>CM046963.1:44299404-54299404 GCA_025698475.1 Gossypium anomalum
TACGTTATGGTCGACCGACGCGGTCATACGCAAACGCTTAAAAATCTATGTTTTGTTTTTATTATCTAAAAACCGCTTCATTGTTGGATAAACTAATGAATGGAGGCCGGGCAACCGTGCAGTATCCTAACATGCAGGAGGTGAGCCATGAAGGCCGCTTTTAAGTACCAAGCTCCCTAATGGATCCAACTCCAGACATGCCTAAGCAACCATTGCCACACTTGGTAAACGAAGTTGAAATCTCCTTTTAAGTGGTTATCTTTGTTACAACCGATTATGTGTGGACGTTGCGGTTATTTTAAAATAGGTATCGCTTTTGAAAACGCTGCCCGTAAGTCTAGCCCATTTATTTATTATCACCCAAACTAAAACAAAATAATCCGTAAAAGAAAAGAAATAAAGTTAAAGTTAAAATGACCTATATTACAACCAAAAATAGATGATAAATAAAATAAAACTTAATGAAAAACCCATTACTTCTGTTCCAAAGCCAAAAACGTATCACAGCACATCAACCCTCTCCACCTAAGTCCCCAAGTCAAGTGCTCACCAGAAAGATAAGAAAGTGGGGTGAGTTTGGGAAAACTTGCAAGGTGCAAACAAGCCCTCTTTCAGAGCTCCAAAACAATATCGCCTATCGGCCATCGCCTAAGCCCAAATTCCTAATTACTTACATTTACTCGGGCCAAGCCTTTTCATAATTCATATCATAACATCAAATAAGCCTTTTATCATTCATGTTATCGGGTCGGGTTTTTCCTTTCTTCTCAGAAATGTGATGGCCCCAGTGCCCATTTCAGTATCACATGGCTGCATGCATGAATGCAAGCCTCATTTGGGAGACTACTTCAACCCACCAACGCCTACTTCCACCAGTACTCAACCAAGCTTCCATGTGGGGAATAACTCAACTCCACTCCAACCAACTTCTCCACCGCGTGACGTCGAGCTTTATCATATAACCTGAGGCCTAGCATTTATAATAATCTGGCATAAGCCTCTTTTAATAATCGGGGCATAAGCCTCCATTTTAGAACCGCATAAGCCCTTTGCGCTCCTCCATCCATATATAAAACCCAACCCAAATGTGCATATAATGAATTTACTTCTGTGTAAGGTGCACATACTCATCATGTGCATATCATACATGTCAATGTGCATGTCATACATTTCATGTGCATATCATATCAATCATGTATATCAAAATCCCATGTGTCAAATTCACAATTAAAACCCTAGTGGGTATAAATGGTCTTTTTACCTGTGTGGGCAAAATAGTCATTTACATATTATAAGGGTAATTCTGCCATTTTACCAAATATTCGGGATTTCTCCATGCTCATTATCAGCTAATAGTTCATGTGGACTAAATAAGTGAGTCCGGCCCATTTTTCTCCCGAATGGTCTCGAAACCCAATGGGCCTTACCCTACTTCTCTCGAGGCCCAACTTACCGAATATGCCAAAAATCACGTTTTCCCTTTTCCATCATTTTCTGTTCATCGACTCATTGATCGCGCGCGTGAAACTCAATTAGTGAGCGTCATTGTTTCACAAGTCCGAATCTGCTGCACTTTTGCGATTTCCGCTTTTCAAAGATTTATTACTTTAAGCTAGGAAAAGGGTTCGTTACACACTGCTTGGCTTATTAATTCTCTCCATTTCGAGATCTCCTACACGATTTCTCCTATAAAACCACCATTAATAAATCAACTTCCAATATTGACCCAAAATACCAACCAACTTATATTATCATCTACTCATTCCTACACCATCCGTAAAAATAGCCTTGAAAAACCTTACCTTCTTGCAGACATCGATTGGACTAGATCTAGCCACCCAAAGATTCAATCGACCTAGTCATTACCACTACGCCTGCTGCCTTCACTCATAGAAATCATAAAATTATTAAAAGAATAATCCCATGAGCCTAAACTCACATCTGTACTAATTCTCCCTAAAACATAGGGATTTCACCCTTGTTAATAGCCTCTCCTCCTAAATGAGAATGCTTAAGATTTGAGCGCACTTACCACCGTCTCCTCTTCTTGAATCCGCTTCACTAGAAGATAGCGGAGTTGATCACCGATAAGTAAGATGTTAAGGAAGATGATTGTTGGTAACACAAATTCCAGACTACCTGGACTCTTCATAGCTTTTTCTATTGCAATAACACTATGAAAAGTAAAGATGAAGGCGAATGACTTAATGGATGAAAGGAGGGAAAGTGGGTCTGGTTTGGAAGATGTTAAGAAAGAAAAGATGGAAGAAGAGATGGTAGATTCTTGGCCACGTAGAAAAAAAGGGAGGAGAGCACTAGCCAAAAGAAAAGAAAAAACTGTGACAACAATTCCTATGTGCCGAAATTCTAATCCCAATTAACTCTAGCCTAAATCCTCTCTAGCTTCCTCTCTTATTCCTGGCCAACTTCTATCCTCATCTCTAATCCCTAAAAACTCTCCCCCTTATCACCTCTTAAATCAAGGCGCATCCTAATCGAATCCAAACTCCTCTTAGCAGTAATCCCCTTGGACTCCACCACACTCTACCCTTCCTGCAAGAGACTTAAAAAAATAAATGCATCTATTGCCAAATACAGGGAATCGATCCCCTATGTCCTCCCAAACCACTTACACGCCCACCCTTATAACTCCCTAGTGGCGCTCACTTAGCCACTTTACTAGAGGCTTTTTGTGATGCATTTTATCTATAACTTTATATAAGGGCCACTTCCAGCCGTCAATCCCTAACTCTTAAACCCAAAATTCACACCAATTCAACTCAAAGTTTTGGCCAACACATGGGCCTTCCATAAGCCCATTTACCTACTCAAAATATTAATTTCACATCCAACTACAAAATTTTAAAATCTCTACTTAAAACATCGTAGAATCGCGAAATTAACTCAAAATCGTGATGTTACAACTCTACTCTCCTTAAAGAAATTTCGGCTCAAATTTTACTCTTATTCTTAAAGTCGAGGGCATCGTTGATGCACGCTTCCTCGCCTCCCAAGTAGCTTCTTTGCCATGGTTTCTCCAAAGTACTTTCTACCACGCTTAAGTGGAACTGTTTTCCTTCTGCAACACCTTTGACGCTACCATCAAGTATTTGCATACGTGTTCCTCTTCGAAAGTCAAATTCGACCGTACTCGACATTTCTTCAACCGGGCGACATGCGAGTTGGGCCGATCGGGATACCGCCTTAACACATGGATACATGGAACACGCCGCGGATACGATGTGGCCCGCCTGGTAATTTCCATCGTGATAAGCTACATCGTCCAATCCATTTAACAATCTTGGTAAGGCCCAATAAATCGTGGGCTCAATTTCACATCCTCTTACCAAACCTCCAAAATCTTCTTCCAAGGTGAAACTTTCAAAAAGACCATGTCCCCTACAAAGATATTCTACATTCTTACGCTTTAAATCACAGAAGACTTTTGTCCATCCGCTGCCTCCTTTAACCGACTTCTAATCACCTTAATCTGGCTCTCTCAGATTCGCCACCAACTCCGCCCAAGTACTGCCTATCCCCAATTCGTCTAACAAGTAGGCGAACGTAAATTTTCACCCATATAGTGCCTCATATGAAGCCATCCTAATATTTCTGCTTGATAATTGCTTGTTATACGCAAATCTCCGCTAACGCATAATCCCCTGCCAAATGCCCTAAACTCAATAACACAAACCCCTCAACATGTCTTCTCCAAACCCGAATAATCCTTTCTGATCGCCCATCGATTTGAGGGTGAAAAGTTCGTGACGTAAATCTAATCGCTCCCAATGCCCTCATGCAACTTCAAAACCGAGACCGATAAACCTGGGTCTCCGGCCAGAATTATTGACGCCGCACCCCATGCAAACCGATTTTATCTCTGCTACATATAACTCGTGGGCTTCAACTTTCGAAAGTGAGTAACTGGCTCAACATGTATGAAGCTTAGCAGACTCGCCGGGCCTCTATCCACAATTACCCAAACTGATTCCTTCTTAGATGGTGTCAATGGCAACCCACTTACAAAGTCCATGGTTATCCCTTCCCACTTCCAAAGTGGAAGATATTCTAACATTGCCAGAATAATCCCGGCGTGACGTATGCCCTTTTTAATCATGACACGTTAAACATTTTCACAAATTCACTACCGCTTAAGCTCTGTGCCACCATTTATAGCTCTCGTAAGTCTCGACATAACTTGCTTCCTCCGGATGAATCGCATAAGGTCCACCATGCGCCCTTTAAAATCATCATCCTCAAATGTGAGTCCTTCTGGTGATACATTCTTCCTCAATAATGAGAACCCCATCGCTATTTAGTCCAAAGTCCGAATCCTCGCTTCTCTTCACTTGTCGTAAAACGAGAAATCAACGATCATCCATCCATCAATCCTGCCTCTTAATCGCTTCTACCCAAGTCGGGTCTCACTTTGGGCAACTCTCTCGCCAATAAGCTTCCATCATCATACATGCCAGGGGCGAGCAAACATCGCCTTCAACTCGCCACCGTTTCTACGACTTCAACGCATCACCACAACATTTGCCTTACTCCTGGATGATATTCAATCGAATAACCATAGTCTTTTAACGCCGATCCACCTTCTCGCTGTTCTAAGATTCAGCTCTCTTTTGAGTTAGCAAGTACTTTCAAGACTCTTAAGTGATCCGTAGATAATGCATCTTTCCATACAAGTAGTGCCTCCATATCTTAAGTACCTAAAATCACCATCGCTAACCTCAAGTCATGCGAGGTAGGATACCCAAATTTCATGCAGGCTTAAGTTGTCGGAAGCATAAGTACCACTTTGCCCTCTTGCATCAACACACGCCTCAAACTACATGTGTCATTTACGATCACTATAACACGTTGAAATCTTGCACGCGATTCTCGGCCGAATCAACACCTGTCTGGCTTAACTGTAACTTTAACTTTCAAAAGCCTCTTATTGCTTATTCGCCCAAACAAATCCGGCAAGCTCTCTTCCTTATAAGTTTCTGCTATCGGCGTAATGCCAACACAGTAAAATCCTTCTACAAACTCCTTCTATAATACCCAACAACCCCGTAAAGCTTCAAATTTCTCGTTATCGAATTTCTATTGGCTTCCCACTCCAAAATCGCCCTCAATCTTCCTGTATGTCAACCTTAATCCCTTCTCGCATACAACATGCCTTAGGAAGGTTACTTCATTCACCGTAACTCGCACTTACTCAAATCTTTTGCAATAGTTGCTTTTCCCTTAGCACTTGTAGCACATTCGCAATAATGCTCTATCATGCTTCTCTTCCAGCTTGCTTAGTACACCAAGATATCATCAATAAAAACGACAACAAACCGATCCAAGTATGGCAATAAACACTTTATCCATCAAATCCATGAATGTCGCCGGTAAGCTATTTGAGCCAGCAGGCATAATCTAGGAAACTCGCAGAATGACCATATCGAAGTTCTCAATGCCGCCTTATGGATATCCTCCTTGACCTTCAATCGATGGTGCTCTTGACCAAGGTCAATCTTTGAGGACACTACCAGCTCCTTTCGCTTGATCAAAATGTATCGCCGACCATCCGTAACGACATCACTTGTTCTTAATTGTCACCTTGTTCAATCGGCGATAATCACACACTCCGCATGGTCCCATCTTTTCTTCTTTACTTAACAATACCGGGCACCTCATGGAGAAATATCGGGTCTTATAAAACCCCCACCCATGCTTTTGAATCGAGCTTTCGCTTCCACTCAACTCTTTGTGGTGCCATCCTATAAGGTGCAATGGATGTTCTGAGTCGCCTCAGCAACAAGTTTCCATTCCAAATCTCGATTTCTCCGTTTCGGGAGGGTAGTCCGGTGAAGCTCCTCCTAAATACATCTTGAACTCTCTAATGGTCCTAATCGACTTTCCAAATATTACTGGCAGTTCAGCCTTTGACCTCACAAATGCCAAAAACGCCTACAACTCCTTCCGGAATCAACTTCTTCGCCTCTTAAAGTCAAAAACAACATTGGACAAGTAATTCCTTCTCGCCTCCAACAATGACCATTATCTCCTCATTTTAGCATTCTAGCACCATCCTCTCCAATGAAGACAACTCAACGCCGCTCTATGCTTAGTCAACTACCCATCCCCAAAATAAGATCAAATCCTCAAATGGTAGCTCCATCAAATCCCTCGCTGAAATATCTCACTCTTGCGCTTCCTAAAGCGCACTTCCTTAAAGAGTTTCATCATCCACCCTAACCGGAAGTGTCCCAAAGGGCATGGCTTGACATCGATACCCTGACTTGGCAGACTTCTTGGTGAGGCACACCCAATGCCTCGACATACGCAGCACATACGACGATGGTAAACCCACATCAATCAAAGCATGATAAGGCTTGCCATGAATGAGAAACGTATCGCTTATAACATCGTGAGCTGCCACCTTCTCTCAACGCATGTCGTGGCAAAGATAAACTAACGCCTCGATCGCCGAAGCTCTCAATTATTCAAGACTCTCGGCCAGGTGCCCCACGTCCTCGCTCCATTACCATTTTCACTCTACTCTTGCCCACGCACTCTCTCAGCGCGTGGTCCCCTCGCCGTGGTTGAGTTCCTCTTGCTCCGCCGCCGATCTCCACTCGCTTCTCCGAGTGGAAAATCTCTAAACTTATGCCTCCTTGGACCTACATCGAAAACACGCTCCCAAGATGCTTCCAAGACACCCATATGTGCTCTACCACAATCTTTTGCATTACTTATGCTTTTGTCAGTATTCCCAGTAGCTGGGCTCCTCCACTCAGCTCTTTAGCATTTCCTCGATCTGCAGCACTTGGTGAGGTCTAGAATCTTTTCTCTCAACTGGCTCGATCCTCCTCATGGTTCCGCTCGTTCGCCTGCTTCACTTCCTCTACAAATGATCTTGGCCTTCTCTACTAGGTGCACAAGTCAGCCGGTCACCTTTCCCTAGGAGCTTATCAAGACTCTAAGCTCATCGCGAGACCATCTCGAACCGAACGTCTGGCGCCATATTTAGTCGCAACTATCCCGCTTAGCATATTGACTCACACTCAAGAATTTAGCCATACTCGCTAAATGCCTTATTACCCCCGAAAGCCACCCGTAAATTTTTCTAGTGGCATCCACATAACTCGCCTCCAACATACCTCCTTAAAAGCGCATTTGAACAGCCTCCTAAGTCACATCGCTCGACGGTACTCTCCTCACTGCGGATCCACCACCGGGTATGCCTCATCTCTGCGCGAATGACACAAATGCCTTCAGCCTTGGTGTCCACCGGGAAAGCAATCGAGGGTCATCTTATAACCGCCACCGCACGCCTCTAACCAATACTTCACCATGCTTGGGGCTACCTGCAAGATACGCCCCTAAAAACCTCTCGCTCATAGCCCGGTCGCTGCAGATAGATCTCTCTGCTTATCGTCTCCCTAGCACTAGCCCAAGAGAACCCTTTCTAGGACTCCTTAACATTGCTTGGGACAAAGCATCGCCCCTCATACTCGATCATATGACCCTAGCCGCTGAAACCAGGCACAAATGTCTCTCACTGCCTATGCCTTGAGGATGAAGATTCGCCTATGCTTTCTCAACGACCGCGCCCACGCTCCCGCGCCTCGCTCCACGCTCCTTTGTACTGCACGTAATTTCCACTTTCTTTCGACATGGGTTTTATGAAATTAGCTGGGCTATTTTGGTTTCTTTAAGAGATGTTTTGTGGGAATATGGTAATTCAGTGGATTTGTTCTTCGCACTAAGCAGCCTAGCCAATGCCTCTAATCCACTGCTTTACAATTCTACCTCCAACTATAGTATCATAGTAGGGCCTCCTTAGTTTAACATTTTATCATGTAACTTCTACTAACATAAAAGTAAGGGTACTTAGCTGCACTTTGTGTTCTGGGATTCAGCAGGCTATCCTTCTTCAAACCATTCAAAACATACATTTGATCAAAAAAATTTCCAAAATTAATTTATAATACCTCCGCTTTGAATTTTTTTGATTTTAAACCCATTAAAAGAAACAAAGAAAATTTGAACATCTTGAAAAACCTCGCCATTTCCCAAAATACCTTCATAAGCCTAAGTTAAAAAATTTTTGGATCTGATCCATGCCTCTCAGTTGTTGCAACCGTGCCCTCGATATTACTAAATGTAACACCCCAAACCTACCGACGTTATGGTCAATCTCGACGCGGTCATATCACGCAGCTTCTGAAATCTATGTTTTGTTTTATTATCTAAAAACTGGCTCTATTGTTGATGTTCTGCACGAATGGAGGTCGGGCACCGTAGGTATCCGCCAAATGTAGGAGGTGAGCCATGAAGGCCGCTAAGTACCAAGCTCCCAATCGGATCCAATCCTGCACATGCCCACAAACCATTGCCACACTCTTTTGCAAACGAAAGGTTGAAATCTCCTTAAGTGGTTATCTTTTGTTACACCGGCCATGTGTGACGTTGTGTTATTTTTAAAAATAGGGTATCGCAAGCCAAACGCTTATTCCCAAGTCTAAAGCCCATTTATTTTATTACATATCACCCAAACTAAACAAAAATAATCCGTAAAAGAAAAGAAATAAAGTTAAAGTTAAAATGGCCTTATTACAACCTCGAAAATAGATGATAAATAAAATAAACTTAATGAAAACCCATTACTTCTGTTCCAAAGCCCAAAAAAACGATCACAAAGGGCTGCTACCCAATCCCTCCACTTCCAAGTCCCCAAGTCAAGGCTCACTCGTAAAGATAAGAAAGAAAGGGGGTGAGTTTGGAAAACTCAAGGTGCAACAAGCCCCTTTCGTGAGCTCCAAACAATATCGGGCCTTACGGGCCTAAGCTCCAAATTTAATTACTACATTTGATCGGGCCGGGTTTTTCATAACGGCATATCATAATACTGGCCGAAGCCTTTTTATCATTATCTATGTTACCGGGTCGTAAGCTTTCTTTCAGAAATGCATGGGCCTATAGGCCCATTTTAGTATCACATGTAATCATTATGCATGAATGCAAGCCCATTTGGGGGAGACTACTCAACCCACCAACAACTACTCTCCACCAGCATTTAACCAAGCTCTCTCCATGTGGGGGAATAACTCAACCCACCCAACCAAATCTCTCCACTGGGCAAAGACGTCGCTTATCATATAACCGAGGCCTAGTCTCTTATAATAATCACTGCATAAGCTCCTTTAATAACCTGGCATAAGTCTATTTCTAGAACTCCGTGCATAAGCCCTTTGCGCTTCCCTCCATCCATATATATAAACCCAACCCAAATGCATATAATGAATTTATCAGCGTACATCTTCATACATATTATGTGCATATCATACATGTCATGCGCATGTCATACATTTCATGTGCATAATCATATCAATCATGTATATCAAAAATCCCATGTGTCAAGTTCACAATTAAAACTCCTAGGGTATAATGGTCTTTTACCTGTGGGCAAAATAGCTACATTTACATATTATAATGGTAATTTTGTCATTTTACCAAATATTCGGGATTTTCCATGCTCATTATCGCAATATAGTTCATAGGACCAAATGGTGAGTCTCGCCCATTTTTTCCCGATTTGGCACAAAACCCAATGGGTTCTCACTCTACTCGAGGCCCAACTTCATCGAATATGCCAAAAATCACGCTCTTCCTTTTCCATCATTTCGTCATTTGACATACTCACTGCAACCAATTGCTGAGCGCTCGCTGCTCACAAGTCCTCGACTGTCAATTTCCTATGATTTCTACTTTTCAAGCATTTATTACTTTAAGCTAGGAAAGGGTTCGTTACACACTGCTTGAAGCATATTCCTCCACGAAGATCTCCTACATGATTTCTCCTCCTATAAACCACCATTAATAAATCAACTTCCAATATTGACCCAAAATACCAACCAACTTATATTAATACTTACCCATTCTGCACACCATCCAAAAATGTCGTCACAAATTGAAACCTTGACTCCTTGCCGAGCACTGGACATTCGACTAGATCTAGCCTTACTCCAAAGATTCAATCCCACTCAAGTCGCCACTACGCCTTGCTGTTCCTTCACTATAGAAACTGGTAAAATTATTAAAAGAATAATCCCATGAGCCTAAAGCTCATATTCTCCTACCACCCTCCTAAAACATAGGGATTCTGCCCTGTTAATGCTCTCAAATGAGAATGTTTAAGACGGAGCACTTACCACCGCTTCCTCCTCTTCTCTTGAATCATTCCAGCCCTAGAAGATAAGTGAGAGTGATCAACGGATAAGTAAGATAAAGAAGGGAAGATGATTGTTGGTAAACAAAATCGCACTACTTGGACTTCATACAGCTTTTCTCATTCGCTGCAATGAACACTAAGAAAAGTAAAGATGAAGGAATGACTTAATGGATGAAAGGAGGGAAAAGTGGGCTGGGTTTGAAGATGAAGAAGAAAGAAAAGATGGAAGAAGAGATGGTAGATTCTGCCATCAGAGAAAAAGTGGAGAGAGCACTAGCCAAAAGAAAAGAAAACGCACAACAATTCCCTATGTGTTTAAATTCTAATCCCAATTAACTCTTAGCCAAAATCCCCTCTCTAGATTCCCTTTATTCGCCTAACTTCTATCCTCATCTCTAATCCTTAAAAACTCTCTCCTTATCACTCCTTAAATCATGCATCCGGATCAATCCAAACTCCTTCTTGTGCTAGAACCCTTGATCCACCCACCTACCCTTCCTCGCACTTTAAAAATAAATGCATCTATTGCCAACACAGTGGAACTTCCGACTCCCATGTCCTCCCAAACCACTTACACGCCCACCCTTATAACTCCCTAGTGGCGTCACTTTCTAAATGCCACTTTGTTAGAGGTCTCTTTTGTGATGCATTTTGACCCATAACTTTGATATATGGCCACTCTGTAGCTGTAATCCCCTAACTCTTAAACCTAAAATTCAATAATTCAAACTGTGTTTTGGCCAAACACATGGGCTCTTCCAGGTTTCCATTTATCTCACTCCAAAATATTAACTTACATCCAACTACAAAATTTTAAAAACTTACTAAAACATTGATAGAATCGCAAATTAACCTAAAATCAGGATGTGTTAAGGTGCTCTATTAATGCATGTTACAAAAAGGTTAGACTCTGTATGTCAAATATCCCTTTTTATTATTAGTGGCCAGCCATGACATGAAGCTTTTTATATTAATATATATGGTAGTAATTATTAGTTAAATGGCTTTATAATTTAAAATATAGATGAATAAATAAAAATATGGTGGAAAAAAGCGGGGTGAGTAAGAAAAAAGCTTCATCTTTGTCTTCTTGGCCGAATGGAAGTAATGAAAAGGGACAAAACTTTCGATCACTTTAAGCTTCAAGAAGGTTAATAAATTATGTTAGGTTTGAAATTTTAAGCTTAGTTTAAGTTAATTAGCTTAGTTTCTATACTTAGCCCATGTCAAAACTTCTTGAAATTTGATGATGATTTGAGCTTTCATTACAGGGCCATTAAGAGAGGAAATGGGATTTTTGTCTTGAAACAATTGTTTTGTATTTATGCAGCATGTGAGCAAATGCCGCTTGGGTGATTGAATGAAAATAATTGGGAGGTTTAATTATCAAAATGGTTCAGCAATGTATATGTTGATTTTTGGCGTATAATTTTGAATAATATAAAGTAATGTTATGCATAGATTTTACTTTGATAGTATCTATATAAGTATAATTAGTTCATTTTGATAATATGGTGTAGGTATAAGTGAAAATACATATGGTGCCTAGTTTAATAATAACATGCACTTAAGGATTATAAGTGTTAGCTAATTCGTATAAGATAAAGATGTTAGGCATTACTTTGTATTTTTGAAGTCTTGAAGCAATAGGTTGTAGTTAATTAAAGTGATGAAGGTAAATTCTGTTAAGTTTAAATTGGGCATTCGGCAAATTGCTTATGACATTAGATATGTAGCAGCATGAAAGGTTAAGCTTTAGCAGTTAGGTGTAAGTAAAATGTTGATGATTTGGGTGTTACTTATGGTTGATTTCGGTATGGTCCCTTGCAATGAGTAAAAATATATACATATGGAAATGGTTGTTATATTTCCACTAAAGTGTCACTATAAGCATTTATGTTAAGGAATATTCAGTTATGTTATGTTATATATATTGAAATGTTTATAATGATAATATAAAGAGTAATTTTGGCTTGTTAACATACAAGCATGTGTATGGCAAATTGTATAACTATGATGCAATAGTTATCCTATATGATCGAGTAGGTAATTAGATTACTAGTGTGTATATATGTGTATTTCTATTCATGGTAACTTGGCATGAAATGGGTATATGTTAGTCAATATATGCAGTAACTTGAGGTGATGTGGTTAAAATAATTAAGTATACCTGGCTTGGTTTCATTAATTGAGTATAAGGTTAATGCTTAAATTGCCTTTGATGTTTGGAAATGATTAAACAAATTCATTGGTTTAAATTAAGCTTCCAAGAGCAAGAGGAGCTAGATCCGACACGGAAAGCGAGTAAAGCAATCGAATAGCCTATCTTACAACCTGCTCAAAACATCCGGCGTAAGTTTTTTAATAATGGAATTTCGCTTATGATTTGATAAAATCATGATATATAAGCATAATAAATAAATTGTGACTTAATGGTTCTATTTGGAATTACGAGTGAAATAAAATGATTTGTGCATATGATTTGGAACCGAATGATTATAGAATTGGGCGTTGGAGTAGCGCGTAATTCAAATCGCGTTTTTTGTGATGTGGCTATTGAGCCGTAAAGTGGAAATGGGTTGATAAGCATGTTGCAGATCGGGTAATTGGTAATGAATGCAAAACAGAAATGTCCATGTTTTATGATAGCATATATATGTGCATGATAATTTGGGATTATAACTTTAAGCACCCAAGTAGCAGTTGTGTGAGATTTATATCCGAGCTAAGTCCCAAGGCACTGTACGCGGCTGTATTATATTCGCAAGTTAATCTCGCAGCTTGAGTGTCGGTATTTATATCCGTGTTAGAATCTCACAAAGCTTAGCGCTGGTAATATATTCAAGCTTAAAGCTCTTACAGAGGCTTCAGTACTCATGGATCGATCCTCAGTTTCAAAACCTAGTGTGTTTAACGCCAGAATTCAAGTAAGATTATGAATTTGGAAGGTTCTAGATAAACTAATAGTGATTATAAGGTGATACGATAGTCGTGCACGTGATTATAAATAACTCGCATAAGGAATTGATTTATAAGGTGTAAATTATTAGTACCAAAGAAACAATATACGCGCAGAATGATTACTATATTCTACGCATTAAAGTTATTGGCTTATTTGGTCGATGTCCGACATTATAAAAAAAGTCTTTAATTTAAATCAACTGTGTATGAGCTTATGAGTAAAGCAAAGTTACATACTAAAATTTCTTTCAGTGTATTCACGCATTTATAAATATATGTGATTTGGCCTAGTGACAATTAACTATGAATATTAGTTTTGTGGATACTAAATGCCTGCTTTATGACAAGTTTTAATTGTTTGTATTTAAGTTGGAAACTTACTAAGCATAGTTAAAATGCGATACTGCTGTTGCTCTATTTCTCTATTTTATAGATCTCTGCTCATTAGGCTACGGTCCCGGGATTCTCAAAGCTCTGTTGGTCCAACACTATCTCAAGCCATTCTAAGACTTTTTTAGTTGAACTTTAATAATGGCATGTATAGGCTTGACTTTTTGTTGTTAAATATGTATCTTTTGATGATGAGGAGTATGTATAGCTATGCTAAAATGGCTTGTTGGGTTACTAAATGTGTTCCACATAGATAATGTGAATGTGTGGTTGATATTCTTGATTAGTGTTTTCAATGTTTTGATATAAATTGAACTTAAGAATGAATCAATGTACTTATCAACTTGAGATGATTCTATCTTATATAGTATAATTGGAAAACAATTCTGGAATTTCGGTTTTATATGTGGGCCAACTGGGAGTTATTTGATTAAAGTTAAAATGAAATTTCCCGTGGCTTGTTTGGTGATATTCCTCAACTTCTCCGTGACGGATCTCGTTGGGGTGGTATTACATTTTATTCAAGCATCGTGAGCTTATGGTTTAGTCGATTCTAGGCTAACGTGTAGCATATATGAGTCTAGCTATACATGCTATTCTCGTGTTAATACGATAGTGTGATGATTTCCCGGACAGCTTAAAAATGTGTTTTCGCTTAGTAATGGATCTCGATCCCAACTCGAGTGGGTAGCCGATGATGATGAGAGGTAGCGCCTCGCTTCCCGCCAGCATGGGATGAAGGTTTGGCGGATTCTCAACCTATTAAGTGAGCAATCAAAATGACGAGGCTAGATAAGCTCTTTATAATGTGATGAATGATTGGTTTAACTCAATACATTCGAATCCAATATGGCTGCTTCCACAACCCCCACTTCGACTAATACACCCCGCACTCATCACGATGATCAGCCTCCGGTGGTAATTGATCGATGAGGGTAAATAAGCCCTGGCGTTGACAGAATTTGAAAGCACGGGGCCATGGGAATTTAAAGCTGGCGCACAAATGATGATACGAGCAAACCGAATTGTTGCTGGACAACACTATTTGAGTACTTTTGATAAACTATCTTGCAACACCGGCGTAGAATGCCTCAAGTGTGCTATATCTTTGTTACGCGGATTTTGCCTAATATTGGTGGAATACATTCGTTTCTCGTTGTACCCAGAGAGCGGTGACGGGAATTCTTCCAAACCAAAGTTCCGTAAAAAGTATATCACTCTGAGGTTCATCGATCAGAAATGAAAGGAATTTCTGAGCTTAAACAGGTTCCATGTCAGTTATTGATTATAGGAACAAGAAGTTTGTCGATTTAGTAGATATGCTCGTAGAATGTGTAATTCTGGAGGCTATTATGTGTAAACGCTTTTGAAGATTGACTTGAACGTAAGATATGAAAATGTTTGTTGGCATTCTTGAAATACGAGAGTTCGTGGTACTTGTTGAGCGAGCTTGTAAAGTCGAAGAACTTAGTAAAGAGAAAAGAAAAGCTGATGTTAGAGTTGGAGAATTTCGTAAAAGATCTTCAGGAAAGTCTTTTCAAAGTAATCATCGAAGAAATTTCGAGATGATTCAGCCAATCAAGAACACTCGAGCCTTTTCCAGATGAGACCGTGATCGACCCTGTGGAGTACACGAGCCACTGAAGTTGCGCTGTTGGAAATGATCGACGGGATAGGACCGAGTGCAAGTATTGTGGAAAATGGCATTTGGAGAGCTGTAGATTTCATGATCGCTCCTGTTATAGATACGGATCAGTCGACCATTTTATCAAAGACCCGTCCGAGATTACCCATCAAAATGTGAACCAAAGTGGGAAGCGAGCACTACTTCAGCAGCGCGAGGTAGACCACCTAGAATACGGAAATGCTAGTGGCAATGCGAGAGGGTCTAGAGATGCTACAACTCAGATTTGAAGCTCGTAGCTCCCGCTGCAGAGCTTATGCTATACGAACACGCGAGGATGCTTCTTTCGCCTCGATGTTATTATCGGTACTTTCTCACTTCTTTGACAACACATGTGATTGCTTTGATTGACTCCCTGGCCCTACTCATTCATATGTATGTGAGACTTTAGCATCCAAGTAAGACTTTTCCACTGCTGAGTCTCTGAGTTACCGTAAGTCGAGAAGTCAAATCCCCTAGGTAGACATGCGCTTATCGACAAGGTGTGTAAGAAAATGTCCCTAATAATTTGAGGTTCTTATTTTCTGGGCCGATTTGATAGCTTTCTTTTACCTTTTATAAATTTGATGTTATTCTGGTGCATGGATTGGTTGGACCGTATATGATGCAGTTGTGAATTGCAAAAGTAAAAGACTCATTGATTTGAGATATGCAAATAATGAGATAATTCGAGTTGAGTCTACTAATTTGAATGGATTACCAGCAATAATATCCCCGATGTTGGCTCAAACATGTGTGAGAAAGAGGGTGTGAAGTATATCTTGCATACGTATTTGATCACAAAGAGTTAGAAAAGAAAATTGAATCAAGGCAGTGGTTTGTGAGTATTCAGATGTTTTTCCAAGAGTAGCATCGGATTACCACCCGTCTCGAGAGGTAGAATTCGGCATCAAACTTGTACCTGGGACGACACCAATTTACCGATAGCTCCATACCGTATGGCACCAACGGAATTGAAAGAATCTGAAACCTGGTTACAAGAGTTGATTTCTGATAGAGGTTCGCTCGGATCGGAGTTTTCTCACCTTAGGGTGCACCAGTATTGTTTCAGAAAAGAAGGATGGAACCATGAGATTGTGCATAGACTATCATCAGCTGAATAAAGTGACAATAAAGAATAAATATCCATTACCGCGTATTGATGGATTTGTTTGACCGGCTAAAGGGAGCCCTGCGTGTTTCAAAGATAGATTTGAGATCAGAGTTATTATCAATTACAGAAGTTCGAGACTCAAATATACCTAAAATCGCTTTAGAATAAGATACGGTCATCATGAGTTCTTAGTGATGCCGTTTGGGCCTACTAATGCCCCTGATTTATGGACTTGACGAATCTGGATCTTCGTGACCGTATTTGGACCAGTTTGTAGCTGTGTTTATCACGACATTTTGGTCCATTCGCAAAGATGAAATCGAATATGCCGAGCATAAGGATATTAGTGTTACAGATTTACGAGATAAGCGCTTATATGCTAAGTTCAGTAAAAGTGAGTTCGCCGAGAGAGGTTAGCTTTTAGGCCGTAATGGTATCCGCATTGGGTATTCGAAAGTTGATTCGGAGCAAAATTTCAACCGTATTTGACCTGAAGCCTCCGAAATGTTACGAAGTTCGTAGCTTTTTGGGACTTCGCTGGCATTTACTCTGACGATTTGTAAAGGGTTTCTCGATGATAGCCACACCAATGACGAAACTACTTCAGAAAGATGTTAAGTTTGAATGGTCGGAAAAATGCCGAAAATTTTCGATCAATTGAAAACTTATTTGACCTGAGGCTCTAGTGCTAGTGTAGCCCGAATCCGTGAAAGAGTTTGTCGCTTATGTTGATGCATCCTTACTTGGGTTGTGTCTTGATGCAAGAAGGTCAAGTTGTAGCTTACGTGTCGAGGCAATTGAAGCCGCGATGAGAGAAACTATCCCACCCATGACCCAATTAGTCGCCATCGTGATTCGCTTGAAATATGGCGACACTATTTGTTTGGAGAAAGGTGCATTGCGTATATTCGGATCACAAAAGCCTCAAATATTTGATGACTCAAAAGGATTTGAATCACGACAAAGACGCTGGCTTGAATTGTTGAAAGATTACGCTTGTCATTGACTATCACCGGGAAAGGCTAACGGGTTTGCTAATGCTTTAAGTCAGAATCACTATTTACTTTGTGAGCAATCGAATGTACACTGTTTGTTTCATCCTGCACGTGTTAGTAATCAATTAAATGGCAAATCCATTATTGATTCATCAAATACGTGAATCCGTAAAGTCGACAATGAATTGGTTGCTAAACGGAACTGAATGTGCTTCTAATGTGGAATCAAGTGTTTCAAATAGACGACAATGATTGTTTGAGGTTCAGAAGTCGCATTGTGTGTTCCAAGAAAACTAGACTTATTTTTGATGATTTTGAGTGAGGCTCATAGTAGCCGTAATGTCAATCCACCTGTAGTATGAAAATGTACAACGATCTAAAACGTCGTTTGGTGGCCTGGTATGAAACGAGACATTCTCGACTTTATTTCGAAGTGTTTGATATGTCAACAAGTGAAAGTGGAAACATCAAGTGCCTTCTGTGGTTACTTCAAAACAGATCATGATACCGAATGGAAATGGGATCATGTCACGATGGATTTTGTATCCAAGGCTATTGTCATCAAACAAGAAAGATGTGATATGGGTTATTGTTGATAGACTGACAAAGTCGGCTCATTTTATTTCCGTATGTATGGATTATTCACTTGACAAACTAGTTGAATTGTATGTTTCTCAAATTGTAAGTGTTACACTGGGTACCTATTTATATTCCGGTTTGATAGAGATCCGATATTCACATCGCGATTTTGGAAGAAATTGTGCAAGCTTTGGGTACCAAGTTGCATTTAGCGAATGCTGCTCATCCCCAGCCCGATGGTCAATCAAAAGCTTTGATAATTTAGATACTCGAGGATATGTTGAGATGCTTGCATCCTTGAGTTTAGCGGTTTATGGGAACGCGATTTAGCTTGATTGAATTTGCTTACAACAATAGTTTTCAATCAAGCATTAAGATGGCACCCTTGCAGGCTTTGTATGGTCATAAATGTCAGACACACCATTGTTTTAGACTGAGCTTAGTGAAAGTAAAATCTTCTGCGTGTTGATTTGATTAAAGATGCCGAGTGAGAAAGTAAAAGTAATTCGTGAAAGTCTCAGTAGTTTCCGGATCGCCGAAGTC
This sequence comes from Gossypium anomalum, assembly GCA_025698475.1. NCBI lineage: Eukaryota > Viridiplantae > Streptophyta > Magnoliopsida > Malvales > Malvaceae > Gossypium > Gossypium anomalum. Next base: position 44,317,866 of record CM046963.1, read on the forward strand.
GTATGCTGGATTTAAAAAGAAAAGACATTGAATATCGATTGAGACAAAGTGTTTTGCCAAAGTCTCACCTGGAAAAAGTGCTCAAATTTGGCCGTAAGGGCAAATTGAGTCCGAGGTTCATCGCCATATGAAATATCCGAACGAAAGTTGGGCCAGAGATACAGATTGATTTTACCTCTCAAACTTGAAAAGATTCAAATGTTTTTCATGTCTCGAAGGATGCTTCGACTTTATAGATCCGATCCATCGTATATAATTAATCCATCTCGAGGTTGAGATTCAGTCTTGATTTGAGCTATGAAGAAGAACCTGTTCGTATTTTGGCTCGTGAAGTAAAAGAACTACGTAAATAAGAAAATCTCTTTAGTGAAGGTATCATGGTGGTTGGCATTGGTTGAAGTTTACATGGGAACCGAAAGACTCTATGAAAGATCGATATCCCAACTTATTCACTGGTAAGATTTTCGGGACAAAAATTCTTATGTGGGGGAGAGTTGTGACAGCCCAAATGTGATGTGATCCGCCCGAGAAGTTGAGTCGAATTTACGAGTTGCCCCAATCATAGACTTGTGAGAATTGTTCGTGGCTCAATTTTAGTAATAGAAGTAAAAGAATAAGTTAGGGATGGAAGCTATCTCAAGAAGTGTAGAAGTAGCAATAGGTTCGGCTAAGGGTAGCAAAGATGGATGATGGATAAATGTCTCGATTTTGGTTAACAAAAAGAAATTTGAAAGATGGGGATGGAAATCGAACTTAACGTTGTGGAATGATTCAACACTAAAAAGTGTCACCCCTGGCTCCTATATTGTTATGTGAAAAGGATGGATAGAAGGATAGGTGAACGCCACACCAAGATTGGTGATAAGTTCAACAAGATCGTAGACGCCTACTAGCACAAACTAGATAAGTCTTCAAACTTTGTACTGAGATATAAGAGGAAGTAACCTCACAAGAACAATGTTCATTAATAATTTGCAAAAGTCCTTACAATGAAATAAACAAACTATTTATGTGATGTACCCAAAGTGACCCTAGTCGGAAGAAAGTGGTTTCGGGACCGCTAACTAGTAGTCACCGAATTATTTGAATATAATATTTACTATCTAAAATATGTGAATTTTGAATGTGTGAAAGTTTAAGTTTCATTTAGTCAATTGAATGTGAATTTAGTTAATAGGACTATTGAGTGACACTTTTGAAATATGCTAGGTTAATCTAAAAGGACCTATTAGTTCAAGTTATAAAAAAAAAGGATTTGCATGTCAAATTTCCACTATTGAGAGTAGTGGCACCTCACATGATGGATTATATGCATATAATATGTATTTATTTATTAGTTAGTGGCTTTCTATATTATAAAATAATGAAAAAAAAAGAGATATTGGGTAATAAGGAAATTGAAGGGTGAAAAACAAAGTGGTGTGTCTTCTTCCTTGTTGGCCGAATGTGAGAAGAAGAAAAGGGGGAGAAGAGCATTCTGGTTGTGCTAAGCTAAATAAGGTAAGAATTTAGTTTATTTTTTTTTAAAAGTTATGTTAAGCTTGAATGAAATGCTAAGTTATATTAGGGAACCATGTTGAATTTTGATTGTGAAAATTGATAATGACTTTCTTGACTATGATGCCTAATAGGTGAAATGGTGGTTATTCATGTTAAATTTTGATCAATAATGGTAGAGGAGTGTTTGATTTATGCAAAAGATCATATATGAGCATTGGGTACCATAGGAAAGAAACGATTACCTATTTATTGTACTAAAGTTTGAATTTAAATGTGATTGGGGTTGAGAATTTACATGTTTAAAGAAAAAAATTTCTTTGAAAGAGAGAAAGGTTTAAGTAGTCAATTTATCATTTTAATGTTTGAGAGTACAATGGGCTGCTTTAAATTGTCCAGAGAATAAAACTAATGCCGTATGAATGATTGAAAGGAATGGGCTGGAGGTTGGATCATGTTAAGATTCGCCTTGTACATGAGCACTAAGGGTTTGATGTTTTGTGATTTTTGGAAGGTAAATGAGGTGATACAAATGATAAACACTAAGTCTTTGGATGACTTGTTTTAGTGGAGGTTCGACCAAGGACCTTAGGTGCAAGTTATTCGGTTTAGGTAGAAGTAAACGTGGACCTATGTAGAGATGTAGTAATGTATATATGACATTGTTTATTCGCCACATAGTTTGTATATGTATATGAAATTATATTTTGATTCATGAGCTTATGGATATGTATGCATGTGTATTAGGTTTTATAATGACATATTAGCTTTTGAAAATGGAACATTAAGTTATTAACTTAACCATGTAAGCATTCGGCCAAAGACTATGGGGTTTGCTAAATTGATTTAAGTGAAGAAACTATGATAGAGAAATATAACTAAATTGTGGACCTTGACAATTTAAATGATGCATTTGACTTGTGTACCAACCTAGGATGATATGAGTTTTTATATGAAGTTAGATAGTGATGATGAAATTCGATAATGCATGATGTTTATATAGTATTGAGTAAAGATCATTGTACTTAAATTTGTATGACATATATATATTGAATGGGATTACCTAAACGAAAAATAATTAAATAAATTTATTTGTTTTAAATTAAGCTCAAGAGCAAAGGGAGCTAAATCCTGATAAAGGAAAAGAAAAAGGTGGTGAATAGCCATCGAAGTCGTTCGACAACATCCGAGGTAAGTCTTTGAGTAATGGAGCTTAGGTTACGATTCAATTAGATCATGTTTTAAGTAAATCAAAGTCATGCTCTAGTATATAGTTAATGAACCGAAAATGATATTGCTTGATAAGCGATTTGTGTTGAATTCTAATTATGAAATCGAAATATAGATATGTCATGATTTATTTCTATGTGCATGTATATTCCGATGATAACCGGAAATGAGTTCGAAGGCAATTGTGCGAGATACCATATCCGCCGAAGTCTGAAGGCATTTATGCGAGCTACCACATCCGGGCTAAACTCACAACATTTTGTACGAGTTACCATATCAGGGCTGAGTCCAGAAGGCATTTGTGCGAAGTTACCATAATCGGTTAAGTCCCAAAGGCATTTGAGCACGTAGCTATGTCTAGTCAAATCCAGAAGGTACTTGGTTTGAGGAATGAATGGCTTTGCTGTAATAGTTTAATTAATACACTCGAAAAGTCCCAATGGATGAGGTATGTTTTGAATATGCATCGAAATAGTTGATTCCGTTAAAAAAAAAAAGTATTCGCTCCATCAATTAATCAGCTTCCGGCTTTTAGTTAATTTGATTTTCTTATGCATGAATATAAGGAATGGAAATGTGAAGTAGGTATGATTTTGAGGATATGTGAGTATGAGATTATTTGTTTAGTCATATATGAATACTATGTTTCAGTTATGCACAATTTCACTACTCAATCTTACTAAGCATTAAACGCTTACTCCGCTTTTTTTGATTTTTGTTTTATAGATTTTGGTTCGTCAGTTATCGAATTAAGGATTGTCGCAATAAGTCACCCACACTATCAACGCTCTTTTTGGTACATTTTTTTTTTGGTTGAACTTTGGAAATGGCGTGTATAGGACTACCTCTTTTTGATAATGGTCATGCACCTTTGGAATTGTATAAATTTGGTTAGCCATGCGAAAAATGGCTTGTGTTTATATTTGAATCATAATATTATAATCATCGTGTATGTATATGGTTATCGAGAAATGCGGATATGTTCTCGGCAATGATTGACCATTGGGATGGTTAATCACAATCATAAATTGTGCTATGTATGCTATGTGGATTAGTTAAATCATGGAAACTAGGCAATAGGTAAAGTCTACCTAAAGTGGATGATGTTGACAGATCAATGGGGTAAATTGAAAAATCGGCTAAAATTTGTAAGAATGGAGTTAATTAGTGAATAAATCATTTAATCGAACTTGATGAATCTAATTTCATATGGAAGAAACAGAAATTGCCAAATGAGTCAGATGTTAAGAGATATTTAGGGTTTTCATGAAATAGGGCCAGAGCGCATCTCTCTCGGATCCCTGCTTTGACTTTGAAAATTTTCTATAAATTAACCAGAGATAATTAGAAGTCATGCCCCATATGTACAGATTCCTTGTTGAGTCTAATTTTTTTAGAAACAAACGGCATAAGATTTGAAGCCCTGTATAGGAAGATACCTAAGTTGCAATGCATGAAGGTCTGTGTAGTCGAACCCTGTGCATTGGGGAGACTTAATCTAATAAACTGTACTGTTTGGCCTGATCAAAATTCTAGAAAAAATGTGTAGATAGATATATGAGTCTAGTTTCAGGAAAAATTTCTGGATTAAGTTTTTGAGCTTCAGAACTCGAGATATGATTTTTAAAGTGGCCATGATGCAAAGTTAGCGACATAATACCGAAATTTTAAAATGAACAGTGTAAGTCAATGAAGTAAGTCCAGTAAATACCTCGTTTTCAACCCGATAACGGTCTCGGGAGCTTAGGGCGTTACAATTATATTAAAGTATCGAGCTATGGTTTAGCCGATTCTAGGACTATCGTGATACGTTTGGGTCAGCTTATACATGCCATTATGTGATTATTTGATAGTGTGGTGATTTCGGCGGTTTAAATGTGTGTTTATGTTAGTAATGGATCCGATCCCAATCGAAATGTGCGACGATGTGGAGAGTGTAAGCGCCTACTTCGCAGCACGATGCACGCGCGATGGACTCTCAACTTGTTGCAAGCAATCAAACGATGAGGCTAGATAAGCCTTTTTATAATGTGATGAATGATTGGTTTAACTTAATACATTCGAACTAATACTACTGTTCCACAACCCCCACTCCCGACTAATAGCTCTCTGCACCTCTGGTACCTCTGGTAATCGGACTGATGAGGTTAAACAAGCCCTCCGTTGGATGAGAATCCAAAGCACGGAGGCTTGAATTTAAAGCTACGGACAGCGATGATGCCGAGCAAGCTGAATTTTGGTTAGACAACACTCATCCAGGGTACTTGATGAGCTATCTTGCACACCGAGAATGCCCAAGTGTACTATCTCTTTGTTACGTGATTTCGTCTACTATTGGTGGAATACGTTGATTTTCACAGTAGCTCTAAAGAGCTGGGTAACGGGAGTTTTTTCAAACGTGAGTTTCGAAAAAAGTATATCGGCAGAGATTTATTGATCAAAATGCGAAGGAATTTCTTGAACTTAAACAAGGTTCCATGACGGTTATCGATTATGAACGAAAGTTTGTGAGGCTTAGCGAAATTTACGCCGAATGCGCTTTCTTGAAGCTATAATGTGTAAACATTTTGAAGATGGTTTGAATGAAGATATAAATTGTATGTTGGCATTTTAGAGATCAGAGAGTTTGAAGTACTTGTCGAGCGAGCTTGCAAAGCCGAAGAGCTTGGTAAGGAGAAAAGAAAAGCTCAAATGGGAGCCAAAGAGTTTCGTAAGAGATCATCGGGAAAGCCCTTTCAATAGTCATCGAAGAAATTTAGAGATGATGATTCCGGCCGATCTAAAGACACTTGGGTTTTTCAAGACGAGATCGAGATCGACCCCCTGTGTGTACGAGTCACTTTGGTTGCCAGTGTAGGAAATGATCACGCGGATGCAGATGAGTGTCGACATTGTGGTAAATAGCATTCGGGAGTTGTAGATTCCATGACTCCGCCTCTGCTATAAGTGTGGATCAGCTGACCACTTTATCAAGGATTGCCCAAGACTGTCTGAACAGAATGTAAATCAGAGTGGGAAACCAGGTGCTACTACTGCTCGAGGTAGACCATCTAGAAATGCGGGGAATGCTAGCAGAGGTCAGAGAGGATCTAGAGATGTTACAACCAGATCTCGAGGCTCGTGCTCAGGCTAGAGCTTATGCTATACGCCGCACGCCGAGGATGCCTCTTCGCCGGATGTTATTACTTGGGTACTTTTACTCTCTTTGATCATCGATGTGATTGCTTTGATAGACCCAGGTTCTACTCATTCATATGTATGTGAAACCTTAGCATCCAAAGTAAGACTCTCACCTGTTGAGTCTATCGAGTTTGTAATTCGGTGTCAAATCCGCTTGGGTCATTCACGTGCTTGTCGATAAAGTGTGCAAGAAATGTCCTCTAGTAATCCGAGGTTTCTGTTTTCTGTCGATTTGATGCTTTTTTACCGTTTGACGAATTTGATGTTATCTCGGTATGGATTGTTGATCAGTACATGATGCAATTGTAAATTGCAAAAGAAAAACCATCGATTTGAGATGTGTAAATAACGAGATAATCAGAGTCGAGTCTACCGACTTTCGAATAGGTTGCCGTGATGTAATATAAATCGATGGCCGGCTCAGGAAATGTGTAAGAAAGGGTGTGAAACATACCTTGCGTGTAATGGAGGACAAAGTGTTAGAAAAGAAGTCCGAATCAGACTAGTGGTTTGTGAATACCTGATGTTTTTTCCCGAAGAATTACAAGGTTTTACCTGTTCGGGAGGTAGAGTTTGGCATCGAGCTTGTACCTGGACTACACCGATCTCGATAGCTCCGTATCATATGGCACCAATGAATTAAAGGAATTGAAAGCTCGGTTGCAAGAGTTGACGGATAAGGGTTTCGCTCGACCAAGTTTCTCACGGCTTGAGTGCGCCGAGTTTGTTTGTGAAAAAGAAGGACGGAACCATGAGGTTGTGCATTGACTATCGTCATGTTGAATAAAGTGACGATAAAGAATAAATATCCGCTACCGCTGCATTGATGATTTGTTTGATCAGTGAAGGGAGCCTCGGTGTTTTCAAAGATAGATTTGAGATCAAGGGTTATTATATCATTTGCGTTCGAGATTCGGATATACCTAAAATCGCTTAACGCGAGAGATCGGCCACTATGAGTTCTTAGTGATGCCGTTTGGGCTCACTAATGCCCCTGCGGTATTTATGGATTTGATGAATCGAATCTTAAGACAATATTTGGACCGGTTTGTAGTCGTGTTTATTGATGATATCTTGGTCTATTCAAGAGATGAGACCGAACATACTAAGCACCCGAGATTAGTGTTGCGAATTTTACATGGATAAGCGATTTATATGCTAAGTTCGGTAAGTGTGAGTTACGGTTAAGAGAGGTTAGCTTTTTGGGTCATGTGGTATCCGTGATCAGGTATTCGAGTTGATCAGAACAAAATTTCAGCCAGACTTAATCGGAAACCTCAGAGAAATATTAATGAGGTTCGAGCTTTTGGGACTTAGGTTTTACACACCGAAGATTTGTAAAAGGTTTCTCGATGATAGCTACGCCAATGACGGTTACTTCAAAAGGATGTTAAGTTCGAATGGACGGAAAAAAATGTCGAGAAAAGTTTTGATCAGCTGAAAACTTATTTGAAATTTCAAGCTCCAATTTTAGTGTAGCTTAATCAGGCAAAGAATTTGTCATTTATAGTGATGCCTCCCTACTTGGGTTGGGTTGTGTATTGATGCAAGAAGGTCGAGTTGTGGCGTATGCATCGAGACAATTAAAGCCACATGAGAAAAATTATCCGACCCACGATCTCGAATTAGCTGCCATTGTATTTGCTTTGAAAATATGGCGACATTACTTATTTGGTGAGAAGTGCCATGTGTTTTCAGATCATAAAAGTCTCAAATATTTGATGACCCAAAGAGACTTAAATCTACGACAAAGACGTTGGCTCGAGTTGTTAAAAGATTATGAACTTGTCATTGACTATCACCCGGGAAAGGCTAATGTGGTTGCGGATGCTTTAAGTCATAAATCACTATTTGCTTTACGAACGATGAATGTACACTTGTCTGTTCTATCCAACAATGTGTTAGTGGCAGAATTAAAGGCCAAACCAGTGTTGATGCATCAAATTCGTGAAGCTCAGAAAGTCGATGAAGAATTGGTTGCAAAACGAGCTGAATGTGTTCTAAATATGGAATCAGAGTTTCAAATTGATGATGACGATTGTTTGAGGTTCAGAAGTCGGTTATGTGTTCCAAGAAATTCAGAACTCATTTGATGATTCTCAGATGAAGCTCATTGTAGCCGAATGTCAATTCACCCGGAGTACGAAAATGTACAACGATCCGAGGACGCCAGTTTTGGTGGCATGGTATGAAGCGAGACATTTCTGATTTTGTTTGAAGTGTTTAGTATGTCGATAAGTGAAGGCGAACATCAAGTGCGCTCTGTGAGGTTTACTTTCACCGATCATGATACACGAATGGAAGTGGATCGAGTCCACGATGGATTTTGTGTGCAGGTTGCTACATTGTCTACAAGTAAGAAAGATGCAATTTGGGTTGTTGTTGATAGACTCGACTAAATCGGCTCATTTTATCCCAAAGACGCATGGATTTTTCATTGGATAAATTAGCTGAATTGTACGCTTCTCAGATTGTGAGATTACATGGGGGTACCGATTTCTATTGTGTCAGGATAGAGATCCAAGATTCACCTCGCGATTTTGGAAGAAATTGCAAGAAGCTTTGGGTACCAAGTTGCATTTCAGCACCGCTTTTTCATCCACAAACCGATGGTCAATCGAGCGGATAATTCAGATTCTTGAGGATATGTTGAGATGTTGCATCCTCGAGTTGATGGTTCATGGAGCAGTATTTACCTTTGATTGAATTCGCTTATAACAATAGTTTTCAATCGAGTATTAAAATGGCACCTTACAGGCTTTATACGGGCGGCGTAAATGCAAATACGCCATTGTTTTGGACTGAACCGAGTGAAAGAAAATTTTCGGAGTTGACTTGATTAAAGATGCTGACAGAAAGTAAAAGTAATCCGTGAAAGTCCGAAGGCCGCCACAGACGCATGTAAAAGTCGACGCTGATTTGAAACGAAAACACATTGAGTATCAGGTGGGAGACAAAGTGTTTCTTAAAGTTTCACCTTGGAAAAAGATACTTAGATTTGGCCGTAAAGGCAAACTGAGTCCGAGGTTCATAGGGCCATATGAAGTATCCGAACGAATTGGTCCATTTGCGATATAGATTGATTTTGCCTCACGAACTTGAAAAGATTCACAACGCCTTTCATGTTTCGATGCTTCGATGTTATAGATCCCTGATCCATCACAAGTAATTAATCCATCGGAGGTTGAAATTCAATCTGATATGAGTTATGAAGAAGAACCGATTCGTATCCTAGCTCGTGTGAAGTGAAAGAGTTGCGAAACAAAGGGTTCTCTGTTAGTAAAAGTGTTATGGTTCAAACACGGGATGGAAGAAGCTACTTGGGAACCAGAGAACTCTATGAAAGAGCGATACCCAAACCTATTTACCGGTAAGATTTTCGGGGACGAAAATTTCTTAAGTGGGGAAGAGTTGTGACAGCCTAAAGTGACCCTAGTCGAAAGCGATTTCGGGACCGCTAAACCGAGTCACCGAATTATTTGAATATAATATTTACTATCTAAAATATGTGAATTTTGAATGTGTGAAAGTTTAAGTTTCGATTTAGTCAATTGAATGTGAATTTAGTTAATAGGACTACTGAGTGACACTTTTGAAATATGCTAGGTTAATCTAAAAGGACCTATTAGTTCAAGTTATAAAAAAACAAAGGATTTGCATGTCAAATTTCCACTATTGAGAGTAGTGGCCGGCCATGATGGATTATATGCATATAATATGTATTTATTTATTAGTTAGTGGCTTTCTATATTATAAAATAATAATGAAAAAAAAAAAAGATATATTGGTAATAAGGAAATTGAAGGTGAAAAAAAACAAAGTGGTGTGTTCTTCCTTGTTGGCTAGAATGTGAAGAAGAAGAAAGGGGGAGAAGAGCATTCGGTTGTGCTAAGCTAAATTAAGGTAAGAATTTAGTTTATTTTTTTAAAGTTAAAGGTTAAGCTTGAATGAAATGCTAAGTTATATTAGGGAACCATGTTGAATTTTGATTGTGGAAATTGATAATGACTTTCGGCTATGATGCCTAATTGGTGAAATGGTGGTTATTCATGTTAAATTTAGATCAATAATGGTAGAGAAGTGTTTGATTTATGTAAAAGATCATATATGAGCATTGGGTACCATAGGAAAAAAGCGATTACCTATTTATTGTACTAAAGCCGAATTTGAATGTGATTGGGTTGAGTAATTTACATGTTTAAAGAAAAAAAAATTTGTTGAAGAGAGAAAGGTTTAAGTAGTCAATTTATCATTTTAATGTTTGAGAGTACAATGGCCAAGCTTTAAATTGTCCAGAGAATAAAACTAATGCCGTATGAATGATTGAAAGGAATGGGTTGGAGGTTGGATCATGTTAAGATTCGGCCTTGTACATGAGCACTAAAGGTTTGATGTTTTTGTGATTTTTTGGAAGGTAAATGAGGTGATACACAAGATAAACACTAAGTCTTTGGATGACTTGTTTTAGTGAGGTTCGACCAAGGACCTTAGGTAAGCATTATTCGGTTTAGGTAGAAGTAAACGTGATAAGTAGAGATGGTAATGTATATATATGACATTGTTTATTCGGCCACATAGTTTGTATATGTATATGAAATTATATTTTGATTCATGAGCTTATGGATATGTATGCATGTGTATTAGGTTTTATAATGACATATTAGCTTTTGAAAATGGAACATTAAGTTATTAACTTAACCATGTAAGCATTCGGCCAAAGACTATGGGCTTGCTAAATTGATTTAAGTGAAGAAACTATGATAGAGAAATATAACTAAATTGTGGACCTTGACAATTTAAATGATGCATTTGACTTGTGTACCAACCTAGGATGATATAAGTTTCTATATGAAGTTAGATAGTGATGATGAAATTCGATAATGCATGATGTTTATATTGTATTGAGTAAGATCATTGTACTTAAATTGTATGACATATATATATTGAATGGGATTACCCAAACGAAAAATAATTAAATAAATTTATTTGTTTTAAATTAAGCTCAAGAGCAAAAGGGAGCTAAATCAGATAAAGGAAAAGAAAGGTGGTCGAATAGCCATCGAAGCGGATTCGACAACATCCGAGGTAAGTCTTTGAGTAATGGAGCTTAGGTTACGATTCAATTAGATCATGTTTTAAGTAAATCAAAGTCATGCTCTAGTATATAGTTAAGGAACCGAAAATGATATTGCTTGATAAGCGATTTGTGTTGGAATTCTAATTATGAAATCGAAATATAGATATGTCATGATTTATTTCTATGTGCATGTATATTCTGATGATAACCGGGCTGAGCCCCGAAGGCAATTGTGCGAGATACCATATCCGGGCTGAGTCCCGAAGGCATTTATGCGAGCTACCACATCCGGGCTAAATCCCGACGACATTTTGTACGAGTTACCATATTCGAAGCTGAGTCCAGAAGGCATTTGTATGAGTTACCATAATCGGGTTAAGTCCCAAAGGCATTTGAGCACGTAAGCTATGTCCAGGTCAAATCCGAAGGTACTTGGTTTGAGGAATGAATGGTTTTGTTGTGATAGTTCAATTAATACACTCGAAAAGTCCCAATGGATGAGGTATGTTTTGAATATGCATCGAAATAGTTGATTCCGTTAAAAAAAAAAAGTATTCGCTGCATCAATTAATCAGCTTCCGGCTTTTAGTTAATTTGATTTTCTTATGCATGAATATAAGGAATGGAAATGTGAAGTAGGTATGATTTTGAGGATATGTGAGTATGAGATTATTTGTTTAGTCATATGAATGCTATGTTTCAGTTATGCACAATTTCACTACTCAATCTTACTAAGCATTAAACGCTTACTCCGTTTCTTTGATTTTTGTTTTATAGATTTTGGTTCGTCAGTTATCGAATTCGGGATTGTCGCAGTCGAAGTCACCCACACTATCAACGCTCCTTTTTGGTACATTTTTTTTTTGGTTGAACTTTGAAATGGCATGTATAGGACTACCCTTTTTGATAATGGTCATGCACCTTTTGGAATTGTATAAATTTGGTTAGCCATGCGAAAATGGCTTGTGTTTATATTTGAATCATAATATTATAATCATCGTGTATGTATATGGTTATCGAGAAGTACAGATATGTTCGGCAATGATTGACCATTGGGATGGTTAATCACAATCATAAATTGTGCTATGTATGCTATAGGATTAGTTAAATCATGGAAACTAGGCAATAGGTAAAGTCTACCCTAAAGTTAGATGTTGACAGCATCAATGGGGTAAATTTGAAAAATCGCTAAAATTTGTAAGAATGGAGTTAATTAGTGAATAAATTATGTAATTGAACCTTGATGAATCTACTTTCATATGGAAGAAACGAAACGGCCAAATGAGTCAGATGTTAAGAGATATTTAGGTTTTCATGAAACAGGGCCAGAGCGATTTCTGGATCCCCTGTTCTGACTTTGAAAATTTTCTATAAATTAACCAGAGATAATTAGAAGTCATGCCCCATATGTACAGATTCCCTGTTGAGTCTAGTTTCTTTAGAAACAAACGGCATAAGATTTGAAGCCCTGTATAGGAAGATACCTAAGTTGCAATGCATGAAGGTCTGTAGTCGAACCACATAATGGGAGACTTAATCTAATAAACTGTACCGTTTGGCCTGATCAAAAATTATAGAAAAAATGTGTAGATAGATATATGAGTCTAGTTTCAGGAAAATTTACGGATTAAGTTTTGAGCTTGAACTCGAGATATGATTTTAAAGTGGCCATGATGCAGATTAGCCACATATGTCTGAAATTTTAAAATGAACCGTGTAAGTCAATGAAGTAAGTCCGTAAATACCTCGTTTTCAACCCCGGTAACGGTCTCGGGCTTGGGGCATTTCAATTTATAAGCCTAAGATGCCTATTGATATTCGGCATCTATGATGTTCACACTAACTTAAATTCTGTTCACATTTGTATTTAACATGTTCACACAAAAGCATTAAAATTTGGTTCATGCTTGAAGATGGTGCATGAATTGGCCGAACCATCATGTTGCTTCACTTGATGCATTCATGCATACTTAGCCTAGAAGAAAAACCATAGTTCATGAATGTGCAGCCCTTTAATACTCCTACATCTCCCTTGGCCGAATGAAGCTTGAATGTACCTTGAATACTTGAATGGACATCTTGGATATGCATGATACATGCATGAAACGTCCCAATGCATGTTCTTCCTTAATTACGGTCCATGAATCTTCAAATACATGTACATAAAATAGGCCCTACTTGCATGAACGTCCCCAATACATGAATTCCTTCAAATGCCATCCATTGAACACTAGTTGTGCATGCATCTTTCCATACGATGTATTAAGCCATGCATGTACTTGCATTAATGGCTCCTTCATGTATTCGGTCACTTTGTGGAATTTAACTCTTGGCCAAAAGGTTGCTTTAGGATCACCAATAGCTTGCCAGCCCACCATGCATAAAATCGTTCATGCATGAACTCTCATAATCCATGTACACTGGCCGTGCATGACTCTCATTTAATGTACTCAATACATTGGTTGAACCTACAAGAAACATGAACACATTAAATCCCAATGTATATTCATTTGAACATGTTAGAGCATGAACTAGACATCAGAAATATTATGTTAAGCTAAACTAAACACATTAATTAAAGACTAGCTAGTACCATTAAGTTCGGCTAGCTCAAGCTAAGTGAAAACATTTAATGAACTTATTTGAGCTAGGATTTTCATTAATGAGCTGTAGCAAACTAATTTGTACAAAACTAAAATTTAGTTTAATTTATTGAAATAAAGAATGAGCTGAAAGTAAGCTCGGTTGAGTTCAAACGAGCTGAAATGAGCTCAAATGAGCTGAATTGAGCTGGACGGAGCTCGAAGAGCTAGAAATGAGCTAGGATCAGCTTGCCAACAATGCAGGTTTCCTTGGATAGTTGCTTGAGCTGATTTGTGAGCATTGGCCCTTGTTTCAAACCAAGGTTTTGCATTAGAAGCTAAAACAACTTCTAGGAAATGCTTAGCACAAACTCGAGTTATGGGTGCTTTTGGAAGCTCAATTGAATCTTGGCTTGCATTCGAGGATGCCCCGGGTTTGCTTACATCAAAATGTGACCCTAGTCAGAAAGTGGTTTTAGGACCACAAAATCGAGTCATAAAAATAATTAACCGTTATATACTATGCTTATTGTATGTGTACATGCATGTGTGAAAGTTTCATGCTTTAATTTTACCATTTGTATGTGAAATTTATTAAATAGGACTTATGTGAGACAATTGCGAAATGTGATAGATTAATTTTAAAGTGGCCTATTAACATGTTACAAAAAGGTTGGACTTGCATGTCAAATATCCCTCTTTTTTATTAGTGGCCGGCCATGATGAAGCTTTTATATTATATGTAGTAATTATTAGTTAAATGGCTTTATAATTTAAAATATAGATGAATAAAATAAAAATAAGGGAAAAAGGGGGTGAAAAGAAAAAAAAAAGCTTCATCTTTATCTTCTTGGCCGAATGGAAGGAATGAAAAGGGACAAAAACTTTCGGTCACTTTAAGCTTGAAGAAGGTTAGTAAATTATGTTAGTTTTTGAAATTTTAAGCTTAGTTTAAGTTAATTAGCTAGTTTCATACTTAGCCCATGTCAAAACTTTGAAATTTGGATGATGATTTGAGCTTTCGGTTGTGGTTGTTAAGAGAGGAAATGGGATTTTGTCTTGAACAATTGTTTTGTATTTAAGTGTTAATTGTGAGCAAATGTTGTTTGGGTGATTGAATGAAATAATTAGAGGTTTAATTATCAAAAGGTTCGGTAATGTATATGATTTTTAAGATATAATTTTGAATAATATAAGTAATGTTATGCATAGGTTTCGGCTTTGATAGTATCTATATAAGTGTAATTAGTTCATTTTGATAATATGGTATGAGGTGATAAGTAAAAATATTATGGTGGCTTAAGTTTAATAACATTTGGCTAAGGATTATAAGTGTTAGCTAATTCGGTATAAGAGTATAAGTGTTAATTAGTTTGCATTTGAAGTCTTGAAGAATAGGTTGTAGTTAATTAAAGTGATGAAGGTTAAATCTTTAAGTTTGGTTAAATTGGGCATTCGGCATTGCTTATGACATTAGATATGAGTGTATGAAAGGTTAAGTTTAAGTAGTTAGGTGTGTTAAAATGTTGATGATTTGGGTGTTACCTATGGTTGATTTGGGTATGGTCCTTGCATGAGTAAAAATATACATAGTGTCATTATAAGCATTTATGTTAAGGAATATTCAGCTATGTTATATATATATTGAAATGTTTATAATGGATAATATGTAAGAGTAATTTTGGCTTGTTAAATATGCGGTATGTGTATGGCAAATTGTATAACTATGATGCATTGAAGTTACCCTATATGATCGAGTAGGTAATTAGATTACTAGTGGTATATATGTGTATTTCTATTCATGGTAACTTGGCATGTGAAATGGGTATATGTTAGTCAATATATGCACTTGAGGTGATGTGTTAAAATAATTAAGTATACGGTTTGGTTTCATTATTGAGTATAAGGGTTAAGTGCTTTAAATTGCCTTTGATGTTTGAAATGATTAAACAAATTCATTGGTTTAAATTAAGCTTAAGAGCAAAGAGGAGCTAGATCTGATACAGGAAAGGAGAAAGCAATCGAATAGCTTATCCACAACTGTTCAAAAATATCCGAAGTAAGTTTTTTTTTTAATAATGGAATTTAGCTTATGATTTGATAAAATCATGATATATAAGCATAATAAATAAATTGTGACCGTAGCTATGACGAGATCTATAAAATAGAGAATTAAGGCAACATGAGTAAGCATTTCTAATTATTCACTTAAAACATCCTTTGAATAAACCGAATGATACTTCTTCATAAACGAGTGGGCAAACTCAAATATGACTCGACTCACCCCGAGGCGGATCGTATCAACATGCTCGAAAAAAATTTTCAAGATCACAAATCAGATTATTTGCAGACCCTCCCTCTTTAAGAGGGTACCACCTCACATCGTCACCTATAGAAGAATAAAACAAATTAGTGACACAATGAAGGTTAAACCAAGAGAAATTTTCCAAGAATTTATTCATATTTGATAACAAGAGAGGTTTATGAGTCAGTCTCAAATGATAATCAAAATATATTAAGAATGCTTCCAAACAAACATGTAATCCAAGCATTTTTCGTTCAGAACATGCATGATTCATATCAAAAGGCAACTTCCATACACCATCGTAACAAGTAATTGAACAGAACTTTTTACAAGTTAATGCCTTATCACATAATTGAATAAAAAACACACATGTTTTAAAACATTCAATCATCTCAAATTACACCCACAAATCATCACTTAAACAAATTGAATTCGTGCAATAAATCGAGGAATGCATATCAACAACATGACCTTTTTGAGTAATATTCTCATTATCTTCTTTCAAAACAAATAATCCATTACTAATCAAAGAAGGACAATAAACCTCATCAAAGTACGAATGTGTTTCAGAAAATAAGACATCAACAATGTTTCCATCAATGATCGAAGGGAATGATTGAGTCTTAAAAGATTCAGAAAACTCACCTTGTTTACCCATATGAATGATTGGATGGGAATCAATTTGAACAGTACCTTTTTTGTTCAACGTAAACCTCCTCTCTTAGGAGAGATAGTAAAGTCAAAAGCTCTTTACTCAAACTAACCTGAATTATAGGAGAAAAACTTATGTATGCATCAAGTGTGAATCAAGATCCTATTGATCTGCCAAAAAGTCCCATGACTCGAACTCGTACCAAGCAACTTCAAGAAGCTTTAACAACTTTGTTGATGCAAATTTGGGATGAAACAAAGTCCCTTGACGTTGGAGAAGCTGTGGACAACCCTTTGAAGACTCAATGCACTCTTTTACAAACTGACTTCAGCTCTTCTCCAGCTCTCCCAGCTCAATTCAGCCCCAATCAGCTCATTTGAGCTTGATTTAGCTTCGCTCCAGCTTGTTTCTTTTCCATTTCAATAAACTAAGTTTTAACTTTATTTTTAACTTAATTTGCTACAGCTCATGCCAAATTCCTAGCTCAAATTAGTTCATTAATTGTTTTTGTTTATTTGAGCTAGCCAAGAATTTAATATGCTAGTAAGTTTTAATTAAATGGGTCCAAATTAGTTAGTGTCATTTAAGTTGTTTAGTTGCTATTTAATTATGTCTAAATATTATAATTAAATGTGTTCATTTCTCTTGTAGAGTTCAGCTGAATATTGGAAGTGCATTTAAGGCTAGGTGCATGCACAGGTTTAATTCAATGGATGAGAAGATTCATGCTGATTCAGCTCAATGCTTGGAGAATTAAGTACATGTATTGGAAGACTCATTACATGCATTGGATTATGAAGAATATATTTCGTTTGGATGGCACACATGCATGTATGAAGGTATTATTTATTGCAAGTTCATGTACGCGGCGATTCAAACTCCTTCCAAGTTCCATGCATGATAGAATGTATGTGGGTGAAATACATGAATTGTTTGCTGCCCAATTGACTTCCCTAGGTGTCTATTCGGCCAAGAGACACTTCTTGAATGTTTCATTCATCCCATGGCTGAATCTAAACAAGTTATTGAGCTTCCAAGACTTCACATTCATCCTAGATGCTTTGCTTACACATGAAGCTGTCAATGGAGTTCCATCATCCATTTGAATCTAGCCTTAGCAAATTAAATAACTTGTTCTAGATTATTCTGGTGCATTCTTAGCTAAAATACTTAGCCTTTAAGCTAGTTAATTTTGTCCATTCGGCTATCACATGCTAGGCTATAAATAGTTTGTTTATTTCTTTGTAAAGGACTTTTGCCGTTTGTTAATGAAACTCTATTTACGTGAGGTTGCTTCCTCTCATATCTTGTACAAGTTTGAAAGACTTATCTAGTGTGTTAGTGGCGTATATCGACCTTGTTTGAACTTATCATCATTCTTGGTGTGGCGTTCACCTATCCTTCTAATTCTATTTATCCACATTAACAATATAGGAACCGGGGTGACACTTTTTAATGTTGAATCATTCCAGACGTTAAGTTCGCTAATCCATCCACACCTTACATTATTTCATTCTTATTGTTTCCAAACCGAACCCTCTAGTCAACATCCATCTTTACTTTCCATAGCCCTATCATTACTCTTTTCACTACTTTGAACCCCACCCGCTTTAATCAAACCTATCCATCTAACTTCTACTTCCAAGACCAAGGCACAAACGACTCTTCTCGTCTACGATCGGGCTACTACATGAATTTGACTCAATTACCTGAGTCAGATCATATCATTTGGTATCAGAGCTTGTAAAACAAGAATCACCGACGTTCGTATCAAGATCGAAATAGGTTCGTTGTGAAAAAAAATTCAAATTTAAAAAAAATTCAAGTTGTATTTTCATTTTCCCATTGTAATAGCATTATTTTAAAGTTAAAAACAAAAGAGGAAATAAAAAAAAAGTTAAGTGCTCAAATTTTTCTCTGTTGTTTATACCATTCTTTCAATCGTCAAAATATTCATTTCATCAACTTTTAACCCCCATTCCAAAATGCCACACTACACCGAAGAAATTTTTTTTCTTTTAGCCTACTCGTAACCATTCTTGAAGCTGGCCCCAAAGGACCAAGAGGCAGTCAAGAGAAACAAAGTATGAGGTTACGATAGTAAGTTTGAGTGGTAAAGGCTAGAGAGTGTGAGTGCATTCGAGTGTCGAAAAAGCCTAAGCGAGTGAAAAACACGAGTGGATAGGTTTGTGGTGAGGATTTAATTAATTCTGCAAAATCAACATGGAGCGAAATGTGGAGGAAAGACAAACTGTTCAAAATGTGCGGATTTAAACTTGCAAGCCCTACGCCGTGAAGTTGAGTGGTTGTTTGATTGAAAGTTGGAATCGATACAAGAATGACTCGACCAAGTGGAAGGAAGAGGTCGACGGGCAAGGACCCCAATAAGTCCCCCTAGAGACCGTGGTCAAAGGCAAGTTTGAGATGACGAGGTTTTCGAACCAAGCAAAGCTGGTTCGAAGAGTCGTGATCGGCGAAAAGGCCTATGTTGTCGTGGCCAACGAGAGCGTGAAAAGCATTAAGTTATCAATTCCCCTATTCCAAGGCTATTCGGACCCTGAAGCATATTTAGAGTCGGAGAAAAAGATCGAACTCATTTTTGAATGCCATAACTATTCAGAGGCTAAGAAAGTTAAGTTGGCTGCCATAGAATTCACCGACTACGCTATGATTTGGTGGGACCAACTTACCTCAAGCCGGAGGTGAAATGGTGAGTGACCCATCAACACTTGGGCCGAAATGAAGGTTGTCATGCGCCGGAGGTTCATTCCAACACACTACCATCGGGAACTTTACCAAAAACTCCAAAACCTTAGGTATGGGGAGTGTCGAGGATTACTATAAGGAGATGGAAGTTGCCATGATCCGTGCGGGCATGGAAGAGGATTGAGAGGCAACCATGGCTAGATTTTTGTCCAGGCTTAATCACGAGATCTCCAACATCGTGGAGTTGCAACATTATATGGAGATAGTTGATATGGTTCACATGGCCATCAAGGTGAGAAACAACTCAAGAAGAAAGGTCTTTGTCTAAGGTTATTCGACTACCAATATGTCAAAGTGGAACCAAGGCACAAGCAAAGGTGCTTCGGCGAGCCAAACAAAGGAACCTATGGCACCCACTAAAACCACTAAGCCCATGGTTGAAAATAGCAAAGGTAAGGCTGTTGAAGGTACCCAAAATTGATCAAGGGACATTAAATGTTTTAAGTGTCTCGGTAGGGGGCACATTGTGAGCCAATGTCTGAATCAGAGAGCAATGGTGATTCGACCCAATGGCGATATTGAATCGGAGGAGGAAGAAGAAAGAGTTGAAAATAATGTCGAAAACCCTTCTGATGCCAAGGAAGAATTAGAGTATGCGGTCAAAGGTGAGATGCTTGTTGTTAAGAAAAGCTTAAGTGCGCAAGGTGTCAAAATCGATCCGTAACAAGAGAACCTTTTCTATACCTGTTGTCTCGTCCGATAAAAGGTATGTAGTTTAGTGATTGATGGTGGAAGTTGTGCAAACGTTGCGAGCACCCTCCTAGTCGAAAAGCTTGAGCTGCCGACAAGTGTGCATCTAAGCCCTTACAAGCTGCAATGGCTCAATGACAGAGTTGAGGTAAAGGTAACCAAGCAAGTCCTTGTTCCATTTTCAATTGGAAAATATCAAGACAAAGTACTTTGTGATGTGGTGCCCATGCATGCGGGCCATATTGATACGATCCGCCTCGGAAGAGTCGATCGTATTAGTGTGCCCGATCATTGACAAGAAGTTACGTTAGGTTTACTTGAAAGATCGGATAAGAGAAGGAAGGATATTGGTTTTGGTTCGAATTGGGATAGGTAAGAAGAATTGAAAGTTCGGGTTTAGGGTCCGAATAGGTATAGATAAATGAATTGGTTCAATTAGGTAAGGGGATTGAAGAAATGGTCGTAATGGTAGGAAGGGTAAGAACGAAATGGTATTATGAAATGGTACGAATGGAATGGCCGGTTTAGGTACAATTTGGTAAATGGAGAAATGGGGTTGATCAAAAAGTGCAAACAAGAACCAATACCGATTTGGTATCGACCCGTTGTTTATAGGCTCTTATAGTTCGGCTTGGTTTTGGTAAATGAAACCCTCGACCCACTATCTAATAAGATAGGAACCTCAGTATGTTTGAACGCCACAGTATGAGTAGTGATAAGTTCGGTTTCGACAAAGAACAATGGTTGACACAACTAGAACGCTAGGAAGCCAATTGAATCTTTGAACGAAATTTGAGAAAAGTTTTGCCTCACAATTTTGGCAACATAACATTAACAAAGTCCAAAAGTTCTTTTTTACAAAGAAAAATAACAAGTATTTATAGCCTAAAGACTAGCTAACCGAAGGGACACTTTACATACTTAATAATTAAGTAAAAGTCTCATGAATGCATCTTGAAAATTCTAGAAGGAAGTCCTTTGATGTTCATGACCAGATTCGGCTATGGTGGAGATGTCTTGAAAGTTCTTCATGCTTAGGGAAATGAATCATGAATGAGAGAATCCCTTGGACATTAGCTAGGCTCAGCCAACTTGAGTAATTGAGGTAATCAGTTCATATTGTTTGGTGAAAAGTTGGGAATTAATTGAGGAGACTTCATGAGCCAAATTAAGTGTGAATGCTGATTCTTGAAGAGTCCATAGGTGTGAACACTTTGAATTGAAAGGCCATGCTATGTGAACATAATGTGGACGGGATTTAAGGTTCATAGAGGGAGATGTTTGGCCACATGTATGAAGTAATAGGAAGCCTCCTTTTAGCTGAATAGTCACTTGGAAAAATGAAAGAGTAGTACACCATACATGAATGGAAACATTCATGAGGCTTGAACACATTGAATGTGGCCGTACATGTACTTAGCCGATCATGTACCTAGGAGATTCAAAGCCCTTAACCGTCCATGCACTTTCAAAAAGATATGTTGCTCCATGCTCCATACGTCCATTGAGTTTTCATGAGCTAAAACTGAGCTGGGGAACTGGAAGTGAGCTGATTCCAAGCTAGTGAGCTGGTTTTGAGTTGAATGGGAACTTGCTTGAGCTGGTGGTGAGCTCGATGAGCTGAGCTGGACTTGCAGGTAATTGCATGGTGAGTTCAAGGAGCTAGAATCAGCTTTCTCGAACTGTCCTAATAGCGTTTCATTCCAAAGTTGAGCTACAAAAGCTGTGATAGACTCCTTAAACTTCTTGGCTCGAGCTCGAGTAACAAGACCTTATGGTAGCACCATAGAATCCTTGCTCGAACTAGCTGAACCATGGGGCGCGATCGCATCATATATCTTTGCTTGGGATTCCATGGCAATTCGATCGAAGAGTCAAGCATGACAGATTCGCAAATCAATATTCTTTCAAGTTTCATGGCCGAAACGTCACTTTGGTGCCCCTAACACCTACGCAAGTTTTGGAGGATCAACAACGATTGAAACAATCTTTGGAGTGTATGAGAGTGGGAAAAGGAAGTGAAAATGAAAAAAAAAGAAAATGAGAGAGAAAAGAAAGAAAGTTGTGATAAAAATAAGATCAAAGCGAGAGAAAAGGAAATTAAAAGAAAAATGAGTGAAGGGAAGAAAAGAATTTTGATTAACCGAAGTTTTCTTGTTTCTACTTCTTTTCAGGTTGACTCAAATCCTATGTTTCGATTACAATACATTCTCGAAGAGACAAGGTTTGTGATGATTGGAAAAGGTAAAACTAATCCTTGTTTCCCTGCTCAAGGTATGGATTCTAGAATCTCTAAGACATCTTTGTCCAATTCGATTGATGAAGAAAGCATTGCCGATGAAGATATAACTGTTTTGGTTGATGATCAAATGATTCTTAGTACATGTGATTTTGTTGAGTTTGATGAATATTTGCTGTCCAAATTGCATTGTTTAAGTAAACAAAACCATGAACTTAATCTATCTTTTCCATTGTTTGTTTATGATGGACATTCACAATCTATGATCCGTTGCACGAATTCCTGTTGTAGTCACCATGTTTTTGCAAATACCATTTGAGATGCCCAAGCGAACTAAGGACATTATGTTCCTAACACCATTGTTCGTTAAATTCTTAAGTCACAATGGAACATATTTATTTGATAGTGAGAATAGAATATTGATGCTGTCTTGTTGTAATTGTTTTAAACGCAAGATGACTAGCTTTTATGACTGTTTGAATAAATTCCTGTTCCATAATGATTCTTATTTGGTTGCAAGTTCTATGGTGTCTTTGCAGCAAGGTATGATGTGACAATTAATTACATTTGTACAAGAATGAACAAGTAGGCATCCCTGTTTCAAAATTAACCGGCGACTCGACTTGAGGACAAGTCGCTTTGAAGACGGGGGGAATGATGTATGCACGCCCGGGGCACCCTCAAGTGTGAATCAAGATCCTATCGAGCTGCCAAAAGGTCCCATGACTTGAGCTCGTACGAAGCAACTTCAAGAAGCTTTAGCAGCTTTGTTGACGCGAATTTGGGTTGAAACAAAGTCCCTTGACATTGGAGAAGTTGTGGACAAACCTTTGAAGACTCAATGCACTCTTTTGCAAACCGACTTCAGCTCCTCTCCAGCTCCCCCAACTCAATATAGCTCCAATCAGCTCATTTGAGCTTGATTTAGCTTCGTTCCAGCTCGTTTCTTTTCCATTTCAATAAACTAAGTTTTAACTTTATTTTTAACTTAATTTGCTACAGCTCATGCCAAATCCCCTAGCTCAAATTAGTTCATTAATTGTTTTTGTTTATTTGAGCTAGCCAAATTTAATATGCTAGTTAGTTTTAATTAAATGTGTCCAAATTAGTTAGTGTCATTTAAGTTGTTAAGTTGCTGTTTAATTATGTCTAAATATTATAATTAAATGTGTTCATTTCTCTTGTAGGTTCAGCTGAATATTGGAAGTGCATTTAAGGCTAGGTGCATGCACGGGTTTAATTCAATGGATGAGAAGATTCATGCACGGTTCGGTTCAATGCTTGGAGGAATTAAGTACATGTACATGGAAGATTCATTACATGCATTGGATTATGAAGAATACATTTCCTTTGGATGGAACACATGCATGTATGAAGGGTATTTATTGCAAGTTCATGTACGGCCGGATTCAAGCTCCCTTCCAAGTTCCATGCATGACCGAATGTATGTGGGTGAAATACATGAATTGTTTACTGCCCAATTGACTTCCCTAGGTGTCTATTCGGCCAAGAGTCACTTCTTGAATGTTTCATTCATCCCATGGCCGAATCTAGACAAGCTATTGAGCTTCCAAGACTTCACATTCATCCTAGATGCTTTGCTTACACATGAAGCTGTCCAATGGAGTTCCCATTAGCCGTATCTAGCCTTAGCAAATTAAATAACTTATTCTAGATTATTCTAGTGCATTCTTAGCCAAAATACTTAGCCCTTAAGCTAGTTAATTTTGTCCATTCGGCTATCACATGCTAGACTATAAATAGTTTGTTTATTTCTTTGTAAAAGGACTTTTGCCAATTTGTTAATGAAACTCTGTTTCTGTGAGGTTGCTTCCTCTCATATCTCGTACAAGTTTCGAAAGACTTATCTACTGTGCTAATGGCATCTATCGACCTTGTTTGAACTTATCACCATTCTTGGTGTGGCGTTCACCTATCCTTCTAATTCCATTTATCCACCTTAATAATATAGGAACCGGGGGTGACACTTTTTAGTGTTGAATCATTCTAGATGTTCAATTCTCTAATCCATCCCCACCTTACATTATTTCATTCTTATTGTTTCCGTGACAGCCCTAATTCGATCCTAGTCGGAATGTGGTTTCGGGACCACAAAACCGAGTCATAAAATTTATTAAAAATTTAGTTGCATATCCTCTATGTGTATTAGTGCATGTGTGAAAATTTGATGTTTTAATTTAGTTTTAGGAATGTGAATTTTCTTGAAAGGACTTTGTTGAGAACTTAAAAAAAATATGTTAGGTAAATATGTAAGGACCAAATAATATTAAAATAGGAAAGTTTGGGTTTGCATGTCAAATTGCCACATTCATACTAATTGGTAGCCAAGTAAGTGAGGATATCTCTCCACTAGTTTAAATTAAATTGTATACTAAATTGGCTAATGAATAAAATATTCTAATCAAAATGAATTAAAAAAATAAAATAAAAAAAAGTGTTCATCTTCTTCTTCTTCTTCCAAAGCCGAAACAAATGGGAAAGAAAAAGGAAAATTTACCCTAAAGCAATTCGACACCTTCTTTAGCTAGTAGGAGGTAAGTTTTGAATTGTTGATTAAGTCTTGTTATATGTTAAATTCATTTTTAAATGCACTCTTGGTAATGTCAAGAAAGTTGAAACTTTTATGGTGGTTTGGGCACCATGCCGTGAATCAAAGTATTAGAATTAGAGGTTATTTTCATGTTGTATTAAATAAGGGGATGATAGAATGGGGTGGAGATTGTTGAATAAGTAGTTGGGTAGCACCTTGTACATTCAGTCATATTGAGTTTAGATGGAATGTTATATTTTTTTATGGTTATTTTTCCTTGTATGATAAATGGTTCTTTGATAGGGTCGAATGAACTATTAAGGACATAATAGAAATGTGTTAAGTTTAAGGTACGTATTTTAGTCTTGGTGATGTGGATAATTCGGTTGAAATATTGAGTATGGGAGTTGTCAATTTAAGTTAAGATCATAAGACTGATTAATAGGCATTAAAACGTTAAATGTATGAAATTAGAAGTACAAGAACTTATAGGTAAATACATAGGTAATGTTAAATTTGATTTTGTATATTCGGCCATGTAGGGTATATGTTTGTGATATTATCTTTAATCCCCTATAATCGACTAAAAGAGTGATAATGGCTTATAAGGTTGAATTGATTCATGATTATGTACATTGGAATTAGATATATCCGAGACTGTTATTTTGGTAGTAATAATACATTCGGCCTTGAGGCATTAGATGAGCATTAGTTGAGGTTTCAATGTCTTGAACAAGGATGGTTGTAAGATGAAGTGAAAATCATTAAATTGTATGTATAAGTATCTAACAAGGTAATTAAACTAATGAATTTAATTATTCTAGATCAAGAACCCAAAGGAGGGGAGTCAAGCAAAGGCAAAAACAAAGAATATTGAGTAGCCGATTGGAAATCATTTCATACGACATAAGGTAAGCCCATAAGCATTCATAGGTTGATTAACTTAGAAATAAATAATACTAATGTATCATGAAAGGATTTCTATGTTGGTATTCTTTTGGAGTGGTACACGTATTTATAGGTGTGGTTGTAGATGATATTTGATTTAAGTAAATTTCCTTATCATATGAGTCGATATTGGCACTAAGTGTGCGGATTTGAATGGCACTATGTGTGCGAAGTTGAATGGCACTATGTGTGCTGGCTTGAATATCAATACATGAGTAAATTTTCAATGCACTATGTGTGCGGTTTATCATAGCACTATGTGTGCGCTTTTTGATTAGTGTTATGTGGGCGAAAACGGTTAAGGATATATAGCATGCCGGGAAGGAATGGAGCGCAAGGACTATTATCGGAATAATTGAATTTTGAGATATGAAACATATATGTATGAAACCATCTAGTTTATCATTGTTTTATACTTCGAAGAAAGTATTTAAATTGTTCGGTTGTTTTAGGTATTTAATTGGATATCTAGATTTGGCTTGGGGTTCAATCGATAATTTAAATAATTGTGGCATAGATCGGTATGGATGAAATAGTTACTCTTTCATTATTTTGCATATTATTACGTGTTAATGGTCTCTATCATATTGCTTATTACTTACTGAGTTGAATACTCATTTGGTGTGTTTACTTGTCTCTTATTTAGATTTCTTTGATCCAATTCTTGTGTTCGAGACCATCGTCGAAGTCATCACATCAGCTTGCAATGTTTTGGTATTTTTTTTCTTAGTTGATCTTAGGGGAAACATTATGGCATGTATAGGCTGGAACATATGTTTTGAAGTGTTGATTTT
Organism: Gossypium anomalum; assembly: GCA_025698475.1. Lineage (NCBI taxonomy): Eukaryota > Viridiplantae > Streptophyta > Magnoliopsida > Malvales > Malvaceae > Gossypium > Gossypium anomalum. The sequence continues at coordinate 44,344,377 of CM046963.1, forward strand.
GGTTATGTATTAAAAGCCATGCGAAAATGGCTTGATATATATATTTAGACTCGGTTTTATGTGTGTTTTATTATGATGTTTTTATTCTTGGTTTGATATATGTGACTATGTTTGATGATGATTGGTGTCGAGGTAAGAAATTTGTGTAATGGAGAAGATTATATTATTTAGGTCGAATTCGGTTTTGAGTGAATTATCACTTAAATCTTTGATAAATACACCCTATGATATGATAGTATAAAATCATTGTAATAGTTTTGGAAGTGTATTTAAGTATTTATGTAAATTGTAAGGTATTTATGGCTCGGCCATTTGTATATAATTGATATTATTCATGCTAGAGTTAACATGAGCTTGTCATGTAAAAATTATGACTTATGTTTGCAGTAAATGGTTGACTATCAAAACTGATGCTAGAACGTGTGTACACGTGATGTTCGACCATAATGTTTTTAATTGAATTTTACTTATAGCTTACTTGTGTCTAAGATACATACACTTTGGTTAATATGATAGTTAAACTTTTGCATGCTATATATGTGCTTATGACATGAATTACGATGAAATATTCAGAACTGTATACTTATTTAGTAATGCCTCGTAACCCCGTTCCTGCAACGAAATACGGGTTAGGGGTGTTACAGTTTCCAAACTGAACCCTCTAGTCAACATCCATCTTTGCTTTCCATAGCCGAACCTATCATTACTCTTTTCACTACTTTTGAACCCCACCCGCTTTAATCAAACCTATCCATCTAACTTCTACTTCCAAGACCAAGGCACGAACGACTCTTCTCATCTACGATCGGGCAACTACGTGAATTTGACTCAATCACCCGAGTCGGATCACATCAAAAACAACTCGCACTTCTCAAAGTGTCACCTTTACAAAAATAAAAAGGATTAGTGACATCATAATTGATGAACTTGAAAGGACATGCTGAACCGATGCCAGGATCAAAAGTAGAAGTGGATCTTAACCTTATCATTACGAAACAGGGAATTCATTGATAGCAACCAACCAAAATCAAAAATTTAGTTTTGACCTTTTCTTAACAACTTAGGAAAATGTTCTCTGGGTTTGAACACGTGATTTTGATCACACATTTTCAAAAAAAGCAAATACTTTTCTTTTGTCAACAACTCACTCACTTTAATCATGCAAGACTTAAGCATATAATCTTTCAAGCCATTATAGCTTTCACAATTCATCCGAAAAGGTAAGCTTATACAAAACGAGTTCGCACAAAAACTCAAAGATCTCACATAAAAATCACAATTAAACAAGTCAAGATTTGTATGTGGATAATCTTTAACACACACATCGAAAATTTGTATATGCTGAATCAAAGGGAAGTTAGGCATGCATATATTCAAGCATTCATACTCACAAGTCTCATGTGCACAGCCTTGTTTAAGTATGCGGTTTTTCCATAACAAATCAAAGAATACACGTCAACACCATAATCAAAGTAATCAAATTGCGTACTTGGACATCCACTATCGCACACAACCAAGTTTTGCAATAGCTGTTTGGATTTTACTTCATCAACATGCTCATCAATACCACGATTTTCATTAAAGATACTTGCCTTGCCAGCATTTAAAGCAAACACGTCTTTATTAACCAAAGAATGACAATCAACTATATCATCAATATAATCACAAGCATTCAAATAAGTTAATGGAGACTTAGAGACGACAATATCCTTACCTAACTTACCTTTAGGCACTTGTGGTATAATTTCACTTTCATTCTTACCTTTCTTGATCAATTTAAACCATCTCTCCTTGGGAAGGTAATGTAGTTGGAACTTGTCGAATGGAACTTTAGAAACCTGAAAAGATGAAACAATAGGAGAACTTAAGATTGGGTTAGTAGAAACATTCCTCACTTGTTCTTGCTCTCTTGCATCTTTGTCTCTAGTTTCGTTTTCTTCAAGAACACTCATTTATTTTATTCTCTCTTTTTATTCTTCTTTCTCAATCTCTTTTTCAATTTTCTTTTTGTTCACATTCTTTTTCACGCTCAATCTCTTTTTCTTTTTCATTTTCTTTTTCTCACAACTCTTTTTCTCTTCTCTCGATTTCTTTTAAGATCCGCTCATTTTCTCGAATCAACTTTTTTTTCCTATTTTCGTTTGATCTCTTTTTGTCTTTTTTTTCGTTACAAGAAGATGATATCATAAAAGAATTAGAATGAAGGGCTTTTAGTTGAAAAGAAGTGAAGGAATCTTTATATAAGTTACGTTCATCTCTTCGTGAATAAGCCTCCATGGATGAGTACGGAACACACTCACTTTTTCATAAGGACTTCTTCATAGATGAATACTTTGAGGCACTTGCTTCAGAGTCAATGGGGCTAGCGTCACATTTTTTCCCAAATGCTTAAAGGTGTACCTATTGGTATAACCGTCGTGGATAACTCTCCGTGTGTAACACCCCAAACTTGGCTTAGATGTTATGGCCGAATCTGGCGCATCACATTGAAGTGTTTTAGCAAAAACTGTGTTTTCATTGAAAACCCTTCTTAAAATAAAAGAAACCTTAACTATCCTTAAAAAAAACTCCTTTCAATCACTTGCTTAAAATATATTATTTTATGAAAACATGTCATTTTAAAATGTAGTTGCGGAAACGTAGAAGAGTCATACTATAGTCTAAGAAACCATGTTCAACTTCTTATAATTACATCACATAAAAATAATAACACAAATAATAATAAAGTGGAAGCCCTATTACAATCTGATTTGAAAAGTACTTAATAACATAGAAACTGATAAGCTTTAGAAAGAAAAACAAGTCCAAATTATCTTGCTAGCTGGCCACCCAGAGTCCCTCCAAACATCGAACCTTCTACTAAGCATCACCTGAAAATAAAATAAAAGAGGGGTGAGTTTTTGCAAACTCAGTGTGTACAACCCTCGACGAAAACAAGCATTCAAAAATCATCATACATCAAGCATGCAATGCAATGCAGTGCAACTGTAACGCCCCTAACCGGGATCCATCATCGGAATAGAGTTACGGAGCATTACCAAAGTTACCGATTTATTTATTAGATATTTTATTTCATCTAACGTTCATATTTGGAACCAATTAAAATCAATCATATTGTCCCTTAAACATACTTATTTTTCTCGACATGTTTTTACTTGAATTTATTACTCGTCTCAATATACTTAATTTCCTTGTATCAACGTATCAAAGATAATCACATATTGACATATCATGATAAATATCATTCTCTTGCCATTTCTTCATAAACATAAATCAGGTAATTCATTATATCGATATTTCAGCATTTAAAAATAAAATTCTTGCAATTTAATCTTTATTTCCAGTCGTTATTCTCATACAAATTGATAACAACCCATGAATTCTATAAAATATCAGAATTTTTCATAATTTCAACACTTTTCAATTTAATCCTTAAAACATGTTTTTCCCCGATCTTGAACAAAATTAATAATTTTATTCAATTTTGCAATTTTAAATAATAAAATAATCCACTTCATGCAAATTGGTCATTTCTAACATTTTTACAAAATTACCCGTAAAGTTTTACTTTTATTCAATTTAGTCCCTGAGCCTAAAACATGCAAATTAGCTATGCTAGCTGAATATTCATACTTATTTTCCTCCTCCTCCTCTCCATTCCACATCCTTAATTTATATAATATGCTTATAAGTAACATTATCTATAATTTCACTATTTACTTATATGTATATTCAAAGTTGTCTATTTGAGTCATAGTCACTAAATTATTTATATCTTGAGCTACAGAAGTCCAAATTAAGATTCGTTAATTTTTCCTGAAACTAGACTTACATATCTTATTACCATAAAATTTTTAGAATTTTTGGCTTAGCCAATAAGTATAGTTTATTCTTTAAAATCACTTCTATTCTGCTGTCTGACAGTTTTGACCCTTCTTTATTAATTATCTTCTCATGCATGTGATTCAAATGATGTTCCCATTTGTTTCTCTTGAAAATAGACTCATTTAGGATTCTAAACATATAAATTTAAGCCCCTAATTATTTTTTCTCCAATTTTTGATGATTTTCCAAAGTTAGAACAGGGGAACCCGAAATCATTCTGACCTTGTCTCATAAAATTTATCATATTTCATGATTTACAATTCCATTGCTTACACCGTTTCTTCTATAAGAAACTAGACTCAATAATCTTTAATTTCATGTTTTATTAAAACTCTAATTCAACTTCCATAATTTTTGGTGATTTTTCAAAGCTATCCTATCTTTGTTGTCCAAAAATCGTTTTTAGTGCAAGATATTATTTACCATGTTTATAACACCCTTATTCCCTTTCTCTACAATATTTCCCATCACTTTCTCCTATTTTCCTTCACTAACTCATCAAGATCATAGAACCTTATATAAGAAAACTCTACTATAACATTATTTCCATGTTTTCTCAATAATAACAAACTTAAAAATATATTAAAATCTTGATTCCAATCTTCAATTTGATTTTCTCTCTCCTCTAGCTTCTATTCCTTGAATCCAATTTGATATTCTAACTCCCCATAGTATCCTTAACATTTTTCTCTCTTGGTAGCTATGGAAATTCTTTTGAATTTCTAGGCAATTTTTTGGTATAAGGACTAAATTGTAAAGAATGAAAAGTTTCTTTTTCTCTTCTCTTCTTCCTAACGTGAATGCATGGAAAATGGATGAGAATTTCCTCATCTTTCTTTCTTTATATATACTAATAAAATAATAAAAAATATCATATAAAAAATCAAATTAAAATATTAATAACTAATATTTATTTAATTAATTAATCTAAAATATCTCCCACATCATCATTACTTTCTAGATTTCTCTCTTCTCCAATTGACCATTTTGCCCTTTGTGATCTTTTAAAATTCCATTCTTGACTCATCACTTAATTTTGGTAAAATTGCAATTTAGTCCTCATAATTCTTCACCTATTCAATTTGGTCCTAATTCATCAATTTTTCCTTGGTTTCTAGATCCTTCCACCCTTAAAATATTTGAACTATTAGTCCTTCAACTTTATCATATTTACACTTTAATCCCTCAAATTTTGAGTATTTACTCTTGGGACACAAAACTTTTCTCACTTTTACAATTTAGTCCTTTCTTGAATCAATATGTCATAATATACTTCCAGTGACATAACTCAATTTTCCTTTTCTTGTCACTTTATTTCCTTATTTTACTATATTAAGAGTAGTATCTTCATGTAGAAATTTTCAAGGTATTACATTTTCTCTCCCTTAAAAAATTTCAGTCTCGAAAATTTCCTTGTTTTATTTTGATCATGAACCGTTATTTTTATAATTCTATAGTTTCTTTCTGCACATATTTACCTAGTTTATTATTTATATCCATTCTTTATCTTTTGTTTCACAAATTATTTTAATTCAATTTTTACATTTGCTTTTCAGAGCTTCCACCAACAAAAAATTAGAAGATAATATCATATGAATTTTATTATCAAGTATTCTATCACATATATTGGCTTGGAAAACCAAAGAGAGAGAGGATATTGTGAATTAATCAGACTAGCAAAAATTTCTATCTGTTTGCATATTTATTCAATCTTTCCATATAATGGTTATAGCATCCAAACATGAACAATTGTATATACCTCCGAAAATATCAAGTACATATAAGACACACATATAAAATCCCAAAAATCTACTATAATATACCCAATTATAATAGTTATATTCAAATATTTTTGCAATTTATTCACCAATTCCATTGACTAGTATAGTCATAAAAATTTCATATCATTCGATTTACTCAAGAAACTAATTTGGAAGAAATTTTCAGTTAACCATTCTGTAAATACCTTATTTGAATAAATCAATTTTCCTATAATTAAACTTCTTTCTTTAGCAATGGTACTGTATATCCCTAGTAATTTTCAAAAATCTAATATCTCTATCTAGAACTCATCTTCACTTATTAACTCATTCTCAGTTTTGACTACATTATCAATTGCTCAACTATTAAACTTTTTCACTTTTACCATTTTGAACTTAATCAATATAAATCTCATAAATTTCATTGAATATAACTTAATCAATATAAAGCCTCATAATTTAATTTTCATGTATTTTCACTTAAGCGATTTCCCGTTGAACTCATCAGAATATAATCGGATGCAACGGAACGCATGCACATAAGTGTCATGCTCGCAGCTAAACCAAACTCAATAGCCCGTGAATATGCAGCTCAAGCTACCATGTAACCCACCCATAAGTGAACTCGGACTCAACTCAACGAGTTCGGGCGTTCGTATCCATAAGTGAACTCAGACTCAACTCAACGAGTTCGGGTGTGCGCATCCATAAGTGAACTCGGACCCAACTCAACGAGTTCGGGTGTGCGCATCCATAAGTGAACTCAGACTTAACTCAACGAGTTCGGAACTCAAATATCCTAGTGACATGTCACTTGTATCCTCATCTATTCCTAAGGTTCAAACGGGAAATCTTTCCCTTCAACTTTTAATAATCACATTCCTAGTCTACGTCAATTTTCATCAAATAATTAGTCTATAGGCAACCGCATCTCATATGATAACAAACTATAATACCATAAAAAAGAATCGATAATTTATTTATGTACAAACTTACTCATTTCATTTATTCAACCAATCCACATTTCAATTAATCACATATATTCTCAATTCAATACATTTCACTTTACTTTTCAATAACAAATATTCAAATTTCACAATAATCACTTATTCATATTTATTTCATCACATTCCCAATCAATATATTTTTCAAATATAACATACATCCAATATTCAATTTCCACATCAATCATATATATCCATACAAATTTAATTCAATATTGGTACTTACCTTAAAATTTTACTTACTATACACATAAATTTAAATGTAATATTTATTCCTACCTTTACGAGTTCCGACTCATCATAATCAACTTTTACTCATATATTTGAATATCGCTTTCAACATTATCAGAATTAGCTCGGTTGGGATAGCATCTTTATCTTTAAGTAAAATAAATCTCATCAGGGTTGGATGATATCATATTATCTTATCATAGGTTACATAGTAGCATGTATTTCTAGACTTCACCTATGCTATATTTGGTCCGAGAATCGACTAAACCTTAGCTCTGATACCATTAAATGTAACACCCCTAACCCGAATCCATCACCTGAATAGAGTTACGGAGCATTACCAAAGTTACCGATTTATTTATTAGATATTTTATTTCATCTAACGTTCATATTTGGAACCAATTAAAATCAATCATATTGTTCCTTAAACATACTTATTTTTCTCGACATGTTTTATTTGAATTTATTACTCGTCTCAATATACTTAATTTCCTTGTATCAACGTATCAAAGATAATCACATATTGACATATCATGATAAATATCATTCTCTTGCCATTTCTTCATAAACATAAATCAGGTAATTCATTATATCGATATTTCATGCATTTAAAAATAAAATTCTTGCAATTTAATCCTTATTTCCAGCCGTTATTCTCATACAAATTGATAACAACCCATGAATTCTATAAAATATCAGAATTTTTTATAATTTCAACACTTTTCAATTTAATCCTTAAAACATGTTTTTCCCCGATCTTGAACTAAATTAATAATTTTATTCAATTTTGTAATTCTAAATAATAAAATAATCCACTTCATGCAAATTGGTTATTTCTAACATTTTTACAAAATTACCCGTAAAGTTTTACTTTTATTCAATTTAGTCCCTGTGCCTAAAACATGCAAATTAGCTATGCTAGTTGAATATTCATACTTATTTTCCTCCTCCTCCTCTCCATTCCACATCCTTAATTTATATAATATGCTTATAAGTAACATTATCTATAATTTCACTATTTACTTATATGTATATTCAAAGCTGTCCATTTGAGTCATAGTCACTAAATTATTTATATCTTGAGCTACAGAACTCCAAATTAAGATCTATTAATTTTTCCTGAAACTAGACTTACATATCTTATTACCATAAAATTTTTAGATTTTTTGGCTTAGCCAATAAGTACAGCTTATTCTTTAAAATCACTTCTATTCTGCTGTCTGACAGTTTTGACCCTTCTTTATTAATTATCTTCTCGTACAGGATTCAAATGATGTTCTCATTTGCTTCTCTTGAAAATAGACTTATTTAAGATTCTAAAAATATAAATTTAAGCCCCTAATTATTTTTTCTGCAATTTTTGATGATTTTCCAAAGTTAGAACAGGGGAACCCGAAATCATTCTAACCTTGTCTCACAAAATTCATCATATTTCATGATTTACAATTTCATTGCTTACACCATTTCTTCTATAAGAAACTAGACTCAATAATCTTTAATTTCATGCTTTATTAAAACTCTAATTCAACTTCCACAATTTTTGGTGATTTTTCAAAGTTAGCCTACTATTGCTGTCCAAAACTATTTTAGTGCAAGATATTATTTACCATGTTTATAACACCCTTATTCTCTTTCTCTACAATATTTTCCATCACTTTCTCCTATTTCCCTTCACTAACTCATCAAGATCATAGAACCTTATATAAGAAAACTCTACTATAACATTATTTCCATGTTTTCTCAATAATAACAAACTTAAAAATATATTAAAATCTTGATGTACTTACCTTGTTCTATTGATTCCAATCTTTAATTTGATTTTCTCTCTCCTCTAGCTTCTATTCCTTGAATCCAATTTGATATTCTAACTCCCCATAGTCTCCTTAACATTTTTCTCTCTTGGTAGCTATGGAAATTCTTTTAATTTCTAGGCAAACTTTTGGTAGAAGGACTAAATTGTAAAGAATGAAAAGTTTCTTTCTTCTCTTCTCTTCTTCCTAACGTAATGCATGGAAAATGGATGAGAATTTCCTCATCTTTCTTTCTTTATATATACTAATAAAATAATAAAATATCATATAAAAAAATCAAATTAAAATATTAATAACTAATATTTATTTAATTAATTAATCTAAAATATCTCCCACATCATCATTACTTTTTAGATTTCTCTCTCTTCCAATTGACCATTTTTCCCTTTGTGATCTTTTAAAATTCCATTTTGAGTCATCACTTAATTTTGGTAAAATTACAATTTAGTCCCTCATAATTCTTCACCTATTCAATTTGGTCCTAATTCATCAATTTTTCCTTGGTTTCTAGATCCTTCCACCCTTAAAATATTTGTACGATTAGTCCTTCAACTTTTTCATATTTACACTTTAATCCCTCAAATTTTAAGTATTTACTCTTGGGCCTCTTGGGCCACAAAACTTTTCTCACTTTTACAATTTAGTCCTTTCTTGAATCAGTATGTCATAATATACTTCCCAGTGACATAACTCAATTTTCCTTTTCTTGTCACTTTATTTCCTTATTTTTACTATATTAAGAGTAATATCTTACTGTAGAAATTTTCAGGGTGTTACAGCAACCCACCCCAATAATCCAACCGGTACACTTCTGCTCTGTCCCCCTTTTCACAACTTGTGGGGATATAAATATCGACCCACCCAACCGATACACATCAATGGTAGCCCCGTAGTGGAACTACCCAAGTTGCAGCAAGCTGCCAATCACGTATTGGGCTTAAAAGCCATCCGTGGATCCACGATTGTCAAGCAACCATGCGACCCTCATATACTCCCGCCGTTCCATAATTCCCAACCCATATGCAACCTAAACAGGATGTCATATGAATACATATGGATGCATGTAGCAAACATAAATCTTACACTCAATACATAGGGGTATTTTAGTCATTTCTACCCTTAGGGGGCATTTCGGTAATTTTTTTTATTACGAGTTTTTACTTACCTTGGCCCGTTAACAAATCCCGTGAGCTAAGATGAACACATACTATGCACCAGGTAGGATTCCAAAGAAGAGAAGGTGGGTCATTAGGACCGCTTAAGTACCAAGCTCTCTCTAGATCCAATCCTAGACATGCATATACCCGTTGCCACACCTTAACTCTATGACTTGTCCACGGTCGCAATATATTAATTAAGTTTTATGTGGTTATCATATACTAGGCCCAAAACCCCTACATACATGCATATGGCCCATTCGGCCCAACCTCATTTATATGGCCCATCCGGCCCAAATCACATTATATTCATGCTCACATACAAATTTTCTATCACATAGCATCACTTATCAAATTTTGCCCATTATGGGCCCAATAGCCCATCAGGCCCATTTAGCCCATTTCGGCCCACTTGGCCTACTCACAACCCAAGTCCATGGAATTGCCCATGGGCCTAAGGTAACCTATTGGTCTCCCCCTTGTGAGTATTCGCGCACTCGCAAGACTATCGTAGCCACACTTTCGGCTTTTCAGCATTTTGGCATTTCGGCATTTTGGCTTTTGCCGATTCATAGTGTGTGTGTAGTGTATGTACACACCTGGTAAGCAAGCGTGATGCGATCTCCTTAGCCCCAAACCTTGCGTGATAAGTATAACAACCCCTTCTTAAATCCCTAACCACGATCAACTCCCAAATCTGCACCAATCTTAACTATTAAAATAGAATAATAGATGACTCGTATCCGACACAAGTCCCCTTACCTTAACTATAAACAATCGGCCACCTTAGCCAATGGGAGAGGAATACTTACCAAGATTGCAAACACCTAAAGAGCAATTTCGGCAGAGAGCTAAGATCTGAGATCCAGTACTAATTCCCTACCACAATCAAACCGATTGGAAGAGCAACACTTACGCTAGATTCGGTCAAAGAGTACTCGGCTCTAGAGATCTGAATGGCACAATTGCTTTTTCGGCACCAAGGGAGAGAGGAAGAAGAATCGGCTAAACCCAAAAGTGAAACAAAGAAATCGGCATAAGAAAAATAAAAGAAGAACAAGGGTTTTCAGCTTTTGGAGAAATCAGCAGAAAGAAAAGGAAGAAAACAAAAGGGTTTTTGGCTTTTAGGGAAAAAGGGTTTTCGGTAATAGGGTAAAGGAAATTTGGCACTAGCCTGGCAACCTTGCATTCGGCACTTATTTATAGCACTTATAGCTGAATTACCTGGCCCTCAGTTCCCCATTTGGCTCCATCACTTCCCCCTCTCATCTCTTTGTTTTTCTCCCTGATAACCCCTTGATCCTTTCCTTAATTTTCTCTCCTGAACACTCCCCTTAGATTCCATCTTCACGCCACTTCCAACCTTCTAGAAGGCCAAAATTAAACTCCTAAAAATACTAAGCTAAGATTTGAACCTAGGATCTCCTTGCTAGCCACTAACGCCACCTCCTTACACTCTAAGTGGCGTCACTTAGCCACTCCACCACAAGGCCTTTTGATGCCATTTTCCCCTATCTTCATTTAAAAGCCCAACTACTTACCAACAAGGCCCTTTTAATTATTAAACTTTAATTTCTTCTACCCTAGATTCGAACTCAAAACTTGACCAAGACCTACCAACGTGTAATTAACACATAACTGGGATTCCTAAGCACAAAAAGAAAAATTCACGATTTTGAAATTTTTGGGTTTCGAGATTTTTGGGGCGTTACACTCTGGTCAAATTGCCATGGTCTCCTGAGCAATAAGTGACGCGCGTGCATAGGAAAACATCGTAAAGTACTTCATCCGCATATTTTCCAATGGTAAAGGATAAAAGTACTTTCTTTGTTGCCTTTAATTTGTCGCCACCATTGAGCCATTGCAGTTTATACGGGTTCGGGTGCTTGGTGGTCGGCAAGCCAAGTTTTTCCACCATGAGAGTGCTTGCGACGTTGGTGCAACTCCCACCATCGGTGATGACGCTATAGATTTTTCCTTGGACTTGGCACCGTGATGCGAGCGCGCCCAACGAACCCCGTCAGTCAAGTCTCCTCAGTCGAGCCTTGCATAGCTAGCAAGCTGATCCCAGTTCGTTTCCAGCTCCATGAGCTCCGACCAGTTCAAATTTAGCTCATTTGAGCTCGAATCAGCTCAATACTTTTGTCTTTAATTATGCCTTGTTTAATTAAATGCATCTTTAGTTAATGTCATGCATTATTGATCTACACATTTTAATTATGACATGCATTATGTGTTCTACATTTAATAAAGCCATGCATTATGTAACTCCCATGTTAGTATAAGTCTGCATCATTAAATTAAGTCTTGCATTAAGTACTCAATTGTTCATTTCGTTTGCATTTCAAACCATGCATTTAAGCATCTTAGTTTAATTAATAAGTGTTTTTTTTAACTTTATTTAATAAGTGTTGCTCTTAATTAATCTAGTTCCTAGGATTATTTATTGATGCATGAGTTAAAGTTCATTTAATGCTTCTCTTAATTAAACTAGTTGCCGGAATAAATGATGCATAAGTGTTATTTCATTTATTTAAGTTAGTTGTTAATTTGTTTTAAGCTTAATAATTGAATAAATGTGTCGGTTACATGTGTTAATTACAGGTGACTTTTTAGCTCACATCCATTACATTTAAAGGCTGTTATGAATTTAATAAGGTGACTTTTCAAGAGATTTCGGTTACTAAGCAAGAGGGCTGTTATAAAGAAGGTTTATACATCATTTAAAGGAGGTTTAAGGAGCATTTTATCATCCAAATTAATTTTGGCAGCAACCTTTCCACTACTTGCTGTTTTTCCCTTTTCAAAGGTTATTTCAAGCATTCAAACATCATTAAGAAGCTGATTAAGAAGATGGTGTCCATTCGGCTGACCTAGGGCTAACTCAAGAGTCATTTTTCAAGCACTTAAAGTCATTCATTCAGCTGAATTAAAGTGAATTCAAGGATGGAGTTATTTGGCTCAAGAATGTGAAAAGACTTGAGTTAAATTTTAGCTTTTAATTGGCACATTAAGTTGAATGTTTGTGACCATTCAGCTAGCCTATTTTAGCACTATAAATAGGTGAAATCAATCTTTGTAAAGGGATCTTTTTGCTTAGTTTAAAACACTATTGAACTTATATGAAATTTGTGAGATTTCTTTCTTTCATATTTCATTGAAGAACTCGTTGGCTTATTTAGGTCACTAGTGGCGTCAACCTGCCTGCCTTCTTCTTTATCCTGAACTTATCACTATCAAATAGTGTGGCGTTCACCCTTATACCAAGGTTCCTACTTTGCTAAGTAGCGGGTCGAGGTTCTCCTATTCTCCATCCGACCACCTTGAAAACTTATAAGCATTTGGGTTAATATTTTCTAATATTGGTTCGTGTTTGTTTTTGAGATCATTTTCATTCCACTCCATTCCATCCTTTCTTTTCATCATAATCGAACCATCAATTCACTTCACATCTGTTGTTTGTTATCCAATTACTATATTTATTTCCATCTTTTATTATTTTTTTATAATCGAACCTACATAAAATTCATATCCATAAACCCATCTTTGAACCCTTTTTACATAGCTTCCGCCATTATTCACTTAAAACATCCTTTGAACAAATCGAACGGTACTTTTTCGTAGACGATTGGGCAAACTCGCATACGACTCGACTCATTCCAAGGTGAATCGTATCATTTGGTATCAAAGCTATTAAAACAAGGGGTATCGACGTTCGTAGCATCACTTGAAGTTAGTTTGTAAGTAAAAAAAGTTCAGAAAAAATTTAAAAAAAAAGTTAAAAAAATTCAAAAAATGAAATTTAAAAAAAGTGTGTTAAATTTTATTCTCTTTGTATTGATACTTTTCTTGTCACCCCGATTAGGTACGTTCATTTTCTACCATCCACCCCCTACCCGAACGCCACATTTCCAAACCATTTTCATCTTTCTTTCAGCCTACCTTATCCCTTATCATTATTTCCCTTGTTTCCCAATTTGCAACCGACCCCTAAGCCTACGATAAGGCCTTGGCGAGTCCAAATATGAATTGTGAGAGAAAGTTTGAGAGGTAAAAGGCACGAGCATGTGAGACTATTCGAGCGGAGGTAAAAGCCAATCGAGTGTAAACACGAGCGAGAGTGCAAACCATTAATTTTTCTTTCCGAGTGAAATTGTGAGGATTTTGTTGTCAGGAATTTAATTTTTGTTTTACTTAACAAATTTCTTTTTAGCAATCAAAGATGTCTCGTGAAGAATTTACCGAGTCAGAATATCAATATTTGGTCCAAGAAATGTGAAGCATGGTGAATACTAAGTTTGACAAATTGTACGAGAGATTAGACCGTGTGGAGAAAAGAGACCAACAGGAATGAATGTCATCAAGTCGAAAAGTGGATTTGAGAACATCACGGAGATACACATCCAATGACTACTCGAGAAGAAACTCCGATCGAGATTCCTTTTCATCAAGGAATTTGAGACGAAGAGAAGTCGATTTTGATTTTGAATCCTTCCGAGAAGATGTGCGAGATGAAAGATACATCTCTTCAAGAACTCCAAAGAAAACATCCACGGAGAGATCTTCACGAAGGATTGTTCGGGAACCATATGTAAATAATTTTCCTTCATTTAAACAAAATCATTATTTTCATGATTCTTTTGTATCTTATTGTAAAAAGAAAATGGGAAAAGCAAAAGAAGAAAAAGAAAAAGAAATAAAAGAGAGGAAGAGACGAGTAAGAGAGAAAATGAGAGATTCTTGAAAGAGTTTGAAAAAATCATTGAAAAAGCCGATGAAAAAGAAAAATAACAAAAAGAGAGTGAAAATGAGATTGAAAAAGAAATTGAAAAAGAGAATGAAAAAGAGTTTGAGAGAGCAAAAGAAGTTGAACAAGAACAACGAGTGGAAAAAGAGATTGAGGAAAAAGAAAAGAGAGATCTCGAGAAAAAAGAATCAAGTGAAAAAGAAAGTGAGCAAGTAAGGATTATTTCCACTACTAACCCACCTGTTCGATCTTCTTGTGATGTAACTTTTCAGGTTCTTAAAGTCTTGTACGACCAATTCCAGCTTCACTACCTTTCAAACGAGAGATGTTTTTAGTTATTCAAGAAAGGTAAGTAAGCAAATGACTATCACCCACTTGTGATTGAAGGTAAGGAAGGTAAGGATTCCCTGTGTATCGAATCAACGCCGTGTGATTTCAAAGTTTCTCATAAAGATTTTGATGACTTATTTCCTGAAAGACTTGCATCTTTTGATTTGACTAGTCATTATCTATCTTTTGGAGTTAATGCTCTTGTTTCAAAAAGTGCCATAAAAAGCATTTCCTGATACGAACCGCCTCAGGGAGAGTCGAGTCGTATGTAGATTGCCTGATCGTCAACGAGAAGGTGTCGATGGGAATTGGAATGGAGAAGTGATTTCAGATTTGGAAGAGGCTTGAATGTCAAAGTTTGGGTTCGATAAGGGTGTTTAGTTTAGGTCTAAGAAAGAAGGAAGTTGGATAGTTGGTAAATGGTGTATGGTTCAGAAGAGAAACGAAAGTTGGTTGAACTTGGAATATTTGGGAGATGTACGAAATAAGGTAAGGTTGGTCCTAAGAACAAGTTGAACCGATATTAGTAAATATCAACCCGAGACTTATGAGTTCTTAAGAAAGGATGGTTGAAACGAAAATGGACCTCGACCCACTATCTAGACAGATAGGAACCTCGGTATAAAGGGTTTTGAACGCCACACTAAAACTAGTGATAAGTTCGGCCAGAAAAGAAATAGGTTGACGCCACTACTAGGTAGATAAGCCAACAAAAATCTTAAACGAGACTTAGAGAAGAAAATTCTCACAAGAACAAAAGTTCAATTATCAAAATGGCAAAAGTCCTTTCCAAAGTATCACAAGCCACAATTTATAGTGAATACAAGGGATAGTCGAATAGACTCTTGAGGTAGCTAATTGGTTGCTGAAAACTTCTAGAATTTTTGATGAAGCTTCCTTGAAGTTTCTTGGGCATGGAAAATGGCAAGGGACAGCTTCTAAATGCCTTGATTCAATAGGAACATTGAATGGGTTGTTTGGGAAGCTGACATGCAATCAATAGGTTCAGCCAAATGCTTGAATTTGAATTAATGCTGCTGCTTGGTTCAGCTGAATCTTCATGTGATTAAGGAGCTGTCTAAAGCACTTCAATAGTCTTAGAATGTGAACAAACCGATTTGAACAGCCACACATGTGTGAACAAACAAAACCGAACAGCCCTTGGTGTGAAAGGAATAATCAGGTGGGTGTAAACAGCTTTAATTTGTCTTGGGCAGCCAATCGGTCTTCTTGAAGTGTTGTAAGGTTTGGCCGAATGGTCACTTAGGGGACACCAAAGATCAGCACACCAACTTTAAATCATCCATGCACCTATGTCGTCCAAGGGGTAATGTACCTACAACACTTAATTCAGCAAATTAAATCCCTTTTAGACACATTAAATTCGGCAACATAAACAAATAAATCTTGCATCATAAATTAAGCTGGACATAATTAATCTTTGTAATAGTTAAGACATATTTAATTGGTCCTAATTAATTAAGTAATTAATTTAGAACATAATTAAAACATGTCCAGATTATGACAAATTAATTATTAAAACTAAATAACTAATAAAACTAACAGCAACTTAAATGATTTATTCCAGCATATTAAACGCAATAATGAAATGAGCTGAAACGAGCTCGTTGAGCTAAGTTAAGTTGAAGACGAGCTGATTTGAGCTTGAAGGAGTATGCATGGTTTGATTGGTTTGTTGGTCTAAGAGCTTTCAAAAAGTCCAGCAACGGTTTCACCCCAAACTCTATCAACTAAGGTTGTTGTTGCGTCTTTGAATCTCTTTGCTCGAGCTCGGGTGATCGGTCCTACGGGCAACTCAAGAGGATCCTCATTGGCAGCCGACAACTCGGGAAGTATGGTCGTATCATTCCTCCTCACTTCGAAGCGATTTGCCCCCAAATCGTCACCTATATCATAGAAAGAGAGATCAGCTACGTTAAAGGTAGCACTTACATTGTACTCACCTGGGAGATCAAGTTTATAAGAATTATCGTTTATTCGTTCCAAAACTTGAAATAGCCCCTCTCCTCTTGGCAATAACTTCGACTTTCGCTGAGCTGGAAATCTTTCCTTTCGCATATGAACCCACACCCAATCTCCGGGTTCAAATATGACTTGTTTTCGCCCCTTGTTGGCCTTGCGCACATATTGCTCCATCCTAGCCTCAATATTAGCCTTAACCTTTTGATGCAATTGTTTCACATAATCCGCTTTCTTCTTGGCATCTGTATTAATAATTTGATCGTTAGGTAATGGAATTAGATCAAGAGGGGATAAAGGATTAAAACCGTAAACTATTTCAAATGGAGAGAATTTAGTAGCAGAGTGAACAGTTCGATTATAGGCAAACTCTATATGAGGCAGGCATTCCTCCCACGATTTGAGATTTTTACGGACTAAGGCTCGTAGTAGAGTGGATATTACACTGTTCACCACCTCGGTTTGTCCATCCGTTTGAGGATGACATGTCGTGGAGAATAAGAGCTTCGTGCCTAGCTTACTCCAA
Source organism: Gossypium anomalum (assembly GCA_025698475.1). Taxonomy (NCBI): domain Eukaryota; kingdom Viridiplantae; phylum Streptophyta; class Magnoliopsida; order Malvales; family Malvaceae; genus Gossypium; species Gossypium anomalum. The sequence goes on from CM046963.1 coordinate 44,361,808, forward strand.
AGTGTCCTCCAAAAATGGCTAAGAAATTTTGCATCACGATCGGACACTATCGTCTTTGGAATTCCATGCAACCTAACAACTTCTTTAAAAAAAAGGTTAGCAATATTAACAGCATCATCAGTTTTTGAACAAGTAATAAAATGTGACATTTTTGAAAATCGATCTACTACAACAAAAATGGAATCTTTTCTGGTTCGAGTTCGCAGTAGACCTAAGATAAAATCCATTGAAAGATCAACGCAGGGACCTTCGGGAATAGGCAAAGGCATGTACAGTCCATGTGGGTTAACCTTTGATTTTGCCTTCTTACAAACCAAGCATCGCGAACATATTTTCTCGACATCCCGTTTCATCCGTGGCCAAAAGAAGTGTTCTTGCAGCATGGCTAAAGTCTTTACAATGCCAAAATGGCCCATGAGACCACCACCATGTGCCTCGAGTACTAGCAACTCTCGCACAGAACTTTGTGGGATTCAAAGCTTACCTTCTTGAAAAAAGGAAGCCATCGAACCTGAAAAACTTATCAATAGCAATATGTTCACACAATTTATATACATCCCCAAAATCAGTATCAGAGTTATACAAATCTTTCAAAAATGCAAACCCAAGCAGTTTTGAATCCAAATGATTTAACAAGGTATATCGACGAGATAGTGCATCGGCCACAATATTTTCCTTACCTTTTTTATACCGTATAACATAAGGGAAGGATTCAAGAAATTCTACCCATTTTGCGTGCCTTTTGTTGAGCTTGTGTTGGCCTTTGATATGCTTGAGCGATTCATGGTCCGAATGGATGACAAACTCCTTCGGCCACAAATAATGTTACCACGTTTCCAATGCTCGGATCAAAGCGTACATTTCCTTATCGTATGTGGGATAATTCAATGGTGCGCCACTTAGCTTTTCACTAAAATACGCCACGGGCTTCCTTCTTGGGTCAACACAAGACCAATCTCGATACACAAGCATCACATTCAATTTCAAACGTTTTATCAAAATCAGGCAATACAAGTAATGGGGCATTAGTTAAATGATCTTTAAGTAAAATAAATGATTTTTCTTGCTCCTCGCTCCAAAAGAAGGCTGAATTCTTTTTGATCACGCTAGTGAGAGGTACGGCCAATGTGCTAAAATTTGGGACGAACCGACGGTAGAAGCTCGCCAAGCCATGGAAACTTCGTACTTGACTTATGCTAGTCGGTCTAGGCCACTCTCGGATGGCTTTCACCTTTTCTTGATCAACTTGAAGTCCTTGCGAGCTGACAACAAATCCTAGGAAAACAACTTGGTTAGAACAAAATGCGCATTTCTTAAGGTTGGCATATAAAGTTTCCTTTCGTAACACATCAAGAACAGCTCGTAAATGCCTCAAATGATCATTTAATGACCTACTATAAACAAGAATGTCATCAAAATAAACCACGCAAAATTTGCCAATGTAAGCACGAAGAACATGGTTCATTAAACGCATAAAGGTACTAGGAGCGTTAGTAAGACCGAATGGCATTACCAACCACTCGTACAAACCGTGTTTGGTTTTAAACACTTTTTCCATTCATCTCCCTCGCGCATCCGTATTTGATGGTAACCGCTTTTGAGGTCAATTTTGGAGAACAACTGAGCACCACTTAGTTCGTCGAGCATATCATCTAGGCTCGGTATGGGATGACGATACTTAATCGTGATTTTGTTCACGGCGTGACAGTCAACGCACATGCGCCAAGTTCCATCCTTCTTCGGCACCAACAAAATAGGAACAGCGCATGGACTAAGGCTCTTGCGGATGAATCCCTTTTCAAGGAGTTCATTCACTTGCTTTTGCAGCTCCTTGGTCTCCTCGGGATTACTACGATAAGCCAGTCGGTTTGGTATAGACGCGCCAGGAATGAAGTCGATTTGATGTTCTATTCCCCGAATAGGTGGTAAGCCACTCGGAACTTCGTCAGGAAATACATCTTTGAATTCCTGCAAGATAGAGACAACATAAGAAGGTAAAGCAGCATCCAATTCATTAGTATTCAAATATGATTCCTTGTACATGAGTACAAGTATAGGCTGCCTTAACATAAAGGGTTTTCGAATGTCACTCCCTTTCACATAAACACTCATTTTTGCACTTGTTTTTTCTTCACTCTTTTGTTTTTCTTGTTCTTTATTCTTTTCTCTTATTTTAACAACTTGTTTCCCTCGTTTCTTTTTCACTCACTTTGTCACACACCTTTTCACTCTTTTCTTTCTTTTCATTCTCTTTAAATTGTTCAATTGAATCACGCAACTTCACTTGATCTTTGTATACTTGTCTCGGTGTCAACGGCTCTAAAGTGATGTTCTTGCCTAAATGCTTGAAGGTGTATTGGTTGGTGTAGCCATCATGTACCACCTTTCGATCAAATTTCCGTGGACGGCCTAACAATAGGTGCCCGGCATGCATGGGAACCACGTCGCAAAGAACTTCATCGTTGTATTTTCTGATGGAAAACGGCACCAATACTTGTTTTGTCACCTTCAACTCCCCACCATCATTAAGCCATTAAAGCTTATATGGACAAGGATGCTTCGTTGTGGCCAAGCCGAGTTTCTCCACCATTAATGTACTAGCGACTTTTGTACAACTCCCGCCATCCACAATAAGGCTACACACCTTGCCTTGCACAAGGCAACGCGTATGGAAGATATTCTCGCGTTGTTGTTTATTCTCCGCGCTTTGTACACTTAGGCTACGTTTGATTACAAGGATTTCACCTTCGACGGCATACTCAAGATCGCCTTCTTCATCACTGACAGGGGTGTCGGATTCTTCTTCTTTCTCATCTTCCGACTCAATTTCGCCACTGGCGCTCATCACCATTGTTCTTCGATTAGGGCATTGACTAGCGATATGCCCTCGTCCCAAGCACTTAAAGCACTTGATATCCCTTGTGTGATTTGGATTGGCAACTTCTTTGCCTTTGCTTGATTCACCAACGAGTTTGTTAAACTTTGCAGGATTGCTTTGTTCCTTCGAGTGACTAGGGACGTTCTTTTTGCTCGTACCTTGTCCCCACTTTGAATTGTTTGCGGGGTTGGCATAGGTCCGAACGGAGCTTTTCTTCTTGAGTTGTTTTTCAACTTTAATCGCAACATGAACCATATCGGTCACCTTGACATAGTGTTGAAGCTCTACCACTTTAGCAATCTCTCGATTTAGCCCGGCTAAGAACCTAGCCATGGTTGCCTCGTGGTCTTCTTCCACATTCGTACGAATCATTGCTATTTCCATCTCTTTAAAATAATCCTCCACGCTCCGGTGGCCTTGCGAAAGGTTTTGCAACTTTTGGTATAATTCCCGATGGTAATAAGACGGGATAAATCTCTTTCTCATCACCACCTTCATCTCTTGCCATGTTGAGATTGGTCTCTCTCCGTTTCATCTTCGAGTTGTTGTTAATTGGTCCCACCACACCATGGCGTAGTCGAAGAATTCGATTGCCGCCAACTTGACTTTCTTGGCCTCCGAGTAGTTATGGCAGTCGAACACCAATTCTATTTTCTTTTCCCACTCCAAGTATGCCTCCGGATCAGACTTGCCTTGGAAGGGTGGTATGGAGAGCTTAATGTTCTTCAAATCATCATCAACTCGGCCTTGATCCCTTTGACCCCGATTTCGCTGACCTCGGTGTCGCTCACTTTGATTTGAACCTTGGTCGCTTTCTAAATCACTTGGGTCATACATCTCGTCTTCGAACGGCCTTGCTCGTCCTCTTTCACGTCTAGGGCCTTGAGGCGTTCTTTTTCGTCGCCCCCTCTCTTCGAGTCGGTCTAGTCTCTCGTTTATGGACTCGAGGTCATTGCAAAACATATGTTGGATTTCTCTTAGGAGGGCTTGCTGGCCTAAATCAGGGACTCCTCCGCCTCCGGGATCCATGTTCCTTATTGGTTGTCTTGGTAGTCCTTCATTCATGTTACGTTCCGGACTTCGCGACATGTTGTAACCTCACTACAAACCTCACAAAATATCTCGAAAAGAAAGAATGATGGCACTCACACTCGTATTTATGCTCGTTTGGCTTTTACCTCCCCTCGAATGCGCTCACTCACTCGTGCCTTTTTCCACTCCTTTCTTCTCTTATAACCTCGTAAAGGATTTACTAGGCTTGATCTTCTAGTTTGTGAGTCGGTTTCAAAAGGATAGCAATGGAGATGCATATAGGTTTAGGGTTGGCTGAAAGAACAGGGAATTGGTAAAAAGTGTGGCGTGTCTAGGGTTAGGGAGATTAGAACAGAAGATGGATTGGGAACTATATCAAATCAAAACTTGATGATCAAATAATAACTGAATTGCATAAATCACTTTTTTTTATATTTTTTTGAATTTTTTTTGAATTTTTTTTAACTTGTATAATTTTTTTTTGTTCTATATCAACAACTAAATACAATAGGATCACTTTTGTACACGATTTTTTTCGGCTGCGTAGATTTTTGTTTTTATAATAACAGCAACAAACTAATCAAAATAAGAAGACTTCGGTATACAAAATTTTTTTTTCTATACTCTTTTTTTCTCGGATCCTACTTACTCGCGTATACTTGGACTAGCCCGGGATTAATTTTGTCACACGAACTTCTCATTTTAGTAGCTCTGATACAAGATGATACGAACCACCTCGGGAGAGTCGAGTCGTATGTAGATTGCCCGATCTTCAATGAGAAGGTTTCGATGGGAATTGGAATGGAGAAGTGATTTCAGATTTGGAAGAGGCTTGAATGTCAAAGTTTGGGTTCAATAAGGGTGTTTAGTTTAGGTCTAAGAAAGAAGGAAGTTGGATAGTTGGTAAATGGTGTATGGTTCGGAAGAGAAATGAAAGTTGGTTGAACTTGGAATATTTGGGAGATGTACGAAATAAGGTAAGGTTGGTCCTAAGAACAAGTTGAACCGATATTACTAAATATCGACCCGAGACTTATGAGTTCTTAAGAAAGGATGGTTGAAACGAAAATGGACCTCGACCCACTATCTAGACAGATAGGAACCTCAGTATAAAGGGTTTTGAACGCCACACTAAAACTAGTGATAAGTTCGGTTTCGTAAAAGAAATAGGTTGACGCCACTACTAGGTAGATAAGCCAACAAAAATCTTAAACGAGACTTAGAGAAGAAAATTCTCACAAGAACAAAAGTTCAATTATCAAAATGGCAAAAGTCCTTTCCAAAGTGTCACAAGCCACAATTTATAGTGAATACAAGGGATAGTCGAATAGACTCTTGAGGTAGCTAATTGGTTGCTGAAAAATTCCAGAATTTTTGATGAAGCTTCCTTGAAGTTTCTTGTGCATGGAAAACGGCAAGGGACAGCTTCTAATTGCCTTGATTCAATAGGAACATTGAATGGGTTCTTTGGGAAGCTGACATGCAATCAATAGGTTTAGCCAAATGCTTGAATTTGAATTAATGCTGCTGCTTGGTTCAGCCGAATCTTCATGTGATTAAGGAGCTGTCTAAAGCACTTCAATAGTCTTAGAATGTGAACAAACCGATTTGAACAGCCACACACGTGTGAACAAACAAAACCGAACAGCCCTTGGTGTGAAAGGAATAATCAGGTGGGTGTGAACAGCTTTAATTTGTCTTGGGCAGCCAATTAGTCTTCTTGAAGAGTTTTAAGGTTTGGCCGAATGGTCACTTAGGGGACACCAAAGATCAGCACACCAACTTTAAATCATCCATGCACCTATGTCGTCCAAGGGGTAATGTACCTACAACAATTAATTCAAAAAATTAAATCCCTTTTAGACATATTAAATTCGGCAACATAAACAAATAAATCTTGCATCATAAATTAAGCTGGACATAATTAATCTTTGTAATAGTTAAGACATATTTAATTGGTCCTAATTAATTAAGTAATTAATTTAGAACATAATTAAAACATGTCCAGATTTTATGACAAATTAATTATTAAAACTAAATAACTAATAAAACTAATAGCAACTTAAATGATTTATTCCAGCATATTAAACGCAATAATGAAATGAGCTGAAACGAGCTCGTTGAGCTAAGTTAAGTTGAAGACAAGCTAATTTGAGCTTGAAGGAGTATGCATGGTTTGATTGGTTTGCTGGTCCAAGAGCTTTCAAAAAGTCCAGCAACAGTTTCACCCCAAACTCTATCAACTAAGGTTGTTGTCGCGTCTTTGAATCTCTTTGCTCGAGCTCGGGTGATCGGTCCTACAGGCAACTCAAGAGGATCCTCATTGGCAGCCGACAACTTGGGAAGTATGGTCGTATCATTTCCTATGACATTTCTTATAATGGCAATTATGTTGATTCTTTTGGATTGGTTCAGCCTTTGCAAATTGCGAATATTTGTGATAAAAGTTTTTCACTTAAAAGTTTTAATGTCTTTGAACGCATTAAATCTTTGAATTCATGTGTTAAACCTTTCTGTTTAAACATGTTTGATCCGTTGATTTGCAATAGGTTTCTGCATGAAACATTTTATCCGATTGATTTTTATCTTCAAGTTAAATCCTTAAATTTTTGTGCGAACTCTCCATGTCTTGATTTGCATTCTTGATTGGGATTCTAGAATCGTAATTCTTTGCTTATTGGTCTACCTGGTATTGCCAACTCTACGCTTCTGATTGATCGAGTAAGGTTTGAATCATGTGATGGACTCCGACGTTTAAAAATTTATTTGTTTACCACTTCTTTGATTGCTCGAGTGGAATTTCGGTCATGTGGTGAGTTGATCTAACATGTTTCCTATTGGAATTCATGATCAAGTACGTGTGTTCAAGCCTGGCATATGTTACGTAGATTTGTTTTATTGAATATTTAAGTATTTTGCATCTTTTGCATTCAACTTATGTTTGCTTAATGTTCAAACTTTTGTTAAGGAAATGAAATTCGATGATTTGGTTTCCAATTTTGATTTGTTCTCTAATCATTTTGCTTGGCCACACATAAAGGTTTTGTTTCATTTTAACAAGGTAAGGTCGACTTATGCTATGGGACTGAAATTAAATTTCAATTATGATTTATCTTTTCCATTTAAGCCCATTGTTTTCGTTAATACTAACCCCTCTCATTTTTGTGAATTTCACCCTTCGAGAAGCATGAGATGTCGTAGTGCCTCATTGTTCATTCAAATTGATCGAAGTAAAAGGTTTGTTTTACATTACCTTTTCGAGGAGAGAAGATTTGTTTTAATTGAAAAAGGTAAAACTGTTCATGAGATTTCTTCTCCTAAAGGCCGTCAAGGTAAAGTCTCTAAAAATTTTCAAATACCTTTGCTTCATTCAAATGAAGATGAAAATTTTGTTGAGGGGATGTTTGGAAATTATTTGAACCATGATGTGTTTGATTGTAGTTTTTGGCCTAGTATTGATTCGTTTGTGTTGGATTGTGACAATGGACATAATGTTAACACAAATTATGATAATAAGCAAATGATTGAAAGATGTTGGCCATGGTACACTTTGCGTGTACAATCACATGAATTTCTATTTTTGAATAAACATATTGAAAAGTTTTGGATTTGGATTAACGTGTTTGATTCTTTACAAACGTTCATAACTAATTACCCTTTAATCCAACTAAGTTTACATGTTTGTAAAGATGGTCTAATGAAACTTTTTGATAAATTGAAGTATATCTGTTTTGCCCAATTAAGATTTTTTTCATATAATCTTTGGACTGCATTCTATTTAAGCTATTTGGAATTGAATAATCTGCACTTGTCATTGTCAAAATTGATAAGTTATTTTGGCAAAATAAAATCAGTTTTTTGCTTAGCATTTGGTTTTTCTTTAGGTTTTTGTTACCTTAACCCTCTGTTACTTATCTATGATGATGATGTGCTTTCTTGTTCATTGATAAACCATTTCCATGTTTGTGTGATATCTTCCATCCCGTTCGATCGAGGAAAGCTGAATGAGAGGAAAAATTTTCCAATAGATGAACAGCCTGACTTGAGGACAAGTTGTAGAAAAGAGGGGGGACTGATGCGAGCGCGCCCAGCGAACCCCGTCAGTCAAGTCTCCTTAGTCGAGCCTTGCATAGCTAGCAAGCTGATCCCAGTTCGTTTCCAGCTCCACGAGCTCCGACCAGTTCAATACTTTTGTCTTTAATTATGCCTTGTTTAATTAAATGCATCTTTAGTTAATGTCATGCATTATTGATCTACATATTTTAGTTATGACATGCATTATGTGTTCTGCATTTAATAAAGCCATGCATTATGTAACTCCCATGTTAGTATAAGTCTGCATCATTAAATTAAGTCTTGCATTAAGTACTCATTTGTTCATTTAGTTTGCATTTCAAACCATGCATTTAAGCATCTTAGTTTAATTAATAAGTGTTTTTGTTGAACTTTATTTAATAAGTGTTGCTCTTAATTAATCTAGTTCCTAGGATTATTTATTGATGCATGAGTTAAAGTTCATTTAATGCTTCTCTTAATTAAACTAGTTGCTGGAATAAATGATGCATAAGTGTTACTTCATTTATTTAAGTTAGTTGTTAATTTGTTTTAAGCTTAATAATTGAATAAATGTGTCGGTTACATGTGTTAATTGCAGGTGACTTTTCAGCTCACATCCATTACATTTAAAGGCTGTTATGAATTTAATAAGGTGACTTTTCAAGAGATTTTGGTTACAAAGCAAGAGGGCTGTTATAAAGAAGGTTTATACATCATTTAAAGGAGGTTTAAGGAGCATTTTATTATCCAAATTAATTTTGGCAGCAACCTTTCCACTACCAGCCGTTTTGGCCTTTTCAAAGGTTATTTCAAGCATTCAAACATCATTAAGAAGCTGATTAAGAAGATGATGTCCATTCGGCTGACCTAGGGCTAACTCAAGAGTCATTTTTCAAGCACTTAAAGTCATTCATTCAGCTGAATTAAAGTGAATTCAAGGATGGAGTTATTTGGCTCAAGAATGTGAAAAGACTTGAGTTAAATTTTAGCTTTTAATTGGCACATTAAGTTGAATGTTTATGACCATTCAGCTAGCCTATTTTAACACTATAAATAGGTGAAATCAATCTTTGTAAAGGGATCTTTTTGCTTAGTTTAAAACACTATTGAACTTATATGAAATTTGTGAGATTTCTTTCTTTCATATTTCGTTGAAGAACTCGTTGGCTTATCTAGGTCACTAGTGGCGTCAACCTACCTTCTTCTTTATCCTGAACTTATCACTATCAAATAGTGTGGCGTTCACCCTTATACCAAGGTTCCTACTTTGCTAAGTTGCAGGTCGAGGTTCTCCTATTCTCCACCTGACCACCTTGAAAACTTATAAGCATTTGGGTCAATATTTTCTAATATTGATTCGTGTTTGTTTTGAGGTCATTTTCATTCCACTCCATTCCATCCTTTCATTTCATCATAATCGAACCATCAATTCACTTCACATCTATTGTTTGTTATCCAATTACTATATTTATTTCCATCTTTTATTATTTTTCTATAATCGAAACTGCATAAACTTCATATCCATAAACCCATCTTTGAACCCTTTTTACATAGCTTCGGCCATTATTCACTTAAAACATCTTTTGAACAAACTGAACGATACTTCTTTGTAGACGATTGGGCAAACTCGCATACGACTCGACTTATCCCAAGGCGAATCGTATCACACTGGGTATGGAAGATGTTTTCTCTTTGTTGCTCATCTTCCACACTTTGGAGACTAAGGCTCCGTTTTACAACAAGAAGCTCACCATCTACAGCATGTTCTACTTCTTCCTCCTTGTTAGATGTTGGGTTGGATACATTTTCAACTTCGTCCTCTGACTCGATCTCGCCATTTGCATGCACCACCATAGTGCTTTGATTTGGACACTGACTTGCAATATGGCCCCTTCCGAGGCACTTGAAGCACTTGATGTCCCTCGAACAGTTGGAGGAACTTTCGATGGCCTTGCCTTTGCTAGATTGGACCAAAGGCTTGGTTGTTTTGGCTGGCAATGTTGTCTCTTTGGCTCAGTTCGTTGGAGTGCTTTTACCAACGTGTTGGCTCCTAGCCTTGAATACCACCTTTAAGCTTCAATTACTTTTCTACTTTAATGGCCATGTGCACCATGTTCACCACCTCGACGTAGTGTTGCAACTCAATGATATTAGCAATGTCTCAATTGAGACCGGCTAGAAAATGTGCCATCATTGCCTCAAGGTTTTCTTGCACATCCGTGCAAATCATTGCAATTTCCATCTCCTTGGAATAATCTTCAACACTCATCGATCCTTGAGTGAGATTTTGGAGTTTTTAGTTAAGCTCCCGGTGGTAGTAAGATGGAATAAATCGACATCGCATCACTGCTTTCATTTCTGATACTATCCACTTCTGGGTGAGTCGAGTCATATGTGAGTTTGCCCAATCGTCTACGAAGAAGTATCATTCAGTTTGTTCAAAAGATGTTTTAAGTGAATGATGGCAGAAGCTATGTAAGAAGGGTTCAAAGATGGGTTTATGGATATGAAGTTTATATAGGTTCGGTTATAGAAAAATAATAAAAGATGGAGATAAATATAGTAATTGGATAACAAACAACAGATGTGAAGCGAATTGATGGTTTGATTATGAAGAAACGAAAGGATGGAATGGAACGGAATGGAATGGAAATGATCTCAAAAACAAACACGAACCAATATTAGAAAATATTGACCCAAATGCTTATAAGTTTTCAATGTGGTCGGATGGAGAATAGGAGAACCTCGACCTGCTACTTAGCAAAGTAGGAACCTTGGTGTAAGGGTGAACGCCACACTATTTGATAGTGATAAGTTCAGGATAAAGAAGAAGGCAGGTTGACGCCACTAGTGACCTAGATAAGCCAACGAGTTCTTCAACGAAATATGAAAGAAAGAAATCTCACAAATTTCATATAAGTTCAATAGTGTTTTAAACTAAGCAAAAAGATCTCCTACAAAGGCTGATTACACACATATTTATAAGGCTAGGAAAAGGCTAGCTGAATGATCACAAGTATTCATCTTAAAAGCTAAAATAAAGCTCAAGTCTCTTGGAATTCTTGAACCAAATAACTCCACCATTTAATTCACTTCAATTCAGCTACATAATTGACCTTGAATGCTTGAAAAGTGACTCTTGAAGTGCCCTTTGGTTTGCCGAATAGTCACCAGCACCTTAATGGTGTTTTGAATGCTTGAATTAATTCTCTTGAAGTAGCAAAATGGTTAGAAGTTGAAAAGCTTGTGCCAAATTTAAAGAAGCAATAATCCATTCTTTAAACTCTTTTAAATGATGTGTTAAATCTTCTTTGTAACAGCCCTCTCTTTTGTAACCAAAATTTCTTGAAAGGTCACTTTATTGAATGCATAACAGCCTTTAATAATAATAGATGGGAGCTGAAAAGTCACCTGCAACTAACACATGTAACTGACACATTTATTCAATTATTAAGCTTAAAACAAATTAACAACTAACTTAAATAAATGAACTAACACTTATGCATCATTTATTCCAGCAACTATTTTAATTAAGAGAAACATTGTTAAATGAACTTTAACTCATGCATCAATAAATAATCCTAGTAACTAGATTAATTAAGAGCAACACCTATAAAATAACTAAGATGAGTTGAATAAATGTCCAGCAACTCATTTATTAAACTAAGATGCTTAAATGCATGGTTTTAAAATGCAAACTAAATGAACAAATGAGTTACTTAATGAAGCTGACTTAAACTAACATGGGAGTTACATAATGCATGGCTTTATTAAATGCAGAACACATAATGCATGTCATAATTAAAATATGTAGATCAATAATGCATGGCATTAACTAAAGATGCATTTAATTAAACAAGGCATAATTAAAGACTAAAGTATTGAGCTGATTCGAGCTCAAATGAGCTGAATTTGAACTGCTCGGAGCTCGTGGAGCTGGAAATGAATTGGGATCAGCTTGCCAGCTATGCAAGGCTCGACTGAGGAGACTTGACTGACGGGGTTCGCTAGGCGCGCTCGCATCAATTTCGACCTAAGTGTGGATTGGGCGTTCTCTGTTCCTTCTACTGCTTGTATTTAATTGGTCCCACCATATCATCGTGTAATCAGAGAATTCAATTGCTTCCAACTTGACCTTTTTGGTCTCAGAATAATTATGGCACTCGAACACCAATTCTAATTTTTTCTCCCACTCGAGATAGGCCCTCGGGTCTAATTTGCCTTGAAATGGTAGAATAGACATCTTGATATTCTTTAGGCCATCGTCTACTCTTCCATGCTCCTTTTGGCCTCGGTGACATTGACCTCTCCTTCGGTCGCTTATGTTAGAGCCTTAGTCACTTTTGGGCTCACTCGGCTCAGAAATCTCATCGTCTTGTTCTCGTCAACGACCTCAATTCCGCGGAGGGCTTGGAGGAGTCCTCTCTCGTCATCTTCTACCTTCCACGAGATCAAGCCTTTCTTGAATTGGCTCCAACTTTCTATCGAACAAAAGTTCGATCTTTCGTAGTAAGGCTTGTAAATTTAAGTCCAGTGCATTCCAAACTGGTTGTCTTTCCTCCACGTTGCGTTCCATGCTTAAGAAATAATAATTTTTTAAAAAAATCCCCACAACAAAATCTCACAATTCACTCAGAAAGAAAGAGATAGGGACACTCTCACTCGTGTTTGCACTCTTTTCAGCTTTTACCTCCTCTTAAATGCACTCACACACTCGTGCCTTTTTCCACTCGTTCTTCTCTTGTGATTTTGTAGAAAGACTTGTTGAGGCTTTATCGATGTCTTGGGGTTGGCTTCAAATGGTTTCCAATGGTAATGATGATTAGGGTAAGGTAGGCTGAAAGAAAAATCCCATGTGGCATATAGGGTAGCTAATGTGAGTAAAATAAGAACTTTGCTAATCAGGAATACAAGAGAGAAATAAATACAACTTTCAATCACTTTCTTTTTTCCTTTTTTTTTTGAATCTCTTTTTTTTAATATATATTTCTACAATAGACTTGTATTACACAAAATAATCCTAAAATATTTTTTTCAAATTTTTTCTTTTTTTTACAAACCTATTCCGGGGTGTCTCTGAATGTCCTTACTTCTCGTTTTAAGTAGCTCTGATACCAAATGATACTATCTCACCTCATTTTAGTGAGTTGAGTCGTGTCGATGCCCAATCATCTAACGAAGAAGTGTCGTTCACCTTGAGAAGCTTAGATGGAAGTAGGCTTAGTTTGGGATTTGGGAACAAATATGGGTTCAAAATGGTTAAGTTTGGATAATTATAGGTTCGGCTATAAAGAAATAAAGTATGGATGGTGGCTTGTTCGATTAGGTTGGTATTTGTGGATGGATGGAAAAATAGTCTCAAGACGCAAGAGTGAACCAACACTAAATAGGAGTGCTGACCCGACACTTATAATGTCTTAAGGTGAATATAGATGATAAAGGAAAGAACCTTGACCCGTTACCTAACTAGGCAAGAACCAAAGGTATAAAAATTCCAAAATTTTTCAAGAAACTTCCAGAATGCTTCTCCACCTATTTGGAACGCCATTGGACAGCTTCTAGATAAAGTTGGTTCAGCTAAAATGTTCGGCCATAGTGCTATAATAGGCTTAAATGCAAGTATCTTGTTCAGCTGAATGGTTTGAAGCCTTAATGAGCAGCTTGGAGCACTGCAAGAGCCATGTAGGTGTGAAACAGAATTGGAGAAGTCCCATGGGTGTGAACATGCATAGCCGAATGGTCACTCCATGTGAAAGACATTTTCCAGCAATATGAACATCTTCAAAGTTGCTTTAGAGAGCTAGACGGCCAGCTTGGGAAGAATCAGCAGCTGATCTTTAGCCATTCAAGTCCACGAAGAGGTGCTTTGAAAAGCTGAACCATCAGCTCACTAATTTTAGTCCTAAACAATGTACCTGCAGCAAACTAATTTAGCCAATTAACTCACCTTAAGACACATTAATGTGGTAGCTCAAGACACATTTAAATCATGTAATAAATTAAGACAAATTAAAAATATGCTGGAACTAAGACATTAAATTTGGCTGCACTAATTAACAAGAAATAAATTTATCCCAAATTAGACAACTTAAATAGCTAATTGGACACATTAGTTTGTTGTAGCATGACACATTAAATTCATGTTCTGATTTTGGACAAATTAAATACTTTAATATTTATTTAAGCTAAAAATAATATGCAATTTATTTAATTAAATGCGAGGCTGGAAAAATAAAAAGGAGCTCAATTGAGCTGGAACGAGCTGGCCTAAATTCAAGGAGCTGGAATTGAGCTAAAATCGGTTTGCAATATGTTGCAAGGACACTTTGTTGAGCTGGTCCAAGCTTGTTCTATTTCACCAGCCAATGCCTCGCCCCACACTTGGTTGACTAAGGCTGAAATGGCCTCCTTAAATTGCTTAGCTCGAGTCCGCATAATTGGTCCTTGGGGTAGCACTATTGAGCCCTTACTCAAGCTTGAGGCATTCCGGGGCGAGATCATATCATCCCCCCTCTTCAAAGCGACTTGTCCTCAAGTCAAAATCTACATCAAAGGGAGATAAGTCAGAAACATTAAAGCTCACACTTATGTTATACTCACCCAGCAAGTCAAGTCGGTAGGAATTTTCGTTAATTCATTCTAGCACTTGAAAAGGTCCATCTCCTTTAGGCATTAATTTGGACCTTCATTGGGCTAGGAATCTTTCTTTACGCATATGAACCCAAACCCAATCTCCGGGTTCAAAAACCACTCGCTTTCGACCTTTGTTCGCCCGTTGAACATAGCTCTTGGTCCTCGCTTCTATGTTTGCCCGAACCTTTTGATGCAATTCCTTGATGAAATCTGCCTTTTTCCTAGCATCAAAATGAATCAACTGATCATTAGGCAAAGGCATGAAATCCAAGGGAGTTAATGGATTAAAATCGTAAACTATTTCAAAGGGTGAATATTTGGTCACTGAATGAACAGATCAGTTGTAAGCAAACTCGATATGAGGTAAACAATCCTCCCATGACTTTAAGTTCTTCCGGATGATTGCTTGAAGTAGTGTAGAGAACGCAGTTGACCACCTCCGTTTGACCATCTGTTTAGGGGTGACAAGTTGTTGAGAACAACAACTTGGTTCTGAGTTTAGCCCATAATGATCGCCAAAAATGACTTAGGAACTTCGTGTCTCGGTCGGATACTATGGTTTGTGGAATGCCATGCAACCAAACAATGTCCCTAAAGAAAAGATTAGCAACATGAACAGCATTGTCAATTTTTGTACAAGCAATAAAGTGAGACATTTTCGAAAAGTGATCAACAACAACAAAGATAGAATCCTTCCCTGTTTTTGTCTTAGGTAATCCAAGGACAAAGTCCATGGATATGTCCATCTAAGGGCCTTCGGGAATAGGTAGTGGTGTGTAAAGGCCTTGTAGTTGAATCTTGGATTTGGCCTTTTTGCATGTTATGCAACATTCGCAAACTCGTTCAACATCCCTCCTTATTTTAGGCCAATAGAAATGTTCTTAGAGTGTTGATAGAGTTTTACCGATTCCAAAATGACTCATAAGGCCCCCGCTGTGTGCCTCGTGCACAAGTAATTCCCGGATAGAGCTTTGGGGAATACACAACTTTCCTTTCTTAAAAAGGAAGCCCACATACCTATAAAATTTTTCAACAAAGGAATGCTCGTAAACAGCAAAGATTTCACCAAAATCCTCATCATTGGCATACAAATCTTTTAAGTAAGAAAATCCAAGCAATTTAGATTCAAGAGACGATAATAGAGCATACCTTCTCGAAAGTGCATTAGCCACAATATTTTCTTTACCTTATATTTGATGACGTATGGAAATGACTCGAGATATTCGACCCACTTCGCATGGCGTTTGTTTAACTTATGATGGCCCTTGATGTGTATCAATGCTTCCTGATTAGAATGAATCACGAACTCTTTCGGCCACAGGTAGTGCTGCCACGTTTCAAGAGCTCTAATGAGTGCGTACATTTCTTTATTGTAAATGGGGTAACTAAGTGCAGCCCCATTTAACTTCTCACTGAAGTATGCTACAAGCCTTCCATCTTGAGTTAGCACGGCCTCGATTCTGACACCTGATGCATCACATTCAATCTCAAAAGTTTTAGCAAAATCAGGTAAGGCTAATAATAAAGGGGCTTTAGTAAGATAATGTTTAATTTCATTGAAGGACTTCTTTTGCTCGTCGATCTAATAGACAGTCGAATTCTTCTTAATCATGCTCGTTAGAGGTGCGGCAATAGTGCTAAAGTTAGGCATGAATCTTCGATAAAAGCTTGCCAAACCATTGAAGCTACGAACTTGGCTAACGCTCGTATGTCTCGGCCATTCTTGAATAGCCTTGATCTTTTCTTGGTCCACTTCCAAACCCTTCGAGCTAACTACAAAACCTAGAAAAATGACTTGGTCAGAACAAAAAGTACATTTTTGAGGTTAGCATAAAGAGTTTCTTTCTGTAAAACTTACAGAACAGATTTAAGATGAATAACATGGTCTTCCAATGACTTACTATATATGAGAATGTCATCGAAATATACTAATGAAGGATCTTAACACGTAATTCATAAGTCTCATGAAAGTGCTAGGAGCGTTGGTTAGGCCAAACGGCATGACCAACCACTCATACAAACCGTGTTTTGTTTTGAAGGCTGTCTTCCATTCGTTGCCTTCGCGCATGTGAATCTGGTGGTATCCACTTTTCAAATTAATCTTCAAAAATAACTTGGCACCACTCAATTCGTTAAGCATATCATCTAAGAGAGGTATTGGATGCTGGTACTTAATAGTAATCCTGTTTACAGCTCAGCAATCTACGCACATTTGCCATGTTCTGTCCTTTTTCGGTACCAACAAGATGGGAACAGCACAAGGACTAAGACTCTTGCGAATGTAGCCCTTCTCCATCAACTCGTTAATTTGTTGTTGGAGTTCCTTAGTCTCCTCGAGATTCGATCTATACGCTGGTCAGTTCAAAATAATAACTTCAGGCATGAAGTCGATTTGATGCTCGATTCCGCAAAGGGGTGGCAACCCACTCAGAGTTTCTTCCGGAAAGACATCTTGAAAATCCTGCAAAAGAGACATAATAGAAGGGGGCAAATTTTTGGGTAACTCATTAGTAGAAAACAAGTTTTCCTTGTACATGAGCACAAGGAGTGATTTTCTCAAAGTCAATGCCTTCCGCACATCACTCGCTTTTGCAAATACACTCATTTTTTCACAATCTTTTTCTTTTTCTTCTTTCTCTTTTCTTGTCTTTTTCTTATTTTCTTTTATCATTTTTGCTCTCTTTTTCTCTTTTTTCTTTTCTTTAGTATTTTCTTTCTTTTCTTTCTCTCTCATTTGATCTACCGAATTTTTTAACTTTTTTTGGTCTTCATAGACTTGCTTCGGAGTCAACGAGGCTAGCGTCATGTTTTTTCCCTAAATGCTTAAAGGTGTACCTATTAGTATAACTGTCGTGGATAACTCTCCGGTCAAATTGCCATGGTCTCCGGAGTAATAAGTGACCTGCATGGATAGGAACAACATCGTAAATTACTTCATCTGCATATTTTCCAATGGTAAAGGATACAAGTACGTGCTTTGTTACCTTTAATTCATCGCCATCATTGAGCCATTGGAGTATATACGGGCTCGGGTGCTTGGTGGTCGGCAAGCCAAGTTTCTCTACCATGAGAGTGCTTGCTACTTTGGTGCAACTCCCACCACCAATGATGACGCAATAGATTTTTCCTTGGACTTGGCATCGGTATGGAAGATGTTTTCTCTTTGTTGCTCATCTTCCACACTTTGGAGACTAAGGCTTCCTTTTACAACAAGAAGCTCACCATCTACAGCATGTTCTACTTCTTCCTCCTCGTCAGATGTTGGGTCAGATTCATTTTCAACTTCATCCTCCAACTCGATTTTGCCATTCACACACACCACCATATGATGTGAGCACGCCCAGGGCATCCTCGAATGCAAACCAAGATCTAATCGAGCTTCCAAGAGGACCCATAACTCGAGCTGATGCTAAGCATTTCCTACAAGCTGTTTTAGCTTCTGGTGCAACACCTTGGTTCGAAACAAGGCCCAATGCTCACAAAATCAGCTTGAAGCAACTATCCAAAGAACCCATGCATTGTTGGCAAGTTGATCCTAGCTCGTTTCCAGCTCCTCGAGCTCCATCTAGCTCATTTGAGCTCATTTCAGCTCGTTTGAGCTCAAACGAGCTTTCTTTCAGCTTATTCTTCATTTCAATAAATTAAACTAAGTTTTAGTTTTATACTAATTAGTTTGCTACAGCTCATTAACAAAAATCCTAGCTCAAATAAGTTCATTAAATGTTTTCACTTAGTTTGGGCTAGCCAAACTTAATGCTACTAGCTAGTCTTTAATTAATGTGTTTAGTTTAGCTTAACATAATATTTATGATGTCTAGTTCATGCTCTTAACATGTTCAGCTGAATATACATTGGGATTTAATGTGTTCATGTTTCTTGTAGGTTCAACCGAATGTATTGAGTACATTAAATGAGATTCATGCACGGCCAGGTACATGGATTATGAGAGTTCATGCATGAACGAATTTTATGCATGGTGGGCTGGCTATTGGTGATTCCCAAGCAACGTTTTGGCCAAGAGTTAAGTTCCACAAAGTGACCGAATACATGAAGGAGCCATTAATGCAAGTACATGCATGGCTTAATACATCGTATGGAAGGATGCATGCACAACTAGTGTTCAATGGATGGCATTTGAAGGAATTCATGTATTGGGGACGTTCATACAAGTGGGGGCTATTTTATGCACAGGTATTTGAAGATTCATGGACCGTAATTAAGGAAGAACATGCATTGGGACGTTTCAAGCATGTATCATGAATATCCAAGATGTCCATTCAAGTATTCAAGGTACATTCAAGCTTCATTCGACCAAGGGAGATGTAGGAGTATTAAAGGGCCGCACATTCATGAACTATGGTTTTTCTTCTAGGCTAAGTATGCATGAATGCATCAAGTGAAACAACATGATGGTTCGGCCAATTCATGCACCATCTTCAAGCATGAACCAAATTTTAATGCTTTTGTGTGAACATGTTAAATACAAATGTGAACAGAATTTAAGTTAGTGTGAACATCATAGATGCCGAATATCAATAGACATCTTAGGCTTATAAATAGTTTGTTTATTTCATTGTAAAGGGACCTTTTGCCAAATGATTGAATGAACATTGTTCTTGTGAGATTGCTTCCTCTTATATCTCGTACAAGTTTCGAAGACTTATCTAGCTTGTACTAGTGGCGTCTACCGTTCTTGTTTGAACTTATCACCAATCTTGGTGTGGCGTTCACCTATCCATCCATCCATCTTTTCACCTTAATAATATAGGAATCGGGGTGACACTTTTTAGTGTTGAATCATTCCTAACGTTAAGCTCACTTTTCCATCCCCACCTTACATCATTTCTTTCTTATTGTTTCAAAACTGAACCATCCTTTCAACATCCTTTCTTGTTTCCTTAGCCGAACCTATCACTACCCTTTTGCATAACTTTTGAAAACCTTCTTTTAATTCAACCTAATCTTTCAATTCTATTTTCCAAAATTGAGGCACGAACGACCCTTCTAGTCTATGATCAGGCAACTACGTGAATTTGACTTAATCACCCGAGCCGGATCACATCACCATAGTGCTTTGATTTGGACATTGACTTGCAATATGGCCCTTTTCGAGGCACTTGAAGCACTTGATGTCCCTCAAACGGTTGGAGGAACTTTTGACAGCCTTGCCTTTGCTAGATTCGGCCAAAGGCTTGGTTGTTTTGGCTTGCAATGTCATCTCTTTGGCTCAGTTTGTTAGAGTGCTTTTGCCAATACCTTGGCTCCATTTTGAAGTGCTCGCGGTAGAGTACAATAGGAGAAGGCAAATTTCTTTAGATTTCATTAGTTTCCAACAAGCATTCTTTGAACATAAGTAAAGAATGGTTGCTTTGTCAATAATAACTTTTGAATTTCTCGCTTTCTTGCAAAAACACTCGTTTTTTTCATTCTCACTTTCATTTTCCTTCTCTTTTGTCAATCATGTTTTTAACTCAATTTTCTCACTTTTTCCACTATTTTTCTTTTCATTCTTTTTATTTTGCTCTTTTTCTTTTGATCTCTCCACAGATTGCTTCATTTTGAGCTGATCTTCATAAACTTGCTTTGGTGTGAGTGATGCGAGTGCGTCCAGTGAACCCCGTCAGTCAAGTCTCCTTAGTCGAGCCTTGCTTAGCTGGCAAGCTGATCCCAATTCATTTCCAGCTCTACAAGCTCTGACCAGTTCAAATTCAGCTCATTTGAGCTCGAATCAGCTCAATACTTCTGTCTTTAATTATGCCTTGTTTAATTAAATGCATCTTTAGTTAATGTCATGCATTATTGATCTACATATTTTAATTATGACATGCATTATGTGTTCTGCATTTAATAAAGCCATGCATTATGTAACTCCCATGTTTGTATAAGTCTGCATCATTAAATTAAGTCTTGCATTAAGTACTCATTTGTTCATTTAGTTTGCATTTCAAACCATGCATTTAAGCATCTTAGTTTAATAAATGAGTTGCTGGACATTTATTCAACTCATCTTCATTTATTCAACTCATCTTAGTTTAATTAATAAGTGTTTTTGTTGAACTTTATTTAATAAGTGTTGCTCTTAATTAATCTAGTTCCTATGATTATTTATTGATGCATGAGTTAAAGTTCATTTAATAATGCTTCTTTTAATTAAACTAGTTGCTGGAATAAATGATGCATAAGTGTTAGTTCATTTATTTAAGTTAGTTGTTAAATTGTTTTAAGCTTAATAATTGAATAAATGTGTCAGTTACTTGTGTTAATTGCACATGACTTTTCAGCTCACATCCATTACATTTAAAGGCTGCTATGCATTCAATAAGGTGACTTTTCAAGAGATTTCGGTTACAAAGTAAGGGGCTATTATAAGAGGGGTTAGACATCATTTAAAGAAGGTTTAAAGAGCATTATATCATCCAAATTAATTTTGGCAGCAACCTTTTCCCCTACCAGCCGTTTTTGCCACTTCAAAGGTCATTTTAAGCATTCAAACACCAATTAAAAAGCTAGTTAAGAGTTGGTGTCCATTTGGCTGACCAAAGGCTAACTCAAGAGTCAATTTTCAAGAAATTAAAGTCATTCATTCAGCTGAATTGAAGTGAATTCAAGGAAGGAGTTATTTGGCTCAAGAATGTGAAAAGACTTGAGTTTAATTTCAGCTTTTAATTGGCACATTAAGTTGAAAGTTTGTGACTATTCGGCTAGCCTATTCTAGCATAATAAATAGGTGAAATCAGCCTTCGTAAAGGAAATTTTGATTCTTGGCTGTTAAATTTGTGAGGCAAACCTTTCTCTATTTTCGTTCAAGGATTTGTTGGCTACCTAGTGTACTAGTTGTGTCATCCGTTTTCTTTGTCAAAAATTGAACTTATCACTACTCGTAGTGTGGCGTTCAAACGTACCAAGGTTCCTACTTTGCTAAGTAGCGAGTCGAGGTTCTCATATTCTCTATCCGACCACCTTGAAAACTTATAAACATTTGGGTCAATATTTTCTAATATTGGTTCTATTTGTTTTTGAGATCATTTTCATTTTCATTCCATTCCATCCTTTCGTTTCATCATAATCGAACCATCAATTCACTTCACATCTGTTATTTGTTATCCAATTACAATATTTATCTCCATCTTATATTATTTTTCTATAACCAAACCCACATAAATTTCATATCTATAAACCCATCTTTGAATCCTTTTTATATAGCTTCTGCCATTATTCACTTAAAACATCCTTTGAACAAACTGAACGATACTTCTTCATAGACAATCCGGCAAACTCGCATACGACTCGACTAACCCCAAGGCGGATCGTATCAATAAGAAAGGCAATGTGACATTTCTTCCAAGATGCTTGAACGAATACCTATTCGTGTATCCGTCATGAACTACTCTTCGGTCAAATTACCAAGGTTGCCCCAACAGAAGGTGTCCCACATGCATCGGTACAACATCGCGAATCACCTCGTCTTGGTATTTTCCTATTGAAAATGCCACCTTCGCTTGTTTGGTTACTTTGAGTTCACCACCGTCATTTAGCCATTGTAATTTGTAAGGATTTAGATGCTTCGTAGTGGCTAAACCAAGTCTTTCAACGAGCACGGTACTCGCGACATTGGTGCAATTCCCTTCGTCAAGTATAAGGCTACACATTTTGCCTTGAACGTGGGAACGAGTGTGAAAAATGTTTTCTTGTTGTTGTTCATCTTCAACTACTTGAATGTTTAGACTTCGTTTCATAATGAGGATCGCTCCTTCCACATCTCAAGTTCTTCTTCTTCGTCGGTGGGAATTTCACATTCTTCTTCCTTTTCATCTTTGGACTTAATTTCACCATTTGGTCGAACCACCATCACCTGACGATTGGGACATTGACTAGTAATTTGTCCCCTTCCTTGGCACTTAAAACACTTGATATCTCGAGAACGGCTGGAAGCAGGCTCGTTCTTGTTCTTGCTAGTTTTGCCACTTGATTGATTGGGCTTGGTAGCAACGAAAGGCTACTTGGGACGATTAGGAACTTTTTTCATCCCTTGACTCCATTTGTTGGTAGAAGATGATGGATAGGATCGGTTGTCTCCCTTCTGCTTCAATTGTTTCTTGACTTTTATTGCCATATGGACCATGTCCATCACTTCAACGTAGTGTTGAAGTTCCATGATATTGGCAATATCACGGTTCAAGCCAGCGAGGAACCTTGCCATCGTCGCTTCACGATCTTCATCCATGTCAGCTCATATCATGATAACCTCTATTTCTTTGTAGTAATCTTCGATGCTACGGTTGCCTTGAGTGAGATTTTGTAGCCATTGATACAAGTCCCTATGGTAATATGACAAAACGAATCATTTCCTCATGATAGCCTTCATTTCGGCCCACATAGAGAGGCCTCTCTCCGTTCCTCCTTCGGCTAGTCACGAGCTAATCCCACCATACGATTGCGTACTCAAAAAACTCTATGGCTGTGAGTTTCACCTTTTTGATCTCTGAGTAATTATGACACTCGAAAATGAGCTCGACTTTTTTTCCCCTCTAGATATGCTTTCGAGTCATTTTTACCTTGGAATGGCAGTATGGACATTTTAATGTTTCTGAGGTTTTCGTCGGGATGATCTCATTCTTGATGACCTTGATTACATTAGCCTCGATTCTGCATACTCCAAACAGATGATTGGTCGCTCTCTTGATCAGTTGACTCATAAGGCTCCTCCTGATTCTGATTAGGACTCCCACGCCCATGCCTTTCATCCTCGGGGGTTCTTTCTCGCTGCCCTCGTGCCTTCACTTGGTAGAGTCAATCCTCGATGGGCTTGAGCTTACGATAAAAAGCCTTTCCATCTCATGCATTAAGGCTTGTATATTCAAATCTAAAACTCCTTCACCCGCAACATTACGAATGGGTCGCAATCCTCCTCCCTCCATTTGATTCCTTTCGGGGCTTTGAGATATGGAAAGTTATTCACACAACAAAGCTCACACATCACTCACAAAGAAACGCCACTCAATTTTGGATTTTATTTCTCTCTGATAGTCTCACCACTCTCTTGCCTTTTACCACTCACTTTTCACCTCTCGAAGTTCTCCTCAGACTACGTAGACGAATCAATATCGTTGGCGTCAGCTTACAAAAGTGATGTTAGGTTGGGTGAGATTTTGATGTTGGGACAATGGGTAGGCTAACAAACAAAAGATGAAGGTTTTTAAGTGTGGCCGTTTGGTATGAAGAAGATTTGAAATGTTTTCGGGTAGAAAAGAAAATTGGAATAACTGAACTTCACTTTTTTTTTTTGTATTTTCATAATAACTTTTTTTTGTACTTTTCAAAATTTTCACTTCAAATGTATATTCTTTTCTTTTTTTTTTGTAATATTTTTTTGAATTTATTTTTGCTAATATTCAATCCTAGGGGTACAAATATGTTGATTCTTATCTCGATTTAACCAGCTCTAATACCAACTTGATACACACTCGCCTTGATTTAGATTTGAGTCGTGATGTTTTCCTGGTCGTAAATTGAGTAAGTTAAGGTTCTTTCGCGAATGGTTGTATAGAAGGGAGAACTAGGCTCAAAAATGGTTCAATGTGGTTATGGGATAGTTTGAGAAATGGTGGATGGGATTTGGCTAAAGGTTCAAGTATGAACTAACACAATATTGGTGTGTTAACCCATAACTTATGAGAACACCTAAGTCAGAAATGCAATGAAAGGATATTGGATAGTTGATGAAGACCTCGACCCACTATTAAAGTTGATAGGAACCTTGATATGATTTGAAAGCCACACTTTGGAAACAAAGTGATAAGTTCGAACAAAGACGGGTTGACGCCACAAGGTTACTTGATAAGTCAGACAAGTCTTTGGAGAACAATGAGAGTTGAAAACAAACTCACAAAGTAAGCAAAATTCATAAATTGTTCATTAGTCTTTTACAAGAGACAAACTACTCATATTTATAGCCTAAACAAAAAGTAGCTGAATGGCTATAAGGTGATGTGAGCACACCCGGGGCATCCTCAAATGCGAAACAAGAATTAATCGAGCTTCCAAAAGGCCCCATGACTCGAGCTCAAACCAAGCAAATTCAAGATGCTTTATCCGTATTAGTGTTGCGCATTTGGGATGACAACAAGGTTCATGACATTGGAGGACCTAAGGACAATGCCTTGAAGACTCCATGCACCATTTTGCAATCTGATCTTTGCTTTTTTTCAGCTCCCCATGCACCATTCAGCTCCCATCAGCTCACTTGAGCTCGTTTCAGCTCGTCTGAGCTTGATCTTAGCTCGTTTCAGCTCATTTCTTTTTCATTCCAATAAACTAAGTTCTAATTTAGTTTTTAATCAAGTTTGCTACAGCTCATGCCGAAACTCCTAGCTCAACTTAGCTCACTAAGTGATTTTGATTATTTTGAGCCAGCCGAATTTACTTGATAGGTGACCTATAATTAATATGTTTGAATTAGTTAATGTTATTAAGTTGTTTAGTTATTAATTTAAATTATAACTGTATGAATAGTTATATTTTATTTAATTATGTGATTAATTCATGTAGGTTAGCCGAATGTGGAAGATTCATTCATGACAAGATGCATGAATGGGAAAGTACATTGAATGGTAACGTACATGCATGGATCGGTTCAATGTTTGGAGGCCATGCATTCATGAACATGGAGGGTTAATGAATACTGAAGATGCATCTCCCATGGGCGGCACACATACATGTATGAGGGACATTAAATGCAAGTACATGTACGGCTAGATTCAAGCCTCCTACCAAGTTCCATGTACAGGCGATGAATGTGGGAGGACTCTTGGTGATTCCTAAGCACCTATTCGGCCAAGAGACACCTCTTGGAAGTATCATGCACACCTTGGCCAAAGCTAGACAACCCGTTGAGCTCCCAAAGGTGTACATCCATCAAGTGACTTAAGCTCATGCATGAAGCTGTCCAAACATACTCCCATCAGCTGAATCAAGCCTAGACAATTAATATGTTCATTCTAGAATATTCTAGCTAGTTCATGACTGAATTTGCTTAGCCTTTAAGCTAGCTAGTTGTCCATTCGGTTACTACATGATTTCCTTTAAATAGTTTGTTGATTTCATTGTAAAGGGACTTTTTGCCAAATTATTAATGAACATTGTTCTTGTGAAGTTGCTTCCTCTCATATCTCATACAAGTTTCGAAAGACTTATCTAGCTTGTGCTAGTAGCGTCAATCGTCCTTGTTTGAACTTATCACCAATCTTGGTGTGGCGTTCACCTATCCTTCTATCCATCCTTTTCACCTTAACAATATAGGAACCGGGGTGACACTTTTTAGTGTTGAATCATTCCTGACGTTAAGTTCGATTTCCATCCCCATTTTTTGAATTTCTTTCTTGTTATCACCAAAACTGAACCACCTATCTAACATCCATCTTGTTTACCTTAGCCGAACCTATCACTATTCTTACATTTATTTGAAACCTTCCGCTTATTCAAACCTATCCATTCACTACTACTTCCAAAACTGAGGTACGAACGACCCTTCTCGTTTACGATCGGGCAACTACGTGAATTCGACTCAATCACTCGAGTCGGATCACATCATTTGGTACCAGAGCTTGTAAAAGAGAGGTGCCAACGTTCGTATCAAGATCAAAATAGGTTCGTAGTGTAAAAAAAATTTTCGTATACTGAAGTTTTCTCATTTTGATTAGTTTGTTGCTGTTACTACAAAAACAAAAATCTACGCAGCCAAAGAAAAAAATCGCATACAGAAGTGTTCCTTTTGTATTTAGTTTGCTGATATAGTATAAAAAAAAGTTATACAAGTTTAAAAAAATAAAAAAAATTGCAATTCAATTGTTATTTGATCGTCAAGCTTTGATTTGATATAGTTCCCGATCCATTTTCTATTCTACTCTCCCAAAACGCCACACTATACCCAAAATTTTCTTTTAGCCTACCCGTACACCATCTTATCCCTTGTAACCAATTTCGAAGCTGACCCTAAAGCACCAAGATGAGTCAAAAGAAACAAAATACGAGGTTACGAGAGTAAGCTTGAGTGGAAAAAGGCTAGAGTGCGAGAGAACATTTGAGTGTTAAAAAAGCCAAAATAAGTGAAAACACAAGTGGAGTGTTCATAAATATTTCTTTTCAAGTGAAATAGTAAGGTTTGTGGTGAGGTTTTAAAACTATTGAAATCAACATGGAACGAAATGTGGAGGAAAGGCAATCTGTTTGGAATGTGCCGGACTTGAACTTACAAGCCTTGCTACATGAAGTCGAGCGGTTGTTTGATCGCAAGTTGGAACCAATACAAGACCGACTAAATCAAGTGGAGGGAAGAGGCCAACGAGCAAGGACCCTAATAAGTCCACCTAGAGACCATGGCCGAAGGCAAGTTTGAGATGATGAGGTTTTCGAACCAAGTGAAGTCAAAAGCGAGGCTGGCTCGAATGTTAGTGACCGGCGGAGAGGCTAACGTCATCAAGGCTAACGAGAGTGAGAAAGGTTCGATGATGACTTGAAAAGTATTAAGTTATCGATTCCCCCGTTCCAAGGCCGTTCAGATCCCGAAGCATATTTGGAGTGGGAGAAAAAGATCAAACTTATTTTCGAGTGCCATAACTACTCAGAGGCCAAGAAAGTTAAGTTAGCTGCCATAGAATTCACCGACTATGCTATGATTTGGTGGGACCAACTTACGACAACCTAAAGGTAAAATGGCGAGTGACCCATTAACACTTGGGCCAAAATGAAGGCTATTATGCGCCGGAGGTTCATTCCAACTCACTACCACTGAGAACTTTACCAAAAACTCCAAAACCTTTCCCAAGGTACGAGGAGTGTCGAGGACTATTACTAAGAAATGGAAGTTGCTATGATCCGTGCGGACGTGGACGAGGATCAAGAAGCAACTATGGCTAGATTTCTATCCGGACTTAACCGTGAGATTGCCAACATTGTGGAGCTACAACACTATGTGGAGATAGTTGATATGGTCCACATGGCTGTCAAGATCGAGAAGCAACTCAAGAAGAAAGGTGCTGCCCAAGGTTATTCAACCACCAATGTGCCCTGATGGAACCAAGGCACCAGCAAGAGTGCTTCGGTGAGCCAAACAAAAGATCCTATGGCACCCACCAAAACTACTAAGCCCGTGGTTGAAAATAACAAAGGCAAGGCTGTTGAAGATGCCCAAAATCGGTCTAGGGACATCAAGTGTTTTAAGTGCCTCGGAAGAGGGCATATTGCAAGTCAATGTTTGAATCAGAGCGCCATGGTGATTCAACCCAATGGTGACATTGAATCAGAGGAGGAGGAAGATAAAAAGGTTGAAAACGATGCCGAAAACCCTTCTGATGCTGAGGAAGAATTGGAGTATGCGGTCGAAGGCGAGATGCTTGTTATTAAGAGAAGTTTAGGTTCGCAAGGTACCAAGATCGATTTGCAACGAGAGAACCTTTTTCATACCCGTTGTTTTGTCCGTGGAAAGGTATGTAGCTTAGTGATTGATGGAGGAAGTTGTACAAATGTTGCGAGCACACTCCTAGTTGAAAAGCTTGAACTACCGACAAGTGTTCATCCGAGTCCGTACAAGCTAAAATGGCTTAATGAATGAGTTGAGCTAAAGGTAACCAAGCAAGTCCTTGTTCCATTTTCAATTGGGAAATATGAAGATGAAGTCCTTTGTGATGTGGTGCCCATGCATGCAGGCCATATTCTGCTTGGGAGGCCGTGGCAATTTGACTGAAGAGTGAAACACGACGGGTTCGCAAATCAATATACTTTCAAGTACCATGGGTGAAATTTTACTTTGGCACCCTTGACACCGCAACAATTTGTGGAGGATCAACAACGAATGAAACAATCTTTGGATCGAATGAGAGTGGAAAAAGAAAGTGAAAATAAAAAAGAAAGAAAAGAAAATGAAAAAGAAAGAAAAGAAAATGAGAGAGAAATGAAAAAGAGTTGTGATAAAACCCAAGTGAGAGAAAAGGAAACTCAAAAAGACATGAGAGAAGAAAAGAAAAGAGTTTTGATTAACCAAAAATTTCTTGTTTCTAAATCTTTTCAGGTTGACTCAAATCATAAGATGAGGTTGCGATACATTCCTGAAGGACGAAGGTTTGTAATGGTAGGAAAAGGTAAAACTAATCCTTGTTTACCTGCTCAAGGTATGGTATCTGAAATTTCTATTACATCTTTGCTCAATTTGATTGATGAAGAAAACAATAACGATGAAGATATAACTGATTGGGTTGGTGGACAAAAGACTCTTGGTATGGGTGACATTGTTGAGTTTGTGATGTGAGCATGCCTGGGGCATCCTCAAACGCAAATCAAGATCTAATCGAGCTTCCAAAAGGCCTTATGACTCGAGCTCGAACCAAGCAAATTCAAGACGCCTTATCAGCTTTGATGAAGCGCATTTGGGATGACAACAAGGTCTATGACGTTGGAGGAGCTAAGGATAACTCCTTGAAGACTCCATGCACCATTTTCCAATCCGATCTCAGCTCCTCTTCAGTTCCCCATGTGCCATTCAGCTCTCATCAGCTCATTTGAGCTTGATTCAGCTTGTTTGAGCTAGAATTCAGCTCAATTTAGCTCATTTCTTTTTCATTCCAATAAATTAAGTTTTAATTTAGTTTATAATTAAGTTTGCTACAGCTCATGCCAAAACCCCTAGCTCAATTTAGCTCATTAAAGTGTTTTGACTATTTTTAAGCTAGCCGAATATACTTGATAGTTGACTTATAATTATTATATTTGAATTTAGTTAATTTCATTAAGTTGTTTAATTATTAATTATGATTTTATGAATAGTTATATTTTATTTAATTGTGTATTTAATTCATGTAGGTTAGCCGAATGTGGGAGGTTCATTCATGAAGAGATACATGAACGGGAAAGTTCAATGAATAAGAAGATTCATGCACGGCCTGGTTCAATGCTTGGGAGGAATTAAGTTCATGTACATGGAAGGTTAACTACATACATGTGGATTGAGAAGATACATTCACTTTGGACGGTACACATGCATGAATGAAGAGCATTTAATGAATGTTCATGTACGGCCAGATTCAAGCTCCCTTCTAGTTCATGCATGGCTGAATGTATGTGGGTGAAATACATGAATTGTTTGCTGCCCAAATAACTTCCCTAAGCACCTATTCGGCCAAGAGACACTTCTTGAATATTCCATTCATTCCATGGCTGAATTTAGACAAGCTATTGAGTTCCCAAGACTTCACATTCATCCAAGATGCTTTGCTTATACATGAAGCTGTCTAATGGAGTTCCCATCAGCCGAATCTAGTCCTAGCAAATTAAAGACTTGTTCTAGATTATTCTAGTGCATTCATAGCTGAATTTATTTAGTCTTTAAGATATTAGTTTGTCTATTCGGCTACTACTTGTTAGCCTATAAATAGTTTGCACATTTCATTGTAAAGGGACTTTTGCCAAATTTGTTAATGAACATTTGTTCTTGTGAGGTTGCTTCCTCTCATATCTCGTACAAGTTTCGAAAGACTTATCTGGCTTGTGCTAGTGGCGTCAATCGTCTTGTTTTGAACTTATCACCAAACTTGGTGTGGCATTCACCTATCCATCTATCCATCTTTTCACCTTAACAATATAGGAACCGGGATGACACTAGTTAGTGTTGAATCATTCCTGACGTTAAGTTGGTTTCCCATTTCCATATTTCAAAATATTTTCTTGTTATCCCAAACCGAGCCAATTAACCATCATCCCTCTTTGCTACATAATCCGAACCTATTACTAAATTCACCCTACTTTGAAACCTTTCGCTTATCTGTATCTTTTCATTCACTTCTAGTTCTAAAACCCGAAGCACGGACGACTCTCTCGAACGAAGATCGAGCAACTAAGTGAATTTGACTCATTAACCTGAGTCGAATCACATCGTTTGGTATCAGAGCTTGTAAATCGAGAGGCACCGACATACGTATCAAGATCGAAATAGGTTTGTAGTTGTGAAAAAGAAATTTCGAATATAAAAAAAAAATTTCAGTTGTAATTTTTTGTACTCTCTATTGTGTGATATTGTGAAGTATTAAAAAAAAGAGAAAAAAAATATATATATGAAATTTAAAAAAAAAAGGGTGTGTGATCAAGATCTATTCTTTTGTTTTATAATTGCTCCGATCTTCAATCTTTCTATCCATCAACTTTAGCCCCCCAAACGCCACACTACACCAAAGACTATTTTTTTCTTTTAGCCTACCCGTACACCGTAACATCTTATCCCTTGTAACCATCTTGAAACCGACCCCAAAGCACCAAGACGAGTCGAAAGAAACAAAATATGAGGTTACGAGAGTAAGCTTGAGTGGAAAAAGGCTAGAGTGTGTGAGAACATTCGAGAGTTTGAAAAAGCCTATAAACGAGTGCAAACACGAGTGGAGTGTCATTAATATTTCTTTTCGAGTGAAATAGTAAGGTTGGTGGTGAGGTTTTAAAACTATTGAAATCAACATGGAACGAAACGCGGAGGAAAGGCAACTTGTTCGGAATGTGCCAGAATTGAACTTACAAGCCTTGTTACGCGAAGTCAAGCGGTTGTTTGATCGCAAGTTGGAGCCAATACAAGACTGACTAGATCAAGTGTAGGGAAGAGATCGATGAGCAAGGACCCCAATAATTCCACCTAGAGACCGTGGCCGAAGGTAAGTTCGAGATGATGAGGTTTCTGTACCAAGTGAAGCCGAAAGCGAGGCTGGCTCGAATGTTAGTGATCGGCGGAGAGGCCAACGGTATCAAGGCCAACGAGAGCGGGAAAGGTTCGATGATGACTTGAAAAGTATTAAATTATTGATTCCCCCATTCCAAGGCCGTTCGGATCCCAAAGCATATTTGGAGTGGGAGAAAAAGATCAAACTTATTTTCGAGTGCCATAACTACTCGGAGGCCAAGAAAGTTAAGTTAGCTGCCATAGAATTCACCGACTATGCTATGATTTGGTGGGACCAACTTACGATAACCCAAAGGCAAAATGGCGAGCGACCCATTAACACTTGTGCCGAAATGAAGGCTGTTATGCGCTGGAGGTTCATTCCAACTCACTACCACCGAGAACTTTACCAAAAGCTCCAAAACCTTTCCAAGGTATGAGGAGTGTCGAGGACTATTACAAAGAAATGGAAGTTGCTATGATCCGTACGGACGTGGACGAGGATCGAGAAGCAACTATGGCTAGATATCTGTCTGGACTTAACCGTGAGATCGCCAACATTGTGGAGCTACAACACTATGTGGAGATAGTTGATATGGTCCACATGGCTATCAAGATCGAGAAGCAACTCAAGAAGAAAGGTGCTGCCCAAGGTTATTCAACCACCAATATGCCCCGATGGAACCAAGGCACGAGCAAGAGTGCTTCAGCGAGCCAAACAAAAGATCCTATGGCACCTGCCAAAACTACTAAGCCCGTGGTTGAAAATAACAAAGGCAAGGCTGTTGAAGGTGCCCAAAATCGGTCGAGGGACATCAAGTGTTTTAAGTGCCTCGGAAGAGGGCATATTGCAAGCCAATGTCTGAATCAGAGCGCCATGGTGATTCAACCCAATGGCGATATTGAATCGAAGGAGGAGGGAGATGAAAAGGTTGAAACCGATGCCGAAAACCCTTTTGATGCCGAGGAAGAATTGGAGTATGCAGTTGAAGGCGAGATGCTTGTTATTAAGAGGAGTTTAGGTGCGCAAGGTACTAAAATCGATCCGCAACGAGAGAACCTTTTTCATACCCGTTGTTTTGTCCGTGGAAAAGTATGTAGCTTAATGATTGATGGAGGACGTTGTACAAATGTTGCGAGCACACTCGTAGTTGAAAAGCTTGAACTACCGACAAGTGTTCATCCGAGTCCATACAAGCTACAATGGCTTAATGATGGAGTTGAGGTAAAGGTAACCAAGCAAGTCCTTGTTCCATTTTCAATTGGGATATATGAAGATGAAGTCCTTTGTGATGTGGTGCCCATGCATGCGGGCCATATTTTGCTTGGGAGGCCGTGGCAATTCGACCGAAGAGTGAAACACGACGGGTTCGCAAATTAATATACTTTCAAGTACCATGGACAAAATTTTACTTTGGCACCCTTGACACCGCAACAAGTTGTGGAGGATCAACAACGAATGAAACAATCTTTGGATTGAATGAGAGTGGAAAAAGAAAGTGAAAATAAAAAAGAAAGAAAAGAAAATGAAAAAGAAAAAAAAGAAAATGAGAGAGAGAAAAAAAAGAGTTGTGATAAAACCAAAGTGAGAGAAAAGGAAACTCAAAAAGACGTGAGAGAAGAAAAGAAAAGTGTTTTGATTAACCAAACATTTCTTGTTTCTAAATCTTTTCAGGTTGACTCAAATCATAAGATGCGGTTGCGATACATTCCTGAAGGACGAAGGTTTGTAATGGTAGGAAAAGGTAAATCTAATCCTTGTTTACCTGCTCAAGGTATGGTATTTGAAATTTCTATTACATCTTTGTCCAATTTGATTGATGAAGAAAACAATAACGATGAAGATATAACTGTTTGGATTGATGGACAAAAGACTCTTGGTATGCATGATGTTGTTGAGTTTAATGATTATTTGCAATTTTTGAGCTATTGCATGAATCCTTATCTAAGTCACTATGCCTTGCAAAAACAATTTGAGATACCTGAGCGAACAATGGACATTCTGTTTCTAAAATCTTTGTTCGATAATTCCTTAGGCTGCAATAAAACATGTTTAGTTGATAATGAAAATGGAATTTTGTTACTATCTTGTTGCAATTGTTTTGAGATTGAGATGACTTGTCTATTTGATCATTTGAACAAGTTTGTGTACAATAATGATTATCAATTGTTCGCAAGTTTTGGGACAATTTTGCGGCAAGGCATGAGGCGACAACTAAATACTTCCGTCCAAGCACGAACAAGTAGGCATCCCTATTTCAAAATTAACCGTCAACTCGACTTGAGGACAAGTCGCTTTGAAGATGGGGGGAATGATGTCAGCACGCCTAGGGCATCCTCAAACGCAAATCAAGATCTAATCGAGCTTCAAAAGGCCCTATGACTCGAGCTCGAACCAAGCGAATTCAAGATGCCTTATTAGCTTTGATGATGCGCATTTGGGATGACAACAAAGTCTATGACGTTGGAGGAGCTAAGGCTAACTCCTTGAAGACTCCAAGCACCATTTTCCAATCCGATCTCAGCTCCTCTTCAGTTCCCCATGTGCCATTCAGCTCTCATCAGCTGACTTGAGCTTGATTCAGCTTGTTTGAGCTAGAATTCAGCTCAATTCAGCTCATTTCTTTTTCATTCCAATAAATTAAGTTTTAATTTAGTTTATAATTAAGTTTGCTACAGCTCATGCCGAAACCCCTAGCTCAATTCAGCTCATTAAAGTGTTTTGACTATTTTTGACTAGCCGAATTTACTTGATAGTTGACTTATAATTATTATGTTTGAATTTAGTTAATTTCATTAAGTTGTTTAATTATTAATTATGATTTTATGAATAGTTATATTTTATTTAATTGTGTGTTTAATTCATGTAGGTTAGCCGAATGTGGGAGGTTCATTCATGAAGAGATACATGAACGGGAAAGTTCATTGAATGAGAAGATTCATGCAAGGCCTGGTTCAATGCTTGGGAGGAATAAAGTTCATGTACATGGAAGGTTAACTACATGCATGTGGATTGAGAAGATACATTCACTTTGGACGGCACACATGATATGAACCGCCTCAGGGAGAGTCGAGACGTATGTAGATTGCCCGATCGTCAACGAGAAGGTGTCAATGGGAATTGGAATGGAAAAGTGATTTCAGATTTGGAAGAGGCTTGAATGTCAAAGTTTGGGTTCAATAAGGGTGTTTAGTTTAGGTCTAAGAAAGAAGGAAGTTGGATAGTTGGTAGATGGTGTATGGTTTAGAAGAGAAACGAAAGTCGGTTGAATTTGGAATATTTGGGAGATGTACGAAATAAGGTAAGGTTGGTCCTAAGAACAAGTTGAACTGATATTAGTAAATATCGACCCGTGACTTATGAGTTCTTAAGAAAGGATGGTTGAAATGAAATGGACCTCGACCCACTATCTAGACAGATAGGAACCTCGGTATAAAGGGTTTTGAACGCCACACTAAAACTAGTGATAAGTTCAGTTTCGTAAAAGAAATAGGTTGACGCCACTACTAGGTAGATAAGCCAACAAAAATCTTAAACGAGACTTAGAGAAGAAAATTTTCACAAGAACAAAAGTTCGATTATCAAAATGGCCAAAGGTCCCTTACAAAGTAACACAAGCCACAATTTATAGTGAATACAAGGGATAGTCGGATAGACTCTTGAGGTAGCTAAATGGTTGTTGAAAAATTCCAGAATTTTTGATGAAGCTTCCTTGAAGTTTCTTGTGCATGGAAAATGGTAAGGGACAGCTTCTAGATGCCTTGATTCAATAGGAACATTGAATGGGTTGTTTGGGAAGCTGACATGCAATCAATAGGTTCAGCCAAATGCTTGAATTTGAATTAATGCTGCTGCTTGGTTC
This sequence comes from Gossypium anomalum, assembly GCA_025698475.1. Taxonomy (NCBI): domain Eukaryota; kingdom Viridiplantae; phylum Streptophyta; class Magnoliopsida; order Malvales; family Malvaceae; genus Gossypium; species Gossypium anomalum. The sequence goes on from CM046963.1 coordinate 44,396,960, forward strand.
AGTCAAATGTTCATGTGATTAAGGAGCTGTCTAAAGCACTTCAATAGTCTAAGAATGTGAAAAAACCGATTTGAACAGCCACACATGTGTGAACAAACAAAACCGAACAGCCCTTGGTGTGAAAGGAATAATCGGGTGGGTATGAACAGCTTTAATTTGTCTTGGGCAGCCAATCGGTCTTCTTGAAGAGTTGTAAGGTTTGGCCAAAAATGGTCACTTAGGGGACACCAAAGATCAGCACACCAACTTTAAATCATCCATGCACCTATTCCGTCCAAGGGGTAATGTACCTACAACAATTAATTCAGCAAATTAAATCCCTTTTAGACACATTAAATTCGGCAACATAAACAAATAAATCTTGCATCATAAATTAAGCTGGACATAATTAATCTTTGTAATAGTTAAGACATATTTAATTGGTCCTAATTAATTAAGTATTTAATTTAGAACATAATTAAAACATGTCCAGATTATGACAAACTAATTATTAAAACTAAATAACTAATAAAACTAACAGCAACTTAAATGATTTATTCCAGCATATTAAACGCAATAATGAAATGAGCTGAAACGAGCTCGTTGAGCTAAGTTAAGTTGAAGATGAGCTGATTTGAGCTTGAAGGAGTATGCATGGTTTGATTGGTTTGCTGGTCCAAGAGCTTTCAAAAAGTCCAGCAACGGTTTCACCCCAAACTCTATCAACTAAGGTTGTTGTTGCGTCTTTGAATCTCTTTGCTCGAGCTTGGGTGATCGGTCCTACGGGCAACTCGAGAGGATCTTCATTGGCAGCCGGCAACTCGGGAAGAATGGTCGTATCAACACATGCATGAATGAAGAGCATTTAATGAATGTTCATGTACGGCCAGATTCAAGCTCCCTTCTAGTTCATGCATGGCTAAATGTATGTGGGTGAAATACATGAATTGTTTGCTGCCCAAATGACTTCCCTAAGCACCTATTTGGCCAAGAGACACTTCTTGAATATTTCATTCATTCCATGGCCGAATTTAGACAAGCTATTGAGTACCCAAGACTTCACATTCATCCAAGATGCTTTGCTTATACATGAAGCTGTCTAATGGAGTTCCCATCAGCCGAATCTAGTCCTAGCAAATTAAGGACTTGTTCTAGATTATTCTAGTGCATTCATAGCTGAATTTATTTAGTCTTTAAGATATTAGTTTGTCCATTCGGCTACTACTTGTTAGCCTATAAATAGTTTGCACATTTCATTGTAAAGGGACTTTTGCCAAATTTGTTAATGAACATTTGTTCTTGTGAGGTTGCTTCCTCTCATATCTCGTACAAGTTTTGAAAGACTTATCTGGCTTGTGCTAGTGGCGTCAATCGTCTTATTTTGAACTTATCACCAAACTTGGTGTGGCGTTCACCTATCCATCTATCCATCTTTTCACTTTAACAATATAGGAACCGGGGTGACACTAGTTAGTGTTGAATCATTCCTGACGTTAAGCTCGTTTCCCATTTCCATCTTTCAAAATATTTTCTTATTATCCCAAACTGAGCCAATTAACCATCATCCCTCTTTGCTACATAATCCGAACCTAATTACTAAATTCACCCTACTTTGAAACCTTCCGCTTATCTGTATCTTTTCATTCACTTCTAGTTCTAAAACCCGAAGCACGGACGACTCTCTCGAACGATGATCGGGCAACTAAGTGAATTCGACTCATCAACCCGAGCCGAATCACATCATTTTGATGATTATTTGCAATTTTTGAGTTGTTGCATGAATCCTTATCGAAGTCACTATGCCTTGTAAAAATAATTTGAGATACCCGAGCGAACAATGGACATTATGTTTCTAAAATCTTTGTTCGATAATTCCTTAGGCTACAATGAAACATGTATAGTTGATAATGAAAATGGAATTTTATTACTATCTTGTTGCAATTGTTTTGAGATTAAGATGACTTGTCTCTTTGATCATTTGAACAAGTTTGTGTACTATAATGATTATCAATTGTTTGCAAGTTTTGGAACATTTTTGCAGCAAGGCACAAGGCGACAACTAAATACTTCTATCCAAGAACGAACAAGTAAGCATCCCTGTTTCAAAATTAACCGTCGACTCAACTTAAGGACAAGTCACTTTGAAGACGGGGGAATGATGTGAGCACACCCGGGGCATCCTCGAATGTGAAACAAGAATTAATCAAGCTTCCAAAAGGCCCCATGACTCGAGCTCAAACCAAGCAAATTCAAGATGCTTTATCCGCATTAGTGTTGCGCATTTGGGATGACAACAAGGTTCATGACGTTGGAAGAGCTAAAGACAATGCCTTGAAGACTCTATGCACCGTTTTGCAATCCGATCTCAGCTCCTTTTCAGCTCCCCATGCACCATTCAGCTCCCATCAGCTCACTTGAGCTCGTTTCAGCTCGTTTGAGCTTGATCTTAGCTCGTTTCAGCTCATTTCTTTTTCATTCCAATAAACTAAGTTCTAATTTAGTTTTTAATCAAGTTTGCTACAGCTCATGCCGAAACCCCTAGCTCAACTTAGCTCACTAAGTGATTTTGATTATTTTGAGCTAGCCGAATTTACTTAATAGTTAACCTATAATTAATATGTTTGAATTAGTTAATGTTAGTTATTAATTTAAATTATAACTATATGAATAGTTATATTTTATTTAATTATGTGATTAATTCATGTAGGTTAGCCGAATGTGGAAGATTCATTCATGACAAGATGCATGAATGGGAAAGTACATTGAATGGGAAGGTACATGCATGGATCGGTTCAATGTTTGGAGGCCATACATTCATGAACATGGAGGGTTAATGAATATTGAATATGAATCTCCCATGGGCGGCACACATACATGTATGGGGGACATTAAATGCAAGTACATGTATGGCTAGATTCAAGCCTCCTACCAAGTTCCATGTACAGCCGATGAATGTGGGAGGACTCTTGGTGATTCCTAAGCACTTATTCGGCCAAGAGACACATCTTGGAAGTATCATGCACACCTTGGCCAAACCTAGACAACCCGTTGAGCTTCCAAAGGTGTACATCCATCAAGTGACTGTCCAAACATACTCCCATCAGCCGAATCAAGCCTAGACAATTAATATGTTCATTCTAGAATATTCTAGCTAGTTCATGACCGAATTTGCTTAGCCTTAAGCTAGCTAGTTGTCCATTTGGTTACTACATGATTTCCTTTAAATAGTTTGTTGATTTCATTGTAAAGGGACTTTTTGCCAAATTATTAATGAACATTGTTCTTGTGAGGTTGCTTCCTCTCATATCTCGTACAAGTTTCGAAAGACTTATCTAGCTTGTGCTAGTGGCGTCAATCGTCCTTGTTTGAACTTATCACCAATCTTGGTGTGGCATTCACCTATCCTTCTATCCATCCTTTTCACCTTAACAATATAGGAACCAGGGTGACACTTTTTAGTGTTGAATCATTCCTGACGTTAAGTTTGATTTCCATCCCCATTTTTTGAATTTCTTTCTTGTTATCACCAAAACCGAACCACCTATCTAACATCCATCTTGTTTACCTTAGCCGAACCTATCACTATTCTTACATTTATTTGAAACCTTCCACTTATTCAAACCTATCCATTCACTTCTACTTTCAAAACCGAGGTACAAACGACCCTTCTCGTCTACGATCGGGCAACTACGTGAATTCGACTCAATCACTCGAGCCGGATCACATCATAAGGGTTGCTAAATGGACGGCTTAATTAAGCTAGAAAGGGGCTGGAAGTTTCCTAGTATCTTCTTGGACGTCCCTAGAACATTCCTAGCTTGAAAAACATCAATGGACACCTTCTAGATGCTAATTATTCAGCTGAACATTGATGGAGTTGATGGGGTAGCTGAATGGTGTTGTCCATGTTCGGCCAAGGTGTTTAAAACCAGCTTGATTGCTCCTTAAATGTGCTGCTTGGTTGAGCTAAAAAAACTCAGCTTTAATGAGCATTTTTGGGCACTCCAACAGCCCCTAAAGTGTGAAAGGCCGAATATGTATAGTCCTTAGGTGTGAAAATATGGAACCGATCTGCCCTTGATGTGCATAGAACAATTTGAACTCAAAGATGCTGCTTGGGAAAGTTGGTCGGCCATCCTTGAGGAGATAAATCACCACCACCTTTGGCCCTTGGTGTCCGCGAAGAGGTGCAATTGTTGGCTACACATTCCATGCTGTCCCACGCATGCTCCTAGACATTTTAAATGGCAGGAAATTAAATGAGTTAGGACAACATTAATTCGGCTAAGGCAAATTTAATTAGCAGCAGCTATTAAATTTATCCCTAAGCTAGACACATTAAATTGATGTCCTAAACTACACACATTAAAACTATGTATTAATATAAGACATATTTAATAATTTAAATTAAAATGTCCAAATTTAAGACACATTAAATTAATTAATTATTTGAGCTGAAATTTAACTAATTAACTAACACAACTAATTAAATTTATTCAGCCACATAAATGCATTAAGTAAAATAAATTGAAATCAGCTCAATGAGCTATCTTTGTGTCGAATTGAGCTCCCTTGAGCTGAAATAAACTAAGTCAACTTGTAGAACGTTTCAAAATGAGCTACTTGAGCTGGTCATTTGATGTTCGACCATTCCTTCTATCCCAAATCAAGCAATGTAACTTCACAAAGCTTCTTGAAACCTCTTGGCATGAGCTCGAGTGATTGGTCCCAATGGCAGCTCCATAGGATCAGCAACTAACTCCTTGGCCGAGCTCGCATCACTTCCGAATGATGGCGCGAAGTAGTGTTGATAAAACGCAGTTGACCACCTCCGTTTGTCCATCTGTTTGAGGGTGGCAAGTTGTTGAGAACAGCAACTTGGTTATGAGTTTAGCCCACAACGAATGCCAAAAATGACTTAGGAACTTCGCATCTCGATCAAAAACTATGGTCCGCAGAATGCCATGCAACCGAACAACGTCCCTTAAGAAAAGATTAGGAACATGAACAGCATCATCAGTTTGCATACATGCAATAAAATGAGACATTTTTGAGAATCCGTCAACAATAACAAAGATGGAATCCTTCCCCGTTTTTGTTCTAGGCAATCCAAGGACAAAGTCCATGGATATATCCATCCAAGGGCCTTTGGGTATAGGAAGCGGCGTATACAAGCCATGCGGTTGAGTTTTAGACTTGGCCCTCTTGCACGTCACACAACATTCGCAAAGGCGTTCGACATCCCTTCGCATTCGTGGCCAATGAAAATGTTCTTGAAGCTTTGATAATGTCTTACTTATTCCGAAGTGCCCCATGAGGCCCCTGCTATGCACCTCATGCACAAGAAAATTTCAAATTGATCCTTGTGGGATACACAATTTGCCTTCCTTGAAAAGAAAACCCGCATACCTATAAAATTTCTCAACAGAAGCATTCTCACAAGCAGCAAATATGTCACCAAAGTCATCAGCAGTAGCGTATAATTCTTTCAAATAAGAAAATCCAAGCAGTTTAGAATCAAGATATGACAATAAAGCATACCTTCTCGAAAGTGCATCAGCCACAATATTATCTTTACCTTTCTTGCATTTGATGACGTAGGGAAATGATTCGAGGTACTCGACCCCTTTTGTATGATGCTTGTTCAACTTATGCTGGCCCTTGATGTGTTTCAATGCTTTGTGATCAGAGTGAATCATGAACTCTTTTAGCCATAGGTAGTGCTGCCACATCTCGAGAGTTCGGATGAGAGCGTACATTTCTTTGTCGTAAATGGGATTGTTAAGCGCAGCCCCATTTAACTTCTTGCTAATATACGCCACAGGCCTTCCATATTGGGCTAGCACGGCCCTGATTCCAACACCTGAAGCATCACATTCAATTTCAAATATTTTAGTAAAATCGGGTAATGCAAGTAAAAGGGCTTTAGTAAGACAATCTTTAATTAAAGTAAAATCTTTTTCTCGTTCTTCTACCCAATGGAAAGTTGATACGATCCACTTAGGGATGAGTCAAGTCGTATGAAAAATGCCCGATCGTCTACGAGAAGCAATTGACAATTTAGTTTAGTGAAATTGGTTTGGAATGAAGTTATTTGACAATTTAGTAGTTGGTTTAAGAATATAGTATGAAAAGGGTAGGATGTTAAAGAAGGAATTTATTTTAGTTCGAAATGGTAAGAAAAAAAATGGATTCAACCAAAAGTGCAAACAAGAACCAATACCGATTTGGTAATGACCCGTTGCTTATAAGCCCTTTAGTTCGATTTAAGAGTGGTTAAGGTGACCTTGACCCACTATCTAGCAAGATAGGAACCTCGGTATGTTTGAATGCCACATTAGGAGTAGTGATAAGTTCGGTTTTCAACAAAGAAAATGGATGACACAACTAGAACACTAGGTAGCCAACAAATCTTTGAACGAAAACAGAGAAAAGTTTGCCTCACAAATTTGGCAGTATATCATTCACAAAAATATTTCTCAAAAGTATCTTCAAAAGGCTGATTACACACATATTTATAAGGCTAGGAAAAGGCTAGCTGAATGGTCATAAGTAGTCATCTTAAAAACTGAAATAAAGCTCAAGTCTCTTGGAATTCTTGAACCAAATAACTCCACCATTTAATTCACTTCAATTCAGCTACATAATTGACCTTGAATGCTTGAAAAGTGACTCTTGAAGTGTCCTTTGGTTAACCGAATAGTCACCAGCACCTTAAGGTGTTTTGAATGCTTGAATTAATTCTTTTGAAGTAGCAAAATGGTTAGAAGTTGAAAAGCTTGCTGTCAAATTTAAAGAAGCAATAATCCACTCTTTAAACTCCTTTAAATGATGTGTTAAATCTTCTTTGTAACAGCCCTCTCTTTTGTAACCAAAATTTCTTGAAAGGTCACTTTATTGAATGCATAACAGCCTTTAATAATAATAGATGGGAGCTGAAAAGTCACCTGCAATTAACACACGTAACCGTCACATTTATTCATTTATTAAGCTTAAAACAAATTAACAACTAACTTAAATAAATGAACTAACACAAATGCATCATTTAATCTAGCAACTAGTTTAATTAATAGAAGCATTATTAAATAAACTTTAACTCATGCATCAATAAATTATCCTAGTAACTAGTTATTTAAAGAAGCAACTATTAAATCAAGTTCATAAAAAACTCAATTAATTAAACTAAGATGAATTGAATTAATGACCAACAACTCATTATTAAACTAAGATGCTTAAATGCAAGGATTTAAATGCAACTAAATGCAATGCTGAAAAAAAAGAGTTCAATTTAGTTGGAACGGTTTAAAGAGTTGGAATTGAGCTGAAATCGATTTGCAATATATTGCAAGGAAACTTTATTGAGCTGGTCCCAACTCGTTCTATTCCTCCAACCAAAGTCTCATCCCACAACTGGATAATTAAGGCCGAAATGGCCTCTTTGAATTGTTTAGCTCGAGCTCGCATGATTGGTCCTTGGGGCAGCACCATTGAATCCTTGCTCGAACTTGGTGCACTCCGGGACGCGATCATATCATTCCCCCCTCTTCAAAATGACTTGTCCTCAAGTCAAAATCTGCGTCGAATGGGTTTAAATCTGACACATTAAAAGTTGTACTAACATTAAATTCACCAGGCAAGTCGAGTTTATAAGAATTTTCATTTATACGCTCAAGAATTTGAAAAGGACCGTCTCCACAAGGCAACAATTTTGATTTTCGTTGAGCCAGAAAATGCTCCTTATGCATGTGAACCCAAACCCACTCTCTGGGTTCAAAGACCACTCATTTTCGTCCTTTGTTAGCGTTACGCACGTAAGACTCAGTTTTTACCTCAATGTTAGCTCGCACCTTTTGATGTAATTCTTTAACAAAGTCAGCCTTTTTCTTTGCATCTGCATGAATCAATCGATCAGTAGGCCAAGATATTAAATCTAAAGGTGTCAATGGATAAAAATCGTATACAATTTCAAAAGGCGAATATTTGGTAGCAGAATGAACGGAGCAGTTGTAGGCAAATTTGATATGTGGTAGGCAATCTTCCCAAGACTTTAAGTTTTTACGGATGATGGCCCGAAGTAATGTAGACAATACCCTATTGACGACTTCTGTTTGGCCATCAGTTTGCGGGTGGCTGGTGGTTGAGAATAATAGTTTGGTTCCTAATTTTCCCCACAAAGATCTCCAAAAAGTGGCTCAAAAATTTTGCGTCACGATCCGATACAATAGTCCAAGGAATGCCATGAAGTCGAACGATGTCTCTGAAAAACAAATTTGCAACATGAACAGCGTCATCAGTTTTAGTGCAAGCAATAAAATGAGACATTTTTGAAAAATGATCGACAACCACAAAGATAGAATCCTTCCCTGTTTTTGTACACGGTAGTCCAAGAACGAAGTCCATGGAGATATCGACCCATGGAGCTTTAGGAATAGGTAATGGCGTATATAAGCCATGTGGCTGAACCTTCGATTTAGCCTTTTTACAAGCTATACACCTCTTGCAAACTTGTTCCACATATTTGCGCATTCGCGGCTAATAAAAGTGTTCTTGAAGGGTTGCAAGCGTCTTGTTGACTCCAAAGTGTCCCATAAGTCCGCCACTATGGGCCTCATGCACTAACAAATCTCTAACAGAGCCACAAGGAATGCAAACTTTACCTTCTTTAAAAAGAAAGCCTTCATACCTGTAAAAATTTTCGCACGCAGCAAAGATCTCACCAAAATCAAAATCATTAGCGTAAGAGTCTTTTAACAAAGTAAAACCAAGAATTTTGGAGTCTAAATATGACAATAGAGTGTACCTTCTCGAAAGCGCATCAGCCACTATGTTATCTTTACCTTTTTTGTATTTTATAACATAGGAAAACGATTCAAGAAACTCCACCCATTTTGCGTGACGTCAATTCAAATTGTGCTGACCTTTTATGTGCTTTAAAGCTTCATGATCAGAGTGTATAACAAATTCCTTTGGCCATAAATAATGTTACCATGTCTCAAGGGCTCGTATAAGCACGTACATCTCCTTATCATATACTGGATAGTTGAGTACAGCTCCACTAATCTTTTCACTAAAATAGGCCACAGGTCGTCCTTCTTGTGTCAAAACAGCATCGATTCCAATGCCTGAGGCATCACACTCAATCTTGAAGGTTTTCAAGAAATCTGGAAGAGCAAGTAAAGGAGCGTTAGTAAGAAAATCCTTAATTTTAACAAATAACTTTTCTTGCTCATCATTCCAATAGAAAGCAGAGTTCTTTTTAATGACGCTCGTAAGAGGGGCAGCAATGGTGCTGAAATTAGGAACGAAACATCGATAGAAACTCGCTAAGCCATGAAAACTCCAGACTTGCGTGATACTCGTTGGCCTTGGCCAATCTTGAATGACCTTGATCTTTTCTTGGTCTACTTCGAGACCTTCCGTGCTAACCACAAATCCTAAAAAGACAACTTTATCAGAACAGGAAGAACACTTTTTGAGGTTAGCATATAATGTTTCTTTACGTAAAACTTCCAAGATAGATTTAAGGTGCCTTACATGGTCTTCAACCGACTTGCTATATATCAATATATCGTCGAAATAAACAACACAGAACTTACCAATAAAGGACTTTAACACATAGTTCATTAACCTCATGAAAGTGCTGGGGGCGTTGGTTAGGCCAAATGGCATGACCAACCATTCATACAGCCCATGCTTGGTTTTGAATGCCGTTTTCCACTCGTCTCCTTCTCGCATCCTAATCTGGTGGTAGCCACTTTTTAAGTCAATTTTTGAAAATACTTTGGCTCCACTGAGTTCATCAAGCATGTCGTCTAGGTGAGGAATTGGATGACGGTATTTGATGGTGATCTTGTTTACGGCTCAGCAATCTACGCACATTCGCCATGTTCCATCTTTTTTCAGTACTAACAAAACAGGTACAGCACAAAGACTAAGACTCTCGCGAACATAGCCTTTTTCCAATAGATCATTGACTTGCCGCTGCAATTCTTTAGTCTCTTCTGGATTGGCTCGATAAGCGGGACGATTTGGAATAGTAGCTCCCGGCACAAAATCTATTTGATGTTCAATTCCACGAAGTGGTGGTAAACCATTTGGGACTTCTTCCAGAAAAATATCTTTAAAATCCTGCAACAAAGACAAAATAGAAGAAGGTAGGGTGTCGGGTAATTCGTTAGTAGAAAACAAGATTTCCTTGTACATGAGTACAAAAACAGGGCGATTCATTACTAACGCTTTTTGAATATCACTAACTTTTGCAAAGACACTCATTTTTTCAATTTCCTTCTCTTTTTCTTCTTTTTTCTTCTTTTATTTTTTTTACAATCTTCTTTTTCTTTCTCTCTCATTTGTTCAACAGATGCCTTCAACTTCAATTGGTCATCGTAAACTTGTTTGGGAGTTAACGGTGCCAACGTAACATTCTTTCCCATAAACTTGAAAGTATACCGATTGGTATACCCGTCGTGTAGCACTCGTCGATCAAACTGCCACGGATGACCAAAGAGTAGATGGCCCACGTGCATCGAAACAACGTCACATAATACTTCGTCGGAGTACTTTCCAATGGTGAAATAAATGAGCACTTGCTTGGTCACTTTAAGTTCTCCGCTGTCATTGAGCCACTGAAGTTTATAAGGGCTCGGATGCTTGGTAGTTGGCAAACCAAGCTTTTCAACCATCATCATACTTGCTACGTTTGTACAACTACCGCCGTCGATGATGACACAACAAACTTTTCCTCCTTCTTGACATCAGGTATGAAATATGTTCTCCCGTTGTAGCTCGTTATGCATGCTTTGGAGACTAAGACTCCTTTTGACAATGAGTCGTTCACCTTCTACGGGTTGTTCCAAGTCCTCCTCAGCTTCAGAAGCTAATTCAGACTCCTTTTCTTCTTCATATTCCGTCTCAATTTCACCATCGGCTCGAATCACCATGGTCCTTCGATTTGGGCATTGGCTAGCTATGTGACCTCTCCCGAGACATTTGAAACATTTGACGTCTCGATTTTGATTGAAAGAAATCTCAGGTGCCTTGCCTTTGTTTACTTCAGTGTTAGGCTTGTTGGTTTTCGGAGGTGCTATGGTATCCTTTCCCCGAAATGTTAGAGAACCTTTACTCGAGCTTTGGCCCCACTTGGATGTGTTAGAAGTGGAAAAACCTTGGCTTGGACCTTTACGCTTGAGTTGCTTTTCTACCTTGATGGCCATATGAACCATGTCCACCACTTCAAGGTATTGTTGAAGCTCAACGACATTCGCTATGTCTCGATTTAATCCAGCTGGAAATTGTGCCATTGTTGCTTCGGGATCCTCTTGGACATCTACTCGAATCATCGCAATTTCCATCTCCTTGTAGTTGTCTTCGACGCTTTTGGTCCCTTGTGTAAGATTTTGAAGTTTTTGGTGCAACTCCCGATGATAGTAAGAAAGGATAAATTGTCGCTTCAGAACTGCCTTCATCTCGGTCCATGTAGAGATTGGTCATTCTCCGTTGCGTCTTCGACTAGTAATTAGTTGAACCCACCAGATCATGGCATAATTCGAGAATTCGATTGCTGCTAATTTCACCTTTTTGTTTTTGGAGTAGTTGTGACAATCAAACACCAACTCGATCTTCTTTTCCCACTCAAGATAGGCTTCCAGATCTGATCTACCTTGGAACGGTGGTATTGAAAGCTTGATGTTCTTAAGATCATCATCTTCACGTCTTTGATCTTGATGTCGTGGTTCCCTCCGGTGATTACTTGCATTTGACTCTTGATCGCTTTCAAGATCACTAGGATCGTTTACATCATCATCTTGAGCTCTTTGTCTTTCTCGTTGTTGGTTTGGTCTCTCCCGTCTAAGTTGGACTACTTCAGGAGGTCTTTCACGTTGCTCTCTCGCTTCAACTTGGAATAGGCGATCTTCAAGAGGATTTAATCTTTTGTCTAAGAGTCTTTCCATCTCTCGTAATAGAGCTTGCATGTTCAAATCAGGAACGTTGCGAACAGGTTGTCGTGCGGGATGATCTTCCATGTTAGGATCAACTTCTTGTGACATTGAATTTAGTAAGGAACCTCACACAAAACCTCACGATCACTCAAAAAGAAAGAGGAATTTCACTCACGCTCGTGTTTACGCTCGAGAATAGGCTTTTATTTCCACTCTATTGCGCTCACAACTCTCGTGCCTTTTACCTCTCTTTACCTTTCTCGTGATTTCAGAAGTGTGATTCGCCAAGGCTTAACCTTAGTCTAGGTGGTCGGTTTCAAATGGGTAACAAGGGATGATGTGATTTAAAACTGGGTAGGCTTACAAGAAAAAAAATAATTCGAGTATAGTGTGGCGAAAAGGTCAAGGATGGAAGTGGATGAGAGGGTAAAAGTTTCAGGATTGAAAAATATAGAAGAAGTAAGACAATGTTCAAATTTCAAAAAAAAAAAGAAAAAAAGAAAAATTTTGAATTTTTTTTGAATTTTTTTGAACTTTTTTTTTGAATTTTTTTCAATTTTTTTTTGGACTTTTTTTCAAACTTACTTGATGAGTCACGAACTATCCCGGGAGTAATTTTGAATGCTTGTACTCCTCGTTTTTGTAGCTCTGATACCAAATGATACGATCTGCCTAGGGATGAGTCGAGTCGTATGAAAAATGCCCGATCATCTATGAGAAGCAATTGACAATTTAGTTTAGTGAAATTGGTTTGGAATGAAGTTATTTGACAATTTAGTAGTTGGTTTAAGAATATGGTATGAAAAGGGTAGGATGTGAAAGAAGGAATTTATTTTAGTTCGAAATGGTAAGAAGAAAAATGGATTGAACCAAAAGTGCAAACAAGAACCAATACCAATTTGGTAATGACCCGTTGCTTATAAGCCCTTTAGTTCGGTTTAAGAGTGGTTAAGGTGACCTTGACCCACTATCTAGCAAGATAGGAACCTCGGTATGTTTGAACGCCACACTACGAGTAGTGATAAGTTTGGTTTTCAACAAAGAAAATGGATGACACAACTAGAACACTAGGTAGCCAACAAATCTTTGAACGAAAACAGAGAAAAGTTTGCCTCACAAATTTGGCAGTATATCATTCACAAAAATATTTCTCAAAAGTATCTTCAAAAGGCTGATTACACACATATTTATAAGGCTAGGAAAAGGCTAGCTGAATGGTCACAAGTATTCATCTTAAAAACTGAAATAAAGCTCAAGTCTCTTGGAATTCTTGAACCAAATAACTCCACCATTTAATTCACTTCAATTCAGCGACATAATTGACCTTGAATGCTTGAAAAGTGACTCTTGAAGTGTCCTTTGGTTAACCTAATAGTCACCAGCACCTTCATGGTGTTTTGAATGCTTGAATTAATTCTTTTGAAGTAGCAAAATGGTTAGAAGTTGAAAAGCTTGCTGCCAAATTTAACGAAGCAATAATCACTCTTTAAACTCCTTTAAATGATGTGTTAAATCTTCTTTGTAACAGCTCTCTCTTTTGTAACTGAAATTTCTTGAAAGGTCACTTTATTGAATAGCCTTTAATAATAATAGATGGGAGCTGAAAAGTCACCTGCAATTAACACATGTAACCGTCACATTTATTCATTTATTAAGCTTAAAACAAATTAACAACTAACTTAAATAAATGAACTAACACTCATGCATCATTTAATCTAGCAACTAGTTTAATTAATAGAAGCATTATTAAATGAACTTTAACTCATGCATCAATAAATTATCCTAGTAACTAGTTATTTAAAGAAGCAACTATTAAATCAAGTTCATAAAAAACTCAATTAATTAAACTAAGATGCTTAAATGCAAGGATTTAAATGCAACTAAATGCAATGCTGAAAAAAAAAGTTCAATTTAGTTGGAACGGTTTAAAGAGTTGGAATTGAGCTAAAATCGGTTTGCAATATATTGCAAGGAAACTTTATTGAGCTGGTCCCAACTCGTTCTATTCCTCCAACCAAAGTCTCGTCCCACAACTGGATAATTAAGGCTGAAATGGCCTCTTTGAATTGTTTAGCTCGAGCTCGCGTGATTGGTCCTTGGGGCAGCACCATTGAATCCTTGCTCGAACTTGGTGCACTCCGGGACGCGATCATATCAAAAGTTGAATTCTTTTTAATCACACTTGTCAAGGATGTAGCTATAGTGCTAAAGTTGGGCACGAAACACTGATAAAAGCTTGCCAAACCATGGAAGCTTCGAGGTTGGCTAACGCTCGTAGGCCTCGGCCACTCTTGAGTAGCCTTTATCTTTTCTTGGTCCACTTCCAAACCCTTCGAGCTAACTACAAAATCGATAAAAATAACTTTGTCAGAACAAAAAGTGCATTTCTTAAGGTTAGCATAAAGGGTTTCTTTCCGTAGAACTTCCAACACAGATTTAAGATGAGTCACATGGTCTTCCAATGTCTTGCTATATATGAGAATGTCATCAAAATATACGACACAAAACTTACCAATGAAAGACCTTAACACATAATTCATAAGTCTCATAAAAGTGCTAGGAGCGTTGGTTAGGCCGAACGACATGATCATCCACTCGTACAAACTGTATTTTATCTTGAAGGCTATTTTCCATTCGTCACCTTCTCGCATGTGAATCTAATGGTAGCCACTTTTGAGATCAATTTTTGAAAATAACTTGGCACCACTCAATTCATCAAGCATATCATCTAAGCGAGATATTGGATGCCGGTACTTGATAGTAATCTTATTCACGGCTCAACAGTCTATGCACATTCACCACGTTTCGTCTTTCTTTGGCACCAGCAAGACTGGCACAGCACAAGGGTTAAGGCTCTTACGAATGTAGCCTTTCTCCATCAACTCATTAATTTGCCGTTGGAGTTCCTTTGTCTCTTCAGTATTTGATCTATACGCTGGCCGATTCAGAATAATAGCTCTGGGCATGAAATTGATTTGATGCTTGATTCCGTGAAGGGGTGGCAGCCCACTCGGAGTTTCTTCCTAGAACACATCTTGAAAATCCTACAAAAGGGACACAATAGAAGAAGGGAGGTTTTCAAGAAGTTTGTTAGTAGATAACAAGTTTTCCTTGTACATGAGCACAAGAAGGGAATGTCTCAACGTCAAAGCCTTCCGTATGTCACTTGCTTTTGTAAACACACTTATTTTCTCACTCTCTCGTTCATTTTCATCTTTTTCTTTTCTCATTTTCTTTTCACTCTCTCTTATGGTTTTTCCTCTTTTTTTCTCGTTTTTCTTTTCTTTTACGTTTTTGCTCTTTTCTTTCTCTTTCATTTGATCTACAAAACTTTTCAACTTCTTTTGATCCTCGTAGACTTGCTTCGGTGTTAACTGCGCAAGTGTCACATTCTTTCCCATATGCTTAAACGTATACCTATTGGTATACCCATCATGAAGAACTTGTCTATCAAATTGCCACAGGCGTCTAAGTAACAAATGACCCGCGTCCATGGGAACAACATCGCAATGTACTTCATCTCCATATTTTCCAATGGTAAAGGATACAAGTACTTGCTTTCTCACCTTTAATTCGCCAGCATCATTGAGCCATTGGAGTTTATATGGACTCGGGTGCTTGGTGGTCGGTAAGCCTAGTTTCTTCACCATGAGAATGCTCACCGCGTTTGTGCAACTCCCCCCATCGATGATGGCGCTACATATCTTCCCTTGGACTTGGCACCGGGTATGGAAGTTGTTTTCTTTTTGTTGCTCATCTTCCACACTTTGGAGACTAAGACTTTGTGATACGATCCCGCTATTCCATAAGTCGAGTCCGAGCCGAGATCCGATGGTGCTACCTCAAGGGCCGATCACAAGGGCTCATGTAAAACAATTTAAAGAAGCTATTATAGCTTTAGTTCAGCATGTGTGGGAAGATGTCAATGCTAGACCTATCGAACCAGTTGGTGGCCATTTTGGGAATCCATGCCAAACTTTTCTACAAGTTCAAACCAACTCACCGAGCTCACCTTCAGCTCAAGTTAGCTCCCATGTTGCTCCACTCCAGCTCATTAGCTCGGAACCAGCTCATCACTAGCTCATGCATCTATATCTTGTTTCAGCTCAATTGAGCTCCTTTTTTTATTTATTTTTCCAGCTTTGCATTTTAATTAATTAAATAAATTGCACATTACTTTTAGCTCAAAAAAATATTAAATTATTTAATTTGTCCAAAATCAGAACATGAAATTAATGTGTCATGCTACAGCAATTTAAAGTGTCTAAATTAGGACGAATTTATTTCTTGTTATTTAGTGCAAATTAATTTAATGTGTCTTAGTTCCAGCATGTTTTTAATTTGTCCTAGCTTATTACATGATTTAAATATGTCTTTGAGCTACTGGAATTAATGTGTCTAAGTTGAATTAATGAGCTAAATTAATTTAGGTGCAGGTACATTGAAGGGACGACATTAAAGCTTGATAGCTGCTGTTTTATCTTCTCCAAGAGGCATGATGGTTCGGTTATTGCAACAGCCACCTCAACCTGCTGTTTGTTCTTCTCAAAGTGTCCAGTCAGCTCTCCAAAGCAATTTGAATGCTTTCACATTTGCTGAACATTCCTTTCACACCTACAGGCTGTTCGGTTTAGTGTGTTCATACAAGGGAGGCTGCTCACATTTGGTTTCACACTTAAAGGTCTATTGAGGTGCTCCAAGTTGCCTTTAATTAGCTCAACACTTTTCAGCTAACCAAGGCTGTCCAATTAATGGAGTACACCCCTTTGGCCGAATTCAAGCTTGCCCATTCAGTTCATTTCAGCTCCTCCATAATTGCTCAGCTACTAGAAGCTTCAAGAGGCTGTCCATTGACGTTTTCCATGGCTGAGAAGTTTCAAGGAATTTTCCTAAATATATTCTAGAATTTTCTAATTTAATTAGGCTGAAAACAAAGGCTGTTCAGCTAGCTTAAGTTGGCTATTCGGCTAGCCTTCTAAATGCTATAAATAGCTAGTTCATTTCTTTTTTTAGGCACTTTTGAAACTTTTGTTAATGTTATGATGCCGAAATTCTGAGGCAAACTTTTCTTATATTTCGTTCAAAGATTCGTTTGGCGTTCCTAGCGTTCTAGTTGTGTCAACCGTGTTCTTTGTCGATTCCGAACTTATCACTACTTGTAGTGTGGCATTCCAAACTAAATCGAGGTTCCTATCTTGTTAGATAGTGGGTCGAGGTTCTCTCTACCAAACCTAAATCGAACCAAAAAGTGCATAGAAATAACGGGTCGATACCGAATCGGTATTAGTTCTTGTTTGCCTTCTTTGTTCGATCCCATTTCTTTCTTACCCAAACATACCAAAACTGACTAATTCGTTCATATTCTTTCGATCATACCATTTCACTCCTACCCTTCCGTCTGAATCCCTTCTTCTTCTTCGACCATTCCTTCAACTCGACTAAACCTTCGTAACTTCTCGTAGATGATCGGGCAATCGACATACGAGTCGACTCATCCCCGAGGAGTTCATATCATTTGGTATCAGAGCTACTAAAACAAGAAGTTCGTGTGACGAAATAAATCCTGGGCTAGTCCAAGTGTACGCGAGTAAGTAGGATCCAAAAAAAAAGAGTATAGAAAAAAATTTTGTATACCGAAGTTTTCTCATTTTGATTAGTTTGTTGCTACTATTATAAAAACAAAAATCTACGCGAAGAAAAAAAATCGTGTACAAAAGTGTTTCTATTGTATTTAGTTTGTCGATATAGTACAAAAAAAAAGTTATACAAGTTAAAAAAAATCCAAAAAAAAATCGAAAAAAAGTGATTTATGTAATTCAACTATTATTTGATCGTCAAGATTTGATCTGATATAGTTCTCGATCCTTCTTTTATTCTACTCTCCCTAATTTGCCACACTTTTAACCCAATTCCCTATTCTTTCAGCCTACCCTAAACCAAATACATCAAATCACTTGTTATCCCTTTTGAACCGACCACTTAGACCAAGGACTAAGCCTTAAAAAATTTGCTTACGAAATTACGAGAAAAGTTAAGAGAGGTAAAAGGCAAGAGGGCGTGAGCTCATTCGAGGGGAGGTAAAAGCCGAGCTAAGAGTGTAAGCACGAGTGTGAGTGTCATCAAACTTCTTTCTTTCTGAGCGGATCGAGAGGATTTGTTTGTGAGGATATTTTAAATGAATAGATGTCCCAAAATAGTGGACAAAACATAGAGGAACAACAAGGGTGACAACCAGTCAGAAACATTTTGGATTTGCCAATGCAAGCCCTTTTGCGCGAGATGGAACGCTTACATGACCGAAGGCTTAATCCTCTTGAAGATTGACTCTACCAAGTCGAGGCCCAAAGACAACGCGATGAATATCCTGAAGTTTCTAGGCAAAGATGTGAAGGGCCCAACCAACGACGAAGACAACCAAGGGCTCAAGATGATGATGTTAACGAAAATAGTGAAGATGAAAGCGATCATGGGTCTAACATAAGCCTAGAAAGGAGACGTCCCCGAAACCGTGGACAAGTAGATCGAAGGCGGGAAGATGATGACTTGAAGAATATCAAACTCTCTATTCCTCCTTTCCAAGGAAAATCTGATCCTAAGGCGTACCTTGAGTGGGAGAAGAAAATCAAACTAGTGTTTGAATGTCATAACTACTCTGAAAATAAGAAAGTCAAACTCGCCACAATTTTGTTTTCAGATTACGCAATGATATGGTGGGATCAGTTGACCACTAGTTGGAGGCATAACAGAGAGCATCCCATTTCCACTTGGACCGAAATGAAGGCAGTTATGCGACGACGATTCATTCCATCCTACTATCATCGGGAGTTACATCAAAAGCTCCAAAATCTCATCCAAGGGACAAAGAGTGTGGAAGATTATTATAAAGAAATGGAAGTGGCTATGATTCGTGCCGATATACAAGAAGATCGAGAAGCCACAATGGCTCATTTTCTAGCAGGACTTAATCGAGAGATTGCAAATGTCGTAGAACTGCAACATTACATTGAGGTTGTGGACCATGGCTATTAAAGTGGAGAAGCAGTTGAAGCAAAAAGGTACCACCCAAGCCTATCCTAACACCAATCCTTCTAAATGGGGCCAAAGCATAAGCAAGGGTTTTCCAACAAATCGAACGAAGGATTCTTCAACCATACCTAAGGCAAATAAGCCTATTGCCGAGTCAAGTAAAGGTAAGGCCCCTAAAAATTCCACCGCCCGTTCAAGGGACATAAAGTGCTTGATACGATCCGCCTCGGAGGAGTCGAGTCGTATTAGAGTGCCCGATTGTTGACAAGAAGTTACGTTAGGTTTACTTGAAAGGTCAGGTAAGAGAAAGAAGGATATGGGTTTTGGTCCGAATTAGGATAGGTAAGAAGAATTGAAAGTTCGGGTTTAGGGTCCGAATAGGAATCGATGAATGAATTGGTTCAATTAGGAAAAGGGTATTGAAGTAATGATCGTAATGGTTAAAAAGGTAAGAACAGAATGGTATTATGAAATGGTATGAATGGAATGAATGGTTTGAACAAAAAGTGCAAACAAGAACCAATACCGATTTGGTATCGACCCGTTGTTTATAGGCTCTTTTAGTTCAGTTTGGTTTTGGTAAAGGAAAACCTCGACCCACTATCTAACAAGATAGGAACCTCGGTATGTTTGAACGCCACACTACGAGTAGTGATAAGTTTGGTTTCGACAAAGAACAACGGTTGACACAACTAGAACTCTAGGAAGCCAATCGAATCTTTGAACGAAATTTAAGAAAAGTTTTGCCTCACAATTTTGGCAGCATAACATTAACAAAGTCCAAAACTTTCTTTATAATGAAAGTGAACAACTATTTATACTAGTAACCTATGCTAACCGAATGGTCAAGTTCATAGGCTTAACAACTAAGCAATGTAACTATTAATGGCTATGAAAATTCTAGAAATGACTTTCAATGTGCATGTCCATATTCGGCCGAATGGGAGGTGGATGGAAGACTTCATGAATATGCATTGATGTATTTGGATAAATGTTCTTCATGCATGCATGGCTAGATTCGGCTAACTCTTTTAATGGGGCCTTTAATTCATGTTGTTTCACCATGAGTGGCTTAATTAAATGAGGCCTCATGAAGGGTCAAACTTGGTGTGAACGAGGAGCTTGAGTAGACTCTTGTGTATGAACAGCCAACTGAATGGTCATCATGGTGTGAACACAAGGTGTGAACACATGATCAATACATGAACCGTCCAATGCATGTTCCTTCATTAATTTGATCCATGAATCTTCAAAATGCATGAATGACCATCATGAACATGCATATGCCTCTTTGATTGCCGTCCATTGAACCTTTCTATGCATGCACCTGCAACATTAAAATCAAGCATTAATCATCAATGTGAACACATTAAGGTGGCAGCAATAAGAACATATTAAACACACTCATAAATGTGGCTAACACAATAAATAATTGTAGTAATTTCAACACATTAAATCCTAGTGCAACCAAGACATATTAAATAAAACTAATGTGAACTAACTTAATATGTGGTTTATTAATTAACTATTTAATGAACTTATTAAATAAAAAATTTAATAGTAGTCAAATGAAGTCAAAGTAGTCTTCATGAGCTAGAATTCAACTCATGAGCTAAAACCGAGCTGCACTTGGACTCATGAGCTGGTAATGAGCTGGACCCGAGCTTGGGAACGGGAAGTGAGCTCGATGAGCTGAGTTGGACTTGTAGGTAGTTGCATGGTGAGTTCAAAGAGCTGGAACCTGCTTCCTCGGAGTGTCCTAATAGCGTTCCATTCCAAGTTTGAGCTACAAAAGCTGTGATAGACTCCTTAAACTTCTTGGCTCGAGCTCGAGTAATAGGACCTTGTGGTAGCACCAAAGAATCCTTGCTCGAACTAGCTGAACCATGGGGTGCGATCGCACAGTGCTTCAAGTGTCTTGGTCGTGGACATATAGCGAGTCAGTGCCCGAATAGACGTACCGTGGTGATAAGGGCCGACAGCGAGATTGAAACGGAGGACGAGGAGGAGAACGAGACTGAATCGACTTTTGAAGTCGAGGAGGACTTAGAACAACCCGTTGAAGGCGAGTTACTCGTCGTCAAGCGAAGCCTAAGTCTCCAAAGTGTGGAAAATGAACAACAATGCGAGAACATCTTTCATTCGAGATGTCAAGTGCATGGGAAAGTGTGTAGCATCATAATCTATGAAGGGAGTTGCACAAACGTGGCAAGCACCCTCATGGTAGAAAAGTTGGGGCTGTCAACCACCAAGCACCCGAATCCATACAAGCTTCAGTGGCTTAACGATGGCGGGGAACTCAAAGTGACGAAACAAGTTCTAGTGTCCTTTAGCATCGGGAAATATTCCGATGAAGTATTATGCGATGTAGTGCCGATGCACGCGGGTCACTTACTTCTAGGACAACCATGGCAGTTCGACTGACGAGTGATGCATGACAGATACACTAATAGATACTCCTTCAAACATCTTGGCAAGAATGTGACACTTGCACCTCTCACTCCGAAGCAAGTGTACGAGGATCAACAAAAACTTAAACTTTCAGTGGAATAAGCGAGAGAAAGAGAAAAGAGTGCAAAAGAGAAAATTAAGGAAAAAGAGATAGAAAAGGCTAAAAATGTGAGAGAAAATGAAAAGAAACAAAAACAAGTAAAAAGTGGAGAGGAAAAAGAAAGTGGGAAAATGAGTGTGTTTGCGAGGGTTAGTGATATTCGGCGAGCGATGTTTTTGAAACAGCCTATGTATGTTTTTATGTACGAATTACCTGAAAACTTGCCTGCTTCTGTATTGTCTTTGATTCAGGAATTTGAAGACATATTTTCAGATGAAATACCAAGTGGGCTGCCCCCTATCCGAGGCATCGAACATCAAATAGACTTAGTACCCGGAGCTGCATTACCCAACCGTCCTACTTACCGGAGTAATCCCGAAGAAACGAAGGAATTGCAAAAGCAAATTACTGTACTCCTAGACAAAGGATACATCTGAGAGAGCTTAAGTCCCTGTGCGGTGCCGGTGCTGCTTGTACCCAAGAAAGATGGGTCGTGGCGGATGTGCGTGGATTATCGCGCTATCAACAAAATCACTATCAAGTATCGACACCCGATATCTTGTCTTGATGACATGCTTGACGAATTAAGTGGAGCCTAGATTTTCACGAAAATTGATCTTAAAAGTGGCTATCATCAAATACGAATGCGAGAAAGCGATGAATGGAAGATGACTTTCAAAACGAAAATGGGTTTGTACGAATGGTTGGTAATGCCATTCAGCCTTACAAATGCTCCCAGCACTTTTATGAGATTGATGAACCATGTATTACGTGCATTTATTGGAAAATTTTGTGTTGTATACTTTGACGATATCTTGGTCTACAGCAAAACTTTAGAGGAGCACGTACCATATTTACGAGCGGTGTTGGAAACTTTACGAAAAGAGGTATTGTATGCTAATCTCAAAAAGTGTTCATTTTGTACTGATAAAGTTGTGTTTTTAGGTAATGTCATGAGTGCCAACGGTTTGGAGGTGGATCAAGAAAAAGTTCGAGCGATTCAAGAATGGCCGCGTCCGACGAACATTAGCCAAGTTCAAAGCTTCCATGGATTGGCTAGCTTCTACCGTCGATTTATGCCCAACTTTAGTACCATTACAGCACACTTAACAAGCGTAATTAAGAAAAACTCTGCATTTCATTGGTCTAAAGATCAAGAACGTTCATTTAATTTTATTAAAGAATGTCTTGTGAAAGCTCCTTTATTGTCCCTTCCAGATTTTACTAAAACATTTGAAATTGAGTGTGACGCCTCAGGTGTAGGGATCAGAGCTGTGTTGACCCAAGACGGAAGACCGGTGGCATACTTCAGTGAGAAATTAAGTGGCGCTTCCCTCAATTATCTGGTGTACGACAAAGAGATGTATGCCTTGATTCGATCACTTGAAACTTGGCAGCAATATTTAAGACCAAAGGAGTTCGTGATTCATTCCGATCACGAAGCACTTAAGTTTATTAAAGGTCAGCATAAACTCAACAAACGACATACGAAATGGGTCGAGTATTTAGAATCATTTCCCTACGTCATCAAATATAAGAAAGGTAAAGAAAATGTAGTGGCTGATGCCTTGTCACGGAGATATACCTTATTGACCACTCTTGATTCTAAGTTACTTGGTTTTTATCATATGAAAGATTTGTATGCTAATGATGAGGATTTTGGAAATATATATGCTGCTTGTGAAAATGGGTCTTTTGAGAAATTTTTCAGGCATGAAGGGTTTCTTTTCAAAGAAAATAGGTTGTGCATACCACAAGGCTACATTCGAGAGTTACTTGTGTTGGAGGCGCATAGTGGTGGCCTGATGGGACACTTTAGAATAAGCAAGACATTGCCGACCCTCCATGAACATTTTTATTGGCCGCGAATGCGGAGAGACGTGGAGTGAATCTGTGAACGTTGCCTAATTTGTAAACGGGCTAAGTCGAAGGTCCAACCTCATGGACTTTACACTTCACTTCCCATTCCCTACACCCCGTGGACCGATGTCTCTATGGATTTTATTCTTGGATTGCCAAAAACTAAAACAGGGAAGGACTCAATCTTTGTTGTAGTCGATAGATTCTCTAAAATGTCACATTTTATTTCTTGTGCTAAAAATGATGACGCTGTGCATATTGCTAATTTGTTTTTAGGGAAATTGTACGACTGCATGGATTACAAAGAACGATCTTTTTCGATCGAGATACAAAGTTCTTGCGTCACTTTTGGTGGACATTATGGGGAAAACTTGGGACGAAGTTATTATTTTCAACCACTTGTCATCCCCAAACGGATGGCCAAACCGAGGTGGTAAACCGAGTTTTGTCAACTTTGTTGCGAGCGTTGGTACAAAAGAACCTCAAGTCATGGGAGGAATGCTTACCCCACATTGAGTTCGCTTATAATCGCTCTGTTCATTCGGCAACCAAATTCTCTCCTTTTGAGACTGTCTATGGATTTAATCCCCTTACTCCTCTTAATTTATTACCTTTTCCTGTTGATCAATTTGTCCATGCAGATGCAAGGAAAAAGGCTGAATTTGTCAAGGAACTACATAGGAAAGTTCGAGAGAATATTAAATCTCGAACCGAGCAATACATCCAGAGGACAAAAAAGAGTTGTGTTTGAACCCAGAGACTGGGTCTGGGTACACATGAGAAAAGAAAGGTTTCCGGCTCAACGAAGATCTAAGTTGTTGCTGCGAGGAGAAGGCCCCTTCCAAGTCATCGAGCGAATCAATGAAAATTCTATAAGCTTGATTTACCGGGTGAGTACAATGTTAGTGCTAGTTTTAATGTATCTGACTTGACTCCCTTCGATGTAGATACTGACTTGAGGACAAGTCAATTTCAAGAGGGGGAGGATGATACGATCCCGCTATTCCATAAGTCGAGTCCGAGCCGAGATTTGATGGTGCTACCTCAAGGGCCGATCATAAGGGCTCGTGCAAAACAATTTAAAGAAGGTGTTATAGCTTTAGTTCAGCATGTGTGGGAAGATGTCAATGCTAGACCTATCGAACCAGTTCGTGGCCATTTTGGGAATCCATGCCGAACTTTTCTACAAGTTCAAACCAACTCACCGAGCTCACCTTCAGCTCAAGTTAGCTCCCATGTTGCTCCACACCAGCTCATTAGCTCGGAACTAGCTCATCACTAGCTCATGCATCTATATCTCGTTTCAGCTCAATTGAGCTCCTTTTTTTTTTTTTTCTAGCTTTGCATTTTAATTAATTAAATAAATTGCACATTACTTTTAGCTCAAAAAAATATTAAATTATTTAATTTGTCCAAAATCAGAACATGAAATTAATGTGTCATGCTACAGCAATTTAAAGTGTCTAAATTAGGATGAATTTATTTCTTGTTATTTAGTGCAGCCGAATTTAATGTGTCTTAGTTCCAGCATGTTTTTAATTTGTCCTAGCTTATTACATGATTTAAATATGTCTTTGAGCTACTGGAATTAATGTGTCTAAGTTGAATTAATGAGCTGAATTAATTTAGGTGCAAGTACATTGAAGGGACGACATTAAAGCTTGATAGCTGCTGTTTTATCTTCTCCAAGAGGCATGATGGTTCGGTTATTGCAATCGTTTTCGATCGAGATACAAAGTTCTTGAGTCACTTTTGGTGGACATTATGGGGAAAACTTGGGACGAAGTTATTGTTTTCAACCACTTGTCATCCCCAAACGGATGGCCAAACCGAGGTGGTAAACCGAGTTTTGTCAACTTTGTTGCGAGCGTTGGTACAAAAGAACCTCAAGTCGTGGGAGGAATATTTACCCCACATCGAGTTCGCTTATAATCGCTCTGTTCATTCGGCAACCAAATTCTCTCCTTTTGAGACTGCCTATTGATTTAATCCCCTTACTCCTCTTGATTTATTACCTTTTCTTGTTGATCAATTTTTCCATGCAGATGCAAGGAAAAAGGCTGAATTTGTCAAGGAACTACATAGGAAAGTTCGAGAGAATATTAAATCTCGAACCGAGCAATACGTCCAGCGAGCCAACAAAGGACGAAAAAGAGTTGTGTTTGAACCCGAAGACTGGGTCTGGGTACACATGAGAAAAGAAAGGTTTCCGGCTCAACGAAGATCTAAGTTGTTGCCGCGAGGAGAAGGCCCCTTCCAAGTCATCGAGCGAATCAATGAAAATTCTATAAGCTTGATTTACTGGGTGAGTACAATGTTAGTGCTAGTTTTAATGTATCTGACTTGACTCCCTTCGATGTAGATACTGCCTTGAGGACAAGTCAATTTCAAGAGGGGGAGGATGATACGATCCCGCTATTCCATAAGTCGAGTCCAAGCCGAGATCCGATGGTGCTACCTCAAGGGCCAATCACAAGGGCTCGTGCAAAACAATTTAAAGAAGTTGTTATAGCTTTAGTTCAGCATGTGTGGGAAGATGTCAATGCTAGACCTATCGAACCAGTTGGTGGCCATTTTGGGAATCCATGCCGAACTTTTCTACAAGTTCAAACCAGCTCACCGAGCTCACCTTCAGCTCAAGTTAGCTCCCATGTTGCTCCACACCAGCTCATTAGCTCGGAACCAGCTCATCACTAGCTCATGCATCTATATCTCGTTTCAGCTCAATTGAGCTCCTTTTTTTTTATTTATTTTTCCAGCTTTGCATTTTAATTAATTAAATAAATTGCATATTACTTTTAGCTCAAAAATATATTAAATTATTTAATTTGTCCAAAATCAGAACATGAAATTAATGTGTCATGCTACAGTAATTTAAAGTGTCTAAATTAGGATGAATTTATTTCTTGCTATTTAGTGCAGCCGAATTTCATGTGTCTTAGTTCCAGCATGTTTTTAATTTGTCCTAGCTTATTACATGATTTAAATATGTCTTTGAGCTACTGGAATTAATGTGTCTAAGTTGAATTAATGAGCTGAGTTAATTTAGGTGCAGGTACATTGAAGGGACGACATTAAAGCTTGATAGCTGCTGTTTTATCTTCTCCAAGAGGCATGATGGTTCGGTTATTGCAATCGTTTTTGATCGAGATACAAAGTTCTTGAGTCACTTTTGGTGGACATTATGGGGAAAACTTGGGAAGAAGTTATTGTTTTCAACCACTTGTCATCCCCAAACGGTTGGCCAACCCAGAGGTGGTAAACCGAGTTTTGTCAACTTTGTTTGCATGAGCGTTGGTACAAAAGAACCTCAAGTCGTGGGAGGAATGTTTACCCCACATCGAGTTCGCTTATAATCGCTCTCATTCATTCGGGCAACCAAATTCTCTCCTTTTGAGATCGCTATTGATTTAATCCCTTACTCCTCTTGATTTATTACCTTTTCCTGTTGATTAATTTGTCCATGCAGATGCAAGGAAAAAGGCTGAATTTGTCAAGGAACTACATAGGAAAGTTCGAGAGAATATTAAATCTCGAACCGAGTAATACGCCCAATGAGCCAACAAAGGACGAAAAAGAGTTGTGTTTGAACCGGAGACTGGTGCAGGTACACATGAGAAAAGAAAGGTTTCGGCTCAACGAAGATCTAAGTTGTTGCCGCGAGGAGAAGGCCCTTCCAAGTCATCAGAGCGAATCAATGAAAATTCTATAAGCTTGATTTACGGGTGAGTACAATGTTAGTGCTAGTTTTAATGTATCGACTTGACTCTTCGATATAGAGATCTTGACTTGAGGACAAGTCAATTTCAAGAGGGGGAGGATGATACGATCCCACTATTCCATAAGTCGAGTCCGAGCCGAGATCCGATGGTGCTACCTCAAGGGCCAATCACAAGGGCTCGTGCAAAACAATTTAAAGAAGTTGTTATAGCGTTAGTTCAGCATGTGTGGGAAGATGTCAATGCTAGACCTATCGAACCAGTTGGTGGCCATTTTGGGAATCCATGTCGAACTTTTCTACAAGTTCAAACCAACTCACCGAGCTCACCTTCAGCTCAAGTTAGCTCCCATGTTGCTCCACACCAGCTTATTAGCTCAAAACCAGCTCATCACTAGCTCATGCATCTATATCTCGTTTCAGCTCAATTGAGCTCTTTTTTTTTTTTTTTCCAGCTTTGCATTTTAATTAATTAAATAAATTGCACATTACTTTTAGCTCAAAAAAATATTAAATTATTTAATTTGTCCAAAATTAGAACATGAAATTAATGTGTCATGCTACAGCAATTTAAAGTGTCTAAATTAGGATGAATTTATTTCTTGTTATTTAGTGCAGCCGAATTTAATGTGTCTTAGTTCCAGCATGTTTTTAATTTGTCCTAGCTTATTACATGATTTAAATATGTCTTTGAGCTACTGGAATTAATGTGTCTAAGTTGAATTAATGAGCTGAATTAATTTAGGTGCAGGTACATTGAAGGGACGACATTAAAGCTTCATAGCTGCTGTTTTATCTTCTCCAAGAGGCATGATGGTTCGGTTACTGCAATCATTTTCGATCGAGATACAAAGTTCTTGAGTCACTTTTGGTGGACATTATGGGGAAAACTTGGGACGAAGTTATTGTTTTCAACCACTTGTCATCCCCAAACGGATGGCCAAACCGAGGTGGTAAACCGAGTTTTGTCAACTTTGTTGCGAGCGTTGGTACAAAAGAACCTCAAGTCGTGGGAGCAATATTTACCCCACATCGAGTTCGCTTATAATCGCTCTGTTCATTTGGCAACCAAATTCTCTCCTTTTGAGACTGCCTATTGATTTAATCCCCTTACTCCTCTTGATTTATTACCTTTTCCTGTTGATCAATTTGTCCATGCAGATGCAAGGAAAAAGGCTGAATTTGTCAAGGAACTACATAGGAAAGTTCGAGAGAATATTAAATCTCGAACCGAGCAATACGTCCAGCGAGCCAACAAAGGACGAAAAAGAGTTGTGTTTGAACCCGGAGACTGGGTCTGGGTACACATGAGAAAAGAAAGGTTTCCGGCTCAACGAAGATCTAAGTTGTTGCCGCGAGGAGAAGGCCCCTTCCAAGTCATCGAGCGAATCAATGAAAATTCTATAAGCTTGATTTATCGGGTGAGTACAATGTTAGTGCTAGTTTTAATGTATCTGACTTGACTCCCTTCGATGTAGATACTGACTTGAGGACAAGTCAATTTCAAGAGGGGGAGGATGATACGATCCCGCTATTCCATAAGTCGAGTCCGAGCCGAGATCCGATGGTGCTACCTCAAGGGCCAATCACAAGGGCTCGTGCAAAACAATTTAAAGAAGTTGTTATAGCTTTAGTTCAGCATGTGTGGGAAGATGTCAATGCTAGACCTATCGAACCAGTTGGTGGCCATTTTAGGAATCCATGTCGAACTTTTCTACAAGTTCAAACCAACTCACCGAGCTCACCTTCAGCTCAAGTTAGCTCCCATGTTGCTCCACACCAGCTCATTAGCTCGGAACCAGCTCATCACTAGCTCATGCATCTATATCTCGTTTCAGCTCAATTGAGCTCCTTTTTTTTTTCCAGCTTTGCATTTTAATTAATTAAATAAATTGCACATTACTTTTAGCTCAAAAAAAATATTAAATTATTTAATTTGTCCAAAATCAGAACATGAAATTAATGTGTCATGCTACAGCAATTTAAAGTGTCTAAATTAGGATGAATTTATTTCTTGTTATTTAGTGCAGCCGAATTTAATGTGTCTTAGTTCCAGCATGTTTTTAATTTGTCCTATCTTATTACATGATTTAAAATATGTCTTTGAGCTACTGGAATTAATGTGTCTAAGTTGAATTAATGAGCTGAATTAATTTAGGTGCAGGTACATTGAAGGGACGACATTAAAGCCTGATAGCTGCTGTTTTATCTTCTCCAAGAGGCATGATGGTTCGGTTATTGCAACAGCCACCTCAACCTGCTGTTTGTTCTTCTCAAAGTGTCCGGTCAGCTCTCCAAAGCAATTTGAATGCTTTCACATTTGCTGAACATTCCTTTCACACCTACAGGCTGTTCGGTTTAGTGTGTTCATACAAGGGAGGCTGCTCACATTCGGTTTCACACTTAAAGGTCTATTGAGGTGCTCCAAGTTGCCTTTAATTAGCTCAACACTTTTTAGCTAACCAAGGCTGTCCAATTAATGGAGTACACCCCTTTGGCCGAATTCAAGCTTGCCCATTCAGTTCATTTCAGCTCCTCCATAATTGCTCAGCTACTAGAAGCTTCAAGAGGCTGTCCATTGACGTTTTCCATAGCTGAGAAGTTTCAAGGAATTTTCCTAAATATATTCTGGAATTTTCTAATTTAATTAGGCTGAAAACAAAGGCTGTTCAGCTAGCTTAAGTTGGCTATTCGGCTAGCCTTCTAAATGCTATAAATAGCTAGTTCATTTCTTTTTTTAGGCACTTTTGAAACTTTTGTTAATGTTATGCTACCGAAATTGTGAGGCAAACTTTTCTTATATTTCGTTCAAAGATTCGTTTGGCATTCCTAGCGTTCTAGTTGTGTCAACTGTGTTCTTTGTCGATTCCGAACTTATCACTACTTGTAGTGTGGCGTTCCAAACTAAACTGAGGTTCCTATCTTGTTAGATAGTGGGTCGAGGTTCTCTCTACCAAACCTAAACTGAACCAAAAAGTGCATATAAATAACGGGTCGATACCGAATCGGTATTGGTTCTTGTTTGCCTTCTTTGTTCGATCCCATTTCTTTCTTACCCAAACATACCAAAACCGACTAATTCGTTCATATTCTTTCGATCATACCATTTCACTCCTACCCTTCCGTCTGAATCCCTTCTTCTTCTTCGACCATTCCTTCAACTCGACTAAACCTTTGTAACTTCTCGTAGATGATCGGGCAATCGACATACGACTCGACTCACAGCATGTTCTACTTTTTCCTCCTCGTTGGATGTCGATTCAGAAGCTCACCATCTACAGCACGTTCTACTTTTTCCTCCTCGTTGGATGTCGGTTCAGACTCATTTTCAACCTTGTCTTTTGACTCGATCTTGCCATTTGTGTGCACCACCATAGTGCTTCGATTTGGGCACTGACTCACGATATGGCCCCTCCCAAGGCATTTGAAACACTTGGTGTCCCTCGAACAGTTGGAGGAACTCTCGACTGCCTTGCCTTTGCTAGATTCTAATATGAACCCGCCCCGTGAACTACTTTGGTCGAGCTTACCATGCCAGCATTGCACTGTTGGCAAGCTAATCCTAGGTCGTTTCCAGCTCCCCGAGCTCTATCCAGCTCAATTCAATTTATTATCGGGTTAATTTTGGTTTGACTCAGCTCATTAGAGCTCAACTCGGTTTGATGCAAGCTCATTAAGCTTGATTCAAAATTATTTAATTTCATGAATCTTAATTTGCTGGAATAAATTAAATTAATTGAGTTAGTGAATTTTAGTTAAAGTCAACTCAAATAATTAGTTCCTTTAAGTGTGTCAAATTTGGACATAATTAATTAAAGTTTAATGTGTCTTTAGTTAGGACAAATAATTTCATGATAAAAATTAATTCTAGCCGAATTTAATTTGCTGTCTTAATCTATGACATGTTTTAATGTGTCCTAGTAAATACATAGAATCAATGTGTCTGAATTAATACATGCATTTAAAGTGTCCTAAGCTTAGACAAATTAAATAAGCTATCTATGTCTTAACTAAATTTAATTCATGTTGCTACTTTTTCCAGCCAAATTTATGGTGCATATTAATTACTATTCGAATTAAAGAGGTGTTGGAGGAAGCATTGGACGAATTTAAGGAGTTGTTCAGCATGCAAGGGGGTGTCCATTAAAGAGGCTATTTGTGGCAAGCATGCATGGTCAAATTAATTTCTGTTTACTTGATGCATTAATTTGTTGTAGGTTCATGGCAAGAAACGAATTCAATGTGCAGCGCTTAAGAGGGTGTTTTGTGCATGGCCAAGACATGTTCATGGATGGCATTTATTGAAGTGTTTCCCATGCATGGACGACTTAAATGAGCTGCTGAAGCATTAAAGAAAACATGCATGGATAACATTAAAAGTTGCTGAATTTTCCTTCTTCCCATATGCCTTTTCATGGAGACCAATGGACAAAGAATTAAAGACATGCTGGTTGATATTTCCCAAGTGGCCATTCGGCCAAAGCATGCATGATGGCTTCCATTCATTCTCTCCTTAGCCGAATCTAGACATGGCTATCAAGCTCCCATTTTTCACATTCATTCAGCCAAATTTCTTCTCCGTGAAGCATGCCCAATGGCATTCCAAGTAGCTGAATTTAGACTTAGCCACTTAATGATTTTCTTCTAGTTTATTCTAGGATTTTCTAGCCGAAGTTTTTTTAGTCTGTAAGAAATGTTCTTTTATCCATTCGGCTACCTTCCCTTATCTTATAAATAGTTGTTTGTTGTCATTTGAAAAGGTGGTTGAACTTTGATTATTGTTTCTTTGTTAATGAAACTATTTGGTGAGATTCTTTTCTCCCTAATTTCGTTGAAGACTTGTTGGCTTATCTAGGAAGCCTAGTGGCGTCAACCTATTTTTCATCTATCCTGAACTTATCACTATTCATAGTGTGGTGTTCAAAACTATACCAAGGTTCCTACTTTACTAAGTAGTGGGTCGAGGTTTACCTTCTTTCATCCGATCACCTTAAAAGCCTATAAGCAATTGGGTCGATACTCTCTAGTATTGGTTCATGCTTGCTTTTGAGTTCTTTCTTTCCATACTTACATTTCATCTTATCCAAACCAAACTATCACCTTTTTTTTTCCATTCTTTTATTTCCTTTAAACCAAACCTTTAATATTCATATTTTAAACCCTATCTTTGAAACCATTGAATAGCTTCTGCCTTATTTACTTAAAAACATCCTTTTGAACAAACTGAACGATACTTCTTCATAGACGATTGGGCATTTCACATACGACTCGACTCATCCCTGAGGCGGATCGTATCATCAGATATCAGAGCTTGCAAAACGGGAAGTACCGACGTTCGCACCATCATCGGGAATAGTTCGTAATGTGAAAAAAATAAAAAGAATTATTTTGTATCAAAAGCATTGTATTTAGCATTCTTGTAATTGAAAAAAAAGGGAAAAGTATAAAAAAATCGAAGGAAAAAAAAAGTGTTATAAAAAAATATTCAAAGATATAAAACAAAAAAAGTGTGAAAGTTTATGATCTTTGTTGATATTTTTGTATTCCCAATCAGGTATCTTTGATTTTCTACCATTCACTTTCCACCCCATCGCCACACTCAAAACCATTCCAATTTTCTTTTAGCTAACCCTTAACCCCCTCATCTTTATTCCTTGTTAAACCATTTACAACCGACCCCTAAGCCTATGATAAGGCCTTGGCAAGTCCGAATACAAAGTTGCGAGAGAAAAGTTTGAGAGGTAAAAGGCACGAGCGTGTGAGATTATTCGAGTGAAGAAAAATCCTATAAAGAGTGTAAACACAAACGTGAGTGTCACTTTTCTTCTTTCTTTCCGAGTGAACTCGTGAGGATTTTGTAATGAGGACTTTATTTCTGTAACACCCCTAACCCGTAACTGTCGTCGGAATAGGTTAAGAGGCATTACCAGATAACCCATATCAGAACCACCAACATCAAATATCATCACATTACCAATAGAAATTCATTCACATTCATTATTCACATAAAATCGAATATACAATGTTTAAACATGCATTCAGGACCAAATTGATAACATACAAATGTTTTAGAACTTATAAAAATTTTCAATTTTTAAAAGGTCACACACCCGTGTGAACATGCCGTATGCCTCACACGGCCTTAGACATGCCCGTGTGTCTAAGCCGTGGCAAAACAGGGCATAGCTACTGACTTACCCACATGGCTACAAGACACGCCCGTGTGCCTTGGCCGTGGTCGAGTTTGACTTGGGCCACATGGCTAGTTATACGCCCATGTGCTTTGGCTGTGCTCGGGTCTGACTTACAATTGTAGGGTACCCTATGATACGAACTCGCCTCGGGATGATTTGAGTCGTAATAGTTGCCCGATCAATAAATTGGGTAAGTTTGAATGGTTTGCAAATTGGGAATGAAAATAAGGAAGATAGGTTCAAATGGTTTGTTTCGCAATGGATGTGGAAGCAAGTTGATGGTTTGATTTCAAGAAGACTGAAAGAGAGATGGATAAATGGTTATCAAAGGGATCAAATAATGTTAAAGGAAATTTGATGATAGGTGAATGAAAATTGGCTATGGCCAAGATTGAACCAACATTATAGGAAAAGTTGACCCGAATCTTAAAGTAGGCACTTAGGTCGACAAGAGAATCTTGACCCGCTAACTATAGAGAGTTAGGAACCAAAGATATATTTTGAATGCCACATCGAAGGTGATAAGTTTGGAATAAAACAAAGGAAAGATAGACGCCACGAGATGAAATCCCGAAAAGTCAGATCAGTCCTAAAGTGAATAAAGAGAATTGAATTCTCACAAGAACAACAAAGTTCACATAAAATTAACAAAGTCTAAAAAATTGTCTAAGTATAAAATTGGTATTACATTTTTATAGGCTAAATCATGAGCTAGCCGAATGGTCATGGTGGATGTTGAATGGTCGGCTAAATAAATGCAAGAAAGTAGCTGGAAGTTTCCTTATAGCATCTTGGACGTGCCTAGAACCTTCTTAGCTTGAAAAAACAAAAATGGACACCTTTGGATGGTATTTGTTCAGCTGAACATTGATGGAGCTATTGGGGAAGCTAAATGGGGTTGTCCATGTTCGGCCAAGGTAATTAAATCAACTTTGAATGCTTCTTTGGGGAGTGGAACGTTCAGCCTTAAAGAGAGGACTTCATGCATGTTTTTGGCCGAATGGCCACTTGGGAGATACCAACCAACATGTCCTTTAAGTCTTTGTCCCTTGGTCTCCACGAAAAGGCATATGGGAAAGGTAATTTGGCAGCCATTAATATTGTCCATTAAAGCTTCCTAGAGAACTCAGTTAAGTCATCCATGCCATGTTCCTTGTATTAATTTCGTCCATGCATGCAACCTTACTTTAATGCCATGTCTAGGCCATGCCCCAACATCCTCTTAAATGCCGTTAATGCTCCAACACTCATTAAATTCGTTTCTTGCGATGAACATGCTGAACAGCTCCTTAAATGCGTTCCATGCTTGCTCCAACACCTCTTTAATTTAGTCAGCCATCATGCTCCATAAATTTGGCTGGACAAAGTAACAACATCATTAAATTCAATCAAGACATTAAACCAGCAGCTCATTAAATCCGTCCCAAGCTCCAACACTGATTGAATTCAGCTTCTTTAATGCTGATTCATTCATGTGCCTAAAACCAATTTAATGAAGCAAATTAATTCATGTTAAACACATTAAATTCGGCACATTAAACCTGCAGCAAAGTTGAAACAATTTAAGTTCATGGTTTTTAATCACAAAACACATTAATAACATGTCTAAACAAAGACATATTTATGACCCACGTTTTAATGCTAGGACAACCATTAAATTCAGCTTAGACAAATAAATAGCAGCAGCTAATTAATTTGTCCTAAACTTGACATATTAAATTCATGTCCTAAACTAAGATACATTAAAACTTTATTTAATTATGTGCTGATTTGACAAATTAAAATGAGCTAATTATTTTAAGCTAACTAAATAAGCTATCTTAATTATTTCAGCAAATTAGAAAATTAAATAATTTCGAATCAAGCTCAATGAGCTTGCATCAAACCAAAAAATAAACCCGTAACAAGCTAAATTGAGCTGGACGAAGCTCGGGGAGCTAGAAACGAACTAGGATTAGCTTGCCAACAGTGCAATGCTCGGCTTGGTAAGCTTGACCAAAGTAGTTTGCGGGGCGGGTTCGTATCATTCCCCCCCTCTTGAGGGCGACTTGTTCTCAAGTCGAGCTGTTTGTCCGCTGGAAAATATTTTCTCTCCCGTGGCTTTCCTCGGTCAAATGGGACAAAGGTTATCACACATACTCTTCCAAACTTTTTCACCAAATAACACATATAAAACCCAATCCAAAGATCACATGGCAAAAATTTTGTTCGTTCAGAACATGGATGCTTCATTTTATCGCACAATTTCGATATGCCATCAATATGAACAATTGGACAGAATGGAAACAAGGAATGATTAATCACGCAATTTAGCAAACCAGAATGCATTCCTCGTTTCAACCACAACATTCCTAATGGATCAAAACAAAGGACATATTCACTTAGCTTTTTGATTTGAACAACCTCATCTTGCCGTATTCGATTGAATGGAATTACAATGGCAGGATGAATAATATGGCCACTTTCCACAAAGTCATCATCAACAACATCCAGTTCTTCACTTTTCAAACAAAACAAAGACATTTCTGACTTACCTTGTAATTTACATGACGAAAATTCAATTTTACCTCGTTTGCGCAAAACAAACCTTCTCTCCTTAGCAAGGTAATGTAATCGACATTTTGATCTTGAATAAACCTGGAAAGGTGAAAAGTCAAAGAAGTAACTTGCGCCCTTCAAAATGTAATTTCCATAAAGATGGAAGATATCAATACCATCAGGAAGGATATACTTAAACGGACATGCTAAAATGATATTCACAGGTGGATAACATAATCCGATTCCAGGATTAAAAACAAAATTGCCAGAATCAAAAACTTGATTTTGATTTTGTAACCTGACCACAAAATTTATTTTCAAAAATGAAGATAAAATTCGTAACGGATGAAAAGGTATGATAAATTTATTTACAATGAGATTACGGTACTTACCTTTTCTTGACAACAACTCGAAGTGGCTTACTCCCGGCTTAAAGACTCGATTTTGGGCACTTAACCCAAAATACAGCTAGAATTTTGTTTTCTCAAATAAATAATAAAAGTAGATCAAAGGAAGTTTAGGCAAACGGTCATGCAAACATTCATACCTCAAGAATCTCAATTGAATAGGCAGATCAAAACATGGAAATTTTGCATAAAAATTTAAAGATTTCTCTTAAAGGACAAAATCGAACGGATTAATCATTGTATGCGAAAATCTTTGAACATATATGTCGAACATGGAAACTGTGAACATGCGACCTTTCAAATGTTCAAATTCATCACAGTCCAACACATCAAAATTTTCATGTGGCAAACTTTTATTACCTACAAACAAGATTCGCATAGGCTGAATCAATCCATCGGAAGGATAAGACATGTCATAAGATAAAACTTTCATAGCACTTTTCGAAACAAGGTCATTAATGTCAATAGACGGACAATGGCTAACCAAATCAAAATATGGAAACCTTTCAGAAACTGAACCACCAAAACCTTTTTTAACAGTTTTTAAATCAAATGATCGTGGCTCGATATTTATGGATTCCTTACGTCGCTTACCTTCGGACATAAGTGGGCAATTTTCATTCTCGTCCTTACCTTTCTTGTACAATCAAAATCGCCACTCACTGGGAAGGTATCGAAGCTGAAATTGATTACACAGATAGATGATGGATATGGAAGAAAGGGTTCTTAAAAGCAAGCACGAACCAATATTAGATAATATCGACCCAAATGCTTATAGGCTTTCAAGGTGGAGAATGAAAGTGATAAACCTCGACCCGCTACTTAGCAAAGCAGGAGCCTCGGTATAGGGGTGAACGCCACACTCGGTTGAGCGATAAGTTCAAAAGAAGAGCAAGGTTGACACCAACTAAGAACTAGATAGGCCAACAAGTCTTCAACAAAATATGGGAGAAAGATTCTTTCCAGATAGTTTCATTAACAAAGAAACAATAAACAAAGTTCAAAAACCTGAGAAGAAATATCACAAGAAAAACTAACAGGTGGGTTAGTGGAAACAATCCTCGCTAGCTCATTAGCATCTTTTCCACTCGAATCTTTTTCGTTGGAAACACTCGTTTCTTTTACTTCAATTTCTTCTTCCACAACACTCGTTTCTTTTTCTAATTCTTTTTCAATCACTTCTTGCTCATTTTTCTTATTTTTTTTAGGTTCACTCTCATTTTCAATCTTCTCTTCTCGCTCAAATTCTTTTTCTTTTCTTTCAATTTCTTTTTCAATCTCATTTTTCTTTTCAATTTGGTTACAAGAAGAGGATGACAAAGAAAAATCAAAATGATAATCTTCTCATTGAGGGATGTATGAAAGATCCTCGTACAAAATAGGTTCATCCTTTTGAAATTGCACCTTAGTAAATGAATACCATGGCGCATACGAAGAATGGCTCGAACCTTCTCGTTCATCTCCGTAGTGGGATTCAGACTCCAAATGTGCTTTACTTCGTCTTGAATGCCTCGTTGAATAGGAATCATAAAAGGCATCTCTTCGAGAATGACTTTCTGTGGTCGAATATTTAGACGAAACACGTTCACTTCTTCGTGAAGATTTTTCCGCATATGAATACTTTAAGTCTCTCGAAGAAGAACTTCTACTTTCTCGTCGATCGTCTCGAACGGTTTCAGATTCATGATTTGTTTCATAACTTTTCAATTTTCTTGATAGATAAGAGTTTCGGTATAAATCTCTCTTCGAATATTCTTCGGATGAATGTCTCCATGACGACCTTGACTCCATCTTTTGACTTGGAGGAAGTCGTTCTCGTTAGTCTCTCCTCTTGATGCGGTCCAATCGCTCATGCAATTTGTCAAACTTTGATTTCACCATCCTACGCATCTCGGTCACCAAATATTGATAATCGTACTCCGAAAGCACTTCTTGATTCATAATTTGAATGATTAAGAATAAGACAGAAATAATAACCTTTCCACAAAAATCTCACGATTCACTCGAAAAGAAAGAAATAGTGGCACTCACACTCGTGTTTACATTTGTTTTGGCTTTTACCTCCTCTCGAATGCGCTCACTCTCTCATGCCTTTTTTGCTCTTTTCACTTCTCTCGATTCACAACGGACTACTTAGGCTTAGTGGTCTCGTCGGTGTGGAGTCGGCTGCAAAATTAACATAGTTAGGTGGGGAAATGTTGTTGGGATGATTAGGTGGGCTGAAAACAAAAATGAGAAGGGTCGAAGTGTGGCGATTTAGTTTTTTTTTGAAGGGATTAATGAAATTTTGAGCAGAAACACTTTGAAACACAAATTCACTTTTCCTCTTTTTTTTTTTAATTTCATAATTCTCTCTTTTTTTTGTAATTTTTTTTTCAAAATTCCTTTTTTTTTCTTTTATTTCAACTCTTGCACTTTCAATATATATATATAATTTTTTTTATGATTTTTATTTTTTGATTTTTTATGATTTTTTTTAAAATATGATACGAAACCTCAAAAACGTCGATACTTACCTCAATTTATCGTGGCTCGGATACCAAATGATACGAACTCGCCTCAGGATGATTTGAGTCGTAATAGTTGCCCGATCAATAAATTGGGTAAGTTTGAATGGTTTGCAAATTGGGAATGAAAACAAGGAAGATAGGTTCCAATGGTTAGTTTCGCAATGGATGTGGAAGCAAGTTGATGGTTTGATTTCAAGAAGACTAAAAGAGAGATGGATAAATGGTTATCAAAGGGATCAAACAAGGTTAAAGGAAATTTGATGATAGGTGAATGAAAATCGGCTAAGGCCAAGATTGAACCAACGTTATAGGAAAAGTTGACCCAAATCTTAAAGTAGGCACTTAGGTCGACAAGAGAATCTTGACCCACTAACTATAGAGAGTTAGGAACCAAATATATATTTTGAACGCCACACCGAAGGTGATAAGTTTGGAATAAAACAAAGGAAAGATAGACGCCACGAGACGAAATCCCGATAAGTCAGATCAGTCCTAAAGTGAATAAAGAGAATTGAATTCTCAGAAGAACAACAAAGTTCACATAAAATTAACAAAGTCTAAAAAATTATCTAAGTATCAACCATTTTCCTACTTATAAACCTTACAAATTCATGCCAACATAAGGTAAGATCATGCCAAAACATTTTCTTCCATGCATTATTCAATCTCAAGTTAAACTTACCAAAACTTATCAACTAAAACATACCACAATTGCATATTAACATCACATACCACAAACCATTATCAACTAGGAGTTCAAGCACAAATTAGCCAAATCACATCGCTAAGTACATACATAACAAAACATACTTCCACAACTACTAGCCTATACATGTCATACTTCAAAATATACATTTTTAAAAGTACCAAAATGAGGTTCAATAGTGTGGTGACGATCCTTAACGATCCTCAAGCTTGCAGTAGCTTCGATATCTATAAAACAATGCAAACATACACAAAGTAAGATTTCAAAAGCTTAGTAAGCTCGTACTAAAATCATCAACAGTATATGAAACATAAAACATCAACACATAAGTATTTACACATTTTCGATCCATATGATCATACCAATTCAATGAACTTCACATACATAATATCATCTACCACTTAGGTATCGTACATACCTGAATCTTTCCATACTTATTCTCTTTCATTCTCACCTCTTGCTTGAATATTTTAAGACTTTCCGTAACTTATTCGTACTTTAAACATCTGTACACTTAGTTCCATAAAGGTTAGCCGAAGCTAAAATAATTTTGCACACTTAGTGCCATCTCAATTAACTGAAGCTAAGTCGGTATCGCACACTTAGTGCCTCATATAGCCGTAGCTAGTTTAAATTGCACACTTAGTGCCAAATACTATTGATTCATCGTCGTATTCATCCAAACCAGATATATATACAATCTATGTATAATCAAAACATCAAAATATACTTTAACATTATTCTTTAAGTATGAACTTACCTCGTACTTCAAATTTGCTGACTAGAATCGTTTACTCTACAATCTTCGACTTTCCTCGGTCTAAGTCTGAATTCCTCCTTTCTTGATCTATATGTATTCAAAATTAACCCTTTTTATTCACCAAATCATTCAAAACTGATACGAACCAGCCCGGTGATGAGTCGAGTCGTATATGAAATGTCTGATCGTCTACGAAGAAGTATCGTTAATGTAGTTTAATAACTTAGACAGAAGTCGGGTTTGAAAAGAAAAGGTGTTTGAAGGAAATGGTATAAATGGAATGGCACGAAAATGGCCGGTTTTTGGTATGTTTTAGGTAAGAAAGAAATGGGATCGAACAAAGAATGCAAACAAGAACCAACACTAATTTGGTATCGACCCGTTGTTTATATGCACTTCTTGGTTCGGTTTAGGTTTGGTAAAGGGAACCTCGACCCACTATCTAACAAGATAGGAACCTCAGTTTAGTTTGGAATGCCACACTACAAGTAGTGATAAGTTCAGAATCGACAAAGAACACAGTTGACACAACTAGAACGCTAGGAACACCAAACGAATCTTTGAACGAAATATAAGAAAAGTTTGCCTCACAATTTTGGCAGCATAACATTAACAAAAGTTTCCAAAAGTCCTTTTTACATGGAAAATGAACAAGTATTTATAGGCCTAAAGTCAAGGTAGCCGATTGGCCTTTCATACTTACAAATTAATTAAAAGAAAATTCTAGAAAAATAACTCTTAATGTGCATGTCTAGATTCGGCTATGGAAATGGTGGATGAATGCATCTTCATGCTTAAGAAAACAAAATGAATGCATGATGTCCAATGGTCACTTGTAAGGTTCGGCCAACCTTGTTAAATGAAGCAATGTTTGGCCAAAAATTATGAATTAATTGTGGATACTCCAAGGGCCAACACATGTGTGAAAACCGAATGTTGAGAGTCTTCTAGCGTGAACAAAGTGAACCGAAAAGTCTTGCCATGTGAACATAGGTGTGAAACGAATTAAGGAGACTCATGGGGAAGCTAATCGGCCAAGCTATCTTCATGCATGTGTGGGTGTCCTTTGGCCGAATGGTCACCTTGAAAAATGAAGAGATAGCACACCATACATGAATGGAAACATTCATGAACCTTGAAGACATTGAATGTGGCCATACATGCACTTAGCCGAACATGCACCTAGGAGATTCAAATCCATTGTGTTCCTACAAGAAATGTGAACAGAATTAATTCAAGCTAATGTGAACACAAATATCAACATTAAATTCGGTTATTACCAATTTAATTATCATCAATAAACACTTTTAAGAAATATTTAATAAAACTAATGTGACTAAATTTAATATGTAGGATATTAATTAACTAATTATTGAACTTATTAAATAAAAAGTCAATAGTAGTCAAATGCATTCAAAGTTAGCTCCACGAGTTGATGTTTAATTTATGAGCTAAACCCGAGCTAATCTTTGACTCGTAAGCTGATAATGAGCTGGTCCCGAGCTGTGGAACTAAGAATGAACTGAATCCGAGCTAATAAGCTGGTGTTGTGCTGCATGGGAGCTAACTTAAGCTAGAATTGTACTCGGTGAGCTGAACTGAACTTGTAGAAGAGTTCGGCATGGATTCCTAAAGTTGCCACCAGCTAGTTCGGTAGGTCTAGCATTGACATCATTCCACATTTGCTGAGCTAAAGCTATAACAGCTTTTTTAAACTATTTTGCACGAGCCCTTGTGATCGGCCCTTGAGGTAGCACCATCGGACCTCGGCTCGGACTTGACTTATGGGAAAGCGTGATCGTATCATCCTCCCCCTCTTGAAATTGACTTGTCCTCAAGTCAGTATCTACATCAAAAGGAGTCAGGTCAGAGACATTAAAACTAGCACTAACATTGTACTCACC
The DNA here is from genome assembly GCA_025698475.1 of Gossypium anomalum. Taxonomy (NCBI): domain Eukaryota; kingdom Viridiplantae; phylum Streptophyta; class Magnoliopsida; order Malvales; family Malvaceae; genus Gossypium; species Gossypium anomalum. Next base: position 44,439,052 of record CM046963.1, read on the forward strand.
CGGTAAGTCAAGCTTATACGAATTTTCATTGATTCGCTCAATGACTTGAAAAGGGCCGTCCCCTCGTGGCAACAACTTTGATCTTCGTTGAGCCGGAAACCTTTCTTTTCTCATGTGCACCCAGACCCAGTCTCTGGGTTCAAATACAACTCGTTTTCGTCCTTTGTTGGCTCGTTGGATGTATTGCTCGATTCGAGATTCAATATTGTCTCGAACTTTCCTATGTAGTTCCTTGACAAATTCAGCCTTTTTCCTTGCATCTGTATGGACAAATTGGTCATTAGGAAAAGGTAATAAATCAAGAGGAGTAAGAGGATTAAAACCATAGACAGTCTCAAAAGGAGACCATTTGGTTGCCGAGTGAACAGAGCGATTATAAGCGAACTCGATGTGGGGTAAGCATTCTTCCCACGTCTTAAGATTCTTTCGTACCAACGCTCACAACAAAGTTGACAAAACTCGATTTACCACCTTGGTTTGGCCATCCATTTGGGGATGACAAGTGGTTGAAAACAATAGTTTCGTCCCAAGTTTTCCCCATAATGTATGCCAAAAATGACTCAAGAACTTTGTATCTCAATCGAAAATGATTGTTCTCGGTAATCCATGCAGTCGTACAATTTCCCTAAAAAACAAGTTAGCAATATGCACAGCGTCATCAGTTTTAGCACAAGAAATAAAATGTGACATTTTAGAGAATCTATCGACTACAACAAAGATTGAGTCCTTCCCTGTCTTAGTTTTTGGCAATCCAAGAATAAAATCCATAGAGACATCGATCCACTGGGTGTCAGGAATGGGAAGTGGTGTGTAAAGTCCATGAGGTTGGACCTTCGACTTAGCCCGTTTACAAATTAAGCAGCGTGCACAGATCTGCTCCATGTCTCTCCGCATTCACGACCAATAAAAATGTTCATGGAGGGTCGACAATGTCTTGCTTATTCCAAAGTGTCCCATCAGGCCACCACTATACGCCTCCAACACAAGTAACTCTCGAATGGAGCCTTGTGGTATACACAACCTATTTTCTTTAAAAAGAAACCCTTCGTGCCTGAAAAATTTCTTAAAAGACCCATTTTCACAAGCAGCATATAAATTTCCAAAATCCTCATCATTAGCATACAACTCTTTCATATGATAAAAACCAAGTAACTTAGAATCAAGAGTGGTCAATAAGGTATATCTCCGTGACAAAGCATCAGCCACTACATTTTCTTTACCTTTCTTGTATTTGATGATGTAGGGAAATGATTCTAAATACTCGACCCATTTTGCATGTCATTTGTTGAGTTTATGCTGACCTTTAATAAACTTAAGTGCTTCGTGATCGAAATGAATCACAAACTCCTTCGGTCTTAGATAGTGCTGCCAAGTTTCAAGTGATCGAATCAAGGCATACATCTCTTTGTCGTACACCGAATAATTGAGGGAAGCGCCACTTAATTTCTTACTGAAGTACGCCACCGGTCTTCCGTCTTGGGTCAACACAACTCTGATCCCTACACCTGAGGCGTCACACTCAATTTCAAATGTTTTAGTAAAATCTGAAAGGGACAATAAAGGAGCTTTCACAAGACATTCTTTAATCAAATTAAATGAACGTTCTTGATCTTCAAACCAGTGAAATGCAGAGTTTTTCTTAATTACACTTGTTAAGGGTGCTGCAATGGTCCTAAATTTGGGCACAAATCGACGGTAGAAGCTAGCCAATCCATGGAAGCTTCGAACTTGGCTAATGTTCGCCGGACGCGGCCATTCCTGAATTGCTCAAACTTTTTCTTGATCTACCTCCAAACCATTGGCACTCACAACATAACCTAAAAACACAACTTTATCAGTGCAAAATGAACACTTTTTGAGATTAGCATACAATACCTCTTTTCGTAAAGTTTCCAACACCGCACATAAATGTGGTACATGCTCCTCTAAAGTTTTGCTGTAGACCAAGATATTGTCAAAGTATACAACACAAAATTTACCAATAAATGCACGTAATACATGGTTCATCAATCTCATAAAAGTACTGGGAGCATTTGTAAGGCCGAATGGCATTACCAACCATTCATACAAACCCAATTTCGTTTTGAAGGCCATTTTCCATTCATCGCCTTCTCGCATTCGTATTTGATGAGAGCCACTTTTAAGATCAATTTTCGTGAAAATCTGGGCACCACTTAATTCATCTAGCATGTCGTCAAGACGAGGTATCAGGTGTCGATACTTGATGGTGATTTTGTTAATGGCGCGATAATCCACGCACATCTGCCACGACCCATCTTTCTTGGGTACAAGCAGCACCGGCACCGCAGAGGGACTTAAGCTCTCTCGGATGTATCCTTTGTCTAGGAGTTCAGTAATTTGCTTTTGCAATTCTTTCATTTCTTCAGGATTACTCCGGTAAGCAGGATGGTTGGGTAATGCAGCTCTAGGTACTAAGTCTATTTGATGTTCGATGCCTCAGATAGGGGGCAGCCCATTTGGTATTTCGTCCAGAAATATGTCTTCAAATTCCTGAATCAAAGACAATAAAGAAGCAGGCAAGTTTTTAGGTAATTCGTTAGTATTCAACAATGCCTCTTTGTACATACATAGGCTGTCTCAAAAACATCGCTCGCCGGATATCACTAACCCTCGCAAACACACTCATTTTCCAACTTTCTTTTTCCTCTCTATTTTTTTCTTGTTTTTGCTTCTTTTCATTTTCTCTCACATTTTTAGCCTTTTCTCTCTCTTTTTCCTTATTTTTCTCTTTTGCACTCTTTTCTTTTTCTCTCGCTTGTTCCACTAAAAATTTAAGTTTTTGTTGATCCTCGTACACTTGCTTCGGAGTGAGAGGTGCAAGTGTCACGTTCTTGCCAAGATGTTTGAAGGAGTATCTATTAGTGTATCCGTCATGCATCACTGTCGGTCGAACTGCCAAGGTCGTCCTAGAAGTAAGTGACCCGCGTGCATCGGCACTACATCGCATAATACTTTATCAGAATATTTCCCGATACTAAAGGGCACTAGGACTTGTTTCGTCACTTTGAGTTCCCCGCCATCGTTAAGCCACTGAAGCTTGTATGGATTCGGGTGCTTAGTGCTGGACAGCCCCAACTTTTCTACCATGAGGGTGCTTGCCACGTTTGTGCAACTCCCTCCATCGATTATGATGCTACACACTTTACCTTGCACTTGACACCTCGAATGAAAAATGTTCTCGCGTTGTTATTCGTCTTCCACACTTTGAAGACTTAGGCTTCGCTTGACGACGAGTAACTCACCTTCAATGGGTTGTTCTAAGTCCTCCTCAACTTTGGAAGTCGATTCAGTCTCGTTCTCCTCCTCGTCCTCCATTTCAATCTTGCCGTCGGCCCTTATCACCATAGTACGTCTATTCGGGCACTGACTCGCTATATGTCCATGACCAAGACACTTGAAGCACTTTATGTCCCTTGAACAAGCGGTGGAATTTTTAGGAGCCTTACCTTTACTGGACTAAGCAATAGGCTTATTCGCCTTAGGTATGGTTGAAGAATCCTTCGTTTGATTTGTTGGAAAACCCTTGCTTGTGCTTTGGCCCCATTTAGAAGGATTGGTATTAGGATAGGCTCGGGTGGTACCTTTTCGTTTTAACTGCTTCTCCACTTTGATAGCCATGTGGACATGGTCCACAACCTCAATGTAATGTTACAGTTCTACGACAGTTGCAATCTCTCGATTAAGTCCCGCTAGAAAGCGAGCCATTGTGGCTTCTCGATCTTCTTGTATATCGGCACGAATCATAGCCACTTCCATTTCTTTATAATAATCTTCCACACTCTTCATCCCTTGGATGAGATTTTGGAGTTTTTGATGCAACTCTCAATGATAGTAGGATGGAATGAATCATCGTGACATAACCGCCTTCATTTCAGTCCAAGTGGAAATGGGATGCTCTCCGTTACGCCTCCGACTAGTGGTCAACTGATCCCACCATATCATTGCATAATCTGAAAACTCAATTACGGCGAATTTGACTTTCTTATTTTCAGAGTAGTTATAAAAAAGGAACACTAGTTCGATTTTCTTCTCCCACTCAAGGTACACCTCGGGATCAAATTTTCCTTGTAAAGGAGGAATGCAGAGTTTGATATTCTTCAAGTCATCATCTTCCCACCTTCGATCTACTTGTCCAAGGTTTTGGGGACGTCTCCTTTCTAGGCTTATGTTAGACCCACGATCACTTTCATCTTCACTATTTTCGTTAACATCATCATCTTGAACCCTTGGTTGTCTTCGTCACTGATTGGGCTCTTCATGTCTTTGCCTAGCAACTTCAAGATATTCATCGCATTGTCTTTGGGCCTCAACTTGGTAGAGTCGATCTTCAAGAGGGTTAAGCCTTCGGTCAAGTAATCGTTCCATCTCGCGCAAAAGGGCCTGCATTTGTAAATCTAGAACATTTCTAACTGGTTCTCGCCCTTGTTGTTCTTCCATGTTTTGTCCACTATTTTGGGACATCTATTCGTTTAAAATAGCCTCACAATCAAATCCTCTCGTTCCACTCAGAAAGAAAGAAGTTTGATGACACTCACACTCGTGTTTACACTCTTAGTTCGACTTTTACCTTCACTCGAATGCGCTCACTCCTCTCTTTACTTTTCTCGTAATTTTGTAAGTAGCTTCGTTAGGCTTAAACCTTGGTCTAGGTGGTCGGTTCAAAAGGGGTGTCAAGAGGTTGATGTATTTGGTTTAGGGTAGGCTAAAAGAATAGGAAATTAGGATTAAAGTGTGGCATATCAGGAAGAGTAGAATAGAAGATGGATTGGGAACTATGTCTAATCAAAGCTTGACGATTAAATAACAACTGAATTGCATAAATCACCCTTTTTTTTACGAATTTTTTTCGAATTTTTTTTAAAAACTTGTATAACTTTTTTTTTGTTCTATATCAAAAACTAAATACAATAGGAACACTTCTGTATGCGATTTTTTTTCTTCGGCTGCGTAGATTTTTGTTTTTGTAGTAACAGCAACAAACTAATCAAAATGAGAAAACTTCAGTATACGGAATTTTTTTTCTATACTCATTTTTTTCAGATCCTACTTACTCGCGTACACTTGGACTAGCCCGAGATTGATTTTGTCGTATGTACTTCTCGTTTGAGTAGCTCTGATACCAAATGATACGAACCAGCCCGGTGATGAGTCGAGTCGTATATGAAATGCCTATTGTCTACGAAGAAGTATCGTTAACGTAGTTTAATAACTTAGACAGAAGTCAGGTTTGAAAAGAAAAGGTGTTTGAAGGAAATGGTATAAATGGAATGGCACGAAAATGGTCGATTTTTGGTATGTTTTAGGTAAGAAAGAAATGGGATCGAACAAAGAATGCAAACAAGAACCAACACCGATTTGGTATCGACCCGTTGTTTATATGCACTTTTTGGTTCGGTTTAGGTTTGGTAAAGGGAACCTCGACCCACTATCTAACAAGATAGGAACCTCGGTTTAGTTTGGAATGCCACACTACAAGTAGTGATAAGTTCGGAATCGATAAAGAACACGATTGACACAACTAGAATGCTAGGAATGCCTAACGAATCTTTGAACAAAATATAAGAAAAGTTTGCCTCACAATTTTGGCAGCATAACATTAACAAAAGTTTCGAAAAGTCCTTTTTACATGGAAAATGAACATGTATTTATAGGCCTAAAGTCTAGGTAGTCGATTGGCCTTTCATACTTACAAATTAATTAAAAGAAAATTCTAGAAAAATAACTCTTAATGTGCATGTCTAGATTCAGCCATGGAAATGGTGGATGAATGCATCTTCATGCTTAAGAAAACAAAATGAATGCATGATGTCCAATGGTCACTTGTAAGGTTCGGCCAACCTTGTTAAATGAAGCAATGTTTGGCCAAAAATTATGAATTAATTGTGGATACTCCAAGGGCCAACACATGTGTGAAAACTGAATGTTGAAGAGTCTTCTAGCGTGAACAAAGTGAATAGAAAAGTCTTGCCATATGAACATAGGTGTGAAACGAATTAAGGAGACTCATGGGGAAGCTAATCGGCCAAGCTATCTTCATGCATGTGTGGTGTCCGAATGGTCACCTTGAAAAATGAAGAGATAGCACACCATACATGAATGGAAACATTCATGAACCTTGAAGACATTGAATGTGGCCATACATGCACTTAGCCGAACATGCAGTTAGGAGATTCAAATCCATTGTGTTCCTACAAGAAATGCGAACAGAATTAATTCAAGCTAATGTGAACACAAATATCAACATTAAATTTGATTATGACCAATTTAATTATCATCAACAAACACTTTTAAGACATATTTAATAAAACTAATGTGACTAAATTTAATATGTAGGATATTAATTAACTAATTATTGAACTTATTAAATAAAAAGTCAATAGTAGTCAAATGCATTCAAAGTGAGCTCCACAAGCTAATGTTTAATTTATGAGCTAAACCCGAGCTGATCTTTGACTCGTAAGCTGATAATGAGCTGGTCCCGAGCTGTGGAACTGAGAATGAACTGAATTCGAGCTAACAAGCTAGTGTTGAGCTGCATGGGAGCTAACTTGAGCTAGAGTTGTACTCGATGAGCTGAACTGAACTTGTAGAAGAGTTCGGCATGGATTCCTAAAGTTTCCACCAGCTAGTTCGGTAGGTCTAGCGTTGACATCATTCCATATTTGCTGAGCTAAATCTATAACAGCTTCTTTAAACTGTTTTGCACGAGCCCTTGTGATTGGCCCTTGAGGTAGCATCATCGGATCTCGGCTCGGACTTGACTTATGGGAAAGCATGATCGTATCAAAAATAATCCATATACACACAATTAGGGCATTTTGCAAAATAGCCCCCACATTTTCACATTTTGACATTTTAGTCCCTAATTCACAAAATCACCAAATACACAAAATTTGAATATACTCATGCTTGGCTGAATTCTCCTAGCTCTCATACAAATCCATACATTTCATTTATTTTACATTTTAGTCCCTCAAGATAACATTTTTACAATTTAACCCAAATTACTCAATTTCATCAAAAATTTAAAGACAAAACATTTAAACCCAATATCAAACTTTCATAATTCATCATATAACATCACAAAGTTCATGAATCCATCCATGGCACATTTCAAAATCATCAACAAAATTAGAAATCGAGGCATGGGTTAGATAGTACTCGAAGCAACGATCACAAAAACGTAGAAATTATCAAAAACTGATCAAAAGACATACCTTAATCAAAGAAACTTAATGGCCGAACCCTAATGTTCTTTCTCTTTTATTTTGTTCATCAATTTTCGGCAAGATGGATAATTAATGGCCATTTTAATGCTTTTGGTTTTATTTTAATTACTTTAATATGCTAATGACCATAATACCCTTTTAGTAACCCATTTAAAATCACATCTAATAAGGTCATATTTGTCCATTATACAAGTAAAAGGCTTAATAACCACATAAGGACCTCATATTTGACAAGACAAATCAATTAGGCACTTAATCAAATATAAAACCACTTTTACACTTTCTGCGATTATGTCCTTTTTCAAAATTAAGCATAAAAACGATTAAATTTTCACACTAAACTTTCACACATGTCAATTCACTTATAATAGGCACAAAAAATAATAGTAAAATATTTTTCTAACATGGATTTGTGGTCCCAAAACCACTATTCTGACTAGGGTCAAATTAGACTGTTACAATTTCTATTTTACTTAACAATTTTCCTTTTTAGCGATAACAATCATGTCTCGTGAAGAATTTATCGAATCAAAATATCAATATTTGGTGCAAGAAATGCGAAGAATAGTGAATACTAATTTTGACAAATTGCATGAGAGATTAGACCGTGTGGAGAAAAGAGACCAACGGGAACGAATGTCATCAAGTCAGAAAGCAGATTTGAGAACATCATGGAGATACACATCCAACGACTACTCGAGAAGAGACTCCAATCAAGATTCCTTTTCATCAAGGAATTCGAGATGAAGAGAAGTTAATTTTGATTTTGAATCCTTCCGAAAAGATATGCGAGATGAAAGATACACCTCTTTAAGAACTCCAAAGAAAACATCCACGAAGAGATCTTCACGAAGAATTATTCGTGAATCATATGCAAACGATTTTTCTCCTTTTGAACAAAATGATTATTCTCCTGAATCTTTTGTAACCTCTTGTAAAAAGAAAATGAGAAAAGAAAAAGATGAAAAGTAAAAAGAGATCAAAAGAAAAGAGAGGCAAGAAAAGATTATGAGAGAGAATGAGCAAATTTTGAATGAAATTGAAAGATGAAATAAAGAAAAGTGAGAAAAAGAATGAAAGGAAAGTGAACAAGAAAAAGAGCAAAAAGAAATTGAAAAAGACGTTGAAAAAAAAAAGAATATTTACAAAAGGAAAGAGTTGAAAAAGAGATTGAGATAAAAGAATGAGTGGAAGAAACAAGTGATATTAAAGAAAAAGATTCGAGTGGAAAAGATGTTAGTGAGCAAGCGAGTATTGTTTCCACTAACCCACCTATTAGTTTTTCTTATGATATTTCTTCCCAGAATTTTGAAAATCCGTGTGACCAATTCCAGCTTCAATACCTTCCCAACGAGCGGTGATTTTGGTTGTACAAGAAAGGTAAGAATGAGAATGACAACTACCTACTTGTGTCCGAAGGTAAACGAGGTAAGGACTCTATGATTATCAAGTCACGATCATTTGATTTTAAAACTGCTAATAAAGGTTTTGATGGTTAAATTTTCGAAAGGTCTCCAAATTTTGATTTGGTTAGTTATTGTTCAACTTTTGATGTTAATGTCCTTATTTCGAAAAGTGCCATGGAAGTTTTATCTTATGACATGTTTAACCCTTCTATTAGGTTGGTTTCGCCTATGCGAATTGTGGAAATGTGTGATAAAAGTTTTGCACATACAAATTTTGATGTGTTTGAATACTTAAACTCTTTGAATATATGTGCTAAACCTTTTGCTTAAACATGCCTATTCGATTGGTCTGTGATGGATTTGAACTTTTGAAAAGTTGCATGTTCACAATTTCTTTGTTCGACATATGTGTTCAAAGGTTTTTGCATACAATGAATAATTCGTTTGATTTTGCCCTTCAAGAGAAGTCTTTGAATTTTTGTGCAAAATTTCCATGTTTTGATTTGCCTGTCCGATTAAGATTCTTAAAGTATGAGTTTCTGCATATTTGTTTGCCTAAACTTTCTTTGTTCTATTTTTGTGATTTATTGGTGAAAGTGAAACTCTTGTTGTATATTGGGCTAAGTGATCAAAATCGAGCCTTTAAGCCGGGAGTTAGCCACTTTAAGTTGTTACCAAGAGAAGGTAAGCATCATAATTCCCTTGTAAATAAATTTGTTGCACCTATTCATCTAATTCGAACTTATCTTCATTTCTGAAAATAAATCCTATGGTGAGCTTACAAAATCAAAATCAAGTCTTTGGTTTTGGAAATTTTGTTTTTAATCCTGGAATCGGTTCATGCTATCCACTTGTGAATAACATTTTAGCATGTCCTTTTAAGTATATCCTTCCTGATGGTATTGACATTTTCCATTTTTGTGGAGATTACATTTTGAAAAGTGCAAATAGTCTTTTTAACTTTTTACCTTTTTAGGTTTATTCGAGTCCAAAATATCGATTACATTACCTTGCTAAGGAGCGAAGGTTTGTTCTGCAAGAACGAGGTAAATTCAAACTTTCGTCATGTAACTTACAAGGTAAGTCAAAAATGTCTTTGTTTTGTTTGAAAAGTGAAGAACTTGGTGTTGTTAAAAATGACTTGGTGGAAAGTGGCCATATTATTTATCCTGCTCCTGTATGTCTATTCAACCAAATACGGCAAGATGAGGTTGTTCAAATCAAAAAGCCAAGTGAATATGTCCTTTGGTTTGATCCATTTGGAATGTTGTGGTTGAAACGAGGAATGCATTCTTGTTTGCTAAATTGCGTGATTAATCATTCCTTGTTTCCATTTTGTTCAATAGTTCATATTGATGGCATATCAAAATTGTGCGATAATATGAAGCATCCATGTTATGAACGAATAAATTTTTTTCCATATGATCTTTGGACTGGATTTTATAAGTGTTATTTGAATTTGAGTTTGTCGCACTTTTCATTGTCAAATTTGGTGAGTAAATTTGAAAAAGTTTGTGTGATAACCTTTGTCCCATTTGACTGAGGAAAGCTGCGTGAGGGAAAATATTTTCCAGCAGACAAATGGCTCGACTTGAGGACAAGTCGCCCTCAAGAGGGGGGAATGATATGAACCCGCCCCGCAAACTACTTTGGTCAAGTTTACCAAGCCGAGCATTACACTATTGGCAAGCTGATCCTAGCTCATTTCTAGCTCTCCGAGCTCCGTCCAGCTCAATTCAGTATATTATCGAGTTAATTTTGGTTTGACTCAGCTCATTAGAGCTCAACTCGGTTTGATGCAAGCTCATTGAGCTTGATTTGAAATTATTTAATTTCATGAATCTTAATTTGCTGGAATAAATTAAATTAATTGAGTTAGTGAATTTTAGTTAAAGTCAACTCAAATAATTAGTTCCTTTAAGTGTGTCAAATTTGGACATAATTAATTAATGTTTAATGTGTCTTTAGTTAGGACAAATAATTTCATGATAAAAATTAATTCTAGCAGAATTTAATTTGCTGTCTTAATCTATGACATGTTTTAATGTGTCCTAGTAAGTACATAGAATCAATGTGTCTGGATTAATACATGCATTTAAAGTGTCCTAAGCTTAGACAAATTAAATAAGCTATTTATGTCTTAACCAAATTTAATTCATGTTGCTACTTTGTCCAGTCGAATTTATGGTGCATATTAATTGCTGTCTGAATTAAAGAGGTGTTGGAGAAAGCATAGGACAAATTTAAGGAGTTGTTCAGCTTGCAAGGGGCATCCATTAAAGAGGTTGTTCATGGCAAGCATGCATGGGACAGGCTTAATATGCAAGTAAGAACCAACACTAAGTATGAGTGTTGACCCAAAACTTATAGGATCTTAAGAGGGATAGTTGATGGTGATAAACGACCTTGACCCGTTACCTAAAAAGGTAAGAACTGAAGGTATGGTTGGATTGAATGCCGCACTCGTTTGGAGTGATAATTTCGGAAAAGAAAGACTAAGGTTGACAACACTGACAACAGATAAGCCAACAAAGTCTAAGAACGAAATTGGAGAGAAGAAAATCTCACAATTATAATATATTTCATTCAAATTGACAAAAGTTTTAAAACAAAGAAATGAAATACATATTTATAGTGCTGGACTTAAGCTAGCCGAATAGTCATCTTAGGGTAGCTAATTGGACATTTGTTTTCAGCTTAAATGAGGTGAAATTTCTTGGAAAGTTCCTAGCAATATTCTTGAAGCTTCCAGCAGCTTGAGAACACCAATGGTTAAGTCTTTTGCTGGTCCCAATTAGCTGAAATAATTGAAATTAATTTGGGAGCTGAAAGGAGCTGAATGGGGCTGATTTTAGCTGGAAAAATTCGGCCAAGGTAATGCATGAGGTGCCTTGGGTTTCCAAATAGACACTTGCTTAATTGGGATGCTTAGATTACCCCAAAAGGGAGCAAGTGAGCAGCCACTTTGAATGTGAAAACTCAAAACCGATCAGCCTTTAGGTGTGAAAAGAATTTCTAGCAATATGAACTCATTTAAGCAAGCTTAGGGAAGAGGATCCAGTAGCTTGGAAGAAGAAAAATCAGCTCACTCTTGGCTCTTGCACTCACCAAATAGCTGCTTAGGGAATGGCAATTAGCATCACACCATTTTTATGGCCGGCCATGCATGTATCTACAGTAATTAAATTCAGCCAAGGTCAATGTTAAGACAAATTAAATTCGACAGCCATAATAAACTCAATTCAGCTATGACAAATTTAATTCAGCTACAATTTAATTTGTATTAATCTAGGACGCTTTAAAAACATATATTAGCTAAGACACTAATTTAATTTAGCTACAGCCAAGACACATTTAACACACTAATTTAATATGTTCAAATTAAACACAAATTTATTAACACTTATTTATTACTCAAATTAAAATAACTAAAATAACTAAATGCGTTTACTTTATTCTAGCAACTAAAAAGTATAAATTAGAAATAAACTTTTAAATGATCAAACGAGCTCATTGAGCTAAGTTGAGCTGAACGGAGCTCTTGGAGCTGAATACGAGCTGAGATTGACTTGCAAGAGGTTGCAAGGAGTCCTTATTGAGCTGGTCCAAGCTCTTTCAATTTGTCCAGCCATTGTTTCGCCCCAAGCTTGATGGACTAAGGCTGAAATGGCCTCCTTGAATTGCTTGGCACGAGCTCGTGTAATTGGTCCTTGAGGCAGCACCAATGGATCCTTGCTTGAGCCAGGTGCACTCCGGGGCATGATTGTATCATCCCCCCTTCTTCAAAGCGACTTGTCTTCAAGTCAGAATCTGCATCAAAGGGAGATAAGTTAGAAACATTAAAGCTCGTACTTATGTTATACTCACCCGGTAAGTCAAGTTTGTATAAATTCTCGATGATGTGCTCAAGAACTTGGAAAGGCCCGTCTCCTCGAGGTAACAACTTGGATCTTCATTGAGCGGGAAAACACTCTTTGCACATTTGAACCCAAACCCAATCACTGGGTTCGAGCACAATTCTCTTTCGACCTTTATTTACTTTTTGGATATAGCTTTCGGTCCTTGCTTCGATATTGGCTCAAACTTTCTGATGCAACTCATTGACATAGTCGGCCTTTTTATTTGCATCTACATAATAATTTGATCGTTAGGTAAAGGCACTAAGTCTAATGGAGTTAACGGGTTAAATCCATAAACAATCTCAAAAGGAGAAAACTTAGTCGCCGAGTGGACAGAGCGATTATATGCAAACTCAATATGAGGTAAGTAATCCTCCCACGACTTCAAGTTCTTCTGAATGATGGCCCGAAGTAGTGTTGATAAAACATGGTTGACCACCTCCATTTGTCCATCCGTTTGGGGGTCGCAAGTTGTTGAGAACAGCAACTTGGTTCTGAGTTTAGCCCACAACGAACACCAAAAATGACTTAGGAACTTCGTGTCTCGATTGGAAACTATGTTCTGCTGAATGCCATGCAATCGAACAACGTCCCTAAAGAAAAGATTAGAAACATGAAAAACATCATCAGTTTTCATACATGTAATAAAATGAGACATTTTCAAGAATCGGTCAATAACAACAAAGATGGAATCCTTCCCCCTTTTTATTCTAGGCAATCCAAGGACAAAGTCCATGGATATATCCATCCAAGGGCCTTCGGGTATAGGAAAAGTATACAAGCCATGGGGTTGAGTTTTAGACTTGGCCCTCTTGCACGTCACACAACGTTCGCAAACGCGTTTGACATCCCTTCGCATTTGTGGCCAATAAAAATGTTCTTGAAGCGTTGATAATGTCTTACTTATTTCGAAGTGCCCCATAAGGCCCCTGCTATGCGCCTTATGCACAAGTAAATCTCGAATTGATCCTTGCGGGATACACAATTTACCTAACTTAAAAAGAAAACCCTCGTACTTATAAAACTTCTCAACAGAGGCATTCTCACAAGCAGAAAATATGTCACCAAAGTCATCATCAGTAGCATATAATTCTTTCAAATAAGAAAATCCAAGAATTTTAGAATCAAGATATGATAATAAAGCATACCTTCTCAAAAGTGCATCAGCCATAATATTATCTTTACCTTTCTTGTATTTGATGACGTAGGGAAATGATTCGAGGTACTCGACCCATTTCACATGACGCTTGTTCAACTTATGCTGGCCCTTAATGTGTTTCAGTGCTTCGTGATCAGAGTGAATCATGAACTACTTTGGCCATAGGTAGTGCTGCCACGTCTTGAGAGCTCAGATGAGAGCGTATGTTTCTTTGCCGTAAATGGGGTAGTTAAGCACAACCCCATTTAACTTCTTGCTAAAATACGCCACAGGCCTTCCATCTTGGGTTAGCACGGCCCTAATTCCAACACTTGAAGCATCATATTCAATTTCAAATGTTTTAGTAAAATCAGGTAATGCAAGTAAAGGGGCTTTAGTAAGACAATCTTTAATTAAAGTAAAAGCTTTTTCTTGTTCTTCGGCCCAATAGAAAGCTGAATTCTTTTTAATCACACTTGTCAAGGGTGCGGCTATAGAGCTGAAGTTGGACACGAAATATTGATAAAAGCTTGCCAAACCATGGAAGCTACAAACTTGGTGATACGACCATACTTCCTGAGTTATCGGCTGCCAATGAAGATCCTCTCGAGTTGCCCGTAGGACCGATCACCCGAGCTCGAGCAAAGAGATTCAAAGACGCAACAACAACCTCAGTTGATAGAGTTTGGGGTGAAACCATTGCTGGACTTTTGAAAGCTCATGGACCAGCAAACCAATCAAACCATGCATACTCCTTCAAGCTCAAATCAGCTCGTCTTCAACTTAACTTAGCTCAACGAGCTCGTTTCAGCTCATTTTATTATTGCGTTTAATATGCTAGAATAAATCATTTAAGTTGCTGTTAGTTTTATTAGTTATTTAGTTTTAATAATTAATTTGTCATAATCTGGACATGTTTTAATTATGTTCTAAATTAATTACTTAATTAATTAGGACCAATTAAATATGTCTTAACTATTACAAAGAGTAATTATGTCCAGCTTAATTTATGATGCAAGATTTATTTGTTTATGTTGCCGAATTTAATGTGTCTAAAAGGGATTTAATTTGCTGAATTAATTGTTGTAGGTACATTACCCCTTGGACGGCTAGGTGCATGTATGGGTTTGTTCAATGAATGGAGAACAATTAATGCAAGTTCATGTGTGGCCAGATTCCAGCTCCCTTCCAAGTTCCATGAATAGCAGAATGAATGTGGGAGGACCTTTGGAGTTTCTATGCACCTATTCGGCCAAGAGACACCTCTTGGAAGCCACATGCATCCAATGGCCGAACCTAGACAATCTATTTAGCTTCCAAAGCTTCACATTCATCCAAGTGTTTTTTTTTGCTGATACATGAAGCTGTCTAATACATTCCCATCAGCCGAATCAAGACTTAGCTAATTAAAGTTTTCATTCTAGAACATTCTAATTAGTTCATGGCCAAATTTACTTAGTCTTTAAGCTAGTTAATTTGTCCATTCGGCTACATAAGTTAGTTTATAAATAGTCTAGTCATTTCTTTGTAAAGGGACTTTTTTTGCCAAAATTGATAATCGAACTTTTGTTCTTGTGAGAATTTTCTTCTCTAAGTCTCGTTTAAGATTTTTGTTGGCTTATCTACCTAGTAGTGGCGTCAACCTATTTCTTTTACGAAACTGAACTTATCACTAGTTTTAGTGTGGCGTTCAAAACCCTTTATCATCGAGGTTCCTATCTGTCTAGATAGTGGGTCGAGGTCCATTTCGTTTCAACCAACCTTTCTTAAGAACTCATAAGTCTCGGGTTGATATTTACTAATATCGGTTCAACTTGTTCTTAGGACCAACCTTACCTTATTTCGTACATCTCCCAAATATTCCAAATTCAACCGACTTTCGTTTCTCTTCTGAACCATACATCATCTATCAACTATCCAACTTCCTTCTTTCTTAAACCTAAACTAAACACCGTTATTGAACCTAAACTTTGACATTCAAAACTCTTCCAAATTTGAAATCACTTCTCCTTTCCAATTCCCATCGACGCCTTCTCGTTGACGATCGAGCAATCTACATACAATTCTACTCTCCTCGAAGTGGTTCGTATCATTTGGTATCAGAGCTACTAAAACAAGAAGTTCGTGTGACGAAATCAATTCCGGACTAGTCCAAGTGTACGCGAGTAAGTAGGATCCAAAAAAAAAAAGAGTATAGAAAAAAAAATTTCGTATACCGAAGTTTTCTCAATTTGATTAGTTTGTTGCTACTATAATAAAAACAAAAATCTACGCAGCCGAAGAAAAACAATCGTGTACAAAAGTGTTTCTATTGTATTTAGTTTGTCGGTATAGTACAAAAAAAAAGTTATACAAGTTAAAAAAAATAAAAAAAAAGTGTGATTTATGCAATTCAGTTGTTATTTGATCGTCAAGATTTGATCTGATATAGTTCCCGATCCATCTTTTATTCTACTCTCCCTAATTCACCACACTTTTTTACCCAATTCCCTGTTCTTTCAGCCAACCCTAAACCTATACACATCTCCATTGTTACCCTTTTGAAACTGACTCACAAACTAGAAGATCAAGCCTAGTAAATCCTTTACGAGGTTATAAGAGAAGAAAGGAGTGGAAAAAGGCACGAGTGAGTGAGCGCATTTGAGGGGAGGTAAAAGCCAAACGAGCGTAAACACGAGTTAAGGTTACAACATGTCGCGAAGTCCGGAACGAAGCATGAATGAAGGACTACCAAGGCAACCTATAAGGAACGTGGCTCCCGGAGGTGGAGGTGATACGAACCACCTCGAGGAGAGTAGAATCGTATGTAGATTGCTCGATCGTCAACGAGAAGGCGTCGATGGGGATTGGAAAGGAGAAGTGATTTCAAATTTGGAAGAGTTTTGAATGTCAAAGTTTAGGTTCAATAACGGTGTTTAGTTTAGGTTTAAGAAAGAAGGAAGTTGGATAGTTGATAGATGATGTATGGTTCAGAAGAGAAACGAAAGTCGGTTGAATTTAGAATATTTGGGAGATGTACGAAATAAGGTAAGGTTGGTCCTAAGAACAAGTTGAACCGATATTAGTAAATATCAACCCGAGACTTATGAGTTCTTAAGAAAGGTTGGTTGAAACGAAATGGACCTCGACCCACTATCTAGACAGATAGGAACCTCGGTATAAAGGGTTTTGAACGCCACACTAAAACTAGTGATAAGTTCAGTTTCGTAAAAGAAATAGGTTGACGCCACTACTAGGTAGATAAGCCAACAAAAATCTTAAACGAGACTTAGAGAAGAAAATTCTCACAAGAACAAAAGTTCGATTATCAATTTTGGCAAAAAAAGTCCCTTTACAAAGAAATGACTAGACTATTTATAAACTAACTTATGTAGCCGAATGGACAAATTAACTAGCTTAAAGACTAAGTAAATTCGGCCATGAACTAATTAGAATGTTCTAGAATGAAAACTTTAATTAGCTAAGTCTTGATTCGACTGATGGGAATGTATTAGACGACTTCATCATATCATCAAAAAAAAACACTTGGATGAATGTGAAGCTTTGGAAGCTAAATAGATTGTCTAGGTTCGGCCATTAGATGCATGTGGCTTCCAAGAGGTGTCTCTTGGCCGAATAGGTGCATAGAAACTCCAAAGGTCCTCCCACATTCATTCTGCTATTCATGGAACTTGGAAGGGAGTTGGAATCTGGCCATACATGAACTTGCATTAATTGTTCTCCATTCATTGAACAAACCCATACATGCACCTAGCCGTCCAAGGGGTAATGTACCTACAATAATTAATTCAGCAAATTAAATCCCTTTTAGACACATTAAATTCGGCAACATAAACAAATAAATCTTGCATCATAAATTAAGCTGGACATAATTACTCTTTGTAATAGTTAAGACATATTTAATTGGTCCTAATTAATTAAGTAATTAATTTAGAACATAATTAAAACATGTCCAGATTATGACAAATTAATTATTAAAACTAAATAACTAATAAAACTAACAGCAACTTAAATGATTTATTCCAGCATATTAAACGCAATAATAAAATGAGCTGAAACGAGCTCGTTGAGCTAAGTTAAGTTGAAGACGAGCTGATTTGAGCTTGAAGGAGTATGCATGGTTTGATTGGTTTGCTGGTCCATGAGCTTTCAAAAGTCCAGCAATGGTTTCACCCCAAACTCTATCAACTAAGGTTGTTGTTGCGTCTTTGAATCTCTTTGCTCGAGCTCGGGTGATCGGTCCTACGGGCAACTCGAGAGGATCTTCATTGGCGACCGATAACTCGGAAGTATGGTCGTATCATTCCTCCTCTCTTGAAGCGATTTGCCCCAAATCGTCACCTATATCATAGAAAGAGAGATCAGCCACGTTAAAGGTAGCACTTACATTGTACTCACAGGAGATCAAGTTTATAAGAATTATCGTTTATTCGTTCCAAAACTTGAAATGGCCCATCTCCTCTTGGCAATAACTTCGACTTTCGCTGAGCTGGAAATCTTTCCTTTCGCATATGAACCCACACCCAATCTCCGGGTTCAAATATGACTTGTCTTCGCCCTTTGTTGGCCTTGCGCACATATTGCTCCGTCCTAGCCTCAATATTAGCTTTAACCTTTTGATGCAACTGTTTCACATAATCCGCTTTCTTCTTGGCATCTATATTAATAATTTGATCGTTAGGTAATGGAATTAGATCAAGAGGAGATAAAGGATTAAAACCGTAAACTATTTCAAATGGAGAAAATTTAGTAGCAGAGTGAATAGTTCGATTATAGGCAAACTCTATATGAGGCAGGCATTCCTCCCACGATTTGAGATTTTTGCGGACGATGGCCCGTAGTAGAGTGGATATTACACGGTTCACCACCTCGGTTTGTCCATCCGTTTGAGGATGACATGTCGTGGAGAATAAGAGCTTCGTGCCTAGCTTACTCCAAAGTGTCCTCCAAAAATGGCTAAGGAATTTTGCATCGCGGTCAGACACTATCGTCTTCGGAATTCCATGCAACCTAACAACTTCTTTAAAAAAAAAGGTTAGCAATATTAACAGCATCATCAGTTTTCGAACAAGCAATAAAATGTGACATTTTTGAAAATCGATCTACTACAACAAAAATGGAATCTTTTCTGGTTCAAGTTCGCTGTAGACCTAAGATAAAATCCATTGAAAGATCAATCCAGGGACCTTCGGGAATAGGCAAAGCCATGTACAGTCCATGTGGGTTAACCTTTGATTTTGCCTTCTTACAAACCAAGCATCGCGAACATATTTTCTCGACATCCCGTTTCATCCGTGGCCAAAAGAAGTGTTCTCTTGTAGCATGGCTAAAGTCTTTGCAATGCCAAAATGGCCCATGAGACCGCCACCATGTGCCTCAAGTACTAGCAACTCTCGCACGGAACTTTGTGGGATACAAAGCTTACCTTCTCGAAAAAGGAAGCCATCTAACCTGAAGAACTTATCAACAGCAGTACGTTCACACAATTTATATACATCCCCAAAATCAGTATCAGAGTTATACAAATCTTTCAAAAATGCAAACCCAAGCAGTTTTGAATCCAAATGATTTAACAAGGTATATCGACGAGATAGTGCATCGGCCACAATATTTTCTTTACCTTTTTTATACCGTATAACATAAGGGAAGGATTCAAGAAATTCTACCCATTTTGCGTGCCTTTTGTTGAGCTTGTGTTGGCCTTTGATGTGCTTGAGCGATTCATGGTCCGAATGGATGACAAACTCCTTCGGCCACAAATAATGTTGCCATGTTTCCAATGCTCGGATCAGAGCGTACATTTCCTTATCGTATGTGGGATAATTCAATGGTGCACCACTTAGCTTTTCACTAAAATACGCCACGGGCTTCCCTTCTTGGGTCAACACAGCACCAATCCCGATACTTGAAGCATCACATTCAATTTCAAACGTTTTATCAAAATCAGGCAATACAAGTAATGGGGCATTAGTTAAATGATCTTTAAGTAAAATAAATGATTTTTCTCGCTCCTCGCTCCAAAAGAAGGCTGAATTCTTTTTGATCACGCTAGTGAGAGGTGCGGCTAATGTGCTAAAATTTGGGACAAATCGACGATAGAAGCTCGCCAAGCCATGGAAACTTCGTACTTGACTTATGCTAGTCGATCTAGGCCACTCTCGGATAGCTTTCACCTTTTCTTGATCAACTTGAAGTCCTTGCAAGCTGACAACAAATCCTAGGAAAACAACTTGGTTAGAACAAAACGTGCATTTCTTAAGGTTGGCACATAAAGTTTCCTTTCGCAACACATCAAGAACAGCTCGTAAATGCCTCAAATGATCATCTAAAGACCTACTATAAACAAGAATGTCATCAAAATAAATCACGCAAAATTTACCAATGTAAGCGCGAAGAACATGGTTCATTAAACGCATAAAGGTACTAGGAGCGTTAGTAAGACCGAATGGCATTACCAACCACTCATACAAACTGTGTTTGGTTTTAAACGCTGTTTTCCACTCATCTCCCTCGCGTATCCGTATTTGATGGTATCCGCTTTTGAGGTCAATTTTGGAGAACAACTGAGCACCACTTAGTTCGTCGAGCATATCATCTAAGCGCGATATGGGATGACGATACTTAATCGTGATTTTGTTCACGGCGCGACAGTCAACGCACATGCGCCAAGTCCCATCCTTCTTTGGCACCAACAAAACAGGAACAGCGCATGGACTAAGGCTCTCGCGGATGAATCCCTTTTCAAGGAGTTCATTCACTTGTTTTTGCAGCTCCTTGGTCTCCTCGGGATTACTACGATAAGCCGGTCGGTTTGGTATAGACGCGCCAGGAATGAAGTCAATTTGATGTTCTATTCCCCGAATAGGTGGTAAGCCACTCGGAACTTCATCAGGAAATAATCTTCGAATTCCTGCAATATAGAGACAACAGAAGAAGGTAAAGCAGCATCTAATTCGTTAGTATTCAAATATGATTCCTTGTACATGAGTACAAGTATAGGCTGCCTTAACATAAAGGATTTTCGAATGTCACTCCCTTTCGCATAAACACTCATTTTTGCACTCGTTTTTTCTTCACTCTTTTGTTTTTCTTGTTCTTTATTCTTTTCTCTCATTTTAACAACTTGTTTCCCTTGTTTCTTTTCACTCACTTTGTCACACACCTTTTCACTCTTTTCTTTCTTTTCATTCTCTTTAAATTGTTCAATTGAATCACGTAACTTCACTTGATCTTCGTATACTTGTCTCGGTGTCAAAGGCGCTAAAGTGATGTTCTTGCCCAAATGCTTGAAGGTGTATCGGTTGGTGTAGCCATCATGTACCACCTTTCGATCAAATTGCCATGGACGGCCTAACAATAGGTGCCCGGCATGCATGGGAACCACGTCGCAGAGAACTTCATCGTTGTATTTTTCGATGGAAAATGGCACCAACACTTGCTTTGTCACCTTCAACTCCCCACCATCATTAAGCCATTGAAGCTTATATGGACAAGGATGCTTCGTTGTGGCCAAGCCGAGTTTCTCCACCATTAATGTACTAGCGACGTTTGTACAACTTTCGCCATCCACAATAAGGCTACACACCTTGCCTTGCACAAGGCAACGCGTATGGAAGATATTCTCGCGTTGTTGTTCATTCTCCGCGCTTTGTACACTTAGGCTACATTTGATTACAAGGATTTCACCTTCGACGGCATACTCAAGTTCGCCTTCTTCATCACTGACAGGGGTGTCAGATTCTTCTTCTTTCTCGTCTTCCGACTCAATTTTACATTACCGCACGCATCACCATTGTTCTTCGGTTAGGGCATTGACTAGCGATATGCCCTCGTCCCAAGCACTTAAAGCACTTGATATCCCTTGTGTGATTTGGTTTGGCAACTTCTTTGCCTTTGCTTGATTCACCAACGGGTTTATTAAACTTTGCAGGATTGCTTTGTTCCTTCGAGCGACTAGGGACGTCTTTTTTGCTTGTACCTTGTCCCCACTTTGAATTGTTTGCGGGGTTGGCATAGGTCCGAACGGAGCTTTTCTTCTTGAGTTGTTTTTCAATTTTAATCGCAACATGAACCATATCGGTCACCTCGACATAGTGTTGAAGCTCCACCAGGTTAGCAATCTCTCGATTTAGCCCGGCTAAGAACCTAGCCATGGTTGCCTCACGGTCTTCTTCCACATTCGCACGAATCATTGCTATTTCCATCTCTTTAAAATAATCCTCCACGCTTCGGTGGCCTTGCGAAAGGTTTTGCAACTTTTGGTATAATTCCCGATGGTAATAAGACGGGATAAATCTCTTTCTCATCACCACCTTCATCTCTTGCCATGTTGAGATTGGTCTCTCTCTGTTTCGTCTTGACTTGCTGTTAATTGGTCCCACCACACCATGGCATAGTCGGAGAATTCGATTGCCGCCAACTTGACTTTCTTGGCCTCCGAGTAGTTATGGCAGTCGAACACGAATTCTATTTTCTTTTCCCACTCCAGGTATGCCTCCGGATCAGCCTTGCCTTGGAAGGGTGGTATGGAGAGCTTAATGTTCTTCAAATCATCATCAACTTGGTCTCGATCCCTTTGACCCCAATTTCGCTGACCTCGGCATCGCTCACTTTGATTTGAACCTTGGTCGCTTTCTAAATCACTTGGGTCATACATCTCGTCTTCGAACGGCCTTGCTCGTCCTCTTTCAAGTCTAGGGCCTTGAGGCATTCTTTCTCGTCGCCCCCTCTCTTTGACTCGGTCTAGTCTCTCATTTATGGACTCGAGTTCATTGCGAAACATACGTTGGATTTCTCTTAGGAGGGCTTGCTGGCCTAAATCAGGGACTCCTCCACCTCCGGGAGCTACGTTCCTTATAGGTTGCCTTGGTAGTCCTTCATTCATGTTTCGTTCCGGACTTCGCGACATGTTGTAACCTTAACTCGTGTTTACGCTCGTTTGGCTTTTACCTCCCCTCAAATGCGCTCACTCACTCGTGCCTTTTTCCACTCCTTTCTTCTCTTATAACCTAGTAAAGGATTTACTAGGCTTGATCTTCTAGTTTGTGAGTCAGTTTCAAAAGGGTAACAATGGAGATGTGTATAGGTTTAGGGTTGGCTGAAAGAACAGGGAATTGGGTAAAAAAGTGTGGCAAATTAGGGAGAGTAGAATAAAAGATGGATCGGGAACTATATCAGATCAAATCTTGACGATCAAATAACAACTGAATTGCATAAATCACACTTTTTTTTTTGATTTTTTTTTAACTTGTATAACTTTTTTTTTGTACTATACCGACAAACTAAATACAATGTAGAAACACTTTTGTACTTACGATTTTTTCTTAATTTGCGTAGATTTTTGTTTTTATTATAGCAGCAACAAACTAATCAAATTGAGAAAACTTCAGTATACAAAATTTTTTTTTCTATACTCTTTTTTTTTTTGGATCCTACTTACTCGCGTACACTTGGACTACTAGGAATTGATTTTCGTCGCACGAACTTCTCGTTTTAGTAGCTCTGATACCAAATGATACGAACCACCTCAAGGAGAGTAGAATCGTATGTAGATTGCTCGATCGTCAACGAGAAGGCGTCGATGGGAATTGGAAAGGAGAAGTGATTTCAAATTTGGAAGAGTTTTGAATGTCAAAGTTTAGGTTCAATAACGGTGTTTAGTTTAGGTTTAAGAAAGAAGGAAGTTGGATAGTTGATAGATGATGTATGGTTCAGAAGAGAAACGAAAGTCGGTTGAATTTGGAATATTTGGGAGATGTACGAAATAAGGTAAGGTTGGTCCTAAGAACAAGTTGAACCGATATTAGTAAATATCGAACCGAGACTTATGAGTTCTTAAGAAAGGTTGGTTGAAACGAAATGGACCTCGACCCACTATCTAGACAGATAGGAACCTCGGTATAAAGGGTTTTGAACGCCACACTAAAACTAGTGATAAGTTCAGTTTCGTAAAAGAAGTAGGTTGACGCCACTACTAGGTAGATAAGCCAACAAAAATCTTAAACGAGACTTAGAGAAGAAAATTCTCACAAGAACAAAAGTTCGATTATCAATTTTGACCAAAAAAAAGTCCATTTACAAAGAAATGACTAAACTATTTATAAACTAACTTATGTAGCTGAATGGACAAATTAACTAGCTTAAAGACTAAGTAAATTCAGCCATGAACTAATTAGAATGTTCTAGAATGAAAACTTTAATTAGCTAAGTCTTGATTCGGCTGATGGGAATGTATTAGACAGCTTCATGTATCAGCAAAAAAAACACTTGGATGAATGTGAAGCTTTGGAAACTAAATAGATTGTCTAGGTTCAGCCATGGGATGCATGTGGCTTCCAAGAGGTGTCTCTTGGCCGAATAGGTGCATAGAAACTCCAAAGGTCTTCCCACATTCATTCGCTATTCATGGAACTTGGAAGGGAGCTGGAATCGGCCATACATGAACTTGCATTAATTGTTCTCCATTCATTGAACAAACCCGTACATGCACCTAGCCGTCCAAGGGTAATGTACCTACAACAATTAATTCAAAGCAAATTAAATCCCTTTTAGACACATTAAATTCGGCAACATAAACAAATAAATCTTGCATCATAAATTAAGCTGGACATAATTACTCTTTGTAATAGTTAAGACATATTTGATTGGTCCTAATTAATTAAGTAATTAATTTAGAACATAATTAAAACATGTCCAGATTATGACAAATTAATTATTAAAACTAAATACTAATAAAACTAACAGCAACTTAAATGATTTATTCCAGCATGGGAACAACATCGTAAAGTACTTCATCCACATATTTTCCAATGGTAAAGGATACGAGTACTTGCTTTGTTACCTTTAATTCATCGCCATCATTGAGTCATTGGAGTTTATATGGACTCGGGTGCTTGGTGGTTGGCAAGACAAGTTTCTCCACCATGAGAGTGCTTGCCACATTTGTGCAACTCCCCCCACTGATGATGACGCTATAGATCTTCCCTTGGACTTGGCACCAAGTATGGAAGATGTTTTCTCTTTGTTGCTCGTCTTCCACACTTTGGAGACTAAGACTTCATTTAAGAACAAGAAGCTCATTGTCTACAGCATGTTCTACTTCTTCCTCCTCGTCGGATGTCGGTTCAGACTCATTTTCAACCTCGTCTTTTGACTCTATCTCGCCATTTGCACACACCACCATAGTGCTTCGATTTGGGTACTAACTCGTAATATGGCCCCTCCCGAGGCATTTGAAACACTTGATGTCCCTCAAACGGTTGGAGGAACTCTCGACTGCCTTGCCTTTGCAAGACTCAGCCAAAGGCTTGGTTGGTTTTGTTGGCATCGTCGTCTCTTTAGCGCGGTTTGTTGGAGTGCTTTTGCCAACGCCTTGGCTCCACTTTAAAGTATTTACGGTGGAGTAGCCTCGAACAGTGCCTTTTTGCTTTAGTTGCCTTTCTACTTTGATGGCCATGTTGCATCACGTCCACCACCTCGACGTAGTGATGCAACTCAACAATATTGGCAATGTCTCGGTTGAGACCAGCCAAGAAATGTGCCATGGTTGCTTCCTCATCTTCTTGTACATCCACTCTTATCATCGCGATCTCCATTTCTTTATAGTAATCCTCCACGTTCCACGAGCCTTGAGTAAGGTTTTGGAGCTTTTGATAAAGCTTACGATGGTAATATGAGGGTATGAACCTTCGACGCATCACTGACTTCATTTTGACCCATATGCATATCGGGGGTTCTCCATTTCTTCATTGGCTCATAGTTAATTGGTCCCACCATATCATCCCGTAATTAGAAAATTCAATTGTTTCCAACTTCACCTTTTTACTCTCAGAGTAGTCATGGCACTCGAACACCAGTTTGATCTTTTTCTCCCACTCGAGATAAGCTTTCGGATCAGATCGACCTTGGAAAGGTGGAATTGAGAGCTTGATTTTTTAATGTTGTCATCTATGTGACCTCGTTCTCTTTGACCATGTTCTCGTAGGCCCCTTCCCCAGTCACTTAAGTTGGACCCTTGATCACTTTCGGCTTCGCTAGGGCCGTATAGCTCATCTTCTTGGATTATTCACCAACCTCAGTTTCTTTGTGAACCTTGGGGTGATCTCCCCCGTTGGGTTCTCTCCTTGACTTGATCAAGCCTTTCTTGGATTGGCTCGAGCTTTTGATCGAATAAACACTCCACTTCTCGCAACAAGGCTTGAAGATTTAGATCCGAGACATTTCAGACAGGTTGCCTTTCAACTCTTTCTTCCATATTTTAATTAGGACTTCTAGACACAGAAAATTAAATCCTCACAACAAAGCCTCACGATCACTCGGAAAGAAAAGAATAGATGACACTCACACTCATGTTTGCACTCTTTTCGGCTTTTACGTCCTCTCTAATGTGCTCACACACTCGTGCCTTTTTCCACTCATTCTTCTCTCTTGATTTCATAAAAAGACTTGTTAAGGCTTTATCAAAGTCACGTGGTCGGCTTCAAATGGTTTACAAGGGTTTGATGACGAAGGTTAGGGTAGGCTGAAAAGAAATAATATAGTTCGATAATAGTGTGGCGTTTGGGGAGTAATGTGATTAGGAGAGGAATTTGTAGATCAGGATTACAAACAATGAAGAACAAACTTTCAATCAATTTCTTCTTCTTTTATTATTTTCAAATCTTTTTTTTAAATATATATAACTACAATAGACTTGTATTACACGAAATAATCTAAAATAATTTTTTTTTCAAATTTTTTTTTGAATTTTTTTACAAACCTATTCTGGGGTCTCCAAACATCCGTACTTCTTGTTTTAAGTAGCTTTAATACTGAATGATACATTCTTGTCTCGATTTAGCGAGTTGAGTCGATAAGTTGCCCGATCGTCTAACGAAGGAGCATCATTCGATTTGAAAAGTTTAGTTGAAAATAGGCTAAGGCTGGAGTTGGTTATCAAAGAGGGATTTTAAATAGGTAAGTATGGATCGTTATGGGTTCGGCTAATAAGAATTAAAAGATAGATAATAGCTTTCATAGTGAAATAAGGTAAATGAGAATGGAATGGATAACAGGCTTAAGATGCAAGTAAGAACCAACACTAACTATGAGTGTTGACCCGAAACTTACAGGATCTTAAGAGGGATAGTCGATGGTGATAAATGACCTTGACCAGTTACCTAAAAAGGTAAGAACCGAAGGTATGGTTGGATTGAACGCCACACTCATTTGAAGTGATAAGTTCAGAAACGAAAGACTAAGGTTGACACCACTGACAACAGATAAGCCAACAAAGTCTAAGAACGTAATTGGAGAGAAGAAAATCTCACAATTATAATATATTTCATTCAAATTGACAAAAGTTTTAAAACAAAGAAATGAAATACATACTTATAGTGCTAGAGTTAAGCTAGCCGAATAGTCATCTTAGGGTAGCTAATTGGACATTTGTTTTCATCTTAAATGAGGTGAAATTTCTTGGAAAGTTCCTAGCAATATTCCTGAAGCTTCCAGCAACTTGGGAACACCAATGGTTAAGTCTTTTTCTGGTCCCAATCAGCTGAAATAATTGAAATTAATTTGGGAGCTGAATGGGGCTGATTTTAGCTAGAAAAATTCGGCCAAGGTAATGCATGAAGTGCCTTAGGTTGCCGAATAGACACTTGCTTAATTGGGCTGCTTAGATTACCCCAAAAGACTTGTAGTGTGAACGGAGCAAGTGAGCAGCCACTTTGAATGTGAAAACCCAAAACCGATCAGCCTTTAGGTGTGAAAAGAATTTCCAGCAATATGAACTCATTTAAGCAAGCTTAGGGAAGAGGAACCAGCAGCTTGGAGGAAGAAAATCAGCTCAGTCTTGGCTCTTGCAGTCACCGAACAGCTGCTTAGGGAATGGCAGCCAGCAGCACACCATTTTTATGGCTGACCATGCATGTATCTACAGCAATTAAATTCAGCCAAGGTCAATGTTAAGACAAATTAAATTCGGCAACCATAATAAACTCAATTCAGCTATGACAAATTTAATTCAACTACAATTTAATTTGTAATAAGCTAGGACGCATTAAAAACATGTATTAGCTAAGACACTAATTTAATTTACCTACAACCAAGACACATTTAACACATTAATTTAATATGTTCAAATTAAAGACAAATTTATTAACACTTATTTATTACTCAAATTAAAATAACTAAATTAACTAAATGCGTTTAATTTATTCCAGCAACTAAAATGCATAAATTAAAAATAAACTTTTAAATGATCAAACGAGCTCATTGAGCTAAGTTGAGCTGAACGCAGCTCTTGGAGCTGAATACGAGCTGAGATTGACTTGCAAGAGGTTGCAAGGAGTCCTTATTGAGCTGGTCCAGGCTCTTTCAATTTTTCTAGCCATTGTTTCGCCCTAAGCTTGATGGACTAAGGCCAAAATGGCCTCCTTAAATTGCTTGGCACGAGCATGTGTAATTGGTCCTTGAGGCAGCACTAATGGATCCTTGCTCGAGCCAAGTGCACTCCGAGGCATGATCGTATCATCAGTTTTCTGGGACATGTATCAGCATCTGGTATTCAGGTTGATCCGAGTAAGATTTCGACTATACTCGGTTGGAAACCTTTGAGAAATGTTTCTGAAGTCAGAAGTTTTCTGGGACTTGCTGGTTATTATAGATGGTTCATGAAAGGTTTCTCTATGATTGCAGCCCCGATGACGAAGCTACTACAAAAAAATATTATGTTTGAGTGGTCAAAAAAGTGCCAGAAAAGTTTTGATCAGTTGAAAGCCCTTTTAACCGGAGCTCCAGTGCTAATTCAGCCAGAATCGAGTAAAGAATTTGTTATTTATAGTGATGTATCTTTGAATGGTTTGGGTTGTATGTTAATGTAGGAAGGCAAAGTCATAGCTTATGCCTCAAGATAGTTAAAGCCGCATAAAAAGAACTATCTGACACACGACCTAGAATTTGCAACTATTGTGTTTGCATTGAAAATATGGCGCCACTACCTGTTTGGTGAGAAATGTCACGTTTATTTTGATTACAAAAGCCTGAAATATTTGATGACTTAGAAAGATTTGAATTTGAGACAGCGTCGATGGTTAGAGCTGTTAAAAGACTACGAGCTTGTGATTGACTACCCTTTAAGAAAGGCTAATGTTGTTGCTGATGCTCTAAGTCATAAATCATTGTTTACTTGGTGTGCAATGAATGCGCATATGGCTGCCTGATGATGGTTTGATTATAGCTGAGTTAAAAGCAATACCATTATATATTCAACAGATTTGTGATGCTCTGAAAGTTGATAATGATTTGTTAGCAAAACAGGGCCAATGTGATTCGAATGTTGATTCAGAGTTTTGAGTTGATGCTGAGGGTTGTCTGAGGTTCAAAAATCAAATATGTGTTTTGAGAAATCCAGAGTTGATTCAGATGATTTTGAATAAAGCTCATAATAGTCGATTATTTGTGATACGATTCGCCTAGGGGTGAGTCAAGTCGTATGCGAGTTTACCCAATCGTCTACGAAGAAGTATCATTCAGTTTGTTCAAAGGATGTTTTAAGTGAATAATGGCGGAATCTATGTAAAAAAGGTTCAAAGATGGGTTTATGGATATGAAGTTTTTGTAGGTTCGATTATAGAAAAATAATAAAAGATGGAATTAAATATAGTAATTGGATAACAAACAACAGATGTGAAGTGAATTGATGATTCGATTATGATGAAACGAAAGGATGGAATGGAGTGGAATGAAAATGATCTCAAAAACAAACACGAACCAATATTAGAAAATATTGACCCAAATGCTTATAAGTTTTCAAGGTGGTCGGATAGAGAATAGGAGAACCTCGACCCACTACTTAGCAAAGTAGGAACCTTGGTATAAGGGTGAACGCCATACTATTTGATAGTGATAAGTTCAGGATAAAGAAGAAGGCAGATTGACGCCACTAGTGACCTAGATAAGCCAACGAGTTCTTCAACGAAATATGAAAGAAAGAAATCTCACAAATTTCATATAAGTTCAATAGTGTTTTAAAATAAGCAAAAAGATCTCCTTACAAAGACTAATTTCACCTATTTATAGTGCTAAAATAGGCTAGCTGAATGGTCACAAACATTCAACTTAATGTGCCAATTAAAAGCTGAAATTTAACTCAAGTCTTTTCACATTCTTGAGCCAAATAACTCCATCCTTGAATTCACTTTAATTCAGCTCAATGAATGACTTTAAGTGCTTGAAAAATGACTCTTGAGTTAGCCCTAGGTCAGCCGAATGGACACCATCTTCTTAATCAGCTTCTTAATGATGTTTGAATGCTTGAAATAACCTTTGAAAAGGCAAAAATGGCTGGCAGCGGAAAGGTTGCTGCCAAAATTAATTTGGATGATAAAATGCTCTTTAAACCTCTTTTAAATGATGTATAAATCTTCTTTATAACAGCCCTCTTGCTTTGTAACCGAAATCTCACCTTACTGAATGCATAACAGCCTTTAAATATAATGGATGTGAGCTGAAAAGTCACCTGCAATTAACACATGTAACCGACACATTTATTCAATTATTAAGGTTAAAACAAATTAACAACTAACTTAAATAAATGAACTAACACTTATGCATCATTTATTCCAGCAACTAGTTTAATTAAGAGAAGCATTATTAAATGAACTTTAACTCATGAATCAATAAATAATCCTAGGAACTAGATTAATTAAGAGCAACAGTTATTAAATAAAGTTCAACAAAAACACTTATTAATTAAACTAAGATGAGTTGAATAAATGCCGAGCAACTCATTTATTAAACTAAGATGCTTAAATGCATGGTTTTAAAATGCAAACTAAATGAACAAATGAGTTACTTAATGCAAGACTTAATTTAATGAAACTGACTTAAACTAACATGGGAGTTACATAATGCATGGCTTTATTAAATGCAGAACACATAATGCATGTCATAATTAAAATATGTAGATCAATAGTGCATGACATTAACTAAAGATGCATTTAATTAAACAAGGCATAATTAAATACTAAAGTATTGAGCTGATTCGAGCTCAAATGAGCTGAATTTGAACTGGTCGGAGCTCGTGGAGCTGGAAACGAACTGGGATCAGCTTGCTAGCTATGCAAGGCTCAACTGAGGAGACTTGACTGACGGGGTTCGCTGGGCGCGCTCGCATCATTCCCCCCTCTTTTAGATGACTTGTCCTCAAGTTAGGCCGTTCATCTATTGGAAAATATTTCCTCTCGTTCGACTTTCCTCAATCGAACGGGATGGAAGATATCACACAAGCCTTGAAATAGTTTATCAATGAACAAGAAAGCACATCACCATCATAGATAAGTAATAGAGGGTTAAGACAACAAAAACCTAAAGATAAACCAAATGCTAAGCAAAAAACTGATTTTATTTTGCCAAAATGACTTATCAATTTTGACAATGACAAGTGCAAATTATTCAATTCCAAATAGCTCTTATAGAATGCAGTCCAAAGATCATATGGCAATAATCTCAATTGGGCAAAGCACACATACTTCAATTTATTGAAAAGTTTCTTTATTCCATCAATGCAAACATGTGGATTCAATTGGATAAAAGGGTACTTAGTCATGAATATTTGCAAAAAGTTAAGCACCACATCCAAAACTTTTCAATATGTTTATTCAAAAATAGAAATTCATGTGATTGTACATGCAAAGTGTACCATGGACAACATCTTTCAATCATTTGCTTATTATCATAATTTGTGTTAACATTATGTCCATTGTCACAGTCCAACACAAACGAATCAATACTAGGCCAAAAACTACAATCAAACACATCATGATTCAAATAATTTCCAAACATCCCATCAACAAAATTTTCATCTTCATTTGAATGAAGCAAAGGTATTTGAAAATTTTCAGAGACTTTACCTTGATGGTCTTTAGGAGAAGAAATCTCATGAACAGTTTTACCTTTTTCAATCAAAACAAATCTTCTCTCCTTGGAAAGGTAATGTAAAACAAACCTTTTACTTCGATCAATTTGAATGGACAATGAGGCACCACGACATCTCATGCTTCTCGAAGGGTGGACTTCACAAGAATGAGAGGGGTTAGTATTAACAAAAATAATGGGCTTAAATGAAAAAAATAAATCATAATTGGAATTTAATTCAAGTCCCATAGCATAAGTCGACCTTACCTTGCCAAAATGAAACAAAATCTTATGTGTGGTCAAACAAAATGATTAGAGAATAAATCAAAATTGGAAACCAAATCATCAAATTTCATTTCCTTAACAAAAGTTCGAACATCAAGCAAACATAAGTTGAATGCAAAAGATGCAAAATACTTTAAATGTTCCATAAAACAAATCTACGTAACATATGCCAGGCTTGAACACAAGTATTTGATCACGAATTTCAACAAGCAACAAGTTAAAAGAAAATATAATCAACTCACCACATGATTGAAATTCCACTCGAGCAATCAAAGAAGTGGTAAAGAGACAAATTTTCAAACTTTAGAGTCTATCACATGATTCAAACCTTACTCGATCAATCAGGAACGTGGAGTTGGCATAACCAGGTAGACCAATAAACAAAGACTTATGCTTCGAGAATCTCAATCGGGAATGCAAATCAAGACATGGAGAATTCGCACAAAAATTTAAGGAATCATCTTGAAGATAAAAATGAATTAGATGAAATGTTTCATACAGAAACCTTTCGCAAATCAACTGATCAGATCCAAAAGAATCAACATAATTGCCATTATAAGACATGTCATAGGAAATGCTTTTCATGGCACTTTTCAAAGCAAGGTCATCAAGAGATGAACAAGGACTAATCAAATCAAATGATGGAGGCATGTCAGAAATTGACCCATCAAAATCTTTATGAGCAATTTTTAAATTGAACGACCTTGATTCGATAAACATGGAATCCTTACCTTTCTTACCTTCAATCACAAGTGGGTGGTCGTCATTTGCGTACTTACCTTTCTCGAATAACCGAAAACATCTCTCGTTTGGAAGGTAGTGAAGCTGGAATTGGTCGTACAAGACTTTAGGAACCTGAAAAGTTACATCACAAGAAGATCGAACAGGTGGGTTAGTGGAAACAATCCTTGCTTGCTCACTTTCTTTTTCACTTGATTCTTTTTTCTCGAGATCTCTCGTTTCTTTTTCCTTAATCTCTTTTTCCACTTGTTGTTCTTGTTCAACTTCTTTTTCTCTCTCAAACTCTTTTTCATTCTATTTTTCAATTTCTTTTTCTTTTTCATCGGCTTTTTCAATGACTTTCTCGAGCTCTTTCAAGAATCTCTCATTTTCTCTCTTACTCGCCTCTTGCCTCTCTTTTATTTCTTTTTCTTTTTATTTTTTTTTACTTTTCTCATTTTCTTTTTACAAGAAGATTCAAAAGAATCATGAAAATAATGATTTTGTTTAAAAGAAGGAAAATTATTTACATATGGTTCACAAACAATCCTTCGTGAAGATCTCTCCGTGGATGTTTTCTTTGGAGTTCTTGAAGAGGTGTATCTTTCATCTCGCACATCTTCTCGGAAGGATTCAAAATCAAAATCGACTTCTCTTCATCTCAAATTCCTTGATGAAAGGAATCTCGACCGGAGTTTCTTCTCAAGTAGTCGTTGGATGTGTATCTCTGTGATGTTCTCGACTCTGCTTTTTGACTTGATGACATTCGTTCCCGTTGGTCTCTTTTCTCCACATGGTCTAATCTCTCGTACAATTTGTCAAACTTAGTATTCACCATGCTTCTCATTTCTTGGACCAAATATTGATATTCTGACTCGGTAAATTCTTCGCAAGACATCTTTGATTGCAGAAAAGAAATTTGTTAAGTAAAACAAAAATTAAATTCCTCACAACAAAATCCTCACAATTTCACTCGGAAAGAAAAATTAATGGTTTGCACTCTCGCACGTGTTTACACTCGATTGGTTTTTACCTCCACTCGAATAGTCTCACACGTTCGTGCCTTTTACCTCTCAAACTTTCTCTCGCAATTCGTATTTGGACTCGCCAACGGCTTATCGTAGGCTTAGGGGTCAGTTGCAAATTGAGAAACAAGGGAAATAATGATAAGGGATAGGGTAGGATGAAAGAAAGATGAAAATGGTTTTGAAATGTGGCATTCAGGTAGGGGGTGAATGGTAGAAAACGAACGTACCTAATCGGAGTGACAAGAAAAGTATCAATACAAAGAGAATAAAATTTAACACACTTTTTTTTAAATTTCAATTTTTTTGAATTTTTTTAATTTTTTTTTCAATTTTTTTCTTTCAATTTTTTTAACTTTTTTTCTGAATTTATTTTTCAAATTTTTTTTCAAACTTACTTGATGAGTCACAGACTATCCCAGGAGTAATTTTGAATGCTCGTACTCCTTATTTTTGTAGCTCTGATACCAAATGATACGATTCACCTCGGGGTGAGTCTAGTCGTATGCGAGTTTGCCCAATCGTCTACGAAGAAGTATCGTTCAGTTTGTTCAAAGGATGTTTTAAGTGAATAATGGCGGAAGCTATCGTTCAGTTTATGTAGGTTCGATTATAGAAAAATAATAAAAGATGGAATTAAATATAGTAATTGGATAACAAACAACAGATGTGAAGTGAATTGATGATTCGATTATTATGAAACGAAAGGATGGAATGGAGTGGAATGAAAATGATCTCAAAAACAAACACGAACCAATATTAGAAAATATTGACCCAAATGCTTATAAGTTTTCAAGGTGGTCGGATGGAGAATAGGAGAACCTCGACCCGCTACTTACCAAAGTAGGAACCTTGGTATAAGGGTGAACGCCACACTATTTGATAGTGATAAGTTCAGGATAAAGAAGAAGGCAGATTGACGCCACTAGTGACCTAGATAAGCCAACGAGTTCTTCAACGAAATTTGAAAGAAAGAAATCTCACAAATTTCATATAAGTTTAATAGTGTTTTAAAATAAGCAAAAAGATCTCCTTACAAAGACTAATTTCACCTATTTATAGTGCTAAAATAGGCTAGCTGAATGGTCACAAACATTCAACTTAATGTGCCAATTAAAAGCTGAAATTTAACTCAAGTCTTTTCACATTCTTGAGCCAAATAACTCCATCCTTGAATTCACTTTAATTCAGCTCAATGAATGACTTTAAGTGCTGGAAAAATGACTCTTAAGTTAGCCCTAGGTCAGCCGAATGGACACCATCTTCTTAATCAGCTTCTTAATGATGTTTGAATGCTTGAAATAACCTTTGAAAAGGCAAAAATGGCTGGTAGTGGAAAGGTTGCTGCCAAAATTAATTTGGATGATAAAATGCTCCTTAAACCTCCTTTAAATGATGTATAAACCTTCTTTATAGCAGCCCTCTTGCTTTGTAACCGAAATCTCACCTTATTGAATGCATAACAGCCTTTAAATGTAATGGATGTGAGCTAAAAAGTCACCTGTAATTAACACATGTAACCGACACATTTATTCAATTATTAAGGTTAAAACAAATTAACAACTAACTTAAATAAATGAACTAACACTTATGCATCATTTATTCCAGCAACTAGTTTAATTAAGAGAAGCATTATTAAATGAACTTTAACTCATGCATCAATAAATAATCCTAGGAACTCGATTAATTAAGAGAAACAGTTATTAAATAAAGTCCAACAAAAACACTTATTAATTAAACTAAGATGAGTTGAATAAATGCCCAGCAACTCATTTATTAAACTAAGATGCTTAAATGCATGGTTTTAAAATGCAAACTAAATGAACAAATGAGTTACTTAATGCAAGACTTAATTTAATGAAACTGACTTAAACTAACATGGGAGTTACATAATGCATGGCTTTATTAAATGCAGAACACATAATGCATGTCATAATTAAAATATGTTGATCAATAGTGCATGACATTAACCTAAAGATGCATTTAATTAAACAAGGCATAATTAAATACTAAAGTATTGAGCTGATTCGAGCTCAAATGAGCTGAATTTGAATTGGTCGGAGCTCGTGGAGCTGGAAACGAACTGGGATCAGCTTGCTACCTATGCAAGGCTCGACTGAGGAGACTTGACTGATGGGGTTCGCTGGGCGCGCTCGCATCATTCCCCCCTCTTTTAGATGACTTGTCCTCAAGTTAGGCTGTTCATCTATTGGAAAATATTTCCTCTCGTTCGACTTTCCTCGATCGAACAGGGTGGAAGATATCACACAAGCCTTGAAATAGTTTATCAATGAACAAGAAAGCACATCGCCATCATAGATAAGTAATAGAGGGTTAAGACAACAAAAACCTAAAGATAAACCAAATGCTAAGCAAAAAACTGATTTTATTTTGCCAAAATGACTTATCAATTTTGACAATGACAAGTGCAAATTATTCAATTCCAAATAGCTCTTATAGAATGTAGTCCAAAGATCATATGGCAATAATCTCAATTGGGCAAAGCACACATACTTCAATTTATTGAAAAGTTTCTTTATTCCATCAATGCAAACATGTGGATTCAATTGGATAAAAGGGTACTTAGTCATGAATATTTGCAAAAAGTTAAGCATACTAATCCACATCCAAAACTTTTCAATATGTTTATTCAAAAACAGAAATTCATGTGATTGTACATGCAAAGTGTACCATGGACAACATCTTTCAATCATTTGCTTATTATCATAATTTGTGTTAACATTATGTCCATTGTCACAGTCCAACACAAACGAATCAATACTAGGCCAAAAACTACAATCAAACACATCATGATTCAAATAATTTCCAAACAACCCATCAACAAAATTTTCATCTTCATTTGAATGAAGCAAAGGTATTTGAAAATTTTCAGAGACTTTACCTTGATGGTCTTTAGGAGAAGAAATCTCATGAACAGTTTTACCTTTTTCAATCAAAACAAATCTTCTCTCCTTGGAAAGGTAATGTAAAACAAACCTTTTACTTCGATCAATTTGAATGGACAATGAGGCACCACGACATCTCATGCTTCTCGAAGGGTGGACTTCACAAGA
Source organism: Gossypium anomalum (assembly GCA_025698475.1). Lineage (NCBI taxonomy): Eukaryota > Viridiplantae > Streptophyta > Magnoliopsida > Malvales > Malvaceae > Gossypium > Gossypium anomalum. The sequence continues at coordinate 44,475,747 of CM046963.1, forward strand.
ATGACAGGGGATAGTATTAACAAAAATAATGGGCTTAAATGAAAAAAATAAATCATAATTGGAATTTAATTCAAGTCCCATAGCATAAGTCGACCTTACCTTGCCAAAATGAAACAAAATCTTATGTGTGGTCAAACAAAATGATTAGAGAATAAATCAAAATTGGAAACCAAATCATCAAATTTCATTTCCTTAACAAAAGTTCAAACATCAAGCAAACATAAGTTGAATGCAAAAGATGCAAAATACTTAAATGTTCCATAAAACAAATCTACGTAACATATGCCAGGCTTGAACACAAGGACTTGATCATGAATTTCAACAAGCAACAAGTTACAAGAAAATATAATCAACTCACCACATGATTGAAATTCCACTCGAGCAATCAAAGAAGTGGTAAAGAGACAAATTTTCAAACTTCAGAGTCCATCACATGATTCAAACCTTACTCGATCAATCAGGAACATGGAGTTCGCATAACCAGGTAGACCAATAAACAAAGACTTATGCTTCAAGAATCTCAATCGGGAATGCAAATCAAGACATGGAGAATTCGCACAAAAATTTAAGGAATTATCTTGAAGATAAAAATCAATCAGATGAAATGTTTCATACAGAAACCTTTCGCAAATCAACTGATCAGATCCAAAAGAATCAACATAATTGCCATTATAAGACATGTCATAGGAAATGCTTTTCATGGCACTTTTCAAAGCAGGGTCATCAAGAGATGAACAAGGACTAATCAAATCAAATGATGGAGGCATGTCAGAAATTGACCCATCAAAATCTTTATGAGCAATTTTTAAATCGAACGACCTTGATTCGATAAACATGGAATCCTTACCTTTCTTACCTTCAATCACAAGTGGGTGGTCATCATTTGCGTACTTACCTTTCTCGAATAACCGAAAACATCTCTCGTTTGGAAGGTAGTGAAGCTGGAATTGGTCGTACAAGACTTTAGGAACCTGAAAAGTTACATCACAAGAAGATCGAACAGGTGGGTTAGTGGAAACAATCCTTGCTTGCTCACTTTCTTTTCACTTGATTCTTTTTCTCGAGATCTCTCGTTTCTTTTCCTTAATCTCTTTTTCCACTTGTTGTTCTTGTTCAACTTCTTTTCTCTCTCAAACTCTTTTTCATTCTCTCTTTTCAATTTCTTTTTTTTTTTTCACATGGCTTTTTCAATGACTTTCTCGAGCTCTTTCAAGAATCTCTCATTTTCTCTCTTACTCGCCTCTTGCCTCTCTTTTATTTCTTTTTCCTTTTCTTTTTTTTACTTTTCTCATTTTCTTTTTACAAGAAGATTCAAAAGAATGATGAAAATAATGATTTTGTTTAAAAGAAGGAAAATTATTTACATATGGTTCACAAACAATCCTTCGTGAAGATCTCTCCGTGGATGTTTTCTTTGGAGTTCTTGAAGAGGTGTATCTTTCGTCTCGCACATCTTCTCGGAAGGATTCAAAATCAAAATCGACTTCTCTTCATCTCAAATTCCTTGATGAAAGGAATCTCGACCGGAGTTTCTTCTCAAGTAGTCGTTGGATGTGTATCTCCGTGATGTTCTCGAATCTGCTTTTTGACTTGATGACATTCGTTCCCATTGGTCTCTTTTCTCCACATGGTCTAATCTCTCGTACAATTTGTCAAACTTAGTATTCACCATGCTTCTAATTTCTTGGACCAAATATTGATATTCTGACTCGGTAAATTCTTCGCGAGACATCTTTGATTGCTGAAAAGAAATTTGTTAAGTAAAACAAAAATTAAATTCCTCACAACAAAATCCTCACAATTTCACTCGGAAAGAAAAATTAATGGTTTGCACTCTCGCACGTGTTTACACTCGATTGGTTTTTACCTCCACTCGAATAGTCTCACACGTTCGTGCCTTTTACCTCTCAAACTTTCTCTCGCAATTTGTATTTGGACTCGCCAAGGCCTTATCTAGGCTTAGGGGTCGGTTGCAAATTGAGAAACAAGGGAAATCATGATAAGGGATAGGGTAGGCTGAAAGAAAGATGAAAATGGTTTGGAAATGTGGCGTTCAGGTAGGGGGTGAATGGTAGAAAATGAACGTACCTAATCGGGGTGACAAGAAAAGTATCAATACAAAGAGAATAAAATTTAACACACTTTTTTTTTAATTTTAATTTTTTTGAATTTTTTGAATTTTTTTTGAATTTTTTTCTTTCAATTTTTTTAACTTTTTTTCTGAATTTATTTTTCAAATTTTTTCAAACTTACTTGATGAGTCACAGACTATCCTGGGAGTAATTTTGAATGCTCGTACTCCTTATTTTTGTAGCTCTGATACCAAATGATACGATTCACCTCGGGGTGAGTCTAGTCGTATGCGAGTTTGCCCAATCGTTTACGAAGAAGTATCGTTCAGTTTGTTCAAAGGATGTTTTAAGTGAATAATGGTGGAAGCTATGTAAAAAAGGTTCAAAGATGGGTTTATGGATATGAAGTTTATGTAGGTTCGATTATAGAAAAATAATAAAAAATGGAATTAAATATAGTAATTGGATAACAAACAACAGATGTGAAGTGAATTGATGATTCGATTATGATGAAACGAAAGGATGGAATGGAGTGGAATGAAAATGATCTCAAAAACAAACACGAACCAATATTAGAAAATATTGACCCAAATGCTTATAAGTTTTCAAGGTGGTCGGATAGAGAATAGGAGAACCTCGACCCGCTACTTAGCAAAGTAGGAACCCTGGTATAAGGGTGAATGCCACACTATTTGATAGTGATAAGTTCAGGATAAAGAAGAAGGCAGATTGACGCCACTAGTGACCTAGATAAGCCAACGAGTTCTTCAACGAAATATGAAAGAAAGAAATCTCACAAATTTCATATAAGTTTAATAGTATTTTAAAATAAGCAAAAAGATCTCCTTACAAAGACTAATTTCACCTATTTATAGTGCTAAAATAGGCTAGCTGAATGGTCACAAACATTCAACTTAATGTGCCAATTAAAAGCTGAAATTTAACTCAAGTCTTTTCACATTCTTGAGCCAAATAACTCCATCCTTGAATTCACTTTAATTCAGCTCAATGAATGACTTTAAGTGCTTGAAAAATGACTCTTAAGTTAGCCCTAGGTCAGCCGAATGGACACCATCTTCTTAATCAGCTTCTTAATGATGTTTGAATGCTTGAAATAACCTTTGAAAAGGCAAAAATGGCTGGTAGTGGAAAGGTTGCTGCCAAAATTAATTTGGATGATAAAATGCTCCTTAAACCTCCTTTAAATGATGTATAAACCTTCTTTATAGCAGCCCTCTTGCTTTGTAACCGAAATCTCACCTTATTGAATGCATAACAGCCTTTAAATGTAATGGATGTGAGTTGAAAAGTCACCTGTAATTAACACATGTAACCGACACATTTATTCAATTATTAAGGTTAAAACAAATTAACAACTAACTTAAATAAATGAACTAACACTTATGCATCATTTATTCCAGCAACTAGTTTAATTAAGAGAAGCATTATTAAATGAACTTTAACTCATGCATCAATAAATAATCCTAGGAACTAGATTAATTAAGAACATGATTATTAAATAAAGTTCAACAAAAACACTTATTAATTAAACTAAGATGAGTTGAATAAATGCCCAGCAACTCATTTATTAAACTAAGATGATTAAATGCATGGTTTTAAAATGCAAACTAAATGAACAAATGAGTTACTTAATGCAAGACTTAATTTAATGAAACTGACTTAAACTAACATGGGAGTTACATAATGCATGGCTTTATTAAATGCAGAACACATAATGCATGTCATAATTAAAATATGTTGATCAATAGTGCATGACATTAACCTAAAGATGCATTTAATTAAACAAGGCATAATTAAATACTAAAGTATTGAGCTGATTCGAGCTCAAATCATTTGAATTTGAACTGGTAGTCGGAGCTCGTGGAGGCTGAAACGAAGCTGGGATCGACTTGCTAGCTATGCAAGGCTCGACCGAGGAGACTTGATCGACGGTGTTATTCGCTGGGCGCGCCGCATCATTCCCCCTCTTTTAGATGACTTGTCCTCAAGTTAGGCCGTTCATCTATTGGAAAATATTTCCTCTCGTTCGACTTTCCTCGATCGAGCGGGATGGAAGATATCACACAAGCCTTGAAATAGTTTATCAATGAACAAGAAAGCACATCACCATCATAGATAAGTAATAGAGGTTAAGACAACAAAACCTAAAGATAAACCAAATGCTAAGCAAAAAACTAATTTTATTTTGCCAAAATGACTTATCAATTTTGACAATGACAAGTGCAAATTATTCAATTCCAAATAGCTCTTATAGAATGCAGTCCAAAGATCATATGGCAATAATCTCAATTGGGCAAAGCACACATACTTCAATTTATTGAAAAGTTTCTTTATTCCATCAATGCAAACATGTGGATTCAATTGGATAAAAGGGTACTTCGTCATGAGTTTTTGCAAAAAGTTAAGCATACTAATCCACATCCAAAACTTTTCAATATGTTTATTCAAAAACAGAAATTCATGTGATTGTACATGCAAAGTGTACCATGGACAACATCTTTCAATCATTTGCTTATTATCATAATTTGTGTTAACATTATGTCCCTTGTCTGATCCAACACAAACGAATCAATACTAGGCAAAAACTACAATCAAACACATCATGATTCAAATAATTTCCAAACATCCAATCAACAAAATTTTCATCTTCATTTGAATGAAGCAAAGGTATTTGAAAATTTTCAGAGACTTTACCTTGATGGTCTTTAGGAGAAGAAATCTCATGAACAGTTTTACCTTTTTCAATCAAAACAAATCTTCTCTCCTTGGAAAGGTAATGTAAAACAAACCTTTTACTTCGATCAATTTGAATGGACAATGAGGCACCACGACATCTCATGCTTCTCGAAGGGTGGACTTCACAAGAATGAGAGGGGTTAGTATTAACAAAAATAATGGGCTTAAATGAAAAAAATAAATCATAATTGTAATTTAATTCAAGTCCCATAGCATAAGTCGACCTTACCTTGCCAAAATGAAACAAAATCTTATGTGTGGTCAAACAAAATGATTAGAGAATAAATCAAAATTGGAAACCAAATCATCAAATTTCATTTCCTTAACAAAAGTTCGAACATCAAGCAAACATAAGTTGAATGCAAAAGATGCAAAATACTTAAATGTTCTATAAAACAAATCTATGTAACATATGCCAGGCTTGAACACAAGTACTTGATCATGAATTTCAACAAGCAACAAGTTAGAAGAAAATATAATCAACACACCACATGATTGAAATTCCACTCGAGCAATCAAAGAAGTGGTAAAGAGACAAATTTTCAAACTTCAGAGTCCATCACATGATTCAAACCTTACTCGATCAATCAGGAACGTGGAGTTGGCATAACCAGGTAGACCAATAAACAAAGACTTATGCTTCAAGAATCTCAATCGGGAATGCAAATCAAGACATGGAGAATTCGCACAAAAATTTAAGGAATTATCTTGAAGATAAAAATCAATCAGATGAAATGTTTCATACAGAAACCTTTCGCAAATCAACTGATCAGATCCAAAAGAATCAACATAATTGCCATATAAGACATGTCATAGGAAATGCTTTTCATGGCACTTTTCAAAGCAGGGTTCAAGAGATGAACAAGGACTAATCAAATCAAATGATGGAGGCATGTCAGAAATTGACCCATCAAAATCTTTATGAGCAATTTTTAAATCGAACGACCTTGATTCGATAAACATGGAATCCTTACCTTTCTTACCTTCAATCACAAGTGGGTGGTCGTCATTTGCGTACTTACCTTTCTCGAATAACCGAAAACATCTCTCGTTTGGAAGGTAGTGAAGCTGGAATTGGTCGTACAAGACTTTAGAAACCTGAAAAGTTACATCACAAGAAGATCGAACAGGTGGGTTAGTGGAAACAATCCTTGCTTGCTCACTTTCTTTTTCACTTGATTCTTTTTTCTCGAGATCTCTCGTTTATTTTTCTTTAATCTCTTTTTCCACTTGTTGTTCTTGTTCAACTTCTTTTTCTCTCTCAAACTCTTTTTCATTCTCTTTTTCAATTTCTTTTTCTTTTTCATCGGCTTTTTCTATGACTTTCTCGAGCTCTTTCAAGAATCTCTCATTTTCTCTCTTACTCGCCTCTTGCCTTTCTTTTATTTCTTTTTCTTTTTCTTTTTTTTTTTACTTTTCTCATTTTCTTTTTAGAAGAAGATTCAAAAGAATCATGAAAATAATGATTTTGTTTAAAAGAAGGAAAATTATTTACATATGGTTCACAAACAATCCTTCGTGAAGATCTCTCCGTGGATGTTTTCTTTGGAGTTCTTGAAGAGGTGTATCTTTCATCTCGCACATCTTCTCGAAAGGATTCAAAATCAAAATCGACTTCTCTTCATCTCAAATTCCTTGATGAAAGGAATCTCGACCGGAGTTTCTTCTCAAGTAGTCGTTGGATGTGTGTCTCCGTGATGTTCTCGAATCTGCTTTTTGACTTGATGACATTCGTTCCCGTTGGTCTCTTTTCTCCACATGGTCTAATCTCTCGTACAATTTGTCAAACTTAGTATTCACCATGGTTCTCATTTCTTGGACCAAATATTGATATTCTGACTCGGTAAATTCTTCGCGAGACATCTTTGATTGTTGAAAAGAAATTTGTTAAGTAAAACAAAAATTAAATTCCTCACAACAAAATCCTCACAATTTCACTCGGAAAGAAAAATTAATGGTTTGCACTCTCGCACGTGTTTACACTCGATTGGTTTTTACCTCCACTCGAATAGTCTCACACGTTCGTGCCTTTTACCTCTCAAACTTTCTCTCGTAATTCGTATTTGGACTCACCAAGGCCTTATCGTAGGCTTAGGGGTCGGTTGCAAATTGAGAAACAAGGTAAATAATGATAAGGGATAGGGTAGGCTGAAAGAAAGATGAAAATGGTTTGGAAATGTGGTGTTCAGGTAGGGGGTGAATGGTAGAAAACGAACGTACCTAATCGGGGTGACAAGAAAAGTATCATACAAAGAGAATAAAATTTAACACACTTTTTTTTTAAATTTCAATTTTTTTGAATTTTTTTAATTTTTTTTCAATTTTTTTCTTTCAATTTTTTTAACTTTTTTCTGAATTTATTTTTGAAATTTTTTTCAAACTTACTTGATGAGTCACAGACTATCCCGGGAGTAATTTTGAATGCTCGTACTCCTTATTTTTGTAGCTCCGATACCAAATGATACGATTCGCCTCGGGGTGAGTCGAGTCGTATGCGAGTTTGCCCAATCGTCTACGAAGAAGTATCGTTCAGTTTGTTCAAAGGATGTTTTAAGTGAATAATGGTGGAAGCTATGTAAAAAAGGTTCAAAGATGGGTTTATGGATATGAAGTTTATGTAGGTTCGATTATAGAAAAATAATAAAAGATGGAATTAAATATAGTAATTGGATAACAAACAACAGATGTGAAGTGAATTGATGATTCGATTATTATGAAACGAAAGGATGGAATGGAGTGGAATGAAAATGATCTTAAAAACAAACACGAACCAATATTAGAAAATATTGACCCAAATGCTTATAAGTTTTCAAGGTGGTCGGATGGAGAATAGGAGAACCTCGACCCGCTACTTACCAAAGTAGGAACCTTGGTATAAGGGTGAACGCCACACTATTTGATAGTGATAAGTTCAGGATAAAGAAGAAGGCAGATTGACGCCACTAGTGACCTAGATAAGCCAACGAGTTCTTCAACGAAATATAAAAGAAAGAAATCTCACAAATTTCATATAAGTTCAATAGTGTTTTAAAATAAGCAAAAAGATCTCCTTACAAAGACTAATTTCACCTATTTATAGTGCTAAAATAGGCTAGCTGAATGGTCACAAACATTCAACTTAATGTGCCAATTAAAAGCTGAAATTTAACTCAAGTCTTTTCACATTCTTGAGCCAAATAACTCCATCCTTGAATTCACTTTAATTCAGCTCAATGAATGACTTTAAGTGCTTGAAAAATGACTCTTGAGTTAGCCCTAGGTCAGCCGAATGGACACCATCTTCTTAATCAGCTTCTTAATGATGTTTGAATGCATGAAATAACATTTGAAAAGGCAAAAACAGCTGGTAGTGGAAAGGTTGCTGCCAAAATTAATTTGGATGATAAAATGCTCCTTAAACCTCCTTTAAATGATGTATAAACCTTCTTTATAACAGCCCTCTTGTTTTGTAACCGAAATCTCTTGAAAAGTCACCTTATTGAATGCATAACAGCCTTTAAATGTAATGGATGTGAGCTGAAAAGTCACGTGCAATTAACACATGTAATCGACACATTTATTCAATTATTAAGGTTAAAACAAATTAACAACTAACTTAAATAAATGAACTAACACTTATGCATCATTTATTCCAGCAACTAGTTTAATTAAGAGAAGCATTATTAAATGAACTTTAACTCATGCATCAATAAATAATCCTAGGAACTAGATTAATTAAGAGCAACAATTATTAAATAAAGTTCAACAAAAACACTTATTAATTAAACTAAGATGAGTTGAATAAATGCCCAGCAACTCATTTATTAAACTAAGATGCTTAAATGCATGGTTTTAAAATGCAAACTAAATGAACAAATGAGTTACTTAATGCAAGACTTAATTTAATGAAACTGACTTAAACTAACATGGGAGTTACATAATGCATGGCTTTATTAAATGCAAAACACATAATGCATGTCATAATTAAAATATGTAGATCAATAATGCATGACATTAACTAAAGATGCATTTAATTACACAAGGCATAATTAAATACTAAAGTATTGAGCTGATTCAAGCTCAAATGAGCTGAATTTGAACTGGTCGGAGCTCGTGGAGCTGGAAATGAACTGGGATCAGCTTGCTAGCTACGCAAGGCTCGACTGAGGAGACTTGACTGACGGGATTCGTTGGATGCGCTCGCATCAATTTGTTCACCCGGGTAGTACGAAAATGTATAATGATCTGAAATAGCTTTACTGGTGGCATGGTATGAAACGAGAAATTTCTGACTTTATTTCGAAATGTTTAGTCTGTTAGCAAGTAAAAGCCGAGCATCAAGTACATTCTAGATTGCTTCAGCCGATCATGATGCCTGAGTGGAAATAGGATAGAGTCACGATAGATTTTATATCTGGTATACCGTTGACACTGAGCAAGAATGATGCAATCTGGGTTATTGTGGATAGATTGACTAAATCAGCTCATTTTGTTCCGGTTCGCACAGATTACTCGCTTGATAAGCTAGCTAAATTGTATGTTTCTCAAATTGTGAGATTACACAGAGTACCTATATCTATTGTTACGGATAGAGATCCGAGGTTGACATCGCGGTTTTGGAAGAAACTTCAAGATGCACTAGGTACCAAACTGCACTTTAGCATTGCTTTCCATCTGCAGATAGATGGTTAGTCAAAATGAATCATTCAGATACTTGAGGATATGTTGAGATGTTGCATTCTCGAGTTTGAAGGTACGTAGGAACGATACTTACCTCTGATTGAATTCGCATAAAATAATAGTTTTCAATCGAGTATCAAAATGGCACCTTACGAGGCTTTATACGGTTGTAAATGTCGTACACCATTGTATTGGACTGAGCTTAGTGAAAATAAGTTATACGGGGTCAATTTGATCAGAGAGACTGAACAGAAAGTAAAACTGATCCGTAAAAGTTTGAAACAGAAAGTAAAATTGATCTGCAAAAGTTTGAAAACAGTGCCAGAGCATTAGAAATCATATGTGGACTTAAAACGAAAAGATATAGAGTTTCATATCAAGGAAAAAGTGTTTTTAAAAGTCTCACCGTGGAAGAAAATTCTCAGATTCAATCGTAAAGGCAAATTGAGTCTGAGATTTATTGGACCGTATGAGACTATTAAGCCGGTTGCGTATAATCTGTTGTTGCCACCTGAGTTAGAAAAGATCCATAATGTATTTCATGTTTCGATGCTTTGACGGTACAGATCCGACCCTTCACATGTGATTAGTCCTTCAAAGATTGAGTTTAAGTTTGATATGACATATGAGGAAGAACCGATTTGTATTCTGGCTCGCAAGGTTAAAGAATTGCTAAATATGAAAATCTCATTAGTGAAAGTACTGTGGCATAAACACGGAGTTGAGGAGGCAACATGGGAGCTAGAAGACGCAATGAAAGAACGTTATCTGAACCTATTCACCGGTAAGATTTTCGGGGACGAAAATCCCTAAGGGGGGAGAGTTGTAACAACCTGATTTAGACCCTATTCAGAACGGTGGTTTTGGGACCACAAAATCGAGTCAGAAAAATATTTTAATATTATTTTTTGTGTTTATAATATGTGAATTTATATGTGTGAAATTTTCATGTTTTAATTTTATCGTTTGAGTGTCCGATTTAATAAAAGGGCTTAATCGCATTAAATGCAAAATTTTCATGCTAATTGTTAAAGTGCCTAATTGCTTTGTTCTTTTAATGTGGGGTATTTGTAATGCAATTATACCCTTGAATTTTAGCATGGACAAATTCGGCCATTAGTCAGTGGAATGGGAATAATTTTACAAAGGTTAATTTTGTAATATGTTAAATAATATAAGATATAATAAAACATAAAATAACTAAAAGCCATGCATTCATCTTTTTAATGGCTGAATGTTGTAAGAAAGAAAAGAAATAAAGAGTTTAAGGGTTCGGTCATGAACATGCTTAATTAAGGTATGTAATTTAGCTCGATTTTTTATAATTTTTACGTTTTTGATATCGTTGCATTGAAATGTACAAAGCCCATACTTTAATTTTTGATTTTGATGAGTATTTTGAGTTATTCCATTGATAAATAATTGAGTTTTGTGATGTTAGTTGATGAATTATGAAAGATATGTTTTGAATTAATATGTTTTGTATTGGAATTTTTGATGAATTTAAGTAATTAGGGCTAAATTGTAAAAATAATAATTTGAGGGACTAAAATGTGAAAAAAATGAAATGTATGGAGTTGTATGAGCATAAGAAAGATTCAGCCTAAGCATGGTATACTCAAATTTTTCATGTTTTGTGTTTTGTGCAATTTGGACTAAATTGTAAAAAGTGTAAAATGTCAGGGGCAAAATGGTAATTTTCTCATTTGTGTTTTTGGATTAAATTAAATGAAATTATGTAACACCCCTATCCCGTATCCGTCGCCAGAATAGGTGAAGGGGCATTACCAGACTTGAAACTCATATCAGAACAGTAATTTTTTTTTTTGAACATTCCTTTAGATAAATACTAAAGACAGCCAGGGATACAAATTTAAACTTCTATAAGTACACATTCAAAAGATGCCATTTTCGCATGGCTTATATATACATTAACCAAAATATTCTTCGGCCAATGGTCTATTCTATACATGCCATACAATAATCCAAAACATAACAGTAACAAGCAGTGGATAGTGATAGTGTGACTAGTTGCTGACGATCCCCGAGTCTGTAACTTCCAAATGAGATCTATAAAACAGAGGAAACAAAGTAAACGGAGTAAGCATTACAATGCTTAGTAAGTTTTAAGCAGTGTCAATAGATAACAATCAAATTATAACATAGTTGTTCGTATTTTTATTTCACTCTTCCTTCGGGCATACCATCCCTTTACCGAATATGCACATATCATCATATACAATAGGCTGATAAACTTTCACATAAAAGTGAGCTCATGTGGCATAGATATATTGTATAGTTTCACATAACCTTTCACACTGATCCAACGCCACATAATCATAGGAATAGTCTCATAGATTGCTCACATATGCATCACATAACTACCTTATGATTTAGTTCAAATCAAGCTCACATATAAACTAGGAGTACATACCTGTTTAACCTTTTGCATTGAGTATATTTATAAGCAATTCTTATTGCGAAGTCTTATAGCTTTAAACTCTACTCGGGTTATCGGCGAGACCTTTAGCTCAGATGAAATCTCCACACAAAGTCAGCGGGTTTTAACCCAGACATAGTCACCACATATAGTCATCTGGTCTTTAATCCCGGGTTTACATCACAGAGTTTCATGCATATTTATTCACATGTTACAACATTCACATCGACTATCATATTTGTAATTCATTTACCTCATCAAATATCTAATAGAACATACCTTCAACCGTTTATCATTTGGCCACAATATATATATATATATCTCATACATCTCTCACATCAGCCATTTGGCTTTACCACATTTCCATCTCATACACATTTCGCATTAGCCATTCAGCTTTACCACGTATATACACTTCCACGTTCATCATATTGGCCATTCTGCCTTAACACATATATGCATGTTCACATTCATCACATTGGCCATTCGGCCTTATCTCATATATACACATTCATCACATTAAATCCTAAATCAAAATATAAATATACTTCACATACCACATATACTTTCATGTATACACTTTGTCTTGACTGCATCTACATCTATCATTTTCCAATGAATAATTCAGTTTCAAGCCATACTATCATTTCATATTCGAATACTTATAAACTTACAATTTCACAAATTTTAATATCAAAGATCCATCTAACACTCATATATCATTTTATAATATCACAATTTAGAATTCACATATGGGTTTAATCAATAGCTTATGAGCAACTAAAACAAGTTTTATCCATGTTTACAACGTAACCACAAATTCTTTACAAGCTGTTTTCCTGAGCAACAATCATTAAATTATTTGTAACTGGGGCTACGAAATTCCAAATTATGTGCCGTTAATTTTCCATGGAAATAGACTCGTATACCCTCTATCCACAAAATTTTTAGAATTTTTGGTTTGGCCAATCAATACCAGATTTTTCTTAAAGTTTCCCTATTTTACTGCTTGACTACTCTGACTACTCTTCACTAAGAATTTAATTCCTCATTGTACAGAATTGGAAATATGTTTTCGTTTATTTTTTTTGAAACTAGACTCATTAAGGAGTCTAAGCATAAAATTTTATCTTATAATCATTTTTGTACGATTTATAATGATTTTTCCAAATACTAAACAGGGGATTTTGGGGCCATTCAGACTCTGTCTCACACAATTTTGAAAATCTCATTATCGGCAACCCCTTTACTTACAGAATTTCTTTTATACGAAACTAGACGCATCAAGCTTTAATTACATAATTTATTCAGCCTTTAACTCAACTCCCGCAATTTATGGTAATTTTTCCAAAACATGCTACTGCTACTGTCCCTAGCTGATTTATACAATTTACTCTGTAAAGTTCTCATTCACATATAAAAACATAATATCATATATGCCGTCATTTAGAAAAGTCATTGACCTTAACATATATACATAATTCATATTCATCCCGTTTTAAAACTTAAAACTTACAAAGGAATCAAACTCAATTACTTAAGAACTTACCTCGGATATTTTGAATAGTTGCGGATGGACTACTCGATTGCTTTTTCTTTTCCTTTATCCGATTTTGACCCTCTTAGCTCTTGAGCTTAATTCCACAAATAAATCTTATGAATTGAGCTACTCGGTTTAATACATGTATATCATACAATTTAGTACAAATGATGTTATTAACTAGTTATTTAACATCATACATATGCTCTACTCATACACCATTGGACATAATACTAATTTAATACTATGCATATTCAAATTTCTTAAACATCATTTAGTTTTCATAATAAAAACATATATCGACTCAATCGACACAAGAGTTAAGTGCATCACTCAAAATGCCGAAATCCAACTAAGTTTACCATTATCCCATTCTCAAATTTATATGTTTAGTCAATCACCTTCAAATACATTCGCAATATATGTATCGACTCAAGTACTTGTTTTAACATTGAATTCAACCTATAACCTTCTCCAAATCTGAATACTAATTAAGCATATAGTTCATATTCCTTTCATTTTTAAGCAAGGGTTATAATTCATGCCAAGACCATAATCAAAACAACCATAAGAATCACTCAATCATCAACTATTTTAACACACATAACTACTCAAAATCAACCTTTCAAACACTCATATCTAATATTATAGGTAATGCCGAAAGCTCAATTTCAACTAAATTTAAAGATTTAATCCTTCATCATTTTAATTAATCACTACCTATTCTTCAAAACTTCAAATACAAGGTAATTAACACATATACTCATTTTATTCGAAATTATACCCTTAATTCCTATACAATGCCGAACCTTTTATTACTTAATTCTCTATTTATTATTATTCTTAATTCATCCTATTTTAGCAAAATATATTTAATGGCCGAATGTAAATACCTTGCCCCACACCCACTAATTCACCTATTCTAAGCTCAATTTGAAAATTAAGTAAATAACACTAATGTTGAGCATTTTTTTTTTGACAAATTTGTCATGAGTAATCGACTAAATTCATGTTCTAAATTCAAAATTTCAAGCATTTCATTCACAAGTTACACACATTATGCCCAAAACCTCCACCTCAAATTTCGGTAAACACAAACATATTAGCCAAAGTTTCCCCAAAGTACCTAAATCATTACTATGTATATTTAACAAATTTTAAACCTCATTTATCCACCATTTCTCTTAAAGCATAAAACAACCACCAATTTTTTTTTTTTCATCCATATCATGGCCGAATGCCCAAAGCTCCATAGAATTCAAAATTTCAAAATGGGTTAAGTCAATTACTTAACTATCAACTACACACAAGAAATAATCAAGAAAATAGCATGAAGTTTTACCTTAATCAAGCAAAATCCAAGAGTGACCAGAAGCTTAGTTTTCTCTCCTACTTTCGGCAATGAAGAACAAATGAAGAACCAAGCCTTGTTCTTTTCATCTTTTAATATTTTATTTATCTTATTATAATACCAATAACCTATATAATTCTAATTATTTTATTTTGCAATTATATGTATAATTTACAAGCTTTTCAATGATTACATCACATGGTAAGCCACTACATAAAAAAATGTCAATTTGACATGCAAGTCCTTAGGTTTTAAAATCACTTAATACAAAGCCATTTCAAAATTTACCTAACACATTCTTAAAATTTTCACACAAGTCCATTTCAATAAATTTCATATTAATTTGCAACAATTAGAACATTTAAAGATTCACACATGCATAAACACATATTTTAAACAATAAATATTATATTCAAATATTTTGTTGACTCTCGGTTTAATGTCCCGAAACCACTTCCGAAACTAGGTCAAAATAGGGCTGTCACAAATTATGTTTGAATGAGTTTAATTTGAATATGTTTAGATCAAGAACTAAAGAAATCAGATTTGGATCGGGGGAAAACCAAAGTTGTAAAATAATCGTCCCGTTTCGATTACTGTTGTCCGAGGTAAGTTAATAGGCAAATAGATGTTGTAAATTTCAGTATATGTATATTATAAATCCTGAATTGAATTGTTATAATTGTTTGAGAATGTGCTGAAATGATATATGTTTGAGAGAAATGGTTACAAGTTCGATTCAATCGAGTTAAGACATACGAACGCCCCGTATGAGCCTTAGGAATGATAGGATATATATGTCATGACATAGGATTTTGATATATGTGTGTGAGTAAGACCAGGCCTGGGACGTTGGCATCGATATATGATTACGTGTAAGACCATGTCTGGGATATCGGCATCGTATTTGATTCGTGTAAGACCTTGCCTGGGATAGTGGCATCGATATGTGGTTACATGTAAGACCACGTCTGGTCTTTGGCATTGTACGATATGTGTTATTATCTGGTTATCCTATTCAATTCTGAATGGTTCAATGGGCAATGATAAGTTGTGATCGAATGTATAAATCAAGTTAAAGTGATCAGGTATGTGATAGTTGATTACCTATTTGAAAATAAGGTAAGTTGGTTATTTGATATGTGATGCAAATTATACATGTTGCTAATGTAAATATATGTGTATTTGTGTAGAATATTCAGCCATATGTTGTGTATAAGTATGTGATATTAAAGTTTGATTCATGAGTATATGCATATGAGTTTATATATATTCTGTTATATATATGATATTATGGCTTTGAAATTGAGTGATATTTTGATAATAGATATATGTATATTCGGCCAAGATAAAGATTATATATGAAAGTATATGTTGTAAATGTAATTGCAAGTTTGAAATTGTATATGAACATAATAGCATAATTCGATTATGTTGTATTGAATTATAAATGTCATTGAATTGTTATTTGCTTATAACTTACTAAGCTATGTTAGCTTACTGTGCGTGTATGTTTGCCTCTATTTTTAGATTTTGGAGATTAGTTACAAGCTCGGGGATCATCAGCGAAGTCTATCACACTATCGCCTGTTTCTCGGTACTTTTAAAAGCTAAATTTTGAACCTATGGCATGTATAGGCTATACTACTTTTTGAATATATTTGAAGTTGTGTATATAATATGCCATGCGAAAATGGCTTATTATTTTGTTGTGTTGGATTTTATGTCTTGATCAAATTATGAATATGTTTGGTTTTGATGTTTACATTATGATTCGTTTTGTAATTTAGTATCAAGGTAAATTTGGTTGTGATATATAGATTATGTGAAGTTGCTAATAATATATATATGTGATTGATCAATAAATTCGGCTATGATATTAAATATAGGTAAAAGATGTAAGTTAATTGAAATTTCGCATTTGAGTTTGAATCCAATGGTGGTTATGCTTGGTTTTGGTTTTGGGTGATTCAGTTATGACTTGTATATAAGTGAATATAGGTGAAATTGGTTTGATAAGCTTGTTAAAGGGTGGATCTATGATTTGGTATTTTAGTGTATTCGGTATTGGTATATAGAAGAAATTGATATGAATCATATTAGTAATTCAAACATGATTCGGCACTTATATATATAGGTCTATGATGTATTGGTTTAATATTTATACATTAGTTGAGATATATTTGTAATATGTTTGACATGACATAAATTTTAGTTATATGTATATTTATGTACTTAACCGAATATGTGATCATTGAATTAGCTTGAACATGACCTTTGTTACATTGCATAATAAGTAATATTAGCATGTTTAGATTCGATTTTGGTATGTTTAAATGTTAGACAAATTGTTGCTATGTATTATATATATATGGTGCGTTGATGTGAAAGGCAAACTATGTTTGATATACTAGTTTAGTTCTTTGAAATGTTAGGCCTGTAAAATGATTGAATAAAGTTGAAAGTGGACAATTGTTAAAGCTTTAGAAATTGACCATATGAATAGTAACTTATGTTTTTATTAAACAAGATAGTTTGATGCGAGTTTAGTATGTGGCTTTGTTAATTGTGCTTTAATTATTAAGTATATGTTATATGATGTTTTTGTGTGTATTAATGGAATAGAAAACAAGTAAGCTTGGTTTAGTCAAAACTTATAATAAGGTTGCATGTATGTTTGGTCTTGAATAATGAGTAATGAGTTGTTTAATTCCTATGTGTATCCATGAATGTCCGGAAGTTGTGTCTCATTCGGTAATACCTCGTAACCCTATTTCAGCGACGGATACAGGTTAGGGGTGTTACAAAATCGCATTAGTCATTCTAAACAAAGAGAAGTTATGCAAATGCATGTTCAAATAATCAAAACTATCAAATTTCATCTGAGCAGACATGTTTTTACATAAAAATCTCCCACAAGAATTTAAAGAATTCACATAACCATCATAATCAAACATATTAAGCATTTTATGTGAAAATTTTTTATCTTTTAAAACAATCAGATTTTGCAGATATTTAATTGGACCAAAGACTTCAACGGTTTTATCAACTTGCGATTCAAAATTGCTTAGACCAACTTAATACATGTCACAAAAAAATGTTTTAAATTATTATCTATGACAAAATCAGCAACATTATTCAATGAATAACAACAAAACAAGTTATTTTAAAGAGTTTTGAGATAAAAGACATCGACAAATTTGTCAATGAAATTTAAAGAATATCGTGGTTTATCCTCAAAGAATTCCTTACCTTGCTTACCTTCCGACACTTGATCTTGTAGATTAATTTCATTTTTGATCTTACCTTTCTCAATCAATCGGAATCTTCTCTTATTTGGAATGTAATGAAGTTGGAACTTGTCAGATGGATCTTTAGAGTCCTGGGAATAAGAGAAAACACGAGGCAAACTCGCATGTTGGTTAGTTAAAACATCTCTCACATTTTTTGAACAAGTTCTTTGTTTTCACTTTCTTTCTCAACCTCACTTTCTTTTTCCATAAGGATATGCTCATCACCCACTCTTGCTTTTCTTTCTTCAATATCGATTTATTTTTCAATCTTGATCTCTTTTCTCAGATTCTCTTTTATTCTTGGAATCTCACTCTCATTTTTTTTTCAATTTTTTTCAATTGATTTTTCGTTTTCTTTTTCTTTTCTTACACACACTCTCTCTTTCTTTCCTTTTCAATTTCATCACTAGCTTTTAACATCATTTGATCTTCAATAATTTGTTTTGGAGTTAAAGATACTAGTGTAATAGATTTTCCTCGAAACACTAAAGAAAAATGGTTAGGTTTCTATCGTACTTAGCTCGATGATCAAATTGCCAAGGTTAACCCAAAATAATGTGGATATCTTGTATAGGAGCAATGTCACACCAAACTTCATCATGGTACTTTCCAATAATGAATGGAACCAACACTTGTTTAATTACCTTGTAACAACCCATTTTTGAGTTAAATTAGAATAGTGGTTTTGAAACCACAAATTTGAAGTCAAAATATTTATTTTATTATTTTAATAAGGTCTACAGCATGATAGAATTATTGTGTGAAAGTTTCGTAAAGAAATTTTACTGTTTGAGTGCTCAATTCGATAAAAAGGACTAAATCACGTAAAATGAAAAGTGCATGTTCTATTAGTTAAACATGTCAAATAGCTTTGGTTGTTAATTATGGTGGCCTTATGTAACACCCCGAATTTTGGGCCTAGAAGTATTAAGTCTTGAGTGGGTGCAGTTAGGAAGCTGTTCATAAATATTTGGTTGTGCAGTTAGAAGTATTAAATGTGGTGAGAAGTGTCTAAGAAGTCTTGGTTTAAGCCTGAGCAAGTGCAAAAAAGTTTTGTTTTTAAAGGAGTAAGCACGGTCTCTAGGCAGTAGGCTTTTATGTAAATAAGGGAAGAACATGACAAAAAAGAGCCTGCTGGCCCAGGGGATAAGTGGCGTGTTACTATTGTCTGAGGTCTGAAGTTTGAGTCCTGGCTTGCACAATGAGGGTTTTATTTTGCTGCCTGAGCCGTGTGGGTAGTAGAATTTGACTGAAACACTAAAAATTTTGAATGAAATTCAAATTAAGTGGTTAAGTTGTTGAGGGATCGGTTTGAGGATGTTGTGGAGAGATTTTAGGAGGAAATCAAGGGATTTTGAAGGAGAGGGAGTGTTTGTACCAATTTTGGACTCTCAACACTCAGAATTCAGCTTTGAAGCTATTAAAGTGCTTTCCATTTTGGTGGCTATCCCTTTTTTCTTGATTTCATTTTTGTTGGAGGTCGAACGCTACCTTGACCATTCGGCCATTTTCCCTTCTACATTCTTTTCGATTTTGCCTTTCCTTTAGACCATTTCTCTACTGTTAGTCGATTCTCTTTTCATCTACTATTCTACCTAGCATGCTCATCCTTGTACCCTTAACCGAATACCATTCTTCCCCTCTCAATTGGTTTTGTGCCGTCATCATTTTCTTTTGTTCAGTGGCCGAACATCCTTTTCTTTTCTCTCTCATTTCCTTCTACTTTTATCGAGCGTCTCTTCTTGTATTGTGAAAACCAAATGCACTTCCTCTCATATCGTTCTTTTGGTTCTCTTCTCTTTGCACTTTTGTGTTGGTTAGTTGAATATTTCATCTCAGGCTCGAATGCTCAGTTATTGTTTTCTTCCCTCTTTCTATTGTGATAGTCTATTTTACCTAACACCCTTCTATGTTATTGATTTTTGCTAGTTGTGTCAGCCTTACTTCTATCGAATCTTGGTTTTCGGCTTTTGTTAGGGTGTGGGCCGAATTGCTATTCTCCTTTTCTGGCATAGCGCATTCGGTAAGTTACTATAGACTTGGTTCAATGGCTTACGTGTAGGGTAATAGTTAACAAGTTACGATTAGGGTGCAGGTGGTCTCTAGGGATTGTGAGCGACTTCTTGCAATGGTTTGAGTGTGATCGATCAAGGCGAGTAGTAGGTAATCTCTTGAACAAGTGTTGGCTAGAGTTCCTTTCAACTCTTTTGTTAGGTATTTAACCGAAGCTTCTGTTGTAATAGGTTGGAGTACGCGTGGGTTGATTTGCATGTTTTCGCAACAAGGTGTGTAACCATACTGCTATAAACGTAAATCGGCAAAAGCCGAAAAAGTATGACTATTGACACTACACGAGCATGCACTCGCTCGTGTGGTAATCCGAACGCATAAAATGTGGGCGTTTGATTGTAAAGGCTACCATGAACGATTTCATGGGCTTAGGCTATTTTGGGCCACATTGGGCCGAAATGGGCCGTGTGGGCCCCACATGGGTAAACCACATGAAGAGTGGATATTATTGGGCCAGGCTATGTAGCTTACATGGCCAAGGCCATTTTTGGGCTTTGTGGGCCACACGGGCGTGTGGGCCCACATGGGCCGTATTATGGGCTTTGGGCCCATTTTTACTATTTGATTGTTGTGGTTTGCACGGGTCGCCTGAGACAACGATGGACCTACTGTTGGGTCGGTAAGTATACCTAGACTTTAAATTGATAAATGACTATTTTGCCTCTATGAGATAAAATGACTGTTTTGCCCTTATGAGGTAAAATGATTGTTTTGCCCTTATGTGGTAAAATGACTGTTTTGCCCCTATGTGGTAGAATGACTATTTTGCCCTTATGAGGTAAAGTGACTATTTTGCCCTTATGTGGGAAATGACTGTTTTGCCCCTATATGATTTATGTTTATATTTTAGCATGCCATTTGTAACTGTATTAGGTACATGTATAATATTATGATATGTCATGACACGTCGCATGATGCATTACATGGGGATGAGTTTATTACGATTGGAGGAAGTGTACTGTACTGGCAGCTCTGCTGCAAATCACTGATGGCTTTAAGCCTATTATTATACTCGCAACTGACAAAAAGAATATCGTTTAGTGCGCGGTGCTAGTGGAGTGTAAGGATGGGTGGGTTGATTTTATCCCACATGGAGTGTAGAAATTTGGACGGAGTGGAGTGTAGAGGCTGGTTGGGTAGGATCGTATCACATTTATCTTTATTATCGCGACCGACATATTATCGCTCTATTTACTATTACTGATACGGGCTTAGGCCCAGACTGCATTTGCTTACTGCATGATTGACTGTATGTTTATTAAGGGATTACACACTAAGTTTTCGTAAACTCACCCTTCTGCTTATCTGTGCAGGTAACCTTTAGGCAGATCGGCGCTACAAGGGACTCGATAGTGGCCATACAACCGCATTTACTATCATATTTGCTTTATATTTATAAGTAATTTTATTCTGGGTATTTTGACTGTAATAAGGCCTCTTTAATTTTTTATTTTAAGTTGGGGATTTTTATTTTCTTTGGTTATAACTGCTAGTGATAGGAAAACTTGAGTTTTCAAAAGAAACAATGTTTTTACAAAGTAAACGCAAGTACGCAACTGTTTTAAAAAGCTTCTGCTATAAAATGATATTTTGGAAATAAATAATGATTTTAAAGCAAATACTTCTGGATAGTGACACAAGTTTTGAAATGAACGACACATCTCAAGAATCTCCATTAGAAACACATAAAGAGATTAATTATAGAACGGGTTTTTCAATGATATCTCGCTGTACGAAAAATGCTTCAATGTGACATCGCCAGATTCGACCATAATGTCTAGGTTAGGTTTGGGGTGTTACACCTTAAATTGTAATTAGACAAATTTAAATGTTAGCAGACTTTTATGAACATCAGTTAAGTGATTTTAAATGTTATAATTCAAGGTTAATTTTGGTATTTGATAAATAATGTTAATATTAATAAAACAACAAAAGCCACCATCTTTCTTCTTCAATTCATCCACTAAAAAAAATTAAAGAAAGAAGAAGCCATTGTTAGGTTCATTCGGCCAAGCTTTCCTAGTTGATTAAGGTATGGTTTTAGCTCAGTTTTTAATGATTTTTATGTTTTTGAGATCGTTGCTTCGTATTCTAGCTAGCCCATACCTTAGATTTCGAAATTGTTAAAGATTTAACATGTTGCCATTATTGAATGCTTGAGTAATTTGATGGTTGATGATGGATTTTGAATAGTTGTTGATAGTTAAACAATTTTTGTGAAGTGATTTTTGACAAAAATGTCAAAAAGGGATTAATTTGTAAAATAGTAAAATTATGTGGGTAAAAGTGTGAATAAATGAAAACTATGGGCTGCTAGGGGAACTATGGTAATTCGGCTAGCATGGGTTAGTCTTGAATTTCATTAATTTGTGATTTTGTGAAATAAGGACTAAATTGGGAAAAATGTGAAATTTGTGGGGCAAAAGTGTAAATGTGTTTTAAAGTATGTTTTGGATTAATTTGAATGAATAGATTATTGAATAAGTTAATTTTGAATATAATTAGATCAAGAAAAGTGAAATACAAACTTGGATCCGGGAAAAGATAAAGTTATATCGACTCGATTCGCTGTTTTAGCATCCGAG
Organism: Gossypium anomalum; assembly: GCA_025698475.1. Taxonomy (NCBI): domain Eukaryota; kingdom Viridiplantae; phylum Streptophyta; class Magnoliopsida; order Malvales; family Malvaceae; genus Gossypium; species Gossypium anomalum. Next base: position 44,498,514 of record CM046963.1, read on the forward strand.
ATAAGTTCGTATGTAATAAGCATTGTTGTAATTATGCTTTTAATTCTTTGATATTGCATAAATTGTATATACGGGACTACAGTTATGTTTGATAACAAATCAACTATTCGTGGCACTTAGTGTGTGATTCGTCATAGCTTCAGCTATATATGCACTTAGTGTGTGAGAATGAGGTAGCTTCGACCACATATGGCACTTAGTTTGCGAGAATGAGATAGCTTCGGCTATGTATGGCACCAAGTGTGCGATTTGAAATAGTTTCGGCTATGTACGGTACTTAGTGTGTGAGATATCGAGTATTCAATGGCATTCTGATTATGTATGAACTTATTATGGACTGGTACAGGTATGTACATGTATATTATGAGCTTAAAATTGAAGAAGTTACAAATTTTGCATATAAGCTTATGAATAAGCATGTGAAAGGTTTGTTAGTAATCATGAATTTCATGTTATATGTTTAAATTGATGAATGGGATATGTGTGTTTAGTTAAGTTTATAACATACAAGCTTACTAAGCTATAAAGCTTACTTTGTTTATTTTCCATGTCTTATAGTGATTTCAAGGCTAGCTCGGATCTGGGAGCCGTTAGGAACATCATCGCACTATCAAACATCTAAGTTGGTACTTTTGAATTATACATTTATGGTATATGGCATGTATAGGCTAGATGTGGTATTTTGGTTGTAATTATAGCCATGAGATTTGGCTTGTAAATGATGTTAATATTGATGTGTGTTTGGCTATTAGAAATGGCTTATAAATGTATATGTTTAAGTTTGTATATATATAGCCATGAGTGATGGCTTATTTTGGTTTGTTTTGGCATGGTTGTAACCAAGACATTATGGAAGTTAAAATGGTTATGTGAATTATGATAAATGAACCATATTGTTTGATATTGATTTGGTATGTATTTGGCTAAGTAAATGGTAGTGATTTGAGAATTGGAATAGATGAAATTATAATGGTATGAATTGTACATTTAGTTGATGATTTTGGCTGCCTAATTGTATAATGAAATGGTACCAATTTGCCTTATGTAGGTACATTGAAGTTGGGGTGGCAAATTGGCCCTACAAATGGCCTATTTTTGTCCACACGGGCAGAGACACGGGTGTGTGTCTCAGCTGTGTGTGACACACGGTCATGTTACATGGTCGTGTGTCCCCTGGTGTTGAAATTGAATTGAAGTCAATATACTCCACACGGTCTCACACACGGGCGTGTGATTGGCCGTGTGGTACAAGTCAGTAAACCCCCTAATTGGTACACAGCCTAGCACACGGGTGATACAAACCCACCCCGCGAACTACTTTGGTCAAGCTTACCAAGCCGAGCATTGCACTATTGGCAAGCTGATCCTAGCTCGTTTCCAGCTCCCCGAGCTCCGTCCAGCTCAATTCAGTTTATTATCGGGTTAATTTTGGTTTGACTCAGCTCATTAGAGCTCAAATCGGTTTGATGCAAGCTCATTGAGCTTGATTCGAAATTATTTAATTTCATGAATCTTAATTTGCTGGAATAAATTAAACTAATTGAGTTAGTGAATTTGGACATAATTAATTAAAGTTTAATGTGTCTTTAGTTAGGACAAATTAATTTCATGATAAAAATTAATTCTAGCTGAATTTAATTTGTTGTCTTAATCTATGACATGTTTTAATGTCTCTAAATTAATACATGCATTTAAAGTGTCCTAAGCTTAGACAAATTAAATAAACTATTTATGTCTTAACCGAATTTAATTCATGTTGCTACTTTGTCCAGTGGTGCATATTAATTGTTGTCCGAATTAAAGAGGTGTTGAAGCAAGCATAGGATGAATTTAAGGAGTTGTTCAGCATGCAAGGGGCATCCATTAAAGAGGTTGTTTGTGGCAAGCATGCATGGTCGAATTAATTTCTGTTTACTTGGTGCATTAATTTGTTGTAAGTTCATGGCAAGAAATGAATTCAATGTGCAGCACTTAAGAGGGTGTTTTGTGCATGGCCAAGACATGTTCATGGACGGCATTTATTGAGGTGTTTCCCATGCATGGATGACTTAAATGAGCTGTTGAAGCATTAAAGAAAACATGCATGGATAACATTAAAAGTTGGTGAATTTTCCTTCTTCCCATATGCCTTTTCGTGGAGACCAATGGACAAAGAATTAAAGACATGCTGATTGATATTTCCCAAGTGGCCATTCTGCCAAAGCATGCATGAAGGCTTCCATTCATTCTCTCCTTAGCCAAATCTAGACATGGCTATCAAGCTCCCATGTTTCACATTCATTCAGCCGAATTTCTTCTCCATGCAACATGCCCAATGGCATTCCAAGTAGCTGAATTTAGACTTAGTCACTTAATGATTTTCTTCTAGTTTATTCTAGGATTTTCTAGCCGAATTTTACTTAGTCTTTAAGCAATGTTCTTTTATCCATTTGGCTACCTTCCCTTAGCTTATAAATAGTTGTTTGTTGTCATTTGAAAAGGTTGTTGAACTTTGATTATTATTTCTTTGTTAATGAAACTATTTGGTGAGATTTTTTTCTCCCTAACTTCGTTAAATACTTGTTAACTTATCTAGGAAGCCTAGTGGCGTCAACCTATTTTTCATCTATCCCAAACTTATCACTATTCATAGTGTGGTGTTTGAAACTATACCAAGGTTCCTACTTTGCTAAGTAGTGGGTCGAGGTTTACCTTCTTTCATCTGATCACCTTAAAATCCTATAAGCAATTGGGTCAATACTCTCTAGTATTGGTTCGTGCTTGCTTTTGAGTTCCTTTCTTTCCATACTTACATTTCATCTTATCCAAACCGAACAATACTTCTTCGTAGATGATTGGGCATTTCACATACGACTCGACTCATCCCCGAGGCAGATTGTATCAGCAGGCGTGTGACTTGTCCATGTTGCATAAGCCAGTATACCCTACAAGTTTGGCATGGCCTATCATACGGTCTGGCACATGGGCGTGTGTGGCCACTTCGAAGGGCACATGGGCTAGGCACATGGGCGTGTGGTTGGCCGTGTGGTCGAAGTCAGTATGTATGCCCTGTTTCCACATAGCCTGAGACGTAGGCGCGTCTGGAGCAGTGTGAGGCATATGGCCTATTCACACAGGCGTGTGACCCCTATATGGTTGAAATTTTTCTAAGTTTCCAAAAGTTTTCATATGTTATCGGTTTAGTCCCGAACCACTTCTAAAGCATGTTTAAGGCCTCGTAGGCCCTTATAAGGGACAATGTGATTGTGTTGAATGATTTATGAGAATGTATGCTATATGTTGTGAATTGATCGATAATACCTCGTAACCCTACTCTGGTGATAGATACGGGTTAGGGGTGTTACATACCTTCACTTTTTCGTACTTGTTGCACCATTGAAGATTGTAGGGTTGTGGATGTTCCGACATGAGTAGGTTTATCTTCTTAACCATGTAAGGGCTTTCGATGTTAGCACTTATCCCACCATTGATTATAAGACTACATACTTTACCTTAGACTTGACAGCGCGTTTGAAACAACTTTTCTCATTGTAAGCTTCCATCATTGGTATGAACGTTTGTAGCCTTTCTCCGAACTAACTCTAACAAATTTAACAACTAAGATGGTTAAATGCATGGTTTAATTAAGATGCAAAGTAAATGAACAAATCAGTTACTTAATACAAGACTTAACTAAATATGCACACTTAACTATCATGGGAGTTACATAATGCATGTCATAATTTAAGATGCAAACTTAACTATCATGAGAGTTACATAATGCATGACATAATTAAATCATGAACTTTATCAACAAATGAGTAATGAAATGCATGACATAATTAAATATTGAACACTTAATGAAAGTCATAACTAAAAGATGAAGACTAATAATGCAAGACATTAATTTAAAGATGCAAACATAAGCTAAAATAAAGTTAATTAAAGTCTTTGATTAATTAAAACCCATCAAAACGTTCCATCCAAGTCTTGGATCAGAATTTGACTTGGTCTTAGCCCAAAAAAAAACTTGATTAATTTGGACTTGTTCCCCATGTGTACACATAGGCCCTTTAAACTCATCTTTGACCCACTCTGTTTGACCTCCCATTGTTGGCCCAATTGGTAAACACAAAGGACCAGTATTTGTTTTGACCATCATAAGAAGAAGTAGCTCTTGAAGATTCGACCCAACATCAACTTGTTTCACCTTGACAAGAATAGTTTCAACCTTAGTACGCAGAATCACATCAGAATTCCTTGAGTTAAAACATGGCAACAAGTTTGTAGCTGAATATGAGAGGGAATTCATTCGAATTAGTAAATATACTCGTGAAATAGTTCTGATAAAGTCAATATGTGTACTCAGTTTGAGGAAAGTTCGAACAAAGAAATTTAGTTTCTTGTGGGGGCTCTCGAATTGAAAAAAAATTATTGTGTTAACCGAAAGAGCTTAGAAGATGGAAGACATTAGTAAAGCAAAAAAAGATTAATTCAGAATTTTAAGGCATCGATAAACATAATTTGGGTAAATCTTTTTCTTCTTCCTCAAAGAAAATGAAAGAGACTCGCAGTCAATTTTTAGTTCCGTCTGGACTTTCGAGAAGGGATCAAGGAAAGCAAAGTAACCCGAGACCTCAAGCCACTTTTGTAGCTAGTGCTGAGAGTGTTTGAAACACTAACAAGCTCAAATGTAAGCATTGTAATAGAAATCATTTCAGAGAGTGTAACACCCCTAACCCGTAACCGTCATCAGAATAGGTTAAGAGGCATTACTGGACATGTCATTTAGTTCAGAACAATTACAAATGAAATATCATCTAATTTATAGCAAATGTCATTCATTCACATTCATTATGTACATAAAATCGAGCATACGATACTTAAACATGCATTCGGGACCAATTTGGTAACATATAATAGTTTTGGAAACTTAGAAAATTTTCAACTTTTGAAAGGTCACACGCCCGTGTGTCTAAGTCGTGTCAAAACAAGGCATACATACTGACTTATCCACACAGCCACAAGACACGCCCGTGTGCCAGGCCGTGTGAAAATTAAGGAGGCTACTGACTTGGCCACACAGCCGACCACACGCTCGTGTGCCAGCCCGCGTGCCACACACGACCATTAGACACGCCCGTGTGTCTAGGTCGTGTTAATATTGGAGGGTATACTGACCTTAATTCATAGGGTACCCTAGGGGACACATGGCCGTGTAACATGACTATGTGTCGCACACGGCTGAGACACATGCTCATATCTCTGCCCATGTCGACAAAAATAGACCATTTGAATAGCCAAATTTGCCACCCTAAAACACAAACAAATATATTCAAATTTGATCCCATATGAACAATTCAATTTGCAGCCAAATGAACCAAATCAATACACAAATAAAGCTATATCCAAACTTACCATTCACATGTTCATGCACCTTTATAACATCATATACAATTCATCCATTTAACCTCCTAAATCAAGACTACATTTGCAAAATCTCATTCATCCATTATCATACTAAAACATACCATGATCAAACACACACATATATATAACCAAAATATAGTAACAATTAAGCCAAATCACATGGCTTAACTTAAATACAATTTTTACTCAAAACATGGTTTCAAAACATAACTTATGCTATCAAACTAGCCTATACATGCCATCATCACAAAGGTTCAAAGTTCAAAATACCAAATGAAAATTTGGATAATGTGACGCGCAACTCTGACTTGTCCGGAACGAGCGAGCTAACGAGCCTCTAAAAGATATAGAAACAGAAACCAAGTAAGCTTCTAAGCTTAGTAAGCTCGTATAATTTAGAATTTAACTTACCATTTAAAGAATTCAAAAGCAATAATAATAGGCCAACAATTCAATATAAATCCATCACCTAATTACACATAATCATCACATGTTAGTCATTCAACTAATACATAAACCATATCTTGTTCATATAGCAATATTTAATCTCATTGAATCTATTAGAATTTCAAAGAATAACCGAGTGAACAATGTCAATAATCCGTCAATTCTTCATCATACATGCTCTTTTGAGACATGGCCAGTAAGCTCATCATGAGCTAAAAATGGGAAGCTCTATTGAGCTGAACAGAAAGCTCTTACGAGCTATGGTGAGTCCGCAACAAATACAGTAGCTCAACCATTTTGGTAAATACCGTATCATGACACTCGTATCCAATGAATTCTTATAGTTCAACTAAAGCTCGTAACACATTTGATATATCATCAAGTAATTCAATTATAAACATTCAATTCAACATTGCAAGTATAGTATAGTTGGATTCTAATTATACGAACTTACCTCGAGTTGCTCGGATGAAAACTAGTATCTACTCATCTACTTTTTGTTTCCCCTGATCTAATTTCGGTATTTGATTATCTTGATCTATATGATATCAAATTAACTCATTCAAAATTTCATTCAATTCAATTTAGCCTAAAACATTCATTTTTGGCCAAATTACAAATTTACCCTAGACTTTTGACTACTTTGCAATTTAGTCCTTTATACACAAAATGACAAATTTACACAATTAGCCTATAACCCAAGATAGCCAAATTTCCTATATGCTATTAGCAGCCCAAAACTTTCATTATTTCACACTTTTACCACAACATTTCTATCTTTTATAAATTAATCCCTAATTCTCATTTTTGTCAAAAATCACTTTATAAAACTTGTATAACTATCATCAAGCTTCCATAATCTATCATTAAAATTTCAAGAACTCAATTATTCAACAATGGAACATTTTAAAATATTTAAGAGTTTCAAAAATGAAGGTACGAGATAGCTAGATTAAGCTGCAACGAGCTCAAAAACATAAAAATCATTAAAAACCAAGCTAAAATAGACTTACATGCTCAAGGTAAAGTGACCAAAGGTTTGAAGCTTTGAAAATGGCTATTCCTTGCCCTAGGTTCGGTTGGGAAGATGAATGAAGAAATAAAATGCATTTTGTTTTATTAATTTAAACTTTATTAATCCAATTACCAATATAACCTTATAATATAACTTAATAAATCATGAAATTCATGGACATGAATGTCCATCAACTTAAAATAAGGTCAAATAACATTATAAGGACTTTTATATTAATAAACCATAGCTATTTAATACCTTTAAACAATAGAACTCATATTCTTCGCTTTACGCGATTTAGTCCTTTTTACCGAATTGAGCATTTAAACAATAAAATTTCTTTATGAAACTTTCACATAATCAATCTATCATACTGTAAACATTATTAAAATAAAAAAATAAATATTTTAACTTCAAATTTGTGGTCTCGAAACCACTGTTTCGATTTGACCTAAAAATGGGCTGTTACAGAGAGTGTCAGTTGAAAGAGGGATCCTGTTTCTAATGCGATTGACTTGATCACTTCCTCAAAGATTGCCCTAAAAGACCTGATCAACACAAAGTTTAGAGTGCGAGATTAGAGGTTACTTCTTAGAAAGGAAGACGACTAAGAAATGGTAGCAATGCTAGAGTCAGTAGATGTGGAACAAAAGACACTGCATTACGATTTGAGGCACGGGCTCTTGTTAGGGCTTATGTTTATCTGGGCTTGTGAGGATGCTTCAGTAGTTGATGTTATCGCTGGTACATTTTTATTTTTTTCTTTTTGACATTACTATTTAAGCTTTGATTGACTCAGGGTTTACTCATTCGTTCATATGCACTGCACTAGTAAAGATAAGAAAATACCAGTAGAGTCAACTGATTATGTTGTCAAAGTAACTAATCCACTATGTCAGTGTATTTTAGTTGATAAGATTTGTAAGAATTGTCCACTGAGAATTTGGGATTGTGACTTCTCGACTGATTTCATACTATTGCCCTTTAATTATTTTGATGTCATTCTTAGCATGGACTGGTTGACCTTGCATGATGCTATTGTAAACTATAGATAAAAATAGATTGTTTTGAAATGCCAAAATGTAAGTTGGTTAATGTGGAAACGGATAAATTTGACAGTGCCACCAATATTATTTCAGCTTTGTCAGCTCAAAAACTTGTCAAAAAAGGGTGCGAGGCATATTTAGCATATATCCTTGATACTAGAGCTTCAAAATTGAAAATTTAGTTAGTTCTGACTGTATGTGAGTTTGGTAATGTATTTCTAGAAGAGTTGTCAGGGTTACCACCAATCAGGGAGGTTGAATTTGCTATTGAATTGGCACTAAGAACTTCACTGGTATTGATTGCTCCCTATAGAATGGCACCAGCTAAATTAAAAAACTTAAAGCATAGCTACAAGAATTATCTAGTAGAGGTTTTATCCGGCCGAGTGTGTCTTCCTAGGGTGCACCTATTATTTGGAAAAAAGAAAGATGGGTCGATGAGACTGTGCATTGATTACAGACAGTTGAACAAAGTCATGATTAAAAAACATATCCGCTACCTCACATTGATGATTTGTTTGATTAGATGAAAGGGGGGAAAGTGTTTTCAAAAATTGATCTTCATTCTGGATATTATTAGCTCAGGATTAAAGAGATAGATGTGTCAAAAATTACTTTTCAAACCATATACGAACACTATGTGACATGAACTTGGTTACAAGTTAGTTCAAAATTTAAGTGTCCCGATCATCTAAATAGATACTTGCTCGATTAATAATATAAATATGAAGTAAATAAACAAAGGATAAACTTGCATATAACTAACAAGTATGGTGATACGATCCGCCTCGAGGTGAGTCGAGTCGTATGCGAGTTTGCCCAATCGTCTACGAAGAAGTATCGTTTAGTTTGTTCAAAGGATGTTTTAAGTGAATACTGGCAGAAGCTATGTAAGAAGGGCTCAAAGATGGGTTTATGGGTATGAAGTTTATGTATGTTCAGTTATAGAAAAATAATAAAGGATGGAAATAAATATAGTAATTGGATAACAAACAACAGATGTGAAGTGAATTAATGGTTCGATTATGATAAAACGAAAGGATGGAATGGAATGGAACGGAAATGATCCCAAAAATAAACACGAACAAATATTAGAAAATATTGACCCAAATGCTTATAAGTTTTCAAGGTGGTCGGATGGAGAATAGGAGAACCTCGACCCGCTACTTATCAAAGTAGGAACCTTGGTATAAGGGTGAACGCCACACTATTTGATAGTGATAAGTTCAGGATAAAGAAGAAGACAGGTTGACGCCACTAATGACCTAGATAAGCCAACGAGTTCTTCAATGAAATATAAAAGAAAGAAATCTCACAAATTTCATATAAGTTTAATAGTGTTTTAAACTAAGCAAAAAGATCTCCTTACAAAGGCTGATTTCACCTAGTTATAGTGCTAAAATAGGCTAGCTGAATGGTCACAAACATTCAACTTAATGTGCCAATTAAAAGCTAAAATTTAACTCAAGCCTTTTCACATTCTTGATCCAAATAACTCCATCCTTGAATTCACTTTAATTCAGCTGAATGAATGACTTTAAGTGCTTGAAAAATGACTCTTGATTAGCCCTTGCTCAGCCGAATGGACACCATCTTCTTAATCAGTTTCTTAATGATGTTTGAATGCTTGAAATAACCTTTGAAAAGGCAAAAATGGCTGGTAGTGGAAAGGTTGCTGCCAAAATTAATTTTGATGATAAAATGCTCTTTAAACCTCCTTTAAATGATGTATAAACCTTCTTTATAATAGCCCTCTTGCTTTGCAACTGAAATCTCTTGAAAAGTCACCTTATTGAATTCATAACAGCCTTTAAATGTAATGGATGTGAGCTGAAAAGTCACCTACAATTAACACATGTAACCGACACATTTATTCAATTATTAAGCTTAAAACAAATTAACAACTAACTTAAATAAATGAACTAACACTTATGCATCATTTATTCAGCAACTAGTTTAATTAAGAGAAGCATTATTAAATGAACTTTTAATTCATGCATCAATAAATAATCCTAGGAACTAGATTAATTAAGAGCAACACTTATTAAAAAAAGTTCAACAAAAGCACTTATTAATTAAACTAAGATGAGTTGAATAAATGTCCAGCAACTCATTTATTAAACTAAGATGCTTAAATGCATGGTTTTAAAATGCAAACTAAATGAACAAATGAGTTACTTAATGCAAGACTTAATTTAATGAAACTAACTTAAACTAACATGGGAGTTACATAATGCATGGCTTTATTAAATGCAGAACACATAATGCATATGTCATAATTAAAATATGTAGATCAATAATGCATGACATTAACTAAAGATGCATTAAACAAGGCATAATTAAAGACTAAAGTATTGAGCTGATTCGAGCTCAAATGAGCTGAATTTGAACTGGTCGGAGCTCGTGGAGCTGGAAACGAACTAGGATCAGCTTGCTATCTATGCAAGGCTCGACTAAGGAGACTTGAGTAACAGGGTTCGCTGGGCGTGCTTGCATCATTCCCCCTCTTTTAGGCGACTTGTCCTCAAGTTGGGCTGTTCATCTATTGAAAAATATTTCCTCTCGTTCAGCTTTCCTCGATCGAACGGGATGGAAGATATCATACAAACCTGGAAATGGTTTATCAATGGACAAGAAAGCACATCATCATCATAGAAAAGTAACAGAGGTTTAAGACAACAAAAACTTAAAGATAAACCAAATGCTAAGCAAAAAACTAATTTTATTTTGCCAAAATGACTTATCAATTTTGACAATGACAAGTGCAAATTATTCAAATCCAAATAGCTCAAATAGAATGCAGTCCAAAGATTATATGAAAAAAATGTCAATTGGGCAAAACAAGCATACTTCAATTTATCAAAAAGTTTCGTTAAACCATCTTTACAAGCATGTAAACTTAGTTGGATCAAAGGGTAATTAGTCGTGAACGTTTGTAAAGAATCAAACACGTTAATCCAAATCAAAAACTTTTCAATATGTTTATTCAAAAATAGAAGTTCACATAATTGTACACGCAAAATGTACCATGGCCAACATCTTGCAATCATTTGCTTACTAACATAATTTGTGTTAACATTATGTTCATTATCACATTCCATCACAAACAGATTATTACAAGGCCAAGGAGAAAAATCAACACATCAAGATCCAAATAAAGTTCAAATATTAATGTATCACAAAGATTTGTAACTTTATTCGAATTAAGCAAAGATGTTCAAATATTTTCTGAAACTTTACCTTGACGGCCTTTTAGAGAAGAAATCTCATGAACAGTTTTACCTTTTTCAATCAAAACAAATCTTTTCTCCTCGAAAAGGTAATGTAAAACAAACCTTTTACTTCGATCAATTTGAATGAACAATGAGGCACCACGACATCTCATGCTTCTCAAAGGGTGAAATTCACAAAAATGAGAGGAGTTAGTATTAACGAAAACAATGGACTTAAATGGAAAAGATAAATCATAATTGGAATTTAATTCAAGTCCCATAACATAAGTCAACCTTACCTTATCAAAATGAAACAAAACATTTATGTGTGGCCAAGCAAAATGATTAGTAAACAAATCAAAATTGGAAACCAAATCATCGAATTTCATTTCCTTAACAAAAGTTCAAACATCAAGCAAACATAAGTTGAATGCAAAAGATGCAAAATACTTAAATGTTCCATAAAAAAAATCTACGTAACATATGCCAGGCTTGAACACACGTACTTGATCATGAATTCCAACAGGCAACATGTTAGAAGAAAATATAATCAACTCACCACATGATTGAAATTCCACTCAAACAGTCAAAGAAGTAGTGAACATACAACTTTTAAAATGCCCGAGTCCATCACATGATTCAAACCTTACTCGATCAATCAGGGACGTAAAGGTGGCATAACCAGGTAGACCAATAAACAAAGACTTACGCTTCAAGTATCTCAATCGGGAATGCAAATCAAGACATGGAGAGTTCGCACAAAAATTTAAGGATTTAACTTAAAGATAAAAAATCAATCAGATGAAATGTTTCATGCAGAAACCTTTCGCAAATCAACTGATCAGACATGTTTAAACAGAAAGGTTTAACACATGAATTCAAAGATTTTATGCATTCAAAGATGTCAAAACTTTTAAGTGAAAAACTTTTATCACAAATATTCGCAATTTGCAAAGGCTGAACCAATCCAAAAGAATCAACAGAATTGCCATTATATGACATGTCATAAGAAATGCTTTCCATGGCACTTTTCGAAACAAGGGCATTAACTCCAAAAGATAGATAATGACTAGCCAAATCAAAAGATGCAAGTCTTTCAGGAATTAAGTTATCAAAATCTTTATGAGCAACTTTGAAATCACATGGCCTTGATTCGATACACAGGGAATCCTTACCTTCTTTACCTTTGATCTCAGATGTGTGGTTGTCATTCACGTACTTACCTTTCTCGAATAACCTAAAACTCCGCTCGTTTGGAAGGTAGTGAAGTTGGAATTGGTTGCACAAATTTCTAGGAACCTGAAAAATAATACCACAAGAAGATCGAACAGGTGGGTTAGTGGAAAAAATCCTTGCTTGCTCACTTTCTTTTTCACTCGATTGGTTTTCTTCGAGATCGCTCACTTCTTTTTCCTCAATCTCTTTTTTCACTCGTTGTTCTTGTTCAGATTCTTTTTCTCTCTCAAACTCTTTTTCATTCTCTTTTTCAATTTTTTTTTCTTTTTCATCGACTTTTTCAATGACTTTCTCGAGCTCTTTCTAGAATCTCCCATTTTCTCTCTTACTCGCCTCTTGCCTCTCTTTTATTTCTTTTTCTTTTTCTTCTTTTGCTTTTCTCATTTTCTTTTTACAAGAAGATTCAAAAGAATCATGAAAATAATAATTTTGTTCAAAAGAAGGAAAATTATTTGCATAAGAATCTTGATCAATGCTTCATGAAAAATACTCCGAGTAGGATTTCTTTGAAGATCAGAAAGAGGTATGTCTATTTCTTTAGATGTCATCTTGGACGGGTTCAAAATCGAGGTCAGACTCTCATCTTCTTGAATTCCTTGACGAAAAGAAATCTTGATTGAAATCTCTTGGTCTCGAAGTCAATGATGAACAGGAATCACAATGGAAATCTTTTCTCGAACGATCAGTGAATGTATGTCTTCGTGATATTCTTGATTCCACTTTTCAACTTGATGACATTTGTTCCTGTTGGTCTCTTTTCTTCACACGGTCTAATCTCTCGTGCAATGTGTCAAATTTAGAATTCACCATTCTTCGCATTTCTTGCACCAAATATTGGAACTCTGATTTAGTAAATTCTTCGCTAGGCATCTTTGATTGCTGAAAAGAAATTTGTTTGGTAAAACAAAAATTAAATTCCTCACAACAAAATCTTCACAATTTCACTCAAAAAGAAAAAATAATGGTTTGTACTCTCGCTCGTATTTACACTCAATTGGATTTTACCTCCGCTTGAATAGTCTCACAAGCTCGTGCCTTTTACCTCTCAAACTTTCTCTCACAATTCGTATTTGGACTTGCCAAGGCCTTATCGTAGGCTTAGGGGTCGGTTGCAAATTGGGAAACAAGGGAAATAATGATGAGGGATAGGGTAGGCTGAAAGAAAGATGAAAATGGTTTGGAAATGTGGCGTTGGGGTAGGGGGTGAATGGTAGAAAATGAACGTACCTAATCGAGATGACAAGAAAAGTATCAATACAAAGAGAATAAAATTTAACACACTTTTTTTTTTAATTTCAATTTTTTTTCAAATTTTTTTTACTTACAAACTAACTTCAGGTGATGCTACGAACGTTGGTACTCCTTGTTTTAATAGCTCTGATACTAAATGATACGATTTGCCTCAGGGTGAGTTGATTCGTAAGCGAGTTTGCCTAATTTCTACGAAGAAGTATCGTTTGGTTTGTTCAAAGGATGTTTTAAGTGAATAATGGTGAAAGCTATGTAAGAAGGGTTCAAAGATGGGTTTATGGGTATAAAGTTTATGAAGGTTCAGTTATAGAAAAATAATAAAAGATGGAAATAAATATAGTAAATTGGATAACAAACAACATATGTGAAGTGAATTGATGGCTCGATTATGATGAAACGAAAGGATGGAATGGAATGGAATGGAAATGATCTAAAAAACAAACATGAACCAATATTAGAAAATATTGACCCCAATGCTTATAAGTTTTCAAGGTGGTCAGATGGAGAATAGGAGAACCTCAACCCGCTACTTAGCAAAGTAGGAACCTTGGTACAAGGGTGAACGTCACACTATTTGATAGTGATAAGTTCAGGATAAAGAAGAAGGTAGGTTGACGCCACTAGTGACCTAGATAAGCCAACGAGTTCTTCAACGAAATATAAAAGAAAGAAATCTCACAAATTTCATATAAGTTCAATAGTGTTTTAAACTAAGCAAAAAGATCTCCTTACAAAGGCTGATTTCACCTATTTATAGTGCTAAAATAAGCTAGCTGAATGGTCACAAACATTCAACTTAATGTGCTAATTAAAAGCTGAAATTTAACTCAAGTCTTTTCACACTCTTGGGCCAAATAATTCCATCCTTGAATTCACTTTAATCCAGCTGAATGAATGACTTTAAGTGCTTGAAAAATGACTCTTGAGTTAGCCCTAGGTCAGCCGAATGGACACCATCTTCTTAATCAGCTTCTTAATGATGTTTGAATGCTTGAAATAACCTTTGAAAAGGTAAAAACGGCTGGTAGTGGAAAGGTTGCTGCCAAAATTAATTTGGATGATAAGATGCTCCTTAAACCTCATTTAAATGATGTATAAACCTTCTTTATAATAGCATTCGCATAACAGCATTTAAATGTAATGGATGTGAGCTGAAAAGTCACCTGCAATTAACACATGTAACCGACACATTTATTCAATTATTAAGCTTAAAACAAATTAACAACTAACTTAAATAAAGGAACTAATACTTATGCATCATTTATTCCAGCAACTAGTTTAATTAAGAGAAGCATTATTAAATGAACTTTAACTCATGCATAATAAATAATCCTAGGAACTAGATTAATTAAGAACAATACTGATGCGATCCGGCCCGGGTAGATGAGTCGAATTCACGTAGTTGCCCTATCGTAGTTCGAGAGAGTCGTTCGTGTCTCTGATTTTAGTAATAAAAGTAAAAATAATGGATTAGAATAAGCGGAAGGTTTCAAGCAGGTAAGTTTAGTAATAGGTTGGGTTATGTGTAGCAAAGATGGGTGATGGATAAATGGGTCGGTTTGGTTACAAGAAGGAAAGTTAAAAGATGGGGAATGGAAAAACGAACTTAACGTCAGAATGATTCAACACTAAGAAGTGTCACCCCAGTTCCTATAGTGTTAAGGTGAAAAGATGGATGGACCTTGACCACATTTAGAAAAGTAAGAACCAAAGGTATAATGGAAGGGATGAACGCCACACCAGGTTGGTGATAAGTTCAAACAAGACGATTGACGCCACTAGCACAAGCCGATAAGTCTTTCAAACTTGTACGAGATATGAGAGAAAGCAACCTCACAAGAACAAATGTTCATTAACAATTTTGGCAAAAGTCCCCTTACAAATGAAAGAAAACAAATATTTATAGGCACATAGATGACCATTCAAATTTGGCATCTAGGTGTTCACACAATAATAAAAACGTTCACACTAATGTATTAAAATAGTTCATAAATTCGGCAGATTCATGCACTAGCTGAATGGACACTTTCTTCCCCCTTGGTTTGTGCATGAATGCTTAGTCATAAAGAAAGGCTTCAAGTGACTTGTATGTGCACCAAAAGGTTGCATTCATCTTCTTGGGACGTTCATGCACTTGTATGGAACATGTATCTTCATAATTAAACACTTTAATGGCATGTAAGTTCATAAATGGCAGCATGAACCTAGTAAATTTGTTCTCCCTTTGTGCATGCACTTAATTCAATCAATGTGTTGAATTATTGAGTTAATTCCTTCCTTTGGACGTTCTTGAACCCATCCATGCATGTGTAGTAGCTTATAGGTTAATTCAAAGTGTGAACAGCTACTTCTTGGCCGAATAACTGCCTTGGAAAGTTAGGAGACAGCCACCATACATGCACTTAAGCCATTCATGCATTCTATCATCCCATGCATTTGATCCATTCATGGACTAGCCTTTAATGTCCATACATGCATTAGACACATGCATGAATTTGTAGAAACATTGCATCTAACCGTACATGCACCAAAGATTTAATACTTCTTCATTCATGAGTGTGGAATGCCCAAAAGAGATGTTTCTTCATCCATTCATTGTACCGTCCAGAGAAATGTACCTACATGAAATAAACAAGTCATTAAGACATCTCATGAACACTCATAAATTCGGCATGATGTGAACACATTAATGTCATGCATTAATTCGGCTATGTGAACATAATCAATTTATATAATGACAATGACATATTAATAACAAATATTAATATAAAACAAGTTTAATGCTTAAATGAATATGTGTAAATTTTTATTTAATGTATTAAAGACAAAACCGAGTTTAAACTAAAATGAGCTAAGCTTTAGCTCGTGAGCTAAAGTTGAGCTGAGGCTAAACTCCTAAGCTGAAGTTGAGCTAAGGTTTAGCTCGAGAGCTGAATATGAGCTAGGAGTGAGCTCGGTTTAGCTCAGCCAAGTTGGATCGAGCTCGAATAAGCTGGTTTTGAGCTGACTGAGCTCGTGGAGCTGAAACGAGTGGGATCAGCTTGCCAACATGTCAATGCTCGGTTTGACAGACTTGTTCGATGAAGCTCGCGGGGCATGCTCGTATCATTCCCCCCTCTTTTAGGCGACTTGTCCTCAAGTTGAGTTGTTTGTCCATGGGAGAACTTTGCCTCGAGCATGGTTTTCCTCGGTCAAATGGGATAGAAGATGTCACACAAACCTGAAAAAGTCTCACCACTTTTGGAAAAGAGTAACTCAAAGAAGTTAGAGACACACGACAATCAAAATTCAAGGAAAACGCATTCAACTCGATCATATGCCCAGAATCTTAATTGTGCAAAACAGCATACGTAAATTTATCAAAAAGTCTTGATAAGCCATCTTTACAAACATGTGAACTTAATTTGAATCAAGGGTAATTAGTCATGAACATTTGTAAAGATTCAAATACGTTAATCCACAACCAAAACTTTTAATATGTTTATTCAAAAATAACAATTCATGGGAATGTACACATAAAGTGTACCATGGCCAATTGAAAACTAACTCACTCTTTTGCTTATTAACAACATGATTTGTGTAATCATTTTCCAACACAAACTGATCATTACTAGCCAAAAATAACAATCAATCACAACAAGGTACAAACAATTTCCAAACATCAAACCATCAAAAGATTTTCAACAATATTCGAATAGAGTAAAGTTATTTGAAAATTTTTGTAAACTTTACCTTGTCGATCTTGAAGAGAAGAAAATTTATGATTGGTTTTACCTTTTTCAAACAAGATGAATCTTCTCTCTTGAGATGTAATGTAAAACAAACCTTTATCTCGATCAACTTGGGTGGGTGACGAAGCACCATGATGACTCGTGCTTTTTAAAGGGTTACATTCACAAAAATGTAAAAGGTTAGTTTCAATAGGAGGTATGGACTGAAAAGAAGAAAATAAATCATCGTTGAAATTTGATTCAAGTCCCAAAGCATAAGTCAATCTTACCTTCTCAAAATGGAACGAAAATTTCAAATGTGGCTGGATAAGGTGATTAGTAAATGAATCAAAATTGAAACCCAAATCATTGAATTTCACCTTCTTATCAAAAGTTTGAACATCAAGCAAACATAATTTTAATGCAAATGATGCAAAGTGCTTAATGTTTCCATAAAATGAACTCATGTAGCAAATACTGTGCTTGAACACACGAACTTGATTAGGAATCCAACAAGCAACATATTAGAAGAAGATATAATCAACTCACCACACGAATTATATTTCACTAGTTTAAACACACATGTTGAATTGACAAAACTGAGCATACCAATATGCAATGGTTCATACTTCAAGAGTATTAATCGGGAATGCAAATCACTACATGGAAATTTTGCACAAAAACTCAAAGATTGTTCATGAAGAACACAATTGCACATATCATGTGAAGATCTTTTAACATGGATGCCAAACAAAGAATTTTTGACGAACATGCAACTTTTCAAACAGGCAGGTTTATCACAAATCAATTGAGCAGGCATATTTAAACATAAAGATTTAACACACGAGTTCAAAACATTTGCAGGGTCAAACACATCAGAATTTTTACGTGACAGACTTTGATCAAACATGTTCAAAATTCGCTTAGAGAAAACTAATCCAATGTTGTCAACAAATTTGCCAAAGTAGTAATCATCATAAGAAAAGCTGTATATGGCACCTTTTAAATTATCCAAATCAAGTGACTTTGATTCGATAAACAAAGAATCCTTACCTTCATTACCTTTGATCGCAAGTGGGTGGTAGTCATTCGCGAACTTACCTTTTTCGAACAACCTAAAGCACCTCTCGTTTGGAAGGTAATGTAGATGGAATTGGTCGCACAAACTTCTAGGAACCTGAAAAGTTAATTCACAAGAAGATCGAACAGGTGGGTTAGTAGAAATAATCCTCACTTGCTCACTTGTTTTCTCACTCGATTCTTTTTCTTCTGAATCACTCGTTTCTTTTGTTTCAATTTCTTTTTCCACTTTTTTGTCTTGTTCACATTCTTTTTCCCTCTCAAACTCTTTTTCATTCTCATTTTCTTTTTCTTTTTCTTTTTGTTTTTCAAAGGCTTTTTCAAAGGCTTTTTCAAGTTCCCTCAAGATTCGCTCATTTTCTCTCTTACTTGCCTCTTGCCTCTCTTTTCTTTTTATTTCTTTTTCTTTTTCTTCTTTACAAGAATGTACAAAAGATCGATGAGAACACAAATCTTGTTCGAAAGATGAAGAATTATTTGCATATGATTCACAATCAAAACTTCGTGAAGAATACTCCGAGTAAGATTTCGTCGATGATCCAGTAGGAGTATGTCTTTCTCTCCGAACGCCATCTTGGAACGAATCAAAATCGTAATCGACTTCTTGTCTTCTCAAATTTCTTGATGAAAAGGACTTTCGATCGAAGTCACTTCTCGAATTCACTGATGAATATGAGTCATAGTATGAATCTCTTTGTCTCGAAGTAGATGGCGAAAAGGAATCACGATAGGAACTTTTTCTTAAGTAGTAGTCGGGGGTATATCTCTGTGGGGTTCTTGGTTCTGTTTTACGACTTGAAGAAACTCGATCACTTTGGTCTCATTTAGTCACCATTCTTCGCATTTCTTGAACCAAGTATTGGTATTCCGATTTGGTGAACTCTTCGCGTGACATGATTTTTATTGCACAAATCTCACTATTTCACTCGCAAAGAAATATTGATGAACACTCCACTCATGTTTGTATTCATTTTTAGGCTTTTTCAATCTCTCAAATGTTCTCACACACTCTAGCCTTTTACCACTCAAGCTTACTCTCGTAACCTCGTATTTTGTTTCTCTTGACTCGTCTTGGTGCTTTGGGGTCGGCTTCAAAATCAGTTACAAGGGATAAGATGTATAGGTTATGGGTAAGCTAAAAGAAATTTTTTTTTCTTTGGTGTAGTGTGGCGTTTTGGAAATGGGTTGCAAAGTTGATGAAAAGAACACTTTGTCGATCGGGTCAAAATATAAACAAAAGAAGAACTTGATCACTTCACTTTTTTTTTTTTAAAATTTCGTTTTTTTTTGTCTCTTTTTTTTTTAATACTTCACAATATCACCATTACAAGAGAGAACGAAAATTTACAACTTGAATTTTTTTTTAATTCGAATTCTTTTTCACAACGAACCTAGTTCGATCTTCATACGAACGTCGGTGCCTCTCGATTTATAAGCTCTGATACCAAATGATGTGATCCAGCCCGGGTAGATGAGTCGAATTCACGTAGTTGCCCGATCGTAGTTCGAGAGAGTCGTTCGTGTCTCTGATTTTAGTAATAAAAGTAAAAATAATGGATTAGAATAAGCGGAAGGTTTCAAGCAGGGTAAGTTTAGTAATAGGTTCAGTTATGTGTAGCAAAGATGGGTGATGGATAAATGGGTCGGTTTGGTTACAAGAAGGAAAGTTAAAAGATGGGGAATGGAAAAACCAACTTAACGTCAGGAATGATTCAACACTAAGAAGTGTCACCCCGGTTCCTATAGTGTTAAGGTGAAAAGATGGATGGACCTTGACCCGTTACTTAGAAAAGTAAGAACCAAAGGTATAATGGAAGGGATGAACGCCACACCAGGTTGGTGATAAGTTCAAACAAGACGATTGACGCCACTAGCACAAGCCAGATAAGTCTTTCGAAACTTGTACGAGATATGAGAGGAAGCAACCTCACAAGAACAAATGTTCATTAACAATTTTGGCAAAAGTCCCCTTACAAATGAAAGAAAACAAATATTTATAGGCACATAGATGACCATTCAAATTCGGCATCTAGGTGTTCACACAATAATAAAAACGTTCACACTAATGTATTAAAATAGTTCATAAATTCGGCAGATTCATGCACTAGCTGAATGGACACTTTCTTCCCCCTTGGTTTGTGCATGAATGCTTAGTCATAAAGAAAGGCTTCAAGTGACTTGTATGTGCACCAAAAGGTTGCATTCATCTTCTTGGGACGTTCATGCACTTGTATGGAACATGTATCTTCATAATTAAACACTTTAATGGCATGTAAGTTCATAAATGGCAGCATGAACCTAGTAAATTCGTTCTCCCCTTTGTGCATGCACTTAATTCAATCAATGTGTTGAATTATTGAGTTAATTCCTTCCTTTGGACATTCTTGAACCCATCCATGCATGTGTAGTAGCTTATAGGTTAATTCAAAGTGTGAACAGCTACTTCTTGGCCGAATAAGCGCTTGGAAAGTTAGGAGACAGCCACCATACATGCACTTAAGCCATTCATGCATTCTATCATCCCATGCATTTGATTCATTCATGGACTAGCCTTTAATGTCCATACATGCATTAGACACATGCATGAATTTGTAGAAACATTGCATCTAACCGTACATGCACCAGCATTTAATACTTCTTCATTCATGAGTGTGGAATGCCCAAAAGAGATGTTTCTTCATCCATTCATTGTACCGTCCAGAGAAATGTACCTACATGAAATAAACAAGTCATTAAGACATCTCATGAACACTCATAAATTCGGCATGATGTGAACACATTAATGTCATGCATTAATTCGGCTATGTGAACATAATCAATTTATATAATGACAATGACATATTAATAACAAATATTAATATAAAACAAGTTTAATGCTTAAATGAATATGTGCAAATTTTTATTTAATGTATTAAAGACAAAACCGAGTTTAAACTAAAATGAGCTAAGCTTTAGCTCGTGAGCTAAAGTTGAGCTGAGGCTAAACTCCTAAGCTGAAGTTGAGCTAAGGTTTAGCTCGAGAGCTGAATATGAGCTAGGAGTGAGCTCGGTTTAGCTCAGCCAAGTTGGATCGAGCTCGAATAAGCTAGATTTGAGCTGGACGGAGCTCGTGGAGCTGGAAACGAGCTGGGATCAGCTTGCCAACATGTCAATGCTCGGTTTGACAGACTTGTTCGATGAAGCTCGCGGGGCGTGCTCGTATCAAATACTTACTAAAAAAAGTTCAACAAAAACACTTATTAATTAAACTAAGATGAGTTGAATAAATCCAGCAACTCATTTATTAAACTAAGATGCTTAAATGCATGGTTTTAAAATGCAAACTAAATGAACAAATGAGTTACTTAATGCAAGACTTAATTTAATGAAACTGACTTAAACTAACATGGGAGTTACATAATGCATGGCTTTATTAAATGCAGAACACATAATGCATGTCATAATTAAAATATATAGATTAATAATGCATGACATTAACTAAAGATGCATTTAATTAAACAAGGCATAATTAAAGACTAAAGTATTGAGCTGATTCGAGCTCAAATGAGCTGAATTTGAACTAGTCGGAGCTCGTAGAGTTGGAAATGAACTGGGATCAGCTTGCCAACAATGCAAGGCTCGACTAAGGAGACTTGACTGATGGGGTTCGCAGGGCGCGCTCGCATCATATGGACAACCAGAAAAGAACCGACGCTATATAACAACACGACCCATTTTCTATATTGTTGTAAAAACTCAAAAGTTTGGGTGGATAAGGTTGATCGCCACACTTCGAGATGGAGAACAAAGTGATAGGATCGGGTCGGTGAACGCCACAAGAAAGGAATTTCTTGATAAGTTCGATAAGTTTTTAAAGAACAAAGAGTTTAACTCAAATGTATTTTTTATCATAAAATGTCTTCAACCTTACGAATGACAACTTACAAACTATTTATACTCTAATCAGCATCTAAGATGTTCACACTAGCTATTAACATGTTCACACAAAGCATTAAATCAAATTCATGTTCTAGGTAGATTCATGTATGGCCAAATTTAATGTCATCCTTCCCCCATTCAACTATCTATGTATGCTTAAACATTAAGCAAAAGAATGTTCATCTTGAGCAATTAATTCATCTAGACCATGCATCAATATTAAAGGATTCTTCATGCATCCTTAGCTTTGAAGAAATAATTGTGCATGTTTGTATCATTAATTTGGCTGAACAATCCATGCATCTTCATCTCTTTAATGGTTCCTTCATGTAGTTCAATTTAATGGCAGAATGTTTATGCTCGGAGAAAAGAAAGGTTTGCTTTTAAAAGCTGGTGGTTCATGAACGAATTTGTGCATTCATTCACCCTCAAAAGTCCATCAAAATGACTTCATGTATCAACATTAACGTGACTGAATAATCACCTCTTTAAGCAAAATCCTAACAGCCATTTGAGTGTGAAAACAACCTTGACACTTGGAAAAACCAAACAGTCTTTGTGAAGTTTCCCTAGGAAAAAATAATCATGCATCAGGACATATTAAATATCAATTATAAAGATGTAATAAAATAGGAAAATTAAATAGCTAGCTTTAAGACATATTAAAATGCAATAAAACTAGCTAATTAAACTACCAACAAACTTAACTATAACTACCATAATTAAATATGATTATGAAAATTTAAAATTCTGTAATAATAGGACCTAAAATAAAATAAAATTTGTGTAATTTAACACAAATTAACATGCATCACTAGGTCTCAATGTCCACATGCAGAATTTTGGATGAAATTAAACGGTCTCATCTTGCATTTAGGCCCTTCAAGCTTGGCCCAATCTCAGGTTTGTTCAATCGAATCACATGACGTGACTGATGTCACGTCACTATGAATTTTTAGTTATGCCATTTGGATTAAAAAATGCTCCAACTATATTTATGAATTTGATGAACATAATAATTCAGCCGTATTTAGATAAATTTGTTATTGTTTTCATCGATGTTATATTGATCTATTCAAGAGATGAAACTGAACATGCCCAGCTGATACGAACTTAGTTCGATGTTGATTCGAGTCGTTTAGATTGCCCAATCGAGAAATTGAGTAAGTTGTGCTTCATTTCAAGAAAGGTTGCAAATGGGTAGAAGATAGGCTCAAATAGAGGTTCAAGGAATGTTTAGGAAATGGATGGATAAGTTTGGTGATGTGAGCATGCTCGGTGCATCCTTGAATGCAAATCATGGTTCAATCGAGCTTCCAAAAGGCCCCATGACTCGAGCTCGAACTAAGCAAATTCAAGATGCTTTATCAGCATTGGTTTTGCACATTTAGGATGAAAACAAGGTCCATTGGAGGAGCTAAGGACAACTCCTTGAAGGATCATTGCACTCTTTTGCAATCCGATTTCAGCTCCTCTCCAGCTGGCCAAGCTTCTTTCAGCTCCAATTAGCTCACTTGAGCTCGTTTCAGCCCATTTGAGCTTGATCTTAGCTCGTTTCAGCTCATTTCTTTTTCATTTCAATAAACTAAGATCAAACTTCATTCTTAATTAAGTTTGCTACAGCTCATGCCGAATTCCCTAGCTCAACTTAGCTCACTAAGTGTTTTTGACTATTTGAGCTAGCCGAATTTAATATGATGGTTGACTTATAATTAATATGTCTGAATTTAGTTAGTGTCATTAAGTTGTTTAGTCAATATTTTTAATTATGATTATATGAATAATTATTTTATTTAATTATGTTATTTAATTATGTAGGTTCAGTTGAATGTGGAGATTCATTCATGGCAAGGTACATGTACGGGAATGTTCATTGAACGGGAAGATACATGCATGGTTCGGTTCAATGTTTGGAGGTCTCACATTCATGTACATGGAGGAATAATTGCATGGAATGTATATTGAAGACTACATCTTCCTTGGATGGCACACATGCATGAATGGAGGGCAATTAATGCAAGTTCATGTACGGCTAGGTTCAAGCTCCCTTCCAAGTTCCATGTACAGCTGAATGCATGTGGAAGGACCCTTGGAGTTTCTATGCACCTATTCAGCCAAGAGACACCTCTTGGAAGCTTCATGCACCCCATGGCCAAACCTAGACAACCTATTTAGCTTCCAAAGGTTCATATTCATTCAAATGATTAAAGCTCATACATGAAGCTGTCCAAACACATCCCCATCAGCCGAATCAAGACTAGATAATTAATGTTTTCATTCAAGAACATTCTAGTTAGTTCATGACCGAATTTACTTAGTCTTTAAGCTAGCTAGTTTGTCCATTCGGTTACTACATGATAGCTTATAAATAGTTTGCTCATTTCATTGTAAAAAGGACTTTTGCCAAATTTGTTAATGAACATTGTTCTTGTGAGGTTGCTTCCTCTCATATCTCGTACAAGTTTCAAAAGACTTATCTAGCTTGTGCTAGTGGCGTCAATCGTCCTTATTTGAACTTATCACCAATCTTGGTGTGGCGTTCACCTATCCTTCTATCCATCCTTTTCACCTTAACAATATAGGAACCAGGGTGACACTTTTTAGTGTTGAATCATTCCTGACGTTAAGTTCACTATTCCATCCCCACATTACATCATTTCTTTCTTATTGTTTCAAAACTGAACCATCCCTTCAACATCCTTTCTTGTTTCCTTAGCCGAACCTATCACTACCCTTTTGCATAACTTTTGAAAACCTTCCGCTAATTCAACCTAATCTTTCAATTCTATTTTCCAAAACTGAGGCACGAACGACCCTTCTCGTCTATGATCGGGCAACTACATGAATTCGACCCAATCTCCTGAGCCAGATCACATCATTTGGCTAAGGCAAAGGCTGAACCAACAATATAGATGATTGTTGACCCAAGTCTTAAAAGCACTTAGTTAGATAATTTGATTTACAAAATAGCAAATAAACCTTGACTCATTACCTAGAAAGGTAAGAACCAAAGGTATAAAGTTTGGGGTGATGGAATGAAATGGGCTTAAAAGTCAAGAATGAACCAACACTATATACGAGTGTTGACCCGAGATTTATAGGACTCTTAAGGTGATTTGAGAGATAGGATAGACCTTGACCCTCTATCTAATGAGATAGGAACCGAAGGTATAACGAACGCCATATTTGAAGTGATAAGTTCAGAAAACAAAGGAAGAATAAGATGCCACAAGCCTAGCTTGATAAGTCAGATCAGTCCCAAAAAGAACAAGGAGATTTTAATTCTCACAAGTTTCAATTGATTCATAAAATTGGCAAAAAGTTATCTACAACTAGCTAGAAACAAAGTATTTATAGGCATGAAACAAACCCCAGCCAAATAGACACACACATTCAACTTAATTGAGCTATTGATGAACTTAATTAAGCCAATAAAAACTAAGTGACCTGATGCAAGCTCGCCCATGAAGACCATGGAATTGCCATCGGGGCCAATTACTCAAGGCCGTGCCAAGAGGTTCCAAGAAGTCGTAGCAAGTTACATTGCTCGAGTTTGGATGGAAGGCATGGCTGAACATCAAGTGACCAGCCCACGTAGCTCCATTTGCAACGTTGTTCACGTTGATTTAGCTTGTACCAACCCCAAGGAATTCATGACGCCTTAAGCAAGCTTATTGAGCTGATTCAATTTATTTTTATGCATTTAATTGCTGGAATAAAGTCTATTTAGTTAAATTATTTAGTTTCAGTTTGCTTATTTAATTAAAATTTGGACATTTTAATTTTTACAAATTAAATGAGTTTAAATTAGGACATCCTTTAAATAAGTCTACTTGAGACAACTTTT
Source organism: Gossypium anomalum (assembly GCA_025698475.1). NCBI lineage: Eukaryota > Viridiplantae > Streptophyta > Magnoliopsida > Malvales > Malvaceae > Gossypium > Gossypium anomalum. The sequence continues at coordinate 44,524,685 of CM046963.1, forward strand.
AAATATGTCTTGTTTAGGACAAATTAAATTGCTGTTGAATTAATTTATGTCTAGCCAAATATTTAATTTGTCTTTAAACTTGTCCAGCCGAATTTAATGTGTCTTGTTCAATTAATTGCGGCCGAATTAATGTGTCTTAACCTTTTTAATTGCTGCTTTATTTTGTAGTAAATGCAAAGCATGTTTCGGCCTAGGGAAGAGCTGAATCAACATCATTTTGCTGCTGCCTTTTCGTGCACACCAATGGCCATGAGGATTAAATTCAGCAGCAGCCCTTTTCCTCTCTTCAAGGTGACACATGGGACACTCCAACAGCCATGTTTATTCCTTAAGAAAATCAGCTGAATAATGCTGACCATTGAAGTCTCCCAAGTTGAAATTAAGAGCTCTCATGACCGTTCAGTTCACCGAAGCATCACCAGCAGCATGCATTTATTCAGCCGAATTTTTCAAAAGGCATATTGAGTTCATTTATTCATTCAACTGATGAGGAAACTTCAAAGAGACTTCCTTGGCACTTTCCAGCATTTTCCAGCTCATTTTGAGCTGATTTAAAGTGACCAATGTTGAACCCGTCCAGCCTAAGCAAACAGCTCATTAATCAGCTGAGTTGGCACATTAAATAGTTGCCATTGCCACCCCCAAGAAGGCTGATCAGTTCACATTTAATGTAAAGGTTTTTAGCTGCATAGAAAGACCTAGAAGCTGTCCAAATTCGTCCTTAAGGCTGGAGAAACATTCTAGAATTTTCTTGAAATGTTCTGGAATTTTCAGCACATTTAAAGGCTAAATTAAGTGACCATTCAGCTAGCTTTTGAGCCCATTCGGCTACTCCTAGCTTAGGCTATAAATATGTGCTCATTTTTTTACTTTAGAGGTTAATGAACATTTTATGAATTTTATAAACTTTGTGAGTTTGTTTTCAACTCTCAATTTTCTCCAAAGACTAGTTTGACTTATCAAGAAACCTTGTGGCGTCATTCTATCTTTATTTCTGAACTTATCACTTTGATTCCCCAAAGTGTGGCGTTCTAAGATATACCGAGGTTCCTATCAACTTTGATAGCAGATCGAGGTCCTATATCAATATTCCACCTTATTTCCATACCATCTTTATTTGAATTAAGTGTTCATCTAAGTAACGAGTTAGCACACTCCTATTGTGCTAGTTCTTGCTTGAACCTTAGCTGAATTTCCAATTTCCATTCCTTAAACCATTTTCCAAAATTGTGTTATCCTATTTGAGCCCAAACCTCTTTTCGTTCCATCAACCTCCTTTGAAACACCCTAACTTACTCGATTTACGATCAGGCAAATTCTTACGTCACGAATCTCATCCGAGGCGAGTGTGTATCATGACCTTTGATGAACTCTAACATATGTAATAGCAATGGGCAGCTTGTTTAAGACCAAATTAGATAATAATGAGCTCTAATGAGCTGAATAAATTTAGTTCAATGCTTGATATCATAACAGCCCTTTAATTCCCCTTTGGGTAGCCGAATGGACACCATTCAAAAATTGAATATCATTTGGCATACGAACGACCCTCTTTTGTGTAACTACTTAATATAACCAACCAAAGGTGTAGATGAACAACCACCATTATGAGAAAAACGTTTGGAAACTGATTGGCTTGTGTAAATAACTCCTTGTAACTCCTTGTCCATTAAACTCAGTTGTTGGCCTTCAATTCATCTTTATAATAGCTGAAGTTATTTCTTTCTTTAATGCCAATCCATGTAACAGCTGGTTCAAATGATTAATTCACCTATAAACACAATTCAGCAAATTAAATGACTATAGCAAATTAATTAGACTGGAACATATTAAATGCCGAAATTATTTAAGCAACTAAAGAAAATTCAAAACAACTTAATTAATTAAACTAAGTATTTAAGAAACTAAAGAAAATTAAAACAACTGAATTAATTAAACTAAACATGTTAAAAGTTCAGTCCAATAATTATTTACCTGAAATTCAGCTTGCAAAAAGCTGTATGGAACGCATGGTGTTGAGCTCCATGTCTGCTTGATGAGCTATGAACGTTGTTTCAAATTGCATGGAACACTTGAGCTGGACATCCATGATTGTTCGATTATTCCAGCAATGGTTTCCACCCCAATCTTGAACAATTAAAACCTGCACACAAGTTAACAAACTGAAATTAAATTTCATTTTGCACTTGGACCCCTCATGTTTAGCCCAATCTCGGTAACGTCGAGTTGTGTCGTAACATGATGTGGCCGGGATCACATCACCAACATTTGAGAATTGTATCGCAAGAATTGCACGAGAAATAGTTGTGTGTGAAATTCAACAAATGTGAGTTTTGGCTTCAAGAAGTCAGGTTTTTGGGTCATGTAGTATCGACAGATGGTATACGAGTTAATCCTATTTCTGCTATACTAAGTTGGAAACCTCTAAGAAATTTTACTGAAGTAAGAAATTTCGTGGGTCTGGTTGGCTATTATGGACGTTTTGTCCAAGGTTTGTCGGTAATTGTATTGCCAATGACAAGACTATTGCAAAAAGATGTTAAGTTTGTTTGGACCGATAAATGTCAATAGAGCTTTGAGTAGTTGAAAGTGATGTTAACAAAGCTCTCGTATTAGCTCAACTAGAATTCAGGAAAGAATTTACGGTATACAGTGATGCTTTACTCAATGGTCTAGGTTGTGTCTTGATATAGAAAGGTAAAGTCGTGGCTTATGCTTTTCAAAAATTGAAATCACACAAGAAAAACTAGTTGATGCCCGATCTAGAACTTTCACTTGTTGTGTTTGCCTTAAAATTTTGGTGACATTATCTGTACAGAGAAAAATGTCATATTTTCACAGACCACAAAAGCTTGAAATACTTGATGTCATAAAAATAGTTAAATTTAAGACAACATAGGTGGCTAGAATTGCTAAAAGATTACGATTTAATCATTGACTATCAGCCAAGGAAAGCCAATATTGTTGCAGATGCTGTAAGTTGAAAATCATTTTTTTCTTTGAGAGCCATGAACACTTGTCTGATACTTGAAAGTGATGGTTTAAAAGCTAAATCGACATTTTTGCAGTAGATTCGTGAAGCATAGAAAAATGATGTTGAGTTGAATGTTAAATGAGAATAGGTCGAAAAAGTACCATATATTGAATTTCGTATAGGTGTTGATGGTAGTCTATATTTTCAGGATAGGTTATGTATACCAAGGAATTAGGATGTCAAACAAGAGATTTTACAGAAGCTCACTACAGCGCCTACTCGATTCATCCCAGTAGTAACAAAATGTACAACAATTTGAAACAAATGTACTGATGACCTGGTATGAAACGTGAAATTTCAAAATTTGTGGCAAAATTTTTTATATGCCAGTAGGTGAAGGCCAAGCATCATGTTCTATGAAGGTTGCTATAGCTTGTTATGATTTCTAAGTGGAAATGGGAATGAGTCACCATAAATTTTGTATCAGTGTTGTTGGTATCGCCAAGAAAGAAAGATGAGATCTGGGTTGTTGATCGATTGACTGAATCCGCACATTTTATCCCTTTATGCACAGATATTTCACTCAAGGAATTAACAGAGCTGTTGTTTCCAAGATTGTTAGATTGCATGGTGTACTGTTGTTGATTATTTATGACTGTGATGTAGGATTTACCACTAGATTTTGGGGTAAGTTACATGAGTCTCTAGGCACTATATTGAATTTTAGCACAACATTTTACCCACAGATAGACGCCTAGTCTGAGAGAGTAATTTAGATACTTGAGGATATGCTCAGATGTTGCAATCTTGAATTTGAAGGTAAGTGGGAAAATTTTCTTTTGTTAGTTGAATTTGCTTATAACAACAGTTACTAGTTGAGTATTAAAATGGCTTCGTACAAAGCTTTATATTGCCAGTCAATTGTAATCGTGTTTGTTATGTTTGATTCTTTGTAAATCATTGGAATTTTTGCAGTCAGTTGGAAATCAAGTTGAAGCTCACACTATTTGCTCATCGATTTGGTAGATTTTTTACCATTTTGTGTAAGTTTATAAGTGGCATGTAAATAGATATTTTGGGTTACAAGTGTGAAAGTACAAGTTTGTGTTTTGAAATGGTATGTAATCTTAAGTTCAAGTTATTGTTATGTTTTGAGATAAGGTGATATATATATTTTTTGGTCATTTGGTTAGTTTTTATTAAGGTTTGTATTCATAAGAATAGCTAAATGTGTGCAATTGTATTTGGTATTTGAATGATGTTTGAATAGTGTTAAATGTTAGCTTGCAAATGTTTGAATTGAGGTACCAATTGTGGCATATTGGTTAGACACTTAGTGTGTATGAAATATGTGTTATTTTGGGTATGTTTTGATGATTTTTTGAACAGGTTCAACTGTTGGTATAATGTGACTTGTGACACAACTGTACTAGGAATAGGTAACTTGTTGAAAAAAGGTAATATAGGTGCACACGAGCTGATACACGGCCTAGCACATGACCATGTGCCATTCACGGGTATATGGAATGGCCATATGGCTTGTGTGATTTAGGTGTCATTTGTTACACAAGGCCACAATATTTTACATGGTCTGGAAACATGGCCGTGTGACTCCACCTACACAGTTTTAGCCATTGCACATGGTTGGACAACACGACCATGTCCCATAGCTTCACACGGTCTCAATCTATCACATAGTCTAGCCATACGATCGTGTGGCCCCTGTTTTGTATTTTTACCTTATTTTTTAAAAATGTTTCAAATGAGTCCCTATTTTGTTTAAAATTGTTTTATAGCTTCTGTAAGCCCGATTCAACACTGATAATATATGAATAACATGTTTCTGATCATATGTTCGATGATTAACAATTGTTTAGGGATATTTTGCATCAATAATGTATGATTTTGTTCTGTTTTGTATGGTAGCATCCTGTAATCCTAATCTGATACGGAGATGGGTAAGGTGTGTTACATTACAAATACACATAATTCCACTAATTAGATACAATTAACGAGGCTCTACAGGTGTCATGAAAAATGATACGTTTCTTACATAAGACTTGAATGTTTCCTGTACGTGTCCTACTGATTGTAGATTCTAAAACAACAAACATATGCGCCATAGGTGAACTCGCCAATGGTGGGTTTACAATGGAAAAGCTCGCCAAATGCGGAATAGGAATCCACAAGATGGTGGAACCAAGCGGAATATTCCGCAAGAGAAACTTCACCAAATGAAACAAGTTAATTATCGCAAAATTGGCTAGCTCATATGCGAGTCATCACCAACCTGACTTAGTGTAATACCCTATACCCAGCCTGGTCGCCAAGCCCGAATATCAGGATGCCACGTAACAACCTGATTTTAGCTAAATTAGAATAGTGGTTTTGGAACCACGAATCCAAGGTCGTAAAATTATTTTAATATTATTTTTGGAGTTTATAGCATGTGAATATGTATATGTGAAAATTTTGTGAGCTAATTTTATCGTTTAATAGCTCAATTTGAGAAAAAGGACTTAATCGCGTAAAATGCAAAAGTAGCATGCTAAAAGTTAAAAGTGCCTAATTGTTATGGCTTATTAAATGAAAGGTCCTTATGTTTTAATTAGACCATTGATTGTGGTAATGGACATAAAAGGGCATTAAATGGATGTTTTAAATGATTTTTATTTAAGGTTAAATATGTAATTTAGTAATTAATGTATATTAAATAAAACAAAAGATGAAAACATGTTCATCTTTGTTTATTTCAACAGAAAATAGAAAAGAAAACCTAGAATTGGAGAGCTTTAAATTTTGGCACCTTTGAAGCTTGATTAAGGTATGAATTTTGTTCAAATTTTCATGATTTCTATGTTTTTGTGATCGTTTCTTTGAATACTAGCTAGCTCGTACCCTAATTTTTGAATTTTTTGATGAATTTGTGAGTTTCCATTGATGATAGCTTGATATTTTTGAATGTTGATGATGGAAAATGAATATTTGTTGGTAGTTACACAAGTTTTGTAAAGTGATTTTTGACAAAAATGTCAAATAGGGATTTATTTGTGAAAATGTGTGGTTAAATGTGTGAATAAATGATAAATATGGGCTGATGTGTAGCATGAAATTAGAAAGAAATTATGTAATTTGTGTTTTTATGAGATAAGGACTAAATAGTAAGAAATGTGAAAGTTTAGGGCCAAAATGTAAATTGGCTTAAAAGAATTAATTTTGAATGTATTTAGATCAAGAACGAAAGAAATCAGATTTAGATTGGGGGAAATCGAAAGTTATCGAATAGTCGATCCAATTCCTCTATACCGACTATGAGGTAAGTTCATATGCAAATAAATGTCTTTAAATTGAATTATATGTGTTTACTTGTCATTTAATTGTTATGAATGTGGAACGAGTAAACACGAGCAAGAAACAATGAAGTTTTGATATCCAAAATTCCCGTACGAACCTTAGGAATAGTATAGGATACGAATGTCAGGTTATCAAGATGTGATTACATGTAAGACCACGTCTGGGACATTGGCATTGTATTGAGATTACGTGTAAGACCATATCTGGGACATTGACATCGTTAATCGATTTCGTGTAAGACCTTGCCTGGGACAGTGGCATCGATATGTGATAACATGTAAGACCATATCTGGGATATGGCATTGTACGAGATTATGTGATTTTCGAGTATCCTTAATGATTCCGAATGGTTCAACGAGCAAAGTCAAGTTGAGAAAGAATATGTGAAAGAACTAAGTGACTCAGGTACGTACAAAATTCATACGAGTATTGAAAATGGGGAAATATTTGATGAACTCGAATAAGACATTGAATATATGTTCAATGAGAAAGGTTAATGAATTTGAATGTGATTAGCTATGTTTAACATATTTGAATTGATATGCAAATATTCATGTGTTGACTTTATTTGTATATGGCTTACTAAGCTTTTGAAGCTTACTTTGTGTGTTCTTCCATGTTTTATAGATTACTGAAGCTAGCTCGGACATCGGGGATCATCGGGAACTATCATCACACTATCGACTACTTGTTGGTATTTTTGAGTGCTTGTAAATTTGGTAGGCATGCATAGGCTAGTGAGTTGATGATATGTTTTATGATTTGATATAGCCATGATATTGGGCTTGCTTTTGTTGGAAATGTTGGTATGTATTTGTCCATTTAAGTTGGCTTAAAAATTATGTTTTGGATAAGTGTTATATGTGATGTATATAATGTTTTGTGTTTTGGCATTGTTTGCCATGGTTATGGATATGACTAAATGGTTACTCATTTGGTTAGTTATTAATGTTTGAGGAATGGTACATTATGGTATGATTTATAGATGATGAATTGAGATGTTTGGGAGGCATGATTTAGTTGATGGTAAGGTGATGAAAATACATTTAGAAGTTATTTGAATTTAGTGATTTTGGCATAATAAGTTGGTATGTTTTGAATATGGAATTGAGTAGTTGAAATGGTTGATCATAGATGGCATAATATGTGTATGAATTGGCATGTTTTGGCAGCCTATATATGCATTGAAATGATATTATTTGATTGCATTATGTGCATGAGAAAAAGGGTGGCAAATTGGCTTTACAAATAGCCTATTTTTGTCCACATGGACAGAGACACGGGCGTGTGTCTCAGCCATGTGTGATACATGGTCATGCTGCACGGCCGTGTGTCTCCTGGGGTAACCCTTCAAATTAAAGTCAGTATACCCTACAGGTTTGGCACGGCTTAATTTGAATATGTTTAGATCAAGAACCAAAGAAATCGGATTTGGATCGGGGAAAACAAAAGTTGTGACTAGTCGATCCGTACCCATTTTTCATTATCCGAGGTAAGTTTATAAGCAAATAGACAAACTTAATTTTAATTAAATGTAGAGTATATATGCTAATTTGAAATATATATGAATTAATATGTGCTAATGCCAAATGTGTAAGCATGGTAATTACGTTCATGCAATCGTTTCGACTGAGTTACGACGTCCGAAAGCCCCATATGAACCTTAGGAATAGTTAGGATACATATGTCATGACATAGGGTTCCGATATATGTGTGCGAGTAAGACCATGGCATCGATATGAGATTTCGGTATGTGTTTATGAGTAAGACCCTGTCTGGGACAGTGGCATCGATATGTGAACACATGTAAGACCACGTCTGGGATGTTGGCGTTGTATGATTTATGTGATTATCCGAGTGTCTTATCCAATTCTGAATGGGTCATCGGGCAATGATAAGCTATGTTTGAATGTGTAAAACGAGCTATATGCCAGGTATGGATTAACTTGTTACCTATTCAAGGTAAGGTAAGTAAGTATTTAATGTTTGATACAAATGACTTATGAGGTAAATATGGAATGTGTAATTATAAAATTGTACTCGAACTTGATAAGGTTATATATATTGTGACTGTCTTCGAAGTGATACATGATATGGTTATTGATGTAACCATATGTATTCGGCCATTTAGGTAATGTGTACATAATGATATATTATGATGCTTGAGTGGTGTTTATGAGTATAAGTAAATGTGATTGACTAATGATATCTTGGCTTTGCAAGTGAAATGTGAATTACTTAAATTGGTTATATAGACATTCGCCCTAGGTGGGAATTTTGTATAAAAATGAAATATCATTTATGAAATTGGTAGGTTGAGACTAAGCATACTTATGCTAGTATAATTCGGTTAACTTTAAAATGAGTTGGTTATATTACTAGATCGTTTATTTGCTTATGGCTTATTAAGCTATGATAGCTTACTCTGTGTGTTATGTTACTCTGTTTTATAGATTTTGGAGTCAAGCTACAAGCTCGAGGACTGTCAGCCAAGTTCATCACACTATCTACTGTTTTGGTACCTTATAAGCTAAACTTAAATTATGGCATGTATAGACTAGCTTTGGGATTGATTATTTTGAATATGTTTGTATATTAGCCATGCGAAAATGGCTTGTTTTTTTTTTGTTTAAGTTTGATTTTATGTGGGCTTGGTTATAATGTTTTGTGAACTTGGTTTTGATAATTTTGGTTGTGTTTTTGGATTGTGGTTTGAGTCCACTTTTGGTTATAATGCTATATGTTATGTAAGAATGATTCATATGATAGACGCTATATGTGTTAGTAATGGCTTGATATTGGTTGGTAAATTTAGAAATGGATGGTGTAATGATCATTATGTGTATACATTTTCATAGCATGTTAAACTAATTTGGTTAAGGTTTTGAATAGGTAAAACATACATGAATTAGGTTGAAACTAAATCAATAATATATTGGTATATTTGGTTATAAAATGGAATTGAACAAGAAGGTTATGATTTATTTGTGACTTAGCATTGCTTATATAAATATTTTTGTATATGATAATTTGACTTAATATATTTGACACATAGTATGTAATGTTTACGTTCTGTATATGTCTTTATGTGGTTAATGTTTTTGAAATTATAGAAATTATTTCCTTTAGTTAATAAGTATATTCGGTCAACTAGTTGAATTATGCATGCATGTTTTTGGATGGGTTTAAGCTGTTTAAATTCGGTTATGGTAGCTAATTAATGTCTTGATCCAATAATGACAAGTTGGGTATGTTATATGGAATCATTAATTTATATCATATTGTAGTTTGGTAAATGTGATTAACATAGGTGGTTATAGTATGTTTGTATCCAATTGTAGCATATTAAATGTTGGAATATTATATTATATAATATGTATAATGATTTAAACATTTGAAGTATATAGAATTGTAAGTTAATTGATTTGAACTGTGAGTTAGTAATAGTTAAGAACGAACTTATCTTGGCTAAATGCATGGAAGAGTGACTAGGAGAATAATGGCATGTGCAATAATAAATTATAACAATTATATGTGTTTTATGTGGTGAATAAGAGTTTAATTTAATATTAAATGAATGCAGAATTTGATATGATTTTTATCAAATGATAATAATAGCACATTTTGTGTAATCCAACTGTGTATGGTTACAGTATGCGGCTAAAGTGTAATGAAGTTTGTATATCTGCATGTATTATGAGTTTGAATTAAAAGTATATTCAGCTCTGTGGTATTAGAATTAAATCGACCATTGAAACTAATTAACGATTGTTTATTTTTTTTAAAGGTTAATATAAGTGTATGAACATGATCATTTGAAATTGTGTTTTCGACTGGTAATACCTTATGAGCGATTTCATGGGTTGGGCCATATTGGGCCGAATTAGGCCTCATGGGCCCCACGGGCATGTGGGCCCACATGGGTAAACCACACGGTCGTGTGAAATTTATTGGGCCAGGCTGTGTCATACATATGGCCAAGGCCATTGTGGGCTGTGTGGGACACACGAGCGTGTGGGCCCACATAGGCCCGGAATATAGGCCGTGGGCCCATTTTCATTATTTGACTATTAAGATTGCACGAGTCGCCCGAGATGATTGTGGACATACTATTGGGTCGATAGGTGTACCTAGACCCCTAATTGTTAAAATGACTGAAATGCCCCTACATGGTAAAATGACTGATATGCCCCTATGAGATGTATGATTATGTTTGAGCATGCCATTTTAAATATATTGATCACAAGTATGACATTATGACATGATGCATGATATGTTGCATGGGGATGGGATTTATTATGATTAGAGGAAGTGTATTGTACTAGCAGCTCTACTACAAATACTGTTTAGTGTCGCAACCAGTACTACTTAGAGTGTAGGGATGGGTGGGTTGATTTTATTCCCCACACGGAGTGCAGGGTTGGACAGAGATGGAGTGTAGAGGTTGGTTGGGTAGGATCTATTGATTGCATATCTATACTTGTCATCGACATCGAGATGGGCTCAGCCCACACCGACATCGATCATCAGAATGGGCTAAGGCCCTAACTGAGACCGAACCATTACTGAACTAGGCTTAGGCCCAGACTGTATATGCACTATTTGCTTATTTGGATATGGGGTTACACACTGAGTTTCCATAACTCACCCATCTGTTTATCTGTACAGATATTTCCCAGGCTTAAGCGGGTTGGTGCTACGAGGGACTCAAAGGCGGCCACACTACTGCATCTATTTTCATATTTGCTTAATTTTTATGAGTAATTTATTTTGGGTATTTTTACTGTTATAAGGCCTTTATGGATTTTTACCTTAATTTGGGATTTGTTTATCGTTGCTTATGATTTATAATCACTAGTGGTAGGGAAACATGGGTTTTTAAAAGTTACAAATGTTTTCTTCCATAACACTTACCACTACGTAAACTGTTTTAAAAGCTTCTGCAAATTTTAACGACTTGTAAATAAATGGATAATGTTTTGGAAATACATAACTTGATTTAGAGATAATATAAGATAATGAAAATTGTTTAAACGGGGAAATGGTTTATCAACGACTTAGTTTTTGAAAGCACTTTCATGTGACATTGCCAAATTCAGCCATAACGTCTAGGCCGAAGAGCCAGGTTACAAAACTCGCCTGTGGATTTGAGTTTCTTTTAAAGCTTGGAAATTTAAAAAAAAACTATTTCAAATGATTTGAAGTATTTTGAAATGTTTTACTAAATGTGTGGTACACCGATTCTCCAGCGTCGATTTTGTAAGTCTTCTAAAACTATTGTTTGTTTGAAATGAAATACTAAGACTACTGTAGATAGTAGACTGTACTGAAATATTCTATTTAGAGTGAACTAAAAACTGTAGTAAGACTGTGATCTGCTAAAACGAACTCTGAATTACTAATACTGTTTCCATAAAATATTCGTTAATAAACACTGGAACTGTAAATTGATGCATAAAACTGTTAATAAAGACAAAATGTAATTCGATAATGACCAGCAAAGGTACTCGCAGAAGGGGTATAAGAGGACAAGACGGAGGCCGTGGAGGTACTCGAGCCGGGTCTTTGTCATCTGGCCACATGTCTAATGTCGAAGCTAGGAAGGTGCCGGCTTCATCTGTGACTGAGACTGGGTCTCATGATCGTGCGGCTGGGGACAACGTACTGTCCCAGACTATCTATATACTATACTGAAAACACTCAAGTTGAAGGTGGTAGTGTTGGAACTAGAGTGCGCAGCGAGAGCGTAGTGGTGTAGTTTGTGTTATGCGACTGATTTGATAGTTGGAAATTTTAGGGATGAAATTTCTTGAAGGAAAGGTGAATTGTAATGCCCCGAATTTTGGGCCTAAGAGTATTAGGTCTTGAGCATGGGAACAGTTAGGAGGCTGTACATAAATTTTTAGTCATGCAAGAAAGTGACACAAATGCTTGTCTACTTCAGTGGTTAAGTGTCCTGGGAAGAGTCTAAGAAGTCTCGGGTTCAAGCCTTGGCTTGAACAAAATTTTTGCTTTTTAATGAATAACCCCTTATCTCTAGTCAGTAGGCTTATAAATAAATGTATGTATTTTATGTTAGAAAGGGCCTGCTGGTCTAGGGGATAAGTGGCGTGTGACTGTAACCTAAAGTCTGAAGTTCGAGTCCTACTTTGCACATCGGGGTGTTTTATTTTGCTGCCTTTGCCGTGTGGGTAGTAGAGGTTGCTTGAAATACTGTAGAGTTGAATGGGGTTTGAATTTGGTGGTTAAGGAGATTATGTTGGAGGGATTTTAGGAGGAAAAGATAGAAATTTAAAATTGTGGGAGAGTTGGTGTCGAATTGGTATTCTAGTCACTCAAGAATTTGGCCTTGGTTGGGAATTGCTCTCCATTTCGGTTGCTCTCAATTCTTTTTGGTTTTTTTTTACTTTTTGGGCCCGAATAGTGTTGGGTTTCGTTCGGGTATTCTTTTTCTCTGCTTCTCAATTTTGCTCTTCTTTTCAGCTATCTTCCCTTTGTTAGCTGATTCCTTTTTCTTCCTCTACCCTGCTGCTAAGCATGCTCTCCCTTTTACCTTTGGCCGAATACTCCCTCTTCCCTCACACTCAGTTCTTTTCTCTTTTTCATCTTGCTACTTGAGCCGATTCCCTCTTCTCACCCTCTCTCTCTATTGGTTTTGCTTTGGCTGAATATTACTCCTTCTCTTACCCTCACTGTGTCGACTTTTCCTTCAATACTCTCTGTCGATTTTGTAGTCAATACAACTCTTCTCCTTGTTTTGTTGGTTATCATCTGCTTCACGATTCTTAGCACTCTTGGTAAGTATTCGATTCTTCACTACTCTGTTACTGGATGTAGTTTGTTTAAAGGGTTGTATATGGTTTTGATTAGGAATCGACCGAGGGACTGGAGATCATCATTGACGCAATAGAAAAGGGGGAATCTTTTGTTATTGGATTGACGGTATGATTTGTTCCATTGGAGATTGAATATCTTGTTGGGTTTAGATTAATTAGACTGTATAGTGATTTATTGAATGCAACTCGATCCATTATAGGTAATTGGAGTGCTCGCGTGTAGTAAGACGACAGAAAAGACAAGGTATGTTAAAACAATGCCCTTTATCATAAATTGACAAAAAGCTGAAAAGTGCGATTAGTCGACACCACATGGGCATGCGGCTACCAGTGTGGTAGCCCGTGTGACTAAACGTGGGCGGATGGTCGATAAGGCCGTCATGAGCGATTTCATGGGTTGGGCCATATTGGGCCGAATTAGGCCGCATGGGCCCCACGGGCATATGGGCCCACATGGGTAAACCACACGGTCGTGTAAAAGTTATTGGGCCAGGCTGTGTCATACATACGGCCAAGGCCACTGTGGGCTGTGTGGGCCACATGAGCGTGTGGGCCCACATAGGCCCGGAATATAGGCGTGGGCCCATTTTCACTGTTTGACTATTAAGATTGCACGAGTCACCCGATACGGTTGTGGACATACTGTTGGGTCGATAAGTGTACCTAGACCCCCTAATTGTTAAAATGAGTGAAATGCCCCTACATGGTAAAATGACTGATATGCCCCTATAAGATGTATGATTATGTTTGAGCATGCCATTTTAAATATATTGATCACATGTACGATATTATGACATGATGCATGATATGTTGCATGGGGATGGGATTTATTATGATTGGAGGAACTGTACTGTACTGGCAGCTCTACTCCAAAATACTGTTTAGTGCCGCAACCAGTACTACTTGGAGTGTAGGGATAGGTGGGTTGATTTTATTCCCCACATGGAGTGCAGGGTTGGATGGAGATAGAGTGTAGAGGCTGGTTGGGTAGGATTTATTGATTGCATATCATGCATCGCATCGTCATCGAGAAGGATCGGCACACATCGACATCGACATCATGAATGGGCTAAGGCCTTAATCGAGACCGAACTGACATTCTTGAATCGGGCTTAGGCCTGCATCAGATATACAATCGCTTTGCTTATTTAGATATGGGGTTACACACTGAGTTTCCATAACTCACCAATCTGTTTATCTGTATAGATATTTCCCAGGCTTAAGCGGGTCGGTGCTACGAGGGACTCAAAGGCGGCCACACAACTGCATCTATTTTCATATTCGCTTAATTTTTATGAGTAATTTATTTTGGGTATTTTTACTATAATAAGGTCTTTATGGATTTTTATCTTAATTTGAGATTTGTTTATCGTTGCTTATGATTTATAATCACTAGTGGTAGGGAAACATGGGTTTTCAAAAGTTACAAATGTTTTCTTTCAAAACACTCACCACTACGTAAACCGTTATAAAAGCTTCCGCAAATTTTAACGACTTGTAAATAAATGGATAATGTTTTGGAAACAAATAACTTGATTTAGAGATAATATAAGATAATGAAAATTGTTTAAACGAGAAAATGGTTTATCAACGACTTAGTTTTCGAAAGCACTTTCATTTGACATCGCTAGATTCAACCATAACGTCTAGGTCAAGTTTGAGGTGTTACAGTGAATTTTATATCTTTGATTTCGTATTTAAGCTCCAAAGGTTTAACTATGTTTTCAAATAATGAATGATTTCATGACTTAACTTTGGATTGAAAAGAAAACTTGCTCTAGGTACGACCGTATTCTGGTAAGTTAACGTGACGTTCTAGACTCGACTCTCCCGTCTAGACTGGGTTTAGGGTGTTACATGGTCTATTACCTATTATTTAGTTGTAAGAAATTGTAGAATTAGGTAGCATATTTGTAAACTGAGTTTTACAACATATTACAAGATATGTAATTAGTATTGTAATGGAGTTTTTTTTTTTTTTTGTGTGTGTAATGGCATAATATCTTATGAGCACTTATTGGTCTGTTATCAAAAATATTGTTGAGCTAGTAAGAAATTTTGTAGGGTAATATATATTAAAAATCATTCTAAATATAGGGTAATATATATTAAAAATCATTCTAAATATATTATAAAATATGTGATAAATACTGTAATAAGATAAAAAAAATTGTAATAGCACAAAACTTTACGAGCACTAGTTGGTTTATTACCAAACTATTATGTAAGTAATAAAAAATTGTATACTTAAATTATATATATATTATAAATTATGTTACACAATATATTATAAAATATGTAACTAATAGTGTAATTGACATAAAACCAATTACGAGTTGATTCACGGTTTTTTGTGCTCGATCGTCTATATAGGCACTTGCTTGGATATTGATAGAATTATGAAGAGATAGTGCTAAACTAAATTTAGATATAACTTCCAAATGTAAACGAACTAGAAAAAACCGATGTTATATAACAACATAACCTGAATTTTATTAGGTTGTTTTAAGTCGAAAAGTTTAGGGATGGAAAGAACCTTGACCCACTATCTATAACGAGATAGGAACCAAATGTATAAGGTTGATCGCCACACTTTGGGATGGTGAATAAAGTGATAAGATCGATTTTGGTGAATGTCATAAGAAAGAATTTTTGATAAGTTCGATAAGTTCTTGAAAAATAAAGAGATTAACTCAAATGTATTTTAATAATCAGAAAAGTCTAACCTTTACATAGTTGAAAACCAAACTATTTATAGGCATCATAAGGCGAACGGCCACAAACCAGCCATTAATGAAGTTCTAGAATGTTCATTAAAATGCATTAAAACCTTCACTTCAACCGATTAGCCAAAAGAGACCTCCATTAATTCGTTTCATGCATGCTTAAGGGTTAAGCAACCTCCAAAAGTCACAATCAGCTCCTATGATGGATGATGGCCTTTAATGGTGCATGGGAAGGCTCATCAGTCGACTTCTAGAAAGCTTCTCCATGGCTTCATTCAACTCCCAACTTAAATGGTGCAATTAAGACACAACTCTTGACTGAATGGTCACTTTTCATGCTAAACTGAACAACCATTTTGAGTGTGAACGTAATGCTTTGGCAATTTTGAACAACCCTTTTTAAACTTTAATTAGGTGGCTAGCCATTGGGTTACCCTAGACAAATTAAACTTGCATTAGGTGACACTAAATGCAACAATAAAGCAGTAGTAGATTTAGATAGAATTTAACACAATTTTAAGACACATTAAATATGCTTAAGATACATTTAAAATAACAAAGACACCATTTAAACACACATATTAAACATGTAATAATAATGACATAATATTCTAAGACGTATTAAAATGCTTTAAGAATAAAACCATAAATAAAAAAAATTGTGGAATAAAGCAAATTATTTAGGATGATTAATTTTGGGCCTTAAACCCCACAAATGCCTCTTTGAGCTTCTTAGCCTTCGCCCACGTTTTAAGCCAAATGACAGCTTCGGTTTGGGCCCAATTAAGGGACCCGAGATCACATCAGTAATGAATAAATATTTCTTTTTGTAATAGCACAAAGCCTTACGGAATCAATTAATCTATTATTAAAAATACTATTGAGGTAGGAAGAAATTATGCAGGGCAATATATATTAAAAACCGTGTCATAAAATATATTACAAGATATGTAATAAATATTGTAATGGGATAATGTTTTCTGCAATAGCACAAAATTTTACGAGAACCAATTAGCTTATTACCTAAATATTATGTAGGTAGTAAAAAATTGTGTAAATGTTGCTAATCCTGTTAAATAGTATATTACAAAAATGTAATAAATACTATAGTTAACATTTTTTTTTCTTTTTGGAATAACATAAAACCAAATTATTTGATTGTACAAAATATTATGCAAATCTTAAGAAATTATGGAATGGGATATTATATACCATAAATCGTGTTAAACTATATTACATATGTAATAAATACTACAATAGGGTTTTTCTTATAATAGCACAAAATATTTTTATTTTTATTATAGAATATTATATAAGTTGTAAAAAAATCATATAACTGAACAAATATATTATGTAATTAATGATACACTGTATTACAAGAAGATAATAAATATGTAATAAATTAATGTTTTCTTTATTGATTTATGTGACCTGCTAAGTAGATAAAACCTTACGGTAAGAACTTGAGGTAGAATTTTCTATAAAATTCATTCACTTCAATTCTGGTTCTTCACCACTACTCTGTCAACTTCACAATTCACACTTCAACATCTATACAAGTTACAGGGATCATCAAAATGCTACAATATTCTATTCCGCTGTTCACTCTTTGCTTAGCCTTCTCACGCTCTTCAGGTACATCATCGATCCAGTAAGGAAAACTATACAGCATTCTAGCAAATTAAAAGTAACGCTTCACGGGTACGTCCGAGGAGACTCAATGTGGTCGCAGCAATGTGATGTCCTGTCAGCCCAGCAAGAGCAAGCTGTTCTTTCGGTGATGCATGCTCGATATAGTTGTCTGGCAAGACAATTGGTCGCCACTGGAAATTCATTTGGCAAGTCATCAGAATAGGAAGGAATACTCGGACATAATATTTTCTGGCCTCCCCAATCAACGCCCTTCCCTCTCCCCTCATTGTCTTTCGTTTTAGTATTTCATCCAAATAATTTTTTTATTTGTCTGCAAAGCAAAATCTTACAAGGATACATGATAATATTACCTTGAGTCTTCCATCGAGCTGTCCGTCAAGCGCAATGAACTGCACAACATGAGAACCAAATCCTCCAACGGAACCTTCCTCAACGGTTATCAGAATGTCATGATTGCTACAAAGCCACCTGAGAAGCTTGATATCGAGAGGCTTGCAGAATCTTGCATCAGCAACAGTTACATTGATGCCAAGCTTGGAAAGAAGGGCCTGAGCTTTGAGACAGTTTTGAACCATTGCCCCATACCCAAGTAAAGCAACATCTTTACCCTCAACAAGAACTTTTCCTGTTCCAATCTGCTTTACCGTCAAAATTTCATAAGAGGGATCAGCACCCGAAAAGTTTTGGCATCAGAATTTACTGATGAAAATTTAGAGTTAAAAGCTTTTAAATACTATTATTGGCATTAGATGATACAGCTTTTTGCCAATTAATAAAACTTAAAGAGCTGAAACAATAAATTAGAAACAAAGGACATGAAACGATAACCTCAAGAGCACTTCCACCATGTATAGGATAGTCTGTCCTGACTAGGGCACCCCTTGGGTACCGAAAGCAGACTGGCCGATCATCAATCCTGGCGGCAGTGGCAACCATGTCTACCAGCTCATCCTCATCCGATGCTGCCATGACAATCATGTTTGGCAAACATGACATGAAAGTTATATCAAATGCCCCACACTGCAACGGACCATCAGATCCTACCAATCCTGCACTCGTAATGACAAATCGCACAGGAATCCTCTGCCGATCTACATCATGGACAACCTGAAGTATAAAAAAATTTCATCCATTGTGGAAAAGTTTATCCATTTCTACTTCTATGCAGTAGAACAAGGCCTTATGGCATGACACTTAGGACCACCGAATTTTCAAACTCACGCATACAGGTGCCTGGTGCACACAGAGGGATGGAGAGAGAAAGAGAACCTGATCGTAAGCTCTCTGCAGGAAGGCAGAAGGAATTATACAAAATGGCTTCAACCCTCCACATGATAAACCAGCAGAAAATGTAACTGCATGTTGCTCAGCCATTCCCACATCAAAAAATCTGTCGGAAAATCTTTCTCGGAATAACTTAAGTGATGGATCCATTTCTATTCCAGCATGAACTACTACAATATCTTTTTCTTTCTCTGCCTCCATAACCAAAGCTTCCACCAAGCAGTCACTATAAGTTCGGCAATGGCCATCATTCGAGAAAGAGTAAATGTCATTCAGACTTAAACCTGTAAGAAAATACAAAGAAAGTGCAGTGAGGACAGGTTGTTAACAGCAAGCATGCAATGTTCAAGAGACCAAAAGGTTTTTTCATACACTGTCCTTCGGAGAGAATGGATAAGGAAAGGTTACCAAGCAAAAACAATCACAAAATATTGTTTTTAGATTCTGTTCCGTACCCTAAGCAAGTCAGCTTTCCTTAGGGCGTTAAGGCAAAAGTTTGATTCTGTTATAAAGCAGAAGGTAGCATCCTTGAGAATGCACTAGAGTATGATAAATGACAATACATGGATAATTTAACCAACCAGAGGGAAAAGAGGTTCGCTATGCCTGCAATATACATATTAAAGAAGAGTGGACAATGATATATGTATTACGTGTCGTTAAAAACAAATTTCTACATATCAAACTAGCTACATACCTTGTTAAAGTTGTGGCTCAAAAGGGTTATCGCAGAAGAATTGATAATAACCTTGGGAACAAACACCATTGAAGGGTATACAAGAGACATACCTTCTAGCTGCTTCTCCACTGTCACTTTCTTTTGGTTATCTTCTGAACATTGATTTTCCTCTGTTATCACATGAATCAACACTGGACCCATTGAATCCAGAGATGCCACTTCTTGTAGAACACATATCAGATCTTCTAATTTGTGTCCATCAACAGGACCTATATAATACAGCCCAAGCTCTTCAAAGAGAGTTGATCCAAGTGGACCCATCATACCACGTGCATACTCATCAACTTTGGCTGCTAGTTCATGCATTCCCATACCAATTCTTTTGGTAACATCCTGAAAGTTAAAGATTTATTAATTCAATGGATAATGGAAATAAATTACTTTTTCAGCTTAATTATCATTAAGATTTCTTTTGGAATTGGACAGTGGAACTTCATCAAATTATCAGGGAAATTACTACTATCACATGATCTTTTTGTTGCCAATATGCAGCCCAAGGACCCCAATTACCCTCTGTAATCCAAACATTTATTTTAATACCACCTTATTTCCAGACTACATCAAAATAACTCTCAAAGTCCATTGTTCACTGAATGCCTGAATTCCAATCATCCTCAACGGATTTATAAGGCCTGTTAATTGATAGTGTGATAAAATAGGATGTGTGCACACAGACTTCATGAAAATGTATGAACAAAATAAGCGAAGAGCAGTTACAGCACGCAACATTCAAAATGCTCTTGCATTTGCAGAGACAGCTTCTAATATGATTCATATTTGAATATTCAAGTACAGTCCTACTAGCAAATGAATAAAATAAAACGGGAAGGAACAACAAAAAAGAGGCCTTTTTTTATGTTTATCCAAGTCTCAAGTAGGTAGGAAAGACTCCTAGATAAGAATTTACCTTAGCAGCTTCTCTAAACTTACGAAAAGATTTACTTGATTGGAGCCTGCTAAGGGTACTGGATAGAGCATTGATAGATGTCTTGGGGCCCTCTTCTATCTTTGGATGCAAAGAATGGCGGCTGTCATTTAAGATCACAACCAGATTTGAATCCAAATAACCAGCATTGCTCATGGCCTCATAGACCTGACCAGCCATAGTTGTGGTATTGTTAATTACTGTAACTACGCGATCCCGCTTGCCTTCAATATCCCGCGCTACTGCCATACCTAATATGAAGCAGGAATCTCAATTTCCCAGTTTCATTCTGAAGATAAAGAATAATCTGCCAAAGAAAGCTATAAAAATATAGACAAAGAGTAGGCAACTAAATACTACCAAGTCCAGCAGATATACTGTTACACCCATGCCCAGCCCCAAAAGGATCATATTCACTCTCAGTTCGAGAAGTATAGCCAGAAAGACCATTCTTTCGTCTCAACGTAGGCATGAGGATCCGCCTTCCTGTAAGAATTTTATGTGCATATGTCTGCCAAGAAAAGGAAAAAACTAGCAGAACAAATAATTGCAGATCATAGATCAAAATATTGAGGAGCAATACACAATATTGTGCTTCCTTCAATTTATTCACCATTTGCTCATCAAGATAGAAAGATGTAGAAGCATGTTAAGAACTGCATGAAGTACGACATTACCTGTTCCCCGGCATCCCAGAGTATCTTGTCCACCGGAGCATGAAAAACATAGTGTAATGCGACAGTCAATTCAACTGCTGCCAAACTGGCCTTGAAGGATCTTTGAGTTTTTGACATTGTAGAAGACAATTCCAAACGGATTTCATCTGCTAGTAATTTTAGTTCCTGCAGAGACAATCTTTAATTTAGCATGCTTAAGGCTTATGCATGCTAAATATAAACATTAGAACGCTCATAACACAAACCTTGATACTCAAGCTTTTCAAGTGGGTGGGGTTTTCAACCACATCAAGTATAGGTGTAGGGACTTTCTCCCAGAACAAATCATCAATATCAGGCAAAGAGCCTATTTTATTTACTAATCCCTGCACCACAAAAAATCAGACATTAAAATCAAATTAATGACTTTTGCTATTTAGTAAATTCAGATCCACATGCACATACACTCATGGGAGCGATGAAAACCCATCAATCACGAAAAACCAGTTTTTTCTTGGTCAGAACTAGCTAAAGCTAAAATTTCCAGGACATTAGTGAGTCTTCCAGACAAAGTAAAAATATAAAAAAAAAAATACAGCTTGGTTTGATCGGGTTTTCTGGGGACATTCACTGAAAATAACAAGATTATAAAATCCAGTACTCTAATGGAAAAGGCCATTTCACCATTCCAAAGACAACCCAAAACCCTAGAAAAATGAAATTCTAATTCCAATTCCCTCATTTTCCCTTCACAGGAATAAATCACTCCAGTTCAACAATAGATAAACAGTTGCAACAAAAAAATGCTAACGTTTAGTAAGGGTACAAAGACACAGCATAAAAACCGCATATATCCAACAAGAAATCAACATTGAACACAACACTTTCTATTCGTAATAACACAATTCGAGAAAAATTTCAGGAAACCAAGAATCTATTAACAAATGCTATGGAATATACAAGCCAAATAAATAAAGAAAAGAAAAGAGAGAATTGATGGCATACCTTTGATGTGGGGTGGCTGTTAAGCTTCGAAAGATTAAGGGTAGAGGGGAAACTGGAGCATGAAAACTCAGTTCTGTTATCAAATTTGGCTTGGAAATTTGCTGTGATTCCAGAAGGGCACTGGGTTGGAGCAGTACCCATGAGGGAAAATAAAGACCCAACTCAAAATAATTCGGTAAAATCCAGAGCAAACAAAAAATAAAAATAAATAATCACAGTCGATGAACATCAGTTGCAGAAAGCTTTGGAAAGAATCATCAACTATGAAAAAGATGACCAAATTGAAGACCGACATTAGGAGTGTCAGTTTAGTAAATAATGAGACTTTTGGAGGTTAAAATGTCTAAAGAAAATTCGTGGATGAAACTCAAGTATTCAAATAAATTTGTAATTTTAGTAGTATGTTATTTGGAGTAGATTTTTTTATTTACTAAGGGAAATTCCAGGGTTTTTTTAATTAAAAATTCACTTACATTTATTTTCTAAACATATTTTAATTTTTTAAAAATATACTTGGAGCTATTCTAAAATTTTAAAACCTCTAATAAGATAATTTTCATTTGATTTTTTTATAAAATAAGGAAATTATGATTGATATGCCAATTATTATGCCAACACAATTTATACTAAAATTTTGAATATAATACCTATATATTAAATTATGATATATACACACCAGTGAAAATAGTATAATAAATATATTTATAAAAAATATATTAAAAACAATTGATTGAATTGATAAAATTGAAATTTTAAAAATCAAGATGTGTTAGTTTTAAATCTCTTATTTTTTATATAAGTTTTACTGAAATTTTGAATAAGATATTTTTCTTAATTATAGTAATATAAGTAATAATAATAATTTAGTTTTTAAAAAAAATTAAATTTAGAGTTAAAACTAAATTGTTAGGATAAATGGTATAAAATATTAAATAAATTAAGAGAAGACACAAACTATTATAAAATAAATAGACAGAGTAAAGAACAAAGAGAATTGGAGAGCAAACAGAGAGCGTATTTTATTGATCAATTGAAATGTTTACGCATTTCTCCAAAGTCTCTATTTATAGGCATAAGAAATATAAATAAAGTAGAGATCTACTTCTAATCACTATTAGAATTTAAAGTACATCAAAACCTATCTTGATCTTAATGGACATCCACTTAATAAGATATTCATAACACTCCCCCTTGGATGTCCATCGGTAGATAATGTGTCTCGTTAAAATTTTACTAAGATAAAAATCCCGTGGGAAAAAAATTCTAGTGAAGGAAAAAGGGTACACATAATATGCTACCTCATTAAAAACCTTTCCAAGAAAACCCAATGGGACAAAACCTCGGTGAAGGGAAAAAGAGTACAGCACATATTTACTCCCCCTCATGAAAACATCACATACTTTCTCATATTCTACGTATTTAATCTCGAATACTAGTTTTTCAAATGACTAGTTGAATGTATTTTCTAAGCATTTATATCACCATTCTTTTGAAAGTCATGAGTGAGGGAAAATTTGGGAGAAATATATTTTGATCTCTTTAGGAGATTCAACAATAACCATAGCAAACTTTAATCATGATTCTTCTATAAAAACACAAATAAGTATTTTTTATCATGTTATAATCCTCCTTCAACTACTATTCACTATGTCAAATTTACCACATATGTTCAAATTATTTCAATTCATATAAATGAACAAGTTCCTGAGAATTCCAATATGCTTCTGGCATTCTAAATCCTTCAAAGATGTTAATATAAACTTTACTATATAGTGATTCATAAAAGGTTCTAACAACAACCATTAGACGCAAGTTAAATCTTTTATGAATTGTCAGTTTAATAATATATCTAAAGGTTATTGTATCTACCACAAAATAATATTATATCTTTTCATAATAAATGCCAAGACTTAGTGAAAAACTTCATATTTTTATTCCGCTTTTGCGAAATCACTTCATTTGTACCTTCACTGGCTTTATACATTTAGATATTTGGACTATTGATCCAAAACTCCACGAATCTAATTGTACTTGAGTTGCATCTTTATATCTTGAACAATCTATTTCATATATATATTTCTCAATAGATTTATTCAAGATTCTCCTTTTATCTCATTATTTCAACAATAATATTGCCTGCAAAACCATTGTTGACCATTTTTATTATAAGTTCGACATTTTCTGGAATTGACATAACTTATTGAGATATCTTATTTTCACTATTTTAATCTTCAATTTCAGGTAATTGAATCTCTTCTAGAGTTTTACTTATTAGTTATGCCCTGGGTCTCTTCTAGAGCACCCGCCTTCACTATATGACTATCTAGATTTATTATTTTCTTTTATGAAAATTTTCATATTTGAAACTTGTAATGAGTTATTCTTGTTGAAATTTTGGTTCAAATTACTCTCCCTTTAGCTCATTACAAGTTGTTATTTCTCTCCCCCTAATGTCAGGAAAACTATCGAATCAAAATAGTAATCATGAATCATATCATAATTGAATCTTCAATACATTTAAAACATATAATAAAATAAGGAGACTGTAATTAATATATATTCCCAACTTTCTTTAAGTATTCACTCATCTTTGTTGTGGTGGAGTAATTGGAACATATACGCACATGCAAAAATTCAAAGATGTGAAATTTTTAGCTCTTGACCAAAAACCAATTGTAACGGGGAGTATTTATAACTTATTGGCTTGATGCGTACAACATGTAAATAAACATAATGTCATGTTGAAACAGGAAGTTTAGTTCTCATAAGTAATGGTTTAGATATTAATTAGAGGTGTTCACTCAATAATTTTTCTAAACCATTATGCGCATAAATAACAAACTTCTACAAAAGTTTTTCAAACTTAATAAATAAAAGACTAAGATATAAACTCATCAGCATTAGCAAGATGAATTATCTTAATTGCATAATCTAAAATTAATTATTTAAACAAGTAATCTTGCAAATGACATGTTGCAAATTGATAACACATATGTGATTATTTTGAGGATGCATCTACCAAAATCATATAATATGAAAACCATCCATGTGGATGAATGGGCCATATTCATTTAAAAAATGTAAGACATTAAATCTCAACTTTAGCTAGTGAGTTTCTAATAAGCAATTTTCATTGAGAACAAGCAACAAATGATAATTCTTTAAATTAAAGAATCTTCTAGTTCTTTAATGAATGTCCATATGAATTCTCAATTAATTTTTGCATCATATATGATCCAAGACGGTCTAACTGGTCACACCAAGTAGTAAATGAATTTGTTTCAGTAAGCTTCGAGTTTACTTTAACATGCATTTCAATTGTACTAATAATGTCCAAAAAATTGTGGCAAATTGATAATTTTATTATCATTCCTTTTATTTTGTATCCACATATAAGTACTATTTTGACATTTACTACTGGAAATGTCTACATCAATGTAAAGTTTATAATGCCACTAAATCAAAAAAATAAATATAATTTTCAAACAATTATATGCAATATTCACTCAGGGAATATGTCAAAATCTTCAAATATCCAAAAAAAAAAAAAAATCTTGAAACTTTAGGTGCAGACAACCATAATGATCTTTAGATAGATTACCATATTCTATTGCTCATAAGTAGATCTATCACAGTCAAATATTTTGTTTTCAATCCCTTAATGGGGATGATGACAAAAAAAGATCACAAAGATAGTCACAGTCAATTCAATTTAATAACAAGAGTAATCAATAACTCAATCCTCCCTTTTTTTTCATCCTTTCAAAATAGATATTTATAGCAATAGTGATTTGTAACAGCTCATTTTTAGTCAAATCAGAACAGTGGTTTCGAGACCATAAATTCGAAGTTAAATTATTTATTTTATTATTATTTTGAGGTCTACAACATGATAGTATGATTTTATGAAAATTTCGTTAAGAAATTTTATCGTTTGAATGTTCAATTTGATAAAAAGGACTAAATCGCATAAAGTGCAAAAGTTGTGTTCTAATAGCTAAAGGTGTCTAATAGCTATGGAGCCTTAAAGTGGAAGTCCTTAAATGGTAATTAGACAATTAGTATAATTAGTGGAAAAATATGGGCATTAAATTAAGTGATTTGGTTATTAATTAATAAGGTTAATTGTACTGATCATTGGAGTCCCCTAAGTGTCCATTCGGCCAAGCACCACAACCTTTCAAGAAGTCCAATTGGCTGCCCAATGCAAAATAAAGTCCTTTCACACCAGCAGAAAATCCTTTTCACACCAAGGGCTATTTGGTTCAGTTTGTTCACACCTACATGGCTCTTCAAATCAGTTTGTTTACATTTTATGTCTATTGAAGTGCCTCAAAAAAGCTCATTAAAATCATGAATATTCAGCTGAACCAAGCAACCTAATTAAGGCTCATTGAAGCACAAGGCTGAACCAACTTCAATCAATTCAGCTTCTCCTCATTCCCTATTATTTACCAGTTGGAGTAAGGCATCTAGAACCAGCCATTGATGTTCTCCATGCCTAAGAAACTTCAAGGAAGCTTCCTCTAAAATTCTGGAATTTTTAGCTGTCCATTGAGCTATCTTAAGAGCCTATTCGCCTACACTTGTAATGCCTATAAATTCTGGCTCATTTTACTTTGTAAAAAAACTTTTTCCATTTTATAACTGAAATTAAGCATTTTGTGATATTATCTTCTCTCAATTTCGTCCAAAGACTCTGTTGACTTATCTACACAGCTAGTGGCGTCAACCTTGTTTTTGTTCAACCGAACTCTTTACTTTGTTATGTGGCATTCGAATCCTTTATGCCGAGGTTCCTATCTTCCATAGATAGTGGGTCGAGGTCTTTACTTCCTTTCATCGAATCATCTTGAAGACATATAAGTTTCGGGTCAGCACTTAATCTAGTGTTGGTTCACTCTTGTTCTTAAGCCCGTTTTCCCATCTTCCATCTTATTCAAATTTTCTCTTCCTATATCAAATTATTTTAATAGCCAAACCTTGGAACCATTACATACACCCTTTTGAGCCTAAACAAACGTCGACTCTATTCATATCCAAATAACATTCTACCTTTATAAAACGAACGAAACTTCTTCGTTAGACGATCGAGAAATGAAAGCGATTCAACTCATTAAACCGAGGCTAGATCGCATTAGTTGGTATTAGAGCTTGCAAAAACGAGAAGTACAGACGTTCGTAGTCATCCCGGAATAGGTTCATAAAAAAAAGAGTAAAAAAAATTTATACCAAAGTATTCTGCTTGTACTCAACTATTGTAATTAAAAAAAATCGAAGTTATTAAAAAAAAAGTGTTTAGTTCTTTTGATTCAATTTTTGAAGTTTTTCGAAATTCTACAGTTTGAAATTCAACGTTTGTAATTCCCGATCATCCATCTTGTTGCTACTACCCTCATTTAATTTTCATGCCACACTCTTAACCAAATATTGTTTCTTTCAGCCAACCTTACACCGAACAATATTACCTTTGTTACCCATTTGAAGCCGACCCTCTAAGCTAGAGATAAATCTCATCGAGTCTTATATGAAATCACAAGAGAAGAAACGAGCGAAAAAAGGCACGAATGTGTGAGCACGTTAGAGAGGAGGTAAAAGCCGAAAAGAGTGCAAACACGAGTGTGAGTGACATCTATTCTTTTCTTTCCGAGTGATCGTGAGAATTTTTGTGGTGAGGAAAAGAATTATGTCAAGAAGCCCCATGCGAAATATGGTGAACGAAGGCATTCGACAACCAATAAGGAATGTTGCTCTCAGAGAAGTTAGAGTACCTGATTTGGGCCAACAAGCCCTTTTGCGGGAGTTTCAACGGATGCTCAAAAATGAGCTCGAATCCATCAATAAGTGTTTGGAATGAGTCAAGGAGAGGGGACAACGGGAAAGAACGCCCCAAGGTCCAAGACAAGTATAGGGGCGAGCGAGACTCCGTGAAGATGAACTCTACGACCCAAGTGACGTGAAGAGTGACCAACCATCAAACCAAAGCGAACAACGATGTAGTCTTATGGAACGAGGACGTGTTGATGATGACTTGAAAAATATCAAGCTGTCCATACCTCCATTCTAAGTCAAATCCAATCCGGAGGCGTACCTAGAATGGGAAAAGAAAATAGAGTTAGTCTTCGAGTGCCACAACTACTTGGAGAGTAAAAAGGTGAAGTTAGTGGTGATTGAGTTTTTTGACTACGCCATGGTCTGGTGGGATCAATTAACTACGAGCTGGAGGAGGAACGGGGAGCGACCAATCTCTACTTGGGCCGAGATGAAAGTCGTAATGTGTAAGAGGTTTATTCCTTCTTATTATCACCGTGAACTGTATTAGAAACTTCAAAACCTCACACAAGGAAATCAAAGCGTGGAGGATTATTTGGAAATGGAGATTGCTATGACCCGTGTGGATAAAGAGGAAGATAGGGAGGTGACGATGGCCAGATTTCTAGCCGGTCTCAACCGTGACATCGCTAATGTAGTGGAGCTTCAACATTATGTTGAAGTAGTCGATATGGTACACGTTGCCATAAAGGTGGAGAAACAATTAAAAAAGAAAGGTCCCATTCGCACCTATTCCAATACTAATACCACTGCAAAATGGGGCCAAGGCATGGGTAAGAAAGACCTGCCAAATCGAGTAAAGGACCAAACTATGGCCAAGCCTAGCAAACCCTTCGGAGAAACTAGCAAAGGTAAGGAAGTAGCCTTTCCAAACCGATCGAGGGATATCAAATGCTTCAAATGCTTAGGGAGTGGGTACATTGCCAGCCAATGCCCTAATTGAAGCAACATGATTGTTAGATCCAATGGTGAGATTGAGTCGAAAGATGACGAAGGTGAAGAAACCGATGCAACATCCGACGAGGAAAAAGAACTTGAGTACGCTGTTGATGGCAAAATTTTTATTCTCAAGCAAAGTCTAAGCCTTCAAAGTGTTGAAAGTGAGCAGAAAAGAGAGAATATCTCCCATACATGTTGCCAAGTTCAAGGCAAAGTGTGTAGTTTGATCGTGGATGGCGGAAGTTGCACAAATGTAGCCAGTACTTTGATGGTGGAAAAACTTGGTTTGCCAACGACTAAGCATCCTCATCCCTACAAAATTCAATGGCTTAACGATGGTGGGGAATTGAAGGTGACTAAACAAGTTTTAGTGTCTTCCATCGGCAAGTACAATGACGAGGTTTTTTGCGACGTGGTGCCTATGCATGCCGGGCATCCGTTGTTGGGGCGTCCGTGGCAATTTGATCGCAAGGTGATCTATTATGGCTATACGAATCGCTACACCTTCAAACACCTCAGGAAAAATGTAACTTTGGTGCCATTGACGTCGAGACAAGTATACGAAGACCAATTGAAGCTAAGAGAGTCTATTGAAAAATTTAAAGAGAGTAGACAAAGAGAGTGAAAAAATGTGAGAAAAAGAAAGGAAAAAGAGTGAATAATTCAAGAGAAAAGAATAAAGAGTGTGAAAACAAAATGAGTGAAGAAAAAAAAATCAACAAAATGAGTGTTTTGCAAAAGAGAGTGACATTCAAAAATCTTATTTGTTGAAGCAACCAGTTCTTGTACTTATGTACAAGGAAAACCTTTTGAACACTGACGAATTGGATCAAAATCTTCCCTCTTCGATTGTTTCTCTTTTGTAGGATTTTGAGGATGTATTTCTGGATGAAGTCCCTAATGGGTTGCCACCCATTCGAGGGATAGAACATCAAATCAACTTTATTCCTAGAGATTCCATCCCAAATCGTTCGGCTTACCGTAGCAACCCTGAGGAAACCAAAGAATTACAAAGGCAAGTAAATGAGCTTATGGAGAAGGGGTACATACGAGAAAGCCTCAGCTCGTGTGCGTATCAGTATTGTTGGTGCCAAAGAAAGACGGAACGTGGTGCATGTGTGTGGACTGTCGCGCGATAAACAAAATCACTATCAAATACCGACATTCAATACTACGACTAGATGACATGCTAGACGAGTTGAGTGGTGCGCAACTATTTTCCAAGATTGACCTTAAGAGCGGGTATCACCAAATTCAGATACGCGAAGGTGACGAGTGGAAAATCACGTTTAAAATAAAGCATGGTTTGTACGAGTGGCTGGTCATGCCGTTCGGCCTAACCAACGCACCCAGCACCTTCATGCGGCTCATGAATCATGTCTTATGATCTTTCATTAGAAAATTCTGTGTTGTCTATTTTGATGATATACTTATTTATAGTAAATTGTTAGATGATCATGTGTTGCATTTGAAAGCTGTTTTGGAAGTCCTTCGAAAAGAAACTTTGTATGCTAACCTTAAGAAATGCACCTTTTGTACTAACAAAGTTGTTTTCTTAGGTTTTGTAGTCAGCTCGGAGTGACTTGAGGTAGACCAAGACAAGGTGAAAGCAATCCGAGAATGGCCAAGACCAACGAGCATAAGCCAAGTGCGGAGTTTCCATGGCTTGGCAAGCTTTTATCGGCATTCGTCCCGAACTTTAGTACCTTGGCCGCACCTCTAACAAGTGTGATCAAGAAGTCATCAGGTTTTCATTGGGATGAAAAACAAGAGAGATCCTTTAACTCTATTAAAGATTGCTTAACTAATGCACCTTTGCTTGTATTGCCTGACTTTTCTAAAACCTTTGCTTGTATTGCCTGACTTTTCTAAAATGTTTGAAATGGAATGTGATACTTCAAGTGTCGGGATAGGAGCCGTGCTAACTCAAGATGGGAGGCTCGTGGCATATTTTAGCGAAAAGTTGAGTAGAGCCCCGCTAAACTACCCAACGTATGATAAAGAGATGTACGCCTTGGTTCGAGCCTTAGAAACGTGGCAACACTATTTGTGGCCTAAGGAGTTCATAATCCATTCGGACCACGAGGCCTTGAAGCACATCAAGGGCCAAACTAAATTAAACAAGAGACATGCTAAATGGGTAGAATTTTTAAAATCTTTTCCTTATATTATAAAATACAAGAAAGGTAAGGAAAACATAGTGACTGATGCATTGTCAAGATGAAATACGCTTTTATCCTATTTGGACTCTAAATTGCTTGGGTTTGTTTTCTTAAAAGATTTGTATGCTGCTGATGTTGACTTTAGGGAAATTTATAGATCTTATGAAAATGTTGCTATTGATAAGTTTTACAGGTGTGATGGCTTCCTCTTTCGTGAAGGCAAGCTTTACATTCCGCAAGGTTCAATTCGAGACTTATTAGTTAGTGAGGCACATAGTGGCGGCCTCATGGGCCACTTCGGAATAGCCAAGACCTTGGCCATGTTACAAGAACATTTCTTCTGGCCAAAGATGAAAAGGGACGTCGAGAAAATTTTTGCCCGTTGTTTGACTTGCAAGAAAGAAAAATCCAAAATCAACCCACATGGATTGTACACACCACTACTGATACCCGAAGAGCCTTGGGTTGATCTTTCCATGGATTTTATTCTTGGCTTACCGAGGTCTAAAACTAGAAAGCACTCAATTTTTGTTGTCGTCGATAGATTTTCTAAGATGTCTCACTTTATGGCTTGTTCGAAAACTGATGATGCTGTTAATATTGCTAACCTATTCTTTAGAGAAGTTGTCAGGTTGCATGGAGTTCCGAGAATGATTGTTTCCAGTCGATACGCGAAGTTCCTTAGCCATTTCTAGAGGTCGTTGTGGGGAAAGCTAAGAACGAAGTTACTATTTTCGACAACTTTTCATCCCCAAACGGATGGCCCAACTGAGGTGGTGAACCGTGTTGTGTCTACCTTGCTATGAGCTATTAGTCAGAAAAACCTCAAATCGTGGGAAGAGTGTCTGCCATATATCGAGTTTGCTTACAATAGATTTGTTCATTCGAACACTCACCTTTTGAGATTGTTTATGGTTTCAACCCTCTAACCCTACTTGATTTAATCCCTTTGCCTAACGATCAACTTGTTCATGTAGATGCTAAACGGAAGGTTGAGTACATAAAGCAACTGCATCAAAAGGTAAGGGCCAACATTGAGGCAAGGACCGAACAATATACGCACAAGGCTAACAAAAGAAGAAAGCAAATCATGTTCGAACCCGGAGATTGGGTTTGGGTTCACATGAGGAAGGAACGGTTTCCAACTCAGCAAAGGTCAAAACTGTTACCGAGAGGAGACGGCCCTTTCCAAGTGTTGGAATGAATTAATGAAAATTCTTACAAATTCAACCTTCTAGGTGAGTATAGTATAAGCGCGAGTTTTAACGTATCTGACTTATCTCTCAATGATGTAGGAGATGATTTGAGGGCAAATCGCTTCGAAGATGGGGGGAATGATACGCCCAACTCCCAAGGTTCACCAATGACTATCATGGAACCATTTGAGCTACCCTTAGGCCTGATAACGCGAGCTCGGGCTAAGAGATTCAAAGACGCAATAACAATCTTAGTTGAGAAAGTTTGGGGCGAAACCATTACTGGCCTTCTTGAAAGTTCTTGGACCAGCAAGCCGAGTAACCCATGCATTCTCCTTCAAGCTCAAATCAGCTCAATTTAGCTCAAAGAGCTCATTTTCAGCTCACTTTATTTTGTGTTTATTAGCTGGAATAAATCATTCAATTTGCTGTTAGTTAAATTAGTTAATTGGTTTTAATAATTAATTCGTCATAATCTGGACAAGTATTAATTATATCCTAATTAGTACTTAAATTAATTGTGTTTTCTTTTAATATGTCTTAAAATATTACAAGGCTTAAATATGTCCAGCCAATTTATGGTGTAGGTTTAATTTGTTTGGCTGCCGAAATTAATTTGTCCAAAGTAAATTAAATTTGCTGATTTAATTGTAGCAAGTACATTACCCCTTGGATGGCATAAGTGCATGGGTGACTTAAAGTTGGTGTGCTGATCATTAGAGTCCCCTAAGTGTCCATTTAGCCAAGCACCACAACCATTCAAGAAGTCCAATTGGCTGCCCAATGCAAAATAAAGTCCTTTCACACTAGTAGAAAGTCCTTTTCACACCAAGGGCTGTTCGGTTCAGTTTGTTCACACCTATATGGCTCTTCAAGTCAATTTTTTCACATTTTATGTCTATTGAAGTACCCTAAAATAGCTCATTAAACTCATGAATATTCGGCTGAACCAAGCAGCCTAATTAAGGCTCATTCAAGTACAAGGCTAAACCAACTTCAATCAATTCAGCTTCTCCTCATTCCCTATGATTTCCCAGCTGGAGTAAGGCATCTAGAACTAGCCACTGATGTTGTCCATGCCTAAGAAACTTCAAGGAAGCTTCCTCTAAAATTCTGGAATTTTTAGCTGTCCATTGAGCTATCTTAAGAGCCTATTCAGCTACCCTTGTAATGCCTATAAATTCTAGCTCATTTACTTTGTAAAAAATCTTTTGCCATTTTTATAACTGAAATTAAGCATTTTTTGAGATTATCTTCTCTCAATTTCATCCAAAGACTCTGTTGACTTATCTACACAACTGGTGGCGTCAACCTTGTTTTTGTTCAACCGAACTCTTCACTTTGTTGTGTGGCATTCGAATCCTTTATACTGAGGTTCCTATCTTCCATAGATAGTGGGTCGAGGTCTTTACTTCCTTTCATCGAACCATCTTGAGGACATATAAGTTTCGGGTCAGCACTTAATTTAGTGTTGGTTCACTCTTGTTCTTAAGCTCGTTTTCCCATCTTTCATCTTATTCAAAATTTCTTTTCCTATACCAAATTCTTTTAATAGCCGAACCTTGAAACCATTACATACACCCTTTTGAACCTAAACAAACATTGACTCCATTCATATCCAAATAACATTCTACCTTCATAAAACAAACGAAACTTCTTCGTTAGACGATCAGGCAACGAAAGCGATTCAACTTATTAAAACAAGGGTAGATCGCATCATTTTATAAGTTCTTGAAATGTTTATATATTACCAATTTAGTCCCGAATGTATGATTAAAGCTTTATATGCTTGATTTGAATACATATGGAATGTGAATGAATGATATTGACTGAAATATGAGGACTATTTGATAAATGTTTGTTCTGAACTAAGTTACGAGTTCGATAATGCCTCTTAACCTATTCCTACGACGGTTACGGGTTAGGGGAGTTACAGTTGGTCTGTATGTTCTACCGGTGGTTGAATTTTTCGGTATGTGTTGCGGATTCTCGTCAGCTTGTGTGAGATTACCGTGTGGTTACGTCTTGATCGTTACCTTGTGTGAGTAGACTCGTAAATAGCTCAAGAGTGAGCATTATATGAGATATGAGATTGAGATGGCTTTGGCCTTGTATAGGCACTTAGGGTGCGAGATTCCCAAGTATCTAATATTATTCCAAATGGTTCAATGGGTAAATTGAAGATATGAAAAGGGTAAGAGATTGATACGTGCCAGTACAGGTATGTACGTAAACCGTATAAGCATTGAATCTATGAAGTTTGTGAGTTACATGACCTACTATGTGGATGAGCATTTATTAGCCTTGTGATTAAGTTAAATTGTAGTGTTTTATGATAGATAACCTAATTTGTGAATAAATGGTAAGTTTTACTTATTAACTATACGAGCTTACTAAGCTTTATAGCTTACTCTATTTACTTTTCCGTGTTTTATTGTGATTTCAAAGCTTGCTCGAACTTAAGAGTCATCGAAGATCTCATCACACTATCAAGCTGTCATTTTGGTACTTTTGGAACTTGTGTATTTGGTTATATGGCATGTGTAAGTATTGTGGTTAATATGGTCTATATGTTGGTAATGGATTTAGCCAATTGATTTGGCTTGTAAATGAAGTATGTTTTGGTTATGTGTATAGCCATGTGATTTGACTTATTTTGGTATATTTGGTTGTGTATAAATATGTGCAAATGACCTTTTGTTATGTGGTTGGTAATTGTTATGTGAAGTTAACCATTTAGGTGATTTATGAATGTGAAATTGGTACGATTTGAATTTGGTAAAATATGATCTTATGAGCATTCTAGTTGTTGATATTGGTATAGCATGATTTAGGCTTGGTTGAGATTGGTATGAATGCCTATTGATGATATGCTATATGCCATTTGACATGTTTAGGTTGATGCAAAATTTTGGGTGAGAAAGATGGCTTGGAAAATAGATTATTTTTGTCCACACGGGTAGAGACACGGGCGTGTGTCTCAGCCGTGTGTAACACACGGTTAGGTGACACGGCTGTGTGTCCTCTGGTACTTAATTAGAAATCAAGTCAGTATGCTCCACATAGCCCAGCACATGGGCGTGTGACTTGGCCGTGTGGCATAAGTCAGTATACCCTACAATTTTGGCACGACCTAGCACACGACCTGGCACACGGGCGTGTGAGGCCACTTCGAAGGGTACACGCGCTAGTCACACGGGCATGTGGTTGGCTGTGTGACCCAAGTCAGAGAGTTACACGAGGTCAGACACAGGGTGGGACACGAGCACATGATCCCATTTTGAATGTCCACACGGCCAGTGACACGGGCGTGTCTTTGGCCGTGTGAGACACATGGCTGGGCCACACAAGCGTGTGTCCCCTGTATTTTGAAAATTTTCTATGTTTCCCAAAAAGATTTCTAAGTTCTCGGTTTAGTCCTGAACCACTTCTAATGCATGATTTGGGCTCGTAGGCTCGTATTAGGGACAATATAACTGATTGTGAATGACTTTTATTTGGTTATGAAAAATGTACGAGAATTGTATATTTGTTTAAGTAATAAGTCTGATAATACTCCGTAACCTTATTCCGGCGACAGATACGGGCTAGGGGTGTTACATGATTCATATGAAATAAAATCTTTTCTTCATTCACAATCTCAATATGATATCCATTATAATGAATATATTTTAAAACTAATGCATTAACCATCACAAATTTTGTGCTTTTTAGATATTGATATATTAACTCTTCTAGAGCTTTTGACTAATTTTGTACTACCAAATATTGGAATAATATTGGTTTTTATTTTTTTTGCTTGCATTCTGTAACAGCCCAATTTTGGGTCTAGTCGAAACAGTAGTTTCGGGACCACAAATCTGACATAGTAAAGTTTATTTTTATTATATTTTTATGGTCTACAATTTTATAGAATTGTTTTGTGAAAATTTCGTTCGAAAATTTTGACGTTTGGGTACTCAATTTAGTCAAAAGGACTAAATTGTAAAAAGTGCAAAAGTTGAGTTCTACACACTAGAGGTGTCCAATTGTTATGAAATTTTAAATTGGTGGTCCTTATATGGCAATTAGACCATTGGTTAAGTTGGTGAACAAAAATGGACATGATTAGGTATGTTTCCAAAGTTTTTCATTAAGGGTATTTTGGTCATTTAGTTATTAAAATGAATTAAAAACAAAATTAAAAGCCAATTTTTGTCCATCTTCAACCCCTTGGCCGAATTTCACATGAGGAAGACATAGCTGGGGTTTTTCAAGCTTCCAAGCTCAATTGTAAGTCCGTTTTAGCCTCGTTTTTAATGTTCTTTACATTTTTGAGATCCTCGTAGCTCGATTTAGCTATTTCCACCATTATTTTGAGCTAGGGTTTGTGTTCAAAAATTTAATCATGGATTAAATGCATATGTTTTGATGTTTTGTGGAAGAATATGAAAGTTTGGGGGTGTGATAAACAACTTTTACTAAGTGATTTTTGATGAAATAGCATAAAAGGACCTATTTGTAAAAGTTATAAAATAATGTGTAGAAAATGTGATTTAATGAAAAACGTGAGCTACTATAAGAGGGAATATGAATCAGCTAGGCTTAGGATTTGAGAAAAATAAGTGTTTTTCATCTTACGAGCCTAGGGGCAAAATCGTAAATATGTGAAACTTTAGGGGCAAAAATGTAATTTTGCCATAGTGTGATTTTTGGACTAAATTGAATAATATGAGTATTAAATAAGTTAAATGTGTTTCTTATAGATCAAGAAAGATGAGAAATTTACATCACTGAAGCACTGACACCGCGAATGGTGCGGTAACAGAAGACGTGTCCCTTTTTTCATTTCGATTCCTTGGTGCGATTCACGCCGGGGGTTTGCTCGTTTTGCATCGAAGAAGTTGATCCTGATGTCTCACCCCACCTGATGGGCAAAGGGATGACAAGACCGGCCACTCCGACACGCGGGGGTGGCGAGAGGCAACGATGCACCCGCACCACCTCCGATGTTGTTTACAACGCGTTCACGGGTCGTTTTGCTAGGCAGGTTTCAACAATGATCCTTCCGCAGGTTCACCTACGGAAACCTTGTTACAACTTCTCATTCCTCTAAATGATAAGGTTCAGTGGACTTTTCGCGACGTCGCGGGTAGCGAACTGCCCACGTCGCCGCGATCCGAACACTTCACCGGACCATTCAATCAGTAGGAGTGACGGGCGGTGTGTACAAAGGGCAGGGACGTAGTCAACGCGAGCTGATAACTCGCGCTTACTAGGAATTCCTCATTGAAGACCAACAATTGCAATGATCTATCCCCATCACGATGAAATTTCAAAGATTACCCGGGCCTGTCGGCCAAGGCTATAGACTCGTTGAATACATCGCAGTAGCGCGTGTGGCCCGAGAACATCTAAGGGCATCACACTGCACTTGTTATTGCCTCAAACTTCCTTGGCCTAAAAGGCCATAGTCCCTCTAAGAAGCTAGCCACAGAGGATCACCTCCGTGTAGCTAGTTAGCGGTCGAGGTCTCGTTCGTTAACGGAATTAACCGGAAAAATCACTCCACCAACTAAGAAACGCCATGCACCACCACCCATAGAATCAAGAAAGAGCTCTCATCCATCAATCCTTACTATGTCCGGACTCGTAAGTTTCCCCATGTTGAGTCAAATTGCAAATTCGTCATATTTTACACCGGGGTAAGTTTATATGTAAATAATGCATCGTTTTTACTTACGTTATCACATTTTATTGTGTTTTATGATATGTGGCTGAATATTGAATGAAATTGACAAGTATCGAAAAGTGAGAAATTTTCCGGTTGAACATTAGGAATAGAATAGGATACAAGTGACATGTTAGTGACTCAAGTGTGGTACTATGTGGAGGCCACTTTGAGAAGAGATAGCTTGGTCACAAGTGTGGTACTATGTGAAGGCCACTTTGTGAAGAAAGATAGCTTTGGTCACAAGTGTGGTACTATGTGAAGGCCACTTTGTGAAGAAGGTAGCTTTGACTACAAGGGTGGTACTATGTACAGGCCACCGGGTATCCGTTATTATTCCAATGTGTTCAACGGGAAATGACTAGGTGTAATTGAATATGACTATGTAATGAATAAGTGCAGGTACGTGTGTGTAAACTTATGAGCAATGTGCTCTATATGTGATTGCTCTTTGGTAAGATTGATATGGAGTAAGTGTTACAATGAAAGTTACTACAAAGAAAACATGAAAGAGTGAAATTTAGTAATAAAATAGTTTTGGACAACAGCAGTTGTGTGACTTTGAAAAATCACCAAAAATTTTGGAAATCGAATTAGAGGTTGAATAAGATACGAAATTAAATCTTATTGAGTCTGTTTTCATATAAAGGAAACGGTGTAAGCAAAAGAATTTCATATTATGAGATATTTGAATTTTTGTGAGACAGAGTCAGAATGATTTTGGAATCCCCTATTCTGATTTTGGAAAATCATTAAAAATTGTACAAAAATATTTGTGGGTTATAATTTATATTATTAAAATAATTAATGAGTATATTTAAAAAAAACAAATGGGAACATCATCCGAATCCCGTATGAGGAGATAATTAATTTTTAGTGAAGATGGGTCGGAACTGTCAGACAGCGAAACAGGGGTGACTTTAAAGAATAAACTGTACTTATTGGCTCAACCAAAAATTCTGAAAATTTCATGGTAAGAATATATGCAAGTATAGTTTCTAGAAAAATTAGCAGATCTTAATTTGGAGTTCCATAGCTCTAGATATAAATAATTTATTGACTATGACTTGAATAGACAGCTTGTTTTGAACTTGAGTAAATAGTAGATCTATGTGTAGTTATGATTGTATTATTTTGAAAACATATTTTGAGGATTTATAAAAACATGTTAATAATTTTTTTATTATTTACTTATTACTAAGCTATATGCTTACTCCCCTCTCTTTTTCCTTGTTTTATAGTGTCACCAAGCTAGCTCGGGGTACGGAGATCGTCGGAGATCCATCCACACTATCATCATTCTTTTGGAATTTTGAAATTCATATTTTGAATTATGGCATGTATAGAGGACTTGGTTATTTTGCTATATGTCATAATTGATTTGGCCTAAAATGTTGACCTTTAATATTTGATAACTTATTTTGTATAAGGCCATTGATGTTAAGCTAATATTAGTTAAGTTATATGTTATGATGATGCATTTTGTGAGAGGCATGAGTTGGTTGAATAAGTGTGCAATGACTAAGTATGGAAAATGTGGCATGTGAATGATTGTGTGAAGGACACAGCCTTGGACACGGGCGTATGCCCCTATTTTCAAGAAATTTTCCAATGTTTTCCAAAGTTCTCGGTTTAGTCCTGGACTGCTTCCATAGTATGTTTTGGCCCTGTTAGATCCATATCAGGGACTTAGTGATGAAAATTGAAAAGTTTAATGTGGATGTAAAAATTATGTCTCGATTTTGTACGATTGCATGTGTATGTTTCGGTAATGCCTCGTACCCTGTTCTGGCATCGAACACGAGTAAAGGGGTGTTACACGTTCACTTTGAGGAATGCAATAGATTTACTAGGACGAACTTATAAACGTCCTAATACATTCTTTATTTCATAATCACCATCGCAAACATGCGTGGATTTCAAATCAAAATCTATCTATTCATGTTGTCATGATTAGTCTCCAATTATAATAAACATGATATAATAAATAAATCATAGTAAAATATACCTGAGATTCTTTAACATCATCATTATCACCCTGGCTATTATCACGAGCATTGAGTAGTTAAAAGCTCTAATGATTACCCATCGTGCGCAGGCCTCAATTGAAATAGTAGCAACTCTAGGAGGT
Source organism: Gossypium anomalum (assembly GCA_025698475.1). Taxonomy (NCBI): domain Eukaryota; kingdom Viridiplantae; phylum Streptophyta; class Magnoliopsida; order Malvales; family Malvaceae; genus Gossypium; species Gossypium anomalum. The sequence continues at coordinate 44,564,807 of CM046963.1, forward strand.
AATAGACAATAGCAAATTTTGGGATATTTTTCTGACTTATGGAGAAAAAAAAAGAGAATCATGCTGATAACGTGTTATAAAATAAATAGACAGAGAGTAAAGAACAAAGAGAATGGGATAGCAAAGGGAGAGCGTATTTTATTGATCAATCGAAATGTTTACAATGCTTCTCCAAAGTCTATATTTATAGGCATAAGAAGTATAAATGAAATAGAGATCTACTTTTGATGTGATCCAGCCCGAGAAGTTGAGTCGAATTCACGTAGTTGCCCGATCGTAGACGAGAGAATTGCTCGTGCCTCAGTTTTTGGAAGTAAAAGTGAATGGATAGGTTTGAATAAGCGGAAGGTTTCAAATAAATGTAAGAATAGTGATAGGTTCGGCTAAGGTAAACAAGATGGATGTTAGATAGGTGGTTCGGTTTTGGTGATAACAAGAAAGAAATTCGAAAGATGGGGATGGAAATCAAACTTAACGTCAGGAATGATTCAACACTAAAAAGTGTCACCCCAGTTCCTATATTGTTAAGGTGAAAAGATGGATAGATGGATAGGTGAACGCCATGGATAGATGGATAGGTGAACGCCACACCAAGATTGGTGATAAGTTCAAACAAGGACGATTGACACCACAGCATAAGCTAGATAAGTCTTTCGAAACTTGTACGAGATATGAGAGGAAGCAACCTCACAAGAATAATGTTCATTCAATAATTTGGCAAAAAAAAGTCCCTTTTTACAAAGAAATGAGTAAACTATTTATAAGCCTAAGATGTCTATTGATATTCGACATCTATGATGTTCACACTAATTTAAATTTTGTTCACATTTGTATTTAACATGTTCATAAATTCGGCAGATTCATGCACTAGTTGAATGGACACTTTCTTCCCCCTAAATGTGTACATGAATGCTTAGTCATAAAGAAAGGCTTCAAGTGACTTGTATGTGCACCAAAGGTTGCATTCATCTCCTTGGGATGTTCATGCACTTGCATGGAACATGTATCTTCGTAATTAAACACTTTAATGTCATGTAGGTTCATAAATGGTAGCATGAACCTCGTAAATTCGTTCTCCCCTTTGTGCATGCACTAAATTCAATCAATGTGTTGAATTATTGAATTAATTCCTTCCCTTGGACGTTCTTGAACCTATCCATGCATGTGTAGTAGCTTATAGGTCAATTCAAAGTGTGAACATATTCAAGGAGCTCTATGGTCAACATAGAATTAGTTGGCAGCTACTTCTTGGCCGAATAAGTACTTTGGAAAGTTAGGAGACAGCCACCATACATGCATTTAAGCCATTCATGCATTCTATCATCCCATGCATTTGATCCATTCATGGACTAGCCTTTAATGTCCATACATGCATTTGGCACATGCATGAATTTGTAGAAACCTTGCATCTAGCCGTACATGCACCAGCATTTAATACTTCTTCATTCATGAGTATGGAATGCCCAAAAGAGATGTTTCTTCATCCATACATTGTGCCATCCTTGATCATTGTATCTACAAAAAATAAAACAAGTCATTAAGACATCTCATGAACACTCATAAATTTGACATGATGTGATCACATTAATGTCATGCATTAATTCGGCTATGTGAACATAATCAATTTATGTAATGACTATGACATATTAATAGAAAATATTAATATAAGACAATTTTAATGCTTAAATAAATATGTGCAAATTTTATTTAATGCATTAAAGACAAAACCGAGTTTAAACTAAAATGAGCTAAGCTTTAGCCCTTAAGCTAAAGTTGAGCTGAGATTAAACTCCTAAGCTGAAGTTGAGCTAAGGTTTAGCTCGTGAGCTGAATATGAGCTAGGAGTGAGCTCAGTTTAGCTCCGGCAAGTTGGATTGAGCTCGAATAAGCTGGATTTGAGCTGGACGGAGCTTGTGGAGCTGGAAACGAGCTGGGATCAGCTTGCCAACATGTCAATGCTTGGCTTGACAGACTTGTTCGACAAAGTTCGCGGGGCGTGCTCGTATCAAGTTTTAATCACTATTAGAATTTAAAGTACATCAAAACTTATCTTGATCTTGATGGATATCCACTTAATAAGATATTCATAACACTAAACATTTAAAAAATATTAAATAGAACATGATACAAAAGTAATATAAACACAAATATATATATATATATATATATATATATATATATATAAATGAGTTAATACCGATAAAGAAAATTATTCACATATAAAAGTGGTATAAATTTATAATAATTTTAAATAAATAAAAATATTTACATACATTAGGAATAAAAACACATCATAAATAATTTTTTTTTTTGTTTAATTGAATTAATAAAATAAATTATTGGTAAAAGAAAAGTTTTCATAACTAAATTTTGATTACAAAACAGGCCAAGATTGAGTTAGCAATTGTTTGCACAAATTTTGATTACAATAATAGGTTAAAATTGATTTTATGTTCATATGTTTTGTTTAAAGAACTTGATTTTAAATCTGTAAATTGCATTTATTATATTTGTATCTCTGGACATCTAGTATGATTTTTTTTTGAAATTTATAAAGCTCAAGGATGAGTACTTCTAGCTGTAAAATTCTAATTTTGAGTAAGTAATTCAACTCATAAGTTATTACTTAAATTATATTATTTTTTCAAGAGTCACAAGTAGTACTTAAATTATATTTTTTATTTATTTTACATCAAAACATTATATTTGTATTGCCATCACTATCTTCGCTCTCCATAGGAGTAATCTTCTCTTTACCTTTCCTAGAGTACGTATGCTCGATTGGTGGGAAAGTTGTGGATGATTCATTGGATCACGGATAACAAAGCCTTTTGACTGCGATCGAGTGTTGGCACTACCCTGTGGTATAGGAATAGAAAGTGACACCTCAGAAAAAACTGATAGAGGTGGAGTACAAGGATCCATGGAAGTTGGGGTATGCCAAGATGGGGGCAATTGCGGCCTGTAGAGAATGTCGAGACCATGTTGACTGACATAATGCTATGACAACCGGTCCAAGGGAAGCCATACATTGAGTTAGATACTCAAGGTAGGGGTGCATGTTAGCATCGCTAGTAGAGCTAGACCCTTTTATTTACACTTTTTGCCATACAGCTCATAAAGTTTTTCATAAATGGCATCACCAATGATGCCCTTTAGTACGCACAACAACTTATTGTTTTCTATCTTCACACTCGGTCGATAAAATAATTCAGTGATGAAACATGGATATAGAAGCCCCCTAGTTGCTCATCTGACACACCACCGCATGTAAGACCCCAAACTCGTATCTGTCGTCAGAACAGGGTTATGGAGTTTTATCAGAGTTTATGGAACAATAACAAATAATTCATGTCATTTACTGTTCATGTCCGAAACTAATCATTTCATCCCTTGAATGGACCCTCGAGGCCCAATTTAAGCAATAGAAACAAGTAGGGACTAAATCAGAATCTTAGAAATTTTTTTGCAAAATTTCAAAATTTTTCTTATATACAAGGATCACATGCCCGTGTCAGTATCAGGCCATGAGGGCATTCGATGGGAGGCACACGGCCGTGTCCTAGCCCGTGCCCATACTTATGTAACTCTCTAGCTTAAGTCATACGGCCAGCAACACACCCGTGTGCTAGGCCACGCCCGTGTTCTAGGCCATGTGTCATACATGGCTGAGACACACGCCCGTGTCTCTGCCTGTGTGCCCAATTCTGAGCATTCTGTTTCTCAATTTTAAGATGTAGGGGAAACATAGTCAAGACACACGCCCGTGTATCTACCATTTTGGACAAAATAAAGTCATTTCATAGCTTTATTTCTCACCCAAAATTTGCCAACAACCTACACTAATACTTGAAAACATATACCAACCAATTCAAGCATTATAATCAAGACAACACTAACATCTAATATGATATATCTTCACATGCATTCATGCTTATAATCTTACCTTTTATAGACATACTTGTTTAACATAACTCAATCAAACCATACTAAACACATATGTAATTACCATGATGTAACCTTATAAATATACCAAATCAAACCATCTCTAGCCATTCCAATGGCAAGATTACAAACAACCATTTACAAACCAACAATTAGCCATGTTAACCTATACATGCCATTATACCAAAATAAGTTTACTAATTATACCAAAACGAACTGGTGGATAGTGTGATGATACTCTGACTGATCTCTAACCTTTGTGAGCTTTTGAGCACTATAAAACAGAGAAAAGAAAACCTAGTAAGCATTTAATTCTTAGTAAGTTCGTATAACAGGAATTAAACTTACCAATAACATTAATTAAAATAAGCATTCAATAATATGCTTTCCAACAATTTGGTAATTTGCCTAATCACATATACTCAATTAAGCAAGTTAGTCACATAATTCACATGTACATCAAATAAACATGGATGATCTCATCATGCTATAAACTTTCAAGTATTTTAGAAGCATTCAAGACATAATTCTTTCAATCTCAAAATTTTCTCATGTTAGGAGTTTTATCCGTTGAATCATTGAAATTTAGATGATACTCATGTAGTATACACGAGGTATACAAATCAACGATCTGTCAATTCATGTTTAAGGGTACCTGATAGGGCACCTAATCAGGGAGCACGTTCTCGAGCCACATATTAGGATGCTTAGATGAGCCATGTAATAGGATGTTTATCTGGCCTAAACAAGAAATTCATAAAAGTTTTAATCAGGAAGCTCATAGAGCTTAATAGGTAACTCCGATGAGTTTTTATCAGGGAGCATCAGATAGCCATTAACAGGGGAGTTCAAGCGAGCAATGTTAGGAAGCTTTTGAAAGCCTATATCAAGATGCTCACGTAGAGCTGCGTTTGTCTCTGCATTAAATGCTGGATCACAACCGATCGAATCATGTAACAGGATGCTCACAAAGAGCTATGGTAGTGTACAACACATGTAGAATCACTACCGATCAGGATGCTCATAGGAACTATATAACAGGATGCTCAAGAAGGCTTTTAACAGGTTGCTCATCCGAGCTATAATGTCCGCAACATATGTATGACTATAATTAGTACAGGAAAATACTGTATCCATCGCATTTCATTATTCAAACGGAATATATTATGTATTGAGAAATTTTGGGCATGTGATTATTTTCATACATTAATCATTTATACAATTCTCATAAGTACAACATTCAATTCAAACATATAAATATACATAATTAAGTTACACGAACTTACCTCAACACTTGTTTTCCTTGATCCAATTCCGTATTTAGTCTTTCCTGATGCGAGCGCGCCCAGCGAACCCCATCAGTCAAGTCTCCTCAGTCGAGCCTTGCATAGCTGGCAAGCTGATCCCAGTTCGTTTCCAGCTCCACGAGCTTGAATCAGCTTAATACTTTAGTCTTTAATTATGCCTTGTTTAATTAAATGCATCTTTAGTTAATGTCATGCATTATTGATCTAGATATTTTAATTATGACATGCATTATGTGTTCTGCATTTAATAAAGCCATGCATTATGTAACTCCCATGTTAGTTTAAGTCAGTTTCATTAAATTAAGTCTTGCATTAAGTAACTCATTTGTTCATTTAGTTTGCATTTTTAAAACCATGCATTTAAGCATCTTAGTTTAATAAATGAGTTGCTGGGCATTTATTCAACTCATCTTAGTTTAATTAATAAGTGTTTTTGTTGAACTTTATTTAATAACTGTTGCTCTTAATTAATCTAGTTCCTAGGATTATTTATTGATGCATGAGTTAAAGTTTATTTAATAATGCTTCTCTTAATTAAACTAGTTGCTGGAATAAATGATGCATAAGTGTTAGTTCATTTATTTAAGTTAGTTGTTAATTTGTTTTAACCTTAATAATTGAATAAATGTGTCGGTTACATGTGTTAATTGCAGGTGACTTTTTAGCTCACATCCATTACATTTAAAGGCTGTTATGCATTCAATAAGGTGACTTTTCAAGAGATTTCAGTTACAAAGCAAGAGGGCTGTTATAAAAAAGGTTTATACATCATTTAAAGGAGGTTCAAGGAGCATTTTATCATCCAAATTAATTTTGGCAGCAACCTTTCCACTACCAGCCATTTTTGCCTTTTCAAAGGTTATTTCAAGCATTCAAACATCATTAAGAAGCTGATTAAGAAGATGGTGTCCATTCGGCTGACCTAGGGCTAACTCAAGAGTCATTTTTCAAGCACTTAAAGTCATTCATTCAGCTGAATTAAAGTGAATTCAAGGATGGAGTTATTTGGCTCAAGAATGTGAAAAGTCTTGAGTTAAATTTCAGCTTTTAATTGGCACATTAAGTTGAATTTTTGTGACCATTCAGCTAACCTATTTTAGCACTACAAATAGGTGAAATCAGTCTTTGTAAGGAGATCTTTTGCTTAGTTTAAAACACTATTAAACTTATATGAAATTTGTGAGATTTCTTTCTTTCATATTTCGTTGAAGAACTCGTTGGCTTATCTAGGTCACTAGTGGCGTCAACCTGCCTTCTTCTTTATCCTGAACTTATCACTATCAAATAGTGTGGCGTTCACCCTTATACCAAGGTTCCTACTTTGCTAAGTAGCGGGTCGAGGTTCTCCTATTCTCCATCCGACCACCTTGAAAACTTATAAGCATTTGGGTCAATATTTTCTAATATTGGTTCGTGTTTGTTTTTGAGATCATTTCCATTCCATTCCATTCCACCCTTTCGTTTCATCATAATCGAACCATCAATTCACTTCACATCTGTTGTTTGTTAGCCAATTACTATATTCATCTCCATCTTTTATTATTTTTCTATAACCGAACCTATATAAACTTTATATCCATAAACCCATCTTTGAACCCTTCTTACATAGCTTCCGCCATCATTCACTTAAAACATCTTTTGAACAAACCGAACGATACTTCTTCGTAGACGATTGGGCAAACTCACATACGACTCGACTCACCCCGGGTAGAGCGTATCATTTCCGGATCTATATAAATGAATTTAACATCAATTTAATCCATTTCATACTCATTTACATTCAATTCACACCCTAGGCAAAATTACTATTTTGCCCTTGTACTTTTCTTAAATGACAATTTCGTCCCTAGGCTCGGAAAATGAATTTCATGCAATTTAATTCTTATTCCAAGCCCAATCGAAATTTTCATAAAACATTTACAGCACATGTATGTCGCAAAATTTAGAATTTTTCCAGAACATTTACATCTTTACAATTTAATCCCTAAATTATAATTTCATCAAAATTCACTTTGTAAAAGTTGTTTATCTACCAACAACCTTTCATTTTCTACCATAAATTTCAATATTTCAGCATTTAAATCCATGGAAAAACTTTGTTACTTTGATAACTTTTCAAATGAATCTCCAAAATAGATAGATTAGGCTATCTCGATCTGAAAAATATAAAAATTACAAAAAAACGAGACAAGAATATTTACCCAATTAAGCTAAGAAAGCTTGCTTGAACACTTTTCTCTTTCCTAGGGTTTCTATGTCTTAATTTGGTGAAGATGATATAAAAATGATGATATTTTTCTATTTATCTTTTAATTATTTTAGTTTCCAATTTAGTCCTTGTCCTTTTCTAATTTTTCCATAGATGATTCACCAAAAATATCTACTAACTTTTATTTAATGGTCTAATTATCATAGCTACTATAACTTAACTTTTGCATTTTATGCAATTTGGTCCTTTCTCTAATTAAACATATAATTGATAAAATTTTCTTATCAGAATTTTCATATAGCATTCCTATCATAATACGGGCCATGCAATAATATTAAAATAAACTTTCTTTTTAACTCAGATTTGTGGTCCCGAAACCACTATTTTGATTTCACTGAAAACGGGCTGTTATAACTCTCCCCCCTTAAATATTTTCGTCCTCGAAAATCTGACCATTAAAGAGGTTTGGGTATTACTTTCTAATGGTATCCTCCGGTTCCCAGGTAGCTTCTTTTATACCTTGTCGTTGCCAGAGAACCTTTACTAATGCTACCTTTTTTATTTCTTGGCTCTTTTGTTTCACGTGCCAAGATTTTGATTGGTTCCTCACTGTAAGTCATATTAGGTTGAATCTCAACTTCTGTCGGAGAAATAATATGTGAAGGATTTGACTGATACCGTCGCAACATAGACACATGAAAAACATTATGAATTCTGTCGAGTTTTATTGGTAATGCCAACCGATATGCAACAGGTTTGATTCTTTCAATAATCCCATATGACCCAATGAGTCGTGGACTCAAATTTCCTTTTCGACCAAACCAGAGAACTTTCTTCCAAGGCGATACTTTCAAGAATACCTTACCACCGACATAAAATTCTATCTCTTTTCATTTAAGATCAGCATAAGACTTTTGACGATCAGAGGCTACTTTTAAACTATCTTGAATTACTTTCACTTTTTCTTCAATTTCACGGACTATGTCAACTCTGTGTATCTTTTTCTCACTAAGCTCTGTCCAATACAATGGAGTTCTGCATTTTCGATATAGAGCCTATACGGTGCCATTTTAATGCTAGACTGATAACTGTTATCATAGGCAAATTCGACTAAAGGCAGATATTTTTCCCAGTTACCTTCAAATTCTAACATACAACATCGAAGCATATCTTCCAAAATTTGTATAATAAATTTCATATTGTCCATCAGTTTGAGGATGAAATGCGGTACTGAAATGTAACTGTATACCCAGAGCTTCTTGCAATTTATTCCAGAATTGGGATGTAAATCGAGGATCTCTATCTGAAATAATAGAGACAGGCACTCTATTTAATCTGCAATTTCAGAAATATATAATTCAACCAATGTAACACCCTAACTTGTAACCGTTATCGGAATAGGTTAAGAGGCATTACCGGACTTGTAACTCAGATCAGAACAATCATATATCAAATATCATCTCATTTCAATATATATAAATCATTCATATTCAATATGAACTTAAATCGAGCATACAAAGTCTAAATCATGCATTAAGGACCAAATTAATAACATATGAAAGTTTTAGAACTTAGAAAGATTTTCAACTTTTCAAAGGCCACACGCCCGTGTGAACAGGCCGTGTGCCTTACACGGCACTAGACACGCCAACGTGTCTAAGCCGTGGCAAAACAGGGCATACATGCTGACTTGTCCACACGGCCACAAGACACGCCCATGTGCTAGGCAGTGTGAAAATTAGGGAGGCTACTGACTTGGCCACACAGCCGACCACATGCCTGTATGCCAGCTCATGTACCACACACGGCCAATAGACACGCCCGTGTGTCTTGACCGTGTCAAAACTGGAGGGTATATTGACTTTAATTCATAGGGTACCCTAGGGGACACACGGCCGTGTAATGTGACCGTGTGTCACACACGGCTGAGACACATGCTCGTGTCTCTGTCAGTATAGACAAAAATAGGCCATTTGAATAGCCAACTTGCCACCCCAATTGGGTCAAACCTACAAGCAATAAAACAAGCATATTTATACCCTAATTTCAATCAATCTCAATACCAATACATACATTATTCATGACTTTACGTTAACAACAAATTCCAATCTCAATTCATCGATCAATTCATACCAAAACTTAAATTAAAATCATACCTAAACATATGTTCAATACATCATTCAATCTCATGCTCAAAACTTACCAAAACTTCTCAACATTGACCATTTCTTTTGGTCATTCAAAACATACCATATAATTCATAATACCACACATATCATATAACCTTTCCAACCTTAAGTTCAAACATAAGTTAGCCATATCACATGGCATAATATATACATTACAAAACATAACCGAAGTATTTCTAGCCTATACATGCCATACTTTACTATATACATTTTCAAAAGGTACCAAAATGAGTTTCGATAGTGTGGTGACGATCCTCGATGATCCTCGAGCTTACAGTAGCTTCGATATCTATAAAACAATGGAAACACACACAAAGTAAGCTTTGAAAAGCTTAGTAAGCCATATACAAGTAAACTTATCATTTGAAGCATATAAACATCATCAATTTACTTATATTTTGTAGCTAAATACCAACACCAACACCAACTTCATATTCATATACTTAGATCATAGCTCATCATTTGCACATATACTTACCTTTCATTTTCAATATAGTACACAATTCAAACGTACTTGAATCGGATAAATATTCACTTAATCATTCATTTTCGCGAAATGCCTGTTGAACCATTTGAAAACGTAAGGATACACGGATAGCTTGGAAAGTACATACAATGCCAACGTCCCAGACGTGGTCTTACATGTAATCAAATATCGATGCCACTATTCTAGGCAGGGTCTTACACGAAATCAGATATGACACCAATGTCCCAAACATGGTCTTACACATAAAACAAAAGTCGATGCCAACATCCTAGACGTGGTCTTACACGATAACACATATTGGAATCCTATGTCATGACATATGTATCCTAACTATTCCTTAGGTTGGTACGGGGCTTTTCAAACGTTGGAACTTTGTCGATACTTTCTCGGATGTCTCATTTTTCTCAACTCATATATTCATTCATCATAGTTTAATGGCAAATAAGCGTAAATAAACCATTTCAAATACATTTATTTGTATATAGACTTACCTCATACGGATTCGGATGGATAAAATCGGCTACTCAACGATTTTAGTCTTTCTCCGATCTAATTCTGTATTCTTTAATTCTCGATCTAAGTAAATTCAAATTTAACCATTTTATTCACTAAATCATTCAAATCAATCCATATACACATAATTAGGGCATTTTACAAACTAGCCCTTACATTTTCACATTTTGACACTTTAGTCCCTAATTTACAAAATCACAAAATACACATAATTTACATATACTCATACTTGGCCGAATATTCATAGCACTCATACAAGTCTACAAATTTCATTTATTTCACATTTTAGTCCCTCAATTTACAAATTTCACAATTTAGCCCATTTTACTCAAAATCATCAAAAATTCAAAGACAAAACATACAAACCCAACATCAAACTTTCATTTATCAACAACTAACTTCACAAAACTCATAGTTTCATTAGTGGCATATTTCAAAATCATCAGTAAAATCAGAAATTGAGACATGGGCTTGATAGTATTCAAAGCAACGATTACAAAAATGTAGAAATTATCAAAAACCGAACAAAATCCATACCTTAATCAAGGAATTCAATGGCCGAACCCTAGGAAGCTTTTCTCTTTTATTTTATTTTTATTTTTGGTGGATGAATGAAGTAAAAATGATGAACAAATATGTTTGTTTTATTTTAATTATCATATAATATATAATTTACTTAAATAACCTTAATGAATAACATTTTAAAATGCATGATATAAGGTCAAAAGTGTCCACTCATACTCCTAATGGTTAATTTGCAACATAAGGACCTTTCTTTTGATAAGACAAATCAAATAGGTACTTTTAACAAATAGCAGGCAACTTTTACATTTTACGCGATTAGGTCCTTTTTCAAAATTAAGCACACAAACATTCAAATTTTCATACGAGACTTTCACACATGCTCATTCACATATCATAAACACAGAAAATAATATTTAAATATTTTTTTGACTCGGATATGTGGTCCTGAAACCACTATTCTGACTAGGGTCTAAACCGGACTGTTACAACCAATCTATCCAAGGAAAAATCCATACGTACTGGAATAAAGTGTGTAGACTTTGTCAACCAATTGAAGATTACCTAAATGGCATCTTTCTTCTTCGGAGACAGGGGTAATCCCAATACAAAATCCATAGTAATTCTTTCTTATTTCTATTTTGGAATCGTAACTGGCTGTAATAATCCTAAAGGCACCTGATGTTCAGCTTTTACTTGTTGACATATCAAACATTTAGATACAAATTCAGAAATATCCCGTTTCATTCCCGGCCACCAGTACATCTTTTTCAAATCATTGTACATTTTGTTACTACTAGGATGAACAGACATGGTACCATTATAGGCTTCATGTAGAATCTTCTATACCAATTTTGAGTTCTTCGGTAAACATATTCTGCTTCTGAATAACAAACAACCATCAGACCCAATCTAAAATTCTGAATCAGGATTTAACTCACACTGTTCTCGTTTAGCTTGTTCTTTATCACCCTTCTAAGTTTCACAGATCTATTGCAGAAATGTAGGTTTAGCTTTTAACTCAGCTACAATTGAACCATCATCTGAAAATGACAACTGAGTATTCATTGCTCGCAAGGTAAATAAAGACTTTCTGCTTAGGGCATCAACAACCACATTAGCATTTCTCGGATGATAGTCAATAACAAGATCATAATATTTCAATAATTCAAGCCATCAACGCTGTCTTAAGTTCAAGTCTTTTTACGACATTAGATACTTCAAAATTTTATGATCGGTGAATATGTGACACTTTTCACCAAAAAGGTAATGCCATCAGATTTTCAATGCAAAAATAATGGCTGTCGACTCCAAATCATGTATCGGGTAATTCTTTTCATGTGGTTTTAGATGTCTTGAAGCATAGGCCATTACCTTACCTTCTTGCATCAATACACAGCCTAAACCATTCAACGATGCATCACTGTAAATTATAAATTCCTTACCCAATTCAAGCTGAACTAACACGAGTGCTTTAGTCAACAAAGCTTTCAATTTGTCAAAACTCTGCTGGCATTTATCAGTCCATTCAAATTTCACATCTTTTTGCAACAATCGAGTCATTGGAGAAGCTATTATTAAAAACCCTTTAACAAACCTCCGATAATATCCTACTAATCCCAAAAACTTCTGACTTCAGACATATCCTTTAGTGGTTTCCAGTTAACAATTGCTAAAATTTTATTCGGATCCACCCTAATACCTTCAGTAGATACTATATGTCCGAGAAAACCAACTTCCCGTAGCCAAAATTCACATTTACTAAATTTGGCATACAATTGTTTCTCATGTAGTGTTTGCATCACTATTCTAAAATGATCGACATGGTCATTTTCATCTCAGAAATATACCAAGATGTCATCAATATATACCACCACAAACCTATCTAGATACGGTTTGAAAATTTTGTTCATTAAATCCATGAATACTGCAGGTGCATTTGTTAAATCGAATGGCATCATAAGAAACTCATAATGTCCATACCTGGTTCTAAAAGCTATCTTTGGAACATCTGATTCTTTTACAAGTAGCTGATAGTAACTGGAACAAGATTAATCTTCAAAAATACAGTGGCACCTTCGGGTTCCCATGTAGCCTCGTCTACCCCATGCCTATTCCATAGTACTTTCACAAGTACAATGCTTTTGTTCCTTAATCGCTTTACCTCTCGAGCTAGAATCTTTACCGGTTCTTCACCGTAAGTCATGTCTCGATGAATCTCAACTCTGTCTCGAGAAATTACATGTGACGGATCGAGCGATAACGACGTAGCATAGACACATGAAATACATTATGAATCTTCTCTAACTCAATCGGCAAAGCTAACCGATATGCTAATGGTCCGACTCTCTCAATCACTTCAAACAATCTAATAAAACGTGGACTTAGTTTGCCTTTCTTGCCAAATCTAAGAACTTTCTTCCACTGGGATACTTTCAAAAAACTTTGTCACCAACTTGATACTCAATCTCTTTTCTCTTCAAATCGCATACGACTTTTGTCCTGTCTCGAGGTCGCTTTTAAGCAATCTCGATGATTTTTACTTTCTCTTCTGTTTCCTTAACTAGATCAACTCAGTAAATCTGATTTTCCTTAAGCTCTCATCCAATACAAAGGTGTGCGACATTTACGCCCATACAAAGCTTTATAAGGTGCCATCTTCAAACTCGATTGATAACTATTATTGTAGGCAAACTCTACTAATGGTAAATATTTTTCCCAACTGCCTTGAAATTCCAGAATTCCTTTTTTTCTTCGGGTCAATAAACCTCTGATCGATGTACTTTTTACGAAATTCCTCTGAAAGAAATCCCAAGTGACCCTCTCCTTTGGTACAACCGATATAAGTGTCTTCCACAGTAGTAGGTGAGTATCTAAGAAGTGATACTACACATTTCATACATTCCTCGGGTGTACAAGATAATTCGTCAAAGACTCGATAGTATTTTCTAACCAAATTTCTGCTCTTCTGCATCATCATCTTTTGTTGCTCAAACTCTTACGCCCCTTGTTTCTCGATTCTATCAACTGGTGGCTTTTCTCTTATCACTTGCACTGTGGATTGGGAAGCTTGAGCTACATGGGTAGCCTGAGAATCATGAGGGGGTGGAGGTCTAACTGCCGGATTCGTACGAATGAACTCGGCAAACCAATCATTCAAAGCTTGGAAGAGAGCTTCTCGAGTCACTCCTCCCTGATCAACGGTTACTGGCCTATTCTCAGATGGCACTGCCCCTTCCGCGGGAGCAGGCGCATTACTTTCTACATCATCATCACCAGTTCGCTCGGGATCCATTACTATAAAACAAAATATTTAAAAAAATCGTCAGGAGTCGTCACACTATCAAAATACAGGTATGGCATGTATAGCTAGACTTTTACTCACACTGACTGTTCCGAGAACCGACTAAACCTGGCTCTGATACCAATAAATGTAACACCCCTTACCCGAGACTATTGCCAAAATCGAGCACGAGGCATTACTAAACTTAATCTATCACTTAAATAGTTTTAAAATTTTTTTTTTTAAACTTTTTGGAATGTGCTGTCATTCTGCGTTGTAGTCGCCTAAAAATTCATATCTTGAGTTCCGAAACTCAAAATTTAGATCCGTAAATTTTTCCTGAAACTAGACTCATATATCTATCCAATAATTTTTTTCTAGAATTTTTGACTTAGCCAATTAGTACATTTTATTAGTTAAAGTTACCCCTATTTCAGAATTTGACTTCACAGACCTCTACTTACTACGAACCACTTTTCTCCCTATAAAAAATTTATATAACTATAACGTTTGTTTCTATTAAAACTATATTCAATAAGGATTCTAACCATATAAATTACACCACCTAATTATTTTTGTACAATTTATGGTGAATTTCTAAAGTTGAAATAGGGGATCTAGAATTTTCTCTGACCCTGTTTCACTAAAACTCAGATATCTCATAAAATATAATACCTTTACCTGTTTTGCTTGTTCCATAAGAAAATACACATAATAATCTTTAATTTCATATATTATTCATCTTAAAAATATGTTTATACAATTTTTAGTGATTTTTCAAAGTCACGTCATTTCTGTTATTTGAATCTGTTTTTAGGTTACTTTCACATTTTTCATAATTTTCATGTGATAACCACCATTCAATCATACATATTAATAAATATGCATATCATCGGTCATTTTCATTAGCTAATCTCTAGCAAGTATTTACACAGCATTCATTGTTCACATTATACTAAAAGTAGCTAAGTTTCTATACATGCCATACACAAAACAAAACGTCTAATTATACCGAGTTATTTCTTTGATAGTGTGATCGGCCTCCGACGTTTCCTTCGATCCCCGAGTGGCTAGATAAGTACTATAAGAAGAAGAAAATAAAGGGATTAAGCACTAGGCTTAGTAAGCTTACAAGCAATTAAATCACAACATTCAACATAATGGATAATTATGCATAATATCATCTAACATCATAAATTTCTTTACTTCTCAATTTCTATCTTCTTCTTTATTCCTTTACCTTCTTTCTTATCTGACCTTTCCTTTTCATAAATATAATCTACTTTTCCTTTGCTGTTAATTCACTGTAATCTAACTCGTATCGACTGTTGAACCACTCGGAATACTAAGGATATTAGGTCGTTTTTAGTCTATCAATATCGCCAATGCCATGTCTTCGACATGGACTTACATGAATTATTCCTGTCTCCAATGCCATATATATATAATATGGGCTTACATGGCTCATTCCTGTCTCCAAAGCCATATATCGATATGGACTTTACGGCTCATTTCTATCCGTCTCCGTCTGTCAACCCTAATATCCTAACATTCCTAAGGTTCAAGCGGGACTTCCTAATGCCTTTTTCTCTGTCACTTACTTTAATTCGACTTTAAATATTCTCATAAAATAAGTATATAAATGCTAGAAATTGACAATAATAATGTAAAATAAAATAATATTGCATTTATTTACTGTAAACTTACCTCGATACAAAATGTGACTAAACTTTACAATTTAGTCCTTTACTTTTTCTTTTCCCCGATCTACTCCCGAATTTCGCTCTTCTTGATTATGAAGCTTGAAAGTTGAAGAAACCCTAGCTATGGAGAGAGGTAAGATTCAGCTGGTACTTGAAGAAGATGATACAATTTTGTCATCTTTTTACCTTTTTATTAATGTTAATAACCAAATGACCAAAATGCCCCTCCTTACTAAACTTTCAAAAATTCCTTCCATGTCCTAATTTTTTTTCCATGAACTTAAAATTGGTCAAATTGTTATTTAAACCCTCCTAATTAATATTCCAAAGAAATTTCATACTAAAAACTTCTAGAATGCAAGTTTTGCGAATTATTCGATTTAGTCCCTAATCTCAACTTAAGCACTTTATGCATAGAATTTCATCACGAAATTTTCACACAATCTTGCAATTATATCATGAACCTCAAAATAATAATAAAATAAATTTTTCTACCTCGGATTTGTGGTTTCGCAACCACTATTCCGTTTAGGCCCTATTTCGAAATGTTACACGGATACTTATTCTTTATTGTGAATTTATTGAGCTACCTGTAGTCTATACACAATCTCAATGATCCATCTTTCTTCTTTACAAACAGAACCGGTGCACCCTAAGGTGAGAAACTGGGTCGAGCAAATCCTCTGTTGGTCAATTCTACAACTGTGCTTTCAACTCTTTCAACTTAGTAGGAGCCAATCTATAGGGTGCTATGGATATAGGTGTTGTCCCCGGAACAAGATCTATAGAGAACTCCACCTCTTTATGTAACAGCCTGATTTTGGGCCTAGTCAGAACAATGGTTTTGAGACCATGAATCTGACATAGTAAAACTTATTTTTTCATGTTTTTATGGTCTACAATTTTATGGAATGATTTTGTGAAAATTTTGTTCGAAAATTTTGACGTTTGAGCACTCAATTTAGCAAAAAGGACTAAATTGTAAAAAGTGCAAAAGTTGAGTTCTACATGCTAGAGGTGTCAAATTGTTATGAAATTTTAAATTGAAGGTCCTTAAATAGTAATTAGACCATTTTACTTTAAGTTAGACAAAAATAGACATGAGGTAAGAGAGTTTTAGTGTTTTAAGAAAATGACATTTTGGTCATTTAGTAATTATATGAATTAAAAAGCAAAAATCAAGCCAAAATTTAGAAGGGAAGCCATAGCTAGGGTTTGTCCACTTTCAAGCTTTATTATAAGTCCGTTATTGCCCCGTTTTTAATGCTCTTTACATTTTTAAAGTCGTTATCACTCGATCTATCTATTTCTACCATTAATTTGAGAAATGATTAAGGTCTAAGGTTTGAACCATGTTAGATAGGTGTGTATTTTGATGTCTAATGGTAAAAAATGTGTGTTTGGTGTATGATAAACAACTTTTGCTAGGTGATTTTTGATGAAAATGTCAAAAGGACCTATTTGTAAAAAGGTTATAAAATGTGTGTAAAAGTGTGATTAGATGGAAAATGTGGGCTGTTATAAGCATAAAAGATGTTCAGCTAGGCTTGAGAATCAAAGAAATTGAATCTATTTGAATTTATAAGCCTAGGGACCAAAATGTAAAAATGTCAAAGTTTAGGGGCAAAAATGTAATTTTTCCATAATGTAATTTTGGGGTTGAATTGAATAATTTGAATAATAAATGGGTTAAATTTGCTATTATAGATCAAGAGAAATGAGGTTCGAACCTAGATCAGGGGAAAAAATAAGGTGTTTGACGATTAGGTCCTATTTCTACTATTTTTGTATCAAGGTAAGTTCTTATGTAAATAATGCATTATTTTAATTATGTTTTAAATGCTTTATTACTGTATGAATTGTGATTGACTCATGGATGTAATTGAAAAAGTTACGACAAGCGTGAAATCCCAGTTGAACCTTAGGAATAGATAGGATACAAATGTCATGACATTAAGGTTACTAAGTCTATATGTAAGACCATATCTAGGATATGGCATCAATATGAGACTTCGTGTAAGACCATATATGGGATATGGAATCAATATGAGATTTCGTGTAAGACCATAGCTGGGCTGTTGGCATCGATATGAGATTACATGTAAGACCATATCTGGGATATGGCATTGGTATGGTATCGTGTGTACGGGACTCCCGAGTATCCTTTAGTATTCCAAGTGTAAATTTTGTGTAAATTTAATTCGAGATGACTCAGGTATGTACGTAAAACTCATACGTGTTGAGCTCGTTATGTGATGAACCCTTGGTAAGGTTATGATTGAGTAATTTATGATTATAAGATCTTAATAATATTTATTCCAATTATCATCATGTTGATTGTATGTTAAATATGTGTTTATGATGCCTATTATTTGCATGGGAACTTACTAAGCTATATAGCTTACTCCCCTTTATTTTCCCTTATCTTATAGTGTCACCAAGCTAGCTTAGATTTGATGGATTATCGGAGACTTCATCACACTATCAATTGATTATTTTGGGTACCATTGAATTTTGACATTTTGAGTTATGGCATGTATAGCGACTTGGTTATTTTGTTATGTGTCATAATTGAATTGGCCTAATGTATTGGCCTATATTGGTTTATAATTCATTTTGTAAATTGCCATATGGAATTGGATAATATTGGTTTAAGTATGCATATGATGAGGTTTTCATGGATATGGAAGTTTGCATGATTGAAGTTGATAAGCATGTGATGTTGTATGTGAGAAATAGTACCATGTGAATGATATGTGGATGTTTTGATTGTGACTGAATTGGTTAAATGTAATTTCTTGGATTGGTGTTATGTTTTGTTGTGTAGGTGTGTGCATAAAAGGGTGACAAAATGACTTGATAAATAGCCTTGTTTTTGTCTACACGGGTAGACACATAGGCGTGTGTCTAGGCCGTGTGTGACACATGGCTTGCCCCATGGGCGTGTGTTCCGGCCGTATGTCCCCTGCACCTTAATTGTTGTAAAACAGAATGCTCAAAATTGAGTGCACAGGTAGAGACATGGGCGTGTGTCTCAGTCGTGTAGATGACACGGCCTCAAGCACGGGCGTGTGAAGTCTGCACCTATTTTATGAAAAATCATAATTTTTAAATTGACCACATGGCCTAGCACACAGGCGTGTGACTTGGTCGTGTGTATTCAATTTGTTCTTAGGTGACAAATAGAGAGTTACACGGGTTAGGGACAAGGGCGTGTGTGACCACATGGGATAGTGGCTCTTAAAACATGAAAAATTTTCTGTGTTGTGAAATTTTCTAAAGTTCTTGGTTTAATCCCGAACCGCTTCTAATGTATGTTTTGGGCCTTGTAGGCTCGTTTTAGGGATGATATGAATATTGTTAAAAAGTTTTAAATTTGGATGGAAATTTACGTCTCTATTTTGTATGATTGCTTGTGTATAAGTTCAGAAATGTCTCGTACCCTATTCTGACTTTGGATACGGGTAAGGGGTGTTACACTCTAACCGGTGATAATCTGGGTGATTCTTCCGAAAACACATCAGAAAATTCACAAACAACTGGCGCTGACTGAATCTTCGACTCAGATACTTTAGTATCCAACACATATGCAAGATAAGCATCATATCCCTTTCTAATATATTTTTGTGCTGATATTGTTGAGGTCATAGTAGATAACCCATCAAGTTTACTGGATTCAACGTGAAATAAATCACCATTCTGACACTTTAACTCAATGTATTTCTGTTTACAATTCACCATTGCATCATGCTGGGATAGCCAGTCCATTCCCAAAATCACATCAAATTCATCAAAGGGCAACAACATTAGATCAGTTGAAAAGCAATAACCCTTTACCATCAACAGACAGTTTTTACCAACTTTATCCACCATAACATATTGGCCAAGGGGGTTTGAAACTTTAACCACAAATTCAGTAAACTCAATAGGTAAATTTTTAACAGACACTAAATTTGTGCATATGTATGAATGTGTTGAACCAGGATCAATTAAAGTAGTAACATCAATATTAAGAAGGGAAAATGTACCAGTAATGACTTCTGGTGCAGAAGCATCCTCTCTAGAATGAATAGCATATGTCCTTGTCAGTTTTCGTGCTTTAGATTTAACTGTTGAGTCTTTTGTAGCCCCTCAACTACCACTAACATTGTCGGGGTGACGGGGTGGTCTGCCTCTCAAGGCAGGATTACTCAGCTTCAAAGTTTGATCAGCATATTTATTATAATGTTTACATCTCGGTTTGGAATTACCAACACTTCCTACACTTGTTATAGATGGAGATGAAGATTTTGGGTTGATGCGTTGAGAACTTCGTTCTTTTCCAGAATACCTGACAAATGTTGTAAAATGATCATGGTACTTCTTTGATTTCTTTGAAGTAGATGATTGTGACTTGCCCATAAATGTTTTACCAGAAATTCAGGCTTCTTTATCTGCTTGTCTTTTCTCTTTGCTTAATTCCTCAGCTTTGTGTGCCCGATCAGACAGTACTAAAAATTCTCCTAATTTAAGAATTCCAATCAATAGCTTGATATTTTCATTTAAGCCCTCTTCAAAATGTTTGCACATATCAGTCTCGGTCGAAACCCATTCTTTGGCATACTTGCTCAATCTAACAAATTCTTGTTCATATTCAGATACTGTCATGCTTCCCTATTTGAGCTTTAAAAATTCTTTCTTTTTCTAATCTAGAAATATCTGACTAATGTATTTCTTTCTAAATTCTGTCTGGAAGAATTCCCATGTAACATTTTCTCTCGGTACAATAGAAGTTATAGTATTCCACCACTGATAAGTTGTGTCTTTCAGTAAAGATACTACACATTTCAAGCATTCGGCTGGTGTACTAACTCATCTAAAACCCTGATGATATTTTCCAACCAAAACTCAGCCCTTTCTGGATCATCTTCAGCAGTAGCCCTAAATTCTTCTGCCCTATATTTTCAAATTTTATCTACAGGAGGCTTACCGATTCTAACAGGTTCAGCACCTTGTGGCATCTCAAGAATTGGTTTAGGAGCAGGTGGGGGAGGTTGTTGTACAACAAGATTTGTTCTCAAGTATTCAGTGAACCACTCATTCATCATTTGAAAGAAGGCTTCTTTGGCCTCCTCACCTTGGCCCTTAGATACGAGCCTTTTACTACTACTAGATACAACTCATTGAATGGAAGCTTGAGTAGTGCTCTCAGCTTCCTTAGATTTAGCTCTAGCTTGGTTGGATGGCATTACTATTTAAAAAACACATTTAAAAATGGCCAGGAGATATCACACTATCATAAATTATATAATAGCATGTATAGCTAAACTCGTACTTGCTACATTAGTCCGAGAATCGACTAAACCGTATCTCTGACACCAATAAATATAACACCCTAAACTCGTATCTGTCGTTGGAATAGGGTTATAGAATATTACCAAAGTTTACAGAACAATAACAGATAATTCCTATCATTTACTGTTCATATCCGAAACTAATCATATCATCCCTTGAATGGACCATTGAGGCCCAATTTAAGCATTAGAATCAAGTAGGGACTAAATCGAAATCTCAGAGAAATTTTTCGTAAAATTTCAAAATTTTCTTATATACAGGGGTCACACGCCCGTATGAGTAGGCCATGTGGCTCACACGGCCAAGTGACATGCCCATGTCTCAAGCCGTATGGGCATTTGATGGGAGGCATACGGCTGTGTCCTAGCCCCTGTCCATACCTGTGTAGCTCTCTGGCTTGAGTCACATGGCCAGCCACACGCCCGTGTGCTAGGCCATGTGGTCAATACAATTTTTGAAAATTAGGTGCAAGATTCACACGACCAAGACACATGCTCGTAATCTAGGCCATGTGTCACACACAGCTGAGACACACGCCCGTGTCTCTACCTGTGTACCCAATTTTGAGCATTCTTTTTCTAAATTTTAAGATGCAGGGGACACACGGCCAAACCACACGCCCATGTGCCAGGCTGTGTGTCACACACGGTCAAGACACATGCCCATGTGTCTACCCGTGTGGACAAAATAAAGCCATTTCTTAGCTTTATTTCTCACCAAAATTTGCCAACAACCTACACTAATACTTGAAAATATATACCAACCAATTCAAGCGTTATAATCAAGCCAACACTAACATCTAATATGATATATCTTCACATGCATTCATGTTTATAATCTTACCTTTTATAGACATACTTGTTTAACATAACTCAATCAAACCATACTAAACACATATGTAATTACCATGATGTAACCTTATAAATATACCAAATCAAATCATCTCTAGCCATTCCAATGGCTAGATTACAATCAACCATTTACAAGCCAATAATTGGCCATGTTAACCTATACATGCCATTATACCAAAACGAATTGGTGGATAGTGTGATGATACTCCAACAGATCTCCAACCTTTGCGAGCTTTTGAGTACTACAAAATAGAAAAAAGTTAACCTAGTAAGCCTTTAATGCTTATTAAGTTCATATAACAAGAATCAAACTTACCAATAACATTCATTAAAATAAGCATTCAATAATATGCTTTCCAACAATTTGGAAATTTGCCTAATCATATATATTCAATTAAGCAAGTTAGTCACATAATTCACATGTACATCAAATAAACATGGATGATCTCATCATGTTATAAACTTTCAGGTATTTCAGAAGCATTCAAGACATAATTCTTTTAATCTCAAAATTTTCTCATGTTAGGAGTTTTATCCGTTGAATCATTGAAATTTAGATGGATACTCAGGTAGTATACGCTAGGTATACAAATCAGTGATCCGTCAATTCATGTTCAGGGGTACCTGATAGGGCACATAATCAAGGAGTAGATTCTCGAGCCACATATCAGGATGCTCAGATGAGCCATGTAATAGGACACTTATTCGGGCTAAACAGGAAACTCATAAGAGTTTTAATCAGGAAGCTCATAGAGCTTAACAAGTAACTCCGAAGAGTTTTTATTAGCGAGCACCGGATAGCCATTTAATAGGGAGTTCAAGCGAGCCATGTCAGGAAGCTTATAAGAACCTATATCAGGACGCTCACGTAGAGCTGCGTTTGTGTCCGCATTAAATGCTGGATCACAACCGATCGAATCATGTAACAGGATGCTCACAAAGAGTTGCGGTAGTGTGCAACACATGAAGAATCACTACCGATCAGGATGCTCGCAGGAGCTATATAACAAGATGCTCGAGAAGGCTTTTAACAGGTTGCTCGTGCGAGCTATAATGTCCGCAACATATTAGGACTATAATTAGGACAGGAAAATATTGTATCCATCGCATTTCATTATTCAAACGAAATTTATTATTTATTGAGAAATTTCGGGCATGTGATTATTTTCATACATTAATATTCATACAATTCTCATAAGTACAACATTCAATTCAAACATATAAATATACATAATTAAGTTACACGAACTTACCTCGACACTTGTTCATGTATAAAAGTCTACTCATACGTTACTTTTTGTTTTCCTCGATCCAATTTCGTATTTGGTCTTTTCGGATCTATATAAATGAATTTAACATCACTTTAATCCATTTCATCCTTATTTACATTCAATTCACACCCTAGTCAAAAATACCATTCTGCCTCTATACTTTTCATAAATGACAATTTCGTCCTAGGCTCAGAAAATGAATTTCATGCAATTTAATCCTTATTCCAAGCCCAACCGAAATTTTAATATAACATTTACAGCACATGTATTTCACAAAATTCAAATTTTTTCTATAACTTTTACTTCTTTACAATTTAATCCCTAAACTATAATTTCATCAAAATTCACTTTGTAAAAGTTGTTTATCTACCAACAACCTTTCATTTTCTACCATAAATTTCAAATTTTCGGCATTTACATCCATGGAAAAACTTTGTTACTTTGATAAATTTTCAAATTAATCCCCAAAATAGATAGATTAGGTTATCCCGATCTCAAAAATATAAAAATTACTAAAAACGGGACAAGAATACTTACCCAATTAAGCTAAGAAAGCTTGCTTGAACACTTTTCTCTTTCCTAGGGTTTCCATGTCTTAATTTGGGGAAGATGATATAAAAATGATGATATTTTTCTATTATCATCTTTTAATTATTTTAGTTTCCAATTTAGTCATTGTCTTTTTGTAATTTTTCCATAGATGATTCACCAAAAATATCTACTAACTTTTATTTAGTGGTCTAATTACCATATAAGGACCTCAAGTTTTGAATTCCATAGCTATTTGATACTTATAGCTACTACAACTCAATTTTTGCATTTTATGCAATTTGGTCCTTTCCCTAATTAAACACATAATCGATAAAATTTTCCTATCAGAATTTTCATATAGCATTCCTAACATAATACGGACCATGCAATAATATTAAAATAAATTATCTTTTTAACTCGAATTTGTGGTCTCGAAACCACTATTTTAATTTTACTGAAAACAGGCTGTTACACCGCATGTTATGAAATATCATATCCCAACATTGATTTTTTTTCTTAAATATACTATAATGCAAAATAGTTCACTCAAAGGTTATGCTTGTGACATGTTGGGTAGGCATTAGTTTAACACAAATAAAGTACATCCACATTTTAACATCTACATACATAAATGATTTTGTTTTTTGAACAAAAAAATGACCACAAGGGTCAACACATTTTATTATGTAACATCACTAATAACAACATTATGGATTTCCTTAGGATAATCCATGTCAAAAAGCCATATTTTAACTTCACTATACATTTTAGTACAAATAAAGTCAGCAACATTATTACAAGACCGGTTAGACCAAATTAATTTTGCCGATTTAAAATTGTTGAAAGCATCTCTATAGGCCTTGATTCTATCGCCTATAATAGTCACATCCGTATTGTCGCTGTTCATAATGTTAACAAGACCCGCATGGTTAGTTTCAAACAACACTTCATCACTTATGTTGAGTTGACCTACCAGCTCAATGCTTCTCTCAAATGCAATGCATTCTGCCTCCTGCACTGACATTTTTTTGTTAATGAAACCCCCACCTCCCCCTAGCACAAAGACTTCATTACCTCAAATGATAACCCCATACCTCATTCTGTTCCCGTTTACTGTAGCGTCAAAATTAATTTTATCAAAGCCTTTGGGAGGTTTTTTCCATTTCTTAATAACCACGTTTTGCGAAAGCATAGGAGCATTCAACAAATTATAGATGCGGAACTCTTTTCCAAGGTTGCTGGCCCTGTCCTAAATAGTCTGCGCTTTGTCTTTTTTACCTTTGAGGATGAAGTTGTTCCTGCTATTCCAGCAGTTCCACAAAATGGTCATCAAATCGGCCATCGCTCTTTTGTCTAGGATTCTCATAATATTCTCAAGCCAATCAACACAACTATTGTACTACTTCAACATAACACACACATATGCCAACCGCCTATGGAAAGAAGTTCACGAGAAATGGTATAGTCTCTAAGAGCATGCAGGAGGGTTTCATTAGTGGCTCCACATCTAGGGCAACCTTGGTTAAAGTCATTTCTGATGGAAGAAATTTTGACATTCGTGGGAAGAAGCTCGTGACCAACTCTCCATGCAAACACTCGAATTTTAGGTAACGTATCAAGCTTCCAAATAGACTTCTAGTAGAACCTGTGCGGGCCGAACCCTATCTCTTTCAAGAGAAGCCATAAGTAGGCCGATTTCGACGTGAAGCAACCATGGGGGTTGTGGAACCACACAATTCTGTCAATCTGGCCCCCATTCCCTATGGGTAAATTGTAAATTCTTTCACCCCAATCTTTCTCGTACAACAAATAGACTTTATCTATATCCCATTTTCTTTCATTCGCCACCCAAAGATCTCTAACATTGTTAACTTCAGGGTTAAGCATGTTGGAATTAAGAGAGCCACCATTTAAGTCTTCAAAGACCTAATTATCAACCCAAATATTAATACAATCGCTATTGCCAACTTGCCAGCCAAACCCATTTTTCAACGTCTCCACAACAGCTGCTATACTCGACCTAGTAAACGAAGCTTTATCCATGCGTTTGGCATTAAAAATATTACCATAAGGAAAATATTTGGATGATAGAACTTTAAAACACAGGGTATCTTTGTTTTTGATAAGTCTCCAGACTTGATGACCTAGGAGTGCAATGTTAAAGAGACGCATATCACGTAAACCAATGCTTGCATCCCTTTTGGCTAACATAGATTCTTCCACAGGAGCATCGCCCAAAATTTTCCTCTATCCTTTCCTGACCACCATGTTCTGCTTAGCTTAGTTTGAAGATCCTCGATCACACTCTTAGGAGCCAAAAAGATATACAACGCGTATGTTGGGATGGATTGTATAAAGACCTCTTTGCCTCCATATGAAAGTAATCTTTTAGTCCCGCTGTTAATCCTACAACAGAATCTATTAGTAACCTCAATGAATGCTTCTTTTTTCTTTTTACCTAAAGGAAGAGGCAGGCCCAAGTATTTTTTGTCTAACTTCTCCACAACTTTGATACCAAGGAGATCACCAGAGAATCTTTTTTGATCCCTCGGGGTGTTAGGGCTGAAAAGAACCATTGATTTTTCAAAGTTTATTTCTTGACTAGAAACAGAGGCAAAATTCCTAAGAATGTTAATAAAATAATCAACATCACTTTTTTTATTATGCACAATTAGGAGTGCGTCATCAGCAAAGAACAAATGATTGATCCTCGGACCATTTTTGCTAGCATGGATGCCTTTTAACACATTATTGTTTTGTGCATGAATAAGCATCCTCGAAAATGCTTCCATGCAGAATAAGAAAAAATACGGAAAAAGAGGGTCCCCTTGACAGAGGCCCCTCTCAGGAAAAATAGTATCCGATAAAATATTATTACACTTAATCAAATACTTAACGGAACGAACACAAGCCATAATTTTGTCAGTCCATTATTTGTCAAATCCCATTTTCCACATGACCGCCTCGATGAAGTTCCACTCCACACAATCGTATGCTTTACTCATGTCAAGATGATGCATCCTTTATGATACGATCTGCCTCGAGGTGAGTCGAGTCGTATGTGAGTTTGCCCAATTGTCTACGAAGAAGTATCGTTCGGTTTGTTCAAAGGATGTTTTAAGTGAATAATGGCAGAAGCTATGTAAGAAGGGTTCAAAGATGGGTTTATGGATATGAAGTTTATGTAGGTTCAGTTATAGAAAAATAATAAAAGATGGATATAAATATAGTAATTGGATAACAAACAACAAATGTGAAGTGAATTGATGGTTCGATTATGATGAAACGAAAGGATGGAATGGAAATGATCTCAAAAACAAACACGAACCAATATTAGAAAATATTGACCCAAATGCTTATAAGTTTTCAAGATGGTCGGATAGAGAATAGGAGAACCTCGACCCGCTACTTAGCAAAGTAAGAACCTTGGTATAAGGGTGAACGCCACACTATTTGATAGTGATAAGTTCAGGATAAAGAAGAAGGCAGGTTGACACCACTAGTGACCTAAATAAGTCAACGAGTTCTTCAACTAAATATGAAAGAAAAAAATCTCACAAATTTCATATAAGTTCAATAGTGTTTTAAACTAAGCAAAAAAAAAAAAATCTCCTTACAAAGGCTGATTTCACCTATTTATAGTGCTAAAATAGGATAGCTGAATGGTCACAAACATTCAACTTAATGTGCCAATTAAAAGCTGAAATTTAACTAAGTCTGTTCACATTCTTGAGCCAAATAACTCCATCCTTGAATTCACTTTAATTTAGCTGAACGAATGACTTTAAGTGCTTGAAAAATGACTCTTGAGTTAGCCCTAGGTCAGCCGAATGGACACCATCTTCTTAATCAGCTTCTTAATGATGTTTGAACTTGAAATAACCTTTGAAAAGGCAAAAATGGCTGGTAGTGGAAAGGTTGCTGCCAAAATTAATTTGGATGATAAAATGCTCCTTAAACCTCCTTTAAATGATGTATAAACCTTCTTTATAACAACCCTCTTGCTTTGTAACCGAAATCTCTTGAAAAGTCACCTTATTGAATGCATAATAGCCTTTAAATGTAATGGATGTGAGCTAAAAAGTCACCTGCAATTAACACATGTAACCGAAACATTTATTCAATTATTAAGTTTAAAACAAATTAACAACTAACTTAAATAAATGAACTAACACTTATGCATCATTTATTCCAGCAACTAGTTTAATTAAGAGAAGCATTATTAAATGAACTTTAACTCATGCATCAATAAATAATCCTAGTAACTAGATTAATTAAGAGCAACACTTATTAAATAAAGTTTAACAAAAACAATTATTAATTAAACTAAGATGAGTTGAATAAATGTCTAGCAACTCATTTATTAAACTAAAATTCTTAAATGCATGGTTTTAAAATGCAAACTAAATTAACAAACGAGTTACTTAATGCAAGACTTAATTTAATGAAGCTGACTTAAACTAACATGGGAGTTACATAATGCATGGCTTTATTAAATATGTAGTTCAATAATGCATGGCATTAACTAAAGATGCATTTAATTAAACAAGGCATTTAATTAAACAAGGCATAATTAAAGACTAAAGTATTGAGCTGATTCGAGCTCAAATGAGCTGAATTTGAGCTGGTCGGAGCTCGTGGAGCTGGAAACGAACTGGGATCAGCTTGCCAGCTATGCAAGGCTCGACTAAGGAGACTTGACTGGCGGGGTTCGCTGGGCATGCTCGTATCACTTTATTAGGGTCGTTTCTAGAAATTGAAGGTAGTGAAGAAGCTCATGCGCAATTAGTATATTGTCATGAATCATTTTACCCGGGACAAAGGTGCTTTGATTTTGACTTATACGGCCAGGAAGGATAACTTTTAACCGGTTAGCCAACACCTTAGCAACAATCTTGTAGATATACCTACACAAACTAATAGGGTGGAAATTATTAATATCACAAAGGTCCCTAATTTTAGGAATTAAAATAATAATAGTTTCATTAAATAAGGAAATGTTCTCCTGTCCATTAAGCGCATCCAAGAAAAATTGCATAGTGTTCGTTCCCACAATGTCCCAGTGCTGCCTAAAGAAGCTTCCAGAGAGACCATCGACGCCAGGAGCTTTACGAGGGTCTATCTGCTTGATGGCTTGTAGAACTTCAATCTTAGTATACTCCCTCATAAGCCACTCATTATCCTCCCTAATAATGCATTCCCTAATATAACTCAAATCATAATGGTTGATATCATTGCCATTGGACCGAAAGAGATTCCAGAAATAGTTTTTAGCAACATTACAAATATCCTTGCTATTCGTGACCCAATTACCATTCCCATCTTTTAGTTTTTCAATCCTATTCTTCTTTAACCATCCAGTGGCTTTGGCATGAAAGTACTTGGTGCTCCTATCACCATCATTAAGCCATTGGGCCCGCAATCTTTGCGCCCAATATTTCTCCTCTCTTGCATAGAGATAACCCAGCTTGCACCGCAACTCCCTCAACCTCTTTGCACTATCCCCCCTAATGGATGAGTCAATGATTCTATTAATGTTTTCCTCTAGCATATGAATTTCTCTCTTCATTTTCCAGTGTTTATTCTGCTGCCAATGGCCCAGGAACTCACGAAGCCTTTCCAGCTTGTCACCGTAGTTACCCCCTCACTAATCCAAGCATTATTAATAATGCTTTTACCATCACTTTCCTTTGCCCAACATTCCTCATAATGAAAACCCAGCCTATTATCAATGGGACTACTTCTTGGTTTCCGGCCACTCAAATCAAATAAAATAACATCATCATCAGACAGTGTTTGCCTTATGACACTAGTCGCGATAAAAGGGGTATTTCTCCACCGTAAAAATTGACGTGAGGAATCTATCAAGTCTCTCATTTATTAGCCTATCCCCTCCTTTATTATTGACCCAGGTGAACCACCCTCGATCTGGCTTAATATCCACAAGAGCCAAATCATCCAACATGTCTCTAAACTATTTGATATACGCCCTCACAATCCTACGCCCACCCTCTTTCTTAGCGTCATTCAGCATGGCATTAATATCCTCGCCCACCATCCACTCCTCCTTGACCGATGCTTCCACTCTACGAAGCATATCCCAAGAGCTGCTTCTCTCGTTGGGGTTGGCGTGCCCATAAAAACTAGTGACCCGAATATTACTATTGCTTCCCAGCTTGACAAGAGAATCTATATGATACTTTGAGTAACTTTGTATGGTAACGTCAGCCTCATCCTTCCATATCATTGTGAGGCCCCCACCTCGGCCTTTGAAATTTACAACAAGCCCTTTTGCATCCTGCACCTTATTTGAACCCTTTGAAAATCCATAGAATTCATTTTTGTCTCACACAAGAAAATAAGGTTATTGAATTGTTGTAGGTGACCCCAACCCATGACAATTCTAGCTTAGGAACTTCATTGATCCTGGCGGGCCTGTTCGCCAGCCGCCGCCTTTGATGGTGTCAAACAATCCAGCAGTTTCCTCTGAACTATTCTACTTGGACTTTCTTCAGTTAACTCTTCATTACTTCTTCTTACTATCTTTCTTCTTGACTTCATTTTCCCTGTTCCATCGCGACATATTTTCATAGCCTGTTTTTCTAGTTGTGTACTCGATTCTGACTCGTCTTCTGTACTTTTAACTTGTTTCGTTTGCATTTGATCTTTTGGCACATTTGTTCCTAACCCACCATATGTCTTCCTGATTGGCTCTTTTTCAGCCTCTTTATCATCTTTGACCATTTCTATTCCATTTCGCCACCACCCCCTGTTTCGGTTTGTAACTCCTAAGGATGCTCTTAGCCAATTACCATATTGAAACTCAGAATTGTGGAGCTTACTGTTGGCCTCCTCATTCACACATTTTTGAGTCATGTGACCAATTAGGTCGCATATGTAACAGAACCTAGGCAACCACTCATACCAAATAGCACAGACTAACTCCATACCTTCATTGTCAACATAATGAACAACTCTTCGCAACAACTTTTGAATATCAATAATGATTCTAATACGCATGTATTCTGCCCAACCACTGTCTCTATCTCGCCAGTCTATGCCTAACACTACCCCAATCGCACTTCCTATCAATAAGCTCTATTGGTATATTTGAGATTCTGACCCATAACAGTGAGAGATTAAAGTCATACTCCTTTATTTTGTCTTTAACATAAGGAATCATATTAAACAAACTTTGATCGAACAACTAATGGAAGAGGTTTAGAATTCTCTTCCTATCTTCTTCATTAAGAAAATTTCACCAAGATGACATTCCTTCTTTAAGGGACACAAAATTAACTTCCTTTTTCGTGAACCATAGAGACTTAAAAACATGATACATCGCCTTTTTATTAACTTTCTCCTCTACTATCAATTTTCCAATGGCCCAGTTCACAAAACCTTTAGAATTGCACTAGTCATCCTTCATACTAACCTCTCTCATCACTTCTTCCTTTGAGAATTTTAGTTTCACCAGAAGAGAGCTGATATCATCTTCCATGATAGCCTCTAAAAAGCACAACAAGAAATAAACATGACCCACTGTAACACCCCTCACCTATATTCACTGTCAGAATAGGGGTACGAGGTATTACTGATCAATACACGTCATTTATCATACAAAACTCATACATTTATGCATTCATATTCAAATACCATTCTACACAATTGCATTGTTCCTTATAAGGGTCTACGAGGCCTAAAATATGCTTTATAATTGTTTCAGGACTAAACCGATAACATACAAAAATTTTGAAAACTTAGAAAAAATTTTAAACATGTAAGGGTCACATGTCTGTGTGAACAGGCCGTGTGCCTCACACGGCTTCAGACACACTCGTGTCTCAGGCTATATGAAAACAGAGCATATATACTAACTTATGCAACACGGCCAAGTTACACGCCTGTGTGTTAGGCCGTGTGCCATTTAAGGGGTATACTGACTTGTGCCACATGGCCAATCACACGCCCGTGTGTGAGGCTATGTGGAGCATACTAACTTTAATTTAATTTAAACACTAGGGAACACACGGCCGTGTAGCAAGACCGTGTGTCACACATGGCTGAGACACACGCCCGTGTCTCTGCCTGTGTGGACAAAAATAGGCCATTTGTAAGGCCAATTTGCCACCCTTTTTCATGATCACCTAAACAACCAAATTGGTACCAATTCATCATACAATAGGCAGCCCAAATCATCATCAATATACACAACTTATACCATATCCATTTCAACAAAATCAATACTCAAGTTAATGCCAATTACCTATTCAAACACTTTTATCATCAAGCATTAATTCACAAGCACATAACTTCTCAAGTTAATAACTTCAATCACACCATATAAATCATTTACCAACTCAAAATATAACCATTTGAGTAACTATGAAACCATAACCACATTTATATCAAAACATACCAAAATAAGCCATCACTCATGGCTATATATACAAAACAAACATATACATTTACAAGCCAACTCTCATGGCTATATTCACAACCAGAGTGCCACAACTAGCCTATACATGCCATATACCATATATACACAACTCAAAAGTACCAACTTAAGTGTTTGATAGTGCGGTGATGTTCCCGATGACTCTTAGATCTGAGCTAGTTTTGATTCACTATAAAACATAGACAAATAACACAAAGTAAGCTTCTTAGCTTAGTAAGTTCGTAAGTGATTAACTCAATTCATCAAATAAATATAATTCAATCAATTACACAATACCAAATCATAACCACATTAATGACAAACCTTTCTCATGTCTCAAAACATGATTAAGTACCATCTCATTGAACTTTCTCTATTTAATACTTGAATAGGTTCCGTACGTACTGATGTCACCTCGTACTAACCTCTTTCTCAACCACATCATTCGTTTACCCGTTGAACCATTCAGAATAAAAGTCAGATACTCAAAGATCACAATCGATAAGTACCTATACCCATAGCTAGTAGCCAAATCAAGGTAACTTATCCCGAAGTACCTACCATGGCCCGTAGCCAAATCAAGGTAATTCCTCTCTGAAATACCTATACCATGGCCCGTAGCCAAATCAAGGTATCATTTGCACTCGAAGTGCTGATGTCATGGCCCGAAGCCAACAGAATAACCTAATGACATGTCTAGCATCCTAAACTATTCCTAAGGTTCAACCGAAAAGTTTCACTTGTCGATTTCATCGTCGAACACATCCGTAGAGTTGTATTCACAATTCCATCATTATCCGTAATCTCATAATCATAGTTTATACAATATCAAAGTATAAAGCATATATTTATAATGAAATTACCATATATGAACTTACCACGGGTATGAAAACGGTGAAATGAGTCAATTACTCGATAATCTTGCCTTCTCCCGATCTTGTAACAGCCTGATTTTAGCTAAATTAGAATAGTGGTTTTACAACCACAAATTTGATGTCAAAAAATTATTTTAATATTATTTTATGTGTTTAAAGCATGATTGTATGTATGGGTGAAAATTTCGTGAACTAATTTTATTATTTAATAGCTCAATTTGAGAAAAATGACTAAATCGAGTAAAATGCAAAAGTTGTATTCTACTTGTTTAAATTGCTTAATTGCTATGGTTTATTAAATGAAAGGTCCTTATGATGTTATTAAACCATTGATAGTGGAATTTGACATAGATGGCCTTATATTAAGTGATTTCACATGTTTATTATAAAGGTTATAACGGTAATTAGGTTATTAAGTTAATATTAATTAAAAAAAAGAAAATGTGTTTCATAATCATCTTCCACCATTGAAATTACAAATTTAATAAGCCATTGGAAGCCATTAGGGTTGAGGGATCAATTGGTATGTGATTTTAGCTCGATTTTTAATGATTTTTACGTTTTTGAGATGGTTGCTTTGTATTCTAGCTAGCCCATACCTTAATTTTGAAATTTGTTAATGGTTTTGTGAAGTGTCATTGATGAATGCTTGAGCTTTTGAATGTTTTATGATGAAAAATGAATATTTGTTGATAGTTATACAAGTTTTGTTAAGTGATTTTTAGTAAAAATGTCTATTAGGGGTTTAATTGTGAAAAGTGTAAATTGAGGGGTTGAAATGTGAAATAAATAAAAGTATTGGTGTAATATCCCGAATTAGGGCCTAATCGAAATAATGGTTTCGTGACCACAAATTTGAGATAGAAATAATTATTTTATAATTATTTTGATGTTTATGATAGAATATGAGGTTTTAAATTATGTTAGACAACTTGTGCTACTCGGTTTTGAGTGAAAACGAGTAAAAAGGGCTTAATCGGTAAAAATACATAATAGTCATAAGTACATGTTAGAGTGTGAATTTGATGTTGTCATAGAAGGAAAAAATGATCAGCATGTCATAAAACATAAGAATAAGGGATAAAGTTTAATTACCGAGCCTAGGGGCAAAAGTATAAATATGCAAAAGTTTAGGGGTAACATTGTAATTTTGCTAAAATTTGAATTAAAGACTAATTTGATAATGTGAGTATTAAATAAGCTAAATGTGTTATTTTAGATCAAGAAAGACGTGGAATCGACCCCAATCGAGGAAAAGAAAAGATTGTGGACTAAATTGATATTTTGGTACCAAGATAAGTTCATGTGTAAATAATGTAGTATAATTGTTATTTAAATTATTGATGTTAATTATATGATATGCTGATTTTTATCATGAAATATATGCTTTGTGGTTATTTTCGAATAAAATGCAAATTATTTGTATTATTTGTTAAATATAAAGTGCTACCGAGTATTAGTTTCGGTATTTTACGGAAGATGGCAAGGATATGTGTTCGAGGAAAATCCCGTTTGAACCTTAGGAATAGATTAGGATACAAGTGACATGTCACTAGGATGGTTGAGCATCCGAACTCGTTGAGTTGAGTCCGAGTTCGTGAGATGTAACTAGGCATCCGAGCTCGTTGAGTTGAGTCTGAGTTCACTTATGGATGCGAACGCCTGAGCTCGTTGAGCTGAGTCTGAGTTCGCTTATGGGCGGGTTACATGATTGATTGATTACATATGTTATGTGGCACTTATGTGCAAATTATCCATGTATCCAGGTTATATTCCAATGTGTTCAACGGGAAAAATTTCTAGTGAAATGGAAGAACACAGATGCAAGTGACGTTTTGGTAAGTGTTGCGAAATGGACACTTTGGACAGATATGTACTTAACCCTCGGGTTGAAGTTAGATACAACATCGATAAGATGATAAGATGATGAATGATGTTTAGAAATGTGAAATATGTTTTGGTGATACCATGCTAAGGTTGTTTGTTATAATTGTATTGTTATGTTACTTGTTATTTGCATATGAACTTACTAAGCATTTATGCTTACTCCCTCCTTTTCATTCACTGTAGTTTTGAACAAGCCGGCTCAGGAATCGGGACAAGTCAAAGGTTCGATCACACTATCCGAAGGACTTTTTCTTGGTAAATGGCCTGTAAAACTTAAGTATGGCATGTATAGCAATATACCTATTTTGTGTAAATAATTTTGTTATATGGTGGTGATTTGGTTAAGAAAATGCTTGATAATGATAAGTAATGGAAATGGCTAATTTAGATCATGTTTGATGTCACGGAAGGTTAATAGGTTATCTAGTCCATAAAAACTCATGGAAAGATGAAATTTGCCATAAACAGAACATTGCAGCAACACTAACGTGAGTTTGAAAATTTACTAAAAATCATAGAAATTGAATTTGGTGATGGATTAAATATGAAATTGAATCCTAATATGTCTAGTTTCACATGAAACAAACGAAACGGAAAAAGGAATTATATGTTAGAAGATATTTGAGTTTTAGTAAAATAGGGCCAGAGCAATTTCTGGATCCCCTGTTTCAACTTTAGAAATTCACCATAAATCAT
This sequence comes from Gossypium anomalum, assembly GCA_025698475.1. Taxonomy (NCBI): domain Eukaryota; kingdom Viridiplantae; phylum Streptophyta; class Magnoliopsida; order Malvales; family Malvaceae; genus Gossypium; species Gossypium anomalum. Next base: position 44,600,847 of record CM046963.1, read on the forward strand.
ACAAAAATAATTAGGTGTTGTATTTTATATTATTGGAATTCTTATTGAGTCTAATTTCAGGATAAACAAACGGCATAGTCATATAAATTTTTTACAGAGAGAAATATGGTTCGTAGTAAACAGAGGTCAGACCAGTCAAGTTCTAAAACAGGGGTAACTTTAACTAATAAACTGTACTAATTGGCCCAACCAAAAATTCTAGAAAAAAATTAGTAAATAGATATATTAGTCTAGATTTAGGGAAAATTTACATATCTTGATTTTGAGTTTCGTAACTTGAGATATGATTTTTCTTGTAACTGTGACGCAGGTAGTTAGAAAGCTGTGAATGTAGAAACAAATGATTCGAAGTTCTTAATTTGATAAATTATGTTCGGTAACACCTCAAGCTCGACTCCGGCGACGGTCTTGAGCGTGGGGGCGTTATAATTGGGCTGCTAGGGACCTGAAATTTGGCTAGGCTTTGGTTTAATGAAATTTCATGAATTTTGTATATTTGTGAAATAGAGACTAAATTGTAAAAATGTGGAACTTTAGGGGCTAAAGTGTAAAAATGCCTAAATATGTGTTGCGGACTGAATTGAATGATTTGATGAATAAATGAGTTAATTTTGAATGTATATAGATCAAGAACGAAAGAAATCAGATTTAGATCGGGGAAAATCAAATGTTATCGAATAGTCGATCTAGTCTATTTATCCCGAATACAAGGTAAGTTCATATGCAAATAAATGTCTTTAAATTGAATTATATATGTTTAATTGTCATTGAACTGCTATGAATGTTGAATGATCAAATATGAACAAGAATCAAATGGGTTACAATATCCGAAAGTCCCGTACAAACCTTAGGAATAGTATAGGATATGAATGTCGTGACATTAGGATTAACAAGATGTGATTATGTGTAAGACCATGTCTGGGACATTGGCATCATTATGTGATTACGTGTAAGACCATGTCTGGGACATTGGCATCGTTATTTGATTTCGTGTAAGACCATAACTGGGCTATCGGCATCGATATGTGATAACTTGTAAGACCATATTTGGGATATGGCATTGTACGAGCTATATGTGATTTCTAAGTATCCTTAACAATTCCAAAAGGTTCAATGGGCAAAGTCAAGTCGAGAAAGAATGTGTGAATGAGTAAGTGACTCAGGTACGTACGAGATTCATACAAGTATTGAAAAGAGAAGTATTTGATGAATTCACTCATGATATTGAATATGTATACATTGGGAAAGGTTTGTGAGCTTATATGTGCTTACTCATAGTTTGCCTATTGATGGAAATGATGTTGATTCATGTGGTAATCTTATTTTTATATGGATTACTAAGCTTTTAAAGCTTACTTTGTGTGTTCTTTCCCTGTTTTATAGATAATCGAAGTTAGCTTGGACTCGGCGATCATCAGGAACACTGTCACACTATCGATCAACTTGTTGGTATTTTTGGTGTTTTGTAATTATGGTATATGACATGTATAGGCTAGTGATATGATTATGTGTTTTGAGATATGATATTAGCCATGAGATTTAGCTCATAAATAATGTAAATGTTGGTGTGTATTTAGCCATTTGGGTTGGCTTATTTTATGAGTTTGGTAAGTGAAATATGATGTATATAAATGGCCTTGTGTTTTGGCATGTTTGTCATGGATGTTGTGATGATTAATTGGTATGACTTGAGGTTTAAAATAGATGATAAGATGATGAGAAAAAATGCATAGAGAAGATAGGTGAAATTGTTGGTAATGGCATATTGTTTTAGTATGTTTTGGATTATTATTTGAGTAGTGAAATGGATGGATTTTAAATGGCACGATTTGTATATGAAATAGCATGTTTTGGTTGCCTATAAATGTATTGAAATGGTATGAAATGATGTGGTTTTGGTTTGCTTGAAGAGGGTGAGAAATGTGGCTTAAACCAAGTCTATTTGCACCTCACACAGTTGAGCACACGGGCGTGTGGCTCAACCGTGTGTATGCTGTAACTTAATTAAACAAGTCAGTGAGTTACACGGCTTAGACACACCGGTGTGTCTACTGGCCGTGTGTGAAACATGGGCTGGCACATGGGCGTGTGGTCGGCCATGTGACCCAAGTCAGTATACCTTTTAGATTTCACACGGCAAAGGCAAACGAGCGTGTTTTCGATCGTGTGATGAAAGTTAGCATGTATGCCTTGTTTCCACACGGCTTATGACACAGACGTGTCTGGTGGTCGTGTGAAGCACACGGCCTGTTCACACGGGTGTTTGATCCCTGTATGCATGGAAATTCTATAAGTTTCCCAAAATTTTCAAATATTTTTAGTTTACTCCCGAACCTCTTCCAGACATGTTTTATGGTCTCGTAGAGATAAGGAACAATGTGACTATGTTGGATTGATGTTTATGTATTAATGGATTCTTGGATGAGAAATGTATGTTGTATGTTGTGATTTGGTAGGTAATGCCTTGTAACCCTATGCTGGTGGTGGATAGGGTTAGGGGTGTTACATTTTATTGGTACCAGAGCTATCGTTTAATTGATTCTAGGAATAACGTAGCGTGTGTGAGAGTCTAGCTATACATGCCATATATACACTGTGATAGTGTGATGATTCCTGACAGTTTAGATTATGTTTTCGTATAGCAATGGATCCCGAAAGAGCTATAGCTGATGATGTAGAGAGTAATACGCCAACTCTCGCTCAAGGGATAGTGCCTACTAAATCTAGACCTATGTTGAGTAGTCAAAGAGGTGAGGCTAAAGAAGCCTTTTTCCATATGATGAACGAATGGTTTACGCATACATTTGTACTAATCTAGCTACTCAACAACCTCTACCCCTACCTGTTCCTCAACAAATCTCTGTTGTTCCTCAAGTTATAGATTCGATGTGATTTAACAAGCCACCAATAGATAAGATTCGGAAACATGGGGCTGAAGAGTTTTGGGCTACTGTTGATGATGATGCATTGAGAGTTGAGTTCTGGCTCGAAAATACAATCAGAGTATTTGATGAATTGTTCTGTACTCCTAATGAATGTATCAAATGTGTTGTATCTTTGCTGAGAGATAATGCGTACCATTGGTAGAAAATGTTGATATTTGTGGTTCCTAGAGAACGGGTTACTTGGGAGTTTTTCCAATCTGAATTCTAAAAGAAGTACATCAGTCAAAGATTCTTTGATCAGAAGTATAAAGAGTTTTTGGAGTTAAAACAAGGTTGGATGGCTGTCACTGAGTATGAAAAAGAATTCGTACGGTTAAGAAAGTATGCCTGGGAATATGTTTCCACTGAAGAAATCATGTGCAAATGATTTGTGGATGGATTGAATGAATATATAAAATTACTAGTCAGAATTTTGGAGTTGAAAGAATTTGTTGTTCTAGTTGAGAGGGCTTGTAAAGCCAAGGATCTTAGTAAAGAAAAGAGAAAGGTAGATTCAAAAACTAAAGACTCGAGAAAAAGATCAATGAGTAGGCCGTAACAATCTTTATCGAAGAAATTTCGAGACTCGTTTAATCGTTCTAATACATCAGTGGGACATTCAAACAGAGATCGTGAAAAGCAATATTCGAGCTTTAAAGCTCTGGCTATCTCGATAGCTAGTGTCGGGAGTGCAAAACCAAATCATCCCAAATGTAGATAGTGTGGAAAATGGCATTTTGGTGATTGTAGATTTAATGATCAGGCTTGTTTTAAATGTGGATTGTTAGATCATTTTATCAGAGATTGCTCAGAGTTAGCTGAAAAAGATAACGCTCAGAGTATGAGGCCGAGTAATACTGTAGTTCGAGGGAGACCACCCAGATATGCTGGTAATGTGAGTAGTAGTCAGAGATCGACAAAAGACTCTACTGAGAGGTTTGAGGCACGAGCACCTGGCCGAGTTTATGCTATCCGTGTACGGGAAGAGGCATCCTCGCTAGATGTGATTACCGGTACTTTCACTCTTAATGATATTAATGTGATTGCATTGATAAATCCAAGATCTACTCATTCTTATATATGTATGAATTTAGTATCCAGTAAGACGTTACCTGTAAAGTCTATTGAATTTGTGATTAAAGTATAGAACCCCTTAGGCAAATGTGTTTTGGTTGACAAAGTTTGCAAGAATTGTCCGTTAATTCATCGAGATTTCTATTTTCCGGCTAATCTGATGTTGTTTCCATTCAATGAATTTGATGTGATTTTGGGTATGGATTGCTTAACGATGCATATTGCTATAATGAATTGTAACGAAAGACAATTGAACTGAAATGTCAGAATAATGAGACTATTAGAATTGAATCTGATGATCTAAATAGTTTGCCACTTGTGATCTCGTCTATATTAGCTTAGAGATTTGTGAGAAAGGAGTGTGAAGCTTATCTTGCTTATATACTTGATACAAAAGTGATAGAAATAAAGATTGAATCAGTACCAGTTGTGTGCGAGTATCCAGATGTATTTCCTCAAGAGTTACTGGGTTTACCACCTATCAGAGAAGTTGAATTTGGTATTGAATTAATACCGGGTACAATGAGATATCGATAGCTCTGTACCGAATGGCCCTGACAGAGTTAAAAGAATTGAAAGCTTAGTTGCAAGAGTTGACAGATAAAGGTTTTGCTAGACTGTGTTTTTCGCCTTAGGGTGCTCCCGTGTTGTTTGTGAAAAAGAAAGATGGCACGATGAGAATGTGTATTGACTACAGACAACTGAATAAAGTGACTATAAAGAACAAATACCCTCTACCGTGGATTGATGATTTGTTTGATTAGTTAAAAAGGTCAACAGTGTTTTCAAAAATCGATTTGAGATCGGGTTATTACCAGTTGCGAGTTAAAGACTCTGATGTGACAAAAATTTCATTTAGAACAAGGTATGGACATTATGAATTTTTGGTTATGCCTTTCGGACTAACAAATGCACCTGCTGTTTTTATGGACTTGATGAACCGGATTTTTAGGTAGTATTTAGACCAATTCGTAGTTGTGTTTATTGATGATATCTTGATTTACTCTCGTGATGAACCTGAACATGCTAAGCATATGAGAATTGTGTTACAAACCTTGAGAGATAAACAGTTGTTTGCAAAGTTTAACAAATGTGAGTTTTGGCTACAAGAGGTTGGATTCCTGGGGCATATTGTTTCAGCTGATGGTATCCGGGTTGATCCGAGTAAGATATCTACAATTATAAATTGAAAGCCTCCGAGAAATGTTTCTAAAGTCTGCAGTTTTCTAGGACTAGCAGGATATTATAGACGATTTTTAAAAGGCTTTCGATGATTGCAACTCCGATGACAAGATTGCTTTAAAAGGATGTTAAATTCGAATGGTCAGATAAATGCCAGAAAAGTTTCGAGTAGTTAAAAGCTTTATTGACTAAAGCTCCAGTGTTAGTTCAGCCTAAGTTGGGTAAAGAATTCATAATTTTTAGTGATGTATTGTTAAATGTCTTGGGTTGTGTTTTTTATGTAGTAAGGCAAAGTTGTAGGTTATGCCTCGAGACAGTTGAAGCTTCATGAAAAGAATTATCTAACAAACGATCTAGAACTGGCTGCGATTGTGTTTGCGTTAAAAATTTGGTGCCATTATTTGTTTGGTGAGAAATGTCATATTTATATTGACCACGAAAGTTTGAAATATCTGATGACTCAGAGAGATTTGAATTTGCGAAAGCAGAGATGGTTAGAATTCTTAAAAGACTATGACTTGGTAATTGACATCATCCAGGGAAAGCGAACGTAGTTGCTGATGCTTCGAGCCAAAAATCCTTATTTGGTTTACGTACTTTGAACACACATTTGGCTTTGTTTGACGATGGTTTGTTAGTAGCCGAGTTGAAAGCGAGACCGTTGTTTATACAGTAGATTTATGAGGCTCAAAAATTTGATAATGAATTGCAAGCAAAACAGGTTCAGTGTGAGTCAATTTCTGATTCAGAGTTTCAAGTTGATTCCGATGATTGTTTGAGATTCATAGATCAAATATGTGTTCTGAGAAATTTAGAGTTAATTCAGATTATTTTGAATGAATCATATAGTAATTGTTTATCAGTACACCCGAGAAGCACGAAAATGTATAATGATTTGAAATAGTTTTATTGGTGGCATGGCGTGAAACGAGATATCTCAAAATTTGTTTCGAAATGTTTGATTTATCAGCAAGTCAAAGCTGAGCATCAAGTGCTGCCAGGTTTATTACAGCCTATCATGATTCTTGAGTGGAAATGGGATAGAGTAACTATGGATTTTGTCTCAGGTTTGCCCTTAACTCTGAGAAAGAAAGATGCAATCTGGGTTGTTGTTGACCGATTAACTAAATCTACGCATTTCATTCCAGTGCGTATAGACTATTCACTAAATAGATTTGCTGAGTTATATATTTCTGAAGTTGTGAAATTGCACGTAATGCCTACTTCTATTGTTTAAGATAGAGATTCGAGATTCACTTCACGATTTTGTAAGAAATTGCAAAAGGCATTGGGTACAAAGTTAATTTCAGTACCGCATTTCACCCGCAGACGGATGGTCAATCCGAGCGAGTTATTCAAATACTTGAGGATATGCTGCGTTGTTACATTCTTGAGTTGAAGGTAGCTAGGAGAAATATCTATCGCTGATTGAGTTTGCTTACAATAATAACTTTCAATCAAGTATAAAGATGGCACCATACGAAGCTCTATACGGTCATAAATGTCAAACACTGTTGTATTGGACTAAGCTAAGCGAGAATAAGATTCACGCAGTTGATCTGATCAGGGAAACAGAAGAAAAAGTGAAAGTAATTCACGATAGTTTAAAGTAGCATTAGATCGACAGAAATCTTACGTAGACTTGAAACGAAAAGATATTGAGTTTCAGATCGGGGATAGAGTATTTCTAAAAGTGTTGCCGTGGAAAAAGATATTGCGGTTTGGTCGAAAAGGGAAATTGAGCCCGCGATTCATCAGACTGTATGAGATTATCGAGCAAGCCGGACCAGTTGCTTATTGACTATTTTACCATCTGAGTTAGAGAAAATACATAATGTATTTCATGTGTCGATGCTTCGACGATACCGTTTGACCCTTCACATGCCATTTCCCTGACTGAGGTTGAAATTCAATTAGATATGTCATATGCTCAAGAACCGATTCGAATTCTAGCTCGTGAAATCAAAGAACTGAGAAATAAGAGAATTGCATTAGTGAAAATATTATGGCATCGACACGGCTTTGAAGAAGCTACATGGGAACTCAAGGATGCTATGAGAAATCATTACCCTAACCTATTTACTGGTAAGATTTTCAGGGACGAAAATCCCTGAAAGGGAAGAGTTGTAACAGATCGGTTTTAGGTAAATCGAAATAGTGATTTTGGAACCACAAATTTGATGTCAGAAAATTATTTTAATATTATTTTATGTGTTTACAGCATGATTGTATGTATGCGTGAAAAGTTCTTAACCTAATTTTATTGTTTAATAGCTCAATTTGGGAAAAATGACTAAATCGAGTAAAATGCAAAAGTTGCATTCTACTTGTTTAAAGTGCTTAATTGCTATGGTTTATTAAATGAAAGGTCTTTATGATGTTATTAAACCATTGATAGTGGAATTTGACATAGATGGCCTTATATTAAGTGATTTTATATGTTTATTATAAAGGTTAAAATGGTAATTAGGTTATTAAGTTAATATTAATTAAAAAAAAGAAAATGTGTTTCATAATCATCTTCCACCATTGAAATTAAAAATTTAAGAAGCCATTGGAAGGCATTACGGTTTGGCACCTTGAGGGATCAATTGGTATGTGATTTTAGCTCAGTTTTTAATGATTTTTACGTTTTTGAGATGGTTGCTTTGTATTCTAGCTAGCCCATACCTTAATTTTGAAATTTATTAATGATTTTGTGAAGTGTCATTGATGAATGCTTAAGCTTTTGAATATTTTATGATGAAAAATGAATATTTGTTGATAGTTATACAAGTTTTGTTAAGTGATTTTGAGTAAAAATACCTATTAGGGGTTTAATTGTGAAAAGTGTAAATTGAGGGGTTGAAATGTGAAATAAATGAAAGTATTGGGCTGCTAGGGACCTGAAATTTGGCTAGGCTTTGGTTTAATGAAATTTCATGAACTTTGTGTATTTGTGAAATAGGGACTAAATTGTAAAAATGTGGAACTTTAGGGGCTAAAGTGTAAAAAAGCCTAAATATGTGTTGCGGACTGAATTGAATGATTTGATGAATAAATGAGTTAATTTTGAATGTATATAGATCAAGAACGAAAGAAATCAGATTTAGATCAGGGAAAATCAAAGGTTATCGAATAGTCGATCCAGTCCGTTTATCCCGAATACAAGGTAAGTTCATATGCAAATAAATGTCTTTAAATTGAATTATATATGTTTAATTGTCATTGAACTGCTATGAATGTTGAATGATCAAATACGAGCAAGAATCGACAGGGTTATAATATTGAAGCTTTGGAATAGTATAGGATACAAATGTCATGACATTAGGATTAACTAGATGTGATTATGTGTAAGACCATGTCTGGGACATTGACATCATTATCTGATTACGTGTAAAACCATGTCTGGGACATTGGCTTCGCTACTTGATTTCGTGTAAGACCATAGTTGGGCTATCGGCATCGATATGTTATAACATGTAAGACCATATTTGGGATATGGCATTGTACGAGCTATATGTGATTTCTGAGTATCCTTAACAATTCCAAAAGGTTCAACAGGCAAAGTCAAGTCGAGAAAGAATGTGTGAATGAGTAAGTGACTCAGGTACATACGAGACTCATATAAGTATTCAAAAGAGAAGTATTTGATCAATTCACTCATGATATTGAAAATGTATACATTGGGAAAGGTTTGTGAGCTTATATTTGCTTACTCATAGTTTGCCTATTGATGGAAATGATGTTGATTCATGTGGTAATCTTATTTGTATATGGCTTACTAAGCTTTTAAAGCTTATTTTGTGTGTTCTTTCCTTGTTTTATAGATAATCAAAGCTAGCTCAGACTCGGGGACCATAGGAATCTCGTCACACTATCAATCAACTTGTTGGTATTTTTGGTGTTTTATAAATATGGTATATGACATGTATAGGCTAGTGATATGATTATGTGTTTTGAGATATGATATTAGCCATGAGATTTGACTCATAAATGGTGTAAATGTTGGTGTGTATTTAGCCATTTGGGTTGGCTTATTTTATGAGTTTGGTAAGTGAAATATGATGTATATAAATGGCCTTGTGTTTAGGCATGTTTGTCATGGATGTTGTGATGATTAATTGGTATGACTTGAGGTTTAAAATAGATGATAAGATGATGAGAAAAAATGCATAGAGAAGATAGGTGAAATTGTTGGTAATGGCATATTGTTTTAGTATGTTTTGGATTATGATTTGAGTAGTGAAATGGATGGATTTTAAATGGCATGATTTGTATATGAAATAGCTTGTCTTGGTTTCCTATAAATGTATTGAAATGGTATGAATTGATGTGGTTTTGGTTTGCTTGAAGAGGGTGAGAAATGTGGCTTAAACCAAGTCTATTTGCATCCCACACGGTTAAGCACAGGGGCGTGTGACTCGACCGTTTGTATGCTGTAACTTAATTAAACAAGTCAGTGAGTTACACGACTTAGACACACGGGTTGGCACATGGGCCTGTGGCCGCCCGTGTGATCCAAGTTAGTATACCCTTCAGATTTCACACGGCCAAGGCACACAGGCGTGTCTTCGGCTGTGTGATGCAAGTCTTGTGACACGGGTGTGTCTGGTTGTCGTGTGAAGTACACGGCCTATTGAGACGGGCGTGTGATCCCTGTATGCATGAAAATTTTGTAAGTTTCTCAAAATTTTTAGATGTTATCTATTTAGTCCCGAACCTCTTCCAGGCATGTTTTAAGGTCTCGTAAAGCCTTATAAGGAACAATGTGACTATGTTGGATTGATGTTTATTTATTAATGGATTCTTGGATGAGAAATGTATGTTGTATGTTGTGATTTGATAGGTAATGCCTCGTAACCCTATTCTGGCGGCGGATACGGGTTAGGGGTGTTACAGATCTAATTTTAGATTCTTTCTTTCTTAATCTATATGTATTTAAAAATAACTCATTTAATTACCTACTCATTCAATTTAGTCCAAAAATATACATTTGGGCATTTTTACACATTAGCCCCTAAACTTTCACATTTAATTAATTTAGTCCCTATTTCGCAAATATACAAAATTCACACAATTCAACTTAACCCATGCTTAGTCAATTTGTACATGAGTCCCTATCAGCCCAAAGCTTTCATTTATTTCACATTTCAACCCCTCAATTTACATATTTCACAATTTAATACCTTTTTGACATTTTTGTCAAAAATCACTTTACAAAACTAGTTTAACTCAATAAACTTTCATAATCTATCATCAATCATCAAAATACTCAAGTATTCAATAATGGAAACATGACAATTCTTTAACAATTTCGAAAATTAAGGTATGGGCTAGCTAGAATACAAAGCAACAATCTCAAAAATGTAAAAATCATAAAAAATCGAGCTAAAATCATTCCTTAATCAAGCTAGGAGTGTGCCGAAATTAAGAAAGCTTCAAACCCTATTCTTTTCCTTTGATATACGGCAATGGCAAAAAGATGAAGCAAATTTTTGACTTTGTTTTGTTTTATTTACCATTAATTAATAATTACTAATATAACCTTATTATAAACCATTTAAAAACATCATATTAATGCCCATAAAATTCCACTATCATGTAAAATGGTGTAATTACCATTTAAGGCCATCATATTTAAAAGCCAAAGCTATTTGACACCTTTAACAAGTAGAATGCAACTTTTGCATTTTACACAATTAAGTCCTTTTTCTCAAATTGAGCTATTAAATGATAAAATTAGCTCATGAAATTTTCACACACACATGCTATCATGCTGTAAACACAAAATAATGTTAAAATAATTTTTCGACATCAGATTTGTGGTTCTGAAACCATGTTCTGATTTAGCTAAAACCGGGCTGTTACACCTACCCTCCGATCAACCTCTAAAAAATGGCAGCCCCTACAAGAATCAGCGAAGAAACAAGGCAACAAAATCCTAGGAACCACACCCTCCAGCAGTTTAACGACCAGACTATCACTGCCACACCTCCCGAAGGTCGAGCCACCCCCAATGAAGTAAAACCACAAGAAAGAAACACAACTGAAACACAGATAAACTCACTTCAAGAAACCCACTAAACTAGAAAAAAGAGAACAGAACCCTAAAAACCTCTCAACAAGAACATGAAAAAACAAAGAAAATACCCCCAGAAAATGACAAAATGAATAAACAATTAGCCAATCATAAAAGATTAACATAGAAAAGTCAAAGAAAGAGTTACCATAAATGCTGTAACGTACGATGCAATTTAGGTTTTTGCATGAAGGACGTGCGAAATCATGCATACAACACAGAAGAAAACAAACAAAATAATAAAAAAATCAAAAGAATTTGCAAGACCTACAACCTGATTCGGTGAACTCTCACATCACGCAGGATCTTAGACAGACTTAGAGATTCACGACCACCTACGTAATCCCCTTCCTGACACCTAGGAAGGCTCGCCACTGCTACAAAACTAGCCCTACCACCACTGGGGAAATCACCAACACCCAACCATCCGATTATTCTATTCGATAGAATAAAGATGGCACCATAGAATAGAAAAAACAAGAACGAAAATCCTCCCAATCTTGGAGAAAATTTTCTTGTGTTGCTACCAGGCTCTTGATGGTTGATTTTCTATGCCACGTTTCAAGGTTACTATCTTCTAACAAGGCTACAAATATAAATGCTTGTTTAAACTAATAGGGTCCTTAATGACCAACTTTCATTTCCAAATACATGTTTCTCATTCAGAAAATTACAAATGGTGTCATAGTCCAACGATTCAATATTACAAGTATTATAAAAACCATTCTTATGATTGGGTGTTTGATGAACCACATTAATATCGGTAAGGGTAACATTGGTGAAACGCCCCACACATATGTACCTTGTGTAACACCCTACATTAATATTGGATAATAAATAGTATTATCAAAGGTATGTTTCTAGTAAAAGTTGTAACGACCCAAATCTGACCCGATTCAACTGGTGCCTTAAAATCAACTTAGACGTTATGGTTGAATCTTGAAGACTACATTGTCCATGAAAATGGCACAGAAAACATTTTACTACTTTCTTTAAAATCATTGCCTTTTTCATTTAAGAATAGTGCATTGATTTGCTTCAGAAAATTTGAAATAATCTCTTTAAACTTCTTTGAAATTATAATATAAAAAATTGAATATCTTTGAAAAGACTAGGTTTGGACATTTTGAAGAAAATGTCTTGATTTAAAATTGTTGCAGCAGAATTTGAAAAAAAAATCATATTTTTGCTAAAAATCATTATTTGGTATATTCTATTAAATTTTCACTTAATTGAATATAACAGATTTAAGTCTCGTAAAAACATACTCTTAAATTTATAATATATTTATAGTGTTGAAATCGTATTTTTGTTGAAAAATTAGTTTTTCACATCAATTCGATAAATCATTTTTAATGATTGTTTTAAAACTAAATCGTGCGAAATTAACCTAAAATCCAAAGATAATGTCTCATGCTACAGTCCGAAAATAATAATTAAACAGCCTAAATACCAAGATAATAAAGTATAAAACATTTATTTGAAAATCATCCGAGAACTCCTCCATCAGTCGTGTCCATGTCCTAACCTCAAGGGTTATCTAAAATGTCTAGAAAATTAAAAGGTGAGCTATTTAAGCCTAGTGTGAATACTGACTTAAGTAGCAGCAGAATTTAAGACATACATTTCATAAACATAGTAAAATTTATAGATCAATTCAATTTCACAGATAGTTGCATGCAAGAGGATGTCAATGCAAAACTTTTTAGAAATCAATGCAAGGTTTTTCAGAAAATGTTCTTACCTAACTGCGCTACACACCATAAAAGAGTTTCACGGAACTCATCCATCTAATAACACACCACAATGTGGACAAGCCACTAGATATTACAGACAAGCTACCATATATAGATATATGTGGACAAGCCACTAGAAATTACAGATAAACTACCAGATAAATGTTGTTAAACCACTAGAACGTACAGATCATTAAACTGCCAAAATCTTCCTCTTAATATTTTCCCAGCCCCATGCATGTGATATGGCATATAATACAAAAGTTTTCAATGGGCATGCTTAACATGCAAATTGGATTTTTTTATTATTATCAAAAGTGATACAGTGGGCAGCATAACATGCAAATCATAATCTAATTAACAGAAACAGTGGCAAGATATATATATATATATATATATATATATATTTCATGCTTATCAAATAATTCCATTAAATCACATATCATTAGTGTTGGAATATGATCATAATATACATTTATCAGTAAATCATACAACCACATTCACATCATCACAGATTAATCAGTTCAGAACCACTTACTTGGGTATCATCCTTTCAAAGGATCTATCATCGACTTTGAATAGTTAATGTATTCGCAAATAACCATATTTTCAGAGGGTTAATAATATTATTCAAAATTAACTATTTTTTATCAATTAATCATATAATTTTGTATTAGGTTAGACCCACACCTGACAATTAGCCTTGCCTCTAGATTTAAACTCTAATCTTCAGTGTTGGTAATCTAGATAAATCTCCCACTTGATCTGATTAAAACATCGACATAACATCAAAATATGTTTATTAACCTTAGCCTTGGATTCGATTACTTACTCTTAAGAGATCGAGTAGAGAACTCACTCTTTATTTCTTTTTATGAAGTAATTCGATTGATTCTTTTATTGAAGAAGAGAATCCGAATAATCAAGTTAATTCTTTCAAAATAATCATACAAAACCAGTCCCTATACTCAGTTTTTTGTAATGGAAGGATTGATATAAGTTTCTCAATAATACTTACGTTAATAAGATTAAGTTGGAAAGGTTGACGATTTTTGGAATGTCAATTCAATGGAGGATCATGGCAAAGGAGGGAAAAAGAACAAAGGGAGTAAAAAGAGGCTATTGGGAGAAAGTTGACTGGTTATGCAAGGAAAGAATCTTCCCTTGTATGGTAACTAGGCATGGATGACAATGGGGTGTTGACCATACTTTTATCATCCAAAAAATTAAATAAAAGTAATGAGGATATGGGGAATTGGACATAAGACCACAAGGAATTTATTTAAGATCTTAACCACTAGGCTACCTTACTTGCTTGTACATGAACTTACGAAATTAAAATAAATTATGGGGTGTGAAACTCTACCCTCCTTAAAAATAAAATTTGTCCTCGAAGCTTACCTTATTAGGATAAATGAGGATAATGCCGTCACATCATATCCTCGGGTTCTCAAGTCAATTACACAAACCCTCAACGTGTTCTCAAGAATCTAAATAACTCACTCTGACTGCCCATCAGACTGAGGACAAAAAGGTGTGCTAAATTTCAACCGAGTACCTAGAGCCTCATGTAATTTCTTCCAAAATTGTGATGTAAACTAAGGATCCTGATAAAAAATGATAGATATTGGTACCCCATGACATCTCACAATCTCAAAGATACACAACTTTGCTAACTTCTGCAACAAATAATTAGTACAGACAGGCATAAAATATGCTAACTTAGTCAGTCTATCCACAATCATCCAGACTGACTCTTTCTTATTAGGTGCCAAGGGCGGCAACCTACTAATGAAGTCAATAGCCACACGTTCCCACTTCCACTGAGGAATCTAAATAGGCTACAACAAATAAGAAGGGAACTGATGCTCACATTAGCTGTTGGCAAGTCAAAAACTTACCCACAAACTCACAATCTCACAATCTCAAAGATATACAAGTTTGCTAACTTCTGCAGCGAATAATTAGTACAGACAGGCATAAAATGTGCTGACTTAGTCAGTCTATCCACAATCATCCAGACTGACTCCTTCTTAGTAGGTGCCAAGGGCAACCTACTAATGAAGTCAATAGCCATACGTTCCCACTTCCACTGAGGAATCTAAATAGGCTACAACAACTAAGAAGGGAACTGGTGCTCACATTAACCGTCGGCAAGTCAGAAACTTACCCACAAACTTAGTTACCTCTTGCTTAAGACCTGACCATCAATACTATTCACTCAGATCTTGGTACATCTTATCCTTCCAGGATACATAGCATAAGTGTTACTATACGCTTCCCGAACAATAGACTGTCTTAAATCATTATCATCAAGCACACGGTATCTCCCACGAAAACACAAGACCCTTTTAGAATTAAACCCAAAGTCTTTAATCTTACCCTCATCAATCTATTTAATTCGAAGTGTAAGAGTCGCATCAAGAGGATGCTTCAATCGAATCTCATCCACTAAGGTAGGTCTCACTTGCAACTCCACAAACAAGCCTCCACCACCAGTCAAGCTCAACTTAGCAAACATCACTCTCATATCGATCATTGACTTCCTACTCAATGCATCAGCCACTACATTGACTTTTCTTGGATGGTACTTAATGGTACAATCATAATCCTTGAGCAATTCTATCCATTTCCATTGCCTTTAGTTTAACTTCTTTTGGGTGAGGAGATATTTAAGGCTCTTGTGATCCATGTAAATGATACATTTCTCACCATATAGGTAGAACCTCCAAATCTTAAGGGTGAAAACCACAACTACCAGTTCAAGATCGTGAGTTGGATAATTATGCTTGTGTGGCTTAAGTTGTCTTGAGGCATAGGCCACAACCTTACCGTCTTGCATCAAAACGCAACCAAGACCGGTATGAGACGGATCACTATATACCACATAGTCTTTCCTAAACTTAAGCTAAATCAAAATAGGTGCTTAAGTCAACATGGACTTAAACTTATGAAAACTAGCTTGTTGCTCATTAGTCCATTTAAAAGGTGCACTCTCTCTCAATAGCTTAGCCATAGGAGACACAATCAAAGAAAACCTGTAACACCCCTAACCTGTATCTATCGTCAAATTAGGGTTACGGGGCATTACCGTACAAACAAAACATTTAAAACATATTTTTCATACACTATCATGAACAGATCATAAGCCAATCATACATACACATTCAGTCCCTAAATTGAGCCCTTGAGCCCTTAGAAATACTTTAGAAACAATTAGGGACCAATTTGAAATCATTTGGAAAATCTAGGAAAAAGTTAAAAAAATTGAATACAAGGGTCATACAGCTTTGTGCCTTACATGGATGAGACACACGTCCATGTCTCAAGCTGTATAACCTTTGAACTAGGGACACACAGCTGTGTCCTAGCCCGTGTCCTCACCCATGTAATTCTCTAAGTAGGGTCACACGGCCGTGTCACATGCCCCGTGTAACAGCTCGTATTTAGTCAAATCAGAATAGTGGTTTTGAGACCATAAATCTAAGGTCAAAATAATTATTTTAATGTCTACAGCATGATAGTATGTTTGTGTGAAATTTTCGTTAAGAAATTTTATCGTTTGAGTGCTTAATTTGATAAAAAGGACTAAATCGCGTAAAGTGTAAAAGTGGAATTCTATTAGCTAAAGGTGTCTAATAGCTATGGATTATTAATGTGGAGGTCCTTATGTTGTAATTAGATCATTTGAAATATGGGTGGACATTTATGGACATGCATTAAGTGATTTGTATGTTTAATAACCAAGGTTAAATGTGTAATTTAATAAATAAATTAAAGTAAAATAACCTAAACTAAGCTATCAACTTCTCTATGCTATATTCCATCAAAAATTAGAAGAAAGAAAGCCATCTTTCTAGGGTTCAAGGTTCGGCGATGTAAGAGTATGCCCAAAGATCAATCACGAGATGGTTGTAATAACATACTTGGTTTATCATGTTTATTAATATAAGGCGTTGCCATTATTATTTCAGTTTCTTTTCTGTGTGCATAAATAAACTGTTTTATAATAATGTCCTGAGAATAATATGATTATTCTTAAAAGATCCTTAGTCAAGTATTATTGTTGGCTAGGACAATAATAATGCATTAAGACTAACATGTAGTTGATTAATGATAAAGAGTTGTCATTGATATGGAGTTTCTGAATCAATGCATGAATATGTGTGTTAGAGAACAACATATTGGACTGACCGCTATGAGTATGTTTCTTGGATTATTATGTGATTGTCACAACATTACTCATAGTGATTAATATGTATATGATCCTCATACTTGAGATCATCTTTATCCCAACATCGTGAGTTGTATATTTTGATCTGATCAAACAAACACGTGAATCGGTTGTTCTATAAAGATCGATGTTGGATATACCACAATCTATGTTGAGGATATAGTTGATCAATATAGGATAAGTCCCTCCTACATAATGGGAGTAATATCTCAGGCCACTTGATTGAGTGAGGCTAGAAATGCATGGCCATGCTCAAATAAGTTGATATGAAATGTCATACTTATTTGTGTATCATAGTCTACTCAAGGTATCAAGAAACATGGGATGGACTATACAAGTGTGACTATTCCATGACTTGTGTCCATTTAAAAGATATAGGACTTAAGGATTAATGCATGAAAGGTTAATCACAAAAGGTTATGTCGAATCATGACTTCTTGTAACTTAGGTAGCATTGATGCATTGCTAGATGCCACTCATTGTTTGTAACATTAGAATCGTTCTAATATTACTGCTAACGTTACAAGAACCTATAGGGTCACACCCTATGGTTGAAATGAACGAGGTAAAACATAGTTGGTATATTGCTTGGTTGTCACATGAATTAAATTAATTATAGAATTAATTTAATTGGGCAATCAAATTGTTGAACATACTATATGTACAAGGATGTTGTACACATAATCAGAAAATATATACCAATTAAGAGGGAGTTATATATAGCAAGGGTAAAAACCCTAAAAAGGATATATAAAAACTAGCCCGAAAATATGCAAGGTGGTCTAGCAGCCGTTTAGCAAAATACTCTCTGAAAATAGTTTTCTGGGATTTCTACCGTTCATTGTCAATCGGGTGGACTACGTAGAGGCCGACATCGGAAAAGGTTGAGGCTTGGTTCGATAGTGGTTCAGCATTCCTGTTGCCTAGGCGTCATTGTCTACTCTCAGTTGAAGTTTTTGATAATTTTGAAACCTTTTTATCACCCCGATTCGTTCCTTATACATGGATCCTTGGTTTGGATCGCCGGTTTTTTTTTAATTTTTCGCTGCTCCTTGGAGGCACCAGTGTTCCAACAGGCCATTGTTACTAATGCATGTAAGTGATTTTTGACTTGGTTTTTAATGATTTCTATGTTTTTGATATCGTTGCAGCTTAATCTAGCTAGCCCAAGGACTAATTTGTAAAATTGTTAAAGGTTTAGGGTTTTGCCATTGATGAATGATGATGTATTTTGATATTTAATGGTAGAATATGCATGCTAGTTGTTAAATAAACAACATTTATTAAGTGATTTTTAGTAAAATGCCCAAATAGGGATTAAATTGTGAAATATGTAAAATTCATGGTTAAATTGTGAAATAAATGAAAAAGGGACCTAGTTGAAATTCAGCTAGCATGAGTTTTGGTTGAATTGCATGATTTTGTGATTTTGTGAAATAAGGACTAAGTTGTAAAAATGTGAAATATTAGGGGCAAAAGTGGAAATTTGCCTTAATGTATAATTTGGACAAAATTGAATGGAGAGATTATTAAATAAGTTAATTTTGATTATATTTAGATCAGTAAAGGTGAAATACGGATTTAGATCGGAAAAAGAACAAAGTTTCAAATTAATTGACTTAATTCACCGTTTTTGTATTCGAGGTAAGTTCGTATGTAATAAGCTTTGTTATAATTGTATTTAAAATGCTTTGATATTGCATAAATTGTGAGTACAACTCTACGAACATGTTCGACGATGATTCGACAAGTGAGAAATCCTGGTTGAACCTTAGGAATAGAGTAGGTTGGTGATTCATTATAAGCTATGTTATATTATGTTTTATTTGCTTAATTTAATCATATGAGATGAGTTGATTTAAATGCTATACGAACTTACTAAGCCTTATAGCTTACTTTGTTTAATTTTTTGTGTTTTATAGTGAAATCAAAGCTAGCTCAAATTTGGGATTGTCAGAGACTTCATCACACTATCCAACTATCACCTTGGTACTTTTGAACTTAAATATTTTGAGTATCTGGCATGTATAGGGACTTTGGTCATTTTGGTATATGTGTTGTTAATGAATTTAGTCATTTGAAATTGCTTGTAAATATTAAGAGTTTGGTTTTATATATAGCCATGAGAGTTGGCTTAAATTGTTTGGTTTGGTTGTGTATACATATATGCATATGGTTTTGGTTATGTATTTAATGATGAATATGTTATGGTTGTTGATAATTGGTAATTAAGGATACAAGTGGTTGAGATTTGAGTTTTTTATGTTTGTGAATTTAGGTAAAATAATGCATGTTTAGAAAACGACCATATTGATGTTTTGAAAAAGTGAATTTTGGTATGGAATTGGATGGCACATTGTGAGATTGTATATCTTGTATTTTTTGGTGTTGGAAATGGTATGAAATATGCTTGGTTGAGGTTGATTGAATGCCTATTATGCTATGTTTTGATGCCAAATGGATTGTTTTAAGTATGTCCAAAGTTGGGTGGCAAAAATTAGCTTGGTAAATAGCCTATTTTGTCCACACGGGCAGAGATATGAGTGTGTGTCTCAGTCGTGTGTGACACATGGTTATGTTACACGGCCGTGTGTCCCCTGGTCTTGATTTAAAAATCAAGTCAGTATGCTCTACATGATCCAGCACATGGGCGTGTGACTTGGTCGTGTGGCATAAGTCAGTATACCCCACAGGTTTGGCACAGCCTAGCACATGGCCTGGCACACGAGCGTGTGTGGCCATTTTTAAGGCACACAAGCTAGTCACACGGGTGTGTGTGTTGGCCGTATAACCCAAGTCAGAGAGTTACACAGGGTTAAACACGGGCTGAGAGATGGCCATGTGATCCCATTTCGAATGTCCACACGGCCTGTGACACGGGCGTGTCTCACACGGGCCACACTGGCGTGTGTCCCCTGTATTTTCAAAAAAATTTCTAAGTGTTCAAAAAGTTTCCTAAGTTATCGATTTAGTCCTGAACCACCTCGAATGCATGTTTTAGGCCTCGTAGGCTTATAATAGGGATGATATGTAGGTTGTATGATGATTATTTGGAATTTGAAAATGTATGTGGAATGTATGTGTAATTGTATAATATGTTCGGTAATGCTCCATAACCCTATTTCGGGGTTGAATACGGGTGAGGAGTGTTACACCCCATGTGCTAGGCCGTGTAACTCTTTAAGTTGCCCCATACGCCTGTTTGTTAGGCCATGTGCCACACAGTCGTGTCGCTAGGATGTGTGTCACATATGGCTGAGTCACACACCCGTGTCTCAGGCCGTGTGGACATAAATTTGCCTAAAAATAAGTCATTTCCTATACCATTTTATGCATAACCAATTAAACAAATTGTGCACACTTGCAAGGCATCAAACCATACCTAAACATGCATAGATTTGCCACTCCAAAGGTCCTAATTCAACTAACCAATATGCCATTCAAAGGCACCTCAAAGGCAATCATCAAAACTTACCTAAACATGTCAACTTTACCTAAATTCAAACATCAATATCTAGTTCAACATTTACCAAAACATGTCACAAACATATCCATTAACACAGCAATTCAAACATACAGTTTGAACCATTCAAACATGCATAGTAGCATAACCAAGTTAACACAATTTGACAAAGTGTCACATGGTGCCAAAACAAGATAACATCCATAACTTATACAAGCTAGTTTATCAAACAAACATTCATCACAATGACATTACAAGTCCACCTATACATGCCATTATAACCTTGACCAAAACATTCAAAAACTACTGATATTTATGCTGGATAGTGTGATAGATCTCCAATGAGCTTCCAAAGCGGTTGAGCTTCCAATAGTCTAGAAAATATAGGAAAAAAAACTACATAACCACATAATGCTTAGTAAGTTTGTAGAAAATGAAACATATACCTTTTCATTTACATAACAATAAGTATAAGCATAATATAACCCAAACCACAAGGTTGGCACAAGCCTATGCATCATCAATACACAAGTTAGTGCATTTATACATAACTCATTTAGATTTAACATATGATAAGTCATTTCCATATAAAAATACATCATTTGAATTATTTATCCTTTTCATGAGCTTATCCATAATTCCATTTGAAAGCTTACCATTTCAATCCCTTTTTTTGCCTGTTGAACCATCTAGAATATCATCGGATACTCGAGAAAGCTCACATGAAGTATGCTTAAACATATAACCGTAACCTTTCCTTTACATCATTGCTTACATGAGTTGTGAATTGGGCCTGCTCACATGAGCTGTGGGTCAGAATGTAAGCTACATGATGCTACTCACACGAGCTGTGGAGTATCTGCAACAAATACAGGACCTCAGCCATCGATAAGGCATTCAAGACCAACACTCAAAACATGAAATCCTTAATGACATGTCATTTGTATTTTATGAATTCCTAAGGTTCAACCGAGACTTGATTTATGTTAAATCATCATGGCATTAACACATTTACATTTAAATGATATAGTAAACATTCAATTTAACTAACATTAAAACCATCACAAGTTGTTACAAATTTACCTAGACTATTAGGGACGTGAAGGTAAATCAAGCTAATCTGAAGCTTTTACTTTGCCTCGATCTAGATTCATAAGTAGTCTATCTTGATATAAATAGAAAAATTTCAATCCATTTAACACCTTTAGTATTCAATTTAGTCCACATTTCATATTTATGCAAAATATTATTTTACCCCTAACATTTTAACTTTTTACAATTTAGTCCTTAAGCTCATAAATTGGAATTTAAGCATTTTAATCCCGCTCATAGGCTAATCGAATTCTTTAGGGACTTAATCTAACCCAAACAAATCATCATTTCATAAATTTGTCATGAACTTTTACTATTTTTTACAAACAAATCCCTAAATGCAAATTTCAGCAAAAATCACTTTACAAAACTTTTTTATTTATCAACAAAGATTCATAATCTAGAATTTAACATCATGAACCATTCAAAAACATTCATGGAATAACCTTCAACCTTTAACAATTTTACAAATTGATCATCGAGCTAGCTAAATTAAGCTAAAAAGACCTCAAAAACATAAAAATCATTAAAAACAGGGTTGAAATCACTTACATGTAGGCAATTGTAGTAGCTGAACCAAAGAACCCAAAAAATGGCTATTCTTGCTTTTTATTTTCGGTGGAAAAAGATGGAAGAAGATGAAATCAATTTATTTTTATTTATTTTAACCTTTAATTACCCACTTACCTTTTTAACCTTTAATTAATATCAAAATTTCATTAATACCTTGCCACGCACATCCACTATCTCATATAAATGGTCTAATTACCATTTAAGTCCATTTGGTTTTATTTCCATAGTCATTTATCCCTTTTAACTAATGGAACTCTGCTTTTATTGTAACACCCCTAACCCGTATTTATCGTCAGAATAGGGTTTCAGAGTATTACCAAAACATTCAGAACATTTTTCAAATAATTCCTGTAAATTACTATTTATTTACCGAGATCATTCAAAATTTCCCTTGATCGAGCCCTCAAGGCCTAATACAAGCATTAAAAATTAGGACTTAATCGGGAACTCTAAGAATTTTTTGTGAAATTACAAAATTTTTCTGAGGTGCATGGCACACATGCCTGTGTGGTGATACGATTCGCCTCGGGATGAGTCGAGTCGTATGCGAGTTTGTCCAATCGTCTACGAAGAAGTATCGTTCGGTTTGTTCAAAGGATGTTTTAAGTGAATAATGGCAGAAGCTATGTAAAAAGGGTTCAAAGATGGGTTTATGGATATGAAGTTTATGTAGGTTCGATTATAGAAAAATAATAAAAGATGGAAATAAATATAGTAATTGGATAACAAACAACAGATGTGAAGTGAATTGATGGTTCGATTATGATGAAACGAAAGGATGGAATGGAGTGGAATGAAAATGATCTCAAAAACAAACACGAACCAATATTAGAAAATATTGACCCAAATGCTTATAAGTTTTCAAGGTGGTGGAGAAAAGGAGAACCTCGACCCGCTACTTAGCAAAGTAGGAACCTTGGTATAAGGGTGAATGCTACACTATTTGATAGTGATAAGTTTAGGATAAAGAAGAAGGCAGGTTGACGCCACTAGTGACCTAGATAAGCCAACGAGTTCTTCAAAAAAATATGAAAGAAAGAAATCTCACCAATTTCATATAAGTTCAATGGTGTTTTAAACTAAGAAAAAAGATCTCCTTACAAAGGCTGATTTCACCTATTTGTAGTGCTAAAATAGGCTAGCTGAATGGTCACAAACATTCAACTTAATGTGCCAATTAAAAGCTGAAATTTAACTCAAGTCTTTTCACATTCCTGAGCCAAATAACTCCATCCTTGAATTCACTTTAATTCAGCTGAATGAATAATTTTAAGTGCTTGAAAAATGACTCTTGAGTTAGCCCTAGGTCAACCGAATGGACACCATCTTCTTAATCAGCGTCTTAATGATGTTTGAATGCTCGAAATAACCTTTGAAAAGGCAAAAACGGCTGGTAGTGGAAAGGTTGCTGCCAAAATTAATTTGGATGATAAAATGCTCCTTAAACCTCCTTTAAATGATGTATAAACCTTCTTTATAACAGACCTCTTGCTTTGTAACCGAAATCTCTTGAAAAGTCACCTTATTGAATTCATAATAGCCTTTAAATGTAATGGATGTGAGCTGAAAAGTCACCTACAATTAACACATGTAACCGACACATTTATTCAATTATTAAGCTTAAAATAAATTAACAACTAACTTAAATAAATGAACTAACACTTATGCATCATTTATTCCAGCAACTAGTTTAATTAAGAGAAGTATTAAATGAACTTTAACTCATGCATCAATAAATAATCCTAGGAACTAGATTAATTAAGAGCAACACTTATTAAATAAAGTTCAACAAAAACACTTATTAATTAAACTAAGATGAGTTGAATAAATGTCCAACAACTCATTTATTAAACTACGATGCTTAAATCCATGGTTTTAAAATGCAAACTAAATGAACAAATGAGTTACTTAATGCAAGACTTAATTTAATGAAACTGACTTAAACTAACATGGGAGTTACATAATGCATGGCTTTATTAAATGCAGAACACATAATGCATGTCATAATTAAAATAAGTAGATCAATAATGCATGACATTAACTAAAGATGCATTTAATTAAACAAGGCATAATTAAAGACTAAAGTATTGAGCTGATTCGAGCTCAAATGAGCTGAATTTGAACTGGTCGAAGCTTGTGGAGCTGGAAATGAACTGGGATCAGCTTGCTAGCTATGCAAGGCTCGACTGAGGAGACTTGACTGACGGGGTTCGCTGGGCGTACTCGCATCATGTGGTCCAACGGTGATGTGATTATGCTCGGTTGATTGAGTCAAATTCACGTAGTTGCCCGATCGTAGACGAGAAGGGTCATTCGTGCCTCAGTTTTGGAAAATAGAATTGAAAGATTAGGTAGAAGGTTTTCAAAAGTTATGCAAAAGGGTAGTGATAGGTTCGGCTAAGGAAACAAGAAAGGATGTTGAAGGGATGGTTCGGTTTTGAAATAATAAGAAAGAAATGATGTAAGGTGGGGATGGAATAGTGAACTTAACGTCAGGAATGATTCAACACTAAAAAGTGTCACCTCGGTTCCTATATTGTTAAGGTGAAAAGATGGATAGATGGATAGGTGAACGCCACACCAAGATTGGTGATAAGTTCAAACAAGAACGGTAGATGCCACTAGCACAAGCTAGATAAGTCTTCGAAACTTGTACGAGATATGAGAGGAAGCAACCTCACAAGAACAATGTTCATTTAATAATTTGGCAAAAAAAGCCCCCTTTACAAAGAAATGAGTAAACTACTTATAAGCCTAAGATGTCTATTGATATTCGGCATCTATGATGTTCACACTAATTTAAATTCTGTTCACATTTGTATTTAACATGTTCATAAATTCGGCAGATTCATGTACTAGTTGAATGGACACTTTCTTCCCCCTAAGTGTGTGCATGAATGCTTAGTCATGAAGAAAGGCTTCAAGTGACTTGTATGTGCACCAAAGGTTGCATTCATCTCCTTGGGACGTTCATGCACTTGTATGGAACATGTATCTTCATAATTAAACACTTTAATGTCATGTAGGTTCATAAATGGCAGCATGAACCTAGTAAATTCGTTCTCCCCTTTGTGCATGCACTTAATTCAATCAATGTGTTGAATTATTGAATTAATTCCTTCCCTTGGACGTTCTTGAACCCATCCATGCATGTGTAGTAGCTTATAGGTCAATTCAAAGTGTGAACATGTTCAAGGAGCTCTATGGTCAACATAGAATTAGTTGGCAGCTACTTCTTGGCCGAATAAGTGCTTTGGAAAGTTAGGAGACAGCCACCATACATGCACTTAAGCCATTCATGCATTCTATCATCCCATGCATTTGATCCATTCATGGACTAGCCTTTAATGTCCATACATGCATTTGACACATGCATGAATTTGTAGAAACCTTGCATCTAGCCGTACATGCACCAGCATTTAATACTTCTTCATTCATGAGTATGGAATGCCAAAAGAGATGTTTCTTCATCCATACATTGTGCCATCCTTTATCATTGTATCTACAAAAAAAATAAAACAAGTCATTAAGACATCTCATGAACACTCATAAATTCGGCATGATGTGATCACATTAATATCATGCATTAATTTGGCTATGTGAACATAATCAATTTATGTAATGACTGACATATTAATAACAAACTAAAACAGCTTGTAGGAAATGCTTAGCATCAGCTCGAGTTATGGGTCCTCTTAGAAGCTCGATTAGATCTTGGTTTGCATTCGAGGATGCCCTGGGCGTGCTCACATCATTCCTCCCGTCTTCAAAGCAACTTGTCCTCAAGTCGAGCCATTTGTCCACTGGAAAATATTTTCTCTCACACGGCTTTCCTCGGTCAAATGGGATAAAGGTTGTTACACAAACCTGTTCACATTTATTCAGCAAATTTGTCAATAAAAAGGGCGACGAATTCAAATTCAAATAACACATATAAAATCCAGTCCAAAGATCATATGGCAAAAACTTTATTCGTTCATAACATGGATGCTTCATATTATCACACAATTTTGATATGCCACCAATATAAACAATTGAACAGAATGAAAACAAGGAATGATTAATCATGCAATTTAGCAAACAAGAATGCTTTCCTCATTTCAACCACAACATTCCAAATGGATCAAAACAAAGGACATATTCACTTGGCTTTTTGGTTTGAACAACCTCACCTTGCCGTATTTGATTGAATGGATTTACACTAGCAGGATGAATAATATGACCACTTTCCACAAAGTCATCATCAACAACATCGATTTCTTCATCTTTCAAACAAAATAAAGATATTGTTGACTTACCTTGATAATCTTGGAAGTTACATGATGAAAGTTTGATTTTACCTTGTTTGTGCAAAACAAACCTTCGCTCCTTAGCAAGTTAATGTAATCGATATTTTGAACTCGAACAAACCTGTAAAGGTGAAAAGTCAAAAAGACAATTCTTGCTTTTCAAAATATAAGTTCCACATGAATGGAAAATGTTAAGGTCACCAAGAAAAATGTACTTAAAAGGACAGGATAAAATGTTATTCACAAATGGAACGTCTAATTCAATTCCGGGATTAAAAATAAAATTTTCAGAATCAAAAACTTGGTTTTGATTTTGTAATCCAGCCACATGCTTTATTTCAAAAAATAAAGATAAGATTCGAAGAAGATGAGAAGGTAAAACAAAGTTACTTACACTAAGATCACAATGCTTACCTGTTCTTGGAAACAATTCAAAATGGCTTACTCCCGGCTTAAAGACTTGGTTTCGATCACTTATCCCAAGTTGCAACAAAAATTTCATTTTCACAGATAAGTTGCAAAAGTGAATCAAAGAGACTTTAAACTGACAATTACACAAGCATTCATGCTTCACAAATCCTAGTTGAACAAACAGTCCAAAACATGGAAATTTCGCATAGAAATTCAAAGATTTCTCTTGAAGAGCAAAATCAAACAGATCAAATATTTCATACAAAAAACTTTTAACGCATATATCGAGTAAAGAAGTTGTGTTCATGCAACCTTTCAGAAATTCAAATCCATCACAAATCATTTGAATAGGCACGTTTAAACAGAAAGATGAATTCAAAGAATTTACATAGCCATACTTATCAAAATGTGAAAACCTTTTATCACATACATTCACAATTTGCACAGGATGAACCAATCCAACAGAATCAACAGAATTACCGTTATAAAACATGTCATAAGACGGAATCTTCATGGTATCTTTGGAATCAACATCGTTAACATTAATATGTGAACAATAATTAGCCAAATCAAAAGATGGAAGTTTTTCAGAAGTTATGCCATCAAAATCTTTATGAGCAATTTTTAAATTAGGCGGCCTTGATTTGATAAACAAAGATTCCTTACCTTCCTTACCTTCGATTTCCAATGGGTGGCGGTCATCCACGAACTTACCTTTTTCAAACAACTGAAAACGCCTCTCGTTTTGAAGGTATCGGAGTTGGATTTGGTCGTATAGACTTTTAGGAACCTGAAAAGTTAAATCACAAGAAGATCGAATAGGTGGGTTAGTAGAAATAATCCTCACTTGCTCACTTGTTTTCTCACTCAATTCTTTTTCTTCTGAATCACTCGTTTCTTTTGTTTCAATTTCTTTTTCATCTTCTTTTTCACTCTCAAACTCTTTTTCATTTCCTTTTTGTTTTTCAAAGGCTTTTTCAAGTTCTCTCAAGATTCGCTCATTTTCTCTCTTACTTGCCTTTTGCCTCTCTTTTCTTTTTATTTCGTTTTCTTTTTCTTCTTTTGCTTTTTTTTTCTTTCCTTTGT
Source organism: Gossypium anomalum (assembly GCA_025698475.1). Lineage (NCBI taxonomy): Eukaryota > Viridiplantae > Streptophyta > Magnoliopsida > Malvales > Malvaceae > Gossypium > Gossypium anomalum. The sequence goes on from CM046963.1 coordinate 44,628,972, forward strand.
TTTCTCATTACAAGAATGTACAAAAGAATCATAATAATAGAGATCATGTTCGAAAGGCCAAGAACTATTTGCATGTGATTCACAATCATAACTTCATGTAGAACACTCCTTGAATGATTTCTTTGAAGTTCGGGAAGAAGTATATCTATCTCTTCGCACATTTTCTTGGAAGGAGTCAAAATCATAGTCGCTTCCTTGTCGTATCAATCTCCTTGATGAAAAATACTCTCGTTCGAAGTCTCTTCTTGAATAGGAGTCATAGTATGAATCTCTTTGCCTTGAAGTCAATGGCGAGAAAGAATCACGATAGGAACTTTGAATTCGGCGGTATATCTCCGTGGTGTTTTTGGTTCCGTTTTTCGACTTGAAGAAACTCAATCACTTTGGTCTCATTTTTTCAATCGATCTAGCCTCACTTGCAGTTGGCCAAACTCAGAATTCACCATTCTTCACATTTCTTGAACCAAGTATTGGAACTCTGACTCGGTAAATTCTTCACAATACATCTTGATTACTGAAAGGAAAATATGTTAGATCAAAACAAAAATTTAAGTTCCTCACTACAAAATCCTCACGAGTTCACTCGGAAAGAAATAATAGATGAACACCCCACTCGTGTTTGCGCTCATTTTAGGCTTTTTCAACTCTCAAATGCTCTCACACTCTCTAGCCTTTTACCACTCAAGCTTACTCTCGTAACCTCGTACTTTGTTTCTCTTGACTCGTCTTGGTGCTTTAGGGTCGGCTTAAAAAATGGTTACAAGGGGTAAGATGTTACGGTGTACAGGTAGGCTAGAAGAAAGTTTTGGTATAGTGTGGCGTTTTGGGAGGGTACAAAAAAAATTGAAGAAGAAGAACACTTGACGATCAGAACTAAATATAAACAAACGGAAGAACTTGATCACTTCATTTTTTTTTAAATTTCGTACCTTTTTTTTTTACAATACCACTATTACAATAGAGAAAAACAAAAATTACAACTTGATTTTTTTTTTTAATTTCAAACTTTTTTTAATTTTAAATTTTTTTAATTCAATTTTTTTACTAACCTATTTCGATCTTGATACGAACGTCGGCACTCACGTTTTACAAGCTCTGATACCAAATGATATGATCCGGCTCGAGTGATTGAGTTCAATTCATGTAGTTGCCCGATCATAGACGAGAAGGGTCGTTCGTGCCTCAATTTTAGAAAATAGAATTGAAAGATTAGGTAGAATTAGTGGAAGGTTTTCAAAAGTTATGCAAAAGGGTAGTGATAGGTTCGGCTAAGGAAACAAGAAAGGATGTTGAAGGGATGGTTCAATTTTGAAACAATAAGAAAGAAATGATGTAAGGTGGGGATGGAATAGTGAACTTAACGTCAGGAATGATTCAACACTAAAAAGTGTCACCCCGGTTCCTATATTGTTAAGGTGAAAAGATGGATAGATGGATAGGTGAACGCCATACCAAGATTGGTGATAAGTTCAAACAAGAACGGTAGACGCCACTAGCATAAGCTAGATAAGTCTTCGAAACTTGTACGAGATATGAGAGGAAGTAACCTCACAAGAACAATGTTCATTCAATAATTTGGCAAAAAAAGTCCCCTTTACAAAGAAATGAGTAAACTACTTATAAGCCTAAGATGTCTATTGATATTCGGCATCTATGATGTTCACACTAATTTAAATTCTGTTTACATTTGTATTTAACATGTTCATAAATTCGGTAGATTCATGCACTAGTTAAATGGACACTTTCTTCCCCCTAAGTGTGTGCATGAATGCTTAGTCATAAAGAAAGGCTTCAAGTGACTTGGATGTGCACCAAAGGTTGCATTCATCTCCTTGGGACGTTCATGCACTTGTATGGAACATGTATCTTCATAATTAAACACTTTAATGTCATGTAGGTTCATAAATGGCAGCATGAACCTAGTAAATTCGTTCTCCCCTTTGTGCATGCACTTAATTCAATCAATGTGTTGAATTATTGAATTAATTCCTTCCCTTGGACGTTCTTGTACCCATCCATGCATGTGTAGTAGCTTATAGGTCAATTCAAAGTGTGAACATGTTCAAGGAGCTCTATGGTCAACATAGAATTAGTTAGCAGCTACTTCTTGGCCGAATAAGTGCTTTGGAAAGTTAGGAGACAACCACTATACATACACTTAAGCCATTCATGCATTCTATCATCCCATGCATTTGATCCATTCATGGACTAGCCTTTAATGTCCATACCTGCATTCGACACATGCATCAATTTGTAGAAACCTTGTATCTAGCCGTACATGCACCAGCATTTAATACTTCTTCATTCATGAGTATGGAATGCCAAAAGAGATGTTTCTTCATCCATACATTGTGCCATCCTTGATCATTGTATCTACAAAAAAAATAAAACAAGTCATTAAGACATCTCATGAACACTCATAAATTCGGCATGATGTGATCACATTAATGTCATGCATTAATTTGGCTATGTGAACATAATCAATTTATGTAATGACTGACATATTAATAACAAATATTAATATAAGACAAGTTTAATGCTTAAATAAATATGTGTAAATTTTATTTAGTGCATTAAAGACAAAACCGAGTTTAAACGAAAATGAGCTAAGGTTTAGCTCGTGAGCTGGATATGAGCTAGAAGTGAGCTCGGTTTAGCTCAGGCAAGTTGGATTGAGCTCGAATAAGTTGGATTTGAGCTAGACAGAGCTCGTGGAGCTGGAAATGAGCTAGGATCAGCTTGCCAACAATGCATGGGTTCTTTGGAAGTTGCTTCAAGCTGATTTTGTGAGCATTGGGCCTTGTTTCAAACCAAGGTGTTACACTAGAAGCTAAAACAGGTTGTAGGAAATGCTTATCGAGTTATGGGTCCTCTTGGAAGCTCAATTAGATCTTGGTTTGCATTCGAGGATGCCCCGAGCGTGCTCACATCAAATGGACACGCCCGTGTTGGAGGCCGTGTTCGACCCCGTGTAACTCTCTGACTTGCACACATAGCCATGCCATATGCCCGTGTGCAAGGCTGTGTAGTTAATTAATTCAATTCGAAATTAGGTGCAGGTTTCACATGGCCAAGACACATGCCCATGTTTTAGGCCGTGTGGCACACACGCCCGTGTGCTCAATTTTGAGCATTCTGTTTCTCAAAATTAAGGTGTAGGAGACACACGGCCTAACCACATGCCCATGTTACCAGGCCGTGTGTCACACACAGTCTAGACACATGCCCGATTGTCTACCCGTGTGGACAAAAATGAAGTCATTTCTAGCTTCATTTCTCACCCAAAATTTCACCCAAGACCTACACTTAAAACACACAACCAACACCAACCATTCCAAGCATTTAAAATAGGCAAATTCATCTTTTAACAAGGAATACCATTACATGCATAGGTGTTTATAAACTTACCTTGAATTAACCTAGGCCATAGCAACCTTTGATAACATATTCATAACACGTGTGTATATGTATATCATAATAATCTACTTAGTAATAAGAAAATGAACCATTACTAGCCATTCCAATGGCTAGGTTACAAAATAACATTTCAAGCCACTATTGGCCAAGTTGTCCTGTACATGCCATTATACCAAAATGATTTTACTAAGTATACCCAAAATGAGTGGTTGATAGTGTGACGATGCTCCAACGATCTCCAACCTTCGCGAGCTTCCAAGAACTATAAAACAGGGGAAAAATAAATAGAGAAAGCATTACATGCTCAGTAAGTTCATATAACGGAAACTAAACTTACCAATCTTGCTTATTAAATCTAGGTATACAAGGTTATGTTTCCATCTATTTGGCGAAATTGCCTAATCACATACATTCAATCAAACATGTTAGTCACCAAAATCTTCGTATCAATTAAGTAACATAGATGAGCTCATCAAGCAATATTCTTTCATGTCATTATCATATCATCTGAAGATTTTCATTCCATGTCAAGAGTTATATGTCCATTGAATCATTGAATTCTGATGGATGTTCAAGTAGTATACTCGAAGTGTACGATTCAATAATCCATCAATTCCTTATTCAAGGGCACCCTTGTAATAGTTCAATTTTGACCCTAGTCAGAATAGTGGTTTCGGGACCACAAATCTGAGTTAGAATAATATTTTAATATTATTTTCTGTGCCTATTATAAGTGAATTGACATGTGTGAAAGTCTTGTGTGAAAATCTAATTGTTTGTGTGCTTAATTTGTAAAAAGGACCTAATCGCGTAAAAGGTGAAAGCTGTGTGCTAGTTATTAAAAGTGCCTATTTGGCTTGGCTTTGTAAATGAGAGGTCCTTATGATGCTAATAGACCATTTTTATGATTAAAAGACATAGATAGCCATGAGATAGTTGAATTTATAAATGTTTTTATGCAAGGGTAAAATGGTCAAATGTTTAATAAACTAATATATGATAAAACAAAACATGAAAAATAGGCATTATATGTTTTTTTTCTTGCTGAAAATCAAAGGAAAAAGAAAGATAAAGGGTTTTAGGGTTCGGCTAGTTGGAAGCTTAATTCGGGTATGTTTTTACTTCAGTTTTTGATAATTTCTATGTTTCTGTGATCGTTGCTTAGTGTACTACAAAGCCCATGTCTCAATTTTTGATTTTGGTGATGATTTTGAAATATGTCATTGATGAATACATGAGTTTTGTGTTGTTAAATGGTGAAATATGAGATCTTGATGTTGGGTTTACATGTTTTGCCTTTGGATTTTTGATGAATTTGAGCAATTTGGGCTAAATTGTAAAAATGTTATTTTGAGGGACTAAAATGTGAAATAAATGAAATGTGTGGACTAGTATGAGTACTAGGAGATTTTGGCTAAGCTTGTGTATATACAAATTATGTGTATTTCGTGATTTTGTGAAATAGGGACTAAAGTGTCAAAATGTGAAAATGTGAGGGCTAGTTTGGAAATTGCCCTAAATACGTGTTTGGGGATTAAATTGAATTAATTGGTGAATAAAAGGGTTAATTTTGAAAACATATAGATCAAGAAAGGAGGAATTCAGGCTTAGATTGAGGAAAAACGAAGGTTATCGAGTAGATAGTCTAAGTCGAGAAATTTCAAGTACGAGGTAAGTTCGTACTTAAAAATGTTATGTTAAGTAAGCTTTGATGCATTACATTATATATGTGTTGTATATAATTGAATTGGATGATATATTGATGAATCAAAAACTTTGGCACTAAGTGTGCGATTTAAACTAGCTTCGGCTACTTGAAGCACTAAGTGTGTGATACTGACTTACTCTCGGTTATTTGAGATGGCACTAAGTGTGCGGAAATATTCTAGTTTCAGCTAACTTTATAGCACTCTCTGTGCGGATGTTCAAAATATGGATGAATTATGGAAAGTTTGGTAACTTTCAACAAGAGGTGAGTATGAAAGTAAATAAGTACGGGAAGATCCAGGTATGTACAAGACCTAAGTGGTAGAGGATAGAATGTTTATGAATTTCATTGGATTGACATGATCTCGAGGATTTATTTTTTACAATGCTTATTGTTTCATATATTGATGATGATTTGAGTATGAGCTTACTAAGCTATTTATAGCTTACTTTGTGTGATTTCTGCCTGTTTACAGTTATCGTAGCTACTGAAGGCTCTGGATAGTCGAGGATTGTCACCACACTGTCAAACTTTTTTTGGTACTTTTGGCAAATGTACATATTTGAAGTATGGCATGTATAGGCTAGAATGTCTAAGTTTGTAAGCTTGATGTATGTATATATATTATGCCATAAGAGTTGGCTAGCAAATGGTATGTTTGTGTTAAGTTTTGGAATGGCTTTGAGTGAGTTATTGAATGATGATGATATAGTTGTATTGAAGTAGTGTTTTGAGCATGAAATTGGCTGAAAATTGTTGTACGAATGTTGCTTATTTATGCTTGTAGGATTGGACCCTTAAAGGGTGGCAAATTGGCTTAAACCAAGCCTGCATTGTGCCACACGGCCAGGGAACACGGGCGTGCCTTGTGGCTGTGTGAAAAAGTCAGTAGCTAGCTAAGTTACACACGGTTATGGCACACGGCCGTGTCTGTTGGTCATGTTATAAAGTCAGTATATGACCTACTTTTGGCACGATTGGACCACATGGACGTGTCTTTTGCTCGTGTGAGTAACACGGCCCAGTCACACGGCCTAGTCACACGGGCGTGTGAATTTGTCAATTTTGAAAATTTTGTTTAAGTTCTATAAATTCTGAATGGGTCCGGTTTAGTCCCGACCCCCTCTTTAATGTATGTTGTTGGTCTCGTGGACCATCTTAATGGATGAATTGTGGGTGAATGCAATTGTATTAATGTTGTATGAGATTTGTAAATCTGTGTTGTTCTGAAATGCTCTACCTGTTTAGTGATGCCCCTTACCTATTCCAGTGACAGTTACGGGATAGGGGTGTTACATTTTATTAGTATCAAAGCTATGGTTTAGTCAGTTCTAGGACTACCATAGCGTGTGTGAGTCTAGCTATACATGCCATATGTCTGAACTGTGATAGTGTGATGAATCTTGACGCTAAAATGTGCTTTTATATAGCAATGGATCCCAATAGAGCTGTAGCTAACGATGTTAAGAGTAATGTGCCTGCTCCCGCGCAAGGGACGGTGCAAGATGATTCTCGACCGGCTACGAGTAGCTGTGGTAGTGAGGCTAAGCAAGCCTTCTATCAGATGATGAATGATTGGTTCACCCAATATATTAGAACCAATCCAGCTATTCAACAGCCTCCACCCCCGGTTAATCCTTATCAAATTCCTGTTATGCCCGCGGTGAGTCCAGTTCAACTAAGTAGACCACCTACTGATAAGATTAGAAAGTATGGGGCTGAAGAGTTTCGAGCTACAACGAATGATGATGCTTAAAGAGCCAAATTCTGGTTAGAGAATACGATACGAGTGTTTGATGAAATGTCTCTGAATCCTGAGGAGTGTGTGAAATGTGCCGTTTCACTTCTGAGAGATACGACGTATCATTGGTGGAAGTGTTTAATATCGGTGGTTCTGAGTGAACGGGTTACATGGGATTTCTTCCAAGTTGAATTTCGAAAGAAATACATTAGTCAGATATTCATTGATCAGAAATGAAAAGAGTTTCTCGAGCTTAAACAGGGTCGTATGTCTGTTACTGAATACGAACGGGAATTTGTGAGATTGAGTCAGTACGCTTGGGAATGTGTATCAAATGAAGAAATAATGTGTAAAAGATTTGAGGATGGACTAAATGAAGATATTCCCCTGCTAGTCGAGATTTTAGAGATTAAAGAAATGGTGGTGCTCGTTGAGTGAGCTTGTAAGGCTGAAGAATTAAGTAAAGATAAAAGAAAGGCTGATGTTGAAGCTAGAGAGGTACGAAAGAGATAATCGGACAAATCATTTCAGTCAGGATCCAAAAAGTTTAGAGATGATAGCAATCATTCAAAGACCAGTGCGAGATATCTGAACAAAGATCGTGTTAAATCGCAATCGAATTACAAATCTTCAGCCACGTCTATTGCTAGTGTTGATAATGCAAAGAATGAAAAGCCTAAATGTGAGCAATGTGGAAGACGACACTTTGGTGAATGCTGGGGAAAAAGTAATAATCGAGCTTGTTATAGTTGTAGTTCGAGAAACCATTTTATTAAAGATTGCCTAGATTTATCTGAAAAAGATAATGTTTAGAATCCAAGACAGAGTGGTAATGTTTCTCGTGGTAGACCTCCTAGAAATTCGAGAAATGTAAGTGGTAGTCAAAGAGGAACGAAAGACACAACTGTTAGATCTGAGGCTCGTGCACCTGTTAGAGCATATGCTATCCGGGCTCGTGAGGAAGCTTCATCTCCAAATGTGATTACTGGTACTTTTACTCTTTATGATACTTTTGTGATTGCATTGATAGACCCTGGATCAACACATTCTTATATCTGTATGAACTTAGTGAACAATAAGACTTTTGATGTGATCCGGCCCGGGAAGTTGAGTCGAATTCACGTAGTTGCCTGATCGTACACGAGAGAATTGTTCGTGCCTCGAATTTTAGTAATAGAAGTAAAAGAATAAGTTAGGATAAGCGGAAGGTTCAAGAAGTGTGGAAGTAGCAATAAGTTCGGCTAAGGGTAGCAAAGATGGATGATGGATAAATGGCTCTGTTTGGTTAACAAAAAGAAATTTGAATGATGGGGATGGAAATCGAACTTAACGTTAGGAATGATTCAACACTAAAAAGTGTCACCCCGGTTCCTATATTGTTAAGGTGAAAAGGATGGATAGAAGGATAGGTGAACGCCACACCAAGATTGGTGATAAGTTCAAACAAGATCGGTAGACGCCACTAGAACAAACTAGATAAGTCTTCGAAACTTGTACGAGATATGAGAGGAAGCAACCTCACAAGAACAATGTTCATTCAATAATTTGGTAAAAAGTCCTTTTTACAATGAAATGAGCAAACTATTTATAAGCCATCATGTAGTAACCGAATGGACAAACTAGCTAGCTTAAAGACTAAGTAAATTCAGTCATGAACTAACTAGAATGTTCTTGAATGAAAACATTAATTATCTAGTCTTGATTCGGCTGATGGGGATGTGTTTGGACAGCTTCATGCATGAGCTTTAATCATTTGGATGAATATAACCTTTGGAAGCTAAATAGGTTGTCTAGGTTCGGCCATGGGGTGCATGAAGCTTCCAAGAGGTGTCTCTTGGCCGTGCATAGAAACTCCAAGGGTCCTTCCACATGCATTCGGCTGTACATGGAACTTGGAAGGAAGCTTGAACCTAGCCGTACATGAACTTGCATTACTTGCCCTCCATTCATGCATGTGTGCCATCCAAGGAAGATGTATTCTTAAATATCCATTGCATGCAATTAATCCTCCATGTACATGAATGTGAGACCTCCAAACATTGAACCGAACCATGCATATATCTTCCCGTTCAATGAACATTCCCATACATGTACCTTGCCATGAATGAATCTCCACATTCGACTGAACCTACATAATTAAATGACATCATTAAATAAAATAATTATTCATATAATCATAATTAAAAATATTGACTAAACAACTTAATGACACTAACTAAATTCAGACATATTAATTATAAGTCAACTATCATATTAAATTCGGCTAGCTCAAATAGTCAAAAACACTTAGTGAGCTAAGTTGAGCTAGGGAATTCGGCATGAGCTGTAGCAAACTTAATTAAGAACAAATTTTAATATTATTTTATTGTAATGTAAAAGAAATAAGCTAAAACGAGCTAAAATAAAGCTCAAACGAGCTAAAACGAGCTCAAGTGAGCTGATTGGAGCTGAATGGCGCATGGGGAGCTGGACAGGAGCTGAGATCGGATTGCAAAAGAATGCATTGAGTCTTCAAGGAGTTGTCCTTAGCTCCTCCAACATCATGGACCTTGTTAACATCCCAAATGCGCAACACCAAGGCCGATAAAGCGTCTTGAATTTGCTTAGTTCGAGTTCGAGTCATGGGTCCTTTTGGAAGCTCGATTAAATCATGATTTGCATTCGAAGATGCCCCGAGTGTGCTTACATCAACTTTTCTTGTAGAGTCTACTAAATTTGTGGTTATAATTTCGAACCCTTTTGATACGACCCCGCCCGAGTGCCCTCCTTGAATAGTTCCTTACAATCCATTACGAGCTAAATTTGTTTGAATTTCAGCTCGTTACAGCTTGCTTGAGCTTCTTTTTAATTTTCCAGCTTTTGCATTTAATTAATTAAATAATTTGCATGATATTTTTAGCTCGATGAGCTCGTATTGCTTTTATTTTGCTGAAATAAATCATTTGATTCGCTGATTAGTTAAATTAGTTAAATTAGTTTTAACAATTAATTTGTCTTGGTCCAGCAATTTAATGTGTCTTAGTTTTTATTGGCTAATTAAGTTGTCTAGCTTACAAGGTTTAAATGTGACTTAATTTGCTGGAACTTATTGAGTCTTACTTAAGACAAATTTATTAGTTGCTGCTAATTAATTTGTCTTAGCCGAATTTTGACTTAATTAATTGCAGCCGAATTTAATATGTCTTAGTTCCAGCATGTTTTTAGTTTGTCTTGTTCGTTGCATGATTTTTAAATGTGTCTAAATTAATTAATGTGCTGAATTAATTTGTGTGTATAGGTGCAAGCATGGGACGGCACTAATAAGGAGCTGAAGCATTAAAGACAGCATGCCTGGACAGATTTAATGAGCTACTGGTTAACGAATTTAATGAGCTGCTAGTGGACGAATTTAATATGTCCTAACTCATTTAATTGTGGTTTAAATTTTGCAGCAGCATACATGCATGGACGGCATTAAATGGAGAATGTATCTAGCTGCAGCATTAAGCTAAAATTAAATCCAGCAGCCTTTATTCTTCCCCAAAAGTCTATTCGTGTATTTCAACAGCCAATATGCTATTCACACTATGTTTTCACCCAAGGAAGCTGATCATTTTCGTTCTTTCACATTGGGAGGCTGTTGGAGTTCAAGTATTCACACTATTTGGGCTGTTCGTGTTCCAAAACTTCCATTAAAATGCTGCTGCATGTTCAGCTTCTCAAGGCAGGACTAAAAGAGCTCATTTAAGCACTTGGCTAAACATAGACATGGCCATTCAGCTCCCAACCCTTCCAAATACATTCAGCTGACTTTCCTTCATCTAGAAGCTGTCCAATGGCGTTCCAAATGGGTGGAGAAGCATCCTGGAAGTTTCTTGAAAAATTTTGGAATTTCCAACTCATTTAAAGGCTGAACCAAGTGACCATTCAGCTGGGTTTATGTCCATTCAGCTAGCCAGTTTTTATGCTATAAATTTGTGCTCATTTTACTTTGTAAGAAAAAGGGAACACTTTTATAAAACTCAGTTTAATTTGTGAGAATTTCTTCTCTCATATTTCGTTCTAAGACTTGATTGGCTTATCTGTTAGTCAGTGGCATCAGTCCTTTTCTTCTGAACTTATCACTCTCCTGAGTGTGGCGTTCGTCCATCTTCTTATACCTTTGGTTCTTACTTTTCTAAGTAACGAGTCAAGGTCCGCCTACTATCCTTCGTTAATCCACCTTAAACAACATAAGTTCCGAGGCAACACTGTCTATGGTGTTGAATCGATCTTAAAGTTTAAGTTCAATCTCCATTTCACCATCTATCTTTATTTTACTTATTATCCTAAACCGAACCATTCATATAACTCCTATCTTGTTCCTTTCCAACCTAACCTATCTTCATCATTTAGCCTTATTTTGAACTCTTTTGATAACTTCCGCTCCAAATAGCCAAATACATCCTTTTCTCCAAACCGAATGATACTTTCTCGAAGACGATCGGGCAACTTAAGACGACTCGACTTGCATCACCGGGCTGGTTCATATCATTTGGTATCAGAGCTATTAAATCGAGAAGTACCAACATTCGTGGCATTACCGAAATAAGTGCGTTGTAAAAAAAATTGAAAAAAATTAAACAAATTATTTTTGCTTCAAAAATTCTCTTGAGTTTATTTCTTTGTATTAGAATTTAAAAAAAAAGAAAAAAAGAAATTCAAAATTAAAAAAATTTTGTGAAATTATTGTGAAAAAAAAGTGATTGGAGAGTTTGTGTTTATTTTCTAGTAACCCCGATCAACAAATCCTTTTCTATTTCCCTTACTACCCAAACGCTACACTTCTACCAATTTATTTTTTTTAGCCTACCCTATTCACCCTCGTCATCAACCATTGTAAACCCATTTGAAGTCGACCCCGAAAACTACGATAAAGCCTACTCTAGTCTTTTAATGAAGTTACGAGAGAAGAAAGAAGTGGAAAAAGGCATGAGAGAGTGAACGCATTTGAGAGGAGGTAAAAGCCAAAACGAGAACAAACATGAGTGTGAGTGCCACTATTTCTTTCCTTTCGAGGGAATCGTGAGATTTTTGTGGTGAGTTTATTATTTCTGTCTTGTTCTTAATCATTCAAATCATGAATCAATAAGTGTTTTCTGAGTCCGATTATCAATATTTGGTGACCGAGATGCATAGAATCATGAACTCTGAATTTGATAAAATGCACAAGAGTTTGGATCAAGTGGAGGAAAGTATCCGATGGAAGCAAATTTTGCCAAATCGAGATTCGGAGTTAAGATCCTCATGGCGACATGCATCCCATGACTATCTGAGAAGAGAGCGTTATCGTGACTCCTACTCATCAAGGAATTCGAGTAAAAAGAAGGAACGTTTTGAGAATAAGATCTTTCAAGAGGACGAACGAGAAAGTACAAGTTATACTTCAAGTGCCACAAAGTATCCATCCATGGAGGGGCATTCACAAAGATATGATCGTATGTCCTATGAAGATGCTTTCCCTTCCTTCGAACGAAAAACTTACCGTTCTGAATCTTTTGTGACATCTCCTTCTTGTAATGAAAAAATGAGACAAAAATAAATCAAAAGAAAAAAAAGACAAGAGAAGATAATGCAAGAAAATGAACAGATTTTGAAAGAAATCGAGAAAAGGAAAAGAGAAGAAATTGAAAAAGAGAAAGAGTGTGAAGAGAAAGAAAAAGAAATCAAAAAGAAAAATGAGAAACTTGAAAAAGAGAGTGCGCTTAAAGAAACACAAGAAACGAGTGTTGTGGAAAAAGAGAGATTATTTGAAAAAGAGTTTGAAAAAGAAATAAGTGAAGAGAACGAGAGAGAGCAAGAAAACACAAGTGTTTTAACTAACCATACTACGAGTTCTCTTATGATGTTTCTTTTATTCAGGTTTCTGAAGATTCCCGAGACAAGTTTCAACTACAATACTTACCTGCCGAGAGACACTTTCATTTGATTGAAAAGGGTAAGGTTGAATGTGGAATCCAACAGTAAGTGTTTAGTGGTAAAGAATCTTTAGCAACCGAACCACGGCAATCAGGTTTGAAAGTTTTCGATAAAAGTTTCGATGACTTAGTTTCTAAAAGCTTCCCATATCTTAGTTTGGTCAATTGTTATTCTCTGTTTGAAGTTGATAAATTCGTTTTGAGTGAAAGTTTGAGGAATTGTTTTCATGATGTGATTTGTGATGAAAGCCTATTGATATTGTTCGAATTGTTCGATAAACACCAAATATGATCATTTGTGCTAACGGGTTTTCACTAAAAGTATTTAGTTTGTTTGACTATGTTGATCACGTGCAACAATTCCTGCCTTGCGTGAATTCATTAAATTTGTGCAAATCTGTTTTGATGAATGTAAAGAATTTTGATTGCTTGATTTGGCGTAAGAATCAATTTTCTTGGTTCGGCATGATTGATGCAATGACAAAAACGAAACCTTTGCTACACTTTGGAGTAAATAAACAAATTCATGTGTTTAAACCTGGACTTTCTTATTTTAGTTTGGTATTCAATAAAATTAGGCATCTTCAATTTTGTTTGACCTATTTATGTTTGTCTGATGCTTGGGCTATAAAATCATTTCTTGATCATTTCATGAAGTTGTACATGAAATTCATGTTTCATCCCAAAAGGGTAAGTACTACTCATGTTTGTAATCCTGGCATTGGATCAAATGATCAACTTGTGAAAGATGATTCAACTTGTTCCTTCGAGCCTACCATTTATGGTGACCCTACCATCTATTATCTTTGTGAGGGAGATACTCTGAAAAATGAAAATTGTCTTTGTGTTTACCCATCTTTTCAGGTCTCTCGAGGATCGTTTTACGAATTTCGACTACAATATCTTTCCGAGGGAGAAGATTTGTGTTGGTTGAGAAAAGTAAAACCAATCATCAATGTATTAGGCCTAAAAGTAATCGAGGTATGATTTTTGAAAATTTTAAGACACCTCTGTTCTTTAAGTGTGAAGACGAAAACATGGTTGATGATTTGATTGTGGAAAACCCTTTGCATAGTGATGTGGTTGAACATCCTATTTGGACTTGTAAAAATCTGCTTGCTTTAGATGATGACAAGGTAACAGATGAACCTTATTCCTCGTTTGCTTATGTTGAAAACTTGCAACACTTGAACTATTTCATTAACTTATTTCGACTAAGCGACAACTTGTGGAAGCAATTTGAGGAGAATCAATACCTTAAAACCTGCTTGGTTTTGAGACGATCATTTGATAAAGCATTACCCCTTGGAGTGAGTGCCTATTCGAATGATTTTCCCATGTCTATTACATCGCTTCCTATGCTTTCAATATTACCGATCATGGAGAACTTGAAACAAATTTGTAAATTCTTAATTTGGTGTGCCCTTAATACTTTCTTTTATTGTGTCGGTAAATCATTGAAGTGGGTCATTCCTAATGATGGACACGTGACTAATTTGTCATCCTTCATAGTTGTGTGTTATATTCAGGTTTTTATAAAATGCGACAACCAAGGGCCTTGTATCGACGAGCGTTTTGCTACGAGTAAGTGGCCCGACTTGAGGACAAGTCGCTTCGAAGAGGGAGAGGATGATATGGCCACGCCCGAGTGCCCTCCTTGAACAGTTCCTTGCAATCCATTGCGAGCTGAATTTGTTTGAATTTCAGCTCGTTACAGCTTGCTTGAGCTTCTTATTAATTTTCTAGCTTTTGCATTTAATTAATTAAATAATTTGCATGATATTTTTAGCTCGATGAGCTCGTTTCAGCTCATTTTATTTTGCTTTTATTTTCCTGAAATAAATCATTTGATTTGCTGATTAGTTAAATTAGTTAAATTAGTTTTAACAATTAATTTGTCTTGTTCCAGCAATTTAATGTGTCTTAGTTTTTATTGGCTAATTAAGTTGTCTAGCTTACAAGGTTTAAATGTGACTTAATTTGCTGGAACTTATTGAGTCTTACTTAAGACAAATTTATTAGTTGCTGTAGCCGAATTTTGACTTAATTAATTGCAGCCGAATTTAATATGTCTTAGTTCCAGCATGTTTTTAGTTTGTCTTGTTCCTTGCATGGTTTTTAAATGTGTCTAAATTAATTAATGTGTTGAATTAATTTGTGTGTACAGGTGCAAGCATGGGACGACATTAATAAGGAGCTGAAGCATTAAAGGACAGCATGCCTAGACAGATTTAATGAGCTGCTGGTTAACGAATTTAATGAGCTGTTGGTGGACGAATTTAATATGTCCTAACTCATTTAATTGTGGTTTAAATTTTGCAGCAGCATACATGCATGGACGACATTAAATGGAGAATGTATCTAGCTGCAGCATTAAGCTAAAATTAAATCCAGTAGCCTTTATTCTTCCCCAAAAGTCTATCGTGTTTTTCAACAGCCAATATGCTGTTCACACCATGTTTTCACCCAAAGAAGCTGATCATTTTTGTTCTTTCACATTGGGAGGCTGTTGGAGTTCAAGTATTCACACTATTTGGGCTGTTCGTGTTCCAAAACTTCCATTAAAATGCTGCTGCACGTTCAGCTTCTCAAGGCAGGATTAAAGGCACTTGGCTGAACATAGACATGGCCAATCAGCTCCCAACCCTTCTAAATACATTCAGCTAACTTTCCTTCATCTAGAAGCTGTCCAATGGCGTTCCAAATGGGTGGAGAAGCATCCTGGAAGTTTCTTGAAAAATTTTGGAATTTCCAACTCATTTAAAGGCTGAACCAAGTGACCATTCAGCTGGGTTTATGTCCATTCAGCTAGCTAGTTTTTATGCTATAAATTTGTGCTTATTTTTACTTTGTAAGAAAAAGGGAACACTTTTATAAAACTCAGTTTAATTTGTGATAATTTCTTCTCTCGTATTTCGTTTTAAGACTTGATTGGCTTATCTGTTGGTCAGTGGTGTCAGTCGTTGTCTTCCGAACTTATCACTCTCCTGAGTGTGGCGTTCATCCATCTTCTTATACCTTTGGTTCTTACTTTTCTAAGTAACGGGTCAAGGTCCGCCTACTATCCATCGTTAATCCACCTTAAACAACATAAGTTCCGGGGCAACACTGTCTATGGTGTTGAATCGATCTTGAAGTTTAAGTTCAATCTCTATTTCACCATCTATCTTTATTTTACTTATTATCATAAACCGAACCATTCATATAACTCCTATCTTGTTCCTTTCCAACCTAACCTATCTTCATCATTTTAGCCTTATTTTGAACTCTTTTGATAACTTCTGCTCCAAATAGCCAAATACATCCTTTTCTCCAAACCGAACGATACTTTCTCGAAGATGATCGGGCAACTTAAGACGACTCGACTCGCATCGCCGGGCCAGTTCGTATCACCCTTAGGCAAATGTGTTTTAGTTGATAAAGTCTACAAGAAATGTCCGTTAATGATTCGAGATATTTATTTTCCTGCTAATCTGGTGCTACTGCTTTTCGACGAATTTGATATAATTTTGGGAATAGATTGGTTAACTTTGCATGATGCTATTGCGACTTGCAAACGAAAAATTATTGACTTGAGATGTAAGAATAATGAAATAATTCGAATTGATTCTACTGATCTGAATGGTCTACCAGCTATAATATCTATAATGAAAGCACGAAATTATGTGAAGAAAGGTTGTGAAGCCTATTTAGCTTATGTGTTAGAGTCGAAAGTGGATGATAAGAAAATTGAATCAGTGCCTGTTGTCTGTGAATTTTCTGAAGTGTTTCCTGAAGAACTACCTGGTTTGCCTCCGATTCGGGAAGTCGAATTTGGTATTGAATTGGTACCTGATACTACTCCAATATCGATTGCTCTGAACAGAATGGCTCCAACTGAACTAAAAGAATTGAAATCTCAGTTGCAAGAATTGACAGATAGGGGATTTGTTAGACCGAGTTTTTCACCATGGGGTGCTCCTATTCTGTTTGTGAAAAAGAAAGATGGCACAATGAGAATGTGTATTGATTACCACCAACTTAACAAAGTGACCATAAAGAACAAATACCCTCTGCCCAAGATCGATGACTTATTCGATAAGTTGAAAGGTGCTACTGTGTTTTCAAAGATAGATTTGAGATCGGGTTACTATCAGTTGCGAGTAAAGGACTCTGACATACCGAAAACTACTTTTAGAACGAGGTACGGGCATTATGAATTCTTAGTAATGCCTTTTGGATTAACGAATGCACCTACTATCTTTATGGATTTGACTAATAGAATTTTTAGACCGTATTTAGATCAATTTATTGTTGTGTTTATTGATGACATATTGATTTATTCACGTAATGAATCTGAACATGCCGAGCATTTGAGAATAGTGTTACAGACATTGCGAGATAAACAGTTGTATGCCAAGCTCAGTAAATGTGAATTCTGGTTTCGAGAAGTTAGTTTTCTGGGCCATATTATGTCAGCCTCTGGAATCCGAGTTGATCCGAGCAAAATTTTAGCTATTATGGATTGGAAACCTCCGAGAAATGTATCTTGAGACTGTAGTTTTCTAGGACTTGCTGGTTACTATAGAAGGTTTGTAAAAGGTTTCTCGATGATTGCGACTCTGTTAACGAAATTGCTTCAGAAAGATGTGAAGTTTGAATGGTCTGAAAAGTGTCAGAATAGTTTTGATTAGTTGAAAGCTTTGTTGACCGAAACTCAGGTATTAGTACAACCTAAATCGGGAAAAGAATTTGTTGTGTATAGCGATGCTTCGTTGATTGGTCTGGGATGTGTTCTGATGCAAGAAGGTAAAATTATTGCTTATGCTTCGAGACAGCTGAAGCCACATGAAAAGAACTATTCGACACACGATCTTGAGTTGGCTGCTATTGTGTTTGCCTTGAAAATCTAGCGTCACTACCTGTTTGGTGAGAAAGGTTATGTGTTTTCCGATTATAAAAGTCTGAAGTATTTAATGACGCAAAAAGATTTGAATCTGCGATAGAGAAGATGGTTAGAACTATTAAAAGACTACGAGCTAGTTATTGATTATCATCCGGGCAAAGCAAATGTTGTTGTTGATGCTTTAAGTCAGAAATCGTTGTTTGCATTGCATATAATGAACGCTCATTTGAATCTGTCTGATGATGGTTTAGTTTTGGTAGAACTGAAAGCAAAACCTTTGTTTATGCAACAAATCTGTGAAGCTCAGAAGTCTGACAATGAATTGATAGCAAAACGAGCTCTATATGAATCTGAATTTCGGGTTGATGTTAATGATTGTTTGAGATTCAGAAATAGACTCTGTGTTCCGAGAAATCCAGAGTTAATTCAGTTGATTTTGAGTGACGCTCACAGTAGTAGATTCTCTGTACATCCGGGGAGTACGAAAATGTATAACGACTTGAAGCAACTATACTGGTGGCCGGGAATGAAAAGAGATATTTCTGATTTTGTTTCCAAATGTTTGATTTGTCCGCAAGTTAAAGCTGAACATCAGGTTCCATCAGGTCTATTGCAACCGATTATGATTTCGGAATGGAAATGAGATCGAGTGACTATGGATTTTGTTTCGGGTTTGCCCTTGTCTCCGAAAAAGAAAGATTCGATCTGGGTTGTAGTTGACAGATTAACGAAATTAGCTCACTTTATTCCTGTACGATCTGAATTCTCACTTGATAAGTTAGCTGAGCTTTATATTTCTGATATTGTAAGACTGCATGGTGTACCATTGTCGATTATGTCAGACAGAGATCCGAGATTTACATCGCGATTCTGGAAGAGTTTGCAAGATGCTCTAGGTACTAAATTGCATTTCAGTACTGCTTTTCATCCGCAAACAGATGATCAATCTAAGCGGATTATTCAGATACTCGAGGATATGTTGAGATGTTGCATCATTGAGTTTGAATGTACGTGGGAACAATATTTACCCTTGATTGAATTCGCTTATAATAATAGTTTTCAGTCGAGTATTAAAATGACACCGTATGAAGCATTATATGGTAGAAAGTGTAGAACTCCATTATACTGGTCTGAGCTCAGTAAGAATAAGATTTACGGTGTTGATCTGATAAAAGGAACAGAACAGAAAGTAAAAATAATCCGAGATAGTTTGAAAGTTACCTCTGATCGACAGAAGTCTTATGCAGATTTGAAACGAATGGATATTGAATATGAGATCGGTGATAAAGTATTTCTAAATGTATCTCTGTGGAAAAAACTGTTTCGATTTGGTAGAATGGGCAAGTTGAGTCTGAAGTTCATCGGACCTTATGAAATCACTGAGCGAGTTGGGCCGGTTGCTTATAGATTGAGGTTACCTTCTGAGCCAAAAAAGATTCATAATGTATTTCACGTATCAATGCTTCGACGATACAAATCGATCCTTCGTATGTGATTTCTTCGTCTGATATAGAAATTCAGTCTGGCATGACTTATGAAGAAAAGCCAATTTGTATTATGTCTCGTGAGATTAAAGAATTGCGTAAGAAGAGAATTTCGTTAGTTAAAGTACTGTGGCATAGACACGGAGTAGAAGAGGCTACATGGGAGCCTGAGGATGCAATGAAATAGGAAGAGGCTACGTGGGAGCCTGAGAATGCAATGAACTAGCAATATCTGAATCTATTTAACGGTAAGATTTTCGGGGACGAAAATCCCTAAGGGGGGAGAATTGTAACAGTCTGATTTTTACCCTAGTCGAAATAGCAGTTTCGGGACCACAAATCTGAGTTAGAATAATATTTTAATATTATTTTCTGTGCCTATTATAAGTGAATTGACATTTTTGAAAGTCTTGTGTGAAAATCTAATTGTTTGTGTGCTTAATTTGTAAAAAGGACCTAATCGCGTAAAAGGTGAAAGCTGTGTGCTAGTTATTAAAAGTGCCTATTTGGCTTGGCTTTGTAAATGGGAGGTCTGATGCGATCGCGCCCCATGGTTCAGCTAGTTTGAGCAAGGATTCTTTGGTGCTACCACAAGGTCCTATTACTCGAGCTCGAGCCAAGAAGTTTAAGGAGTCTATCACAGCTTTTGTAGCTCAAACTTGGAATGAAACGCTATTAGGACACTCCGAGGAAGCAGATTCCAGCTCTTTGAACTCACCATGCAACTACCTGCAAGTCCAGGCTCGGCTCATCGAGCTCACTTCCCGTTCTCACTCGGGTCCGACTCACTACCACTGACTCATGAGTCCAAGTCCATTTCGGTTTTAGCTCATAAGTTGAATTCGGCTCATGAAGACTACTTTGACTTCATTTGACTACTATTAAATTTTTATTTAATAAGTTCATTAAATAGTTAATTAATAAACCACATATTAAGTTAGTTCACATTAGTTTTATTTAATATGTCTTGGTTGAACTAGGATTTAATGTGTTCAAATTACTACAATTATTTATTGTGTTAGCCGAATTTATGAGAGTGTTTAATATGTTCTTATTATTGCTGCCACCTTAATGTGTTCACATTGATGATTAATGCTTGATTTTAATGTTGCGGTGCATGCATAGAAAGGTTCAATGGACGGCAATCAAAGAGGCATATGCATGTTCATGATGGTCATTCATGCATTTTGAAGATTCATGGATCAAATTAATGAAGGAACATGCATTGGACGGTTCATGTATTGATCATGTGTTCACACCTTGTGTTCACACCATGATGACCATTGATTAATTTGTTCATACACAAGAGTCTACTCAAGGTCCTCGTTCACACCAAGTTTGACCCTTCATGAGGCCTCATTTAATTAAGCCACTCATGGTGAAACAACATGAATTAAAGGCCCCATTAAAAGAGTTAGCCGAATCTAGCCATGCATGCATGAAGAACATTTATCCAAATACATCAATGCATATTCATGAAGTCTTCCATCCACCTCCCATTCGGCCGAACATGGACATGCACATTGAAAGTCATTTCTAGAATTTTCGTAGCCATTAATAGTTACATTGCTTAGTTGTTAAGCCTATGAACTTGACAATTCGGTTAGCATAGGTTACTAGTATAAATAGTTGTTCACTTTCATTGTAAAGGAACTTTTGGACTTTGTTAATGTTATGCTGCCAAAATTGTGAGGCAAAACTTTTCTTAAATTTCGTTCAAAGATTTGATTGGCTTCCTAGAGTTCTAGTTGTGTCAACCGTTGTTCTTTGTTGAAACCGAACTTATCACTACTCGTAGTGTGGCGTTCAAACATACTGAGGTTCCTAACTTGTTAGATAGTGGGTCGAGGTTTTCCTTTACCAAAACCAAACTGAACTAAAAGAGCCTATAAACAACGGGTCGATACCAAATCGGTATTGGTTCTTGTTTGCACTTTTTGTTCAAACCCTTCATTCCATTCGTACCATTTCATAATACCATTCCGTTCTTACCTTTTTAACCATTACGATCATTACTTCAATACCCTTTTCCTAATTGAACCAATTCATTCATCGATACCTATTCAGACCCTAAACCCGAACTTTCAATTCTTCTTACCTATCCTAATTCGGACCAAAACCCATATCCTTCTTTCTCTTACCTGACTTTTCAAGTAAACCTAACGTAACTTCTTGTCGACGATTGGGCACTCTAATACGACTCGACTCCTCCGAGGTGGATCGTATCATCTGGTATCAGAGCTACTAAAACGAGAAGTTCGTGCGACGAAATCAATCCCGGGCTAGTCCAAGTGTACGTGAGTTAAGTAGGATCCAAAAAAAAAGAGTATAGAAAAAAAAATTCGTATACCGGAGTTTTCTCATTTTGATTAGTTTGTTACTGTTATTATAAAAACAAAAAATTTTCACAGCCGAAGAAAAAAAAATCGTGTACAAAGGTGATCCTATTGTATTTAGTTGTTGATATAGAACAAAAAAAAAGTTATACAAGTAAAAAAAAAATTTGAAAAAAAAAGTTTGAAAAAAAAATCGAAAAAAATTTGAAAAAAAAATCGAAAAAAATGATTTATGCAATTCAGCTGTTATTTGATCGTCAAAGACTTGATCTGATATAGTTCCCGATCCTTCTTTTATTCTACTCTTCCTAATTCGCCACACTTTTAACCCAATTCCCTATTCTTTCAGCCTACCCTAAACCGAATACATCAATCTCTTGATACCCCTTTTGAACCGACCATCTAGGCCAAGGTTTAAGTCTAACGAATCTGCTTACGAAATTAGAGAAAATTTAAGAGAGGTAAAAGACAAGAGGGTGTGAGCTCATTTGAGGGGAGGTAAAAGCTGAACTAAGAGTGTAAACACGAGTGTGAGTGTCATCAAACTTCTTTCTTTCTGAGCGGATTGAGAGGATTTGTTTGTGAGGATATTTTAAAACGAATAGATGTCCCAAAATAGTGGGCAAAACATGGAGGAACAACAAGGGCGGCAACCAGTCAGAAACGTTCCGGATTTGCCAATGCAAGCCCTTTTGCGCGAGATGGAATGTTTACTTGACCGTAGGCTTAATCCTCTTGAAGATCGACTCTACCAAGTCGAGGCCCAACGACAACGCAATGAATATCCTGAATTTGCTAGGCAACGACGAGAAGGTCCAAACCAACGACGAAGACAACCAAGGGCTCAAGAAGATGATGTTAACGAAGATAGTGAAAATGAAAGTGATCAAGAGTCTAACATAAGCCTAGAAAGGAGACGTCCCCGAAACCGCGGACGAGTAGATCGAAGGCGGGAAACGATGACTTGAAGAATATTAAACTTTCCATTCCTCCTTTCCAAGGAAAATCTGATCCCGAGGCCTATCTTGAGTGGGAGAAAAAGATAGAGTTGGTGTTCGAGTGTCACAACTATTCTGAGAACAAGAAGGTGAAACTAGCGGCGATAGAGTTCTCAGACTACGCCATGATCTGGTGGGATCAATTAACTACTAGCCGAAGGCGTAACGGAGAACGTCCTATTTCCACTTGGGCCGAAATGAAGGCGACCATGAGGCGACGCTTTATCGCCACATATTATCACCGGGAGTTACACCAAAAACTCCAAAATCTAACGCAAGAGACCAAAAGTGTCGAGGACTACTTTAAAGAGATGGAAATTACAATGATCCACGGAGACGTGCAAGAAGATACTGAAGCAACGATGGCGCGATTCTTGGCTGGTTTAAACCGTGATATTGCCAATGTTGTTGAATTACAACACTACCTTGAAGTGGTTGACATGGTCCATATGGCCATCAAGGTAGAAAAGCAACTCAAATGAAAGGGACTGAGTCGAAGATTTACCACTTCTAACACTCTCAAATAGGGCCAAGGAACGAGTAAAGGTGTTTCCAATTCTCGAGGAAAGGAGTTCACGGCTCCTCCGAAAACCAACAAGCCTACCACCAAAGTGAACAAAGGCAAGGCACCCGAATCATCCTTCAATCGAAATCGGGACATTAAGTGCTTTAAGTGCCTCGGAAGGGGCCATATAGCAAGTCAATGTCCTAACCGAAGGACCATGGTGTTGAGGGCTGATGGTGAGATCGAGACGGAGGACGAGGAAGAGAAAGAGTCTGAATCGACTTCTGAAGTCGAGGACTTAGAACAACCTATGGAAGGAGAACTACTAGTGGGAAAGCGAAGTCTAAGTCTCCAAGGCGCGGAAAATGATCTCCAACGAGAGAACATCTTCCACACCCGATGTCAAGTCGGAGGCAAAGTATGTAGTGTTATCATCGATGGAGGCAGTTGTACCAACGTGGCAAGTACGATAATGGTTGAAAAGCTTGGTCTACCCACAACTAAGCATCCGAGTCCCTACAAACTTCAATGGCTCAATGACGGAGGAGAGCTTAAGGTGACGAAGCAAGTACTTGTCTCTTTCAACATCGGCAAGTATTCGGATGAAGTTCTTTATGACGTTGTACCGATGCACGCGGGGCATTTGTTACTTGGCTGACCGTGGCATTTGATAGGTGAGTTCAACACGACGGGTATACCAACCGGTATACGATCAAATTTATGGGAAAGAATGTGACATTGGCGCCGTTGACTCCCAAACAAGTGTATGACGACCAAATCAAACTAAAAGCTTCTGTTGAGCAAATGAGAGAAAAAGAAAAAGAAAGTTGTAAAAAAATAAAAGAAGAGAAAAATAAGAAAACAAAAGAGAGTGACAAGAAAAATATCCAAGAAAAAGAAGAAAAAGAAAAGAAAATTGAGAAAATGAGTGTTTTTGCAAGAGTTAGTGATGTGAGGAAGGCTTTGGTGATGAATCAAACTGTTCTTGTACTTTTGTACAAGGAAACATTAATTTCTACTAACGATTTACCCGATACCCTACCCCCTCCTATTTTGTCTTTGTTGCAGGATTTCCAAGATGTTTTTCCGGAAGAAGCCCCGAGTGGTCTTCCACCACTTCGTGGAATCGAGCGTCAAATTGATTTCGTGCTGGGAGCGGTTATTCCAAATCGACCTGCTTACCGAGCCAACCCGGAGGAGACCAAAGAGTTGCAAAGACAAGTTAATGAACTGATGGAAAAAGGCTACATTCGTGAGAGCCTAAGTCCTTGTGCTGTTCCCGTATTATTGGTACCAAAAAGGATTTGAACATGGCGCATGTGTGTGGATTCTTTGAGCCGTTAACAAGATAACAATCAAATACCGTCATCCCATTCCTCGCTTAGATGACATGTTAGATGAGCTTAGTGGGTCAGAGTGTTCTCAAAAATTGATTTGAAGAGTGGCTACCACCAAATTCGGAGCGAGAAGGAGATGAGTGGAAAGCGACATTTAAGACCAAGCACGGACTATACGAGTGGTTGGTTATGCCTTTGGCCTTACCAACGCTCCAAATACGTTCATGAGACTAATGAACCATGTCTTAAGGCCTTTCATCGGTAAGTTTTGTGTGGTATATTTTGATGATATATTGATTTGACAAATCCATGGAAGAACATGTAAGTCATCTCAAATCTGTTTTAGAAGTTTGCGAAAAGAGACATTATATGCTAATTTAAAGAAATGTTCTTTTGTTCTAACAAAAGCTGCTTTTTCTAGGATTTGTAGTTAGTGCGGATGGTCTCGAGGTAGACCAAGAGAAGATTAAGGCCATACAAGATTGGCCAAGGCCTACGAGCGTTACGCAAGTTCGAAGTTTCCATGGACTAGCAAGTTTCTACTGACGATTCGTTTCGAATTTTAGCACTATTGCTGCTCCACTTACGAGTGTCATTAAGAAAAATTCTTCTTTTATTTGGAGCGATGAACAAGAGAAATCATTTATAAAAATCAAAGATTGTCTCACTAACGCTCCTTTGCTTGCCCTTCCAGATTTCTCGAAGACTTTTGAGATTGAGTGTGATGCTTCGGGCATTGGAATCGGGGCCGTGTTGACACAAGACGG
Source organism: Gossypium anomalum (assembly GCA_025698475.1). Classification (NCBI taxonomy): domain Eukaryota; kingdom Viridiplantae; phylum Streptophyta; class Magnoliopsida; order Malvales; family Malvaceae; genus Gossypium; species Gossypium anomalum. The sequence continues at coordinate 44,654,086 of CM046963.1, forward strand.
ACGTCCTGTGGCTTACTTTAGTGAAAAACTTAATGGAGCCGTACTCAACTATCTGGTGTATGATAAAGAGATGTACGCACTCATACGAACCCTTGAGACATGGCAACATTACTTGTGGCCTAAGGAATTCGTTATTCACTCCGATCACGAAGCCTTGAAGCACATCAAAGGCCAACATAAGTTGAATCAATGCCATGCGAAGTGGGTTGAATACCTTGAGTCATTTCCGTATGTCATCAAATATAAGAAAGGTAAAGATAATATCGTGGCTGATGCGCTCTCGAGAAGGGATACCTTGTTATCATATTTGGATTCTAAAATTCTTGGTTTTGCGTTATTAAAAGATGCTTATGTTAACGATTCTGATTTTGGTGAGATATTTGTTACTTGCAAGAAAGGTTCTTTTGAAAATTTTTATAGGTACGAGGGCTATCTATTTCAAGAGGGCAAACTTTGCATTCCCTGTGGATCTGTTCGAGACCTTTTAGTGCACGAAGCACATAGCGGTGGTCTTATGGGGCACTTCGGAGTCAATAAGACGCTTGATACTCTCTATGAACATTTTTATTGGCCGCGGATGCGAAAAGACGTGGAGCGAGTTTGCGAAAGGTGTATAGCCTGGAAAAAGGCTAAATCGAAGGTGCAACCCCATGGTTTGTACACACCATTGCCCATTCCTGAAGCACCGTGGATTGACATCTCCATGGACTTTGTTCTCGGACTTCCGCGCACAAAAACGGGGAAGGATTCTATTTTCGTTGTTGTAGATAGATTTTCAAAAATGTCTCATTTTATTGCTTGTACTAAGACCGAGCGATCTTTGTTCATGTGGCAAACTTGTTTTTTGGGGATATCGTTAGACTACATGGCATTCCTCGTACAATCGTGTCGGACCGAGATACAAAATTTTTAAGTCACTTTTGGAGGTCTTTGTGGGGTAAATTAGGGACAAACTTCTGTTTTCGACCACCTGCCACCCCCAAACCGATGGCCAAATGGAAGTTGTCAATAGAGTTCTATCTACTTTGCTTCGAGCCATCGTTCGGAAGAATTTGAAGACGTGGGAGGATTGTCTACCCCATATTGAGTTTGCGTATAATCGTTCTGTCCATTCTGCGACTAAATTCTCCCCATTTGAAATTGTTTACGGTTTTAATCCCTTGACTCCTTTAGATTTATTGCCTTTACCTACTGATTAGTTTGTCCATGTAGATGCGAAGAAAAAGGCAGATTTTGTCAAGGATTTACATAGCAAGGTGAAGGCCAATATCGAGGCTAAGACTGAGTCCTATGTGCGTAATGCGAACAAAGGCCGAAAACGAGTAGTTTTTGAACCCGGAGAATCGGTTTGGATTCATATGCGCAAGGAGTGTTTTCTGACCCAACGGAAATCTAAACTACTACCTCGCGGAGATGGCCCTTTTCAAGTTTTAGAGCGAATAAATGAAAACTCTTATAAAATTGATTTGCCCAGAGATTATAATGTCAGTGCTACTTTTAATGTGTCAGATTTAACTCCTTTTAATGCAGATTTCGACTTGAGGACAAGTCATTTTGAAGAGGGGGGAATGATGCGATCGCGCCCCATGGTTCAGCTAGTTCGAGCAAGGATTCTTTGGTGCTACTACAAGGTCCTATTACTCGAACTCGAGCCAAGAAGTTTAAGGAGTCTATCACAGCTTTTGTAGCTCAAACTTGGAATAAAACGCTATTAGGACACTCCGAGGAAGCGATTCAGCTCTTTGAACTCACCATGCAACTACACCGCAAGTCCATTTCGGCTCATCGAGCTCACTTCCCGTTCCCCACTCGAGTCGACTCACTACCAGCTCATGAGTCCAAGTCCGGCTCGGTTTTAGCTCATGAGTTGAATTCTAGCTCATGAAGACTACATTGACTTCATTTGACTACTATTAAATTTTTATTTAATAAGTTCATTAAATAGTTAATTAATAAACCACATATTAAGTTAGTTCACATTAGTTTTATTTAATATGTCTTGGTTGAACTAGGATTTAATGTGTTCAAATTACTACAATTATTTATTGTGTTAGCTTGAATTTATGAGTGTGTTTAATATGTTCTTATTGTTGCCACCTTAATGTGTTCACATTGATGATTAATGCTTGATTTTAATGTTGCAGTGCATGCATAGAAAGGTTCAATGGACGGCAATCAAAGAGGCATATGCATGTTCATGATGGTCATTCATGCATTTTGAAGATTCATGGATCAAATTAATGAAGGAACATGCATTGGACGGTTCATGTATTGATCATGTGTTCACACCTTGTGTTCACACCATGATGACCATTCAGTTGGCTGTTCATACACAAGAGTCTACTCAAGGTCCTCGTTCACACCAAGTTTGACCCTTCATGAGGCCTCATTTAATTAAGCCACTCATGGTGAAACAACATGAATTAAAGGCCCCATTAAAGGAGTTAGCCGAATCTAGCCATGCATGCATGAAGAACATTATACATCAATGCATATTCATGAAGTCTTCCATCGACCTCCCATTCGGCCGAACATGGACATGCACATTGAATGTCATTTCTAGAATTTTCATAGCCATTAATAGTTACATTGCTTAGTTGTTAAGCCTATGAACTTGACCATTTGGTTAGCATAGGTTACTAGTATAAATAGTTGTTCACTTTCATTGTAAAGGAACTTTTGGACTTTGTTAATGTTATGCTGCCAAAATTGTGAGGCAAAACTTTTCTTAAATTTCGTTCAAAGATTCGATTGGCTTCCTAGAGTTCTAGTTGTGTCAACCGTTGTTCTTTGTCGAAACCGAACTTATCACTACTCGTAGTGTGGCGTTCAAACATACCGAGGTTCCTATCTTGTTAGATAGTGGGTCGAGGTTTTCCTTTACCAAAACCAAACTGAACTAAAAGAGCCTATAAACAACGGGTCGATACCAAATCGGTATTGGTTCTTGTTTGCACTTTTTGTTCAAACCCTTCATTCCATTCGTACCATTTCATAATACCATTCCGTTCTTACCTTTTTAACCATTACGATCATTACTTCAATACCCTTTTCCTAATTGAACCAATTCATTCATCGATACCTATTCAGACCCTAAACCCAAACTTTCAATTCTTCTTACCTATCCTAATTCGGACCAAAACCCATATCCTTCTTTCTCTTACCTAACCTTTCAAGTAAACCTAACGTAATTTCTTGTCGACGATCGGGCACTCTAATACGACTCGACTCCTCCGAGGTGGATCATATCAAGGTCCTTATGATGCTAATAGACCATTTTTATGATTAAAAGACATAGATAGCCATGAGATAGTTGAATTTATAAATGTTTTTATGCAAGGGTAAAATGGTCAAATGTTTAATAAACTAATATATGATAAAACAAAACATGAAAAATAGGCATTATATGCTTTGTTCTTGCCAAAAATCAAAGGAAAAATAAAGATAAAGGGTTCTAGGGTTCGACTAGTTGGAAGCTTAATTCGGGTATGTTTTTACTTCAGTTTTTGATAATTTCTACGTTTCTGTGATCGTTGCTTAGTGAACTACAAAGCCCATAACTCAATTTCTAATTTTGGTGATGATTTTGAAATATGCCATTGATGAATACATGAGTTTTGTGTTGTTAAATGGTGAAACATGAGAGCTTGATGTTGGGTTTACATGTTTTGTCATTGGATTTTTGATAAATTTGAGCAATTTCGGGTAAATTGTAAAAATATTATATTGAGGGACTAAAATGTGAAATAAATGAAATGTGCGGACTAGTATGAGTACTAGGAGATTTTGGCTAAGCTTGTGTATATACAAATTATGTGTATTTTGTGATTTTATGAAATAGGGACTAAAGTGTTGAAATGTGAAAATATGAGGGCTAGTTTGGAAATTGCCCTAAATATGTGTTTGGGGATTAAATTGAATTAATTGGGGAATAAAAGGGTTAATTTTGAAAACATATAGATCAAGAAAGGAGGAATTCGGGCTTAGATCGAGGAAAAAGGAAGGTTATCGAGTAGATAGTCTTAGTCGACAAATTTCAAGTACGAGGTAAGTTCGTACTTAAAAATGTGATGGTAAGTAGGCTTTGATGCATTACATTATATATGTGTTGTATATAATTGAATTGGATGATATATTGATGAATCAGAAACTTTGGCACTAAGTGTGCGATTTAAACTAGCTTCGGCTACTTAAGGCACTAAGTGTGCGATATCGACTTAGTCTCGATTATTTGAGATGGCACTAAGTGTGCGGGAATATTCTAGTTTCAGCTAACTTTATAGCACTATGTGTGCAGATGTTCAAAATACGGATGAATTATGGAAAGTTTGGTAACTTTTAACAAGAGGTGAGTATGGAAGTAAGATCTAGGTATGTACAAGACCTAAGTGGTAGAGGATAGAATGTTTGTGAATTTCATTGGATTGACATGATCTCGAGGATTTATTTTGTACAATGCTTATTGTTTCATATATTGATGATAATTTGAGTATGAGCTTACTAAGTTATTTGTTGCTTACTTTGTGTGATTTCTGCCTGTTTACAGTTATCGTAGCTACTGAAGGCTCGGGATAGTCGAGGATTGTCACCACACCATCAAACTCTTTTTGGTACTTTTGGAAAATCTACATATTTGAAGTATGGCATGTATAGGCTAGAATGTCTAAGTTCGCAAGCTTGATGTATATATATATATATTATGCCATAAGAGTTGGCTAGCAAATAGTATGTTTGTGTTAAGTTTTGGAATGGCTTTGAGTGAGTTATTGAATGATGATGATATAGTTGTATTGAAGTAGTGTTTTGAGCATGAAATTGGCTGAAAATTGTTGTATGAATGTTGCTTATTTATGCTTGTAGGATTGGACCCTCAAAGGGTGGCAAATTGGCTTAAACCAAGCCTGTATTGTGCCACACGGCCAGGGAACACGGGCGTGCCTTATGGCCGTGTGAAAAAGTCAGTAGCTAGCTAAGTTACACACGGTCATGGTACACGACCGTGTCTGTTGGCCGTGTTAAAAAGTCAGTATAAGACCTACTTTTGGCACGGTTGGACCACATGGACGTGTCTTTTGCCCGTGTGAGTCACACGGCCTAGTCACACAGGCGTGTGAATTTGTCAGTTTTGAAAAGTTTATTTAAGTTCTGTAAATTCTGAATGGGTCCGGTTTAGTCCCGACCCCCTCCTTAATTATGTTATTGGTCTCGTAGACCATCTTAATGGATAAATGGTGGATGAATGCAATTGTATTAATGTTGTATGATATTTGTGAATCTGTGTTGTTCTGAAATCTCTGCCTGTCTAGTGATGCCCCTTACCTATTCCGGTGACAGTTACGGGATAGGGGTGTTACATTTTATTGGTATCAGAGCCATGGTTTAGTCGATTCTAGGACTACCATAGTGTGTATGAGTCTAGCTATACATGCCATATGTCTGAACTGTGATAGTGTGATGAATCCTGACATTAAAATGTGCATTTATATAGCAATAGATTCCAATAGAGTCGTAGCTGACGATGTTGAGAGTAATGCGCCTGCTCCCACGCAAGGGACGGTGCAAGATGATCCTCGACCGGCTACGAGTAGCTGTGATAGTGAGGCTAAGCAAGCCTTCTATCAGATGATGAATGATTGGTTCACCTAATATATTAGAACCAATCCGGCTGTTCAACAACCTCCACCCCCGGTTAATCCTTCTCAAATTCCTGTTATGCCTGCGGTGAGTCCAGTTCAACTAAGTAGACCACCTATTGATAAGATTAGAAAGTATGGGGCTGAAGAGTTTCGAGCTACAACAAATGATGATGCTGAAAAAGCCAAATTCTGGTTAGAGAATACGATATGAGTGTTTGATGAAATGTCTCTGAATCCAGAGGAGTGTGTAAAATGTGCCATTTCACTTCTGAGAGATACGGCGTATCATTGGTGGAAGTGTTTAATATCGGTGATTCTGAGTGAACGGGTTACATGGGATTTCTTCCAAGCTGAATTTTTGAAGAAATACATGAGTCAGAGATTCATTTATCAGAAACGAAAAGAGTTTCTCGAGCTTAAATAGGGTCGTATGTCTGTTACTGAATACTAACGAGAATTTGTGAGATTGAGCCAATACGCTCGGGAATGTGTATCAAATGAAGAAATAATGTGTAAAAGATTTGAGGATGGACTAAATGAAGATATTCGCCTGCTAGTCGGGGTTTTAGAGGTTAAAGAAATGGTAGTGCTTGTTGAGCGAGCTTGTAAGGCTGAAGAATTAAGTAAAGATAAAAGAAAGGTTGATTTTGAAGCTAGAGAGGTACGAAAGTGATAATCGGACAAATCGTTTCAGTCAGGATCCAAAAAGTTTAGAGATGATAGCAATCGTTCAAAGACTAGTGCGAGATATCTGAACAAAGATCGTGTAAATCGCAATCGAATTACAAATCTTCAGCCACGTCTATTGCTAGTGTTGATAATGCAAAGAATGAAAAGCCTGAATGTGAACAATGTGGAAGACGACACTTTGGTGAATGCTGGGGAAAAAGTAATAATCGAGCTTATTATAGTTATGGTTCGAGAAACCATTTTATTAAAGATTGCCCAGATTTATCTAAAAAAGATAATGTTCAGAATCTAAGATAGAGTGGTAATGTTTCTCGTGGTAGACCTCCCAGAAATTCGGGAAATGTAAGTGGTAGTCAAAGAGGAACGAAAGACACAACTGTTAGATCTGAGGCTCATGCACCTGCTAGAGCATATGCTATCCGAGCTCGTGAGGAAGCTTCATCTCCAAATGTGATTACTGGTACTTTCACTCTTTATGATACTTCTGTGATTGCATTGATAGACCCTGGATCAACACATTCTTATATCTGTATGAACTTAATGAACAATAAGACTTTGCCTGTAGAGTCTACTGAATTTGTGGTTAGAGTTTCGAACCCCTTAGGCAGATGTGTTTTAGTTGATAAAGTCTGCAAGAATTGTCTATTAATGATTCGAGATATTTGTTTTCCTACTAAGCTGGTCCTACTACCTTTCGACGAATTTGATATAATTTTGGGAATGGATTGGTTAACTTTGCATGATGCTATTGTGAATTGCAAACGAAAAGTTATTGACTTGAGATGTAAGAATAATGAAATAATTCGAATTGAGTCTAGTGATCTGAATGGTCTACCAGCTGTAATATCTGTAATGAAAGCACGGAATTATGTGAAGAAAGATTGTGAAGCCTATTTAGCTTATGTGTTAGACTCGAAAGTGGATGATAAGAAAATTGAATCAGTGCCTGTTGTCTGTGAATTTTCTGAAGTGTTTCCTGAAGAACTACCTGGTTTGCCTCTGATTCGGGAAGTCGAATTTGGTATTGAATTGGTACCTGGTACTACTCCAATATCGATTGCTCTGAACAGAATGGCTCCAACTGAACTAAAAGAATTGAAATCTCAGTTGCAAGAATTGAAAGATAGGGGATTTGTTAGACCGAGTTTTTCACCATGGGGTGCTCCTATTCTGTTTGTGAAAAAGAAAGATGGCACAATGAGAATGTGTATTGATTACCACCAACTTAATAAAGTGACCATAAAGAACAAATACCCTCTGCCCAAGATCGATGACTTATTCGATAAGTTGAAAGGTGCTACTGTGTTTTCAAAGATAGATTTGAGATTGGGTTGCTATCAGTTGCGAGTAAAGGACTCTGACATACCGAAAACTACTTTTAGAACGAGGTACGGGCATTATGAATTCTTAGTAATGCCTTTTGGATTAACGAATGCACCTGCTATCTTTATGGATTTGAGTAATAGAATTTTTAGACCGTTTTTAGATCAATTTATTGTTGTGTTTATTGATGACATATTGATTTATTCACGTAATGAATCTGGACATGCCGAGTATTTGAGAATAGTGTTACAAACATTACGAGATAAATAGTTGTATGCCAAGTTCAGTAAATGTGAATTCTGGTTGAGAGAAGTTGGTTTTCTAGGCCATATTGTGTCAGCCTCTGGAATCCGAGTTGATCCAAGTAAAATTTTAGCTATTATGGAGTGGAAACCTCCAAGAAATGTATCTGAAGTCTGTAGTTTTCTGGGACTTGCTGGTTACTATAGAAGGTTTGTAAAAGGTTTCTCGATGATTGCTACTCTGTTAACGAAATTGCCTCAGAAAGATGTGAAGTTTGAATGGTCTGAAAAGTGTCAGAATAGTTTTGATCAGTTGAAAGCTTTGTTGACCGAAGCTCAGGTATTAGTACAACCTGAATCGGGAAAAGAATTTATTGTGTATAGCGATGCTTCATTGATTGGTTTGGGATGTGTTCTGATGCAAGAAGGTAAAGTTATTGCTTATGCTTCTAGACAGCTGAAGCCACATGAAAAGAACTATCCGACACACGATCTTAAGTTGGCTACTATTGTGTTTGCCTTGAAAATCTGGCGTCACTACCTGTTTGGTGAGAAATGTCATGTGTTTTCCGATCATAAAAGTCTGAAGTATTTAATGACGTAAAAAGATTTGAATCTGTGACAGAGAAGATGGTTAGAACTATTAAAAGACTACGAGCTAGTTATTGATTATCATCTGGGTAAAGCAAATGTTGTTGTTGATGCTTTAAGTCAAAAATCATTGTTTGTATTGCGTATAATGAACGCTCATTTGAATCTATCTGATGATGGGTCAGTTTTGGTAGAATTGAAAGCAAAACCTTTGTTTATACAACAGATCTATGAAGCTCAAAAGTCTGACAATGAATTGATAGCAAAACGAGCTCTGTGTGAATCTGAATTTCGGGTTGATGTTAATAATTGTTTGAGATTCAGAAATAGACTTTGTGTTCCAAGAAATCCAGAGTTAATTCAGTTGATTTTGAGTGACGCTCACAGTAATAGATTCTCTGTACATCCGGGGAGTACGAAAATGTATAACGACTTAAAGCAACTATACTAGTGGCCAGGAATGAAAAGAGATATTTCTGATTTTGTTTCCAAATGTTTGATTTGTCAGCAAGTTAAAGCTGAACATCAGGTGCCGTCAGGTCTATGGCAACCGATTATGATTTCAGAATGGAAATGGGATCGACTGACTATGAATTTTGTTTCGGGTTTACCCCTCTCTCTGAAAAAGCAAGATTCGATCTGGGTTGTAGTTGACAGATTAACGAAATCAGCTCACTTTATTCCGGTACGATTTGAATTCTCACTTGATAAGTTAGCTGAGCTTTATATTTCTGATATTGTAAGACTGCATGGTGTACCATTGTCGATTGTGTCAGACAGAGATCCGAGATTTACATCGCGATTCTGGAAGAGTTTGCAAGATGCTCTAGGTACTGAATTGCATTTCAGTACTGCTTTTCATCCGTAAACAGATGGTCAACCTGAGCGGATTATTCAGATACTCAAGGATATGTTGAGATGTTGCACCCTTGAGTTTGAATGTACGTGGGAACAATATTTACCCTTGATTGAATTCGCTTATAATAATAGTTTTCAGTCGAGTATTAAAATGGCACCGTATGAAGCATTATATGGTAGAAAGTGTAGAACTCCGTTATGTTGGTCTGAGCTCAGTGAGAATAAGATTTACGGTGTTGATCTGATAAAAGAAACAGAACCGAAAGTAAAAATAATCTGAGATAGTGTGAAAGTTGCCTCTGACCGATAGAAGTCTTATGCTGATTTGAAACGAATGAATATTTAATATGAGATCGGTGATAAAGTATTTCTAAAAGTATCTCTGTGGAAGAAACTGTTTCGATTTGGTAGAAAAGGCAAGTTGAGTTCGAGGTTCATCGGACCTTATGAAATCACTGAGCGGGTTGGGCTGGTTGCTTATAGATTAAGGTTACCGTCTGAGCTAGAAAAGATCCATAATGTATTTCACGTATCAATGCTTCGACGATACAGATCGATCCTTCGCATTTGATTTCTCCGTCTAATATAGAAATTTAGTCTGACATGACTTATGAAGAAAAGCTAATTTGTATTCTGTCTCGTGAGATTAAAGAATTGCGTAATAAGAGAATTCCGTTAGTTAAGTTACTGTGGCATAGAAACGGAGTAGAAGAGGTACGTGGGAGCCTGAGGATGCAATGAAACAGCAATATCTGAATCTGTTTAACGGTAAGATTTTCGGGGACGAAAATCCCTAAGGGGGGAGAATTGTAACTGTCTGATTTTGACCCTAGTCGGAATAACAGTTTCGGGACCACAAATCTAAGTTAGAATAATATTTTAATATTATTTTGTGTGCCTATTATAAGTGAATTGACATGTGTGAAAGTCTCGTGTGAAAATCTAATTGTTTATGTGCTTAATTTGTAAAAAGGACCCAATTGCGTAAAAGGTGAAAGCTGTGTGCTAGTTATTAAAAGTGCCTATTTGGCTTGGCTTTGTAAATGAGAGGTCCTTATGATGCTAATAGACCATTTTTATGATTAAAAGACATAGATAGCCATGAGATAGTTTAATTTATAAATGTTTTTATGCAAGGGTAAAATGGTCAAATGTTTAATAAACTAATATATGATAAAACAAAACATGAAAAATAGGCATTATATGCTTTGTTCTTGCCGAAAATCAAAGGAAAAAGAAAGATAAAGGGTTCTAGGGTTCGGCTAGTTGGAAGCTTAATTTGGGTATGTTTTTACTTCAGTTTTTGATTATTTCTACGTTTCTGTGATCATTGCTCAGTGTACTACAAAGCCCATGTCTCAATTTCTGATTTTGGTGATGATTTTGAAATATGCCATTGATGAATACATGAGTTTTGTGTTGTTAAATGGTGAAATATGAGAGCTTGATGTTGGGTTTACATGTTTTGTCTTTAGATTTTTTATGAATTTGAGCAATTTCAGCTAAATTGTAAAAATGTTATTTTGAGGGACTAAAATGTGAAATAAATGAAATGTGTGGACTAGTATGAGTACTAGGAGATTTTGGCTAAGCTTGTGTATATACAAATTGTGTGTATTTTGTGATTTTGTGAAATAGGGACTAAAGTGTCGAAATGTGAAAATGTGAGGGCTAGTTTGGAAATTGCCCTAAATATGTGTTTGGGGATTAAATTGAATTAATTGGTGAATAAAAGGGTTAATTTTGAAAACATACAGATCAAGAAAAGAGGAATTCGGACTTAGATCGAGGAAAAACAAAAGTTATCCAGTAGATAGTCCGAGTCAACAAATTCCGAGTACGAGGTAAGTGCGTACTTAAAAATGTGATGTTAAGTAAGCTTTGATGCATTACATTATATATGTGTTGTATATATTTGAATTGGATGATATATTGATGAATTAGAAACTTTGGCACTAAGTGTACGATTTAAACTAGCTTCGGCTACTTGAGGCACTAAGTGTGCGATACTGACTTAGTCTCGGTTATTTGAGATGGCACTAAGTGTGCAAAAATATTTTAGTTTCAACTAACTTTATAGCACTATGTGTGCGGATGTTCAAAATACGGATGAATTATGGAAAGTTTGGTAACTTTTAACAAGAGCTGAGTATGGAAGTAAATAAGTACGGGAAGATCCAGGTATGTACAAGACCTAAGTGGTAGAGGATAGAATGTTTGTGAATTTCATTGGATTGACATGATCTCGAGGATTTATTTTGTTTCATATATTAATGATGATTTGAGTATGAGCTTACTAAGTTATTTGTTGCTTACTTTGTGTAATTTCTGCCTGTTTACAGTTATCGTAGCTACTAAAGGCTCGGGATAGTCGAGGATTGTCACGACACTGTCAAACTCTTTTTGGTAATTTTGGCAAATGTACATATTTGAAGTATGGCATGTATAGACTAAAATGTCTAAGTTTGTAAGCTTGATGTATATATATATATTATGCCATAAGAGTTGGCTAGCAAATAGTATGTTTGTGTTAAGTTTTGGAATGGCTTTGAGTGAGTTATTGAATGATGATGATATAGTTGTATTGAAGTAGTGTTTTGAGCATGACATTGGCTGAAAATTATTGTATGAATGTTGCTTATTTATGCTTGTAGGATTGGACCCTTAAAGGGTGGCAAATTGGCTGAAACCAAGCCTGCATTGTGCCACATGGCCAGGAAACACGGGCGTGCCTTGTGGCCGTGTGAAAAATTTAGTAGCTAGCTAAGTTACAGACGGTCATGGCACACAGCCGTGTCTGTTGGCCGTGTTAAAAAGTCAGTATAGGACCTACTTTTAGCACGGTTGGACCACATAGATGTGTCTTTTCCCCATGTGAGTCACACGGCCTAGTCACTTTGTCAGTTTTGAAAAGTTTGTTTAAGTTCTGTAAATTCTGAATGGGTCCAGTTTAGTCTCGATCCCCTCCTTAATGTATGTTGCTGGTCTCGCAGACCATCTTAATGGATGAATTGTGGATGGATGCAAATATATTAATGTTGTATGATATTTGTGAATTTGTGTTGTTCTGAAATGCTCTCCCTGTCTAGTGACGCCCCTTACCTATTCCAGTGACGGTTACGAGATAGGGGAGTTACAACCCCTTAGGGAACTTAACCAAGAAACACTCTCTTGAGCCACATATTGTATAACAGGATTACCAGTCCAGGCTAAATCCATCATATAACGTATGCTTAGAGGGGCTCGATTAGGATTACCAGTCCAGGATAAACCCTAATCATAACGTATGCTTGAGAGGTATTATATTGGGATTACCCGTCCAGGCTAAATCCTTTATATATCAAGGTCAATGGGATTACTCGTCTGAGCTAAATCCCATCTGCAGCAAATGCAGGACCTTATTAGTTTCATGAAAGCGCATATAATCATCGAAATTCAATCGAGATTAATGGGATTATATGCCCATTTTCATACCTTGATAACTTTTCAAATTAATCCCTCAAATAGATAGATTATGTTATCCCAATTTCAAAAATACCAAAGTTACTAAAAATGGGTCAAGAGAACTTACGCAATTAGGCCTTGAAAGTTTCTTTTCTATCTCCTAGGGTTTCCATGTGTTTTAGGTTGAATATGACATAAAATAAGATGATATCTTTTACCATCTTTTTAATTAATTAAGTATTTTGCTATTTCCAATTTAATCCTTGCCCTTTTTCTATATTTCCATAGATGAGTCACCAAGAAAAGTCTACATACTTTTCTTAATGATCTAATTACCATATAAGGACCTTAAGTTTTGAATTTCGTAGCTATTTGATCCTTATAGCTACTAGAATTCAATTTTTGCATTTTATGCAATTTAGTCCTTCTCGTAATTGTAACGCCCCAATTTTCAGGAATTTTAGAAATGTTGGAAAAAATTTAAAATTCTGTGTTCTATTTGTTTGTTGTAGGATTAAGTACGTTAGTGGGCCTCTAGAAGGCCCAAGCTTAAGGTAAAACCTGGTAGTTTTAACTAATTTTAATTCCATAAGAAAAAGAGGTTCTGGTTAATTGGGCTTTTAGGTATTAATTGTGTAAAATAAATCACAAGGAAGCATGTGGTAAAGTGGCTAAGTGACGCCACTGGGAATGCTATAAGTGGCGTGTGGATGATTGGGAGGACCCAGTTTCAAGTCACAATGATAGCAAATTAAGGGATTAATTTTTATGAACGGAAAAGGTAAGTAATGGAACTGAAGTGAAAGACTGTTAGGAAGAGTTGGAGTTGTTCAGGAGATTGAGTAAGGAGGGGATAAGGGAGAGAATTTAGGAGCTGATTAGGGAGAGCTGTGTTGGCCGAATAATGGACTCTTGAGGAGCAAGAGTTGGCCGGCCAAGGGGAGCTTTAGGGAGGCAAAATTCGGCTAGGGTTAAGGTCAGTATAAATACGACATTAAGGGGGAAGTTGTGCCGTTTGCTGACCATTCCCCTCTTCATTCTTCTCCCCTCTCTTCATCAACCTTTTTTTTATTCTCCTTTTTCCTTCATAGCCGAACCCTTCTAACCTCTTGTTCATCTCCATCCTTCCCTTCAGACATTTCAAAACCTTCATAGCTTTTGGCCATAAAAAGCGTAAACCAGAAAAGCTACACTTTCTTCTCGTCTTTGATTTCTCCTAGCAAAATTCTTTTATTTTGCTTATCATCTTTGGCCGATTCTTTCCTCCTTTAAACCTCAAGCTTTTGACGACAAGACCACAATAAAACCCTATTAATTCATCTTTTTCTACACAGTTGCAAAAAAAGCCGAAAACCCCACTTTCATAGGGACTTAGCTGAATATTGAAAACATTGAAGGCTTGACTTTGGTGATCGTTTAAGGGTAGAGCGGCATCAGATTTAATTAGGCATCAATTGGAAACATTGATCGAAGGAATCGGTGGTAAGTAGTTTCAAAACTTAGTCTTTCTTTCGTATTTTAGGAAAAGCCAAAATCCCTAAATGTTAGGGAGGTTGTCGATTTGGAATTGTAGCCCTAAGGGGTTGTGATAACTGTTCTACTTTGGTAAATGGTGTGATTTAGAGGCTGCTAATCAAGGGCTTGGACAAGTGGAATGATCAGATCTTTGGATTTAAGACATAGTTCGGCAACAAGGTAAGAGCAAGAAGGTTCTAAGCATGTTTGGCCGAATATGGTAAGGGGCTATTTACTCAGTGTTAATTCGATATCTAGAGTAATGTGTTAGTAATTTAATTGTGGGCAGTTCGTGTGTGGATCTCGACAACAAATCATCGTAAAATAGGTGTGTAACTGACACCCTCTCGTAGACTAGATCGGCAAGAGTCGAAATGCTGAAATACCAAAAATGGTATTTTGGGAACTTATGAGTGTGCGAATGCTCGTAAGATAAGTGGGTTAATAATTCTGGTAATCCGTGGTGATAATAAGACTACAAAGTGCACTATTCCGTGCGTTTCGACATTTTTGGGCTTAGTGGGCCTAAATTGGGAAAATGAGCCAATGGGCCCAATTCGATAAGTACGCGCGGTAAGTGTTTTTGGATAGTACGTAATGGTAGAATATGCATAAAAACTCTAAGACAGTTAATTTACTAGAATACCCCTATGTATGAAAATTATCGTTATACCCCTAGGTGTAAAATGACCTTTATACCCTAGTGTTAATTTTTTCTGAAAAGTATGATGATTTAAATCTGTATGATGTATGACATGGAAGAATATCTATTGCATGGGGACATGGGTTATATTATGGAGGAAGCGTCCTGGTGGCTATGCCACAAATTATCTGTTCTGGTGGCTCTGCCACATATATATCTGTTCTGGTGGCTCAGCCACAATTATCTGTTTCTGGTGACTTGGTCACATTATCTGTTCTGGCAGCCATGCTGCATATTTCTTTGGTGTGTAGTGATTGGATGGGTCGAGTAGTCTCCCCACATGGTGAAAGGATGGTAAGGGGGTGTACATGGTTGGATATGGGATGGGTTTTTGCATCAGCATATAATAATTGTTCTGATCTGTTATGGGCCTATGGGCTTTGTTCGAGATATCCTGCTCAGGCTAAGGCCAACTTATTACATTTTCGTGGTTTGAACTGGTTTAGGCTATGGTTGGGTTAAATTACACACTGAGTTTCCCCAAACTCATCCCTTTATTTTCATCCTCGTAGGTAATCCCCAACCATAGTGGGCTTGGAGCTGTGAGGGATTCGGGGTGGCCACATGTTTCTGCAAACTTGGTTTCTTTCTGGTGTACTGGACGTCCTTTTATTTTCGTTTACAGTTTTGAGTTTTTAAGTGTAATGAGGCCGCTTAATTATTTTTATGGTTTTTATTATTTTATTCTAATTATGATAAAAATGAACTATGATAACTATTGAAATGGATTAACTCTAGGACGCATTTTCAAAAGCATTAAGTGATTTCAAAATAATACGACTACAAGTAAGGCTTCCGCTAAGCAAACGTTTTCAAACTTAATCATTTTCTTAAGATGGACTTAATCAATTGGTTTTCTCACAATTATACGAGATGTTAGAGTGTGGCAATGGCGGTGTGCATGTCTAGGATTGGATCCGAAAGGAGCTTGGTACTTAAGTAGTCCGACGGACTCACCTCTTCTTTTCTGGTTTCCTACCTGGTGCACAGCTTCCATTCACTTTAATCTATTTAAAAGGTATCCTTTAAAACATCAACTAAGTTTTCTAAACTAAGTAATACGGAATATTTTGAATGCTTCGGTATGGCATGTCGGATTCGGTCATAACGTCTAGGCCGGGTTTGGGGTGTTACATTTAGTGGTATGAGAGCCCAGTTGCAACAACTCGGCTATGGAATGGGTTTGCAAAAACAAGGATTTTCAAAAAAAAGATTTTATAAGGTTACAAAACTCAGCTTTTGAAAGTTAGAGCTTTAGAAGGTGGCATTCCGAATCTCCGGCCCAAGTCTGTAAGTATCCTGAATTTTTCTGAATATATTCTAAATTATCTATTTGTACTGAAACCTTACTAGAATACTCTAGATAGAATGCTACTGAAACCCTAGAAAAGCTTGCTAAAAGACTGAAATTATAGCTAGACATCGATTCTGCGAAAACCAACTCTGAATTGCTGTCTGAATCATAAAACATCTGTAATAATCACTGGAATGCTAATATTGATGCATAAAATTCGTAAAACAGATAATACGATATGAGTACGCAAGCAGCTCGTGGAAGAGGCCGTGGACGAGGCCGAGGTAGTGCTCGGGTAGGAACTGCGTCTTCTAGGCATATCCGATAGCAGAGGCACCGATACCACCGGCAACTGAAGTAGAGTCTCATGATCGTGGTGCCGGGGATGACGCCCTATCGCAGGCTATGCTTTGAGTTCTGGAAAGGGTTACCGGGGCAAGTTCGGGTAACGTAATTCGAGGATTGATTTCTAAATGACTCCGAGCTAACAGAGCAGAGATCTTTAGGGCCATCTCTGGTGTAGCCCCGAATATGGCAGAATATTGGTTGGAGGCCACAGAATGAATTATGGATGACTTGGATTGCTCGGTGGAGCAGAAGCTGAAGGGGGCCGTATCGCTGCTGCGAGATGAGGCTTATCAGTGGTGGCTCACCATGAAGGATGGAACCCCAGCTGATAGGGTTACTTGGGAGCTGTTTAAAACAGCCTTTAAAGGAAAGTATGTCGGGGCAAGTTATGTGGATGCCCGCAGGAAGGAATTCCTGAATTTGGTCCAAGGAGGTAAAACTGTTGCTGAGTATGAGGCTGAGTTTCTGAGGCTGAGCCGGTATGCTGTGAGGATAGTCGCTACGGAGTATGAGCGTAGCGTGCGCTTCGAGAATGGACTCAAAGATGATCTTAAGGTGCTGATTGTCTGCAGAGGGAGCGGGATTTCGCGGTTCTAGTGGAAAAAGCTAAGATAGCTGAGGAGGTAAAGCGTGCTGAGAGGCAGAACAGTGAGAAAGATCAGAACCATTTTCGGAGGGATTCTGGACCTTCGAGTGGAGCAAATAAGAATGTCAAAAGGGCGAGAGTGGAGGAGCCAGTTCGAGCAGCTCCGGTGAATGTGGTTAGACCGCCAATTTGTGGAGACTGTGGTAAGGTACACTTGGGTGAGTGTAGGAAATGTTCTGGCGCTTGTTTTCGATGCAGATCTATGGAGCACAGAGTTAAGGACTGTCCGCAAAGAGCTGATCAGGTTCAGGTTGCTGAACAGAGGGTGGCTCAACTCGCGAGAGGTGGACCACAACCACCGAGAGGACGTGGACAAGGTAGGGGCAGAAATGGAAATGGAAATGGTCGAGGTCGAGGGGCACCTGGCAAGGGTGCCGAAAATACTGAGGCTCGACAGCCAGCGTTGGTGTATGCGGCTCGTCGTCGAGAGGTGGGTGACGCACCTAACGTCATAACTGGTACGTTTTTGGTTTCTAGCATGCCGTATACTACTTTGGTGGATATTGGATCTACTCATTGCTATGTTGCATGTGCCATATCTGGGTCATTGGGAGTGCATTCTGAAAAGATAGTGAGTGGGGTATCTGTGTTAAGTCTTTTGGGCCACTCGGTTAGGGTAGACAAACTGTATAGGGATGTACCCTTAGAAACTCAAGGTAGGATCTTTCCTGGAGATCTAATGGAGTTGTCGTTCAGAGAGTTTGACCTCATTTTGGGAATGGACTGGCTTGTTAAGCATAAGGCGACTTTGGATTGTGCTGCTAAGCAGATGGTGCTAAGGACCACTGAAGGGGATGAGGTTATGATGATAGGTGAACGAAGGGACTATTTGTCTAATGTGGTATCAGCATTGAGGGCTGAAAAGTGGATTTGGAAAGGTTGTGAGGCCTATTTGGCATTTGTGAGTCAAAAGGAAGCTGAGGGATTGACAGTAGATAAGGTCAGGACCGTTAAAGAGTTCCAAGATGTTTTTCTGGAGGAGCTTCCGGGATTGCCTCCAAATCGAGAAGTCAAATTTAGAATCGACCTGTTGCCTAGGATAGCACCAGTGTCCATTGCACCGTATAGGATGGCACCAAAAGAGTTAGTGGAGTTAAAGATGCAAATTCAAGAGTTGTTGGACAGGGGCTTTATTAGGCTAAGTGTGTCTCCATGGAGAGCACCGGTGCTATTCGTGAAGAAGAAGGATGGGACGATGCGTATGTGCATTGATTATCGCCAGTTGAACAAACTGACGATTAAGAATAAGTATCCACTACCGAGGATTGACGATCTGTTCGACCAGCTTAGAGGAGCTTCTGTATTTTCCAAGATCGATCTTCGATCTGGATATCACCAGTTAAGGGTCAAGGAGGTAGATATCCATAAGATGGCATTCAGGACTCAGTATGGTCATTACGAGTTTCTGGTTATGCCATTTGGGCTGACAAATGCTCTTGCAGCATTTATGGATCTGATGAATCGTGTGTTCCAACCATTTTTGGATCGGTTCGTAGTCGTCTTTATTGACGATATCCTAGTGTATTCTGAAACGAAAGCGAAACATGATGAGCATCTTCGCACTGTGTTGCAAGTGCTAAGGGAGAAGGAACTGTATGCGAAGTTCAGCAAGTGTGAATTCTGGTTGAGGGAGGTAACTTTCTTAGGACATGTTGTCTCTGCTGAGGGTATTAAGGTGGACCCTCGAAAGATTGAAGCAATTCTGGAATGGAAGCCACCTAGGTCGGTGTCGGAAATTCGAAGTTTCTTAGGCTTGGAGGATACTATAGGAGGTTTGTAGAAGGTTTTTCTGTGATGGCAGCACCTTTGACAAAAATTATAAGGAAAGGAGTACCGTTTGTATAGACTGAGAAGCAGCAGGAAGCCTTTGAGAAGTTGAAGAAAGTTCTGACGGAAGCACCTGTATTAATTCAACCGGAATCTGGGAAGGATTTTACTGTGTACAGTGATGCATCACATGTAGGTTTGGGTTGTGTGTTGATGCAAAGAGGGTAAGATGGTTGCTTATGCATCACGACAGCTTAAGCCTCATGAAGGGAACTATCTTACTCATGATTTGGAGTTAGCAGCAGTGATTTTTGCACTTAAGATTTGGAGACATTACTTGTACGAAGAAAGGTGTATTATATACACAGACCATAAGAGTCTGAAGTATTTGTTAACTCAGAAGGAACTGAACCTTAGGCAAAAGAGGTGGATCGAGTTGCTTAAGGATTATGATTGTTCGATCGAATATCACCCAGGCAAGGCTAATGTGGTAGCCGATGCTCTAAGTCGTAGAGTTGTATTTGATCTAAGAGCAATGTTTGCCCGTCTAAGTCTGTATGATGATGGAAGTTTGTTGGCTGAATTACAAGTAAGGCCAACCTGGGTGGATCAGATTAAGGAAAAGTAGTTGAAAGATGAGTCCTTGGTCGCTCGTTTTCAACAAGTGAAGGAAGGAGGAACTTCTGAGTTTGGGTTAAATAACGAAGGAGTTCTATGCTTCCAAGGAAGAATTTGTGTTCCGAAGGACTTTGAATTGAGGCAGTCAATTTTGAAAGAAGCTCATGGGGGACTTTGTGCCATGCATCCTGGAGGGAATAAGTTGTATCACGACTTGTGAGAACTGTATTGGTGGCCTGGGCTGAAACGCTAAGTAACAGAATTCGTGGGGAAATGTCTGACATGTCAGCAAGTGAAAGCTGAGCATCAATTACCTTCTGTATTGTTGCAGCCTGTAAAGATACCACTTTGGAAGTGGGAGAGGGTAACCATGGACTTTGTGAGTGGGCTACCCTTGACACCGTCGAAAAAGGACTCGATATGGGTGATTGTGGATAGGTTGACCAAATCAGCTCATTTTATACCAGTTCGCACTGACTTTTCACTTCAGAAGTTAGCCAAGTTGTATGTGGTGGAGATTGTGCGACTTCATGGAGTTCCAGTTTCGATTATCTCTGATCGAGATCCTAGATTCACATCTCGATTTCGGTAAAAGCTACATGAGGCGTTGGGAATGCGATTAAACTTTAGTATGGCTTTCCATCCCCAAACTGAT
Source organism: Gossypium anomalum (assembly GCA_025698475.1). Taxonomy (NCBI): domain Eukaryota; kingdom Viridiplantae; phylum Streptophyta; class Magnoliopsida; order Malvales; family Malvaceae; genus Gossypium; species Gossypium anomalum. The sequence goes on from CM046963.1 coordinate 44,674,416, forward strand.
GGTCAGTCAGAAAGAGTTATCCAAATTCTGGAGGACATGTTGAGGGGATGTGTTATTGATTTCCGAGGTAGTTGGGAGGATTACTTGCCATTGGCAGAATTTGCGTACAATAATAGTTATCAGGCGAGTATTCGAATGGTACCCTATGAAGCACTGTATGGACGAAGGTGTCGAACACCTAGTTGTTGGACCGAACTAGGAGAGGGACAAGTTCTTGGACCAGAGTTGATAGCTGATACTGAGGAAAAGGTCAGAATAATTAGAGATCGATTAAAAGAAGCATCTGATAGGCAAAAGTCGTATGCAGATTTGAAGCGTAAAGAGATTGAATACTCAATGGGTGATATGGTCTTCTTGAAGGTCTCTCCTTGGAAAAAGATATTAAGGTTTGGCAAGAAGGGCAAGTTGAGTCCGCGGTTCATTGGGCCTTATCGGGTTTTGAAGCGAGTAGGCCCAGTAGCTTATCAGTTGGAATTGCCTCCAGAGTTAGATAGGATTCACGATGTTTTTCACGTCTCCATGTTAAGGCGTTATCGTTCTGACCCTACTCATGTCATGCCGGTTGCAGAAATTGAGTGCAAACTGATTTGACTTTTGAGGAGGAGCCTGTGCAAATTTTGGATTGAGATGTTAAGATTCTGAGAAGGAAATCTGTCCCATTAGTAAAGGTGCTTTGGCATAATCATGGCAGAGAGGAAGCTACTTGGGAGCTAGAGGAGGCGATGCAGCAACAATACCCTCATCTGTTCGGACCAGGTAAATTTCGAGGATGAAATTTCTTTAAGGAGGGTAGAGTTGTAACGCCCCAATTTTCGAGAATTTTAAAAATGTTGGAAAAAATTTAAAATTCTGTGTTCTGTTTGTTTGTCGTAGGATTAAGTACGTTAGTGGGCCTCTAGAAGGCCCAAGCTTAAGGTAAAACCCGGTAGTTTTAACTAATTTTAATTCCATAAGAAAAAGAGGTTCTGGTTAATTGGGCTTTCAGGTATTAATTGTGTAAAATAAATCACAAGGAAGCATGTGGTAAAGTGGCTGAGTGACGCCACTGGGAATGCTATAAGTGGCGTGTGGATGATTGGGAGGACCCAGTTTCAAGTCACAATGACAGCAAATTAAGGGATTAATTTTTATGAACGGAAAAGGTAAGTAATGGAACCGAAGTGAAAGATCATAGGGAAGAGTTGGAGTTGCTCGGAGATTGAGTAAAGAGAGGATAAGGGAGAGAATTTAGGAGCTGATTAGGGGAGAGCTGTGTTGGCCGAATAATGGACTCTTGAGGAGCAAGAGTTGGCTGGCCATAAGAGGAGCTTTAGGAGGCAAAATTCGGCTAGGGTTAAGGTTAGTATAAATACGGCATTAAGGGGAAGTTGTGCCGTTTGCTGACCATTCCCTCTTCATTCTTCTCCCCTCTCTTCATCAACCTTTTTCTTATTCTCCTTTTTCTTTCATAGCTGAACCCTTCTAACCTCTTGTTCATCTCCATCCTTCCCTTCAGATGTTTCAAAACCTTCATAGCTTTTGGCCATAAAAAGCCGAAATCCCGAAAGCTACACTTTCTTCTGTGCTGATTTCTCCTAGCAAAATTCTCTTATTTTGCTTATCATCTTTGGCCGATTCTTTCTTCCTTTAAACCTCAAGCTTTTAATGACAAGACCACAGTAAAATCCTATTAATTCATCTTTTTCTACACAATTGCAAAAAAAGCCGAAAACCCTACTTTCATAGGGTCTTAGCCGAATATTGAAAACACTGAAGGCTTCACTTTGGTGATCGTTTGAGGGTAGAACGACATCATATTTAATTAGGCAACAAATGGAAACATTGATCGAAGGAATCGGTGGTAAGTAGTTTCAAAACTTAGTCTTTCTTTCTTATTTTAGGAAAAGCCAAAATCCCTAAATGTTAGGGAGGCTGTCGATTTGGACTTGTAGCCCTAAGGGGTTGTGATAACTATTCTGCTTTGGTAAATGGTGTGATTTAGAGGCTGCTGATCAAGGGCTTGGACAAGTGGAATGATCAGATCTTTGGATTTAAGACATAGTTCGGCAACAAGGTAAGAGCAAGAAGGTTCTAAGCATGTTTGGCCGAATATGGTAAGGGGCTATTTACTCAGTGTTAATTCGATATCTAGAGTAATTTGTTAGTAATTTAATTGTAGGTAGTTCGTGCGTGGATCTCGACAATGAATCGTCGTAAAATAGGTGTGTAACTGACACCCTCTCGTATATTAGATCGGTAAGAGCTGAAAAGCTGAAATACCGAAAACTGGTATTTTGGGAACTTATGAGTGTGCGAATGCTCATAAGATAAGTGGGTTAATAATTCTGGTAATCCGTGGTGATAAGACTACAAAGTGCACTATTCCATGCGTTTCGACATTTTTGGGCTTAGTGGGCCTAAACTCGGGAAAATGGGCCAATGGGCCCAATTCAGTAAGTATGGGCGGTAAGTGTTTTTGGATAGTACGTAATGGTAGAATATGCATAAAAACTCTAAGATAGTTAATTTACTAGAATACCCCTATGTATGAAAATTACTGTTATACCCCTAGGTGTAAAATAACCTTTATACCCCTAGTGTTAATTTTGTCTGAAAAGTATGATGATTTAAATCTGTATGATATATGACATGGAAGAATATCTGTTGCATGGGGACATGGGTTATATTATGGAGGAAGCGTCCTGGTGGCTATGCCACAAATTATCTATTTTGGTGGCTCTGCCACATATATATCTGTTTTGGTGGCTCAGACACAATTATCTGTTTCTGGTGACTTGGTCACATTATCTGTTCTGGCAGCCATGCTGCATATTTCTGTGGCGTGTAGCGGTTGGGTGGGTCGAGTAGTCTCCCCACATGGTGAAAGGATGGTAAGGGGGTGTACATGGTTAGATATGGGATGGGTTTTTGCATCAGCATATAATAATTGTTCTGATCTGTTATGGGCCTATGGGCTTTGTTCCGATATCTGTTCTGGCCTAAGGCCAACTTATTCTGCTTCTGTAGTTTGAACTGGTTTAGGCTATGGTTGGGTTAAATTACACACTGAGTTTCCCCAAACTCATCCCTTTATTTTCATCCTCGTAGGTAATCCCCAACCATAGTGGGCTTGGAGCTGTGAGGGATTCGGGGTGGCCACATGTTTCTGCAAACTTGGTTTCTTTCTGGTGAACTGGACGTCCTTTTATTTTCGTTTACGGTTTTGAGTTTTTAAGTGTAATAAGGCCGCTTAATTATTTTTATGGTTTTTATTATTTTATTCTAATTATGATAAAAATGAACTATGATAACTATTGAAATGGATTAGCTCTAGGACGCGTTTTCAAAAACATTAAGTGATTTCAAAGTAATACGACTACAAGTAAGGCTTCCGCTAAGCAAACATTTTCAAACTTAATCATTTTCTTAAGATGTACTTAATCAACTAGTTTTCTCACAATTATACGAGATGTTAGAGTGTGGCAATGGCGGTGTGCATGTCTAGGATTGGATCCGAAGGGAGCTTGGTACTTAGCGATCGAGCGGACTCACCTCCTCTTTTCCGGTTTCCTACCTAGTGCACAGCTTCCATTCACTTTAATCTATTTAAAAGGTATCCTTTAAAACATCAACTAAGTTTTCTAAACTAAGTAATATGGAATGTTTTGAACGCTTCGGTATGGCACGTCGGATCCGGTCATAACGTCTAGGCCGGGTTTGGGGTGTTACAGTAATTAAGCACTTAATCGATAAAATTTTCATATCAAAAATTTCACATGAAATATCTACCATATTATGGACCATATAATAAAATAAAAATAAATTATATTTTTGGGTCAGATTTGTGGTCCCGAAACCACTGTTCCGATTTCACTGAAAAATGGGTTGTTACAACTCTCCCCCTTTAAAGATTTTCGTCCTAAAAAATCTTACCAGTTGAAAGATTTGGCTATTGCTTTCTCATAGTATCCTCTGGTTCCCAAGTAGCTTCTTCTATACCGTGTCGTTGCCAAAGAACTTTTACTAACGCTACCTTTTTATTTCTTAACTCTTTCATTTCCGAGCTAAGATTTTGATTGGTTCTTCACTATATGTCATATCAGGCTGAACCTCTACCTCTGTCGGAGAGATAATATGTAAAGGATCAGATCGGTACCGTCGTAACATAGACACATGAAAAACATTATGAATCCAAAAAGTTTTGGTGGTAAAGCTAATTGATTTGCAACTGATCCAATTCTTTCTGTAATCTCATATGGTCCAATGAATTGTGGACTCAGTTTTCCTTTGCGACCAAACTGGAGAACTTTTTTGCAAGGCGATGCTTTCAAGAATACTTTGTCACCGACTTGAAATTCTATTTCTTTTCGCTTCAAATTAGTATAAGACTTTTGACGATCAGAGGTTGCTTTCAAGCTATCTCGAATTACTTTCACTTTTTCCTCGGCCTCTCAGACCAAGTCAACTCCGTGTAACTTTTTCTCACTGAGTTCTATCCAATACAATGGAGTTCTACATTTGCGTCCATACAAGGCTTTATACGGTGCCATTTTAATACTAGACTGCTAACTATTATTATAAGCAAATTCAACCAAAGGCAAATACCTTTCCCAGTTACCTTCAAACTTAAGTACACAACACCGAAGCATATCTTCCAAGATCTGTATTACCCATTCAGATTGACCATTTGTCTAAGGATGAAATACAGTACTAAAGTGCAACTGAGTACCCAGAGCTTCTAGCAATTTACTCTAGAATCGAGATGTAAATCGGGGGTCTCTATCTGATATAATAGAGATAGGCATTCCATGCAATCTGACAATCTTAGAAATGTACAATTCAGCCAATCTATCCAAGGAATAATCTATACGTACCAGAATAGAGTGTACAGACTTTGTCAACCGATCAACAATTACCCAAACGACATCTTTCTTCCTTAAAGGCAGGGGTAATCCCGTTACAAAGTCCATGGTAATTCTTTCCCATTTCCATTCCGGTATCGTAATCGGCTATAATAGCCTAGAAGGCAAGTGATGTTCAACTTTTACTTGCTGACATATCAAACATTTATATACAAACTCAGAAATATCTCGTTTCATTCCTAGCCACTAGTACATCTTTTGCAGATAATTATACATTTTATTACTACCAGGATGTATAGACATGTTACCGTTGTGAGCTTCATTCAAAATCTTCTGTACCAATTCTAAACTTTTTGGTACACATACTCTACCTCTAAATAACAAACAACCATCAACCCCGATCTGAAATTCTGGATCAGGAGTCGATTCACTGTGTACCCATCTTGCTTGTAACTTACTATCATTTTTCTGAGCTTCAGAAATCTGTTGCAAAAACATTGGTCTAGCTTTCAACTCAGCTATAATTGAACCATCATCAGACAACGACAATCGGGTGTTCATTGCTCACAAAGTATTCATGGATTTTCTGTTCAAAGCATCTGCCACTACATTGGCTTTTCCCGGATGGTAATCAATAATAAGATCATAACCGTTCAATAACTCAAGCCATTTGCACTATCTCAGATTCAAATCTTTCTGTGACATCAAGTATTTTAGACTTTTATGATCGGTGAATATGTGACATTTTTCACCAAACAAGTAAGCCCGCTAGATTTTCAATGTAAACACTATGGCTGCTAATTCAAGATCGTGTGCCGGGTAGTTCTTTTCATGTGACTTTAGCTGTCGTGAAGCATAGGCTACTACTTTACCATCTTGCATCAAAACACAACCTAAACCATTCAATGATGCATCACTGTAAACTGTAAATTCCTTACTCGATTTTCGCTGAACTAACACTAGTGCTTCTGCCAATAAGGCTTTTAATCTATCAAATTATCAATCCACTCGAACTTTATATCTTTCTGTATCAAACAAGTCATCAGAGAATCTATCATTGAAAAGCTTTTTACAAATCTCCAATAATAACCAGCTAGTCTTAGAAAACTTCAGACTTCAAACACATTCTTCAATGGCTTCCAATTAACAATGGCTGAAATTTTATTCGGGTCTACTCTAACACCTTCAGTAGATACTATATGCCCAAGAAAACTAACTTCCCGTAGCCAAAATTCACATTTACTGAATTTGGCATACAGTTGTTTCTCTTGTAAAATTTGCAACACTATTCTCAAATGCTCAACATGTTCATTTTTATTCCGAGAGTAAACCAAAATATCATCTATAAATACCACCACAAACCTGTCTAAATACGGGCTAAAAATCCTGTTCATCAAATCTATAAACACTGCAAGTGCATTTGTCAAGCCAAATATGATATGAACTCGCCTCGGTGATGATTCGAGTCGTTAGTTGCCCGATCGTTAAAATGGAGAAGTATCGTTCTTGAATAGAGTATTGGTTGAATTCGGGTAAGTAAGGCTTTAAATAAAGAGGTATGTGATAATTTAAGATAATTAAGGGATATGGTTTGGTTTAACAAAGGAACTCGAGTGGTTTGAAAAATGGTAATATGGATGATTCGAATGGCTTTAAGGTTAAGAAAGAACTAGTACTAAAACATAGTACTAACCCAAATCTTATAGGACACTTAAAGGTGGATAGAAGGATAGATAAACCATGGCCCACTATCTATATGGAGATAGGAACCAATTGGTATAAGGGTGAACGCTACACTCGATGAAGAGTGATAAGTTCAAAAGAAACAGAATGACGCCACTAGCAAGCTAGATAAGTCAAGCTGAGTCTAAAATGAAATAAGAGAGTTGAAAAACTCACATAACGTTATAAACATTAATCAAGCAGCAAAAGTCTCTACAATAAGAAAATAACTAAGTATTTATAGCTAAACAACATGTCTAGTCGAATAGGCACTTAGGGAGCTGATTGACAATTTGATTTCAACTTTTAATGAGCTAAAAATTCTAGAATTAATCCATGAAGGTGCCATGAAGCTTCAAAAACGTCCCATGATTTTTCCCAAGTCAACTTAATAAATTGAGCAATGATGGGACTGAAACAAGCTAACTAAATTCGTCCAAAAGTGTGAACAAACTTTTAATGAGCTAAAAAGGTGTGGGCAGATTTGAACAAAGAGCTTAATAAGCCTTAATTAAATTTCCTTATTTAGCTGAATAATTTGGAAGCTTTAAATGGCAGCTTGAGTATTGCAAGGGCCATTAGGTGTGAACATCAAATATGTATAGCCCCTTACGTGTGAATGTACCAAACCGAATGGTCATCCATGTGAATAGAATTTTTCTAGCAATGTGAAAGCTTTTAAGGATGCTTGGAGAGCTACATGGTTAGCTTTGGAAAGAAGAAATCAGCAGCTCTTCATGTGTCCTTTGCTGTACAACAAAAGGTGTTTGGAAAACTAAACCAACAGCCTCATGTAAATGCCATCCAATGTATGTAGCTGCACAATTAAAATCAACAAATTAATGGAGTTTAAGACATCTCAAAAATCGGCAGCACCTAGACAAAATAAAAACATGCATTCAGCTAGGACATATTAAACACAAACAACTAAGACACATTTAAGAACCTGTATTAATATGTTTAGCTTAAGACACATTAAAATGCTGTAGCTAGACAAATTAAATGAATCTAAGACAAATTAAATGGTTGTAGGATTTAGAACACATTAATTACTTAGACACATTAAAATCATGTACTAACTATTACATACTTAAGCATGCTTTAAAATTAAACACATTTAACACTAAATTAATAAGAATCATATTTGAACTTATTAATGAGCAAACTAAATTAACTAGCTTAGCTAAAGCATGAAATTATTCCAGCAACTACGAAATGCATAAATTAAAATAAAATAGCATCAAGCTCAATGAGCTAAGATTGAGCTGAATTGAGCTCAAGGGATTGAAATTTGAGCTGAATCAAGCTCAATAAGCTAGGATCGAGTTGATCAGCTAGAAAAAGATTGTAATGCTCGCTTGGGAAGCTTGGCTAAGGTTGTTTGTAGGGAGTGATCGTATCAAAATGGCATCACAAGAAACTCATAGTGTCTATACCTAGTTCTAAAAGCTGTCTTTGGTACATTTGATTCTTTTACCCATAGTTGATAATAACTAGAATGTAAATCAATCTTTGAAAATACAGTGGCATATTTTAACTGGTCAAACAAGTCATCAATTTGAGGCAATGGATACTTGTTATTTATTGTAACTTTTTTGAGCTGTCTATAATTAATGCACAGCTTCAACGATCCATCCTTCTTCTTTACGAGCAAAACTGGCGCACCCCAAGGTGAGAAACTAGGTTGAGCAAAACCTCTGTCAATCAATTCTTGCAACTGTACTTTCAGCTCTTTCAATTCAGTAGGAGCCATTCTATAAGGTGCTATGGATATCGGTGTCGTTCCTGAAACAAGATCTATAGAGAATTCCACTTCTCTATCCAGTGGTAAACTAGGTAATTCTTTTGGGAATACATCAGGAAATTCACATACAACCGGCACTGACTGAATCTTTGACTTAGATACTTTAGTATCCAACACATATGCAAGATAAGCGTCATATCCCTTTCTACCATATTTCTGTGCTGATATTGTTGAAATCACATTAGGTAGTCCATCTAGTTTATCAGACTCAACACGAAGCAATTCACCATTCTGACATTCCAATACAATATATTTCTACTTACAATTTACCACTGCATCATATCTAGTTAACCAATCCATTCCCAAAATCACATCAAACTCATCAAATGGAAATAACATCAAGTCAGCCGAAAAGCAATAACCTTTTACCATTAAATAGATAGTTCTTACAGACTTTATCAACCACAACACACTGGCCCAAGGAGTTTGAAACTTTAACCACAAATTCAGTGAATTCAACAGGTAAATTTTTAACAAACACTAGGTTTGTGCATATGTATGAATGTGTGGAACCAGGATCAATCAATGCAGTAATATCAGTATCAAGGAAAGAAAATGTACCAGTAATGACATCTGGCGTAGAGGCATCTTCTCTAGCACAAATCACATATGCCCTTGCAGGTGCTCGTACCTCAGATCTAACTGTTGTATCCTTGGTAGTACCTCGACTACCACCAAAATTATCGGGATGGCGAGGTGGTCTACCCCTCGAGACAGGATTACTCGACTTTGGAGTTGGTTCTATCTCTTTTTCAACTCTTTCTGGACAAGTGAACCATATTCAAAACAAGCTCCACTTCTAAACCAACATTCCCCATGATGAAATTTGTTACAATGTTTACATTTTGGTTTGGGATTACCAACACTACCCACACTGGTCACAGATGGAGATGAAGACATCAGGTTAGAATGTTGAGAGCCCCGCTCTCTTCCAGAATATCCTGTAGAGGTGATAAGACAATCATAATACTTCTTTAATTTCTTAGAAGCAAATGATTATAATTTACTCATGGTTCTTTTTCCAGAAACCCGAGCCTCTCTTTCGGCTTGTTTCCTTTCTTTACTCTATTCCTCAGCTTTGTGTGCTCAATCAGCTAACACTGCAAATTCCCTTATTTCGAGAATTTCAATCAATAACTTGATATCCTCATTTAGGCCCTCTTCAAAATGTTTACACATCTCAACCTCGGTTAGAACCCATTCTCTGGCATACTTGCTCAATCAAAAAAATTCTCGTCCATATTCAAATACAGTCATGTTTCCTTATTTCAGCTCTAGAAATTCTTTCTTTTTCTGATCCATGAACCTCTGACTAACATACTTCTTCCTGAATTCAGCTTAGAAGAATTTCCATGTAACATTCTCTCTCGGTACCACTAAAGTTATGTTATTCCACCAATGATAAGTTGTATCTTTCAATAGATATACCACACATTTCAGACATTCAGAAGGCGTACAAGATAATTCATCGAAAACCTGAATAGTATTCTCTAGCCAAAACTCAACCCTTTCCAGATCATCATCTGCGGTAGCTCTAAATTCTTCCATCCCATGTTTGCAAATTTTATCTATTAGAGGCTTACCAATTCTAACAGGTTCGGCACCCTCTGGCACCTCAGGAATCGGTTGGGAAGTAGGTGGAGGAGGTCATTGTACAGCAGGGTTTGTTCTCAAGTATTGTGTAAACCATTCATTCATCATTTGAAAGAAGGCCTATTTTGCCTCTTCACTTCAGCCCTCAGACACAGGCCTTTCACTACTAGACGCAGACATGACTCTTTGAACTGAAGCTGAAGCATTGCTCTCAGCTTTCTCAGGTTCAGCTCTAGCTCGGTTGGATAACATTACTATATGAAAAACATATTTAAAATGATCAGGAGTCATCACGCTATCACAATTTATATAATGACATGTATAGCTAAACTCATGTTTGCTATGTCAAATTTGAGAATCGACTAACCATAGCTCTGATACCACTAAATATAACACCCTTAACCCGTATCCATCATCAAAATAGGGTTTCAGAGTATTACCAAAATATTTAAAATATTTTTTAGATAATTCCTATAAATTACTATTCATCTACCGAGATAATTCAAAATGTTCCTTGATCAGGCCCTCAAGGCCCAATACGAGAATTAGAATTGAATTGAGACTTAATCGGGACCTCTAAAATTTTTTTGTAAAATTACAAAATTTTTCCAAGGTGCAGGGCTCACACGGGTCTAAGGGACATGCCCGTGTGACCCTGGGACACTCCTGTGTTAGAGGCTATGTTAGAGGCTGTGTTCGACCCCGTGTAACTTTCTACTTGCACACACGACCATGCCACATGCCGGTGTGCAAGGCCGTGTTGTTAATTAATTTAATTTGAAATTAAGTGCAGGTTTCACACGGCCAAGACATACGCTCGTGTTCTAAGTCGTGTGGCACACATGGCTGAGACACACGCCCGTGTCTCTACCTGTATGCTCAATTCTAAACATTCTATTTCTCAAAATTAAGGTGCAGGGGACACACGGCCTAAGGACATGGCCATGTTACCAGGCCGTGTGTCACACACGGTCTAGACACACGCCCATGTGGACAAAAATAAAGTCATTTCTAGCTTCATTTCTCACCCAAAATTTCACCTAAGACCTATACTTGAAACACATCCAAGCATTTGAAATAGGCAAATTCATCATTTAACAAAGCATTCCATTACATGCATAGGTGCTTATAAACTTACCTTTGATTAAATTAGGCAATAGCAGCCTTTGATAACATATTTATAACATAACACATGTGTATATATATATATCATAACAATCTAATTAGTAATACCAAAATGAACCATTACTAGCCATTCCAATGGCTAGGTTACAAAATAACATTTCAAGCCACTATTGGCCAAATTGTCCTATACATGCCATTATACCGAAGTGATTTTAATAAGTATACCCAAAATGATTAGTTGATAGTGTGACAATGGTCCAACGATCTCTAACTTTCATGAGCTTCCGAGCACTATAAAACAAGGGAAAAATAAACGGAGTAAGCATTACATGCTTAGTAAGTTCGTATAACGAAAACTAAACTTACCAATCTTGCTTATTAAATCTAAGCATACAAGGTTTTGTTTCCATCCATTTGGCTAAATTGCCTAATCACACACATTCAATCAAACATGTTAGTCACAAAAATCTTCATATCAATCAAGTAACATAGATGAACTCATCAAGTAATATTCTTTCAAGTCATTATCATATCATCTCAAGATTTTCATGCCATGTTAAGAGTTATATGTCCATTGAATCATTAAATTCCGATGGATGCTCAGGTAGTACACTCAAAGTGTACGATTCAATAATCCATCAATTCCTTATTCAAGGGTACCCCTTAGGGCACTTAACCAAGAAACACTCTCTCGAGCCACATATTGTATAACAGGATTACCAGTCCAGGCTAAATCCATCATATAACGTAAGCTTAGAGGGGCTCGATTAGGATTACCAGTCTAGGCTAAACCCTAATCATAACGTATGCTCGAGAGGTATTATATTGGGATTACCCATCCGGGCTAAATCCTTTATATATCAAGGTCAATGGGATTACTCGTCCGAGCTAAATCCCGTTCGCAACAAATGCAGGACCTTATTAGTTTTAGGAAAGTGTATATAATCATCAAAATTCACATTCAATCGAGACTTAACCCTTTATCACCATTTTGAGCATGTACCAATTTTCCATCATAGCATACAAGTAAAGCATGTAGCAGCCCGATTTCGACCCTAATCGAAACAGTGGTTTTGGGACCATGAATCTGAGTCTAAAAAATATTTAAAAATTATTTTCTGTGTTTATTTTGTGTGAATTTATATCTGTGAAATTTTCGTGATTTAATTTTGTCGTTTGAGTGTCCGATTAAATAAAAGGACTTAATCGCATAAAATGGAAATTAGGTGGTAATTTGTCTAAGGGCCGAGTTATTAGTGGTTTTCTAAGTTGGGGTGTTTATGTTGTAATTACTCCATTTGCATGTTGTTTGGACAGTAATAGCCATATATATTTTGATTTTATTTTTATTTCATAAAGGTTAAAATTGTAAATGAAATAATATGTATAATATATCCTATAATAACATAATTAAAAACCATGTTTTATATTTCTTCACTATTGCCGAAACATAAACAAGAGAGAAAAGAAAAAGAAAGCTAGGGTTCGACCTTATTCAAGCTAGATTAAGGTATGTGTTCAGCTCGGTTTTTGATAATTTTTACATTTTTGAGATCGTTGCTTTGAGTACTACAAAACCCATGCTTGAATTTTTTATTTTTGTGAATATTTTAAGTAATGAAATTGTTGAGAGCTTGTGATTTTTATTGTTTGATGATGAAATATGAAAGATATGTTTTAGATTAACATATTTTGTATTGAAGTTTTTGATGATTTTGAGTAATTAGGACTAAATTACAAAAATAAAAGTTTGAGGGACTAAAATGTGAAATAAATGAAATATATGGGTTCGTATGAACACTAGGAACATTTGTCCAAACATGGGTATCTTGAAATTTTGAATATTTTGTGTTTTGTGCAATAAGGACTAAATTGTAAAAATTGTAAATGTTAGGGGTAAAATGGTAATTTTCCCATTTGTGTGATTTTGGACTAAATTGAATGAAAATATGTTTGAATGAGCTTAATTTGAATATGTTTAGATCAAGAACCAAAGAAATCGAATTTGGACTGGGGAAAAATGAAAGTTGTCGACTAGTAGCCCCATCTCATTTTACTACGTCCGAGGTAAGTTTGTAAGCAAATAGACACACATAGTTTTAAATAAATACCAAATATATATGCTGTAATGAAATTTATGATTTTATTTAAGCTATAGCCGAATATGTTAAAGCTTAATTACTATGTTTCTGAATTGGTTTCGACTGAGTTACAAAGTTCGGAAGCCCCGTATGAACTTTAGGAATAGTTAGGATACATATGTCATGACATAGGATTCTGATTTATGTGTATGAGTAAGACCATGGCATCGATATGTGATTCTGATATGTATTTACGAGTAAGACCACGTCTGGGACGTTGGCATTGTACGACTTGTGTGATTATCCGAGTGTCCTATCCAATTTTGAATGGTTCATCGGGCAAAGGTAAATCGTGATCGAATGTGTAAATGACCTAAAAGGCCAGGTATGGTTAGCTTATTATCTATTGGTAATAAGGTATGTGTGAGACTTGAAAGTTGATAAGTTTTATGTGATGCAAAGAATAAATATATATGAATTAAACAAGTATATTCAGTTTGAACAAATGGTATGAAAATTATGAAATTAATTTTGGGTATGTATATATATGTGATCATGTGTGTTCAGCCATACAAGTAGTATATGTACATGTTATTATAGTTGGATTCTTGAGCTTATGTAAATAAGTATATTTGTGTTTGATTTTATAATGATATGTTAACTTAGAAAGTTGATTGACAATCGGTTAGTATGATTGTGAAAGCATTCGGCCATGGTAGAACTATGCATGCAAATGTAATTATTTATTTTACTTGTAAGTTCGAAGTTAAGTTTGGCAGTGTTAATATTATTCGGTTTAACTTAAAATGAATCGATTATATCTTGGAATAGTCTATTTGCTTTTGACTTACTAAGCTATGTTAGCTTACTCTATGTATTCATGTTACTTTGTTTTATAGATTTTGGAGTCAAGTTATAAGCTCGGGGATCGTCAGCAAAGTCTATCACACTATCTACAACTTCGGTATTTAAATATTTGAATTCGACTTATGGCATGTATAGGCTGGATTATATTTTGAAAATACTGAAAGTTGGTTATGTATATAAGCCATGCGAAAATGGCTAAATTATTATATTAGTGTTCTGTTATGATAGGTAAGATTTATATTAATCTTGATTATTAAGTTGTGTGCCTTGAATGCATAATATATGTAATGAGCACTATATGTTTTGATAATGGCTTGCGTATTATGTTAAACTAGGTTTTGTAAATTTTTAGTCAAATGTTTAATGAGCTTGTCTATTGGTAATTGATGTTGGAAGTTTGGATGCATATATGATTTTTAAGCAGCAAGACTCGGCTATGAAAGAGTATTAGTATAATGTGTATTTGGTAAGTTTATTATTATTATGTGATGGAAAATATAAAATGCGGTGTTATTTCAATGATGGGTGAATATGTTCTAACTTGGTTAGTTCGATTATCACGCGATAAATAATTTAGGTGGTTCATGATTAATTTAGTCGACTATTTGATATGTGTTGGATGCTTTAATATTAATTATGGCCTTGGCTTTTGGGTAAATGCGTACCTTGCATGTATATATATGATGATTAAGTTATATATATATGTTTAGTTTTATATTGAATTTATATCAAGGGCGTAATTATAATATATAAGATTTGTCTTAATTATATGTATATTCGGTCATGTAGTTCATTATGAATGACATGGGAATAATATAAATTATGAAATTAGTAGGTAAGAGAAAGGTATATGCATGATACAAAATTTTGATGCTCATTTATGCATTAAGTTAAAACATGCGTACATGACATTTGGTCTTGTTATATTAATTAAGTTTTTATGCGCCTTGTATATGTGTAAAGTCCTCATATTTATGGGTGCTTATTACCTATGTGCATATGGTTATAGGAACTTGTTAAATAAGTGTAATTAATGAATGTGTATAATGTAATAAATATATATATATATAGATTAGTCGATCAGACCATGAAATAAAGTGAGTTGACTTATAACTAAATGCTTGCTTTTAATAGTATTAATATATAAAATATATAAGGTTCATATAGATTACCATGCTAATGCTGTATATTTGAATTTGTTGATGTATTATATTTTATATTGTTTCATGTGAATGATATGACTGTATATAAACATATGATATGGAATGTTCAAATCTAAGAGATGTATTAATTTATGAAATAAATTTTGATTAACTTTTGAGACTTGTATATGTGAATAATTATATATATTGTATGTAATTGTTTGAGATCGTGTTTTATTCTATAATGTCTTATGACCCTATTCCGGCGATGAATACGGGTTAGGGGTGTTACAAAGCACATAAACATAAAACACATTACATACAAACACAACATTCAATTAACATAATTACATACCCGATTAAGTTACACGAACTTACCTCGACACTTGTTCGCGTAAAAAGCCTACTAATCCGTAACCTTTTCTTTTTCTCGATCTAACCTAAAATTAATGTTGTCCGAATCTATATAAATTAATTTAACTATTAATTTCACACATTTCATAGTTAAACGGACTTAATTTATGTCCTAGGCAAAATTACCATTTTGCCTCTAACTTTTCCATAAATTCTGATTTTGTCCCTAGGCCCGGAAAATAAAACTTATGCAAATTACTCCCTATTCCAAGCCTAACCAAAGCCCTATTTGTAACACCCCTATCCTGTAACCGTCGCCAGAATAGGAAAGGGGCATCACCAGACGGACAGAGCATTTCAGAACAATACAGAATTCCAGATATTAAATAACATTGATACTCAAGCATTCATCGACAATTCATCCAATAAAATGGTCTACAATACTAACAACATACATTTAGGAGGGGTCGGGACTAAACCGAACCCATTAAAAATTTTCAAAACTTAAGCAAACTTTCAAAACTTTCAAAGTCACACGCTCGTGTGACTTACATGGGCATAAGCCACACCCACGTGATCCAACCGTGCCAAAATGAGGTCCTATACTGACTTTTTAACACGACCAATAGGCACGGCTGTGTGCCATGACCGTGTAAAATTTAGCTAGCTACTGACTTTTTCACATGGCCACAAGGCACGCCCGTGTTCCCTAACCGTGTGGCACAATGTAGGCTTGGTTTAAGCCAATTTGCCACCCCTCTTGGGTCCAATCCTACAAGCAATAATATACCACATTCATGCCAAAATTTTCAACCAATTCCAAGGTCAAAACATACTTCATTATAACTAAATCGTTATCCATTTCATAACCATACTAAATCATATTAAAGATCATGTTGCAACATCATACCAAAATGCTCATTCATAACTCACTTATGACACTTTTTCATTCATGCTTAAACTTACCATTTCCTTAACTTGGCACATATCAAAATGACCATTTCACACAAGGCCATCTAACTATTATAACATGCACAATCATACCATTGTTAGCCAACTCTCATGGCTTAACATATATATATAAATCAAAACTTACATACTTAAACATTCTAGCCTATACATGCAATACTTATAAATATGTACATTTCCAAAAGTACCAAAAAAATGAGCTGGATAGTGTAGTGACAATCCTCGACTATCCCGAGCCTTCTGTCGCTACGATAACTGTAAAACAGACTGAAATTACACAGAGTAAGCTACAAAGAGCTTAGTAAGTCAAATACAATTACACAACTAATATATCATATAAGTAACAGCTAATGACCATAATTCACAACCGTCTCATAGAATATTTCCTTACTTCACAGAAACAGTCTTTTCTATTCAGAAATCTAGTACGATACAAACGTACCTGTATGAATTATACATTCCATATATTTATACCATATCTCTTACTTTATCATCGAAAAAATCCAGAAACAAAATAGATATTCACAGACAGGTACAATGCCAACGTCCCAGACGTGGTCTTACATGTAATTCAGTATCGAAGCCTCTGTCCCAGACAGGATCTTACGAAATTTTAGATCGAAACCGGTGTCCCAGGCACGGTCTTACACGATATCTCAGAGCAATATCAACATTCCTTCAGAATATACAGAGCTTCTTATACACCAACATATTATTAGAGTTTATTCGTCAGGCTCTCAAGGCTGTCTAATGTAGATAACAGTTTATATACACAAGATTTAATCAACTTAACACGTAAGTGTAGTTTGACTTACCTCGTACGAATTTTGGACGAAAACGAATCGACTATTCAATTACTTTAGACTTCCCTCGATCTAAATCTGATTTTCTTTGTTCTTGATCTAATACAATGCAAACTCAACCATTCAATCGTCCATTTCATTCAAAATAATCCATGAACACATATTTTGGGCACTTTTCACTTTAGCCCTTACAATTTCATACTTTGACAATTTAGTCCAATTTTCACTAAATCACTATTATGCAAAATTCACCAAAACTATAGCTTGACCGAATACTCATAGCTTTCATATAAGTTCAAATAACAAGTTTAATTCACAATTTAGTCCTTCAAAACCTTATTTTCACAAATTAGCCCAAATAGCTCTATTTCATCAAAATTCAAAGACAAAACTTATAAATCATCTACCAAACCTTCATAATTCATCCAAAAACATCACAAAACTCATGATATCAACAATGGAATTTCATGAAATCTTTAACAGAAATAGAAATTTAGACATGGGCTTTGAAAAACACGAAGCAATGATCACAGAAATGTAGAAATTATCAAAAACGGACGAAAATTCATACCTTAATTGAGCCTTAATCTGGTCGAACCCTAAATGCTTTTATTTCTTTTCTTTCTCTTTGAATTTCAGCAAGTATGGATGAACATTTCATCCATTAACATATTTTGTTTTATTATATTATGCATTAATATGCACTTTACCATTTTACCCTTTTATTAAACCATTAATAAACCATTATATTAAGGTCATAATTGTCCACTCATGGTTTCAATGGTTTAATAACAACATAAGGACCTTTTCTTTAGAAAACCATGCAAATAGGCACTCTTAACATATAACATTCAACTTTTGCATTTTACGCGATTAAGTCCTTTTTCATAATTAAACACAGAAACAGACAAATTAAATCACAAAAATTTCACAGATGTAAATTCACATATTTTAAACACAGAAAATAATATTAAAATATTTTTTGGACTTAGATTTGTGGTCCTGAAACCACTATTCCAACTAGGGTCAAAATCGGACTGTTACAATTCTCCCCCTTAAGGATTTTCGTCCCCAAAAATCTTACTGTTAAATAGATTCAGATATTGCTGTTTCATTGCATCTTCAGGCTCCCAAGTAGCCTCTTCTACTCCGTGTCTATGCCACAGTACTTTGACTAACGAAATTCTCTTATTACGTAATTCTTTAGTCTCACTAGACAGAATTCGAATCAGGTTTTCTTCATAAGTCATAACAGAATAGATTTTAATATTAGACGGAGAAATTACATGCGAAGGATCAGATTTGTATCATCAAAGCATCGATACGTGAAATACATTGTGAATTTTTTCCAATTCAGATGGTAGTCTCAATCTATAAGCAACCCGCCCAATTCGTTCAATGATTTCATACGGTCCGATGAACCTCGAACTCAACTTACCCTTTTTACCAAATCGAAATAGTTTTTTTCCATGGAGATACCTTCAAAAATACTTTATCACCGATCTCATATTCGATATCCTTTCATTTTAAATCCGCATAAGATTTCTGATGATCAGAGGCAGCTTTCAGACTATCTCAAATTATTTTCACTTTTTGTTCTATTTCTTTTATCAGATCAACACCGTAAATCTTATTCTCACTAAGCTCAGACCAGTATAACAAAGTTCTACACTTTTTACCGTATAAAGCTTCATACGGTGCCATTTTGATGCTCGATTGAAAACTGTTATTATAAGCGAATTCAATCAAAGGTAGGTATTGTTCCCACATACCTTCGAACTCAAGAATGCAATATCTCAACATATCCTCAAGTATCTGAATAATCCGCTCAGATTGACCATCTGTTTGTGGATGAAAAGTAGTGCTGAAATGCAATTTAGTACCCAGAGCATCTTGCAATTTCTTCCAGAATCGCATGTAAATCTTGGATCTCTATCTGACACAATCGACAAAGGTACACTATGCAATCTCACAATATCAGAAATATAAAGCTCAGCCAGCTTATCAAGTGAGAAATTAGATCGTACTGGAATAAAATGAGCTGACTTCGTTAATCTGTCCACTACAACCCAGATCAAATCTTTCTTTCTTGGAGATAGGGGAAAACCCCGAAACAAAATCCATGGTCACACGATCCCTTTCCATTTCGAAATCATAATCGGTTGCAACAAACCTGATGCCACTTGATGTTCAGCTTTAACTTGCTGACAGATCAAAAATCTAGAAACAAAATCAGAAATATCTCTTTTCATTCCCGGCCACTAGTAAAGTTGTTTCAAGTCGTTATACATTTTCGTACTCCCCGGATGTACAAAAAATCTACTACTGTGAGCCTCACTCAAAATCATCTGAATTAATTCTAGATTTCTCGAAACACAAAGTCTATTTCTGAATCTCAAACAATCATTAACATCAACCCGGAATTCAGAATCACACAGAATTCGTTTAGCTATCAATTCATTGTCAGATTTCTGAGCCTCGCAGATCTTTTGTATAAACAAGGGTTTTGCTTTTAGTTCTGCTAAAACTAAACCATCATCAGACAGATTCAAATGAGTGTTCATTATACTCAACGGAAACAATGATTTCTGACTTAAGGCATCAGCAACAACATTTACTTTTCTCGGATGATAATCAATAACTAACTCGTAATCTTTTAACAATTCTAACCATCTTATCTGTCGTAGATTCAAATATTTTTGCGTCATTAAATACTTTAGACTTTTATAATCAGAAAACAAGTGACATTTCTCACCGAACAGATAGTGACGCCAGATTTTTAAGGCAAAGACAATAGCAGCTAACTCAAGATCGTGTGTCGGATAGTTCTTTTCATGCAGCTTTAACTGCCTTAAAGCATAAGCGATGACATTACCTTCTTACATTAGCATACATCCTAGACCAATCAACAAAGCATCACTGTAAATTACAAATTCTTTACCTGATTTAGGTTGTACTAATATTAGAGCTTCAGTCAACAAAACTTTCAACTAATCAAAACTATTCTGACACTTGTCAGACCAATCAAACTTCGCATCTTTCTATAGTAGTTTTGTCAATGAAGTTGCAATCATTGAAAATCCTTTTACAAACCTTCTATAATAACCAGCAAGTCCCAGAAAACTATGGACTTCAGATACATTTCTCGGAGGTTTCCAATCCATAATAGCTAAAATTTTACTTGGATCAACTCAGATTCTAGAGGCTGATACAATATGGCCCAGAAAACCAACTTCTCGCAACCAGAATTCACATGTACTGAACTTTGCATACAACTGTTTATCTCGCAGAGTCTGTAACACTATTCTCAAATGCTCAGCATGTTCAGATTTATTACGTGAATAAATCAATATGTCATCAATAAATACAACAACAAATTGATCTAAATACGGTCTGAAAATCTTATTCATCAAATCCATAAAAATAGCAGGTGCATTCATTAATCCAAAAGGCATAACTAAAAATTCATAATGCCCATACCTCATTCTAAAAGCGGTTTTCAGAATGTCAGAGTCCTTTACTTGCAACTGATAGTAACCCGATCTCAGATCTATCTTAGAAAACACAGTAGCGCCTTTCAACTGATCGAACAAGTCATCAATTCGGGGTAGAGGATATTTGTTCTTTACAGTCACTTTATTAAGCTGACGATAATCAATACAGATTCTCATTGTGCCATCTTTCTTTTTCACAAACAGAATAGGAGCACCCCAAGGTGAGAAACTCGGTCTAGCAAATCCTCGATTGGACAATTCTTGCAACTGAGATTTCAATTCCTTTAGTTCAGTCGGAGCCTGTAACGCCCTGAATTTTGGGCCTAGAGGAATTGGGCTTTGGGATTTAGGTGTCATAAAATTTTTAAGTGAGCAAGAAAATGACAAATGATATGTTGGCTTTAAGGGTTTAATGAATTTGGAGTGTCTAGGTGTGTTAGAGAAGTTCTGGGTTCAAGTTTTGTGGTGGAGGAATTTTAATTTAATTATTAAAAGAACCAGGGTTGTGAGTAGTTGGGTTTTAAATAAAAATAGGGGAAAAATGACATCACAAAGCCTTGTGGTGGAGTGGCTAAGTGACGCCACTTAGAGTGTAGTGAGGTGGCGTTAGTGGCTAGCAAGGAGATCCTAGGTTCGAATCCTAGCTTAGTGTTTTTAGGAGTTTAATTTTGGCCTTCTAGAAGGTTGGAAGTGGCGTGAAGATGGACTCTAATGGGAGCATTCAGGAGAAAAAATTTAGGAAATAGATTGGAGAGTTATCAAGTAGAAAAACGAGGAGATGAGAAGGGGGAAGTGATGGAGCTGAATTGGGAATTGAGGGTCAGGCAACTGGGCTATAGGCTACAAATATGTGTTGAGTTTGAGATCCTAGGCTAATGCCAAATTCTTCATTTTTTTTAAATGCCGATTGGCTTTTCCATCTTTGCTAGCTGATTCTTTTTCCGTTCTTTCTCTCCTCAATTCTCTTTTGATTTATCCTTTAGGTTAGTTGATTCCTTCTTCTACACTTCTTCTTTAATTTGTGCCGAATAAACTTTATTCACCATATTAGTTTAAAAGCTGAAAAGCCAAATCTCCCTTGGTGTAAGTACCTTATCTCTTTTTCGGCTAGTATTGTTGATACCGATTACTCCTCTCCCTCACTCTTTCTAATCGAATTTGGTAGGAAATTAGTATTGGATCTAGGATATTAGCTCTCTGCAGAATTGCTCCTTAGGTGTTTGCGGTTTTGGTAAGTATTCCTCTCCCATTGGCTAAGGTGGCCGAATGTTCATAGTTAAGGTAAGGGGACTTGTGTTGGATACGAGTCACCTATTATTCTATTTTAATAGTTAAGATTGGTGCAGATCTAGGAGTTGATCATGGTTAGGAATTTAAGAAGGGGCTGTTATACTTATCACGCAAGGTTTGGGGCTAAGGGGATCGCATCATGCTTGCTTACTAGGTGTGTACTTACACTGGACACACAAGTAGATCGGCAAAAGTCGAAATGTCAAAAAGCTAAAAATTTGGCTATGGTAGTCTTGCGAGTGCGCAAATACTCGTAAGGGGGAGACCGATAGGTTGCCTGAGGCCCATGGGCGATTCCATGGACTTGGGTTGTGAACAGGCCAAATGGGCCAGAATGGGCTAAATAAGCCCGATCGGCTGTTGGGCCCATAATAGGCAAAATTTCATAAGCAATGCTATATGATAGGAAATTTGTATGTGAGCATGAATATAATGTTATTTGGGCCAGATGGGCCATATAAATGAGATTGGGCCGAATGGCCATATGAATGTGAATTGGGCCCGATGGGCCATATGAATGAGATTGGGCCAAGAGGGCTATATGCATGTATGTAGGGGTTTTGGGCCTAGTATATGATAACGACATAAAACTTAATTAATATATTGCGACCGTGGACAAGTCATAGAGTTAAGGTGTGGCAACAGGTATATGCATGTCAAGGATTGGATCTAGAGAGAGCTTGGTACTTAAGCGGTCTTAATGACTCACCTCCTCTTCTCTGGAATCCTACCTGGTGCATAGTATTCGTTCATCTTAGCTCTCGAGACTTGTTAACGGGCCAAGGTAAGTGGAAACCATACTTAAGGGAAAATTACCGAAATACCCTTAAGGGCGAAAATGACCAAAATACCCCTAGGTGTTGAATGTAAGTTTTATGGTTGTGGCATGCATACATATAATGTTTTGCGTAGGTTGCATATGGGGTGGGAATTATGGAATGAAGGAAGTATATGAGGATCGCATGGTTGCCTGACAATCGTGGATCCACTGACGGCTTTTAAAGCCCAATATGTAAATGAAGGTAGTTAAATGAATGAGGCTAACATTGGTGTGTGAAATTTGGGTGGGTCGATATTCATATCCCACATGGTGTGTGAGAGATGAGCTGGTGTGTAGCGGATGGATTATTGGGTTGGGATTGCATTGTATGTTTGATGTATGATGATTTTTGAATGCTTGTTTTCGTCGAGGGTTGTACATACGAGTTTCATAAAACTCACCCTCTTTTATTTTATTTTCGTGTGATGCTCGGTAGAAGGTTTGATGTTTGAAGGGACTCTGGGTGGCCAGCTAGCAAGATAATTTGGACTTGTTTTTCTTTTTATAGTTTATCAGTTTCTATGTTATTAAGTACTTTTCAAATCAGATTGTAATGGGGCTTCCACTTTATTATTATTTGGATTATTATTTTTATGTGATGTAATTATAAGAAGTTGAACATGGTTTCTTAAACTATAGTATGACTTTTCTACGTTTCCGCAACTACATTTTAAAATGACATGTTTTCATAAAATCATATATTTTAACAAGTGATTGAAATGAGTTTTTTTTTTTAAGGATAGTTAAGGTTTCTTTTACTTTAAGAAGGGTTTTCAATGAAAACACAGTTTTCGCTAAAACACTTCAATGTGGCACACCGAATCAGGCCGTAACGTCCGAGCTGAGTTTGGGGTGTTACAGAGCCATTCTGTACGGAGCTATCGATATCAGAGTAGTACTAGGTACTAATTCAATACCAAACTCAACTTCTCGAATTGGAGGCAAACCAGGTAATTCTTCAAGAAACACATTACAGAATTCACAGACAATAGGCACTGATTCAATTTTCTTATCATCCACTTTTGAGTCTAACACATAAGCTAATTAGGCTTCACAACCTTTCTTTACATAATTATGTGCTTTCATGGCAGATATCATAGCTGGCAGTCCATTTAGATCACTAGACTCAATTCGAATTATCTCATCATTCCTACATCTTAAGTCAATGACTTTTTGTTTGTAGTTCAGAATAGCATCGTGCAACGTTAACCAGTCGATTCCCAGAATTATTCAAACTCATCGAAAGGCAATAGCATCAGATCAGCAGGAAAATAGATATCTCGAATCAATAATGGACAGTTCTTGTAGACTTTATCAACCAAAACACTTTTCCCTAAGGGGTTCGATACTTTAACTACAAATTCAGTAGACTCTATAGGCAAAGTCTTACTATGTACTAAATTCATGTAGATATAAGAATGCATTGATCCAGGGTCTATCAATGCAATCACAGAAGTATCATAAAGAGTGAAAGTACCTGGGAAGCGTCCTAATATGTCTTTTATGAAGATTTAGGGTTGTGAAGCTTATGTTAAGCGACAGACATTTACAAAGCTCGAACCCAAATCTTAAAAGTGCATCTTTGTGGCATATCCTAAGGAAACTAAATGATATTATTTCTTCAATCCTATTGAAAACAAAGTGTTTGTTGCTCAAACAAGAGTCTTCCTTGAGAGAGAATTTGTCTCTAGAAAAGGAAGTGGTAGAAAAGTGAACTCAAAGAAATTCGATAACAACAACAAATCATTGGACTAGAGATTAAACAAAAATAGGTTCCACAAGTTGTTGTGGAGTAATCAACTATTTTCAAAACATAAATATCATGAAGATCTTTATGAAAACGACATATGCCTAGTGATATTCTACTTATGGATCAAAATGATCCTAAAACTTATCAAAAAGTAGTGACGAGCCTAGATTCTGAGACATGGCTTGAGGCCATGAGGTCCGAGATGGATTCCATGTCAGAAAACCAAGTATGGATCTTGGTTGACCCACTTGAAGGGGTTAAAACAATACGGTGCAAGTGGGTTTTCAAAAAGAAAATCGACATGGATGGTAATGTACAAGCATACAATTAGTCACTCATGGATTTTAACAAGTTCATGGTGTCGATTATGACGAAACCTTTTCTCCTGTTGATATGTTTATATCCATCGAAATCTTACTTACAATAGTTGCATTTCATGATTATGAAATTTGGTAGATGATGTCAAAACCTGAAGGTTTTGTTGATCCAAAAGATGTTAGAAAAATATGCAAGCTACAAAGATCCATATATAGATTGAATCAAGCTTCTTGAAATTGGAATCTTAGTTTCAATGATGCGATCAAAGAGTTTGGTTTTATAGAAAATGAAGATGAGCCTTGTGTTTACAAGAAAGTTAGTGGGAGCACTGTAGCATTCTTGGTACTGTATGTAGATAACATACCTATTATAGGAAATAACATACCTAGCCTACAGTCTATTAAGACTTAGTTAGGAAGTTGTTTTTCTCTGAAGGATTTGGACGAGGGTTTTTTTGTGAAGGATTTAGGCGAGGCTACATACGTATTAGGAGTCAAAATCTATAGAGATAGATCAAGATGACTCCTAGGACTAAGCCAAAGTACTGAAAAGATTCAGCATGGAAGAATCTAAGAGAGGGTTTTTACCTATGAGACATGGTATTTCACTCTCGAAGGAAATGTGTGATGCAATTTTTTGAGCTTGGAATGTTCAAAAAATTATGTGAATGAAAGATCGTCTTAAATAGGCTCAAAGAATGGTGGAAACTATGACCCAAAACACTTGAATGTTTTACAGAACTAAAGTTATAGAGGAACTCGACCCTCATAAATCTAACAAACACTCAAATCTTGGTTTCTAGAAGTCGCCACACCTCAGGATGGGTTACGGGATGATAAGACAAAGGGTAAGCGCCACAAACTGGTAAAATTTTGATAAGTTCGGTAAGTTTGATTAAGAACCAAGAGAGGAACCATTCTCACAAAATATAATCTATATTCAAGAAAGATGTCTAGCCTCAATTGTCCTTTTACATAGGTATTTATAGAGCCTAAAATGCCTATTCAAATTTTGCTTCTAGATGTGTACACACAACAATTAAATTGTTCACACTTAACATTAAATTTGGCTCATGTTTCTTGGTGGATGCATGCATAACCGAATAAATACTTTCTTCCCCCTTGGTGCGTGCATGTATGCTTAACCATGAAGTAATCTTTAAGTCCGTGAATGAACAACCTTTAATTCATCTTCAAGCCTCTTTGGCTGAATTTATAATGCATGGCTCATGCACATCTTAATTTGACACATTAAATGAACTCTGAGCAATTCAATTGGGCAACATGCATCTTGAAGGTACATCTCCCAATTCGGTTCATGTATGTGCTAATACATTGGCTGAATTAATTGTGATTTTTCTCTCTTGAGCGTCATTTATTAATTCTACGATGCATGAATAAAATGAATAGCCAAATTCTTTCCACCTTTTCAACTGTCCATGCATCTTCATCAAGTGTTAGGAATACTTCCTCCTTAAGGAAAGCTTGTAACATGAATTTAGGGACCATACGAATGGTCATAATGAACTAGCATTTGATAGCTTGAATCTTGAACATTCTAGATGGTTCCTTGGTGCATAAATTCGGCTAGATGAAGGACCATTCTTGGTCCTCCAACAGTTATCTATACAAAGTATAAGTAGACATCACTTGAGCATAATTTCTATCACACAAAATTTAGCTAAGTCGCCATCCTAGACTTAAGACTCCATACTTTGATTCACACGCATAAATAAAACAAATTATCTACACATCCACCTGCATATATAACATGACTCATGAACAATGACTCAAACATGCCAAAATAATAAAACTATGGTAAAAACGACACATAATATAATAATACTCCACACACATGTATTTATGAACATATGACACAATTTCATGCATAACATAAATAACATATCAAACACTTAACATATAATGTAGGATAAAATCTATGGATAAAATAAAAATAAAAATAACTTGACACATGACATATCAAGATAACATGAAAATATCAATTGAAAGACTCGCTTGACGAATTTCATTTTAACTTTAGGCCCCTCATGCTTGGGCCAATTTTGAATCATTCGATTTGAAATAAATGATGTGATCGGTATCACATCAATGCATGCTTTAGGCATGTAACACCCCATACTTGGCCCAAACGTCATGACCGGATCTGGCGTGGTTACATTGAAGTGTTTTTCGTAAACTAAGAATCGTTTAAATACTCCTTCTTTAACTAGCATCTTTGTATAGATTGAAAAAAAACCGATTTAAAGTTTTATTTCCCATTCATAATGTGGGACTTGTACTTCTTTGAAAGGTTAATTTTAAATAAAACATTATTAATTTTGTAAACGGTTTGCTATTCGTGGAAGCTTTGAAAATGAGTTACATATTTGTGGTGGTTTTGAAAAACGTTTTGACTTTTTGTAAATTCACGTTTTTCCTACTGCTAGCAGTTGTAAATCACAAATAAATTTGAGTAAGATACCAAAATAAAAAATAAACCCAAGAGGCCTCATTTCATAATGTAAAACACAAAATAAACCTTAATTATAATATTAAAAGTTAACTAAGTCGAGTGGCCACCACTGAGTCCTCCGTCACATCGATCCATCTAAGTCTGGGGGTTTTCTGCACAGTCCCATAATAGCAATCAATGAGAGTAAACACAATTTGGGCCTAAGTTCTTTCAGATTCAGTTAGGGCCTTAGTCCATTTCGAATATGATGGCGATGCGGGCCTAAGCCCATTTTAGTAATGATGATCGGTGGGGCTTGTGCCCATTCTGATGTCGATGACAAGATGCAAGCAGAAAATCCTACCCAATCCAGCCTCTACACACCATCTCCATACTAACCCTACACACCATGTGGGGATTAAATCGACCCATCCATCCCTACACACTAAGTACCACCGGTTGCAGCACTAAAACAGTATTTGCAGTAGAGCTGCTAGTAATAGGCTTAAAGCCTTTCAGTACACTTCCTCCAAAATCATATACCCCACCCCATACAATGCAGCATAACATAAATGTATATACAGTATAAATGACATGCTCAAACAATCATACATCACACAGGGGTAAATCAGTCATTTATAAAAATAAGGGTCCATGTACACTTACCAGCCCTATAGTAGGTCCACAGTTGTCTTGGCCAACCCGTGCAACCTTAACAGTCAATTGGTGATAATGGGCCCACGGCCCATATTACGGGCCCATGTTGCTTACACACCCGTGTGGCCCACAAAGCCTTAAAACGGCCCTAGCCGTGTGAACTACACAGCCTGGCCCAATATTCTCCACACGTCCATGTGGTTTACCCTTCGTGGGCCCCATACGACCCATTTCGGCCCAACATGGCCCAAATCGGCCTAAGCCCATGAAATCGGTCATGGTGGCCTCTACTATTAAACACTTCACGTTTCATGCATTTGGATTACCACATGAGCGAACGCACACTCGTATAGTGTCCATAGCCATATTTTTCAACTTTTGCCGATTTACAATTATAGCAGTGTGGTTACAAACCTAAAAGGATTCTAGGTTCGCAGATTCTCCTGAGATGAACCGTACCTAAAACAAATGATAAAACCATGACCAACGTCAGTCATGCTTAATACTAAAATAGCCCCCAAAACTAACTTTGTTACTGTCACTTACTTCCACTACTTCACCCGCTGAAGCCTTACAACTCCGTAAGTAGACCAAATCTAACACGATTAGATGTTGTGAAAATAATATATTAGATCCTTCACATAATCAAATGACATTTTCTCTAATAAATTGAGCATACTCTCCCCCTTACCAAAAGACTTACTGAAAATGCAACCCAGATAAGGAGAAAGGAGTAGTCGGCCTACACTCTACACGAAAGCCAGAAGCACTCGATTTGACAAAAGAAACAATGGAACAGTTACCCCCAACAGAGATTGACAGCATAAGAAGAAAGAAAGAGGAGATGAGAATCGACAATGAAGAAGAAGGGAAAGATTGACGGAATAAAAACAATATTCGGCCACAAGGGAAGGAGGTATTCGGCTACACAAAACCAAATGAGAGTGATGGAAAACAATAAGAATTGGCCAAAGTAACAATATGCCAAAGAGGTAAACGACGGACTCCAAAGAAAAGAAAAAGAGGTAGACAGAGAAGAAGAAGAAGAAGTAATGATCAAGAGAAAAATCAATTAGAGAAAAAGGGAAGGATACTATTCGACCAACAAAGAAACAAAAACCTGAGAGACCCCAATGACCTTTGCAACATTTGACCTAAGGTAAAAAGGAACGTACATTTGAAAAGAAAAGTGGAAGAGGAATAGAATTGGTAAACCAAAGAAGGCACCAAAAGCCCCTAGCTCAACTCGGCCACCAAAAGTGAAACAACACCAAAAACTAGAGGAATCACCTACCTCAGCCGAAACTTTTGAGTAGCTAACATATCAAAGCCGAATTCTCCTTGATTAGAGTACCAATTTGGCACAACTCTTCCACCATCTCCACATCTCAATTTTTCCTCCTCAAATTACTCAAACCATCAACCAATCCCTTGATCCCCTCCACGAATCTCTCCAACCAACTAATTTGAACTTCCTTCAAACTCCTTAGAGTTTTGGTCAACCTAGGGCACTCCTATGTACTCATAGCAAAATAAAACACTCTCTTGCGCATTGTAGGATTCGAACTTCAGACCTCCTAAAACCACTCCACACGCCACTTCCCCTATACCAGTAGGCATTTTATGACATGTTTTACCCACATTTAATTAAAAACCTACTGTCTAGAGACAGTGCTTATTCCTTTAAAAAACAAAACTTTTTGCACCTGACTAGGCTTGAACCCAAGACTTCTCAGACACTTCCCAGAGCACTTAACCACTGAAACAAACATGTGTTTGTGTCACTTTCTTGCACAACTAAATATTTATGAGCAGCTTCCTAAATGTTCCCATATTCAAGACCTAATAATTTTAGGCCCAAAATTTGGGGCGTTACACGGCATGACAAGTTGGTACCAAGTGGATCCCGATGAAGGTCATTGGTTTGTAGTTGAAAATATTGTTAAGTATTTTAAAAGGACTAAGGATACATTCCTTATATATAGAGGTGAGAAAGAGCTGAGTGTAAAAGGTTACAGTGATGCTAGCTTCCAAATCGACAAGGATGATTTAAGATCATTATCAGGTTTTGTATTTTGTCTTGATGGTGACTTTGTGAGCTAGAAAAGTTCAAAGGAAGATAAAGTAGCTGATTCTACAACTGAGGCCGAGTACATTGTAGCCAGTGAGGCTGTAAAAGAAACTGCTTGGATCAAGAAGTTCATATCTAAACTAGGGGTTGGCCTAGCATATCAAATGTTATAGAACTTCGTTCTGATAATGACGGAGCCGTTGGACAAGCAAAGGTACCCAAATCTCACTAGTGATCTAAATACATACTTAGGCACTTTCATCTCATTCGAGAAATCATTGATCGAGGTGATGTGGAAATATTCAGAGTACCAATAGATGATAACATTGTTGATCCACTGAGGAGACCTCTGATACAATAGAAGCATGATCATCACACTAAGTCATTTAGTATAAGATATGATTAGTCTTAGTGCTAGTGGGAGATTGTTAGAGTATGCCCAAAGACTAAGCATGAGATGGTTGTAATTACATACTCATTTTACCTTGTTATTAATATAAGGCATTGTCATTATTATTTCAGTTTCTTTTTTATGTATATAAATAAATTGGTAAATAATAAAGACCTAAAAATAATATGGTTATTCTTAAAAGGCCTTTAGCCAAGTATTATTGTGGGCTTGGACATTAGTAATGCATTGAGACTAATGTATAGTTGATTGATGACAAAGTGTTGTTGTAACAGCCCAATTTTAGTGAAATCGAAACAGTGGTTTGGGGACCACAAATCTGAGCTAGAAAGAAAATTTATTTTAATATTGTTGCCTGGTCCATATTATGATAGGAATGTTATATGAAAATTCTAATAAGAAAATTTTATCTATTATGTGCTTAATTATGATAAGGACCAAATTGCACAAAATGCAAAAGTTGAGTTCTAGTAGCTATAAGTATCAAATAACTATGGGATTCAAAACTTGAGGTCCTTATATGGTAATTAGACCATTAAATAAAAGCTAGTAGATATTTTTGATGAATCATCCATGGAAAATTAAAAAAAGGCAAGGACTAAATTGGAAGTTGGAAAAATTAATGGATGATAAATAATTAAATAGAAATATTATCATTTTATATCATCTTCATCCCCAAAATTTGCATGGAAACTCGAGGAGAGAGAAAGGAAACTAATCAAGCTTAATTAGATATGTTTTATTGTCTCATTTTTAGTAATTTTTATATTTTTGAGATCAAGATAGTCTAATCTATCTATTTTAGGGATTAATTTGAAAAGATATCAAAGTATAGAAATTTTGACATGGATGAATATGCTAAAATTTTAAAATTTATGGTAGAAAATGAAAGGTTGTTGATAGATAAACAACTTTTACAAAGAGAATTTTCATGAAATTGTGATTTAGGGACTAAATTGAAAAGTTGTAAAACCTATTGAAAAATTCTAATTTTTAAGAAATTCATGGGCTGTTATTAAGACATGTAAAAATTGATTAGGCTTGGAATAAGGATTAAATTGCATAAATTTCATTTTCCGATCCTAGGGACGAAATTGGAATTTATGAAAAATTTAAGGGCAAAATGGTAATTTTGTCTAGAGTGTAAATTGAATCCAATTGAATATGAAATGTGATAAATTGATGATTAAATTCATATATATAGATCTGGACAACTCAAATTCAAAGCTAGATCGAGGAAAAGAAAAAGTTTCGGATCAGTAGATTTTCATACACAAACAAGTGTCAAGGTAAGTTCATGTAACCGAATTGTGTTTAATTATATGTTTGAATTGAATGTGGTATGTGATTGTATGAATTATATAAATTTTATAAAATAAATGAAATAATCATATGTTCAATCATATCCGAAAAATAATAAGTTCAGTTTGAATAATGAAATTCGATGGATATATGAGATTTCCCATATTACATGTGGTCCTGCATATGTTACAGACAAAATATAGCTTGGACGAGCAATCCTATTAAAGCCCTTTCGAGCATCTTAAGAAATAGTTCTTGCAAGCATCCTGATCAGTAGTGATCATGCATGAATTGCGCACTACGCAACACTGTGTGAGCCTCCTGTTACATTATTCGATTGGTTGTGAACTGGCATATAATGTAGACACAAATGTAGCTCTATGTGAGTGTCCTGATATAGGCTCTTATGAGCTTCCTGACATGGCTCACTTGAACTCCCTGTTACATTATCTGATGCTCCCTGATATTAACTCTTCGAAGTTTTTTGATAATCTCTATGAACTCTATGAATAAAACTCTTATGAGTTTCCTATTTAGCCTGAATAAGTGTCCTGTTACATGGCTATCTGAGCATCTTGATATGTGGCTCAAGAGTGTTCTCTCTGATTAAGTTCCCTAATGGGTACCCTTGATTATGAATTGACGATTTATAGTTTTGTACACCTTGTGTGTACTACTTGAGTATCCATCGATATTTTAATAATTCAATGGACAAAACCTCTAACATGAGAAACTATGAGATTAAAAGAGTTATGTCCCGCATACTTCTGAAATACCTAAAAGGAGTGTAGCATGATGAGCTCATCCATGCTTACTTAATTTACATGTGAATTATGTGACCAACTTACTTATTTGAATGTATTTGATTAGGAAAATTTTTTAATTTATTGGAAAGCATGTTATTGTTATGCTTATTTAAATGAATATGATTGGTAAGTTTTCTTTCCGTTATACAAACTTACTAAGCATTAAATGCTTACTAGTCTTATTTTCTCTGTTTTATAGTGTTTCAGAAGCTCGTTAAGGTTGGAGAATTCTCAGAGAATCATCACACTATCCTCCAGCTTGTTTTGATATAAAACGTAATCTTATTTTGAAATAATGGCATGTATAAGTTAACTTGGCCTATGTTGACATGTAAATAGTTATTTGTAATTTAGCCATTGGAATGGCTAAAAATGGATTGCTTTGGCATGTTATAAGGATATATATATGTCATGTTTAGCTTATATGTATATAGTTTGGTTAAATTGAATTAGGGTAAAATATAAATCATTACAAGAAGGTAAGTTTGAACATCTGAATATA
This sequence comes from Gossypium anomalum, assembly GCA_025698475.1. Lineage (NCBI taxonomy): Eukaryota > Viridiplantae > Streptophyta > Magnoliopsida > Malvales > Malvaceae > Gossypium > Gossypium anomalum. The sequence continues at coordinate 44,707,587 of CM046963.1, forward strand.
TGATACTATTTCATACATGTTAATGATGTTTGTTTGATTTGTATGACTTGAATTGGTTGGCAAATGTATTCAAATGTTATTGTAGGTTGACGGTTAAATTTGGGTGAGAAATAAGGTTAAGAAATGGCCTTATTTTGTCCACAAGGTTAGACACATCTTAAAATTGAGAAACAGAATGCTCAAAATTGGGCACATGGGCAGAGACATGGGCGTGTGTCTCAGCCGTGTGTGCTACACGGCCTAGAACACGAATGTTGTCTTGGCCGTGTGAAACCTGCACCTAATTTGTGAAAATTAAATTGACCACATGACCTAGCACACGGGTGTGTGGTAAGCCATATGGCTCAAGTTAGAGAGTTACACGGGTAAGGACACAAGTTGGGACATGGCCGTATGCCTCACATCGAATGCCCACACGGCCTGAGACATAGGCATGCCACTTGTTTAAATTGGACCACGAGGGCCCATTCAAGGGACAATATGATCATTTTCGAATATGAATAATAAAAGATATGAATTATCTGTATTTGTTCTGTAAACTTCAGTAATGCTCTATAACCCTATTCCTGTGATGGTTACGGGTTAAAGGTGTTACATTTATTGGTATCAGAGCTATGGTTTAGCTATAACACCCCTCGCCCGCATCCGACGCCAGGATGGGGTTCGAGGTGTTACCTAACTTTTACTAACACTTCTATACTAAACAGGGCCATGAAATCTCAAACAATTAAAAAAAATTCACATGCCTTATGCGGGCTAACGAGGCCCAAAACATACATTCAGGGTGGTTCGGGACCCAACCGAGAACTCATGAAAAACTTAGAAAATCTCTTGCATCAAGGCTCCACACCCCCTTGTGGGTATAGAGCACACGCCCGTGTGCTAGGGACATGCCTGTGTCCTGAAACTGTGTCCAAAAACCTAGACATTCTACCAAAACCACACGGCCAAGGCACACGCCCATGCCCTATGACCTTGTCCTTCACACGGCTGAGACACATGGCCATGTCTCTTGCCCATGTACCACTACCATGCATACTGACTCGAAAAACTTAGGTGCAGGGGACACACGGCTAGACAACACGCCCATGGGGGCGGACCGTGTGTCACACACGACCTAGACACACGCCTGTGTGTCTATCCATGTGGACAAATACAAGGCTACTTTCCAAGCCATTTTGTCACCCTCACAACACATGCACGCATACTTATATAATAGCATACAACATGGCAAAATTAGGCACTTAAACATCCATAAACATGTCATGATCATGACTATTTCTCCTACAATAGATATCATAATTCATACATACCAAATCATTATAAACTCATCGTACGAGACCTTGGCACTTGCATGCAATAATCACATAATCATGCACAAATTACTACCTCAATACAACCTCTAGGTATACATGCTATAAGCCACCTCACAAGAGATAGTATCATACATATATATGAATAATCATATAGGCCCATAATGTCATTAGCTGACATAGGCCAATTTATATGGCTACAACACTTTATCAATACAAGCCGAGACCTTTAGCTAAATCATAATATCACATACTCAACGTTAAAACCCTATACATGCCATAGACTCGAATCACTTGGATTTACTTACGCCGATAGCGTTAACTCGACAGTGTGATAATATCTCTAACAGCCTCCAACCCGAGCTAACCTGGCAACCCTAGAAAACATAGGAAAGAAAGGGGAGGTAAGCTTTACGCTTAGTAAGTTCATATGAAAACAATAAGCAACTCATTAACATGTTTTATCAATGTTTACAACATATTCTCAAGTTCATGACAAGCTATCTTCCTGAGCAACAGTCACTAAATTATTTATATCTGAAGCTACGAAACTTCGAATTAAGTTTCGTTAATTTTCCCTGAAACTAGACTCATTTATATTTCTACCATAAAGTTTACATAATTTCTGGCTTAGCCAATTAATACAGTTTATTCCTCAAACTTACTCTTAATTCACTGTCTAATAGTTTCAACCCTTCTACACTAAAGTTCAATTATATCATAGCACAAGACTCGAATAATGTTTTCGTCTATTTCTCATGAAACTAGACTCATTTAGAATTCTAAGCATATAAATTATAACTCATAAACATTTTTATAAAATTTATAATGATTTTTCCAAATCAGAACAGGGGATCCCGAAGTCATTTTGACTCTGTCCCACGCAACTTCAAATATCTCATTAGAGGGAATTCTTTTGCTTACACGGTTTCTTTTATAAGAAACTAAACTCATTAAGCTTTAATTCCATATTTTATTTAGCCTCTAAATCATTTCCACTATTTTTAGTGTATTTTCAAAGTTAGACTACTGCAGTAACTCAATTCTGTCAAGGCTAGGTTACTCATTCATGATCATTGTTCACAAAATTAATACAACATCATTTCATCCATCATGGTAAGAACATATTTATGCATCATAGATCTTTCACATACCAAGACATTCTCATAGGTTTAGTGTACGTACCTGCACAACTCGTAACATAACTCAAGTGCATACTCACCAATGACTTACCTCAATGGGACCATCATCAATCTTTATTCGGATTACCTGTTGAACTCTTGGAATACTAATTGGATACTTGGAAAAATCTTTGCACATAAGTGCCTCAATTGTAGCTAAAGTTGCCTCATATCTCATAACATTTCAATGCTCACTCTCTGTAACACCCCAAACTCGGCCTAGAAGTTTGACTCGAATCTGGCGTGTCACATTGAAGTATTTTTTGAAAACCATGTTTCCATTAAAAACCCTTCTTAATAATTAAAAACTTAAACCCTTTTTAAACCTTGTTAGAAAACCTCAGCTGAATAACATTCTTAACAACTTTGTAAAAATCTTGGCAGTTGCGGAAGCTTAATTTAAAAACAATTGCGAATACGTGATGTTTTGAAAATAGTAGTTGCTTTGGAAAACTGTGTTCTAATACTAGCAATTATAAGAACAATAAATAAAATTCAAAATTAGAAATCCAGAAAATTACAACGGCTTTACTACAACCCACATAAAAACATTTAAAAGTAATAATCAAAATTGTAACATAAACAGTGTGTGTGGCTCCCTCCGAGCCCCTCGCAGCTCCGATCCGTCTAAGGCTGGAAATTACCTGAAAGGTTAATAAACGAGGTGAGTTTACGAAAACTCAGTGTGTAATCCCCTACTTTATAAAAGGTACAGTCAGTCATATAAAAGAATTAAAAGTCTGGCCCCAGCCCTACTTACAGTTTTAGTATCAATTAGGCCTTAGCCCATTACCTATGACGAGTGCGGATGGGCCTTAGCCCTATCTGAGTCAGAATGAAGCCCATAGGCCCACAACAGATACAGAATAGATATTTCATGTATGCAAAAACCCAACCCATATCCATCTGTATACACCCCCGTACCAATCTTACACCATGTGGGGAGACTACTCGACCCACCCATCCACTACACGCCACAGAATTTGCAGCATGGCTGCCAGAATAGATATTGTGATAGAGTCACCAAATACAGATAGTGGCAGAGCCACCAGAACAGATATTTGTGGCATAGCCACCAGAACGCTTCCTCCATCAATATAACCCATGTCCCATGCAACAGGTATACATGTCATGGCATACAACATACAGAGTCAGAATAACATGCCCATATTTTAATCAAACAATCATAGTCAAGTCATTCATATCACCAACATATATTCACAATCAAATCCGTCAACCACACAGTCCAAGTCAGTCACTTGCCCACAAGGGCAAAACGGTCATTTAACACCTTAGGGGCAAAATGGTAATTTTACCCCACAAGGGTATCTCGGTAATTCTACCCTATAGAGGTATTTCGGTATTTCTACCCTACAAGGGTATTTCGATAATTCTACCCTATAGAGGTTTTTCTGTAATTTGGTAAACTAAAGTATTCTAAACAGAGATAACAATACGAATGGGCCTAAAGCTCTTTCTCGGCCCAAATGGGCCCACACGCTCGTGTGGCCCTTTTAGCCCAAATCTAGCCACAGATATAAGATTCACCTAGCCTAGTCCAATATTTACTACACAATCAAACAACTTATCCAATTGGGCCCGTAGGCCCATTGGGCCCACATGGCCCCTTTCGACCCATCACGGCCTGAAGTAGCCATCCTACAGCTAGAGTAGTAAGAAATACACACCTGATAGGAGACTGGAGTTAATTTGCGCTCCGAGCACTCTTAGCCGACACCCAACCCAAACGAGCACGCCATAAAGCGAAAGGGATCAGCCAAGAAAGGTACATTTACTCTCCTCATGGTTCTCTCTATTTAAAGCCAGCTTCGCATCCACTCTTATGTTAGCTTCCCGATATGGGATCCCTCCATCATCAGAGTTTAAATTCAACACCAACTCTTACCGCCCCCTGTTAGCAAAATAAATGCTCTTTGATTGCCATGAGTTTCGAACCCTAGACCTCCTTGCCAACTCTATGACGCCACCTTCCTACCTCTTATGTGGCACTACTTTGCCACTAGACCACAAGGCTTTTTGTGGCACAATTTCTCCAACAATATTCTTAAGGCCTACCTACTACACCCAGGGTTTGATTCACCTTAAACCAAAATTTTTGCAAGAGTCCAGGTTTGGACCCAGGACTTCTCCAACACTTCTCAGCACACTTAACCACTAAAACAAGCCTTTATTAACGAAATTTACATGCACAACAAAATATTATAAGCTGCCTTCAATCGCTCTCATGCTCAAGGCCCAAAACTTCTAGGCCCAAATTCAGGGTGTTACACTCTCGAGCTAGTCATCTAGACTCATAATTCCTAGTGACATGTCACTCGTATCCTATTTTATTCCTAAGGTTCAAATGGGATTCTTCCTCGCCTATCAAGGCTTTGTCTTATCATTTTTTTATTAGTCATATACACATGAATATTTGTACAATTCATGTAATGATAACATTTAAAATACATGTATAGCATGTTATTGTTTACATACAAACTTACCTCGATACCACAAAGCTGAAAAAGATGTAATTATCCCTTAATCGATTTCTTTCCGTTCTAGGTCCAAATCTCGATTTTCATCATCTAAAACATCACACTCAACTTATTAAAACAATGTACTAATCAAATTAGTCCATTGACACATTTGGATAATTTTTACAATTTTGCCCCTATATTTTGCCAAAATTACCAAATTACCCCTAGGCTCGTAAAATGATTATTATCACATTTCTTTACTCCTTAAGCCTAGATGAACCATTTTCTTATAGCAACTCATAATTCTTACTATTCACACATTTACAACTTGTTTTACAACTTTACAAAATTCCTCATTTAAGGTGTTTTCATGCAAACTTCTTTCATAAAAGTTGTTTATAACACTACCAAGACTGTTAATCTTCCATAAAAACACAGAAAACAACACATTTTCTCTCATGCCAAAACCCTAGACTCTTCATCATTTTGCACAATAGTCCCCTCATTAGAAAGCTTATGCTTTAGGGGTTACAATAATGTAAAAATCTTCAAGAAAAAGCATTAAAATCACTTACTTGCTAAGGCTCAAAGTTGCTGAAAATTTGAAGCTTTCAAAACCCATTTCTTGGCTGGAAAAATCGGTGGAGAAAAGATTAAAAAGGAATGATATCATCCTATTTTTATTTTATTACCTATTTGGTCAAAAGTCACCTAATATCCCATAAATTTTGGCTTTTTGAAAATTTTGTCTCCCCTTGGCCAACCACACACTTAAAAAAGGGTCCAATTGCCCTTTAAAGGCCTCCAATTTTAGTTCTCTTGTCTATTAACGGCACTAAAATACAACTTTTACCTTTTACGCGATTTAGTCCTTTTTCGAAATTGGACTAGAAGTCGCTAAAATTATCTTACCAAAATTTACATGCACTTATAAAATTATATTATAACACATAAAATAACACTAAAATAATTTTCTCTGGCCTCGGAATAGTGGTCCCAAAACCACTATTCTGACAGGGCCCAAAATCGGGCTGTTACATTTCTTCCCCCTTTAGGGATTTTCGTTCCCGAAAATCTTACCAGAAGAAGTTGCTCTCAACTTTCACGAGTCACTTATATATTTTTCTCACAACTTATAAATAAACTCAGTCTCATACTCAAGTTTTTTTATATGAGCACGCCCGGGGCATCCTCGAATGCAAACCAAGATCTAATCGAGCTTCCAAGAGGACCCATAACTCGAGCTGATGCTAAGCATTTCCTACAAGCTGTTTTAGCTTCTGCTGCAACACCTTGGTTCGAAACAAGGCCCAATGCTCACAAAATCAGCTTGAAGCAACTATCCAAAGAACCCATGCATTGTTGGCAAGCTGATCCTAGCTCGTTTCCAGCTCCTCGAGCTCCATCCAGCTCAATTTAGCTCATTTGAGCTCATTTCCGCTCTTTTGAGCTCAACCGAGCTTACTTTCAGCTCATTCTTCATTTCAATAAATTAAACTAAGTTTTAGTTTTATACTAATTAGTTTGCTACAGCTCATTAATGAAAATCCTAGCTCAAATAAGTTCATTAAATGTTTTCACTTAGTTTGGCTAACCGAACTTAATGCTACTAGCTAGTCTTTAATTAATGTGTTTAGTTTAGCTTAACATAATATTTATGATGTCTAGTTCATGCTCTTAACATGTTCAGCGAATATACATTGGGATTTAATGTGTTCATGCTTCTTGTAGGTTCAACCAAATGTATTGAGTACATTAAATGAGATTCATGCATGGCCAGGTACATGGATTATGAGAGTTCATGCATGAACGAATTTTATGTATGGTGGGCTAGCTATTAGTGGTTCCCAAGCAACCTTTTGGCCAAGATTTAAGTTCCACAAAGTGACCAAATACATGAAGGGGCCATTAATGCAAGAACATGCATGGCTTAATACATCGTATGGAAGGATGCATGCACAACTAGTGTTCAATGGATGGCATTTGAAGGAATTCATGTATTGGGGACGTTCATGCAAGTGGGGGCTATTTTATGCACATGTATTTGAAGATTCATGGACCGTAATTAAGGAAGAACATGCATTGGGACGTTTCATGCATATATCATGCATATTCAAGATGTCCATTCAAGTATTCAAGGTACATTCAAGCTTCATTCGGCCAAGGGAGATGTAGGAGTATTAAAGGGCTACACATTCATGAACTAAGGTTTTTCTTCTAGGCTAAGTATGCATGAATGCATCAAGTGAAGCAACATGATTGATGCGATCGCGCCCCATGGTTCAGCTAGTTCGAGCAAGGATTCTTTGGTGCTACCACGAGGTCCTATTACTCGAGCTCGAGCCAAGAAGTTTAAGGAGTCTATCACAGCTTTTGTAGCTCAAACTTGGAATAAAACACTATTAGGACACTCCGAGGAAGTAGATTCCAGCTCTTTGAACTCACCATGCAACTACCTGCAAGTCCAACTCAGCTCATCGAGCTCACTTCCCGTTCCCACTCGGGTCCACTCACTACCGACTTAAGAGTCCAAGTCCATTTCGGTTTTAGCTCATGAGTTGAATTCTAGCTCATGAAGACTACTTTGACTTCATTTGACTACTATTAAATTTTTATTTAATAAGTTCATTAAATAATTAATTAATAAACCACATATTAAGTTAGTTCACATTAGTTTTATTTAATATGTCTTGGTTGACTAGGATTTAATGTGTTCAGATTACTACAATTATTTATTATGTTAGCCGAATTTATGAGTGTGTTTAATATGTTCTTATTGCTGCCACCTTAATATGTTCACATTGATGATTAATGCTTGATTTTTTAATGTTGCGGTGCATGCATAGAAAGGTTCAATGGACGGCAATCAAAGAGGCATATGCATGTTCATGATGGTCATTCATGCATTTTGAAGATTCATGGATCAAATTAATGAAGGAACATGCATTGGACGGTTCATGTATTGATCATGTGTTCACACCTTGTGTTCACACCATGATGACCATTCAGTTGGCTGTTCATACACAAGAGTTTACTCAAGCTCCTAGTTCACACCAAGTTTGACCCTTCATGAGGCCTCATTTAATTAAGCCACTCATGGTGAAACAACATGAATTAAAGGCCCCATTAAAGGAGTTAGCTGAATCTAGCCATGCATGCATGAAGAACATTTATCCAAATACATCAATGCATATTCATGAAGTCTTCCATCCACCTCCCATTCGGCCGAACATGGACATGCACATTGAAAGTCATTTCTAGAATTTTCATAGCCATTAATAGTTACATTGCTTAGTTGTTAAGCCTATGAACTTGACCATTCCGTTAGCATAGGTTACTAGTATAAATAGTTGTTCACTTTCATTGTAAAGGGACTTTTGGATTTTTGTTAAGGTTATGCTGCCAAAAATTGTGAGGCAAAACTTTTCTTAAATTTCGTTCAAAGATTCGATTGGCTTCCTAGAGTTCTAGTTGTGTCAACCGTTGTTCTTTGTCGAAACCGAACTTATCACTACTCGTAGTGTGGCGTTCAAGCATACCAAGGTTCCTATCTAGTTAGATAGTGGGTCGAGGTTTTCCTTTACCAAAACCAAACTGAACTAAAAGAGCCTATAAACAACGGGTCGATACCAAATCGATATTGGTTCTTGTTTGCACTTTTTGTTCAAACCCTTCATTCCATTCGTACCATTTCATAATACTATTCTGTTCTTACCTTTTTAACCATTACGATCATTACTTCAATACCCTTTTCCTAATTAAACCAATTCATTCATCGATACCTATTCAGGCCCTAAACTCGAACTTTCAATTCTTCTTACCTATCCTAATTCGGACCAAACCCACATCCTTCTTTCTCTTACCTGACCTTTCAAGTAAACCTAACGTAACTTCTTGTCGACGATCGGGCACTCTAATACGACTCGACTCCTCCGAGGCGGTTCGTATCATCTGGTATCAGAGCTACTAAACGAGAAGTTCGTGCGACGAAATCAATCCTGGGCTAGTCCAAGTGTACGCGAGTAAGTAGGATCCAAAAAAAAAAGTATAGAAAAAAATTTTTGTATACCGAAGTTTTCTTAGTTCGATTAGTTTGTTGTTGTTATTGTAAAAACAAAAAAAATCTACGCAGTCGGAGAAAAAAAAATCGTGTACAAAAGTGATCCTATTGTATTTAGTTGTTGATATAGAACAAAAAAAAATATACAAGTAAAAAAAAAATTTGAAAAAAAAAATCGAAAAAAAAATTCGAAAAAAATTCGAAAAAAAAAGAGAAGTGATTTATGCAATTCAGCCGTTGTTTGATCGTCAAAGACTTGATCTGATATAGTTTCCGATCCTTCTTTTATTTTACTTTTCCTAATTCGCCACACTTTTAACCCAATTCCCTATTCTTTCAGCCTACCCTAAACCGAATACATCAATCTCTTGATACCCCTTTTGAACCGACCATCTAGGCCAAGGTTTAAGTCTAACGAATCTGCATACGAAATTAGAGAAAAGTTAAGAGAGGTAAAAGGCAAGAGGGTGTGAGCTCATTCGAGGGGAGGTAAAAGCCGAACTAAGAGTGTAAACACGAGTGTGAGTGTCATCAAACTTTTTTCTTTCTGAGCGGATTGAGAGGATTTGTTTGTGAGGATATTTTAAAACGAATAGATGTCCCAAAATAGTGGGCAAAACATGGAGGAACAACAAGGGCGACAACCAGTCAGAAACATTCCGGATTTACCAATGCAAGCCCTTTTGCGCGAGATGGAACGCTTACTTGACCGTAGGCTTAATCCTCTTGAAGATCGACTCTACCAAGTCGAGGCCCAACGACAACGCAATGAATATCCTGAATTTGCTAGGCAACGACGAGAAGGTCCCAACCAACGACGAAGACAACCAAGGGCTCAAGAGGATGATGTTAACGAAGATAGTGAAAATGAAAGTGATCAAGAGTCTAACATAAGCCTAGAAAGGAGACGTCCCCGAAACCGCGGACGAGTAGATCGAAGGCGGGAAGACAATGACTTGAAGAATATTAAACTTTCCATTCCTCCTTTCCAAGGAAAATTTGATCCCGAGGCCTATCTTGAGTGGGAGAAAAAGATAGAGTTGGTGTTCGAGTGTCACAACTATTCTGAGAACAAGAAGGTGAAACTAGCGGCGATAGAGTTCTCAGACTACGCCATGATCTGGTGGGATCAATTAACTACTAGCCGAAGGCGTAACGGAGAATGTCCTATTTCCACTTGGGTCAAAATAAAGGCGACCATGAGGCGACGCTTTATCCCCACATATTATCACCGGGAGTTACACCAAAAACTCTAAAATCTAACGCAAGGGACCAAAAGTGTCGAGGACTACTTTAAAGAAATGGAAATCGCGATGATCCGCACAGACGTGCAAGAAGATACTGAAGCAACGATGGCGCGATTCTTGGCTGGTTTAAACCGTGATATTGCCAATGTTGTTGAATTACAACACTACCTTGAAGTGGTTGACATGGTCCATATGGCCATCAAGGTAGAAAAGCAACTCAAACGAAAGGGACTGAGTCGAGGATTTACCACTTCTAACACTCTCAAATGGGGCCAAGGAACGAGTAAAGGTGTTTCCAATTCTCGAGGAAAGGAGTTCACGGCTCCTCCGAAAACCAACAAGCCTACCACCGAAGTGAACAAAGGCAAGGCACCCAAATCGTCCTTCAATCAAAATCGGGACATTAAGTGTTTTAAGTGCCTCGGAAGGAGCCATATAGCAAGTCAATGTCCTAACCGAAGGACCATGGTGTTGAGGGCTGATGGCGAGATCGAGACGGAGGACGAGGAAGAGAAAAAGTCTGAATTGACTTCTGAAGTCGAGGAGGACTTAGAACAACCTATGGAAGGAGAACTACTAGTGGTAAAGCGAAGTCTAAGTCTCCAAGGCGCGGACAATGATCTCCAACGAGAAACATCTTCCACACTCGATGTCAAGTCGGAGGCAAAGTATGTAGTGTTATCATCGATAGAGGCAGTTGTACCAACGTGGCAAGTACGATGATGGTTGAAAAGCTTGGTCTACCCACAACTAAGCATTCGAGTCCTTACAAACTTCAATGGCTCAATGACGGAGGAGAGCTTAAGGTGACGAAGCAAGTACTTGTCTCTTTCAACATCGGCAAGTATTCGGATGAAGTTCTTTGTGACGTCGTACCGATGCACGCGGGGCATTTGTTACTTGGCCGACCGTGGCAATTTGATAGGCGAGTTCAACACGACGGGTATACCAACCGGTATACGTTCAAATTTATGGGAAAGAATGTGACATTGGCGCCGTTGACTCCCAAACAAGTGTATGACGACCAAATCAAACTAAAAGCTTCTGTTGAGCAAATGAGAGAAAAAGAAAAAGAAAGTTGTAAAAAAATAAAAGAAGAGAAAAATAAGAAAACAAAAGAGAGTGACAAGAAAAATATCCAAGAAAAAGAAGAAAAAGAAAAGAAAATTGAGAAAATGAGTGTTTTTGCAAGAGTTAGTGATGTGAGGAAGGCTTTGGTGATGAATCGAACTGTTCTTGTACTTTTGTACAAGGAAACATTAATTTTTACTAACGATTTACCCGATACCCTACCCCCTCCTATTTTGTCTTTGTTGCAGGATTTTCAAGACGTTTTTTCGAAAGAAGCCCCGAGTGGTCTTCCACCACTTCGTGGAATCGAGCATCAAATTGATTTCGTGCCGGGAGCGGTTATTCCAAATTGACCTGCTTACCGAGCCAACCTGGGGGAGACCAAAGAGTTGCAAAGACAAGTCAATGAACTGATGGAAAAAGGCTACATTCGCGAGAGCCTAAGTCCTTGTGCTGTTCCCGTATTATTGGTACCAAAAAAGGACGGAACATGGCGTATGTGTGTGGATTGCCGAGCCGTTAACAAGATAACAATCAAATACTGTCATCCCATTCGTCGCTTAAATGACATGTTAGATGAGCTTAGTGGGTCTAGAGTGTTCTCAAAAATTGTTTGAAGAGTGGCTACCACCAAATTCGGATGCGAGAAGGAGACGAATGGAAAACGGCATTCAAAACCAAGCACGGACTATACGAATGGTTGGTTATGCCTTTTGGCCTTACTAACGCTCCAAAATGCGTTCATGAGACTAATGAACCATGTCTTAAGGCCTTTCATCGGTAAGTTTTGTGTGGTATATTTTGATGATATATTGATTTACAGCAAATCCATGGAAGAACATGTAAGTCATCTCAAATCTGTTTTAGAAGTTTTGTGAAAAGAGACATTATATGCTAATTTAAAGAAATGTTCTTTTTGTTCTAACAAAACTATTTTTCTAGGATTTGTAGTTAGTGCGGATGGTCTCGAGGTAGACCAAGAGAAGATTAAGGCCATACAAGATTGGCCAAGGCCTACGAGGCGTTACGCAAGTTCAAGTTTCCATGGCCTAGCAAGTTTCTACCGACGATTCGTTTCGAATTTTAGCACTATTGCTGCTCCACTTACGAGTGTCATTAAGAAAAATTCTTCTTTTATTTGGAACGATGAACAAGAGAAATCATTTATAAAAATCAAAGATTGTCTCACTAACGCTCCTTTGCTTGCCCTTCCAGATTTCTCGAAGACTTTTGAGATTGAGTGTGATGCTTCGGGCATTGGAATCGGGGCCGTGTTGACACAAGACGGACGTCCTGTGGCTTACTTTAGTGAAAAACTTAATGGAGCCGTACTCAACTATCCGGTGTATGATAAAGAGATGTACGCGCTCATACGAACCCTTGAGACATGGCAACATTACTTGTGGCCTAAGGAATTCGTTATTCACTCCGATCACGAAGCCTTGAAGCACATCAAAGGCCAACATAAGTTGAATCGACGCCATGCGAAGTGGGTTGAATACCTTGAGTCATTTCCGTATGTCATCAAATATAAGAAAGGTAAGGATAATATCGTGGCTGATGCGCTCTCGAGAAGGTATACTTTGTTATCATATTTGGACTCTAAAATTCTTGGTTTTGCATTATTAAAAGATGTTTATGTTAACGATTCTGATTTTGGTGAGATATTTGCTGCTTGCAAGAAAGGTTCTTTTGAAAATTTTTATAGGTACGAGGGCTATCTATTTCGAGAAGGCAAACTTTGCATTCCTCGTGGATCTGTTCGAGACCTTTTAGTGCACTGAAGCACATAGCGGTGGTCTTATGGGGCACTTCGAGTCAATAAGACGCTTGCTACTCTCCATGAACATTTTTATTGGGCGCGGATGCGAAAAAAGACGTGGAGCGAGTTTGCGAAAGGTGTATAGCACGCAAAAGGCTAAATCGAAGGTGCAACCCCATGGCTTGTACACACCATTGCCCATTCTCAAGCACCATGGATTGACATCTCCATGGACTTTGTTCTCGGACTTCCGCGCACAAAAACGGGAAGTATTCTATTTTCGTTGTTGTAGATAGATTTTCAAAAAGTCTCATTTTATTGCTTGTACTAAGATCGACGATGTTGTTCATGTGGCAAACTTGTTTTTCAGGATATCGTTAGACTACATGGCATTCCTCGCACAATCGTGTCGGACCGAGATACAAAATTTTTAAGTCACTTTTGGAGGTCTTTGTGGGGTAAATTAGGGACCAAACTTCTGTTTTCGACCACCTGCCACCCCCAAACTGATGGCCAAACGGAAGTTGTCAATAGAGTTCTATCTACTTTACTTCGAGCCATCGTTCGGAAGAATTTGAAGACGTGGGAGGATTGTCTACCCCATATTGAGTTTGCGTATAATCGTTCTGTCCATTCTGCGACTAAATTCTCCCCATTTGAAATTGTTTACGGTTTAATCCCTTGACTCCTTTAGATTTATTGCCTTTACCTACTGATCAGTTTGTCCATGCAGATGCGAAGAAAAAGGCAGATTTTGTCAAGGATTTACATAGCAAGGTGCGGGCCAATATCGAGGCTAGGAGTGAGTCCTATGTGCGTAATGCGAACAAAGGCTGAAAACGAGTATTTTTTGAACCCAGAGAATGGGTTTGGATTCATATGCGCAAGGAGCGTTTTCCGACCCAACAGAAATCTAAACTACTGCCTCGCGGAGACGGCCCTTTTCAAGTTTTAGAGTGAATAAATGAAAACTCTTATAAAATTGATTTGCCGGGAGATTATAATGTCAATGCTACTTTTAATGTGTCAGATTTAACTCCTTTTAATGCAGATTTCGACTTGAGGACAAGTCGTTTTGAAGAGGGGGGAATGATGCGATCGCGCCCCATGGTTCAGCTAGTTCGAGCAAGGATTCTTTGGTGCTACCACAAGGTCCTATTACTCGAGCTCGAGCCAAGAAGTTTAAGGAGTCTATCACAGCTTTTGTAGCTCAAACTTGGAATAAAACACTATTAGGACACTCCGAGGAAGTAGATTCTAGCTCTTTGAACTCACCATGCAACTACCTGCAAGTCTAGCTCAGCTCATCGAGCTCACTTCCTGTTCCCCAGCTCGGGTCCAGCTCACTACCAGCTTAAGAGTCCAAGTCCAGCTCGGTTTTAGCTCATGAGTTGAATTCTAGCTCATGAAGACTACTTTGACTTCATTTGACTACTATTAAATTTTTATTTAATAAGTTCATTAAATAGTTAATTAATAAACCACATATTAAGTTAGTTCACATTAGTTTTATTTAATATGTCTTGGTTGACTAGGATTTAATGTGTTCAGATTACTACAATTATTTATTATGTTAGCCGAATTTATGAGTGTGTTTAATATGTTCTTATTGCTGCCACCTTAATATGTTCACATTGATGATTAATGCTTGATTTTAATGTTGCAGGTGCATGCATAGAAAGGTTCAATGGACGGCAATCAAAGAGGCATATGCATGTTCATGATGGTCATTCATGCATTTTGAAGATTCATGGATCAAATTAATGAAGGAACATGCATTGGACGGTTCATGTATTGATCATGTGTTCACACCTTGTGTTCACACCATGATGACCATTCAATTGGCTGTTCATACACAAGAGTCTACTCAAGCTCCTTGTTCACACCAAGTTTGACCCTTCATGAGGCCTCATTTAATTAAGCCACTCATGGTGAAACAACATGAATTAAAGGCCCCATTAAAGGAGTTAGCCGAATCTAGCCATGCATGCATGAAGAACATTTATCCAAATACATCAATGCATATTCATGAAGTCTTCCATCCACCTCCCATTCGGCCGAACATGGACATGCACATTGAAAGTCATTTCTAGAATTTTCATAGCCATTAATAGTTACATTGCTTAGTTGTTAAGCCTATGAACTTGACCATTCGGTTAGCATAGGTTACTAGTATAAATAGTTGTTCACTTTCATTGTAAAGGGACTTTTGGATTTTTGTTAAGGTTATGCTGCCAAAAATTGTGAGGCAAAACTTTTCTTAAATTTAGTTCAAAGATTCGATTGGCTTCCTAGAGTTCTAGTTGTGTCAACCGTTGTTCTTTGTCGAAACCGAACTTATCACTACTCGTAGTGTGGCGTTCAAGCATACCAAGGTTCCTATCTAGTTAGATAGTGGGTCGAGGTTTTCCTTTACCAAAACCAAACTGAACTAAAAGAGCCTATAAACAATGGGTCGATACCAAATCGGTATTGGTTGTTGTTTGCACTTTTTGTTCAAACCCTTCATTCCATTTGTACCATTTCATAATACTATTCCGTTCTTACCTTTTTAACCATTACGATCATTACTTCAATACCCTTTTCCTAATTGAACCAATTCATTCATCGATACCTATTCAGGCCCTAAACCCGAACTTTCAATTCTTCTTACCTATCCTAATTCGGACCAAACCCACATCCTTCTTTCTCTTACCTGACCTTTGAAGTAAACCTAACGTAACTTCTTGTCGACGATCGGGCACTCTAATACGACTCGACTCCTCCGAGGCAGTTCGTATCAATGATGGTTCGGCCAATTCATGCACCATCTTCAAGCATGAACCAAATTTTAATGC
This sequence comes from Gossypium anomalum, assembly GCA_025698475.1. Taxonomy (NCBI): domain Eukaryota; kingdom Viridiplantae; phylum Streptophyta; class Magnoliopsida; order Malvales; family Malvaceae; genus Gossypium; species Gossypium anomalum. The sequence goes on from CM046963.1 coordinate 44,723,538, forward strand.
TTTTGTGTGAACATGTTAAATACAAATGTGAACAGAATTTAAGTTAGTGTGAACATCATAGATGCCGAATATCAATAGACATCTTAGGTTTATAAATAGTTTGTTTATTTCATTGTAAATGGACTTTTGCCAAATTATTGAATGAACATTGTTTTTATGAGGTTGCTTCCTCTCATATCTCGTACAAGTTTCGAAGACTTATCTAGCTTGTGCTAGTGGCGTCTACCGTTCTTGTTTAAACTTATCACCAATCTTGGTGTGGTGTTCTCCTATCCTTCTATCCATCCTTTTCACCTTAACAATATAGGAACCGGGGTGACACTTTTTAGTGTTGAATCATTCCTGACGTTAAGTTCGATTTCCATCCCCATCTTTCAAATTTCTTTTTGTTAGCCAACCGAGCCATTTATCCATCATCCATCTTTGCTACCCTTAACTGAACCTATTGCTAATTCTACAGTTCTTGAAACCTTTCGCTTATCCTAACCTATTCTTTTACTTCTATTACTAAAATTCGTGGCACGAATAATTCTCTCGTCTACGATCGGGCAACTACGTGAATTCGACTCAACTTCCCGGGCCGGATCACATCATTTTCCTGTAGCTTTTCCATAGTCACCAATAAAAGTCTTGGCTCAATTCAAAATACTAAAAACTGACATTCTAAGAACTATAAGCTTAGAAGCACAACTTGTCCAAATCCATCTAACAATACCGCTGTATATACCAAAATAGTCATATGGACTACTATCATCAATCTATCACAATTCAACTTGCAGCCCTCCTTTTTCTCGGGGATGGGAGATATCCCGATACGAAATTTCATAACAATACTCTCTCATTTTCCTTTCAATATCATCACCGACAATAATAGTCTCAGGTGCATCTGATATTCGACTTTACTCTATAGACAGTTCAACATCCTTTAGAAGAATGGACAAAAGACTACTGTAAGCTCTGTACTCAATTCTCTGTATAACCCGAAGTTTCTTAATACTCAAATCTTACTCTGAAATAATAGTAACAGAAACTAGAAATAAAATCCTCCCTACAATTCCAAATTAAAAGTTGAATTATGTTGTACTAGTTTAATTTATCACTTATAGCCACATTTCTATACTCTGGTCATCAACTGTTTAGAAACTTTACTAACATGAATCAAATGATTCCAACTTCATAGATGTGATCTCTTTATTGATCAGGGCAACTTTACTTATACAACATCTCTCAAATGAGAGAAATCCACTAATTATGGTTTCTGTATCATACTTATAAGAATAAAACCTCATCATTTCTGACTGCACGACTACTTACCAAAGAACACATGGTATTCTCAAACCAGAGAATAAACTTAAATACACATAACTCAGATTTACCTTTGCTGAATATCCATTCTTTACCCCAATAATTTTAAAGAAACCTCGACATTGAAATCCTCGCACTTCTATAGTTGAGCCAGAAGCATAATCATAACAGATTCTAATATTACAAGTCAAAGATTACTCGTAAAGATAAGCCAAGCTCGATAATTCTCGAAACAAGAATAAGAGAAAAACTAATATAAGAAATTCTAAGATATAAGACTATACCAGAAATCCGAGAATATAATCTAGAAGAAAATAATAAAGATGATCTAGAAAATCCCTCAGAGAAAACCAGAAGGAAACTACTGTCTGTACGCTCTAGAATTCCTCGTAACAGAGATAATATAATTCCCGCATATATATAAACCATAATCAATAGAACATCAGAATAATCTCACATAGATTTTTACTATCGACTTCATTCCAATATATCAGAATAGAAATCTGAAGAGATGGAGAAATGTCGATCATAACTAACTGAACCAATAGAGCTTTTCATCTAATATCACAGCCACTAGCATCCTCACATGATAGAATTCCCACTCGAAAGGGATAACCATACGTATTCCCTAGAATAGAGGAAAACATAGAATACTCAGAAAAGAAAGATAGCCATAACTTTTATTTAATTGAATCCGTCATACTCAGACATCTATGCAAGTCCAACGTTATTCCTCTAACTAATTTTGTCTTCACTAATCCCATACTATTCCATTATTGTGCTCTTTAGTTTCACTTTTACAAGCTTATGCAAACATATCTCTCGAGAATCTCATCGTATAACTTTATTCTGGTAAGGGGGTGAAGATTGTAAAGGCTCTAAACTTTTGACTCTCAAGCAAATACATATTCAACAACAACATAGAATTATGCACATTAATTTGAACATTTCAAATTTCCAACTTGTTATGAACACATCTTCACATATCTCAGTAATACATGCAACTTTATTTCATGTGAATATTAGCTAAACATAAGTGAATTTATCACAACTCAAACTTTTATTTCTTTTACTCAAATTACCCTTAATGTCTTATCAAGTTTCCACATTGAGTCTTAATCACTTGCCAATACTTATCAAATTGGAGAACGTCTTACGGTTTTGAGTACGTCGCTTACTTGATGCCAAAGTCCAACTATGGTCTTGTACTAGCTCTCGTCCATCTGTGTCGATGCCGTTTCCCAGACAAGTCTTACACTGACACATGTAACTGTGCCGATGCATGTCCTAGACATGTTTTACACTAGCACATCTCGTAGCCGACGCATGTCCCAGACATGTCTGACACTGGCTAACATCTCGAGGCCGATGCATGTCCCAAACATGTCTTACACTGGCACTCATATATGCTTGCTGATGCATGTCCCAGGCAAGTCTTACTCTAGCACAACTCTTAGCCGATGCGTGTCCCAGACATGTCTTACACTGGCTATCTCTGTCGAGGCCGATGCATGTCCCAGACATGTCTTACACTGGCACTTATCTCTGTGCCTATGCCATGTCCCAGACATGGTCTTACACTGGCACACAAATCTCATCTATTACCATGGTCTAGCCATGGTCTTTTCCATCAATTCATTAGTGAACGATCGTACTCATTCCCTACGTTCCATCCAATCTGATCTTTCATTACAACTTTCATGCTATTGTGACATTTATGATTCTGTAACTGAGATTATAAAGCATAACATTGTGGCATCTTGACTTTATTAATCTAGACATAAATGTCAACCTCATGTATATACTGATTACAAATCATGCAATAAAAGCATTCATACATACACTTTGTCATTTCAAGCAAATTTCTTTCTTTTCATAAACACTTGGCCAATCCAGTTGGACATTTAACATCGTATGAATACCAACATGCATAAAAGAGCTTTTCACAACTTAGCTTCGTTTTACTCCACTGTTTCATATTCTTTAACTCAAAAGTATTACATAATGAATACTAGTTCATGTAAAAATCATGAATTTCTTTTCATACCTTTCCCATTTTCAGCATATCACAAGCATGATTCAATAATCTCAACTTTACTCTTATCTCTATCAAGATTTGCTCGGTTGGAACTCATTCTTGTCTTAGTCAATAGTTTTGTTAGGGCCTTGAGATATCACACTATCATGAGTAATACTATGGCATGTATAGCTAGACTCTCTTACGCTAGGTTAGTCCGAGAACTGACTAAACCATACTCTGATACCACTAAATATAAGATCCCTCACCCGTATCCGATGCCAAGACGGGGTTCGAGGTGCTACCTGACTTTTACTAACACTTGTATACTAAATAGGGCCATGAAATCTCAAACAATTAAAAAAAATCCCACATGCGGGCTTACGAGGCCCAAAACATACATTCAGGATGGTTCGGGACCCAACTGAGAACTCATGAAAAACTTAGAAAATCTCTTACATCAAGGCTTCATAAGCCCGTGTGGGTATAGAGCACACGCTCGTGTGCTAGGGACATGCTCGTGTCCTGAAATCGTGTCCAAAAACCTGGACATTCTGCCAAAACCACACAACCAAGGCACACACTCGTACCCTATGACCGTGTCCTTCACACGACTGAGACACATGGCCGTGTCTCTTGCCCATGTACCACTACCATTCATACTAACTCAAAAAAACTTAGGTGCAGGGGACACACGGCTGGACAACACGCACATGGGGGCGGACCGTCTATCACACACGACCTAGACACACGCCCATGTATGTGATCCGGCCTGAAAAGTTGAGTCAAATTCACGTAGTTGCCTGATCGTAGACGAGAGAATTGTTCGTGCCTCAAATTTTAGTAATAGAAGTAAAAGAATAGGTTAGGATAAGCGGAATGTTTCAAGAAGTGTAGAATTAGCAATAGGTTCGGTTAAGGGTAGCAAAGATGGATGATGGATAAATGGCTCGGTTTGGTTAACAAAAAGAAATTTGAAAGATGGGGATGAAAATCGAACTTAACGTCAGGAATGATTCAACACTAAAAAGTGTCACCTCAATTCCTATATTGTTAAGGTGAAAAGGATGGATAGAAGGATAGGTGAACGCCACACCAAGATTGGTGATAAGTTCAAACAAGGACGATTGACGCCACTAGCACAAGCTAGATAAGTCTTTCGAAACTTGCGGCCTAAGAACTATTGAAAACTCACCTTGCTTACCGTTGGGACTAGGGAGATGAAAATTAGTTTTACCCTTTTCAACCAACATAATCCTTCTTTCCTTGGAAAGGTATTGAAGCCAAAGCTCTTCACATGATCCTTTAGAAACCTGAAATGAAGAGTAATCACAAAAATAATTCTCACTTTTCAAAGTGTCTCCTTCACAAAAATGATAGATGATAGTGTCTCCATGGTTGGTGAACTTGAAGGGACGTACTGAAATGATATTCATCAATTGAGTGTATGAATCGATACCAGGATCAAAAGCATGAGTTGATCTTACCCTTTCGAGGTGAAACAAGAATTTCATAACCACCAACATAGAATGAACAAGGAACAATTTTAAGTTATAAGCAGAATCTTTAATTTTCATTTCCTTAGTTATAGTCCAAGCATCAAGTAAACATAAATTATTCGCACAAAATTTAGGGTTCTCGAGTTCCTCACATATCGAACCAAAATAACAAATTTCAGGTTTAAACACATGAGCTTGGTCACTTGATTCAATATGCATTGAGAGTTTCTTGATTTCCAATGTCCCACGTATGTTAATCAAAGAAGATTGGATCAAGCAATCATTCCAATAATCATTAAACTCAAGTCTCACTCGATCAAACCTACACAAGCATGCAAAATTTACACAACAAGGCAGCAACATTACACCACCATCACAAACAATCAGACTAGGAGTTTTACGTGGCAACTTTTTAACACACAAATTCAAAAATTGTTTGTGCTGGTTTATACTTACTTCACCAACATGCTCGTCAACACCACAATTTTCATGAGTAATGGTCTCCTTGCCATCATTTAAAATAAACACATCTCCATTAATCAAAGAATGGCAGTTGGCCATGTCATCAATATAATCACAAACATTCAAATAGGTTGGTGGAGACTGAAACACTTTATAACACTTACCTTCCTTACCTTGTGGCATGGGTGGGCTAGGATTACCTTTACCAACCAATGTGAACCGTCTCTCCTTTAGGAGGTAATGTAGATGGAACTTATTAATCTATTCTTCAGAAACCTGAAAAGAGGAAGTAATACAAGGAAAACTTGTAGTTCAGTTAGTTGAAACACTCCTCGCTTTTTCTTGCTCTTGTTCTTCATTTTCACTCGCTTCTTTTTTAATTTTCTTTTTCTTCTCACATTCTTTTTCACTCTCGATCTCAATCTCGATCTCGTTCTCTTTTTCCTTCTCTTTTTATTTTCTTTCACACTCCTTTTCTTTTGTTTCTTTTTTTCTTTCAAATTCTTTCTCATTTGCTTTTTCAATTTTATTACAAGAGGAAGAATACAAGAAGGAATTAGAATGCGAGACTTTTCGTTGAGAATGAGAAGAGGGGTCTTCATATAAACGATGATCATCTCTTCGAGATTGATTCTTCATGGATGAATAACTTGGTGTAGATGAAGATCGACTTGTGCTTTCTTGTTTGCCACCATAATAGGCTTCAAACTCGAAATTTGTTTGATTTCGTCTCGAATTCCTTGATGAAAAGGAATCACAATATAGGTCTTTTCCAAAATAGTCATTGGACGATTGTTTTCTTGATAGTCTTGAATCCGTCCCTCAACCTTGCTCTCGTTGGGCTCTTGCTCGATGAGCTCGCTCTTCGACACGTACCAATTGTTCTTAGAGGGGTTTTAGTTTCCTATCGAACAAGCGATCCATTTCCTTCACGAAGTCTAGAAGTTCAAAATCTAAAATCTTTTCTTGAGACATGATTAGTTGCTGAAAAGAAGATTGTTAAAACAAATAATAATAATAATAATAATAATAATAATAAACACCTCACCACAAAATCTCACGATTCACTCAGAAAAAAATAATTGATGAACACTCCACTCGTGTTTGCACTCGTTTTAGGCTTTTTCAACTCTCGAATGCTCTCACAATCTCTAGCCTTTTACCACTCACACTTACTCTCGCAACCTCGTATTTTATTTCTCTTGACTTGTCTTAGTGCTTTGGGGTCGACTTCAAAATTGGTTACAAGGGATAAGATGTTACAGTGTACGGGTAGGCTAAAAGAAAGTTTTGGTATAGTGTGCCATTTTAGGGGGGTACAAAATTGAAGAAGAAGAAGAACACTTGTCGATCGGAACAAAATATAAACAATAAAATCGAACTTGATCACTTCACCTATTTTTTTAATTTACAAATTTCGTATTTTTTTAACTTCACAATATCACTATTACAATAGAGAGAATGAAAATTACAACTTTTTTTTAATTCAAATTTTTTTTATGAACCTATTTCGATCTTGATACGAACGTCGGCGCCTCTCATTTTACAAGCTCTGATACAAAATGATGTGATCCGGCCCAAAAAGTTGAGTCGAATTCACGTAGTTGCCCGATCGTAGACAAGAGAATTGTTCGTGCCTCAAATTTTAGTAATAGAAGTAAAAGAATAGGTTAGGATAAGCGGAAGGTTTCAAGAAGCGTAGAATTAGAAATAGGTTCAGTTAAGGGTAGCAAAGATGGATGATGGATAAATGGCTCGGTTTGGTTAATAAAAAGAAATTTGAAAGATGGGGATGGAAATCGAACTTAACGTCAGGAATGATTCAACACTAAAAAGTGTCACTCCGGTTTCTATATTGTTAAGGTGAAAAGGATGGATAGAAGGATAGGTGAATGCCACACCAAGATTGGTGATAAGTTCAAACAAGGACGATTGACGCCACTAGCACAAGCTAGATAAGTCTTTCAAAACTTGTACGAGATATGAGAGGAAGCAACCTCACAAGAAAAATATTCATTAATAATTTGGCAAAAGTCCTTTTTACAATGAAATGAGCAAACTATTTATAAGCTATCATGTAGTAACCGAATGGACAAACTAGCTAGCTTAAAGACTAAGTAAATTCAGTCATGAACTAACTAGAATGTTCTTGAATGAAAACATTAATTATATAGTCTTGATTCGGCTGATGGGGATGTGTTTGGACAGCTTCATGTATGAGCTTTAATCATTTGGATGAATGTGAACCTTTGGAAGCTAAATAGGTTGTCTAGGTTCGGCCATGGGATGCATCAAGCTTCCAAGAGGTGTCTCTTGGCCGAATAGATGCATAGAAACTCCAAGGGTCCTTCCACATGCATTCGGCTGTACATGGAACTTGGAAGGGAGCTTGAACCTAGCTGTACATGAACTTGCATTAATTGCCCTCCATTCATGCATGTGTGCCGTCCAAGGGAGATGTATTCTTCAATATCCATTGTATGCAATTAATCCTCCATGTACATGAATGTGAGACCTCCAACCATTGAACCGAACCATGCATGTCTCTTCCCGTTCAATGAACATTCCCGTCCATGTACCTTGCCATGAATGAATCTCCATATTTGGCTGAACCTACATAATTAAATAAAATAATTATTCATATAATCATAATTAAAAATATTGACTAAAAAACTTAATGACACTAACTAAATTTAGACATATTAATTATAAGTCAACTATCATATTAAATTCGGCTAGCTCAAATAGTCAAAAACACTTAGTGAGATAAGTTGAGCTAGGGAATTCGGCATGAGCTGTAGCAAACTTAATTAAGAACAAAGTTTAATATTATTTTATTGTAATGTAAAAGAAATGAGCTAAAACGAGCTAAAATCAAGCTCAAACGAGCTAAAACGAGCTCAAGTGAGCTGATTGGAGCTGAAGGAAGCTTGGGCAGCTGGAGAGGAGCTGAAATCGGATTGCAAAAGAATGCATTGAGTCTTTAAGGAGTTGTCCTTAGCTCCTCCAACGTCATGGACCTTGTTAACATCCCAAATGCGCAACACCAAGGCCGATAAAGCTTCTTGAATTTGCTTAGTTTGAGCTCGAGTCATGGGTCCTTTTGGAAGCTCGATTAAATCATGATTTGCATTCGAAGATGCCCCTGGTGTGCTTACATCACCGTATGTCTACCCATGTGGACAAATACAAGGCTACTTTCCAAGCCATTTTGTCACCCTCACAACACATGCATGCATACTTATATAATAGCATACAACATGGCAAAATTAGGCACTTAAACATCCATAAACATGTCATGATCATGACTATTTCTCATGCAATAGATATCATAATTCATACATACCAAATCATTATAAACTCATCATACAAGACCTTGGCACTTGCATGCAATAATCATATAATCATGCACAAATTACTACCTCAATACAACCTCTAGGTATACATGCTATAAGCCACCTCACAAGAGATAGTATCATACATATATGTGAATAATCATATAGGCCCATAACGTCATTAGCTGACATAGGCCAATTTACATGGCTACAACACTTTATCAATACAAGCTAACACCTTTAGCTAAATCATAATATCACATACTCAACATTAAAACCCTATACATGCCATAGACTCGAATCACTTGGATTTACTTACGCCGATAGCGTTAACTCGACAGTGTGATAATATCTCTGACGTCTTCCAACCTGAGCTAACCTGGAAACCCTAGAAAACATGGGAAAGAAAGGGGAGGTATGCTTTATGCTTAGTAAGTTCATATGAAAACAATAAGCAACTCATTAACATGTTTTATCAATGTTTACAACATATTCTCAAGTTCACGACAAGCTGTCTTCCTGAGCAACGGTCACTAAATTATTTATATCTAGAGCTATGAAACTCTGAATTAAGTTCTGTTAATTTTCCCTGAAACTAGACTCATTTAAATTTCTACCATAAAGTTTACAGAATTTTTGGCTTAGCCAATTTGTACAGTTTATTCCTCAAATTTACTCCTGATTCACTGTCTGACAGTTTCAACCCTTCTACACTAAAGTTCAATTATATCATAGCACAAGACTCGAATAATGTTCTCGTCTATTTATTTTGAAGATAGACTCATTTAGGATTCTAGGAATATAAATTATAACTCATAACCATTTTTATAAAATTTATAATGATTTTCTCAAATCAGAATAGGGGATCTCGAAGTCATTCTGACCCTGTCCCATGCAACTTCAAATATCTCATTATAGGGAATTCTTTTGCTCACATGGTTTCTTTTATAAGAAACTAGACTCATTAATATTTAATTCCATATATTATTCAGCCTCTAACTCATTTTTCACTATTTTTAGTGTATTTTCAAAGTTACACTACTGCAGTAACTCAAATCTGTCAAGGCTAAGTTACTCATTCATGATCATTGTTCACAAAATTAATACATCATTTCATCCATCATGGTAAGAAAACATATTTATGCATCATAGATCTTTCACATACCAAGACATTCTCATAGGCTTAGTGTACGTACCTACACAACTCGTAACATAACTCAAGTGCATACTCACCAATGACTTACCTCATTGGGACCATCATCAACTCTTTATTCGGATTACCCGTTGAACACTTGAAATACTAATTGGATACTCGGAAAAATCTTTGCACATAAGTGCCTCAATTGTAGCTAAAGCTACCTCATATCTCATGACATTTCAATGCTCACTCTTGAGCTAGTCATCTAGACTCATAATTCCTAGTAACATGTCACTCATATCCTATTTTATTCCTAAGGTTCAAACGGGATTCTTCCTTGCCTATCAAGGGTTTGTCTTATCATATTTCTATTAATCACATACACATGAATATTTGTACAATTCATGTAATGATAACATTTGAAATACATGTATAGCATGTTATTGTTTACATGCGAACTTACCTCGATACCACAAAGGTGAAAAATACATAATTATCCCTTAATCGATTTCTTTTCGTTCTAGGTCCAAATCTCGATTTCATCATCTAAAACATCACATTCAACTTATTAAAATAATGTACTAATCAAATTAGTCCATTGACACACTTGGGCCATTTTTATAATTTTGCCCCTATATTTTGCCAAAATTACCAAATTACCCCTAGGCTCGTAAAATGAACTTTATCACATTTCTTTACTCCTTAAGCCTAGATGAACCATTTTCATAACTATAGCAACTCATAATTCTTACTATTTCACACATTTACAACTTGTTTTACAACTCTGCAAAATACCTCATTTAAGGTGTTTTCATGCAAACTTCTTTCATAAATGTTGTTTATAACACTACCAAGACTCATAATCTTCCATAAAAACACAGCAAACAACTCATTTTATCTCATGGAAAAACCCTAGACTCTTCATAGTTTTGCACAATAGTCCCCTCATTAGAAAGCTTATGCTTTAGGGGTTACAAAAATGTAAAAATCTTCAAGAAAAAGCATTAAAATCACTTACTTGCTAAGGCTCAAAGTTACTGAAAATTTGAAGCTTTCAAAAGCCATTTCTTGGCTGGAAAAATCGGTGGAGGGAAGATGAAAAAGGGATGATATCATTCTATTTTTATTTTATTACCTGTTTGGTCAAAAGTCACCTAAAATCCCATAAATTTTGGCTTTTTGAAAATTTTGTCTCCCATTGGCCGGCCACACACTTAAAAAGGGTCCAATTGCCCTTTAAAGGCCTCCAGTTGTAGTTCTCTAGTCTATTAACACCCTTAGGCACTAAAATACAGCTTTTACCTTTTATGCGATTCAGTCCTTTTTCAAAATTGGACTAGAAGTCGCTAAAATTAACTTACCAAAATTTACATGCACTTATTAAATTATATTATAACACATAAAATAACACTAAAATAATTTTCTCTAGCCTCAGTATAGTGTTCGCGAAACCACTATTCTGACTAGGCCCAAAATCGGGCTGTTACATTAGCTGATTATCAAACTAACGTAGCGAGTACGAGTTTAGCTATACATTCCATTATATAAATTATGATAGTGTGATATCTCCTGGCCATTTTTAAATGTGTTTTTCATATAGTAATGGCATCCAACCAAGCTAGAGATTAATTTGAGGAAGCTGAGAGCACTGCTCAATCTTGAATAAAGTGATCTGGCGAACCACATTTGAAACAAGCTTTAACATTCTTGTTCCAGCACTCTCCAAAATGTCTTCTCCCACATTGTTAACACTCGGGTTTGTTATTTCTCACACTGCCAACACTCGAGATAGAAGTTGTTTGAGCTTCAGGATTCACATATTGATTTCCACGATCTCTATTCTGGTATCCCACTGATGCATTTAATCGACTAAATGAATCTCGGGATCTCTTTGATAAAGAATGATAAGGTTTATTCATTAATCACTTTCTCAAATCTCTTGCCTTTGAATCATCTTTCCTCTTTTCTAAGCTAAAGTCTTTAGCTTTACAAGTTCTGCCGACTAACACAACAAATTCTTTCAAATCTAAAATCCTGACTGGAAGTTTAATGTCTTTGTTCAACCCGTCACCAAACCGCTTGCACATGATCTCTTTGGTAGAAACATACTCTCGAGCATATTTACTCAACCGTACAAATTCTCTTTCATACTTGATTACAGTCATGCGGCCTTGTTTTAGTTCTAAAAACTCTTTATGCTTTTGATCCAGAAATCGTTGATTGATGTTTTGCTTTCGGAACTCAATCTGAAAGAATTCCCAGGTGACCCCCTCCCTCGGCACCACTGATACTAACGTATTCCACCACTGATATGTGGTATTTCTCAGAAGTGATATAGCACACTTTAAACATTCAGCCGGTGTACAAGTGATACGATCCCGCTATTCCATAAGTCGAGTCCGAGCTGAGATCCGATGGTGCTACCTCAAGGGCCGATCACAAGGGCTCATGCAAAACAATTTAAAGAAGCTGTTATAGCTTTAGTTCAGCATGTGTGGGGAAGATGTCAATACTAGACCTATCGAACCAGTTGGTGGCCATTTTGGGAATCCATGCCGAACTTTTCTACAAGTTCAAACCAACTCACTGAGCTCACCTTCAGCTCAAGTTAGCTCCCATGTTGCTCCACACCAGCTCATTAGCTCGGAACCAGCTCATCACTAGCTCATGCATCTATATCTCGTTTCAGCTCAATTGAGCTCCTTTTTTTTATTTATTTTTCCAGCTTTGCATTTTAATTAATTAAATAAATTGCACATTACTTTTAGCTCAAAAAATATTAAATTATTTAATTTGTCCAAAATCGAACATGAAATTAATGTGTCATGCTCTGACAATTTAAAGCGTCTAAATTATGACGAATTCATTTCTTGTTATTTAGTGCAGCTGAATTTAATGTATCTTAGTTCCAGCATGTTTTTAATTTGTCCTAGCTTATTACATGATTTAAATATGTCTTTGAGCTACTGGAATTAATGTCTAAGTTGAATTAATGAGCTGAATTAATTTAGGTGCAGGTACATTGAAGGGACGACATTAAAGCTTGATAGCTGCTGTTTTATCTTCTCCAAGAGGCATGATGGTTCGGTTATTGCAACAGCCACCTCAACCTACTGTTTGTTCTTCTCAAAGTGTCCGGTCAGCTCTCCAAAGCAATTTGAATACTTTTACATTTGCTGAACATTCCTTTCACACCTACAGGCTGTTTGGTTTAGTGTGTTCATACAAGGGAGGCTGCTCACATTCAGTTTCACACTTAAAGGTCTATTGAGGTGCTCCAAGTTGCCTTTAATTAGCTCAACACTTTTTAGCTAACCAAGGCTGTCCAATTAATGGAGTACACCCCTTTGGCCAAATTCAAGCTTGCCCATTCAGTTCATTTCAGCTCCTCCATAATTGCTCAGCTACTAGAAGCTTCAAGAGGCTGTCCATTGACGTTTTCCATGGCCGAGAAGTTTCAAGGATTTTTCCTAAATATATTCTGGAATTTTCTAATTTAATTAGGCTGAAAACAAAGGCTGTTCAGCTAGCTTAAGTTGGCTATTGGGCTAGCCTTCTAAATGCTATAAATAGCTAGTTCATTTCTTTGTTTAGGCACTTTTGAAACTTTTGTTAATGTTATGCTGCCGAAATTGTGAGGCAAACTTTTCTTATATTTCATTCAAAGATTCGTTTGGCGTTCCTAGCATTCTAGTTGTGTCAACCGTGTTCTTTGTCGATTCCGAACTTATCACTACTTGTAGTGTGGCGTTCCAAACTAAACCGAGGTTCCTATCTTGTTAGATAGTGGGTCGAGGTTCTCTCTACCAAACCTAAAATGAACCAAAAAGTGCATATAAATAACAGGTCGATACCGAATCGGTATTGGTTCTTGTTTGCCTTCTTTGTTTGATCCCATTTCTTTCTTACCCAAACATACCAAAACTGACTAATTCGTTCATATTCTTTCGATCATACCATTTCACTTCTACCCTTCCGTCTGAATCCCTTCTTCTTCTTTGACCATTCTTTCAACTCACTAAACCTTCGTAACTTCTCGTAGACGATCGGGCAATCGACATACGACTCGACTCATTCCCGAGGCGATTCGTATCAACAAGAAAGTTCATCAAACACTCGAATCATATTTTTAAGCCAAAACTCGGCTCTCCCAAGATCATCATCAACATTAGCTCTGAACTCTTCGGCCCCGTGTTTGCAGATCTTACCAACTGGAGGCTTATTTAATCTTAAAAGTTCAACTCTTTGAGGAGCTACGAGAACCGGTTGGAATAGGAGGGGGTAGAGGTTGTTGAGCAACCAGGTTCATCCAGATATACTGCGTGAACCATTCGTTCATCATTTGGAAGAAGGCTTCTCTAGCCTCTCCTCCTTGGCTACCCGACATGGGTCTAGAATTAGACAGTGCTATCCCTTGACCAGGAGCGAGTGCATTACTTTCAACCTTATCAGCTATAGCTCGATTGGGATCTATTTACCATATGAAAACACATTTTAAAATGTCAGGAGTCATCACACTATCACAGTTTATATATGGCATGTATAGCTAGACTCTCACATACGCTACGTTAGTCCTAGAATTGACTAAACTATAGCTCTGATACTAATAAATGTAACACCCTCACCCGTATTCAACGCCGGAATAAGGTTACAGAGCATTACAAACTTACAACACATTTAAACATACTTTTACCATACATTTAATCAATACATACAATCATCATTCAATCTTAATCAATTTGTCCGTAATACGAGCCTATTAGGCCCTAAACATGCATTAGGAGTGGTTTGGGAGTAAACTGATAACTTAAGTAACTTTCACAAAACTTTGAAAATTTTTCTCAAAACAGGGGACACACGCCCATGTCATAGGCCGTGTGGACATTTGAAATGGGACCACATGGTCGTGTCTCAGCCCGTGTCTGACCCCATGTAACTCTCTGACTTGGGTCACATGACCAACACACACGCCTGTTTGCCCTAAAAACGGCTACACACGCCCGTGTGTGAGGCCGTGTGGAGCATACTAACTTAATTTCAAAATCAACACCAAGGGACACATGGCTGTGTACTTGACCGTGTGCCACACACGGCTGAGACACACGCATGTGTGGACAAAAATAGGCTATTTACCAAGCCATTTTGCCACCCAAATTTTCACACGCCTACATCACAATTCAAAGCACCAACACAAGGCATAATATGCATTAAATCTACCTCAACCAAGTATCATTTAAACCATATCAATGCCAACAATATACAAGACACACTATATTCCAATTTGCCATTTATTTCATACCAAATATCAATTACTTCAAACATCAAAATGGCTAAACTCAAATATGCATTATTTGGCCTGATTTCACAAGCATACCAACATTCACAAATCAACAAATTAGCATTCATAATACCTATTATCAAAAATCATCACACAACCATCAACCAACTCAATTTACAGGACATAAACATATATATATATATACGATTCAACATGCCAAAATAGAGCAAAATATGCCATCACTCATGGCTATTCATACATACCAAAACATATACATTTACAAGCCAATTCATTTGGCCAAAATCATTATCAAGTCTTAACCAAAATGACCAAATTCCCTATATATGCCATATAGTTAAAATACGAAGTTCATAGGTACCGAGAGATAGGTGGATAGTGTGACAATGTCTCCGATGATCCCCAAATCTGAGCTAGCTTTGAATTCACTATAAAACATAAAAAAATAAAGGATGTAAGCTACAAATCTTAGTAAGCTCATATGACATAAATTCAATATAATCATAAACACATAATTCAACCATTGATCATAAGTATCAGAATTCACATCAACTAACAAACCTTTCAATAACTCATTCACAAAACTACATACTTTCTTCACCATTTCTTCAATTCAAAGCTAATATGGTTTATGCACATACCTGTGCCATCTCGTACTAATCTCATACACATTCTCGTCTTTCATTTACTTGTTGAACCATTCAGAATAGAGTCAAATACTTAAGGGTCTCACACGATAAGTACCTATACCATGGCCCGTAGCCAAATCAAGGTAACTTATCTCTGTAGTACTAATATCATGGCCCGAAGCCAAATCAGTATAACTCGCACCCAAAGTCAAAGTGCTATATCATGGCCTGAAGCCAACTCAATGTATCCCCTAATGACATGTCAGTAGCATCCTAAACTATTCCTAAGGTTTAATCGGGATTTCTAATGTCGAATCATCGTCGAATCACTATCGTTCATATCCACAATCTCGTATTTGCAATTTATGCAATATCAAAGCATATGAAATACATTTGTATTGAAATTTATCACATACGAACTTACCTCGAATCTGGAAACGATGAAATAAGTCGTTTAGTCGATAACTTTCGTTTTTCCCCGATCTAGATCCGAATTTCACTTTTCTTGATTTAATATATTCAAAATTAATTTATTTAACCATTTCTCTATTCAATTTAATCCAAAACACACATTAGAACTATTTTACACATTTGTCCCTAAACTTTCATATTTTTACAATTTAGTCTTTATTACACAAAATCACAAATTCATGCAAATTTCAAAATACCCATGCTTAGCCGAATTACTATTATGCCCCTAGTGGCCCATATTTTTCATTTATTTCACATTTTATCCACAAATTTTCAACATTTTTCAATTTAATCCCTATTTTGTAATTTCACTAAAAATCACTTAACAAAACTTCTATATCTATCAACAAGCATTCATAATCTATCAAGAAACTTCAAAATACACATGTATTCATCAATGGCATCATTCAAAATTTTTAACAGTTTTGCAAAATAGTCCCTAGGCTAGTTAGTACTGGCTGTAACGATCTCAAAAATATAGAAATTATTAAAACGGGACAAAAATCGTACCTTAATTAGCTATCCAAGCATGGCCAAATGAAAAGCTAAATTTGGCTTTTCTATTCTTCAATATTCAGCTAGGGAAGAAGATGAAAGCACAAAATTGTTTTATTTCTTTTGTTTTATTAACATTAATACATAAATTACTAAATTAACCTTAACATTAGAACATAAAAATCACTTAATGGTTGTCCATAATTGTCCAATTATTTTAATAATGGCAAAATTACCACTTAAGGACTTCTAATTTAGTAAACCATAGCTATTAGACACATTAAACTAATAGCACACAAGTTTTACACTTTACGCAATTTAGTCCTTTTTACCGAATTAAGCATTCAAACGATAAAATTAATTAGCGAAACTTTCACACATACATGCTATCATGCTTTAAACACTTGAAATAATATTAAAATAATTTTTTAATCTTCGATTTGTGGTTCTGAAACCACTGTTCTGATTTAGCTAAAAATGGGCTATTACAACTCTCCCCCCTTAGGGATTTTTGCCCCCAAAAATCTTACCAATGAATATGTTAGGGTACTATTTTCTCATAGCTTCCTCAGGTTCCCACATAGCCTCTTCAACACTGTGTCATTGCCAAAGTACTTTCACGATAGCTATGCTTTTATTTCTCAACTGTTTAACCTCACGTGCTAGAATTCTGATCGATTTTTCATTGAACTTCATATCAGGTTGAATTTCAATCTCAAACGGAGAAATTGCATGTGATGGATTTGATCTATATCGACGCAACATCGACACTTGAAACATGTAACGCCCCAAAAATCCCAAAACCCAAAATTTCAGAACCCAAAAATCACAAAATCTCGAATTTTTTTTTCTTTTTGTGCTTAGCAATTCTGGTTAAGTGTTAATTACGCGATGGTAGGTCTTGGTCAAGGGTTGAGTTCGAATATAAGGGTAGAAGAAATTATAGTTTAATAATTAAAAAGGCCTTGTTGGCAAGTAGTTGGACTTTTAAATAAAGATAGGGGGAAATGGCATCAAAAAGCCTTATGGTGGAGTGGCTAAGTGACGCCACTTAGAGTGTAGGGAGGTGGCGTTAGTGGCTAGCAATGAGATCCTAGGTTCGAATCCTAGCTTAGTATTTTTAAAAGTTTAATTTTGGCCTTTTAGAAGGTTGGAAGTGGTGTGAAGATGGACTCTAAGGGGAGTGCTTAGAAGAGAAAATTAAGGAAAGGATCAAGAGGTTATCAGGGAGAAAAACGAGGAGATGAGAAGTGAGGAGCAAGTGGAGCCAAAATAGGAACTTGGGCATGAGGAGTTCGGCCATAAGGGTTATAAATAGGTGCCAAATGCAAGGGTATGAGGCTACTACAGAAATCTTTTTCTCACCTTGTTGCCAGAAACCCTCTTTCCTAAAAGTCAAAAACCCTTTTGTTTTCTTCCTTTTCTTTTTGTCGATTTCTCTAAAAGCCGAAAACCTAACCCTTGTTCTCCTTTTTATTTTCCTTGTGTTGATTTCTTTGTTTCACTTTTGGGTTTAGTCGATTCTTCTTCCTCTCTCCCTTGGTGCTGAATAAGCAATTGTGCCATTCAAATCTCCAGTGCCGAACACTCTTTGACCGAATCTAGTGTAAGTGTTACTCTTTCAATCAGTTTTCTTCGCTAAGTATCAAATATTGTCCCTCACTCTTTCTAATCAACTGTGGTATGAAATTAGTATCGGATTTCGGATCTTAGATCTCTGCTGAAATTGCTCTTTAAGTAATTGCGCTTTTGGTAAGTATTCCTCTCCCATTGGCTAAGGTGGCCGAATGTTCATAGTTAGGGTAAAGGGACTTGTGTTGGATACGAGTCACCTACTATTCTGGTTTTAATAAATAAGTTTAATGCAGATCTAAGGAGTACGTGATCAGGGAAAAACTATTAGGGGTTGGTGTTCAAGGTTTGGGGCTAAGGAGATCGCATCACGCTTGCTTAGCAGGTGTGTACATACACTGTACACACACTATGAACCGGCAAAAGCTAAAATGTCGAAATGTCGAAATGTCGAAATGCCGAAAGTGTGGCTACGGTAGTCTTGCGAGTGAGTAAACACTCTCAAGGGAGAGACCGATAGGTTGCCTGAGACCCACGGGCGATTCTGTGGACTTGGGTTGTGATTTGGCCATACGGGTCGGAATGGGCTAAATGTGCCCGATGGGCTATTGGGCCCATAATAGGCAAAAATTGAATATTGATGCTATGTGATGGGAATTTTTATTCGAGCATGAATTTGAATGTGACTGGGCCTAACGGGCCATATAAATGTGATTTGGACCTAATGGGCCATATACAGGTGATTTGGGCCTAACGGGCCATATGAATATGATTGGGCTTAATGGGCCAGATACAGGTATGTGACTTTGTTTAGGCTTTGTAAGGGGTTTTGGGCCTAGCATATGATAACTACATAAGACTTAATTAATATTTTGCGACTGTGGACAGGTCAAAGGGTTAAGGTGTGGGAACGGGTATATGCATGTCTAGAATTAGATCTAGGGAGAGCTTGGTACTTAAGCAGTCTTAATGACCCACCTCCTCTTCTCTGGAATCCTACCTGGTGCATAGTATTCGCTCACCTTAGCTCGCGGAACTTGTTAACGGGCCAAGGTAAGTGGGAACCATAATTAAGGGAAAATTACCGAAATGCTCCTAAGGGCAAAAATGACCAAAATACCCCTAGGTGTTGAATGTAAGTTTTATGGATGTAACATGCATACATATGATGTTCTGCCTAGGTTGCATATGGGGTGGGAACTATGGAACAGAGGAAGTATATGAGGATCGCATGGTTGCCTGACAATCGTGGATCCACCGACGGCTTTTAAAGCCCAATATGTAAATGAGGGTAGTACCGCAACCGGGCTACCATTGGTGTGTGGGCTGGGTGGGTCGATATTTATATCCCTACATGGTGTGACGGGGGACGGAGCTGGTGTGTAGCAGATGGATAATTTGGATGGGATTGCATTGCATGTGTAATGATTCTTCTTTGAATGCTTGTTTTCCATCGAGGGTTGTACAGACTAAGTTTGCGAAAACTCACCCCCTCTTTTATTTTATTTTCAAGTGATGCTCAATAGAAGGTTCGATGTTTGGAGGGACTCTGGGTGGCCAGCTAGCAAGATAATTTGGACTTGGTTTTTTTTAAGCATTTAAGTTTTTATTTCTTTTTAAGTATGCTCAGACCAGATTGTAATAAGATTTTCATTATGTTATTATTACTTGAATTATTATTATTATTTTCATTGTACCTACGAGAAGTTGAACATGGATTTCTTAAACTATAGTATGTTTTCTACGCTTCCGCAACTAAATTTCTAAGTGCTTTATTTTCATCCAATCTTAAGTTTGAACAAGTTTTTTTTTATATAGTTAAGATTCTCTCTTATTTTAAGAAGGGTTTTCAATAAAAACACGGTTTTCACTAAAACACTTCAATGTGACACACCGGATCAGGTTGTAACATTCGGGCCGGGTTTGGGGTGTTACAAAACACATTGTGGATTTTTTCCAACTCAATCGGTAAAGCTAGTCGATATGCCACTGGCCCTATTCTTTCGATAATCTCATACGGCCCGATGAAACGCGGACTCAGTTTGCCTTTGCCACCGAAATGAAGTATTTTGTTCCTCGGAGATACTTTCAAAAACACTTTGTCACTGATCTAAAATTCAATGTCTTTTCTTTTCAAATCCATGTACAATTTCTGACAATCTGAAGCTACTTTTAAACAGTCACAAATTCCTTTCACTTTCTCTTCAATTTTTCTAACCAAATCAACCTCGTGAATCTATTTCTTGCTAAGTTCAGTCCAGTACAATGGAGTTCAACATTTGCGACCATACAAAGCTTCGTACGATGCCATTTTAATACTTGATTGAAAGCTGTTATTATATGCAAATTTAATCAGCGGCAAATATTTCTCCCAATTGCCTTCAAATTCCAAAACATAACATTGGAGCATATCTTCGAGAACCTAAATTACTCGCTCAGACTGTCCGTCAGTTTGTAGATGAAAAGCGGTACTAAAATTCAATTTTGTACCTAAAACTTCTTGTAATTTCTTTCAAAATCGCGATGTAAACCTCGAATCTCTATCCGAAATAATCAAAACTTGTATCCCGTGCAATCTAACAATTTCAGTAATTTACAACTCAGCTAGTCATTGAAGCGAATAGTTAGTATGTACCAGAATGAAATGTGCAGATTTCATCAGTCGATCAACGACAACCCAAATTGCATCTTTCTTCTTTGGAGACAGGGGTAATCCCGATATGAAATCCATAGTCACTCTATCCCATTTCCACTCCGGTATCATCACAGGCTGATGCAAACCTGAAGGTACTTGATGCTCAGCTTTCACTTTCTGACAAATTAAACACTTTGATACAAACTCAAAAATGTCTCGTTTCATACCTGACCACCAATACGACTTCTTCAAATCATTGTACATTTTGGTACTCTCCGGGTGAACAGATAAATTACTACTATGTGCCTCATGCAAAATTTCCTAAATCAACTCTAGATTTTTTGGTATGTAGATTCTATCTCGAAACATTAAATAATCATCGGATCGATTTGGTACTCTGAATCACTATTCGACTCGCATTGCACATTTTTACCTTGCAATTCACTATCACATTTCCGAGCTTTGCAAGTTTGCTGAAGAAATATTGGTTTAGCTTTTAACTCAGCTAAAATCGAACCATCAGATAATGCCAACTGTGTATTCATTGCTCTCAAGGCAAACAACGATTTTCTACTCAAAGCATCCGTGACTACATTCGCTTTCCCTGGATGATAATCAATTACTAACTCATAATCTTTTAATAGCTCGAGCCATCTCTGTTGTCACAAATTCAAATCTTTCTGAGTCATAATATATTTTAAGCTTTTATGGTCAGTAAAGATGTGGCATTTTTCACCTTACAAATGATGACGCCAAATTTTCAATGCAAAAACTATAGCGGCCAATTCTAAATCGTGCGTCAAATAGTTCTTTTCATGCGGTTTCAACTGTCTAGAGGCATAAGCTACAACTTTTCCCTCTTGCATCAATACGCAACGCAAACCATTCAATGACGCATCACTATATGATACGACAAAGGTTTCCCATAGGTCAAGTCCAAGCCGAGATCCGATGGTGCTACCTCAAGGGCCGATCACAAGGGCTCGTGCAAAACAATTTAAAGAAGCTGTTATAGCTTTAGTTCAGCATGTGTGGGATGATGTTAATGCTAGGCCTATCGAACCAGCTAGTGGCCATTTTGGAAATCCATGCCGAACTTTTCTACAAGTTCAGTTCAGCTCACCGAGCTCACCTTCAGCTCAAGTTAGCTCCCGTGTTGCTCCACACCAGCTCATTAGCTCGGAACCAGCTCATTATTAGCTCTCAAGCTTAACCCCAGCTCATCACTAGTTCACACACCTATAATGAGCTCAATAAGTCTACTCATTCTTAGCTATTAAATAAGATTGATGCATTAAATAAATTTGAACATATTTACTTAAATAATTAATTTGTTTAATTCTGGACATTTTAAATAGGTGTGCTGAATTTAATTAGGTTATTACATGTTATTAATGTGTCTTGGTTGAACTAGGATTTAATGTGTTCAAATTACTACAATTATTTATTGTGTTAGCTGAATTTATGAGTGTGTTTAATATGTTCATATTTGCTGCTACCTTAATGTGTCCACATTGGTGATTAACGCTTGGTTTTAATGTTGCAGGTACATCCCTTTGGACGGCACATGCATGTAAGGAATTAATGCAAGGTGCATGCATAGAAAGGTTCAATGGACGGCAATCAAAGAGGCATATGCATGTTCATGATGGTCACTCATGCATTTTAAAGATTCATGGATCAAATTAATGATGGAACATGCATTGGATGGTTCATGTATTGATCATGTGTTCACACCTTGTGCTCACACCATTATGACCATTCAGTTGGATGTTCATACACAAGAGTCTACTCAAGTTCCTTGTTCACACCAAGTTTGACCCTTCATGAAGCCTCATTTAATTAAGCCACTCATGGTAAAACAACATGAATTAAAGGCCCCATTAAAGGAGTTAGCCGAATCTAGCCATGCATGCATGAAGAACATTTATCCAAGTACATCAATGCATATTCATGAAGTCTTCCATCCACCTCCCTTTCGGCCGAACATGGACATGTACACTGAAAGATCATTTCTAGAATTTTCATAGCCATTAATAGTTACATTGCTTAGTTGTTAAGCCTATGAACTTGACTATTCGGTTAGCATAGGCTACTAGTATAAATAGTTGTTCACTTTCATTGTAAAAGGGACGTTTTGAAACTTTTGTTAATGTTATGCTGCCGAAATTGTGAGGCATACTTTTCTTATATTTCGTTCAAAGATTCGTTTGGTGTTCCTAGAGTTCTAGTTGTGTCAACCGTGTTCTTTGTCGTACCCGAACTTATCACTATTCGTAGTGTGGCGTTCAACATACCGAGGTTCCTATCTTGTTAGATAGTGGGTCGAGGTTTCCCTTACCAAACCTATAACTGAACTCAAAAGGCTTAATCAACGGGTCGATATCATTTCGGTATTGGTTCTTGAAAGTACCTTTAGTAGTTCAAACCCGTTTCTTTTCTTTACCTAATCGAACCTAAACCGACCAATTTGTTCATATCCTTTTGTTCCTACCCTTTCGTTCCTACCAATTCGTTCGTACCCCTCTTTCTACCTTGACCATACCTTCAACTCAATCTAAAACCTAGCGTAACTTCTCGTAGACGATCGGGCAATCTACATATGACTTGACTCTTCCCGAGATGGTTCGTATCATTTGGTATCAGAGCTACTAAAATGAGAAGTTCGTGCGAAGAAATCAATTCTGGGCTAGTCCAAGTGTATGCAAGTAGGATCCGAAAAAAAAAAGTATAGAAAAAAATTTTCGTATACCGAAGTTTTCTCATTTTGATTAGTTTGTTACTGTTATTATAAAAACAAAAAAAATTACACAGCTGAAGAAAAAAAAATTGTGTACAAAAGTGATCCTATTGTATTTAGTTGTTGATATAGAACAACAAAAAAAAAGTTATACAAGTTAAAAAAAATTCAGAAAAAAATCGAAAAAAAGTGATTTATGCAATTCAGTTGTTATTTGATCGTCAAGATTTGATCTGATATAGTTCCCGATCCTTCTTTTATTCTAGTCTCCCTAATTCGCCACACTTTTAACCCAATTCCCTATTCTTTCAACCTACCCTAAGCCAAATACATCAATCACTTGTTATCCCTTTTGAACCGACCACCTAGACCAAGGGCTAAGCCTTAACGAATCTGCTTACGAAATTACGAGAAAAGTTAAGAGAGGTAAAAGGCAAGAGGGCGTGAGCTCATTCGAGGGGAGGTAAAAGCTGAACTAAGAGTGTAAACACGAGTGTGAGTGTCATCAAACTTCTTTCTTTCTGAGAGGATCGAGAGGATTTGTGTAAGGATATTTTAAAAGAATAGATGTCCCAAAATAGTGGACAAAACATAGAGGAACAACAAGGGCGGCAACCAGTCAGAAACGTTTCGGATTTGCCAATGCAAGCCCTTTTGCGCGAGATGGAACGCTTACTTGACCGAAGGCTTAATCCTCTTGAAGATCGACTCTACCAAGTTGAGGCCCAAAGACAACGCGATGAATATCCTGAAGTTGCTAGGCAAAGACGTGAAGGGGCCAACCAACGACGAAGACAACCAAGGGCTCAAGATGATGATGTTAACGAAAATAGTGGAGATGAAAGTGATCAAGGGTCTAACATAAGCCTAGAAAGGAGACGTCCCCGAAACTGTGGACAAGTAGATCGAAGGCGAGAAGATGATGACTTGAAGAATATCAAACTTTCCATTCCTCGTTTCTAAGGAAAATCTGACCCCGAGGCCTATCTTGAATGGGAGAAAAAGATAGAGTTGGTGTTCGAGTGTCACAACTATTCTAAGAACAAGAAGGTGAAACTAGCGGTGATAGAGTTCTCGGACTACGCAATGATATGGTGGGATCAGTTGACCACTAGTCGGAGGCGTAACGGAGAGCATCCCATTTCTACTTGGACCAAAATGAAGGCGGTTATGCGACGACGATTCATCCCATCCTACTATCATCGGGAGTTGCATCAAAAGCTCCAAAATCTCATCCAAGGGACGAAGAGTGTGGAAGATTATTATAAAGAAATGGAAGTGGCTATGATCCGTGTCGATATACAAGAAGATCGAGAAGCCACAATGGCTCGTTTTCTAGCGGGACTTAATCGAGAGATTGCAAATGTCTGTAGAACTGCAACATTACATTGAGGTTGTGGACATGATCCACATGGCTATTAAAGTGGAGAAACAGTTGAAGCGAAAAGGTACCACCCGAGCCTATCCTAGTACCAATCCTTCTAAGTGGGGCCAAAGCACAAGCAAGGGTTTTCCAACAAATCGAACGAAAGATTCTTCAACCATATCTAAGGCGAATAAGCCTATTGCCGAGTCAAGTAAAGGTAAGGCTCTTGAAAATTTCACCGCCCGTTCAAGGGACATAAAGTGCTTCAAGTGTCTTGGTCGTGGACATATAGCGAGTCAGTGCCCGAATAGATGTACCATGGTGATAAGGGCCAACGGCGAGATTGAAACAGAGGACGAGGAGGAGAACGAAGCTGAATCGACTTCTGAAGTCAAGGAGGACTTAGAACAACTCGTTGAAGGCTAGTTACTCATCGTCAAGCGAAGCCTAAGTCTCCAAAGTGTGGAAAATGAACAACAACACGAGAACATCTTTCATTCGAGATGTCAAGTGCAAGGGAAAGTGTGTAGCATCATAGTCGATGGAGGGAGTTGCACAAACGTGGCAAGCACCCTCATGGTAGAAAAGTTGGGGCTGTCAACCACTAAGCACCCGAATCCATACAAGCTTCAGTGGCTTAACGATGGTAGGGAACTCAAAGTGACGAAACAAGCCCTAGTGTCCTTTAGCATCGGGAAATATTCCGATGAAGTATTATGTGATGTAGTGCCGATGCACGCGGGTCACTTACTTCTCAGACGACCATGGCAGTTCGACCGACGAGGGATGCATGACCGATACACCAATAGATACTCCTTCAAACACCTTGGCAAGAACGTGAAACTTGCACCTCTCACTCTGAAGCAAGTGTACGAGGATCAACAAAAACTTAAACTTTCAGTGGAACAAGCGGGAGAAAGAGAAAAGAGTGCAAAAGAGAAAATTAAGGAAAAAGAGAGAGAAAAGGATAAAAATGTGAGAGAAAATGAAAAGAAACAAAAACAAGTAAAAAGTGGAGAGGAAAAAGAAAGTGGGAAAATGAGTGTGTTTATGAGGGTTAGTGATATTCATGAGCGATGTTTTTGAGACAGCCTATGTATGTTTTTATGTACAAAGAGGCATTGTTGAATACTAACGAATTACCTGAAAACTTACCTGCTTCTGTATTGTCTTTGATTCAAGAATTTGAAGACATATTTTTGGACGAAATACCAAGTGGGCTGCCCCCTATCCGAGGCATCGAACATCAAATAGACTTAGTACCTGGAGCTGCACTTCCTAACCGTCCTGCTTATCGGAGTAATCCTGAAGAAACGAAGGAATTGCAAAAGTAAATTACTGAACTCCTAGACAAAGGATACATCCGAGAGAGCTTAAGTCCCTGTGTGGTGTCGGTGCTGCTCGTACCCAAGAAAGATGGGTCGTGGCAGATGTGCGTGGATTGTCGCCCCATCAAAAAAATCACTATCAAATATCGACACGCGATACCTCGTCTTAACGACATGCTTGACGAATTAAGTGGAGCCCAAATTTTCACGAAAATCGATCTTAAAAGTGGCTATCATCAAATACGAATGCGAGAAGGCGATGAATGGAAGACGACTTTCAAAACGAAAATGGGTTTGTACGAATGGTTGGTAATGCCATTCGGCCTTACAAATGCTCCTAGTACTTTTATGAGATTGATGAACCATGTATTACGTGCATTTATTGGTAAATTTTGTGTTGTATACTTTGACGATATCTTGGTCTACAGTAAAACTTTAGAGGAGCACGTACCACATTTACGAGCGGTGTTGGAAACTTTACTAAAAGAGGTATTGTATGTTAACCTCAAAAAGTGTTCATTTTGCACTGATAAAGTTGTGTTTTTAGGTTATGTCGTGAGTGCCAACAGTTTGGAGGTGGATCAAGAAAAAGTTCGAGCGATTCAGGAATGGCCGCGTCTGACAAACATTAGCCAAGTTCGAAGCTTCCATGGATTGGCTAGCTTCTACCGTCGATTTGTGCCCAACTTTAGTACCATTGCAGCACCCTTAACAAGCGTAATTAAGAAAAACTCTGCATTTCACTGGCCTGAAGGTCAAGAATGTTCATTTAATTTGATTAAAGAATGTCTTGTGAAAGCTCCTTTATTATCCCTTCCAGATTTTAATAAAACATTTGAAATTGAGTGTGACGCCTCAGGTGTAGGGATCGGAGCTGTGTTGACCCAAGACGGAAGACCGGTGGCGTGCTTGGTGAGAAATTAAGTGGCGCTTTCCTCAATTATCCGATTATCACGACAAAGAGATGTATGCCTTGATTCGATCACTTGAAACTTGGCAAAGACTATCTAAGATCGAAGGAGTCCGTGATTCATTCCGATCACGAAGCACTTAAGTTTATTAAAGGTCAAAGATAAACTCAACAAACGACATGCGAAATGGGTCGAGTATTTAGAATCATTTCCCTACGTCATCAAATACAAGAAAGGTAAAGAAAATGTAGTGGCTGATGCCTTGTCACGGAGATATACCTTATTGACCACTCTTGATTCTAAGTTACTTGGTTTTTATCATATGAAAGAGTTGTATGCTAATGATGAGGATTTTGGAAATATATATGCTGCTTTTGAAAATGGGTCTTTTGAGAAATTTTTCAGGTACGAAGGGTTTCTTTTTAAAGAAAATAGGTTGTGTATACCACAAGGCTCCATTCAAGAGTTACTTGTGTTGGAGGCGCATAGTGGTGGCCTGATGGGACACTTTAGAATAAGCAAGACATTGTCGACCCTCCATGAACATTTTTATTGGCCACGAATACGGAGAGACGTGGAGCAAATCTGTGAACGCTGCCTAATTTGTAAACGGGCTAAGTCGAAGGTCCAACCTCATGGACTTTATACACCACTTCCCATTCCTGACACCCCGTGGACCGATGTCTCTATGGATTTTATTCTTGGATTACCGAAAACTAAGACAGGAAAGGACTCAATCTTTGTTGTAGTCGATAGATTCTCTAAAATGTCACATTTTATTTCTTGTGCTAAAACTGATGACGCTGTGCATATTGCTAATTTGTTTTTTAGGGAAATTGTACGACTGCATGGATTACCAAGAACGATTGTTTCCGATCGAGATACAAAGTTCTTGAGTCACTTTTGGCGGACATTATGGGGAAAACTTGGGACGAAGTTATTGTTTTCAACCACTTGTCATCCCCAAAAGGATGGCCAAACTGAGGTTGTAAACTGAGTTTTGTCAACTTTGTTGCGAGCGTTGGTATGAAAGAACCTCAAGACGTGGGAAGAATGCTTACCCCACATTGAGTTCGCTTATAATCGCTCTGTTCACTCGGCAACTAAATTTTCTCCTTTTGAGACTGTTTATAGATTTAATCCTCTTACTCCTCTTGATTTATTACCTTTTCCTGTTGATCAATTTGTCCATACAGATGCAAGGAAAAAGGCTAAATTTGTCCAGGAATTACATAGGAAAGTTCAAGAGAATATTGAATCTCGAACCGAACAATACGTCCAACGAGCCAACAAAGGACGAAAACGAGTTGTATTTGAACCCGGAGACTGGGTCTGGGTGCACATGAGAAAGGAAAGGTTTCCAGCTCAACGAAGATCTAAGTTGTTGCCGCGAGGAGACGGCCCCTTCCAAGTCATTGAGCGAATCAATGAAAATTCGTATAAGCTTGACTTACCAGGTGAGTACAATGTTAGTGCTAGTTTTAATGTCTCTGACTTGACTCCTTTCGATGTAGATACTGACTTGAGGACAAGTCATTTTCAAGAGGGGGAGGATGATACGACCACGGCTTCCCATAGGTCAAGTCCAAGCCGAGATCCGATGGTGCTACCTCAAGGGCCGATCACAAGGGCTTGTGCAAAACAATTTAAAGAAGCTGTTATAGCTTTAGTTCAGCATGTGTGGGATGATGTTAATGCTAGGCCTATCGAACCAGTTAGTGGCCATTTTGGAAATCCATGCCGAACTTTTCTACAAGTTCAGTTCAGCTCACCGAGCTCACCTTCAGCTCAAGTTAGCTCCCATGTTGCTTCACACCAGCTCATTAGCTCGAAACTAGCTCATTATTAGCTCTCGAGCTTACCCCCAGCTCATCACTAGTTCACGCACCTATAATGAGCTCAATAAGTCTACTCATTCTTAGCTATTAAATAAGATTGATGCATTAAATAAATTTGAACATATTTACTTAAATAATTAATTTGTTTAATTCTGGACATTTTCAATGGGTGTGCCGAATTTAATTAGGTTATTACATGTTATTAATGTGTCTTGGTTGAAATAGGATTTAATGTGTTCAAATTACTACATTTATTTATTGTGTTGTCGAATTTATGAGTGTGTTTAATATGTTCATATTTGCTGCTACCTTAATGTGTCCACATTGGTGATTAATGCTTGATTTTAATGTTGCAGGTACATCCCTTTGGACGGCACATGCATGTAAGGAATTAATGCAAGGTGCATGCATAGAAAGGTTCAATGGACGGCAATCAAAGAGGCATATGCATGTTCATGATGGTCACTCATGCATTTTGAAGATTCATGGATCAAATTAATGATGGAACATGCATTGGACGGTTCATGTATTGATCATGTGTTCACACCTTGTGTTCACACCATGATGACCATTGATTGGATGTTCATACACAAGAGTCTACTCAAGTTCCTTGTTCACACCAAGTTTGACCCTTCATGAAGCCTCATTTAATTAAGCCACTCATGGTGAAACAACATGAATTAAAGGCCCCATTAAAGGAGTTAGCTGAATCTAGCCATGCATGCATGAAGAACATTTATCCAAGTACATCAATGCATATTCATGAAGTCTTCCATCCACCCCCCATTCGGCCGAACATGGACATGTACATTGAAAGATCATTTCTAGAATTTTCATAGCCATTAATAGTTACATTGCTTAGTTGTTAAGCCTATGAACTTGACTATTCAGTTAGCATAGGCTACTAGTATAAATAGTTGTTCACTTTCATTGTAAAAGGGACGTTTTGAAACTTTTGTTAATGTTATCTTTGCAGAAATTGTGAGGCATACTTTTCTTATATTTCGCTCAAAGATTCGTTTGGTGTTCCTAGAGTTCTAGTTGTGTCAACCGTGTTCTTTGTCGCATCTCGAACTTATCACTATTCGTAGTGTGTATGTTCAACATACCGAGGTTCCTATCTTGTTAGATAGTGGGTCGAGGTTTCCCTTACCAAACCTATAATCGAACTCAAAAGGCTTAATCAGCGGTCGATATCATTTCGGTATTGGTTCTTGAAAGTACCTTTAGTAGTTCAAACCCGTTTCTTTTCTTTACCTAATCGAACCTAAACCGACCAATTTGTTCATATCCTTTTGTTACTACCCTTTCGTTCCTACCAATCCGTTCGTACCCCTCTTTCTACCTTGACCATACCTTCAACTCAATCTAAAACCTAACGTAACTTCTCGTAGACGATCGGACAATCTACATACGACTCGACTCTTCCCGAGACGGTTCGTATCACTATAAATCACAAACTCTTTAGCTGACTTAGGTTGAACCAACACTGGTGCCTCAGTTAACAATGTTTTCAATTGATCGAAACTTTGTTGACATTTCTTGGACCATTCAAACTTTACATCTTTTTGTAGCAGTCTGGTCATCAGTGTAGCAATCATCGAAAACCCTTTAACGAAATGTCGATAGTAACCAGCCAATCACAGAAAGCTTCTAACCTTAGATACATTTCTCGGTAGTTTCTAGTCAATAACTGCAGAAATCTTGCTCGAATCAACTCGAATGCCATCCACCAAAACAATATGTACCAAAATTCCTACTTCCCGGAGCCAAAACTCACATTTACTAAATTTAGCATACAGTTGCTTATCTCTCAATGTTTGCAACACAATCCTCAAGTGCTCAGCATACACAGACTCATCTCAGGAATAGATTAGAATGTCGTCGATGAATACCACAACAAATCTGTCTAAATACGGTCTAAATATCCGATTCATCAAATCCATAAAAATGGCAGGAGCATTAGTCAATCCAAAAGGCATAACAAGGAATTCATAATGTCTGTACCTCATTCTAAATGTTGTTTTTGGCACATCTAAGTCTTTAACTCGTAGTTGATAATAGCCATATCTCAAATCAATCTTTGAAAACACTGTTGCACCTTTCAACTGATCAAACAAATCGTCTATTCTCGGTAACGGATACTTATTCTTTATCGTAACCTTGTTGAGCTAACGATAGTCAATACACATTCTCATTGACTCGTCTTTCTTCTTTACAAACAACACAGGCACATCCTAAGGAAAAAAACTTGGCCATCCAAAACCTCTATCTATTAACTCTTGCAACTGAGCTTTTAACTCTTTCAATTCGGTCAGAGCCATTCTGTACGGAGCTATAGATATCGGGGATGTTCACGATACCAATTCAATAGCAAACTCAACTTCTCTGACCGGTGGCAACCTAGACAATTCTTCTGGCAATACATCCGGATATTCACAAACTACAAGCACCAATTCAATCTTCTTTTCAGACACTTTGGTATCTAAAACATATGCTAGGTATGCATTACAACCCTTTCTCACATATCTCTGAGCCGACATCAATAAAATCACTATAGGTACTCCACCCGACTCATGAGATTCAATCTGAAGAATTTCATTATTCTAACATTTCAATTCTATAATCTTTCGTCTACAGTTCACAACAGCATCATGTAGAGTCAACCAATCCATACCCAGAATCACATCGAACTCGTCAAATGGCAAAAGCATCAAGTCAGCCAAAAAACAGTAACCTCAAGTCATTAGAGGACAGTTCTTACATACTTTATCAACTAGAACATACTTGCCTAAGGGGTTCAATACTTTAATCATAAACTCAGTAATTTCAACAGGCAATTTCTTACTAGACATTAAATTCTCACAAACATACGAATGTGTCGATCCAGGATCAATTAATGTAATCACATTAGTGTCTTAAAGAGAAAATGTACCGGTGATAACATCCGACGACGATGCTTCTTTGCGAGTGCTAATAGCATAAGCTCTAGCTGGTGCTCTAGCTTTGGATCTCACAGCTGAATCCCTAGTCACACCTCTACCATTGGACACATTCCCTGTATTTTTCGGTGGTCTTCCTCTCACAGTCGTATTACTCGGTCTTGCATTCTAAAAATTCTCTTTCTCAGATAACTCTGGGCAATCTTGAATAAAGTGATCTGGTGAGCCACATTTGAATCAAGCTTTAACATTCTTATTCCAACACTCTCCAAAATGTCTTCTCTCACATTGTTGACACTCAGGTTTGTTATTTCTCACACTGCCAACACTCGAGACAGAAGTTGCTTGAGCTTTATGATTCACATATTGATTTCCACGATCTCTATTCTTCTATCCCACTGATGCATCTGATCGACTAAATGAATCTCAAAATTTCTTTCATGAAGAATGATAAGGTTTATTCATCGATCTCTTTCTCGAATCTCTTGCCTCTGAATCAGCTTTCCTCTTTCTCGGCTAAAGTTTTCGGCCTTACAAGTAATGTCGACTAACACAATATATTCTTTAAAATCTAAAATCCCGACTAGAAGTTTAATGTCTTCATTCAACTCATTAAAAAACCACCTTGTTTCAGTTCTAAAAACCCTTTATGCTTTTGATCCAAAAATAGTTGACTGATGTATTTCTTTTGGAATTCAATCTGAAAGAATTCCCAGGTGACTCTCTCCCTCGGCACCACTGATACTAACGTATTCCACCACTGATATGCGGTGTACAAGAAAGTTCATCAAACACTCGAATCATATTTTCAAGCTAAAACTCTGCACTTTGAAGATCATCATCAACATTAGCTCTGAACTCTTCGACCCCGTATTTGCGGATCTTATCAACTGGAGGCTTATTTAATCTTAAAAGTTTGACTCCTTGAGGGGCTACGAGAACCAATTGGAAATTAGGAGAGGGTGGAGGTTGTTGAGCAACCAGGTTCATCTGGATATACTGCGTGAACCATTCGTTCATCATTTGGAAGAAGGCTTCTCTAGCCTCTCCTCCCTGGCTACCCGACACGGGTCTAGATTCAGATGGCGCTGTCCTTTAAGTGGGAGCGGGCACAATACTTTTAACCTCATCAGCTATAGCTCAATTGGGATCCATTTACTATATGAAAACACATTTTAAAATTTCAAGAGTCATCACACTATCACAGTTTATATATTGCATGTATAGCTAGACTCTCACATACGCTACGTTAGTCCTAGAATCGACTAAATTGTAGCTCTGACCAATAAATATAACATCCCTTACCCGCATTCAATGCCGAAATAGGGTTATGAGGCATTACCATACATTTAATCAATACATACAATCATCATTCAATCTCAATCAATTTGTCCCTAATACGAGCCTATGAGGTCCTAAACATGCATTGGGAGTGGTTCGGGACTAAATCGATAACTTAAGTAACTTTCACAAAACTTTAAAATATTTTCTCAAAATAGGGGACACACGCCCGTGTGGACATTCGAAATAGGAGCACATGGCCGTGTCCCAACCCGTATCTGACCTTGTGTAACTCTCTAACTTAGGTCACACTGTAAGAGTGTGCCCAAAGATCAATCATGAGATGGTTGTACTAACATACTTGATTTACCATGTTTATTTATATAAGGCGTTGCTATTATTATTTCAGTTTCTTTTCTGTGTGTATAAATAAACTGTTTTATAATAATGTCCTGAGAATAATATGATTATTCTTAAAAGGTCCTTAGTCAAGTATTATTGTTGACTAGGACAACAATAATGCATTAAGACTAACATATAGTTGATTGATGACAAAGAGTTGTCATTGATATGGAGTGTCAGAATCAATGCATGAATATGTGTGTTAGAGAAAAACATATTGGACTGATCCGCTATGAGTATGTTTCTTGGATTATTATGTAATTGTCACAACATTACTCATAATGATTAATATGTATATGATCCTTAGACTTGAGATCATCATTATCCCAACATCGTGAGCTGTATATTTTGATACACCAAACGCATAACCGTGAATGGTGGTTGTTTTATAAAGGCTGATGTTGGATATACCACAATCTATGTAGAGGGGTATGGTTGATCAATATAGGATAAGTCCCTCTTACATAATGGGAGTAATATCTTAGGCCCCCTGATTGAGTGAGATTAGAAATGCATGGCCATGCTCAAATAAGTTGATATGAGATGTCATACTTATTTGTATATCATAGTCTACTCAAGGTATCAAGAAACATGGGATGGACTATGCAAGTGTGACTATTCCATGACTTGTGTCCATTCCAGAGATAAAGGACTTAAGGATTAATGCATGAAAGGTTAATCACAGAAGGTTATGTCGAATCATGACTTCTTGTAACTTAGGTAGCAATGATGCATTGCTAGATGCCACTCATTGTTTGTAACATTAGAATCGTTCTAGTATTACTGCTAACGTTACGAGGAACCTATGTGGTGGTCACACCCTATGGTTGAAATGAACGGAATAAAACATAGTTGGTATTGTGTTTGGTTATCACATGAATTAAATTAATTATAGAATTAATTTAATTTGGCAATCAAATATCGAACATATTATATGTACAAGGATATTGTACACATAAGGAGAACATAATTCTATTAATATATGAATTTGGTTCGTATATAAATTTAAATAAATATAGTTTATCGAAATCTTTATTATAATTAATGTAATTATAATTTTTGGTTAAAACATTATTATATTTATTTATTTTAATTATGGTTATTATGTTAGGATTAAAATTTAATAAATTAAGAATTTTTTATATACATACCAATTATAAGGGGAGTTATATATAGAAAGGGAGAAAAACCCTAAAAGGTGAATAATATATATACAAACCCGAAGCTTTGCTACTAGATCTAGCAGCCGTCAAGCAAAATATCTCTGAAAAATAGTTTTGAGGATTTCTTCCGTTCATTATCAACTGGGTGGATTACGTAGAGGTCGGGATCATAAAGATTGCGGCTTGGATTCGAAAGCAAAATAGTATTCTCATTGCCGAGGCATCACTGTCTACTCAGATTAAAGTTTCGGTAATTTTGAAACCTTTTTCACCCGATTCATTGCTCGCACATGGATCCATTGTTTGGATCGTTAGAATATATATATTTTTGCTGTGCCATGGGGTACCGGCGTTCCAACACACACAACCAACAAACACGCCCGTGTGCCCTAAAAATGGCCACACACGCCCTTGTATGAGGCCGTGTGGAGCATACTGACTTAATTTCAAAATCAACACCAGGAGACACACGGCCGTGTACTTGGCCATGTGTCACACACGGCTGAGACACATGCCCATGTCTCCGTCCGTATGGACAAAAAATAGGCTATTTACCAAGCCATTTTCCCACCCAAATTGTCTCACACCTACATCACAATTCAAAGGACCAACACAAGGCATAATAGGCTTTAAATCTACCTCAACCAAGTATCATTTAAACCATATCAATGCCAACAATATACAAGACACACTATATTCCAACTTGCCATTTAGGTCATACAAAATATCAATTACTTCAAACATCATAATGACTAAACTCAAATATGCATTATTTGGCCTGGTTTCACAAGCATACCAACATTCACAAATCATTATCAAGTCAATTCATAATACGATTCAACATTCACAACATTCATAATATCTATTATCAACAATCATCACACAACCATCAACCAACTTAATTCACAAAACATAAACATATATATATATATATATATATATATATATATACGATTCAACATGCCAAAATAGAGCAAAATATGGCATCACTCATGGCTATTCACACATACCAAAACATATACATTTACAAGCCAATTCATTTGGCCAAATCATTATCAAGTCATAACTGAAATGACCAAAGTCCCTATACATGCCATATCCTTAAAAAACTAAGTTCATAAGTATCGAGAGATAGGTGGATAGTGTGACGATGTCTCCGACTATCCCAAAATCTGAGCTAGCTTTGAATTCACTATAAAACATAAAAAAAAATAAACGATATAATCTATAAATCTTAGTAAGGTCATATGACATAAATTCGATATAATCATAAACACATAATTCAACCATTGATCATAAGTATAAGAATTCACATCAACTAACAAACCTTTCAATAACTCATTCACAAAACTATATACTTTCTTCACCATTTCTTCAATTCAAAGCTAATATGGTTTATGCACATACCTGTACCATATCGTACTAATCTCATACACATTCTCCTCTTTCATTTACCCGTTGAACCATTCGGTGATACAAGCTAATATGTAGATGTCTCGAGTCGTATTGTTTGCCCGATTGTTAAAATTGAGTAAGTCTGATCGATTTGCAAAATAGGCTTGAAATTATGAAAGATAGGTTTAAATGGGATGGTTTCGAAGAACACTATAAAGAAAGATGGAATTAAGTTCACAAAGGGCTCAAACAAAGGTTAAAGTATAGCTTGGTGATAGATGGATAGAAATTGGCTAAGGCCAAAGTTTTAACCAACACAATAAGATATGTTGATCGGAAACCTTTAATAGCACTTAGGTTGAAAGGGATGGAAATAGGAAGGATAAATTGATAAGAAAACCTCGACCCACTATCTATGGAAGATAGGAACCTTGGTATGAGTGAACAATGAGAGTTGACACCATAATGAGAGTTGAACTTATAATACCACTTTAGCAAAGTGATAAGTTTAAAAAGACATGATTGACACCACAAGGGTTGCTTGATAAGTCAATTCAGTCTAAGGAGAACAATGAGAGTATGAACACTCACAAAGTATTATAAAATTCATCAAATGATCAAAAGTGCTTTACAATCAATTTGAACAAATGTTTATAGATAAAACAAGTGGCTAGCTGAATGGTTTTTGAGTGAGCTAAATGGACAGCACATTGAAGCTAGAAAGGGGCTGAAAATTTCCTTGAATTTTCTTGAACGTCCTTAGAAGCTTCTTAGCATGGGAAACACAAATGGTTAGCTTCTAGATGGTGATTATTCAGCTGGACATTAATTGACATGGTAGAGAGCTGAATAGCCTTGTCTATATTCGACCAAGGGAACTAAATGCTCTCTTTAATGGGTTGTTTTATAGAGCTAAATAGTCTTGAATTTAATGTGTAGCTTAGGGCATGTCAATGGCCCTTCTAGTGTGAAATCTGAATTTGAGTAGTCCATTATGTGTGAACACACATAATCGAATGGCCACAAGTGTGAATGGGATTTTCCAGCAAATGTGAAAGGTTTAAAATACTGCTTTGGAGAAGTAATCATCAACTCTTTTGGCCCTTGGTGTCATTGAAGTGTTGCTGGTTAATAGCATTCAAGGGCTACCCTTATCCATGCCGTCCCATACATGTACCTATACAAATTTAATTGAAACAAATTAATTGATTTAGGACATCATTAATTCGGCTGGAACAAAGACAGATTAAATTGGTAGCAACTAAGACAACTTAAATGAGTTACATTTAGCTGGACAAATTAATTAGCAACAAGAATTAAATTTGTACTAAACTTGACGCATTAAAATATGCATTAACTAAGACACATTTAAGCTTAAATTAAAATGTCCAGAATTTAGACACATTAAAACGAAAATTAATTATTTGAGCTGAACTTTAACAAATTAACTAACAATTAAATAAATTTATTCCAGCAACTTGAATGCATAAAATTAAATAAAAAATAGAATCAAGCTCAATAAGCTATTATCAAGCCAAATTGAGCTCTATTGAGCTACATCAAGCTAGATCAGCTTGCAAGAAATTGCCATGCACGCTTAGTGAGCTGAATGAGCTTGTAATTAAGCTTCATTTTGCACTTAGGTCCCTCGAGCTTAGGCCAATCTTGACGACGTCAAGTTGTGGCGTAACATGATGCGACTAGGTTCACATCATACCCTCCCTCTTGAAGACGATTTGTCCTCAAATCGGGCCATTTGCTCGAGAAAAAATTTTCAAGACCACAAACCCTTTTGTTCATGATCCGGACAGAATTGTTTCAAAACCTTGAGAACCACAAACGGTTCGAAAAGAAGACATGTTATTTTCATGCCCTCCCTCTTTAAGAGGGAACGTTCTAAGGCGTCACCTACATAAGAATGACATAGATTAGTGACACCATGGTTTACAAACTCAAAGGAACCTTTCAAAATCTTATTCAAAAATTGAACGTATAAATCAATACCGGGATCAAAAATGGAAAAAGACCTTACCTTTCCATAACGGATCAAAAGGTTCATAGAGGGCAACAAACCAGAATCACAAGGCATTCGAGAGTTAACAACATTCCATGGTTCAAATGCCTTAGAAAATGATATAGAACGATGAGCTCTGGGCTCAAAGACAAGGGTTTCTCTTACCTTTTCACCTTGACTTGCAAATTTCTTGGCTGGTAAAATGGTTGGGATATGAAGCAAACTAAAATTATAATCATGCATATTGAGCTCTAGTTGGTTAAACAATAATATAGAGCAACATCCAAAATCGAGGATTTGACCAATAGCATATGTTTTTGGAAATAAAGATAAACTATCACACAAGCAAAGATTGTTCACACATTTACTCACATAAAATTTACGATGCTCACTTTCGCTTAACATGAACTCATGAAAACGTACTCCGGGTTTGAAAACATGGTTTTGGTCACTTGTTCTAGCACGTAACAAAAATTTTGTTTTCACAAGTAAATCACAAATTCCAAGCAAACAAGACCTAGACACGTAAACTTTCAAAAAATAAAATCTCTCAAGTCTTGTTCGAATAGGCATGCAAATACACGAAGGTTTCGCTCCAAGAATTAAAGAATTCACATGGTCAACATAAACAAATAGATTAGATGTCAAGTTTTTCTCACACAAGTCCAAATTTTGCTTGTGTTGTTTTAATCTTGCTTCATCATCAAACTTGCCAACACCATACAAATCATGGTAAAAACTTTTCAAACGATCATCCCAATCAAAGTCATCATCAACCAGAAATTGACACTTAGACAAATCAAGATGAGAAGTTCTTTTGCTAACTAAGTCTTTGGCAAGCTCACCATTAACATGCATGTGAGATTGTTGAGATTCGATTAACAAAGAATCCTTATCGTGTTTACCTTTAAGCACTGGTGGACTAGGGTCATTTTTGTTCTTACCCTTCTCGGTCAATCAAAATCGCCTCTATCGAGAAGGTAATTAAGATGAAACTTACCAATCAAATTTTAGGAACTTGAAAAGAAACAACACGAGAAAAATTCATATCTTTGTTAGTGAACATGTAACACCCCATACTCGTGCCCTACACTGGGACAGAATACGAGGCGTTACTAAACTCAAACACATGCATTCCACGTTTTGGTATCATTAAAACTCGATCATATTAAAAACTTTTTCCAAACTTTGTCTAAAACTTCTTATCAAGGGCCTATAAGGTCCAAAACACTTCTTGTAAACCACACGGGACCAATTTGGATCCTTTAACCAACACTAGGAAAATGATCTTTAAAAACAGAACACAAGCTCGTGTGGATGGGTAACACGCCCGTGTGTTCATTAGAACATGGTCGTGCTGATTGCCTGTGTGACACACACAGCCTAAGCCTCTAGGGACACGCCCATATCCCACGCCCGTGTGAATTATATTCTAATTTCAAACCTACAGAGGTTTTCACACAGCCTGACACACGCACGTGTCTCTCACATGGCCATGGCACGCCCGTGCCCTAGCCCGTGTCTAAAAACCTTGACATTCTATTTCTGACGTCAGTAATCCTTAAGGGTCACATGGCCAAGGCACATGCCCGTGTGCTAGGCCGTGCCCTTCATACTGCTGAGACACATGGTCGTGTCTCTTCTTGTAACACCCCTTACCCGTATCCGATGCCGAAACAAGGTACGAGGTATTATCGGACTTGAGTACTTGTAATAA
The DNA here is from genome assembly GCA_025698475.1 of Gossypium anomalum. Taxonomy (NCBI): domain Eukaryota; kingdom Viridiplantae; phylum Streptophyta; class Magnoliopsida; order Malvales; family Malvaceae; genus Gossypium; species Gossypium anomalum. Next base: position 44,763,489 of record CM046963.1, read on the forward strand.
TTTAAAACCGAGACATAAAATTTCATCAATTTTAAACTTTTCAAACATATTCAAGACTATCTACATTAAATGACTTTATACAATAGAGACCTTCAAATAACATAGGTCAGTATTTTAGGCCAACTCCTAGCAACTTAATAACAATTAAACGAGTCCCCATACATGCCAAAGACTTAAAAATACTTTAAAACCTTTATATGTGGATTAATAGTTTGATAGTGTGATTTAACCTCCGACGACCTCCAACTTGAGCTAACATCTGTGACACTATAGGAAAAAGAAAAGGAAGGGAGTAAGCATTATAGCTTAGTGAGTAAATATGTAAATATTAAATAACAATACATTGTCATACTTTAAACAAATTCACAATATGTTCCCGGAATATTACTATCACAAACACACATACTTTCACTATTACAATCATAAACAGGTCTAAAATAAGCTATCTAGTAGAGTACCAGCAGCTAAATTATTTATTTATGGAGCTACAGAACTCCAAATTACAAACCGTTAATTTTACTTGAAACTAGATTCATATATATTCTTACCATAAAATTTTCAGAATTTTTGGTCTAGCCAATTAGTACAGTTAACTCATTGAAGTTACCCCTGTTTCACTGCTCAACTGCCCTACCCATTTTTCACTACGAATCAATTTTCTCCTCTTAAATAATTCAAAGGATGTTCTTGTTTATTTAATTTGAAACTAGGCTCATTAAGGATTTCAAGCATATAAATTATATCCCATAATTTTTTCTTTACAATTTTTAATGATTTTTCCAAGTCAGAACAGGGGATCAAGTAGTCATTCTGAACCAGTCTCTCAAAAACTTAAATATCTCATAATATAGAATTCCTTTGCTTGCTCTGTTTCCGTTATATGAAAATAGATTCATTAAGATCTAATTTGATGTCTCATTCAGTCTCTGATTCAATTTCTACTATTTTTGGTAAATATTTAGATTCCCGTCACTGCAACTATCTCGAACAGTTTTATTGTCAATTTTGATCTTTCACACTTCAATTGTATTCATCACTTACCCATAACAATCTTTCTAATTTCCAATCACATATCGAGCATATTGCTTATAAGTTACACATGTATATACTTACACTTATCATCACAAAGTCATACACAATTTCATTTAATCAATTTCCCAGTTGAAAGCTTTGAATAATAATGATATCTGTGATGGTATCACACACAGCCCACCTTTAAAATCGAAGCTCTCTTGTACACATAGTGGCCTTCACTTAGCACCACTCATGTGACCTAGCTTGATTGTACACATAATTTTGGCTCTCTTGTACACATGGTGAACACTTAGTACCACCCATGTGACCTAGCCACTTTATCTCGTAGCTCTCTTGTTTACATGGTGTCCTTCACCTGGAACACATATGCAACCTAGCTACATTTATCTCGTAGCTCTCTTGTCTACATGGTGTACACATAGTATCACCCATGCGACCTAGCTACCTCATAATGTCTCGTAGCTCTCTTGTACACATGGTATACATCTCGTATTACACATGTGACCTAGCTACATACCATCTATATCTTTCGATTCCGAAGGTTCAAACAGGAAGTATCTCACTTTCTAATACTTTATTCCATTCTTCCAATAGTCAATTATGACTCAAAAATCAGTTACAATACATAAAATATGCTGAAATATAAAAACATAATAAAGATAAGTATTATTTACATACAAACTGACATACTTTCTCATTTCCATGTCGAATTAATATTGAACATTTAAATCATAATAATTATACTTACTTTCAACACCTCGGCAATCATAGTAAATATATCAATTTTACATTAAAACATGCATAAATTAATGCTTATTATACATATGAACTTACCTCGATACTAAAACGGCCATTTTACCAACTTTCTCGATTTTCGATTTTTCTCCCATTCTAGGTTTAAATCTCATTTTCCGAGATCTAAAACATCATATTTTACTTATTTATTTAATGCACTATTCAAAACAGTCCTTAACTCAAACTTTGCAAAATTACAATTTTGCCCCTAAACTTTTGCATATTTACACTTTTGCCCCTAGGCTCGGGAATTAAACTTCATCCCTTATTCTTATGTTTTATGACACGCTGATCATTTTTCCCTTTTATGGCAACATCAAATTCTCACTCTAACACATAGTTATGAACAATAACAACTTTTACCGATTAAGCCGTTTTACTCATTTTTGCTTAAAACCGCCTAGCAAAAGTTATTTAACATAATTTTAGCCTTCATATTCTACCATAAAACATCAAAATAAACACATTTCACCTATGGGTATTTTTCCAAATACGAACCCTAGCTTAAATTATTGCTAGAATAAGCTTAATCAAGTTATCGGGATTCCAAAAACATAAAGAACTTGAAAAACAGGGCTAGAACGGACTTACTATTGAGCTTGGAAAGCTTGAAAACCCTAGCCATGGCTTCCCCCATGCTAATTTTCCCTTTTTTTATTTCTTTTAATTACCAAATGACTAAAATGCCCTTAAGTCTTTTCTTTAAAATTTTGTCCTATTCATGCCCATTTTTGTCCAAACAAAATATAATGGTCTAATTACCATTTAAGGACCTCCTCTTTAAAACCCCATTGCAATCAACTACTTATGAATTAGAACACATATTTTGTAACTTTTGCAATTTAGTCCTAAAAGTCCAGTTAAGCACTTTCTCAATAAAATTTCTTAACGATATTTTTACACAATATTTTAATCAATAAATAAAACTTAAAACTTAATTGGAATAAATTTTTTGACTTCGAATTCGTGGTTCTAAAACCATCATTTCGTTTAGGCCCTAAATCGGGCTGTTACAGCAACTTCTGCAAATAAGCCCTAATAGGCAAATTAAACATGCAATCTATAAAATTTCTTATCAATACTCTAACACATGCATCTAATCACTCGGTAAATCATAAAAATTAATCGAAATAAACTTTTCTATCTCAGATTTGTGGTTTCGCAACCACTATTCCATTTAGGCCCTATTTTGAGATGTTACACTGCCCATGTGTTTACAACCATGCATACTGACTTGAAATTTTTACGTGCAAGGGACACACGGCCGGACAACATGCCCATAGGGCTGGCCGTATGTGTGTCTACCCGTGTGGACAGTATAAGGCTATCTACCAAGCCTTTGCCACCCTAAAACATAATCTAACGCATCAAAGTCTAAACTAATATGATTTCGCAACCAAATGATCATAGCTAAGGCCTATATACAATCTATGTATTCAACCATAAACACCTATTTCACATTCATGAAAGATTGCTTTGCATTCAAATAATAACTTTCAATATTAGCCATTTTCATGGTCCTATACAAAATGAGTCAAATGCTAAAGTAAGCCAACACATTTGGCCAATTAACAATGACACAAAACTCAAAAGTTAGAGTCCTATACATACCATAATCAAAATAAAAGATCTAACTATACCAAAGGCTTCGAATGATAGTGTGATAGGCTTCTCCGACGTAGGCGATGATCCTCGAGCTACTTTGGCGGCATTATAAGAAAATGGAATGGAAGTTGAGTAAACATAAAGCTTAGCAAGTTGCATGCAAATAAATATAACAATAATTTACCGTTAGTCATCATGCTCATAACACTAAAATAGGCATCAACACAACTTACTCGTCACTATCCAACATAATTCACATAGCATATACTAAGCTCACATCTCATGCATTTCATTTAGGTAGCTATATCATTCACAACATGGTTATACTTTCCTCATTTAACTTAAACTATAACCCTCACTGTCGAACCATTTGAAATACTATCGGATAGTCACTAAACCTTAGAAATAGGGTATAATGCCGATGCCATGTCCCAGACATGGTCTTACATTGGCTCTTACGTTAAGTCGATGCCATGTCCCAGACATGGTCTTACACTGACACGTAATGTAGCCGATGCATGTCTTAGACATGTCTTACATTGGCTTACATCTTGAGGCCGATGCATGTCCCAAACATGTCTTACACTAGCTGTTGTCTCAATGCCGATGCCATGTCCCAGACATGTCTTACACTAGCACACATATGACCTAATTGTCATGGCATGAATGTCTGATTTATTTCTTATGGTTCAAATGAGAGTTCTACTATCTCAATATTCATCATACACACTCATTTCCACAAACAAGCAATTTATGCTATATCAATTCAAACACGTATAATAACAATATAGTTGTATTATTTACATATAACTTACCTCGTTATTCAAAATTTGGCGGCTATCTCAGCTTAGTCCGCTAGCTTTGCTTTTCCTCGGTTTAGGCTCAAATTTTGTAATTCTTGACTATAATGATAAAAATTCATGAAATTAATCATTTTGTTCATCTAAGTACTCAACAATTTAAAAGTTAGGCAAAATAACCATTTTGCCCCTAGACTTTTGCAAAATGACCATTTTACCCCTAGGTCCAAAAATTAATTTTTATCGAATTTCTTCATATCTTAAGTCTAGCCTATTACTTTTTATAATCATCTATTTTACAACTTATGCAAAATGGTCCTTAGTTAGGGTTTCCATGAAAACTACGTCACAAAATTTGTTTATTTCACAACTACAACTTATATTCTTCCCTAAAATTTTAGAAACAACATGTCTAATATCATGGAAAAACCCTAGACTTTCAACCATTTTGTAAAATAGTCCCCTCATTTGAAAGCTCATGCTATAAGGATCTCAAAAGTACAAAAATATTCAAGAAAAGCCCTCAAAATCACTTACTTGCAAAGGCTTTAAGTTGCTAAAAATTTTTCAAGCTTCCATGGCCATTTTCTTGGATAAAAATTGGTGGAGAAGAAAGAGAGATGAAAAAAAATGACAACTTTTACTATTTGTTTTATTTTATTCAATTTCAACACCTAATTTCACCAATTTTTTTACTTTTGACCACCTTTGTCTCCTATGGCCAGCCATGCTATTCTAAAGGGTCTAATTACCTTTTAAAGACCTCCAATTTAGGTTCTCTAGCTATTTGACACCCTTAGCTATCAAAATAGGACTTTTGCACTTTATGCGATTTAGTCCTTTTTCGCAATTAAGCTAACAAACGCTAAAATTACTTCACCAAATTTTTCATGCACTAATATAAACATGATATAACCCTAAAATAATAATAAAATACTTTCTCTGAACTTGAATTAGTGGTCTCAACCATTATTCTGATTAGGCCCAAAATTGGGCTGTTACAATTCTCCCCCCTTAGGGATTTTCGTCCCCGAAAATCTTACCAGTGAATAAGTTCAGGTATTGATATCTCATAGTCTCTTTGGGTTCCCACGTGGCTTCCTCAACTTCGTGTCTATTCCACAAAACCTTTACGAGTGCTACACTTTTATTCCTTAACTTCTTGACTTCTCAATCCAAAATCTTAATCTATTCTTCACCATAGGTCATATCCGATCTTATTTTAATTTCTTCTGGTGAACTCACGTATGAGGGGTCAGACTGGTAGCGACGCAACATCTATACATGGAATACATCATGAATTTTCTCTAGTTCTTGAGGCAAGGCCAATCGGTATGCTACTGGCCCAATTCTCTCAGTCACCTCATAAGGTCCAATAAACCGCGGACTCAGCTTGCCTTCTCTATCGAATCTAAGGACTTTCTTTCATTGGGATACTTTCAAAAACACTTGATCCCTGACTTGAAACTTGATCTCTTTCCGTTTCAAGTCCGCGTAGGATTTTTGTCTATCTGATGCAGCTCCCAAACAATCACGAATCACCTTAACCTTTTCCTCGATTTCTTTGACCAAATTGACCCCGTGAATTTGATTTTCTCTCAACTCGGTCCAATATAAAGGCGTTCGACCCTTACACCCATATAAAGCCTCATGAGGTGCCATTTTCAGACTTGATTGATAACTGTTGTTATAGGCGAATTCGACTAAGGGTAAATACCTTTCCCAACTGCCTTGAAACTCGAGAACACAACACCTTAAAATGTCCTCTAATATCTAAATTACTCTCTCGGACTGACCGTCGGTTTGTGGGTGAAAAGCTGTGCTAAAATTCAACTTTGTGCCCAAAGCTTCTTGCAACTTCTTCCAAAACCTTGAGGTAAACGTCAGATCCCTATCTGAGATAATCGAAAAGGGCACTCTATGTAGTCTCCTGATCTCAAAAACATAAAGATTGGCCAATTTCTCAAGGAAGTAGTCGGTAAACACAGGTATAAAATGTGCCGATTTAGTAAGTCTATCAACAACAACCCAAACTGAGTCCTTTTTCCTTGTTGTCAAAGGCAACCCTGACACAAAACCCATGGGTACCTTGTCCCATTCCACTCGGGAACCATCACAGGCTATGAGAAGGTTTCGTTCGGCTTGTGTAGAGATGATACTTCTAATTTAATGAATGCGAAAGCTATTGAAAAGGGTTTCTAAGATAGGTTTATGGATATGAATTTTATATATATTCGATTAAAGAAAATAAGGCGGGAATGGCATATGGAATAGGAATGAAATGGATTTTAGGTTCAAGAAAGGAATGGAAAATTTGGCTAACAATAAAATAAAGGATAGTGATGGAATGGAGTGAAACAAACTCAAAAGCAAGTAAGAACCAAAACTAAAGAGTATTGACCCAAATACTTATAAGCTTTCAAGGTGGAAGGATGAAAGTGATAAAACCTCGACCCACTACTTAGAGAAGTAGGAACCTCGGTATAAAAGGTGAACGCCACACTATGAAATAGTGATAAGTTCAGATAGAGAAGAAAATAGGTTGATGCCACTAGGCTTCCTAGATAAGCCAACAAGTATTCAACGAAATATGAGAGAAAGTTTTCTCACAAGATGATGTAAATTTTCATTAAAGTGTCAAAAGTCCAAAACCAAAAATTCTCCTTTTGAAATGGCTGGTTACACTTATTTATAGGTATTTAAAAGCTAGCTAAAAAGTCACAACTTAATATGCTAATTAAATCTGAAATTAAACTCAAGACTTTTGAAATTCTTGTAACTAATAATTCCTTGCTTGAATTCATTTAAATTCAGCTAAATGAATATCCATGAATGCTTGAAAAATGTCTCTTGAGTTGTCCTTTGGCTAGCCGAAAAGACACCACCAACTAAATGGTGTTTTGAATGCTTGTTTTCATCTTTGAATGAGGAAAAACTACTGGTAGTTGCAAAAGGTTGCTGCCAAAATTAATTTGGATGATATAATGCTCCTTAAACCTCCTTTAAATGATGTATAACCCTTCATATTACAACCCCCTTATTTTTTAACCGAAAATGACTTGAAAAGTCACTTTATTTAATTTGTAACAACCTTTAATTGTAACGGTTATGACTTGAAAAGACTCCTGCAATAAACACATTAAAATGAGCTTATTAAACACATGTAAACACTTATTAAACATAACACACATTAATACTTAACTTAGGTAAAAGATCTATGCATCAATTATTCCAACAACTAGTTAATTAAAGAAGCATCATTAAATAAACTTAACTCATGCATCAATAAATAATCCTAGTAACTAGATTAATTAAGAGCAACACTTATTAAATAAAGTTCAACAAAAACACTTATTAATTAAACTAAGATGAGTTGGATAAATGTTTAGCGACTCATTTATTAAACTAAGATGCTTAAATGCATGGTTTAAAATGCAAACTAAATGAACAAATGAGTTACTTAATGCAAGACTTAATTTAATGAAGCTGACTTAAACTAACACGGGAGTTACATGATGCATGACTTTATTAAATGCAGAACACATAATGCATGTCATAATTAAAATATGTATTTAATAAACAAGACATAATTAAAGACTAAAGTAACTAAAATAAATTAAGTCTTTATTCCAACAGCATAAATGAAATTAAAAGTCTCATTTTGCACTTGGGCCCCCTCGAGTTTAGGCCAATCTCAACATCATCATAGTGTATCGAAACATGATGCAACCGGGTTCGCATCATACCCCCTCTTGGAATCGACTTGTCTTCAAGTCAAGCCATTTGTCCATTTGAAAATGCCCCTTCTTGCGCGGCTTTCCTCTGTCGAATGGGATAATGGATATCACACAAACCTGAAAATGGTTTATCAGTGGACAAGTAAGCACTTCACCATCATAGATAAGTAACAGAGGGTTAAGACAACAAAAACCTAAAGTTAAGTCGAATGCTAAGCAAAAGACAAATTTTATCTTGCCAAAATGACTTACCAATTTTGACAATGACAAGTGCAAAGTATCCAAATCCAAACAGATCTTAGAGAATGTAGTCCAAAGATCATATGGCAATAATCTCAATTGGGTAAAGCAAACATACTTCAATTTATTGAAAAGTTTCATTATTCCATCAATGCAAACATGTGGATTCAATTGGATAAAAGGGTACTTAGTCATGAATATTTGCAAAAAGTTAAGCATACTAATCCACATCCAAAACTTTTCGATATGTTTATTCAAAAATAGAAATGCATGTGATTGTACACGTAAAGTGTACCATGGCCAACATCTTTCAATCATTTGCTTATTCTCATGATTTGTGTTAACATTATGTCCATTGTCACAATCCAACACAAATAAATCAATACTAGGCCAAAACCTACAATCAAACACATCATGATTCAAATAATTTCCAAACATCCAATCAACAAAATTTTTATCTTTATTTGAATGAAGTAAAGGTATTTAAAAATTTTTAGAGACTTTACCTATACGGCCTTTAGGAGAGGAAATCTTATGAACAATTTTACCTTTTTCAATCAGAATAAATCTTCTCTCCTCGAAAATGTAATGTAAAACAAACTTTTTATCTCAATTGACTAGGATGGGTGATGAAACACCAAGGCAGCTCGTGCTTCTCAAAGGGTGTAGTTCACAATAACGAAAATGATTAGTGTCTACAGAAATGTTGGACTTAGAACAAAATTAAATCATGTTCGTAATTTGATTCAAGTCCATATACATATGTCGACCTTACCTTTTCAAAATCGAACAAGTATTTCAAATGTGGCCAAGCAAAATGATTAAGGTTCAAAACAACATTGAAACCAAAGTCATTAAATTTCATTGCCTTAATTGAAGTACGAATATCAAACAAGCTTAAATAAGATGCACAACAAACAAGTTGCTTGAAGTTTCTATAAAACTAATCAAAGTAACAAATACCAGGTTTGAACACACAAACTTGATCATTCGTTCCAACATGCAACATATTTTGAGTAATTTCCAATGTCCACAACATCTTAGAAAATCATGTAATCAACTCACTACAGGACTTAAATTCCACTCGATCAAGCAAGCATGCAGAGTTGACAAAACCAAGCAGATCAAGATATGGGAATCTCATATAAAAATTCAAAGTTTTATCTTGAAGGCCAAAATCAAATGATTTGAACATTGCATGCGAAAGCCTTTTAACATATATGTCAAACATAGACATGGTGACCATACAACTATTCAAAGATTCAAATCTATCAAACCAAATGAACAGGCATGTTTAAACAGACATATTTAACATATGAGTTCAAAGAGTTTACATAACCAAAATTTGTATGTGCAAAGCTTTTATCAAACACATCTAAAATTCGATTAGGGTGAGCCAATCCAATAGAAGGATCAAACGTGTTACAAGACAGAATTTTCACGGCACTTTTCGAAGCAGGGTCATCAAGAGATGAAGAAAAAATGATGGAGGCATGTCAGAAATTGACCCATCAAAATCTTTATGAGCAATTTTTAAATCAGACGACCTTGATTCGATAAACATGGAATCCTTACCTTTCTTACCTTCAATCACAAGTGGCTGGTCGTCATTTGCGTACTTACCTTTCTTGAAAAATCGAAAACATCTCTCGTTTGGAAGGTAGTGAAGCTGAAATTCGTTGTACAAGTCTTTAGGAACCTGAAAATTTACATCACAAGAAGATCAAACAGGTGGGTTAGTGGAAAAAATCCTTGCTTGCTCACTTTCTTTTTCACTTGATTCTTTTTTCTCGAGATCTCTCGTTTCTTTTTCCTCAATCTCTTTTTCCACTCGTTGTTCTTTTTCAACTTCTTTTTCTCTCTCAAACTCTTTTTCATTCTCTTTTTCAATTTCTTTTTCAATCTCATTTTCACTCTCTTTTTGTTCTTTTTCTTTTTCATCGCTTTTTCAAAGACTTTTTTGAACTCTTTCAAGAATCTCTAATTTTCTCTCTTACTCACCTCTTGCCTCTCTTTTATTTCTTTTTCTTTTTCTTCTTTTGCTTTTTTTTGTTTTCTTTGTACAAGAAGATATAAAAGAATCATGAAAATAATGATTTTGCTCAAAAGAAGGAAAATTATTTGCATAAGAATCTTGATCAATGCTTCGTGCAAAATACTCCGAGTGGGATATCTTTGAAGATCAGAAAGAGGTATGTCTATCTCTTCAGATGTCATCTTGGACGGGTTCAAAATCGAGGTCAGACTCTTGTCGTCTTGAATTCCTTGACGAAAATAAATCTCAATTGAAATCTCTTGGTCTCGAAGTCGATGACGAATAAGAATCACAATGGAAATCTTTTCTCAAATGATCATTGAATTTATGTCTTCGTGATATTGTTGATTCCACTTTCCAACTTGAAGACATTCGTTCCCGTTGGTATCTTTTCTTCACACGGTCTATTCTCTCGTGTAATTTGTCGAATTTAGAATTCACCATTCTTCGTATTTTTTACACCAAATATTGGAACTCTAATTCAGTAAATTCTTTGCGAGACATGATTTGTTAGCTCGTGTTTATACTCGTTTGGCTTTTACCTCCACTCGAATGCGCTCTCTCACTCGTGCCTTTTATCTCTCAAACTTTCTCTTGCAATTTCATATTCAGACTCGCCAAGGCCTTATCGTAGGCTTAGGGGTCGGTTGCAAATTGGGAAATAAGAGAAATAATGAAAAGGGAAGGGTAGGTGAAAGAAAGATGAAAATGGCTTTAAGTGTGGCGTGAAGGGAATATAAAGATGATAGAAATGGGATTTGATAATTGAGAACACAAGAAGATGAACACAAACCTCTTCGATCACTCTTTTTTTTTTTAGTTCTGAATTTTTTTTCAATTTTTTTCAATTTTGATTTTTTTTGAAGTTACTTCAACACTTCACGAACTATTCCGAGATAGTCACGAACGTCCGTACTTCTCATTTTTGTAGCTCTGATACCAAATGATACGATCTGCTTTGGGGAGAGTCGAGTCATATGCTAGTTTGCCCGATCGTCTATGAGAAGGTTTCGTTCGGCTTGTTTAGAGATGATACTTTGAAGTTAATGAATGCGAAAGCTATTGAAAAGGGTTTCTAAGATAGGTTTATGGATATGAATTTTATATATATTCGATTAAAGAAAATAAGGCGGGAATGGCATATGGAATAGGAATGAAATGGATTTTAGGCTCAAGAAAGGAATGGAAAATTTGGCTAACAATAAAATAAAGGATAGTGATGGAATGGAGTGAAACAAACTCAAAAGCAAGTAAGAACCAATACTAAAGAGTATTGACCCAAATACTTATAAGCTTTCAAGGTGGAAGGATGAAAGTGATAAAACCTCGACCCATTACTTAAAGAAATAGGAACCTCGGTATAAAAGGTGAACGCCACACTATGAAATAGTGATAAGTTCAGATAGAGAAGAAAACAGGTTGACGCCACCTAGGCTTCCTAGATAAGCCAACAATTATTCAACGAAATATAAGAGAAAGTTTTCTCACAAGATGATGTAAATTTTCATTAAAGTGTCAAAAGTCCAAAACTAAAAATTCTCCTTTTGAAATGGCTGGTTAAACTTATTTATAGGTATTGAAATGCGACTGGGTTTGCATCATACCCCCTTTTGGAATCGACTTGTCCTCAAGTCGAGCAATTTGTCCATTTGAAAATGTCCCCTCTTGCGTAGCTTTTCTCGATCGAATGGGATAATGGATATCACACAAACCTGAAAATGGTTTATCAATGGACAAGTAAGCACTTCAACATCATAGATAAGTAACAGAGGGTTAAGACAACAAAAACCTAAAGTTAAGCCAAATGCTAAGCAAAATACAAATTTTATCTTGCCAAAATGACTTGCCAATTTTGACAATGACAAATGCAAAGTATTCAAACCAAATAGCTCTTATAGAATGTAGTCGAAAGATCATATGGAAATAATCTCAATTGGGTAAAGCAAACATACTTCAATTTATTGAAAAGTTTCATTATTCCATCAATGCAAACATGTGGATTCAATTGGATAAAAGGGTACTTAGTCATGAATATTTGCAAAAAGTTAAGCATACTAATCCACATCCAAAACTTTTCGATATGTTTATTCAAAAATATAAATTCATGTGATTGTACACGCAAAGTGTACCATGGCCAACATCTTTCAATCATTTGCTTATTATCATGATTTGTGTTAACATTATGTCCGTTGTCACAATCCAGCACAAACAAATCAATACTAGGCCAAAGCCTATAATCAAACACATCATGATTCAAATAATTTCCAAACATCCAATCAACAAAATTTTTATCTTCATTTGAATGAAGCAAAGGTATTTGAAAATTTTCAAAGACTTTACCTTGACGGCCTTTAGGAGAGGAAATCTTATGAACAGTTTTACCTTTTTCAATCAGAACAAATCTTCTCTCCTCGAAAATGTAATGTAAAACAAACCTCTTATCTCTATTGACTAGGATGGGTGATGAAACACCAAGGCAGCTCGTGCTTCTCAAAGGGTGTCGTTCACAATAACGAAAATGATTAGTGTCTACAGAAATGTTGGACTTAGAAAAAAAATTAAATCATGTTCGTAATTTGATGCAAGTCCATATACATATGTCGACCTTACCTTTTCAAAATCGAACAAGTATTTCAAATGTGGCCAAGCAGAATGATTAAGGTTTAAAACAACATTGAAACCAAAGTCATTAAATTTCATTGCCTTAATTAAAGTACGAATATCAAACAAACTTAAATAAGATGCACAACAAGCAAGTTGCTTGAAGTTTCTATAAAACGAATCAAAGTAACAAATACCAGGTTTGAACACACGAACTTGATCATTCGTTCCAACATGCAACATATTTTGAGTAATTTCCAATGTCCACATGTTAGAAAATGATGTAATCAACTCACTACAGGACTTAAATTCCACTCGATCAAGCAAGCATGCAGAGTTGACAAAACCAAGCAGATCAAGATATGGGAATCTCATATAAAAATTCAAAGTTTTATCTTGAAGGCCAAAATCAAACGATTTGAACATTGCATGCGAAAGCCTTTTAACATATATGTCAAACAAAGACATGGTGACCATACAACTATTCAAAGATTCAAATCTATCACAAACCAAATGAACAGGCATGTTTAAACAGACATATTTAATGTATGAGTTCAAAGAGTTTACATAACCAAAATTTGTATGTGCAAAGCTTTTATCAAACACATCTAAAATTCGATTAGGGTGAGCCAATCCAATAGAAGGATCAAACATGTCACAAGACAGAATTTTCACGGTACTTTTCGAAGCAGGGTCATCAAGAGATGAACAAGGACTAATCAAATCAAATGATGGAGACATGTCAGAAATTGACCCATCAAAATCTTTATGAGCAATTTTTAAATCGGACGACCTTAATTCGATAAACATGGAATCCTTACCTTTCTTACCTTCAATCACAAGTGGGTGGTCGTCATTTGCGTACTTACCTTTCTTGAAAAACTGAAAACATCTCTCGTTTGGAAGGTAGTGAAGCTGGAATTCATCGTACAAGTCTTTAGGAACCTGAAAAGTTACATCACAAGAAGATCGAACAGGTGGGTTAGTGGAAAAAATCCTCGCTTGCTCACTTTCTTTTTCACTTGATTCTTTTTTCGCGACATCTCTCGTTTCTTTTTCCTCAATCTCTTTTTCCACTCGTTGTTCTTTTTCAACTTCTTTTTCTCTCTCAAACTCTTTTTCATTCTCTTTTTCAATTTCTTTTTCAATTTCATTTTCACTCTCTTTTTGTTCTTTTTTTCATCAGCTTTTTCAATGACTTTTTCAAACTCTTTCAAGAATCTCTCATTTTCTCTCTTACTCGCCTCTTGCCTCTCTTTTATTTCTTTTTCTTTTTCTTCTTTTGCTTTTTTCGTTTTCTTTTTACAAGAAGATACGAAAGAATCATGAAAACAATGATTTTGCTCAAAAGAAGGAAAATTATTTGCATAAGAATCTTGATCAATGCTTCGTGAAAAATACTCCGAGTGGGATATCTTTGAAGATCGGAAAGAGGTATGTCTATCTCTTCAGATGTCATCTTGGACAGGTTCAAAATCAAGGTCAGACTCTCATCGTCTTGAATTTTTTGACGAAAAGAAATCTCAATTGAAATCTCTTGGTCTCGAAGTCGATGACGGATAGGAATCACAATGGAAATCTTTTCTCAAATGATCATTGAATGTATGTCTTCGTGATATTCTTGATTCCACTTCCCGACTTGAAGACATTCGTTCCCGTTTGTCTCTTTTCTTCACACGATCTATTCTCTCGTGCAATTTGTCGAATTTAGAATTCACCATTCTTCACATTTCTTACACCAAATATTGGAACTCTGATTCAGTAAATTCTTCACGAGACATGATTTGTTAGCTTGTGTTTACACTCGTTTGGCTTTTACCTCCACTTGAATGCGCTCACTCACTCGTGCCTTTTACCTCTCAAACTTTTTCTTACAATTTCATATTTGGACTCGCCAAGGCCTTATCGTAGGCTTAGGGGTCAGTTGCAAATTGGGAAACAAGGGAAATAATGAAAAGGGATAACGTAGGCTAAAAGAAAGATGAAAATGGCTTTAACTGTGGCGTGAAGGGTATATAAAGATGATAGAAATGGGATTTGATAATTGAGAACACAAGAAGATGAAAACAAACCTCTTCAATTACTCTTTTTTTTTAATTCTGAATTTTTTTTCAAATTTTTTTTTTCAATTTTGATTTTTTTTGAAGTTACTCCAACACTTCACGAACTATTCTGAGATAGTCACGAACGTGTGTACTTCTCATTTTTGTAGCTCTAATACCAAATGATACGATCCACTTTGGGGAGAGTCGAGTCGTATGCTAGTTTTCCCGATCGTCTATGAGAAGGTTTCGTTCGGCTTGTTTGGAGATGATACTTTGAAGTTAATGAATGCGAAAGCTATTGAAAAGGGTTTCTAAGATAGGTTTATGGATATGAATTTTATATATATTCGATTAAAGAAAATAAGGCGGGAATGGCATATGGAATAGGAATGAAATGGATTTTAGGTTCAAGAAAGGAATGGAAAATTTGGCTAACAATTAAATAAAGGATAGTGATGGAATGGAGTGAAACAAACTCAAAAGCAAGTAAGAATCAATACTAAAGAGTATTGACCCAAATACTTATAAGCTTTCAAGGTGGAAGGATGAAAGTGATAAAACCTCGACCCACTACTTAGAGAAGTAGGAACGTAGGTATAAAAGGTGAACGCCACACTATGAAATAGTGATAAGTTCAGATAGAGAAGAAAATAGGTTGATGCCACTAGGCTTCCTAGATAAGCCAACAAGTATTCAGCGAAATATGAGAGAAAGTTTTCTCACAAGATGATGTAAATTTTCATTAAAGTGTCAAAATTCCAAAACCAAAAATTCTCCTTTTGAAATTGCTGGTTACGCTTATTTATAGGTATTGAAAAGCTAGCTGAAAAGTCACAACTTAATGTGCTAATTAAATCTGAAATTAAACTCAAGACTTTTGAAATTCTTATAACTAATAACTCCTTTCTTGAATTCATTAAATTTAGCTAAATGAATATCCATGAATGCTTGAAAAATGTCTCTTGAGTTGTCCCTTGGCCAGCTGAAAAGACACCAACAACTAATGATGCGATCGCGCCCCATGGTTCAGCTAGTTCGAGCAAGGATTCTTTGGTGCTACCACAAGGTCCTATTACTCGAGCTCGAGCCAAGAAGTTTAAGGAGTCTATCACAGCTTTTGTAGCTCAAACTTGGAATGAAACGCTATTAGGACACTCCGAGGAAGCAGATTCCAGCTCTTTGAACTCACCATGCAACTACTAGCAAGTCCAGCTCAGCTCATCGAGCTCACTTCCCGTTCCCCAGCTCGGGTCCAGCTCACTACTAGCTCATGAGTCCAAGTCCAGCTCGGTTTTAGCTCATGAGTTGAATTCTAGCTCATGAAGACTACTTTGACTTCATTTGACTACTATTAAATTTTTTATTTAATAAGTTCATTAAATAGTTAATTAATAAACCACATATTAAGTTAGTTCACATTAGTTTTATTTAATATGTCTTGGTTGAACTAGGATTTAATGTGTTCAAATTACTACAATTATTTATTGTGTTAGCCGAATTTATGAGTGTGTTTAATATGTTCTTATTGTTGCCACCTTAATGTGTTCACATTGATGATTAATGCTTGATTTTAATGTTGCAGTGCATGCATAGAAAGGTTCAATGGACGGCAATCAAAGAGGCATATGCATGTTCATGATGGTCATTCATGCATTTTGAAGATTCATGGATCAAATTAATGAAGGAACATGCATTGGGACGGTTCATGTATTGATCATGTGTTCACACCTTGTGTTCACACCATGATGACCATTCAGATTGGTTTGTTCATACACAAGAGTCTACTCAAGCTCCTCGTTCACACCAAGTTTGACCCTTCATGAGGCCTCATTTAATTAAGCCACTCATGGTGAAACAACATGAATTAAAGGCCTCATTAAAGGAGTTAGCCGAATCTAGCCATGCATGCATGAAGAACATTTATCCAAATACATCAATGCATATTCATGAAGTCTTCCATCCACCTTCCATTCGGCCGAACATGGACATGCACATTGAAAGTCATTTCTAGAATTTTCATAGCCATTAATAGTTACATTGCTTAGTTGTTAAGCCTATGAACTTGACCATTAGGTTAGCATAGCTTACCAGTATAAATAGTTGTTCACTTTCATTATAAAGAAACTTTTGGACTTTGTTAATGTTATGCTGCCAAAATTGTGAGGCAAAACTTTTCTTAAATTTCTTTCAAAGATTCGATTGGCTTCCTAGAGTTCTAGTTGTGTCAACCGTTTTTCTTTGTCGAAACCAAACTTATCACTACTCGTAGTGTGGCGTTCAAACATACCGAGGTTCCTATCTTGTTAGATAGTGGGTCGAGGTTTTCTTTTACCAAAACCAAACTGAACTAAAAGAGCCTATAAACAACGGGTCGATACCAAATCGGTATTGGTTCTTGTTTGCACTTTTTGTTCAAACCCTTCATTCCATTCGTACCATTTCATAATACCATTCCGTTCTTACCTTTTTAACCATTACGATCATTACTTCAATACCCTTTTCCTAATTGAACCAATTCATTCATCGATACCTATTCGGACCCTAAACTCGAACTTTCAATTCTTCTTACCTATCCTAATTCGGACCAAAACCCATATCCTTCTTTCTCTTACCTGACCTTTCAAGTAAACCTAACGTAACTTCTTGTCGACGATCGGGCACTCTAATACGACTCGACTCCTCCGAGGCGGATCGTATCATCTGGTATCAGAGCTACTAAAACGAGAAGTTCGTGCGACGAAATCAATCCTGGGCTAGTCCAAGTGTACGCGAGTAAGTAGGATCCAAAAAAAAAAGAGTATAGAAAAAAAATTTTCGTATACCGGAGTTTTCTCATTTTGATTAGTTTGTTACTGTTATTATAAAAACAAAAAATTTTCACAGCCGAAGAAAAAAAATTCGTGTACAGAGGTGATCCTATTGTATTTAGTTGTTGATATAGAACAAAAAAAAAGTTATACAAGTAAAAAAAAAATTTTGAAAAAAAATTTGAAAAAAAATCGAAAAAAATTTGAAAAAAAATCGAAAAAAATGATTTATGCAATTCAGCTGTTATTTGATCGTCAAAGACTTGATTTGATATAGTTCCCGATCCTTCTTTTATTCTACTCTTCCTAATTCGCCACACTTTTAA
The DNA here is from genome assembly GCA_025698475.1 of Gossypium anomalum. NCBI lineage: Eukaryota > Viridiplantae > Streptophyta > Magnoliopsida > Malvales > Malvaceae > Gossypium > Gossypium anomalum. The sequence continues at coordinate 44,781,515 of CM046963.1, forward strand.
CCCAATTCCCTATTCTTTCAGCCTACCCTAAACCGGATACATCAATCTCTTGATACCCTTTTGAACCGCAGGCCATCTAGGCCAAGGTTTAAGTCTAACGAATGCAACTTGAAATTAGAGAAAAGTTAAGAGAGGTAAAAGGCAAGAGGGTGTGAGCTCATTCGAGGGGAGGTAAAAGCCGAACTAAGAGTGTAAACACGAGTGTGAGTGTCATCAAACTTCTTTCTTTCTGAGCGGATTGAGAGGATTTGTTTGTGAGGATATTTTAAAACGAATAGGTGTCCCAAAATAGTGGCCAAAACATGGAGGAACAACAAGGGCGGCAACCATTCAGAAACGTTCCGGATTTGCCAATGCAAGCCCTTTTGCGCGAGAGGGAACGTTTACTTGACCGTAGGCTTAATCCTCTTGAAGATCGACTCTACCAAGTCGAGGCCCAATGACAACGCAATGAATATCCTGAATTTGCTAGGCAACGACGAGAAGGTCCCAACCAACGACGAAGACAACCAAGGGCTCAAGAAGATGATGTTAACGAAGATAGTGAAAATGAAAGTGATCAAGAGTCTAACATAAGCCTAGAAAGGAGACGTCCCCGAAACCGTGGACGAGTAGATCGAAGGCGGGAAGACGATGACTTGAAGAATATTAAACTTTCCATTCCTCCTTTCCAAGGAAAATCTGATCCCGAGGCCTATCTTGAGTGGGAGAAAAAGATAAAGTTGGTGTTCGAGTGTCACAACTATTCTGAGAACAAGAAGGTGAAACTAGCGGCGATAGAGTTCTCAGACTGCGCCATGATCTGGTGGGATCAATTAACTACTAGCCGAAGGCATAACGGAGAACGTCCTATTTCCACTTGGGCCGAAATGAAGGTGACCATGAGGCGACGCTTTATCCCCACATATTATCACCGGGAGTTACACCAAAAACTCCAAAATCTAACGCAAGGGACCAAAAGTGTCGAGGACTACTTTAAAGAGATGGAAATCGCAATGATCCGCGCAGCACGCAAGAAGAAGATCTTGAAGCGACGATGGCGCGATTCTTGGCTGGTTTAAACTGTGATATTGCCAATGTTGTTGAATTACAACACTACCTTGAAGTGGTTGACATGGTCTATATGGCCATCAAGGTAGAAAAGCAACTCAAACGAAAGGGACTGAGTCAAGGATTTGCCACTTCTAACACTCTCAAATGGGGCCAAGGAACGAGTAAAGGTGTTTCCAATTCTCGAGGAAAGGAGTACACTGCTCCTCCGAAAACCAACAAGCCTACCACCGAAGTGAACAAAGGCAAGGCACCCGAATCGTCCTTCAATCGAAATTGGGACATTAAGTGCTTTAAGTGCCTCGGAAGGGGCCATATAGCAAGTCAATGTCCTAACCGAAGGACCATGGTGTTGAGGGCTGATGGCGAGATCGAGACGGAGGACGAGGAAGAGAAAGAGTTTGAATCGGCTTCTGAAGTCGAGGAGGACTTAGAACAACCTATGGAAGGAGAACTACTAGTGGTAAAGCGAAGTCTAAGTCTCCAAGGCGCGGACAATGATCTCCAACTAGAGAACATCTTCCACACCCGATGTCAAGTCGGAGGCAAAGTATGTAGTGTTATCATCGATGGAGGCAGTTGTACCAACGTGGCAAGTACGATGATGGTTGAAAAGCTTGGTCTACCCACAACTAAGCATCCGAGTCCTTACAAACTTCAATGGCTCAATGACGGAGGAGAGCTTAAGGTGACGAAGCAAGTACTTGTCTCTTTCAACATCGGCAAGTATTCGGATGAAGTTCTTTGTGACGTCGTACCGATGGACATGGGCATTTGTTACTTGGCCGACTGTGGCAATTTGATAGGCGAGTTCAACATGACGGGTATACCAACTGGTATACGTTCAAATTTATGGGAAAGAATGTGACATTGGCGCCGTTGACTCCCAAACAAGTGTATGACGACCAAATCAAACTAAAAGCTTCTATTGAGCAAATGAGAGAAAAAGAAAAAGAAAGTTGTAAAAAAATAAAATAAGAGAAAAATAAGAAAACAAAAGAGAGTGACAAGAAAAATATCTAAGAAAAAGAAGAAAAAGAAAAGAAAATTGAGAAAATGAGTGTTTTTGCAAGAGTTAGTGATGTGAGGAAGGCTTTGGTGATGAATCGAACTGTTCTTGTACTTTTGTACAAGGAAACATTAATTTCTACTAACGATTTACCCGATACCCTACCCCCTCTTATTTTGTCTTTGTTGCAGGATTTTCAAGACGTTTTTCCGGAAGAAGCCCCGAGTGGCCTTCCACCACTTCGTGGAATCGAGCATCAAATTGATTTCGTGCCGGGGGCGGTTATTCCAAATTGACCTGCTTACCGAGCCAACCCGGAGGAGACCAAAGAGTTACAAAGACAAGTCAATGAACTGATGGAAAAAGGCTACATTCGTGAGAGCCTAAGTCCTTGTGTTGTTCCCGTATTATTGGTACCAAAAAAGGACGGAACATGGCGCATGTGTGTGGATTGCCGAGCCGTTAACAAGATAACAATCAAATACCGTCATCCCATTCCTCGCTTAGATGACATGTTAGATGAGCTTAGTGGGTCCAGAGTGTTCTCAAAATTTGATTTGAAGAGTGGCTACCACCAAATTCGGATGCGAGAAGGAGATGAGTGGAAAACGGCATTTAAGACCAAGCACGGACTATACGAGTGGTTGGTTATGCCTTTTGGCCTTACCAACGCTCTAAGTACATTCATGAGACTAATGAACCATGTCTTAAGGCCTTTCATCGGTAAGTTTTGTGTGGTATATTTTGATGATATATTGATTTACAACAAATCCATGGAAGAACATGTAAGTCATCTCAAATCTGTTTTAGAAGTTTTGCGAAAAGAGACATTATATGCTAATTTAAAGAAATGTTCTTTTTGTTCTAACAAAACTGTTTTTCTAGGATTTGTAGTTAGTGCGGATGGTCTCGAGGTAGACCAAGAGAAGATTAAGGCCATACAAGATTGGCCAAGGCCTACGAGCGTTACGCAAGTTTGAAGTTTCCATGGCCTAGCAAGTTTCTACCGACGATTCGTTTCGAATTTTAGCACTATTGTTGCTCCACTTACGAGTGTCATTAAGAAAAATTCTTCTTTTATTTGGAACGATGAACATGAAAAATCATTTATAAAAATCAAAGATTGTCTCACTAACGCTCCTTTGCTTGCCCTTCCAGATTTCTCGAAGACTTTTGAGATCGAGTGTGATGCTTCGGGCATTGGAATCGGGGCCGTGTTGACACAAGACGGACGTCCTATGGCTTACTTTAGTGAAAAACTTAATGGAGCCGTACTCAACTATCCGGTGTATGATAAAGAGATGTACGCACTCATACGAACCCTTGAGACATGGCAACATTACTTGTGGCCTAAGGAATTCGTTATTCACTCCGATCACGAAGCCTTGAAGCACATCAAAGGCCAACATAAGTTGAATCGACGCCATGCGAAGTGGGTTGAATACCTTGAGTCATTTCCGTATGTCATCAAATATAAGAAAGGTAAAGATAATATCGTGGCTGATGCGCTCTCGAGAAGGTATACCTTGTTATCATATTTGGATTCTAAAATTCTTGGTTTTGTGTTATTAAAAGATGCTTATGTTAACGATTCTAATTTTGGTGAGATATTTGCTGCTTGCGAGAAAGGTTCTTTTGAAAATTTTTATAGGTACGAGGGCTATCTATTTTGAGAAGGCAAACTTTGCATTCCCTGTGGATCTGTTCGAGACCTTTTAGTGCACGAAGCACATAGCGGTGGTCTTATGGGGCACTTCGGAGTCAATAAGACACATAGCTATGGCCGCGGATGCGAAAAGACGTGGAGCGAGTTTGTGAAAGGTGTATAGCCTGCAAAAAGGCTAAATCGAAGGTGCAACCCCTTGGCTTGTACACACCATTGCCCATTCCTGAAGCACCGTGGATTGACATCTCCATGGACTTTGTTCTCGGACTTCCTGTAACAACCCTAAATTGACCCTAGTCGGAAAGTGGTTTCGGGACCACAAAATCGAGTCATAAAAAATAATTAGCCATCATATTTTATGTTTATTATATGTGAATATATATGTGTGAAAGTTTTAAATTCCGATTTAGTCGATTGCATGTGAATTTAATTAATAGGACTTATGTGTGACACTTTTTAAATGTGATAGGTAAATCCATAAGGATCTATTTAAGCATATATTGAAAAAAATGGGTTTGCATGTCAAATGAACCTTTTTATGCCTAGTGGCCGGCCATGATGATTGATTTTGGGTAAAATGTGTCTAATTAAATATTAAAATAAGAAATTACATTGTTGAAATAAAATAATAATTAGTAAAATAAGGTAAAAAAGAAAAGAAGTAAAGAATGCTCATCTTTTTTCTTCTTCATTGCCGAAAATTGAGAAAGAAAAGCTTGAAAAAGGAAACAAGGCATTCGGCCATAGCTACTTCCATTTAAAGGTATGCTTTGTGTTATTTCTTTTGATTGATGATGAGATTAAGTTGTTAAGAGTATTTTTTAGTTAGCCCATAGTTAAGATTTGTGAATTCTTGAGTATATATATATATAACCTATTGACAAGTAGATAAATTTGCTTAGTTGATGAATTTTGAAGGATGTTTGATATGTTAAGGTAGCCTAGTTGAAGAAGTTGATTTCATTGTTGGAAGTGCATTAGGGAAAGGAATCGGCTATTTAGTTGTGTATATGGCCGAATATGGTTTTGGGATATTTGGGTAATGTATGTGTTTTTAATGGATGGAATGAAGAGGATGCTTTAATTGTGTTAAGAAAAATTGTATGTTAAAATAAGGTTGCTAGGCTAGTTATTAAGGTGAAATGCAAATGTTAGTAATTGATTGCTAGTGTATATATATATGTGTATTAACCGAATTTTGAAATTTAGTAATGGTTTGAACACCATGTATTGTATTGAGATGGTTGAAGTGGATTTTATAGATAATTATTTGAAAAATTCGATCGTTAATATACATACTTGAATAAAAGGTATACTAGGAATGTTTGATAGAGTGATTTAGTATTAAACTGCTTGGGGACAGCAGCAGTAAGGTGATTTTAGAAAATCACCATAATTCGTAGGAGTTGAGTTAGAAGCTGGATAAATTAGGTAATTAAATCTTGAAGAGTCTAGTTTCTTACAAAAGAAACTATAGAAACAAAAGAGTTACCGATCTTGAGATATTTGAAATATTGTGGGGTTGATTCGAAATGACTACTAGATTTCCTGTTCTGTTTTTATAAAATCAGTATAAATTGTACAAAAATGGCCTTAAGATAAAATTTATATGCTTAGATTCCTTAATGAGTCTAGTTTCAAATGAAATAAGTGAGAACACATTTTGAATTCTGTACAATGAGAAATTTTATTCGTAGTGAAGAGTGGTCAGTTTAGTCAAGCAGTGAAACTAGGTGAACTTTAAGAAAAATCTGGTATTGTTGGGCTAAACTAAAAATTATGAAAATTTTATGGATATTAGATAAATGAGTCTTCTGTCAAGAAAAATTTACGGCAATCGATTTAGAGTTTCATAACTCCAATTATAAATACTTTACTGGCTATTTCTCAGGAAGTTAGCTTATAGGGAAATGGTAATTATATTGTAAACATTAAAGAAAATTTGTTAATGAATTAATTATCATCATATAAAGCTTACTATAATCTATATGTGTGAAAGCCGAATTTATATGTATTACATTCTTAAAGTAATGCTTTAATAGTCGATTAATGACTAGTTTAAATTTGTTGAACTTAAGCTCAAGAGCATAGGGGGACAATTTCTGATAAGGGGAAAGAAAAAGTAGCCGAGTAGCCACTTCGCAACCGTTCAAGTATATCCGAGGTAAGTCTTTGAGTAATGAAGTTTACCTTATGTTTAGATAAGGAAATTATATAATTATGAGTGCGATAAATAATTTATGACTTAGTGGTTACGCTTATGCGTTACATGACCAAATAAATAAGTATAGTATTCGTTTTGTAAAGTATGCTAGTAAAAAAAGCTTTCGGAATAATGAAACGGAATCATGTTATTTTATTTATGATTAGTGAATTGATTGCAATATAGTTAGTGAGAAAGCTAAAATTGTACTCGAGTATCAAAGTGATATTTAAATGTGCATATATGTGTGAATGATGATCGAGGTTTAAATCGAGCTTGGTCTCGAAGGGCTTTGAGCCGGTGTTATAACGGACTTAGTTTAGAAGGGCTTTAAGCAGTGTCATAACGGACTTAGCTCAGAAGGGCTTTACGCCAGTGATATAACCGAACTTAGTTTCGAAGGTCCTTCAAGCCAGCTGCGTAAACCGAGCTTGGTCTCGAAAGGGCTTCTGTGCCAGTACTAAGATTTGGGTTTAGTCCAGAAGGACATCTATGCCGGCCTAATAATCGGGTTGATGAACTGTAAGTATGCGCAAATGAAATTATATAATACATGTCAAATTAATTCCAAACATATGTGTGAATTACCGTGAAATGATCAAGTAAGTAACTACTCTCGTTGAGAAATATGAGTAATTGTTTAATTCAGCATTACGAAAGTCGATAAGTATGCTTAGACCATTGTTTAAGATCATTTGAACAATTTTGAATTGATTAGGATGTATGAGTACCGAATTAGACAAATCGAACATCACTAGTATAATATATATATGTATATATATATAAATATTCATGTAATGTGCATGATAATTTGAGATGAAGGTTTTCGGCTATAAATTGAAAATGGATGTGCGTATTGATTTCACCTTTATGTTATAATCGTTAAGGAAGTATTTTTATTATGTTTAGATTCGGCCAAAGGTTGATTCATATAGACTTGACATTATTATGCAAATCTTGTAGATGATTTCATTACTTAAAGCTTACTAAGCATAGAAATGCTTATTCTTTTGCTTTGATTCTCTGTTTTATAGATTTTTTGCTCGTCATCTTTCGGATTCGGGAGTTTCAAAGTCGAAGTCAACCACACTATCCAAGCTTTTTGGTACACTCTTGATGTAATTTTGATAATGGCATGTATAGGATCGACTTTGTAAATTGACCTGGTATCTTTTGGCGATGTATATATGTATAGCCATGCGCAAATGGCTTATTAAGTTATCATGTGTTTTTCATAAGTAATGTAGGTGTTTATAGATGGAATCGATAATGCTTGAATCTGTTATTTAATTTTATGGATGATATTTAGAAAAAGAAATTAAGGCTTATCTGGTAACATTCCGTAGTCCTCTGGCGACGGATGCGGGCGAGGGGTGTTACATTAAGTGGTATCAGAGCTACGGTTTAGTCGATTCTAGGACTACCGTAATGCAAATGGGTCTAGCTATACATGCCATTATGTGTTTATTTGATAGTGTGGTGCTTTCTGACAGTTAAAAATGCGTTTATGTATAGTGATGGATCCCGATCCCAATCGAGCGATAGTTGATGATGTTGAGAGCGTGGCACCTGCCCCCGCGCAAGGGACAGTCCCGGTGAACTCTCAACCTATGGCTAGTAATCAGAACGAGGAAGCTAGGCAAGCTTTCTATAGTGTGATGAATGATTGGTCCAATCAGTACATTCGAACTAACACGACTATTCCCCAACCCCCACTTCCGACCAATACATACCCACTGCATGAGCATACCTCGTGAACCGATCGGATGAGGTTAAATAAGCCCTGATTGATGAGAATCCAAAGCACGGGCTACCGAATTTAAAGCAACAGAGAAGCGATGATGCCGAACAAGTGAGTTTTGGTTGGATAATACTATCCCGTGCTTGCGAACTTTCTTGCACACCCGATGAATGCACGAAGTGTGCTATCTCTTTGTTACGTGATTACGCTTATTATTGGTGGAATACGTTGATTTGGTTGTACCCGAGAGAGCGGGTAACTTGGGAGTTTTTTCAAAGCGAGTTTGGAAGAAGTATATCACCAGAGATTTATCGATCAAAAATGGAAAGAATTTCTTGAGCTTAAACAAGGTTCCATGTCGGTTCATCGATTATGAGCGAAAGCTTGTGAGGCTCGGTCGGTATGCTCGAGAATGCGTTTCTTGAGAGGATGTAATGTGTAAACGCCGAGGAGGGTGAACGAAGATATAAAGCTGTTTGTTGGCATTCTAGAAATCGGAGAATTTGTAGTACTTGTTGAGCGAGCTTGCAAAGCGAAGAGCTCGATGGGAGAAAAGGAAAGGCGATTTGGGAGCAAGAGAGTTTCGTAAAAGATCTTGGAAAACCCTTTCATCAATCATCGAAGAAATTTAGAGATGATTCAAGCGGATCTAAGAACACTTGGGGTTTTACGGGCGGGATCGTAATCGACCCCTATGAGTACACGAGCTACTTACATTGCGGTGTTGGCAATGATCGTCAGGATAGATCTGAGTGTCAGTATTGTGGCAAGTGGCATTCGGGAAGCTGTAGAGTTCGTGACCGCTCCTGTTTCAAATGTGGATCAACTGATCATTTTATCAAAGATTGTCCGAGATTGTCTGATCAGAATGTGAATAAGAGTGAAAAACTGAATAATACTACAAAGACAGGGGTAGACCCCTAGAAATCCGGGGAATGCTAGTGGCGGTCAGAGAGGGCCTAAAGATACCACCATCAAATCGGAGGCTCGTGCTCCTGCTAGAGCTTATGCTATACGTGCACGTGAGGATGCTTCTTCACCAGACGTTATTACCGGTACTTTTACTCTCTTTGATACTGATGTAATTGCTTTGATTGACCCTGGTTCTACTCATTCATATATATGTGAGACTTTAGTATCCGATGAAGACTCTACCGCCGAGTCTCACGAGTTTGTAATCCGAGTGTCAAATCCATTGGGTCGTTATGTACTTGTGGACAAGGTGTGTAAGAAATGTCCCCTAGTAATCAGAGGTTCCTGCTTTCCAGCCAATTTGATGCTTTTACCGTTCAATGAGTTTGATGTTATCCTTGGTATGGATTGGTTGATTGTCCATGATGCAGTTGTGAATTGCAAAAGAAAGACTATTAAATTGAGATGCGCAAACGGTGAGATAATCAGAGAGTCACTGATAGGATCGGGTTACCAGCAGATTATATCCTCGATGTTGGCTCAAAAAACATGTGAGAAAGGGTGTGAGGTATACAGCGTACTTATTTGATGACAAAAGTTAGAAAAGAAGCTTGAATCGAGTGCGGTTATGCGTGATTATCCGGATGTTTTCCGAGGAATTATCGGGATTACCACTGTTCGGGAGGTAGAGTTTGGCATTGAACTGGTACTGAACTACACCGATTTCTCTGACTCCGTATCGTATGGCACCAACGGAATTAAAAGAATTGAAAACTTCGGTTGCAAGAGTTGATGGATAGAGGTTTGCGCGACCAAGCTTCTCACCTTGGGGTGCACCAGTATTGTTTGTGAAAAAGAAGGATGGAACCTTGAGATTATGCATCGACTATCGTCAATTAAATAAAGTGACAATAAAGAATATATATCCGTTACCGCGTATTGATGATTTATTCGATCAACTGAAAGGGGCCTCTGTATTTTCGAAGATAGATTTGAGATCGAGTTATTATCAGTTGCGAGTTAGAGACTCAGATATACCCAAAACTGCTTTCAGAACGAGACATGGTCACTATGAGTTCTTAGTGATGCCGTTTGGGCTTACTAATGCCCCTGCGGTATTTATGGATTTGATGAATCGAATTTTCAGACCATATCTGGATCGGTTTGTAGTTGTGTTTATTGATGACATTTTGGTCTATTCGAGAAATAAAGTCGAACACGCTGAGCACCTGAGATTAGTGTTATAGATTTTGCGGGATAAGCAATTGTATGCTAAGTTCAGTAAATGTGAGTTCTGGCTGAGAGAAGTTAGTTTTTGGGTCATGTGGTGTATCGTGATCGGTATTCGAGTTGATCCGAGTAAAATTACAGCCATACTTAATTGGAAACCTCCGAGAAATATTACTGAAGTTCGGAGCTTTTTGGGACTTGCCGGTTATTACAGACGTTTTGTAAAGGGTTTTTCAACGATAGCCACACCAATGACAAGACTACTTCAGAAGGATGTTAAGTTTGTTTGGTCAGAAAAATGTCAGAGAAGTTTTGATCAACTGAAAACTTATTTAACTGAAGCTCCAGTACTAGTGCAACCCGAATCCGGTAAAGAGTTTGTCATTTTTAGTGATGCGTCTTTGCTTGGGCTGGGTTGTGTGTTGATGCAAGAAGGTCGAGTGGTAGCATATGCATCAAGGCAACTAAAGCCGCATGAGAAAAACTATCCGACTCACGATCTCGAGTTAGCTGCAATTGTTTTCGCTTTGAAAATATGGCGACATTACTTGTTTGGAGAGAGGTGTCATGTATACTCGGATCATAAAAGCCTCAAATATTTGATGACTCAGAGAGAATTGAATTTGCGACAAAGACGTTGGCTCGAGTTGTTGAAAGATTATGAGCTGGTCATCGATTATCACCCGGGAAAGGCTAACGTAGTTGCTGATGCTTTAAGTCGCAAATCACTGTTTGTTTTACGAGCAATGAATGTACACTTGTCCGTTCTATCCAATAGTGCGTTAGTAGCGGAATTAAAGGCTAGACCACTGTGGATTCATTGAATTAGTGAAGCTCAAAAAGTCGATGATAAATTGGTCGCTAAACGAGCTGAATGTGCCACGGGTATAGAATCAGAATTTCAAATTGATGACGACGACTGTGTAAGGTTTAGAAACCGATTGTGTGTTCCAAGAAATTCAGAACTTATTTTGATGATTTTAAATGAAGCTCATCATAGCCGAATGTCGATCCATCCGAGTAGCACGAAAATGTACAATGATCTAAAATGTCAGTTTTGGTGGTCTGGTATGAAACGAGACATTTCCGACTTTGTTTCGAAGTGTTTGGTATGTCAACAGGTGAAAGCAGAACATTAAGTACCTTCGGGATTACTTCAACCGATCATGATACCCGAATGGAAATGGGATCGAGTAACGATGGATTTTGTCTCTGGGTTGCCGTTGTCGTCAAACAAGAAAGATGCGATCTGGGTGATTGTTGATAGATTGACAAAGTTGGCTCATTTTATTTCCATACGCACGGATTATTCACTTGACAAACTAGCCGAGTTGTATATTTCTCAGATTGTGAAGTTACACGGGGTACCTATTTCTATTGTATCGGATAGAGATCCGAGATTCACATCGCGATTCTGGAAGAAGTTACAAGAAGCATTGGGTACCAAATTGCATTTTAGCATCGCTTTTCATCCCCAGACTGATGGTCAATCTGAACGGATTATTCAAATACTCGAGGATATGTTGAGATGTTGCATCCTTGAGTTTAATGGTTCGTGGGAACGATATTTGCCTTTGGTTGAATTTGCTTACAACAATAGCTTTCAATCAAGCATTAAGATGGCACCTTACGAGGCTTTATATGGTCGTAAATGCCGTACACCGTTGTTTTGGACCGAGCTCAGTGAAAGTAAAATTTTTGGAGTTGATTTGATTAAAGATGCTGAGCAGAAAGTAAAAGTAATCAGTGAAAGTCTGAAAGCAGCTGCGGATCGTCGAGAAATAAATGACGGATTTGAAACGAAAAGACATCGAATATCAGGTCGGAGATAAAGTGTTTCTTAAGGTTTCACCTTGGAAGAAAGTGTTCAGATTTGGCCGTAAAGGCAAATTAAGTCCGAGGTTTATCGGGCCGTACGAAATATCCGAACGAATTGGGCCAGTTGCTTACAGATTGATTTTACCCCCTGAACTTGAAAAGATTCACAATGTTTTTCATGTCTCTATGCTTCGACGTTATAGATCTGACCCTTCGCACATAATTAGTCCATCAGAGATTGAAATTCAATCTGATTTGAGTTATGAAGAAGAACCGATTCGTATCCTAACTCACGAGGTGAAAGAGTTACGAAATAAAAAGGTTCCTTTAGTAAAAGTGTTATGGCTCAAGCACAGGATCGAAGAAGCTAGTTGGGAAACCGAGAACTCTATGAGAGAGAGATACCCAAATTTATTCATTGGTAAGATTTTCGGGGACGAAAATTCTTTATGTGGGGGAGAGTTGTAACAACCCTAAATTGACCCTAGTCGGAAAGTGGTCTCGGGACCACAAAACCGAGTCATAAAAAATAATTAGCCGTCATATTTTATGTTTATTATATGTGAATATATATGTGTGAAAGTTTTAAATTCCGATTTAGTCGATTGCATGTGAATTTAATTAATAGGACTTATGTGTGACACTTTTTAAATGTGATAGGTAAATCCATAAGGATCTATTTAAGCATATATTGAAAAAAATGGGTTTGCATGTCAAATGAACCTTTTTATGCCTAGTGGCCGGCCATGATGATTGATTTTGGGTAAAATGTGTCTAATTAAATATTAAAATAAGAAATTACATTGTTGAAATAAAATAATAATTAGTAAAATAAGGTAAAAAAAGAAAAGAAGTAAAAGAATGCTCATCTTTTCTTCTTCATTGCCGAAAATTGAGAAAGAAAAGCTTGAAAAAGGAAACAAGGCATTCGGCCATAGCTACTTCCATTTAAAGGTATGCTTTATGTTATTTCTTTTGATTGATGATGAGATTAAGTTGTTAAGAGTATGGTTTAGTTAGCCCATAGTTAAGATTTGTGAATTCTTGAGTATATATATATATATATATAACCTATTGACAAGTAGATAAATTTGCTTAGTTGATGAATTTTGAAGGATGTTTGATATGTTAAGGTAGCCTAGTTGAAGAAGTTGATTTCATTGTTGGAAGTGCATTAGGGAAAGGAATCGGCTATTTAGTTGTGTATATGGCCGAATATGGTTTTGGGATATTTGGGTAATGTATGAGTTTTTAATGGATGGAATGAAGAGGATGCTTTAATTGTGTTAAGAAAAATTGTATGTTAAAATAAGGTTGCTAGGCTAGTTATTAAGGTGAAATGCAAATGTTAGTAATTGATTGCTAGTGTATATATATATGTGTATTAACCGAATTTTGAAATTTAGTAATGGTTTGAACACCATGTATTGTATTGAGATGGTTGAAGTGGATTTTATAGATAATTATTTGAAAAATTCGATCGTTAATATACATACTTGAATAAAAGGTATACTAGGAATGTTTGATAGAGTGATTTAGTATTAAACTGCTTGGGGACAGCAGCAGTAAGGTGATTTTAGAAAATCACCATAATTCGCAGGAGTTGAGTTAGAAGCTAGATAAATTAGGTAATTAAATCTTGAAGAGTCTAGTTTCTTACAAAAGAAACTATAGAAACAAAAGAGTTACCGATCTTGAGATATTTGAAATATTGTGGGGTTGAGTCGAAATGACTACTAGATTTCCTGTTCTGTTTTTATAAAATCAGTATAAATTGTACAAAAATGGCCTTAAGATAAAATTTATATGCTTAGATTCCTTAATGAGTCTAGTTTCAAATGAAATAAGTGAGAACACATTTTGAATTCTGTACAATGAGAAATTTGATTCGTAGTGAAGAGTGGTCAGTTTAGTCAAGCAGTGAAACTAGGTGAACTTTAAGAAAAATCTGGTATTGTTGGGCTAAACTAAAAATTATGAAAATTTTATGGATATTAGATAAATGAGTCTTCTGTCAAGAAAAATTTATGGCAATCGATTTGGAGTTTCATAACTCCAATTATAAATACTTTACTGGCTGTTGCTCAGGAAGTTAGCTTATAGGGAAATGGTAATTATATTGTAAACATTAAAGAAAATTTGTCAATGAATTAATTATCATTATATAAAGCTTACTATAATCTATATGTGTGAAAGCCAAATTTATATGTATTACATTCTTAAAGTAATGCTTTAATAGTCGATTAATGACTAGTTTAAATTTGTTGAACTTAAGCTCAAGAGCATAGGGGGACAATTTCTGATAAGGGGAAAGAAAAAGTAGCCGAGTAGCCACTTCGCAACCGTTCAAGTATATTCGAGGTAAGTCTTTGAGTAATGAAGTTTACCTTATGTTTAGATAAGGAAATTATATAATTATGAGTGCGATAAATAATTTATGACTTAGTGGTTCTGCTTGCGTTACATGACCAAATAAATAAGTATAGTATTCGTTTGTAGCAGTATGCTAGTAAAAAAAAGCTTTCGGAATAATGAAACGGAATCATGTTATTTATTTATGATTAGTGAATTGATCGCAATATAGTTAGTGAGAATGCTGAAATTGTACTCGAGTATCAAAGTGATATTTAAATGTGCATATATGTGTGAATGATGATCGAGGTTTAAATCCGAGCTTGGTCTCGAAGGGCTTTGAGCGGTGTTATAACGGACTTAGTTAGAAGGGCTTTAAGCGATGTCATAACCGGACTTAGCTCCGAAGGGCTTTACGCCAGTGATATAACCGAACTTAGTTTCGAAGGGCCTTCAAGCCAGCAGCGTAAACCGAGCTTGGTCTCGAAAGGGCTTCTGAGCCAGTACTAAGATTTGGGTTTAGTCCAGAAGGACATCTATGCCGGCCTAATAATCGGGTTGATGAACTGTAAGTATGCGCAAATGAAATTATATAATACATGTCAAATTAATTCCAAACATATGTGCGAATTACAGTGAAATGATCAAGTAAGTAACTACTCTCGTTGAGAAATATGAGTAATTGTTTAATTCAGCATTACGAAAGTCGATAAGTATGCTTAGACCATTGTTTAAGATCATTTGAACAATTTTGAATTGATTAGGATGTATGAGTACTGAATTAGACAAATCCAACATCACTAGTATAATATATATATGTATATATATATAAATATTCATGTGATGTGCATGATAATTTGAGATGAAGGTTTTCGGCTATAAATTGAAAATGGATGTGCGTATTGATTTCACCTTTATGTTATAATTGTTAAGGAAGTATTTTTATTATGTTTAGATTCGGCCAAAGGTTGATTCATATAGACTTGACATTATTATGCAAATCTTGTAGATGATTTCATTACTTAAAGCTTACTAAGCATAGAAATGCTTATTCTTTTGCTTTGATTCTCTGTTTTTATAGATTTTTGCTCGTCATCTTTCGGATTCGGGAGTTTCAAAGTCGAAGTCAACCACACTATCCAAGCTTTTTGGTACACTCTTGATGTAATTTTGATAATGGCATGTATAGGATCGACTTTGTAAATTGACCTGGTATCTTTTGGTGATGTATATATGTATAGCCATGCGCAAATGGCTTATTAAGTTATCATGTGTTTTTCATAAGTAATGTAGGTGTTTATAGATGGAATCGATAATGCTTGAATCTGTTATTTAATTTTATGGATGATATTTAGAAAAAGAAATTAAGGCTTATCTGGTAACATTCCGTACTCCTCCGGCGACGGATGCGGGCGAGGGGTGTTACACTTCCGCGTACAAAAACGGGGAAGGATTCTATTTTCATTGTTGTAGATAGATTTTCAAAAATGTCTCATTTTATTGCTTGTACTAAGACTGACGATGCTGTTCATTTGGCGTTTTTCAGGGATATCGTTAGACTACATGGCATTCCTCGTACAATCGTGTCGGACCGAGATACAAAATTTTTAAGTCACTTTTGAAGGTCTTTATGGGGTAAATTAGGGACCAAACTTCTGTTTTCGACCACTTGCCACCCCCAAACCGATGGCCAAACGGAAGTTGTCAATAGAGTTCTATCTACTTTGCTTCGAGCCATCGTTCGGAAGAATTTGAAGACGTGGGAGGATTGTCTACCCCATATTGAGTTTGCGTATAATCGTTCTGTCCATTCTGCGACTAAATTCTCCCCATTTGAAATTGTTTACGGTTTTAATCCCTTGACTCCTTTAGATTTATTGCCTTTACCTACTGATCAGTTTGTCCATGCAGATGCGAAGAAAAAGGCAGATTTTGTCAAGGATTTACATAGCAAGGTGCGGGCCAATATCGAGGCTAGGACTGAGTCCTATGTGCGTAATGCGAACAAAGGCCGAAAACGAGTAGTTTTTGAACCCGGAGAATGGGTTTGGATTCATATGCGCAAGGAGCGTTTTCCGACCCAACGGAAATATAAACTACTGCCTCGCGGAGACGGCCCTTTTCAAGTTTTAGAGCGAATAAAATAAAACTCTTATAAAATTGATTTGCCAGGAGATTATAATGTCAGTGCTACTTTTAATGTGTCAGATTTAACTCCTTTTAATGCAGATTTCGACTTGAGGACAAGTCGTTTTGAAGAGGGGGGAATGATGCGATCGCGCCCCATGGTTCAGCTAGTTCGAGCAAGGATTCTTTGGTGCTACCACAAGGTCCTATTACTCGAGCTCGAGCCAAGAAGTTTAAGGAGTCTATCACAGCTTTTGTAGCTCAAAATTGGAATGAAACGCTATTAGGACACTCCGAGGAAGCAGATTCTAGCTCTTTGAACTCACCATGCAACTACACTGCTAGTCCAAACGGCTCACTCATCGAGCTCACTCCCGTTCCCAGCTCGGGTCTAGCTCACTACCAGCTCATGAGTCCAAGTCCATTTCGGTTTTAGCTCATGAGTTGAATTCTAGCTCATGAAGACTACTTTGACTTCATTTGACTACTATTAAATTTTTTATTTAATAAGTTCATTAAATAGTTAATTAATAAACCACATATTAAGTTAGTTCACATTAGTTTTATTTAATATGTCTTGGTTGAACTAGGATTTAATGTGTTCAAATTACTACAATTATTTATTGTGTTAGCCGAATTTATGAGTGTGTTTAATATGTTCTTATTGCTGCCACCTTAATGTGTTCACATTGATGATTAATGCTTGATTTTAATGTTGCAGGTGCATGCATAGAAAGGTTCAATGGACGGCAATCAAAGAGGCATATGCATGTTCATGATGGTCATTCATGCATTTTGAAGATTCATGGATCAAATTAATGAAGGAACATGCATTGGACGGTTCATGTATTGATCATGTGTTCACACCTTGTGTTCACACCATGATGACCATTCAATTGGCTGTTCATACACAAGAGTCTACTCAAGCTCCTCGTTCACACCAAGTTTGACCCTTCATGAGGCCTCATTTAATTAAGCCACTCATGGTGAAACAACATGAATTAAAGGCCCCATTAAAGGAGTTAGCCGAATCTAGCCATGCATGCATGAAGAACATTTATCCAAATACATCAATGCATATTCATGAAGTCTTCCATCCACCTCCCATTCGGCCGAACATGGACATGCACATTGAAAGTCATTTCTAGAATTTTCATAGCCATTAATAGTTACATTGCTTAGTTGTTAAGCCTATGAACTTGACCATTCGGTTAGCATAGGTTACTAGTATAAATAATTGTTCACTTTCATTATAAAGAAACTTTTGGACTTTGTTAATGTTATGCTGCCAAAATTGTGAGGCAAAACTTTTCTTAAATTTCTTTCAAAGATTCGATTGGCTTCCTAGAGTTCTAGTTGTGTCAACCGTTGTTCTTTGTCGAAACCGAACTTATCACTACTCGTAGTGTGGCGTTCAAACATACCGAGGTTCCTATCTTGTTAGATAGTGGGTCAAGGTTTTCCTTTACCAAAACCAAACTGAACTAAAAGAGCCTATAAACAACGGGTCGATACCAAATCGGTATTGGCTCTTGTTTGCACTTTTTGTTCAAACCCTTCATTCCATTCGTACCATTTCATAATACCATTCCGTTCTTACCTTTTTAACCATTACGATCATTACTTCAATACCGTTTTCCTAATTGAACCAATTCATTCATCGATACCTATTCGGACCCTAAACCTGAACTTTCAATTCTTCTTACCTATCCTAATTCGGACCAAAACCCATATCCTTCTTTCTCTTACCTGACCTTTCAAGTAAACCTAACGTAACTTCTTGTCGACGATCGGGCACTCTAATACAACTCGACTCCTCTGAGGCGGATCGTATCAACTAAATGGTGTTTTGAATGCTTGTTTTCATCTTTGAATGAGCAAAAACTGCTCGTAGATGAAAAGGGTTGCTGCCAAAATTAATTTGGATGATATAATACTCCTTAAACCTCCTTTAAATGATGGATAACCCTTCTTATAACATCCCCCTTGCTTCGTAACCAAAAATGACTTGAAAAGTCACTTTATTTAATTTGTAACAGCCTTTAATTGTAACGGTTATGACTTTAAAAGACTCCTGCAATAAACACATTAAAATGAGCTTGTTAAACACATGTAAACACTTATTAAACATAACACACATTAATACTTGACTTAGGTAAAAGAGCTATGCATCAATTATTCCAACAACTAGTTAATTAAAAAAGCATCATTAAATAAACTTAACTCATGCATCAATAAATAATCCTAGTAACTAGATTAATTAAGAGCAACACTTATTAAATAAAGTTCAACAAAAGCACTTATTAACTAAACTAAGATGAGTTGAATAAATGTCCAGCAACTCATTTATTAAACTAAGATGCTTAAATGCATGGTTTAAAATGCAAACTAAATGAAGAAATGAGTTACTTAATGCAAGACTTAATTTAATGAAGCTGACTTAAACTAACATGGGAGTTACATAATGCATGACTTTATTAAATGCAGAACACATAATGCATGTCATAATTAAAATATGTATTTAATAAACAAGACATAATTAAAGAATAAAGTAACTAAAATAAATTAAGTCCTTATTCCAACAGCATAAATGAAATTAAAAGTCTCATTTTGCACTTGGGCCCCCTCGAGTTTAGGCCAATCTCGACGTCGTCACAGTGTATTGAAACATGATGCGACCGGGTTTGCATCATCATCGATCACTGATAACTAAACATTCATAGCCCTCAAGACGAACAATGATTTCCTACTCAAAGTGTCGCCTACTACATTAACCTTTTCGGGGTGGTAGTCAATCACCAACTCATAGTCCTTTATCAACTCCAACCATCGCCTGATGTGAGCACGCCCGGGGCACCCTCGAATGCAAACCAAGATCTAATCAAGCTTCCAAGAGGACCCATAACTAGAGCTAATGCTAAGCATTTCCTACAAGCTATTTTAGCTTCCAGTGCAACACCTTGGTTTGAAACAAGGCCCAATGCTCACAAAATTAGCTTGAAGCAACTATCCAAAGAACCCATGCATTGTTGGCAAGCTGATCCTAGCTCGTTTCCAGCTCCTCGAGCTCTATCTAGCTCATTTTAGCTCATTTGAGCTCATTTCAGCTCGTTTGAGCTCAACTGAGCTTACTTTCAGCTTATTCTTCATTTCAATAAATTAAAATAAATTTTAGTTTTATACAAATTAGTTTGCTGTAGCTCATTAACGAAAATCCTAGCTCAAATAAGTTTATTAAACGTTTTCACTTAGTTTGAGCTAGCCAAACTTAATGCTACTAGCTAGTCTTTAATTAATGTGTTTAGTTTAGCTTAACATGATATTTATGATGTCTAGTTCATGCTCTTAACATGTTCAGCCGAATATACATTGGGATTTAATGTGTTCATGTTTCTTGTAGGTTCAACCGAATGTATTGAGTACATTAAATGAGATTCATGCATGGCCAGGTACATGGATTATGAGAGTTTATGCATGAACGGATTTTATGCATGGTGGGCTGGCTATTGGTGATTCCCAAGCAACCTTTTAGCCAAGAGTTAAGTTCCACAAAGTGACTGAATACATGAAGGAGCCATTAATGCAAGTACATGCATGGTTTAATACATCGTATGGAATGATGCATGCACAACTAGTGTTCAATGGATGGCGTTTGAAGGAATTCATGTATTGGGGACGTTCATGCAAGTGGAGGCTATTTTATGTATATGTATTTGAAGATTCATGGACCGTAATTAAGGAAGAACATGCATTGGGACGTTTCATGCATGTATCATGCATATCTGATACGAGCACGCCCCGCAAACTTTGTCACACAAGTCTATCAAGCCGAGCATTGACATGTTGGCAAGCTGATCCCAGCTCGTTTCCAGCTCCACGAGCTCCGTCCAGCTCAAATCCAGCTTATTTGAGCTCAATCCAACTTGCCTGAGCTAAACCAAGCTCACTCCTAGCTCATATTCAGCTCGCGAGCTAAACCTTAGCTCAACTTCAGCTTAGGAGTTTAATCTCAACTCAACTTTAGCTTAAGGGCTAAAGCTTAGCTCATTTTAGTTTAAACTCAATTTTGTCTTTAATGCATTAAATAAAATTTGCACATATTTATTTAAGCATTAAACTTGTCTTATATTAATATTTGTTATTAATATGTCATAGTCATTACATAAATTGATTATGTTCACATAGCCGAATTAATGCATGACATTAATGTGATCACATTATGCCGAATTTATGAGTGTTCATGAGATGTCTTAATGACTTGTTTTATTTTTTTGTAGATACAATGATCAAGGATGGCACAATGTATGGATGAAGAAACATCTCTTTTGGGCATTCCATACTCATGAATGAAGAAGTATTAAATCTTTGGTGCATGTACGGCTAGATGCAAGGTTTCTACAAATTCATGCATGTGTCGAATGCATGTATGGACATTAAAGGCTAGTCCATGAATGGATCAAATGCATGGGATGATAAAATGCATGAATGGCTTAAGTGCATGTATGGTGGCTATCTCCTAACTTTCCAAAGCACTTATTCGGCCAAGAAGTAGCTGCCAACTAATTCTTTGTTGACCATAGAGCTCCTTGAACATGTTCACACTTTGAATTGACCTATAAGCTACTACACATGCATGGATAGGTTCAAGAACGTCCAAGGGAAGGAATTAATTCAATAATTCAACACATTGATTGAATTAAGTGCATGCACAAAGGGGAGAACGAATTTACTAGGTTCATGCTGCCATTTATGAACCTACATGATATTAAAGTGTTTAATTATGATGATACATTTTCCATACAAGTGCATGAACGTCCCAAGGAGATGAATTCAACCTTTGGTGCACATACAAGTCACTTGAAGCATTTCTTTATGACTAAGCATTCATGCACACACTTAGGGGGAAGAAAGTGTCCATTCAACTAGTGCATGAATTTGCCGAATATATGAACAAGTTAAATACAAATGTGAACAGAATTTAAATTAGTGTGAACATCATAGACGCCGAATATCAATAGACATCTTAGGCTTATAAATAGTTTACTCATTTCTTTGTAAAGGGGACTTTTGCCAAATTATTAATGAACATTGTTCTTGTGAGGTTGTTTCCTCTCATATCTCGTACGAGTTTTGAAGACTTATCTAGCTTGTGCTTGTGGCGTCTACCGTTCTTGTTTGAACTTATCACCAATCTTGGTCTGGCGTTCACCTATCCATCTATCCATCTTTTCACCTTAACAATATAGGAACCGGGGTGACACTTTTTAGTGTTGAATCATTCCTGGCATTAAGTTCACTATTCCATCCCCACCTTACATCATTTCTTTCTTATTGTTTCAAAACTGAACCATCCCTTCAACATCCTTTCTTGTTTCCTTAGCCGAACCTATCACTACCCTTTTGCATAACTTTTGAAAACCTTCTGCTAATTCAACCTAATCTTTCAATTCTATTTTCCAAAATTGAGGCACGAACAACCCTTCTCATCTACGATCGGGCAACTACATGAATTTGACTCAATCACCCGAGCTGGATTACATCATTTGGTATCAGAGCTTGTAAAACGAGAGGCACCAACGTTTGTATCAAGATCGAAATAGGTTTGTAGTGTAAAAAAAATTAGAAATTAAAAAAAAAGAAAAAAATTGCAAGTTGTAATTTTTGTTTTTCTTTATTGTGATAGTGGTATTGTGAAGTAGTAAAAAAAAAGGTACGAAATTAAAAAAAAAAAAGTGAAGTGATCAAGTTCTTCCGTTTGTTTATATTTAATTCCGATCGTCAAGTGTTCTTCTTCTTCAATTTTTTGTACCCCCCTAAAAACGCCACACTATATCAAAGCTTTCTTTTAGCCTACCCGTACACCGTAACATCTTATCCCTTGTAACTGATTTTTGAAGCTGACCCCAAAGTACCAAGACGAGTCAAGAGAAACAAAATAAGAGGTTACGAGAGTAAGTGTGAGTGGTAAAAGGCTAGAGAGCGTGAGAGCATTTGAGAGTTGAAAAAGCCTATAAAGAGTATAAACACGAGCGTGAGTGTCACTTTGTTCTTTCTTTTCGAGTGAAATCGTGAGGTTTGTTGTGAGGAACTTAAATTTTTGTTTTGATCTAACATATTTTCCTTTCAGTAATCAAGATGTCTTGTGAAGAATTTACCGAGTCGGAGTACCAATACTTGTTTCAAGAAATGCGAAAAATGATAGAGTCCAACACTAAGAACATACACGAGAGATTAGATCATTTGGAAAAATAAGATCAAAGTGATAAAGTTTCTTCGAGTCGAAAAATGGAGACAAGAACCCCACGGAGATATACCCCCGACTACTACTTGAAAAAAAGTTCCTATCGTGATTCCTTTTCGCCATCTACTTCGAGACAAAGAGATTCATACTATGACTCATATTCATTAGTGAATTCGAGAAGTGACTTCGATCGAAAGTCCTTTTCATCAAGAAATTCGAGAAGACGAGAAACCGATTATGATTTTGATTCGTTCCAAGATGGCATTCGAAGAGAAAGACATACTCCTACTAGATCTTCAAAGAAATCTTACTCGGAGTATTCTTCACGAAGTTTTGATTGTGATTCATATGCAAATAGTTCTTCATCTTTCGAACAAGATTTGTATTCTCATCGTTCTTTGTACATTCTTGTAAAGAGAAAACAAAGAAAAGAAAAGAAAAAGCAAAAGAAGAAAAAGAAAACGAAATAAAATGAAAAGAGAGGCAAGAGGCAAGTAAGAGAGAAAATGAGCCAATCTTGAGAGAACTTGAAAAAGCCTTTAAAAAAGCTTTGAAAAACAAAAAGAAAATGAAAAAGAAAATGAGATTGAAAAAGAGAATGAAAAAGAGTTTGAGAAAGAAAAAGAATGTGAACAATAAAAAAGAGTGGAATAAGAAATTGAGATAAAAGAAACGAGTGATTCAGAAGAAATAGAATCGAGTGAAAACGATGTTAGTAAGCAAGCAAGGATTCTATCTACTAACACTTCTGCTCGATCTTTTTGTGATCTTTCTTTTCAGGTTCCTAAAAGTCCGTACGACCAAATCCAACTTCGATACCTTCAAAATGAGAGGCGTTTTCAGTTGTTTGAAAAAGGTAAGTCCGTGGATGACTGCCACCCATTGGAAATAAAAGGTAAGGAAGGTAAGGAATCTTTGTTTATCAAATCAAGGCTACCTAATTTAAAAATTACTCATAAAGATTTTGATGGCATAACTTCTGAAAATCTTCCATCTTTTGATTTGGTTATTTACTGTTCACATATTAATGTCACCGATGTTGTTTTAAAAGATGCCATGAAGATTCTGTCTTATGACATGTTTTATAACGATAATTCTATTGATTCTGTTGGATTGGTTTATCCCTGTGCAAATTGTGAATGTGTGCGATAGCAGTTTTTCACGTTTTGATTTGTTTGATTATAAAAATTCTTTGAATTCATCTTTCTGTTTAAACGTGCCTATTCAAATGATTTGTGATGGATTTGAATTTCTGAAAGGTCGCATGATCACAACTTCTTTGCTCGATATATGTGTTAAAAGATTTTTGCATGAAATATTTGATCTGTTTGATTTTGCTCTTCAAGAGAAATTTTTGAATTTCTATGCGAAATTTCCATGTTTTGGACTGTTTGTTCAACTAGGATTTGTGAAGCATGAATGCTTGTGTAATTTTCAGTTTAAAGTCTCTTTGATTCACTTTTGCGACTTATCTGCAAAAATGAAATTTTTGTTGCAACTTGGGATAAGTGATCAAAACTGAGTCTTTAAGCCGGGAGTAAGCGATTTCGAGTTGTTTCCAAGAAAAGGTAAGCATTGTGATCTTATTGTAAGTAACTTTGTTTTACCTTCTCATCTTCTTCGAATCTTATCTTTATTTTTGGAAATAAAGCATGTGGCTGGATTACAAAATCAAAACCAAGTTTTTGATTCTGAAAATTTTATTTTTAATCCCAAAATTGAATCAAACGTTCCATCTGTGAATAACATTTTTCGTGGTGACCTTAACATTTTCCATTCATGTGGAACTTATATTTTGAAAAGCAAGAATTGTCTTTTTGACTTTTCACCTTTACAGGTTTGTTCGAGTTCAAAATATCGATTACATTACCTTGCTAAGGAGCGAAGGTTTGTTTTGCACAAACGAGGTAAAATCAAACTTTCATCATGTAACTTCCAAGATTATCAAGGTAAGTCAACAATATCTTTGTTTTGTTTGAAAGATGAAGAAATTGATGTTGTTGATGATGACTTTGTAAAAAGTGGTCATATTATTCATCCTGCTAGTGTAAATCCATTCAATCAAATGCGACAAGGTGAGGTTGTTCAAACCAAAAAGCCAAGTGAATATGTCCTTTGTTTTGATCCATTTGGAATGTTGTGGTTGAAACGAGGAAAACATTCTTGTTTGCTAAATTGCATGATTAATCATTCCCTATTTTCATTCTGTTCAATTGTTTATATTGGTGGCATATCGAAATTGTGTGATAATATGAAGCATCCATGTTATGAACGAATAAAGTTTTCGCCATATGATCTTTGGACTGGATTTTATATGTGTTATTTGAATTTGAATTCGTCGCCCTTTTCATTGACAAATTTGGTGAATAAATGTGAACAGGTTTGTGTGGCAACCTTTATCCCATTTGACCGAGAAAAGCTGTGTGAGAGAAAATATTTTCTAGCAGACAAACGACTCGACTTGAGGACAAGTCGCTTTGAAGAGGGAGGATGATACGAGCACGCCTCGCGAACTTTATCGAACAAGTCTGTCAAGCCGAGCATTGACATGTTGGCAAGCTGATCCCAGCTCGTTTCTAGCTCCACGAGCTCCGTCCAGCTCAAATCCAGCTTATTTGAGCTCAATCCAACTTGCCTGAGCTAAACCGAGTCACTCCTAGCTCATATTCAGCTCGCGAGCTAAAAGCTCATATTCAGCTCGCGAGCTAAACCTTAGCTCAACTTCAGCTTAGGAGTTTAATCTCAACTCAACTTTAGCTTAAGGGCTAAAGCTTAGCTCATTTTAGTTTAAACTCAGTTTTGTCTTTAATGCATTAAATAAAATTTGCACATATTTATTTAAACATTAAACTTGTCTTATATTAATATTTGTTATTAATATGTCATAGTCATTACATAAATTGATTATGTTCACATAGTCGAATTAATGCATGACATTAATGTGATCACATTATGCTGAATTTATGAGTGTTCATGAGATGTCTTAATGACTTGTTTTATTTTTTTGTAGATACAATGATCAAGGATGGCACAATGTATGGATGAAGAAACATCTCTTTTGGGCATTCCATACTCATGAATGAAGAAGTATTAAATCTTTGGTGCATGTACGGCCGGCTAGATGTAAGGTTTCTACAAATTCATGCATGTGTCGAATGCATGTATGGACATTAAAGGCTAGTCCATGAATGGATCAAATGCATAGGTTGATAGATTGCATGAATGGCTTAAGTGCATGTATGGTGGCTGTCTCCTAACTTTCCAAAGCACT
This sequence comes from Gossypium anomalum, assembly GCA_025698475.1. Taxonomy (NCBI): domain Eukaryota; kingdom Viridiplantae; phylum Streptophyta; class Magnoliopsida; order Malvales; family Malvaceae; genus Gossypium; species Gossypium anomalum. The sequence goes on from CM046963.1 coordinate 44,807,135, forward strand.
TATTCAGCCAAGAAGTAGCTGCCAACTAATTCTATGTTGACCATAGAGCTCCTTGAACATGTTCACACTTTGAATTGACCTATAAGCTACTACACATGCATGGATGGGTTCAAGAACGTCCAAGGGAAGGAATTAATTCAATAATTCAACAAATTGATTGAATTAAGTGCATGCACAAAGGGGAGAACGAATTTACTAGGTTCATGATGCCATTTATGAACCTACATGACATTAAAGTGTTTAATTATGAAGATACATGTTCCATACAAGTGCATGAACGTCCCAAGGAGATGAATGCAACCTTTGGTGCACATACAAGTCACTTGAAGCATTTCTTTATGACTAAGCATTCATGCACACACTTAGGGGGAAGAAAGTGTCCATTCAACTAGTGCATGAATCTGCCGAATTTATGAACATGTTAAATACAAATGTGAACAAAATTTAAATTAGTGTGAACATCATTGACGCCGAATATCAATAGACATCTTAGGCTTATAAATAGTTTACTCATTTCTTTGTAAAGGGGACTTTTGCCAAATTATTAATGAACATTGTTCTTGTGAGGTTGCTTCCTCTCATATCTCGTACAAGTTTCGAAGACTTATCTAGCTTGTGCTAGTGGTGTCTACCGTTCTTGTTTGAACTTATCACCAATCTTGGTCTGGCATTCACCTATCCATCTATCCATCTTTTCACCTTAACAATATAGGAACCGGGGTGACACTTTTTAGTGTTGAATCATTCCTGACGTTAAGTTCACTATTCCATCCCCACCTTACATCATTTCTTTCTTATTGTTTCAAAACCGAACCATCCCTTCAACATCCTCTCTTGTTTCCTTAGTCGAACCTATCACTACCCTTTTGCATAACTTTTGAAAACCTTCCGCTAATTCAACCTAATCTTTCAATTCTGTTTTCCAAAATTGAGGCACGAACAACCCTTCTCGTCTACGATCGGGAAACTACGTGAATTTAACTCAATCATTTGAGCCGGATCACATCAATATCCAAGATGTCCATTCAAGTATTCAAGGTACATTCAAGCTTCATTCGGCCAAGGGAGATGTAGGAGTATTAAAGGGCTACACATTCATGAACTATGGTTTTTCTTCTAGGCTAAGTATGCATGAATGCATCAAGTGAAGCAACATGATGGTTCAGCCAATTCATGCACCATCTTCAAGCATGAACCAAATTTTAATGCTTTTGTGTGAACATGTTAAATACAAATGTGAACGGAATTTAAGTTAGTGTGAACATCATAGATGCCGAATATCAATAGACATCTTAGGCTTATAAATAGTTTGTTTATTTCATTGTAAAGGGACTTTTTGCCAAATTATTAATGAACATTGTTCTTTTGAGGTTGCTTCCTCTCATATCTCGTACAAGTTTCAAAAGACTTATCTAGCTTGTGCTAGTGGCGTCAATCGTCCTTGTTTGAACTTATCACCAATCTTGGTGTGGCGTTCACCTATCCTTCCATCCATCCTTTTCACCTTAACAATATAGGAACCGGGGTGACACTTTTTAGGGTTGAATCATTCCTGACGTTAAGTTCACTATTCCATCCCCATCTTTCGAATTTCTTTCTTGTTATCACCAAACCCGAACCACCTATCTAACATCCATCTTGTTTACCTTAGCCGAACCTATCACTATTCTTACATTTATTTGAAACCTTCTACTTATTCAAACCTATCCATTCACTTCTACTTCTAAAATCGAGGCACGAACGACTCTTCTCGTCTATGATCGGGCAACTACGTGAATTTGACTCAACTTCCCGGGCTAGATCACATCATTTGGTATCAGAGCTTGTAAAACGAGAGGCGCCAACATTCGTATCAAGATCGAAATAGGTTTGTAGTGTAAAAAAAATCAAAATTAAAAAAATTCGAAATTAAAAAAAAGAAAAAAAATTTCAAGTTGTAATTTTTGTTTTTCTCTATTGTGATAGTGGTATTGTGAAGTAGTAAAAAAAAAGTGAAGTGATCAAGTTCTTCCGTTTGTTTATATTCAGTTTCGATCGTCAAGTGTTCTTCTTCAATTTTTTTTGTACCCTCCCAAAACGCCACACTATACCAAACCTTTCTTTTAGCCTACCCGTACACCGTAACATCTTATCCCTTGTAACTGATTTTTGAAGTCGACCCCAAAGCAACAAGACGAGTCAAGAGAAACAAAATACGAGGTTGCGAGAGTAAGTGCGAGTGGTAAAAGGTTAGAGAGCGTGAGAGCATTTGAGAGTTGAAAAAGCCTATAAAGAGTGTAAACACGAGCGTGAGTGTCACTTTCTTCTTTCTTTCAGAGCGAAATCGTAAGGTTTATGGTGAGGAACTTAAATTTTTGTTTTGATCTAACATATTTTCCTTTCAGTAATCAAGATGTCTTGTGAAGAATTTACCGAGTCAGAGTTCCAATACTTGGTTCAAGAAATACGAAGAATGGCGAATTCTGAGTTTGGCCAACTACAAGTGAGGCTAGATCGATTGGAAAAACGAGACCAAAGTGATTGAGTTTCTTCAAGTCAAAAAATGGAACCAAATGTAACAGCCCTAAATTGACCCTAATCGGAAAGTGGTTTCGGGACCACAAAACCGAGTCGTAATGATAATTAACCGTCACGTTTGATACTTATTATATGTGATTATACATGTGTGAAAATTTCATGTTTGAATTTTGCTGGTTGTATGTAAATTTATCAAATAGGACTTATATAAAAAAATGTAGAAATGTGCTTGACAAAAAATAAAAATGATCTAATAATGCATAATGTAAAAAGAATGGTACTTGCATGTCAAATTAGCCAAATCTATGTTAGTGGCCGGCCATGTTTAAGGTTAGAATAAATTATAATATTCTTTATGTTAGTAAATTAATATTACAAAAATGAATTAAAGAATAAAGAAATGAAAACATGAGATAGTGGGAGGAGAAACCAAGGTTGACTATGCTTTCTCCTCCATTGCAGTAGCTAGAGAAAGAAGAGAAAGGGAAGCTTTAAGAATTCGGTCAATTGAAGCTAGAAAGGTTAGTAAATGGTGTTAAATTTTCTTGAAATCTAAACTTGTTTTAGGTAATCACCTTGTTTATTAATTAGCCCATGCAAAAATTTTAAGTTTAAAGGATAAATGGAGCATTCGGCTATGGGAATTAAAGAAAGAATTTGATGATTTCATTCAATTGTTGATGATGGATGAGTTAAAAAAAAATATATGTGGATATTTGATGTCATGAACAAATATTATTAAGATGTTTTTGAATTGAGTGAATTAGACTTTGGAGCAAATGAAGATTCGGCATTCTCATAATGTTTTGTTTAGAATATGATTTTTATTTTAGGATTATGATAGTTGGAATGTAAGTACATGTGTGCTTAGTCATAGAAGTTTGATATGAAATTTCATTAAGATTGAGTAAGGAATAGCCGAATAAGCTATAGGCTATACAAGGATAAAATTTGTATACAAGTTGTGTATGTAACTTTAATAGCTAATAAACATTATTATTGTATATATATACATATATATTCGGTCCTTAAAGAAATGGATGAAAAAAAATGTATCTAAAACTTATCAAGTCATTGTGGTCATTGCGAATGTGGGATGGTTAAAGGAGATTTTCAAATTCGGATTATGTATATGTATGTGAATGGGATATTCAATAACCATTTCGGCAAGATGGGGTAAAGGGTTAAGTTATAAGAATTTTAGGTATCATACGCATTTAGACATTAAGATTATATGCTTGAAGTGAGGTGTTAAAATAATTAGATAAATGGTTGATTTCATTATTGAGTATAAAAGTTAGGAGCTTTAAATTTTCCTTTGATGTTCGAAAAGATTAAATAGATTTATTTGTTTAAATTTAAGCTCAAGAGCTAAAGGGATCGAAATCCGATAAAGGAAAGGAGAAAGCAACTAATAGTCTATCCGTAATTATCCAAGCATACCCGAGGTAAGTCTTTGAGTAGTTACGATTCAATTTAGATTATGTTTTAAGTAAATTAAAGTCATGCTCTAGAATATAGTTAAGGAACCGAAAATGATATTGCTTAATAAGCGATTTGTGTTGGAATTCTAATTATGAAATTGAAATATATATATGTCATGATTTATTACTACGTGCATGGATATTATGATGATAACCGGGCTGAGCCCCGAAGGCAATTGTGCGAGATACCATATCCGGGTTGAGTCCCGAAGGCATTTATGCGAGCTACCACATCCGGGCTAAATCCCGAAGACATTTTTGTACGAGTTACCATATCCGGGCTGAGTCCCGAAGGCATTTGTGCGAGTCACCATAACCGGGCTAAGTCCCGAAGGCATTTGAGCAAGCGTAGCTATGTCAAGTCAATCCTCAAGGTACTTGGTTGAAGAATGAATGGTTTTTGCTGTAATAATTCAATTAATACACTTGAAAAGTCCCAATGGATGAGGTATGTTTTGAATATGAATTGAAATATTGATTAGTTAAAATAATGATGATTTGCTCTATCGATTAATCAAACTGGTTTTTAGTTAATTTGATTTTCTTATGCATGAATATAAGGATTAGAAATATGAAGTAGGTATGATTTTGAGTATAAGTGAGTATGAGATAAATTGTTTAGTCATATGAATGTTATATTTCAGTTGTGCACAATTTTACTACTCAATCTTACTAAGCATTAAACGCTTATTCCGTTTCTTTGATTTTTGTTTTATAGATATTGGTTCGTCAGTTATAGGATTCGGGATTGTCGCAGTCAAAGTCACCCACACTATCAACGCTCCTTTTTGGTACATTTTTGGTTGAACTTTGAAATGGCATGTATAGGACTACCTTTTTGTTTGATGGTTATGCACCTTTTGGAATTGTATAAATTTGGTTAGCCATGCGAAAATGGCTTGTGTTCATATTCGAATCATAATGTTATAATCATCGTGTATGTATATGGTTATCGAGAAGTACGGATATGTGTGGCAATGATTGACCATTGGGATGGTTAATCACAATTATAAATTGTGTTATGTATGCTATCGGATTAGTTAAGTCATGGAAACTAGGCAATAGGTAAAGTCTACCCTAAAGTCAGATGTTGACAGCATCAATGGGGCAAATTTGAAAAATCGGTAAAATTTGTAAGAATGGAGTTAATTAGTGGATAAATTATGTAATCGAACCTTGATGAATCTACTTTCTTATGGAAGAAACGAAACGGTCAAATGAGTCGTATGTTAAGAGATATTTAGGTTTTCATGTAACAGGGCCAGAGCAATTTCTGGATCCCCTGTATTGACTTTGAAAATTTTCCATAAATTAACCAGAGATAATTAGAAGTCATACCCCATATGTGCAGATTCCTTATTGAGTCTAGTTTCTTTAGAAACAAACGGCATAAGATTTGAAGCCCTGTATAGGAAGATACTTAAGTTGCAATGCATGAAGGTCTGTGTAGTCGAACCCTGTAACATGGGAGACTTAATCTAATAAACTGTACCGTTTGGCCTGATCAAAAATTCTAGAAAAAAATTTGTAGATAGATACATGAGTCTAGTTTCAGGGAAAATTTATAGATTAAGTTTTCAAGCTTCGGAACTCGAGATATGATTTTTAAGGTGGTCGTGACGCAGTTAGCCAGCATGTCTGAAATTTTAAAAATGAACCGTGTAAGCCAATGAAGTAAGTTCGTAAATACCTCGTTTTCAATCCCGGTAACAGTCTCGGGTTCGGGGCGTTACATTTTATTGGTATCAAAGCCATGGTTTAGTCGATTCTAGGACTATCGTAATACGTTTGGGTCTAGCTATACATGCCATTTTGTGATTATTTGATAGTGTGGGTATTTCTGACAGTTTAAATGTGTGTTTATGTTAGTAATGGATCCCGATCCCAATCGAGCGGTAGCTGACGATGTGGAGAGTGTAGCGCCTGCTCCCACGTACGGGACAGCGCCGATGGACTCTCAACCTGTTGCGAGCAATCAAAATGATGAGGCTAGACAAGCCTTTTATAATGTGATGAATGATTGGTTTAACCAATACATTCGAACTAATACGGCTGTTCCACAACCCCCACTCCCGACTAATACCTCTCCTGCACCTGCGGTACCTCCGATAATCGACCAGATGAGGTTAAACAAGCCCCCGGTTGACAGAATCCGAAAGCACGGGGCTACTGAATTTAAAGCTACGGACAGCGATGATGCCGAGCAAGCTGAATTTTGGTTGGACAACACTATCCGGGTACTTGATGAACTATCCTGCACACCCGAGGAATGCCTGAAGTGTACTATCTCTTTGTTACGTGATTCCGCCTACTATTGGTGGAATACATTGATTTCTGTTGTCCCTAAAGAGCGGGTAACTTGGGAGTTTTTTCAAACCGAGTTTGAAAAAGTATATCATCCCAGAGATTCATTGATCAAAAACGAAAGGAATTTCTTGAACTTAAACAAGGTTCCATGACGATTCATCGATTATGAGCGAAAGTTTGTGAGGCTTAGCGGTATGCTCGTGAATGCGTTTCTTGAAGCTATAATGTGTAAACGGTTTGAAGATGGTTTGAATGAGGATATAAAATTGTATGTTGGCATTTTAGAGATCAGAGAGTTTGTAGTGCTTGTCGAGCGAGCTTGCAAAGCCGAAGAGCTCGGTAAGGAGAAAAGAAAAGCTGAATTGGGGGCCAAAGAGTTTCGTAAGAGATCATCGGGAAAGCCCTTCCAACAGTCATCGAAGAAATTTAGAGATGATTCTGGCCGATCCCAAGACACTTCGGGTTTTTCAAGACGAGATCGCGATCGACCTCCTGTGAGTACACGAGTCACTTCGGTTGCCAGTGTGGGAAATGATCGACGGGATAGGTCAGAGTGTCAGCATTGTGGTAAATGGCATTCGGGGAGTTGTAGATTCCATGACCGCTCCTGCTATAAGTGTGGATCAGCCGACCATTTTATCAAGGATTGTCCGAGAATGTCTGAACAAAATGTAAATCAGAGTGGGAAACCGGGTGCTACTACTGCTCGTGGTAGACCATCTAGAAATGCGGGGAATGCTAGCGGAGGTCAGAGAGGATCTAGAGATGTCACAACCAGATCTGAGGCTCGTGCTCCAGCTAGAGCTTATGCTATACGCGCACGCGAGGATGCCTCTTCGCCAGATGTTATTACGGGTACTTTTACTCTCTTTGATACTGATGTGATTGCTTTGATAGACCCCGGTTCTACTCATTCATATGTATGTGAAACCTTAGCATCCAGTAAGACTCTACCTGTTGAGTCTACTGAGTTCGTAATTAGGGTGTCAAACCCCTTGGGTCGCATACGTGTTTGTCGACAAAGTGTGCAAGAAATGTCCTCTAGTAATCCGAGGTTTTACATTTTCGGCGATTTGATGCTTTTACCGCTTGACGAAATTGATGTTATCCTCGGTATGGATTGGTTGACCGTACATTATGCAATTGTAAATTGCAAAAGTGAACCATCGATTTGAGATGTGTAAATAACGAGATAATCCGAGTCAGGTCTACCGACTCGAATAGGTTGCCAGTGTAATATAAATCGATCTTTGGCTCGTAAATATGTAAGAAAGGGTGTGAAACATACCTTGTGTATGTCTTGGATGACAAAGAGTTAGAAAAGAAGCTGAATCTGTACAGTGGTTTGTGAATACCACGATGTTTTTCCGAAGAATTACTGGGTTTACCACTGTTCGGGAGGTAGAGTTTGGCATCGAGCTTGTACCTGGGACTACCCCGATTTCAATAGCTCCGTATCGTATGGCCCCAACGGAATTAAAGGAATTGAAAGCTCAGTTGCAAGAGTTGACAGATAAAGGTTTCGCTCGACCAAGTTTCTCACCTTAAGTGTGCGATTTTGTTTGTGAAAAAGAAGGACGGAACCATGAGGTTGTGCATAGACTATCGTCAGCTGAATAAAGTGACGATAAAGAATAAATATCCGTTACCGCGTATTGATGATTTGTTTGATCAACTGAAGGGAGCCTCGGTGTTTTCAAAGATAGATTTGAGATCGGGTTATTATTAGCTGCGAGTTCGAGATTCGGATATACCTAAAACTACTTTCAGAACGAGATACGGCCATTATGAGTTCTTAGTGATACCGTTTGGGCTCACTAATGCCCCTGCGGTATTTATGGATTTGATGAATCGAATCTTCAGACAATATTTGGACCGGTTCGTAGTTGTGTTTATCGATGACATCTTGGTCTATTCAAGAGATGAGACCGAACATGCTGAGCACCTAAGATTAGTGTTGCGAATTTTACGGGATAAGCAGTTATATGCTAAGTTCAGTAAGTGTGAGTTCTGGTTAAGAGAGGTTAGCTTCTTGGGTCATGTGGTCTCGCGATCGGGTATCGAGTTGATCCGAACAAAATTTCAGCCATACTTAGCGGAAACCACCGAGAAATATTGCGAGGTTGGAGCTTTTTGGGACTTGCCGGTTACTACCGAAGATTTGTAAAAGGTTTTTCGATGATAGCCACGCCAATGACGAAGCTACTTCAAAAGGATGTTAAGTTCGAATGGACGGAAAGGTGTCAGAAAAGTTTTGATCAACTGAAAACTTATTTGATCAAGCTCCAATCTTAGTGCGGCCGAATCAGGCAAAGAATTTGTCATTTATAGTGATGCTTCCCTACTTGGGTTGGGTTGCGTATTGATGCAAGAAGGTAGAGTTGTGGCGTATGCGTCGAGACAATTAAAGCCACATGAGAAAAATTATCCGACTCATGATCTCGAATTAGTTGCCATTGTTTTCGCCTTGAAAATATGGCGACATTACTTATTTGGTGAGAAGTGCCATGTGTTCTCGGATCACAAAAGTCTCAAATATTTGATGACCCAAAGAGACTTAAATCTGCGACAAAGACGTTGGCTTGAGTTGTTAAAAGATTATGAACTTGTTATTGACTACCACCCGGGGAAGGCTAATGTGGTTGCGGATGCCTTAAGTCGTAAATCACTGTTTGCTTTACGAGCAATGAATGTACATTTGTCTATTTTATCCGACAATGTGTTAGTGGTGGAATTAAAGGCCAAACCATTGTTGATTCATCAAATTCGTGAAACTCAGAAAATCGATGAAGAATTGGTTGCAAAACGGGCTGAATGTGTTTCGAGTATGGAATCAGAGTTTCAAGTTGATGATGACGATTGTTTGAGGTTCAGAAGTCGGTTGTGTGTTCCAAGAAATTCAGAACTTATTTGCGATTCTCGAACGAAGCTCATTGTAGCCGAATGGCAATTCACCCGTGAAGTACGAAAAAATGTACAACGACACGAGACATCGATTTTGGTGGCATGGCATGAAAGCGAGACATTTTTGATTTTGTTTCGAAGTGTTTAATATGTCAACAAGTGAAAGCGGAACATCAAGTGCCTACGGGTTTACTTCAGCCGATCATGATATCTGAATGGAAATGGGATCGAGTCACGATGGATTTTGTATCTGGGTTGCCATTGTCGACAAGTAAGAAAGATGCGATTTGGGTTGTTGTTGATAGACTGACTAAGTCGGCTCATTTTATCCCCGTACGTACGGATTTTTCATTGGATAAACTAGCTAAATTGTATGTTTCTCAGATTGTGAGACTACACGGGGTACCGATTTCTATTGTGTCGGACAGAGATCCGAGATTCACCTCACGATTTTGGAAGAAATTGCAAGAAGCTTTGGGTACCAAGTTGCATTTTAGCACCGCTTTCCATCCACAAACTGATGGTCAATCCGAGTGGATAATTCAGATACTTGAGGATATGTTGAGATGTTGCATCCTTGAGTTTAGTGGTTCATGGGAGCGGTATTTACCTTTGATTGAGTTCGCTTACAACAATAGTTTTCAATCAAGTATTAAGATGGCACTTTATGAAGCTTTGTACGGGCGTAAATGCCGTACGCCATTGTTTTGGACCAAGCTCGGTGAAAGCAAACTTTTCGGAGTGGATTTGATTAAAGATGCTGAACAGAAAGTAAGAATAATTTGTGAAAATATGAAGGCAGCATCAGATCGTCAGAAATCGTATGCGGACTTAAAGCGAAGAGATATTGAGTATCAGGTGGGAGACAAAGTGTTTCTTAAGGTCTCACCTTGGAAAAAGATACTTAGATTTGGCCGTAAAGGCAAACTGAGTCCGAGGTTCATAGGGCCATATGAAGTATCCGAACGAATTGGTCCAGTTGCGTATAGATTGATTTTGCCCCCTGAACTTGAAAGGATTCACAATGTTTTTCATGTATCAATGCTTCGACGTTATAGATCTGATCCTTCGCACATAATTACTCCATCAGAGGTTGAAATTCAATCTGATTTGAGTTATGAAGAAGAACCGATTCGTATCCTAGCTCGTGAAGTGAAAGAGTTGAGAAACAAAAAGGTTCCTTTAGTAAAGGTGTTATGGCTCAAACACGGAATTGAGGAAGCTACTTGGGAAACTGAAACATCTATGAAGGAACGATATCCAAATTTATTCACTGGTAAGATTTTCGGGGACGAAAATTTCTTAAGTGGGGAGAAGTTGTAATAGCCCTAAATTGACCCTAATCGGAAAGTGGTTTCGGGACCACAAAACCGAGTCGTAATGATAATTAACCGTCACGTTTGATACTTATTATATGTGATTATACATGTGTGAAAATTTCATGTTTGAATTTTGCTGGTTGTATGTAAATTTATCAAATAGGACTTATATAAAAAAATGTAGAAATGTGCTTGACAAAAAATAAAAATGATCTAATAATGCATAATGTAAAAAGAATGGTACTTGCATGTCAAATTAGCCAAATCTATGTTAGTGGCCGGCCATGTTTAAGGTTAGAATAAATTATAATATTCTTTATGTTAGTAAATTAATATTACAAAAATGAATTAAAGAATAAAGAAATGAAAACATGAGATAGTGGGAGGAGAAACCAAGGTTGACTATGCTTTCTCCTCCATTGCCGTAGCTAGAGAAAGAAAGAGAAAGGGAAGCTTTAAGAATTCGGTCAATTGAAGCTAGAAAGGTTAGTAAATGGTGTTAAATTTTCTTGAAATCTAAACTTGTTTTAGGTAATCACCTTGTTTATTAATTAGCCCATGCAAAAATTTTAAGTTTAAAGGATAAATGGAGCATTCGGCTATGGGAATTAAAGAAAGAATTTGATGATTTCATTCAATTGTTGATGATGGATGAGTTAAAAAAATATATGTGGATATTTGATGTCATGAACAAATATTATTAAGATGTTTTTGAATTGAGTGAATTAGACTTTGGAGCAAATGAAGATTCGGCATTCTCATAATGTTTTGTTTAGAATATGATTTTTTATTTTAGGATTATGATAGTTGGAATGTAAGTACATGTGTGCTTAGTCATAGAAGTTTGATATGAAATTTCATTAAGATTGAGTAAGGAATAGCCGAATAAGCTATAGGCTATACAAGGATAAAATTTGTATACAAGTTGTGTATGTAACTTTAATAGCTAACAGCATTATTATTGTATATATATACATATATATTCGGTCCTTAAAGAAATGGATGAAAACGAAATGTATCTAAAACTTATCAAGTCATTGTGGTCATTGTCGAATGTGGGATGGTTAAAGGAGATTTTCAAATTCGGATTATGTATATGTATGTGAATGGGATATTCAATAACCATTTCGGCAAGATGGGATAAAGGGTTAAGTTATAAGAATTTTAGGTATCATACGCATTTAGACATTAAGATTATATGCTTGAAGTGAGGTGTTAAAATAATTAGATAAATGGTTGATTTCATTATTGAGTATAAAAGTTAGGAGCTTTAAATTTTCCTTAGATGTTCGAAAAGATTAAATAGATTTATTTGTTTAAATTTAAGCTCAAGAGCTAAAAGGATCGAAATCCGATAAAGGAAAGGAGAAAGCAACTGAATAGTCTATCCGTAATTATCCAAGCATACCCGAGGTAAGTCTTTGAGTAGTTACGATTCAATTTAGATTATGTTTTAAGTAAATTAAAGTCATGCTCTAGAATATAGTTAAGGAACCGAAAATGATATTGCTTAATAAGCGATTTGTGTTGGAATTCTAATTATGAAATTGAAATATATATATGTCATGATTTATTACTACGTGCATGGATATTATGATGATAACCGGGCTGAGCCCCGAAGGCAATTGTGCGAGATACCATATCCGGGTTGAGTCTGAAGGCATTTATGCGAGCTACCACATCGGGCTAAACTCAAGACATTTTTGTACGAGTTACCATATCCGGGCTGAGTCCCGAAGGCATTTGTGCGAGTCACCATAACCGGGCTAAGTCCCGAAGGCATTTGAGCAGCGTAGCTATGTCCGGTCAAATCCCGAAGGTACTTGGTTGAAGAATGAATGGTTTTGCTGTAATAATTCAATTAATACACTTGAAAAGTCCCAATGGATGAGGTATGTTTTGAATATGAATCGAAATATTGATTCCGTTAAAATAACGAGATTTGCTCTATCGATTAATCACTTACGGTTTTTAGTTAATTTGATTTTCTTACGCATGAATATAAGGATTAGAAATATGAAGTAGGTATGATTTTGAGTATAAGTGAGTATGAGATAAATTGTTTAGTCATATGAATGTTATATTTGGTTGTGCACAATTTCACTACTCAATCTTACTAAGCATTAAACGCTTATTCCGTTTCTTTGATTTTTGTTTTATAGATATTGGTCGCGTCGATTATCGGATTCGGGATTGTCGCATGATAAGTCACCCACACTATCAACGCTCCTTTTTGGTACATTTTGGTTGAACTTTGAAATGGCATGTATAGGACTACCTTTTGTTTGATGGTTATGCACCTTTTGGAATTGTATAAATTTGGTTAGCCATGCGAAAATGGCTTGTGTTCATATTCGAATCATAATGTTATAATCATCGTGTATGTATATGGTTATCAAGAAGTACGGATATGTGTGGCAATGATTGACCATTGGGATGGTTAATCACAATTATAAATTGTGTTATGTATGCTATCGGATTAGTTAAGTCATGGAAACTAGGCAATAGGTAAAGTCTACCCTAAAGTCAGATGTTGACAGCATCAATGGGGCAAATTTGAAAAATCGGTAAAATTTGTAAGAATGGAGTTAATTAGTGGATAAATTATGTAATCGAACCTTGATGAATCTACTTTCTTATGGAAGAAACGAAACGGTCAAATGAGTCGTATGTTAAGAGATATTTAGGTTTTCATGTAACAGGGCCAGAGCGATTTCTGGATCCCCTGTATTGACTTTGAAAATTTTCCATAAATTAACCAGAGATAATTAGAAGTCATGCCCCATATGTGCAGATTCCTTATTGAGTCTAGTTTCTTTAGAAACAAACAGCATAAGATTTGAAGCCCTGTATAGGAAGATACTTAAGTTGCAATGCATGAAGGTCTGTGTAGTCGAACCCTGTAACATGGGAGACTTAATCTAATAAACTGTACCGGTTTGGCCTGATCAAAAATTCTAGAAAAAAATTTGTAGATAGATACATGAGTCTAGTTTCAGGAAAATTTACGGATTAAGTTTTTGAGCTTCGGAACTCGAGATATGATTTTTAAGGTGGTCGTGATGCAGTTAGCCAGCATGTCTGAAATTTTAAAAATGAACCGTGTAAGCCAATGAAGTAAGTTCGTAAATACCTCGTTTTCAATCCCGGTAATGGTCTTGGGTTCGGGGCGTTACACCAAAAACACCACGGAGATATACCGCCAAATACTACTTGAACAAAAGTTCCTATCGCGATTCTTTCTCGCCATTGACTTCAAGGCAAAGAGATTCATACTAGGACTCCTATTCAAGAAGAGACTTCGAACGAGAGTATTTTTCATCAAGGAGATTGAGACGACAAGGAGGCGACTATGATTTTGACTCCTTCCAAGAAAATGTGCGAAGAGATAGATATACTTTGTCCCGAACTTCAAAGAAATCATTCAAGGAGTGTTCTACACGAAGTTATGATTGTGAATCACATGCAAATAGTTCTTGGCCTTTCAAACATGATCTCTGTTCTTATGATTCTTTTGTACATTCTTGTAACAAGAAAACAAAAGAAAGAAAAGAAAAAGCAAAAGAAGAAAAAGAAAACGAAATAAAAAGAAAAGAGAGGCAAAAGGCAAGTAAGAGAGAAAATGAGCGAATCTTGAGAGAACTTGAAAAAGCCTTTGAAAAACAAAAAGAAAATGAAAAAGAAAATGAGATTGAAAAAGAGTTTGAGAGAGAAAAAGAATGTGAACAAGAAAAAAGAGTGGAACAAGAAATTAAGATAAAAGAAACGAGCGATTCAGAAGAAATAGAATCGAGTGAAAACGATGTTAGTGAGCAAGCGAGGATTCTGTCTACTAACACTTCTGCTCAATCTTTTTGTGATCTTTCTTTTCACGTTCCTAAAAGTCTGTGCCACCAAATCCAACTTCGATACCTTCAAAACGAGAGGCATTTTCAGTTGTTTGAAAAAGGTAAGTCTGTGGATGACTGCCACCCATTGGAAATCGAAGGTAAGGAAGGTAAGAAATCTTTGTTTATTGAATCAAGGCCGCCTGATTTAAAAATTATTCATAAAGATTTTGATGGCATAACTTCTGAAAAACTTCCATCTTTTGATTTGGCTAATTATTGTTCACATATTAATGTTAACAATGTTGATTCCAAAGATGCCATGAAGATTCTGTCTTATGACATGTTTTATAATGGCAATTCTGTTGATTCTGTTGGATTGGTTCATCCTGTGCAAATTGTGAATATATGTGATAAAAGGTTTTCACATTTTGATAAGCATGGCTATGTAAATTCTTTGAATTCATCTTTCTGTTTAAACATGCCTATTCGATTGGTTTCTGATGGATTTGAACTTTTGAAAAGTTGCATGTTCACAATTTCTTTGTTCGACATATGTGTTCAAAAGTTTTCGCATACAATGAATAATTCGTTTGATTTTGCCCTTCAAAAGAAAACCTTAAATCTTTGTGCGAAGTTTCCATATTTTGATCTGCCTATTCGATTGAGTTTTGTGAAGTATGACTGTTTGCATGTTTGTCTGCCTAAACCTTCTTTGATCTACTTTTGTGATTTATTTGAGAAAACAAAATTCTTGCTGTATTTTGGGATAAGTGATCAAAATCGAGTGTTTAAGCCTGGAGCTAGCCACTTTAAGTTGTTACCAAGAGAAGGTAAGCATCATAATTCCCTTGTAAATAAATTTGTTGTACCTTTTCATCCATCGCGAATTTTATCTTCATTTCTGAAAATAAATCTTGTGGTGAGTTTACAAAGTCAAAATCAAGCCTTTGATTCTAAAAATTTTATTTTTAATCCCGGAATTGATTCATGCAATCAACTTGTGAATAGCATCTCATTATGTCCTTTTAAGTACATTATCCATGGTGACTTTGACATCTTCCATCTTTGTGGAAATTACCTTTTTAAGAGCGAGAGTTACTTTTTTTATTTTACACCTTTTCAGGTTTATTCGAGTTCAAAGTATCGATTACATTACCTTGCTAAGGAGCGAAGGTTTGTTTTGCGCAAACGAGGTAAAATCAAATTTTCATCAAGTAACTTCCAAGATAATCAAGGTAAGTCAACAATATCTTGGTTTTGTTTGAAAGATGAAGAAATCAGTGTTGTTGATGATGACTTTGTGGAAAGTGGCCATATTGTTCATCCTGCTACTGTAAGTCTATTCAATCGAATACGGCAAGGTGAGGTTGCTCAAATCAAAAAGCCAAGTGAATATGTCCTTTGTTTTGATCCATTTGGAATGTTGTGGTTGAAACGAGGAATGCATTTTTGTTTGCTAAATTGCATGATTAATCATTCCCTATTTTCATTCTGTTCAATTGCCCATATTGATGGCATAACGAAATTGTGCGATAATATGAAGCATCCATGTTTCAAAATTAATCGGCGACTCAACTTGAGGACAAGTCGCTTTGAAGACGGGGGGAATGATGTGAGCACGCCCGGGGCATCTCGAATGCAAACCAAGATCTAATCGAGCTTCCAAGAGGACCCATAACTCGAGCTGATGCTAAGCATTTCCTACAAGTCGTTTTAGCTTCAAGTGCAACACCTTGGTGAAAACAAGGCCCAATGCTCACAAAATTAGCTTGAAGCAACTATCCAAAGAACCCATGCATTGTTGGCAAGCTGATCCTAGCTCGTTTCGGCTCCTCGAGCTCCATCCACTCAATTCACTCATTTGAGCTCATTTCATTTCGTTTGAGCTCAATCGAGCTTACTTTCAGCTCATTCTTCATTTCAATAAATTAAAATAAATTTTAGTTTTATACAAATTAGTTTGCTGTAGCTCATTAACGAAAATCCTAGCTCAAATAAGTTTATTAAACGTTTTCACTTAGTTTGAGCTAGCCAAACTTAATGCTACTAGCTAGTCTTTAATTAATGTGTTTAGTTTAGCTTAACATGATATTTATGATGTCTATTTCATGCTCTTAACATGTTCAGCCGAATATACATTGGGATTTAATATGTTCATGTTTCTTGTAGGTTCAACCGAATGTATTGAGTACATTAAATGTGATTCATGCACGGCCAGGTACATGGATTATGAGAGTTCATGCATGAACGAATTTTATGCATGGTGGGCTGGCTATTGGTGATTCCCAAGCAACCTTTTAGCCAAGAGTTAAGTTCCACAAAGTGACCGAATACATGGAGGAGCCATTAATGCAAGTACATGCATGGCTTAATACATCGTATGGAAGGATGCATGCACAACTAGTGTTCAATGGATGGCATTTGAAGGAATTCATGTATTGGGGACGTTCATGCAAGTGGAGGCTATTTTATGTACATGTATTTGAAGATTCATGGACCGTAATTAAGGAAGAACATGCATTGGTACGTTTCATGCATGTATCATGCATATCCAAGATGTCCATTCAAGTATTCAAGGTACATTCAAGCTTCATTCGGCCAAGGGAGATGTAGAAGTATTAAAGGGCTGCACATTCATGAACTATGGTTTTTCTTCTAGGCTAAGTATGCATGAATGCATCAAGTGAAGCAACATAATGGTTCAGCCAATTCATGCACCATCTTCAAGCATGAACCAAATTTTAATGCTTTTGTGTGAACATGTTAAATACAAATATGAACAGAATTTAAGTTAGTGTGAACATCATAGATGCCGAATATCAATAGACATCTTAGTCTTATAAATAGTTTGTTTATTTCATTGTAAAGGGACTTTTGCCAAATTATTAATGAACATTGTTCTTGTGAGGTTGCTTCCTCTCATATCTCGTACAAGTTTCGAAAGACTTATCTAGCTTGTGCTAGTGGCGTCAATCGTCCTTGTTTGAACTTATCACTAATCTTGGTGTGGCGTTCACCTATCTTTCCATCCATCCTTTTCACCTTAACAATATAGGAAATGGGGTGACACTTTTTAGTGTTGAATCACTCCTGACGTTAAGTTTACTATTCCATCCCTATCTTTCGAATTTCTTTCTTGTTATCACCAAACCTGAACCACCTATCTAACATCTATCTTGTTTACCTTAGCCGAACCTATCACTATTCTTACATTTATTTGAAACCTTCCGCTTATTCAAACCTATCCATTCACTTCTACTTCCAAAACCGAGGCACGAACGACTCTTCTCGTCTACGATAGGGCAACTACGTGAATTCGACTCAATCACCCGAGCCAGATCACATTATCGCCATTGTCGTAAGTTCAACTCCTTCTGAGTCATCAAATACTTTAGACTTTTATGGTCAGTGAATATCTGATATCTCTCACCGTACAAATGGTGTCTCCAAATCTTTAATGCGAACACTATAGCTGCTAGCTCCAAATCGTGGGTCGGGTAATTTCTCTCATGTAGCTTTAGCTGTCTCGAGGCGTAGGCTATAACCTTGCCTTCTTGCTTGAGCACACACCCTAGCCCATTCAAGTGTGCATAACTATACACTACAAACTCCTTTCCCGGTTCCGGTTGCACTAAAATTGGAGCTTCGGTTAACAAAGCCTTTAATTTTTCAAAACTTTGTTGGCACTTCTCTGTCCATTCAAACTTGACATCCTTTTGTAACAACTTTGTCATCGGAGTAGCTATTATTGAGAACCCATTTACAAATCTTCTGTAGTACCCAGCCAAACCCAGAAAGCTTCGAACCTCTGTCACATTCCTCGGTAATTTCCACTCAATAATAGCTGAGATCTTGCTTGGATCAAATTTGATTCCATCTCCTGACATGATGTGTCCCAGGAATCCAACCTCTTTAAGCCAAAATTCACTCTTACTGAACTTGGCGTATAACTGCTTATCTCTCAAAGTTTGTAGAACCGTTCTCAAATGCTCCGCGTGCTCGCTCTCATCACGCGAATAAATCAATATGTCGTCGATAAAAACGACAACGAACTTATCCAAGTATAGTCGAAAAATGCGATTCATCAAATCCATAAACACCGCATGAGCATTTGTTAAATCGAAGGGCATAACAAGAAACTCATAATGCCCATACCTCGTCCTAAAGTGATTTTCGATACATCTTGCTCCTTAACCCTTAACTGATAGTAGCCCGACCTTAAGTCGATCTTAAAAACACGTGGCTCCCCTCAACTGATCGAACAGATCATCGATCCTTGGCAAGGGATACTTTTTTTGCACAGTCACCTTGTTGAGCTATCGGTGGTTTATGCACAACCTCATCGACCCGTCTTTCTTTTACACAAAAAGTCCTGGAGCACACCATGATGAATAACTCAGTCTTGCAAAACCTTTATCCGTTAACTCTTGTAACTGAGTCTTCAACTCCTTTAACTGTATTGGAGCCATTCTATATGGAGCAATCGAGATAGGTTTCGTACCAAGGACCAACTCGATGCCAAACTCAACTTCTCTGGTTGGAGGCAATCCGGGCAACTCTTCCGAAAACACATCTAGATACTCACATACCACCGGCACTGTCTCAATTTTCACTTCCAACTCTTTGGTATTCAATACAAATGCTACGTAGGACTCATACCCTTTTCTCAAATATTTCTCGGTAGTCAAAGACAAAATTAGTACTGGTGAGTTATCTGATTCACCTGATTCAACCCGAATAATATCCCTATTCTCACATTTCATTTTAATAAACTTACTACCACAATTCACTATCACATTATGAGTAGTTAACCAATCCATGCCAAGAATTAGGTTAAATTCATCAAACAGTAGTAGCATGAGGTTGCCAGAAAATAATGACCTCTAATCATTAAAGGACAATCTCTACACACTTTATCAACTAACACATGCCTGCCTAACGGGTTTGACACCTTTATCACAATTTTGGTAGACTCAACAAGCATATTCATACTGGGTACTAATTTCATCACACATAGGAATGAGTAGACCTCGGATCAATCAAAGCAATAACAGAAATATCATGAAGAGAAAAAGTGCCCGTAATAACATCTAGTGAAGACGCCTCTTCACGAGCGCGAATGACATAAGTCTTTGCAAGCACTCGGCCCTCGGACCTCACAGCTGAATCTCTAGGGGCACCTCTACTTCTAGCCCTATTGCCCAGGTTCTTCTGTGGTCTACCCCTCATAGGAGCACTACTCGCCTTCACATCTTGCTTTTTCTCTTTCTCATTTAATTCAGGGCAGTCTCGGATGAAGTGGTCCAAAGATCCACATTCGAAGCAACCTCTTTCATTTCCTCAGCACTAGCTAAAATGATGCTTACCACACTGTGAAGACTCCAGCCTGTTTGGCTGAGCACTACCAACACTCGCGACAGAAGTGGTCTGAGTTTGGAAGCCGTGTTCGGCTTGTTCTTGTTCCTACTTGAGAACCCCACTGACGCGTTCGATCGGGTGGAAGACTCTCTCGGTCTCTTAGATGAAGTCTGCTGTGACTTTCCCATTTGTCTTTTCCTTGAGTCTCGGGACTCAATGTCAGCTCTTCTCTTCTATTTGGCCAATTCCTCAGCCTTACATGCTCTCTCCACGAGCACTACAAATTCTCTTATCTCCAAAATGCTAACTAATAGACGAATATCTTCATTCAACCCATCTTCAAACCTCTTGCACATAATGGCTTTTGTAGATATACACTCCCGTGCATATTTGCTGAGTCTCATAAACTTACATTCGTACTTAGTCACCATCCTACGGCCTTGCTTCAGCTCTAAAAACTCTTTTCTTTTCTGGTCTATAAACCTCTGAATAATGTACTTCTTCAGGAACTCCTCTTGGAAGAACTCCCATGTAATCCTTTCCCTTGGTACAATCTACACGAGGGTGTTCCACCATTGGTAGGCTGAATCTTGTAGGAGTGACACTGCGCACTTCACGCATTCCTCAAGCGTGCACGATAACTTATCAAATACCCTAATGGTATTTTTTAACCAAAATTCTACTCTCTCCGGGTCATAATCAACCCTAGCCCAAAATTACTCGGCCCCTTAATTTCATATCTTATCTACAAGGGGTTTCTCTCTCCTAACCAAATCCACTCCTCGCGGAGCTACAAGGGCATACTGAGGAATTGGAGGAGGTAGGGGAGGTGGAGTGTTCGGATTTGCACGAACAAACTCCGTGTACCAGGCATCCATCATGTGGAAGTAAGCTTCTCTAGCCCCTCCGCCCTGACTCAGTGTCACGGACCCACTATCTACTGGTGTGGTCCCTTCAGTGGGAGTCGACGCATTACTTTTTACGTCATCTGCCGTAGCTACATCAGGATCCATTTACTATATGAAAAGCATAATTTATAATTGTCAGGAGTCGTCATACTATCAATATACAACTATGGCATGTTTAGCTAGATTCGTACTCATGCTAGGTTAGTCCTAGAATCGACTAAACCATGCTCTGATACCATTAAATGTAACCTTACATACCTGTGCCCTATGTTGAGACAGAATACGAGGCGTTACTAAACTCAAACACATGCATTCCACGTTTTGGTGTCATTAAAACTCGAACATATTAAAAACTTTTTCCAAACTTTGTCTAAAACTTCTTATTAATGGCCTATAAAGTCCAAAACATTTCTTGGAAACCACTCGGGACTAATTCAGATCCTTTAACCAACACTAGGAAAATGATCTTTAAAAATAGAACACATGCTCGTGTGGATGGGCAACACACCCGTGTGATCATTAGAACAAGGCTGTGTTGATTGCCCATGTGACACACACAACCTCAGCCTCTAGGGACACACCTGTATCCCACGCTCATGTGAATTAAATTCTAATTTCGAACCTACAGAGGTTTTCACACGGCCTGACACATGCCCGTGTCTATGGCCTGTGTCTCTCACACGGCCATGACACGCCCATGTCCTAGCCCGTGTCTAAAAACCTTGACTTTTGTTTCTGACGTCAGCAATCCTTAAGGGTCATACAGCCAAAGCACACGCCCGTGTGCTAGGCCATGCCCTTCACACTACTGAGACACATGGCTGTGTCTTTGCCCGTGTGTTTACTACCATGCATACTGACTTGAAATTTTTACGTACAGGGGACACACGACCGGACAACACGCCCATGGGGCTAGCCGTGTGGATAGTATAAGGCTATCTACCAAGCCTTTGCCACCCTAAAACATAATCTAACGCATCAAAGTCTAACTAATATGATTTCACAACCAAACGACCATAGCTAAGGCCTATATACAATCTATGTATTCAACCATAAACACCAATTTCACATTCATGAAAGACTACTTTGCATTCAAATAATAACTTTCAATATTAGCCATTTTTCATGGCCTTATACAAAATGAGTCAAATGCTAAAGTAAGCCAACACATTTGGCCAATTAACAATGACACAAAACCCAAAAGTTAGAGTCCTATACATGCCATAATCAAAATAAAAGATCTAACTATACCAAAGGCTTCGGATGATAGTGTGACTGGCTTCTTCGACGTAGGCGATGATCTTCAAGCTACTTTGGTGGCACTATAAGAAAGTGGAAAGGAAATTGAGTAAGCATAAAGCTTAGCAAGTTGCATGCAAAAAAGTATAACAATAATTTATCATTCGTCATCGTGCTCATAACACTAAAATAGGCATAAGCACAACTTACTCATCACTATCCAACATAATTCACATAGCATATACTAAGCTCACATCTCATGCATTTCATTTAGGTACCTGTATCACTCACAACATGGTTATACTTTCCTCGTTTAACTTAAACTATAACCCTTACCGTCGAACCATTTGAAATACTATTGGATAGTCATTAAGCCTTAGACATAGGGTATAATACCGATGCCATGTCCTAGACATGGTCTTACGTTGGCTCTCATGTTAAGTCGATGCTATGTCCCAGACATGGTCTTACACTAACACTCATGTATCCGTGCCGATGCCATGTCCCAGACATGGTCTTACACTGACACGTCATGTAGCCGATGCATGTCCCAGACATGTCTTACACTGGCTTACATCTCGAGGTCGATGCAAGTCCTAGACATGTCTTACACTAGCTCTTGTCTCAATGTTGATGCCATGCCCTAGACATGGTCTTACACTGGCTCTCATAATGTAGCTGATGTGTAACAGCCCTAACCCGTATCTGCCGCCGGAGTAGGTTAAGAGGCATTACTTAATCCATAACACAATTCAGGATAATCGAATATCAAATATCATTTCATTACAGTAAATTTCATACATTCACATTCAATAAGATCGCAAAAGCGAGTATACAATACTTAAAACATGCACTCGGGACCAAATTGACAACAACATATGAAAGTTTTAGAACTTAAAAGAATTCTTAACTTTTAAAAGGTCACATGCCCGTGTAAACAGGCCGTGTGCCTCACACGACCTTGTGTCAATGCCGTGGCAAAACAGGGCATAGCTACTGACTTGCCCACACAGCCAGACCACACGCTCATGTGTCTTGTGTGCTATGCACATGCCTGTGTCCAGGCCGTGTGCTAGGCCGTGCCAAAAATAGGGGGTATTCTGTTTGTGACATCAACATACTAATTAAGGTCACACGGCCAAACCACACGCCCATGTGTCTTGGCTGTGTTCGAGCCTAACTTACAATTTAAGGGAACCCAAGAGGACACACGACCGTGCAACATAGCTGTGTGCCACAGACGGCTAAGACACACGCCCTTGTCTCTTCCCGTGTGGACAAAAATAGGCCATTTGAATAGCCAATTTGCCACCCCAATTTGGTCATCCTACAAGCAAAGGAAAAAAACATTTTTATATCACCATTTCAGCCAATTTTAGCACCAAAACATAACCCTTTTCATATCATATAATAGTCACCAAAATTTGTACTCATAAACCTTACCAATTCATGCCAAACATAAGGTAATATCATACCAAAACATTTCATCCATACATCATTCAGTCTCAGGTTAATCTTACCAAAACTTATCAACTAAAACATACCACAATTTCATATTGCCATCACATACCATGAACCATTATCAAATATGAGTTCAAGCACAAATTAGCCAAGTCACATGGCTAAGCATATACATTACAAAACATACTTCTCAAGCTACTAGCCTATACATGCCATACTTCAGAAATATGCATTTTCAAAAGTACCAAAATGAGATTCGATAGTGTGGTGACGATCCTAGACGATCCCCGAGCTTGCAATAGCTTCGATATCTATAAAACAATGTAAACACACACAAGTAAGCTTTCAAAAGCTTAGTAAGCTCGTACCAAAAACATCAACAATATAAAATATGAAACATCAATACATAAGTAATTATAATTTCTCAATTCATCCATCAAGTCCATGCCAACACCAACTATATGTTCATATCAATTCAATAGACTTTTATGCATTTTACCATCTACCACATAGGTATTGTACTTACCAGAACATTCTCATATCATTCGTTTTCATTCTCACCTCTTACCCAAATACTTTAAGACTTTTCGAAGATCACCAATGCTTTAAACATCCGTACATTTAGTGCTTAAAGGTTAGTTGAAGCTAGAACAATTTCGCACACTTAGTGCCATCTCAATTAACCGAAGCTAAGTCGGTATTGCACACTTAATGCCTCAAGTAGCTGAAGATAATTTAAATCGCACACTTAGTGCCAAATACTTTTAATTCATCATCGTATTCATCCAATTCAATTATATATACATCTATGCATAATTAAAATAGCAACATGTACTCATACTATCATGTTCTACGTACAAACTTACCTCGTACTCGAAGTTGTCGACTTGAATGTTTATTCTACAATCTTCGTCTTCCATCGGTCTAAGTCTGAATTCCTCTTTTCTTGATCTATATGTATTTAAAATTAACCCTTTTATTCACTAAATCATTCAAAATAATCCATATACACACAATTAGGGTATTTTTTTCAAAATAGCCCTCATATTTTTACATTTTGACACTTTAGTCCTTAATTCACAAAATCACAAAATACACAAAATTTGCTTGTACATAAGCTTATCCGAATTTTCATGTAACAGTTCGATTTAGACCCTAGCCAGAATAGTGGTTTCGGGACCACAAATCTGAGTCTGAAAAACATTTTAATATTTTTATCTGTGTCTGTGATAAGTGAATTTGCATATGTGAAATTTCTATAATTTAATTTGTCTGTTTCTGTGCTTAATTATGAAAAAAGACTTAATCACGTAAAATACAAAAGTTGCATCCTAATTTTTAAAGCGCTTATTTGGCTTGGCTTTATAAATGAGAGGTCCTTATGATGCAATTAGACCATTGTACTAATGCATGGACAATTATGGGTATTAATGGATGGAAATTTATATTTTATTAACAAGGATAAAATGGTAAATTGTGTATTAAATGAATCAAAGTAAATCAAATGCATGAAATAAGCCATTTCTCCATGTATTCTTGCCGAAAATCAAAAGAAAATAAGAAGAAAAAGAGCTTTAGGGTTTCGACACTTACAAGCATCAATTAGGTATGTGTTTTTAATCGGTTTTTGATAATTTCTACATTTTTGTAATCATTGCTTCGTGTTCTTCAAAGTCCATGTCTGAATTTTTATTTCTGTTAAAGATTTCATGAAATGCCATTATTGATATCATGAGTTTTATGATGTTCTTGGATGAATTATGAAGGCTTGGTAGATAATTTATAAGTTTTGTCTTTAAATTTTGATGAAATAGAGATATTTGAGCTAAATTGTGAAAATGAATTTTTGAAGGACTAAATTGTGAATTAAATGTGTTATTTGAACTTGTATGAAAGCCATGTATATTCGGTTAAGCTATAGTCTTGGTGAATTTTGCATATTTGCAATTTTGTGAAAAATGGACTAAATTGTCAAAGTATGAAAATGTAAGGGCTAAAATGCAAAGTGCCCTAAATATGTGTTCATGGATTATTTTGAATGAAATGAATGATTGAATAGTTGAATTTGAATTGTAATAGATCAAGAACAAAGAAAATCGAACTTAGACCGAGGGAAGTCCAAAGTAGTTGAATAGTCGACTCGTTTTCGTTTGAAATCCTTACGAGGTAAGTTGAATTACAATTACGTGTTAAATTGATTAAACTCTGCATATTTAAACTATAATCTGTATTGGACGGCCTTGAAAGCCTGATGAATAAACTCCGATAACATGTTGGTTTCTAAGAAGCTCTGTATATTCCTGAAAGATTGTTGATCTTGATCAGAGATATCATGTAAGACCGTTGCTGTGACACAGGCCTCAACTTGAGATTTTGTGTAAGACCCTGTTTGGGATAGAGGCTTCAATACTAAATTACATGTAAGACCACGTCTGGGATGTCGGTATTGTACCTGTTTGTGAATATCTATTCCGTTTTTGAATTGTCCGATGATAAAGTATGAGATATGGAAGTAAATATATGGAATGTATAATTCATACAAGTACGTTTGTATCGTACTAGATTTCTGAATAGAAAAGACTATGTTTCTGTGAAGTAATGTAATATTCTATGAGACGGTTGTGAATTCTGGCTATTAACTGTTATTTATATGCTATATTAGTTTGGGTAATTGTATTTGATTTACTAAGTTCTTTGTAGCTTACTTTGTGTGATTTCTGTCTGTTTTACAGTTATCGCAGCTATTGAAGGCTCAGGATAGTCGAGGATTGTCACCACACTGTCAAACTCATTTTCGTACTTTTGAAAGTGTACATATTTTTAAGTATGGCATGTATAGGCTAGAATGTTTATGTATATAAGCTTGGTATGTATATTTATTATGCCATGTGAATTTGCTAGCAAATGATAAGTTTGTATATAGTTTTGGTGTATGTTTGTAATGTGCTATGTTCTAATGTGAATTGGTCATCTTTAAGCATGGAATTGGTTGATAATTTTGGTATGAATGTTGTATACTATTGCTTGTAGGATTTGACCTAAAAAGGGTGGCAAATATGGCTTAAACCAAGCCTACTTTGTGCCACATGGTTAGGGAGCACGGGCGTGCCTTGTGGCTATGGGCTTAAGTCAGTAGCTAGCTAAGTTTTACACGGTCATGGCACACGGCCGTGTCTATTGGAAGTGTGAAAAAGTCAGTATAGGAACTATTTTTGGCACGGTTGGACCACATGAGTGTGTCTTGTGCCCGTGTGAGTCACACGGCCTAGGTACACGGGCGTGTGACTTTGGCAGTTTTGAAAGTTTTGGATAAGTTCTGAAAATTTTGAATGTGTTCGGTTCAGTCCTGACCTTTCTTAAATGTATGTTTTAGGTCCCGTAGACCATCTTAAAGTGTGAATTGTGGATGAACGCCTATGTATTAATGTTATATGATATCTGTGATTCTGTATTGTTTTGAAATGCTCTGTCCATCCGGTGATGCCCCTTACCTATTTCGGCGACGGTTACGGGATAGGTGTGTTACATTTCATGACTCTCATAAAAGTCCATACATTTCATTTATTTCACATTTTAGTCCCTCAAAATAACATTTTTACAAATTAGCCCAAATTACTCAATTTCATCAAAAATTCAAAGACAACACATTTAAACCCAACATCAAGCTTCCATAATTTATCAACTATCATAGTTTCATCAATGACACATTTCAAAATCATCAACAAAATCAGAAATTGACACATGGGCTTGATAATACACTAAGCAACGATCACAAAAACGTAGAAATTATCAAGAACCGATCAAAAACACATACCTTAATTCAATCTCAAAGTGTCAAAACCCTAGAACTCTTTTCTTCTTCTTTTTTCTTAGTATTTTCGGTGCATGAACACTAAAAATAAGCTAATTTAAGCTTTGGTTTTATTTAATTAACCTTTATTAAATAATTTCCAATTATACCCTTAATGAAAACATATAAACACTTAATAATGGTTGTCCATAAAAATCCATTAACCTTATTAATGGTCCATTTCCTTAATAAGGACCTCTAAATTAAAAAGACATAGCAAATAGGCACTTTTAACATCTAGCACACAATTTTTACATTTTATGCGATTAAGTCTTTTTTGCAAATTAAGCACACAAACAGTTAAATTTTCACACGAGACTTTCACACATGTTAATTCACTTATAATAGGCACGAAAAATAATATTAAAATATTTTTTGACTCGAATATGTGGTCCCGAAACCACTATTCTGACTAGGGTCAAAACCAGACTGTTACACGATGCATGTCCTAGACATGTCTTACACTAGCACACATATGGCCCAATTGTCATGGCATGAATGTCTGATTTATTTCCTATGGTTCAAACAGGAGTTCTACTATCTCAATATTCATCATACATACTCATTTCCACAAACAAGCAATTTATGCTATATCAATTCAAACACGTATAATAACAATGTAGTTGTATTATTTACATACAACTTACCTTGGTATTCAAAATTTGGCGGCTATCTCGGCTTAGTCCGCTAGCTTTGCTTTTCCCCGGTCTAGGCTCGGATTTTATAATTCTTGATCTATAATGATAAAAATTCATGAATTTAATCATTTTATTCATCTAAG
The DNA here is from genome assembly GCA_025698475.1 of Gossypium anomalum. Taxonomy (NCBI): domain Eukaryota; kingdom Viridiplantae; phylum Streptophyta; class Magnoliopsida; order Malvales; family Malvaceae; genus Gossypium; species Gossypium anomalum. The sequence continues at coordinate 44,835,093 of CM046963.1, forward strand.
TACTCAACAATTTAAAAATTGGGCAAAACGACTATTTTGCCCCTAGACTTTTGCAAAATGACCATTTTACCCCTAGGTTCAAAAATTGATTTTTATCGAATTTCTTCATATCTTAAGCCTAGACGATTACTTTTCATACTAGAAGTAGTCCACAATTCTCATTATTTCACACATTTATCATCTATTTTACAACTTATGCAAAATGGTCCTTAGTTATGGTTTCCATGAAAACTACTTCACAAAAGTTGTTTATTTCACAACTATAACTTATATTCTTCCCTAAAATTTCAGAAAACAACATGTCTACTATCATGGTAAAACCCTAGACTTTCAACCATTTTGCAAAATAGTGCCCTCATTTGAAAGCTCATGCTATAAGGATCTCAAAAGAACAAAAATATTCAAGAAAAGCCTTCCAAATCACTTACTTGCAAAGCCTTTAAGTTGCTGAAAAATTTTCAAGGTTCCATGGCCATTTTCTTGGAGAAAAATCGGTGGAGAAGAAACAGAGATGAAAAAAAATGACAACTTTTACTATTTATTTTATTTTATTCAATTTCAACACCTAATTTCACCAAATTTTTTACTTTTGACCACCTTTGTCTCCTATGGCCGGCCATGCTACTCTAAAGGGTCTAATTGCCTTTTAAATACCTCTAATTTAGGTTCTCTAGCTATTTGACACCCTTAGCTATCAAAATAGAACTTTTGCAATTTATGCGATTTAGTCCATTTTCGCAATTAAGTCACAAACGCTAAAATTACTTCACCAAATTTTTCATGCACTAATATAAACATGTTATAACCGTAAAATAATAATAAAATACTTTCTCCAACCTCAGATTAGAGGTCTCAAAATCACTGTTCTGACTAGGCCCAAAATTGGGCTGTTACAGTACACATTCCTCACCTTTTCTTATTCTCTTGCATCTTTTTCCGTCGTTTCTTCAAGCTCTCTTTCTTTTTCCATAGTTTCTTTTATTTTTGAAAACTCAAAAATTTTTGTTTCTTTTTCAACAATACTCGTTTCTTGCATATCCTCTTTTTTTACCTCAATCTCTTTTTACTCTCTTTCAATTTCTTTTTCTTTTTGCTTTTTGTCATTCTTTTTTTTTCTTTTTCGATTTGTTTTTCATTTTCAAGTTCTTTTTCAGTTTCATTACAAAAGGAAAACAATAAGAAGGAATCATCAAAATGAGAAGCCTTTCGTTGAAAATAGGAGGAGGGATCTGCATACAAAAGATGATCATCTCTTTGTGAATGATCCTCCATGGATGAATACTTTGAGGCCCTTGAAGTGAAATTTCTACGTTCTCATTTGTCATCTTGAAAGGTTTCAAACTCGTAACTCACCTGATTTCATCTCGAATTCCTTAATGAATAGAAATCTCGATAAGATTCTCTCCTCAAATAGTCATTGGATGTGTGTTTCAGTGATGATCTTATCTCCGTCCCTTTACTTGGTGAAATTTGCTTTCGTCTGGCTCGATCTTCCAATTGCTTCAATCGCTCTTTCACGGGTTCTAATTTTCTTTGTAGCATCTGGCCCACCTCGTAAAAGAATGCTTAATATGTTGGATCCGACAGAACATCACCATCATCAATATTCCTTTTGGTTCTTCGAGACATAATGCTTTACTCACATAAACCTCACAATTTCGCTCAAAAAGAAAATTCACACACTTTTGGCTTTTGTTCACTCAGATAGACTCACTGAACTCTTGCCTTTTTCCACTCAAGTTCGCCTCTTGAAGTTCTTGATGGACTACTTAAATGAATCAGCACTCGTTGTGGAGTCGATTTGTTAAAGTGTTACAATGGTATTGATGATTAATGGGAGTAAGATGGGCTGAAAGAAAATATAGGGTGCTTGAGTATGACGAAATGGTGTTGGTTTCAGTTGAAGAGGACTTTTGTAGATCGGGAAAAACACAATTGACCACTTCAAACTCTTTTTTTTTTGAACCTTCGAATTTTCTTCTTTTTTTTTTTGTACTACAATATGTTGAATAATATATATGAACGAATTTTTTTAATTTTTTTTACTATTTTCAAATTTTACACTTCAAATATATATTATTTTCCTTTTTTTTTCAAATTTTTTTGAATTTTTTTGCTAAAATGCAATCCCGGGAATATCAAGAACGTTAATTCTTACCTCAATTTAACAAGCTCTGATACCAAATGATACAAGCTCAGATGTAGATGTCTCGAGTCGTATTGTTTGCCCGATCGTTAAAATTGAGTAAGTCTAGTCGATTTGCAAAATAGGCTTGAAATTATGAAAGATAGGTTCAACTGGGATGGTTTTTAAGAAGGCTGTAAAGAAAGATGGAATTAAGTTCACAAAGGGCTCAAACAAAGGTTAAAGGATAGCTTGGAGATAGATGGATAAAAATCGGCTAAGGCCAAAGTTTGAACCAACACAATAGGATATGTTGACCCGAAACCTATAATAGCACTTAGGTTGAAAGGGATGGAAATAGGAAGGATAAATTGATAAGAAAACCTCGACCCACTATCTATGGAAGATAGGAACCTTGATATGAGTGAACACCGCACTTTAGCAAAGTGATAAGTTCAAAAAGATAGGATTGACGCCACAAGGGTTACTTGATAAGTCAATTCAGTCTAAGGAGAACAATGAGAGTATGAACACTCACAAAGTATTATAACATTCATCAAATGATCAAAAGTGCTTTACAATCAGTTTGAACAAATATTTATAGCTAAAACAAGTGGCTACCCGAATGGTCTTTGAGTGAGCTGAATGGACAGAACATTGAAGCTAGAAAGGGGTTGGAAATTTCCTTGAATTTTCTTGAACGTCCCTAGAAGCTTCTTAGCATGGGAAACACAAATGGTCAGCTTCTAGATGGTGATTATTCAGCTGGACATTAATTGACATGGTGGAGAGCTAAATAGCCTTGTCTATATTCGGCCAAGGGAACTAAATGCTCTCTTTAATGGGCTACTTTGTGGAGCTAAATAGTCTTGACTTTAATGTGCAGCTTAGGGCATGTCAATGGCCCTTCTAGTGTGAAAACTGAATTTGTGTAGTCCATTATTTGTGAACACACAAAATCAAATGGCCACAAGTGTGAATGGGATTTTCTAGCAAATGTGAAAGCTTTAAGATGCTGCTTTGGAGAAGTAATCATCAGCTCTTTTGGCCTTTGGTGTCACTGAAGAGTTGCTGGTTAATAGCATTCAAGGGCTGCCCTTATCCATGCTGTCCCATACATGTACCTATACACATTTAATTGAAACAAATTAATTGATTTAGGACATCATTAATTCAGCTGGAACAAAAACAAATTAAATTGGAAGCAACTAAGACAACTTAAATGAGTTACATTCAACTGGACAAATTAATTAGCAGCAAGAATTAATTTTTTCCTAAACTTGACACATTAAAATATGCATTAACTAAGACACATTTAAGCTTAAATTAAAATGTCCAGAATTTAGACACATTAAAATGAAAAATAATTATTAGAGCTGAACTTTAACTAATTAACTAACAATTAAATAAATTTATTCTAGAAACTTAAATGCATAAAATTAAATAAAAAATAAAATCAAGCTCAATGAGCTATCATCAAGTCGAATTAAGCTCAATTGAGCTAGATTAAGCTAGATCAGCTTGCAAGAGGTTGCCATGCACGCTTAGTGAGCTGAATGAGTTTGTAATTAAGCTTCATTTTGCACTTAGGTCCCTCGAGCTTAGGCCAATCTTGATCACATCGAGCTGTGATGTAACATGATGCGATCGAGTTCTCATCATTCGAAATAGAAGTTGGATACTCAAAGGTCTCACACGATAAGTACCTATACCATGGCCTATAGCCAATCAAGGTAACTTGTCTCCGAAGTACTAATATCATGGCCTGAAGCCAAATCAACCGATACGCATGACCTGAAGCCAAATCGGTATAACTTGCACCTGAAGTGCTATTTCTTGGCCTGAAGCCAACTCAATGTATCCCCTAATGACATGTCACTAGCATCCTAAACTATTCCTAAGGTTCAACTAGGATTTCGAATGTCGAATCGTCGTCGAATCACTATCGTTCATATCCACAATCTCGTATTCAAAATTTATGCAATATCAAAGCATATGAAATACATTTGTATTGAAATTTATCACATACAAACTTACCTCGAATGTGGAAACGATGAAATAAGTTGTTTAGTCGATAACTTTCGTTTTTCCCCGATCTAGATCTGAATTCCACTTTTCTTGATCTAAATATATTCAATTTAATCCAAAACACACATTAGGGATATTTTACACATTTGCCCCTAAAGTTTCACATTTTTACAATTTAGTCCTTATTTCACAAAATCACAAATTCATGCAATTTTCAAAATACCCATGCTTAGCCGAATTAATATTATGTTGCTAGCAGCCCATTTTTTGATTTATTTCACATTTTATCCACAAATTTTTAACATTTCTCAATTTAATCCCTATTTTGCAATTTCACTAAAAATCACTAAACAAAACTTGTATATCTATCAACAAGTATTCATAATCTATCAAGAAACTTCAAAATACACATCATTCAAAATCTTTAATAGTTTTGCAAAATAGTCCCTAGGCTAGCTAGTACTAGCTACAACGATCTCAAAAACATAGAAATCATTAAAAACGGGACAAAAACCGTACCTTAATTAGCTATCCAAGCATGGCCGAATGGAAACCTAAATTTTGGCTTGTCTATTCTTCAATGTTTGGCTAGGAAAGAATATGAAAGCACCAAATTGTTTTATTTCTTTTGTTTTATTAACATTAATACATAAATTACTAAATTAACCTTAACATTAAAAACATAAAAATCACTTAATGGTTGTCCATAATTGTCTACTTATTTTAATAATGATATAATTACCACTTAAGGACTTCTAATTTAGTAAACCATAACTATTAGACATATTAAACTAATAGCACACAAGTTTTACACTTTACGCAATTTAGTCCTTTTTACCGAATTAAGCATTCAAACGATAAAATTAATTCACGAAACTTTCACACATACATGCTATCATGCTTTAAACACTTAAAATAGTATTAAAATAATTTTTTAATCTCGCATTTGTGGTTCTAAAACCACTGTTTCGATTTGACTAAAAACGGGCCATTATAGAAGGCCCGTATCTGAGGGCCGAGGTGAGGAGGCAAAAGAAGCCTTCTTTCAAATGATGAACGAGTGGTTCACTGAATATTTGAGAACAAATCTTGCTGTACAACAACCTCCCCCACCTGCTCCTTAATCGGTTCCAGAGATGCCACATGTTGCTGAACATGTTAGAATTGGTAAGCCTCCGGTGGATAAAATCAGTAAGTATAGGGCAGAGGAATTTAGGGCTACTACCGATAATGACCCTGAGAGGGCTGAGTTTTGGTTGGAAAATATCATCAGAGTTTTAGATGAATTATCATGCACACCAGCTGAGTGTTTGAAATGTGCAGTTTCTTTATTAAAAGACACAGCTTACCATTAGTGGAATATTCTAATTTCTGTTGTACCGAGAGAAAATGTTACTTGGGAATTTTTCCAAACTTAATTTAGAAAAAAGTACATTAGTCAGATATTTCTAGATCAGAAAGAGAAAGAATTTCTAGAGCTTAACAGGGAAGTATGAAAGTATCTAAATATGAATGAGAATTCTTTGATTGAGCAAATATGCCAGAGAATGGGTCCCGACTGAGACTGATATGTTTAAATGATTCAAAGAGGGATTAAATGAAGATATCAAACTATTTATTGGAATTCTTGCATTAAGAGAATTTATGGTTTTGGCTGATCGAGCACATAAAGCTGAGGAATTAAGTAAAAAAAGAAACAAGTAGAGAGAGAATATAACACCCCTAACTCGTATCCGTCGCTGAAATAGGATTACGAGGTATTACCGGATAACACACATCATTCACATACATTTATACAATCATAATCAAAATCCATTCAATTCGTTCACATTGTCCCTTATAAGGTCTTACGGGACCTTAAAACATGCTTAGAAGTGGTTTGGGACTAAACCCATAACATTTGCAAACTTCGAGAAAACTTAGAAAATTTTCCAGCATTTAAGGGTCACACTCCTGTACGAACAGGACGTGTGCCTCACACAGCTACTAGACATACCCGTATCATAAACCGTGTGAAAATAGGGCATACATATTGACTTGTACCACACCGCTGAAGACACGCCCATGTGCCATGGCCGTGGGAAAATTAGAGAGGGTATTGACTTGGGTCACACGACTGGCCACACGCCCATGTGCCAGCCCGTGTGTCACACACAACCAGTAGACACGCCCGTGTGTCTAGGCCGTGTCAAAACTGTAGGGTATACTGCCTTAATTCGAAAGGGTACCCCAAAGGACACACGCCGTGTAACATGACCATGTGTCACACATGGCTAAGACACATGCCTATGTCTTTGCCATGTGGACAAAAATAGGCCATTTGAAAATCCAATTTTCCACCCTTTACTCAAGTACACATAGAAACCAATTTGGAACCATTTCCATATACTTATAAGCAGCCAAAACATTCCAAATCCACACACATATCATACCATCTATCATCAACCATTTCAACTACTCAATTCCACATTCAAAACCTACCAAAGCATTATGCCAAAATCATTACAACTTGCATAAGTTCCATATACATTAATTCATCATATTATCATCTATTTCATATCACAAAACACATCATTTAACTATATTAACAACGAAGGCCAACATTCCCAAAAAAAGCCAATATATATAAGGCATTATGCACATCACTTAGGCCAACTTAAATGACCAATTACATACCAACATTTTCAAACCAAAAGTAAGCCAAATCTCCTGGCTTAAATCATAATTCAAAACATATCATCAACTCACTAGCCTATACATGCCATATACCATATTTACAAGCATCCAAAAATACCAACAAGTAGTCGATAGTATGATAATGGTTCCCGAGGATCCTCGATGTCTGAGCTAGCTTCGATAATCTATAAAACATGGAAAGAACACACAAGTAAGCTTTAAAAGCTTAGTAAGCTCGTACTAAATATACTCAACAGTTCATAATATACAAATCATCAATTTGAACTAATTCATATCTATATCATGATGGCCAACAAACTTTTCTCATACTTACTCAAGTATTTATGAACAAACTCATTACTTCTTCCATTTGAATTTCATGCTTTATATGTACATACCTGTACAATTTCATACCAAGCTCATACCTTTTACGTGATACTGTTGAATACTCGATATCTAGCACACTAAGTGCTAAAGCATAGCTGAAGCCATTATATTCTCACACACTAAGTGCCTTTCATAGCCAAAGCTATCTCAACCTCACACACTAAGTGCCATATATATATCCGAAGCTATTCCAACTCGCACACTAAGTGCTCTATATAGCCGAAGCTATTTCGAAACGCACACTAAGTGCCAAACATAATCAATTTGTCATCGTACGCAAACGTAGTCACATATATACAATTTATACAATATTAAGGCATTAAAAACATAATTATTACAATGTTTATCACGTATGAACTTACCTCGTACTCAGAATTGACAAATCAAATTGATTACTTGATAATCTTCGATTTTCCCCAATCTAAATCTGAATTCTTTCTTTCTTGATCTATATGTATTCAAAATTAACCCATTTAATCACCAATTCATTCAATTTAATTCACAAACACATATTTGGGCATTTTTACACTTTAGCCCCTAAAGTTACACATTTATTCAATTTAGTCCCTATTTCATAAATACACAAAATTCACAAATTCAACGTGATCCATGTTTAGCTGAATTCTCTATAGGTCCCTAGTGGCCCATATTTTTCATTTATTTCACAATTTAACCCCTCAATTTACACTTTTCTCAAATTAATCTGTAATTGACATTGTTGTCAAAAATCACTTTACAAAACATGTATATCAAACACCAAGCTTACATAATTCATCATCAAACATCATAAAACTCATGGATTCATCAATGGAAAATTCTAAAATCATCAACACTTTCAAAAATTGAGACATGGTGTAACACCCCAAACCTGGCCCAGACGTTATGGCCGAATCTGCTGTGTCACATTGAAGTGTTTTTCGAAAACCTTGTTTTCATTGAAAACCCTTCTTTAAAATAAAAACCTTGAGTAAAATCCCAGCTTGTATTTGTTGCTTTCAAAGTGAGGTGTATTTAAAAAAAACTAATCCTTCTTGTATGATAATAATTACTTTGTAAAATCTCTTTTCAGTTACGAAAGCTTTATTTAAAACAGATGATCTATGAAAACTTGTCATTTAAAGATTGAGTTGTGAAAACGTAGTATTTGAAAATAGTTATGGTTTAGGAAAACCATGTTCTACTTCTAGTAAATATAAAGCATAAAAATAATAATAAACCTAATTTGAAATAATAACCAGAGGAAAGGCCTTATTACAACCCAAATCAAAAAAATTAAAATATTAAAATTTAAATAAAAGACTAAGTCTAAAATTTTTGCTAGTTGGCCACCTCCGAGTCCCTCTATCAGTCGAACCACCTACTGAGGATCACTTGAAAAATTTAAAAGGAGGGGGGTGAGTTTCGAAAACTTAGTGTGCACAACCCTCAACGAGTATAAAGCAATCATCAGTCATTTTGGGGCCTGAGCCCAATTCAATAATAGTGGCCTTTGGGCCTTAGCCCATATTAGCCTCAGTTGGATCGAAGCCCATATCATAATAATATCACAATATTATCATACATGCAATGTTGTGCAACCCACCCCAATAATCCAACCACTACACACCAACTCCGTCCCCCGATAACATCATGTGGGGATATAAATATCGACCCACCCATTTGATACACATCAATGGTAGCCCGGTTGCGGTATGACCTTCATTGCAGCAAGCTACTAAACAAATATTGGGCTTAATAGCCATCGGAGGATCCACGATCGTCAAGCAACCATGCGATCCTCATATATTTCCTCCGTTCCATAATTCCCAACCCATATGCAACCTAAATAGAATATTATATGAATGCAGCAGGTATATATGTAACATCCATAAATCTTCCATTCAACACATACGGGTATTTTAGTCATTATCGCACTTAGGGCATTTTGGTCATTTCTCATCATTATGGGTCTAATTACTTACCTTGGCCCGTTAACAAGTCCCCGTTGGCTAAAGTGAACAGATACTATGCACCAGGTAGGATTCCATAGAAAAGGAGGTGAGTCATTAAGATCGCTTAAGTACCAAGCTCTCCTTAGATCCAATCCTAGACATGCATATACCCATTGCCACACCTTAACCTTATGACTTGTCCATGATCGCAATTAATTAATTATTTAAGTTTTATGTCTGCTTAAGCAGTTATCAAATACTAGGCCCAAAACCCTTACAAAGCCCAAACGAGTCTACATACATGTATATAGCCCACTAGGCCCAATCTCATTCATATGGCCCATTAGGCCCAAATCACATTCATATGGCCCGTCAGGCCCAATCACATTCATAGTCATGCAATCATATGATTTTTCATCACTTAGTAACAAATTGCCAATTTTTCCTATTATGGGCCCTACAGCCCATCGGGCCCATTTAGCCCATTCTAGCCCGGTTGGCCAATACACGGCCAAGTCCATGGAATCACACATGTGGCCTCTGATAACTTATCGATTTCCCCTTATGAGTGTTCGTGCACTCGCAAGTCTATTGTAGCCAAACTTCCAGCTTTTTGCATTTCGACTTTTTGGGATTTGTCGATCTACTATGTGTGTACAGTGTATGTACACACCTGGTACTAAAAGGTGTTGCGATCTCCTTAGGCACGAACCTACAAAAAAATGTCACTCAACGATTAATCACACACACTTATCAAATACGATCACTAAAAGCCGAAAATCTCACCTTTGCCTTACCTTGAATGACAAGCCTTAACAGCCCTTCCTTGATCACTAATCACAAGTATTTCTTAAATCTGCATCAATCTTAATCATTAAAACTAAATAACAAGTGACTCAAAATCATCTTAAGTCACTCTCAAATCCTCAATGGCCATTAGGCCAACCTTAACCATTAAAAGAGGAATACTTACCCAAAACCTCAAAACGCCCAGGAGAAATTCGACAGAGATCTAGAATCCAAGATTCAATACTAATCCCACAAGAATTGGCCAAAGTAAAAGGAGTAGCGGCGGCACAGTGAGTCTTCAGCCAAAGAGGTATTCGACGTTTGAGATTTGTATGGTGAAAATGTTATTCGGCACAAATAAGAAGAAGAAGAGAAGAAGGAATCAGCTAAAACCAAAGGTGAATCAAAAGAGAATTTTAGAAGAGAAAGAATGGAAAATCGGCAAGCAAGGAACAAGGAATTCGGCTTCTGAGCACTTAAAGAGAAAAGTGTTTCGGCAACATAAAAAAATGAGAAATTTGGCTAAAGGAAAAGAAGTAATATCGACATTACCTAGAATCCCCAAAATCAGCACCTATATATACTATAGCCGAATTTACCTATCCCCAAATTCCCTATTTGACTCCACTTCTCTACACCCCTCATCTCCTAACCTTTCTCCCTGATAACTCCTTAATCCCTTCCTTCAATTTCTCCTCTGATCACTCTCTTCAGAGTCCCTTCAGAGTTCACATCCAATGCCACTACTGGCCATTTATTGAGCAAAAATAAATCCTTCTTTTGAGCAAGGTGAGATTCGAACCCCAAACCTCCTTGCCATGCATGTGACACCACCTCTAAGCCCTACATGTGACACTACTTGCCACTCCCACAAGGCTCCTTGTGTTCAATTCCTCCTTCATTTATTTAAAAACCAAACTACTTGCCATCAAGGTTCTTTTAATTATTAAACTATAATTTCCTTCACCCCAAAGTTCAAACTCAAAACTTAATCAGACCTATTATCACATAAATAACACTCGACTAGGAATATTAGGCACAACTTTTATCAAAATCGAAAAAGAAAAAAAGTTTGGGATTTTTGGGGCGTTAAAATGTGACTCACATGTATGATGACATGCAAATGCTATAATTGAGTCTTAATTGAGAATGTTTAAATTTTAAATTGATGCTATGTTATGTGCCTTTGATGTGTATAAGTATCGTTGGGATTAAGGGTAACAAAAAGCTTGAAAAATAGCCTAAGTGTAGGCCACACGGGCAGAGACATGACCATGTGTCTTAGCGTGTAGAGGACACGGCCTGGGGGCATAGGCGTGTGTCCAGGGCATGTGAAGTCTACTCTAATTTCACGAGAATTCAATTCGTCACATGACCTAGTGCATAGGTGTGTGGTTCATTTTGTTTGATAACGTCATAAACAGAGAGTTACATGGCCTGAGGACACGGGCATGTGACTCTATTCAATGAAATTTTTTTAAGTTTTCCCAAAGTTCTTCAAAGTCCTTGGTTTAGTCCCGAACTATTTTCAATGTATGTTTTGGGCTTTGTAGACCTATATAAGGGACAATTTGCATATGCGTGAATGAATTTTAATTTGAATGAAATTTTATGGACTGGTTTTGTATGTTTGCTTGTGTTTAAGTCTGATAACGCCTCGAGCCCTGTCCCGACATTGGATATGGGTAAGGGATGTTACAATTATAGCTTGCAAGTAAGTGATTTTGACTTGGTTTTTAATGATTTCTATGTTTTCGGAGTCTTTGTAACTTAATCTAGCTAGCCTAGGGACTAATTTGCAAAATTGTTAAAGGTTTAGAGTTTTTCTAATGATGAATATAGGTGTATTTTGATGTTTGATGATAGAAAATGTATGGTTGTTGTTAGATAAACAACATTTGTAAAGTGATTTTTGGTAAAATTGTCAATTAGGGATTAAACTATAAAATGTATAAATTTTGTGGTTCAATTGTGAAATAAATGAAAAATATGGGCTGCTGTGGGTCTATATGAAATTCGGCTGGCATGGGTAGAGACCTAATTGCATGAATTTGTATTTTTATGAGTAAAAGACTAAATTGTAAAGAAATTGAAATATTAGTGGCAAAAGTGTAAAATTGCCATAATGTGTATTTTGGGCTAAATTGAATAGAATGATAATTGAATAAGCTAAATTTGATTACCTATTGATTAAGAAAAACGAAGATCAGATCTAGATAGGGGAAAAACAAAGTGTTGGATTAATCAATTCATTCCAACGTTTTTGTGAATCAAGGTAAGTTCGGATGTTAATAAGCATTATTGTAATTGTGTTTTAAATACTTTATATTTGAATTGTTGATGAATATGATGGTACAGAAATGTTTGACGAAGATTCGGCAATGAGAAATCCCAGTTGAACCTTATAAATATATTAGGATACAAACGACATGTTATTAAGGGTTATGTGATTTGGGTGCTGGTCCGAATGTCTTACCGGTGGCTGAGTTATCCAACACGTGTTACGGATTCTCATCAGCTTGTGTAAGCGGCACCATGTAGCTACCTCATGATCGTCAGCTTGTGTGAGTAGACCTGTTGATAGCTCGAGAGTGAGCATTATATGTGATATGAGATTGAGATATCTTTGGCTATGTATTCGCACTTGGGGTGCAAGATTTCCCAAGTATCCGATAGTATTCCAAATGGTTCAACGAGTATAACAAGGATATGGATAAGTATGAGATTGATACGAGCTTGTACAGGTATGTACATGAACTATACAATCATCAAATTGAAGAAGTTGATGGAAATTGTGTTTAATCTTTGGATTGAATATATGTGTTAAGTTATGTTTCAAATTTGGAATTGCATTATATGATGTTTAAATTATATAATTGTTGGTTGGTAAGTTTTACTTACTTAGCATAAGAGCTTACTAAGCTTTATAGCTTACTCTATTTACTTTTTCGTGTTTTATAGTGAATATCGAAGCTAGCTCAGATTGGGAGTCGTCGGAGATTGCATCACACTATCGAGCTTCCTCTTTGGTACTTTTGAACTTATGTAATTTGGTTATATGGCATGTATAGGAGTTATGGTCATTTTGGTATATAGTTTGGTAATGGATTTATCCATTTGAATTCGCTTATAAATGATGAATAGTTTGTTATGTGTATAGCCATGTGATTTGGCTTATTTTGGTATGTTTGGTGATGTATGTATATATGTGAGAAAGGCCTTTTGATATGTTGTGTAATATTTCCATGTTATATGCTTGTTGTAAGTTGGTATTATGGATGTCAAATGGTTGAAATTTGAAGTTGGTGTGCTTCTGGCTTTAGGTAAGATAGTGCATAATTGAATGTGACCATTTAGGTGGTTTGAGAATGTAAATTTGGTATGAAATTGAATAGCATGTTGTGGTACTTGAGTGCCTTGTAGTTGTTGGTATTGATAAAGCATGATTTGAACTTGTTTTGGATGAGTTTAAAGGCCATTTGAAGTTATGGTTTTATGCAAATTTGGTTGGTGTGGGTGAATGTTAATTGGGTGAGAAAAAATGACTTGGTAAATAGCCTATTTTTGTCCACATGGGCAGAGACACAGGCGTATGTCTCAGCCGTGTGTGACACACAGTCATGTGACACGGGCATGTGTCCCCTGATGTTTAATTAGAACTCAAGTCAGTATGCTCCACTTAGCCTAGCAAACAGGCGTGTGACTTGGCCGTGTAGCATAAGTCAGTATACCTTACAGGTTTGGCATGACCTAGCCCACGACCTAGCACATGGGCGTGTGAGGCCATTTCAAAGGGCACATAGGCTGGTCACATGGGCGGGTGGTTGGCCGTGTGACCCAAGTCAGGGAGTTACACGGGGTCGGACACGGGCTGGGACACGACAATGTGATCCCATTTCGAGTGTCCACACAGCTTGTGACACAGGCGTGTCTGTAAAATTTTCTAAGTATTTCAAAAATTTCTTGAGATATCGGTTTAGTCCTGAACCACTTCTAAAGCATGCTTTGGGCCTCATAGGCTCGTATTAGGGACGTTATGTATGATTGTTAATGGTTTATTTTTGAAATAGAAAAAATGTTTGAGAAGTGTATGTTTAAATGTGTAATAAGTCCAGTAATACTCCGTAACCCTATTCCGACAATAGATTTGTGTGAGGGGTGTTACATCTACCGCGACCACGACCTTTAACAAGCACAATAGTAGGTGTCAAACTCTGCGTTTGTGATACCTCTATTCTATTCAGATAGTCCCTTAGAAAATGTTCTTTTGAACCACACTTATAGCATCCATCTGTCAGCTTATGACACTCTCTAGGATGCCTATGATCACAATGTGTAACACCCCTCACTCGTATTCATCGCTGAAATAGGGTTATGGAGCATTACCGAACTCACAATATAATTAAACATACTTTTCACATACATTTCATCAAAACATACAATCTTCATTCAATCTCAATCAATTTATCCCTAATACGAGCCTGTGAAGCCCTGTTTAGGGTTTGGAAGTGGTTCAGGACTAAACTGATAACTTATAAAACTTTTAAAAAACATCAAAAATTTTTCTCAAATAGGGGACACATGCCCGTGTGGCCAAGCCGTTTGTCTCACATGGCCACCAGACACGCCTGTGTCACAGGTCGTGTGGACATTCTAAATGGGAGCACATGGCCATGTCCAGCCCGTGTCCGACCCCATATAACTCTCTAACTTGGGTCACACGGCCAGCACACATGCTCGTGTGGCTAGCCCGTGTGCCCTAAATATGGCCCCACATGCCCGTGTGCTAGGCTGTGCCAAACCTGTAGGGTATACTGACTTATGCCACACGGCCAAGTCACACGCCCGTGTGTGAGGCCGTGTGGAGCATACTGACTTGATTTCTAAAACCACACCAAGGGACCGTGTGTCACACACGGCCATGTACTTAACCTGTGTCATACACGGCTGAGACACACGCTCGTATCTCTACCCGTGTGGACAAAAATAGGCTATTTACCAAGCCATTTTGTCACCCAAATATGCATATACGTACATAACCAAAATGGCAACAAATCATAGCATAAATGAGTATCCAATTTAGCCACAATCAAATCTAATTCATACCATTTCCAATTCTAACAACCAACATGCTTATAACCCTAAATCTTACTCAATTAAATCATACCAAAAGACATATACAAACCAACTAACTTAACCTTTGCCACACACATATACATTTTGCACCAATTCACAAATATAATTCATATATAATATCAACCATTTAACATATATAATGTTAATAACCATAAGCCTCATAATATAAGCCATTCCCATATCCATCCATGAAATCAGACATCAACATATATGCACAAATATTCACGTGACCAAATTCACCAAAATTAAGCCAACTCTCATGGCTATATTTACAAACCAAAACATAATCATTTACAAGCCAATTATCACTACCAAAACATAGCCAAAATAACTCAAAATCCCTATACATGCCATATACTTAATATACCAAAGTTCAAAGGTACCAAGTGATAGATAGATAGTGTGATGCGATCTTCGATGATCCCTGAATCCAAGCATGCTTGATAACACTACAAAATACGGGAAAAATAAACAAAGTAAGCTATAAAGCTTAGTAAGCTCGTATGACATAAACTTAATACAATCTCACAAATATAATTCAATAAATTGAATAAAACAACATAAATCTTACTAACGAACAAACCTTTCATAGGCTCATTCACAACTATATAATTTCATCCTCATATATTTGATTTAATGCTAAAATAGTTTATACACATACTTGTACCATCCCGTAAAAATCTCATACACATTCTCGCCTTACATTTACTTGGTGAACCATTCGGAATAGAATTCAGATACTGAACGATCTCACACGATAAGTACCTATACCATGGCCCGTAGCCAAATCAAGGTAACTTATCTCTGAAGTTCTGATATCATGGCCCGAAGCCACAATCAGTCGATATGCATGGCCCAAAGCCAAATCGGTACAACTCACACTCAAAGTGCTATATCATGGCCCGAAGCCAACTCAATGCATCTCCTAATGACATGTCACTAGCATCCTAAATTATTCCTAAGGTTCAATTGGGATTTCAAACCTCGATTCATCATTGAAACACTATCGTTAATATCCACAGTCTCATATTCACAATTTATGCAATATCAAAGCATATGAAATACATTTGTATTGAAATGTATCACATACGAACTTACCTAGGATGTGTAAACAACAAAATGAGTCGATTAGTCGATAACTTTATCTTCTCCCCGATCCAAGTCTGTATTTCTCCCATCTTAATCTAAATATATTCAAAATTGACTTATTCAATCATCTATTCATTCAATTTAGTCAAAAATACACTTTAAAACACTTTTACACTTTTGCCCCACATATTTCAAATTTTTCACAATTTAGTCCATATTTCATAAAATCACAAATTAATGAAATTTCAATTAAACCCATGCTAGCCGACTTACTATTATGCCCCTAGCAGCCCATATTTTTCATTTATTTCACATTTTAACTACTAACTTTACACATTTTACAATTTAATCCCTAATTTGCATTTTCACTAAAAATCACTTTACAAAACTTGTTTCACTATCAACAACTATTCAAAATCTATCATCAAACATCAAAACTCATACATATTCATCAATGGTAACTTTCAAAATCTTTAAAATTTTTGCAAATTAGTCCCTGGGCTAGCTAGTACTAGATGTAACAATCACAAAAACATAAAAATCATTAAAAACGAAACAAAATTTACTCACCAATTGATCTTTCAAAGTAGCCGAAACCTAGCTCATTCCCATGGCTTTTAATCTTTGAAATTTTAGTGGAAGAAACTAAGAAAGATGATAGCCTTATGCATTATGTTATTATTTTACTATGTTATTTCATAAATTACAAATTTAACCTTAAGTATATAACATTAAAATTCATTTATGCATGTCCATTAATGTCCACTTACATTCATAATGGTCCATTTATCACTTAAGGACCTCCACATTCAATATTCATAGTCATTTAGTGCACTTAACGACTAGAATTCAACTTTTACGCTTTACGCGATTTAGTCTTTTTTATCAAATTGACCATTTAAACGATGAAATTACTTCACAAAATTTTCACACATACATTCTATCATGCTGTCACATTAAAATAATAATAAAATAATAATTTTGATTTCAAATTTTTGGTCCCAAAACCACTGTTTTGATTTGACTAAAAACGGTCTGTTACACAATGAGCATAAAATAGCCATCTAAAACCACCAGTTAAACCACTAGTGCTAGTCACAGCGTTACTCTGCTGTTTAGACTGAGTCGATCAAGACCCACATCTCACACCCTTACCAGAGCTGTAGTTATCACACCCCCTATTAGGCAAACATCCAAAAGCATTATCGGAAGCCCTCTTACCAGTCTCAGCCACTACAGAACGAGTTGGCTCAACCAATGTCTCCTCAACAACCTTGTCTTTTTCCACAAGATCACCAAACAACTTTGTATTTTGGGCCACTAAATAAACCTGAATCTCTCGATTAAGTCCAAAATAGAACCTCTTACAATGATCCTTCTTAGTCAACACCATCTTAGACAACAGACAACCCACCTTGTACAAAATCTAGAAATTCCCATTTATGAGCTTCCATATACTGTTTGCCCATAAACTTCCTCCTAAACACCTCTAAGAAATAATCCCAAGTTAAAAAATTAGTGGTTGTACCTCACTTAACAATATTCCACTAATGATTTGCTTCTTTAACAAGTAGGGACACAGTACAACCCAATTTCTCCTCATCAGAAAAGAACATCTACTCGAGGATCCTTTCGACTCCTTTGAACCTGTACTTATCTATGGTCAGATCGATCCCTTTAACTCTAGAAAACTCTTTACTACCCAATTCCTGAAGACGTTCAAGAGGTAAGCCTGATTCATCAGTACAGGATTGGCAGGTGCAGGAGTAGGGTTAGCACCAGCAATCCACTGAAACACTCTAGTTATTGCTTCCATCAGAGGACCTACACTCTAATTAGGAATATTCACTCTACGTAGTGGCACAGGAGGTGCAGAGGATGTACCATCCTCTTGAGCACTAGCTCTCACATTCACACGTCTAGGAGGCATATCTAATTATCTAGGATACACATAAACAAATAAATGATGTGAGTGATGGGGAAATGATCCAAGTCTCGTTCCTACAAACAAACTTTAGGATTAAAGGCAATGTGTTCCCATTCCTACCTCGCATGCATCACAATAAGAGATATCTCATGTGATTAAAATAATCAAAATAATTCAACCCTTTGGGTTTCCAAGATCCATGGGTTGCAAAACCCCAATCAACATATCAACAATAATCACCTAGGTGTAAGAGTTATTGAACCTAGGCTTTGATACTACCAAACATAACACCCTACATCTGTCCCGAGTTCTAGGATGCTACACCACCATCTCACATTGATTTCATCGTAATAGTCATGTATAACATACATGCATCCTTTATTTTTTCTTTTGTTACCATAGCATTCATGAGAATATTAAGTCATACAAACTCATCATGCTAACATAAGACAAACAAACGTAAAATGGACATAAATCAAGCCATAGGACCACTTAACAAAGTTTTTCAAAAATGTTACGTAGGTATCGATATTGTCTTAGGGGTGTCGATATTTTCCTTAAGTGGTATCGATACAAAATGAAAAATCGATTCCAAACTTGCATTCTATTTCTTGCCAAATTACAAAACATTGAAAATTATTGGCATCTTTCACAAGGTATTGATAAACTTACCTCGAGTATCGATACTCAAGCGAAAGTATCGATACCTAATCTATAATCTGACTCCCTGCAATTTTTAAATTACAGAGGTATCATTTTTTGAAGTCCACATATCAATACCTCTACTCCAAACTATCGAATTTCAGCATATAACAACAATAAAACCATTTAGATTCAATCCTAAATAACATGCTTCATTCATCATGATGAATAAACATCAAAATATCCAAAATAGAAGTCCTAACATCACATTTCGGTCCATAAAGCTCCAAACATAAATGACATGCAAATAGTTTCGAAAATAACTAAGTAAATCGATATAAAATCTACCACATTGCCTTAAAGTCCCATATAACAAATAAACCGAATACACCTACTATAGCTGTAACAGCTCGTTTTTAGTCAAATCAGAATAGTGGTTTTGAAACCACAAATTCGAGGTTGAAATAATTATTTTATTATTAGTTTAATATCTACAACATGTTAGTATGATTGTGTAAAAATTTAGTTAAGAAATTTTATCGTTCGAATGCTCAATTTGATAAAAAGGACTAAATCACGTAAAGTGTAAAAGTTATGTTCTAATAGCTAAAGGTGTCTAATAGCTATGGAATATTAAAGTAGAGGTCCTTATGTTGTAATTAGACCATTTTTAATATGAGTGGACAAAGATAGACATCATTTTAATGGTTTTAAAGGTTATATACTAAGGTTAATTAAGTAAATTAGTATTAAAAGTAAAAATTAAAGAAAACAAAATCAAATTCTTTTCATTCATCTTCAACATTCACTGAAGATTTGAGGTTAGAACACCATTTTTAGGGTTCAAAGGTTTGGCAAGTTCATCCTTGTGCATGTAAGTTATTTTGACTCGATTTTTAATGATTTCTATGTTTTTAGAGTCGTTGTAACTTAATCTAGCTAGCCCAAGGACTAATTTGCAAAACTGTTAAAAGTTTAGGTTTTTACCATTGATGAATATAGGTGAATTTTGATGTTTGATGATAAAAAATGTAAAGTTAGGGTACTATTTTTTCATAGCTTCCTCCGACTCCCATGTAGCCTCTTCAACAGTGTGTCGTTGCCAAAGTATTTTCACGAGAGCTATGCTTTTATTTCTCAATTGTTTAACTTCACGTGCTAGAATTCTGATTGGTTCTTCATTGTATGTTATATCAGGTTGAATTTCAATCTCAGACAGAGAAATTACATGTGATGGATCTAATCGATAACAGCGTAACATCGACACGTGAAATACATTATGAATCTTTTCTAACTCAGTCGGCAAAGCTAGTCGATATGCTACTGGCCCTATTCTTTCGATGATCTCATATGGCCTGATAAAATGCGGACTCAACTTGCCTTTGCGACCAAATCTAAGGATTTTCTTCCACGGAGATACTTTCAAGAACACTTTGTCACTTATCTGAAATTCGATGTCATTTCATTTCAAATCCTCGTACGATTTCTGATGATCTGAAGCTGCTTTCAAACAGCTGCGAATTACTTTCACTTTCTCTTCGGTTTCTCTAACCAAATCAACCCAATGAATCTATTTCTCGCTAAGTTCAGTCTAGTACAACAGAGTTCGGCATTTGCGGCCATATAAAGCTTTGTACGGTGCCATCTTTATGCTCGTTTGAAAGCTATTATTATACACAAATTCAACCAGCGACAAATATTTCTCCCAATTGCCTTCTAACTCTAAAACACAACATCGGAGCATATCTTCAAAAACCTGAATTACTCACTCAGATTGGCCGTCAGTTTGCGACTGAAAAGTTGTACTAAAATTCAGCTTTGTACCCAAAACTTCTTGTAATTTCTTCCAAAATCGTGACATAAACCTCATATCTTTATCCAAAATAATCAAAACTGGTACCCCATGCAATCTAGCAATCTTAGCAATGCACAACTCAACTATTCATGCAAGCGAATAGTTAGTACGTACCGAAATAAAATGTGAAAATTTCATCAGTCGATCAACGACAACCCAAATTGCATCTTTCTTCTTCGGAGACAGAGGTAATCCCGATACGAAATCCATGGTCACTCTATCTCATTTGCACTCAAGTATCATCACAGGTTGAAGCAAACTCGAAGGAACTTGATGCTTAGCTTTCACTTACTAACAAATTAAACACTTTGATACAAATTCAAAAATGTCTTGTTTCGTTCCTGACCACCAATACAACTTCTTCAAATCATTGTACATTTTGTGTAACACCCATGTAGCATACAAAATTTTGACTATCATACCGACCAAAGTATAAGTTCCTTATTCACGAGTGAGCTATAAAAAAAAATTCATTTAAAATCGCTAGAATGGTACATTACGTATACATATATATCATCATCCATTTCGATACTCAAACGGCCGAACCACAACTTCTTAATCACTTACATATATACTTAATTATGCTTCCAAAACTATTATTATGATTTCGTGTTATCATACCCTAGACATGTTCATTAAACAATATATACATATATATATAAAACTTCACATTAGATTACATATAAAACCGAGTCTAAATATATATCAAGCCATTTTCGCATGGCTTCAAGTACATAAACAAAATATACACTTCAAACCATATCTTCAAGCCTATACATGCTGTAATGTTCGCCTAAGTAACTAAGGAAAGATACCAAAATGTGGCACGCGGCGTGATGACTTTGACGATGATCCGAACACGCAAAAATGATTCAGGAAAATCTATGTGGAGAGCAACAAAAACACAAAGAAAGATATAATGAGTATTCAACCCAGTAAGTCATAAGCAATTTTACACATACCATTGATATAAGAATAAAAATGTATGAAATTCACCTATTTAGGTCATGCCGAATTATATTACAATCATATAATTTACTAAACTATCCGCAGGCCAAGGTTGACTATCGATCATCTATCAACCAACCAAATAACTTTAAAGCTTCACTCAATATATATAACAATGTCAACTCTTATACATACGCGCATATTCATTTTATATCTAAATTTGATACCTCGAATAATAGTACAACACCATGTGTCTCCCGTATACTACTTAGAACATTAATCACATTCGCACACATAGTGCACAAAGATTTTTCCGCACACATAGTGCTAAGATATATCGCACACTTAGTGCCTCAGAACTCAATCATGAATTAGCATTCAATTCAGCACACATAGTGCCCTTCGATTTCGCACACATAGTGCTAGAATCGATTACTTATAAAGACAACTTAATTTACTTCATTAGCATATATAGCCACAAGTATAAATATATATATATAGATATGAGTATATAATCCAATCTCATATAAAAGAAAACTTATGGACTTACCTTATAGTTCGAAATGATTTTCAATCGTCTATTCAAATTTCTTTGTTTTTGCCTTTGCTTGACTCCCCTCCTTTGAGTTCTTGAGCTAAAATAAATGAATTTAACAATTTAATTACCTCGCTAGTTAATTATATCCCACACTATTAAAATTTCACATCACTAAAACAAAATGACACAACAATTATGCTTTCATCGAAATTAATCATTCGGCTATTGTCCACTTAATATTCATTCACTATCAATAACCAATCAATACTTCAATGAAATACACCTATATACATATATATGTCTTACGGCAACCACACCTTGTTAAAAATACTCACCTATACAATTTAATGATTTCCTCATTATCTTATAACTATCCTTGTTCATTATCTTAAACCTTCAATTTATGCTTATATAAGGTCTCAAGGCCGAATGCAATTTGTCATTTAACACCTAGTTTCACTTCTCAACCATTTTGACCGTGTACTTCTAAATTAGCCAAAAGCCTTCCATTTATTCGTACCATCATTTAGATATTATCTAGTTCATCTACTTCTAATTCTATAAGTTCAACATTTATGATGCTCATTACAACCACCCTCATGGTCTAAATTTAAAGATTGGCAAACACACATATTTCAACTCTCTTAGCTGAATTCTCCATAATACTTAGACTAAAGGATGCACACTAAACTTAATCTTTTTGCATTTCAACTAATCTAGCATGAACATTCGGCCGTACCAAAATACCATTTCTTTCCTAAAATGATAATTTAAATCAATTAAACATTCAATTAAAAGCCCATATAACCGAATACCTAAGTATCCTCCAAGTATAAATTCGACAATTTCACATCATTCTATCATCTAATTCTTCAACAATGCAAGAAAAACAATCACAAATCTTAGCATTTTGGTACACGGCTTAGTGCCCAATCACTACAAAAAAATTTATAAATTCCTTAACATTTCCAAAATACATTGCAATTTAACTAAAACATGTAAGAAGATACAACTAATACTTCAAAACTCACCTCCTATTAGCAAGTAGAAAATGCCGAATTGCCCTAGTGAAAATTTCCTATTTTCTTCTCTTTTGTTTCGGTTCTTGGAGGTAGAAGAAGATGAACATATCTTTCTTCCCTAAATTTTTTTATTTTGTCTTTTGTTTTATTATTTTTATTATTATTCTATAACCAAATATTATAATTAATTTGACTTAGTGGAGAGCCATCATCACTTGGCCGGCCACTTAATGGGATTTGGGAAAATTGACATGCAAAACCACTCCTTTCTATGCATGTACTAATAGACCTTTATAAGATTAACCTATCACATTTTTACAATGTTTCATATAAGTCCTTTCTTTATAAATTCACTTAGAGATGATCAAATTAATGCATGAAACTTTCATACACGCATCTACTCACATTGTAAACACCAAAATAATTAATTTTAATTACTTAATACTCGGTCTCGTGGTCCCGAAACCACTTCCCGACTAGGGTCAATCTAGGGCCGTTACAATTCTCCCCCACTTAAGGAATTTTCGTCCCCGAAAATCTGACCAGTGAAAAGGTTTGGGTATCTTCCTTTCATAGAGTTCTCGGTTTCCCAAGTAGCTTCTTCAATCCCATGTTTGAGCCATAGTACCTTTACTAACGGCACCTTTTTGTTTCGCAACTCTTTCACTTCGCGAGCTAGGATACGGATCGGTTCTTCTTCATAACTCAAATCGGATTTAATTTCAATCTCTGCTGGACTAATAATGTGCGATGGATCGGATCTATAACGTCGAAGCATCGAAACATGAAAAACGTTGTGAATCTTTTCAAGTTCAGGGGGAAAAATTAATCTGTATGCGACCGGTCCAATTCGTTCGGATATCTCATACGGTCCGATAAACCTCGGACTCAATTTGCCCTTACGGCCAAATCTGAGTACTTTCTTCCAAGGCGAGACTTTAAGAAATACCTTGTCTCCGATCCGATATTCAATGTCTTTTCTTTTCAAATCTGCGTATGACTTCTGTCGATCTGAAGCTGCCTTCAAACTTTCACTGATTATCTTTACTTTCTGCTCAGCGTCTTTGATGAAATCAACTCCGAAGATTTTTCTTTCGCTAAGTTCGGTCCAAAACAATGGAGTACGGCATTTTCGACCATATAAGGCCTCGTATGGTGCCATTTTAATGCTTGATTGAAAGCTATTGTTGTAAGCAAATTCAATCAAGGGTAAATATCGTTCCCACGAACCACCAAATTCAAGGATGCAACATCTTAACATATCCTCGAGTATTTGAATAATCCGTTCCGATTGACCATCAGTCTGGGGATGAAAAGCGGTGCTAAAATGCAACTTAGTACCCAAAGCTTCTTGTAGCTTTTTCCAGAATCGCGATGTGAATCTTGGATCTCTATCTGACACAATAGAAATAGGTACTCCATGCAATTTCACAATCTGAGAAATATACAACTCGGCTAGTTTATCAAGTGAATAATCCATGCGCACGGAAACAAAATGAGCCGACTTTGTCAATCTATCTACAATAACCCAAATCGCATCTTTCTTGCTTGACGACAACGGCAACCCAGCTACAAAATCCATCGTTATTCGATCCCATTTCCATTCGGGTATCGTGATCGGCTGAAGTAATCCTGAAGGTACTTGATGTTCTGCTTTCACTTGTTGACATACCAAACACTTCGAAACAAAATCGAAAATGTCTCGTTTCATACTAGACCACCAAAACTGACATTTTAGGTCGTTGTACATTTTCGTGCTACCAGGATGGATCGACATTTGGCTATTATGAGCTTCATTTAAAATCATCGAAATAAGTTCTGAATTTCTTGGGACACACAATCAGTTTCTGAACCTTAAACAGTCATCGTCATCAATTTGAAATTCTGATTCCATACCCGTGGCACATTCAGCTCTTTTAGCAACCAATTCACCATCGACTTTTTGAGCTTCACTAATTTGTTGAATCCACAGTGGTCTAGCCTTTAATTCTGCTACTAACGCACTATCGGATAGAGTGGACAAGTGTACATTCATTGCTCGTAAAGCAAACAGTGATTTGCGACTTAACGCATCAGCAACTACGTTAGCCTTTCCCGGGTGATAGTCGATGACCAGTTCATAATCTTTCAACAACTCGAGCCAACGTCTTTGTCGCAAATTCAATTCTCTCTGAGTCATCAAATATTTAAGGCTTTTATGATCCGAGTATTACATGACACTTCTCTCCAAACAAGTAATGTCGCCATATTTTCAAAGCGAAAACAATTGCAGCTAACTCGAGATCATGAGTCGGATAATTCTTCTCATGCGGCTTCAGCTGTCTTGATGCATATGCTACCACTTGACCCTCTTTCATCAACACACAACCCAGCCCAAGCAAAGACGCATCACTGTAGATGATAAACTCTTTACCGGATTCGGGTTGCACTAGCACTGGAGCTTCAGTTAAATAAGTTTTCAGTTGATCGAAACTTCTCTGACATTTTTCTGACCAAACAAACTTAACATCTTTCTGAAGTAGTCTTGTCATTGGTGTGGCTATCGTTGAAAACCCTTTACAAAACGTCTGTAATAACCGACAAGTCCTAAAAAGCTCCGAACTTCAGTAATATTTCTCGGAGGTTTCCAATTAAGTATGGCTGTAATTTTACTCGGATCAACTCGAATACCCGATGCAGACACCACATGACCCAAAAACTAACTTCTCTCAACCAGAACTCACATTTACTGAACTTAGCATACAATTGCTTATCCCGCAAAATCCATAACACTAATCTCAGGTGCTCAGCATGTTCAGTTTCATTTCTCGAATAGACCAAAATGTCATCGATAAATACAACCACAAACCGATCCAGATATGGTCTGAAAATTCGATTCATCAAATCCATAAATACCGCAGGGGCATTAGTAAGCCCAAACGGCATCACTAAGAACTCATAGTGACCATATCTCGTTCTAAAAGCAGTTTTGGGTATATCTGAGTTTCTAACTCGTAACTGATAATAACCCGATCTCAAATCTATCTTCGAAAATACAGAGGCCCCTTTCAGTTGATCGAATAATTTATCAATACGTGGTAACGGATATTTATTCTTTATTGTCACTTTATTCAATTGACGATAGTCGATGCATAATCGCATGGTTCCATCCTTCTTTTTTACAAACAATACTGGTGCACCCCAAGGTGAGGAACTTGGACGAGCGAAACCTCTATCCATCAACTCTTGCAACTGAGTTTTCAATTCTTTCAATTCCGTTGGTGTCATACGATACGGAGCTGTAGAAATCGGTGTAGTCCCAGGTACAAGTTCAATGCCAAACTCTACCTCCCGAACAGGTGGTAACCTGTAATTCCTCGGGAAAAACATCAGGATAATCACGCACCATCGCGACCGATTCAAGCTTCTTTTTCTAACTCCTTGTCGTCAAACACGTATGCGGTATACCTCACACCCCTTTCTCACATGTTTTTGAGCCAACATCGAGGATATAATCTGCTGGTAACTCCGATCCTATCGATGAGACTCAACTCGGATTATCTCATCGTTTGCGCATCTCAAATCAATAGTCTTTCTTTTGCAATTCACTCATCGCATCATGGGATGATCAACCAATCCATACCAAGGATAACATCAAATTCATCAAGCGGTAAAAGCATCAAATCAATTTGAAAAGAGGAGCCTCGACTACTAGGGGACATTTCTTACACACTTTGTCCACAAGTACATAACGACCAAGGGATTTGACACTCGGATTACGAACTCAGTAGACTCGACAAGTAGAGTCTTACTGGATACTAAAGTCTCACATATATATGAATGAGTAGAACCACGGTCAATCAAAGCAATGACATCGTAGATAAAGAGAGTAAATGTACCGGTGATAACATCGGGAGAAGATGCTCCTCTCTACGTACGGATGGCATAAGCTCTGGCGCAGAGCACGAATCTCAGATTGATCACCGTATCGTAAATCCTCTCGACCCCTACTTCTACCTCTAGTATTTCTCGATGGTCTACCTCTAGCTGTTGCGCTGGTCGATCTTGTACTTGCACCTTATTCTTCTCATCAGGTTCCGTACAATCTCGAATAAAATGATCCCGCGATCCGCATCTATAAATGAGCTCGGTTAATAGACTTACCCCAACATTCACCTACATGTCGTCTCCACACATTGGGTGCATTGAGTTTTTCTTGTCATTTGTTACCAACACTAGCAACCGGAAGTAACTCGAGAATCAGTTGTGGTCGCTCCCTAATAGAAATTCCTATAGCCGACTTTGATTTGTTAGTATCGTCCCTGAATTTCTTTGGAGTCGAGAAAGTAGTTTTACCCACCATTCTTTTACGAAAGTCTCTGGCTTCAGATTCAGCTTTCTTTTTCTCCTTCCCGAGCTCTTCAGCCTTGCATGCTCGTTCAACCAGTGTTACAAATTCCTTTATTTCTAAAATACCCACCAGTAGTTTCAAATCTTCATTCAATCCTTCTTCAAATCTTTTACACATAGCGACTTCATCAGCTACACACTCCCGAGCATATCGACTGAGTCTTACAAACTCGCGCTCATATTCAGATACTGCCAAATGACCTTGTTTGAGCTTCAAAAATTCTTTACGCTTTTGGTCTGTGAATCGTTGACTAATATACTTCTTTCGGAATTCTGCCTGAAAGAAATCCCAGGTAACATGTTCCTTCGGAACAATAGAAATCAGAGTTCTCCACCAATAGTAGGCCGAGTCCCTCATTAAGGATATAGCACACTTTAAGCACTCTTCTGGTGTGCACGAAAGCTCTTCAAAAACGCGAATGGTGTTATCAAGCCAAAACTCGGCCCTTTCAGCATCATTAGTAGCTGTCGCTCGAAATTCCTCCGCTCCGCGCTTTCTCACTAAATCTACTGGAGGTTTACTCAGCCTCAAAGGATCAATGGTCTTTGGTATGACAGGAACCTGAGGCGGATTATTTAAGTTTGGAAACGGTTGAGCAGCCGGGTTAGTCCGGGCGTATTGTGCGACCCATTCGTTCATCATAGAAAAGAAGGCTTGTTTTGCCCCATCATCTTGATTATTTGCAGATGATTGAGGTTCAGCAGGCGGTGTTCCTTGTGCAGGAGCAGCCGCTACACTTTCAACATCATCCGCCAAGGCTCTCTCTGGATTGGGTTCCATTTACTAATCAAAACAATAATTTCAACCGTCAAAAGCCATCACACTATCATATACTAACATTAAGGCATGTATAGCTAGACTCGTACGCGCTACGGTAGTCCTAGAACTGACTAAACCGTAGCTCTGATACCAATAAAATGTAACACCCATGTAGCATACAAAAGTTTGACTATCATACCGACCAAAGTATAAGTTCCTTATTCACGAGTGAGCTATAAAAAAAATTCATTTAAAATCACTAGAATGGTACATTACGTATACATATATATCATCATCCATTTCGATACTCAAACGGCCGAACCACAACTTCTTAATCACTTACATATATACTTAATTATGCTTCCAAAACTATTATTATGATTTCGTGTTATCATACCCTAGACATGTTCATTAAACAATATATACATATATATATAAAACTTCACATTAGATTACATATAAAACTGAGTCTAAATATATATCAAGCCATTTTCGCATGGCTTCAAGTACATAAACAAAATATACACTTCAAACCATATCTTCAAGCCTATACATGCCGTAATGTTCGCCTAAGTAACTAAGGAAAGATACCAAAATGTGGCACGCGGCGTGATGACTTTGACGATGATCCGAACACGCAAAAATGATTCAGGAAAATCTATGTGGAGAGCAACAAAAACACAAAGAAAGATATAATGAGTATTCAACCCAGTAAGTCATAAGCAATTTTACACATACCATTGATATAAGAATAAAAATGTATGAAATTCACCTATTTAGGTCATGCCGAATTATATTACAGTCATATAATTTACTAAACTATCCGCAGGCCAAGGTTGACTATCGATCATCTATCAACCAACCAAATAACTTTAAAGCTTCACTTAATATATATAACAATGTCAACTCTTATACATACGCGCATATTCATTTTATATCTAAATTTGATACCTCGAATAATAGTACAACACCATGTGTCTCCCGTATACTACTTGGAACATTAATCACATTCGCACACATAGTGCACAAAGATTTTTCCGCACACATAGTGCTAAGATATATCGCACACTTAGTGCCTCAGAACTCAATCATGAATTAGCATTCAATTCAGCACACATAGTGCCCTTCGATTTCGCACACATAATGCTAGAATCGATTACTTATAAAGACAACTTAATTTACTTCATTAGCATATATAGCCACAAGTATAAATACATATATATAGATATGAGTATATAATCCAATCTCATATAAAAGAAAACTTATGGACTTACCTTATAGTTCGAAATGATTTTCAATCGTCTATTCAAATTTCTTTGTTTTTGCCTTTGCTTGACTCCCCTCCTTTGAGTTCTTGAGCTAAAATAAATGAATTTAACAATTTAATTACCTCACTAGTTAATTATATCCCACTATTAAAATTTCACATCACTAAAAGAAAATGACACAACACTTATGCTTTCATCGAAATTAATCATTCGGCTATTGTCCACTTAATATTCATTCACTATCAATAACCAATCAATACTTCAATGAAATACACCTATATACATATATATGTCTTACGGCAACCACACCTTGTTAAAAATACTCACCTATACAATTTAATGATTTCCTCATTATCTTATAACTATCCTTGTTCATTATTTTAAACCTTCAATTTATGCTTATATAGGGTCTCAAGGCCGAATGCAATTTGTCATTTAACACCTAGTTTCACTTCTCAACCATTTTGACCGTGTACTTCTAAATTAGCCAGAAGCCTTCCATTTATTCGTACCATCATTTAGATATTATCTAGTTCATCTACTTCTAATTCTATAAGTTCAACATTTATGATGCTCATTACAACCACCCTCATGGTCTAAATTTAAAGATTGGCAAACACACATATTTCAACTCTCTTAGCCGAATTCTCCACAATACTTAGACTAAAGTATGCACACTAAACTTAATCTTTTTGCATTTCAACTAATCTAGCATGAACATTCGGCCGTACCAAAATACCATTTCTTTCCTAAAATGATAATTTAAATCAATTAAACATTCAATTAAAACCCCATATAACCGAATACCTAAGTATCCTCCAAGTATAAATTCAACAATTTCACATCATTCTATCATCTAATTCTTCAACAATGCAAGAAAAACAATCACAAATCTTAGCATTTTGGTACACGGCTTAGTGCCCAATCACTACAAAAAAATTTATAAATTCCTTAACATTTCCAAAATACATTGCAATTTAACTAAAACATGTAAGAAGATACAACTAATACTTCAAAACTCACCTCCTATTAGCAAGTAGAAAATGCTGAATTGCCCTAGTGAAAATTTCCTATTTTCTTCTCTTTTGTTTCGGTTCTTGGAGGTAGAAGAAGATGAACATATCTTTCTTCCCTAAATTTTTTTATTTAGTCTTTTGTTTTATTATTTTTATTATTATTCTATAACCAAATATTATAATTAATTTGACTTAGTGGAGAGCCATCATCACTTGGCCGGCCACTTAATGGGATTTGGGAAAATTGACATGCAAAACCACTCCTTTCTATGCATGTACTAATAGACCTTTATAAGATTAACCTATCACATTTTTACAATGTTTCATATAAGTCCTTTCTTTATAAATTCACTTAGAGATGATCAAATTAATGCATGAAACTTTCATACACGCATCTACTCACATTGTAAACACCAAAATAATTAATTTTAATTACTTAATACTCGGTCTCGTGGTCCCGAAACCACTTCCCGACTAGGGTCAATCTAGGGCCGTTACATTTTGGTACTCCCCGGGTGAACAGATAAGCAACCACTATGTGCCTCATATAAAATTTTTTGAATTAACTCTGAATTTTTCAGTACGTAGATTCTATCTCAGAACGTCAAACAATCATCGGATCCGATTTGGTACTTTGAATCACTAGTCGACTAGTATTGCATTCTTTTAGCTTGCAATTCATTATCACATTTCTGAGCTTCACAAATTTGCTGAAGAAATACTAGTTTAGCTTTTAGCTCAGCTAAAATCGAATCATCATTAGTCATAATCAATCATGTATTCATCACTCTCAAAGCAAACAAGGATTTTCTATTCAAAGCATTTACAACTACAGTTGCTTTCGCTGGATGATAATCGATTACTAACTCATAATCTTTTAGTAGCTCGAGCCATCTCCGTTGTCGCAAATTCAAATCTTTCTGACTCATAATATACTTTAAGCTTTTATGATCAGTAAAAATATGACATTTTCACTGTATAAATGATGACGCTAAATTTTCAATGCAAATACAATAGCGGCCAATTCTAAATCATGTGTCGGATAGTTCTTTCCATGCAGCTTCAACTGTCTATAGGCATAAGCTACAACTTTTCCTTCTTGGATCAATACACAACCCAAATCTTTCAATGACGCATTGCTATAAATCAGAAACTCTTTACCTGGCTCAGGTTGAACCAACACTGGTGCCTCTATTAACATTGTTTTCAATTGATCGAAACTTTGTTGACATTTCTCGGACCATTCAAATTTTACATCATTCTGTAGTAGTCTTATCATTAGTGTAGCAATCATCGAGAACCCTTGAACGAAGCATCGATAGTAACCAGCCAATCCCAGAAAACTTCTGACCTCAGATACATTTCTAGGTGTTTTCTAGTTAATAATTGCAGAAATCTTACTCGAATCCACTCAAATGCCATCAGCCACGACAATATGTCCCAAAAATATGACTTCCCGAAGCCAAAACTCACATTTACTGAATTAAGCATACAGTTTCTTATCTCTCAATGTTTGCAACACAATCCTCAAGTGTTCAGCATGCTCAGACTCATCATGTGAATAGATCAGAATGTCGTCAATGAACACAACAACAAATCTGTCTAAATATGGTCTAAAGATCTGATTAATCAAATCCATAAAAATGGCAGGAGCATTAGTCAATCCAAAAGGCATAACTAGGAATTCATAATGTCCATACCTCATCCTGAACGCAATTTTTGGCACATCTGAGTCTTTAACTCGCAACTGATAATAACCAGATCTTAAAT
Source organism: Gossypium anomalum (assembly GCA_025698475.1). Taxonomy (NCBI): domain Eukaryota; kingdom Viridiplantae; phylum Streptophyta; class Magnoliopsida; order Malvales; family Malvaceae; genus Gossypium; species Gossypium anomalum. The sequence continues at coordinate 44,867,389 of CM046963.1, forward strand.
CAATCTTTGAAAACACTGTTGCACCTTTTAACTTATCAAACAAATCGTCTATTCTCGAAAATGGATACTTGTTCTTTATTGTAACCTTGTTGAGCTATCTATAGTCAATACACATTCTCATTGACCTGTCTCTATTCTTTACAAACAATACTAGCACACCTCAGGGCAAAAAACTCGGTCAAGCAAAACCTCTATCTGTTAACTCTTGCAACTGAGCTTTCAACTCTTTCAATTCTGTTGGAGCCATTCTATACGAAGCTATAGATATCGGTGAAGTTCCCAGTACCAATTCAATAGCAAACTCAACTTCTTTGACCGGTGGCAGCTCAGGCAATTCTTCTGGAAATACATCCGGATATTCACAAACTATAGGCATGACTCAATATTCTTTTTAGACACTTTAGTATCTAAAACATATGCTAAGTATGCATTACAACCCTTTTTCACATATCTTTGAGCCGATATTGACGAAATCACTATAGGTAATCCACCCTACACATCACATTCAATCCGAAGAATTTCATTATTCTGACACTTCAATTCTATAATCTTTTGTCTACAATTCACAACTGTATCATGTAGAGTCAACCAATCCATGCCCAGAATCACATCAAACTCATCAAATGGTAATAACATCAAGTCAGCTAGAAAACAGTAACCTCGAGTCATTAAATGACAGTTCTTGCATACTTTGTCAACTAGAACATACTTTCCTGAGGGGTTTAATACTTTAATTACAATTTCTGTAGACTCAACAGATAATTTCTTATTAGACACTAAACTCTCACAAACATATGAATATGTCGATCCAGGATCAGTTAAAGCAATCACATTAGTGTCGTAAAGAGAAAATGTACCGGTGATGACATCTGGGGATGACCCTTATTCATGAGTACGAATAGCATAAGCTCTGGCTGGTGCTCTAGCTTCAGATCTCACAACTGAGTCCTTTTTCACTCCTTCCCCACTAGATACATTTCCCACATTTCTCGGTGGTCTCCCTCTCACAATCGTATTACTTGCTCTTGCATTCTGGAATTTATCTTTCTCAGATAACTCTGGGCAATCTCGAATAAAATGATTTGGTGAGCCACATTTGAAGCAAGCTTTAACATTCTTATTCCAACACTCTCCAAACTGACGTTTCCCACACTGTTGACACTCGGGTTTGTTGTTTTTCACACTGCCAACACTTGAGACGGAAGTAGCTTGAGTTTTAGGACTCACATGTTGATTTCCACGATCTCTATTCTGATATCCCACTGATGCATTTGATTAACTATATGAATCTCAAAATTTCTTTGATAAAGAATGATAAGGTTTATTTATCGGTCTTTTCTTCGAATCTTTAGCCTCTGAATCAGCTTTCTTCTTTTCTCAACTAAAATCTTTGGCTTTGCAAGCTCTATCAACCAGAACAAACTCTTTCAAGTCTAGAATCCTGACCAGAAGTTTAATGTCTTTGTTCAGCCCGTCGACAAACCACTTACAGATAATATCTTCGGTAGAAACATACTCCCAAGCGTACTTGCTCAACTGTACAAATTCTCTTTCATATTCAGTTACAGTCATGCGGCCTTGTTTCAGTTCTAAAAACTCTCTATGCTTTTGATCCAGGAACCGTTGACTAATGTATTTCTTTCAAAATTTGGTCTGATAGAACTCCCAAGTGACTCTATCTCTCGGCACAACTGACACTAGCGTATTCCACCACTGATCCGCGGTGTCCCTCAATAGTTATATAGCACATTTTAAACATTCATCAAGTGTGCAAGAAAGCTCATCAAACACTCGAATGGTATTCTTAAGCCAAAATTCTACTCTCTTAGGATCATCATCAACGTTAACTCTAAACTCTTCAGCCCTGTGTTTATGGATCTTGTCAACTGGAGGCTTATTCAATATTAAAAGTTCAACTCCTTCAGGAGCTATGGGAATCAGTTGGGGATTAGGAGGGGGTGAAGGTTGTTGAACAGCCAGATTTGTCTAGATATACTACGTGAACCATTCGTTCATCATTTGGAAGAAGGCTTCTTTATCCTTTCCTCCCTGGCTACCCGGCACGGGTCTAGAATCAAACGGCGCTGTCCTTTGAGTAGGAGTCGACACATTACTCTCAATCTCATCAACTATAGCTCGATTGAGATCCATTTACTATATGAAAACACATTTTAAAATGTTAGGAGTCATCAAACTATCACAGTTTATATATGGCATGTACAGCTAGACTCTTACATATGCTACGTTAGTCCTAGAATCGACTAAACCGTAGCTCTGATACCAATAAATGTAACACCCCTAACCCGTAGTCATCGTCAAAATAGGGTTATGGAGCATTACCGGACTCACAATACAATTAAACATACTTTTCACATACATTTCATTGAAACCTACAATCTTCATTCAATCTCAATCAATTTGTCCCTAATACGAGCCCATGATGCCCTAAACATGCTCGTGTGCCAGGCCGTGTGCTAGGCTGTGCCAAACTTGTAGGGTATACTGACTTATGCCACACGACCAACTCACATGCCCATGTGGGAAGCCCTGTAGAGCATACTGACTTGATTTTTAAAACCACACCAAGGGACACACGACTGTGTACTTGACCGTGTGTCACACAAGGCTGAGGCACGCACCCGTATCTCTACCTGTGTAAACAAAAATAGGCTATTTACCAAGACATTTTTCACCCAAATATGCATATACCTACATAACCAAAATGTAACACCCCAAACCCGGCCTAGACGTTAGGGCCAGATTCGTCGTGCCACATTGAAGTGTTCAAAACATTTTATATTGTTGACCTAGAAAAACTTACTTAGTGTTTTAAAAGATAATTCATTATCGGTTAAAGTGAATGGAAGCTGTGCACCAGGTAGGAAACCAGAAAAGAGGAGGTGAGTCCATCAGACTGCTTAAGTACCAAGCTCCCTTCGGATCCAATCCTAGACATGCACACTGCCGTTGCCACACCTTAACTTAGGATATATTTTCAGGAAACTAATTTGATTAAGTCCTTTTTAGGAAAAGTGATTAATTTTGGAAAACATTTTCATTGCGGAAGCTTTGCTTGTTGTCGTGTTATTTTGAAATCACTTACTATTTTTGAAAACGCGCCCTAAAGCAATCCAATTTTGACAGTTGAATATAAGTAATACCTATCTTAACAAAACATATTTAAACCATCAAAAATAATTAAGCGGCCTTATTACATTTAAGAACCCAAAACCTTAATCGTAAATAAAAGGATGTCTAGTTCACCAGAAGAAAAACCAAATTTGCAGAACGTGTGGCCACTCCCAATCCCTCACAGCTCCAAGCCCACTATGGTTGGGGATTACCTGCGTGGATGAAAAGAAAGGGGTGAGTTTGGGGAAGCTCAGTGTGTAAATTAACCCAACCATAGCCTATATCAGCTCAAACCACGTAAGAGAATAAGTTGGCCTTAGCCTGCAAGTAAGTGAGAATAAATCCCATAGGCCCATAATGGATCGAGCGGATATTACATGTTTATGCAAACCCAACCCATATCCAACCATATGCACCCCCATACCAGCCTTTCACCATGTGGGAAGACTACTCGACCCACCCAACCGCTACATGCCACAGATATATGCAGCATGTCCGCCAGAATAGATAATGTGACAGAGTCACCAGATTCAGATAATCGTGGTAGAGACACCAGAATAGATATATGTGGCAGAGCCACCAGATCAGATAATTTGTGGCATAGCCACCAGGACGCTTCCTCCATATTATAACCCATGTCCCCATGCAACAGATATACAATTATGGCATACATCATTCAGAATTAGATCAACATGCTTTTCAGTCAAAAGTAACCTTAGGGGTATAACGGTAATTTTGCACCTAGGGGTATAAAGGTAATTTTGCATACATAGGGGTATTCTAGTAATTTTACTATTCTTAGGGTTTTCATGCATATCATAGCTGTTACGCATTTACTATGAAACACTTACCGAGAGTGTCCTTCGAATTAGGCCCGTTGGCCTATTATCCCGATTTTGGCCCATTAAGCCGAAAATATCGAAATGCACGGAATCGTGCACTCTGCAGTCTTATTACTTTATTTTACCATATACATCAACTTTCAATCTCACGAGCATTCGCACACTCGCAAGTTCCCAAAATACCGGCTCTTTGGCATTTTGACTTTTCGACTTTTGCCGATCTAGTCTATGAGAGGGTGTCAGTTACACACCTTATTTATAGCGGTACGTTGGTGAGATCCACACACGAACTGCCTACAATTGGACTACTAACACGTTAATCTAAATATCAAAATCAACTACGTATTTAAGCCCTTACCATATTCTGCCTTTAACACTTTAGGCACTAGCGATCCTACCTTTACCGAGATTAGCGATTATGTCTAGATCCAGTCGTTCCACTTGTCCAAGCCTTTGATCAGCGGCCCCTTGAACACACTATTATCAAAATAAAATAGTTATCACAACCCTTAGAGCTTCTAGCCCAAATCGACAGCCTCCCTAACCTTTAGGGGTTTCGGCTTTTTCTAAAACTCGAACTAAAGAATAGGTTTGAAAGACTTACCACCGGTTCCTTCGGTCAATGATTCCAGTTAAATCCTACTCGATTTTGATGCAGATCTAACCCCTCAAATGACAACAAAAGTTGAGCCTTTAGTGACCTTAAAATTCGGCTATGTCCCTATGGCTATGCGTTTTCAGCTTTTTGTAATAGTGGAGAAAAGATGAGGATTTTGTAAAGCTTTGACGACAGAAACTTGGGGTTCAGAGGACTAGAGAATCGGTCAAGAAGATGAGGGAAAATAAGAGGGTTTTGGCTATAAAAAATCAGCACAACAGAAATCAGGCTTTCGGGATTTTGACTTTTTGAGCAATCAGCTATAGGCTTAAAAACAACTAGTAAAAGATGAAGATGAAGCAGTGGTAGGGAGATTTGCGGACAAAAAGAAGAAAAGAAGTTGATGAAGAGAGGAGAAAAGAAAAGAAGAGGAAGAATGGTCAGAAGCAGCAGAACTTACCCTAATGCCGAATTTATATTTGGCACTTAACCTAGCCAAAATTTGCCCCTAAAGAAACCCTTGGCGGCCAACTCTTGCTCCTCAAGAGTCCATCATTCGCCAACACCGCTATCCCTAATCAGCTCCTAAATTCTCTCCTTATCCCCTCCTTGCTCAATCTCCGAGCAACTCAAACTCCTCTCGGTGGACTTTTACTTGAGTTCCATTACTTACCTTCCATACTCATAACAATAATTCCCTTAATATGCTGTCATTGTGACTTGAACCTCAGTTCTCCCTTGCATCCACACGCCACTTTTATAGCCTTCCCAGTGGCGTCACATGCCACTTTGCCACCTGTTTCCTTGTGTTTTATTTTACCCAATTAATACTTAAAAGCCCAATCGACCAGAACCCCCTTTTTCTTATGGAATTAAAATTAATTAAAATTACCGGGTTTTAACTTAAGCTTGGGCCTTCTAGAGGCCCACTAACATAATTAAACCTACGCCAAGCAAACAGAACACAGAAATTTTAAATTTTGCCAACATTCACAGAATTCCCGAAAACTGGGGTGTTACAACTCTACCCTCTTTAAAGAAATTTCGTCCTCGAAATTTACCTGATCCAAACAGATGAGGGTATTGGTGTTGCATCGCCTCTTCTGGCTCCCAAGTAGCTTCCTCTCTGCCATGATTATGCCAAAGCACCTTCACTAATGGGACAAATTTCCTTCTTAATACCTTAACATCTCGATCCAATATTTGCACAGGCTCCTCCTCAAAGGTCAAATCAATTTGCACCTCAATTTCTGCAACCGGCACGACATGAGTAGGGTCAGAACGATAACGCCTTAACATAGAGACGTGGAAAACATCACGAATCCTGTCTAACTTTGGAAGTAATTCCAATTGGTATGCCACTGGTCCTACTCGCTTCAAAACCCGATAAGGCCCAATGAACCGCGGACTCAACTTGCCCTTCTTACCAAACCTTAGAATCTTCTTCCAAGGAGAAACCTTTAAGAAGACCATATCACCCACTGAGTAATCAATCTCCTTACGCTTCAAATTTGCATACGACTTTTGCCTATCAGCAGCTTCTTTTAACCGATCCCTAATTATTCTAACCTTATCCTCAGTATCAACTACCAACTTTGGTCCAAGAACTTGTCGCTCTCCTAGTTCAGTCCAACAACTAGGTGTACAACACCTTCGTCCATACAGTGCTTCATACAGTGCCATTCGAATACTTGCCTGATAACTATTGTTGTACGCAAACTCCACCAATGGCAAGTAATCCTCCCAACTACCTCAGAAGTCAATAACACATCCCCTCAACATGTCCTCCAGAATCTAAATAACCCTTTCTGACTGACCATCAGTTTGGGGATGGAAAGCCGTACTAAAGTTTAATCGCGTCCCCAACACCTCATGCAACTTTTGCCAAAATCAAGATGTGAATCTAGGATCCCGTTCAGAGATAATTGAAACTGGGACACCATGAAGTCGCACAATCTTTGCCACATACAACTTGGCTAATTTTTGAAGTGAAAAGTCAGTACGAACAGGTATGAAATGGGCTAATTTGGTCAACCTATCCACGATCACCCAAACCGAGTCTTTCTTTGATGGCGTCAAAGGTAACCCACTCACAAAGTCCATGGTTACCCTCTCCCACTTCCAAAATGGTATCTTTATTGGCTGCAAAAGTCCAGAAGGTAGTTGATGCTCAGCTTTCACTTCCTGGCATGTCAAACATTTTCCCACAAACTCCGTTACTTCTCGTTTTAGCCCAGGCCACCAATACAATTCACGCAAGTCGTGATACAACTTATTCCCTCCAGGATGCATGGCATAAAGTCCCCCATGAGCTTCCTTAAGTATTGACTGCCTTAAGTCAGAGTCCTTCGGAATGCAAATTCTTCCTCGTAAACATAGAACCCCTTCGCTATTCAACCCAAACTCAGAAGTTTCCCCTTCCTTAACCTGTTGAAAACGAGCGACCAAAGATTCATCTTTCAACTGCTTCTCCTTAATCTGATCCACCCAGGTTGGCCTTACTTGTAATTCAGCCAAAAGGCTACCATCATCATACAGAGTCAAATGAGCAAACATTGCTCTCAGATCAAATACAGTTCTACGACTTAGAGCATCGGCTACCACATTAGCCTTGTAACAGCCTAGTTTAGACCCTAGTAAGAACAGTGGTTTCGGGACCACGAATCCGAGTAAAATATATATATATATATATATTTTATATTATTTTCTATGTTTAAAGTATGTGAATTGATATGTGTGAAATTTTCGTACGAAAATTTTATTGTTGTGTGCTTGATTTAATAAAAAGGACTTAATCACATCAATTAAAAACTTGATAGTTTAAAGCATGAGGGCCAAATTGTTAGTGGCTTTCTAAGTTGGGACATTTATGTTGTAAATATCCCATTAATAAGTAAGTGGGACGGCATAAAATATAAGTTACATGGTTTTTCTATTATATTAGTAAAGATATATAAGTAAATTAAATATTATATAATATATGTTATATTATAATATAAACATAAAATAAACAAAGCCACATTTGAGTGTTCATATGTTCTTGTGGTAGTGAAACTAAACAAAATAAAAAGAAAAGAAAGCAAGCTAGGGTTCGGTCAATATTCAAGCCCATACAAGGTTTGTTTTTGTTCGGTTTTTGATAATTTTTACGTTTTTAAGATCGTTGCTTTGAGTACTACAAAGCCCATGCTTGAATTTTTGATTTTGATGAATATTTTGAGTTGTGCCATTGTTGATAGCTTGTGATTTTTGTGGTTTAATGATGAAAAATGAAAAATATGTTTTAGCTTAACATATTTTGTTTTGGAATTTTTGATAATTTTGAGTAATTAGTACTTAATTGCAAAAATAATAAATTGAGGGGCTAAAATGTGAAATTAATGAAATATATGGACTCGTATAGTAATGGGTAAGATTCGACTAAACATGGTAATTGGAAATTTTGAGTAATTTGTGTTATTTTGAAATAGGGATTAAATTGTAAAAATGTGAAATGTTATGGGATAAAATGCAAAATGCCCAAATTATGTGTCTTTAGATAAAAATTTAATGAAATGTTGAATAAGTGAGTTAATTTTGATATTAATTAGATTGGCAAAAGTGGAATTGGATTTGGATCGGGGAAAATCAAAGTGGTTGATTAGTCGTCTCGTTTAGATTATCGTTGTCCGAGGTAAGTCCTTAAGTAATTAAATTTGATTTGTTGCGCGCTTAAGATTACATAATATGATATGTAATTATTTGACCTTTACAAGTTCGAATTGCAATAAGTATATTGAATTTAGGCTATAAAGCCGAATATGAAATGGATGATTTATGTATATAATGTGGCCGAATGACTATTAAGTGATGATGTGAAAGTGTGTAATATGTGTATACAATTTTATTGTACTTGTTTGTATAAAGTCGAATGTGAATTGAATGGTATATATGTGGTGACCGAATAGCTATTATGAAACAAAGTCAAAGAATGGGATATTTGTATAATAGAAGAATTGTGACTATTGTTCCTACTGGATCGAGGTTGTGTGTGAAATAATTTGTGAATATGGCATATAGCCGAATGGTTATTAAAAGTGAAACTGGGATAGTGAAAAGATTATGTGTTCCTTGTGTATGATTATTGAACCGAAAGTTAAAGGGTAGGTGTACATTTTGTGCTTATATTCGAATAAAGCAATTGAATTGCTAATGTGATATGTTATGTGAAATGTGTTAACATGTGAATAAATATGCAAGACACTGGAAATGTATCGGGCTAAAGTCCCATGAGCTTCGTCTTTGAAATGTATCCGGGCTAAAGTCCATGAGCTTCGTCTTTGAAATGTATCCGGGCTAAAGTCCCGCAGCGTGCTAAAAATGTATCAGGGCTAAAATCCCGCGTGCTTCGTTCTAGAAATGTATCCGGGCTAAAGTCCATGAGCTTTCGTCTTTGAAAATGTGTCCGGGCTAAAGACCCGCAAGCTTCGTGCTGGTGCTCGTAATATAATTTCGGGTTTTATACCTAGCAGGCCAAGTGCCGATGAATTTGATAAAAGTATACAACTACAAGATCCTACACTAAGTTGACAAATTGAAAGTGCATTACATATTAAGTTGGCCAGGTACGTATCATGTACTCGTATGCGATTTGATTTGAATTAAATTATAAATATATAAAGTGATGCATCTGTGAATAAGTGTTATGACTATAAATATGATCGTGATATATTCAGTAAATGTGTGAAGTTATGTAAAGTGATTCTATGTTTATATTCAAATATAAACACTTGGTCCTTGTGGAAAGGTTTGTGGAAGTATATGATTTATTTTTAGGTGATTACGATCATGGAAAATTAAATGTGAATATGATATTGTATTTTATTCGTTTCAATTGAACTAAAGCTGTTAGTGAAGCATTTTAATGCCTATGTTATATGAGTTCGATCTTGAATGAAATGATATACATGTTTAGATAATTTGAATGCAAGGAATGTGTGAAAGAGCAAATTTGTAATAAATCTGCTTGGGACAGCAACAGTAGCATGATTTTGGAAAATCACCATAAATTGTGGAAATTGAATTAGAAGCTGAATAAATTATGTAATTAAATATTAATGAGTCTAGTTTCTTATAAAAGAAACCTTGTAAGCAAAAGAATTGTAGATAATGAGATATTTGAAGTGGCGTGAGATAGAGTCAAAATGACTTTGAAATCCCCTGTTCTGTTTTTAGAAAATCATTGTAAATTGTACAATGATGATTATAAGATAAAATTTATATACTTAGACTCCTTAATGAGTCTAGTTTCAAATTAAATAAACGATAACATATTTCAAATTCTGTATAATGAGAAAATTGATTCATAGTGAAGAGTGGTCAGAATAGTCAAACAGTGAAACAGGGGAAAGTTCAATAAAAATATGGTATTGATTGGTCAAACCAAAAATTCTGAAAATTTGATGGATGGAATATATATGAGTCTATTTTCAGGGAAAATTAACGTCACTTGAATTGGAGTTTCCTAGCTCCAGTTATAAATAATTTAGTGACTGTTGCTCAGGAAGACAGCTTGTAGTGAATTTGTGATTTTGTTGCAAACATGGTTAAAACTAGTTAATGAGATGCTTTTCGAGTTCTTATGATCTTATTTGTGATTTTAATATTTTGTTTTAATTGAGTTCAGATTCAAGTGAGGTGAATTTGCTAAATATGCATTATGTTCATGGATACTTGGCCAAAATGGCAATTATCTAGGAATGATTTCTTGAAAATTTGAAGTAATCGATCTATAAGTAAATTAATTGTTTGCATTGCTTAAAACTTACTAAGCATTGAAGCTTACTCCGTGTTCTCTTTTCTATTTCTTATAGGTTTATACTTTAGCTCTAGTTGAAAGAGTCGGAGATATCATCACACTATCGAGTCATTAGGTGAGTTGAGAAGATTGTATATCATCATGGTTTAAGGCATGTATAGGATAGAATATAGGTAGAATGATATTTCAACTTTGTATACATTATAGCCATGCGAAGATGACTTGCTCATTTTGTTTAGGGAAGCCTTATAATTGAATTAAAGTGTTGAAATTTTTTTAGTTATAACTTGATAGTAGTTAATTTGTTATTAGATATTTGGTTATGTTTTGATAGTGAGTCATTTTAGAAATTTTATAAGAGCTCTTATGGAAAATCAATGAGACAGGTTTGCATTGTTGATAATTTATGTCTGGTAAGTATCTTTGAACTTATAGAAGTTTTGTTCAGTCAAGTAATACCTCATAACCTTATTTCGGCAATGGATACGGGATAGGAGTGTTACATTTAGTGGTATCAGAGCTATGGTTTAGTCGGTTCTCGGACTAACATAGCAAGTGTAAGAGTCTAGCTATACATGCCTTATGTAAAGTGTGATAGTGTGAGGTCTCCCGGCTCTTATAAATTGTTTTGCTCAGGTAATGATGTGTTCCAACCGAGTTATTATTAATTGATCTGAAATTGATATTGAACTGATTGTAATATATATGTGATATTATGGAACTGAAAAAGTATGAAAAGAATTTTATGATACGTGTGCATCAGTGTAAAAAGATGTATAAGATTGTATAAAGTAAATGGTAATGAAAGATCAAATTGGATAGAACGCAGGGAATGAGTACGATCGTTCAATAATGAATTGACGGAAAAGACCATGGTTGGACCATGGCAATACATGAGACAAATGAGCTAGTGTAAGACCTAACGGAAATAGGCATCAACATGGGCAGAGCAAAGTTAGTATAAGACCATAGTTGGACTATGGCATCAAGTAAGCGACGTACTCAAAACCGTAAGACGTTTTTCAATGGGATAAATATTGACAAATGATCAAGACTAAATGTGGAAATTTGATAAGAAATTATTTGGTAATTTGAGTAATAAAAATGAAAATTTGAATCGTGATAAATTCACTTATGTTTTATTAATACTCACATGAAATAAAGTTGCATGTGAAACTGAGATATGTGAAAATATGTTTGTAACAAGATGAAAAGTTGAAATGTTTGAATGAAGTGTTTGAATCAAGGTGTATAATACTATGATGATGAGTGATGAATTTATCTGTGTATTCGACTATGAAACTCCTTTTCGAGGCTTAACGACCTCACCCCCTTACCAGTGATATCATTATAAGGTTTCAATGAAACGAAATAGAACGAGTTTGGAAAGAAAGATTAAAGAGTTAAATAGTGAGATAATGATATTACCTGAGAGAAATGATTTTAGTTTCAAATGATTTGAATAAGAAACTCTGGTGTGCTCTACGAGCGATGAATATGTGATTGATCTTATCAATGGATGATTACATGTTAGCTGGATTAGAAATTAAATTAATGCACTAAGTGAATTTGTGAAGCTTAGAAAGGTGTTATCAAGTTATAAGTTAGAAAGGGGTTCAGCTTAAATTGATTTCCGATTTAGAATTTCAAATGTGAAAGTGATGATTGCTTGTTGCTTTGAAATAGAGTGTATAAACCAAGAAGTCTGAGATTGTATAACCATTGTTCCAAAAGCCTCATAGTGTCAATTAGACTGTTTATACAGGAGTAATAAGAGGCACGATAATATGAGAAAGTGGTATTGATAATAGGTATAAAACATAATATTTCTGACCTCGTATTTAAATGTCTGAGATTTCAATAGGTTAAAGTTAACTATTAAGCGTCTTCAGGACTACTTCAGCATGCTTTGACATCTGAATAATGGTGAAATAGAATTTTGATGAATTGTGTATCAGGATTATCTCTTATCATTGAAAAAGATAGATGTTATTTGAATCATTGTTAAGCTATGCGAATAAGTCTTTTTCGTACATATAGATTTCTCTTTTGATAAATCAGGTGAGTTATTTGTTTTGAGATCATCGGTTTGCACATGGTGCTAGTTATCATTGTTTTAGATTGAAATCTAAAATTTATATGGTAATTCTAGGAGAAACTACAGTAAGCTATGAGTACGGGGTTGTTTTGAAAATTCTTGAAATATTTGTTTATTTTTATGTTTTAAAGTTTGAAAGTAACTAAGAAAAATTGTTGCTATTTGACAAATTATCAGGCAAGTATAAAAGTGATATTGTATGAGGTATTGTATGTGGTAGTTATCTAACTCCATTGTTCAGGATCGAGCTTTGTAAATAATTGATTCATGAGATTAATATCATCAGCGAAATAAAGCAGAAAATGAAAGTAATTGATCTGATTATAAACAATTTTGGTTTAATATGATGTATAGCGGAAGATGATTAAAATCTTAGTCGTGAGATTTAATAGATATGAAATGGGTAGCCTGCGTGAATTTGAAATATACTATGTCGAAACAAATCTTTAATCTTTTTTTCAATAAGATTTTGGGGACGAAAATCCTTAAGAGGAAAGTTGTAACAACCTAGTTTAGACCCTAGTAAGAACAGTGGTTTGGGACCACGAATCCGAGTAAAAATATATATATATATATATATATATATATATATATATTTATATTATTTTCTGTGTTTAAAGTATGTGAATTGATATGTGTGAAATTTTTAGTATGAAAATTTTATTGTTGTGTGCTTGATTTAATAAAAAGGACTTAATCACATAAATTAAAAACTTGATAGTTTAAAGCATGAGGGCCAAATTGTTAGTGGTTTTCTAAGTTGGGACATTTATGTTGTAAATATCCCATTAATAAGTAAGTGGAATGACATAAAATATAAGTTACATGGTTTTTCTATTATATTAGTAAAGATATATAAGTAAATTAAATATTATATAATATATGTTATATTATAATATAAACATAAAATAAACAAAGCCATATTTGAGTGTTCATATGTTCTTGGTAGCTTGAAACTAAACAAAATAAAAAGAAAAGAAAGCAAGCTAGGGTTGGTCAATATTCAAGCCCATACAAGGTTCGTTTTTGTTAGGTTTTTGATAATTTTTACGTTTTTGAGATCGTTGCTTTTGAGTACTACAAAGCCCATGCTTGAATTTTTGATTTTGATGAATATTTTGAGTTGTGCCATTGTTGATAGCTTGTGATTTTTGTGGTTTAATGATGAAAAATGAAAAATATGTTTTAGCTTAACATATTTTGTTTTGGAATTTTTGATAATTTTGAGTAATTAGTACTTAATTGCAAAAATAATAAATTGAGGGGCTAAAATGTGAAATTAATGAAATATATGGACTCGTATAGTAATGGGTAAGATTCGGCTAAACATGGGTAATTGGAAATTTTGAGTAATTTGTGTTATTTTGAAATAGGGATTAAATTGTAAAAATGTGAAATGTTATGGGATAAAATGCAAAATGCCCAAATTATGTGTCTTTAGATAAAAATTTAATGAAATGTTGAATAAGTGAGTTAATTTTGATATTAATTAGATTGGCAAAAGTGGAATTCGGATTTGGATCGGGGGGAAAATCAAAGTGGTTGATTAGTCGTCTCGTTCCGATTATCGTTGTCCGAGGTAAGTCCTTAAGTAATTAAATTTGATTTGTTGCGCGCTTAAGATTATATAATATGATATGTAATTATTTGACCTTTACAAGTTCGATTTGCAATAAGTATATTGAATTTAGGCTATAAAGCCGAATATGAAATGGATGATTTATGTATATAATGTGGCCAAATGACTATTAAGTGATGATGTGAAAGTGTGTAATATGTGTATACAATTTTATTGTACTTGTTTGTATAAAGTCGAATGTGAATTGAATGGCATATATGTGGTGACCGAATAGCTATTATGAAACAAAGTCAAAGAATGGGATATTTGTATAATAGAAGAATTGTGACTATTGTTCCTCTTTGGATCGAGGTTGTGTGTGAAATAATTTGTGAATATGGCATATAGCCGAATGGTTATTAAAAGTGAAACTGGGATAGTGAAAAGATTATGTGTTCCTTGTGTATGATTATTGAACCGAAAATTAAAGGGTAGGTGTACTTTTTGTGCTTATATTCGAATAAAGCAATTGAATTGCTAATGTGATATGTTATGTGAAATGTGTTAACATGTGAATAAATATGCAAGACATTTGAAATGTATCAGGGCTAAAGTCCGCATGAGCTTCGTCTTTGAAATGTATCGGGCTAAAGTCCCGCAAGCTTCGTGGTTGAAATGTATCCGGGCTAAAGTCCCATGAGCTTCGTGCTAAAAATGTATCAGGGCTAAAATCCCGGGCTTCGTGGCTTGGAAATGTATCCGGGCTTAAGTCCCATGAAGCCGTCTTTGAAAATGTGTTGGGCTAAAGACCCGCAGCTTCGTCTTTGGTCTTTGGTAATATAATTTGGTTTTATACCTAGCTATGAGGCCAAGTGCCGATGAATTTGATAAAAGTATACAACTACAAGATCCTACACTAAGTTGACAAATTGAAAGTGCATTACATATTAAGTTGGCAGTGCGTATCATGTACTCGTATGCGATTTGATTTGAATTAAATTATAAATATATAAAGTGATGCATCTGTGAATAAGTGTTATAACTATAAATATGATCGTGATATATTCGGTAAATGTGTGAAGTTATGTAAAGTGATTCTATGTTTATATTCAAATATAAACACTTGGTCCTTAATGGAAAGGTTTGTGGAAGTATATGATTTATTTTTAGGTGATTACGATCATGGAAAATTAAATATGAATATGATATTGTATTTTATTCGTTTCAATTGAACTAAAGCTGTTAGTGAAGCATTTTAATGCCTATGTTATATGAGTTCGATCTTGAATGAAATGATATACATGTTTAGATAATTTGAATGCAAGGAATATGTGAAAGAGCAAATTTGTAATAAATCTGCTTGGGACAGCAACAGTAGCTTGATTTTGGAAAATCACCATAAATTGTGGAAATTGAATTAGAAGCTGAATAAATTATGTAATTAAAGCTTAATGAGTCTAGTTTCTTATAAAAGAAACCTTGTAAGCAAAAGAATTGTAGATAATGAGATATTTGAAGTGGCGTGAGATAGAGTCAAAATGACTTTGAAATCCCCTGTTCTGTTTTTAGAAAATCATTGTAAATTGTACAATGATGATTATAAGATAAAATTTATATAATTAGACTCCTTAATGAGTCTAGTTTCAAATTAAATAAACGATAACATATTTCAAATTCTGTATAATGAGAAAATTGATTTGTAGTGAAGAGTGGTCAGAATAGTCAAACAGTGAAACAGGGAGAACTTCAATAAAAATCTGGTATTGATTGGTCAAACCAAAAATTCTGAAAATTTGATGGATAGAAGATATATGAGTCTATTTTCAGGTAAAATTAACGTCACTTGAATTGGAGTTTCCTAGCTCCAGTTATAAATAATTTAGTGACTGTTGCTCAGGAAGACAGCTTGTAGTGAATTTGTGATTTTGTTGCAAACATGGTTAAAACTAGTTAATAAGATGCTTTTCGAGTTCTTATGATCTTATTTGTGATTTTAATATTTGGTTTTAATTGAGTTCAGATTCAAGTGAGGTGAATTTGCTAAATATGCATTATGTTCACGGATACTTGGCCAAAATGGCAATTATCTAGGAATGATTTCTTGAAAATTTGAAGTAATCGATCTATAAGTAAATTAATTGTTTGCATTGCTTAAAACTTACTAAGCATTGAAGCTTACTCCGTGTTCTCTTTTCTATTTCTTATAGGTTTATACTTTAGCTCGAGTTGAAAGAGTCGGAGATATCATCACACTATCGAGTCATTAGGTGAGTTGAGAAGATTGTATATCATCATGGTTTAAGGCATGTATAGGATAGAATATAGGTAGAATGATATTTCGACTTTGTATACATTATAGCCATGCGAAGATGACTTGCTCATTTTGTTTAGGGAAGCCTTATAATTGAATTAAAGTGTTGAAATTTTTTTAGTTATAACTTGATAGTAGTTAATTTGTTATTACATATTCGGTTATGTTTTGATAGTGAGTCATTTTAGAAATTTTATAAGAGCTCTTATGGAAAATCAATGAGACAGGTTTGCATTGTTGATAATTTATGTGCAGTAAGTATCTTTGAACTTATAGAAGTTTTGTTCAGTCAAGTAATACCTCATAACCTTATTTCGGCAATGGATACGGGTTAGGAGTGTTACAAGCCTTGCCTGGGTGGTATTCAATCGAACAATCATAATCCTTAAGCAATTCTATCCATCTCCTTTTCCTAAGGTTTGAGCTCTACAGAGTCGCAAATACTTAAGACTCTTATGGTCCGTGTATATAACACACCTTTCTCTATACAAGTAGTGTCTCCAAATCTTAAGTGCAAAGATCACTGCTGCCAACTCCAAATCATGAGTAGGATAGTTCCCCTCGTAAGGCTTAAGCTGTCGTGATGCATAAGCAACCACCTTACCCTCTTGCATCAACACACAGCCCAAACCTACATGTGATGCATCACTATACACAGTAAAATCCTTCCCAGACTCCGGTTGAATTAATACAGGTGCTTCAGTCAGAACTTTCTTCAACTTCTCAAAAGCTTCCTGCTGCTTCTCTGTCCACACAAACAATACCCCTTTCCTTATGAGTTTTTTCAAAGGTGCTGCCATCACAGAAAATCCTTCCACAAACCTTTTATAGTAACCTGCCAACCCTAGGAAACTCTAAATTTCTGACACCGACCTAGGTGGCTTCCATTCCAGAATCGCTTCTATCTTTCGAGGGTCTACTTTAATCCCTTCAGCAAAGACAACATGTCCTAAGAAGGTTACCTCCCTCAACTAGAATTCACGCTTGCTGAACTTCACATAAAGTTCCTTCTCCCTTAACACTTGCAACACAATGCGGAGATCCTCATCATGTTTCGCTTCGATTTCAGAATATACCAAAATATCGTCAATAAAGACGACTACGAATCGATCCAAGAATGGTTGGAACACACAATTCATCAGATCCATAAATGCTGCAGGAGCGTTCGTCAGTCCAAATGGCATACCAGAAACTCGTAATGACCATACTGAGTCCTGAATGCCGTCTTATGAGTATCTGCCTCTTTAACCCTTAACTGATGATATCCAGATCGAAGATTGATCTTGGAAAATACAGAAGCTCCTTTAAGTTGGTCAAACAGATCATCAATCCTCGGCAGTGGATACTTATTCTTAATCGTTAGTTTGTTCAACTGGCGATAATCAATGCCCAGTCTTATCGTCCCATCCTTCTTCTTCACGAATAGCACTGGTGCTCCCCATGGAGACACACTTGGCCTAATAAAGCCCCTATCCAACAACTCTTGAATTTGCACCTTTAACTCCACTAACTTCTTCGGTGCCATTCTATACGGTGCGATGGACACTGGTGCTGTTCCAGGCAACAAGTCGATTCCAAACTCGACCTCTCAGTTCGGAGGTAATCCCGGAAGCTCTTTTAGAAAATATCTTGGAACTCCCTTACGGTCCTAACCTTATCCACTGTCAGCCCCTCAGCTTTCGACTGACTTACAAATGCCAAATAGGCCTCACAGCTTTTTCGAATCCACTTCTCGACCCTCAATGCCGACACCACATTGGACAAATAGTCCCTTCGCTCACCTATCACCATAACCTCTTCACCCTCAGTGGTCCTTAACACCATTCGCTTAGCAGCACAATCCAAAGTCACCCTATGCTTAACTAGCCAATCCATTCCCAAAATGAGGTCGAATTCTCCTAACGGTAACTCCATCAAATCTCCACGAAAAATTCTACCTTGAGTTTCTAAGGGCACATCCCTATACAGTTTGTCTACCCTAACCGAGAGACCCAAAGGGCTTAGCACAGATACCCCACTCACAATCTTCTCAGAAGGCACACCTAACGACCCAGATATGGCATATGCAACATAGGAATGAGTAGATCCAATATCCACCAAAGCAGTATACGGCATGCTAGAAACCAAAAACGTGCCAGTTATGACGCCAGGTGCGTTGCCCTCCTCTCGACGACGAGCTGCATACACCAATGCTGGCTGTTGAGCCTCAGTATTTTCGACACCCATGCCAGGTGCCCCTCGACCTTGTCCATTTCCATTTTTGCCCCTACCTTATCCACGTCCTCTCAGTGGTTGTGGTCCACCTCTCACGGGTTAAGCAACCCTCTGTTCAGCAACTTGAACCTGATCAGCTCTCTGACGATAGTCTTTAACTCTATGCTCCATAGATCCACACCGAAAATAAGCACCGGAACGTTTCCTACATTCGCCCAGATGTACCTTACCACAGTCTCCACAGATTGGTGGCCTGACAATGTTCATCGAAACCGCTCGAACTGGCTCCTCCATTCTTGCCCTCTTGACATTCTTATTTGCTCCACTCGAAGGTTCAGAATCCTTCCGAAATCGATTCTGATCCTTCTCACGGTTTTGCCTCTCAGTACGCTTCCCTTCCTCAGCTATCTTAGCTTTTTCCACCAAAACCGCGAAGTCACGCTCCCTCTACGGAGTAATTAGCACCTTAAGTTCATCCCTTAGACCATCCTCGAAGCGCACACTATGCTCATACTCCGTGGTGACTATCCCCACAGCATACTGGCTCAGCCTCAGAAACTCAGCCTCAAATTCCGCAACCGTCTTACCTCCTTGAACCAGACTCAAGAATTCCTTCCTGCGGGCGTCCACATAACTTGCCCCAACATATTTCCCTTTAAAATCCGTCTTAAATAGCTCCCATGTTACCTGTGACAGCCTAAATTTGACCCTAGTCAGAATGTGGTTTCGAGACCACAAAACTGAGTCATAAAATTTATTTAAAATTTATTTGCATAACTTCTATGTGTGATAGTGCATGTGTGAAAATTTGATGTTTTAATTTAGTCTTATGAATGGGAATTTTACTTGAAAGGACTTAGTTGAGAAACCATAAAAATGTGATAGGTAAAAGTTGAAGTGGCCAAATTGTATATGGATAGCATCATGGAGGACTTGCATGTCAAATGGACCACTATGATTATAGTGGACGGTAATGATGATAAAAACTTTGGCATTTTGTGTATTTTATATTAGTGAAATAATATTAAATAGTTTTATATTAGAAAACCATGAATTAATAATAGAAAAAGGGTGATAAAAACAAAGTTTCTCATTTTTGTCTCCCCTTTTGCCGAAACTAAACAAGAAATTGAAGAAAGAACACCTAAGGCATTCAGCCATCTTGTGTTGGGAATTAAGGTATGATTTCATATGTTTTTCTTTGGATTTGGAGAAATTTAAATTGGTTTTGAAGCTCCTAACATGACCCATGTTTATGATTTTGTTTTTGTGATGCATGAAGCATTCGGTCATGAGCTTAATGGGTTACATAGTGTATGTTTTGATAATTTGTAAGGAGAAATGTTTCTAATTGAGTATGAATAAACTAAATTACTATATGTGGCTCAAATGAGCTTGAGTAGTTGGCTAATGAAGTTAAGTATATGAATTAGGAGCATGAGTTCATTCGGCAATTTAAGATAAATTGTGAAATAATGCTTAATATTAGTAGTACTCGTTTAATTGGCAAATTGAGCTTAGAATGGATGAATTTATGAGTTTGGGACAAAAGTATATATATATATTCGGCTATAAATTTTCGTGTTTAATTTTGAATGTTGATGTTTCAAATTGGAAATGGATGTTAGTTGAGTTATAATACTTGCCTAATAATGAAAAGAACATGAGCTTAATGCTTAAATAGCATTCGGCTTTGGTGTAAGTTAAATTAGTTAGAAAATGAGTTCCAAGATAGTGAAATTTGTGTTAAAAGAGGGATTTAGGTTGTATATACGTGATTAGATTGAATACAAGAGGCTATGTTAGCTAATTAAGGGATTCGGCCATAGTATTATAGTGAATAATAATTGGAACAAGGGTTTTAATTGTATGATAGGTTTTCAGTTATGGTTGATTGGATAATAAATTGGTGTGGATGCTTTGAATGAGATATGTACAATTATTTAGTATTGAAAAATTTGGAAATGTGAATTTAGAAATTATCTTGTATATGTAGCGAATAAATGGAATAGATGAGAAGTATGTTTGGATGTGCATTAAGTTTAAGGGTTAAACTTTAAATTGTTAGGGCTTGGTTAATATTAGATGGAATACCAAATATGTGCATGTGTCTATGAGGAATGAATATAAATTGGGGCTACGATAATTGAATTATTTTATTTGCTTAGTTGGAACTCAAAATCAAAGGGAGCCAAGTTCGGCCAAAGGAAAAGCGAAAGCGGTTGAGTAGCTGATCGGAGTTGTTCATCCGACTAAAAAGGTAAGTTCCTAAGTAATTTAAATTACGGTTAATATTGCACATAAAATAGGTTGGATAAGAAATCATGGTATGTATGAATTTGTGAAAATCGAATGTGAGATTTATCAACCTATCTATGACATAGTGGTAGCTATAGATAAGAAATTTCAGCACTATATCCATCGTAGAGAATTGCTTGTGCAAATGAAAAAGTTTAAAACTTTAAACTGGGAGCAATGAAATGTGCATGGATATTAGACATGGGACTTGATCTATATCTGTATATTAATAGATAAATGCTCGGGAAGAGAGAAAGAAGAGAAAGGTAATCGGCTCAATTAGTATATAATTGAACAAAGATATAAATTAACGATAAATGAATCTAAATGGATTGGAGATTGATTTATAGATGTAGTGGCTTGGTTTGTGCTTTATTTGATTAATTGGACATTGTTTGTCAGTTATATATATATGCCAATGACATGCATATGATATTACCATGGTCCTTTCAACTTGCGATTAAATGGTGTAGGAGTACATAGTGAATTCGGGTAAGTATGTACCAAATTCATAATGTACACATGTGACATAAGATTTCCTTGTGATATCCTATTTGAATTTGGCTAATATTGGATTGAAATCTTAAATATTTGTTAAGACAATTGGATCATTACGTTCTTTTTAAAATTTCTTAGGACTTATTGAGTTAATAACTCACTCGGTGTGTTTATTGGTTTTGTATAGATCATCTTGTCGAGGAAAGCTTTGATTCGTTACGAAGTCATCACATCTTTTGACAACCCTTTTTTGGTATCTTTGTTTAAAACTCAAATAGACATTATGGCATGTATAGAATAATATTTTGGGAGGTTGCTATTTTGATAGTATTGTATATATATAAGGCCATGTGAATATGGCTAAAGTTCTATGTAGGGATGTGATAATGGTTTAATTATAAATCTTGAAGTGAAATCAACTTCACATATGAATCCATATTGTGATATGAGTGTGATTATGTTATGCTTGAACTAACATGTTAAGAATTCGAGATACATTATGTATGTATATTCGGTCAAGAGGAGAAAAATCATCTTACATTTCTACCCTTGTTTTAGTATGTGCATACTATAAAAGTTACTCATGGAAACGTGCTATTATTGTTGTAATTACTTAAATTAATATTGGACACGGGTATTAGGGTGTTACATTTTTATTGGTATCAGAGCTACGGTTTAGTCGATTCTAGGACAACCGTAGAGCGTGAGTGTCTAGCTATACATGCCATAATGCTAGTATATGATAGTGTGATGACTTCTGACGGTTAAAATTGTTGCTTTGATTAGTAAATGGAATCCACTCCAGAGAGAGCC
Source organism: Gossypium anomalum (assembly GCA_025698475.1). NCBI lineage: Eukaryota > Viridiplantae > Streptophyta > Magnoliopsida > Malvales > Malvaceae > Gossypium > Gossypium anomalum. The sequence goes on from CM046963.1 coordinate 44,889,548, forward strand.
TTAGCAGATGACGTTGAGAGTGTAGTGCCTACTCCCACGCAAGGGACAGCGCCTGTTGAACCTCAACCATCTGCGAGTAATCAAGATGATGGGGATAAGCAAGCCTTCTTTACCATGATGAATGAGTGGGTTGCAGAATATGCCCGAACAAACCCGACTGCTCAACTATTTTCAAATTTAAATAATCCTCCTCCGGTGCCTATAATACCAGCAACTACTGATCCCTTGAGACTGAGTAAACCTCCTGTTGATTTGATTAGGAAACGCGGGGCCGAGGAATTTTGAGCTACACTCATCGATGATCTTTGAAAAAGTGAGTTTTGGCTTGATAATACCATCTGTGTTTTTGATGAGCTGTCTTGCACACCCGATGAGTGTCTAAAGTGTGAAATATCCTTATTACGACATTCAGCCTACTATTGGTGGAGAACCTTGATTTCGATTGTTCCAAAGGAACGAGTTACTTGGGACTTCTTTCAAATGGAGTTTCGTAAGAAGTATATTAGTCAACGATTCATCGATCAAAAATACAAAGAATTTTTGGAGCTTAAACAAGGCCATTTGACGGTATCCGAATATGAACGTGAGTTTTTAAGACTCAGTCGTTATGCTCGGGAGTGTGTAGCTGATGAAATTGCCATGTGTAAAAGATTTGAAGAGGGATTGAACAAAGATTTAAAGCTGCTGGTGGGTATTCTAGAAATAAAGGAATTTGTAACACTGGTTGAACGAGCTTGCAAGGCTGAAGAGCTTGGAAAGGAGAAAAAGAAAGCTGAATATGAAGCTAGGGACTTTCATAAAAGATTAGCGGGTAAAAATTATTTTTCAGCTGCAAAGAAGTTCAGAGATGATACTAACAGATCAAAGACGACTGCAGGAATTTCTATTAAGGAGCGACTATCAACAGACTCTCGAGCTACTTCAGTTGCTAGTGTTGGCAACAATCGACAAGAAAAACCTAAATGTCCACAGTGTGGAAGACAACATGTTGGTGAATGTTAGGGTAAGTCTATTAACAGAGCCTATTATAGATGCGGTTCGCGGGATCATTTCATTCGAGATTGCACGGAACCTGATGAGAAAAATAAGATGCAAGGTGCGAGATCGAGTGGTGCAACAACTAGAGGCAGACCACCGAGAAATACTGGAGGCAGGGGTGGTAATCAGAGAGGGACTTCTGATATGGCAGTTCGATCTGAGACTCGTGCCCCCGCCAGAGCTTATGCCATCCGTGCACGAGAAGAGGCATCCTCCCCTAATGTTATCACTGGTACATTCACTCTCTATAGTCCTAGTGTATTTGCTTTAATTGATCCTAGTTCGATGATACGAATTACCTCGGGGAGAGTCGAGTCGTATGTAGATTGCCCGATTGTCAACGAGAAGGTGTCGATGGGAATTGGAATGGAGAAGTGATTTCAGATTTGGAAGAGGCTTGAATGTCAAAGTTTGGGTTCGATAAGGGTGTTTAGTTTAGGTCTAAGAAAGAAGGAAGTTGGATAGTTGGTAAATGGTGTATGGTTCAAAAGAGAAACGAAAATTGGTTGAACTTGGAATATTTGGGAGATGTACGAAATAAGGTAAGGTTGGTCCTAAGAACAAGTTGAACCGATATTAGTAAATATCGACCCGAGACTTATGAGTTCTTAAGAAAGGATGGTTGAAACGAAAATGGACCTCGACCCACTATCTAGACAGATAGGAACCTTGGTATAAAGGGTTTTGAGCATACACTAAAACTAGTGATAAGTTCGGTTTCAGTAAAAGAAATAGGTTGACGCCACTACTAGGTAGATAAGCCAACAAAAATCTTAAACGAGACTTAGAGAAGAAAATTCTCACAAGAACAAAAGTTCAATTATCAAAATGGAAAAGTCCTTTCCAAAGTATCACAAGCCACAATTTATAGTGAATACAAGGGATAGTCGAATAGACTCTTGAGGTAGCTAATTGGTTCTTTGAAAAATTCCAGAATTTTTGATGAAGCTTCCTTGAAGTTTCTTGTGCATGGAAAGCGGCAAGGGACTGACCTCTAAATGCCTTGATTCAATAGGAACATTGAATGGGTTGTTTGGGAAGCTGACATGCAATCAATAGGTTCAGCCAAATGCTTGAATTTGAATTAATACTGCTGCTTGGTTCAGCCGAATCTTCATGTGATTAAGGAGCTGTCTAAAGCACTTCAATAGTCTTAGAATGTGAACAAACCGATTTGAACAGCCACACATGTGTGAACAAACAAAACCGAACAGCCCTTGGTGTGAAAGGAATAATCAGGTGGGTGTGAACAGCTTTAATTTGTCTTGGGCAGCCAATCGGTCTTCTTGAAGAGTTTTAAGGTTTGGCCGAATGGTCACTTAGGGGACACCAAAGATCAGCACACCAACTTTAAATCATCCATGCACCTATGTCGTCCAAGGGGTAATGTACCTACAACAATTAATTCAGCAAATTAAATCCCTTTTAGACACATTAAATTCGGCAACATAGAAAAATAAATCTTGCATCATAAATTAAGCTGGACATAATTAATCTTTGTAATAGTTAAGACATATTTAATTGGTCCTAATTAATTAAGTAATTAATTTAGAACATAATTAAAACATGTCCAGATTATGACAAATTAATTATTAAAACTAAATAACTAATAAAACTAACAGCAACTTAAATGCTTTATTCCAGCATATTAAACGCAATAATGAAATGAGCTGAAACGAGCTCGTTGAGCTAAGTTAAGTTGAAGACGAGATGATTTGAGCTTGAAGGAGTATGCATGGTTTGATGATTGGTTTGCTAGTCCAAGAGCTTTCAAAAAGTCCAGCAGCGGTTTCACCCCAAACTCTATCAACTAAGGTTGTTATCGCGTCTTTGAATCTCTTTGCTTGAGCTTGAGTGATCGGTCCTACGGGCAACTCAAGAGGATCCTCATTGGCAGCCGACAACTCGAGAAGTATGGTCGTATCATTCGAATTATTCTTACGTATGTGAAACATTAGCATCCAGTAAGACTCTACTTGTTGAGTCTACTGAATTTGTGATACGAGTGTCAAACCCTTTGGGCCGGTATGTGTTAGTTGATAAAGTATGCAAGAGATGTTCATTGATAATTAAAGATTTCCGTTTTCCGGTGGATTTGATGCTATTACCCTTCGACAAATTTGATATTATTCTCGGAATGGACTAGTTAACCGAACATGATGCTTGGTAAATTGCAAACAAAAGACTATAAACTTGCGATGTTCAAGTGGTGAAATGATTCGAATTGAGTCTAGTGATCTGAGTGGGTTACCAGCAGTGATATCTTCTGTGTTAGCTCAGAAATATGTGAGAAAAGGTTATGAAGCTTATCTTACATATGTACTAGATAGCAAGGTATCGGAACAAAAGCTCGAAACTGTGCCTGTAGTTTGTGAGTATCCAGAAGTGTTTCCTGAGGAATTACCGGGATTGCCACCTATTAGAGAAGTAGAGTTCGGCATAGAATTGGTTCCGGGTACGACACCTATTTCGATCACTCCGTATCGTATGGCACCGACTGAGTTAAAAAAATTGAAAGCTCAATTGCAAGAGTTGACTGACAGAGGTTTTGCGCGACCCAGCTTCTCACCCTAGGGTGCTCCAGTTCTGTTCGTGAAAAAGAAAGACGGAACTATGCGAATGTGTATTGATTATTGTCAGCTCAATAAAGTGTCGATAAATAATAAATATCTGTTACCGCGAATAGATGACTTATTTGACCAGTTGAAAGGAGCTTCCGTGTTTTCGAAGATTGATTTGCGATTTGGCTATTATCAGTTACGAGTTAGAGATTCTGACGTTCCTAAGACTACTTTCAGAACGAGATATGGACACTGTGAGTTTTTAGTGATGCCGTTTGGGCTCACTAGTGCCCCTGCGATTTTCATAGATTTGATGAATCGGGTATTCAGACAGTATTTAGATCAATTTGTAGTGGTGTTCATAGATGATTTCTAATTTATTCTCAGAACAAGTCTGAGCATGCCAGAGTCTGGTAAAGAGTTCGTAGTCTATAGTGATGCTTCTTTAAACGGTTTGGGTTATGTGCTGATGCAGGAAGGTAGAGTTGTTGCATATGCTTCGAGACAATTAAAGCCTGACAAGAAAAATTATCCAACTCATGATATTGAGCTAGCTGCAATTGTATTTACTCTTAAAATTTGGCGTCACTACCTGTTTGGAGAGAAATGCCATGTTTATACTAATCACAAAAGCCTAAAATATTTAATGACTAAGAGAGACTTGAATTTGAGACAACGACGGTGGCTTGAATTATTAAAGGATTACAAAATTGTCATTGATTATCATCCTGGTAAAGCAAATGTGGTGGTTGATGCCCTAAGTCAAAAATCTCTGTTTACTCTTCGAGCAATGAATGTACATCTGTCTATTTTCGCTGATGATGTGCTGTAGCAGAATTAAAAGCAGAACCAGTGTTAATACGGTAAATTCGTGAAGCACAGAAAATTGACGAAGAATTGGTTGTTAAACGAGCTCAATGTGATTCTAATATGGGTTCAGAGTTTCAAATTGACGATAATGATTGTTTAAGATTCAGAAGTCAATTTTGTGAGAAATTCATAACTTACTTCGATGATTTTGAGTAAGGCCTATTGTAGCCGAATTTCGGTCCATCCTGGTAGCACGAAAATGTACAACGATCTAAAAAGACAATATTGGTGGCATGGTATGAAAAGAGACATTTTCGATTTTGTTTCTAAATGTTTGATATGTCAACAAGTGAAAGCGGAGCATCAGGTGCCTTCGGGATTATTACAGCCGATCATGATACCTAAGTGGAAATGGGATCGAGTAACGATGGACTTTGTATCTGGTTTACATTGACACAGAGCAAGAAAGACTCAATCTGGGTTATTATTGATAGATTGACGGAGTCCACTAATTTTATCCCTGTTCGTACAGATTTTTCATTCGATAGATTGGCAGAATTATATGTTTCTCAAATTGTTCGACTATATGGAGTACCTACTTCTATTGTTTCTGATAGAGACCCCAGATTTACATCCCGATTTTGGAGAAAATTGCATGAAATGTTGGGTACTAAGCTACATTTTAGCACTGCTTTCCATCCCCAGACAGATGGTCAATCTGAACGAGTTATCCAGATACTCGAAGATATGTTGAGATGTTACATTCTCGAGTTCAGTGGTTCGTGGGAACGATATTTACCTTTGATTGAATTCGCATATAACAATAGCTTCCAATCAAGTATCAAGATGGCACCATACGAGGCTTTATACGGTCGCAAATGTCGCACACCATTGTATTGGACCAAACTCAGTGAAAATAAGATATACGGGGTTGATTTGATCAGAGAAGATGAAGAAAAAGTGAAAGTGATTAGTGATAGTTTGAAGGCAGCATCAGATCATCAGAAATCATATGCAGATTTGAAACACAAAGATATTGAGTATCAAATTGGTGATAAAGTATTTTTGAAAGTCTCACCCTGGAAAAAGTTACTCTGATTTGGCCTTAAGGGCAAATTGAGCCCAAGATTCATTGGACCGTACGAGATAGTAGAACGGATAGGGCCGATTGCTTATAGATTGGTTCTGCCACCTGAACCCGCAAAGATTCATAATGTGTTCCACGTATCGATGCTTAGACGGTATAGATCGGATCCTTCACATGTGGTTGGTTTATCTGAAGTTGAGATTCAATTAGATTTGAGTTATGAAGAAGAACCGATACGTATCTTAGCTCAAGAAGTGAAAGAATTGCGGAATAAAAAGATTTCTTTAGTAAAAGTATTATGGGTCAAACATTGAGTAGAAGAGGCTACTTGGGAGCTCGAAAACTCTATGAAAGAACGTTATCCGAATTTATTCACTGGTAAGATTTTCGGGGATGAAAATTTTTAAGGGGGGGAGAGTTGTGACAGCCCTAATTTGACCCTAGTCAGAATGTGGTTTCGGGACCACAAAACCGAGTCATAAAATTTATTTAAAATTTATTTGTATAACTTCTATGTGTGATAGTGCATGTGTGAAAATTTGATGTTTTAATTTAGTCTTATGAATGGGAATTTTACTTGAAATGACTTAGTTGAGAAACCATAAAAATGTGATAGGTAAAAGTTGAAGTGGCCAAATTGTATATGGATAGCATCATGGAGGACTTGCATGTCAAATGGACCACTATGATTATAGTGGACGGTAATGATGATGAAAAATTTGGCATTTTGTGTATTTTATTTTAGTGAAATAATATTAAATAGTTTTATATTAAAAAACCATGAATTAATAATAGAAAAAGGGTGATAAAAACAAAGTTTCTCATTTTTGTCTCCCCTTTTGCCGAAACTAAACAAGAAATTGAAGAAAGAACACCTAAGGCATTCGGCCATCTTGTGTTGGGAATTAAGGTATGATTTCATATGTTTTTCTTTGGATTTGGAGAAATTTAAATTGGTTTTGAAGCTCCTAACATGACCCATGTGTATGATTTTGTGTTTGTGATGCATAAAGCATTCGGTCATGAGCTCAATGGGTTACATTGTGTATGTTTTGATAATTTGCAAGGAGAAATGTTTCTAATTGAGTATGAATAAACTAAATAACTATATGTGGCTCAAATGAGCTTGAGTAGTCGGCTAATGAAGTTAAGCATGTGAATTAGGAGCATGAGTCCATTCGGCAATTTAAGATAAATTGTGAAATAATGCTTAATATTAGTAGTACTCGTTTAATTGGCAAATTGAGCTTAGCATGGATGAATTTATGAGTTTGGGACAACAGTATATATATATTCGGCTATGAATTTTCGTGTTTAATTTTGAATGTTGATGTTTCAAATTGGAAATGGATGTTAGTTGAGTTATAATACTTGCTTAATAATGAAAAGAACATGAGCTTAATGCTTAAATAGCATTCAGCTTTGGAGTAAGTTAAATTAGTTAAATGGGTTCCAAGATAGTGAAATTTGTGTTAAAAGAGGGATTTAGGTTGTATATACGTGATTAGATTGAATACAAGAGGCTATGTTAGCTAATTGAGGGATTCGACCATAGTATTATAGTGAATAATAATTTGAACAAGGGTTTTAATTGTATGATAGGTTTTCGATTATGGTTGATTGGATAATAAATTGGTGTGGATGCTTTGAATGAGATATGTACAATTATTTAGTATTGAAAAATTTGGAAATGTGAATTGCCGAAATTATCTTGTATATGTAGCGAATAAATGGAATAGATGAGAAGTATGTTTGGATGTGCATTAAGTTTAAGGGTTAAACTTTAAATTGTTAGGGCTTGGTTAATATTAGATGGAATACCGAATATGTGCATGTGTCTATGAGGAATGAATATAAATTGGGGCTACGATAATTGAATTATTTTATTTGCTTAGTTGGAACTCAAAATCAAAGGGAGCCAAGTTCGGCCAAAGGAAAAGCGAAAGCGGTTGAGTAGCTGATCGGAGTTGTTCATCCGACTAAAAAGGTAAGTTCCTAAGTAATTTAAGTTACAGTTAATATTGCACATAAAATAGGTTGGATAAGAAATCATGGTATGTATGAATTTGTGAAAATCGAATGTGAGATTTATCAACCTATCTATGACATAGTGGTAGCTATAGATAAGAAATTTCAGCACTATGTGTGCGAGGTTATGCGGCACTATGTGTAACGCCCCCACGCCCGAAACCGTCACCAGAGTCAAGCTTGAGGTGTTACTAAACTTATCTTACCTTTTAAACAACTCTAAACCACTTATTTTAATTTTCGGAATAAACTGTTTTTCTGCGTCATAGCTGCTTAAAAATTCATTTCTCAAGTTTCAAAACTCAAAATTAAGATCCGTAAATTTTTCCTGAAACTAGACTCATATATCTATCTACTAATTTTTTTCTAGAATTTTTGACTTAGCCAATTAGTACAGTTTATTAGTTAAAGTTACCCCTGTTTCAGAATTCAACTGCACTGACCTCTACTTACTACGAACCACTTTTCTCCCTATACAAAATTAATATAACTATACCGTTTATTTCTATTAAAACTAGATTCAATAAGGATTCTAACCATATAAATTACACCACCTAATTATTTTTTTACAATTTATGGTGAATTTCCAAAGTTGAAACAGGGGATCTAGAATTTTCTCTGACCCTGTTTCACTAAAACTCAGATATCTCATAAAATATAATACCTTTACCTGTTTTTCTTATTCCATAAGAAAATAGACATAATAAGATTTAATTTCATAGATTATTCACCATCAAACCATGTCTCTACGATTTTTAGTGATTTTTCAAAATTACATTATTTCTGATACTTGAATCTGTTTTTAAGTTACTTTCACATTTTTCTTAGTTTTCATGTGATAGTTACTACTTATTCATACATACAATTAAACATGTATATCATCAGCCATTCTATTAGTTAATCACTAGCAAGTATTTACACATCATTCATTGATCATATCATATCAAAAGAAACCAAGTTCCTATACATGCCATACACAAAACTAAACGTCTAACTATACCAATGTGATTTCTTCGATAGTGTGATCGGGTCTCCGACGTTTCCTTCGATCCCCGAGTGGCTTGATAAAACTATAAGAAAAAGAAAATAAAGAGAGTAAGCACTAGGCTTAGTAAGCTTACAAGCAAATAAATTACAACATTCAGCATAATGAATGATTATACATAATGTCACCTAGCCTCATAAACTTTCTTTACTTCTCATTTTCTACCTTCTTCTTTACTTACATACCTTCTTTCTTACCTGACCTTTCACTATTCATAAATATAATCTACCTTCCCTTTTTGCTGATAATTCACTGTAATTTAACGTGTACAATGGCCCATTGAACCACTCGAATACTAAGGATTTGGGGTCGTTCCTGTCTATCAATATCCTGCCAATGCCATGTCTTCGACATGGACTTACATGAATTATTCCTGTCTCCAATGCCATATATATATATATATATATATATATATATATATATATCTAATATGGGCTTACATGGCTCATTCCTGTCTCCAAAGCCATATATCTGATATGGACTTACATGGCTCATTTCTGTCCTTGTCTGTCCTGTCAACCCCAATATCCTAACATTCCTAAGGTTCAAACGGGGCTTCCTAATGCTTTTTCTCTGTCACTTTGCCTTTAATTTGACTTTAAATATTCTCATAAAATAAGTATATAAATGCTGGAAATTTACAATAATAATGTAAAATAAAAGAATATTGCATTTATTTACTGTAAACTTACCTCGTATGCAAAAATAGCTACTTTTACCATTTCGTCCACAACTTGGTATTTTCTCCATTTTAGCTTGAATTTCAGTTTTCCTTGCTCTATCATTTAAAATATAGTCTAATTAGGACTCAAATTATTCAAATTGACCCAAAATCATATTTTGGCAAAATTACAATTTTGCCCCTAAACTTTTGCATATTTACACTTTTGCCCCAAAGCTCAGTAAATTAAACTTCAGCCTATTTTCTTATGTTTCATGACATGTTGGTCATTTTTCCTTCTATGGCAGCATCAAATTCATACTCTAACAAGCACTTATGACTATTAGGTATTTTTACCTGGATTAAGTCCTTTACTCGTTTTGCTTAAAACCGAGTAGTACAAGTTGTCTAACATAATTTAAAACCTCATATTCTATCATAAAACACCAAAATACACAAATTTCACCTATGGGTATTTTTCCAAATATGAACCCTAACTTAAATTATTGCTAGCATAAGCTTTATCGAGCTACTGGGACTCAAAGCGTAAAGAACATTAAAAGCGGGATTGGAATCACTTACCATGGAGCTTGAAAGCTTGAAACAAACCCTAGCTATGGAGAACCCTTGAAATTTCGTCCTAATGAAGAAGATGGACAAAAATTGGCTTTTAATTTTCTTTTTAATTCATTTTAATAACTAAATGACCAAAATGCCCTTACTACTAAACTTTCAAAACTTCCTTCCATGTCCTAATTTTGTCCATGAACTTAAAATTGGTAAAATTACTCTTTAAGGACCTCTAATTAATAATCTAATTCAATTTTATGCAAAATACTTCTAGAACACAAGTTTTGCAATTTATTCAATTTAGTCCCTAATTTCAAATTAAGTACTTTATGCATAGAATTTCTTCACGAACTTTTCACACAATCATGCAAACATATCATAGACCTCAAAATAATAATAAAATAAATTTTTCTACCTCGGATTTGTGGTTTCGCAACCACTGCTCATTTAGGCCCTATTTCGGGATGTTACATTTCTCCCCCTTTAGGGATTTTCGTCCCCGAAAATCTTACCGTGAAGAGATTTGGGTACTATTTTCGCATAGCCTCTTGAGTTCCCATGTAGCCTCGTCTACCCCATGTAGTCGACTATCTCTCAAATATACAACTCGGCCAACTTGTCAAGTGAAAAATCCTTACGAACCGGGATAAAATGAGCCGACTTCGTTAACTTATCAATCACAACCCATATCGCATCTTTCTTTCTCAGTGTAAACAGCAATCTGTCACAAAATCTATAGTAACTCGATCCCATTTTCACTCGGGGACTAGCACAGCTGCAATAAACTGAAGGAACGATGTTCGGCCTTTACACTGTTGTGGATCAAACATCTAGAAACAGACTACGAAATGTCCCTTTTTTATTCCTACCCACGGTACATATTCTTCAAATCATTATACATCTTTGTACTACCCGGATGAATAGACAAAAAAAACTACTATGTGCTTCCTGTAAGATCTTTCGAATAAGCTCATCATTCTTCGGTACACATACCCTGGGTGATAATCAATCACTAGCTCATAATCTTTAATCAACTCTAGCCATCTTCTTTGCTTCAATTTCAAACTTTTGTGATCAGTGAATATGTGGCACTTCTCACCGTACAAATGATGTCTCCAAATCTTCAACGCAAAAATAATGGCAACTAGCTCTAAATCATGTATCGGATAGTTCTTCTCATGTGGCTTTAGCTGTCTAAAGGCATAAGCAATTACCTTCCCTTCCTGCATAAGTACACAACCAAGTCCATTCATGGCGGCATCACTGTAAATCACAAACTCCTTACCTGGTTCTAGTTGTACTAAAATAGGAGCTTTAGTCAATAATGCTTTTAACTTGTCAAAACTCTGTTCACACTTCTCATTCCATTCAAACTTGATATCCTTTCGCAGCAATTTTATCAGTGGGGTAGCTATCATGGAAAATCCCTCTACAAGTCGCCTATAATATCCGGCAAGACCAAGAAAACTTCTAACTTCTGATACATTTCTAGGAGGCTTCCAATTAACAATGGCTGAAATCTTGCTCGAATCAACCTTAATACCTTCACCTGAGACAATATGTCCTAGAAAACCAACTTCTCGTAACCAGAATTCACTTTTACTGAACTTGGCATACAACCGATTATCTCTCGAATATGTAAATCGTTCTCAAATGCTCGCATGCTCAGTCTCATCATGAGAATAAATCAAGATATCATCAATGAACACAACTACAAACTTATCCAAGTACGGTCTAAAAATTCGGTTCATTAAGTCCATGAAAATGGCAGGAGCATTAGTCAAGTCAAATGGCATCACAAGGAACTCATAATGACCATACCTAGTCCGGAAAGCAGTCTTCAGGACATCTAACTCTTTAACTCGCAATCGATAGTATCCAGGATCTCAAATCTATCTTGGAGAACATAGTAGCTCCCTTCAATTGATCAAACAGATCATCAATTCTAGGCAATGGATACTTGTTCTTCTTTGTTACCTTGTTAACTTGCGATAGTTTATGCAAAATCTCATCGATCCGTCATATTACCTTGTTTCAATTCCAGAATTCCTTTCTCTTACGGTCAATAAACCTCTGATGATGTACTTTTTACGAAATTCCTCTGAAAGAAATCCCAAGTGATCCTCTCCTTTGGTACAACCGATACAAGTGTCTTCCACCGTGTAGTAGGTTTGAGTCTCTAAGAAGTGATACTACACATTTCATACATTCCTCGGGTGTACAAGATAATTCATCAAAGACTCTAATAGTATTTTCTAACCAAAATTTTCGCTCTTTCTACATCATCATGTTTTGTTGCTCGGAACTCTTACGCCCCTTGTTTCCGATTCTATTAATGGTGGCTTTTCTCTTATCATTGTACTGTGGATGGGAAGCTTGAGCTACATGGGTAGCCTGAGAGTCATGAGGGGTGGAGGTCTAACTACCGGATTCGCATTTAACGAACTCGGCAAACCAATTATTCAAAGCTTGGAAGAGAGCTTCTCGAGTCACTCCTCCCGATTAATCACATCTTGGCCTATTCTCGGATGGCGCTACCCTTCCGCGCGGAGCAAAGCGCATTACTTTCTACATCATCATCACCAGCTCGCTCGGGATCCATTACAATAAAACAAAATATTTAAAAATCGCCGTGAGTCGTCACACTATCAAAATACGTGTATGGCATGTATAGCTAGACATTTACTCACACTAGCTGTTCCGAGAACCGACTAAATCTGCTCGATACCAATAAATATAACGCCCCACGCCCAAAGCTGTCACGAGTCAAGCTTGAGGTGTTACTAAACTTATCTTACCTTTTAAACAACTCTAAACCACTTATTTTAATTTTCAGAATAAACTGTTTTTCTGCGTCATAGCTGCTTAAAAATTCATTTCTCGAGTTTCAAAACTCAAAATTAAGATCCGTAAATTTTTCCTGAAACTAGACTCATATATCTATCTACTAATTTTTTTCTAGAATTTTTGACTTAGCCAATTAGTACAGTTTATTAGTTAAAATTACCCCTGTTTCAGAATTCAACTGCACTGACCTCTACTTACTACGAACCACTTTTCTCCCTATACAAAATAATATAACTATAGCGTTTGTTTCTATTAAAACTAGATTCAATAAGGATTCTAACCATATAAATTAAACCACCTAATTATTTTTTTACAATTTATGGTGAATTTCCAAAGTTGAAACAGGGGATCTAGAATTTTCTCTGACCCTGTTTCACTAAAACTCAGATATCTCATAAAATATAATACCTTTACCTGTTTTTCTTATTCCATAAGAAAATAGACATAATAAGATTTAATTTAATAAATTATTCACCATCAAACCATGTCTCTACGATTTTTAGTGATTTTTCAAAATTACATTATTTCTAATACTTGAATCTGTTTTTAAGTTACTTTCACATTTTTCTTAGTTTTCATGTGATAGTTACTACTTATTCATACATACAATTAAACATGTATATCATCAGCCATTCTATTAGTTAATCACTAGCAAGTATTTACACATCATTCATTGATCATATCATATCAAAAGAAACCAAGTTCCTATACATGCCATACACAAAACTAAACGTCTAACTATACCAATGTGATTTCTTCGATAGTGTGATTGGGTCTCCGACGTTTCCTTCGATCCCCAGTGGCTTGATAAAAACTATAAGAAAAAGAAAATAAAGAGAGTAAGCACTAGGCTTAGTAAGCTTACAAGCAAATAAATTACAACATTCAAGCATAATGAATGATTATACATAATGTCACCTAGCCTCATAAACTTTCTTTACTTCTCATTTTCTACCTTCTTCTTTACTTACATACCTTCTTTCTTACCCGACCTTTCACTATTCATAAATATAATCTACCTTCCCTTTTGCTGATAATTCACTGTAATTTAACGTGTACAATGGCCCATTGAACCACTCGAAATACTAAGGATATTTGGGGTCGTTCTCGTCTATCAATATCTCGCCAATGCCATGTCTTCGACATGGACTTACATGAATTATTCATCTCCAATGCCATATATATATATATATATATATATATATATATATATCTAATATGGGCTTACATGGCTCATTCCTGTCTCCAAAGCCATATATCGATATGGACTTACATGGCTCATTTTCTGTCTGTCTGTCTGTCTGTCAACCCCAATATCCTAACATTCCTAAGGTTCAAACAGGGCTTCCTAATGCTTTTTCTCTGTCACTTTGCCTTTAATTTGACTTTAAATATTCTCATAAAATAAGTATATAAATGCTGGAAATTTACAATAATAATGTAAAATAAAAGAATATTGCATTTATTTCTCAGTAAACTTACCTCGTATGCAAAAATAGCTACTTTTACCATTTCGTCCACAACTTGGTATTTTCTCCATTTTAGCTTGAATTTCAGTTTTCCTTGCTCTATCATTTAAAATATAGTCTAATTAGGACTCAAATTATTCAAATTGACCCAAAATCATATTTTGGCAAAATTACAATTTTGCCCCTAAACTTTGCATATTTACACTTTTGCCCCAAAGCTCGTAAATTAAACTTCAGCCTATTTTCTTATGTTTCATGACATGTTGGTCATTTTCCCTTCTATGGCAGCATCAAATTCATACTCTAACAAGCACTTATGACTATTAGGTATTTTTACCGATTAAGTCCTTTTACTCGTTTTTGCTTAAAACCGAGTAGTACAAGTTGTCTAACATAATTTAAAACCTCATATTCTATCATAAAACACCAAATACACAAATTTCACCTATGGGTATTTTTCCAAATATGAACCCTAACTTAAATTATTGCTAGCATAAGCTTTATCGAGCTACAAGGGACTCAAAAGCGTAAAGAACATTAAAAGCGGATTGGAATCACTTACCATGGAGCTTGAAAGCTTGAAACAAACCCTAGCTATGGAGAACCCTTGAAATTTCGTCCTAATGAAGAAGATGGACAAAAATTGGCTTTTAATTTTCTTTTTAATTCATTTTAATAACTAAATGACCAAAATGCCCTTACTACTAAACTTTCAAAACTTCCTTCCATGTCCTAATTTTGTCCATGAACTTAAAATTGGTAAAATTACTCTTTAAGGACCTCTAATTAATAATCTAATTCAATTTTATGCAAAATACTTCTAGAACACAAGTTTTGCAATTTATTCAATTTAGTCCCTAATTTCAAATTAAGTACTTTATGCATAGAATTTCTTCACGAACTTTTCACACAATCATGCAAACATATCATAGACCTCAAAATAATAATAAAATAAATTTTTCTACCTCGGATTTGTGGTTTCGCAACCACTGTTCTGTTTAGGCCCTATTTCGGGATGTTACACTATGTGTGCAAAAACTACATGGCACTATGTGTGTGAGATTACATAGCACTATGTGTGCGAGGAAAAACGGCACTATGTGTGCGAATGAGTAAGAGCACTATGTGTGCGGACCTTTAAATCGAGCACTAAGTGTGCGATATCGATCGTAGAGAATTGCTTGTGCAAATGAAAAAGTTTAAACCTTTAAACTGGGAGTAATGAAATGTGCATGGATATTAGACATGGGACTTTATCTATATCTGTATATTAATAGATAAATGCTCAGGAAGAGAGAAAGAAGAGAAAGGTAATCGGCTCAATTAGTATATAATTGAACAAAGATATAAATTAACGATAAATGAATCTAAATGGATTGGAGATTGATTTATAGATGTAACGGCTTGGTTTGTGCTTTATTTGATTAATTGGACATTGTTTGTCAGTTATATATATATGCCAACAATATGCATATGATATTACCATGGTCCTTTCAATTTGCGATTAAATGGTGTAGGAGTACATAGTGAATTCGGGTAAGTATGTACCAAATTCATAATGTACACATGTGACATAAGATTTCCTTGTGATATCCTATTTGAATTTGGCTAATATTGGATTGAAATCTTAAATTTTTGTTAAGACAATTGGATCATTACATTCTTTTTAAAATTTCTTAGGACTTATTGAGTTAATAACTCACTTGGTGTGTTTATTGGTTTTGTATAGATCATCTTGTCGAGGAAAGATTGGATTCGTTACGAAGTCATCACATCTTTTGACAACCCCTTTTTGGTATCTTTGTTTAAAACTCAAATAGACATTATAGCATGTATAGAATAATATTTTGGGAGGTTGCTATTTTGATAGTATTGTATATATATAAGGCCATGTGAATTTGGCTAAAGTTCTATGTAGGGATCTGATAATGGTTTAATTATAAATCTTGAAGTGAAATCAACTTGACATATGAATCCATATTGTGATATGAGTGTGATTATGTTATGCTTGAGCTAACATGTTAAGAATTCGAGATACATTATGTATGTATATTCGGTCAAGAGGAGAAAAATCATCTTGCATTTCTACCCTTGTTTTAGTATGTGCATACTATAGAAGTTACTCATGTAAACGTGCTATTATTGTTGTAATTACTTAAATTAATATTGGACACGGGTATTAGGGTGTTACATTAACCTATCAGCTGGGGTCCCATCTCTCATAGTGAGCTACCACTGATAAGCCTCATCTTGCAGCAATGATACGGCTCCCTTCAGCTTCTGCTCCACAGAGCAGTCCAAGTCGTCCATAATCCATTCCGTGGCCTCCAACCAATATTCTGTCACATTCGAGGCTACGCCAGATACGCCCTTGAAGATCTCTGCTCTGTTAGCCTAGGGTCGCTCAAAAATGGATCCTCGAATTTTGTTGCCTGTACTTGCCCCGACAACCCTTTCCAGAACACGAAGCATTGCCTGTGATAGGGCGTCATCCCCGGTACCACGATCATGAGATTCCACTTCCGTTGCCGGTGGTACCGGTGCCTCTGCCGTTGGCATATGCCTAGAAGATGCAATTTCTGCTCTAGCACTACTGCAGCCACGTCCACGGCCTCTTCCACGAGCTACTCTCGTACTCATATCGTATTATTTGATTACAAAATTTATGCATCAATTAAACATTTCAGTGTTTATTACAGATGTTTTATGAACAAATAGTATTTCAGAGTCTGTTTCCGCAGAATCGCAGTGTAGCTACAGTCTCAATCAAATTTTCTACAATTTTCAGTATCACCCTAACTAGAGTATCCTAGCAGAGCATAAATAGATAATTCAGAAAATATTCAGAAAGGCTCAGAATAATACTTACGGGCTTTGGCCGGAGATTCGGAATGCCACCTTCTAAAGATCCAGATTTTGAAAACTGAGTTTTTGCAATATTTATAAAATTTTTGTTTTCGAAAATCTTTGTTTTTGTAAACCCATTCCATAGGTGAGTTGTTGTAACCGGGCTCTGATACCACTAAATGTAATACCCCAAACCCAGCCTAGACGTTAAGGTCAGATCCGTCGTGCCACATCGAAGTGTTCAAAACATTTTATATTGTTGACCTAGAAAAATTTACTTAATGTTTTAAAAGATAATTCATTATAGGTTAAAGTGAATGGCAGCTGTGCACCAGGTAGGAAACTGGAAAAGAGGAGGTGAGTCCATCAGACTGCTTAAGTACCAAGCTCCTTTCGGATCCAATCCTAGACATGTACACTGCCGTTGCCACACCTTAACTTAGGATATATTTTCAGGAAACCAATTTGATTAAGTCCTTTTTTGGAAAAGTGATTAATTTTGGAAAACATTTTCATTACGGAAGCTTTGCTTGTTGTTGTGTTATTTTGAAATCACTTACTGTTTTTGAAAACGTGCCCTAAAGTTATCCAATTTCGACAGTTGAATATAAGTAATATCTATCTTAACAAAACATATTTAAGCCATCAAAAATAATTAAGCGGCCTTATTACATTTAAAAACCCAAAACCTTAATTGTAAATAAAAGGATGTCCAGCTCACCAGAAGAAAAACCAAATTTGCAGAACGTGTGGCCACTCCGAATCCCTCACAGTTCCAAGCCCACTATGGTTGGGGATTACCTGCGTAGATGAAAAGAAAGGGGTGAGTTTGGGGAAACTCAGTGTGTAAATTAACCCAACCATAGCCTATATCAGCTCAAACCATAGAAACAGAATAAGTTGGCCTTAGCCCAGAACAGAATTCAGAATAAAGCCCATAGGCCCATAGCAGATCAGAACAGATATTACATGTTTATGCAAACCTAACCCATATCCAACCATATGCACCCCTATACCAGCCTTTCACCATGTGGGGAGACTACTTGACCCACCCAACCGCTACACGCCACAGAAATATGCATCATGGCTGCCAGAACAGATAATGTGACAGAGTCACCAGATTCAGATAATCGTGACAGAGCCACCAGAACAGATATATGACGCAGAGCCACCAGATCAGATAACTTGTGGCATAGCCACCAGTACGCTTCTTCCATATTATAACCCATTTCCCCATGCAACAGATATACAATTATGGCATACATCATTCAAAATCAGATCAACAAGCTTTTCAGTCAAAAGTAACCCTAGGGGTATAATGGTAATTTTACACCTAGGGGTATAAAGGTAATTTTGCATACATAGGGGTATTCTAGTAATTTTACTATTCTTAGGGTTTTCATGCATATCATAACTGTTTACGTACTAACAGAAACACTTACCGAGTGTCCTTACCAAATTGGGCCCGTTGGCTCATTATCCCGATTTTGGCCCATTAAGCCCAAAATATCGAAATGCACGGAATCGTGCACTCTGCAGTCTTATTACTTTATTTTACCATATTCATCAAATTTCAATCTCACGAGCATTCGGCATTTTGACTTTTCGGCTTTTGCCGATCTAGTCTATGAGAGGGTGTCAGTTACACACCTGATTTATAGCGCTACATTGGCGAGATCCACACACGAACTGCCTACAATTGGACTACTAACACGTTAATCTAACTATCGAAATCAACTACGTATTTAAGCCCTTACCATATTCGGCCTTTAACACTTTAGAAACTAGCAATCCTACCTTTGCCGAGATTAGCGATTATGTCTAGATCCAGTAGTGCCACTTGTCCAAGCCTTTGATCAGCGGTCCCTTGAACACACTATTATCAAAATAAAATAGTTATCACAACCCTTAGAGCTTCAAGCCCAAATCGACAGCGTCCCTAACCTTTAGGGGTTTCGGGTTTTTCTAAAACTCGAAATAAAGAATAGGTTTGAAAGACTTACCACCGGTTCCTTCGATCAATGATTCCAATTAACTCCTACTCGATTCTGATGCAGATCTAACCCCTCAAATGACAACAAAATTTGAGCCTTTAGTGACCT
This sequence comes from Gossypium anomalum, assembly GCA_025698475.1. Lineage (NCBI taxonomy): Eukaryota > Viridiplantae > Streptophyta > Magnoliopsida > Malvales > Malvaceae > Gossypium > Gossypium anomalum. The sequence goes on from CM046963.1 coordinate 44,908,613, forward strand.
TAAAATTCAGCTATGTCCCTATGGCTATGTGTTTTCGGCTTTTTGTAATAGTGGAGAAAAGATGAGGATTTTGTAATGGCTTTGACGACAAAAACTTAGGGTTCAGAGGACTAGAGAATCGGTCAAGAAGATGAGGAAAAATAAGAGGGTTTTGGCTATAAGAAATAGGCACAAAAGAAATCAGGCTTTCGGGATTTTGACTTTTTGAGCAATCGGCTATAGGCTTGAAAACAACTGGTAAAAGATGAAGATGAACAGAGTGGTAGAGAGATTCGGCAGACAAAAAGAAGAAAAGAAGTTGATGAAGAGAGGAGAAAAGAAAAGAAGAGGAAGAATGGTCAGGAAACGGTACAACTTACCCCTAATGCCGAATTTATATTTGGCACTTAACCTAGCCGAAATTTGCCCCCTAAAGAAACCCTTGGCCGACCAACTCTTGCTCCTCAAGAGTCTATCATTCGGCCAACACTGCTCTCCCTAATTAGCTCCTAAATTCTCTCCCTTATCCCCTCCTTGCTCAATCTCCTGAGCAACTCAAACTCCTCCTGACAGACTTTTACTTGAGTTCCATTACTTACCTTCCATACTCATAAAAATAATTCCCTTAATATGCTGTCATTGTGACTTGAACCCTAGTTCTCCCTTGCATCCACATGCCACTTTTATAGCCTTCCCAGTGGCGTCACATGCTACTTTGCCACCTGTTTCCTTGTGTTTTATTTTACCCAATTAATACTTAAAAGCCCAGTCGACCAAAACCCCCTTTTTCTTATGGAATTAAAATTAATTAAAATTACCGGGTTTTAACTTAAGCTTGGGCCTTCTAGAGGCCCACTAACATAATTAAACCTATGCCAAGCAGACAGAACACAAAAATTTTAAATTTTGCCAACATTCACAGAATTCCTGAAAACTGGGGCGTTACACAAAATGGCAACAAATCATAGCATAAATGAGTATTCAATTTAGCCGCAATCAAATCTAATCCATACCATCTCCAATTCTAACAACCAACATGCTTATAACCCTAAACTTACTCAATTAAATCATACCAAAACACATATTCAATCGAACTAACTTAACCTTTGCCATACATATACATTTTGCACCAATAACAAATATAATTCATATCTAATATCAACCATTTAACATATATAATATCAATAACCACAAGCCTCATAATATAAGCCATCCTGATACGATCCGCCTCGGAGGAGTCGAGTCGTATTAGAGTGCCCGATTGTCGATAAGAAGTTACGTTAGGTTTACTTGAAAGGTCAGGTAAGAGAAAGAAGGATATGGGTTTTGGTCTGAATTAGGATAGGTAAGAAGAATTGAAAGTTCGGGTTTAGGGTCCGAATAGGTATCGATGAATGAATTGGTTCAATTAGGAAAAGGGTATTGAAGTAATGATCGTAATGGTTAAAAAGGTAAGAACGGAATGGTATTATGAAATGGTACGAATGGAATGAAGGGTTTGAACAAAAAGTGCAAACAAGAACCAATACCGATTTGGTATCGACCCGTTGTTTATAGGCTCTTTTAGTTCAGTTTGGTTTTGGTAAAGGAAAACCTCGACCCACTATCTAACAAGATAGGAACCTCGGTATGTTTGAACGCCACACTACGAGTAGTGATAAGTTCGGTTTCGACAAAGAACAACGGTTGACACAACTAGAACTCTAGGAAGCCAATTGAATCTTTGAACGAAATTTAAGAAAAGTTTTGCCTCACAATTTTGGCAGCATAACATTAACAAAGTCCAAAAGTTCCTTTACAATGAAAGTGAACAACTATTTATACTAGTAACCTATACTAATCGAATGGTCAAGTTCATAGGCTTAACAACTAAGCAATGTAACTATTAATGGCTATGAAAATTCTAGAAATGACTTTCAATGTGCATGTCCATGTTCGGCCGAATGGGAGGTGGATGGAAGACTTCATGAATATGCATTGATGTATTTGGATAAATGTTCTTCATGCATGCATGGCTAGATTCGGCTAACTCCTTTAATGGGGCCTTTAATTCATGTTGTTTCACCATGAGTGGCTTAATTAAATGAGGCCTCATGCATGAGGTCAAACTTGGTGTGAGCGAGGAGCTTGAGTAGACTCTTGTGTATGAACAGCCAGCTGAATGGTCATCATGGTGTGAACACAAGGTGTGAACACATGATCAATACATGAACCGTCAATGCATGTTCCTTCATTAATTTGATCCATGAATCTTCAAAATGCATGAATGACCATCATGAACATGCATATGCCTCTTTGATTGCCGTCCATTGAACCTTTCTATGCATGCACCTGCAACATTAAAATCAAGCATTAATCATCAATGTGAACACATTAAGGTGGCAGCAATAAGAACATATTAAACACCCTCATTAATTCAGCTAACACAATAAATAATTGTAGTAATTTGAACACATTAAATCCTAGTTCAACCAAGACATATTAAATAAAACTAATGTGAACTAACTTAATATGTGGTTTATTAATTAACTATTTAATGAACTTATTAAATAAAAAATTTAATAGTAGTCAAATGAAGTCAAAGTAGTCTTCATGAGCTAGAATTCAACTCATGGGCTAAAACCGAATTTGGACTTGGACTCATGAGTGGTAGTGAATTTGGACCAGTGGGAACAGAAGTGAGCTCGATGAGCTAAATTTGGACTTCTGCGTGTAGTTGCATGGTGAGTTCAAAGAGCTGGGATCTGCTTCCTCGGAGTGTCCTAATAGCTTTTCATTCCAAGTTTAAGCTACAAAAGCTGTGATAGACTCCTTAAACTTCTTGGCTCGAGCTCGAGTAATAGGACCTTATGGTAGCACCAAAGAATCCTTGCTCGAACTAGCTGAACCATGGGGTGCGATCGCATCACATCCCCATATCCATCCATGAACTCAAACATCAACAAATATGCACAAATATTCACGTAACCAAAGTCACCAAAATTAAGCCAACTCTCATGGCTATATTTACAAACCAAAACATAAACATTTACAAGCCAATTCAAATGGCCAATATCACTACCAAAACATAGCCAAAATGACTCAAAATCACTATACATTCCATATACTTAATATACCAAAGTTCAAAGGTACCTAGTGATAGGTAGATAGTGTGATATGATCTCCGACGATCCCCAAATCCAAGCTAGGTCGATAACACTATAAAACACGGGAAAATTAAACAAAGTAAGCTATAAAGCTTAGTAAGCTCATATGAAATAAACTTTATACAATCTCACAAATATAATTCAATAAATTGAATAAAACAACATAAAGCTTACTAACGAACAAACCTTTTATAAGCTCATTCACAACTACATAGTTTCATCCTCATATATTTGATTTAATTCTAAAATAGTTTATACACGTACTTGTACCATCTCGTAAAAATCTCATACACATTCTCATCTGACATTTACCCGTTGAACCATTTGGAATAGAATTCGGATACTCAAGGATCTCACACGATAAGTACCTATACCATGGCCCGTAGCCAAATCAAGGTAACTTATCTCCAAAGTTCTGATATCATGGCCTGAAGCCAAAATCAGCCGATATGCATGGCTCGAAGCCAACTCAATGTGTCTTCTAATGACATGTCACTAGCATCCTAAACTATTCCTAAGGTTCAACTGGGGTTTCAAACGTCGATTCATCGTCGAAACACTATCGTTCATATCCACAATCTTGTATTCACAATTTATACAATATTAAAGCATATGAAATACATTTGTATTGAAATTTATCACATACGAACTTAACTTGGATGTGTAAACAACGAAATGAGTCGATTAGTCGATAACTTTATCTTTTCCTTGATCCAAGTCTGTATTTCTCTTATCTTGATCTAAATATATTCAAAATTGACTTATTCAATCATCTATTCATTCAGTTTAGTCCAAAACACACTTTAAAACACATTTACACTTTTGCCCCACATATTTCACATTTTTTACAATTTAGCCCTTATTTCATAAAATCACAAATTAATGAAATTTCAATTAAGCCCCGTCTAGCCGAATTACTATTATGCCCCTAGCAGCCTACATTTTTCATTTATTTCATATTTTAACTACTAAATTTATACATTTCACAATTTAATCCCTAATTTACATTTTCACTAAAAATCACTTTACAAAACTTGTTTAATTATCAACAACTATTCAAAGTCTATCATCAAACATCAAAACTCCTACATATTCATCAATGGTAACTTTCAAAATCTTTAACAGTTTTGTAAATTTGTCCATGGGCTAGCTAGTACTAGATGCAACGATCACAAAAACATAAAAATCATTAAAAACGGAACAAAGTTCACTCACCAATTGAGCTTTCAAAGTAGCCAAAACTTAGCTCATTCCCATGGCTTTTAATCTTTGAAATTTCAATGGAAGAAACTAAGAAAGATGATAGCCTTATGCATTATGTTATTATTTTACTATGTTATTTCATAAATTACTAATTTAACCTTAAGTATATAACATTAAAATTTATTTATGCATGTCCATTAATGTCCACTTACATTCATAATGGTCCATTTATCACTTAAGGACCTCCACATTTAATATTCATAGTCATTTCGTGCATTTAACGACTAGAATTCAACTTTTACGCTTTACGCGATTTAGTCCTTTTTATCAAATTGACCATTTAAACGATGAAGTTACTTCACTAAACTTTCACACATAGATGCTATCATGCTGTAGACATTAAAATAATAATAAAGTAATAATTTTCAATTTCAAATTTGTGGTCCCGAAACTATTATTTTGATTTGACTAAAAACGAGCTGTTACACAATGAGCACAAAACAGCCATCCAGAACCAGTTGTTAAACCACCAGTGCTAGTCGCAGCGTTACTCTACTATTTAGACTGACTCGGTCAAGGCCCATGTCTCACACCCTTACCAGAGCTGTAGTTATCACACCCCCTCTTGGGAACATCCAGAAGCACTATCAGAAGCCCTCTTACCAGTCTCAATCATTCAGTTTCACCATCAATACGGTGATGTTCCAACATGCCTTAGTTCCATTATCATTCATTAGCAATTTTCTGATACATGTGTAACAATCTTACACTCATTACATTTCATAACATATCACCCAAACATACATTTCATTTTCATCCCAATGCGACATACAGCCAACATATATTATATCACAAAAAAATTCATTTTAAATCATACCAATGTTAAACATTTAAACATTTAGTCATTCATGCAACCTTGCAAACATGCTATTTAACTAGGGCTCAAAACGTACCTGATTCGACCACCTTAAAACCACTTACTTAGCCATTCAACTAAGATCTACCAGTAATCTTAATCGTTGTTTTAAACATTAAAAATATTATTAAAGCATTCAAGTTTACAAGTTAGGACCCACACCTTATTTTCGCACTACTGCAGCACTATTTGTGAAACCCACGATTTCTCCTTAAGACATTAAATCAAACCTAGATTAAAATAATTTTTTATCGAGTTGGGGTGCTATCAAAACAACCTTAAAACACCCCCTTAAGGATTCAATCAAATCAGCATTACCATAAAAAAATTTTAGATCCAAATTGACTAGGCTACTTACACTAATTTGATGTGAAATGTGTATGCGAACGTCTAACAACTTCACTATTGATCCAAGGTGTTTAAGTTAGTACCTAACACCACAAAGTACTAAAAAATCAGTATCTAAACAAAAATTAAAAACCTTAATTTCACCATTTAACATGGTCCCTAGTAAATAAGTCAAAACTACTCATTAACCCTCAATAAATCGGACCTACGCTTCCTGATTGTCAAATCTAAGTTCACAAGCAATCAAGATTAAGTATCCCTAAGTCAGACGTTATTAAAGGTTGATTAGGAAGGGTTTCAAGATATCCAAATATTTGGAAAATAATAAAAAAAACAATAAGAATAACAACCCCCTATTGATGGATCTAGGAGTGGCGCACCACCACCATTGGCGACCAAAATTGGGGTTGTTTTGGGGCTTAATAAAATTGGGTTTAAAAGCTAGAAATTCATAATTTAAATCATTAAAAACCATTAAAATTCTAGATCAGGAAAAGTGGGTCTTTAATTGAGAAGTTCATTAAGAAAACAGAAGGAGAAGTACATTTACTCTAGCAAGAAGGAAGAGGTGGCAATAGAGGTCTCTGTAGCAACCATGGAGACTGATTTTGAGTGTTAAAAATATCAAATATAAGGCTGGAAATATTATGATAAAATGGGAGAAAGGAGAGAAGGAGAATCATGCAAAAATTCACCGTTGAAAAAGAAAATATGGGCAGTGGAACAAGGGTTTTTGGGTAGTGGCACACTAGGGAAGAAGAAGAAAATTGAAAAAGAAAAGATAAGAGGAAGAGGAAGGGGTGGATAGGGCTGAAAAATGATGACTAAAGGTTGAAAAAATAAAAGTGATATTTATACCTAGGTTTAATAGGTATGAGCGGCTCAAAAATAGGGAAAAGAAAAAATTAAAATTAAGTTATTTTGTAAGGGAAGGGATTCAAACTTGAGACCTTGATCTAATTACCTTGCTTCCTTATTTTTCTTTTAACCACTAGGCTAATTACTAATCTTTCAAATAATTTAAGATTCTTTTAAGCTAAAATTTGGGATGTTACAAGCCTATTCTTTATATTGGACAACATAAGTTCTAACTGGTGCACGAGCTTTAGGTTTCATCATCATATCTTTAATCTCATCTTGATTGGTTCCAACATTACTACTAAGTCTCGATTTCTTAATTCTTTGCGAAGTTGATATCAGTTTAACAATTAATCACTAATGTAACAGCCCAAACCCGGCCTAAACGTTATGGCCAAATCTGGCGATGTCACATTGAAGTGTTTTTCGTAAAGCGAGATATTGTTGAAAAACCCATTCTATAATTAATCTCTTTGTGTGTTTCTAATGGAGATTCTTGAGATGTGTCGTTCATTTCAAAACTTGTGTCACTATCCATAAGTATTTACTTTAAAATCCTTATTTATTTCCAAAATATCATTTTATAGCGGAGGCTTTTTCAAACAGTTGCGTACTTACGTTTACTTTGTAAAAACGTTGTTTCTTTTGAAAACTTGAGTTTTCCTATCACTAGCAGTTATAACCAAAGCAAATAAAAATCCCCAACTTAAAATAAAAACTTAAAGAGGCCTTATTACAATCAAAATACCGAGAATAAAATTACTTATAAATAAAGAAAATATGATAGTAAATGCAGTTGTGTGGTCACCTTCGAGTCCCTTGCAGCACCGATCCGCCTAAGGGTTACTTGCACAGATAAGCAAAAGGGTGAGTTTACGAAAACTCAGTGTGTAATCCCTTAAAGATACAGTCAATCATGCAGTAAGCAAATATAGTCTAGGCCTAAGCCCGTATCGAATAATGAGAAAGCAGAGCAGTAATAGTAATCGATGACGAGAATACGAGAAACAGTGAGAAAGAATAGTAATCAATACGAGAATGAAGAAACAAAGCGATAATAGTAATCGAAGACAAGATAATGATATGAATAAAAGCGTTATGCGAGATCCTACCCAACCAGCCTTTACACTCCACTTCGTCCAACCTTACACTCCATGTGAGGATAAAATCAACCCACCCATCCCTACACTCCATAATTAGCACCGGCAATGGCACTAAATAGTATTTGCAGCAGAGCTGTCAGTATAATAGGCTTAAAGCCATCAGTGATTTGCAGCAGAGCTGCCAGTACAATACACTTTCTCCAATCATAATAAACCCATCCCCATGCAATGAATCATGCGCCATGTCATGACATATCATAATATTATACATGTACTCAATACAGTTACAAATGGCATGCTAAAATATAAACAAACATCAAATAGGGGCAAAACAGTCATTTCCTCATAAGGGCAAAATAGTCACTTTACCTCATAAGAGCAAAACAGTCATTCTACCACATAGGGGCAAAACAGTCATTTTACCACAGGGGAAAAACAGTCATTTTACCTCAAAAGGGCAAAACAATCATTTTACCTCATAAGGGAAAATAGTCATTTATCAATTTGGGGTCTAGGTATACTTACCGACCCAACAGTAGGTCCACCGTCGCCTTGGGTGACTCGTGCAAACCACAACAGTCAAATAGTGAAAATAGGCCCAAAGCCCATAATGCGGCCCATGTGGGCCCACACGCTCGTGTGGCCCACAAAGCCCAAAAATGGCCTTGGTCGTGTAAGCTACACAACATGGCCCAATAATCTCCACTCGTCCGTGTGGTTTACCCATGTGGGGCCCACAAGCCATTGAACCAAGTCTATAGTAACTTATCGAATGTGCTAAGCCAGAAAAAGAGAAAAGTAATTCGGCCCACACCCCAACGAAAGCCGAAAACCAAGATTCGACAGAAGGAAGGCTGACACAACTAGCAAAAATTGGTAACATAGAAGGGTGTTAGGTAAAATAGACTATCACAACAGAAAGAGGGAAGAAAACAATAACTGAGCATTTGAACCTGAGATGAAATATCCGGCTAACCAACACAAAAGTGCAAAGAGAAGAGAACCAAAAGAACGATATGAGAGGAAGTGTATTTGGTTTTCACAATACAAGAAGAGATGCTCGATAAAAGTTGAAGGAAACGAGAGAGAAAAGAAAAGGATGTTCGGCTACTACACAAAAGAAAATGATGATGGCACATAACCAATTGAGAGGGGAAGAATGGTATTTGGTTAAGGGTACAAGGATGAGCATGCTAGGTAGAATAGTAGATGAAAAGAGAATCAACTAACAGTAGAGAAATGGTCAAAAGGAAAGGCAAAATCAAAAAGAATACAGAAGGGAAAATGTTTGAATGGTCAAGGTAGCGTTCGGCCTCCAACAAAAATGAAATCAAGCAAAAACGGATAGCCACCAAAATAGAGAACACTTTGATAGCCTCAAAGCCGAATTCTGAGTGTTGAGAGTCCAAAATCAGCACCAACACTCCCTCTCCTTCAAAATCCCTTGATTTCCTCCTAAAATCTCTCCACAACATCCTCAAACCGATCCCTCAACAACTCAACCACATAATTTGAATTTTATTCAAACTTTTCAGTGTTTCGGTCACAAAGCTCAGGCAGCAAAATAGAACCCCCATTGCGCAAGCTAGGGACTGTCATGTTCTTCCCTTATTCACATAAAAGCCTACTACCTAGAGACAGTGCTTACTCCTTTAAAAACAAAACTTTTTGAACCTACCCAGGCTTGAACCCAAGACTTCTCAAACAATTCTCAGTACACTTAACCACTGAAGCAGACATGCATCTGTGTCACTTTTTTACACAACTAAATATTTATGATTAGCTTTCTAACTACACCCACTCAAGACTTAATTCTTCTAGGCCCAAAATTTGGGGCGTTACAACTAATAACATCTAGTGTAACATCCCAAAAATTGGGTTAGTAAAAATTAGGTTAATGAATCAATAGAGTGGTCACTCTAGAATTTTTTTTTTATTTTCTATGTGGTGGAGTTGTCCTTGATGATCTGAGTTCGAATCCCTTCCCTCTCATTATTTTCCATGTGGTGAAATTTTGCTTCAAACCTTAGCAAAGGTCACACCATGTTTTTAAAATAAATTATGTTAGAGTGTTAACAAGCAAGTATGGTAGCTTAATGGTTAAGAGCTTAATTAGTTTCCTAAAGGTCTTATGTTCAATTCCCCACATCTCCATTATTTTTATTAAATTTTTGGCTCGTAAAACCTTGATCAAAGCTTTCATAACTATCCACACCTAGTTACCATGCAAAGGAAGAATCTTTCTTCCTTTAGCTAGTCAACTTTCCTCCCTTAGCCCCCTTTTCACTCCACATGTTTCCCATGATCCACCTTTCATACCTTTGTCCACCAAAACTTCCATTTTCTCCCTTTAACCAAGCTTGAACTGTCTCTCCCACCAAAAGAGTCTACCACTCTCATTTCCTCTCATTTTGGTGTCTCCTCTTTCTTTCTTGACCGATTCCTCCATTGCTCATCCTTTCTCTTCCATTTTCTTCTTCTTTGAGCCACCATTGCACCTCTTTTTCTCCACTTTTATTCCACCTTCCACCACTATTAGTTAACCACACCACTGCCTCACCACTGCTGCACCACTATCGTACCACCATTGTGATCAATTTTCCTTCTCTTTTTCTCTCTACTTCTCAACCAAGTGATTTTTGCTCCATATTTACGTATATTATTTAGTTTGAAAACCTTGCTGGAATTTTATTATTTCCAAATCAAAAATTTCATCCTATCATCCATCTTTCTTGTAACACCTTAACCCGTCTCTGTCACCAGATTAGGGTTATGGAGCATTATCGTACAATCAAAAAACTTTTGGCATCATAACATAAAATAAATTAATCTCATTCAAAATATATCAAACAAAATAGAAGTTTTAAGAAAAAGTTACAAAAATTGGAAACCAGGGATCACACGGCCATGTGACATAGCCTAGGCCGTGTAACATTTGAATAAGGGACACACGACTATGTCCCAGCCCATGTCCTCACCCGTGTAACTCACTGAGTAGGGCCACACGGCCGTGTTGCAAGTTGTGTGCCAGGCCGTGTAACTCTCTGAGTTGCTACACACGCCCGTATGCCAGGCCATGTGCTAGGTCGTGTAACTCAATAACTTGAAACATTCAAATTTTACAAATGGCACATAACCGTGTGATAGCCCATGTCCCAGGCCGTGTGAGCCCAAAATTTACCAAAAATCAAGTCATTTCAAATCCAATTCATAGCTAACCACTCAAACCATTTGGGCACACATTTAAGGGATTTAAACATCATTTAAACAGACATAAACATGCCATTTCAAACATCCTAATTCTTCTAACCAATATGCCATTCAAAGGCCCCATAATTGTATCAAAACATCTATTACCAAAACTGTAACACCCCTAATCCCGCATCCGTCGTCGGAAGGATTTAAGAAGTATTACCAAACATGCAAGAAGTTTCTTTTAATTATTATCGGAATATTCCATTTGAATACCAATAGAACCGAATTCCATTTATACATCAGACAAGTAGTCACTTTAATATAACAATTATCTCGATTCATTCATAGTTCAATTCGATCAAAATATTTAAAAGATTAATTATATATCAACTACCATACATATTAGCTAAGTAGAACTTATATAATAACTTAACAAGCCATTTTCGCATGGCTATATATATACACACCAAAAGATACGTATTAACATCAAAAGTCAATCCTATACATGCCATTTTTAAAGTTCAACTACAAGGTACCAAGTGGGCTTGGATAGTGTGAATGACTTCGTCTTTGAAATCCCCGAGGTCGATAGCTAACGAACGAGATCTATAAAAACAGAGATTTTCAGAACAGAGTAAGCATTTCGATGCTTAGTAAGTTTAAGTAATGAAGTCATCTACAACTAAAACATAACATTCATAAGATAAATAAATACATAACATAAAACTCCATGATCATGTTACCTCACACTTCAATCATTATATTCATACGCACAGAGTCAAACCTGACTAAATTTCATTGTAGTCAAACATTTCGTACCTCGAATAAGCTAAATATTTCATGCAACCCTAAGATCGACCCGAGTTCACAATTCAATTGAGCAGTACATTTAAAACCAAATCAACCTATACAATGTATATATATACTTATAAAACATACCTTATTCTTTTAGAAGTTCGAACGCGTACTTAATTGGAATTATTACAACCGTATCACCAATTTCGAATCAAAGACGAATGTCTTCGGATTTAGCCCGGATGTAGCAACTAGCACGAATGCCTTGGGACTTAGCCCGGATATAACAACTAGCACGTACGCCTTCGGGACTTAACCCGGATATAACAACTAGCACGAATGCCTTCGGGAATTGACCGGATATAACACTCACGCAAGGTCTGCGGGTCTTAGCCCGGATGTAGTCTCTATTTATCATGCATATGTCTTATCATCTTAACACATTTGTATTTCATTCACATTACTAGAACACAAGCACAACAAGCTTAATAACCATTTCCACTTTCGGCTCAATAGACCCGTATGAGGGTACGGTCTCGATTTGCCATTCAACACAATTTCAATAACTATTCAGTTACAAATCATAAGTACAAGCTATTTATCCCACTACATAAATCAAGTAGAACCATTATGCCATAGACTAATTGTTATGCTTAAATATGATCAAGATTTATCAACTCATAGACTAAGTTCCATTACTCAAGACTTACCTTGGATATACTTGAACGATGGCAAAGTGGCTGCTCGGCTACTACTTTTCCTTCCCCTTATCTGAAATTGTCCCCCTAAGCTCTTGAGCTTAAGTTCAACAAATTTAAACTAGTCATTAATCGACTATTAAAGCATCACTTTAAGAATATAATACATATAGATTCGGCTTTCACACATATAGATTATAGTAAGCTTTATAAAAATTGATAATTAATTCATTAACAAATTTTCTTTAATGCTTACAATATAATTACAATTTCCCTATAAGTTAACTTCCTGAGCAACAGCCAGTAAAGTATTTATAATTGGAGTTATGAAACTCCAAATCAGTTGCCGTAAATTTTTCTTGACAGAAGACTCATTCATCTATTATCCATAAAATTTTCATAATTTTTAGTTTATCCCAACAATACCAGATTTTTCTTAAAGTTCACCTTGTTTCACTGCTTGACTAAACTGACCATTCTTCACTACGAATCAGATTTCTCAATGTAAAGAATTCAAAATGTGTTCTCACTTATTTCATTTGAAACTAGACTCATTAAGGAATCTAAGCATATAAATTTTATCTTAAGGCCATTTTTGTACAATTTATACTGATTTAATAAAAACAGAACAGGAAATCTAGTAGTCATTTCGACTCAACCCCACAATACTTCAAATATCTCAAGATCGGTAACTCTTTTGTTTCTATAGTTTCTTTTGTAAGAAACTAGACTCTTCAAGCTTTCATTACATAATTTATCCAGCTTCCAACTCAACTCCTACAAATTATGGTGATTTTCCAAAATCACCTTACTGTTGCTGTCCCCAAGCAGTTTAATACTAAATCACTTTTTCAAACATTCCTAGTATACATTTTATTCAAGTATGTATATTAACAATCGAATTTATCAAATAACTATCTATAAAATTCACTTCAACATTCTCAATACAATACATGGTGTTCAAACCCTTATTCAAGGTCAAAATTCGGCTAATACACACATATATATACACTAGAAATCAATTGTTAACATTTATATTTCACCTTAATAGCTAACTTAGCAAACCTTATTTTAACCTACAATTGTTCTTAACACAATTAAAGCATCCTCTTCATTCCATCCATTAAAAATGTATACATTACCCAAATACCTAAAATCACATTCGGCCAAGGAACACAATTTGTTAGCCGATTCTTCTCCATTTAGCAACTAATGCCCAATGTGCTCATTTGTTAAACTCTCATTCACCTATGTACCATTTTCCATCCAAATAACATGAACAACAACCCTTTCATGAACATCTTTCTCTTAACCAATTTCTCATGATACCAACCAAAATTCAAGATTTGGACATGGGTTAACTAAGGAACTTGGTAACTAATTCAATACATTCAACAATTTCAAAAGCTATTAAGAATTTCATACCTTAACCAAGACTAGGTGTGACCAAATGCTTGTTTTCCCCTTCCCTTTCTTCTTAGAGTTTTGCTAAGGAAGCTAAAAGATGAACACAAATTTTCTTTCTTTGTTTTATTCATCTAATTAGTTTAACTCCTATTTTTATTTATTTATTTATTATTTTTTTATACTACTAATACATTATTTTATTAATATAACAAACACATAATGCTTATCATCATTGTCATGGCCGGCCACTATTCTTAAGTGGGGAAAATTGACATGCAAATACACTTTTTTGACATTATGCACAATTAGGTCCTTATACATTAACCTATCACACTTCAAAAGTGTCACACCTAAGTCCTATTGAATAAATTCACATGCAAATGACCAAATCAAAGCTTGAAACTTTCACACTTGTATTTAATCACTTCATAAACATGAAATATAACTTATAATTATTTTTATAGCTCGGTTCTGTGGTCCCGAAACCACTTCCCGACTAGGGTCAAATTAGGGCTGTCACAAAAACATGCCAATATTGCTATTTTCCAAACATAATAAACTAGTTCAATTCACTGCCACACATGACCATTTGCAAGCCATCATAACATACCAAAAGAACCTTATTTACAAGAACTTAAAAGTGACCAATATGACATAACTTGGTAAGGCATCAAAATGCATCAAACCAACATAACTTCCAAAATCTTAAACATATAAACACATTCATTACACATCCATGATCTACCAATACGAAATACCTATACATGTCATTATTAACCTTGGAAAAATACTCAAAATCTACCAAAATAGTTGTTGGATAGTGTGATAGGTCTTCGACAAGCTTTCGACCGGTCGAGCTTCCGATAATCTATAAAAAAAAGGAAAGTATCTAAGTAAGCAATGAGTGCTTAGTAAGCTCGTCAAAAGTTAAACATAGCTTACCATGTCATTTATACATTCATAGATTAAGCATAAATCATTACCAATGTCATCAACTTAGTAAAAGCCTATACAACATCATTAAACTCACAAGTTAGTACACTTGTCCATAACACAAATAAAATCAACCATAGGATAAGTAGATTTCCATATGTAAATACATCATTTAGCTCATAAATCTTTTCATAAGATCATGATTCATTCCACTATAATACTTACCACTTCATTTCCCTTTTCTTACCCATTGAACCATCTAGAATTACATCAGATACTTGAGAAAGCTCACACATAGTATGCCTTTACATATAATCGTAACATTTCTTTACATCAACGCTCACATAAGCTATGAAATGGACCTGCTCACACGAGCTGTGAAATAGGCCAGCTCGTACGAGCTATGGGTCAAAATGTAAGCTACACGATACTGCTCACACGAGGTGTAAAGAATCTGTAACCAATGCAGGACCTCAATGTCGGTAGGACATTCAAGACTAGCACCCGAAACATGAAATCCCTAATGACATGTCATTCATATCCTAAGAATTCTTAAAGTTTAACCAGGAATCATTATCCGTCAATTTATCATAACATGGATACATTTATATATAGAATCATTTATTTTAAAATAACATAGCAATTAGTCAATTTAGCTAACATTTAAACGATCATAATTCAAATGAACTTACCTCAATAATTAGGGTGTAGAAGTAGATTCGAACACTAATCCGAAGCTTTAGCTTTTCCTCGATTTAAGTTTGATTGTGGTTTATCTTAATCTAAAGAGATAATTTCAATCAATTAAGTACTTCTAGTATTCAATTTAATCCATAGTTCATATTTATGCAAAATTACAAATTTACCCCTTGTAATAGTCCGGTTTAGACCCTAGTTGGAATAGTGATTTCGGGACCACATATTTGAGTCATAAAAATATTTAAATATTATTTTTCGTGTTTATGATATGTGAATGAGCATGTGTGAAAGTCTCATATGAAAATTTGAATGCATAATTTTGAAAAAGGACCTAATCGCGTAAAATGTAAAAGTTGCCTGGTACTTGTTAAAAGTGTCTATTTGATATGGATTTATAAATGAGAGGTCTTTATGTGGTTATTTTACCATTTGAAGTTTGAATGGACATTAATAACCATCCATTAAGTGATTTTATAATGGTTTATAAAAGGGCAAAATGGTAAACTAATTTATTAAGTGAATTATAATTAAAATAAGGCATGAAATAAGCCATTTGGTGTTCTTCCTTGCCAAAATTCAAAATCAAAAGAAATAAATAAGCTTGCTAGGGTTCGGCTACTTATTTGGGTGATTGACGTATGTGTTTTGATCGATTTTCAATAATTTCTACATTTTTGTGATCGTTGCTTCATATACTATCAAGCTCATGTCTCAATTTCTGATTTTGGTGGTGATTTTGAAATGTGCCATGGATGAATTCATGAGCTTTATATGGTTATATGATGAAATATGAAAGTTTGATGTTGGGTTTACATGTTTTATCTTTGGATTTTTGATGATTTTGAGTAAAATGGGCTAAATTGTGAAAATTATAAATTGAGAGATTAAAATGTGAAATAAATGAAATATGTGGACTAGTATGAGTACTAGGAAAATTCGACCAAGCATGAGTATATGCAAATTATGTGTATTTTGTGATTTTGTGAATTAGGGACTAAAGTGTCAAAATGTGAAAACGTGAGGGCTAAATTGTAAAATGCCCTAAATGAATGTGTATGGATTGATTTGAATTATTTGGTGAATCAAAAGGTTAATTTTGAACATATAGATCAAGAAAAGAGGAATTCGGATTTAGACCGAGGGAAGTCGAAGGTTATAGAGTAGACAATCCGAGTCGACAATTCCGAGTACGAGGTAAGTTCGTACGTAAAACATGATGTTACAAGTATATTTTTGATGCTTTGATTATACATTTATTGTATATATATTGGATTATGGTTGAATACGATGATAAATCAACTGTATTTGGCACTAAGTGTGTGATTCAAAATAGCTTCGACTATATAAGGCACTAAGTGTGCGATTCAAAATAGCTTCGGCTATATAAGGCACTAAGTGTGCGATACCGAGATAGCTTCAGTTAATTGAGATGGCACTAAGTGTGCGGAATCATTTTAGCTTTGGCTAATCTTTAAGGCACTAAATGTGCGGATGTTTAAAGCATGAATAATATTCAGAAAATCTTAAAATATTCGAATGAGAAGTAAGAATGAAAATGAATAAATACAGGAAGGTTCAGGTATGTACAATACCTATGTGGTAGATGATATTATGTATATGAAGTTCATTGAATTGGTATGAACATATGAATTGTGTTGGCATAAACTTGATAGATGAATTGAGAACTAGTAAATACTTATGTGTTGATGTTTTATATTTTATAAATTGTTGGTGATATTTGGTACGAGCTTACTAAGCTTATGAAAGCTTACTTTGTGTGTGTTTACATTGTTTTATAGATATCAAAGCTACTATGAGCTCGAGGATCGTCGACAATTGTCATCACACTATCGAAACTCATTTTGGTACCTTTTGAAAATGTATATAGTAAAGTATGGCATGTACAGGCTAGAAGTACTTTGGTTAGGTTTTGTAATGTATATATTATGCCATGTGATATGGCTAGCTTATGTTTAAACTTATGGTTGGAATTGTTACATGGTATGTTTTGAATGAGAAAATGAAATGGTCAATGTTGATGAGTTTTGGTAAGTTTTGAGCATGAGATTGAATGATGTATTGAAACATATGTTTTGGTATGATTTTAGTTTAGGTTTTAGTATGATTTGGTTGATGAATTGAGGTTGGATTTTATTGATATTGTAAAGGCATGAATAATGTATGTTTTGGTGTAAAGATTGGCTAAAATTGGTGTACAAATATGCTTGGTTTGGTGCTTGTAGGTTTGACCTAATTGGGGTGGCAAGTTGGCTATTCAAATGGCCTATTTTTATCCACACGGGCAGAGACATGGGCGTGTGTCTCAACCATGTGCGACACATGGCTATGTTGCATAGCCGTGTGTCCCCTAGGGTACCCTACAATTGTAAGTCAGGCTCGAGCACGGCCAAGGCACATGGGCGTGTGGCTAGCCGTGTGGCCCAAGTCAGGCTCGACCACGGCCATGGCACACGGGCGTGTCTTATGGCCATGTGAGCAAGTCAGTATGTATGCCCTATTTGGACACGGCCTAGACACACGGGCGTGTCTAATGTTATGTAAGGCACACGGGCATGTGACCTGTACCTCTTTGAAAATGTTTAAGTTTTAAAAAAATTTTGTATGAGTTTGGTTTAGTCCCGACCCCTTTCTAATGCATGTTTAAGGTCTCGATGACCTATATAAGGGACTCTATATTGATGTTTGATCTCTGATGCTTTGATGTTTATGAAATAAATGTTAAATGTTCTAATTTGTCCGGTAATGCCTTTAACCCTAGTCCAGTAATGGATACGGGTTAGTGGTGTTACATTTTATTAGTATCAGAGCTATGGTTTAGTCGGTTCTAGGACTACCATAGCGTATGTGGGTCTAGCTATACATGCCATATTTATGAACTGCGATAGTATGATGAATCCTGACATTGAAAATGTGCTTTTATATAGCGCATGGATCCCGAACGAGCCATAGCGGACGATGTCGAAAGCAATGCGCCTGCTTCTGCGCAAGGGACGACACCATCCGATTCTAGACCGGTTATGAGTACCCGTAATGGTGAGGCTAGACAAGCCTTCTATTAGATGATGAACGATTGGTTTAGTCAATATATTAGAACCAATCCAGCTATTCAACAACCTCCACCCCCGATTAATCCTCCACAAGCTCATGCTATGCCATCAGTGAATTCAATTCAGTTAAGTAGGCCACCAGTTGATAAATTAGAAAATATGGGGCCGAAGAGTTCCGAGCTACAACGAATGATGATGCTGAAAGAGCTGAGTTCTAGTTAGAGAACACAATACGAGTATATGATGAATTATTATTGAATCCTAAGGAATGCATAAAATGTGCCGTTTCACTTCTGAGAGATACGGCGTATCACTGGTAGAAGACCTTGATATCGGTAGTTCCAAGTGAGCGAGTCTTGGGATTTCTTTCAAACTAAATTCTGGAAGAAATATATCAGTTAGAGATTCATCGACCAAAAATGTAAAGAGTTTCTCGAGCTTAAACAAGGCTGTATATCTGTCACAGAATACGAGCAGGAATTTATGAGACTGAGTTAGTATGCTCGTGAATGTGTATCTACTGAGGCAATAATGTGCAAAAGATTCAAGGGTGGCTTGAACGAAGATATCCATTTGTTAGTCAGGATTTGAGAGATCAAAGAATTCGTTGTGCTTGTTGAAAGAGCATGTAAAGCTGAAGAGCTCAGGAAAGAGAAAAGAAAAGCTGATTCGGAGGCTAGAGATTCAAGAAAGAGATTGATGAATAAATCTTATCATTCATCATCAAAGAAATCTAGAAATGTTAATGATCAATTGATAGCTTCAACAGGATATCAAAATAGATATCGTGGAAAGTAATATACCAATCCTAAAGCTCAAACTACTTTAGTGTCGAGTATTGGAAATGCAAAGAATGAAAAGCCTGGGTGTAATCAATGTGGAAGACATCATTTTGGAGAATGCTGGGGAAAAAGTAATAACCGAGCCTGTTACAGTTATGGTTCACGAAATCATTTTATAAAAGATTGTCCAGATTTAGCTGAAAAAGATAATGTTCAAAATTCGAGGCCAAGTGGCAACGGTTCTTGTAAAAATACGGGAAATGTAAACAGTAGTCAAGAGGAACAAAAGATATAGCTGTTAGATCTGAGGCTCGTACACCTGCCAGAGCCTATGCTATCCGAGTTTGTGAAGAAGCTTCATTGCCAGATGTGATTACGGGTACATTTACTCTTCATGCTATTTCTATAATTGCTTTGATAGATCTTGGATCAACCCATTCGTATATATGCATGAACTTAGTGAATAGTAAGACTTTTCCTGTAGAGTCTATTGAATTTTTAATTAGAGTTTCGAACCCCCTAGGCAGATGTGTTTTGGTTGATAAAGTTTGCAAGAAGTGTCCGTTAATGTTTCGAGACATTTATTTTCTGGCAGATCTAATGCTGTTACCTTTTGAAGAATTTGATGTAATTTTGGGTATGGATTGGTTAACTTTGCATGATGCTATTGTGAATTTCAAACAGAAAACTATTGATTTGAGATGCAAGAATGATGAAATAGTCAGAATTGAATCTAGTGATTTGAATGGATTACCTACTATGATATCTTCAATGAAAGCTTTGAGTATTGTGAGAAAGGGTTGTGAAGCCTATTTTGCTTATGTGATCGATTTGAGAGTGTCAGAAAAGAAAGTTGAATCTGTGCCTGTTGTCTGTGAGTTCTCTAATGTGTTTCCTGAGGAACTTTCGAGATTACCTTTGATTCGAGAAGTTGAATTTGACATTGAATTGGTACCTGGTACTATTCCGATTTCGATAGCTCCGTATAGAATGGCTCCGACTAAATTGAAAGAATTAAAGTCTCAGTTGCAAGAATTAACCGATAGAAGGTTTGCTAGACCGAGTTTCTCACCTTTGGGTGCTCCGGTTCTATTTGTGAAAAAGAAAGATGGTACGGTGAGAATGTGTATCGATTATTGTCAGTTGAACAAGGTGACTATTAAGAATAAGTATCCTCTACCCCAAATTGATGATTTGTTTGATCAGTTGAAAGGAGCTGCTGTGTTTTTGAAAATAGATTTGAGATCAGGCTATTATCAGTTACAAGTGAAAGACCCAGACATTTCGAAAACTACTTTTCGAACGAGGTACGACCACTATGAATTCTTAGTTATGCCTTTCGAATTAACTAATGCGCCTGCTATCTTTATAGATTTGATGAATATAATTTTCAGATAGTATTTAGATCAATTTATTGTTGTAGTCATTGATGACATATTGATTTATTCACGAGATGAAACCAAACATGCCGAGCATCTAAAAATAGTGCTACAGACTCTGCAAGATAAACAGTTGTATGCAAAATTTAGCAAATGTGAATTCTGGTTACAAGAGGTTAGTTTTCTGGGTCATATTGTATCACCATCTGGTATTCGAGTTGATCCGAGCAAGATTTCAGCTATTTTGGAGTGGAAGCCTCCGAGGAATGTCTCTGAAGTCTGAAGTTTTTGGGACTTGCTGGTTATTATAGACAATTTGTAAAAGACTTTTCGATGATTGCGACTCCATTGACAAAGCTGCTTTAGAAAGATGTTAAATTTGAATGGTCTGAAAAGTGTCAGAAAAGCTTTGATCAGTTGAAAACTTTGTTGACTGAAGCTTCGGTATTAGTGCAACCTGAATCGGGTAAAGAATTTATGATTTATAGTGATGCTTCATTGATTGGACTGGGATGTGTTTTGATGCAAGAAGGCAAAGTCATTGCTTATGCTTCAAGACAGTTGAAGCCGTATAAAAGGAACTATCTGACGCATGACCTTGAGTTAGCTGCGATTGTGTTTGCTTTGAAAATCTGGCGTCACTCTCTCTTTGGTGAGAAATGTCACGTATATTCTGATCATAAGAGTTTGAAATATCTGATGACCCAAAAAGATTTGAATTTGCGATAGAGAAGATGGCTTGAATTGCTAAAAGACTATGAACTTGAGATAGATTATCATCTTGGTAAGGCAAATGCTGTTGCTGATGCTTTAAGTCAGAAATCATTATTTGCTCTGCGTGCGATGAATGCTCATTTGGTTTTTTCTGATGATGGTTCAATTTTAACTGAATTAAAAGCAAGACCTTTGTTCTTACAACAGATTATCGAAGCTCAGAAGATTGAGAATGAGATTTTAGCTAAACGAGCTCAGTGTGATTTAGAGTTTGATTCAGAATTCAGAGTTGATAAAGATAATTATCTGAGATTCTGAGATAGAATTTGTGTCCCGAGAAATCCAGAGTTAATTCAAATGATTTTGAGTGAAGCTCACAATAGTCAGTTATCTATGCATCTGGTGTAACACCCTTAACCCGTAACTGTCGTTGGAATAGGTTAAGAGGCATTACCGAACTCGTAACTCAAATTAGAACATTCAAATATCAATTATCATCTCATTTCAATAAATACCAGTCATTCATGTTCAATACGAACTTAAACCGATCATACAAGGTCTAAACCATGCATCTAAGACTAAATCGATAACATGTGAACTTTTCAGAATTTATAAAAATTTTCAACTTTTAAAATGTCACATGCCCGTGTGAATAGGCTGTGTGCTTCACACGGCTTTAGACACGCCTGTGTGTCTAAGTCGTGGCAAAACAGGGCATACATACCGACTTGTCCACATGACCACAAGACATGCCTGTGTGCCAGTCCGTGTGCCACACACGACCAATAGACACGCCCGTGTGTCTTGGCCGTGTCAAAATTGGAGGGTATACTGCCTTAATTCGTAGGGTACCCCAGGGGACACACGGTTGTGTAACGTGATCGTGTGTCACACACGGCTGAGACACACGCCCGTGTCTCTACCTGTGTGAACAAAAATAGGCCATTTGAATAGCCAATTTGCCACCCCAATTTGGGTCGACCTACAAGCAAAGAAACAAGCCTATTTGCACAACCATTTTAGCCAATATCTATACCAAACCATACATTGTTCATAACTTAATCAACAAATTCCAATCTCAAATCACCATTCAATTCATACCAAAACTTAAACTAAAATCATACCTAAACATATGATTAATACACCATTCAATTTCATTCTCAAAACTTACCACAAGTTCTCAACATTGACCATTTCCTTTAGCTAACCAAAAACATTTCATAATTGCACAATAGCATCACATACCATAAGCCATTATCAAACTATAAATTCAAACACAAACTAGCCATATCACAAGGCTGAGTATATACATCACAAAACATAATCCCACAACTTCTAGCCCATACATGCCATACTTTAATATATATACATTTTCAAAGTACCAAAATGAGATTCGATAGTGCAGTGACAATCCTCCACGATCCCCGAGCTCATATTAGCTTCGATATCTATAAAACAATGCAAACGCACACAAAGTAAGCTTTCAAAAGCTTAGTAAGCTTGTACCAAAAATCATCAACAGTATAAAAAATATAAAACATCAGCACATAAGTACTTATAAATTCTCAATTCATCTATCAATTCCATGCCAACACCATCCATATGTTTACACCAATTCAATGAACTTTA
Organism: Gossypium anomalum; assembly: GCA_025698475.1. Classification (NCBI taxonomy): domain Eukaryota; kingdom Viridiplantae; phylum Streptophyta; class Magnoliopsida; order Malvales; family Malvaceae; genus Gossypium; species Gossypium anomalum. Next base: position 44,931,465 of record CM046963.1, read on the forward strand.
TATATATAATACCATCTACCACATAGGTATTATACGTACCTAAACCTTCTAGTATACATTCATTTTCATTCTCACCTCTCGTTCGAATATTTTAAGACTTTCTGAGGATTATTCATGCTTTAAACATCCGCATACTTAGTGCTTTAAGGATTAGCCGAAGCTAAAATGATTCCGCACATTTAGTGCCATCTGAATTAACTAAAAATTATATCGGTATCGCACACTTAGTGCCTCATGTAGCCGAAGCTAGTTTGAATCGCACACTAGTGCCAGATATAATTGATTTATCATCGTATTCATCCAAACCAAATATTTACATAATCTATGTATAATCAAAAAATCAAATATACTTGTAACATCATGTTTTACGTACGAACTTACATCGTACTTAGAATTGTCGACTCGGATTGTTTACTCAATAACCTTCGACTTCCCTCGGTCTAAATTTGAATTCCTCTTTTCTTGATCTGTACGTATTTAGAATTAACCCTTTTATTCACCAAATAATTCAAAACAATCCATAGACACATATTTAGGGCATTTTGCAAACTAGCCCTCACATTTTCTCATTTCGACACTTGAGTCCCTAATTCACAAAATCACAAAATACACAAAATTTTTCCGTACACAAGTTTAGTCAAATTTCCATAGCTCTCATACAAGTCCATACATTTCATCTATTTCACATTTTAGTCCCTCAAAATAACATTTTTACAATTTAGCCTAAATTACTCAAATTCATCAAAAATCCAAAGACAAAACATGTAAACCCAACATCAAACTTTCATATTTCAACATATAACATCTTATGAATTCATCCATGACACATTTCAAAATCATTAACAAAATCAGAAATTGAGGCATGGGTTCGATAGTATACGAAGCAACGATTACAAAAACGTAGAAATTATTAAAAACCGAGCTCAAAACATGCCTTAATCACCAATCACAAGTGCTGAACCCTAGCTCAATCTTTTTTCTTCTTATTTCTTTGATAATTTCGGCCAACAATATGAACATAACAATAATCTATGTTTTTCTTTTATTTAATATAACTTAAATCACCAAATACCTATTTTGCCCTTTATAATATAAACATATAAACTTATAATGGTTTTCCATAAAAGTCCATTAACCATGTTAATTGTACAATTGCAATATAAGGACCCTTACTTTCTAAAGCCAAATCAAATAGGTACTTTTAACAAGTAGCAGGCAACTTTTACATTTTACACTATTAGTCCTTTTATCAAATTAATCACACAAACGATTAAATTTTCAGACGAAACTTCCACACATGCTAATTCACACATCATAAACACGAAAAATAATATTTAAAATTTTTTTGACTCAAATTTATGGTCCCGAAACCACTATTCTGACTAGGGTCTAAACCGAATTGTTACATCCAGGTAGTACGAAAATGTATAATGATCTGAAATAGCATTACTGGTGGTCTGGAATGAAGAGAGATATCTCTGACTTTGGTTCTAAATGTTTGATCTGTCAGCAAGTTAAAGCTAAACATTAGGTGCCATCTGGTTTGCTACAACTGATTATGGTTCCGGAATGGAAATGGGATCGAGTGACAATGGACTTTGTTTCGGGTTTTCCCCTGTCTCCGAGAAAGAAAGATGCTATCTGGGTTGTAGTTGATCGTTTGATGAAATCTGCTCATTTTATTCTAATTCGATCTGATTATTCGCTTGATAAATTAGCTGAGTTATAATTTTCGATATTGTGAGATTGCACGATGTGCCATTATCTATTGTATCAGACAGAGATCCAAGATTCACATCATGATTCTGGAAGAAGTTGCAAGATGCTCTAGGTACTAAATTGCACTTCAGTACTGCTTTTCACCCACAAACAAATGATCAATCTGAGCGGATTATTCAGATACTTGAGGATATGCTGAGATGTTGCATTCTTGAGTTTGAAGGTACGTGGGAATAGTATTTACCTTTGATTGAGTTTGCTTATAATAACAGTTTTCAATCGAGCATTAAAATGGCACCGTACGAAGATTTATATGGTCGCAAATTCCGTACACCTTTGTATTTGACTGAGCTCAGCAAAAATATGATTCACGGAATTGATTTGATAAAAGAAGTCGAGTAGAAAGTGAAAGTGATCCGAGATAGTTTGAAAATAGCTTCCAATCGTCAGAACTCGTATACTGATTTGAAAAGAAAAGAAATTAAGTTTGAGATTGGTGACAAAGTGTTTTTGAAAGTATCTCCGTAGAAGAAAGTGCTTCAGTTCGGTAGAAAAGGAAAATTGAGTCCGAGGTTCATCGGGCCATATGAGATTATCGAGCGTACTGGGCTGGTAGCATATAGATTATTGTTGCCACCAGAACTAGAAAAGATTCATAATGTATTTCAAGTATCGGTGCTTTGATGATATAGATCAGATCCTTCGCATGTGATTCCTCCGTTTGAAATTGAGATTCAGTCTGATATGACTTATGAAGAAAAGCTGATCCGTATTTTAGCTCCTGAGGTTAAAGAACTGCGAAATAAGAAAATTTCATTAGTAAAAGTAATGTGGCATCGACATGGTATTAAAGAGGCCACGTGGGAGCCTGAAGATGCTATGAGGCAGCAATATCCGAATCTGTTCAACGGTAAGATTTTCAGGGACGAAAATCCCTAAGGGGGAGAATTGTAACAGTCTGATTTAGACCCTAGTCAAAATAGTGGTTTCAAGACCACATACCTAAGTCATAAAAATATTTAAATATTATTTTCTGTGTTTATGATATGTGAATGAGAATTTGTGAAAGTCTCGTATGAAAATTTGAATGTTTGTGTGCTTAATTTTGAAAAAGGACCTAATCGTGTAAAATGTAAACGTTGCCTGCTACTTGTTAAAAGTGTCTATTTGATATGGCTTTGTAAATGAGAGGTCCTTATGTGGTTATTTGACCATTTGAAGTTTGAATGGACATTAATAACCATCCATTAAGTGATTTTATAATGGTTTATAAAAGGGAAAAATGGAAAACTAACAATTAAGTGAATTATAATTAAAATAAGGCATGAAATAAGTCATTTGGTGTTCTTCCTTGACAAAATTCAAAATAAAAAGAAAGAAATAAGGTTGCTAGGGTTCGGCTACTTATTTTGGTGATTGAGGTATGTGTTTTGATCGGTTTTCGATAATTTTTACGTTTTTGTGATCGTTGCTTCGTATACATGCCCATGTCTCAATTTCTGATTTTGATGTTGATTTTGAAATGTTCCATGGATGAATTCATGAGCTTTATGTGGTTACATGATGAAATATGAAAGTTTGATGTTGGGTTTACATGTTTTGTCTTTTAATTTTTGATGATTTTGAGTAAAATGGGCTAAATTGTGAAAATTGTAAATTGAGTGACTAAAATATGAAATAAATGAAATGTGTGGACTAGTATGCGTACTAGGAGAATTCGGCCAAGCATGAGTATATGCAAATTATGTGTATTTTGTGATTTTGTGAATTAGGGACTAAAGTGTCAAAATGTGAAAATGTGAGGGCTAAATTGTAAAATGCCCTAAATGAATGTTTATGGATTGGTTTGAATTATTTGGTGGGTTAATTTTGAATGCATATAGATCAAGAAAAGAGGAATTTAGATTTAGACCGAGAGAAGTCGAAGGTTATAGAGTAGACAATCCGAATTGACAATTCTGAGTACGAGGTAAGTTCGTACGTAAAACATGATGTTACAAGTATATTTTTGATGCTTTGATTATACATAGATTGTATATATAATTGATTATGGTTGAATACGATGATAAATCAACTGTATTTGGCACTAAGTGTGCGATTCAAAATATCTTCGACTATATAAGGCACTAAGTGTGCGATTCAAAATAGCTTTAGCTATATGAGGCACTAAGTGTGCGATACCGAAATAGCTTCGGTTAATTGAGATGGCACTAAGTGTGTGAAATCATTTTAGCTTCGGCTAATCTTTAAGGCACTAAGTATGCAGATGTTTAAAGCATGAATAATCTTCAGAAAACCATAAAATATCCAAACGAGAGGTAAGAATAAAAATGAATAAATACGGGAAGGTTTAGGTATGTACAATACCTATGTGGTAGATGATATTATGTATATGAAGTTCATTGAATTGGTATGAACATATGAATTGTGTTGGCATAAAATTGATAGATAAATTGAGAACTAGTTTTGGTACTGCATCAATTGATAGATATAAAAGCTACTATGAGCTCGGGGATTGTCGAGGATCGTCATCACACTATCAAAACTCGTTTTGGTACCTTTTGAAAATATATATAGTAAAGTATGGCATGTATAGGCTAGAAGTACTTTGGTTAAGTTTTGTAATGTATATATTATGCCATGTGATATGGCTAGCTTATGTTTGAACTTATGGTTGGAATTGTTACATGGTATGTTTTGAATGAGCAAATGAAGTGGTCAATGTTGATGAGTTTTGGTAAGTATTGAGCATGATATTGAATGATGTATTGAAACATATGTTTTGGTATGATTTGGTTGATGAATTGAGGTTAGATTTTATTGATATTGTAAAGGCATGAATAATGTATGTTTTGGTGTAGAGATTGGCTGAAATTGGTGTACAAATATGCTTGGTTTGGTGCTTGTAGGTTTGACCTAATTAGGGTGGCAAGTTGGCTATTTAAATGTCCTATTTTTGTCCACACGGGCAGAGACACGGGTGTGTGTCTCAGCCGTGTGCAACACACGGCTATGTTGCACGGCCGTGTGTCCCCTGAGGTACCCTACAATTGTAAGTTAGGCTCGAGCACAGCCAAGGCACACGGGCGTGCAGCTAGTCGTGTGGCCCAAGTCAGGCTCGACCACGGCTATGGCACACAGGCGTGTCTTGTGGCCATGTGAGCAAGTCAGTATGTTTGCCCTATTAAGATGGCAGCAATAAGAACACATTAAACACACTCATTAATTCGGCTAACACAATAAATAATTATAGTAATTTGAACACATTAAATCCTAGTTCAACCAAGACATATTAAATAAAACTAATGTGAACTAACTTAATATGTGGTTTATTAATTAACTATTTAATGAACTTATTAAATAAAAAATTTAATAGTAGTCAAATGAAGTCAAAGTAGTCTTCATGAGCTAGAATTCAACTCATGAGCTAAAACCGAAATTTGGACTTGGACTCATGAGTGGTAGTGAGTGGACCGAGCTAGGGAGCGGGAAGTGAGCTCGATGAGTCGAAATTTGGACTTGTGGTAGTTGCATGGTGAGTTCAAAGAGTGGAATCTGCTTCCTAGGAGTGTCCTAATAGCGTTTCATTCCAAGTTTGAGCTACAAAAGCTGTGATAGACTCCTTAAACTTCTTGGCTCGAGCTCGAGTAATAGGACCTTGTGGTAGCACCAAAGAATCCTTGCTCGAACTAGCTGAACCATGGGGCGCGATCGCATCATCAATTTAGTCCTTAAGCTTATAACTAGAATATAACTCATTTTAGCCTAAATTCAACTTAAAAAATGTTACAAGGGACATTAAAAAATGCATAATTATCAACAATTCACAATAAAACCCATGGATTTATACATTTAACAATTTAATCCCTATTTCCAAAATTCAACAACTTTTTTTTCTTGAATCACTCATGAATTTTTCTAGGACAGTATTAAGGATCTCATCGAAAACTTACAGTAGCTTGCCAAACAAAGGCTAAGAGAAAAAAGAGAACAGGTATTACTAGCATAAAATCTACGATTGGATTCAAAAAAGCATAGGCCTCGGGCAATTTGGGGAATAAAAAACTACTCGAAAAAAGGGCAGAATTAAAATAGATACAGATCAAATTAAAGATACAAAACATGTTTATTTCAAAACCAAGATAAATAATCTATCACATAATTTCAAAACCTATTCAAAAACAACCATGGCAAATCCCTCAACCTTTAATAATTTTGCAAATTAACCCTCGGGCTAGCTAAACTAAGCTAAAATGAACTCAAAAACATAAAAATCATTAAAAATGAGGCTTGAATTCACTTACATGCAAAATGGAAGCTTGGTTGAATGCTCTAACCTATGGCAATGGTGATTTTAGGTGGAAGTATGAAATGGAGAAGAAGATGAGCATAATTTCTTTAGTTATTTTAGCTTTATTTACCATTTTACTATTTTACCCTTAATAATAATCAAAATTTTCAATAAAACCTATCCATATTTGTCCACTAACATTAAGTATGGTATAATTACTATATTAGTCCATTAGTTTAAGATTTCATAGTCATTGGACCCTTTTAACTAATAGAACTCACCTTTTACACTTTTTACAATTTAGTCCTTTTTACCTAATTAGCCATTTAAACATCAAAATTTCTTAACAAAATTTTAATACAACCTTAATATAATTTTGTAGACACTAAATAAATAATAAAATAATAATTCACTGGTCGAAATTGTGGTCCCAAAACCATTGTTTCTGAAACCACTGAAAATGAGCTGTTACATTTTTCGATTTCTGAAACCACTGAAAATGAGCTGTTACATTTTTCGATTTCATTAGATCAGATTGATTCAACTCATTTTTAGACAGAACAAGCGTAAGTAGGGTGTTACTTGTAATAGCCCAATTTTGAATCTAGTCGAAACAGTGGTTTCGGTACTACAAATTCGACACAAAAAAAATTATTTTTCATATATTTTTATGGTCTACAGTTTTATGGAATGATTCTGTGAAAATTTCGTTTGAAAATTTTGATGTTTGAGCACTCAATTTAGTAAAAAGGACTAAATTGCAAAAAGTGCAGAACTTGAGTTCTAAAAGCTAGAGGTGTCTAATTGCTATGAAATTTTAAATTGAAGGTCCTTAGATGGTAATTAGACCATTTTCTAAGTTAGTGAGCAAAAATGGACATGAAGTAAGAGAAATTTTATGCTTTAAGAAATGGGTATTTTGGTCATTCTGTAATTAAATAAATTAAAAATCAAAATAAAGCCAAAACTTTTATCCATCTTCCTCACCATAGCCGAATTTTAGAAGGGGGAAGCCATAGCTAGGGTTTGGCCACTTTCAAGCTTGATTGTAAATCCGTTCTTGCCCCGTTTTTAATGCTCTTTACATTTTTAAAGTCGTTGTAACTCGATCTACCTATTTCTAGCACTAATTTAAGGTATGATTAAGGTCTAGGGTTTGACCCATGTTAGGAATGTGTGTGTTTTGATGGGTAATGGTAGAAAATGCATGTTTGTTGTTAGAAAAACAACTTTTCCTAAGTGATTTTTGGTAAAAATGTCAAAAAGGACTTATTTGTAAAAGTTATAAAATAAGTAGTAAAAGTGTGATTAAGTGGAAAATGTTGGCTAGTATAAGTATGAAAATGGTTCGTCTAGGCTTGGGTAATGAAGAAATTGGATGAAAATCATTATACGAGTCTAGGGACTAAATTATAAAAATGTGAAACATTAGGGGCAAAAATGTAATTTTTCTATAATATGATTTTTGGACTGAATTGAACAATTTGAGTATTAAATAAGCTAAATTTTTTATTATAGATCAAGAAAAATGAGGTTTGAACCTGGATCGGGGGAAAAATAAAGTGTTTGACGATTAGGTCAAATTATACTATTTTTGTACCAAGGTAAGTTCATATGTAAATAATGCATTATTATATTTATGTTTTAAATGCTTTAATATTGTATGAATTGTGATTAACTCTTTGGATGTAGTCGACAAAGTTTTGACAAGAGAGAAATCCCGGTTGAACCTTAGAAATAGAATAGGATACGAGTGACATGTCACTAGGAACCCATGTGTATATGCGATTATGTAATCCAAGTGCTGGTCTCGTACATCCTACCAGCGGCTAAGTAGTCCGGCATGTGTTGCGGATACCTGACAGCTTGTGTGAGCAGCATTGTGTAGCTACGTCCTGATTAACAGCTTGTGTGAGCAGGCCCGTGAATAGCTCGAAAACTAGCCTATATGTATTATGAGATGTGAGGTAGCTATGGCTACATATATGGCACTTATGTGCAAAATTTTTGAGTATCAGTTAATATTCCAAGTGTTCAAGAGGAATGTCAAAGTCGTGAAAGACTATGGTTATGTTGCGAGTTGGTACAGGTATGTAAGTAAAACTCATAGATAATGAGCTCAATATGTAATGAACCCTTGGTAAGGTTGTGATTGAGTAAGTTATGATTATAAGATCTTAATAATGCTCATGTTAATCTTCATCATGTTAATTGTATACTAATTTTGTGGTTATGATGCTTATTATTTGCATAGGAACTTACTAAGCTTTTAAGCTTACTCCCCTTCCTTTCCCTTGTCTTATAGTGTCACCAAGCTAGCTCAAAATTTAGAGACTGTCAGAGATCCACTCACACTATCAACAATTATTTTGGTACCAATCATTTCAACATTTTGAGTTATGGCATGTTTAGTGGGCTTGGTCATTTTGTTATGTGTCATAATTAATTTGGCCAAATGTGTTGGCTTATATTGGTTAAAAGTTCATTTTGTATAAGGCCACTTGAAATTGGCTACTAATGGTTTAAGCAATTTATATGATGATGTCTTTCATGGATATGGAAATTTACATGATTTGGGTTGGTGAGTATGTGATGTTTGTGTATAAAAGATGGTAGCATTTGAATGATGTGTTGATGTCTTGGTTGCGGCTGATTTGATTGTATATATGTGCTTGAATTGGTACTATGTTGTATTGTGTAGGTGTTTGCACCAAAGGGTGGCAAAATGATTTGGTACATAGCCTTATTTTTGTCCACACAGGTAGACACATGGGCATGTGTCTAGGCCGTGTGTGACACACGGCTAGCCCCACTGCATGTGCTTAGGCCGTGTGTCCCCTCATCCAAATTTTTTTGCAAAAAAGAATGCTCAAAATTGAGCACACGACCAGAGACAGGAGAGTATGTCTCAACCGTGTGGATGAGATGGCCTCAGGCATGGGTGTGTGTCCTAAGCGTGTGAAGTCTGCACCTATTTTATGAAAAATCATAAATTTTAAATTGACCACACGGCCTAGCACACATGCGTGTAAGTTGGCCGTGTGTCTTCAATTTGTTCTTGGGTGACAAACAGAGAGTTACACGGGGTCAGGGCATGGGTGTGTGTTACTACACAGCCTGCCCACATGGGCATGTCCCAAATCCACACGGGGGTGTGACCCCTGTTTAGTGAAAAATTTTCTAAGTGTTTCAAGATTTCTTAAAGTTCTCGGTTTAGTCCTGAACCACTTTCGATGCATGTACAACGTTTTATTGATGAAAGACCAAAAACGACCACTTTGGATCGCTAGAAATTTTGGAAGTGCATTATATCTCCAACATAAGTATTATAACATAGGTATGGGATGATTTGGGATAATCATCATTTGTTTTCCCATTCTTATTATTAAAGGATGGTTATAATAGTGATTATTAGATTTTTTTTGTCTCAATATTAACAAAACGCAATATTCGTATGATTGAAGGACCAATTGCTATCAACTCAGGATCAGCCATTATTTTTGAAGTGAATCATGACATCAAAATTAATCGTAATAGCATAAGTGTGGGTTTGAAAATTTAGATTAAATTGTTTATTAAAGGAATAATTAACATAACATTCTAATAATGGATCATCGTTATATACTCAAATCTGTGATTGTTTTAGTTAGATCCAAGTATGGGTGTTCTTTAGAGTGGTGATTTACTTTAGATCTACTATCAGGTGTGGGTCTAATCTAAATAAAAATTGATACACATTAATTCTAATGTTTAAATAAATATTATTAGATTTTGCATTATGTGAATACTTAAAGTATTCCAAAAAGGGAGATTAAACCAATCGATATGTATCATACAAAGTAAGTGACTCCAAACCAACTAGCTTGTGAAAAGTGTGTTACCTGGTTATGTTTATTGTTGATTTGAAAAGTATGTTGTTCTCATTCTCATGTTATGTGGTATTATGGCATAATTGATATTACATGACTGTTAAAAATGTGATGTTTTAATACATCGAGATAATACGTGAATTGCATGTCGAAACATGCCTATGTGATACTATATGTTAAATGATTCGATGAGCATGATTCTCATGCCTAAAGTGATATTATGTAACAAATTGAAAATGTGTTCATTGTGGTCCTATCACATGCATAGGGTTAGGACATGTGTAAGGAGGAAGTACTGAGAGTTTATCTGCATTATTGGTGGCTTGTTTGCATTACTAGTAGATTGTCTACATTATTGGTAGTTTATTTGCATTACTAGTGGCTTGTCCACATTAGTGGTAGCTTGTCTACAAATTTGGTGGCTTCATCCACATTGGAGTGTTTGGATGGATGAGTTCTAGGGAACTCTTTTTGGAGTGTAACGATGATGGGTGGGATGTTTTATAAAAACTTGTATAATTTTATGAAATTGCACTGCATTGATTATGTTGTACGATAAGTATGTGCTTATTGTTATTTAACTTATTTTTATCTACCTTGTTATAAGACTCACACTGGGCTTTATAGCTCACCTTCTTTAGTTTTATGATTTTATAGATAACCCCGAGCTTAGAATTCAATGACGATGTTTGGAGGAGTTTCTCAAAATTCTTTTTAAATTAAAGTAATTAAAGTTTATCTTAATATTTTGTTATTTTGGGATTGTAACAAGTTTAAGTATGGATTGTGGTATGGGACATTACTTTGGGGATTTTCATTCTGATTTGCATGAATTGCTTGCATGACATTAAGTTTTAAAAACTACATAAATTAGTATTTGATAAATTATGCATGCAACTTGTTTTTTATTAAAACTTGACAAAATCACTCTTTTTCACTTCGATAATGAAAATGAGTTTTAGACTAAAATACAACATAGTTTTTGAGGTTTAAAATTGTCTATTGATGTTTTATCGAATTAACATGTAATACTAATTTTTAACAAAATATGGTTTTAGTAAAATTTTTCGTTGCGATCTTATTAAAATATGTCAATATTACATTTTCAACAACAATTCTGAGAAATGAGTTTTTAATTAAATTAGACTTAGTTTTCAAATTACTAATGTTTACAAATGAGATTTCTTAAGACTTTTGATTTCTGAAGTTAACATGTTTTCCTGAATAATAACGATTAACTAAGTTCTTTAGTTTTGAATAGATAAACAAATGATTTTGAAATATGATTGAAAGTTTTGAATAGCGATCAAACTTTTACAAATACATAAAATACTGAAATATTGATTTCTATAATTCTCATATTTTCGTGAGATTAAGTTAAATATTTGATTACACTAGTTTTGACGATTTACGCAAATGTTTTAACAAGTATGTTTGAAAACTAATAAAGTTTTTCTGGGCCATTCCAATGACCAATGTAGCTTTTAAAATTTGATCATAACAATTGGGTTGGGTATGGGAGGTTACATCTGGTTCTATCAGGCAATTCTTCATAAGTGTTCGGTAAAGTTGTAACGCCTCACACCCATACCCTATGCCAGGATGGAATATGAGGTGTTACCTGACTTGAACACGTGCATTCATACGTATCCGAGTCACCAAGACTTGGTCAAATTTAAAAATTTGTCTAAACTCCATCAATATGGGCCTACGAGGCTCCAAACATACATTTAAAAAACCAATCGGACCAGGGTCCTTTGCAACACGCCGTGTGACCAATTCGACATGGTCGTGCTGTTGGCCCGTGTGGCTCACATGGCCTAAGCATACAGGGACACGCCTGTGTCCTTTACCCGGGTGGAATTAATTTCGAATTCAAACCTATAGGGGTTTTCACACGGCCTGACACATGCCCGTGTCCATGGCCCGTGTCCCTCACATGGCCATGACACGCCCCTGTCCTAGCCCGTGTGCAAAAACCTAGACATTCTGTTTCTGATGTAAGCAATCCTTAAGGGCCACACGGCCAAGGCACACGCCCGTGTGCTAGGTCCGTCACACGGCTGAGACACACGGCCGTGTCTCTTCCCGTGTGTTTACTATCATGCATACTGACTTGTAAATTTTACGTGTAGGGGACACACGTCTGGATCAAATGCTCGTGGGGAAAATCGTGTGTCTACCCGTGTGGACAAAAATAAGGCTATCTACCTAGCCTCTTTGTCACCCTTACTTACACAACCTACACAAAATCAACCAACACTAATATAAGAAGGATCCTCATAACTAAAACAACCACAATAGACAACATTTCATATATGCAATATACTCATCCATGAAGATAACATCTTTTGTATATATATAATAAAATGAATATTAGCCCCCATTCAAGGCTTTATACAAAATAAAGGGTTTGAGCCCAAGCCAATACATTTGGCCAATTTCCTAGTGACACAAAACATTAAAGTCTAAGCCCTATACATGCCATACCCCAAAAACAAGTAATCTAACTATTCTGAGTGCTTTGGATGATAGTGTGATCGTTGCCTCCGACGTCCGTGGTCCTCGAGCTATTTAAGCGATATTATACGAAAATGGAAAGGAGAGGGAGTAAGCATAAAGCTTAGTAAGTTGCATGCAAATGAATATAACAACAACTCTACCATTCATCAACATGCTCATAATACAAAAGAAGGCATAAGCACAACTTACTTATCACTATCCAATACAAATCATATAGCATATATTGAGCTCACATCTCATACATACTAAATAGGTACTTGTACCACTCACAACAAGGTTATACTTTTCTCATTAACTTAAACCATAACTCTCACCGTTGAACCATTAGGAGCACTACCGGATATTCAATAAGCCTCAACATGGGGTAGAATGCTGATGCCATGTCCCAGACATGGTCTTACACTGGCTCATATCTCAAGTCAGTGCCTTGTCCCAGACATGGTCTTACATTGACTATCGTCAACGAGGCCAACACCATGTCCCAGACATGGTCTTACACTAGCTCTTGTCTCAATGCTGATGCCATGTCCCAGACATAGTCTTACCCTGACACATCTCGTAGCCACACTAGCTCTCGTCTCAATGCCGATGCCATGTCCCAGACATGGTCTTGCACTGGCTTTCATAATGTGGCCGATACATGTCCCAGACATGTCTTACACTAGCTCACAATAACCCATACGTCATGGCATGAATATCCGATTTATTTCCTATGGTTCAAACGGGAATTCTACTATCTCAATTATCATCATGCATTCTCATTTCCACAATCAAGCAATTCATGCAATATTAATTCAACACATATAATGACAATGTAGTTGTATTATTTACATACAACTTACCTCGGATCACAAAATACAAGCGATTGGTCGATTTAATCAACTTGCTTGGCCTTCCCCCGGTCTAGGTTCGGATTTTGTATTTCTTGATCTAGGATAAAAAAAATTCACAAATTTAGTCATTTTATTGATCTAGGCACTCAATAATCTATAATTGGGCAAAATGACCATTTTGCCCCTAGACTTTTACAAAATGACCATTTTACCCCTAGGTTCGAAAATCAATTTTTATCAAATTTCTTCATATCTTAAGCCTAGACGAACCCTTTTTACCCTTATAGCAACCCAAAATTTCCATTATTTCTCACATTTAACACCAAATTTTCAACTTATGCAAAATAGTCCCTTTTATGGTTTTTATGAGAAATCCTTTCACAAAAGTTGTTTATTACACATCTAATACTCATATTCTTCCATAAAATTTTAGAAAGATACATGAACACTCTCATGGTAAAACCCTAGACTTTCAACCATTTTGCAAAATAGTCCCCTCATTTGAAAGCTCATGCTTCAAGGGGTCTAAAAATGCAAAAATCATTAAGAAAAATCATCAAAATTGCTTACTTGTAGAGAGACTAAATGGCTGAAAATTTTGAAGCTCATAAACCCCTACAATGGCTGAATTTTCGGTGGTGTAGAGAAGAAGAGAAAAAAGTGACAACTTTTCTTTATTTCACTCAAATAGCTCATGTCATCAAATACCAACTCTACTATATTTTTGACTTTTTGACTCTTCTTGTCTCTATGGCCGACCATGCTATAAATAAGGGTCTATTTTTCCTTTAAAGACCCCCACTTTAAGTTTCATGTCAATTTAACACCCTTAACTATCACTTCAAGGCTTTTGCACATTATGCAATTTAGTCTTTTTTTGCAATTAAGCTCACAAACGCTAAAATTACTTCGCCAAATTTTTCATGCACTATTATAAACATGCTATAACTCTAAAATAATAATAAAATACTTTCTCTGACTTTGGATTGGTGGTCTTGAAACCACTATTCTGACTAAGCCCAAAATCGGGTTGTTACAAAAGTCGCATCCATAACAAGCTTTAATTCTCACTCTACATGATGTGAGCATGGTCACATTAAGCGACTCAAAAATAAGGACTCAGGATTGGTCTAAGCTCGAAGGGCCTAGATGAAATCGTTCAAAACCCATGCAATATTTGCATATAGGCTTTTTCAGGCCAAACCGTCCATAACATTTTATTTATAATTGTAAGAGTATGCCCAAAGATCAATCACGAGATGGTTGTAATAACATACTTGGTTTATCATGTTTATTAATATAAGGCATTGCCATTATTATTTCAGTTTCTTTTCTGTGTGCATAAATAAACTGTTTTATAATAATATCATGAGAATAATATGATTATTCTTAAAAGATCCTTAGTCAAGTATTATTGTTGGCTAGGACAATAATAATGCATTAAGACTAACATGTAGTTGATTGATGATAAAGAGTTGTCATTGATATGGAGTGTCAGAATCAATGCATGAATATGTGTTAGAGAACAACATATTGGACTGACCTGCTATGAGTATGTTTCTTGGATTATTATGTAATTGTCACAACATTACTCATAGTGATTAATATGTATATGATCCTCATACTTGAGATCATCTTTATCCCAACATCGTGAGTTGTATATTTTGATACAGTCAAACAAACATCGTAACTGGTTGTTTATAAAGACTGATGTTGGATATACCACAATCTATGTTGAGGGGTATAGTTGATCAATATAGGATAAGTCCTTCTTACATAATGGGAGTAATATCTCAGGCCACTTAATTGAGTGAGGCTAGAAATGCATGGCCATGCTCAAATAAGTTGATATGAGATGTCATACTTATTTGTGTATCATAGTCTACTCAAGGTATCAAGAAACATGGGATGGACTATACAAGTGTGACTATTCCATGACTTGTGTCCATTTAAAAGATATAGGACTTAAGGATTAATGCATGAAAGGTTAATCACAAGCGGTTATGTCGAATCATGACTTCTCGTAACTTAGGTAGCATTGATGCATTGCTAGATGCCACTCATTCATTGTTTTGTAACATTAGAATCGTTCTAATATTACTTGCTAACGTTACAAGAACCTATAGGGTCACACCCTATGGTTGAAATGAGCGAGGTAAAACATAGTTCGTATATTGCTTGGTTGTCACATGAATTAAATTAATTATAGAATTAATTTAATTGGGCAATCAAATTGTTGAACAAACTATGTACAAGGATGTTGTACACATAATCAGAACATAATTTTATTGATATATGAATTTAGTTCGTATATAAGTTTAAATAAATATAGTTTACCGAATCTTTATTATAATTAATGTAATTATAATTTTTCGGTTAAACATTATTATATTTATTTCAATGATAATTATTATGTTCGGATTAATTTTAATGAATTAAAATTCGTTATAAATATATACCAATTAAGAGGGAGTTATATATAGCAAGGGTAAAAACCCTAAAAAGGATATATATAAAAACTAGCCCGAATATATGCAAGGTGGTCTAGCAGCCGTTTAGCAAATATACTCTCTGAAAATAGTTTTCTGGGATTTCTACCGTTCATTGTCAATCGGGTGGACTACGTAGAGGCCGACATCGAAAAAGGTTGCGGCTTGGTTTGATAGTGGTTCAGCATTCTTGTTGCCTAGGCGTCGCTGTCTACTAAGATTGAAGTTTCGGTAATTTCAAAACCTTTTTATCACCCCAATTCGTTCCTTACACATGGATCCTTGGTTTGGATCGAAGGTTTTTTTTTTTAATTTTTCGCTGCGCCTTGGAGGCACCGGTGTTCCAACAGTGGTATCAGAGCCACTTGTGTAATACGGACTCGGGCTTAAATACTTGGATGATGCAATTGTATGAGAGCCATGCTTTTAATTTTATTATGTTATTCTTATTTAAATCGTTTAAATAAAATCTGATAATTGTTCCGTTCGATAAGTGATTAAATGTTAATCATGATGTTATGGCCTATTTGGTTTTATGTTTTTACTGTTAACTTTAAGAAATCTGTGATGAAGCAGGGGTGGCATTTACAATTTCGATGCAGACATCGCGATGAGAACAAGGGTTGTTCGATATGAAACCTCAAGGATTAAAATCCTAAAAAACACGATTCTGTTGATAAAAGTTATCAAATCGTGAGGTTTCATTTGACTGGGGTTCGCGGTTCATATCGCGGGGCTCCGCCCCCGCTTTCAGAGCCCTATCATTTTCCAGTATGTTTTGTAATAAATAAACTTAATGGGCCGTAAAAGGTTGAAAGGATATTTTATAATTCACTTAGTAAAACGTCGTATAAATTATGTTATTTTTTGAAATGCACGGTGTTTGAAATGCATAGTTATAGCCCGATGACCCATTTGATAAAAGGTTGTAATTTTATAAATACGGCTGCGTGTGTCGTGCCTTACTACTATTCTTACGTATTTCTCTTCTCATCTTACTCCCTCGTATGTAAAATGAGTTTACGAATTTTGTAATTTGTAAAAGTTCTTTGTGGACTAGGCGAGAAGGAAGATGGGCCAGACCGGTGTGGATCGACATCTTGTGAAGCGGCTTACACCTTTAGGTTCCTTTTGGTTCTCCCATTGGCTTGGGTTGAACCACCATAGTTTATGGGCTATAACTATTGCATTTATTTATTGCTTTACTTATTCATGTATGAGATGCTATGGATGTTTAAAGCATGCCAATTTGGTAATAATAAACCCCATTAATTGATGAGATCAATTAAAAGATTAAATGGACTAAAGTAGACCATAATTGGTGAGATGTAACACTCTAATAAAATCCCTCTATTAAAATATTAAGTCAACATGGCCTTCCAATTTATGCCCTCGTTAAGGCCTCGATCAATACTATGTAGGTTTTGCCAAAGTGAAGTACTAGTATTTATCTTGGTTAAACACGAAGAATAAACAAGTGATATTTGTCGGTTAAAAATTGGTTAATGACTTAACTAGGTTACTCTAATAGGATTAGAAACCTAGAGGCAAGTAATTTGGATAAATCATAAGATGATTAGAACAAGAGTTGTTCACCAAATTGTAGGAGTTACATATAATGTAATTAGCAAGTGTTGCTTACCTAAATAACCATAATCTTGAGAGTAAAGCCAAAGCTGACTTAAGAGGAGGTGAAATATGGATCCTTAACCCACTAGAAATACTTTCAAGAAAGTCTTTCCGAAATTAATATATGAGGGTTATTAATTTTAAAATAAAATAGTGGGAACATCATTTAATAAAGTCCTTTTAATGATTGATATAAACTTGGTAAATTTATTCACATGCATATTTTATTGTTGTAGACATATTATGGCTGCAAACACTAATACACTCTCATTACGATCGGTCCTTGAGAAGGACAAATTGAATGGTTTGAATTTTCTTGACTGGTTCCATAACTTGAGGATTGTCCTCAAACAAGAACGAAAATTATATGTCATTGAAAAACCACTTCCTGATGAACCACCGGCTGATGCCTCGAGGGCTGATAAAGATGCTTACAAGAAGCATCTCGATGAAATGGTAGACGTTGGATGTCTTATGCTTTCCACTATGAATCCTGAGCTTCAAAAGCAACATGAGGATATGGTTGCTTACGATATGATCGAGCACCTGAAAGAAATATATCAAGGGCAAGCAAGGCAAGAGAGGTTCGATATCTCTAAGGCCCTATTCCAATGTAAGTTGGCTGAAGGAAGCCCAGTAGGACCTCATGTTCTTAAGATGATTGGTTATATTGAAAGACTATCTAAGCTTGGGTTTCCATTGAGCCAAGAGTTGGCCACTGATGTTATTCTGCAATCGTTTCCGGATAGTTACATCCAGTTTGTCCTCAATTTCAATATGAATGAAATTGACAAGACTCTGCCACAGTTGCTCAGTATGTTACAAACTGCTGAAGGCAACATGAAAAAGGTTGGACCCAAGCCCATACTGATGGTCCTTAACAACAAGGGCAAGGGAAAGGCTAAAGTCCCTACAAAGCCCAAAGGCAAAGGTAAGCCCAATCTTGGAAAGGGAAAGGCTACACTGAAACCTAAAGGTGGGGTGTCTAAGGAAGGAAACTGTTTTCATTGTGTGGTGTATTTGGACATTGGAAGCGGAGGCGCCCTGTCTATCTTGAGGAAATCAAGAAGGCCAAAGCAAGCGAATAGTCTGCTTCAGGTATTTATGTTATTGATATTAATTTATCAACTACTACTTCTTGGGTATTAGATCTTTGGTTGTGGTTCTCATATTTGTACTTACATGCGGGGACTACAAAGGAGTAGGACTTTGGCTAGAGGAGATGTGGACTCATGAGTTGGAAATAGAGCAAGAGTTACTGCATTAGCTATGGGAACATATACTTTATCTTTGCCTAGTGGACTTGGTTTAATTTTAGAGGATTGTTATTTTGTGCCCAGTTTGACTAAAAACATTATTTCAATTTCTTGTTTAGACAAAATTGGTTTTGAGATAATAATTAAGAATAATTGTTGTTCCTTTTATCTCAATAATGTTTTCTATGGTTCGGTACAATTGATTAATGGCCTCTATATTTTAGATCAAATGAATCCCATTTACAACATAAATACTAAAAGATGTAAAATAAATGACTCAAATCAAACTTATCTTTGGCATTGTCGTTTGGGCCACATAAGTGAGAAACGCATATCCAAACTCCATAAAGATGGTCTCTTGGATTCATTTGTTTTTGAACAATTTGAAGTATGTGAATCTTGCTTATTAGGAAAAATGACTAAATCTCCTTTTACTGGTAAAAGTAAACGAGCTAGTGATTTATTGGGCTTAATATATTCAGATGTATGTGGACCAATAAATACACAATCCAGAGGTGGATTTCACTACTTCATTACTTTCACTGATGATTTCAGTAGATATGGGTATGTTTATCTCATGTGCTATAAATCTGAGGCCCTTGAAAAGTTCAAGGAATTCAAAAATGAAGTACAAAATCAACTAGGCAAAACTATTAAGACACTTCGGTCTGATCGAGGTGGAGAGTATTTGAGCCTAGAGTTTGATGATCTTTTGAAGGAAAGTGGGATTATCTCACAACTTACTCCTCCTGGTACTCCTCAATGGAATGGAGTTTCTGAGAGAAGAAATCAAACTCTATTAGACATGGTTCGATCCATGATGAGTCATGCTGATCTACCGACTTCCTTTTAGGGACATGCACTTGAAACAGCTATTTTCACACTAAATCGTGTTCCATCTAAATTGGTTCAAAAGACGCCATATGAGATGTGTACTGGGAAACGTCCCAGTATGTCTTTTATGAAAATTTAGGGTTGCGAAGCTTATGTTAAACGTCAAATGTCTACTAAGCTTGAACCCAAATCTGAAAGGTGTATCTTTGTGGGGTATCCAAAAGAAACCAAAGGATATTATTTCTTTAATCCCACTAAGAACAAAGTGTTTGTTGCTCGGACTGGTGTCTTTCTAGAGAGAGAATTTGTTTCTAGAAAAGGAGATGGGAGAAAGATTGAACTTGAAGAAATTCGAGAATTACAAGATGCCACTGAACCAGAGATAAAACAACAGCAAATTCCACAAGAAATTGAGAAAACTGCTGTAGAAACACAACCACCGATTAGATCTTAAAGAGAACTCCATGCACCTGAGAGATATGGATTTCTCATTACAACGTATGGTGACACTCTTCTTATAGATCAAGATGAGCCTAGAACTTATCAAGAAGCGGTGGCGAGCCCAGACTCTGAGAAATGGCTTGAGGCCATGAGATCTGAGATGGATTCCATGTATGAAAACCAAGTTTGGACTTTGGTTGACCCACCCGAAGGGGTTAAACCTATAGGGTACAAGTGGGTTTTCAAAAAAAACCCGACATGGATGGTAATATACAAACATACAAGGGGCGATTAGTCGCTAAAGGTTTTAACCAAATTCATGGTGTTGACTATGATGAAACCTTTTCTCCTGTAGCTATGTTTAAATCCATCAGGATCTTACTCGCCATAGCTGCATTTCATGATTATGAAATCTGGCAGATGGATGTCAAAACAGCTTTCCTTAATGGGAAACTTGAAGAGGGTGTGTATATGACACAACCTGAAGGTTTTGTCGATCCAAAGGATGCTGGAAAGATATATAAGTTACAAAGATCCATTTATGGATTAAAGCAAGCTTCTTGAAGTTGGAATCTTCGTTTTAACGATGCAATCAAAGAGTTTGGTTTTATCAAAAATGAAGATGAGCCATGTGTTTACAAGAAAGTTAGTGGGAACACAATCACATTCTTGGTACTGTATGTGGATGACATACTTATCATGGGCAATGACATACCTACCTTACAGTCTATTAAGACTTGGTTAGGAAGTTGTTTTTCTATGAAGGACTTGGGCGAAGCCACTTACATCTTAGGAGTAAAGATCTATAGAGATAGATCAAGATGACTACTAGGTCTAAGTCAAGGTACATATATAGATAATGTATTGAAAAGGTTCAATATGGAAGAATCTAAGAGAGGATTCCTACCTATGAGACATGGTATTTCACTCTCGAAGGAAATGTGTCCTTCAACTCCACAAGAGAGAGAACGCATGAGTAAAATTCCATATGTTTCTGCTATTGGATCTATCATGTATGCCATGTTATGTACACGTCCATATGTCTCATATGCCTTAAGTATGACAAGCAGGTACCAAGTAGATCCTGGTGAAGGTCACTGGACCACAGTCAAGAATATCCTTAAGTACTTAAGAAGAACTAAGGATACGTTCCTAATATATGGAGGTGAGGAAGAGTTAAGTGTAAAAGGTTACACTGATGCCAGCTTCCAAACCAACAAGGATGATTCTCGATCGTAATCAGGTTTTGTGTTTTGCCTTAATGGTGGTGCTGTGAGCTGGAAGAGTTCAAAGCAAAGTACACTAGCCGATTCTACAACAGAGACTGAGTATATTGCAGCAAAAGAAGCGGTTTGGATCAAGAAGTTCATTACTGAACTAGGGGTTGTGCCTAGCATATCAGATGCTATAGAACTCCGATGTGATAACAACGGAGCCATTGCATAAGCAAAAGAACCCGGATCTCACCAACGATCCAAACATATACTTAGGCACTATCATCTTATTCCAGAGATTATCGATCGAGGGGATGTAGAGCTATGCAGAGTACTACTGGATGATAACATTGTTGATCCCCGACCAAGCCTCGACACACAGGTGAAGCATGATCGTCACACTAAGTCACTTGGTATTAGATATATAAGTGATTGGTCTTAGTCCTAGTGGGAGATTGTAAGAGTATGCCCAAAGATCAATCACGAGATGGTTGTAATAACATACTTGGTTTATCATGTTTATTAATATAAGGCGTTGCCATTATTATTTGATTTCTTTTTCGTGTGTGCATAAATAAACTGTTTTATAATAATGTCACGAGAATAATATGATTATTCTTAAAAGATCCTTAGTCAAGTATTATTGTTGGCTAGGACAATAATAATGCATTAAGACTAACATGTAGTTGATTGATGATAAAGAGTTGTCATTGATATGGAGTGCAGAATCAATGCATGAATATGTGTGTTAGAGAACAACATATTGGGTGACCGCTATGAGTATGTTTCTTGGATTATTATGTAATTGTCACAACATTACTCATAGTGATTAATATGTATATGATCCTCATACTTGAGATCATCTTTGTCCCAACATCGTGAGTTGTATATTTTGATCTGATCAAACAAACACCGTGAATGGTTGTTTATATAAAGCGATGTTGGATATACCACAATCTATGTTGAGGATATAGTTGATCAATATAGGATAAGTCCCTCCTACATAATGGGAGTAATATCTCGAGGCCACTTGATTGAGTGAGGCTAGAAATGCATGGCCATGCTCAAATAAGTTGATATGAGATGTCATACTTATTTGTGTATCATAGTCTACTCAAGGTATCAAGAAACATGGGATGGACTATACAAGTGTGACTATTCCATGACTTGTGTCCATTTAAAAGATATAGGACTTAAGGATTAATGCATGAAAGGTTAATCACAAGCGGTTATGTCGAATCATGACTTCTCGTAACTTAGGTAGCATTGATGCATTGCTAGATGCCACTCATTGTTTGTAACATTAGAATCGTTTCTAATAATATTACGCTAACGTTACAAGAACCTATAGGGTCACACCCTATGGTTGAAATGAATGAGGTAAAACATAGTTGGTATATTGCTTGGTTGTTACATGAATTAAATTAATTATAGAATTAATTTAATTGGGAAATCAAATTGTTGAACATACTATATGTACAAGGATGTTGTACACATAATCAGAACATAATTTTATTGATATATGAATTTAGTTCGTATATAAGTTTAAATAAATATAGTTTACTGAAATCTTTATTATAATTAATGTAATTATAATTTTTTAGTTAAACATTATTATATTTATTTGAATGATAATTATTATGTTCGGATTAATTTTAATGAATTAAAATTCGTTATAAATATATACCAATTAAGAGGGAGTTATATATAGCAAGGGTAAAAACCCTAAAAAGGATATATATAAAAACTAGCCCGAATATATGCAAGGTGGTCTAGCAGCCGTTTAGCAAAATACTCTCTAAAAATAGTTTTCTGGGATGTCCACCGTTCATTGTCAATCGGGTGGACTACGTAGAGGCCGACATCGAAAAAGGTTGCGACTTGGTTCGATAGTGGTTCAGCGTTCCTGTTGCCTAGGTGTCGCTGTCTACTCAGATTGAAGTTTCGGTAATTTTGAAACCTTTTTATCACCCCGATTCGTTCCTTAAACATGGATCCTTGGTTTGGATCACTGGTTTTTTTTTTTAATTTTTCGTTGCGCCTTGGAGGCACCGGTGTTCCAACAATAATTCTATAGCTTTTATTAATTTTTTATTTAGTATGAGTCACTAGTATGTGTCTTAAGTGTTTTTAATGCTACTAGCTTTTAGTTAACTTAGTTGTTAGTTTTAATTACGTGTTAAAAGCATCCTGAGACCTAGTTATTAAATATGTCTTGTTTTATTTTATGTTTAATATGTGTGAAGTGTGTCATTAATTAAATATTATGTCAGTTTAATAAGTTTACATTTAATTAAGTCATGCATTAAAGCATCTCATTTGTTCATTTAGTTTAAGCATGACTTAGTGTTATAAGTGTGTGAATTGTATTATTTATTTTGGCTGTTACTTTTTATGCATAAGTTATAGTATGTTAATCTTCATTATAAATAGGGTGTTTTATGTTGAATAAGAATAAGAAAAGTTGTCAATGATTAATGTCTATTTACTTATGATGTAGGTGATTGTTCATTTCATTTCAGTTTATTAGCATGATTAAATTGTCTTAATGCATGTTTAATGTGTCTTAGGGATGATTTAAGGCTGATAAGAAGATCTAGGGACGTTCACACACAAAGGCTATTCAGTTTTGGCATGAAAGAGTGTACATTTAGTCACTTAAATTGCTGGTACATGAAGAGGACACTTTTGGTAGATATTGAAGCACTCAAAACTCATTATGGTGGTTGTTCAAATGGATGAA
Organism: Gossypium anomalum; assembly: GCA_025698475.1. Lineage (NCBI taxonomy): Eukaryota > Viridiplantae > Streptophyta > Magnoliopsida > Malvales > Malvaceae > Gossypium > Gossypium anomalum. Next base: position 44,955,306 of record CM046963.1, read on the forward strand.
GAGTGACTTTTCAAGTCTGATCAGTTTTATGCACTCAAATCTAGTTATGGTGTCAATTAAATAGATGAATACATAAGCATTAAGGCATTTGGTTAAGGGGAAAATGAAGGGACATCAAACAACACATTTAAAGGACCATTAAGCCTTCATCAAGTGAAAAGACATGACTTTTCAGCTATGCATGAATCAAGTGAAAAGACATGACTCTTTGGCTGCCCATAAAGATTTATAACCAAATTTTAATGTTTTGTTAATAACTGGTATGAATGTTGAATTTGAATAGTCATATTAGTGCCTATAAATAGCTTGTAAAAGGACAATGTTAAAAGGGACTATGATGAATGAATATACATTTTGTGAGAATTTTCTCTTGAGTTCTTTAGAACATAAAAATTGAACTTATCAAGGCTTGTTGCTTTGTGGCATTCTTCGTTCTTTTCTATACCTTTGGTTCTTATTTCTTTTTAAACAATAGGTAGGCTCCGTTAAAATATATTATTTTTTTCAATTATTTGTCATATAGAAAACAGGTCACGTTCTAATAACGCTGGTTCTTTTCTCGTACAAGTTGTTAATTCAAGATTCCTATCAGATTTCTTTAGTTATCAAGTACCTGTTTAGAAATGGTTGGGCAATCAAGTGACTTGTAATTTTAAATCGATTATGAGCTCACATCATTATATTTCCTTGAAATGATTTTTGCTGCAATTTTCATAATTTAGTTTATTTGTGTTCCAAACAGTACCCGTACTAACCATTGGCATAACCTAAGGCTTCGAATAGATCTGTTTATACATATCTTTGCTCGAATTTTTTGTAGGATGAAGGATTAACTTCTGAAATCTCTTGTTTGCTTAAGTAAATAGCCGAAAAAGATTTGATCACACTGCATTTTTTGGTGTCTTGACTTTTTTGAATTAGTTCAATCTTTTTCATTTCGTATCTTAACCATCTCTGAGCTCACTTAGTTAGTATAACAAATTCTTTCAGTTCTAATGCCCCTATAAGTGTTCGGATGTCCTCGTTCAAGTCTCATTCAACACAGAAGCACATATTATTTTCGCAGTGTCACTAATGTCAGGGTTACCCACCCCTGATATGCTTCTTCCTTTCATAACAATATTGTATATTTTAGATTGTCTTTCAAAGAATACATTCATTCCCCAAACACTCTTATAATATTTTTCAGTTCATATTCAACTATCACCGAATCATCACCCTTTAATTATCAAAATTCTTGTGTCCCACATTCTCAGATTTTATCGATCGGGGGTCAGTGGACATCAATCGTGTTAGGGTTTTGAGGACAAAGTGGTGCCACAAGAGGCACAATTGGGGATGGAGGTTGTTTTATCAGTTGTGGAGCTAAAAGGATAACTTCCAAGTATCGAGTGGTTCACTAATTTATCAATTGGAAAAAGGCATTTTCTTGCCTCATTCCCTAGCACTTGCAGCATGAGCACTCTATAACAATTCCGTGATCGAAATCAGGAATATTACTATTTACTTACCAAATACGACACAATTTAATTCGACCATCATAATATAAAAACAAATACAATTCGAATCTAAAGACATCACGCTATCACAAGTTATTATGGCATGTATTTCTAGACTAAATACACGCTACGTTTTGTCCTAGAAACAGCTTAACTTGTACCCTGATACCACTAAATGTAACACCCATCACCCGAACTAGTTGTCGGACCTGAGTTACGGAATGCTACAACAAACACCGTAATATTCACACACAAATTATTTCAATTTGCAATTCATCGTATTCAATTTAATCCTCTCACTCACCTTTTTGTACCAAATTGCAAACAATTAAAATTTCAATTAAATATAATTACAATTATAATTCTAATTGCATAACAATTTAACACAAATATACCATATGAACTTACCAGGGCTAAATAACAAAAATTGAAATGTTAGGGACTAATAAGAAATTTTCTTTTTTCCGTGATTATCTATCATCTCTTAATCTAAACAGTATTTTATTTCAATTTTCAGCCCAAATACTTAATAATAATACATTTAATGCATATGACATCTTTATTGATATTTTTCACAATTTTCCTAAACTAGTACTTTTTATTCAATTTAGTCCCTAATATCAAAACAAGATTATTTTCACAATTAACCCATAAACCCATAGAGCTTAATTCTTAAAAATCCATAATCAGCCGTCTAATATTAAAATTTTACAAGAAAACCATGTCAAATTTAACATATTTTCAATTTATTCTTTAAGCTTAAAAACTATACAAAATCACTTTACAAAATAGTCCTATTTCAACATCAAGCTTCAAACTAAAGCATTAACATCAAGAAAACCTCAAGAAAATCAATGGCAAATTTTCAAAACTTTGATAGAATCACAAATTAGTACTTGGGCTAGATAGATTAAGTTACAACGATCTCAAAAATATAAAATTTATGAGAAACGGATGAAATGAACTTACATGCAACTGAATAAGCAAGGCTGAAGCTTCCTTACGTTCAACAATTGTTTTTGGTTGAAAAATAAAAAGAGAATAAGAATATGACATTCGCTTCCTTTTTTTATTATTAATATTATTACTTTAATAATTAAATTAAAACATATAACATATAAAATATAATATAAACTAATGTTCAACCGTCCATTAACTTTAAAACCTCCCACTTTTACTTTTTAAACCATTTAATTAATAAAATTCAACAACGATTAATTTTTACGTCTTTTATGATTTAATCCTTTTTTCCTTAATTAACTATTCAATCACTAAAATTTTTGGACCAAGTTTTAATTCACCAATATAACAACTCCTTAAATATTTAATAAAATATTCATGGGCTCAATTTATAAAAATGAGGTCCTGATATCTCATTTTCCAAAATCACTTGACTTTCGATACGCACCACTTGTACATTGCCTAATTGACCAATTAATAACTTCTATTAAATCATGATTCACTATTACACTATATTTAACTTACAAATATTAAATATATCTATAGATTCTCTCGTCAAAATTGCAGTCTCGAAACCACTGTTTTTGACATCACTGTAAAACGGGCTAGATACTAGAGATTTACTAAAATATTGCGCTTCATCGAGAAATGCACAATGCTTGCTGTAAGAAAACAACCCACTTACATAGATCAAACATTTTATTTTGACCTTCCAAAGCTCCCTCAAACTCCATGCCTCATCCTCTCCCTCCGTGATGCGCAATCCCGCCATTCCATTTTCCATTAGTAAAGCAGGAATCACAAAAACAGCACAGCCTAATAGCGACGACGAACAAAATTGATTGAGAAACCTAAACTAGAAAAACCTAAAAACCAAAAGTCCCAGAAAAGCATGCTACTTAGAGAAGACAGAGACGTGCAAGAAGGCAAACTTTTTAATATAAAAAACTTGAAAATAATATATTTATTAATTAAAAATAAAAAAATAAAAAAATGAAACAAAATGAAATAAAACAAATACAAATGTAGTTAGAAGATGATTCAAACCTGAGACTTATAAATGAAATCACTATTATTTAACCATCTAATTAGAGGAACTAATGCATAAAAAAAATACATTTTGTAGAAAGCATTTTTTGAAAAGCATTTTTTCCCAAAACGTGTTTTCGGTTTTTTTCTTCAAAAACGACTTGTCCCTAAATTTCGGGCAAACGGCTTAATTTGCTAATTAAGTTTTAAAATAACATTTTTTTTCTAATTCTCCATGTAAGCCATTGCATCATCCACTATTTTTTTTTTCTTTTTGTTCATAGCATCATCCTCAATTATTATTATTATTTTCAGAAATAAACGTCATCCTATAATTAAGCATAAAGAAAAGTTACCGAATTATTTGTATATGAATTTTTAAGTTTCAAGTTGTAAATATCATTGATGCTTCATCAACTTATATTTATACATGTCTATGTATAAAAGGAATCAAGCGTAATGTGATTCTTCCGACGAAGAGTCTAGTAAGACAAACGAAAATTTTTGTTTGTTTTAATGTTTTTTCTCTATCCATTGACTCCAATATGTTTAAAAACACTCAACTCGAGAAAGATACTCATATATCTTACGGTAAGCAGCTCTAGAATTCATGAACTGAACAAAGTTCGTTCGTACCAAAGCAACAAAGAACCTGCTTTCAAGTTTTCTTCTAGGTAATACTGAAAAACCCGGTGTTGCATTGGGTAAAAATGGAGAGCGGTACTGATGCATTTGGAGTGAGCAGTGCACGTATTGGAAGTTCTAGCATTTGTAGGAACAATGTCAGGGAAGCTTTCTCCACGTCTTCTCGTGAAGAAGACAATGAAAATGCATTGAAATGGGCTGCTATTCAGAAACTGCCTACCTATTTGCGAGTAAGGAGGGGAATACTCACTGAACAAGATGGGCAGTCGAGGGAGATTGATATAAAGAACCTTGGGTTCGTTGAGAGAAGGAATCTGCTTGAAAGGCTGGTGAGAATAGCAGAAGAAGATAATGAGAGATTCTTGCTGAAGCTTAAGGAACGCATAGATAGGTAAGTATTTTCTTTTTCTTCTTTTTTCATTTATTTGAAATTTGGGTCTTCTTGTTTCTCTTCTGCTTGTTTGATGCACATTCAAATTGATGTAAATTATTGGTGTATATATATGGATTATGAAACTCAAACCATAGAGTTGGACTTGATATGCCTACAATTGAGGTCCGGTTTGAGCATTTAAATGTGGAAGCAGAAGCTTATGTGGGGAATAGAGCATTGCCTACCATGTTCAACTTCTCTGTAAACATTGTAGAGGTACTCTTTGTTGAATCAGAAACTAAGCTTTATTTTGTATTGACCTTACCAAGTTTTTGTTAAATTCATGGTTTTCTTCTGAAGGGATTGTTGAGCAACCTGCATATTCTTCCCAGTAGAAAGAAACCATTACCAATCCTCAATGACGTTAGTGGAATTATTAAACCCCGAAGGTAAGAAGATAACTATGTTTTTCATCAGATTTCAGTCAAAATCTCTTCAAATGTTGGCTCCACTGACTTATTTGATCAAACTTGTGCAGAATGACGTTGCTTTTAGGGCCCCCAAGCTCAGGCAAAACTACATTACTATTGGCTTTGGCTGGAAAACTCGGTAAAGATTTGAAAGTAAGAAGCCAAATTTCATTCCATTTCCACTTTTCTTTCTGGGGAGTTAGTTGATTGGCTTTAATATGGGCACATATGAAAATCTCAGTTTTCAGGCAGAGTAACTTATAATGGACATGGAATGGAAGAATTTGTACCACAGAGAACATCAGCTTATATAAGTCAATATGATCTTCATATAGGAGAAATGACAGTTAGAGAAACATTAGCCTTTTCTGCAAGATGTCAAGGGGTTGGACCTCGTTATGGTAAAATTGAATAATCCTGAACATTGACATCGGATTTGTCTCAACAGTTCTATGTTCTCCCGTTAATGGTTTTTCTTTTGGCTATTAATTGGCAGAGATGTTGGCAGAGTTGTCTCGTAGAGAGAAAGAAGCAAATATCAAGCCTGATCCTGATATTGATATCTATATGAAGGTATGACAACATAGTAGGGAGACCCTATAAATATATGTATAATATATTTCTTTGTAATTGTTCATTTCATTAGGGAGATTTTGTTTTACTAAAATGACATGCTACTATTAAAATTTTCAGGCGGCTGCACTAGAGGGACAAGAAGCCAGTGTTGTTACAGATTACATTCTTAAGGTAAAATTTTCAGACCCAAGCTATGGAGACCAATAAATGATGATACATGATATAGAATCTTTTCACCAGTATCTAATATTGGAAGTTTGCAGATATTAGGGCTTGAAGTTTGTGCAGATACCATGGTGGGAGATGAAATGATACGAGGTATCTCTGGTGGACAAAAGAAGCGAGTCACTACAGGTAAAATATTAAGTACTTGACAGAAAATTGATTTCCAGAATTGTGGATTTATGAATCATGATTTTAATGCCTTGTTTTTAACACTAAATATCATACAGGTGAGATGCTGGTTGGACCAGCAAGGGCACTTTTCATGGATGAGATATCTACCGGTTTGGACAGTTCAACAACGTTCCAAATAGTGAATTCGTTGAGACAGTCCATTCATATCCTCAATGGAACAGCTCTTATCTCTCTCCTCCAACCAGCTCCGGAGACATACCAACTGTTTGACGATGTAATTCTTCTTTCAGATGGACAGATAGTATATCAAGGTCCTCGGGAGAATGTGCTTGACTTCTTCAAATACATGGGTTTCAAATGTTCTAAAAGAAAAGGAGTTGCTGACTTCTTACAAGAAGTAATTCTAATGCTAATAAAAATTTTTGTTAGTTTTATTACTATAAAACACTCAGATACTGTTTGAATATAGCTGTAAATTATTTGGGGTGCAACAGGTGACGTCAAAGAAAGACCAAGAGCAGTATTGGACACGTATAGACGAGCCTTACAGTTTTATCTCAGTCAAGGAATTTGCTGAAGCATTTCAGTCTTTCCACATTGGACAAAAACTAGGCGATGATCTTGCAATCCCATTTGACAAGTCCAAAAGCCATCCAGATGCTTTATCAAAAGACAAGTATGGTGTTCCCAAGAAGGAGCTACTAAAAGCTTGTCTGTCTAGGGAACTTCTTCTAATGAAGAGGAACTTGTTTGTCTACGTTTTCAAAATGTTTCAAGTGAGTAAAGAAAATTACTTGAAATGTTTCCTATGCTTTCAACATTTTATGTCCGACCTGATGATTCTCTTCTTGATTAACTTTTCAGCTTATTTTCATTGGGTTCATAACAGTGACAATTTTTCTAAGGATAGAGATGCATCGAGATACAATAACAGATGGTGGGATTTTTATGGGAGCTTTGTTCTTTATTCTAGTTACGGTAATGTTCAATGGGTTCGCAGAGCTTGCAATGACTATCTTGAAACTTCCTGTCTTCTACAAGCAAAGAGACCTTCTCTTCTATCCTTCGTGGGCATATTCTCTACCAACTTGGATTCTGAAGATTCCAATCAGCATCTTAGATACTACTCTATGGGTTTTGATGAGTTATTATGTCATTGGCTTTGACCCAAATGTAGGGAGGTGGGAAACTAGCTATACTTTTTTTGTATCTGTAGTACATTTTTATATTTGTGTGTCATGATTTAATAAAGCTCTTATCGGCAGGTTTTTTAAGCAATACTTATTGCTCTTTTGTCTTAGCCAAATGGCATCAGCACTATTCAGATTAATGGCAGGCTTAGGAAGAAATATAATTGTTGCAAATACCTGCGGTTCATTTGCCATGCTTGCAGTTCTTGTTATGGGAGGATTCGTCTTAACCCGAGGTGATAAAAAATCAAAGGACTAACTATTATGGTTGTTATCTTTGTTTCCTAAGTAGTGTGTATAGAGTTTTGATGTTGATTACCACATTTTGCTGCATTAGATGCTGTCAAGAAATGGTGGATATGGGGTTACTGGATCTCACCATTGATGTATGGGCAGAATGCCATAGCTGTAAATGAATTTCTAGGGAAGAGTTGGAGACAAGTATGCAACAATTTCTTGAATGCTGACAAAAGAAGCAAATTTGATACTGAAGCATGAAAAATAGGGAACTTTGTTAATTTTGATCAGCTGCAAATGCTGAAAATATGAAAATATTTGTATTGTAGGTTCCTCCCAACTCTACTGAGCCATTAGGAGTTTTGATCTTAAAGTCTCGTGGAATTTTCCCTGAAGCACGTTGGTACTGGATTGGTGTAGGGGCTTTGATTGGATACTGTTTCCTATTCAATTTCCTTTTCACATTGGCATTAAAGTATCTTGACCGTAAGTTTCTCTCATTAGATTTGTTGGTTTTCAAACTTGAAGCTTATTTTCTTATAGATTGATTTGATTTAGCATTTGGGAAGCCTCAAGCTGTAATAAGTAAAGAAACATTAGCTGAGAAAATTGCTACCAAGGCAAGAGAAAAAGTTGACCTGTCATCAAGGGGAGAAGGTTCTTCTGGAGAGTCATTTGTTAAATTAAACAACAGTGAGTTAATTTCCTAGATGCTATATTGTATTACTAATGCTGTGACATGATCAATGCCAAAATAATGCAGTGGGAGGGAACGAAAGCCAAAGAAGTGCATCATTTAGATCACTTTCTGCAAAAGTTGGTAGTGTCAATGATGCTAATCAGAGCAGGAAAAGGGGCATGGTTCTTCCTTTTGAACCCTTGTCTATGAGCTTTGATGAAATCAGATATGCTGTAGATATGCCACAGGTATCTCTATTTTTATCAGGAGGCAGAGATATGTTTCAAAGTTGGTAACGAGGAAACACGGCTTGGTGAGAGTTGCTAAACTTCATTTTTATAATGCTTGTAGGAGATGAAAGCTCAAGGCATTTCTGAGGACAGGTTTGAACTTTTGAAGGGAATATGTGGTGCTTTCAGGCCTGGAGTCCTAACAGCTCTGATGGGTATAAGTGGAGCTGGCAAGACCACTCTAATGGATGTGTTGGCAGGAAGAAAATCCAGGGGGTATGTTAAGGGAACCATCAAAATTTCTGGATATCCAAAGAAACAGGAAACATTTGCTCGCATATCCGGATATTGTGAGCAAACAGACATCCATTCCCCACATGTTACAGTCTATGAGTCCTTGCTTTTCTCCGCATGGCTTAGACTACCCCCAGAGGTCAATCCTGAGTCCAAGACGGTATGCTGAAAATTGCTTCTACTATCTTATTATATTTTCTACAGAATAAAGATGTAGTTTCATTCAGAAACACTTCTGTTGTTTGAGTTTGTTGGATACATTGATTTTAAATCAACTAAGAACTAGAAAACGACAAATACCAAAAAGAGAGATCATGTTTTGAAAGTCGATACGTAGTTAAGAGTCAAGTTAAGATGTGCTTGCTTTAAAAAGCTTTATTTGTTTTAAAATCAATTTGGTGTTTACAGATGTTCATTGAGGAAGTTATGGAGCTTGTGGAGCTAACTTCACTGAGAGAAACACTTGTAGGATTGCCCGGGGTGAATGGCCTCTCAACTGAGGCACGCAAGAGGCTAACAATTGCAGTTGAACTTGTCGCCAACCCATCCATAATATTCATGGATGAGCCTACCTCTGGTCTTGATGCCAGGGCTGCAGCTGTAGTAATGAGAACAGTGAGGAACACTGTCGATACAGGAAGAACTGTGGTGTGTACCATTCACCAACCAAGCATTGATATATTTGATGCATTTGATGAGGTGAGTCATTTCCCAGTTTCGGCTTCCATTAATATCTTGTGGCTTGCAAAAACTAATACAATTACAAAACCAACAAAAAGCAGCTACTTTTGCTAAAAAGGGGAGGTGAAGAAATATATATGGGTCCATTAGGCCACCATTCTTGCTATCTGATAAAGTATTTTGAGGTTAGTCGCATTAATGCATGATATTTTGTGGCATTTATTTTATAGCTGTGACGAAATTCCCGAGATTTTTCGTCTTGAAGGAAATAAATGGAATCCCAAAGATAAACGATGGTTACAATCCAGCAACCTGGATGTTGGAGATTACGTCAGCAGCACAAGAAGAAGCCCTTGGTGTCAACTTCGCTGACATATACAAGAACTCAGAACTATATCGGTAGGATCATCTGAAAGACTCAGAAATTCATGGTTTAAGCTCAAATCATATCAAGTCAAAGTGTTTAAGGGTTATGGTATTGGAGAGCTATTAACTAATCTGGAATCAAAACTGCCATATTATAACATAATTATCCAAGTCCTTTAAAGATTATTAAAGTTAATTTCATAATTCGTTGGTTATACAACCATTGACAGTATAAAATAATGGTACAGGAGAAACAAGGCATTGGTGAAGGAACTAAGCAGTCCTGCTCCAGGTTCCAAGGATTTATACTTTCATACTAGATATTCACAATCTTTGCTTACTCAATGTATGGCTTGCCTCTGGAAGCAGTACTGGTCTTACTGGCGAAACCCACCATACAATGCAGTGAGATTTTTATTCACAACCGTTATTGGTCTATTGTTTGGGACCATTTTTTGGGATATAGGCTCCAAAAGGTATATGAAAATTTAATGCAAACAATGCAATGACATAAAAAAAAAAAAAAAAAAAAAAAGTGTTTTAATCTCTAAATCAATCAAATTACTTGATAACGCAGAACAAGGGAACAAGATGTTTTCAATTCCATGGGTTCTATGTATGCTGCGGTTCTCTTTATAGGATTCCAAAATTGTGCATCAGTCCAACCAGTTGTGGCAGTTGAAAGAACAGTCTTTTATAGAGAAAGAGCAACTGGGATGTATTCAGCGCTTCCATATGCATTTGGACAGGTAATATTGCCTTTTAGAGATTAAGAATCAAACATTGGCAATGAACTAATCCAACAAGCTGATGCTTACCAATTATTTTGCAGGTTGTGATTGAGCTGCCGTACGTATTAGTTCAAACTGCCATTTACGGAGTTATAGTGTATGCCATGATTGGATTCCAGTGGACAGCAGCCAAATTCTTCTGGTATCTGTTCTTCATGTATTTCACATTCTTATACTTCACCTTCTATGGGATGATGGCTGTGGCTGTTACTCCAAACCACAATATTGCTGCCATAGTTTCATCTGCGTTCTTTGCAATATGGAATCTGTTCTCCGGATTCATCATCCCCCGAACAGTAAGCGTTAGAAACCCTTTTGCAACTTTCTTAATACAGAGAATGAAACTATATATATGGGGTAATGGTTGAAATTATTGATATGACAGAGGATTCCTATATGGTGGAGATGGTACTATTGGGCATGCCCCGTTTCTTGGACAATTTATGGACTAATAGCTTCACAGTATGGAGACATAAATGAGAAATTTGATTCTGGAGAAACAGTGGAACATTTTGTAAGAAACTATTTCGATTTTAGAAATGAATTTGTGGAAATCGTTGCAATGGTAGTGGTTGGAATATGTGTGCTCTTCGGCTCCATATTTGCATTGTCGATCAAGGCTTTTAACTTCCAGAAGAGATGAAAAGTCCTAGGCATTAAAAAATACAAAAATTATATCCACATTAGACCCCATCTGGTTCTGAAACGAAAGAAAATATTTCAAATATTCAGTTTTTGTCGACTTTGTTCGAGTTTCTGTATAGTTTTTTCTAGTTGTGTATGTTCTATGTTGCTGTTTTTTTTTCTTCATTTATTTGTTTTGACACATGTGCCTTGGACATAATATATTTTAAATAATAAACACAATAATAGAAATATTAAAATATTTATAATTAATATTAACAATAATTATAATTTTTTTTGTAATATAAAGTAATTGTTAGTTTTTTTTTTTCCTATTAAAAATTCAATTGCTGAGGGTAGAAAAATCTTTGTATCTTTATTTCAAAGTCTAAAATCCTATAAATTTAAGGATTAAAAGATCTTTTATATATATATATATATATTTAAATAATTAATTAATAAAATTTATGATATATAATAATGATAAATACAAATATAATAATATAATTTATCTTTACGATATATAAGATTAATCCACAATTCATTCATTAATTAAAATCATGTGTAGAAGTTGTTTATATTTAAACATATAATTTCGTAATAAATAAAAAATAGGCAATTTTCATAAAAAGTGGTTAAGTTAATTATAAATATAATTATGTGAGTAGTAATTCTCATACTTGAACATACATAAGTTATTTTTTACAAAGAAAATTTTTGCTTAGAATGTAAATGTATGAACCAAATAAAATAAGCTTCTAAGTTTTATTACTTATTAAATATTTTATATTAAAGAAAAAATTTATTAATGTTGATAGCTTACTAGTTACAAAATTTTTTTTCCTAATCATATATGCTCTTTTTGATATAATACCTAAAACTACCCATAGCCTCTCCCCAATCCATTAATAAGAGGATAATGCTCTTCAGCTAGCTTTTTTTGATATAATGCCTAGAACTACCCATAGCTTCTCCCCAATCCATTAATAAGGGGATAATGCGCTTCAGCCAGATCACACGCCCATATGCTACGCCGTGTGTCACACACTGCTGATACACACACTCGTGTCTCTGCCCATGTGGACAAAAATAAGCTATTTTTCAAGCCACATTTCTCACCCAAATGGTTATCCACCTATACCAACACTTTAACATATTCACAAGTCAATATAGGTCATTTAAACCAACTTAAAATCCAGGTCATATACATGATATTATACCTCATATACCAAGTATACAAATTTATTTAAATTACCATGTTCATTTTGTAAGAGTATGCCCAAAGATCAATCACGAGATGGTTGTAATAACATACTTGGTTTATCATGTTTATTAATATAGGCGTTGCCATTATTATTTCGATTTCTTTTCATCGCATAAATAAACTGTTTTATAATAATGTCCTGAGAATAATATGATTATTCTTAAAAGATCCTTAGTCAAGTATTATTGTTGGCTAGGACAATAATAATGCATTAAGACTAACATGTAGTTGATTGATGATAAAGAGTTGTCATTGATATGGAGTGCTAGAATCAATGCATGAATATGTGTGTTAGAGAACAACATATTGGACTGACCCGCTATGAGTATGTTTCTTGGATTATTATGTAATTGCCACAACATTACTCATAGTGATTAATATGTATATGATCCTCATACTTGAGATCATCTTTATCCCAACATCGTGAGTTGTATATTTTGATGATGATCAAACAAACACCAGAATCGGTTGTTCTATAAAGATCGATGTTGGATATACCACAATCTATGTTGAGGGATATAGTTGATCAATATAGGATAAGTCCCTCCTACATAATGGGAGTAATATCTCAAGCCACTTGATTGAGTGAGGCTAGAAATGCATGGCCATGCTCAAATAAGTTGATATGAGATGTCATACTTATTTGTGTATCATAGTCTACTCAAGGTATTAAGAAACATGGGATGGACTATACAAGTGTGACTATTCCATGACTTGTGTCCATTTAAAAGATATAGGACTTAAGGATTAATGCATGAAAGGTTAATCACAAAAGGTTATGTCGAATCATGACTTCTTGTAACTTAGGTAGCATTGATGCATTGCTAGATGTCACTTATTGTTTGTAACATTAGAATCGTTCTAATATTACTGCTAACGTTACAAGAACCTATAGGGTCACACCATATGGTCGAAATGAACAAGGTAAAACATAGTTGGTATATTGCTTGGTTGTCACATGAATTAAATTAATTATAGAATTAATTTAATTGGGCAATCAAATTGTTGAACATACTATATGTACAAGGATGTTGTACACATAATCAGAACATAATTTTATTGATATATGAATTTAGTTCGTATATAAGTTTAAATAAATATAGTTTACCGAAATCTTTATTATAATTAATGTAATTATAATTTTTCGGTTAAACATTATTATATTTATTTGAATGATAATTATTATGTTCGAATTAATTTTAATAAATTAAAATTCGTTATAAATATATACCAATTAAGAGGGAGTTATATATAGCAAGGTTAAAAACCCTAAAAAGGATATATAAAAACTAGCCCGAAAATATGCAAGGTGGTCTAGCAACCGTTTAGCAAAATACTCTCTGAAAATAGTTTTCTGGGATTTCTACCGTTCATTGTCAATCGGGTGGACTACGTAGAGGCCGACATCGGAAAAGGTTGCGGCTTGGTTCGATAGTGGTTCAGCATTCCTGTTGCCTAGGCGTCATTGTCTACTCATTGAAGTTTGGTAATTTGAAACCTTTTATCACCCCGATTCGTTCCTTACACATGGATCTTTAGTTTGGATCGCTGATTTTTTTTTTAATTTTTCGCTGCGCCTTGGAGGCACCGGTGTTCCAACACATTTATATACATATTTTATCAAATATGCTAACTTAATTTGATTATCTATATGCCAATATAATTTTTTATCAATCCACCATTTCAAGCATATACCATACATGTCCATCACTAGCCATTCCAATGGCTAGTTATAACCCAAATATTTACATGCCAACTTTAGCTAATTAACCTATACATGCCATTATAACCATAATTAATTTACCATATATACCAAGATAGGCTGATAGATAGTGTGAGTGATCTCCAGCAATGCTTCCAAACCAACGAGCTTCCGAATAACTATAGAACAGGGGAAAATAAAATAGAGTAAGCATACTATACTTAGTAAGTTCGTATAACATGGTAATAAACTTACCATTCAATTAAATTCAATATAAACATACAAGGCATATTCAGTCAACTGAATCACGAGCCCTAACACATATCCTCATCACCATTATCAATCATATATTTCATATAAATATCAGGAACCATGTATGGCTCAACAATAACTAAATTTCATATTCATATACTTTTCACATCATGAATTTATATAACATATACAAATCTTATCCAGGTATTTCAATTACGTCATCATAATAATTCATCTCAAGTTCAGATTATTTCATATCAGAACTTTACACATTAAATCATTTGAAATATTAATGTCCCACGGGAAATAAACTTAAGGTGTACTAATCTATATTCATAGATGAACATGTTTATTAAACAAATTCCATGTTCATATATCATCATCTCGTACTTCCACATAACATATATCTTTATTTTCATATATTTCAGGCAAATACGTGTATTAAATTTCATGTTCATATCTTTTCATGTCAGGATTTTTACCCATTGAATTTATTCAAAATATCGAAGGATACACAGGTAGTACACTCGAGGTGTACAAATCAGTATCCGTCAATTCATATTCAGGGGTACCCGTTATGGAACACCCCTTACCCGTATTCGACGCTGGAACAAGGTACGAGACATTACCGGACTTTTACACGAGCGATCATACAAAACCAAGACATAAATTTTCCATCTAAAATTAAAACTTTTCACATTCATTCATATCATCCCTAAAATGAACCTACGAGGCCCAAAACATGCATTGGAAGCGGTTCGGGACTAAACCGAAAACTTTAGAAAATTTAACAACACTTAGAAAATTTGTCACTAAACAGGGGTCACATGCCAGTGTGGCTTGGGACACGCCCGTGTCCCGACCCCATGTAACTCTCTAACTTGTAACTCATGACCAAATTGGGCTCACACGGCCAAGTCACACACCTGTGTGCTTGGCCGTATGGAAAATTAATTTTCATAAAATATGTGCAGACTTCACACGGCCAGGGCACACGCTCGTGTTCAAGGCCATGTCATCTACACGGATGAGAACATGCCGGTGTCTCTGCCCGTATGCTCAATTCTGAGCATTCTATTTTGCAACAATTAAGGTGCAGGGGACACAAGGTCAGAACACACCCCCATAGGGCAACCCGTGTCACAGACGCCGGTGTGGACAAAAATAAGGCTATTTACCAAGTCATTTTGTCACCCTTTGTTTTACACACCTACACGACAACATATAACACCAATCCAAGCATATACATACAACCAAATCAGCCACAACCAAGACATCAGCACCTCATTCACATACTAACATTTATCAATTCAAATTATGCAAATTCCCACATTCATGAAAATCATCATCATAAACATATATACTTATACCAATATTTTCCAATTTCAAATGGCCATTTACAAGATGAATTACCAACCAATATAGGCCAACACATTAGGCCAATTCAAATAATGACCACATACAAAATAACCAAGTCCCTATACATGCTATAACTCAAAATTTTGAATTCATTGGTACCCAAAATAATAAGTTGATAGTATGAGTGGATCTTCGACAGTCTCCGATCCCCGAGCTAGCTTGGTGACACTATAAGACAAGAGAAAATAAAAGGGGAGTAAGCTATATAGCTTAATAAGTTCCTATGCAAATAATAAGCACCATGTCCAAAAATTTAACATACAATAAACTTGATGATAATTGGCATAAATATTATTAAGATCTTATTATCATAACTTACTCAATCGTAACCTTACCGAGGGTTCATCACATAACGAGCTCATTACGTATGTGTTTTACGTACATACCTGTGTCATCTTGAATTGGATTTACACACAATTCATCTTTGACATACTCGTTAAATTACCCGTTGAATTTCCCGTTGAACCATTTGGAATACTAAAGAATACTTGGGAATCTCGTTCACACAATACCATCCCAATGCCATATCTCAGATATGATCTTACATGTAATCTCGTATCGATGCCAATAGCCCAGCTATGGTCTTACACGAAGTCTCATATCGATGCCGTATCCCAGATATGGTCTTACACGTAGTCTTGGTAACCCTAATGTCATGACATTTGTATCCTATTTATTCCTAAGGTTCAACCGAGATTTCACACTTGTCGAAACTTTGTCAAATACGTCCAAGGGTCAATCCCAATTCATACAATAATAAAGCATTTAAAACATAATTAAAAAATGTATTATTTACATACGAACTTACCTCCGTACAAAAATAGTAGAAATGGGACCTAATCGTCAAACACTTTGTTTTTCCCTCGATCTAGGTCCTAACCTTGTTTCTCTTGATCTACAATAACAAATTTAACTCATTTAATATTCACATTGTTCAATTCAGCCCAAAAATTACACTATGGAAAAATTACATTTTTGCCCCTAGACTTTGACATTTTTATAATTTAGTCCCTAGGCTCGTAAAATGAAATGGATTCAATTTCTTCGATTCCTAAGCCTAGCCAAACCTCTTTCATGCTTATGACAGCCCACATTTTCCATTCTTTCACATTTTGACTACTCATTTTATAACTTTTTACAAATAGGTCCTTTTAGGCATTTTCATCGAAAATCACTTGGCAAAAGTAGTTTTTCAAACATCAAACTTGCATAATCTACCATTAAACATCAAAATACACACATGTATAACATGTTTCAAACCCTACACCTTAATCATTTCTCAAATTAGTGGTAGAAATAGGTAGATCGAGTGATAATGACTTCAAAAATGTAAAGAACATTAAAAACGGGACAAGAACGGACTTACAATCGAGCTTGAAAAGTGGAAAAACCCTAGCTATGTCTTCTCCCTTCAAGTTTCGGCCATGCAAGAAGAAGATGGACTAAATTTTGCTTTCATTTTACTTATTTTGTCTTTAATTGACAAATTACCAAAATGCCATTTTTATAAAACATTAAATTTCTCTTAGCTCATGTCCATTTTTGTCCACTAACTTAAAAAATGGTCTAATTATCATCAAAGACCTTAAATTTAAAATTTCATAACAATTAGACACCTCTAGCATGTAGAACTCAACTTTTATACTTTTTACAATTTAGTCCTTTTTGCTAAATTGAGTGCCCAAACGTCAAAATTTTCAAACGAAATTTTCACGAAATCATTCCATAAAATTGTAGACCATAAAAATGTAATAAAACAAGTTTTTCTACGTCAGATTCGTGGTCTCAAAACCATTGTTTCGACTAGGCCCAAAATCGGGTTGTTACAACTCTCCTCTCTTTAGGGATTTTCGTCCCCAAAAATCTTACTAGAAAATAGGTTTAGGTATTGTTTTCTCATAGCTTCCTCAGGTTCCCACGTAGCCTTCTCGACCCCATGTTGTTGCCATAAAACTTTCACCAAGGCTATACTTTTATTACTTAACTATTTAACTTCCCGAGCTAAAATCTTGATTGGTTCTTCACCATAAGTCATATCAAGGCGAATCTCAACTTCTGTCAGTGAAATCAAATGTGAAGGATCTGATCGATAACGACATAACATAGATACATAAAACACATTGTGGATCCTTTCTAACTCTGTCGGCAAAGCTAACCGATAAGCCACTGGCCCTATTCTTTCAACAATCTCATACAGTCCAATGAAACGTGGACTCAACTTACCTTTACGACCAAATCTGAAAATCTTCTTCCACAGAGATACTTTTAGAAATACTTTATCACCGATCTGAAATTCAATCTCTTTTCTTTTTAAATCTGTGTATGACTTTTGCCGATCTGAAGCGGCTTTCAAGCAATCACGGATTACTTTTACTTGTTCTTCAGTTTCTCTAACCAATTCAACCCCATGAATTCTCTCTCACTGAGCTCGGCCCAGTACAATGGAGCTCGACACTTGTGACCATACAATGCCTCATACGATGCCATCTTTATACTAGATTGAAAACTATTGTTATAAGCAAATTCAACCAATGGTAGATATTTCTCCCAACTACCTTCGAACTCTAAAACACAACAACGAAGCATATCTTCAAGTACCTGAATTGTTCTTTCAGACTGACCATCAGTTTGCAGATGAAATGTGGTACTAAAGTTCAACTTTGTACCCAAAGTCTCTTGTAATTTCTTCCAAAATCTCGAAGTGAACCTCGGATCTCTATCCAAAATAATAGAAATAGGCACTCCGTGCAATCTCTCAATCTCAGAAATATATAATTCGGCTAACTTATCAAGTGAGTCGTCAGTACATACCAGAATAAAATGAACTGATTTCGTTAATCTATCAACAACAACCCTAACAATATCTTTCTTTTTCGGAGTTAAAGGCAAACCCGTTATGAAGTCCATAGTAATCCTATCCCACTTCTGCTCAGGTACTATCACTGGCTGTAGTAAACCCGAAGGCACTTGGTGTTCGACCTTTACTTGTTGACAAATCAAACATCTTGAAACAAACTCTGAAATATCTTGTTTCATACTTGACCACCAATACAATTTCTTCAAATCATTATACATTTTCGTACTACCCGGATGCACAGATAAACAACCATTATGTGCTTCATGAAGAATTTTCTGAATAAGTTCATCATTTTTTGGTGCACAAATTCTACTTCAGAACATCAAACAATTATCGGATCTGATATGAAAATCTGAATCACTACCCAATTCAAAAAGAACTCTTTTGGCTTGCAAATCACTATCACATTTCTGAGCTTTACAAATTTTTTGAAGAAATAACGGTCTAGCTCTCAACTCAGCTAGGATCGAACCATTATTGGACAAAGTCAACCGTGCATTCATAGCTCTCAAAGCAAACAAAATCTTTCTACTCAATGCATCTGCGACTACATTTGCTTTACCCGAGTGGTAATCAATTACTAGCTCATAATCTTTCAGTAACTCGAGCTATCTCCGTTGCCGCAAGTTTAAATCTTTTCAAGTCATCAAGTATTTTAAACTCTTATGATCAGTAAAGATATGGCATTTCTCACCATACAAATGATGTCTCCAAATTTTTAAAGCGAACACAATGGAGACTAATTCCAAATCCTACGTTGGATAATTCTTCTCGTGCGGTTTTAACTGTCTCGAGGCATAAGCTATCACTTTGCCCTTTTGCATCAACACACATCCTAATCCATTTAGTTACGCATCACTATAAATCACAAACTCTTTTCCCAACTCAGGTTGCACTAAAATCGGCGCATCAGTCAATAACGTTTTCAACTTCTAGAAACTTTGTTGACATTTTTTAGTCCATTCAAATTTAACATCTTTTTGCAACAACTTGGTCATAGGAGTAGCAATCATCGAAAATCCTTTGACAAACGTCGGTAATATCCAGCTAAGCCCAAAAAGCTTCTAACTTTAGATACATTCCTCGGCAGTTTCCAATTAACAATCGCTGAAATCTTACTTGGATCAACCCGGATACCGTCACCTGAAACAATATGTCCCAAAAATCTGACTTCTCGGAGCCAAAACTCACTTTTACTAAATTTAGTGAACAACTCTTATCTCTCAAGGTCTGCAATACAGTTCTCAAGTGCTCGGCATGCTCGGACTCGTCTCGAGAATAAATCAGAATATCATTGATGAACACAACCACAAACTTATCTAAATACGGTCGAAAAATTCTATTCATCAACTCCATGAAAATAGCAGGTGCATTAGTTAGTCCGAAAGGCATAACAAGAAATTCATAATGCCCATACCTTATCCTGAAAGCGATTTTCAGCACATCCATCTTTTTAACTCTCAACTGATAGTAGACAGATCTCAAATCAATTTTTGAGAATACCGTTGCCCCTCTCAACTGATCAAACAAGTCATCAATCCTCAGCAAAGGATATCTGTTCTTTATAGTCACTTTGTTGAGCTATCGATAATCGATACAAAGTCTCATAGATCCGTCTTTCTTTTTTACAAATAACATTGGAGCACCCCAGGGGGAAAACTTGGTCTCGTAAAACCCTTATCCGTCAACTCTTCTGACAATACTCTAGAACATCAAATTTTTATGTACTAATTGTATATTTATTTTCAGTATGATTCTACTAATTTGGGCTATTTATGATCTTTTATCTTTTAGGGATTAAATTGAAGGTAAATGGAAATTTGGGGGCAAAAGCGTGAAATTAAAGATGAGTTGGGCCAACATGCAAAGAAATAGAGAAGTCGTGCAAAAAATGCAAACATGGAAGACCCAAGGACTAAGATGCAAAAGAAGAGATTTTATAGCACAAGACTCTATTTTAATTTCAATTATATTAGGATAATTATTAAGGATTTTTATTTAGATTTAATTTTAGGATTTATTTTCATTGATCTTTATTTATCTTTAATTATCTTTAATTATTTATTATTTATCTTTTAGAATTTCATTAGGAATAGACTAGGTTTTTTAGTACTATAAATAGGGGATGGAGTGGCACATATTTGACATCTCTATTTCCTGTAAACACTCCCTCTCCCAAAAACTCTGTCTTTTTGTTCTCTCCATATTTTCTTCAATAAAAATCCCATTTATATTATATTTATTTCTTTCCCAAACATCATGAGCCACTAAACCAATCTAACCGAAGGTTGTCAAAATTCCCCAAAAAGGTTCTTGAGGCTTAGAATCTGCGCTTAGCCTTCTCAATAGGGTATTCATCGCTTTTCCGCATTACGGGGCTGACGCTTCCGTCCATGTCCCTTAATAGGTGACCTTTTCAACTTGTGCAAGGAACGACCACTTTGTACGTTTTGGAAAGGTTGCACAGTCGGTTCGTTGGCTTTCTACGTCAGAGGTTGGTGAATCCAAGAGACAAAACGGCGTGGTATTCATCGTTGGGAAGAGGTGATCTAGCAGAAGATAGTCCCACAAAAGCGATTATTGGCTAGAGTCAGGCTCCGCCAAATCTTGAGTCCAAATCCTTGGAGCTGGTGGTCATAGGCGTCCTCTTCCACTCTAACTGGCTTATCCTGCTCGAGAAGGGTTACTTAAAAGCCAAGGATTGAACCCAAAGCGGAACGAGACAATAGGAAGCTGGAATCTCGTCACATAAGAAACTTTCTCTTTTCCCAACTCTATTTATTTTTATATTCCTCTTTTTAATTTTTGCAATTTATTTAATTTCAAAATTTTAATTCACTTTAAATTCTATTTTTATTTTTCCAAATTCTTAATTCTTTTTTTATTTTTTAGGAACGCAGGTTTTCTTGGCCAAGAAATTTTCTAGAATTTCAAGAAACGAGCATTCGTACAATCCGGTCCCTGAGGATTCGACCCTACTTCCCTTTACTGTTATTTTTACTATTTTATAGGGAATAAGATATTTTTGGTGCTCTCAACAACGCATCAAATTTTGGCGCCATTGCCTAGGATCGGTAACGCTCTAATCTTGTTTTTTGTTTCTTATGGCCAGATCTGCTTCAGGAACTCTTGCGTTTGATTCAGAAATTGAAAAGACTGCGATAGCTAATTGCAAGGAAACAAAGTTAAGAAAAAAGCAGTCAGTGGTGGTTGGGACTCAAAGTAATCCACCGCCAGAAATTAGAATTGACGACGAAGTAGAGTCTAGGGTTAACGAAAACCCTACTCAAACTTTTGAAAGTGAAAAATTAGAAGTCGATTCCCCAGAAGAAGTGCTTAATGCTAGGGTTGACGAAAACCCTAATTTAGCACCTCAACCTATGGCTCAGACAATTCGGCAACTGGCTGAAGCACCGACGGAACAACCGCCACTATGCATCGCGTATCTTACTATAAATACTGATTTTGAATTAAAGTTAGGCTTGATCCAGCTACTGCCAACTTTTCGGGGGTTACTGAATGAAAATCCCCATAAGCATTTGAAAGAATTCCATATGGTTTGCCTTAGTATGAAACCTCAGGGGGTAACTGAAGACCAAATTAAATTGCGTGCTTTTCTTTTTTCCTTAGCAGATTCTGCTAGGGAATGGTTATTTTATTTACCTCCTGGATCTGTAACGACTTGGGCTAATCTATCTCGTTTATTTCTCAATAGGTTTTTCCCAGTGTCGTGTGCAGCCGAGTTAAGAAGAGAAATCGTGGGTATAAGGCAAAAAGACGCAGAGTCTCTGTATGACTATTGGGAGCAATTTAAAAAGTTATGTGCAAGTTGCCCATGACACGGTATAACAGAAAAGTCTTTGCTCAAATACTTTTATGAAGGCCTGAAACTCATGGAGATGAATATGGTAGACGCCGCGAGTGGAGGAGTGTTGGTCAACATGACTCCACAGCAAGTAAGAGACTTAATCTCCATGATGGCTGCAAATTCTCAGCAATTTTGAGCCAATCTTGAACCCTCTGGAAGGGTTTACCAGCTAAGTAATTCAACCTTAGAAGATAAAATTGATAGACTTACTACTATTATGAGCTCTCTTGTTGCAGAAAAAGCCAAACCAGCCCGAGTATGCGGAATATGTGCTACACCTAAACATACAACTGATGCATGTCCCAGTTTGAATGATGATACTATGGCTCATTTAGATGCTGCGGGAAATTTCCCTGGGCCACCACAAAAACGATACGACCTTTACGCTAACACCTACAATCCAGGATGGAAGGACCACCCTAACTTAAGTTATGGGGCCAATCCACGATATAACTAGCCATACCAAAATCAGGTTCCACAACAGCCACAAGATTCAGGTAATTCTCTAGAAACTTTGGTCAATAAATTAGCAGCTAATATGCTTGATTTTCAACAGAAAACCGAGGCATCTATAAGAGAATTGACCATATTAATTGAGAAATTGAACTCTCAAGGGAAGTTGCCATCACAAACAGAACCTAATCCAAGACAACATGCAAATGCAGTGACGTTACGAAGTGGAAAGGTACTGGAACCAATTCCTGACAGAAATCTTGGCCAAGAAAACGCCCAAAAAAATCTCGAAAACGACGAACAGGTCCGAGCGAAACCTCCATTGCCGAAAATCCAACATCCATTTCCAGGACGATTAAATTAGTATCGAAAGGGCAAAGAAGATAATGAGATCCTCGAAACATTCAGAAATGTTGAGATCAATATACCACTATTGGATGCCATCAGACAAATTCCACGGTATGCCAAGTTCCTTAAAGAACTCTGTACCAACAAACGAAAATTAACGGGTAATGAAAAGATAAGTGTTGGTGAGAATGTATCTGCAGTGTTACAGCGAAAAATGCCAGCGAAATGCAAAGATAGGGGTATGTTCGCTATACCATGCAAAATAGGTCATTTGGGGATCAAGAAGGCCATGTGTGATTTAGGGGCCTCCATAATTGTCATGCCTTTTTCTATTTATGAATCACTTAACGCGGGTATTTTGACAAAGACGGGTGTTGCCATTCAGTTGGCAGACAGGTCCATTGTGCATCCCGAAGGAGTCCTCGAGGACGTATTAGTCAAAGTCAATGGGCTTATCTTCCCTACAGATCTCTATGTGATAAAAATGGAGGAGAATAATGCTCATGGGTCTTCAGACATCTTGTTGGGGTGACCTTTCCTTAGTACTGCAAATACTAAGATTGACGTACGAAG
The DNA here is from genome assembly GCA_025698475.1 of Gossypium anomalum. Taxonomy (NCBI): domain Eukaryota; kingdom Viridiplantae; phylum Streptophyta; class Magnoliopsida; order Malvales; family Malvaceae; genus Gossypium; species Gossypium anomalum. The sequence continues at coordinate 44,979,043 of CM046963.1, forward strand.
CGGAACCCTCACGATAGAGTTTGACTGGGAGATCGTAAAGTTTAACGTTTATGGCACTATTAGTCACCCAAGTGAAGTCTTGGACGTAAACCGTGTTGACATAATTGACTCATCAGTAGAAAAAACTTTTGAGTCATCTTATGGAGATAAATCTAAAATGATGTTTGATGATTTTGAATCTGTTAATAAAATATTGACTCCCATGAATACTAAACTTCTACCTTCTATTGTGCAGGCACTATATCTGAAATTAAAACCACTTCCCGAGCATCTCAAAAGCATATTTTTGGAGAATGATGAGACCATTGCCGACTTAAAAGGGATCAACCCCTTGGGGGAAAATATGAAACCAAAGAAAGAGGCGCAAGGACGATTAAACCCAGATATGATGGATGTGATTAAAAAAGGGGAATTTCCAAACCCATACGAACGAAAGAATTCAGCTGGAACAGCCTCAATACTAGTTGAGGCGTCAAGCTAGCGACGTTAAACAAGCGCTTATTGAAAGGCAACCCAATCTTTTTTATTTATTTTATTTTATTTTATTTTTTTTGGATGTTGATAAAATTCTCTTCTTTTGTCTAGGTAAATCGAAGCAACAATAGGAAGAACTCATTACCATAATACTGGAATGACAGTAACTACACGGGGAGTTCTTCTAAACTTTTCTTCTACCTATTTATTTATTTATTCCACATCGAGGACTATGTGTTTTAAGTCGGGAGGACGCATTCCTCATTATTTCTGTTGTTTTAGATGTTGAATTTTGGTTGTTGCTGCTGATTTGGTTGTTGCTGCCCATATATAGTTTTTAAAAAAATATATATTTTACCTCTTTTCATGCCCAAGAATTTGACCACGACTTACCTACTGTTTGACCCACATGCATGATTTTTGTCTACTGAGTTAGTTATGATTTTGCCTGTTTGGTTGCATCTCCATTGTTTTATTTCTTTTTGTTTAAATAATTATGATTAATAAAGTTAACCCTATCTTGATTTTGGTAAATTTGATTAAGTCTAAATACAAGAGGACACTTAATACAATTGCATGCTTAAAATATGTTCATGACTATTAAGGTAGTTACTAAAACTTATTTTTGACACTTGATTGTTTTTCCTAAGTCCTCCAAAATTAAAATTTCGTTTAATAATAATGTTTCCGTTGTTATGAGTGCAGCTTAAGACGTGACTAGCTGAGTAACCGGGGTAGGGTGCTTGGGTTGTCATCCTATTTCGCGTCAAAAGGTTGTGTGACGTGTTAGGTAAAACTCCGCTAATCGGAATTAATTTTTAAAAATGTGTTGGGCTGAGTAACCGGGGTGAGGTGCTTGGTTGTCATCTCTCTTCGCATCAAAAGGTTCGATATGTTCTTAAGAAAAATAAAAATTACGAGTATGTTAGGCTAAGTAACCGGGGTGGGGTGCTTGGCTGTCATCTCTCTTCGCGTCAAAAGGTTCAATATATTCCTAAGTAAAAATAAATAAATTAAATTAAAATTCTATTAAAAAAAGGAAAAAATAAAAAAAGACATATTAATAAAGTGTGAGGACTAACGGTAGAAATGAATAGGGTGTCTTGATAGGTTTGGTAAATTACCTAATTTTCATGAAATAATTCAAGTCGATCCTAACTTTTGTGTGTGTTAATTGGAACACTTTTTCAATTTTACTTCAATCAAGCTAAGGGTTCTCTTTATTTTTCTTATGCATTTTTTTTTCTAATTTTTATAAAACTTCGGAGTAGTATTTCTTTCATGGCAGGTTTTAATTTTCACAGTGGAAAGGAACCATACTTGAAGGCAAGCATGGGCTAAGTAGGGGGGAATTTGATAATACTCTAGAACGTCATATTTTTATGTGCTAATTGTATATTTATTTTGAGTATGATTCTACTAATTTAGGCTATTTATGATCTTTTATCTTTTAGGGATTAAATTGAAGGTAAATGGAAATTTGGGGGCAAAAGCGTGAAATTAAATATGAGTTGGGCCAATATGCAAAGAAAGAGAGAAGTGGTGCAAAAAATGCAAACATGGAAGACCCAAGGACTAAGATGCAAACGAAGAGATTTTATAGCACAAGACTATTTTAATTTCAATTATATTAGGATAATTATTAAGGATTTTTATTTTGATTTAATTTTAGGGTTTATTTTCATTGATCTTTATTAATCTTTAATTATCTTTAATTATTTATTATTTATCTTTTAGAATTTCATTAGGAATAGACTAGGTTTTCTAGTACTATAAATAGGGGATGGAGTGGCACATATTTGACATCTCTTTTTCCTGTAAACACTCCCTCTCCCAAAAACTCTATCTTTTTGTTCTCTCCATATTTTCTTCAATAAAAATCCCATTTATATTATATTTATTTCTTTCCCAAAAATCATAAGCCACTAAACCAATCTAGCCGAAGGTTGTCAAAATTCCCCAAAAAGGTTCTTGAGGCTTAGAATGCGCTTAGCCTTCTCAACAGGTATTCATCATCGCTTCTCGCATTACTGGTGGACGCCTTAGTCCATGTCCCTTAATAGGTGACATTTTCAACTTGTGCAAGGAACGACCGCTTTGTACGTTTTGGGAAGGTTGCACAGTCGGTTTATTGGCTTTCTGCGTCAGAGGTTGGCGAATCCAAGAGACAAAACGGCATGGTATTCGCCGTTGGGAAGAGGTGATCTAGCAGAAGATAGTCCTACAAAAGCGATTATTGGCTAGAGTCAGGCTCCGCCAAATCTTAAGTCCAAATCCTTAGAGCTGGTGGTCGTTGGCGTCCTCTTCCACTATAACTGGCTTATCCTGCTCGAGAAGGGTTACTTAAAAGCCAAGGATTGAACCCAAAGCGGAACGAGACAACCGGAGGCTCGAATCTCGTCACGTAAGAAACTTTCTCTTTTCCCAACTCTATTTATTTTTATATTCCTCTTTTTAATTTCTGTAATTTATTTAATTTTGAAATTTTAGTTCACTTTAAATTCTGTTTTTATTTTTCCAGATTTTTAATTCTTTTTTTATTTTTCAGGAACACAGGTTTTCTTGGCCAAGAAATTGTCCAGGATTTCAAGAAACGAGCATTCGTACAATCTGGTCCCTGAGGATTTGGCCCTACTTCCCCTTTACTGTTATTTTTACTATTTTACAGGGAATAGGATATTTTTGGTGCTCTCAATGACGCCAGGGTAAAAACTCAGTCTCGTAAAACCCTTATCCGTCAACTCTTCCAACTGAGCTCTTAATTCTTTCAATTCAATCGAAGCCATTCTATACGGAGCAATAGATATCAGTGGGGTCCCTGGTACTAAATCAATACCAAACTCAACTTCTCTAATCGAAGGCAACCCAGGCAACCCTTCTAGAAACACATTCGGATATTCACAAACTATCGGAACTAACTCAATTTTTAATTGAGGCATCTTTTTATTCAACACATACGAAAAGATAAGCTTCACAACCTTTCCTCACATATTTTTGGGCAAATATCGAAGAAATCATAACAGGTAACTTACTTGACTCATCTGAATCAATCCAAAGAGTTTCACCATTTTCACATTTAGTTCAATAATCTTTCTTTTACAATTCACTATGGCATTATGCAGTGTCAACCAATCCATACCCAAAATAACATCCTCATTTAATCCATCCTCAAACCTCTTGCACATGATAGCCTTAGTGGATACACACTCTCGAGCAAATTTATTAATTCTGCCAAATTCTCGCTCATACTCTGTCACTACATTCGGCCCTATTTCTGATTAAGAAATTCCTTACGTTTTTTGATCGATGAACTGCTGACTAATATATTTCTTCTAGAACTCCTCTTGAAAGAATTCCCAGGTAATCCTCTCTCTCGGTACCACATATTCCAGTGTATTCCACCAGTGGTATGTACGATCTCTCAAAAGTGAGATGGCACACTTTAAAAACTCATCTGGTGTGCAAGACAATTCATCAAATACCCTAATGGAGTTTTGGAGCCAAAACTCGGCTCTCCCGGGATCATCATCCACATTAGCTCTGAAATCTTTAGCCCCATGCTTTCGGATCTTATCAACCGGGGGCTTGTTCATTCTTACAATTTCCATACCTTGTGGAGCTATGGGAACCGGTTAAGGAATAGGTGAGGGTGAAGGAGGTTGGGCATTCGGATTTGTTCGAACAAATTTCGTATAGCACTCGTTCATTATGTGAAGAAAGGCTTCCCTATCCCCTTCTCCCTGACCAACCATTAAAGGTCTACTATCAGACGGCGTTGCCCCTTGAGCGGGAGCCTGCGCATTACTTTCAACGTTATCAGCCTCAACTCGGTTGGGATCCATTTACTATATGAAAACACAATTTAAAATTGTTAGGAGACATCACACTATCATAGTTCATTTATGGTATGTATAGTTAGACTCTTACACACGCTATGTTAGTTTGAGAATCAACTAAACCGTAGCTCTGATACCATCAAATATAACACCCCTTACCCATATTTGACGTCGAAATAGGGTACGAGGCATTACCAAACTTATACACGAGCAATCATACAAAATCCAGACATAAATTTTCCATTTAAAATTAAAACTTTTCACATTCATTCATGTCGTCCCTAAAATGAACCTACGAGGCCCAAAACATGCATTGGAAGCGGTTTGAGACTTAACTGAGAACTTTAGAAAATTTAACAACACTTACTTAACCGAGAACTTTAGAAAATTTAACAACACTTAGAAAATTTGTCACTAAATAGGGGTCACACGCCTGTGTGGCTTGGGACACGCCCGTGTCCCAACCCCGTGTAACTCTCTGACTTATAACTCATGACCAAATTGGCCTAACACGGCCAAGTCACACGTCCGTGTGCTAGGCTATGTGGAAAATTAATTTTCATAAAATAGGTGCAGACTTCACATGGCCAGGGCACACGCCCGTGTTCGAGGCCATGCCGTCCACACGGCTGAGACACACGCCCGTGTCTCTACTTGTGTGCTCAATTCTGAGCATTCTATTTTGCAACAATTAAGGTGTAGGGGACACACGGCTAGAATACACGCCCATAAGGCAAGCCGTGTGTCAAACACGCTCGTGTGTTTACCCGTGTAGACAAAAATAAGGCTATTTACCAAGCCATTTTGTCACCCTTTGTTGCACACACCTACACAACAACATATAACACCAATCTAAGCATATACATACAACCAAATCAGTCACAACCAAGACATCAACACCTTATTCACATACTAACATTTATCAATTCAAATTATGCAAATTCCCACATTCATGAAAAGTATCATCATAAAGATATAAGTATACCAATATTAGCCAATTTCAAATGGCCATTTACAAGATGAATTACCAACCAATATAGGCCAACACATTAGGCCAATTCAATTATTACACTTACAAAATGACCAAGTCCCTATACATGCCATAACGCAAAATGTTGAATTCATTGGTACCCAAAATAATAAGTTGATAGTGTGAGTGGATCTCCGACTGATGCAAACCCGATCACATCATGTTATGACGTAACTCAACGCCATCTAGATTGGCCTAAACTTGAGGGGCCCAAGTGTAAGATGAAACATCTTATAGGCTTGATTGATTATTGGGACAATATTTTTAAGGTCTTTTTAATTTAATTAAGTTTTATTTAAATTAAGAAGTTTGCATATTTTAATTTTAACTTGCACTTTGTGTGTTCTGCATTTAATAAAGTAATGCATTATGTAACTTTCATGTTAGTTAAGTATGCATCATAAATAATGACTTGCATTTTGAAATTCCCATGTTAGTTTAAGTCTACATTATTAACTTAAGTCTTGCATTAAATAACTCATCTGTTTATTTAGTTTACATTTTAAACCATGCATTTAAGCATCTTAGTTAATTGAGTTGTTAGAATAAATGCTTATCTTAAATGATTTAGTTGCTGGAATAATTTATTGATGCATGTGTTTGAGTTCATTTATTTAATTTAAGTGTTTAATGTGTTTTATGTTTAATAAGTGTTTAATATGTTTATTTTAATGTGTTTAATTGTAGGTGTCTTTTCAGCTAGAAACCGTTACATTCAAGGGCTGTTACAAATTCATTAATGTGACTTTTCAAGTGATTTTCGGTTACATATAAGGGGAACATTTCGGTTACATACAAGGGAGACATTATACATCATTTAAAGAGCTGTTATAACAATTAAAAGAGCACTATATCTTCTTTTAAATTCGGCAGTAGCCTTTCCATCTACCTCAACCATTTTGTTTCTTAAATGATCATTTCATACATTCAAAACTCCATCAAGATGTTAGTGTCTATTCGGTTGGCCAAAGGAGACTTCAAAAGTTTTTTCCTAAACATTCAAGTTCATTGATTCAGCTGAATTGAAGTGTATTGAAGGGTGGAGTTACTTACGTTAGAATTTCAAAAGTTGTGACTTTTCATTTCAGCTCATTAAGCTGAATAAAAGTGACATTCGACTAGCCTCTTTTAACACTATAAATAGTTGTAATCGGCCTATTATAAGAGAAACTTTTTGCTGAATTTATGTTAAATTTGAGTTTTGTGAGTTATCCAATTCTCTTTGTTCTTTTGGAACTGATCTGACTTATCAAGCATTGCTTGTGGCATCTATCCTTTCCATTGTTAACCGAACTTTATCACTTTCAAGTGTGGCGTTCGTATACCTTTGGTTCCTATCACTAATTGATAGCGGGTCAAGGTTTATCCTTTGCTGTTTTCCTTAAACCATAAAACACCTAAGAGCAATTTGAGATTCGGGTTAACAATCCAATATTGTTGGTTCTTTTTCGACCTTAGTAAATTATCCATTTTCTTTGTTTTAACCACTTTGCTATCCTATTTTTAAAACCCATTTCCTTCTTTCTTCTGCCTATTCTTCTTTAAACTTATCTTGTTTTGAAACGAAGAACAACTTACTCAAATTCACGATTGGGCATCTAAACGACTCAAATCATCACCAAAATGAGTTCGTATCAACGACAGTCTCCGATCCCTGAGCTAGCTTGGTGACACTATAAGACAAGGGAAAAGAAATGGGAGTAAGCTATATAGCTTAGTAAGTTCCTATGCAAATAATAAGCATCATGTCCAAACATTTAACTTACAATAAACTTGATGATAATTGGCATAAATATTATTAAGATCTTATTATCATAACTTACTCAATTGTAACCTTATCGAGGGTTCATCACATAACGAGCTCATTACGTATGAGTTTTACGTACATACCTGCATCATCTCAAATTGGATTTACACACAATTCATCTTTGACATGCTCGTTAAATTACCTGTTGAATTTCCCGCTGAACCACTTGGAATACTAAAGAATACTCGGGAATCTCGTTCACACAATACCATACCAATGCCATATTCCAGATATGGTCTTACATGTAATCTCGTATCGATGCCAATAGCCCAGCTATTGTCTTACACGAAGTCTCATATCGATTCCATATCCTAGATATGGACTTACACGTAGTCTTAGTAACCCTAATGTCATGACACTTGTATTCTATCTATTCCTAAGGTTCAACCGGGATTTCACACTTGTCGAAACTTTGTCGAATACGTCCAAGGGTCAATTCCAATTCATACAATAATAAATTATTTAAAATATAATTAAAAAATGCATTATTTACATACGAACTTACCTCGGTACAAAAATAGTAAAAATGGGACCTAATCGTCAAGCACTTTATTTTTCCCTCGATCTAGGTCCTAACCTTGTTCCTCTTGATCTATAATAACAAATTTAACTCATTTAATTTTCACATTGTTCAATTCAGCCCAAAAATTACACTATGGAAAAAATTACATTTTTACCCTAGACTTTGACATTTTTACAATTTAGTCCCTAGGCTCGTAAAATGAAATGGATTCAATTTCTTCGATTCCTAAGCCTAGCCGAACCTCTTTCATGCTTATGATAGCCCACATTTTCCATTCTTTCACATTTTGACTACTCATTTTATAACTTTTTACAAATAGGTCCTTTTAGGCATTTTTATCGAAAATCACTTAGCAAAGGTCATTTTTCAAACATCAAACTTGCATAATCTACCATTAAATATCAAAATACACACATGTCTAACATGGTTCAAATCCTACACCTTAATCATTTCTCAAATTAGTGGTAGAAATAGGTAGATTGAGTGATAACGACTTTAAAAATGTAAAGAGCATTAAAAACGAGACAAGAACGAACTTACGATCATGCTTGAAAAGTGGAAAAACCCTAGCTATATCTTCTCCCTTCAAGTTTCAGCCAAGCAAGAAGAAGATGGACTAAATTTTGCTTTTATTTTACTTATTTTGTCTTTAATTGATAAATTACGAAAATGCCCTTTTTATAAAACATGAAATTTCTCTTATCTCATGTCCATTTTTGTCCACTAACTTAACAAATGGTCTAATTACCATCTAAGGACCTTAAATTTAAAATTTCATAACAATAGACACCTCTAGCATGTAGAACTCAACTTTTGCACTTTTTACAATTTAGTCCTTTTTGCTAAATTGAGTGCTCAAACATTAAAATTTTTGAACGAAATTATCACGTAATCATTCCATAAAACTGTAGACCTTAAAAATGTAATAACAACAAGTTTCTCTACATCAAATTTGTGTTCTCGAAAAACTGTTTCAACTAGGCCCAAAATTGGGTTGTTACACGTCTGGGCACATAGCCAGGGAGCACACTCTCGAGCCACATATTAGGATGCTCAGATGAGCCATGGAACCATGTAACAAGACACTTATCCGGACAAATCAGGAAACTCATAAGGGTTTTACTCAGGAAGCTCATAGAGCTTATCAGATATTTTTGAAGAGATACTATCAGGAAACACCAGATAAGGTAGCAGAGAGTTCAGGCGAGCTTAACAGGACGCTCATGAAAAGCTATGTTTGTGTCCGCATTATATGCAGGTTCTGTAACACCCTGATTTTGGGCCTAGTCGGAATAGTGATGTCGGGACCACAAATTTGAGATAGAAATAATTATTTTATGATTATTTTGAGGTCTATGATATGATTGCATGATTGTGTGAAAATTTCGTGAAGAAATTCTATGCATAAAGTGCTTAATTTGAAGTTATGGACTAAATTGAATAAGTTGCAAAACTTACATTCTAGAAGTTTCTAGTATAAATTGCTTTAAAATATTAATTAGAAGGTCTTAAATAGAAATTTGACAAATTTCTAAGTTATGGACAAAAATTGGACATGGATGGAATTCTTGAAAGTTTAGTAAGTAAGGGCATTTTGGTTATTTGGATATTAAACGAAATAAAATGGGAAAAATCAAGCAAAAATCCATTCATCTTCTTCATGTTTCTGCCGAATTTTACTTGCTACCATAGCTAGGGTTTCTTCAACTTCTAAGCTCAATAGTAAGTGCATTCAAACCCCGTTTTTAATGTTCTTTACATTTTTAAAATCTTCGTAGCTCGGTTTACCTATTTCTCCCAATATTTTGAGCTAGGGTTTATATTTAAAAATTTACCCATGAATGATATGCATGAATTTTGATGTTTTATGGTAGAATATGAAGTTTGAGATTGTGTTAAACAACTTTTGCTAAGTGATTTTTCGTAAAAACGAGTAAAACGGCTTAATCGGTAAAAAATCTATTGTTCATAACTATGTGTTAGAGTGAGAATTTGATGTTGCCATAGAAGGGAAAAATGATCAGTATGTCATAAAACACAAGAAAATAGGATGAAGTTTAATTTTCGAGTCTTGGGGCAAAAGTGCAAATATGCAAAAGTTTAGGGGTCAAAATGCAAATTTGTAAAAATATGATTTTTAGACCCATATGAATAGTTTGATTAATTATTAGGCCAAATGTGATATTATAGATCAAGAAAGGCGTGGAATCGATCTCGAACGGGGGAAGGAAAATGTTTTGGACTAAATTGCAAAATTTCCATATTTTGCACCGAGGTAAGTTTGTATGTAAATAATACATTAAATTTATTTACATTTTTATATTTCAACCTATTATATATATTTTAGCCGATTTTGAAGCATAAATTGATTATTGGAAGAATGGAAATAAGTAATAGAGAGAGAAATTCCGGTTGAACATTCGGAAGAATTGAATAATATAGATGGAGTGTAGCTAGGTCACATGTACGATGCCGAGTGCACATCATGTGTACAAGAAAGCTACACGATACTATGTAGTAGCTAGGTCACATGTGTGATACGGGAATCCCATGTAGACAAGAGAGCTATGGGAGAGAGATAAATGTAGCTAGGTCACATGTGTGATACGGGAAGTATCCCATGTAGACAAGAGAGCTACGGGAGAGGTAAATGTAGCTAGGTCGCATGTGTGATTCCAAGTGTGGGACACCATGTGGACAAGAGAGCTACGTAATAAATTGGCTAGGTCACATGGGTGGTACTAAGTGTTCACCATGTGTACAAGAGAGCCGAATTATATGAAATATGATGGTGGAGCTGTGTGCTGAAACCATCAAGTATCGGGAATTGATCCGAATTGTTCAACGGGATGGCTTTATGGTGACATTGTAATTATGGACCTATACTTGTGATGTATGAAATGTGGTGAAAATGAATTGTGATATATATATATATATATAAGTTAAAATGAGGTTAATACAAAGAAAGTGTGAAAGAGTGAATTAGCACTAAAACTGTTGTGGGACAGTAGCAGTGACATGATTTTGAAAAATCACCAAAAATAGTAATAATTTAATTAGAGGCTGAATGAGATGTAAAATTAAAGCTTAATGAGCCTATTTTCATATAAAAGAAACGGAGCAAGTAAAGGAATTCTATATCTTGAGAAATTTATAATTGTGTGTGACTTGCTCAGAATGACTATGTGATCCCCTGTTCCAACTTTGAAAAATCATTAAAAATTTTACAAAACAAATTAAGAAATATAGTTTATATTCATAAATTCCTTATTGAGTCTAGTTTTAAATGAAACAGGTTTCATGGTCATTTGAATTGTGTACTGGGATAAATTCAATTCGTAGTGAACAGAGGTCAGATCAGTCAAGCTGTGTAATAGGGGAAACTTTAAATAATAAACTGTACTAATTGGCTTAACCAAAAATTATAGAAATAAATTAGGGAATATATATATGAGTCTAGTTTCAAGGAAAATTTACGGAATTGGTTTTTGAGTTTCGTAACTCAAGTTATGATTTATTTAGTGAACATGACGCAGGAGAGACAGCTTGACCAAAGTGGAATAAATAGTGAAATTAAAAGTAGATACACTTGAGTTATTATGTAATCATACTGAATTCTTTATTCATTATTTACATACTTGCTTACTAAGCGTAAAGCTTACTTCCTTCTTTCCATTTTTTTTTAGTTTGTCAGGTCAGCTCAGGGGTTGGAGATCGTCGGAGGCAGCATCACACTATCAAGCCATTATCCTTGGAGTATTGGCTAGTATATGTTAAATATTTTCATGTGAGTGGCATGTATAGGAAGTTTGTTTCATGTCATGCATTATTATTATGATTTGGCTTACGTATTGGCCTACATTGAGCTTTTGTATATGGCCATGAGATGTGGTCTTTATTCATTGTGGTTTGTAAGTTTTAATTTTGGGCAGAACTTGGTGACCCGATTTTATATGTTGTGAATGTTTAAGTCCGGTAACGCCTCGAACCCTGTCCCGGAGTCGAATACGGGTGAAGGGTGTTACAGGATCACAACCGATCGAATATCAAAATGCTCACAAATAGCTAAGGTAGTGCGCAACACATGCTAAATCACTATCGATTAGGATGCTCGCAGGAACTATATAATAGGATGCTTGAGAGGGCTTTTATTAGGATTACTCGTTCGAGCTAAATCCCGTCCGCAACATATGCAGGACCTTAATATTAATATGGGAAAATAATGTATCCATCGATTTTCATTTATTCAAACGAGATTTAACATTTTTAGGCATTATCAGGCATGTGATTATTTCATACAATTATAATATTCACAATAAACACATTTCACATTCATTTCAAGCATAAAAGTAACATTTTTTTTTATCATTTATCATTTATCGGGCATTATCTTTTATCAGGTTTTGTCGGATATGTTTTCAATGTCATACAAATATGATATTAAACAATTCAAATACGCAACATCTAATTCAAGCATATAAATATACACAATTAATTTAGTTACACGAACTTACCTCGAAAAATGTTCGTGTACGTAAAATCTACTAATTTGACATTTTTCTCTTTTTCTCGCTCTAACTCTAAATTTGATCTATCTGAATCTATACGAATAAATTTAACATCAATTTAATACAATTTAAACTCAATTTAGTCCAACTCACATCTTAGGCAAAATTACCATTTTGCCCCTAAACTTTTAATTAATGATAATTTCATCCCTAAGCTCAGAAAATAAAATTCATGCAATTTAATCCTTGTTCCAAGCCTAGCCGATCTTTTCATTTAACATTTACAGCCCATCTATTTCATAAAATTCAAAAATTTTCCATGAATTTTACAACTTTTCAATTTAGTCCCTAAATCATGTTTTTATAAAAATTTACTTTGTAAAAGTTGTTTATCTATAAACAACCTTTCATATTCTACCATAAATTTCAAAATTTCAGCATATTCATCCATGGTAAAATTTTCATACTTTGATAACTTTACAAATTAACCGCCGAAATAGATAGATTAAGTTATCCCGATCTCAAAAATATAAAATTTACTAAAAACGAGACAAGATTACTTACCCAATTGAGCCAAAAAAGCTTGCTTTCTCTTTCCTAGGGTTTCCATGTATTTTGGGGAAGAAGATTACATATATTGATGATATTTTGTTATTTAATTAATTTATCACCTTTTATTTTTCATCTTTCCATTTTCATCATTTTCTTTATTTTATTTTCCATGGATGAATCATCATCCTTAACAACTAAGCATTTTTAATGGTCTAATTACCATATAAGGACCTCCAATTTAAAGTTCTATAGATATTTAACCCCTTTAGCTATTAGAACTCAACTTTTATACTTTGTGCAATTTGGTCCTTTATCAATTTAAACATCTAACCGATAAAATTTCTTTACGAAATTTTCACACAATATTATTATCATACTGTAGATCATAAAATAGTATTAAAATAAATTTTCTCTCCAGACTCGGATCTGTGGTCCTGAAACCATTGTTTTGACTTTATCAAAAATGGGCTGTTACAATTTTGTTTTATTCACAGATTTATTATGTTGTGTGTTTCAAATTATGTGTTGTAAGTCTAAGTTGGTATCATTAGGTTTGTTTATTATCTAGAACTAGGTGTGTAATGTTTTATTATTGTTGAGAATTTAGTTTCTTACATATTGGAGTCATGTTTTTTTAGATATATAGTGATAGTCTTTGTGTCTTGTGAACTATGTCAAAATATGCTTGTTTGAAGTGATCTAATCTCCTATTTATACTTGTTTTGTAGGGACCATTCGGCTGGCCACTTAAAGTCCATCATGAATCTTCATTTATGGTCGAATACATTGGTTCACCAGGTGGATGGACGATGGAAACTAAAGGATCTTAATGTGACCATTTGGTTGACATACATGCATGGTTTATATGCATGAATGTCTAAGGGGGGGAAGTGCAACATTAATTCGAAAAAATGAACTTCAACATGCATGCACAAGTTTAGGGGATGCACCTAAAGATACATTCAACTAATTCATCCATATGCAAGCCTTTAATGTAAATGTTTATTAAGAATGCTTGTCCCATGCATATTCATGTATGATTAAAGGATATAAAGGAGCCCCTTGGTATTCATTCAAAGCATTTGAAGATACCTTTATCTTAAGGGTACATGCACGACATAAAGGGGATAAACTTGAAGATCACATTGGCCATGACAATGGCGCATTAAAAATATTTAGAAGTTTTTCTCTTTTAAAAATTGCCTTTGCAAAACATCTTTGAGTCTTGTTTTAAGTAAGCCAAAATTTAGTTGATATCGTTTAGTTTTAGAAAAACTCGAGTATTGAAAGTGTATTAGGAAAACATCGTAATTCAATCAAAACATCGCAGCGGTCAAATTTCTATATCTAAAACTCATTTGTCATTTTAAAAACATAGATTAAGATACATCTTGCAAAATATTAGTTTCATAAGTAGATTGTGCCATGAAATGGAAACTTAGTATTGAATTTTTGAAAACATTGTTACTAAGCTTTTTATTATTTTATATAAAATCCATCTTAAGTTTTTATCTTCGCAAATCCTTTATATGATAGTTTTTAAAACATAAACCATGCAAAGAAATCCCAATCCAAAATCCAAAGTAAAAAAAAAAAAAAAAACCAAAGTCCAAGTCCAAAGTAATAAAACAAATCCTAGAATATTAAATACCAATAAATATAAAGTAATTTTTTTGAAAAATGACTGAGAGCGCCTTCATAGTTTAGCCCATCCTAACCTTGATGATATGAAAAATTAGAATTTAAAGGGGTGAGCTTAAAAAGCCCAGTGTGAGTTACCAATAATAACAATAGCAGAATTTAACTCATAAAAAATCAATTTAAGCAAATCATAACATGCCAAGTATTCATTCATAGAATCAAATATGGCAGAATGTATAATGACGATGTCAATGCAATGCTTTTCAGAAAACATTACAGATTTTTAGAAAATAGATCCTACCTAGCTCTACTACACACCATAAAGAGTTCCCCAGAGCTCATCAAACTAATAACACACCAATAATGTGGACTAGCCACCACATAGTGCAGTTGAGCTGCCAGAAATAGAATAATGTGGTTGAACCACCAGATATTGTAGATTTACTACTAGTTACAGAATATTGTTGACAAGCTACAAGATAATGTATATTTACTACTAGATACTTCCTCCATACATATTTACTACCAGAGCAGATTTTCAGTAGGCATACTTTACATGAGAAGCAGAATATCGAAATATGGCTAACATACAGATCAGATCTCGTATATATTTTATCACAATGGCATGCTTAACATGCAAATTAGAATAAATAATATGACATGCTTAACACGCGAATCAGAAAATCAGAATAGTAACATAATTTTCATGTGAATCAGAACATCGATAATCATATTTTACATCATTTGCACAGACATAACCCGATAGCCATAAATCACATATCATAAGTAACAGAAATCACATAATTACATATTTTATAGAAATCACCAAATCATAATCATAATCATAGATCGAAAGTTTCAGGAACTTACTGTAACACCCTGATTTTGGGCCTAGTCGGAATAGTGATGTCGGGACCACAAATTCGAGATAGAAATAATTATTTTATGATTATTTTGAGGTCTATGATATGATTGCATGATTGCGTGAAAATTTCGTGAAGAAATTCAATGCATAAAGTGCTTAATTTAAAGTTAGGGACTAAATTGAATAAGTTGCAAAACTTGCATTCTAGAAGTTTTTAGTATGAAATTGCATTGAAATATTAATTAGGAGGTCTTAAATAGCAATTTGACCAATTTTAAGTTCATGGACAAAATTAGGACATGGAAGGAATTTTTGAAAGTTTAGTAGTAAGGGCATTTTGGTCATTTAGGGGTAAAATGAATTAAAATACAAAATTAAAAGCCAATTTTGCTCATCTTCTTCATGGAGGCCGAAATTAGCATGGGGAGGCCATGGCTAGGGTTTTCAAGCTTTCCAAGCTCAATAGTAAGTGATTCCAAGCCCCAGTTTTTAATGTTCTTTACGTTTTTGGAATCCCAGTAGCTCGATTAAGCTTATTCTAGCAATAATTTAAGCTAGGGTTCATATTTGGAAAAATACCCATAGGTGAAATTTGTGTATTTTGATATTTTATGATAGAATATGAGGTTTTAAATTATGTTAAACAACTTGTGATACTCGGTTTTAAGTGAAAGCGAGTAAAAGCAGCATAATCGGTAAAAATACTTATTGTTCATAACTATATGTTAGAGTGAGAATTTGATGTTGTTGTAGAAGAGAAAAATGTTCAGCATGTCATAAAACATAGGAATAAGGGCTGAAATTAAATTTTGAGTCTTGGGGCAAAAGTGCAAATATGCAAAAGTTTAGGGGTCAAAATGCAAATTTGTAAAAATATGATTTTGGACCCGTATGAATAATGTGACTAATTATTAGGCTAAATGTGATATTATAGATGAAGGAAATCGAGATTCGGGCTTAAATCGGGAAAATACAAGGTTATGGATTAAAATAGTAAATTGCTAGTTTCGAATCGAGGTAAGTTCGTGTGTTAATAATAATGCAATACCGTGCATGAATTGTAATTCTCTATTGATATGGCATAAATTGTATGATTTAATATGTTTAAGAGAAGTTGATGGATGGTATGTATGATATAAAAAAATGTAATGCTAGTTGTGTCATGTGAAATTGAATGGAATTATTGTTACAAGAATTGAGTGTTAAATTACTATTAAGCTGGGTTGTATGAATTGTTGCACAGTTGTACCTGATGAGATTTTGATAAGTTTTATGCGTAAATAATTTATCGATTTATTTTATTTTATTTTATTATATTTTGTTATCATATGAAATGTGGCTACCTATAGATTGACTATTTGTTGTAAATTGAAAATTGAAAAAGGACTATGAATAAATTTGTAACATATTGGAAATATGTTTGTTGGTAATTACTTGATTGGTGAAATTGTTAGAAAAAGAGAGAAATCCCGGTTGAACCTTCGGAAAGATTGGATGATACAGATGGTATGTAGCTAGGTCACATGTATGGTCTTTGAGTGCACATCATGTGTACAAGAGAGCTACGAGATATTATGATGTAGCTAGGTCACATGTGTGATACTATGTGTACACCATGTAGACAAGAGAGCTACGGGATATATGTAGCTAGGTCGCATGCGTGGTTCAGGTGAAGGACACCATGTAGACAAGAGAGCTACGAGATAAATGGCTAGGTCACATGGGTGATACTAAGTGTTCACCATGTGTACAAGAGAGCCGAACTTTATGATGGGTGGAGCTATTTTGGAAACCACCAAGTATCGAGGATTGATCCAGAAGTGTTCAACGGGAGACTTATTATGTCTTGCTTTGTGAGTTTTGTGATGAATAAGTGCAGGAATTTGGTTATGTGAATAATGTATTCATTAAGTGATCGGGTTGTGGTAAGGTTATAAACAATTAAGTTATACATGAGGATGATTTTATGGTGACCTTGTAATCATGGGCCTATACTTGTGATGTATGAAATGTGGTGAAAATGATTTGTGATATGTATGTTAAAATGAGGTTAATACAAAGAAAGTGTGAAAAAGTGAATTAGCAATAAAATTGTTTTGGACAGCAGCAGTTGTGTGACTTTGAAAATTCACTAAAAATTGTGGAAGTTGAATAAAAATGCAAATGATATATGAAAATAAAGCTTAATGAGTCTATTTTCACATGAAAGAAACAGGGGAAGCAAAAGAATTCTATATTGTGTGATATTTGAATTATTGTGAAATAGGGTCTGAATGAATTCGAGATCCCCTGTTCTGAATTTAGAAATTCATCATAAATTGTACAAAACTTATTAAGAGTAATACCTTACATGCATGGATTCCTTATTGAGTCTATTTTTAAAGGAAACAAACGGCATGGTCGTTGGAATTCTGTACAGAGAGAAATTTTGTTCGTAGTACACAGAGGTCAGAGTAGTCATACTCTGAAACAGGGGAGAATTTAACTAATAAACTGTACTAATTGGCCAAACCAAAAATTCTGAAAATTTTATGGGAGAAAGATATATGAATCTAGTTTCAAATAAAATTAACTAAACTAAAGTTGGAGTTTTGTAGCTTCAGATATGAATGATTTAGTAACTGTAACTCAATAACACAGCTTAACCTGAATATATGTAATTGTACAATTATAGTGTTTTATCTTGAAAAGCATGGTAGTAATTGCTTATTATTTTCATATGAACTTACTAAGCGTAAAGCTTACCCATCCTCTCCATTTCTTTAGTATTGATAGGTCGGCTCGGGTTGGAGATCATCGGAGGCAACATCACACTATCAAACTATCATTTTTGGGAGAATTAATTCAAATATTGGAAATATCAAGTGAGTGGCATGTATAGGAAGTTGGTTTGTAATATGTATTTTTATTATGATTTTGATCGCACGTATCGATGCATTGAGTTCTTGTATATGATTATGAGATGTGGTCCTTATCCATTATGGTTTATAAGTTTAATTAATCATGCTACGTCATATGTTTTGATGTAATGATATAGTTAGCTTTGTTTGTTATGCATGTGTTCGAAAAGTTTTAAATTAAATGAAATTTTATGGCCCAGTTTTTGTCTATGTGTTGTTAAGTCTGGTAATGCCTCGTACTCTGTTCCGGCCTTGGATACGGGTAAGGGGTGTTACATTTACTTGGTATTCTCTTTTATCAAATCTTAAATCAATCTTTAAGAACACTTTTGTGTTCACCCAATATTTCATTAAGAATAATATTAAAAATAATAGTTTATTACTTATTAAATTATTTTTATCTATATTATCATCAACCATGATTATTAAAAGTAAATCCCCACACCTTGTAAATTCGATTGCAGAAATCCTGGTTCCACTTCGAAAGGGGAGAGTTCGATTCTTGAGTCACTACGGTTTCGACCAAATACTCGTGTTAGTACAGGTTTAATAAATAAATAAACAAAACTTGATTAAAAATGATTGTGATCTGGTGAGACTTGCGCAAATGATCATTAAATTGCACACTTCTACAAATGGAATACGATTCGGGGATTTTTGAATGGCACTTTATGAAGGTACAGTAAACAAAGTATTAGTAACATCCTAATTGAAATGATAGTATGAAAGAAATTCATGAATCAAAGGATCTTCCATACTTGCGTAATAATGGAAGAAAAATGCTCTACAATATTGCCTGAAAAATCAGCTAAAGAGGAGGATTCGGCACTAAAATGCACAAAATAACGAGTTAGAAAAATAAGATAAGAAGTGATCTTTTAATAAATAAAAATCAGAATTGAAGGATTATAAAGATGAGTTTCTAAAAGAGGAGAAGATAAGAAGAAAAATGGAGAATTTTTATGGTGGCCAATGGCGGTGGTGCGACAATGCAATAGTGGTGGCAGCAATGATGGAGAGGTGGTGCTGTGGTAGAGGTGTGATAGCCTTATATGGTGGTGTAGTGGAAGAGAAATAAGGAAAAAAGAGACTTCTAAGGTGGTAAAAAGGAAGAAAATGATAGAAAAATAGAGGAGAAAAGTGGTGGTGCAGCTAAAGGGAGAAAATAAAAATTAAATAGGGAGTGTCTAGGTTTAATGGCTGGCCAAGGTAAGGTAAGGTAGAGGTTTTGGCAAGTTGAGGGGACAATGGCACCAAAAGTGGATCCTGGGAGTGAAAAGGGGAGAACTTTGGGAAGGTTGACCTTCTAATCAAGGAAATAATCTTCCATTGTATGGCAATATGTGTTGGATGGTAAGACTGTTCACACTAGCTCAAAATTGTCAAAAAATAATAATTAAAAGATGTGTTTGTGGGGGGTTTAAACTTGGGACATTATGGAAATAACTAACACACTTAACCACTAGACCGTTAATTCCCTTATGACAAAAACTGGTGGACATAAATAAATAAAATCTAGGGCGACATACCTAGTTCTATAAATAATTCACAACATTTTATTTTTAGGGTTACACAACATCATTTTTAATATTCAACTTATTTTTGAGAAGTTTTGTAACGCCCCAAATTTTGGGCCTAGAGGTATTAAGTCTTGAGTGGGTGCGGTTAGGAGACTGCACATAAATGTTTAGTCGTGCAAGAAAGTGAGACAAAACGTATGTTTGTTTCAGTGGTTAACTGTTCTGGGAAATGTCTGAGAAGTCCTGAGTTAAAGCCTTGGCTTTTGAAAAATTTTGTTTTTACTTGATTAAACCCTGTCTCTAGTCAGTAGGCTTTTTAAATAAATGTTGGTAAAAGATGTCATAAAATGCCTGCTAGTCTAAGGGATAGGTGGCGTGTGGTGTTTGCCTGAGGACTGAGGTTCAAGTCCTGTGGGGCACAAAGGAATATTTATTTTGCTGCTATGCTGTGTAAGAGGTTATATGTCAGTGGGTTTCTGATGCTTATGGGCGGTTGGAGTGTTTGAGGGGTGTGGGGAAGTGTGTAGCCAAATTCTAGGAGGATATTGTGGAGAAAATTATGGAAAATGAGAGGAGAGGGAGTAGTGTACCGAATTTGAACTGTGGCATTCTAGACTTTCGGCTTGGGTGAGTTGTGTACTCTATTTCAGTTTTGTGATCATTTTGGGTTTTTTTTATTTTTCTTTTTTTCTCTGGTTGCCAAATTTTGCTGGTAGTGTCACTTTTTTTTGCATTAGGGTTCTTTCAGTTTTCTTCTTGGGGCTGATTGTAGCAAATACTGTTTCAGGTTTTCTTATTTTGGCTTGGTTCAAGGTTGTTCTCCCCTAACTCTCTTGCTAGCCGATTGCCTTTTCTTTTCTCCTCTTTTTTAGTCAATTCTCTTTTTGGCATTTTCCTTCCTCCATCTCAAACTTTTTCAGTTTTAGCCTTAGTTATTGGTCGATTCTCCTTTTCTTCTCCCTTTCTCAAGCGATTCCCTCTTGACCGAGTATATCTTCTTCCCTTTTTCAATACTTTTTGTGGTAACAGTTTCCTCCTCTTCTCATTTGGTTATTTGGGCTAAATCCTTCATCTCCCTCTACTTTTGGTTTTTGAGTAGGCAAGTGTTCCTTACGGTTCTTTGCCTCTTTCTCTCTCTGTTGTAATTGCACTCCACCTAACATCTTCCTTGCTACCGATTAATGTTAAGGGTGTTAGTGTTCCATCTTTTGGCCCTATCGTACCGAGGGCTTTCAGCTTTCATGTTGGGTGTAAAGCCGATTGCTTCACTCTCCTAATCTTGGTTTGTGTTTTCGATAAGCGGTTTGCATATGTATCTAACGAAGTGTATGAACGATATTGGTTAATAGAATTCGGTTATAATGCAGATTTACGTTAAGGTTGGAATCAGTCTGTGTCAATGGTTTAAGTGGGCTAAGCCTCATTCGTTCGATCAAGGCAAGTGTTAAGTTATAGTTTGGTTAAGTGTTATTTAAGGGATTGTTAACTCATAGATTAAAGGACTGATTGTGTATCGTGTTGATATAGGCTTGGGGAACTTTTGAGCTAGACGCACGTTTTTGCAAACAGGTGTGTAATCACACTGCTATAAACGTAGATTGGCAAAAGTCAAAAAAGCATGACTATTGACGCTACACGAGTGGGCACTCGCTTGTGTGATAATCCGAACGTGTAAAATGTGGGTGTTTGATCGTAGAGGCCACCATGAGTGATTTCATGGGCTTAGGCCGTTTTGGACCACGTTGGGCCGAAATAGGTCGTGTGGGCCCCACAAGCTAGTGGGCCCCACACGGATAAACCACACAGACGTGTGGAGATTATTGGGTTAGGCTGTGTAGTTCACACGGCTGAGGCCATATTTGGGCTTGTTGGGCCACATGGGCGTGTGGGCCTACATGGGCCGTATTATGGGCCTTGGGCCCCTTTCTACTGTTTGACTATTAGGGTGCTCAGGTCGCCCGAGACGACTGTGAACCTACTACTTGGTTGGTAAGTATACCCAGACCCCAATTTGATGGAATGACTGTTATACCTCTATGAGGTAAATGACTGTTATACCCCTATGAGGTAAAATAACTTATATGCCTCTATGATGTATGACTATAATCGAGTATGACATTTTTGCATACACATATGATATTATGACATGACATATTGCATGGGGATGGGTTTATTATATTTGAAGGAAGTGTACTATACTGGCAGCTCTGTTGTAATTTCTGTTTAGTGCCGCAACCGGTGCTACTTTTGGTGTGTAGGGATGGGTGGGTTGATTTTATCCCCACATGGTGTGTAGGGCTGGACAGAGTGGTCTGTAGAGGCTGGTTGGGTAGGATTTCTGATTGCATATCTGTACTGTGAACGCTACTGAATTGGGCTAAGGCCCACACTGATTCTGATACTGTAATGGGCTAAGGCCTAATTGATCTTTGGGTATTTTACGATACGGGCTTAGGCCCTGCATCAGTATTTGCCTATTTTATGGATCGATCGTTTGTTTAACAAGGGATTACACACTAAGTTTTCATAAACTCACCCTTCTGCTTATCTGCGTAGGTAATCCTTAGGTAGATCGGTGCTGTGAGGGACTTAAGGGTGGCCACACAACCGCGCACGCTTCCATTCTTGTTTTTTAAATTATAAGTATTATAATTTGGATATTTTCTGTAATAAGGCCTCTTTAATTTTTTAGCATTTAATTTGGGGTTTTATTTATATTGATTTATAACTGCTAGCAATGGGACACAGTTTTCAAATGATAAATATTTTTCAAAAATACCACGAATGCGTAAACAGTTTTAAAAGCTACCACAAGAAAACAACATTTTACAAGTAAATGCTAGTACGCAACTGTTTTAAAAAGATTCCGTTTCCAACGAGATTTTGAAATTAATAATGTTATAAAGTAAACACTTTTGATAGCGACGCAAGTTTTAAAATCATCTTTTAGATCACATAAGAGGTTTAATAAAGATTGGGCTTTGCAAACGATATCATGCTTTACGAAAAACACTTCAATATGACATCGCCAGATTCGGCCATAACGTCTAAGCTGGGTTTGGGGTGTTACAAGATTCTCTCTCGATTCTTAATTGAACTATTGATCTTATCAAAACTTAATGATTTTGTGGTCTTCATGGTTTCTCTTATCACTCTATTCCAATCCATCCCGAAGTGTGGTGACTTTAACATACCAAGGTTTGGGTAGTTTGTAAGCTTAAGCGGTTCAAGTCCTAAATAGTTTTGGTTCCTTAAAGCTTCAAGTGCCTTAGGTTATGGTTCCATCCTTTTGTTCCTACTCAAGACAATCCTTAAACAAAATAACACAATTTTTCTTCAACTATCAAATTCGGGTCTCATTGTAATACTTTTTAGGCTCAATTCAGGTTCAAAAAATCGCATCAAATTGGAGGCATTAGGGATGTAGCTAAATTAGTCTTATGAAGAAAAGCCTGTCTGTATCTTGGATAGAGAAATCAAGACTCTCAGAAATAAAGTTAAAGTGTTGTGGCAGAACCACAAAGTTGAAGAGGCTACGTGGGAGAGAGAAAGCATAATGACAAAGAAAAACCCTCATCTCTTTGTAGGTACAAAATTTAGAGGACGAAGACCACCCAAGTCACAAGACTTAGATAGGATAAGGTTGGTGATGTTTCCAACCCTCTAGCATCGATCACAACTCTTTATGTAGGCATGTGTAGCTTTGAGTAGTGTTGGCCAAAAGAATTTGGCTTGTAATACTTTGGCTACAGTACATGTACCTCCAAAGTGTCCCCCTTTCAGAGCTGTGTGACAATGATATAAAATCTTATGTACCTCATCTTCTGCCCCAAAAATAGTACTTCACATCATGAAGAAAATTTTTCTTTTATTGACACGTCTTATCAATCGGCATCAAACCACAAGCTAAATAGTTAGCAAAATTAGCAAACCAAGTGGTGTTATGAACATGATTTACCTTAAGTATGTTCTCGTTTGGAAATGTCTCCTAAATAAGTATAAGTGGAGAATTTCCTTCTTACGACTCCAATATAAATAAGTGATATGCTACTTGATTTTCTACCCATTTTCGATCTTGAATTTCTAAATTGAACTCTTAGAGTAGAAGTACCTATCGAATCAATCTCGACTTGACATCTTTCTTGGCAAGTAAATATTTAATTGTCGAATTATTAGTATAAACAGTCACTTTGGTACCTACAAAATAAGATCGAAACTTGTCAAAAGCAAACACCATAGCAAGTAACTCTTTCCCTGTTATCGTATAATTCAATTGTGCTCCTGTCAGAGTCCAACTTGCATAGTATATGAGATGAAAAACTTTGTTCCTTCGCTGGTCCATCACAGCTCCTATCGCGAAGTCACTTGTGTCACACATTAATTCAAATGGCAAATCCCAATCTGCTGTGACGATAATGGGTTTCAAAACTAACTAATTCTTCATATCATTAAATGCTTTCAAATATTCTTCATCAAAGTTGAATATCGTGTCCTTATCCAATAATTTGCATAAGGGTTCGATTTTGGAGAAGTCTTTGATAAATCTTCGATAGAATTCGACATGTCCCAAAAAGCTCCTAACACCCTTTACAGATGTTGGAGGTGGAAGTTTCTCGATAAAATCTACCTTTTCTTTATCTACCTCGCTCCCATGTCTCGTTATTCGGTGTCTTTACCTTTTCGTACCATGAGATGGAACTTTTCCTAGTTGAGTACGAGGTTTGTTTCTTCGCACCGCCTTATTAACTTGGCTAGATTGGCTAAGAAATCATCATTTGTGTCTCCAAACACAGAAAAATTGTCCATAAAAACTTCCAAATGCTTCTCAACCATGTCAGTAAAAATAGACACCATACATCTTTAAATTGTAGCAGGTACATTACAAAAACCAAATGGCATGCGTCTAAATGAAAATGTACCATACGAGCATCTAAATGTTGTTTTGTGTTAATCCTCTAGTGCTACTATGATCTGGTTGTATCTTGAGTATCCATAAAAAAAATAGTAATAGTCTCGCCTCACGAGTCTATCCAGCATCTGGTCCAAGAACGAAAAAGGAAAATGATCTTTCCTAGTCGCCTTCTTCAACTTTTGGTAACCTATGCAAATTCTCCATTCTGAAATTGTTTTGGTTAATATTAACTCATTATTCTTATTCTCAACGACTGTAATACCTCCTTTCTTTGGCACACACTAGATCGGACTTACCCATGAACTATCTAAGATGGGGTATTTATACCTGCATCTAACCATTTTATAATCTTTTTCTTTACTATGTCCTCCATAATAGGGTTCAGTTTTCATTGTCCATCAATCATCCCTTTCTTGCCATCTTCTAGGATGATTTTATGCATGCAAATGGATGGGATAACACCACGGATATCGGCTATGGTCCATCTGACAGCCTACTTGAATTGTTTCAACACTAAAATGAGTTTCTCTTCCTACTCTTAAGTTAAATCTACTGAAACAATCACATGCAAAGTCAAAGCATTACCTAAATAAACATATTTTAAATGTGAGGAAAGTACCTTAAGTTCTAATTTAGGTGGCTCTTCGATTGACGTTTTTGGTTGTACATAATCTCTGCTTTCTAACACCAAAGGTTCAAAGTGGGATTGCAGATTAAATCCCCTTTAATTAGCTTCTAGCAAAGCTAAGTATTCCTCCCCCTCTTCATCACATAGAGGGTCTAACATCAAAAATTATTCTAATGGGTCCTCAATAGAGTTGAGTTCCCATTCTACAGCTAAATCCTCTAACTCAAATATTGCAGAACAATCATCAATTATGTTAGGGAATCGCATAGACTTAAAAACATTAAAAGTTACTTGATCGTCCTGAGCATGCATAGTAAGCTCGCCCTTCTGCACATCAATAAGGGTCCTTCAATTACTAGGAAAGGCCTTCCTAGGATGATTGGCACCTTTTTGTTTGCTTCAAAGTCCAAAATAACAAAGTGAGTAGGAAAAATAAATTTGTCTACACATACCAATACATCCTCGATTTTTCCTTCCAGATGTGCTAAGGATCGATCTACTAATTGAAGTGTAATCGTAGTAGCTCTAGCTTCACCTACGCCTAACTTCTTAAATATAAACATGGGAATCAAGTTTATGCTTGCACTTAAATCACACAATGCCTTACCACAATAAGTTGCCCGAATGTTGCAAGGTATGGTAAAACATCCAGGGTCCTTCATCTTTGGGGGTAGTTTATTTTGAAGATATGCACTGCATTCCTTTGTCAAGGCTACCATCTCAAATTCTCCAAGTCTTCATTTCTTGAACAAAATATCCTTCATGAATTTGACTTAGTTTGGCATCTGCTCAAGTGCTTCTACCAACGGAAGGTTCATATGAAGTTGCTTGAGTACATCTAAAAATTTCTTAAATTGGACTTCCTATTTCTGCTTTTGAATCCTTTGAGGGTAGGGTGGTAGAGGATTCTTTACTGTAATTGGTTCATTCATCTTTTATGGCAGTTCTGCATCTAACGAAGTTGTTAGTTTATCAGAACTGACTGGTTCACAAATTACCTTATCGGGTTTTACAGATTCTGATTTTGGTGAAGTTGAAATTTCAACACTTGGTTGAACTTCCACTGAATCTTGAGCATCAGCTAGCTTTTCTTCAACTTCAACCGTGGTGGACTCTAATGTCTTTCCACTCCTCAATGCCAATGCTTTACAATGCTCTTTCCTCGAATCTATAGGATTTTTCGTATCACTAGGCAGAGTACCTTGTGTTCGGTTCCTAAGTTCAGTAGCAAGTTGACCCACTTGATTCTCTAAATTCCTTAAAGTGGTGTCATTCTTTGCCATATATGCCTTCAATAGGTTCTCTAAGCTAATGGAAGGTTCAGCTTGATTTGGTTTCTGAACTTATTGGGTAAATACAGGTGGCTAGGTTGGTCTAGGTTGGTCACAAGTGTTACTTGTCCAGCCCATTGGTTACTACAAGAGAAATTAGGGTGGTTTTGCCAAGATGGGTTATAACAAATATATTGCAGTCCTTGCTTTCCTCGATTCTAGTTTTGGTTACTTATGTAATATAAGGATTTTGGGTTTGATGTACATTCTTCTAACAAGTGTCCTTCCCCACAATAAACACAGACTGCAGTCTCAAATTGATTTGGTGGATGAGCTGCAAAATTATTAAACCCATTAGTAGTAAAGTTTTTAAGCATTGAGGATATCGAAGATACCTGAGATGTGAGTGTAGTGAAAGCATCCACTTTATGTACTCCAATGACTTGTCCTTCTGACACTGATCGATTGGTTGGCCATTGATAGTTGTTGCTGGGAATCCTCTCAATGATTTCATAAGCCTCGTTATAAGACATAGAAAGGAGAGCACCATTAGCAGAAGCGTCCACTACCATCCTCGTGTGAACATTCAGACCGTTATAGAACGTCTCTAACTGGATGCAATGAGAAATTCCGTGATGAGGGCATCTTCGTAATAGTTCTTTAAACCTCTCCCACGCCTCATACTAGGATCTGACTATTGGAAGGTATTAATCTCGTTCCTCAACTTAGCATTCTTGCTAGGTGGGAAGTACTTCATAGGGAATCTTTCTGCTAACTCTTGCCATGTGGTAATGGAATTTAGTAACAATAAGTTCAACCAGGGTCAAGCTCTATCCCTAAGTGAATATGGTTACAGCTCTAATCGTAGTGCATCTTTGGGTACTCTGGCTAATTTGAAAGAATCACTCACTTCCATAAATAATCTTAG
Source organism: Gossypium anomalum (assembly GCA_025698475.1). NCBI lineage: Eukaryota > Viridiplantae > Streptophyta > Magnoliopsida > Malvales > Malvaceae > Gossypium > Gossypium anomalum. The sequence continues at coordinate 45,006,438 of CM046963.1, forward strand.
GTGAAGGTGAGGATATTCAGTAGGCATTCCACTAAATTAGCCCACCATTGCTAATTTAACCTTCAGCTACCTTAGAAGATTAAGCATGCACCAATTAAACACTGTGTCAATTAATTACAATTTCAATACATTTAATAATTAATTCATTTGTTACCTTACATTTATAATGCAAGTACAACATAAGCATGATTTTATTTAATTGAATAACTTACCAAGGCCTATAACAACACAAACATGATTTTAATAATTTAAGTGGACAGAATGCAATCAATCCACATGAATTAAATTTAAATCATTTTAATTAGAACAAAAACAACAACAAAACAATTTTTCATATTAATAATCACAACATGAACAAGAAAATTAAAGAGAAGGGTACTAGGAAGCAAATCCAGTGTTTCTCTAGACTTTTAACACCCCAAACCCGGCCCAAACGTAATGGCCGAATCTGGTGTGTCACGTTGAAGTGTTTTAGTAAAAACCTTATTTTCATTGAAAACCCTTCTTTCAAATGATACATCTGATTTACTTTGAAAAAAAAATCTCTTATCAGTTACGAAAGCTTGTTTAAGATATTTGATTTAAGAAAACTTATCAGTTAAAAATTTAGTTGCGGAGACGTAGAAAAACATATTATAATTTAGAAAATGTGTTCAACTTCTCGTTATTACAACGTATAACAATAATAATCCAAATACTCAAAAGGGAAGGCCTTGTTACAATCCCAGCTGAAAATCACTTAAGAAACTTATATGTTTTAAAAGAAAAATAAACAAGTCCAAATTGTCTTACTAGCCGGCCATCTCCGACTCCCTCCAATCATCGAACCCCGTACTGAGCATCATCTGAGAAAAATAAAAATAGGGGGGTCAGTTTTCGAAAACTCAGTGTGTACAACCATCAACGAGAAACAAGCATTCATCAATCACCATACAACATACATGCAATGCAATGCAGTGCAACCCACCCCAATAATCCAACTGGTACACTTCTTTTCCGTCCCCCTATTTACATCCTGTGGGGATATAAATATCTACCCACCAACCCATACACATCAATGGTAGCCCGGTTGCGGAACTACCTAAGTTGCAGCAAGCTGCCAATCACATATTGGGCTTAAAAGCAGTCGGTGGATCCACGGTTGTCAAGCAACCATGCGACCCTCATATACTCCCTCCGTTCCATAAATCCCAACCCATATGCAACCTAAACTGGATATCATATGAATGCATATGAATTCATGTAGCAATCATAAATCTTACACTCAACACATGGGGGTATTTTAGTCATTTTTTCCCTTAAGGGTATTTTGGTAACTTTTCTTTATTACGGGTTTTTACTTACCTTGGCCCGTTAACAAATCCCATGAGCTAAGATGAACGAATACTATGCACCAGGTAGGATTCTAGAGAAGAGGAGGTGAGTCATTAAGACTGCTTAAGTACCAAGCTCTCCCTAGATCCAATCCTAGACATGCATATACCCGTTGCCACATCTTAACCCAATGACTTGTCCACGGTCTCAATAACTGAATTAAGTTTTATGCAGTCTTCATATACTAGGCCTAAAACCTTTTACAAAGCCCAGACAAATCCACATACCTATATATGGCCCACTAGGCCCAATTTCTGTCATATGACCCATTAGGCCCAATCTCATATATGTGGCCCATTAGGTCTAAATCACATTCTTATGGCCATTAGGCCCAAATCACATTTACAGACATGCTCACATACAATTTTCCATCACATAGCATCAATTATCAATTTTTGCCTATTATGGGCCCAATAGCCCATCGGGCCCATTTAGCCTATTCTGGCCCGGTTGGCCAATCTACAGCCCAAGTCCATTGAATCGCCTATGGGGCCTCAGACAACCTATCAGTTTCCCCCTTATGAGTGTTCGTGCACTCGCAAGACTAACGTAGCCAAACTTTCGGCTTTTCGGCATTTCTGCATTTCAACTTTTCGGCATTTCAGCTTTTACCGATCTACTTATGTGTGCAGTGTATGTACACACCTGGTAATAAAGCGTGCTGCGATTTTCTTAGCCTCCAACCTACAATCAATATCACCCTTCAATTAATCGCATGCTGAATACATATCTTTACCAAAATTGAAATCTCACCTTTCACCTTACCTTGCGCGACAAGTTATAACAGCCTCTTCTTTAATCACTAACCACGATCAACTTCTAGATCTACACCAATCTTAATTATTTAAACCGGCATAACAGTTGACTTGTATCCAACACAAGTCCCCCTTTCCTTAACTATGACCATTCGGCCAACTAAGATCAAGAACACTTACCAAAGTCTCTTACCTTATTCGACCAAAGAGGTGTTCGGCCCTTGAGTTTTGTATGGCAACAAAAGACTATTCGGCACCAAGGGAAGAAGGAAGAAGAAGTCGGCTAAACCAAAATTGAATCAAAGATAATTGAGTAGAGGAAGGATGGGAAATCGGCACAAGGAAAAGAAAGAAAACTAGGGTTTTCGGCTTTTAGAAAAAAGGGTTTCTGGCAATAAGGTGAAGGAGAATTCGGCATTAGCCTGGCAACCACACATTTGGCACCTATATATATAGCCTCTATAGTCTAATTTCCTATGCCTAAATTCCCATTTCGGCTCCACCACTTCTTCACTCTTCATCTCCTAGTTTTTCTCCCTGATAACTCCTTAATCCCCTCCTCAAATTTTTCCTCTTATCACTCCCTACAGAGTTCATATCCAACGCCTCATCTGTCCATCTTTCAAGCAAAAATAAATCCCCCTTTTGAGCAAGGAGGGATTCGAACCCCAGACCTCTGACACTAGCAACACCCCACTTATCCACTGGGCCAGCAAGTTCTTTTCTATCCAATTCTTCCTTTATTTATTCAAAAGCCCACCTACTTGCCATCAGGGTTGCTTTAATAATTAAACTATAATTTCCTTCACTTCTTAGCTCTAACTCCAAAACTAACCGAGATCTACTATCACATAATTAACACTTAACCAGGAATACTAAGCACACATTTTTTTATCAGAACCAAAAAAAAATTTAGGATTTCGAGATTTTTGGGGCGTTACAACTTTACCCCCTAAAAGAAATTTTGTCCTCAAAATTTCCAACTACTAACATAGACTATCACACCACACTTCCCCTGCGCACTCTAATTCCAACTTAGCTAAATAGCACACTATGGGTAAGTACGTACCATTATTCGCTTCTGGAGCGTCTCCATCCTCTTGACGACGTGCCGCATAGACCAAAGCTGGCTGCCTTACCTCAACATGACCATCACCTCTGCCCGGTGCTCCACGACCCAAACTGTTTTCACCCCTGGCCTGATTATGGCCTCTCGATGGCTGTTGACCACCCTTCGATGGTTGTACACCACCTCGATCCACGACTGGCACCTGAGTCGGCATTCTAGGGAAATTTTTGATCCTATGCTCCATAGATCCATAAGCTAGACAAGCTCCCATCCTCTTCCAACATTCGCCTACATGACATTTCCTACAATCAGCACAAGGTGGCACCCTTGGATTAACAGTAGGGGGCCCTGCTCTAACTGGCCCATTAAATCTGGCCCTAGCCCTAGGCCTCTGATCGACACCAGGAGCCTCAGCCTCTCTTTTATCCTTAACCCTTTCTTATTCCCGATTTAGACGTTCAGTACGCTTTACCTCCTCCTCTATCTTTGCTTTCTCTACCAACTCTGAGAAAACTCGCTCCCTTTGTGGGGCTATCAATACTCTAAGGCTATCTCTAAGTCTATCCTCAAACCTAACGTAATGCTCATAGTCCGTTGCCACCATAACTCTTGCATACCTACTAAGGTGTAGAAATTTTGCCTCATACTCCGCCACAGATTTGTTTCCCTGGGTCAAGTTCAGGAACTCCTTCCTTCTAGCATCCACATAACTCGCACCTACATACTTCCCTTGAAACGTAGTTTTGAAGAACTTCCAAGTGACGACGTGCCTCGCCTCAACATGACCAGCACCTCTGCCCAGTGCTCCATAACCCAAATCGTTTTCACCCCTGGCCTGATCATGGCCTCTCGGTGGCTGCTAACCACCCCTCGATGGCTGTACAGCACCTCAGTCCATGACTGGCACCTGAGCTGGCATTCTAGGGCAATTCTTAATCCTATGCTCCATAGATCCACAAGCTAGACAAGCTCCCATCCTCTTCCAAAATTCGCATACATGACTTTTCCCACAATTAGCACAAGGTGGCACCCCTGGATTAACAGCAGGGGGCCCTGCTCTAACTGGCCCATTAACTCTGGCCCTATCTCTAGGCCTCTGATCAACACCAGGAGTCTCAGCCTCCCTTTTATCCTTACCCCTTTCTTTTTCCTGATTTAGGCACTCAGTGCGCTTTACCTCCTCCGCTATCTTTGCTTTCTCTACCAACTCCGAGAAAACTTGCTCCCTTTGTGGGGCTATCAATACTCTAGGGCTATCAATACTCTAAGTCTATCTCTAAGTCCATCCTCAAACCTAACGCAACGCTCATAGTCTGTTGCCACCATAACTCTTGCATACCTACTAAGGCATAGAAATTTCGCCTCATACTCCGCCACAGATTTGTTTCCCTGGGTCAAGTTCAGGAACTCCTTCCTTCTAGCATCCACATAACTCGCACCTACATACTTCCCTTGAAATGCAGTTTTGAAGAACTCCCAAGTGACCTGCTCAGGTTAGGTGCCCTCTTTCACCGTCAGCCACCACTGGTAGGCTTCTTTCCTAAGCAGCGACACTGCCCTTTCAACTTTTGTTCAGGTGAATAGTCTAAATCCTCCATTATCCTTTCAGTGGCTTCCAACTAGTATTCTACCACGTTAGGGGCCACACCAGACACGCCCTTGAAAATCTTAGCCCTATTTGAACGAAGTCGTTCTGGAATGGACCCCTGATTTCCAATGCCATTGTTGGGCCCAACGACCCTTTCCAAAATCCTCAGCATTGCCTGCGACAATGCATCTTTTCCCATAGCCCGATCATGCCCACAGGTGAGGCTGGAGCCTCTTCTACTCCAACATTGGGCATATGGCCCAATGTCAACGATTTAGCCCTAACACTTTCGCGGCCTCGGCCACTGCCTCTTGCACCTCTCCTAGCACTCATCATTGATTCACGTATTTTTTGGATTAAAATTTTTATGAAGTTTTAGTTAATTTCCATGATTAAATCGTTGTTTTATGAAAGTACATAAAGAGAAGATTATTTTCGATAATCCTTTACAGTTTCAAGATCCTACGGGCTTCAGTTTCATAATTATCTAAAGTAGCCCTCTAACTATCTACAGACTTAAGAACAAAAGAACTTACTTGGTTTGACGTCAGAGACTCGGTGTGCCGCTCAACAAGACTTCCTTTCTTCCAAAACCTAAAAAAACCAAGTAATAAGGCCCACTTCACAGTTTAAATTTTGCAACCAGGCTCTGATACCACTAAATGTAACACCCCAAACTCGACCCGGACGCTATGGCTGAATCTGGTGTGTCACGTTGAAGTGTTTTAGTGAAAACTTTATTTTCATTGAAAACCCTTCCTTCAAATGATACATCTAATTTACTTTGAAAAAAAATCTCTTATCAATTGCGAAAGCTTGTTTAAGATATTTGATTTAAGAAAACTTATCAGTTAAAAATTTAGTTGCGGAAACGTAGAAAAACATATTATAATTTAGAAAACTGTGTTCAACTTCTCGTTATTACAACGCATAACAATAATAATCCAAATACTCAAAAGGGAAGGCCTTATTACAATCCAAACTAAAAATCACTTAAGAAACTTATATGTTTTAAAAGAAAAATAAACAAGTCCAAATTGTCTTACTAGCCGGCCATCTCCGACTCCCTCCAATCATCGAACCCCCTACTGAGCATCACCTGAGAAAAATAAAAATAGGGAGTGAGTTTTCGAAAACTCAGTGTGTACAACCCTCAACGAGAAACACGCATTCATTAATCACCATACAACATACATGCAATGCAATGCAGTGCAACCCACCCCAATAATCCAACCGGTACACTTCTGCTCCGTCCCCTGATTCACATCCTGTGGGGATATATATATCGAGCCACCCAACCCACACACATCAATGGTAGCCCAGTTGCGGAACTACCTAAGTTGCAGCAAACTTCCAATCACATATTAGGCTTAAAAGCCGTCAGTGGATCCACGGTTATCAAGCAACCATGCGACCCTCATATACTCCCTCCGTTCCATAAATCCCAACCCATACGCAACCTAACCAAGATATCATATGAATGCATATGAATGCATGTAGCAATCATAAATCTTACACTCAACACATGGGGGTATTTTAGTCATTTTCACCCTTAAGGGCATTTTGGTAACTTTTCTTTATTACGGGTTTTTAGTTACCTTGGTCCATTAACAAATCCCGTAAGCTAAGATAAACGAATACTATGCACCAGGTAGGATTCCAGAGAAGAGGAGGTGAGTCATTAAGACTACTTAAGTACCAAGCTCTCCCTAGATCCAATCCTAGACATGCATATACCCGTTGCCACATCTTAACCCAATGACTTATCCACAGTCTCAATAAGTTAATTAATTTTTATGCAGTCTTCATATACTGGGCCTAAAACCTTTTACAAAGCCCAGACAAATCCATATACCTGTATTTGGCCCACTAGGCCCAATTTCTGTCATATGACCCATTAGGCCCAATCTCATATATGTGGCCCATTAGGCCTAAATCACGTTCTTATGGCCATTAGGCCCAAATCACATTTACAGTCATGCTCACATACAATTTTCCATCACATAGCATCAATTATCAATTTTTGCCTATTATGGGCCCAATAGCCCATCGAGCCCATTTAGCCCATTTTGGCCCAGTTGGCCAATATACAGCCCAATCCCATGGAATCACCCATAGGGCCTCAAACAACCTATGGGTTTCCCCCTTACGAGTGTTCACGAACTCGTAAGACTAACGTAGCCAAACTTTTGGCTTTTTAGCATTTCGGTATTTCGGTATTTCAGCATTTCAGCTTTTGCCGATCTACTTGTGTGTGCAGTGTATGTACAGACCTGATAATAGAGCGTGCTGCGATTTCCTTAGCCTCGAACCTACAATCGATATCACCCTTCAATTTATCGCATGCTTAATACATATCTTTACTAAAACCGAAATCTCACCTTTCACCTTACCTTGCGCGACAAGTTATAATAGCCTCTTCTTTAATCACTAACCATGATCAACTTCTAGATCTACACCAATCTTAATTATTAAAACCAGCATAACAGTTGACTTGTATCCAACAAAAGTCCCCCTTTCCTTAACTATGACCATTCGGCCAACTAAGATCAAGAACACTTACCAAAGCTCTCACCTTATTCGACCAAAGAGGTGTTCGGCCCTTGAGTTTTGTATGGAAACAAAAGATTATTCGACACCAAGGGAAGAAGGAAGAAGAAGTCGTTTAAACCAAAATTGAATCAAAGAAAATTGAGAATAGGAAGGATGGGAAATCGGCAAAAGAAAAAGAAAGAAAACTAGGGTTTTTGACTTTTAGGAAAAAGGGTTTCTGGCAACAAGGTGAAGGAGAATTCGGTATTAGCCTGGCAACCGCACATTCGGCACCTATATATATAGCCTCTATAGCCGAATTTTCTATGCCTAAATTTCTATTTCGGCTCCACCACTTCTTCACTCCTCATCTCCTAGTTTTTCTCCCTGATAACTCCTTAATCCCCTCCTCAAATTTCTCCTCTTATCACTCCCTTCAGAGTTCATATCCAACGCCACATCTATCTATCTTTCAAGCAAAAATAAATCCCCTTTTTGAGCAAGGAGGGATTCAAACCCCAAACCTCTGACACTAGCCACACGCCACTTGTCCAATGGGCTAGCAAGTTCTTTTCTGTACAATTCTTTCTTCATTTATTCAAAAGCCCACCTACTTGCCATCAGGGTTCCTTTAATAATTAAACTATAATTTCCTTCACTTGTTAGTTCTAACTCCAAAACTAATCGAGACCTACTATCACATAATTAACACTTAACCGGAAATACTAAGCACACATTTTTTTATCAGAACTGAAATTTTTTTTGAGATTTTGAGATTTTCGAGGCGTTACAAGACTAGTGCGTTCCTCTTCTTCTCAGCTCATTTTGTTGAACCAAAGTCTCTACAAACAATTGAATGATACTATTCTAAGATGGATGAAGACTTTTTTTCAAGAGGGAAATCGACAAGGGAAATGGACAAGAAAAAGGGAAAAATAAAAATAGAAAGTGAGTGAAAGAGAGAGAGAGGTGTGTAGGAATGAATGGTGTGTTGAATGAAGTAATAAAATGGGGTATTTATATGTAACATCCCAAATTAGGGCCTAGTCAAAACAGTGGTTTTGAGACCACAAATTTGAAGTAGAAACAATTATTTTATGATTATTAGAAGGCCTATGATATGATTGCATTCTTGTGTGAAAATTTCATGAAGAAATTTCATTGATAAAGTGTCGAATTTAACATTTAGGACTAAATTGCAAAGGTTGCAAAATGTGAGTTCTAGAAGCCTTAAACATGAAATTGCCATTGATTATTAATTAGAGGTCTTTAAATAGAAATTTGCCCAATTTCTATAATTATGGAAAAAATGGGCATGAATAGTAAACTTTTGGAAGAAAGGCCGCCTTAAGGGCATTTTTTGCATTTGGTTAATAAAAGAATAAAAAGGGAAAACTAAGTCAAAATTGTGTCCATCTTCTCCCACCTTGGCCGAAAATCTCAAGGGTTCCATAGCTAGGGTTTTGTCATCTTTCAAGATTGATTGTAAGTACACCCCAGCCCCGTTTTTAATACTCTTTACATTTTTAAAGTCCTCGTAACCCGATTTACCTATTTCTACCATTATTTTAAAGTAGGGTTCATGTTTGAAATTTGACCCATGTATGACGTGCATGTGTTTTGATGTTTAATCGAGGAATATGAATGTTTGATGTGTGATAAACATCTTTTACCAAGTGATTTCTACTGAAAATAGCTAAAAAGTACTTATTTGTAAAGTTTGTAAAATGGGTAGTAAGATGTATGCTTTAATTAGAAATGTGGGCTTCTATGAGTATGTTGTATAGGCTTGGATAACAAAGAAAATGAACACATTTCATTTTACGAGCATAGGGACTAAAGTGTAAATATGTGAAAGTTTAGGGGCAAAAACATAATTTCACCTAAATATAGTTTTTGGACTGGTTTGAATAGTATGATGATTAAATAAGCTGAACTTTCTATTATAAATCAAGAAAAACGGAGTTCAGACCTAGACTGGGGAAAGAACAAGATTTTAGACTAAATCAAATTAATTGTCCATATTTTGTACCGAGATAAGTTCATGTGTAAATAATGCAATATTGTATCATGTTTTAATACTTTATTTGTGTATGAATTTCTATGCATAATTTTTATGACGATTGTATGAAAGACCTAATGGTTGATGAGAATAACTTCGTGAACGAGTTCTACAAGGATATGACATCGAGAAAATCTCGTTTGAACCTTAGGAATAGTTAGGATACAATGTGACATTTCACTAGGAACTATGTGATTTATGAGCTTATGAGATATGTGATATATGTTCATGTGAATCTGGGTGCTGGTCTTGTACGTCTACCGATGGCTGGGTAGCCCAGCATGTGTTGCGGGTACCTGTCAACTTGTGTGAGCAGCCCGTGTAGTTATGTCCTGACTGTCAGCTTCTGTGAGCAAGCCCATGATTAGCTCGAGAGCGAGCAATGTGTGATTATGATATGAGGTAGCATGAGGCTACATTTGAAGCACTATGTGCAAGTCTTCCGTGTATCCGATAGTATTCTGAGTGTTCAACGGGTAAACATGTGAGTTATTCGACAAGTAAGTCAATGATGAGGAAATATGACAATGTGTTACGAGTTGGTACAGGTATGTACAAAAAAACTCATATAAATGGGCTCGGTATGTGATGAACTTTTGGTAAGATTGAAAACGTGTAAGTTATGTCTATAAATTTAAGTTATGCCTATGAAATTATGATGACACATATGCAAGCTAAGTTATGTCAATGGTATATATATATATATATATATATATATATATGTATATGATTATGTTGCTATTTATTTACATGTGAACTTATTAAGCTTTATGCTTACTCCCCTCTCTTTTCCATTTTCTTATAGCTAACTCGGGAATCGAAGGACGTCAAAGACTCGATCACACTATCAACTGGACATTTGGGTATAGCTAGTCTCAACATTTTGAGTATGGCATATATAGGGACTTGGTCTTTTTGTTATATGTCAAATTGGTCTAGCCAAATGTGTTAGCTTATGGTAATATTTGATTCATTTAGTATATGGCCATGTGATATGGTTCATATTAATTATTTAGGTTGTAACCCTAATTAATTATGCATGCATGCAATGTGTTATGCTTGATGTTGTTGCTTGTAGATGAAATGTGTGATGAATGGAATATATGCTAAGTAAATGAGTAGTGGCTAATAAGTATGACCAAAGCTATGGTATAATTGAGTAAATTGGAAGTAGGTTTGCCATGGTGAATAAATATGAAATTGGTGTGGAATGCTATATGAAAGCATGACGGTTTGAATAGGTGATATGTTGACATTACAAAGTCATGAATTAATCAAGTTTATGAGTATTTGAGTGACTAAATATATTATGTTGCATGTCATCAAAAATGTATGAGTGAATGAGCATTAAGGGTGACAAACGGTTTGGAAGATAGCTTCAATGTTGTCCACACGGGTAGACACAGGGGAGTGTGTCTAGGCCGTATGTGACACACGGTCTGCCCCATGGGCGTGTGATTCGACCCTGTGTCCCTTGCACCTTAGTTCATACAAACAGAATGCCCAGTAGTAATCATAAGGGCTGAGACACGACCATGTGTCTTAGCCATGTGAGAGACACGGCCATAGGACATGGGCATGTGCCCAGGCCGTGTGAAGTCTGCACCTATTTTATGGAAAATTATGAATTTTAATTGCCCACACGGCCTAAGCACACGGTCGTGTGCCTTGGCCGTGTGACTACATTTTGTGCATGACGTCATAAATAGAATGGACCCTAAGATGGACACGGCCTAAAGCACGGGCATATCACGTGTGATATGCCACACGGGCGTGTCCCTTCACCACACGGGCTTGTGGACCTGTTTCATGATGAAAATTTTCTAAGTCTCTCGAGAGTTTCTAAAGTTCTCAGTTTAGTTTCGAACCGTCCCTAATATATGTTTTGGGCCATGTAGACTCGTTTAAGGGACGATATGAATGTTTATGAAAAGTTTTTAATTTTGAGTGGAAATTCGTGTCTCGATTTTGTATGAATGTTTATGTTTATGTCCGGTAATCCCTCATAACCTGTCCCAGTGTCGGACATAGGTAAGGAGTGTTACATTATAGGTGGGAGTGGCTATTAAAAGTAGCAAATAATTAGCAACCATACACTCCCCTTGGCCGACCACACATGGAGCAAAGTTTGAATGTTTCAAACTTTGCTAAATTTAGCTTGGGGGAAATCTTCAAAGGCACAAAAAGTGGAGGGGTTTGAATGGAGTTTAAGGAAACTTTGAGGGTTGTTTTGCAAGAATAAAAATCAGCAAAATTCAACTGATTCGATCAGCTTGTTGGATGGTTGTGGGCTGCAATTTCTCTTGTTGGATCAGTCTTCTTTTATTAGCACAAACGAGCCACTTTCTCCTTCAGGTTTTATATTAATTTTTAACCCAATTAACTTAGGATAAAAATTAAATATAAAGTGCATAAAATAATCATTATTTGGACCGTCCTTGGTGCAAGTGTGACTATTCCATGACTTGTGTCCAGTCAAAAGATGTAGGACTTAAGGATTAATGCATGAAAGGTTAATCACAAAAGGTTATGTCGAATCATGACTTCTCGTAACTTAGGTAGCAATGATGCATTGCTAGATGCCACTCATTATTTGTAACATTAGAATCGTTCTAATATTACTGCTAACGTTACAAGAACCTATAGGGTCACACCCTATGGTTGAAATGAACGGAGTAAAACATAGTTGGTATTGTATTCTGATTGTCAGATGAATTAAATTAAATCAAATTGTTGAACATACTATACGTACAAGGATGTTGTACACATAATCAGAACATAATTTCAATAGTATATGAATTTGGTTCGTATATAAGTTTAAATAAATATAGTTTACCGAAATCTTTATTATAATTAATGTAATTATAATTTTCAGTTAAATATTATTATATTTATTATAATGATGACTATTATGTTCAGATTAATTTTAATGAATTAATATTCATTAAAAAGATATACCAATTAAAAGGGTGTTATATATGGTAAGGGTAAAAACCCTAAAGAGAGAATATATAAATAAGCCCGAAATTATGCTAAAGGGTCTAGCAGCCGTTAAGCATAAAAATCACTGAAATAGTTTCTGAGATTTTTCTACCGTTCATTGTCAACTGGGTGGACTACGTAGAGGCCAACATCAGAAAGGTTGCAGCTTGGTTCGATAGTGGTTCAGGATCCCCGTTGCCTAGGCGTCGCTGTCTACTCAGATTGAAGTTTCGGTAATTTTGAAACCTTTTATCACCCCGATACGTTCCTTACACATGGATCCATGGTTTGGATTGCCGGGATGTTTTTAATTATTTTATTTTTTCACTACACCTTGGAGGCACCGGCGTTCCAACAGTGGTATCAGAGCCACTTGTGTGATACAGACTCGGGTTTAAATACTTGGGTGATGCAATTGTATGAGATGAATGTTTTAATTTTAGTATGTTTTTCTGTTTAAATCGTTTAAGCAGAATCTGATAATTGTTCCTTTCGATAAGTGATTAAATGTTAATCATGGTATTATGGCCTATTCGGTTTTATGTTATTGCTGTAAACCTTAATAAATCTGTTATGCTGTAGCGGTGATTTTACAATTTCCAATAAGAGTTTACTGGCCAGTGGAACAAAGGATTGTTCCGATATGAAACCTCAAGGATTAAAATCCTAAAAACACGATTCTGTTGATAAAAGTTATCAAATCGTGAGGTTTCATTTGACTAGAGTATGTGGTTCGTACCCTGGTCCATACCACGGGGGCTCCACCCCCGCACCCCCGGGGATGGGGATCAAGCAGCTACGGTCACGAGCCTTCGGCCCAGTCCCTTCGATCGCCTCAGATCCCCATCATCTTCCAATATGTTTTGTAATAAATAAAACTTAATGGGCCATAAAAAGGTTGAAATGATATTTTGATATTTCACTTGACAAAATGTTGAATGATATATGCTATTTTTGAAATGCACGGTGTTTGAAATGCATAGTTATAGCCCGATGACCCATTTGATAAAAGGTTGTAATTTTATAAATACGGCCTGCGTGTCGTGCCTTACTACTATTTTTTTGCATTTCTCTTCTCATCTTACTCCCTAATATGTAAAACGTGTTTCTGAATTTTGTAATTTGTAAAAGTTACTGTGGACTAGACGAGAAGGAAGATGGGCCGACTAGTGTGGATCGACAGCTTGTGAAACGGCTTACACCTTTAGGTTCCCTTTTGGTTCTCCCATTGGCTTAGGTTGAACCACCATAGTTTATGGGCTATAACTATTGCATTTATTTATTGCTTTACTTATTCATGCATGAAATGCTATGGATGTCTAAAGCATGCAAATTTGGTAATAATAAACCCCATTAATTTGATAAGATCAATTAGAAGATTAAATGGACTAAAGTAGACCATAATTAGTGAGATGTAACACTCTAATAAAATCCCTCTATTAAAATATTAAGTCAACATGGCCTTCCAATTTATGCCCTCGTTAAGGCCTCGATCAATATGTAGGTTTTGCCAAAGCGAAGTACTAGTATTTATCTTGGTTAAATGCAAAGAATAAACAAGTGATATTCGCTGGTTAAAAATTAGTTAATGACTTAACTAGGTTATTCTAATAGGATTAGAAACCTAGAGGCAAGTAATTTGGATAAATCATAAGATGATTAGAACAAGAGTTGTTCACCAAATTGTAGGAGTTACATATGATGTAATTAGCAAGTGTTGCTTACCTAAATAACCATAATCTTGAGAGTAAAGCCAAAGTTGACTTAAGAGGAGTTGAAATATGGATCCTTGATCCACTAGAAATACTTTCAAGAAAGTCTTTCCGAAATTAATATATGAAGGTTATTAATTTTGAAATAGAATAGTGGCAAACATCATATAATAAAGTCCTTTTAATGATTGATATAAACTTGGTAAATTTATTCACACGCATATTTTATTGTTGTAGATATATTATGGCTGCAAACACTAATACACTCTCATTGCGATCGGTCCTTGAGAAGGATAAATTGAATGGTTTGAACTTTCTTGACTGGTTCCGTAACTTGAGGATTGTCCTCAAACAAGAACGAAAATTATATGTCATTGAAAAATCACTTCCTGATGAACCACATGCTAATGCCTCGAGGGCTGATAAAGATGCTCACGAGAAGCATCTCAATGATATGTTAGACGTTGGATGTCTTATGCTTGCCACTATGAATCCTAAGCTTCAAAAGCAACATGAGGATATGGTTGCTTATGGTATGATCGAGCACTTGAAAGAACTATATCAAGGGCAAGCAAGGCAAGAGAGGTTCGATATCTCTAAGGCCCTATTCCAATGTAAGCTGGCTGAATGAAGCCCAATAGGACCTCATGTCTTTAAGATGATTGGTTATATTGAAAGCCTGTCTAAGCTTGGGTTTCCATTGGGCTAAGAGTTGGCCACTGATGTTATTTTACAATCGTTGCCGGATAGCTATAGCCAGTTTTTCCTCAATTTCAATATGAATGAAATTGACAATACTTTGCCACAATTGCTTAGCATGTTACGAACTGCTGAAGGCAACATGAAAAAGGTTGGACCCAAGCCCATACTGATGGTCCGTAACAATAAGGGCAAGGGAAAGCCCAAAATCCTGACAAAGCCTAAGGGCAAAGGCAAGCCCAATCTTGGAAAAAGAAAGGCTACACTAAAACCTAAAGGTGGAGTGTCTAAGGAAGGAAACTGTTTTCATTGTGGTGTGACTGGACATTGGAAGCGGAACTGCCCTGTCTATCTTGAGGAAATCAAGAAGGCCAAAGCAAGCGGAATGTCTACTTCAGGTATTTATGTTATTGATATTAATTTATCAACTACTACTTCTTGGGTATTAGATACTGGTTGTGGTTCTCATATTTGTACTTCTGTATAGGGACTACAAAGGAGTAGGACTTTGGCTAGAGGAGATGTGGACCTGCGAGTTGGAAATGGATCAAGAGTTGTTGCATTAACTGTGGGAACATATACTTTATCTTTGCTAGTGGACTTGGTTTAATTTTAGAGGATTGTTATTTTGTGCCCGGTTTGACTAAAAACATTATTTCAATTTCTTGTTTAGACAAAATTGGTTTTGAGATAATAATTAAGAATAATTGTTGTTCCTTTTATCTCAATAATGTTTTCTATGGTTCGGCACAATTGATTAATGGCCTCTATATTTTAGATCAAATGAATCCCATTTACAACATAAATATTAAAAGATCTAAAATAAATGACTCAAATCAAACTTATCTTTGGCATTGTCGTTTGGGCCACATAAGTGAGAAATTCATATCCAAACTCCATAAATATGGTATCTTGGATTCATTTGTTTTTTAACAATTTGAAGTATGTGAATCTTGCTTATTAGGAAAAATGACTAAATCTCCTTTTACTGGTAAAAGTGAACGAGCTAGTGATTTATTGGGCTTAATACATTCAGATATATGTGGACCAATACATACACAAGCCAGAGGTGGATTTCACTACTTCATTACTTTCACTAATGATTTCAGTAGATATGGGTATGTTTATCTCATGCGCCATAAATCTGAGGCCCTTGAAAAGTTCAAGGAATTCAAAAATGAAGTACAAAATCAACTAGGCAAAACTATTAAGACACTTTGATCTGATCAAGATGGAGAGTATTTGAGCCTAGAGTTTGATGATCTTTTGAAGGAATGTGGGATTGTCTCACAACTTACTCCTCCTGGTACTCCTCAATGGAATGGAGTTTCTGAGAGAAGAAATCAAACTCTATTAGACATGGTTCGATCCATGATGAGTCATGCTGATCTACTGACTTCCTTTTGGGGACATGCACTTGAAACAACTATTTTTGCACTAAATCGTGTTCTATCTAAATCGGTTCAAAAGACGCCATATGAGATGTGGACTGGGAAACGTCTCAGTATGTCTTTTATGAAAATTTAGGGTTGTGAAGCTTATGTTAAACGTCAGATGTCTACTAGACTTGAACCCCAATCTGAAAAGTGTATCTTTATAGGGTATCCGAAAGAAACCAAAGGATATTATTTCTTTAATCCCACTGAGAACAAAGTGTTTGTTACTCGGACTGGTGTCTTCCTAGAGAGAGAATTTATTTCTAGAAAAGGAAGTGGGAGAAAGATTGAACTTGAAAAAATTCGAGAATCACAAGATACCACTGAACAGAGATAGAACAACAGCAAATTCCATAAGAAATTGAGGAACAAGTAACTGCTGTAGAAACACAACCACCGCGTAGATTTTTAAGAGAACACCATGCACCTGAGAGATATGGATTTCTGATTACAACGCATGGTGACATTCTTCTTATAGATCAAGATGAGCCTAGGACTTATCAAGAAGCAGTGACGAGCTCAGACTCTGAGAAATGGCTCGAGGCCATGAGATCTGAGATGGATTCCATGTATGAAAACCAAGTATGGACTTTGGTTGACCCACCCGAAGAGGTTAAACCTATAGGGTGCAAGTGGGTTTTCAAAAAGAAAACGGACATGGATGGTAATGTACAAACATACAAGGGGCGATTAGTCGCTAAAGGTTTTCGTCAAATTCATGGTGTTGACTATGATGAAACTTTTTCTCCTGTAGCTATGTTTAAATCCATCAGGATCTTGCTCGCCATAGCTACACTTCATAATTATGAAATCTGGTAGATGGATGTCAAAACAGCTTTCCTTAATAAGAAACTTGAAGAGGATGTGTACATGACACAACCTGAAGGTTTTGTCAATCCAAAGGATGCTAGAAAGATATGTAAGTTACAAAGATCCATTTATGGATTAAAGCAAGCTTCTCAAAGTTGGAATCTTCGTTTTAACGATGCAATCAAAGAGTTTGGTTTTATCAAAAATGAAGATGAGCCATGTGTTTACAAGAAATTTAGTGGGAGCACAATCACATTCTTGGTACTGTATGTGGATGACATACTTATCATAGGCAATGACATACCTACCTTACAGTCTATTAAGACTTGGTTAGGAAATTATTTTTCTATGAAGGACTTGGGCGAAGCTACTTACATCTTAGAAGTCAAGATCTATAGAGATAGATCAAGACGACTACTAGGTCTAAGTCAAGGTACATATATAGATAAAGTATTGAAAATGTTCAATATGGAAGAATCTAAGAGAGGATTACTACCTATGAGACATGGTATTTCACTCTCGAAGGAAATGTGTCCTTCAACTCCACAAGAGAGAGAACGCATGAGTAAAATTCCATATGCTTCTACTATTGGATCTATCATGTATGCCATGTTATGTACCCGTCCAGATGTCTCATATGCCTTAAGTATGACGAGCAGGTACCAAGTAGATCCCGGTGAAGGCCACTGGACCACAGTCAAGAATATCCTTAAGTACTTGAGAAGAACTAAGGATACGTTCCTAATATATGGAGGTGAGGAAGAGTTAAGTGTAAACGTTACTGCGATGCGGTTTCAAACCGACAAGGATGATTCTCAATCGCAATCAGGTTTTGTGTTTTGCCTTAATGGTGGTGCTGTGAGCTGGAAGAGTTCAAAGCAAAGTACAGTAGCTGATTTTACAACAGAGGCCGAGTATATTGCAGCTAGTGAGGCAGCGAAAGAAGCTATTTGGATCAAGAAGTTCATTTCTGAACTAGGGGTTGTGCCTAGCATATCAGATGCTATAGAACTTCGATGTGATAATAATGGAGCTATTGCACAAGCTAAAGAACCCAGATCTCACCAGCGATCCAAACACATACTTAGTCGCTACCATCTTATTCGAGAGATTATCGATTGAGGGGATCTAGAGATATGCAGAGTACCTACAGATAATAACATTCTTGATCCTTGACCAAAGCCTACGACACGTGAAGCATGATTGTCACACTAAGTCACTTGGTATTAGATATATGAGTGATTGGTCTTAGTGCCAGTGGGAGATTGTAAGAGTATGCCCAAAGATCAATCACGAGATGGTTGTAATAACATACTTGATTTATCATGTTTATTGATATAAGGCGTTGCCATTATTGTTTCAGTTTCTTTTCTGTGTACATAAATAAACTATTTTATAATAATGTCCTGAGAATAATATGATTATTCTTAAAAGATCCTTAGTTAAGTATTATTGTTGGCTAGGAAAACAATAATGCATTAAGACTAACATGTATTTGATTGATGATCAAGAGTTGTCATTGATATGGAGTGTCAAAATCAATGCCTGAATATGTGTGTTAGAGAACAACATATTGGACTGACCTGCTATGAATATGTTTCTTGGATTATTATGTAATTGTCACAACATTACTCATAGTGATTAATATGTATATGATCCTCATACTTGAGATCATCATTATCCCACTATCGTGAGTTGTATATTTTGATATAGTCAAACGAACATCGTAACTGGTTGTTCTATAAAGACTGATGTTGGATATACCACAATCTATGTAGAGGGATATGGTTGATCAATATAGGATAAGTCCCTCTTACATAATGGGAGTAATATCTAAGGCCACTTGATTGAGTGAGACTAGAAATGCATGGCCATGCTCAAGTAAGTTGATATGAGATGTCATACTTATTTGTGTATCATAGTTCACTTAAGGTATCAAGAAACATGGGATGGACTATGCAAGTGTGACTATTCCATGACTTGTGTCCATTCAAAAGATATAAGACTTAAGGATTAATGCATGAAAGGTTAATCACAAAAGGTTATGTCGAATCATGACTTCTCGTAACTTAGGTAGCAATGATTGCTAGATGCCACTCATTGTTTGTAACATTAGAATCGTTCTAATATTACTGCTAATGTTACAAGAACCTATAGGGTTACACCCTATGGTTGAAATGAACGAAGTAAAACATAGTTGGTATTCTATTCTGATTGTCAGATGAATTAAATTAATTATAGAATTAATTTAATTGGGCAATCAAATTGTTAAACATACTATACGTACAAGGATGTTGTACACATAATTAGAACATAATTTCAATAGTATATGAATTTGGTTCGTATATAAGTTTAAATAAATATAGTTTACTGAAATCTTTATTATAATTAATGTAATTATAATTTTCGGTTAAATATTATTATATTTATTATAATGAATTCATTAAAAAGATATACCAATTAAAAAGGTGTTATATATGCAAGGGTAAAAACCCTAAAGAGAGAATATATAAATAAGCCCGAAACTATGCTAAAGGGTTTAGCAGTCGTCAAGCATAAAAATCACTGAGATAGTTTTTGAGATTTTCTACCGTTCATTGTCAACTGGGTGGACTACGTAGAGGCTGACATCAGAAAGGTTGCGGCTTGGTTCGATAGTGGTTCAGGATCCCCGTTGCCTAGGCGTCACTGTCTACTCAGATTGAAGTTTCGGTAATTTTGAAACCTTTTATCACCCTAATACGTTCCTTACACATGGATCCATGGTTTGGATCGCCGGAATGTTTTTTAATTATTTTATTTTTCCGCTGTGCCTTGGAGGCACCGGCGTTCCAACACTTGGTTGAAAGAAAAAAAAATTTAGCCTTGCTCTTGGTTCACTTGTTGCAAAAATTTCTCCAACTATCCAAGCCTTTTGAGGTGTCTACCGAGCCAATTTTCACCTTTAGTGCAAACTTGTTGAAAATAAACCAAATTTGGGAAATTTTATTATAAAAATAATTAAAATTCAATATGTTAATAATTTAAGTGCAAATTAATTATTTTATTATTAAAGTGTAAATTTCAATAAAATTTATTACAAAAACTACATGAATTAGAGCTCAAAAGGTGCTAAAAAAGTCTATATGTTTTAGTGTTTCTAGTAGGCAATAGAGGGATGTTCCATGTGATGATGAAAAGAAGACACAGGATAATATGTTTGCCTCTAGAATAACACTTCAATTGAAACCGTGACTGGTGAAACCTAGTCTTGTAGGGGACTACATGTGTGTTCAAAAACAAGGAAGAATGTTAAGGGGTATAGAGGTGATGATTTGGTAAATAGCTCTAATGAGTGGTATAAAGATAAGAGAAAAAATGGTTCTTTAGAACAAGGATCAGAAACTAGCACAAGGAAGGGAGTATGTGGAAAAAAAGGGGTACATGTGTGTAAAATACGGAGTGCACATTGCATGAAATGGAAACAGTATGTTTGACAGTTATATAAAGGTAGCCTACGAAACTAGCATACATGTAGAGTAGTTGTAACATCCCAAGATAGGGCCTACAAGTTTGAGCCAAGGAAATAGGTATTCGTCAAAGGTTCGACGAATAGGTTTCCATTAGAAGACTTTGAGCAAGGAATTCGCCAGTGATTCGACGAACAGATTTGGGATGGCAAACAAGTATTCGCCAGTACAAGGAAAGTCATACTTGAGTTAGGAAGTTGACTTATATTCCACTTAAGACAACTTAGCAAGCACGTAACCTTTTTCCTAAGTCGGCTAAGGCATCCTAAGGGTACTAAAACACCTAGTGTCAATAAATTAAGCACTTCTCATGGAGAAGTCTCTCTTCGATTACTTAGTTGACAAGTCTCTATTCAGAGCCTAACCTAAAGTGTAACACCTAGAATTGGTGGGTCCTATGTTGGGAGAGTAGCTCAAAGGAATATGAGTGGCTTGGTCCTATCCGCCTAATTGATGCCTTTTACATATACTTAGGGCATTTAGTTGATAATAGAGTATAAGGTAAAAAATGTTCTCTAGAAGGTGTGAGTATGCAAAAATGAAGTGAATGGTAAGAATATTGAGGGTTCATTGGGTAACGAAGATAACACCAAAGTAAGGTACGTAAGTTCACCTAGTTATTGTGCAAGTTACATTTTTACGAGATGGTCAGGATTGAATGATGGGGTAAAACAAAGGTACATAAAGATTATAGACTCTCGAATATGTATCCTTATATATGTTAATCCCTGAGAGGATGATATTGAAGGTTAATGACACGTTTTAAATTCCACTAGGGAAATATGGATTTTCTAAATATATATATGGATATGAGCTTTAGAAAAGGAAAAGAGAAAGAGAGAGAGTTATCTTCTTCCTTCTAATTAAAAAACACATTTTCTATCTTGTTTTGGAGTTGATCAGGGATCGTTCTTGCAAAGCTGAAATTAAGGATCGAAGTTCATGCAAATAGTTGTTTCATGTTTGGGGTAAGTAATCTGGACTTGCATGCGGACTCTTAATTGAGTAAGTCTATTTGTGAGCATGGATAGTAAATGAAGAAGTAAGGTTTTACATGAAATTTAGCGAGAGTTATGATGATAATAAAAGTTCTATGAATGAGTTTTTAATGGCATTTCTGTCTTATAAATAGTGATTACTGAGTTTTCATGTTGGATGTTTGGGATTTGGATATCGAGCTATCGTTCATGGATGTAAGGTGAGTCCCTGAGCTGACTCTTGCATGTGTGTTATGCATTTTAGAAACTTCAATGAAAAGAGATAAAACAGTGAGATTTAGGCTAGGAAAGTATGATGTGATGATTTTGATGAGAAATGTATGAGCTACTAACTTGTGTGTGGATTACATGAAATATGATGGTCTAAGTCTGTAATAGGAATATGATGTTAAAGGATGCTTGTATCTGAAATATTGAAATGTGTATATGTTTCCGGAAAATCATGAATATGTCTGTCATGTATGAGTTAATGTATAATGAGTCTATGTTTATCTCCAGAGTCGTCTAAAGGAGTTTAATGGGACTTTAAACATGATCCTCTGAAAGGAAAAGTCCATGTCACCATATTGTGTAAGACTGTAGTTGGTGGGCTAGGTGGTGTCATATGGAAATACCATATTGTATAAGACCATAACTAGTGGGTTATGGCATCATATAGTGTAACATCCTGATTTAGGGTCTAGTTGAAATAATGGTTTTGAGACCACAAATCTGAAATAGAAATAATTGTTTTATGATTATTTGATTGTCCATGATATGATTGCTTGTTTGTATGAAATCTTTATGAAGAAATTTTATGCCTAAAGTGTCCAATTTGAAGTTAGGGACTAAATTGAATAAGTTGCAAAATACATATTATAGAATATTTGAGCATGAAATTGCATTGGATTATTAATTAGATGTCCTTAAATAGCAATTTGACCAAGTTCTAAAATTTTGGACAAAAATGGGCATAAATAGGAAAAATTTTGAAAGAAAGGCCTTAAGGGCATTTTGGTCATTTAGTTAATAAAAGAATAAAAAGGGAAAAATCAAGAAAAAATGATATCCATCTTCTCTAAGGGTGCCAAAATTTGGGGAGTCTCCATAGCTAGGGTTTTCAACATTTCAAGGTTGATTGTAAGTGCTCCCAAGCCCCGTTTTTAATGTTCTTTACATTTTTAAACTTGTCATCAACCGATCTAGCTATTTCTACCATTATTTTAAGCTAGGGTTCATGTTCAAAACCTTACCCATGTGTGAAATGCATGTATTTTGATGTTTAATGGAGGAATATGAATGTTTGATGTGTGATAAACATCTTTTACTAAGTGATTTTAGTGAAAACACCTAAAAAGGACTTGTTTGTAAAAGATGAAGAAATGGGTAGTAGAAATGCAATTTGATGAGAAACATGATGAGATCTGGCTTGGGTTGATGAGTCGAATTCACTTAGTTTCCCGATCGTCGTTCGAGAGAGTCATTCGTGCTTCGGGTTTTAGAACTAGCAGTGAATGAAAAGATACAGATAAGCGGAAGGTTTCAAAGTAGGGTGAATTTAGTAATAGGTTCGGATTATGTAGCAAAGATGGATGATGGTTAAATGGCTCGGTTTGGGATAACAAGAAAATAGTTTGAAAGATGGAAATGGGAAACGAGCTTAACGTCAGGAATGATTCAACACTAACTAGTGTCACCCCGGTTCCTATATTGTTAAGGTGAAAAGATGGATAGATGGATAGGTGAACGCCACACCAAGATTGGTGATAAGTTCAAAACAAGACAATTGACGCCACTAGCACAAGCTAGATAAGTCTTTCGAAAATTGTACGAGATATGAGAGGAAGCAACCTCACAAGAACAAATGTTCATTAACAAATTTGGCAAAAGTCCTCTTTACAATGAAATGTGCAAACTATTTATAGGCTAACAAGTAGTAGCCGAATGGACAAACTAATATCTTAAAGACCAAATAAATTCAGCTATGAATGCACTAGAATAATCTAGAACAAGTCTTTAATTTGCTAGGACTAGATTCGGCTGATGGGAACTCCATTGGACAGCTTCATGTGTAAGCAAAACATCTTGGATGAATGTGAAGTCTTGGGAACTCAATAGCTTGTCTAAATTCAGCCATGGAATGAATGAAACACTCAAGAAGTGTCTCTTGGTCGAATAGGTGCTTAAGGAAGTCATTTGGGCAGCAAACAATTCATGTATTTACCCACATACATTCAGCCATGCATGAACTAGAAGGGAGCTTGAATATGGCCGTACATGAACATTCATTAAATGCTCTTCATTCATGCATGTGTGCCGTCCAAAGTGAATGTATCTTCTCAATCCACATGCATGTAGTTAACCTTCCATATACATGAACTTAATTCCTCCCAAGCATTGAACCAGGCCGTGCATGAATCTTCTCATTCATTGAACTTTCCCGTTCATGCATCTCTTCATAAATGAACCTTCCACATTCGGCTAACCTACATGAATTTAACACACAATTAAATAAAATATAACTATTCATAAAAATCATAATTAATAATTAAACAACTTAATGAAATTAACTAAAATTCAAACATAATAATTATAAGTCAACTATCAAGTAAATTCGGCTAGCTCAAAAATAGTCAAAACACTTAATGAGCTGAGTTGAGCTAGGGGTTTCGGCATGAGCTATAGCAAACTTAATTATAAACTAAATTAAAACTTAATTTATTGGAATGAAAAAGAAATGAGCTGAATTGAGCTGAATTCTAGCTCAAACAAGCTAAATCAAGCTCAAGTGAGCTGATGGGAGCTGAATGGCGTATGGGGAACTGAAGAGGAGCTGAGATCGGATTGTAAAATGGTGCATGGAGTCTTCAAGGAGTTATCCTTAGCTCCTCCAACGTCATAGACCTTGTTGTCATCCCAAATGCGCATCACCAAAGCTGATAAGGCGTCTTGAATTCGCTTGGTTCGAGCTCGAGTCATAGGGCCTTTTGGAAGCTCGATTAGGTCTTGATTTTCATTCGAAAATGCCCCGGGCGTGCTCACATCATTCCCCCCGTCTTCAAAGTGACTTGTCCTCAAGTCGAAATCTGCATCAAAAGGGGATGAGTCAGAAACGTTAAAACTAGCACTTATGTTGTATTCACCCGGTAAGTCAAGCTTATATGAGTTCTCATTAATACGTTCGAGCACTTGGAAGGGTCCCTCTCCTCGAGGAAGTAACTTGGATCGTCGCTGGGCTGGAAATCATTCCTTACGTATATGGACCCAAACCCAATCACCGGGTTCAAATATGACTCTCTTTCGTCCCTTTTTTGCTTGCTGCACGTAAGACTTAGTTCTCGCCTCTATATTAGCTCGCACTTGTTGATATAGTCTTTTCACGTAATCGGCCTTTTTCCTAGCATCAGAATGAATCAATTGGTTATTAGGCAAAGGGACTAAGTCTAAAGGAGTTATTGGATTAAACCCATAGACCACTTCAAAAGGAGAATGC
Organism: Gossypium anomalum; assembly: GCA_025698475.1. Classification (NCBI taxonomy): domain Eukaryota; kingdom Viridiplantae; phylum Streptophyta; class Magnoliopsida; order Malvales; family Malvaceae; genus Gossypium; species Gossypium anomalum. Next base: position 45,031,436 of record CM046963.1, read on the forward strand.
TTGGTTGCTGAATGGACCGTTCTATTATAGGCAAACTCAATATGGGGCAAACAATCTTCCCATGATTTTAAATTCTTACGAATGATAGCCCGCAGAAGAGTAGAAAGCACTCGGTTGACCACTTTAGTTTGACCATCCGTTTGAGGATGACAGGTAGTTGAAAATAATAATTTGGTTCTGAGTTTACCCCATAAAGACCTCCAAAAATGGCTAAGAAATTTTGCGTCTCCATCTGACACGATAGTTCGCGGCACTCCATGTAAACGAACAATGTCCCTAAAGAAAAGATTAGAAATATGGACAGCATCATCAGTTTTTGCACAAGCAATAAAATGTGACATTTTAGAGAAACGATCTACAACTACAAATATAGAATCCTTTCCCGTTTTGGTTCGGGGTAAACCAAGGATGAAATCCATAGATATATCCGTCCAAGGAGTTTCAAGTATTGGTAATGGCGTGTAAAGTTCATGGGGTTGAATCTTGGATTTTGCTCGTTTGCAGGCCAAACATCTCTCACACACCCACTCCACATCTCGCATCATCCTAGGCTAATAAAAATGTTCGTTAAGGGTGGCTAGCGTCTTGCCAACTCCAAAATGTCCCATGAGTCCTCCACTATGTGCTTCTTGCACCAGCAAATCCCGAACAGAGCTTTGTGGAACACAAAGCTTACCTTCCTTGAACAAAAACCCATCAAACCTATAGAATTTCTCAAGTGCAACATGCTCACAAGTAGAATAGATCTCTCCGAAATCAACATCGTTAGCATACAATTCTTTTAGGAAAGAAAACCCAAGCAGTTTTGATTCAAGAGTAGAAAGTAAGCTGTACCTCCGCGATAGGGCATCAGCTACCATGTTGTCTTTACCTTTTTTGTACTTAATTACATAGGGAAATGACTCAAGGTACTCGACCCACTTAGCGTGCCTCTTGTTCAACTTGTTTTGACCCTTTATATGTTTCAGGGTTTTGTGGTTAGAATGAATCATGAACTCTTTAGGCCATAAATAATGTTGCCAGGTTTCTAGAGCCCATATTAACGCATACATTTCTTTGTCATAGACCGGATAATTAAGTGGGGCTCCGCTAAGCTTCTCACTAAAATAGGCAATAGGCCGTCCATCTTGGGTTAAGACAGCTCCAATTCCCACACCGGATGCATTACACTCAAGTTTAAAGGTCTTCGAAAAATCTGGCAAAGCAAGTAAAGGTGCGTTAGTAAGATAATTTTTAATCTCAATAAAAGACCTCTCTTGCTTATCTCCCCAATGGAACATGGAGTTCTTTTTGATCACGCTTGTTAAGGGTGCGACCATTGTGCTGAAGTTGGGCACAAATCGCCGATAAAAGCTTGCCAATCCATGGAAGCTTCGAACTTGGCTAATGAATGTAGGTCTCGGCCACTCTTGTATTGCCTTTATTTTCTCTTGATCGACTTCCAACCTTGTGCACTAACCACAAAACCAAGAAAGATGACCTTGTCAGAGCAAAAAGTACATTTCTTAAGATTAGCAAAGAGAGTTTCCTTACACAGTGTGTCAAGAACAGTATCACATGATCTTCCAAAGTCTTTCTATATATGAGAATATCATCGAAGTAAACAACAAAAAACTTACCAATGAAAGATCTCAACACATGGTTCATGAGTCTCATAAAAGTACTGGGAGCGTTGGTTAAGCCAAATGGCATGACCAACCACTCATACAAACCATGTTTCGTTTTGAAGGCAGTTTTCCACTCGTCGCCTTCTCACATACGAATCTGGTGATATCTGCTTTTTAGATCGATCTTGGAGAACAGTTTAGCTCCACTTAATTCGTCTAGCATGTCGTCTAGTCGAGGAATCAGATGTCGATATTTGATAGTGATTTTATTCACAGCACGATAATCGACACACATTCGCCAAGTACCATCCTTTTTCGGCACCAAGAGGACTGACACAGCACAGGGGCTAAGACTCTCTTTAATATAACCCTTTTCCATCAATTTGTTGACTTGCCTTTGTAGTTCTTTAGTTTCTTCGGGATTCGTTCTATAGGCAGGTCGGTTTGGAATTACCGCTCTGGGCACAAAATCAATTTGGTGCTCAATCCCTCATAGAGGTGGTAATCCACTCGGAGTCTCTTCCGGGAAAACATCTTGGAAATCCTGCAAAAGACTCAAAATAGAAGAAGGCAATTCCTCAGGCAGTTCGTTAGTACAAAAAAAATTTTCCTTGTACAGAAGTACAAGAATGGTTTGTTTTGACAGAATTGCTCTCCGAACTTCTCTTTTTTTTTGCAAACATACTTTGTTTTTCAACTTCTTTTTCTTGCTTTTCTTTTTCTTTTCTCGCTTGTCCTTTCTTTTCTTTTACTGTTTTCGCATTCTTTTTCTCATTTTTCTTTTCTTTTTCATTCTCTTTTCTTTCTTTACATTCATTCTTTCTTTTTAAATTTTCTCTCAATTGATTTACAACAGACTTCATTCTCATTTGATCCTCGAAAACTTGCTTTGGCGTTAATGGTGCCAAAGTGATATTCTTTCCTTGATATTTGAATGTATATCGGTTGGTGTACCCATCATGGGTGACTCTTCAATCGTATTGCCATGGCCTCCCAAGCAACAGATGTCCCGCGTGCATGGGAACAACATCACAAAGTACCTCGTCCTCGTACTTACCAATTGAAAAAGAAACAAGTACTTGTTTGGTTACCTTGATTTCACCACCATCATTGAGCCATTGGAGTTTGTAGGGGCTCAGATGTTTGGTGGTAGTCAAACCTAGTTTCTCCACCATCAAAGTGCTTGCCACGTTGGTACAGCTTCCACCATCGATGATCAAACTACAAACTTTTCCTTGAACTTGGCATCGAGAATGGAAGATATTCTCCCGTTGTTGTTCATTTTCAGGACTTTGAATACTGAGACTTCTTTTAACAACGAGGAGCCTTTTGTCTTGCGCCATGTTGAACAATAAGGTAGTTAGAATCCTCACCACAAATCTCACTATTTCACTCACAAAGAAAATATTAATGACACTCCACTCGTGTTTGCACTCATTTATAGGCTTTTTCAAACTCTCGAATGTTCTCACGCACTCTAGCCTTTTTCCACTCAAGCTTACTCTCGTAACCTCGTATTTTGTTTCTTTCGACTCGTCTTGGTGCTTTGGGGTCAGTTTCAAGATGGTTACAAGGGATAAGATGTTACGGTGTATGGGTAGGCTAAAAGAAAAAAAAATAGTCTTTTAGTGTAGTGTGGCATTTTGGGAGGGGTAAAAGTTGATGGAAACAAAGATTGAAGATCGGAGCAAAATAAAAAACAAAAGAACAGATCTTGATCACACACCTTTTTTTTTTAAAATTTCGTATATTTTTTTCTTTTTTTCTTTTTTAAATACTTCACAATATCACTATTACAATAGAGAGTACGAAAATTACAACTGAAATTTTTTTTTATATTCAATTTTTTTCACAACTACGAATCTATTTTGATCTTGATACGTATGTCGGCGCCTCTCGATTTACAAGCTCTGATACCAAATGATGTGATCCAGCTCGGGTTGATGAGTTAAATTCACTTAGTTTCCCGATCGTCGTTCGAGAGAGTCATTCGTGCTTCGGGTTTTAAAACTAAAAGTGAATGAAAAGATACAGATAAGCGGAAGGTTTCAAACTAGGGTGAATTTAGTAATAGGTTTGGATTATGTAGCAAAGATGGATGATGGTTAAATGGCTCGGTTTGGGATAACAAGAAAATAGTTTGAAAGATGGAACTGGGAAACGAGCTTAACGTCAGTAACTAGTGTCACCCCGGTTCCTATATTGTTAAGGTGAAAAGATGGATAGATGGATAGGTGAACGCCACACCAAGATTGGTGATAAGTTCAAAACAAGACGATTGACGCCGCTAGCACAAGCTAGATAAGTCTTTCGAAAATTGTACGAGATATGAGAGGAAGCAACCTCACAAGAACAAATGTTCATTAACAAATTTGGCAAAAGTCCTCTTTACAATGAAATGTGCAAACTATTTATAGGCTAACAAGTAGTAGCCGAATGGACAAACTAATATCTTAAAGACTAAATAAATTCAGCTATGAATGCACTAGAATAATCTAGAACAAGTCTTTAATTTGCTAGGACTAGATTCGGCTGATGGGAACTCCATTGGACAGCTTCATGTGTAAGCAAAACATCTTGGATGAATGTGAAGTCTTGGGAACTCAATAGCTTGTCTAAATTCGGCCATGGAATGAATGAAACACTCAAGAAGTGTCTCTTGGCTGAATAGGTGCTTAGGGAAGTCGGGTTGGGCGAGCAAACAATTCATGTATTTCACCCACATACATTCAGCCATGCATGAACTAGAAGGGAGCTTGAATCTGGCCGTACATGAACATTCATTAAATGCTCTTCATTCATGCATGTGTGCCGTCCAAAGTGAATGTATCTTCTCAATCCACATGCATGTAGTTAACCTTCCATATACATGAACTTAATTCCTCCCAAGCATTGAACCAGGCAGTGCATGAATCTTCTCATTCATTGAACTTTCCTGTTCATGCATCTCTTCATGAATGAACTTTCCACATTCGGCTAACCTACATGAATTTAACACACAATTAAATAAAATATAACTATTCAGAAAAATCATAATTACTAATTAAACAACTTAATGAAATTAACTAAAATTCAAACATAATAATTATAAGTCAACTATAAAGTAAATTCGGCTAGCTCAAAAATAGTCAAAACACTTAATGAGCTGAGTTGAGCTAGGGGTTTTGGCATGAGCAGTAGCAAACTTAATTATAAACTAAATTAAAACTTAATTTATTGGAATGAAAAAGAAATGAGCTGAATTGAGCTGAATTCTAGCTCAAACAAGCTGAATCGAGCTCAAGTGAGCTGATGGGAGCTGAATGGCGCGTGGGGAACTGAAGAGGAGCTGAGATCGGATTGCAAAATGGTGCATGGAGTCTTCAAGGAGTTATCCTTAGCTCTTCCAATGTCATAGACCTTTTTGTCATCCCAAATGCGCATCACCAAAGCTAATAAGACATCTTGAATTCGCTTGGTTCGAGCTCGAGTCATAGGGCCTTTTGGAAGCTCGATTAGGTCTTGATTTGCATTCGAAGATGCCCCGGGTGTGCTCACATTAAAACATGGGTTGATATGAGTTAGAATATAAATCATCTAGGCTTGGGTAACCAAGAAAATGCATGCATTTCATTTTACGAGCCTAGGGACCAATTTGTAAATAAGTGAAAAGTTAGGGGTAAAATGGTAATTTTACCAAAGTAAGTGTTATGGATCGATTTGACCAATGTATGTATTGAACAAGTTAAAGTTGGCATTATAGATCAAGAAAAACTTGATTCGAGTCTTGATTTGGGGAAAAACAAAGTTTACGAGGTTTAAGCTCGTTTCTATCATTTTGTACCGAGGTAAGTTCGTTTGCAAATAATGCAACATATACCATACTTTAAATGCTTTAATATTGCATGTATGGTGAGTATATACGTACTCAATGTGATGTTGTATCATGTGTTTAAATGCTTACTTTTTTATTATGAATTATGCTTTGAATATTTCATGAGTATGTGATTGGTGCTATGGATATTGAAATTGACATTACGAGCAAGTTTGACAGAGATGTGGTATCGAAGAATCCTGTTTGAACCTTAGGAATAGTTTAGGATACAAGTGACATGCCATTAGGAATTATGAGAACTAAACTCATGAGTTGTGGTCTGAGTTCATGATTTATGTGATTTGAACTCATGAGTTGTGGTCTGAGTTCATGATTATGAGACGCATGTTATGGCGGTCCGGGTACTGGTCTCATACATACTATTGATGACGAGGTAGTCCATCATGTGTTGCGGATACCTAACAGCCTGTATGAGTAGATCTTGAGTAGCTCGAAAGCAAGCAACATGTGATATGAGATATGAAGTAGCACTGGCTACATATGGGGCACTTAGGTGCAAGATTTCAATGTATCCGATAGTATTCCAAGTGTTCAATGGGTAATCCAAAGAGAAGCTCAATGGGTAATGTGTAATCGTAATGAATACGACAAAAAAGTGAAAGTAAGTTATTTTGTGCGAGTGGGCACAGGTATGTACACCGAACTCATGAGAATGCCATGAGATATGATGAACTTGTGGTAAGAATATGCATATGTATATTTATGTGAAAATTAAGGTTGAGAAGTTGATAAAAATACAAGATTATGTTCAATATTTTAATATATGATTAATGCTTGTTTAAGTTACATTTTATTTGCATGTGAACTTACTAAGCTTTAAAGCTTACCCCCTTTCCTTTCCTTTTCTTATAGTGTCGCCAAGCTAGCTCGGGGATCGTGGAACATCAGAGACTCGATCACATTATAAATTGGATAACTGGGTATAGTTAGACTTATCATTTTTAGTATGGCATGTATAGGGGCTTGGTCTTTTTGTTATATGACATATTGATTAGCTAAATGTGTTGGCTCATGATGGTGTTGTGATTCATTTTGTATATGGACATGAGAGGTGGCTCATATTAATTGTTGGGTTGTAACCCTAATCATTTATGCATGCATGTAAATGTGTTTATGTTTTGATTTGGTTTGGTTGCTTGTGGATAAAATGTGTGATGAATGGCATATGTATTTAATGAATGAATAGGGACTAATAGGTATAACCATAACTATAGTGTAATTGAGTAACTTGAAAGAAGAACTATAATGATGAATAAACATGAAATTGGCGTGGAATGCCATATGGTAGTAAGATGATTGAAGTATGTGATATGTCCACATTAAAAAGTCATGGATTAATCATAATGGTGTATGCTTGTGTAATTAAATGTACCATGTTGCATGCCATGAAGTGAGATAATGTATGTGAGTGCTTAATTGTGGAAAATGGCTTGGAAAATAGCCTCAAAGTTATCCACACGGGTAGAGACACGAGCATGTGTCTAGGTCGTGTGTGACACACGATTTGTCCCATGCATATGTGATCCAGTCGTGTGTTCATTGCACCCTAATCATGCAAATCAGTATGCCCAGTAGTAAACACACGAATAGAGACATGGCCGTGTGTCTCAGCCGTGTGGAGGACACGGCCTCAGGACATGGGTGTGTGCCCAGGCTGTGTGAAGTCTACACTTAATTTTTGAAATTTAATTTGCCACACGGCCTAAGCACATGGGCGTGCGATTTGGCCGTGTGACCTTATTTAGATGATGATGTCAAGTCAGAGAGTTACACGGGCTGAGGATACGGGCGTGTCCTAGAGCGATACGGCCGTGTGTGACCAGACGGCCTGTCCACACGGACGTGTGACTCTCCAAAATAAGAAAATTTTCTAAGTGTTGTAAAAAAATTTTGAAATTTTTTGGTTTAGTCCCAAATTACTCCCAACGTATGTTTTGAGCCTCATGGGCCCGTAGAAGGGACGATCTGTATGTGGTTGGATAATTTTAATTTGGACCAAATTTTATGGCTCGATTGTGTATGAATGTTTATGTTTAAGTCCGGTAACGCCTCAAACCTTGTCCTGTCATCAGATACGAGTAAGGAGTATTACATTTAGTGGTATCAGAGTTATGTTTTAGTCGATTCTCAGACTAACATAACGCGTGTACGAGTCTAGCTATACATGCCATAAGTAAATTGTGATAGTGTGACGACTCCTGACCTTTTAAAATTATATTTTCATATGGTAATGGATCCTGATCGAGCTATGGCAGATGATATGGAAAGTAACGCACCGGATTTTGCTGAAGGGGCGGTGCCGTCTGAAAATCGACCTCCCACGGTTAGTCAAGGAAAAGGAAAGGGGCTCGAGAAGCCTTTCTCTATATGATGAATGCATGGTACACTGAGTTCATTCGTACGAACCCGAACGTTCAACCCCTTCCACCCCCTCCAAATCCTTAATCGTAACCCAAGTGCCTCAAGGTATGGATTTTATGAGATTTTATAGAACCTCGATTGATAAAATTTGAAAGCAAGGACCTAAGGAATTTAGGGCCAATGTTGAAGATGACCCTGAGAAAGTAGAATTTTGGCTTGAAAATTCTATTCGGGTATTCGATGAACTATCTTGCACACCCGAGGAATGTTTGAATTGTGCTATTCTTTGTTGAGAGACTCGGTGTATCATTGATGGAAGACGCTAGTATCGATGCTACCTCAAGAGAGGGTCACGTGGGAATTCTTCCAAGAAGAATTCTGAAAGAAATACATTAGTGAACGCTTCATTGATCAAAAGCGTAAAGAATTTCTTGACTTGAAACAAGGTCGTATGTTAGTTCCTAAGTACGAAAGAGAGTTTGTCCGACTCAACAAATATGCTCGGGAGTGTGTATCCTCTGAGGCTAAAATGTGTCGAAGGTTTGAATATGGACTTAATGAGGATATCAGAGTGTTAGTGGGTATTCTCAAATTGAAGGAATTTGTCGTACTCATTGATCAGGCTTGTAAAGCCGAGGAATTGATCAAGGAAAAGAGAAAGACCGAGGCTGAGGCTAGAGATATAAGGAAGAGATAGATGAGTAAGTCATTTCCATCTCAGTCTAAGAAATCCAGAGACATGTACTCTCGTTCTCATATGTCAGTTGGGCATTTCGTACAAAGATCTTAAGAAGCAGAATTCGGGTTTTAAATCTTAGGCTACATCTGTGGCTAGTGTGGGTAATGCTAGACCTTCTAGACCTGAGTGCCAACAATATGGCAGAAATCATTTTGGAAAGTGTAGAGTGAATGATGGATCCTATTTCTGATGTGGTTCTCAAGACCACTATATCAAGGACTGTCCTGAGATGGTTGAGAAGGAAAATTTTCAGAATGCGAACGAGTAGTACAACTACAAAAGGGAAACCCCAGAGAAATGCTGGTATTGGGGCTAGTAGCAAGAATGTAATGAGGGATACAACTGTGAGATCCGAAGCTAGAGCTCCTACTAGGGCCTATGCCATACATGCGTGCGAAGACGCATCTTCTCCTGATGTGATCACTGGTACTTTTTCTCTTTATGATGCTACTATTATTGCTTTGATTGACCCTGGTTCTACTCATTCGTATGTGTGTATGAAATTGGTATCTAACATGAATATGCTTGTTGAGTCTACGGAAATTACGATTAAAGTGTCAAACCTGTTAGGCAAACATGTTTTAGTTGATAAGGTATGCAAGAAATGCCCCTTGATGATTAGAGGTCATTGTTTTCTAGCTGACTTGATGTTATTACCGTTTGATGAATTTGATGTTATATTGGGTATGGATTGGTTAACACTTCATGATGCTGTAGTTAATTGTAGACTAAAAGTTATTGAATTGAAATGTGAAAATAGTGAAATTCTCTAAGTTGAATCAGATGAGTCAGATGGGTTGCTAATTGTGATTTCTTTGATGACTGCCCAGAAATGTATGAGAAAAGGATGCGAGGCTTATTTGCCTTATGTGTTGAATATGAAAGAGTCTGAATTGAAAATTGGATCAGTGCTTGTTGTATGTGAGTATCCGGATGTGTTCTCGGAAGAGTTGCCTGGATTACCTCCCATTAGGGAAGTTGAGTTTGGTATTGACTTAGTCCCTGGTGCAGCACTTATCTAGATTGCTCCATATAGGATGGCCCCGATTTAGTTGAAAGAGCTGAAGTCACAATTGAAAGAATTGACCGACAAGGGTTTCATGAGACCAAACTTTTCACCATGGAGTGCTCCGGTATTATTCGTGAAAAAGAAAGACTGATCTATGAGGTTATGTATAGATTATCAATAGCTCAATAAGGTAACAATTAAGAATAAGTATCCTTTTCCAAGGATTGATGACTTGTTTGACCAGTTGAAAGGAGCAACATGGTTTTCTAAAATAGTCTTGAGGTCCGGTTACTACCAGTTGAGAGTGAAAGACTTGGATGTCCCGAAAACTGCTTTTAGAATGAGGTATGGCCATTATGAATTTCTTGTTATGCCATTTGGGTTGACAAATGCACCTTCTGTGTTTATGGATTTAATGAACCGAATATTTCGGCCATATTTGGACAAGTTTGTTGTCGTGTTTATTGACGCTATTTTGATTGATTTGAAAGAAGAGACAGAGCATGCTGAGTACTTGTGAACAGTTTTGCAAACTTTGAGAGATACACAATTGTATGCTAAGTTTAGTAAAAGCGAGTTTTGGCTTCGAGAAGTTGGATTCTTGGGCCACATTGTTTCGGGTGATGGTATTAGAGTTGACCCGAGTAAAGTTTTTGCTATCGTCGATTAGAAACTGCCAAGGAATGTATCTGAGGTTAGAAACTTTTTGGGCTTAGCCGGTTACTACCGATGGTTTGTGAAAGGATTTTCTATGATTGCCACTCTTATGACGAGATTGCTTCAAAAGGATGTTAAGTTCGAGTGGTCGGAAAAGTGTCAGCAAACCTTTGAGAAATTGAAGATGTTATTGACTGAAGCACCGATTTTGGTACAACCCGAGTCAGGTAAATAATTTGTGATTCATAGTAATGCTTCCTTAAATGGTTTGGGATGTATACTTATGCAAGAGGGTAAATTTGTAGCTTACGCTTCAAGACAGTTGAAACCTCATGAGAAAAACTATCCAACACGACTTAGAGTTGGCCGCCTGAGTGTTTGCTTTGTAGATTTGGTGACATTATTTATTTGGTGAGAAATGCCATGTCTATACCGATCACAAAAGTCTTAAATACTTGATGACTCAAAAGGATTTGAACTTGCGGCAACGAAGATTGTAACGCCCCTACCCGTACCTGAGACTGGGACACGGTACAAGGCACTATGTGCCCGAACATGACATTTCCAGAAAATTTTGGCTATAAAATTTCGTTCCAAATTAAAAACCAATCAATCCTAATCATAATGTCCCTATTATGGACCTACGAGGCCCAAAACATACATTGAGAACGGTCCGGGACTAAACTGAGAACTTAAGAAAGTTTATGGAAAATTTACTATGTTAAGCCTCACACATCCGTGTGCTTTGGGACACACCCGTGTTCCTTACCTGTGTGGAATTAATTGAATTTATTTCTCATTTCGAACCTACAGGGGTTTTCACACGGCCGAGTACACGTCCGTGTCCCTGGCACGTGTCTTCACACGGCCTAGCATGCCTGTGTAGTTACCCGTGCCTAAAAACTCGAGCATTCTATTTATGACGTCATCATGCATTTAGGGACACACGGTCAAGACACACGCCCGTGTGCTAGGTCGTGTCCTCCACATGGTTGAGACGCACGCTCATGTCTCTACTCCTGTGTTTACTACCATGCATTCTGACTTAAAAATTTTAGGTGCAGGGGACACAAAAATTTTAGGTGCAGGGGACACACGGCTGTATCACATGCTCATGGGGCTGACTATGTGTCACACATGGTCTAGACAAACGCCCTTGTGTCCATCCGTGTAGACCATTTTAGAAACTGTTTCTAAGTCTTTGGTCACCCTTAACATCCTCACTCATTTCTAAATCTTCAATGATGCTTAACAAGGCCTAAATATGTTCAAATACTACCATAATTGGTCTATTGCATGTTAACCTCATATCATTGGTTCTGGACATGCTAGGTTATCCTTTTTGAATTAAGGATTACCATTTCATCAAACACCTTTTTGGACTTGGCTCGTTTATAACTCATTGCCCATTTGTGACCCAACCATCCCCAAGTGATATGGCCACATTTCACATGTCCATTCATAATATACTACAATTAACCATCACATGAACATTTCAACATAAACTTGCATAATTAGTAGGATTACAACCTACATCAATATGGGCCATATTCCATGGCCATATACAGAATGAATAGACATAATCGTTCAAGCCTTTACATTGGCTAGCCAAATGACACATATAACAAAATAATCAAAACACCTATACATGCCATTATCACAAAATAAAAGTTTCTATATACCAAGTGGGACGAGTTGATAGTATTGACAATGCTCCAACCGCCTTCCAATATTCATGAGTCTGCGAGCTCTGAAAAACATGGGAAAAGAAAAAGGGTAAGCATTAACATGCTTAGTAAGTTCGGTAACGGGAAAGTAAACTTACCGATTATTTAGCATACATTTATATTAGGTACTCATTCCAACAGGTATAGCATAATTCCTCTATCACATTCACTTTAGTTCATGTCAATAGATTATATCATTAACATTTGATGAGCTCATCCATTCAAGAATTTCCATTTCTATTTCTCATTTTAGTCCCATTGAATTTTGTCAGAATTTCAATGGATATCCCTTTTCCGTCAAATTATACTAGTGATCATTACAAATATGCACTCCCGCGAACGTCACTCTTACGGCAGGATTACCAGTCCAGGCTAAATCCCTTGTAATACAACTCAGAGAGTAGATGTTGGGATTACCAGTCCAGGCTAAATCCCTTTCATTGACATGTACTCTCATGAGCTCGGATCTGAATTACCAGTCCCGGCTAAATTCAGACCCTAATTCAGATTACCCATCTGGGCTAAATTTGTAAAAGCACACATATTCTTCGGGAGGCTAGATCACACTAGGAACACCCATCCGGGCTAGATCCTTTTTATCGTCAATTTATTTTCGGATAATCCATCAGAATCCTTTTCATTCAATCGGGACATTTTCTTATATCATCGACTATACATAAATTACATACATTGAATACCATTAATATAATTCATACATGATCATACATTTTAATGTATTTAAAATAATTTACATTCGAGTTACCCGAACTTACCTGGAAGATGTTTTCGTACTCTAATTTCAGTTACTCCGAAACCTTTCGTTTTCCACGATCGACCTCCGGTATTGGTTTCTCAGGGTCTATCAGTAAAAATAAATTATTAATACCCCTGCTACTTATTTCGGACCTAAATTCCACTCCCGGGCAAAATTACCATTTTGCCCCTAATATTTCAAAATTTTACAACTTAGTCCCTAGGCTCGTAAAGTGAAGTACATGCAATTCCTTGGTTACCCAAGCCTAACTGAATGTGTTATAAACTCATGCTAGCCCACATTTTTTTCTATTTCACATTACAACCACATATTTGTACCTTTTGCAAAAAGGTCCTTTTAGGGTTTTTTCATGAAAATCACTTAGGAAAAAATGTTTAACACACATCTAATTTTCATATTCCCCTATAAATCATCAAAGAACAAGTATGTCACACATGGGTCATTTTGCATACATAAACCCTAGCTTAAAATATTGGTAGAAATGGAGAGAACATGTTACAAGGATCTCAAAAATACAAAGAACATTAAAAACGGGGCTAGGGAGCACTTACTATTGATCTTGAAAATGTTGAACACCCTAGCTATAGAGAACCCTAAATTTTTGGCAACAAGAGGGAGAAGATGAGCTGATTTTTGCTTTCTTTTTCCCCTTTTATTTCATTTATTACCAAAAGACCAAAATGCCCTTCCTTTCATAACTTTCAAAACTTTCCATGCATGCCCATTTTTGTCCAAAAACTTAGAAATTGGGAAAATTACTCTTTAAGACCTTCTAATTAATAATCTAAAGCAATTTCATGCAAATTGCTTCTAGAATCCAAGTTTTGCAATTTATTCAATTTGGTCCCTAATTTCCAATTAGACACCTTATACTTAGAATTTCTTCATGAAACTTTAACTCATGCTTATTTTCATATTCTAAACCTCATAATAATCATAAAATAAATATTTTTACATCGGATTTGTGGTCCTGAAACCACTGTTTCGACTAGGCCTAATTTTAGGATGTTACAAAGATGGTTAGAACTATTAAAAAATTATGAGCTTGTGATTTATTACCATCCGGGTAAGGCGAAAGTGGTCGCCGATGCCTTGAGTAGGAAGTCGTTATTTTCCTTGAGGGCTATGAATACACGGCTAACTTTGTCCGATGATGGTTCGATTCTAGCTGAGTTGAGAGCCAGACCGACTTTTCTTCAACAGATTTATGATGCTCAGAAAGTTGATAAAGAGTTGCAAGCTAAGAGAGTTTAGTGTGAGTCCAGTAGTGAACCGAATTTTTTGAGTGACCCGATGGTTTTTTGAGATTTCGTGGTAGGATTTGTGTTCCGAAGGACACTGAATTGGTCAGAATATTTTATATGAGGCACATGACGGTTGTTTATCAGTTCACCCGGGCAGCATAAAAATGTATAATGACTTGAAGAAAATGTATTGGTGGAATGGTATGAAAAAGGATATCTCAGAGTTTGTATCGAAATGTTTAGTCTGTCAGCAAGTAAAGGCTGAACACCAAGTACCTTTGGGTTTACTTCAGCCCATCATGGTTCCCGACTGGAAATGAGACCGGATTACTATAGACTTTGTGACAGGTTTGCCTTTAACTCTGAGAAAGAAAGACGCCATTTGGGTTGTGGTTGATCGGTTTATGAAGTTTGCTTACTTTATCCCGGTACGTACTGATTACTCACTCGATAAGTTGGTTGAATTGTTCATTGGTGAAATCGTTAGACTTCATGGAGTACCCATATTGATTGTATCGGATAGAGATCTGAGGTTCACATCACGATTTTGGAAAAAGTTGTAAGAAGCTTTAGGTACAAAGCTAAATTTCAACACTGCTTTTCATCCGCAGACTAACAGTCAGTCTGAATGAGTAATTTAGATCTTGGAAGACATGCTTCGATGTTGTGTATTAGAATTCCAAGGTAGTTGGGAGAAGTACTTACCATTGGTAGAGTTTGCTTACAATAACAATTATCAGTCGAGTTTGAAAATGGTGCCTTATGAGGCATTATATGGGCGTAAGTTTTGAACGCCTCTGTATTGGATTGAACTCAGAGAAAATTAGATTCACGGGGTTGACTTAGTCAAAGAAACCGAAGAGAAAGTGAAGATAATTCGTGATTTTTTGAAAGCTACTTTGAATAGACAAAAATCCTACGTAGATTTAAAAAGGAAAGAAATTGATATCAAGTCGGTGATAAGGTATTTTTGAAAGTATCTATTTTTGAAAGTATCTCCATGGAAAAAGGTTTTGAGATTTGGCAAGAAGGGCAAATTGAGTCCTCGTTTTATAAGGCCGTATGAGATCACTGAGAGAATAGGGTCGGTTGTCTATCGGTTAGCTTTACCATCTAAATTGGAAAAGATTCTGACATGTTCCATCTATCTATGCTGTGCCATTATAGATCAAATCCTTCACATGTGATTTCACCGACAGAAGTTGAAATTTGACCGGATATGACTTATGGTGAGGAACCGGTTAAGATTTTGGCTCGAGAAGTCAAACAATTGAGAAACAAAAGTATAGCCCTTTTGAAAGTGTTATGGCAAAGACATGGAGTTGAAGAGGCTACATGGGAGCCTGAGGAGGCCATGAGAAACCAATACCCAAACCTTTTTACCGGTAAGATTTTCGGTGACAAAAATCCCTAAAGGGGGAGAGTTATAACATCCTGATTTAGGGTCTAGTTAAAATAGTGATTTTGAGACCATAAATTTGAAGTAGAAATAATTATTTTATGATTATTTGATGGTCCATGATATGATTGCATGTTTGTATGAAATCTTCATGAAGAAATTTTATGCCTAAAGTGTCCAATTTGAAGTTAGGGACTAAATTGAATAAGTTAAAAAAATGTTATAGAAACTCTAAGCATGAAATTGCATTGGATTATTAATTAGAGGTCCTTAAATAGAAATTTGACCAAGTTCTAAAATTTTGGACAAAAGTGGGCATGAATAGGAAAAAATTTGAAAGAAAGTCCTTAAGGGCATTTTGGTCATTTAGTTAATAAAAGAATAAAAAGCGAAAAATCAAGCAAAAATGATGTCCATCTTCTCTAAGGGTGCCGAAATTTAGGGAGTCTCCATAGCTAGGGTTTTCAACATTTCAAGCTTGATTGTAAGTGCTCACAAGCCCCGTTTTTAATGTTCTTTACATTTTTAAAGTTGTCATAGATGTGTGATAAACATCTTTTACTAAGTGATTTTAGTAAAAACACCTAAAAAGGACTTATTTGTAAAAGATAAAGAAATGGGTAGTAGAAATGTGATTTTACGAGAAATATGGGTTGATGAGTTAGAATATGAATCGGCTAGGCTTGGGTAACCAAGAAAATGCATGCATTTCATTTTACGAGCCTAGGGACAAATTTGTAAATAAGTGAAAAGTTAAGGGTAAAATGGTAATTTTACTGAAGTATGTGTTATGGGTCGATTTGACCAACGTATGTATTGAACAAGTTAAATTTGGCATTATAGATCAAGAAAAACATGATTCAGGTCTTGATCGGGGCAAAAACAAAGTTTACGGGGATTAGGCTCGTTTTCATATTTTGTACCGAAGATTTATGAGATCTGAACTCATGAGTTGTGGTCTGAGTTCATGATTTATGTGATTTGAACTCATGAGTTGTGGTCTGAGTTCATGATTATGAGACACATGTTATGGTTGTCCAGGTAGTGGTCTCGTACATACTATTGATGGCGAGGTAGTCCGGCATGTGTTGCGGATACCTGACAACCTGTACGAGTAGACCCGTGAGTAGCTCGAAAGCGAGCAACATGTGATATGAGATATGAAGTAGCACTGGCTACATATGGGGCATTTAGGTGCAAGATTCTGATGTATCCAATAGTATTCCAAGTGTTCAATGGGTAATCCAAAGAGAAGCTCAATGGGTAATGTGTAATCGTAATGAATACGACAAAGAAGCGAAAGTAAGTTATTTTGTACGAGTAGGCACAGGTATGTACACCAAACTCATGAGAATGCCATGAGATATGATGAACTTGTGAGAAGAATATGCATATGTATATTTATGTGAAAATTAAGGTTGAGATGTTGATAAAAATACAAGATTATGTTCAATATGTTAATATATGATTAATGCTTGTTTAAGTTGCATTTTATTTGTATGTGAACTTACTAAGCTTTAAAGCTTACCCCCTTTCCTTTCCTTTTCTTATAGTGTCGCCAAGCTAGATCGGGGATTGTGGAACATCAGAGACTCGATCACGCTATCAGTTGGATAATTGGGTATAGTTAGACTTATCATTTTGAGTATGGCAAGTATAGGGACTTGGTCTTTTTGTTATATGTCATATTGATTAGCTAAATGTGTTGGCTCATGATGGTGTTGTGATTCATTTTGTATATGGCCATGAGAGGTGGCTCATATTGATTGTTGGGTTGTAACCCTAATCATTTATGCATGCATGTAAATGTGTTTATGTTTTGATTTGGTTTGGTTGCTTGTGGATGAAATGTGTGATGAATGGCATATGTTTTTAATGAATGAATAGGGACTAATGGGTATGACCATAATTATAGTGTAATTGAGTAACTTGAAAGAAGAATTATAATGATGAATAAACATGAAATTGGTGTGGAATGCCATATGGTAGTAAGATGATTGAAGTATGTGATATGTCCACATTAAAAGTCATGGATTAATCATAATGGTGTATGCTTGTGTAATTAAATGCACCATGTTGCATGCCATGCAGTGAGATGATGTATGTGAGTGCTTAAGGGTGGCAAATGGTTTGGAAAATAGCCTCAAAGTTGTCCACATGGGTAGAGACACGGGCATGTGTCTAGGTCGCGTGTGACACATGGTCTGTCCCATGGGCGTGTGATCTGGTCGTGTGTCCCCTGTACCCTAATTATGCAAATCAGTATGCCCAGTAGTAAACACATGGACAGAGACACGGCTGTATGTCTCAGCCATGTGGAGGGCACGACCTCAAGACATCGGCGTGTGCCCAGGCCGTGTGAAGTCTGCACTTAATTTTTGAAATTTAATTCGCGACATGGCCTAAGCACACGGGTATGCAATTTGGCCTTCTGACCTTATTTAGATGATTACGTCATAGTCAGAGAGTTACATGGGCTAACACGGGCGTGTCCTAGAGTGACACAGGCGTGTGTGACCACACGGCCTACCCACACGAGCGTGTGACTCGCCAAACCAAGATAATTTTCTAAGTGTCGTAAAAAATTTTGAAAGTTTTTGGTTTCGAATCACTCCCAACGTATGTTTTGGGCCTTGTGGGCCCGTATAAGGGACGATCTGCATGTGGTTGGATGATTTTAATTTGGACCAAATGTTATGGATTAGTTTTGTATGAATGTTTATGTTTAAGTCTGGTAACGCCTTGAATCTTGTCCTGTCGTCGGATACGGGTAAGGGGTGTTATATATAGAAAGAACTAAATGAAAGTTATTACTGGGTGGGGTTTTTGAGTGACCCAAGACGATGAGAGGAAAAACTTACGTAATGTGAGTCTAAGCGAATCCCTATCATGAACACACCAGAGAAATGAAAGCCTTTGTGGCAAATCTAAGAAATAGAAGCCTTTGTGGCCGTCCTTAAAATAGAAGCCTTTTTGGCGATCTATGAAAAAGAATGCCTTCATGGTGCATTCTAAAGGGAAGTCTTAAAGGCTATCATCTGAATGGAACACTTTTGTAGAGGAACTAGAAAGGGAAGAATGGTAAATATGGAAAACTCTGGAGGAATGGTAAATATGACGAACACTGAAGGAATAGTCCATTTGGTGAACTCTGAAGAAATAGTGTGTATGGTGAAAATTGGGAGAAATAGTTCTGTAAGAAGTGTTGTGGCACATCCTACATAGTTTTAAGATATGAACAGAGAAAATGAAATGCACTAGGGAATGTGGTGAATCCATAGTATGAACCAAGTAGACTAAAAGAACAACTTGATCAATAGTGTTTTGTAGGTATGGGTTCCAAATTGGGAATAGGTTAACAAATCACGAACAAGTTGGTTGAAGAACATTAGAATGCATTGGACAGGCTAAGAGTATGCATGGTCATAAAGTAAGATATTGCGCCTATGATATGAAGAAGAAAAGTACCCACCAAAGTCAAGTTGAAGAACGAAGATTAATGAGATGATAATGATATTCCAATATGCATTGTATAGAGACAACATAGGTAAAGAAGGAGTTTAACTGACTAAATTCTCATGAACTTACCCATGTGTATTGTGTTACAGGTAAGTAGAATGGGTACGCCAAGAGAAATGATGGCAAGGCTACGTCAGAGGTGTGGGATGGACTATTATGCATACAAAATGTGTTAGCAGCAAAATTGTAGTTAGTATTATCCCCAAAGGATAAAGAAAATAGAACTATGTGATTAGATTTTGATATTCGCTTGTATGTTCTCACGATTTTCTATTTTGTACAATAGTTTTAATTACCTATGGCACATCCAATTGTTAGTCAATTAGAACAGAGTTCTTGAATCGGAGGTAATCCAGGGAACTCCTCTAGAAACACATCCAAATATTCACAGACTACCGGCACTAATTCAAGTTTCAATTCAGACATTTTTGTATTCAACATATAAGCAATATAAGCTTCACAACCTTTCCTTACGTACCTCTAAGCAAACATAAACGAAATCACAATAGGCAATTCACTTGATTCATCAGTTTCGACCCGAAGAACTTCACCATTTTCACATTTCAATTCAATAGTTTTCTGTTTACAATTTACAATGACATCATGTAGTGTCAACTAATCCATACCCAAATAACATAGAATTCATCAAATGGAAACAACATTAAGTCAGCCAGAAAATAGTGACCTCGAATCATCAAGGACACTTCTTGCAAACTTTATCAACTAGCACATACTTGCCTAAGGGGTTTGACACTTTAATCACAAACTCAGTAAACTTAACAGGAAAATTCTTACTAGATACCAAATTCACACAAACATAAGAATGAGTCGATCCATGATCAATCAATGCAATAACATTAGTATCATAAAGAGAAAATGTACCAGTAATCACATCGGGAGATGCCGCATCCTCACAAGCATGAATGGCATAAGCTCTAGCAGGTGCTCTAGCCTCAGATCTCATGACTGTATCTTTTGTCACACATTTACTGCTAGTTCCATTCCCGGTATTTCTCGGTGGCCTACCCCTATTGGTAGTATTATTCAACCTTGCACTCGAAAATTGTTCTTTCTCAACCATCTTAGGGCAATCTCGAATAAAATGCTCCTGAGAACCACACTTGAAATAAGCTTGGTCATTCATCCTACACTCGTCGGGGTGTCTTCTTCCACAATGCTAACATTCAGGTCTGTTAGACCTAATATTACCCACACTTTCCATTGAAGTAGCTTGATTTTTCAGACCCGAATATTGTTTCCCCGGGTCTCTATGTGAATACTGCTGAAAAATTCAAACGAGAATTCATTGCTCTAGATTTCTTTGACTAAGATTGAAATGACTTACTCATCAGCCTTTTTCTTGCATCTCTAGCTTCACTCTCGGCCTTTCTTTTCTCTTTTCTTAGTTCTTCGGCTTTGCAAGCTCGTTCAACCAATACAACAAATTCTTTTAGTTCCAAGATTCCAACTAACAGTCTAATGTCCTCATTCAGCCCATCTTCGAACCTTTTACACATAATAGCCTCAAAGGAAACACACTCTCGAGCATACTTACTGAGCCTGAGAAATTCTTGTTCATACTCTATCACTGACATTTGGCCCTATTTCAGCTCAAGAAATTCTTTATGTTTCTGATCGATGAACCACTGATTGATATATTTCTTTCGAAATTCCCCTTGAAAAAATTCCCGTGTAACCTTCTCTCTTGGTACCACAGATACTAGTGTCTTCCACCAGTGATATGTTGTGTCCCTCAATAATGATATAGCACATTTCAAGCATTCATCGGGTGTACATGATAACTCATCAAATACCCTGATAGTATTTTCAAGCCAAAACTCGGCTCTCTCGGTGTCATCATCTACATTAGCCCTAAATTCCTCATCTCTTTGCTTTCAAATCTTATCAACCAGAGGCTTATTCAGTCTTACCAATTCCACACCTTAAGGAGCTACGGGAACCGGTTGGGGATAAGAAGGGGGTGGAGTATGTTGAGTATTTAGATTTGCTCGAACAAACTCTGAATATCACTCGTTCATCATAGGGAGGAAGGCTTCTCTAGCCCCTCATCCCTGACTGACCATGGGAGGTCTATTTCCATATGACGTTGCCCTTTGAGAGGGAGCCAACGCATTACTTTCTACATCATCGAGATCCATTTACTATATGAAAACACAGTTTAAAATTGTCAGGAGCCATCACACTATCACAATTCATATACGGCATGTATAGCTAGACTCTTACACATGCTACACTAGTTCGAGAATTGACTAAACCATAGCTTTGATACCACTAAATGTAACACCCCTTACCAGTATTCAACATCGGAGCAGGGTTGAGGCATTGCCGAACTTAAACAGAAGCAAACATATATTCCCGAGCCATGAATTTTCGTCTGAGTTGAAACTTTTTAGGTTCAATCATAAAGTCCGAGTTAACACACTTTGGAAGTGGTTTGAGACTAAACCGGGAACTTTAGAAAATTTTACAAAACATAGAAATTCTTTTCACTAAACAGGGGTTACACGCCCGTATGGATATGGAACACGCCCGTGTAGGAAGGCCATGTGGTCACACACGCCCGTGTCCCGAACCCGTGTAACTCTCTGTTTGTCACCTAAGAACAAATTGAAGACACACGGCCAAGTCACACACTTGTGTGCTAGGCCGTGTGGTCGATTTAAAATTCATGATTTTTCATTAAATAGGTGCAGACTTCACACGCTCATGTCCAAAGCCGTGGCCCTCACAAGGGTAAGACACATGGTCGTGTCTCTGCCTATGTACTCAATATTGGGCATTCTGCTTTGCAAAAATTAGGGTGTAGGGGACACAAGGTGTAAACACATGCCCGTGGGGCAAGGCGTAAACCCGTGTGGACAAAAATAAGACTATTTACCAAGTCATTTTGCCACCCTTTTATGCACACACCTGCACATCATAACATAGTACCAATCCAAGCATATACACACAACTAACACCCACAACCAAGACATCAACACATCATTCACATGCTACCATCTATCATACACAAACATTACATACTCATCAACTCAAATCATGTAAATTCCCACATCCATGAAAGACATCATCATATAAATATACATATAATCAATATTAGCCCATTTCCAATGGCCTTATACAGATTGAATTACTAATCAATATAAGCCAACATATTTGGCCAAATCAATTATGACACATAACAAAATAACCAAGTCCCCTATACATGCCATAACTCAAAATGTTGAAATCATTGATACCAAAATAATTGTTGATAGTGTGAATGGATCTCCAACAATCTTCGAACCCCGAGCTAGCTTGGTGACACTATAAGACAAGGGAAAGAAAGGGGAGTAAGCTATAAAACTTAGTAAGTTCCTATGCAAATAATAAGCATCATAACCACACATTTAACGTACAATTAACATAATGAAAATTAACATGAATGTTATCAAAATCTCATAATCATAACTTAATCATAATCCTACCAAGAGTTCATCACATGTTGAGCTCATTACTTATGAGTTTTATGTACATACCTGTGCCAACTCGCAACATAACCATATCCTTTCACAACTTTGTCATTCCTGTTTAACACTCAGAATATCAACGGATACTCAAAAATCTTGCACAAAAGTGTCATATACATAGCTGAAGCTATCTCATATCTCATAATACATATCGGCTCATTTTTGAGCTACTCACAGGCTTGCTCACACAAGCTGTCAGTCGAGACGTAGCTACACAGTGCTGCTCACACAAGCTGTCAGATATCCGCAACACATGCCAGACTACCCAGCCACTGGTAGGATGTACGAGACCAGCACCCGGATTACATAATCGCATATACACATGGGTTCCTAGTGACATGTACCTCGTATCCTATTCTATTCCTAAGGTTCAATCGGGATTTCTCGCTTGTCAAAACTTTTTCGAATACATCCAAAGAGTCAATCACAATTCATACAATATTAAAGCATTTAAAACATAAATATAAAAATGCATTATTTACATACGAACCTACCTCGGTACAAAAACAGTAAAATTGGACCTGATCGTCAAACACTTTATTTTTCCCCCGATCTAGGTCCGAACCTCATTTTTCTTGATCTGTAATAACAAATTTAACTCATTTAATACGCACATTATTCAATTTAGCCTAAAAATCATATTATAGAAAAATTACATTTTTGCCCCTAATATTTCACATTTTTACGATTTAGTCCCTAGGCTCATAAATTGAAAAGTGTTCAATTTCTTCAAAACCCAAGCCTAGTTGAACCATTTTCACACTCATACCAGCCCACATCTTTCATCTAATCACACTTTTACTACCCATTTTATAACTTTTACAAATAAGTCCTTTTTGACATTTTTACTAAAAATTACTTAGCAAAAGTTGTTTATCTTACAACTAACATACATTTTCTACCATTAAACATCAAAATACATAGATATCTAACATGGGTAAAATTTTAAACTTTATCTTTCTTTCAAATTAGTCCTTAAATAGCTAAATTAGGTTACAAGGATCTCAAAAACATGAAAATCATTAAAAACGAGGCTAGAACGGACTTACAATCGAGCTTAGAAGATGAAAAAACCTAGCTATGTCTTCCTTAGGAATATTCAGCCATGGAAGAAGAAGATGGACAACATTTTGGCTTGATTTTTGCTTTTTAATTCATTTAATTACCAAATGACCAAAATGCCCTTTTTCTTAAAACACTAAAATTTCTCTTACTCCATGTCCATTTTTGTCCACTAACTTAAGTAATGGTATAATTATCATCTAAGGACCTATAATTTAAAATTTCACATCAATTAGACACCTCTAGCTTATAGAACCCAAGTTTTGCACTTTTTTCAATTTAGTCATTTTTGCTAAATTGAGTGCTCAAACGTCAAAATTTTTGAACGAAATTTTCACAGAATCATTTTATAAAATTTTAGACCATAAAAATATAATAAAAATAAATATTTCTACGTTAGATTCATGGTCCCGAAACCACTGTTTCGACTAGAACCAAAATTGGGTTGTTACACGTGTAGGATTAAATTGTACTTCCATTCTAGTAGAGCCTCAACAAGGTTCTTGTAGGTATCTTCTTGATACTTATTAAAGGCCATGACATGAGAATGACGGTTCTTTAGCTCTGCCATGTGATTCTCTCCTAGAGCTTTAAGCTTTTCTTCCCAAGCAAGTTTTTCACCCTTCAGCAGATTGACCTTCTCCTTTAGTTGCTCATTTTTAGTCTGAGCATCTCTATATTGATCTGTTAGAATGGAAATTTGTGTATCTAGCTTGCCAATCAAAATGGTATCCTTTTGATGTTGACGGCGTAGCTCAACCAAGAAATTTTCATCGAATTTCGTAGCATTCTCTAAATCAAATATTCTATTTTTTTTATTGCTGATTGGTAAGAGCCCCACTCCACAAACCTTGCTCAACAAACATAATCTTTGAGACTTGGGCCATGGCAGTCAGAGGATCTGTAACGACCTGTTTTTAGAGGCATCAGAAATGGTAGTCTCGGAATCTTAATTTTGATAGATGAGTCAGTGTTTTATTATTTAATTAATGTTTATATAGGATGATGAAGGTCGTATTAAAATTTGGTTGAGAAATTCTAACATTTGGATTATTAATCAAATAAGAAGGATTAAATTGTAAAAGCTATTAAAGTTAGAATTTTTACTGAATGATTATGGAAGGTTAATTAGGTGGACTTATATAGTAAATATGTCATATGAATTGTTAATGGACAAGTATGGACATGGTTTAGTATTAATAAGTTAATAATAAAAAGGGGTAAAAGAGTAATTGATTAAATAAAGAAATTAAAATAAACCAAAACCAAATTAAGTCATCTACTCCATCTTTTCCACTAAAAACTGGAAAAAAAAACACCATAGTTAAGAAGGAAGAGCGTCGGTTTAGACATTTGGACTTGCATGGTAAGAATTTCTTGCTCGATTTTTAATGAATTTTATGTTTTTTGTAACCATGTAAGCTTAATCTAGCTAATTCAAGGGTTAAATTTTTAAATACTAAAAGTTCAAGGGTTGTTATGAAGGTTGAAGGCTTCATGAGTGTGGTATTTAGAACAAAAAAATTATTAGGTGATTTTTGGTAATTTTTGAAGTATAGGGACTCAGTTGTATAAATTAAAATGTTCAAGGATTTGCTATGAAATCATGATAAATATGGACTATAATAAGTCCATAGAACATTCGGTTAACTTGAATTATGTGTAAAGGGTTGAAGTTTCAAGTCGATTGGGTTAAGGACTAAATGGCATAAAAAGTAAAATCATGAGGGTAATTGTGTAAAAGGGTTGATGGAAGGATTTAGTTGTATAAAAGTGTTTATTTTAGTATTGGAATGATATTAATGGTATGAAATTTACAATCTAGATCAAGGAACTCATCAACTAGTTCGTAGTCTATGAACTCAAACTCCATTTATTTAATTTAACTAATTTAATTGTTACACTAATATCTAATTACATACTTATATGAAATTTGATTAATCCGATTAAATCGAGATTCTGAAGTTGCATATAGATACATATGGATCTTGAAATAGAGGAAAGAACTATTATGGTTATTCATTACAAATGAATGAATTATGAAATAAGGAAAAATTGAGATTTTGTATTATGTATGTGCTTGTCGGCTTATCCAACTAGTGCTAGGCGTAAATCTTTGTCCCTTATCTGACTAGTGCTAGGCACACCTTTAATATTGTCAGTTTATCTGACTAGCACTGGGCGCAAATCTTTTTCGCTATCCGACTAGTGTTGGGCACACCTTTAATATAATCAGTTTATCCAACTAGTGCTGGGCTCAAATATTTTTTGGTTATCTGACTAGTGTTGGGCACACCTTTAATATTGTCGGTTTATCCGACTAGCGCTGGGCACAAATCTTTGTCGGTTATCTGACTAGTGCTGGGCACACCTTTAATATTATCAGTTTATCCGACTAGTGCTAGGCGCAAACTTTGTTATGGTTTATCCGTTAGCACTAAGTGTCGTTATCAAATTAATCTTTATTGTTAAATGAAGATTACTATGAAATGAATATATATATATATGCTCATGTTGAACTCAATGATAAACCAAATGGAGTAAATAATACAAGATATGTTTTATGAAGTTATAATTATAAAATGCAATAGTAGTCATCGAACTAAGAAATGAACTTAGTAATGGTACATTGTGTGCAGGTTAGGTACCTATTTTGACTCACTACTCAGCATCCAACGTCTATCCCAAACTTAAGTGTGAGATGTTTTCTTTTTAGTAATGGCATGTACCTAGGATGTCAATGTTTTGTTAATGATCTTTGGCTATAGTTAATGCTAGTGAAATTACTTATATGGAATATAGTCTTGTAAGCTTGTGAATAATGTGTTAACTTAAAACAAATGTTTGTATATAGTTGTTTTGATATGTATGCAATTTATATGGTTGAAGTAAAGTCTCTTAGTTAAGCTTAGTTATCACTTTTGAAATGGTATTATGATGGTATGTATATTTATTTTTAGTCATTTGGTGGATGCTTGAGTGTGAATGGTAGGTCAGGTTATACATCTACTTAACTTATTTATTTGATTGTCAAAAATTTGTTTGAGGTGCCTTTGAATGGCATATTGGTTAGGCCTAGGATGGATGTTATTTTGGAATGAAATTGATGTTTTGAATGTGTTTTTGAACATAGGATTTGATCTAGATATGGTTTACCTTGATGTGTAAGACTCAGTGTTCGGATTGCTTGTTTGAGAGGTCATTTTTGCTGCACAAAGCTTGAGACACGAGTTGTCACAAGGCCATGTACCATTTAAATTTCAAGTTCAGGATCCACACGGGTAGACACACAGGCTAGGACATGGCCATGTTGCCCAAGTCAGTGAGTTACACTCCCTGGCACATGGTTTGTGACACGGGCGTGTGACTCAAGTTAATGAGTTTCATGGTTTGGGAACACGAGTGTATGGAATAGCCACACGGCCGTGTGACCCCTGTTTCAAAAATCTTTAGTTTTGTTTAAAATTTTCTATTTTATTTCAATTTGATCCCTAAATGTTTCTAACTCATTTTTGGGGTCTCGTATGTTTGAGTTAAGATTAATAAATATGATTTTAAATGTTATTATATATTAGTTGAGTGTTATTATCTATGCTTAATTAATCGTTCTAAAGCTCTTTAATTGTTATAAATTGTTGGTAATGCTCCGTAACCTCAATCTGGAGACAGCTACTGGTCAGAGGTGTTGCAGGATCTTCATTGAAAGCTGATGCGAAATAAGAAATGAAAGCCTCCATTAACTGAACTGGCACTACTCTATTGTTGTTGAGAAATATCGCTAAGATAGGTGGAAAGTGGCATATACTTTAAAATAGCTCTCCAAGGAAGGTCACTCCCTATTTTAGTGAGGTAGTATATGATGTATAAGGAGGAAGAATTGATGGGTAAGCCTTAGGAGTTGCTTCTGAAGGACACAGTGACAAAGAGGGATCTAAAGAAGGTTGGTGTGAACCAGGATGATGGGTGGACTCCTCTAGAAGTGATGGAGCCTCTAGAAGAGTATGAATCGTAAGAGTAAAGGCAACCATAGCCACAGGATCCTTACGTGACATATACCTTACCAGAGGAGGGCAATCGCTACTACAAGATTCCTGAGTGTTTTCTTCCACTTTGACTTTTTTTCTTTGTTTTATTTGCCGATGTTTTCATGGATGAAGTAGCAGTGGCGTTTTCTTTGCCACAAGATACTTTAAGAATGGATGTGATGTCTATGTCTTGAGGAATTGATCGAGATGGAAGCCTTGTATCATCAATAGGAGAGTTAGTTTAACTGGAAGTAGAAGAGGAAGCAGCATCATGATTAGTAATGAGATTCCAATTTTGGGGAGGAAAGCCACAAATGCTATAAAAATAGAAAGGTTGCTCTCTTTTACGCCCTAGTAGGATTTTCTCCAAGTCATCATCTGAGTTATAGGGCCAAGCTTCGAAAGCATATGGCACTCCTAGACCCTCCAACCCCATGTTGGACTATTTTGTAACGCCTCAAATTTGGGCCTAGAAGTACTGGGCCTTGAGTATGGGTCCGCAAAGAGGTTGTATATAAGTATTTAATTGTGTGAGGAAATGACACAATTAAATGTCTGCTTTATTGGTTAATGGCCCCGAGAAGTGTTGGAGAAATCTTGGGTACAAACCTGGGTTTTATAAAAAATTTTGGTTTTAAGTGAATAAAACCCTGGATGTTTGGATGAAGGCCTTTTAAATTATTGTGTTAAATAAATGACACAAAGAAGCATGTGGTCTAGTGGTTGGGGCATCATTAAGGTTGCAAGGGAGCCTGGGTTCAAGTCTTCGCTCTTGTAGTTTATTTTGGTTTTTCTCTTAAAGGAGCCTTGATGTTAGTGGGTAGGCTTTAAGAATATTTTTGATAAATTTATAACACAGAAAGAGCCTGTGGTGGAGTGGTAAGGTGGCGTGTTGTGTAACTGTGAAGTCTGAGGTTCAAGTCTTGGGATGCACAATGGAATATTTATTTTGTTGTTTGAGCTATGTAGGAGGTGGAGTTGGACT
Organism: Gossypium anomalum; assembly: GCA_025698475.1. Taxonomy (NCBI): domain Eukaryota; kingdom Viridiplantae; phylum Streptophyta; class Magnoliopsida; order Malvales; family Malvaceae; genus Gossypium; species Gossypium anomalum. The sequence continues at coordinate 45,059,949 of CM046963.1, forward strand.
AGAACTCTGTGGTTGAAGTGGTCATAAAAAAATAAGGAATTTTCCTAATGGTTGAAAGTAATCCCACATCGAGAAGCTAAAATGAGAATTGGTGAGAAGCTGGCTTTAAATAGAGTGAACAAGATGAGTTGGGGATCATTGGTTTTAGTAGGTTATTTCATACCTGCTTAACCAAGGTTTGTGATCATGGACTTCGACGCGTTCTCATAAGCAGGTGTGTATTCACGCCCTTCTCTGTTGGAAGTCGGCAAAAGCCGAAAAGCCGAAACTTCAGCATTTGAAGCCTTACGAGCATACAATCGCTCTTGTGGTAAACCGAGCCCACAACCATGGGGGATAGACTGTAGAGGCCGCCACGAGCATTCTCGTGTGCTGGGGCTATTTTGGACCTCGATGGGTCGAATGGGCCCGATGGGCCCCGTGAACCTGCTTGTGTAAATCTAACTGTTAGGTGGGAAGTGGTTGGGCTTGTCATGTTGTGTGCATGGCATAGGCCGTTAAGGGCTTCGATAGGCCGTGTGGGCCCAATGGGCTTATGGGCCCTACATAGATTAAATCCATGGTAGTTGATAAATATTAGACTGGGCTATGTAGGTCACATAACCGTAATTAAAGTTGGGCTAAATGGGCCACACGAGCGTGTGGGCCCACTTGGGCCAAGTATGAGCCTTAGGCTCGTTTACACCCTTATGACTGTTTAGGCTACTTAAGTCGATCAAGGTGACAATGGACCTTCGGTTGGGTCATTAATACCCCTATTTTGTAGAATTACCGAAATACCCCTAATTTGTGAAATTACTAAAATACCCCCTGTTTGGAAAATTATCGAAATACCCTCGATTTGTAAAATTACCGAAATACCTTTACAGTGTAAAATGACCGTAATGCCCCTGTAGGGTAAAATGACCGTAATACCCCTGTATGGTAAAATGACGATTATGCTCTTTTGTTCTGTATGACTGATGTGCTTATGATTTACATTTATGATTGTACTGAGTATGACTTTGCATACACGTAATATTATGACATGACATTTTGTATTGGGGTTGGGATTCTGATTCGGAGGAAGTACTGTACTAGTGGCTTTCCCATATTTGATCGTTCTAGTGGCTTTGCCACGTATTCTGACATTAGTGGCTACGCCACGTTTACTATCATTAGCAGCACTGCTGCATTACTATTAGCAACACTGCTACATTACTATTAGCAGCTTCGCTGCGATATTGGTGTGCTGGCTGGGTGGGTCGATTTAATCCCTACATAATGAGTTGGTACGGAAGGTGAGACGATTGGATTCAGATCAGTTGCATACCTGTACTGTACTTATACTGTTATGGGCATAGGCCCACCTGATTCTACTAATGGGCTAGGCTCAACTGTTAATGATATTGAGAATGGGCTAGGCCCAATTGATTCTGATGAGGGTTGAGACCCAAGTGAAATTGTACTAGGCTTAGGCCCACTCACACTGTTCTGTACTGTAATGGGCTCCGGCCCAGACTGATTCTAAATTTTGTCCATTTACTAACTGTTTTAATTTAGGAGGGGATTACACACTGAGTTTTCATAAACTCACCCCATTTATTAACTGTGCAGGTAATCCCCAGCTTTAGGAGGATCGGTGCTACGAGAGACTCGGACAACTACTATTGTTTTCGATTTTCTTTTAAGTTATCTATTTATAAGTACTTATATTTTGATCTGGGTTGTAATAAGGCCTTTTTTAATTTCTAGTTTTTTTTTGGGGATTTATAGTTTATTACGTTTTCTATCTGTTAAAAGTAGATCGCGGATTTCCAAAACAATAACTGTTTTTAAAACACTACGCTTTCACAACTTAACTTTAAAACGGTTTAAATAGGAATAACTTTCCAGTGAACCATGTTTTCCATAATAAACCAACGTAAACTGGGGTTTTCACAAGTTTTAAAATGGCCAGAGGTTTTAGATAGTAAGAAGGGTTTTCAATGGAAACATGGTTTTCGAAAAACACTTCAATGTGGCACACCAGATTCGACCATAACATCTAGGCCGAGTTTGGGGTGTTACACATTTACTTGAAAATTATTGGGGCTAAGCTCCTGAAATGAAATACATTCCTTATTGAAATAAGTTTTATCAGGTTAAATACATGCCCCTTTCTCAACTGTTTAATTTGAACATTAGCAAGCTTAGAATCCACTAGTTAACACTATTTGCAATTACCCTTCTTAGGGAGGGACCATCTTGTAGGAAAACCAAAACCAAACTCAAAGTTGCTAGTGACCCGAATGTATTTGTCTTTCTTTTGATGAAGATTTGAAATGTTGTTTTAAATTCATACTGAAATGGACGTCACCAACAACAATGCCCAGTTTAATTACCTTTAACTTATAAAATTTCTGAAAGACCCCTAGCATAGGTGGTTCGTTGTGCATACAAAATTCAATGTAGTAGGCTACCAGAGTCTACCAAGATATGATGGATAATTGCCCCGGTGCAATGTTGTATTCATTCAAGACGGCACAGAAAAAAGGGATTTAATGGTAGATGGAAACTGACTTCTAGTAGAATCAAAGGCAGAATGAAACCTACAGTGTTATTGCTCAAATGAATTTATCTAGTATTTGAAGGGTGTAAGCAAAGTTTGGGATTTGGATACCTCGAACACTTAGATATCAAGTCATTTTCTCTTAGTAGTCTACAGGTAATGGATTGGGTTTCCACCCTAGGTAAAGTATTCATGGGAATCTAGAAACCAGATGGGTTAGAACCAGTCTTAGTGACGGTTTGGCTGGTTTGACTATAACCCCTAGTTCAAACCATTTTGGATTACGTAATGTAAAAACATAGAGAAAAAAGAAGGGAAGAAATAATGATCTGTACCTTTGAAAAGATGAAGACGAAAAGTGTAGAGAATGAGTAAAGTAGACAATGAGAAGTGAGAGATTCAGATGATTGTAGAAAGATGAAAAAGAAAAAGAGGATTGAAACGATGGGGATAAATAGACGAAATCATGTAAGAAAAGTTAAGAAGGGCATGACTGTTTGAGTCATCCAATAGGGTGAGGCCATCTGTCATGAGACAAGTTGTGGAAATTTAAAATTTCATGTGTGACCGCTGAGTTTTGGGTCCATCAGGTAGGTTGACTTGTTTTTATTTTAAGCATGAATGAATCCAAGAAGTATATACTGTATGGGTGAAGAGTTAGTATATGGTTTTGGTATTCATCAAGATCATGGTAATTTTGAGGATAAAATTCCTTAAGTGGGGCAGAGTTGTAACACCTAGAATTGGTGGGTCCTACGTTGGGCGAGTAGCCTGAAAGAATTTGAGTGGCGCAATCCTATTCGCCTAATTGATGCCTTTGGTGTATACTTAGGGCGTTTAGTTGATAATAGAGTATAAGGTAAAGAGTGTTCTTTGAAAGTTGCAGGTGTGCAAACATGAAAGGAATTGTAAGAGTGTTAAGGGTTCTTTGGGTGACGAAGAGCCAAGTTCGCCTAGTTATTGTGCAAGTTACATTTTTACAAGATGGTCAGGATTGAACGATGGGGTAAAACAAATGTACATAAAGATTATGGACTATTGAATATGTATCCTTACAAATGTTAATCCTTGAGAGGACGATATTGAAGGTTAATGACATGTGTTAAATTCCAATATGGAAATATAGGTTTTCTACATATATATAATTGGATATGAGCTTTAGAAAAAAAAAAGAGAGAGTAATCTTCTTCCTTATAATTAAAAAACATCATTTCTATCTTGCTTTGGAATTGATTAGGGATCGTTCTTGCTAAGCCAAAATTAAGGATCAGAGTTTATGCAAATGGTTGTTTCATGTTCGGGGTAAGTAATTTGGACTTGCATTTGGACTCTTGATCGAGTAAGTGTGTTTACAAGCATAGATAGTAAATGAAGAAGTAAGGATTTGCATGAAAGTTAATGGGAGTTCTGATGATAATAAAAGTTTTATGAATGAGATTTTAATGGCATCTTTATGTCTTATAAATAGCAATTACTGAGATTTTGTGCTGGATGTTTGGGATTTGTAGATCGAGCTATTGTTTGTGGATGTTAGATGAGTCCCTAAGCTGACTCTTGCATGTATGTTATGCATTCTAGAAATTTTGATGAAAAGAGATAAAACTATGAGATTCAGGCTAGGAAAGTATGATGTGATGATTTTGATGAGAAATGTATGATTCATGGACTTGTGAGTATGGACTACATGAAATCTGTGATCTAAGTGTGTAATAGGAATCTGATGTTAAAGGATGCTTGTATCCAAAAGATTGAAATGTGTATATGTGTCCAGAAAATCATAAATATGTCTATCATGTACGAGTTAATGTATGATGACTCTATGTCTTTTTTCGGAGTCATCTAAAGGAGTCCAGTGGGACTTTAAACATAATCCTCTGAAAGGAAAAGTCCATGGCACCATATCGTGTAAAACCGTAACTAGTGGGTATGGCATCATATGGAAATACCATATCATATAAGACCATAACTAGTGCGTGATGGCATCAAATGGAAAGAACTAAAGGAAGGTTATTACCGAATGGGGTTTTTGTATGACCCAAGATGATGAGGGGAAAACCTACGTAATGTGAGTTTAGATGAATCCCTAATGTGAACACACTGAAGAAATAGAAGCCTGAGTGGCAAATATATGAAATGGAAGCTTTGTGGCAACTTATGAAATAGAAGCCTTTGTGGCAATATATGAAATGGAAACCTTTGTGGCGATCTATGGAAAGGAATGCCTTCATGGTGCATTCTAAAGGAAACTCCTAAAGGCTATCATTTGAAGGGAACACTTTTGTGGGGGACCCAAAAAGGGAAGAATGGTAAATATGACAAACTCTAAAGGAATGGTAAATATGATGAACGCTGAAGGAATAGTCCATTTGGCAAATTCTGAAGAAATAGTGCATATAGCGAACACTGGGAGAAACGGTTCCATAAGAAGTGTTGTGGCTCATCCTGCATAGTCTTAAGATATGAACAAAGAAAATGAAATGCGCTAAAGAATGTGGCAAATTTGTAGTATGAACTAAGTAGACTAAGAATAACTTGATCAATAGTGTTTTGTATGTGTGGGTTCCAAAATTCGAATAGTTAAGGAATCACAAACAGGATGGTTGAAGAATGTTAATAATGCATTGGAGAGGCTAAGGGTTATGCATGGTCATAAATTAAGGAATGACATCAATGATATGAAGAAGAAAAGTACTCATCAAAGTCATGTTGAAGAACGAAGATTAATGAGATGATAATGATATTCCAAGATGCATTATATGGAGAAAACATAGGTATAAAAGGAGTTTAACTCACTAAGTTCTCATGAACTTACCCATGTGTATTGTGTTACAAGTAAGCGAAATGGATACACCAAGAGAGACGACGCCAAGGCTACGTCAGAGGTGACAGGGCAGACTATTATGCATACAGAATGTGTTAGTAGCAAAATTGTAGTCAGTATTATCCCCAAAGGATAAAACAAATAGAACTATGTAATTACGTTTTGATATTCATTTGTAAGTTCTCGCCATTTGTAGTCTTGTACAATGGTTGTAATTACCTATGGTACTTCTAATTGTAAGTCAATTAGAACAGAGTTCTTGAATAGAGGTGCTTTGTATGTTATGTTTTTCAGTAAGTCTGTAAATAGAGGTTTAACACCCAAGATTCTAATCTGGTGAATCGAATCAAGTTGAAAGCGATACACAAACGAGTCAAGGTAAGCCTCTATCCTACTAGGGTTGATTGACCTAGAAACTAGGTTCGTTCATACATTCGAATTCAATGTGCTTTGTGTGTGATATGTGTCTGTTTATGTGTGTTGCGAATCAGTAGGACCATTTACCATCAAGGACAAAGGAAAAGCAAAACTTGTTTAAAATTCACAACAAATCGATGAGTGCTCAGGGATCGTCACTGATGTGCGAACCATTATGTTATCCAGGAATTTAGGTTTTTTTTTAAACTAAGTTCCAAGAGTAAGCCTTTCTAAATCTCCGTTTTACTATTATGATTTTAAGTTATGTTTTTATGTGTTCTCCTTACATGAGCTTAGGTTTATGTTTTCAAAAGCATGTTTATGACCTAAGACATACGTGTTGTTTTATGCAAAGCTTTACAAATACAAGTATTTTGGGCAAAGCTCTCAAAATGATGAGCCTTGTGTTTTATAAATGTTTTAAATGTGATAACTTTTTGAGTATGTTGGATTTAATTGGCATGCCAAAAGATTATGAGTACTCACTTTCAAATTATGATTTGCATATCGAGGCATTGGGACATATAGAAAGATAAAGGTGTAACAACTCAATTTTCAATAGTGTCAGAAATAGTGGTTCAAGACCACCAAATCCAACGAGTAAGCTTGTAAATTTTATTATTTAGTATTTACGAGTCAAATGTGATTTTAGAAAGATTTTTGCATTAGTGATTTGTGTTTTCTAAGGATTTATTAGGTCAAGTGGTTTAGAAAATGAGGTATTAAGACCTCGTTTCTATAAACTGAGCCGTAAATATTTTTATAAATATTTACAGAGTGTCATTAAGGTAGTATTAAAGTTTCGTTAAAAAATTTTAACGTTTTGATAGTTAATTAATTAAAAATGACTAAATTGAAAAAGGTGCAAAACTTGCTAATTAAAAGAAATAGTGATTAAATGGTTTAAATGGTAAATGGGGAGGACTTAAAAAGTAATTGGGCCTAAGTGAAGTAGCTGAGGCGGCATAAGCACAAAAAAAAATGACAAATTGATGTGATTAAAAGGGCAAAATTAGAAATAATGAAATTTAAAATATCAAATTGAAAAACCTAAAAGTTTCTAGACATTTTCTTCATCAATTTTTCTGTCAAAAACTCCATAGGAGAGCTCTTTGAGCTAGTTCCCATATTTTTTGCTTCATGTGAGTTCAATGCTTGCCTTTTCTTGTACTTTTTGTGTTTTTAAGACTTTTACAATTAGATCCAACTAACTATTTCATTAGTTTTTTATTTTATTGGAAATTTTAAAAGTTACCATTGATGAATACTGGATATTTTTGATGAAATAATATGGATTTAGAGCTTTAATTTTGTTGTATGATGATTTTACTTAGTAATTTGGTTAGATATTGATTTTAGGACCAAATTGTGAAAAGTTTAAATATTAGGGTTTGGTATTAAATTTCTGTTTACCAAGGACTGTGTGATAGCCTAGAATAATTAGATAAATTATCAGTTAAGAAAAATTAGTTCATTGATAGACTAATTAGTAAAGGGACTAAATTGCAGAAGTTGTAAAAGTTGGGGTAACTGTGTAATTTTAAAAAAAATTGAGGGATATTAATTGTGATGTGAATTGGAACTAAAATATATACTAATGAATAAGTAATTTTATATTTTAGATCAAGAGCCCATAGATACTCGTGAAAAAGAAAAATTAGCAGAATAGTCCCTGAACTTCTAGAAATCTTATAATTTAACCCAGGTAAGTTCGTACGGTTAAAGTTAAATATTTATATTGATTTGATGAATGGTATATGTATTTATTCTACTGTTGAAAATGAAATATTGTTAAAGTTACAAAAATTGAATTGAATGTTCGGATTAAATAGAACGCGAGATATGAGTACATTCAGCAATCGATGAATTGATGGCATTGGAGGAAAGTGACAGCAAATTACCCAAATAAATCGAGGTTCAATGTTTGTTGCGAACTTTCATGTTTATTTTCCGTTTAGTTCTCACGAGCTTCTGTTTAACTCATATGAGTTTCCGTTTGTCTCTATTGAGCTTCTGTTTAACCAGTATGGGCTTTTGTTCAGCTCTTACGAGCTTCTGTTCAACCCATATGGGTTTCTTTTTAGCTCTCATGAGCTTCTGTTTAGCCTTCGGGCTTCTGATAATGATGTACTCTTATCCGTAAGTCGTTCGGTAAGATTTGGTAAGTGACTTATGTAATTGAAATTGAAAGACTTATTATTATTATTGGTATTGATTTGAAATAAGTGTGTTCATTGATTAAAGTTGTGATTGACAGGGAGATTGCATGAATAATTTGCTTATTAATTTGTTATATTAGTTTTGGTAAGATTTATATTTAACCTAACAAACTTACTAAGTTTCATCAAGCTTACTTGTGTTGTTTAATGTCTTTGTAGATTATCGTGGGGTCGAAAGATCGAATCAGCACATCAAGTCACACTATCCAGCTTATTCTGGTAGCTTTTGAAATGCATACTATGGTTTATATGGCATGTATAGGATTGAAATGGTTTTGAGTAAAGTTGGTTCGTCTAAATATTATGAATTACATTTTGTTTATATTTCCAATTAACTTATATAGGTATGTGTAGCGTTATCATGCTAGATATATGTTTGGGTGTGGTTAATTGATGAATAATTTATAGGTATGTTGGTGAATGAGATAGTATAGTATAGATGGTATAATATGCAAATATGAGTTTTGATCAATAGGGTAAATTGATATGCTATGATATATGAGATACTATGACATGTTTAGAGCTTGAGTTGAGTGTATTGAAGGTCTTGTTATGGTCAATGAGTATGAAATTTGAAGTGTTTAGGTTGAAACCAAATTTGGGTGAGAAATGTGCCCTTAAAATTTACATTAGAAAAAAAAAGATATTGGGAATTAATTCCCAATAAATAAGAAATAATTGAGCGTAAGAGCCAAATATATCGAAAGGTTCATGTTTGGTTCAGGAAGGGATCATGGAATTTTTGAAATAAAAAATAAAATGAATGGAAAGATAATCTACTTTCATTAAGTGATTTATTAGATAATCGAAAAGAGAATATCTTGAATACTATTCGAAATTCAGAAGAACTACGCAGGGGGGCTATTGAACGGCTGGAAAAGGCTCAGGCCCGCTTACAAAAAGTAGAAATGGAGGCGGATCAGTTTTGAGTGAATGGATACTCTGAGATAGAACGAGAAAAATTGAATTTGATTAATTCAACTTATAAGATTTTGGAAAACTTAGAAAATTACAAAAATGAAACCATTTATTTTGAACAACAAAGAGCAATTAATCAAGTCCGACAACGGGTTTTCCAACAAGCTTTACAAGGAGGCCTATTTTCATCCACACAGGCAGAGACACGGGCGTGTGTCTCAGCCATGTGTGATACACAGCCTAGCACATTGGCATGTGGTTTGGCCCTGTGTCCCCTGCATCTTTAAAATTGAGGAATAGAATGCCCAGGTATTTCCACACATCCTAGCACACGAGCGTATGGCTTGGCCGTGTAACACCCCAAACCCATATCTGTCGTCGAAATAGGGTTTGAGAGTATTACTAGAACATTCAGAACACTTTACAATTTATTTACATAAATTACTATTCAATTACTGAAATCATTCAAAACATCCCTTAATTGGACCCTCGAGGACCAATACGAGCATTAAAATCAAGTTGGGAATTAATCGGAAACTTATATAATTTTTCGTGACATTTCAAGAATTTTCCAAAGTTGCAGGGCTCACACGCCCATGTGCTTTAGGGACACGTCCATGTAGTTAGGTCGTGTACTACACACGCCCGTGTCCCTAACCCGTGTAACTCTCTGACTTTTAAGGCATGAAGAAATTGAAGTCACACGACCAAGTCAGATGCTCGTGTGCTAGGCCATGTGGCAAATTTTATTTTCAAAATTTAGGTGCAATTTTTACACGGCCATGCAACACTCCCATGTTCAAGGCTGTGTCAACCACATGGCTGAGACACAAGCCCGTGTCTCTGCCCGTGTTCCCAATTCTAAGCATTCTATTTCTCATTTTTAAGATGCAGGGGACACACGACTAGACCACATGCCCATGGGATAGGCCGTGTGTCACACACGGCCAAGACACATGCCCGTGTGTCTACTAATCCAAAACTTACCATTTTCCTGCACCAAAACTCACAAGCATATATCTACTAATCCAACATCATATTCACATAAATTTAGCCATCAATCATGTGATATTATCTCATGCATCAAAGGATATAAATTTACTCTTAACATAAACTTATATGCTAACATAATTCTGACAAACTAACACATAATAAACACTTATGTGATTACCAAAATATTACTTCAAAAATAGCCAAACTTAAACCATCACTAGCCACTCCAATGGCTAGATTACAAAACAACAATTACAAGCCATCATTGGCCAAATAAGCTTATACGTGCCATTATACCAAACAGAGATTTCTATTTACACCAAAATGAGATAATGGATAGTGTGATGAATGCTCCGACCGACTTCCAACCTTCGCAAGCTTTGAGCACTATAAAATAGGGAAAATTAAACACAGTAAGCATTTTATTCTTAGTAAGTTTGTATAACGAAAAATAAACTTACCGGTCATATTTACTAATACAAGCATACATAAATTTACATTTCAACGATTTTGGGTAAGTTACCTAAATACATACACTTATTCAACAAGTTAGTCACATAATCTCATATGAATATCAAGTAAACATAGATGATCTCATCATATTACAAGCTTCCATTAATTTCACCATTCCACACTTCAAGAGTCTTTTCCGTCGAACTATTGAAATCTCGATGGATGTTCGAATAATATACACATGTGCAAAAGTACCCATTAGGGTACATAATAAAAAGGCACACTCTTGAGTCGTACATTTTACAGTAGGATTACCAGTCCAGGCTAAATCCTATCCGTAGCATATGCTCTAGAGAGTTTAATATGGATTACCTATCCGGGCTAAATCCAATTTACAACCTAAGCTCAAGAGGGCTTACATTAGAATTACCCGTCCAGGCTAAATTCTATCTGCAACATATGTACTGTTATTCTTAACCCATCGAAATTCAACATTCAACCGGAACATGATAATTTGTCCATATTACTCAACTTAAGACTATGTCATTATGTATATATCATCTCACACATATCAACACAATCATACAAATTAATTTAAGCATATTAACATACATTTTTAAGTTACACGAACTTACCTTGAAAATGGTTTGTATTTGAAGTTCAACTAATCTAAAACCTTTTGCTTTCCTGGATCTAGTTCCGTGGTTGGTCTTTCCGGATCTATATGGGTAAATTTAACTATTAATCTATCACATTTCATATACATTTGCATCCTATTATATCCTAGGCAAAATTATCATTTTGCCCCTATCTTTTTTAAAAATTTTAATTTCATCCCTAGGCTCGGAAAATGAAATTCATGAAATTTAACCCTCTTTCCAAGCCTAGCTGAAATTTATTTATTACAATTACAACACATACATTTCACAAATTTTAGAATTTTCCATGGGTTTTACCATTTTTCATTTTAGTCCCTAAATTAAGTTTTCATCAAAAATTGCTTTGTAAAAGTTGTTTATCTATGAATAACTTTTTATTTTCTACCATAAATTTCAAATTTTTAGCATATTCATCCATGACCCAAATTTCATACCTTGATAACTTTTCAAATAAATCCCTGAAATAGAAAAATTAGGCTATCTCGATTCAAAAAATATAGAAATTACTAAAACCGGGACTTGATTTCATACCTTATTGAGCTTGAAAAGTTTTCTTCCTCTCTCCTAGGGTTTCCATAGAAAAATTGGGGAAGATGATATGAAATTAGATTTTTTTTTCTTTTTAATTAATTATCATCTATTAATTTTGTTGATTTCCAATTTAGTCCCTACCCTTTTCTGATTTTTCCATGGATGAGTCATTAAAATACCTACTAACTACTCTTTAATAGTCTAATTACCATATAAGGACCTTAAGTTTTAAATTCCATAGCTATTTGATACTTATAGTTGCTAGAACCCAACTTTTTCATTTTATGCAATTTAGTCCTTTCCCTAATTGGACACACAATTGGTAAAATTTTCGTACCAAAATTTTCATGTGACTTTCCTATCATGATGCCAACCATAAAATAAAATAAAATAAAATTTTAATTTTGGCTCGAATTTGTGGTCTCAAAACCACTATTCCAACCTCACCGAAAATGGGCTGTTACAGGCCGTGTGACCTCTGTACCTTAATTTTACAAGTCAGTATGCTCACACAACCTAGCACACGAGCTTGTGGCTTGGCCGTGTGACCCAAGTTAGAGAGTTACATAGACTAGGACACGACTGTGTGCCCTACTTCAAATGCCCACACGGTTTGGCTACACGGGCTTGTGTCCCCTGCACCTAGGAAAAATTTTGAAATTTTGTGAAAAGTTTTTTGAGTTTCCGGTTAAGTCTCGATTTGTTTCTAAAGTGTATTTTGGGCCTCGAGGGCTCATATAAGGGACAATATGAGTGATTTATGATTAGTTTCTGATATGTAAGTTAAATAATATTAAATGTTCGTAATTGATCTGAAAAGTTCAGTAATGCTCTTTAACCCTATTCTAGTGAAGGATAAAGGTTAGGGGTGTTACAAAGGGAATGTCAAACTATGCTCTATTCATCGGGACATGTTGGTGTAATGGAGAGTATTTAGCTTCATGCTACACTTATGGGACATGTTAAGGACTTTCTAAGTCACAAGTGAGACATTATAAGGAGATCTGCTTATCCAACAGAAAGATATGTCAAGTACATGAATATGTTTTATGCTTTTCAACAAGAATAAGCCAATTTTTTATTATGTTTTCAAATAAGGACATGCAAAACTGTTTTACAACTCTCTATTTTTTTTAACAAACAAGAATCTACAAAGTAGGCCTTGCACCTTTGTGGCGAGCCCATCCCACAGACCAGAACTTCTATTCAAGCTTCTATTTTAAACCATGTTTTGAGCGTACTAGGTCAATTCTTGTATATTTACTGTATTCTCAAATGAACTCACCATTCCTCTCTTATTTCATAGGTAAGTAGATCACACGGAAGGCGGTGGTGAGGTGAGTGATCCAAGCAAGGCTAAAGTAAGGATAGGTACTAGCGAACTCTGAAAAAAAGGTAATATGAAGAACTGTTGGGCTTAGAAATATTACGTTTAATGACTTTACTATTTATTTCAAGTCTCGAATGTTTGCTCTTTATGTTTATTTTTATTTTCGAGTTAACTAAAGTTATGTGGAGGTACATTTGCTTATCTAATTGGACTAAATTGCTTTCCAGTATGAATAAAATTACGAGCTATGTTATTTTTCTTTATGTGCGAGCCCATGTGTGAACATACCTTAGCTCCTTAGGTAGGATTGTTGTGAAATATTTATACAAGTGCCCCTTTTTCATGTTTGCAAAAACCTAATATGCACAAGAACTCTTGTACATAAAATTTCTATATATTTGCAAAATTGGATAAAGTATGAGAATCCTTGAATGTATGATCTTTCTTGTTGCAAAGCCGTATTGTAGGCGAACCCATATTATTATGCAAACCAATAATGTATGACATATGCAAAACCTTAAAGGTAAGTATTAGGTAATTACGTACTTATATGCGAATCCTTAAAACTTTACTATTTGTTATACGAACCCTTCATTCTTATACAAGGCAAGTGCTATGTGTTCACATGTTTTATGCCATTACATCTTTTGCTCATTATGTATTTGATTCATGTTTGGCTCCATTGTATTGTGATAATCTAACTTACCTTTATGATGTAAACTGTAGTGTGTTGGAGGATTGGTTTGGGAATTAAAAGGAGAGTCGCTTAGGTGGCTAATGTGTCACACCAGATTTGGGTCGTACCAACTCGATCGGGTTTGGGGTGTTACAACAGTTGTGCTCGTGTCCATCATATGCGAGTTTCCAAAGACAATTAGTGTCCACTGGTAAGCTGAGTCTAATTAAAGTAGTATCTCTCAGCGGATTCTTCGAATCAGATAGAGAATTGTATGCTCCAAATATGGCATGCTAGTTTGTCAGTTCAAATCTAATCTCTTAATGTTTAGTTGTTTTTATTGTAGGATTTTTATTTCCTGAGAACTTACTAAGTTCTAACGAACTTACCTAGTTTTTTCTTCTTATTTTCATGTTCTTAGGTTCAACTGTAACACCTCTAACCCGTATCTGTCGCCAAACTAGGGTTAAGAGGCATTACCGAATATATTAGAACATTTTGTGATCAATTCACAAAATCAATCATATATCATCCTTTCATAGCGATTCATACACATATAAACTCTTTAGGAGGTCTATAAGACCTCAAACATGCTTTAGAAAGGGTTCGGGACTAAACCGATCACATATAAAAGTTTCTGGACACTCATAAAAAATTTTGCAATCACAGGTCACATGCCTATATAACAGGCCTTGTGCATCACACGGTTATCAAACACGCCCGTGTCATAGGCCGTATGTGTAACAGTCTGGTTTAGACCCTAGTCAGATAGTGGTTTCAGGACCATATATCTGAGTTAAAAAAATATTTAAATATTATTTTCCGTGTTTATGATATGTGAATTAGTATCTGTGAAAATTCTATATGAAAATTTAAATGTTTGTGTGCTTAATTTGATAAAAGGACCTAATCGCGTAAAATGTAAAAGTTGCATGCTCTTTGTTAAAAGTGTCTATTTGATTTGTCTTTGTTAATGAGAGGTCCTTATATGGATATTATGCCATTTACATTGATAATGGACATAAATGACCTTATTATATGTGAATTTAAAATGGTTTATTAAAGGGGTCTTTTGGTCATTAGCATATTAATCATATATTAAATAAAAGAAAACATGAAATTGGCTTTATTTTCATCCATCTTGCCGAAAAATACAAGGAAAAATAAAAGAGAAAGAACATTAGGGTTCGGGTATTGATTTTCTTTGATTAAGGTATGTGTTTTGATCAGTTTTTGATAATTTCTACGTTTTTGTACTTGTTGCTTAGTATACTATCAAGCCCATGTCTCAATTTCTAATTTTGTTAATGATTTTGAGTTATGCCATTGATGAAACTATGAGCTTTGTGATGTTAGTTGATGAATTATGAAAGATATGTTTGGGGTTAACATATGTTATCTTTGAATTTTTGATGAAATTGAGTAATTTGGGCTAAATTGTAAAAATGTTATTTTTGAGGGAATAAAATGTGAAATAAATGAAATGTATGGACTTGTATGAGAGCTATGAAAATTCAGCTAAGCTTATGTACAAGCAAATTATGTGTATTTTGTGATTTTGTGAATTAGGGACTAAAGTGTCAAAATGTGAAAATGTGAGAGCTAGTTTGCAAAATGCCCTAAATGTGTGTTTGTGGATTGTTTTGAATGAATTTGTGATTGAATTGGTTAATTTTTAATTGAATTAAATCGAGAATTAAAGAATACGAAATTAGATCGGGGGAAGTCAAAAGTCGTTAAATAGTCGACTCCGTTGTTCAAATCTGTACGAGGTAAGTCGATATACAAATAAGCTTGTTTGAATTGAATTATTATTATTCATTTGATATTGAATCAAGATGAATTAATCTCTGAGCTAAATATGTGATATTCGAGAAAGTATCGACAAAGTTCCAACGTCCGAAAAGCCCCGTACGAACCTTAGGAATAGTTAGGATACATATGTCATGACATAGGATTTCCGATATCTGTTCTGCTTGTAAGAACACATCTATGACATTGGCATCGACTTCTGTTTTGCGTGTAAAACCATGTCTGGGACATCGGCATCTATCTGATTTCGTGTAAGGCCCTGTCTGAGATAGTGGCATCAATGTTTGATTACATGTAAGACCACATCTGGGACGTTGGCATTGTATATATGCTTTCCGATCTATCCGTGTATACTTATGTTTCCGAACGGTTCAAACGGGCATTCTGAGAAATGAATGACTTTATGAAATTATATCTGATTCAGGTATGTTCGCTTTGTATAATTTATTTGAGAATGAAAGGTAAGTATATGAATATAAGAATTGTAATAGCATTTGTATACAAAGTATGAATGATTTGATGATGCTTATTTGCTTTGAAAGATATGTTTATTTGTATATGGCTTACTAAGCTTTTGAAAGCTTACTTTGTGTGTGTTTGCATTGTCTTATAGATATTAAAGCTACTGTGAGCTCGAGGATCGTCGAGGATTGTCACCACACTATCGAACCTCATTTTGGTACTTTGAAAATGTATATATTAAAGTATGGCATGTATAGGCTAGAAGTTGTGGGATTATGTTCTGAGAGATATATATATATATATATATATATATATATATATATTTAGCCATGTTATATGGCTAGTTTGTGTTTGAACTTATAGTTTGATAATGGTATATGATATGTGATGCTAATAAGCAATTATGGTATGTTTTGGTTGGCCAAAAGAAATGGTAAGTGTTGAGAAGTTTTGGTAAGTTTGAGCATAATATTGAATGATGTATTGATCATATGTTTAGGTATGATGTTTGTTTAAGTTTTGATATGAATTAATTGATGAATTAAGAATGGAAATGATTGGTAATGTTATAGCTTGAATTATGTAAGGTTTGGTATAGATATTGGCTGAATTGGTTGTGCATATATGCCTGGTTTGGTGTTTGTAGGTTGACCCAAATTGGAGTAGCAAATTGGCTATTCAAATTGCCTATTTTTGTCCACACGGGTAGAGACACGGGCATGTGTCTCAGCCGTGTGCAACACACGGTCACGTTACACAGCCGTGTCCCCTGGGGTACCTTACGAATCAAAGTCAGTATACCCTCCAGTTTTGACACGACCTAGACATACAGGCGTGTCTATTGGTCGTGTGTAACATACAGGCGTGTCTATTGGTCGTGTGTGGCACACGGGCTTGCAAACGAGCATGTGATCAGCCGTGTGGCCAAGTCAGTAGCCTCCCTAATTTTCACACGGCCTGGCAAACGGGCGTGTCTTATGGCCGTGTGGACAAGTCAGTATGTGTAACACCTCAAACCCAGCCTAGACTTTATGGCCGAATCTGTGATGCCACACCGGAGTGTGTTTTGGAAAGCGCAGTTCCGTTGGAAAAAGGTTGTTTGTATTAAAACCCCGTTGTGGTCTTTGTGAAAGGTTGGCTTATCTTGATCATTGTTAGATTATAGGTTTTTCTAGCAAATCATGTGTCATACTAAATTGTTGTTACTCTTTTAAAACATTGCTCGTTGCAGAAGCTTTTAAAACAAGTTGTATAGTGTGGTAGCTGAAAATCATTTTCCTTTTAAAAACCCGAGTCCTACTGCTAACGGTTATAAACCAATTTTAAATAAAACCCCAAATAAAAATAAAACTTAAAGAGGCCTTATTTCATCTCAAATACCCATTAAAATAGCTAAAGTAGCAAAAGTTTAAAACAACATTAAAATAGTCATGTGGCCTCCATCGAGTCCCTCGCAGCACCAATCCGTCTAAAGGCTACCTGCACAAGAAAGCAGAAGGGTGAGTTATAAAAACTCAGTGTGTAAACCCTGGTCAAAATCATACAAGTTCAGTTTGGGCCTAAACCCATTTCAGTGACAGTCCAGTTTCAGTGTGGGCCTTAGCCCAAAGCAGTAACAGTATCAATATGGGCTTTAGCCCAATACAATATCAGTATTAGTAATGCAACAAAGTCCTACCCATCCATCCTCTACACTCCACTCCGTCTAGCCCTACACTCCATGTGGGAGTAAAATTGACCCACCCATCCCTACACTCCAAATATAGCACCGGTTGTAGAACTAACAGAAATTACAACAGAGCTGCCAATACAGTACACTTCCTCCAAATATATCAAACCCACCCCCATGCAACATGTCATGTCATAATATAATACGTGTATGCAAATGTCATGCTTAAATACAGCCAATATAGCATAAGGGTATATCAGTCATTTTACCTCTAGGGGTATAATGGTCGTTTCATCAGTAAAGGGAGTCTAAGTGTACTTACCGACCCAACAATAGGTCCACAGTTGTCTCGGGCGACCCGTGCAACCTTAATGGTCAAACAGAGTAAAACGGCCTAAAGCCCATAGTACGGTCCACGAGGGCCCACACACCCGTGTGGCCCAGTAAGCCCAAAAATGACTTTGGTCATGTGAACTACACAACCTGGCCCATTTTTGGCCCAACGTGGCCCAAACTAGCCAAAGCCCATGAAATCGCTCATGGTGGCCTCTTACAATCATACACCCTTGTTTTAAGCGTTTAAAGATCAACACAAATATGAGCACACTCGTATAGCGTTAGCAAGCACAGTTTCTGGCTTTTGCCGGTTTATGAATATCGAAGTGTGGTTACACACCTATTATGGATTTGTAGATGAAACGCTTTCGAGATCAAACACATATGATAACAACAACCCCATCATTAGTTTCAAACCCTCGTTAATCCAACACCATAATATTGAAAATGCTTTAGCCAAATCAACGCTACTTACCAATCAACAATCGCAACCTCCTCTAGCCCCAAAACCATGTATTCTTTCCAATGCTTTTACCTTCATAAGAACCGTTAACCGATTTATAAGAATCTACAATCCCACATGAATATATATACAATGTTTAAAGCACTTACCATGAATCAAAAGATCCCTTGTAGGGGAAAAGCAATCGGCCTACACCTTGGTTAAGGAAAACGAGCCCCTAGCAACATTCAAACGAAAAAGAAGGTGTTAGATGAACTTATCCCCATGGTAGACAAAGAGCAAATAGCCTTTCGGCCTAAGAGATACAAAAGCCGAGCCTAGAGAAATAAGCCAACTAATATTCGGCTAGAGTAACCAAACCGCAAACACTTACCAATAAATTGAAGAGATTTCGGTAGTACCCTTGTAAGAAACGGTTAGGGAAGAAAAGAAGAAGGTGTTTAGGCCTTAACAGATTTGGCCAACACAAGAAGAACAAAGGTTTTGAGAGAGGGAGAAGAGGAGTAATCGGCCACAAGCAAGGCTAGAACCGAAAAGGGTTTGTGAAAGAAAGAACAAGTAGCATTCGAACCAAGTATGAACACAATAAAAGGCGATTGAAGAAAACCGAATGAGGGAGAGAATGGTATTCGGTTAAGAGAAAGAAGAGAAGTCAATCAAAATTCTGCTAGCAAGAATGAGCAATCCGTGATATACCTGAAATGCCAGATAGCCGAGGTCAACAAAAGAATTCGGCTATCAACAAGCAACACCGCAGAAGAGTGAAAATAAAGAGAAAAAAAGGGTAATAGCTATCGAATAATAAGAGAGCAAGATTTCGGTCACTAAGCAAAAGAATCCCGAAAAACACCTAGAACTGAAACTTTTGAGAGAGAACCAATTCACGAAACTCCTATGCACACAATCCACTTTCGGCATAACTCCACTTCACCTCAAACTCCCCTTTTTCCTCCCATTATCCCTCTTCTAAAATCTCTCCACCTTATTCTACTCAACCACCCATTCAAACTCCCACCAACTCCTCAATTTCGATCAACCTAATATACCTCCCAAGCACTTATGACAAAAATAAAATACTCCTTCCACCCTGCCAATGCCCGAACCTCAGACCCCTAAGGAACACCCACACGCCATTTACCACTTGACTAGCAACCTCCTTGTGACAAATTTTACCAACAACAATTTAAAAGACTACTAACTACAGGCAAGGGTTATACTTAAAAAGACCCATTTTTTTGCAATTGCCCAGGCTTGAACTCAGAACCTCTCCAACACTCCTCAGGACACTCAACCACTAAAGTAAGCATACATTTATGCAACACAACATACAAAAGTAAATACCTAAATTTTTAGGGTGTTACAGTATGTATGCCCTGTTTTACCACGGCTTAGACACACGAGCATGTCTAAAGCCGTGTAAGGCACATGGCCTACTCACACGGGTGTGTGACCTTTGAAAAGTTAAAAAAAATTCTAAGTTCTGAAAACTTTTATATGTTATCAATATGGTCCTGAACACATGATTTAGACTTTGTATACTCGTTTTAAGTTCATATTGGATACGAATGATCTATGTTTAATGTAATGAGATGATATTTTATATTTGATTGTTATGATCTGTGTTATGAGTCCGGTAATGCCTCTTAACATATTCTGGCGAAGGTTACGGGTTAGAGGTGTTACAGTGTGAAAACAGGGCATACATACTAACTTATACCACACGGTCAGAGACAAGCCCATGTGCCTTGGCCGTGGTCAAAACTGACTTGGGTCATACAGCCATCCACATGCTCGTGTGTCTTGGTAGTGCTCGAGTCTGACTTACTTTGAAAAGAAACATTGAAGGACACGGTCAAGACACAAGCCCGTGTGCTCAACCGTGTGGGCAAATATAGGCCATTTGCAAGGCCAATTTGCCACCCATTTTAGGTCATACCTACAAGCCAAATTCAAGCATCAAATATATCATATTTTCAACCAATTTCAACTCCAAAATATGCATCATTCAAATCATAATACTCTCAACCAAAAAATACTCATCACTCATACCAAAACATACTAAAATCACATACCAAAACCATACCAAAGACATATGTTCATATCTCATTTCAAATCAGTAAAAAACATACCATTTCATCATCATATCAACTACCTAACCAACATGAAACTTACCAAAATGACCATTTCATTAAGCCATTTATGAACACATCAAACTTGCCAAAAATCATACCATAATTGCATCCAAAATCAAGCCATATCTCATAGCATGATATATATATATATATATATATATATATACATCTCAAAACATATTCAAAGACTTCTAGCCTATACATGCCATACTTCAATATCTACATTTCCGAATAAGTACCAAAAATATAATTCGATAGTGTGGTGATGATCCCTGACGATCCCCTGAGCCTTCGGTAGCTTCGATATCTAAAAAAACAGTGCAAACACACACAAAGTAAGGTTTCAAAAGCTTAGTAAGCCATATACAAATAAACTTATCACTTTAAGCATCTAAGCACCATAAAATACATATACTCTATAGTCAAACACTATCACAAACCTCATAGTTCATATACATTTCATATATTCCCAATTCATTTACACATATAGCATATTTTCTCATATTTGTATCACGAATCATCACTTGCACATATACTTACTTCACATTAACAAATGTTGAACACATTTCAACATACTTGAATTGGATATTCATTCATTCAATCACATATTTCTCGGAATGCCTGTTGAACCATTCGGAATTAAATAGGGTACGCGGATAGCTCGGAAAGCTCATACAATGCCAACGTCCCAGACGTGGTCTTACATGTAATTAATATCGATGCCACTATCTTAGACAGGGTCTTACACGTAAATCTCAAATCATTGGCAACGTCCCAGACGTGGTCTTACACGATAACACATATCGGAATCCTATGTCATGACATATGTATCCTAACTATTCCTATGGTTCGTATGGGACTTTTCGGGCGTCGTTACACTATAAGAACTTTCTCAATTTCTCATATTCGACTCAAATATTCATTCATCATTATTCATCAACATATAAGCAATAATATTTCAATTCAAATACATTTATTTGTATATCGACTTACCTCGTACAGGAATGAACATAAACGAACAGCTATTCAACTACTTTCGACTTTCCCCGATCTAATTTTGTTTTCTTTGTTTCTTGATCTATACACATTAAAATTTAGCTCTTTTATTCAACAAATCATTCAATTCAATCCATATGCACATATTTAGGGCATTTTACAAATTAGCCATCATATTTTTACATTTTGACACTTAAGTCTCTATTTTATAAAATCACAAAATATGCATAATTTTATTACACACATGCCTAGCCAAATTTTCCTTTAGCTCATATAAGCCCACATATTTCATTTATTTCACATTTTAGCCCCTCAATTTCTCATTTTCATAATTTAGCCCAAATTACTCAAATTAATCAAAAATTCAAATACAAAACATATTAATCTAACACATGTCTTTCATTTTCCATCAACTAACATCACAAAGCTTACAATTTCATCATCAAATTCAGAAATTGAGACATGGGCTTAACAGATTACTAAGCAACAATCACAAAAACATAAAAATAATCAAAAACCGATCAAATACACATACCTAATTGTACTTGACAATGTCCGAATGAACAAAGCTTAAGAACCCTTGTTTTTTTTTTTCAAATTCGGTGGTGGATGGATGATAATGGCCTTTATTTTCATGTTTGTTTTATTTTAATACATTTAATACATCATTTACTAATTTGTCCTTTGTAATTAAATATATAATTCATGTTAATTAAGGCCATTAATGTCCACTCATAAGTTCAATGGTATATTAACCACATAAGGATTTCTCAATTATAAAGACACATTAATTCGACTATTATTCAAATAGAAGGATAATTTTTCATTTTCTGCGATTTAGTCCTTTTTTGCAAATTAAGCACACAAATGATTGAATTTTATACGAAGCTTTCATACTTATTAATTCACATATTATAAGCACGAAAAATAATATTAAAATATTTTTTTGACTCGAATTCGTGGTCTCGAAACTACTGTTTCGACTAGAGTCTAAACCGGACTGTTACATCAACATTGTGATAGTAGGGAATTAGCCAGATCAGCGGCCCATTTGTGAGCCTTCTTTGTTTTTTATGGGTAACATGTATTTCTGGGGGTATTAGGATGATTGTTAGATGCCACCATTTGAAAGTCATAAAATTGTATTTTGAAAACGATATTTTGTACTTTTGAATGTTTATGGGTAGCCTTGTTGGCTTATTATTAAACGTGGTTTATGGTGTTATCGAATTAAATTGAGTTGGGTTTTAAATTATTGCTCAAGCAGTAACTCAATAGGAAATTTCATTCGAGCCTATAGATATTTTCTAAGCTTCCGTTTAAAGCTATCACTCATGTCCTTAATCTTTTAAAGTAGCGTGGTACTATTTTTAATTCATTTTCAACCATATACATTTTAAAATAATGAGACATCGCTCTGGTAATCGGGCACTAGCCAAATTTGAAAGTTGGTTTAAAAAAAAAGGTTAATGATTTCAACAGTTTTGACTCGTGACACTCCAGATCTGAATTTAACGATCAAATCGAACATAGAGTATTACAAATTATATCTACTTTTTAAAACTAAAATCTCCTAAGGAGGAGTTCTAACATTTATAATATCTTATGTTTGAAAGTTATTATTGAGGTTAGTTGATAGATGCTTGAAAACTTTCTACTAATCTTTTATGACTGAGATTGAATTAATAAATTGTAATAGCCATTAAGCGTAAATGTGGGCTATGTTAAGGTTGTATTGGATTTTTTTTTAAGTATAATATAATGTTAAATAATAAAATCACCATTATTAATTAAACTAAAATATAAACTATGATTATTGTAACATGAAAGAGAAAAAAAAATAGTTTGCACAATTTTTGAAAATTGAACACCCACAACTTTTTACGGTCATAAAAAATTATATAAAATATCATATATTTTACATTTTCTCATTATTGTGTTTTTCTTGATAAGCAGGCCAAGTTTTTGCTCCTAGTTTGCAGAGTTTAAGTTGTTTTTGGGTTTTTTTAAGGTTTTTTTTTTTTTTTCATTCATTCATTCTTTTAGGATAAAAAAAAAACATAAACATGAGGTTATACAACCAAACTAGATATTAAGCTATATTCTCTAATGTCACCAATAAATCTCCACTTCACTTTACCCATGAGGGTTAGTCTTCGTAGAGGGTAGCTTGTTCGTTTGTACTTTGGGGTTGGCGTTAGGAGCCATGGAGGGGTGGCAATGTATGAATGCAAACGAGAGCTTTGAGGGAGGTCTTTGTCCAAAGCTTAAGCAATCTAATCTTTTCATCAGGCGGATAATCTTTTCCTTTGACTTCATTGATCAAGGGTACCAAGTGACGTGAGAAAAATGGAAAAATCCATAAGAGTTATAGACTTATAGTTCTCCATGGATAGAGAACAGAGAAAGAAAACCATGCTTCAAACAGAAAATAAGTTAGTGTATGAGTTAGGAGCAAAAACAAGAAGTGACATTGAAAAAATATCCTGAAATTAGGGGGTGGGGGGGGGGGGGGGCATGAATCATAAATTTTTTGATGGCGCAGATATATTAACTTATTGCTCTTCTTTCGTTAAAAAAAAAAAAAGAGGGTTCTTCTGGCCATGCAGGCCGAGGCGTTGTTATCAGCTCAGCAGGCCACCGAGTGTGCAAGTCTCTTTTATTTAGAAACTAAGGCCCAAACCCAAAATATAGGGAAAAAATTGACCTTCGAATACACAATAAAACCATCAAATCCATTAAATGTGGGAAACGAGAAACCCCAAGTTCCAAGAGTAGCGAATCCCTCCACCGTCGCTGTAAATTGAAAAGCCAACCTCTACCCTTCCTCTTTTGTTACGTACAAGAAATCTAAGTCTGTCTGTACAATCCCTCACCACACCATTATTATATCCCCTCTGCAAATCTTTTGTTTTCTTAGACCAAATAGATCGCAAAGGAGTTAAGAAATGGGGGCTGGGCGAGAAGTAGCAATATCACTTGATGGAGTGAGGGACAAGAACGTGATGCAGCTGAAGAAGCTCAACACAGCTCTCTTCCCTGTTCGTTACAACGATAAGTACTACGCCGATGCTCTCGCTTCTGGCGAATTCACCAAGCTTGGTTTGCTCCGTTTTTCCTATTCTTTTTCTGGGTTTTCATTTTTTTTTTCTTTTGAAAGTTGTTGAACTCTTTTTGGTTGGTCCAATGTTGTTTGGCATTTTCTTTGCACTGGTTTCTTTTTGAATCTTGTTTTTTTTTTTCTTTTGTGTTCTTTAGTATATGCCATCTATTGGGAATTTTATTGTTGTTCTCTTTCCCTCTGCGTATGTAGTTAGTATCCTATTATGGGAATTTATTTTGTTGGTTTTGATTTCTGCGTTTGATTTTGGCTTTTTGGTTCATTGCATCGGAAGATTGATGGCCTTTTATGGGCTAGTTTGATTTATATTGGCATTTGATTATACGTGATTGAAAAATGGTTTAATATGTATACATTCTCCAAGACCATAAACTTTATCCTTGATTTTTAAGTTATTGAATGATGAACTTGGCTGTCTTGAAACTACAACCTACACTGATTGATGATGAGTGACCTTCGATACCGTTAACATGTTTTCGGTTATCAGTTTAGTGTCTTCTCATGTGATCATTGGTAGAAGCAATTCTTTGTTGTATTAGATAGTTTAGGTTAGATAACCCGACCTATATTGAATTGCTTGCTCTATTTATAGTGTTTTGTTTTCAATGGTCAATATTCTGGGCCTATTAAACTCTAAAAATGCGTGTCACCATTCATCCTCATGAAAACATGCCTCAAAAACACTCTTTGCTTCTGCTGTTGTGCTTGTGCTGCCTTACACTCAAATATGTTACCAATCTTAGCTGGTCCAGTCACCTTTTCTTCCATGATCTTCTGCATATTGTGTAATGTTAATACATCCTTCCTTATCCTGCATTGCTTTTACACTGTTAAATAGCGGGTAGTAGCTATCCCTGAAGTTTTCTAGCGAACTTTAAAGTCATAAAAACCCTGGCTAAAGACTTCCTGATTCTGAAATTTGCTGCCTTGCATTGGAGGGCACCTATTGAGCTTGATGGTCTACATCTTTTAACAGAAACTGTAGAAATTTCAAAACCTGTTACTTTTTGGAGAGAAGTTATCTTATCGTTTCCTTCTTTCTTGTTAACTGCATATTTGTTTTATTTTCTCCTTAACCCTCAAGTCATGCTCTAAGAAATACACCCAATTGAAGTTTTGAGCAACTCTATCCTCTTTTAACTCTATGATGCAGAGCATGTTTGTAATGTCCCTGTCACAGTGGCTTCATCATTTGATATCAATTACTATGTTACACATTGATGGTTAGAAAGCTGTAATTAATTTATTTTTTATTCAATTTGATGGCTCGGAATAAATTGTCTGTGGTGACGCATGCATATTCACGTAACAGATGATGTGATTGTTATACATAGCTATTACATGAGTTGAGACCTGATGAGAGCTGAAGTTGGAGAATGGCCTGTGTTATCCAAAAATTAGTATTTTGTTCTAACAATCACTCTTTTGCATGCTAACTCAGCATATTACAGTGACATCTGTGTCGGATCAATTGCTTGCCGGCTGGAAAAGAAGGAAGGTGGGGCCATCCGTGTGTACATCATGACTTTGGGTGTTTTAGCACCATATCGTGGGCTAGGAATTGGTGAGTAGACAAACAACATTTCCTTGGAAATAGGTCATGCAAGAAACTAATTGGATGATCTTAGTATTGTCCTTTAACATTATCAATACCTATAATTTGAATCTGATCACTTCTTGTTTCACTTGCGCTCTTAAAATATCTGCACATGTTCAGTGGCACAATAATGGTTGTCTTTTGCAAATTGCAATGAGGTCAACGATGAAGAAATGTAGAGTGTAACTAACTGCCTCCGCATGTTTTTGCTGAAAAATTATGTTCCCATTGATTCTGAATAGAAGCCATAGTTCGTTAAAAATTTTGAATTTATGCAGGTACAAGGCTATTGAACCATGTTCTTGATCTCTGTTCGAAGCAAAACATACTGGAAATCTACTTGCATGTTCAGACAAACAACGAAGATGCCATCAACTTCTATAAGAAATTTGGATTTGAAATCACGGAGACAATCAAGAACTATTACACAAACATTGACCCTCCCGACTGCTTTGTTCTTACCAAGTTCACCACTCCATCACAAGCGAAGAAATAACAATTAAAAGCTGGTAATGTTCTCTAGAGGAATTGGTTATTGTTATCTTAGTGAATTTGATCAATTCCTATACTTCTGGGAATTATTTTGACGATAAGGATGCTGTGATGCATGAATGACATGAGATATGGCGTTAATGATGCCAGTTATGATTGGTTTATAAATGTGGCCTTTTTTATCTTTTGAGCTGAAATTTTGTTAGTCTTGTTTAACACTTTCGTTGGTCAATGTGACCTTTGCCGGTTAATGTCATTGAATGATTTTGTTGCCCCAGCAAAATGCAATCACTACATTTCTCCGAATTTGATACAATTGGTATGGTTTGTGTGAATGTTAATTTAGGTATTGTAAGATATTCGGTATCTGTTGAGTTTTGGCCTGTTTCAACCTTGATTACCTATTTTCAATTTTCACTAATGTACTTGTAGCAAAACATTTGTCTAATAGAAGTTGCTTCAAGTTTAGTTAGTTTAAAATTAGGCATGCTTGAGTTTAAACTATAACTAAAACAAACAAAAATGCCTGTGAACATATAATCAAATCCGTTTAAGAATTCCTTTCATAAAATCAAATAAAAGACCACATGTTTGAGGATAAAATTTTATTTAAGAACTATTCATTCGATTTAGTTCCTTTAGTCAACAATTTTAAAATTTGATTTGTAATGGTGTTATCTAACGACTGAAAAAAAAAAGAAAAAAATGTTGACAAATATATAAAATATATTTACAGGTTCAAATTTACAAAGTTTTGACGAGGCTGGTCATGACAGGAACTGGCATTAAGTTATCTACATGAATGTGTGAGATACACACGTAATTCAGAGACAGCCCCCGTCAGCTGTTGTCAGTAAGCCAAACCACCGGCAAATGCATCTCCGTCATGATGTAAACTCTCTGTCAACCAATACCCATCCCATGAACCACCAATCCTCTGCCAAAAACAAGCTACTAACAGGTATTAGGAACAAAGTGTTCAATTCCAAATTTCTAATCAAAAGCTACATTTTGTTAGTTCATTCTGTCTCCCATATTTTTTCATTATAAGATGTGATCATGTTGGTTCTCTCCTATTTTTTCCTCCTCAAATGTCTTGAAAACGGGAATTAAACAACCAGAAAACTATGTCACTCAAATTTGAGTATGTAAGTTTGATATAGATATGTTAAATTTTTTCAAGTTTGTTTCATATATTTGGAAGGTCATTAGAAGCCAGGCCATATGACAATAAACAACTCTCAGTGTTTCAATACATGAATTAGTGAATTACCATGTGTTCATGAACATAAACAGCAAACGTTTAGAGTTTCCTTGGTAGAGTGGAGAGAGAATTGAAAGGCTGAAAAAAAAATTCTTTTCGTTGGTGTGTTTAGTAGAAATGATGGAAATCTTGAAAGAAAAAATAATTTTTTACCCCTTCATTGCTTAGTAAAATGGAAAAGAAAGATGAAAGAATAAAATATTTTGTAAAAGGCATCATTTTGAACTAGCATGCACCTCTTGTTTTCTCCTCTTATCAGTCCAATTATTTTTACGCATTAGGATATAAAATAAGCATTTTTCTCGTTTCTTTTCTACCAGGCTCACTTAATTTTTTTTTCCACTTTTATCCTTTCATATTTCCATTCAATCAAGCATACCCTTGGTTCAAGGATGATTCGATCTTTTAAAATAAGGAAATTTTGCTAAAACTGAAAAGGCAGAGCAGAAGGCTTTTACCTATTCAATATGATAACATTGCAGGATTTACATTCAAACAAAAAGTTCATAGCATTTCTTACCAGCTGATGTCCCTAAGACACAACAAATAAGAACATGCTATATAGCACAAATGGTATTATTAGTTCCCGGGAAGAATTGCAAAAGACTAGCAAAAAAGATCAACGTACAAACCTGCACCATTGTAAACTCGAATATTTCTTCCTCATTTGGACGACTTCCAAGTATCCAAACCCGTTGTTTGAATTGGTTCTACTCCAAGATGCAAGAAAAAAAATGACAGGTGATTAGAAAGAAAACAAGGTAATAAACTGGCAAAGGTCCGAAAACATATCACCTACGTGAATTAATCCAATACCTCCTTGACAAACAAACTGCTCAAGATCTTCCTCTCCTTGTGACCAAGCAATACTCGATAACTTGAATGGTGAAAAATTCTCCTAAACCGCTCGAACTATATGAAGACGAAAGCAGAAGAAAACCAGCCAAAAAGAAAAAGCATCAGCATCTATAGAACAAGAATCCTAAAAGTTTGCAAAATTCATTATCGACCTACTGACCGACCTGTCCTAGGTCAAAGAAGGGTCCAAAATATGTAGACCTTTCAAAAGGATCAAATCCTGCAAACTGTCAAAAGAGCATACCCAAAAACAGAACCTTAATGGCGCAATAAATTATACTTTATAAAACAGTTAACTTGTAGAAAGAGAAGAGAACTATATGGTTTCAGGAGTTTACTCTGTACATAACTTCAATCCCGTAATCCTGTCGAGGTTGGTCATTGTACTTTAATGCATCAAGTTGGTGCTGAACAGCTTCGTCCGCACTAAACTATAACAACAGTTTAACTTTGTTATTGATTGCTTTTACCTCCCGACAGAAAAGAAAATACTAACATTTTTTAACAAGAATTCAAAATTTAGACTCTATTATATTGATCCTTTTCTTCTTTGTTTTTCACTGAAAATTTTATAAGAAACAAAAATTGACGCATAATTTTGAACAGAACAGAAAAATGACATAATATTATCAAATACACACACACACTACATATATATCAAACAAAACATTTTATAGCAAAACGCATAAACCTAATAATTAAGTAAAAAATTGGGCTTTAAAACTCTATATGATTACATAAATAATTAGAAATAATTACAAAGCTAAAAGCTTACAGTTAGCCTTGGGCCAAAAGGTCTTTTCCTTCTAGATTCAAGCCTGGAAATTGAACCCAAAGAAAAAGTCTGAATTGTTATCATATATTTATCGAGAAATTAAAGTTTATAGTAATCGGAAGAAACCTACCAATGAGCAGAGAGGAAATCGGGGATGTCAGCAGAAGAGGAGGAGGAAGAAGAAGAAGCTTTGATGAGTCCATGGGGTTTTTTGGAGAAGAGAGACATGGATTTTGCAGTTGGCAAGGAGCAACATAACGACATCGTATTATTGTGCTTCCTTTCTACCCCGGAATATTTACGACCGTTTCTCTTTGCCTTGCGTTTGCTGTTTCTCCCCTTCTTTCTCTTCTTTTTGGTTTTTAGGAAGTTACGATATGCCGGAAATGAAGATGAGGCGGAATTTGGATGGATCGATCTTGTCCGTTGAATGTGCATGTTGGCGAATTCGACAGTGCGGGACCCGTGTCTCTTTAAAAAAAAAAACCATTTAAGGTGAGTTTAATAAATTAAAACTTAACTGTCTTTTAATATTAAATTTTATTATATCATTTTATAAAAGTAAATTATATGATTTTAGATTCGCAGTAGGAAAGATAAATATATTAATTTAATTTTTTTAATTTTTAATAAAATAAAATTAACATAATATTCTTTATATTAAGTAGTTATATATTTACTTATTTTATTTAATTTTTTTTGTTGAAAATATATTAAATATTAAAAATTTTCATTTTCAATGAAATAAAATTTTTTAATGGTTTATCTAACATATTCTTTTTCTTTAAACTTAACAATTTTTTCTAATTTAGTTTTAATCTTTTAATTTTTTTATATTAATGTTTGAACTTTTATTTCGTGAAATAATTTAGTTCTTTTCTATAACACTATTAAAATGTGATGATATGACATTCTAAAATCATACCACATCATTATTTAAATTTTTTAAAAGTTATATAAAATTTTAAAAATTTAAATTTTTAAAAATTTTTAAAAAATATTAAAAAATATACTAATTATAAAAAAAATGTAAAATTGTAAAATTGTAAAATGAAAGTTAAATTTAAAGGCTAAACTTAAATTATCTATAATATAATATATATAAGCACGAGTTTGAAAAAATTTTTGAACTTACGAGTGTACCATTTATTGTTCATTATATTAATAAATTGACATTATGTTAAACTAAGCCTTATTGGATAATATGTTTTGATATAACAAATTAAAGTGTTTTTGAATAAAAGTAAAGTTGAGCAATTTGATAAAATCAAGTTGAAATGGTTTCAATTGAGTCAAATATTTTCAAATATGTTGTAACCATTTTCAAGCAAGTTAGATTTGCTCCAGGACAAAAAACATTGATACTTTTTGTCTAAGTATCGATATTTTACAAAATATCGATACCATTTTGATAATTGATGCAAAATTGGCATTCTATTTCTTTCAATCCCTAGTAAGTATCGATCCGATATCGATACTTTTCTTAAGGTAGCGATATTCTTGCTTCAACGGTAACTGAAATCTGTATTAATAACAAAAAATATCGATACCCTTTTAGCAGGTATAGATACTCGTTCCTGCAGGTGAAGTTAATGACCTGGTGTTTCGTCCCCACTAGTCACTTCTACAACAACCACAACGATTGGAAATTAATTAAAGGGTATAAATACCACCTTCCAAAGGTCTAGTAATAATAAGAGTAATGTGAAAAGCTTAAAGATTAATCAAAACAACCTAGACCTTAATTCTTTCATACCTTTTCTTGTAAACACTTGTGAGCTTTTATTATATTCATTTAGCTCAAGTGTTCTTCTTTGTCTTAGTGTTTAATTGGCAAACATCCTGATCTTGTAAGGATTGTTTCTTTATTTGCTTATTTGTTTCTCTTTGAGAGAAGGTTTATTCTTAAGGTTTGGGTAGAAACCTTAAGGGGGTTGTATATTAAGATTTTGGGGTATAAGTCTTAAGAGAGATTGTAAGGTTAAACTTGTCCTCAAAGGTTGCCAAATTAGTGAATTTGGAGAAAATCCTTAGTGGTGGAAAAGCTAAGGTAGTGGAGTAGGCAATTGGGGTTGAATCACTATAAATCCTTGTATTCTTTGTTTCAAAATATTTATTGCTTCCACCACATCTCAAAGGCTGATTCAACTTCCCTATTGGCGATCTTGAGTTGATCCTTCCGAGCTAACACATTAATAATATAATTCATTAATATATAATTAATTATTGTTGAATAATAACAAAAGCGATATTAATTAACTTTTAATTCATTGAATTTATTGGATAAATTAAAAATAATAAAAATATACATAGATATTACAATATTATTATACAATAATACAAAATTAATCTACTCGTGCATGTTATTTAAAAAGAAACTTGGATTTTGACACAACCTAAAACGCAATCAAATCCAAGTTAGATAAAAGAAATAAAATAAATAACTAAGATAAATAAAATAGAATAATAAATCAACGATTAAAACAATAAGGAAGAAAATAAAAAAGATAGATGGAAAGATAGAATGTGGTTTGTAGAAGTCCTAAGAAGCCTTGGAAACACGAAGAATTCACAACCCCTTTCAAGCGGCTCTAATTTTCGTTCCAAGATAGAAAATTGGCAAGACAAAGTTTGAAGATAATCCCCACAATCTGAAAAGATTGTTAAAACTTTTTTAAAAGAAAAAGGAGAAATTTTTGAAAGAAAAACTCAAAGAAAATTTATTAACTCAAAAAAAAAAAAAGCTGAATAATAATTGAATCATTTTGTGTACAATGCAAAGGCCTTTATATAAGCTAACTAAATAAATCTAAGTAGAAATCTTAAATTTACTAGAACTCTAATTAACCTAAATAAGAATTAGTTTTAAACTAAACTTTCTTGTTGATATAAAAGTCCTAAATAAGTTAAAATACTTAATAATTATAAAAATTTTTTGGAGTAAAATAATAATAAAATAATAAGAGCTGATAAATATAATATTGGGATCATATATAATAAAAATTAAGCCTAATTCAATATGATTTAAACTTGAATTAAAAGCCCGAAACTCATAATTCCCGTTATAATCTTGTACAGAAATTCTACTTGTGCAACCCTCCCTAAAACAGTCAAAACGTGAGCTTTCGAACTCAAAATCAAGTGATTCAAACTATATTTCGAAGCTAAGAGATAGATCTTTGAACGCCATGAAGACATCTCAACCCAGAAATGTCTGAATCCCATCCAAAAAGTCGTCACAAGTCAGTTGATTTTTGAAACCTGAAAATTGGCAGCTTCGATGAATGGAATTTAATAAATTTCACCCCATCCTTGCATATATCAAATTTACTAAAAAAATCTCAATTAAGTATCATCAAATACAATAATTTGAAATTTACATGGACCTAATCTTGAAATTCATGCATGAAATAGGATCAATTTGTAATATAATAAAATTTTAAAGTTGGTATCAATAATTCATGGTTGGGTATCGATACCATATCAATACCTTGTTGAATATCGATAACAAATTACAATTATGTTTGTTATGAAAAATGAGAATATTGATATTCATTATATGGTATCAATATTTTATGAAAAAGTAACGATACTCAAATGAATATCGATACCATTTTGGCATTCTATTTGTTTGATTGTGATATGTTTGGATTGATGTTTGAGTTGTATGCTTAGTATCCTTATGGTTGAGGAAAATGTGATATGTTGTATGCCGAATCCAACCACATTGCGTATCATAATGTCATCTGATCCATGAAGGCATTGGACATATGATTCAACAACCTATCAAGTTATGTAAAACATGACTATTACCATCCATTCTTACATGTATAAACATAGCCTTCAAAATACCAACAAAACACAAAATAACTAATATAAGCATAGAAACATTCCTAGGTACCCAACACTTGAGTTCGAGATTTTCACTGGATGCTAAGTTGATGTGAGCACAACCACATTGTAACACCCCTTACCCGTACCTGAGGCCGGGATAAGGTACGAGGCATTACCGGACAAAGATAAAAACATTAAACTAAAATACGGGCCATAAAATTTGTATCAAATTCAAACTTTTTGCATTTAATCATAAGGTCCCTAATACAAACCTACGAGGCCCAAAACATACTTTAGAAAGGGTTCGGGACTAAACCAGGAACTTACGAAAATCTTGGAAATTTCATGCTTTAAGGCTCCACATATCCGTGTCCTAAGTCGTGTTCCATACACGGCTGAGACACATGGTCGTGTCTGCCTGTGTGGAATATACCTAGGCTATTTTCCAAGCTTTGGTCAACCTTAATCTCTTACCCACTTATACAAAATCAAAAGCATATAACATGGTATTCATTTAATGATTAAACAATCTCAATTTAAACCACAAACATAGCATTTGTATGTCATCATACATGTGTCTCTCATAGTTATTTTACCTTGTCTATTATAGTACCACTTATACATTTACACCAAGATTATCATCTTACCACTTCAGTTTAATCATCAAGCATTCATATTTAAAGCTAGATCATATCTTTATAAAATACCATAATTCAGATTCGCAGAATAACATGTTTGCCTAAAACATTTCAATTCAACTCCATACCCAACAAGCATTACATTAAGACTAGTCATATATTTATATATATATATATATATACATGTCATGACACATATCATTCTCTTTCTATTTTCTTATAAACACATATCATTTATTTCATTATATCAATATTTCATATACCATAGTTTCCATGTATTCCACATATATTTATTTTCCTCCTCCTCCTCTCCATTCCACATCCTTAATGTATAGAGCATTCTTGTAAGTACGATTTCACAATTTACTAATAAATGCTCACATCAAACTGTCCACACGAGTCATAGTCACTTACTTATTTATAATTCGAGCTACAGAGCTCGAAATTAAGATCCGTAAATTTTCTTTGAAACTAGACTCACATATATTTCCACCATAAAATTTTCATAATTTTTGGTTTAGCCAATTAGTACAGTTTATTAGTTAAAGCCTCCCCTGTTTCAGAGTACGACTACTCTGACCTCTGTGTACTACGAACCAAATTTCTCCCTGTACAGAATTCCAAAAACCATGCCATTTATTTCCCTTAAAAATAGACTCAATAAGGAATCCATGCATGTAAGGTATGACTCTTAATAATTTTTGTACAATTTATGGTGAATTTATAAAGTTAGAATAGGGGATCTCGAATTCATTCAGACCCTGTTTCACAAGAATTCAAATATCACACAATATAGAATTCTTTTGCTTCCCTTGTTTCTTTCATGTGAAAATAGACTCATTAAGCTTTATTTTCATATATCATTTGTATTTTTATTCAACTTCCACAATTTTTATTGAATTTTCAAAGTCACGCAACTGCTGCTGTCTAACACTATTTTACTACTAAAATTCATTCTTACATAATTCCACTTAATCCGTTTTGTCTTATAAAAGTTCACCAAACTATCGAGCACATTGCTCATAATTTTCATAAACATATACCTACACTATTTCATCACAAAACTCACAAAGCAAAGACATAGTAAGTCTCCGTTGAACACTTCGGATCAATCCTCGATACTTGGTGGTTTCAAAGACACATAGCTCCACCCATCATAAAGTTCGGCTCTCTTGTACACATGGTGAACACTTAGTACCACTGATGTGACCTAGCCAGTTTATCTCGTAGCTCTCTTTTCTACATGGTGTCCTTCACCTGGAACCACGCATGCGACCTAGCTACATATATCCCGTAGCTCTCTTGTCTACATGGTGTACACATAGTATCACCCATGTGACCTAGCTATATCATAATGTCGCGTAGCTCTCTTGTACACATGATGTGCACTCAAGACCATACATGTGACCTAGCTACATACCATCTGTATCATCCAATCTTTCAGAAGGTTCAACAGGATTTTCTCTCTTTTCCAACAATTTCACCAATCAAATAATTATCCACAAACATATTTCCAATATTATTATAAAATATCATAATACAAGTAATATTGATGTATTACTTACATATAAACTTACATCTCATTTAATATCAAGGCAATAACATTAAATTACACATTGCCTTATTAAAAATCATATGAACTTACAATTTCGCATAATATCCATAATCATAGAAATCACATTTATGTATGATAATTCAATGCACTTCATGTACCATAGACATATTTTTAAATCAATTCATAAACTTGGCACCATAATCATTTAATTTAACATAATTCAATTAATTCACTAAATTTAACTTTCAAATATAAATTACTGACATTATTGCTTTATTATTATCATGCCAACTTACATACTTTCAACACCTCGGATATCATAGTAAATATATCAATTTTACATTGAAACATGCATAAATTAATGCTTATTATACATATTAACTTACCTCGATACTAAAACGGCCATTTTACCAACTTTCTCAATTTTTAATTTTTCTCTCATTCTAGGTTCAAATCTCATTTTCCAGGATCTAAAACATCATATTTTACTTATTTAACTAATGTACTATTCAAAACAGTCCTTAACTCAAACTTTGGAAAAATTACAATTTTGCCCCTAAACTTTTGCATATTTACACTTTTGCCCCTAGGCTCAAGAATTAAACTTCATCCCTTATTCTTATGTTTTATGACATGCTGATCACTTTTCCTTCTATGGAAACATCAAATTCTCACTCTAACATATACTTATAACTATTAGGTATTTTTACCGATTAAGCCCTTTTACTCATTTTCACTCAAAACCGAGTAGCATAAGTTGTTTAACATAATTTAAAACCTCATATTATATCATAAAACATCAAAATAAACACATTTCACCTATGGGTATTTTTCCAAATATGAACCCTAGCTTAAATTATTGCTAGAATAAGCTTAATCAAATTACCGAGATTCCAAAAACGTAAAGAACTTGAAAAACGGGGCTAGAACGGACTTACTATTGAGCTTGGAAAGCTTGAAAACCCTAGCCATGGCTTCCCCCATGCTAATTTCGGCCTCCATGAAGAAGATGAGTAAATTTTGGCTTTATTTTCCCTTTTTATTTCTTTTAATTACCAAATGACCAAAATGCCCTTCCTTACTAAACTTTCAAAAATTCCATCCATGTCCAATTTTTGTCCATAACTTAGAAATTGGTAAAATTGCTATTTAAGACCTTCTAATTAATATTTCAAAGCAATTTCATACTAGAAACTTCTAGAGTGCAAGTTTTACAACTTATTCAATTTAGTCCCTAACTTCAAATTGAGCATTTTATGCATAGAATTTCTTCACGAAATTTTCACAGAATCATGCAATCATATCATAGACCTCAGAATAATCATAAAATAATTATTTCTATCTCTGATTTTGTGGTCCCGAAACCTCTGTTCCAACTAGACCCAATTTTGGGCTATTACACACATCATGTTACGGTGCAATTCGACAATGTCGAGATTGGCCCAAACACGAGGGGTCCAAGTGCAAAATGAAACATCACACAAGCCTGATTTATTATTAGGCCAACTTTTTTAAGGACTTTTAATTAAGTTTTATTTCATTTAATAAGCTTGCATATTTAATTATGTCTTGCATTATATGTTTGTAGCTTTAATTATGACTTGCATTATGTGTCTGCATCTTTAAATTATGTCTTGTATTATGTGTGTAGCATTTAATTAAGTCATGCATTAAAGCATCTCACATGTTAATAAATTTTGAGTTTTAATTATGTCATACATTTCATAACTCATATGTTAATAAAGTTCATGATTTAATTCTGTCATACATTATGAAACTTTCATGTTAGTTAAGATTGCATCATAAATTATGACATGCATTATGTAACTCCCATGATAGTTAAAGTTTGCATTATAAATAAAGTTATGCATTAAGCAACTCATTTGCTTATTTAGTTTATGTGAAAATTGAACGTCGATAATGAAAATGAAATTGCAAAGAAAGAGAGAAAAGAACACACCAAATTTTACGTGGAAACCCTTTCAGGAAAAAACCACGGGTAGAGGAGAAGAAAATTCACTATGTCAAATTCGAATGTTACAAGAGGAGAGACGATTACGTCTATTTATAGGTTTAAAAACCTTATTGTAATCAAAGTCAAATAGAAGTAATTTAGTAAGATGAAAACAACTTATTCTAATCAACATCAAATAGAGGAAGTAAACTTCTATACAGATTTTACTTGTGCAGCCTGTACAGTAGATCTTGCCACTTTCCACTTGTATTTTATTTTAACAGGAATTTGGGCCACACAACTTCTAGCAATTTACATCTTAATTAAACCATGCATTTAAGAATCTTAGTTGTTAAATATGTTTGAGTTAGTTTATATAAGTGTGTTATTTATTTTGGCTGTTATTTTAATGCATTAGTTAAAGTATGTTTATTTTCATTTTTATTAAGTTGTTTTAAGTTGAATAAGAATGTTAATAGGTTTCAAGTGTTTAATGAATATTCAATCTTGATCAAGTCACTATTCAAAAGACCAAGGGAGGCTTTCCAAATTTTGTTCGATTTTGATGCACTTAAAGCAAATTCATGGCACCAATTAAAAGGAAGGAAATACAAGCAATGAAGGTAGCTAGTTATGGAAGAAGAAAGGACCTCAAAACAACAACTTTAAGGAGCATTAAGCTTCATGAAGATGACCACCTTTAAGCTATTCATGGACTAATGAAAAGACATGACTTCTCAACTACACAAAGTCAAGTGAAGAGACATGCCTTTTGGGCTAATCACCAAGAGTTTAAAACAAATTTAATTGTTTGTTTTTAAGCTAGTTAAATGCCGAATGTGAAAGGTCTTTTTAGTAACTTGAAGGTCATTTTGAAGGCCTATAAATTTCAGCATAAGCTACCTATGTAAAATAACTTTTTCTTGAAATTTAATCATTCTTTTGTGAGAAATTTTCTCTAAGGTTATTCATTGAACTATTTCGAACTTATCAAACTTTCTCAGTTTATGGTGTTCAAAAATTGTCTTATCACTCAATTTTCCATCCCGGCGTGTGGCGACTTCGATACACCAAGATTCCAGTATTTTGTCAAGTTTAAGTGGGTCATAGTTTTAATATAGCTACGATTCCTTAAAGAATTCAAGTGCTTTGGATTACGGTTTCCACCTTTTGAACCATTTCAAGACGATTCTTCACATTGAGCTATTTTTCAATTATCCAAGCTTAGGAAATCGCATTATTTAGTATCAGAGCTCAGGATTCTTGAAATTAAGTTTGTTTCTATCTTTACTATTATCTTGTTTCTAAAAAAAATTTGAAAAAAATTTAGAACATTTTGAAAAAAAGGGATATTCGAAGTTAAAAAATAAAAAAAAGTCTAATTAAA
Organism: Gossypium anomalum; assembly: GCA_025698475.1. Taxonomy (NCBI): domain Eukaryota; kingdom Viridiplantae; phylum Streptophyta; class Magnoliopsida; order Malvales; family Malvaceae; genus Gossypium; species Gossypium anomalum. The sequence continues at coordinate 45,098,841 of CM046963.1, forward strand.
AAAAGTTCGAGTGAAAAAAAATTCAGTTTCTGTTCCTTTCATCAAGTTGATATCATTTAGAGTACTTTTCATTCATTCTCTTATGAACACTCTAACGTGTGTTCTTGTTGCAAGCACCCGTGAAATGATAAGTCAAATTTCAAGCTGTTAACTTTCGAAAGGATTGAAAGAGTTCTTTTATTTCTTTTAAGAGCCCACGAGAGAAAATCAAGAGTGGAAAGAGGCGTGAGTGTGTAAGAGCATCCGAGAGGAAAAAAGCCAAGATTTTGAGTGAAACATGAGTGGAGTGAACTTCTTTCTAAGTGACTCGTGAGATTGTGTATTTGGTGAGGTATACATATTTTAGTGCACTTATTATTGTGTTTTCTAATCCTTTGTTGAAAATCATATCTAAGAAAATCTAGTTAGAAGAAAGGCTACAAACATTCATACCAACGATGGAAGTTTACAACGAGAAAAGTCATTCCAAATGTGCTGTCAAGTTTATGACAAAGTATGTAGTCTTATCATCAATGGCGGAATATGTGCTAATATTGCAAGCCCTTACACGGCGGAGAAGATGAAACTACTCATGTCGGAACATCCACAACCCTACAATTTTCAATGGTGCAATGAGTGTGAAAAGGTAAAGGTAACCAAACAAGTGTTGGTTCCATTCTCTATTGGAAAGTACCGTGACGAAGTTTAGTGTGACGTTGCTCCCATACAAGATAGCCACATTATTTTGGGTCAACATTGGCAATTTGATCGTCGAGCCAAGTACGATGGACAATCTAACCGTTTTTCTTTAGTGTTCTAAGAAAAATCTGTTACATTAGTATCTTTAACTTCTAAGCAAATTGTTGAAGATCAAATGAAGTTAAAAGCTAGTGAGGAAATTGAAAAGGAAAGAAAAAGAAAGTGTATAAAAAAAGAAGAAGATGAAATAAATATTAAAAAAAGAGAGTGTGAGAGGAAAGAAAAATAAAAATCAAATGAAAAAGAAATTGAAACGAAGAATGAGAGTGAGATTCCAAAATAAAAAAATGTGAGAAAAGAAATTGAGAAACAAGAAAGAAAAGAAAGAGTGGGTGATGAGCATATCCTTATGGAAAAATAAGGTGAGGTTGAAAAAGAAAGTGAAAACAAAGAACTTGTTCAAACAAATGTGAGGATTGTTTTAACTAACCAACATGCAAGTTTGCCTCGTGTTATCTCTTTTTTTCAGATCCATTTGACAAGTTCCAACTTCAATACCTTCTTGATGAGAGACGATTTCGATTGATTGAAAAAGGTAAGATCGAAAATGAAATTAATCTATAAGATCAAGTGTCAGAAGGTAAGAAAGGTAAGGAATTCTTTGAGGATAAACCACGATATTCTTTAAATTTCATTGATAAATTTGTCTATTTTTTTTTGTCTAAAAATTCCTTACGATAATATGTTTTTTTGTTATTCGTTGAACGATGTTGTTAATTTTGTCATGTATAATGATTTAATTTTTCTCGTGACATGTATTGATTTGGTTCAAGCAATTTTCAATCGCAAGTTGATAAAACTATTGACGTCTTTGGTCCAATTAAATGTTTGCAAAATCTGATTGTTTTGCATGATAAAGATTTTTCACATAAAATGCTTAATATGTTTGATTATGATGGTTATGTGAATTCTTTAAACCAATGTGAGAAAATTTTGTGAATATCTGTAACACCCCTAACCCGTATCTATCGTTGAAATAAGGTCACAAAGAGCATTACCATAAAAATGTAACTCAAATCATTCATTCTCAATATTTTGTAATCATTGCAAATTACAACCAAACACATGCATAGCGTCCCTAATTCAAGCCCTTGAGGCCTTAGAAACACTTTAGAAACGATTCGGGACTAAATTAGAAACATTTAAAACTTCCTGGAAAAAGATGGAAAAGTTCACACTGTAAGGATCACATGCCGTGTGACTCACACGGTTGAGACACACGCCCGTGTCTTAGGCCATGTGGACATTTGAAGACACATGGTCGTGTCTCAGCCCATGTCTATGCCCGTGTAACTCTCTGACTTGGGTCACACGGCCAAGCCACACGCCTGTGTGCTAAGCCATGTAACTCTCGAAATGCAACCTTAAAAATAACTATAGGGGACGCACGACCGTGTCGCATGACTGTGTGTCACACATGGCTGAGACACACGCCTGTATCTTAGGCTATGTGGACAAGAAATTAGCCAAAATCGAGCCATTTCCTTCACCCACCTCAAGCATGCACCTAAGCACAATTTGTACATATGACCAACGCATCAAAACATATTCAAATATGCATAAAATGTCCAATTCAAATGATCAAATACCATTCAAACGATATGCCATATAGGCACTTCAAAAGCAAACATACAAATTTACTTAAACATATACATGTACTTGACACTTTTTATTCATCAACACCTAAATCATTTTCATCTCAAACTTATCATAAATTGACCTATACCACTTCAGCTTAAACTAACCATTTGTACCATACCATTCACACATAATGTAACCATCATCAAATTGGCACCAAACAACCAACTTATACATACCAAAATCCATGTCTAAGCATTTAAACAAACATCAAACACAAGTCCACCTATACATGCCATTATAACCTTTGCTAAAACATTAAGAGCTACTGATATAATCACTGGATAGTATGACAGATCTATGACAAACTTCCAAACCCATCAAGCTTCTGATAATCTTAAAAGTAAAGGAAAAATAACAATGTAAGCAATGAATGCTTAGTAAGCTCGTATAATTTTAAACATTTAATTTCAATAATGAGATTTATAAGGTAAACATAAACCTATACCAATGCCATAAGATTTATCAAACCTTCCATTTGCTTACTTTAGCTTAAAAGACATTATCAACTCACAAATTAGTGTATTTATCCACAACCTAGATAAATTCATCCATAACTTAAGTAAATTTCTCACATATAAGTAAACCCTTTAACTCATCAATGTATTTACATTATTATCACATTACATCTCAATTATGAGCTTACCGTTTTATTGCATTTCCTCACTCGTATCATTTGCATAACATAAGACATAAGCATAAACATAGACCAATTACGCAAACTTGATACAAGCCTATATATCATCATCAATACACCAGTTAGTGCATATACTCATAATTCACTCGAAATATCATAAGGTAAGTCATATATATGAATAACATCACTTGAAATCATCAATTTCATGAGCATAAACATACTTTCGTTGAACATTACCTTTTTATTCCTTTTCATAGATTCATGGTATAAGTCTTTTGAATACTTACCGATCTCTTCCTTTTTCATAACAGTTGAATCAAATGAAATAACATCGAATAATGGAAATAATATTTTTAGTACAACTTACCTGGTACAATACATTGGCACGAAGACTGGAAGGCTCAAAGCCTGATATAACATACTGGCATAAAGCCTGCTAGGCATAAAGCCTGATATAATACACCAACACGAAGCCTGCTAGGCACAAATCCTAAAATAATACACTGGCATGAAGCCTGCTAGGCACAGAGCTCGAATATCACCGGCACAAAGCCTGCTAGGCACAAAGCTCGAATATCACCAGCACAAAGTCTACTAGGCACAGAGCCGGAATAACGTTATGTTTCTATTTCTTAAAACATAGCTAAATGACATTCAAGATTTAACCAATAATGAAATAGTATGAAACATTCAATTCAATTAATAATAATTGTATAATGAACTTACCTAGCTAAATTGCAAAAATATCAAAGTACAAGGGCTTTTTGGTAATTTTTCATTCTCCTCGATTTTCCACTCGATCTTGATCTAAATTAATAATTTTATTCAATTCATTAATTTAGATAGTAAAACAATTTATTTTATGCAATTTAGTCATTTTTGACATTTTTAAAAAATTGCCCCTAAAATTTTACATTTATTCAATTTAGTCATTGAGCCTAAAACATGCAAATTAACCATTTTTAATGCCAATTCACATGAGCCGAATGTTCATGGCACACAAAATAGCCCACATTTGTAATAATTTCACAACAAATCCTTGTATTTTTACTATTTTAACAATTTAGTCCCTAATCAAAAAATTTATCAAAATTACGTAACAAAATACTTTTAAATGTCAACCAACATTGCAAATTCATCATTTAATATCTAAAATCATATAAATTCATCAATGGAAACATTCAATACCAGTTTCAAGATCGAAGGTACGGGCTAGCTGGACCTTGTTGCAACGATCTCAAAAACATAAAAATTAAAAGAAACGGGGCTAAAATCACATGCCATGCATGAAATTTCACCATGGTCGAAACTCAGATTCATGCTTCCATGGACATTCAGTGATGAAGTGAAACAGCCCGTTTTCAGTGAAATTAGAATAGTGGTTTTGGGACCACAAATCTGAGGTCGGAAGAAAATTTATTTTAATACTATTTATATGGTATGATAGGAATTTCGTATGAAAATTACGTTAAGAAATTTCACCGATTACATGTCTAATTTGTTAAAATGGACTAGATTGAAAAAGTTGCAAAACTTGTTAATTAAAAGAAATAATGATTAAATAGCTTAAATAGTAAATAAGTAAATTTAGGCATAAATATGCCTAAAGTAAATGGATAAGGTGGCATAAGCTTAGAAAAATGACAAAATGATGTGAAATAAGGGCAAAATTTACAATTTTGCCAAATTTAATGAAACAAATGGAAAATTAAAGGATTCTAGACATTTTCATCATCATTTTCAATTCTAAAATAGACATTGAAGAGGGTTTAGGTTGGTTTTTCAATTTTTTCTTCTTGTAAGTTCAATTCTTACTCGTTTCTTGTAATTTTTATGTTTTTGTGATTGTTACAATTAGGTCCAATTAACCTTTACCTTAGTTTTTGATTTTATTGAAAATCTTGGAAGTTACCATTGATTAGTTCATATGATTTTAGTTATTAGATTATGAATTTGAGATGTTGATGAGTATTTAAAAGTATTTGATTAAAGAATTTTGATGAAAACATGATTTAGGGATTAAATTGAAAAGATGTTGAATTTAGGGTAAATTCTAAAATTTATGGAATTCATGGGTTGCTAGTGTTATATATAAAAATTTATAGGCTTGTAATGAAGATTAAATTTCATGAATTTCATTTTCCGTGCCTAGGGACGAAATCAAGATTAATTAAAAGTATAGGGGCAAAATGGTAATTTTGTCTAAGGTGTGAATTGGATTGAATTGAATGTAAATTGTATTAAATTTATGTTAAATTCATTAATGTAGATTTGGATAGACCAAATACGGAGATAGATCTAGGAAAAGAAAAGGTGTCAGATTAGTAGATTTTGTATATACAAATATTGTCGAGGTAAGTTTGTGTAACTATTTGTATAATTAAATGATTTAAATTGAATATTGTTGTGTGTGAGATGTATAATTTCTATGTAAAAGTATTGAGAAAATATCAAAGTAGATTTGACAAGTATTAAATTCCATTTGAACAAATGAAATTCGATGGATATAGGGTTCCCGATTGATTGTGTTCTTGCATGTGTTGCGGACACATCATAGCTCGAAATAACGTCCCGTTATTAGCTTTCATGAGCTTCCTGTTAAATGGTTCTTGCGAGCTTCCTGTTAATAGCTCTTCGGAGCATCCCGATTTGGTTGTGATCCTATCTGTGTTGTGGACACACTGTAGCTCTTATGAGCGTTTCGATACATGGCTCTTCGTAAGCTTCTCAATTAAAGGCTCTTTGTGAGCTTCTCGATTAATGGCTCTCCGGAGCTTCTTAATATTGACTCGCTTGAACCTTCCCGATATTGGATCGTATTAGCTTCCCGTTATATGGCTCAAAAGAGCTTCCTGTTTATGTGCTTGAATGAGCATTCCTGAATATGAATTGACGGGATACAAATTTGTACACTTCAAGTGTACTACTCATGTATCCATCGATATTTCAAATGATTCAACGGGCCAAGCTTTGACATGAGACGACATGAAACTGAAGTGAACCATTACCTGAAAATACTTGAATTACATGAAATTGATATATGAACACAAGATGTGAAAATTTATGTACAAGGAATTTTGATATTTAATGAGTTCATATATGTTTCTTGATATACAAATGTAATAAATGACTAACATGTTTGCTGAAGTTTTATTTTTAAGCTCTTGACCAAATTGTTGAATGTATTTTGTATGCTTACTCTTAATGTAAATGAATGGTAAGTTAATTTCCTGTTATATGAACTTACTAACTGGAAACACAAAAATAAACTCACTTTTTCATGCCCTTTTTAACTCAAAATTCATACAGTTTCGGTAAAAATTATTGTCGAAAAATATATAAATACTATAAAATAAATATTTTGTACTTAAATTATTAACATAATGAATTTTAATTAATTTTATAATAAATTTTGATTATTTTCGACAGATTTGCACAAAGGGCGAAAATTAGCTCAGCAAACACTACTAGAAGTTCAAAGCCGAGAAGTAATTTGAAGTATCAAGGCGAATTAATTTTCAGCCTAGGTCGGTCCAATTATGTGTATTAATTCATGATATAATTAATTTTAATTTATATCCAATTTAATTTGGATTAAATAATTTATTATTAATTAATTATGAAAAAGTGGTCCAGTTGAGCTAAACCGAGTGAACCGAACCAACGAAGAAGTGGACAGCCCAAAACCGTCCATATGCTGACCCAAATCAGCTTATTGGCTGATTATTTAGCTTGCAAAGAGGCCCTTGAAGACTTGTTCAAGTTGCAAACAAACCCCTCCACAATTGGTGGCTTTATAGATTTGCCCCAAGCCTAAATTAGCAAAGTTGAAACTATCAACCTTGCCACATGTGTGGCCGGCCAAGGGAGGGCTCTTTGGCTGATAATTTTAGCTATTTTTAGCAGCCCTCTTCAGCTATAAAAACCCCCTTAGGCTGGTCATTTGAAACACATCTCAAGCATTCACATCTTTTCTCTCTTCTCTCCACTTTCTCTATTCTTTTCCATTCCAAATTCCCTTGCTCTCTTGCTGATTTCTCCTCTTGGAAAAGGGGAATTCATCAGCCATTTAGAGCAGCATTTAAGTGTTCATAGAAGCCTTAGTCGACGAGGACAACGGAGAAGGAAGAATGGAGCAAACTAGTCAAGCCACGGAAAAACACCGGATTTGATTCTTGTTCCTTATCTCTTTAATTTTTGTTGTTGTTATGATGAACATATCTATGGATATTTATGTTGTTGGAATGGTTAATTTAGTCAATTTAGCTTGAATTTAATTCGTGTTAGGTTGATTGCATTTCTTTTGCTAAAATTGTTAAAATTGTGTTTATGTTGTTATAGGCCTCGGTAAGATGCTTGATTAAGTAAAATCATGACTAAGTTATTCTTGCATTAAAATTGTGAGGTAGCTAATGAATTAATTATTTAAACGGACTGAAATTGTAATTAATGGACACAGTACTTAATCAGTGCATGTTTAGTCATCTAAGGTAGCTGAGGGTTAAATTAGCAACGGTATCTGACGATACATTTTCCATGCATAACTTGCAAGATTATTGTGATTAAACTATTTCAAGGTAGGGATACCTTGTTACCTCACGTAGTCTTTTATGTGCTTATTAGATTTAATTAATCATTTGAATTGACATAGGGATATGTATAAGAGATTATTTCGATTTAATAAGTATATATGTGCAATAACATATTTGCCTATTAAGATTTGTTTAATCGGTTGAAGACATAGGGATATAGTTAAGAGATGAATGGATTTTGGTAGGTGAGTATGTTCATAAGTTAGCAAATTACTGAGTTGCCGTGAATTTATTCGTAACAATATAAACATGAGTTTAATAATTCTAAGTTAAGAAATGTAATTAATCTAACATAATTATGTCATCTTGATTTAAATTATCTTTTGAAATCGTGCATTAGAATTTTATTTTATTTTATTTGTTTTATAGTTTTTAATTGCCCTCTTCAAACAAAATATTTTTCTTCACCAAAGTGTTTTAAATAGCATTCATAAAAAATTCTTTTCGCAGTCCCTGTGGGTACGATAACTTGACATTTACTTGTCACTTTATTACTTGTTTCGATTGTGTACACTTGCACATTTCTGTCATTCCAAGTTTTTGGCACTGTTGCAGGGGACTGTTTTAGATGACATTATTTGTGAAATTATTAATTTTGCATTTTTGTCTATTTTTTTTCCTGTTAAATTTTAATTCCATTTTTTTTTGTTTCAGGTGTTTATGAGTACTGATCAAATTTTTTACTTACTTCCCGTAAACCGTGAAATTGAAAGGACTTTCTGACAAAGGAGAAGACAAGCGAACCAAAGAAGGACCGAAGATATGAATTTCAAAAATCTAGGAGGAACATTCGTTTTTAATACTCACAATCCGATCATCGTTGCCGATGATAGAAATTGTGCCATTCAACAATATACCATTCCTCTATTCAATGAGCTTAATCCGAGTATTAGGAGACCCGAAGTTAAGGCACAACAATTCAAGCTGAAGCCAGTCATGTTCCAAATATTGCAAAATATGGGTCAATTTAGTGGGATTCCTACTGAAGATCCACATCTTCATCTTCGGCTATTCATGGAAGTGAGTGACTCATTTAAACTAGTCGGGGTGACTGAGGACACCTTAAGGTTGAGATTATTTCCATACTCCTTAAGAGATAGAGCAAGAGCGTGGTTGAACTCCCTACCGTCTGGTTCTAAAACTACATGGCAAGAGTTGATTGAACATTTCTTAATGAAAAATTTCCCTCCATCTTTAATTGCCAAGATCCAAAATAAAATCACTTCATTTCAGCAACTTGATGAAGAATCTTTACATGAGGCATGGGAGCAATTCAAGGAGTTATTACGAAAGTGCCCTTATCACGACTTTCCTTGTTGTGTTCAAATGGAGACTTTCTATATTGGTCTCAATATTCATACTAGAATGATGGTGGATGCTTTAGAAAATGGAGCCCTTCTTTCTAAATCTTATAATGATGCTTACGAGATTATTGAAAGAATTACCAGCAATAACTATCAGTGGCCAACCAACCAAGCAGCCTCAAAAAGATGAGCAGCAGAAGTACATAAAGCGGACACACTTGCTTCTTTGGCGGCCTAAGTATCCTCTATGTCTTCTATGCTTAAGAACATAGCTGTTAATGGTTTCAATGGTAATCTGACAGTCAACAATTGAACCACTTCAAGGATATTTCTTGTAAATACTATGGAGATGGCCATTTCTTTGAAAATTGCCCATCGAATCAATAGTCAAAATATTACATGGGAAATCAAAATTGGAATGTTCCACAATCAAATTATTACAACTTTTCATGGCAAAATCATCCAATTTTGCCATGGAGTAATCAATGGGTAGACCATAGCGACTCTTCTATGTCATTTTGACTAAATTATCTACCAAAATATTCTCAACAAGTGCAACAACCCACACCAACTGAATCTTCAAGTAATCTTGAGAATTTACTGATACAATCTACCTTGGGGTGAGTCGAGTCGTATGTGAGTTTGCCCAATCATCTACGAAGAAGTATCGTTCTGTTTGTTCAAAGGATGTCTTAAGTGAATAATGGCGGAAGCTATGTAAGAAGGGTTCAAAGATGGGTTTATGGATATGAAGTTTATATAGGTTCGGTTACAGAAAAATAATAAAAGATAGAGATAAATATAGTAATTGGATAACAAATAATAGATGTGAAGTGAATTGATGGTTCGATTATGATGAAACGAAAGGATGGAATGGAATGGAATGGAAATGATCTCAAAAACAAACACGAACCAATATTAGAAAATATTGACCCAAATGCTTATAAGTTTTCAAGGTGGTCGGATGGAGAATAGGAGAACCTCGACCAGCTACTTAGCAAAGTAGGAACCTTGGTATAAGGGTGAACGCCACACTATTTTATAGTGATAAGTTCAGGATAAAGAAGAAGGCAGGTTGACGCCACTAGTGACCTAGATAAGCCAACGAGTTCTTCAATGAAATATGAAAGAAAGAAATCTCACAAATTTCATATAAGTTCAATAGTGTTTTAAACTAAGCAAAAAGATCTCTTTACAAAGGCTAAGTTTACCTATTTATAGTGCTAAAATAGGCTAGCTGAATGGTCACAAACATTCAACTTAATGTGCCAATTAAAAGCTAAAATTTAACTCAAGTCTTTTCACATTCTTGAGCCAAATAACTCCATCCTTGAATTCACTTTAATTCAACTGAATAAATGACTTTAAGGGCTTGAAAAATGACTCTTGAATTAGCCTTAGGTCAGCCGAATGGACACCATCTTCTTAATCAGCTTCTTAATGATGTTTGAATGCTTGAAATAACCTTTGAAAAGGCAAAAACGGCTGGTAGTGGAAAGGTTGCTGCCAAAATTAATTTGGATGATAAAATGCTCCTTAAACCTCCTTTAGATGATGTATAAACATTCTTTATAACAACCCTCTTGCTTTGTAACCGAAATCTCTTGAAAAGTCACCTTATTGAATTCATAACAGCCTTTAAATGTAATGGATGTGAGCTGAAAAGTCACCTGCAGTTAACACATGTAACCGACACATTCATTCAATTATTAAGCTTAAAACAAATTAACAACTAACTTAAATAAATGAACTAACACTTATGCATCATTTATTCCAGCAACTAGTTTAATTAAGAGAAGCATTAAATGAACTTTAACTCATGCATCAATAAATAATCCTAGGAACTAGATTAATTAAGAGTAACACTTATTAAATAAAGTTTAACAAAAACACTTATTAATTTAAACTAAGATGAGTTGAATAAATGTCCAACAACTCATTTATTAAACTAAGATGATTAAATGCATGGTTTTAAAATGCAAACTAATGAACAAATGAGTTAGTTAATGCAAGACTTAATTTAATGAAACTGACTTAAAACTAACATGGGAGTTACATAATGCATGGCTTTATTAAATGCAGAACACATAATACATGTCATAATTAAAATATGTAGATCAATAATGCATGACATTAACTAAAGATGCATTTAATTAAACAAGGAATAATTAAAGACTAAAGTATTGAGCTGATTCGAGCTCAAATGAGCTGAATTTGAACTGGTCAAAGCTCGTGGAGCTGGAAACGAACTGGGATCAGCTTGCCAGCTATGCAAGGCTCGACTGAGAAGACTTGACTGACTGGGTTCGCTGGGCGTGCTCGCATCATTCCCCTCCTCTTTTAGACGAATTGTCCTCAAGTCGGGCTGTTCATCTATTGGAAGATATTTCCTCTCATTCGACTTTCCTCGATCAAACGGGATGGAAGATATCACAGAAACCTGGAAATGGTTTATCAATGAACAAGAAAGCACATCACCATCATAGATAAGTAAAAGAGGGTTAAGACAACAAAAACCTAAAGATAAACCAAATGCTAAGCAAAAAACTGATTTTATTTTGCCAAAATGACTTATCAATTTTGACAATGACAAGTGCAAATTATTCAATTCCAAATAGCTCAAATAGAATGCAGTCCAATGATTATATGAAAAAAAATCTCAATTGGGCAAAACAAACATACTTCAATTTATCAAAAAGTTTTGTTAGACCATTTTTACAAACATGTAAACTTAGTTGGATCAAAGGGTAATTAGTCATGAACGTTTGTAAACAATCAAACACGTTAATCCAAATCCAAAACTTTTCAATATGTTTATTCAAAAACATAAGTTCACATAATTGTACACGCAAAGTGTACCATGGCCAACATCTTGCACTCATTTGCTTACTAACATAATTTGTGTTAACATTATGTTCATTATCACATTCCATCACAAACAGATTATTACAAGGCCAAGGAGAAAAATCAACCACATCAAGATCCAAATAAAGTTAAAACATTAATGTATCATAAAGATTTGCAACTTTACTTGAATTAAGCAAAGATGTTCGAATATTTTCTGAAACTTTACCTTGACGGCCTTTAAGAGAAGAAATCTCATGAACAGTTTTACCTTTTTCAATCAAAACTAATCTTCTCTCCTCAAAAAGGTAATGTAAAACAAACCTTTTTACTTCGATCAATTTGAATGAACAATGAGGCACCACGACATCTCATGCTTCTCGAAGGGTGAAATTCACAAAAATGAGAGGGGTTAGTATTAATGAAAACAATGGGCTTAAATGGAAAAGATAAATCATAATTGAAATTTAATTCAAGTCCTATAGCATAAGTCGACCTTACCTTGTTAAAATAAAACAAAACCTTTATGTGTGGCCAAGCAAAATGATTAGAGAACAAATCAAAATTGCAAACCAAATCATCGAATTTCATTTCCTTAACAAAAGTTCGAACATCAAGCAAACATAAGTTGAATGCAAAAGATGCAAAATACTTAAATGTTCAATAAAAAAATCTACGTAACATATGCCAGGCTTGAACACTCGTACTTGATCATGAATTCCAACATGCAACATGTTAGAAGAAAATATAATCAACTTACCACATGATTGAAATTCCACTCGAGCAATCAAAGTAGTAGTGAACATACAACTTTTCAAATGTTTGAGTCCATCACATGATTCAAACCTTACTCGATCAATCAGGAACGTAGAGTTGGCATAACCAGGCAGACCAATAAACAAAGACTTACGCTTCAAAAATCTCAATCGGGAATGCAAATCAAGACATAGAGAATTCGCATAGAAATTTAAGGATTTAACTTGAAGATAAAAATCAATTGGATAAAATGTTTCATACAGAAACCTTTCGCAAATCAACTGATCAGATCCAAAAGAATCAACAAAATTGCCATTATAAGACATGTCATAGGAAATACTTTTCATGGCACTTTTCGAAGTAGGGTCATCAAGAGATGAATAAGGACTAATCAAATCAAATGATGGATGCATGTCAGAAATTGACCCATCAAAATCTTTATGAGCAATTTTTAAATCGAACGACCTTGATTCGATAAACATGGAATCCTTACCTTTCTTACCTTCAATCACAAGTGGGTGGTTGTCATTTGCATGCTTACCTTTCTCGAATAACCGAAAACATCTCTCATTTGGAAGGTAGTGAAGTTGGAATTGGTCGTAAAAGACTTTAGGAACCTGAAAAGTTACATCACAAGAAGATCGAACAGGTGGGTTAGTGGAAACAATCCTTGCTTGCTCACTTTCTTTTTCACTTGATTCTTTTTTCTCGAGATCTCTCGTTTCTTTTTCCTCAATCTCTTTTTCTACTGGTTATTCTTGTTCAACTTCTTTTTCTCTCTCAAACTCTTTTTCATTCTCTTTTTCAATTTCTTTTTCTTTTTTATCGGCTTTTTCAATGACTTTCTTGAGCTCTTTCAAGAATCTCTCATATTCTCTCTTACTCGCCTCTTGCCTCTCTTTTATTTCTTTTTCTTTTTCTTCTTTTGCTTTTCTCATTTTCTTTTTACAAGAAGATTCAAAAGAATCATGAAAATAATGATTTTGTTCAAAAGAAGGAAAATTATTTGCTTAAGAATCTTGATCAATGCTTCGTGAAAAATACTCCGAGTAGGGTTTTTTTGAAGATTAGAAAGAGGTATGTCTATCTGTTCGGATGTCATCGTCAAAATCGAGGTCAGACTCTCGTCTTCTTAAATTCCTTGACGAAAAGAAATCTCGATTGAAATCTCTTGGTCTTGAAGTCGATGACAAATAGGAATCACAATGGAAATCTTTTCTCGAATGATCATTGAATGTATGTCTTAGTGATATTCTTGATTCCACTTTTCGACTTGATGACATTCGTTCCCGTTGGTCTCTTTTCTTCACACGGTCTAATCTCTCGTGCAATGTGTCAAATTTAGAATTCACCATTCTTCGCATTTTTTACACCAAATATTGGAACTCTGATTCAGTAAATTCTTCCTTAGACATCTTTCATTGCTGAAAAGAAATTTGTTAGGTAAAACAAAAATTAAATTCCTCACAACAAAATCCTCACAATTTCACTTGAAAAGAAAAATTAATGGTTTGTACTCTCGCTCATGTTTACACTCGATTAGCTTTTACCTCCGCTCGAATAGTCTCACACGCTCGTGCCTTTTACCTCTCAAAATTTCTTTCGTAATTTCGTATTTGGACTCGCCAAGGCCTTATCGTAGGCTTAGGGGTTGGTTACAAATTGGGAAACAAGGGAAATAATGATGAGGAATAGGGTAGGCTGAAAGAAAGATGAAAATGGTTTGGAAATGTGGCGTTGGGGTAGGGGGTGAATGGTAGAAAACGAACGTACCTGATCGAGATGACAAGAAAAGTATCAATACAAAGAGAATAAAATTTAACACATTTTTTTTAAAATTTCAATTTTTTTCGAATTTTTTTGAACTTTTTTTTTGAATTTTTTTTCGAACTTTTTTTACTTACAAACTAACTTCAAGTGATGCTTCGAACGTTGGTACTCCTCGCTTTAATAGCTCTAATACCAAATGATACGATCTGCCTTGGGGTGAGTCGAGTCGTATGTGAGTTTGCCCAATCGTCTATGAAGAAGTATCGTTCGGTTTGTTCAAAGGATGTCTTAAGTAAATAATGGCGGAAGCTATGTAAGAAGGGTTCAAAGATAGGTTTATGGATATGAAGTTTATGTAGGTTCGGTTATAGAAAAATAATAAAAGATGGAGATAAATAGAGTAATTAGATAACAAACAACAGATGTGAAGTGAATTGATGGTTCGATTATGATGAAACGAAATGATGGATGGAATGGAATGGAAATGATCTGAAAAACAAACACGACCCAATATTAGAAAATATTGACCCAAATGCTTATAAGTTTTCAAGGTGGTCGGATGGAGAATAGGAAAACCTCGACCAGCTACTTAACAAAGTAGGAACCTTGGTATAAGGATGAACGCCACACTATTTTATAGTGATAAGTTCAGGATAAAGAAGAAGGCAGGTTGACGCCACTAGTGACCTAGATAAGCCAACGAGTTCCTCAATGAAATATGAAAGAAAGAAATCTCACAAATTTCATATAAGTTCAATAGTGTTTTAAACTAAGCAAAAAGATCTCTTTACAAAGGTGATTTCACCTATTTATAGTGCTAAAATAGGCTAGCTGAATGGTCAAAACATTCAACTTAATGTGCCAATTAAAAGCTGAAATTTAACTCAAGTCTTTTCACATTCTTGAGCCAAATAACTCCATCCTTGAATTCACTTTAATTCAGCTAAATGAATGACTTTATGTGCTTGAAAAATGACTCTTGAGTTAGACCTAGGTCAGCCGAATGGACACCATCTTCTTAATTAGCTTCTTAATGATGTTTGAATGCTTGAAATAACCTTTGAAAAGGCAAAAACAGCTGGTAGTGGAAAGGTTGCTGCCAAAATTAATTTAGATGATAAAATGCTCCTTAAACCTCCTTTAAATGATGTATAAACCTTTTTTATAATAGCCCTCTTGCTTTGTAACCGAAATCTCTTGAAAAGTCACCTTATTGAATTGATAACAGCCTTTAAATGTAATGGATGTGAGCTGAAAAGTCACCTGCAATTAACACATGTAACCGACACATTCATTCAATTATTAAGCTTAAAACAAATTAACAACTAAGTTAAATAAATGCACTAACACTTATGCATCATTTATTCCAGCAACTAGTTTAATTAAGAGAAGCATTAAATGAACTTTAACTCATGCATCAATAAATAATCCTAGGAACTAGATTAATTAAGAGCAACACTTATTAAATAAAGTTTAACAAAAACACTTATTAATTAAACTAAGATGAGTTGAATAAATGTCCAACAACTCATTTATTAAACTAAGATGATTAAATGCATGGTTTTAAAATGCAAACTAAATGAACAAATAAGTTACTTAATGCAAGGCTTAATTTAAGGAAACTGACTTAAACTAACATGGGAGTTACATAATGCATGGCTTTATTAAATGCAGAACACAGGATGCATGTCATAATTAAAATATGTAGATCAATAATGCATGACATTAACTAAAGATGCATTTAATTAAACAAGGCATAATTAAAGACTAAAGTATTGAGCTGATTCAAGCTCAAATGAGCTGAATTTGAACTGGTCAGAGCTCGTGGAGCTGGAAACGAATTGGGATCAGTTTGCCAGCTATGCAAGGCTCGACTGAGATAACTTGACTAACGGGGTTCGCTGGGCGCGCTCGCATTTCCTTGTTGTGTTCAAATAGAGACTTTCTATGTTGGTCTCAATATTCATACTAGAATGATGGTGGATGCTTCAGAAAATAGAGCCCTTCTTTCTAAATCTTATAACGATGCTTACGAGATTATTGAAAGAATTACCAGTAATAACTATTAGTGGCCAACCAACCAAGCAGCCTCAAAAAGGTGAGCAACAGGAGTACGTAAAGCGGACACACTTGCTTCTTTGGTAGCCTAAGTATCCTCTATGTCTTCTATGCTTAAGAACATAACTATTAATGGTTTCAATGGTAATCTGACAGTCAGCAATTGAACCACTTCAAGGATATTTCTTGTAAATACTATGGAGATGG
Source organism: Gossypium anomalum (assembly GCA_025698475.1). NCBI lineage: Eukaryota > Viridiplantae > Streptophyta > Magnoliopsida > Malvales > Malvaceae > Gossypium > Gossypium anomalum. The sequence continues at coordinate 45,115,385 of CM046963.1, forward strand.
CCATTTCTTTGAAAATTGCCCATCGAATCAATAGTCAAAATATTACATGGGAAATCAAAATTGGAATGTTCCACAGTCAAATTATTGCAACTTTTCATGGAAAAATCATCCAATTTCTCCATATAGTAATCAATGGGTAGACCATAGCGACTCTTCTATGTCATTTCGACTAAATTATCTACCAGAATATTCTTAACAAGTGCAACTACCCACACCAACTGAATCTTCAAGTAATCTTGAGAATTTACTGAATGCATACATAGCGAAGAATGATGAACTAATCCATAGCCAAGTAGCAACATTAAAGAATTTAGGAAACCAAGTTGGATAGCTAGCCAATGAGCTCAAAAGCAGACCCCAAGGTATTTGGCCGAGTGATACAAAAAATCTGAGAAGCACGGGCAAAGAGCATTGCAAAATCGCCACTTTACAAAGTGGAAAGACATTGGAGACCAATGTGGTTGAGGTTCAAGATGAGCCTGTTGTAGCTCAAGACAAAAAGGAAGTTCAACCAAATGTTGAAACTCCTGTATCACAGTCAGTGACCCTTGGTGAGGTAAACTCTAAACCAGTTAGTTTTGATTATCAAACACTCTTGTCAGATGCAGAAAAATTTCCACAGAAGAGTTGTCTGGTTAAAGCTAAGATTCCATCATTGCCATATCCTTAACGATTCTAGAAGCAGCAAAGAGATACTCAGTTGAAAGAAGTTTTTGATGAAAAGGTGACTTTTAATGACTTGGATGCTGCTAAATCCCAAGTTATAGTTGAAGACTGCTCTGCTATTTCGAAGATGGAATCGCTGGCTTCTACAGAATTAGAGCTCAATTCTTTAGACGGTCCGTTAGAACATATTCTACTGAAGGATTCACCAAGTGATGATGAAGGCAAGGAATGTTTGGCTTGGTTAGAAGCTAATTCGAAGGAATTCACTCAAGAAGTTCCACTCGAATCATTAGAGTTATCATCTCAAGAGTATACGCAACCAAATTCGTTGATTGAAGAGCCAGCTAAATTGGAACTGAAGATTTTGTCTCCTCATTTGAAATATGTTAATTTGGGTCTGTCTTCAAATTTTCCTGTCATTATTTTAGTTGAGTTCACCAAAGATCAAAAAGAAGAGGCACTTGTGATTTTGGAAAGGCACAAGAAAGGAACTAGATGGATTATTTCACTTATTCGAGTTACGGGTTGGAGGATTTGTAGGAATTACAGGAAGTTAAACAAGGCCACTAGAAAAGGTCATTACGGGTTTTCTTTTCCTAATAAGATGTTAGACAAAATTGATGGGAAATAATATGACTACTTCCTCGATGATTATGGTTGGTATGACAAATGGCCATTTGACACCACCATGGTCAATGACGATCCTAAATAAAATGGAGGGAGTTCTCTTCACTTTTTCCATCGTTATTTTATATTTTTAGTTTTTTTTTCTCATTTTAATAAAATGGTAGACTTAGATAAAATTTTCTTTAGTTCATTACATTAATTAAAACTCTGTCTAAGAGATTGGAACTTAAGCGGGACCATCCGTGACCCCTCCAGTCTTTCCTAGTAGTTTAATTTAATGTAATTTTTCAAAAAAAATATTTTTCTAAGTAGCCCAAAGAATTTAAGTATTTGTTTTGTTAAATAAAGGGTCAAATTTTAACCCAAGCACTAATTTCTTTGATTGTTTTTAGTTTATTTTCAGTATAAGAGCTTAGGATTCAAAAAGGAGCTGCCATTGGGTTTAAGACACTACTAAGAAGGGAAATATTCACCTTACTCCACCACCACTCCCAAGTAGCATTTCACTTAACCCTTTAATGTTACAGCCCTTAACTCCCTGAATCACCACCCCAAACACCTTCATTCGAAGTCACCAACTACCGCACCTAAACTATCCTTAAAATTGCCACCCTCTTTAACTCTAAACCTTACCCTCAGTTACTTACCTACCTACCCAAAACTGAAACCACCCTTAACAAATTTCCTAAGTTTGACACTGAGAATCCCTTTATTTAGCACCATTCCACGAAGTGAACAATTTGGTATAATGGCTAGGCTGCAACACATGTAGTTGTAGTAACAATATTATTGGAGATACTAAAAAATACGGGATGACTCAATCAGAGATGCATTTAAAATACATATTTCATAACCCATTTATTTTTGTGCATGAATTTCTAGAATTTATACTTGAACCATGGACTCCAATGTCGAGGAAGGAAAAAGATGAGTCAGATTCTAAGGGATCTGCAAATAAATAAAAAAGGGGGGGATCTTTACTTTATTTCATTTTCTTTCCTAAGTTATTTAATGTTTTAGGATTAGGTTCTATTATGATTTTTATTTTTCGCATAATAAAACAAGAGATGGAAATCATAAATAAAAATGAACAAATTGCAAAGTACAAAGTTGGCAATAGATATATACATGTCTAGGATTGGAGTTAGAAAGAGCTTGGTACTTAAGCAGTCAAATTGACTTACCTCCTCTTTTTTAGAATCCTACCTAGTGTATAGTATCTATTCACTTTAAACAATGAGGACATTGTTCATTTTAAGTAGGGGGCCGAAAAATTGAAATTGTTTCCACTCAGAATAATTTTTTTTCCTTTTAATTATGATTAGGATATATTTTGTTCAATAAATTTGAAATTTTGTTAAGTATGCTAAACTTCAGTATAAATAAAATTTGATTATTTCAATAAATTGTTATGTTAGCTTAATAATGACATAAATGTATTTTTAATAAAGCATGCAAATCATACCATAAATTTTTTTTAGTTCCTTAGGAAAGTTAGGTATGCATGAAAGTTAAAGTCTCTAGAATTGACTTATTAGTTTCTTGAGGCGAAATCCTAGGAAGCATGGAATGTTGAAAATGATTTAGGCAACTTTTGTTTGGACCGTTTGAGCCTTTCAAGCTGACATTGATGAAATTTTACCTTTTGAAACCCAAATTTGAGACTATATGGCCTAATTTTTTTTTGAACCTTTGCAATATTTAGCCATCACGTTTCTCTTAATTGTCTTTAAATTGTCCCAAACACTAGACTTAGTATTATGCAGAATATTCTTTGAAAATAAGTTTGGGGGAGTTGAAAAGAAGTATTTAATGCTCAAAAAAAACAAAGAAAAGAAAAGAGAGAGAGCATACGTACTTGAAAGAAAATAGATGTACAAAAGAGCATGTGAAAGCAAAGTACGTTGGTGTATTGAAGGTAAACGTTTCAAAGGTCCGATTGAAGCTGGGTGTAGGGTTTTTAGCCTAAATTTATCTAGCTGGGTGTAGGGTTTTTAGCCTAAATTTATCTATCTTTTACCTCCCCTTAGTCGAGCCACATTACAACCTTTATAAAGACCTATTGATTCAAGTTTCTATGCTACCTACATTAGTGGAGAGAAATTGCTATGTTCAACATACGAAGGCATAAGCTAAACTTAATGATTGCAGCTTAATCTTGAATAAGGGAACAAAATCAAATTGGTAGGGATTAAAATGTTTTAATTAAGAAAGCATTTAGTCTATTTTTTCTATCATAGTAGTTATTGATATTAATTTGAATGATATGTATACATAAGTAGCATAAATATCAAAATTCTTGTTCTTGAGCATAAGTATACCTAATTCATAATTTTGGGAAGAATGTTGTTCTGAATGAGTTTTTCAAAGGTGTTTCTGAGAAATTCTTTTCAGTTTGTGCATTACTCAGGACGAGCAATGAATTAAGTTTGAGGGTGTGGAAACAAAAAAATATACACACTTTTTCATGCCCTTTTTAACTCAAATTCATATAGTTTCGGTAAAATTATTGTCGAAAAAATATATAAATATTATAAAATAATTATTTTGTACTTAAATTAATAACATATTGAATTTTAATTAATTTTATAATGAATTTTGATTATTTTTGACAGATTTGCACAAAAGGGCAAATTTGGCTTGGCAAACACTATTAGAAGTTCAAAACCGAGAAGCAATTTGAAGTATCAAGCAAATTAATTTTTAGCCTAGGTCGGTCCAATTATGTGTATTAATTCATGATATAAATAATTTTAATTTATATCCAATTTAATTTGGATTAAATAAATTGTTATTAATTAATTACGAAAAAGTGGTCCAGTTGAGCCGAACCGATGAAGAAGTGGACAGCCCAAAGCCGTCCATATGCTGACCCAAATCAGCTTATTGGCTGATTATTTAGCTTGAAAACAGGCCCTTGAAGACTTGTTCATGTTTCAAACAAACCCCTCCACAATTGGTGGCTTTATAGATTTGCCCCAAGCCTAAATTAGAAAAGTTGAAACAATCAACATTGCCACATGTGGCTGGCCAAGGGAGGGCTCTTTAGCTGATAATTTTAGCTATTTTTAGCTTCCCTCTTCAGCTATAAAAACCCCCCTAGGCTTTTCATTTGAAACACATCTCAAGCATTCACATCATTTCTCTCTTCTCTCCATTTTCTCTATTCTTTTCCATTCCAAATTCCCTTGCTCTCTTGCTGATTTCTCCTCTTGGAAAATGGGCATTCATCAGCCATTTTGTAACACCCCTAACCTGGCCTAGACGTTAAAGCTAAATTTGCGATGTCACATTGAAGTGTGTTTTGAAAAGCATCGTTCTGTTCGAAAAGTCCGTACTATATTAAAACCCTCGTAGTGACCTTTTACAAAAATTTTATGTATCTTGTTTGTTACTAAAAACTCAAGTAGGCTTAATCATTTTAGGTTGTTATTACACTTTAAAGACATTGTTTGTTGCGAAAGCTTTTGAAAGATATTGTAATAGCGTGGTGTTTTGAAAACATTTATCTTTTTGAAAATTCGCATCCTACTACTAGCAAATATAAATCAAAGTACGTAAACCCCAATTTAAAGTAAAAATTTAAAGAGGCCTTATTACATAGCAAATACCCAAATTATATAGCTTAAAGGATAAAAGTTTAAAATAGTAGCAAAACGAGTTGTGTGGCCTCTATCGAGTCCCTCACGGCACCGATCCACCTAGGGATTACTTGCACAGGAGAGCAGAAGGGTGAGTTTATGAAAAACTCAGTGTGTATTCCCCTTTCAATAATCAGTCAAACCGTAGGAAAATACAGTTTGGGCCTAAGCCCATTTCAGTGACAGTCTAGTATCAGTGTGGCCCTTAGCCCATTACAGTAACAGTATCAGAAATGCAAACAGAAGTCCTTCCTATCCATCCTCTAGACTTCACTCTGTCCAGCCCTACACTCCATGTGAGGATAAAATCAACCTACCCATCCCTACACTCCAAATATAGCACCGGTTGTGGCACTAAACAGTATTTGCAGCAGACCTACCAGTACAGTACACTTCCTCTAAATATATCAAACCCATCCCCATGCAACATGTCATGTCATAATATCAAACGTGTATGCAAAATGTCATGCTTGAATATAGTTAAACATATCATAGGGGTATATCAGTCATTTTACCTTTTGGGGGTATAACATTCATTTCATCAATATGGGGTCTAAATGTACTTACTGACCCAACAGTAGGTCCACTGTCATCTCGGGCGACTTGTGCAACCTTAACGGTCAAATAGTTAAAATGGGTCTAAAGCTCATAACACGACCCATGTGGGCCCACACGCCCTTGTGGCCCATTAAGCCTAAAAATGGCTTTGGCCGTGCAAACTTCACAGCCTGGCATAATAATATCCACACGTCTGTATGGTTTTACCTGTGTGGGCCCACGAGCCCGTGGGACCCACACGGCCCATTTCGGCCCAATATGGCCCAAAACGGCCTAAGCCCATGAAATCGCTCATGGTGGCCTCTACTGTCAAAAGCCACGCTTTATGCGTTCGGTTCACCACACGAGCGAGTGTACGCTCGTATAGCGTCTACGGACATGTTTTTCGGCTTTTTTCGTTTAACAGTTATTGCTGTGTGATTACACACCTGATGCGAAAAGTGCGCAAATCGCCACTAACGCCAAACCTAGATTCAATCATGACCCAACGTCAGTCCTTTAATCATTAAAGTTAACACCTTCTTAATAGCACTTAATCCTCAAAATGGTAATTGTTACCTACCTTGAATAAGCAAGAACGATTTATCTCACTTAAACCCCTGATCGAAGTTGCCTTCCAAAACCTTGGCAAAATCTGCATTGCAACGCAATCTAGTTAACTATAACCATGAACGTAAATAACTAGAACCAAGTGAAAAAATGACTTACCACCACATAGAAGTAATCGACTTGCAAAAGTACACTCTAAAATCGAGACACGAGATGAAACAGTCACACCCCTACAGAAATGGCAGATAGGAGATGGTGTTACAGAGGAAGCTTATTTCGACAGAGAGAAAGAGGTAAAAGAATAGCCGTGAACCCTAACATAGATGTCGGTAATAGCAGAATCTAGTTATAAGCCAAGGATTCAACAACCCAAATGAAAAACCAGTTACTTTTATCAAGTGCAGAGAGATTTGGTTTCAAAAGAAGAGAACAATCAGCTAGCAATGAGAAAATTGAATGAGTAGAGAGGGAGGGTAGGCAAGGAATAATCGGCCAAAGCACAAAAAAAGAGAGCAATAGTTGAGAGAAGGAAGAAGAGCAGAGAAGGGATCAAAAGGTATTCGGTCAAACAAATCAAATGAGAGAGGAAGAAGGTGGAGGTGGTCGGTCAAGAAAAAAAACTGAAAGAAGAAACTTTGTCAAACCCTGAAGATTCTATGCTACAATCGGCCCCAAGAAAAGTAATACCAAAAGAACCAAATGAAAGGAAAACAATACAACACAAGAGACAGAATTCAACATTCAAGGGAAAAAATCGAAAAGAATGACCAAACCTACAGTTATTGTTCAAAAGCCAAAAATTACAAGGAGTGAGAGTCCCAATTCGGCATACCCTCTACAACTCCCTTCCAAACTCCTAATTTCCCTCCCTAAATTGCTCCTAAGATCACTCAACCATATCCCCGCTCATCCAAATCCCTACCAGTCGAAATTCCCTCAAACCAATCCTTAGAATTTGGCTACAACTACTCACCTTCCTCCAACACCCTAATTCTAGTCCAACTACAACACTTCCTCAACGTCAGTAGCAAAGCAAAACAAAATATTCCTTTGCGTAGCTAGGCCTCGAACCTCGGATCCCCTAGAACACTCTACACACCTTCATCCCCTAAATTGTAGACTTTTTATGACACAAAACACCCACCTTTATTTAAGAAGCCTACTAACCAGAGACAGAGTTAATTAAAGAAAAACAAAATTTTGTACAAGCCAAGGCTTAAACTCAGGACTTCTCCAACACTTCTCAGGACATTCAACCACTGAAACAGACATGTATTTATGCAACACAACTTACAAAAATAATTGCTTTGATTTTTGGGGCATTACAACTCTACCTCCTAAAAGAAAATTTCGACCTTGAAATTTACCTGGTTAAAACAGATGAGGGTATTATTGTCATATCGCCTTCTTAAGTTCCTACGTGGCTTTCTCTGAGCTGTGATTACACCATAGGACCTTAACCAGTGGAACCGACTTCCTCCTCAAAACCTTCACATCACAGTCTAAAATTTGATGTTCCCCACTCTTTACCTGTCAGAAACGAGGACCCAGTAACTCATCCTCCAATTGTTTACCCTTAATCTATTCAGTCTATGTCGGTTTAACTTGAAGTTTGGCCAATAGACTACCATCATCAAATAAGCTGAGACGGGCAAACGTCGCCCTCAGATTAGTCACAGTCCTACAGCTTTGTACGTTGGCTACAACATTAGCCTTACCAGGATGGTATTCAGTCGAACAATCATAATCCTTAAGTAGCTCAATCCATCTACGCTACCTAAGGTTTAGCTCCTTCTGAGTGAGGAGATAATTGAGGTTCTTGTGATTTGTATAAATGATACACTTCTCATCGTACAAGTAATTCCTCCAAATTTTCAGTGCAAATACCACCGCAGCCCACTCCAAGTCATGTGTCGGATAGTTCACCTTATGCGTCTTAAGCTGACGAGACACATATGCTACTACCTTACCCTCTTGCATTAGCACACATCCTAAACCAACATGTGATGCATCGTTGTAGACAGTGAATTCCTTCCCAAACTCTGGTTGTATTAAGAAATGGGCCTCAGTCAGAACTTTCTTAAGCTTCTCAAAACTTTCCTGCTGCTTAACAGTCCAGTTAAACGGTACCCCTTTATGTAACAACTTAGTCAGAGGTGCAGTAATCAACGAAAACCCTTCCACAAAACGTCTATAGTACCCTACCAGGCCCAGCAAACTTTGAATCTCAGATATCGACTTAGGTTGCTGCCAATCCAGAACAGCTTCAATTTTCCAAGGATCAACCCTAATCCCTTCAGCAGATACCACATGTCCCAGAAATGTTACCTTTCATAACCAAAATTCACACTTGCTGAACTTAGCATACAATTGTTTCTCCCTCAGAATCTGCAGAACAATTTAGAGATGTGCATCATGTTCATCCTCAGTTCTCAAATACACCAGAATATCATCTATAAACACCACTATGAATCGATCCAGATAGGGCCGGAACACTCGGTTTATCAGATCTATAAAAGCCGCTGGTGCATTCGTCAGTCCAAATGACATCATTAGGAACTCGTAATGACCATAACGAGTCCTAAATGCTATCTTGTAAACATCAGTCTCCTTGACCCTCAGTTGATGTTACCCTGTTAGGAGATCAATCTGAAAGAAGACGAAGCTCCTTAGAACTGGTCGAATAGATCATCTATCCTCGGTAAGGGGTACTTATTCTTAATAGTTAATTTGTTTAGTTACCGGTAATTGATACACATACGCATGGTTCCATCATTCTTTTTCACAAATAAAATCAGTGCTCCTCATAGTGACACACTAGGGCGGATGAAACCTCGATCCAGTAACTCTTGAATCTGACCCTTAAGCTCCACAAGCTCCTTCGGTGCCATTATATAAGGGGCGATAGACATCGGAGTTGTACCAGGCAAGAGTTTAATCCCAAACTCAACTTCACGGTTTGAAGGTAACCTAGGTAGCTCATCAGGAAAGACATCTGGAAAGTCCTTTACTGTTCTGATATCTTTAACAGACGAAACCTTAGAATCAGAAACACCGATATAGGCTAGATATGCCTCACAACCCTTACGAACCAATTTCTCAGCCTTAAGTGCAGAAATCATATTTGACAGATAATTCCGTCGCTCCCCAATCATAACTACCTCATCACCATCCGTAGTTTTCAGTATCACCCACTTAGCAGCACAGTCCAAACTCACTTGATGCTTAACCAGCCAGTCCATACCCAGTATCAAGTCAAATTCTCCGAAAGGCAGTTCCATTAAATCTGCCAAAAAGATCACTTCTTGAACCTCCAAGGGTATATCCTTAAATAGTTTATTCACTCTCACTAATTGCCCTAATGGACTTAACACAGTAACCTCACTCATAGTGTTTTCAACCATCACACCCAAAGCCTTAGATACAGTACATGCTATATAAGAGTGCGTAGATCCAACATCAATCAAAGCAATATAAAGTATGTTATGCATAAAGAATGTACCCATAATAACATCTAGAGCGTCTTCGTCCTCTCGGTAACGTGCAGCATAAACCAGTGTCGGGTGCCTCGCCTTAGTATGACTAGCATCTCTGCCTGGTGCTCTATGACCATGACCCATACCATTTCTACCTCTGGCCTGACCACGGCCTCTCGGTGGCTGCTGAACTCCTCTTGGTGGCTGAACAGTACCCATACCAATAGCTTGCATCTGATCAGGCCTTCGTGGATAATATCTGATACGGTGCTCTATAAATTCACACCTCAAACAGCCCCTAACCTTTTCTAACACTCGCCCTGATGGCATCTCCCACAATTAGCACAAGGCTGCGGTCCAGTAGCAGCAACAGGGGCCCCAACTCTGGCCAGCCCATTAGAGCTCGCCTTCTTCTTAGGCCCCACAACTGAACTTGAGGGCTCTCAAACCCTCTTGTTCCTTCCCCTGTCCTCACGATTCTGCCATTCAGCGCGCTTCACATCCTCGGTGATCTTTGCCTTTTCTACTAACACTGTAAAATCTCGCTCCCTAAGTGGAGCTATTAGAACTTGTAGATTATCTCTGAGGCCATCCTCAAATCAAACACAATGCTCATATTCAGTTGCCACCATCCTACGCGCATAGCGGTTAAGTCGCAAAAATTTTGCCTCGTATTCAGCTACAGATTTATCCCCCTAGGTCAGATTTAGAAACTATCTCCTCCGGGCGCCCACATATTTCCCTTGGAATGCATTCTTAAAAAATTCCCAAGTCAACTAGTCGGGCTGAGTACCCTCTTTCACTATAAGCCACCATTGATAGGCTTCATCTCGTAACAATGACACTACACCTTTTAGTTTTTGCTCTAGAGTGTAGTCAAGGTCATCCATGATCCGTTCTGTGGCCTCAATCCAATACTCATCCACATTAAGGGTAACTCCAGCAACACCCCTAAAAGTCTCAACCCTATTAGACCTGAGTTGTTCTGTCATAAACCCACGGCCTACAGTACCACTATTAGGCCAAGCGACCCTTTCTAAAATTCACAATATAGCTTGGGACAGTGCGTCAGCCCCAGCTGCACGATCGTGTGACCCAGTTTTAGTTACGGGTGAAGTCGATGCCTCTATAGCTTCATTGTTAGGCATATGGCCCGATGTTGATGATCCAGCTCGGGCACTTCCACGGCCTCCGCCGCAGCCTCTTTTACCCCTTCCACGAGTACCTCTGGTGCTCATTATCGAATTACGCTTTATTTGTATTAACAGTTTTATGCATCAGTTTTATAGTTCAGTGTTTATTAACAGATGTTTTATGAGAAACAGTATCAATAATTCAGAGTTTTTGTTTTCCCAGCTCGTAGTCTTACTACAGTTTTAGGTTACCCTAACAAAGTATCTCGGTACAGTCTATTGCCTATAGTAATCTTAGTATTTCAATTTAAGCAGAAAATAGTTTCAGAGAACTTACAGAATCGGTACCGGAGACTCGGTAGACAACACATTCAGAAATAACACTTCAAAATACTTTCCAACCATTTGAAACAATTTTTTTGGAAACTTTACGTTTTTAGGAAAACCCAATTCCACAGTCGAGTTTTACAGCTTGGCTCTGATACTACTAAATGTAACACTCCTAACTTGGCCTAGACGTTATGGCCGAATTTGCGATGTCACATTGAAGTGTGTTTTGAAAAGCATCGTTCTGTTCGAAAAGTCCATACTATATTAAAACCTTCATAGTGATCTTTTACAAAACTTTTATGTATCTTGTTTGTTAATAAAAACTCAAGTAGGCTTAATCATTTTAGGTTGTTATTACACTTTAAAGACATTGTTTGTTGCGAAAGCTTTTAAAAGATATTGTAAAGGAGTGGTGTTTTGAAAATATTTATCTTTTTAAAAATTTGCGCCCTACTACTAGCAAATATAAATCAAAGTAAGTAAACCCTAAATTAAAGTAAAAATTTAAAAAAGCCTTATTACATAGCAAATACCCAAATTATATAGCTTAAACAGTCACACCCCTACAGAAATGGCAGATAAAAGATGGTGTTAGAGAAGAAGCTTATTTCGACAGAGAGAAAGAGGAAAAAGAATAACCGTGAACCCTAACATAGATGGCGACAACAACAGAATCTGGCTATAAGCCAAGGATTCAACAACCCAAACAAAAAACCAATTACCTTTATCAAGTGCAGAGAGATTCAATTTCAAAAGAAGAGAACAATCAGCTAGCAATGAGAAAATGAATGAGTAGAGAGTAGGAAAGGAATAATCGGCCAAAGCACAAAAAAAGAGAGCAACAGTTGAGAGAAGGAAGAGGAGCAGAGAAGGGATCAAAAGGTATTCAGTCAAACAAATCAAATGAGGGAGGGAGAAGGTGGAGGTGTTCGGTCAAGAAAAAGAACCGAGAGAAGAAACTTTGTCAAACCCTGAAGATTCTATGCTACAATCGGCCTCAAGAAAAGTAATACCAAAAGAACCCGATAAAAGGAAAACAATACAACATAAGAGACAGAATTTGGCATTCAAGGAAAAAAATTGAAATGATTGACCAAACCTACAGTTATTGCTCAAAAGCCAAAAATTACAAGGAGTGAGAGTCCCAATTCGTCACACTCTCTACAACTCCCTTCAAAACTCCTAATTTCCCTCCCCAAATTGCTCCTAACATCACTCAACCATATCTCCCCTTATCCAAATCCCTACCAGCCAAAATTCCCTCTAACCAATCCCTAGAATTCAGGTACAACTACTCACCCTCCTCCAACACCTCAATTCTAGTCCAACTACAACACTTTCCAATGTTAGTAGCAAAGCAAAACAAAATATTCCTTTGCGTTGCTAGGCCTCAAACCTCGGATCCCCTAGAACACTCCACACGCCTTCATCCTCTAGATCAATTGACTTTTTATGACACAAAACACCCACCTTTATTTAAGAAGCCTACTAATCAAAGACAGGGTTAATTCAAAAAAAATAAAATTTTGTACAAGCCAAGGCTTGAACTCAGGACATCTCCAATACTTCTCAGGACACTCAACCACTGAAGCAGACATGTATTTATGCAACACAACTTACAATGTAAAGCCTCAAAATATAGGTACTTATTTTCTGTGTATTACGTAACTCAAATGCATGCTTGTATCAATGGTTGAGTGTCCTGGGAAGTGCTTGAGAAGTCTTGGGTTCAAGCTTAGTTTGTACAAAAAGTTTTGTTTTACTTGAATGGAACCCTTGATTTTAGACATTGGTTTCTAAATGATTGAGGGGAGATCATGTCATAAAAAGCTTGTTGGTCTAGGAGTTTATGGCGTGTTACTGTTGCTAGGGGACTTGGGTTCGAGTTTTGCTGCAAGCAAAGTGTGTTTATTTTGTAAGTTATTGTAAGGTAGTGGGACTCTGATGCTTGGACGGTTGGAGAGTTTGAATGTTGTGGGGGTTTATGTAGCCGAAATTTAGGAGGAGAAGGAGGGAATTGGATAGGGATCGGGTGGAGGACTTTGTGGAGAGATTTTAGAAGTAGATCAAGGGAGTAAGAGGTTGTGGGAGTGTTGGGGTCGATTGGGGGTTGTTGGCAACTTTTGGTTTCGGTTTTGGCATGTTTTTGCACTCCCTTTCGGTAGCTGTCATTAGTTTTTGAGGACTCTTTCTTTGGAAGGGGTTTAGTGCTAGAGAGTTTGGCCATATTCCTTCTTTTGGCTTATTCGGGTTAGCATATTTGAGCCTAGTATTTTTCTTTCATTCTACTTTTCTTCTCTTTTCCCTTTCTACCGAATACCTCATCAATTCCCCTCCATTTTTGTTTCGGCTGGCAGGTATTCTTTGATCCTCTTTTTTTCCTCTCTCAACCCCCTCGTTTCTGACCTCTTGTACCTTAGTCGCATACTGTATCTTTCCCCCTCATTCAATCGTTCCTCCTTTCACCGAATATTGTCTGGTAAGCCTCTGCCCTATTGTTTGTCCTTTCAGCTTTTACTTGTCTGAGCACCGTTTCCTTCTTCTACTTCATCTTGTAATCACTACCCCTTATTAACTGTTCCAGATTAATTCTCTCTTCTACCAATTTTTCTGTTCTTAGTACTGCTGGTCCTGCCCTACATGAATCAGAGTGGTAAGTCATTTGGTAAGGATGGAAGTCTTGCCTCAATTGGTTGGAAGTTGTTGGTTTGTATTTATTTTCCTTAAGTTCTAACATTCGGTCTCATCAATTGGTGATTGGTATTTACTAATCATAACGAAAGGGATTTATCTTCGGAGTTGTAGACTACGTTCGTTTCAAAGCAGTAAGGTAAACAACTCTACTGTGAATCGATTGTCTTAGTTTAGGTTTAAGTGTGTCTGACATGAGTTCTTGAATGACCAATTTTTTTAGGTGCAGTTTATCTCAGGAGGGGTTGCGTACCTAGAATCCTAACAGGTGTGTAAACACACTGCTATAAGCATAGATCGGCAAAAGCCGAAAAAGTGTGACTGTTAACGCTACATGAGCGTACGCTCGCTCGTGTGGTAATTCGAACGCTTAAAATGTGGGTGTTTGATAGTAGAGGCCACCATGAGCGATTGCATGGGCATAGGCCGTTTTGGGCCCCGTTGGGCCAAAATAGGCCGTGTGGGCCCCACGGGCTCATGGGCCCCACACGGGTAAACCATGTGGATGTGTGGAGGTTATTGGGCCAGGCTGTGTAGTTCGCACGGCCAAGGCCATTTTTGGGCCACAGGGGTGTATGGGCGCACATGGGCCGTGTTATGGGCTTTTGGCCCATTTTCACTATTTGACCATTAAGGTTGCACGGGTCGCCCGAGACGACTGTGGACCTACTGTTGGGTCGGTAAGTACACTTATACCCCATACTGATGAAATGACTGTTATACCCCTAAGAGGTAAAATGATTGATTTACCCCTATGATATGTTTGACTGTATTCGAGCATGACATTCTGCATACACGTATTATATTATGACATGACATGTTGCATAGGGGTGGGTTTGATATATTTGGAGGAAGTGTATCAGATCTTTGGCACTCACTTTGCAAATATCATTTAGTGCCGCAACCTGTGCTATATTTGGAGTGCAGGGATGGGTGGGTCGATTTTATCCCCACATGGAGTGTAGGGTTGGATGGAGTAGAGTGTAAAAGATGGATGGGTAGGAATTCTATTGCATTTCTAATACTATTACTGTAATGGGCTAAGGCCACACTAATTCTGTTACTGTAATGGGCTAAGGCCCACACCGATATTGGACTGTTATTGAAGCGGGCTTAGGCCCAAACTGTACTTGCCTACGATTTGATTGATTTTTGCTAAGGGAATACACACTGAGTTTTTCATAAACTCACCCTTCTGCTTTCCTGTATAGGTAATCCTTAGGCAGGTCAGTGCTGCGAGGGACTCGACGGAGGCCACACAACTATTTCTGCTTCTGTTTTTAATTTTTAATCTTTAAGCTATTTTATTTGGGTATTTGTTATGTAATAAGGCCTCTTCAAATTTTACTTTAATTTGGGGTTACTTACTTTGATTTATAACAAGTAGTGGGATGCGAGTTTTCAAAAGATAAATGTTTTCAAAACACCACGCCATTATAATATATTTCAAAAGCTTTTGTAACAAACAATGTCTTTCAAATGTATTAACAACCTAAAATGATTACACATTTGCTAAATATACTTGAGTTTTCTTCAACGAACAAGATACGTAAAAGTTTTTTAAAAGATCACTACGAGGGTTTTAACATAGTACAAACTTTTCAAACAGCACGTCATTTTTTTTCAAAAACTCACTTCAATGTGACATCGCAGATTCAGCCATAACGTCTGGGTCGGGCTTGGGGTGTTACATACAAAAATAATTGCTTTGATTTTTTGGGCATTACACATTTGGAGCAGCAATTAAGTGTTCATAGCAACCTTGGTCGACGAGGACACGGAGAAGGAAGAACGGAGCAAACTAGTCAAGCCATGGAAAAACACCGAATTTGATTCTTGTTCCCTATCTCTTTAATTTTTGTTGTTGTTATGATAAACATATATATGGATATTTATGTTGTTGGAATGGTTAATTTAATCAATTTAGCTTGAATTTAATTCGTGTTAGGTTGATTGCATTTCATTTGCTAAAATTGTTAAAATTGTGTTTATGTTGTTATAGGCCTCGGTAAGATGCTTGATTAAGTAAAACCATGACTAAGTTATTCTTGCATTACAATTGTCAGGTAGCTAATGAATTAATTATTTAAATGGACTAGAATTGTAATTAATGGATACAGTACTTAATCAGTGCATGTTTAATCATCTAAGGTAGCCGAGGGTTAAATTAGCAACGATATCTGACGATACATTTGCCTTGCATAACTTGCAAGATTATTGTGATTAAACTATTTCAAGGTAGGGATACCTTGTTACCACACGTAGTCTTTTATGTGCTTATTAGATTTAATTAATAGTTTGAATTGACATAGAGATAAGTAGAAGAGATTATTTCGATTTAATAAGTATGTATGTGCAATAACATATTTGCCTAATAAGATTTGTTTAATCGGTTCAATTGACATAGGGATATAGTCAAGAGATGAATGGATTTTGGTAGGTGAGTATGTTCATAAGTTAACAAATTACCGATTTACTGTGAATTTATTCGTAACAATATAAACATGAGTTTAATAATTCTAAGTTAAGAAATGTAATTAATCTAACACAATTATGTCATCTTGATTTAAATCATCTTTTGAAATAGTACATTAGAACTTTATTTTATTTTATTTATTTTTACTTTGTTTTATAGTTTTTAATCACCCTCTTCAAACAATATATTTTTCTTCACCAAAGTGTTTTAAATAGCATTCATAAATGATTCTTTTCACAGTCCCTATGGGTACGACAACTCGATATTTACTTGTCACTTTATTACTTGTTGTGATTGTGTACATTTGCACATTTCTGTCATTCCACTAAGCATTAAATGATTACTTGGTTTTGTTTCCTCTATTTTATAGTATTCGAAGGCTCGTAAAGGTTGGAAGTAGGTCGAAGCTACATCACACTATCTCTCATACTTTTCGGTATATGTATGTACTAAAACTTGTTTATAATGACATGTATAGGATAGTTTGGCCAATGTTGGCATATATATGTTTTAATTGTAACTAGCCGTTGGGATGGTTAGTGATGGCATGTTTTGATGTATATTTATATGTGAGGATATATCATGTTTGATATGTGTGTGCTTGGTATAGTTGTGTTGGTTTAGTAAATTAGACATAAACATGTATAAGTGTGTATTTGATTAATGTTGTAACAACCCGTTTTTAGTCAAATCAGAATAGTGGTTTTGGGACCACAAATTTGAAGTAAAAATACTTATTTTATTATTATTTTAATGCCTACAGTATGATATTACGTTGGTGTGAAAATTTCGTTAGGAAATTTTATTGTTTGAATGGTCAATTTGATAAAAAGGACTAAATCGCTTAAAGTGTAAAACTTGAGCTTTATTAGTTAAAGGTATCTATTAGCAATAGAACATTAAATTTAAGGTCCTTATGTTGTAATTAGACCATTAAATTGGTTAGTGGACATTTATGGACATGTTATAGATAGTTTTAAAGGTTATTTATTAAAGGTTAATATAGTAATTATAAAATAACTTAAGTTATAAAATGATAAAAACATTTTGTCTTCATCTTCATTAACCACCACCACTGAAATTAGAGCTTGTAAAACACCATTTGAGAGCTTGGAACATTCGGCTATGGTGTCTTGAGCATGTAAGTCTATTTTTAGCTCCATTTTTAATGATTTCCATGTTTTTGTAATCATTGCTTGTATTCTAGTTAGCCCGTACCTTGATTTTGAAACTGTTAAAGATTTACATGTTGCCATTGTTGCATGTTTGAGTAATTTGATGAATTATGATAGATTTGGAAGGTTTATTGATAGATTTACTAATTTTGTAAAGTGATTTTTGACAAAAATGTCAAAAAGGGATTAATTTGTAAAAATGTAAAATTATGTGGGTAAAAGTGTGAATAAATAAAGCATGGGTTTGTGATTAATTGCATGAATTTACAATTTTATGTGATAGGGACTAAATTGTAAAAGTGTGAAACATTAGGGGCAAATGTATAAATTTGCCAAAATATGAATTAAAGGTTAAATTGAATAGACCGGATATTGAATGTGCTAATTTTGAAATATATATAGATCAAGAACAATAATGATTGAATCTAGATTGGGGAAAATGAAAGGTTGACGATTAGTCGATATTTGTTATCCGAGCGATACGAGGTAAGTTCGTATAATTAGAATTAATCTTTTAAATACTTGTAATTATTTGAAATGAATGTATGTAATTGAGTAAATAATCCACTTGAAATTCGAATGCCTTATTGATATAGTCAGATGGTTACCGAGCCCGTTTGAACTGTAGGAATTCGTAGGATACGAGTGACATGTCACTAGGGTTACCGTTTAGGTTGAGATCCTGCATGTGTTGCGGATTCACTGCAAGTCGTATGAGCTTACCAATATATCAGCTCGTAAGAGCTTACTGTTCTCAACTCGTCAGAGCTTACTATTTCCAGCTCGATAGAGCTTACTATTTATCAGCTCAGGAGGAGTTTACCGATCATAGCTCGAAAGAGTGAATACGATGATGAATTGACAGATTATTGATTAATACACTTAGTGTGTTTCACCCATGTATCTATCAATATTCTAATAAGTTCAATGGGCATAATTCTACTAATGGTTATACGAATGAATTACTGGTTCTATAAATGGATTGTCGATTATATGAATTAGGATGAATTGTTACGTATGTTATACATATTACATGAATTTGGTATGATATAATACATTGATGTATGAAATTGAGATAAAGGATAATTATATGTACTTATGAGACTATCATATTGATTATTGCTTGTGTATAGGCATTTGGCAAGTGAATTTGATGTACTTTGTTTAATTGTTTGATTATGTACAAATGGTAAGTTAAATTCTGAATTATACGGGCTTACTAAGCTACAAAGCTTACTCTATTTATTTTTCGTGTTTTATAGAGGTTTGATAGCTCACTCGATTCAGATAAAGTCAGAGATACGCATCACACTATCCAGTTGCCAATTGGTACCTTTAAACTCATGGATATATGTAAATATGGTATGTATAGGCTAGTTATAAAAATGATAGTTATGGTTACTTGAACTAGTGATTTTGGTACATGTTGTGGTATAAGATAAAACCATGTGTTTTGGTTTAAATTGGTATAATATGTGTTGAAATGTTATGGATTGGCTACCTATTGAGTTATAAAAATGTTGCAAATTATGCTTGTGCAGGTATGTAAAAATAGGGTGGCAAATTGGCTTAGTAAATAGCCTATTTTTGTCCACACGGTTGTGTTACAACACTATGTGTCCCCTGGTGTGGTTTTAAAAATCAAGTCAGTATGCTCTACATGGCCTCACACACGGGCGTGTGACCTGGCCGTGTGACATAAGTCAGTATACCCTACAGGTTTGACACGGCCTAGTACATGACTTGGTACACGGGTGTGTATGGTCATTTTTAGGGCACACGGGCTAGCCACACGGGTGTGTGTGTTGGCCGTGTGACCCAAGTCAGAGAGTTACACAGGGTCAGACACGGACTAGGATACGACCATGTGCTCCCATTTTGAATGTCCACACAGCCTGTGACACAGGCGTGTCTGGTGTCCGTGTGAGACACACGGCCTGGCCACACGGGCATGTGTCCCTTATTTTGAGAAAAAATTTCAACACGGCCTGGCCACACGGGCATGTGTCCCTTATTTTGAGAAAAAATTTCAAACTTCTGTGAAAGTTTCTTGAGTTATCGGTTTAGTCCCAAATCACTCCTAAAGCATGTTTTGGGCCTCGTAGGCTCGTATAAGGAACAAATTGATTGAGATTGAATAATGAATGATTAAATTGAGTTAATGTTTACTAAATGGATATTTAATTGTTTTGTAGGTCCGTTAATGCTCCGTAACCCTATTCTGGCGTTGAATACAGGTGAGGGGTGTTACAAATGTGGTAAGTTTATATGTTTGGACAAATAAGTAAGTTTGTAAACTTGAACATATGAGATGATATATCATGCATAAGACTTGATTATGGCTTGGTCTAAATGTCTTGGATTGGCTTGAGATTATGTGTAAGTATTTATGTAGGTGGAATGTAAGTTTGGGTGAGAAATAAGGCTTGGAAATTGCCTTATTTTGTCCATACAGGCGTATGTCTCAGCCTTTTGCCACACACGGCTGAGACACACGCCCGTGTCTCTGCCTGTATGGACAAAATAAGGCCATTTCCAAGCATGGGCATGTGTTTTGACCGTGTGTCCCCTGCATCTTTAAAACTTCAAAATAGAATGCTTAGAATTGATCACACGGCCTGGCACATGGGCGTGTGGCTTGGTCGTGTGACCCCTGCACCTATACACAGCCTAGCACATGGGCGTGTGACTTGGCCGTGTGACCCAAGTCAGAAAGTTACACGGGTACAGACATGGGTTGGGACAGGACCGTGTGCCCCATTTTGAATGCCCACATGGCCTAAGACACGAGTGTGTCTTTTGGCCGTGTGAGCCACACGGTCTGACCACACGGGCGTGTGTACCTTGTACCTTGGAAAATATTTTGAAATTTCACGAAAATTTTTTTCAGTTCTCGATTTAGTCCGGACTTTTTTCTAATGCATAAATTCGGCCTCGAGGGTCCATTTAAGGGACAGTATGATTGGATATGATTGGATTTGGGTATTGTAACACCTCTATCCCGTAACCATCGCTGGAATAAGTAAGGGGTATCACTGGATGGACAGAGCATTTCAGAACAACATAGATTAACAGATATCATATAACATTAATACATATGCATTCATCAACAATTCATCCATTAAGATGATCTACGAGACCTAAAACAGACATTTAGGAAACGCCGAGACTAAACCGAACCCATTCAAAATTTTCAAAACTTAATTAAGCTTTTCAAAACTGACAAAGTCACACACCCGTGTAATTAGGCCGTGTGACACACACGGGTACAAGACACGCCCATGTGATCCAACTGTGCCAAAATTAGGTCCTATTCTGACTTTTCAACACTGCTAATAGGCACGGCCGTGTGCCATGACCGTGTAAAATTTAGCTAGCTACTGACTTTTTCATATAGCCACAAGGCACGCCCGTGTTCCCTGACCATGTGGCATAATGCAGGTTTAGTTTAAGCCAATTTACCACTCCTTTTTGGGTCCAATCCTACAAACAATAATATACACATTCATATCATCATTTCAACCAATTTCATACTTAAAGTTGACCATTTCACATTAGAACATGGCACATTACAAACATACACCAAAATAATGAACAAACATATCATTTGCTAGCCAATTGACATTGCATGACATATATACAATTCAAAACTTATATACTTTGCCATTCTAGCCTATGCATGCCATACTTATGAATATGTACATTTCCAAAAGTACCGCAATGAGTTTGATAGTGTGGTGACAATCCTTGACTATCCCGAGCCTTCCGTAGCTATGATAACTATAAAACAGACAAAAATTACACAGAGTAAGCTTCAAAGAGCTTAGTAAGCCAAATACAATTGGTCTAATTACTAAAGCATATAGTAAAAAACAACAATAAGAATTTATAGCCATTTCTCAGAGTAGTTCATAATCTTAACCATGCTTATTTGCTTGTATACATATCATATTCATTTCCATGATTCCGAACCTACTTAGCGTTCTCTATTTCACAGAAATAGAGTCTTTCATATTCAGAAATTAAGTACGATACAACATACTTGTATAAATTATACAATCCATATATTCATTTCCATATCTTGTACTTTGTCATCAGACGGTTCAAAAACGATACAGATACTCATAAACGGGTATAATGCCAACGTACCGAACGTGGTCTTACATGTAATTCAGTATCGATGCCTCTATCCCAGACAGGGTCTTATACGAAACAAGATACGATACCGATGTCCTGGACATGGTCTTACACATAAATTTCAAATCGAGGCCTGTCTTACACGATAATTCAGATCAATACCAACGTTCTTTTAAAGGCATACAGAACTTTTCAAATACTAGCATATTATCAGAGTTTACTCAAAATCTATTCATCAGGCTCTTAAGGCCGTCCAATACAGATTACAGTTATATGCACAGAATTTATTCAGTTTAACATATAATTGTAAGTTGACTTACCTCGTACGGATTTTAAACGGAACGAATCGACTATTAACTATTTTGGACTTCCCCCGATCTAAATCTGATTTTCTTTGTTCTTGATCTAATACAATTCAAATTCAACCATTCAATCATGCTTTTCATTCAAAATAACCCACGAACACATATTTAGGGCACTTTGCATTTTAGCCCTTATATTTTCACACTTTGACAATTTAGTCCATTTTTCACCAAATCACAAATATGCACAATTCACTAAAACTATAGCTTGGCCAAACATACATGGCTTCCATACAAGCCCAAATAACACATTTAATTCAAAATTTAGTCCTTCAAAACCTCAATTTTCACAAATTAGTCCAAATAGCTCATTTCATCAAAAATTCAAGAACAAAACATGATAATCTAACATATATATTTCATAATCCATATAAGAGCACTACAAATCTCATATAATCATCAATGGAACATTTTATAATCTTCAACAAAAATAGAAATTTAGACATGGGTTTTGAAGAACACAAAGCAATGATCACAGAAACGTAGAAATTATCAAAAACCAAACAAATTTCATATCTCAATTTAGCTACCAAAGTGCCGAATGTACAAAAGCTTCAAAACCCTTCTTTCTTTGGCTGATTTTTGGCTAATATGCATGATAATAAGCCACCTTTTTATTTTCATTTTATTATAATAAGCATTATAATCACCTTTTACCATTTTGCCCTTAATGATATAACATTAAATTCACCAACTACATGACCATTTTTGTCCACCATTAAAAAAATGGTAAATTTGACATGCAAGGACTTTTATTTTAAGAGCTAAGCCAAATAGGTGCTTTAGCATCTAGCACTCCACTTTTCCATTTTACGCGATTTAGTCATTTTTCATAATTAAGCACAGAGACAGACAAAATAAATTACAGAAACCTTGAAGATATAAATTCACATATCACAGACACAGAAAATAATATTAAAATATTTTTTAGACTCAGATTTGTGGTCCCAAAACCACTATTCTGACTAGGGTCAAAACCGGACTGTTACAATTCTCCCTCCTTAGGGATTTTCGTCCCCGAAAATCTTACCGTTAAACAGATTCAGATATTGCTGTTTCATTGCATCTTTAGGCTCCCATGTAGCCTCTTCTACTCCATGTCTATGCCACAGTACTTTGGCTAAAAAAATTCTTTTATTACGTAATTCTTTAATCTCACGAGACAGAATAAGAATCGGCTTTTCTTCATAAGTCATATCAGAATGAATTTCAATATCAAACGGAGAAATCACATGCGAAGGATCAGATCTGTATCGTCGAAGCATCGATACGTGAAATACATTATGAATCTTTTCTAACTCAGACGGTAACCTTAATCTATAAGCAACCTGCCTAACTCGCTCAATGATCTCATACGGTCCGATGAACCTTGGACTCAACTTGCCCTTTTTACCGAATCAGAACAGTTTCTTCCTTGGAGATACCTTCAGAAACACTTTATCACTAACCTCATATTCGATATCCTTTTGTTTTAAATCTGCATAAGACTTCTGACGATCAGAGGCAGCTTTCAGACTATCTCAGATTATTTTCACTTTCTGTTCTATTTCTTTTATCAGATCAACACCGTAAATCTTATTCTCAGTGAGCTCAAACCAGTATAACGGAGTTCTACACTTTCTACCATATAAGGCTTCATACGGTGCCATTTTGATGCTCGATTGAAAATTGTTATTATAAGCGAATTCAATCAAAGGTAGGTATTGTTCCCACGTACCTTCGAACTCAAGAATGCAACATCTCAACATATCCTCAAGTATCTGAATAATCTGCTCAGATTGACCATCTGTTTGCAGATGGAAAGCAGTGCTGAAATGCAATTTAGTACCCAGAGCATCTTGTAGTTTCCTCCAAAATCGCGATGTAAATCTCGAATCTCTATCTGATACTATCGACAATGGTACACCATGCAGTTTCACAACATCAGAAATATAAAGCTCAGCTAACTTATCAAGTGAGAAATCAGATCGTACTGGAATAAAATGAGCTGACTTCGTTAATCTGTCAACTACAACCCAAATTGAATCTTTCTTCCTCAGAGACAGGGGCAAACCCGAAACAAAATCCATGGTCACTCGATCCCATTTCCATTCTGGAATCATAATCGGTTGCAACAAACCTGATGGCACCTGATGTTCAGCTTTAACTTGTTGACAGATCAAACACTTAGAAACAAATTTAGAAATATCTCTCTTCATTCCCATCCACCAGTATAGTTGCTTCAAGTCGTTATACATTTTCGTACTCTCGGATGTACAGAAAATCTTCTACTGTGAGCCTCACTCAAAATCATCTGAATTAACTCTGGATTTCTCAGAACACAAAGTCTATCTCTGAATCTCAAACAATCATTAACATCAACCCAGAATTTAGAATCACATAGAGCTCGTTTAGCTATTAATTCATTGTTAGATTTCTGAGCCTCGTAGATCTGTTGTATAAACAAGGGTTTTGCTTTCATTCCGCACAAACCAGAGTATCATCAAACAGTGCTAAATGAGCATTCATCGCACGCAATGCAGACAAATATTTCTGACTCAAAGCATCTGCTACCATATTTGCTTTATCCGGATGATAATTAGTAACTAGCTCGTAGTCTTTTAACAATTTTAGCCATCTTCTTTGTCGCAGATTCAAATCTTTTTATGTCATTAAATAGCTCAGACTTTTATGATCGGAAAACAAGTGATGACGCCAGATTTTCAAGGCAAACACAATAGCAGCCAACTCAAGATCGTGTGTCAGATAATTCTTTTCATGTGGCTTCAACTGTCTCGAAGCATAATCAATAAATTTACCTTCTTGCATTAACACACATCCCAGACCAATCAACGAAGCATTGTTGTATATTACAAATTCTTTTCCCGATTCAGGTTGTACTAATACTGGAGCTTCAGTCAACAAAGCTTTCAACTGATCAAAACTGTTCTGAAATTTTTCTGACCACTCAAATTTCACATCTTTTTGGAGCAATTTCGTCAATGGTGTCGCAATCATAGAGAAACCTTTTACAAATCTTCTATAATAGCCAGCAAGTCCCAAAAAACTACAGACTTCAGATACATTTCTCGGAGGTTTCCAATCCATAATAGCTAAAATTTTGCTTGAATCAACTCAGATTCCTAAGGCTGATACAATATGGCTCAGAAAACCAACTTCTCTCAACACTTACTGAACTTCGCATACAACTATTTATCTCGCAGTGTCTATAGCACTATTCTCAATTGCTCGGCATGTTCAGACTCATTACGTGAATAAATCAATATGTCATCAATAAATACAACAAAATGATCTAAATACGGTCTGAAAATTCTATTCATCAACTCCATAAAAATAGCAAGTGCATTCGTTAATCCAAAAGGCATAACTAAAAATTCATAATGTTCGTACCTCATTCTAAAAGCAGTTTTTGGAATGTCAGTGTAATATCCTGAATTAGGGCTTAATCGGAATAGTGGTTTCGTGACCACAAATTCGAGATAGAAATAATTATTTTATAATTATTTTGATGATTATGATATGATTGCATGATTGTGTGAAAATTTCGTGATGAAATTCTATGCCTAAAGTGTTTAAATTGAAAGTAGGGACTAAATCGAATAAGTTGCAAAATTTACATTCTAGAAGTTTTTAGTATGAAATTGCATTGAAATATTAATTAGGAGGTCTTAAATAGCAATTTGACCAATTTTAAGTTCATGGACAAAATTAGGACATGGAAGGAATTTTTGAAAGTTTAGTAAGGAGGGGCATTTTGGTCATTTGGATATTAAATAAAATAAAAAGGGAAAAATAACACAAAATAGTCATCTTCTTCATATGGTTTGCTGCCGAATTTTGCTCTCTCCATAGCTAGGGTTTCTTCAACTTTCAAGCTCCATAGTAAGTGATTCTAAGCCCCGCTTTTTAATGTTCTTTACGTTTTTGGAATCCTTAAGCTCGATTAAGCTTATGCTAGCAATAATTCAACCTAGGGTTTATATTTGGAAAAATACCCATAGGTGAAATTTGTGTATTTTGATTTTTATGATAGAATATGAGGTTTTAAATTATGTTAGACAACTTGTGCTACTCGGTTTTGAGTGAAAACGAGTAAAGGGCTTAATCGGTAAAAATACCTAATAGTCATAAGTACATGTTAGAGTGTGAATTTGATATTGTCATAGAAGGAAAAATGATCAGCATGTCATAAAACATAAGAATAAGGGATAAAGTTTAATTCCAGAGCCTAGGGGCAAAAGTGTAATTATGCAAAAGTTTAGGGGCAAAAGTGTAATTTTCCAAAGTTCAGTATTAAATGCTGTTTTGATGAATGTATGTATTAAATAAGATTAATTTGGTATTATAGATCAAGAGAAACGGGAATCAAGTCGCGATCGAGGAAAAGAAAAGATTGTGGACTAAATTGCAAAATCTTTATATTTTGGTACCAAGGTAAGTTCATGTGTAAATAATGTAGCATAATTGTTATTTTTAAGTTATTGATGTTAATTATATGATATGCTGATTTTTTATCGTGAAATATTATGCTTTGTGGTTAATGTTGAGTAATATGCAAATTATGTTTACTACTTGATAAATATGAATTGCTACCGAGTATCGGTTCTGATATTCCGTGGAAGACGACTAATGTCAGATCGAGGAAAAAAGCCCGTTTGAACATTAGGAATAGATTAGGATACAAGTGACATGTCACTAGGATGGTTGAGCATCCGAACTCGTTGAGTTGAGTCCGAGTTCACTTATGGATGCGAATGTTCGAACTCGTTGAGTTGAGTCCGAGTTCATGAGATGTAACTAGGCATCCGAACTCGTTGAGTTGAGCCCGAGTTCACTTATGGATGCGAACGCCCGAGCTCGTTGAGTTGAGTCCGAGTTCACTTATGGGCAGGTTACATGATTGCTTGATTACATATGTGGCACTTATGTGCAAATTATCCGTATATCAAGTTATATTCGATGTGTTCAACGGGTGAAAATTTCTATGAAATGGAAGAACACTTAAGATGCAAGTGACGTTTTTTGGTAAGTGTTGTGAAATGGGCACTTTGGACAGGTATGTACTTAACCTCAAAGTTGAAAATAGATACGACAATGATAAAGTGGTAAGATGATGAATGATGTTTAGAAATGTGATATATGTTTTGGTGATGCCATGCTAAGGTTGTTTGGTATAATTGTATTGTTATGTTACTTGTTATTTGCATATGAACTTACTAAGCATTTATGCTTACTCCTCCTTTTCATTCATTGTAGCTTTGAACAAGTCGATCGGGAATCGGGGACAGTCGAAGTTTCGATCAAACTATCCAGAAGGATTTCTATTGGTAAATGGCTTGTAAAACTTAAGTATGGCATGTATAGCAATGTACCTATTTTGTGTAAATAATTTTATGATATGGCCATGTTTGGTTGAGAAAATGTTTGATATTGATAAGTCATGGTGATGGATAATTAGATCATGTTTGATATCATGGAAGTTTAATAGGTTATCTAGTTCATAAAAAAATTCATGGAAAGATAAAACTTGCCTTAAAACAGAATATTGCTGCAGCAATGACATGAATTTGAAAAATCACTAAAAATAGTATAAGTGGAACTAAATGATGAGTAAGTTATGAAATTGAAGCTTAATGAGTCTATTTTCATGTGGATTGAACAAAACAGGCATATAAATTATATTTTATGAGATATTTAAACTTTTGTGAAACAGGGCCAGAATGATTTCTGGATCCCCTGTTCTGAATTTAAAAATTTATAATAAATTTTACAAAAATAATTATAAGTTTTTCTTTACATGTAAAGATTCCTTATTGAGTCTAGGTTTAAGAGAAACAAACCTCATAGTCATTGAAATTTTTTATAGAGAGATATCTGATTCGTAATACACAGAGGTCAGAGCAGTCGAACCCTGAAATAGGGGAGACTTTAACTAATAAACTGTATTAATTGGACCAACCAAAAATTCTAGAAAAAAATAAATAGATATATGAGTTTAGATTTATGGAAAATTTATGGATCTTGATTTCGACTTTCGTAACTCGAGATATGATTTTTCTTGTAACTGTGACATAGATAGCTAGAAAGCTGTGATGTAGAAACAAATGATTCGAAGTACTTAAATTGATAAATTATGTTCGGTAACACCTCAAGCTCGATTCTAGATCAGTCTCGGGCGTGGGGGCGTTACATTTGGTGGTATCAGAGTAGGTTTAGTCGGTTCTCGGACTACGTGTTGTATGTACGAATTTTTGCTATACATGCCATATGTATAAATTGTGATAGTGTGATAACTTCTTACCTTTTTAAATGATTTTTATATAGTTAATGGATCCCGATCCAGCTGTGGTAGATGAAGTAGAGAGTAATGCGCCAGCTCCGGCTAAAGGGGCAGTGCCGACTGAAAACCCACCTCCTGCTGTTGGTCAGGGAGGAGGAGAAAGGGATCGGGAAGCCTTTCTCCAAATGATAAGTGCATGGTACACTGAGTTCGTTCGTACGAACCCAAATGTACGACCTCCCCCACCTCCTCCAATTCCTCAACCTATGCCTCCGATGCCTCAAGGAGTGGATATGATAAAATTTCACGAAACCCCGTTGATAGAATTAAGTAAACAAGGGGTGAGGAATTTAGAGCAAATATTGATGATGATGCAGAGAAAGCAGAGTTCTGGCTTGAAAATTCTATCCGGGTGTTTGATGAATTATCTTGTACACCTGAAGAATGTTTGAAATGTGCTACATCTTTGTTGAGAGATTCAGCCTATAATTGGTGGAAGACTTTAATTTCGGTGGTACCTAAAGAGAGGGTAACTGGGAATTCTTTCAAGAAGAGTTTGGAAGAAATATATTAGTGAAAGATTTATTGATCAGAAATGTAAAGAGTTTCTTGAGTCAAGCAAGGTAATATGATGATCTCGTAATATGAAAGAGAGTTTGTTCGATTGAGTAAGTATGCCAGGGAATATGTTCCTACAGAAGCCAAGATGTGCCGACAATTTGAAGACGGGCTCAACGAAGACATTAAGGTATTTGTCGGGATCCTTAAACTGAAAGAAATGGTAGTATCTTGGTTGATCGAGCTTGCAAGGTGAAGAACTACTTAAAGAGAAGAGAAAGGTAGAATTTGAGACACGAAATTGGAAGAAAAGGCCAATGAGTAAGGCACCTTCACAGCAACCCGGAAAGTCAAGAAATATGAATCCTCGTTCCCAAGTTTCAGCTGGGCAATCATATGGAAATTTTAAGAAGCAGAATGTGGGTCCTAAATCTCAGAATACTTCTACAGCCAGTGAGGGAACTCGAGATTTGTTAAACCCGAGTGCCAGCAGTGTGGTAGAAATCATTTTGGTCCGTGCAGAGCAAATGAATGTTTTCGATGTGGTTCTCCGGATCATTTTATTAGAGACTGCCCAGAGAGAGATGAGAAAGAAAAATTTCAGAATGTAAAAGCTAGTGGTGCAGACTTGAGGGGAAGATATCCGAGAAAAGCTGGAAGTGAAACAAGCAGTAAGAATGTAGCCAGAGATGCAGCAGTTAGATCTGAAGGAAGAGCTCCTGCTAGAACTTATGCTATTAAAGCGCGTGAAGATGCTTCCTCACCCGATGTGATTACCGGTACATTTTCTCTTTATGATATTAATGTTATTGCTTTGATTGATCCCGGTTCTACTCATTCATATGTATGCATGAAGCTGGTGTCTAGTATGAATATACCTGTTGAGAACACAGAATTTATGGTTAGAGTGTCGAATCTGTTAGGCAAATGTGTGATAGTTGATAAAGTATGCAAGAAATGTCCTTTAATGATTTGGGGTCATTACTTTTCGGCCGACTTGATGTTGTTGCCGTTTGATGAATTTGATGTTATTTTGGGTATGGATTGGTTGACATTGCATGATGCTATAGTAAATTGCAAAGAAAAGGTTATAGAATTAAAGTGTGAAAACGGTGAAACTCTACAGGTTGAATCAGATAAATCAGAGGCATTGTCTAGTGTGATTTCTTTGATGTCGGCTCAGAGATATTTGAGAAAGGGTTATGAAGCTTATTTGGCATATGTAATTAATACAAAAAAGTTGAAAAGAAAGTTGAATCAAAGGTTGTGTGTGAATTTGCGGATGTATTTCCGTAAGAATTACTGTGTTTGCCTCAATGGAAGTAGAATTTGGTATTGATTTGATACCGGGAATAGCTCCGATCTCGATTGCTCCATATAGAATGGCACCAACAGAGTTGAAAGAATTAAAGTCACAGTTGCAAGAGTTGACTGATAAAGGCTTTGTAAGACCGAGTTTTTCACCTTAGGGTGCTCCTGTGTTATTTGTGAAAAAGAAGGATGGTTCTATGAGATTATGTGTTGATTATCAGCAGTTAAACAAGGTGACAATCAAAAACAAGTATCCATTGCCGAGAATTGATGATTTGTTTGATTAGCTAAAAGGAGCGACATGGTTTTCAAAGATTGACTTGAGATCTGGGTATTATCAGCTGCGAGTAAAAGAGTCAGATATGCCTAAAACTGCTTTTAGAACAAGGTACGGTCATTATGAATTTTTAGTTATGCCATTCGGGTTGACAAATGCTCCTGCTGTGTTTATGGATTTAATGAACCGCATATTTCAGCCATACTTGGACAGATTTGTTGTGTTGTTTATAGATGATATTTTAATTTATTCAAAAGATGAGACAGAGCATGCTGAGCATTTGAGGATAGTTTTGCAAACTTTGAGAGATAAACATTTGTATGCTAAGTTTAGTAAAAGTGAATTTTGGCTCCGGGAAGTTGGATTTTTGGGTCATATTGTTTCAGGTGATGGTATACGGGTTGATCCTAGTAAAATTTCAGCCATTATTGATTGGAAACCATCGAAAAACGTAACTGAAGTTAGAAGTTTCTTGGGGCTAGTTGGGTATTATCGGTAGTTTGTAAACGGATTTTCTATAATTGCTGCTCCTATGACTAGACTACTCCGAAAGGATGTTAAATTTGAATGGACGGAAGAATGTCAACAAAGTTTCGAAGAATTGAAAAAGTTATTAATCAAGCACCAAAGTGTTAGTACAACCCGAATCGTAAAGAATTTGTGGTGTATAGTGATGCTTCTCTAAATGGCTTGGGGTGTGTACTCATGCAAGAAGGAAAAGTGGTGGCTTATGCTTCGAGGCAGTTAAAACCTCATGAGAGGAATTATCCTACTCACGATTTGGAATTGGCTACGGTGGTATTTGCTTTGAAGATTTGGCGACATTATTTGTATGGTGAAAAGTGCCGAGTATATACTGATCACAAAAGTCTTAAATACTTGATGTCACAAAAAGACTTAAATTTGAGACAACATAGATGGTTGGAGTTATTGAAAGATTACGAGCTTGTTATTGATTATCATCCGGGAAAAGCGAATATGGTTGTCGATGCTTTAAGCAGAAAGTTGTTGTTTTCTTTGAGAGTTATGAACACTCAGTTGAAAATGTCAGATGATAGTTCGATTCTAGCAGAGATAAGAGATAGACCGATGTTTTTACAAGAGATTTCTGAAGCTCAGAAAAATGATCAAGATTTGCTAACCAAGAGAAGACAGTGTGAAGTCGTCATGGATCGATTTTAGAATCGGTTCTGATGGTAGCTTGATGTTTAAAAATTGGATTTGTGTAATAAAAATGATGAGTTGATTCAAAAGATTTTGCATGAAGCACATAATAATGGCTGTTTGGCTGTTCATCCGGTAGTAACGAAAATGTATAATGACTTGAAGAAAATGTATTGGTGGAGTGGAATGAAAAGAGATATTTCTGAGTTTGTATCAAAGTGCTTAATTTGTCAACAGGTGAAAGCTGAACACCAAGTGCCTTCAGGATTACTTCAGCCTATTATGGTTCCTGAATGAAAATGGGATCGGATTACTATGGATTTTGTTTTAGGGTTGCCATTGACTCCAGGAAAGAAAGATGCCATCTCGGTAATAGTTGACAGACTGACTAAATCGGCTCATTTTATTCCGGTATGTATGGATTATTCTCTTAATAAGTTGGCTGAATTTTATATCCGTGAGATTGTTAGACTTCATGGAATACCTTTGTCAATCATTTTGGATAGAGATCTGAGATTTACTTCACGGTTTTGGCAAAAGTTGCAAGAAGCATTAGGTACAAAGTTAAATTTCAGCACTGCCTTTCATCCACAAACTGATGGGCAATCAGAGAGAGTAATTCAGATTCTTGAAGATATGCTCAGATGTTGCGTATTGGAATTTCAAGGTCGTTGGGAAAGGTACTTACCGTTGGTAGAATTTGCTTATAATAATAGTTATCAGACGAGTTTCAAAATGGCACCTTATGAAGCATTATATGGTCGTAAGTGTCGAACGCCTTTGTATTGGACTGAACTCAAGGAAAATCAGATTTATGGAGTTGATCTAATAAAAGAAACCAAGAAAAGGTGAAAGTGATTTGAGATTGTTTGAAAGTCGCTCAGAGATAGATAGAAATCTTATGCGGATTTGAAACGAAAAGAAATCGAGTTTCAAGTTGGTGATAAGGTATTTTTGAAAGTGTCTCCATGGAAGAAAGTCCTTAGATTTGGACGGAAGGGCAAGTTAAGTCCGCGTTTTATTGGGCCGTATGAAATAATTGAAAAAGTTAGACCGGTAGCATATCGGCTCACATTACCACCTGAATTAGAGAGGATTCGTGATGTGTTCCATGTATCTATGCTACGTCGATATCGTTATGATCCTTCACATATAATTTCACCGACAGAAATTGAACTACGACCGGATATGACTTACGAAGAAGAACCGATTAAGATCTTAGCTCGAGAGGTCAAGAAACTAAGAAATAAAAGTGTCGCTCTCGTGAAAGTATTGTGGCAAAAGCATGGGGTAGAAGAGACTACATGGGAACCTGAAGAAACTATGAGAAACCAATACCCACACCTGTTTACCGGTAAGATTTTCGAGGACAAAAATCCTTAAAAGGGGGGGAGAGTTGTAATATCCTGAATTAGGGCTTAATCAGAATAGTGGTTTTGTGACCACAAATCTAAGATAAAAATCATTATTTTATAATTATTTTGATGATTATGATATGATTGCATGATTGTGCGAAAATTTCGTGATGAAATTCTATGCCTAAAGTGTTTAAATTGAAAGTAGGGACTAAATAGAATAAGTTGCAAAATTTGCATTCTAGAAGTTTCTAGTATGAAATTGCATTGAAATATTAATTAGGAGGTCTTAAATAGCAATTTGACCAATTTTAAGTTCATGGACAAAATTAGGACATAGAAGGAATTTTTGAAAGTTTAGTAAGGAGGGGCATTTTGGTCATTTGGATATTAAATGAAATAAAAAGGGAAAAATAACACAAAATAGTCATCTTCTTCATATGGTTGCTGCCGAATTTTGCTCTCTCCATAGCTAGGGTTTCTTCAACTTTCAAGCTCCATAGTAAGTGATTCTAAGCCCCGTTTTTAATGTTCTTTACGTTTTTGGAATCCCGGAAGCTCGATTAAGCTTATGCTAGCAATAATTCAACCTAAGGTTTATATTTGGAAAAATACCCATAGGTGAAATTTGTGTATTTTGATGTTTTATGATAGAATATGAGGTTTTAAATTATGTTAGACAACTTGTGCTACTCGGTTTTAAGTGAAAACGAGTAAAAGGGCTTAATCGGTAAAAATACCTAATAGTCATAAGTACATGTTAGAGTGTGAATTTGATATTGTCATAGAAGGGAAAAATGATCAACATGTCATAAAACATAAGAATAAGGGATAAAGTTTAATTCTCGAGCCTAGAGGCAAAAGTGTAATTATGCAAAAGTTTAGGGGTAAAAGTGTAATTTTCCAAAGTTCGTATTAAATGCTGTTTTGATGAATGTATGTATTAAATAAGATTAATTTGGTATTATAGATCAAGAGAAACGGGAATCAAGTCACGATCGAGGAAAAGAAAAGATTGTGGACTAAATTGCAAAATCTTTATATTTTGGTACAAAGGTAAGTTCATGTGTAAATAATGTAGCATAATTGTTATTTTTAAGTTATTGATGTTAATTATATGATATGCTGATTTTTTATCGTGAAATATTATGCTTTGTGGTTAATGTTGAGTAATATGCAAATTATGTTTACTACTTGATAAATATGAATTGCTACCGAGTATATGTGTTTCAATATTCCGTGGAAGACGGCTAATGTGATCGAGGGAAAAAGCCCGTTTGAACCTTAGGAATAGATTAGGATACAAGTGACATGTCACTAGGATGGTTGAGCATCCGAACTCGTTGAGTTGAGTCCGAGTTCACTTATGGATGCGAATGTTCGAACTCGTTGAGTTGAGTCCGAGTTCACTTATGGATGCGAATGTTCGAACTCGTTGAGTTGAGTCCGAGTTCGTGAGATGTAACTAGGCATCCGAACTCGTTGAGTTGAGTTCGAGTTCACTTATGGATGCGTAACGCCGAGCTCGTTGAGTTGAGTCAGGGAGTTCACTTATGGGCGGGTTACATGATTGCTTGAATACATATGTGGCACTTATGTGCAAATTATCCGTGTATCCGAGTTATATTCCGATGTGTTCAACGGGTGAAAATTTCTATGAAATGGAAGAACACTTAAGATGCAAGTGACATTTTGGTAAGTGTTGTGAAATGGGCACTTTGGATAGGTATGTACTTAACCCTCGGGTTGAAAATAGATACAACAACGATAAAGTGGTAAGATGATGAATGCTGTTTAGAAATGTGATATATGTTTTGGTGATGCCATGCTAAGGTTGTTTGGTATAATTGTATTGTTATGTTACTTGTTATTTGCATATGAACTTACTAAGCATTTATGCTTACTCCCTCCTTTTCATTCATTGTAGCTTTGAACAAGTCAGCTCGGGAATCGGGACGGGTCGAAGTTTTGATCACACTATCCGAAGGATTTCTATTGGTAAATGGCTTGTAAAACTTAAGTATGGCATGTATAGCAATGTACCTATTTTGTGTAAATAATTTTATGATATGGCCATGTTTGGTTGAGAAAATGTTTGATATTGATAAGTCATGGTGATGGCTAATTAGATCATGTTTGATATCATGGAAGTTTAATAGGTCATCTAGTTCATAAAAAATTCATGGAAAGATGAAACTTGCCTTAAAACAGAATATTGCTGCAGCAATGACATGAATTTGAAAAATCACTAAAAATAGTATAAATGGAAATAAATGATGAGTAAGTTAAGTCTATTTTCATGTGGATTGAACAAAACAGGCATATAAATTATATTTTATGAGATATTTAAACTTTTTGAAACAGGTATGTAATGATTTTGGATCCCCCTGTTCTAACTTTAAAAATTTATAATAAATTTTAAAAAAATAATTATAAGTTTTTATTTACATTTAAAGATTCCTTACTGAGTCTAGTTTTAAGAGAAGCAAATCTCATAGTCATTGAAATTTTGTATAGAGAGATATCTGATTCATAATACACAGAGGTCAGAGCAGTCGAACCCTGAAATAGGGGAGACTTTAACTAATAAACTGTACTAATTGGCCCAAAAAAAAATTCTAGAAAAAAAATTGTAAATAGATATATGAGTCTAGATTTAGGTAAAATTTACGGATCTTGATTTTGAGTTTTGTAACTCGAGATATGATTTTTCTTGTAACTGTGATGCAAATAGCTAGAAAGCTGTGAATGTAGAAACAAATGATTCGAAGTACTTAAATTGATAAATTATGATAGGTAACACCTCAAGCTCGATTCCGGTGTCGGTCTCGGGCGTGGGGGCGTTATAGTCAGAATCCTTTACTCGTAACTGATAGTAACCCGATCTCAGATCTATCTTTGAAAACACAGTAGCACCTTTCATCTGATCGGATAAATCATCAATCCTGGGCAGAGGGTATTTGTTCTTTATAGTCACTTTGTTACGCTGGCGGTAATCAATACACATTCTCATTATGCCATCTTTCTTTTTCACAAACAGTACAGGAGCACCCCAAGTTGAAAAACTCGGTCTAGCAAATCCTCTATCGGTCAATTCTTGCAACTGAGATTTCAATTCTTTTAGTTCAGTCAGAGCCATTTTGTACGGAGCTATTGATATCAGAGTAGTACCAGGTACTAATTCAAAGCCAAACTCAACTTCTCGAATTGGAGGCAAACCAGGTAGTTCTTCAGGAAACACATCAGAGAATTCACAAACAGCAGGCACTGATTCAATTTTCTTATCATCCACTTTCGAGTCTAACACATAAGCTAAGTAGGCTTCAAAACCTTTCTTTACATAATTTCGTGCTTTCATTACAGATATCACAGCCGGTAGTCTATTCAAATCATTAGACTCAATTCGAATTATCTCATCATTCTTATATCTTAAGTCAATGACTTTTCGTTTGCAGTTCACAATAGCATCATGTAACGTTAACCAATCCATTCCCAGAATTATAT
Organism: Gossypium anomalum; assembly: GCA_025698475.1. Classification (NCBI taxonomy): domain Eukaryota; kingdom Viridiplantae; phylum Streptophyta; class Magnoliopsida; order Malvales; family Malvaceae; genus Gossypium; species Gossypium anomalum. The sequence goes on from CM046963.1 coordinate 45,151,655, forward strand.
CAAATTCGTCAAAAGGAAAAAGCATCAGATCAGCAGGAAAGCAGATATCTCGAATCAATAACGGGCAATTCTTGCAGACTTTATCAACCAAAACACTTTTGCCTAAGGGGTTCGATACTTTAACTACAAATTCAGTAGACTCTATAGGCAAAGTCTTACTATGTACTAAATTCATACAGATATAAGAATGCGTTGATCCAGGGTCTATCAATGCAATCACAGAAGTATCATAAAGAGTGAAAGTACCAGTAATCACGTCTGGTGGTGAAGCTTCCTCACGAGCTCAGATAGCATAGGCTCTGGCAGGTGCTCTGGCCTTAGATCTAACAGCAGTGTCCCCAGTAGCTCTTTGACCCCCACTTGCATTTCTTGTATTTCTGGAAGGTCTACCTCTAGCTGAGGTATTACTCGGTCTCGGATTCTGTACATTCTCTTGCTCAGCAGGTTCAGAACAATCTCTTACAAAATGATCCAGGGATCCACATTGGAAACAAGCTCGATCATTAAATCTACAATTTCCTGGATGTCTTTTACCATAGTGTTTACATTCAGGTTTCTTAGATCGGACATTTCCAACACTTGCAACAGAAGTAACAGGGGCTCTGGTGTTCGAATACGATCTAGTTCGATCTCGATTTGAATGTCCCACATTAGTTTTTGAACGGTTTTGATCATCTCAGAATTTCTTTGACCCAAACTAAAACGATTTACTCGAAGATCTCTTTCTAGCATCTCTAGCTTCAAAATCAGTTTTTCTTTTCTCTTTACTTAATTCTTCAGCCTTACAAGCTCGCTCAACGAGCACCACCATTTCTTTAATCTCTAAAATCCCAACTAGCAGACGAATATCTTCATTTAGTCCATCCTCAAACCTTTTACACATTATTGCTTCATTTGATACACATTCCCGAGAATACTGGCTCAATCTCACAAATTCTCGTTCGTATTCAGTAACAGACATACGACCCTGTTTAAGCTCAAGAAACTCTTTACGTTTTTGATCAATGAATCTCTGACTAATGTATTTCTTTTGAAATTCAGCTTGAAAGAAATCCCAAGTAACTCTTTCACTCAAAACCACAAATATTAAAGTTTTCCACCAATGGTACACCGTGTCTCTCAGAAGTGAAACAACACATTTAACACATTCCTCTAGATTTAGAGACATTTCATCAAAAACCCGTATCATATTTTCTAACCAAAATTTGGCTCTTTCAGCATCATCATTCGTTGTAGCTCGGAACTCTTCAGCCCTATACTTTCTAATCTTATCAACAGGTGGTCTACTTAGCTGAATTGGACTTACCGAGGGCATACAGGAATTTAAGAAGGATTAACCAAGGAAGGAGATTTTTGTACAGCCGGGTTGGTTTTAATGTATTGGGTGAACCAATCATTCATCATCTGATAGAAGGCTTGTTTAGCCTCACTATCACGACTACTCATAGCCGATTGAGAATCATCTTGCACCATCCCTTGCGCGGGGGCAGGCGCATTACTTTCAACATCGTCAACTACGACTCTATTGGGATCTATTGCTATATAAAAGCACATTTTAAGGTTAGGATTCATCACACTATCACAGTTTCAGATATATGGCATGTATAGCTAGACTCGCATACGCTATGGTACTCCTAGAACCAACAAACCATAGCTCTGATACCAATAAAATGTAATACCCCTATCCCGTAACCGTCGCCGGAATAGGTAAGCGGTATCACCGGACGGACAGAGCATTTCAGAACAACACAGATTAACAAATATCATATAACATTAATACATATGCATTCTTTAATAATTCATCCATTAAGATGATCTACGAGACCTAAAACATACATTTAGGAAAGGTCGAGACTAAACCGAACCCATTCAAAATTTTTAGAACTTAATCAAGCTTTTTAAAACTGACAAAGTCACACGCCCGTGTAACTAGGCCGTGTGACACACATGGGTACAAGACACGACCATGTGATCCAACCGTGCCAAAATGAGGTCCTATATTGACTTTTTAACATGGCCTAGGCACGGTCGTGTGCCATGACCGTGTAAAATTTAGCTAGCTACTGAATTTTTCACACGGCCAAAAGGCACACTCGTGTTCCCTGACCGTGTGGCATAATGCAAGCTTAGTTTAAGCCAATTTGCCACCCCTTTTTGGGTCCAATCCTACAAACAATAATATACATATTCATATCATCATTTTCAACCAATTTCATACTTAAAGGTGACCATTTCACAATAGAACATGACACATTACAAACATACACCAAAACAATGCACAAACATATCATTTGCTAGACAATTGACATGGCATGACATATATACAATTCAAAAATTATATACTTTACCATTCTAGACTATACATGCCATACTTATAAATATGTACATTTCCAAAAGTACCACAATGAGCTTGATAGTGTGGTGACAATCCTTGACTATCCCGAGCTTTCCGTAGCTACGATAACGGTAAAACAAACAGAAATTACACAGAGTAAGCTTCAAAGAGCTTAGTAAGCCAAATACAATTGGTCTAATTACTAAAGCATATATAGTACAAAAGAACAATAAGAATTTATAGCCATTTCTCAAAGTAGTTCATAATCTTAACCATGCTTATTTGCTTGTATACATATCATATTCATTTCCATGATTCTGAACCTACTTCGCATTCGCTATTTCGCAGAAATAGAGTCTTTCATATTTAGAAATTAAGTACGATACAACGAACCTGTATAGATTATACAATCCATATATTCATTTCCATATCTAGTACTTTGTCATCAGACAGTTTAGAAATGATACAAATACTCATAAACGGGTATAATACCAACGTCTCGGATGTGGTCTTACATGTAATTCAGTATCGATGTCTCTGTCCCAGACAGGGTCTTATACGAAATTAGATATGATGCCGATGTCTCGGACATGGTCTTACACGTAAATTTCAAATCGAGGCCTGTGCCCTAGACACGGTCTTACATGATAATTCAGATCAATACCAACATTCTTTCAAAGGCATACAGAACTTTTCAAATACTAGCATATTGTCAGAGTTTACTCAAAATCTATTCATCAGGCTCTCAAGGCCATCCAATACAGATTACAGTTATATGCACAGAATTTATTCAGTTTAACATATAATTGTAAGTTGACTTACCTCGTATGGATTTCAGACGGAACGAATCGACTATTCAACTATTTTGGACTTCCCTCGATCTAAATCTAATTTTCTTTGCTCTTGATCTAACACAATTCAAATTCAACCATTCAATCATTCTTTTCATTAAAAATAATCCATGAACACATATTTAAGGCATTTTGCATTTTAGCCCTTATATTTTCACACTTTGACAATTTAGTCTATTTTTCACCAAATCACAAATATGCAAAATTCACCAAAACTATAGCTTGGCCAAATATACATGGCTTCCATACAAGCCCAAATTACACATTTAATTCACAATTTAGTCTTCAAAACCTCATTTTTCACAAATTAGTCCAAATAGCTCATTTCATCAAAAATTCAAAAACAAAACATGATAATCTAACATATATCTTTCATAATCCATATAAGAGCACTACAAAGCTCATATAATCATCAATGGAACATTTTATAATCTTCAACAAAAATAGAAATTTAGACATGGGTTTTGAAGAACACAAAGCAACGATCACAGAAACGTAGAAATTATCAAAAACAGAATAAATTTCATACATCAATTTAGCTACCAAAGTGCCGAATGTACAAAAGCTTGAAAACCCTTCTTTCTTTGGCTGATTTTAAGCCACCTTTTTGTTTTCATTTTATTATAATAAGCATTATAATCACCTTTTACCATTTTGCCCTTAATGATATAACATTAAATTCATCAACTACATGACCATTTTTGTCCACCATTAAAACAAATGGTAAATTTGACATGCAAGGACTTTTATTTTAAGAGCCAAGCCAAATAGGTGCTTTAACATCTAGCACTCCACTTTTACATTTTACGCGATTTAATCCTTTTTCATAATTAAGCACAGAGACAGACAAATTAAATCACAGAAACCTTGCAAATATAAATTCACATATCACAGACACAGAAAATAATATTAAAATATTTTTTAGACTCGAATTTGTGGTCCGAAAACCACTATTCTGACTAGGGTCAAAACTGGACTGTTACAGGTATGGATAGTAAATGACATGAATTAATTATATTTGTTCTGTAAACTCCAGTAATGCTTCGTAACCCTGTTCTGACGATGAATATTGGTTAGGAGTGTTACATTTATTGGTATTAGAGCTACAATTTAGCCGATTCTCGGACTAACATAATAAGTATGAGTTTAGCTATACATGCTATTATATATATTGTGATAGTGTGATATCTCCTACCATTTTAAATGTGTTTTTCATATAATAATGTCATCCAACCAAGCTAGAGCTGAATCTAAAAAAGCTGAGAGCAATGCTCAAGCTTCAGTACAAAGAGCTACATCAGTAGTAGAAGGCCCGTATCTTAGGGCCGAGGTGAGGAGGTGAAATAAGCCTTCTTTTAAATGATGAATGAGTGGTTCACAGAATTTTTAGGAACAAATCCTGCTATACAACAACCTCCCCTGCTCTTTAACTGATTCTTGACATGTGACAAGGTGTTGAACCTGTTAGAACTGGTAAGCCTCAAGTAGATAAAATCTGTAAATATAGGGTAGAAGAATTTAGGGCTACTACTGAGAATGATCCGAAAATGGCTGAATTTTGGTTGGAAAATACTATCAGGGTTTTAGATGAATTATCATGTACATCAGCTGAGTGTCTGAAATGTGTTGTATCATTGTTTTAAAGATTCAGCTTATCAGTGGTGGAATACTTTGGTTTCTGTTGTGCCAAGGGAAAATGTTACATGGGAGTTTTTCCAAATGGAATTTAGAAAGAAGTATATTAGTCAGAGATTCCTGGATCAAAAAAAGAAAGAACTTTTAGAGTTCAAATAGGGAAATATGACAATTTCTAAGTATGAATGAGAATTTGTTAGATTGAGCAAGTATGCCAGGGAATGTGTTCCATCTAAGGTTGCTATGTGTAAACGTTTTGAAGAAGGATTAAATGAGGACATCAAGCTATTGATTGGAATTCTTGAATTAAGAGAATTTGTAGTTTTGGCCGGTTGATCACACAAAGCTGAGGAATTAAGTAAAGAAAAGAAACAAGTAGAAAGAGAAGTCCAGATTTCTGGTAAAATATGTATAAGCAAATCACAATCATCTGTTTCAAAGAAATCAAAGAAATATCATGATCGTTTTACTGCATCTATGGGATATTCTAGAAAAGAACGAGGTTCTCAACACTCTAACCCGAGATCTTCGTCTCCATCTGTAACAAGTGTTGGTCGTGTTGGTAACCCTAAACTGAGGTGTAAACATTGTAATATATTTTATTTTGAGGAATGTCATATGAGAAGTGGAGCTTCCTATAGATGTAGTTCTATTTGTCAAGAAGAAAGATGGATCGTTGAGGTTGTGTATTGATTACAGGCAGCTCAATAAGGTTACAATAAAAAACAAGTATCCATTACCTCGAATTGATGACTTGTTGATCAGCTGAAAGGTGCCACTGTGTTCTCTAAAATAGATATCCATTCCAGATACTATTAGTTGCGGGTGAAAGATTCAGATGTACTGAAGATAGCTTTTAGAACTAGGTATGGGCACTATGAATTTCTTGTGATGTCGTTTGGGTTGACGAATGCACATGTAATATTTATGGATCTGATGAACATAAATTTTAGACCGTATCTAGACAGGTTTGTGGTAGTATTTAGTGATGATATCCTGGTATACTCCTGAGATGAAAATGAACATGCTGTTCATCTGAGAATTATGTTGCCAACTCTGTGTGAGAAATAATTGTATGTCAAATTTAGTAAATGTGAATTTTGGCTTCAGAAAGTTGGTTTTCTTGGACATATAGTATCTGCTGAAGGCATCAAAGTGCATCCAAATAAATTTTCAGCAATTATTAATTGGAAACCACCTTAAAATGTTTCTGAAGTTAAAAGTTTTTTGAGACTAGCTAGTTATTATCGAAGGTTTGTAAAAAGGTTCTCAATGATAGCTTCTCCGATAACTCGCCTGTTGCAAAATGATATGAAATTTGAGTGGTCTGATAAATGTCAGTAGATTTTTGATAGATTGAAAACTTTGTCTACTGAAGCACCTGTGTTAGTTCAACCTGAATCAGGTAAAGAATTTGTAATTTAAAATAATACATTATTGAATGGTTTAGGCTGTGTTTTGATATAAGAAGGCAAAGTAATAGCTTATGCTTCTAGACAGCTAAAACCACATGAAAAAAATTACCCAATACATGATTTGGAGTTAGCAGCTATTGTATTTGCATTGAGAATCTGGTAGCATTACTTGTTTGGTGAAAAATGTCACATATTTACGGATCATAAGAGCTTGAAGTATCTAATGGCGCAGAAATACTTAAACTTGAGACAGCGTAGGTGGCTTGAGTTATTAAAAGATTATGATTTGGTTATTAGCTATCATCCGGGAAAGGCCAATATGGTTGCTGATGCTATGAGTGGGAAATCTCTGTTTGCTTTGCAAGCAATGAATGTAACGCCCCGAATTTGGGACTAAAAGTATTGGGCCTTGAGTTTGTATATAAGTATTTAATTGTGCAAGGATATGACACAATTAAATGGCTGCTCAAGTGGTTAAGGGTCCTGAAAGGAGTTGGAAAAGTCTTGGGTTCAAACCTGGGCTTTAGCAAAAATTTTGGTTTTAAATGAATAAAAACCTGGATGCTTGGGAGTAGGCCTTTTATAATATTGTGGGAAATAAATGACACAAGGAAGCATGTGGTCTAATGGTTGTGGCGTTATTAAGGTTGCGAGGGAGCTTGGGTTCAGGTATTGGCTCTTGCAATTTATTTTGATATTTCTTTTAAAGGAACCTGGACTTTGGCCTGTAGACCTTATAATTAATTGAGGCTAAATGGTGACACAAAAAGAGCCTGTGGTGGAGTGGCAAGGTGGCATGTTGTGTAACTGTGAGGTCTAAGGTTCAAGTATTGGGATGCATAATGGAGTATTTATTTTACTGTTTGAGCTGTGTTGGAGGTGGAGTTGGACTGGAACTTTGTGGTTGAAGTGGTCATAAAAAAATAAGGAATTTTCCTAATGGTTGAAAGTAATCCCACATCGGGAAGCTAACATGAGAATTGGCGAGAAGCTAGCTTTAAATAGAGCAAACAAGATGAGTTGGTGATCACTGGTTTTAGGAAGGATTATTTTATACCTACTTAACCAAGGTTGGTGATCGTGGACTTTGACGCGTTCTCATAATCAGGTGTGTATTCACACCCTTTTTTACTGTAGATCGGCAAAAGCTGAAACCTCAGCATTTAAGGCCTCACGAGTGTGCGATCGCTCGTAGAGTAAACTGAGACCACAAAACATGGGTGATAGACTGTAGAGGCTGCCATGAGCGTTCTCGTGTGTTGGGGCTGTTCTGGGCCTCGATGGGTCGAATAGGCCCGATGGGTCCGTGGGCCTGCTTGTGTAAATCTAACTGTTAAGGGGGAAGTAGTTAGGCTTGTCATGTCATGTGCATGGCATAGGCCGTTAAGGGCTTCGTTGGGCCAAAATAGGCCGTGTGGGCCTAATGGGCTCGTGGGCCTCACACGAATTAAATCTGCGGTAATTGATAAATATTGGACTGCGCTATGTAGGACACTTAGCCGTATATGAATTTGGGCCAAATGGGCCACGCGAGCGTGTGGGCCCACTTGGGCTGAGTAATGGGCCTTAGGCCCATTTGTACCGTTATGTCTGTTAGGTTACTTAAGTCACTTGAGGTGACGGTGGTGTTGAGCCGTTCTATCTACAGCGTTGAGTTGTTCTGTTGACTTAGTGCCGCAACTGGTGATAAGCTTGTTGTGTTGGCTGGGTGGGTCGATTTTATCCCCACATGGTGTGTTGGTTGGTACATATGGTGTATTGGTTGGACTGGGCTGGATATCTATCTGCATATCTGCATCCGATACTGATTCTGTAATGGGCTAAGGCCCACCTATTACTGTTTCTGTGATGGGCTCAAACCCAGTCTGTTTTTACATACCGTATATCTATCTGTTTGTATTTTTAAGGGATTACACACTGAGTTTTCGCAAACTCACACTTTCTGTCTAACTGAGCAGGTATTTCCCAGCCTTAGACGATTTGGAGATGCGAGGGACTTGGAGGTGGCCACTCGATTGCAGTGGATCTGCAACTTGACTTCATTTATTTTAAATTTCATATTGGGTTTTTTTATTATGTAATAAGGCCATTGTGGGTTTAAGTTTTAATTGAGCTCTTGATTTCTTATATTAAACTGTTAGTCTAGGAAAAACTTGAGTTTTCAAAATATTTATGGTTTTTTAAAAAAGACGAGCCTTAAACACAAAGTTTTCAAAATGCTTCCGCGTTTTAAGTGGAATTAGTGTTCCAAGATAAATATTTTGGCAAACGTTTGTGACGAGATAATTTGCTAACCCCGTACAAAAGGTTTTAATTTTAGAAATAAAATTTTAACGGTAACTCGATTCTTGAATGATGCTTTGATGCAACACGCCAGATTCGACCATAACATCCAGGCTGGGTTTGGGGTGTTACAATGAATACCCAGTTATCTTTGTCTGATGATGGTTTAGTCATAGCTGAGTTAAAAGCTAAACCAATATTCCTGCAATAGATTTGTAAAGCTCAAAAGAGTGATGATGAATTACAAGCTAAACGAGTACAATGTGAGTCAAATTCTGATTTAGAGTTTCAGGTTGGGTTTGATGACTGCTTATTGTTCAGAGGCAGAATATGTGTACCGAAGAATTCAGAACTTGTATAGAGGATTTTGTATGAAGCTCACATTGGTACAATGTCTATTCATCCTGGTAGTAACAAAATGTACAATGATTTGAAAAAAATATACTGGTGGCCGGGAATGAAACGAGATATTTCTGAATTTGTATCTAAATGTTTGATATGTCAGCAAGTAAAAGCTGAACATCAGGTGCCTCTGGGATTATTACAGCCAGTTACTATATTGGAGTGGAAATGGGAAAGAATTAATATGGATTTTATATCGGGATTACCCTTATCCCTGAAAAAGAAAAATGCCATTTGGGTAATAGTGGACCGTTTAACGAAGTCTGCACATTTTATTCCGCCACGCATGAATTTCTCCCTGGATAGATTGGCTGAATTATATGTTTCCGAGATTGTCAGACTACATGGAGTGCTAGTTTCCATTATTTCAAACAGAGATCCTCGGTTTACATCTTGATTCTGGAGCAAATTGTAAGAAGCTTTAGGTACATAGTTACATTTCAGTATTGCATTTCATCCTCAGACTGATGGTCAATTTGAATGTGTAATACAAATTTTAGAAGATATGCTCCGGTGTTGTGTCTTAGAATTCGAAGGTAACTGGGAAAAATACCTACGTTTGGTTGAATTTGCATATAATAATAGTTATCAGTCGAGCAATAAAATGGCATCGTACGAGGCTCTGTGTGGTCGTAAATTTAGAACTTTGTTGTACTGAACAGAACTCAGTGAGGAAAAGAACACGGGGTTGATTTAGTCCATGAGACTGAAGAAAAGGTGAAAGTAATTCAGGATAGTTTGAAAGTAGCCTCTGATCGTCAAAAGTCTTATGCTAATCTTAAGTGAAAAGAGATAGAATTTCAAGTCGGTGATAATGTATTCTCGAAGATATCACCTTGGAAGAAATTTCTTCGATTTGGCCGTAAAGGAAAATTGAGTCCACGACTCATTGGACCTTATGAGATTACAAAAAGAATCAGACCTATTGCATATCGACTGACATTACAACTAGAGCTTGATAAAATTCATAATGTTTTTCAAGTGTCCATGTTACAACGATATCGGTCAGATCCTTCGCATGTTATATCTCTCACAGAAGTAGAAATTTAGCCTGGCATGACTTACAGTGAAGAACCGATTAAAATCCTCACACGAGAGACAAAAGAATTAAGAAATAAAAGGTAGCTTCAGTAAAAGTTCTTTCCAAATGACATGGGATTGAAAAAGCTACCTGGGAACCAGAGGATACCAAAAGAAAGTAATACTTGAACCTTTTTACTAATAATATTTTTTAGGACGAAAATTTTTAAAGGGGAGAATTGTAAGAGCCCATTTTTAGTGAAATCAGAATAGTGGTTTCGGGACTACAAATCCGAGTCAGAAAGAAAATTTATTTTAATATTATTGCATAAATTGCATTATGATAAAAATGATGTATGAAAATTTCATTAAGAAAATTTTACCGATTTCATGTTTAATTATGGAAAGGACCAAATTGCATAAAATGTAAAAGTTGAGTTCTAGTAGCTATAAGTATCAAATAGCTATGGAATTCAAAATTTGAGGTCATTATATGGTAATTAGACCATTAATAAAAGTTAGTAGATATTTATAATGAATCATCTATGAAAAATTAGAAAAAAGAAAAAGGACTAAATTGGAAAGTAGGAAAAATAAAGGATGATATAATAATTAAATAGAAATAACATATTATAATTACCATCTTCTTCCCCAAAGTGAGCCACACCCTGCACCTTGGAAAAATATTTTGAAATTTCACGAAAAATTCTTTGAGTACCCGGTTTAGTCCTAACTTGTTTCTAATGTATGTTTTGGGCCTCGAGGGCTCATATAAGGGATTTTATGAATAATATCTGACATGAATGTTAAGTAATACAAAATGTCTGTATTTGATCTTTTTATTTATATAATGCTCCGTAACCTTGTTTTGGTGATAGATACGAGTTAGGGGTATTACATTTATTAGTATCAGAGCTACGGTTTAGTCGATTCTTGGACTAACGTAGCAAGTACGAGTCTAGCTGTACATGCCATTATATAATCTGTGATAGCGTGATATCTCTTGACCATTTTGAACATGTTTTTCATATAGTAATGTTGTCCAACCGATCTGAATCTGAAGAAGCTGAGAGCAATGCTCAAGCTTCAGTTCAAAGGGTAGCTTCAAGTAGTAGAAGGCCCGTATCTGAGGGCTAAGGAGAAAAGGCTAAAGAAGCCTTCTTCCAAATGATGAATGAATGGTTTACAGAGTTCCTAAGAACAAATTCGACTGTACAACAACCTCCCCCTCCTGTCTCTTAACCGATTCCTGATGTGCCACAAGGTATGGAACTTGTTAGAACTGGTAAGCCTCCAGTGGATAAATTTCGTATATATAGGGTAGAAGAATTTAGAGCCACCGTTGAATACGGTCCAGAAAGGGTTGAATTTTGTTTAGAAACTAATATTAGAGTTTTTTATGCCTGAAATGTGTTGTATCTTTGCTAAAAGACTCAACATACCAGTGGTGGAATACACTGATTTCCATTTTACCGAAGGAAAGGGTTACATGGGAATTTTTCCAAACTGAGTTTAAAAAGAAATATATCAGTTAGAGATTTCTCGATTAGAAACGAAAGGAATTTGTAGAACTTAAACAGGGAAATATGACGGTATCTGAATATGAAAGAGAATTTGTCCGACTGAGTAAATATGCTAGAGAGTGTGTAACAACCCATTTTCAGTGAAATTGGAACAGTGGTTTCGGGACCACAAATCTGAGTCAGAAAGAAAATTTATTTTAATATTATTGTATGAATTGCATTATGATAGAAATGACGTATGGAAATTTCATTAAGAAAATTTTACCGGTTTCATGTTTAATTGTGGAAAGGACCAAATTGCATAAAATGCAAAAGTTGAGTTCTAGTAGCTATAAGTATCAAATAGCTATGGAATTCAAAATTTGAGGTCCTTATATGGTAATAGACCATTAAGAAAAGTTAGTAGATATTTATGATGAATCATCCCTGGAAAATTAAAAAAAAAGGACTAAATTGGAAAGTAGGAAAAATAAAGGATGATATAGTAATTAAATAGAAATAACATATTATAATTATCATCTTCTTCCCCAAAATACATGGAAATCCTAGGAAAGAGAAAGGACATCAAACAAGCTTAATTGGGTAAGTATCTTGTCCTGCTTTTAGTAATTTTTATATTTTCGAGATCGAAATAGCTTAATCTATCTATTTTGGGGATTAATTTGTAAATATATCAAAGTATAGAAATTTTTCCATGGATGTAAATGCTAAAAAATTGAAATTTATGGTAGAAAATGAAAGGTTGTTGATAGATAAACAACTTTTACAAAGAGAAATTTGATGAAATTGTGATTTAGGGACTAAATTGTAAAGATGTAAAACCCATGGAAAAATTTTGATTTTTTTGAAATTCATGGGCTATTATTGTAGCACGTAAATTTTAGTTAGGCTTGAAATAAGAATTAAATTGCATGAATTTCGTTTTCCGAGCTTAGGGATGAAATTGTCATTTATGAAAAGAATAGGGGCAAAATGGTAATGTTGCCTAAGATTTGAATTGAATTCAATTGAGTATAATGTGAATTAAATTGATGCTAAATTCATTTATATAGATCTGGAAAGATCAAATAAAGAGTTAGATCGAGGAAAAGAAAGGGTGTTGGATTAGTAGATTTTCATACACAAACAAGTGTCGAGGTAAGTTCGTGTAATTTAATTATGTATATTAATATTTTTAAATCGAATGTTGTATTTGTGTGAATTGCATAAATTTTTAATGTATGAAATTAATCACATACCCGATATTGTTAGATAAATGATAAGTCCCGTTTGGAATTGAAATGCGATGGATACAATATTTTTCCGTATCAATTATAGTCCTGCATATGTTGTAGACATTATAGCTCGGATGAGCATCCTGTTAAAAGCCTTCTCGAGCATTCCTGCTATATGGTTCCTGCGAGCATCCTGATCGATAATGATCCTGCATGTGTTGCGAACTACCACAGCTCTTAGTGAGTATCCTCTTATATGATTGGTTGTGATCCTGCATATATTGCCGACACAAACGCAGCTCTTTATGAACGTCTTGTTATAGCTCACTTGAACTACCTATTAAATGGCTATCCAGAACTCCTTGATAATAACTCTTCAGAATTACTTGTTAAGCTCAATGAGCTACCTGATTAAAACTTTTATGAGTTTCCTGTTTAGCCTGGATAAGCTTCCTGATACATGGCTCACATAAGCATCCTGTTACATGGCTCGAGAGAGTGCTTCTTGATTATGTTCCCTAATTGGGTAAACCTGAATACGAATTGATAGATTTACAGTTTTGTACACTTTGAGTGTACTATTGATGTATCCATCGATATTTCAAATAAATTCTACGGGTAAAGTTTTAACATGTCTACACTAAACTTGAGATGACTTGTTATGGAAATGTATGGGTTATGTGAAAATACGATATGAAAGGATTATGTATATGAAAGTTATTACCTGATGAGCTCATCATCATTATTATTTGAAAAGTATTTAGAAAATTTATGACTAACTTGTTTGATTGGGTGTATGTGATTAGGCAAATGGCTAATTTGTTGGGATGCATGTTATTGATATGCTTATTTTAAATGAACATGATTGGTAAGTGAAATTCCTATTATACGAACTTACTAAGCATCAAACGCTTACTAGGTTTTCTTCTCTCTGTTTTATAGTACTCGGAAGCTCGTAAAGGTTGGAGATCGGTTGGAGCATCATCACACTATCCCCCAGCTCGTTTTGGTATAAATAGGAATCTTATCTTGGTGTAATGGCATGTATAGGCTAAAGATAATAAATGAGGGTATGTAAATGTTTTGGTTGTAATTAGCCATTAGAATGGCTAGTGATAGTAAATTTAATACATACTTATGCATGAGGTTTATTATATAGTATATGAATGTGTTTGGTTTAATATATTGATGCAATTAAGTTTGGGTAAGTATATAATTTTAATGTAAAGATGATACTTGAAAGCATGAGCAAATGTGTCATGCATAAAATTTGATCATTAGATTGATTTATATGCCTTGAATTGGTTGGTGAATATATTGAAGTGTTGATGAAGGTGCAAGGTAAAAAGGGTGAGAAATAAGGCTTGGAAAATGACCTTATTCTGTCTACACGGGTAGACACACGGGTGTGTGTATCAACTGTGTGTGACACACGAACATGCACACGGGCATGTGGTTTGGCCGTGTGTCCCTTGCATCTTAAAATTAGAGAAATTGAATGCTCAGAATTGAGCATACGGGAAGAGACATGGGCGTATGTCTCAGTCGTGTCAGACACATGGCCTAGCACATGGGCATGTGTCCTGGCCATGTAAGCCCTGCACCTAATTTTCGAAAATTAAATTGTCCACATGGTCTAGCACATGGGTGTGTGGCTGGCCGTGTGACCCAAGTCAGAGAGTTATACGGGTAAGGAGATGAGCTGGGACACGGCCATGTGCCTCACATTGAATGCCCACACGGCTTAAGACACAGGTGTGTCACTTGACCGTGTGAGCCACACGGCCTACCTACATGAGCGTGTGTCCCCTGCATTAAAGAAAAATTTTAAAATATCGCAAAAAATTTTCTGAGTTCTTGATTTAGTCCAGACTTATTTTTAATGCATAAATTGGGCCTCGAGGGTTCGTTTAAGGGACAATATGATTGAATATGATTGGATTTGGATATAAATAGTAAATGACATGAATTAATTTTATTTGTTCTGTAAACTCCAGTAATGCTCCATAATCCTGCTCCAGTGACAGATATTGGTTAGGAGTGTTACAGAGTGTATCCTGTAACACCCCTAACTCGTATACATCACCGGACTAGGGTTAAGAGGCATTACCGAACCATTCATAACATATTACAAACATATCATATACATAGCTTACTCATTATCAAATCACATTCAATCATATTCACAATGTCCCTTAAATAGGTCTACGAGACCTTAAACATGCTTTGGAGAAGGTTCGGGACTAAACTAATCTTGTATAAAATTTCTCGAAACCTAACAATTTTTTTCTAAGTTATAGAGGTCACATGCCCATGTGAACAGGCCGTGTGCCTCACACGGCAATAGAAACGCCCGTGTGTCTAGGTCGTGGCAAAACATGGCATACATACTGACTTATCCACATGACCACATGACACGCCTGTGTGTCTAGGCTGTGGCAAGACATGGCATACATACTGACTTAATCCTTTTTACACAAAACACAAAATATACATAATTTCCTGATACACATGCTTGGATGAATATTCCATTAATTCATATAAGTCCATATCTTTCATTTATTTTACATTTTAACCCCTCAATTTGTAAATTTCACAATTGAATCCCTAATAGGCATTTTTACTCAAAATCACTTAACAAAACTTGTATAACTATCAACAAATATTCATTTTTCACCATGAAGCATTTAAAAGCTCAAGCTACCAACAATGACAAATCACAAAATCCACAACTAATTCAAAAATTAACACATGGGCTAGCTAGCATTCGAAGCAATGATCTCAAAAACGTAAAAATTATCAAAAATCGAGTAAAGAACATACCCAAATCAAGCTTCAAGAGTGTTGAATATTCAAAACTCAAAAACCCTATTCTCTTTTCAAATTTTCGGTGAGAAGATGATGAATAATGGCTTTCATTTCTTTTGTTTTAATTAATAATAACATAATTTTTAAATTCCAATATTAACCTTTAATAAAAACCATTTAAAACCTCTAATATAAGGCCATTTATGTCCATTAACCTCATCAATGGTCTAATTACAACATAAGGACCTTTTGATTTAATAAACCATAGCAAATAATGACTTTTAACTTATAGCATGCCACTTTTACATTTTCTGCGATTAGGTCCTTTTATCAAATTGAGCACACAAACAGTGTAATTAAATCACGAAATTTTCACACATACTTATTCACATGCTGTAGATACTGAAAATAATATTAAAAATAATTTTACAACCTCAGATTTGTGGTCTCAAAACCACTATTCTAATTTAGCTAAAACCAGGCTATTATAACTCTCTTCCCCTTAGGGATTTTCGTCCCCGAAAATATTACCAGTGAATAGATTTGGATATTTGGATATTGCTCTCTCATAGCATCCTCGTGCTCCCATGTAGCTTCTTCAACCTCATGTCGATCCCATAAGACTTTTACTAATGAAATTTTCTTATTTCTCAATTCTTTAACCTTGCAATCTAAAATTCAGATCGGTTCTTATTCGTATGTCATATTAGGCTTAATTTCAATCTCAGACGGAGAAATCACATGTGAGGGATCAGATCGGTATCGTCAAAGCATTGATACGTGAAATACATTATGAATATTTTCTAACTCAGGTGGCAACAATAATCTGTAAGCAATCGGCCCAATACACTCGATAATATCAAACAGCCCGATGAATCTCAAACTTAACTTGCCTTTTCTACCAAATCTAAGTATTTTCTTCCACGGAGACACTTTCAAAAATACTCTATCTCTGATCTGAAACTCAATATTTTTTCATTTCAAGTCTACGTACGATTTTTGACGATCTGGCGCTGCTTTCAAACTTTCACGAATCACTTTCACTTTCTATTCAGTCTCTTTAATCAAATCGACCCCGTGAATCTTATTCTCACTGAGCTCAATCCAATACAAAGGTGTTCGGCATTTGTGGCCATACAATGCTTAGTAAGGTTCCATTTTTATACTCAATTAAAAACTATTATTATACGCAAATTCAATCAAAGGCAGGTGTCGTTCCTACGTACTTTCAAACTCAAGAATTCAACACCTCAACATATCCTCGAGTATCTGAATAATCTGCTCGGAATGACCATCTGTTTGTAGATGAAAATCAGTACTAAATGTAATTTTGTACCCAGTGCATCTTGCAGTTTCTTCTAGAAAGGCGATGTAAATCTCGGATCCCTATCCGAAACAATAAAAACAGGCACTCCATGTAATCTTACAATCTGAGAAACGTACAACTCAGCAAGCTTATCAAGTGAATAATCCATGCGTACCGGAATGAAATGAGCTGATTTGGTCAATCTATCAACCACTACCCAAACTGCATCTTTCTTACTCAAAGAAAGAGGTAAACCCGATACAAAATCCATCGTAATTCTGTCCATTTCCACTCGAGAATCATAATCGGCTGAAGTAACCTAGATGGCACTTGATGCTTAGCTTTAACTTGCTGACATATTAAATATTTCAAAACAAATTTAGAGATATCACGCTCCATACCAGACCACCACTAAAGCTGTTTCAGATCGTTATACATTTTCGTACTTCCCGAATGAACAGATAAACAACTACTATGAGCTTCATTTAAAATCATCTGAACCAACTTTGAATTTCTCGGAACACAAATTCGGCCTCTAAATCTTAAACAGTCATCATCATCAGCTCAAAACTTTGAATCAGAATTCAAATCACATTGAGCTCTTTTAGCTAACAATTCATTATCAACTTTCTGAGCTTCGTAAATCTATTGTATAAACAACGGTCTCGCTTTTAACTCAGCTACAATCGAACCTTCATTAGAAAGAGTCATCTGAGTATTCATCGCACGTAGTGCAAACAAAGATTTCTAACTTAAAGCATCAGCCACAACATTAGCCTTTCCTGGATAATAGTTAATCACAAGCTCGTAATTTTTCAACAATTCCAACCATCTTCGTTATCGCAAATTTAGATCTTTCTGAGTCATTAAGTATTTTAAACTCTTATGATCAGAACAAACATGACATTTTTCACTGAACAGATAATGGCGCATAAATCTTCAATGCAAACACAATAGCTGCTAATTCCAGATCGTGTGTCGGATAGTTCTTTTCGTGCGGCTCGTTACATAAGCTATGACTTTGCCTTCCTACATTAAAACATAGCCCAGACCATTCAACGATGCATCACTATAGATTACGAATTCTTTACCTGACTCTGGCTGAACTAACACTGAAACTTCGATCAACAAAGCTTTCAACTGATCAAAACTTTTCTTGCACTTTTCTGACCACTCGAACTTAATATCTTTCTGAAGTAGTCTCGTCATCGGGGTTGCAATCATAAAGAAACCTTTTACAAACTGTTTATAATAGCCAGCTAGTCCCAGAAAGCTACGAACTTTGGATACATTTCTCGGAGGCTTCCAATCCATTATTGCAGAAATTTTGTTCGGATCAACTCGGATACGTGTTGCTGATACAATATGTCCTAGAAAACCAACCTTTTGCAACCAGAATTCAAATTTACTGAACTTTGCAAATAGCTACTTATCCCATAAAGTCTGTAGCACTAATCTTATATGTTCAGTATGCTCAGATTCATCATGAGAATAAATCAAGATGTCATCTATAAACACAACAACAAATCTTTCCAAATACGGTCTAAAGATCCGATTCATTAGGTCCATAAAAATAGTAGGTACATTCATTAGTCCGAAAGGCATAACTAAAAACTCATAATGTCCTTACCTCATTCGAAAAGCAATTTTCGGCACATCAGAGTCTTTAACTCACAACTGATAGTAACCTGATCTCAAATCTATCTTTGAAAACACTGTAGCCCCTTTCAACTGATCAAACAAATCGTCTATTCGTGGCAGAGGGTATTTATTCTTGATAGTCACTTTATTGAGCTGTCGATAGTCGACGCACATTCTCATAGTTCCATCTTTCTTTTTCACAAACAAAACCAGAATAACTCGGTCGTGCAAAACCTCTATCTGTCAATTCTTGCAACTGAGCTTTTAACTCTTTTAATTCAGTCGGTGCCATTCTATACGGAGCTATCGATATCGAAGTTGTCCCCAGAACTAACTAAATACCAAACTCTACCTCTCGAATCGGTGGCAAACCCGATAACTCTTCAGGAAACACATCCGGATCCTCGCACACAATTGGTACAGATTCAATCTTCTTTTCGATCACTTTAGAATCGAATATGTAAGCAAAGTAAGCTTTACAACCTTTTCTCACATATTTTTGAGCTAGCATCGAATAAATCACTGCCGATAAACCATTCAGATCATTAGACTCAATCCGAATTATCTCACCATTCTGACATTGCAAATCAATAGTCTTCCGTTTGCAATTCACAACAACATCATGAAACGTTATCCAATCTATACCCAAAATTATATCAAACTCGTCGAATGGCAGCAACATCAAATCGGCCAGAAAATAATTATCTCGAATCATCAATGGACAATTCTTGCATACTTTATCAACCAATACACATCTGCCGAAGGGGTTCGATACTCTAATCACAAATTCAGTAGACTCTACAGGCAAAGTCTTACTGGATACTAAAGTTTCACATACATAAGAATGAGTCGATCCTGGATCTATCAATGCAATTACATTAGTATCATAGAGAGTAAAAGTACCGGTAAAAAATATGGAGACGAAGCTTCTTCGCGAGCGCGAATAGCATAAGCTTTGGCAGGTGCTCGAGCTTCAAATCTCACACCCGTGTCTTTAGTCATTCTCTGACTGCCACTCACATTACCAGCATTTCTGGGTGGTCTACCTCTAGTTGTAGTGTTACTTGGCCTTGTATTTTGTACTGTATCATGCTCGGCCAACTCAAGACATTCACAAATGAAATGATCTAGTAATCCACATTTGAAACAAGCCCGATCATTCAATCTACAATTACCGGGATGTCGTTTACCACAATGTTTACACTTAGGTTGATTTGGTCTGACATTACCAACACTAGCTATAGAGGTAGCTTTCTAACTCACAGGTGGTCTGTCCCGATCTCGTCTAGAATAATCCGCAATAGCCTTTGAACGGCTAAAATCATCTCAGAACCTCTTTGATGCAGACTGAAATGACTTATTCGATAATATTTTCTGTACCTCTCTAGCTTTCAAGTCAGCTTTTCTTTTTTCTTTCCCAAGTTCCTCAGCTTTAGACGCTCGTTTAACAAGCACAACAAACTATTTTATCTCAAGAATCCCGACTAACAAGCGGATATCTTCATTCAGACCATCTTCAAATCTCTTGCACATAATTTCTTTTTTCGAGACACATTCTCGCGCATATTGACTTAATCTCACCAATTCTCGTTCGTATTCTGTAATAAACTTACGACTCTATTTCAACTCGAGAAACTCTTTACGTTTCTGATCTATGAATCTCTGACTGATGTACTTCTTTCTAAACTCAATCTAAAAGAACTCCTAAGTGACTTATTTTTTCGGAACTACAGATATTAACGTTTTCCACCAATGATACACTGTAACTCTCATAAGTGAAACAACACATTTAAGACATTCATCAGGAGTATACGACATTTCACCAAACACTCGTATCGTATTCTCGAGCCAAAATTCAGCTCTCTCAGTATCATCATCAGTAGTAGCACGAAACTCTTCAGCCCCATATTTTCTAATTTTATCAACCAGAGGCTTACTCAATTGAATCAGATTCACAGCTTATGGCATGACAGGGACTTGTGGAGGATTTGGTGGGGGTGGAGGTTGTAGAGTAGCCAGATTAGTTCTAATATACTGAGTGAACCACTCATTCATCATTTGGTAAAAGCTTTATTAGCCTCTCCCTCGTGGCTACTAGATACAAGTCTAGAATCAGATTGCACTGCCCCTTAAGCGGGAGCAGGTACATTACTCTCTAAATCGTCAGCTACGGCTCTTTAGGGATCTATTTACTATATAAAAGTACATTTTAAATTGTCAGGAATCATCACACTGTCGTAGTTTATATATATGGCATGTATAGCTAGACTCATACACGCTACGTTAGTCCTAGAACCGACTAAACTGTAGCTCTGATACCAATAAGTGTAACACCCCTAACCCGTATTCATCGCCGGACTAGGGTTAACAGGCATTACCGAACCATTCATAACATATTACAAACATATCATATACATAGCTTACTCATTATCAAATAGCTTACTTATTATCAAATCACATTCAATCATATTAACAATGTCCTTTAAATACGTCTACGAGACATTAAACATGCTTTGGAGAAGGTTCGAGACTAAACCAATCTCGTATAAAATTTCTCAAAACCTAACAATTTTTTTCTAAGTTACAGAGGTCACATGCCCGTGTGAATAGGCCGTGTGCCTCACACGGCAATAGACATGTCCATGTGTCTAGGCCGTGGCAAAACAGGGCATACATACTGAATTATCCACACGGTCACATGACAATTCGTGTGCCAGGCCGTGTGAAAAATAGGGAGGTTACTGAGTTGTTCACATGGCTGACCACATGCCCGTGTATGAGTCCGTGTGACACACAATTCAAAAGGGTACCCCAGGGGACACACGGCTGTGTAACATGACCGTGTGTCACACACAGCTAAGACACACACCCGTGTCTCTGCCCGTGTGGACAAAAATAGGCCTTTTGAAAAGCCAATTTCTCACCCTAAAAAGGGTTATCCCTACAAGCATTAATCTAAGCATAATTCATGACCAAATGGCAACCAAAACCATACCCAAACATGCATAATTCTATCCACCATATCATCAATCAATATCATACTCAATTTCCTATCAAAGCATACCAATGTCATGTACTAAAATCATACCAAACCATTTGTCTAAAACAACTTTAACCAAACTCATAATCATATCAAAACCTTACCATTTCAACTACCAAATCATACCAAGATGGCCATTCACAAAAGAACATATATATACATCAAATATATCAATTTTCCATCACATAATCTATACCAAAACCAATTCCGTAGTCTCAATCATATTCATTCCATATTACATGGTAAGAAATACACATAACACATATCATAACATCACTAGCCTATACATGCCATACATTAATATTTACAACTTCAAGAGTACCAAAATATTGTTCGATAGAGTAACGATGCTCCTTGTCGATTCCCGAGCTTACGGTAGCTTCGATAGTCTATAAAATAATGAAAATCACACACAAAGTAAGCTTTTTAAAGCTTAGTAAGCCATATACAAATAAACTTAACACATAAGATAAACTTAAACCAAATCATCTATAGAAAGAATATATAAATCACAATTTCAATTCATAAATCATATCTAGTTCACTTGTTCATAGGTCACTTGCATATAATCACATTTCATTCTCTTATAATTCACATGTCATCATTTATAACATACTCACCTTTCATTCTTGAATAACATGTAAATTTCATACGTACCTAAATCGAATACTCATTCACATTTTCATTCCATTCTCGTTATTGCTCGTTGAATTGTTTAAAATTGATAAGGATACTCAGATAGCTCGTAAACTCGTACAATGCCACTATCCCAGACAGGGTCTTACACGAAATCATATACGATGACAATGTCCCAGACATGGTTTTACATGTAATCTCCCTTCGATGCCAATGGCCCAGACATGGTCTTACACGATATCACATCTCGGAATCCTAATGGCACATCTAAGGGGTACTGTGGGAGAGACCGAGGTATTGAACGCTCTAATCTGAGATTTCAGGTAACATCTATAACAAGTGCAAGCAGTGTGAGAAATTCCAAACCTCAATGTAAGCACTGTAATAAAATGCATTTTAGAGAGTGCTGTATGAAAAGTGGAGCTTGCTTTAGATGTGGTTCCTTTGACCACTATCTCAGAGATTGCCTAGAAAAGCCAAAGAAAAATACTGTACAAACTTCAAGGCCGAGCAACCCTGCCATAAGAGGTAGACCACCTCATAACCTCGGCAATGTCAGTGGTAGCCGAGGTATGACAAAAGATTCAACTGTTAGATCTGAAGCACGAGCACCAATTATAACATATGCTATTCATGCATGTAAGGATGCCTCTACACTAGATGTTATTACTAATACTTTTTCTCTTCTTGATACTGATATAATTACTTTAATTGACCCCGGTTCAACGTATTTATATGTCTACATAAATTTAGTGTTTAATAAAAATTTACTTATTGAGTCCACTGAATTTGTGGTTAAAGTTTCAAATCCTCTAGGCTAATATGTAATGGTGGATAAAATTTGTAAGAGCTGTCTGTTAATGGTACGGGGTTACTGCTTCCTGGTTAATTTAATGTTGTTTCCATTTGATGAATTTAATGTGATTCTGGGTATGGACTGGCTAATTTAGCATGACGCTGTGGTAAATTGCAAACAAAAGCATATTATATTGAAATGTCAGAATGGTGAAATGCTTTGTATCAAAATTGATAAAGTGGATGGGTTGTCTAATGTGATATTTGCCGTGTTAACACAAAAATATGTCAGAAAAGGGTATGATGTTTATCTTGCCTATGTGTTGGAGACTAAAGTATCCAAGTCAAAGATTAGGTCAGTGCCAGTTGTTTGTGAGTATCCTAATGTGTTTCTGGAGGATTTACCCGAATTACCACCGGTTAGAGAAGTGGAATTTTCTATAGATCTTGGTTCGGGGACAACACCGATATTTATAGCACCATATAGAATAACCCTATAGAATTAAAAGAGTTGAAAGAACAGTTACAAGAATTGACTGACAGAGGTTTCGCTTGACCTAGCTCATCACCTTGGGGTGCATCGATTTTATTTGTTAAGAAGAAAGATGGATCATTGAGATTGTGTATTAATTATCGACAACTCAACAAAGTTACAATAAAGAATAAGTATCCATTGCCTCGTATTGGTGACTTGTTTAACCAATTAAAAGGTGCTATAGTATTCTCGAAGATAGATCTCCATTCTGGGTACTATCAGTTGTGAGTGAAAGACTCGGATGTGTCAAAAACAACATTCAGAACCAGGAACAGGCACTATGAATTTCTTGTGATGCCATTTGGCTTGACAAATGCACCTCCGGTATTTATGGATCTGATGAATAGAATTTTTCGACCATATCTAAATAGATTTGTGGTGGTATTTATTGATAACATTTTGATATACTCCCAAGATGAAAATGAACATGTTGATTATTTGAGAATTGTTGTGCAAACTATGCGTGAGAAACATCTATATGCTAAACTCATTAAATGTGAACTTTGGCTTCGGGAAGTTAGTTTTCTTGGACATATAGTATCTGCTAAAGGCATTAGAGTAGACCTGAACAAAATTTTAGTAATTGTTAACTGGAAACCACCAAAAAAAGTGTTTGAAGTCAAAAGTTTTCTTGGACTAGCTGGATATTATCGGAGGTTTGTAAAAGGGTTCTTGATGATAGCTTCTCCGATGACACGATTGTTACATAAGGATGAGAAATTTGAATGGACAGATTGAAAGCTTTGTTGACTGAAGCACCAGTTCTAGTTCAACCTAAACCGAGTAAGAAATTTGTAATTTACAGTGATGCATCAGTGAATGGTTTAGGCTGTGTCTTGATACAAGAAGGAAAAGTAATAGCCTATGCTTATAGACAGCTAAAACCACATGAAAAGAATTACCCGATGCATGATTTAGAATTGGTAGCTACTGTCTTTGCTATGAAAATTTGGTGACATTATTTGTTCGGTGAAAAATGTCATATATTCACTGATTGTAAAAGCTTAAAGTACTTGATTTCGTAAAAAATTAGAATCTGAGATAGCGTAGATGGCTTGAATTGTTAAAAGATTATGATCTGGTTATCGATTATCATCCGGGAAAAGTAAATATGGTTGTAGATGATTTGAGCAGAAAGTGTTTATTTACTTTGTGAGCAATGAATACCCGATTGTCATTATTTGATGATGGTTCAATCATAGCTGAGCTAAAAGCTAAACCGACATTTTTACAACAAATTTGCAAAGCTCAGAAAAATGATAAGGAATTACAAGCTAAACGAGTAGAATGTGAGTCAACCTCTGAGTTAGAATTTCAGATTGGACTTGATGATCATCTGTTGTACAGAGGCAGAATATGTGTACCGAGAAATTCAAAGCTTGTACAGAAAAATTTGCATGAAGCTCATAATGGTACTATGTCTGTTTATACGGGGAGTAATATAATGTACAATGATTTGAAAAAGATGTAACGGTGGCCGGGAATGAAACGTTATATTTCTGAATTTGTATCTAGATGTTTGATATGTCAGCAAGTTAAAGCTAAACATCAAGTACCTTCGGGTTTGCTATGGCCAGTGATGATACTAGAATGGAAATGGGAAAGAGTTACTATAGACTTTGTATCGGGGTTACCCTATCTCCAAAAAAGAATGATGCCATTTGGGTAATCGTCGACCACTTGACGAAGTCTGCACACTTCATTCCGGTACATATGGATTTTTCACTTGACAGATTGACTGAATTATATGTTTCTGAGATTGTCAGGCTACATGGAGTGCCAGTCTCCATTATTTCAGACAAAGATCCACGGTTCACATCCCGATTGGAACAAGTTACAAGAAGTTTTGGGTAAGCAGTTACATTTTAGTACCGCATTCCACCCTTAGAATGATAGTCAATCCGAACATGTGATACAAATTCTAGAAGATATGCTTCGGTGTTATATTCTGGAATTTGAAGGAAGTTGGGAAAAGTATTTGCCTTTAGTTGAATTTGCATATAATAATAGCTATCAGTCAAGCATTAAAATGACACCGTACAAGGCTCTGTATGGTCGTAACTGTATAACTCCATTGTATTGGACTGAGCTCAGTGAGAAAAAGATATATTGAGTTGATTTGATTTGATCCATGAGACTGAAGAAAAGGTAAAAGCGATTCGGGATAGCTTGAAAGTAGCCTCTGATTGTCAACAATCTTATGCAAATCTTAAACGAAAAGAGACAGAATTCCAAGTTGGTGACAAGGTATTCTTGAAAGTGTCACCTTGGAAAAAAGTTCTTTGGTTTGGCCGTAAGGGAAAATTGAGTCCACGATTTATCGGGCCATATGAAATTATTGAGAGAATCAGACCTGTTGCATATCGATTGGCATTACCGCCAGAACTTGACAAAATTCACAATTTATTTCATGTGTTTATGTTACACAGTACTGGTCCGATCCTTCACATGTTATTTCTCCAAAAGATATTGAGATTCAACCTAACATGATTTAAAGTGAGGAACCGATCAAAATTTTGGCACGTGATACGAAAGAGCTAAAAAATAAAAAGGTAGCTTTAGTAAAAGTTCTCTGGCAACGACATGGTATAGAAGAGGCTACCTGGGAACCGGAGGAAACAATGAGGAAACAATATCCAAACCTCTTTACTGGTAGAAAATTCTTTAAGGGGGGAGAGTTGTAATAGCCAGATTTCAGTGAAATCAGAACAGTGGTTTTGGGACCACAAATCTAAAGCCGGAAGAAAATTTATTTGAATATTATCTTATAGTCTATGGTATGATAGGAATGTCGTATGAAAATTTCGTTAAGAAATTTCACCGATTACATGTCTAATTTGTTAAAAAGGACTAGATTGAAAAAGTTGCAAAAATTGTTAATTAAAAGAAATAATGATTAAATAACTTAAATAGTAAAAAAGGAAGGAATTTAGGCATAAATATGCCTAAATTAAATGGCTGAGGCGGCATAAGCTTAGAAAAATGACAAAATGATGTGGAATAAGGGCAAAATTGCAAAATTTGCCAAATTTAATGAAACAAATGGAAAATTAAAGGATTCTACACATTTTCATCATCCTTTTTAGTTCTAAAATAAACATTGAAGAGCGTTTAGGTTGGTTTTTCAATTTTTTCTTCTTGTAAGTTCAATTCTTACCCGTTTCTTGCAATTTTTATGTTTTTGTGATTGTTACAATTAGGTCCAATTAACCTTTACCTTACTTTTTTATTTTATTGAAAACCTTGGAAGTTACCATTGATGAGTTCATATGATTTTAGTTATTAGATGATGAAATTGAGATGTTGATGAGTATTTAAAAGTATTTTATTAAAGAATTTTGATGAAAACATAATTTAGGGATTAAATTGAAAAGATGTTGAATTTAGGGTAAATTCTAAATTTTATGTAATTCATGGGTTGCTAGTGTTATATATAAAAATTTTGAGGCTAGGAATGAAGATTAAATTTCTTGAATTTCTTTTTTCGAGCCTAGGGACAAAATCGGGATTGATTAAAAGTATAGGGGTAAAATGATAATTTTGCCTAAGGTGTGAATTGGATTGAATTAAATGTAAATTGTATTAAATTGATGCTAAATTCATTCATATAAATTCGGATACACCAAATACAGAGTTAGATCGAGGAAAAGAAAAGGTGTCAGAATAGAAGATTTTGCATATACAAATATTGTCGAGGTAAGTTCGTGTAACTATTTGTATAATTACATGATTTAAATTGAATATTGTTGTGTGTGAAATTTATAATTTCTATGTAAAAGTATTGAGAAAATATCCAAGTAGATCTGACAAGTATTAAATTCTATTTGAAACAATGAAATTTGATGGATACAGGGTTCCCGATTGGTTGTGTTCTTGCATGTGTTGCGAACACACCATAGCTCAGAATAGCATCCAGTTATTAGCTCTCATGAGCTTCCAGTTAAATGGTTCTTGTGAGCTTCCCATTAATAGCTCTTCAAAGCATCTCGATTTGGTTGTGACCCTACATGTGTTGTGGACACACCGTAGCTCTTATGAGCAACTCGGTACATGGCTCTTCGTGAGCTTCCAGATTAAAGGTTGTTTGTGAGCTTCCCTATTAATGTCTCTCTAGAGCTTTCTAATATTGGCTTGCTTGAACTTTCCCAATATTGGCTCGTATTAGCTTCCCGTTATATAGCTTCAAAAGAGCTTCCTATTTATGTGCTTGAATGAGCATTCTTGAATATGAATTGATGGGCTATAGATTTGTACACTTCAAGTGTACTACTCATGTATCCATCGATATTTCAAATGATTTAACAAGCCAAGCTCTGACATGAGACCACATGAAATTGAAGTGAACCATTACCCGAAAATACTTCAATTATATTGAATTGATATATGAACACAAGATGTGAAAATTTATGTACATAGAAGTTTGATATTTAATGAGTTCATATATGTTTCTTGATATACAAATGTAATACATGACTAACATGTTTGATAAAGTTATATGTTTAGGCTATTGGCAAAATTGTTGAATGTATTTTGTATGCTTACTCTTAATGTAAATGAATGGTAAGTTAATTTCCCGTTATACGAACTTACTAAGCATTAAATGCTTGGTTTTGTTTCCTCTATTTTATAGTATTCAGAGGCTCGTAAAGGTTGGAAGCAAGTTGGAGCTACATCACACTATCTCTTAGACTTTTCGGTATATGTAATATACTAAAACTTGGTTATAATGGCATGTATAGGATAGTTTGGCCAATGTTGGCATATATATGTTTTAATTGTAACTAGCCATTGGGATGGCTAATGATGGCATGTTTTGATGTATATTTATATGTGACGATGTATCATGTTTGATATGTGTGTGCTTGGTATAGTTGTGTTGAATTTAGTAAATTAGGCATAAACATGTATAAGTGTGTATTTGATTTGTAATACCCTTAACTCGTATTCGTCGCTGGAACAGGGTTATGGAGCATTACCGGAGTTTACAGGTCAATTAAGTTAATTCATGTCATTTACTATTCATTTCCAAAAATCAATCAAAACCAATCATAATGTCCCTCATATGGGTCCTCGAGGCCCAAAATACATATTAGAATCGAGTCGAGACTAAATTGGGATCACAAAATTTTTTTCGTGAAATCTCAAAATTTTTCTTAGGTGCAGGGGACACACACCCGTGTGGTCAGGCCGTGTGAGCCACACGGCCAAGTGCAAAGCCTATGTCTTAGGCCGTGTGGGCATTCGATGTGAGACACACAGCTGTGTCCCAGCTCGTGCTCAAATTAGGTTAGCTATTGCCCCTGTGTAACAGCCCGATTTTGGGCCTAGTCAGAACAGTGGTTTCAGGACCATAAATCCATATTCGAAGAAATTATTTTATTATTATTTTGGTGTCATAGCATGATTATGTGAGTGCATGAAAATTTTGGTGAAATAATTTTAGCGATTGCATGCTTAATTGCGAAAAAAAGACTAAATCGCATAAAGCGCAAAAGTCTTGTTTTGATAGCTAAGGGTGTTAATTAGCCATGGATTATAATGTGGAGGTTTTAAAGTGCAAATAGGCCTTTAAATATGGCATGGCCGACCATAGGAGACAAGGTATTAAAAAAGTCAAAATTTGGTAGATATTAGGGGACTTATTTGACTAAAATAGAAATAAAATAAAGAGGAAAAGTATGTCATCTTTTCATATTCACCTCTTCGCTAAAATTTTTAGCAAAATAAGGGTTTGAAAGCTTGAAATTTTGCAGCCACTCTTCACCCTCACAAGTTAGTGATTTTGATGACTTTTCTTGATAATTTTTGTGTTTTTGGGTCCCTTGTTACATGAGCTTTCTAATGGGGGAATATTTTGAAAAATGGTTAAAATTTTAGGGTTTTTCCATGATAGTAATCATGTTGATTTCTAAAATTTTGTGGAAGGAAAGGAATCATGGTTGTTAAATAAACAACTTTTGTGAAGTAGTTTTCATGGAAACCCTAACTAAGGACCATTTTGCATAAGTTATAAATTAGGTGATAAATGTGTGAAATATTTGGAATTGTGGGTTGCTTCTAGTATAAAAATAATTTGGCTAGGCTTAGTTAATAAGGAAATTCGATAAAAATAGATTTTTGGGCCTAGGGGTAAAACGGTCATTTTGTGAAAGCCCAGGGGCAAAATGGTTATTTTGCCCAATTATAGATTGTTAAGTACCTAGATTAATATGCTGGTTAAATTAGTGAATTTTTATCATTTTAGATTAAGAATTACAAAATCCGGGCTTAGACTGGGGAAAAGCCAAGCTAGTGGACTAAGCCGAAATAGTCACTCACGTTTTGTATACCGAGGTGAGTTGTGTGTAAATAATGCAACTACATTGTTATCATGTGTGAATAAATTGTTATAGCATAAATTGGTTGATTGTGAATATGAATATGCATGATGAGAATTGATGTAGTAGAAACTCCTGGTTGAACCTTAGGAATAAATAGAATATTCATGCAATGAAATTGGATCATTTGTGTGCTAGTGTAAGACCATGTCTAGGACATGGCATCAGCATTGAGACGAGAGCTAGTGTAAGACATGTCTGGGACATGCATCGGCCTCGAGATGTAAGCCAGTGTAAGACCATGTCTGGGATGTAAAGCCCCAATTTTTGAGAATTCTGTGTAGGTTGGCAAAATTTAAAATTTCTGTGTTTTGTCTACTTGGCGTAGGTTTAATTATGATAGTGGGCCTCTGGAAGGCCCAAGCTTAAGTCAAAACCCGATAATTTTAATTAACTTTAAATCCATAAGGAAAAGGGGGTTCTGGTTAATTGGGCTTTTAAGTATTAACTGGGTAAAATAAAACACAAGGAAGCCTGTGGTAAGTTGGCATGTGACGCCATTTGGGAGCTTTAGAGGTGGTGTGTGGATGACTAAGGAGAACTAAGGTTCAAGTCGCAAGGTAAGCAAATTTTTTGGTATTAATTTTTATGTATAGAAAAGGGAGGTAATGGAACTGAAGTAAAAGTCTGTCAGGAGGAGTTTGAGTTGCTCACGAGATTGAGTAAGGAGGGGATAAGGGAGAGGATTTAGGAGCTGATTAGGGAGAGCAGAGTTGGCTGAATGATGGACTCTTGAGGAGCAAGAGTTGGCCGGCCAAGGGGTGTTTTAGGTGGGCAAGTTTCGGCTAGGTTAAGTGCAAGTATAAATTCGGCATTAGGGGTAGGTTGTGCTGTTTCCTGACCATTTTACCTCTTCTATTCTTTTCTCTTCTCTCCATCTACTTTCTTTTCTTCTCTTTGTCTGCCGAATCTCTCTTCTATTCTGCTCATCTTCACCTTTTATCAGTGTTTTTAAGCCTATAACCGATTGCCTCAAATCCCGAAATCCCAAAAGCTTAACTCCTTTTGTGCCAATTTCTTATAGCCAAAACCCTCTTACTTCTCTTCATCATTCTTGACTGATTCACTAGTTCTCTAAACCCCAAGTTCTTGTCGACAAGACCACAGCAAAACCCTACTATTCCATCTTCCTTTACACAGTTGTAAAAAGCCGAAAACTCCACGCTCATAGGAACTTAGCCGAATATTGAGATCACTAAAGGCTCGACTTGTGTTATCAACTGAGGGCTTAGATCGGCATACGAATCGAGTAGAAATTAATTGGAATCATTGATCGAAGGAACCGGTGGTAAGTCTTTGAACCTAGTCGTTATTTTGTATTTTAGAAAAAAGTTGAAACCCCTAAAGATTAGGGAGGTTGTCGATTTGGGCTTATAGCCCTAAGAGTTACGACAATTACTTTATCTTGATAATAGTGTGATCTAGAGGTTGTGGATCAAAGGCTTGGACAAGTGGAACGATCAGATCTTGGGCTAGTCGCTACTTTCGGCAAAGGTAGGTTCGCTAGTGCCTAAGGTGTTATTGGCCGAATATGGTAAGGGTTAATACGTAGTTCGTTTTCGATAGTAGATTAACTTGGTAGCAACATAATTGCATGCAGTTCGTATGTGGATCTCATCATCGAATCGTCATTAAACAGGTGTGTAACTGACACCCTCTCATAGACTAGATCGGCAAAAGCCGAAAAGCTAAAATACCAAAAAGTCAGTATTTTGAGAACTTGCGAGTGTGCGAGTGCTCGTGAGATTAATAGTTTGACGTGTATGATAAATTAAAGTGTTAAGACTGCAGAGTGCACGTTTCTGTGCATTTCGATGTTTTTGGGCTTAATGGGCCAAAATCGAGAAAATGGACCAACGGGCCTAATTCGGTAAGATCACCCGGTAAGTGTTTCTGTTAGTACGTAAATAGCTGTGATATGCATGAAAACCCTAAAAGTAGTTAAATTACTTGAATACCCCTATGTATGGAAAAATTACCATTATACCCCTAGGTGCAAAATTACTATTATACCCCTAGGGTTACTTTTGACTGAAAAGCATGTTGATCTGATTCTGAATGATGTATGCCATAATTGTATATCTGTTGCATGGGGACATGGGTTATGGAGGAAGCGTCCTGGTGGCTATGCCACAAATTATCTGTTCTGGTGGCTCTGCCACATATATCTGTTCTAGTGGCTCGCCACAATTATTCAGTATCTGGTGACTCTGTCACATTATTCGCTACGCGCGACCATGCGCATAATTTCGTGGCATGTAGTGGTTGGGTGGGTCGAGTAGTCTCCCCACATGGCGTAAGGCTGGTATGGGGGTGTATATGGTTGGATATGGGTTGGGGTTCTCGCATAATCATGTGATATCTGCTCGCTCATTATGGGCCTATGGGCTTTATTCTAAAATCATTGCAGGCTAAGGCCAACTTGATCTGCATTTACGTGGTTTGAGTGATATAGGCTATGGTTGGGTTAATTTACACACTGAGTTTCCCCAAACTCACCCTTTATTTTCACCACGCAGTAATCCCCAACCATAGTGGGCTTAGAGCTGTGAGGGATTCGGAGTGGCCACATGTTTCTGTAAATTCGGTTTTCTTCTGGTGAACTGGGCCTTCTTTTATTTATGTTTAAGGTTTTTGGGTTTTTAATTGTAATAAGGCCGCTTTAATTATTTTTAATGGTTTTGATAAGTTTTATTAAGATAGATATAATTTATACTTAACTATTGAAATTGATTAGCTTAGGGCGCGTTTTTAAAAATAGCATTTGATTTCAAAATAACACGACAACAAGCAAAGCTTATGCAATGAAAATATTTTTCAAAATTAATCACTTTTCTTAAAATGGACTTAATCGACTTGGTTTCCTAAAAATATACTCGACGTTAAAGTGTGGCAATGGCAGTGTGCATGTCTAGGATTGGTTCCGAGGAGAGCTTGGTACTTAAGCAGTCCTATGGACTCACCTCCTCTTTTCCGGTTTCCTACCTGGTGCATAGCTTTCATTCATTTTAACCTATAATGAAAGTATCTTTTAAAACACCAAGTAAGTTTTCTAAATGAAGCAATACAAAATGTTTTGAACGCTTCGATGTGGCACGTCGGATCTGGTCGTAACGTCTAGGCTGGGTTTGGGGTGTTACATGGGACATGGCATCGATTGTGAGATGTGTCAGTGTAAGACCATGTGTGGGACATGGCGTTAGCCTCAATTATGATAGTTAGTGTAAGACCGTGTCTGGGACATGGCATCGACTTGATGTATGAGCTAGTGTGAGACCGTGTCTGGGACATGGCATCAGCATTCTACCCTATGTTTGAGGTTTATCAAATATCTTTAAGTATTCAGATTGGTTCAACGGTGAAAACTACAGATTAAGATAAATAATAAAGATTATGATCATGTTGTGAGTGATACAGGTACCTATTAGAATCGTATGAGATGTGAGCTCGATATATGCTATGTAAATTGTATGGGATAGTGAGAAGTAAGTTGTGTTTATGTTCATTTATGTAACATGAACAAACTATGATCTATTGTAAGTTGTGGTATGGTAATTTTTTGTTTTATATTTATATGCAACATAATAAGCTTTGTGCTTTCTCCCTCTCCTTTCCATTTTCCTATAGTGCCGCCTGATTATCTCTCGAATCACCAGACGTCAGAGATGTCGATCACACTATCAGTTGAAGTACTTGGTATAGTTAGTCTTTTTCTATTTTGAGTATGGCATGTATAGGGACTTAGACTTTTGTGTCTTGTGTCATTGTTGAATTGGCCCGATGTGTTGGCTTGGGATGAAACCCTTCATTCTGTATAAAGCCTTGGATAATGGCTAATATTCATTTTTGATATGCATATGATGATATTTTCATGGATGAGTAAATTGCATGAATGAACTAATGCCGATTGTGGTTGATTAGACCTTGTATTGCTGGTGGATTCATTATGTAACACCCTAAACCCGGCCTAAATGTTATGGCTGAATCTAGCGTTTCACATCGAAGTGTTTTTCGAAAATTGATCTTTACGGTAAAAGTCCCTTACTGAATTTAAAACCTCTTTGTTAGAACTCGAATCAATCTAAAATCCGTTATTCATTTTAAATTGTCATCACCTTTAAAAACATTGTTTGTAGCGGAAGCATTTCATAAGTGTTGCGAAAACGTAGTGTTTTAAAAATAGTTATTGTTTTGGAAAACCATGATCTACTTTTAACAGATAGAAAACGTAATAAACTAAAAATCCCAAATTAAAAACCAGAAATTAAAATAGGCCTTATCACAATCTAGATCAAAATATAAGTACCTATAGGTAGATAACTTAAAAGAAAATCGAAAACAATAGTAGTTGTGTGGCCATCTCCAAGTCCCTCGCAACACCGATCCAGCTAATGCTGGGGATTACCTGCATAGTTAATAAATGGGGTGAGTTTATGAAAACTCAGTGTGTAATACCCTCCTAAATTAAAACAGTTAGTAAGCGTATGAGAATCTGAGAATCGATGGGCGGAGCCCATTACAAAGATATGAGAACAATGTGTGTGAGCCTAAGCCCAGTACAATTTTACTTGGGTTTCAACCCTTATCAGAATCAATTGGACCTAGCCCATTCTTAGTATCAGTAACAGTTGGGCCTAGCCCATATCAGAAACAGTTCCATATGCATAATGTGTGATGCATGCTAACCCATCCCATCCAACCTTGCACTACCTGTGGGGAAGAAATCACCCACGCCATCCCTACACTCCCAATATTAGCACCGGTTGCGAAGCTAACT
Source organism: Gossypium anomalum (assembly GCA_025698475.1). Classification (NCBI taxonomy): domain Eukaryota; kingdom Viridiplantae; phylum Streptophyta; class Magnoliopsida; order Malvales; family Malvaceae; genus Gossypium; species Gossypium anomalum. The sequence goes on from CM046963.1 coordinate 45,186,248, forward strand.
AAAATCGTAGCAAAGCTACTCGTAAATAGAATGGCCAAGAGCCATAAACAGAATGGTTACAAACCATAATCAGGATGGCACAGAGCCATAATCAGAATGGCACCGAGCCATAATCAGGATGGCACAAGGCTATCGGTAACTGTAATAAGTTTGGCACATAGTCATCAGCGACGGTAATATAATCAGCACACAGCCACGTGTAAATATGATCGAAACAGAGTCATCAATAAATATGATAGGCACATAGCCCGCAGGTAAATACGATTGGCACAAAGCCATTATCAAGATGGCACAGAGCCATATTTAGGTTGCCACAGAACCATAATCAAGATTACGCGACTTTAAGCCGTCCGTCGGTCCACAGTCGTCTCGTACGACCCGTACGACCTTAACAGATCAATACTGGATCCACAGTCGTCTCGTGCGACCCGTGCGACCCTATCAGAACTTTTTCCGTATCAATGTCCTAACCCCATGCAATATGTCGTGTATGTCATGCTCAATCATCACATGGGTATGCTAAATGGCCATGCTCAGTAACAGTCATTTAAACATATATTTAAAGCATATCAGTCATACGACTACAGTCAAGTCAGTTGAATTCACAATCTAAGTCGGTCATCTAGCCATAAGGGCAAAATAGTCATTTTGCCCTACAAGGGTATTTCGATAATTTTACACTATAAGGGTATTTTGATAATTGTACACTACAAGGGTATTTCAGTAATTTTACAAAATGAGGGTCTTAACAACCCAACCGAAGGTCCATCGTCGCCCCGAGCGACTTAAGTAACCTAAACAGACATAACGGTATAAATGGGCCTAAAGCCCATACTCGGCCCAAGTGGCCCCACACGCTCGTGTGGCCCATTTAGCCCAACTTCAGTTACGGCTATGTGACCTACATAGCCAGTCCAATATTTATCAACTACCGTGGATTTAATATGTGTGAGGCCCACGAGCCCATTGAGCCCACACGACCCACTTTGGCCCAACGAAGCCCTTAACGGCCTATGCCATGCACACGACATGACAAGCCCAACTACTTCCCACCTAACGGTTAGATTTACACAAGCGGGCCCATTCGACCCATCGAGGCCTAGAATAGTCCCAGCACACGAGAACGTTCGTGGTGGCCTCTACAGTCTATCGCCCATAGTTTGTGGGCTCGGTTTACCCCACAAGCGATCGCACACTCGTGAGGCCTCAAATGTCAAAGTTTCAGCTTTTTGAATTTTGTTGACTTCCAACAAAAAAGGGCGTGAATACACACCTGTTTATGAGAACGCGTCAAAGTCCACGATCACCAACCTTGGTTAAGCAGGGATGAAATAATCCCTCCTAAAACCAGTGATCACTAACTCATCTTGTTTGCTTTATTTAAAGCCAGCTTCTCACCAGTTCTCATGTTAGCTTCCCGATGTAGGATTACTTTCAACCATTAGGAAAATTCCTTTTTTTTTTATGACCACTTCCACCACAGAGTTCCAGTCCAACTCCACCTCCTACATAGCTCAAACAGCAAAATAAATACTCCATTGCGCATCCTAAGACTTGAACCTTAGACCTCACAGTTACACAACATGCCACCTTGCCACTCCACCACATGCTCTTTCTGTGTTATAAATTCATCAAAAATATTTTTAAAGCCTACCCACTAACATCAAGGCTCTTTTAAGAGAAAAACTTAAATTTTTGCTAAAGCCTAAGTTTGAACCCAGGACTTCTTCAACACTCTCAAACATCCTAATCACTTAACCACTGCAGCAGACAATCAACTGTGATATTTCTTCCACACATAAACTTTTATGTGTTGTCTCCTAGCGGCTTCCACTCACAAGGCCCAATACTTCTAGGCCCAGAAATTTGGGATGTTACAACTCTACCCCCTTAAAGAAATTTCATCCTCGAAATTTCCAACTATCAGAAAAGTCACACAACCTAGCCTACCATACTACGCTCTCGCTGTGCACTCTAATCCTAACAATATAAGCACACACCAAACCATCTATCCATCGAAGGGGATAGATATCACATGCATACCATTTCCAGAACACACACAGAATAAATACAAGCTCTAACTTTAAGTGTAACAATACAGTCTAATATCTAAGAAATCACAGTATTTCTATCTACTGTTTTTTAATGAAAACAAACATCAGTTTCAAAAACTTACGAATTCGACACCGGAGACTCGGTGTGCCACACAATCAGTAAAACATTTTCAATTCTTCAATTTGAAACAGTTCCTTCAGAAATTCAAAATTTCAAAAACCCATTCCATTCCCGATGTAACATCCCAAAATAGGGCCTAAATGGAATAGTGGTTGCGAAACCATGAATCTGAGGTCAAAAAAAATATTTCGATAAAGTTTTAAGGTTTTTTCATTGATTGAATAATTGTGTGAAAATTTTGTGAAGAAATTTTACGTATAAGTGCCTAATTTGATAATTAGGACTAAATTGTGAAATTAGCAAAATGTGTGTTCTAGATAATAAAGGGGATTTAATTGAAATGGGTTCTTAAATTTGAGGTCCTTAGTTAGTAATTAGACCATTATATTTAAGTTTGGACAAAAATGGGCAAGAATAGGACAAATTTGAAAGAAAAGCCTTTAAGGGCATTTTGATCATCTAGTAATTAAAAGAATTAAAACGGGAAAATAAAGCCAAAATTGGTCCATCTTCTTCATGGAGGCTGAATATTGCATGGGGGAAGCCATGGTTAGGGTTTCCAAGCTTTCCAAGCTCAATAGTAAGTCTGTTTTAGCCTCGTTTTTAATGTTCTTTACGTTTTTAGTCCCGGTCACTTGATTTAGCTTATTCTAGCAATAATTCATGCTAGGGTTCATATTTGGAAAAATACCCATAGGTTAAATGTGTTTATTTTGATTTTTTATGATATAATATGAAGATTGAAATTATGTTAAACAACTTTTGCTAAGCGATTTTAAGTGAACGAGTAAAACGATATAATCGGTAAAAATACCTAATGTTATAAGTACATGATAGAGTGGGAATTTGATGTTGCCATAGAAGGAAAAAATGTTTATAGTGTCATAAAATATAAGAAAAATGGATAAATTTTAATTTTCGAGCCTAGGGGCAAAATTGTAATTTTACCAAAGTTTGAGTTAGGGAATTTTTTGAATAGTACATTAATTAAATAAGTGAAATATGATGTTTTAGATCCCGAAAAGTGAGATTTGGACCTAAAACGGGAGAAAAACTGAAAATCAAGAAAGTTGGTAAAATGGTCATTTTGGTATCGAGGTAAGTTCATATGTTTAATAAGCATTTAATCATGCATATTTGAATGATAAATTGATATTTTGGCCATAAATACTTTAGTATTGAGTTTCAGATATAATGATTAATGTTCGATAATAATTCGATATTGGAAAAAGAACTTGTATAATTTATATGTAAGACCATATTTTGTATTATGGCTTTGAATGACAACAAGAAAGTATTGACTAGCATAGTTTGATGAGAATAAGTTAAGTTGGTGATATGATAAGATTGAGAATGTAAGTACGTAAGTTGAGTGACATTTTATTATTATACAATTATTGTTATTAGTATTGTTACCATTAACAGATATAATGATTAATGTTCGCTCTATTTAAAGCCAGCTTCTCGCCAATTCTCATGTTAGCTTCCCGATGTGGGATTACTTTCAACCATTAGGAAAATTTCTTATTTTTTTTATGACCACTTCTACCACAGACTTCCAGTCCAACTCCTCCTCCTACATAGCTTAAACAGAAAAATAAATACTCTATTGCACATCCCAAAACTTGAACCTTAGACCTCACAGTTACACAACACGCCACCTTGCCACTCCACCACAGGCTCTTTCTGTGTTATAAATTCATCAAAAATATTCTTAAAGCCTACCCACTAACATCAAGGCTCCTTTAAGAGAAAAACATAAATTTTTGCTAAAGCCTAGGTTGGAACCCAGGAGTTCTCCAACACTCCCAAACACTCCTAATCACTTAACCACTGCTGCAGACAATCAACTGTGATATTTCTTCCACACATTCTAGGCCTAGAAATTTGGGGCATTACAGGTCATGTTAGATGATTGTGTTGGTTGGTGCTTGTAAGGGTGGCGAAAAAGCTTGGAAGATAGCCTTGTTTTTGCCCACATGGGCGTGTGTCCAAACCGTGTGTGACGCACTGTCAGCCCCATGGGCGTGTTGCTCAGTCGTGTGTCCCCTGCACGTTAAATTTACAAGTCAATATGCATGGTAATAAACACACAGGCAGAGACACGGCTGTGTGTGCAGCACCTTAATTTTCGGGAATTTTAGGATTTTTGTAATTTTTGATGAATTCTAGAATTTTTGTGTTTTGACTGTATAGTGTAGGTCTGAGTATATTAGTAGGCCTCTAGAAGGCCCAAGTCTAAGCTAAAACTTGGTAGTTTTAACAAATTTTAATTTTGAATGAGAAGGGGTTCTGGTGTATTGGGCTTTTAAGATTTATTGGGTGAAATAAGCCACAAGAAGACCTGTGGCAAAGGGGCATGTGATGCCACATAGGTGCTTGGGGAGTGGCGTGTAGATGTTTAGGGGGAGCTAGGGTTCAAGTCACAAGGAAAGCAAATTGAGGTGTTAATTTTTGTGAACAGAAAGGGGATGTGATGGAACTCAAGTGAAACTCTGCCAGGAAGAGTTTGAGCTATTCAGGGGATTAGTAAGGAGGAGATACAGGAGAAAATTTAGGAGCTAATCAAGGAGTGTGGTATTGGTCGAATGTTGGACTCTTGAGGAGCAAGAGTTGGCCGGCCAAGGGTCTCTAGTATAGGTAAGTTCGGCTAGGTCTCTGAAGTAGGAATTTCAGCATTAGGGAAGTGTTGTGCCGTTTCTGGGTAAGTTCTCCATTGGGTTTCGGTTTAGTTTTCTTTTGGCTTACCAAATTAGGGGTTGTGCTTAGGGTGTCTCTCCTTTTTCCCTTTCATTCTTGTTAGTAGCCGAAACTTGGAAACCACCTAACTCTCTGTGCCGTTTTCCCTTGCCATAACCGAATACTACTTCCCCCTCTCGCTTCTTCTTTTCTTTCATCTTTCCTTTTCTCCATACCCGAACCCAAACTCTTCTCTCTTCTATTTCTTCCCTTATTTTCCATTCTTTATTGTTTCTCAATAGGCCAAATCTTGCCATAGCCGAACCTCTTTCTTTTCCTTCTTTAAAAAGCTGAAAGCTTCATACATGTGGTATAGAAGGCCGAATCTTTGGCTACTTGAATCCGTTTCATCTCGTAACTACGATGGATCAGAGTTAAGATCAAAGATAGGAGCACTCTGCTGGGCCGAACAGTGATTGGTAAGTTTGTCGAATAGCTTTCGTTAGTAGTTTATGATTTAAGGTAAAAGCCGAAACCCCTTAAGGGTGGCTAACGTTTGGACTAAGGGCATTGTTGCCTCTTTCTTTTTGGTTGTGTATGCGTTAGCGTGGACAATGGGGCATACAGCGAAGGACTTGAAGACTAATTCGGTTGGATCTCTAGATCTAATCCATATTTCGGCAAAAAGGTAAGAACTCGATGGTCTAAGGTAGTGTTGGCCGAATATGGTAGGGGGATAAGTATGTAGTTTGCTTTCGATATTTGTACTGATGTGTTAGTAATCCAATTGTAGGCACCTCGTGTGTAGATCTCGCCAACGAACTGTTACAAATCAGGTGTGTAAACGACACCCTAGATCAGCAGAAGCTGAAAAGACGAAATACCAAAAAGCTGGAATACCGAAAAGCCGGCACTTTGTGAACTTACGAGCGTGCAAACGTTCGTGGGATAGTTTATTTATCAATCTCGGTAGTCTCCAGTGGTAAGGTTGCAGACTGCACAATTTCGTGCACTTCAGTATATTCGGGCTTAATGTGCCGAAATTAGGTTAATGGGCCAACGGGGCTAATTCGGTAAGAACACTCGGTAAGTGTGTCTGTTAATTCGTTGATGGCTATAATATGCATGAAAACCCTAAAATAGTTAATTTACTCACCTCCTCTTTTCTGGCATCCTACCTGGTGCACGGCTTCCATTCACTTTAATCTATAACAAAGAAATTCTTAAAACCCTAAGGAAAGACTTTAGTTAAAACATGGTTTTTTTTCTAGCAACGTTTCAATGAGACACGTCGGATTCGGTCATAACGTCTGGGCTGGGTTTGGGGTGTTACATTTAGTGGTATCAGAGTCCAGTTGCAACAACTCGGCTATGGAATGGGTTTAAAATAATAATGAAAATAATAAAAAATTTTGAAAATTGCTTTGGGAATTCGTTTTTAAAATTTTATTTCTACAATAAATGATTTCAAAATCCGGTTTTCAAAAATTTAAATTCTGAGAAGGTGGCACCCTGAATCTCCGGCCCAAGTCTGTAAGTATCATTCTAAACTCATCTGAATATTTTTGAATTGTCTGTCTGTACTGAAACCCTATTGGGATACTCTAGTTAGGGTGGTACTGAAACTGTAGGAAATTTTGATGATAGACTGAGACTGTAGCTAGACCTCGATTCCGCGAAAAACAAACTCTGAATTACTGTCTGTTCATAAAACATCTGTAATAAACACTAAAATATTTAATTAATGCATAAAATTTTTATTCAGATAATACGAAATGAATACGAGAGCCGTTCGCGGAAGAGGCCGTGGGCATGGCCGAGGTAGTACACGGGCTGGATCTTCGTCTTCAGGACATATGCCAGCGGCAGATGCACCGGTGCCACCAGCAACAGAAGTGGAGTCTCATGACCAAGGTGCTGAGGATGATGCTCTATCTCAGGCTATGCTTCGTGTACTAGAAAGGGTTGCTGGGGCAAGTACGGGCAACGGACTTCGAGGATCTATCTCTGAGTGACTCTGGGCTAATGAAGCGGAGATATTTAGGGGCGTATCTAGTGTAGCCCCGACTGTGGCAGAATATTGGTTAGAGGCCACGGAATAGATTATGGATGATTTGGACTGCTCTGTGGAGCAGAAGCTAAAGGGAGCCGTATCATTGCTACAAGACGAGGCTTATCAGTGGTGGCTCACTGTGAGAGATGGGACCCCAGCTGACAGGGTAACTTGGGAGCTATTTAAGACGGCCTTCAAGGGGAAATATGTTGGGGCAAGTTATGTGGACGCCCGTAGGAAGGAATTCCTGAATTTGGTACAAGGAGGTAAGACGGCCGCTGAGTATGAGGCTGAGTTTCTGAGGCTAAGTCAGTATGTCATGGGGATAGTCGCTATAGAGTATGAGCGTAGTGTGCGCTTCGAGGATGGTCTTAGGGATGAACTTAAGGTGCTGATTGCTCAGCAGAGGGAGCGTGACTTTGCTGCTTTAGTGGAGAAAGCTAAGATAGCTGAGGAGGTGAAGCGTGCTGAAAGGCAGAATCGTGAGAAGGATCAAAAACATTTTCAGAGGGATTCAGGACCTTTGGGTGGTGCAAATAAGAATGTCAAGAGAGCTAGAGTGGAAGAGCCAGTTCGAGCAGTTCCGATGAACTATTTTAGACCACCAATCTGTGGGGACTGTGGTAAAGTACATCTGGGCGAGTGTAGGAAATGTTCTGGTGCTTCTTTCTGGTGCGGATTTATAGAGCATAAAGTCAGAGACTGTCCTCAGAAAATAGATCAGGTTCAAGTTGCAGAACAAAAGGTTTCTCAACCAGTGAGAGGTGGACCACAACCACCGAGAGGACGTGGTCAAGGTAGGGGCGGTAATGGAAATGGTCGGGGTCGAGGAGCACCTGGTAGGGGTGTCGAAAATGTTGAGGCTCGACAGCCAGCATTGGTGTATGCAGCTCGTCGTCGAGAAGAAGGTGATGCACCCGACGTCATAACTGGTACGTTCTTAATTTTTAGCATGCCGTACACTGCCTTGATAGATATTGGATCTACTTATTCATATGTTGCATGTGCCATATCTGGGTTGTTGGGTGTGCACTTTGAGGAGACTGTGAGTAGGGTATCAGTATTAAGTCCTTTGGGTCACTCGGTTAGGGTAGACAAACTGTATAGAGATGTGCCTTTAGAAACTCAAGGTAAGATTTTCTCTGGAGACTTGATGGAGTTACCATTCAGAGAATTCGATCTCATTTTGGGAATGAACTAGCTTGTTAAGCATGGGGCAACTCTAGATTGTGCCGCTAAGTAGATGGTGTTAAAGACCACGAAGGGTGAGGAGGTTATGGTGATAGGTGTGCGAAGGGATTATTTGTCCAATGTAGTGTCGGCGTTGAGAGCCAAGAAGTGGATTCATAAGGGTTGTGAGGCTTGCCTGGCATTTGTAAGTCAGTCGAAGGCTGAGGGGCTGACAGTGGATAAGGTTAGAACAGTTAAAGAGTTCCAAGATTTTTTTTGGAGGAGCTTCCAGGATTGCCTCCGAATCGAGAAGTCGAGTTTGGAATTGACTTGTTGCCTGGAACGGCACCAGTGTTCATCGCACCGTACAGGATGGCACCAAAGGAGTTAGTGGAGCGAAAATCACAGATTCAAGAGTTGTTGGATAGAGGCTTTATTAGGCCGAGTGTGTCTATGTGGGGAGCACCGGTGCTATTTGTGAAAAAAAAGGATGGGACGATACGGATGTGTATCGATTATTGGTAGTTGAACAAACTGATGATTAAGAATAAGTACCCTCTGCCAAGAATTGACTATCTGTTTGACCAACTTAAAAGAGCTTCGGTATTCTCCAAGATCGATCTTCGATCTGGATATCATTAGTTAAGGGTCAAAGAGGCAGATATTCATAAGACGACATTCAGGACTCGGTATGGTCATTATGAGTTTCTGGTTATGCCATTTAGACTGACGAACGCTTCTGTAGCATTCATGGATTTGATGAATCATGTATTCCAACCATTTTTGGATCGATTCGTAGTCGTCTTTATTGATAATATTCTGATATATTCTGAAACTGAAGAGAAGCATGGTGAGCATCTCTGCATTGTGCTGCAAGTATTGAAGGAGAAAGAACTGTATGTGAAATTCAGCAAGTGTGAATTCTGGTTGAGGGAGGTAACCTTCTTAGGTCATGTAGTCTCTGCTGAGGGGATCAAGGTGGACCCTTGAAAGATTGAAGCGATTCTGGAATGGAAGCCACCTAGGTCGGTGTCGAAAATTCAGAGTTTCTTGGGTTTGGCAGGATACTACAAAAGGTTTGTGGAAGGCTTTTCTGTAATGGTAGCACCTTTGACAAAGTTTATAAGGAAAGGAGCACCGTTTGTTTGGACTGAGAAGCAGCAGGAAGCTTTTGAGAAATTGAAAGAAGTTCTGACTGAGGTACCTGTATTAATTCAGCCAGAGTTCGGGAAGGATTTTACCATGTACAGTGATGCATCACATGTGGGTTTGGGCTGTGTGTTGATGCAAGAAGGTAAGGTGGTTGCTTATGCATCGCTATAGCTTAAGCCCCACAAAGTAAACTATCCTACTCATGACCTAGAATTGGCAGCAGTAATCTTTGCACTTAAGATATGAAGACACCACTTGTACGGAGAAAGGTGTGTCATATACACGGACCATAAGAGTCTCAAGTACTTGCTGACTCAGAAGGAGTTGAACCTTAGGCAACGAAGATGGATAGAGTTGCCTAAGGATTATGAATGTTCGATTGAGTATCACCCAGGCAAGGCTAATGTGGTAGCCGATGCCCTGAGCCGTCGAGCTGTATCTGATCTGAGAGCAATGTTTGCTTGTCTGAGTCTGTATGATGATGGTAGTCTATTGGCTGAGTTGCAAGTAAAGCCAACCTGGGTGGATCAGATTAAAGAAAAGCAGTTGAGGGATGAGTCTTTGGTTGCCTGATTCCAGCAAGTTAAGAAAGGGGAAACTTCTGAGTTTGGGTTGAATCGTGAAGGAGTTCTGTGTTTCCGAGGGAGAATTTGCATTCCGAAGGACTCTGACTTAAGGTAGTCAATATTGGAAGAAGCTCATAGAGGACTTTGTGCAATGCATCCTAGAGGGAATAAGTTGTATCACGACTTGTGATAATTGTATTGATGGCTTGGGCTTAAACGAGAAGTAACGGAGTTTGTGGGGAAATGTCTGACATGCCAACTAGTGAAAGTTGAGCATCAACTTCCTTCTGGACTTTTTCAACCAGTGAAGATACCACTTTGGAAGTGGGAGAGGGTGATCATGGACTTTGTGAGTGGGCTACCCTTGACACCAACGAAGAAGGACTCGGTTTGGGTGATTATGGATAGGTTGACCAAATCTGCTCATTTCATACCTATTCGTACTGATTATTCACTTCAAAAGTTAGCCAAATTGTATGTGGCAGAAATAGTTTGACTTCATGGTGTCCTAGTTTCAATTATCTCTTACCGGGATCCTAGGTTCACATCTCGGTTCTGGCAAAAGTTGCATGAGGCATTAGGAATGTGATTGAACTTCAGTATGGCTTTTCATCCCCAGACTGATGGTCAGTCGAAAAGGGTTATTCAGATTTTGGAAGATATGTTGAGGGGGTGCGTTATTGACTTCCGAGGTAGTTGGGAGGATTACTTACCGTTGACAAAGTTTGCGTACATCAACAGTTATTAAGCGAGTATCTGAATGGCACCGTATGAAGGGCTGTATGGACGAAGGTGTCATACACCTAGTTGTTGGACCGAATTGGGAGAGCGACAGGTTCTTGGACCTGAGTTGGTAACTGATACTGAAGATAAAGTCAGAGTAATTAGAGATCGGTTAAAAGAAGCATCTGATAGGCAAAAGTCGTATGCAGATTTGAAGTGTAAGGAGATTGAGTACTCAGTGGGTGATATGGTCTTCTTGAAGGTTTCTCCTTGGAAGAAGATATTAAGGTTTGGTAAGAAGGGCAAGTTGAGTCCACAGTTCATTAGGCCTTATCGAGTTCTTAAGCAAGTAGGTTCAGTGGCTTACCAATTGGAACTACCTCTGGAGTTAGATAGGATTCGCGATGTATTTCACGTCTCCATGTTAAGGCGTTACCATTCTGACCCTACTCATGTCGTACCGGTTGCAGAGATTGAAGTGCAGCCTAATTTGACTTTCGAGGAAGAGCCTGTGCAGATATTGGATCGGGATGTTAAGATTCTAAGAAGGAAGTCAGTTCCTTTACTAAAAGTGCTTTGGCGTAATCATGGTAGAGAGAATGCTACTTGGGAGTCAGAGGAGGCGATGCGACAACAATACCCTCATCCGTTTGGATTAGGTAAATTTCAAGGATGGAATTTTTTTAAGGAGGGCAGAGTTGTAACGCCCTAATTTTTGGGATTTTTGAGATTTCTGTAATTTTTGATGAATTTTAGAATTTCTGTGTTTTGACTGTATAGTGTAGGTCTGAGTATATTAGTGGGCCTCTAGAAGGCCAAGCTAAAACCTGATAGTTTTAACAAATTTTAATTTTGAAGGAGAAGGGGTTCTGGTGTATTGGGCTTTTAAGATTTAATGGGTGAAATAAGCCACAAGGAAAGCAAATTGAGGTGTTAATTTTTGTGAACAGAAAGGGGATGTGATGGAACTCAAGTGAAACTCTGCCAGGAAGAGTTTGAGCTATTCAGGAGATTGGGTAAGGAGGAGATAAGGGAGAAAATTTAGGAGCTGATTAAGGAGTGTGGTATTGGCCGAATGTTGGACTCTTGAGGAGCAAGAGTTGGCCGGCCAAGGGTCTCTAGTATAGGTAAGTTCGGCTAGGTCTCTGAAGTAGGAATTTTGGCATTAGGGAAGTGTTGTACCGTTTCTGTGTAAGTTCTCCATTGGGTTTCGGTTTAGTTTTCTTTTGGCTTGCCAAATTAGAGGTTGTGCTTAGGGTGTCTCTCCTTTTTCCCTTTCATTCTTGTTAGTAGCCGAAACTTGGAAACCACCTAACTATCTGTGCCGTTTTCCTTTGCCATAACTGAATATTACATCCCCTTCTCACTTCTTCTTTTCTTTCATCTTTCCTTTTCTCCATAGCCGAACCCAAACTCTTCTCTCTTCTGTTTCTTCCCTTATTTTTCATTCTTCATTGTTTCTCAATAGGCCGAATCTTGCCATAGCCGAACCTCTTTCTTTTCCTTCTTTAAAAAGCCGAAACCTTCATATCTGTGGTATAGGAGGCCGAATATTTGGCTACTTGAATCCATTTCATCTCATGACTACGATGGATCAGAGTTAAGATCAAAGATAGGAGCACTCTGCTGGGCCGAACAGCGATTGGTAAGTTTGTCAAATAGCTTTCGTTAGTAGTTTATGATTTAAGGTAAAAGCCGAAACCCCTTAAGGGTGGCTAACATTTGGACTAAGGGAATTGTTGCCTCTTTATTTTTGGTTGTGTATGCGTTAGCGTGGACAAGGGGGCGTACAGCGAAGGGCTTGAAGACTAATTCGGTTGGATCTCTAGATCTAATCCATATTTCGGCAAAAAGGTAAGAACTCGAGGGTCTAAGGCAGTGTTGGCCGAATATGGTAGGGGGATAAGTACGTAGTTTGCTTTCAATATTTAGACTGATGTGTTAGTAATCCAATTGTAGGCAGCTCATGCGTGGATCTCGCCAACGAACCGTTACAAATCAGGTGTGTAAACGACACCACTCATAGACTAGATCGGCAGAAGCTGAAAAGCCAAAATACTGAAAAGTCAGCATTTTCTGAACTTGCGAGCGTGTGAATGTTCGTGGGATAGTTTGTTTATCAATCTTGATAGTCTCCAGTGGTAAGATTGCAGAGTGCGTAATTTCATGCACTTCGCTATATTCAGGCTTAATGGGCTGAAATCAGGTTAATGGGCCAACGGGGCCAATTCGGTAAGAACGCTCGGTAAGTGTATCTGTTAATTCGTTGATGGCTGTAATATGCATGAAAACCCTAAAATAGTTAATTTACTAAAATGCCCCTAATATGAGAATTACCATTATACCCCTAGGTGCAAAATGACCGTTATACCCCTAGGGTTAGTTATGACTGAAATGCATGATAATCTGATTCTGTATGTTGTATGCCATGACATGTATGTCTGTTGCATGGAATATGGGTTATATTGATGGAGGAAGCATTCTGGTGGCGATGCCAAAAACATCTGTTCTGGTGGCTCTGCACAAATATCTGTTCTGGCAGCCATGCTACAAAATTCTATGGCGTGTAGCAGATGGGTGGGTCGAGTTGTCTCCCCACATGGTGTAAGGTTGGTACGAGGGTGTATACGGTTGGATATGGGTTGGGTTTCTACATATATGAAATATTTGTTCTGTCTCTGTTATGGGCCTATGGGCTTCATTCTGAACTCTGTTTTGGGCTAAGGCCTAACTTAATCTGTTTCTGTGGTTTGAGCTAATTTAGACTATGGTTGGGTTATTTTACACATTGAGTTTCCCAAACCCACCCCTTATTTTCATCTATGTAGGTAATCCCCAACCATAGTGGGCTTGGAGCTGCGAGGGTTTCGGAGTGGCCACACGTTCTGCAAATTCGGTTTTCTTTTGGTGATTCGGACATCTTTTTATTTTCTTTAACAGTTTGGGTTTTAAGTTGTAATAAGGCCGCTTTAACTATTTTTAATTGTTTTAATATGTTTGCTAGAATAGATATGATATTATTTTAATCGTTGAAATTGAATAGCTTTAGGGCGCGTTTTTAAAAATAGTTACTTGATTTCAAAATATCACGATAACAAAGCAAAGCTTCCGCAACGAAAATGTTTTCAAAATTAATAACAACGAAACTGTTTTCCATGAACAATCACTCAGTTAAAGTGTGGCAATGGTGGTGTGCATGTCTAGGATTGGATTCGTGGAGAGCTTGGTACTTAAGTAGTCTAATTGACTCACCTCCTCTTTTCTGGCATCCTACCTGGTGCACAGCTTCCATTCACTTTAATCTATAACGAAGAAACTCTTAAAACCCTAAGGAAAGACTTTAGTTAAGACGTGGATTTTTTTCTAGCAACGTTTCAATGAGACATGCCAGATTCTGTCGTAACGTCCGGGCCGGGTTTGGGGTGTTACAGTGTGTCTTAGCCTTGTGAAGGGCACGGCTTAGAACACGGGCATGTGCCTTGGCCGTGTGACCCTTAAAGGTTGCTAACGTCAGAAACAAAACGTCCAGGTTTGTGAACATAGGCTAAGACATGGACATGTCAAGGCCGTGTGAGGGACATGGGCCATGGACACAGGCATGTGCCAGGCCGTGTGAAAACCCCTATAGGTTCGAATTGAAAAATAAATCCACATGAGAAAGGGGAACGGGCGTGTCCCTATATACTTAGGCCGTGTGACTCGCACGGGCCTTCAACATGACCATGTCAAGATGACCACACAAGCATGTCGCCCCTCTTACACGGGCGTGTTCCCCTATTTCAGGTGTCATTTCTCAAAATTTCCTAACGGACCTGAGTTGGTCTCGAATGGTTTTCAATGGGTGTTTTGGGCCTGGTAGGCCCATATTAAGAAGTTTAGACAAAGTTTGAAATGTTTTAAAATTTTAATCAATTCTTTCTGACTCAGGAATGTCCGTATATACATGTTTAAGTTTAGTAACGCCTCGTATTCTGTCCCAATGGGTGTGGGGTGTTACACTGTGTGCTAGGCCTTGTAGACAATTTAATTTTCAAAAATTAGGTGTAGGATTCACACGGGTAAGACACATGCCTGTGTGTTGGGCCGTGTGGTTCACATAGCTGAGACACACGCTCGTGTCTCTGCCCGTGTGACCAATTCTGAGTATTCTATTTCTAAATTTTTAGGATGTAGGGAACACACGGCCCAACCACACACCAGTGCGCATGGTCGTATGTCACTCACAGTAGAGACACACGCCCATGTGGACAAAATAATTGCATTTTCTAAGTCTTATTTCTCACCCTTTTTACCTTGCACATACATCAACACTACAATATATTCACCAACCAATTGAAGGCATATAAATCAATCTAATGATCAAGTTTTATGCATGACACATTTACTCATGCTTTCAGGTATCATCTTTACATTAAAATTATATACCTACCCAAACTTAATTGCATTTAATATATTAACCCAAACACATTCATATACTAATTAATATAAACCTCATGCATAAGTATGCATCAAATTTACTATCACTAGCCATTCCAATGGCTAGTTACGACCAAAACATTTACATACCCTTATTTATTATCATTAGCCTATACATGTCATTACACCAAGGTAAGATTCCTATTTATACCCAAACGAGCTAGAGGATAGTGTGATGTTGCTCCGACCAATCTCCAACCTTTACTAGCTTCTGAGTACTATAAAACAGAGGAAAATAAATAGAGTAAGCATTTATTGCTTAGTAAGTTCGTATAACAAGAATTTAACTTACCATGTATTTACATTTAAGATTATCATACAAAACATGCATCCAATCATTTTGGCTAATTGGCTAATCACATATACTCATCAAAACAGTTAGTCATATAATTCACGTGGATTTCAAGAAACCAGAGATGAGCTCATCAAACATAGATTTACAAGTAATTCAGGAATTTTCGAGATATAATCCATTTAGTTCTTATATTTTTCTCACATCAGAAATTTTGTCCACTGAATTATTGAAACGTCGATGGATAGCCGAGTAGTATTCTCGAGGTATACAAATAAATGATCCGTCAACTCATGTTCAGGGGTACCCACAAGGGCACATAATTAGGAAGCACACTCTCTAACCATGTATTAGGATGTTCACATGAGCCATGTAACATGAAATTTATCCGAGCTAAATCAAGAAACTCATAAGAGTTTAGAACAGGAAGCTTATTGAGCTTAACAGGTAACACTGAAGAGTTATTAACAGGGAGCTCTAGATAGCATAACAGGAAGTTCAAGTGAGACATATCAGGAAGCTCATAAGATCTTATATCAAGACACTCATGAAGAGCTGTGTTTGTGTCCGCAATATATACAGGATCACAACCGATCGAATCATGTAACAGGACACTCACAAAGAGCTACGGTAGTGCGTAAGACATGCAAGATCACTACCGATCAGGATGCTCGCAAGAACCATGTAACAGGAATGCTCAAGAAGGCTTTTAACAGGATGCTCGTCCGAGCTATAATTTCCACAACATATGCAGGACTATAATCAATACGGGAAAATACTGTATCCATCGCATTTCATTATTCAAACGGAACTTATCATTTATCGAGCAATATCGGGCATGTGATTAATTTTGTACATTAAACCTTTATACAATTCACACAAATACAACATTCATTTCAATCATATTAATACACATAATTAAATTACATGAACTTACCTCGTTACTTGTTCATATACAGAAATATACTAATCCGGCACTTTTTCTTTTCCTCGATCTAACTTCGTATTTGAGTTTTTCGGATCTATATAAATGAGTTTAACATCAATTTAATCCATTTCATACTCAATTGAATTCAATTCTCTTTTTAGGAAAAATTACTATTTTGCCCCTATACTTTTCATAAAT
Organism: Gossypium anomalum; assembly: GCA_025698475.1. Taxonomy (NCBI): domain Eukaryota; kingdom Viridiplantae; phylum Streptophyta; class Magnoliopsida; order Malvales; family Malvaceae; genus Gossypium; species Gossypium anomalum. The sequence continues at coordinate 45,202,660 of CM046963.1, forward strand.
GACAATTTTGTCCTAGGCTCGGAAAATAAAATTCATGCAATTTAATCCTTATTCCAAGCCTAACCGATTTTTATGTGTCTTAAAAATAGCCCATGAATTTCATAAAAATCAAAATTTTTCCTTAGGTTTTACAATTTTTTAATTTTGTCATTAAATCACAATTTCATTAAAATTCTCTTTGTAAAAGTTGTTTATCTATTAACAACCTTTCATTTTCTACCATAAATTTAAAAAGTTTCAGCATTTACATCCATGGAAAAATTTTTATACTTTGATATCTTTACAAATTAATCCCCAAAATAGATAGATTAAGCTATTCCAAACTCAAAAATATAAAAACTACAAAAAAGGGACAAAAAAACTTACCTAATCAAGCCAAGAAAGTTTGCTTGAACATTTTTTTCTTTCCTAGGGTTTCCATGTTTTAATTTGGGGAAGATAATGAAAATAAGATGATATTTTCTATTTAATTTAATTATCATCTTTTAATTTTTCCACTTTCCAATTTAATCCTTTTCTTTTTCTAATTTTCCATGGATGATTCACCAAAAATATCTGCTAGCTTTTCTTAATGGTCTAATTACCATATAAGGACCTCAAAGTTTGAATTCCATAGCTATTTGATACTTATAGCTACTAGAACTCAACTTTTGCATTTTATGCAATTTGGTCCTTTCCACAATTAAACATGAAATGAGTAAAATTTTCTTAATGAAATTTTCATACATCATTTCTATCATAATGCAATTCATGAAATAATATTAAAATAATTTTTCTTTCTGACTCGGATTTGTGGTCCTAAAACCACTGTTCTGATTCACTGAAAATGGGATGTTACATGATTAATATGATAAGTTTATATGTTTGGAAAAATAAGTAAGTTTGTAAACTTGAACATATGAGATGATATATCATGCATAAGACTTGATTTTGGTTTGGTCTAAATATCTAGGATTGGCTTGAGAATATGTTTAAGTGTTTATGTAGGTGGAATGCAAGTTTGGATGAGAAATAAGGCTTGGAAATGGCCTTATTTTGTCCATAAGGGTAGAGACACAGGCGTGTGTCTTAGCCAGGTGTGACACACGGCCTAGAACATGGGCGTGTGTGTTGGCCGTGTGTCCCTTACATCTTTAAAATTTTAAAACAGAATGCTCAAAATTAATCACACGGCCTGGCACGTAGGCGTGTGGCTTAGCTGTCTGACCCCTGCACCTACACATGACCTAGCACACAGGCGTGTGATTTGGTCGTGTGACCCAAGTCAGAGAGTTACATGGGTACAAACATGGGCTGGGACACTACCGTGTGCCCCATTTCGAATGCCGACATGGCTTGAGACATGGGCATGTCTTTTGGCTGTGTAAGCCACATGGCTTGACCACACGGACGCGTGTACCTTGTACCTTTGAAAAATATTTTGAAATTTAGCGAAAAATTTTCTGAGTACCTGATTTAGTCCCAACTTGTTTCTAAACTATGTTTTGGGCCTCGAGGGCTCATATAAAGGATTTTATGAATAATATCTGACATGAATGTTAAATAATATGAAATGTCTATATTTGATCTGTTTATTTTGATAATGCTCCGTAACCCTGTTCTAGCGACGGTTATGGGTTAGGGGTATTACATGAAGAAAACAAATTGAAGAAGAAAACCATTATCTTTTACTTATGTTTTGTTTAATTTAATTAATTTATCAAATTACAATTTTAACCTTGGTTAAAAATTAAATAAAACACCAAATCCATGCCCAATATTGTCCACTAAATTTATTGAAGTCCCTTTTTCCTTTATTCAATAAACCATTTAATCACTCAAATTAAATAGTGATCAAAATTTACATTTTTTATGATCTAGTCCTTTTTAATTAATTAACTACTGAAACGTTAAATTTTTTTCAACGAAAATTAATACCACTTTAATGACACCTTGTAAACATTTATAAAAATATTTACGGCTCGGTTTATAGAAATGAGGTCTCGATACCTCATTTTTTAAAACCACTTGACCTTAAGGTCTTACCACTTGAAGTTAAAAAATCGCCTATATAACTTAAATTATCAAATTAAAAACCTTTTTGAAACCATATTTGACTCGTAAATATTAAATAATAATATTTATGAACTTACTCATCAAATTTGGTGGCCCCGAAACCACTGTTTCTAACACCAATAAAAAACGGGTTGTTACAATATCTCTACTTGTTTGAAGGAATCTTGAGAGTTTTGATTGTTTGAACATACATATGCCTAAATATTGTTTGTTTAACATGTATGAATTTCTATGAAAGAAAAGTTTTTGTTGTTTTCAGAAATAAGTAATGAAAACCATTTGTTTAAACTTAGAGCATATTTTACTAAGTCATTGTTGAGAGAAGGTGAGCATCATGATTTTGTTTTGTATAAAGGTGTTGTTCAGTTTCATTTGCTCCATGTTTTATCATTATTTTCAAAAACAACATATGTGAATTGTGATGACTTACAAAGTTAAAATCAAATCTTTGATCCTAGAGATTATTGTTCTACATTATTGCCAAAAGGATTCAAGCATGTTTTGAATAATTTTAGGAATGACTTACGGTTGATCAATGTTTCATCTTTGCTATTAGAAATGATATCTGTGACTTGTGCTAAAGTGGTAAAGCAAACTTATGTATTTGATCCCAAAAGTTGTTGTTCTGTAATGTTGTTGAAAGTATTCGAGCATCAAATTTTTGTTTTGTATGATCAAGTGGATAATTTCCAAGTGCTCCATAATTCTTTTATGTTGCTGCCAACAAAATTTTTGATTCAATTTGAGTTGGTAAGGAAAATTTTGTATTTGATCCCAAAGTTAATTTGGACGTTCCATCTTTAAAAAGGGATCTGGAGAAATATTTTGTGATTATATTTCTTGATGTCACTGATTTGTCTCTTTTATGTGTAGGTGATAAATTGACATGAATTCTTTTAAAGAGGGAGGTCTTATGAATGTTTTAACAAAATTTCACCTTATAATTGTACACTTGTACAAGGAGGGGTGTTTAATTAACGATTCCTCTTTTCAGTCTAAGTTTGATTTTTAGATTTTTGGAAGCGGTGTTGTCAAGTTGAAGTCCAAAAGTAATCATGAATGTGATCAAAAAAGTTCTTCATAAGTAAATGGCCCGATTTGATGATAAATCATTCTCAAGAGGGAAGGAATGATGTGAGCACAGCCACATCATGTTACAATACAATTCAGCGATGTCGAGATTGGTCCAAACACGAGGGGCCCTAGTGGAAAATGAAATATATCACGGGCTTGATTGATTATTAGACCAACATTTTTAAGGAATTATTAATTTAATTAAGTTTTATTTTATTTAATAAGCTTGCATATTTAATTATGTCTTGCATTATATGTTTGCAGCTTTAATTATGAATTGCATTATGTGTTTGCATCTTTAAATTATGTCTTGCATTTGTGTGTAGCATTTAATTAAGTCATGCATTAAAGAATCTCACATGTTAATCATGTTTGAGTTTTTATTATGTGATGCATTTCATAACTCACATGTTAATAAAAGTCATGATTTGATTATGTCATGCATTATGAAACTTTCATGTTAGTTAAGATTGCATCATAAGTTATGACATGCATTATGTAACTCCCATGATAGTAAAGTTTGCATTATGAATAAAGCATGCATTAAGTAACTCATTTGTTTATTTAGTTTACATCTTAATTAAACCATGCATTTAAGCATCTTAGTTGTTAAATATGTTTGAGTTAGTTTATATAAGTGTGTTATTTATTTTGGTTATTATTTTAATGCATTAGTTAAAGTGTGTTTATTTTCATTTTTATTAAGTTGTTTTAAGTTGAATAAGAATGTGAATAGGTTTCAAGTGTTTAATGAATATTCAATATTGATCAGGTGACTATTCAAATAACCAAGGGAGGCTTTCCAAATTCTGTTCAGTTTTGATGCACTTCAAAACAACAACTTCAAGTAGCATTAAGCTTTATGAAGATGATAACTTTTAGGCTATCTATGGACTAATAAAAAGAGACATGCCTTTTGGGATAGCCATAAAGAGTTTAAATCAAATTTAATTGTTCATTTTTAAATTAGTTAAATGCCGAATATGAAAGACTAGGAACTTGAAAGGTCATTTTGAAGGCCTATAAATTTTTGCCTAAGCTACCTATGTAAAAAAACTTTTGCTTGAAATTAAATCATACTTTTGTGAGAAATTTTCTCTAAGGTTTTGTAACACCCTATACTCGGCCCGGTCGTTGAGCCCGAATATTAGGATGTCACACCATCGTTTACATCACACACAATACAAATGAGCTCAAATTTTAAGAAACATCTTCCTTTTTGCATTCTTATAGGTTTTAAGTCAGTCTTACTCTTAAGTTTTGAATAGGAAAAAGAGTGGATCTGCAGGATCCCAAATGAATTGGCTTATTCGAAAAAAGCCTTGTTCTTTGGAAGATCTATCTCGTGCCTGGTACTGCATGGTTCCACTCTGCAAGAACGCCGAATCATTCTTATGACACAAATATATGTCTACTTCAGTGGTTATGTGTACTGGGAGTGTCTGAGAAGTCTTGGGTTCAAGCCTTGACTTGGGCAAAATTTTTTGTTTTAAATGAATAAAGCCCTATCTCTAGACAGTAGGCTTTTAATTAATTATTTGTAAAAACATGTCAAAATGGGCCTGCTGCCTGGTGGCTAAGTGGTGGGTTGGTGTGCTGAAGGTCAGGAGTTTAAGGCTTTACGCAAACAAAGGATTTATTTTTACTGCTTATGCCGTGGGATTACTGTAGGTTGACCAAAATGTTGTCGTGTTTGAGTGAGGTTTAAATTCGGTTGTTAAGGGATTTTTGGTGGACGGTTTGGGGAGTTTGAGGGTGAATGAGAGTGTGATGGATGGTTTAGTGGAGGAAATTAAGGGATAATAAGAGTTTTTCGTGGGATTGAGGAGCAAAATAAGGGAATCCTCATATTATCCAGATTATTATTGATTTTATTTTGATTCTGTGATTACTTTTTTTTTAAAAAAGAATCGGTTCCGCATACTATTCCCAAATTTTTTTGACGTCAGTTCCCCTTCCCCTCTAGTCTGCCGTTCGCCATTTTGCTCTTCCATTTGCCGAATATTGCTAGGTGAATTTCTGTTACATCTTTTGTTCCTTTTCAGCTTTTCACACTTCCCTTCCCAACATTTTCTTCTTCTTCTTTTTGCCATCACCTCCTCTGTTTTGTCTCTTTCAGTCATTGATTCCCCTTTTTGATTCATTCGCTCTTGTGTTTCTAAATTGCACTCTACTCTGTCGTCAGTTTGGTAAGTGATTTAGGTGTTTTTTGTCTCGTTTTATAAGTTACTGAATGAAAGGTTATATTTGTACTCTTGGGTTTTTAATTGATTGTGTTCTTTTCAATTGTTTTCTTTTCAATTTCCTCTCCTCCCAGCAAGGAAGATTTTGACTCCTCCCTTACACTCTCTTTCTTCGGTTCTTTTCAGATGGGGTTTTTCTATAACAACAGTTGGTTGTGCTTGATTGGTAAGTATGGTTTGATTGAAGTTTAAAGTGAATTTTGACTAGGGGTTTAACAAGATGGTTTTGTGACTTTTGTATTAGGTGGAGACCAAGAGTTGGTTAGTGCATCTTCAAGGAATGGACTGGGCCAGCCGTATGATCTACATGGCTAAGGCTAATTTAGGCCATGTAGGCCATACAGGCGTGTGGGCCCACACGAGCGAACATCATGGGCTTGTAGGCCCATTTTTACTGTTTTATTGCTAAGGTTGCACGGGTCGCCCGAGTCGATTGTGGACCTACTGTAGGGTCGATAAGCTTACCTAGACCCCTAATTGACTAAAATGACTGCATGACTGATATGATTAAGCATGATGTTGTCCCACTGATTTGATACTGTATGCCCTATTTACATGCATGATATTATGTTATAACATATCATATTTGTATATTGCATTGCAATGGGTTGGGGGAATATAATGTTCAGAGGAAGTATACTGAAAGGCCTCAAGCCTAATTTACTGGCAGCTCAGCTGCAAACTATTGTCTAGTGCCGCATTTGGTACTTTTTGGAGTGTAAGGATGAGTGGGTTGATTATATCCCCACATGGAGTGTAGGGTTGGACAGAGATGGAATGTAGAGGCTGACTGGGTAGGATTTGATACTGTATAACTGTACTGTATTGAATATTGATACTTTAATAGGCTAAGGCCCTACTGAAATTGAAACTGTTACTAAAATGGGCTTAGGCCCAGACTATGATTGCATTCTGTCTGCTTGTTTATATGGGGTTTACACACTGAGTTTACATAAACTCACCACTTGTGTTTAATCTGTATAGGTAATCCTTAGACATAGGCGGGATTTGCATTTTTGGTTTATTACTGCTAGCAGTAAGAAAGGACATGGGTTTTCAAAAAGATAGATGTTTTATCAAAAATACCACAAATACGCAATCTGTTTTAAAAGCTTCCGCATTGAATAAAAGATTTGAAAACACCCGATTGATTAAATAACACGATATTAGAAGTAATAAGTAATAACACAAGTTTCTAAATGAAAATTATTTTTTGGCAAAGTTACGATTTTCAAACATACTACCATGTGACATCACCTAAACCGGCCATAATGTCCAAGCTGGGATTGGGGTGTTACATTTAGTGGTATCAGAGTTAGGTTACAAAACTCGGCTGTGGATTTGAGCTTAAAAAAAAGGGAAAAGAAAGAAAAATGTGTTTTTAACTGATTTTTGAGTACTGGAATATTTTTACTGAACGTATGGAACATTGAGTCTCTGGCACCGATTTTGTAAGTTCTCTATAACTGTTATATGTTTTTTACTGAAACTGCTATAGGTAGTATATACTGAGACTACTATAGATGGATTGTACTGAAAACACTCAAAATAGTGTACACTAAGACTGTAGTTAAACTGATAGACATTCTACATAAAACTTTTATTAATAATTACTAAACTGCAAACTGATGCATAAAACTGTTAATATTGATAAACGCGATTAGATAATAAGTGTATGAAGTACTCGCAGATGAGGTACAAGAGGCCGTGGTAGAGGCCGTAGGGGGCTCAAGCTGAGTCCTCTTCACTAGGCGGTATGCCAAATTTAGACACTAACGAGACACTAGTGTCGCCTATTACAGAGATTGGGTCTGGGTCTCATGATCGAGCGGCCAGGGACGATGCACTATCCCAGGCCATGTTGAGGATTTTAGAGAGGGTCGTAAGCCCAATACTGGAGCTGGAGGCCGAGGGTCAATTACGGAATGACTCCGGTCTAATGGAGCTGAGATATTCAGAGGTGTTGCTAGGGTCACGCCTAATGTGGCGAGTATTGGATTGAGGCCACAGAAAGGATCATGGACGATCTGGACTGCACCCGCGAGTAAAAATTAAAGGGTGCTGTATCGCTGCTATGTGATGAGGCATATCAGTGGTGGCTCACTGTTAAGGAGGGCACTTAGCCCAATCGACTAATTTGAGAGTTCTTCAAGACCGCTTTCCAGGGGAAGTATGTGTGGGCTAGCTATGTGGATGCCCGTAGAAGGGAGTTCCTAAATTTAACTTAGGGAGATAGATTGGTGGTCGAGTATAGGGCCGAATTTCTGATATTGAGCCACTATGCGAGAGGTATAGTGGCGACTGAGTACGAGTGATGTGTAAGTGTAACACCCTAAACGCAGCCCAGACGTTACGACCTGATCCAGTGTGTCACATTCAAGTGTTTTAGCAAAAATCGTGTTTTCATTGAAAACCCTTCTTAAAATAAGAGAGAATCTTAACTATATAAAAAAAACTTGTTCAAACTTATGATTAGATGAAAATAAAGCACTTAGAAATTTAGTTGCGGAAGCGTAGAAAACATACTATAATTTAATAAATCCATGTTCAACTTCTTGTAGTTACAATGAAAATAATAATAATAATTCAAGTAATAATAACATAATGAAAACCTTATTACAATATGGTCTGAGCATACATAAAAAGAAATAAAAACTTAAATGCTTAAAAAAAACAAAGTTTGAATTATCTTGCTAGCTGGCCACCTAGAGTCCCTCCAAATATCGAACCTTCTACTGAGCATCACCTGATAATAAAATAAAAGAGGGGGTGAGTTTTCGCAAACTCAGTGTGTACAACCCTCGATGGAAAACAAGTATTCAAAGAAGAATCATTACACATGCAATGCAATCCCATCCAAATTATCCATCAGCTATACACCAGCTTCGTCCCCCGTCACACCATGTGGGGATATAAATATCGACCTACCCAGCCCATACACCAATGGTAGCCCGGTAGCGGTACTACCCTTATTTACATATTGAGCTTTAAAAGCCGTCGGTGGATCCATGATTGTCAGGCAACCATGCGATCCTCATATACTTCCTCCGTTCCATAGTTCCCACCCCATATGCAACCTAAGTAGAACATCATATGTATGCATGTCACATCCATAAAACTTACATTCAACACCTAAGGGTATATTGGTCATTTTTGCCCTTAGGGGCATTTCGGTAATTTTCCCTTAATGATGGTTTCCACTTACCTTGGCCCATTAACAAGTTTCACGAGCTAAGGTGAATGAATACTATGTACCAGGTAGTATTCCAAAGAAGAGGAGGTGGGTCATTAAGACTGCTTAAGTACCAGGCTCTCCCTAGATCCAATCCCAGACATGCATATACCCGTTGCCACACCTTAACCCTTTGACCTGTCCACGGTCGCAAAATATTAATTAAGTCTTATGTAGTTATCATATGCTAGGCCCAAAACCCCTTACAAAGCCCAAACAAAGTCACATACCTATATCTTGCCCATTAAGCCCAATCATATTCATATGGCCCATTAGGCCCAAATCACCTGCATATGGCCTATTAGGCCCAAATCACATTTTTATGGCCCGTTAGGCCCAGTCACATTCATATTCGTGCTCACATACAAATTCTCATTACATAGCATCAATATTCAGTTTTTGCCTATTATGGGTCCAACAACCCATTGGGCCCATTTAGCCTATTCCGGCCTGTATGGTCAAATCACAACCCAAGTCCACAGAATCGCCCGTGGGTCTTAGGCAACCTATCGGTCCCTCTCTTACAAGTGTTTGCGTACTCGTAAGACCACCGTAGCCACACTTCCAGCTTTTTGGCATTTCGGCATTTCGACATTTCGACTTTTTCCGATTCATTGTATGTGTGCAGTGTATGCACACACCTGGTAAGCAAGCGTGATGCGATCTCCTTAGCCCCAAACCTTGAACACAAATCTCAAATACCTTTTCCTTGATCACGTACCCCCTAGATATCGCAACACCTAAGGAGCAATTCGGCAATGAGCTAAGATCCGAGATCCGATACTAACTCCCTACCACAGTTGATTAGAAAGAGTGAGGGACAATATTAGATACTTAGCGAAGAAAACTGATTGAAAGAGTAACACTTACACTAGATTCGGTCAAAGAGTATTCGACTCTAAAGATTTGAATGGCACAATTGCTTATTCTACATCAAGGGAGAGAGGAAGAAGAATCGGCTAAACCCAGAAGTGAAACAAAGAAATCGGCACAATGAAAATAAAAAAGAGAACAAGGGTTGGGTTTTTGGCTTTTGGAGAAATCGGTAGAAAAAAAAGGAAGAAAACAAAAGGGTTTTCAACTTTTAAAAAAGAAGGATTCTGGCAACAAGGTGAGAAAAAGAGTTTTAGCATTAGCCTCATACCCTTGCATTCGGCACCTATTTATAACCCTTATGGCCGAACTTCTCAAGCCCAAGTTCCCATTTCGTCTCCACTTGCTCCTCACTTCTCATCTTCTCGTTTTTCTCCCTGATAACTTCTTGATCCTTTCCTTAATTTTCTCTTCTAAACACTCCCCTTAGAGTCCATCTTCACGCCACTTCCAACCTTCTAGAAGGCCAAAATTAAATTTCTAAAAACACTAAGCTAGGATTCAAACCTTGGACCTCCTTGCTAGCTATTAACGCCACCTCCCTACACTCTAAGTGGCGTCACTTAGCGACTCCTCCTCAAGGCCTTTTTGATGCTATTTTCCCCTATCTTTAATTAAAAGCCCAACTACTTGCCAACCCTGATTCTATTAATAATTAAATTATAATTTCTTCTACCCCTTAATTCGAACTCAAACCTTAACCATGACTACCTTTGCGTAATTAACACTTAACCGGAATTTCTAAGTACAAAAAAAAAATTCAAGATTTCAAGATTTTTAGGTTTCAGAATTTTTGGGGCGTTACAACTCTACCCCCTTAAAGAAATTTCATCCTCGAAATTTTACCTGATTCAAACAGTTAAGGATATTGACGTTGCATCGCTTCCTCAGGTTCCCAAGTAGCCTCCTCAGCTTTGTGATTCCACCAAAGTACTTTGACAAATGGAACGGACTTCTGTCTTACTACCTTGACATCTCGACCAATTATTTGTATGGGCTCTTCCTCGAAAGTTAGGTCTGGTCTGACCTCAATTTCTTCAATCGCCACGACATGTGAAGGATTCGAGCGATACCGTCTCAGCATGGAAACATGGAACATGTCGTGGATCTGGTCCAGTTCAGGAGGTAATTCTAGCTGATAAGCGACTGGCCCAATCCACCTTACAACCCGATATGGCCCAATGAACCTTGGGCTTAGCTTCCCCTTTTGTCCAAACCTTAATACCTTCTTCCATGGAGAGACCATAAGAAAAACTAAGTCTTCTACTGCATACTCTGTCTCTCATCATTTAAGGTCAGCATACGACTTCTGCCTATCCGAGGCCTCCTTTAACCAATCCCAAATCAATTTTACCTTATCCTCAATATTGGCTACTAACTCAAGGCCCAAAACTCTTCGTTCACCCAACTCCGTCCGACATGTTGGAGTTCGACACCTTCACCCATACAGTGCCTCTTATGAAGCCATCCCAATGCTTGCCTGATAGCTATTATTGTACACGAATTCAGCTAACAGTAAATAGTACCTCGGAACTCAATTACACATCCCCTTAACATATCTTCCAATACTTGAATCACCCTTTCTGACTGTCCATCAGTTTGAGGGTGGAATGCCATACTGAAGTTCAACCTAGTACCCAACGCCTCATGCAGCTTGTTCCAAAATCGCGAAGTGAAACGTGGGTCCCTATCAGATATTATGGACACTGGCACTCCATGCAATCTCACAATCTCTGCCACATACAGCCTAGCCAGCTTTTGTAATGAGTAATCGGTGCGAACCGGTACAAAATGGGCAGACTTGGTTAACCGATCCACTATAACCCAAATCGAGTCTTTCTTAGTAGGCGTCAAGGGTAGCCAACTAACAAAGTCCATAGTGATCCTTTCCCACTTCCAGAGTGGAATCTTCACTGGCTGAAGCAATTCCGAAGGCAGCTGATGTTCCGCATTCACTTTTTGACAGATCAAGCATTTACCTATGAACTCCATAACCTCATGCTAAAGTCCAGGCCACCAATAAAGCTCACGCAAATTTTGATACATCTTGTTTCCGCTAGGATGCATAGCATAAAGACCGCTATGTGCTTCCCGCAGAATGGACTGCTTTATATCATCATCCTTTGGTATACACATTCTTCCACAGAAACACAATACTCCTTCACTATCCCAAAATTTGATGTCTCCCCACTCTCCACTTGTTTAAAACGAGCACTCAAAGTCTCATCCACTAATTGCTTACTCCTTATCTGCTCGACCCACACCGACTTTACTTGAAGCTCAACTATCAAGCTACCATTATCCAACAAGCTTAAACAGGCGAGCATAGCTCTCAAGTCTGACTTAGCCCTACGACTCAATGCGTTGGCTACCACATTTGCTTTGCAAGGGTGGTATTCAATCGTACAATCATAATCCTTCAATAATTCCACCCACCTCCGCTGCCTAAGGTTTAGCTCTTTTTGGGTAAGGAGGTACTTTAAACTCTTGTGGTCCGAATAAATTACGCACTTCTCCCCGTATAAGTAATGCCTCCATATATTAAACGTGAACACCACCATAGCTAGCTCCAAATCATGGATTGGGTAATTCACCTCATGAGTTTTAAGTTGCCGTGACGCATACGCAACCACCTTTCCTTCTTGCATCAATACACAACCTAAGCCTACATGAGATGCGTCACTATAAACCGTAAACTCCTTTCCAGGCGCTGGCTGAATCAGCACAGGAGCCTCAGTTAAAACTTTCTTAAGTTTTCCAAAACTCTCCTGCTGCTTGTCTGTCAAATCAAATGGTACCCCCTTCCTCAACAACTTAGTTAAAGGTGTAGCAATTACTGAAAAGCCCTCAACAGACCACCTATAATATCCTGCCAAGCCCAGAAAACTTTAAATTTTCGATACTGACTTGGGTGTTTTCCAGTCTAACACCGCTTCAACTTTCTGAGGATCCACCTTAATCCCCTCGGCTAACACCACATGTCCAAGAAAACCTCCCTTAGCCAAAATTCACACTTACTGAAGGCATACAGCTGCTTCTCCCTCAAAGTCTGCAATACAATCCTTAAGTGTGCATTATGCTCATCCTCATCTTTTGAGTACACCAAAATTTCATCTATAAAAACTACCACGAACCGATCCAAGTAGGGGTAGAAGACCCGATTCATGAGGTCCATGAAAGAGGCAGGTGCGTTCGTCAGCACGAATGGCATCACCAAGAACTCGTAGTGCCAATAACGAGTTCTGAAAGCCGTTTTATAAACATCCGCCTCCTTCACCCTCAATTGGTGATATCTCGAACGTAGGTCAATCTTCGAGAAAATAGAAGCTCCCCTAAACTGATCAAAAAGGTCATCGATTCTCGGTAGAGGGTACTTGTTTTTAATAGTTAACTTGTTTAACTATCGATAATCGATGCACATTCGCAAGGTTCCATCCTTCTTCTTCACGATTAACATCGGTGCTCCCGATGGAGACACACTTGGTTGAATGAATCCTCGATCCAACAATTCCTGAATCTGTGCCTTAAGTTCCACCAACTCCTTTGGTGACATCCGGTAAGGAGCGATAGACACCAGAGCCGTCCTAGGTAACAACTCGATTCCAAATTCTACCTCCCTGCTGGGTGGCAACCTAGGTAGCTCCTCGAGAAAGACATCCAAAAAATCCCTAACTGTTCTCAACTCCTTAACAGTAGGGCTCTTAGCCTCCGTATTACTAACATAAGCCAAAAAGGCTTCGCATCCCTTTCGTACTAACTTCACAGCCCTTAACGCCGAAATCATGTTCCACAGATAATTTCGCTGTTCACCAATCACCACTACTTCTTTATCCTCTGCCGTTCTTAACACCATTCGCTTTGCAGCACAATCCAAAGTGGTTCGGTGCTTTACCAGCCAATCCATACCTAAGATTAAGTCAAACTCGCTAAACGGCAGCTCCATCAAATCCGCTAAAAAAGTAACCCCTTGGACTACTAAGGGTACCTCCCTAAACAACTTATTCACTCCTACTGACTGCCCTAACGGACTTATCACAGTCATCTCATTTGCAATAATTTCAAACATATCACCCAAAGATTCAGTCATATTGCATGCAACATATAAATGCGTCGATCCAATATCAATCAATGTTGTGCAAGGTAACTCATATATAAAGAACATACCCGTTATCACATTTGGGGCATCCTCGTCTTCTCGGTGACGAGTAGCATAAACCAAAGCTGGCCGTCTTGCCTCAGCATGGCCTACATTTTCGCCTGGAGCTCCACGTCTACATCTGTTACCGTTCCCGCCCCTGGCCTGTCCACGACCCCTTGGCAGCATCTGTCCACCCCTTGGTGGCTGAGCACCACCTTAACCCACAGCTGGCTCTCGACCTGGCGTTCGAGGGCAATCCTTGATCCTATGCTGCATAGACCCATAAGCAAACCAAGCTCCCGTCCTCTTCCAACACTCACCTCTATGGCTTCTCCCACAATCAGCACAAGGTGGCACCCCTAGATTAGTAGCAGGGGGCCCACTCTAACTAGCCCGTTATTCCTAGCCCTAGCCTTAGGCCTTTGTCTAACACCCGGGGTTTCAGCCTCCCTCTTATTCTTACCCTTTTTTTTCCCGATTTAAGTACTTAGTGCACTTAACCACCTCAGCTATCTTTGCTTTCTCCACCAATTTCGAGAAAACTCATTCCCTTTGTGGAGCTATCAATACCCTAAGGCTATCTCTAAGTCCATCCTCAAACCTCACGCAATGCTCATACTCTGTTGCCACTATTACTCTCGCATACCTACTAAGGCGTAGAAACTCCGCCTTATATTCCACCACCAATTTGTTCCCTTGGGTCAAATTCAGGAACTCCTTCCTTCTAGCATCCACATAGCTTGCACCCACATACTTCCCTTGGAACGTAGCTTTGAAAAACTCCCAAGTGACCCGCTCACGATTGGTGCGCGCCACCTTCGTCCACCACCACCTGGTAGGCTTCTTCCCTAAGCAGTGACACTGCTCCTTTCAAGTTTTGCTCAGGTGAGCAGTCCAAGTCCTCTATTATCCTTTCAGTGGCCTCCAACCAATATTCCACCACGTTAGGAGCCACGCCAGTTATGCCCTTAAAGATCTCAGCCCCGTTCGAAAGAAGTTACTCCGGAATGGACCCCCGATTTTTGCTGCCATTATTGGGCCCAGCGACCCTTTCCAAAATTCTTAGCATTACCTGTGACAATGCATCTTCTCCCGCGGCCCGATCATACAGTCCATTCCCAGCCACAGGTGAGGCCGGAGCCTCTTCTACTCCAACATTGGGCACATGGCCCTATGCCGATGACTCAACCCTAAAACTTCTGCGGCCTCAGCCATGGCTCCTTGCACCTCCTCTAGCACTCATCGTCGATTCGCGTATTATCTGGATTAGAAATTTTATGAAGTCTTATTTAGTTTTAATAATTAACCTGATGTTTTATGGAAGTAATTAAAGGGAAGATTGTTTTCAAAAATCCTCTACAGTTTCAAGTTCTTGCGGGCTTTGGTTCCATTCTAACAAGATCATCTAGAGTAGCCCTCTAACTATCTACTATTTAACAATTTAAACAAACTTTAGAATAAGAATACTTACTTGGTTCGACGTCGGAGACTCAGTGTGCCACTCAGCAAGACTTCCTCTTTTCCAAAACATTGTCAAATTTTTTTTAAAAACAAAAAAAATCTCAGTAATAAGGCCCAATTCACAACCCAAGTTTTACAACCTGGGCTCTAATACCACTAAATGTAACACCCTAAACTCAGCCCGGATGTTATGGCCTGATCCGGTGTGTCACATTGAAGTGTTTTAGAGAAAATCGTATTTTCATTGAAAAACCTTCTTAAAATAAGAGAGAATCTTAACTATATAAAAAAAAACTTGTTCAAACTTAAGATTGGATGAAAATAAAGCACTTAGAAATTTAGTTGTGGAAGCGTAGAAAACATACTATAATTTAAGAAATCCATGTTCAACTTCTCGTAGTTACAATGAAAATAATAATAATAATTCAAGTAATAATAACATAAAGAAAGCCTTATTACAATCTAGTCTGAGCATACTTAAAAAGAAATAAAAACTTAAATGCTTAAAAAAAACTAAGTCCGAATTATCTTGCTAGTTGGCCACCTAGAGTCCCTCTAAACATCGAACCTTCTACTGAGCATCACCTGATAATAAAATAAAAGAGGGGGTGAGTTTTCGTAAACTCAGTGTGTACAACCCTCGATGGAAAACAAGCATTCAAAGAAGAATCATTACACATGCAATGCAATCCCATCCAAATTATCCATCCGCTACACACCAGCTTCGTCCCTCGTCACACTATATGGGATATAAATATCGACCTACTCAGCCCACACACCAATGGTAGCCCAGTTGCGGTACTACCCTCATTTACATATTGGGCATTAAAAGCCATCGGTGGATCCACGATTGTCAGGCAACCATGATATCCTTATATACTTCCTCCGTTCCATAGTTCCCACCTCATATGCAACCTAAGCAGAACATCATGTGTATGCATGTCACATCCATAAGACTTACATTCAACACCTAGGGGTATTTTGGTCATTTTTGCCCTTAGGGGCATTTCGGTAATTTTTTCTTAATTATGGTTTCTACTTACCTTAGCCCGTTAACAAGTTTCACGAGCTAAGGTGAATGAATACTATGCACCAGGTAGGATTCCAGAGAAGAGGAGGTGGGTCATTAAGACCGCTTAAGTACCAAGCTCTCCCTAGATCCAATCCTAGACATGCATATACCCACACCTTAACCCTTTGACCTGTCCACGGTTGCAAAATATTAATTAAATGTTATGTAGTTATCATATGCTAGGCCCAAAACCCCTTATAAAGCCAAAAAAATCACATACCTGTATCTGGCCCATTAAGCCCAATCATATTTATATGGCCCGTTAGGCCCAATCATATTCATATGGCCTGTTAGGCCCAAATCACCTGTATATGGCCCATTAGGCCCAAATCACATTTATATGGCCCGTTAGGCCCAGTCACATTCATATTCATGCTCGCATGCAAATTCCCATCACATAGCATCAATATTCAGTTTTTGCCTATTATGGGTTTAACAGCCCATCGGGCCAATTTAGCCTATTCCTGCCTGTATGGCCAAATCACAACCGAAGTCCACAGAATCACCCGTGGGTCTCAGGAAACCTATCGGTCTTTCCCTTACGAGTGTTCGCGCACTCGCAAGACTACCGTAGCCACACTTCTGGCTTTTTAGCATTTTGGCATTTCGACATTTCAGCTTTTACCGATTCATAATGTGTGTGCAATGTATGTACACACCCGGTAAGCAAGCGTGATACGATCTCCTTAGCCCCAAACCTTGAACACAAATCTCAAATAGCTTTTCCTTGATCACGTACCCCTTAGATCAATATCGCAACACCTAAGGAGCAATTCGGCAGTGAGCTAAGATCCGAGATCTGATACTAACTCCCTACCACAGTTGATTAGAAAGAGTGGGGGGACAATATTCAATACTTAGCGAAGAAAGCCAATTGAAAGAGTAACACTTACACTAGATTTGGTCAAAGAGTATTCGACTCTAGAGATTGGAATGGCACAATTGCTTATTCGGTACCAAGGGAGAGAGGAAGAAGAACCGGCTAAACCCAAAAGTGAAACAAAAAAATCGGCACAAGGAAAATAAAAAGGAGAACAAGGGTTGGGTTTTTGGCTTTTGGAGAAATCAACCGAAAGAAAAGGAAGAAAACAAAAGGGTTTTCGACTTTTAGGAAAGAGGGTTTCTGGCAACAAAGTGAGAAAAAGATTTCGGCATTGGCCTCATACCCTTGCATTTGGCACCTATTTATAACCCTTATGGCTGAAATCCTCAAGCCCAAGTTCCCATTTCGGCTCCACTTGCTTCTCACTTCTCATCTTCTCATTTTTCTCCCTGATAACCTCTTGATCCTTTCCTTAATTTTCTCTTCTGAACACTCCCCTTAGAGTCCATCTTCAAGCCACTTCCAACCTTTTAGAAGGCCAAAATTAAACTTCTAAAAACACTAAGCTAGGATTCGAACCTTGGACCTTCTTGCTAGCTATTAACGCCACCTCCCCACACTCTAAGTGGCATCACTTAGCCACTCCCCCACAAGGCCTTTTTGATGCTATTTTCCCCTATTTTTAATTAAAAGCCCAACTACTTGCCTACCCTGATTCTATTAATAATTAAATTTTAATTTCTTCTACCCCTTAATTCAAACTCAAACCTTAACCAGGACCTACTTTTGCGTAATTAACACTTAACCGAAATTGCTAATTATAAAAAGAAAATTCAATATTTTTGGATTTTTGGATTTCAGGATTTTTTGGGGTGTTACAGTTTGCTTCGAGGATGGCCTCAGGGATAATCTTAGGGTTTTGATAGCTCCACAGAGGGAGCGAGATTTTGTTGCATTGGTTGATAAGGTGAAGATCACCGAGGAAGCAATGCGCGCTGAGCGCCAGAACCGAGAGAGAGGTAGGAGTAAGAGGGATTCAGAGCCCTCGAGTTTCGTTCAGAGGCCTAAGAAAAAGGCTAGAGTTGATGGGCCGATCAGAGTTGGGGCTTCTATTGCTATTACTAGACAACCACCGTGTACTAAATATGGCAGACGCCATCTGGGCGTGTGTTGGAAAAGGACTGGGGCATGCTTGAAGTGCAGTCCTTTGGAGCACCATATTAGGGATTGTCTGTAGAGGGCCGATCAAATGCAAGCTTCGGGTAATAATATAGCACTGCCAGCGAGGGTTGTTCAATAGCCAGTGAGAGGCCGTGGTCAGGCCAGAGGTGGTAATGGTTTAGGTTGTGGTCAGATAGCACCGAGCGGAGGTGCTGGTCATACTGAGGCGAGGCAGCCGGCTCTAGTTTATGCTACACGTTGCCGAGAGGATAGAGATGCTCTGGACGTCATCATGGGTATATTCTTTATTTATAATGTACATTATACTACATTAATAGATATAGGATCCACTCACTCCTATATAGCTTGTACCGTATCTGAAAACTTGGGTGTACTGGTTGAGAGCACTACGAGTGAGGTCACTGTGCTGAGTCTGTTGGGGCAATCAGTAAAGGTAAATAAGTTGTTTAGAGACGTTCCTTTGGAGGTTCAAGGGGCTATTTTTCTAGCTGATCTGATGGAACTGCCTTTCAGAGAATTTGATCTGATACTGGGAATGGACTAGTCGGTCAAGCACCGAGTGAGCTTAGATTATGCCATAAAAAGGGTTGTACTGAGAATTGTGGAGGACAGTGAGGTAGTCATAATTGAAGAGCATCAGAACTACTTATCGAATGTGATTTTTACATTGAGGGCTGAAAAGTTGGTTCGTAAAGGATGTGAGGCGTATCTGGCCTACATCAGTGTTTCAGATTCAGGGGATTCTTCGGTTAAGGATATCAGGATGGTTAAGGACTTTCCAGACGTTTTACCTGAAGAGCTACCTAGGTTACCTCTAAATCGTGAAGTAGAGTTCGAGATTGTGCTCCTTCCTGGTACAACTCCGGTGTCCATCACTCCTTATAGAATAGCACCGAAAGAGCTTGTGGAGGTTAAGGCTCAGATTCAAGAGTTACCGAATCGTCGGTTCATCTGCCCTAGTGTGTCTCCGTGGGAGCACCAGTTCTATTCGTGTAAAAGAAGGATGGATCCATGCGTATGTGTATCGACTACCGGCAATTGAATAAGTTGACCATCAAGAATAAGTACCCCATACCAAGGATAGACGATTTGTTTGACCAATTATGAGGGGCTTTAGTTTTCTCCAGGATTGACCTCCGATCAGGATATCATCAGTTGAGGGTTAAAGAGACTGATTTGCACAAGATAATATTTAGGACTCAATACGGTCATTATGAGTTCCTAGTAATGCCATTTGGACTAACGAATACACCAGAGCTTTCATGGATCTGATGAATCGAGTGTTTCAGCCCTATCTGGATTGGTTCATAGTAGTATTTATTAACAACATACTGGTGTATTTGAGGACTGGGGATGAACATGATGAACACCTAAGAGTGGTTCTACAGGTTCTACGAGAGAAACAACTATACACTAAGTTCAGTAAATGTGAATTCTGGCTATGTGAAGTAGCATTTCTGGGACACGTGGTTTCTGCTGGGGGATCAGAGTTGATCCTCGAAAGATTGATGCTATCTTGGATTGGAAGCAGCCTAAGACTGTATTTGAGATCCGCAGTTTTCTAGGACTGGTAGGGTATTATCAACATTTTGTTGAAGGGTTTTCACTAATTGCGGCACCCTTGACTAAGCTGTTACATAAGGGTGTGCCGTTTAACTGGATTGATTGTAACAAGAGAGCTTTGAGAAGCTCAAAACTATACTGACTGAGGCCCCTTTTTCGATACAGCCAGAGTCTGGAAAAGAGTTTACTGTCTACAACAATGCATCACATGTCAGTTTGGGATGTGTATTAATGCAAGAGGGTAAGGTGGTAGCATATGCGTCTCGTCAGCTTAAGACTCATGAGGCGAATTATCCAATGCATGACCTAGAGTTGGCCGCAATGGGTTCGCATTGAAAATCTAGAGGCATTACTTATATGGTGAAAAGTGTATCATCTACACGGATCACAAGAACCTCAAGTATCTTCTCACTCAGAAGGAGTTAAATCTTAGGCAGCATAGATAGATTGAGCTGCTTAAAGACTACGACTATACGATTAAATACCACCCTGGTAAGCCCAATGAGGTGGCCGGTGCACTGAGCCGTAATGTTATGACTGATTTGAGGGCGATGTTTGCTCGCCTCAGTTTATTTGATAATGGAAGTCTGCTAGCTGAGCTTCAGCTTAGGCATAAGTAGATTAAGCAGATGAAGGGTAAATAGTTCAAAGATGAATCTTTGGGTCTTCATTTTTGACAAGTTGAGAATGGGCATACTGAGGACTTTGGACTGAATAGCGAATGGGTACTCTATTTTTGAGGGAGAATCTGTGTACCAAAAGATACTGAATTGAGGTAGTTGATACTGAGAGAGGCACAAAGTAGCCACTATGCAATGAACCCTGGTGGAAATAAAATGTATCGAGACCTTCATGAATTATACTGGTGGCTAGGACTTAAACAAGAGGTTACTGATTTTATGGGTAAATGTCTGACTTACCAGTAGGTTAAGCCTGAACATCAGCTACCTTCGAGTTTGTTGCAGCCAGTTAAGATTCCACTTTGGAAGTAAGAGCGAGTGACTATGGACTTCGTCAGTGAGTTACCTTTCACACCCACTAAGAAGGATTCTGTTTGGGTCATCATGGATCGATTGACCAAGTCTGCCCACTTCATACCTGTTCGTACTGACTACTCTCTGCAGAAGCTGGCTAAGTTGTATGTGTTTGAGATAGTGAGACTGCATGGGGTACCGGTTTCAATAATATCTGACAGGCATCCTTGCTTCACGTTTCGGTTCTGGAAGAAGTTACATAAAGCTCTGGGTAATAGATTGGACTTCAGTACTGCGTTCCATCCTCAGACCTACGATCAGTCAGAGAGGGTGATTCAGATGCTGGAGGATATGTTAAGGAGTTGTATGATTGATTTCTGTGGCAGTTGGGAGGATTACTTGTCGCGAGCAGAGTTTACTTATAATAACAACTATCAGTCTAGCATTCAGATGGCACCTTATGAGGCATTATACGGTCGTAGGTGTCGCACACCTTCATGTTTGATTGAGTTGGACGAGTGGCGTGTCCTGGGCCCTGAACTGATTTCTTATACTAAGGATAAAGTTAGACTAATTCAGGACCGAATAAAAGTGTCATCTGATAGGCAGAAGTCCTATACAGACCCGAAGCAACGTGAAATTGAGTATTCTGCGGGAGACCTGTTTTCTTGAAGAAGGTACTGAGTATTCTGTGAAATTGATTTTATGGGTAAATGTTTGACATGGAAAAAGGTACTGGATTTGGTTGTAAAGGCAAGTTGAACCCTAGATTCATTGGACCTTATCGTATCCTAAAGCGTGTAGGACCAGTTACCTACCAGTTGGAGTTACCACAAGAGCTAGATTGAATTCACGATGTATTCCACATCTGAATGTTGAGGTGCTACCGCTTTGATCCCACGCATATTGTTCCTATTGAGGAGATCGAGGTTAGGCCAAATCTGACCCTTGAAGAGAAGCCAATTCAGATATTGAAGCGAGATGTAAAGGTTCTAAGAAGAAAATCCATCCCACTGGTTAAAGTTCTTTGGCGTAATCATAGCTCTTAGGAGACAACGTGGGAGCCTAAGGATGCGATGCGGCAGAAGTATCATCGTATGTTCTGATCAGGTAAAATTTCGAGGCTGAAATTTCCTTTAAGGGGGTTAGAGTTGTAATGCCCCAAAATTTGTATAATTGTTTTTGTGTATTTATAACACAAATATATGTCTGCTTCAGTGGTTATGTATTCTGGGAGTGTCTGAGAAGTCTTAGGTTCAAGCCTTGACTTAGGCAAAAATTTTTGTTTTAAATGAATAAAGCCCTATCTCTAGACAGTAGGCTTTTAATTAATTATTTGTAAAAACATGTCAAAATAGGCCTGCTATCTGGTGGCTAAGTGGTGGGTTGGTGTGCTGAAGGTCAGGAGTTCAAGGCTCTGCATGGATAAAGGATTTATTTTTACTGCTTATTCCGTGGGATTGCTGTAGGTTGACCAAAATGCTGTACTGTTTGAGTGAGGTTTAAATTCAGTTGTTGAGGGATTTTTGGTGGATGTTTGGGGAGTTTGAGGGTGAATGGGAGTGTGATGGATGGTTTAGTGGAGGAAATTAAGGGATAATGAGAGTTTTTCATGGGATTGAGGAGCAAAATAAGGGAATCCTCATATTATCCAAATTATTATTGATTTTATTTTGATTCTATGATTCCTTTCTTTCAAGAAAAAAGAATCGGTTCCCATATTGTTCCCAATTTTTTTTTTGACGTCAATTCCCCTTCCCCTCTAGTCTGTTGTTCGCCATTTTGCTCCTCCCTTTGTCGAATATTGCTAGGTGAATTTCTGCTACATCTTTTGTTCCTTTTTAGCTTTTCACACTTCCCTTCCCAATGTTTTATTTTTCTTTTTCTCACCGTCACCTCTTCTTTTTTGCCTCTTTCAGTCATTGATTCCCCTTTTTGATTCTTTCCCTCTTGTATTGCTAAATTGCGCTTTGCTCTGTCGTCAGTTTGGTAAGTGATTTAGGTGCTTCATTGTCTCATTTTATAAGTTACTGAATGAAGGTTATATTTGTATTCTTGGGGTTTTTAATTAATTGTGTTCTTTTCAATTTCCTCTCCTCCCAGCAAGGAAAACTTTGACTCCTCTCTTACACTCTCTTTCTCCGGTTCTTTTCAGCTGGGGTTTTTCTTTAACAACAGTCGGTTGTGCTTGATTAGTAAGTATGGTTTGATTGAAGTTTAAAGTAAATTTTGACTAGGGTTTAACGAGAAGGTTTTATGACTTTTGTATTAGGTGGAGACCAAGAGTTGCTTGGTGCATCTTCAAGGAATTGAGTGGGCGATTTCGGTTGATTCTGGTAAAGGGTTTTCGATTGTTGATCGATTTTTAACCTCATTAGCTTTTGATTGAATATCAAACTAAGTAGTTGATTAAATGATGTTCCGGTTGAATCTAGGTTATAGAGTACTCGGAGGGTGGTTTAACTACAAGTGAAATCAGGTGTGTAGCTGTAACACTGTAAATAGAAATTGGCAAAAAGCCAAAAAGTGAGGCTATCGATGCCACACAAGCATGTGTCCGTCCGTGTGTGTAACACCCCAAACCCGGCCTGGACTTTATGGCTAAATCTGGCGATGTCACATTGAAGTGTTTTTCGTAAAGTGTGAAATTGTTAAAAATCCATTCTCAATTAAACTTTTTTGAATGACTTTGAAGATGATTTCAAGGCTTGTCGTTTATTTTCAAAATGTTAGTCGTTTGTCAAAAATTAATCATATTAAAACATCGTTATTTATTTTAAAACGTTGTTTCTTTCGGAAGCTCTTAAAATCGATTACGTATTCGTGGTATTTTTGAAAAACATTTATCTTTTTGAAAACCCGCGTCTTTTTCCTACTGGTAGTAGTATTAAAACAAAAGAAATATAAATCCCCAAATTAAGGATAAAGTCCAGAGAGGCCTTATTACATAAAAATACCCAAATTAAACTACTTATAAATTAAAAGATAAATATAGAAGCATAAGCTGTTGTGTGGCCACATTCGAGTCCCTCGAAGCACCGATCCGCCTAAAGATTACCTGCGCAGATAAGCAGAAGGGTGAGTTTACGAAAACTCAGTGTGTAATCCCTTAATAAACAGACAGTCAAGCATACAGTGAGCAAATACAGTTTGGGCCTAAGCCCATATCAGTAACAGTGACAATATCAGTTTGGGCTTTAGCCCATCTCAATGCAGAAATAGTCATGTGTTTGGCGTTGGCCCATTGCAGTAACAGTAATCAGTACAGTAACAGTTTAAAATAGTATATAATTCCTACCAGTATATAATTCCTACCCATCCAGCCTCTACACTCCATCTGCGTCCAACCCTGCACTCCATGTGGGATATAATCAACCCACCAATCCCTACACTCTAGAATTAGCACCGGTTGCAGCACTAAACAGTAATATACAGCTGGGCTACCAGTAATTTAGGCTCGAAGCCTTTCAGTACACTTCCTCTTATTAGTATAAACCTATCCCCATGCAATGCATCATACAATCATGTCATGTCATATCATAGAATCATACATGTATCCATTACAGTTCAAATAGCATGCTAAAATAGGGTCATACATGTACATATATATATATATATGCATCACATAGGGGCAAAATAGTCATCTCACAATACAAGGGTAAAATAGTCATTTTATCATATAGGGGTTCACTTACTGACCCAACAGTAGGTCCACAGTCGTCTCGAGCGACCCGTGCAACCTTAACAGTCAAACAATGAAAATGGGCCTACAGCTTATATTGCGGGCCCATATGGGCCCACACGTTCACGTGGCCCACAAACCCAAAAATAGCCCTAGTCGTGTGGTTTACTCGTGTGGGGCCCACAGGCTCATGGGGCCCACACGGCTCATTTCGGCCTAACGTGGCCCAAACGGCCTAAGGCCATGAAATCGCTCATGTTGGCCTCTACGATCTAACGCCCACGTTTATGCGTTCGGATTACCACACGAGCTAGCGCACACCCGTGTGGCATCAATGGTCACAGTTTTCGGCTTTTACCATACTACGATTTGGGCAGTGTTTACACACCTGATTACAGAAACACGCACGTAACCCTTGAGCACTCCAAACCTTGATCTAATCCACAAACATTCACTTAGTCACGAGGTAATCAAATTAATACTACTCCTTTCCAAAACACTTATCCAAAGATCAATTGTCACATACCTTGATTCGAACCCCCAAGCCCTTACACACACCTAAACCGTTGATCAAGAATGATTTCCCCTTCTTCAGTTATTATTTGCATACCAATTAGAACCCCCAATAACAACTATTCATAACCATAGTTTGATCTCTAAACGAAAATACATACCTACTGAAATCGTAGAATCACAGAGCAGGAATAGTACACAAAATCGGCAGAGAGGGAGAGAGCAGAAAAGAGAATCCGGTACAATGAGGGTAAAGAAAAAGAAAGGAAATCATTAAAACAAAGAAAAAAGAGATTGACAGAAGGTCGAGCAGCAACAATCGGTACCAACAACAATGAACAGTCAATAGGGGATTGTGGGAAACGGGAATGCAAAACAAAATTGAGAACTTACCAGTTAAGGTTCGGCTAAAGGACCAAGCCAAACCCCAATTTGACTTCGGCAGTAAAAGAGAGCTTGAAAAAAACAAAAGTAACAAAGTGGAAAGGGGGAAAGGAGGAAATAGCAGAGAAGAACACAACCACTGAAATTTTCAGAGAAAAAAAAAGAAAGAAAACAAACTAAAGCAAATTGCCAAAAGAGATTTTGGCTACAGGGGAACAAAGGAGTTTTGCAGTCAGAATTTTGGAAAACTGAGAAGAGGGTGCCAAAATTTTGGGAAGACAGAATTCAAGTCCAACTCAAACACATCCCACTCCCCCATACTCTCCACCAAATCAGCACCACTCTTCCACTAAACTCAAATCCCTTCTTTTTCTCCCCAAAAGGTGATAACCTCCCATATCCCATTATTTCCTCCTACAAATTCGGCACGACAATTCCCCTACACCTCCAACACCTAGTAGTTCAGTCAAACACAACTCTTCCATGGCCAAGCAGTAAAAATAAAACACCCACTGTGCTCACCAGGATTCGAACCTCAGTCCTCTAGCATAGATAAAATGCCACCTATCCCCTAGACTAGTAAACTTGTAACAGCCCGATTTAGGGCCAAAACGGAATAGTGGTTTTGAAACCATGAATCCGAGATTTAAAAAAAATTATTATTATGATTAAGTTTTAGCGTTTATATTATGATTTCATAATTGTGTGAAAATTTCGTTGCGAAATTTTATCGATTGGATGCTTAATTTGACGTTTAGGACTAAATTGAAATAGGTAAAAAATGTGTGTCTAATTCATAAAGTACTAGATTGAAATGGGGGTTTTAAGTAGAGGTCCTTAAATGGCAATTAGACTATTATCTTTTATATGGACAAAAATTAGGACATGGATGGAATTTTTAGAAAGTTTAGTAGTAAGGGCATTTTGGTCATTTGCATATAAAATGAAATAAAATGGGAAAAATAACACAAAAATGTGTTCATCTTCATTAAGCTTGGCCAAAATTTGCATGTTCTCCATAGCTAGGGTTTTTCCCAAGCTTTCAAGCTCAATAATCAAGAAAGGCATGGAATCGATCTCGAACGGGGGAAGGAAAAGGTTTTGGACTAAATTGCAAAATTTCCATATTTTGCACCGAGGTAAGTTTGTATGTAAATAACACATTAACTTCATTTACATTTTTATATTTCAGCCTATTATATATATATATATATATTAGCTGATTTTGAAGCATAAATTGACTATTGGAAGAATGGAAATAAGTAATAGAGAGAGAAATCCCAGTTGAACATTCGAAAAGATTGAATAATATAGATGGAGTGTAGCTAGGTCACATGTATGATGCCGAGTGCACATCATGTGTACAAGAAAGCTACGCGATACTATGTAGTAGCTAGGTCACATGTGTGATACGGGAAGTATCCCATAGAGACAAGAGAGCTACAGGAGAGATAAATGTAGCTAGGTCACATGTGTGATTCCAAGTGAAGGACACCATGTAGACAAGAGAGCTACGAGATAAATTGGCTAGGTCACCTGGGTGGTACTAAGTGTTCACCATGTGTACAAGAGAGCCGAATTATATGAAATATGATGGTGGAGTGTGTCTTTGAAACCATCAAGTATCGGAAATTGATCCGAATTGTTCAACGGGATGGCTTTATGGTGACATTGTAATCATGGACCTATACTTGTGATGTATGAAAGGTGGTGAAAATGAATTGTGATATGCATGTTAAAATGAGAGTAATATAAAGAAAGTGTGAAAGAGTGAATTAGCAATAATACTGTTTTGGACAGACGTAGTGTCATGAATTTGAAAAATCACCAAAAATAATGGGAATTTAATTAGAGACTGAATGAGATATGAATTTAAAGATTAATGAGTCTATATTCATGTAAAAGAAACAGAGCAAGTAAAGGAATCTTATATTTTGAGAAATTTGTATTTTCGTGAGACCTGTTCAGATTGACTATATGATCCCCTGTTTAGATTTTAAAAATTTACCATAAATTGTAAAGAAACAATTATAAGTTGTATCTTACATGTATGAAATACTTATTGAGTCTAGTTTTATAAAAAATAAATGGCATAGTCATTGAAACTCTAAATAGAGAGATATATGAATCGTAATATCTGAGGGTCGAGAGTGCTTGAACCTCTGAGTGGCCGAGAACTGAAAGCAGGGAGACTTTAACTAATAAACTGTACTAATTTGATTGACCAAAAATTCTAGAAAAAATTAGTAAGTAGATACATGAGTCTAGTTTTAAAGAAAATTTACGGAATTGTATTTCGAGTTTCGTAACTCGAGTTATGATTTATTTAGTGAACATGACGTAGGAGAGACAGCTTGACCAAAGTGGAGTAAATAGTGAAATTAAAAGTTGATGCACTTGAGTTATTATGTAATCATATTAAATTCTTTATTCATTATTTATATACTTGCTTACTAAGCTATAAGCTTACTTTCTTTTCTCTCTTTTGTCTTATAGTGTCGTCCAGCTTGCACAGGAGTCAAGGATCGTTGAAGATCTGCCTACACTATCAATATTTTTGGGTATTTGAACTAAACATTTTGAATTATGGCATGTATAGTAGGCTTAGTTATTTTGTTACACGTCATAATTGCCTAGGCTAAAAATATTGGCTACAGTATGTGATCAAGTATTTTGTACAAAGCCATTGGAGTTGGCTAATATTGTTAAAGGCATATGTTATAATGTTTCATGATCCAATTGGATGCCATATTTTTGTTTCGGTTTTACTTAATGGTATGTGTTATGTTCTGGTAATACCTCATACACTGTTTTGGTGTGGAATGCGTGTATGGGACATTACATTTAGTGGTATCAGAGCCAAGGTTTAGTCGGTTCTCAGACTAATATGGTGTGTGTGAAAGTCTAGCTATACATGCCATAAATATATTATGATAGTGTGGTGACTCCTGATTATTTTAAACTGTGTTTTATTTTAATATAGTAATGGATCCCGATTTAAGCTAGCTGGTGATGATCTCGCTTAGTAATGCACCGGCTCCGCACAAGGGACCGCTTTCAGAGAAAGTAGACCTGATACATTGAGACAGGGAGATGAGGCTCGGGATGCCTTTCTCCAACTGATGAATAATTGGTATACTGAGTTTATTCGAGCAAACCCAAATGCTCAACCTCCTCTACCCCCTCCCATACCTCAGACGGTTCCTGTAGCTGCTCAAGGCATAGATTTGGTAAGAATGAACAAGCCTCCAGTTGACAAGATTCAAAAACAAGGGGCCGAAGAGTTTAGAGCAAAGATCGATGATGATCCCGAGAAAACAGAGTTCTGGCTTGAAAATTCTACCCGTGTACTTGATGAGCTCTCATGTACACCCGAAGAGTGCTTAAAGTATGCTGTATCACTTTTGAGAGATTCAGCCTACCACTGGTGGAAGACTTTGGTAGCAGTGGTGCCAAAAGAAAGGGTTACTTGGGATTTCTTCTAGGAAAAATTCAGAAAGAAATATATAAGTCAGTGATTTATTGATAAAAAATGGAAGGAGTTCCTCGAATTGAAGCAGGGCAAAATGTCTGTGGCAGAGTATGAACGCAAATTTGTAAGACTCAGCAAGTATGCCTAGGAATATGTGTCCACCGAGGCCATTATGTGTAAAAGGTTTGAGGATGGGCTAAATGAGGACATTAAAGTGCTTGTGGGAATTTTGGAGCTGAAAGAATTTGTAATATTGGTTGATCGAGCTCTTAAAGCTGAAGAATTGAACAAAGAAAGAAGAAAAGCTGCTATTGAGGCTCGAGATGCCAGAAAGAGGCTGATAAGCAAGTCATTTCAATGTCAATCAAAGAGGTCCAAAGAGACAAACCCTCGAATGACAGTTTCAACTGGGGATTCACACAGAGATCGTGGTAGGGCATATTCGGGGTCTAAAGCTTAAGCTACTTCAGTGGCAAGTGTGGGTAATGTGCAATCTAGAAAGCCCGAATGTCAACAATGTGGCAGGCAACATTATGGTGAGTGTTGGGGAAACGAGCAAGCTTGTTTCAAGTGCGGTTCTCGCGAGCATTTTATTAAGGACTATCCGAAGAAAGTTAAAGAAGAAAAATTTCAGAGTGCTAGACAGAGTACTACCGCTAGCAGAGGTAGACCACCGAGAAATACCTAAAGTGGAGCTAGCAGTAAAACTGTAATGAAAGATTCAACAGCGAGATCAGAGGCTAGAGCGCTACTAGAGCTTATACCATACATGCCCAAGAGGATGCATTATTCTTGATGTGATTACTGGTACATTTTTTCTTTATGATACTATTGTTGTTGCATTGATTGATCCCGAGTCTACTTATTCCTATATTTGTGTGAATTTAGTATCTAATAAGAAGTTGTCTGTTGAGTTTACTGAGTATGCGATTAAAGTGTCGAACCCCTTAGGCCAATATGTGCTATTTGATAAGGTTTGCAAGAATTGCCCATTAATGATTCAAGGTCACTGCTTTCCAGCTAATTTGATGTGTTACCATCTGATGAGTTTGATGCTATCTTGGGAATGGATTGGTTGACATTGTATGATGCCAAGGTAAATTGTAAACAGAAAACATTAGAGTTGAAATGTGAAAATGTTGAAATTCTGTGGGTTGAAACAGATGAATCAAATAAATTGCCTATGGTGATTTCGCACATGTCTACACAGAAATACATAAGGAAAGGGTGCGAAGCTTATCTTGCCTATGTAATGAATACTGAAATGTCTGAATTAAAGCTTGAAGCAGTGCCGATAGTCTGTGAATTTCCAGATGTGTTTCGGAGGAATTACCTAGGTTGCTCTCAGAAAGAGAGATAGAGTTTGCCATTGATTTGTTGCTCAGGGGACTACACCGATCTCGATTGCTCCATATAGAATGGCTTTGACCGAATTAAGAGAATTGAAGGCTCAGTTGCAAGAGTTAACAGACAAAGGGTTTGTGAGACAGAGTTTCTCTCCCTAGGGTGCTCCTGTATTGTTCGTAAAGAAGAAAGATGGCTCAATGAGGCTTTGCACTGATTACCGTCACTCAATAAGGTGACTATAAAGAACAAGTACTAATTCATCGAGGATTGACGATTTATTCAATCGGTTGAAGGGGGCAACAAGTGTTTTCAAAGATCGATTTGAGGTCCTAAGCATTACCACGGTGAGAGTTAAGGAGTCGGATGTCTCAAAAGCGCTTTCGGACAAGGTATGGACATTATGAGTTCCTTGTGATGCCTTTTGGCTTAACAAATGCTCCAGCTATATTTATGGACTTGATGAACTGAATTTTTCGACCATATTTGGATAAGTTTGTGGTAGTGTTTATAGATGACATCCTAATCTATTCTCGAGATGAGTCTGAGCATGCCGAACACTTGAGAACCATATTGAAGATCTTAAGAGAAAAGAAACTATTTGCTAAGTTTAGCAAAAGTGAGTTTTGGCTTCGTGAAGTCAAATTTTTGGGACATATAGTCTCAGGTGCTAGTATTCAGGTGGATTCGAGCAAAATTTCCGCGATCGTTGATTGGAAACCACCAAAGAATGTATCCGAGGTTAGAAGGTTTTTAGGCTTGGCCGAGTATTATAGACGTTTTGTCGAGGGATTTCTGATGATTGCCTCTCCTATGACTAATTTACTGCAAAAGAATGTTAAGTTTGAATGGACTGATAAATGTCAGCAGAGTTTTGAAAAGCTGAAAGAACGATTGACTGAAGCACCAATTTTAGTATAGCCCGAGCCCAGGAAGGAGTTTGTAATTTATATGATGGATCATTGACAGGCCTTAGATGTGTACTAATGCAAGAGGGTAAAGTGGTAGCTTATGCCTCAAGACAGTTAAAACCGCACGAGAAAAACTATCCTACACATGATTTGGAATTGGCCGCTATTGTCTTTGCCTTGAAGATCTGGCGACATTATTTGTATGGTGAAAAATGTCAAATTTTTACTGATCACAAAAGTTTGAAGTATTTGATGAATCAAAAGGATTTGAATCTGCAACAACGGAGATGGCTTGAATTATTGAAGGATTATGAGCTAGTGATTGATTATCATCCGGGAAAAGCGAATGTAGTTGCTGACGCCTTGAGTAGGAAATCTCTTTTTACTTTGAGAGCCATGAATACGAGGTTAGCATTGTCTGATGATAGGTCAATCTTGGCAGAGATGAGGGTTAAACCGTTATTTCTCCAGCTAATTTGTGATGCTCAAAAGAACAATAGTGAGTTGCGAACCAAGAGAACTCAGTGCAAATCGGGTTACGACTCATATTTCTGAGTTGGACCAGATGACTGTTTAATGTTTCGAGATAGGATTTGTGTACTGAAAAATGATGAATTGATTTAGAAAATACTACATGAGGCACATAGTGACTGTTTGTCAGTTCACCCTGGTAGCACAAAAATGTATAATAATTTAAAGAAGTTATATTGGTGGCCAGGCATGAAAAGGGACATTTCTGAATTTGTAACCAAGTGTTTGATTTGTCAACAAATAAAAGCTGAGCATCAGGTGCCTTCAGGATTACTCCAACCGGTAATGGTGCCTGAATAGAAATGGGATAAGATTACCATGGATTTTGTAACCGGGTTGCCTCTGACTCTTAAAAAGAAGGATGCTGTCTGGGTAGTGGTTGATAGGTTAACAAAGTTGGCTCACTTTATACCGGTACGTTCCGATTACTCACTTGATAAATTAGCTGAATTATATATTGCTAAAATTGTGAGGTTGCACGGGGTACCTATGTCTATAATATCAAATAGAGATCCGAGATTTACCTCAAGATTCTGGAAAAAGTTACAAGAAGCTTTGGGCACAAAATTGAACTTTAGTACCGCGTTTCATCCACAAACAGATGGTCAGTCGGAAAGAGTAATCCAGGTACTCGAAGATATGCTTAGATGCTGTGTTTTAGAATTTGAAGGCAGTTGGGAGAAATATCTATCTTTGGTTGAATTTGCCTACGATAATAGTTTTCAGTCAAGTATACAGATGGCACCGTACGAAGCCTTGTATGGTCGCAAGTGTCGGACTCCTTTATATTAGACTGAACTTAGTGAGAAACAGATTCATGGGGTTGATCTAGTTAAAGAAAGCTCAAGAAAAGTAAAAGTAATTCGTGATTGCACGAAAAGTCGCTTCGGATCGACAAAAGTCATATGCAGATTTAAAAAGAAAAGAGATTGAATTTCGGGTGGGTGATAAAGTGTTCTTGAAGGTATCACAATGGAAAAAGATTCTAAGATTTGGCCGGAAAGGCAAGTTGAGTCCGCGTTTTATTGGGCCGTACGAGATTACTAAGAGGATTGGACTAGTGGCATATCGGTTGGCCTTACCGACAGA
The DNA here is from genome assembly GCA_025698475.1 of Gossypium anomalum. Classification (NCBI taxonomy): domain Eukaryota; kingdom Viridiplantae; phylum Streptophyta; class Magnoliopsida; order Malvales; family Malvaceae; genus Gossypium; species Gossypium anomalum. The sequence goes on from CM046963.1 coordinate 45,235,276, forward strand.
GTTAGAAAGAATTCATAATGTGTTTCATGTATCAATGTTGCGACGTTATTGTTCTGATCCTTCACATGTGATTTCTCCAACAGAAATTGAGATTCGATCAGACTTAACCTATGATGAGGAACCGATTAAGATTTTGGCTCGAGAAGTACAATAGTTGAGAAAGAAAAGTATAGCTTGAGTAAAAGTGTTATGGCAAAGACATGGAGTAGAAGAAGCTACGTGGGAACCGGAGGAAACCATGAGAAAATAGTACCCAAATCTCTTTACCGGTAAGATTTTCAGGGACGAAAATCCCTAAAGGGGGGAGAGTTGTAACTGCCTGATTTAGGGCCAAAACGGAATAGTGGTTTCGAAACCACGAATTCGAGATTTAAAAAAATTATTATTATGATTAAGTTTTAGCGTTTATATTATGATTTCATAATTGTGTGAAAATTTCGTTGCGAAATTTTATCGATTGGATGCTTAATTTGACGTTTAGGACTAAATTGAAATAGGTAAAAAATGTGTGTCTAATTCATAAAGTACTAGATTGAAATGGGGGTTTTAAGTAGAGGTCCTTAAATGGCAATTAGACTATTATCTTTTATATGGACAAAAATTAGGACATGGATGGAATTTTTAGAAAGTTTAGTAGTAAGGGCATTTTGGTCATTTGCATATAAAATGAAATAAAATGGGAAAAATAACACAAAAATGTGTTCATCTTCATTAAGCTTGGCCAAAATTTGCATGTTCTCCATAGCTAGGGTTTTTCCCAAGCTTTCAAGCTCAATAATTAAGAAAGGCGTGGAATCGATCTCGAATGGGGGAAGGAAAAGGTTTTGGACTAAATTGCAAAATTTCCATATTTTGCACCGAGATAAGTTTGTATGGAAATAATACATTAACTTCATTTACATTTTTATATTTCAGCCTATTATATATATATATATTTTAGCTGATTTTGAAGCATAAATTGACTATTGGAAGAATGGAAAAAAGTAATAGAGAGAGAAATCCCGATTGAACATTCGAAAAGATTGAATAATATAGATGGAGTGTAGCTAGGTCACATGTATGATGCCGAGTGCACATCATGTGTACAAGAAAGCTACGCGATACTATGTAGTAGCTAGGTCACATGTGTGATACGGGAAGTATCCCATGTAGACAAGAGAGCTACGGGAGAGATAAATGTAGCTAGGTCGCATGTGTGATTCCAAGTGAAGGACACCATGTAGAGAAGAGAACTACGAGATAAATTGGCTAGGTCACCTGGGTGGTACTAAGTGTTCACCATGTGTACAAGAGAGCCGAATTATATGAAATATGATGGTGGAGCTGTGTGCTGAAACCATCAAGTATCGGGAATTGATCCGAATTGTTCAATGGGATGGCTTTATGGTGACATTGTAATCATGGACCTATACTTGTGGTGTATGAAATGTGGTGAAAATGAATTGTGATATGCATGTTAAAATGAGATTAATATAAAGAAAGTGTGAAAGAGTGAATTAGCAATAATATTGTTTTTGGAGATTTGTTGTCGTGAATTTGAAAAATCACCAAAAATAATGGGAATTTAATTAGAGGCTGAATGAGATATGAATTTAAAGCTTAATGATTCTATTTTCAAAAGAAACAGAGCAAGTAAAGGAATCTTATATTTTGAGAAATTTATATTTTCGTGAGACTTGTTCAAATTGACTGCATGATCCCCTGTTCAGACATTAAAAATTTACTATAAATTGTAAAGAAACAATTAGGAATTGTATCTTACATGTATGAAATCCTTATTGAGTCTAGTTTTATAAAAAAACAAACGTCATAGTCATTGAAACTCTGAATAGAGAGATATATGAATCGTAATATACAGGGGTCAGAGTGGCCGAACCCTGAAATAGGGGAGACTTTAACTAATAAAATGTACTAATTGGATTGACCAAAAATTCTAGAAAAAGTTTAATAAGTAGATATATAAGTCTAGTTTCAAGGAAAATTTACAGAATTAGATTTCGAGTTTCGTAACTCAAGTTATGATTTATTTAGTGAACATGACGCAGGAGAGACAGCTTGACCAAAGTGGAGTAAATAGTGAAATTAAAAGAAGATACACTTGAGTTATTATGTAATCATATTAAATTCTTTATTCATTATTTATATACTTGCTTACTAAGCTATAAGCTTACTTTCTTTTCTCTCTTTTTTCTTATAGTGTCGTCCAGTTTGCACAGGAGTCAAGGATCGTTGAAGATCTGCCTACACTATCAATTTTTTTGGGTATTTGAACTAAACATTTTGAATTATGGCATGTATAATAGGTTTAGTTATTTTGTTACGTGTCATAATTACCTAGGCTAAAAATATTGGCTATAGTATGTGATCGAGTATTTTGTACAAAGCCATTGAAGTTGGCTAATATTGTTAAAAGAATATGTTATAATGTTTCATGATCTAATTGGATGCCATATTTTTGTTTCGGTTTTACTTAATGGTATGTGTTATGTTCTGGTAATACCTCGTACACTGTTTCGGTGTGGAATGCGTGTATGGGGCGTTACAAGACCCTATTTTTGTCATGCTTTACTCGCATTTAATTATAAGCCTACTAACTAGGGTGTAACACCCTGAATTTGGGCCTAGAAGTTTTGGGCCTTGGGCATGGGAGTGGTTGAAGACAGCTTATAACATTTTGTTGTGCATGTAAATTTCGTTAATGAAGGCTTGTTTTAGTGGTTAAGTGTGCTGAGAAGTGTTGGAGAAGTCTTGGGTTCAAACCTGGACTCTAGCAAAAATTTTGGTTTAAGGTGAATCAAACCTTGGGTGTAGTAGGTAGGCCTTAAGAATATTGTTGGAGAAAAGATGACACAAAAAGGAGTGCGGTGTAGAGGCAAGGTGGCGCCACTTAGGGGACAAGGAAGTGATGCCATAGAGGAAGCAAGGGGTCCAAGGTTCAAGTCTTGGCTCTTGCAATATATTTTGGTTTTTCTTTTCAATAAATCTGGAAGCAAGTAGGTGAGCTTTAAAGTTAAATGTGTTGGATTTATGACACAAATGAATTGATGGCCTAGTGGTGGTGGCGTGAGTTCGCATGTGAGAGGACTTTGGTTCGAATCCCTTGGCACTCAAAGGTTGATTATTTTGCTATGTTGGGACGGCAAGAGTTGGTGTTGGTTTTAAACTCTGGTGATGGAGGGATCCCACATCGGGAAGCTAGCATAGGAGTAGATGCAAAGCTGGCTTTAAATAGAGAGAACCATAAGGAGAGTAAAGGTACCTTTCTTCGCTAACCCCTTTCGCTTTATGGCGTGCTTGTTTGGGTTGGGCGTCGGCTAAGAGTGCTCGGAGCGCGGATTAACTCCGGTCTCCTATCAGGTGTGTATTTCTCACTACTGTAGCTGTAGGATGGCTACTTCGGGCCGCGATGGGCCGAAAGAGGCCATGTGGGCCAATGTGCCTACGGGCCCAATTGGATAAGTTATTTGATTGTGTAGTAAATATTGGACTAGGCTAGGTGAATCTCATATCTGTGGCTAGATTTGGGCTAAAAGGGCCACACGAGCGTGTGGGCCTATTTAGGCCGAGAAAGGGCTTTAGGCTCATTCGTATTGTTATCCCTATTTAGAATACTTTAGTTTACCAAATTACCGAAATACCCTCGATTTGTAAAGTTACCAAAATACCCCTGGTTTGCAAAATTACCAAAATACCCCTGGTTTGCAAAATTACCAAAATACCCCTGGTTTGCAAAATTACCAAAATACCCCTAGTTTGTAAAGTTACCAAAATACCCCTGGTTTGCAAAATTACCAAAATACCCCTAGTTTGCAAAATTACCAAAATACCCCTGGTTTGTAAAATTACTGAAATAGCCTTGTAGGATAGAATTACTGAGATACCCTTATGGGGTAAAATTACCATTTTACCCCTAGGGTGATAAATGACTATTTTGCCTTTGTGGGCAAGTGACTGACTTGGACTGTGTGACAGCCCTAACTTGAACCTAATCAGAATATGGTTTCGAGACCACAAAACCGAGTCATAAAAATTTATTTTAAATTTAGTTGCATATATTTTATGTATGATAGTGTATGTGTGAAAAATTTAATGTTTTAATTTAGTCTTAGGAATGTGAATTTTGTTGAAAGGACTTAGTTGAGAAACTTGGAAAATATGATAGGAAAATTATAAGGATCAAATAGCTATAAAGTGTGAAAGCTTGGGTTTGCATGTCAAAATGCCCATAATGCATGAAGTGGCCAGCCAAGTAATGATGTTCCTCCACTAAGTCTAATTAAATATACTTTTATGTTAGCAAATGATTAAATAATCCAAATAAAAATGAATTAATAAGAAATGGATGAATAAAGGAAGAAAAGGGAAGGAGAGAGAGAGTGTTCATCTTCTTCTTCTTCTTCTTCTAAAGCCGAAACAAAGGGAAAGAAAAAGGGAATTTCACCTAAGGCAATTCGGCACCTTCTTTTGCTAGTAGGAGGTAAGTTTTGAAGTGTTGGTTAAATCTTTTTATATGTTAAGTTAATTTCTAAATGCACTTTTGGCAATGTCAAGAAAGTTTGAAACTTCTATGGTGGTTTGGGCACTATGCCGTGTACCAAAGTATTAAAATTAGAGGTTGTTTTCATGTTGAATTAAATAAGTAGACGTTAGAATAGGGTGGAATTTGTTGAATAAGTAGTTGGGTAGCACCTTGTACATTCGGCCATATGGAGTTTAGATGGAATGTCATTTTTATTGTTATTTTTCTTGTATGATGAATGGTTCATTGTTAAGGCCGAATGAGTCATGATAAATAAGTGGAAATGTAAAAAAAAAAAATTTAATGTTATGAGATAATTTGAGTGATTGACCGAAACATGGGAGAGGGGGGTAAGATTTATATTTTCATGTTCTAGGAGTGAAAGATATAATGAAATTGCACTAAGTTTAAGGTGCATATTTTAGTCTAGGTGTTGTAGAGAATTCAGTTAAAATAGTTGGTATGAGAGTTGCTGAATTTAAATTAAGATCATGGTAGTGATAATGCATTTGGCCTTGAGACATTAGAAACATTAGTTGAAGTTTTAATGTCTTGAACAATGATGGTTGTAAGATGAAGTGGAAATTATTAAATTTATATATGTGAGTAATTAGCAAGGGGTGGTTACCGTATATACATATATATAGGTGTTTTATTGAAATATTGATTGGATTATGGAGAGTAATGTGGTCTTAGGTGATCAATTGCCGAATGGCTTAAAAGCCTAAGGTGAAAAAAATCAAGTTTTAGCCGTGTGATTCTTGTGATATGAAATCATTAATGTTATGAGATATAACTAACTAGCCATGTAATTAAATTAGTTAATTTATTTATTTTAGCTCAAGAAACCAAAGGAGGGGAATCAAGCAAGGGCAAAGCAAAGAACATCGAGTAGCCGATTGGAACTGTTTCATCCAACACAAAGTAAGTCTAAAAGCCATTAAGCTTGGCTATTATATACATACTTGGTATGTATATCATGAAGGAATTTCTCTCGTTTACGTATTCTTTTGATTGAAAGGCATGTGACCGATTATACTTAGTTAATTAAATAAATCACTTTGTTAAAAACGAATTGACTTTGGTACTATGTGTGCGAATTTGAATGGCACTATGTGTGCAAATTTGTATGGCACTATGTGTGTGGACTTGTATAGCACTATGTGTGCAGATTTAAATGTCAATACGTATGTGAATTACTAAGGCACTATGTGTGCGGGTTAACATGGCACTATGGGTGCGAATTTCCTTATTTGAGCATTACGTGAGCGAAATTGGTTGTTGATAAAATAAATGCAGGAACTAACTGAAGGGCAAAAACCATTGTCCGAATAAGAGATTGGAGACATGAAAATTGAATCATAGGTACTTGGATGCATCTATTTCATCGTTGTTAAATATTGTAGGAAGGAATTAAGGTATTAGGTTATATGATACTTTGAGTTAATGGTAAGACTTGACTAGTAGTTGAATTGATAATTTCTGTAATCTATGGACCTTTCTAGTTTCTAGATCGACATATTCAGTTAAATTTTTTGCATTATATGGCTTACGACTTACTGATTTGAAAACTCATTTGGTGTGCTTACTTGTCTCTTGTTTAGATTTCTTTTGATCTGCTTCATGCTCGAAACCATCCTCGGAGTCATCACACCTGTCTGCAACATTTTGGTACCCCTTCTTAGTAATCCTAAGTTAACATTATCGAATGTATAGGATAATATTTTGGGAGATTCTGTTGTTTTGAAAGCATTGTACATAAAGGCCATGAGAAAATGGCTTAATTGCTATGCTTGAGTTTGATGTTGGTTGAATATTAGTTTAAGTTTATTTTGATTATTATGTCGAATACCATGGTTGATTATAAGTTATGTTATGTGCTTGTATTCAGAAATGATATGGATAAATAGGTTATGTTACGTTTGAATGAATGAAACTTGGTTTGATTATTAATGGTTTAAAAATGTTAACATGATACGTGGATGTTTGAATATGAATTGATTTTGTTGGTATGGTTTGCATGGTAAATGTATGTGTACTTAAAGTGATTTAATGTTTTATGAAAGTTGTATAATGTATATGTTAGTACTTTAATTACAAATATAAAAATTGATTGTACATGATAAAATGTACAAATGCCGAATATAAGTTGATCAAATTGAGTGATTATGTGTATATGATTTTGTGGGTTCTATTAATGTATAATTTTAGTATGCTTTTGTACATGGCGTGGCAATGATATATATGTATATAATATTCTTTGCACATATGTTTTGGTTATAAAATAAAAATATGCTTAATTATGTGGCTTGTTAATTAACCAAATCAGTAAGTTTGTATAGGTAATTTGCGCAGTCGAATAAGTAAAAGATTAATGTGATTTTTGTTTTAGTTTAAAATAGTACATTATGTGTAAATTTTGTTTTAAGCATTGAATAGTTTAATTAGTTAATTTAATGATGTATATATATATATATATATGAGTATGAACTGTGTTAACATGAGGATGTTCAGTATTGTACTTATGTTCAAGTAATACCCTGTAACCCCAATCTGGCGACGGATACGGGTTAGGAATGTTACTGACTGTGTGGTTGACAGATTTGATTGTGAATATATGTTGGTGATATGAATGACTTAACTATGATTGTTTGATTCAAATATGGGCATGATATTCTGATTCTATATACGTATGCCATGACATATTATTTCTGTTGCATGGGACATGGGTTTATATTGATGGAGGAAGCGTTCTGGCAGCCTCGCTGTAATCTGGTGGCCTCGCCACATATATCTGTTCTGGTGACTTCGTCACAATATCTGGCAGCCTTGTTGCAATCTGATGGCTTCGCCACATATATATATATTTGTTCTGGTGGCTCTGCCATAATATCTGTATCTGGTGACTTCGTCATAATATCTGGCAGCCTCACTGCAATTTCTGTGGTGTGTAGCAGTTGGGTGGGTCGAGTAGTCTCCCCACATGGTGTAAGGCTGGTATGGGGGTGTAACACCCCTAACCCGTGTCCGATCGCCGGTTTAGGCTATGAGGTATTACTGAGTTAAACATTTAATTCTATTCCTATAATTTATCAACTGAGAACATTAATCGAGCTGAAAACATATAGATATTTTAGTTATAAAAATATATACACCATTTTCACATGGCCAAAATATTTTCAAATACAAAACATAACTATTACCGGTCTAACCTATACATGCCATATCAAGGCCAAAATGCAACTATACCAAAAAGAGTCGATAGTATGATGAACTACAGATGATCCCCGAGTCAGTGGCCAATATCGACAATCTATAAAACAAAGAAATAAAGAACAGAGTAAGCTTTCGAGGCTTAGTAAGTTTTAAGCATTTCAACAATTAAAGCATGTCAATTAAAACGAACAACAAATATTACAGGACTCGTATTCAATTTACAATCACTAGGCCGAATATACACAATTATACTACATATAAAGACTATTGGCCGAATATATGTATATACACAAAGAAATTTTTAACATATGCTTCACTTAACCTTATGGCTCAAACAACTGATTTAATTCACACATTTTCATATAATGACAGACATCGACCGAATAGGTCATTCTCTTATTCATAAATATAATAACCTTTCACACAATTATGTCGTTATTTGATATTAATCATTTACCTAGAAATCAATTCACATATATAAGTACGTGATACGTACCTGGACATTATCATATACCACACATAATCAATAATAGTTTGCTTTGAACATTCGTAATCCCCCTCGAATCACCGGCGTTAGGCATGCTAGGTTTATAAACCCGAATCCAGTTGCTAGCACAAAGCCTGCGAAACTTTAAGTCCGGATGTAGTACTAGCACGAAGCCTGCGGGATTTAACCCGGATATATATATTACCAGCACAAAGCCTACGGGATATAACCCGGATATGTATTACCAGCACGAAGCCTGCGGGATTTAACCCGGATATATATATTACATATCAAATGCTAAGCATATTTATCCACATGATAACTCGGCTCACATAACATATCACATTTGTACTTCATTTGAATATAAGCACACAAAGAAACACACCTTCAATATAACCTCGGTTCAACACTTATACGCAATAACACATAACCATTTATTTGTCTTAGCTTAACTCCTACTATTCATTCAATCATATGCCATATACTCAATTTATTTATCATACTTATTTCATTATATCAATTATCTAATAACTGTAATTACTCAAAACTTACCTCGTATATTTTTAGTTGCGGATAGGCTATTCGATTGCTTTCTCCTTTCCCCTATCAGATCTAGTTCCTCTTTGCTCTTGAGCTCCCTAATGATTCAAGTGACCGAAATTCTTCCCCTCTTTTCTTCCTTCCATTCGGCCAAGATGAACAAAGATGGAGCTTTGTTTTCATCACCCATTTTTCCTTATTTTTATTTAAAGTATAAAACCATTTAACTAAAAATTAATACATATTTTAATATAAAATCATTATCATGGCCGGCCACTACTAACAAAAGAAATATTTGACATGCAAGTCTAATTTTTTATAACATGCATTAATAGACCCCTTTCAAAATTACCTAACACATTTCACAATTGATTCACATAAATCCTATTTAATAAATTTCACATTCAAATGACAAAATTAAGGTATGAAACTTTCACACATGCACGTTCACATATAATAAGCATTGAATATGACGGTTAATTATTTTTACGACTCGATTTTGTGGTCCCAAAACCACTTTTCGAGTAAGGTCAAATTAGGGCTGTCACAACTCTCCCCCACTTAAGGAATTTTCATGCCCGAAAATCTTACCAGTGAATAAGTTAGGATATCGATCCTTCATAGTGTCTTTAAGTTCCCATGTAGCTTCTTCAACCCCATGCTTAATCCATAGTACCTTCACTAATGAGATTTTCTTATTTCGTAGTTCTTTTACTTCACGTGCCAGAATTCGAACTGGTTCTTCTTCGTAACTCAAATCAGATTGAATCTCAACCTCAGATGGATTAATTATATGCGATGGATCTGATCTATAATGTCAAAGCATCGAAACATGAAAAACATTGTGAATCTTTTCAAGTTTAGGGGGTAAAATCAATCTATATGCGACCGGTCCAACTCGTTCGGATATTTCATATAGCCCGATGAACCTCGGACTCAATTTGCCCTTACGGCCAAATCTGAGCACCGTTTTAAATCCGTATACGACTTCTGATGATCCGAAGCTGCCTTCAGACTTTCGCGGATCACTTTTGCTTTTTGCTCAGCATCTTTAATCAAATCAACCTCGAAGATTTTATTTTCACTAAGCTCGGTCCAAAATAACGGTGTACGGCATTTACGACCATACAAAGCCTCATAAGGTGCCATCTTAATACTTGATTGGAAACTATTATTGTAAGCAATTTCAATCAAAGGCAAATACAGTTCCCATGAACCACTAAACTCAAGGATACAACATCTCAACATATCCTCGAGTAACTGAATTATTCGCTCGGATTGACCATCAATCTGGGGATGAAAAGCGGTGCCAAAATGCAACTTGGTACCCAAAGCTTCTTGCAATTTCTTCCAAAATCGCGATGTGAATCTCGGATCTCTATCCGACACAATAGAAATAGGTACCCCTGTAACCTTACAATCTGAGAAATGTACAATTCAGCTAGTTTGTCCAAATGAATAATCCGCACGCATCTGAGGATAAAATGAGCCGACTTAGTCAGTCTATCAACCACAACCCAAATCGCATCTTTCTTACTTGACGACAATGGCAACCCAGATGCAAAATCCATCGTGACTCGATTCCATTTCCATTCGGGTATCATGCTCGGCTGAAGTAACCCTGAAGGCACTTGATGTTCCGCTTTCACTTGTTGACATATCAAACACTTCGAAACAAAGTCAGAAATGTCTCGTTTCATACCAAGCCACGAAAACTGACGTTTCAGATCGTTGTACATTTTCGTACTCCCCGGGTGAATTGACATTCGGTACTATGAGCCTCATTCAATATTACAGAAATAAGTTCTGAATTTCTTGGAACACATAATCGACTTCTAAACCTCAAACAATCGTCGTCATCAATTTGAAAATCTGATTCCATATTTGAAACACATTCAGCTCGATTAGCAACCAATTCATCATCGACTTTCTGGGCTTCACGTATTTGATGAATCAATAATGGTTTGGCCCTTAATTCTGCTACTAACACGTTATCGGATGAAACGGACAGGTGTACATTCATCGCTAGTAAAACGACTTAAAGCATCGGCAACCACGTTAGCCTTTCCCGGGTGATAGTCGATGACAAGCTCATAATCTTTCAACAACTCAAGCCAACGTCTTTGTCGCAGATTCAAATCTCTTTGAGTCATTAAATATTTGAGGCTTTTGTGATCCGAATATAGATGGCACCTCTCTCCAACCAAGTAGTGTCGCTATATTTTCAAAGCGAATACAATGGCAGCTAATTCAAGATCATGGGCCGAATAGTTTTTCTCATGCGGCTTCAATTGCCTAGATGCGTAAGCTACAACTCGACCTTCTTGCATCAACACACAACCCAGCACAAGTAAGGATGCATCACTGTAAATGACAAACTCTTTATCGGATTCGGGCTGCACTAGTACTGGAGCTTCAGTCAAATATGTTTTCAACTGATCGAAACTCTTTTGACATTTTTCTAACCATTCAAACTTAACATCTTTCTGCAGTAGTTTCGTCATTGGTGTGGCTATCATTGAGAAACCCTTTACAAATCGTCTGTAGTAACCGGCAAGTCCCAAAAAGCTCCAAACATCAGTAACATTTCTTGGAGGCTTCCAGTTAAGTACGGCCGAAATTTTTCTCGGATCAACTTGAATACCCGATGCGGATACCACATGACCCAAAAAGCTAACTTCCCTCAACCAGAACTCACATTTACTGAACTTAGCATATAATTGCTTATCCCGTAAAATCTACAACACTAATCTCAGGTGCTCAGCATGTTCGATTTCATCTCACGAATAGACCAAAATGTCGTCGATAAACACAACTACAAACTGATCCAAATACGGTCTGAAGATCCGCATCAGGTCCATAAATACAGCAGGGGCATTAGTGAGCCCAAATGGCATCATTAAGAACTTGTAGTGACCGTATCTCGTTCTGGAAGCAGTTTTAGGTATATCTGAGTCTCGAACTCGCAACTGATAATAACCCGATCTTAAATCTATTTTTGAAAACACTGAGGCTCCCTTCAGTTGATCAAACAAATTATCAATACACCGTAACGGATATTTATTCTTTATTGTCACTTTATTCAACTGACGATAGTAGATGCACAACCTCATGGTTCCGTCCTTCTTTTTCACAAACAACACTGGTGCACCCCAAGGTGAGAGTCTCGGTCGAGCGAAACCTCTATCCGTCAACTCTTGCAACTGAGCTTTCAATTCCTTTAATTCAGTTGGTGCCATATGATACGGAGCTATCAAAATTGGTGTAGTCCTAGGTACAAGTTCAATGCCAAACTCTACCTCCCGATCAGGTGGTAACCCCGGTAATTCTTTGGGAAAAACATCCGGATATTCACAAACCACTGACACTAATTCAAGCTTCTTTTCTGATTCTTTACTATCAAATACGTATGCAAGATACGCTTCACACCCCTTTCTCACTTATTTTTGAGCCAACATCGAGGATATTATTATTGCTGGCAATCCGTTCAAATCAGTAGACTCAACTCAGATTATCTCATTTTTTGCACATCTCAAATTAATGGTCTTACTTTTGCAATTCACAACTGCATCATGTACGGTCAACCAATCTATACTGAGGATAACATCAAATTCATCAAATGGTAAAAGCATCAAATAGGCCAGAAAGTAGTAATCTCAGACTACTAGAGGGCATTTCTTACACACCTTGTCGATAAGCACATAACGACCCAAGGGATTCGACACTTGAATAATAAACTCAGTAGACTCAACAGATAAAGTCTTACTAGATGCTAGAGTCTCATATACATATGAATGAGTAGAACCAGGGACAATCAAAGCAATCACATCAGTATCAAAAAGAGTAAAAGTACCGATAATAACATCTGGTGATGAAGCATCCTCGCGTACACGTATAGCATAAGCTCTAGTAGGAGCACGAGCCTCGGATCTGGTTGTAGCATCTTTAGACCCCCTCTAACCGCCGCTAGCATTCCCCGCATTCCTAGGTGGTCTACCACGAGCTGTAGTAGTACCCGATTTCCCACTCTGATTCACATTCTGTTCAGGTAATCTTGGGCAGTCCTTAATAAAGTGGTCGGCCGATCCGCATTTATAACAGGAGTGGTCATGAAATCTACAACTCCCCGAATGCCATTTACCACAATACTTGCACTTTGTCCTATCCCGACGATCATTTCCAGCACTAGCAACCGAAGTGGCTCGCGTACTCACTGGGGGTCGATTATGGTCTTGTCTGGAAAAGCCCGAAGTGTCTTTAGATCGACCTGAATCCTCTCTAAATTTCTTCGGTGAATACTGAAAGGGCTTTCCCGAAGATCTCTTACGGAACTCTCTTGCTCCCACCTCAGCTTTTCTTTTCTCTTTACTAAGCTCTTCGGCCTTGCAAGCTCACTCGACAAGTATTACAAATTCTCTGATTTCGAGAATGCCAACATACAATTTTATATCTTCGTTCAATCCATCTTCGAAATGTTTACACATTATAGCTTCTGAAGAAACACATTCTCGGGCATACCGGCTAAGCCTCACAAATTTTTGTTCATAGTCAGTAACCGACACGGAACCTTGTTTAAGTTCAAGAAATTCTTTCTGTTTCTGATCAATGAATCTCTGGCTGATATACTTTTTTCGAAACTCGGTTTGGAAGAACTCCCAAGTCACTCGCTCTCTGGGCACAACAAAAATCAATGTATTCCACCAATAATAGGCAGAATCACGTAGCAAAGATATAGCACATTTTAAGCATTCATCGGGTATGCAGGACAATTCATCAAACACTTGGTTAGTGTTGTCCAACCAAAATTCAGCTTGCTCAGCATCATCGCTATCTGTAGCTTTAAATTCAGTAGCCCCATGTTTTCGGATTCTATCAACTGAGGGCTTATTTAACCTAGTCTGATCAATTACCAGAGGTATCGTAGGTGCAGGGGGTGTATTATTCGGGAGTGGGGGTTGTGAAACAGCCGTATTAGTTCGAATGTATTGGTTGAACTGAACATTTAATACACTATAGAAAGCCTGTCTAGCCTCATCTTTCTGATTACTTGCAATAGGTTGAGAGTCCATCGACGCTGTCCCATGCGTGGGAGCAGGCGCTACACTCTCAACATCATCAGCTACCACTCGATTGGGATCGGGATCCATTACTATAAGAAAACACATTTTTAACTGTCAGAATTCATCATACTATCGTATTAATACTATATGGCATGTATAACTAGACTCCAACACTCTACGTTAGTCCTAGAATCGACTAAACCATAGCTCTGATACCAATAAAATGTAATACCCCTAACCCGTGTCCGATCACTGATTTAAGCTATGAGGTATTACTGAGCTAAACATTTAATTCTATTCCTATAATTTATCAACTAAGAACATCACTCGAGCTGAAAACATATAGATCTTTTAGTTATAAAAATATATACACCATTTTCACATGGCCAAAATATTTTCAAATACAAAACATAACTATTACCGGTCTAACCTATACATGCCATATCAAGGCCAAAATGCAACTATACCAAAAAGAGTCGATAGTATGATGAACTACAGATGATCCCCGAGTCACAACAATATCGACAATCTATAAAACAAAGAAATAAAGAAACAGAGTAAGCTTTCGAGGCTTAGTAAGTTTTAAGCATTTCAACAATTAAAGCATGTCAATTAAAACGAACAACAAATATTACAAGACTCGTATTCAATTTACAATCATTAGGCAGAATATACACAATTATACTACATATAAAGACTATTGGCCGAATATATGTATATACACAAAGAAATTTTTAACATATGCTTCACTTAACCTTATGGCTCAAACAACTGATTTAATTCACACATTTTCATATAATGACAAACATCGACCGAATAGGTCATTCTCTTATTCATAAATATAATAACCTTTCACACAATTATGTCGTTATTTGATATTAATCATTCACCTAGAAATCAATTCACATATATAAGTACGTGATACGTACCTGGACATTATCATATACCACACATAATCAATAATAGTTTGCTTTGAACATTCGAATTTGTAATTCCCCCTCGAATCACCAGCGTTAGGCCTGCTAGGTTTATAAACCCGAATTCAGTTGCTAGCACAAAGCCTGTGGAACTTTAAGTCTGGATATAGTACCAGTACGAAGCCTGTGGGATTTAACCCGGATATATATATTACCAGCACGAAGCCTGCGGGATTTAACTCGGATATGTATTACCAGCACGAAGCCTGCAGGATTTAACCTGGATATATAT
Source organism: Gossypium anomalum (assembly GCA_025698475.1). NCBI lineage: Eukaryota > Viridiplantae > Streptophyta > Magnoliopsida > Malvales > Malvaceae > Gossypium > Gossypium anomalum. The sequence continues at coordinate 45,250,307 of CM046963.1, forward strand.
ATATATATTACATATCAAATGCTAAGCGTATTTATCCACATGATAACTCGGCTTACATAACATATCACATTTGTACTTCATTTGAATATAAGCACACAAAGAAACACACCTTCAATAGAACTTCGGTTCAACACTTATACGCAATAACACATAACCATTTATTTGTCTTAGCTTAACTCCTACTATTCATTCAATCATATGCCATATACTCAATTTATTCATCATACTTATTTCATTATATCAATTATCTAATAACTGTAATTACTCAAAACTTACCTCGTATATTTTCAAACAGTTGCGGATATGCTATTCGATTGCTTTCTCCTTTCCCCTATCTGATCTAGTTCCTCTTTGCTCTTGAGCTCCCTAATGATTCAAGTGACCGAAATTCTACCCCTCTTTTCTTCCTTCCATTCGGCCAAGATGAACAAAGATAGAGCTTTGTTTTCATCACCCATTTTTCCTTATTTTTATTTAAAGTATAAAACCATTTAACTAAAAATTAATACATATTTTAATATAAAACCATTATCATGGCCGACCACTACTAACAAAAGGAATATTTGACATGCAAGTCTAATTTTTTTATAACATGCATTAATAGACCCCTTTCAAAATTACCTAATACATTTCACAATTGATTCACATAAATCCTATTTAATAAATTTCATATTCAAATGACAAAATTAAGGTATGAAACTTTCACACATGCACGTTCACATATAATAAGCATCGAATATGACGGTTAATTATTTTTATGACTCAGTTTTGTGGTCCCGAAACCACTTTTCGACTAAGGTCAAATTAGGGCTGTCACAGGGGGTGTATACGGATGGATTGGGTTGGGATTACATTCACATTCGATTCGATTACACACCGATTCGATTACGATTCTCATTTTGATTCTAGTTCGATAATGTTTCCTATTCGTAATGGGCTAAAAATGTCTGCATCTTGTCTGTTATAATGGGCTAAGGCCCAATTGATAATCTGGAAAGCTGTAAGTAGGGTCAGGGGCGGACTTTTAATTCTTTTATATGACTGACTGTCCCTTTTATATAGTAGGGGATTACACACAGAGTTTTCGTAAACTGACCCCGTTTATTAACCTTTCAGGTAATTTCTAGCCTTAGACGGATCGGAGCTGCGAGGGGCTCGAAGGGAGCCACACACACTGTTTGTGTTACAGTTTTGATTATTGCTTTTAAATGTTTTTATGTGAGTTGTAGTAAAGCTGATGTAATTTTCTGGATTTCTAATTTGGAATTTTATTTATTGTTCTTATAATTACTAGTATTAGAACACGGGTTTTCCAAAGCAACTACTGTTTTCAAAACATCACGTATCCGCAATTGTTTTAAATTAAGCTTCCGCAACTGCCAAGATTTTTTACAAAGTTATTAAGAATGCTATTCAGTTGAGGTTTTCTAACAAGATTTAAAAAGGGTTTAAGTTTTTAATAATTAAGAAGAGTTTTTAATGGAAAAATGATTTTCGAAAAACACTTCAATGTGACACGCTAGATTCGAGCCAAACTTCTAGGCTAGGTTTGGGTGTTACATTTAGTGGTATCAGAGCTTGGGTTGCAACAACTTAGCTGTGGATTGGGTTTTCACAGGTTGAATTTTAGAAAATTATTTTCAACCACGTGGTCTGTTTGAAGTATTTCTCTTAAGTGTGGCACACCGAGTCTCCGGCGCCGAATCCGTAAGTCTTCTGAATACTTTTGTCTGTTTAGAAATGGAAATACTGTAGATTCCTTAGATATTGGCCTGAATTTAAATATTGTATTTATTTTATGTGGATGTGATGTTTGGATATAGAAATTGTATATATGTGTGATAAATATGTGTCTGCTTCAGTGAATAAGTGTTGTATGTCTGAGATGTTTCAAGTTCTAGTTGAAGTATGATAGTGATAGTAGGATCAGAGTGCGCAACAGTAGCATAATGGGGTAGATGTTACACGACTACCCTGTTAGATGGAAATTTCAGAGACGAAATTTCTTTAAGAGGGGTAGAGTTGTAACACCCTGAATTTGGGTCTAGAAGTTTTAGGATTTGAGCATGGGAGCGGTTGAAGACAGCTTATAATATTTTGTTGTGCATGTAAATTTCATTAATGAAGGCTTGTTTTAGTGGTTAAGTGTGCTGAGAAGTGTTGGAGAAGTTTTGGGTTCAAACCTGGACTCTAGCAAAAAATTTGGTTTAAGGTGAATCAAACCCTGGGTGTAGTAGGTAGGCCTTAAGAATATTGTTGGAGAAAAGATGACACAAAAAGGAGTGTGGTGTAGTGGCAAGGTGGTGCCACTTAGGGGACAAGAAAGTGACGCCATAGAGGAAGCAAGGGGTCCAAGGTTCAAGTCTTGGCTCTTGCAATATATTTTGGTTTTCCTTTTCAATAAATCTGGAAGCAAGTAGGTGAGCTTTAAAGTTTAATGTGTTGGATTTATGACACAGATGAGTTGATGGCCTAGTGGTGGTGGCGTGAGTTAGCATGTGAGAGGACTTTGGTTCGAATCCCTTGGCACGCAAAAGTTGATTATTTTGCTATGTTGGGACGGCAAGAGTTGGTGTTGGTTTTAAACTCTGGTGATGGAGGGATCCCACATCGAGAAGCTAGCATAGGAGTAGATGCAAAGCTGGCTTTAAATAGAGAGAACCATGAGGAGAGTAAAGGTACCTTTCTTGGCTGATCCCTTTCACTTTATGGCGTGCTCGTTTGGGCTGGGCGTCGGCTAAGAGTGCTTGGAGCGTGGATTAACTCCGGTCTCCTATTAGGTGTGTATTTCTCACTACTCTAGCTGTAGGATGGCTACTTCGGGTCGCGATGGGCTGAAAGGGGTCATGTGGGCCAATAAGCCTACGGGCCTACGGGCCCAATTAGATAAGTTGTTTGATTGTGTAGTAAATATTGGACTAGGTTAGGTGAATCTCATATCTGTGGCTGGATTTGGGCTAAAAGGGCCACACGAGCGTGTGGGCCCATTTGGACCGAGAAAGGGCTTTAAGCTCATTCGTATTGTTATCCCTGTTTAGAATACTTTAGTTTACCAAATTATCGAAATACCCTTAATTTGTAAAATTACCAAAATACCCCTGGTTTGTAAAATTACTGAAATACCCCTGTAGGGTAGAATTACTGAGATACCCTTGTAGGGTAAAATTACCATTTTGCCCCTAGGATGATAAATGACTGTTTTGCCCTTATAGGCAAGTGACTGACTTGGACTGTGTGGTTGACGGATTTGATTGTGAATATATGTTAGTGATATGAATAACTTAACTGTGATTGTTTGATTCAAATATGGGCATGATATTCTGATTCTGTATACGTATGCCATGACATATTATTTCTGTTACATGGGACATGGGTTTATATTGATGAAGAAAGCGTTCTGGCAGCCTCGCTGTAATCTGATGGCCTCGCCACATATATCTGTTCTGGTGACTTCGTCACAATATCTGGCAGCCTCACTGCAATCTGGTGGCTTTGCCACATATATATATATCTGTTCTGGTGGCTCTGCCACAATATCTATATCTGGTGACTTCGTCACAATATCTGGCAGCCTCGTTGCAATTTCTATGGTGTGTAGCGGTTGGTGGGTCGAGTAGTCTCCCCACATGGTGTAAGGCTGGTACAGGGGGTATACGAATGGATTAGGTTGGGATTGCATTCACATTCTGATTTTGATTCTGTCACCTGATTCTGATTCTGATTCTCATTTTGATTCTACTTCTGATAATGTTTCCTATTTCAGAATGGGCTAAGGGCGTCTGTCTGCATTGTCTGTTATAATGGGCTAAGGCCCAATTGATCTGAAATCGTAAGTAGGGTGGGGCGGACTTTTAATTCTTTTATATGACTGACTGTCCCTTTTATATAGTAGGGGATTACACACTTAGTTTTCGTAAACTGACCCCGTTTATTAACCTTTCAGGTAATTTCTAGCCTTAGACGGATCGGAGCTACAAGGGGCTCGAAGGAGCCACACACGCTTGTTTGTTCTGATTTTGATTATTGCTTTTAAATGTTTTTATGTGAGTTGTAGTAAAGCTGATGTAATTTTTTGGATTTCTAATTTGGAATTTTATTTATTGTTCTTATAATTGCTAGTATTAGAACACGGGTTTTCCAAAGTAACTACTGTTTTCAAAACATCACGTATCCGCAATTGTTTTAAATTAAGCTTCCGCAACTGCCAAGATTTTTTACAAAGTTATTAAGAATGTTATTCAGTTGAGGTTTTCTAACAAGGTTTAAAAAGGGTATAAGTTTTTAATAATTAAGAAGGGTTTTTAATGGAAACATGATTTTTGAAAAACACTTCAATGTGACACGCTAGATTCGAGCCAAACTTCTAGGCCGGGTTTGGGGTGTTACATAGGGATAGGGTTTAAACCTTTAAAAACAAAACTTTTTGCATGTGACAGCCCTAAAGTGACCATAGTCGGAAAGCGGTTTCGGGACCACTAAACCGAGTCATTGAATTATTTGAATATAACATTTACTATCTAAAATATGTGAATTTTGAATGTGTGAAAATTTTTAAGATTCTATTTAGTCAATTGAATGTGAATTTAGTTAACAGGACTTATGAGTGACACTTTTGAAATATGATAGGTTATTCTAAAAGGACCTATTAATTCAAGTTATAAATAAACCAAGGATTTGCATGTCAAATTTCCACTATTGAGTGTAGTGGCCGGCCATGATAGACTATGTGCATATAATATGTATTTATTTATTAGTTGGAAGCTTTATATTTTATAAAGTAAATAAATGAAAGAAGGAAAAAGATAATGGAAATAAGAAATTGAAGGGTGATAAAAACAAAGCTTAAAATATAATTGTAATATTGTATAGCTAAACGGATAATTTCATATGCACAATTTCTCAATATCATATTTATCCCATCTTACCAACCTTTATATTCATACACAAAAGATTAACTTAACCAAAGACCGATAGCTCAATTATCGACTGAGTGAGTACTATTTGCAAGGGATCAACTAAATCAATGCATATACTGAAACATACCTCATTCTTTGGGATTTCACGAGCATATTAATTTAAACTATGACAGCAAGATCACTCATTCTCAAGCCAAGTACCTTCGGGATTTAACCGGATATAGTTTCTCGCTCGAATGCCTTCGGGACGTAACTCGGATATAGCAACTCACACTAAAGCCTTCGGGACCTAGCTCGGATATAGTAACTCGCATCAAAGCCTTCGGGACATAGCCCGGATACAGTAACTCGCATCAAAGCCTTCGGGATTTAGCCCGGAACTAACAACTCGCGCAAAAGCCTTCGGGACTTAGCCCGGTTAACATCCAAATATTCATGTACATATAAATAAATCATGACACATCTATTTTTTTTATTTTCATAATAAGTTTCAAACACAATTCACGTATTAAACAATCCCATTTTTGGCTCACTAGCCACATACAAACATCATGGTTTAGTTTGCTTTACGACATGATTCCTATACCCATACGGCTACCCTTCATACACATAGACTAAGTAACTTATCATATAATTCAAGTAGAATCATCATATCGCCCTATATTTGTTATGCTCATACATCATGACTTAATCAAATCGTAAATTAAGTCTCGTTACTCGAAAACTTACCTCGGATGTTGTCGGACGATTTCAACGGCTATTCGATCACTTTTTCTTTTCCTCTATCCAAGTTTGATCCTCTAAGCTCTTGAGCTAAATCAAACAAATTTATTTCCCAATCAAGCACAATTATATGGCATTCATATACACTTTTAGAACCATTTCACATGAATTAATTGTTCACCTAAGTCTATCATCATTTCGTTTTCATAATTGTATAATTGTATAAAACTATAAGTATAATTGTTTAATGTAACTTACCAATTATACAATTATACTTATAGTTTTAATACACTTTATACTAGCCGAATGTACCATCAAGACATGCTCTAATCCATTAGCTTACCTTGGCCGAATAATCAAGATAAATTTTAGTACTACAATAGCTCAATATTCCAACTCAATAGATCAACACCTATGACCGAAACTATGAATTCCTTATATCCTTACATGTATTTAAATGCACATGTTTAATATAATTTCTTACCTTAATGATAGCTTAAGATAGCCGAAAATCTTTCCCCCTTCTTCTTCTTTACCTTCGGCCAAGGAGAAAGAGAATTTTTAAGCTTTGTTTTTATCACCCTTCAATTTCTTATTTCCATTATCTTTTTCCTTCTTTTATTTATTTACTTTATAAAATATAAAGCTTCCAACTAATAAATAAATACATATTATATGCACATAGTCTATCATGGCCGGCCACTACACTCAATAGTGGAAATTTGACATGCAAATCCTTGGTTTATTTATAACTTGAATTAATAGGTCCTTTTAGAATAACCTATCATATTTCAAAAGTGTCACTCATAAGTCCTATTAACTAAATTCACATTCAATTGACTAAATAGAATCTTAAAAATTTTCACACATTCAAAATTCACATATTTTAGATAGTAAATGTTATATTCAAATAATTCAATGACTCAGTTTAGCGGTCCCGAAACCGCTTTTCGACTAGGGTCACTTTAGGGCTGTCACATTGCACATGCCCAGGATTGAACCTAAGACTTCTCAAACACTTCCCAGAGCACTTAACCATTGAAGCAGACATGCATTTGTGTCACTTTGCTGCACAACTAAACGTTTATGTACAGCCTCCTAACTGTGCACATGCTCAAAACCTAATACTTCTAAGCCTAAAATTTAGGGCGTTATAGTGTGGTAGGTCGTGTGATCAATGAGGCTGGCCATGTGCGATACACGGGCCGTGTGGCTCACACGGGTGAACATACGGGCGTGTGGGATTTTTGGGCCAGCAAGGCCAATTTGGGCCACATGGGCCACACGGGCGAACATCATGGGCTTGTAGGCCCATTTTCACTGTTTTATTGCTAAGGTTACACGGGTCGCCTAAGTCAACTGTGGACCTACTGTAGGGTCAGTAAGCTTACCTAAACCCCTAATTGACTGAAATGACTATATGACTGATATGGTTAAGCATGATGATGTCCCACTGATTTGATATTGTATGCCCTGTTTACATGCATGATATTATGTTATAGCATATCATATTAGTGTATTCTATTGCAATGAGTTGGGGGAATATAATGTTCAGAAGAAGTGTACTGAAAGGCCTCGAGCCTAATTTACTAGCAACTCAGCTGTCAACTACTGTCTAGTGCCGCATTCGATACTTTTTGGAGTGCAGGGATGGGTGGGTTGATTATATCCCCACATGGAGTGTAAGGTTGGACGGAGGTGGAGTGTAGAGGATGGCTGGGTAGGATTTGATACTGCATAACTGTACTGTACTGAATATTGATACTGTAATGGGCTAAGGCCCTATCTGAAACTAAAACTATTACTGAAATGGGCTTAGGCCCAGACTATGATTGCATTCTAACTGCTTGTTTATATGGGGATTACACACTGAGTTTACATAAACTCACCCCTTCTGTTTAATCTGTACAGGTAATCCCCAGACATAGGAGGGTCGGTGCGACAGAGGACTCAGTGGTGGCCACATGTGTAACACCCCTAACCCGTATCCGTCGCTGGACTAGGGTTATGAAGTATTACTAGTCGTATTACATCTCTTACTATTATGCATTATATTTTAATATTCAATATTTTACTCACATCAGTGCTCATATTATTGTCTAATATCAAATCTTAAATCACATAACATTTATATGCTGACATAGTTTAAAACATAAATCAATATATAATAAAAACAAATTACATATATAATATAACAAATTATCAACTTCTTTAATGATATTCGAAAACTTAATAAAAAGACAAACATTTCATTTCATACTTCTATGCAAACATATATGTATAGTCAGTTAAGTCATTTCATATGGTATTGTCAAATAACATATTCAGCTTTAATAATTTCTTGACCTCACAAATAACCAACAAATTTCTATACCATGCACATATCATATTGACTATAATAAAAGCACATATAAAATCTCATTTGACGTATCATGACCAAGTACCTCAATACACATAACCATTGTCAATAAACCAAACCCCTATAATAACTTTAAGGCCTAATATGTCTAACTCATCATGATAAATAAATTAAGCATCATATACAATACTAATATAGTCTTTATATAAATATCAAATTTACCTCTTGCGTAAGTATCAAAAATTTTAACAAATAATGCATGACTTATCTTAGCATAGTTTACATTTATTATACCCCACATGGATGAAACACTTAGCAATTTCACAAATATTATATATATCATGGTTATACCTTAATATAGACTCAATTTAAGATAACTTAATATCAACAATTCATTCAGCCATATATATATAGACAACCAAAACATATTCAAATAATCTTCACAACAAGTCACATTTATGATTTAATAAACAACCGAACACAAATGAAATGCAAATTTATTCCACCTAATTAACTAATCTATAACTCACATATACTTCTCTCCAAACATAACCATGACCGAAACACACTCATGAATATCCAAATTCATCATATTTTCAAGTATATAATACCTACTACGATACCATGCATTCAAGGCTCATAACATTATAACAAGGACGTACATAGACCATGAGCTACATAACCAAATTTAAACATAGAGATTAAGCCATTTTCGCATAGCTTGATTATACATATCCAAAATTCAACAATTCAAAAACATAATCCAGCCTATACATGCCATAATTCGAGTTTGATTATCTAAATACCGAAGCTGTAGATAATGTGATAGACTTTGCTAACGATCCCTGAGCTTGTAACTTGAATCCAAAATCTATAAAAACAAAGTAAACATGTACACACAGAGTAAGCTATTATAGCTTAGTAAGTCAAAAGCAAATAAACAATCCTAAGATATAATCGATTCATTTTAAGTTAAACCGAATTATATTAACATTACCAAACTTAATTTCGAACTTACAAGTGAGATAAATAATTACATTTTCATGCACAATTCTACCATGGCCGAATACTCACATAATCATATTAACCGAATGTCAATCAACTTTCTAAGTTAAAATATCATTATACAATCAAACACACATATACTTATTCACATAAGCTCAAGAATCCAATTATAACATCATGTACATATACTACTTGTATGGCCGAACATATATGGTCACATATATATACATATCCAAAAATTAATTCCATAATATTCATACCATTGTTCAAACCGAATACACTTGTTTAATTCATATATATTTATCCTTTGCATCACATAAAACTTATCAACTTTCAAGTCACATACATACCTTATTATCAATAGCTAACAAGCTAAATGATATCTGGCCTTTTAGCTCATTTTACACATTCAATCACGATTTACCTTTTCCCAATGAACCATTTGGAATTGGATAGGACACTCGAATAATCACACATATCTTACAATGCCAACATCCCAGACGTGGTCTTACATGTAGTCATATATCGATGCCACTGTCCCAGACAGGGTCTTACTCGTACACATATATCGGAATCACATATCGATGCCATGGTCTTACTCGCATACATATATCGGAATCCTATGTCATGACATATGTATCCTAGCTATTCCTAAGGTTCATACAGGGCTTTCGGACGTCGCAACTCGGTCGAAACGAATGCTCGAACATGGTTACCAAGCTTATACACACTCGGTAATAGCATATATAAATTCATATTTTTCATACGAGCATATAAATTCAGCATTTATCTATAATTAAATATGTCTATTTGCTTATAAACTTACCTCAGGCGATACAAAACGGAATAGGGCAGCTAGTCGATAATTTTCGCTTTCGCCCAATCCAAATTCTATTTCTTTGGTTCTTGATCTAAACATATTCAAATTAAGATCATTCAAACATATTTTCATTCAATTTAGTCCAAAAACACATAAATGGGAAAATTACCATTTTACCCCTGCCATTTACAATTTTTACAATTTAGTCCCTATTGCACAAAACACAAAATATGCAAAATTTCCTTATGCCCATGTTTGGCTGAATATTCCTAGTGTTCATACAAGTCCACATGTTTCATTTATTTCACATTTTAGTCCCTCAAATTATTATTTTTGCAATTTAGTCCTAATTACTCAAAATCATCAAAAACTCCAATACAAAACATGTTAATCTAAAACATATCTTTCATATTTCATCATCAAACAACAAAAATCACAAGCTCTCAACAATTGCAAAACTCAAAATATTCATCAAAATCAAAAATCCAAGCATGGGTTTTGTAGTACGCGAAGCAACGATCTCAAAAACGTAAAAATTATCAAAAACTGAACAAAAACGAACATTGATTGAGCTTGAATATATGCCGAACCCTAGCTTGGTTTCTTTCTTTTTCTTTTTTTTTTAACTTTCGACCAAGAGAAAGATAATGAACATGGTTTTTTATTATTTTATGTTTTATGATATATTATAACTTAACTTTTAATTTACATTTTTAACCTTAAATAAAACATTATACTATCATTATATTATGTCCATTGCCACCCACTTTACTTAGTATTGGGCTCATTGCAACATAAAAGCTTCCATTTAAAAAGCCAAGTGCAATTCAGCCCCTTTTAGGAATAACCACCTAATTTTCATTTTACGCAATTAAGTCCTTTTATTTAATCGGACACTCAAACGACAAAATTAAATCACAAAAATTTCACAGATATAAATTCACACAAAATAAACAAAGAAAATAATTTTAAAATATTTTTTTGACTTAGATTAATGGTCCCGAAACCACCGTTTCGATTAGGGTCTAAATCGGGCTGTTACAACACATTTTCTATTACGCTGTTTATTACCTATTTATGATTTTACTTTTAATTGGGACTATTTCACTGTAATATGAACTCTATGGATTTTTACTTAATTTGGGATTTTGATTTTTGGTTTATTACTGCTAGCAGTAGGAAAGGACTTGAGTTTTCAAAAATATAGATGTTTTATCAAAAATACCACAAATACGCAATCTGTTTTAAAAGCTTCTGCATTGAATAAACGATTTGAAAACACCCGATTGATTAAATAACACGATATTAGAAGTAATAGGTAATAACACAAGTTTCTAAACGAAAATTATTTTTAGGCAAAGTTACGGTTTTCAAACATACTACCATGTGACATCGCCTAATCCGGCCATAACATCTAGGCCGGGTTTGGGTGTTACAATTTAACATGCATAGGATTCATTTAGAAAATTTTCAAAATAAGTCACGTAGGCATTGATACTTGAACATAGGAATCGATATTTTCCTTAAGTGGTACTGATACTGCTTGGAAAATCGATACCAAAAATTCTTATTGCTTCTCTTTTAAAAACCAAAATCACGAAAATTATCGGTACCACTGAAAAAGTATCGATAATTTTACCCCAAGTATCGATACTCGTGATAAAATATTGATACCAACTTATAAAACTATTTTCTGCACTTTCAAAAATGATAGAGGTATTGTTTTTAAAACCCGAATATCGATACATTTACTCTAAACAAAAAAAATACAGTAGTTCCAAGCATATAATCAATACTAACTTAAATCCAAACATCATGCATCATTTACCTCATTAAATAGACACTAAAGAAGTCCAAAATACAAGCCCAAAACCTCATAATCATGCCAAGCAAGAAACCAATAAAACATACTTTAAGTCTAAAGATTCTAAGCAAAATAAACATGTAAACAACTTAATACTCATAGCATATAGTCTACCATATTGCATTTATTCCCTAAACATAATTGAATAAACAATAAACACCTACAAAAAGCGAAATGGACTTGCTTGGATCGCCCCTCGAACCAAACCATTCACACTGGCACTTAACTACTCATAAGGTTTAGAATGAGTGAGTGAGGTTAACAAACTCAGTGAATGCCTAGAAAAATTACATGCAAACAATTCATTAAGCATTAATGAAACAACCATATATAGCACAACCTTAACAGTTCCAACTCTAGTGTCATATTATTCTTGTAATAGCCCATTTCTCTGTAGTGTTAGAATAGTGGTTTCGAGGCCACAAATCTGATTTGTGAGTTCATAAATATTATTGTTTAATATTTATGAGTAATATATGGTATAATGATAAAATTTGATTTAATGATTTGTGTTAAATGGAAGAATAATTAGGTTCAAGTGGTAAGACCCCAAAGTCAAGTGGTTTTAGAAAATGAGGTAACAATATCTCGTTTCTATAAACTGAGTCGTAAATATTTTATTAAATATTTATGGAGTTTTATTAAGGTTGTATTAAAGTTTCGTTAAGAAATTTTGATGTTTAATAGGTTAATTTGATAAAAAGGACTAAATCGTAAAAAGTTTAAAAATTGAGTTCTACTTGTTAAAAGGGTCAAATTGTTATGAAAAGGTGAGCTAATGGACTTTGATGGTAATTATACCAATTTATTTTATAGTGGATGTACTTGGTTGTGGTTAAAATGAAATTATAAAAATTTTAAATGTTAAAATGGTAAATGACCAATTAAACTTTAATTAAATAAAACAAAAGCTTTTATCATCTTCTAAAACTCTTCATCACTGAAATGTAAAGGGGGAATAAGCCATTTTATGCTTTGAGGTTTCAGTAAGTTCAAATGCAGTAACTTGTGTATTGGTGATAATGTCTTGGCATGTTTAAGCTTTGGAAAGCTATGTTGATTTGATTCACTTTGATGCCTAACCATATTATGATGTCTTTGGTAAATCTATAATGTTTGATAATAAGGTTCTCTTGGCATGTTGATGATAGTTTGGAAATGGTAATTGAGTAGGTTTGTGCCTTGATGTTTATGTAGAGGTGGCCTTATAATGATGTTTAAATAAATGTTTAATGGATGAATTGGTATGTATAACTTGAGCAAGTTGTCTTGATTGATACCATTTGATACCTTGTTGGATTGTGTCATTATGGTTAACTTGAGATGTATGTCTGAATGGCCAAAATGGTATGTGATGAATTGGTTTCAATATGGTCAAGATAGGGTATGTTATGAGATGGTATTGAACTAGATGTTTATGATTGATATGTGGTAAAGTATGCATGTGTAAGTAAGCTTTGATGTTTGTTTGTGAGGTGCCTTGAAATGGCATATTAATTGATTGATTTAAGGTTATTGAATTGGTCAATTTATGCATGGTGTGGTGTTGGAAATAGCTTGAATTTGGGAAAATTCATGTCCATATGGCCTGAGACATGGGCGTGTGACTCAGCCGTGTGTGACACACGGACTGATGGCATGGTCGTGTGTCCACTGTAGGTTCTATTGCATTCAAGTCAGGTTGTTACATGGCCTAGCACACGGCTTACCACACAAACATGTGACTTGGCCGTGTGACCCAACTCAAAGAGTTATACAGGTGAGGACATGGGCTGGGACACAGTCATGTCCTTATTTCGATTGTTACACGACCTGGGACACGGCCATGTGACCCTTGCAGTCAAAATTTTCTAACTTTTTCTTGTACTTTCCAATTGTTTCCAATTTGGTCCCGAATTGTTTCTATTGTATTTCTAGGGCCTCGAGGACTCGATTTAGGGACTATATGTATGTGAATGAATTATTTATATCATGTTTATGTCAATGTATAAAATGTATGTTTTAAATGTTCAATTTGTATGATAATGCTTCGTAACCCTATTTCAGTGACGGATACGAGTTAGGGGAGTTACATTTAACAGTACCAGAGCTACAGTTTAGCCGATTCTTGGACTGAACGTAGCATGTATGGAGTATAGAAATACATGCTATTATATAACCAATGATAGTGTGATATCTCTTAACTTTAATGAAATATGTTTTTATATAGATAAAGATATATTCCAATCGAGCTAATTCCGATGATACTGAAAGTAATATTCAAGTCTATGATTAAAAGGTTTCCATTGACGCACAGAAATTATAAATATTAGAATAGAGATTCATAGTGTTTATGTTAATAATGAATGTCATGTTTGGTGTGTATACATGAAAATTAAATGTTATGGCATTACGATCTCCACCCCTTTGTTCTTAAAATTTTATATCACGGCACAAAAAGAAAGCTGAAGAGTTCAGCGATTGAATGAGTAATAATATGGTCAGAGCCAAGAATTGGTTAGTAAGTAAAGAAGCAGTTATTCACTGGTAATCAACTTTACAGGTATGGCATCTAAAGAATGGGTTAACCGAGATTTCTTCTGAATTGATTACTTTAGTAGAATAGAATATTGTGAGATCATCGATGATTTTAGTAGACATTGGAGTAATGCTCAAAATATATATAGATCTGAATGCAGTCGTTATGGCCGCGTATCTTACAATCATCTCATCTGGATATTCTATATATTCTTTTATCTTTATTGGCATATGCAGATGTTTTATCTCCAGATGTGGTCCTCTTTGTATGGAGATGTTAGATAGTTATTATGGTAAGCAAAGGCATCGTTAATCTGACTAGTTAATGATCAATATTGCTATATTATTGAGATTTTATTCAATTATGGTTTGATAGAGGTCTTGATGGAAAAAAAAATTCATGTATTGATATTTTTCTGCTTTTACTGGTTGTTGCTCTGCTTTATGTGCGTGGAATTTATGTTGCTTATTTTACAACTAGTTCTAGTACGTCCAAGCGATATTATCCTTTTGGATTTTTTTTGGGATATCATTAATCTCTTTAACAGTCACTATATTATTATTATGTCTCATGGTCTTCAATAGATATAGTTTGATGCGGACGAATAAGTCTGGAAGGCTCATAAATTGCGTATTTTGACAGTTTATAAAAGGGTTATATTTTCGTAAATTTGGTATAGCTTTACATCCTGGACTTATTTATCTTGGATTTCTTATTGTTCTTATTACCTATTCTATCAAATATGGTTCATCTGTAAAGGATATTCATTGGCTGGAGGTAATCACATCTATTACGGTTATAATTCTTGGTTGGATCATGGGAGCACAGTGATATAGATTTCAACATTATAAAGGTCGTGTTCCTGTACTTGTTGCTGCTTGAATTATATTGAGTTTTTCTCATTTATTTCAGGATGCATTATTGGTACTTGAGGCATCGCTTTATGCTACATGGTTGTAACTTCTATCTTATTGAAGCACTATGTTCAATCTAAAAGAAAGATTTCGTAGGAAGGTGCAAAGTAATCCTTTTAATTCATCTAGTGGTTGTGGCTTCGGTATGATTCAAAGCTTCAATGTTAATAAATAGTTTCATTATGTGTCTCGTTTCTAGCTTTCATGAAGGGATAGATAATGGCAAAAGTATAGATGGTGGAGGATTGAGCTTAACCTCGCATATTAATTCTTCTTACTCAGATGATCTCAAACTATGTCAAAAGTCAAAACGGGATCTCCTTATAATACCTCATAATGACTCAATGAGTCTAACATGTCCCATAAGTGTAGCATAAAGTTAAACACTCTCCAACACACCAATATGTCCTAGTGAATGGATCTTAGCTTGACATTCCCTTATCTCTCCAAGCTATCCTAGGACCTCTCACCCAAATCACAAAACATAAAGGTGAGTACTCACAATCCTACGGC
This sequence comes from Gossypium anomalum, assembly GCA_025698475.1. Taxonomy (NCBI): domain Eukaryota; kingdom Viridiplantae; phylum Streptophyta; class Magnoliopsida; order Malvales; family Malvaceae; genus Gossypium; species Gossypium anomalum. Next base: position 45,265,939 of record CM046963.1, read on the forward strand.
ATGCCATTATATCCAATGGTTTTAGAAAAATGTATTTGTCAGAACATGTACCCAAAACATAGAGCTCACACATTGAAGAGCTTGAAGAGTACTGTTCATGCTAAGCTCGTAATAAGGAGCTTGCATGTCATTGTTCTTAAACACACATATTCATAACACAAACACAAAATCAGGGTTTTAGAGAGGGCTTACTCTTAAAACTTAGATTAAAAACCTAAACTTATAGATAACATTATAATTCGCACATACAAGTGGCGATCCCTGAATACTCACCAATTTGCTAAAAAATTTAGACAAGTTTTGTCTTTCCTTTAGCCTTTCTTGTAGAAGGTTCAATCAATTTTGTAATTCCAGAAACATACAAAAGTCACTAACAGACAAAGCACATGAAAACTCATACATAATTACAAATGATCCTAGGTTCGCATATGCTAATCTTTTGGTGAACCTAGTTTCCTTTGTTTACGAACCTTTCTTAATTACTTCTAAACGTAACAGAGAAATAATCTTTCCTTAGATCCTAATAGCTAAGTGCTGGGTTCTTAGAACTTGATAATAGAATAGTCGATGATGAATTTAAGAGAGGTTTATTGCTTAACAAAATATGAAGTTTCTAATGAAAAGGGTTTAATTTATAGGCACCGAGTGCTCTAATGTTCTTAGAATACCCTAGTCGTAGTAAAAGTAGGAAAGAAGTTACGTGCATAATAGTGTTGTAAAATAAGTTAACTTTCTAATTTTGGGATAATTACCCTTCAGCTGTTCCTTTTTTTGACTCACGACCCAAAATACCTATCACAATTTGCCAGGCTCACTAGCTACCCTAGTTCGATAGGCCTACTGGTGATCCTTGCTTCGCTAAGCCTACTGGCAAACACCAACTTTCCAAACTAACTATCAAAAACTAGCTCGCCAGTCCTACTGGCATACACCATTGCTCCAGTCTTGCTGGCGTATACCATCTCGCCAAACCTACTGGTGTATACTAGCTCGCCAAGCCTTCTGGTGAACTTCAGCTTGCTAGGCCTACTAGAGATCACAATTTGCTAAATCTACTAGCGAACCCTACTTCTCCAAAGCCACTAGGAACCTTTGTTCGCCAAGCTCAAACTTCAAGGCCCTGTTTTGGGATGTTACAGCTCTCCCCTTTTAAGAAATTTCATTCTTGAAATTACTTCTATTTATAACAGATGAGGGTATTGATGCCTCATTGCATCTTCTGTTTCCCAAGTGGCTTTGTTGGTCTTATGGTTTCACCATAACACTTTAACTAAAGGAACCTTTTGTTTTGCAAGATTAGGTCCTTTTGTGCTACTATTTCAATTGGTTCCTCCTCATAAGTTAGATTAGGTTGCACCTTAATATCATCTACTGTTACTACATGGGAAGGGTCTACTCGATACTTCCTTAGCATGGACATATGGAAAGCATCATGGATTCACTCAAGTTCAGGTGGCAACTTGAGTCCATAGGCCACTCGACCAATCCTTTCAACCACTTTATAAGGACCAACGAACCTTGGACTTAATTTTCCTTTTCGCCCAAATCTTAAAATTACATTCCATGGCGAGACGTTTAAAAACACTTGCTTACCTACTCGGTACTCAACATTTCACCATTTTAAATCAGCATAGGACTTTTGTCTATCCAAAGTAGCCTCCAGCCGTTCACATATCATTGTTACCTTATCCTCTATTTCACGAACTAGCTCTAGTCCAACTATTCACTTTTCATCTAACTCTGCCCAACACAACGACATTTGACACTTACTTGCATACAATGCTTTGAAAGGTGCCACTTGGATACTTGTTTAGTAATTATTGTAATATACGAACCCTGCCAAGGGTGATGCGAACCTGGCCATGTGGGCTTTTCATTGGGCCAAGACCCAATCTCGTTTCATTATTGGATCACGAATTAAAGGGCCAATTTGGTTTTTTAACATTATAACACTAGTTGGGTCCAACTATGAAAATTGGCGCAAACGTGAGGGATACAAGTGCAAGATAAAATATTAATGATGTAGCTATCTGCATTTGATTAGATTTAATGTTTTAAGTTATATTTTTTTCATTTTAATAATGCTCATGCGTATGTTTTGGATTGTTGAATCGTTTAAGTGTTTGATTATGTTTTTTCATGTGTTATCTTTGTTTGTGTCGTGTCTTGGTATTAAAATGAGCTTATGATGGTGCCTATTTATACTTGATGAAGGTACATTTGGCCAGCCACCAAACACCATGTGACCATTTGTCTTCTTCTCCAAATGCATGGATGGTAACATTTTAACCCCCTAAACTCGGCCTAGATGTTATGGCTGAATCTTGAAGATCACATTGGCCATGTTGATGGCATAGAAAAATATTTAACTATTTTCTTTTGACAATAGCCATAATTTAAAGTCAACATTTTAATTTACTTAAAAAAAGCCAAGTAGTTTCTGTAAACCTTCTTTTGTAAAGAAATTGTCAAAAACTGATTTACTTTAAAAAAAACTCTAGTTTGAAATATTTACAGAAGACATCTTATTTCAAAAATGTCGTAGCAAAAAATAAAATAACTAGACCTCATTTTAATTTAGAATTATAACTTTGACATGTCTTGAAACATATCGATTAAGTGAGCATATAGTTTTGAGTTTTGAGAAATAAAGTATTGAGTTTGAAATAACAACATTGAGTTGAGTTTGTCGTTTAGATTGAAAAATGCAGTTGTTCTTACCAAATTTATAAACTGTATTAGTTGATAGTTTTAAAAACCTAATCATGCAATATCATCCAAAAAGCCCAAAATCCAAATAAAAAGTCCCAAGCCACAGGCTGAATAATAAAGTATGATAGTTTATTCGAAAATATCCGAGTGCACCTCCATAAGCCGAGCCCATGTCTTAACCTCGATTATTATATTAAAAATCATAAATTTAAAGGAGTGAGCTTTTTAAGCCCAGTATGGGTCAATATATATAACAACAAAATTTACAACATAAATCATAAGTCTAACAGAACATATTATGGCAACACAGTTCACACATATACATATCAATATGCATATCAGTGATGTTGATGCAAAGCTTGTTTAGAAATAGTGTAGATTTTTAGAAAACATATCCTACCCAACTTTGCTGCACACCATAATGAGTTCCCCTAGAACTCGTCCATCCAATAACACACCAATAATGTAGACAAGCCACTAGATAATGCAGTCATGTTGCCAAATACAAAATATTGTGGTCAAGCTACCAAATTTGCAGATAATGCCAGATAATGTGGTTAAACCACCAAAATATGCAGATTATTAAACTTTCAAAATACTTCCACCTTTCAATATAATCCCAACCCCATGCACGTGATATGGCATATAGAAAATAGATTTTTAGTAGGCATGTTGTACATGCAAATCAGACTTATATTACGAATCAGACAGTGGGCATGCTCAACATGCAAATTAGATTATCAATAGAAATTGTGGCATGATTATTTTTCATTCTTTTCAAATAATGCCATATAATAATCACAATACATGAGTGTCAGGAAATAACATGATATCTCAATTAACAGTAAAACATACCATCATATTCATAACATCACAAATTTGAAGGTTTAGAATCACTTACTTGGAATGCTCCTTTTTAACGGATTTATCAATCCTTTTGAATACATATTTTTGTGTTTCAGAATTTACTTATATAGTTATTTAATATTAATACAATTATTTTAATGAACAACAATGTCACATATTTTTAAGTAGTTTAAACCTACACCTGGATTCATATGTCCCAACAATATTGGTTCTTCTTTCCAACTTTAAGGGAGTTTATCAGACCTTAAATCCTTAGATTTGATAAAATTTAATACCACACCAGTATATTGACAGTTTCATGTAGATTTTCCTTTTGGTGATTAAGTGAAAATACTTACTTAATCAGTTGTCAAAATAATGCACACTTCCAAAATATAGTCATTGAATAAATCTGAATCATGCTGAGCATTTAAGAATTTAGCAAATGTGCTGGCTTTGAAAAGTCAGATTTCTGGGTCATTAATCTTCGCTGATGGCATCCGAGTGTTTCCGAGTAAAATATTGGCAATTGTGGATTGGAAAATTCTAAAGAATGTTTCTCAAGTACGTAGTTTTTTGGGCTTAGTCAGATATTATTGGTGATTTGTTAACAACTTCTCGATCATAGCATCTCCGATGATGAAGTTGCTGCAAAAAGATGTTAGCTTCATTTGGTCTAATAAATGCTAGAAAAATTTCAAGAAATTGAAAAACATGCTAACTAAAGCTCTAGTTTTAACTCAACAAAAACATGGAAAAAGTTCACAGTATCTAGTGATGCATCACTTTGTGGTCTAAGGTGCATTCTAATGCAGAACAAGAAAGTAATTGCTTATGCTTTGCGATAGTTGAAGCCTCATGAGAGAAACTATCTGACGCATGATTTATAGTCTACTGCGATTGTTTTTAATTTGAAAATTTAGACTATTTAACAATGAGAAATTTCATGTTTTCACTGATCACAAAAGCTTGAAATATCTAATGACATAGAAAGATCTAAACTTGTGTTAGGGTAGGTGGCCTAAATTACTAAAAGATTATGAATTAGTGATTGATTACCATCTCGGGAAAGCTAATGTAGTACTAGATGCTTTAAGTCGTAAATCTCTATTTGCCTTGAGAGCTACGAATGCAAGCTTGATAATAGATATTAATGGTTCTATTCTGGCCAAGTTGAAAGTGAAGTCTGTGCTCTTATCGAAAATTTAGGAATTTTAGAAAAAATGATTCAATTTTGATAACAAAGATGGTGTAATGAACCAAAAGTTACGGTATCGGCAATTGAGTCTTGAGTACTGTTTCCGTGAAATTAATTCATGAATATTTATTAGAAATATTTATGAATTATAGTTGAGTGGTTGATTAATGTTTGATTAAGTTAAGTAGCTTGAATTTAGAATAAGGACTAAATTGCATAAGGTATTAAATTAAAGATTAGTAAAGGGACTAATCTAGCAATTAGACCCTAAGTGACATGTGTGTGTTAATATTGAATAACATGTGTAATAGTTGGTATATATGTGTAATAGCTATAAGATATTTTATGTTATAGCTATTACACATGTTAATTTTATATTTGTTATAGGTTAATAATAGTATAATTAGTAAAGTTGATCGTATAGAAAAAGAAGATAGAAAGACTAACAGAGAGCGAACGTGAGAAAGAAAGAAGGAAAGAAAGAAAGAAAAAGAAAAGGGAAATTTGAAGGTTAAGGACCTAAGGCTTGATTGGCAAGTTGTTTTAGCTCATTTGCTTATGATTTTTATGTTTTTGGAGTCCTAATTCAAAGTTCTACTTGTATGAGGTTAGAATGAAGAAAAAAATAGTGAATTTTTAGATGTTTATTAAGTTGATGAAATTGAGGTTTTATTGGTTAAATTGTTAAAATTGATGTTAGAAGTGAAAAATGAGTAAGTTGTTAGAAGAATTTTAAGCTAGGTTTAACTAGGGACTAAGTTGTATAGAGCTCAAAATTTATGTTTTATAATGAATTTTATGAGCTTGAATTTGTTAATGAGTTGATTAAAAGAGAATATGAAGATTGTGTTAAAGAAAAAAGATTAGTAATGGAGAAAGGACGAAATTGGAATTTTTGTAAAAGTTTGATAGAAAGTGAAAATATGATTTTTGATTAGTATTTTGATGAATTTCAATTGTATGATTGTCCGTAGCTAACGTAGCACCGGATACGTCATCAAAGAAAGCAAAAGAGAAAGTGAACGAAGATATCGATTAAATTCGATAAATAATGGTTTGTATTTCTATAAACCGAGCTTAATCGTTATTGCTATATTTGATATTTATATTGTATGAAAATGTGAATGAGGTAAGTATTCTTACCATATTGAAATGAATGTGATTTTGAATACCCTATTAACAGTGTCGGGCTAGTCGGATATAGTTGACATGTCATAGGAATTGGAAGTATTGGGATATTCCGACCTTGAGTCGATGAGACACTATGTGTCGACTACTGTTAAAGTTTCAGATTTGTTCCGATGAAGCACTATGTGCTTATCCAGGAGTGTGGGTTGGATCCGTGTATCCGTCAGTGTCCGAGTTGTGTTAATAATGGTAAATAAAGTAAAGATTATTAAAGTAATGATTGATTGACTGTTATTGAAATGATAATTGATATTGAATAATAGCAATAATGTGCTTGAATTACCATGTTTTAAAGTTGATTAAGCTATTGTTTATAGAAATACCACTGAGAGTATTCTCAGTGTACGATTTGTTTCTGTGCGCAGGCTAGGTACGAAAGTATAAGGACTCAGCATACAAGCTGATCCCTGAACTCAAATTGGTGAAGTTTCTATCTTTTTTGAAAATGGCATTGTACCTAAGATGTTTTTTTTTTGGTCATTTAGAAAGTACCTAAGTTGTTAAGTGATATTTTGGTATGTTATGTAAATGTTACCAAAACCTTAAGTATGGTATGTTTTTTATATGTTAGTGAAGAGAAATAAGAGAAAGTGATGGTAAATATCGTAGAGAGAAGAAATGAAGATGTTATAACTTAGTTAGCAACATTTTTTTTTACTAAAACAGATTTGGACAGTAGCAGTAGTTCAACTTTTAAAATACACCAAAAATAGTATAAAGTGAATTAGAGACTGAATAAACTATTTCATTTAAGCTCAATGAATCTATTTTCATGTAGAAGAAGCAATATAGGTGAAAGAGTTGTATTTTATGAGATATTTATGTTTTGGTGAAATAGGGTCAGAGCAATTTCTGGATTCCCTGTTCTGACTTTAGAAATTCACTATAAATTGTGTATAAATAATTAGGAGTTACACTTTATATGTTTGAATTTCTTATTGAGTCTATGTTTAAATGAAATAAACGGAATAGTCATTGGATTTCTGTACAGGAAGAAATTTGATTTGTAGTGCACAGGGGTCAGAGTAGCTGAACCCTGAAACAAGGGAGAATTTTACTAATAAATTGTACTAATTTGCCCAACCAAAAATTCTAGAAACAAATTAATAAGTAGATATATGAGTCTAGTTTTAGGAGAAATTTACGGAATTGGATTTCGAGTTTTGTAACTCGAGATATGATTTTTTTAGCGACTGTGACACAGATGGATAGTTTACTATAAGAATTGTTTGAACTTGTTTAATTGCTAAAATAAGTTTAGTAATGTCTCATGCTCGACTCCGGTGATGGTCTCGGGTAAGGGGGCATTACAATTTGATTGGTATCAAAGCTAATTAGGTTTAGTCGGTTCTAGGACTAAATCGAATGTGAATGTGAATCTAGAGATACATGCCATTACTGAGTCAAATTTGAGTTGGGATTGGATGCTGATATGTTTATTGAATATTTTTGTTTTATAGCATTAAGAATGTCTGATAAAAGCATTGAGGATACTGATCAAGAGATGTATAGTGAAGATGATGAACCGTATAATGTGAATGAATCAGAGTCTGCAACTCCAAGTGTGAATCCGGTAGGAAATCAATCGAATGTTGGAAGGGATAATACTGAGATCTTTAGAATGATCGCCGATGCCTTTCAAAGAGTGGTAGGAACTATGCCTGCTACGTCCTCTACCCCTACTACCCGAAGAGCTCCAATTAAAGAATTGAGAAAGTATGGAGCTACAGAATTTTTAGGTTCAAAGGGAATTGATTCGACTTCTACTGAAAACTGGTTAGAGACTACAAAGAGAGTTCTAAAGCAACTTGAATGTACACCACAAGAAAGCTTAGTGTGTGTAGCTTAGTGTGTGTTGTCTCATTACTGCAAGAGGAAGCTTTCGTATGGTGGGAATCAGTGATTCAGAATGTACTTGAGGAACGGATAAGTTGGGACTTTTTTCAAAAAGAGTTTCAAAAGAAGTATTTGGGAGAAATGTACATAGAGGACAAAAGACAAGAGTTCTTAACACTGAAACAAGGTGAGATGCTCATAGTGGATTATGAACGAGAATTTCTGAGATTGAGCAAGTGTGAATTCTGGTTATCAGAAGTTGTGTTTCTTGGTCATGTCGTATCAACAAATGGAATAAGAGTGGACCCAAAGAAGATTGAAGCAGTTATTCAGTGGAAAGTTCCTAAGAATGTATCAGAGGTACGAAGTTTTCTCAGATTGGCTGGTTATTATCGAAGATTTGTCAACGAATTTTTAAAGATAGCCTTACCGATGACAAAGCTACTACAGAAGAATATTCCATTTGTTTGGAATGAGCAATGTCAGAAAAGTTTTGAAGCATTAAAACGAATGTTAACAGAGGCACCGGTGTTGACTTTGCCAGAGTCAGAAAGAGATTTTGTAGTGTACAGTGATGCTTCATTGAGTGGGACTTGGATGTGTACTGATGCAGAATGGGAAAGTTATTGCTTATGCTTCACGGCAACTGAAACTGCATGAACGTAACTATCCAACTCATGATTTAGAATTAGCAGTTGTGATTTTTGCCTTGAAGATGTGGAGGCACTATCTTTATGGTGAAAAGTGCTATGTTTATACGGATCATAAAAGTTTGAAGTATCTGCTTTCACAAAAAGAATTGAATCTGAGACAAAGGCGTTGGATAGAGCTTCTGAAAGACTATGATTATGTCATAGACTATCATCCAGGGAAGGCTAATGTAGCAGCCGACGCACTGAGTAGAAAGGCTGCGATTGAATTATGAGCAATGTTTGCACGGCTTAGAATCACTAATGATGGAAGTCTATTGACTGAATTAAGAATAAAGCCAGTAATGTTTGATCGAATCAGATCAGCACAATTAGAAGATGACAAGTTGTTAAAAAAAAGAGAGATGGCTCAGAATAGTTCAGTGAAGAATTTTAGTTTTGATGGAAATTACTGTCTGAGATTTCAGAATCGACTTTGCATTCTGACTAATTCTGAGTTGAAAGAGTTAATTGTTCGAGAAGCTCATAATATTCCATTTGCATTTCATCCTGGAGGTATGAAAATGTATCATGATTTGCGTGAATTTTATTGGTGGTCAGGAATGAAAAAGGATATAATTGAATATGTGGCAAAGTGTTTAACTTGTCAACGAGTGAAGGCAAAACATCAAGTTCCATCGGGATTACTTCAGCCTATCAATATTCCTAAATGGAAATGGGGACTTTGTAACGGGATTACCAACGTCTGCAAATAAAAAGAATGCTATTTGGGTAATAGTTGATCGACTTACGAAGTCAGCTCATTTCTTAGCTGTGAGAACTGATTGGTCGTTAAAGAAACTCGCTGAGGTTTATGTTCAGGAAATCATTAGATTACATGGTATTCCGAAATCTATAATTTTTTACTGATATCCAAGGTTTACGTCGAGGTTTTGGAAGCAATTACATGAATCTTTCAGTACTCAACTTCACTTTAGTACAGCTTTTCATCCACAGACTGATGGTTAATCTGAACGGGTAATACAAATTTAAGAAGATATGCTTCGAGCCTGTATGATTGATTTTGAGTCTAATTGGGAATATTATTTGTCATTAGCCGAATTTGTGTATAACAATAGTTTTCAGTCAAGTACACAGATGGCACCGTATGAGGCTTTGTATGGACGAAGATGCCGATCACCCGTATGTTGGACAGAACTGAATGAGAATAAGATGATTGGGCCTGAATTGGTTCAAGAAACGGAAGGTACAGTTAAGAAGATTCAGGAAAGATTGAAGACTGCTTTTGACAGACAGAAATCGTACGCAGATTTGAAACGACGGGATATTGAATACTAAGTTGGGGATAAAGTATTTCTAAAGGCTTCACCTTGGAAGAAAATTCTAAGATTTGGTCAAAAAGGAAAGTTAAGTCCTTGTTTTATTGGGCCTTATGAAGTTATTGAGAGAATTGGACCAGTAGCGTATCGATTGGCCTTACCTCCTGAACTACAGAAAATGCACGATGTCTTCCATGTTTCTATGCTAAGAAGATATCGATTGGATCCTTCACATGTTATTACGACTGAGAATGTAGAGATTCGACCTGACTTATCATACGAAGAAAAACTAGTTGAAATTCTGGCACGAGAGGTAAAAGAATTACGTAATAAACGTATTCCTTTAGTGAAAGTGCTATGGCGAAGTCCCAGTGTTGAAGAAGCTACATGGGAATCAGAAGAAACGATAAGATCTCAGTACCCCCATCTCTTTTCAGGTAAATTTCCTGGACAAAATTTATTAAGGGGGAGAGAATTGTAATGAACCGAAAGTTACGGTATCGAAAATCGAGTCTTGAGTACTGTTTCCGTGAAATTAATTCATGAATATTTATTAGAAATATTTATGAATTATAGTTGAGTGGTTGATTAATATTTGATTAAGTTAAGTAGCTTGAATTTAGAATAAGGATTAAATTGCATAAGGTATAAAAGTTTAATTATAGATTAAAGATTAGTAAAGGGACTAATCTAGCAATTAGACCCTAAGTGACATGTGTGTGTCAATATTGAATAACATGTGTAATAGTTGGTATATATGTATAATAGCTATAAGATATTTTATGTTATAGCTATTACACATGTTAATTTTATATTTGTTATAGGTTAATAATAGTATAATTAGTAAAGTTGATCATATAGAAAAAGAAGATAGAAAGACTAACAGAGAGCAAACGTGAGAAAGAAAGAAGGAAAGAAAGAAAGAAAAAGAAAAGGGAAATTTGAAGGTTAAGGACCTAAGGCTTGATTGGTAAGTTGTTTTAGCTCATTTGCTTATGATTTTTATGTTTTTGGAGTCCTAATTCAAAGTTCTACTTGTATGAGGTTAGAATGGAGAAAAAATAGTGAATTTTTAGATGTTTATTAAGTTGATTAAATTGAGGTTTTATGGGTTAAATTGATAGAAATTGATGTTAGAAGTGAAAAATGAGTAAGTTGTTAGAAGAATTTTAAGCTAGGTTTAACTAGGGACTAAGTTGTATAAAGCTCAAAATTTATGTTTTATAATGAATTTTATGAGCTTGAATTTGTTAATGAGTTGATTAAAAGAGAATATGAAGATTGTGTTAAAGAAAAAAGATTACTAATGGAGAAAGGACGAAATTGGAATTTTTGTAAAAGTTTGATAGAAAGTAAAAATGTGATTTTTGATTAGTAGTTTGATGAATTTCAATTGTATGATTGTCCGTAGCTAACGTAGCACCGGATACGTCATCAAAGAAAGGAAAAGAGAAAGTGAACGAAGATATCGATTAAATTCAATAAATAGTGGTTTGTATTTCTATAAACTGAGCTTAATCGTTATTGCTATATTTGAAATTTATATTGTATGAAAATGTGAATGAGGTAAGTATTCTTACCATATTGAAATGAATGTGATTTTGAATACCCTATTAATAGTGTCGGGCTAGTCGGATATAGTTGACATGTCATAGGAATTGGAAGTATTGGGATATTCCGACCTTGAGTCGATGAGACACTATGTGTCGACTACTGTTAAAGTTTCGGATTTGTTCCGATGAAGTACTTTGTGTACTATAATGTTAAAGTTCCAGATTTGTTTCGATGAAGCACTATGTGCTTATCCCGGAGTGTGGGTTGAATCCATGTATCCGTCAGTGTCTGAGTTGTGTTAATAAGGGTAAATAAAGTAAAGATTATTAAAGTACTGATTGATTGACTGTTATTGAAATGATAATTGATATTGAATAATAGCAATAATGTGCTTGAATTACCATGTTTTAAAGTTGATTAAGCTATTGTTTATAGAAATACCACTGAGAGTATTCTCAGTGTACAGTTTGTTTCCGTGCGTAGGCTAGGTACGAAAGTATAAGGACTCAGAATACAAGCCGATCCCTGAACTCAAATTGGTGAAGTTTCTATCTTTTTGGAAAATGGCATTGTACCTAAAATGTTTTTTTTTTTTGGTCATTTAGAAAGTACCTAAGTTGTTAAGTGATGTTTTGGTATGTTATGTAAATATTACCAAAACCTTAAGTATGGTATGTTTTTTATATGTTAGTGAAGAGAAATAAGAGAAAGTGATGGTAAATATTGTAGAGAGAAGAAATGAAGATGTTATAACTTAGTTATCAACATTTTTTTTTTACTAAAACAGATTTGGACAGTAGTAGTAGTTCAACTTTTAAAATACACCAAAAATAGTAGAAAGTGAATTAGAGATTGAATAAAATATGTAATTGAAACTCAATGAATCTATTTTCATGTGGAAGAAGAAAAATAGGTAAAAGAGTTGTATTTTATGATATATTTACTTTTTGGTGAAACAGGGTCAGAGCAATTTCTGGATTCCCTGTTTTAACTTTAGAAATTCACTATAAATTGTGTATAAATAATTAGGAGTTACACTTTATATGTATGGATTCCTTATTTAGTCTATTTTTAAATGAAATAAACGGAATAGTCATTGGATATCTGTACAGGAATAAATTTGATTCGTAGTGCATAGGGGTCTGAGTAGCTGAACCCTGAAATAGGGGAGACTTTTACTAATAAATTGTACTAATTGGCCCAACCAAAAATTCTAGAAAAAAATTAGTAAGTAGATATATGAGTATAGTTTCATGAAAAATTTACGGAATTGGATTCCAAGTTTTCTAACTTGAGATATAATTTTTTTAGCGACTATGATGTAGATGGATAGTTTACTACGAGAATTGTTTGAACTTGTTTAATTGCTAAAGTAAGTTTAGTAATGTCTCATGCTCGACTCCGGCGATGGTCTCGGGTAAGGGGCGTTATAGATGGAACTAGTGAAAAGTGGTCGACGACTGATTTTTGTATCGGTGTTAATGATTGCCTGTACTTTCGTAATCGGTTGTGCATACCAAACGTTTTAGGACTAAAACAAGAATTGTTAAATGAAACTCACAATAGTGTTTATTTGATTTATCTTGGAAGCAATAAAATGTAGAACGATTTGAAACATTACTAGTGGCCGAGAATGAAACATGAAATATCAGTGTTCGTATCCAAATACTTGATATAGCAACAAGTGAAAGCTGAACATCAAGTTTTGTCAGGTTTGTTACAACCTGTGGTGATTCATGAGTAGAAATGGAAGCATGTCACCATGGATTTTATTTAAGGGTTACAAATACTTCAAAAAGAAAAGACTCGATTTGGGTTATTATAGATAGATTGATGAAATCAACTCATTTTATACCTATTCAAACTGATTACTCACTCGAGAGATTAGTTGAATTGTATGTTTTAAAAATTGTTAGATTGCATGGTGTACTATTGTCGATTATCTTTGATCGAGATCCAAGATTTACCTTTAGATTTTGGGGTAAATTACACAAGGCTTTGGGCTCCAGATTGACTTTTAGCACCACTTTTCATCCGTAAATAGATGGTCAAACTGAGCGAGTGATTTAGATTTTGGAACATATGTTATGGTGTTGTGTCATTGAGTTTAAAGTGCCTAGGAAAAATATTTATCGTTAGCTGAGTTTGCTTACAATAACAACTATCAGTCAATCATAAAATTGGAACCATACAAGGATTTATATGGATGTAAATGTAGAAGTCCATTATACTAGACTGAATTGAATGAAAGAAGGTTAGTCAGGGTGGATCTAATCTGAAAAACCAAGATAAAGTTAGAATTATCCGTGATAGTCTGAAAGCTGCACTCGGTCATTAAAAATCTTATGTTGATTTGAAACAAAAAGATATTGAGTTTTTTGTTGGTGAGAAAATGTTTTTGAAAGTCTCACCCTGGAGAAAGATTTCGTGTTTCGATAGAAAAGGGAAACTTAGCCCGAGGTTTATAGAACCGTATTAAATTTTGGAGAGAATCAGACTTATGGCTTATCATTTAGCATTACCTCCAAAACATGATAGAATTCACAATGTGTTCCATGTTTTGATGCTTCATCGATATTGTTTTGATCCATCACATGTGTTATCTATGAATGAAATTGAATCACAGCTTGATCTAACTTACAATGAAGAAACGGTTAGAATTTTTTGTTCGGGAAATGAAAAAATTACAGAATAAACATGTACTGTTGGTTAAATTATTGTGGCATCAACACGAATTTAAAGAAGCTGCGTGGGAAATGAAAGAATCTATAAGATCACTTTATCTGAACCTATTTATAGGTAAGAAATTTCAAGGATGAAATTTTTAAGGGGGAGAATTGTAACATCCCGTCTTTCAATGGTACCAGAGACGGTGGTTTTGGAACCCTGATTTTTGAGGTTTGAGTCAATAAATAATATTATATAATATTTATTAGTTTACTATAGAGTTTGATTGAGTCTTGGCCTGGTAAATTTAGCGATCAAGTAGTTAATTAAGGAAAAAGGCCTAAATCGTAAAAGACGTAAAACTTCATCACTATTGATTATTATTAGTTAAAGTGCATGATTAAAGTTTTTTAAGCATTGAAATGGTAATTGAACCATTATAAGTGTTAGTTGGCGGTTAAGGTTAATTATCTAGGTAAAATTGTATGTTAGTGATAAAGCTTTGTAAAATTGAAATTTGTTATATAAAAACAAAAACAAAAGACCATAAAAATTATCATAATCTTCTTTAGCTATTATCATCGATATTGGAAGAAGAAAACACCATGGTTATAGCTTGAAGTTCGGCCAAGATAATAATTTTGCATGTAAGTAATTTTCCTATCTGTTTCTCGTAAATTTTATATTTTAGAGATCGTCGTTACTTAACCTAGCTAACCCGGGGATTATTTTGTAAAACTGTTAAAGATTTAGGGACTTTTCATTAATGAGTTTTTGGTGTTCATGAGATTAAATGAAATATTTATAAACTTGGATTTGATTGCATTTTAGGTTGTGTTTGTAACCTCCCAAACTTGGCCTAGACATTATAGTTGAATCGGGAAGGCCACATTGGACACCTTAGTGTCGAACTTACCCTAATGATAGTTAAAAACCCTCAAGTACTTCTTTTAATAAAACCGTGGTTTCTATTGTTATCTTTTTAAAATGTCCATCTACTTAGTCCAACCCTACTTAGGTCAAATTAGTGAATTAGGTGAGTTTTTGTAAAACCTTACTGATGTTGTTGCCTTTGAAAAATCATTTTGTTATCTTCTTCCAGTAGAAATGTACCATTACTAGTCAAATTATTAATTTAGTCATATATAATGCATAGTCGATTTCAACATATTATAAAAACCATGTATCTATACCAAAGATGCGTGTCATGCATGCATGAAGAACCACAAAATTCCCCAACCATAATTTAAAGAAACTTTACAATCCAAAATTGAATAATAATAATAAAATAACCTAAAAATATAATTAAATTAAAATAATATGACGAAGTAAAGCCTAAAGTCCGCCGTACATCCGCATGCCAATTTCGATCCTAAGTTCGATCATTACCTGAGAAGTTGAGATAATGGGGTGAGCTTAACTAGCTCAGTGTGAGACTAAATGAGTATTAAGCATTCATACATGCAATTTCATAGAGGTACCAAAAGCACAATCAAACATTAACAATAATAATTTTCAAATGCACATGTGAGATCCTACCCATACCATCCGCTACACACCACGAGTTCCCCAGAATCCGTCTGCCAAACTCCAACGTATATGAGTAATGCTCAATGTGGTAAAACCACCAATAATCAATAATACAGTGAAACTGCCAAATATATAATGCAATATAATCGCCAATCCCCTTAGTACTCCAAATGCTGCACACTGACTAACAATATATGCGGACTTAATATGCCACCAGTACTCCACAGAACTCCTCCGTTAACCCCAAAATCCTATCCCAATGTACGTGCAATATGTCATACAAATTCATACACAATCACATTTCAGTCATTTTCACTTTCATTCGACATGCTCAACATGTCCCCAATAATCACATACTTTCAGAAGAAGGAAACAATGTTCCAATTTTCAAATTACCATTAAGATGGTATTTATCAATATTGTTCAATTCACATACTTTACGAATTTCATTGTGCATCATTAGCAACCTCACGTATATACATATCATAGTAAATATTTCATGCATAAAACTAATATTTCAACATTGCATACCATTCCATCAAACATTCTCATACCACATAATATAACTATGCATATTCATACAGTCAAACTAGCAATTTGCCAACACATAAATCTTTTAAAGCTCGAAATGTACCTGGTTCGGCCACTCGCAAAACTAATATTTTGGCTACTATGCCAAACCAATCAGAAAGCTAATTATCAAATATAACATAACATTTATCATTATCAAACATATTTTACAAGTTTAGGACCCACGCCTTATTTTTCGCTTTCTCGCAGCACCCTAGTGAATCTTCCAATTTTCCTTAATAACCCCTTATACGATCTTAAACCAAAATTCAGTATAAACTAAATCAATTTACCACTTAATCAACTCCCAATTACTCACTTATGGGTTTAAACCAATTGTCAGATTAATAACTATTTTACGAATTCAACTAGTTCGATTCCTTACCTTGTATCGATGCGAACCGTACGTACGATCGTTCTTCGGCTTTACGATTGACTCGAGGCTTTTGGATCAGCATCTAATTCCATAATATACTAGAAAATTAGTAGCTAATAATTATTCAATTCTTTCATTTAATCAATCCGTAACATTTACCTTACAGCTAGTCGAAGCAACAATTAATTTTACACTTAACTGCACTTACGCTTCCCGATTTGTGAGATTTGAATACCCAAACAATCAAGAACGTTTTTTTCCCTAATTGACATTGGTTTAATAGATGATTAGGAGGGTTCAAGAACTCAAATTAAGGCCAGAATTAATTGGTCAAGATTCAAGAAACAAAACAGCTCCTTATTTTTACAATTATTATTTTAGTCCTTCAAATCATTATTTTTACAATTTAGCCCTAATTACTCAAATTCATAAAAAATTCCAATACAAAACATATTAATCCAAAACATATCTTTCATAATTCATCAACTAACATCACAAAACTCAATTATTCATCAATGGAATAACTCAAAATATTCATCAAAATTAAAAATTAAAGCATGGGTTTTGTACATTTCACTGCAACGATCTCAAAAACGTAAAAATTATCAAAAACCGAGCTAGTTACATACCTTGATTATGCTACCAAATGGCCGAAAATTTCAAAGCTTATTCTTTCTCTTTTCTTTTAGCATTCGGTCATGGTGGAAAAAGATGAATGCATGTGTTTATTTTATGTTTTATTATAACATATATATTATTTAACATTTTACATTTTTAACCTTTATTAATTAATATGTAACCATTATAAAATAAGGTCACAACCGTCCATCACCTTTAAATATGGTCTAATTACAACTTAAACACTTCAAATTATAAAGACAACGACAATTCAGCCATTACAAATTAAACCATCAAATTTTTATTTTATGCGATTAAGCCCTTTTATTAAATCGAGCACTCAAACGACAAAATTAAAACACAAAAATTTCACAGATATTAATTCAAACATAATAAACACAGAAAATATTTTTTAAATATTTTTTTGACTTGAATTCGTGGTCTCGAAACCACCATTTTGAATGTGGACAATTAGTTCGATTTAATCCAAGATCTTGCTCTTTCCCAAGTCTAGGCCCGGACTCCGTTTTTCTTGATCTATAATAGAAAATTTCACTTATTTAATTATCACATTATTCAATCAGTCCATAAATTGTATTTTGACAAATTTACAATTTTGCCCTTAAACTTTCACATATTTACACTTTTGTCCCTAAGCTCGTAAAATGAAATGTGTTCAATTTCTTTATCACCCAAGCCTAGCCAATTCATATTCCCTCTTATAATAGCCCCCATTTTTCATCAAATCACATTTTTAACACCTATTTTTACAAGTTTTACAAACAAGTCATTTTACGTGTTTTCAAGAAAAATCACTTAGAAAAAGATGTTCATCTAGCACCAGTCCTTCATATTCCTCAATTAATCATCAAAATACATGCATGGCACACATGGGTAAAATTTTGAACATAAATCCTAGTTCAAATAAAGGGTAGAAATGGCTAAATCATGCTTCAAAGATCTAAAAAATGCAAAGAACATTAAAAACGGGGCTAGGTTTGACTTACTTTCAAGCTTGAAAAGTTAAAAAACCCTAGCTATTGAGAGCTTGAGAATTTCGGCTATGGCATGGAGAAGATGAGCAAATTTTGCTTGATTTTCCCTTTTTATTCTTTTATTAACCAAATGACCAAAATGCCCTTTTTACTAAACTTTCAATTTTTTCCATACATGCCCATTTTTATCCATAAAAATAGAAATTGGGCAATTTTCTATTTAGGGACCTCTAATTAATAATCCAAAGCACACTAAAAGCTTCTAGAAACACATATTTTGCAACTTATTCAATTTAGTCGCTAAAGTCAAATTGGACACTTTACACATAAAATTTCTTCATGAAATTTTCACACAAGCATGAATTCATATCATAGACCTCATAATAATCACAATATAGTTATTTTTACTTTAGATTTATGGTCTCAAAACCACTATTCTGACTAGACCCTAATTTAGGATGTTACACAACTAGATAAGAAGAACATAAACTGAAATTTTCAACTCGATTTTTTTTCTTCTTTTCAAAATCATTTTTTTAAAAAATTCAAATGTTCCTTCTTTTTTTAATTCGAATCTCCTTTTTTTCAATATCTTCAAATTTCTATTTTTTTTGAATTTTTTTCACTTTTCCAAAACTTGAAATAATAGTAAAGATAGAAATGAACCTAATTTCAAGATTCCTGAGTTCTGATACCAAATGATGCAATTTTCCCAGCTTGGATGACCGAAAATAGCTCAATGTGAAGAATCAACTTGAAATGGTTCAAAAGGTGGAAACCTTAATCTGAAGCACTTGAATTCTTTAAGGAATCGTAGCTATATTAAAACTACGACCCACTTAAACTTGACTGAATACTTGAATCTTGGTGTATCGAAGTCGCCACACCCCGAGATGGAAAATGGAGTGATAAGACAATTTTTGAACGCCACAAACTTAGAAAGTTTTATAAGTTAAAAATAATTTAATGAAGAACCTTAGAGAAAATTTCTCATAAAAGTATGATTTGATTTCAAGCAAAAGTTTTTTTACATAGGTAGCTTAGGCCGAAATTTATAGGCCTTCAAAATGACCTTTCAAATTCTTATATGGACCTTTCAAATTCAGCATTTAGCTATCTTAAAACAAAAAATTAAATATGGTTTAAACTCTTAGTTGTTAGCCCAAAAGGCATGTCTCTTCACTAGGCCTTATGTAGTTTAAAGGCCATCATCTTCATGAAGCTTAATGGTCCTTAAAGGTGTTGTTTTGTAGTCCCTTCTTCTTCCTAGAACTAAATGACTTCATTTCTTGTGTTTTTCCTCCCTTTAATTGGTGCCATGAATATGCTTGAACTACACCAAAATCGAAAAAAATTTGAAAGGGCCTTTCTTGATCCTTTGAATAGTTAGATCAAGAATGAATGTTTATTAAACACTTGAAACTTGTTCACATTCTTATTCAACTCAAAACACCCTAATAAAAATGAAAATAAACACATTTGTGCATTAAACGTAACAACCAAAATAAAAAACAGACTTATAAAAACTAACTCAAACATATTTAACAACTAAGATGCTTAAATGCATGGTTTAATTAAGATGAAAACTAAATGAACAAATGAGTTACATAATGCATTTCATAATTTAAGATGCAAACATAACTATTATGAGAGTTACATAATGCATGACATAATTAAATCATGAACTTTATTAACATATGAGTTATGAAATGCATGACATAATTAAATACTAAAAACTTAATGCAAGTCATAATTAAAAGATGTAGATTAATAATGCAAGAGATTAATTTAAAGATGCAAACATCAACTCAAATAAACTTAATTAAAGTCCTTGATTAATTAAAACCCATCAAAAGGTTTCTTCCAACTCTTGGATCAGAATTTGACTTGGTCTTAGCCTAATCAGAACTTGATTAATTTGGACTTGTTCCCAATGTCCACACATAGGCCTTTTAAACTCCTCTTTGACCCATTTTCCTCTATCTCCCATAGTTGACCCAATTGGTGAACACAAAGGATCAGTCTTTGTTTTTACCATCACAAGAAGAAGTGGCTCTTGGAGATTCAGCCCAACATCAACTTGTTTCACCTTGACAAGAGTAGTTTCAACCTTGGTGCGCAGAATCACATCAAGATGGAAAGTCTTTATGGAAGATATATGGTCAATAAAGGGTCCTACAGTATATTATAAATAGAACTATTTCACAAGTAAATCATTCCATATGCATAAACTAAAATATTAGGAGTGTAATGAAAACTTGAAATAAAATGAACAAAGAAACAAAAAAGAAAAACCACAAGTCCTTTATTTAAAATGTGATTAAAATTTATTTAAAATGTGAATAAGAAAGACTTATTGAGCAACGAATAAAATGTTGCAAGGCTAATGTTTCGTTTTAAGTCCATAATGTAATGGAGATTGTTCCAACTCAGCCTAAACGGCTTGTATGACAACATTGAATGCCTCTTTAAGCTTTCTAGCCCTTGCCCTCATAATTGGCCCCATAGGTACTTACAACGCATCTCTGAGTAATGGAAACTTCACATTTGGTCATACAGTTGTGCCCAACCTCACATAAAAAGGAGAACGAGCTAGCTAGTGTATGTGGTGTAAAGCGAAGGATCACAAAGGTTCTGAATGTCCAACATATTCATTTAAGAAAACATCTTTGTAAGCTCAAGAACGTAAGTATGATATAGCCTATTAAGGAGTCTTTGTCTACTGCTATCATTGACAATGATGATGTAAATGAGCAAGAAACTTCAAGTGACACCATTTGTAAAGACAGTAAGTGTGATTTTATGCCTATTGTTGAGTCTATATCTAACATTGCACCTTGTTTCAAAGTTGATGTCGAAGAAGTTGATAGTAATAGTGTGAACTATGTTGATAGTGATAGTGATCTTTGTGAACTGAAAAAAGTTGATAGTAAGAATTGTTTCCTAGAGTCTATGAATTTAGATGATTTAGACCTTAATTATGATGAATTCAATTTACAACTTTTTTATGAGGGGTTAAAGGGAAGTGAGGATGATTCATGTAAAAAGACTAAGAGACAAGAGACCTTGAGCGATAGAAGTCAATTTAATGGTACAATTTTTACGGGTGAAAATTTCTATGAGGTAAAATTAGAGAGTTCAATTCCTATTGAAAAAGAGACTAGAAAGAAAGAGAGAACCTATCTGAAAGAGAGGAATGATTATGTTTTCACTAACCCTAACTTGAATTTGTCTAGTGGACTTGTTCCATTCTTTCAAGAATTTGTTGATCCTTTTTGATGAACTCTATTAAATCATTCCACCTATGATAAAGATTCTTTTTATTCAACAGAAGACAAGATTTGACGACGAATGTTTTCAAGGAAAGGGGGAATAATACATGCACAGATGGGGTGAAATTTATTAAATTCCTTTCATTGAAGCTACCAATTTTTAAGTTTGGGAAATAATCAAACCTACGAAAACTTTTTTGGATGGGATCCAGGCATTTTTGGGTTGATATGTCTCATGAAGTTGAAATATCTATCTCTTAGCTTTGAAATGCACTTTAATTCACTCAATTTTGAGTTTGGGAGCTCAAGTTATGACCATTTTAGTGAAGACTACGTGAGCAGAATTTTTGGACGGGATTATTACAGAAATTACGAGTTTCAGGCTTTTAATTCAAGTTTAATTCATATTGGGTTCAATTTTTAGGCTTAATTTTTATTATATATGAACCCAATATTGTATTTATTATGTTTTATTATTTATTTATTCAGAATTTTGGATATTGTTTAAGTATTTTAAGTTGTTTAGGAGTTTTTGTTTCTTAATCAAACAAGAAAGTTTAATTTAAAGCTACTTCTTGTTTAGATTAATTAGAGTTTTAGTATACTTTAGATTTTTATTTGGATGTACTTTGCTAGCCTATAGAAAGTCTTATTCATTGTTCATTAGGGAGACAATTGTTTTTATTAATAAAATTTTCAACTTTGGGAGTTAGTTTCTTTATGCAAGATTGTTGGGAAATGTGCCCATATTGTAGTAAACATATAATTGTTTTCTATATATTTGAACGATGAATAAATAAATAAAGTTAATTTAACATTTCACTATTATGTCTTTTGTATTTATGTCTTTTATTTTTTCCATGCATAGCGAAATTGTGACAAGCAAATATTAGCTCATTGATTGTCTAAATTTCAAACTGAAGATAAGTGGCATTCTAAAGAATGTTTACATTGCAAGAAAGACAACTTACTTCATTAGATAATCTAAATGAGTTTGTAATCTCATAAAAGAATCAAAGTGTGCATTTGATTCAAATACTGAGAAGGATTATTATGTCATCTACAATACCAATTGGGGAGATGGCTAGTCTTGGCTATTGGAGCAGTTGACTCCACGAGTAGAGACATAGATGTATTCATTGGTAGAATGATACATTGGATTGGACCCAAGATGAATTAATTCTGAATCCATTTGTGAATTAATTTACTTGCAATGTTCATGGTGTGATTTACCTAAATCCTGAGTTAGTCACTGACCATATGTATGCAACTCATGTGCTTTGATATAAGTGGAGGCTTATGCTCTAAAGATAATTGAGCCCATAGCTGGTATGTTGGGTACATGACTTGTTTATAGCATGGCTTTACTAGCAATAGTAGAATTCATAGATTAATTAAAGAGTTAATGATATCCTCTTATTGGCATTGTGTGGATTAATAAATATAGAACGTGGCTATGGGTTGCTAGTTTTCGAACGAGCAATTTATCACAGTCATTTGTTGACAGTAATTATATTAATCATTAAGAAGACACAATGGTGACAATGAGATAAAATAGGATTGTATTGAGTGAACGGATTTAACTCAAAGGAATCAAGGATATCATATGAGGATAACACACACATGATGAGGTCATTGGACAAAGCAATTGGATGAATTGCTTTCATAAAGAGTTACAATAATGAGTTTTCAATCACGGTACTTCTTGTGGATTGATTCCATGATTAAGTAATTGTGAATTTTTGGAACGATGCTTCTGGAAATAATTGCAATCACTAGAGCCTAATTGTATATGTCTGATTCGTCCTTCCGCAAGCTCTATTGGACTGCATTTGAATAAGAAGAAAATTCTACAACTTTGGGAATAATTTTTAATTGAGTCAATTAATTTGATATGAAATTAAATTAGGTGGTCGTAATAATTGTTCAACTAGGGAATTTGATTAAAGAATTTTCTTAAAAAATTAATTTGGAAAATCTAAGTGATTTTTGGAAAATTAATTTTGATCAAGTAAAATTAAATTAATCAAATCAATTAAAATTAAAATTATATTTTTGGAAGTTAATTTTTAAGTCAGATAATTGGCCCAATGGATAATTGAACTTGAAAATTAGACCTGAGATTGTAAAATGGGCATGGGGGCCCAAAATTGAGCCCAAGACCCAAAATTAGTCGAACCGGGCCCAATATGTGAAATCGGGCCGATGATCCAATCGGTGGCTAGACTGAACCAGTCAAGTTGTCACTGACTCAGACCAAACCGATAGCAGCCAAATTAGCTTAGGGTGTCGTAAAGGTGTTGCACCTGCATCACCAGACACAACGATGTTGGTGGCTGCTATGGTAGTGTCCTGGTTGTAATGCCCCGAATGTTGGGCCTAGAGGAATTGGGCTTTGGGCTTTAGGTCTCATAAAATTTTTAAGTGAGCAAGAAAATGACAAATGATATGTTGGCTTTAAGGGTTTAATGAATTTAGAGTGTCTAAATGTGTTGGAGAAGTTCTGGGTTCAAGTTTTGTGGTGGAGGAATTTTAATTTAATTATTAAAAGAACCAGGGTTGTGAGTAGTTGGGCTTTTAAATAAAAATAGGGGAAAATGGAATCAAAAAGCCTTGTGGTGGAGTGGCTAAGTGACGCCACTTAGGGTGTGGAGAGGTGGCGTTAGTGGCTAGCAAGGAGATCCTAGGTTCGAATCCTAGCTTAGTATTTTTAGGAGTTTAATTTTGGCCTTCTAGAAGGTTGGAAATGGCGTGAAGATGGACTTTAAGGGGAGTGTTCAGGAGAGAAAATTTAAGAAATAGATTAGGGAGTTATCAGGGAGAAAAACGAGGAGATGAGAAGGGGGAAGTGATGGAGCTAAATTGGGAATTGAGGGTCAGGAAACTTGGCTATAGGCTATAAATATGTGCTGAGTTTGGGATCCTAGGCTAATGCCAAATTCTTCATTTTTTTTTAGTGCCGATTGGCTTTTCTATCTTTGTTAGCTGATTCTTTTTCCGTTCTTTCTCTTCTCAATTCTCTTTTGATTTATTGTTTAGGTTAGCCGATTCCTTCTTCTACTCTTCTTCTTTAATTTGTGCCAAATAAACCTTATTCACCATATTAGTTTAAAAAGCCGAAAAAGCTGAATCTCCCTTGGGCCGGTTGCTCTTTTGGTGTAAGTGCCTTATCTCTTTTTCGGCTAGTATTGTTAATACCTATTACTCCTCTCCCTCACTCTTTCTAATCGACTTTGGTAGGGAATTAGTATTGGATCTCGAATCTTAGCTCTCTGTCGAAATTGCTCTTTAGGTGTTTGCGGTTGTGGTAAGTATTCTTCTCCCATTGGCTAAGGTGGCCGAATGTTCAAAGTTAAGGTAAGGGGACTTGTGTTGGATACGAGTCACCTATTATTCTGGTTTTAATAGTTAAGATTGGTATAGATCTAGGAGTTGATCGTGGTTAGTGATTTAAGAAGGGGCTGTTATACTTATCGCGCAAGGTTGGTGACTAAGGGAATCACAGCACGCTTGCTTACCAGGTGTGTACATACACTGCACACACAAGTAGATCGGCAAAAGCCGAAATGCTGAAAAGCCGAAATGTCGAAAAGCTGAAATGTCGGAAAGCCAAAAGTTTGGCTACGGTAGTCTTGCGAATGCACAAACACTCGTAAGGGGGAAACTGATAGGTTGTTTGAGGCTCATGGGCGATTCTATGGACTTGGGCTGTGAATTGGCCAACCGAGCCAGAATAGGCTAAATGGGCCCAATGGGCTGTTGGGTCCATAATAGGCAAAAATTGATAATTGATGCTATGTGATGGAAACTTGTATGTGAACATGACTGTAAATGTTGGGCCTAATGGCTATAGGAATGTGATTTGGACTTAATGGGCCACTTATATGAGATTGGGCCTAATGGGCCATATGACAGAGATTGGGCCTAGTGGGCTATATACAGATATGTGGATTTGTCTTGGCTTTGTAAGAGGTTTTAGGCCTAGTATATGATAACCACATAAAACTTAATTAATATATTGCGACCGTGGACAAGTCATAGAGTTAAGATGTGGCAACAGGTTTATGCATGTCTAGGATTGGATCTAGGGAGAGCTTGGTACTTAAGCAGTCTTAATGACTCAGCTCCTCTTCTCTGGAATCCTACCTAGTGCATAGTATTTGTTCATCTTAGCTCGCGGGACTTGTTAACGGGCCAAGATAAGTGGAAACCATACTTAAGGGAAAATTACCGAAATGCCCTTAAGGGCAAAAATGACCAAAATACCCCTAGGTGTTGAATGTAAGTTTTATGGATGTGGCATGCATACATATGATGTTTTTGTTATGTTGCTTATGGGGTGGGAACTATGGAACGGAGGAAGTAGCCGGCGACGATTGGTCGTGAATGGTTGAGTAGTGGAAGAGTTACACTCCTACTAGAACTCTATTAAAGAATTTGATTTCAGATTAACTATTGCAAAAATAATATTATTTTAATAGTTTAATATTAAATTTAATTTTATACTTATCTTAATAGTATTTTATTAATTTAATATTAAATTGATTATTTTAATATTAAATTAAATTTAATGTTTATGTTGTAGATAAATATTCTATTGTTTTCATAAGATTTAATATTAAATTTAATCTAATATTAATTTAATATTAAAGTGATTAAGTTTAATCGTAGTTGAACTCTCTAAACTCTCCCTATATAAAGAGAGCCTTAGGTCATTATTTGCACACTAGAATTCAAGAGAAAGTTGTAGAGAGAAAATTCTCTGAAAAGATTATTCCAGAAAAATTCTAAAGATATTTTTCTTATTTACAACTTGACCCAAAAGTTTAGAGAAATTGAAAAATTACCCCACTAGTAATTTTTGTGAAAATTTTTATAATTCGAAGCGAGCCCACACTCGGCAAATATGAGCTTGAGGATAGCGAAAAAGACTACTCGGTCGAAGCACTCATCCTAGACGAATCGAAAAGGTACATTTTGATTAAGTGTGTATTGCTTTAGATATCACAACCAAGTTCTTATTTTGAAAAAAAAAATTAAATTTCTAGTTTTTCCATAAATTTATTTTCCGTTGCATTTTCCAAACCCATTTTTTCCAACAATTGGTATCATGAGCTAGGTTGTGTTCTATCTATAAGTATAAACATATAATAAAAAATTATCTTCTTCTTGAACGATTTGATTACATAGGAAGTGGCATTCTTTATATCTTATGTATGTTTTGAGTAATATAGGGGAATGAATGCGATATTATATATTTGTTATATAATTGTTTTTTGTCGAGGTTGTGGTTCTTAGGAAATAGACCGTGGACTATCATCTACACATAGGGCTATATATATTTTTTTAGAATTCATAGAATTCTTGTGAGCCGAAAACGGACATAGGACTTAAATGTAATTTTTTTCAAAAGGAGTCCATGATGAGGAAAAGATGCGATGGAGGGTGAAGACCCAAGGAATGCTTTGTGGTGAAAAGTTATGTAATTTTATTTTTCCATTTATTTTCTAGAAATAGAACCATGGAAATCTTATCTAGCAATTTTATCTTAATTACCTATCTTATTATATATCTGTTTATAATTGTTTATAATATTTATATTATGTAATGTTATAATTGTGATATATATTATATGATCCATAGTTGATCGATTAAAAATAAGAAGTGTGGCAATGAGAAAATACTTGTGTTGTATCGTTCTATTCACTTCTTTAGGTTATTCAATAACTGTGAAAAGTGTGGTAATGAGAAGGTGTATGTCCAGGATTGGCTTTGGCTAGAAAAGACTTGGTTTTTAAGCGGTCAAATTTGACTCACCTCCCTTTCCTAGGATCTTACCTAGTGCACGGTTTGTATCCACTTCTTCCATTTTTCCCTTAAAAGAAAAATATGGAGAATCAAAATTGTTTGTTTTTATGATTAATTGATTCTTGCGAATAAATGTGAATATTATAAAATTTCCATAACATGCCATGCATATATTGGAAGCATGTCATTTAGATTAGGTAAGAATGCCACTAGGACTATTGTATGATCATTCTTAAAATTTGGGATAAAAAACCTTGCATGTTTTTAAAATATTGAGTGGGAGAAGGTCCTTGAACAAGACCTACGGCCTCCATTGATGGTCCCTAAGTGATAGCATGATCAAGTTTCAAGCCGGTTCCTACCCTGGCCGTACCCCAAGGTAAACTTTATTATGTGGGTTCACTAGATGAGATTTCATATTAAGGACAACTAGTTATGCATGAATTTCAAAGAGATTTTCTCAAGATGACTCACAAATGAAAGCATGTTCATGATGGGTGTTGAGTCAATGGTTACAAACTCAAGATCACCTCTTATTAAATAGTTTCCTAAAAAATGATATTTAAGCTAGAGATGATGGCCAAACGTTAAATGATCGTTAGCTTGTGTGGAGTCTTGAGAATTAAGATTCACAAACTGATTGGATGTAATCCATGTTCTTGCTAGTTAATCATGGGACCCCAAGGAGCAATGGTTTATCGGTGTGAGAATGATCATAACAATGAAAAAATATTTTTTCAAGGCTTTAATACAAGATGCATGCATCATACTGCATTCTTGATATGTTGCTGAAATGAAAAATATCTGCTTAATATTTTTTCAGTTCAAATATGTCTCATACTCATCTTATTAGCATTCTTACTGATAATAAATTAAATGGGGATAATTTTAGAGAATGGAAACAGAACATGCTGATAGTTCTCAGCTTTGAGAAACACAAATTCGTTCTTGACGAGACATGCCCTCCTAAAGCTTAGACCAAAGCAAGAAATCACTGGAGAGATTCTAAATTGATTACTTGATGTTATATGTTAGCGATCATGAGTAGTGTGTTACAAAAGCAACATGAGAATTTTCGTACTTCCAAAGAGATCATGACATATTTGGAGGATTTGCTCGGAGGCCAAGTCACATTGGCTCGATAATCCACTATTAAAAATTTGATAAATTCTCAACAGAAAATTGGCACTCTGGTCAAAGAACATATGCTTAAGCTTATGGGATTCTTTTCGAAAGTGAAGGACAATGGGGTTGACCTAGACGTGAAAAATCAAATTGAAATAGTGTTCAAATCTTTAACCAAGGAGTTTGCTTGTTTTAAGGTTGCTTACAACTTAGGGAGCAAGGTGCTTACCTTGACTTACCTCATGAAGGAATTACAATCCTATGAGTTGATGCTTAGTGGTGGTAAGCCAGTTTAGGAGAAACCTGAGGCAAACTTAGCTGTAGGACCCTAGTCCTCTAAGGGGAAATAGAAAGTTAAGGGAAAGAAAAAATTGACATGTCCTCAATTCCACCTCGTGTGAATAGGAAGAAGGCCAAGAAGACACATGATCCTAAAAAGATCAAATATTTCTTTTGCAACAGAAAAGGGAATATCAAATCAAACTGCAAGGAGTATTTGGATTACCTAGCCAAAAAGGGCAAAGGGATGGAACTCTTTGTGGTTGAAACTTGCTTAGTAGAAGAATCAATTGACAACTGGGTTATTGATTCTGGAGCCACTAACCATGTGTGTGTTTCTTTACAGGGGTTTAGCAAAATGAGAAGTTTGTGTAATAGGAGTCTCTCGTTGTGGATCAGAGAAGGGAGCTATGTTTCAGCCGAAGTAGTTGGAGAAGTTATTTTACACTTTGATAATTTTAGGAAGATTATTTTAAAGAACGTGTTTTATGTACCTCATTTTAAGAGGAATTTATTTTTGTAGCATGTTTATTTTATGACGGTTATACCTTGACGTTCAATAAAGGGATTGCTATTCATAGAAATCGTTATGTAATCTATAATGGATGAATGGAAAACAATATCTAATTTATCAAACCAAATAACTGCTCGATGCTTCAAACTAAAATAGTGAATAAAAAACTTAAAACTTCTTACTCTAATGAGGGGTACCTATGGCATTTAAGATTTGATCATGTTAACCTAAAAAGAATCACTAGACTCATGAAAGATGGTCCTTTAAGTATGCTTAAGAAAGTTAGTCTTCCACAATGTGAATCTTACTTGGAAGGTAAAATGACTAAGAGGTCTTTTAATGTGAAAGGTACTAGGGCCAATCAACCTTTAGAACTTGTACACATTGATGTATGTGCTCCCATGAGCATCAGTGCCCTAGGAAGTTACGATTATTACATGACTTTTATCGATGACTATTCTCGATATGGATATATGTATCTAATGCACTACAAAAGTGAAACCTTTGATAAATTTTGAGAGTTTCATGTGGAAGTGGAAAAGCAATTAGGTTTATCCATAAATAATCTTTGGTCTGACTGAGATGGGGAATATTTGTCCAATAACTTCTCAGGGTACCTCATAGAGAATGAGATTTTATCCGAATTGACTGTGTCGGGCACTCCACAGCAGAATAGCGTAGCTGAGAGAATGAATAAAACCTTGCTTAACATGGTTCGTTCAATGTTAAGTTGTTCACAATTTCTTACTTCCTTTTAGGGATATGCGATACAAACGACTTGTTATATTCTGAATGATATGCCAACCAAGTCTTCTTATAAGACACCTTATGAATTGTGGCATGGAAAGAAACCCGCCCTAAATCACTATAGAATATGGGGTTGTCCAGTACACGATCTAGATCAGGATGCAAAGAACTGGGATGCACGGATAGAATTGTGCATGTTTTTAGGATACCTAAAATGAACAAATGGATGATTATTCTACAATCCGAAAGATAATACGATTAAATTTTCTACTCATGCTTTTTTTCCTTAAGGAAAGCTACATGGATAACTTTAAGCCTCGAAGTAAAGTGGTACTCGAGGAACTTCCTAGAGTGGTAGAACAATCACCAAGTTCAATTCTCGAAAAAGTTGTAGAAAGACCTGCAAATGATCAATAGCATAGGGGAATCCGTCATAGTGAGAGAGTTTCTAAGAAACTAGACTTTTTCATCTATGATGGTAGTATTTATAATACAGAAGCCAATCAAGAGGATGATGATCCACTCACTTATAAGGAGGCTATGCAGGATGTTGATTCCAAGCTCTTGAAATAGGCCATGGATGCTGAGATAGATTCTATGA
The DNA here is from genome assembly GCA_025698475.1 of Gossypium anomalum. Lineage (NCBI taxonomy): Eukaryota > Viridiplantae > Streptophyta > Magnoliopsida > Malvales > Malvaceae > Gossypium > Gossypium anomalum. The sequence goes on from CM046963.1 coordinate 45,296,344, forward strand.
AATCCAATGCGATGTGAGAACTTGTAGACTTCCCCATTGAGATTAAACCCATAGGGTGTAAGTAGATCTACAAGAAAAAGAGAAATGCGGAAGGGAAAGTGGAAACACACAAAGCTTGACTTGTAGGGAAAGGCTACACACAGAAAGAAGGCATCGATTATAATAAGACCTTTTCTTTGGTAGCCATGCTCAAGTCTATCCATATACTCTTCTCCATTGTCACTGCTCTTAATTACGAGATCTGGAAAATGGATGTCAAGAAAGCATTCTTGAATAGCTATCTTAACGAGACCATTTACATGGCTCAACGCACTAGTTATGTTGTCAAATGAAAGGAGTAAAAAGTTTGAAAATTGCTAAGATCCATTTATAGACTTAAGCAGACGTCCCACTCATGGAATGAAATATTTGATCAAATGATCAAGACTTTTGGGTTTAAGCAAAAATTTGATGAGCCTTGAGTTTATAAGCGTATAAAGGACAAAATTGTGGTATTCCTCATTTTGTATGTCAATCATATTCTACTTATTGGAAACAATGTAAGAAAATTGTCATCGGTTAAATTGTGGTTAACTCAATAGTTTAGCATGAAGGATTTGGGTGAAGCTAGTTTTATTCTTGGAATTCGAATCCTTTGGGATCAAAAAAAAAATGATAGCACTATCTCAAGCTTCATACATCGATAAGGTACTAGAACATTTTGCAATGACCGATACGAAGCTAGGGGTTCAGCTGACTACATCAAGTTTTCATCATTCTTTAGATGAATGTCCTAAGATAGTGGAAGAAAGAGAGCATATGAGTAAGGTTCCATATGCTTCGGTAGTTAGAAGCCTTATGTATGCAATGCTTTGTACACGTCCAGATATCTGTTGCACTGTAAGAATGGTTAGTCGATATCAGGCGAATCCAGGTCTCAGGAATTGGCAAGTTGTAAAGCATATAATAAGGCATCTTAAAAGAACCATAGATTATATGCTTGTGTATTCTGAAGAGGACCTTACTCCTATTGGATACACAGACTCAAACTTCTAAACCTATAAAGCTTCGAGGAAGTCGATGCCGAGAAATGTATTCTGTAACATCCCAAAAATCGGGGGTTAGTAAAATCAGGTTTGGGAATTAAGAGAGAGTGGTTATGCCCTAATTTTTGATATTATTTATGTATTTTTAGGAATAGATGAGGTATTGGTTTGTTGGAGATATGTTAGTGAAACATTGCTTGAAACCCAAGTTCAAATCCATTCTCTCTCATCATTTTTATTATTTTGCTAATTTTGCCTCAAACCCTAGTATGTGACACACCTTATTTCTAAAATAAATATTGCAAAATTATTTCAAAAATAATGAAATAGCCTAGTGGTTAATTGATACATACAAAAGCATGAAAATTAAATTGAGGTCTGAAGTTCGATTCCTCTCCCATGGAAAATAACTTTTTTTTTTTACAAAATCCATTGTTTTTAATGTATGTGCCATCCATACCCTTGTAATCCTAGGTATAAATTTTAATTTTACACAAAATAATCAGCCTTTATTCTATTTTTACTCACCCTATTTGTTCCCCCCCTCTCCTCTCCTCCTTGATCTTCATTTTTTCTTTCTTCCTCTATTGTTGTTGTCGCCTACACCTAGTTTTACCATCTCTGTAACGCCCCAAATTTTGGGCCTAGAAGTTTTGGGTTTTGAGCATAGGGATAGTGAGAAGGTTTAGCTATGCAACTTAGTGGCAATATAGGCCTGCTGGTTTGGTGGTTTAGTGAGTGTTTCTGGGATCTGAGTTTGAGTCTTGGTGTGTGCTTTTTGGGTGAGACTTTATATATTTTGTTTTTAGTTGGAAAATAATTGGTAGTTAATTATGCTATTTTGTTATTAAAAAAATCTATTTCTTTTTAATTTAATTTATTAAGGTTATTTTTCACGTTTCTTCTCCCCTCTCTTCTTCTTCTTCGCTTTTTGTCTTTCTTCTATTTTTTAAATATTTCTCAAGAAAAATGATTTTGGCTTTTTGGGCTTCGGGATTATCGTTCCTCCGTCGTCGCCTTTGATCGCAATGAGATATGGGATTCAAACTGTAACTACGTTATTCCTATTTGTTTATTTAATTTGCAAACTCTCTGTTTGGATTTTCTTGACTGTAGGCTAACCCGTTGGTTTTGGGTTTTTAGTCAATGAAAGTGATGGGAATCATCATTTTTTGATATATGTTGATAGGGCAAAGGTTAGGGACTATTATGGTGGCTTAAACGACGATTTCAAGGCTGATTTGGGGTGGCTTCGTGGCCTCCCCGATCGCCACACGAGTGTGTGCCATTGCACACAGCCATGTGGATTTGGGAATTAGGGTTTTTGGGCCAAATTGGATGCCACACGATCGTGTAACTGATTTGGGGATTTTGTAGAAATTCACATGGCCATGTCCCTTGGGCACACAGGTGTATGGATTTGGGAATTGGGGTTTTAGATTTTTGAGGTCACACAGCCATGTAATTGATTTTGGGGTTAGAGATCCCACACGGGCGTGTGTTTCGGAACACACGACCGTGTTTGGGGGGCACACGGGCTTGTGATACCCTCACACGGCCTTGTTAGCCCTGCACCTTATTTTAGTGAATTTGGACAGTGTGTTACACGACCTGTTCACATGACCGTGTCTCTCCTTCACACGGGCATATGCCTCTGTCACACGCTCGTGTGCTACCCTTCACACGGGGGTTTGGACCCCCACAAGGTCTGGATTGCTCCACAAGGTCAGAGCACATAGGCGTGTGGCCCTATCTCGCCAGATAACGATTTTAGGTCAAATGTAAGTGTAATCACAGCTCTGTGTGTTCCAACCCTCGACTAAGCTAAGCTTACTGAGGGTAGATATGACTCTGTTCTGACTTTGGTTTATGTTTTCATTGTGATTGGATGTGTGATTTGTTAGGTACTTAATCTGAGTGTATGGGTGTATATACTTCTGTAACTAATTGATTGGTTGTGAATGACTGTCCGAAATTGTGTTCTGAATTGGTACATTTGCATACGTACATTTGCATACATACATACATATGCCTAAACTATTTTGGGTGGGATTTCGAAGAGAAGAAAGATTGACTGAACTAGCAGTTGTTTTGCTGGTTATTGATAGCCCCTAATACCCAGAGGGTCGAGGGCAGTCCCAATACCCTGAGGGTCATGGACTTTACTGATAACGGTATAGCGAATTACTGCATTGCACTGTACCATATGTACTTTAGCTACACTATGTACCATTGACTGAATTGGCAGTTTTACTGCAACCTATCAGTATAGCGGATTACCGTATTGCACTGTACCGCATGTACGTTTGCTACGCTATGTACCATTGATTGAACTGATAGTTTTACTACAACCTATCGATATAGCGGATTACCGCATTGCACTGTACCGCATGTACATTAGCTACGCTACGTACCACCGCCTGATCTAGCAGTTTATATTGAATGTTTGTACTGCGGTTTACCACATTACACCATACAACTTATACGCTAGCTTTCCTACGTAATATACATGACTGGCAATTTATCAGCATACGGTTAGCCTCAATACCCAGAGGGTCGTGGGCAGTTCCAATTCCTTGAGGGTCGAGACAATGCTAATGTCCATCGTTGCCGGGTAACCCGGGATGACATCATATGGAGTGTAGGGTTGGATGGGCTTTTCGAGGTCCTATATGGAGTGATTGGTTGCATGAGCTTAACAGCTCTATTGAGGAGTGATAGGGGACGGAGAGGTGTGTTGGCTGGATGGGTGGGTGTCTTTATCTCAACTGTATTCATAAGCATCTGATTGATTTGTTTGACTGAATTGAAACTTGTAAAAGATTGAGAATTGCTGACACTGTGATTGAATGTGATACTGTGACTGAATGTGATTGTACTGTTCGACTGAAAGGTGCTTGTGCCTGTAAGAATTTCACAGACTGTGATTGCGATTGACTAATCGATAAAATACTGTGATTGTTTGAGAATTGTTGACACCGTGCCTAAAAGGGCACGTGAGACATAAATGTGTATTTGATTGATTGAGTTGAAACATCTATCTGGATAGTATTGCGTTTGTGTAGCTGAGTGTAATTCTTATTATGCTCTAAATAATGTTGTCTGTCGGTACATCCGTTTCGAATGTACCAACTATTTATGTATAGCTCCGTGAGTATGTTCTGCTTCTGAATTGCTTCTAGTGACAATCTCGCAAACAAAAAAATTATTAGTTTTGTTTTCTGTTATGATTTTGTTATTTGGTTAACTTTGAACTGTAAGGCTTTATAATACTGTGGTATAGTTTCCTTTTTAGAATTTCATTCATACGTTTATTTTGGGTTTTATAATAAGTCTTACTGTAAATTTTATTGACTGATTATTAAATGGTTTTAATACTTTTGGTTCACTGAGATGAGTTGTTTTGTAAAATTTACCTACGATCACCTTGGTGATCAATGTAGCATTCCGGATTCGGTCTAGACTTCTAAGCTGGGTTTGGGGTGTTCCAATCTCTTTCTTTTTCTTTTTGTCTCAATATTTGTTAACATCTTCTCCACCAACTTTCTGGTATTTTTACTCATTAAAATTAGCCTCAAATCTAAAATCTTGAGCTCCAAGATCGATGCCGAACATTGCCAAGAAACTGCCATTGTCATTTCTCTCAACTAGCTTGAGTAAATTATTAATCTTGTCAATTAAAAACCAAATTTTTAGATCTGGCTTTTAGGGGAATTTTAAATATTTTAAATTTATTTTTCCATATCTTTAATGGATCTTTAAATCATTTTTAAATTAGCCCTAAATTTGGCCACCGTGGTTGGAGGTACTTGTGCCTATGTGCAAGAAAGTGGGTTGATTTGTTTCTTGGTTCTTGCCCATCTTTTCCTAGAATTAATTTGAGTGCTTGAACCCTCCTAATCAGCCTTTAATCACATATTAATTAGGGAAAGACATTCTTGATCAATTGGCCATTCGAATCTCACAAATCGGGAAGCATAAGTGTGATTACATGTAAACTAGTTTATTGTTTTGACATAGTTGTTGGGTAAATGTTATGGGTTGATTAAATGAAGGATTTTAATCAATATTGGCTATTGATTTTCCAGTATGTAGTTGTGCTAGGGGCTGACTGGAACACCCAAAATAAACCATAAAACTGAAAGACATTCGCATGCACGATTCGTAACAAAACAATGTAAGAAATCTAACTAGTTTGGATTCGTAAAATAATTGTAATTTTCATGATTGGTGTGAAACTGTAAGTGGGTGTTTAGGGGCTATTTCAAAGGTAGATTAATTGAATTTATATTGATTTTTAATTTAGGTTCATTTTAAGGTTTATTAAGGAAATCGAAAGGTTTCTCTAGTGTACTACGAAAAAACTTAATTAAAAATGATAAATTTTTTGATATATTTTATGCTTTAGATTGCTAATTGGATTGTCTTAATAGTCAAATAATTAATTTTGTAAGTGGCTGAACCAAGTACGTTTCGAGCCCTAAATGATTGATATGTTAGCAAAGTTGCTAATTTGATAGTGTGACTGTATGAATGTTATTGTGATGCATGATTGTGTTATTTGGTATGAGATTGATTGTATATATAGCATGATTTGCTAAGATATGAGTTTATGCATGATACAATTGCATAGATAGTTTGTTATGTTATATTGGAAATGTTACTATACATGCACATTGGAAAATCGTAAAAATATGTGAAATTGTGTAATATTGAATGATATCATCTTAATAGTAATTTGAAAGTTGGAACACTGTTTCCAGTTACTGAAAGTATGTGCTTATTGAGGGCATGTTGAACATGTCAAATAAATGTGAAAAGTATTGAGATATGATTATGTATGAGTTTGTGTGACATATGGCATTTGCATTAGGATGGGATATATATTGTGGTTGACGAAGGAGTTTCATGGAGTACTAGCGGCATATTAAGTCCGCATTTATATGTAGTCAGTGCATTGCACCTAGAGTACCGAGGGGTTGGTGATTTTATCGCATATTATATGTTAATTGTGATTGTATCGCACTATATGATATCCGAAAGATTTTCTGTATTATTGATTATTCGGTGGTTTTACCACATCGAGCTATGCTCACATTTGTTTGAGTTTGGTAGACGAGTTTTGGGGGACTCATGGTGTAACAGTCCGGTTTAGAACCTAGTCAGAATAGTGGTTTCGAGACAACATATCTGAGTCAGAGAAATAATTAAATATTATTTTCCGTGCTTATGATGTGTGAATTAGCATGTGTGAAAGTTTCGTCTGAAAATTTAATCGTTTGTGTGTTTAATTTGATAAAAAGACCTAATCACGTAAAATGTAAAAGTTACCTATTATTTGTTAAAAGTGCTTATTTGATTTGGCTTTGTAAATGAAAGGTCATTATTATGTTATTAGACCATTAGTATGTTAAATGGACACTAATGGCCTTATGTTTATTAATTTATTAGTTTTATAACAAAGGGAAAAATGGTAAACTAATTATAAATGAATTATAATTAAAATAAAGACATGAAATAACCATTTCATGCTCATCTTTGACCAAAAATACAAGGAAAGAAAAGGAAAAAGAATAGCTAGGGTTCGGCTAAGGAAATACCTGATTAAGGTATGTGTTTTGATCGATTTTTTATAATTTCTATATTTTTGTAATCGTTGCTTCAATATTATCGAACCCATGCTTCAATTTCTGATTTTGTTGATGATTTTAAAATGTGCCATGGATGAATTCATGAGCTTTGTGATGTTATATGTTGAAATATGAAAGCTTGATGTTAGGTTTACATGTTTTGTCTTTGGATTTTTGATGAGTTTGAGTAATTAGGGCTAAATTGTATAAATGTTATTTTGAGGGACTAAAATGTGAAATAAATGAAATGTATGGACTTGTATGAGAGCTATGAAAATTCAACTAAGCTTGTGTACAAGCAAATTATGTGTATTTTGTGATTTTGTGATTTAGGGACTAAAGTGTCAAAATGTAAAAATTTGAGGGCTAGTTTACAAAATGCCCTAAATATGTGTCTATGGATTGTTTTGAATGATTTGGTGTATAAAATGGTTAATTTTGAATACTTATAGATCAAGAAAAGAGGAATTAGACCCAGAGAAGTCGAAGATTATAGTGTAGACGATCTGAGTCGACAATTTCGAGTACGAGGTAAGTTCGTACGCAAAATATGATGTTATAAGTATGTTTTGATGCTTTAATTATACATGGATTGTATATATATATATTTATTTTGGATGAATACGATGATAAATCAATGGTATTTGGCACTAAGTGTGCGATTTAAACTAGCTTCGGCTATATGAGGCACTAAGTGTGCGATACCGAGATAGCTTTGGTTACTTTTGATGGCGTTAAGTGTGCAGATGGTTATAACATGAAATATCTTCAGAAAGTATTAAAATATCCAAACGAGAGGTGAGAATGAAAATGAATGAATACGGGAAGGTTCAGGTATGTAGTAGATGGTATTATGTATAATAAGTTCATTGAATTGGTATAAACATGTGGATGCTGTTGGTATAAAATCGATAGATGAATTGAGAATTTATAAACACTTATGTATTGATGTTTTATATTTTATACACTGTTGATGATTTTTAGTACGAGCTTACTAAGCTTTTGGAAGCTTACTTTGTATGTGTTTCCATTGTTTTATAGATATTGAAGCTACTACGAGCTCGGGAATCATCAAGGATCGTCACTACACTATCGAACTTCATTTTGGTACTTTTGAAAATGTATATTTTGAAGTATGGCATGTATAGGCTAGTAGTTGTAAGAATATGTTTTGTGATGTATATATTAGCCATGTGATTTGGCTAGTTTATGTTTGAACTTATAGTTTGATAATGGTATATGATATGTGATGCCAATGTTCAATTGTGGTATGTTTTGATTGGATAAAAGAAATGGTAAGATTGGTAAGTTTTGGTAAGTTTGAGCATGAGGTTAAATTGAAAGAAATGTTTTGACAAGCTTTTTTCATATGTTTTGATATAGATTACTAAGGTTTATGAGTATGTTTTTGGTTGGAATTGATGTGTCATGAGTGGCTTATATTTTGATTGTGAATTGGCTGAAATGGTTGTGCATATATACTTGTTTTGGTACTTGTAGGTTGACCCAAATAGGGGTGGTATTTTTGTCTACAAAGGAAAAGACACGGGCGTGTGTCACAGCCGTGTGCCACACACGATCACATTTTACGGCCGTGTGTCCCCTGGGGTACCCTACAAATTAAAGTCAGTGTACCCTCCAGTTTTGACACGGCTTAGACACATGGGCGTGTCTATTGCTTGTGTGTGGCACATGGGCATGTGGTTGGCCGTGTGGCCAAGTCAGTAGCCTCCTTAATTTTCACACGGCCTGGCACACGGGCTTGTCCTATGGCCGTGTGGACAAGTCAGTATGTATGCCCTGTTTTGCCACGACTTAGACACACGGGCGTGTCTAAAGCTGTGTAAGGCACACGGCCTGTTCACACGAGCGTCTGACCTTTGAAATGTTGAAAATTTTTATATGTTCTGAAAATTTCACATGTTATTGATTTAGTCCTAGATGCATGGATTAGCCCTTGTATGCTCGGTTTAAGTTCATATTGAACATGAATGAATGGTATTTATTGAATCGAGATGGTATTTTTTATTTGGTTGTTCTGATCTAAGTTACGAGTCTGGTAATGCCTCTTACCCTATTCCAGCGACAGTTACGGGTTTGGGGTGTTACACGTGGTGTATGGCAGATGGTATGGTAGGAACCTTTTTGCATTGCACCATGCTCATGACATGTTTGAATATTATTGATTTATGCTACGTATTGTATTGTGTTGTATTAAATGGTATCGAAATTAATGATTGTTACATGATTGAATTATGACCCATGCTCATACATCATTTGACGCCAATTTGATAATGGCTATGTAATAATATGAAATTCCAATGCTGGTTTTGTATTCGATATATATGTCTATTTAAATAACTGTTCCACTCACACTGAGCTTTCATAAGCTCACCCCCTAGTATTTAACTTTTCAAGTAAACCTTGAAATTAGGACTGGACTCGGCATTTGGAGAATGACCTTGGACCTCGGACTATTCTTAATAAGTATTATTAAGTCTTTATTGGTTTTGGCTTGTAATTTTTAATTATTTCTAGTATGCGGCTTGGTAACTTTTCTTTTGGGGATTCTTGCATGCATGGATAACTGAAGCATAATAACCAAAAAATGCATGATATCGGGCTTAAGTAAAATTTGACATTGTTCCCTAATTTCTACTGCATTAGAAATGAACCATTTTTGAAAAATAAATTGATAAGGCAACTAAGTTTCCAAAATGACTTGAAAAATGATTTTTTCGCTGCATTAGTTTAACATCGAGTTTTTACAAAGAAGAGTGACAAGCAAATGATTTTTTTCTTAAACAACACTATCAATAATAAAATGAGTCTTAAGTATAGATTATTTAATAAATGAACTCTTTTAAACTAACTCAAAGTGCAAATAAGGTTTTTCTATAAAATGAGTTTATTTAAAGTCTTCAAAAGTAATGTAAGTTAGCTTAGCCCTTTTGGTGGCTAATGTAGCTTTCTCAATCTAGCCATAACATCTAGGTCGAGTTTGGGAGGTTAGATTTAGTGGTATCAGAGCCTAGGTTCAAAGCCTTGGACTGAGTTCTAATTTTCAAAAATGAGTCTACATGCATGCATACATGAAAAAGGGGAAATTTGGGAAATGCAAGCCACAGAGAATTTTGAAAATGATATTCTACAAAAAAAAATAGGTCCGAGACTCCGATGCCAATTGCCATGGAAAAGTTACTATTAGATTATATGTAAACACTTGAGTTGTATTGCTTTAGACATAGGACTGAAATATTTAGTAATAAACTTTTCTTTGAAACTGTAAGATAGGAAATTGAAAATTCACTGAAGTTAGCCAGTGATTATTTTTTCTAAAAATTTAGATCAAATTTAAGACCATAGGATACATAATAAAAAATAGTAGAATGAGGAACTAGGGGGATCAGTGTCAAGCTACCCAAGTTGAGTTATTTGCTTCTCAAGGAATTGTGCCTAATTCTAAGACGAATGACTTTGTGATTGCGCCTACTTCTAAAGGCGAAAACAAAGAGGTTGGGGATGATGCAGTGTCTCAAACGATATTGGGAGACTTAGAAAAGGTTTTCAAGATTATGGGTGAAAGGACTAATATGGAGGGAGAGAGTAAACGCTTAGAGTGCAAGAGAAAGGAGAAGTTAAAGTTTGAAAAAGGAGTGTAACAGACCGTTTTTAGTCAAATCGGAACAGTAGTTTTGGGACCACAAATCTGAAGTCAAAATAATTATTTTATTATTTTAATATTTACAGCACGATAGTATGATTATGAGAAAGTTTCGTTAAGAAATTTTATTGTTTGAATAGTCAATTTGATAAAAAGGACTAAATCGCGTAAAGTGCAAAAGTGATGTTCTAATAGCTAGAAGTATTAAATATCTATGAAATTAAATAGTGGAGGTCCTTATGTAGTAATTAGCCCATTTCTAATGATAATGGACATTTATGGACTTAAAATGGGTGTTTTAAATGATTTTATAATAAGGTTAATTTTGTAATTTGATAATTAAGATAAATTAAATAAAAACCACAAAATTTTATCATCTTTTAGTCATGTCTTTCACCAAAAATTTAAGGGAGAAGAAGCCATTTTTAGGGCCTGATATACGACCAAGGTTTCATAGCTCATTAAGGTACAAATTTTGTCCTGTTTTTAATGATTTATATGTTTTTTAGATCGTTGCAGCTTAATCCAGCTAGCCTAGGGACTATTTTGCAAAACTGTTAAAGGTTTAGGGTTTTGTCATTTATGAATCTAGGTGTGTTTTGATGTTTAATGGTAGAAAATGCATGCTTGTTGTTAGATAAACAGCATTTGTTAAGGGATTTTTAGTAAAATGTCCAATTAGGGATTAATTTTTGAAATGTTGAAATTTGGTGTTTAAATTATGAAATAAATGAAAAATATTGACTACTAGGGACCTAATTGAAATTCGACTAGCATGGGTTGTGGTTGAATTGCATGAATTTGTGATTTTATGAAATAAGGACTAAATTGTAAAAATGTGAAACATTAGGGGTAAAAGTGTAAAGTGGCTTTAAAGTGTATTTTGGACTAAATTGAATAGAGAGATTATTAAATAAATTAATTTTGATTACATTTACATCAAGAAAGCTGACATACGAAATTAAATCGGGGAAAGAACAAAGTTTCAAATTAATCGACTTAATTCGCCATTTTTGCATTCAAGGTAAGTTCGTATATAATAAGCTTGTTTTAATTTTATTTTAAATGCTTTAATATTGCATAAATTGTACGATATTGCAGACCTATTTCACGAAGATTCGGCATTGAAAATCCCGATTGCACCTTAGGAATAGATTAGGATACGAATGACATGTCATTAGGGGTTATTATCATTTTGGGTGTTGGTCCGTACGTTCTACCGGTGGCTGAGTTATCCAGCATGTGTTGCGGATTCTCATCAGCGTGTGTGAGCAGCACCGTGTAGCTACGTCATGACCGTCAACTTGTGTAAGCAGACCCGTTGATAGCTCGAGAGTGAGCATTATTGAGGTATGATATTGAGATAGCTTCGGCTATGTATTGGCACTTCGGTGCAAGATTTATTGAGATAGCTTTGGCTATATATATTGGCACTTAGGGTGCGAGATTTTTCAAGTATCATGTATTTTTCCAAATGGTTCAACGGGTATATTGAAGATATAAAATGGTGAAAATAGATACGTATCAGAACAGGTATGTACGAAAACTGTATATGCATCGAACTTATGAAAGAAGTGAACTCATGGTTATATAGACGATTGGTTACATATTAACATTGTGGCTACTTAATTGTGTTATGTTATATGCATGTTTTGAATGATAAATTAAATGGTGAGATTTGCTTACTATCTTCATACGAGCTTACTAAGTTATATAGCTTACTTTGTTTATTTTTCGTGTTTTATAGTGAAACCAAAGCTAGCTCGAATTTGGGATTGTTAGAGACTTCATTACACTATCCTACTATCACTTTGGTACTTTTGAACTTAAGTATTTCGATTATATGGCATGTATAAGAGTTTGGTCATTTTGGTACATATGTCTTATCTATGAATTTAACCATTTGAATTGGCTTACAAATGTCTAAAGTTTGGTTTTGTATATAGCCATGGAAGTTGGCTTAATTTGGTTGGTTTGGTTGTGTATATAATTGTGCATATGGTTTGTGTGTGAACTTGATGATGGATATATGAGATGCTTGTTGATAATAGGTAATATGGATAGCAAATGGTTGAATTATAATATTAGTTTGATAGTGAATCTAAACAAATGGTTTATATTTGGAATAGGTTGTTTTAATGTTTTAGTAAAAGTGAGTTTTGGTATGAAACTGATTGGTGTATTATGGTATTAATGTGTTTTGTATTGGTTGGTGTTAAACTGGAATGAACTTTGCTTGAATGAGGTTAATAGAATGCCTATTTTTACGCCATGAATTGTGCTATTTGGTTTAATGTAGGTATATGCAAATTGGGTGGCAAAATGGCTTAGTAAATAGCCTATTTTTGTCCACATGGGCATGTGTCTCAGTCGTGTGTGATACACGATCAGGTTACACGGTCATGTGTCCTCTATTGTTCAATTAAAAACCAAGTTAGTATTGTCCACATGGCCTAACACACGGGCGTGTGACTTGGCCATGTGGCATAAGTCAGTATACCCTACAAGTTTGGCACGGCCTAGCACACAGCCTGGCACACGAGCGTGTGTGGCCATTTTTAGGGCACACAGGCTAGCCATAAGGGCGTGTGCATTGGCCGTGTGACCCAAGTTAGAGAGTTACATGGGGTAGGACACAGGCTAGAACACGGCCATGTGCTTCCATTTCGAATGTCCACACAGCCTGTGACACGGGCGTGTGTCCCCTGTATTTTGGAAAGTTTTCTACGTGTTTTAAAAATTTTAGAAGTTATCAATTTAGTCTCGAACCACCCCGAATACATGTTTTGAGCCTCGTAGGCTCGTATAGGGACGATGTGATTAATGTTTATTGATGATTATATGATATTTGAATATGTATATGAAATGTATTGTTTAATTGTTTTAAAATGCTTAGTAGTGCTCTGTAACCCTATTTAGGCATTGAATACGGGTGAGGGGTGTTAAATTTATTGGTATCAGAGCTACGATTTAGTCGATTCTAAAGCTAACGTAGCATATGTGAGAGTCTAGCTATACATGCCATATATAACCTGTGATAGTGTGATATCTCCTAACAATTTAAATCGTGTATGGTAAATGGATTCCAATCTAGTTGTAGCTGATGATGTTGAAAGTAATGTGCCTACCTCCATTCACGAGGTAGCGCAATAAGAGTCGAGACCCATATTGGGTAGCCAGGGAGGAGAGAGGCTAAAGAAGCCTTCTTCCAAATGATGAATGAGTGGTTTACAGAGTTTATTCAAACAAATCTGGCTGCTCAACAACCTCCACCCCCACCTAATCCCCAACCAGTTCCGTAGCCCCTTAAGGTGTAGAGTTTTTATGATCAAATAAGCCGCCAGTTGATAAGATTCGAAAACAAGGAGTCGAAGAGTTTAGAGTTAATATTGACGACAATCTTGAGAGAGCGGAGTTTTGGCTTGAAACTACAATTCGGGTGTTTGATGAACTTTCTTGCACACTGGCTGAATGTTTAAAATGTGTTGTATCGCTTCTGAGGGACACTACGTATCAGTGGTGGAATTGTAATGCCCCAAAGTCCTAAGTATTTATTTTTGTATGTTTGTGTCACTCAATTGTGTATCTGCTTCATTGGTTAAGTGTATTGAAAAGTGTCTGAGAAGTCCTAGGTTCAAGCCTTGGCTTGTGCAAAATTTTTGTTTCTTACTTGAATAAACCCTGTCTCTAGTCAGTAGGCTTTTAAATTAATGTGATTATAATATGACAGAAAGGGTTTGCTGGTCTAGAGGATAAGTGGCGTGTTACCTATGTCTGAGGTCTGGAGTTCGAGTCTTGGTAGTGCAAGGAGTGTTTTATTTTGCGGCTGATGTTGTAGAGGTGTTGTGGTTTGACCGAAACTTGAGTGTTTGAGGAGTGGGGGGAGTTTTGGCCAAATTTTAAGGGGCTGATGGAGGGAATTTTGGTTGTTAAGGGATGTGGATAAGTAGGGATTTGGGTGAGTGATCTTAGAAGTGTTTTGGGGAGAAAAATTAGGAGAATTTGAAGAAAGTGGAGGAGTGTGTGCTGAATTAGAATTCTTCCTTCTCAGGTTTGGCTTTGGTTAGTATGTTCACTCCCTTTTTCAATTTTTACCAATTGTTCTTTTTGCTTCTTTTCACTCTCTTGTTGAGGCCGAATATTGCTTTGACCATTCGACTATCTTTTTCTGTGTTTTGCAACTTTGTTATCCCTTTTCGACATTTTCCTCCTGTTAGCCTATTTCCTTTCCTTTTCTTTCTCTACTCTAGTAGCTAACGTGCTCTCCCTTTTAAATCTTTGGCCAAATACCCTTCTCTCCTTCCCCCGTCGGTTTTTGTGTTGGTCGAATAATTCCTCTCCTCTTCTTTTCTCTTCTCTCCCTCTTTTTTCTTTCTCTCGATTCTCTTCTCCTTTCACCTTTTGTGTTAGCTGAATACTCCATCTCAGGTTTGAGTGCACAGTTATTATTTTTTTCCCTCTCTTTCTGTCGTAATAGTCTTTTACCTAACACCTTTCTTTACTGTCGATTTTCTTTGCTAGAGGAGTAGTTGTGCTAGCCCTTGTTTCTGTCGAATTGTGGGCTTTCGGCTTTTGTTGGGGGTGTGGGTCGATTGCTTCTTTTCCTATTCTGAGCTTGGTGCTTTCGATAAGTGGTTCTGCGGTTGATGCAAACTGTTGGTATAATCAATAAATGGTTTCAGTTATTAAGTCTTGGTTGTGTTGCAGGATATCTCTAAAGGGGGTTAGTAATCAGTCTAGTGTAACAGATTAAGTGTGTGATCTTCAGTCAATCGACCAAGGCAAGTATTAATGAATATTCTAGGATAAATGTTAAGAAGGGTTGTTTAACCCTATTGTCAAATGGCTAATAGAATGTCTTGATTGAATACAGGTTTTGGTGCTCGTGGGCTTTTGGCACATCTTCGTAAACAAGGCGTGTAATCACTACTCCAATTATGGAAACCGGCAAAAGCCGGAATAAGTGAATGACGATGCTACACAAGCGTATGCTCGCTCGTGTGGTAGTCCGTGTGACCAATCATCGGTGTTTGATTGTAGAGGCCATCATGAGCGATTTCATGGGCTTAGGCCGTTTTGGGCCTTATTAGGCCGAAATGGGCTGTGTGGGCCCCACTCGGGTAAACCACGCGGATGGGTGGTGAATATTGGGCCAGGCTATGTAATCCACACGGCCAAGGCCATTTTTGGGCTATGTGGGCCACACGGACGTGTGGGCCCACATGGGCCCGCATTATGGGCCTCGGGCCCATTTTCACTGTTTGACTGTTAAGGATGCACGGGTTGCCCGAGACGACTGTGGGCCTACTATTGGGTTGGTAACTGTACCTAGACCCCCTAATCGATAAATGACTGAAATGCCCCTTACATGGTAAAATGACTGATATGCCCCTATAAGATGTATGATTATGTTTGAGCATGCCATTTTAAATATATTAATCACATGTATGATATTTTTATATAATGCATGATATGTTACATGGGGATGAGATTTATTATGATTGGAGGAAGTGTACTATACTGGCAGCTCTGCTGCAAATACTATTTGTGCCGCAACCGGTACTACATTGAGTGTAGGGATGGGTGGGTCGATTTTATCCCCACATGGAGTGCAGGGTTGGACAGAGATGGAGTGTAGAGGCTAGTTGGGTAGGAATTCTTGTTTGCATTACTATTCTATTACTATCACTGAGATGGGCTTAGGTCCACACCGATCATCGTCATTGTAATGGGCTAAGGCCCCAAGCCCAAATCGAATCTATTCTTCAGATTGGGCTTAGGCCTGCCGGTGTGTATGCTCAACGATTGGTTCTTTGATATGGGATTACACACCGAGTTTTAATAACTCACCCATCACATTTATCTGCATGATGTAATCCCGGGCTTAGGCGGTCGGTCGGTCTGCGAGGACTCAAAGGTGGCTACACAACCGCACGAACTTTCTCTTTGGATTTTAAATTAGAAGTAGTTTTATTTTGGGTATTATTTTTAATGTAATAAGGCTTTTTAAATTTTTAAGCTTTAATTTGAGGTTTTATTTATTTGGATTTACATCTGTTAGTAGTAAAAAATAGGTTTTCAAAAAGATGAAAGTTTTTTCAAAACACCATGTTTACGCAACATGTTTTAAAAGCTTCCACAAGAAATAACGTTTTAAAATTAATGACAATTTAACACGATTAACTTTTTCCAAACAACTTAAGTTTTGCATAGGAACAAGACATCCTAAAATCTTCGTTAAGATCACAAAGAGGTTAAATATATAGAACGGGTTTCTCAACGATTTATACTTTGCGGAAAACATTTCAATGTGACATCACTAGATTCAGCCATAACGTCCGGGCCAAGTTTGGGGTGTTACAGGAATACTTTCGTGTTTGTGGTACCAAGAGAAAGAGCTACCTGGGAATTCTTTCAAGCCAAGTTTAGAAAGAAATACATCAGTCAACGGTTCATTGATCAGAAGCACAAATATTTTCTTGAATTGAAATAGGATCGTATGTCTGTGACCGAACGAGTGAGAGTTTGTTAGACTCAGTAAGTATGCTTGGGAATGTGTTTCAGCTGAGGCCATTATGTGTAAACAATTCGAAGATGGGTTGAATGAAGACATCAGATTTCTAGTCGGGATTCTAGAATTGAAAAAATTTGTGGTGCTAGTTAACCGAGCTTGCAGAGCCGAAGAATTGGGCAAGGAAAAGAGAAAGGCAGATTTTAAGGCTAGAGATTCAAGAAAAAGATTGATGAATAAACCATATCAATCTTCACCAAAGAAATCAAGAGATTTGTACACTCGTTCGAATGCTTCAATTAGGTATCCAAATAGAGATCATGGAAAATAATACTCAAATCGTAAGACTCAAGCTACATCAATATTGAGTGTTGGCAGTTGAGAAACAACAAACCTGAGTGTCAACAATGTGGGTGACGACATTTTGGAGATTGTTGGTTGAATAATAATAATAAAGCCTGTTTCAGATGTGGTTCGCAAGAACACTTTATCCGTGATTGTCCTCAGTTATCCGGGAATGATAATCTTTAGACTTCAAGGCCAAGTAATACAGTTGCTAGGGGTAGACCACCTCGAAGTGCTGGAAATGTGATTAGTAGTAAAGGTACAACAAAAGATTCAGCTGTGAGATCAAAGGACAGATCACCTGCCAGAGCTTACGTTATTCGCGCTCGCAAAGACGCGTCGTCACTCGATGTTATCACTGGTATATTTTCTCTCTATGACACTAGTGTAATTTTTTTAATTGATCATGGATTGACTCATTCATATATCTGTATGAATTTAGTGTCTAGTAATAGTTTGCTTATTGAGTCTACCGAATTTATGGTTAAAGTGTCGAACCCCTTAGGTAAATATGTTTTAGTTGGTAAAGTTTGCAAGAACTGTCCTTTGATGATTCGAGGTTACTATTTTTCGACTGATTTGATGCTACTACCATTTGATGAATTCGATGCAATTCTGGGTATGGATTGATTGACACTGCATGATTCTGTTGTGAATTGTAGACGAAAGACTATTGAATTGAAAAGTCAGAATAGTAAAATCATTCGAATTGAATTAGATGAGTCAAGTGAATTGCCTGTTGTGATTTCTTCTATGTCAGCCCATAAATGTAACATCTCGAAATAGGGCCTAAATGGAATAGTGGTTGTGAAACCACAAATCTGAGATAAAAAAGTTTATTTTGATTAATTTTTATGATTTACTGAGTGATTAGATGCATGTGTTAGAGTATTGATAAGAAATTTTATAGATTGTATGTTTAATTTGCCTATTAGGGCTTATTTGCAGAAGTTGCTGTAACAGCCCGATTTAGGGCCTAAACGGAATGATGGTTTTAGAACCACGAATTTGAAGTCAAAAAAAATTTTTCGATTAAGTTTTAAGGTTTATTTATTGACTAAAATATTGTGTAAAAATATCGTTAAGAAATTTTACTGATGAAGTGCTTAATTGGACTTTTAGGACTAAATTGCAAAAGTTGCAAACTATGTGTTCTAATTCATAAGCACTTGATTGAAATATGGTTTTAAAGAGGAGGTCCTTAAATTTAAATTAGACCATTATATTTTTTTTGGACAAAAATGGGCATGAATAGGACAAAATTTTATAGAAAGGCCTTAAGGGCATTTTAGTCATTTGGTAATTAAAAGAAATAAAAAGGGAAAATAAAGCCAAAATTGACTCATCTTTCTCATGGAGGCTGAAATTAGCATGGGGGAAGCCATGGCTAGGGTTTTCAAGCTTTCCAAGCTCAATAGTAAGTCCGTTCTAGCCCCGTTTTTCAAGTTCTTTACGTTTTTGGAATCCTAGTAACTTGATTAAGTTTATTCCAGCAATAATTTAAGCTCGAGTTCATATTTGAAAAAATACCCATAGGTGAAATGTGTTTACTTTGATGTTTTGTGGTAGAATATAGAGGCTGAAATTATGTTAAACAACTTCTGCTAAGCGGTTTTAAGCAAAAATGAGTAAAACAACTTAATCGGTAAAAGTTGTTATTGTTCATAACTATGTGTTAGAGTGAGAATTTGATGTTGCCATAGGAGGGAAAAATGATCAGCATGTCATAAAACATAAGAATAAGGGATGGAGTTTAATTTCCGAGCCTAGGGGCAAAAGTGTAAATATGCAAAAGTTTAGGGGCAAAATTGTAATTTTGCTAAAGTTTGAGTTAAGGACTGTTTTGAATATTACATTAATTAAATAAGTAAAATATGATGTTTTAGATCCCGAAAAATGAGATTTGAACCTGGAATGGGAGAAAAATCGAAAATCAGAAAAGTTGGTAAAATGGCCTTTTTAGTCTCGAGGTAAGTTCATATGTATAATAAGCATTAATTTATGCATGTTTCAATGTAAAATTTATATATTTACTATGACTGCCGAGGTGTTGAAAGTGAGTATAATTATGATGATTTAAATGTTCAATATTAATTCGACATGGAAATGAGAAAGTATGTAAGTTTGTACGTAAATAACTCATCGATTCTTTTTTCTTTATTATATTTTGTTATCATATAGAATGTGGCTGCCTATAGAATGATTATTTTTTGTAAATTACAAATTGAAAAAAAAATACTATAAATAAATTTGTAACATATTGGAAAGTGAGGAATTTCCCGGCTGAGCCTTCAGAATAGGAATGATACGAACGATCTATTGTGAGGTCACGTGTGTAGTACTAAGTGCAAGCTACTACGTGTACTGGATAATTGGTCGCATGTGTAGTACTAAGTGCAGGCTACTATGCGTACCTGATAACTTCGATCACGTGTGTAGTACTAAGTGCAGGCTACTACGTGTACCGGATAATTGGTCGCACGTGTAGTAATATGTGCAGGCTACTATGCGTACCAGATAGCCTTGGCTACAAGTGTGAAAATATGTGCAAGCAACTGAGTATCAACTATTATTCCGAAGAGTTCAACAGGAAAATCGATTAAGTAAAAATACATGTGAACATGATTATGTGATGAATAAGTGCAGATATATGTTTATGAAAAAAATTATGAGCAATGAGCTCGATATTTGAGCGAACTTTGATAAGACAAAATGGATTAAGTGAAATTATGTAAGAGTGAATTTTAGTAGTAAAACAGTGTTAGACAGAAGCAGTTGCATGATTTTGAAAATTCACCAAAAATCATGGAAGTTGAATTAAATCTCAAATAATTATGGAATTAAATCTTAATGGGTCTATTTTCATATAAAAGAAACAAGGGAAGCAAAAGAGTTCTATATTATGTGATATTTGAATTTTTGCGAGACAGTGTCAGAATGAATTCGAGATCCCTTGTTCTGACTTTGAAAAATCATTAAAAATTGTACAAAAATAATTATGAGATATAATTTGTATTTTTGAAATACTTGATGAGCCTAGTTTTAAATAAAATAAATGATAACATAATATGAGTTCTGTATGAAGAGAAAATTTATTTGTAGTGAAGAGTGGTCAGTGCAGTTGAGCAGTGAAACAGGGGTAACTTCAATGAATAAACTGTACTAATTGGCTAGACCAAAAATTCTGAAAATTTTATGGTAAAAATATAAGTGAATCTAGTTTGAAAAAAAATTAACAGCTTGTAATTTGGAGTTCTGTAGCTCCAGAAATAAATAATTTAGTTGCTGGTACTCTGCTAGATAGCTTATTTTGAACCTGTTTATAATTGTAATAGTGAAAATATGTGTGTTTGTGATGGTAATATTCCGGGAACATATTGTGACTTTGTTTAATGTATGATAATGTATTATTTATTAATATTTACATATTTACTTACTAAGCTATAATGCTTACTCCCTTCCTTTCCTTTTTCCTATAGTGTCACAAATGTTAGCTCAAGTTGGAGGTCATCGGAGGTTAAATCACGCTATCAAACCATTGATCCATATATAAAGGTTTTAAAGTATTTTTAAGTCTTTGGCATGTATGGGGACTCGTTTAATTGTTATTATGTTGCTAGGAGTTGGCCTAAAATACTGACCTATGTTATTTGAAGGTCTCTATTGTATAAAGTCATTTAATGTAGATAGTCTTGAATATGTTTGAAAAGTTTAAAAATGATAAAATTTTGTGTCTCGGTTTTAAATGATTACAAGTACTCAAGTCTGGTAATCGTACCTTGTTTTGGCGTCGGATACGGGTAAGGGGTGTTACAATAAATATGTGAGAAAAGGTAGTGAAGCTGATCTTGCTTATGTACTGGATATAAAAGTGTCTGAATCGAAGATTGAATCAGTGCCAGTAGTCTGTGAGTATCCAGATGTATTTCCAGAAGAGTTACCGAGGTTGCCACTGATCAGGGAGGTTGAGTTTGCTATTGAATTAATACCAGGGAAATCACCGATATCAATAGCTCCATACAAAATGGCTCCGACAGAATTGAAAGAATTGAAAGCTCAATTGCAAGAGTTAATAGATAGAGGTTTTGCATGACCTAGCTTTTTGCCCTAGGGTGCACTAGTGTTGTTCGTAAAGAATAAAGACGGGTCAATGAGACTTTGTATTGATTATCATCAGCTCAACAAGGTTACGATAAAGAACAAGTATCCCTTACCAAGAATTGATGATTTATTTGATCAGTTGAAAGGAGCAAAAGCGTTTTTGAAGATTGATTTGAGATTTGGATACTATCAGTTGGGAGTTAAGGATTTAGATGTACCGAAAACTACATTTAGAACAAGGTACGGGCATTATGAATTTCTTATTATGCCTTTCGGATTAACTAATGCTCATGCAATTTTTATGGATTTGATGAATCGAATTTTTGAATCGTATTTAGACAAATTTGTGGTTATATTCATTAACAACATTCTGATCAATTCACGAGATGAGTCTGAGCATGCCGAACATTTGAGGATTGTGCTACAAACCTTGAAAGATAAGCAACTGTTCGCTAAATTTAGCAAATGTGAGTTTTGGCTTCGAGAAGTCAGATTTTTGGGACATATTATTTCAGTTGAAGGCATACGAGTTGATCTGAACAAGGTTTCTACAGTTGTTGATTGGAAACTACCAGGAAATGTATCCGAAGTTAGAAGCTTTCTAGGTTTAGCTGGTTATTATCAACGTTTTGTTAAAGGATTCTCGATGATTGCTACACTTATGACCAGATTGCTACAAAAAGATGTGAAATTCTCGATGATTGCTACACTTATAACCAGATTGCTACAGAAAGATGTGAAGTTCAAGTGGTCCAAAAAATGTTAGCGGAGTTTTGAATAGTTGAAAGTATTGTTAACTGAGACACCAGTTTTGGTTCAACCTGAGTCAAGTAAAGATTTTGTGATTGTAACACCCTACACCCGAACCCTACATCGGGGCAGAATACGAGGCATTACCTAACTTGGCCACATGCATTCATACGTTCCCGAGTCACCAAGACTTGGTCAAATTTAAAACTTTGGCTAAACTCCTTCAATATGGGCCTATGAGGCTCCAAACATTCATTTAAAAACCAATCGGGACCAATTCAAGTCCTTCAACGAACACTGAAAAATAACACTAGACACAGGGGCACACGCCCGTGTGGGAGGGGCAACACGCCCATGTAACTAATTCGACATGGTTGTGCTGTTGGCCCATGTGGTTCACACAGCTTAAGCATACAAGGACATACCTTTGTTCTTTACCCGGGTGGAATTAATTTCAAATTCGAACCTATAGGGGTTTTCACACGGCCTGACACACGCCCGTGTCTTAGCCCGTGTATAAAAACCTGGACATTTTGTTTCTGATTTCAGCAATCCTTAAGGGCCACACGGCCGTGTGGCCCGCCGTGCCCTTCACACTGCTGAGACACACGACCGTGTCTCTTCCCGTGTGTTTACTACCATGCATTTTGACTTGCAAATTCTACATGCAGGGGACACACGGCCGGATCGAACGCCCGTGGGGCAAACCGTGTGTCACACATGGTCTAGACACATGCCCGTGTGTCTACCCTTGTGGACAAAAATAAGGATATGTACCAAGCCTCTTTGTAACACCCTAACCCGTAACCGTCGCCGGAAGAGGTTAAAAGGCATTACCAGACTCATAACTCATATCAGAACAATCACATATCAAATATCATCTCATTTCAATAGTCATAGATCATTTGTATTCAATATGAACTTTAAACGAGTATACAAAGTCTAAATCATGCATTCAAGACTAAATCGATAACATATGAAAATTTCAGAACTTAGAAAATATTTCAAGTTTTCAAAGGTCACATGCCCGTGTGAACAGGCCGTGTGCCTTACACTGCAATAAACACGCCCATGTGTCTAAGCCAAGGCGAAACAGGGCATACATACTGACTTGTCAACACGGCCACAAGACACGCCCGTGTGCCAGGCCGTGTGAAAATTAGGGAGGCTACTGACTTGGCCACATGGCCGACCACACGCCCGTGTGCCAGCCCGTGTGCCACACACGACCAATAGACACATCCGTGTGTCCAGGACGTGTCAAAACTGGAGGGTATACTGACTTTAATTCGTAGGGTACCCAAGGGGACACACAGCCATGTAACATGATCGTGTGCCGCACATGGTTGAGACACACGCCCGTGTCTCTGCTCGTGTGGACAAAAATAGGCCATTTGAATAGCCAACTTGCCACCCTAAATGGGTAAAACCTATAAGCACCAAACCAAGCATATTTGCACACATGTTATGACCAATTTCAAAACCAAAATATAAGCCACTCGTGACATATCATTGCCAACCAAATCCATACTTATAAGCCTTACTAATCTATGTCAAAACATAAGACAAATGCATATCAAAACATTTCTTTCAATACATCATTCAATCTCATGCTCGAACTTACCAAAACTTCTCAACATTTACCATTTCTTTTGGCCAACCAAAAACATACCACAATTGCACATTAGCATCACATATCATATACCATTATCAAACTATAAGTTCAAACACAAACTAGCCATATCACATGGCTAAATATATATATCACAAAACATAATCCGACAACTTCTAGCCTATACATGCCATACTTTAATATATACATTTTCAGAGTACCAAAATAAGGTTCGATAGTGTGGTGACGATCCTTGACAATCCCCAAGCTCACAGTAGCTTCGATATCTATAAAATAATGCAAACACACACAAAGTAAGCTTTCAAAAGCTTAGTAAGCCATATACAAATAAACATATCATTCAAAGCAAATAAGCATCATCAAATCATTTATACTTTGTAGACAATTGCTAACACAAATCTCATATTCATATGCTTACTTTTCATTCTCAAATAGGCTGTACAAAGCAAACATACCTGAGTCGGATATAATTTCATAAAGTCATTCATTTTCTCAGAATGCCTGTTTGAACCAGTCAGAAACGTAAGGATACACAAATAGCTAAGAAAGCATATACAATGCCAACGTCCCAGACGTAGTCTTACATGTAATCAAACATCGATGCCATTGTCCCAAACAGGGTCTTACACGAATCAAATACGATGCCAATGTCCTAGACATGGTCTTACATGCAAAACATAAGTTGATGCCAATGTCCCAGACGTGGTCTTACACGATAACACATATCGAAAATCCTATGTCATGACATATGTATCCTAACTATTCCTAAGGTTCGTACGGGGTTTTTCGGACGTTGGATCTTTGTCAAAACTTTCTCGGATAGCACCTATTTAGCTCATACATTCATTCATCATAATTCAATATCAAACGAAATATAATAATTCAATTCAAACAAGCTTATTTGTATATCGACTTACCTCGTACGAATTCGAATGGATGTAATCAGTTACTCGACGACTTTCGACTTTCCTCGATCCAATTCTGTATTCTTTAATTCTCGATCTATATAAATTCAAATTTAACCATTTTATTCACCAAATCATTCAACCCAATCCATATACACACAATTAGGGGATTTTACAAACTAACCCTCACATTTTCACATTTTGACACTTTAGTCTCTAATTCACAAATTCACAAAATACACATAATTTTCTTGTACACAAGCTTACCTGAATTTTCATAGCACTCATACAAGTCCAAACATTTCATTTATTTCACTTTTAGTCCCTCAATTTACAAATTTCACAATTTAGCCCATTTTACTTAAAATCATCAAAAATCTAAAGACAAAACATATAAACCCAATATCAAACTTTCATATTTCATCAATTAACAACCTAAAGCTCATGAATTCATCCATGGCACATTTCAAAATAATCAAAAAAATTAGAAATTGTGACATGGGCTTTATAATATACGAAGCAACGATTACAAAAATGTAGAAATTATCAAAAATCGAAACAAAAACATACCTAAATCAAAGCTTAATAGTGTTGAATATGAAAGCTCTTCCAACCCTAATAATAAAGTGGAAGCCCTATTACAATCTGATTATAAAAGTACTTAATAACATAGAAACTGATAAGCTTTAGAAAGAAAAATAAGTCCAAATTATCTTGTTAGCTGGCCACCCAGAGTCCTTCCAAGCATCGAACCTTCTACTGAGCATCACCTGAAAATAAAATAAAAGAGGGGGTGAGTTTTTGCAAACTCAGTGTGTACAACCCTCAACGAAAACAAGCATTCAAAAGTCATCATACATCAAACATGCAATGCAATGCAATGCAGTACAAACCACCCCAATAATCCAACCGGTACACTTCTACTCCGTCCCCCTTTTCACAACCTGTAGGGATATAAATATCGACCCACCTAACCGATACACATCAATGGTAGCCCGGTTGCGGAACTACCCAAGTTGCAGCAAGCTGCCAATCACATATTGGGCTTAAATGCCGTCGGTGGATCCACAGTTGTCAAGCAACCATGCGACCCTCATATACTCCTTCCGTTCCATAATTCCCAACCAATATGCAACCAAAACAAGATATCATATAAATACATATGAATGCATGTAGCAATCATAAATCTTACACACAACACTTAGGGGTATTTTAGTCATTTTCGCCTTTAGGGGCATTTCGATAATTTTCTTTTATTACGGGTTTTTACTTACCTTGGCCCGTTAACAAATCTCGTGAGCTAAGATGAACGAACACTATGCACTAGGTAGGATTCCAGAGAACAGGAGGTGAGTCATTAAGATTGCTTAAGTACCAAACTCTCCCTAGATCCAATCCTAGACATGCATATACTCGTTGCCACACCTTAACTCTATGACTTGTCCACGGTCCCAATATGTTAATTAAGTTTTATGTGGTTATCATATACTTGCCCCAAAACCCCTACATACCTGCATATGGCCCACTTGGCCCAATCTCATACATATGGCCATGAGGCCCGATTCACATTCATATGGCCCATCAGGCCCAATTCACATTCATATGGCCCATCAGGCCCAATCTCATTTATATGGCCCATCCGGCCCAAATCACATTATATTCATGCTCACATACAAATTTCCTATCACATAGAATCGCTTATCAAATTTTGCCTATTATGGGGCCAATAGCCCATCGGACCCATTTAGCCCATTCCGGCCCACTTGGCCTATTCACAACCCAAGTCCATGGAATCGCTAATGGGCCTCAGGTAACCTATCAGTCTCCCCCTTATGAGTATTCGCGCACTTAAAAGACTACCGCAGCCAAACTTTTGGCTTTTCAGCATTTCGACATTTCGGCATCTTGGCTTTTGCCGATTCATAGTGTGTGCAGTGTATGTACACACCTGGTAAGTAAGCGTGATGCGATCTCCTTAGCCCAAACCTTGAGCCCAATCTTTAACAGCTTTTCTTTGATCACGTATCCTTAGATCTGCACCAATCTTAACTATTAAAACCCGAATAGTAGATGACTTGTATCCAACACAAGTCCCTTACCTTGCCTATGGCTATTTGGCCAACCTTAGTCAATGGAAGAGGAACACTTACCAAAACTGCAATACCTAAGGAGCAATTTGGCAATGTGCTAAGATCCGAGATCCGATACTAATTCCCTACCACAGCTGATTAGAAAGAGTGAGGGACAATATATGATACTTAGTAAAGAAACCAATTGGAAGAACAACACTTACACCAGATTTGACCGAAGTAGAAGGAGTAGTGATTGCACCAGGGGTATTCGGCCAAAGAGGTTCGACCCTTTATGATTTTGTATGGCAGAAGAGGGTTATTCGGCTCCAAGGAAAGGAAAGAAAAGTCAGCAATGAGGTAGAGAAGAAATAGATTTCGGCACAAGGAAGAAGAAAAAAGAAAAGAAGGCAGAGAGTTTTTGGCTTTTAGAGAAAAGAGTTTCTGGTAACAGGGTGGAGGAAATTCGACATTAGCTTCATACCCAAGCATTCAGCACCTATTTATAAGCCTTATAGCCAAATTTTTCCTATGCCCAATTCCCCATTCAGCTCCATCACTTCCCCCTTCCCATTTCCTCATTTTTCTCCCTGATAACCCCTTAATCCCATCCTTAATTTTCTCTCCTGAACACTTCCCTTGGAGTCTACTTTCACGCCACTACCATCCTTCTAGAAGGCCAAAATTAAACTTTTAAAAACACTAAGCTAGGATTCGAACCTTGGACCTCCTTACTAGCTATTAACACCACCTCTCTACACCCTATATGGCGTCCCTTAGCCACTCTACCACTAGGCCTTTTTGATGCTATTTTCCCCTAACTTTATTTAAAAGCCCAACTACTTGCCATCTCTGATTCTTTTAATAATTAAATTATAATTTCTTCTACCCTTTAATTCAACTCACACCTTAACTAAGAACTACTAAAATTATCGCTTAGCTAGGAATATTAAACACAATTTTTATCAAAACCGAAAATAAAGAAAGTTTAAGATTTCAGGATTTTTGGGTTTCGGGATTTTTGAGACGTTACAACTCTACCCCTTAAAAAAATTTTCGTCCTCGAAATTCCCAACTACTAACATAGACTACCACACCACACTTCCGCTGCGCACTCTAATTCCAACTTAGGTAAATAGCACTCGATGGGTAAGTGCGTACCATTATTCACCCCTGGAGCGTCTCCATCCTCTTGATGATGTGCTGCATAGACCAAAGCTAGCTGCCTCACCTCAGCATGACCAACACCTTTGCCTGGTGCTCCACGACCCCTTGGCGGCTGAGCACTACCTCAGCCCATGTCTGGCACCAGTCTCGGCATTTTAGGGCAATTCCTGATCCTATGCTCCTTAGATCCATAAGCTAAACAAGCTCTCGTCCTCTTCCAAGACTCGCCTACATGACTTTCCCACAATCAGCACAAGGAGGCACCCCTGGATTAACAGCAAGGGACTCTGCTCTAACTGGCTCATTAACTCTGGCCCTAGCCCTAGGCCTCTGTTCAACACTAGGAGTCTCAACCTCCCTCTTGTTCTTACCCCTTTCTTTCTCTCGATTTAGGCACTCAGTGCGCTTTACCTCTTCCACTATTTTTGCTTTCTCTACCAACTCCGAGAAAACTCACTCCCTTTGTGGGGCTATTAATACTCTAAGGCTATCTCTAAGTCTATCCTCAAACTTAATGCAACGCTCATAGTCCGTTGCCGCCATAACTCTTGCATACCTACTAAGGCGTAAAAACTCCGCCTCACACTCTGCCACCGATTTATTTCCTTGGGTCAAGTTCAGGAACTCCTTGTAACACCCCAAACCCAACCTGGAAGTTTGGCTCGAATCTGGCGTGTAACATTGAAGTGTTTTTTGAAAACCATGTTTCCATTAAAAACCCTTCTTAATAATTAAAAACTTATACCCTTTTTAAACCTTGTTAGAAAACCTCAGCTGAATAACATTCTTAACAAATTCGTAAAAAAATATTGGCAGTTGCGGAAGCTTAATTTAAAATAATTGCGGATACGTGATGTTTTGAAAACAGAAGTTGCTTTGGAAAACCATGTTCTAATACTAGCAATTATAAGAACAATAAATAAAATTCCAAATTAGAAATCCAGAAAATTACAACGGCTTTACTACAACCTACATAAAATAATTTAAAAGCAATAATCAAAACTATAACATAAGCGAGTGTGTGTGGCTCTCCGAGCCCCTCGTAGTCGATCCGTCTAAATTTGGAAATTACGAAAGGTTAATAAACAGGTGAGTTTACTTAAAACTTCGGTGTGTAATCCCTACTATATAAAAGGGATAGTCGGTCATATAAAAGAATTAAAAGTTCGGCCCCAACTCTACTTACGGTTTCGGTATCAATTGGGCCTTAGCCCATTATAATGATAGCACTGCATTTGAGCCTTAGCCCATTCTGAGAATAAGAAACATTATCGTAACTAGAATCAAAATGAGAATCAGAATCGAATCGGTGTGAATTAGAATCGAATGTGAATGCAATCCCAACCCAATCCATCCGGATACACCCCGCATCGACCTTACATCATGTGGGAGACTACTCGACCCACCCAATCGCTACACACACCGTAGAAATTACAAATGAGGTGCGAGATATTGTGACAAAGTCACGGATATGAATATTGTGGCTAGGCCACCGAATAGATATATATATATATGTGGCGAAGCCACCAGATTGCAGCGAGGCTGCGGATATTGTGACGAAGTCACGTATCAGAT
Organism: Gossypium anomalum; assembly: GCA_025698475.1. Lineage (NCBI taxonomy): Eukaryota > Viridiplantae > Streptophyta > Magnoliopsida > Malvales > Malvaceae > Gossypium > Gossypium anomalum. The sequence continues at coordinate 45,325,719 of CM046963.1, forward strand.
ATATGTGGCGAGGCCACGGATTGGCCGAGGTCGCGTAACGCTCACTCCATCAATATAACCCATGTCCCATGCAACAGCAATAATGTCATGGCATACGTATATAGAAATAGAATATCATGCCCATATTTGAATCAAACAATCACAGCCAAGTCATTCATATCACCAACATATATTCACAATCAAATCCGTCAACCACACAGTCCAAGTCAGTCACTTGCCCACAAGGGCAAAATAGTCATTTAACACCCTAGGGGTAAAATGGTAATTTTACCCCACAAGGGTATCTCGGTAATTCTACCTTACAGGGTATTTCGGTATTTCTACCCTAGAAGGGTATTTTGGTAATTCTACCCTACAAAGGTATTTCAGTAATTTGGTAAACTGAAGTATTCTAAACAGGGATAACAATACGAATGGGCCTAAAGCCCTTTCTTGGCCCAAATGGGCCCACACGCTCGTGTGGCCCTTTTAGCCCAAATCTAGCCACAGATATGAGACTCGCCTAGCCTAGTCCAATATTTACTACACAATCAAACAACTTATCCAATTGGGCCCGTAGGCCCATTGGGCCCACATGGCCCCTTTCGGCCTATCGCGGCCCGAAGTAGCCATCCTACAGCTAGAGTAGTAAGAAATACACACTTGATAGGAGACTGGAGTTAATCCACACTTTGAGCACTCTTAGCTGATGCCCAACCCAAACGAACACGTCATAAAGCGAAAGGGATCAACCAAGAAAGGTACATTTACTCTCCTAATGGTTCTCTCTATTTAAAGCTAGCTTCACATCCACTCTTATGTTAGCTTCCCGATGTGGGACCCTCCATCACCAGAGTTTAAAACCAACACCAACTCTTGCTGTCCCAACATAGCAAAATAATCAACCTTTGCGTGCAAAGGGATTCGAACCAAAGTCCTCTTACATGCCAACTCACGCCACCACTACTAGGCCATCAACTCATTTGTGTCATAAATCCAACACATTAAACTTTAAAGCGCACTTACTTGCTTCCAGATTTATTGAAAAGAAAAACCAAAATATATTGCAAGAGCCAAGACATGAACTTTGGACCCTTTGCTTCCTCTATGGAGTCACTTCCTTGCCACTATACCACACTCTTTTTTGTGGCACAATTTCTCCAACAATATTCTTAAGGCCTGCCTACTACACCCAGGGTTTGATTCACCTTAAACCAAAAATTTTTGCTAGAGTCCAAGATTGAACCCAAGACTTCTCCAAGACTTCTCAGCACACTTAACCACTAAAACAAGCCTTCATTAACGAAATTTACATGCACAACAAAATATTATAAGCTACCTTCAACCGCTCCGATGCTTAAGGCCCAAATTCAGTACACTCCTTCCTTCTAGCATCCACATAGCTTGCACCCACATACTTTCCTTGAAATGTAGCTTTGAAAAACTCCCAAGTGACCCGCTCCGATTGGGTGCCCTCTTTCACCGTTAGCCACCACTAGTAGGCTTCTTCTCTAAGTATTGACACGGCTCCTTTTAACTTTTGTTCTGGTGAATAGTCCAGGTCCTCTATTATCCTTTCAGTGGCCTCCAACCAATATTCTGCCAAGTTAGGAGCCACGCCAACCACACCCTTACAGATCTCAGCCCTGTTAAATCGAAGTCGCTCTGGAATGGACCCCTCATTTCCAGTGCCATTGTTGGGCCCAGTGACCATTTCCAAAATCCTCAGCATTACCTGCGACAACGCATCTTCTCCCGCGGCCCGATCATACGGTCCATTCCCAGCCACAGGTGAGGCTGAAGCCTCCTCTACTCTAGTATCGGGCATATGGCTCGATGCCAACAATTCAACCCTAACACTTCTGCGGCTTCGGCTACGGCCTCTTACACCTCTTCTAGCACTCATCGTTGATTCGCGTATTATCTAGATTAGAAATTTTATGAAGTCTTAGTTAGTTTCCATGATTAAACTGATGTTTTATGAAAGTATTTAAAGAGAAGATTGTTTTCGAAAATCTTCTACAGTTTCAAGTTCCAGCGGGCTTTGGTTCCATTCTAACAAGATCATCTAAAGTAGCCCTCTAACTATCTACTGTATAACAACATAAACAAACTTTAGAATAAGAATACTTATTTGGTTCGATGTCGAAGACTCGGTGTACCGCTTAGCAAGACTTCCTATTTTCTAAAACATTGTGATTCAATTAAAAAATTTTTTAAAACACAAAAAGAAATCAAGTAATTAGGCCGAGTTTTGCAACCTGGGCTCTGATATCATTAAATGTAACACCCCAAACCCGGCCAAGACGTTATGGCCGAATCTAGCGCATCACATTGAAGTGTTTTAGTGAAAACCATGTTTTCATTGAAAACCCTTCTTAAAATAAAAGAAACCTTAACTATCCTTTAAAAAAAACTCCTTTCAATCACTTGTTTAAAATATATGATTTTATGAAAACATGTCATTTTAAAATGTAGTTGCGGAAACGTAGAAAGTCATACAATAGTTTAAGAAACCATGGTCAACTTCTTATAATTACATCACATAAAAATAATAATCCAAATAATAATAAAGTGGAAGCCCTATTACAATCTGATTTGAAAAGTACTTAATAACATAGAAACTGATAAGCTTTAAAAAGAAAAACAAGTCCAAATTATCTTGCTAGCTGGCCACCCAGAGTCCCTCCAAATATCAAACCTTCTACTTAGCATCCCCTGAAAATAAAATAAAAGAGGGGGTGAGTTTTCACAAACTCAGTGTGTACAACCCTCGATGAAAACAAGCATCCAAAAGTCATCATACATCAAACATGCAATGCAATGCAGTGCAACCCACCCTAACAATCCAACGGTACATACGCTCCGTCCCCTTTTCACAACCTGTGGGGATATAAATATCGACCCACCCAACCGATACACATCAATGGTAGCCCGGTTGCGGAACTACCCAAGTTGCAGCAAGCTGCCAATCACATATTGGGCTTAAAAGCCATCGATGGATCCACGGTTGTCAAGCAACCATGCGACCCTCATATACTTCCTCCGTTCCATAATTCCCAACCCATATGCAACCTGAACAGGATATCATATGAATACATATGAATGAATGTAGCAATCATAAATCTTACACACAACACTTAGGGGTATTTTAGTTACTTTCGCTCTTAGGGGCATTTTGGTAATTTCCTTTATTACGGGTTTTTACTTACCTTGGCCCGTTAACAAATCCTGTGAGCTAAGATGAACGAACACTATGCACCAGGTAGGATTCTAGAGAAAAGAAGGTGAGTCATTAAGACTGCTTAAGTACCAAGCTCTCCCTAGATCCAATCCTAGACATGCATATACTCGTTGCCACGCCTTAACTCTATGACTTGTCCACGGTCCCAATATATTAATTAAGTTTTATGTGGTTATAATATACTAGGCCCAAAGCCCCTACATACATACATATGACCCACTTGGCCCAATCTCATACATATGGCCCATGAGGCCCGATTCACATTCATATGGCCCATCAGGCCCAATTCATATTCATATGGCCCATCAGGCTCAATTCACGTTCAAATGGCCTATTCGGCCCAATCTCATTTATATGGCCCATCCGGCCCAAATCACATTATATTCATGCTAACATACAAATTTCCTATCACATAGCATCGCTTATCAAATTTTGCCTATTATGGGCCCAATAGCCCATCGGGCCTATTTAGCCCATTTCAACCCACTTGGCCTATTCACAACCCAAGTCCATGGAATCGCCCATGGGACTTAAGCAACCTATCGGTCTCCCCCTTACGAGTATTCACGCACTCGCAAGACTACCATAGCCAAACTTTCAGCTTTTCGACTTTTCGGCTTTTCGGCATTTTGGCATTTTTGCATTTCGGCATTTCAGCTTTTTTCAATTCATAGTGTGTGTGCAGTGTATGTACACACCTGGTAAGCAAGAGTGATGCGATCTCCTTAGCCCAGACTTTGAGCCCAATCTTTAACCGCTTTTCGTTGATCACATATCCTTAGATCTGCACCAATCTTAACTATTAAAACCCGAATAGTAGATGACTTGTATCCAACACAAGTCCCTTACCTTGCCTATGGCTATTTGGCCAACCTTAGTCAATGGAAGAGGATACTTAAGGAGCAATTCGGCAATGAGCTAAGATCTGAGATCCGATACTAATTCCCTACCACAGTTGATTAGAAAGAGTGTGGGACAATATATGATACTTAGCAAAGAAACCGATTGGAAGAACAACACTTACACCAGGTTTGACAGAAGTAGAAAAAGTAGTGATTGCACCAAGGGTATTTGGCCAAAGAGGTTCGACCCTTTATGAATTTATATGGCAGAAGTGGGTTATTCTGCTCCAAGGAAAGGAAAGAAAAGTCAGCAATGAGGTAGAGAAGAAATAGATTTTGGCACAAGGAAGAAGAAAAAAGAAAGAAGGCAGAGAGTTTTCGGCTTTTAGAGAAAAGAGTTTCTGGTAACAGGGTGGAGGAAATTCGACATTAGCTTCATACCCTAGCATTCAGCACCTATTTATAAGCCTTGTAGCTGAATTTTTCCTATGCCCAATTCCCCATTCGGCTTCATCACTTCCCCCTTCCCATCTCCTCGTTTTTCTCCCTGATAACCCCTTAATCCCTTCCTTAATTTTCTCTCTTGAACACTTCCCTTGGAGTCCATTTTCACGCCACTACCATCCTTCTAGAAGGCCAAAATTAAACTTCTAAAAACACTAAGCTAGGATTCGAACCTTGGACCTCCTTGCTAGCTATTAACACCACCTCCCTACACCCTATGTGGCGTCACTTAGCCACTCCACCACTAGGCCTTTTTGATGCTATTTTCCCCTAACTTTATTTAAAAGCCCAACTACTTGCCATCCCTAATTCTTTTAATAGTTAAATTATAATTTCTTCTACCCTTGAATTCAACTCACACCTTAAATAAGACCTACTAAAATTATCGCTTAGCTAGGAATATTAAACACAATTTTTATCAAAATCGAAAAAAAAAAGTTCGAGATTTTAGGATTTTTGGGTTTCAAGATTTTTGGGGCATTACAATATGGATCAAGGAAATGGAGCAAACCTTGCTCAAAATCCTATGCTTATTGCTGATGATAGGGATAGAGCCTTAAGACAATTTGCTGTGCCAGTATTTAACGACCTTAATCCGGGCATTAGGAGACCCGAAATCAAAGCACAACAATTCAAGCTGAAGCCAGTCATGTTCCAGATGCTTCAGACTGTAGGCCAATTTAGTGGAATGCCTACTGAAGATCCTCATCTTCACCTAAGACTATTTATGGAGGTGAGATACTCTTTCAAATTAGCTGGAGTACCCAAAGATGCATTACGATTGAAGTCGTTCTCTGACTCCCTAGGGATGAGCTCTCGACTGGTTGAATTCATTGCCACCAAACTCAATTTCTACATGGCAAGAGTTAGCCGAAAGATTCCTCATGAAGTATTTCCCACCTAGCAAGAATGCTAAGTTGAGGAACGAGATCACTACCTTCCAATAAATGGATGATGAATCCTTGTATGAGGCATGGGATCGATACAAAGAACTATTACAAAAATGCCCTCATCACGGAATCCCATATTGCATCCAACTTGAGACATTTTATAATGGTCTCAATGCTCACACGAGGATGGTAGTGGATGCTACTGCTAACAGTGCTCTCCTTTCTAAGTCTTATAATGAGGCTTATGAAATCATCAAGAGGATCGCTAGTAACAATTATCAATGGCCAACCAATCGAGCTGCGTCAGGAAGATGAGTCGTTGGAATACATGAAGTGGACGCTCTCACTTCACTCGTATCTTAGGTATCTTCAATATCCTCAATGCTTAAGAATCTTACCACTAATGGTCTAACAGTTTTGCAACCCAACCATCTCACCAATTTGAGAGTATAGCCTGTGATTATTGTAGGGAGGGACATTTGTTCGAAGAATGTCTATCAAACCCCAAATCCGTATATTACATGGGTAACTAGAACCAAAATTGAGGAAGGCAAGGACTGCAATCCAACTTCTACAACCCGTCGTGACGAAACCACTTGAATTTTTCCTAGAGTAACCAAGGGGCTGGAACCAGTAACAGCTACGCCCAACCTAGACTAACTCAGCCGCCTAGTTTTTCCCAACAAGTTCAGAAACTAGCTCAGGCTGAATGATCCAATAGCTTAGAGAATTTATTGAAGGCATACATGGCGAAAAACAACACCACACTAAGGAACTTGGAGAATCAAGTGGGCCAGCTTGCTACTGAACTCAGGAACCGTCCACATGGTGCTTTACCTAGTGATACGGAGAATCTAAGAAATCTGGGGAAGGAACATTGCAAAGCGTTAACACTGAGGAGCGGAAAGATAGTAGAGCCCAACACTATCGAAGCTGAAAAGGAGCCAGCTGATGCTCAAGACTCAGAGGAAATTCAACTGAGTGTTAAAATTCCAGTTTCACAAGAACTAGAATCTGCAGAACCCGACAAGGTAATTCCAGAACTAGCTAATTTTGATCAACTAACAACTCCGTTCGACGCAAAATTGCCGCAGAAAATGAATCAACCAGTTCCAGTAAAGAAACCTCCACCACCCTACCCTCAAAGATTTCAAAAGCAGAAGCAGGAAATTCAATTCAAGAAATTCCTAGACGTACTCAAGCAACTTCACGTCAACATCCCGTTGGTTGAAGCACTTGAACAAATGCCAAACTACGTCAAATTCATGAAGGATATCCTGTCCAAAAAATGAAGACTTGGATAATTTGAGACGGTAGCTCTGAAAAAAGAAAGCAGCGCATATCTTCAAGATAAACTACCCTCAAAGCTGAAGGATCCTAGATGTTTTACCATTCCTTGCAACATTGGAGCAATGTATTATGGTAAGGCACTATGTGACTTGGGTGCAAGTATAAACTTGATGCCTATAATATTTAGAAAGTTGGGGATAGGTGAAGTTAGACATACTACGGTTACACTTCAACTAGCAGATCGATCCTTAGCACATCCAGAAGGAAAAATCGAGGATGTAATGGTACGAGTAGATAAATTTATCTTTCCTGCTGATTTTATTATCCTAGACTTCGAAGCAGACAAAGAAGTGTCGATTATCCTAGGAAGACCATTCTTAGCAACCGAAAAGACCCTTATTGATGTGCAGAAAGGCGAGCTTACGATGCGTGTTCAAGATGATCAGGTAACATTTAATGTTTTTAAGTCTATGCGATTCCCTAACGCTATTGATGATTGTTCTACAGTATCCGACTTAGAGGATTTAATAGTGGAGAAGGAACTCAATTCTGTTGAGGATCCACTGGAAAGAATTTCCAAATGATGAAGAGGAGGATGAGTACTTAGCTTTTTTAGAGGCTAATCAAAGGGGATTTAATCCACAATCCCGCTTTGAATCTCTGGAGTTAGAGAAAAGGGTTTATGTCCAACCAAAAGCGTCAATCGAAGAGCCACCTAAATTAGAACTAAAGGTACTTCCCTCACATTTGAATATGTTTATTTAGGTAACTCTTCTACTCTACCTGTGATTGTTTCAGCAGAATAAACTACTGAGCAAGAAGAGAAACTTATCTTGGTGTTGAAACAATTCAAGAAGGCTATCGGATGGACCATAGCCGATATCTGCGGTATTAGTCCATCTGAATGTATGCACAAGATTATCCCAGAAGATGGCAAAAAAAGGGACGATTGATGGACAACGAAGACTGAAGCCCATCATGAAAGACATGGTGAAAAAGGAGATTATTAAGTGGTTAGATGCGAGTATCATTTATCCCATCTCAGATAGTTCGTGGGTAAGTCCGGTCCAGTGGGTGCCAAAGAAAGGAGGTATCACAGTCATAGAAAATGAGAATAATGAGTTGATACCAACTAGAACAGTTACGGGATGGAGGATTTGCATCAATTACCAGAAGCTGAACAAGACGACTAGGAAAGATCACTTTCCTTTGCCGTTCTTGGACCAGGTGCTGGATAGACTCGCAGGGCGAGACTATTACTATTTTCTTAATAGATACTCGGGGTATAATCAGATTACAGTAGCACCAGAAGATCAGCACAAGATAACGTTCACCTGCCTATACGGTACATTTGCATTTAGACGCATGCCATTTGGTTTATGTAATGCCCCTGCTACATTTTAAAGATGTATGATGTCTATTTTTACTGACATGATTGAGAAGTACATAGAAGTTTTTATGGATGACTTTTCAGTTTCGGAGATACTTACGATGATTGCTTAGGCAATCTAGCTAAGGTACTAAGATGATGCGAAGAAATGAACCTAGTACTTAACTGGGAAAAGTGCCATTTCATGGTACGAGAAGGAATTGTTCGAGGGCATTGGATAACGAGACATGGGATCGAGGTAGATAAAGCAAAGGTAGATGTTATTGAGAAACTCCCACCTGCAACATCTATAAAGGGTGTTAGGAGCTTTTTGGGCCATGCCAGGTTCTATCGAAGATTTATCGAGGACTTTTCCAAAATTGCTAAACCCTTATACAAATTATTGGAGAAGGACGCGACGTTCAAGTTTGATAAGGAATGCTTAAAGGCGTTTAAAGATTTAAAGAGTCGATTAGTTACGACACCTATAATCATCACACCAGACTGGGATTTGCCATTTGAATTAATGTGTGACGCAAGCGACTTCGCGATAGGAGCTGTCATGGGCCAGCGAAGGAACAAAGTTTTTCATCCCATCTACTATGCAAGCCAGACTCTTATAGGAGCTCAACTGAACTATACGGTAACAGAAAAAGAGTTACTTGCTATTGTATTTGCTTTTGACAAGTTTCAATCTTATCTTGTAGGTACCAAAGTAACTGTTTATACGGACCACTCGGCAATCAAATACTTACATGCCAAGAAAGATGCTAAGCCAAGACTGATCCGGTGGGTGCTTCTACTTCAAGAGTTCGATCTAGAAATTTAAGATCGAAAGGAGTAGAAAACCAAGTAGCAGATCACTTGTCCAGATTGGAGTTGCAAGAAGGGAATTCTCCTACTATACCAATTCAGGGAACGTTTCTAGATGAACACATACTGAAGGTAAGTCATGTCTATAATACCCCTTGGTTTGCTGATATTGCTAACTATTTAGCTTGTGGTTTGATGCCAATTGATAAGACTTATCAACAAAGGAGAAAGTTTCTTCACGATGTGAAGTATTATTTTTGGGAAGAGCCATATTTGTTTAAAAGGTGTGTAGATCAGATGATTAGGAGATGCGTGGCAAAAGATGAAATACAAAAGATTTTATACCATTGTCACTCAGCTCAGAGTGGGGGACACTTCGGAGGTACTCGTACGGCGGCCAAAGTATTGCAAGCCGAATTCTTTTGGCCAACACTATTCAAGGATGCATATACGTACGTAAAGAGTTGTGACCGATGTCAAAGGGTTGGAAATGTCACCAATAGAAATGAGATGCCTCGAATAAACATAATTGAGGTAGAATTGTTCGATGTATGGGGTATTGACTTTCTTGGTCCTTTCCCTCCGTCTTTTGGTCACAAGTATATATTGGTAGCAGTAGACTATGTGTCCAAGTGGGTTAAGGCTGAAGCTTTTCCGACAAACAATGCTAGGGTTGTAATTAAGTTCTTGCAGAAACACGTGTTCACAAGGTTTGGAACCCCAAGAGCTATAATTAGTGATGAAGGGTCCCACTTTGTGAACAAGTGGTTAAAATGGTTATTAAAAAAGCACGGAGTGAAACAAAAGGTTGCAACAGCTTACCATCCGCAGACGAATGGGCAAGCTGAACTAGCAAATAAAGAGATCAAAGGCATACTTGAGAAGGTAGTTTTCCCAAACCGACAAGATTGGTCCAAAAGGCTGGATGATGCTTTATGGGCTTACTGAACAACATACAAGACACCTTAAGGGATGTCGCCCTATAGATTGGTCTTTGGGAAAGCATGTCATCTACCCTTAGAGTTAGAGCACAAGGCTTACTAGGCTCTTCGACAACTCAACTTGGATCCTAAGCTTGCTAAAGAGAAACGGATGCTCCAACTCAATGAGTTAGAGGAACTCTGGCTATTCTCCTACGAAAATGCCAAATTACTCAAGGAGAGACTTAAGAAATGGCATGACAAGCACATTTGAGTTCGAGAATTTGAAGCAAGTCAGCAAGTTTTGTTATTTAATTCCAGACTAAAGTTCTTTCCAGGTAAGCTAAAAACACGTTGGTCCGGTCCATTTACGATTCATCGCGTCTATCCATATGGAGTTGTCGAGCTCCAAGGTAAGGGAGGTAATTTTCAAGTTAATGCTCAGCGCCTGAAACACTATTGGGGAGATAAGATTGAACGGAATGAAATTTCGTTCATTTTATCGGATGTTTAAAATTTTATTATTTTCCTTTTTAATAAATGATTTAGGGTATATTTTCAGAACTAGTATGTTTAAATAAATTCTGTCTAGGAGATTGGAACTTAAGCGGGACCGCTTGTGACCCCTCCAATCTTTCCTGGGAATTGATTTTAACATAATTTTCCTAAAAATTATTCTCTAAATAGAAATTTCAATTTTTAATTTTTCAAATAAAAGGGTCAATTTTGATCCAAGTCTTAAATTGCAACTCAATTCCAAATTTTCATTAAGTCTAGGGACTTAATCGAAACATTTTTAAAATTTGGTTGCTCTTTTCGTAAATAATAAAAACTAGATGCCTCTTTTTGTAAATATTTTCAAAAGGCTTCTAGAATAAATGTTTTTAGTTTAAAAAAATGATAATTATTAATATATAATTATACCCATTATAATATATATTAATTATTATCAATTTTAGGATTTTATCTTTGTTTAAATAAATTAAATAGCAATTAATAATTTAATTTGCATATATCAAATTATTAATTGTTGTTATCTTTGTCTAGGATTAGAACTTAGAATTTTTATTCATTAAATTGTTTTAAGAATTCTACTCTAATTCCTATTTCTCCCTTTATAAATTCCACCCATCTTCCCATTCATCTATCACTTAAAACCCAAAGCACCAAAACACCAAAGTACCGAAGCCCCTAGCCACAGCAGCACCAAGCAGTCGGCCAGCACATGCCCAGCTCCATTGCACGCCCATCTCGCACACACCACGTGCGCGTTGCCACGTGCTGCTTCAGCCTCAGCTCGCTCCAGGCCCTTATCCTGCGCAACTTGTGTGTGACCAAGGCCTACCTGCTGTCGAATGCCCCTGTCGCTGCTTGCTTCTAGCCCTGCTACGCATCACTGCTCCCGCACGCACCACGCCCGCACGCCCTAGTTGCTTATGTAGTATTCTTCATTCATCCATCTTAAGCCAACAAACCCTCCAACCCTCCTTTTAAATTCCCATATTTTTCTTCATTATTATTATTAATTTCTAGAGTTCTTATATTTTTAGAAAAAAAAGGTTAAACATGCCTCGTAAGAGAACTCGTGCTTCCGCTCAAATTGATGAAAATAAAACAAGTTCCACTGTGAAGAAGCCAAAGTGAGATACGAAAATATCTTAAAAAATCAACAGATGCATCCAGAAAAAGGCTTTACATTAAAGGAAAGCAACTATAGAGACTTTATGGCACGTATTTGTCAAGTTACTGAAACCCTCAATTGGGAGCTATTTTGTGAAAAGAGACCTAGTGCGGATGAGGAGCTAGTTCGTGAGTTTTATGCGAATTTAACTTCAAGCGAGATGACAGAAGTTCCAATTCGCGGAATCAAGGTACCGATAAATTGAAATGCTACTATTAATGAGTTCTTTGAATTACCAGATTTCGAAAACGATGAATATGCCACATTGATGAGCAATATCAAGCCTGACAATTTGTAAGAAATTCTCGAGGAACTGACAGTCCAGGGTTCTACATGGACTGTGTCAAAACAAGGAATCCACACTTGTCAAAGAGAATATTTGACACTACTCGCGAAGGTATGGTTTTACTTCATCCGATTCAGCCTGATGCCTAGCTCACATGGGACTACAATCTCATTAAAGCGAATGGTCTTATTGTACTCGATTCTAACTGGTAAGACCATTGATGTGGGGAAGATCATCTTGAGGGAAATATGGAAATGTGCCATTAAATGCTCTGGCCCGACTCACTGCCCCTTTATAATAACTATTTTATGCTTGAAAGCTAAAATTCTTGTGAATGTAAGGAAGACAGGGTATAGCCAAGGCACAACCACGGATTGGGACCTTTACCGAGTAGTTGGAGACTCAGTTCTACAGCAACGAGTTGAAGTAAGTGAGGAACCAGAAGACCCTGATGAAGAAGAAGATCCGACGATGCAATCATTTGAAGTGCAATGGCTGAGCCCAAACCTTCGAGATGAGCTATCAAAATTGATGGACTTAATGCAACATATGCAATGGCAGCAACAAGCCTACTAGAGATACTCAAAAATAAGGTATGACTCAATGAGAAGTGCTTTTAAGAAAATATACAATGACCCGTTTATTTTTGTGCCTGAGTTTCTAGATTTCATATTTGAACCATGGAGTTCATTATAAAAGAAGGAGTGAAGCGATTCATGCAAAGGCGATAGTGATGGAGCAAAAGATGAGTCAAATTCAAAAGGGTTTGCAAATAAATAAAGGGCGGATCTTGACTTTACTTTATTTTTGTTCTTAGGAATAAGTTTAATTAGGAATTTTTTTTTTTTTGCATAATAAAACAAGTGAGGAAAATCACTAATAAAATGTGAGCAAGTCACAAAGTATAAAGTGTGGCAATAGATATATACATGTCTAGGATTGGATTTAGAAAGAGCTTGGTACTTAAGCAGTCAAATTGACTTACCTCCTCTTTTCTAAAATCCTACCTGGTGTATAGTATCTATTCACTTTAAACAATGAGGACATTGTTCATTTTAAGTTGGGGGGACTGAAAAATTGAATTATTTCCACTCAGAATAAATTTTTTCTTTTAATTATGATTAGGATAGATTTTGTTCAGAAATTTGAATTCTGTTAAGTATGCTCAATTTGAGAATGAATAAAGTTCTATTATTTCAATAAATTATTATGCTAGCTTAATAATGACATGAATGTATTTTTAATAAAGCATGCAAATTCGTACCATAAAATTTTTAGTTCTTTAGGAAAGTTAGGTATGCATGAAAGTTTAAGTCTTTAGAATTGACTTAGTAGTTTCTTGAGGCGAAATCCTAGGGAGCATGGAACGTTAGAAATGATTTAGGCAACTATTGTTTGGACTGTTTGAGCCTTTCAAGCCCACCATGGTAAATTTTATCCTTTAAAACCCAATTTTGAGGATATATGGCCTAATTTTATTTCGACCCTTGCAATAATTAGCCATTACTTTTCGCTTAAATGATCTTAAAGTTGTCCCAAACACTAGACTCAATAATATTCAAAATGTACTTCAAAAATAAGTTTAGGGGAGTTGAAAAGAAGTATCAATTGCTCAAGAATTGCAGTACACAAAGTAAGTGTAACGCCCGCGTCCCAGACCGTCATTTTGAGTCGAATACGAGGTGTTACATGGACTTAATTCATTACTTAAACAGCTCAAACAATTTAATTTTTAAAATTTTCAGACAAGCTGAAAATCTGCGTCACAGTCGCTTAAAAATTCATATCTCGAGTTACGAAACTCAAAATTAAGATCCGTAAATTTTATATGAAACTAGACTCATATTTATATCTACTAATTTTTTTTCTAGAAGTTTTAGTTGAGCCAAATAGTACAGTTTATTAGTTAAAATCTCCCCTGTTTCAGGGTTCGACTACTCTGACCTCTGTGTATTACGAATCAGATATCTCTCTATACAAAATTTCAATGACTATGAGGTTTTTTCTATTAAAACTAGACTCAATAAGGAATCTTTAAATTTAAATAAAAACTTCTAATTATTTTTGTAAAATTTATTATGAATTTTTAAAGTCAGAACAGGGGATCCAGAAATCACTCTGGCCCTATTTCACAAAAGTTTAAATATCTCATAAAATATAATTTATATGCCTATTTTGTTCATTCCATATGAAAATAGACTCATCAAGCTTCGATTCCATAACTTATTCATTATTTAATTCCATTTCTACTATTTTTAGTGATTTTTCAAATTCACGTCACTACTACTGTCTGAATCTATTTTATGGTAAATTTTACCTATTTCATGGTTTCCATGGATTAGCTAGCAATTTGACATACATAACACCAAATATGATCATGATTAGCCATTCCAATGGCTAATCATTACCAAGAATTTTCATACCACTCAATAACCATATCATAAGACCATATATACAAAATGATTATAGTGCTATACATGCCATACTCAAAATATACAAGCCATTATGCCAAGATGGTATACGGATAGTGTGAGCGAGCCTCCGACCGTTCCCGATTTCCGAGCTGACTTGTCAAAACTACAAGGAGTGAAAAGGAGGAGTAAGCATAAATGCTTAGTAAGTTCACATGCAAATAGCAAGTAACATAACCATATAAGCAAACATAAAATATCATTTGCATAATCATCATCAAGACATTCATGTCATATTTTCATTTATCATCTTACCACATTGTTGATATATCGAGTTTTCAACCTGAGGGTTAAGTACATACACTGTTCAAAGTATCCATCTCACAACACTTACCAATATGTCCCTTTCATCTCTAGTATTCCTCCATTTGAGTAGAACTTTACCCGTTGAACACATCGGAATATAATTCGGATACACGAATAATTTGCACATAAGTGCCACATATGTAATCAAGCAATCATGTAACCCGCCCATAAGTGAACTCGGACTCAACTCAACGAGCTCGGGCGTTCGCATCCATAAGTGAACTCGGACTCAACTCAACGAGCTCGGATGCCTAGTTACATCTCTCGAACTCGGACTCAACTTAACGAGTTCGAAAATTCGCATCCATAAGTGAACTCGGACTCAACTCAACGAGTTCGGATGCTCAACCATCCTAGTGACATGTCACTTGTATCCTAATCTATTCCTAAGGTTCAAACGGGCTTTTTCCTCGATCCGACATTTCTTTGTCTTCCACGGAATATCGAAACCGATACTCGGTAGCAATTCATATTTATCAAGTAGTAAACATAATTTGCATATTACTCAACATTAACCACAAAGCATAATATTTCACGATTAAAAATCAGCATATCATATAATTAACATCAATAACTTAAAAATAACAATTATGCTACATTATTTACACATCAACTTACCTCGTATCAGATGAAAATGGCTACTTTTACCATTTCGTCCACAACTTGGTATTTTCCCCATTTTAGCCCGAATTTCAGTTTTCCTTGCTCTATCATTTAAAATATAGTCTAATTAGGGCTCAAATTATTCAAATTAACCCAAAATCATATTTTTGCAAAATTACAATTTTGCCCCTAAACTTTTGCATATTTACACTTTTGCCCCAAAGCTCGTAAATTAAACTTCAGCCTATTTTCTTATGTTTTATGACATTATAATCATTTTTTCCTTCTATAGCAACATCAAATTCTAACTCTAACATGTACTTATGAGCATTAGGTATTTTTACCGATTATGTCGTTTTACTCGTTTTTACATAAAATCACTTAGCAAAAGTTGTTTAACACAATTTCAAGCTTCACATTCTACCATAAAACACCAAAATAAACACATTTCACCTATGGGTATTTTTCCAAATATGAACCCTAGCTTAAATTATTGCTAGAATAAGCTTAATCGAGCTACCGGGATTCCAAAAACGTAAAGAACATTAAAAACGGGGCTTGGAATCACTTACTATTGAGCTTGGAAAGCTTGAAAACCCTAGCCATGGCTTCCCCCATGCTAATTTCGGCCTCCATGAAGAAGATGAGCAAAATTGGCTTTTAATTTTGTATTTTAATTCATCTTACCCCTAAATGACCAAAATGCCCTTACTACTAAACTTTCAAAAATTCCTTCCATGTCCTAATTTTGTCCATGAACTTAAAATTGGTCAAATTACTATTTAATACCTCCTAATTAATATTTCAATGCAATTTCATACTAAAAACTTCTAGAATGAAAATTTTACAACTTATTCGATTTAGTCCCTACTTTCAATTTAAACACTTTAGGCATAGAATTTCATCACGAAATTTTCACACAGTCATGCAATCATATCATAATCATCAAAATAATCATAAAATAATTATTTCTATCTCAAACTTTGTGGTCACGAAACTACTATTCCGACTAAGCCCAAAATCAGGATATTACAGTAAGTGCTCGTGTTAGCTTAAAAAAAAGAAGAAAATAGAGCACATGTATTTGAAAGAAATGAGCATATGAAAGTCAAGTTGGTGTATCGAAGAAAAAAACTCCGAAGGTTCAATTGACGCTGAGTCTAGGGTTTCTTAAACCAAAATTTATCTATCTTTCACCTACCCCTAGCCTAGCCACGTTACAACCTTAATAAAGACCTATTGATTCAAAGTCCTCATGCTACCTACATTAGTGGAGAGAAATTGCTACGATCAACATATGAAGACATAAGTTAAGCTTAATGATTGTAGCTTAGTCTTGAATAAAGGAATAAAAATCAAATTGGTAAGGGTTAACATGTCTTTGCTACAAAAGCATTTAGTCTAAATTTTGCTATTATAATAAGTTGTTGAATTTAATTTGAACAATATGTATACTTAAATAGCGTAACTATCAGATTTCTTGTCTTTGAGCATAAGTATTTTAAATTCATAATTTTGGGAAAAATGTTATTCTGAAGGAATTTTTCAAAGGTGTTTCCGAGAGATTCTTTTCAAAATTTGCGCATTACTCGAGATAAGCAATGAATTAAGTTTGGGGGTGTGGAAACACAAAAATTTATATACTTTTTCATACCCAATTTTACTTAAATTCATGCAAATTCGGTTAAATTCTTGTCGAAAAATAATTAAATATTATAAAAAATTAAATCGTGTTAAAAATATGAACATGGTGAATTTATTTAATTTTGTACTTAATTTTGATTAATTTTGATTATTTTCGACAGATTAGCGTAAAGGGCGAAAATTGGCTCGGCTAACACTGTTGAAAGCACAAAACTGAGAAGCAATTTGAAATATCGAGGCACTTTAATTTCCAGCCTAAGACGGTCCAAAAATGTGTATTAATTCATAATTAATTAATTTTAATTTATTACCCATTTAATTTGCGTTAAATAAATTATTTTTAATTAATTATAGAGAAAGGGTCTAGTTGAACCGCACTGGTCGAGCCATATTGAGTGAACCGAACAGCCACTAATTGGGAAGCCTAGAATCGTCCATATACTGACCCAAATCATCATTTTAGCTGATTAAATATGTTTGCAAAAAGGCCCTCAAAAGACTTCTAAATTGCATTCAAACCCCACCTTAAATTATGGCTTTGTAGATTTGCCCCAAGCTTAAAATAGCAAAGTTGAAACTCTCAACTTTGCCATGTGTGTGGCCGGCCAAGGGAGGTCTCTTTGGATGCTGGAATTTGATATTTTTAGCAGCCACAATCAGCTATAAAATCCACCCCTTGCTGATCATTCAAAGCATCCCTCATTCCACAACATTCTCTCATTCTCTCTTCTCCTCTCTCACTTTTTCTCTCATTTTTTTCCATCCCATTTCCCTTATTGTTCAAGTGTCGATTTCTTCTGTTGGGAAAGAGGCTCTCATCAGAAATTTTGGAGCAGCAATTAGGTGTTCATAAGCCACCTTGATAGCTTAGGGCAACGAAGAACGAAAAGTGGAGCAACTAGTCAAGCCACGGAGAAACACCAGATTTGCTTCTTGTTCCCTATCTATTTAAATTTTGTCATTGTTTTGACGAACACATTTATGAATATTTATGCTATTGAAATGGTTATTTTAATCAATTTAGCTTAAACTTAAGTTTGTCTTCGGTTGATTATATTCTACCTGCTTGAATTGTTAAAATCGTGTTTATGTTGTTATAAGCCTCGGTAAGATGCTTGATTAAGTAAAATCATGCCTAAGTTATTCTTGCGTTACGACTATGAGGTAACTAATGAATTAATTATTTAAACGGATTGCAATTGTAATTAATTGACACAATAATTAATCAGTGCATGTTTATTCTTCTAAGGTAGCTGAAGGTTAAATTAGCAATGTATCTAGCGATATTATTGCCTTGCATAACTTGCAAGATTATTGTGATTAAACTGTTTCAAGGTAGGGATGCCTTGTTACCTCACATAGTCTTTTATATGCTATTAGATTTTATTAATCGTTTGAATTGACATAGGGATATGGAAGAGATTAGTTCAATTTAATGAGTATGTATGTGCAATAACATGTTTGCTTACTAGGATATGTTTAGTCGCTTGAATTAACATAGGGATATGTCAAGAGATGAATGGATTTCTGTATGTAAGTTTGTTCATAAGTTAGCAAATTACTGGGTTGCTATGAATTTATTCGTAACAATATAAACATGAGTTTAATAATTCTAAGTTAAAGAAATATAATTAATCCAACACAAGTATGTTACCTTGATTAAATCTTATTTGAAATCGTGCATTAGACCTCCTTTGTTTTATTTTAATTATTTACTTAGTTTTTAAATAGTTTTTGACCATCTTTTAAAACCAAATTATTTTTACCTCACCAAAGTGTTTTACAATTAATTTCATAAATAATTCTTTTTAGTCCCTATGGGTACGATAACTCGACATTTCCTTGTCACTTTATTACTTGTTGCGATTGTGTACACTTGCACATTTTTCCGTCGTTCCTGCCATATAGTCTCAAAGTTGGGTTTCAAGGGATAAAAACTCATCAAGGTTGTCTGAAAGGCTCAAACAGTCCAAAAAAAAGTTTTCCTAAATCATTTTCAACATTCCATGCTTCCTAGGATTTCGCCTCAAGAAACTACTAAGTCAATTCTAGAGACTTAAACTTTCATGCATGCCTAACTTTCTTAAGGAACTAAAAATTTTATGGTATGATTTGCATGCTTTATTAAGAATACATTTATATCATATTTCAGCTAACATAACAATTATTGAAATAATCGAACTTTATTCATACTAAAGTTTAGCATGCTTAACAAAATTCATATCCTAATCATAATTAAAAGAAAAATTCATTCTGAGAGAAAATTTTTTCAATTTTTCGGTCCCCCCTACTTAAGATGAACAATTTCTTCATTGTTAGAAGTGAATAGATACTATACACCAGATAGGATTCTACAAAAGAGGAGGTGAGTCAGTTGGACTGCTTAAGTACCAATCTCTCTCTAGATCCAATCCTAGACATGTACATATCTATTGTCACACTTCTTATTTTAAAACTTGTTCATTTTTTTTAATTTCCACCTCTTGTTTTATTATGTGAAAATAAAGAATTCCTAATAGAACCTAATCCTAAAACATTAAATAACCTAATAACAAAAATAAAATAAATTCAAGATCCCTCCTTTTTATTTATTTGCAGATCCCTCCGAATTCGACTCATCTTTTGCTCCATTGTCTTTGTTTTTGCATGAATTGATTCATTCCCTCTTCGACATTGGACTCCATGGTTCAAATATGAAATCTAGAAACTCAGGCACAAAAATAAATGGGTCATTCAATATTTTTGTAAGAGCGCTTCTCATTGAGTCATCCCGTATTTTTGAATATCTCCAGTAAGCTTGTTGCTGCCATTGCATATGTTGCATTATGTCCATCAATTTTGACAACTCATCTCGAAGATCTGGGTTCAGTTGCTGGTTCAATTGCTTCTGCCTTATCAGGGATTTTAGTTGACTATATTGGTTCGATCTATATGGGATCTTCTTCTTCTTCTTCTTCAAGATCCTCGCTCTCTCCAACTTATTGTTGAAGAAAAGAGTCTCCGACTATCCGGTAGAGGTCCCAATCTATGATTGTGCTCTGGCTATAACCTGTCTTATTTATATTTGCAAGAATTTTAGCTTTCAAGCACAAAATTATTATCGTAAAGGGAAAGTAAGCTGGGCCAGACGTCTAGCGGCATAATTCCACATTTCTCTCAGAATGATTTTTCCTACATCAATGGTCTTTCCAGTTAAAATTGAGTATAATAAGACCATTCGCTCTAATGAAATTGTAGTCCCATATGAAATAGGCATAAGCCTGAATCGAATGAAATAGAACCATACCTTCGCTAATGGTGTCAAATATTCTTTGTGACAAGTGTGAATTCCTTGCTTTGACATAGTCCACTTAGAACCCGAAACTATAAGTCCTTGAGAATTTCTTGCAATTTTTTAGCCTCAATATTTCTTATCAAGGAAGAATATTCATCGTCTTCAAAATCAAGTAATTCAAAGAATTCATTAATAGCATTTGAGCTGATTGGTACCTTGATTCCTCGGACAAAGACTTCCATCAATTTGCTTAAGGTCAAATTCACATAAAATTCACAAACTAACTCCTCATCTGCACTAGGTCATTTCTCACAAAATAACTCCCAATTGAGAGCTTCAGCAATTTGTCGAATGCGCGTCATGAAATCAATATAGTTGCTTTCTTTTAGCATAAAGCCTTTTTCTGTGTGCATCTGTTGATTCTTGAAAATTCTTTTGTATCTCACTTTGGCTTCTTCATAGTGGAATTTTTTTGTGGTTTGTTAATTTTGACAGACGCACGAGTTTTTTTGTGAGGCATGATTAACCTGAACATAAGATAGAAAAAAAAATTCTCAAAAATTCAATTAGTATAAAATACTAACAATTCAATAAATTGAAAAATTAAATAAAATTGAATTTTGGGAGAAATATTTGTCTTACCACCTTTATATAAACATTAAGAACTCAAAAAAAATAAACATAAAGCAAAAGAGGTTGGTTCAGGGATGGTTGTAGGGTGTCTTGATGGTGTGTTACAATAGGCAAGGGTGTTGGTATGAGTAGTAAGGCACAGCGTGAGCAGATGCACGGGCAGCAGGCAGCACTGTCAGGCGAGCTATAAGGCTGGTGCGTTGTCGGGCGCGAGCAGGACTAACGCGAGCGGTAGTAGCAGCGTGAGTTGCTGGGTGCGTGCGTGAGCTGCTAGTCGAATAGGGCTACTGCTAGGCATGAGGGTGCCGTGCAGAGCTAGTTGGTGTTGCAGCTAGAGAGTTGGAAGCTACGACACTAGGTGATTCGGTACTTGGTAGGTTTTGGATCCTAGGACTGATAGAGGTTGGTTTGATGAGTGATGAATGATGGAGAAGGTTGATGGTATTTATAGTGAAGAGAGTAGGGATTTAACTAGAATTCTTAGAACAATTTAACAATTAAAATATTCTAAGTTCTAATTCTACACAAAGTTAATAACAATTAATAATTAATATAATGGATATTAGATTATTATTTTCTATTAATTTATTAAAATAAAAACTATTAAGTGAAATATGATCAAATTAAACTAATCCTAATTCTATATAAAGTTGATAATAAATAATATATATTATAATAAATATAATTATATACTAGTTATTATCATCTTATTTATTAAATTAAATTAAAAACATTTATTTAGATGCCTTTGAAAATTTTTAGAAAAAGAGACATCTAATTTTTAATATTTACAAAAACAGCAATCAAATTTTGAAAATAGTTCAATTAAGTACCTAGACTTAAAGAAAATTTGAAATTGAGTTGCAATTAAAACTTGGATCAAAATTGCACCTTTTTTATTTAAAAAACTAAAAATTAATTTTTCTATATAGGGAATAATTTCTCGAAAGATTATGTGAAAATCAATTCCTAGGAAAGATTGGAGGAGTCACAAGCGATCCCGCTTAAGTTCCAATCTCCTAGACAGAATTTTTTTAAACATACTAATCCCGAAAATATACCCTAAATTTAAAACGAAAAATAAGAAAAAATAAATATCTGATAAAATGAACGAGATTTGACCTCGTTCAATTTTATCCCCCCAGTAATGTTTTGAGCGCTGAGCATTGACTCGAAAATTACCTCCCTTACTTTGAAGTTCGACAACTCCATATGGAAAAACTTGGTGAATTGTAAATGGACCAGACTAACGTGATTTTAACTTACCTAGAAAGAACCTTAATCTAGAATTGAATAACAAAACTTGCTAACCTGCTTCAAATTCTCAAACTTGGATGTGCTTGTCATGCCATCTTTTTAGTCTTTCTTTGAACAGTTTGGCATTCTCGTATGAAAACATTCAGAAGTCCTCTAACTCATTGAGTTGGAGCATCTGTTTCTCTTTAGCAAGCTTAGTATCCAACTTGAGTTGTTGGAAGTAGTAAGCTTTGTGTTCTAACTCCAAGGGCAGATGACAGGCTTTCCCAAAGACCAACCTATAGGTTGACATCCCTAAAGGTGTCTTGTATGCTATCCTGTAGGCCCACAAAGCATCATCCAGTCTTTTGGACCAATCTCATCAGTTCGGGCAAACTACCTTCTAGAGTATGACTTTGATCTCTTTATTTGCCAGTTCAGCTTGCCCATTCATCTACGAATGGTAAGCTGTGGCAACCTTATGCTTTACTCCATGTTTGTCAAGTAACCATTTCAACCATTTGTTCACAAAATGGGACCCTTCATTACTGATCATAGCTCTTAGGGTTCCAAACCTTGTGAACATATGTTTCTACAGAAACTTCATCACAACCTAGGCATCATTCGTCGAATATGCCTCGGCCTTAACCCACTTAGACATGTAGTCTACTGCTACCAATATGTACTTGTGACCAAAAGATGGAGGGAAAGGACCGAGAAAGTCAATACCCTAGATATTGAATAATTCTACCTCAATGATGTTTGTTCGGGGCATCTCATTTCTATTGGTGACGTTTCCAACCCTTTGACATCGATCACAACTCTTTACGTAAGCATATACTTCTTTGAATAGTGTTGGCCAAAAGAATCTAACTTGCAATACTTTGGCCGCAGTACGTGTACCTTCGAAGTGTCCACTTCTCAAAGTTGTGTGGCGGTGATATAAAATCTTATGTACATCATCTTCTGCCACGCATCTCCTGATCATTTGATCTGCACACTTTTTAAACAAATATGGCTCTCCCCAGAAATAGTACTTCACATTGTGAATAAACTTTTTCTTTTGATGATACGTCTTGTCAATCGACATCAAACCACAAGCTAAATAGTTAGCAATATTAGCAAACCAAGGGGTATTATGGACATGATTTACCTTCAATATATGTTCACCTGGGAATGTCTCCTGAATGGGTATAAGTGGAGAATTCCCTTCTTACGGCTCTAATCTAGACAAGTGGTCTACTACTTCGTTTTCTACTCCCTTTCAATCTTGAATTTCTAGATCCAACTCTTGAAGTAGAAGTACCCATCGGATCAATCTCGGCTTGGTGTCTTTCTTGGCAAGTAAATACTTAATTGTTGAATGGCCCGTATAGACAATCACATTGGTACCTACAAGATAAGATCGAAACTTGTCAAAGCAAACACAATAGCAAGTAACTCTGTCTCTGCTACCGTATAATTTAACTGAGCTCCTGTCAAAGTCTGACTTACATAGTAGATAGGGTGAAAAACTTTGTTCCTTTACTGATTGATCACAGCTCCTATCGTGAAGTCACTTATGTCACACATCAGTTCAAATGAAAAATCCCAGTCCGATGATTTTCAAATCATTGAAAGCTTTTAAGCACCCCTCATCAAATTTGAACATCGTGTCCTTCTCCAATAATTTGCATAAGGGTTTAGCAATTTTGGAAAAATCATTGATAAATCTCTAATAGAAACTGACGTGGCCCAAAAAGCTCCTAACACCCTTTGCAGATGTTAGAGGTGGGAGTTTCTCAATAACATCTACCTTTTCTTTATCTACCTCGATTCCATGTCTCATTATCTAATGCCTTAGAACAATACCTTCTTTTACCATGAAATGGCACTTTTCGCAGTTAAGTACGAGGTTTGTTTCTTTGTGTTACCTTAGTACATTGGCTAGATTGCCTAAGCAATCATCATATGTATCTCCAAAAAATAAAAAATCATCATAATCACTTTCAAATACTTTTCAGCCATGTCAGTAAAAATAGACATCATACATCTTTGAAATGTAGCAAGTGCATTACATAAACCAAATGGCATAATGCAAATATACCGTATGGGCATGTGAATGTTGTTTTGTGTTGATCTTCTGGTGCCACTGTAATCTAATTATACCCTAAGTATCCATCTAGAAAATAGTAATAGTCTTGCCCTGCGAGTTTATCTAGTATCTGGTCCAAGAACGGTAAAGGAAAATGATATTTCCTTGTTGCCTTGTTCAACTTTTGGTAATCGATGCAAATTCTCCACCCTGAACCGTTCTGGTTTGGTATTAGCTCATTGTTTTCATTCTCTACGACCGTAATACCTCCTTTCTTTGGCACGCACTAGACCAGACTTACCCACGAACTTTCTGAGATAAGGTAAATTATACCTACATCTAACCACTTAATGATTTCTTTCTTTACCACATCCTTCATGATGAGGTTTAGTCTTTGTTGTCCATCAATCGTTCCTTTCTCCCCATCTTCCAAGATGGTCTAGTGCATGCATACAGACGATCTAATGCCATGAATATTGGCTATGCTCCATTCGATAGCCTTCTTGAATTGTTTCAACACTAGGATGAGTTTCTGTTCTTGCTATTCTATCAATTCTGCTGAAACAATCACAAATAAAGTAGAAGGGTTACCTAAATAAACATATTTTAAATGTACGGGAAGTACCTTTAGTTCTAACTTAGGTGGCTCCTTAATTGACGCTTTTGGTTGGACATAATCTCTACTTTCTAACTCCAAAGATTCAAAGCGGGATTGCAGATTAAATCCCCTTTGGTTAGCTTCTAGCAATCCCCTTTGATTAGCTTCTAGCAAAGCTAAGTATTCATTTCCTTTTTCATCACTTGGAGGGTTTGACATCAAAATTTGCTCCAATGGGTCCTCAACAAAGTTAATTTCTCTTTCCATGATTAATTTCCTCTAAATTGGATACTGCAAAACAATTATCAAGTGTGTCAAGAAATCGTATAGACTTAAAGATATTAAATGTTACCTAGTCGTCCTAAACACGCATAGTAAGCTCGCCCCTCTGCACATCGATAAGGGTCCTTCCAGTTGCTAGGAAAGGCCTTCCTATGATGAGTGGCACCTCTTTATCTACTTGAAAGTCTAGAATAACAAAGTCAGCAGGAAAAATAAATTTGTCTACACGTACCAATACATTCTCGATTTTTCCTTCTAGATGTGCTAAGGATCGATCTGCTAATTGAAGTGTAACCGTAGTAGGTCTAACTTCACCTATCCCCAACTTTCTGAATATGGACATAGGCATCAAGTTAATGCTCGCACCATAACCACGTAATGCTTTACCACAATATGTTGCTCCAATGTTGCAAGGTATGGTAAAACATCCAGGATCCTTGGGGGTAGTTTGTCTTGAAGATATGCACTGCATTCCTTTGTCAGGGCTACCATTTCAAATTCTCCAAGTCTTTATTTCTTGGACAGGATATTTGTAACACCCCAAACCAGCCTAGACGTTATGGCCAAATCTGGCATGTCACATTGAAGTGTTTTTCGAAAACCTTGTTTTCATTGGAAACACTTCCTAAAAAAATGAAAAACCTTAATTACTTTGTAAAATCTCTTTTCAGATGCGGAAGCTTTATTTAGAACATATGATTTATGAAAACTTGTCATTTTAAATTTTAGTTGTAGAAACGTAGTATTTAAAAAAAGCAGTTATGGTTTAGGAAAACCGCGTTCTACTTCTAATAAATATAAAGCACAAAAAAATGATAACAATCCTAATTTGAAATATTAGCCAGAGGAAAGGCCTTATTACAACCCAAATAAAAAAGAATTAATTTAAATTCAAAATATTAAAAATTACATAAAGACTAAGTCTAAACTTTTTATGCTAGTTGGCCACCTCCGAGTCCCTCCATCTGCTGAACTGCCTAGTTGGGCCGAAGCCCACATCGCAATAATATCACAATATCATATATGCAATGCTGTGTAACCTACCCCAATAATCCAACCGCTACACACCAACTCTGTCCCCCGGTACACATCATGTGGGGATATAAATATCGACCCACCCAACCAATACACATCAATGGTAGCCCGATTGCGGAACTACCTTCTTTGCAACAAGCTGCCAATCACATATTGGGCTTAAAAGCTGTCGGTGGATCCACGGTTGTCAAGCAACCATGCGACCCTCATATACTTCCTCCGTTCCATAATACCCAACCCATATGCAACCTAAACAGAATATCATATGAATGCATATGAATGCAGTAGGTATACATGTAACATCCATAAATCTTACATTCCACACATAAGGGTATTCTAGTCATTTTCGCCCTTAGGGCATTTCGGTATTTTTCCTTTATTATGAGTTTTTACTTACCTTGGCCCGTTAACAAATCCCGTGAGCTAAGATGAACGAATACTATGCACCAGGTAGGATTCCAGAGAAGGGGAGGTGAGTCATTAAGACCGCTTAAGTACCAAGCTCTCCCTAGATTCAATCCTAGACATGCATATACCCATTGCCACACCTTAACCCTATGACTTGTCCACGGTCTCAATAAATTAATTAAGTTTTATGCAGTCATCATATACTAGGCCTAAAACCTCTTACGAAGCCCAGACAAATCCACATACCTGTATATGGCCCACTAGGCCCAATCTCTTTCATATAGCCCATTAGGCCCAATCACATATATGTGGCCCATTAGGCCTAAATCACATTCCTATGGCCATTAGGCCCAAATCACATTTACAGTCATGCTCACATATAATTCTCTATCACATAGCATCAATTATCAATTTTGGCCTATTATGGGCCCAACAGCCCATTCTGGCCCGGTTGGCCAAGTCACAGCCCAAGTCTATGTAATCGCCCATGGGGCCTTTGACAACCTATCAGTTTCCCCCTTACGAGTGTTCACACACTCGCAAGACTACCGTAGCCAAACTTTCAGCTTTTTGGCATTTTGACTTTTCGGCATTTCGGCTTTTGCCGATTCACTTGTGTGTGCAGTGTATGTACACACCTTCAGCTTTATATCAAGCTATCATAGGGTAGAAGTACACACCTTATCACCTAGAGTACTAAGTATTCATAATCGCCCTAACCTATATTCAACATTATACTCCATTAGTCACATCCCATTAATTCAACATAAATCTACTACTTACCGAAGAACAACCTATACTTGCCTTGACTAGATTGATCGGCTACGATCTACCTATGTAACTCAAAATCTGACGTAGTCCCCCTTTCGCATCCAGGCAGAAAGTCCCGAATGGATGACACCGTACGTCGCTTAAACTTGGGAGCCTTTATCCCAACTTCTCTGCTAGAACCCCCTTTTTCCATCAACTAATACTTAGCTCGCGATCACTCTCTTGAATAAGTGGGAAAAAGAGAAATAAATGGAGAAACCATAGGTTATGAAAGTAATGGTATTTAGAAAGGATAAAGAACAATTGGCTTTTAAGAGTGTAGAAACAAAAGAACTTAGAAATATTTAACAATAGCCAAAGAAGATCTAATTCACTTACCGATTGCAAGATTGCTTGCTAACAAGAAATCAAACCCCCAAAGTGTATGAATCGGCTTTTAAATGAAAAAGAAATAGTTGGTTAAGTTGAAGAGGGAAGATATTGATTCAATTAAAATAGGGAAGAAAAGATCAAGAGTTTGGCTTAAAGAAAAGAAGAGATGAAATGTGACTAAAGCACACAAAAAACAACAACAAATGCCCTTACTTGCCCATACGACACACATATATATACTAAAAAATAAATAAATAAATAAATAAAAATACAAACCTACACTCCCTTATTGACTTAAGCTAGTTAAATTCCCTTCAATTTCTCCAATTTTTATCATCATCATATCCATACTTAATCCTCATCCTTATCTCCTTGATTTTAGCCAACAATTCCAATTTGAATTGCATTCAAATTGCTTCCACCAACTGGCCATCCTTCCCTACATTGAGTAGCAAAATTATATCCCTTTTTTGCGCATGGAACCACTCAAAATCCTACCCTCCAACTTCCCAACACGCTGCTGGCCACTGCACCGCTACCTATCTTGTGCTAACATTCGGTCACTATTAACTATAAGGCTTATATGCCTAAGCCTCAGTTTTCTTAAAGAATAAAAATTTAAACTTTGCCAGGCCTGGGATTCGAACTTGCAACCTCTTATATCCATAGCATGCTTCTCGCCACTGCACCATAGGCGCTTTTGTGCCATATTCCATCCCTAACTATTTTTAAGGCCTATTAACCCGCAACCAAGTTATCCAAAAAATATTTGCTACCATTCAGATTCAAACCCTTAATCTCTTGGCTGCGCTATACGTCCCTTGCCACCACGGCACCTACCTTATTTGTGTATTTCTTCCTTCCCAATTAATTATAAAGTCTTTCTGCCGACCTCCAGGTTGTCTAAAAAAAACCCACAACTTTTGCTCATGCTGTAATATCCCGAATTAGGGCCTAATCGGAATAGTAGTTTCGTGACCACAAATCTGAGATAGAGATAATTATTTTATAATTATTTTGATGCTTATGATATGATTGCATGATTGTGTGAAAATTTCGTGATGAAATCTTATGCCTAAAGTGCTTATATTGAAATTAGGGACTAAATCGAATAATTTGTAAAACTTGCATTCTAGGAATTTTTAGTATGAAATTGTTTTGGAATATTAATGAGGAGGTCTTAAATAGCAATTTCACCAATTTCTAAGTCTATGGACAAAAATTCGACATGGATGGAATTTTTGGAAAGTTTAGTAGTGAGGGCATTTTGGTTATTTAGTTATTAAAATGAATTAAAAACAAAATTAAAAGCCAATTTTTGCCCATCTTCTTCATTAGGCCGAAATTTCAAGGGTTCTCCATAGCTAGGGTTTGTTTCAAGCTTCCAAGCTTCCAAGCAATAATTCAACCTAGGGTTCATATTTGGAAAAATACCCCTAGGTGAAATTTGTGTATTTTGGTGTTTTATGATAGAAAATGAGGTTTTAAATTATGTTAGACAACTTGTACTACTCGGTTTTAAGCAAAAACGAGTAAAAGGGCTTAATCGGTAAAAATACCTAATAGTCATAAGTACATGTTAGAGTGTGAATTTGATGTTACTATAGAAGGGAAAAATGATCAACATGTCATATAACATAAGAATAAGGGATGAAGTTTAATTCCCGCGCCTAAGGGCAAAAGTGTAATTATGCAAAAGTTTAGGGGCAAAAATATAGTTTTGCCAAAGTTTGTATTAAATGCTGTTTTGATGAATGTATGTATGAAATAAGATTAATTTGGCATTATAGATTAAGAGAAATGAGATTCAAGTCGTGATCGAGGGAAAAACAAAGTTTACGAGGAATAGGCTCGATTACTAATATTTTGTATCGAGGTAAGTTAATGTGCAAATGTGGTAACATAATTGTCAATTCAAGTAATATAATGTTATTTATATGATATGATGATTATTATCATTAAAGTTATTTATATGATATGAAGATTTTTATCATGAAATATTATGCTTTGTGGTTATTATTGAGTAATATGTATACTATGTTTACTACTTGATAAATATGAATTTCTACCGAGTGTCGGTTTCAATATCCCATGGAAGACGGCAAAGATATGTGATCGAGGAAAAAGCCCGTTTGAACCTTGGGAATAGATTAGAATACAAGTGACATCTCACTAGGATATTGAGTTCCGAACTCGTTGAGTTGAGTCTGAGTTCGTGAGATGTAACTAGGCATCCGAGCTCATTGAGTTGAGTCCGAGTTCACTTATGGATGCGAAGGCCCGAGCTCGTTGAGTTGAGTCTGAGTTCACTTATGGGCGGGTTACATGGTAGCTTGGCTACATAAGTTCTGCAGGCTATTGAGTTTGTCTAGCTGCGAGTATGGCTCTTATGTTTATGAGATCCGCGTATTCGAATTATATTCCGATGTGTTCAACGGGAGAATCTTAAGTGAATAAAAAGAAGGCCTAAAATGAAGGTGACATGTTGGTAAGTGTGGTAAATGAGAAAATTTGACAGGTATGTGCTTAAACCCTTGGGTTGAGAACTTGGTATGATGAAATCGTAGAAAGATATTAAATACAAATGAAACATGAATGTCTTGGTGTTGTTTATGCAAATAATGTTTTTGTGGGATTGTGTGATTATGTTACTTGCTATTTGCATGTGAACTTACTAAGCATTTGTGCTTACTCCCTCCTTTTCTTTCATTGTAGTTTTGACAAGCCGGCTTGAGAATCGGGATAGGTCGAAGACTCGTTCACACAATCCGAAGGCCTAAATTGGTAAAATGGCTTGTGTGTTTTGAATGTGGCATGTATGGCAAAATACTCACTTTGTGTAAACAATCTTATGATATGGTTATGGTTTGGTAAGAAAAGGGTTTCTAAATGATAAGCCATTGGAATGGCCAATCTAAATCATATTTGATGTCATGTATGTTTAAAATGCTATTTAGTCCATGAAAATCTATAGTAAAGTGAAATTGGCTATAAAACAGAATTTCACAGCAGCAGTGACGTGAGTTTGAAAAATCACTAAAAATAGTAAAGATATAACTAGATGATGAATAAAATATGGAATTGAATAATTTTGAGTCTATTTTCATATGGATTGAAAAAAATAGGTATATGAGTTATATTTTATGAGATATTTAAATTTTTGTGAAACAGGGCCAGAGTGATTTCTGGATCCCCTGTTCTGACTTTAAAAATTCATAATAAATTGTAAAAAAATAATTAGAAGTCATTCTTTATATGTACAGATTTTTTATTGAGTCTAGTTTTAAGATAAACAAATGTCATAGAATTTAAATTCTGTACAGAGAGATATCTGATTCATAATACACAGAGGTCAGAGAAGTCAAACCCTGAAATAGGGGAGAATTTAACTAATAAAATGTACTAATTGGATTGACCAAAAATTACAGAAAAAAATTATTAAATAGATATATGAGTCTAGTTTCAGTTAAAATTTACAGAATTGGATTTTGAGTTTCGAAACTTGAGATATGAATTTTTAAGCGACTGTGACGCAGATTGCTAGCTTGACTGGAAATTTTTAAAAAATAAATCGTTTGAGCAGTTTAAGTAATGAATTAAGTCTGTTAACACCTCGTGTTCGAATCCCGCGATGGTCTCGGGTACGGGGCATTACATTTGGTGGTATCAGAACAGGTTTAGTCGGTTCTCGGACTAATGTGTTGTATGTACGGGTTTTGCTATACATGCCATAAATATAATTTGTGATAGTGTGACGACTTCTGACCTTTTAAATGATTTTTTTTATAGTAAATGGATCCGGATCCAGTTGCGGCTGATGATGTAGAGAGTAATGCACCAGCTCACGGGTGAAGGGGCGTTGCGTTAATCGAAAATCCACCTCCTACTGTCGGTCAAGGAGGAGGAGAAGGGGCTCGGGAAGCCTTTCTTCAGATGATGAGTGCCTGGTATACTGAGTTTGTTCGTACAAACCCGAATGCACAACCTCCCCCACCTCCCCTGATTCCTCAACCTATACCCTCGATGCCTCAAGGTGTAGATCTGATGAAATTTCACTAAACTCCAGTTGACAAAATCCGTAAACAAGGGGCCGAAGAATTCAGGGCAAAAATTGATGATGATACCGAGAAAGCAGAGTTTTGGCTTGAGAATTCTATTCGGGTATTTGATGAATTGTCTTGTACACCTGAAGAATGCTTGAAATGTGCCATATCATTATTGAGGGATTCAGCTTATCATTGGTGGAAGACATTGACTTCAGTAGTACCGAAAGAGAAAGTAACTTGGGAGTTCTTTCAAGAAGAATTTCGAAAGAAATATATCAGTGAAAGATTTATTGATCAGAAGCGTAAAGAGTTTCTTGAATTAAAGCAGGGGAACATGATAGTTACTGAATACGAAAGGGAGTTTGTCAGGTTGAGTAATTATGCTAGAAAATATATTCCTACAGAAGCTAAAATGTGCAGACGATTTGAAGACGGACTCAATGAAGACATTAAAGTATTTGTTGGGATTCTTGAATTAAAAGAAATGGTAGTACTTGTTGATCGAGCTTGCAAGGCTGAAGAACTACTTAAAGAGAAGAAAAAAGTAGAGGCAGAGACTAGAAATTGGAAGAAAAGATCGACGAGCTATTCATTCTCACAGCATTCTAGAAAATCTAGAAATATGAATCCTCGTTCTCAGGTTTCGGCCGGACAATCATATGGAAATTCTAAGAAGCAAAATGTGGGTCCTAAATCTCAAACTACTTCCTGGCTAGTGTAGGGAATTCGAGATTTGTTAAGCCCGAGTGCCAGCGGCGTGGTAGAAATCATTTTGGCCCATGTAGAGCAAATTAATGTTTTCTGTGTGGTTCTCCGGATCATTTTATTAGAGACTGCCCAGAGAGAGCTGAGAAAGAAAAATTTTAGAATGTAAAAGCTAGTGGTGCAGACTCGAGGGGAAGATATTCAAGAAAAGCTAGAAATGAAGCAAACAGCAAAAATGTAGCCAGAGATTTAGCAGCTAAATCTAAAGCAAGGGCTCCAGCTAGAACTTATGCTATAAAGGCACGTGAAGATGCTTCATCACCCGATGTGATTACTGGTATATTTTCTCTTTATGATGTTAATGTTATTGCTTTGATTGATCCCGGTTCTACTCATTCATATGTATGCAAGAAACTGGTGTTTAGTATGAATATACTTGTTGAGAACACAGAATTTATGATTAGAGTGTCGAATCCGTTAGGCAAATGTGTGATAATTGATAAAGTATGCAAGAAATGCCCTTTAATGATTCGGGGTCATTACTTTCCGGCCGAGTTAATGTTGTTGCTATTTGATGAATTTGATGTTATTTTGGGTATGGATTGGTTGACATTGTATGATGCTATAATAAATTGCAAAGAAAAGGTTATAGAATTAAAGTGTGAAAGTGGTAAAATTCTGCGGGTTGAACCAGACAAATCAGAGGCATTATCTAGTATGATTTCTTCAATGTC
This sequence comes from Gossypium anomalum, assembly GCA_025698475.1. Lineage (NCBI taxonomy): Eukaryota > Viridiplantae > Streptophyta > Magnoliopsida > Malvales > Malvaceae > Gossypium > Gossypium anomalum. The sequence goes on from CM046963.1 coordinate 45,358,729, forward strand.
GGCTCAGAGATATTTGAGAAAGGGTTATGAAGCTTATTTGGCGTATGTAATTAATACAAAAGAAGTTGAAAAGAAAGTTGAATCAGTGCTGGTTGTGTGTGAATTTGCGGACGTATTTCCAGAAGAATTGCCGGGTTTGCCTCCAGTCAGGGAAGTAGAATTTGGTATTGATTTGATACCGGGAACAGCTCCGATCTCAATTGCTCCATATAGAATGGCACCAGTAGAGTTGAAAGAATTAAAGTCGCAATTACAAGAGTTGACTGATAAAGGCTTTGTGAGACCGAGTTTTTCACCTTGGGGTGCTCCTGTGTTATTTGTGAAAAAGAAGGATGGTTCTATGAGGTTGTGTGTTGACTATCGGTAGTTAAACAAGGTGACAATCAAGAATAAGTATCCGTTGCCGAGAATTGATGATTTGTTTGATCAGCTAAAAGGAGCGACATGGTTTTCAAAGATTGACTTGAGATCTGGGTACTACCAGTTGCGAGTAAAAGAGTCGGATGTGCCTAAAACTGCTTTTAGAACAAGGTATGGTCATTATGAATTTTTAGTTATGCCATTCGGGTTAACAAACGCTCTTGCTATGTTTATGGATTTGATGAATCGCATATTTCGGCCATACTTGGATAAATTTGTTGTGGTGTTTATTGATGATATCTTAATTTATTCAAAAGATGAGACAGAGAGCATCTTTGAGCACTTGAAGATAGTTTTGCAAACTTTGAGAGATAAACAGTTATATGCCAAGTTTAGTAAAAGTGAGTTTTGGCTTTGGGAAGTTGGATTTTTGGGTCATATTGTTTCAGGTGATGGTATACGGGTTGATCCTAATAAAATTTCAGCCATTGTTGATTGGAAACCACCGAAAAATGTAACCGAGGTTAGAAGTTTCTTGGGGCTAGCTGGGTATTATCGGCGGTTTGTAAATTAATTTTCTATAATTGCTGCTCCTATGACTAGACTACTCCGAAAGGATGTTAAATTTGAATGGACGGAAGAATGTCAACAGAGTTTTGAAGAATTGAAAAAGTTATTAACTAAAGCATCAGTGTTGGTACAACCCAAATCAGGTAAAGAATTTGTGGTGTATAGTGATGCTTCTCGAAATGGCTTAGGATGTGTACTTATGCAAGAAGGAAAAGTGGTGGCTTATGCTTCGAGGCAGTTAAAATCTCACGAAAGGAATTATCCGACTCATGATTTGGAATTGGCTGCTATAGTGTTTGCTCTGAAGATTTGGCGACATTATCTGTATAGTGAAAAGTGCCAAGTATATACAGATCACAAAAGTCTTAAGTACTTAATGTCACAAAAAGATTTGAATTTGAGACAGCAAAGATGGTTGGAGTTATTGAAAGATTACGAGCTTGTTATTGACTACCATCTGGGAAAAGCGAATGTGGTTGCTGATGCCTTGAGCAGAAAGTTACTATGTGCTTTGAGAGCTATGAACACTCGGTTAAAGGTATCAGATGATGGTTTGATTCTAGCAGAGTTAAGAGCAAGACCGGTGTTTTTACAAGAGATTTGTGAAGCTCAGAAAAATGAGCAAGATTTGCAAACCAAGAGAAAGCAGTGTGAAGTTGATACGAGATCAGATTTCAGAATCGGTTTTGATGGTTGCTTGATGTTTAAAAACCAGATTTGTGTACCGAAAAATGATGAGTTGATTCAAAAGATTTTGCATGAAGCACATAATGGTTGTTTGGCGGTTCACCTGGGCAGTACGAAAATGTATAATGACTTGAAGAAAATGTACTGGTGGAGTGGAATGAAAAGAGATATCTCCGAGTTTGTATCAAAGTGCTTAATTTGTCAACAAGTGAAAATTTGAACACCAAGTACCTTGGGACTACTTGACCTATCATGGTTCCTGAATGGAAATGGGATCAGATTACTATGGATTTTGTATCAGGGTTGCCGTTAACTCCAGGGAAGAAAAATGCCATCTGGGTAATAGTTGACAAACTAACTAAATCGGCTCATTTTATTCTGGTACGTACGGATTATTCTCTTGATAAGTTGGCTGAATTGTATATCCATGAGATTGTTAGACTTCATGGAATACCTTTGTCAATCATTTCGGATAGAGATATGAGATTTACTTCACGGTTTTGGCAAAAGTTGCAAGAGGCATTAGGTACAAAGTTAAATTTTAGCACTACCTTTCATCCAAAAACTGATGGACAATCAGAGAGAGTAATTCAGATTCTTAAAGACATGCTCAGATGTTGCGTATTGGAATTTCAAGGTAGTTGGGAAAGGTACTTACCGTTGGTAGAATTTGCTTATAATAATAATTATCAGACGAGTTTGAAGATGGCACCTTATGAAGCATTGTATAGTCGTAAATGTCAGACGCCATTGTATTGGACAAAACTCAAGGAAAATCAGATTTATGGAGATCTAATAAAAGAAACCGAAGAAAAGGTGAAAGTGATTCGAGATTGTTTGAAAGCTGCTTCAGATAGACAGAAATCTTATGCGGATTTGAAACGAAGGGAAATCGAGTTTCAAGTTGGTGATAAGGTATTTTTGAAAGTGTCTCCATGGAAGAAAGTCCTTAGATTTGGACGAAAGGGCAAGTTAAGTCCGCGTTTTATTGGACCGTATGAAATAATTGAAAAAGTTGGACCGGTAGCATATCGGCTAGCATTACCACTTGAATTAGAGAAGATTCATGATGTGTTCCACGTATCTATGTTACGTCGATATCGTTCAGATCCTTCACATATAATTTCACTGACAGAAATTGAACTACGACCGGATATGACTTACGAAGAAGAACCGATTAATATTTTAGCTCGAGAAGTCAAACAACAAAGAAATAAAAGTGTCGCTCTCGTGAAAGTATTGTGGCAAAAGCACAGGGTAGAAGAGACTACATGGGAACCTGAAGAAACTATGAGAAACCAATACCCACACACATTTTACCGGTAAGATTTTCGAGGACGAAAATCTTTAAAGGGGGGAGAGTTGTAATATCCCGAATTAGGGCCTAATCAGAATAGTGGTTTCATGACCACAAATTCGAGATAGAGATAATTATTTTATAATTATTTTGATGTTTATGATATGATTGCATGATTGTGTGAAAATTTCGTGATGAAATCCTATGTCTAAAGTGCTTAGATTGAAATTAGGGACTAAATCGAATAATTTGTAAAACTTTCATTCTAGGAGTTTTTAGTATGAAATTGTTTTGGAATATTAATGAGGAGGTCTTAAATAGTAATTTGACCAATTTCTAAGTCTATGGACAAAAATTGGACATGGATGGAATTTTTGGAAAGTTTAGTAGTAAGGGTATTTTGGTCATTTAGTTATTAAAATGAATTAAAAACAAAATTAAAAGCCAATTTTTGTCCATCTTCTTCATTAGGCCGAAATTTCAAGGGTTCTCCATAGCTAGGGTTTGTTTCAAGCTTCCAATCTCCATAGTAAGTGATTCCAAGCCCCGTTTTTAATGTTCTTTATGTTTTTGGAATCCGGGTAACTCGATTAAGCTTATGCTAGCAATAATTCAACCTAGGGTTCATATTTGGAAAAATACCCATAGGTGAAATTTGTGTATTTTGGTGTTTTATGATAGAAAATTAGGTTTTAAATTATGTTAGACAACTTGTACTACTCGGTTTTAAGCGAAAACGAGTAAAAGTGCTTAATCGGTAAAAATACCTAATAGTCATAAGTACATGTTAGAGTGTGAATTTGATGTTACTATAGAAGGGAAAAATGATCAGCATGTCATAAAACATAAGAATAAGGGATGAAGTTTAATTCCCGAGCCTAGGGGAAAAAGTGTAATTATGCAAAAGTTTAGGGGCAAAAATGTAATTTTGCCAAAGTTTGTATTAAATGCTGTTTTGATGAATGTATGTATTAAATAAGATAAATTTGGCATTTTAGATCAAGAAAAACGAGATTCAAGTCGTGATCGAGGGAAAAACAAAGTTTACGAGGAATAGGCTCGATTACTAATATTTTGTATCGAGGTAAGTTCATGTGCAAATGTGGTAACATAATTGTCAATTTAAGTAATATAATGTTATTTATATGATATGATGATTATTATCATTAAAGTTATTTATATGATATGAAGATTTTTATCATGAAATATTATGCTTTATGGTTATTATTGAGTAATATGTATACTATGTTTACTACTTGATAAATATGAATTTCTACCGAGTGTCGGTTTCAATATTCCATGGAAGACGGCAAAGATATGTGATCGAGGAAAAAGCCCGTTTGAACCTTGGGAATAGATTAGAATACAAGTGACATCTCACTAGGATATTGAGTTCCGAACTCGTTGAGTTGAGTCCGAGTTCGTGAGATGTAACTAGGCATCCGAGCTCGTTGAGTTGAGTCCGAGTTCACTTATGGATGCGAATGCCCGAGCTCATTGAGTTGATTCTGAGTTCACTTATGGGTGGGTTACATGGTAGCTTGGCTACATAAGTTCCGCAGGCTATTGAGTTTGTCTAGCTGCGGGTATGGCTCTTATGTTCATGAGATCCGCGTATTCGAAATATATTCCGATGTGTTCAACGGGTGAATCTTAAGTGAATAAAAAGAAGGCCTAAAATGAAGGTGACATGTTGGTAAGTGTGGTAAATGAGAAAATTTGATAGGTATGTGCTTAAACCCTTGGGTTGAGAACTTGGTATGATGAAATCATAGAAAGATATTAAATACAATTGAAACATGAATGTCTTGGTGTTGTTTATGCAAATAATGTTTTTGTGGGATTGTGTAATTATGTTACTTTCTATTTGCATGTGAACTTACTAAGCATTTGTGCTTACTCCCTCCTTTTCTTTCATTGTAGTTTTGACAAGCCGGCTTGAGAATCAGGATAGGTCGAAGACTCGTTCACACTATCCGAAGGCTTAAATTGGTAAAATGGCTTGTGTGTTTTGAATGTGGCATGTATGGCAAAATACTCACTTTGTGTAAACGATCTTATGATATGGTTATGGTTTGGTAAGAAAAGGGTTTGTAAATGATTAGCCATTGGAATGGCCAATCTAAATCATATTTGATGTCATGTATGTTTAAAATGCTATTTAGTCCATGAAAATCTATAGTAAAGTGAAATTGGCTATAAAACAGAATTTCACAGCAGCAGTGACATGAGTTTGAAAAATCACTAAAAATAGTAGAGATATAACTAGATGATGAATAAAATATTAAATTTAAGAATTATGAGTCTATTTTCATATGGATTGAACAAAACAGGTATATGAGTTATATTTTATGAGATATTTAAATTTTTGTGAAACAGTGCCAGAGTGATTTCTGGATCCCCTGTTTTGACTTTAAAAATTCATAATAAATTGTAAAAAAAATAATTAGATGTCATGCTTTATATGTACAGATTTCTTATTGAGTTTAGTTTTAATAGAAATAAACGTTATAGACATTGAAATTCTATACAGAGATATATCTGATTCGTAATACATAGAGGTCAGAGTAAAAATTATAGAAAAAATTATAGACTCATAATTTAACTAATAAACTGTACTAATTGGCTTGACCAAAAATTATAGAAAAAAAATTAGTAAATAGTTATATGAGTCTAGTTTCAGGTAAAATTTACGGAATTGGATTTCAAGTTTTGGAACTCGAGATATGAATTTTTAAGCGACTGTGACGCAGATTGCTAGCTTGACTGGAAATTTTAAAAAAATAAATCATTTGAACAGTTTAAGTAATGAATTAAGTCTGTTAACACCTTGTGTTCGAATCCGGCGATGGTCTCGGGTACGGGGCGTTACACATGCCACAAATTGAACCTAGCACGTCTTCTTAATCCTAATGCCATCATACCACTGGGCCAAGAGCATCCTTTTTTTTGAATCCTACCAAACACATTTATAATGCCTAAACACTAGCTTCCCTACTACTCATGTACGCAATAAAAAATTTTGCCAAGGCCAGGACTTGAACCCTGGACTTCCTGCTTGCTACCAACGCCCCTTGCCACTAGGCCAAGCATTTCCTTGTGTCAGATTTTACCAAGCCTTATCAATAAGCCTTCCACCTAATGCTCAGGGCATTTTTAGCAAAAAATGCAAAATTTTGCTAAAGCCCTGGATTGAACCCAGGACTTTTTCCACACTACCAACCCTTCCTAACTCACTTAACAATTAAACTAAACATGCAATTATAAAATATTTAAACACATTTCATTTATTTAAGCCGCCTTCTAACCGATCCCAAACTCAAGGCCCATTACTTCTAGGCCCAAAATTTAGGGTGTTACAATATCCTTCATGAATTTGACGTAGTTCAACATTTGTTCAAGTGCTTCAACCAATAGAATATTGATATGAAGTTGCTTGAGTACGTCTAGGAACTTCTTGAGTTGGACTTCCTGCTTTTGCTTCTGCAGTCTTTGAGGGTATGGTGGTGGAGGATTCTTTAATGGAATTGGTTGATTCGTCTTTTGTGGCAACTCTACATCTAATGAAGTTGTTAGTTTATTAGAATTGATAGGTTCAAAAATTACTTTATCGATTTTTACAGATTCTGCTTTTGGTGAAACTAAAATCTCAACACTCGGTTGAACTTCCACTAAGTCTTGAGCATCAGCTGGCTCCTCTTCAGCTTCAAAAGTGTTCGACTCTATTGTCTTTTCGCACCTCAATGTCAATGCTTTGCAATGCTCCTTCTCAGGGTTTCTTGGATTCTCCGTACCACTAGGTAAAACACATTGTCAGTTCTTAAGTTCAGTAGCAAGTTGACCTACTTGATTCTCCAAATTCCTTAGAGCGGTGTCATTTTTTACCATATATGCCTTCAACAGGTTCTCTAAGCTATTGGAAGGTTCAGCTTGAGTTGGTTTCTGAACTTGTTAGGGGAAAACAGGAGGTTGGGTCGGTCTAGGTTGTGCATAAATGTTACTGGTTCTAGCCCCTTAGTTACTCCAAGAAAAATTCAAGTGATTTCGACACGATGGATTATAGAAATTGGATTGCAGTCCTTGTATTCCTTGATTTTGGTTATGATTACCCATGTAATACACAGATTCTAGGTTCAATGGACATTCTTTGAACAAATGCCCTTCCTCACAATAGACACAAGCTATATTTTCAAATTGGTTCGATGGCTAAGCTGCAAAACTATTAAACCCATTAGTGTTAAAATTTTTTAAGCATTGAAGAAATCGAAGGTACCTGAGATGCGAGTGAAGTGAGAGCGTCCACTTCATGTACTCTAGAAGCTTATCTTTCTGACGCTACTCGATTGGTTGGCCATTGAAAATTGTTGCTGGTAATTCTCTCAATGATTTCATAAGCCTCATTATAAGACTTAGAAAGGAGAGCACCATTAGTAGAAGCTTCTATACCATCCTCGTGTGACCATTGAGACCATTATAAAATGTCTCAAGTTGGATGCAATGAGGGATTCCATAATGAGAGCACTTCTGCAATAGTTCTCTGTACCTTTCCCATGCCTCATACAAAGACTCATCATCCATTTGTTAGAAAGCAGTGATCTCATTCCTCAACTTAGCATTCTTGCTAGGCTGGAAATACTTGATGAGGAATCTTTCTGCTAACTTTTGCCATGTTGAAATAGAATATGGTGGCAATGAATTCAACCAAGCTCGAGCTTTGTCCCTTAGCAAATATGGGAACAGCTTTAATCGTAGCGCATCTTCGAGTACTCCGACTGACTTGAAAGAATCGCTTACCTCTATAAACAATCTTAAGTGAAGATGAGGATCTTCGCTAGACATTCCACTGAATTGGCCCACTGCCTGAAGTATCTAGAACAAGATTGGCTTTAGCTCAAATTGTTGTGCCTCGATTTTGGGTCTCCTAATACTCAGATTAAGATCATGAAACACAGGCACGACATACTATCTTATAGCTTTATCCCTATCATCAGCAATAAGGATAGGATTTTGAGCAGGGTTTGCTCCATATCCATGATTTGGATTTTCGTAGTTCATCTCTTCGGTCCTTCTTTGACTTGCTTGTCTCCTTCGTTGTTGAAAAGTTCTTTCAATCTCATGGTCTGCAAGGAGTAAATCGATAATTGGATCAATACTCATAAACACCTGAAACAAACACAGAAAAATTAATTAAGCTAAAATTGAATAGAAAAATAAACCAAAATGAAAAATTCACAAATTCACAAATAATGACTTTTAAAACAGTCCCCAGCAATGGCGCCAAAAACTTGGAATGACGAAAATGTGCAAGTGTACACAATCGCAACAAGTAATAAAGTGACAAGTAGATGTCGAGTTATCGTACCCACAAGGACTTTGAAAAGAATTTATTTATGAATACAATTAAAACACTTTGGTGAAGAAAAATATTTTGATTTTGAGGAAGTGACTAAAATCTAAGTAAAATAAAATGAAATAAAAATAAAAGTTCCAGTGCATGATTTCAAAAGATGATTTTAATCAAGATGACATAATTCTGTTAGATTAATTACATTTCTTAACTTAGAATTATTAAACTCATGTTCATATTGTTACGAATAAATTCACGGGAACTTGGTAATTTGTTAACTTATGAACATACTCACCCATCAAAATCTATTTCTCTTGACTATATCTCTATGTCAATTCAACCGATTAAACAAATTTTAATAAGCAAATGCGTTAATCCACATACATACTTATGAAATTAAAAATAATCTCTTGTGCATATCTCTATGTCAATTCAAAAAATTAATTCAATCTCATAAGCACATAAAATATTACATGAGGTAACAATGTATTCCTACCTTAAAACAGTTTAATCAAAATAATCTTGCAAGTTATGCAAGGCTAATGTATCATTAGATACTGTTGCTAATTTAACCCTTAGTTACCTTAGATGATTAAACATACACTGATTAAGTGTCATTTCAATTAATTACAATTTCAATCCGTTTAAATAATTAATTCATTAGTTAAATTTCAATTGTAATGCAAGAATAACTTAGTCATGGTTTTACTTAATCAAACATCTTACCAAGGCATATAACAACACAAACATAATTTTAATAAATTAAGTGGACAATGCAATCAACCTAACACAAATTAAATTCAAGCTATATTAATTAAATTAAACATATCAACATCACAAATATTCATAGGTGTGTTCATAACAACAACAATAAAATTAAAAGGATTAGGAACAAGAACCAAATCCGGTGTTTCTCTGAGGCTTGACTATTTACTCCGCTCCTCCTTCTCTGCTTGTCTTTGTTGAACTGTGACTTCCACGAACACTTGAATGATGCTTCCAATGGTGGTAAAAGATGAAGAACAAGGAAGGGGTTTTTAAAAGGAGAGAGTGAGAGAGAAGTGAAAGGATGAGAGGGTTTTAGATGTGTTTGAAGTGAGCATCCAAGGGGGTATTTATAGGTTGAAAAGACTGCTAAAAATAGAAAAAAAAATAGCAGCCATAGAGTCCCCCCATGGCCGGCCACACATGTGGCAAGTTTGAAGGTTACAAACTTGTTATTTTAAGGTAGGGGCAAATTTAAAAAGGTATAAATAGTGGAGGGGTTTGAATGCAAATTGAAGGAGCCTTCAAGGGCCATTTTGCAAGCCAAATAATCAGCCAAACAAGCTGATTGGGTCAGAATGTGGGATGGTTTTGGGCAACCCAGTGCTCAGTTGGATCGACTTTCTTGGTTTAGCTCAACTGGGCCTCATTTCGTAATTAATTAATAATGATTATTTAACCCAAAATAAATTGGATTAATATTAAAATTAATTATATTATGAATTAATATTCATAATTTGTACCATCTTAGGCTAAAAATTAATTTTCCTTGATGCTTCAAAATTGTTTCTCGGTTTTGCGCTTCTAGCAATGTCTACAAAACTGTTTTTTGCTCTTTGTGCAAATCTGTCGAAAATGATCAAAATTAATCAAAATTTGCTATAAAATTAATTAAAATTCAACATGTTAATAATTTGAGTGCAATTTAATTATTTTATAATAATTATATATTTTTTGACAAGAATGACTACAAATTTGCATGAATTTGAGTTAAAAAAGGCATGAAAAAGTGTTTATTTTCGTGTTTCTGATAGCGTATGGGCTACTATGTGCTTCCCAAAGTATAGACTGCCTTAAATCTTGATCATCAAGCACACAATATCTTCTATAGAAACACAAAACTCTATGATAATTAAGCCCAAAATCGGTAGTCTCACCTTCCTCAACCTGTCTAAATCAAGGTGCAAGATATGCATCGTTAGACTACTTTGATTGAATCTCATCCACTAAGGTAGGTCTCTCTTGAAACTCTGCAAGCAAACCTCCATCATTAGTCAAACTCAACTTCACAAACAACTCTCTCAGATCGATCATTGACTTTTTACTTAGTCAATCAGCCATAACATTTGCCTTCCTTTGATGGCACTTAATGGTACAATCGTAATATTTGAGCAACTCAATCCATCTCCTTTGCCTCATGTTTAACTTCTTTTTGGTGAGGAGATCTTTAAGGCTCTTGTGATCTATGTAGATAATACCCTTCTTACCATAGTGCCTCCAAATATTGAAGGCAAAGGCAACAGCTGCAAGCTCAAGATCATGGGTTGGATAATTATGTTCATGATGCTTAAGTTGTCTTGAGGTGTAGGCCGCAACCTTACCGTCTTGCATCAAAACACAACCAAGATCAGTATGAGACGCATCATTGGATCAACCACATAATCTTTCCCAAACTCTGGTTGGATCAACATAGGCACTTGAGTCAACACAGACTTAAGATTTTCAAAACTATTTGGTTGCTCCCCAGTCCACTTGAAAAGTGCACTTCTCCTTAACAACTTGGTCATAGAGGCTGCAATAAGAAAAACCCTTCCACAAACCTCCTATAATAGCCAGCTAATCCAAGGAAACTTTGAATTTCACTAACATTCTTATGTTATTTCCAGTCCAGAATAGCCTCAATTTTCTTAGGGTCGACACGGATACCCTCAGCTGATACCACGTGTCCTAAGAACATCATTTCATAGAGCTAGAACTCACATTTACTCAATTTAGCATATAGTTATTTCTCTCGGAGAACCTGTAGGATAACTCTCAAGTGCTCATCATGTTCTATTTCAGACTTGAAGTAGATAAAGATGTCGTCGATGAAGACTACAACAAATTGATCAAGATAGGGCTAAAAAGCCCAGTTCATTAGGTCCAAAAAAGATGTCGAAGCATTTGTGAGACCAAAGGGCATCACTAGGAACTCACCGTGACCATATCGAGTCCTAAATACGGTATTAGAAATGTTTGCCTCCTTAAATTTCAACTGATAGTAGTTAGACCTTAGATCAACCTTAGAGAATACTTTTGTACCCTTGAACTAATCAACTAAATCATCAATCCTTGATAAAGACAACTTACTCAGTTGTCGTTAATCAATGCAAAGTCTCATATATCCAATCTTCTTCTTTACAAATAGAACAAGAGCTCCACATGGTGGCACACTCGGTTTAATGAATCCATGCTCCAGAAGTTCATGTAACTGTGCCCTAAGTTCCACCAACTCTTTAGGTGCCATGCGATAAGGGGCAAAGGACACCAGAGCTATTCCAAGCAATAGATCAATGCCAAATTCTACTTCACGCTCTAAAGATAATCCAAGTAACTCCTCTTGAAAGATGTCAGAAAAATCCTTCACTATATGAATGTTCTTAATAGCTGACTCATTGACATTCGTGTCCAGAATAAAAGCCAGATAAGCTTTGCATCCTTTGCGCACCAAATTTTCAGCCACTATAGTGGAACTCACATTAAATAAGTAATCTCCATGCTCTCCAACCATCACTATTTCTTTCCCCATGGATGTTTTCAAGGTAACCCTCATTAATGCGCCTGATTTGGTGTTCCACCAACCAGTCCATTCCCAAAATAAGGTTAAATTTACTGAAGGGTAATTCCATCAAATCTTCCGGAAATGCCTCTCCTTGAATTTCTAAGGGACACCTCTTATAGGTCTTGTTTACAGAAGCAAACTGTCCTAGAGGACTACATACAGTTACATTGCTAATAGTTTCCTCTACTTCAATTCCTAAATTATCAACCATCAAACAAGAAACAACGAATGGATCTATAAAAGTACGGTACAGAATTAGCAATAAAAGTACATGTTATGATGTTAGCTGCGTCACGATCTTCTCTACATCTAGCTACATAGACAGTGCAGGCTGTCTTACATCAGCTTTGTTCGCACCCTAAACCTATCCTCTCTGTCTCTGACCAACATTACCACCCCCATTCATACCTTAACCTATCTAATACTGCTGTCCAACTTTTTGGTTCTGAGCTCAAGTCTGTTCCAGAACTTACATCTGCTCATTACGGAGTGGACAATCCTTGATCTTATGGTCCAAGGATCCACTTCTAAGGTATGCACCCAAGCTCCTCCAGCATTCACCATGATGCCTCTTGCCACAAGTAGCACAGTTTTGGGCTCTCCCACCACCATCAGCAACCGTAGCAACATTTTGTCGTGGTCTGTCCCCTCGGGTTCACTTATTAGGTCATCATGAGGCATGAACAGTAGGACTGACATCTCTCTAAGTAGAAACACTAGCCTTGTCCCTCTTTTCGCACTCCAAACACTTCACTTTCTCAACAATTTTTGTTTTCTCTACTAAATTTTTGAAAACCTTTTCCTGATGAGGGGCTACCAGCACCATCAGCTCATATATTAGTCTATTGTCAAACCAGTCGCACTTATCCCATTATGCTGTAATCGTTCTCTGAGCGTAATGATTCAGCCTTAAGAATTCAGCCATAGATCTGTCCCCTTATTTGAACTCAGTGAACTCTAATCTACGGGCCTCGACATACTGAATACGTACATATTTGTTTTGGAAAGCATCCAGAAAATATTCCCATGTCAGCCTCTCAGCTTAAGTACTTCTCATAATGGCCTGCCACTAGCGGTAAGCCTCAACCCTCAATAGTTATATTGTACCCTTCAATTTCTACTACGGGGTACATTTCATATCACCCAGAATTCTCTCTATAGCCTCTAACCAGTATTCTGCTATGGTGGGGGTCATCCAGCGATTCCCCTAAACAACTCAGCTCCGCTAGATCGAAGCCTCTTAGTAATAATCTTTCAACTTCCAGATCTGTCTTGGGTTCCCACTACACACTATAGCACCCTAAGCATGGCTAGTGACATAGCATTGCCAGTAGGCCCCTGATGGTCCTCCTCAGCAGTAAGCGTGTGCTCAACCTGATAAATCACTAGCTCAGCTTTAGTTATAGGTTCGAGAGCGTGCACTTGTGATGTAGAAAAATCGATTTGGGTTTCCTAACCCTACTCACTATGAGCTCTCATATACCAAGTTCAAACACCTTGAGTATTCACCTTGTTATCATATTTTTTAATTTTTTTGAAGTTTATCTAACAATTTAGAAACGAGTTTTCATTATTATTTCAGAATATTGCAGTCTAAAAGTTTCACCATAGTTTCACTATAGTTTCAGACTCTAAAGTTTCATAGTCTATATGTTTCATAATCTATAGTTTCACAATCAAAAGTTTCACAATTTAGAGTTTCATTATATTAGAAGTACTTATCTTGGGCCAGCTTTAGAGTCTTAGATTTTTAACAGAATCACATTTTTGTGTAAAAATAAGTTTTTAGCTGTGGCATAGATTTTTGCTAAAATACCCTTTATGAAATATGCATACAAATTTTAAAAATAAACCACAGTCTGAGTTTTGGATCGGGCTTTGATACCACTAAATGTATCCCTCTAAACCTGAACTAAACATTATGGCTAAATCCCGAAGATCCCATTGGCAATGATAATGGCATAGAAATCATTTAACTATTTTCTCTCAGAAATTGTCATTATTTAAAATCGTCATTTTGGTTTGCTTAAAGGCCAAGTAATGCCTATAATTTTCTTTTAGAAAGAAATTGTCAAAACCGGTTATCTTTAGAAAAACTCAAGTTTCGAATGTCTATAGAAAACATCATATTTCAAAGGAAATGTCGTAGCAAAAAATAACTAATATTTCACTTGTCGGTTTGAAGTCATAAATTTGGCATATTTTGTACAATTTCAATTAAATGAAGAAACAGTGTTGAGTTCCGAAAAACTGAAGTCTTTAAGGTTGAAATAACAATCATTGAGTTGAGTTTGTCATTAATTTGAAAAATCTAGTTTCTCTTGCCATATCTATAAACCGCCTTAGAATTTTGTTTTAAAAACCAAATCACGCAAAATGTCTAAAAATCCAAAATATTGTCTCATCTATAGTCCATGGAAAATAATTAGACAGCCCCAAAATACTGAAACATATAATTTATTAGTTTATTCAAATAGATATCTGAGAGCACCTCCATAAGCTGAGCTCATGTCCTAACTTCGATTATTATCTAAAACTCAGAACTAAAACGGGTGAGCTTTTAAAGCCCAGTGTGGGCCAGTTTGCATAATAATAGAAATTAAAACAGTATCTCAACAATATAACAGATCACATATACATAAATATACAATTACAGAATCAAATTTATTAGTATGCAGATTGATAGTGTCAATGTAATGCCTTTTCAGAAACAGTGCAAACGTTTAGAAAACATTTCCTACCCATATCCGCTACATACCATAATGATTTCCCCATAATTTATCTATCCAATAACATAACAATAATGTGGTCAAGTTAGAAGATAATGTAGTCAAGCTACCAGATACAGAATATTATAATCAAGCTAGCAGATAATGCAGTCAAGCTGCCAGATATAGAATATTGTGGTCAAGCCACCAGATAATGCAAATATACTTCTAGATAATGTGGTTAAACCATCAGAATGTACAGATTATTAAACTGCCAAAATCTTCCTCCATACAATCTTATCCCAACCCCATGCATGTGATATGGCATACAGAACATAATTTCGATAGGTATGCTTTAAATGCAATTTAGAATCAGTATAGTGGCATGCTTAACATGAGAATAAAAATTAGTAAAAATGGCATGCTTAACATGTCAATCATGTTAGAGTATACCCAAAGACCAATCTTGAGATGATTGTAATCACATACTCATTTTACCTTGCTTATTAATCTAAGGTATTGCTATTATTATTTCAGTTTCTTTTTCTGTGTATATAACTAAACTAAATTGTAATAAAGTCCTAAGAAAATATGATTATTCTTAGGAAGGTCTTTAGTCAAGTATTACTGTGGGCTTGGACAACAATAATGCATTGAGACTAATGTGTAGTTGATTGATGACAAAGAATTGTCATTGACATAGGGGTGTCAAAATCAATACATGAGTATGTGTTAGAGAACAACATATTGGATTGACCCACTATGAGTATGTTTCTTGGATTATTATGTAATAGTCACAATATTACTCATAGTGATAACTATGTATATGATCCTCAAACTTGAGATCATCATTGTCCCAACATTGTGAGTCGTATATTTTGATACAGACAAAGCGTCTACCATAATAGGTTGTACTATAAAGATTGATATTGGATATACCACAATCCATATAGTGGTATATGGTTGATCAAGATAGGATTTATCCCTCCTACATAACGGGAGCAATCTCTTAGGCCTTTTGATGGAGTGAGACTAGAAATGCATGGCCATGCTTGAATAAGTTGATCTGAGATACCACACTTATGTGTTTATTGTAATCTACTCAGAAAATCAAGAAATATGAGATTGGACTGTAAAAGTGTGACTATCCCATGTCTTGCCCCCAATCTAGATATTAAGGATAAAATGATATAATACATGAAAAGATTACCACGGAAAAGATATGTCGAATCACAATTTCTTTTAACTTAAGTTGCAACGATGCATTCCTAGATGTCACTCATTGCTTGTAATGCTAGAAACGTTCTAGTATTATTACCAACGTTACAAGAGCTTACAGGGTCACACCCTGTAGTTGAAACAAACAAAATCCAAATACATTTGGTATTGTATTTAGTTGTCACATAATTAAATTAATTGTTGAATTAATGTAATTTGATAGTTAAATATTAAACACATTTTATGTACAAACTTGTTATACACAAATAGAGAACATAGATATAATTAATATATGAATTTGAGTCATACAAAATATTAATTGTATATATTTTACCGCATTTATTAATATAAATAGTTATATTAATTAATTTTGGTCAAAATATAAAAGACATGGAAATTAATATTATTTTGAAAATAATATTATTAATATATGAATTTGATTCAAACAAAATATTAATTGTATATATTTTACCTAATTTATTAATATAAACAGTTATATTAATTAATTTCGATCAAAATATAAAAGACATGGAAATTAATATTCTTTATGAAAGAATATAATTAATATATGAATTTGATTCATACAAAATATTAAGTGTATATATTTTACCGAATGTATTAATATAAACAATTATATTAATTAATTTGGATCAAAATATAAAAGACGTGGAATTTAATATTCTTTTGGAAAGAATATAATTCATTTTTCTAACTTTTCATTTGCCTTTTCTATTAATAAGGAAATAATCCTAGTTTTCCTTTTTAATATGTGATATCAAAGAGGATAAAAGGATGATAATTCCTTTGTGTGTTAAGGTTACCAACTTAATAAAATAAAGGTCTAGCAACTGTTTTCAATTCTCTCTGAAAAGTTCAAGAGAAAGTGGTTGTTCATTTTTTACGGAGTGGACTACATAGAGGTCGGGACATTTTCATAGTGGCTTCGAATCGACATTGAATCAGTAGTATCCTTTCAATGTTTTCAGTAAAGAAAGTATATTTTCAATTCTATTTCAACCCGATTCATTCCTCGTACATGGATATTTGGCTGTGGATCGTCAGAATTTTTTTCCACTGCCTAACGGGGCTGTAACAACTCATTTTTCAATGAAAATCGAAACAGTGGTTTCGAAACCCCCAAACCTAACCTGAAAATAAAATTTATTTTATTTTATTACATGGTCTGTAATATGTTGGAGATTTCATGTGAAAATCTCGATAAGAAATTTTTATCAATTATGTGTTTAATTAGGGAAAGGACTAAATCGCATAAAATGTAAAGGTTGAATTCTAGTAGCTAGAAGGATTAAATAGCTATGGAATTCAAAACTTGAGGTCCTTATATGGTAATTAGACCATTAGAGAAAAGTATGTAGATATTTTGGTGACTTATCCATGGAAATTTAGAAAAAGGGCAATGACTAAATTAGAATTTGAAATAATTTAATTAATTAAAAGATGAAAAAGAAAATATCATCTTTTTTTTCTCATCATCTTCCCCAAAAATACATGGAAACCCTAGGAGAGAGAGAAGAAACTTTCATGGCTTAATTGGGTAAGTTTCCTTATCCATTTTTAGTAATTTTGATATTTTTGAAATCGGGATAGCTTAATCTATCTATTTGGAGGATCAATTTGAAAAGTTATCAAGGTATGAAAATTAGGTCATGGATGAATATGCTAAAATTTTAAAATTTATGGTAGAAAATGAAAGGTTGATGATAGATAAACAACTTTTACAAAGTGATTTTTGATGAAAACATGATTTAGGGACTAAAATGTAAAATTGTGAAAATTGATGAAAAATTCTAAAATTTATAGAGAATATGTGCTGTAAATTTTATGTTGAAATCTTGGTTAGGCTTGGAATAGGGAGTAATTTGCATAAATTTCATTTTCCGAGCCTAGAGACGAAATTGGAATTTATGAAAAAGTTAAGGGCAAAAATGGTAATTTTGCCTAGGACATTAATTGAGTCCAAATGAATATGAAATGTGTGAAAGTGATGATTAAAGTAATTTATATAGATCTGGACAACTCAAATTCGAGGTTAGATCAAGGAAAAGAAAAGGTTTCGGATTAGTAGATTATTTACGCGAACCAGTGTCAAGGTACGTTCGTGTAACTTAATTGAACATGTGTGTAACGCCCCTACTTGTACCCGAGACTGGACAAGGTACAGGGCATTACTATGCCCGAACATGACATTTCCAAAAAATTTTGGCTATAAAATTTCATTCCAAATTAAAAACCAATCAATCCTAATCATAATCTCCCTATTATGAACTTACGAGGCCCAAAACATACACTAAGAATGGTCCGTGTAACAACCCAAATTTTAAGGTCATCAGAAATTGAGTTCCGGGTTATAATTTTCGTAAAATAAATTCGTAAATATTTATTAGAAATATTTACGAAGATAGTAGTGTAGTTAATTAGACTTTGGTTAAGTGAATTAGCTTGAATTAAGGCTAATTTAATGAAAGGACTAGATTGAATAAAGTGTAAAGGTCTAATTATAAACTATAGAAAAGTTAAGGGATTAAATTAGCGAATAAGCCTTATGTGACAAGTGTGTGATAAGTATAAATACATGTGTATTAATTTAATTGGTACAAATGTATGAATATATATGTATTTAATTAATATTTAAGAAATAATAATTATAATTTAAAATATAATATAATAGTTATAACATAATAAAGTAATTAAATAAAAGAAAGAAATAAAAGAATGAATGAAAACGAAACAGAGTAGGGAAAGAAAGAAAGAAAAAGGGAAAAAAGAAAAGAAAAGGAAAATTTAGGGTTTTGGAGTTCCAAGCTTGATTGGTAAGTCCATTTTATCCCTTTTCTTGTAATTTTGATGTCTATGGAATCCTAGGAAAGAATACTACTTGAGTTATGTTGAAATTTATAAAGTTATTAAATTTTTAAATGTTGATTAAGTTGAATCAATGGAAGAATTAAGTGTTAATTTGATGGAAATTCAAGTTAGAAGTGGGAGAAGGATTAAGTTGTGAAAGAAAATATACGCCTTGCAATAATAGGGATTGAATTGAGAAGATGTTATAATTAGTGTTTTATGTTATAATTAGTGTTTTATCCTGAAATTTAAGAGTTGGAATAGTTTAAAATGATAATTGAATGAAAATATAGGATTTATTTTGAAGAAAAAGAATGGTTATGTTGGAAGGACTAAATTGGAATTTAAGTAAAAGATACATGGAAATTAGAGAATGTGTTGTTAAATAATATATATTGATAATTTTAAATGTTAAATTTTATGTAGCCAACGTAGCACCAGAAACATCATCGAAAAAGGGAAAGGAGAAAGTGAACGAGGATATCGAGTAAACTTAAGAAATTCGGTTTGTATTTCTATAAACTATGCTTAATGTTTTAATACAATGTAATTGTTATTTTTATAGTTAGAATGTATATGAATAATATGATGGAATCTGTTACTACTATTGTATTGAAATTGAATTACATGTGAATTATTATGGAAAAGTATTGAAAAAAAGTAAAATTAAATTAAGAATGGAAATTTGAAATTTTGAAAGTTGACTGAAATCCCTATTAACAATGTCGAGCTAGTCAGATATAGTTGGCATGCCATAGGATCAGTGGAGTTAAGGATATTTTGACTCTGTGTCGATGAGACACTTTATGTGTCGCCAGACTGTGACTGTTCCGAATTCATTTCGAAGAGGTACTCTGTACCTAACTATAACTGTGACTGTTTTGGATTTGTTCCGATAAGGTACTATGTGTACCGTGACTAAGACTGTTACCCTTATGATGTATTTCGGCTTCAGCCGATGAAACACTGTATTATATCCCTGGTGTGTGGGTTGGATTTGGGTCCATGTATCCGTCAAGTCCATGTTATGTTAATAGGGGTAACCAAAATTATTAAAGAATGACTGTTATTAAGTTATGATTTATTGAATATTGACTGTTACTGAATGTTATATTGACTGTGGACTGTTGAAGTGAAGGATACTAATGGACAATGAATGTAGATCGAATTAAATGGTAAGATTCATAAGTTATGAAACAAAATTGAGTGACTGAATTATAAAGATCATGAAGTTACAAGTTTAAAACTCGAACGCAAGTATGAATGATGAATATTGTTATTTTAACGATTTATAAGTTTACTATGATTGTTATATGACTTAAGTAAATGTTATTTTCCTTATACTTTTAAGTATTTAGTTAATAGAAATACAACTGAGTGCATACTCAGCATACGGTTGTTTCCGTGCGCAGGTTAGGTACAAAAGAAAGTTAAGGAATCAGCATCCAAGCCAATTCCGGGCTCAAAGTGGTGAATACTTTTCTTTTGGTAAAATGGCATGTACCTAGGTTGATAAGGTGCTATTTTGTTTATAATAGTGTATAAACATGAAAGTTGCTGAAGCATGGTATGAAATATGCATATTTTGGAAGTTAAACTTACATGAGTTTGACTAGTATGATAATGTTGTATAATTTTGATATGAATTGTGGTACATAATTCTTAAGAGGTATTTAAGTGAATGAATGAATATTTGTTAAGTTTGAAGGGCATAATGAATGATATTTGATTTAAGAACTATTAGTAAATGTTTGGACATGAAATAGATGTGTTTAGCAAGTGAAAATAGCCCAAAAATGGTCAAAAACCATGTTTTCACACGGCCAAGTCACCTGGGCATGTGTCCAGGCCATGTGAATTTGGCGGAATCTGCCCATGGCCTGGCCCCACGGCCATGTCCCAGGCCACACGGCCGTGTTGAGCCCCACGAGCAGGCCACACGGGCATGTTCCAGGCCACACGGGCGTGTGCCCTTATCTTCAAGGTAAAGTTTCCAAAGTTGTCGGTTTAATCTCGAATTACTTTTAAAGCATGTATTGGGCCCCGTAGGTCCATATTAGGGACTTTATGATGAAGTTTGATGAATATTGATTTAGAATGTAAAGTTTACGACTCAGTTTTGTATAAATGTTAGTGTATAAGTTCGGTAATACCTCGTAGCCCTATTTTGGTAATGACTTGGGGTTAGGGGGTGTTACATTTAGTGGTATTAGAGCTATTCAGGTTTAGTCGATTCTAGGACTAGATAAAGTTTAAAATTGAGTTTAGAGGTACATGCCATTATTATGTTAACTTTGAGTCACGATTGGATGTTGATTTATATATACTGATAAATTGATTTATTTTGTAGTGTAAAAAGGATGTCTAATGAAAGTATCGAGGGTACTGATCAGAAAATGTACAGTAGAGATGAATCATATGATGTAAATGAATCTGAATCTGCAACCCCAAGTGTAAACCCAGTAGGTAACCAACCATCGAATACTGGAAGGGATAATATAGAGATATTTAGAATGATTTCCGAAGCTCTTCAAAGAGCAGTAGGAAGTATGCCTGCTACTAGTTCTACCCCCACTACCTGAAGAGCCCCTATTAAGGAATTGTGAAAGTTTAAAGCTACAGAATTTATGGGATCAAAGGGAACTAATTCAACAACAGCTTAAAATTGGTTAGAGACTACCAAGAGAATTTTGAACCAATTAGAATGTATGCCACAGGAAAGTTTAGTATGTGTTGTTTCTTTGTTACAAGAGGAGGCTTATATATGGTGGGAATTTGTGATTTAGAATATACCGGAAGAACAGGTAAACTGGGAATTCTTTCAACGGGAATTCCAGAAAAAGTATTTGGAAGAGACATATATAGAAGATCGGAAACAGGAGTTTTTGATGCTGAAACAGAAAGATATGTCCGTAGTGGATTATGAACCAAAATTTCAGAGATTGAGTAGATATGAAATTGAATTTGTACCAACTGAAGCTGCAGATGCAGGCGATTTCTAAGAGGACTGGGAGATGAATTCCAATTGCAATTGATGCCTCTACGGATTACATAGTTTACAGATCTAGTAGAAAGAGCTAAAATGATTGAGCAAGTACTGGGAAAGAGCAAAAAGTCTAAAATTGTTTGTTCAACTGAAAAACGTCCTAGAACTGCTAGTTCAAATCAGCAATTCAAACGATCGAGGGAATCTCATGGTGGTTGAAGATTCAGCTCAAGATCAGAAAGAGAAAACAGAAGTCGAAAGAGACAAACCATCAGATTCATCGGCGAGATCGTAAGCCCATTGTAACACTGAAATTCCAGAATGTGAGTATTGTGGAAACAAACATAGAGAGGAATGTAGAAAGTTAACTGGGGGTTGTTTTTGATGTGGATCCACTGATCATTTTGTTAAGGATTGTCTGAAGACTGGTAAGTCAGCACCAATGG
Organism: Gossypium anomalum; assembly: GCA_025698475.1. Lineage (NCBI taxonomy): Eukaryota > Viridiplantae > Streptophyta > Magnoliopsida > Malvales > Malvaceae > Gossypium > Gossypium anomalum. The sequence continues at coordinate 45,380,799 of CM046963.1, forward strand.
TATCACAAAGATCTGAATCAGCTTCTAGAGGTCGAGGATCAGGCCGAAGTGGTCCAGTTGCTAGAGGAGGTACTAGAAGAACTAGTGAAAATGCTACCCAATAATCTGAAGTAAGAGCTCCGACCTGAGCATATGTTGTAAGAACTCGAGACGAGGGGGATGCTCATGATGTAGTGACAAGTATATTCTTATTACATTCAGAACCCGTATATGCTTTAATAGATCCAGGATCATCACATTCCTATGTTAATACAAATTTACTTGAGACAGGAAATTTAAAATCCAAACTGGCTAGAATAACGATAGAAGTGTCTAGTCTATTGGGGCAAACTGTGTTAGTAAATTAAATATGTCGAAGATGTCCATTGATGATTCAAGATAGAATCATTTCTGTTGATCTGTTGATTATGCCATTCGGTGATTTTGACATTATACTGGGTATAGACTAGTTGTCAAAACATGGAGTAATTTTGGACTGTTATAAAAAGAAATTTACTATCCAAAATGAAGATGGTAAACAGATTGAAGTAAATGGTATAAGGACTAGTGGTTTAGCTTGAATTATTTCTGTAGTTAAGGCTAGTAAGCTTCTTTACCAAGGATGTGTTGCTTTCTTAGCATATGTTATTAACTCTGATTCAACTGAGAGTCAGTGCAGTAAAATTTGGACTGTATATGAATTTTCTGATGTGTTTCCTGAAGAATTGCCTAGATTACCTCCTGATAGGGAAGTTGAATTTGCGATTGAAGTATACCCGGGTACAGATCCAGTGTCAATACCTCCATAATTAAATGTCACCAACTGAGTTAAAGGAGTTGAAGGTACAACTACAAGACTTATTGGATGGAGAGTTTATACGACCTAGTACGTCACTGTGGGGAGCCCCAGTATTATTTGTTAAAAAGAAAGATGGTTCGATACGGTTGTGTATTGATTACCGACAGTTAAACAAGCTGACTGTTAAGAATAAATGTAACGCCCCAAAAATCTTGAAACCTAAAAATCCCAAAATCCTAAAATTTCTTTGTTTTCAGTTTTGATAAAAATTGTGTTTTATGTTCCTAGCCATGTGATAATTATAGTAGGTCTTAATTAAAGTTTGAGTTCGAACCTAGGAATAAATGAAATTATAGTTTAATTATTAAAAGAATCAGGGTTGGCAAGTATTTGGGCTTTTAAATAAAAATAAGGGAAAAATATCATCAAAAAGCCTTATGGAGGAGTGGCTAAGTGACGCCACTTAGAGAGCAGGGAGGTGGTGTTAGTAGCTAGCAAGGAGATCCAAGGTTCGAATCCTAGCTTAGTATTTTTAGAAGTTTAATTTTGGCCTTCTAGAAGGATGGTAGTGGCATGAAAGAGGACTCCAAGGGAAGGGTTCAGGAGAGGAAATTAAGGAAAAGATCAAGGGGTTATCAGGGAGAAAAACGAGGAGATGAGAAGGGAGAAGTGATGGAGCTGAATTGGGAATTGGGCATGGAAAATTCAGCTATAAGGGCTATAAATAGAGTCCGAATACAGGGTTTCCAGGCTACTGCGAAATTCTTCTTCACCTTCATTGCCAGAAACCCCTTTCTCCAAAAGTTGAAAACCCTTTTCTTTTTAAGATCCAAAAAGCTGAAAACCCTTTTGTTTTTCTTTCTTTTCTTTCTGCCGATTTCTATTCTTCTCTACACAATTTTATTTGTTTCACTTAGCCGATTTCTTCTTCTACTCTTCTTCTTTAATCTGTACCAAATAAACCTTATTCGCCATACTAAATTTGAAAAGTCGAAAAGCCAAATCTCTCAAGGGCTGAATACTTTTTGACCGAATCTAGTGTAAGTGTTGCTCTTCCAATTGATTTTCTTTGCTAGGTATCGATTATTGTCCCCCACTCTTTCAATCAACTATGGTAGGGAATTAGTATCAGATTTTGGATCTTAGCTCTCTGCCGAAATTACTCTTTAGGTGTTTGCGATCTTGGTAAGTATTCATCATCCATTGGCTAAGGTTGGCTATTCCCGAATAGCCATAATAACGTAAGGGGACTTGTGTTGGATATGAGTCACCTATTATTCTGGTTTTAATAGTTACGATTGGTGCAGATCTAGGAGTTGATCATGGTTAGTGAAGGGGTTGTTATACTTATCGCGCAAGGTAAGGTTAAGGTGAGATTTTGGCTTTTGGTAAAGTATTCGATAAGTATGTAAGATTAATATTTGACTGATATCGATTGTAGGTTTGGGCTAAGGAGATCGCATCACGCTTGCTTACTAAGTGTGTACATACACTGCATACATACTATGAATGGGCAAAAGCCGAACTACCGAAATGCTGAAATGCCGAAAGCCGAAAGTTTGGCTATGGTGGTCTTGCGAGTGTGTGAACACTCGTAAGGGAGAGACTGATAGGTTTCCTGAGATCCATGGGCAATTCTGTGGACTTGGGTTGTGATTTGGCCATACAGGTCGGAATGGGCTAAATGGGGCCGATGGGCTATTGGGTCCACAATAGGCAAAAACTGAATATTGATGCTATGTGATAGGAATTTGTATGTGAGCATGAATATGAATGTGACTGGGCCTAATGGGCCATATAAATGTGATTTGGGCGGCCTAATGGGCCATATGAATATGATTGGGCTTAATGGGCCAGATACAGGTATGTGAATTTGTTTGGGTTTCGTAAGGGGTTTTGGGCCTAGTATATCATAACTACATAAGACTTAATTAATATTTTACGACCGTAGACAGGTCAAAGGGTTAAGGTGTTGCAACGGGTATATGCATGTCTAGGATTGGATTTAGGGAAAGCTTGGTATTTAAGCGGTCTTAATGACCCATCTCCTCTTCTCTAGAATCCTACCTGGTGCATAGTACTCATTCATCTTAGCTCGCGGGACTTGTTAACGGGCCAAGGTAAGTGGAAACCATAATTAAGGAAAAATTACCGAAATGCCCCTAAGGGCGAATATGACCAAAATACCCTTAGGTATTGAATGTAAGTTTTATGGATGTGCCATGCATACATATGATGTTCTGCTTAGGTTGCATATGGGGTGGGAACTATGGAACGGAGGAAGTACATGAGGATCACATGATTTCCTGACAATCATGGATCCACCGACGGCTTTTAAAGCCCAATATGTAAATGAAGGTAGTTCCGCAATCGGACTATCATGGTGTGTGGGCTGGGTGGGTCGATATTTATATCCCCACATGGTGTGACGGGGGACGGAGTTGGTGTGTAGCGGATGAATAATTTGGATGGGATTGCATTGCATGATTGATGAATGATGTTTTTTTTAATGCTTGTTTTCCGTCGAGGGTTGTACACATTGAGTTTGTGAAAACTCACCCCCGTCTTTTATTTTATTTTCAGCTGATGCTTAGTAGAAGGTTCGATGTTTGGAGGGACTCTGGGTGGCCAGCTAGCAAGACAACTTGGACTTGTTTCTCTTTTAAAATCATATAAGTTCTTTATTTTATTAAGTATTTTTCGGACCAGAATGTAATAAGGCTTCCTTCTTATTATTATTTGGATTATTATCATTTTCATTGTAATTACGAGAAGTTGAACATGGGATTCCTAAATTATAGTATGTTTTCTACATTTTCGCAACTTAATTTTTAAATGATAAAGTTTTCTTAAATCAAATGTTTTAAACAAAGCTTTCGCAACTAAAAGGTGTGTATATTTTTAAGTTAATTAATGTTTCTTTTGTTTAAGAAGGGTTTTCAATGAAAACACGATTTTTGCTAAAACACTTCAATGTAACACGCCAGATTCAGCCATAACATCTGGGCCGGTTTGGGGTGTTACAATAAATACCCGTTACCTCATATTGATGATTTATTTGATCAACTAAAAGGAGTTTCCATGTTTTCAAAAATTGATTTGAGGTCGGGATATTATCAGCTGAAGGTAAAAGAGAGTGATGTACCGAAGACAGCATTCCGTACACGGTATGGACATTATGAATTTTTGGTGATGCCATTTGGGTTAACAAATGCTCCAGCTGCTTTTATGGATTTTATGAATCGAATTTTTCAACTGTATTTGGATCGGTTTGTAGTCTTTTTTATCAATGACATCTTGGTATACTCAAAGTCTGAAATTGAACATGAACAACATCTTTGAATGGTTTTGCAAATATTGCGAGAGAAGCAATTATATGGAAAATTGAGTAAGTATGAGTTTTGGTTAATAGAGGTTGTATTCCTTGGCCATGTAATATCAACAGATGGGATAAGAGTAGATCCAAAAAAGATTGAAGCCATACTTCAGTGGAAAGTTCCCAGAAATGTGTCAAAGGTACCTAGTTGGGTTAGTCGGATATTATCAAAGGTTTGTGAATGGATTTTCAAAGATAACTTTACCAATGACAAAATTACTGCAAAAGAATGTTCCGTTTGTTTGGAGTGAGCAGTGTCAGAAAAGTTTTGAAATGTTGAAGCAAATGTTGACAGAAGCACCAGTATTGACTTTGCCAGAGTCGGGAAAAGATTTTATCGTGTATAGTGATGCTTCTTTAAATGGTCTCGGATGTGTACTGATGCAAAATGGAAAGGTAATTACTTATGCTTCACGGCAATTGAAACTGCATGAACGCAATTATCTGACTCATGATCTGGAATTAGCAACGATGATTTTTGCTCTAAAGATTTGGAGACATTATCTATATGGTGAGAAATGCTATATCTACACTGATCACAAAAGTCTCAAGTATCTTCTGTCACAGAAAGAATTGAATTTGAGACAGTGTCGGTGGATAAAACTTTTAAAAGATTATGATTGTGTTATTGACTATCATCCGGGTAAAGCTAATGTGGTAACTGACGCATTAAGTAGGAAGGCTGCAACTGAGTTGAGAGCAATGTTTGCACAGCTCAGTATTGTTGATGATGGAAGTATTTTCGCTGAATTGAGAGTAAAACTGGTAATGTTTGATCAAATCAGAATAGAACAATTAGAAGATGAAAAGTTAATGAAGAAGAAGGAGACGGTACAGAATGGTACAATAGGGAATTTTAGCATTGATGAGCATGATTGTTTGAAATATCAGAATCAACTTTGTATTCCAACTACTTCAGAGTTGAAAGAGTTAATACTTCGAGAAGCACATGACAGTCCTTTTGCATTACATCCAGGAGGAACGAAGATGTATCATGATTTACGGGAACTGTATTGGTGGCCAGGAATGAAAAGAGATATAGTGGAATATGTGGCTAAATGTTTAACATGTCAGCGAGTTAAAGCTGAGCATCAGGTTACGACTGGATTACTTCAGCCTATTAATATTCCTGAATGGTAATGGGATTGCATCACGATGGACTTTGTAATCGGGTTACCACTGTCAGCAAGTAAGAAAAATGCTATTTGGGTGATTGTTGATCGGCTCACAAAGTCAGCTCATTTTATAGTAGTTGGAACATATTGGTCACTTCAAAGGTTGGCAGAAACTTATATCCGGGAAATTGTAAGGTTACATGGTATTCCTGTATTGGTAATTTCTGACCGGGATCCACAATTCACATAATGGAGTCCGGCATTTTCGGCCATATAATGCCTCATAAGGTGCCATCTTTAAACTTGTCTGGAAACTGTTGTTATAGGCGAACTCCACTAATGGTAAGTATTTTTCTCAACTACCTTGAAATTCAATTACGCAGCACCGTAACATATCCTCGAGGGTCTGAATCATCCGCTCAGACTGACCATCGGTCTATGGGTGGAACGTCATACTAAAACTCAACTTTGTACCCAAGGCTTCTTGTAGTTTATTCTAAAATCTCGTAGTGAATCTTGGGTCTTTATCTAAAATGATCGACAACGGTACCCTGTGTAATCTCACAATCGGATATGTATAAGTTAGCCAATCTATCAAGAGAGAAATCTGTTCGTACAGGAATAAAGTGAGCTGACTTCATTAGTTTATCCACTATAACCCAAACAACATCTTTCTTTTTTGGGGTTAACGGTAGTCCAGTCACGAAATCCATGGTGATCCTGTCCCACTTCCATTCGGAAACTATCACAGGCTGTAATAAACCCGAAGGTACTTGGTGTTCCGCCTTGACTTGTTGACATATCAGACATTTAGATACAAATTCAGAGATATCTCTTTTCATACCATTCCACTAGTACATCTTAGTACTTCCCGGGTGAATTGACAGACGACTATCATGTGCCTCTTGCAAAATTTTTCGAATAAACTCATCATCTTTGGGTACACAGACCCTATCTCAAAATATCAAACAACCATTAGAATCAATCCAAAAATTTGATTCAACTCCTAATTCACATTGTGCTCTTTTGACTTGCAAGTCACAATCCTTGATCTGAGCTGCGCAAACCTCTTAGAGAAATGTCGGTCTAGCTCTCAACTCTGCTAAAATCGAACCATCACGAGATAACGCCAAACGCGTGTTCATAGCCCTCAGAGCAAACAATAACTTTCTGCTTAACGTGTCGGTGACTACATTCACCTTACCAAGATGGTAATTGATCACAAGCTCATAATCCTTAATCAACTCTAGCCACATTCTCTGCCTCAGATTCAATTCCTTTTGAGTCATCAAGTACTTCAGACTCTTGTGATCGGTGAATACACGGCAAGTTTCACCATACAAATGGTGTCTCCAAATATTCAAGGCAAATACTATGGCCGCTAGCTCTAAATCGTAAGTCAGATAGTTTTTCTCGTGCGGTTTTAGTTGCCTTGAAGCATAGGCTATCACCTTGCCCTCTTGCAAAAGCACACATCCCAGTCCATTTAAGGACGCATCGTTGTAAAACACAAATTCCTTTCCTGGTTCGGGTTGTACCAAAACTGGAGCTTTTATCAATAGTGTCTTCAATTTATCAAAACTTTGCTAACATTTTTTGACCATTCAAACATAACGTCTTTTTGCAGTAACCTCGTCAAGGGAGAAGCAATCATCGAAAATCCTTTTACAAAGTGTCAGTAATAACCGGCTAAGCCCAAAAAGCTTTTGACCTCTATCACGTTCTTTGGCGACTTCCATTCGACAATAGCAAAAATTTTATTCGGATCAACTCGGATGCCATCACCTGACAGAATATGGCCAAGGAATCCAACCTCTCGAAGCCAAATATCGCTCTTGCTAAACTTAGCATAAATTTGCTTATCCCATAAAGTCTGTAAAATAGTCCTTAAATGTTCAGGGACTCATTCCGAGAATAGATCAAAATATCATCTATGAATACTACTACAAACTTGTCCAAGTACGGCCAAAATACTCGATTCATTAAATCCATAAACGCAGCTGGGGCGTTTGTTAGACCAAAAGGCATGACGAGGAACTCACAGTGACCACACATCGTCTTGAAGGCAGTCTTAGGTACATTTGCCTCCTTAACTCATAATTGGTAGTAGCCGAATATCAAATCTATTTTTGAAAATACGGTGGCTCCCCTCAACTGATCGAACAAATCATCAATCTTTGGCAAGGGATACTTATTCTTAATAGTCAGCTTGTTGAGTTGTCGGTAGTCTATGCACAACCTCATCGATCCATCTTTCTTTTTCACGAATAAAATGGGAGCACCCCAAGGCAAAGAGCTCGGTCTTGCGAACCCTTTGTTAGTCAATTCTTGTAACTGTGACTTTAATTCCTTCAACTCAGTTGGAGCCATTCTGTACAGAGCATTAGAGATAGGCATTGTTCCCGGTACTAGCTCAATACCAAATTCCACCTCTCTAACTGGAGGTAATCCTGGTAGCTCTTCTGGGAACACGCCAGGATATTCACAAACTATCGGTACTGACTCAATCTTCAACTCAGATTCTTTAGTATTCATTATGAATGCAAGATAAGCTTTATACCCTTTTCTCATGTACCTTTGAGCCATCATTGCAGTAATTACAGCCGGCGGTGCATTCAACTCATTCGAATCAACTCAGAGAATTTTACCTTCTGAACATTTCAATTCTTTATACTTACTCCCGCAGTTCACAATCACATCATGGACGGCCAACCGATCCATACCAAGTATCACATCAAATTCGTCAACTGGAAAAAGCATAAGATTTGCCAGAAAACAATAACCTTGAATTGTTAAAAGACAATCCTTACAAACCTTATTTACTAATACCAACTTGCCTAGAGGATTTGACACCTTAATTACAAACTCTGTTGGTTCCACAGACATATTCATGCTAGACACCAATTTCATGCATATGTATGAATGGATTGATCTCGGGTCAATCAAGGAAATAACATGAGTATTATAAAGAGAAAATGTACCCGTAATGACATCGAGAGCTGAAGCTTCCTCTCTAGCACGTATCACGCAAGTTCTCACCGGGGCTTGAGCCTCTGACTTTGCAATCGTATCCTTGGCAGTAGTTTGACTACCACTTGCACTTCCAGGATGTCGTGGTGGTCTACCCCGAGGATTAGGAACATTAGACTTTGAGGCTAAATCCACCTCTTTATTGGCTCGTTTCGGGCAATTTTTAAGGAAGTGGTCAAGGGAACCACATCTAAAACATGCCCCACTTTTCATTCGGCATTCTCCAAAATAAAACTTGTTGCAACTCTTACATCTCGATTTTTGATCATCTACACTCCCCACACTAGTTACCTTAGGGGAGGAAGACTTTAGGTTGTGTCATTTAGAGCTTCTTATTTTGCCCGAATACCCCATCGGTGTAGTGGAGCGTTCTTGTTAACTCTTTGATTTCTTCTTGGAAAAGAGTGCGTTATGCCACTAAACCTCTTACTCGAAGCTCTAGCTTCTCTCTTTGCTCTCTTTCTTTCATTGTTTAACTCATCAGCCTTCTTGGCTCGATTGGCTAATGTAGCCAACTCCCTTATTTCAAGAATCCCAATTAAAAGTTTGATATCCTCATTCAGACCTTCTTCGAAGCGCTTACACATTTTCACCTCCGATTGGACCTACTCGCTTACATACCGACTTAGTCTTACTAATTCTCTTTCGTATTCTGACACGGTTCTGTTTCCTTTTTTTGAGTTCTAGGAACTCCTTCCGCTTCTTGTCCAAGAACCTTTAACTAATATACTTCTTCCTAAATTCTACTTACAAGAATTCCCATGTGATACTCTCTTTCGGTGTTACTAAGGATACGGTCTTCCACCAAAGGTATGTAGTGTCCTTCAATAGCGACACCGTACATTTTAAACTTTCCTTTGGGGTACATGACAATTCGTCGAGAACTCTCATGGTATTCTCACACCAAAATTTGGCACGTTCCAAATCGTCAATCCTTGGCAAGGGATACTTATTCTTAATAGTCACCTTGTTGAGTTGCCGATAGTCTATGCACAACCTCATCGATCCATCTTTCTTTTTCATGAATAATACAGGAGCACCCCAAGGCGAAGAGCTCGGTCTTGCGAACCCTTTGTCAGTCAATTCTTGCAACTGTGACTTTAATTCCTTCAACTCAGTTGGAGCCATTCTGTACAGAGCAATGCAGATAGGCATCGTTCCCGGTACTAGCTCAATACCAAATTCCACCTCTCTAACTGGAGGTAATCCTAGTAGCTCTTCTTGAACAAGTTGGGATATTCACAAACTATCAATATCGACTCAATCTTCAACTCAGATTCTTTAGTATTCACTATGAATGCAAGATAAGCTTAGTACCCTTTTCTCATGTAACTTTGAGCCATCATTACAGTAATCACAGCCAGCGTTGCATTCAACTCATTCAAATCAACCTGGAGAATTTCACCATCTGAACATTTCAATTCTATGGACTTACTCCCGCAGTTCACAATCACCATCTGATTTTTACTTTCTTTTTCCACTTTTATTTTATTTATTACCAAAAGACCAAAATGCCTTTCCTTTCATAACTTTCAAAATTTTCCATGCATGCCCATTTTTGTCCAAAAACTTAAAAATTAGGCAAATTACTCTTTAAGACCTTATAATTAATAATCTAAAGTAATTTCATGCAAATTACTGCTAGAATCCAAGTTTTGCAATTTATTCAATTTGGTCCGTAATTTCCAATTGGAACCTTATACTTAGAATTCCTTCATGAAACTTTAACTCATGCTTATTTTCATGTTCTAAACCTCATAATAATCATAAAATAAATATTTTGACATTGAATTTGTTGTCCCGAAACCACTGTTTCGACTAGGCCCAATTTTGAGATGTTACAATGTGAATATGTTAACTTGAATGTTATGATTGTATGCAATATGATTTATATTTATGTGAATATTATACACGTATGAAATGATTACATGTTCAAAAAAGTTGAAAAAAGGGTAAAGTCTTGTTTGAATATTGAATTTCGATGGATAAATGGGATTGCCTTACAAAATGAGGTCCTACATTTGTTGCTGACGGGATTTAGCTCAGACGAGTAATCCTATTGATCTTATTATAGAAAGGATTTAACCCAGACGGGTAATCCTGATATAATCCCTCTCGAGTATATGTTACAATTAGGATTTAGCCTGGACTGGTAATCCTTATTGAGCTCTCCTGAGCATACGTTACATAAGGATTTAGCTTGGACTAATAGTCCTATAATACGATAGGTGGCTTGAGAGTGTGTTCTTTGATTAAGTGCCCTAACGAGTACCATTGAATAAGAATTGATGGGTTATTAAATTGTACACCTTGAGTGTACTACTTGAGTATCCACCAAAATTTTAATGATTCAACGGATAAAACTCTTGGAATGATAAGAGAATTATGAGATGAAATGATAATGTCTTGAAAGAAATATTGCATGATGAGCTCATCTATGATTTCTTGGTGTATATGAAATTTTTGTGACTAATATGTTTGATTGAATGCATGTGTTTAGGTAATTTTGCCAAGTTGATGGAAAACATGACTTTGTCTGCTTAGATTTAATAAACGGAATTGGTAAGTTTAGTTTTCATTATACGAACTTACTAAGCATGTAATACTTACTCCATTTTATTTTCCCCTGTTTTATAGTGCTCGGTGGCTCACGAAGGTTGGAGATCATTGGAGCATCATCACACTATCCACTAGTTATTTTGGGTACATATAGTAAAATCATTTTGGTATGATGGCATGTATAGGCTAATTCAGCCATAGATGGCTTAAATATGTGGTTTGTAATCAAGCCATTGGAATGGCTAGTAATGGTTGTTTTTGATATATTTGTAATGTTATACTATGGTAGCTACATACATGTTAATAGTTGTTCAAATTATGCCTATCATATGGAATATACCAAGGTAAGATTATAAACATGTATGCATGTAATGATATGCCATGTTGAATGATAGAGTTTGCTTAATTTGAATGCTTGAATTGGTTGGCATTTGGATGTGAGTTTAAGTGTAGGTCATTAGTGTGATTTTGGGTGAGAAATAAAGCTAGAAATGGCTTTATTTTGTCCACACGAGTAGACATACGGACGTGTGTCTAGACCGTGTGTGACACACGGCCTGGGACATAAGCGTGTGGTTAGGCAGTGTGTCCTATGCATCTTAAAATTGAGAAACAGAATGCTCAGGATTGAGCACATGGGCAGAGACCTAGGCTTGTGTCTCAACCGTGTGTGCTACACGGCCTAGAACACGGGCGTCTGTCTTGGCCGTGTGAAACCTGCACCTAATTTCATAAGAATTTAATTAACCACATGGCCTAGCACACAGGCGTGTGGCATGGCCGTGTGCACAAGTCAGAGAGTTACAAGGGGTTGAACACGGCCTACAGCACATGACCGTGTGAGCCCTGTAACTTAGAAAATTTTTAGAGTTTTCGATTAAGTCCCGACTTGATTTTAATGCTCACATTGGGCCTCAAGGGTCCATTTAAGGGACGTTACGAATGATTTCAGAAAGTGAATAGTAATTGTTATAAATTATCTGAAAATGTTCTAAAAGTTCTAGTAATACTCCGTAACCCTGTTTTGGCTACGTACACGGGTTAGGGGTGTTACAGGGCGTACCGATAGTCCTAACAATTGTATCAGAACCACTTGTATGATACGAATTCAAGATTAAATTTATTGGTTGATACGATTGTATGATATATATGTTGTATACTATGTTTGGTATGAACGATATTTGGAAATGCATGGTTATAGCCTGATAACCCATTTAATTTATTATTTGCAAATGTTGTAATTTTATAAATATGACCCGCGTGTCGTACCTTTCTATATTTCTCTTGTACTTCTCCTCATCTTACTCCCTCGTATGTAAAATAAGTTTCGATAATTGTAAATTGTACGAGTTGATACGGTCCAGTGGAAAAGAAGGGTGGGCTATCTAAAGTGGAAAGTGTGAGAAGTGGCATAAACCCGTAGGATTCCCTACGGTTTTCCCATTTGCTTAGGAAAAACCACCTTAGTTTTATGGGCTATAACCATTGCATTTATTTACTGTTTTATATTTTCTTGTATATGATACAATTTATGATATGTTAGCATGCATGTTATAGGATATTGATAAGATCAATTAAAGGATTAAATGGACAAATATTGACCATTAATGGTGAGATTAATTTAACTTAAAAATCCCTCAATAAAATATTAAGTTAAGATTGCCTTCCACTATTTACCCTCGTTAAAGCCTTGATCGATACAATGTAGGTTCTGCTAAAGCAAAATATATGTATCTATCTTAGTCAAATGCGAAGAATAAGCAAGTGATATTTGCAGGTAATAATATTGGCTAATAACTTAACTAAGTTACTCTAATAGGATTAGATAAATAGAGGTAAGAGATTTGGATAAATCATGAGATGATTGGAAAAAAAATAGAGGAGTTATATGTGATGTAATTAGCAAGTGTTGCTTACCTAAAAAAACCAAAATCTTGAGAGTAAAGCGAAAGCTACCTTAAGAAGAGGTGAAATATGGATCCTTACCCACTAGAAAACTGTAACAGCTCGGTTTTAGCTAAATCAGAATAGTGGTTTCAGAACCATAAATCTGAGTTTGTAAAATTATTTTAATATTATTTTTGGTGTTTACAGCATGTGTAACACCCCAAACCTGGCCTAGACGTTATGGCCAAATTTGGCGATGTCACATTGAAGTGTTTTTCGTAAAGCGTGATATTGTTTGAAAAGCCCAATCTTTATTTAGCCTCATTGTGTGATCTAAAAGATGGTTTTAAAAATTGCGTCACTATTAAAAATTATTTACTTTTAAACGTTATTAATTTCAAAATCTCATTCATAGCGGAAGCTTTCTAAAACAATTGCGTTCTTGCGTTTACTTTGTAAAAACGTTGTTTCTTTTTAAAACTCGAGTTCCTAATACTAGCAGTTATAACCAAAGCATATTAAAAACCAAAATTAAAAATAAGACCCAAAGAGGCCTTATTACAATAAAAATTACCCAAAATAAAATTACATATAATTTAAAGATCAAATACGGAAGTATGTGCGGTTGTGTGGCCACCTTTGAGTCCCTCGCAGCACCGATCCGCCTAAGGCTGGGGATTACCTGTACAGATAAACAGATGGGTGAGTTATGAAAACTCAATGTGTAATCCCATATAAGCAAACAGTCAGAAAACAAGCACAGTCTGGGCCTAAGGCCTTTTTAGTAATAGTGACAATATCAGTTTGGGCTTTAGCCCATCTCAATACAGAAACAGTCATGCGCTTGGGCCTTGGCCCATTACAGTAATAATAAGCAGTGCAGTAACAGTTTAAACAGTACATAAGTCCTACCCATCCAGCCTCTACACTCTAACTCCGTCCAACCCTTCACTCCATGTGGGGATATAATCAACTTACCCATCCCTACACTCCAGAGTTAGCACCGGTTGTGGCACTATACAATAATATGCAGCTAGGCTGCCAGTAATTTAGGCTCGAAGCTTTTCAGGACACTTTCTCCAATCAGTATAAACCCATTCCCATGCAATACATCATACAATCATGTCATGTCATATCATAGAATCATACATGCATCCATTACAGTTTAAATAGCATGCTAAAAATACGGTCATACATGCACAAATATATATATATATATAAATCACATAAAGGAAAAATTGTCATCTTACCATATAAGGGCAAAATTATCATTTTATCATATATAGGCGTCTAGGTAAACTTACCGACCCAACAGTAGGTCCACAGTCGTCTCGAACGACCCGTGCAACCTTAACAGTCAAACATTGAAAATGGGCCCAAGGCCCATACTACGGGCCCATGTGAGCCCAAACGTCTGTGTGGCCCACATAGCCCAGAAATGGCCTTGGCCGTGTGGATTACATAGCTTGGCCCAATATTTTCCACGTGTCTGTGCGGTTTACGGGCCCACACGGCCCATTTCGGCCCAATATGGCCCGATACGACCTCAGCCATGAAATCGCTCATGGCCGGACTTAACGATCATACGCTTATGTTTAGGCATACAGACTACCACAGGAGCGAGTGTACGCCCGTGTAGTGTCGACGGTCACTTATCTCGGCTTTTGCCAATTTACGATTAGGGCAGTGTTTTTACACACCTTGCTTCTATTTACCGAGAGAAGAGACTGCCCGCACCTTTGAACCCTACACTTAAACAACAATCCTCAATTACTCACTTAGTCCAGTACTCAATTTTGAATACACACAACTACCCCAATCATTAACCTCACAACAACATACCTTCAATCAAGCCACGAGGGGAGTTTCGTCCACCCTAACGCCAACTAAGGATATTTTCCCCCTCCTTCAAAAAGTCCCTAAGCATTAACCGAAAATAGGTAAACACTTAATTAACCAGTGTAAAATCATCCAATCGATAACCCCTTACCTTGATTGAACAACCAAGGCCCTTTCCACCTTATCAGTTGAAAGAGAACGACCACCTAAGCCCTCGGTTACAACCAAAACGTAAAATTGAGCACTTGTAATTACCCCCAAAATCGACAGAGAGTAATGGGGAAGAGATAGGCACAGTGAGGGTAAAAGAAAGGGTAGTATTTGGCCAAGCACAACCAATTGAGAGAGCAAGAGAAGAAGAAACAATCAGACACAGAGAAACTGATTGAGAAAGAGAAACAGGAAAAGGAAAGAATCAACAAAAAACCAAGAGCTAAAAGCTGAAAGAATTTGAGAAAAGGGAAGGGGAGCATTCGGCCAAAAACAAAAGAGAACAAGGGAAAGCACGATTGCTAAAGGAGTAAAGGAAGAAGAGAAATAGGTCAAAAAGGGGCACTGAATAGAAGAGCAAAATTGAAATAGACCTAAAATGAAAGGTACCCTAGTGGTCAATAGCAACGTTCGGCTACCAAAATAAAGAGTGAAAAAAACCCGAAAGCAATTGCTAAAAATCAAAAATGAGGAGAGAAAGCAACCAAAGCCAAATTCTGAGAAGCAGGAGTTCTAATTCGACACACACTCTTCCACTACCTTCAAATTCTCCTATTTTTTCTCCCCAAATCACTCCTAAGATCACTCAACCAAATCCCCACTTATCCACATCCCTTAACAACCAAAATTTCCACCAACAACCTCTTAAAATTCGGCCACAACTCCCCACACTCCTCAAACACTCAAGTTTCAGTCAAACTAGAACTCTCTCATGGCCAAGAATAAAAATAAATTCCCTGTTTGCGATAGAACTCGAACTCCAGACCTCCTGCTCATTAACACTCCTTTTAACCACCAGACCAGCAAACCCATTCTGTCATATTTTACCCATATTTATTTATAAGCCTACTAACTAGGGATAAGGGTTATTCCATTAAAAACAAATTTTTTTCCCAAGCAAAGGCTTGAACTCAAGACTTATCAAACACTTCCCAGGACACTTAACCACTGAAGCAGACATGTATTAGTGTCACTTTCTTGCACAACTAAACATTTATGTGCAGCCTCCTAACTGTTCCCATGCTCAAAACCTAATACTTCTAGTCCCAAAATTTGGGGCATTACAGCATGTGAATATGTATGTGTGAAATTTTCGTAAGCTAATTTTATCATTTAATTGCTCAATTTAAGAAAAAGGACTTAATTGCGTAAAATGCAAAAGTTGCATTCTACTTGTTTAAAGTGCTTAATTGTCGTGGCTTATTAAATAGAAGGTCTTTATGTTGTAATTAGACCATTGAGGGTGGAATTTGAGATAAATGGCCATTAAATGAATGTTTTAAAATAGTTTTAATTAAGGTTAAAATTGTAAATTGGTTAATAATATTATTATTAATAAAACAAAACAAAAAAATAACTTCATTTTATCATCTTCCAATAGAAAATCAAAGGAAAAGATAGGGTTTAAAGATTTGAAAATTTTGGCACTCTCCTAGCTTGATTAAGGTACGATTTGAGCTCAGTTTTTGATGATTTCTATGTTTTTGTGATCGTTGCTTCGTGTTCTAGCTAGCCCGTACCCTAATTTTCAAAAATTTTTATGAATTTGTTAGTTCCATTGATGGATGCTTGAGCTTTTGAATGATTTTTGATGAATCATGAAAGCTTGATGATAGATATTAAAGTTTTGTTAAGTGATTTTTGACAAAAATGTCAAATAGGGATTTAATTGTGACAAGTGTAAATTGAAGGGTTAAAATGTGAAATAAATGTGAAATATGGGCTTCTAGGGACCTATAGAGAATTCAGCTAAACATGGGCTTTATTAAATTTTGTGTAATTTGTGTTTTTGTGATTAAAGGACTAAATTGAATAAATGTGGAACTTTAGGGGGCTATAGCGTAAAAATGTGCAAAAATGTGTTTGTGGACTAAATTGAAAGTATTGATGAATAAAAGAGTTAATTTTGAATGTATTTAGATCAAGAAAGGAGCAAATCGGACTTAGATCGAAGCAAGAACAAAGTACTCGACTAATCGACTAGTTTCATCGTTTTTACGTCGGAGGTAAGTTCGTACATGATAAACATTAGTACAATTATGTTTCGAATGATTTAATATTGCATAAATTGTATATATGATACTACGATTGAGTATGACGATAAATTGATTATGTTTGGCACTTATTGTGCATTTCAAGATAGCTTCGGCTATATATATATATGCACTTAGTGTGCGAATTGGAATAGCTTCGGCTATATGTGGCACTAAATGTCCGATACTGAGATAACTTTAGTTTAATGTGATGGCACTAAGTGTGCGATATCATTATAGCTTTGGCTAATCATTTTTGCACTAAATGTGCGAGTTCCTTAAGTATTGAAAGATTTTCGGATGGATTAACGTACTGAACAAAGAGGTGAAAATGTAATAAATAAATACGGGAGAGTAAAAGTACGTACAATAACTATATGGTCATTGGTACTATGTGTATGGAGATTGATGGATTTGTATATATTTGATAAATGGTCATGGGATAGAATTGAGTGATGATATGAGACTTATTAATTGTTTATTAATTGATGATTTGTATTTTATGCACTATTGAGTATATTTAGTACGAACTTACTAAGCTATGAAGCTTACTGTGTGTTATTTGTCTATGTTTTATAAAGAATTAAAGCTTACTAGGACTCGGGGATCGTCGGGAAGCGTTATCACACAATCAATCATTTTGTTGGTACTTTTGAAGCTTTGTATATATGATATATGGCATGTATAGGCTAGTATCATATTGGTATGTTTTGAGTTAAGATATTAGCCATGTGATTTGGCTTGTTGATGATGTAAATGATGTTGTGTTCTTAGCCATTTAAGTTGGCTTGAGTTATGAATTTGATAAGTGATAAATGTAATGTATTTAATGCCTTATATGTTGTCTTGTTTTGTTATGTTTGCCATAGTTGTTGATATAGCCAAATGGTTGTTCATTTGGTTAGTTATTAGTTGATGTATAAAGGTTAGGAAGTATGCATATATTGTGGTTGACCTTGAGATAATAATGTGATGGGTAAACGCATTTAGAAGTTATGTAAGTTTCAATGATTTTGGCATAATGAATTAGTATGATTTGAATATGGAAATGGAGTAGTTGAAATGGTTATGGATAGATGGCATAACATGTGTATGGAATAGGATGTTTTTGTTACTTATATATGTATTAAAAAGGTACAAATTGATATGTGTGCATGAGAGTATAGTGGCAAATTGGCTTTTCGAATGGCCTATTTTTGTCCACACGGGCAGAGACACAGGCGTTTGTCTCAACCGTGTGCGACACATGGTCATGCTACACGGCCGTGTGTCCCCTGGAGAATAATTAGAAATTCAAGTTAGTCTTGAGCATGACCTAGACACACGGGCATGTTTGGTGGCTGTGTGAGTCACACAGACTTTGTACATTGGCATGTGTGGCCATTTCGAAGGGTACACGGCGTGTGGTTAGCCGTGTGACCCAAGTCAATAACCTCCCAAGTTTTCCCACGACCATGGCACACGGGCGTGTCTTCGTCCGTGTGGTGCAAGTCAGTATGTATGCCCTATTTTCACACAGCCTGTGACACAGGCGTGTCTGATGACCGTGTGAGGCACACGGCCTATTCACATGGGCGTATGACCCTTTAATGTTTGAAAATTTTCTAAGTTTCTCGAACTTTGTATATGTTATCAGTTTAGTCCTGAACCACTTCTAAACATTCTTCAAGGTCTCATAGAACCTTATAAGGGAAGATATGATTGACATGAATGGATTTTGATTATGATTGCATAAATGTATATGAATGATGTGTATTATCCGATGATGCCTCGTAACCCTATTCTAGCGATGGATACGGGTTAGGGGTGTTACAAAAACTTTAGAGAAAGTCATTCCAAAATTAAAATATGAGGGTTTTTAATTTTCAATAAAATAGTGGGAGCATCATTTAATAAAGTCCTTTTAATGATTATAATAAACTTGGTAAATGTTCATATTTTATTATTGTAGATTAATTATGGCAAACAACACAAGTTCTTTATCATTGAGGTCGGTCATTGAGAAGGACAAGTTGAATGGCTTGAACTTCCTTGACTGATTCCGTAACTTGAGGATTGTTTTCAAACAAGAATGAAAATTATATGTCATTGAAGAACATGTTCCTTATGAACCAGTAACTAATGACCTTAGAGTTGTCAAGGACACTTATAAGAAGCATCTTGATGACATGTTAGACATAGGATGTCTAATGCTTGCCACCATGACTCCCGAGCTTCAAAAGCAACATGAGGATATCGTAACACCCCTAACCTGTATCCGTTGCCAGAATAGGGTTACAAAGCATTACCGTAAAACCTCAACATAAAAACATACATTTCCAAACATTGATATAAACATAGAATAATCCAATCATATAAATACACACTGTTCCTTAATTGAGCCCTCGAGGTCTTAGAAACACTTTAGAAATGATTCAAGACTAAATCGAAAACATTTGAAGCATTTAAGAAAAAGATAGAAAAATTGCACTGCAGGGGTCACGCAGCTGAGACACACGCCCATGTCTCAGGCTGTGTAACAATCAAATTAGGGACACACGACCATGTCCCAGCTTGTGTCGGTGCCCGTGTAACTCTCTGAGTTGGGTCACATGACCAAGCCACACACCCGAGTGCCAGGCCGTGTGTTAGGCCGTGTAACTACCTGACTTGCAACCTTTAAAACCTATAGGGGAAACACGATCATGTCACATGGCCGTGTGTCACACAGGCTGAGACACACGCCCGTGTCTTAGGCCGTGTGGACAAGAAATTAGCCAAATTCAAACCATTTCCTTTACCCACTTGAAGCATGTACCTAAACACAATTTGCACATATGACCAAGGTATCAAAACATACCTAAAACATGCATAAAATGACTAATTCACTAAACCATTAATCCATACAACCAATATGCCAATAAGGCACCTCAATCACAAACCATTTAACACATCTAAACTTATGCATATTTGGCCATACATCAACCATACACAACTAGCTTATGTCCATCTCAAACATGCCATTCTTGACCTATACCATGTCAATATAAATTTACCATTTGGACCATTACTCACATGCATCAAAATCATAAAAGTAACATAAATCAACCATTTCCAAATGGTACCGAACAACCAACATATATATACATACCAAAATTAACACTTAGCATTCAACCTAAACTTTAAACATAAGTCCACTTATACATGTCATTATAAACTTTGCCAAAACATCTAAACCTACTAATATATTTGTTGGATAGTGTGATGGGTCTCCGACGAGCTTCCAAACCGATCGACCTTCCAATAATCTATAAAACATAGCATATAATGCTTATTAAGTTTGTGAATCATGAATATAGCTTACCATTTCAATGCATAACCTTATAATTTAAACATAATTCAATCCAACATAAGCTTGGCATAAGCCTAAGCATCATCAACAACACATGTTAGTGCTTTAACAGATAGCTCAATAAAATTATCACATGGTAAGATAGATTACATGAACATAGTGCCATTGAATTCATACTTTCCAAGAACATAGATATGCATACATTGATCATTATCATTTCATACATTCCCAAAGGTTCATAACATGTCGATTGGAACACTTATCGTTCCTTCCCTCTACATGCCAGTTGAACCACTTGGAATAAAATATCAGATACGTGGCAAAGCTCACACAAAGTGTTCTAAACATATGGTCAAAACCATTCCTTTTCCTTTTCTTTTTCCTTTTCCTTTTCTTTTTCCTTTACATCTTTGCTCACTTGAGCCATAAAATAGGTCTGCTCACACAAGCTGACGGTCAGAATGTAAGCTACACAATACTGCTCACACAAGCTGACGAGCATCCGCAACAAATGCAGGACCTCAGCCATCGGTAGGACATTCAAGACCAGCACCCAAAACATGCCCTAATGACATGTCATTTGTATCCTATATATTCCTAAGGTTCAAACGGGCCTCGATAATAATCGAAACGTTGTTGGATTACCATCGCTCGTTACATGATAAGTAACACAATAACATATATATCAAAATAACATTAAAACATTATTTAGACATGTAACAGCCCGATTCAGACCCTATTCAGAATAGTGGTTTCGAGACCACAAATTCGAGTCAGAAAAATATTTAAAAATTATTTTATGTGTTTATTATGTGTGAGTTTGTGTGTGTGAAATTTTCGTGATTTAATTTTGTCGTTTGAGTGCCTGTTTAAATAAAAGGGCTTAAACGCGTAAAATGAAAACTTGATAGTTTAATGTGTGAGGACCAAATTGTTGTTGTCTTTATAATATAAAGCATTTACGATGTAATTAGGCCATTATTAATATAGGTGGACGACAATGGACATCATATATGTGAAAGTGTAATATTTTAACTAAGGTTAAATTAGTAAATTAGAAATATAAGTTAATATAATAAAAGATAAAAGATAAAACATGGTTTCATAATTGTTGTTCATGATCGAAACATAAATAAGAAAGAAAAGAAAAAGAAAGCTAGGGTATGACCTTGTTCAAGCTTGATTAAGGTATGTGTTTAGCTCAGTTTTTGATAATTTTTACGTTTTTGAGATCGTTGCTAAGTTATCTACAAGACCCATGCTTGAATTTTTTATTTTGGTGAATATTTTGAATTATGCCATTGTTGAAATCTTGTGATTTTTGTTGTTTGATGGTAGAACATAAAAGATATGTGATAGATTAACATGTTTTGTATTGGAATTTTTCATGATTTTGAGTAATTAGAACTAAATTGCAAAAATAATAATTTGAAAGACTAAAATGTGAAATAAATGAAATATATGGACTTGTATGAACACTAGGAACATTCTGCCAAACATGGGTGTATTGAAATTTTGCATATTTTGTGTTTTGTGCAATAAGGACTAAATTGTGAAAAATGTGAAATACTAGTGGCAAAAGTGTAATTTTCCCATTTATGTGTTTTTGGATGAATTCGATTGAATATTTGAATAAATAAGTTTAATTTATATTAATTTAGATAAAGAAAAGAGAAAATCAAATTTGGATCGGGGGAAAACTAAAGTTGTCGACTAGCCGTTCCATTTCGGTTTTTCATTATCCGAGGTAAGTTTATAAGCAAATAGACATACTTAATTTTAATTAAATGTGAATTATATAAGCTGAATTGAAACATGTAAATATATATATATATATGTATTAGTCGAATGTGAATAAGATTTGCAGAACTATTTATGAATTCGTTTCGACCAAGTTACGACATCTGAAAGCCCCGTATGAACCTTAGGAATAGCTAGGATACATATGTCATGACATAGGATTCCAATATGTGATGTGTGAGTAAGACCACATTTTATACGTTGGCATCGATATGTGACTTCGATATGTGTGTGCGAGTAAAACCCTGTCTGCGACAGTGGCATCGATATGTGATTACATGTAAGACCACGTCTGGGACGTTGGCATTGTACGGTATATGTGATTATCCGAGTGTCCTATCCAATTTCAAATGGTTCATCGGGCAACGATAGGTTGTGATCAAATGTGCAAAATGAACTAAAATGATTAGGTATGAATTGGTTTATTACCTACTTGAAATAAGGTAAGTAAGTTACTAATATTAACATGTGTGCTTTGTGAAGTATATTCAGCCATTGCTATGTATAGGCATACAAGATCACATTTTGATTCAAGAGTATATGTGTATGTGTTCATATAATGATATTTAGCTTTAGAATCGAAAGATATTTTGTAAACATTTATATATGTGTATTTGGCCATAAGTAAATTTATATGCAAAGTATATGTTATATGTGAAATCTTAAGATTTTGGTTTAATATGATTATGTAAGTATAATTAGATTTACTTTAAATGATTTATTCATGACATTGAATAGTTTATTTGCTTGTGACTTACTAAGCTATAAAAGCTTACTCTGTGTGTGTATATTTGTTTCTATTTATAGATTTTGGATCAAGTTACGAGCTTGGGGATCATCAGTAAAGCCTATCACACTATCGACTATCTTTGGTAATTTATAAGCTGAAATTTTTGAACCTATGGCATGTATAGGCTGGATTATACTTTTAAAATGTTTAATTTTGGTTGATGTAACCATGAGCCATGCGAAAATGGCTTAATACTTTGTTATGCTTGAATTTAATGTTTTGTTTGATGATGGTTATGCTTGGTTGTGAATTTGATGTTTCGGCCCTTATATATATTTATATGAATCATGGTTGATTATAAAGTTAATAGTGGTATATACATTTGATCATGCTTGATTTTGGAGTTTGATTATTGCTTTTATGTGTTATATGCTTTGGAAATTGATGGGTGATTTTGGATGTGTATGTTTGGTGGATTCGGCTTTGGTATATGCATAGACAAATATAAATATAAGATTGGGTGTTAAGTTTGATTAGGGTGTATTTCGATGTGCATGATATATGGTATGTTATGTCTTAACGAATGAAACATTGATTTGATTATTAATGGATTAAAAATGATAATGATGTATGTGTATATTTGAATGTCCATTAGTTATGTTGGTTCGATTTGCAAGGAAAATGTATGTGTACATAAAGTGTTTGAATGGTTGGCTAATTAAGTATGGTTGATGAAGATAGATAATGAATATTTTATAAGATTATTTTGTTTAATATGGCTTGTATGAGGTATGGTAATAAAAGATCAAATGTTAGGTTTATTGAATTAGGATGTGCCATATTTATGAATCGGCAAGTATAATTATAATGTATCATTATGTCTTATTTAAAATGTCAATGTTATATTTGTGCTATTGAATATTTGTGGATAAAGTAGGACAATGAAAGCTGATTTATGAATATGGCACTTGAGTTGGATTAAAATGGAAAACTGTTTGGAAATTTTGATTAGTTCATTTGAGTAGTTAAATTCTTTGAGTTGATAACATATTTATATTCATTTATGATATGCAAATATTGTTTTTAGGTAAACAAATGCTATTATGGAATATTTCATTTTTATGAAATTAAATGATGTATGTTTACTTTTATTAAGTATGTGTATAACATTTGTAAGATAATAAGATATTTTACTTTTAAATTATTTGAATGTCATAAATGTTAAAGTATATATATATATATATACATTCGGTAGAAATGTGAAATGAAATTCACTTGGTTATGAGTTTAATCATTAAATTTTAATGATTTCTTGTTAGCATTGTTTGAATATAAATTTTGGGAATAATATGAATTGTTGAATCGATGCATATTAGTTTTTTTTTTAAATTTTACTGAATAATTAATTTGAAATGAAAGTCTGTTCTGAATTGTTTTATGATCGGTAATGCCTCGTAACCCATTCCGGCGACAAATACGGGTTAGGGGTGTTACAAGACATACGAACTTCCCTCGATTACAAAGATATTGAAACAAAATAAACTAATCCGAGGCCTTAGTTTTTCCTCGATCTAGATCCGTACAAGGTTTATCTTGATCTAAATAAGCAAATTCAATCCATTTATTATTCATACTATTCAATTCAGTCCAAAATTCATACTTTTGCAAAATTACACTTTTGCCCCGAATCTTTTAACTCCTTTATAATTTAGTCCTTAAGCTCGTAAATTGAAATTTATGCAATTTCATCAACATTTCATGCTAGCCAAATTACCTAGAGACTGATATCAACCCATACAAACCATCATTTCACAATTTTACCATGATATTTTACTACTTTTACAAATAAGCCCCTAAATGAAAATTTCATCAAAAATCACTTTACAAAACTTGTTTATTTAACAAAAATGACTCATAATCTTTCATTAAACTTCAAGAATCATGCAGAAATATTCATAGAAAAACCCTAACCCTTTAACAATTTTGCAAATTAGTCCCTGGGCTAGCTAGATTAAGCTACAATGATCCTAAAAACATAAAAATCATTAAAAAGGGGCTTGAAAACCTACCTTGCATGAAGGATTTTCCATAGCCGAAAGCTTCCCCCTCTTAACAATGAATTTTTGGTGCTTTTAGAGTTATTAATAAAGAAGATGACATTCTTTTGTTTTAATTTACTTAACATTTTAACTTAATTGTCCATTTACCAAAATAACCTTTAAGGACTTCATAAATTTCAATAAAAACTTGTCATATAATTCCACTAACTATTCTATTGGTCTAATTACCATCTAAATCCTTTCACTTTAAAGTTTTATAGCTAATTGATACCTTTAACTACTAAAACTCTACTTTTGCACCTTTTACGATTTAACCCTTTTCACTTAATTAAGCATGCAAATGTCAAAATTTCTTAACGAAATACGACCTTACTAATATTCCATAGATACTAAAATAATAATAAAATAAATATTTACTTTTCAAATTTGTGGTCTCAAAACCACTGTCCTGACTTCACTAAAAATGGGTTGTTACAGATATGGTTGCCTATGATATGATCCAACACCTCAAGGAATTATATGAGGGGCAAGCATATCAAGAGAGGTACGAGACCTTTAAAGCTCTTTTTCGATGCAAAATGGTGGAGGGAACTCCTATGAGAACTCACATTCTCAAGATGGTAGACTATATTGAAAGCCTTAAAAAACTAGGATTCCCTCTATGTGTGGAGTTGGCCATTGATGTCATCTTACAGTTGTTGTTGGATAGCTTCGACCTCATAGCCCAGACCGATTTAGAGTTAAGGTGTTGGCAGATAGGCCATACCAATTTTAGGTTAATTCCTACCTTGATAACTTCCTAGGGTCGTCAAGCCTAGGATTTAGGTTCTTCCTCTCCCAAATAGCTGATCCATTGAGTAACCCTACAAAATAGTTAATAGATCATACCTCCACTTGCTAATCTCCCGTAAAGGGATTAGTTCCTCATGGTTTTTGTAAACGATATAAAATCGATATAAAGCATAAACATGATAATTTAATCAAAAGTATAAAATTTAAGAAAAAGTATGGTTTGTATTATGAATGAAAGTGAATCCACAAGGTTTGATCACATCCACAAATCAGATCTCCCGAAATAAAATAAAGAACAAACTAAAAATAAATCTAAAACCTAAGGAAAGAAAAACTTATTTATTGATACCTATTTATAGATGTCCATAACATGTCCATAATCTTAAACTAAAATTAAAAGAGGAATTCTAAGCTAAGTAATTGGTGTCCATAACATGTACCAAATGAGCCTATTTATAAATTTGAGGTGGCCATCATCCTTAACCCTAGGTTTAGCTGACGTTCTCAAGCTTTAAGTTGGATTTTGTGAACCAAAATGCCCCTAGCTTGTATTAATTCCCTTCTAGAGTCGAAGTTGAGGCACATCAGGACCTGTGTCACACAGAAGTGAATATACTCTTCTTTAGGATGTCTTCAGGGGTATGTTGTGACACCCTTAGGCTGTGTCACGACATCAAAGGTAATCTCGAAATTTCTCTATTGTACTCCCTATGTTGTGACATTAAACCCTCTATGTTGTGACATAATGATTAGTATCGATTTAACAAGTCTTCTAATGGTCTCATGTGTTGGGTCACCGGGACGCCCCGTGGCGCAGTGGAACAAATATTCTGGTGATCCAAACCAGGAACCCGTGACAAGGAATGAATCAGGGTGAGAAGTATATGAACTTTAATCGTCTGAAAATCGAACTTAACTATTGTGAAACAAATTACACAATTGTATGTCAATTCCAAGCTGCTACAAAAAGTTTCGACCTCTACGCCGGTGTGAAAACGAACGACAAGAACTCTCTAAAACTTTTTCAAAGATAATTCACTCTATGAATTACAATAATTATAACAAGGATTTCGGTAAATTATGTTTAGTTAAATTTTATACGAATCAAATTCATATATATTAATTTAACCATGTTCTCATTATGTGTACAACATACTTGTACATATAATTTGTTCGATATTTAACTGTCCAATTAAATTAATTCTATAATCAATTTAATTCATGTGACAGATAAAAACAATACCAACTATATTTGGATTTCGTTTGTTTGGGTGGCATCTAGCAATGCATCATTGCTACCTAAGTTACAAGAAGTCATGATTTGACATAACCTCTCTGTGATTAACCCTTCATGTATTAAATCATTTTGTCCTTAATATCTAGAATGGACACAAGTCATGGAATAGTCACACTTGCATAATCCATCTAATGTTTCTTGATATCTTAAGTAGACTATGATAAACAAATAAGTACGATATTTCATCTAAACTTATTCGAGCATTGCCATACATTTCTAGTCTCACTCAACCAAGTGGCCTAAGATATTTCTCCCATTATGTAGGAGGTGTAACACCCCTAACCTGTATCCGTCACCAGAATAGGGTTGCGAGACATTATCGATCAAATCACAACATATGACATACATTTCTCAAACATAAATCCATTATCACTTAAATATCAATCAAACATAATTGCATTGTCCCTTATAAGGCTCTATGAGACCTTAAAACATGCTTGAAAGAGGTTTGGGGCTAAACCAATAACATATGAAAACTTAGGGAAACTTATAAAATTTCTCATGCATACAGGAATCACACACTCCTGTGAACAGGCCGTGTGCCTCACACGGTCACTAGACACGCCCGTGTCACAAGCCATGTGGAAATAGGGCATACATACTGACTTGCATCACACGGGCAGAGACACGCCCGTATGCCATGGCCATGTGAAATCTGGAGGGTATACTGACTTGGGTCACACGGTCGGCCATACGCCCATGTGCCATCCCGTGTGTCACACGCCCGTGTGTCTAAGCCATGTAACTCACCGACTTGTTTAACTAAGTACAGCAGACACACGGTCGAGTCACACGCCCGTGTGCTCAACCATGTGGGACGAAATTAAGCTTGGTTTAAGCCACATTTCTCACCCTCCTCAAACAAACCAAAACCACATCATTTCATACCATTTCAATACATTTATAAGCAACCAAAACATGCTATTTCACATACAAATCATGCTATGCATTTTTCTCATCATCTTATCATCAATTTTAAACCTCAAATCATACAAATTAATCATCACAACATCCATGACAAACATGCCAAAACACAATGCCATTTATATACATCATATGTCACTTACCAAACTCATAAAATAAGCCAACCCAAATGGCCAAATACACACCAACATTTACATCATTTATGAGCCAAATCTCATGGCTAATATCATATCTCAAAACACATCATCATATCACTAGCCTATACATGCCATATATCATATTTACAAAGCATCAAAAGTGCCAACAAGTTGATCGATAGTGTGACGATGTTCCTGATGATCCCCGAATTCGAGCTAGCTTCGATTATCTATAAAACAAAGAAAGAACACATAAAGTAAGCTTTAAAAGCTTAGTAAGCCATATACAAATAAAATTACCACATGTATCAACATTATTTCCATCAATAGGCAAACTATGAGTATGCACATATAAGTTCACAAACCTTTCCTATTGTACACATATTCAATATCATAAGTGAATTCATCAAATACTTCCTTTTTCAATACTCGTATGAATCTCGTATGTACCTGAGTCACTTAACTCATTCACACATTCTTTATCGACTTGACTTTTTCCCGTTGAACCTTTTGGACTTGTTAAGGATACTCGAAAATCACATATAGCCCGTACAATGCCATATCCCAGACATGGTCTTACATGTTATCACATATCGATGCCGATAGCCCAGCTATAGTCTTACACGAAATTAAATAACGATGCAAATGTCCCAGACATGATCTTACACATAATCACATAATGATGCCAATGTCCTAGACATGGTCTTACACATAATCACATCCCGTTAATCCTAATGTCATGACATTCGTATGCTATACTATTCCTAAGGTTCGTATAGGACTTTCAGATATTGTAACCCTGTCGATTCTTGCTCATATTTGATCATTCAACATTCATAGCAGTTCAATGACAATTAAGCATAAATAATTCAATTTAAAGACATTTATTTGCATATGAACTTACCTTGTATTTGGGATAAATGAACTGGATTGACTATTCGATAACCTTTGATCTTCCCTGATCTAAATCCAATTTCTTTCGTTCTTGATCTAAATACATTCAAAATTAACTCATTTATTCATCAAATCATTCAATTCAGTCCACAAACACATATTTGGGCATTTTTACACTTTAGCCCCTAAAGTTCCACATTTTTTACAATTTAATCCCTATTTCACCAATACACAAAATTCATGAAATTCATTAAACCCAAGCCTAGTTGAATTTCATATAGGTCCCTAGCAGCCCAACACTTTCATTCATTTCAGATTTCAACCCCTCAATTTACACTTTTTACAATTAAACCCCTAATAGGCATTTTTACTCAAAATTACTTAATAAAACTTGTATAACTATCAACAAATATTCATTTTTCATCATAAAACATTCAAAAGCTCAAGCATTCATTAATTCCTTTCACAAAATCATTAACAACTTCAAAAATTAAGGCATGGGCTAGCTAGAATACAAAGCAACGATCTCGAACAGTAAAAATTACCAAAAACCGAGCTAAAACCGTACCTTAATCAAACCAAGAATGTGTCGAACCCTAGATGGACATGGAAGCTTTCTTTTTCTTCTTCAAAATTCAGCTAATAGATGATGATAAAACATAATTTTGGTTTTGGTTTTATTTATTTTAGTTAAATAACCAAATTACCATATTAACCTTAGTACTAAAAATTAAAATCATCATATTAATGTCCATCTTTGTCCACTCACAATTAAAATGGTTTAATTACCATTTAAGGCCATCATATTTAAAATCCAAGGCCAATTGACACCTTTAACAAGTAGAATGCAACTTTTACATTTTATGCGATTTAGTCCTTTTTCTCAAATTGACTATTCAAACGATAAAATTAAATCATGAAACTTTCACACATACATGCTATCATGCTGTAAACACATAAAATAATATTAAAATACTTTTTTAACAAAGGATTTGTGGTTTCAAAACCACTGTTCTGACTTAGCTAAAACTAAACTATTACAGGAGGGACAAATCATATATTGATCAACCATATCCCACTACATAGGTTGTGGTATATCCAACATTAGCATTTATAGAACAACCAGTTACGGTGGATGTTTAACTGTATCAAAATATACAACTTACGATGTTGGGATAATGATGATCTCAAGTCTAAGGATCATATACATAGTAATCACTATGAGTAATGTTGTGACTATTACATAATATGTAACACCCCTAACCCGTAACCGTCGCCAGAATAGGTTAAGAGGCATTATCAGAATTGTAACTCAGTTCAGAACACTCATATATCGAATAACGTTTAATCTCAGTCAATATCATTCATTCACATTCACTATGTACTTAAAAATGGGCATATCAAGCTTTAATCATGCATTCAGGACTAAATCCTATCATATTAAAAATTTCAAAAACTTAGAAAAATATTCAACATTTCAAGTGACACATGCCCGTGTGAACAGGCCCACGGCTAGTAGACACGCCCATGTCTTAGACCGTGTGTAAACAGGGCATATATACTAACTTGTGTCACATAGTCGAGGACACGCCCGTGTGCCAGGCCGTGTGAAAACTGGAGAGTATACTGACTTGGGTCACACGACCAACCACACGCCCGTGTGTCTAGCCCCGTGTGCCCTTTGAAATGGCCACACATGCCCGTGCGTGTGCCTGTGTGACACACACGGCCAGTCGACACACTCGTGTGTCTAGGCCGTATCAAACCTGTAGGGTATACTATCTTAATTCGAAAGGGTACCCTAGGAGACACACGGCTATGTAACATGACCGTGTGTCACACATGGCTGAGACACACACTCGTGTCTCTGCCTGTGTGGACAAAAATAGGCTATTTGCAAAGCCATTTTACCACCCTATAAACACAAACATTTACAAGCATAATTGACCACATTTATGCAACTCAATTGGCAACCAAAATAACCATTTCAATACACATTATTAGCCACATCAAAACTTACCATTTTCATATCCAAATACTTATTTAGCAACATGCATAATCCATTCATTTAACAGCCACATATCAAGACTTCACTTGCATAATTTCATTCCATCATTCCTTACTAAAACATACCATAATTGAACACTTCAATTCAACCAAAACATAACATCAAAATAAGCCAAATCACATGGCTAACTTATACACAAAACTATGCCAAAGTCCTAATATCAAGTAGCATAACTAACATCTTTCTAACTAGCCTATACATGCCATATTTACAAATTCACAAGTTTACAAGTTCAAAAGTACCAATCAGAAATTGGATAGTGTGATGTGCAACTCCGACTTGTCTAAAACGAGCGAGCTAAGGAACCTCTATAAAACATAGAAAAAGAAACAGAGTAAGCTTATAGCTTAGTAAGCCTGTATAATACAGAATTAAACTTACCATTTATACATAATCAAAGCAACATTAAAAATATCAACAATTCAATTAAGTAACACCTAATCACAGGTATACACCACATGTTAGTCATTTTACAAGTACATGAAACTATCCATTATACAATACTTTGCATCATTCCAAAGTCATATATCATGTATAACATTAGGAACATTTATAAACCATAACTCATCCGTATAAAATTATTTATGCCCATTGAACCTATTAGAAATTCAAA
Source organism: Gossypium anomalum (assembly GCA_025698475.1). Lineage (NCBI taxonomy): Eukaryota > Viridiplantae > Streptophyta > Magnoliopsida > Malvales > Malvaceae > Gossypium > Gossypium anomalum. The sequence continues at coordinate 45,412,272 of CM046963.1, forward strand.
AGATACTAGAGTGAACAATGTCAGTAATTCGTCAATTCATTATCATATATGCTCTTTCAAGCTATGATCGGTAAGCTCCTCCTGAGCTGACGAATAGTAAGCTCTATAAGCTGAAACGGTAAGCTCTATCGAGCTGAATAGTAAGCTCATACGAGCTAAAATGGTAAGCTCTAATGAGCTGAAAATAGTAATCTCTTTCGAGCTGATATAACGGTAAGCTCATACGAGCTGTGGTGAGTTCGCAACAAATGCAAGAGCTTGACCAAAATGTAATCTCAGTATCATTTCACTCGTATCCAATGAATTCATATAGTTCAAACAGGGCTCGATACATATACATTATAACAATAAGGCATTTATACTTCAAGCATTTGAAATATACATATTCATTTTAATAATTATAAGTATAGAAAGGTTTGATTCTAATTATACGAACTTACCTCGTATCTTCAGATAAAACTATCGGCTATTCGTCTATCTTTCCTTTTCCCCGATCTAAACTCGATCTCGACTTATCTTGATCTAGATTATATCAAATTAACTCATTCAAACTTTCATTCAATTCAATTTAGCCTAAAACATTTACTTTGGCTAAATTATAAATTTACCCCTATACTTTTGACTTCTTTACAATTTAGTCCTTAACACATAAAAAATGCAAAATTGCACAATTAGACCATAACCCATGGTAGCCGAATTTCCTATATACTACTAGTAACCCATATTTTTCATTATTTCACACTTTTAACCACCTATTTTTACATATTTATCAATTTAATCCATATTTTGCATTTTTGTCAAAAATCACTTTACAAATCTAGTTTAACTATCATCAAGCTTCCATAATCTATCATTAAACATCAAAGAACTCAAGTATTCAATAATGGCACTTTACAAACTCATGAACAAATTCAAAAATTGAGATATGGGCTAGCTAGAATACGAAGCAACGATCTCAAAAACATAGAAATCATTAAAAACTGAGCTCAAAACACATACCTATTTAACTATGAAAGTGTCAAATGTTAAAACCCTATAATAGCTTTCTCTTCTCTTCAATTTCGGTAAAGGATGAATGAAAATAACAACATTTTGGTTTTGTTTTATTAATATTAACTTAATACGTAAATTACCAAAATAACCTTAGTAATAAAGCATTTAAATTCAATAATGGTTGTCCACATTTGTCCACTAGTAATATCAATGGACTAATTATGTAACATTCTGAAATAGGGCTTAGTCAAAATAGTGGTTTCAGAACCACAAATATGAGGTCAAGAAATTATTTTAATATTATTTTATGTGTTATAGCATGATTATATAAGTGCATGAAAATTTTGGTGAATTAATTTTGGCGTTTGAGTGCTTAATCGCAAAAAAGGACTAAATCGCATAAAGGGCAAAAGTTTTTTTTAATAGTCAAAGGTGTCATATTGCTAGAGAACCTTAATTTGATGTCTTTAAAGTGAAATTAGGCCATTAAATAAGTGATGGGTGGCCATAGGGGGAGCAAAAGAGTTAAAAAGTTAAAATTTGGTATAGTTGGTATTTGATGACATAAGCAAACACTAATAAAATAAAACAAAAGTAGCCAACCTTCTTCTCCATCTTTTTTTCACCAAAAATACCAGAAAAAATAAGTATTTGGAATCTTAAAATTTTAGCAAACTCTTCACCCTCACAAGTAAGTGACTTAGATGCTTATTTTTGATAATTTTTGTACTTTTGGAACCCTTGTAGCTTAATCTAGCTAGTGAGGGGACTATTTTGCAAAAATGGTTGAAAGTCTAGGGTTTTACCATGAGAATATTCATGTTTTTTGCTGCATTTTATGGAAGAAAATGAAGCTTTTGTGAAATAAATAACTTTTGTGAAAGGTGTTAGCATGAAAACACCTAAAAGTATCATTTTATAAAGTTTGTAAAATAGAGAGTAAATGTGTGTAATAATTGAAATCTTGAGTTGCTATAGTTATGAAAATGGTTCGGCTAGGCTTAAAGAGTAATGAAATTGAATAAAAATCATTTTACGAGTCTAGGGGCAAAAGTGTAATTTTGGCAAAGTTTAGGGGCAAAATTGTAAATTTTCCAATATATGATTTTTGGGTCAATTTGAATAATGTGAGTCCTAAATAGGCTATATTTGAAATGATAGATCAAGGAAATCGAGATTCGGGCTTAAAACGAAAGAATACGAAGTTGTGGACTAAAATGGTAAAATTATTGTTTTCGTATTTGAGGTAAGTTCGTGTGATTATAATAATGCAATGTCAAACTTGAATCTTTATGTATTGATATTACATGAATTGTAAGTATATATGTAATTAATGTGACATTGTATCATACTTTTAATGCCTTGATATTATGTGAAATTTAAATGCTTTATGCCTACCATGTGTTATGTGCCTTGATGTTTCATGTAATATATGTTATTTGCTACCATGAAAGCATGAATGATATTTTGGATGTTGTGTAATGACATTACGAGCAAGTACAATGACCATGTGTTAAGCAAAAAAACCCCGTTGAACCTTAGGAATAGATTAGGATACAAGTGACATGTTGCTAGAGACTGTGATCTGAGCTCATAAGTTGGTCTGAGTTCATGATATATGTACACATGTTATGGCATTTCGGGTGCTGGTCTCATATGATTTACGAAGGTGGGGTAATCTAGCATGTTTTGTGGATACCTGATGGTTGTTATGGACAGACCCGTGAGTAGCTCGAAAGCGAGCAACATGTGTTACGTGTTATGAGGTAGCATTGGCTACATATGTTTCACGCTATTGAGTTAGTTCTAGCCACGTATATGGCACTTATGTGCAAGTTTTTTGATGTATCCAATAGTATTCCAAGTGTTCAGCGGGTAGTTTAAGGAATGGTTTGATGATGATCCCATTGAGGTATGTCAATAGTGAGAATAGATAAAAGTTATGCTACGAAGTGGAACGGGTATGTATGCAAAACTCATGAGATATGATTCGGGTTATGATGCATCTTTGTAACAAAGTAAATAAGTAAGTCATTTTTATGAGAATGATTTGATGATGACCTTGTAATTATGAGTCCATGCTTATGTTGTATAAATATGTATTTATACCATGATGGTTGAAATGATTGGTGAAGGTGTGATGAGCTTAGTCATCATCATTTTTGTACTAAAACCGTTTTGGACAATAGCAGTAGTCCAACTTTGAAAATACACCAAATATAGCAGAAAGTGAATTAGAGACTGAATAAACTATGGAATTGAAGCTTATTGAGTCTAGTTGAACATAGAAGAAACGGTAAGCAAAAGAATTCCATATTATGAAATATTTGAAATTGTGTGAGACATAGTCAGAACGATTTCGAAATCCCCTGTTCTAATTTTGGAAAATCATAAAAAATTGTAAAAAAAATAATTAATGGTTATAATTTATATGTCTATATTCCTTAATGAGTATATTTTTAAGATAAATAAATGGTAACATCATTCAATTCCCATATGAGGAGATAATTAATTTTTAGTAAAGATTGGTCAAAGCTGTAGGGCAGCAAATTAGGGGTGACTTTACAGAATAAACTGTACTAATTGGATAAACCAAAAATTCTAAATTTTTTACGGTAAGAATATATATGAGTCTAGTTTCAGGGAAAATTAGTGGATCTTAATTTGGAGTTCCGTACCTCTAGATATAAATAATTTAGTGACTGTGACTCAAGAAAATAGCTTGACTGGAACATGAGTGAAAATGCAAATAGGGTTATATTACCCGAGAAGCAAGTTGATAAATTACTTATTATTTTCATACAGTCTTACTAAGTTATAAAGCTTACTCCCTTCCCTTCCTTTCCTTTAGTGTTTTCAAGTTAGCTCGAGGTTGGAGATCGTCGGAGGCAGCATCACACTATCAAGTCGCTATCTTTGGAATAATGAAGCATATATTAGAAATTTCAAGTGAGTGGCATGTATAAGGATCTAGTTGATTGACATTTATTATTTTGCTTTGGCCAAATGTGTTGGCTTATATTGAGTTATATGTATATGGCCATGAGATGTGGCTCATATTGATTATGGCTTGTAAGCCTAGCTATTCATGTCATGTCTAATGTTTATAATGTGATTATGTTTGTTTGCCATGCATGGTTAGTAATATGACATGTGTGTTGGATGTATGCTCTATGACCAATTGAGGTGGTCATAGCCATATAGTAATTGCATGTTATAAACACAACGTGATAATGATTGAACATGAGTGCTTGATGAATAAGTTGGTAACCATAATATAATGATAAAGGTGGTCATCAAAATGACAAGTCTTATGAATGTGAAATAGGAGTCTAGACTTGGTATTACATGAGTAGATGCATTACTTATAAGAAGACATGTTAATGTTAAGGATATGTCTTAATAAAGAGTGTTTAATCACTAAAATGATGCCATGATTTGCGATTTTGATGTGCATAAGGTTGTAAAAGATTATGGGTAACATGAAGGCTTGGAAAATAGCCTAAGTTAGCCACACGAGCTGAGACACGGCCGTGTGTCTCAACCGTGTGAGGGACACGGCTGGAGACATGGGCATGTGGCCCGACCATGTGGTTCGATGTTCATGCTGACATCATAAATAGAGAGTTACACGGCCTGAGGACACGAGCGTGCCAAAGGCACGTGTCCCTATGTCCACACGAGCGTGTGACCTTGTTTCATGGGAAAATTTCCTATGTTTTCCTGAAACTTCTTAAAGTTCTCGATTTAGTTCCGAATCGATCCCGATGAATGTTTTGGGCTTCGTAGACCCAAATAAGGGACGACATACATGTGTTTGAAAGGTTTTGAATTGAAAAAGATTTTATGGCCCGGTTTTTGCGTGAATGTGTATGTTTAAGTCCAGTAATGTCTCGTACCCTGTTCTGGCATCGGACATGGGTAAGGGGTGTTTCAAATTACATAATAAGGACTTCCATATTAATAAACCATAGCTATTTAATACTTTTAAACAATAGAACTCAGCTTTTACGCGTTACGCGATTTAGTCCTTTTTACCGAATTAAGCATGTAAACGGTAAAATTTCTTTACGAAACTTTCACATAATTAATCTATCATGCTGTAAACCTTATTCAAAATAATAAAATAATATTTTGACTCTGGATTTGTGGTCCCAAAACCACTTTTCTGATTTGACCTAAAAACGGGTTGTTACATAATAATCCAAGAAACATACTCATAGTGGGTCAGTTTAATATATTGTTCTCTAACACACATACTCATGTATTGATTTTGACATCCCATGTCAATGAAAACACTTTTTCATCAATAAACTACAGATTAGTCTTAATGCATTATTATTGTCCAAGCCCACAATAATACTCAAGGACTTTTTAAGAATAATCATATTATTCTCAGGACATTATTATAAAACAGTTTATTTATATACACAGAAAAGAAATTGAAATAATAATAGCAATTTCTTATATTAATAAATGAGGTAAAACAAGTATGTTATTACAATTATCTCATGATTGGTCTTTGAGCATACTCTAACATCCTCCACATTCACAAAGTTCATTAGCTCAACTTTAGGCCTTATTTGACCCCTAAGGTCAATAAAAGACTCAATTTGCACATTTTATTGAATTTAATTAAACTTTACTAAAATATAATTAAAACCTAATGATAATGTTTATTTTCAAACTCCTAAAGTGCGAAAATTAGTTTAATCTACTACACCGAATTATGGCAATCAATGCCATAACCTACTAGTTATGGTCTTACATAATATGGTGCCATGGCGATGGGCTTTCTTTTCAGATAATATGTTTAAAGTCCCGACAGACCCCTTTTGACTACACTGTTGTGGACAAACACAGACTCACCTACTAAACCTTTCATGCATTGACCCCTCTTGAGAGTTAACGCACACTTCATTTCATATCATCTCATACATTCCAAAAGCACCCGTACATTTTTATTTCATTATCAAAATATCCATCACATGCCTAACTTATCAGATTCCACATGAACTATATATGCAAGACTCATCTCATATTCACACCACAACATCACTATTATACCATATTTTCTTAATTTCAAGTTCATAGTTTGACCACTTTCTACAGAAACGTCTCAATATTACCATACATACAAGAGTTGGCTTAAGGACTCACTTGATTCTCACCTACAGCAGTTTCAAACTCCAAATCCAGACTTCCCTTGTAATATGAACAGTAACTACTGCTAAAGAACATGGAAACTCATCAGGATTTCTTCAAATAACCCTCTTTTACCATCATTTCTAACACCAAAAATTCTCAAACAGAGCCTTCTATCATTCATCTTATGATTTTACCAAGTTAACAGATTTTCTTTTTAACCCTTAGAATGGGCCTAAACATTATGGCCCAATCTAAGTGATACATAGACCATGGGAAATGGCTAAAATGCGAGTTAAAATAAACAAGTCTAATTTTTGAAAATACGTTCTTAATATTTATTTTAAACACGGTTGTTTTAAAACATAACTTGAGAAGAAATTTTATTTTTGAAAAATGTTGCGACGATCTTAAAAATTCAAGTTTGATCAAGAGTTTGAGGAATTTTATTAGGAAAACACTTAAACAATTCATCCATATTAAAACGCATAAAAAATTTCCAATTGTCTACAATTTTTGAAATAAAACATCCATGCCACAGTTTAATGATAAACCACAATTAAAGTCCCAAAATAAATTTTAAATATTCCACGAAAGTCTCAAAAATATAAAATAGTCCATAACCATAAAAATCGTTTATTTCCAGAGCCTCTCCGATAGTTGAATCTGAGTCCCAAGCATGTGGATTATCTTAAACACATAAGTAACATGGGTGAACTTTAAAAGGCTCAGTGTGAGATCAACACATAATATATATTTGCATGCATATCAAAGTACATACATCAATCATGACATAATCATAATTCATTAAGATCATGGAATATAACATTGATGCTTATGCATGGACATATCAATGCATATTTTAATTGATACACATTTTATAAAGTTCCTACCCATCTCCGCTACACACCAATATCGAGTTCCCCAGAACCCGTCCATCCAAAACACCGTTTGTGGACAAGCCACCATTGATAACACTGATGTGGACAAGCCACCACTAAATTGCATATATACTGCCACTGCTTCCACCTTTCACAAAATCCCACCCCATACATGTGATATGGCGATTTTCACTTATAACACATATAGACCACTTATACACTTATGCATGTAAACATGCCCTCATAATCACTTATTACATAAAAATCACTTTTAACTTGTCAAGCATCCACAGGAATAGAGGTTGTATATCTAGATAATCAGGATTGGAAAAGGGGAATTTTTCTTCTTCCTTATTCAAGAAGTATTTTTGTCTAGATCTAAAGGAACCTAGAGTATTTCCTTCCTTCACTTAAGCTAAGTTGTAGGTCTGGATCTTTACCTGTGAATGCTCCATGTCAAGGTAAGATTTTTGACCCTCCATTTTATGTTATGAAAGAGTATGTCGCGTCCCATATATATCATTTATTTTGTACGCATGAATGAGAATAAGTGAATTAATGGCCTAGTGGTTTAGTGGTTACTTAACTATCATAGTGGTCCAAGGTTCAAGCCTCATTGTTCACACTCTTGCATTTAATTTTTTTTGATAATTTTTCTCATGCTTAATGAGCATTGCCGTCCTCCTTTTGCACCATAATGAGGAGCATTTGCTTCTTCTATTTGAAGGTCAAACTTACTATAGTTAAGGGGCACATGATCTCCTTTTTACTCCATGTCCCCTTCCTTTGCCATAACCTCACTTCTTACCTTGTTGCATGATACATTAAACCTGACAACGATTAACCAAGCCCTCCTCCCTTGCATTGTCGTCCATACCCCCTCTTCCTCTCACTTTCTTTCATTTTTCATTTTCTTTTCTCACCATTTTTTCTCTTTTTTGCAAACAACCACCACCATCCTCCTAATCTTTTTCTTCCTCCACTGTGACCTAAACTTTCTTCCACCAATTACCACCTCTCGTGACAGTCGCTCATTCGCTCTTTTCATCTTCCTCCTCTCATCGCTGCAGTAAGCGTTGCCATGCGCCACCACAAGTCCTCCTTCTCCATTTTTATTTAATTTTCTTTCTCCTACTCCTTTCTTCCCTCTTTTTAACCAAACCTTAAAACTTCTCCATCACCGAACTGCCACCAAGCCACCGCTGTCGAACCACTATCGCTGCCGCTGGTGACCAAAAATCTTCCTTTTCTTTTTCCTTTCCTCTCATTGAGCAATTCTCACTTTGTTTTAATCAAACTTATTCTTTCATTATAATGATCCTTTCTAGATTGCTCGATTTTCTGACATTTTTCCTTTCCGATTTATTGATCGATTCGAATTAATCAAGTGTAAGTAAAGATTATTTTGGTTCGTAAAAACCCTTCTCTTAGTGATTCCTTCATATGGCCGAATAGTATAGTGCCATGAATCATAATGGTATTTTGTTATTGTTATTTATTTATGAACTATAGTACTAATACTTCTTCGTATTGTTTTGAAAGACCAAACAATAATCGTAGGGGAGACCCCTAACTTCGCAAAGGAAATCCTCTTTTCGAGAGTCTTAGATTGTGGGGTAAATGATGTTAAAACTATTAGTGATAAATCTCTTAAGTGAAAAAACATTTTCAAATATTCACACTAATACATGTTACTTATGTGATAGATCATCTTGCAAGATAGATCAAGTGAAACCGTAAATAAGGGTTGAGGCAATTCAGATTTACAATCTAAGGTTTGGATCGATACTATTTTTTCGTGTGATATTGATATTTTATTATTAACAAAGTAATTATATTAAAATATATTAATATTTTAAATATTTATGAAGAGTTGTATAACTTATCGAGATGGATACCAAGTAAGTGTTCTAACCAAGTGGATCTATAATTTACATGACAAGTGATATGCTTATGGTTGTGGTTATGATATTTGTGTAGATTTCATGCCCATGATATGTGATGTATGGCTCATGTTTTATATGTGATAATTTAAAAATGTGTAATTTATGTGTATAAATGTATAACAAATCAAGATCTACGATCTATTGTGAAGAACATAATGCATCATGATCTTGTTCAATCTATCGTATAGGTGGTTTACAATGGCAAGGAAACATGTATGAAAATCTAACATTTCATATATATATAGCAGTTCCATTGTTCGTTCCTAACCACCTCGTTAGAACGTAATAGCACCGTAACGAACCAAACTTGGCATACCATACTTTTCAATAATGACTAGATTACCTGAAATTCCATAATACATTACTAAGCTCTTTTCCTTAACAATTCATCCTTTCTAAGAAAATTTCTCGCAATAATCCAATGTTTGGTATGCGTCCACCTTAACACTCCAATAGCATCGGTTGGGCAGACAGCACTACGCCACTTAGAGTACTACTTGGTTTACTCGCCAATTTCAAAACCTACCAAAATCGAGTGTTACAACTCTCCTTCCTTTAACAGTAATTTCGTCCTCAAAATTTCTAACTTGAAAAGATTACACTTGTATACCTAACAACTGGTCTTCCCACTAGGCATGTACAATGAGTTGGGTACTTTCGAATTTTAACCCTCATCACAAAATTTCTAAGCATTTCACTTACCTCTTTAAAATAGATTTCAACCTTACATTGGAGAATCTGAACAACCTCCTTTTTGAAATAAACTTCTTAAGCAAGCTTGTTCTTATAAAATAGGTACTCAAACACTTCATCGATTACTTTACAAAATCATTTGAAGCCCTAACTTTCCTCTATTGAATCTTCCTACAATCTTCATCTTTTGTTCCCAATTTTCCTCAAAGGTAACTCTTTTCTTCTTTCTTCTTTCATCTTTTAAACTTTAAACCCAAAACATGAGAAGAACCACCATCAGAGGGAGGTGTCGTGACCAAACCAACTGAAATGTCACTCATGAAACTTCACTATGCATGGAGACCGAGATTTATGACTGCATCACAACTTAGAATGATATGAATCATTACCTGAGAGCCTGGCGTCTGCAAAACCTAAACTTTGCTTATGATTTCCAGCTTCCCAATCAGTGTCATCCAAGTGACAGTTCTCTAGGCTTTATTTTACCACTCATTATGTTCGAAGTTGGGTTTCATCTACCTCCCTACCCATTCTTTTGTGTCATTCTCAACAGTTATGGGACTATACCGGGTCAGTTATCGGCCATATCCTGGTGGACATTAATGGCGTTTTTCATCGATTATTGCAAGCGTCCACTACTGGGTGTCTTCCAGAGATTTTACCAACTCAAAATACAGGGAATCAGAGCTTCTGTTGGTAGTGCTCACTTTACTGTACAGCCCAATTATGAACCCTTCATTACAAACAAGATCTCCAATCTTTATCTAATGAAGGACAAGTACATAAGGGTAGTAAGCAAGCTCAATTTTGGTTTTTGTTTCCCAACCAAATGGTCGCTTCCTTGGGAAAGTGTCTGCACCACATGCCAGTTAGAGGATGCTTATGTGGCTGAAAGGCAACATCAAAGGTTAAAAAGGGGTCGTATACTTGATTTGGTAGAGTTAGTTTTAGTCAAAGATGTGTTCCAACATTGTTTTAAAAACCTAAGTCCAAATGGTTACAGCCCAACTTTTTCCACCAATCAAAAAATTATGCTTCCATGCCATCTACCCTCAAAGCTTGGCCATACAACTCAGATAGTGAAGTGGTGCACGTTTTACTAGGGCACATCAGAGAACCTCCATTGTACTTTTATTGTATATGTAATCTATGCCCAAAAAATTGGATATTTATATCTTCCAATTAAGCTAACTCGCCTGTTGCTAGTGTAGGATCTTTGTCACGTTCTCACCCTCAAAATACGGATATCTCCTCAATTTTTAAGGGGACTCGTGGTTAGGAGAAGACCACTACTGCACCACCACAAAAAATAGCAGCAAGGAAAAGGGCAAGATCAACTGAGGGTACTCAATAATCTAAAAGCAGTGAATGCCCACCCTTAGTGAGGCATAAACCAAACAAGGAACTAGTTGCAACCACCACTCGCTCTTCCTCATTCCCAGTTCCTATTGAGATTCCTTCAATGCCTTAAGTGTCACATCCCATATTTTTATTATTATTTGCGCAAGTTTGAGAACAAGGAAGTGTGCAATCTAGTGGTTTTATAACTCCTTAGCTATCCTAGTGGTCCAAGGTTCAAGTCCTATTGTTCATTCCTCTTCAATTAAAGTTTTTACAAATTTTTCTGTATGCAGTAAGGAGTTTCCATCCACCCTATAGTCACCATATTTAGGACGATTCTTTTCCTCATTTAAGAGTCAAACTTACCTTAAGTTGAGAGTGCATGGTCTCCTTTTCACTCCATGTCTCCCTCCCTTGCCAAAACCTCATACCTAGCCTTTAGTAGAGGTTTATTGAACCTAGTCATTTTTTACCTAACAATTCTCCTCACTCCCAACCCCCTTTGTCGTCTGTACCTCCCTCTCCTCTAGATTTTCTCATTTTCTCTCCATACTCATCTATATTCTCCCTTTTTCTAACCATAATCTTCTCTTTTTTTTTCTTCTTTTGCTCCCTTTCTCCACCACGATCGACCCTAGCACCACCTATTGCCACACCTTTAGCCATCGTCACACCTCCCCTTCTCTCCTCTTTCTTTTTCCATCACTGCCGTCGATCGTTATTGTGACCACCGCCGCGTGCCACCACGAGTTCCTATCCTCCTCCATTTTATTTTCTTACTCCTTACCTTTCCATCATCACCGTCGATGGCTGAATTTCTTCCATTTTTCTTTCTCCTCTATTTTCCTTGCTGCTTCTCATATTGATTACACTCTTTCTTTGCTCTAACAATTCTTTTAGATCGCTCAACTCTCTGATCTCATTCCTCTTTCAATTCATTGTCCATCTCGATTTAATCAAGTTTTAAGTGTAGGTTATTTTAATCATAAACTCACCCTCTTGGTGATTTCATCCCTTGGTCGATTGGTATATTGGTCATAGAGACAGTTATATTTTATTATTTATTTATTATTGTATTAATACTATTCCTTTCAATCTTGAAGAACCAAATGTTAATCATAGGGGAGACCCTTAAATTCGCATTGGAAATCATCTTTTCGAGAGTCCAAAACTGTGGGTTAAGTATTGGTGAGGCTATTAGCAATCGATCTGTTCGTGATAAATTATTTTTAAACAGATCCTAATTAATAAACATTACTCATTTGTTAGATACGTCTTTCGAGTTAGATCTAAGCGAAATCATTAATAAGGATTGTGGTAAATCATATCTACAATAAAAGGTTTAGGATTGATTCTACTTATTATTGGTGATATAATTATTTTTGTTCTGTTAGTAAATTAATTATAATCAATTGTAAGCACATTAAATAATCAAAGAAGGGTTGAAAAACTCATTACAAAGGACCCAAGTAAGTGACTCTATCCAAAATACATTTTGTGAAATGCAGGAGATATATAATATGATGTGATTATTGTTATAATAATGATGTATGCGTAAATCTCATCCTCATGACATGTGTTGCATGACTTATGTGATATATTGTTAATTCAAGTATGTGATATATATATGTGTGTGTGAGTATGTGAATATTGAGATCTATGGTTTAATGTGACAAGCATGACTAAACATATTAAAGTGATGACTAGCAAAATGTGATTATGTGAGCATGTCCATATGCCTAAATGTTAAAAGTGATTCACATGTGTTTAAAAGTGAAATTGTCATGTCACGTGCTTAGGGTGGGATTTTGTGAAAGTTGGAAGTAGAGGCAATTGGAACGACAGAAATGTGCAAGTGTACACAATCGCAACAAGTAATAAAGTGAAAAGTAAATGTCGAGTTATCCTACCCATAGGGACTGTGAAAAGAATTATTTATGAATGCAATTTTAAAAACACTTTGGTGAAGAAAAATATTTTGATTTGAGAAGGTGATTAAAAACTAGGATTTTAACTAAGTAAAATAAATAAAATTAAAATAAAAGTTCCAATGCACAATTTCAAAAGATGATTTTAATCAAGATGACATAATTGTGTTAGATTAATTACATTTCTTAACTTAGAATTATTAAACTCATGTTTATGTTGTTACGAATAAATTCACGACAACTCGATAATTTGCTAACTTATGAACATACTTACTTACCAAAAATTTATTTATCTATTGACTATATCTCTATGTCAATTCAACCAATTAAACAAATTTTAATAAGCAAATGTGTTAATGCACATACATACTTATGAAATTAAAATAATCTCTTGTACATATCTCTATGCCAATTCAAACAATTAATTCAATCTCATAAGCACATAAAAGATTACGTGAGGTAGCAATCTATTTCTACCTTGAAACAGTTTAATCACAATAATCTTGCAAGTTATGTAGGCCTAATGTATAGTTAGATACCATTGCTAATTTAACCCTCGGCTACCTTAGATGATCAAACATGCACTGATTAAGTATCGTGTCAATTCCAATTTCAATCCATTTAAATAATTAATTAATTCATTAGTTACCTTACAATTGTAATGCAAGAATAACTTAGTCATGGTTTTACTTAATCAAACATCTTACCGAGGCCTATAACAACACAAACACAATTTTAATCAATTAAGTAGATTAAATGCAATCAACCTAACACGAATTAAATTTAAGCCATATTAATTAAATTAAACATATCAACATCACAAATATTCATATATATGTTCATAAAAGCAACAATAAAATTAAAAGGATGAGGAACAAGAATCAAATCTGGTGTTTTTCTGAGGCTTAACTAGTTTGCTCCGCTCCTCTTTCTCTGCTTGTTCTTGTTGAACCGAGGCTTCCATAAACACTTGAATACTTATCCAAATGGTGGTTTAAAGACTCTTGTTCAAGAGGTGAAATCGGCAAAGGAATAGGGGTAGAAAATAAAGAACAATGGAAGGGAGCGAAGAGAGAAAAGTGAGAGAGAAGTGAAGAAATGAATGGGTTTGAGATGTGTTTGAAGTGAGCAGAAAAGGGGGGTATTTATAGGTTGAGATGGCTGCTAAAATTATCAAAAATCAGCAGCCATAGAGTCCCCCCATGGCTAGCCACACATGTGGCAAGTTTGAAGAATTCAAACTTGTTATTTTAAGGTAAGGCCAAATCTAGAAAGGCACAGATAGTGGAGGCGTTTGAATCCAATTTGAAGGAGTCTTCAAAGGCCATTTTGTAAGCTAAATAATCAGCCAAGAAAGCTGATTGGGTCAGCATGTGGACAATTTTGGGCTGCCCAGTGCTCAGTTGGATCGGTTTTCTCAGTTCTGCTCAACTGGGCCACTTTTCATAATTAATTAATAATAATTTATTTAACCCAAATTAAATTGGTTTAAAATTAAAATTAATTATATTATGAATTAATACACATAATTTGGACCGTCTTAGGCTGAAAAATTAATTTGCCTTGATGCTTCAAAATTGCTTCTCAGTTTTGTGCTTCTAGCAGTGTCTGCTAAGTTGTTTTTTGCCCTTTGTGTAAACTGTCACAAATAATCAAAATTAATTATAAAATTAAGTAAAATTCAACATGTTAATAATTTAAGTACAATTTAATTATTTTATAATAATTAAATATTTTTCAACAAGAATTTTACCAAAATTGTATGAATTTTAGTTAAAAAAGGGCATGAAAAAATGTGTATATTTTCGTGTTTCCACACCCCCAAACTTAATTCATTGCTCGTCCCAAGTAATGCACAAATTTGGAAAGAATTTCTTAAAAACACCTTTGAAAACTTTCTTCGAAACAACATTCTTCCCAAAAATCATAATTTAAGTATACTTATGCTCAAAAACAAGAAATTTGATACTTATGCTACTTATGTATACATATCATTCAAATTAATCTCAATTATTATTATGATAGAAAAAATAGACTAAGTGCTTTCTCAATAAAGACATGCTAAATTCCTACCAATTGGATTTTATTCCCTTATTCAAGAGAGTTGCAATCATTAAGTTTAACTTATGCCTTCATATGTTAAACATAGCAATTTCTCTCCACTAATGTAGATAGCATGGAAACTTGAATCAATATGTCTTTAAAAAGGTTGTAACGTGGCTAGGCTAGGGGTGGGTAAAAGATAGGTAAATTTAGGCTAAAAACCCTAGACTCATCTTCAATCGAACCTTCGGAATAACTATCTTCAATACACCAGCTTACTTTGATTTCACATGCTCTTTTGTACATCTATTTTCTTTCAAGTACATATGCTCTCTTCTTTTTTTTTACATGAACATTTTACTGTATATACTACAATTTTTTGAGCATTTGATACTTTTTTTCTACTCCCCTAAACTTATTTTCAAGGAACATTCTGAGTAGTACTGAGTCTAGTGTTTGGGACAATTTAAAGATAATTAAGAGAAAAGTGAAGGCTAAATATTACAAGGGTTCAAATAAAATTAGGCCATATAGTCTCAAAGTTAGGTTTCAAGGGATAAAAATTTATCATGGCTGGCTTGAAAGGCTCAAACGGTCCAAACGAAAGTTGCCTAAATCATTTTGAACTTCCTATGCTTTCTAGGAGTTCACCTCAAGAAACTACTAAGTCATTTCTAGAGACTGAAACTTTCATGCATGCCTAACTTTCTTAAGGAACTAAAAATTTTATGGTACGATTTGCATGCTTTATTAAAAATACATTTATGTCATATTTCATTTAACATAATAATTATTGAAATAATCAGACTTTATTCATGCTGAAGTTTAGCATACTTAACAAAATTTCAAATTTTTGAACAAAATATAACCTAATCATAACTGAAAGAAAAATTTATTTTGAGTGGAAATAATTTCAATTTTTCGGTCCCCCTACTTAAGATGAACAATGTCCTCATTGTTTAAAAGTGAATAAATATTATACACCATTTAGGATTATAGAAAAGAGGAGGTGAGTCAATTTGACTGCTTAAGTACCAAGCTCTCTCTAGATCCAATCCTAGACATGTATATATTCTATTGCCACACTTTGCACTTTGCGACTTGTCCATTTTTTATTTATGAATTTCACCTTTTATTTTATTATGCGAAAATAAAAATTCCTAGTAAAACCTAATCCTAAAATATTAAATAACCTAAGAACAGAAATAAAATAAATCCAAGATCCCCCCTTTTTATTGATTTGCAGATCCCTTTGAATTTGACTCATCCTTTGCTCCACCGTCTTTGTTTTTGCATCAATCTCTTCACTTACTCTTCGATTGTGGACTCCATGGTTTAAATATGAAATTTGGAAAGTCAGGCACAAAAATAAACGGGTCATTGTATATTTTCATAAGAGCACTTCTCATTGAGTCATCCTGTATTTTTGAATATCTTCTGTAAGCTTGTTGCTACCACTGCATATGTTGCATTATGTCCATCAACTTTGACAGCTCATCTCAAAGATCTAGGCGAGGCGTTTGAGTCTTAAACATTGAAGTTGCAACAACGTTAGGTTCGGTTACTGGTTCCATTGGTTTTGCCTTATCAGGAATTTTAGCTGATTGTATCAGTTCGATCTCTGTGGGATCTTCTTTTTCTTCTTCGGGATCCTCGCTTTCTTCAACTCATTACTTTAGAACAGAGTCTCCAGCTATCCGATAAAGGTCTCAATTAGTGATTGTACCCTGGCTATACCCTGTCTTCTTTACGTTTTCAAGAACTTTAGCTTTCAAGCACAAAATGGTTATTGTAAAGGGGAAGTAAGCTAGGCCAGAACATTTAGCGGCACAATTTCGCATTTCTCTCAGGATGATTTTTCCCACATAAATGGTGTAAAACCCCAAACCCAGCCTAGACATTATGGTCGGTTCTGGCGTGTCACATTGAAGTGTTTTTCGAAAACTGATCTTTTCAGTAAAAATTCGTTATGAATTTAAATCTTTTTATTATTATTCAACAAAATCTCTCATCAAAATGTTTACCTTGTTAACCATCAGTGTTATATTAAATTGATTTAAAAACGCGGAACCTTTTTAAGTCGATGAAGTTTAAAACGCATGTTTTAGAAAACAGTAATTGTTTTAAAAACTCGTCTTTACCTAGACTAGCAGTTTAAAAATATATAATCCAAAGCCCAATTAAAAATCAAAACCCACAAATGGCCTTATTACAAAATTAAAAACCCAAAAGTGAAATTTAAATTAAATAAAGTCAAATGCAAGACGCAGCAGTCGTGTGGCCACCTCCAAGTCCCTCGCAGCACCAAATCATCTAAGGCTGGGGATTACCTGTATAGTTAAAAAGAAAGGGTGAGTTATGAAAACTTAGCGTGTAATCCCCTAATAAACAACAGAAATAAGAATATGCAAAAAGCGATGCAGGCGTAGCCTTATTCAAGAATGAGCGAGTCTAGGCTTTGGCCTATCTGATAGTAGAGTGGGCCTAAGGCCAATACAAGATGTCGATGCAGATGTAATGCAATTATGCATCCCACCCAAATCCATCTAGCACACCACCCGTACCAACCAGCACACCATGTGGGGATATAAATCGACCCACCCAGTCAGCACACCGATATCGCAGTAAAGCTGCCAGTAATAAAAATGCAGCATAGCTGCCCAAAATAGTAAATGTGGCAAAGCCACCAGTATCGGTAATTGTGGCATAGCCACCAGTAACAGTGAATGTGACATAGTCACCAGTATAGTACTTCCTCCATATCAAAATCCTAACCCCATGCAGTATGTCATGTCATGAGTATGCAAAGTCATACTCAGTACAATCATATATGTAAATCATAAGCACATCAGTCATACGGAACATAAGGACATATTCGTTAATTTACCATACAGGGGTATTACAGTCATTTAACCCTACAGGGGTATTACAGTCATTTTATCCTATAGGGGTATTACATTCATTTTACCTATTTTAGGGTTTCAGCTCCGATAATAACCTCTCCGAAGGTCTACAATCATCTCAAGTGACACAGATAACCTAAATAATCATAACGGTGTAAATGGGCCCAATGCCCATTACTCGGCCCAAGTGGGCCCACACACTCGTGTGGCCCAATTAGCCCAAACTCAGTTACGGCTGACCTACATAACCCAGTCCAAAATTTATCACTTACTATGGGTTTAATCTATGCGAGGCCCATTGGGCCCACACGACCCATTTCGACCCAACGTGGCCCATAACGGCCCAAGTCCACGAAAACGCTCGTTGTGGCCTTTACAGTTTATCGCCCATGATTTGTGGGCTCAGTTTACCCCATGAGCGGTCACACGCTCGTGAGACCTCAAATGCCGAAGTTGCGGCACTTCGGCTTTTCGGCTTTTGCCGATTTACAGTAAGGAAAGGTGTGATTACACACCTTTTTGCGAAAACTGCGCTAAGATCCACAAGCTCTGAACCTGATTTAGTTAAGATATACCATAAGTCTCCTAACAATAGGATTTTAACACTCCCTCTCTATCCCACTTAACGAAGAGGTTCTAATCACTTACCTTGGTCGATCGCCTGCAAATCTCACACTTAATCCTTTACAAGAGATAGTCTACAGACCCCCTTTAAAGATGTCATGCAATACAACTGAGACTTTAACAACTGAATCCATTTACAGACCGATCAAAGGTTTGCACCAACTGAATAACACTTACCGAAATGTTGACTAAAAGTGAAGAGATACCAGTAATCGGCCTACCAGAGTATGCCCTTACACTAAGGCACAAAAAGGAACACCCACCCTTGAGATGGAAGATTCGACTACTCCCAAAAGTGAAAAGAGAAAAGAAACCTGAAAAATAAGAGAGTTAGGGAAACAGTATTCGGCCTAGATACTTAAAGAAAGAGATGATAATGGAAAGAATAGAAATTAAACAACTCACCGATTGACCAAAGATCAACTGTAAAAATCGAAAACAGAAGTAGGGAGAGAGTAATGCGGTAACGGCTCGAATATTAATGGTGAAAGGATGACAAGAAGAGAGGAGATGATAAAGGTTATTCGGTAAGAGATCAAAAGAAAAGAGAAATATTTTGAGGGCTAACCGAAATGAGAAGTATGGGTAATCAAACACTAAAAGCAAAAATGAAGCAAAAGAGAGACGAAAGAGGAGAAAATGACATAATCGGGTAGAGGGAGAAAAATTGAAAATATTGATTGGAGACGGAGAGTTAAGAGCAAAATGGTAACAAGGAAACCAAAAAGTAGTGAAAAGAGCACAAAACGAAAGAAAATACCCAAAAATCAACACTACATTCAGCTTCAGAACAAATAGTAGCCAAAAACCTGAAATGGAGAGTCACCCTCCCACTACTAAGCCGAATTCCTGAGTAGTTGATGTCCACCAACGTCCACAACTCTTCCCCTCATCAAAATCCCTTAATTTTCTCCCCCTATCCCTCCTAAAATCCTCTTTAATCTTCTCCTTTATTTACTCTACCATCAACTCTTTGACCAATTCAAATTCCACCTTGCAGAGTTTCAGTCCACTTCTGCTTCTCATATGGCAAAAGTAGCAAAATAAATACTCTTTTTACCTTGCCAAGATTAGACCTCCAGCAACTACCACACGCCACTTACCACAAGACCACAAGCTCTTTCTGTGACACATTTTACCCACAAATATTTATAAGGCCTACAAGCTAAAGCTAAGGTTCACTCAAGGGAAAAAACTAAAATTTTTGCAAAAGCCCAGACTTGAACCCAGGCTTCTCAATCACTCCCAAGCACACCCAAATCACTTAGCCATTAAAGCAAACATGCAATTTGTGCCACTTTCTTGCTTAACTAAAATATTTATGAGCTGTCTCCTAACCGCTCCCATGCTCAAGGCCCAATACTTCTAGGCCCAATTTCGGGGTGTTACAAATGGTCTTTCCAGTTAAAATCAAGTATAATAAGACCATTCGCTCTAATGAAATTGTAGTCCCATGTGAAATAGGCATAAAGCTGAATCGAATGAAATAGAACCATACCTTCGCTAGTGGTGTCAAATATTTTCTGCAACAAGTGTGAATTCCTTGCTTTGACACAGTCCACTTAGAACTTCGAACTGTAAGTTCCTCGAGACTTTCTTACAGATTTTCAGACTCAATATTGCTCATCAAGGAAGAATATTCGACATTTTCAAAATCAGGTAATTCAAAGAATTCATTAATAGCATTTGAGGTTATTAGTACTTTGACTCCGCAAACAGAAACTTCCGTCAATTCGCTTAAGATCAAATTCGCATAAAATTTACGAACTAACTCCTCATCTACACTAGGTCTTTTCTCACAAAACAACTCCCAATTGAGAGCTTTAGCAACTTGTTGAATGCACGCCATGAAATCAATATAGTTGTTTTCTTTCAGTGTAAAGCCCTTCCCTGGATGCATCTGTTGATTCTTGAAAATACTTTCGTATCTCGCTTTGGCTTCCTCACAGTGGAATTTATTTTGTGATTCATCAATTTGAGCAGAAGCACGAGTTCTCTTGCGAGGCATGATTAACCTGAACATAAGATGAAAACAAATATTTTCTCAAAAATTTAATCAGTATAAAAATATTAATAATTCAATAAATTGAAAAATTAATTAATTAAATAAAATTAAATTTTAGGAGGAAAATTTGTCTTACCACCTTTTTATAAAAGTTAAGAACTCAAAGAAAATAAATCCAAAGAAAAAGAGGTCAGTTTAGAGATGTTTGTAGGGTGTCTTGATGGTGTAATATGAGTAGCAAGGTGGCAGCGGCACACTAGGGAGTAGCAGGATATGCATGTGCCACGAGGATGGGCAACAAGCAGCAGGATATGCATATGCCACGAGGATGGGCAATAAGCAGGCAGCAGGCAACACTATCGGGCTAATAGCAGGGCTGGTGAGTTGGCACGCGCAAGCAGGTGCGTGAGAGTCGGTCTGGCACGAGCGGGAGTAGTAGCGTGAGCTGCTGGTGCGCACATGAGCTGCTGGCTGAATGGGGCTGTTGAGTGGTGTTGTGGCTAGGGAGTTGGGATCTGTGGCATTAGGTGATTTGGTGGGTTTTGGATACTAGTTTTGATTGAGGGATGAGTGAAAAAATGGGAAAAGGTGGGTGAAATTTATATTGAGGGGAGTAGGAGTTTAATTAGAATTCTTAGAACAATTTGATACTTAAAATATTCTAAGCTCTAATTCTACATAGAGTTAACAACAATTAATAATTAATATGGTGCATATTAAATTATTATTTGGTATTAATTTATTAAAGATAAATACTTATTAAATAAAATATGATCAAATTTAAACTAATCCTAATTCTATGCAAAGTTGATAATAATTAATATATATTATAATGGATATAATTATATATTAATGATTGTCATTTTATATATTAAATTAAAAACATTCATTCTAGATGCCTTTTGAAAATATTTACAAAAAGAGACATCTATTTTTTAATATTTACGAAAAGAGCAACCAAATTTTGAAAATAATTCAATTAAGTACCTATACTTAAAGAAAATTTGAAATTGAGTTGCAATTTAAAACTTGGATCAAAATTGACTTTTTTATTTGAAAAACTAAAAATTTATTTTTCCATTTAGGGAATAATTTCTCAAAAAATCATGTTAAAATCAATTCCCAGGAAAGATTGGAGGGGTCACAAGCGGTGCCACTTAAGTTCCAATCTCCTAGACAGAATTTATTTAAACATACTAATCCTGAAAATATACCCTAAATCATTTATTTAAAAAGGAAAACAAAAAAATTAATCATCTGCTAAAATGAACTAATTTGATCCTGTTCAATTTTATCTCCCCAGTAATGTTTTAAGCGCTGAGCATTAACTCGAAAATTACCTCCCTTACTTTAAAGTTCGACAACTCTGTATGGATAAACTCAATGAATTGTAAATGGATCAGACCAACGTGATTTTAACTTACCTGGAAAGAATCTTAATTTGGAATTGAATAACAAGACTTGCTGACTTGCTTCAAATTCTCGAACTCGAATGTGCTTGTCATGCCATTTCTTAAGTCTTTCCTTGAGTAATTTAGCATTTTCGTATGAGAACATTCGAAATTCTTCTAACTTGTTGAGTTGGAGCATCCGTTTCTCTTTAACAAGCTTAAAATCCAAGTGGAGTTGCTGAAGAGCCCAGTAAGCTTTGTGCTCTAACTCCAAGGGCAAATAACAGGCTTTCCCAAAGACCAACCTATAAGGTGACATCCCTAAAGGTTTCTTACATGCTGTCCTATAGGCCCATAAAGCATCATCCAGTTTTTTGGACCAATCGAATCGATTCAGGCAAACTATCTTCTCGAGTATGCCTTTGATCTCTTTGTTTGCCAGTTCAGCTTGCCCATTCGTCTACGGGTGGTAAGCTATGGCAACCTTGTGCTTCACTCCATGTTTGTTGAGTAACCATTTCAACCACTTGTTCACAAAATGGTACCCTTCATCACTGATGATGGCTTTTGGGGTTCCAAACCTTGTCAACACATGCTTCTGCAAAAATTTCATCACAACGATAGCATCGTTTGTCAGATATGCCTTAGCCTCAACCCATTTAGACACATAGTCTATTGTTACCAATATGTACTTGTGACCAAAAGGCGGAGGAAAAGGACTAAGAAAGTCAATACCCAAAACATCAAATAATTCTACCTCAATGATGTTTATTCGAGGCATCTCATTTCTATTGGTGACGTTTCCAAACCTTTGGTATCGATCACAACTCCTTACATAAGCAAACGCGTCTTTAAATAATGTTGGCCAAAAGAATCCGGCTTGTAATACTTTGGCCGCAGTACGTGTACCTCTGAAGTGTCCTCTACTCGGAGCTGAGTGGCAATGATATATAATCTTATGTACTTCATCTTCTGCCATGCATCTCCTGATCATTTGATCTGAACACTTTTTAAACAAGTATGGTTCTTCCCAGAAATAATAATTCACATTGTGAAGGAAATTTTTTTTTGATGATAGGTCTTATCAATCGGCATCAAACCACAAGCTAAATAGTTAGCAATATCAGCAAACCAAGGGGTATTATGGACATATTTACCTTTAGTATATGTTCATCTAGAAATGTCTCCTGGATGGGTATAAGTGAAGAATTTTGCGGCTCCAATCTGGACAAGTGGTCTACTACTTGGTTTTCTACTCCCTTTTGATCTTGGATTTCTAGATCAAACTCTTGAAGTAGAAATACCCATCGGATAAGTCTTGGCTTAGCGTCTTTCTTGGCAAGTAAGTACTTAATTGTCGAGTGGTCCGTATAGACAATCACCTTGGTACCTACAAGATAATATTGAAACTTGTCAAGCGCACACAATAGCAGGTAACTCTTTCTCTGTTACCGTATAATTCAGTTGACCTCCTGTCAGAGTTTAACTTGCATAGTAGATGGGATGAAAAACTTTGTTCCTTCGTTGGCCCATGACAGCTCCTATCGTGAAGCCAATTACGTCGCACATCAATTCAAATGGAAAATCCTAGTCTGGTGTGACAATTATGGGTGTCAAAACTAACCAACTCTTCAAATCTTTGAAAGCTCTTAAGCACTCCTCATCAAATTTGAACGCCGTCTTCGATAGAAACTGGCATGGCCCAAAAATTTCCTAACAACCTTTACAGATGTTGGAGGTGGGAGTTTCTCAATAACATCTACCTTTGTTTTATCTACCTCGAGTCCATGTCTCGTTATTCGATGCCATAGAATAATACCTTCCCGTACCATGAAATGGCACTTTTCCCAGTTGAGTACAAGGTTTGTTTCTTCGCATCGCCTTAGTACCCTGACTAGACTGGCTAGATAATCATCATATGTATTTCCGAATATTGAAAAATTGTCCATAAAGACTTCCAAGTATTTCTCAACCATATCAGTAAAAATAGACAACATACATCTTTGAAATGTAGCAGGTGCATTACATACACCAAATGGCATACGTCTACATGCAAATGTACCATATAGGCAGGTGAATGTTATCTTGTGTTGATCTTTCAATGCTACTATAATCTGATTATACCCCGAGTATCCATCGAGAAAACAGTAATAGTCTCACCTTGCAAGTCTATCTAGCATCTGGTCCAAAACAAAAACGGAAAGTGATCTTTCTTAGTCGCTTTGTTCAGCTTTCAATAATCGATGCAAATTCTCTATACCGTAATCGTTCTAGTCGGTATCAACTTGTTATTCTCGTTCTTAATGACCGTAATACCTTCTTTATTTGGTACGCATTAGACCGGACTTACCCACAAACTATCTGAGATGGTGTAAATTATACCTGCATCTAACCACTTGATGATTTTCTTTTCTACCACATCCTTCATGATGGGGTTCAGTCTTCGTTGTCCATCAATCGTCCCTTTTCATCTTCCAAGATGATCTTGTGCATGTATACAGATGGACTAATACCTCGAATATCGGCTATGGTCCATCCGATGGCCTTCTTGAATCGTTTCAATACTAGGATGAGTTTCTCTTCTTGCTCAATAGTTAATTCCATTGAAACAATCACAGGCAAAATAAAAGCATTACCTAAATAAACATATTTTAAATGTGAAGGAAGCACCTTGAGTTCTAATTTAGGTGGCTTCTCGATTGATGCTTTTGGCTGGGTATAATCCCTATTCTCTAACTCTAAAGATTCAAAACGGGGTTGTAGATTAAATCCCCTTTGATTAGCTTCTAGCAAAGCTAAGTATTCATCCTCCTCTTCATCATTTGGAGGGTTTGATGTCAAAATTTGTTCCAATGGGTCCTCAACATAGTTGAGTTCCTTTTCCACGATTAGTTTCTCTAAATCAGAAACTACAGAACAATCATCAATTGTGTCAGGAAATCACATAGAATTAAAAAAAATTAAATGTTACTTGATCATCCTGAACATGCATAGTAAGCTCACCCTTCTACACATTAATAAGGGTCCTTTCGGTTGCTAGGAAAGGCCTTCCTAGGATGATTGGCACTTCTTTGTCTGCTTCAAAGTCTAGAACCACAAAGTTAGTAGGAAAAATAAATTTTTCTACACATACCAATACGTCCTCGATTTTTCCTTCTGGATGTGCTAAGGATCAATCTGCTAATTGAAGTGTAACTGTAGTAGGTCTAACTTCCCTTATCCCTGACTTCCTAAACATTGACATGGGCATCAAGTTGATACTCGCACCCAAGTCACATAATGCCTTACCATAATATGTGGCTCCAACGTTGCAAGGTATGGTAAAACATTTAGGATCCTTCAACTTTAGGGTAGTTTGTCTTGAAGATATGCACTGCATTCCTTTGTCAAGGCCACCTCTTAAATTTTCCAGGTCTTTATTTTTTAGATAGGATATCCTTCATGAATTTGACGTAGTTCGGTATTTGTTCAACTGCTTCAACCAACGGGATGTTGATATGAAGTTGCTTGAGTACATTTAGGAACTTCTTGAATTGAACTTCATGCTTCTGTTTCTAAAGTCTTTGAGTGTAGGGTGGTGGAGGCTTCTTTACTGGAACTGGTTGACTCGTCTTCTGTGGCAATTCTACATCTAACGTAGTTATTAGTTTATCAAATTAGATGGTTTAGAAGTTACCTTATCAAATTTTGCAAATTTAGGTTCCGGTGAAACTAGAATTTCAACACTCGGTTGAACTTCCTCTGAGCCTTGAGCATCAGCTGGCTCCTTTTCAACTTCGACGGTTTTGGGCTCTAATGTCTTTCCGCTCCTTAATGTCAATGCTTTACAATACTTCTTCCCTGGATTTCTCAGATTCTCTGTATCACAAGGTAAAGCACCTTGTGGTTGGTTGCTGAGTTCAGTTGCAAGCTGGCCCATTTGATTCTCCACATTCCTTAGAGTAGCATCATTTTTTGCCATGTATGCCTTCAATAGGTTCTCTAAGCTATTGGACAGTTTAGCTTGGGTTGGTTTCTAAACTTTTTAGGGGAAACCAAGTGGCTGGGTTAGTCTAGGTTGGGCGTAAATGATACTGGTTCCAGCCCCTTGGTTACTCTAGGAAAATTTTAGATGGTTTTACCATGATTGGTTATAGAAATTGGATAACAGTCTTTGTCTTCCTCGATTTTGGTTCTGGTTACCCATGTAATACATGAATTCTGGGTTCGATGGACATTCATCGAATAGATGTCCTTCCCCGCAATAGAGACAGGCTACATTTTCAAATTGATTCGGTGGCTGTGCTGCAAAACTATTAAACCCATTAGTGGTAAAAAATTTAAGCATTGAGGATATTGAGGATACCTGAGATGCGAGTGAAGTAAGAGCGTCTACTTCATGTATTCCAGCGGCTCGTCTTCCTAACGCTGCTCGATTGGTTGGCCATTGATAATTGTTGCTGGCAATCCTCTCAATGATTTCATGGGCCTCATTATAAGACTTAGAAAGGAGAGCACCATTAGCATAAGTGTCCACTACCATCCTCATGTGGGCAATGAGACCATTATAAAACGTCTCAAGTTGGATGCAATGTGGGATTCTGTGATGAGGGCACTTTCGTAATAATTCTTTGTACCTTTCCCATGCCTCATACAAGGACTCATCATCCATTTGTTGGAAAGTAGTGATCTCGTTCCTCAACTTAGCATTCTTGCTAGGTGGGAAATACTTCATGAGGAATCTTTCTGCTAACTCGTGCCATGTGGAAATTGAATTTGGTGGCAATGAGTTCAACCAGGCTCGAGCTGTAACAGCCCAGTTTAGACCCTATTAGGAACAGTGGTTTTGGGACCATAAATTCGATTCAAAAAAATATTTTAATATTCTTTTTGGTGTCTACAGCATGTTAATTTATATGTGTGAAAATTTCGTATGAAAATTTTATCGTTTGTGTGTCCGATTTAATAAAAGGACTTAATCGCGTAAAAGGTAAAAATGGCTAACTAATTGTTAAAGTGTTGAATTGATGCGTTCTTTTAATGTGGGGTCCTTATGTTAATAATATACCATTGAAATTATGGATGGACAAAAATGCCTAAGGTTAGTGGATTTTAAATGAAAATAAAAAGGCTAATTTGGTAATTAACATATTATAATGTAATATAATTAAAAGAAAACATAAAATGGCCATTATGTTCATCTTTCTTGATCGAATGTTAAAAGAGAAAAGAAAGAAAATAACCTTGTTAGGTTCGGCACACTTGGAAGCTTGAATTAGGTATGTGTTTTGCTCGATTTTTGATGATTTTTACGTTTTTGTGATCGTTGCTTCGTGTTCTAGCTAGCCCATACCTCAATTTTTGAAATTTATGATGATTTTTTGTTTTTCCATTGTTGAAATCTTGATGATTTTTATGTTTGATGATGAAAAATAAATATATGTTGTTAGATTAATATGTTTAATTAAGTGATTTTTAGTAAAAATGCCTAATTAGGATTAAATTGTAAATTTTGTAAATTAAGGGGTCAAATGTAAAATAAATGAAACATATGGGCTTATACGGGCTAAGGGTAAATTCAGTCTAACATGGGTGTAGTCAAATTTTGAACATTTTGTGTTTTGTGAAATAGGGACTAAATTGTGAAAAATGTGAAATGTCAAGGGCAAAAGTGTAATTAGCCCATTTATGTTTTTTTGGATGAATTTGATTGAATATTTGATTAAATAAGTTCAATTTATATTAATTTAGATCAAGAAAAGAGAAAATCAGATTTGGATCGAGGGAAACCTAAAGTTGTTGAATAGTCGACCCGACCTGTTCGTCTTTGTACGAGGTAGGTTCATAAGTAAATACATGTTCTTAAATTCAAATGTATATATTATATTTGTGCCGAATTGAACTATTGCTTGTATATATATGTGTTCAAGCCAAATTTGTTTAAGTATGGAGAAGTATTTATAAGCCTGAATCGATTGAGTTACGACGTTCGAAAGTCCCATACGAACCTTAGGAATAGTTAGGATACATATGTCATGACATAGGATTTCGATACGTAATTTCGTGTAAGACCACGTCTGGGACGTTGGCATCGATTTGTAATTTGTGTGTAAGACCATGTCTGGGACATCGGCATCGTATATGAGTTCGTGTAAGACCTTGTTTGGGACAGTGGCATTGATATGTGATTACATGTAAGACCACGTATAGGACGTTGGCGTTGTACTATCCGAGTATCCTTATTAATTTTGAATGGTTCAACGGGAAATATTGAGTTAAGATCAAATGTGAAATGGAGCTAAAAGGTCAGGTATGTGCTAAGTTAAATGATTGAGTAGTAAGGTAAGTATATACTTTATATGAATATATGAAATGTGCATTATGAAAGTGAGAGTTAAATATGTTTATGAATATATGTGTATTCGGTCAAGTGGAATATAATGCTATAGTATAAGTATTTATTTATGAAGTTACAAGCTTGATAATTGTATATGTGATTATGGCTAGTATGATTTGGTTTAATTAAGTTAAATTACGAATGTCATTGAAATGATTTATGTACTTATGACTTACTAAGCTATTCAAGCTTACTATGTGTGTGTATGTTCTTTGATTTATAGATTTTGGAAGCTAGTTACGAGCTCCGGGATCGTCAAGGAAATCTGTCACACTATCAATTGCTATTTTGGTACCTTTAAAGCTTAAATTTTGAACCTATGGCATGTATAGTCTAGTATTTGTTTTGGTTGGATTTGAGTTTGTAATTATTAAAGCCATACGAAAATGGCTAGAAATGATGTCTAAGCTTAGATGATTTCGGTTATGATATATATATGTGTGTGAAGTGTTGGCATGAATTACAATTGTGGTTTAATATATTAGATGAGTAATATGTATGCTATATGTGTGTGTTGTGTTTGGAATATGCTTAAGGTTTAAAGTAATGTTATGTAAAGCTCATGTTTATTCATTTGGTAAATTTGATATATGTGGTTGATGAATATATTTAGGTTGTGAATAGTTAATGACTTATTATTGAGATGCATAATTTGTAACATGAATTGGTTTGAACATTGCTTATAAGGTATTTATGTATTCGGTTATGAAATGAAATATATAGGTAATGTCTTAAAGTTATTTATAATTTGGCTATGGTGTTTAAATCTTGTCTTCAAGTGTTTAGTTATATGTTAATGTTGGATTTGTGGTATTGGACATATGTGAACTATGTTAGGCTATGAAAATTGGATTAAGAAATGTAGTTTTTGTGTCGATTTGAAATGGCATGCTTAAATGGGTAATTTGGTTTAGCAATGATAATGTAAATGTATATGTATATATGGTTAAGGCATTGG
This sequence comes from Gossypium anomalum, assembly GCA_025698475.1. NCBI lineage: Eukaryota > Viridiplantae > Streptophyta > Magnoliopsida > Malvales > Malvaceae > Gossypium > Gossypium anomalum. The sequence continues at coordinate 45,441,499 of CM046963.1, forward strand.
AACTATACTGATAAGCATGAGATTTGGTTTATAGCATATTTATAAAAATATATTATGTATTGAATGTTATATAGAATGACTGAATATGTAATAATTTAGTTTGATTGTGTGAATGAAATTTTGGCATGAATTAAAGCATATAAAATTAGCATATGAATTATGTGTACTCTTAGTTGTTATTTGTGTTTAAAATGGCTTAAGATAACAAGGTCTTATGCACATGGTTTTGTGATTAGGAAAGAAGTATGTTTAGTCTTAAATTATGTTAGTTTAAATGCAACCAATGCCACATAAGTGAGTGATACTTAAATTGTGTTATGGTTCATATTGTTTGGTATAAATGCGCTCTATGTTGCTAATAAACAACAATATATTCGGCCTTAATGTATAATAATCAAGGTTGCATTTTTGTGTGGATGTTAATTGGTTTTAATATGTGAACATGCTTAGATTATGAAATGTTATGTTTGATATTCAGTTTATGAAAAATAGCTGCTATATGTCTAGTACATGTTGTGTAATGATTTATATATATACTTGAATAAATTTTAAATATGCCAATGATAGTAATATAGTAGTTTTAAGTTCAAAATTGAATAAGATAAATGTTCGAATGAGTTTAAATTATGAAGCAAGAAATGTAGTAAATGCCTGTTCTAAACTGTGCTATATTCGGTAATGCCTTGTAACCCTAATTCAGTGATGGATACGGGTTAGGGGTGTTACACGAGCTCTATCCCTTAGTGAATATGGGAATAGCTTCAATTGTAATGCATCTTCGGGTACTCTGGCTAACTTGAAAGAATCACTCACCTCCATAAACAGTCTTAAGTGAAGATGAGGATCTTTGATAGGCATTCCACTGAATTGGCCCAGTGTTTGAAGTATCTGGAACATGACTGGCTTCAGCTCGAATTGTTGTGCCTCAATTTTGGGTCTCCTAATACCCAGATTAAGATCATGAAACATTGGCACGACATACTGTCTTAGAGCTCTGTCCCTATCATCAGCAATAAGGATAGGATTTTGAGCAAGGTTTGCTCTGTTTCCTTGATCCAAATTTTCAAGGTTCATCTCTTCGGTGTGACAGCCCTATTTTGACCCTAGTCGGGAAGTGGTTTCGGGACCGCTAAACCGAGTCACTGAAATATTTGAATATAATATTTATTGTTTAAAATATGTGTTTATGCATGTGTGAATCTTTAAATGTTCTAATTGTTGCAAATTAATATGAAATTTATTGAAATAGACTTGTGTGAAAATTTTAAGAATGTGTTAGGTAAATTTTGAAATGGCTTTGTATTAAGTGATTTTAAAACCTAAGGACTTGCATGTCAAATTGACATTTTTTTTATGTAGTGGCCGGCCATGTGATGTAATCATTGAAAAGCTTGTAAATTATACATATAATTGCAAAATAAAATAATTAGAATTATATAGGTTATTGGTATTATAATAAGATAAATAAAATATTAAAAGATGAAAAGAACAAGGCTTGGTTCTTCATTTGTTCTTCATTCATTCTTAAAGTAGGAGAGAAAACTAGGCTTGGTCACTCTTGGATTTTGCTTGATTAAGGTAAAACTTCATGCTATTTTCTTGATTATTTCTTGTGTGTAGTTGATAGTTAAGTAATTGACTTAACCCATTTTGAAATTTTGAATTCTATGGAGCTTTGGGCATTCGGCCATGATATGGATGAAAAAAAAAAAAATTGGTGGTTGTTTTATGCTTTAAGAGAAATGGTGGATAAATGAGGTTTAAAATTTGTTAAATATACATAGTAATGATTTAGGTACTTTGGGGAAACTTTGGCTAATATGTTTGTGTTTACCGAAATTTGAGGTGGAGGTTTTGGGCATAATGTGTGTAACTTGTGAATGAAATGCTTGAAATTTTGAATTTAGAACATGAATTTAGTCGGTTACTCATGACAAATTTGTCCAAAAAAATGCTCAACATTAGTGTTATTTACTTAATTTTCAAATTGAGCTTAGAATAGGTGAATTAGTGGGTGTGGGGCAAGGTATTTACATTCGGCCATTAAATATATTTTGCTAAAATAGGATGAATTAAGAATAATAATAAATAGAGAATTAAGTAATAAAAGGTTCGGCATTGTATAGGAATTAAGGGTATAATTTCGAATAAAATGAGTATATGTGTTAATTACCTTGTATTTGAAGTTTTGAAGAATAGGTAGTGATTAATTAAAATGATGAAGGATTAAATCTTTAAATTTAGTTGAAATTGAGCTTTCGGCATTACCTATAATATTAGATATGAGTGTTTGAAAGGTTGATTTTGAGTAGTTATGTGTGTTAAAATAGTTGATGATTGAGTGATTCTTATGGTTGTTTCGATTATGGTCTTGGCATGAATTATAACCCTTGCTTAAAAATGAAAGGAATATGAACTATATGCTTAATTAGTATTCGGATTTGGAGACGGTTATAGGTTGAATTCAATGTTAAAAGAAGTACTTGAGTCGATACATATTGCCGAATGTATTTGAAGGTGATTGACTAAACATATAAATTTGAGAATGGGATAATGGTAAACTTAGTTGGATTTGGCATTTTGAGTGATGCACTTAACTCTTGTGTCGATTGAGTCGATATATGTTTTTATTATGAAAACTAAATGATGTTTAAGAAATTTGAATATGCATAGTATTAAATTAGTATTATGTCCAATGGTGTATGAGTAGAGCATATGTATGATGTTAAATAACTAGTTAATAACATCATTTGTACTAAATTGTATGATATACATGTATTAAACCGAGTAGCTCAATTAATAAGATTTATTTGTGGAATTAAGCTCAAGAGCTAAGAGGGTCAAAATCGGATAAAGGAAAAGAAAAAGCAATCGAGTAGTCCATCCGCAACTATTCAAAATATCCGAGGTAAGTTCTTAAGTAATTGAGTTTGATTCCTTTGTAAGTTTTAAGTTTTAAAACGGGATGAATATGAATTATGTATATATGTTAAGGTCAATGACTTTTCTAAATGACGGCATATATGATATTATGTTTTTATATGTGAATGAGAACTTTCTGAGTAAATTGTATAAATCAGCTAGGGACAGCAGCAGTAGCATGTTTTGGAAAAATTACCATAAATTGCGGGAGTTGAGTTAAAGGCTGAATAAATTATGTAATTAAAGCTTGATGCGTCTAGTTTCAGTATAAAAGAAATTTTGTAAGTAAAGGGCTGCCGATAATGAGATTTTCAAAATTGTGAGACAGAGTCTGAATGGCCCTGAAATCCCCTGTTTAGTATTTGGAAAAATCATTATAAATCGTACAAAAATGATTATAAGATAAAATTTTATGCTTAGACTCCTTAATGAGTCTAGTTTCAAACAAAATAAACGAAAATATATTTCGAATTCTGTACAATGAGGAATTAAATTCTTAGTGAAGAGTAGTCAGAGTAGTCAAGAAGTAAAATAGGGGAAACTTTAAGAAAAATCTGGTATTGATTGGCCAAACCAAAAATTCTGAAAATTTTGTGGATAGAGGGTATACGAGTCTATTTCCATGGAAAATTAACGGCACATAATTTGGAATTTCGTAGCCCCAGTTACAAATAATTTAACGACTGTTGCTCAGGAAAACAGCTTGTAAAGAATTTGTGGTTACGTTGTAAACATGGATAAAACTTGTTTTAGTTGCTCATAAGCTATTGATTAAACCCATATGTGAATTCTAAATTGTGATATTATAAAATGATATATGAGTGTTAGATGGATCTTTGATATTAAAATTTGTGAAATTGTAAGTTTATAAGTATTCGAATATGAAATGATAGTATGGCTTGAACTGAATTATTCATTGGAAAATGATAGATGTAGATGCGATCAAGACAAAGTGTATACATGAAAGTATATGTGGTATGTGAAGTATATTTGGATAATTGTGATGTGAATACATGAAAATTTATATTTTGATTTAGGATTTAATGTGATGAATGTGTATATATGAGATAAGGCCGAATGGCCAATGTGATGAATGTGAACATGCATATATGTGTTAAGGCAGAATGGCCAATGTGATGAACGTGGAAGTGTATATACGTGGTAAAGCTGAATGGCTAATGCGAAATGTGTATGAGATGGAAATGTGGTAAAGCCAAATGGCTGATGTGAGAGATGTATGATATATATATATATATATATATATATATATATATTGTGGCCAAATGATAAACGGTTGAAGGTATGTTCTATTAGATATTTGATGAGGTAAATGAATTACAAATATGATAGTCGATGTGAATGTTGTAACATGTGAATAAATATGCATGAAACTCGTGATGTAAACCCGGGATTAAAGACCGGATGACTATATGTGGTGACTATGTGCAGGTTAAAACCCATTGACTTTGTGTGGAGATTTCATCCGAGCTAAAGGTCTCACTGATAACCCGAGTAGAGTTTAAAGCTATAAGACTTCGCAATAAGAATTGCTTATAAATATACTCAATGCAAAAGGTTAAACAGGTATGTACTCCTAGTTTATATGTGAGCTTGATTTGAACTAAATCATAAGGTAGTTATGTGATGCATACGTGAGCAATCTATGAGACTATTCCTATGATTATGTGGCGTCGGATCAGTGTGAAAGGTTATGTGAAACTATACAATATATCTATGCCACATGAGCTCACTTTTATGTGAAAGTTTATCAGCCTATTGTATATGATGATATGTGCAATTTGGTAAAGGGATGGTATGCCCCGAAGGAAGAGTGAAATAAAAATACGAACAACTATGTTATAATTTGATTGTTATCTGTTGACACTGCTTAAAACTTACTAAGCATTGTAATGCTTACTCCGTTTACTTTGTTTCCTCTGTTTTATAGATCTCATTTGGAAGTTACAGACTCGGGGATCGTCAGCAACTAGTCACACTATCACTATCCACTGCTTGTTACTGTTATGTTTTGGATTATTGTATGGCATGTATAGAATAGACCATTGGCCGAAGAATATTTTGGTTAATGTATATATAAGCCATGCGAAAATGGCATCTTTTGAATGTGTACTTATAGAAGTTTAAATTTGTATCCCTGGCTGTCTTTAGTATTTATCTAAAGGAATGTTCAAAAAAAAAAAATTACTGTTCTGATATGAGTTTCAAGTCTGGTAATGCCCCTTCACCTATTCTGGCGACGGATACGGGATAGGGGTGTTACATTCGGTCCTTCTTTAACTTGCTTGTCTTCTTCGCTGTCGAAAAGTTCGTTCAATTTCAGGGTCTACAGGGAGTAAATTGATAATTCGATCAATACTCATAAACAACTAAAATAATCACAGAAATATTAATTAAGTTAAAATTGAATAGAAAAATAAACCAAAATGCAAAACTAACAAATTCACAAATAATGACCTTTTAAAACAATCCCCGGCAATGGCGCCAAAAACTTGGAATGACGGAAATGTGCAAGTGTACACAATCACAACAAGTAATAAAGTGACAAGTAAATGTCGAGTTATCGTACCCACAAGGATTGTGAAAATAATTATTTATGAATGCAATTTTAAAAATACTTTGGTGAAGAAAAATATTTTGATTTGAAGAGGTGATTAAAACTAGGATTTTAACTAAGTAAAATAAATAAAAATAAAATAAAGGTTTCAATGCACGATTTAAAAAGATGATTTTAATCAAGATGACATAATTGTGTTAGATTAATTACATTTCTTAACTTAGAATTATTAAACTCATGTTTATGTTGTTACGAATAAATTCAAGGCAACTCAGTAATTTGCTAACTTATGAACATACTTACTTACCAAAAATTCATTTATCTCTTGACTATATCTCTATGTCAATTCAACCGATTAAACAAATTTTAATAAGCAAACGTGTTAATGCACATACATACTTATGAAATTAAAATATCTCTTTTACATATCTCTATGCTAATTCAAACAATTAATTCAATCTCATAAGCACATAAAATGTAACACCCCTAACCCGAATCCGGTCGCCGGATTTAGGATAAGAGGTATTACCGAACTAAACATTTACTTATCTCGTTCACAAGTTCATAAAACGTAATTCCAAAATCAAGTTGAAATCTATACAAACATTCAAGATCATATGCCATATTCGTATGGCTAAATATTTACAAATACAAAACATCGTTCTCAACAGTCTAACCTATACATGCCACATCAACTCCAAAATATAATAGTACCAAAATGATCGATAGTGTGACGAACTGCTGACGATCCACGAGTCGGTGACCAAAATCAACAATCTAAAAAAAATAAAAATAAATAAAACAGAGAAACAAACAACAGAGTGAACTTTCATAAGCTTAGTAAGTTTTAAGCATTACTAACAATTTAAACTTGTCATTTAAACCGAACATTAAGTATCACAAAACTCGTATTCTAATTACCAATCACTCGGCCGAATATCCACAAGTGTACCACTTATAAAGCCTATTGGCCGAATATATATATAAATACACAAAGAAATTTTCAGCACATGCTTCACTTTACTTTATGGCTCATACAACTAATTTAATTCACATATTTTCATATAATGACAAACATCGACCGAATAGGTCATTCTCTTATTCGTAGATATAATAATCATCCACACAAATATATCGTTATTTGATACCAATAATTCACCTTGAAATCAATTCACATATGAGTACATAATACGTACCTAGCCATCATAATGTATCATACATAATCAATAATAGTTTGCTTTGAACATTCGAATTCGTAATCTTACTCGAATCACCGTGTGACAACCCGAATCAGGGCCTAATCGGAATAGTGGTTTCGTGACCACAAATTCGAGATAGAAATAATTGTTTTATAATTATTTTATAATTATTTTGAGGTTTATGATATGATTTCATGATTTCGTGAAAATTTCGTGAAGAAATTCAATGCATAAAGTGCTTAATTTGAAGTTAGGGACTAAATTGAATAAGTTGCAAAACTTGCATTCTAGAAGTTTCTAGTATGAAATTGCTTTAAAATATTAATTAGGAGGTCTTAAATAGCAATTTGACCAATTTTAAGTTCATGGACAAAATTAGGACATGGAAGGAATTTTTTTGAAAGTTTAGTAGTAAGGGCATTTTGGTCATTTAGGGGTAAAATGAATTAAAATACAAAATTAAAAGCCAATTTTGCTCATCTTCTTCATGGAGGCCGAAATTAGCATGGGGGAGGCCATGGCTAGGGTTTTCAAGCTTTCCAAGCTCAATAGTAAGTGATTCCAAGCCCCGTTTTTAATGTTCTTTACGTTTTTGGAATCCGGTAGCTCGATTAAGCTTATTCTAGCAATTATTTAAGCTAGGGTTCATATTTGGAAAAATACCCATAGGTGAAATGTGTTTATTTTGATGTTTTATGGTAGAATATGAAGCTTGAAATTGTGTTAAACAACTTTTGCTAAGTGATTTTTCAGTAAAAAAACGAGTAAAACTAAGCATAATCGATAAACATATCTATTGTTCATAACTATGTGTTAGAGTGAGAATTTGATGTTGCCATAGAAGGGAAAAATGATCAGTATGTCATAAAACATAAGGAAATAGGATGAAGTTTAATTTTCGAGTCTTGGGAAAAAGTGCAAATATGCAAAAGTTTAGGGGTCAAAATGCAAATTTGTAAAAATATGATTTTTAGACCCACATGAATAGTGTGATTAATATTAGGCTAAATGTGATATTATAGATCAAGAAAGGCGTGGAATCGATCTCGAACGGGAAAGGAAAATGTTTTGGACTAAATTGCAAAATTTATATATTTTGCACCGAGGTAAGTTTGTATGTAAATATTGCATTAATTTTATGTACATTCTTATATTTCAGCCTATTATGTAAATATATTAGCGGATGTTAAAAATATAAATAGACCATTGGAAGAATGGAAATAAACAATAGAGAGAGATCCCGGTTGAACATTCGGAGAGATCGAATAAAATAGAGGAAGCGTAGCCAGGTCACATGTATGATGCTGAGTGCACATCATGTGTACAAGAAAGCTACGAGATACAATGTAGTAGCTAGGTCACATGTGTGATACGGGATGTATCCCATGTAGACAAGAGAGCTACGTAAGAGATGAATGTAGCTAGGTCGCATGGGTGATACTATGTGTACACCATGTAGACAAGAGAGCTACGGGATATATGTAGCTAGGTCGCATGCGTGATTCCAAGTGAAGGACACCATGTAGACAAGAGAGCTACGAGATAAATTGGCTAGGTCACATGGGTGGTACTAAGTGTTCACCATGTGTACAAGAGAGCCGAATTATATGAAATATGATGGTGGAGGTGTGTGTTTGAAACCATCAAGTATCGGGAATTGATCCGAATTGTTCAACGGGATGGCTTTATGGTGACAATGTAATTATGGACCTATACTTGTAATGTATGAAATGTAGTGAAAATGAATTGTGATATGTATGTTAAAATGAGGTTAATACAAAGAAAGTGTGAAAGAGTGAATTAGCACTAAAACTGTTGTGGGACAGTAGCAGTGACGTGATTTTGAAAACTCACCAAAAATAGTAGGAATTTAACTAGAGGCTGAATGAGATGTGAAATTAAAGCTTGATGAGTCTATTTTCATATAAAAGAAATGGAGCAAGTAAAGGAATTCTATATTTTGAGATATTTATAATTGTGTGTGACTTGCTCAGAATGACTATGTGATCCCCTGTTCCAACTTTGAAAAATCATTAAAAATTGTACAAAACAAATTAAGAAATATAGTTTATATGCATAAATTAATTATTGAGTCTAGTTTTAAATTAAACAGGTTTCATGATTATTTGAATTGTATACTGGGAGAAATTAAATTCGTAGTGAACAGAGGTCAGATCAGTCAAGCTGTGTAACAGGGGAAATTTTAACTAATAAACTGTACTAATTGGCTTGACCAAAAATTTTAGAAAAAAATTAATGAATAGATATATGAGTCTATTTTCAATGAAAATTTACGAAATTGGATTTCGAGTTTTGTAACTCGAGTTATGATTTATTTAGTGAACATGACGCAGGAGAGACAGCTTGACCAAAGTGGAATAAATAGTGAAATTAAAAGTAGATACACTTGAGTTATTATGTAATCATACTAAATTCTTTATTCATTATTTATGTACTTGCTTACTAAGCGTAAAGCTTACTTCCTTCTTTTCATTTATTTTTAGTTTGTCAGTCACTCAGGGGGTTGGAGATCGTCGGAGGCAAAGATCACACTATCAAGCCATTACCCTTGGAGTATTGGCTAGTATATGTTAAATGTTTTCATGTGAGTGGCATGTATAAGAAGTTTATTTCATGTCATGTATTATTATTATGATTTGGTTTACGATTGGCCTACATTGAGCTTTTGTACATGGCCGTGAGATGTGGTCTTTATTTATTGTGGTTTGCAAGTTTTAATTTTGGTGAGAACTTTGTGACTCGATTTTATATGTTTGTGAATGTTTAAGTCCCAGTAACGCTCGAACCTTGTTCCGGAGTCGGATACGGGTGAAGGGTGTTACATTTAGTGGTATTAGAGCTATGGTTTAGTCGGTTCTCGGACTAACCTAGCATGTGTAAAAGTCCACTATACATGCCATCGATCCGTGATAGTGTGATGTCTCCGGCGTGTATGAACACCGTCTTGTTTAGACAGAGGTACTCTCCAACCGAGCTGACCGACCATGTTCAATGTGATGCGAAAGTGTTTGAATAAAATTACGATTATGATGAGTCTCGATTTAGAAAAGTATGAATAAAAATTTATGATATATATATAAGTGATAACACGTGAGATGAAAAGGTCATGTTGTAATAAATATCTATACACGCTTGATGCTCCTATGATGTAGCGTATTTGATTTACTTGATAAGGTGAATGGGATAAATAGAAATTCAGTAGAGGTATGAGTAAAAGTTCCTAATATTATGATATGAATAAATATGTCATTGCCTTGATTGAACATTGAATGTTGATGAATGTGAATGATATTTTTTTTATGAGATAAATGATTATAATGAAATGAATTTATCTATGTTAAATTGTTTGGACTGAATTATGTGATTGTAATGATATGTATATGATGATGCATGAAATGAAAGTTGCCATTGTGATGCAAATATCTATGTTTGTTTAACCCTTATATGATGTCATGAGTATGATTTGCTCGAGTAGATGAATGGATAAGTCAAGCTATTCAAACAAATAAATAAAATATGATGCATGCATAATTATACTTGACTAAATGAGATAAGCTGGAAAGTGGGCATTAAACCAATATGAATGTTAGTTACTCAAATGAATGACATGATTGAGATATGATTGCTCTGATGAAAGCTGTGTTTCATGTATATGTATATGAGAGTTGAGTCGAGGCCCTACGACCCTTCCCCTTATCAAAGTGGTGTTTTATAATGGAATTTCATGAGATTTGTACTTGAATAAGTTTCTCGGTTGAGAAACCAAAGAGTTTGATGCTAGAATAATTATAAATATGATTAGAGATTGAAGAATGAGTTGATAAGAAAAGTCAAAGCTAAAAAAAAAAAGAAAAAAAAGAGAATATGTATAATACTATGATTTTGTTTCATCTACTTGATGCTCCATTTGATATGTATATATAGGAAGATACATTGTTCTTGTTGCATTTAATTCAAAGTGAGATTAAATGATGTTTTCTATTGGATTTCTTTTCTTTAAGGAATTATCGGGATTTTCTATATTTTCCTATGAGTTTGGTTTTGATTTTCCTAAGCATAGTATCGTATCTTGGGTTTCTTTATTCAGGTTTCTCTATCTTGGATTTCTTTATTTGGTTTTCTTGTTATCTTTATTCCAGTAATTTTTCAATTATGACTCATGCTTGGAGTGCATTCTTCACTCGTGATAATCATGTCAAGTATGACTATACTTTGATTTGATTTGGGTAATATGGTGATTTCAAAGATTGGGATTTTTCTAATTTTCGTGTAAGGTTTGACAACGATAAAAGCATAAGTGATAAAAGTGCGAGTTTCAATCGGTATGGTGGATTACTTCTCTCAAGTAAGTCAATTATAGTTAATGTCTTCAATTGAGATGTTTTGGTTACTTGAGCTAATGCAATTGAAATAGTTTTGATTAACGTAAGGAATGAATAGTAAAGGATGGCATGATGAAATATTTTGTAACTAGAAGAAAAGATTATTTTCGAGGTTATATCGTAATTATTTCCGTAGTGGAAAGAGGAAAATATGATAGTGAGTAGTAAACTAAAAGAGTATAGTGAGGATCGACTTACGATGTTGAATTTGATTGGATCCGATTCATGATATTATTATTCGAGGCTTATACTGAGAAAGAATTGTATGAAGCTCACAGTGAAATTTGCCTATTCATTCAGAGAGTAATGACGTAATCGTAATTTGATTCGGATGTTATTGGATTATGATTTATTGATGATGAAAATCAGTATGATTATTTTCGGAAGAGTGTAGGTCCCTTTGATCGTTGGATTTCTTGGAATTCTAGTCTCCATTAACCAAATTGAGATCTGGTTTTATGTCAAGATGACAAGGGAAACGGAGAAGGCTTGAAAATTTAAGAACAATTGAGAGATGAGTCCGTAAGCTTTCATAATATATGAAAAAATTAAAAGATATATTGGAGGCACCACTGAGTCAAATTTCTTCAGCACCGAATCTGAAATTTATGCATCTAAGTGAAGACCACTTTTTTTAGGTAAGATTTTGGGGACGAAAATCTCTAAAGGGGGAGAATTGTGACAACCCGAAACAGGGCCTAATCGGAGTAGTGGTTTCGTGACCACAAATTCGAGATAGAAATAATTGTTTTATAATTATTTTATAATTATTTTGAGGTTTATGATATGATTTCATGATTTCGTGAAAATTTCGTGAAGAAATTCAATGCATAAAGTGCTTAATTTGAAGTTAGGGACTAAATTGAATAAGTTGCAAAACTTGCATTCTAGAAGTTTCTAGTATGAAATTGCTTTAAAATATTAATTAGGAGGTCTTAAATAGCAATTTGACCAATTTTAAGCTCATGGACAAAATTAGGACATGGAAGGAATTTTTGAAAGTTTAGTAGTAAGGGCATTTTGGTCATTTAGGGGTAAAATGAATTAAAATACAAAATTAAAAGCCAATTTTGCTCATCTTCTTCATGGAGGCCGAAATTAGCATGGGGGAGGCCATGGCTAGGGTTTTCAAGCTTTCCAAGCTCAATAGTAAGTGATTCCAAGCCCCGTTTTTAATGTTCTTTACGTTTTTGGAATCCCGGTGAGTTCGATTAAGCTTATTCTAGCAATTATTTAAGCTAGGGTTCATATTTGGAAAAATACCCATAGGTGAAATGTGTTTATTTTGATGTTTTATGGTAGAATATGAAGCTTGAAATTGTGTTAAACAACTTTTGCTAAGTGATTTTTCAGTAAAAAGCGAGTAAAAGCGGCATAATCGATAAACATATCTATTGTTCATAACTATGTGTTAGAGTGAGAATTTGATGTTGCCATAGAAGGGAAAAATGATCAGTATGTCATAAAACATAAGGAAATAGGATGAAGTTTAATTTTCGAGTCTTGGGGAAAAAGTGCAAATATGCAAAAGTTTAGGGGTCAAAATGCAAATTTGTAAAAATATGATTTTTAGACCCACATGAATAGTGTGATTAATTATTAGGCTAAATGTGATATTATAGATCAAGAAAGGCGTGGAATCGATCTCGAACAGGGGAAAGGAAAATGTTTTGGACTAAATTGCAAAATTTCTATATTTTGCACCGAGGTAAGTTTGTATGTAAATATTACATTAATTTTATGTACATTCTTATATTTCAGCCTATTATGTAAATATATTAGCGGATGTTAAAAATATAAATAGACCATTGGAAGAATGGAAATAAACAATAGAGAGAGATCCCGGTTGAACATTCGGAGAGATCGAATAAAATAGAGGAAGCGTAGCAGTCACATGTATGATGCTTTGAGTGCACATCATGTGTACAAGAAAGCTACGAGATACAATGTAGTAGCTAGGTCACATGTGTGATACGGGATGTATCCCATGTAGACAAGAGAGCTACGTAAGAGATGAATGTAGCTAGGTCGCATGGGTGATACTATGTGTACACCATGTAGACAAGAGAGCTACGGGATATATGTAGCTAGGTCGCATGCGTGATTCCAAGTGAAGGACACCATGTAGACAAGAGAGCTACGAGATAAATTGGCTAGGTCACATGGGTGGTACTAAGTGTTCACCATGTGTACAAGAGAGCCGAATTATATGAAATATGATGGTGGAGCTGTGTGCTGAAACCATCAAGTATCGGGAATTGATCCGAATTGTTCAACGGGATGGCTTTATGGTGACAATGTAATTATGGACCTATACTTGTAATGTATGAAATGTAGTGAAAATGAATTGTGATATGCATGTTAAAATGAGGTTAATACAAAGAAAGTGTGAAAGAGTGAATTAGCACTAAAACTGTTGTGGGACAGTAGCAGTGACGTGATTTTGAAAACTCACCAAAAATAGTAGGAAATTAAATAGAGGCTGAATGAGATGTGAAATTAAAGCTTGATGAGTCTATTTTCATATAAAAGAAATGGAGCAAGTAAAGGAATTCTATATTTTGAGATATTTATAATTGTGTGTGACTTGCTCAGAATGACTATGTGATCCCCTGTTCCAACTTTGAAAAATCATTAAAAATTGTACAAAACAAATTAAGAAATATAGTTTATATGCATAAATTCATTATTGAGTCTAGTTTTAAATTAAACAGTTTTCATGATTATTTGAATTGTATACTGGGAGAAATTAAATTCGTAGTGAACAGAGGTCAGATCAGTCGAGCTGTGTAACAGGGGAAATTTTAACTAATAAACTGTACTAATTGGCTTGACCAAAAATTTTAGAAAAAAATTAATGAATAGATATATGAGTCTATTTTCAATGAAAATTTACGGAATTGGATTTCGAGTTTTGTAACTCGAGTTATGATTTATTTAGTGAACATGACGGAGAGAGACAGCTTGACCAAAGTGGAATAAATAGTGAAATTAAAAGTAGATACACTTGAGTTATTATGTAATCATACTAAATTCTTTATTCATTATTTATGTACTTGCTTACTAAGCGTAAAGCTTACTTCCTTCTTTTCATTTATTTTTAGTTTGTCAGGTCAGCTCAGGGGTTGGAGATCGTCGGAGGCAGCATCACACTATCAAGCCATTACCCTTGGAGTATTGGCTAGTATATGTTAAATGTTTTCATGTGAGTGGCATGTATAAGAAGTTTATTTCATGTCATGTATTATTATTATGATTTGGTTTACGTATTGGCCTACATTGAGCTTTTGTACATGGCCGTGAGATGTGGTCTTTATTTATTGTGGTTTGCAAGTTTTAATTTTGGGCAGAACTTTGTGACTCGATTTTATATGTTTGTGAATGTTTAAGTCCGGTAACGCCTCGAACCTTGTTCCGGAGTCGATACGGGTGAAGGGTGTTACACACCGGCGTTAAGCCTGCTAGGTTTTAAAACCCGAATCCAGTCACTAGCACAAAGCCTGCAGGACTTTAAGCCCGGATATAGTACCAGCACTAAGCCTGTGGGATTTAACCCGAATATATTACCAGCACGAAGCCTGCAGGATTTAACCCGGATATAATTATATATCGAGTGCCAAGCATATTTACCCACATGATAACTCGGCTTACATAACATATCACATTTGTACTTCAATTTCTTCATTCGAGTATAAGCACACAAAGAAAATACACCTTCAATATAACTCTCGGTTCAACATTTATACGCAAGAACACATAACCATTTCACTATCTCAGCTTAACTCCTAATATCCATTCGGTTACATGCTATATACTCAATTTATTTATTAAACAACCTTATTCAAGTAGAGACAATAGGTCGCAATTCATTTATCATACTTATCTCATTACATCAATCATCTAATAACTGTAATTACTCAAAACTTACCTCGGTATATTCGAACGCTCGCGGATGGGCTACTCGATTACTTTCTCTTTTCCCCTATCCAACTTTAAGCTTCCTTGCTTTTGAGCTTAATTCAAAACAAATAGATTTGTTTAATTACTTAACCAATATTATTTACTTATTAATCACATTCGGCAATCATATATCAAATTCAATATGCATTATAATTTATAAAAAAAAATTATGCCATGATTCAAATTTCATATTTATTAATAACCGAAAATGGCAAGAATTTATCAAGCCATGAAAATCGCTTATAGCTCAAACACAAAATGATCATATAACCCTAATGACCGATTATTCAACTTATGTCTAGCTCACATACACAAGCAAAACTCACATAGCTTATCTTGCTTTCTTATACACAAATTTAACCATCGCAATTATTTTATCAAGAAACTCCCTAATCATTTTAGCCAAATTTTCTATTACCAAATAAATCACATATATATAACACTACTCATTACACATATACATCAACAATCAAAAATTCCCACTCCTTAGCTATTGCAGAATGCTTATATAAGTCTTGAGTCATCTTTAATACATTCATCAATCTTCGAATTCAACTTAATATAAAAATAATATCACTTAAACAGTCATCACCAAAACATTTGTTCAAATGGACATAGCCGAATACCCTACTTAGCTAAATGATTCACACAATTTCACTAATAGCCAACTCAAATTCATCCTTAATTTCTCCTATAACGAAATTCATAAAAATTTTAATAAGAAATACATCAAATTTCATGATCGAATTTGCATTTATAATAAAAAAAAAAAACTAAATCCTTGCATCTTGTCAATATGTCCAAATAAACAAATAAAAAATTACTTAATTCACCACCTAAGCAACATGAAACTCCATTACAATCACAATTATTCATTCTTTCAAACTAACATTCAACTATCAATAATTTAGCAAAACTTAGGTAAATGGCCGAATGCTATATCCTCAACCAAAACTAAAGTTTTTAACATGGGCTATGTAGGAAACTATGTAATTAACTAAATTTTCACAAGACTTTGAAGATAGCACATGAAACATACCTTAATTTTGATGCTAACATAGCCGAAAGTTTGGTCTCTCCTATCCCCTCTTTCGGTAATGAAGAACAAAAGTTATCAACCTTGTTCTTTTCACCCACTTACTTATTTCATTATAATATAAAATTGTTATTACATATTATAATACATTTATCTATATAAATACATATAAAATTTATACTTTTTCAATTACTCAACCACATGGCCGGCCACTATAAAAAAAATGACAATTTAACATGCACATCCTTATGATTTTTAAACCATAGTAATAAGCCATCACATAAATACCTAGCACATTTTCAAAAATTTTCACATAAGTCCCTTTCAATAAAATTCACCTTAATTGGAAAAAATCAAAGCACCACAAATTCACATATGCATTTTCACACAAATTAAGCACAAAATTTATCATTCAATTATTTTCATGACTCGGTTTAGTGGTCCCGAAACCACTTCCCGACTAGGGTCAAATTAGGGCTGTTACATAAAAGATTACGTGAGGTAACAATGTATTTCTACCTTGAAACAGTTTACTCACCATAATCTTGCAAGTTATGCAAGGCTAATATATCGTTAGATATCGTTGCTAATGTAACCCTCAGCTACCTTAGATGATCAAACATGCACTGATTAAGTATCGTGTCAATTAATTACAATTTCAATCCATTTAAATAATTAATTCATTAGTTACCTTACAATTGTAATGCAAGAATAGCTTAGTCATGGTTTTACTTAATCAAACATCTTATTGAGGCCTATAACAACACAAACACAATTTTAATAAATTAAGTAGATGAAATGCAATCAACTTAACACAAATTAAATTTAAGCCATATTAATTAAATTGAACATATCAACATCACAAATATTCATATATATGTTCATAACAA
The DNA here is from genome assembly GCA_025698475.1 of Gossypium anomalum. NCBI lineage: Eukaryota > Viridiplantae > Streptophyta > Magnoliopsida > Malvales > Malvaceae > Gossypium > Gossypium anomalum. The sequence continues at coordinate 45,458,484 of CM046963.1, forward strand.
CAACAATAAAATTAAAAGGATAAGGAACAAGAATCAAATCCGGTGTTTCTCCGAGGCTTGACTAGTTTGCTCCGCTCCTCCTTCTCCGATTGTTCTTGTTGAACCGAGGCTTCCACGAACACTTGAATGCTGCTCCAAATGGTGGTTGAAGGACTCTTTTTCAAGAGGTGAAATCAGCAAAGGAATAGGGGAAGAAAATAAAGAACAATGGAAAGGAATGAAGAGAGAAAAGTGAGGGAGAAGTGAAAAAATGAATGGGTTTGAGATGTGTTTGAAGTGAGCAGCAAATGGGGCATTTATAGGTTGAGACGGCTGCTAAAATTATCAAAAATCAGCAGCCATAGAGTCCCCCCATGGCCGGCCACACATGTGGCAAGTTTGAAGAATTCAAACTTGTTGTTTTAAGGTAAGGGCAAATCTAGAAAGGCACAAATAGTGGAAGCGTTTGAATGCAATTTGAAGGTGTCTTCAAGGGTCATTTTGCAAGTTAAATAATCAGCCAAGCAAGCTGATTGGGTCAACATGTGAGACAATTTTGGGCCGCCCAATGCTCGGTTGGATCAGTTTTCTCAGTTCAGCTTAACTGGGCCACTTTTCATAATTAATTAATAATAATTTATTTAACCCAAATTAAATTGGATTAAAATTAAAATTAATTAGATTATGAATTAATACACATAATTTGGACCGTCCTAAGCTGAAAAATTAATTTGCCTTGATGCTTCAAATTTGCTTCTCGATTTTGTGCTTCTAATAGTGTCTGCTAAACCGTTTTTCACCTTTTATGCAAATCTATCAAAAATAATCAAAATTAATTATAAAATTAAGTAAAATTAATTATAAAATTAAGTAAAATTAAACATGTTAATAATTTAAGTACTATTTAATTATTTTATAATAATTAAATATTTTTCGACAAGAATTTTACCTAAACTGCATGAATTTGAATTAAAAAGGGCATGAAAAAGTGTGTATATTTCCGTGTTTCCAGTAGTATATCTGCAAACTAGTAGTGGCTTGTCCACAAAATTTATCAGTGGCAGTATATCTGCATATCAGTGGTGGCTTGTCGACAAAGTGTTATTAGTGGCAGTTTATCTACAAGTCAGTTGTGGCTTGTCCAGAAATGGTGTTACGGATGGATGAGTTTTGGGGAACACAATATGTGGCGTGTAGCGGAGATGGATAGGAACTTTCTATAAAATGTGCATCATTTTTAAATATGTGTTGATATGTCCATGCATAAGTATCAGTGTTATAAATCATGAATATTATGATGTTTGATTCATAAATTTTGATATGTATGTAAATATTTTTTCTGGATCTCACACTGAGCCTTTTAAAGCTCACCCACATTACTTGTGTGTTTCAGATAATCCTTGTGGTTAGGACTCGAAATCGGTCATCAGAGATGCTCTCGAAAAATGGCTTTCATGATTATGGATTTTTACTATCTTTTGGACTTTTATGGACTTTATAACTTTTATTTGGGATTTTATTTTGCGAGAAACTATTGAAATATGGCATGGGATTTTAAATTTTGGACATTGTACAATTTTCATGGATTTTTATATTATGGATTAAATGATTTGATATTTTTCCTGATAAAATCGTTTTATGCAAACTCAATTTATCGAATTTGAATTAGAGGATCATCAAGTTGTTTTACAAATATTAAACAAGAGTTCTTTTTTATATTAAAAACCCTGTAATTAAGAGAACTACTAGCATGTGTTTTCCAAAGGTTAAATCAATTTACTTCAATTCAAGTTTTCACTATATCTATGGCCCATGTAATTGCTTAGATTGGGTTGTAACATATAAGCCCGATTTGAGGGGTTACATGAAAGCTCCACCCCTCATATAGGCTCTCCCAAACATTCCTAATCCCTTTACATTAGAGAATCCCTCGGAGACAAACCCTCCAATTCAATCACATGTCTTTCCTCTTCCAGCATAGGAAGCAACCCCTACAAAATCAGGTAGTAACTTCCCTTGGCGTGGCCTTATAGAATCAGTGCCCTCTCCCATGGCTCTCAATTCTATTCTTCAGTAACAACTAAGCTTGTTGCCTCAACAGTAAAAAGAAGCCTTCTCTTCTTATCTTGCATCCCATCCCTTAGAGGATCCTCTATCTCTCATGGCTCAAGTGTTAGAGATTTCATCTCTCGAACATGGTCTTTGGGAGGGGCTCTCAGAGATGCTAGTAGGCGCTACAATAGCAGAATAGCATATTTGGAGAAATCTATGAAATCTAATGAAGAAGCTTTGGCTAAACTGCACTAGAAATACCAAAACTCAAGCAGTTTGATTGCAAGGCTATCTACCCAGCTCACGACTTTGAATAACAAGTATGGGTATGTTCTAACTGAAAATAATTAGTTGAAAGATGAGATCAACCACTTGTGGGATCAAAAACCTATCTTTAAAGAGAATTCTAAGGATCAAGAAGAGAGGCATAAGGTAGAGTTGGAGAGGCTGTGCTAATCTCATGGAGAAACCTTCAAGAAGTATCAAGAAGATACTTAGAAGAACCTTGTAGAGGCTCTACCAGAGTAGAAATCGAACTTGATCCTACACGCCCAAGTGGCCGCTGGTCCCCTTAACCTTAGCAAGTTAGACTTCGATTATCTAAAGGATATCTCCGCAGAATCGCTCAGCTTTGACGTTTACAATCCAGAAGGTGAAGAGTGAAAGGCTTTCCAAAGAGAGTAGAAACAATTAGTTATCTTTTCCACCCCTACTATACCCGTAGCTGAGGATAATGAATTGGACTTAGCAGACATGGAGCAAAACCTTAAAGGTCATCCCCAACTAGTTGAAGTCTCTATTCAACCTGCCAACCAACCCACCAAATGAGGAAATTGAATTTAATCCTTAAAATCATAAATCAATTCATTTCAATCTATAAAAAACTTTTCATAAAAAAATGTCTCACCTTAGTTTCTTACCTTGTAACACAATTCAAAATACAGTAATTTACAACTAGTTCGGATTATAGAAATACAAATCGTAAAATCTGAGCTATTCGTCAACTACTTTGTCTTTTCCTTTCTTTTTTGATGAATTTGATTTGACATTAGCTACAAATTAAGACAAGCATAATAATTATCAATAAACAACCAATTTTGCATTCAATTACTAAATTATGCAATTTTTTCATTTTATTCAATTTAGTCCCTAAAATCAAAACTAACATAAATCTCACATTTAACCCCTAATGCACAATATCATCAATTGGTTTTACAATTTAGTTCCTTTTTAATTCTAAACTTAAAATCTATCAAAATATCATCAAAAGCTTCAACTACCTAATAATGGCAACTTCCTAATTATTTAACAATACTAAAAAATTCCACAAGAGTCAGCTAGCTTGAGCTATAAGCATTCTGAAATCATAAAAATTACAAGAAAACAACTAAATTGAATTAATCAATTTAAGCTTGAAATTTTTGAAACCCTTATCGTTTCATGTTCTCCCCTTCTCTTTGTTTCAAATGTTAGAAAATGTGAAGTGAAGTTTTGCTTTCTCTTTCAATCCACTTGGTTATTATGATTTTGTTTAATGTTTTATTTTAATTATAATTTTTTTAATCTTTAATCACTTCATTACCATCCACTATTATTAAACCATTGGTCTATTTGCTTCAAAAGTCCCTTAGTCATGCTCTACCTTATAATTTAATAACAATTCGTACTTTTAGCACTTACGCGATTTAGCCTCTATACACTAATTAAGCCTTAATTCAATAAAATTACCAGACCGAAATTCAATTCACTTCAATTATAACTCCGTAAATATTTAATAAAAAATATTTACGAGTCCGGTTTACGAAATCAGAATCCCAAAACCATAATTTTTGATACCACTGACTTTCTCGTGATTACAATTAACCCCATTGATTTTACTAACAGTAAAAATTAGTTCATAGGCCTTAAATTCTAATTTCTCAAATCTAACTAGTCAATACCTCTAATTAACGAACAATAGCTAATTAATAAACCACTAATCCACCACCATGCCCATTCTTGAAAATCTCTCGGTTCAACTTTCCGAAATGGCTCAATTTAAAAAATCTGAACCAAGATCAAACTTTTAAAAATTGAGATGTTACACTCAGTTAAATTGTGAAGTAGATGAATAATTGATTATAAGCGGAACTATACTTAAATAAATAAGATAAAATCAAGCTAGTGAAATAAGAACTTGCCATTATGATGCCATGTGAATAACATGTGAGGACAAAATGAGTAATGCAATTGTGAGCCATGTGTAATGAGAGTAAGGGTGGATTTGGATGGGTGGTGCATTTACCTACGGTTAGTGTAAAAATAACAGTGGCGGTGAGATTAGATACTGTAGCGATAATATAACGTGAGACAAAAAGTAAGTTAAATGCACCGCACTCCACCACCCATCCAAACCTACCCTAAGTGTAGCCAATGTGATGGAAAGTGTGCATAACCCAAAAATGATATTAAAGATTTTAATGACTTGTATGAATACTCAACAAATGAACAAAAAATGCTAGCAAAGGATAAAGTGATAATCACCTTAACTAAAATTTGATAGATAAGTTAAATAGCAAAATAAGTTTGGAGAACATATTATTTTAGAATTTTCTAATTTTTTAAAAGAATTTTGATTTTCTATAATCTTTATATAGAATCATGATTGAATTTGCAGAATTTATATAGAAGTTAATGACTAAATTTATTATTAATGGTTGGGTAACAAAAAAATAGTTTCAAAAACAATAGTGAGTAAATTGAAACTTTTTTAATTGGGTGACCAAAACAAAAACTTATACATAATTAGATTACTATTGGTAATTAAACCAAAAACCAAAGAGATATGATTACGGGATTGGAGCGTGCAAATTTGTTACCATAGACGTTATAACAGAATTAAAATTCCCGCTTACCCCAAATCCATAATTCAAAATTTTAAATTCCCATCCCTCTGATTCCGAATCAACGAAAAAAAATAAAGAACCCTCCCTCTTTTTCAAAATTTCTCACCCCGCCAACCCTATCCTTTACTCAAGACTCAATTCCTTCTTTTTATTTATTCATCTCTTTAGCGCCTACTTCCGCCCACCCTCTTCGTCTCCACGTCCTTTAATCCCTTCCATTTCTCTCCACCGTAAACATGCCGGTGTCTTCTTCTTCATCCCTTCCCGAATCTTCCTCTCGTCATTACACGTATAGTCGCAAGCAGAAATCTCTGGGCCTCCTTTGCTCCAAGTAAATCACAATCCCCTTTCCCTCACTTTAAAGTCTTTTTTTTATTCTTTTCAATTCAAAGATTTACTCTTTTTTTTTTCTTTTCAATTTTGACGTTGCAGTTTCTTGAGCATGTATAATAAGGATGGCATTGAGTTCATTGGTCTTGACGAAGCCGCTGCAAGATTAGGTACTTTCTTTTCAATTCAAAGATTTACTTTTTTTTTTATGTTTTTTTAATAATTTTTTTGAAGATTTGTTTTTTTTCTTCTTTTGTGATATTTTAAGGAGTTGAGAGACGGCGGATCTATGATATTGTTAATGTTTTGGAAAGTGTTGGGGTAATTTTCTTTTCTAATATTTGCTTCATTTTCTCTGATTTTGCTTTATGGCTTACATTTAAATGGTTTTTTTTACGTCAATGTTTTTAGGTTCTGACAAGAAAGGCGAAGAACAAATATACATGGAAAGGTTTTGCGGCAATTCCTAAGGCTTTACAAAATCTTAAGGTAAGCTCAAAGTATCCTCTTTCATTGTTTTGCTTAGTCTAATGTTGTAAAATATGTTTGAAATTGAACTGATTCTTTTACTTCTATGGTTTCATTTTTTGTCAGGAAGAAGGTTTCAGTAGCAATTTCAAAAAATTCGATGTACACAACATTGCAAAGGTAAGCAGAAAGGTTATTTAACCCTTTTTTCATCTATTCTTTTATTTTTGCTTACAAAAAAGCCTTGTGATTGGAATGGTTTCAGGTCTCAGATGATGATGACGACGATGAAGAGGATGAAGGCTTCTTTAATCCCATCACTGGGAGCCAGACTGAGACTTCAAAATCTACCTCTATTCTTAAGTCCTCATCGGTGAAAGTTGGTAAATTTCAATTATATCAATTTCGTTCTCTGTAATTCCCCGAAGAAAATGATGTTTTATTTATGTCAATAGAAATGGTCTGCTCTGATTTGATATGTAAACAATTAATCTTCAAGACGCTGATTTTAGTGAAATCTGATGGGTTTTAATTTGTAACTGATGAAGAGATCTTATGGATTATATTCTGATATTTGCAGATAACCGAAGGGAAAAATCCCTGGGGCTACTTACTCAGAATTTTGTCAAGCTTTTTCTCTGCTCTAGTGTGAGCCTTGTTCTTTGCTCTTTATCAATTGCCATGGAATTACTCTGTTATGGTCATCATTTTGATGTTTCTAAGTAAATGCTTGCCAGGCAGAGTTGATCTCCCTTGATGAAGCAGCGAGGTTGTTGCTTGGGAATGCTCACAATACCTCAGTAATGAGAAGTAATAATCCAAAACTTTTACTCATCCTCATTGTGAACTGAGGAACTAATACAAAGAGATAAAGACTAACTAATTTGTTGTTCATTTGATGATTCAACAGCAAAAGTAAGGCGGTTGTATGACATTGCAAATGTGTTGTCTTCCATGAATCTTATTGAGAAGGTAAATAGTTAACTGAGAAAACTAACAATGGCTTAGAATTGTTTAAACCTCAATATCTGCTGCCATGGAATTGTTATAGTCAAAGATTTAAGTTACAAGTGCTTGAAGTTTCCTAATTTTAAATAAATTTGTGTGCAGACTCACACTGTAGATACCCGGAAGCCTGCATTTAGGTGGTTGGGGCTAAGAGGAAAATCAGAGAAAGGATTTGCTGATGCCTTGGTTCTTAATGAGTCTAAGAAAAGGGTGTTCGGAACTGATGTCACCAACGTCAGTTTCAAGAAGAATAAGGTTGATTCTTCAAATGATCAGAATTTCAACAAGTCGCAGCAAAAGCATAAAAAAGTAGAAAATTTGGTGCCTGCGGATGATAGAAGCCGTTCGGAGGATTCGAAACAAGCTTCAAAGAGCTACCAGTTTGGTCCTTTTGCTCCTGTAAACTTGACTAAGATTAGTAACTCCGAGAATGATGCTAAGCCAGTCTATGATTGGGAGAGTCTTGCTTCCACTTACCGCCCTCAATATCACAATCAAGGTATAGTATAGTTTAATTGTCCATTATAAAAATTAAAATGAGTGGGCTGCATTAATAGTACTATTATTAATGCCAAGAAATATTAGTACGCATATGAATATTTAAATTTACATGTGAGTTGATGGGAATTCTATTCAAAAGCTACTCTATCAGTTCACATGGTGCTTTGTTAATAATGTGATGTTATGGATTGAGTATATGATGTTATGGTTAATATTTATTCTTCCTTATCAATAGCGTAGCACGTATATAAAAGATGTAATATGATTTTATAGTCAATATTTTGCAATTTTGGTTCCTCCATTCATTGTCAATACTTTTAGCCCGTTCATCTCTTTTCTGTTAGTTGCATCATTGGCTTGTCTCAATTCAGATGTTTGCATTTTCTTTAGGCATTTTCCTTACCTAGAGAATAAATGCTCCTAGTCATTCAATAGCAATTATTAATGATTCTAATACTAGTCTAATTTACTGCCATATTTTCAGCTTTAAGGGATCTCTTTTCTCATTACATGGAAGCCTGGAAATCATGGTATTCGGAAGTTGCTGGCAAAACCCCAATAAAACAAATCTCCTAAAGCTTTTGATCCAATGACACACCACTTGCTTTCTCCGGTTGACTGCATTTTGGGAAGCATTCTTTTCCTAAAATTGATCTATTTTCACTATTTTCTCCTTTTTAAAAAAAAAAAAATTGTTCCTTTTTCTTTTAGATAGAGATTTGACCTCTTGCTAGATGCATTTTCTCTTTGCACCAATTTGAGTGGCAACACACTTGTACACTAATTCACTCAAGATATCCATGCATTGTGTCCGTGGCAGTTACAGTGTTATATAAATTTCGATAGTTTTCATTTTTGGTATCGAGATAATGGTATGTCGTTTATTCTTCTAAGTTCCAACAGCCAAGTGGCTTATAGAAAAATAAATAAAGAAATAAACTGTCAAGGGTGGTTAATAGATTCGCTCAAATTTGAATAGTAACTTGATATTTGACAAGATTTGAAAAATATATTAAATTCAAAATTAGGATTAAATTAGAAATTAGGCATGTTTAGAGGTGTACATGGGTTGGGTTACCCGGCTTGGTTTGAAGGTCCGCTCAAAAAATGGGAGGGTTCGGGTAAAAATATAGGTTCGAAATATGGGTTTGGCAAAAAAATGAGGCTCGTTTAAAAAATGGACTGGGCTCGGGTAAAACTTTTTTGGCTTAGGTCTAGCCTCGGCCTGAATTATATACTAAATGTATATTTTTTATTTTTAATCATATTTATATTTTAATTTTAATTTTAATATAATCACTTTTGATTATATTTTTAATTTGTGTATTGTTTTAAGAATTGTTTTAATATCATTTTTTATTTGTTTTTTGTTTTAATATTTGTTTTAAATGTACTTGATGATTTATTATATTTTAAAATTTTTTATTTAATGAAATAAGTTAAAAAAATTTTAATATGGGCTGGGTTGGGTCGTGCTTGGGCTTAATAATTTTATTTTGGGTTGGGCTTGGATAAATTTTTAGGTTCATATTTCGGTCTGGCCCATGCACACGTCTAGACACGTTAGTATGCAATTTTATAATATAATTTTATAATATAATTTATAATACAAAATGTTAAATTTATAAAATGTTTATTTAAAAATACATTATTTTCTAGTATAATAGTAGTGTAATTTTTTATTCACTAGTACGTTTAAGAGGTGGTCATGTGTAGGGGTGAGTAAAATTTGATTCGATTTGAAAAACTCGATAAAATTTTTAAATTTTGAATTAAATAGTTCAAGTTATATGAGTTAATCAAGTTATTTGGATCAACTCGAATAAAAAATTAAATTTTTCGGTTTAACTCGAATATGAATTATACAATTTGAGTTATCCGAAAATTTGAATAAGAAAAAGTAAAATTATGTCATTTTGATAAATGTTTACCTTTTTTAAGATTAAAAGTCAAAATCATTAATTTAAAAAGCAAATTTATGTTGTTTTGATAAATATTTATTTATTAAGTTAAAAGGTAAAACCATTATATTATTTATATAGTTAAATAATTTTATACTTCATTTACTAGTTAAATAATCGGTTCATGTAAACGCAACATTGAGTATAAATAATAGAATTCGTTAAATCGACTCGATTCGACTCGAAATTTTTTGACTCGATTCGATTTGATTCGAAAAAAATTCAAATTGAGTTCGGTTGCTAAAATAAGATTCATCAACTCGAATAACTCGAAATTTTTTGACTCGATTCGACTTGACTCGATCGAATATTCACCCCTAGTCACGTGTTTTATTTTTATTAGTTTTTATTTTTGATATAATTTAATGACACTCAAATTTTTCAATATCATTTTTGAAGTTTTTTAATTTGATTGATAACATACAAAATAATTATTAAAAATAAATTAAACTGTTGATATTTAAAATTTTAATATAAGAAAAATATAAAATTGTTTAATACTAAATTAAAAATAACAATTTTTTAAAGATAGTGTTTGAATAATTAAACAATTTTTCTAAAATAGTGTAATTACATAGAAGTGGCATGTTTGGATTTGAAGCATTTTAATTATATTTTTTAATTTTTAAGGAAATGATGAGAATTAGAGTAATTATATAGGTAGGTATGTGCAACTAATTATTTTATGGCTTTTCAAATGCTTATATATGATTTAACTTTAAAATTTTGTTTTTTTTATGTAAATGTTATGAAAATTTTATTATAAGTATGAACATATATAGGTGTTAAGGATGGTTATGGTAAAATGTTTTTAATGTTATATTATAACTATTAAATTATATTATATTTTTTTACATTTTATTAAGTTATAACCAAAATTTATATTATTTAAATCTTAAAAAATTTTAAAGTTATAATAAAAATGATATTATAAAAATAATTTGTGTTATAAATAGTATTTTGTCAACTTATTTATAAAAAAATTAATTTTCTAAAATTATGGTAAAAATTTATATTATTTATAATAAACATTATGAAAATTATTTGATGTTTTATAAACCTTTTTTATAAATGTTATATATTATAAATTTTATATTATTTTAATTTAATTTAGGCATTACAAAAAAGGTTATAACTCAACATAAGTTTTTCTCTAAATTAATTTTATATTTTAAATTTTCTATTATTTTTAACCTTGCATATTTTAAATGTTAAAAAGGGAATAACCAAATAAATATGAAATGCTAGATCAATTAGATAAAATTGCATATAATGTTTATTTGTCATATTATTTTTATTAGTAATTTTATTATTGACTACTTCCTGAATTGATATATTATATATGATGGTTTTATTTTAATTTCTATTACTTGTTAAAATTTTTTTTGATCATAATGATAATTTAATAATCAATATATATTTTAAAAAATATAAATTGTGTAATTACATTTTGTTCTACCAAACATAGCATAAAGAATTACGATGTACTTACACTCTATCAGTCAAACACATTTAGGGAATTATAATTCTTTGTAGTTATAAGAAGTCTAATTACTACCCTAGTAATTACACTTTTATCCAATTATTATGTGCAATCCAAACAAACCCAAAAGAATTTTTTTAAAGAGCTAATGAGCTTGAAATAAGTTTTTGATTACTTATTTATAGTTATGGACAGGTTTGAATAAAATTTATAATTATTTATAATTACGAAAAAGTTGAAGGACCAAAAGTGAAAATAACCTAAAATTCCTTATGACAGAAAATTGGTAAACATGGACCAAATAATAAGTGGAAAAATATGTGGGACTAAATTGTAATTTTACAAAAAAAAGGAATATTGATTCAAGAATGGCATTGTAGATAATTATGAAGGGCAAAATTGTCTTTTTTCAATTTAGATAAATATTAAGTGTAATAATTAAGGATGAAAGGTGTTGAGAAATGATTGATTGAATTATTTTAATATTTATTTTATTAATTAAATAATTAGATATTTTGATTAGAAAAGTATAGAAATTTCCATCATTTATCTTCCATTCTTACATCACTTTCATCCATATATGAGGGGAACTTTCATTTTCATTTATTTTAGTCATTTTCCCCATAACCATCAAATCCAAGCTAGAAATGATCAAATTTCCATAGAAATCCTTAGTGAAATCAAGAAAACAAAATCATAACAAGATGATGTTCAAGTGTAGAAGCTGTGTGTTCATGTTTGAAGAGAGAGAAAATCAAAATAAGGTTTGAAATCAAGAGAACGAGGTAAGAATATCAAAGTTTTATTATGTTTTCAAGTTTAATCTTGTTAGAATGGTATAGAAATGATGTTAACGTAAATATTTCTTATGGAAAGTTTTATGTTCTTGGCATGATATTGAAGAGAGAGATAGAGGAAGTGATTCAAGTGACAAAGAAAGGAGAAAAACAAGTGATTAAAGGTTGTAAAGAGGTAAGCATCCTTGAATTCTCTTGTTACCTAAGGACTAAAACATAAACTTTATGGAATTTGTGGCAAATTAGTAAAATAAAGTGTAAAATATTTTGATATGCAAAATAGAATATTATGATGGAAGACTTAATTGAAGAATAATATGGTAGGGAAATAAACATAAAGTGATGTCAAAGTGAAATCATAGTAAATATTAAATTTTCATGATGCTAAGGACTAAATTGTGAACTTTATGAAATTTATAATTGAAATAGAAAAAAAGTGAAGTGCATATAAGTTAGACATGTGAAATATGATATTATGATGAATTATTTGATTAAAGTGTTGTGTGACAAAGAGTATTGAATTTCATGGTTAAAAGGACTAAATTAAAAAGTACGTAAAAGTTTTACGTGTTATTATTTGATAAGTGAAAATCGTGTAGAAAACATGACATATAAGGTGTATTGTGAATTATAATTTACTAAATGAAATTACAATTCTTCTTTAAATCGTGGAAAATAAGGACTATATTGAAGAAATGAAAAAGTATAGTTAAATAGTGAAAATCATGAAATATATATTAACATGAATAAAGATCTTGGACAGTTCTAAAATGGAAATGAAAGCTAATGCTTTTAAAAATCTTAATTTTTGAAATTATATGTTCGTGCAATGTTAAATAGTAAACTCGAATGAAAGAAATGAGAAAGTATAACGAAATCATGATAATCGTGAAATAAATCATTCATGATTAATTATGGTAAATCCGGTATCATGAAATGCCTATGAAGACTAGTGTTGAAATTCATGGATATAGTTAGCATGCCATAATGTAACACCCCTCAATAGTCTCCATCGCTGGGATCAAGTTATGAATGCTACAATACAAAACAAAACAATTACGAATAAATAATAGTCAAATTTCATTAAAATAGATCATATCAAGCATTCAATACTATATAAAACCTTTTTCGAGTCTTGAATGAGCTTACATGGGATCTAAGATAGACCCAGGAATGAGTAAGGATCAAACTGTAATATTTTCAAAAGATAAGGACACTTATACAAAATAGGGGTAACATGATCGTATAACTCACTATGACCGTGTGGGTCAACTTGTAAAAATTCATCAAAAGTCACACCACCGTGTGTTTGGGCAATGTAACTAATTGAGACCGTGTGAAAAAATAAATGACCAAATCTACAGTACTCACACGAGCGTGTGGCAAGCCTGTGTGACTCTAATCTATCCTATTTTCTAGTAAACACATGGTTGTGTCATCCACCCGTGTGTGACACATGATCGTGTGGACAGACCGTGTAGCACAAAATATATCAGTTGGTGCCTATTTCATGCCAAACTATATCCATAGCATAACTTATGCTGTCACACCCGATTTTCATTAAGGTTCGAAATTGGGACGATGTGGGAGTTAATTGCAAGGAGTTGCTAGTTCGACAGACTTGATTGTGAGAATTTGAAGCTTTAGTGGTTGGTTAGCAATTAGTTGATTCCGATTCTGGTTTGGTTACAATGAAACTGGCTGGTTACTTATTAGGAGACAGAATGATTGCTAATGTGTGGTGTCTATGGGAGTTGGTGACTAAGCATGTAGAGGTTATATATATAGTGAGAAGGGTTGTTCTGTAGAGGGAGGTTTTCTCTATTCTGTTTCATTTCCTTCCATTCCATTTTCTTATTTTCTTCGACTTCTTCACTATAATCGAAGAAGAGAATGCTAAAGAAAGCTCTACATGGAGTGATAGACATGGTATTTGAGTAAGGAAAATAGAAAATATGGTGAACTAGTAAGCCTCTTAATCTTTTTGTGCTTGTGGATTTGAGAAAAAGAAGAAATAGATTTTTGTAACTTCTGAAGGAATTCTGAGAATTTGGCTTCTTGGTTTTGGATGTTGAAAAAAACCCGATTTGAAAAATGATTTTCTTGCATAATGGAAAATTGAAGTTTTGAAAATCAACACGGTTTGTGATATTTATAACAATAAACCCTAAACGAATTCATACTTGTGTTTTCAGCTGAGGGAACGTTCATTGTTCTCAGCTTTCAACCAAACGATCTTCTTCGCTATTCTCGTACCGCGAACTGGTCCGAGTGTGAGCTCGAATCAATTGAATTGAAACATTGAACTAGAAAAAAATTTCTCTCTTTTATTTAGGGTGAAGTGAAAACGAAAATTCTCTCTTTTTTAATAGAAACATATAGAATTATTATCCTAGAAAAATATATCTAATAGTTGATAATAAATTCTCTCTATTTTTCAATAGAGTGACAATTTCTCAAAGTTGTTTTAATAGCTCTTCTGATGCCATCTATTTATGAGAAGGGAAGGTAAAATCCTTGTTGAGTTGTAGTGGTTTATTTCAAATAGAAAAATAACTTTCTATTTAGAGTAAGAGTGGGGTGAACAACACACCCTAGTACTCCTACTAGGGTCGCTGCCCTTTCATGTCATGTGAGGGGTTTTTGGCCTCTCTCACATCGAGTCCAATTACGAGTAGTTCTTGAGCCTTTTGACCTAGTACTCTGTAATGTGATCCAACCCGATTAAGTTTTTCTATTACCCAAAATAAACTTTAATAATCTATATTAAACAAAATTCTCATTCCTATTTTACCTCCAGTAAAATTTTTGCTGATTTTACCCCTAGTAAAATTTTGAGAAAATATGTTTAATATTTCATAACCGAACATATTCACTGTGACTGAATGATTTATTTTTATTTTCGGGCTTTAAAACAGCTCAAAAACATAAACTCATTCTTCCGATCATTTTTAAGTAATCCATATAGAATTGCAAATGGATCATTTCCATTTTTGGAAACTTACATTCATTTCAAAATGATTCCATTTTGGAAAAAAACTATAATTATTCTTGAATATTCTCGATTTCCTATTCATTCTATTTATTTATATTCAAACTCACAATTTATTTCTTGTAACACCCTCATCCTGTTTCGGTTGCTAGATTAGGTTATGGAGTGTTACCGAGCAAAACAGAATAATTAACTTCATAACAGAAATAATTATACAAATTAAATGCTAACACATAAAAGTTAAATCAATTTATGGAAAAATACACTTATGGGCCTTAAATCGAGCCTATAGGGCCCTAAAAATAGTTTGAGAACAATTTAGGATCAAATCGAAACAAATAAGAAAATTTTAGTAAAACTTAAAATTTTGAAAAATAGGGGTCACATGGTCGTGTGCTAGATTGTACCACAAACTGTTTTGAGACGTACAGCCGTGTCACAAATTGTGTGAAACCTACACCTAAAACAATAAATACACACGGCCATGTGAGGTGATCAGCAAAGTGCACACTGTTGCAGTGCAGTGTGTGCACACACTGCAGTAGTGTGGTGGTCGTGTGCAATGTGCTCCATTTTTAACCCCTAAATCAAGCAAATTCAAGCACCATTTCTTGCACAATAAGACATACCATATGTAGTCTATTTCACATGGTTAAAAGCACATTCAAAACATCAAGTACATGCCAAAAATTCATCCATCCTATGTCTAACCAATATGCCATCAAAAGGCACTTCAATTCACACACCAATTCAATTCAAGAACAATGTTACAAATAAGGAATAAACTTTATCACTAGCTAACCATTCAAGCCTAAAATCGCTAATCTAATTCACCAAAATATGGCATACTCAACAAGCAACCATTTCAAACTATCATCACCAAATATGTATATACCATTTAGGATCAACTTAATTATAACCAACACAAATACACATCCCAAAACCAAGCACATTACTAGTTGTACCACAATAACATAACAATTTGCATATCCACAGCAAAACACCTATATACATGCCACATCCCAAAATGAAATACAAAAGCTACTAAGATGGTTAGATAGTGTGTGCTCCTAAATCGATCCGTCCGGTCAGTCCGCAAAATGCCAACTACAAAAGAGACACAAATGAAACAAAAAAGCTTATGAAGCCTAGTAAGTTCATAACATATATTTACCATTTAACTTACCTCAAGCAATAAGTTTCTAATTCCTGATATCCAAAATGCAAAATCACACCATATTAGTATATAATCATTTCAATCATAAATGATACCTTCCAAAAGTCATAACAAATTCATAATCCATAATTTCTCAATACAATCAATATAATAAACAAGAACTTCATAGCAAAATTTATCATTTAGTAGTAATATAAATACCCAACAAAGTTGAGCAAATAAATGAGTTTTAAGATAACCTATTCATGGCCCGATGAACTATAGTAACTTGACTCGGATACTCGGGAAACTACACCACACCAAAGACATCAATGATGCATAACATAAGCACCTAAGTGCTGACAGAGGCACTGGAGTGCAACCAGAGGCATCGAAGTGCAAACCCATACAAGCGCGCGTTCAAACCCTATTGACATGCCAATTGTATCCTAATCGATTACTACGTTCAAACGGGCACTTAGCAAACTTCTTAACGTTATAATCTCAGAGGCACTTCCACAATATCATATCCATACACATGTTATAAATCAATTACATACATTTCGATAACAACTAACCATATAATACGCCAACTGCCAAATAATCATTTCTCATCTGTACTTAATTGTAAACATTTTATAAATTCAATTTAATGTCATAATTAAATTCAAATACAATTTAACCAAATCATAATATCATAAGCTATATAAACATATAAATATATTTTTCTATAATATGAACTTACCTACAAACCACTTCCGGTTAAACCACGGGATTACTCCATAATTTTCCCCTTTCCTCGGTTATTGTCTTTTTGACTCGATTCTTGATCTATAAAGTAATTAAATTCAATTTATTAAATTCACATACATTTCAAACTCAATTCAATGCATGATACCCTTAAGTTTTTATTATTTACACATTTCCCCTAAACTTTTACATTTCTCACAAATTAGTCCCTAATCCCAAAATTTCAAATTTATCAAAATTCTACCATTTATCATGCCAATTGAACTTCTTTATATACTAGAGAAACCCCCAATTATTAACCATTCAAAAAAATTCCATGAAATTTTAATATTTTACCAATTTAATCCTTTGCCTAAAAACTATCAAAAATCATTTAATAAACTAATTTTAATCTACAACCAAAACTTCAATGTCATCATTTAACACTATGAATAACAAGGATTCATCAATGGAAAAGTCCAAAATCCTTTATAGTTTCAAAAACGAAGCTACGAGTTAGCTGGACCTAGTTGCAACGATCTCAAAAACATAAAATTGTAAGAAACGGGTTTAAAAATCATACCATGAAAGCATAAGAGAGAAGACCAAAGCTTGAAGGTCCCCTCCCATGGAGGTTTTGGTTTCCAAATAGAAAAATGTAACAGCCTGTTTTCGATAAAATCGAAACAGTGGTTTTGGGACCACAAATCCGATTCCGAAAAAGAAATTTATTTTAATATTATTTTATGATCTATAGTATGATAATAATGTCATATAAAATTTTGTAAAGAAATTTTACCGATTACATGTTGAATTGGATAAAGGACCAAATTGCACAAAGTGTAAAAGTTGAGTTCTAATAGCTAAAGGGATTAAATAGCTATGGAATTCAAAATTTGAGGTCCTTATATGGCAAATAGACCATTAAAAGAATACTTATTTGTTAAGGATGATGAATCATCCATGGAAAATAAAATAAAGAAAAAGGACAAAATTGGAAAGATGAAAAATAAATATGAAAAATAATAAAATAAAGAAAATATCATGACTTTTATCATCATCTTTCCCAAATAAATATTGAAACCATATCCATGGAGAATGGAAGAAAGAGAAAACTTATTTGGCCAAATTAGGTAAGGATTCAAGTCCCGTTTTTAGTAATTTTTATATTTTTGAGATTGGGATAACCTAATCTAGTTATTTTGGGGATTAATTTGAAAAGTTATCAAAGTATAGAAATTTTTCCATGGATGAATATGCTGAAAATTTGAAATTTATGGTAGAAAATGAAAGGTTTTGATAGATAAACAACTTTTATAAAGTGAATTTTGATGAAAATGTGAATTAGGGACTAAATTGTAAAGTTGTAAAATTTATGGAAAAATTCTGAATTTTGTGAAATATATGGGCTGTAAATGTTACTTGTAAAATTTGGCTAGGCTTGGAATAAGGATTAAATTGCATGAATTTCATTTTCCGAGCCTAGGGACGAAATCATCATTAAAGTTTAGGGGCAAAACGTAATTCTGCTTAAAATGTGAGTTGGATTGAATTGAGTATGAATTATATTAAATTGATGTTAAATTTACTCGTATAGATCCGGTTAGACCAAATTCGAAGTTAGAACAAGGGAAAGAGAAAAATGTTGGATTAGTAGATTTTACGTACACGAACAATTGTTGAGGTAAGCTCGTGTAATTAAATTATGTATAATTGTATACTTGAATTGAATGTTGTGCATGTGAATTGTATAAATATTATATATATATATATATATATATATATATGAAATTGAAGACATATCTGACAAAGCTCGATAAATGATAATGCTCGAAAAATGTTAAGTCCCGTTTGAATACTACAGCTCGGACGAGCATTTTGTTATTAGCACTCTCGAGTTTCCTGATATATAGTTTTGCGAGCATCTTGATCGGTAGTCATCTTGCATGTGTTGCGACTACCGCAACTTTTTGTGAGCGTCCTGTTATGCGATCGGTTGTGATCCTACATATGTTGTGGACACAAAGCAGCTCTTTATGAGTGTCCTGATATGGCTCGCGTAAACTCCTTGATATATGGCTATCCGGAGCTCCTGTTACATGGCTCTTTGTGAGCATTCCTGATAGGCTCTTCATGAGCTTCCTGATTAAAATTTCTTTGTGAACTTCCCGTTTTAAACTCTTATGAGTTTCCTGGTTTAGCCTGGATAAGCTTCTTGTTACATGGCTCATATGAGCATTCCTGATATATGGCTCGAGAGAATGCTTCCTGATTATGTACTCTAATGAGTACCCCTGATTATGAATTGACAGATTTCTGATTTGTACACTTCGACTGTACTACCTACGTATCTATCGATATTTCAATTAAGTTTAACGGGCAAAATTCTAACAGGAAAAAAATATGAACAAGAAATTAATTATTACAAGTGTCTACCTGAAATACATGAAATGATGATACATGATTTATGGAAATACAAGTTGATGATATCTGAACATGGAATATGTTTAATAAATATGTTCATCCATGGATATAGATTAGTACACCTTGAGTGTATTTCCCGTGTGACATTGATATTTCAAATGATTTAATGGGTAAAGTTCTGACATGAAATAATCTGAACTCGAGATGAATTATTATGAAAATGTACTTGAAATACAAGGATATGAATTGTATATGTTATTTGAATTCATGATGTGGAAAATATATGCATATGGGAATTTGATTATTATTGAGCCCATACATGTTTCTTGATGTTTATATGAGATAGTATGACTTAGAAACTAATTATTACCCGTATGTACATGAAGTACATGGAAATGAAATTACTTGATATAATGATGTATGAATTGGTTATTACATGAATGTTGACCATGCTTGATAACTTTGTTAATCCATGATTAAGGACTATCATATGTGATTACTTGGCTAACATGATGAGGATATGTGTTTAGGGCTTATGATAAAATTTATTGATAGTGCCTTGCAAGTTTATTCTGAACATAAATATATGGTAAGTTATTTACCATGTTATACGAACTTACTAAGCACTTTATATTTACTCCGTTTTATTTTCCCTTGTTCTATAGTAATTCAGAAGCTCATTGGATTGGAAGCATCGGTGGAGATCATTCACACCATCTATCGGCCCGTCTTGGTACATATGGTAAATTAATTATGGTTATAATGGCATGTATAGGTTAATTAGCCAATATTGGCATGTAAATATTTGGGTTAAAACTAGCCATTGGATGGCTTGTGATGAACGTGTTTTATATGTATTAATGGGGCTATAACATGCTTGGTGTGTACTTAAATGGTTGAATGATAGAAATCATGTTGGCATATTAATGATTAATTCTAGCATATTTGGTAAAATACGCATATAGGTGAATTTGATAAGTTAAGTAAGTTTTGTATGTTTGATTACATGATGGTAAAGTGTTATTTGAGGTGCTTAAGAGCACATTAGTTGTATGTGATGTTATCTCATGCATGAGATTCAGTTTTTCCTTGAATTAATTATTTTAAAAATGGCTTGTGAATATGTTAAAGTATTAGTGTAAGAGGAAGACAAATTGGGTGAAAAATGTGGCTTGAAAATAGCCTATTTTTGTCTATACGGGTGTGTGTCTTAGCTGTGTATGACACACGGCCTAGCACATGGGCGTGTGATCTGGCCGTATGTCCCTTGCATCTTTAAAATGTCAAAATAGAATGCTCAGAATTGATCACATGGCCTGGCACACGGGCGTGTGGCTTGGTCGTGTGACCCCTGCACCTACATACGGTCTAGCACACGGGTGTGTGACCTAATCATGTGACCCAAGTTAGAGAGTTACACGTCCTGAGATATGGGCGCATCCCTGGCTGTGTGAACCATACGGCCTGACAGCACGGGCGTGTGACCCCTGCACTTTGAATTTTTTTTTAAAATTTTACGAAAAATTTTCTAAATACCCGATTCAGTCCCGGCAGGATTCTAATGCATGATTTGGGCCTCGAGGGCTCATGTAAGGGGCTATATGATTAAATTTGATTCAAATCTGATATGAACGCTAAACATTTATGAAATGTCTGTTACTTGACTCGTAAAATTCGGTAATACTCCGTAACCCTGTTCCGACGATGGATTCGGGTTAGGGGTGCTACAAAAAAAATAAAGATGATGATTTTTTTTATGTTTTTACTATATTATTATACATTTTATCATAATAATTATTAAAATTTTTAATGTATAAAAGCATAAAACTCCTTAATAGCCATACCACATATATAAAAATGGTATATTTACCATTTAAGTCCTTCCTTTTATGATATTTAAGCCATTTAATCATTATAATTCAAAAGTGATTAAATTTTACATCTTTTACAAATTAGTCCTTTTTCTTTAATTAACTAAGTAAACAATAAAATCATCTAAGCAAATCTTAATAGGACAATCACATAACCCTAAGAATATTAAATACCTATAACTTAGGGAATCATTAGACGAAATTGTGGTCCTAAAACCACTATTTTTGACACCACTAAAAAATGAGATATTACATTTCTAGTTTCAACGAGCTAGCGGAGGGACTGTTTGGACATATGTAATTAGGGGTCAAATGATTTAAAATTAAGTTCTAGCTTTTCTCATATTAATTATAAACTCATTTAGTCATGAGTGATTAAACTAGACACCGCCCAAAATTGAGTGAAGAGCGTGGTAGATGTATCATGTGTATTGAAGGGCACCCTTAGAGGTCACGCTTCAGGGATTAAATTAGTGTTTGTATAGTAAAATCTTAAGCCTCAATAATTATTGTAAAAATACTTTGTGCTTAATGAGGTGGATGTTAGAAAAATCCTGGTCTGAAAATAGTTTTTTTGTACAGTGAAAAATTGGAAATTTGAAAACAGACCTGGTTTATGACATTTATAGGAATAAACCTTAACCAAATTCGTACCTATGTTTTTGGCTTAGCAGACGTTCGTTGTAACACCCCTTATCCATGTCCAATGCCAGAATAGGGTACGAGGCATTACCGGGCTTAAACATACACATTCATGCAAAAATCGGGCCATAAAATTTCTTTTAATACAAAACCTTTCAAACACATGCATGTTGTCCCTTATTTGGGTCTACGAAGCCCAAAACATTCATCGGGAACGATTCAGGACTAAATCGATAACTTTAAGAAGTTTCAGGAAAACTTAGAAAATTTTCCCATGAAACAGGGTCACCTGCCCGTGTTCTCAGGCTGTGTAACTCTCTGTTTGTGACATCAGCATGCACATAGAACCACACGGTCGGGCCACACGCCCGTATCTCCAGGTTGTGTCCCTTACACGGTTGAGACACACAGTGTCTCAGCCCGTGTAGCCAACGCTTAGGCTATTTTCCAAGCCTTCATGTTACCCATAATCTCTTAAAGCCTTATGCACATCAAAATCGCAAATCATGACATCATTTTAGTGATTAAACACTCTTTATTAAGACATATCCTTAACATTAACGTGTCCTCTTACAAGTAATGTATCTACTCACGCAATACCAAGCCTAGATTCCTTATTTCACATTCATAAAACTTGTCATTTTGACGACCACTCTTACCATTTCCATCAAGCACTCATGTTCAATCATTATCATGTAGTTTTTATATCGTGCAATTACTACATGGCTATGACCACCTCAATTGGTCATAGAGCATACATCCAACACACATGTCATATTACTAACCATGCATGGCAAACAAACATAGTTACATTATAAACATTAGACATGACATGAATAGCTAGGCTTACAAGCCATAATCAATATGAGCCACATCTCATGGCCATATGCATATAACTCAATATAAGCCAACACATTTGGCCAAAGCAAAATAATGCATGTCAATCAACTAAATCCCTATACATGCCACTCACTTGAAAATTTCTAATATATGCGTCATTTTTTCCAAAGGTAGCGACTTGATAGTGTGATGCTGCCTCCGACGATCTCTAACCCCGAGCTAACCTGAAAACACTAAAGGAAAGGAAAGGAAGATAGTAAGCATTATAGCTTAGTAAGACCGTATGAAAATAATAAGCAACTTATCAACTTGCTTCTCATGGTAATGCAACCCTATTTGCATTTTTACTCATGTTTTAGTCAAGCTGTTTTCTCGAGTCATAGTCACTAATTATTTATATCTGGAGCTACAGAACTCAAAATTAAGTTCAGCTAATTTTCCCTAAAACTAGACTCAAACATATTCTTACCATAAAATTTTAAGAATTTTTGGTTCAGCCAATTAGTACAGTTTATTCCTTAAAGTTACCATTTTTCACTGTCTAACAGTTCTGACCCCTCTTCACTAAAAATTAATTATCTCATAATACGGGACTCAGATGATATTACCATCTATTTCTATTGAAAATAGACTTATTAATAATTCTAACAATATAAATTATAACTCATAAATATTTTTGTACAATTTTCAATGATTTTCTCAGATCAGAATAGGGGATTTTGAAGTCATTCTGACTTTGTCTCACAAAAACTAAACTATTTCATAGTATGAAACTCTTTTGCTTACAACATTTCTTCAATGTGAAACTAGACTCATTAGGCTTTAATTTAATATTTTATTCATCCTATAACTCAATTTCCAAAAATTTTGGTGGATTTTTAAAGTTGGACTATGGTTGCTGTCCAAAACTATTTTGGTGTAAATTAACGATACTACGTTCTTTACACCATATTAATTAATTTTCACAACATAGGTAAGGTTACATATTCATACATCATAAGTATAGACCTATAATCACAAGGTCATCACAAAATCATTCTCATAAGCATGAGTTACCTATTTACATCTTCACTAAATGTCAATCATAAACTGAAATCATTTCTCATGAGCTTGGCATACATACCTGTGTTACTCAACATGCTCATAGTCATTCCTTACTAATCATATAACATGAATTGAATTCACATCTCATCAATTTCATGTAAGTACATGTACCACTCACAATATGGTCATAACCTTTCTCATTTAGCTTAAATCGTAACTCTCACCGTTGAACCATTTGGAAAGCTATCGGATATTCACTAAGCCTCAAACATAGGGTATAATGCCGATGCCATGTCCCATACATGGTCTTACACTGGCTCATCCATCAAGTCGATGCCATGTCCCAGACATGGTCTTACACTGACTATCGAAATCGAGGCCAAGGCCATGCCCTAGACATGGTCTTACACTAGCTCTCACATATCCGTGCTGATGCCATGTCCCAGACATGGTCTTACATTGACACATCTCGTAGCCGATGCATGTTCCAGACATGTCTTACACTGGCTTACATCTCGAGGTTGATGCATGTCCCAGACATGTCTTACACTAGCTCTCGTCCTAATGCCGATGCCATGTCCCAGACATGGTCTTACACTAGCTCTCAAAATGTGGCCGATGCATGTCCTAGACATGTCTTACACTGGCACACAAATAACCCGAATGTCATGGCATGAATATCCGAATTGTTTCTTAAGGTTCAAATTGGAATTCTACTATCTCAATATTCATCATAGATAATTATTTCCACAACCAAGCCATTCATGCTATATTAATTTAAGCACATATAATAACAATGTAGTTGTATTATTTACATACAACTTACTCGTTTCAATGGAATATCATATGCCATCAAATCTCTAAGCATTCAATCAGCACATAAATGTTATTTACATTTGACATCACTTTCTCATATACAATATCATCAACATAAACTTTAATACAATCATGGAAAGATAGATTTACAAGTATAATAACAATGACGTAAATATCATGCCCATTTAATCACACGGACTTACCTCAAATGAAATTTCGACTAATTATTCTCTTTTAGTCTTTAACCATGCACTTTCTCGATTTAAGCCTAAATCTTGATTTTCTTGATCTAACATGATGAAATTCACTCATTTAATTAATGTACTAATCATTTCGGACCTAAAACATATTTTGGCAAAATTTACATTTTTGCCCCTAAACTTTTCATAATTACGAATTTACCCCAAGACTCAGAAATTGAAATTTATTAGATTTATATAAGATTTAAGACATGCTAAACATTTTTCTCTTCTATGGCAACCTCAAATTCTCACTATTTCATGCTTTTATAAACATTAACAACTTTTACTAATTAACCCGTTTTAACCATTTTCAACGAAAATTACTTAACAAAAATCGTTCTCCTAACCTCAAGCATCCTTATTCTACCATTAAACATCAAAATGCACAATTATCTAGCATGGTTCAATTTTTTTAAACTTCATTTTTCATGCAAATAAATGGTAGAAATAGAAAGATGAAGCTTTTAGGATCTTAAAAATACAAAGAACATTAAAAACGAGGCTCAAATGCACTGACAATTGAGTTTTGAAAAGCTTGAAACTCTAGCCATGGAGTCATGTAAATTTCGGCAGCCATATGAAGAAGATGAGCAGATTTTTGGGGCGTTTATTTTGTCTTTTATGCCTTAAAACACTCAAATGACGAAAATGCCCTTTTTACTAACCCTTCAATTTTACCCTTCCATGTCTAGTTTTGTCCATACCAAAATATGATGGTCTATTTGCCATTTAAAGACATCTAGTTTAAACCCCCATTTCAAACAAGTACTTATATTCTAGAACTCATATTTTGCAATTAATGCTATGTAATCCCAATAATAAAATTGGGCACTTTATCAATAAAATTTACTTAACAAAATTTGCACACAATCACTCAAACATACCATGGACTCTAAAATAGTCATAAAATAAATATTTCTACCTCAAATTTGTGGTCTCGTAACCACTATTCTGACTAGGCCCTATTTCAGGCTGTTACATTCATTGTTCCTGAATTTCAACCAAATGATCTTCCGTACTATTCTCATACCACGAACTACCTCAATTGTGGGCTCGAATCAATTGAATCGGAACACAAAACTAGAAAAAATTATCGTTTTTTGGGGTGAAAACAAAAATTCTCTCTTCTTAATAGAAACGGTAGAATTTTTATTCCAAAAATATATATGTAATGGTTGAGAATAAATTCTCTTTATTTTTTGACAGAATAACAATCTCTCAAAGTTGTGTGTTAATAGCTCTACCGGTGACATCTATTTTTTGACAGAAGGTAAAACCCTCTTTGAGTTGTAGTGGTTTATTTCAAATAGAAATACAACATCCTACATAGAATAGGACTAGGGTGGACTACACACCCTAGTATTCCTACAAGGGTTGTCACCCTTTTCATGTCCATGAGGGGTTTTTGGGCCTCTCTCACATTAGGTTTAATTAGAGTACTTCTTGGGCCTTTTGGACCCAGTATTCTGTAATGTGATCCAACCCGATTCAGTTTTTCTATTCTCCAAAATAAACTTTAATATTTATATATAAAACAATTTTCTCATCCTTATTTTACTCTCAACAAAATTTTGACAATTTTGCCCATGGTAAAAGTTGACAATTTTACCATTGGTAAAATTTTGACAATTTTGCCCTTGGTAAAATTTTGAAAAAATATGTTCAATTTTTCACAGCTCAACATATCACTATGACTAAATGATTTATTTTTATTTTTGGGGCTTCAAAACAGTCTAAAAACATAAACTCATTCTTCCGATCATTTTTTAAGTAATCCATATAGGACTGCAAATGGATCATTTCCATTTTCTTTTCCATTTCCATTTTTGGAAACCTACATTCATTTCGAAATGATTCCAGTTTTCCATTTCAAAGAAAACCATAATCATTCCTGAGTATTTACCATTTCTCTTTTCCTATAAATTTAATTCATTTCTATTTAAGCAAACTATTCATTTTTTATTTCAACGAGCTGACGGAGGGACCGATTGAACATATGTAGTTAAGGCTCAAATGATTTATAATTAAGTTTCAACTTTTCACTTATTAGTTATAAACTCATTTAGTCATGAAGTCATTCCATTATAGTATCGTGATTGAACTCTCCCTAACGGCATACCATTACGAAAGCAACTACTCAGTGCTTGTCGAATGACCTTGACATAAGTGTGTTATCCTCATAGGATATCCTTGATCTTTTTGAGATAATATTCATTCTCCCAATATTATCATATTTTATCTCATGGTAACCATTACATCTTCGTTCATGAAAATTCAATCACTATCAAATAGCGATCAAGTCATCTATCACAAAGACGGATGACTCGTGACCACGTTTACTTTTCATCAACCATGCAATGCCAATGAGAGGATATATTTACCCATGTTTTAGGCTATGAATTCCAATGTTGTGAATGGCACTACATACTACAGAATTCGTACACCCAACACACCGGCTTTTAGTTCTTTATCTAGTTGAACTTAAGCTTTTACTTACATTAAAGTGTACAAGTCACGAATACATAATCCACCATCCTCACACGATTTAGGTATGCCACACTATGAACATCACAAGTGAATAAATCCATAAACAGATTTAGGATGTACTATGCTTCAGTCCTGTCCGATGTACTTTTAGTCCAGTCATTCATATCTATGTTTTTATCTTTTGGGAGTTATCTGCTCTGATGCCCAAGACCAGACATCTCCCTAATTGGAAGTGATAGATGACATATTAGTCTTTTAATCGATTTCTCATTTCTAATTAGACTAAGGACATATTTAGGTTCGTATACTCATACAAATTTTCTTTCTGTACTACGATCTAACCACGTAATACCACTTACTATTAGTTAAAGATTTAGACAACAAATGAGCAACATTTGCTTCCATTTTGCTTTGCATGCAAAAACCATGTGAGAACAATTATACAAAATACATTAATGTAATCAATGAAATTGTTTTGTTAACCAATCTGTTCGAAAGGTTACCAGCTTACAAACGAATATACTACACTTAATAGTCTCCCACTTGCCCTAGTGAAGTAGATGAGCCATACTACGCATTCCCATGCTCTCCACATGATTCTCAAAACTCCTAGCTAATAGAGTCTTGGTAAATGAGTCCACAAGGTTTTCCTCATATGCGACCTTGACTACATCCACAATTTCGTCTACAACTGCCTCCCTTTTGATATGATACTTTCGATCAATATGTTTTGTCCTCTTATGTTTTCTCGTCTCCTTGGTATTAGCTATTGCTGCATTGTTGTCACAATACAGTGTAATAGCTTTTTCTACACCAGGAACGACTTCAAGATCTGTTAGGAACTTTCAAAGACATATTGCTTCTTTGGTATCCTTAGAAGAAACCACATATTCTATTTGCCAAAATACCGCCATCCTCAAACAAACTCAATCTTGCAAACATTGCTATAACTTCAGCCATCGCCTTCTGACTCAAAGTATCGGCTACCATATTAGCCTTGTTAAGATGATACTCAATGGTAGACTCATAATCCTTAAGTAGTTCAGTCCACCTACGTTGTATCAAGTTCAAATCTTATTAGGTGAGTAAATACTTAAGACTCTTGTGATTCGTGTAAATAATACACTTCTCACCATAAAGATAATGCCTTTAGATATTAAGTGTGAAAATCGCAACTTCCAGCACCAAGTCATGAGTCAGGTAATTACATTAATGTGGCTTGAGTTGCCTCAGGCATAGGCTACAACCTTACCCTCCTACATCAATACACATCCAATACTAGTGTGAAATGCATCACTGTATACCACATAATCCTTTCTAGACTCAGGCTGAATCAAAACAGGTGCTTGAGTCAACATAAAATTAAGTTTCTCATAACTAGCTTATTGATCACCAGTCCATCTAAATGGAGCATTCTTTCTCAACAAATTCGTTAAAGAAGTAGCAATGAAAGAAAAGCCCTCAACGAATCTCCGATAATAACAACCCACGAAAACTTTGAATCTCGAAAACATTCCTAGGCTGTTTCCACTCTATAATAGCCTCAATCTTCTTAGGATCCACATAGATACCTTCAGTGAGCACCGTATGACCCAGAAATATAACTTCCTTTAACCAAAAATCACACTTACTAAACTTGGCAAAAGTTTCTTTTCTCGAAGAATTTACAAGTGCAACCTTTAGATGCTCGTTGTGCTTAGACTCAGTCTTAGAATAGATTAAAATGTTGTCGATAAAGAAAATGAAAAACTGATTGAGATATGGTTGGAAAACTCAATTCATCAAATTTATAAATGCTACTAGAGCATTTGTAAGACCAGAAGGCATTACTAGAAACTTGTAATGACCATACCAAGTCCTAACTGTAGTCTTAGGCACATCCCATTCCTTCAGTATTAGCTGATAATACCCCGACCTCAAATCTTGAACAGTCCGTTTTTAGTAAAATCGAAACAGTGATTTTGGTACTACAAATCTGAAGTAGAAATAATTATTTTATTATTATTTTGAGGTCTACAGTATGATTGTATGATTGTATAAAAATTTCGTTAAGAAATTTTAACGTTTGCATGCTTAATTTGATAAAAAGGAGTAAATCGCGTAAAGTGCAAAAGTTGTGTTCTAATAGATAAAGGTGTCTAATAGCTATAGAACATTAAAGTGATGGTATTTATATGGTAAGTAGCCCATAAATGAGTTAGTGGAAGATGTTGTCTTGGTATAAGTGAAATTTTTAATGTTTTAAAAGGTTATAAATGTAAATTAGTAAATAATGATAAAAATTAATTAAAGCAAATGTGTCATCTTCTTCATTTTCATCTACTTCAATCGAAAATTCACCATTGGAGGAGAGCAAAGGTTCGTTCAAGATATTCCCTTGCATGTAAGTGCAATTTTGCTTGGTTTTTAATAATTTCTTTATTTTTGGAGTCGTTGTAGCTTAATCTAGCTAGCCCAGGGACTAATTTTTGAAACTGTTAAAGTATTAGGGCTTTACCATTGATGAATGTGTATGTGTTTTGATTTTTATGGTAGAAAATAAATGGTTGTTGTTAGATAAACAAGTTTTGTTAAGTGATTTTGGTTGAAAATGTCAAATAGGGATTAAATTGATAAATGTGAAAATTATGTCGTAATTGTGTGAAATAATGAAATGTATGGGCTGCTATGGGTCTATATAGTATTCGGCTAGAATTGATGTGGGTTAAATTGTAAGAATTTGCATTTTTACGAGCTAGGGACTAAATTGTAAAGTAGTCAAATGTTTAGGGGCAAAATGGTAATTTTCTCCATAATATGAATTTGGATTGGATTGAATTGAATAGAATAAATATTAAAGTGGTTAAACTTGATTATATAGATCAAGAAAAGCCACATTCGAAATTAGATTGGGGGAAAAATAAAGTAGTAGATTGATCGGTCGATTTTCTCCATATTAATTTGAGGTAAATTTGTACGTTAATTAGCATTAAAGTAATTTTGTGTTTTAAATACTTTATTATTGCATTCTTGATGAATACGATTCCACAAAAGTACTCGATGAAGATTTGGCGACATATAAATTTCTGGTTGAACTTTAGAAATAGATAGGATACGAATGACATGTCATTAGGAAGCTCGCTCGTTTTGGAAGTTGTCAGAGATTGCATCACACTATCAAACTCTTATTTTGGTACTTTTGGACTTAATGTATTTTGGTTATATGGCATGTATAAGTCATTTCGAAAGTGAAAGCCTATATGTTCTGTTTATGTAATTGGCCATTTAATGTGGTTTGAATTGTTATGGATTGACATGTATATATATATGTGTGTGTGTGTGTGGTTAGCTTCATGATGTATAGAATGTCTTGAAAATGCCTAGATTTTATTGTGTAAGTAGAATTCCATATAGTTGAAATTAGAAATGGCATATAGGTTATGTGTTCGGTACAAAAGTGAATTTATGCACTTGACCATTTAGGTGAATTTTTTTGAAAGTGATATTGGTATATTTTTGAATGGCCAATTGTGATGCTTATGAGCATTATGGTTGTTGGTATTGGTATTGCATGATTTGGACTTGGTTGAGATTGGTTTGAATGCCTATTGATGATATGGCCATATGTTATTTGATATGTTTAGGTTGGTACCACTTTGGGTGAGAAATAAGGCTTGGAAAATGACCTATTTTTGTCCACACAGGTAGAGGCATGGGCGTGTGTCTCAACTGTATGTGACACACAGCCAGGTGACACGACCGTGTGTCCCCTGATACTTCTTTAGAAATCAAGTCACTAGCTTCACACGGCCTAGCACATGGGCGTGTGGCTTGGCCATGTGGCACAAGTCAGTATACCCTCAAGTTTTCACACAGCCTAACACAAGACCTGGCACACGGGTGTGTGAGTCCATTTCGAAGGGTATACGGCCTGGCACACGAGCGTGTGGTCTAGCTGTGTGACCCAAGTTAGTGAGTTACACGGGGTCAGACACGGGCTGGGACACGACCATGTGATCCTATTTCGAATGTCCACATGGCTTGTGACATGGGCGAGTCTCTTGGCCGTGTGAAACACACGGCCTGGCCACACGAGCGTGCTACCCTTGCACTTTGAACATTTTCCATGTTTTTCTATAAATTTTGTAAGTACTCGATTTAGTCCTGAACCACTTTTAATGGTTGTTTTAAGCCCCAAGTGCTCGTGTTAGGGACTATATGACTGAATTTGAATGCCTTTTGTTTGGATATGAGAAATGTATATGAAATGTATGATTATTTAGGAGATAAGTTTGGTAATGCTCCTTAACCCTATTTCGGCGACGGATATGGGTTAGGGGTGTTACAAAATCAATCTTGGTGAACACCTTCGCTCCTCGAAACTGGTCAAACAAATCATCAATCCTAGGTAGAGGGTACTTATTCTTGATGGTCAATCGATACACATCCTCATATAACCATTCTTATTCTTGAAAAACAATACTCGAGCTCCCCATAGAGAAACAATTGGTCTAATGAACCCACTATCCAGAAGTTGAATCTTAAGCTCTTTAAGCTCATTAGGTGCCATGCGATAGGGGGTAATGAAAACCGGAGCTGTACCAGACAACAACTCAATTTCGAATTCAACTTCATGATCAGGAGGTAACCCTGTTAATTCGTCCAAAAAATCCTTAACAGTGCGGATGTTGTTCATAGCAGAACTACTAACATTAGTATCTAGAACATAAGCTAGATATGTCTCATATCCTTTTTCTAACCAATCTTTCGGCAACCATAATGGTGATTACATTTGACAAGTAATCTCTATGCTCGCCCACAATCACAGTTTCCTTTCTACCAACTGACTTTATCGTTACTCTTTTTGAAGAACAATCTAAATTGAATTGGTGCTCGACCAACCAGTCCATTCAAAAAATAAAATCAAACTTTTTGAATGGCAACTCCATCAGATTAGCTGGAAAAAATTTGCCTTGAACATCTAATGGATATCGTCTATAAATTTTATTTACCACTATAGATTTCCCTAAAGGGCTAACCATAGAAACAACGCTGACAATATCTTCTACCCTAATTCCTAATTTATTAGACATAAAATAGGCAATATACAAATGGGTAGAACCTATATCTATCAAGGCAAAGTATTGTATAGAATTAATTGTAAAAGTACCTATGATAACATCAACTACATTACAATCTTCTTTGTGCTTCGCTACATAAACCAAGGCAATGTATCTTGCCTCAGCTTGATTTGCAACCTAACTTGAAACTCTCTGTTCCGTACTACTAGCTCTATTATAATCTTATCCTCTAGGAGGGAATTGACCAACCTTCTGATTCTGGTTCTAATTCAAATTTGGTGCTTCCATCTGCTTAACCATACATGGACAATCCTTAATCTGATGCTTCAAGGATCCACATCTCAGACATGCCCCCAATTTTCTCCAACATTCCCTTGGATGATGTCTCCCATAATGAGCACAATTCTAGGTCCTACCACTAGAACAAACTATACCTAAGTTTTGCTGCAATCTATTTTCCTTAGCTCACTTCACAAGACATGGATTAGAACTACTAGCGCTAAAATCTCTCTTAGTTGGGATCTTAATCTTATCTCTCTTCTCATGCTCTACGCATTTGACCTTCTTTAATATATTAACTTTCTCTACTAAAGTCTTAAAGACCCTCTCCTAGAGTAGGGCGACCTAAACTTTTAAATCATACTGTAGCCCTTTCTTGAACTTTACACACTTATCTTGCTCAGTATCTATCATACCCTGTGAATAACAGCTCAATATGAAGAATTTTGCTTCATATTTAGACACTGGCATATCTCCTTGCTTCAGCTCAATGAACTCGACCCTACAAGCTTCTATATATCTAGTGCCTATATACTTTTTCTAAAATGCATTCTGAAAATACTCCTAAGTTATTATCTCAGTTTGAGTGCCCCAGACAATAGATTGCCACCAGTAGTTAGCCTCATCCCTAAGGAGCGACACAACACCTCCCATTTTTTGCTCTGGGTAGAGTCCATATCATCTATAATCCTTTCAGTAGCCTCCATCCAATACTCAGCTACTATTAGGGGTCATCTTAGTAACTCCACTAAATAGCTCAGTTCTATTAGAATGAAGCTTCTCAATCATAGAACTATGACCCCCAGTAGTAGTTTGAGCTCTAGCAACCTGTTGGAACACCTTCAACAAATCCTGAGAAATAACATCATCAAAAAGCTCCTCAGACTCTTTATTCACGTTATCCATAATCGGTTTGTCCTCATTAGGATCAACTCCAAGCTCTGGCGTACGCACTTGTGCTGTAGATGACTCATCTTGAGTCGCACGATGACATAATCTCTGCTCTCTAATTCCAAAGGCTCAAAATGGGATTGTGGATTAAATCCCTTCTGGTTAGCTTCCAGCAAAGCTAAGTGTTCCTCCCTATCATCATTACTTGGAGGGTCTGACAACAAAATTTATTCCAAAGGATCCGCAACAGAGTTGAGTTCCTCTTCCATGACTAATTCCTCTAACTCATATACTGCAGAACAATCATCAACTACATCAGGAAATCGCATTAATTTAAAAACAATAAACGTTACCTGATCGTCCTGAACACGCATGGTTTGCTCGCCCTTCTACATATCAATAAGGGTGCCTTCCTAGGATGATTGGCACCTCTTTATCTGCTTCAAAGTCTAAGATAACAAAGTCAACAAAATAAATAAATTTATCTACACGTACCAATACATAATCGATTTTTCCTTCAAGATGTGCTAAGGATCGATCTGCCAACTGAAGCAACACTATAGTTGGTCTAACTTCACCTATCCCCAATTTTTTAAACATTAACATGGGTATCAAGTTAATGCTCGCACCCAAATCGCATAGTGCCTTACCACAATATGTTGCTCCAATATTGCAAGGTATGGTAAAATATCCAGGATCCTTCAACTTTGGGGGTAGCTTTTCTTGAAGATATGCATTGCATTCTTTCATCAGGGCTACCATCTCAAACTCTCCAACTCCTTATTTTTTTGGATAGGAGATCCTGTATAAATTTGACGTAATTCGACATTTTTTCAAGTGCTTCTACCAACAGAATGTTGATATGAAGTTGCGAGTACGTCTAGGAACTTCTTAAACTGGACTTCCTACTTCTACTTCTGAAGTCTTTGAGGATAAGGTGATGGAGTATTTTTAACATAAACTAGCTTATTCGTCTTCCATGGCACTTTTGCATCTAACGAAGTTGTTAGCTTATCAAAATTAACTGGTTTCAAATTTACCTTTTCAGAGTTCACAGGTTGTGGTTCTAGTGAGATTGGAGTTTCAACACTTGCTTGAACTTCCACTGCATTTTGAGCATTAGTTGGCTCCTTTTCAACTTTGACAATGTTAGGCTCTAATGTCTTTCCGCTCCTTAATGTCAACGCTTTACAATGCTCCTTCTCAGGATTTCTTGGATTCTCCGTATCACTAGGTAAAGCAACTTGTGGACGGTTTCTGAGTTCAGTGGTAAGTTGACCCACTTGGTTTTCAAGGTTTATTAATGTGGCTGCTTGGCTTTGGATTAATGCATCATTTTTTTCTATGTATTCCTTTAACAGGTTTTCCAAGCCATTGGATGGTTCAACTTGAGGTTGTTTCTGAATTAGTTGGACAATTACAGATGGTTGTGTCAATCTAGATTGTGCATAAGTGTTATTGGGCCCAACTCCTTGGTTACTCTAAGAAAAATTAGGGTGGTTTCTCCAAAATGGGTTATAGAAATTGGATTGTAGTCCTTGCCTTCGTCGATTTTGGTTCTGCTTACCTGTGTAATATATGGATTCTGGGTCTAATGGACATTCTTAGAACAAGAATCTTCCCCACAATAAACACAAGATACATTTTTGTATTAATTTGGTGGCTGAGCTATAAAATTGTTAAACCCATTAGTGGTAAAAATTTTAAGCATTGAGGAAATTAAAGATACCTGAGGTACAAGAGAAGTGAGTGGATCCACTTCATGTATTCCCATGACTTGTCTTCTTGACACTACTCGACTGGTTGGCCATTGATAATTATTGTTGGCAATTCTCTCAATGATTTCATAAGCCTTATTATATTACTTAGAAATGAGAGCATCATTAGCAGAAGCGTCTACTACAATTCTCATGTGAGTATGGAGATCATTATAGAATGTCTCAAGTTGGATACAATGTGGGATTCCATGATGAGGGCACTTCCGTAGCAATTCTTTATACCTTTCTCATGCCTCATATAAGGACTCTTCATCCATTTGTTGGAAGGTAGTAATTTCATTCAGTAACTTAGCATTCTTTCTAGGAGGGAAATACTTCATATGGAATCTTTCTGCTAACTCTTGCCATGTAGTAATGGAATCTGGTGGCAATGAGTTCAACCAGACTCGAGCTTTGTCCCTTAGTGAATATGGGAATAGCTTTAATCATAGTGCATCTTTGGGTACTCTGGTAAGCTTGAAAGAATTGCTTACCTCCATAAACAACCTTAAGTGAAGGTGAGGATCTTTGGTAGGCATTCCATTGAATTGGCCCACTGTCTGAAGTATTTGGAACATAATTGGCTTCAGCTCAAATTGTTGTGCCTTGATTTTGGGTCTTCTAATACCCAGATTAAGCTCATGAAACACTGGCACAACATATTGTCTTAGATCTCTATCCCTATCATCAACAATAAGGATAGGATTTTGAACGTGATTCACTCTATGTCCTTGATTCTGGTTTTCAAAGTTCATCTCTTCGGTCCTTCTTTGAGCTACTTGTCTTCTTTGTTGTCAAAAAGTTCTTTCACTTTTAGGATCTATGGGTAGTAAGTCAATAATCTAATCAATACTTATAAACACTTGAAACAATCACATGAAATAAATTAATTTAAAATTGAAGAAAAAAATAGAAACCAAAATGCAAAATTAACAATTTCACGAATAATGTCTTTTAAAACATCCCCTGGCAACAACACCAAAAACTTGGAACGACGGAATTGTGTAAGTGTACACAATCGCAACAAGTAATAAAGTGACAAGTAAATGTCAAGTTATTGTACCCACAGGGACTATGCAAAGAAATATTTATGAAATAAATAATTTAACAAGTTGGTGGTGAAATTTTGATAATTTGAAAAGGGGTTTAATTAAGATTAAAAATTAAACTAAGAAAAATAAAGATAACAATTTCCAATGCATGATTTCAAAAACAAGTTTTAATCAATACGACATAAATGTACTAGATGAATTGCATTCTTTAACTTAAAATTATCAGAACCATGTTCATGTTGTTACAAATTTAATTCACGGCAACTCGACAATTTGCTAACTTATGAACATACTCACCTACCAAAATCCATTTATCTCTTGACTATATCTCTATGCCAATTCAACCTATTAAACAAATTTTAATAAGTAAATGTGTTAATGCACATACATACTTACGAAATTAAAATAATATCTTGTACATATCTCTATGCCAATTCAAACAATTAATTCAATTTTCATAAGCAAGTAAAAGATTAAGTGAGGTAACAATATATCTCTATATCGAAACAATTTAATCACAAAATCCTGCATGTTATGCAAGGCTAATGTATTGCTTAATATCGTTGCTAATTTAACCTTCAGCTACCTTAGAAGATTAAACATGCACCAATTAAATATTGTGTCCATTAACTATGATTTCAATCTACTTAAATAATTAATTCAATTGTTACCTTACAATTAAAATGCAAGTATAACGGAAACATGATTTTATTTAATTGAACAAATAAGTAAGGCTTATAACAACACAAACATGATTTTTAATAAATTAAGCAATAGAACGCAATCAATCTAACACGAATTAAATTTAAACCATTTTAATTAAATCAAGAGTAACAAAACAAGGAGTATTCATTGTCATAGAATCAAGAAAATAAAAGAGTAGGGAACCATAAACAAATCCAATGTCTCTCTAAAGTCACTAGCACGCTTCTCTTCTTCTCTGCTTGTTCTATCAATTCGAGGCCTTTATAGACACTCGAGTGTTGCTACTCCAAGCCAGAAGAAAGCTCTTTCTCAAGAGGAGAAATCGGCAAAGGAAGGGATAAGGAAGAAAATGAAAACAAAGGGAGAAAAGTGAGTGAAGAGAGAATGTGTTGTGAATGAATTGAGTTGAGTGATGAAAGGAGTAGCAAAGGGGGTATTTATAGGTAGGATTGGCTACTATTTTTAGCAAAGAAATATCAGCCATTCACTCCCCCCATGGCCGGCCACCACTCATGCATTTGTTGATGATTTCAACTTGCTATATTTGCCCAGGGGCAAGTCTATTAAAGCATAATAAGTGGAGGGGTTTGGATGCTATTTCAAGGAGACTTCAATGGTTTATTTGCAAGTCAATAAATAAGCTGATTTGAGCTAATTAGGTCAGCATTTTGGATGGGTTTGGGCAGCTCAATTGGTCGTTTGGATCTTTCGTATTAGCACAGTTGGGCCACCTTTCCATAATATAATCAATAATAATTATTTAACCCAAAATAAATTGGATTAAAGTTAAATTTAATTTATTATGTGTAAAAATTCATAATTTGGACCGTTATAGGTTAAAAATGTAATAGCCCATTTTTAGAGGTGTCAGAAATAGTGGTTTTGGGACAACAATTCTGATGTGTAAATTATTATTATTTTTTATTTTTTTAATGTTTACATAATTATATCAAGGTTGTATTAAAGTTTTTTAAAAAATTTTGATGTTTAAATGGTTAATTAGGTGTTAAGGTCTAAATCGTAAAAAGTGTAAAAGATGAGTTCTATTAGTTAAAATGGTCCAATAAAGGACTTGAATGGAAAACAAACCATTTAATTAGTTAGTGGATATGCATGGATAGATTTTAATGAAATTTTGATAGTTTTTAAAGGTTAATTAAGTAATTTGATAATTAAAAGAAAATGTTAAGAAATTAAAAGATGACAAACTATCATCTTTCTCATTTTTATCTTTCCTAACCTAAACCACCATTAAAGAAGGCTTGGCACATTCAGTTAAGCTTGTTGCTTGCATGGTATGTGATTTCAACCCCATTTTTAATGATTTTTATTTTTTTTAGTCCATTTTAGCTTAATCTAGCTAGCCCGGGGGTTAATTTGCAAAATTGTTAAAGGTTAAGGAACTTTCCATGAATTTTTTTGGCTAGGTTTTGATTTTAGTTGATGAATTATGAAACTTTGTTAATAAATAAATATGTTTTGTTAAGTGATTTTTTATGAAATTGCATTTAAGGATTTATTTATGAAAATAGTAAAATTTCATGTTAAATTTATGAAATAATAATTATAGTGGGTTGATATGA
This sequence comes from Gossypium anomalum, assembly GCA_025698475.1. Lineage (NCBI taxonomy): Eukaryota > Viridiplantae > Streptophyta > Magnoliopsida > Malvales > Malvaceae > Gossypium > Gossypium anomalum. Next base: position 45,496,518 of record CM046963.1, read on the forward strand.
GTCCTTAAGAAATTTGGTTAGCCTTTGTGGAGGATTAAAATGGTTAAATTTCTAATTATGAGCTTAGGGACTAAATCGTGAAAAAGTTAAAATGTTAGGGGTAAATTGGTAATTTTGCATAAATATGAAACATGGAGTAAATTGAATTCTAGAAGTACTTAATTGACTAAAATTATCTATTTAGATCAAGATAAACCACGTTTAGACCTAGATCAAGGAAAAGCTAAAGCTTCGGATTAGCTCGATCTTACTTTTACGTCCTAGTTATCGAGGTAAGTTTGTATGAATTGTAATCGCTTTCATGCTAGTTAAATTGAATGCTCATTATGTTGATTTGATATAAGCGAACTTAAATCTATAAATGTATCAATGCTATGATAAATTGACGGATATTAAGTCCCGGTTGAACCTTAGGAATTCTTAGGATAAAAATGACATGTCATTAGGGATTTCATGTTTCGGGTGCAGGTTTAGAATGTCCTACCGATGGATGAGGTCCTGTATTTGTTGTGGATTCTCCACAACTCATGTGAGCAGCATCATGTAGCTTACGTTCCAACCCACAGCTCTTGTGAGCAGGCCCATTTCACAGCTCGTGTGAGTATTAATGTAAAGGAAAGGTTACGGTTCCATGTAAATGCACACTTCATGTGAGCTTTCCCGAGTATCCGCTAAAATTCTAGATGGTTTAACAGGTACGAGAAGAAAAAGGAAATGGTAAGTAATCGAATGCTATGAAACATGACATTATGGTAACATTGATGATGTAAAATGTTATGTTTATACATGGTAGACCACACATCTTATGGTTGATTTCATATATATGAACAAGTATACTAACTTGTGAGTTTTGATGATGTTTTATAGGCTCATATTAAGCTTATGGCATTGGTTTTGGTTTATACTTATTCTATGAATTGTATTATAGAAATGGGAGGTTATGTTTAAGGTTTATGCGAGCTTACTAAACACTCGTTGCTTACGTAGTTTCTTTCCTTTGTTTTATAGATTATTGGAAGCTCAATCGGTTCAGAAATTTTTCAGAGATCTATCACACAATCCAGAAGTCGATTCGGTAGTTTTTGAGTACTTTGACTAAGGTTTATAATGGCATGTATAGGATGTTGTGTAATGGTGCTTTGATATGTTTATGTTTTGAAGATTATGTTTGGTTGTTGCACTTAAGTGTTTATCAAAGGTTGTCATTTTTAGTCACTTGTTAAGGCTTGTAAATAAGGTTCTTATGGTATGGTTTGAATTGTTTAAAAATGGTTATATGTGGTATGTTTTAGTACCTAGATGGACTAGGTTTGTATGCATGAAATGTAGCATATGGATATATTTAGGTAAGGGATATTTGGATACAAATTGTGGTGCCTTTGAATGGCATATTGGTTAGGTGATTTAAGATGCTTGAAATGGTATGTTTATGCAAGTTTGAATGGTGTTTGAACCCCTAGAATGCGTCTTAAGTGGTTTGAGAAGTTACGCATGAAATGGTTTGATTTTAGGTAAATTTTGAGTTCATAAGGCTTAGGTGTAACACCCCTAACCCATATCCGTCACCGAAATAGGTTAAGAGGCATTACTTAATCCATAACATAATCCAAAATAATTGAATATCAAATATCATCTCATTGCAAAAATTCTCATTCGATCACATTCATTAAGATCATAAAAGCTAATATACAATACCTAAACATAAATTCAGGACCAAATTGACAACATGTAAAAATTCCAGAACTTATAAAAATTTTCAACTTTTAAAAGGTCACACGCCCATGTGAACAAACCGTGTGCCTCACATGGTCTAGACACGCCCGTGTGTCTAAGCCGTGGCAAAACAGGGCGTAGCTACTAACTTGCCCACACGGCTGCAAGACACGCCCGTGTGTCTTGGCCGTGGTCAAGCCCGACTTGGTCAGACTGCTAGCCACACGCCCATGTGCATTGGCCGTGCTCGGGTCTGACTTACAATTGTACGGTAACCTAGGGGACACACGACCGTGCAACATGGCTATGTGTCGTACACGGTTGAGACACACGCCCGTGTCTCTGCCTGTGTGGACAAAGATAGGCCATTTGAATAGCCAATTTGCCACCCCAATTTGGTCACCCTACAAACAAAGAAAACAAGCATATTTATATTACCATTTCAGCCAATTTCAACACCAAAACATCACCCTTTCATATCATACAATAGTCACCAAAATTCATACTCATAAACCTTCCCAGTTCATGCCAAACATAAGGTAATATCATGTAACACCCCTTACCCGTAACCGACACCGAAATAGGGTACAAGGCATTACCGGACTTACATCGAATCATTTAGTCACATTTCACAACAAAAACTTGCATACAATTTAAAAACTTTTATACATTCGTCCACATTGTCCCTTATAAGGTTCTATGGTACCTTAAAACATGCCTAAAAGGGGTTCGGGACTAAACTGATAACTCAAGAAAACTTTACAAAACTTAGAAAATTTTATTCACTGCATGAGTCACACGCCCGTGTGAACAGGCCGTGTGTCTCACACGGTCTCAGACATGCCCGTGTGTTTAAATCGTGGCCAAACAGGGCATACATACTGACTTGATCACACGGCCAGACCACACGCCCGTGTGTCCAGCCCGTGTTCCCTTCACAGGCCTGTGTTCAGGCCATGTGCTAGGCCGTGTCAAAACTAGAGGGTATACTGACTTTAATTCGAAGGGCTACCCCAGGGGACACACGGCTGTGTTCTAAGGCCATGTGTCACACACGGTCGAGCCACACGCCCGTGTGCTCGGCCGTGTGGAGTGAAAATAGGCTTGGTTAAAGCTGCATTTCTCACCCTCCACAAGCATACCTAAACATCACACTTCATGCCATTTCAATACACACATTGGCAATTACAACATGCCAAATTCATATACAAATCAAGCCATTATATCACAAACCAAATCACTACTCAAAACTCAATCTTAAACATATCCAAAGCAACATATCATTATCAATAATTTTACATATCTTCCTTATGCATTTTTCTCAATCTTTCATCACGTAAATCATGCTTCTCAAACATATCAATTCATTACCTATACTTCATACTAAAATATGCCAACACAAAAGCATTATATACATCACATATGTCATTTATCAAACACATACTTTAGGCTAACTTAAATGGCCAATACACACCAACATTTATAAACCAAATCATATGGCTAAAATTACAATAAAATATACCATCTTAACACTAGCCTATACATGCCATAAACCAAGCCCCAAAGTGTAAAAATATCGTAAATCATTAACCGGATAATGTGATACGATCTCTGCTGACTTCCAACCCGAGCAAACATCCAAAACACTATAAAACATAGAAAATAACACAAAGTAAGCTTCACAGCTTAGTAAATTCTTATATGAGCCTAAAATGATCATAACATTCATATAACGGTTTCGAATTAGATAATTCTTTAACACTTAAAGCATCAATTCATGAACTAATTTCAAATTATTCATGTCCTCATTCGTAAGTTCTCAATTTTATATAACTCGATACTTAAGTAGTTTTCCATACACAACTGTACTAATACCTTCTATTTATCACACATACACTTATCAAACCTTTCTAGTCTATAAGTACTTATGATAAAAATTCATCGATTTTTCAATTCTATATTCCAACTATGGTCTTACTCAAATATTGCTAAGGCCCTGCCGTGGTCTTTCTTTCACGTGCCATAAGTATATTTAGTTAAAGCAACTATAATTCATATCTCACATAACGTTCAATACATACTTCATTATTGTCAAATAAACATATTTTGGCATGAAACATATCTATACACAATTCATTCTTATAATATACATAATACAATATGAACTCACCAATTTACTTTCATTCAATTCTCACATAGAATCTGTACATACCTGCATTGTTTAATTCATTGACACTTTCTTCTCGACTTGACTTTGCCCGTTGAACCATTCGGAATTGTTAAGGATACTCGGTAATCACACATAGCTCGTACAATGCCATATCCTAGATATGATCTTACATGTTATCACATATCGATGCCACTGTCCCACACAGGGTCTTACACGAAGTAGATTAACGATGCCGATGTCCCACACATGGTCTTACACGTAATCGCAATACAATGCGACTATCCCACACAGGGTCTTACATGTAATCACATCTCGATAACCTAATGTCATGACATTTGTATCCTATACTATTCCTAAGGTTCGTACGGGGCTTCCGAACGTCGAAACTCTGTCGACTTCGACTTGTAATCATGACCATCCAGCATTTAATTCAATTCAATAATAAATAAGCATTTATAAAACAATTAAAGTACGTTTATTAGTATACGAACTTACCTCGTTTGCGGTAATAACGAATTAGATCGACGAATCTGATACTTCGTTTTTCCCTCGATATAGACTCGTACGAGGCTTAACTTGATCTAATCAATCAAATTCAACGATTACAATTCATATTCTATTCATTTTAACTCAATTTCATATTTTGGTAAAATTACTATTTTACCCCTAAAGTTTCATATTTTTGTAATTTAGTCCTTATCACTTAAAATCACAATTTCATGAAATTAAATATAAACCCAAGCTAGCCGAATTTTCCATATATTACTATCAGTCCATATTTTCAATTACTTCACACTTTTAACCACAATATTTCACATTTTCTCAATTTAATACCTAATTGACATTTTTGTCAAAAATCACTCCATAACAGTTGTTAATCTAACTTCAAATATTCATATTTCACTATTAAACATCAAAGAACACATAAGCTCATCAATGGCAACTATTAAAATCTTTAACAATTTAGAAAATTAAGGCACGAGTTAGCTAGAACACAAAGCAATGTTCTCAAAAATGTAAAAATCATTAAAAACGGGAATTAAAAACCATACCATGCAATCCAATTTCCATGGTTGAATGTAAAAGCTTCCATGGCTGCCATTCTTTCTCAATTTTCGGTTGCCAAAATGATAGTGGAAGATGATACATAATTTGTTTTATTCATTTTAACATTAATTTCCAATTTACTATTTTAACCTTTTAATTTAAAACAAATTTCAACAATACCAACTCCCATAAATGTCCACTAACACTTAAATGGTATAATTACAACATAAGTTCCTCCACTGTAATAAATCATAGCTATTAGACACCTTAACCACACAAGTTTTACACTTTACGCGATTTAGTCCTTTTTGCTTAATTAACTATCGAAACGATAAAATTTTTCAATGAAACTTTAATACCATCTTATTGCCACTCCATAAATATTTATAAAAATATTTACGACTTGGTTTATAGAAACGAGGTCCCAATACCTCATTTTCTAAACCCACTTAACCTTAGGGTCATACCACTTGAACTTAATAAATCGTTTATAAAATAAAAATCACAATATCAAAAACCTTTTTTTTAATCACAATTAACTCGTAAATATTAAAATAATAATAAAAATAAATTTTTCGGTGTCGGATGTGGTCCCAAAACCATTGTTCTGATTAACCCTAAAAACAGGCTGTTACATATCATATCAAAACATTTCTTCTATACATTATTCAATCTCAAGTTAATCTTACCAAAACTTACCAACTAAAACATACCACAATTTCATATTGCCATCACATACCATGAACTATTATCAACTATGAGTTCAAGCACGAATTAGCCAAGTCACATGGCTAAGCATATACATCTCAAAACATACTTCCCAAACTACTAGCCTATACATGCCATACTTCAAAAATATGCATTTTCAAAAGTACCAAAGTAAGGTTCGATAGTGTGGTGACGATCCTAGATGATATTCGAGCTTGCAGTAGCTTTGATATCTATAAAACAATGTAAACACACACAAAGTAAGCTTTCAAAAGCTTAGTAAGCTCGTACCAAAAACATCAACAATATAAAATATGAAACATCAATACATAAGTAATTATAATTTCTCAACTCATCCATCAAGTCCATGCCAACACCAACTATATGTTTATACAAATTCAATAAACTTTTATGCATTTTACCACCTACCACATAGGTATTATACTTACTGGAACATTTTCATATTCATTCATTGTCAATCTCACCTCTTGCTCGAATAATTTAAGACTTTCCGAAGATCACCAATGCTTTAATTATTCACACACCTAGTGCTCAAAGGTTAGCCAAAGCTAGGACAATTTCGCACACTTAGTGCCATCTCAACTAACCGAAGCTAAGTTGGTATCGTACACCTAGTGCCTTTAGTAGCCGAAGCTAGTTTAATCGCACACTTAGTGCTAAATACTTTCGATTCATCATCATATTCATCCAATTAAATTATATACAATCCATTTATAATAACAGCATCGAAACCTACTTAACATCATATTTTAAGTACGAACTTACCTCGTACTCGGAATTTGTCGACCCGGACTGTTTATTCTAAAATCTTTGATTTCCCTCGGTCTAAGTCTGAAATCCTCTTTTCTTGATCTATATATATTCAAAATTAACCCTTTTATTCGCCAAGTCATTCAAAACAATCCATATACACACCATTAGGGTATTTTGCAAAATAGCCCTCACATTTTCACATTTCGACACTTTAGTCCCTAATTCACAAAATCACAAAATACACAAAATTTGTTTGTACACAAGCTTAGCCAAATTTTCATGACTCTCATACAAGTCCATACATTTCATTTATTTCAATTTTAGTCCCTTAAAATAACATTTTTACAAATTAGCCCAAATTACTCAATTTCATCAAAAATTTAAAGACCACATTTAAACCCAACATCAAGCTTCCATAATTCATCAATTAACATCACAACGCTCATAGTTTCATCAATGGCACATTTCAAAATCATCACCAAAATCAGAAATTGAAGCATGGGTTCGATAGTATACGAAGCAACGATTATAAAAATGTAGAAATCATCAAAAACCAAACAAAACTCATACCTTAATCAAGCTTCAACCTAGCTGAACCCTAAAAATATTTTTCTTTTTATTTTTCTTTCCAATTTTGGTTGATGAAAAAAAAGAAATAAAATGAATTTGATTGTTTTTATTTTAATTAATATGACTTTAATACCAATTTCCTATTTTGCCCTTTTATAAACAATTATAAAACCATTTAATGGATGGTTGTTCTAGTCCATTAACATTCTAAATAGACAAATAACAACATAAGGGCCCTTGCTTTAGCAAGCCAACTCAAATAGGCACTTTAACATCTAGCACACAACTTTTACATTTTACGCGATTAGGTCCTTTTTGCAAATTAAGCACATAAACAGTTAAATTTTCACACGAAACTTTCACACATGACAATTCACTTATAATAGGCACGAAAAATAATATTAAAATATTTTTCTGACTCAGATATGTGGTCCCAAAACCACTATTTTGACTAGGGTCAAAACCAGACTGTTACATTGGGACACAGGCATGTGACACAGTCGTGTGAGGCACACGGCCTAGCGACACAGCCGTGTGTCATTTGAGGATTTCTTAGGGGTTCAAGTCAGTGAGTTACATGGTCTAACACACGTCTTGGTACACAAACATGTGACATGGCCTAACACACGGCCGGCACGTAGGTGTGTGACATGGCTATGTGACCCTAATCAGTGAGTTACACGGGTGAGGACATGAGCCGGGACACGACCGTGTGTTCCTTGTTTAAAAGTTACACGGCCTGGGGCTATGTCATACGGCCGTATGACCCCTGTTCCAATTTTTGTAACTTTTTCCTAAACTTTCCAAATTGTTTCAAATTAGTCTCGAATTGCTTGTAAGTTATTTCTAAGGACTCGAAGGCTCGATTCAGGGACGAAATGTATGATAATGAATGGTTTATAATATATTTAAATTATTGAATGTTATGATGTTTAAATTTTTCTAATTGCACGGTAATGCTTTGTAACTCTAATTTAGCGATGGAGACGGGTTAGAGGTGTTACATTTAGTGGTATCAAAGCTACGGTTTAATCGATTCTTGGACTGTACGTAGCATGTATAGAGTCTAGAAATACATGCCATTATATAACCTGTGATAGTATGATAATTCCTGACTCAAATTGTATTATGTTTTCGTATAGATAAGATGTCATCCAACCAAGTCGATTTCGATGAGGTTGAAAGTAACGCACAAGCCTCCGTTCATTGAGCAACTTCTAGTGGTAATGGGCCCGTAGCTGAGGGCCGGGGAATTGAGGCTAAAAAGCCTTTTTCCAGATGATGTTTGAAAGGTTTATAGAGTTCGTAAGAATGAACCCGTTGGCTCAATGACCTCTATTCCACCCGTACCCCAACCTATCCCAGTTATTCCTCAGGGTTTGTAACAAATACGTGCAAGCAAGCCTCCAGTTGATAAAATTCAAAAATATAGAGTTGAAGAGTTCTGTGGCACAGCTGAAGATGATCCTGGAAAAGCTGAGTTTTGGCTAGAAAATATAGTAAGAGTTTTTGATGAATTATCTTTTACACCGGTTGAATGCATAAAATGTTTTGTTCCTCTATTGAAAGACTTAGCATATCAGTGGTGGAACACCTTGATTTTGGTAGTACTGAAAGACTGTGTGAATTAGGAATTCTTTCAGTCAGAGTTTAGAAAGAAATATGTTAGCTAGTAGTTCCTTGACAAAAAGCAAAAAGAGTTTCTAGGCCGAGGAACTCAATAAAGCAAAAAGAAAAGAAAATTCTGACGCTCGTGGCATAGGTAAATGACCTATGGGAAAATCATTCTCATCTCCATCAAAGAAATCAAAAGAATTTCACAGTCATTCATCAGCTTTAGTAGGTTTCTCGTAGAGAGATAAAGGAAAGTAGCTTTTGAGTTCGAGACCTCATGCTTCAAATGGGTTCTTATGATCATTTTCTCAAAGATTACCTTGAAAGATCAGATAAAGAGAAAGCTTAGAATACTACGGCTGCAAGATGGAGACCACTCAAAAATAGCGGTGATACGGGTAACAGTCGAGGTGGAACGAAAGATTCTACTGTTAGATCTGAGGCATGGGCACTAGCTAGGGCTTATGCGATTCATGGTAGAGAGGAAGCTTTAGCCCCTGATGTGAATATTGGTACATTTTCTATCTTTGATACTAATGTTAATGCTTTGATTGACCTGAGATCAATGCACTCATATGTATGCACAACTTTAGTGTCAGATAAGAAAATACCTTTTAAGTCTATTGAATTTGTGGTTAAAGTAATGAATCTTTTAGGTCAATATGTGTTAGTTGATAAAGTCTGTAAAAATTGTCCTTTGGTGATTCGAGATTGCAACTTTCTGGCTGATTTGATGTTGTTACCATTTGATGAGTTTGATGTAATTCTGGGTATGGACTGGTTAACTCTGCATGATGTTGTTGTGAACTATAGACGAAAGCATATTGTGTCGAAATGTTAGATCGGTTAAAAGATTCGAATTGAATCAGATAGATTGGATGGTACATCTAATGTTATCTCAACTATAACGGCACAGAAATATGTTAGAAAGGGCTATGAAATGTACCTAGCTTACATATTTGATTCCATATTTTCAAAAATGAAATTAGAGTTGGTTCTGACTATTTGTGAATTCCCAGATGTGTTTCCAGAAGAGTTACCAGGGTTACCACCAGTCAAAGAAGTCAAAATAGCTATTGAGTTAGTACTGGGAACATCTCTGATATTGATAGCTTCGTATAGAATAACACCTACAGAATTGAAAGAATTAAAAGTACAGTTGCAAGAGTGACACACAGAGGTTTCATTCAACCCAGTTTGTCTCCTTTGGTTGCTCCGATATTATTTGTTAAGAAAAAGGACGGGTCTATGCAATTGTGTATCGACTATCGACAACTCAACAAAGTCACGATCAAGAAGAAATATCCCTTACCATCCATTGATGATTTAACTGATCAATTGAAAGACGCGACAGTATTTTCAAAGATCAACCTTCGTTCTGGATATTATCAATTACAGGTTAAAGACTCGGATATGCCGAAGACTGCTTTCAGAACCAGGTACAAATATTCTGAATTTCTTGTTATCCCATTTGGTTTGACCAATGCACCTACTATGTTTATGGATTTGAATAACAGAATATTCAGGCCATATTTAGACAAATTCATGGTTGTGTTCATTGACGACATATTAATTTATTCTTAAGATGAAACAGAGCATGCCCAACATTTAGGAATTGTTTTACAGACTTTACGCGAAAAACAATTGTTTGCTAAATTTAGCAAATGTGAGTTCTAGCTCTGAGAAGTTGGATTTTTGGGACACGTGGTATCGGCTAACTATATCATGGTTGACCCAAGTAAAATATCAACTATAATGGAATGGAAGCCTCTAAGAAATGTTTCAAAAGTTAGAAGTTTTTTGGGTTTAGCCGAATATTATGGAAGATTTGTTGAAAGATTTTAAATGATTATTACATTGTTGACAAAACTGCTTCAAAATGACGACAAGATTGAATGGTCTAAAAAGTGTCACCAGAGCTTTGCTCGGTTGAAATTTTTGTTAACTAAGGCCCTTGTGTTGGTTCAGCCAGAGTCTGGTAAGGAATTTGTGATTTATAATGGTGCTTCATTGAATGGTCTAGGTTGTGTTTTAATGCAAGAAGGCAAAGTGGTAACTTATGCATCTCAATAGTTAAAACTGCACGAGAAAAATTACTCAACTCATGATTTAGAGCTTTCAACGATTGTGTTTACTTTAATTGGTGACACCATTTGTAAGGAGAAAAATGTCATATCTTTACGGCTCAAAAAAGCTTGAAGTATTTGATGTAATAGAAAGATCTAAACTTGAGACAACGTAGATGGCTTGAATTACTGAAAGATTATGATTTGATCATCAACTATCATTTGGGAAAAGCTAATATCGTTGTTGATACTCTAAGTAGAAAATCTTTGTTTGCTTTGTGAGCTTTGAACACACGGTTGAGGTTGATTGATGATGGTTCTATACTAGCTGGATTAAAAGCTAGACTAACACTTTTGCAACAGGTTTGTAAAGCTTAGAAAAGTGACACTGAATTGATCGCTAAATGAAAATAGATTGAGTCAACAACTGACTTAGACTTTCATGTTATTACAGACATGTAACAGCCCATTTTTAGTCAAATAGGAATAGTGGTTTTGGGACCATAAATTCGAGGTCAAAATAATTATTTTATTATTATTTTAATGTTTACAGCATGATAGTATGATTATATGAAAATTTCGTGAAGAAATTTTATCGTTTGAATGCTTAATTTGATAAAAATGACTAAATTGCGTAACATATAGAACTTGTGTTCTATTAGCTAAAGGTGTCTAATAGCTATAGAACTTTAAAGTAAAAGTCCTTATGTGGTAATTATACCATTATTAAAGTGGGTGGACATTTTTGGACATATATTAAGTGATTTTAATGAATTATATTAAAGGTTAAAATAGTAAATGATTAAATAACTTAGTAAAATAATAGAAACATGAAATAATCTTTAATTTTCTACCATCTTCCATTGAAAATACAACTAGGAAACTCCATTGAAGTAGCTTAAGCATTCAGCTATACAAGTTCTTTGCATGGTATGATTTTTTATTCGGTTTTTAATGATTTCTATGTTTTTAAGATCGTTGCAGCTTAATCTAGCTAGCCCAGGGATAATTTGCAAAATTGTTAAAGGTTTGGGGTTTTTCCATTGATGAATACTTGTGTATTTTGATGTTTGATGATAAAAAATGTATGGTTGTTGTTAGATAAACAACATTTGTTAAGTGATTTTTAGTAAAATGTCCCAATATGGATTAAATTGTGAAATGTGTAAAATTCATGGTTAATTTGTGAAATAAATGAAAAATGTGGGCTATTACGGACCTAATTGAAATTCAGCTAGCATGGGTTTAGGTATTTTTATGAGATAAGGACTAAATTGCAAAAATGTTAAAATATTAAGGGCAAAAGTGTAAAGTTGTCTTAATGTGTATTTTGGACTAAATTGAATAGAGTGATAATCAAATAAGTTAATTTCAATTACATTTAGATCAAGAAAAGTGAAATACAGATTTAGGTCGGGGAAAGAACAAGGTTTTGGACTAATCGACTTGTTTCGTCGTTTTTGCATTCGAGGCAAGTTCGTATGTAATAAGCATTGTTATATTTGTATTTTAAATGCTTTGGTATTGCATAAACTGTGATTACAACCCTACAGACATATTCGACGACGATTCGGTAAGTGTGAAATCCCGGTTGAACCTTAGGAATAGATTAGGATACAAATGACATGTCATTAGGGGTTATGTGATTTGGGTGTTGGTCCGTACGTCCTACCGGTGGCTAAGTTATCCGGCATGTGTTGCGAATACTCGTCATCTTGTGTGAGCAGCACCATGTAGCTTCGTCATGACCGTCAGCTTGTGTGAGTAGACCCGTTGATAGCTCGAGAGTGAGCATTATATGTGATACGAGATTGAGATAGCTTTGGCTATGTATGTGGCACTTAAGGTGTAAGATTCTCGAGTATCTGATAGTATTTCGAATGGTTCAATGGGTATATCGAACATATGAAATGGTGATAAATAGATACGTATTAGTACAGGTATGTACGAAAACTATATAAGCATCGAATATATGGAAGTTGTGAGTTTATGGTTAAAATTATGTAATTGAATATATGTTAACATTGTGGTTAAATGTTTTGTAGTATGTTATGTTCATATTTTGAATGGTAATTGAATGGTGAGCTTTGCTTATTATTTTCATACTAGCTTACTAAGCTTTGTAGCTTACATTGTTTATTTTTCCATGTTTTATAGTGAAATCAAAGCTAGCTCAGATTTGGGAATCGTCGGAGACCTCATCACACTATCAAGCTATCACTTTGGTACTTTTAAGATTATGTAATTGGTATATGGAATGCATAGGAAGTATGGTCATTTTGGTTATGTTTTGGTAATGGATTTAGCCATTTAAAATTGGCTTGTAAATGTTGTGTGTTTGGTTATGATTTTAGCCATGTGATTTGGCTTGTATTTGGCATGTTTTGCTCATGTATGTATATATGTGTAATTGATCTTGTGATGTGTGGTTGATTAGTGATAGAAAATGTTTGTTATAAATAGGTATTATGGATATCAAATGGTTAAGTTTTGAATATTGATATGCTAGTGAATCTAGGCAAAATAATGCATGTTTTGATGTGACCATTAGGTGAATTATGGATGTCAATTTTAGTATGAATTTGAATGGCATATTAGAGCATTTGTGCTTTGCATATGTTGGTATTGAAATGGTATAATTTATGCTTGGTTAAGGTTGGATGAATGCCTATTTATGTCACGTTTTTGTGCCAATTGGGTTGGTATAGGTGTGTGCAAATTTGGGTGGCAAGATGGCTTGGTAAACAGCCTAATTTTGTCCACACGGGCAGACACGGGAGTGTGCCTCAGCCGTGTGTAACACACGGTAAAGTGACACAGCAGTGTGTCCCCTGGTGTTGAATTAAATATCAAGTCAGTATGCTCCACAATGCCTAACACATGGGCGTGTGACTTGGTTGTGTGGTATAAGTCAGTATACCCTATAGGTTTGGCACGGCTAGTACATGACCTAGTACATCGGTGTGTGTGGCCATTTCGAAGGGCACGCGGGCTGGTCACACGGGAGTGCAGTTGGTCGTGTGACCTAAGTCAGAGAGTTACACGAGGTTGAACACGGGCTGGGACATGGCTATCTGATCCCATTTCGAATGTCCACACGGCCTGTGACACAGGCGTGTCTTTGTCTCATACGGCCTGTGACACAGGCGTGTCTTTGTCTCACACGGCCGGGCCATACAGGCATGTGTCCCTTGTATTTTAAAAATTTTTATAAATTTTTTGAAAGTTTCCTGAGTTATCGATTTAGTCCCAAACCATTCCGAATGCATGTTTTGAGCCCGTAGGCTCATATTAGGGACAATGTGAATAATGTTGAATGACGATTGTTTGAAATTGGAAAATATATGTGAAATGTATGATATTTGTGTTATAAGTCTAGTAATGCTTTATAACCCTATTCCGGTGTTGAATACGAGCGAGGGGTGTTACAAGATAGCAGTTTATACCTCAGAAATAGGATTTGTGTTTCGAGGAATTTCGATGTCATTTAGAAGATTTTACAAGAAGTTCACAGTAGTTGCTTATCGATACAAACTAGTAGCAATAAAATGTACGGTGATTTGAAACAGATGTACTGGTGGCTAGGTATGAAACGAGAGATTTTAGAGTTCGTATCAAAATGTTTGATTTTTCAGCAAGTTAAAGCCGAGCACCAGGTGCCTTCTGGTTTATTACAACCTGTGATGATTCCAGAGTGGAAATGGGAATGTGTTACAATAAAGTTTGTATCAAGATTGCCTCTATCTCCAAGAAAGAAAGATATTGTATAGGCTGTGGTGGATCGTTTAACAAAAATCACACATTTCATCTCAATGCGTACGGATTATTCACTTGAGAAATTGGCAGAATTGTACGTTTTTGAGATTGTTAGATTGCATAGTGTACTGGTATTTATTATCTCTTATAGAGATCCATGGTTTACTTCTAGATCTAGAGAAAATTACATGAAGATCTGGGTACTCGACTGCATTTTAGTACAACGTTTCATCCATAGACTGATGGTCAGTCTAAGCGAGTAATTTAAGTTCTCGAGGACATGCTCCGATGTTGTGTTTTAGAGTTCGAAGGTAACTAGGAGAAATTTCTTTCGTTGGATGAATTTGCATACAATAACAGTTATCAGGTGAGCAGTAAGATGGCACCGTACAAAGCTTTGTATGGTCAGAAATGTCGAACTCCATTATACTAGACTAAGCTGAGCAAGAAAAGTTTATTTGGTGTTGATTTGATTCGAGAAACTGAAGAAAAGGTCAAAGTGATACGTACCAGTTTGAAAGATGCTTCTAATCATCAGAAATCTTACCTAGATTTGAAAAGGAAAGATATTGAATTCCAAGTCGATGACAAAGTATTTCTAAAAGTATCACATTGGAGAAAAGTTCTCCGTTTTGGCCGAAAAGGAAAACTTAGTCCGTGATTCATCGGACTGTATAAGATCATATCGAGAATTGGACCAATGGCTTATCCATTGGCTTTATCGTCAGAATTAGATGTTACGACGGTATCAATCAGATCCTTCACACGTGATTTCACCTGTAGATGTTGAGATTCATCCAGATATTTCATACAGTGAAGAATTAATTAGAATTTTAATTCGGGAAGTTAAAGAGTTGATAAATAAAAGTATAGCTTTAGTTCAAGTTCTCTGGAAACGTCACGGAATCGAAGAAGCTACCTGGGAACCTGAAGATGCTATGAAAGTGCAACACTCGAACCTATTTTCTGGTAAGATTTTCAGGGATGAAAATTCCTTTAAGGGTGAGAGTTATAACAGCCTGTTTTCAAAGGAGTCAAAAACAACAGTTTCAGGACCACAATTCTTACAAGTAAATTATTATTTTATTATTATTTTAATATTCACAAAATTATATTAAGGTCGTATTAAAATTTGTTAAGAAATTTTGATGTTTAAATGGTTAATTAGGTGAAAATGACTAAATCATAAAAAGTGTAAAAGATGAGTTCTATTAGTTAAAAGGGTCCAATGGCTATGGAATCTTAAACTAAAGGACTTGAATGGTAAATAAACCATTTAATGAGTTAGTGGATATGCATGGATAGGTTTTAATGAAATTTTGACTGTTTTTAAAGGTTAATTAAGTAATTTGATAATGAAATGAAAATGTTAAAAAATTAAAAGATGACAAACTGTCATTTTTCTCATTTTTATCTTTTCTAACCTAAAACACCATTAAAGAAGGCTTGGAGCATTCAGTTAAGCTTGTTGCTTGCATGGTATGTGATTTCAACCCCGTTTTTAATGATTTTTATGTTTATGAGTCTGTTTTAGCTTAATCTAGCTAGCCTGGGTGTTAATTTGCAAAACTATTAAAGGTTGAGAGACTTTCCATGAATGTTTTTGGTTAGGTTTTGATGTTAGTTGATGAATTATGAATCTTTTTGTGACACCTCAAACTCGACCGGGATAGACCGGCCTGAATTCGAAGAGTTACATTCGCCATCTAAGTGACAATCCGACTAACGACCTCTCAAGACACACCCCAACCTTATAACACCTCAATCTTATCCATTTACTAGTTATTTATTAATGCAGAAGCAATTTGTGAACCAATTTTAAACTATTTATAAGTAATTTAACCTAAAAGCATTTTTGTCATTTTATCACCTATGGTTAAACTAACCTGAATTAAGATCTATACATTTACCAACCCTCTTTTAGTCAATTTATGTAAGCCCTAAAAATCTGAACTTAATTCGAGTTTATTTTCTATGTCTAATTTAAGTTTTATCATTAAGGACTAAATTGTAACAATTTCAAACTATCAATATTATACCTGAATATTAAATTGTGTTTCTAACAAATTTTATCAATTACAAGTCTAATCCTAAAATTTTATCAAGTTTCCTTATCATTTGAGGCTCTAATTAAACTTATCAAGTTACAGGACTAATTTGTAATTTAAATAGGCTAGAGAACCAATTTAAAAAGACCAAAATTCAAACCCCCAACAGTCCACTGCAATTTTTTTTGTTCGAAAAGTTTGATTTCAAACCCGATTTTGAGTATTTTAATGGCCAATTAAACCCGATTTAGCTATAATTAAATATCATACATATTTATACACCTTCAATTGAATTTATTAACACCAATTAAGCCTCAATTAAATAGAATTAAATATTCAATTTCATGCATATCACCCACCAGTTAATTCAAACAAGTGGCGTACCTTAGTCACTAGTAAACCATTCCATGAAAGCTTCATTTAAACAATGGTTAGTGTAAACGTCATACCTCACACACTGTGTTTTATATCCAATGGATCCACCATGCTATAATGCCAATTTAACCAATCAATCATAACATAATTTCAGGCAATAATGTGCTCAATTTAAAGTGTCAAAATGCATATGTGAATCATGTAACATAGCCATTTTAACATCAAATTAAATCTAGCATACCAATTACCTATTATCAATTTTCATTTATCAATTGAAATATCAACATACCATGAACCAAAAACTCCAAGATGTTTGCTTATTTCACCATTATAATCAATCAAATCAAGCACATAAAATCACTAGATGCTCACTTACCAACACTTAACAAAAATTTCATCACTTAAACATATATAAATAATCTTAAAAAAATTAACCAACCAAAACTCAATTCAGTATTTTCAATCAGTAATTAATCATCCAATTAAGCATAAGTGAGGGTCAATTTACCAGACCGTCCTTTCATAACACTAACCACTCAACTAACTCAACCACAACCAAGTGATCAACCAAGCAAATCCAAGCTTCAATTTCCATTAGCTCGATCCTCTTCAAGATTCGGAGCTTCAACAGAGATAAAATAGATATTACCACCTTTCAAAAGATATAATATACACAAATTTTCACCAACTAGGCTACACGAAATTCTTACTTAAAGTTACCTTATCGAATTTGTATCATCAAGCAGAAAACTTGATTCCTCACAAAATCGATCACTCCAGCTCTCCTATTCACTTCCAAACATCAATACTAGACCAAATAAACATATAATAAGCATCAATTTCACATTTAAATCAATTTCACAAAAATCCAAAAAATCGATCATAAAGATGAAGAAATTCAAATTTCTTTAAATTACCTTAAAAAATATGTTTAATCTTGATAAAAAGATCAAAAACCTTCTAATAGATCCATTTTGAGTTGGAACATCCATTGATTTGTGGATTTTCTCTCAAAATTCAAGATCCACCATTAAAGCACCTTAAGCTTTTGAAGAAGATGACATTGATAAAAAAAATCATGTAATTATCACTCAAATCATGTAAATATGCTTCTAATCATCATAAAAATAAGTTTAAAAATAATAATTACCTTTGATTCATTCTAAATCCTTTGATTGAAAATCTTGATTCAAGAATCTTGGGAAATTTCAGAATATTTTTGGCTATTTTTGTGAATAATTTTAGGTGAAAAGAGAGAGTATTTTGAAAAGGAAATTTGTTGAATCTATTCTCTGATGATAGATCTTTAGAACCATGCAAATAAAATGAATTTTATAGCTCTCTAATCTGATGTAAATGGTGTGAAAAGTAGGCTAGATGCATTGTTTTTAAAACTGAAACAACCCACGAGAAATTTAAAAATTGGGAAAATTGCCTAATGGCCACTCCCACATTTCCCTTACTTTACCAATTAATCCTTTCCCTCCAAAATTCTAAATTTAAAGGTTTATTTGCCAAATAAATACTCCAAAATTTCCTTTATTTTACAATTAAATCCAATTTAATAAATATTTAATTTTAACTCAAATTAACCCCAATAAAATTTATTTTAAAATTCTTTTTTGACCCAAATTAATTATTTTCACTAATAATTATTTAATTACTTTAAAATTAATTTTCTAAAAATATTTTTATTTTTTCAGATTATTGTTTAATCGATTTTAGATGAAATTGACCTCTTAAATTAAATTTAAAAAATTACTATTAACCTCAAAAATTCCTAAATTCACGTTGGAACCCAAAATATATACCCAAAACTACTAGACCCGATTCAGGGATATTACACTTTGTTGAAAAATAAATATGTTTTGTTAAGTGATTTTTGATGAAATTGCTTTTAAGGATTTATTTGTAAAAATAATAAAATTTCATGTTAAATTTATGAAATAATGGTTATAGTGGGTTGATATGAGTCCATAAGGAATTCAGTTAGCCTATGTGGAGGATTAAAATGGTTAAATTTCTAATTATGAGCTTAGGTACTAAATCATGAAAAAGTTAAAATATTAGGGGCAAATTGGTAATTTTGTATAAATATGAAACATGGAGTAAATTGAATGCTAGAAGTACTTAATTGACTGGAATTATCTATTTAGATCAAGATAAACCACATTCGGACCTAGATTGAGGAAAAGCTAAAGCTTCAGATTAACTCGATCTTACTTCTATATCCTAGTTATCAAGGTAAGTTTGTATGAACTGTAATCACTTTCATGCTAGTTAAATTGAATGTTCATTATGTTGATTTGATATAAACGAACTTATATATATAAATGTATCAATGCTATGATGAATTAACGGATATTAGGTCCCTATTGAACCTTAGGAATTCTTAGGATACAAATGATATGCCATTAGAGATTTCATGTTTTGGGTGCTGGTCTTGAATGTCTTATCGATGGATGAGGTCCTGCATTTGTTACAGATTCTCCATAGCTCGTCTGAGCAGCATCGTATAGCTTACTTTTCGACCCATTGCTCGTGCGAGCAGGCCCATTTCACAGCTCGTGTGAGTATTGATGCAAAGGAAAAGTTACAGTTCCATGTAAAGGCATACTTCGTGAGAGCTTTCCCGAGTATCCGATGAAATTCTAAATAGTTCAACGGGTAAAAAGAAAAAGGAAATGGTAAGTATGCAAATGCTATGAAACATGACATTATGGTAACATTGATGATGTAAAATGTTATGTTTATACATGGTAGACCATATATCTTATGATTGATTTCATATATATATATGAACAAGTATACTAACTTGTGAGTTTTGATGATGTTTTATAGGCTCATATTAAGTTTATGGCATTGATTTTGGTTTATACTTATTCTATGAATTGTATTATAGAAATGGGAAGTAATGTTTAAGGTTTATACGAGCTTACTAAGCACTCGTTGCTTACATAGTTTCTTTCCTTTGTTTTATAGATTATTGGAAGCTCGATTGGTTCAGAAATTTTTCAGAGATTTATCACAGTATCCAAAAGTCGATTCGGTAGTTTTTGAGTACTTTGACCAAGGTTTATAATGGCATGTATAGGATGTTGTGTAATGGTGCTTTGATATGTTTATCTTTTGAAGATTATGTTTGGCTGGTGCACTTAAGTGTTTACCGAAGGTTGTCATTTTTTGGTCACCTGTTAAGGCTTGTAAATAAGGGTCTTATAGTATGTTTTGAATGGTTTGAAATGATTATATGTGCTATGTTTTAGTTCCTATATGGACTAGGTTTGTATGCATGAATTGTAGCATATGGATATGTTTAAGTAAGGGATGTTTGGATGCAAATTGTGGTGCCTTTGAATGGCATATTGGTTAGGTGATTTAGGATGCTTGAAATGGTATGTTTATGCAATTTTGAATGGTGTTTGAACCCCTTGAATGTGTGTTTAAGTGGTTTGAGAAGTTATGCATGAAATGGTTTGATTTTAGGTAAATTTTGGGTTCACACGGCTTGGGACACGGGCATGTGACACAGTTGCGTGAGGCACACGGTTTGGCGACACGACCGTGTGTCATATGAGGATTTCTTAGGGTTTAAGTTAGTGAGTTACATGGCCTGGAACACGGGCATGTGGGGGAAACTAAGAGAGTTACACGGCCTGGCACACGGGCATGTGACATGGCTGCGTGACCCTACTCAGTGAGTTACACGAGTAAGGACACGGGCTGGGATACGGCCATGTGTCCCTTGTTAGAAAGTTACACGGCCGTGTGACCCCTATTTCCAATTTTTACAACTTTTTTCTAAACTTTCCAAATTGTTTCAAATTAGTCCCGAATTTCTTGTAAGCTATTTCTAGGGCCTTGAAGGCTCGATTTAGGGACAAAATGTATGATAATGAATGGTTTATAATATATTTAAATTATTGAATGTTATGATGTTAAAATGTTTCTAATTGTACAGTAATGCTCTGTAACCCTAATCTTACAATAGAGAAGGTTAGGGGTGTTACAAAAAAATTAATTTGCCTCAATGTTTCAGAAATCGCTTCACGGTTTTGAGCTTCTAGCAGTGTCTACTGAGCCAATTTTCACCCTTTGTGCAAATCTGTCAAAAATAAATCAAAACTTATGAAAATTTATTATAAAATTAATAAAAATTCAATATGTTAATAATTTAAGTACAGTTTAATTATTCTATAATTATATTATTTTTTTGACAAGAATTACTATGAAACTGCATGAATTTGAGTTAAAAAATGCATGAAAAAGTCTATATATTTTTGTCTTTCCAAAGCTCCCCGAAACTGTTCAAACAAATTATCAATCCTCGGAAGTGGGTACTTATTCTTGATGGTCAACTTATTCAGCTGGTGATACTCAATGCACAACTTCAAAGTCCCATCCTTCTTCTTCACAAATAGAACCGGCACTACCCACAAGGACATACTTGATTCAATGAAACCCTGATCCAACAATTCCTACAACTGAAGCTTCAACTCTTTAGGTGCTATATGGTAAGGTGCAATTGGCACTGGAGCTGTACCAGGATAGAGCTCAATACCAAACTCAACTTCTCTATCTGATGGAATACCAGACAACTCCTCAGGAAAAACATCCGAAAAATCATAGACTGCACGAATCTCATCCAAACTTAACTCCCTACTATCAACATTCAAGACATAGGCTAGATAAGCTTTGCAACCTTTCGGGACTAGCTTCTCGACTATAAGTGCAAAAACAACATTCGAGAGCAACTCAGACCTCTCTCTAACAACAACAATCTCAGAGCCATCAGCACAACATAGAGTCACCAACTTTGCCTCACAGTCGACCTTTACCCGATGCTAGGTCAACCAATCCATCCAAGGGTAACATC
Source organism: Gossypium anomalum (assembly GCA_025698475.1). Taxonomy (NCBI): domain Eukaryota; kingdom Viridiplantae; phylum Streptophyta; class Magnoliopsida; order Malvales; family Malvaceae; genus Gossypium; species Gossypium anomalum. The sequence continues at coordinate 45,518,235 of CM046963.1, forward strand.
AAATCCCCAAAATGACAACTCCAAAACATCTACAGGAAACACTTGTCCTTGAACTATCAGAGGACAGCATCGATAAACCTGATCAACTACTACACTTTCACCTAGCGAACTCCTCACAGTAACACCTGACCTAGATGTCTCTACAAAAATCGCCAACTTTCTAGCTACATCTCTCAGAATAAACGATCTCGTAGCACCAGAATCTACAGAAGCTAGAAGAGAAAAAGACTGTAGTCTGAATGCACCTACGATGATGTTCGTGGCCTCTCTAGTCTAGGGCTCTCTAACTGCATATACTCTAGTTGGACCTCCAGTCTTAACTCGAGCAGCTCCTCTCTATCCAAATCGTCTACCATTATTACCTTTACCATGACCTCTCCCTCGAGCCAAAGCAGGTGTAGTAGTAGCAGGCTGGTCTCTAGCCATAACTACCCTCTTAGGGCAATCTCTAATACGGTGCTCCATCGATCTGCGAGAAATACAAGCACCAGTCACCCTCCAAAACTCACTAGGATGCCTATATTTGCAATGCTCACACAACAGCATCACAGTACGTACCTGATCACCTGTATCAATCACAGCTCTTGCAGTTTGTCTAAATGGACCCTGGCCTGTAGTAAGACATCATCCTGACCTCCCAAAATGACCATTCTTGGCCTTCCGGCCAGATCCACTAGCAGATTGACCTATTAATGGTCTTAGCAGTAACAACTTTGAGCTCCTCACCCAAAGTCTCCTCTAAAGGTCGGGCCTTCTCAACCAACTTTTCAAAGACCTCAGTAGACTGCGCTACTAAATATAACTTAATATCTCAGTTCAGTCCAAACCTGAACCTTTTGCAATGACTAGCCTATTGAACCACCAACTCAAGTGCATACTAGGTCAGACGCACGAACTCCGCCTTGTACTCGTCCACAGACAGAGTACCCTGGACCAAATCCATGAACTCGCGTCTCGCCTCCAGATATTACTCTTGCATGAACTTTATCTAGAAATACTCTATGAAAAAGTCCCAATCCACTCTCTCGAGTGCAGTACCATGCTCGATTATCACCCACCAGTGATGAGCCTCACCATCTAGCAACGACACAGTGTACCCAAGCTTATCCTCGTTAGAACAGCCCATCCAACCAAGGATACGGGTAACTCCCTCCAACCAGTACTTAGCACAACTAGTGTCTCCTCCCTTAACTCCTCGAAACTCCTTGCCACCTAGAGCTTGCAGACGCTCTAGTGGTAATCCTTGGAGAACAGGAGTAGCATTGGCACTAGCGATACGCTGTAGTGCCCCGATCATCTCAAATGTTAAGTGCCCGACTCAATATAGATGAGCATCCTCAAGCGGCCGCGATGGTACATCTCCATGCGGCAATGATGGTACATTCTCATGTGGCTACGGTGGTGCCAGCAATGCACCGTGACTACCTCGTCCTAGTCGCGGAGGCATAACATAGATCGAATACCAAAGAAAAAGTAGGGGAAAAAAACCATGAGTGAGTAACAGCAAGTGATCCAAGGCTTAACTAAGTATAATTTCCTATAGGGCATTGTGGTCTCGATTCCTACCCAAAAAGATAGTTTATTAAACAAAGAACATGCAGGGGTAAAACAGACAATTTTAAGCAATATTATCAGGTAGGCTAGGCTTCGGGGTTACAAAACCCGTGACCTTTAATGTTTAACAAACCTGGCTCTGATACCACTAAATGTGACACCTCAAACTCTATCAGAACAGACCAGCCCGAATCCAAAGCGACACATTAGCCACCGAAATGACTTTCCAGCACAAGCCGCCCTAAAACACACCCTAACTTTATAACAGCTCAACTCTAACTAATAATTCCCTAATCTTATTGCAAAAGCGATTTGTGAACCATTTCAAAACTATTTTTAAGGATTTAACCCTAAGGCTATTTTAGTCATTCTACCACTTAAAAGTAAATGATCCCGATTTTAATTTTAAATGATTACCAACTTCCTTTTAATCAATTTTGGGAAACCCCTAAAATTTATTTTAATTAACCATTTCTTTTTAAATCATTTACTAATTAAGGTTATATTAGCTAAGTTTTATTACTTTAATCATATATATACAATTTTAATTAATCTAATTACAATTAATAAACATGTATCATACTTAACAAACAACAATTAAATCATACAATGGACTTACCTTAGCCACAAAGCTATCTACTCCTTGACAAGCTACAATTAAAATGTATTAGTGAAAAAATCATGCTCGAATCACCATGTTTTCAATCACCATGATATCACTTAACAACATACTATAATCCACACAATATTTAACCATAAAATCAATCGTTAAAAAAAACAAGTATAACATCTCAACATTAGAATCCAAGTAAAGTCTCAAATGTCCATTACAAGTATATCAAATTATCCCAATTGAGTGGCACAATTCCCTCTAATGTTTCTAAAGAAGAGTAATTAATCTATACCACCAAATAGCCTTAAACCTGGACTAGCCTTGCTCTTGCTCCTCAACTCCCTAAAGCCTGAAAAAAAACTTTGCACAAAGCTGTGAGGGTGTAAGCTAAAAAACCTCAGTGTGTAACACCCCTAACCCGTATCCATTGCCTAATTAGGGTTACAAGGCATTACCGATCAAAATACAACTCAGAACCAACTTTCATTTCAATAATAATCATCTAATAAAATTTTAAATCAAACTAACATACTTCGATTCTATAATTCATAAAATTTCCAAATTTATATTTAATCAATACAACCAAAGAATCAAGAAAATCGAATGTTAAATTCATAAACAAGTATATGTCATTTCACATACTAATTGTAACACCCCTTACCCATACCCGAGACCGAAACCCGGTACGAGGCGTTACCAGACATGTATTCGAACATCCTCGGATATACGGGTTATAAAATTTCATTCCAAGTCAAAACCATTCAAACAATGTCTTAACGAGCCTATTATGGGCCTACGAGGCCCGAAACAAACATTTAGAACGGTCTGGGACTAAATCGGGAACCTGAGAAAATTTCTAGGTTAATGCCTCACACGCCCGTGGGGTGGCATTGCACACGCTTGTGTCCCCTATCCATGTGGAATTAATTGAATTTATTTTCTATTTCGAACCTACAGGGGCTTTCACACGGCCAAGCACACTCCCGTGTCATTGGCCCGTGTCCTTCACACGGCCTAGACACACTTGTGTGGTCGCCCGTGTCCAAAAACTCGAGCATTTTGTTTATGACGTCAGCATGCATCTAGGGGCACACGGCCAAGACACACGCCCATGTGCTAGGCCGTGCCTTCCACACGATTGAGACACACGGTCGTGTCTCTACCCGTGTGTTTACTACCATGCATTCTGACTTTAAGTTTTTAGGTGCAGGGAACACACGGCCATACCACACGCCCATGGGGAAATCCGTGTGTCACACATGGCCTGGACACACGCTCGTGTGTCTATCTGTATGGACCTTGTTAGGCTATTTCCCAAGCCTTTGGTCACCCTCTAATAGCCATTCACACTTATAGATTCCAATAATATCTAACATGGCCTAAATATGCTCAAGTTCTACCATAATTGGTCAATTGCATGTTAACCTCATATCATTGGTTTTGCACATGCTAGATTATCCTTTTTGAATTAAGGATTACAGTTTCATCAATCACATTTTGGACTTGGCTTGTTTTATAACTCATTGCCCATTTGTGACCCAGCCAATCCCAAGTGATTTGGCCACATTTCACATGTCCATTCATATACTACAATCATCCATCACATGAACATTTTAAAATATAAACTTGCATAATTTGTAGGATTACAACCTACATCAATATAGACCATATTCCAATGCTATATACAAAATAAATAAGCATATCATTCAAGCCCTTACATTGGCTAGCCAAATGACACATATAACAAAATAACCAAAATACCTATACATGCCATTATCACAAAATAAAAGTTTCTATATACCAAGTGGGATAAGTTGATATTGTGTTGACTCTCCAACCGTCTTCCAATCTTTACAAGTCCTTGAGCTCTATAAAACAGGTAAAAGAGAGGGGTAAGCATTTACATGCTTAGTAAGCCCGAATAACTGGAACATAAACTTACCGATTGTTTAGCATACAACCAAATTAGGCAATAAAACCAACAAGCATGCAATGGTTTCCCTATCACATGCACTCAATGAACAAGTTAGTCTCATAACAATACACCATATGATTTGTCTTAGATGAGCTCATCATCCAACATTCTCATTTATACATATTTCATATTATCCCGTTAAGTTTCTCGGAAATCTAGATGGATTATCCATTTACCGTCAAGTCATAAGAGCAATCATTTCATGTATGCACTCCAGCGAACCTCACATCTTACGGCGGGATTATCAGTCCAGGCTAAATCCCTCGTAATATAAACTCATGGAGTGATGCCGGGATTACCAATCCAGGCTAAATCCCTGATAGTGACAAACACCCTTAATGAGCTCGGATCTGAATTACCAGTCTAGGCTAAATTCAGACCCTAATCGAATTACCCGTCCTGGCTAAATCCACAATGCACACATATTCTTCGGGAGGCTCGATAACTCAAGGAACACCCGTCCGGGCTAGATCCTTTCTGTATTTGAGATCAATGGATTACCCGTCCGGGCTAAATCCTTTCTGCAACACATACAAGATCTCAAGCCACATGTAAATCATGGTTTATCCATCGAATTCCCCTTTTTAACCTCAATCGGGGCATTTATCAACATGTCATTATTAAGGATACATTTCATGGATTTTCATGCCATCATCAAATGCAAATATCGTACATTTATAAATCATGCAATTAGACATATTATGAGTTTACTTTAAGTTATCCGAACTTACCTGGTACTCGTTCCGGTATCGTGTTTCAATTATTCCGAAACCTTTCGTTTTCCTCGATCGACCTCTGAAATTTGTTCCTCAGGGTTTATAACAATAAAAATGAATCATTAATACCTCACATTATTATTTTTGAGCCTAAATTCCACCCTTCGAACAAAATGACTATTTTGCCCCTAACCTTCCACATTATTTACGATTTAGTCCCTAGGTTTGTATAATGAAATGCATGCAATTTCTACCTTACCCAAGCCTAGTCGAATGTTCTTTCCTCTTATGGCAGTCCACATTTTTCCATTATTTCTCATCTTTCTACCCGTTTTTACAACTTTTACAAAATGGTCCCTAAAGCCATTTCCATGAAGAATCACTTAGTAAAAGTTGTTTACCATCCTTTAAACTTTTATAATCCTCCATAAACCATCAAAATACAAGTAACTCATGCATGGGTAAATTTCTAAACATGAACCCTAGCATGAAATATGGGTAGAAATAGAGAGAGTAAGTTACCGGGATCTTAAAAATACAAAGAACATTAAAAACGGGGCTTGGAAGCACTTACTATTGAGCTTGAAAATGATGAAAACCATAGCTATGGAGAACCCCAAATTTTCGGCAGCAACATGGATAGAATGAGTTGATTTTTGGCTTATTTTTCCGATTTTATTTCATTAATTTGTCAAATGACCAAAATGCCCTTAAGCCCTTTCTCTGAATTTTCATCCATACATGCCCATTTTTGTCCAAAAACTTAGAAATTAGGCAAATTGCTATTTAAGACCTTCTAATTAATAATCTAAATCAATTTCATACAAATTGCTTCTAGAATCCAAGTTTTAAAATTTATTCAATTTGGTCCTTATTTTCCAATTGAACACCTTACTCAAGAATTTCTTCATGAAAATTTAACACATGCATATTCTCATATTCTAGACCTCATAATAATCATAAAATAAATATTTCAATGTCAGATTTGTGGTCATGTTACATTTCTCCCCCTTAGGGACTTTCGTCCTCGAAAGTCTTACCAGCAAACAGGTTCGGATATTGGCTCCTCATGGTTTCTTCCAGTTCCTATGTAGCCTCTTCCACACCGTGTCGATGCCATAAGAATTTTACCAAAGCCACATCTTTATTTCTCAACTGTTTAACCTCACGAGCCAAAATCTTGACCGGTTCTTCACCATAAGTCATGTCTAGTCTAATTTCAATCTCAGTTGGTGAAATTACATGAGAGGGGTCTAATCAATATCGCCTTAACATAGATGCATGAAACACATCGTGAATATATTCCAGTTCGGGGGGCAACGCTAAACGATAAGCTAATGGTCAAACTCTTTCTGTGATCTCATATGGTCCAATAAATCGTAGACTCAGTTTGCCTTTCTGGCCAAATATCAATACCTTTTTCCATAGAGATACTTTTAAGAACACTCTATCTCCAACTTGAAATTCGATCTCTTTTCTTTTTAGATCAGCATATGAGTTTTGCCTATCCGATCCTGCTTTTAAACAGTCATGTATCACTTTAACCTGTTCTTCAGTTTCCTTGATCAGATCAATTCCGTGAATCTGACTCTCTTTGAGTTCCGTCTAATACAGTGGAGTTCGGCACTTCCTACCATATAAATCCTCATAAGGCGTCATCTTCAAACTCATTTGGAAACTGTTGTTGTAGGTGGAAACTATTGTTGTAGGCAAACTCTATCAATGGCAGGTATTTTTCCCAGCTGCCCTGAAATTTGAGGATGCAACATCACAACATATCTTCAAGATATGAATCATCCGCTCCAACTAACCATCAGTCTACGGGTGAAAAGCTGTACTAAAACTCAACTTTGTACCCAAGGCTTCTTGTAGCTTCTTCCAAAATCTGGACGTGAATCTCATATCTCTATCTAAAATAATTGATAGCGGCACATCGTATAATCCCACAATCTCGTATATATACAAGTCGGCCAGCTTATCAAGTGAGTAATCTGTCCTCACTGGAATAAAATGAGCCAACTTTATCAACTTATCCACCACAACTGATATAGCATCTTTCTTTTTCGGGGTCAATGGCAATCCTGTCACAAAGACCATAGTAACTCTATCCCACTTCCATTCGGGGACCAACACAGGTTGTAACAAACCTGAAGGTACTTGATGTTCAACTTTGACTTGCTGACATATCAAGCATTTCGATACAAATTTGAAGATGTCTCTTTTCATGCTGTTCCACTAGTAACATTTTCTTCAAATCATTATACATCTTAGTACTTCCCGGATGAATAGATAAACGGCTATCATGTGCCTCTTGCAAGATTTTCTGAATAATTTCATCGTTTCTCGGTACAAAAACTCTGCCTCTAAACATCAAACATCCATCAGAACCAATCTGAAAGTCTGATTCAATGCCCGACTCACATTAAGCTCTTTTAGCTTGCAGTCACTATCATTAATCTGAGCATCATAAATTTCCTAAAGAAATGTCAGCCTAGCCCTTATCTCTGCCAAGACTGAACCATCATCAAGCAACACCAATCGAGCGTCCATGGTCCTCAGTGCAAACAAAGATTTTCTGCTTAATGCGTCAGCGACCACATTCGTCTTTCCCGGGTGGTAATCAATGATTAGCTCATAATCTTTAATTAATTCTAACCATCGCCGCTGTCTCAGATTCAATTCTTTTTGAGTCATCAAATTATTCAAACTCTTGTGGTCTGTGAATATACGACAAGTCTCCCCATATAAATAATGCCACCAAATTTTCAAGGCAAAAACAATGGCGGCAAGCTCTAAGTCGTGAGTCGGATAATTTTTCTCGTGTGGCTTCAGCTGTCGTGAAGCATAGGCTATCACCTTGCCATCTTGCATAAGCACACAACCCAGTCCGTTTAAGGATGCATCACTATAGACCACAAACTCTTTTCCCTGCTCGGGCAATACTAGAACTGGAGCTTCAGTCAGTAATGCCTTTAACTTCCCGAAACTCTACTGACACTTTTCTGTCCATTCAAACTTAACATCTTTCTGAAGCAACCTTATCATTGGAGTCGCTATCATAGAGAATCCTTTCACAAATCTTCGGTAGTAACCAGCTAAGCCCAAAAAGCTTCTAACCTCAGTTACATTTTTAGGCGGTTTCCAATCAATAATAGCAGAGATCTTCCTTGGATCAACTAGGATGCCTTCACTCGAAATAATGTGACCCAAAAACCCTACCTCTTGGAGCCAAAACTCACTCTTGCTAAACTTAACATACAATTGTTTTTCCCGTAGGGTCTGCAACACAGTTCTCAAATGCTTCGCATGCTCTGTCTCATCCTTGGAATAAATCAAAATGTCATCAATAAACACAACGACGAACTTGTCCAAGTATGGTTGAAATATCTTATTCATTACATCCATAAATACGACTGATGCATTCGTCAACCCAAACGACATGACAAGAAATTCATAATGACCATACCTCATTTTGAAAGTTGTCTTAGGCACATCCGATTCCTTAACTCACAACTGATAGTAGCCGAACCTCAAGTCTATCTTAGAGAACATAATGGCTCCCTTCAACTAATCAAACAAATCATCAATCCTTGGCAAAGGATACTTGTTCTTGATAGTTACCTTATTCAATTGTTGATAGTCTATACATAGCCTCATTGAACCATCTATCTTCTTTACAAATAGTACGGGAGCACCCCAAGGTGAAAAACTCGGCCTTGCAAAACCTTTATCCATCAGCTCTTGCAACTGTGCTTTTAACTCTTTCAGCTCGGTTGGTGCCATCCTATACGGAGCAATTGAAATAGGAGTTGTTCCTGGCATCAATTCAATACCAGACTCTATCTCTCTTTTAGGAGGTAATCCGGGCAATTCCTTTGGGAACACGTCTGGATATTCATACACTATTGGCACGGACTCAATCTTCAACTCCATTTCCTTAGTGTTCAATACAAAAGCAAGGTAGGCTTCGTACCCTTTTCTCATATATCTTTGAGCAACCATCGAGGTAATTACAACCAGCGGTGTATCTAATTCTCTTGAATCAACTCTTGGAATCTCACTATCTAGGCACTTCAATACAATATACTTGCTACTACAGTTTACAATTACATCATGTAGGGCCAACCAATTCATATCCAGTATTACATCAAACTCATCAAATGGCAACAACATAAGGTTAGCCGAAAAACAATGACCCTGAATTGTCAAAGGACAATTCTTACAGACTTTATAACTAGAACTAACTTGCCTAATGGGTTCGATACTCTGATAATAAATTTCGTAAGTTCAATGGGTATATTCATACTAGACACCAATCTCATGCAAATGTATTAATGCGTCGACCCCGGATCAATTAAGGCAACAACACAAGTATTAAAAAGAGAAAAAGTACCCGTGATGACGTCAGGAGCAGAGGCTTCCTCTCGAGCGCGTATTGCATACGTCCTTACCGGGGCTCGAGCCTCTAATTTTGCAGTGTCCTCAGCTGCAGCTCGACTGCCACTAGCACCCCTAGGATATCTTGGAGCTCTACCTCGTGGAGTAGGAGTACTCGACTTCGGGCTACTTTCACCTCTTTATCGGTTCGCTCCAAGAAGTCTCTGAGGAAGTGGTCAAGAGAACCACATCTGAAGCATGCACCGTTTTTCATTTGGCACTCTCCGAAATGAAATTTATTACAGTTTTTGCACTTTGGCTTTTGATCATCAACACTCCCCACACTAGTCACCACCGGGGAAGAAGACTTCTTGTTACGTGGTTGGGAGCCTCTCGCTCTACCCGAATATCCTACAGATGAAGTGGAGCATTCATGTTTGCTCCTTGATTTCTTTGTGGGAAACGAGAGTGTCTTACTACAGGACCTCTTGCTCGAAACTCGAGCTTCTCTTTTTGCTTGTTTCCTCTTATTATTAAGCTCCTCGGCCTTCTTGGCTCGATCTGCTAATGCAGCAAACTCTCGTATCTCAAGAATCCTAATCAACAGCTTAATTTCTTCATTCAAACCTTCCTCGAAACGTTTACACATTTCTGACTCGGTTTGAACCCATTCAATCGCATACTGGCTTAGCCTTACAAACTCCCTTTTGTATTCTGCTACAGTCTTATTCCCTTGTTTGAGTTCCAGGAACTCCTTTCGCTTCGAGTCTAAGAATCTTTGACTAATGTATTTCTTTTCAAACTCTGCTTGGAAAAATCCCCAAGTGATGTTTTCCTTTGGCACCACTGAAGATACAGTTTTCCACCAATGGTATGCAATATCCTTCAGGAGAGACAAGGCACACTTTAAACACTCCTCAGGTGTGCACGATAATTCGTCTAATACCTGTGAGAAATTCTCGAGCCAGAACTCAGCTCTCTCAGCATCATCGTCGATCTTGGCTCTAAATTCCTCAGCCCCATACATTCTAAGCTTGTCTACAGGGGCTTTACCAACTCTCACAGGTGCTATACCTCGTGGCACTTCTTCATCAGGTTGGTTAGGGGGCAGATGAGGTCGTGATATGTTAGGGCGATTCCTCAAATAATCCCCAAACCACTCGTCCATCATGTCAAAGAAGGCGGCTCCGGCCAATTCCCTGCCTTCAGACATGATGGATGAGTGGTTTGGGGATTATTAACTAGAACTTCTAATTAATAATCTAAAGCAATTTCATATAAATTGCTTCTAGAATCCAAGTTTTAAAATTTATTCAATTTGGTCCTTATTTTCCAATTGAACACCTTACTCAAAGAATTTCTTCATGAAACTTTAACACATGCATATTCTTATTTTCTAGACCTCATAATAATCATAAAATAAATATTTCAATGTCAGATTTGTGGTCCCGAAACCACTGTTCCGACTAGGCCCTATTTCAGGATGTTACACCAATCATATATGTATTCTATAACATTTATGTCATTCAAATAATTTAATTATAAAATATCTTATTTTCTTACTAATTTTATACGCATACTTTTTAACAAGAAAACATACATCATTTCATTTCATATAAATAATATATTCCATTATAGCATTTGTTTACCTAAATAAAACATTTGCATATCATAAATACATATAAGTAATGATCCACTTAGCATATATTAATTATATCATCAACTTAACCAATTAAACCACTCAAATAAATTAACCAAAACATAAAAATAATGTGCCATTTGAAACCGATACAAAAATCATATTCATCTTTTACCTATTCAGCTAACAAAATTTACTTGTACATATTCATTTATTTTCAAATAACTATCGAGTCCATATAGCCATACATATCATTATTTTTAAACCATAAGCGTATACCAATAAACCACATATAATTGACATGCATTTCACTAACTAATGCATTACATATTATAACTTAATACACATCCATCATTTACTCCATAACCGAAACACCACCAGATATATATATATATATACCTTGAGATAATATATAGGTCATACCAATACATCATATGCAAAAATATATATATGTGCAATTGCCGAATCACAAAGTTAATTATAACTATCTCATATATTTTCATCATATAACCAATACACAAGTACATTATAATAACATCCAAACCAATTCTTGTTACAAATTTATACTTCACAAGAATAAGTCATTAACCAAATATAAACATATATCCAAAACACAATCTTACATACCATGTAATAAACATATCAAAATAAACTCTTACTATGTTAGAATATAACCAAATATCCTTTAATACCAACTCGTGTATAACACCTTAACCAAACATAACAACTAAATTCACATGTATATTTTATCTATGCATGAACCATATGTAACACCCCTTACCCGTACCCATGCCCGGGGACAAGTACGAGGCGTTACCAGACAGATATGTAGGCAGAACCAGAAAATACGGGCCGTAAAATTTCGTTTCAACCTTAAATTGATTTACTTGCATAAGCCTACGAGGCCTTTATTTGATACCAAGAATAAATAGGAACAATATCGGACATTCGGCATGAATTCTTTGAATAATACCCTACACGCCCCTGTAGGGGTTTACACACGCCCATGAGCAGAAGAAACACGCCATGCCCCTAAATCGTGGGCAACACTGACTTATAGACACAGCCATAGCACACGCCCGTGGGTTCACCCCGTGCCCATGACTTGAGCAATCTGTTAAAATAACATGACTAAGACACACGCCCGTGTCTCTAGCCCATGCTTGATGCTCACTTAAAATTTTAGGTGCAGGGCACGCATGGCCATACCACACACCCATGTGAGTGGCCCGTGTGTCACACACGGCCAAGACACACGTCCATGTGTCCCACCATATGGACCCTATTAGGCTATTTTCCAAACCCTTGGTCACCCTTTTTACACTCTCATACCTATTAGATATGAATTAACAAGCAATATTCACTAAATGCTTATGAATTGACTTCATAAAACCTTATTGCATGGAAACCTCATATCATTGGTTTGCACATGCCATAATGTTCCTTAGTTGTTTGAGAAATGATAGCAAAATTTGCCTCGACACTGCATTTGGCTCGATGTTTACTCATTGCCAATTATGTTCCTCCCAATTCCGATGAATTGGTCACATTTCACAAATATGTCTATATTATGACATATACATAAGCATTCAACAATTCGTTTAGCATGATTGGTGGGATAACATACCACACCCCAAAAGACCATATATCAAGGCCATTACAAAATGTATAAATTAAATATCCAAGCCTTTACATTGGTTAGCCAACTGGAATTTAACAAAATAACTCAAAAACACCTATACATGCCAATTAACAAAATGAAAGTATTCATATACCAAAACGGACCTAGTTGATAGTGTGTTGAAATCTCCAACTGTCCTTCAAGCCTTATGAGTCCTCGAGCTTTGAAAAAGTAGGGAAAGGAGAGGAGTGAACATTTACATGCTTAGTAAGCTCGAATAACCGGAAAGTAAACGTACTAGGTAATTAAGCATTCAACCATATTTGGTTAGTAAACTCAATTAGCATAAAATGCTTTTCCTAGTCATACACTCAATCGATGAGTTAGATTTATATATGTCAGTAACACCATGGAATTTAACTTAGATGAGCTCATCATTTCACATTTCTCCTTATACATGTATATCATATTAGTCTCATTGAATACATAGGAAATCTCGATGGAGTGCCCATTAACCGTCAATTCGTATGAATGATCATATCAGGTATGCACTCCCACGAACCTCACATTTTTATGGTGGGATTACCAGTCCAGGCTAAATCCCCTATTCAGGAACTCATAAGGTAATGTCGGGATTACCAGTCCAGGCTAAATCTCATTCATGGGAAACATCCTTATTGAGCTAGGATCTAAATTACCTGTCCAGGCTAACTTCAGACCCTATTTGGATTACCCGTCCGGGCTAAATCCACTATGCACACTCATTCTTCGGGAGGCTCAATCATTTAGAAGGAACACCCTTCCGGGGTAGATCCTTTTTATAAATGAGATCAACGGATTACCCATCCGGGCTAAATCCTTACTGCAACACATGTAGGATCTCATTATTCATGTGAATCATGGTTCATCCATCGGATTCCCCACTCAACTTCAACCAAGACATTTATAAACATATCATTATCCAATAACATTTCATACATTTACATATTTTAATCAAATATAATTTATCATACATTTACTAAAATATATAATTGAGCATATTATGTGTTTACTTTAAGTTATCCGAACTTACCAGGTATTTGTTTTGTTTAATGTTTCGATCACTTCGAAACCTTCCGTTTCCCTCGATCGACCTCAAGAATTTGTTCTTTGGGGTTTATAATAATAAGAATAGATTATCAACCACTCATTTTATCCATTTCAGATCTAAATTCCACCCCCGATCAAAATGACCATTTTACCCTTAGCCTTTCACGTTTTTACTATTTAGTCCCTAGGCTCGTATAATGAAACTCATGCAATTTCTACCTTACCCAAGCCTAGCCAAACATTTTTCTCTCCTATGGTAACTCACATCTCCCATTGGTTTCACATTTCTACCACACATTTTCAACTTTCACAAAATGGTCCCTATAAGGGTTTCTCATGAAAATCACCTAGAAAAATATGTTTAACACACATCATCCTTTAATATTCCTCCATGAACCATCAAAATACAAGCATGTCATGCATGGGTAAATTTTTAAACATGAACCCTAGCATGAAATATGGGTAGAAATGGAAAGAACAAGCTACCAGGATCTCAAAAATACAAAGAACATTAAAAACGGGGCTTGAGAGCACTTACTATTGAGCTTGAAAATTGAATAAACCCTAACTATGGAGGGCTAAAAATTTCGGCAGCTATGGGGGAAGAAGATGGCTGATTTTTTCTTCTTTTTCCCTTTTTTAATTCATTAAAATGGCAAATGACTAAAATGCCCTTAAACCCCTTTCTTTAAAAATTCATCCATGCAAGCCCATTTTTGTCCAAATTTCTAGAACTTGGTCAAATTAATATTTAAAGACCTCTAATTCATAATCCAAAGCAATTTCATATAAATTGCTTCTAAAACCCATGTATTGAAATTTATTTAATTTGGTCCCTATTTCCCAATTGAACATCTTACACTTAAAATTTCTTCATGAAACTCTAATGTAAACATATCCTCATATTCTAAACCTCATAACATTCATAAAATAAATATTTTAACATCGAACTTGTGGTCCTGAAACCACTATTCTGAGTACACCCTATTTTGGGATGTTACATTTCTCCCCCCTTCGGGACTTTCGTCCTTGAAAGTCTTACCAGCAAACAAGTTCGGATATTGACTTCTCATGGTTTCTTCCGGCTCCCATGTAGCTTCTTCCACGCCATGTCAATGCCATAGAACTTTTACTAGAGCCACATTTTGTTTCTCAAGTGTTTAACTTCACGAGCTAATATCTTAACCGGTTCCTCACCATAGGTCATGTCCGGTCTAATCTCAATCTCCATCAATGAAATTACATGGGAGGGTTTGATCGATACCTCCTTAGCATAGATACATGAAATACGTCATGAATCTTCTCTAACTTAGGAGGTAATGCTAAACGATAAGCTAAAGGTCCAACTCTTCCGGTGATCTGGTACAGTCCGGTAAATCGATGGACTCAGTTTGCCTTTTCGACCAAATCTTAACACCCTTTTCCATAGGGACACTTTCAAGAATACTTTATCTCCAACTTGAAACTCGATCTCTTTTCTCTTCAGATCAGCATATGACTTTTGCCTATCCGATGCCGCTCTTAGACAGTCACGTATCACTTTAACCTTCTCTTCGGTCTCTTTAATCACATCAACTCCATGAATCTGGTTTTCCTTGAGTTCTGTCCAGTACAACGGAGTTCTGCACCTTCTGCCATGCAAGGCCTCATAAAGTGCCATTTTCAAACTCATTTGAAAGTTGTTGTTATAGGCAAATTCTACCAACGGTAAATATTTTTCCAACTACCTTGAAATTCGAGGATGCAACAATGCAACATATCCTCGAGAATCTAAATCATTCTCTCAGACTAACCATCTGGTTGAGGATGAAAAGCTGTACTAAAACTCAACTTCATACCCAAGGCTTTTTGTAACTTCTTCCAGAATCTCGATGTAAACCTCAGGTCTCTATCTGAAATGATCGACAGTGGTACTCCATGTAGTCTTACTATCTCAGAAATGTACAAGTCAGCTAACTTATCAAGGGAGAAATCTGTTCTTATAGGAATAAAATGAGCCGACTTCATCAATTTATCCACTACGACCCATATGGCATCTTTCTTTTTCGAAGTCAACGGCAACCCTGTTACAAAATCCATGGTGATTCTGTCCTATTTCCATTCGGGGACCATTATAGGCTGTAACAAACCTGAAGGTACTTGATGTTCAGCTTTAACTTGCTGACATGCTAGGTATTTCGATACGAATTCAGAAATATCCTTTTTCATGCCGCTCCACCAGTACATCTTTTTCAAATATTTATACATCTTAGTACTTCCTGGGTGAATTGACAAACGGTTACTATGCACTTCTTGCAAAATTTTCTGAATAAGCTCTCTACTCTTGGGTACACAAACTCTATTTCTGGATACCAAACATCCATCAGAACCAATTTGAAAATCAGACTTAATACCCGACTCACATTGAGTCCTTTTTGCCTGCAATTCACTGTCATTGTATTGAGCACTATGAATTTCCTGAAGGAATGTTGGTCTAGCTTCTATCTCTGCCAAGACCGAACCATCATCAAGCAATGCCAGTCAAGCATCTATGGACTTTAGTGTAAACAAGAATTTCCTGCTCAACGCATCGGCGACTACATTCGCCTTTCCCGGGTGATAATCAATAACCAAATCGTAGTCTTTATTTAGTTCTAACTATCTCTGCTGTCTCATATTTAATTCTTTCTAAGTCATCAAGTATTTCAAACTTTTGTGGTCTGTGAAAATACAACAAGTCTCGCCATATAAGTAATGCCTCCAAATCTTCAAAGCAAAAACAATGGCGGCAAGCTCTAGGTCGTATGTCGGATAATTCTTCTCGTGCGGCTTTAACTGTCGTGAAGCATATGCTATCACCTTGCCATCTTTTATAAGCACACAACCTAATCCATTCATGGATGAATCACTGTAGACCATAAATTCCTTTCCCGGTTCAGGCAATACTAAGACAGGAGTTTCAGTCAGCATTGTCTTTAACTTTTCGAAACTTTGCTGACATTTCTCTATCCATTTGAACTTAACATCTTACTGTAGCAATCTCGTCATTGGGGTCGCTATTACGGAGAATCCTTTCACAAACCTTCGATACTAACCGGATAAGCCCAAAAAGCTTCCAACCTCGGTTACATTTCTAAGCGGATTCCATTCTATAATAGCAGAGATCTTACTTGGATCAACTCGGATGCCTTCACCCAAAACAATGTGACCCAAAAATCCAACTTCTTGGAGCCAAAACTCACTCTTGCTAAACTTAGCATACAGCTGTTTTTCTCGCAAGTTTGCAATACAATCCTCAAGTGCTTTGCGTTCTCGGTCTCATCTTTAGAGTAAATTAAAATGTCGTCAATGAACACAATAACGAACTTATCCAAATATGGCCGAAAGATCCTATTCATAAGATCCATGAATACGGCTGGTGCATTAGTCAGCCCAAATGGCATGACAAGGAACTCATAATGTCTATACCTCGTTCTGAAAGCTGTCTTGGGTACATCCGACTCTTTAACCTGCAGCTGATAATAACCAGACCTCAAGTCCATCTTGGAGAATACTGTGGCTCCTCTCAACTGGTCAAATAAATCATCAATCCTTGGCAAAGGATACTTATTTTTGACAGTTACCTTATTAATTTATCGATAATCAATATATAATCTCATCGAACCATCTTTCTTCTTTACAAAAAGTACGTGTAATATCCTAGTTTTGGGCCTAGTCAGAATAGTGGTTTTGAGACCACAAATCTGAGATAAAAATAATTTTTTTATAATTATTTTGAGGTCTATGATATGATTGCATGATTGTGTGAAAATTTCGTGAAGAAATTCTATGCATAAAGTGTTTAATTTGAAATTAGGGACTAAATTGAATAAATTGCAAAACTTGTGTTCTAGATGCATTTTGCATAAAATTGAATTAGATTATTAATTAGAGGTCCTTAAAGAGTAATTTTACCAATTTCTAAAAAAATTTGGACAAAAATGGGCTTGGAAGGGCAAAAATTTAAAGAATAGTAAAAAGGGCATTTTGGTCATTTAGGGGTAAAATGAATTAAAAGACAAATTTTAAAACCCAAATGTGTCCATCTTCAACCCCATGGCTGAATATAGCAAGGAGAAACCATGGATAGGGTTTTTCAAGCTTCCAAGCTCGATTGTAAGTCCATTCTAGCCCCTTTTTTAAGTTCTTTACGTTTTTAGAATCCCGGTAGCTCGATTTAGCTTATGCTAGCAATAATTTAACCTAGGGTTTATATTTGGAAAAATACCCATAGGTGAAATTTGTGTATTTTGGTGTTTTATGATAGAATATCAGGTTTTAAATTATGTTAGACAACTTGTGCTACTCGGTTTTAAGTGAAAACGAGTAAAAGGGCTTAATTGGTAAAAATACCTAATAGTCATAAGTACAAGTTAGAGTGAGAATTTGATGTTACCATAGAAGGGAAAAATGATCAGCATGTCATAAAAAATAAGAAAATAGGCTGAATTTTAATTTACAAGCTTTGGGGCAAAAGTGTAAATATGTGAAAGTTTAGGGGCAAAACTGTAATTTTACCAAAATATTATTTTGGGTCAATTTGAATAATGTGAGTCCCAATTAAACTATATTTTAAATGATAGAGCAAGGAAAACTGAAATTCGGGCTAAAATGGGGAAAATACCAAGTTGTGATGAAATGGTAAAAGTAGCCATTTTCGCATACGAGGTAAGTTCATATGTAAATGTTGGTAACATAGTTATTATTTTAAATGTTTTTATGTTAGTTAAATGATATGATAATTATTATGAAATATTATACTCGTGATAATTGTTTGATAATATGTCAAATTATGTGATATACTTGGAAAATGTGAAATACTACCGAGTATCGGTATCGACAATCCGTAGGAGATGGTTGAGACACATGATTGGGAAAATGGTCCCGTTGAACCTTAGGAATGGATTAGGATACAAGTGACATGTCACTAGGATATTTGGGCATCCGAACTCGTTGAGTTGAGTCCGAGTTCACTTATGGATGCGAATGTCCGAACTCGTTGAGTTGAGTCCGAGTTTGAGAGATGTAACTAGGCATCCGAGCTCGTTGAGTTGAGTCTGAGTTCACTTATGGATGCAAATGCCTGAGCTCATTGAGTTGAGTCCGAGTTCACTTATGGGCGGGTTACATGGTAGCTTGGCTACATATGTTGCACTTATGTGCAAACTTTCCATGTATCCGAATTATATTCCGATGTGTTCAACGGGTAAAATTCTACTTAAATGGAGGAATACTCGAGATGAAAGGGACGTATTGGTAAGTGTTGTGAAATGGATACTTTGAACAGGTATGTACTTAACCCTCGGGTTGAAAACTCGATATAACAACAATATGGTAAGATGATAAATGAAAATGTGATATGAATGTCTCGGTGATGATTATGCAAATGATGTTTTATGTTTGCTTATATAGTTGTGTTACTTGCTATTTGCATGTGAATTTACTAAGCTTTTATCCTTACTCCCTCCTTTTCATTCTTTGTAGTTTTGACAAGCCAGCTCAGAAATCGGGAACGGTCGGAGGCTCGCTCACATTATCCATGTATCATCTTGGCATAATGGCTTGTATATTTCGAGCATGGCATGTATAGCATTATAATCATTTTGAGTATATGGTCTTATGATATGGTTATTGAGTGGTATGGAAATACTTGGCAATGATTAGCCATTGGAATGGCTAATCATGATCATATTTGGTGTTATGTATGCTAAATTGCTAGCTAATCCATGGAAACCATGAAATAGGTAAAATTTACCATAAAATAAATTCAGACAGCAGCAGTGATGTGAGTTTGAAAAATCATTAAAAATAGTAGAGATATAATTAGATGATTAATAAAATATGGAATTGAAGAATTATGAGTCTATTTTCATATGGATAGAACAAAACAGGTATATGAGTTATATTTTATGAGATGTTTAAATTTTTGTGAAATAGGGCTAGAGCAATTTCTGGATCCCTTATTCTGACTTTAAAAAATCACCATAAATTTTACAAAGATAATTAGAAGTCATGCTTTATATTTACAAATTCCTTATTGAGTATAGTTTTATTAGAAATAAATGGCATAGTCATTGGAACTCTGTACAGGGAGATATCTAATTCGTAATTCACAAAGGTCAGAGCAGTCAAACCCTGAAACAGGGGATAACTTTAACTAATAAATTGTACTAATTGGTCTGACAACGAAATTATAGAAAAAAATTAGTAGATAGATATATGAGTCTAGTTTCAGGAAAAATTTACGGATCTTGATTTCGAGTTTTGAAACTCAAGATATGAATTTTTAAGCGATCGTGATGCGATTAGCCGACTTGTGCGGAAATTTTAAAATAAGTTGTTTCAAATTTGTTTAAGTAATGAATTAAGTTTAGTAACACCTCAAGCTCGACTCTGGCGATGGTCTCGGGCGTGAGGGCGTTATAGTACGAGGGAACCCCAAGGCGAAAAACTTGGCCTTGCAAAGCCTTTATCCATTAACTCTTGTAACTGTGCTTTTAACTCTTTCAGCTCGGTTGGCGCCATTCTATACGGAGCAATAGAAATGGGAGTTGTCCCTGGCACCAATTCAATACCAAATTCTATTTCCCTTTCAGGAGGTAATCCGGGTAATTCTTCTGGGAATACGTCTGGATATTCGCATACTGTCAGCACAGACTCAATCTTCAACTCTGTTTCCTTTGTGTTTAACACGAATGCAAGATAAGCTTCATACCCTTTCCTCATATATCTCAGGGCAACCATTGCCGTGATTACCACTGGTGGCGTACTCAAATCTCTTGAATCAACCTGTAAAATCTCACCATTCGAGCACTTCAACTCAATATACTTATTACTACAGTTTACTATTACATCATGCAAGGCTAACCAATCCATACCAAGTATTACATCAAATTCGTCAAATGGTAACAACATAAGGTTAGCCGGAAAACAATGACCCTAAATCGTCAAAGGACAATTCTTACAGATCTTATCAACCATCACAGATCTACCTAGTGAGTTTGACACTTTAATACTAAACTTCGTAGATTCAACCGATAAATTCATCCTAGATATCAATCTCATGCATATGTATGAATGTGTCGACCCTGGGTCAATTAAAGCAATAACACACGTATTAAAAAGGGAAAAAGTACCCGTGATGACATCGGGAGCAGGGGCTTTATCTCGAGCATGTATCGCATACGTCCTTGCTGGAGCTCGAGCCTCAGATTTTGTAGCATTTTTATCCGTAGCTTGACTACCACTAACATTCCCCGAATGTCTCGGAGGTTTACCACGTGAAACAGGAGTACTTGATTTCGGGGTTGATCCCGCTTCCCATTCATTTCTTTCCGGGCAGTTTCTGAGGAAGTGGTCAAAAGAACCGCATCAGAAACAAACGTTGCTCTTCATTTGGCACTCTCCGAAGTGAAATTTGTTACAGCTCTTACACTTCGGCTTTTGATCTTCTACACTCCCCACACTAGTCGCCTTTGGGGAGGAGGACTTCTGACTCTGTCGTTTAGAACCTCTCACTCTACTTGAATATCCCACCGATGAAGTAGAGCGTTCTTGCTAACTCCTTACCTTCTTCGTGGAAAACGAAAGCGTCTAGCTACTGGACCTCTTGCTCGCAACTCGAGCTTCTTTTTTTGCTTTCTTTCTTTCATTACTAAGTTTCTCGGCCTTCTTAGCTTGATCGGCCAATGCAGCAAATTCCCGTATTTTGAGAATTCCAATCAACAGCCTGATATCCTCGCTCAAGCCTTCCTCGAAGCGTTTACACATTTCTGCCTCGGTTTGGACCCATTCGGATGCGTCGACTTAGCTTAGCATCTGAACTCCCTCTCATATTACGCTCATCGACTTGTTCCCTTGTTTGAGCTCCAAGAACTCCTTTCGCTTCGAGTCTAAAAACCTTTGGCTAATATGTTTCTTTCTAAACTCTGCCTGGAAGAAATCCCAAGTGATAGCCTCTTTTGGCACTACCGAGGACACTGTTTTCCACCAATGGTATGCAGTATCCTTTAGGAGAGATACAGCACACTTTAAATATTCATCGGGTGTGCACGACAATTCATCTAGTACTCGCGTAGTATTTTCGAGTCAGAAGTCGGCTCTTTCAGCGTCATCATCTACTTAAGCTCTAAATTCCTCGGCTCCATACTTTCTAAGCTTATCTACGGGGGCCTTAACAGTTCTTACTGGTACCACACCTCGTGGCACATCGGCATCAAGTTGGTTAGAGGGCGGGGGAAGTCGCGGTATATTAGGGCAATTTCTCAAATAATCCCCAAACCACTCATCTATCATATAAAAAAAGGCAGCCCGGGCCTCTTCTCGGCCTTCAGGTATAGGCCTTCTACTACTACCAAAAGTAGTCTAGCGTACGGAAGCTAGAGCATGGCTCTCGGCTCCCTCGGACTCATTTCGTGCTTGGTTAGAGGACATTTACTATATTTTAAAACAATATAGAAAATTAGGAGATATCACACTATCAACATTCGAATATTGCCATGTATAGAAAACTTTAACATCCTCTACAGTAGTCCTAGAACTGACTAAACTGTAGCTCTGATACTACTAAATGTAACACACCTTACCCGTACCCATGCCCGATGACAAGTACGAGGCATTACCAGACAGATATGCAGGTAGAACCAGAAAATACGGGTCGTAAAATTTCATTTCAACCTTAAATCGATTTACTTGCATGGGCCTACGAGGCCTTTATTTGATACCAAGAATAAATAGGAACAATATCGGACATTCGGCATGAATTCTTTGAATAATACCTTACACGCCCGTGTAGGGGTTTACACATGTCCGTGGGTAGAGGAAACACGCCCATGCCCCTAAACCATGGGCAACACTAACTTATAGACACAGCCATGGCACACGCCCGTGGGTTTACCCCATGCCCATGACTTGAGCAATCTGTTAAAATAACACGGCCAAGACACACACCCGTGTCTCTAGCCCGTGCTTGATGCTAACTTAAAATTTTAGGTGTAGGGGATGCACGGCCATACCACACACCCATGTGAGTGGCCTGTGTGTCACACACGACCAAGGCACATGCCCGTGTGTCCCACCATATGGACCCTATTAGGCTATTTTCCAAACCCTTGGTCACCCTTTTTACACCCTCATACCTATTAGATATGAATTAACAAGCAATATTCACTTAATACTTATGAATTAACTTCATAAAACCATATTGCATGAAAACCTCATATCATTGGTTTGCACACGCCATAATGTTCCTTAGTAGTTTGAGAAATGATAGCAAAATTTGCCTCGACACTGCATTTGGCTCGATGTTTACTCATTGCCAATTATGATCCTCCCAATTCCGATGAATTGGTCACATTTCACAAATATGTCTATATTATGACATATATATAAGCATTCAACAATTCGTTTAGCATGATTGGTGGGATAACATACCACACCCCAAAAGACCATATATCAAGGCAATTACAAAATGTATAAACAAGATATCCAAGCCTTTACATTGGTTAGCCAACTGGCATTTAACAAAATAACTCAAAAACACCTATACATGCCAATTAACAAAATGAAAGTACTCATATAACAAAGCGGACCTAGTTGATAGCGTGTTGAAATCTCTAACCGTCCTTCAAGCCTTATGAGTCCTCGAGCTCTGAAAAAGTAGGGAAAGGAGAGGAGTAGCATTTACATGCTTAGTAAGCTCGAATAATCGGAAAGTAAACTTACTAGGTAATTAAGCATTCAACAATATTTGTTTAGTAAACTCAATTAGCATAAAATGCTTTTCCTAGTCATACACTTAATCGATGAGTTAGATATATATATGTCAATAATACCATGGAATTTAAATTAGATGAGCTCATCATTTCACATTTCAACTTATACATGTATATCATATTAGTCTCGTTGAGTACATAGGAAATCTCGATGGAGTGCCCATTAACCGTTAATTCGTATGAATAATCATATCAGGTATGCACTCCCGCGAACCTCACATTTTTATGGTGGGATTACTAGTCCAGGCTAAATCCCCCATTCAAGAACTCATAAGGTAATGCCGGGATTACCAGTCCAGGCTAAATCCCATTCATGGCAAACATCCTTATTGAGCTAGGATCTAAATTACCAGTCCAGGCTAACTTCAGATCCTATTTGGATTACCCGTCCGGGCTAAATCCACTATGCACACTTATTCTTCGAGAGGCTCAATCATTCAGAAGGAACACCCGTCCGGGGCAGATCCTTTTTATAAATGAGATCAACGGATTACCCGTCCAGGCTAAATCCTTACTGTAACACATGCAGGATCTTATTATTCATGTGAATCATGGTTCATCCATCGGATTCCTCACTCAACTTCAACCGAGACATTTATCAACATCTTATTATCCAATAGCATTTCATACATTTACATATTTTAATCAAATACAATTTATCACACATTTACTAATATATAATTGAGCATATTACGTGTTTACTTTAAGTTATCCGAACTTGCCTGGTATTTGTTTTGTTTAATGTTTCGATCACTCCGAAACCTTCCGTTTCCCTCGATTGACCTCTAGAATTTATTCCTCGGGGTCTATAACAATAAGAATAGATATCAAACACTCATTTTATCCATTTCAGATCTAAATTCCACCCCCGATCAAAATGACCATTTTGCCCCTAGCCTTTCACGTTTTTACGATTTAGCCCCTAGGCTCGTATAATGAAACTCATGCAATTTCTACCTTACCCAAGCCTAGCCAAACATTTTTCTCTCCTATGGTAACTCACATCTCCCATTGGTTTCACATTTCTACCACACATTTTAAACTTTCACAAAATAGTCCCTATAAGGGTTTCTCATGAAAATCACCTAGAAAAAGATGTTTAACACACATCATCCTTTAATATTCCTCCATGAACCATCAAAATACAAGCATGTCATGCATGGGTAAATTTTTAAACATGAACCCTAGCATGAAATATGGGTAGAAATGGAAAGAACAAGCTACCGGGATCTCAAAAATACAAAGAACATTAAAAACGGGGCTTGAGAGCACTTACTATTGAGCTTGAAAATTGAAGAAACCCTAACTATGGAGGGCTCAAAATTTCGGTAGCTATGGGGGAAGAAGATGGCTGATTTTTGCTTCTTTTTCACCTTTTTAATTCATTAAAATGGCAAATGACCAAAATGCCCTTAAACCCCTTTCTTTAAAAATTCATCCATGCAAGCCCATTTTTGTCCAAATTTCTAGAACTTGGTAAAATTACTATTTAAGGACCTCTAATTCATAATCCAAAGCAATTTCATATAAATTTCTTCTAAAACCCATGTATTGAAATTTATTCAATTTGGTCCCTAATTCCCAATTGAACATCTTACACTTAAAATTTCTTCATGAAACTCTAATGTAAACATATCCTCATATTCTAAACCTCATAACATTCATAAAATAAATATTTTAACGTCGAACTTGTGGTCCCGAAATCACTATTCCGACTAGGCCCTATTTTAGGATGTTACACTATAGTCGAATTATTTTAACCATGAGTAACATAACAAGCATAAATTATACTTATGGATATACCATGGCCTAATCAATCTAATCATATCCATAATCATCAACCATTTTCAATGCATATAACACATATGAACATGAATAAGTTTCATATAACCACTTAACATATTAGCCATTTTCGCATGGCTTAATATATACATACTTCAAACTTGACCAAATACAATCTAGCTTATACAAGCCATAAGTTCAAGTTAAAACTTATAAAATATGGGTTGTTATGTGACTAGGTGAAATTTGGCAAAGGTAAATTTTGGTTAAAAATGTGTAATTTGCCATTTTGTGTATAAAGGACTAAATTACAAAGTAGTCAAAAGTCTAGGGGTAAATTTGTAATTTGGAAAAAAGTGTGTTTTAGGCTAAATTGAATTGAATGAAAGTTTGAATGAGTTAAATTGATATCATATAGATCAAGATAAGCAAATACCGAAATTAGATCGGAGGAAACGAAAAGTAAACGAGTAGTCGACGGTTATTCGAGCAACTCGAGGTAAGTTTGCATAATTAGAATCGAACTATACTATACTTGCAATGGTTAAATTGAATGTATATACTTGAATTATTTGGGATACGAATGCTTTGATGATATATATTGAATCTGTTACCGAGCTTTAGTTGAACTATGTGAATTCATTGGATACGAGTGACGTGTTACTGTACTTACCAAAATAGTCGAGCTCCTGCATTTATTGCGGACTCACCATAGCTCATATGAGCTTACTGATTCAACTTGAAAGAGCTTACTGTTCAGCTCAATAGAGCTTCCCGTTTTCAGCTCAATAGAGTTTACTGTTATCAGCTCATGAAGAGCTTACTGGCCATGTCTCGAAAGAGCATCTATGATGATGAATTGACGGATTATTGACATTGTTCACTCGGTTATCCTTTAAAAGTCTAATAGATTCAACGAGCCTAAATAATGTTATATGAACAAGTTACGGTTTATGTATTAGTTAAATGACTAACATGTTATGATATTGTGTAATTAGGATTGCTTATATTGAATGGTTGGCATTATACTATTGCTTTGATTACTTTAATGGTAAGTTTAATTCTGAATTATACGGGCTTACTAAGCTTAGAAGCTTACTCTGTTTCTTTTTCTATGTCTTATAGAGGTTCGTTAGCTCGCTCATTTTGGACAAGTCGGAGTTGCATATCACACTATCCAAATTTTCGTTTGGTATTTTGAACTTATGAACTTATGCATATATGGCATGAATAGGCTAGTTTGATAGTAAAAGTTATGTTTTGGAATCATGGTTTGAGTATGAATTTGTATATAAGATAAGCCATGTGATTTGGCTTATTTGCTACCATGTTTTGATTGTATATATATGTGTTTGAATATGGTATGTTTTGGTATGATAATGTTTGAATGAAATTATACAAAGGTAGTCTTGATTTATGGATGTTAAATGGATGAATTGTATATGTTGTTATATAAGTATATGGACATGTAAATGGTAAGTTTGGATATGGCTTATAATATGTATTGAATTGCCTCATTTGGCTACAAATTGAGTTGTTTTAATGTGGTCAAATTTGAATGTATATGTTTATGTTTTAGGGTAGCAAATTTGGCTATTCAAATGGCCTATTTTTTTCCACACGGGCAGAGACACGGGCGTGTGTCTCAGCCGTGTGTGACACACGGTCACGTTACACGGCTGTGTGTCCCTTAGGGTACCCTACGAATTAAAGGCAGTATACCCTCTAGTTTTGTCACAGCCTAGACACACGGGCGTGTCTATTGGTCGTATGTGGCACACGGGCTGGCACACAGGTGTGTGGTCGGCCGTGTGGCCAAGTCAGTAGCCTCCTTAATTTTTACACAGCCTGGCACACAGGCATGTCTTGTGGCCGTAGGGACAAGTTAGTATGTATACCCTGTTTTGCCACGGCTTAAACACACGGGTGTGTCTAAGGCCATGTGAGGCACACGGTCTGTTCACACGGGCGTGTGACCTTTGAAAAGTTGAAATTTTTTCTAAGTTTTCAAAACTTTTATATGTTATCAGATTGGTCCTGAATGCATGATTTAGGCTTTGTATGCTCGATTTAAGTTCATATTGAATGTGAATGAATGACATTTACTGTAACGAGATGTTATTTGATATGTAATTGTTCTGAATTGAATTACAAGTCCGGTAATGCCTCTTAACCTATTCCAGCGACGATTACGGGTTAGGGGTGTTACACCTGCATAGTAATAAGGTATGAATAGTGAAGCTGGAATGTGCTAGAGTATGCGACGCATCAAGAGTATTTTGCTTGTATGGCCCTTTGAAATATAAATGATTAAGGAACTAGGTAAGGGCAAAGGAGTTCGTGAATGAGGTAATGGATATATAAGAGATAAGTGATGATCTCAGGGAAAGGAATAGCTTCTGTGGCTTAAGGAATAGAACCTTAACGGTGTACTCACCATAGTCAAGGATAAGAACAAGGGGATAGACAATAGAGTCTCTGATTACAACTTAAGTAATTGAGAGTTTACTCACTAAGTTATATCAAACTTACCTTTGTGGTTTTATGTCAAAGGTAAGATGAATGATCGAAAAACCATGAAATAAACATGATGTCATGCGTTAAATGAAAACAACCAAAGCATAATTACGTACACAATTTACTATTATGACATATTTAAATATTCATGTAATATTTACCAACTCAACTAGCTTATTAATAACATATTTATGCATACATCACATCGTAATATTTCATTTAATGTTAAATTAGCACTAACATAAGAGTGGGCTCTACCACCACACATTGGATACACGGATCTCCAACACACCAATGACTTAATGAGTCAAACGTATCCCAAAAGCATAGCATGTAGCTAACACTTTCCAATACACCAACAAATCCTGGTGAATGGAGTTGAGCTTACATTCCCTTATCTCTCCAAAATTGTCCTAGGCCTTAACGCTCCAAAAACACAACACAAGGGTGAGTACTTACAAATCTTATGGCATGCCAACTATATCCAACGGTCTCAAAGATCACAATGCCAAAATATCCATTATTAAACACACATTTTACTTATTGTATTCTACACACTTTATTACATATTCATATTATAAGCACAACATATCAATGTCATATGACATGTATAACACACCCACAATTAACACATTCACAATAGTCATCACAAGCATATTTCACATGTCACAGTATCACATCTTAATTCTCAATTCCACCATATAATCGTATATTTCGCAAATTAAACAAGGGGTATGAGAAAGCTTACACTCAGAACTTAGAGTAGGGGTTTAGGCTACTCCTAAGCTCCCAAATAACACAATGAATTGTGTCTACTAGCAGTAATTCCAAACACTTACCGTTTACACTTTCGCCTAGTCGCCGAAAGTCTAAACTAGATTTCCTTTCCTTTTGCCTTGCTCGTCGAAGGCTTCAACGGTTCCAATTATTTACCCAAAACAAATCACGCAACAAACATAATTATCATTCAGCCATAGATTCTCTTGAAACTGAAATTTCGACTAGTTTAGCCGAAACACAAAAATCTCAGCTCCTACTCGCTCTTATTGCATAAAACTGATTCTAATTGTCTAATTATATATCTAAGAATAATTCCCAACCTTCAAACTATACAAAACTACACGGATTCATGGTTCCAAAATTTCGACATATAATGGTAATTTTCACGAAAACTCAATAAAACCTTAGAATTCTTTAACAAAACTTTAGGGAAAGTTTAGAAACCTTCTAATTACATCAAAATAAGCTGAAAAACACTTTTAAACATCGTTTTCATTCAAAATCCTGAATTCCACCATTAACGACCCAATTTTCGGTATTTATTCAAAAAATTTGATTCAATAGATAAAAACTTGATTTAAAAGGCTAGATATCATCAAAAACTAATAGGAAAACAAATCATTACCTTCGATGAGAGAAAAATGAATGTTTGGTTGAAAATCCAAAAAACCCACAAGTTTGAGAGATAACAAAATTAATGGTGTTTTTGGTGTTTCTCTTTGAATTTGAGAGGGATTTGGTGTTTGGGATTTGATAGAATTCAAATGGATTAGAGTTGGAAAGATCAAAATAGATGAATGAGGTTTGAAGGTTCAAGGGACGACACAAATAGGTGAGAATGCTCTTTTTTTTTTCTTTAATTGTCAAAATAGGGTGAAAAGGGGAGAAAATTGGGCTGATTTAAAACTTCATACATTTGCTTTAAAACTACTCTTAATTTAATCTCTTTTACAAAACAATCCTCTTTTTTAAAATTGAAGGTTTTTTTACCTTATTTTCAAAAAGTGATTTAACTATAAAAAAGCCATAAACGAACACATTTTCGGTTTACCATGCTTCAAATTTTTGAACACATTTTGAACTAAAATCCCTAAATTACCCTCAAAATTACTAAGCTCAATTTTGGGGTGTGATAACGATCTTATTCTACGCACGTTTCATATTAACAACTTAAACAAATACTAATATTTATAATTAAAATATCCATATTTTATGCGGTAAAACATTTACTATAAAATATTTATAAATTGTAATATTTATTATTACAATATTAATATAAATATTGTTAATAATATATTAATAATATTTAAAATTTAATATCATTATTGTTAAAATTTATTATTAAGATAAGATTGCAATATTAAATGATTTATTAAAACAATAAATTATATTAGTCATATTAATAAATTACTATATTGTTAAATATAAATAATTAAATATGTATGTTTAATAATATTCAACATTATGATATTTGTTATTAATATATTATATTTTTAAAAATTAAAATAAAAAAATTATTAATATAATAATGTTAGATTTGATTCAAATCAATTGTGATATAAAAATAAAATTATTGATAAGAGAGTTTTTTTTTTTTTCAAAAAATAACTTATCCTTTTGACAAAGGTAAGTCAATTTAATTTTGGTTCATCAAATTGTTTTTCATAAAACAAATACATGAAAATATAAAAAAGAAAAATAATTTCGTAAGTCATTTTCTTCGACTAGAGAAAAATTCTTACTAAAACCTCTCAAGTTTTTAAAAATTTTAATTATACATTTGAAAATTTTAACTAAACCCCAAAATTTGAAAATTATTATTAAATCTTAAAATTTTTTAAAACTTTCAATTAAACTATTTTTTAATAATTTAAATTTTTATAAAACTTCTACAATTTTTGAAAATGGTCACTAAGGATAAGTTTGGATGAGCGGTACATTTGATTACAGTTAATATAAAAATAACGGTAATAGTGAGATTAGATACTGTAACAATAATATAACATAAGATAAAAAGTAAACTAAACGCAACGCACCGCAGCCAATCGCCCATCCAAACTAACCTTAAAACTCTTTAAATTTTTTAAAAATTTTAACTAGATCTGATCCGCACCTTTAATCCAATAGAGACTATAAGTAATACGACATCGTTTACACTACCGTTCACTGATGAGGTTCTTACAAATCGATAATAGGGAAATTAAATCACACATATCCTTCTTCTCGCATTGAATTCTGTTGCGATTCCCACAAAATCAGTTAGCAAAGACCAAAAAAAAAAAAAAAAAAAAAAAAAAAAAAAAAAAATGGAAGAAGAGAAGGCTGCAGCTTACTACGACGAGCTTACCAGAAAAGGTGAGGGAGCGGCCAGATTCAAGCGAGGCCTCGGTTTCTCCTCTTGCGATGATCAACATGATGCGGTTCCTCAAAGAGGCACAACCTTTGTCTCTTCATCTTCATCCTTCCTCAGCAGTTTCGTCAGGGCCTCGAGTCCTACCACTGCTTCCAAGCTTGAGAAAGAATCTCAACTTCAATCTATCCAACATAAGCTAAAGAAGAAGCCGGAAAGAGAAGCTAGGGTTTCGGCGAGAACCAACGTGGAGAGAGACGGAGATAAGCATTCGAGGAGGCGAAGCAGAAGCACGAGTAGGGAGAGATACTGGGAAAAGGATAGAGAGAGAAGGAAGCGGAGAAGGAGTAGGTCGCCTCGTAGAGATCGGAGGAGGAGTGGGAGTAGAGATCGCCGGAGGAGGAGTAGGTCGCCTCGTAGAGAAGGGAAATTGAAGCGGAGGAAGAGGAGCAGGAGTTTGTCTCCGCGGGAGTCATGGAGGTCAGAGAGGCATGGGACGAGAGAGGGGAAATCCAAGAAGGAGAAAAATGGAGCTGTTGATTATTCGCTGTTGATCCAAGGTTACGATAGTATGGTATGAAGTTTTTACAGTCGTTTCTGTTATATTCTTTTCTTTAATAGTCATATACAATGTATTATCTACTTCGTCTAGCTCAGTACATTTATGATTGCTGCTGGTTTTTTGAAAGAATCGATGCCCTCACCGCTTATTCTTCTCTTTATCAGGTGGTATTATCGATTAAATTTAGCTAGATTTTTATGATTCAGTGTACGATAAGAAAGTTTGGCCAGAAGAGATTTGGAATTTTATTTTGGAAGCTATTAGTATGTCATGGAAAACGAAAATAAAAAAGAGTAACATTTGAGGACATCCTAATTAAGAGTAGAAGAACTTGGTTTAATTCTATTTATTCTATTTGAATTATATGAACCTATTTTTTGTTCAATTTACCTGATATTGGGAAATTATTTTTCTGAAATTGGAATCTTTGATTCTAACTCCTTTACGGTAAGCATGATGAATTCTATTCCTTTATTTGTGATTGGTTCTCCATTGGTTCTTTATCTTATCTCAAAGACTAAAGAGTGACTTTGTCAAGTACATTTTGTCTGCTTGGATCTTTCTGTTTAAGGCCTTTGCTTTAAGGGGTGATGAAAAGGCATTTCTTTTGTGAACAGTTGCCTCCTGAAAGAGTTAAAGCCAAGATGAAACTTCAACTTGCTGAAGCAGGTAGTTTGTCCTACTTCTTTGGGTTTCCATTTTATTGTTGCTTAAGTGTTATGGGCTTCCGGGAGTGCTATGCAGTGTTTCTTGTTTTGTTAATGTTTGTTACTACCAACTTAGCATTATTTTGTTTATGAGGTGAACATCTTAATTTATCTCTGGGAAATCAATGTGATCATAAGAAATCAAGTTTAGCTAGGGGTGTGCATTTGGTCGGTTCGGTTGATTATTTCACTTTTTGGCTTTTTAAGATTTATTGACATATAAAAGAAAAAAAATATCAATTGTAGTTTACATATTAGAAAATAAAAGAAAAAAAAGGCAAAAATAATTTTTGTAACTATTTCAAAAATAAAAATAGTATTATATAATAAACAAATTATTTATATTCTAATTTTTCTAGCAATGTGGGATTACTAGCCATTGCGAACTCCCTTTATCAAAAGCCTTAACTTCTCATCTCTAAGTTCTTATATTCTAAGATATCATATACATATATATATATTATCAATACTATTAACCTCTAGTTGAGTTCAAGTCAACTGGGCACCAACTCGGTTAGGAAAATTACAAAAATATCTTTTCGTATTTAGAATAAGTTATGTTATTCTAGGGTACTTTAGTCTTTTTATTTATTTTTTAAAAAAATTCAATAAATAATTTGTATATGATGGAATTTGAACCCATGACTTTTGGGTCGATAAATCTTTAGCTTTACCACTCAACCAAAGCATTATCTTAAAATATTTTGTTTTATTGG
This sequence comes from Gossypium anomalum, assembly GCA_025698475.1. Taxonomy (NCBI): domain Eukaryota; kingdom Viridiplantae; phylum Streptophyta; class Magnoliopsida; order Malvales; family Malvaceae; genus Gossypium; species Gossypium anomalum. The sequence continues at coordinate 45,551,024 of CM046963.1, forward strand.
TGAATATTATTTTGTGTTTCTGTTGGTTTAAAATAAATTCTTGCTGTTATGTCATCTAACTATACTGTTAATTATTAAAGACAGTGACTGTAACCCCTCACTGGTCTTGCTAAATTAGAAGGTTTCCCTTCTGGTCTTTGTGTGTGAAGTTTTCCTCCATTCCTATATTAAGAGTTAAATTTTACATGCAGCTGAAAAGGATCCAACAACAGGCCATGGTTGGGAACGGTTCGAGTTTGACAAAGATGCCCCTGTTGACGATGATGAAATTGAAGGTTAAACACCCATCCATATTGCCTGTTAATTGTATTTTAAAACCAATTTTAGAAGAATCTATCAGGGTAATGTGATACTTTGGTCCATGGAAACATAGTTCCTTGCAAGTTGGTTTTTAGGTTTATAATCTCAGTGGATTGCTGTTTTCCTTCGGGTAGCTATTTAATAGGTATCTATGTTAAGCCTCATAAGTAATGGTGCAGGAGCTTAATATATTTTATAATATATTTTTACTTCAGTTTTATTTTATAATATTTATTTTAAGCATTAGATATATTTTGGACAGCTAGGAGTATTAGTTTTCTTTAGGGATTAAATCTAGGGTTAAGAATCAAACCTTATTTTCAAGAAGGTCTAGTAACCGGGGATTTAAATAGCGCTGGCAGGTCGTTTCACATTTATCGCAATTGCAGGCTTAAGGGAGACTATTGCGGTCATGGAATTTTTTTAATAATTTATGATATTTTACTTTGTTTATTTATGGGTTAAAAATAATTTATTAATAATATAAGTATACCTAACAACATTTAAATAAATATACAAACAAAATATAAAATTATTTTTACTTCCTACTTTCCCTTGTCTTTTCTCAGACTTGCACCTCTCCCTAAAATGATGCGTTATATAACATTAAGAGAACACCTCGACTTTTTTTTAATTTATTTTTTCTAACTTTCCTTTCTCTATCTTTTCTCGTTCCTTCTGTTATCTTGTTTGTACTTCTTTATCCACTCTCTTTGATAGCATCTCTCTACTCTCTTTCTCCATCTTTTCTCCTAAAAATCCCTGCATCCTTCACTTAGCCCCATAACCATGAAAAAATATACTAATCTAGTTTAAATAATTTGAAAGTTTTATCAATGAGAAATAATTTTTTTTTATATATTTTGAATTACTAAATAATTATCTATATTACATAGTATACATTATTAAATATTTATACTTGGTCAAGGATCAATCGATGATGATAATGAGTATATGTTGGAGAGAGAATAACTTAACAAATATGGGATGCTATAGAATTAGATAAATTATTAATGATGTTTATTTTTCTTGTTAATTTATTAGTAATCTTATTGTTGAATAGTTTTTGAGGCTAAGGTATTATATAATGGCCTGATTTTAGGTTTGGTTACTTGTTTGTAGAATTTTTTCTCAAGTATTATAGATAATTTTTATAATAATTAATACTTTTTAGAATTTAAATTTATGTAGTTGTATAATTACAATTTATACTATCAAATATGATATAGGGAATTATAATGTAATTACACTTTATTAGGGGAATTAAAATAACTACTAATTACTGGAGAGTAGTTACTACCTTAGTAATTATAATTTCATTCAATTACTCTGTGGTGTCAAAATACACCTTTAATGGTTATCTGATCGATTTGCCTTTAGATATCTGTGGTGTCCAAATACACCTTTAATGGTTATGTGATTGATTTGCCTTCAAATTTTCATGTCAACCCAGTTTTTAACGTTTCTAACCTGTATTCTTTTGAGGGTTTCAATGGAGATATTGCTAAAATTTCAGACCAGGTGCACTGACTTCCTAAGGTTTAGATTGAGGTTTTTGAAGATGTGTTGGATGTTAAAGAAGTGAGGTTTAGAAGCGGTAATAACTATAGGAGATTTTTGGATGGCTAGGATTAGTTTTAAGGTTTAAATCTAGGGTTAAGAATAAAACTTTATTTGCAAGGTCTAGTAACTTGCAAAAAAAAAGAAAAGAAGTCTGTTATAATAAGCTGTAACATATTTACAACCAGAACAGCATTATTATCTTTGAATTAATTTAAGGAACTAAAGGTTTTCTTAAACCTCAAGAGTTTAAACTTCTTTCTACTTGTTTTTCAGTCCTAATTCTGCTAATTTACTGCTGTTTCCCCCCCCCTAAACCACACCATATATGGGACTTCAACAAAAGGATTCATATATACTCAGTGTCAGGAGTTGATCAAGGCTGAGTATAAAATGAAGATTATTGGTTTCCCCTAAATTTTTATATAGACTAAAGTTGCTTTCACCTCTTCAATTGAGAATATCCCAACTTAGTTTCGTAAGCTTATTTCTTGCCACTTAGCCGTGTAAGACTTTAGGCCCTTTCAAGTCTAAAATCCTGGGAGCATGTAAAGGTCTCTGCACCCTCTTCTGTTTTAGAACTTCAAATAAAGGATAAGTTGAGAACATATGTAACTTGAACTGTTGAGCTTTTACCTTAATTGAATTGAATGCCTATTTAAGGAACTAAAGTTTCCTCTTTCCTCTTTTCTTCAAGTAATGTCTTGATTTCGTATTTGTAAACGGTCAATGTTCAATATTAAAGGGAAACTATTATATAAGTAGAGTTCACAATGAAACACATGATTGTGAGTTTTATCACTGAATATGTACTTCACATTTAAAGTTATAATTTGAGTGGACTTTGTGACCTTTAGCTTGATGTGCCTCCTTGTTAGCAGTTGCTGAAGATGATGCATCATTAGTGAAGCATATTGGTCAGAGCTTTCGGTTTTCTGCCATAGAGGTGTCACATCATTCCTTTGCATCTGTTAATCATTCAAATTCCAATAGATGTTCATGCATTGCAGTTCTGCTGTACGTCTGTTGTTTGAATTTCGTGGGAGATGATTAATTCTATTGCTCTAGCATAACTGATGTGTTAATATGTAGAAAAGGAGGGAGGAGCAACTGAAAGCTGCTCATGATGAGGCCATTTTTGGCACATCAACAGCTTCTCTTTCTGTTACAGCAGATAGTGAACCAGAAGAGGAAAATCTTAAGAAGGATAGCAACGATAATGCTGTTGCTACTGGCCTCTTAAGTGAGAAGGTGAGTGGATTCGCGGTTGCTTTGCTTTTCAAGTATTTATTTGCGTATTGCACATGTGATGACATGTATGCATGAGAGCAATATATGATTTAGTTATCTCCATGGTAGTAGGTGCTAGCAAAGCAACCAGGTTCGTGGCGAGATCGGGTTCGTAAAGCATAGAGAGGCAGCGGCAAAAAGATGCATTGTTTGACTCAACGATAGTGGATATTGGCAGTGACAAATGGTAACCATCTGCTTTCAACATCGCAGCAGGCGATCAGATAGTCAATTGAGTTCTGAAAGCATGTTCATCCAAACTGAAAGTGTTCATTAAAAGCTATCCTTTGAGAAATTGAATTCTGAAAGCTTTTTTGAAAAAGAAAATGTTTGGTGTACAAAATTTGTATCTTAAACATCTTCATGCCTTAAGAAATTCTATCTTAAGAAATTCTATCATATGCGTATGTGTGTAAGAATTACATATTTAAAGCATAAAAGTTTAAAAACAACATATAATAAATAATGAAATATATAGTTTGAAATTAATTAATAATAACATATAAAATATGTATGCTATTAAAATAACACAAAATGGGTTAAATTTTGAGTACAATGAAATTTAAACATGTAATTACATCATATTAAGAATATTAAATGTATTAATTTGTTTGTCACATGTTGTCATCAATCTTGAGTTATTGTTGAATAGATTTTAACACCAACTCAATTAATAATATTATTATGTATATAATTGATGGTGGTGATAAAATATACATAATACAATTGAAAGGTAAATATTATATAAAAACAAAACTTTGATTTAGTGGGAAAGTTAATCTTTTATTGATGTAAATATTATTAGTTTAAATTTTATTGTATATAAATTTTTTATTTTTTAAAAAATAAAGACGAAAGTACCTTCCGATAATATAACATATTTTAATTATGAGAGATTATTTTCGTAATTTTCCTAATTGATTTGGTATCTAATTGACTCATAATGCCAACTCGGCCAAGAGTAAGATTATAAATGAATAGAATGTTTGATGAACTAATTGTGAACTGTTCGTATGTTGTTTGTTTATATTTGCTTATAAAGTTAAATAAATGGATATGAACAAAAAATTTATTTTCATTTATTAAACGAACAAATTTGAATAAAGGTGTGTTTGGTTCATACATGTTCACAAATAAACTCGTTTATAACATATATCTATTTATATAACAACATTTTATAACAACTATCAAGGTCTATACTATATAACAACATATCTATTTATATAACAATATTTTTGTAACAACTACCGAGATCTATAATATATAACAACATATCTATTTATATAACAATGTTTTTTTAATAACTACCAAAATCTATAATATATAATATGGCTAAATATTTTTTAACAACATATCTATTTATATAACAATTAAACAACACTTTTTATAACAACTACCAAAATCTATAATAGATAGCAATGTATCTATTTATATAATATGGCAAGTTCACTGGGCGTTAATCAATGTTAATTGTCCATTGACCGGTTAAAAAAAAATTAAAAATTATAAAAAGCAATAAAACTTTTTTAGAAAATTTTAAAATTTATTTAAAAATATATAAGATATAAAAAAAATTAAAATTAATTTGGAAACTTACGGCGAGAGCCTTTTAGAAATCACCTTTTTGGATTTTCTTGGGCTTATTTTTGACCCATTTTTTAAACGTCAATATTTTTTTTCTTATCAATAAAACTAAACACGTACTTGGACTGAAATAAGATTAAAAACTAATCTAAACACATATATTAACAAATAATATCACTTATTTTTTCATATTGAAAAAATATAATAATTTATGTCAAAATTTATTTTTTATTCTATTTTAGTTAGGTACCTGCACTTTTTAACTTGTTTTGTGGTTTAAATGATTAATGGGCACTTTTATTTTGATTCACTGTTTAACAAATTTTAATATGGATTTGACCGATTATAAAATTTAAACAATAGTATCAAATATTAAAATATTTTCTTATATTATAATGATTATAGTATTTAAATTTGAATAAATTGTTACTTAATTCAACACAATATAATATTTTATAAGCATTTAAAATCAAAACATAAATCATCAATTTTTCTAAAAATGCATATGTATGCTTAGTTTATAATTTCTGATTTTTTTTTTTTTACATATTTAACTAAAACTTTAAATTTGACAACTCCAAAACCTTGTATACATACCACAAACTGAAATAATCAAGTTAAAAATATCGAACAGAAACTTGATAGTGTGAGCCTTGAAGTTGATTCGTCCAACCAGTTCTGCAAAATGAAAACTACAGAAAACAAAACTATAGAAAACAATAAATGTAAAAGAGTAAGCTTATATAGTTAGTAAGTTGATAAATACTTGAACAAAATTCTTACCTCATTTTACAATTAAGTAAGCAAATGTAACTAATTTAATACGTATTTCCTGTCAGGACATTTACAACAATAAGATGAGCATTTCACATATCATTCAATTAGGAAAGATTCAACATATAAATTGTATTAACCAATTGATCATGTCAATTCATATTCATATTCCATTTCTTTTATGCACACAACTTTGTCACCAATATCCCATTTACAAGGTAAGCATTTAATACATATAACTATAAACTTTCCAGTCATTTAAATATCGTTTCGAACAATTCTTAAACACATAATCATTAATTATTCAATTTCATCACTTAACATTTCAATATTCATATAAACATATCATCTCCAAATAATTCATGAATTTAGTACATATATATTTTCAACATATAGACCGATGAAATATAATAAATAGATACAGATAAATGGGTAGCTACACCACACCAAAAGCTTGTAAGAGCTCAAACTACAACATACCAGAGCACCAAAGTGCAAAGCCCGTAGGCATCATATAATCAGCATCAATACATCTCTCCACCACACCAGTGTAACTCGGTAATCTGCAACAATTGTTGGATTATGGTATATTCAGTAATATCTTCGTACCATCACATATATCTCGTATAGCGTGTAAATAACCCTATTGGCATGCCAATCGTATCCTAATCATTTACTATGTTCAAATGGGCATTTAACAGATTTCATAACATTGTAACTCGAAAGCACTTCAAAAATTATTCCAATACACATGCTGTAATTCGGTTATTTTCTTTCCTAAACATATAAATTATGTGTTTATTCATCATATTTCAATTAAGTCTTGCTCACCTTACATACAACCGTAACCAGTTAATATCGTCAATTTAATATTAATAATTCAACCTCAAATTAATTAATTAATTCTTAACAGAACATAACATGAACATATAGACATATATCTATTCTATGAACTTACCGAAGATACGTAATCGGCTAACTCGTAGGGACTAATATGCGATTTTCCTTTTTCTCTTGTTATCCTCTGAATTATTCAATTCTTGATCTATATAATGATTAAATTTAATATATCAAATTCAAATACATATTCAACTTATTTTTGTGCATGTAACACTTAATTTTTCATTATTTACATGTTTTTATTGAACTTTTACATTTATTTCAATATAGTCCCTAAACCCGAAATTCTAAATTTATCAAAATTCCACAATTTCCCATACTAGTTGAATTTCTTCCTATACTAGTACAGTCCATAATTATTCAAAATTCTCAGGAATTCCATGTAAATTTTGATATTTTAACAAATTAGCCGTTTAATTAAAAACTAACAAAAATCACTTCACAAACTAACCCTAATCAACAACCAAAGACAACAAATTCATCATTTAGCATAAAAAATAACTAAGATTCATTAATGGTAAAATCCAAAATCGTTAACAGTTTCAAAAACGGAGGTATGGGTTAGCTGGACCTAGTTGTAGTGATCTCAAAAACATAAAAATTATGAGAAATCTACTTTGGAAAGCTTACCATGCATGGCCAATTGTCTAAATGTATTTGAAGCTTTTTGGTTTCTTCAACAGTGGTGGTGTTTTGGTATTGAGGGAAAAGCATGAATAAAGGCCAATTTTTTTCATGTTTTTATTTTAATTAAAATTTAACTTAATTAATAAAATATACTATAAAAATATGCATTAACCGTACAAGCCATTTCATTATGGTCTAACTGCAACATAAGGCCTTCCAACCATGATTTTATGGCAATTAAGCATAAATAAATTAATAGCGACTAACTTTTGCAACTTTTACAATTTAGTCCTTTTTCTTTAATTAACTATCTAGACATCAAAATTTCTTGACCAAATTTTAATATATATAATCACTCTATAAATATTTAATAAAAATATTTACTGGCTTGATTTACAAAAACGAGGTCCCGATACCTTGTTTTCCAAAACCACTTAACTCTAGGAACAATCACTTGAAATTAACTATTCATTCAATTAGCAAAAATTATCATATTAAAATTCAATATACTACTACATTTGACTCGTAAATATCAAATAATAATATTTACGGACTCATTCGTCAGATTTGTGGTCCCCAAACCACTATTTTCGACACTATTGAAAAATGGGTTGTTACAAGATGTGAGTTAGTCGGGTGTTGTTAATGGATCAAAGTGTGAAGTCTTACATAGTGTCAATGCATAAAAATTTGGTCAAGTGAGTCTGGGTCTGTTCACCATGGTGGAGTCTAAAGGGGTCCGTCGAGACTTTAAATACTAATTCTGAAAGGAAAAGTCCATGGCCATGGTGCTTTTCAAAAGGAATTAAAGGACGGTGATTACCCAATGGGGTTCACTACATGTCCTATGATGATGATGGGCAAACCTCAAATAACATAAGTTTAGGAAAATCCATATCGTAAATATGTCAGGACAGTAAGCCTTAGTGGCATAATATGAAAGAAAGCCTTAGTGGTGTAATATAAAAGAAAGCCTTAGTGGCATAGTATGAAAGAAAGTATTGATGGCGTAATATGAAAAAAAACCTTTGTGGCAAACTTCGTAAGGAACGCCTTCGTGGTGCAATTTTAAGAAACGCCTTCGTGTCGAACACTTAATAGATTGTCTTAGTGGCATGTTCTATCTGATTGTCGGTAAGGTGTATTTTGCCAAGTCAAGGTGGCGTGAATTGTCAGAAATATCTGGTAAGTTACGAATCTGAATGTTTGTCTCTATGGTAAGATATGAGTTAGTTCTAGTAGATTTGTAATATGTGTAATTGTGATAAGGTACTGATATGCTTTAATATAAGAGTTGAATAAAGTCTTTAGGGATTTTCATGAAAAAAAGATATATACCTATATGTTAAGAAGGGTGTCTGTTGTGATGATCTGTGAGTATGAAAAGTAAGGGGTATTACATGTTCTTCCAAATTTATTTTGAATCTAAGTAAATATTGTTTTGAATTATGAGATTCTGTATAGCATGATATGAAGTTCATCTAGATGATATACACGGTGAATTATCAGTATGAACATGTGCACGAAATTAGATTAGGGTAGGTTTGAGATTAAACTATAGGTACGAAATGATGTGTAAGTATTTGCTAGGTATATGTATCCGTCCAAGATCATGTCAACGAGCAGATGTTTTGAAATAAGAGACTTATGAATTGATTGGAAGGATTTATTTAGTAACAAAATATGGAAGATTAAGTATGATAAGGGTATGATAATTGGTGTATAAGAGAGTGATAATATCATAAGGTATCAGTCGTAGTAAATGATGCAAAGTACAAGTTGACTCATGAAAAGTCCTGGGCTATTGCGAAGGCTCCATCAAGGTATGGTTGATGAGCTCAATAAGTACTATTGTACTTATAGGATTGTTATTTCTTTTCAGGTTTGTAGAGAAGAGGTTTCGCTTGGAAGGATGACGCTAGGAGTATGCCAAGTTGATGGTGGATTGGGCTATTATGCATAAAGAGGATTGGTGGTGCAACTTTGAAATTTGTCTTTCAAGTTTATCTTAAATAATTTTCTAACTTGTATATATTTGAATCATATGAGTTCTAAGAACATGTTTAACATTTACTCCATCTCAAATCATTAAAAATGTTAAGATTTTCTTTGGAATTCAAATAACAGACTTAAAAAAGAAATAATAAACTGTTTTATGTTTTGTATCGCCTAGTAACACTTGAGATCCAGACTCTGTAAATCGGGTCAGGTTAAGGGTGTTTCATGTTTGGGTATCAGAGTCAGGTTTAGCCAGTTCTTAGATTATGAAGATAAAGAAGCCTTATTTGCATAATATGTCTAGCATGGTTTAGTCTCTTAGGTATGTGAAGACAACTATGTTTTTTTATGTAAAGTAAATGATGATTTAATGAAATAATCAGTAAGACAATAGAGAAGGTAAATAAAAGATTCATTAATAAGGAAGCATTACACGATTCAAAAGACCAGAAAAAAGAAAGATAAAAATGAGACGAAGTACATGACAAAGGAATTTGATCTTAGTTCTCCGTTTCATCAGGTTGATTAGTAGGCTTGGTAAAGAATTCTTCAATAGAAGAGGTGTCCTCTAGAAGAAGCATAGAAGGAATGATAAATCCTTCTGTTTGCTTCCACTCCCTTTGAAAAGTTTCCCACTCTTCATTTCTAGATGGTAAACATTAAAGTTAAGTGAACCAGTGGAAATATCTTTAAGACAGTCCATGGCTATGACACCTTCCGAAAGGAACTAAAGGACGGTGATTACCCAATAGGGTTCTCTGCGTGTCCAAGGATGATGATGGTCAAACCTCAAATAATGTGAGTTTAGAGAAATTCATATCATAAACACATCAAGAAAGAAAGCCTTTGCGGCATAATATGAAAGAAAGGCTTTGCGGCATAATATGAAAGAAAGCCTTTGTGGTGGAATATGAAAAGAATGCCTTTGTTGCAAACTCCGTAAGGCACGCCTTTGTGGTGCACTCTTAAGAACCGCCCTCGTGGAAAAATCTTAATGGATTGCCTTAGTGGCGTGTTCTATCTAATTGCTAATAAGGTGTATTTTGCCAAGTTAAGGTGGCGTAAACTGTCAAGAATATTTGGTAAGTTACGAATCTAAATGTTTGCCTCTATGGTAAGATATGGGTAGGTTCTAGTAGATCTATAATATGTATAACCATGATAAGATATTGATATGCTCTGGAAGAAGAGTTGAATGAAGTCTTAAGGGATTTTCATGAAAAAAAGATGTATCCTGTATGTCAAGAAGAGTGTCTATTGTGATGATTTGTGAGTATGAAAAGTAAGGGGTATCACAACTTCTTCCAAATTTATTTTGAATCTGAGTCAATGTTGTTTTGAATTATGAGATTTTGTATAGCATGATATGGATTCATCTAGATAATATACGCGGTGAATTATCAGTATGAACACGTGCATGAAATTAGATTAGGGTAGGCTTGAGACTGAGCCATAAGTATGAAATGTTGCGTAAGTACTCGCTAGGTATATGTATCCGCCCAAGATCATGTTAGCGAGCAATTGTTTTGAAATAAGAGAATCATGAATTGACTGGAATGATTTCTTTAGTAATAAAATATGGAATATTAAGTATGATAAGGGTATGACAATTGGTGCATAAGAGAGTGATAAGTGTTGTGTGTAAATAACTAATGCAATTGTGCAAGTGTACACATCATTCAAGTAATAAAGTGATAAGTAAGTATCGTTTCCACGGAGATTGAAAATTGTTAAGAAATTGAGTAAGTTATTACAATCCTATTGACTATACTAAATAACAAGAAATACTCTCAAATTAAATAGGATGTTTGTATAATGAATTAATATAGGTAAATGCTAAAACAAAGAATTGATACGGAAAATAAAGTGTAGTGGAAAATTACAAAGAAAAGCAAGAGTAATTTTGTTGTTGAATGAATACAACTAGAATTATTCATGTGAAATGCTCATATCAAAATAATGTCATGGAAAAATATTGTCTAAGCAACTACTCAGAGAGTCAATACTATATGCCTCTTTCAATAGCTAGATCTTAAGCTAAAAATCTAAGTTACTGTATGTCTACAGAACTCTGGATTTAGAACTGCAATGAACGTTCTTCTCTGCACAACTCGCAACATCTATGTCTAGAGTGTTACGAATATTCTTTCAAGTATTCACTTTCATCAAACGATTCAAGATCTAGTATATTTAATCTTTTCAGAATTAAAAATACATTTAAGAATGCAACACACAATCAAATATGTCTAGAGCTTGCATGCATGTATTTAAAATAAGCATAAATCAAATGAAATAGTGACATAGACAATGTCAAATCATGAGCATTAAAGATGATAAAACATTCACCCAAATAACTCCAACAAAGAAAAGATTTAGTTCCTGGGTGGAAAAGCTAACACCAAATTAAATCATTCATCAACATTGAAACAAGTTTGAATCACAGAAATCAGGAAAATAAAGGCAAAAATTGTAGGATTTCTCACTACACTTCAGTTTCTCTTTTATCTTCCAATTGTACGTGAACCTAAGTTAGATGTCTCTTCCTCTTCTTCACGTCTGTATTTTTCTCTTTGTAGCTGCTACCCTTTCTTTCTCTGGAATTCTCCAATAGAGTTCTTCTCTGTTCAGAGAGAAGATTGTTGTCACCAGTCTTTTTCTCACGCTAATTCTCCTCCTTTTTCTTCTTCTTTCTCCTTCTTTTATTGGGTAGATCCGTCCCACCTCAGCACATATTTTTCATTCCTCTTTTCAGGTTGGTTTTTCTGGTCACACACAGTTGGCTGAGAATGACGTGGATAAAGTGCTAAGTCATCTTCCCGAAATTGCCATGGCAATTCTGTTGGCAATCAATTTCACCATTTGCCACGGCAACGTTTCACTTCCCATATTTTCCCTCTTCATCTTCTTCCTCTCCCTACACCTATGTTCACGCAAAACCACACCTTTCCTCCCAAAGTGATAAAAGTAACCTTTGTTATGCAATGTTCTAAAAATATCCTAAAAATGCAAATGTATTCACTTAATTATAACCAATTAATTCCATTTATAGGCTTTAAATATAACTCTTTTCAAGAGTTATCAATAAGATCATAAGGTATCTGTAACACCCCATGGTGAACTATTGGGTCTTACAAATCCTTTATCTGTCAATTCCTGCAACTGAGCTTTCAATTCTTTCAATTCCAACGGAGCCATTCTATAAGGAGCAATAGAAATGGGCGTGGTACACGGAATCAACTTAATGCCAAACTCAACTTCTCTAACAGAGGTAAGCTGGTAGTTCTTCCGAAACACATCGGAAACTCACATACCATGTGCATCGACTCAATTTTCAATTCTGGGTTTTAGTGTTCAACACAAAAGCAAGATAAGCTTCATACCCTTTTCTCAAACATTTCGAAAGCGGACATACATGAAATTATGGGAAATGAACTATCGACTCTTCCGAATTAACTCGAAGAATTTCACCATTTTCACACTTCAACTCAATGAATTTCTTTCTACAATTCACTATCACATCATGTGTAGTCAACCAATCCATACCAAGAATCACATCAAACTCATCAAATGGCAATAGCATGAGATCGGTAGGAAAACAAGTAACCTCTAATCATCAAAGGACAATTTCTACATACTTTATCTACTAATACATGCTTGCCTAATGGGTTCGATACTTTAATCACAAATTTCAGAGATTCTATAGGCATACTTATAGTAGACATCAATTTCATACAAACATAAGAATGAGTCGAACCCGGATCAATCAGAGCCATGACATTAATATTATGTAGAGAAAATATACCCATAATCACATCGGGGAGGATGCCTCGCGCGTGCACGAATAGCATAAGTCCTTGCAGGGGGGCTCTAGCATCCGGTCTCACAACCGAATCTCTAAAGGTACCCTCAGCATTACTGCTCCTACTCTCGGTTGCCTCGGTGATCCGCCTCTAGTAGGAGCATTTAGGATCTAGCACTCTGATTACTTCTCGGCCTAGCCATACGGACATTCTCGTACAAAATGATGCGGAGCACCACATTTATAGCAAACATTTTCACACGCCCGACAAGGACCATAATGAAGTCTACCACACTTTGTGGACACCACGATCTACCCCCTGTCATCGACATTACCTACACTCGCGATCGAGGTGGTGCGAGCCTTTGGATCTTTAAATCTGCTACCTCTATTTTGACTAGCTTGCCCTGCCGAAAAGCTAGATCTGGTAGAAAACTCTTTGGGCCTCTTGGATGTAGCCTGAAATGACCTACTCATCTGTCTCTTCTTTGTATCTTGTGTCTCTGTCTCAACTTTACCTTTCCTTTTTAACAACTCCTGCGCCTTACAGTGCTCTCTCAACTAAAACAACGAGCTCTTTTATTTCTAGAACACCCACTGACAGTCGGATATCATCATTTAACCCATCCTCAAATCTTTTACACATGATAGCCTCTGTGGACACACATTCTTGAGCATATTTATTGAGCCTGACAAATTCACGCTCATAATCGGTCACAAATCATATTGCCTTATTTCAATTCAGAATTCTTTTCTTTTCGGTCAATAAACCTCGATCGATGTACTTTTTACGAAATTCCTCCTGAAAGAAATCCCAAGTGACCCTCTCCTTTGGTACAACTGATATAAGTGTCTTCCACCAGTAGTAGGCTGAGTCTCTAAGAAGTGATACTACACATTTCATACATTCCTCGGGTGTACAAGATAATTCGTCAAAGACTCTGATAGTATTTTCTAACCAAAATTCTGCTCTTTCTGCATCATCATCTTTTGTTGCTCGAAACTCTTCTGCCCCTTGTTTCTGATTCTATCAACTGGTGGCTTTTCTCTTATCACGATACCTGTGACTTGGGAAGCTTGAGCTACATGGGTAGCCTAAGAATCATGAGGGGGTGGAGGTCTAACCTGCCGGATTCGAACGAATGAACTCGGCAAACCAATCATTCAAAGCTTGGAAGAGAGCTTCTCGAGTCACTCTCCCCGATCAACGGTTACTGGCCTATTCTCAGATGGCGCTGCCTTCCGGGGAGCAGCGCATTACTTTCTACATCATCATTACCAGCTCGCTCGGGATCCATTACTATAAAACAAAATATTTAAAAATCGTCGTGAGTCGTCACACTATCAAAATCTGGGTATGGCATGTATAGCTAGACTTTTATTCACACTAAGCTGCTCCGAGAACCGACTAAACTCGCTCGATACCAATAAATGTAACACCCTTACCCGAGATCTGTTGCCAAAATCGAGCACGAGGCATTACTAAACTTAATCTATCACTTAAATAGTTTTAAAATTTTTTTTATTTAAACTTTTCGGAATGTGCTCTCATTCTGCGTCGTAGTCGCCTAAAAATTCATATCTTGAGTTCCGAAACTCAAAATTTAGATCCGTAAATTTTTCCTGAAACTAGACTCATATATCTATCCAAAATTTTTTTCTAGAATTTTTGACTTAGCCAATTATTACAGTTTATTAGTTAAATTTACCCCTGTTTCAGAAGTTAACTGTACTGACCTCTACTTACTACGAACCACTTTTCTCCCTATAAAAAATTAATACAACTATACCGTTTGTTTCTATTAAAACTATATTCAATAAGGATTCTAACCATATAAATTACACCACCTAATTATTTTTTTACAATTTATGGTGAATTTCCAAAGTTGAAACAGGGGATCTAGAAATTACTCTGACCCTGTTTCACTAAAACTAAGATATCTTATAAAATATAATACCTTTACCTATTTTGCTTATTCCATAAGAAAATAGACATAATAAGCTTTAATTTCATATATTATTCATCTTAAAAATATGTTTACACAATTTTTAGTGATTTTTCAAAATCACGTCATTTCTGTTATTTGAATCTGTTTTTAGATTACTTTCACATTTTTCATAATTTTCATGTGATAACCACCATTCAATCATACATATTAATAAACATGCATATCACCGGCCATTTTTATTAGCTAGTCTCTAGCAAGCATTTACACATCATTCATTGTTCATATTATACTAAAGATAGCTAAGTTTCTATACATGCCATACACAAAACAAAACGTCTAATTATACCGAGTTATTTCTTGGATAGTGTGATCGGCCTCCGACGTTTCCTTCGATCCCCGAGTGGCTAGATAAGTACTATAAGAAGAAGAAAATAAAGAGATTAAGCACTAGGCTTAGTAAGCTTACAAGCAAATAAATTACAACATTCAACATAATGAATAATTATACATAATATCACCTAGCCTCATAAACTTTCTTTACTTCTCATTTTCTACCTTCTTCTTTACTCACTTACTTTCTTTCTTACCTGACCTTTCACTATTCATAAATATAATCTACCTTCCCTTTTGCTGATAATTCACTGTAATTTAAAGTGTACAATGACCCATTGAACCGCTCGGAATACTAAGGATCTTGGGGTCGTTCTGTCGATCAATATCCGCCAATGCCATGTCTTCGACATGGACTTACATGAATTATTCTGTCTCCAATGCCATATATATGTCTAATATGGGATTACATGGCTCATTCCTGTCTCCAAAGCCATATATCGATATGGACTTACATGGCTCATTCTGTCTGTCTGTCTTGTCAACCCCAATATCCTAACATTCCTAAGGTTCAAAGCGGGGCTTCCTAATGCTTTTCTCTGTCACTTCGCCTTTAATTCGACTTCAAATATTCTCATAAAATAAGTATATAAATGCTGGAAATTTACAATAATAATGTAAAATAAAAGAATATTGCATTTATTTACTGTAAACTTACCTCGATACAAAATGTGACTAAACTTTACAATTTAATCCTTTACTTTTTCTTTTCCCCGATCTACTCCCGAATTTCGCTCTTCTTGATCTATAATAGCAAATTTAACTTATTTAATATCAAAATTTATCAAAGCAGTCCTTTACTCGGACTTTGGAAAAATTACATTTTTCCCTAAACTTTTGCATATTTACACTTTTTTGCGCCAAAGCTCAGTAAATTAAACTTCAGCCTATTTTCTTATGTTTTATGACATGCTGGTCATTTTTCCCTTCTATGGCAGCATCAAATTCATACTCTAACATGCACTTATGACTATTAGGTATTTTTACCGATTAAGTCCTTTTACTCGTTTTTGCTTAAAACCGAGTAGTACAAATTGTCTAACATAATTTAAAACCTCATATTCTATCATAAAACATCAAAATACACAAATTTCACCTATGGGTATTTTTCCAAATATGAACCCTAACTTAAATTATTGCTAGCATAAGCTTTATCGAAGCTCAGGGACTCCAAAAACGTAAAGAACATTAAAAGCAGGGCTTGGAATCACTTACTATGGAGCTTGAAAGCTTGAAACAAACCCTAGCTATGGAGAACCCTTGAAATTTCGTCCTAATGAAGAAGATGATACAATTTTGTCATCTTTTTACCTTTTTATTAATGTTAATAACCAAATGACCAAAATGCCCCTCCTTACTAAACTTTCAAAAATTCCTTCCATGTCCTAATTTTTTTCCATGAACTTAAAATTGGTCAAATTACCCTTTAAGGACCTCTAATGAATAATCTAATTCAATTTTATGCAAAATACTTCTAGAACACAAGTTTTACAATTTATTCAATTTAGTCCCTAATTTCAAACTAAGCACTTTATGCATAGAATTTCTTCACGAGCTTTTCACACAATCATGCAAACATATCATAGACCTCAAAATAATAATAAAATAAATTTTTCTACCTCGGATTTGTGGTTTCGCAACCACTATTCCGTTTAGGCCCTATTTCGGGATGTTACAGTATCAGCCATAGTAAATGATGTAGAGTACAAGATGACTCATGGAAGTTCCTGGATTATTGCGAAGGCTCCATCAAGGTATGGTTGATGAGCTCACTAAATACCATCATACTTATAGGATTGTTATTTCTTTTTTAGGTCTGTAGAGAAGAGGTTTTGCTTGGAAAGATGACACCAAGAGTACGTCAAGTTGATGGCGGATTGGGCTATGAGGTATAAATAAGGGTGTGCAAAATTTGGGTAAAATCAAAAAAATTCGGTTAACCGACCGAATTCGGTTAATCGGTCGGTTAACCGAATTAATTCGGTCGGGGGTCGGTTAATAATTTTTGAGTTTTTTGGTTATGATTAATTGATTTGAAACGATCGGTTAATCGAATTTTTACTGATTAGCAAGAAAAAATTAATAAATAAAATTATAACATATAAATAGCCCACTATTCACTCAAACCCAATCCAATATAAACCCAAATACTCAATCTAATATATTAATCCAAGTACCCAACCCAATCATAAAAATTACAAATAATTTAATAAATAAAAATAAAAATCTAAAACTAAAAATAAAAATAAAAAATATATAATTTTATACAAATAATTCGGTTAATTCGGTTAATTTGGTTAATTTGTTAATTCGGTTAATTCGGGTAATTCGGTTAATTTTATACTTATTTTAACCAAAAATTAAATAAATATAATTTTCGATTAATTCGGTTAATCGACCGAATTATGAAACAAAATTTAAGTCAAGTTAATTTTTGGAAAAAATTCGGTTCGGTTAACGTTTAAAAATTTTGAAGGGTCAGTTAATTCAGTTAATGATATTTCGGTCGGTTAACCGAATGAACACCCCTAGGTATAAAGAGGATTGGTGGCGCAACTTTGAAATTTGTCTTTCAAGTTTATCTTAAATATTTTCTAACTTGTAGAGATGAGTTGTAATAAGATGTTTAACATGTACTCCATTTCAAATCTTTAAAGGTGTGGAGTTTTTTTTGGACTTCAAATAATAGACTTAAAGAAGAAATAATAAACTATTTTAGTAAATGTTTTGTATTGCCTAGTAACACTCGAGATTTGAACTTGGTAAATTGGGTCAGGTTGAGGGCATTACAAAGGAAGATGCTTCGAAGCTTGCTTAAATCATGAAAAGCCCAGGTTACTGTAATTGAAGACTTAAAGAATTTAGAAACGTTGACTTTGGATGAGCTTATTGGTTTTTTGCTTACACACAAGATGAGACTCAAGGAAGGTAAAATTGAGAAGAAAATGGTTGGTTTTGCTCTTGAATCCACTACAACTGAAGATCGTGAAAAAAGTGAAGAGGTGAATAAAGACAAAGGATCCTATAATATGTTATGAATGCAAGAATCCAGAGCATATCAAGTTCAATTGTCTCCAATGGAAGAAAATGGGATTAGACAAACAAATGCTTAAGGCTCATATTGCTACTTAGAGTGATGATGATTCATCCTATGATGAATATCAAGAAGTAGCCAACCTTTTCCTTATGATCATTGATGACACTAACTTGTCTAATTGAATTTCTTACTCATTTAATGAGTTACAAGATGCTTATGATGAGTTGGGTTTGGAATTTTAAATAATGGTTTCAAACTATAAGAAAAATGTTTCAAAATTAAAAGATGAAAATAATTCACTTTTCAAAGCCAATCATGAACTTGAAAGTGAAATTCATGATTTGCAAGCTGTTATAAATGATTTTGAGAAAAAGAAACAAGACTTGCATAATTTGCTTTCAAAAGTGCATGATGATTATCAAAAGCAACTTGAGTTGCTTGAAAAAGAAAAAGCTTTATATAACAAAGTATCTAAAAAAAAATCTTAAAAAGGGAAAGAGCTCATGATTAAACTTTGTTGGAATAAACTTTAATTTCTATAAACATAGAGGTCCTTCAAGATTTTATAAAGGAAAAATTTTTAAGAGAGTATGGGTCCCTAAAGGACTTAGTGTTACTCAAGACAAAGAAATTATTTTGAAATGGATTCCCAAAGGGACAAAAATTTTAGGAATTAATGCTTTTGGACCAAAAGAATTTGGATACCAAAAACAAAAAATTAATTCTATGTTTATAAGAAGAGGTGAATTGCTTCAAGGTGGGAAATTAAAAAAAAAACTCATGGTACCTTGATAGTGGATGCTTAAGGCACATGACCAGTGACAAGAGCCACTTTATGAAATTGAAGCCAAAAAGTGGAGGAGAAGTTACATTTGGTGACAACTACAAAGGACAAATAGAAAAAATTCACTCTATTGGTAAAAAATCGTCAATTCTTATTGAAAATGTTTTGTATGTCAACGGTCTTAAGCATAATCTATTAAGTATTAGTCAATTGTGTGATAAAGGTCTTAATGTCATTTTTGAGTCTAATGGATGTAAAGCAATTGACATTGCGTCTAATAAGATTATGCTTGTAGGAAATATGATAGGAAATACTTATATGGTGCATTTAGATGACTTGTATGATTCATTCATATGCCTTGTTGCTAAAAATGAAAATAATTATTTATTTTGAGATAGAAAACTAGGACATGCTAGTATGAGCATATTGCATAAACTAGCGAAAAATGACTTTAGTTTGCCAAAAATTGATTTAGATAAAGTTTGTGATGCATGTGTTAAAGAAAACATAAGAGAGTTTCTTTTAAACCTATCAATGATGTATATACTAGTAGAATTCTCCAATTAATTCACATTGATCTTTTTGGACCAATTTGGATTACTAGCTTGGGTGAAAAATAATATGCTTTTGTGTTTCTAGATGATTATCATAGATTTACTTGGATTCTTTTCTTAAGTACTAAAGATAAGGCTTTAGAAAAATTCATTACATTTTAAAAAATTAATCAAAATGAAAAAGTTTAATCTATCACTAGTGCTAGAAATGACCATGGAACTAAATTTCAAAATCTTGGTTTTGAAAATTTTTGCAACTTAAATGGAATTAGCCATAATTTTTCAGCACATAGAACCCCTAAAAAAATAGATTTGTTGAGAGGAAAAATATGACTTTAGAAGAAATGGCTAGAACCATGCTTTGTGAAAACAATTTACCAAAATATTTTTGGGTGGAAGCCATAAACACAGCTTTCTCTTTAGTTAATTAAGTAATGATTAGGCCTATTTTAAAGAGAACTCCATATGAACTTTTCGAAAACAAAAAGCCTAACATTAGTTATTTTCATCCTTTTGGATGCAAGTGTTTTGTTTTAAATAATAGCAAAGATAATCTTGGTAAATTTGATGCAAAAAGTGATGAATGTATTTTTCTTGGTTATTCTTTAAATTCTAAAGCTTATAGGGTCTTTAATAAAAGAACTTTAATAGTTGAAGTATCAATACATGTTTTCGATGATGTTAACTCTCTTCCTAGAAAGGATACTTGTGTTGTGATTATAAAGTAGATTATTCATCAAATGAGAAGATTCAAAAACAAACACAAGAAGCTCTAAAGGAGCTCACCATAGAGGAAAGGGAAGTCAATCATCCAAGAGAGTACAACTATGTGAAGGATAGTAAGATTTTAGGAGATCCATCCAAAGGGGTAACTATTAGACCTTCTCTTAGAAATACATATAATTATGTTGCATTTATTTCATGCATTAAGCCTAAAAATATCAAAGAAGCATTAATTGATGAATTTTTAATATTTTCTATGCAAGATGAATTAAATCAACTTGAGAGAAGCAATGTATGGACCCTTGTAGAAAGGCCATGTGAAAAATCTACTATAGGTACTAAGTGGGTTTTTAGGAACAAACTAGATGAGAGTGGTAACATAGTGAGGAACAAGGTTAGGTTTGTTGCTCAATGTTACACTCAAGAGGAAGGAATAGACTATGATGAAACGTTTACTCACGTAGCTAGAATGAAAGCTACTAGAATGCTTTTAGCTTTTTCATGCTTTAATGATTTTAAGTTATATCAAATGGATGTGAAAAGTTCTTTTCTAAATGGTTTAATAAATGAAGAAGTCTATGTTGAATAACCACCCGATTTTGAAGATCCAAAATTTCCAAACTATGTTTTCAAATTTTCAAAAACTTTATATGGTTTGAAACAAGCTCCTAGAGCTTGGTATGAAAGACTATCAAATTTTCTTATTGAAAAAGGTTTTTATAAAGGGAAGGTTGACACAACACTTTTTATTAAACGAAAAGATAAGAATTTGTTAATAGTTCAAATATATATTGATGATATTATTTTCAGTGCTACTAATGATCTTTTTTGTCAAGAATTTTCCAAACTAATGCAAGGTGAATTTGAGATGAGCATGATGGGAGAAGTAAACTTCTTTTTGGGACACCAAATCAAGCAAAGGAAAGATGGAATCTTCATGAATCAAGTTATGTACACAAGGGAAACGCTCAAGATGTCTGAGATGGACAATCTCAAACCAGAAGCTACATCAATGAGCTCTTCTACAAAGCTTGACAAAGATGAAGAAGTTAAATGTGTTGTTTTAGAATTATATAGGTCAATGATTGGTTCTTTACTTTATCTTATTGTAACCAAACCCGAGATTATGTTTAGTGTTTTCTTGTGTGTTAGATATCAATCTTGTCTTAACGAATCACATTTATAAGTCATTAAGAGAATTTGAGGTACCTTAGAGACACTCCAAATTTAGGCCTTTGGTATGCTAGAGACTCTTTATTTAGCTAGCATGCTTTCTCGGATGTAGATTTTGGAGTTTGCAAACTAGATAGGAAGAGCACCTCTGGTACTTGTCAATTCTTAGGCAATGTATTAATTTCATGGTTTTCAAAGAAACAAAATAGTGTTGCATTGTCCACCACCGAAGTACAATACATTTCTACTAGTAGTTGTTGTGCTCAAGTTTTATGGATGAAACAACAACTTAAGGATTATGGAATTGGTATAGATTCTATTCTTATCAAGTGCGATAATACTAGTGCTATTTGTCTTATTAAAAATCTCATCTAATATTCTAGGACTAAACACATTGAAACAAGATATCATTTCACTAGAGATCATGTCCAAAGGAAATTATTCCCTAATAACCAAGTGTTTAGGATACTACTAGATTCCATAATAACCATTAATGGAAAGATGAATCGTTACCTTATAACCAAGCATTTGATCGAAAACCTGAAAAACCCAGAAACTTGACAATGGAGAAAACTCTGGTGTTTTTGGGTGTTTTTCTTAACTTCTATAAAGGTTTATAGCTTGGGTGATGATAGAAATCACTAGGGTAGAGATTTAAAAAAGAAAATTGAGCGAAAGCATTTGGAGAAGCTTTGGACGACAAACACAAATAAAGGGGGAAAGTTTATATGTGACTTTGCTGTAGGTGGGGAAAGAAACAGTTTGAATTTTAAATTTTGGTTTAATTGTCTCTTAAAAACTCATAATTTTGACCTTTTTACAAATCAATCCTTATTTCAAAATTAATTATCTTCTAAACACCTTTTTCAAAAATTGACTTGATTTTCTAAAAACCATAGACAAAAACATTACCGATATACCATGTCGCAAAAATTTAGAACATTCTAAGGCTAAAATTCCTAAAATACCTCTAAAACTCCCAAGCCCTATTTTGGGGTGTTACATTTAGCAAACACCACATGACCTAGAAAGATAACCTCCTTAAGCCAGAACTCACACTTGCTAAATTTAGGAAAGATTTTCTTCTCTCAAAAAATTTGTAGAACAACCCTTACATGCTCATCATGTTCAGATTTAGTCTTGGAGTATATTAAGATATCATTGATAAAGAAACAATAAAATGATCAAGATATGGTTGGAATACACGAGTCATCATATCCATGAATGCAGCCAAAGAATTCGCAAGACCAAAAGGCATTACTAAGAACTCATAATGACCATATCAAGTCCTAAATGCAGTCTTAGGCACATCCGAATCCTTCATTTTGACCTGATAGTATCCTAACCTTAAGTCAATATTGGAGAATACCTTCATTCCTCGAAAATGATCAAAAAAATCATCAATTTTAGGCAGTGGGTACTTACTTTTGATGTTCAACTTATTTAATTATGTATAATCAATTCACATTCTTATGGAACTATCCTTCTTCTTGACAAACAATATCGATGCTCCCCATGGTGAAACATTTGGTCGAATGAATCCACGATCCAGAAGTTCTTGAAGCTGAATCTTGAGTTCCTTAAGCTCTTTTGGTGCCATGCGATAGGGAGCATTGGACATCGGTGCTGTACCAGGCAATAGTTCAATTACAAATTCAACTTCACATTTAAGAGGTATCCCAGGCAACTCCTCCGGAAAAACATCCAGAAATTCCTTTACAGTGTGAATGCTGCCCAAAGCAGAGCTACTAACATTGGTATCTACTAAATAAGCTAGATATGCCTCACATCCTTTCCTAAGCATTCTTTCAGCAACAACAATGTAGATTACATTTGACAAGTAATCTCCATGCTCCCTTACAAACACAATTTCCTTCCCACTAGTTGTCTTCAGTGAAACCTTATTTGAAGCACAATCTAGACTAACTTGGTGTTCGACCAACCAGCCCATTCCCAAAATTAAGTCAAATTCATTAAGTAGGAATTCCATCAAATTGATTATAAACATTTTACCTTGGATTTCTAGTGGACATTGTTTATAATTTTTATTCACCACACAAATTTCCCTAGAGGACGAACCACAGAAACAACACTAACAGTTTCTTCTACTGTAATTCCCAATTTATTAGACATAGAACAGGCAACGTATGAATGAGTAGAGCCTATATCTATCAAGGCCAAGTACTGTGTATAATTAATTGTAAAAGTACTTGCGATGACATCTACTGCATCATGATCCTCTCTGCACCTCGCTGCATAAACCAAAACAGGTTGTCTCGCTTCAGTGCGACTTGTACCCTAACTCGATGCTCTTTACCCCAAATTACTAGTTCTGTTATTACCTTATCCCCTTTGATTTTGATTCTAATTTTGGTTACGGTGCTTGCCTCTGTTCTTTCATACGTGGATAGTCCATAATCTGATGCTCCAAAGATGCATATCTCAAACATGTTCCTAAATTTCTCCAACATTCTCCTTGGTGATGTTTTCCACAGTGAGCACATTTTTGAGTCTCGTTTCTAGTACCATCTTCAATTGAGTTCTATCGTGGTATATTATCCTTAACTCTCTTTGCAAGATGCGAGTTAGAACTACCTGAGCCAAATTCTCTTTTAACTAGAGTTTTAATCTTATTATCTCTTCTCTCATGTTCAACACCTTTCACCTCTTACAAAATTTTAACCTTCTCAACCAAGGTCTCAAAAACTCTCTCTAGTAGTATAACAATTTGGACTTTAAAATTGTATATTGTAACTTAATCTTGAACCTCACACACTTACCTTGCTCGGAAGTTACCATCCCTTGTGCATAACAGCTCAATCTCAAGAATTCTATCTCGTATTCAGACACTGTCTTATCCCCCTATTTTAGCTTGATGAAATCAAGCCTAGAGCTTCAAAAAATATCGTGCCTATGTATTTCTTTTGAAATGTATTTTGAAAATACTACCAAGTTATCCTCTCAGCTTGAGTACTTTGAACAATAGATTGCGACCAACAGTAGGCCTCATCCCTAAGAAGCAACTCCCCTAAACGCCTCGACTCCATTAGATTGAAGCCTCTCTGTTATAGATTTATGACCCCCATTATCAATTTGGCCCCCAGCGACTCACTATAACACTCTCAATAGAGCCTGTGATATAGCACCATCAACAGGATCAGGATTAACTTCCTTAATAACTAATTCTTTAGGCTCTTGACTCACATTATCCACAACAGGATAATTCTCATTAGGATTAACACTAAGGTTCAGTGTAAGCACTTGAGCAGTAGATGACTCATCCTGAGCTGCACGACAACGTGTACCACGAGTTCGTCCTCGACGATTATTCATTCTACCTAATGTTTTATGAAAGTCTTTAGTTTCAAAGATATACTTAATTACTCAAACATATTTAAAATATTATGATCAAGTATTTTATAGCATAAGTTTTCAATCTAAATCTCATTAAGTATATCATCTAAAGAGAATCAATATCGGAGTTTCGGATTCTTGGAAATTTAATTTTTTAAAATTTTAATAGCAAAATATTTTTAAAATACTCTTCAAAACATGCATGCAAACCCAATTAAAATTCCACAATCTAAGTTTTAAACTCGACTCTGATACCACTAAATGTAACTCACCAAACCTGACCTAGATGTTATAGTCAAATTTTGGAAGTGACATTAAAACCGTTGAAAACATTTACTTGTTAAAAACAAACATGTTTCGGTTGTTTCTACGAAAACTTTAAAATTTAAATACTAAGTAGATTAGTTTTTGAAAAACTCTTATTAAAACTCAAATATTTGAAAAGTTCATTATGTTATCAAGATATCATCTTAAATCATTAAAATAAAGAATTTGCAATATTTTAATTATTTCTTAAACATGGTTTTGGTAAAAATCTTTCACAATAGACTTTTGAAAATACTTAGAAAATCATAAATTTATAGGTTTCTTAAAAGTTAAATAAAAATAATAATAATTTAAATAACAACAATTCATAATATTAATAAGTTCATGAAAGATGCATGCGTGACAATTTATAAATTTAAAAGTATAAAAAACCCATAAAAAGTTCAATGTACAATGTCCAAAATAACAACCCAAATAGTTTTTAAACCATTGATTAAAAATTCCACCCGAGAGTGTAACAACTTGTTTTTAGTCAAATTAGAACAGTGATTTTGGGACCACAAATCTGAGGTCAAAATATATATTTTAGTATTATTATTATGTTTACAGTATGATAAAATAATTGTGTGAAAATTTCGTTAAGAAATTTTATCGTTTGATTGGTCAATTTGATAAAAAGGACTAAATCGTGTAAAGTGAAAAATTGGAGTTCTATAAGCTAAAAGGGTTTATTAGCTATGAAATTAAATAGTGGAGGTCTTTATGTTATAATTAGACCATTTGAATTATAAGTGGACAAGTATGGACATGTATTAAGTTATTTTCATATTTTATAAACAATGTTAATTTTGGTATTTAGTTATTAAGTTAAAATAAATAAAACAAAACAAAATCATCACCTAATGTCATCATCTTTAATCGAAATTCATAAGGAAGAAAGCTATTTTCATGCTAAAATTTTAGAAACCCTAATCTCTTCAATTAGGAATGTATTTTGACTCGATTTTTAATGATTTCTAAGTTTTTGATATCGTTGCAACTAGGTCTAGCTAGCCCAGGGACTAATTTGCAAAACTGTTATAGATTTTGAATGTTGCAATTGATGAATAAGCATGTATTTTGAGGTTTCTTGATAGATTATGAATGCTTGTTGATAGATATACAAGTTTTGTTAAGTGATTTTAAATGAAATTGCAAATTAAGGGCTAAATTGTGAAATGTGTAAATTTAGGGGTTAAAATGTGAAATAAGTGAAAATTTTGGGCTACTATAAGCATGAAAATATTCTTCTAGGCTTGGGTTGTGATGAAATTGAATGAATTTTGTTTTACGAGCCTAGGGACTAAATTGTAAAATTGTTGAAATATTAGAGGCAAAAGTGTAAATGTGATTTAATTAGTGTTTTGGATTAAATTGAATAGAGGGATAATTGAATAAGTTGAATTTTATATTATATAGATCAAGAAAAGAAAAATACGAACTTAGATCGGGGAAAGTACAAAGTCTTAGATAAGTTGACCCGTGTCACCGTTTTTACGTCTGAGGTAAGTTCGTATGTAATAAGCATTGATATAATAATATTTTAAATGCTTTGATATTGTATGAATTGTGAATTCGACTCTAAGGATACGTTCAAAGATGATTTGGCATTGAAACTCTCGATTGAACCTTAAGAATAGATTAAGATCTAGTGACATGTCATTAGGGGATATATTGATTTGGGTACGAGCCATGATATTAGCGCTTCAGGTGCGAGTTACTTTGATTTGGCTCCGAGCCATGATATTGGCATTTCGGGTGTGAGCTTCACTGGTTTGGCTATAGGCCATGATATTAGCACTTTGGGTGCGAGATATATTGAGTTGGCTTCGGGGCCATGATATTGACACTTAGTGTGCGAGACTCCTGAGTATCCGACCTCTATTCTGAATGGTTCAACGAGTATATTGAAGATGTGAATTGATGAGAAATAGATACATATCGATACAGGTATGTACAAAAAACTATTCGAACAATGAGTTAAAGGAAGTTGAGAATTTATGATCATTTATGTGGTTAAATTCTATGTTAAATTGGTGATTAATGTTTAAATGCAAGATATGTTATTTATTTTGAAATGTAAATGAATGGTAATATTTATTTCTTATTTTCATACGAGCTTACTAATCTATAAAGCTTACATTGTTTATTTTCCCGTGTTTTATAGTAATTTCTAAGCTAGCTCAGATTTGGGGATCGTTAGAGACTACGTCACACTATCAAGATTTTTAAGCTTATGCTTTGGTTATATGACATGTATAGGGTTTTTGGTCATTTTGATTATGTGTTAATAAAGATTTTGGCCATTAGAATTGGCTTGTAAATGTTTGTGTTTTGACTTGTAAATATATCCATGAGAGTTGGCTTAATTTGGTTGTTTTGGTTATGTATAAATATGTGCATATATGTTTTGTGTTGGGAGTTTATGGATGAATATACAATGCTTGGGAATTATAAAGATTAGGATGTTAAGTGGTTGATTTTAGAGTAGTTACATGCTTGTGGTTTTGATGCAAAACGATGCAAGTTTAGAAGTGCATAATTAGTTGATTTATAAATGCGAATTGGTATAAATGGTATAGCCTGTATTTGTGATTTGTGTGCATGGAGAATGAGAGAATAGAATGCATGAGGTATGACTGAATTGGTTAATTAAAATGCCTTTTAATGTTATGTTTTGGTGCCATTTAGGTTAATATAGGTGTGCACAAGTTTGGGTGGAAAAATGGCTTGGTAAATAGCCTATTTTTGTCTACACGGGAAAGACACGGGCGTGTTTTTCAACCGGTGTGATACACGGTCATGTACACGGCCGTGTGTCCCCTGATGTTAAAATTAAAATCAAGTCAGTATGCTTCACACGGCCTCACACACGAGCGTATGACTTGGCCGTGTGGCATAAGTCAGTATACCCTACAGGTTTGGCATGGCGTAGCACACGGCCTGGCACATGAGCATGTATGGCTATTTTTAGGGCACACGGGCGTGCGTGGTAGCCGTGTGACCAAAGTCAGAGAGTTACACGGGGTCAGACACGGGCTGGGACATGGTCATGTGTTCCCAATTCAAATGTCCACAGTACTTGTGACACGGTAGTGTCTATTGGTCGTGTGAGACACATGGCCGGGCCACATGGGCGTGTGTCCACTGTTTTTGAGAAAATTTATTAAATGTCAAAAAGGTTTCCAAAGTTATCGGTTTAGTTCTGAACCACTCCCAATGCATATTAGGCTTGTATTAGGAATGAAATGTTTGGTTGTGAATGAATTGTGTATGAATTGAATAAATGTATGATAAATGAATGTTTAAACGTGTTATAAGTCTGGTAATGCTCTGGAATAGCCGATTTTGGTCTTAGTCAGAACGGTGGTTTCGGGACCACAAATCTGACTTAGAAAAACTTGTTTTTATTTCATTTTCATGGTCTAGAATTTTACAGAATGATTTTGTGAAAATCTCGTTCGAAAATTTTGACGTTTGAGCACTCAATTTAGCGAAAAGAAATAAATTGTAAAGAGTGCAAAAGTTGAGTTCTACATGCTAGAGGTGTCTAATTGTTATGAACTTTTAAATTTAAGGTCCTTAGATGGTAATTAGACCATTTTACTTTAAGTTGGACAAAAATAAACATGAGGTAAGAGAATTTTAGTGTTTTGAGAGAAGGGCATTTTGGTCATTTGGTAATTAAATGAATTAAAGACAAAAAATAAAGCCAAAATTTAGTCCATTTTCTTTGCACTTGGTCGAAAATTTGAAGGAAGACATATCTAGGGTTTTGCCACTTTTCAAGATCGATTGTAAGTCCGTTCTTGCCCCATTTTTAATGCTCTTTACATTTTTGAAGTCGTTATCACCCGATCTATCTATTTCTACCATTAATTTGAGAGATGATTGAGGTCTAGGGTTCGACCCATGTTAGATATTTGTGTATTTTGATGTCTAATGGTAGATTATGCAAGTTTAATGTTAGATAAACAATTTTTGCTAGGTGATTTTTGATGAAAATGTCAAAAAGACGTATTTGTAAAAAGATTTCAAAATCTGCATAAAAGTGTGATTAAATAGAAAATGTAAGCTGTTATAAGCATGAGAGAGGTTCGACTAGGCTTGGGTCTTGATGAAATTGAATAGATTTCATTTTATGAGCCTAGAGACTAAAATGTAAATATGTCAAAGTTTAGAGGCAAAAAATATAATTTTTCCATAATGTAAGTTTTGGACTGAATTGAGTAATGTGATTAATAAATGAGCTAAATTTGCTATTATAGATCAAGAGAAATGAGGTTCAGACCTAGATAGGGGGAAAAACAAAGTATTTGACGATTAGGTCCATTTCCAACTATTTTTGTACCGAGGTAAGTTCCTATGTAAATAATGCATTGTTTTAATTATGTTTTAAATCTTTATTATTGTATGAACTGTGATTGAATTATGGACGTATTCGACAAAGTTACCACAAGCGTGAAATCCCGGTTGAACCTTAGGAATAGATAGGATACAAATGTCATGACATTAGGGCTACTAAGTTTTTGTGTAAGACCATATCTGGGATATGGTATCAGTATGAGACTTCGTGTAAGACCATATCTAGGATATGGAATCGTTATGAGATTTCGTGTAAGACATAGCTGAACTATTAGCATCGATATGAGATTACATGTAGGACCATATCTGGGATATGGCATTGGTATGGTACCGAGTGTACGAGACTCCCGAGTATCCTTTAATATTCCAAGTGGTTCAACGGGTAATGTAACAAGTATGTCAAAGATGAATTGTGAGTAAATCCATTTCAAGATGACTCAGGTATGTACATAAAACTCATACGAAATAAGCTCATTATTTGCTGAACCCTCGGTAAGGCTACGAATGAGTAAGTTATGATTATGAGATCTTAATAATATTTATGCCAATTATCATCATGTTAATTGCATATTAAATGTTTGATTATAATGCTTATTATTTGCATGGGAACTTACTAAGCTATATAGCTTACTCCCTTTCTTTTCCCTCGTTTTATAGTGTCACCAAGCTAGCTGGGGGATCGGAGATTGTCGGAGATCCAGTCATAGTATCAACTTATTATTTTGGTTACCAATGATTTCAATATTTTGAGTTATGGCATGTATAGGGACTTGGTTATTTTGTTATGTGTCATTATTGATTTGGCCTAATATGTTGACCTATATTGGTTGATAATTCATTGTGTAAATGGCCATTGAAATTGCCTAATATTGGTTTAAGTATATATGCATATGATGATGTCTTTATGGATGTGGAAATTTGCAAGGTTTAAGTTGATTAATATGTGATGTTTGTGTATGATCAATGATAGCATGTGAATGAGGTATTGATGCCTTGGTTGTGGCTGATTTGGTTGAATGTATATACTTGGAATGGTGCTAGTTTTGTTGTGTAGGTTTGGGCATGGAAGGGTGACAATATGGCTTGGTAAATAGCCTTGTTTTTTGTCCACACGGGAGTGTGTCTAGGCCGTGTGTGACACACGACTTGCCTCATAGGCATGTGTTCTGGCCGTGTGTCCCCTATACCTTAATTGTAGCAAAACAGAATGCTTAGTAATGAGTAGATAGGCAGAGACACGGGCGTGTGTCTCAGGCGTGTGGATGACACGGCCTCAGTCACAGGCATGTGCCTTGGGCGTGTGAAGTCTGCACCTATTTTATGAAAAATTATGAAAAGTAAATCGACCACACGACCTAAGCACACGGGCGTCTGCCTTGGCCGTGTGACTTCAATTTGTTCATGGGTGACAAACAGAGAGTCACATGGGTTAGGGACATGAGCGTGTGTGACCACACGGCCTACCCACACTGGCGTGTGGCTCTTAAAGCATGAAAAATTTCTAAGTGATGTGAAAATTTTCAAAGTTCTCGGTTTAGTCCTGAACCGCTTTCAATGCATGTTTTGGGCCTCGTAGGCTCATTTTAGGGACAATATAAATGTTTATAAAAAGTTTTAAAATTGGATAGAAATTTTCGTCTCGATTTTGTATGATTGTATGTGTATAAGTCTAGTAATGCCTCGTATCCTATTTTGGCGTCGAATATGGATAAGGGGTGTTACATGCTCTGTAACCTTATTCCTGAGTTGAATATAGGTGAAGGGTGTTACATTTGTTAGTATCAGAGCTACGATTTAGTTGATTATCGGACTAACGTAGCGTGTGTGAGAGTCTAGCTATACATGCCATATATAACCTATGATAGTGTGATGACTCTTGACATTTTGAAATGTGTTTTCATAATGGACCCAATCAAGCTGTGGCTGATGATGTTGGGAGTAATGTGCCAGCTCCCACTCAAGGGACAGCGCCGTCTGAATCTAGACCTGTAACAAGTAGTCACGGAGGAGAGGCTAAAGAAGCCTTTTTCCAAATGATGAATGAATGGTTCACACAATATGTTCAGGCAAATCTGGCTACACAACAATCTCCACCCGCACCTAATCCTCAACCAGTTCTCGTAGCTCCTCAAGTTGTGGAGCTTCAACGATTGATTAAGCCACCATGATAAGATCCAAAAATACGGAGTTGAAGAGTTCAGAGCTACTGTTGATGATGATCCCGAGAGAGCTGAATTTTGGCTTGAAAACACTATTCGGGTATTTGATAAGTTGTTGTGTACGCCAGTCGAGTGTCTAAAATGTGCTATATCGTTATTGAAGGACACTGCGTATCAGTGGTGGAACACATTAGTATCTATGGTACCGAAAGGAAGGGTTACCTGAGAATTCTTTCAGACTGAGTTTCGGAAGAAATATATAAGTCAACAGTTCCTTGATCAAAAGCATGAGGAGTTTCTAGAATTGAAACAGGGTCGTATGACGGTGACCGAGTATGAAAGACAATTTGTGTGGTTGAGTAAGTATGCTTGGGAATATGTTTCTACCAAAGAAATCATGTGTAAACGATTCGTTGATGGTTTGAAAAAAGATATTAAACTTCTAGTTGGAATTCTAGAATTGAAAAAGTTTGTTGTCCTAGTTGACAGAGCTTGCAAAGCCGAGGAACTTAGCAAAGAGAAGAGAAAAGCAGATTCAGAGGAAGAGACTTGAGAAAAAGACCGATGAATAAACCATATCAGTCTTTGTTAAAGAAATCCAGAGATTCAATCAATCGTCCAAATGGTTCAATCGGGTATTTGAACAAAGATCGTGGAAAACAAGACTCAGAACCTAAAGCTCAAGCTACATCAGTATCGAGTGTTGGCAGTGTGAGAAACAATAAACCCGAGTGCCAACAGTATGGGAGATGACATTTTTGAGAATGCTGGAATAAAAGTAATAAAGCTTGTGACAAATGTGATTCACCAGATCATTTTATTTGGGATTGTCCTGAGTTATCTAAGAAAAAAAATATTAGAATGCAAGACTAAGCAATACAACTATTAGAGGGAGACCACCTAGAAATGTGGGGAATGTGTCTAGTGGTAAAAGTACGACAAAAGACTCAGCTATGAGATCCAAGGCCAGAGCACTTGCTAGAGCTTATGCTATTCGCGTTTGCGAAGAGGTGTCGTCACCTGATGTTATAATCGATACCTTTTCTCTTTACGACACTAATGTGATTGTTTTAATTGATCCTAGATTGACACATTCGTATGTTTGTGAGAATTTAATGTCTAGTAAGAAATTGCTTGTTGAATTTACTGAGTTTATAATTAAAGTATCGAACCCCTTAGGCAAGTATGTTCTAGTTAATAAAGTTTGCAAGAACTGTCCTTTAATGACTCGGGGTTACCGTTTTCTGGCTGATTTAATGCTATTGCCATTTCATGAATTCGACATAATTTTGGGAATGGATTGGTTGACTCTACATAATGCTGTTGTAAACTATAGATGAAAGATTATTAAATTGAAATGTCAGAATACTGAAATCATTCGAATTGAATAAGATGAATCGAGTAAATTGCTGGTTGTAATTTTGTCTATGCCAGCTCAAAGATGTGTGAGAAAAGGTTGTGAAGCATACCTTGCTTATGTTTTAGATACAAAAGTGTCTGAATCGAAGATTGAGTCAGTGCATATAGTTTGTGAGTTTCCAGATGTGTTTCCAGAAGAGTTGCCTGGGTTACCACCGATCAGAGAAGTCAAATTTGCTATTGAGTTAATACCGGGAACTTCACTAATATCTATAGCTTCGTATAGAATGGCTCCGACAAAATTGAAAGAGTTGAAATCCCAGTTGCAAGAGTTAACAGATAGAGGTTTTACACGACCTAGTTTTTCATCCTGGAGTGCGCCAGTGTTGTTTGTAAAGAAGAAAGACAGGTCAATGAGAATGTGTATTGACTATCAACAGCTCAATAAGGTTACAATAAAGAATAAGCATCCGGTGCTGAGAATAGATTAGTTGAAAGGGGCAACAGTGTTTTTGAAGATTGATTTGAGATCTGGCTATTATCAGTTGCGAGTTAAAGACTCAAATGTGCCAAAAATTGCATTTAGAACGAGGTATGGACATTATGAATTTCTTATTATGCCTTTCGGATTGACTAATGCTCCTCCAGTCTTTATGGATTTGATGAATTGGGTTTTTAGACCGTATTTAGACAAATTCATTGTTGTGTTCATTGATGACATTCTAATCTATTCAAGTGTTGAGTCTGAGCATGCTAAGCATTTGAGAATTGTGCTACAAACTTTGAAAGATAAGCAACTGTTAACTAAATTCAGCAAAGGTGAATTTTGGATTCGAGAAGTTAGATTTTTGGGGCACATTGTTTCAGTGGAAGGTATAAGAGTTGACTCGAGCAAGATTTCTGCAGTTGTTGATTGGAAACCACTGATGAATGTTTCAGAAGTCAGAAGTTTTTTGGGGTTAGCTGGTTATTATTGACATTTTGTTAAAGGATTTTTGATGATTGCTACACCGATAACCAGATAGCTACAGAAAGATGTAAAATTCAAGTGGTCTGAGAGATGTCATCAGAGTTTCGATTAGTTGAAAGCTATGTTAACTGAGGCACCAGTGTTGGTTCAACCTAAGTCGGGTAAAGAATTTGTAATTTACAGTGACGCGCCATTGAACGGTTTGGGTTGCGTGTTGATGCAAGAGGGAAAAGTGATAGCTTATGCCTCGAGACAGTTGAAGCCGCATGAAAAGAACTAGCTGACTCACGATTTAGAATTGGCCGCTATTGTTTTTGCATTAAAAATTTGGTGACATCATTTATACAGTGAAAATTGTCACATCTTTACCGATCACAAAATTTTAAAGTACTGAATGACTTAGAAAGATCTAAACTTGCGACAACGAAAATGGTCGAGCTATTGAAAGATTGCGAGTTAGTAATTGATTATCATACGGGAAAGTGAATGTAGTTGCAGTGCTTTAAGTAGAAGATCTCTGTTTGCTTTGAGAGCGATGAATACTCAGGTAAGCTTGTCTAACGATGGTTCGATATTAGCAAAGTTGAAAGCTAAACCGATTTTTCTTCAACAAATTTGTGAAGCTTAAAAGTGTGATATCGAGTTACAAGCTTAAAAAATGCAATGTGAGTCAAATAGTGGTTCAAATTATTAGATTAGAGCCGATGATTGTTTAATGTTCCGAAACAGAATTTGCGTACCAAAGAATTCCGAACTCATTTAGGAAATTTTGCACGAAGCATATAGTGGTTGTTTATCTATTCACCCAGGGAGTACAAAAATGTATAATGATTTGAAACAATTGTATTGGTGGTCGGGTATGAAACGAGACATTTCAGAATTCATATTGAGATGTTTAGTGTGTCAGCAAGTTAAAGCCAAACACCAAGTGCCTTCGGGATTACTACAGCCAGTGATGATACTAGAATGGAAATGGGATAGAGTTATGATGGATTTTGTATCGGTTTGCCTCTGTCTTCAAAAAAGAAAGATGCTATCTAGGTTGTCGTAGATTGACTGACGAAATCAACACATTTCATTCTAGTACATATAGATTATTCACTTGATAAATTAGTTGAATTGTACATATTGGATATCGTTAGATTGCATGGGGTGCCAGTTTCGATTATTTCAGAAAGAGACCCGAGGTTTACATCGCGATTTTGGAAGAAATTGTAAGAAGCTCTGGGTATAAGGTTGAATTTTAGTACCGCATTTCATCCGCAAATTGACGGTCAATCTGAGAAAGTAATTCAGATTCTCGAAGACGTGCTTTGATGTTGTGTTTTAGAATTTGAAGGTAATTGGGAGAAATATTTGCCGCTGGTTGAATTTGCGTATAACAATAGCTTTCAGTCGAGTATAAAGTTGGCACTGTACGAAGCTTTGTATGGTCGCAAATTTTGAACTCTGTCATACTGGATTGAGTTAAGTGAGAAAAGATTCACGGGGTTGATTTGATCTGAGAGACAAAAGAAAAAGTGAAAGCAATTAGCGATAGTTTCAAAGCACCTTCAGATCAACAGAAATCATACGCGAATTTGAAACGAAAAGATATTGAATTTCAAATCGTTGATAAAGTGTTTCTGAAAGTGTCTCCGTGGAAGAAAATACTTAGATTTGGTCGTAAAGGTAAATTGAGTCTGCGATTCATCAGGTCATATGAGATCATTGAAAGAATAGGGTCAGTGGCATATCGGCTAGCATTACCTTCAGAATCAAAAAAGATAGACAATGTTTTTCATGTGTCGATGTTGCGTCGATATCGATCGGATCCATCACAAATAATTTCTCCGACAGAGATTGAAATTCAACCTGATATGACGTACAATGAAGAATTGATTAGAATTTTGGCTTGAGAGACTAAAGAGTAGAGAAATAAACGAATAGCTTTGGTGAAGGTTTTGTGGCAACGACACGGTGTCGAAGAAGTCACATGGAAACCCGAGGAAGATATGAGAAAATAGTACCCTAACCTATTCACTGGTAAGATTTTCGGGGACGAAAATCCCTAAGGGGGGAGAGTTGTAACAGCCTGTTTTTAGTCAAATCGAAACAGTGGTTTTGGGACCACAAATTTGAGGTCAAAATATTTATTTTATTATTATTATTATGTTTATAGTATGATAGAATAATTTTGTGAAAATTTCGTTAAGAAAGTTTATCGTTTGATTAGTAAATTTGATAAAAAGGACTAAATCGTGTAAAGTGAAAAATTGGAGTTCTATAAGCTAAAAGGGTTTATTAGCTATGAAATTAAATAGTGGAGGTCCTTATGTTGTAATTAGACCATTTGAATTATAATTGGACAAGTATTAAGTTATTTTTATGTTTTATAACCAAGGTTACTTTTGGTATTTAGTTATTAAGTTAAAATAAATAAAACAAAACAAAATCATCACCTAATGTCATCATCTTCAATCGAAATTCAAAAGGAAGAGCGCTATTTTGATGCTAAAATTTTGGCAACCTAATATCTTCAATTAGGTATGTATTTTGACTCGGTTTTTAATGATTTCTATGTTTTTGAGATCGTTGCAACTAGGTCTAGCTAGCCCAAGGACTAATTTACAAAACTGTTAAAGATTTTGAATGTTTCCATTTATGGATAATCATGTATTCTGAAGTTTCTTGATAGATTATGAATGCTTGTTGATAGATATACAAGTTTTGTTAAGTGATTTTAAATGAAAATGCAAATTAAGGGCTAAATTGTGAAATGTGTAAATTTAGGGGTTAAAATGTAAAATAAATAAAACTTTTGGGCTGATATAAGCATGATAAATATTCGGCTAGGCTTGGGTTGTGATGAAATTGAATGATTTTTTTTTATGAGCTTAGGGACTAAATTGTAAAATTGTTGAAATATTAGAGGCAAAAGTGTAAATATAGTTTAATGAGTGTTTTGGATTAAATTGAATAGAGAGATAATTGAATAGGCTGAATTTGATATTATATAGATCAAGAAAAGTGAAATACGGATTTAGATCGGGGAAAAAACAAAGTCTCGGATTAGTTGACCCGTGTCGTCGTTTTTACATCTGAGGTAAGTTCGTATGTAATAAGCATTGATATAATTATGTTTTAAATGCTTTGATATTGTATGAATTGTGAATTCGACTCTATGGATACGTTCGAAGATGATTCAGCATTGAAACTCCCAGTTGAACCTTAGGAATTAGGATCTAGTGACATGTCATTAGGGGATATATTGATTCGGCTACGGGCCATGATATTAGCACTTCGGGAGCGAGTTACTTTGATTTGGCTTCGAGCCATGATATTGGCATTTTGGGTGCGAGCTTCATTGATTTGGCTATGGGCCATGATATTAGCACTTCGGGTGCGAGATATATTGAGTTGGCTTCGGGCCATGATATTGACACTTAGTGTGGGAGACTCTTGAGTACCCAGCCTCTATTTCGAATGGTTTAACGAGTATATTGAAGATGTGAATTGATGAGAAATAGATACATATTCGTACAGGTATGTACAGAAAACTATTCAAACAGTGAGTCAAAGGAAGTTGAGAGTTACGATCATATATGTGGTTAAATTCTATTTTAACTTGGTGATTAATGTTTAAATGCGAGATATGTTATTTATTTTGAAATGTAAATGAATGTTAATATTTATTTCTTATTTTCATACGAGCTCACTAAGCTACAAAGCTTACATTATTTATTTTCCCGTGTTTTATAATGATTTCTAAGCTATCTCGAATTTGGGGATCGCCAGAGACTACATCCCACTATCAAGCTATCAATTTGGTACTTTTAAGCTTATGTTTTGGTTATATGGCATGTATAGGGTTTTTGGTCATTTTGATTATGAGTTAATAAAGATTTTGGCCATTACAATTTGCTTGTAAATGTTTATGTTTTGACTTGTAAATATAGCAATGAGAGTTGGCTTAATTTGGTTGTTTTGGTTATGTATAAATATGTGCATATATGTTTTGTGTTGTAAGTTTATGGATGAATATATAATGCTTGGGAATTATAAAGATTAGGATGTTAAGTGGTTGATTTTAGAGTAGTTACATGCTTGTGGTTTTGATGCAAAATGATGCAAGTTTAGAAGTGTATAATTAGTTGATTTATAAAATGTGAATTGGTATAAATGGTATAGCATGTATTTGTGATTTGTGTGCATGGAGAATGGGAGAATAGAATGTGCATGAGGTATGGCTGAATTGGTTAATTAAAATGCCTTTTAATGTTATGTTTTGGTGCCATTTGGGTTAATATAGGTGTGCACACGTTTAGGTGGCAAAATGGCTTGGTAAATAGCCTATTTTTGTACACACGGGCAGAGGCACAGGTGTGTGTCTCAGCTGCGTGTGATACACAGTCATGTACACGGTTGCGTGTCCCCTGATGTTAAAATTAAAATCAAGTCAGTATGCTCCACATGGCCTCACACACGGGCGTGTGACTTGGCCGTGTGGCATAAGTCAGTATACCCTACAGGTTTGGCACGGCCTAGCACATGGCCTGGGATACAGACGTGTATGGCCATTTTTAGGGCATACGGGCTAGCCACACAAGCGTCTGTGTTGGCTGTGTGACCCAAGTTAGAGAGTTACACGGGGTTGGACACGAGCTGGGACACAACCATGTGTTCCCAATTCGAATGTCCACACGGCCTGTGACACAGGCGTGTGTCCCCTGCTTTTGAGAAAATTTATTAAGTATCAAAAAAGTTTCCAAAGTTATTGGTTTACTTCTGAAGCACTCCCAATGCATGTTAGGCTCGTATTAGGAATGAAATGTTTGGTTGTGAATGAATTGTGTATGAATTGAATAAATGTATGAGAAGTGAATGTTTGAATGTGTTATAAGTCTGGTAATGCTCTGTAACCCTATTCCGGCATTAAATACGGGTGAGGGGTGTTATAGAGAGACTTCTCTATATGCTGAATCCAAGTCGTAAGCTTGTGAATCATCTGAAAAGGTTAATAAAATAATGGGGCTGAGCTTTTAAGCTTAGTGTGAATTTTATGACAAATTAAATAACAATAAGCACATACTTAGCATATGAAATAACCAATTTTTATGCACGTGATCATGGCAATGCAATTTTATAAAATAATTATGAAAATTCTTTTAAAACATCCTACCCATCACTACTACACACCAAAAGGAGTTCCTCAAAACTCATCCATCCAAAACACACCAACATATATGTGGACGAAGCCACCAAATTCGAAGACAAGCTGCCAAAAATATCGTTGTGGATAAACCACCAAATTTTTAGATTAATTGTAACACCCCTCACCCATATTCAATGTCGAAATAGGGTCACGGAGCATTATTGAACATACAACACATTTAAACATACATTTCACATACATTTATTCCATTCATAAACAATTCATTCACAACCAAACATTTCGTCCCTTATACGAGCCTATGAATCCCAAACATACATTAGGAGTGGTTTGGGACTAAACCAATAACTTGGGAACTTTTTGAAACTTAAGAAATTTTCTCAAAAATAGGGGACACATGCCCGTTTGGCCCGACCGTGTGTCTCACATGGCCAGCAGACACACCTGTGTCATAGGCCGTGTGGACATTCGAAATGGGATCACATGGCTGTGCCCCAGCCCGTGTCTGACCCCGTGTAACTCTCTAACTTGGGTCACACGGCCAACACACACACCCATGTGCCCTAAAAATGGCCATACACGCCCGTGTGTCAGGCCGTGTGCTAGCTCATGCCAAACCTGTAGGGTATACTAACTTATGCCACAGGGCCAAGTCACACGCCCGTGTGTGAGGCAGTGTGGAGCATACTGACTTCATTTTAATCTCAACACCAGGGGACACACAGCCGTATAACATGACCGTGTGTCACACACGTCTAAGACATACGCTCATGTCTCTGCCCGTGTGGACAAAAATAGGCTATTTACCAAGCCATTTTTCCACCCAAACTTGTGCACACCTATATTAACCTATTTGACACTAAAACATAACATCAATAGGCATTTTGATCAACCAATTCAACCATAATTCATGCACATTCTATTCTCTCATTATCTATACACACAAATCATAAAAACATGCCTCACCATTTATACCAAATTCATATTTATAAATTAACTAATTATACACTTCTAAACTTGCATCATTTTGCATCAAAATCACAATCATATAACTACTCTAAAATCAACCACTTAACATCCTAATCTTTATAATTCACAAGCATTATATATTCATCCATGAACTCATAACAGAAAACATATATGCACATATTTATACATAACCAAAACAACCAAATTAAGCCAACTCTCATGGCTATATTTACAAATCAAAACATATACATTTACAAGCCATTTCACATGACCAAAATCATTATCAATCCATAACCAAAATGACTCAAAATACCTATACATGCCATATACTCAAAACATAAACTTAAAAGTACCAAATTTATAACTTGATAGTGTGATGTAGTCTCTGGCGATCCCCAAATTTGAGCTAGCTGAGAAATCACTATAGAACATGGAAAAATAAACAATGCAAGCTTTATAGCTTAGTAAGCTTGTATGATAATAAGAAATAAATATCACCATTCATTTACATTTCAAAATAAATAACATAACTTGCATTTAAACATTAATCACCAATTTAACATAGAATTTAACCACATAAATGATCGTAAGCTCTCAACTTCCTTTAATTCATTGTTCGAATAGTTTTCTGTACATACCTGTACCGATACGTATCTATTTCTCACCAATTCATATCTTTAATATACCCGTTGAACCATTCAGAATAGAAGTCAGGTACTGAAAAGTCTCACACACTAAGTGCTAATATCATGGCCTAAAGCCAAATCTATGAAGCTAACACCCAAAGTGCCGATATCATGGCTAGAAGCCAAATCAATGTATCCCTTAATGACATGTCACTAGTATCCTAATCTATTCTTAAGGTTCAATTGGGATTTCGAATGCCGAATTGTTGTCAAATTACTATCGTACATATTTGTAATCTCGTATTCACAGTTTATACATTATCAAAGCATATAAAATACATTTGTAATGAAACTTTCTAACATACGAACTTACCTCGGATGTAAAAACGACGACACGAGTCAACTAATTTGAGACTTTGTTCTTTCCTCAATCTAAGTCCATATTTCGCTTTTCTTGATCTATTTAATATCAAATTCAATTTATTTAATTATCTCTCTATTCAATTTAATCCAAAACACTCATTAAAGCACATTTACACTTTTGCCCCTAATATTTTAACATTTTTTATAATTTAGTCCCTAGGCTCGTAAAACAAAATTCATTCAATTTCATCACAACCCAAGCCTAGCCGAATGTTTATCATGCTTATAGCAGCCCAAAATTTTCATTTATTTCACATTTTAATCACAAAGTTTCCTCATTTCACAATTTAATCCCTAATTTGCATTTTCACTAAAAATCACTTTAAAAAACTTGTATAACTATCATCAGACGTTCAAAATCTATCATTAAACATCAAAATACTCATGTATTTATTAATGGAAAC
This sequence comes from Gossypium anomalum, assembly GCA_025698475.1. NCBI lineage: Eukaryota > Viridiplantae > Streptophyta > Magnoliopsida > Malvales > Malvaceae > Gossypium > Gossypium anomalum. The sequence goes on from CM046963.1 coordinate 45,592,553, forward strand.
ATCTAAAATCTTTAACAGTTTTGGAAAATAGTCCCTAGGCTAGCTAGACTAAGCTGCAACGATCTCAGAAACATAAAAATCATTAAAAATGGGGCAAAAACCGTACCTTAATGAGAAAAAATTAGCATAGCTGAATGAGAAGAATAAAATGGCTTCCTATAGCCCTAATTTTTGGTGGTGATAGCTTAATGAGGATGATGATATTATGTTATTATTATTTTAACTCAAGTTATTTTACAATTTACTACTTTAACCTTTATTAAAACATTAAAATTTCATATAAACCATGTCTATCTTTGTCCACTTATATTCAAATGGTATAAATGCAACATAAGGACCTTTACGTTTATATTCCATAGCTATTAAATACCTTTAACTATTAGAACATCACTTTTGCACTTTGCGCGATTTAGTCCTTTTTATCAAATTGACTAATCAAACGATAAAATTTCTTAACAAAATTTTCACACAATTATTCTATCATACTGTAAACATTATAATAATAATAAAATAAATATTTTGAGTTCAAATTTGTGGTCCTGAAACCACTGTTCCATTGTGACTAAAAACGGGCTGTTACATTAACACTGCCACATCTTTCTCCATACACATGTCCTAACCCCATGTAATGCATTATGACATACAAATCACATAGAAAATCAACTAACATGGTAATCCTGCTTTCATGTACATATAGGTTTCATTATCCATGGAATTCCACGTTATCACAATAAACAAATAGCCATGATTTTTGCACAACATGAGATTAGAAAATATTTATCAATCATAACAATATTTGTCACATCATATAATAAAAATAAAGAATAAATTACCTTAATACCACAAAGTCACTCACTTGTAACAACAAAACATTATGTTTCCCTTTGTATAATAGATCGATAAATTTTAATTAAATCTTTACATATTTAACTTGTATAAAATGCACATATTTTTTAATTTGAATCATAAATCCAACTAAAGCTTGATCACCTCCAATCCAAAAGAATTAAGACTTTGATTCACACTCTTTTATTCCAAAATGATCCAAGTTGAACACTTCTAAAGTATGTGCTTGAGTTGGTGTGAGGATTTGTTACCCAAATATTGACAAATATTTCAAAGGTTGAAGAAGTCTCCAAGAATCACTTGAAATTTCAATAGAAGAAAGGAAATAAAGTTTCTAAATGATTATAAAAGAAAATAGAAATAGAACAGAAGAAAAACAAGTGAAGAAATGTGTTTTTGGGTAGTGATACTTGAATAATGGTATGATTTTGGTGTGGTGGTGCTAGGTGTGTAAGTGGTGGTGTGGTGGTTGTATGGTCGTGATTCAGTGGTGATAGGGTGGTCATTTGGTTTGCAATATAAATATTAAGCAAAAATAAAATAAAAAACAAAGAGGAGCAACCTTAAGGGGTGACACAAGGAGGAGGAAGAGAAAAGAGAAAAATTTTATGAAAACAAAACAATATGAGAGAGTGAGAGGGAGTGGAGTGGACGGTCACATAGTGAAACTCCCCAACAAACCATTCAAGCAGGGGATAAGAGAGTTAGGGAGAGTAAAGCACAATAATTCTAAGAGTTTCACCCTTGTCAAATTTAAAATATGGAGTTACAAAACAAAATAAATAATAGGAGTTACATGCTATAAGGTGGACAATTTTTGCATGGGAAGGTTGATTAAATTTTTCATGAATTTTAAAAAATAAAATGATGTTATGGAGGCTAAATCTAGGGTCTTTTTGGAGTTACTTAAGATTCTTAGCCACTATACAACTTCTCAAGCTTGTTTAATAATTAACAACTTTTAATAGAATTTTGGGATGTGACAGTGAAATCATAAAGGGGGTCTTCTTGGGGCTGTAAAAATGGTAGTCGATACCATGCCCACAATTGAAGGAGCGTGCAACCATCGATTTTAACTTTTTTTTTAGTTCGTCCCCTGATACATCTCTCGGTATAATGTCACCAACACTATTGATACCCAATTGAGTCGTCCCACTTCTTTCAAGTTGACTACTAATAGTAGCCACCTTAAATGTACCAGATTTCAAGACTTATTTGGCATAAGAAGACCCCCAATCAACTTCAAGATGAATGTGTGTGTGAATTGTTCTTTTCTAATAGCACTCGAGAAGGCGTCGATATGTTTACAGTTGTCCTCCAACCATCCCATCTTTATTCAGCTTCCCCTAAACTTGTTCGACACCTTTTCTAGTAGTTGCTTGCATGTTGCGCTCTAATCGGCACTTGCCATTTCCCCCTAATGACTTTCGCATCGACCGGTAGGCAAAGTTGTAAACTAACATCCTCAAATGTAATTGTACACTCACTATAGGGAAGATGGAATGTGTGTGTCTCAGTTCTCCATCTTGCCGCCAAAGCACTGATAAGTGGGGAATCTAATTTAGTCCCCCCAAGCATGCGAGCTGCGTACAAGAATCCCACATCTTGTAAGTTTCCATGAATGGCAACCAGTGCACTCACACAAAAATTGTATATGTATGTCTCCAGAATTCCATATTCGGCCTGAGTATATAAACATAAAAAAATTATAAAATTAATAATGTTAATAGCATAATAATTAACTAATTAAAATTAAATAATGTAATAATATTTTCTTACCATTTGCAATTAAATGTCAGAGATGTGCTTGTCATCCAAATGAATAAGCTAATTTTTCATTTTACAAATTATAAGAAATCAAATAAAATAAAAAAGAATAGGATTGAAAGAATGATTTAAAAGGAAATTATTGAGAGAATTGAGAATTGAGAGAATAGGTTTGAATGGAAAAGAATGAAGTTTAGAGGGGTTTATATAGGAAAAAATATGGTTGTTGGGGGATGTAATCGTTGGAATTGTGACTGTTGGGGGGCGAAATGTTACAGTTTCCTGAAAATACATTCTATAAGGCACATTTTCACTATTGTTGGAGAGAGAGAAGGTGAAAAAACATCTTACAGGGCATATTTTCACTTTTTCTCTCCAAAAAATTGCTATGTTTATATCCATCCGGATCTTACTTGCAATAGCTGCATTTCATGATTATAGAATCTGGCAGATGGGCATCAAAACAACTTTCTTTATTGAGAAACTGGAAGATGATGTGTACATGACACAACCTAAAGGAATTGTCAATCCAAAAGATGTTTGTAAAATATGCAAGCTACAAAGATCCATTTATGGATTGAAGTAAGCTTCTCGAAGTTGGAATCTTTGTTTTAATGCTGCAATCAAAGAGTTTGGTTTTATCAAAAATAAGGATTAGCCTTGTGTTTACAAGAAAATTAATGGGAGTGCTACTGTATGTAAATGACATACTTATCATAGGAAATAACATACCTACCTTACAGTTTGTTAAGACTTGGTTAGAAAGTTATTTTTCTATGAAGGACCTAGGCGAGGCTACATATATATTAGGAGTGAAAATCTATAGAGATAGATCAAGAGGAATCCTAGGTCTAAGCCGAAGTACATACATTGATAAAGCACTGAAAAGCTTCAGCATGGAAGAATCTAAGAGAGGATTCCTACCTATGAGACATGGTATTTCACTCTCGAAAGAAATGTGTCCTTCAACTTCATAAGAGAGAGAACCTATGAATAAGATTTCATATGCTTTATGTAACACCCCTAACCCGTAACCGTCACTGGAACAGAGTTATAGAGCATTACCAAAGTTTACATGTAACACCCCTAACCCGTATCTGTCACCGGAGTAGCATTAAGAGGTATTACCAATCAATTCACAACATATAGCATACATTCTCATAAATCATTCAACACAATTACATTGTCCCTTATAAGGGCCTACGAGGCCTTAAACATGCTTTAAAAGTGGTTCGGGACTAAACCGATAACATATGAAAATTTCAACCGTATAGGGGTCACATGCCAGTGTGAATAGGCCGTGTTCCTCACACGGCTCCAGACACGCCCGTGTCTCAGGTCGTGTGGAAATAGGGCATACATACTGACTTGTATCACATGGCCAAAGACATGCCCGTGTGCTAGGCCGTGTGAAAACTGGAGGTATACTGACTTGACCACACGGTTGACCACACGCCCGTGTGTCTAGGCCGTGTAACTCACTGACTTGATTTCTAAGCATCATCAGGGGACACACGACCATATACCATGACCGTGTGTTGCACACGGCCATATACCATGACCGTGTGTTACACACGGCTGAGACACTTGCCCGTGTCTCTACCCGTGTGGACAAAAATAGGCCATTTGCAAGGCCAATTTGCCACCCCAACTTCAATGTACCTACACAAGGCAAAATGGTACCATTTCATCATACAATTAGGCAGCCAAAATCATCAACCAAATGCACAATTCATACCATTATAATTTCATCTATTCCAATTCTCAAATCACTACCATTTACTTAGCCAAAACAATATCAAAATAATATGGTTCATTTACCATAATTCACACATACATCACTTACCCTATAAATAACAAACACAACATCTAAAATCATACCTCATCATGGCATTTCTCAAGCATTTATACTCCACAAATCAATTAACCATTTGAGAAACCATAAAACCATAACTACATTCATACCAAAACATGCCAAAATAAGCCATCACTCATGGCTATATATGCAAACCAAAACATAAACAATTTACAAGCCAAATCTCATGGCTATAATTCACTACCAAAACATAACCAAAATGACCATAATCCTATACATGCCATATGACCAAACCAAGAGCTCAAAAGTACCAAAGTGATGGTTAAATAGTGTAACATAGTCTCTGACGATCCTCGAGTCTAAGCTAGCTTCAATATCACTATAAAAAACAGAAAAATATAAAAAGTAAGCTAATAAGCTTAGTAAGCTCGTATGATATAAACTTAACCAATCACAAATACAACATTCATCAATCCAAACATATTATCATGTACTTTATGATTACTAACAAACCTTTCACCTACTTATTCATAAGCTTATATACAAACTTTGTAACTTCTTTGATTTTAAGCTCATAATATACATGTACATACCTGTACCAATCCTTAACAAGTTCATACATACATGGAATACCGTTAAATATTCAATGTCTCGCACACTAAGTGCCGTACATAGTCGAAGCTATCTCAAATCACACACTAAGTGCCATATATAGTCGAAGCTATATCGAATTGCACACCAAGTGCCATATATAGCTGAAGCTATGTCGAATTGCACACTAAGTGCCACAAATAGCCGATTTGTCGTCGAACATAAATGTAGTCCTATATATACAGTTTATGCAATATCAAAGCACTAAAAGCATAATTATTACAGTGCTTAATACATACGAACTTACCTCGGACATGTAAAATACGAAAAAGTCGATTAGTCGATAACTTTTTCTTTTCCCCGATCCAAGTCTGTATTTCACTTTTCTTGATCTAAATAGATTCAAAATTGACTTATTCAATCATCTATTCATTCAATTTAATCCAAAACACACTTTAAAACACATTTACACTTTTGCCCTACATATTTCACATTTTTTACAATTTAATCCTTATTTCATAAAATCACAAATTAGTGAAATTTAAAATCTACCCATGCTAGCCGAATTACTAATATGCCCTAGCAGCCCATATTTTTCATTTATTTCACATTTTAACCACTAACTTTACACATTTCTCAATTCAATCCCTATTTTGCATTTTCACTAAAAATCACTTAACAAAACTTGTTTAACTATCAACAACTATTCAAAATCCATCATCAACCATCAAATTACTCAATTATTCGACAATGACAACATGATAAATCTTTAACAATTTCAAAATCTAAGGTGCGGGCTAGCTAGAATACGAAGCAACGGTCTCAAAAATGTAAAAATCATCAAAAACTGAGCTCAAAACACTTACCAATTAAGCTAGGAGTTGGCAGACCCTAAATGCTTTCCCATGGCTTCTTTCTCTTTTAATTCCGGTTGGAAAGATGATAATATGAACAAAATTTCATTTTGTTTTATTAATATTAACATTATTTATCAAATACCAAAATTAACCTTTAAATTATAACATTTAAAATCACTTAATGATGTCCATAAAAGTCTACTAACATTTAAAATGGTCTAATTACCATTTAAGGCCATAATATTTAAAAGCCAAAGCTATTTGGCACCTTTAAAAAATAGAACATACAATTTACATTTTACACAATTTAGTCCTTTTTATCAAATTAACCAACCAATTGATAAAATTAGCTCACAAAAGTTTCACACATATCACATAACATGCTGTAAATATTAAAAATAATATTAAAATAATTTTTCGACATTGATTTTGTTATTTCAAAACCACTGTTCTGGTTTAGCCAAAATCGGGCTGTTACATTACAGAACAAATACAAATAATTCATATAATTTACTATTCATATTCGAAAATAACCATACTGTCCCTTGAATGGACCCTCGAGGTCCAATTTAAATAGTAGAATTAAGTCGAGACTAAATCGAGATCTCAGAGAATTTTTTGCGAAATTTCAAAGTTTTTCTTATATACAGGGGTCACACGCTTGTGTGAGTAGGCCGTGCGGTTCACACGGCCAAGTGACATGCCTATGTCTCAGGCCATGTGGGCATCCGATGTGAGGCACATGGCCGTGTCCCAGCCCGTGTCCTTACACGTGTAACTCTTTGACTTGTGCCGCACGGCCTGCAACACGCCCGTGTGCTAGGCCGTGCGGTCAATTTAATTTTCACAAATTAGGTGCAGCTTTCTCCTGGCCAAGACACACGCCCGTGTTCTAGGATGTGTAGCACACACGGCTTAGACACATGCCCGTGTGCCCAATTCTGAGCATTCTGTTTCTCAATTTTCAGATGCAAGGGACACACGACCAAACCAGATGCCCATGTGCCAGCCGTGTGTCACACACAATCAAGAGACACACGATCAAGACACACGCCCGTGTGTCTACCCATGTGGAAAAAATAAGTCCATTTCTTAGCCTTATTTCTCACCCAAACTTAACATTCAACCTACAATAACATTTGCCAACCAATTCAAATCATATAAATCAAACAAACATCATTAACATGTATGAAATAGTATCACATATTCATATGATCAAACTTACCTTCTTGTAATGATTTATATTTTACCCTAATTCAATTTAACCAAACCACATACATATAAGTTAAACATGATTTATATCCTTATAATAACATGCCAAAACAATCCATTTTTAGCCATTCCAATGGCTAAGTTACAAACAACTATTTACATGCCAACATAGGTCAAGTTAACCTATACATGCCATTATATCAAAATAAGATTACTTTTTATACCAAAACAAGCTGGAGGATAGTGTGATGATTCTTCGACCATTCTCCAACCTTAACGAGCTTCCGAAACACTATAAAATAGATAAAATAAAACCTAGTAAGCATTTAATGCTTATTATGCTTGTATAACGGAAAGTAAACTTACCAACAATATTCATTTAAATAAGCATAACAATAACATGCTTTCCAACAAATTAGCAAATATGCCTAATCACATACATTCAAATAAGCAAGTTAGTTGCATAATTCACATGTGCATTAAATACGTATGGATGAACTCATCATGTTATACTCCTTTCAGGTATTTTAGAAGTATTCGGGACATAACTCTTTCAATCTCATAATTTCTCGTGTTAGAAGTTTTTTCCGTTGAATTATTTAAATTTCAATGGATACTCAGGTAGTACACACAAGGTGTACAAAACTGTAAACCGTCAATTCATAATCAAGAGTACCCATTAGGGCACTTAATAAGAGAGCACACTCCTGAGCCACATATCAGGATGCTCAAATGAGCCATGTAACATGACACTCATCCGGGCTAAACAGAAAACTCATAAGAGTTTTATTCAAGGGGCTCATAGAGCTTTATAGGTAACTCTGAAGAGTTAATATCAGGGAGTACCAAATAAGGTAACAGGGAGTTCAAGCGAGCCATGTTAGGAAGCCCATAAGAGCTTATATTAGGACGCTCATGTAGAGTTGCATTTGTGTCCACATTATATGTTGGATCACAACCAATCGAATCATGTAACAGGACACTCACACAAAGCTACGGTAGTGCACAACACATGCATGATCACTATCGATCATGATGCTTGCAAGAACTATTTATCAAGATGCTCGAGAGGGCTTTAACAGGATTGTTCATCCAAGCTATATTCTGTCTGCAACATATGCAGGACCACATTAATATGGGAAATCACATATATCCATCGAATTTCATTATTCGAACGGAACTTATTATTTTCTGGATAGGATTGTACATATGATTATTTCATTTATTTTTAACATTTATATAATTCATACAATTACATACCACATTCAATTCAGACATATAATTAAACACAAATCGGTTACATGAATTTACATTGACACTTGTTTGTGTATGAAAATCTACTAATCCGAAACTTTTTCTTTTCCTCGATCTAGCTTTGAATTTGAGTTGTTCGAATCTATATAAATGAATTTAATCATCAATTTATCACATTTCATATTCAATTGGATTCAATTTACACTCTAGGTAAAATTACCATTTTGCCCCTAAACTTTTTATAAATTCTAATTTCATCCCTAGGCTCGGAAAATGAAATTTATGCAATTTAATCCTTATTTCAAGCCTAACTAATTTTTACATGTCTTAATAATAGCCCATGAATTTCTTAAAAATCAGAATTTTTCTATGGGTTTTACAAATTTTCAATTTAGTTCCTAAATCACAATTTCATGAAAATTCTCTTTGTAAAAGTTGTTTATCTATCAACAACCTTTGTTTTTCTACCATAAATTTCAAAATTTCAGCATATTCATCTATGGAAAAATTTCTATACTTTGATATCTTTTCAAATTAATCCCCAAAATAGATAGATTATACTATCCGATCTTAAAAATATAAAAATTATTAAAAACGAGACAAGAAAACATACCAAATTAAGCTCGATTAGTTTCCTTTCTCTCTCCTAGGGTTTCCATGCAAATTTTGGGGATGAAGATGTTATAAAATGATAACATTTCTATTTAATTATTTATCATCCATTAATTTTTCCACTTTCCAATTTAGTCCTTGCCTTTTTCTAACTTTCCATGGATGATTGATCAAAAATATCTACTAACTTTTCTTTAATGGTCTAATTACCATATAAGGACCTCAAGTTTTGAATTCCATAGCTGTTTGATACTTATAGCTACTAGAATTCAACTTTTGTATTTTATGCAATTTGGTCCTTTTCATAGTTAAGCACATAATTGATTAAATTTTCTTATCAAAATTTTCATATAACATTCCTATCATAATACGGACCATGCAATAATATTAAAATAAATTTTTTTTGGCTTGGATTTGTAGTCCTGAAACCACTATTCTGATTTCACTGAAATTAGGTTGTTACAACTCTGCCCCCTTAAGAATTGTTGTCCTCGAAAATTGTAACACCCCTTACCCATATCCTACGCCGGAATAGGGTACGAGGTATTACCGAACTTGAGTACTTGTAATCATTTAAAATCGAGACATAAAATTTCATCAATTTTAAACTTTTTAAACATATTCAAGACTATCTACATTAAATGACTTTATACAATAGAGACCTTCAAATAACATAGGTCAGCATTTTAGGCTAACTCCTAGCAACTTAATAAAAATTAAACGAGTATCCATACATGCCAAAGACTTAAAAATACTTTAAAACCTTTAAATATATCGATCAATAGTTTGATAGTGTGATTTAACCTCCGGCGACCTCCAACTCGAGCTAACATCTGCGACACTATAGGAAAAAGGAAAGGAAGGGAGTAAGCATTATAGCTTAGTAAGTAAATATGTAAATATTAATAAACAATACATTATCATACATTAAACAAAGTCACAATATGTTCCTGGAATATTACCATCACAAACACACATACTTTCACTATTACAATTATAAACAGATTCAAAATAAGCTGTCTAGCAGAGTACTAGTAGCTAAATTATTTATTTCTGGAGATACAGAACTCTAAATTACAAACTGTTAATTTTCCTTGAAACTAGATTCACGTATATTCTTTCCATAAAATTTTTAGAATTTTTGGTATATCCAATTAATACAGTTTATTCATTGAAGTTACCCCTATTTCACTGCTCAACTGTTCTGACCACTCTTCACTTCGAATCAATTTTATCCTCATACAGAATTCAAAGGATGTTCTCGTTTATTTCATTTGAAACTAGACTCATTAAGTATTTCAAGCATATAAATTATATCCCATAATTATTTTTGTACAATTTTTAATGATTTTTCCAAGTTAGAATAGGGGATCACGTAGTCATTCTGAACCAGTCTCATAGAAACTTAAATATCTCAGAATATAGAATTCCTTTTGCTCTGTTTCTGTTATATGAAAATAGACTTATTAAGATTTAATTTGATATCTCATTCATTCTCTGATTCAATTTCTACTATTTTTGGTAAATTTTTAGATTCTCGTCACTGCAACTAACCAGAACAGTTTTATTGTAAATTTTGATCTTTCACACGTCAATTGTATTCATCACTTACCCATAACAATCTTTCCAATTTCCAATCACATATCGAGCATACTACTCATAAGTTACACACGTATATACTTACACTTATCATCACAAAGTCATACATAATTTCATTTAATCAATTTCCCAGTTGAACGCTTCGGAATAATAACAGATACGCAATGGTATCGCACACAACCCACCTTTAAAATAGAAGCTCTCTTGTACACATAGTGGCCTTCACTTAGCACCACTCATGTGACCTAGCTTGATTGTACACATAATTTTGGCTCTCTTGTACACATGTGAACACTTAGTACCACCCATGTGACCTAGCTAGTTTATCTCGTAGCTCTCTTGTCTACATGGTGTCCTTCACCTGGAACCACGCATGCGACCTAGCTACATATATCCCGTAGCTCTCTTGTCTACATGGTGTACACATAGTATCACCCATGCGACCTAGCTAAATCATAATGCCTCGTAGCTCTCTTGTACACATGATGTGCACTCAACACTGTACATGTGACCTAGCTACATACCATCTATATCATCCAATCTTTCCGAAGGTTCAACCGGGATTTCTCTCTTTCTAATACTTGATTCCATACTTCCAATAGTCAATTATGATTCAAAAATCAGCTAAAATACATGAAATATGCTGAAATATAAAAACATAATAAAGATAATGTATGATTTACATACAAACTTACATACTTTCTCATTTTCATGTCGAATTAATATTAAACATTTAAATCATCATAATTATACTTACTTTCAACACCTTGACAATCATAGTAAATATATCAATTTTACATTGAAACATGCATAAATTAATGCTTATTATACATATGAACTTACCTCGATACTAAAACGACCATTTTACCAACTTTCTCGATTTTTAATTTTTCTCCCATTCTAGGTTCAAATCTCATTTTCCGGGATCTAAAACATCATATTTTACTTATTTAATTAATTTACTATTCAAAACAGTCCTTAACTCAAACTTTGGAAAATTACAATTTTGCCCCTAAACTTTTACATATTTACACTTTTGCCCCTAGGCTCAGGAATTAAACTTCATCCCTTATTCTTATGTTTTACGACATGCTGATCATTTTTCCCTTCTATGGCAACATCAAATTCTCACTCTAACACATAGTTATTATGAACAATAACAACTTTTACTGGATTAAGTAGTTTTACTCATTTTTGCTTAAAACCGCTTAGCAAAAGTTGTTTAACATAATTTTAGCCTTTATATACTACCATAAAACATCAAAATAAACACATTTCACCTATGGGTATTTTTCCAAATATGAACCCTAGCTTAAATTATTGCTAGAATAAGCTTAATCAAGTTACCGAGATTCCAAAAACGTAAAGAACTTGAAAAACGTGGCTAGAACGGACTTACTATTGAGCTTGGAAAGCTTGAAAACCCTAGCCATGGCTTCCCCCATGCTAATTTCGGCCTCCATGAGAAAGATGAGTCAATTTTGGCTTTATTTTCCCTTTTTATTTCTTTTAATTACCAAATGACTAAAATGCCCTTAAGGCCTTTCTTTAAAATTTTGTCCTATTCATGCCCATTTTTGTCCAAACAAAATATAAAGGTCTAATTACCATTTAAGGACCTCCTCTTTAAACTCCCATTTCAATCAAGTACTTATGAATTAGAACATATATTTTGCAACTTTTGCAATTTAGTCCTAAAAGTCCAATTAAGCACTTTATCAGTAAAATTACTTAACAATATTTTTACACAATATTTTAATCAATAAATAAACCTTAAAACTTAATTAGAATAAATTTTTTAGCTTCGAATTTGTGGTTCTAAAACCATCGTTCCGTTTAGGCCCTAAATCGTCACATTAAAGAACTTCGCAAATAAGCCCTAATAGGCAAATTAAACATGCAATCTATAAAATTTCTTATCAATACTCTAACACATGCATCTAATCACTTGGTAAATAATAAAAATTAATCGAAATAAACTTTTTTATCTCAAATTTGTGGTTTCACAACCACTATTCCATTTAGGCCCTATTTTGAGATGTTACAAAAATCTTACCAGTAAAGAGGTTTGGGTATTGCTTCTTCATAGTATCCTCCGGTTCTCAAGTAGCTTCTTCAATACCATGTCGTTGCCAGAGAACTTTTACCAATGCTACCTTTTTATTTCTTAACTCTTTTGTTTCACATGCCAGAATTTTGATCGGTTCCTCACTGTATATCATATCAGGCTAACTCTCAACTTCCATTGGTGAAATAAGATGTGAATAATCTGACCGATATCGTCACAACATAGACACATGAAAATCATTATGAATTCGATCAAGTTCTGGTGGTAATGCTAATCTATATGCAATAGGTCTGATTCTTTCAATAATCTCATATGGCCCTATGAATCGTTGACTCAATTTTCCTTTACGGCCAAACCAGAGAACTTTCTTCCAAGGTGATACTTTCAAAAATACCTTATCATTGACCTGAAATTCTATCTCTTTTCGTTTAAGATCGGCATAAGGCTTTTGATGATTAGAGGCTACTTTGAAACTATCTCGAATTACTTTCACCTTTTCTTCAGTTTCACGGACTAAGTCAACTCTGTGTATCTTTTTCTCACTGAGCTCTGTCCAATATAATGGAGTTCTACATTTAAGACCATACAAAGCCTCATACGGTACCATTTTAATACTGGGTTGATAGCTGTTATTATAAGCAAATTCAACTAAATGTTGATATTTTTCCCAGTTACCTTCAAATTCAAGCACACAACACTGATGCATATCTTCTAAAATCTGTATAACATGTTCAAATTATCCATTAGTCTTAGGATGGAATGCAATATTGAAATATAACTGTGTACCCAAGGCTTCTTGCAACTTGCTCTAAAACTGAGATGTAAACTGAGGATATTTTTCTGAAATAATAGAGACAAGCACTCCATACAATCTAACAATCTCAAAAACATATAATTCAGCCAATATATCCAAAGAAAAATCCATACGTACCAGAATAAAGTGTGCAGACTTTGTCAACCGATCGATAATTACCCAAATAGCATCTTTCTTCTTCAGAGATAGAGGTAATCCCGATACAAAGTCCATGGTAATTCTTTCCCATTTCCATTCCGGTATTGTCACTGGCTGTAATAATCCTGAACGCAACTGATGTTTAACTTTTACTTACTGACATGTCAAACATTTTGATACAAATTCAAAAATATCCTGTTTCATTCCCTGCCACCAGTACATCTTTTTCAGATCATTGTACATTTTATTACTATCATGATGAATAAACATGTTACTATTATGAGCTTCATGTAAAATCTTCTGTAAGAATTCTGAGTTCTTCGGTACACATATCCTGCCTCTGAATAACCAGCAAACATCAGACCCAATCTGAAATTCTAAATCAAAATTTGACTCACATTGTACTCGTTTAGCCTGTAACTCATCATCACCCTTCTGAGCTTCACAGATCTGTTGTAGAAATGTCGTTTTCACTTTTAACTCAGCTATAATTGAACCATCATATGACAATGAAAATTGAATATTCATCGCTCGCAAGGCAAATAAAGGCTTTCTGCTTAGGGCATCAACAACCACTTAACTTTTCCCGGATGGTAGTCAATAACAAGATCATAATCTTTCCATAATTCAAGCCACCTACACTGTCTTAAGTTAAGTCTTTTTGTGACATAAAATACTTCAAACTTTTATGATCAGTAAAGATATGACATTTTTCACCAAACAGGTAATGCCACCAAGTTTTCAGTGCAAAAATAATAGCTGCCAACTCAAGATCATGTATCGAGTAATTTTTTTCATGTGGTTTTAGCTATCTTGAAGTATAGTGTAAAGCCCCAAATTTTAAATTTTTGTTTTTGAGAATGTGTGACGCAAATATCTGTCTGCTTGAGTGGTTGAGTGTTCTAGGTGTGTGTGAGAGGTCCCAAGTTCAAGCCATGACTTGGGCAAATTTTGGTATTTTATTTATTAAAGCCCAATCTTTGGTCAATAGGATTTTATTTAATTGTTGATAAGCTTATATCAGAATGGGCATACTGGTCTGGTGGTTAAGTAGTGAGTTGGTATGCTGGTGGTCTTGAGTTCAAATCCTTGTGCGTGCAAGGGAGTTATTTTTGCTATTTGTGCCGTGTAGGAGTTTAAACTGAACTAAAATGCCGAGTAGTAGATGCGTAGTGGGAAGTGTGGGGAGAGAATTAAGGGATTAGGTTAGTGTTTTAGTTTAACCATTATTCCCTTCTCAAATTTAGTTTTCTCCCTCTTACTGAAGAAAATTTTTGACCTTTTTCCCTATTTTTTCCTTGCCAAAATTTTGCCTTGCTTCTCTTCCCTTTTTTGGTTTTTATTTTGCTTCTTTCCTATACAACGGTTCTCTCACCCTTTTCAGAAAGTTTATGTTGACGGAGTTTCTATTAATTGCTTTTAAGTTGGTGATTAATGGGAGTTCGTTAATGTCAGTTTTGGGAAGATTTAAGGGCTCCTAATCGATTGCTGGAGATTTTGGATTCGTGAGAATCGCGGTGGTTCGATCGAAGGTAAGTTTAAACCGCTCGATAGATGTGTAGTTTGATTCAGGTTCGGTAAGTCTCCCTTGTCTCTTCTGTCGTGGTTGATAGTGATTACTTATTAATGCATTTATTCTTTTGTTAATGGCGTAAGAGGAGGTTGTGGGTGATAAATCGCGTATATCGTGTCTTGGTATCATTTTTGAGGAGCTATTGTTAGTGGTAAGCTGAGTTCTATTCGTTCTAATTATCAAGTTCGCTTGAAAAACTGCAAAAATTGATATTGGTATTTCGATTTTAGGCCTTGGAGAACTTGGGAGTGGCTTTTGCGTAAAAAATGATACAAGTGTGTACTCGATTGCACAGAAAGTGAGGTTTCAGTGAAAGTCAAAAACCTCACTGTCGATGCCACACGAGCGTGTGGTCGCCCGTGTGGTAGGCCGTGTGACATAACACAAGCGTATGGTCATCGAAGCCAGGCCGTGCGCACAACACACGGCCGTGTGATGGCCAGACAGGCTGTGTACGACACACGGGCTAAACTGACTTGGGCCGTGTAGGCCACACAGGCGTGTGGGCCTACATGGATGTGTGGGATTTTGGGCCAAGCCATGTGATCCACACGGCCAAGGCCAATTTGGGCTGTGTGGGCCCACATGGGCGTGTGAGCCCATTTTCACTGAAATGCTTGTTAAGGTTGCACGGGTTGCCCAAGTCGACTATGAACCTTCCGTAGGGTCGATAAGCACTACTTGGACCCTTATCTATGTGAAATTGATTATGTGAATTATGTACTGAGCATGTTATATATATAAGCATGTATACTGATCTGTATGTGTATCTAATAGATCTGTGATAGCATGACATTCTATTGTATGTTGCATTACATGGGGTTGGGTTGATTTTATTTGGCGGAAGTGTACTGAAAGGCTCTCAAGCCGAACATACTGGCAGCTCAGCTGCGAACTACTATTTAGTGCCACGTTTGATACTACCTGGAGTGTAGGGATGGGTGGGTTGATTTAATCCCCACATGGAGTGTAGGGTTGGACGGAGATAGTGTGTAGAGGCTGGTTGGGTAGGACTTTGTTTACTGATTACTGTTTGCATTACTGTCACTGTAATGGGATAAAGCCCTAATGCATATCTAATACTGAACTGAAAGGGGTTAAGGCTTGAACTGCTATTGAGACTGAAATGGGCTTAGGCCTAGACTGCATTTGACTATTTGATTGTGATTGACTGCATGTATGTTATTTGTGGGGATTACACACTGAGTTTACGTAAACTCACCCCTTCTGCTTTAACTATACAAGTAACCTCTAGACCTGACAGTTTGGTGCGGTGGAGGACTCGGCGGTGGCCACACATATTTAAACTGTTTTACTTTTGTTTATGTTTTTATTGATTATGGGGTAATTTTTATGTAGTTGGACTTTATGGACTGTTTTGCTTTAACTTTGGAAATTATAACTGCTTTTACGGACTTACAACTTCAGACTTAACAAAATACAAAATTTTCTAATAACCAAGGTTTTCCATGAAATGGACTATTTTACTTAAAATAAATGATTTCTAAAGCTTTCACAATGAATTGTGTTTTAAAACAATCGACTAGATGAGTAAGCGATTTTCGAAACCAACAGGAGTAATAAACGAACATGGTTTTATCGTAATAAACTAGTTTTCAAAATTTCATTCCATGTGACATTGCGAGATTCAGTCATAACGTCTGGGTCGGGTTTGGGGTGTTACATAGAGGCTATTACTTTACCTTCTTGTATCAAGACACAGTTTAGTGATGCATCACTGTAAATTATAAATTCCTTACCCGATTCAGGCTTAACTAACATAGGTGCTTCTGTCAATAAGGATTTCAATCTGTCAAAACTTTGTTGGCATTTATCAGGCCACTCGAATTTCACATCTTTTTACAATAGACAAGTCATCGGAAAAGCTATCGTTGAGAACCCTTTAACAAACTTTCGATAATACCCAGCTAATCCCAGAAAACTTTTGACTTTTGACACATTCTTCTGTGGCTTCTAGTTAACAATAACTAAAATTTTATTCGGATCTACCCTGATACCTTCAGCAGATACTATGTGTCCGAGAAAACCAACTTCCCGCAGCCAAAATTCACTTTTACTAAATTTAGCATACAATTGTTTCTCACGCAGAGTTTGCAACACTATTCTCAAATGATTAGCATGTTCATTTTCATCTCGGGAATATACTAGAATATCATCAGTAAATACCACTACAAACCTATCTAGATATGGTCTAAAGATTCTGTTCATCAGATCTATAAATACCGTAGGTGCATTTGTCAAACCAAACGGCATCACAAGAAACTCATAATGACCGTACTTAGTTCTGACAGCTGTCTTGGGAACATCTGATTCTTTCATCCGTAGCTGATAATAGCCAGAACGAAGATCAATCTTTGAAAATATAGTGACATCTTTCAACTAGTCAAACAGATCATCAATACGAGGCAATGGATACTTGTTCTTTATTATGACTTTGTTGAGCTACCTGTAACCAATACACAATCTCAATGATCCATGATTCTTCTTTAGAAAATAAAACCGGTGCACCCCAAGGTGAAAAGCTAGGTCGAGCAAAGGCTCTATCAATCAATTCTTGCAACTGTGCTTTCAATTCTTTCAATTCAGTAGGAGCCATTCTGTAGGGTGCTATGGATATCGGTGTTGTCCCCGGAACAAGATCTATCAAGAACTCCACTTCCCTAACTGGTGGTAAACGAGGTAATTCCTTCGGAAATACATCAGGAAATTCACAAACAACCTGCACTGACTGAATTTTTGACTCAGATACTTTAGTATCTAACACATATGCAAGATAGGCATCATATCCCTTTTTGATATACTTCTATACTGATATGGCTGAGATCACATTAGATAACCCATCTAGTTTATCAGATTCAACATAAAGTAACTCGCCATTCTGACACTTTAACACAATGTATTTCTGTTTACAATTTACCACTGCATCATGCTGAGTTAGCCAATCCATTCCCAAAATCACATCAAATCAGCTAAGAAACAATAACCCTTTACCATCAACAGACAATTTTTACAAATTTTATCCACCATAACATACTGGCCTACGGGTTTTGAAACTTTAACCATAAATTCAGTGAATTCAATAGGCAAATTTTTAACGAACACTAAATTTGTGCATATGTATGAATATGTGGAACCAGGATCAATCAAAGCAGTAATATCAGTATCAAGAAGAGAAAATATACCAGTAATGACGCCTGGTGTAGAGGCATCCTCTCTAGTACGAATAACATATGTCCTTGCCAATACTCATGCTTCAGATTTAACTGTTGAGTCTTTTGTTGTACCTCAGCTACCACTAACATTTTCGGGGTGACGAGGTGGTTTACTCCTCGAGACGGGATTACTCAACTTCAAAGTTTGATCAGTATCTTTTTCAATCCTTTTCGGGCAATCATTGAGGAAATGATCAAGAGAACCACATCAGTAACATGCTCCACTTCTCAAATGGCATTCTCCAAAATGAAATTTGTTGCAATATTTACATTTCAATTTGGGATTATTGACACATCCCACACTTGTTACAGATGGAGACGAAGATCTCAGGTTAGGGCGCTGAGAACCCTGCTCTTTTCCAAAATACCCCACTGATATGGTAAAGTGATCGTGATACTTCTTTGATTTCTTTGAGTAGATGATTGTGATTTTCCCATAAATCTTTTACCAAAAATTCGAGCTTCTCTCTCTGCTTGTTTCTTTTCTTTACTTAATTCCTCGGCTTTATGTGCTCGATCAACCAAAACCACAACTTCTCTTAATTCAATAATTTCAATTTGATATCTTCATTTAATCCCTCTTAGAAACGTTTACACATATGAACCTCAGTCGGAACCCATTCTCTAGCTTATTTGCTCAATCTAACGAATTCTCGTTCGTATTCAGATACTGTCATACTTCCCTATATAAGCTCTAGAAATTCTTTCTTTTTCTGATCTAGAAATATCTGACTAATGTACTTGTTTTTAAATTTAGTTTGGAAAAATTCCCAAGTAACATTTTCTCTTGGTACAACAGAAATCAAAGTATTCCACCAATGGTATGTTGTGTCTTTGAATAAAGAAACTGCACATTTCAAACACTCAGCTGGTGTGCATGACAATTCATCTAAAACTCTGATGGTATTTTCCAACCAAAACTCAGCCCTCTCAGGATCATCATCGGCAATAACCTAAAATTCTTTTACCCTATACTTACAGATTTTATCCACCGGAGGCTTACCAATTCTAATATGTTCAGCACCCTATGGCATTTCCAGAACCGGTTGAGGAGCAGGTAGAGGAGGTTGCTGTACAACAGGATTTGTACTCAAATATTCAGTGAACCACTTGTTCATCATTTGAAAGAAGGCTTCTTTTGCCTCCTCACCTTGACCCTTAGATATGGGCCTTCTACATCTGTTAAATGTAGCTCGTTAAACGAAAGCTTAAGCAGTGCTCTCAGCTTCCTCGGATTTAGCTCTAGCTTTGTTGGATGACATTACTATATGAAAGACACATAAAAATGGTAAGGAGATATCACACTATCATAATTTATATAATGGCATGTATAGCTAAACCCGTACTTGCTACATTAGTCTGAGAATCGACTAAATCATAACTCTGATACCAGTAAATGTAACACCCCTAACTCGTAACCATCACCAGAATAGGGATATAGAGCATTACCAGAGTTTACAGAACAAATACAGATAATTCATATCATTTACTATTCATATTTGAAAAAAATCATACTGTCCCTTGAATGAACCCTCGAGGTCCAATTTAAACAGTAGAATCAAGTCGGAACTAAATAGGGATCTTAGAGAATTTTTTGCGAAATTTCAAAATTTTTCGCGAAATTTCAAAATTTTTCTTATATACAGGGTCACACGCCCGTGTGAGTAGGCCATGTAGCTCGCAAGGCCAAGTGACATGCTTATGTCTCAAGCCGTGTGGGCATTCGATGTAAGGCACACGGTCGTGTCCTAGCCCATGTCCTTACCTATGTAACTCTCTGACTTATGCCACACGGCCTGCCAAACACCCATGTCCTAGGCCGTGTGGTCAATTTAATTTTCACAAATTAGGTGCAGGTTTCACACGGCCAAGACACACGCCCATGTAGCACACACGACTGAGACACACACTCGTGTCACTGCCTGTATGCCCAATTTTAAGCTTTCTATTTCTCAATTTTAAGATGCAGGGGACACACGGCCAAACCACATGCCCATGTGCCAGGCTATGTGTCACACACGGTCAAGACACACGCCCCTGTGCCTACCTGTTTGACAAAATAAGGCCATTTCTTAGCCTTATTTCTCACCCAAATTTAACCTTCAACCTACAATAACATTTGCCAACCAATTCAAATCATATAAATCAAACAAACATCATTAACATGTATGAAATAGTATCACATATTCATATGATCAAACTTACCTTCTTGTAATGATTTATATTTTACCCTAATTCAATTTAACCAATTCACAAACATTTAAGTTAAACATGATATATATCCTTATAATAGCATGCCAAAACAATCCATTTTTAGCCATTCCAATGGCTAAGTTACAAACAACTGTTTACATGCCAACATAGGCCAAGTTAACCTATATATGCCATTATATCAAAATAAGATTACTTTTTATACCAAAACAAGCTGGAGGATAGTGTGATGATTCTCTGACCGCTCTCCAACCTTAACGAGCTTCCAAAACACTATAAAATAGAGAAAATAAATTTAATGCTTAATAAGTTTATATAACAGAAAGTAAACTTACCAACCATATTCATTTAAATAAGCATAACAATAACATGCTTTCCAACAAATTAGTAAATTTTCCTAATCACATACATTCAAATAAGCAGGTTAGTCACATAATTCACATGTACATTAAGTAAGTATGGATGAGCTCATCATGCTACACTCCTTTCAGGTATTTTAGAAGTATTCGGGACATAACTCTTTTAATCTCATAATTTCTCATGTAAGAAGTTTTGTTCGTTAAATTATTGAAATTTTGATGGATACTCAGGTAGTTCACACAAGGTGTACAAAACTGTGAACTGTCAATTCATAATCAGGGGTACCCATTAGGGTACTTAATAAGAGAGCACACTCTTGAGCCACATATTAGGATGCTCAGATGAGCCATGTAACATGTGACACCTCTTACCCGTGTTCGACGCGGGAATAGGGTACGAGGCATTACCGGAACATATATATGCAATCGTACAAAACTGAGACATTATTTTTTACATCCAAATTAAACTTTTCAATTTTCATCACTAAGTCCTTGATATGGATCTAACAGGGCCAAAACATACTATGGAAGCGGTTTGGGACTAACCCAAGAACTTTGGAAAACATTGGAAAATTTCTTGAAAATAGGGGCATACGCCCGTGGCCAAGGCCGTGTCCTTCACACAACCATTCACATGCCACATTTTCCATACTTAGTCATTACACACTCATTCAACCAAACTCATGCCTCTCACAGAATGCATCATCATAACATATAACTTAACTAATGTTAGCCAACATCGATGGCCTTATACAAAATGTGTTATCAAATATTAAAGGCCAACATTTTAGGCCAAATCAATTATGACATATAACAAAATAACTAAGTCCTCTATACATTCCATAATTCAAAATATGAATTTCAGAATACCAAAAGAATGATGATAGTGTGGATGGATCTCTAACAATCTCCGTACCCCGAGCTAGTTTAGTGACACTATAAAACAAGGGAAAAGAGAGGGGAGTAAGCATATAGCTTAGTAAGTAGGTTTTATAAATCCTCAAAATATGTTTTCAAAATAATACAATCATAACTACACATAGATCCACTATTTTTCAAGTTCAAAACAAGTTGTCTATTCGAATCACAGTCACTAAATTATTTATATCTAGAGTTATGGAACTCCAAATTAAGATCCGTAAATTTTTCCAGAAACTATACTTGTATATATTCTTACCATAAAATTTTAAGAATTTTTGGTTTATCCAATAAGTATAGTTTATTCTTTAAAGTCACCCCTATTTTGCTATCTGATAGTTCCTACCCCTCTTCACTAAAAATTAATTATCTCCTTATACGAGATTTGGATGATGTTTCTGTTTGTTTCCTTTGAAAATATACTCATCAATGATTTTAAGCATATAAATTATAACCCATAATTATTGTTTTATAATTTTTAATGATTTTCCAAAATCAAAACAGGGGATTCTGAAAATCATTCTGACTCTGTCTTACAAAAATTTAAATATCTCATAATATGAAATTCTTTTGCTTCCATTGTTTCAGTTATTTGAAAATAGACTTAATAAGATTTAATTTCATATCTTATTCAACCTCTAATTTGATTTCCACCATTTTTGGTGATTTTTCAAATTCACACAACTGCTGCTGTCCAAAACTATTTTATTACTAAATTTCACTCTTTCATGTTTTCTTTGTAGTAACTTTCATTGTAACACTTACTCATAAGTTCGATCACATATCTAGCACATTGCACATAAGTTTACACACACGTACCTGAACTTATTCATCACATAGTCATATTCAATTACACCTAGTCATTTCCCATTGAACACATCGAAATAATAACGGATACCCGGTGGCCTGCACATAGTACCACCCTTGTAGCCAAAGCTACCTTTTTCACAAAGTGGCCTTCACATAGTACCACACTTGTGACCAAAGCTATCTTTCTTCACAAAGTGGCCTTCACATAGTACCACACTTGTGGCCAAGCTATCTCTTCTCAAAGTGGCCTTCACATAGTACCACACTTGAGTTATTAGTGACATGTCACTTGTATCCTATTTTGTTCCTAATGTTCAACCGGGAAATTTTTTACTTTTAGATACTTGTCAATTTCATTCAATATTCAGCCACATTTCATAAAACATAATAAAATGTGATAAGGTAAGTAAAAACGATGCATTATTTACATACAAACTTACCTCGGTGCAAAATATGACGAATTTGCAATTTAGTCCACAACCTTTTCTTTTCCTCGATCAGGGTCAATTCCTCGTCTTTCTTGATCTATAATAACAAATTTAACTCATTTAATACTCAAATTATTTAATTTAGTCCAAAAATACACTATGGAAAAATTACATTTTTACCCCTAAAGTTTTACATATTTACAATTTTGCCCCTAGGCTCGTAAGATGAAAAGCACTTATTTTTCTCAAATCCTAAGCCTAGCCGATTCATATTCTCTCTTATAGCAGCTTACATTTTTCACTAAATCACATTTTCTACACATAATTTTACAACTTTTACAAATAGGTCCTTTTATGCAATTTCATCAAAAATCACTTAGTAAAAGTTGTTTATCACACCCCAAACTTTCATATTCTTCCATAAAACATCAAAACACATGCATGTAATCCATGGGTAAATTTTTAAACACAAACCCTAGCTCAAAATAATGGTGGAAATAGCTAAATCGAGCTACGAGGATTTCAAAAATGCAAAGAACATTAAAAATGGGGCTAAAACGGACTTACAATCGAGCTTGGAAGCTTGAAAAACCCTAGCTATGTCTTTTTCATGTAAAATCCGGCCAAGGGGTTGAAGATGGACAAAAATTGGCTTTTAATTTTGTTTTTAATTCATTTTAATAGCTAAATGACCAAAATGCCCTTAATGAAAAACTTTGGAAACATGCCTAACAATTTTCATTTTCTCCACCAACTTAACCAATGGCCTAATTACCATATAAGGACCTCCAATTTAAAATTTCATAATAATTGGACACCTCTAGCATGTAGAACTCAACTTTTACACTTTTTACAATTTAGTCCTTTTGACTAAATTGAGTGCCCGAACGTCAAAATTTTTGAACGAAATTTTCACAAAACAATTCTATAAAATTGTAGACCATAAAAATATAATAAAAATAAACTTTACTATGTCGAATTTGTGGTCCCGAAACCACTTTTCGACTAGACCCAAAATAGGGTTGTTACATAACAGGACACTTATCCAGGCTAAACAGGAAACTCATAACAGTTTTATTAAGGGAGCTCATAGAGCTTTACAAGTAACTCCGAAGAGTTAATATCAGGGAGCACCGAATAAGGTAACAGGGAGTTCAAGCGAGCCATGCCAGGAAGCCCATAAGAGCTTATATTAGGACGCTCACATAGAGCTGCGTTTGTGTCCGCATTATATGTTGGATCACAATCGATCGAATCATGTAACAGGACGCTCACTCAGAGCTACGGTAGTGCGCAACACATGCATGATCACTACCGATCAAGATGCTCACAAGAACTATTTATCAAGATGCTCGAGAGGGCTTTAACAGGATTGCTCGTCTGAGCTATGTTCTGTCTGCAACATATGCAGGACCACATGTAATATGGGAAATCACATATATCCATCGAATTTCATTATTCAAACGAAACTTATTTTTTTCCAGATATGATTGAACATATGATTATTTCATTTATTTTTAACATTTATAGAATTCATACAATCATATACCACATTCAATTCAAACATATAATTAAACACAATTCGGTTTCACGAACTTACCTGGACACTTGTTTGTGTATGAAAATCTACTATCTGAAACTTTTTCTTTTCCTTAATCTAGCTTCGAATTTGAGTTTTCCGGATCTATATAAACGAATTTAATCATCAATTTATTACATTTTATATTCAATTGGGTTCAATTACACTCTAGGTAAAATTACCATTTTGCCCCTAAACTTTTCATTAATTCCAATTTCGTCCTTACGCTCGGAAAATGAAATTTATTCAATTTAATCCTTATTCCAAGCCTAACCGATTTTTGAATGTCTTAATAACAGCCTATGATTTCTTAAAAATCAATTTTTTTCCATGGGTTTTATAATTTTTCAATTTAGTCCCTAAATCACAATTTCATGAAAATTCTTTTTGTAAAAGTTGTTTATCTATCAATAACCTTTCATTTTCTACCATAAATTTCAAATTTTCAGCATATTCATCCATGGCAAAATTTCTATACTTTGATATCTTTTCAAACTAATCCCCAAAGTAGATAGATTAGACTATCCTGATCTCAAAAATATAAAAATTACTAAAAATGAGACACGAAAACTTACCTAATTAAGATTGATTAGTTTCATTTCTCTCTCCTAGGGTTTCCATGCAAATTTTAGGGATGAAGATGATATAAAATGATAACATTTCTATTTAATTATTTATCATCCATTAATTTTTCCATTTTCTAATTTAGTCCTTGCTTTTTCCTAATTTTTCATAGATGATTCATCAAAAATATCTACTAACTTTTCTTTAATGGTCTAATTACCATATAAGGACCTCAAGTTTTGAATTCCATAGCTATTTGATACTTATAACTACAAGAACTCAACTTTTGCATTTTATGCAATTTGGTCCTTTTCATAATTAAGCACATAATTGATAAAATTTTCTTATCAGAATTTTTATATAACATTCCTATCATAATACGGACCATGCAATAATATTAAAATAAATTTTATTTTTGGCTCAAATTTGTGGTCCCGAAACCACTGTTCTGATTTCACTGAAATTGGGCTGTTACACTTTAGCTATTGGATATATCGTGTATGCCTCACAATGTACTCGCCCAAATGTATCATATGCTTTAAGCTTGACGAGTTGGTACCAAGTTGATCCCGGTGAAAGTCATTAGGTCAAAGTTAAAATTATCCTTAAGTACTTGAGAAGGACTAAGGATGCATTCCTTATATATGGAGGTAAAGAAGAGTTGAGTGTAAAAGATTACACTGATGCTAGCTTCCAAACCGACAAGGATGATTCATGATCATAATCGGGTTTTTTGGTTTTCCTTAATGGTGGCGTTATGAGCTGGAAATGTTCAAAGTAAGATATAGTTGTTGATTCTACAACTGAGGCCGAGTACATTACAGCTAATAAGGCTACAAAAGATGTTTGGATCAAGAAGATCATATCTAAACTAGGGGTTGTGCCTAACATATCATATGCTATGGAACTTAGTTGTGACAACAACAGAGCTATTCCACTGGCAGAGGAACCCAAATCTCACCAGCGATCGAAACATATACTTAAAATTTTTTTATCTCATTCAAGAAATCATTGATTGAGGAGATGTAGAATATGCAGGGTACCAATAGATGACAACATTGCTAATCCACTGATGAAGCCTCTTGGTATTAGATATATGATTGATTAGTCTTAGTGCTGATGAGAGATTGTTAGAGTATGCCCAAAGACCAATCGTGAGACTATTGTAATCACATACTCGTTTTACCTTGTTTATTAATATAAGACATTGTTATTTCAGTTTCTTTTTCTATGTGTACAAATAAACTGGTTTAATAAAGTCTTGAGAATAATATAATTATTCTTAAAAGGTTCTTAGTCAAGTATTATTATGGGCTTGGACAATGATAAATCATTAAAACTAATGTGTATTTGATTGATGACAGAGTGTTGTCATTGACATAGAGATGTCCAAATCGATACATGTGTAGGTGTTAGAGAACAAAATACTAGACTGACCCATTATGAGTATGGTTCTTGGATTATTATGTAATAGTCACAAGATTACTCATAGTGATAACTCTATGTATATGATCCTCAGACTTGAGATCATCATTGTCCTAACATAGTGAGTTGTATATTTTGACACAATCAAACATCTACCATAATAGGTTATACTATAAAGACTGATGTTGGGTATGTCGCAATCTATGTAGAGGGATATGGTTGATTAATATAGGTTTTTTCCCTTCTACATAATGGGGGCAATATCTTAGGCCTCTTGATGGAGTGAGACTTGGAATGCATGGCCATGCTCAAATAAGTGGATATGAGATATCATACTTATTTGTTCATTGTAGTCTGCTTAGAATATCAAGAAATATAAGATTGGACTATACAAGTGTGACTATTCCATAACTTGTGTCCAATCTAGATATTAATGATAAAATGATATAATATATGAAAAAGATTATCACAGAAAGGTTATGTCGAATCACGACTACTTGTAACTTGGGAAGCAATGTTGCATTGCTAGATGTCACTCATTGCTTGTAATATTAGAAATGTTCTAGCATTAATACTAAAGTTACAAGATCCTACAGGGTCACACCCTATAGTTGAAGCAAATAGAATCCAAATACATTTGGTATTGTATGTAGCTGTCACATGGATTAAATTAATTATTGAATTAATTTAATTTGATAGTTAAATATTGAACACATTATATGTCCAAGCTTTTTGTACACATAAAGAAAACATATACAAAACTAATTTATGAATTTGATTAATACGAAATATTAATTGAATATATTTTACCAAAATTATTAATATAAACAGTTATAATAATATTTCGGTCAAAATATAAAAGGACATGGAATTTTATATTCTTTAAGAAAGAATATAATTTTTATTCTGACTTTCCATTTGTTTCTCTAAAAATAAGGGAATAATATCGTTTTTTTTCTTGATATGTGATATCAAAGAAAAATAAAAAGAATATGAATCCCTGATGTGTTAGGGTTACAAGAATATAAACACACAACTCAAAAGGTGTAACAACCCGTTTTTTAGTGGTGTTAGAAACAGTTGCTTAAGCGTCACCAAATCAATGAGTAAGTTTGTAAATACTATTATTTAATATTTACGAGTCAAATATGGTCTTAAAAAGGTTTTTGATATAGTGATTTTTGTTATATAAGCGATTTATTAAGTTCAAGTGGTATTAGAAAATGAGGCATCGGGATCTCTGTAACAGCCTGATTTTGGGCCTAGCCAGAACAGTGGTTTTGGAAACACTATTCCGAGGCTGAAGAAAATTATTTTAATGTTATTTTATGTGTTATAATATAATTTTATAAGTGCATGTAAATTTTGGTAAGTTAATTTTAGCGATTTCTAGTCCAATTTCGAAAAAGGACTAAATCGTGTAAACGGTAAAAGTTGTCTTTTGATGCTTAAAGGTGTTAAATTGCTTTGTATTTTAAATTGAGGGTCTTTAAAGTGAAATTAGGCAATTGAAAGTGTGATGGCCGACCAAGGGAGACAAGATGGTCAAAAAAGCCAAAATTTGTGGCTTTTAGGTGACTAAAGTGACTAAAAATAGAATAAAATAAAGAAAAGAAAGATATCATCTTTTCTCCATCTTCTCTCCACCGAAAATGGCAGCAAAGAGAGAGTTTAGGAGCTGGAAACTTTCAGCAAAGAAACTCCCTTTATAGTAAGTGATTTTAATACTTTTTCTTGAAGATTTTTACATTTTTGTAACCTCTAAAGCATAAGCTTTCTAATGAGGGGACTATTGTGCAAAATGATGAAGAGTATAGGGTTTTCCAATGAGAGAAAATGTGTTGTTTGCTATGTTTTTATGGAAGATTACGAGTCTTGGTAGTGTTATAAACAACTTTTATGAAAGAAGTTTGCATGAAAACACCTAAAATGAGGTATTTTGCAAAGTTGTAAAACAAGTTGTAAATGTGTGAAATAGTTGAAATTATGAGTTGCTATAGTTATGAAAATGGTTCATCTAGGCTTAAGGAGTAAAGAAATGTGATAAAAATTATTTTACGAGCGTAGGGGCAATTTGGTAATTTTGGCAAAATATAGGGGCAAAATTGTAAAGATTGCCCAAGTGTGTCAATGGACTAATTTGATTAGTACATTGTTTTAATAAGATGAATGTGATGTTATAGATGATGAAAATTGAGATTTGGACCTAGAACAGAAAGAAATCGATTAAGGGATAATTACGCCTTTTTCACCTTTGTCGTATTGAGGTAAGTTCGTATGTAAACAATACCATGCTATACACGTATTTAAATGTTATCATTACATGAATTGTACAAATATTAATATGTATGTGATTAATAGAATTATGATAAGATAAAGCCTTGATAGGCGAGGAAAAATCCCGTTTGAACCTTAGGAATAAAATCCCGTTTGAACCTTAGGAATAAAATAGGATACGAGTGACATGTCACTAGGAATTATGAGTCTAGATGACTAGCTCGAGAGTGAGCATTGAAATGTCATGAGATATGAGGTAGCTTTAGCTACAATTGAGGCACTTACGTGCAAAGTTTTTTCCGAGTATCCAATTAGTATTCCAAGTGTTCAACGGGTAATCCGAATAAAGAGTTGATGATGGTCCCAATAAGGTAAGTCATTGGTGAGTATGCACTTGAGTTATGTTACGAGTTGTGCAGGTACGTACACTAAGCCTATGAGAATGTCTTGGTAGGTGAAAGATAAATGATGCATAAATATGTGTTCTTACTATGATGTATGAAATGATGTTGTATTAATTTTGTGAACAATGGTCATGAATGAGTAACTTAGCCTTGACAGATTTGAGTTACTGCAATAGTGTAACTTCAAAAATACACTAAAAATAGTGGAAAATGATTTAAAAGCTGAATAAAATATGGAATTAAATATTAATGAGTCTAGTTTCTTATAAAAGAAACCGTGTAAGCCAAAGAATTTCCTATAATGAGATATTTGAAGTTGCGTGGGACAGAGTCAGAATGATTTTGAGATACCCTATTCTGATTTTAGAAAATCATTATAAATTGTACAAAAATGGTTATGAGTTATGATTTATATTTGTAGAATTCTAAATGAGTCTAGTTTCAAGAGAAATAGACGAGAACATTATTCGAGTCTTCTTCTATGAGATAATTGAACTTTAGTGCAAAAGGATTGAAACTATTAGACAGTGAATCATGGGTAACTTTGAGGAATAAACTGTACTACTTGGCTCAGAAAAAAATTCTAAAATTTTATGGTAGAAATATACATGAGTCTAGTTTCAGGGAAAATTAACGGAACTTAATTTGGAGTTTCATAGCTCCAGATATAAATAATTTAGTCACTGTTGTTCAGGAAGACAGCTTGTCATGAACTTGAGAATATGTTGTAAACATTGATAAAACATGTTAATGAGTTACTTATTGTTTTCATATGAACTTACTAAGCGTAAATCTCACTCCCCTTTCTTTCCCATGTTTCTTAGGGTTTTCAGGTTAGCTCGGGTTAGAGGCCATCAGAGATATTATCACACTGTCGAGTTAATGCTATTGGCATAAGTAAATCCTAGTGGTTCGAGTCTATGGCATGTATAGGGTTTTTTTTATGTGAAATTATGATTTAGCCAAAGGTGTTGGCTTGTATTGATAAAGTGTTGTAGCCATGTGAATTGGCCTATGTTGGCTAATGATGTTGTGGGCATAAATGTTCATTCATATATATGTATGATACTATCTCTTGTGATGTGGCTTATAGCAAGTATGCCTAGAGATTGAAATGAGATTCATTGATGAGTTAGTAACTGATGCAAGATTAAATGATTGGTAAATAGTTAATAATGCCTCATGAATGGTTTGTGGATATGATTATGCATGCTTAGTGATGGACATGAGGTTTGTGATGTAATGATAGTTATGACTAGTATGGGGTAATGATGTGAGCAAATCCTATGATATTTATTGCATAAGAAATTGACTTGATCATAACATGTTTGTAGATGTTTAAGAGCTCATTTATGCCATGTTGTAGGTTATTGGATAAGTATACGTGCCTGTGTTGTGAGGGTGACAAAATGGCTTGGAAAATAACCTTGTATATTTGTCCACACAGGTAGACACACGGGCATGTTGTCTAGCCGTGTGTCCCCTGCACCTAATTTTTTCTAGTTAGTATGCATGGTAGTAGTACACGGGCAAGAGTCACGGCCATGTGTCCCAGTCATGTGAAGGACACGATCATAGGACACGGACGTGTGCCTTGGCTATGTGGTTTTAGCAGAATGTCCAGGTTTTTGGACACGGGCGTGTCCCTAGCACACAGGCATGTGCTCTATACCCACACGGGCGTGTGGAGCCTTGATGTAAGAGATTTTCTAAGTTTTTCATGAGTTCTCAGTTGGGTCTCGAACCACCCTGAATGTATGTTTTGGGCCTCGTAAGCCTGCATAAGGAACAGATTGCATGTGAAAAGTAAAGTTTTTAATTGTTTGAGATTTCATGGCCCTGTTTGGTATGGAAGTGTTAGTAAAAGTCAGGTAGAACCTCGAACCCTGTCCCGACGTCAGATACGGGCTAGGGGTGTTACAATCTCGTTTTTATAAATCGAGCTGTAAATATTTTTATAAATATTTACGGAGTGCCATTAAGTGGCTATTAAAGTTTCATAAAAAAATTTTAACGTTTCGATAGTTAATTAAGCAAAAAGGACTAAATCGTAAAAGTAGAAAAAGTCAACCGCTATTAGTTTAAAGGTGTTAATTGAATAATGTATATAAATGGATGGTTTAATATGACAAATTAACCATGGTTGGTAATAATGGATGGTAATTTTGTTGATTATTAATTTATTATTTGAATTATTTTATTGATTAAGGTTTAAAGTATTAAAATAATAAAAGAACAATAAAAGAAAAAGAAAAGTATCACCTTACCTTGTTATTCACCGAAAAGAGAATGAAGAAACTCCATTTGAGAAGCTTCAAGTTTTAGCTAACAATGGTTCTTTACATGTAAGCCCCTAAACTATTTTAATTTTTATGTTTTTGAGATCGTTGCAACTTTGAAACTGTTAAAGAATTTGAATGTTGCCATTGATGAACCTTATAATTTTAGATGTTAAATTATGAATTTGAGTTATTAGTTGTTATGTGAAAGAAGTTTGATAAGTGATTTTTGATGAATTTATCGATTAGGGACTAAATTGTTAAAATAGTAAAAATGAAAGGATTTAATGTAAATTTTTTGCAAATATGGGCTGATATGGGTACCATGAATAATCGACTGTCATAAATTGGCATTGAAAATGGTTAATTTGCATATTTTGGGCTTAGGGACTAAATTGAATAAAAGTAAAACTTTAAGGGTGATTTTGTAAAAATATAAAAATGAATAAATTGCATAAAATGCATTGTTTTACTATCTAAATTAATAAATTGAATGAAATTATTAATTTAAATCAAGATCGGGTGGAAAATCGAGGAGAATGGAAAATTATCGAAATGCCCCTGTACTTTAATATTTCTGCAATTTAGCTAGGTAAGTTCCTATGAACTAAAATCACTTAAATGTTGATTAAATTGAATATTTAATGTGGTTTTCTAATGCAATGAATCAATATATATATTATGTATTAATATGCAATTTATCAAAAAGAAACGATGGAAATCCAACAGCATACGATGACTATCAAACCCTGTTTGAACCTTAGGAATATATAGAATACAAATGACATGTCGTTAGGGTTACCGTGTTTCAGGTGCTGGTCTTGAACGTCCTACCGGTAGCTAAGTTTTTGACATGTGTTATGGTTACTTGACAGCTTGTGTGAGTAGCACCGTGTAGCTATGTTCCGACCGACAGCTTGTGTGAGCATATGTTAGCACATAGTGTGTGAGATTCCCGCGTATTCGATATTATTCTAAGTGATTCAATGGGCATACAAAGGGAAGGAACGATAAGTGTTCCGATTTGCAATGTCATGAAAGTATGGAAAGGTATGAGTTGTTGATGATTAAAGTGTGTATAGCCATGTTCATGAAAAGTATGAATGCTTATATGCTATATTCATGAAAGTTATTTTATCATGTGGTGATTTATGCTAAATTATGTGTTTATTCACTAACTTGTCAATATGGTTAATGTTATATTTATGTCTTATGTGTTATGCAAATGAAATGGTAAGTGTTCAATATGAATTAAGATAGGTATGCATGAAACTTATTAAAATGATGATATATGAAAAACATGATATGTTATGAGATAGATGATAAATCCAATTGAATTATGCTAAAGTATAATGCTTATCCATGTCATATTCCTATGAATCATGTTTAAATGGACTAACATATGTTGTTGATGTGCTTAGGCTTATGCCAAGCTTGCAGATATGATTGATGCTTATGATTATGCTTGTACTATGCATATGTAACGAGTAAGAAAAGGGAACGAAATGGTAAGTATGTAATTGGGATGTATTATGATGTTATAAAAAGTTTAATATGATAAATTATGTATTTATATGTGAACAAATTTCGTATGCTATGGATGAATATATCTAGATTAGGGATAAACGCACTAAGTCAGAATTGATAATGTCGTTTAGGCTTATGATAAGGATTGAGTACGGAATGGAAAGTAACTAAATTGAAAGGTGTATAATCTTATAGAAAGGTTGATGGTTATACATTATGTCCCATAAAATCCTATCACGTTATGAATGATAGATATATGAGACATTAATGAATTTACTCATTTGTGAGTCGAGGATCATATATAATTATGAATTTTGGCATTGGCATAAGTTTATTATCGAAATGGAATTTTTATGCTTAAAGTTTATATGAGCTTACTAAGCATATCTTGCTTACGTAGTTATTTTCTTTTACTTTATAGATTATCGGAAGCTCGATCAGGTTGAAAGCTAGTCGGAGATTTATCACACTATCCATTGATTTTATCGGTAGATTTTAATGCTTTGGTCGTGGATATAATGACATATATAGGTGGACTATGTCTAATGTTTAATTGATGAGTTTGGTATGTATATGTCATTTTGGTTGATGATTATGGCATGAAATATTGCCCTGGATTTAAGGTACCTAAGGTACTAATGATAGCTTGTTGGTTGTGATTAATATGGTTAATTGGTGTATGTTTTGAAATGACCAAAATTGGTATGGTTGTTATGTATCAATTATGTTATGTTTGGGCATGAAAACAAGTTAAGTGATAATTGGTTAAATATGCACATGTATAGGTGTTTTGGTTAATGATATAGTCATTTGAATTGGCTTGTAATTATGGTCTCTTTTTTAGGATGGAATAGTCGTTATGTTGATATATGTATGTGGCCTTATGATGGTTGATATTATAGTCTTTATAGAGCTTATATGGAAGATGAAATGGTATTCAAAATGTATATTATGGAATGTTCTTTGATATGGTTGAATGTGGTCATTATGGTTTAGGTAATGTAGTTGACATATATGGCTAATGATGCTAATTTTTAAATGGTCAATTTGGTATGTCAAGTGTGATTTTGATATGTAAACCTAGTGGTAAGTTTTGGTATGAACTTAGTTATAATTTGGTTGAGTTTTGGCTAAACTATACAAGTGTGAACATATGTATAATTGTTGTGATTTGAGGCGCCCATTGGGCATATTGGTTGTGAGAATGTATACCTTCTTGATTTAGCTTGTTGATGCATTATTTGATGCATTTTGAATGCTTGATTACATGTGGAAAATTGGTTGTAGGTGTGGACATGATTGGGTGAGAAAAATGGCTTGGAAATGGCGTATTTTTCATCCACATGGCTAGAGACACGGACGTGTGTCTCAGCCGTGTGTCAGGCAACACGACTGTGTGTCCCTTATAGCTTTCTAAGGGTTTCAAGTCAGGTAGTCACACGGCTTAGCACACGGCCTGACACACGGGCATTTGAGGCCATTTCAAAGGGTACACGGCCTAGCACGCGGGCGTGTGGCTTGGCCGTGTGACCTAAGTTAGAGAGTTAAACGGGCACGGACATGGGCTGAGACACGGCTGTGTGTCCCTACTTCAAATGCCCACATGGCCTAAGACATGGACGTGTGTGTTAACCGTGTGAGTCACATGGCCTGTCCACATGGCCGTGTGACCCCTGCAATTTGAAAAAAATTCACCTTTTTTCTTAAAAGTTCTATATGTTTTTGATTTAGTCCCAATTCGTTTCTAATGTATTTTTAGGGCCTTGAGGGCTCGTATAAAGGACAATATGCATATATTTGAATCGGATATGATGTTTTTTTTATAAATAATGATAATCAAATGTTTCAAGTTAAAAGTTTTCAGTAATGCTCCTAACCCAATTCAGGCGATGGATACGGGTTAGGGGTGTTACAAAATGTCTAACAACCATCTTTGAATTCTCTCTGAAATTTTTCAAAGAGTTTTTCTGTTCGTGGATGACTGGGTGAATTATGTAACACCCCTAACCCGTATCCATTGCTGGAATGGGGTTACGACGTATTACCGGACAAGACACAAAATTTCAAACATTCATATGTACACATATGTTATATTCACAAAACTAAAACAAAAATATGTTTAAACATTATACACATAATTAAAATCATAATACAAATATCAATAAAAATTCAAAGTCATATAAAATATATGCGGCATTGGCTTTTGAAAACATAAACAATATACATTTGTCTATTATACCATATCACCTTATATCATAGTATAATATTCATTATTATATAAGATAATAGCTAACATTACAACATGGCCAAATATACTTTTTTTTACAGAGCAATTTCATGCGCATATTACCGAATTAATATGGACCATTTTTTAACACAATTACCAAATCAAAACATACTAATTTTTAAACAAAATACTAATCATTCAAACATCATCTATTCGGTCATTAATATACATACAAATAATTCGTACCATTTCTATATGACTTAATAAACCAAATTTATAAATAATAATGCCAAATCAAAACATGCCGATTTCACAAATTATACATCATACTAAAATATCATACACAAGACCAATTGTTCTCTTATCTATTTGACTAGCAAAATCAACCTATACACATTCATAAATTTCCAATTAACGAACGAATCTATATAGCCATTTCACCAATATATAGACTCATTATTTTAACTCTTACTAAGCCAAATTATAAAATCATACTTGACATTTCTCGTTACCAAAACATATGACTAACACCTCAAACATATATATACCTTGAGATAATATATATCAAACCAATACATCATATGCCTAAATATATATATATATATATATATATATATATATATATATATGCAAATGCCTAATCATCAATCAAACATATTCATTACCCAAATTCAACATTTAGTCAAATACACTAGTTAACCAATCTAAAACCATTACTATCAAATACCAAACATAACCAAATCATTTTAACCAAAAGTGACATTAAAAACATAATTCATACTTATGCATATACCATAGCTGATTCAAACAAACCACATCTAAAATCACCAATACTGAATTACAAAACCAAGCACATCAAACATTTTAATCAAGAACATATAAAACCAAACTTAAGCATAATAATCAAGCCATTTTCGCATGGCTTTATATACATACACTTTCCAAATAAACTAACTCCAAGGCTAGCCTATACATGCCATAAGTTAGAGTTCAACTTATGAAAGTACCGAAATAGTCAATAGTGTGATAGACTTTGCTGACGATCCCCGAGCTTGTATCTAGACTTCAAAATCTATAAAACAGAGGCAATCATAAACACACACTGTAAGCTATCATAGCTTAGTAAGTCATAAGCAAATAAACAACTCAATAATATAATTAACTCATTTAAACCAAACCAAATTATACTATGACAATCACATTAAATCTCAAGTTTACAATTTCATGTATAACATATACTTTCACATCTAAACTTATTCATAGCTGAATGTACAATATATATATATTAACAAAGTATCATTCAATTTCAAAGCCAAAATATCATTATATAACCAAGTACGTTTATACTCATATACATATACTCATGAATTGAAATATAACATCACATACATATTCATAGTATATGGCCGAATATACTATACAAATGCACATATGTTTACATTAGTAACTTGTATAATTTGCATCACATATCGAATAGCCATCTTACCTTATTTCAAATAGGTAATAAGCTAACTCATACCTGATCATCTTAGCTCGTTTTACACATTTGATCACAACTTATCATTGCCTGTTGAACCATTTGGAATTGAATAGGATACTTTGATAATCACACATATCGTACAATGCCAATGTCCCAGACGTGGTCTTACATGTAATCACATATTGATGCCACTATCCCAGACAAGGTCTTACTCGCACACATATATTGAAATCACATATCGATGCCAACGTATTAAACGTGGTCTTACTCGCACACATATATCAATGCCATGGTCTTACTCGCACATGACATATCTGAATCCTATGTCATGACATATGTATCCTAGCTATTCCTAAGGTTCACACGGGGTTTTTGGACATCAAAACTTGAACGGAACGAATTTGTAAATATAGCTCCCTAGCCTATACACATTCGGCTAACAACATATATACTTCACATAATTAATTTCATCTTAATAAGCTTGTATTTATTTAAAATAAACAGCATGTATTTGCTTATAAACTTACCTCGAACGATGAAAATCGGAACGGGACGGCTAATCGACAACTTTAGTTTTTCCCCGATCCAAATCTGATTTCTTTGGTTGTTGATCTAAAAATTTTCAAATTAAACTCATTCAAACATATTTTTACTCAATTTAGTCCAAAAACACATAAATGGGCAAGTTACTATTTTACCCCTGACATTTTACATTTTTTACAATTTAGTCTAAATTGCACAAAACACAAAATATGCAAAATTTTAATCTACCATGCTTAGGCCGAATATTCATCTTCCTTATACAAGTCCACACATTTCACTTATTTCACATTTTAGTCCCTCAATTTATTATTTTTGCAATTTAGCCCTAATTACTCAAAATCATCAAAAAATCCAATACAAAACATATCAATCCAAAACATATCTTTCATAATTCATCAACTAACATCACAAAACTCAAATATTTATCAATGGCATAACTCAAAATATTCATCAAAATCAGAAATTCAAACACGGGCTTTGTACATTACACTACAATGATATCAAAAACGTAAAATTTATCAAAAACTGAGCTAGTTAGATACCTCAATCTCAACCTCTTTATTTTCTTTCTTATTTTAATGTTTCGATCAACATAATAAGATGAACACAATGGCTTTAATTTTTTTATGTTTTATGTTATTATATCTTATTAATTATTTTACATAAATAACCTTTATTATAAAATATAAAACCATTATAAATCATGGTCATTACTGTCCACTCATTTAATTATGGCCTAATTGCATTATAAGTGCTTCATATTATAAAGACAACAACAATTAGGCACTTTCACATTTAACCTTCAAATTTTCATTTTACACGATTAAGCCCTTTTAATTAAATCGACACTCAAACAACAAAATTAAAACACGAAAATTTCACAAATATAAATTCACACATAATAAACACAGAAAATAATTTTAAAATATTTTTTTGACTTGGATTCGTGGTCTCGAAACCACCATTCCGAATAGGGTCTAAATCGGGTTATTACAACTCTCCCCCTTAGGGATTTTCGTCTCCGAAAATCTTACCGGTGAATAGGTTCGGATAACGTTCTTTCATTGCATCCTCTGGTTCCCACGTTGCCTCTTCAACTCCGTGTTTATGCCATAGTACTTTCACTAATGAAATTTTCTTATTTCGTAACTCTTTAACTTCGCGAGCCAAAATACGAATCGGTTCTTCCTCATATGTCATATCAGACTTAATCTTGATCTCTGACGGATTAATCATATGTGAGGGATCAGATTGATATCTATGAAGCATCAAAACATGGAATACATTATGAATCTTTTCTAACTAAGGTGGCAACAATAGCCTGTATGCAACCAGACCAATACGCTCTATAATCTCATACGGCCCCATAAATCTCGGGCTCAATATGCCTTTTCGACCGAATCTAAGTATTTTCTTCCACGGTAAGACTTTCAAAAATCTTTATCCCCAATCTGAAACTCTATATCTTTCTGTTTCAAGTTTGCATACGATTTCTGATGATCTGATGTTGTTTTTAGACTTTCGCGAATCACCTTTCCTTTCTGTTCATTCTCTCTGATCAAATCGACCCTGTGTAACTTATTTTCACTGAGCTCGGTCCAATACAATGGTGTACGACATTTACGGCTGTACAATGCCTCTTAGGGTGCCATTTTGATACTTGATTGAAAGCTATTATTGTACGCAAATTCAATCAGAGGTAAGTATCATTCCCACATACCTTTAAACTCGAGAATGCAACATCTCAACATATCCTCAAGTATTTGAATGATTCGTTCAGACTGACCATCTGTTTGCAGATGGAAAGCAGTACTGAAATATAATTTCTTAACTAGAGTATCTTGCAGTTTCTTCTAAAACCGTGATGTAAACCTCGAATTTCTATCTGAAATAATAGAAATAGGTACTTCGTGTAATCTCAAAATCTGAGAAACATATAATTTAGCTAGCTTATCAAGCAAGTAATCTATGCGAACTAGAACAAAATGAGCCAATTTAGTCAATCTATCTACAATAACCCAGAGTGCATCTTTCTTGCTCGGTGACAACGGTAAATCAGATACAAAATCCATCATGGCTCTGTCCCATTTCCATTCAGGTATCATATCGGCTGAAGCAATCCAGAAGGTACCTGATGCTCGACTCTTACTTGCTTACAGACTAAACATTTTGAAACAAAGTTAGAAATGTCTCATTTCATGCCGTGCCACCAATAAAGCCGTTTTAGATCATTATACATTTTCGTACTACCCAGGTGAATAGATAACCGACTACTGTGAGCTTCATTCAAAATCATCTGAATCAAATATGGATTTCTTAGAACACATATTCAATTTTTGAACCTCAGACAACCTTTAGCATCAACTTGAAACTCTGAATCAATATTTGAATTACATTGGCTCTACTTTGCTAACGATTCATTATCAACTTTCTGAGCATCACAAATCTGTTGAATAACTAACGGTCATGCTTTTAATTCAGCTATTATCTAACCATCATCCGACATAGCCATTTTTGCATTCATTCATGCAAAGCAAACAGTGATTTTCGGCTTAGAGCATCAACAACAACATTAGCCTTTCCCGGGTGGTAGTTAATCTTAATCTTATAGTCTTTTAACAGCTCTATCCATCAACGTTGTCTCAAATTCAGATCTTTCTGAGTCATCAAATATTTCAAGCTCTTATGATCAGAATAAACATGACATTTCTCACCGAATAGATAGTGACACCATATCTTCAATGTAAACACAACAGCTGCCAATTCTAGACCATGTGTCGGATAGTTCTTTTCATGTGACTTTAACTGTCTCGAGGTATAAGCTATAACTATGACTTCTTGCATCAAAACACAGCCCAAACCATTTAAAGATGCATCACTATAGATAACAAATTCTTTACCAAATTCTGGCTGAACTAGCACTGGAGCTTCGATCAAAAGGGCTTTCAACAGATCAAAAATTTTCTGACACTTTTCTGACCACTCGAACTTAACATCTTTTTGTAATAGCTTTATCATCGGAGTTACAATTGTAGAGAAACCTTTCACGAACTATCTATAGTAACCGAAAAGTCCCAAAAAACTTCAAACTTCAAAAACAATTCTCGGAGGTTTCCAATCAAGTATAGCCAAAATTTTACTCGGATCAACCCGAATACCTGATGCTGATACAACATGTCCCAGCAAACTAACTTCACGTAACCAGAACTTACATTTACTGAACTTCACATACAACTGTTTATCTCGCATAGTCTGTAACACAAGTCTCAGATGTTCGGCATGCTCGTTTTCATTACGAGAATAGAGTAATATGTCATCTATGAACACAACCACATATTGATCCAGATACTGTCTAAAGATCCAGTTCATCAAATCCATAAAAACAGTAGTGCATTAGTGAGTCCGAAAGGCATAACCAAAAACTCATAGTGTCCGTACCTCGTTCAAAAAGCGGTCTTTGGCACATCGGAGTCTTTACCTCACAACTGATAGTAGCCTAATCTCAAATCTATCTTTGAAAACACTATAGCCCTTTTCAGCTAATCAAACAGATCGTCAATCCGTGGTAGCAAATATTTATTCTTTATAGTCACCTTATTGAGTTGTCTGTAGTCGATACACATTCTCATAGTTCTGTCTTTCTTTTTCACAAATAAAATCGGTACACCCCAGGGAGAGAAACTCGGTCGCGCAAAACCCCTATCTGCCAACTCTTGTAACTGAGCTTTCAATTCTTTTAATTTAGTAGGCTCTATTCTGTACGGAGCTATCGATATCGAAGTAGTCCCCAGTACTAACTCAATAACAAATTCTACTTCTCGGATAGGTGGCAAACCCAACAATTCTTCAGAAAGCACATCTGGATACTCACACACAATTGGTACTGATTCAATCTTTCTTTCAGCCACTTTACTATCAAGCACATATGCAAAGTAAGCTTTACAACCCTTTCTCACATACTTCTGAGCTAACATCGAAGATATCACTGCCGGTAAACTATTCAGATCATTAGATTCAATCCGAATAATCTCATCATTCTGGCACCGTAAATCAATAGTCTTTCTTTTGCAATTTACAACAGCATTGTGCAAAGTCAACCAATCCATACCCAGAATTATATCAAACTCATCAAATGGCAACAACATCAAATCAGCCAGAAAACATGAATCTTGAATCATCAAAGGACAATTCTTACACACTTTGTCAACCATAGCACACCGGCCCAAGGGGTTCGATACTCAAATCACAAACTCAGTAGACTCAACAGGCAAAGTCTTACTAAATACTAAAGTCTCACACACATAATAATGAGTCAAACTAGGATCAATCAATGCAATTAGACTAGTATCATAGAGAGTGAGTGTACCAGTAATAACATCTGGGGATAAAGCCTCCTCACGAGCACGTATGGCATAAGCTCTGGCAAGTGCGCTAGCCTCAGATCAAACTATTGTGTCTTTAGTTCCTCTCTGATTGCTACTCATATTACTCGTATTTCTAGGTGGTCTACCTCGAGCTGCAGTACTACTCGATCTCGTATTTTTAATTGTATCTTGCTCGACCAACTCAGGACATTCACGGATAAAGTGATCCCTCGATCCACATTTAAAACAAGTCCAATCATGCAATCTACAACTATCGGCATGTCATTTACCACAATGCTTGCACTCTGGTTGATTTGATTTAACATTACCAACACTAGCTGCTGAGGTAGCTTTCGAATTCCCAGGTGGTCTATCTCGGTCACGTCCAGTTTAACTCGCAGTAGCCTTTGAATGGCTAGAATCATCTCAGAATCTCTTTTATGCCGACTGAAATGATTTGCTTGATGATCTCTTGTGTGAATAGCTTCAAAGTTAGCTTTTCTTTTCTCTTTCCCGAGCTCTTCGGCTTTGCATGCTCGCTCAACAAGTACTACAAACTCTTTTATTTCAAGAATGCCAACTAACAGTTTAATGTCTTCGTTCAACCCATCTTCGAATCTTTTACACATTATAGCTTCGGTCGAAACACACTCTCGGGCATATCGACTGAGTCTCACGAATTTTTTCTCATATTCTGTCACAATCATGCGGCCTTGTTTCAATTCCAGAAATTCTTTGCGCTTTTGATCGATAAATCTCTAGTTGATGTATTTCTTACGAAACTCAGTCTGAAAGAACTCTCAGGTCACCCATTCTTTTGGAACCACTGATACTAGTGTATTCCACCAGTGATATGCGGTGTCTCGTAGCAAAGATATAGCACATTTTAAACACTCATCTGGGGTACAAGATAACTTATCAAACACATAGATAGTATTATCAAGCCAAAATTTAGCTCGCTCAGCATCATCATCATGAGTAGCTTTAAATTCTTCAACCTCGTATTTTTTAATTTTATCAACGGGAGGCTTATGAAATCTCAACGGATCATTCACTTGAGGTATAACAGGTATCGAAGAAAGATTAGTCGGGGGTGAAGGTTGTTGTACAGCCGGATTCATCTGGATATACTGAGTAAACCAGTCATTCATCATTTGGTAAAAAGCTTGTTTAGCCCCTCCCTCTTGGTTTTGAAGTCAGTCTAGAATCAATCGGTGTTGTCCCTTGCGTGGGAGTAGGCTCTATACTCTGACATCATCAGCTATGGCTCTATCAGGATCCATTTACTATAGGAAAACAAATTTTCAAATGTCAGAAGTCATCACACTATTGTAGTACATAATATGGCATGTATAGCTAGAATCACAAGCGCTATGTTAGTCCTAGAATTGACAAACCGTAGCTCTGATATCAATAAAATGTAACACCCTAACCCGTATCCATCACTGGAATAGGGTTACGAGGTATTATCGGATGAGGCACAAAATTTCTAGCATTCACATGTACACATATGTTATATTCACAAAACTAAAACAAAAATCTACTTAAACATTATAAACATAATTCAAATCATAATGTAAATATCAATAATGTAACACCCCAAACCTGGCTTAGACGTTATGGCCGAATCTGGCGATGTCACATTGAAGTGTTTTTTGAAATCTAAGAATCATCGTTTAAAA
Source organism: Gossypium anomalum (assembly GCA_025698475.1). Taxonomy (NCBI): domain Eukaryota; kingdom Viridiplantae; phylum Streptophyta; class Magnoliopsida; order Malvales; family Malvaceae; genus Gossypium; species Gossypium anomalum. The sequence goes on from CM046963.1 coordinate 45,636,010, forward strand.
ACCCTTTTCCTTTAACTCGCCTCTTCGTGTAGGTTGAAAAGCCGTTTTAAAGCCTTATTGCTTAATCATAATATGGTTGTACTTTTAAAGGTTTCTTTTAATAAAACATTATTAATTTTGAAAATGGTTTGTTAATCGTGCAAGCTTTGAAAACGAGTTATATATTTGTGGCGGTTTTGAAAATGTTTTGACTTTCTGGAAACTCACGTTTTCCTATCACTAGCAATTATAAACCAAAGTAACTAAAAACCCAAATTCAAAATATAAAATTAAAAAGGCCTTATTACATAATAAAACCAAAAATAAAATCTCAATTATAATACTAAAAGAAAATTTCGTCGAGTGGCCACCTTTGAGTCCTCCATCGCCTCGATCCGTCTAAGCCAAGGGATTTCCTGCATAGTTAACAAATGGGTGACTTTACGAAAACCCAATGTGTGAAATCTCGTAAAAGCATACAGTCAAAGTAAACACAATTTGGGCCTAAGTCCTCAGTTTCAGTTAGGAGCCTTAGCCCCTCTTTCAGTAGCAGTAATAGTCTGGGCCTAAGCCCATTTCCGTATCAGTGGCAAACAAAGAGTCATACCCAATCCATCCTGTAGCACCTCAAATTTTAGGCCTAGAAGTTTTAAGTCTTGAGTGGATGCAGTTAGTTGTAACGCCCCAAATCCTAAAAACCCAGTTAAAATTATTTTTCGTGTGCTGTGGCATGAAAGTATGTCTGGCTTAGTGGTTGTGTGCTCTAGAAGTGTCTGGGAAGTCATAGGTTCAAGCCTTAGCTTGAGCAAAATTTTGGTTCTACTTGAATAAACCCATGTCTTTAGCTAGTAGACTCTTAAATTAGTGTGAGTGTGGTATGACACAAGCAGCCTGCTAGTAAAGGTGGTAAGTGGCATGTTGCAAATGCTAAGGGACTGGAGTTCGAGTCCTACTGCATGCAAGGGATGTCTTTTTGCTACCATGCAGTATAGGTGATTGTATAGCACTGAAACTCTGAAAGCTTGGGTGGTTGGTGTGTTGAGGGGATGTTGGGCTTGTGGCCGAATTCTAGGGACTTGTTGGAGATGTGGTTAGGTAGGATAATGTTGAGAGATCTTAGGAGCGATAGAGGGAGGAATTTTAGGAGTTTGAAAGGGGTGGGAAAAGGGGTGTACCGAATTAGGACTCTCCATTTTGGCAAGGTTGGGTTTTGGCAGTCAGTGCAGGATTGATATTATTTTTTGGTTCTTTTCCTCTGGTGGCCGAATTCTGTCTTTGGGAGTGCTTTGTTTCCTTTCTTTGGGTTTTACGCATTTGAGTCCATTTCGGGTTGCTCATTTTCCTTAGGTCTTTTGGATGACCGATTATCTCTTCTCCTCCTTCCTTTCTTTGCAAATTCTTTCAAAAATTTAGCCGGGTCCTTCCCTCTTCTCATTACTTTTGGATTTGACGTTGTACTCTGTTACTTTTGGCCGAATAGGTTCCCTCTCTTCTTGTTACTCTACTCTTTTGATTTTCTTTTGGCTTGCCTCTGTCATTTCTTGTACCGAACAACCTTTCTTTTCTCTAGTTGCCAAACACCTCACCACTTTGTCCATCTTTCCGCTTCTTGTGTCTTGGTGTTAGGGTAAGTACTTTAGACTTCTCTTTTCCCCTCATCTCGTTCTTCCTCGGCTTTCTTCTCTATTCATTGTTTGGGGTTAGGCAAATACCCCATTTCAGGTGTAAGTGCAAAGGTTGTTCTCTTTGTTCCCTGTTAATAGTTCTTCTCTTCCCCTCTAACATTGGCTATTCTCTATTGGTACTGTCAGGGGTGACTGAACGATCTTGTGCCTCGATTTAGGGTGTACTATTTGTAGGCCGATTGCTACTACCCTTCACTCATAGTTCTACATTTTGGTAGGTGGTTCACTTGGTTCAAGTGGTTTACATTTAGGGTTGTATTTAACAAAATTAGGTGTTAATGCGATCATTGCCAAGAAGTGGGTGATCACTGGTTAAGGGAGGATTAAACCGTACTTGCTTAATCAAGGTAAGTGTTATGTACTATTGGAGATTTAATGTTCATAAGAGGGTGGTTACCCCTTGTGACTAAGGACTAACATTGGGTCATAATTGGATGTAGGTTGGAAAACTAATGGTTTCATCACACGTTTTCGTGAACAGGTGTGTGTGTATGTGTGTAACACTGCCATTAGATATGGAACTGCAAAGGCTGAAAAGCCGAAAAGCCGAAAAGCCGAAAGGTTGAAAAGCTGGAAAGTGGGTTGTCGACACCACACGGGCATGTGGGCGCCCATGTGGCAGGCTGTGTGACAAACCATGGTCGTGTGGTCGATGAGATGGCCATGAATGTTTTCATGGGCCAAATTGGTATTGGGCCATTTTGGGCCGAACTAGGCCATGTAGGCCCAATGGGCCTGTGGGCCTCACATGGAAAGAATCACACAAAAGTGTGATTAGTTTTGGGCTAGATTGTGTGAACCACACGGCTAAGGCCATATTGGGCTATGTGGGCCATACGAGTGTGTGGGCCCACATGGACCTGCAACATGGGTCGTGAGGCCATTATCACAGATTGACTGTAAAGGTTGCACGGGTCGCACGAGATGACTATGGACCTACTGATGGGTCAGTAAGTGTACTTAGACCCGTTACTGATAAAATGATCAAAATTCCCTAAAAGGGTAAAATGACTGTAATACCCCTGTAAGGTAAAATGACTGATTTGTCTTATGCCATGTATGACTGTATTTGAGCATGCCACGTTATATGTATGTTGCATCCCTGTAAGATATTATGATGCTATGCATGACATGTTGCATGGGATTGGGATTATTATTTTTGGAGGAAGTGTACTATACTGATATGGTCGCACGGGTCGCACAAAAGGACTGTGGACCTAAGGTTGCACAGGTCGCACAAGACGACTATGGAGCTATTGCTTGGTGTGTAGGGTTGGGTGGGTCGATTTTATCCCCCACATAGTGTGTAGGGTTGGTACGGAGATGGTGTGTAGAGGCTGGATTGGGTAGGATTTTTTTTCGATTGCATACTGTACTGATTTTGTAATGGGCTTAGGCCCCACTGATACTGTTACTGGATTGGGCTCAGGCCCACAATGTTTCTGATTCTAGAATGGGCTAAGGCCCTAACTGAAACTGAGGGCTTAAGCCCAAATTGTGTTTACTCTGATTGTTTGCTTATATAGGATTACACACTGAGTTTTCGTAAACTCACCCATCTATTTTAACTATACAGGTACTCCGCAGACTTAGACGGATCAAGGTGATAGAGGACTCAGTGGGGGCCACTCGACGTAGTTAACTTTTAATATCATAATCAACGTTTATTTTGGGGTTTTACATTATGTAATAAGACCTTTTTAATTTTTATTTTGATTTGAGGATTTTATTTACTTTATTTTACCTGTTAGTAATAGGATTCAAATTTTCAAGTAAATATAAACAAATGATTTTCTGAACACATCACACTTACGTAACACATTTTGAAAGCTTCTGCAACAAACACCGTTTTAAAGTTTAATAACAAACTCATATAGTTAATATTTTGCTAAACCAACTTGAATTTTTACAATGAACCAAACACTCTAAACTTTTCTTGAGAACCTAACGAAGTTTTTATGTAGAACGGATTTTCCAAAGAATTCGTGTTTTGGAAAAACACTCCAATGTGACATCATAGATTCAGCCATAATGTCTAGGCCAGGTTTGGGGTGTTACACATCCGCTACACACCATCTCTGTACCAGCCCTAAACACCATATGGGATAAAATCAACCCACCCAACCCTACACACCAAGTCGTACCAGTTACGGCACTAAAACAGTATTTGCAGCAGAGCTGCCAAAAATAGGCTTATAGCCTTTCAGTACACTTCCTCCAAAATCATATATCCCACCCCATGCAATGCAACATAATATAAATGTATATACAGTAAAAATGGCATGCTCAAACAGTCATACATCACATAGGGGTATATCAGTCATTTACCTCATAAGGGTATAATGGTCATTTCATCAATTTGGCGTCTAGGTATACTTACTGACCCAACAATAGGTCTGCAGTCTCGTCTCGGGCGACCCGTGCAACCTTGACAATCAAACAGTGAAAATGGGCCCAAAGCCCATGATGTGGCCCATGTAGGCTCGCACGCCAGTATGGCCCAATAAGCCCAAAAATGGCCTTGACTGTGTAATTTGCACAGTCTGGCCCAATAATCTCTACACATCCGTGTGATTTACCCGTGTGGGCCAATAAGCCCATAGGGCCCACACGACCCAATTCGGCCCAACATGGCCCAAAGCGGCCTAAGCCCATGAAAGCGCTCATGGTGGCCTCTAGGCACGAACGCCCACGTTTTACGTGTTCAGATTACCACACGAGTGAGTGCATGCTCATGTAGTGCTAAAAGTCACACTTTTCAGCTTTTGCCGGTCTACGATAAGAGCAGTGTGGTTACACACCTGATTGCTAAATTGCCCTACTGGCCCATAAGATTCGCCAATCTATTTCAAGTAGAAGTTTCAGTTAATAGTCTAAAATCGAATTAAAGCAAACCCTAATCGAAACACTTTTCATAACACTACCTACCCCTCGTTTTGACCGATTTAAGAACCGTTGCAAGTAATCGTTTCCAATCCTTAGTGACTACCTGCAACCCATACACTTTTTGTAAATTATTATCATACACAAACCATTGTACCAAGCGTATAGCCACTTACCAAAAGCGAAGACTAAGAGTGAGGGACAACAGCATTCGGCCAACACCCCAAAGCACACCTTAATTCTGAGGCACGAGATGCAATAATCTCGCTCCCTATCAGAAAACGCCAGAAGGGAGAGTTAATAACCAAGGTTATTTCGGCCAGAACAAAAGAGGGAGGAGAGGAATAAAGTGATGAAAGGGAGAAAGAACCTTGTATTTTACCCTCAACCGATTGCTCAAAGAACCAGTTCAGAAGCCGAAACACAATAGGGGATAGAAATATGCAGGGAGATTCGACAAGGGTTAAGGTCGTAGAAGAAGAATAGAATATTCGGCTAATGGCCCAAAGAGAGGATAAAGGTTGATGACCAAAAAAGAGGGAGAGAATACAGTATTCGGCTTAGGTTCCAAATAGAAGAGAGTGTAAGAGAAGCGATTGAGAGGAAAATAAGAGAGAAGAGAGGAAACCTAGAAGATGTTCGGCCAAAAGAAAAAAAGAGAGAAGAGTGATTGAGAGAGAATGGTTTATCAATCAAAGTGCAGTTTTACGAATGGCCACAAGCAAAAGTCGACTATCAAAGCAAGCAACACGAATCTCCAGAGTGAAAAGAGCACAAGGGAAGACAGATAACGAAAAAGGAAGTAAAAACTCAACAATATTCGGCACCCATAGTCTAAGACCGAATTGGCATAGGAGAGTTCTCACAATCAGCAATCACTCGCACACACCTCAACCACCCATAATCCTCTCCTAAAATCTCTCCACTACATCCTCAAACTGATCACCACCCAATCCTCCTTTCTTCTCCTCAATTTCAGCTAACATGATCCCTTACTTTACTCAACAACCCAACCGACCAAGCAATAGAGTCCCACTGCCCTACAACCTCCCACACCGCTACTTGTAAAAATAAACGCACTTGCACGCAGCAAGACTCGAACCCCAGTCTTCTAGCAACAAATAACACGCCACTAACCCCTTGTCCAGTAAGCTTTTTATGTCATGCAACCTTCACAATAATTTAAAAGTCTACTAGCTGGAGACAACGGTTAACTCAGGTAGAAGAACAAATTTTACTCAAGCCAAGGTTTAAACCCATGGCTCCCCAGACACTCCCAGAGCACTAAACCATTATGTCAGACATACATCCAGGCCACAACACATGGAAATAATTTTAACTGGGTTTTTGAGATATGGGGTGTTACAACTAACTGCACCCACTCAAGACTTAAAGCTTCTAGGCCCAAAATTCAGGGCGTTACAAATAAAAATTCAAAGTCATATAAAATATATGCGGCATTGGCTTTTGAAAACATAAACAATATACAATTGTATATTATACCATATCACCTTATATCATAGTATAATATTCATTATTATATAAGATAATAGCTAACATTACAACATGGCCAAATATATATATTTTTTACAGTGCAATTTCATGCGCATATTACCGAATTAATATGGACCATTTTTTAACACAATTACCAAATCAAAACATACTAGTTTATAAACAAAATACTAATAATTCAAACATCATCTATTCGGTCATTAATATACATACAAATAATTCATAGCATTTCTGTATGACTTAATAAACCAAATTTATATATATTAATGCCAAATCAAAACATGCCGATTTCACAAATTATACAGCATACTAAAATATCATACACAAGACCAATTGTTCTCTTATCTATTCGACTAGCAAAATCAACCTATACACATTCATAAATTTCCAATTAACGAACGAATCTATATAGCCATTTCACTTACAATATATATACTCATTATTTTAACTCTTACTAAGCCAAATTATAAAATCATACTTGACATTTCTTGTTACCAAAACATATAACTAACACCTCAAACATATATATACCCTGAGATAATATATATATATCAAACCAATACACCATATGCCTAAATATATATATATGCAAATGCCGAATCATCAATCAAACATATTCATTACCCAAATTCAACATTTAGTCAAATACACTAGTTAACCAATCTAAAACCATTACTATCAAATACCAAACATAACCGAATCATTTTAACCAAAAGTGACATTACAAACATAATTCATACTTATGCATATACCATGGCCGATTCAAACAAACCACATCTAAAATAACCAATATTGAATTACAAAAACCAAGCACATCAAACATTTTAATCAAGAACATATAAAACCAAACTTAAGCATAATAATCAAGCCATTTTCGCATGGCTTTATTACCTGCAATTTCAAAATAAACTAACTCCAAGGCTAGCTATACATGCCATAAGTTAGAGTTCAACTTATAAAAGTGCCAAAATAGTTGATAGTGTGATAGACTTTGCTGACGATCCTTGACCTCGTATCTAGACTTCGAAATCTATAAAATAGAGGCAATCATAAACACACACAGTAAGCTATCATAGCTTAGTAAGTCATAAGCAAATAAACAACTCAATAATATAATTAACTCATTTAAACCAAACCAAATTATACTATGACAATCACATTAAATCTCAAGTTTACAATTTCATGTATAACATATACTTTCACATATAAACTTATTCATGGCCGAATGTACAATATATATATATTAACAAAGTATCATTCAATTTCAAAGCCAAAATATCATTATATAACCAAGTACATTTATACTCATATACATATACTCATGAATTGAAATATAACATCACATACATATTCATAGTATATGGCCGAATATACTATACAAATGCACATATTTTTACATTAGTAACTTGTATAATTTGCATCACATATTGAATAGCCAACTTACCTTATTTCAAATAGGTAATAAGCTAACTCATACCTGATCGTTTTAGCTCGTTTTACACATTCGATTACAACTTATCATTGCCCGTTGAACCATTCGGAATTAAATAGCATACTTGGATAATCACACATATCGTACAATGCCAACGTCCCAGACGTGGTCTTACATGTAATCACATATCGATGCCACTGTCCCAGATAGGGTCTTACTCATACACATATATCAGAATCACATATCGATGCCAACGTATTAAACGTGGTCTTACTCGTACACATATATCAATGCCATGGTCTTACTCGCACATCACATATGGAATCCTATGTTATGACATATGTATCCTAGCTATTTCTAAGGTTCACACGGAGCTTTCAGACGTCATAACTCGAACGGAACGAATTTGTAAATATAGCTCCCTAGCATATACACATTCGGCTAACAACATATATACTTCACATAATTCATTTTACCATAATAAGCTCATATTTATTTAAAATAAACAACATCTATTTGCTTATAAACTTACCTCAGACGATGAAAATCGGAACGGGAGGGCTAATCGACAACTTTAGTTTTTCCACGATCCAAATGCAATTTCTTTGGTTCTTGATCTAAAAATGTTCAAAGTAAACTCATTCAAACATATTTTTACTCAATTTAGTCCAAAAAAAATAAATGGGCAAATTACTATTTTACCCTTAACATTTTACATTTTTTACAATTTAGTCCAAATTGCACAAAACACAAAATATACAAAATTTCAATATACCATGCTTAGGCCGAATATTCATCTTCCTTATACAAGTCCATACATTTCATTTATTTCACATTTTAGTCCCTCAATTTATTATTTTTGCAATTTAGCCCTAATTACTCAAAATCATCAAAAATTCCAATACAAAACATATCAATCCAAAACATATCTTTCATAATTCATCAACTAACATCACAAAACTCAAATATTCATCAATGATGTAACTCAAAATATTCATCAAAATCAGAAATTTAAACATGGGCTTTGTACATTACACTGCAATGATCTCAAAAACGTAAAAATTATAAAAAACTGGGCTAGTTACATACCTTGATTGAGCTTAACAAAGGGCCGAACCTAACCTCTTTATTTTTCTTTCCTATTTTTATTTTTCAGTCAACATAAAAAAGATGAACACAATGGCTTTAATTTTTTATGTTTTATGTTATTATATCTTATTAATTCTTTTACATAAATAACCTTTATTATAAAATATAAAACCATTATAAATCATGGTCATTATCGTCCACACATTTAATTATGGCCTAATTGCATTATAAGTGCTTCATATTATAAAGACAACAACAATTAGGCATTTTTACATTTAACCTTCAAATTTTCATGTTACGCGATTAAGCCCTTTTAATTAAATCAACGCTCAAACAGCAAAATTAGAACACAAAAATTTCACAGATATAAATTCGAACATAATAAACACAGAAAATAATTTTAAATATTTTTCTGACTCAGATTCGTGGTCCCAAAACCACCGTTCTGAATAGGGTCTAAATCGAGCTGTTGCAAATTATGTAGAGGTTGAGATACTTTTTTTGTGGCTTGGATTGACATTGCACAGAGGATTTCAACCAACAATGTTACACACCATTTTTCCAGTTTGAAAAGGTATATTTCAACACTATTTCAACCCGATTTATTCCTCATACATGGATCCGTGGTTGATGATCGCTAGAATAATTTTTTCGCTGTTCCACGGGGCACACCTGCGATCCAACATATTCATCTTACACAACTACCTTTGATCCATTACGGATGACTTGAAAACAAAATTTTTTGTATACAACTATAGAAAGCCTTGCACATAAAAAGCTCCCACTGATATGACTTCACAGATGAAATATCAAAATGCGGATAAACTTTCACCTCTTAGCAGATTATCCCCATGAATTCTATCTTCATTAGTTGCCTTTGCAGACCCAATACATCCACTTCCTTGAGAGGAAATCTTTGCAAATTCTTAGTTAAGAGCTTGTGAGAGAATACCCATGGATAATTTCCATAGCACGCCTTGCACCAATAATTACAAATAATCAAATAAGCCAGATCATGGCAAATAGTTCCTGTTGCAAACTTCTATTAGCAGCTTGTCCTAATGGACTCAAATTCGTATTAAAACCTTACATATTCCTGTTTCAGACCCAAGTCTACAGATTCATGTCTTATGAAAGAACATACATTCCCTTCTTATTTTAAGGACAAAAAGTCATAAGGTCATGCAAAAGTAGGGGAAGGACTTGTCTCTTGAGTTGAAAGGACATAACTTCCCTTTTTCTTTTGCAATAGGTGCCCACCAACCTTCCCTAGCAGAACTAGTGGGCTTCTACCAAATGATGGTTGAGGACTGCAGAATCATTGATTGGGTGCTTCATAAATTTTATGGTGTGAACGAAACTAAACAGGTTGAGTTAAAAAGGCTCATGCACTCCTCTAAGCAATCACTTAACCAACTCTACCAAGTACATAAGGCGATTGCCCGTCAAAACCACGAACTGGCTGATTTTGTCTCTACATGGGAGAATAAATACAAATCTTTGGAGACTAGGGAGAAGGAGTTAGTGAAGAGGGTCCTCCAACTGGAAAGAAAGAATAAAAACTTGGAGGGGCAACATCTGGTTAATATGGAGCAGTTGCGGAAAGAGAACCATGAAGCCCTAGATAAATACAAGGTAGACCTCACAGCTAGTATGAGGGACTATTTACCCAAAATAAGATCAAACCTGATGCTGCACGCCTAAGTAGCCGCGAGACCCTTCGGTGTGAAATAGGTGAACTTTAACTATATGTGCAAACTCACCACTACTGATCTGGGCTTTGATCTGTTCTGTCTCTCAAGCAAGGAATAGGAAGAGTTTCAACAAAAATGGAAAGGGCTCTAAAATTTATTCCTCCCCAAAGACCATAAGGTGACTAGTATTGCTCCTATCCAAGAAACCAATCAATAAGGAGAAGAGGACTTAAAGGATGAAACTACCGATGACCAGCCAACTGAGGGAGCAAATTAACTTTCTTGTTGTAACTATATATGTCCCTTTTGCAATGTCATGAATCAAAATTTGTTAAAATTTATATTATCTTCTGGATTTACTAGCTTTAGTTCTTACTTTCTGATTGTTGTGGTTCTTTCATATTTTGTACTCAATTCAGTAATTTGTGGATTCTTCTCCTTACCTTATACTTTACACAACTGTCCACTAGCAGGCACTTAACTATACAACTCACAATATGCCTTAACAACAATTTAAGGGACTAAGCCAGAATTTACATAACATGTATACAGGGGCTAACTTTCAAGATCCTATTTTTTGATGACCAACTAAACTGGAGCTTTGATACCACTTAAATTGTAATGCCCTGTACTTGACCCGATCACAGGATCCAGACTATAGGGCGCTACACTCCATATTCAATTTTAACTAACATATTCATTAGTGCAATTCTCATTTTTCAAACACTGTAAGACAAAATAATATTTATAACACCATTACTATTTGACTTCACAAATCTTAGAATCTAATTCAATGATAAAAATTCAATGTAAGGTACAATGATTTCACGAAGTAACTTTTACCTATTGAATTATTTACTTAATATTGGAATTCTATTCTGACCGCTTATTTACAAATATGATTAAGACCCTTAGGCTCTACCTTTAGGTCGCCTCATTGTATACATATTACATCTAAGGAGCATGTCTGTCTGAGCACGAAAGATTCTAGCTTGGTCCCACTTTGAAACCTCACATTTTTCCTTTTTACCTGCAATACATAATGACATAAATGTAAGTTCAAATGAAATTAGTGAGCTATCTTTACCTTGCATTAGTGGAATGCTAACAAGCTAGCGCTTCATGATATAGAATTAAGGTCTGACTCACTTGTACTTGGTACATTATCCTTAAGACACCATCGCTTATTAACTTGCACATCCTGGAGGACAGTTCATCTTACTTGACTGCCTTTAATCCAGTATAACAACTTATAAATAGAAGTTTTTATATTTGGCTGCACAAAGCCTTTCACATAAAAATCTCCCACTAATAAGACTTCACAGATGAAATATCAGAATGTAGATAAAAATTTGACCTCTTGGCAGATTATCCCTGTGAATTATATCTTTATTAGTGGCCTTTGCAGACCCAATGCATCCACTTCCTTGAGAGGAAATCTTTTTGGATTCTTACTTAAGAGCTTGTGAGAGAAAACCCATGGATAATTTCCATAACTCACCTTGCACCAATAATTACAGATAATCAAATAAGCCAAATCTTGGTGAATAGTACCTGTTGCAAACTATTATTAGCGGATTGTCCTAATGGACTCAGATTCATATTACAATCCTCATGGATTCTTATTTCAGACCCAAGTCCACGGCTTCATGTCTTACGAAAATATACTAGCGGATTCATAAGGAAGACCCCTATTACGGGTTAATAAAGAAAATCAACTTATCTTAATCAAATAGACAAATCTACCAGATTGCCATATCCTGCCTCAGTCTCGCAATAACATATAACTCATTCATAGTGGTCTACCTTCAGAAACAGATAACATGTAGGCAGATTTTTAAGAGCGAATCCCCTATTTACAAAATCATACTCGTGGAATAGTCTTGATAGACTGTCAAATCTTGCACATACAGACTTGCATAAATAGGTAACTCACTCTTGGCGGGCTTATCAAGTGGATCTCATATTTGTAAAGACAAAAATACGAACATATATATACAGATTCTCATACGTGATTTTATCTCGTGGACTCTTATAGGATTATGCAACCTAGGCAAGTCAGGTGTAATCAAAACACAAATTACTTCGTGGACCACCTTTGATGTTGCCATGGCCATGGACCAGCATTCATTCAAACATCCTGTAAAGGGCTCTCATACGTCCCATACAGGGATCTCATATATTGGTACGCACCTTTCTCCATATGTTTCACCCGAACCTCCATAAATTAGATATCAATGATATTTATTTTTGATATAATCTGCCCGAACCTCTGTAAATTCTCTTTGTTAATTTAAACACTTACATGTTCCCCCGCAAGGCTAGGTCATTCACCAATCACAATTTGTATTTACATGTCATACCGGAGGCAAATAACGTATTATATTCCCTTCTCCATCTTTCATCTTAATCACAATTTAACAACCCTCCACAACTCCGCATAATTCATATGCATGCATCTCATACACAGGCATTTTACCAACACTACTATTCATGCACGACATATTATGTCAAACCTTTCATGCATTTTCATAACAACACAACATGCCTCATTATACATCAATATTCAGATATGGAGTAACTCATCATTTACACAACATTCAATCATATAATGATGCATCATTTACTCAACATTCAACCAACATGCCTAGCATACGATACTAGAATAAATGAATAACCATATAAGGCTGGAGTTTTGGAACTCACTTAGAGGTTGATGCCAAAACCATCTACTTAGATTTTCTATTGCTACCCAAGGCTCCATCTTACAAAACATAACAACTATTTCAGAATCTCCAATGAAGCTATTTCATCATCGTAAAATCATAATTTGTTTGCATGCGAAGGCTATTAAAATAATTATCCACAACTTTATCTAAAACAGAACAAAATCGATGAATAGATGAAATCCTTATCTTTCTTTCCTTTTCTTAAATTTGTAACACATAAAGTTTAAGAAGCTTACCAATTTGAGAAATTATCAATTACTTATACCCAAATTTAGCATCTTTCCTATCAGAAATATGGTTGAAATCCAACCTTTTCACAACTAGTCCACCAATTTCTCTTATTTGCATTAGAGCTCACTCAATTTGTAAGATTTTCAAATTAATCCCCAAAATTTCCATTACAACCTTAACTTAACATTTCGGGGAGTGACATATGTACACTTTTATTTTTCAAACAAATTGGTTTAATAAAAATATCCATTAATTACATTATTACCCTTTATATATTATCCTCAATGTTTTTTCATGTAAAGCAAAATGGAAACAAATATTGACTCACTAGTTATCTAATGTTTAACTAATACTGAGTAGTATTATGTGGTTGGATCATAATACAAAAAGACAACTTATATTAGTAGATGAACATAAACATATCCTTAGTCTAATAAAAAATAAGCAAACCAATTGAAAGACTAATATGTTGTCCTTTAAGTCCAATTAGGGAGATGCTTTGACTTGAGCATCGAAGTGGATGATTCCAAAAAAATAGAGACATATATGTGATTTACTAGACTGACAATACATTGGATAGGACCCAAGTAGAATAGATATTGAATCTGTTTATGGATTTATTCAGTTGTGATGTTCATAGTGTGGCATACCTTAATCTTGAGTGAATGATGGACTATGTATGTGTAACTCGTATACTTTGATGTAAGTAAAAGTCAGAGTTCAAATAGTTAAGGAACTAAAAGTTGATGCTTTGGGTATATGACTTTTGCAATATGTAGTATCATTTAAAATAGTGGAATTCATAGTCTAAAGAAATGGGTAAATGATATCCTCTCATTGTTATTACATGATAGATGAAAAGTAAAAGTGGTCATGAGCCATTTGTCTTTATGATAAATGACTTAATTACTATTTGATAGTAATTGACTTTTCATGAAGAAAGATGAAATAATTACCATGAGATAAAATAGAATCATTTTAGGAGACTGAGTTTAACTCAAAGAGATTAATGATATCATTTGAAGGTAAGACACTTATAACAAGGTCATTGGATGAACATTAATCAAGTAACTTTCGTAATGGTATGCAATAGTGGAAAGCTCAGTCATGATACTATAGTGGAATGACTTATTAATAGGTGAAAAGTTATAATTTAATTATAAATCATTTGAGCCCTAATAGTATATGTCCAATCAGTCCCTTTGCTATCTTATTAAAGTCAAAAATGAATTGCATAAGAAATCAAAATGAACAGAAATGAATGGAAATGATAAAGTTAGAGAAATGGGTCACATTCAGAAATGAATGCATTTTTTCACTAAGTATGAAGATGACTTGAGAATTAATTTAAGCCTTTTGAATTATTATTTAATCAAATAATTGAAGTTCAAAACTGATATTAAATTAATTAATCATTGTGAATCCGTTGAATATGGAAATTAAATATATTTTCTCATAATTTTTTTTACTATAAAGTTTCCAAAACTTTAACGAGATTAGAATTGGGTTGAAAAAATCATTTAATTGAGAAAATTAATTAATTTAATTTAATAAATAATATTTATTTTGAGAAATAAAAAATAAGTATTGGGTTGGATTAAATTATAAAGTGTTGGGTGTGCCGCCCCCCTCTCCTAATATTGGAGAGGCCCAATACAATACAGTTCCAAAACCCCTCATAAGACATATGAGGAGTGACAACCCTAGTATATTAAACTAGGTGACTAGGTTTTCTATCAGATAAGTATTATTTGTGTTCTACTAATTCAACTACGATTCTCCTATCTCTTCCTATAAATAGATGGCACTAGTATAACTAAAAATAAACAACTTTGAGATATTGTTATTCTTCCCAAAAATAGTGAGAATGTATTTTCTAAGTATAAATTCTATTTTTCTGAGAATAACAATTCTACCAATTTCTATTGATTGAGAATTACTTTCCTACCAAAAGTCAGAGATTGTTGGCTCTGTATTTGCTTCGTGATTGTTCGAGCCCACAATTGAATTGATTCGTGGTACGAGAATAGTGGAGAAGGTCATCCAGTTGAAAGCAAGGAATGTCTAGGATCCGCCTCACACAAAGTACATGTACTTTTCGAGAAAATTTTTTTGTTATAAACATCACAACCGGACTCGATTTTCAAAATGTTAGTTTTTTGCTGTGACAGAAAACCTTTTTTAAACCGAATTTTTTCCATCATTGTCTTCTCAATTAGCTTATGCCTTTTTCCTTACTTCGGTTCTCAACCTTTACAAGTGAATTGGTCTCCTTTACCCTACCCTGATCTCCTCTTTTTCTTCCTCCCTTGTTGTACTTTGTATCAACAAAACCTTAGTCAATAAATACACGTGGAAAATAATTAACATGTCGAATGGTAGTTTTTCGATTGTGCCATATTGGATTGCTTTCCTTAATTGTAACTTTAAATTGATATACTATATGTATATGATTACAATGAAGTATAATTAAAAACAAATATAAAGTGTAATTCAATATTTTATCAAATATTCTATCCAAAATTTTTATTTAGTTTTAATATAATAATATTTTTTGTGTTAAAGTTAATAATAAATTAAAATAAAAAAATATTGTTTATCTATAGATTTGAATATTTTAAATTACAATAAAATCATAATTCAAGACTTGATAGTAAGTGTAATTCAATATTGAAAATGGTTCTAGAAGAGATATCAGATTTTTCTCAAGATCATTTGGGATACGGAACGTCGCTCTTAAAGAAGAAGTTAATCACAAGTAATCAACTTCATCTTGTATGATATTTAAGGAACAAGTTAAACAGAATTTCTCCTAAACTAATTTCTTACGTGAATTTGAATAATGTGAGATCATCGATGACATTACTAGTCAGTGGGATAGTGTTTGAACTGCACATATATCTAAATGCAGTTGTTATGGTCGAGTATCTTACAGCGATCTCCTCTAGGTATTCTATATGTTCTTTTGTTCTTAGAGATATATGCAATTGTTCATCTTTAGATGTGATTCTTATCGTAAGAGAATGCTAGTTAATCATAATGTTAGACAAAAGTATTGTTAGTTTGGTTGATTATGATCGGCATTGTTATATTTTTCTTTGGCATTCTATTCTATTATGTTCGATAGGAGATTCAACAATAAGACCCATATGATGTTATTTTATTTCTTTTACTGGTTGATGTTATGAATTATATATATGCAATTTAGCTAGTGTGTATGAGCGATATTCTTCTTCTGGATTTTCTTTGGGGAATCATCAATCTCTTTATCATTCAATATAGGTTGTAGTCTCAGTAATTCAGTAAAACTCCACATCTTGGATTTCATTATCTCAGTTTTCTTATCATTCTTATTATTTAATCTATCAAACCTAGTTCATCTATAAAGGATATTCATTGGCCGGAGGTAATTACATCTATTACAGTTATAATTCCTGGTTCAATCATAGGAGCACAGTGATATAGATCTCAGATTATAGATGTTATATTACTGCACTAGTAGTTATTGGGACTACATTCAGTTTTTCTCATTTGTCTCGTATTGCACTATTGATATTTGAGGTATTGTTCTATCTATACGGTTGTAACGCCGATTTCATTATAGCACTATGCTTTTAATTCATTTGATGGTCACAGCTTCAATATAATTCAAAAATTCGATGTTAATAATTGAAATTGTTTCATTATATATCCCATTTCTAGCTTTCATGAAAGGGATAGGTAACGAAAAAAGTGTAGATGATGGAAGATCGAGCTTAAACTTGTATATTGGTTCTAAGTCTTCAGGTAATCTCGATTTATGTCAACGAGTTAAAACGGGATGTTATGTTTCGTTAAAGTTAACGCAGTTTTTAGAGATCTTTGATTGGTATTCTAAGGGAATTATGATAGACGATATATCTGGATTATCTTGACAACAAGAAGAAACAATTATTCTAAAATGTTATTACTCGATTGATAGATCAACTCAATTGTGTTCGTCAGAACGGGTTACTCCTTTGATAAGTAAGGTAAGTTGTTTATATTCGAGCTTAGTTCTCGATTTGGGAATAAATTTTATGGATTCACATGTAAATAGACAGATAGTCTGAATGAAGAAATCATATTCTAGATGATATGATACATAATTATATCTATCAGATCAACTATAATCGAGAAATGATATTATGGTTTAAAGTCATCTCGATAGTTACAACTATCACATTTATGTTTAAATAATATTATTTGAAGCTTTACATGAAATGGAATGTTCATCGGTTATAAGGTACAGATGTAGATGCATCAAAAACATCGATTAGAGTATGTTGTAAAAATTTTGAACTTTAGCTAAATGATATGAATTGTCTAATGTGCTTGGAATATGATAATCTGAGTTTTCTTTCAATTATGTATCGACAGATGATTGTTGGAAATTTTTTGGTAGTTGTACTAGGAATGATAAAGTGATGACATGAGAACATCATAGTTGTTTAGTAAAGTTCAGATATAGTATCAAGTTCTAATATGACTTATTTTACGAGTTCTGAATCAAGATGATTTATGATTGATTTATCTATGCATTACCATTGTAAAGGTGGAATAAAAACTCAACTTGATAGCTATAACAGGTAAGAAATTTCAAGGACGAAATTTTCATAAGGGGGAAATTTGTAACAACCTGTTTTTCAATGGTGTCAGAAACAGTGGATTCGAGGCCACAAATCTGATGAGTAAGTTCATAAATATTATTCACAAATATTTACAAGTCAATTATGGTTTTTTAAAGGTTATTGATATGGTAATATATGCTATTTGAATGATTAATTAAGTTCAACTGGTAAGACTCGAAAGTCAAGCGGTTTTAAAAAATGAGATATCGAGATCTAATTTCTATAAACTGAGCCGTAAATATTTTTATAAATATTTACGGAGTGTCATTAAGGCTGTATTAAAGTTTCGTTAAGAAATTTCGATGTTTCGATAGTTATTTAATTAAAATGGCATAATGAATGACTTAATGGTAAATAAACCCTTTATGGAACTAATGGACAATTATGGGCATGGATTTGGTGTTTTATTTAATTATTAATCAAGGTTAAAATGGTAATTTGGTAATTAAATTAAATTAAATTAAACCAAGATCCATTATCATATTTTACAATTCTTCTCCACCGATTTCTAAATGGGGGAAGAAGCCATTTTTAAGCTTGGAGGATTTGACAACTTCATAAGCTAGATTGGTACGTAATTTTAGCCCCGTTTCTAATAATTTTTATGTTTTTGAGATCTTTGCAATTAGGTCCAGCTAGCTCGTACCTTTGATTTTGAAACTGTTAAAGATATTAAATGTTTCCATTGATGAATCTATGTCATTTTAGATGTTAAATGATGAATTTGAAGTGTTGGTTGATATTTAAAAGTATTTTGTTAAGTAATTTTGATGAATATACTGATTAAGGACTATATTGTTGAAATAGTAAAAATAGAAGGATTTGATGTGAAATTATTACAAAGGTGGGTTGTATTGGTTGCCATGAACATTCGGCTAAGCTTAAATTTGGGTAAAATGGTTAATTTGCATGTTTTAGGCCTACGGACTAAATTGAATAAAAGTAAAATGTTATGCGCAATTGTGTAAAAATGTCAAAAATGACTAAATTGCATAAAATAAATTGTTTTACTATCTAAATTAATAAAATTATTAATTTAGATCAAGATCGAGTAGAAAATTGAGGATAATGGAAAATTACCAAAAAGCTCTTATATTTTATCATTTCTACAATTTAGCCAGGTAAGTTCAGAGTTTTCAATACATAAATAAATTTCTACTTGCATTTTTATAGTATCGTTCTTTAATTAAATCTTCATAGCTAATTAATTAATGATTGCACTTATGTGCCCCTGTTTGTACTTCAGTACCCCTGAATGCACATTTGTGCCCCTTTTTGCACCTCAATGCCCCTGATCACACATTCGTGCTCCTGATTGTACTTTGGTGCGCCTACTATGCATCTATAATGCCCTTGGTATGGTTTAGTTACTCGAGTATCCGCGTCCAGTTACTAGTTCAACAAGCATGAAAAGGGATGAACCGGTAAGGGCTTGTCGAAACTAACCCATTAAGTTTCAATTTTGTAACTTTATGAATCATTATTTCTCTCCGATTGATTTCATTATGACTATTATAGAAAGGTACAATGTACAGATGGTCAAAGTATGAACATTCATGATTATGAAAAGTATGATTTAAGTGATGCTATGTTTATATACCATATCTTACCATGTGATGATAGTGCTAAGTTATGTGTTATGCAAATGAAATGTTAAGTGTTCAATATGAACCAAGACATGTATGTATGAAACTCATTGAAATAGGGATACAAGGAAAACATGATATGTTATGAAGAATGATAAATCCAATTGGATCATGCCCAAGTATTATGGTTATCTATGTTAAGTTCACATGAATTATGTTCAAGTATGCTAACATGTGTTGCTGTTGGTGCTTAGATTTGTGCCAAGTTTATGATTGGATTATATCATGCTTAATCTTAATGAAATACAATGAAACGATAAGTGACCAAGTGGAAAGATGCTTATGTGCATGAAAGAGTGGTAAGAATCAAAGTATGTAATTTTTTTTTTTTATGAAATGGTTTAACATGTAGTTCATTCCAAAAGAGCTATATTTAAATTCACTATCTTGTAGTCATGGTTGATGTTATGCATATATCTTGTGTGTTATGCATATGAAACGGGTGAGGAGAGGTAATGAAATGGTAAATTCATAGTTGGAATGAAATTTGATGAAAAGCGAATAAGGGTTTTGAAAGATGCATTTATATCTGAGACATTTACGTATGCTATGGATGAATATATCTATATCATGGATAAATACACTAAGTCTGGAATTGATAGTGTCGTTTAGAATTATGATAAACATTGGGAACAAATTGGAAAATAAGTAAATTGGAAGGTGTATAATCTTATAGAAAGGTTGATGATTATAAATTACGTCCCATAAAATCCTATCACGTTATGAATGATAAATATATACGACATTAATGAACTTACTTATTTGTGAGTCAATGCT
This sequence comes from Gossypium anomalum, assembly GCA_025698475.1. Lineage (NCBI taxonomy): Eukaryota > Viridiplantae > Streptophyta > Magnoliopsida > Malvales > Malvaceae > Gossypium > Gossypium anomalum. Next base: position 45,656,316 of record CM046963.1, read on the forward strand.
CATATAGATTTATGAATCTTATGGCATTGGCATAGTTTTATGTTTATTCTATAAAGTTTATTATTGAAATGGAATACTATGCTTAAAGTTTATACAAGCTTACTAAACAATCAATGCTTATGTAGTCACCTTTCTCTTACTTTTCAGATTATCAAAAGCTCGATCAAGTTGGAAGCTAGTCAGAGATCCATCACTAGCCATCGATTTTATTGGTAGATTTTGATGCTTTGGTTATAGTTATAATGGCATGTATAGTTGGACTTATGTCTAATGTTTAGTTAATGATGTTAGCATGTAATGTTGCTTGAAATTGTGAAACTTAAGTTACTTTGATGCTTAACGGTTGGTGTTTATATGATCAAATTGATGCATGGTTTTATGGCCAAAGTGGTAACTGTTGGCATGTTTGCAAAGTGATCATTTAGAGCATGTTTTGATATGGAATTTAGTTAAATATGTTTGGTTGAATTATGACCATTTGGGCAGCATGTTTGCAAGGTGATCATTTAGAGCATGTTTTGATATGGAATTTAGTTAAATATGTTTGATTATTGTGATTGAGGTGCCTTTTGGCATATTGGCTGTATGGATAGATACCATATTGAATTAGCCTTATTATGCATATTTTAGGTATGTTTGAAAGCTAGATTGTATGTGCAAATGTCTTGTAGGTGTGAGCTTGAAATGGGTGAAAGGAATGGCTTGAAATTGGTTAATTTCTTGTCCACATAGCCTAGGACACGGGTTTGTGTCTCAGTCGTGCGTGACACACAGCTACGCGACACGTCTGTGTGTATGGTTGTATTTTGAAGGTTTCCCGGCCTGGCACACGGGCGTGTGGCTTGGCTGTGTAACCCAAGTAAGAAAGTTACATGGGCATAGACACGAGTTGGGACATAATCGTTTCTCCCTACTTTGAATGTCCACATTGCCTTAGACATAGGCGTGTTTCTCAGCCGTGTGAGTCACACGGCCGTGTGACCCCTGCAGTGTGAATTTTATCATCATTTTCCATGAAGTTTTAAATGTTTTTGATTTAATCCTGAATGATTTCTAAAGTGTTTCTAAGGCCTTGAGGGCTCGAATCAGGGATGTTATGTGTGTGTTTGATTGGATTTTTTAATGTTTATAAAATGGTGGAAATGAATGATTTGAGTTACGTTTTATAGTAGTGCTCTGTAACCTTATTCTGGCAACGGATATAGGTTAAAGGTATTATATTTAGTGGTATTAGAGCTGCGGTTTAGTCGATTCTCGAACTAAATGTAGCATGTATGAAGTCTAGAAATACATGCATTTATAGAACCTGTGATAGTGTGGTATCTCCTAACGCTGATGAGATTTGTTTCAATTTTTTAGATGGAGATGTTTTCCAATCGAGCTAATTCTGATAATACTGAAAGTGATACTCACGTGTATAACTAAAAAGTTGCCAAGGATGAGTAGATGTAACAGCCCGTCTTCAGTGAAATCAGAACCGTGATTTCTAGACCACAAATCCGAAGTTAAAAAATTTATTTTATTATTATTTTATTGCCTACAACATGATAGTAGTACTATATAAATATTTCGTTAAGAAATTTTACCGTTTACACGCTCAATTTGATAAAAAGGACTAAATCACGTTAAGTGTAAAAGTTGAGTTCTAGTAGCTAAAGGTATTACATAGCTATAGAACCTTAAAGTATGAGTCCTTATATGGTAATTAGACCATTAATGCTAATAGTGGAATGTGATGGCTTGGCATTTGTTAAAATTTTAATGTTATTAAAGGTTATATATGTAATTTGGTAAATAAATGACAAATTAAAATAAAATAAAAATTAAGCTATCATCTCTTACCTTTCTTCAACTGATTTTTGCAAAGGAAATAAAGTCATTAATGCTATCATCTCTTACCTTTCTTCAACTGATTTTTGCAAAGGAAATAAAGTCATTAATGCTTGCTAGGTTCGGGCAACTTATTTTCAAGTGCATGGTATGTATTTTTGTCCTGTTTTTAATTATTTCTATGTTTTCGGGACCGTTGTAGCTTAATCTAGCTAGCCCAGGGACTAATTTGTGAAACTATTAAAATATTAGGGTTTTTCCATGAATGAATATAGGTTATTTTTTATTTTTTACGAAAGAAAATGGATAGTTATTGTTAGATAAACAACTTTTGTTAAGTGATTTTTGATGAAATTGTCAAATAGGGATTAAATTTAAAAATAGAAAATTTTACATGGTGAAATTGTGAAATAAATGAAATATGGGGCTTCCTAGAGAACTACTTGATATTCGGCCGTAGTGGGTTTAAATTTCCATTTTTATGAACTTAGGACTAAATTGCAAAGAAATATGATTTTGCCAAAATATGATTTTGGGTTAAATTAAATAAAATACATATTGAATTGAGCTAAATTTATCCATATAGATCAAGACAGACCTCGTACGGCTTTAGATCGGGGCAAAAAGAAAGTATCAGATTAATTGCCTCCGTATCTACCTATACTTGTTGAGGTAAGTTCGTGTGACTAAATTGTGTTTATATGTTATAAATTTAATTATGCATGAATTGTGAATTGTGATATTTATACACGATTGCATATCCAATGAAGTTTGACAATTATCGAGCCCCGTTTGAACATTAAGAATTTGTAGGATACAAATGACATGTCATTAGGGTTTATGTAACACCCCTTACCCTACCAGAGACCAGGACCAGGTACGAGGCGTTACCAAACATGTATTCGAACATTTTCAAAAAATATGGGTTATAAAATTTCGTTCCAAGTCAAAACCATTCAAACAATGTCTTAGCGAGCCTATTATGGGCCTACGAGGCCAAAAACCAACATTGAGAACGGTCCAGGACTAAACTGAGAACCTAAGAAAATTTCTAGGTTAATGCCTCACACGCCCGTGTGCTTTGGGACACGCTTATGCCCCTATCCGTGTGGAATTAATTGAATTTATTTTCTACTTCGAACCTACAGGGTTTTCACACAGCCAAGCACACGTCCGTGTCTCTGGCCTGTGTCCTTCATACGGCCTAGACACGCCCGAGTGGTCGCCCGTGTCCAAAAACTCGAGCATTTTGTTTATGACGTCAGCATGCATCTAGGGGCACACGGCCAAGACACACGCCCATGTGCTAGGCCGTGCCTTCCACACAGTTGAGACACACGGCCGTGTCTCTGCCCGTGTGCTTACTACCATGCATTCTGACTTTAAATTTTTAGGTCCAAGGGACACACGGGCATGGCACGCCCATGGGGCAATCTGTGTGTCACACATGGCCTGGACACATGCCCGTGTGGACCTTATGTAACACCCCAAACCCGGCCTAGACGTTATGGCTGAATCTAACGTGTCACACCGAAGTTTTGAAAACCCAAGCTTCATTTTAATGTTTAAAGATTGTCTTTCATTAACAAAGTGAATGGAAGCTACGCACCAGGTAGGTATTCGAAATAGAGGAGGTGAGCCGTGAAGGCTGCTTAAGTACCAAGCTCTTGATTGGATCCAATCCTAGACATGCCCACAACCATTGCCACACTTTGACAAACAAGTTGAAATTCATTTAAGTAGTTATCTTTGTTATACCGATTATGTGTGTCGTTGCGTTATTTTGAAATCAAGTATCAATTTGAAACGACGTCCTAAGTCAAGTATCATTCTCGACCAAAGTTATCCAAGTCGATCCCCTAAGCCTTGCTGCTCCTCCAAAGTTATCTACTCCGCTATACAAACAATAAGAATCACATGAAAAAGCCCAATAAGGCCTATATTACAAATCGGCAACCTCCCTAAACCATAAGAGGTTTCGACTTTTGTCAACAGTTACTACTGAATCGATTTAGTGTGTGAATACTTACCACAGTCTTTCTTGTGTGCCGTCTTGGGTTTAGTAGATGAGGAATAAGAACAGAAAAGTTACTGATCCAAAAAGAATTCGGCACTACTAATCTTCACAGATTTCGGCTTCTGAGGTTTTTCGGCAAAAGTGGAGATAAAGAGTAGTAGATGAAACAAAAGGGATTAGTGGACTGGTTTTGGAGAAGAAAAGAAAGAAATATAGGTGGAGAGGATGATAGTTTCGGCTAGAAAAGGAGAAAGGAAGAGAAAGAAGGAAACCGTATGGTGGCTACACAGAAGTAAACGGCACAACTACTCCCTAAGTGCCGAAATACCAACCTAATACTCCCTTGCTGAAATCCCCTCTCCAGTTCCCACTATTCGGCCAACTCTTAGCTTCTCTCCTAATCCCTTAAATCTCTCCCATTATCACTCCTTAATCCATGTGTTTGACTGATTTCCAACTCTCCCCAACAGAGTTCCATTCAGCTTCCAACTCCTACCTTCTCAAGTCATAAAAAGAACACCTCACTGCCAACTCCAGGAATCGAACCTTGGCTCTCCCCAACCACTTACATGCCACCTTTTTAGCTCCTTAGTGGCGTCACTTAGCCACTTTTCCAGGGGCTCTTTTGTGTCACAATTTGCCCATATCTTTTAATAAGGCCACCTATCCAAAGCCCCTAACTCCTTAAGCTTAAAATTCAAAAATTCTATCGGGTTTTGGCCTACACATAGGCCTTCCTTAGGCCCATTTACATATTCCATTTATGAGTTCTATTACGAAATAACAAATTTCTAAAAACTCTACCAATTTCCCGAAAATTACGATAAACCAGAAAATCAGGATGTTACAACTCTACCCTCCTTAAAGAAATTTCAGCCTCGAAATTTTACCTGATTCAAATAGTTGAGGATATTGTTGACGCATTGCCTCCTCGGATTCCCACGTAGCTTCCTCTTTGCCATGATTTCTCCAAAGTACCTTCACCAATGGAACTGTCTTTCTTCTCAACACCTTGACGTCTCAGTCAAGTATTTGCACAGGTTCTTCTTCGAAGGTTAAATCCGACTGCACCTCAATTTCAGCAACTGGCACGATATGAGTTGGGTCATAACGATATCATCTTAGCATGGACACATGAAAGACGTCGTGAATACGATCCAGTTTTGGAGGTAACTTTAGCTGATAAGCCACTTGCCCTATCCGTTTAAGGATCCGATATGGTCCAATGAACCGTGGACTCAACTTGTCCTTCTTTCCAAAACTCAATATCTTCTTCTAAGGCGAAACCTTCAAAAAGACCATGTCCCCTACAGCATATTCAATGCCCTTACGCTTTAAATCTGCATAAGACTTTTGTCGATCCGCTGCCTCCTTTAACTGACTCCTGATTACCTTAACTTTGTCTTCAGTCTCCGCTGCTAACTCCGGTCCAAGTACTTGCCTCTCTCCCAACTCAGCCCAACAAGTAGGCGAATGACACCTTCGTCCATACAGTGCCTCATATGGAGCCATCTAGATACTTGCTTGGTAACTATTGTTCTACGCGAATTCTGCTAACGGCAAGTAATCCTCCCAACTACCCCTAAAGTCGATAACACAACCCTTCAACATATCTTCTAAAATCTGAATGACCCTCTCTGACTGCCCATCCAACTGAGGGTGAAAAGCCATACTAAAATCCAATTGTGTTCCCAATGCCTCGTGCAACTTCTACCAAAATCGAGATGTAAACCTTGGGTCTCGGTCAGAAATTATTGATACTGGCACACCATGCAACCGTACTATCTCTGCCACATACAACTTGGCCAACCTCTGAAGTGAGTAATTGGCTCGAACAGGTATGAAATGGCCAGATTTTGTCAGCCTATCCACAATTACCCAAACTGAGTCCTTCTTGGAAGGTATCAATGGCAAACCACTTATAAAATCCATAGTTACCCTTTCCCACTTCCAAAGTGGTATCTTTACTGGCTGTAACAATCCTGAAGGTAGTTGATACTCGGCTTTTACTTGCTGACACGTCAAAAATTTTCCCACAAATTCAGTCACTTCTCGCTTAAGCCCAGGCCACCAATATTGCTCTTGCAAGTCTCGATACAACTTACTTCCTCCTGGATGCATAGCATAAGGTCCACCATGTGCCTCTTTTAAAATCATCAATCTCAAATCAGAGTTCTTCGGTATACAAATTCTTCCTCGAAAATAAAGAACCCTATCACCATTTAATCTAAAGTCTGGATTCTCCCCCTTCTCAACTTGCTAAAACCGGGAAACCAACGACTCATCCACCAACTGCTACTTCTTAATCTGCTCCACCCAAGTTGGTCTCACTTGTAACTCTGCCAATAAGCTTCCATCATCGTACAAGCTTAAACGAGCAAATATTGCCTTCAATTCTGCCACAGTCCTACGACTCAATGCATCAGCCACGACATTTGCTTTACCTAGATGGTACTCAATCGAACAGTCATAGTCCTTCAACAACTCTATCCACCTTCACTGTCTAAGATTCAGCTCCTTTTGAGTCAGCAAGTACTTAAGACTCTTATAATCTGTATAGATAATGCATCTTTCCCCATACAAGTAGTGCCTCCATATCTTAAGCACAAAAATCACCGCGGCCAACTCCAAGTCATGAGTAGGATAGTTTAGCTCATGAGGCTTAAGCTGTCGTGAAGCATAAGTGACCACTTTACCTTCTTACATCAACACACAGCCCAAACCTACATGTGACGTATCACTATACACAGTGAAATCCTTACCAGATTCTGGCTGAATCAACACTGGTGCCTCAGTCAGAACCTTCTTTAACTTTTCAAAAGCCTCTTGTTGTTTACTCATCCAAACAAAAGGTGCTCCCTTCCTTATAAGTTTCGTTAATGGAGCTGCCAACACAGAAAATCCTTCCACAAATCTTCTATAATAACCTGCTAACCCCAAAAAACTTCAGATTTCTGTTACAGACCTCGGTGGCTTCTACTCCAAAACTGCCTCAATTTTTCGAGGGTCTACCTTAATCCCTTTTACAGACACAACATGCCTTAAGAAGGTTACTTCATTCAGCCAAAACTCACACTTACTAAACCTTGCATAAAGTTGCTTTTCCCTTAGCACTTGCAGCACAATCCGCAGATGCTCATCATGCTTCTCTTCCGTTTGCGAGTACACCAAGATATCATCAATAAAAATGACAACAAACTGATCCAAGTATGGTTGAAACACTCGATTCATCAAATCCATGAATGCTGCCGGTGCGTTAGTCAAGCCAAAGGGCATAACCAAAAACTCGTAATGACCATATCGAGTTCTGAATGTCGTCTTATGAATATCCTCTTCTTTGACTCTTAACTGATGATATCCTAACCGAAGGTCAATCTTAGAGAACACCGAAGCTCCTTTCAATTGATCGAACATATCGTTGATTCTTGGGAAGGGATACTTGTTCTTGATCGTCAGTTTGTTCAACTGGCGATAATCAATACACATTCGTATGGTCCCATCTTTCTTCTTTACGAACAAAGACCGTGGTGCACTTACGGAGAAATATTGGGTCTTATAAACCCTCTGTCCAACAGTTCTTGAATCTGAGCTTTCAGTTCCACCAACTCCTTTGGTGCCATCCTATAAGGTGCAATGGACACTGGAGCCGTTCCAGGTAACAAGTCGATTCTGAACTCGACTTCTCTGTTTGAAGGTAGTCTAGGAAGTTCCTCCAGAAACACATATTGGAATTCCTTGATGGTCCTAACTGACTCCACAGCCATCTCCTCAGGTTCAGCTTGACTCACTAATGCTAAAAACGCTTCACAACCTTTCTGAATCAACTTTTCAGCCCTTAAAGCCAAAACAACATTAGACAGATAATTCCTTCGCTCCCCTATGACCATTATCTCCTCATCCTTGGCAGTTCTTAACATCATTCTCTTAACAGCACAATCCAACGTCACCCTATGCTTGGTTAGCCAGTCCATCCCCAAAATAAGATCAAATTCCCCAAATGGCAGCTCCATCAAATCTCTTACAAATATCTCACCTTGTGTCTCTAAAGGCACTTCCTTAAAGAGTTTATCTACCTTAATCGAGTGTCCCAATGGACTTATTATTGATACCCCACTCACAGTCTCCTCAGGAAACACACCCAATGCCCCAGATACATCACAAGCAATATACGAGTGAGTGGAACCCACATCAATCAAAGTAGTATAAGGCTTGCTGTGAATGAGGAATGTACCAGTTATAACATCAGGTGTGTCACCTTCCTCACGACGTCGTGCAGCATAAACCAACACCAACTGTTGAGCCTCAGCTTGCCCAGCACCCCTGCCAGGTGCCCACGTCCTCGTCCATTACCATTGCCACCTCTACCTTGCCCACGGCCCCTCTGTGGTGGTAGTCCTCCTCGTTACGGTTGAACACCTCTTTGCTCCGCAGCTTGATCCTAATTTGTTCTCTGAGGACAATCTCTAAACTTATGCTCCTTTGACCCACATTGAAAACATGATCCAGTTCGTTTCCAGCACTCCCCCATATGTGCTCCGCCACAGTCCTTGCAAACCTGTGGCCTAAAAGTATTCACCGGAGCTGGTTCCTCCACTCTAGCTCTCTTAACATTTCTATTTGCAGCACCTGAGGGTCCAGAATCCCTTCTGAATCTGGGTCGACCCCTCTCATGATTCCGTCGTTCAGTCTTTTTTACTTCCTCGGCTATCTTAGCCTTCTCCACTAATGCAGCAAAGTCACGCTCCCTCTGTGGAGCTATCAGCACTCTAAGCTCATCGCAGAGGCCATCCTCAAATTAAACGCTGCGCTCATATTCAGTCGCAACTATCCCGCTAGCATATCGACTCAGCCTCAAGAATTCTTCCTCATACTCCGCAACAGTCTTATTACCCTGTGCCAGATTTAAAAATTCCTTTCGGGCGGGCATCCACATAACTAGCTCCAACATACCTCCCCTTAAAAGCAGACTTGAACAGCTCCCAAGTCACTCGTTCGATCGGGGTACTTTCCCTTACAGTGATCCACCACTGGTATGCCTCATCTCTCAGTAACGACATGGCTCCCTTCAGCTTTTGCTACACAGAGCAATCAAGGTCGTCCATAATCCGCTCTGTTGCCTCTAACCAATATTCAGCCATATTTGGGGCTACTCTAGATACGCCCCTAAAAACCTCTGCTCCGTTAGCCCGGAGTCGCTCAGAGATGGATCCTCTATTTACTGTCCCGGTGCTAGCTCCAGCCACCCTTTCCAAGACCCTTAGCATCGGTTGGGATAAAGCATCATCCCCCCCAGCCCGATCATACGACCCAGTCTCAGTTGTCTATGGCACAAATGCCTCTTCAGCTGGCTTATGCCCTGAGGATGAAGATTCAGCTTGCCTTCTTCCGCGACCACATCCGCGGTCTCGTCCACGAGTTCCTCTTGTACTCATATCGAATTATCTGATTATGAATTTCATGACATTAGTCGAATGTTTTAGTTTTTATTAAGAGATGTCTTATGGAAATACAGTACTTCAGGGATTGTTTTCACAGCAATGTAGCCTAACTACAGTCTCAATCCTACCGTTTTATAGCTCTACCCTATCTAAAGTATCATGGTAGGGCCTTAGTTCTATCCATAACATCATATCAATATTAAATAACATAAAAGTAAGGGTACTTACAGACTTGGTGCTGGGGATTTAGTGTGCCACACCTTTCTTTAAACCATTTAAAACTTTAAAGACATGTACTTGGTCACAGAAATAAAAATTTCCTAAAAACTGATTTAAAGTACCTTTGTTTTGAAATTCTCAATTTTAAACCCATTTAAAAACCCACGGCTGAGTTGTTGCAGCCAGGCTCTGATACCACTAAATGTAACACCCCAAACCCGGCCTAGACGTTATGCCCGAATCTAACGTGTCACACCGAAGTTTTGAAAACCCAAGCTTCATTTTAATGTTTAAATATTGTCTTTCATTAACAAAGTGAATAGAAGCTGGGCACCAGGTAGGTATCCGAAATAGAGGAGGTGAGCCATGAAGGCTGCTTAAGTACTAAGCTCTTGATTGGATCCAATCCTAGACATGTTCACAACCATTGCCACACTTTGATAAACAAGTTGAAATTCATTTAAGTAGTTATCTTTGTTATACCGATTATATGTGTCGTTGCGTTATTTTGAAATCAAGTATCATTTTGAAAACGCGTCCTAAGTCTAGCCCTGTAACGCCCTGATTTTCTGGATTTTTTGGGTTTTTGTGATTTTTGGTAAATTTTGAAATTTTCGTGTTTTGAATATTGGTATTATGTTTAAATGTGGTAGTGGGCCTTTAGAAGACCCAAGCTTAAGTTATACACAGCAAAATATCGAGGTTGGATTCTTAAGTGAATAGGAGATTTGGTTAAGTGGGCTTTCAAGAAGAACTGCGTAAGTTATGACACAGATAAGGCCTTGGTAAAGTGGCAAGGTGGCACCACTAGGTTCGTAAAAAAAAATAGAGCCTGAGAAGGAATTGGAGATCCAGGGTTCAAGTCGTAAGGTAGGCATATTGTTACTTTTTTTTAATTTTTAGGCATGAACTGGGCATGTGATCACTCAAGTGAATTTCGGCAAGGGCCTTAGGGAGGTTGGGCCGATTACTTTAGTTGATATTAGGGTTAGTTTCTTTTCTTTTTCGGTCCTGGAGAATTAGGGTTAGCCACCTGAAAGCTTTCTCTCATCTTTTCTGAATTCTCACAAGAGCCGAAAACACAAGTCTTTTTCTCATTGTGCTGAATTTTCTTCTTCTCTTTTCCTCCATGTTTTCTCTTCCTTTATGCTTCTCCTTCTAGCTGAAACTTTCTAACCATCTTATTTACCTCCTCTGCCGATTCCATCCCCCATTAAACCTTCATCACCAATTGCCATTAAAAAGCCGAAATCCTGAAAACTCACTACTTGTGCTGATTTCTCCAAAGCCAAATCCTTCATTATTTTTGTTCCTTTTGATCAACATTCATCTTATCTAAACCCTTAGTATCTTTCGGCAACATTACTCTAAGGTTATAGCCTCAAATCATCATCTTCTTCATCACCTAAAAAGTCGAAATACCATAGATTTAGAGGCTTATAGTCGAAACTTTAGATCTCCTGGATTCGAGTTCTACCATTGCTTAGAGGTTAGATCTGCATCAGATCTGCGTAGAAATCAAAGAGGAATAAGGGGTAAGTGCTCATCACTTCAGATCTAGTCTTATTTTACGAGTTAGAAAAAGTCAAAGTCCCTAAAATCTAGGAAGGCTGTCGATTTGGGCATAGGGCTTTAAGGGTCCTTAACCGATGATTTCTTTTGGTGATTAGTGTCTTCTTGAGTGTTGGAACGAAGGCTTGGATCGTTGGATCAATCAGAGTTGGATCTAGTCATCGGTTTTCGACAAAAAGGTAAGATTTTAAAGGTTGTTAGGGGCATGGTTCGAACATGGGTAAGTGAATATTGAGATTAGTGTTCTGGTTTGCAATCTAAGAATTGTGGTAATTTATTGTAAGACATCGTAAGGGATCTCAGTAGCAGTCGTCGCGAAACAGGTGTGTATCGAACACCCTTTCATAGTTCAATTCGGCAAAAGCTGAAATGCCGAAATTCTTTCATTTCGTGGGCGTGTGAGTGTGCAAGTGCTCACAAGACATTTAGAAATCATTAGATCTGGAAGCGCTAAATGGTAAGTTAGTCGTGTGTGAAATTTCGTGCACTTCAGTAATTAGGCCTCGATAGGCTAAAATTGGGCCCAATGGGCTTACAGGTCCATGTGGGTAAGATAACAAAAAATGGGTAAATAAATATGTTCTATTAGACTGTGGAATCAAAATTGGTTAAAATCGATAAAATTAGTGAAATACCTTTATAGGTGGGAAAGTTTACAAATTTACCCCCAGGGATAAAATTACTGATATACCCCTAGGGTTAAGGTTGACCGAAATGCATGGTTGACTGTTACTGTTTACTTCATATCATATTATTATTATTATCTATTGCATGGGACTGGGATATTGATGGAGGAATTATTGAAAGTGGCTCGTCCACGTGCTGGAGGCTTTGCCTCAATTTACCGATATTGAGCAGCAATGCTCCAATTGTAGAGTGTAAGGCTGGGTGGGTTGAGATATTCCCCATATGGAGTGTAGGGCTGGTACGGGTGGAGTCTAGCGGTTGGTTATAGGCTGGGTTGGGCTTGCATACACGTATGTATATATGTTCTGTTCTGGAATTGGGCCTATGGGCCACACCGTTATTATCTGTAAGGGCTAAGGCCCGTTCATGTAGACTAAAAGGGCTTCGGTCCAGTAATTACTGTTACCTGAAAGGGGGCTTAGGCCCAATGGGCTCGAGCTGACTTGGGTTTGGATGGGTTACCGTACACACTGAGTTTTCTAAACTCACCCCTCTCTCTTCCATTCTTGTAGGTGAGCCCTAGTTGGTGGACTTGGAGCTGGGCGGGATTCAGAGTGGCCACGAAGATTGACTTCTGGTTTTAAATAAGTTCGCATTTTACTTTTGATTATTTTATTTTGCTTAAAGTTGTAATAAGGCCGCTCTTTTAATTATTTTTTTATTTTGGGATTATTAAACTGGTTAGCACTAGGGCGCGATTTATAAAAGTTGTTTTCAAAATATCACGATAACCGAGTAAAGCTTCCGCAACGTAATATTTTAAAAAGGAAATAAATATTTTAAATAAGACTTAAACTAAATTTGATGTTCGTGAATGAGTAACATGCTTTAAGTGTGGCAATGGATGTGTGCATGTCTAGGATTGGTTCCGGGAAGAGCTTGGTACTTAAGCAGTCCAATAGACTCACCTCATCTTTCCTGGCTTCCTACCTAGTGCACAGCTTTCATTCACTTAAACTTAAAACAAAAACATCCTTTAAACCCTAAGAGAGATTTTTAGATAAAATGTAACTTCTTTAGCAACATTTTCCATGTGGCACGCTAAATTCGGCCGTAATGTCAGGGCTGGGTTTGGGGTGTTACAAGCCCATTTTGATTTTTATCAGAAAAATATAGAGTTATATAAATATAATCCCAAATAAATAGTTAAAATGGCCTTATTACAACCCAAATATAAATAATATTAAAAGTGAGAATAAACTGAAAGAAAAATCATTTATTTAACGGTAAGTCCAAACGTGATCACCATGGCCACTCTAAATCCCCTCCGGCTCCAAGTCTCCACACCAAGGCTCACTTGTAAAGATAAGAAAGAAAGGGGGATGAGTTTGGAGACTCAGTGTGCAACAAGCCCCTTTCAGAGCCCAAATCAATATCAGCCTACTAGGCCTAAGCTCGAATTCAATTACCATATATACTGGGCCGAAGCCTTTCAATTATTCGTATACTGGGCTGAAGCCTTTTCATTATTCATATCACTGGGCCAAAGCCTTTACTATAAACGGTATGGCCCATAGGCCCATTTCAATATCACATGTTATATTAATGTATGAATGCAAACCCATTTGGGGAGACTACTCAACCCACCAACCGCTACTCTCCACCCGTACCAACCAAGCTCTCCATGTGGGGAATAACTCAACCCACCCAACCAAACTCTCCACTGGCAGCATAGCTGCTTAACATATAACTGGAGGCCTAGCCTCTTTTAAAAAAAAACTAGGGCAAAAGCCCTTTTCGGTAAACTGGGGCAAAGCCCTTTTTCACTTCCTTCATTCATATAAACCCAACCCATGCATATATGATTATATCATGGCATATCATGTTCATATCATGTCACATCAACATATCATGCATCACATTCATCATTAAACCCTAGGGGTATAATAGTCATTTTTACCCAGGGGCAAAATAGTCAATTTTCATAACTAGGGGTAATTTCGTAATTTTACCAACTATCGTGGGTTTTTCATGTACATTAGCAATTAACAATAATTTCGAATGCTTAAACAATAATTTCTAATCCACCCTAGCAAGTTCAGGCTTTTGGGCCCTAAACCCCTAATGGGCCCTACAAATGTCGATTAAGCCCTTTAAGCCCATTTAGCCTATATTCCATAACAGTATTAACTGACTTAACGTGTAATTTAAAAGGATTCCATTTTCTACCAATTTTACCCAGATGGGCCCGGAAGCCCATTGGGCCTGACTTCAGCCCTCGAGGCCCAGCTTACCGTGATGCAGCAAATCGTGCCCTTACCTGTTCCAATGATCCCGATCATCAACTTAGCGTATCTACCCAACCTATGAGCTTTCGCATGCTCACAAGTACTCGAAATACCAAAGTTTTTGCCTTTTCGGCTTTTCAGCATTTATCGAGTTAAGCTACGAAAGAGGGTTTGTTACACACCTGTTTGTGATGTTCACTTAGCAAAGTCTCCCATGCCAATCCTACAATTAACCGTCACCCTACTTAGTGTACAAATCATGCTTATTAAACCCAAAAGCCACCTTACCATATTCGGCCAAGGAACCCCTACGGGCCATAGATCACCTACCTTCACCGAGTCTGATTCTCGACCAAAGTTATCCAAGTCGATCCCCCAAGCCTTGCTGCTCCTCCAAAGTTATCTACTCCGCTATACAAACCATAAGAATCAATGAAAAATCCCAATAAGGCCTATATTACAAATCGGCAATCTCCTTAAACCATAGGAGGTTTCAGCTTTTGTTAACAGTTACTACTAAATCGATTTAGTGTGCGAATACTTACCACAGTCTTTCTTGTGTGCCGTCTCAGGTTTAGTAGATGAGGAATAAGAATAGAAAAGTTGCTGATCCAAAAAGAATTCGGCACTACTAATCTTCATGTGTTTGACTTCCGAGGTTTTTCAAAGAAAAGTGGAGATAAAGAGTAGTAGATGAAACAAAAGGGATTAGTGGACTGGTTTTTGAGAAGAAAAGAAAGAAATATGGGTGGAGAGGATGATAGTTTCAGCTAGAAAAGGAAAAAAGAAGAGAAAGAAGGAAATCGTATGGTGGCTACATAGAAGTAAATGGCACAACTACTCCCTAAGTGCCGAAATACCAACCTAATACTCCTTTGCCGAAATCCCCTCTCCAGTTCCCACTATTCGACCAACTCTTAGCTTCTCTCCTAATCCCTTAAATCTCTCCCCTTATCACCCATTAATCCATGTGTTTGACCGATTTCCAACTCTCCCCAACAGAGTTCCATTCAGCTTCCAACTCCTGCCTGCTCAAGTCATAAAAAGAACACCTCAACTGCCAACTCCAGGAATCGAACCTTGGCTCTCCCCAACCACTTACACGCCATCTTTTATCTCCTTAGTGGCGTCACTTAGCCACTTTTCCAGGGGCTCTTTTGTGTCACAATTTTCCCATATCTTTTAATAAGGCCACCTATCCAAAGTCCCTAACTCCTTAAACTTAAAATTCAAAAATTCTACCGGGTTTTGGCCTACACATGGGCCTTCCTTAGGCCTATTTACATATTCCATTTATGAGTTCTACTACCAAATAACAAATTTCTAAAAACTCTACCAATTTCTCAAAAATTACGATAAACCCGAAAATCAGGATCTTACACCTTGTTAGGATATTTCCCAAGCCTTTGGTCACCCTCCAATATCCATTCACACTTATAGATTCCAATAATATCTAACATGGCCTAAATATGCTCAAGTTCTACCATAGTTGGTCAATTGCATGTTAACCTCATATCATTGGTTTTGCACATGCTAGGTTATCCTTTTTGAATTAAGGATTACAGTTTCATCAATCACATTTTGGACTTGGCTTGTTTTATAACTCATTGCCCATTTGTGACCCAATCAATCCCAAGTGATTTGGCCACTTTTCACATCTCCATTCATAATATACTACAACTGACCATCACATGAATATTTCAAAATATAAACTTGCTTGATTAGTAGAATTACAACCTACATAAATACAGGCCATATCCCAAGGCCATATACAAAATGAATAAACATACCATCCAAGCCCTTTCATTGGCAAGCCAAATGACATGTATAACAAAATAAACGAAAGCCCTATACATGCCATTGAACAAAATAAAAGTGTCTATATACCAAAGCTGGGCTAGTTGATAGTGTGTTGACTCTTGGAAACACAAAAATTTGTATACATTTTCATACCTAATTTTACTTAACTTCATGCAAATTTGGTTAAATTCTTGTCGAAAAATAATTAAATATTATAAAATAATTAAATTGTGTTAAAAATATAAAAATGGTTAATTTAGTTAATTTTATACTTAAATTTTGATTAATTTTGACTATTTTCGACAGATTCGCGCAAAGGGCGAAAACTAGCTCGGCTGACACTGCTGAAAGCGCAAAACTGAGAAGCAACTTGAAGTTTCGAGGCACATTAATTTCCAGCCTAAGACGGTCCAGAAATGTGTATTAATTCATAATTTAATTAATTTTAATTTATTCCCCATTTAAATTGGGTTAAATAAATTATTTTTAATTAATTATGGAGAAAGGATCCTGTTGAACCACACTGGTCGAACCATATTGAGTGAACCGAACCAGCCACTAAATGGGCAGCCCAGAACCGTCCATATGCTGACCCATATCAGCATTTTAGCTGATTAAATATGCTTTCAAAAGGCCCTTGAAGAACTTTCAAAATGCATTCCAACCCCTCCTTTAATTGTAGCTTTATGAAACTGCCCCAAGCTTAAAATAGCAAAGTTGAAACTCTCAACTTTGCCATGTGTGTGGCCGGCCAAGGAAGGTATCTTAGGCTGATTCTATTTTCTATTTTCCATATTCAGCTATAAAATCCACCCCTTTCTGATCATTCAAAGCATCCCTCGTTCCATAACATTCTCTCATTCTCTCTTCTCCTCTCTCACTTTTCTCTCATTTTTTTCCATCCCATTTCCCCTATTGTTCAAGTGCAAATTTCTTCTCTTGGGAAAGAGGCTCTCATCAGCTATTTTGGAGCAGTGATTAGGTTTTCATAAGACACCTTGATAGCCGAGGGCAACGAAGAACGAAGAACGGAGCAACTAGTCAAGCCACGGAGAGACACCAGGTTTGCTTCTTGTTCCCTATCTCTTTAATTTTTGTTGTTGTTTTGACGAACATGTTTATGAATATTTATGCTATTGAAAAGGTTATTTTAATCAATTTAGCTTAAACTTAAGTTTGTGTTGGGTTGATTATATTCTACCTATTTGAATTGTTAAAATGATGTTTATGTTGTTATAGGCCTTTGTAAATTGCTTGGTTAAGTAAAATCATACCTAAGTTATTTTTGCATTATAATTGTTAAATAGCTAATGAATTAATTATTTAAATGGATTAAAATTATAATTAATTGACACAATACTTAATCAGTGCATGATTATTCTTCTAAGGTAGCTGAAGGTTAAATTAGCAATGTATCTGGCGATATTATTGCCTTGCATAACTTATAAGATTATTGCGATTAAACTGTTTCAAGGTAGGGATGCCTTGTTACCTCACATAGTCTTTTATAAGCTTATTAGATTTAATTAATCGTTTGAATTGACATAGGGATATGCAAGAGATTAGTTCAATTTAATGAGCATGTATGTGAAATAACATGTTTGCTTATTAGAATATGTTTAGTCGATTGAATTGACATAGGGATATGTCAAGAGATGAATGGATTTTTGTATGTAAGTTTGTTCATAAGTTAGCAAATTACCGGGTTGCTATGAATTTATTCGTAACAATATGAACATGAGTTTAATAATTCTAAGTTAAAGGAATATAATTAATCCAACACAAGTATGTTACCTTGATTAAATCTTATTTGATATCGTGCATTAGAACTCATTTATTTTATTTTAATTATTTACTTAATTTTTAAATAGTTTTTTACCATATTTTAAAAGCAAATTATTTTTTACCTCACCAAAGTGTTTTACAATTAATTTCATAAATAATTTTTTTTATAGTCCCTATGGGTACGATAACTAGACATTTACTTGTCACTTTATTACTTGTTGCGATTGTGTACACTTGCACATTTTTTTTTCGTTCCAAGTTTTTGGCGCCGTTGCCGGGAACTGTTCTAAAAAAAAGCCATTATTTGTGAATTTGTTAGTTTTACATTTTGGTTTACTTTTCTATTTAATTTTTAACTCACTTAATTTTTCTGTGATTATTTCAGGTGTTTATAAGTATTGACCA
This sequence comes from Gossypium anomalum, assembly GCA_025698475.1. NCBI lineage: Eukaryota > Viridiplantae > Streptophyta > Magnoliopsida > Malvales > Malvaceae > Gossypium > Gossypium anomalum. The sequence continues at coordinate 45,674,297 of CM046963.1, forward strand.
GATTATTGACTTACTCCCTGTAGACCCTAAGATAGAACGAACCTTTCGACAGCGAAGAAGACAAGCGAATCAGAGAAGGGATGAAGGAATGAATTTCGAGAATATGAATCAAGGAAATGGAGCAAACCTTGCTCAAAATCCTATCCTTATTGCTGACGATAGGGATAGAGCCTTAAGACAATATGCTGTGCCAGTATTTAACGATCTTAATCCGGGCATTAGGAGACCCAAAATCGAGGCACAACCATTCGAGTTGAAGCCAGTCATGTTCCAAATGCTTCAGACTATGGGCCAATTCAGTGGAATGCCTACTGAAGATCCTCATCTTCACCTAAGACTATTTATGGAGGTGAGCGACTCTTTCAAATTAGCTAGAGTACCCAAAGATGCATTACGATTGAAGCTATTCCCGTACTCACTAAGGAAAAGAGCTCGAGCCTGGTTGAATTCATTGCCACCAAACTCAATTTCTACATGGCAAGAGTTAGCCGAAAGATTCCTCATGAAGTATTTCCGGCCTAGCAAGAATGTTAAGTTGAGGAACGAGATCATTACCTTCCAACAAATGGATGATGAGTCCTTGTATGAGGCATGGGAACAATACAAAGAACTATTACGAAAATGCCCTCATCACAAAATCCCATATGGCATGAGACATTTTATAATGGTCTCAATGCTCATACGAGGATGGTAGTGGATGCTTCTGCTAATGGTGCTCTCCTTTCTAAGTCCTATAATGAGGCTTACGAAATCATCGAGAGGATAGCCAGTAACAATTATCAATGGCCGACCAATCGAGCCGTGTCAGGAAGACGAGTCGCTGGAATACATGAAATGGACGTTCTCACTTCACTCGCATCTCAGGTATCTTTAATATCCTCAATGCTTAAGAATCTTACCACTAATGGGTCTAATAGTTTTGCCGCCCAACCACCTCACCAACTTGAGAGTATAGCCTGTGTTTATTGTGGGAAGGAACATTTGTTCGAAGAATGTCCATCAAACCCTGAATTCGTATATTACATAGGTAACCAGAACCAAAATTGAGGAAGGCAAGGACTACAATCCCACATTTATAACCCATCGTGGCAAAACCACCCAAATTTTTCCTAGAGTAACCAAGGGGCTAGAATCAGTAACAACTACGCTCAACCTAGACCGACTCAGCCACCTAGTTTTTCCCAACAAGCTCAGAAACCAGCTCAGGCTGAATCATCCAATAGCTTAGAGAATTTATTAAAGGCACACATGGCGAAAAACAACGCCACACTAAGGAATTTGGAGAATCAAGTGGGCTAGCTTGCTACTGAACTCAGGAACTGACCACAAGGTGCTTTACCTAGTAATATGGAGAATCCAAGAAATTCAGGGAAGGAACTTTGCAAAGCGTTAACACTGAGGAGTAAAAAGACAGTAGAGCCCAACACTATCGAAGCAGAAAAGGAGCCAGCTGATTCTCAAGACTCAGAGGAAGTTCAACCGAGTTTTGAAATTTCAGTTTCACAAGAACCAGAATCTGCAAAACCCGACAAGGTAATTCCAGAACCAGCTAATTCTGATCAACTAACAACTCCGTTAGATGCAGAATTACCACAGAAGACAAATCAACTAGTTTCAGTAAAGAAACCACCACCACCCTACCCTCAAAGAATTCAGAAGCAGAAACAGGAAATTTAATTCAAGAAATTCCTAGACGTACTCAAGCAACTTCACATCAACATTCAGTTGGTTGAAGCACTTGAACAAATGCCGAACTATGTCAAGTTTATGAAGGATATCCTATCCAAAAAACGAAGACTTGGAGAATTTGAGACGGTAGCTCTAACGAAGGAATGCAGCGCATATCTTCAAGACAAACTATCCCTAAAGCTGAAGGATCCTGGATGTTTTACCATTCCTTGCAACATTGGAGCAATGTATTGTGGTAAGGCACTATGTGACTTGGGTGCAAGTATAAACTTGATGCCTATGTCAATATTTAGGAAGTTGGGGATAGGTGAAGTTAGACCTACTACAGTTACAATTCAACTAGCAGATCGATCCTTAGCACATCCAGAAGGGAAAATCGAGGACATATTGGTACGAGTAGATAAATTTATCTTTCCTGCTGATTTTGTTATCCTAGACTTCGAAGCAGACAAAGAAGTGCCGATTATCCTAGAAAGACCGTTCTTAGCAACCGAAAGGACCGTTATTGATGTGCAGAAGGGTGAGCTTATGATGCGTGTTCATGATGATCAGGTAACATTTAATGTTTTTAAGTCTATACGATTCCCTGACGCGATTGATGATTGTTCTGCAGTATCTGACTTAGAGGATTTAATAGTGGAGAAGGAACTCAATTCTGTTAACGATCCACTGGAAAGAATTTTGACATCGGGCCCTCCAAATGATGAAGAGGAAGATGAGTACTTAGCTTTGTTAGAGGCTAATCAAAGGGGATTTAATCCACAATCTCGCATTGAATCTTTGGAGTTAGAGAAAAGGGATTATGCCCAACCAAAAGCGTCAATCGAGGAGCCACCTAAATTAGAACTGAAGGTACTTCCCTCACATTTGAAATATGTTTATTTAGGTAACTCTTCTACTCTGCTTCTGATTGTTTCAGCAGAATTAACTACTGAGCAAGAAAAGAAACTCATCTTGGTGTTGAAACAATTTAAGAAGGCTATCGGATGAACCATAGCTGATATCCGCGGTATTAGTCCATCTATATGCATGCACAAGATTATCCTAGAAGATGGCGTAAAAGAGATGATTGATGGACAACGAAGACTGAATCCCATCATGAAGGACGTGGTGAAAAAGGAGATTATCAAGTGGTTAGATGTGGGTATCATTTATCCCATCTCAGATAGTTCGTGGGTAAGTCTGGTCCAGTGCGTGCCAAAGAAGGGAGGTATCACAGTCGTAGAAAATGAGAATAACGAGTTGATACCAACTAGAACAGTGGGATGGAGGATTTGTATCGATTACCGGAAGCTGAACAAGGCGACTAGGAAAGATCACTTTCCTTTTCCGTTTTTGGACCAAATGCTGGATAGACTCGTAAGGCGAGATTATTACTATTTTCTCGATGGATACTCGGGGTATAATCAGATTACAGTAGCATCGAAAGATCAACACAAAACAACGTTCACTTGGCTGTACGGTACATTTGCATTTAGACGCTTGTCATTTGGTTTATGTAATGCACCTGCTACATTTCAAAGATGTATGATGTCTATTTTTACTGACATGGTTGAGAAGTACTTGGAAGTTTTTATGGATGACTTTTCAGTATTTGGAAATACTTACGATGATTGCTTAAGCAATCTAGCTAAGGTACTAAGACGATGCGAAGAAACGAACCTCGTACTTAACTAGGAGAAGTGCCATTTCATGGTACGAGAAGGAATTGTTCTAGGGCATCGGATAACGAGACATGGGATTGAGGTAGATAAAGCAAAGGTAGATGTTATCGAGAAACTCCCACCTCCAACATCTGTAAAGGGTGTTAGGAGCTTTTTGGGCCACATCTGTAACGCCCCTATACCCGAGACCATCGCCGGAGTCGAGCACGAGGTGTTAACGGACTTAATACATTAATTAAGCAGCTCAAACAATTTATTTTAGAAATTCTAGACAAGCTGGCTAACTGCGTCACAGTCGCTAGAAATATCCAAATCTTGAGTTACGAAACTCAAAATCGAATTCCATAAGTTTTCCTAAAACTAGACTCATATATAAACTTACTAATTTGTTTCTAGAATTTTTGGTCGGGCCAATTAGTATAGTTTATTAGTTAAAATCTCCCCTGTTTCAGGGTTTGGCTACTCTAACCCCTGTGTATTACGAATTAGATATCTCCCTGTACAGAGTTTCAATGGCTATTTCGTTTGTTTCTCATAAAACTAGACTCAATAAGGATTTCATAAATGTAAGGTGCAACTCCTAATTATTTTTTTACAATTTATGGTGAATTTTTAAAGTCAGAACAGGGGATTCAGAGATTGCTCTGACCCTGTTCCACCAAAACTTAAATATCTCATAAAATATAACTCATTTACCTGTTTCGTTTCTTCCATATGAAAATAGACTCATCAAGCTTACATTCCATCACATATTTGTCATTTAATTCCATTTCTACTATTTTTAGTGATTTTTCAAATTCACATCACTGCTACTGTCTAATTCTGTTTTGTGGCCAATTTTACCTTTCCAAGGATTTTCATGGTTTAGTTAAGACATAAAGCATACATGTTATCATATATAAACTTGATTAGCCATTCCAATAGCTAATCATTCTCAAACATTTCCATTCCATCCATGGGCCATATCGTAAGATTATACACACAAAATGATTGGAATGCTATACATGCCATATTTCTAAAAATTACAAGTCGTTATACCGCGATTATCCAGTGATAGTATGAGCGTATCTCTGACCGCCCCGATCTCCAAATTGACTTGTCAAAACTACAAAGAATGAAAAGGAGGGAGTAAGCATAGGTTCTTAGTAAGTTCACATGCAAATAATAAGTAACATGATCATGCAATCCAACACAAACATCATTAAGACACCCATAACATAAGAATACTTACTATCTTATCACAATTTTGTCTCACCAAGTTCTTAACCAAGGATTAAACTCATACCTGTCCATTTTCACTTCTGCAACACATTCATCATCGAATCACTTTCATTTTAAATATTCTCCATATTCTCTTAGAATTCCTCCGTTGAACACATCAGAATATAATTTCAGATACGCGGATAGTATGCACGTAAGTGCTATACTCATAGCTAAACAAGCTCAATAGCTTTGGAAATCTGTGTAGTCAAGCTACCATGTAACCCGCCCATAAACGAACTCGGACTCAACTCAATGAGCTCGGGCGTTCGCATCCACAAATGAACTCAGACTCAACTCAACGAGTTCGGAACTCAACCATCCTAGTGACATGCCACTTGCACCCTAATCTATTCCCAAGGTTCAAACGGGATTCTTCTCAATTACACATTTTAATCGTCTTCTTCGAAATATAGAAACCGATACTTGCTAGCATCTCATACTTATCAACTTGTTCACATAATTTGCATATTACCAAATAATAATTCAAAAAGCATAATATTTCATGATAATAAGTATCGTATCATATAAATATAGTTAAATCACTTAAAATAAAAATTATTTTACCTTATTTACAAATGAACTTACCTCGATACCAAATATTAGCAATCAAGCCTATTCCTCGTAAACTTTGTTTTTCCCTTGATCACGACTTGAATCTTGTTTATCTTGATCTATAATATACCAAATTAATTTATTTAATACATACATTCATCAAAACAGCCCCTAGTACGAACTTTGGAAAAATTACCATTTTGCCCCTAAATTTTCACATATTTGCACTTTTGCCCCAAGGCTCGTAAATTAAACCTCATCCTATTTTCTTATGTTTTATGACATGCTGATCATTTTTCCCTTCTATGGTAACATCAAATTCACACTCTAACATGTACTTATGAATATTAGGTATTTTTACCGATTATGTCATTTTATCGTTTTTACGAAAACTCACTTAGAAAAAGTTGTTTAACACAATCTCAAACTTCATATTCTACCATAAAACATCAAAATTCATACATATCATCCATGGGTAAATTTTTAAATATAAACCCTAGCTCAAAATATTGGTAGAAATAGGTAAACCGAGCTACGAGGATTTCAAAAAAGTAAAGAACATTAAAAACGGGCATAGAAATCACTTACAATCAAGGCTTAAAAGTGTTGAAACCCTAGATATGGTGGAGAGAAAAATTCAGTAGCAACTTATGGAGAAGATGATCATTTTGGTGTTATTTTTCCCATTTTATTTCATTTAATATCCAAATGACCAAAATGCCCTTTCTTACTAAACTTTCAAAAATTCCATCCATGTCCAATTTTTGTCCATAAACTTAGAAATTGGTCAAATTGCTATTTAAGACCTCCTAATTAATATTTCAAAGCAATTTCATACTAGAAACTTCTACCCGAAACCACTATTTCGATTAGGCCCTTATTCGGTTATCACAACGTCGGGTTCTATCGAAGATTTATCAAGGACTTCTTCAAAATTGCTAAACCTTTATACAAATTATTGGAGAAGGACACGGCGTTCAAGTTTGATAAGGAATGCTTAAAGGCGTTTAAAGATTTAAAGAGTTGATTAGTTACGGCACCCATAATCGTCACACCAGACTGGGATTTGCCATTTGAATTAATGTGTGACGCAAGTGATTTCGCAATAGGAGCTGTCATGGGCCAGCGAAGGAACAAAGTTTTTCATCCCATCTACTATGCAAGCCGAACTCTTACAGGAGCTCAACTGAACTATACAGTAACAGAAAAAGAGTTACTTGCTATTGTATTCACTTTTGACAAGTTTCAATCTTATCTTGTAGGTACCAAAGTAACTGTTTATACGGACCACTCGGTAATTAAGTACTTACTTGACAAGAAAGATGCTAATCTGAGACTGATCCGGTGGGTGCTTCTACTTCAAGAGTTTGATCTAGAAATTCAAGATTGAAAGGGAGTAGAAAACCAAGTAGCAGATCACTTGTCCAGATTGGAGCCGCAAGAAGGGAATTCTCCTATTATACCAATTCAAGAAACATTTCCAGATGAACACATACTGAAGGTAAGTCATGTCCATAATACCCCCTTGTTTGCTGATATTGCTAACTATTTAGCTTGTGGTTTGATGCCAATTGATAAGACTTATCAACAAAGGAGGAAGTTTCTTCACGATGTAAAGTACTATTTTTTTTTTTGGAAGAGCCATATTTGTTTAAAAGATATGCAGATCAGATGATTAGGAGATGCATGGCAGAAGATGAAGTACAAAAGATTTTATACCATTGTTACTCAGCTCCGAGTAGGGGACACTTCGGAGGTACTCGTACAGTGGCCAAAGTATTGCAAGCCAGATTTTTTTGGCCAACACTATTCAAGGATGCATATACGTACGTAAAAAGTTGTGATCGATGTCAAAGGGTTGGAAATGTCACCAACAGAAATGAGATGTCGCAAACAAACATCATTGAGGTAGAATTGTTTGATGTATGGGGTATTGACTTTCTTGGTCCTTTCCCTCCATCTTTTGGTCACAAGTATATATTGGTAGTAGTAGACTATGTGTCCAAGTGGGTCGAGGCTAAAGCTTATCCGACAAACGATGCAAAGGTTGTAATGAAGTTCTTGCAAAAACACGTGTTCACAAGGTTTGGAACCCCAAGAGCTATCATTAGTGATGAAGGGCCCCACTTCGTGAACAAGTGGTTAAGATAGTTATTAGACAAGCACGGAGTAAAACACAAGGTTACAACAGCTTACCATCCGCAGACTAATGGGCAAGCTGAACTGGCAAATAAGGAAATCAAAGGCATACTTGAGAAGGTAGTTTTCCCAAACTGACGAGATTGGTCCAAAAGGCTGGACGATGCTTTATGGGCTTACAGAATAGCATACAAGACGCCTTTAGGGATGTCACCCTACAGGTTGGCCTTTGGGAAAGCATGTCATCTACCCTTAGAGTTAAAGCACAAGACTTACTGGGCTCTTCGACAACTCAGCTTGGATCATAAGCTTGCTAAAAAGAAACGGATGCTCCAACTCAATGAGCTAGAGGAACTCCGACTATTCTCCTACGAAAATGCCAAATTACTCAAGGAAAGACTTAAGAAATGGCATGACAAGCACATTCGAGTTCGAGAACTTGAAGTAGGTCAGCGAGTTTTGTTATTTAATTCCAGACTAAATTTCTTTCCAGGTAAGTTAAAATCACGTTGGTCTGGTCCATTTACGATTCATCGCGTCTATCCATAAAGAGTTGTCGAGCTCCAAGGTAAGGGAGGTAATTTTCAAGTTAACGCTCAGCGCCTGAAACACTATTGGGGAGATAAGATTGAACATAATGAAATTTTGTTCATTTTATCGGATGTTTAAAATTTTCTTATTTTCCTTTTTAATAAATGATTTAGGGTATATTTTCGGGATTAGTATGTTTAAATAGATTATGTCTAGGAGATTGGAACTTAAGCGAGACTGCTTGTGACCTCTCCAATCTTTCCTGGGAATTGATTTTAACATAATTTTTCTAAAAATTATTCTCTAAATAGAAATTTCAATTTTTGATTTTTCAAATAAAAGGGCCAATTTTTATCCAAGTCTTAAATTGCAGCTAAATTCCAAATTGTCAGTAAGTCTAGGGACTTAATTAAATTATTTTTAAAATTTGGTTGCTCTTTTCATAAATGATAAAAATTAGATGCCTCTTTTTGTAAATATTTGCAAGAAATTCTTAAGGAACTTACAGTTCCAGGTTCTAAGTGGATTGTGTCAAAGCAAGGAATCCACACTTGTCGAAGAGAATCTTTGACACCACTTGCAAAGGTATGGTTCTATTTCATCCGTTTCAGCCTTATGCCTAGCTCACATGGGACTACAATATCATTAGAGAAAATGGCCTTATTGTACTCAATCCTAACTGGTAAGACCATTGATGTGGGGAAGATCATCTTGAGGGAAATACGGAATTGTGTTTGGCTTTCCTCACTTCCCCTTTGCAGTAACAATTTTATGCTTGAAAGCTAAAATTCTTGTAAATGTAAGGAAGACAGGGTATAACCAAGGCGCAATCACAGATTGGGACCTTTACCAAGTAGCTGGAGATTCAGTTCTACGGCAACAAGTTGAAGTAAATGAGGAACCTGAGGATCCTAATGAAGAAGAAGATCCCACGATGTAATCATTTGAATCCCTGATAAGGTAGAATCAGTGGAGCTAGAAGCTGAACCTGATGCTGAAACTTCAATGTTTAGAGCTCAATCGTTGAGCCCAGATCTTCGAGATAAGCTATCAAAATTGATGGACTTAATGCAACATATGCAATGGCAGCAACAAGCCTACTAGAGATACTCAAAAATAAGGGATGACTCGATGAGAAGTGCTTTTAAGAAAATATACATTGACCCGTTTATTTTTGTGCCTGAGTTTCCAGATTTCATATTTGAACCATGGAGTCCATTATCAAAAAAGGAGCGAAGCGATTCTTACAAAGGCGATAGTGATGGAGCAAAAGATGAGTCAAATTCGGAAGGGTTTGTAAAATAAATAAAGGGGAATCTTGAATTTACTTTTTTTTGTTCTTAGGAATAAGTTTAATTAGGAAATTTTTTTATTTTTGCATAATAAAACAAGAGAGGAAAATCATTAATAAAATGTGAGCAAGTCACAAAGTATAAAGTGTCGCAATAGATATATACATGTCTAGGATTGGATTTAGAAAGAGCTTGGTACTTAAGCAGTCAAATTGACTCACCTCCTCTTTTCTGAAATCCTACCTGGTGTATAGTATCTATTCACTTTAAACAATGAGGACATTATTCATTTTAAGTTGGGGGACCGAAAAATTGAATTATTCCCACTCAGAATAAAATTTTTCTTTTAATTATGATTAGGATATTTTGTTCAAAATTTTGAATTTTGTTAAGTATGCTCAATTTGAGTATGAATAAAGTTCTATTATTTCAATAAATTATTATGTTAGCTTAATAATGACATGAATGTGTTTTTAATAAAGCATGCAAATTCGTACCATAAAATTTTTAGTTCTTTAGGAAAGTTAGGTATGCATGAAAGTTTAAGTCTTTAGAATTGACTTAGTAGTTTCTTGAGGCGAAATCCTAGGAAGCATGGAACGTTGGAAATGATTTAGGCAACTATTGATTGGACCAGTTGAGCCTTTCAAGCCCACCATGGTAAAATTTTATCCTTTGAAACCCAACTTTGAGACTATATGGCCTAATTTTATTTCGACCCTTGCAATAATTAGCCATTACTTTTCCCTTAATGATCTTAAAATTGTCCCAAACACTAGACTCAGTAATATTCAAAATGTACTTCGAAAATAAGTTTGGGGGAGTTGAAAAGAAGTACCAATTGCTCAAGAATTGCAGTGCACAAAGTAAATGCTCGTGTTATTTAAAAAAAAACAAGAGCACATGTATTTGAAAGAGATGTACAAAAGAGCATATGAAAGTCAAGTTGGTGTATCGAAGGTAAAAACACCAAAGTTTCGATTGACGTTGAGTCTAGGGTTTTTAAACCAAAATTTATCCATCTTTCACCTATCCCTAGCCTAGCCACGTTACAACATTGATAAAGACCTATTGATTCAAAGTTCTCATGCTACCTACATTAGTGGAGAGAAATTACTACGATCAACATATGAAGACATAAGTTAAGCTTAATGATTACAACTTAGTCTTGAATAAAGGAATAAAAATCAAATTGGTAAGGGTTAACATGTCTTTGTTACAAAAGCTTTTAGTCTAAATCTTGCTATTATAATAAGTTGTTGAATTTAATTTGAACAATATGTATACTTAAGTAGCATAACTATCAGATTTCTTGTCTTTGAGCATAAGTATTTTAAATTCATAATTTTGGGAAAAATGTTGTTCTGAAGGAATTTTTCAAAGGTGTTTTCGAGAGATTCTTTTCAAAATTTGTGCATTACTCGGGATGAGCAATGAATTAAGTTTGGGGGTGTGGAAACACAAAAATTTATATACTTTTTCATACCTAATTTTACATAAATTCATGCAAGTTTGATTAAATTCTTGTCGAAAAATAATTAAATATTATAAAATAATTAAATTGTGTTAAAAATATAAACATGGTGAATTTAGTTAATTTTATACTTAAATTTGATTAATTTTGACTATTTTTGACAGATTCGCGCAAAGGGCAAAAATTGGCTCGCCTGAAACTGCTGAAAGTGCAAAACCGAGAAGCAATTTGAAGTTTCGAGGCACATTAATTTCCAGCCTAAGACGGTCCAGAAATGTGTATTAATTCATAATTTAATTAATTTTAATTTATTCCCCATTTAATTTGGGTTAAATAAATTATTTTTAATTAATTATGGAGAAAGGGTCCAGTTGAACCACACTGGTCGAACCATATTGAGTGAACCGAACTAGCCACTAAATGGGCAGCCCAGAACCATCCATATGCTGACCCAAATCCGAATTTTAGCTGATTAAATATGCTTGCAAAAAGGCCCTTTAAGAACTTTCAAAATGCATTCAAACCCCTCCTTTAATTGTGGCTTTATGAAACTGCCCCAAGCTTAAAATAGCAAAGTTGAAACTCTCAACTTTGCCATATGGGTGGCCGGCCAAGGGAGGTCACTTAGGCTGATTCTTTTTGCTATTTTTAGCTGTCATATTCAGCTATAAAAGTCACCCCTTGCTGGTCATTCAAAGCATCCCTCATTCCACAACATTCTCTCATTCTCTTTTCTCCTCTCTCACTTTTCTCTCATTTTTTTCCATCCCATTTCCCTTATTGTTCAAGTGCCGATTTCTTCTCTTGGGAAAGAGGCTCTCATCAGCTATTTTGGCACAGCGATTAGGTGTTTATAAGGCACCTTGATAGCCGAGGGCAATGAAGAATGAAGAACGGAGCAACTAGTCAAGCCACGGAGAGACACCGGATTTGCTTCTTGTTCCCTATCTCTTTAATTTTTGTTGTTGTTTTGACAAACATGTTTATGAATATTTATGCTATTGAAATTGTTATTATAATCAATTTAGCTTAAACTTAAGTTTGTGTTGGGTTGATTATATTCTGCCTGCTTGAATTGTTAAAATGATGTTTATGTTGTTATAGGCCTCGGTAAATTGTTTGGTTAAGTAAAATCATGCCTAAGTTATTTTTGCATTATAATTGTTAAATAGCTAATGAACTAATTATTTAAACGGATTGAAATTATAATTAATTGACATAATACTTAATCAGTCCATGGTTATTCTTCTAAGGTAGCTGAAGGTTAAATTAGCAATGTATCTGGCGATATTATTGCCTTGTATAACTTGCAAGATTATTGTGATTAAACTATTTCAAGGTAAGGATGCCTTGTTACCTCACATAGTCTTTTATATGCTTCTTAGATTTAATTAATCGTTTGAATTGGCATAGGGATATGCAAGAGATTTGTTCAATTTAATGAGTATGTATGTGCAATAACATGTTTGCTTATTAGAATTTGTTTAGTTGATTGAATTGACATAGGGATATGTCAAGAGATGAATGGATTTTTATATGTAAGTTTGTTCATAAGTTAGCAAATTACCGGGTTACTGTGAATTTATTCGTAACAATATGAACATGAGTTTAATAATTCTAAGTTAAAGAAATATAATTAATCCAACACAAGTATGTTACCTTGATTAAATTTTATTTGAAATGGTGCATTAGAACTCCTTTGTTTTATTTTAATTATTTACTTAGTTTTTAAATAGTTTTTGACCATCTTTTAGAACCAAATTATTTTTACCCCTCACCGGAGTGTTTTACAATTAATTTAATAAATAATTCTTTTTACAGTCCCTTTGGGTACGATAACTCGACATTTACTTGTCACTTTATTACTTGTTGATATTGTGTACACTTGCACATTTTTCCGTCGTCCCAACTCTCCAAGCGTCTTCCAATCTTTTATGAGTCCTCGAGCTCTGTAAGATAGGGAAAAGAGAGGGGTAAGCATTTACATGCTTAGTAAGCCCGAATAACTGGAAAGTAAACGCACCAATTAATTAGCATACAACCATATTAGGGAATAAAACCAACAAGAATGGATGGTTTCCCTAACACATGCACTCAATCAACAAGTTAGTCACATAACAATGCACCATGTAATTCATCTTAGATGTACTCCTCATTCAACATTTCAATTTATACATATCTCATATTATCCCGTTAAGTTTCTCGGAAATCTCAATGGATTATCCATTTACCATCAAGTCATAAAAGTGATCATTTCATGTATGCACTCCCGCGAACCTCACATCTTATGGCGGGATTACCAGTCCAGGCTAAATCCCCCGTAATGTAAACTCATGGAGTGATGTCGGGATTACCAGTCTAGGCTAAATCCCTTATGGTGACAAACACCCTTAATGAGCTCGGATCCGAATTACTAGTCCAGGCTAAATTCAGACCCTAATCGGATTACCCATCCAGGCTGAATCCAAAATGCACACATATTCTTTGGGAGGCTCAACCACTCAAGGAACACCCGTCTGGGCTAGAGCCTTTCTATATTTGAGATCAACAGATTACCCGTCCGGGCTAAATCCTTTTTGCAACATGTAGGATCTCAAGCCACATGTAAATCATGGTTTATCCATCGAATTTCTCTGTTTAACCTCAACCGGGACATTTATCATCATATTATTATTATTAACACATTTCATGGATTTTCATGCCATCATCATATGCAATTCTCATAAATTCATAAAACATGCAATTAGGCATAATAAGAGTTTACTCTAAGTTATTCGAACTTACTTGGTACTCGTTCCGGTATCGTGTTTCGTTTATTTCGAAACCTTTCGTTTTCCTCGATCAACCTCTGAAATTTGTTCCTCGGGGTCTAGAACAATAAGAGTGAATCATTAACAGCTCACATTATACTTTTTGAGTCTAAATTTTACCCCAGGTCTAAATGACCGTTTAGCCCCTAACTTTTTACATTTTTACGATTTAGTCCCTAGGCTCGTATAATGAAATGCATGCAATTTCTACCTTACCCAAGCCTAGCTGAATGTTCTTTCGACTTATGGAAGCCCACATTTTTCCATTACTCCTCATCTTTCTACCCACTTTTACAATTTTTACAAAATGGTCCCTAAAGCCAGTTCCATGAAGAATCATTTAGTAAAAGTTGTTTACCATCTTTTAAACTTTCATATTCCACCATAAACCATCATAATACAAGTAACTCATGCATGGGTAAATTTTTAAACATGAACCCTAGCATGAAATATGGGTAGAAATAGAGAGAGCAAGTTACAGGGATTTCAAAAATACAAAGAACATTAAAAACGGGGTTTGGGAGCACTAACTATTGAGCTTGAAAATGATGAAAACCCTAGCTCTGGAGAACCCCAAACTTTCTGCAGCAACATGGAGAGAATGAGCTTATTTTTGGCTTATTTTTCCCATTTTATTTCATTAATTTGCCAAATGACCAAAATGCCCTTAAGCCCTTTCTTTGAATTTTCATCCATACATGCCCATTTTTTTCCAAAAACTTAGAAATTGGGAAAATTGCTCTTTAAGACCTTCTAGTTAATAATCTAAAGTAATTTCATACAAATTGCTTCTAGAATCCAAGTTTTGAAATCTATTTAATTTGGTCCTTATTTTCCAATTGAACACCTTACTCATAGAATTTCTTCATGAAACTTTAACACATGCATATTCTCATATTCTAGACCTCATAATAATCATATAATAAATATTTCAATGTCGGATTTGTGGTCCTGAAACCACTGTTTCCACTAGGCCTTATTTCGGGATGTTACATTTCTCCCCCCTTATGGACTTTCGTCCACCAAAGTCTTACTAGTAAACAGGTTTGGATATTGGCTCATCATGGTTTCTTCCGGCTCCCATATAGCCTCTTCCACAACGTGTCGATGCGATAAGACATTTACCAAAGCCACATCTTGATTTCTCAACTGTTTAACCTCTCGAGCCAAAATCTTGACCGGTTCCTCACCATAAGCCATGTCCGATTTAATTTCAATCTTAGTTGGTGAAATTACATGAGAGGGGTCTGATCGATATCGCCTTAACATAGATACATGAAACAAGTCGTGAATCTTATCCAGTTCAAGTGGCAACGCCAAACGATAAGCTAATGGTCCAACTCTTTCAGTGATCTCGTATGGTCCAATAAATGCGAACTCAGTTTGCCTTTCCGGTAAAATCTCAATACCTTTTTCCATGGAGATACTTTCAAGAATACCATATATCCAACTTAAAATTTGATCTCTTTTCTTTTCAGATTAGCATATGACTTTTACCTATCCGATGCCGCTTTTAAACAGTCACGTATCACTTTAACCTTTTCTTTAATTTTTTTGATCAAATCAACTCCGTGTGTAACACCCCTCGCCCGTATCTGACGCCAGAATAGGGTTTGAGGTATTACTTGACTAAAACTCAATCAACTATATAAAACTGGGTCATGAAATCTCAAACAATTTAAAAACCTTTCTTTTCTCATGTAATCTGTCCCAAACATGGGCTTACGAGACCCAAAATATACATTCGGGGTGGTTCAAAGCCCAACCGAGAACTTATTTAAAACTTAGAAAAATTTCATGCAACAAGGCTCTACATGCCCGTGTGGTTATAGAGCACACAACCATGTGCTTGGGACACGCCTATGTCCTGTACCCGTGTCTGAAGACCTGGGCATTTTGCCAAAACCACACTGCCCAAGCACACACCCGTGTCCTTCACATGGCTGAGACACATGGCCGTGTCTCTTGCCTGTGTACTACTAGCATGCATACTGACTTTATGACATTGCATGGACACACGCCCGTGTGCTAAAATTACTTCAAAATTTAAGTGCAGGGGAAGCACGGCCATACCATACACCCATGGGCGTGAGCTGTGTGTCACACACGGCCTAGACACACGCCCGTGTGTCTTACCCGTGTGGACAAACTAGGCTATTTCCCAAGCCCATTTGTCACCCTTTTTTCACAACCTACATAAGGTCATTTCAGTATACAAATCTCATCACAATGGGCACTAATTCATCCATAGAAAGAGCATCATATACATTCATCAAAATGAATAATAGCCATTATTATGGGCTTGATACAAAATAAAGGGCTTTTGACTTAAGCCGAAATACATAAACAATTCTCCTGATGTAACATCCTAGTCTAGCCCTATACATGCCACCTTCAAAAATATAAATCAAATTATACCGAATGTTGCGGACGATAGTGTGATCGATATCTCTGACTTTAAAGGATCCTTAAGCTAGCTTGGCGACACTGAAAGAAGAGGGAAAAGAAAGAGGGTAAGCATAAAGCTTAGTAAGTTGCATATAAATAAATATACAACAACAATCTCACTAGTAGTCATCTTACTTATAGCTCAAAGATAAACATAATTTAACTTACTCATTATTCTCTACTCGAGTCACGTTTTCTAAATTAAGCTCATTACTCATGCTTACCATATAGGTACCTGTAACACTCACAACATGATTATTCTTTCTTTATCAAAATTGATCTATAACTCTCGTAATTGAAATGTTTGGAATATTACTAGATATTCTATTAACCTTCAACATGAGATATATTGCCGATGCCATGTCCCAGACATGGTCTTACACTGGATCTCATAAATGTGTGCTGATGCATGTCCCAGACATGTCTTACACTAGCACAACTCTTACCCGATGCGTGTCCCAGACACGTCTTACACTGGCTATCTCTGTCGAGGCCGATGCATGTCCCAGACATGTCTTACACTGGCACTCATCTCGTGCCAATGCCATGTCCCGAGACATGGTCTTACTTTAGCTATCTCTCAGATGGTGATGCATGTCCCAGACATGTCTTACACTAGCCCTTATCTAGAAGCCGATGCCATGTCCCAGACATGTCTTACACTGCACACAAATCACCCAATGCCTTGGCACGGATATCCAGTTCATATCCTAATGTTTCAATGGGATACTTCTATTCTCTCAAATATTACTATGCATTCTCAATTCATAACTTAACATCTCATAAAATATCAATTCAATGGCGATATGAATACAAGTATTAACAATGTAGTTGTCTTATTTACATACAACTTACCTCGGTTTACAAAAAGTACTTGACTATTCAGTTTAGTCGGTTTGCTTATCCTTCCCCTGATCTAGATTCGGATTTGGTAAATCTTGATCTATAATGACAATATGCACTCATTTAGTCACTAATTAGGATTAAGCAATCATAAATTCACGTCTTTGGTAAAATGACCATTTTGCCCCTAGACTTTGACAAAATAACCACTTCACCCCTATGCCTGAAAATCGATTTTCATTGAATTTCTTTGTATCATAAGCCTAATCGAACTATTTTTACTCATATAGCAACTTTAAAATATCACTATTTCACATACTTATTAACTATTTTACAACTTATGCAAAATAGTCCCTTTAGGCGTTTTCATGCTAACTCCTTTCACAAAAGTTGTTTATAACACAACTAGGACTCATATTCCTCCATAAAAACACAGTAAACCTCACAATTCATTTCATGGTAACACCCTAAACTTTCATTCATTTTGCAAGATGTCACCCTCATTTGAAAGCCCATGCTTCAAGGGTCTCAAAAATGCAAAAATTATCAACAAAGGGTGTGGGAATCACTTACTTGTGAGGGCTTTAAGCTGCTGAAAGTTTTCAGCCTTCAAAACTCCATTTTTGCTGATAATTTCGGTAGAGAAAAGAGATGGAGAAGAAAGAAATGATACCTAGGCTTTTAGGCATTATTTTATTACCAAATCATGACATCATCCACCTAATACTTTGACTATTTGCTTAAAACTCATCACATGGCCAACCAACACTAAGAAAAAGGGTGTAATTGCCCTTTAAAAGCCCTCAATTTAATTTCTCTAGCTATTTAACACATTTGGGTACTAACCAGCTACCCTGAAATTCGAGGATGCAACATCGCAACATATCCTCAAGGATCTGAATCATCCATTCAGACTGACCATTAGTCTGTGGATAAAAAGCTATACTAAAACTCAACTTAGTACCCAAGGCTTCTTGTAACTTCTTCCAGAATCTCGAAGTGAATCTCAGGTCTCTGTCTGAAATAATCGATAGCGGTATCCCGTACAATCTCAAAATCTTAGATATATACAATTTGACCAACTTATCAAGTGAGTAATCTGTCTTTACCGGAATAAAATGAGTTGACTTTGTTAACTTATCCACCACAAACCATATAGCATCTTTCTTTTTCGGGGTCAATGGTAATCCTGTCACAAAGTCCATAGTAACTCTATCCCACTTCTATTCGGGGACCATCACAGGTTGTAACAAACCTGAAGGTACTTGATGTTCAGCTTTTACTTGTTGACATATCAAGCATTTTGATACAAATTTGAAGATGTCTCTTTTCATGCCTTTCCACTAGTACATTTTCTTCAAATCATTATACGTCTTAGTACTTCCCTGATGAATAGACAAACGGCTATCATGTGCTTCTTACAAAATCCTCCAAATAATTTCATCATTCCTTGGTACGTAAACTCTGTCTCTGAACATCAAACATCTATCAGAACCAATCTGAAAGTTTGATTCAATGCCCGGCTCACATTGAGCTCTTTTAGCTTGCAGGTCATTATCATTAGTCTGAGCATCATAAATTTCCTGAAGAAATGCCGGCCTAGCCTTTAGCCCTGCCAAGACTGAACCATCATCAAGTAATGCCAATCGGGCGTCTATAGCCCTCAGTGCAAACAAAGATTTTCTGCTTAACGCGTCAGTAACCACATTCGCCTTTCCGGGGTGGTAATCGATGATCAGCTCATAATCTTTAATTAGTTCTAACCATCTTCGCTGTCTCAGATTCAATTCTTTTTGGGTCATAAAATACTTCAAACTCTTGTGGTCTATGAATATAGGACAAGTTTCACCATATAAATAATGCCTCTAAATTTTCAAGTAAAAAACAATGGCGGTAAGTTCTAAATAATGGGTCGGGTAATTCTTCTCGTGTGGCTTCAGCTGTCGTGAAGCATAGGCCATCACCTTGCCATCTTGCATAAGTACACAACCCAGTCCATTTAAGGATGCATCACTATAGACCACAAACTCTTTTCCCAGCTCAGGAAATACTAAAACAGGAGCTTCAATCAACAATGTCTTTAATTTCTCGAAACTCTATTGACACTTTTCTGTCCATTCAAACTTAACACTTTCTATAGCAGCCTCGTCATCGGAGTCGCTATCATGGAGAATCCCTTCACAAATATTCAGTAGTAACCGGCTAAGCCCAAAAAGCTTCTGACCTCAGTTACATTTTTAGGTGGTTTCCATTCAATGATAGCAGAGATCTTACTTGGGTTAACTCGAATGCCTTCACCCGAAAAAATGTGACCTAAAAACCCTACTTCTTGGAGCCAAGACTCACTCTTGCTAAACTTAGCATACAATTATTTTTCCCGTAAGGTCTGCAATACAGTTCTCAAATGTTTCCCATGCTCTATCTTATCCTTGGAATAAATCAAAATGTCGTCAATGAACACCACGACAAACTTATCCAAGTAGGGCCAAAATATCCTATTCATTAGGTCCATAAATACGGCCGAAGCATTCGTCAACCCAAACAGCATTACAAGAAATCCATAGCGACGATACCTTGTTCTGAAAGTTGTCTTAGGTACGTCTGGTTCCTTAACTCGCAACTAGTAGTAGCCGGACCTCAGGTCTATCTTAGATAATACAGTGGCTCCCCTCAACTGGTCGAACAAATCGTCGATCCTTGGCAAAGGATACTTATTCTTGATAGTCGCCTTGTTCAATTGCCGATAATCTATACATAGCCTCATTGAACCATCTTTCTTCCTTACAAATAGTACGGGAGCATCCCAAGGTGAAAAACTCGACCTTGCAAAACTTTTATCCATCAGTTCTTGTAACTGTACTTTTAACTCTTTCAGCTCGGTCAGTGACATCCTATACAGAGCAATTGAAATAGGAGTTGTTCCTGGCACCAATTCAATACCAAACTCTATCTCTCTTTCAGGAGCTAATCTGGGTAATTCCTCTAGGAACACGTCGGATATTCACACACTATTCACACAGATTTAATCTTTAACTCTGTTTCCTTAGTGTTTAGTACAAAAGCAAGGTAGGTTTCGTACCCTTTTCTCATATATCTTTGAGCAATCATCGAGGTAATTATAACCAACGATGTACCCAATTCTCTTGAATCAACTCGTAGAATCTCACCATCTGGACATTTCAATTCAATATACTTGCTACCACAGTTTACAA
The DNA here is from genome assembly GCA_025698475.1 of Gossypium anomalum. NCBI lineage: Eukaryota > Viridiplantae > Streptophyta > Magnoliopsida > Malvales > Malvaceae > Gossypium > Gossypium anomalum. Next base: position 45,694,214 of record CM046963.1, read on the forward strand.
TTACATCATGCAGGGCTAACCAATCCATACCCAGTATTACATCAAACTCATCAAATGGCAACAACATAAGGTTAGCCGGAAAACAATGACCCTGAATCGTCAAAGGACAGTTTTTACAGACTTTATCAACTAAAACTGACTTGCCTAATGGTTCGACACTTTGTTGATAAATTCTATAGGTTCAATGGATATATTCATACTAGACACCAATCTCATACAAATGTATGAATGCGTCGATCCCAGATCAATTAAGGCAATAACACATGTATTAAAAAGAGAAAAAGTACCCGTGATGAGTCAAGAGTAGAGGCTTCCTCTCGAGCGCGTATTGCATACGTTCTTGCCAGGGCTCGAGCCGCTGATTTTACAGTTTCGTTAGCCATAACTTGACTGCCACTAGCACTCCCAGGATATCTTGGAGGTCTACCTCGTGGAGTAGGAGTACTCAACTTTGGGGCTACTTCTACCTCTTTATCGGTTCGCTCTGGGCAGTCTCTGAGGAAGTGGTCAAGAGAACCACATCTGAAACACGCACCGCTTTTCATTCAGTACTCTCCAAAGTAAAATTTATTACAGCTTTTACACTTCAACTTTTGGTCATCTACACTCCCCACACTAGTCATCATCGGGGAGGAAGACTTCTGATTCTGTCGTTTAAAGCCTCTCGCTCTACCCAAATATCCTACCAATGAAGTGGAGCGTTCATGTTGACTTATTGATTTCTTTGTGGGAAATGAGAGTGTCTTACCACTGGATCTCTTGCTCGAAACTCGATCTTCTCTCTTTGTTTTTTTCCTCTCATTATTAAGCTTCTCGGCCTTCTTGGCCCGATCAGCTAATGCAGTAAACTCTCGTATCTTAAGAATCCCAATCAACAGCTTAATTTCCTCATTCAGACCTTCCTCGAAGCGTTTACACATTTCTGACTCGGTTTGAACCCATTCAGTCGTATACTAGCTTAGCCTTACAAACTCCCTTTCGTATTCCGCTACAGTCTTATTCCCTTGTTTGAGTTCCAGGAACTCCTTTCGCTTCGAGTCTAAGAATCTTTGACTAATGTATTTCTTTTTAAACTCTGCTTGGAAAAATTCCCAAGTGATGTTTTCCTTTGGCACCGCTGAAGATACAGTCTTCCACCAGTGGTATGCAATATCCTTTAGGAGAGACACGGCACACTTTAAGCATTCTCAGGTGTGCACGATAATTCATCTAATACCCATGTAGTATTCTCAAGCCAGAACTCAGCTCTTTTAGCATCATCATCGATCTTGGCTCTAAGTTCCTCAGCCCCATACTTTCTAAGCTTATCTACAGGGGCTTTACCAACTCTCAGAGGTGCCATATCTCGTGGCAATTCCTCATCAGATTGATTATGGGGCGGGGGAGGTCGTGGTACGTTGGGGCGATACCTCAAATAATTCCCAAACCACTCGTCCATCATGTCAAAGAAGGGGGCTCCGGCCTCTTCCCAGCCTTCAGACATAGGCCTTCTGCTACTACTAGAAGCAGCTCATTGTACGGAAGCTAGAGCATGGCTCTCGGCTCCCTCGAACTCATCTTGTGCTTGATTGGAAGACATTTACTATATTCAAAAATAATTTAAACGATTAGGAGATATCACACTATCAACGTTCGTATAATGGTGTGTATAGCTAAACTTAATACTCTTTATAGTAGTCCTAGAATTGACAAACCGTAGCTCTGATACTACTAACTGTAACACCCCTTACACGTACCTGAGATCGGGACTAAGTACAAGGCGTTACCAAACATGTATTCGAACATTTTTGAAAAATACAGGTTATAAAATTTCGTTCCAAGACCATTCAAACAATGTCTTAGCGAGCCTATTATGGGCCTACGAGGCTCGAAACCAACATTGAGAACAGCCTGGGACTAAACCGAAAACCTGAGAAAATTTCTAGGTTAATGCCTCATACGCCCGTGTGCTTTGGGACACGCCGGTGTGCTTTGGGACACGCCCGTGTCCCCTATCCGTGTGGAATTAATTGAATTTATTTTCTACTTCGAACCTACAGGGGTTTTCACACGGCCAAGCACATGTCCGTGTCTCTGGCCCGTGTCCTTCACACGGCCTAGACACGCCCGTGTGGTCGCTTGTGTCCAAAAACTCGAGCATTCTATTTATGACGTCAGCATGCATTTAGGGGCACACGGCCAAGACACACGCCCGTGTGCTAGGCCGTGCCTTCCACACGGTTGAGACATACGGCCATGTCTCTACCTGTGTGTTTAGTACCATGCATTTTGACTTTAAATTTTTAGGTACAGGGGACACACTGCCATACTACACGCCCATGGGGCAATCCGTGTGTCCCACACAGCCTGGACACACGCCCGTGTGTCTACCCGTGTGGACCTTGTTAGGCTATTTCCCAAGCCTTTGATCACCCTCCAATATCCATTCACACTTATAGATTGCATGTTAACCTCATACCATTGGTTTTGCATATGCTAGGTTATCCTTTTTGAATTAAGGATTACAGTTTCATCAATCATATTTTGGACTTGGCTCGTTTTATAACCCATTGCCCATTTTGGACCTAACCAATTCCAAGTGATTTGGCCACATTTCACACGTCCATTCATAATATACTACAACTAACCATCATATGAATATTTCAAAATATAAACTTGCATGATTAGTAGAATTACAACCTACATCAATATAGGCCATATCCCAAGGCCATATACAAAATGAATAAACATACCATCCAAGCCCTTTCACTAGCTAGCCAAATGACACGTATAACAAAATAAACAAAAGCCCTATACATGCCATTCAACAAAATAAAAGTGTCTATATACCAAAGCTGGTCTAGTTGATAATGTGTTGACTCTCCAACCGTCTTCCAATCTTTACGAGTCCTCGAGCTCTATAAGACAGGGAAAAGAGCGAGGTAAGCATTTACATGCTTAGTAAGCCCGAATAACTGGAAAGTAAACTCACTGATTAATTAGCATACAACCATATTAGGCAATAAAACCAACAAGAATGGGATGGTTTCCCTAACATATGCATTGAATCAACAAGCTAGTCACATAACAATGCACTATGTAATTCATCTTAGATGAATTCCTCACTTAACATTTCCATTTATACATATCTCATATTATCCCGTTAAGTTTCTCAGAAATCTCGATGGATTATCCATTTACCATCAAGTCATAAGAGCGATCATTTCATGTATGCACTCCCGTGAACCTCACATCTTATGTCAGGACTACCAGTCCAAGCTAAATCCCTCGTAATGTAAACTCATAGAGTGATGTCGGGATTACTAGTCCAGGCTAAATCCCTTATGGTGACAAACACTCTTAATGAGCTCGGACCCAAATTACTAGTCCAGGCTAAATTCAGACCCTAATCAAATTACCCGTCCGGGCTAAATCCTTTCTGCAACACATGCAAGATCTCAAGCCACATGTAAATCATGGTTTATCCATCGAATTTTCCTTTTTAACCTCAACTGGGACATTTATTATCATATTATTATTATTAACACATTTCATGGATTTTCATGCCATCATCATATACAATTATCATAATTCATAAAACATGCAAATAGGCATAATAAGAGTTTACTCTAAGTTATTCGAACTTACTTGGTACTCGTTCTGGTATCGTGTTTCGTTTATTCTGAAACCTTTAATTTTCCTCGATCGACCTCTGAAATTTGTTCCTCGGGGTCTAGAACAATAAGAATGAATCATTAACAGCTCACATTATACTTTTTGAGTCTAAATTTCACCCCCGGTCTAAATGACCGTTTAGCCCCTAACTTTTTACATTTTTACGATTTAGTCACTAGGCTCGTATAATGAAATGCATGCAATTTCTACCTTACCCAAGCCTAGCCGAATGTTTTTTCCTCTTACCGCAGCCTACATTTTTCCATTATTCCTCATCTTTCTACCCATTTTTACAAAATGGTCCCTAAAGACATTTCCATGAAAAATCACTTAGTAAAAGTTGTTTACCATCTTTTAAACTTTCATATTCCTCCATAAACCATCATAATACAAGTAACTCATGCATGGGTAAATTTCTAAACATGAACCCTAGCATGAAATATGGGTAGAAATAGAGAGAGCAAGTTATCAGGATTTCAAAAATATAAACATTAAAAACGGGGCTTAGGAGCACTTACTATTGACTTGAAAATGATGAAAACCCTAGATATGGAGAACCCCAAATTTTCGGCAGCAACATGGAGAGAATGAGCTTATTTTTGGCTTATTTTTCCCATTTCATTTCATTAATTTGCCAAATGACCAAAATGCCCTTAAGCCATTTCTTTGAATTTTCATCCATACATGCCCATTTTTGTCCAAAAACTTAGAAATTGGGAAAATTATCTTTAAGACCTTCTAATTAATAATCTAAAGTAATTTTGTACAAATTGCTTCTAGAATCCAGGTTTTGAAATATATTCAATTTGGTCCTTATTTTCCAATTGAACTCCTTACTCATAGAATTTCTTCATGAAACTTTAACACATGCATATTCTCATATTCTAGACCTTATAATAATCATAAAATAAATATTTCAATGTTAGATTTGTGGTCCCAAAACCATTGTTCCGACTAGGCCCTATTTCAGGATGTTATAGTTTATACAATTTTGGTGCTAATCCTGAACACCCTACCGATGGCTGAGGTTTGGCATGTGCTACGAATACTCCATAAATCATGTGATCAGCATCGTGTAACTACGTTCTGACCCATAGCTTGTGTGATCAGACCCATTTTCACAACTCCTGTGAGCATTCTGATTCACAGCTCGTGTGAGCATACATGTACAGGAATTGATAGATTACAGTTATATGATTTAGCACACTATGTGTGAGCTATCTCGGGTATCCAATGATATTCTAAATGGTTCAACGGGCATTATTCTGATACGAAATGGTAAGAGTTCAATATGGACTATTACAGGGACACATGTGAATTACATTGAAATGATGATACAAGGTATATCAAGAAATGAAATGGATGATACATGTATATGAAACTTAATCAAATGTTGTGCTCATCCTCATTTATTGGTTTATATATATTTACATGGCTAACATGTTTTATGTATATGCTTAGGCATTTGGCCAAGTTATGTTGGGATATGCTATGTTTACTTACCTATTATGTTATATTCTATGTTATATGAACTTACTAAGCTTAAAAGCTTACTCTATGTTATTTTTCATATTTTATAGCGAATCAGAAGCTCGTTCGGGTTGGAAGCTTGTCGGAGTTATAGCACACTATCCATCGGCTCTATCGATATTTTTAGGATGTTTTGATTTTTGTTATAATGGCATATATAGGTATTTGGCTAATGTTGGCCTATATGCTTGGTTATTGAAATGGCCATTTAATTTAGCTTAAGTTATGATATCTTGGTGTTCAAATGAATTTGGTTTTGGCTTGTAAATATTAGTCTTAATATGGATGATGTTTAGCTTGATATGCTTGGATTATGGAAGATGAAATTATAGTTTGAATATACATATTATATATGGCTTGTAACTTGTTGAAAATGTTGTGAATTAGTACTTTGTTTTGAATGGCTTATATGACTATTGATGGCAGTGGTTGATTGGTATATTTAGTACCATTTGGTATGTTTTTATTAAGTGAAATTTATGGTATGTATTGATGCAAACCTAGTTGGAAGTTAGTTAATCATTTTAACTAAATTGAGTACATGGTTATACATGTTTACATGTCATTTAAGGTGCCTATGGTTATATCTTTTGTATATAGTTTGATTTTGCATGCTTTTCGTGCCTTGTTATGGCTTGTATATATGTGCAATTTTAGGTGTAGGTACAAACCAAGATGGGTGAGAAAAATGGCTTGTAAAATGGCCTATTCTCGTTCACATGGGTGTGTGTATTAGCCGTGTGTGACACACGGCCAGGTGACACAGCTGTGTGCCCCTTGTAGTTTTCAAAGGGTTAAAAGGTAGGATGTTACACGGTCTAGCACATAGCCTGATACACGGGCGTGTGAGCTTATTTCGAAGGGTACACGGCTTGACACATGAGCGGTGGCTTCGCCGTGTGACACAAGTCAGTGAGTTACACGAGCACAGACATAGGCTGGGACACGGCCCATGTCCCACTTCGAATGCTTGCATGGCCTAAGACACGGGCATGTCTCCTGGCTGTGCAAGTCACACAGCCTGGCCACACCTCCATGTGACCCCTACAGTGTTAAAAATTTTCACTATTTCTGAAAAATTCTCTGAGTTTCTGATTTTTCCCAACTTGTTTCTAACATGTTTTTAAGGCCTCGAGGGCTTGTATAAGGGACAATATGTATGGTTTGGATTGGTTTTGATATGATTATCAATATGATTTGAAAAGTTTATATATTGTATTCGTTTGAAGTGAATTTTTCAGTAATGCTCTGTAACCCTGTTTTGGCAATGGATACGAGTTAGGGGTGTTACAATAGAAACTCATGAAGGTATGAATAAATGTTTATAATTTTATGTTAATGATGAATTTTATGTGTATATATATGAGAGTCAAATTTAGAGGCTTTACGACCTTCACCCCCATCACCCTCAAAGTCTTATACAACAGAATTTACATGGTTTATGTTGATTAAGTCGGTAAAAGTGACGCTAATGAATTCGACAATTGAATTAGTAATAATGTGGTCAAAGTTGAGAATTGGTTAGTAAGTAAAGATGGTTCTAGAAGAGATATTAGATTTTTCTAAAGATCATTTGGGATACGGAACATCGCTCTTAAAGAATAAGTTAATCATAGGTAATCAACTTCATCAAGTATGATATTTGAGGAACAGGTTAAATAAAATTTCTTCTGAACTAATTTTTTAAGTGAAATTGAATAATGTGAGATCATCGATGACTTTAGTAGTTAGTAGGATTGTGTTTGAAATGCACATATATCTAAATGTAGCTGTTATGGTCAAGTATCTCACAGTGATCTCCTTTGGGTATTCTATATGTTCTTTTATTCTTAGAGATATATGCAATTGTTCATCTTCAGATGTGATTCTTATCGTAAGTGAATGCTAGTTAATCATAATGTTACACAAAAGTATTGTTAGTCTGGTTGATTATGATCAGCATTGCTATATTTTTCTCTGGCATTTTATTCTATTATGTTCGGTAGGAGATTCAACAATAAGACCCATATGATGTTATTTTATTTCTTCTACTGGTTGATATGCAATTTAGCTAGTGTGTATGAGCGATATTCTTCTTCTAGATTTTCTCTAGGGAATCATCAATCTCTTTTCATTCAATATGGGTTGTATTCTCAAAAATTTATTAGAACTCCACATCTTGGATTTCATTATCTCAGTTTTCTTATCATTCTTATTGTTTAATTTATCAAACATGGTTCATCTATAAAGGATATTCATTGGCCGGAGGTAATTACATCTATTAAAGTTATAATTCCTGGTTCGATCATGGGAGCACTGTGATATAGATCTCAGATTATAGAGGTTGTATTACTGCATGGGTTGTTATTGGGACTACGTTTGGTTTTTCTCTTTTGTCTCAAATTTTACTATTGATATTTGAGGTATTGTTCTATCTATATAGTTGTTACGCTGATTTCATTATAGCACTATGTTTTAATGCATTTGATGGTCACAGCTTCGATATAATTCAAAACTTTGATGTTAATAATTGAAATTGTTTCATTATATATTCTAGCTTTCATGAAAGGGATAGGTAACGGAAAAAGTGTAGACGGTGGAAGATCGAGCTTAAACTTGTATATCGGTTCTCATTCCTCAGGTAATCTTAATTTATGTCAATGAGTTAAAATGAGATGTTATGTTTTGTTTGAGTTAATGCAATTTGTAGAGATCTTTTATTGGTATTCTGAGGGAATTATGATAGACGGTATATCTGGATTATCTTGACAACAAGAAGAAAGAATTATTCTAAATGTTATTATTCGATTGCTAGATCGACCCAATTGTGTTAGTCAGAATAGGTTATTCATTTGGTAAGTCAGGTAAGTTGTTTATATTCGAGCTTATTTCTTGATTTGGGAATAAATTTTATAGATTCACATGTAAATAGATAGATAGTCTGAATGAAGAATTCATATTCTAGAAGAAATATACAAAATTATATCTATCAGATCAACTATAGTCGGGAAATGATATTATGGGTTAAATTTGTCTCGATAGCTACAGCTATCACATTTATGTTTAAATAATATTTTTTGAAGCTTTACGTGAAATGGAATGTTTATCGGTTAAAAGTTGCAGATGCAGATGCATCAGAAACATCGATTAGAGTCTGTTGTGAAAATTTTGAACTTTAGTTAAATGCTCTAAATTGTCTAATGTGCTTGGAATCTGATAATCTGAATTTTCTTCTGATTATGTTTCGACGGATGATTGTTGGAAAATTTTCGGTAGTTGTACTAGGAATGATAAAGTGATGACAGGAGCATATCATAGTTGTTCAGTAAAATTTAGATATAGTATCAAATTCTAATATGACTTCTGATACGAGTTCTGAATCGAGATGAGTTATGATTGATTTATCTATGTATTACCATTGTAAAGTTGGAATAAAGACTCGACTTGATAGCTATAACAGGTGAGAAATTTCGAGGACGAAATTTTTGTAAGGGGGAGATCTGTAACAACCCGTTTTTTAGTGGTGTCAGAAACAGTGGTTTTGGGGCCACAAATCTGACGTAAGTTCGTAAATTTTATTCATGAATATTTATGAATAAATTATGCTTTTTAAAAGGTTATTGATATGGTAATTTATACTATTCGAATGGTTAATTAAGTTTAAGTGGTAAGACCCTAAAGTCAAGTGGTTTTAGAAAATAAGTTATCGGGATCTTATTTGTATTAACTGAGCCATAAATATTTTTATAAGTATTTATGAAGTGTCATTAAGGTTGTATTAAAATTTCATTAAGAAATATCGATGTTTCGGTAGTTATTTAATTAAAAAGGACCAAATTGTAAAGGGTGTAAAATTTATCATTATTTGATTTGAGTGATTAAATGGCTTAATGAATAAAGGGAAATGGACTTAAATGGTGAATAAACCCTTTATGGAATTAGTGGACAATTATCGGCATGGATTTGGTGTTTTATTTAATTATTAATCAAGGTTAAAATGGTAATTTGGTAATTAAATTAAGCCAAAATCCATTATCTTCTTTTACAATTCTTCTCCATCGATTTCAAAATGGGGGAAGAAGCCATTTTTAAGCTTGGAGGTTTTGACAACTTCACAAGCTAGATTGGTATGTGATTTTAGTATCGTTTCTAATAATTTTTATGTTTTTTAAATTATTGCCACTAGGTCCAGCTAGCCCGTATCTTCGATTTTGAAACTATTAAAGATATTGAATGTTGCCATTGATGAATCTATGTGATTTTAGATGTTAAATGATGAATTTGAAGTGTTGGTTGATATTTAAAAGTATTTTGTTAAGTAATTTTGATGAATTTATCAAATAAGGAGTATATTGATGAAATAGTAAAAATGCAAGGATTTGATGTGAAATTATTACAAAGGTGGGATGCATTAGGTGCCATGAATATTCAGCTTTGATTAAATTTAGGTAAAAATGGTTAATTTACATGTTTTAGGCTCAAGGACTAAATTGAATAAAAATAAATGTTATGCGCAATTGTGTAAAAATGTCAAAAATGACTAAATTGCATAAAATAAATTGTTTGACTATATAAATTAATAAATTGAATGAAATTATTAATTTAGATCAACATCGACTAGAAAATCGAGGAAAATGAAAAATTACAATAAAACCCCTGTACTTAGTCATTTCTGTAATTTAGTTAGGTAAGTTCATAGTGTTTCAATACATAAATAAATTTCTACTTGCATTTCTATAGTATAGTTATTTAATTAAATGTTCATAGCTAATTAATTAATGATTGCACTTTCGTGCCCCTGTTTGTACTTCGGTACCCCTAATTGGACTTACGTGCCCCTGTTTGTACTTCGGTACCCCTTATTGCACTTACATGCCCCTATTGTACTTCGGCACCCCTGAATGCAAATTTGTGCCCCTGCTTGCACCTTAGTGCGCTTGGTCGTGCATTCGTGCTCCTGATTGCACTTTGGTGCCCCTACTATGCATCTATGATGCCCTTGGTATGGTTTAATTACTAGAGTATTCGCGTCCAGTTACTAGTTCAACGAGCATGAAAAGGGATGAACTGGTAACGGTTTCGATTGATTTCATTACGACAATTATGGAAAGGTATGATGTATTGATGATCAAAGTATGAACATTCATGATTATGAAAAGTATGATTTAAGTGATGCTATGTTTATATACCATATCTTACCATGTGATGATAGTGCTAAGTTAATTGTTACGCAAATGAAATGGTAAGTGTTCAATATGAACCAAGACATGTATGTATGAAACTCATTGAAATAGTGATACAAGCAAAACATGATATGTTATGAAGGATGATAAATCCAATTAGATCATGCCCAAGTATTATGGTTATCTATGTTAAGTTCACATGAATTATGTTCAAGTATGCTAACATGTGTTATTGTTGGTGCTTAGACTTGTGCCAAGTTTATGATTGGATTTAATCATGCTTAATCTTAATGAAATATAATGAAACGATAAGTCACTAGGTGGAAATATGCTTATGTGCATGAAAGAGTGGTAAAAATCAAAGTATGTAATTTTTTTTATGAAATGGTTTAACATGTAGTTCATTCCAAAAGAGCTATATTTAAATCACTAGCTTCTAGTCATGGTTGATGTTATGCATATATCTTGTGTGTTATGCATATGAAATGGGTGAGGAGAGGTAATGAGATGGTAAATTCATAGTTGGAATGAAATTTGATGAAAAGGGAATAAGGATTTTGAAAGATGTATTTATATGTGAGAAATTTACGTATGCTATGGATGAATATATCTATATCATGGACAAATACACTAAGTCAGGAATTGGTAGTGTCATTTAGACTTATGATAAGCATTGGGAACGAATTGGAAAGTAAGTAAATTGGAAGGTGTATAATCTTATAGAAAGGTTGATAATTATAAATTATGTCTCATAAAATCCTATCATGTTATGAATGATAAATATATGCGACATTAATGAACTTACTCATTTGTGAGTCAATGCTTATATAGATTTATGAATCTTATGGCATTGACATAGGCTTATGTTTATTCTATAAAGTTTATTATTGAAATGGAATATTATGCTTAAAGTTTATACAAGCTTACTAAACAATCAATGCTTACGTAGTCACATTTCTCTTACTTTTCAAATTATCAAAAGCTCAATCGGGTTGGAAGCTAGTCGGAGATCCATCACTATCCATCGATTTTACCGGTAGATTTTGACGCCTTGGTCATGGTTATAATGGCATGTATAGTTGGAATTATGTCTAATGTTTAGTTAATGATATTGGTATGTAATGTTGCTTGAAATTGTGAAGCTTATGTTACTTTGATGCTTAATGGTTGGTGTTTATATGATCAAATTAATTCATGGTTTTATGGCCAAAGGGGTAAGTGTTGGCATGTTTGCAAAATGATCATTTAGAGCATGTTTTGATATGAAATTTAGTTAAGTATGTTTGGTTGAATTATGACTATTTGGGTACAAATTTAGGTATGTTTGATTATTATGATTGAGGTGTCTTTTGGCATATTGGTTGCATGGATAGATGTCATATTGAATTAACCTTATTATGCATATTTTAGGTATGTTTGAAAGCTATATTTTATGTGCAAATGTCTTGTAGGTGTGAGATTGAAATGGGTGAAAGGAATGGCTTGAAATTGGTCTATTTCTTGTCCACACGGCCTAAGATACGGGCGTGTGTCTAAGCTGTGGGTGACACATGGTATGCAACACGGCTGTGTGTCCCCTGTAGGTGTTAATGGTTGTATTTTGAAGGTTATACGGTTTGGCACACGGGCATGTGGCTTGGCCGTGTGACCCAAGTCAGAGAGTTACACAAGTATGGACAAAGGTTGGGACACAACCGTGTGTCCCTACTTCGAATGTCCACACATCCTCGCCACACTGCCGTGTGACCCCTGTAGCGTGAATTTTTCCATCTTTTTCCATGAAGTTTTAAAAGTTTCCGATTTATTCTCGAATCATTTCTAAAGTGTTTCTAAGGCCTCGAGGGCTTGAATTAGGGACGTTATGCATGTGTTTGATTGGATTTTTCAATGTTTATGAAATGTTCGAAATGAATTATTTGAGTTACATTTTACGGTAATGCTCCGTAACATTATTCTGACAATGGATATGGGTTAGGGGTGTTATAGTCCCCTTTTTCAAAATTTCTAGATTTTAAAATATTTACAATTTGGTCCCTATTAACTCAAATCTTATCACATAATGTCTCATTTCAAAGTTTTCAAATAAAAAACCATAATTAATAATTAAAACATTAAAATTTCATATTTCCATATTTCGACACTTCAATACTTCAAATTTGAACATTTAAACATTTCTCAATTTAATACTTCAAATTTGAACATTTAAACATTTCTCAATTTAGTCTTTTTAATTTAAAACATGCTAACTTAAGTACAATTTTCCAATACTTTAAATATCACATTCTTATAGTGTTATCATAAAAATTCAATGTTTAATTTCTCCATTTAATTCCTTGATTTTTAAATTTTGAATAATTTTCAATTTAGCCCTTATTTCATTTTTTATCAAATTAATCACTTAAAATGATCCATCAAATTGTTTATAAAATCCTTATCTGACATGAACGTAATGCTTTCATCACTTAAAACATAGAAAGTAATTATGCATACTTAATTCTTACAATTTCACATCAAATTATACATTTAAATAAACATAATATAATAATTGGAACAACTTACCCAAGCTTTCTCCCACTTCCATCTTCATCTTCAAGCCTCCATGGTTGGTTTGATGTGAAAGGACACTTTTGAGTTGGGTGTGATATCTCACTTTAATTTCAAAGAATTTTAGGCTAGAAATATGATTGAACAAGAAAATGATCAAATTGAATTAAATATAAAAAATTTTCCCTCTCCTCCTATTTTCCTTGCAACCCACGTTAGGGTTTTTATAGAAGAGAATGATTTCTCTTCATATTTCTAGAATTTTATCTACTTTTCTTTATTTTTCTTTATTTAACATTTGATAATTTAATTAATTTTATCGCGAGTTCACATTTAATCAGATGATGTTAATCAAATGGTTATAATTTCTACCATTAAAATATCACACTTTTTATAATTTAAAATTCAAAAATAATATTTAATGACAAAATGACCTCATTTCCCTTTAAAATATCTTTTTTCATATTTAAGATATAAAGGTAAAATAGTCATTTCACCCTTTTTTCCATCATTCATCTGTTTGACACATGACATACTTATGTGTCCTAAATAATTATTACTTATGTAGATATTATTTATTCATGCTATAGATGCAACTAAGCCCTGTCCTAAAAAATGGTAAAATTACCTTTTAGTCTCTATATTTTTCACCACTTTTCAATCTAGTCCATATCTCAATTTTTCGACTCCACCTATCAATGCATATCCATGTCACATTCATAAAAAGATATTTCTTAATTTTTTCCCCTTTTTCTAAAATGGTAAATTTTCACTTTTAGTCTATCTTTCTATCACATTCCAAAAATTAGGTTAGAAGAAATTAGGTTAGTGAAACCAAGAGTGGTCAAGTTCTGATTTTGAGTTAAGATTGTGAAAATTTTGTCAAGTGAGTTAATCTAGCTTAGTGGATAGGTGTTGTGCTTGTGTGTGTGAGGTTCTGGGTTCAAGTCTTTTCCTTGAGTCTTTTTCATTTTTGTCTCAACCCCTATCCTTGATCACCTAGCATAAATAATACTTTTGCTCAACCGATGACAAGAATGAGTCTGCTGGTTTAGTAGTAAGGCTTCAACTTAACTTTTGGTCCTGTGTTCAAATCTCATGTCTGTATAGGGGAAATTATTTTTATTTTGAATTCAAAGGTAAAATATGATAGGATAACTAATCAGATTTAGTGGGGGTTAGTAGGCATATGGGTATTTTTTTTTAATTCTATATTTTTTTAAATTTTCCAAAAAATTCTCCTAAAATCCCTCACACTACCTACTATCTCTCTCTTCCCATTTTTCCCATTTTCTGATTTGGGTTGCTTTTTCCTTTTCTCTCTGGGTATAGTAGATTTTTGCTCTATCATTTTTTTCTTGTTCTTTCCTTTTCTCTTTTGTTGGCTTTCAAAATTTCAATGTCAATCTTTGCCACTTTATTATTTTTCTCTCTGTTATTGATTTCATAACGTATGATCGCCTCGATGTCATATTCGAGCAAGGAATTTGTATTGGCGATTAAGTGTAAATCTCGTAAGTGCATTCTTCAATGGTAAGATTTGTTAGTTTGTTTCTGTATGTCGTTAGGGGTTATAGTATTTTGTAATATTCAATTATTAATCATTTTTGGTTTCCGATAGGAGAATATGGTGGTGTATCTGATATCTCACCGGTGACTTAAGCACCATTTTAGGTTGTTCTTTCTATAACACCCCTAACCCGTATCCGTCGCCAAAATAGGGTTAGAAGCATTATCAATAAATGTAATTTTGAAACATACATTTCAAGCCATAACATAAACATAGCATAAAGCATTTATCAACATGCATACCATCCCTTAATCGAGCCTTCAAAGCCTTAAAAACACTTCAAAATAATTTGGGACTAAGGTGGAATCAATAGGAAAGTTTAGGAAAAAGTTAGAATTTTTGAACTGCAGGGGTCAAACAACAGTGTGGTTAAGCCGTGTGACTCACACGGCTGAGATACACACCTGTGTCTCAAGTCGTGCAATAATCAAAATAGGGACACACAGCCATGTCCCAACCCGTGTAACTTACGAAGTTTGGTCACATGGCCAAGCCACACGCTCGTGTGTTAGGCCGTGTAACTCTCAAAATGGCCTCACATGCCCGTGTGTCAGGTCGTGTGCTAGGTTGTGTAACAGCATGACTTGCAAACCTTAAAACCTACAGGGGACACACGACTGTGTCGCATGGCCATGTGTCACACACGGTTGAGTCACACGCCTGTCTCTCAGGCCGTGTGGACATGAAATTGGCCAAAATCAAGCCATTTCCATCACTATTTCAAGATTGCACCTAAAAACAATTTGTGCCCAAATTCAAAGCACCAAAACCTTACTAAAACATGCATAAAATGAGCAATTCAATTGCTCATAACCATTCAACCAAAATGTCATACAAGGCATCTCAATTTCAACATTCAAGCTTACCTAAACATATGTATGTTTACCACATCTCAATCATACTTATATAATTCAATACTATTTCCAAAACATACGATAATTATTATGATCATTAAGTCTTCCACATAAACATATCATTTGGTCACTTAGCATGCATCATATCTTATCCATATTAACGCATACCAATAAGGCACCAAAAGTACCAAAACCAAAACAATATATACATGCCAAACTTATCAACTAACAATCAATTAATAGCCATTACATATCCACTTATACATGCCATCATAACCTTGACCAACACATCAAAACTACTAATATAATCACTGGATAGTGTGATAGATCTCTGATGGGCTTTCAAACCGTTCGAGTTTCCAACAACCTGTAAAGTAAAGGAGAGTAGTAAAGTAAGCAATGAATCCTTAGTAAGCTCGTATACTTTAAACATAACATTCTATTTCAATAATGAACTTTATGGGGTAATTATAAACCTATATTAATTCAATAAGATTTATCAAAGTGTATAACCATCAACTCACAAATGAGTAAGTCTAACAACATCACATATATTTTTCATTCCTAACATAATAGGATTTTATAAGACACATTACACAATCATTAACCTTTTTATAAAACTATCAACCACTCTATTTACTTACTTATCATTCCATTTACTTACTTTCCATTTCATTTACTTAGCATAAGCTTAAATAACATTATCAATTCACAAATTAGTGTGTTTATTCATGATGTAGGTAAATTCATCCATAGAATAAGTAAATTTCTCACATATAAGTAAGTCCTTTAACTTATCAATCCTTTTACATTATCACATTACATCTCAATTATGAACATACCGTTTCATTACCTTTTCTTACTCGTTTCATTTGCATAACACAAGACATAAGCATAAACATCAACCATAATCACAAGCTTGACATAAGCCTAACCATCATCATCAATACACAAGTTAGTACATTAACACATAATCCACTTGAATTAACATGAGGTAGGCTAGATGTACATGAACATACTACTTTTGAATTCATCCTTTAAATGAACATAGATATACTTTCATTGAATATTTTCATTTTAATCATTTTCATAGATTCATGGCATAGTTCGTTTAAACACTTACCATTCCTTTCCTTATCATACCCGTTGAACCACTTAGAATAACATTGGATACGCGAGAAAGCTCACACAAAGTGTGCTAAACATATACTTGTAACATTTCCTTTTCCTTTACATTTTTGCTCACTCGAGCTGTGAAACAGGTTTGCTCACACAAGTTGACAGTCGGAATGTAAGCTAAGCGATGCTGCTCACATAATCTGTTGAGTATCCGCAACAGATGCAGGACTTCAGCCATTGGTAGGACATTCAAGACTAGTACCCAAAACATGGTAATCCTAATGACATGTCATTTGTATCCTACATATTCCTAAGGTTCAAACAGGGTTTGATAATCGTCGTGACATCGTTGGATTTTTAATAGTCTATTTTTCAGTGGTATCAAAAATAGTGGTTTTGAGGCCACCAAACCGGATGAGTAAGTTTGTAAATATTATTATTTAATATTTACGAGTCAAATGTGGTTTTAAAAAAGGTTTTTATTTGATAATTTATGTTATTTAAGTGATTTATTAAGTTTGAGTGGTAAAACCCAAAATTTAAGTGATTTTAGAAAATGAGGTATCGAGACTTCATTTTTATAAATCGAGCCATAAATATTTTTATAAATATTTATAGAGTGCCATTAAGGTGGTATTAAAGTTTCGTTGAAAAATTTTAATGTTTCGATAGTTTATTAATTAAAAAGGACTAAATCGTAAAAGACATAAAATTTGATCACCATTTGATTTAAGTGATTAAATGGCTTATTGAATAAAGGAAAAGGGACTTAAATGGCAATTAAACCATGGTCAAAGTTTCCAAGCGGTGGTTTCATGATTGAATCCACTAGCTTTTGGGGTTATTAGTTCTTTTAGTCTTAATTAGTTTAGGATTAAACTGTAAATAAGTTTATTTAGTTAGAATTTAATTTAATTGAAGGACCAATTGTGAAATTAAATCTTCCTTATATGGTAATTATGCCATATATTTATGTGATGGACAAATATGGACATGGAATTGGTGTTTTATTTAATTATTAACCAAGGTTAAAATGGTAATTTGATAAATTAATTAAATTAAACAAAATATAAGTAAAATAATGGTTGTCATCTTCCTTTTTTTTTTGTTTTTCAACCGAATGAAGCCGTGGATGTACCTTGAAGCTTCGGCCAAGCTTCCATGTATGCATATCAAGATCTCGTGAAAAATCGAGGAAAATGAAAAATTACCAAAAAGCCCTTATACTTCAACATTTCTGTAATTTATCTAGGTAAGTTCATACGATTAGAATTTAACATCAATATGAATTTTTAAGTAGATTAACATGGTAAAATTCTATATTTATTTTTAATTATTGATAATTAATGGTAATTTGCGTTATAATATTGAATTTGACTACTCAGACGCGAGATAAAGTACAGTCGTGATTTTGTGTGTTACGGGGGATTAGAGTGGAGATGATTATGGAGTGATGTGTATTCATATTACCTGAGTAAACCGAGGTTCAGCATTTTTACGAACTCTCGTGTTATACACTCTGTTTGGTGTGTTGGTTGGATTAGCTCTTATGAGCATTGGTGTATTGGTTGGATTAGCTGTTATGAACATTGGTGTGTTGGTTGGATTAGCTTTTATGACCATTGGCGTGTTGAAGGGATTGGCTCGTGTAAGCATCTGGTGTGTTTGGTTGGACTGACAATGTACTTTTATCCATAAGTTGTACTTCATATGGAAAATCTCAGTAAGGTAATTGTTTAATGAATTTGAAAGATTTTTTATTTATTGAATATTGACCTGAACATCAATGAATTCATCATTGGATATTATGGATGATGCTTAGGTTTGTGCTAAGCTTTTGGTTGCATTATATCATGTTTAATATTAATGATATACATTGAAATGGTAATTGGCCAAATGGAAATATGCTTATGTTCAAAAAAAAGTGGTAAGATTCAAAATGTGTAATTGCTTATAAAATGGTTTATCATGTGATTGGCCCCAAATGGATTATATACATAAATGCACTAACTTGTGTAGTGATGGTGGTGATTAGGCTTATGTCAAGCTTGAGATTATGATTGATGTATATGCTTATGTCTGGTATTATACAAATAAAAGGGTAAGAAAAGGTAATGAAATAGCAAGTTCATAATTGAAATGTGATATGCTGAAAAAAGGATTGATGATTTGAATAATGTATTATATAATTACATATGTTATGGTTGAACTTACCTATGTTATGAATAAATATATTAATTAGTTAACTGATGTTGTTATTTAAGTTTGTGCTTAGTAAATGGAATGGAAAGTAAAATGAAGTTATTTGTAGTTTTATGAAAAGGTTAATGATGGAAGTTGAACATGGTCATTTTGGTATTAACAAATGTAGTTGGTATTTATGGCTTACGATGCTAAATGTTAAATGGTAAATTAAGTACATATGAGTGTGGATTTGATATGTGTACAAAATGGTAAGTTTTGGCTAAACTAAGCATTTAGTTATACATGTTTAATTGTTGTGATTGAGGTGCCTTCTAGGAATATTGGTTGTATACTTATGTACCATATTTGAACAGCTTGTTTATGCATAGTCTTAATGCAAATTGAAGGCTTGTTTATATGTGCAAAAGTGATTGTAGGTATATGCATGAATGGGTGAGAAAAATGGCTTGGAAATGACCTATTTTTCATCCACACGGCCAGAGACATGGGCGTGTGTCTTAGCCGTGTGTGACACATGGCCAGGCGACATGGTCATGTGTCCCCTATAGCTTACTAAGGGTTGCAAGTCAGGCAGTTATACAACCCAGCATACGGCTTGGCACACGGGCGTGTAAAAAATTATTAGAAATGTAAAAAATACCTTACCATGCAAGGATATAATCATGGCCAAACCTTGAATATATTTCCATGGAGGTTTGGTGGTGAACAAAACAAATGGAGAATAAAACATTATGTTTTCTTATTTTTAACCTTCAGTTCTTTGTTTTAATAATAAAATAACATATAAAACATATAAAATTAAAAGAAAATAAAACTTAAATTGTCCACCATCTTAAGAATGGGTAATTTATCCATTAAGACCATGCACTTATGTTTCTTTAATCAATTAACACCTTTAAACTAATAGCGATTGACTTTTTCAACTATTATGATTTAGTCCTTTTTCCTTAATTAACTATCTAAACATTAAAATTTCTTAATGAAAACTTAATACAACCTTAATAACACTCTTTAAATATTTATAAAAATATTTACGGCTCAGTTTATAGAAATGAGATCCCGATACCTCATTTTCTAAACCTACTTGACTTTAGGGTCATATCTCTTGAACCTAATTGTTCTTCCATTTAACCAAAAATAAATAAATAAATTTTATCATTACACCATATATTATTCATAAATAATAGATAATAATATTTATAGACTCACACATTAGATTTGTGGCCCCAAAACCTCTATTTCGACACTTTAGAGAAATATGTTCTTATAGTTCCTCTGGGTAAGTGTTTGATTTGGTGATTAAGGTCGAAAGCCTATAGGTTTAGGCTTTAATTTTTAAGAATGCATGGGTTGTGTCTCAGATTTGGCTTGTAACTCCTCGAATTTTGTGCCTAGAAGTATTGGGCCTTAAGCGTGAAATCTGTTAGTAGGCGGCTTATAAATATTTTAGTTGAGCAAGAAAATGGCACAAATTGCATGTTTGGTGTGGTGGTTAAGTGAATTGGGTGTGTTTGGGGATGTCTGAGAAGTACTGGGTTCAAATCTAGGCTTTAGCAAAATTTTAATTTTTCCCTTAAGTGAACCTTAGCATTACTTTGTAGGCCTTATAAATATTAATGGTTAAAATTTATCACAAGGAAACATGTGGTCTAGTGGTTGTGGCATCATTATGGTGGAAAGGGATATTGAGTTCGAATCCCATGACTTGCAAGGTACATTTATTTTATTCCCATGAGGTTAGGGAGGTAGAGTTGGATTAAAACTCTCCTAAGGTGGTTGTGGAATTGGTCAAGGGGAGAAAATCAAGGGATATGATAATGGTTGTTATGGACATAGAAGAGAATTGGGTGGAAAATATCAAAGAATTTCAAACTTGGAGAGTGTTGTAGCCGAATAGGGGAACTAGTGTGTGCAAATTCAGCTAAGGTGCATTTTCGGCAATTGGAGAGTTTTGGGAGTTGTTCTCTTTGTGCAATTTCATTTTGGGGCATTTAGTGTCGAATTGGTACCATTCTTTTCTCCTTTTGCAAGTGTAACTAAATCCAAGTGTGACCATTTAGGCAGTTTTGTGTGACTCTTTACTTCTCTATTACCTTTCAGATGCATTCGCTTGAACGACTTCTTCTCCCTCTTGCTCTCAGTATTATCTTTTTTGGTATGTTGTTCCTTGATTAGTCGAACCTTTATTTCTCTTTTCTCACATTCAAGTCGACTACATTCTTTAATTACCTTTCTTCTCCTCTCAATATCCCTTTTAGTTCTTGGCCGAATATAGTTTTCTTCTACCTTATATTTTGTTTCCTTGGGTTTTCTCCTAACCAATTGATGTACTTTCCTTTTCCTTCTATCGGTTTTCCTACTTTATAGTGTTGGTCGTTTGCTTTATGTCTGCTATTGGTGTTATGGTTGCAGTTTTGCAAGGTTCTAACAAATCAATAAAGTTCTAGTGGAGTGAAGAAGAGCTGGTGTTTGGGTAGCAATCCAACCTCTCTCCCACTAAGGTAAATGCGATGCCATATTTTACCTTAGGGCTTAGGCTGAATGTGATCTATTTCTCCTTAAGTGATAGTAAGTGGGTGTTGACCCTTCTTGCCAAGAGATTAATTAAATACCATGAATGACGTAGGTTGTTGCTCGAAGGATTTTCGCAAAGTTTCGCAATCAGGTGTGTATTCACACCCCTCTTTATTGAAAATCAGCAAAAGCCAAAAAGTCAAAACTTCGGCATTTGAGGCCTCACGAGCGTGCGATCGCTAGTGTTGTAAGCTGAGCCCATAGATCAGGGGCGATAGGCTGTAGAGGCCGCCACGAGCGTTCTCGTGTACTAAGGCTATTCTGGGCCTCAATGGGCCAAAATGGGCCGTGTTGGCTAATGAGCTCATGGGCCCCACATGAATAAAATCTGTGGTAAGTGACAAATAATGAACAGAGCTGTGGTGTTCGCATAGCCATGACTAAAATTGGGCTAAATAGGCCACACGAGCGTATGGGCCCACTTGAGCCGAGTAATGGGTCATGGGTCCATTTACACCGTTTTGACCATCTAGGTTACCTGAGTCGCTCGAGGCGACGGCAGACCATCTATGAGGTCATAATCTGTACTAGGACCCCAAAATTAGTAAAATGACCAGAATACCCCTAAAGGGTAGAATGACTATTTTGCCCCTCGAGGGTAAAGGACTGATTTGTCTCTGATCTATATGACTGATTTGTGCATGACATTCGCATACATGACATACTGCTCGGGATTGGGATATTGTTATGGAGGAAGAAACCGTATTGGTGGTTATGCCACATATTTTGATATTTGCAGCTTTGCTGGGATTCTAGTAAGTGCCGCAATCAGTGCTAACACTGTAAGTGTAGGGATGGCATGGGTGATTTATTCCCCACAGGTATTGCAGGATTGGACGGAGGTAAGTGCAGGGTTGGGTGGGTTATCATGCATTATTCATATAGGTTTGAAATTGAAATGGGCTAGGCCCAACTGATATTGATTCTGATATGGGCTAAGGTAAATTGATATTGTACTGGGTTGAGACCCAAATGTTAATGAATTGGGCTTTAGCCCACATATATTCTAAGTTGGACTATTTTGTTACTGAATAGGGTTCAAGCCCAGATTGGTTCTAAATTCTATTTTTGACAAACTGTTTGGATGCTAGGGGATTACACACTGAGTTTTTATAAACTCACCCTTTGTTTTTAACTGTACAGGTAATCCCCAGCCTTAGACGATTTGGTGCTGCGAGGGACTTGGATGTGGCCACATGACTGTTGTGTCTTGCATTTAACTTTATTTAATTTAAATTTTACTTTTGGGTTTTTAATTTTGTAATATGGCCGTTTGTTGGTTTTAATTTTTAATTGGGCTTTGGACTATATATTTTTAAACTATTAGTCTAGGCAAAGACGAGTTTTTATAACAATTACTGCTTTCTAAAACACGCATTTTAAACTTTGATTTAAAAATCTTTCGCCTTTTTAAATCAATGTAATATAACACTGATTTGTTAATAAGGTAAACGTTTTGACGAGAACCTTTGTTAAATATTAATAAAAAATTTAAGTTCAGTAACGGATTTTTACTAAAAAGATCAATTTTCAAAAAACACTTCGATGTGACATTCCAAATTCAACCGTAACATCTAGCCGAGTTTGGGGTGTTACATTTAGTGGTATCAGAGTCAAGTTGCAAAAATCGGCTGTAGATTGGGTTTTAAAATGGAATTTCTGAAAGAACTATTTCAAAAGGTTTGGAGCATTTGAACTATTTTACTGGATGTTTCCTGAAAGTGTGGTTCACCGAGTCTCTGGCACCGAATCCGTAAGTTTTTTGAATACTGTTGTCTTCTTTTAAACTATTATGCAATAGGAAACACTGTGATTACTTTAGAAATTTGACCATACTACTCTAGTTAGAGTAAACTGTGAAACCATAGGAAACAAGACTGTAGTGAGCCTACGAATGCAAAAACAAACTCTAAACTTCTGCTTCCCATAAAAAATCTATTTAATTACTAGAACTATGAGTTAATCTGCATAAAATTTCTAATTCAGATAATACACAAATTGATTATGAACACCAAAGGTACTCGTGGAAGGGGTACAAGAGGCCGCGACAGAGGCCGTGGAAATGCTGGGGCTGGGTCATCGTCATAGGACCACATGCCTAATGCTGAAGGTAGGGAAGCACTGGCTTCACCTGTAACTGAAACTGGATTTAGGGAAGCACCGGCTTCACTTGAAACTGAAACTGGATTTCATGATCGAGTAGCTGGGGACGCTGCACTGTCTCAAGCTTTGTTAGGGATTTTGGAAAAGGTCGCTGGGCCCAATAATAGTACTGCGGGCCGTGGGTCGATTACAAAACAACTTTGGTCGAATAGAGCTGAGACTTTTAGAGGTGTTGCTAGAGTAGCCGCTAATGTGACTAAATATTGGATTGAGGCCACGGAAAGGATAATGGATGATCTCGACTGTACCCCTCAGCAGAAGCTAAAAGGTGTAGTGACTTTGCTGCGAGATAAAGTCTATCAGTGGTGGCTTACAGTGAAAGAGGGTACTCAGCCTGACCGGTTAACTTGGGATTTCTTTAAGTCTGCATATCAAGGAAAGTATGTAGGCGCTAGTTACGTGCATGCCCAAAGAAGGGAGTTTCTGAACTTGACTCAAGGGGATAAATCTGTGGCAGAATACGAGGCAGAGTTCTTATGACTTAGCCACTATGCTCGTGGAATAGTGGCAACTGAATATGAGTGCTGTGTTCGTTTCGATGATAGCCTCAGAGATAATCTTCAGGTTTTGATAGCTTCGTAGAGAGAACGAGATTTTGCTGCATTAGTGGAAAAGGGGAAGATCGCAGAGGAGGTGAAGCACGTGGAGCACCAGAATCGTGAGAAGGAAAGAGGTGGAAGTAAGAGGGATTCAGAGCCCTCAGGTTTATTTGGTAGGTCTAAGAAAAAGGCTAGAGTTGATGGGCCAGTCCCAGTTGGGGCCCCTATTGCTGTTACTGGATCACAGCCTTGTGCAGATTGTGGGAGAAGTCATCTTGGCGTGCTGGAAAAAGACTAGAGCCTATTTACGGTGTAGATCGATGGAGCACCATTTCAAAGAGTATCCTCAAAGGCCGAATTTTGCGCGAGCTACTGGTATGGGTAATGTAAAGCCGTCAAAGGGTGATCAGCAGGCACCGAGAGGCTGTGGTAATGGAATGGGTCGTGGTCGTGGAGCATCAGGCAGGGGTATGGGTTATATAGAGGCGAGGCAGCCAACTTTCGTCTACACAGCACGTCGTCTAGAGGTCGAAGACGCTCTGAATACGTATACTGGTACGTACTTTACTCATAAGGTACTATTTATTTAATTTCGAGTTAGAGTACGCAGCGGGAGCGTAGTGTTGTAATCTGTGTTGTGCAACTATTTTAGCAGTTAGAAATTTCAAGGACGAAATTTCTCTAAGGAGGGGTGAGTTGTAACGTCCCGAATTTTGGGCCTAGAACTATTGGCCCTTGAGCGTGGGATTTGTTAGTAGGCAGCTTATGAATATTTTAGTTGAGCAAGAAAATTGCACAAATTGCTTGTTTGGTGCGGTGGTTAAGTGAATTGGGTGTGTTTGGGGATGTCTGAGAAGTCCTGGGTTCAAATCTAAGCTTTAGCAAAATTTTAGTTTTTCCCTTAAGTGAACCTTGGCATTACCTTGGAGGCCTTATAAATATTAGTGGTTAAAATTTATCACAAGGAAGCATGTGGTCTAGTGGTTGTGGCGTCATTATGGTGGAAAGGGATCTTGAGTTCGAATCCCATGATTTGCAAGGTACATTTATTTTATTCCCATGAGGTGAGAGAGGTAGAGTTGGATTAAAACTCTCCTGAGGTGGTTGTGGAATTGGTCAAGGGGAGAAAATCAAAGGATATGATAATGGTTTTTATGGACATGGAAGAGAATTGGGTGGAGAAAATCAAGGAATTTCAAACTTGGAGAGTGTTGTAGCCGAATAGGGGAACTAGTGTGTGCAAATTCGGCTAAGGGGTCCCTTTGTGTGCATTTTCGGCAATTGGAGAGTTTTGGGAGTTGTTCTCTTTGTGCAATTTCGTTTTGGGGCATTTAGTGCCAAATTAGTACCATTCTTTTCTCCTTTTGCAAGTGTAGCCGAATCCAAGTGTGACCATTTGGGCAATTTTGTGTGACTCTTTACTTCTCTATTACGTTTCAGGTGCATTCGCTTGAACGATTTTTTCTTCCTCTTGCTCTTAGTATTATCTTCTTTTGTATGTTGTTCCTTGATTAGCTGAACCTTTATTTCTCTTTTCTCACAATCAAGTCGATTACATCCTTCAATTACCTTTCTTGTCCTCTCAATATCCATTTTGGTTCTTAGCCGAATATAGTTTTCCTCTGCCCTATATTTTGTTTCCTTGGGTTTTCTCCTAACCAATTGATGCACTTTCCTTTTCCTTCTATCGATTTTCCTACTTTGTGGTGTTAGCCATTTGCTTTTGTGTCTGCTATTGGTGTTGTGGTTGCAGTCTTGCAAGGTTCTGACAAATCAATAGAGTTTCAGTGGAGTGAAGAAGCACTAGTGTTTGGGTAGCAATCCAACCTCTCTCCTACTAAGGTAAATGCGATACCATATTTTACCTTGGGGCTTAGGCCGAATGTGATCTGTTTCTCCTTAAGTGATAGTAAGTGGGTGTTGACCCTTCTTGCCAAGAGATTAATTAAATACCATGAATGATGTAGGTTGTTGCTCAAAGGATTTTCTCAAAGTTTCACAATCAGGTGTGTATTCACACCCATCTTTATTGAAAATTGGCAAAAGCTGAAAAGTCGAAACTTCGGCATTTGAGGCCTCACGAGCGTGCGATCGCTAGTGTGGTAAGTCAAGCCCACAGATCAAGGGCGATAGACTGTAGAGGCCGCCACGAGCGTTCTCGTGTACTAGGGCTATTCTGGGCCTGGATGGGCCAAAATGGGCCGTGTGGGCCAATGAGCTTGTGGGCCCCACACAGATAAAATCTACTGTAAGTGACAAATAATGAACTGGGCTGTGGTGTTCACATTGCCACGACTGAAATTGGGCTAAATGGGCCACACAAGCGTATGGGCCCACTTGGGCCGAGTAATGGGCCATGGGTCCATTTAAACTGTTTGGACCATCTAGGTTACCTGAGTCACTCGAGGCGATGGCAGACCATCTATGAGGTCGTAATCTATACTGGAACCCCAAAATTAGTAAAATAACCAAAATACCCCTAAAGGGTAGAATGACTGTTTTGCCCCTCGAGGGTAAAGGACTGATTTGTCTGTAATCTGTATGACTGATTTGTGCATAACATTCTGCATACTTGACATACTGCTCGGGATTGGGATATTGTTATGGAGGAAGAAATCGTATTGGTGGTTGTGCCACATATTCTAATATTAGCAGCTTTGCTGCGATTCTAGTTAGTGTCACAGCCGGTGCTAACACTATAAGTATAGGGATGGCGTGGGTGATTTATTCCCCACAGGTAGTGCAGGGTTGGACGGAGGCAAGTGCAGGGTTGGGTGGGTTATCATGCATTATTCATATGGGTTTAAATTGAAATGGGCTAGGCCCAACTGATATTGATTCTGATATGGGCTAGGCCCAATTGATACTATGATGGGTTGAGACGCAAATGTTATTGAATCGGGCTTTGGCCCACATATATTCTGAGTTGGACTGTTTTGTTACTAAATAGAGCTTAAGCCCAGATTTGTTCTAAATTCTATTTTGGACAGACTGTTTGGATGCTAGGGGATTACACACTAAGTTTTCGTAAACTCACATTTTCTTTTTAACTGTACAGGTAATCCCCAGCCTTAGACAATTTGGTGCTGCGAGGGACTTGGAGGTGGCCACACGACTGCTGTGTCTTGCATTTGACTTTATTTAATTTAAATTTTACTTTTGGGTTTTTAATTTTGTAATAAGGCCGTTTGTGGGTTTTAATTTTTAATTGGGCTTTGGACTTTATATTTTTAAACTGCTAGTCTAGGCAAAGACGAGTTTTTATGACAATTACTGCTTTCTAAAACACGCGTTTTAAACTTAATCGACTTAAAAATCTTTCACGTTTTTAAATCAATTTAATATAACACTAGTTTGTTAATAAGGTAAACGTTTTGACGAGAACCTTTGTTAAATATTAATAAAAGGATTTAAATTCAGTAACGGATTTTTACCAAAAGATTAATTTTTGAAAAACACTTTGGTGTGACATGCCAGATTCGGCCATAACGTCGAGGCCAAGTTTGGGGTGTTACATGGCTGCTAAATAATCTATGTGAATTGTCGGTTTAGGCACTTGAATACTTGTTATTGATCTACATAGAAAATTGATTAGGTGTGTAATGGAAAACTCAAAAAATAGTGAACGATGCAATGCTAGAAAACCCACTACCGGCGTCACACGATCGTGTGCCAGATTGTGTGTGTCAAATGGGCTGGGTCAATTAGGTCGTGTAGGCTACACGGGCGTGTGGGTCCATTTTTTGAAAATTTACCCTTGGGTCATTTTTTATGTGCACATCAAACTTAGGCCTTCTGTAGAGTCCGTATTATGTAAATAAGAATGTAAAACATGAGATTTGATATTCTGCTTCCGTTAATATGACTTCTGAAAGTCTGGTGTGTATAGTATGTGTGACTTTATTATTTTTTATTTGTAAGTTTGATATTGCATGTGTAACACTTGCAAGCATGTCAGTAGTGTATGATTCATATCCGACTTGTAAATCTGGGAGTTCTGTTTGTATGTTTGCTGTTTAGCTAGGTATATTCAATTAATGATGAGTTATGCTTTGTTTCAATTCCATATCATGTGACATTGTGGCTTTTTTGGATAAAGTGACTTGTAACCTGATATATCTACTCTACAAAGCATGAAATTACATGCTTACCACTCTGATTTTGTATATGCATGTCATGTCACATTGCATGGGGTTGGGTTAATATGGTAAGGAGGAAGTTCTAGCAATTTAATGATCTACACTATCTGGTGGCTTAACAATAATTTTGTTCAGGCAGCTTGACTGCAATATAGTGGCATAACCATATATATCTGATCTGGCAGTTTAACTGCAACTCTAGTTGTAATAGCCCATTTTTCAATGGTTTTGGGACCCCAAATTTTCATTGTTTTGGCTCGTAAATATTATTTTTAGATTATTTACGAAGTCATTAGAGTTGTATTAATTTTTGGTTAAGAAATTTTACCGTTTGGATTGTTAGTTAAAGAAAAAGGACTAAATTGAAAAAGGTGCAAAACTTGTTAATTATTGCATTTAGATCATTTAATAGTTTAAATAAGAAATGTGGGAGGGCCAATAAGGCAATTAGACCTTATTGTTTGATAGTGGACGATTTTGGAGTGAAAATTAAAGAAAAGAAATTGAAAGAAAATTTAGTTAATGGCAATTTTGTAAATAAGTTGAAATTAACTTAAAACATAATGAAAATTCACCAACATTTTCTTCATTTTTCTTCTTGGTTGGCCGAAACCTCCATTTTCAAAAGCTTGAAGTGTTAGTGGCTTTAGGTGGATGCATGTAAGTGAAATTAATACTTGTTTATTGTAATTTTTATGTTTTTAAGATCATTACAACTAGGTCCAGCTAACCTGCATTTTTGTTTTTGAATCTTTTAAAAATTTTGGAAGTTTCCATTGATGAATCTTGGTTGTTTTTTTTATGATAATTATGTGTTTGACGCTTTGATTGTGATTTTTGGTTGTTTTGTATAGTGATTTTAGTTAGTTTTTGATTAAAGGATTAAATTGTTAAAAATGTTAAAATCACATGGTTTATTTGTGAATAAGAGGTGTTTTTTGGACTATTTAGAAGCCTTGAATATTCAACTATAAATTTTAACTTGAGAAAATGGTTAATTTGATGATTTTCGGGTTAAGGGACTAAATTGTAAAAGTTGTAAAAGTTAAGCAATTGTGTAATTTTAAAAAATAAAAGGGTATGAAATGAAGAATTAAATTTACATATGAATATAAGCTAATAATGGGAAAATTTTACATTTTAGATCAAGACCCTGTATATTTACGTGGAAAGGAAAAATTACAGAATAGTCCTTGAACTTTTACAACTATTACAATTTAGTCCAAGTAAGTTCGTTCAGTTTATAATTTAATATTTATATGAATTATATGATGATATGGTATGAAATAGTTTATATTAATTGTTTAATTGATGATATAAAGTTGTTGGGAAAATGTTATTAAATTTTGGTACTTGGGCCGGATGAACACAAGATAGAGTACAACTGAATGACGGCGTGTTATGTGGGGATTGATTTGGTGTGCTATATATATTCCCGAGTATACTAAGGTTCAGCATATATTGTAGACCCTCGTGTTATACTACCTTGATCTGGCTTGTTATGGGGGCGGATGTATAACCTGTATGTAATAGCCCGATTTAGACCCTATTCGGAACAGTAGTTTTGAGACCACAAATTTGACTCAAAAAAATATTTTAATATTATTTTCTGTGTTTATAATGTGTGAATTTATATGTGTGAAATTTTCGTGTTTTAATTTTATCGTTTGAGTGCCCGATTTAATAAAAGGGCTTAATCGTGTAAGTTATAAAAGTTGCTAACTATTTATTAAAGTGTTAATTTGCTATTGTCTATATAATGTGGGGTCTTTAAAAGTAAATTAAACCCATATTATAAAGGATTGACGGTTAAAGGCATGGTTTATAATGGTTTCATATTTTATAACAAAGGTTAAACTTGTAAAATGTTAAATAATATATATGTTATAATAAAACATAAATTAAACAACCATGCATTCATCTTTTTCACATGACCGAAACATCAAAGGAAAGGAAAGAAATAAAGCTTTAGGGTATTCGGCCATTTGATAACTTGATTAATAAGGTATGTAACTAGCTCAGTTTTTGATAATTTTTACGTTTTTGAGATCGTTGCTATGAAATTCACAAAGCCCATGCCTTAATTTTTAATTTTGATGAATATTTTGAGTTATGCCATTGATGAATTTATGAGATTTGTGATGTTAGATGATGAATTATGAAAGATATGTTTTGGATTAATATATTTTGTGTTGGAACTTTTGATGAATTTGAGAAATTAGGGCTAAATTGAAAAAATAATAAATTTAGGGACTAAAATGTGAAATAAATTAAATTTATAGACTTGTATGAGCATAAGGAAGATTCGGCCTAAGCATGGTGTACTCAAATTTTGCATGTTTTGTGTTTTATGCAATTTTGACTAAATTGTAAAAAGTGTAAAATATCAGGGGCAAAATGGTAATTTGCCCATTTATGTGTTTTTGGACTAAATTGAATGAAATTATGTTTGAATGAGTTTAATTTGAATATGCTTAGATCAAGAACCAAAGAAATCGGATTTGGATTGGGGAAAACCAAAGTTGTCGAATAATCGTCCCGTTTCGATTATCATTGTTCAAGGTAAGTTTATGAGCAAATAGATGCTGTTAATTTTAAATAAATACGAGTTTATATGCTGAAAATAATTATGTGAGAGTATACATGTGATAGCTGAACGTGTATATTCTTGGGAGCTCTGTTTACAAATTCGATTCGACCAAGTTACGACGTCCAAAAGCCCCATATGATCCTTAGGAATAACTAGGATATATATGTCATGACATAGGATTTTCGATATGTGTTCTTGTGTAAGACCACGTCTGGGACGTTGGCATTGATATGTGTTCTCGTGTAAGACCCTGTCTGGGATAGTGGCATCGATATGTGATTACATGTAAGACCACGTTTGGGACGTTGGCATTGTACGATATGTGTGATTATCCGATTATCCTATTCAATTCCGAATGGTTCAACGGGAAATGATGAGTTGTGATCGAATGTGTAATTGAGCTAAAGTGATCAGGTATGTGATAGATAAATGTTTATTTGAAAATAAGGTAAGTTGGGTATTTGGTATATGATACAAATTATATATTTGTATTAAAGGTTAATTGTGTATTCGACTATGTGATATGTAATGTTAATGAATTTATAATGAAATGCGAAATCATGTATAAGATATGTGCATTTTAGTAATTTATTTGCTTATGACATACTAAGCTATGATAGCTTATTGTGTGTGTATGTTTCCCTCTGTTTTATGGATTTTGGAGACTAGTTACAGGCTCGGGGATCGTCAGCGAAGTCTATCACACTATCGTCTATTTTTCGGTATTTTGAAAAAGCTAAATTTTGAACCTATGGAATGTATAGGCTATACTAATTTTCGGATATGTTTAAAGTGTTATGTATAATATGCCATGCGAAAATGGCTAATTTGATATATAAGTATTTGCTATCTTGATCATGTTTCTTGTGTGTGTTAAGTTTGGTTTGTATGCTATGCTCAAATGATGATTTTATTTGGTTTGGTTGATTCGGCTATGGTATATATATAAGTATGAATTATGCTTGATATGTTACCTGTTGTTTTAATGATTCATCTATGTATTGTATTTGATAGTAATGATTTAATTTGGTTGATGAATGTATTCGGTTAAATGTTGAATTTAGGTAATAGATTTACATTTGATTGATGGTTCAGCCATGCTTTGTATTTATATGTGAAACATATTTTATTTAGATTTGCTATGTATTATGGTAACTAGGTAATTCGGTTATGGCTTGTGATAAATGTGAGTTCAATATGCTTGCGTTAAGTGAAGAAATTGTTATGAATTATGTTAGTAAGTTAATCATGATTCGGCATTATATATATATAAGTATATGATGTATTGGTTTGATATTTTTATATATTAGATGAGATATATTTGTAATATGTTTGACTTGATGTGCAAGTTATGGTTGATATATATGTATATTGATTTATTTCTATGAAAGTTTATATGCGTATAAAGTGATAGATTAAAAATGATGAAAATTTAAACATTGAACAAAGCATATGTATTAAGCATGATTACATTCGGCTAATGCTCTGAAAAATGACCAAATGAGTAGTGATTTGTGCATTGGTAAAACAAGAAAATTATATGAGTTTTATGTGATGCATATATGTCCGACTTGGTTAAAAAAATTGATGGTTGAGTAGTGTATAGGTTAGTTATTTAATGATGAGCATAAGCTGATTGATTTATAAGTTTATTATTCGGTCAAATAAGAATAACATTGAAGTTGTTTGTATGTGAAATTCGATTTTCCTTATGGAAATGATTCGTGAACTTTTGTATGTATTTTGATGGATAGACTATTTGGTGTTCTTTTAAAATATGTCTAAATTGATACAGGACCTATTAGTCTTGCGCAAAACTACAAACATGAATTTATAAGTAGATTTGTTCATGTTTTAGTCATTTCAAATCATATGTAGTAATGTACATATGTCATGAATGATTCGGTTAAATTTGATATATACTTATTGTGCCGAATGGAGTTTTGCTAAAAATGATATATACTTTAATTTGTTTGCTTTATATGATTTATGTATGTAATAATAGATCAAATTATTTGTATTATCATTGATATGTGCATATGTTATGTGGTAAATTATATATTTGGCACTATTTGCTTATGAATTACGTAACTGGTTATATGTTTGAATAAAATGTTATGATATGATTCGTAAAGAATTTAAATTAGTTATATATGTTAATATTTGATTGGTTTAAGAGTTTGAGCAAGTGTATGAATACAATTATTCAGAATTTGTGTCTTGTCTGGTAATACCTCGTAACCCCATTCCGGCGACAGATACGGGTTAGGTGTTACACTGTAGGCTAGGCACTTAGTGTCGTGGCGTGTTATCAATTGGATTAGCTCTTATGAGTGTTTGGCGTGTGTACTCATAGCTGTAAGTCATTCATCAATTTGTAAATTGTTGTATTATAACTTATTTAATGGTTTTGAAAGGCATGACATGTATTTGACATCTTGAATTAACCGGTTGAGGACATATATGTTTTTCCCAGAGATTATTATTTAAGCTTTGAATTGAACTATGCAATTCACAGGTTTGATATTGTGGATGACAGGAAACACTTGTTGTTGAATTATTTTTTATAGAATTGTTATATTTACTTCAGTAAGATTCATCGTTTCTGTACGACGAACTTACTAAGCTTCAATAAGCTTACTTGTATTAATTTTTGTTTCTTGTAGATACTTTATAAGGTTGGACGATTGGATCAGCACTCAAGTCACACTATCTATTCGTTTTCGATAGTTTTTGAACTCTTTTTTGGATTATATGG
This sequence comes from Gossypium anomalum, assembly GCA_025698475.1. Classification (NCBI taxonomy): domain Eukaryota; kingdom Viridiplantae; phylum Streptophyta; class Magnoliopsida; order Malvales; family Malvaceae; genus Gossypium; species Gossypium anomalum. The sequence goes on from CM046963.1 coordinate 45,727,615, forward strand.
CATGTAATAGGCTTGTTTTGTCATTACTTTTGTTTTAGTATGTAAATATATAAAGAGTGAGCCTAAGTGCAAGTTGATAACATGAACATCACTATAATGATCTTGATGTTTATTTGGTAAATTTCTAGTTAATGACTTGTTATAAATTATGAATGATGGAAGATGTTTTTTATTTTAACTTGTAGTAAATGTATGACTACAAGGTCTCTTTTGAATTGTTGTGATTTGAGGTGCCTATGATAGTTATATTGGTTAGCAGTTAACTTGTGTGAATTGGCGTGTTTGAATGATGATTTAGATTATTATATAAGTGTGTATACTTGTGGTACCAATGAGAGTACATTGGATAGGTATTTAAGATGGTTGAATTAGCATGTTTTAATCATGTTTAATGGCATTTTGAATGGGTTAAATGGCTGGTAAATAGATTGCTTAGGGTCCAAAAAATCTTGAAATGGTAAACTTGATGTTAAAGGTTCATTTAGGTGCACACGACCTGGGACACGGGCTACTACACGGTCGTGTGTATTAAGTCAATGTGTTACATGGCCTAGCACACAGCCTGCGACACGGTCGTGTGTCATAAGTCAGAGAGTTACATGGTATAGCACACGGCCATGTAGCCCAACTTAGTAAGTTACACGAGTGAAGACACGGGCTGGGACACGGCCGTGTGTCCTAACTTCGAAAGTTATACGGCCTGGCCACATGGCTGTGTGTCCCCTATTTTTAAAATTTTTCATATTTCCCCATATTTCTTGATTTATTTCAAATTAGTCCCTAAGGGTTTTAAGATTAATTCTTTAGTCCCTAAAGCTCGATTTAAGCCTCGTAAATATGAGATATTTTTTTAATTTAATTACTTTATGGTATTTGGGAAATTATATTGAAATGATCATGATTTTACTTGTTTATTTATGTTAACTTGCTATAGCATTCTCGTAACCCTATTTCGGTGACGGATACGAGTTAGAGGTGTTACACTAGTGGCATTTAGCACAATTATCTGTTGGTATGTTTTGGTTGGACAAGTTTTGGGGAACTCAATTTTGGCGTGTAACGGAGTTGGGTTGGAATGTTTTTGAAAAGTCTGCATTATGTTTTTCTAAAAAATACCACATTGACATAATCATGCATTCTTAGTTCTGCTCAATTGATTGTTATAAAATTTTCTGTGATACTCATATTTGTATATTGTGTTATGTGTGTTCTTCGTTTGATTTTAGTTATACACTGAGCTTTATAGCTCACTCCTTTATTTTAACTCTAACTTTTCAGGTAATTATTGAGTTTAGGATCGGACGACGTGTGGGATCTCAGATTGTTTCTCGGTTAATTAAATAATATGGTCTCCATTTTTTAAACTTTTTTGGACTTTTTGGACTGTAAGGCTATTTTTGGACTTGGTTTTGGTTTTTATTTTATTCGTCAGTTTTTGGTATTTTTACAATAAAACTGCAAAATCATATGATTTACCAAATTAGAACTTGATTTTCAAAATTAAAACTCTGAAATTTTCACTGCAAAACTAAATAAGTGATTAAGTGATTTTACTATAAAATAAGTGTTTTGAACATAAGATTTTTCTAAATATATGTAAGAGTTTTGCCAAAATTTATACTTTTGAAACATACATTAAGTTAGACAAGATCAAAAGTTCTTTAATGAGCTAATGTAATCTCTCCAAATGTGATCATAACGTCTAGGCCAGGTTTGAGGTGTTACACTTTCACAAATTTTCAGTTTAATCTTTCCTAAAATTCATACTTTCTTTTCCAATGTTGAATTTGGACTTTACTATCATTATTCAATTAATAAACTCTTGTTTTTGGGGAAATTTTGCTATTTACCTTTTGCTATAGTACTATTGGTGACACTGATATTTTTGGGGTGTTATATTTTCCTTATCTTTCAACGTCCTGGAATCGTCTTAACTACGTATGATAAATCCGATTATGGACATGATATTAGTTTCACAAAAAAAAATAGAAATTTATTAAAAAATATAAAATGAAATCTATTCATTTTAGTCCCTCTAAACCCTAATATTTGAAAGCTTCATATCTTTCAATTTTCCCGATTGAATATAAATTTGAATATATATATGCATTAGGGACCTCAAGCTTCCAATCTTTAGCATAAATTTTCAATAGCTTTCATTTAATTCAATTAGGTCCCCTATTATTAGGATCTAGTGCCCTTAGTGTAGTATTTTCGTCTAAGTATACTTATATTTTTTGAACAAATTGGTTTAGTAAAGTATCCATTAATTACATTAATACCCTTTGTATATTGTCTTTGATATTTTTGTAGGAAAAGTAAAATGGAAGCAAATACTGGCTCACTAGTTATCTAACATTTAACTAATACTAAGCGATATTACGTGGTCAGATCGTTATACGAAAAGACAACTTGTATTAGTAGATGAATCTAAACATGACCTCAGCTTAATAAAAAATGAGAAAATCAATTGAAAGACTAATAAGTCGTCTATCAACTCCAATTGGGGAGGCACTTTGTCTTGAGCATCAAAGCAAATGACTCCTAGAAGATAGAAGATAGAGACGTAGATGTGACTAACTGGACTGACACTTCATCAGACAAGACTCGAGCATCCATTTATGGTTTTATTCACTTGTGACATTCATCCTGAGTGGATGATGGACTATATATGGGTGGCTCATATATTTTGATGTAAGTAAAAGCATGAGTTCAACTAGATAAGGAACCGAAAGTTGATGCGTTAGGTATACGACTTCTACAGTATGTATCATCATTTAAAATAGTGGAATTCATAGACAAACTAATGGGTAAACGATATCCTCTCATTAGCTTCACATGATAGATGAAAAGTAAACATGACCACGGGTCATTTGTCTTTGTGATAAATGACTTGATTGCTACTTGATAGTAATTGACTTTTCATGAAGGAAGATGTAATGGTTACCATGAGATAAAATATGATCATACTAGGAGAACAAATTTATCCTAAAGAGATTAAGGATATCTTATTATGGTAACTCACTCATAACAAGGTCATTGGTTGACCACTTATTAAGTAGCTTTCGTAATGGTATGTAATTTGGGAAAATTCAGTGTAACCGCTCAGTTTCCAATTGTGCCAAAAATGGTGGTTTGGAACCCCATTCTCCGATGATCGAGTTCGTAAATATTATTTATTAATATTTACGAGTTGATTATAGTGTTTTATTAAATTTTGATCTGGTAAGTTTTCGTAATTAGACAATTAGCTAAAGTCAAGTGGTTTTGGAAAATGAGATACCGGGACCTCATTTCTGTAAATTATGTAAATATTATTATTAAATATTTACAGATTTTTTATGTAGGTAAATTGAAATTTGATTCAGAAATTTTGTTGTTTGGATAGTTAATTAAGGAAAAATGGCTAAATCGTAATAATTGTAAAAGTTAATTACTATGATTTTTATTAGCTAAAATGGCTTAATAAAAAAAAATTTCAATGGTCTAAGGGATAATTAGACCACTTTATTAAGGTAATGGATGGTTAGTGTCTTATTTTAAAGTTTTTATGTGTTAAAATATTATTAATATAATAATTATTATATGTTTAAATAAATAATAAAACAAACATATTAATGGGAAGAAAGAGAGAAATCCAATTCATTTTCTCTTCATCTTTTTCCCATGGTCATAGCTTGAAGAAAGAAATAGGAGTTGAGCTTTCAAGCTTTAACCCTTCGATTGATTGAGATTTGAGCTAATTAAAAGATAATCACGAAAAAGCCAAAATTGACGATTAACCCCTAAAGCTTCAATTTGTTTGCTAACCCAGTTAGGTAGGTTCATCTAGTACTTACTTTATTAATTGAAGATATATTTTTGTTATATTGTTTATTGTTATTGTATATTGCTTTGACATCAAAAGGATTAAATCAAAAAATATGAAATATCTATATGTAAATTAGATATTGACCAGGTGACAATAAATTAATGGTATGAAGGACTAAACTGTTGATTTTCGTGATAAAGGAGTAAACTATTTAGGATGGAAAAATAGTGTATTGTGATGAGAGTAAGGAAAAGACAAAGTCATCGACAAATAGCTGGAGGTTACAGTTTGTATTTTTTAATCTAAACTACTTTGTAAATTGTTGCATATTGACTTGTTTGTGTATGGTAAGAACATAAGGTGAGACATTTTGTGATAATGAAATGTTTTAGGAATGGCTTAAATTGATTGATGTTCATGAGAATTAAATTGAATTATATGAAAAATGTGTATGTTTATATAAGTATGAAATTGAATATATATATATATATATATATATATATATATATTGAGATGGTTGATGTTGCCATATGTTTTGATAAATGAAATCATGATAAAATTTGATGTTAATTAAGATGTGGCGATTGTTCTTAAGATGGCAATGGATGTTCAATGGAAGAAAAATGTGAAATAAAATGACTATTTGTGAAATGAGTTGAACAATGATAGACATGCTCAATAGATACATGAAATTAGAGATTGAGATACCAAATGATATGTGAAGTGGCTTGCTATGTATTAGACAGTAAGATGTGTTAATAAAAAAAATATATGTAATTGGTATAGATGAAATGATAATTTCATTTCATTATTCATTTTTAACTTATGCATTTAAAATTATTCATATTATGTTTCAATTATCAAATTATAGAAATACCACTAAGTTATACTCAGCATGCGATTTTATTTTTTGTGGACAGGCTAGGTACTTTTGAGTCGATCGTCAACTTCAGCATCCAGCGGCAATCTCAAACTTAAGAATGGGTGGTAGTTTATTTTTGGGTCATGGCATGTACCTAAGGAGTCTTTGGTTAAACATTGTTTAACTTTGATCTTATTGGCATTTTGAGAACTTTATATATATATTCCTATAAATATAAGTGATTGCAATGTTGTTTGGTTGATTTGGTTGGTGTTTGTTTGAGATAAGTTAGTAAAAGAATGATATGTAATTTCTAGGTTGAATGGTTTTGGTATGGTTTTGTGCTTGTTTATATCGTTGATCTTGAATCATGGTTATATAGTGCTTGAAATGGTCAAAAGATGTATGCTATGCTACTTGTTTTGAGGTGCCCTAAAAGGCATATTGGACTTGTTGGAATATGAATCTTTGTTTGAGTTTGATTATTAGATTGACATGCCAAATGGGGCATATTGGTTAGACACTTAGGTGGTGATATAAATGATGTTATTGTCATGAAATTGATGTCTTCGAATTGGTTAAAGTATGGTATAAATGGTTGCTTGTGACGTAAGTGAATTTGGGTCGTTAAGCTTGCATTGAAAGGTATTTCCAGGTACACGCAGTCTAAGACATGGCATGGCACATGGTCATGTGTCATACACAGGGATATGGCACGGCCGTGTGATCTGTAAAATTTTAGGTGATTTTGGTGCACATGGCCATAGTCTATTACATGGCTTGATGACACAGCCGTGTGACATATTTTTGAATATTTATACTTTTGACCTACCCCATATAGCCACAATATCTTCACACGGTCAGGGGATATAGGCGTGTGACCCTTGTTTGTAAAATTTTCCTATCTTTCTATCTTTGTTTCAAATTGATCCCTGATTGATATCGGGTTGGTTTTAGTATTTTTTTAAGCTCGATATAAACTCAAAATAGATGAACTGTATGTTGTATTTGATTATATACGAATAAATTGATATGAAATTGATATTTGGACTATGAAATGTAATCAAATGTTCTCTATTTGCTTGTAGCACCTTATAACTCAGTTCTGACAACCGGACCGGGTACAGGGTGTTACACTCAGTCATGATATTATACTGGAATGGCTTTATGACTAAATAAGTTTATAACTAATAGGCAAAAAGTTGGAAGTTAATTATAAATTATTTTATCCCTAATTATATATGTCCAAATCGGTCCCTCTGCTAGCTCGTTCAAACCAGAAATGAGTTACATGTAAAACTAAATGAACATATTTAAATGGAAATGATGAAGTTAGAGAAATGGGTCGCATTCACAAATTAATGTGTTATCTAACTAAGTATAAAAATGTATTCATAATTAATTTAAAGTTTCGAATTACTATTTAATTAATTATAATTAATTGGACCTAATACATGAGAGACCTAAAATCCCTCATAATAGATGAGAAGGGCAACCCTAGCATTTTAATTAGGGTGCGCAGCCCACTCCTACTCTACTTAGAGTAGGAGTATGTTTTCTATTAAAATAATATTATTTGTTTAAGTATTATTCAACCAAGATTTTCCTATCTCTCTCTATAAATAAATGGTAACCATTGACCTAAAAAAACTTCTTAATTATTCAATTATTGTTATTCTACAAGACAATAGTGGTGATTTATTAATAAAGAATGAGGTAGATGAATGCGGAAGCGGATCGTAAAGTTTGTTCAAGTTGTGGATGTATCCTAGATCTCTAGACAAACGTAACTGAAATGAGAAACAACGAAAATAGATTAGTTGTCACAGAGAAGAGTCAAACAAAAATAAAACAAAAGAAAGATGAACCGACTGGTAAAGAGTCCAAAAGAGAATGAATTAAGGTTTCTTGAAAGGAAAGAAACCGTCCTTGGACCTCAAATAAAACACAAATAGATTTGTTAGAAGTGATTTTAAAGACAAAAGCAAACTATTTTGTGCAAGAATATCTGAAACTACAAGAAAAGATTAAAACTCCTAATTTTGATGTGATTCTTGATGGAACAAGATAGGAGAACATCTTTCTTGAAACAACTTTAACCTATAACAAAAATCAATAAAATCAGCTAGTCAAAATAGCAAGAACTAACTTAAATAAGCAAGAAACGATAAATTAGGGATAGAAAAGAGAAGATGATGTCCTAAGAAGCCTTAGAAATATTAAGAATCCACAACTCCTTTCAATGGCTCTAATTCCTCCTCCAAGAAAAAGATCTTGGCAAGAAAAAACTTGAAAATGATTCCCACAACCTGAAAGATTGTTAAAATAGCTTCTAAAAGAAACTCAAGAGCAATTCTTGAAGAAACACTCAAAGAGAATTATCATTAACTCAAAAAAACATAATCAATTGTATGTGTATAAGGGTGAACATCCATGCTACTTATAGGCCCCAAAAATAAGTTTTCCTAACCCTAATGGAATAACTAACAGGACAACTCATCAAATAAAAAATAATAATTCTAAGTGTGGATTTTTAATGGGAATTCAACCAAATGAATTAAATGGGCTCCTTGGGCTAAATTCTACATCATGATACACCTATTAAAATAAAATTGGACCTATAGTTTAAATATTTTACAATTTGGGCCACCTTGATAATTTGGTCTGATATTCAATTAAATTACTTTCCAAACTTTAGGATAGGCTTGTAGACATCTTAATGGGTCATTTTTTCCAAGAACTTGGGCTCTCAAAATTGCCTAGTTCAAGCTCGTACATGAAATTCACTGTGCCTTTGCTGCAAGATTCGGTTTCTTGGACCAAGATTTGAAATCTTGATTTTCTTGATTCTTGAAATTGTCTAAAACAACAAAATTGAACCAAGATTCGGTTTCTTGATTTTCTTGAAAACAAAAAAGTGAATCTTGATTTTCTTCTGCGGTCATGTGTGCATCTAGGGCCTTGGTAACAAAGTCTTGGATGGTCTCGTTCAATGTTGCTCGGATTTGCTTAGCTTTTGACCTCGTTATTGGGCCTTGAGAAAATTTAAGCCCATCACGTTCATGAGCCTGATTTTGGGCCTTGCAACTCGTATAATTTATTTACTTAGAATAAATTATATTTTTTTGGGAATTATGACTTTTCTAGTTTCTATTAGGAGAATTACTTTCCTAGTAAAAGTAATAATATTGTTTTTTTGTTTCTTGTTTGGTTCGTGTTGCTTGAGCCACACTCGACGTAATTCGTGATATGAGAATAGCAGAGAAGGTTATTTGATTGAAAGGCAGGATCGACTTGAATCTGTAAAGCACATGTACTTTTCGATAAAAGTTTATTGTCATAAATATAAAAATCAGCTCAGTTTTGAAAATTTTTAAACTTCTGCTATAACTGTAAATCGCTTTCTTAACCGGATTTTTCCAACACTAATGACTTAAACTTAAGTATAAAGCTTAACTTAAATTCAAACTTAATTCTGTACTTGTCACTATATTCTAACATGATATTAACATTCTAAAGTTAACATCTACAATTCATCACATCAAAGCTTCAATTTCATCAAATCACAATAATGGAACTAAACTCAACAATTGAAAGAATTAGTGCGTAGGTTAGTTAAAACAACCTTAGATGATCAAGATTTCATGAAAAAAAATCAAGTTAAGCCCTCATACCTTGGTTAATTTGAATAAAAAATGGCTAAGGATTTAGCTTTTTTTTTTCTTCCTTTCTCCCTAGCACGGACGACACAAAGATGGAGAAGGTAAGTATTTTTCTTCTCTCCCACTCACTTGTATATATACATATAATTAGTGGCTAATTAAGGTTGATTAATAGTTACTTAAGACTTAATGGATGGCCATGATTTCAAATTAACAAACATCGTAGGAATGGATCATTCTTTTCCACTAATGCATGAAGTAATGATGGTATAAAAGCTAACTGGTCATTGCTTATTTACTACTTTAGGCTTCCTCCATTTCTTCAGTTATAATTCATTTGTGATAATACTTTGCACTTTAGTTATTATACTATACATAACAACTCCCTCAATTATTTTAGTCAATAGTTCGATATTATAATCTCACTAAAGGCATAAATCCTTCAATAAAAAATTCTACCATTTCGATTTACAGGATCTAATTTTGAAACCATAATTTTTTGACATCAATCAAAATCGGGTTATTATAAATTTAATATTTTATTATATTTTATCTATTCAAATTTTATTTTTTTAAAATAACAATAAAAATATTTAAATTTTAAAAAAATTTAATAAAATATTACTTGTTTATAAATTTGAATAATTTAAATTACAACAAAAATGCATTTCAATATAAACATGAAGTGTAATTCAATATTAATTAGACTTCATTTATTCAAATATTTATTTAGTTTTAATTTAATAATATTTTTATGTTTAAATTTAAATGCTTGTTCTGAAAAACATAAATGAGATTTTAATTGCTCTAAATTTATCAAATTATATTGATCTTTCATTGTTAAATATATTCAATCATTGTGCCGATTTAAGCTTTTAAGTAATATTATATTAATAAAATATTTTTAATATTTAAAAGTTAAAAAATAATAAATATTTTTATGAGCGTAAAATTTTAGAAAAAGCTAATAATAATAATAATAATAATAATAATAATAATAATAATAATAATAATAATAATAATATTTCGTATATCAAAATCAAATTGATAAAAAATGATTAAGTAAGAATTTATAATTGTATTTTGATAATTATCTTTCAACTTTATCGCAATAGTAATTAAAGATTGAACTTGAATTTTGATTCCTTAAAAATTAAAATTTTAAAAAAGTTAGCTTAATATTATATTTAAAATATTTATTGCTTAAAATGTTCTTTTATGTCTAAAATATGAATATTGTTATGAAATTTTATTAAGTGGATGTCCATCATGATCAAGATAAAGTTTTGATGTACTTTAAACTCTAATAGTTATTAGAATTAGATGTCTACTTTTTTTACACTTCTTATGCTTATAAATAGAGACTCTGATGAAGCATTGTAAATCATCCAATTGATTAATAAAGTACATTCTTTATTGCTTTCATATTTTCTTTGTTTTTTATTATTTCTATCTCTCTTTATATTATAACACGTTATTAGTACGATTCATTTTTAATTGTTTTTTTCCATAAGTCACAAAATTATCCCAAAACTTATTGTTGTCGATTACCTCCTAGAGTTGTTCCTATTTCAATTGAGGCCTGTGCACTATGGGTAATCATTAGAGCCTTTAACCACTCAGGTACACATAAATTTCTAAATGTTTTTATGCCCTTTCTTATGCAAAGAAATTTATATAATCCTTACATGGGTGATGATAACGTTAAAGGTCTTTAGATATATTTTACTATACTTTATTTATTATATCATGTTTATTATAATTGGAGATTAATCATGACAACATGAATAAATAAATTCTAATTTAAAATCCACGCATGTTTACGATGGTGATTATGAAATAAAGAATCTATTCGGACGTTTATAAGTTCATCCTAATAAATCTATTGCATTCCCCGAAGTAAATATAAATATAAAGAAAATAAAAGATATACTCATGAACCACTAAAAGTGGGAATATAGTGATAAATAAGAGAACAATGAGAATTCTCAAGATAACTTTTCAAAAGGTAAGGATAACTTATGCTATCAATGTGATATGAAAGATTATTGGCCACTATGTCCAAATATTTTGTTTCTATTAATATTTTTTGAGGAATGATATGAAAATGTAGTAATGAATTCTATCATTACAGATAGAAAATATTAATCTTATTTGGTATTGAAACAAACAAATATTATTCAAATATTTGATAGTACAAAATTGGCTGAAAGCTCTAGAAGAGCTAATATATCACTATCTAAAAAGCACAAAATTTGTGATGGTTAATACATTACTTTTAAAAGTTATTTGTAATGGATCTCATATTGAGATTGTGAATAAGGAAAATATTATATTTCATATGAATAAAAAAAGGGACTAGATTATTAATTTATATTTATTTTATAATCTTTGTGATATTCTTTTGTTATCTTGAAAACAAAATATTTGACTGTGAAAAATATACTTATGAACAATAAATTATAATAATTCTATCTAAAGCTTATTATGGTTGGATGCACCTAAAGTTGCAAGTTTTTTTAAAAATTGTGAGTATAACTCTACAGTATTTAGCATAAGTTCTCAATTAAAATTATGTAGTAAAATATTACTAATGAGAACTTGCAAGAGAGAAAACTTATGTATGAAAAGCCATTGGTTATGTACCTGTTGTACATCTGGAAAATAAGATCCACTCTAAAAGTTTGCTATTAATAGATTTTGGAGCATTTGAAGATTTTAACATATTCCCTGAAGCAAATACTGCATATAATTATTTAGAAATTATATTTATTGACTTGGTGGCACTATAGAATTTACATTGGTTTAGACATTTCTAGTAGTAAATGTCATAATAGTACTTATATGTGGATACAAATTAAAAGGAATGATAATAAAATTATCAATTTGTTACAATTTAGTACAATTGAAATACATGTTAAAGTAAACCAGAAGTTTACTAATACAAATGTGTTTACTACTTGGCATGACTAGTTAGACCATCCTAGATCGAATAAGATGCAAAAATTAATTGAGAATTCATATGGACATTCATTAAAGAACTAGAAGATTCTTTAATTTAAAGAATTCTCATTTGTTGCTTGTTCTCAATAAAAATTGGTTCTTGGAAACTCGTTAGCTAAAGTTGAGATTTAATGTCTTGCATTTCTGAAATGAATATGGGCTCATTCATCCTACATATGGATGGTTTTGATATTATATGATTTTTGTAGATGCATCTACAAAATAATCATATGCGTTATCAACTCGCAACCTGTCATTTGCGAGATTGCTTTTTTAAATGATTAATTTCAGATTATGCAACCAAAACAATTCATCTTGCTAATGTTGGTGAGTTTACATCCCAAGTTTTCAATGATTATTGCATGTCAATTGGGATAAAAGTTGAACATCCTATAGCTTATGTTCACACACAAAATGATTTAGCTAAATTGTTTATCAAATGACTCCAACTAATTGCTAAATCATTACTTATGAGAAAAACAATTTTATTTCAGCATAAGATTGTATTGATTTACATGTTGTACGCATCAAGCCAATAAATTATAAATACTCCTCATTACAATTGATTTTTGGTCAAGAGTCAAATATTTTCCATCTTACAATTTTTGGATGTGCTGTATATGTTCCAATTGCTCCACCACAAAGCACAAAGATGGATCATCATAAGAGATTGGGAATCTATATTTATATGAGTCTCCTTATAATATTTTTGAGCTGTTAATTCGATATTTAGTTATGACAAGAGTTGTCAATTTTCCCAACATTAGAGGGAGAAAATAAAAAGTTGGATTAATAAAGTACTTGACATTAATTATCAATGTCTAAGATTCTCGTACAAAGCAATGTGAACCAGAAGTTCAACAGATAACTCATTTTACAAATCAACTGCCAGATTCATGCATGAACCAATACGAATTGATGTCCTAATAGGGAAAAATGTTAATGCAAAAGAAAGTAATTCATGCATGAAGCGTGGAAAACCAGTCGATTCCAAAGATAAAAATCCTCATAAAAAAAGGGGAACAAACATTCAAGATGGGCACATAGTGGAGGCGGGGATTCCTGAAGAGACCCATGACATAACTAATTATAAAACTCAAGAAGAGATTCAGGTGCCTAAAAGTGAAAATGGAAATGATGAAAATAAAGAGATCTCGATAAGTTATGTCAATACAAGAAAAAGATGGAACAAAAACAAAATGTAGTTGTTGGCAATAATTTTGCTTATAATGTTGCTATTGAAATAACAAAAGAAAATGAGGATCCTGAACCTAAATCTACTAAGGAATGTAAAAAATAGAAAAGACTGGCCAAAATAGAAAGATGCAATTCAAGTAGAATTGAATTCATTTTCTAAATGTGAAATGTAACACCCCTCACTCGTATTCAATGCCGGAATAGGGTTATGGAGTATTACCTAACTTATTATACAATCGAACATACATTTCTCATACAATTATCAAATTCAATTACAAGTCAATCATAATGTAACACCCATTACCCGTATCCAACGCCGGAATAGGGTACGAGGCATTATATGACTTATACACAAGCAATCATACAAAATCAAGACGTAAATTTCCATCCAAATTTAAAAATTTTCACATACATTCCTATCGTCCCTAAAACGAGCCTACGAGGCTAAAATCATGCATTCGAGGTGGTTCGGGACTAAACCGAAAACTTTAGAAAATTCTACAACACCTAGAAAATTTTTCATCAAAATAAGGTTACACACCTGTATGGCTTGGGACTCATAATCACTCATCAAGTCCCTAATATGAGCCTACGAGATCCAAAACATGCTTTAAGAGTGGTTTGGGACTAAACCGATATCTCAAGAAAATTTCAGAAAACTTAAAATTTTTTTCAAAATACAGGGGACACACGCCCATGTGGCCTAGCTGCATGTCTCACACGGCTAAAGACACGCTCTTGTCACAAGCCGTGCGGACATTCAAAATGGGATCACATGGCCGTGTCTGACCCCATGTAACTCTTTGACTTGGGTCACATAGTGTGCCCTTCTAAATTGCCTTACACGCCCATGTGCCAGGCAGCGTGCTAGGCCGTGCCAAACTTGTAGGGTATACTGACTTATGCCACACGGCCAAGACACATGCCCGTGTGTTGAGCAGTATGGAGCGTACTAACTTGAATTCAAATTAAACACCAGGGGACACACATTCATGTCACCTGACCGTGTGTCACACACGGCTGAGACATACGCCTGTGTCTCTGCCCGTGTGGACAAAAATAGGCTATTTACCAAGCCATTTTGCTCACCCAAATGGGCATACACCTACACCAACCAAATGGCATAACACAAGGCATAAATAGGCATTCAAACCAATCATACCAAGCCTAATTCATGCTAATTCCATACATGAACCATAAGACACACATGTGTTAAGATAAGTCATACACTTTCATACCAAATCCACATTCATAATTCACCCTAATGGTCACTTTCAATTAAGCACCGTTTTACCTAAAACCATAAGCATACCAATCTCAATTTATCAAACATTTGATGATCAAACTACCAATTCAAAATCAACCATTCACCATAAGCATTTGTATATCAATTACGAAATGCATAACAAAGGCCATTTGCACATATATATATATGCATCACCAAATATACCAAAATAAGCCAAATCTCATGGCTATACACAAGGCCAAACACTTAACATTTACAAGCCAATTCAAATGGCGAAATTCATTACCAAACCATAAACCAAAATGACCAAAGGTCCTGTACATGCCATATAACCAAAATACATAGATTTAAAAGTACCAAAATGATAGCTTAATAGTGTGATGAGGTCTCCGATGATTCCTAAATCCGAGCTAGCTTTGATATTCACTGTAAAATATAAAAAAGTAAACAAAGTAAGCTATAAAGCTTAGTAAGTTTGTACAATGATAAACTCATCTTACCATACATACACAAATTAAGAATTTAACATATCATGATATAATTCATATTGATACACAAACCTATCACAAATTCATTCACAAGTTTAGATATGAATTTCACAATTTCTTGATTCAATGCTAATACTATTCAAATACATACATGTACCATCTCGTTTCAATCTTATACTCATCCGTATCTCTAATATACCCTTTGAACCATTTGGAATACTATAGGATACTCGAGAATCTCACACCCTAAGTGCCAAATACATAGCCAGCTATCTCAATATCATATCACATATAATGCTCACTCTCGAGCTATCAACAGGTCTACTCACACAAGCTGACGGTCATGACGAAGCTACACGGTGCTGCTCACACAAGTTGACGAGAATCTGCAACACATGTCGGATAACTCAGCCACCGGTAGGACATACGGACCAGCACCCAAATCACATAACCCTTAATGACATGTCATTGTATCCTAATCTATTCCCAAGGTTCAATCGGGATTTCACTTTTGCCGAATCGTCGTCGAATATGTCAGTAAGGTCGTATTCAAAATTTATTCAATATTAAAGCATTTAAAACACAATTATAATAATGCTTATTACATACAAACTTATCTCGAATGCAAAAATGATGAAATTGGTCAATTAATACAACACCTTATTTTTCCCCCAATCTAAATCTGAATTTCACTTTTCTTGATCTAAATAATATCAAATTTAACTCATTTAATCATCAATCTATTCAATTTAGCCCAAAAATGCACATTACAGCAACTTTACACTTTTTCCCCTAATATTTTGATTTTTTTACAATTTAGTCCTTATCTCATAAAAATACAAATTTATGCAATTAAGTCCCTACCCATGTTAGTCAAATTTCTCTTACTACCATAGAAGCCCATATTTTTTCATTTATTTCACAATTTAACCACAAAATTTCAACATTTCTCAATTTAATCCCTAAATGACAATTTTGTCAAAAATCACTTTATAAATGTTGTTTATCTAACAACAAGCATACATTTTCTATCATCAAACATCAAAACATACATAGATTCATTAATGGAAAAACCCTAAACCTTTAATATTTTTGTAAAATAGTCCCTGGGCTAGCTAGATTAAGCTGCAACGATCTCAAAAACATAGAAATCAATTAAAACGGGACAAAAATCATACCTAAATGAGCAACAATGCTTTGGCTGAAAGTCAAGCCCTAACTATGGCTTACTCTTCTTCAATTTTTGGCTAAAGGAAGATGATAACATCAAAATATGGTTTTTTTTGAATTAACCTTTAATAACCAAATTACAAATTTAACCTTAATGATAAACCATTAAAATCACCTAAATAATGTCCATCTTTGTCCGCTCATATTAACAATGGTATAAATACCACATAAGGACCTCCATTATTTCATTTCATAGCCAATTAATACCTTTAGCTAATAGAACACAAGTTTTACATTTTACGCGATTTAGTCCTTTTTATAGAAATTGAGCATTTAAACGATTAAATTTCTTAACAAAATTTTTACACATTCATATATCATATTGTAAACATTAAAATAATAATAAAATAATTATTTCAACCTTAGATTTGTGGTCTCAAAATTACTATTCTGACTTGACTAAAAACGAGCTATTACATAAAGTTTTTGGACCTATAGTCCAAACACCTAAAGGTGTAAAGCTGGTTAAATATAAATGGGTATTTGTGTGAAAACAAAATGAAATTGATGAAGTCGTAAGATATAAAGCTCACCTTGTGGCACAAGGATTTTTGAAAAGGCCCAGCATTGATTATGAAGAGACATATTCTCCTGTGGTGGATACAATCACATTTAGATATCTTATTAGTCTCACAGTACGTGAAAAACTTGACATGCATCTAATGGATGCTGTTACATCCTATTTATATGGTACACTTGATAGTGAAATTTATATGAAAATTCCTAAAGATTTAAAATCTAGAAAAGATATAAAGTTTCTTGAGAAAATTGCTCGATCAGATTTAAGAAAAGTTTATATGGAATAAAACAATCTAGACGTATGTGGTGCAATGGTCTTAATGAATACTCGTTAAAAGAATGTTACAAAAATGATCCAATTTTTCCATATATCTTTATGAAAAGGTTTAGATCATATTTTATGATAATTTTTGTTTATGTTGATGATCTAAATATTATTGGAACTCCTGAAGAGCTTCAAAATACAATAAATTGTTTAAAGAAAGAATTTGAGATGAAAAATATTGGAAAAACAAAGTTTTATCTTGGATTACAAATCGAGCATTTAAAATATGAAATTAATGTTCATTAATCAACTTATGTAGAAAAGATATTAAAGAAAATTTACATGGATAAAACACACCCATTAAGTACTCCATGGTTGTACAATCGTTAGATGTGAATAAAGATCAATTTCGTTCTTGCAAGAATGATGAAGAGTTTCTTGGTCCTGAAGTACCATATCTAAGTGTCATAGGGCCATTGATGTATCTTGCAAACAACATAAGACCTGATATAGCTTTCATTGTAAACTTGTTAGCAAGATTTAGTTCTTCTCTAACATATAGACATTGGAATGGAATTAAACATGTATTTAGATATTTTAGAAGGACCATTGATATGGGGTATCTTATTAAAATGATTCAAAATCCCTATTAGTTGGCTATGCTGATGCTGGATACTTATTAGATACATATAAAGGTCGATCTCAAATTTTAACAGCCCGATTTAGGGCCTAGTCGGAATAATGGTCTTGGGACCACAAATCTGAATGATGAAAAAATTATTTTATTATTATTTTGGAGTCATAGCATGTTTATATTAGTGCAAGAGAAATTTGGTGAAGAAATTTTAAAGTTTGTAAGCCCAATTGTGAAAAAGGACTAAATTGCATAAAGGGTAAAAGTTTTGTTTTATTACCCAAAGGTGTTATATAGCTAAAGAACTTTAATTGGAGGCTTTTAAAAGGAAATTAGACCCTTAAAAATAGGGTAGCCGGCCATAGAGACAAAGATAAGACAAATTAGTCAAAATTAGGTGAGTAGGTGACCAATTTTGACTAGATTAAAAATAAAATAAAGAAGAAAAGTTATCATCTTTTCTCTAGTTTCTTCTCCACTAAAAATTCAGCCATTTTTGGGGGTCTTGAGCTTCAAAACTTTTCAGCCACTTAGTCTCTCTACAAGTAAGTATTTTTTATGTTCTTTGTTAATGATTTTTGCACTTTTGAGACCCTTGAAGCATAAACTTTCAAATGAGGGGACTATTTTGCAAAATGGTGGGAAGTCTAGGGTTTTACCATGATAAAATTTAGGGTGTTTTCTGAAATTTTATGGAAGAATATGAGTCTTAGGTATGTTAGAAACAATTTTTGTGAAAGGTGTTAGCATGAAAACACCTAAAAGGACCATTTTGCATAAGTTGTAAAATAGATGATAAATGTATGAAATAAGGGGAACTTGGGCTGCTTCTAGTTATAAAATGTATTCGACTATGCTTAAAATATGAGAAAATTCGATAAAAATCAATTTTCGGACCTAGGGGTAAAATGGTTATTTTGTAAAATTCTAAGGGCAAAATGGTCATTTTGCCTAATTATGCGTTCTCGAGTGTCTAGATTGACATACTGATGAAATGAATAAATTTTATTAATATAGATCAAGAGAAATGTGATTCGGGTCTTGATCGAGGTAAGAACAAGGTCTGAGAGGATTAAGCTCGTTTTCATCATTTTGTATCGAGGTAAGTACGTATGTAAATAATGTGTTATTAAAGCTTACTTTGAAATGTTTTGATAATATATATGTGTAATTGGCTCATTGTTATCATGTGTTTAAATTCCCGTTGATGCCATTATAGTGTAAATGATATGTTATGAGGGTGAATTGTGCTGTGAGCAAGTGTGATGTTATTTGGTTATAAATGAAATCCCGTTGAGCCTTGGATATGTCTTAGCATACAAAAAGGATATGCTAAGACAATTATGTGGTCTGAACTCATAAGTTGAGCCTGATTTCATGAGAAAATGATATATGTAACGTAGGTCTGGGTACTGACTTTGTTAACAGACCCGTGAGTAGCTCAATGAGCGTACGTTACATGATAGCGATATAAGGTCCGGGCACTGACTTAATAAAAAAAGGCCCGTGAGTAGCTCAAAAAGGGAGCATTTCATATTGTGAGGTAGCTTTGACTACTAAACTTATAAGGCACTTGGGTGCAAAATTCTCATTTATCCGTAAGTATCCCGAGAGTTCAACGGGTAGCTCAAAGGTTAGAGCTGAGATTCCGATGAGGTATGTATATTGAACTCAGGTATAAGGCTGAGTATGTGAAGGAATATGTTGAGTACATGTGATCAAGTGAAGAGTAAGATAGGAAGTATGAAGTGAACTACATCTTTTACTTTAAGTATGAAATGTTATCTTTTGGTATATGTCTTAATTACACTTTATTTGCATATATGTACTTACTAAGCTCTCAAGCTTACCCTCCCTCCTTTCTTTTCTTATAGTAGCATCAAAGTAGATCGTGAATCATCTATTGCGCCGGGGAAGCCAGTCACTAATATCCGAAGCCTCTGGTATAGTTAAACCTTTTATTTTAATTATGGCATGTATAGGACCTAGGATTTTTGAGTTTTGTGTTATAGTTGATTTGCCAAGTGCGTTGGTTTAATCTAATACTTAATTTGTTTAGTATAAGGCCATGAAAAAAGACTAATATTGAAAGTTATTTTATAAATGCAAGAGAGTACTTTATGAATGTGAAATTGTTGATTTGGCTGATTGGTTGATGTTGGATTGTGTTTCAGGGTGGCAAGAGGCTTGGTAGATAGCCTTATATTGTCCATGCGGGTAGACACACGGGCATGTGTCTAGGCCGTGTGCATAGGCATGTGGTCCGACCGTGTGTCCCCTGCACGTAAATTTTCAAGTTAGAATGCATGGTAGTAAACGCACGGGCAGAGACACGGCCATGTGTCTCAGCCCTGTGGTAGACACGGCCTAGCACATGGGATGTGCCTCGGCCGTGTGACATTTTGGGTATACTAACGTCAAAAACAAAATACCTAGGTTTTTACACATGAGCTAAGACACGGGCGTGTCGAGGCCGTGTGAGGGACACGGGCCATGGACACGGGTGTGTGTCTGGCCGTGTGAAAACCCCTGTAGGTGTGCGTTTAGAATTAATTCCACACGGGTAAGGGACACAGGCATGTCCCTGTATTACTTCACACGGCCCAAAAGCACGACCATGTTGAAAGGTCACACGAGCGTGTTGCCCTTCCCACACGGGCGTGTGCCCTTGTGCTAAGTGATATTGTCAGGGTTCGTTTTAGAACTCGGATTGTTTTCGTATGGTTTATAACAGATGTTTTGAGCTTCGAAGGTTCTTATTGAAGAATTTATTGATTAAATTGGAAAATTTTTAAATTGGATCATGTTTTGGTGTTTTGAAAATGTTTATGCGTAGAATTAGAGTTAGGTAATGCCTCATATCTCGACCCAGCGTGGGGCTCGGGTGTAGAGTGTTACAATTAGTGGTATCAGAGCTACGGTTTAGTCGATTCTCAGACTAACGTAGCGTGTGTACGAGTCTAACTATACATGCCATAAATAAATTGTGATAGTGTGACGGCTCCTGACCTTTTTAAATTATGATAGTGTGACGGTTCCTGACCTTTTTAAATTGTGTTTTCATATAGTAATAGATCCCGATCAAACCATGGCGAACGATGTAGAAAGTAATGCATCGGCTCCCACTGAAGGGGTGGTGCCATCTAATAATAGACCTCCCACAGTTAGTCAGGGAGGAGCAGAAGGGGCTCGGGAGGCCTTTCTCCGCAAAATGAATGAGTGGTATACGAAGTTCGTCCGAGTGAACTCGAATACTCCACCCCCTCCACCCCCACCTATTCCTCAACCTGTTCCCGTAGTACCCCAGGGTGTGGACCTTGAGAGGTGGAATAGACCTCCAGTTGATAAGATCCGGAAGCAGGGAGCCGAAGTGTTCTGTGCTAGTAAAGATGACGATCTTGAAAGAGCAGAATTATGGCTTGAGAATACCATCAGGGTATTCGATGAGCTATCTTACACGCCCAAGGAATGCTTGAAGTGCGCCATATCCTTGTTGAGGGATTCAGCATACCACTGGTGGAAGACGTTAGTCTCAGTGGTACCTCACGAAAGAGTTACAAGGGAATTCTTCCAGGAGGAATTTCGGGAGAAGTATTTTAGTGAGAGATTCATAGACCAAAAGCGTGAGGAATTTCTTGACTTGAAATAAGGCCGCATGACGGTTACTGATTATGAAAGAGAGTTCGTCTAACTTAGTAAGTATGCTCGGGAGTGTGTATCCTCGGAGGCTAAGATGTGTCGACGGTTTGAAGATGGACTCAACGAGGATATTAGACTATCAGTGGGTATCCTTGAATTAAAGGAGTTCGTAGTGCTCGTCGACCGGGATTGTAGAGTTGAGGAATTAATTAAGGAAAAGAAGAAAATCGAAATGGAAACTAGAGATATGAGGAAGAGACATACGAGAAAATCATTTCCATCTCAGTCTAAGAAATCCAGAGACGTCTACTCTCATTCCCACGTAACTGCTGGATATTCATACTGAGATCGTAAGAAGCAAGATTCAAACCTTAAGTCTCAGGCTACATCGATGGCTAGTGTGGGCAATGCTAGATTGTCCAGATCTGAGTGCCAACATTGTGGTAGGAATCATTTCGGCAAGTATAGAATGAACGATGGATCCTATTTGCAATGTAGTTTTCAAGACCACTTTATCAAGGATTGCCCCAAGATGAATGAGAAAGAAAAATTTCAAGCTGCAAGGCCTAGTGGTGCCAATTTGATAGGAAGACCCCAGAAGAATGCTAAAGTTGGGGTTGGTAGCAAGAATGTGATAAGAGATACCACCGTAAGGTCTGAAGCTAAAGCTCCGGTTAGGACCTATGCCATACGTGCACGTGAAGATGCATCCTCTCCTGATGTGATCACCAGTATATTTTCTCTCTGCGATAATACTGTTATTGTTTTGATTGACCCTGGTTCTACTCATTCATATGTGTGCATAAAGTTGGTGTCTAGCACGAATATGCCTGTTGAGTCTACGGAGTTTATGATTAAAGTGTCAAACCCATTAGGCAGGCATGTGATAGTCGATAACGTATGTAAGAAGTGTCCTCTAGTAGTTAAAGGTCATTGCTTTCCGGCTGATTTAATGTTGTTACCATTTGATGAGTTTGATGTCATATTGGGTATGGACTGGTTGACATTCCACGATGCTGTAGTATATTGTAGACAAAAGGTCATTAAATTGAAATGTGAGAATGTTGAAACCCTTTGGGTTGAATTAGGTGAGTCGGGAAGCTTACCTATGATGATATACTCAATGTTTGCCCAGAAATATTTGAGAAAAGGATGTGAAGCTTATTTAGCTTTTATGATAACACTAAAGAGTCTGAATTGAAAGTTGAATCAGTGCCAGTTGTGAAGAATTATGGGGACGTATTTCTAAAAGAGTTGCCCGGGTTACTTCCTATCAGGAAGTGGAATTTGGTATAGAGCTAATGCCCGGGACAACGCCTATTTCAATTGCTCCGTACCGAATGGCTCCAACTGAATTGAAGGAGCTAAAATCGCAACTACAAGAGTTGACCGACAAGGGTTTCGTGAGACCAAGCTTTTTTCCGTGGGGTGCTCCGGTGTTATTTGTGAAAAAGAAAGATGGATCTATGAGGTTTCGCATGGATTACTGGTAGTTAAATAAGAGAACTATCAAGAACAAATACCCGTTGCCGCGAATTGAAGATTTGTTTGATCAACTGAAGGGAGCAGCATGGGTTTCTAAGATAGACTTGAGATTGAGCTACTACTAACTACGAGTTAAAGAGACAGACGTGCCCAAAACCACTTTTAGGACACGGTATGGTCACTATGAGTTTCTCGTCATGCCTTTCAGCATAACAAATGCTCCCGCTGTGTTCATGGATTTAATGAATAGGATATTTTGGAAATATTTGGATAAGTTTGTTGTTGTATTTATCGATGATATCTTGATCTATTCTAGAGATAAAGAAGAGCATGCCGAGCACCTGAGAACCATTTTGGAAACTTTAAGAGACAACCAATTGTATGCCAAGTTTAGCAAAAGTGAGTGTTGGCTTCAAGAAGTCGGCTTTTTGTCTTGAGTAATGGTATTAGAGTTAATCCCAGCAAGGTTTCCGCTATTGTTGAATGGAAGCCCCCGAAGAATGTGAAACGCCCCCACGCCCGAGACCGTCGCCGGAGTCGAGTATGAGGTGTTACTAAGCTTAATTTAACATTTTTAGAACTTTGGATTATTTGTTTCTACATTCACAGCTTTTAAGCTACTTGCGTCACAGTCACAAGAAAAATCATATCACGAGTTACGAAAATCAAAATCAAGATCCGTAAATTTTCCTTGAATCTAGACTCATATACCTATCTACTAATTTTTTTATAGAATTTTCGGTTGAGCCAATTAGTACAGTTTATTAGTTAAAGTTACCCCTGTTTCAGGACTTGACTGGTTTGACCTCTATTTACTACGAACCACATTTCTCTCTGTAAAAAATTCATATGACCATGAGGTTTATTTATAATAAAACTAGACTAAAT
Organism: Gossypium anomalum; assembly: GCA_025698475.1. Taxonomy (NCBI): domain Eukaryota; kingdom Viridiplantae; phylum Streptophyta; class Magnoliopsida; order Malvales; family Malvaceae; genus Gossypium; species Gossypium anomalum. The sequence goes on from CM046963.1 coordinate 45,750,544, forward strand.
AAGGATTCTGAGGAAATAAAATACACCACCTAATTATATCTTTACAATTTATGGTGAATTTCTAAATTTGGAACAGGGGATTCAGAAACTGCTATGACCCTGTTTCACTAAAATTCAAATATCTTTTAACATATAATTTCTTTACCTGTTTCATTTGCTTCATGTGAAACTAGACATAATAAGCTTTAATTTGATATGTACTCCATCACCAAATTCAATTTCTATGATTTTTAGTAAATTTTCAAACTCGTGTCAGTGTTGCTGCAGTATTCTGTTTATGGCAAATTTCATCCCTTTTATGAGTTTTTATGCACTAAGTATCTTAATAATTTTCCTTAACATCAAACATAATCTAAACTAACCATTTTCATAATTTATCATTATCAAACATTTTCTCAACCATTCCATCACCATATCATAAGATTATTTACACAAAATAGGTATATTGCTATACATGCCATACTTAAATTTACAAGCCATTTACCAAAAGTCTTCCGCATAGTGTGATTGAGCCTTCGACCTATCCCGACTCCTGAGCTGGCTTGTCCAAAACTACAATGAGTAAGAAGGAGGGAGTAAGCATAAATGCTTAGTAAGTTCATATGCAAATAATAAGTAACATAACAAACGGTCATACCAATCAACATTAGCATGCATCACTAAAACACATATCACGTTTCTAATTATTTTTCATCATCTTATTACCTTATCGTGATTGTATCAATACTCAACCCGAGGGTTAAATACATACCTGTCCAAAATATCCATTTCACATCACTTACCAATACGTCTCTTTACATCTCGAATATTCCTCCATTTGAGAATAACTTTACCCGTTGAACACATCGGAATATAATTCGGATACATGGATAACTTGCACATAAGTGCCATATATGCAATCAAGCAATCATGTAACCCGCCCATAAGCGAACTCGGACTCAACTCAACGAGCTCGGGCGTTCGCATCCATAAGTGAACTCGGACTCAACTCAACGAGCTCGGATGCCTAGTTACATCTCACGAACTCGGACTCAACTCAACGAGTTCGGACATTCGCATCCATAAGTGAACTCGGACTCAACTCAACGAGTTCGGATGCTCAACCATCCTAGTGACATGTCACTTGTATCCTAATCTATTCCTAAGGTTCAAACGGGATTTTCCTCGAACACATATCCTTGCCATCTTCCGTAAAATACCGAAACCAATACTCGGTAACACTTTATATTTAACAAATAATACAAATAATTTGCATTTTATTCGAAAATAACCACAAAGCATATATTTCATGATAAAAAAATCAGCATATCATATAATTAACATCAATAATTTAAAAAAAAACAATTATACTACATTATTTACACATGAACTTACCTTAGTACCAAAATACAAAGATTTTGCAACTTAGTCCACAATCTTTTCTTTTCCTCGATTGAGGTCGATTCCACGTCTTTCTTGATCTAAAATAACACATTTAGCTTATTTAATACTCACATTATCAAATTAATCCTTAACTCAAATTTTGGCAAAATTACAATTTTACCCCTAAACTTTTACATATTTACATTTTTGCCCCTAGGCTCGGGATTAAACTTTATTCCTTATTCTTATGTTTTACAACATGCTGATCACTTTTCTCTTCTATGGCAACATCAAATTCTCACTCTAACATGTACTTGTGACTATTAGGTATTTTTACCGATTAAGCCTTTTTACTCGTTTTTGCTTAAAATCGAGTAGTACAAGTTGTCTAACATAATTTAAAACTTCATATTTTGTCATAAAACATAAAAATACACAAATTTCACCTATGGGTATTTTTCCAAATATAAACCCTAGGTTAAATTATTGCTAACATAAGCTTAATCGAGTTATCGGGATCTCAAAAACGTAAAGAACATTAAAAACAGGGCTTGAAATCACTTACTATGGAGCTTGGAACTTGAAACAAACCCTAGCTATGGAGAACCCTTGAAATTTTGGCCTAATGAAGAAGATGGACAAAAATTGGCTTTTAATTTTGTTTTTAATTCATTTTAATAACTAAATGACAAAAATGCCCTTACTACTAAACTTTCCAAAAATTCCTTCCATGTCCTAATTTTTTCCATGAACTTAAATTAGTCAAATTGCTATTTAAGACCTCCTAATTAATATTTCAATGCAATTTCATACTAAAAACTTCTAGAATGCAAATTTTGCAACTTATTCGATTTAGTCCCTACTTTCAATTTAAACACTTTAGGTATAGAATTTCTTCACGAAATTTTCACACAATCATGTAATCATATCATAAACCTCAAAATAATTATAAAATAATTATTTCTATCTCAGATTTGTGGTCACGAAACCACTATTTCGATTAGGCCCTAATTCGGGATATTACAACTCTCCCCCCTTTAAGGATTTTCGTCCTCGAAAATCTTACCGGTAAACAGATGTGGGTATTGATTTCTCATAATTTCTTCAGATCCCCATGTAGCTTCTTCTATTCCATGCCTTTGCCACAACACCTTCACAAGTGCAACATTTTTATTTCTTAGTTGTTTGACCTCTCGAGCTAAAATCTTAATCGGTTCTTCTTCGTAGGTCATATCTAGTTGTAGTTCAATTTCTGTCGGTGAAACTACATGTGAAGGATCCGAACGATACCGACGTAACATAGATACGTGGAACACATCATGAATCTTCTCTAATTCAGGTGGTAATGCTAGCCGATATGCTACCGGTCCAACTTTTTCAATTACTTCATACGGCCCAATAAAACGCGGACTTAATTTGCCCTTTCGTCCAAATCTAAGGACTTTCTTCCACGGGGATACTTTCAAAAACACTTTGTCACTAACTTGATATTCAATCTCTTTTCTCTTCAAATCTGCATACGATTTCTGTCTATCTGAAGCAGCTTTCAAACAATCTTGAATCACTTTCACCTTTTCTTCAGTTTTTTTTATTAGATCAACTCCATAAATCTGATTTTCCTTGAGCTCAGTCCAATACAAAGGTGTTCGACACTTAAGACCATACAATGCTTCATAAGGTGCCATTTTCAAGCTCGTCTGATAACTATTGTTGTAAGCAAATTCTACCAACGGTAAATATCTTTCCCAACTTCCTTGAAATTCCAATACACAACATCTGAGCATGTCTTCAAGAATCTGAATTACTCTTTCTGATTGTCCATCGGTTTGTGGATGAAAGGCGATCTTTGAAATTTAACTTTGTACCTAATGCTTCTTGCAACTTTTGCCAAAACCGTGAAGTAAATCTCGGATCTCTATCTGAAATGATTGACAAAGGTATTCCATGAAGTCTAACAATCTCACGGATATACAATTCAGCCAACTTATTAAAAGAATAATCTGTACGTACCAGAATAAAATGAGCCGATTTAGTCAGTCTGTCAACTATTACCTAGATGGCATTTTTCTTTCCCAGAGTTAACGGCAACCCTGATATAAAATTCATGGTAATTCGATCCCATTTCCATTCAGGAACCATGATAGGCTGAAGTAATCCAGAAGGCACTTGGTGTTCAAACTTTCACTGTTGACAAATTAAGCATTTGGACACAAACTCTGATATATCTCTTTTCATTCTATTCCACCAATACATTTTCTTCAAGTCATTATACATTTTCGTACTACCCGGATGAATCGAGAAATAACCACTATGTGCTTCCTATAGGATCTTTTGAATCAATTCCTCATTCTTTGGTACACAAATCCGATCTTTAAACATTAAACATCCATTAGAACCAATCTCGAAATCGACTCTGTATCAACTTCATCATTGTTTTCTCTTGGCTTGCAAATCTTGATCATTTTTCCGAGCTTCACAAATCTCTTGTAAAACATCAGCCTTGCTCTTAACTCTGCTAGAATCGAACCATCATCCGATACCTTTAATCGAGTGTTCATAGCTCTCAAAGCAAAACAAGTAACTTTTCTGCTCAAAGCATCGGCAACCACATTTGCTTTCGGGATGATAATCAATAACAAGCTCGTAATCTTTCAATAACTCCAACCATCTTCGCTATCTTAAATTCAAGTCTTTTTGTGACATCAAGTACTTAAGAATTTTATGGTCGGTATATACCCGGCACTTTTCACCATACAAATAATGTCGCCAAATTTTCAAAGCAAACACCACCGCATGACCAATTCCAAATCGTGAGTAGGATAATTCCCCTCATGAGGTTTTAAGCGCCTCAAGCATATGCCACCACTTTTCCTTCTTGCATGAGCACACACCCCAAACCATTTAGAGAAGCATCACTATACACCACAAATTCTTTACTGATTAAAATTTGTACTAACACTGGTGCCTCTGTTAATAACTTTTTCAATTCTTCAAAACTCTGTTGACATTCTTCCGTCCATTCAAATTTAACATCCTTTCGGAGTAATCTAGTTATAGGAGCAGCAATTATAGAAAATCCATTTACAAACCGCCAATAATACCCAGCTAGCCCCAAGAAACTTCTAACTTCAGTTACGTTTTTCGGTGGTTTCCAATCAACAATGGCTGAAATTTTACTAGGATCAACCCGTATACCATCACCTGAAACAATATGACCCAAAAATCCAACTTCCCGTAGCCAAAATTCACTTTTACTAAACTTAGCATACAGCTGCTTATCTCTCAAAGTTTGTAAAACTATCCTCAAATGATCAGCATGCTCTGTATCATCTTTTGAATAAATTAAAATATCATCTATAAACCCAATAATAAATTTGTCCAAGTATGGTCGGAATATACGATTCATTAAATCCATAAACACAGCAGGAGCATTTGTCAACCCGAATGGCATAACTAAAAATTCATAATGACCATACCTTGTTCTAAAAACAGTTTTAGGCACATCCGACTCTTTTACCCGCAGTTGGTAATACCCAGATCTCACGTCAATCTTTGAAAACCGTGTCGCTCCTTTTAGCTGATCAAACAAATCAACAATTCTTGGCAACGGATATTTGTTTTTGATTGTCACCTTGTTTAACTGGCGATAATCAACACACAACCTCATAGAACCATCCTTCGTTTTCACAAATAACACGGGAGCACCCCAAGGTGAAAAACTCGGTCTCACAAAACCTTTATCAGTCAACTCTTGCAACTGTGACTTTAATTCCTTCAACTCTGCTTTGGTGCCATTCTATACGACAATCGAAATCGAGTCTGTATTTCGGTATCAAATCAATACCAAATTCTACTTCACGATGGAGGCAAACCCGGTAATTCTTACGGAAATACGTCCGCAAATTCACACACAACCAAGACTCGATTCAACTTTCTTTTCAACTTCTTTTGTATTAATTACATACGCCAAATAAGCTTCATAACCCTTTCTCAGATATATTTGAGCCGACATTGAAGAAATCATACTAGGTAATGCCTCTGATTTATCTGATTCAACCCGCAGAGTTTCACCATTTTCACACTTTAATTCTATAACCTTTTCTTTGCAATTTATTTTAGCATCATGCAATGTCAACCAATCCATACCCAAAATAACATCAAACTCATCAAACGGCAACAACATCAAGTCGATTTGAAAGTAATGATCCCGAATCATTAAAGGACATTTCTTACATACTTTATCAATGATCACACATTTGCCTAACTGATTCAACACTCTAATCATAAATTACGTGTTCTCAACGGTATATTCATACTAGACACCAATTTCATGCATACATATGAATGAGTAGAACCGGATCAATCAAAGCAATAACATTAACATTATAGAGAGAAAATGTACCGGTAATCACATCGGTGAGGAAGCATCTTCACGCGCTTTAATAGCATAAGTTCTATTGGAGCCCTTCCTTGAGTCTAAGCGGTGTATATCCGGCTACATTCTTACCGCTTGCTTCGCTCCCAGCTTTTCTTGGATATCTTCCTCTCGAATCCGCCCCACTTGTTTTTGTATTCGAAATTTTTCTTTTTGACTCTCTCAGGCGATCTCTAATAAAATGATCAGGAGAACCACATCGAAAACATTCATTTGCTCTACACGGACCAAAATGATTTCTACCACACCGTTGGCACTCGAGTTTAACAAATCTCGAGTTCCCCTACAATTGCAGAAGTAGTCCGGGATTTAGGACCCATATTTTGCTTCTTATAATTCCCATATGATTGCCCGGTGAAGCTTGGGAGCGAGGATTCATATTCCTTGACTTTCAGTTCTTTGTGAAAATGAACCGCTCATCGGTCTTTTCTTCCAATTTCTAGTCTCGGCCTCTACCTTTTCTTTTCTTTAAGTAATTCTTGACCTTACAAGCTCGATCAACCAATACTACCATTTCTTTTAATTCAAGAATTCCAACAAATATCTTGATGTCTTCGTTGAGCCCGTCTTCAAATCGTCGGCACATCTTGGCCTCTGTAGGAACATACTCTCAGCATACTTACTTAATCGAACAAACTCTCTTTCATATTCTCAGAATAGTCATATTACCTTGCTTGACTCAAGAAATTCTTTACGCTTCGATCAATAAATCTTTCACTAATATATTTCTTCCAAACTCTTCTTGAAAGAATTCCCAAGTTATTTTCTCTTTCGGTACCACCAAAATCAAAGTCTTCCACCAATTATAATTTGAATCCCTCAACAAAGATATAGCACATTTCAAACATTCTTGGTGTACAAGATAATTCGTCAAATACCGGATAGAATTTTCAAGCGAACTCTGCTTTCTCGGCATCATCATCAATATTTGCTTTAAATTCTTGACCTCTTGCTTGCGAATTCTATCAGCTGGAGTTCTATGAAATTTCATCAGATCCATACCTTGAGGCGTGGAGTGCAGGTTGAGGAATTGGGGGAGGTGGGGAGGTTGTACATTTGGGTTCGTCATTTGACGAACTCGGTGTACCATGCACTCATCATTTGGAGAAAGGCTTCCAGACCCCTTTCTCCTCCTTCCGACCAACGATAGGAGGTGGATTTTCGGTCGGTGTTTGCTCCTTGGCCGGAGTGGCGCATTACTCTCTACTTCATACGCCACACACCTGGATCGGGATCCATTTACTATAAAAAAATCATTTAAATGGTCGAAGTCGTCACACTATCACAATTTATACATATGGCATGTATAGCAAAATCCGTACACACAACACGTAGTCTGAGAACCGACTAAACCTACTCTGATACCACTTAATGTAACGCCCCCACGCCCGAGACCGTCGCCGGAGTCGAGTATGAGGTGTTACTAAGCTTAATTTAACATTTTTAGAACTTTGGATTATTTGTTTCTACATTCACAACTTTTAAGCTACTTGCGTCACAGTCACAAGAAAAATCATATCTCGAGTTACAAAACTCGAAATCAAGATCCTTAAATTTTCCTTGAATCTATACTCATATACCTATCTACTAATTTTTTTCTAGAATTTTTGGTTGAGCCAATTAGTACAGTTTATTAGTTAAAGTTACCCCTGTTTCAGGACTTGACTAGTTTGACCTCTATTTACTATGAACCACATTTCTCTCTATACAAAATTCATATGAATATGATGTTTATTTCTAATAAAACTAGACTAAATAAGGATTCTGAGGATATAAAATAAACCACCTAATTATATATTTACAATTTATGGTGAATTTCTAAAGTTGGAATAGGGGATTCAGAAACTGCTATGACCCTGTTTCACTAAAATTCAAATATCTTTTAACATATAATTCCTTTACCTGTTTCATTTGTTTCATGTGAAACTAGACATAATAAGCTTTAATTTTATATGTACTCCATCACCAAATTCAATTTCTATGATTTTTAGTAAATTTTCAAACTCATGTCAGTGTTGCTGCAGTATTCTGTTTATGGCAAATTTCATCCCTTTTATGAGTTTTTATGCACTAAGTATCTTAATAATTTTCCTTAACATCAAACATAATCTAAACTAACCATTTTCATAATTTATCATTATCAAACATTTTCTCAACCATTCCATCACCATATCATAAGATCATTTACATAAAATAGGTATATTGCTATACATGCCATACTTAAATTTACAAGCCATTTACCAAAAGTCTTAGGATAGTGTGATTGAGCCTTCGACCTATCCCGACTCTCGAGTGGCTTGTCCAAAACTACAATGAGTAAGAAGGAGGAGTAAGCATAAATGCTTAGTAAGTTCATATGCAAATAATAAGTAACATAACAAACGGTCATACCAATCAACATTAGCATGCATCACTAAAACACATATCACGTTTCTAATCATTTTTCATCATCTTATTACCTTATTGTATCAATACTCAACCTGAGGGTTAAATACATACCTGTCCAAAATATCCATTTCACATCACTTACCAATACGTCTCTTTACATCTCGAATATTCCTCCATTTGAGTATAACTTTACCCGAACACATCGGAATATAATTCTGATACATGGATAACTTGCACATAAGTGCCATATATGCAATCAAGCAATCATGTAACCCGCCCATAAGCGAACTCGGACTCAACTCAACGAGCTCGGATGCCTAGTTACATCTCACGAACTCGGACTCAACTCAACGAGTTCGGACATTCGCATCCATAAGTGAACTCGGACTCAACTCAACGAGTTCGGATGCTCAACCATCCTAGTGACATGTCACTTGTATCCTAATCTATTCCTAAGGTTCAAACGGGATTTTCCTCGAATACATATCCTTGCCATCTTAGTAAAATACCAAACCAATACTCTAGGTAACACTTTATATTTAACAAATAATACAAATAATTTGCATTTTATTCAAAAATAACCACAAAGCATATATTTCATGATAAAAAAATCAGCATATCATATAATTAACATCAATAATTTAAAAAAAAACAATTATACTACATTATATACACATGAACTTACCTTAGTACCAAAATACAAAGATTTTGCAATTTAGTCCACAATCTTTTCTTTTCCTCGATTGAGGTCGATTCCACGTCTTTCTTGATCTAAAATAACACATTTAGCTTATTTAATACTCACATTATCAAATTAATCCTTAACTCAAATTTTGGCAAAATTACAATTTTACCCCTAAACTTTTACATATTTACATTTTTGCCCCTAGGCTCAGGATTAAACTTTATTCCTTATTCTTATGTTTTACAACATGCTGATCACTTTTCTCTTCTATGGAAACATCAAATTCTCACTCTAACATGTACTTGTGACTATTAGGTGTTTTTGGAATTAAGCCCTTTTACTCGTTTTTGCTTAAAATCGAGTAGTACAAGTTGTCTAACATAATTTAAAACTTCATATTCTATCATAAAACATAAAAATACACAAATTTCACCTATGGGTATTTTTCCAAATATAAACCCTAGGTTAAATTATTGCTAACATAAGCTTAATCGAGTTATTGGGATCTCAAAAACGTAAAGAACATTAAAAACGGGGCTTGGAATCACTTACTATGGAGCTTGGAAGCTTGAAACAAACCCTAGCTATGGAGAACCCTTGAAATTTCGGCCTAATGAAGAAGATGGACAAAAATTGGCTTTTAATTTTGTTTTTAATTCATTTTAATAACTAAATGACCAAAATGCCCTTACTACTAAACTTTCCAAAAATTCCTTCCATGTCCTAATTTTTTCCATGAACTTAAATTATTCAAATTGCTATTTAAGACCTCTTAATTAATATTTCAATGCAATTTCATACTAAAAACTTCTAGAATGCAAATTTTGCAACTTATTCGATTTAGTCCCTACTTTCAATTTAAACACTTTAGGTATAGAATTTCTTCACGAAATTTTCACACAATCATGTAATCATATCATAAACCTCAAAATAATTATAAAATAATTATTTCTATCTCAAATTTGTGGTCACGAAACCACTATTTCGATTAGGCCCTAATTCGGGATATTACAGAATGTGACTGAAGTTAGAAGCTTTTTAGGCTTGTTGGGTTATTATAGACGGTTTGTAAAAGAACTCTCAATGATTGCTACTCCAATGGTGAGGTTACTGCAAAAGAAAGTTAAGTTTAAATGGTCGGATAAATATCAGCAGAGTTTCGAGAAGTTGAAAATGATGTTGACTGAGGCTCCCGTACTAGTACAACTCGAATCAGGAAAAGAGTTCGTGATTTACAGCGACGCTTCTCTAAACGGGTTGGAATGCGTACTTATGCAAGAAGGCAAAGTTGTAGCTTATGCCTTGAGACAATTGAAACCTCACGAGAAGAACTATCCGACACATGACCTGTTGGCAGCTATAGTGTTTTCTCTAAAAATATACCAATTACAAAAGTCTTAAGTACTTGATGACTCAGAAGGATTTGAATCTGAGACAACGGAGAAGATTGGAATTATTAAAGGATTATGAATTGATTATCGACTACCATCCGGGAAAGGCAAACGTGGTCACTGATGCATTAAGTAGAAAGTCCTTATTTGCTTTGAGAGCAATGAATGTCCAGTTGGCTTTATCTAAGGATGGTTCGGTTCTAGCAGAGTTAAAATCTAGACCGACGTTTCTTCAAGAAATTTGTGAAGCTCAGGCGAATGACTGTGAATTGTCGGTAAAAAGAACTCAGTGTGAATTGGGAGTTGAATCGAATTTTCAAATTGGTTCTAAGGGCTGCTTGAAATTTTGAGATAGAATTTGTATTCCTAAAGACATTGGGTTAATCTGGAAGATTTTAGATAAGGCACATAATGGTTGTTTATCAGTACACCCCGAGAGTATGAAAATGTACAACGATTTGAGGAAAATGTATTGGTGGCCAGGAATGAAGAGAGATATTTCAGAGTTCGTATCCAAATGCTTAGTATGCCAACAAGTAAAAGCTGAGCACCAAGTACCTTTAGGTTTACTCCAACCTGTCATGGTCCCAGAGTGGAAATGGGATCGGATCACTATAGACTTTGTGACGAGTTTGCCGGTAACCCCGAGGAAAAAGGATGCCATATGGTTCATAGTTGATCGATTGACTAAGTTGGCTCACTTTATCCCAGTACGTACAGACTTCTCACTTGACAAGCTAGCCGACTTGTACATTTCAGAGATTGTAAGACTTCATGGAGTATCTTTGTCGATTTTTTCGGATAGAGACCCAAGGTTTACCTCGAGGTTTTGGAAAAAGTTGCAAAAAGCTTTGGGGACTAAGTTAAGTTTTAGTACGACTTTCCATCCGTAGACCGATGGCCAGTCAGAGAGAGTAATTCAGATTTTGGAAGACATGCTTCGATGTTGTATATTAGAATTCTAAGGCAGTTGGGAAAAGTACCTGTCGTTGGTGGAGTTTGCATATAACAACAGTTTTCAGTCGAGCTTAAAGATGGCACCTTATGAAGCGTTATATGGGTGTAAGTGCCGAACATCATTGTACTGGACCGAGCTCAGAGAGAACTAGATTCACGGGGTCGATTTAGTCAAGGAGATCGAAGAAAAGGTTAAAGTGATCCGTGATTGCTTAAAGGTCGCTTCGGATAGATAGAAATCCTATGCGGATTTAAAGTGAAAAGAAATCGAATTTCAAGTTGGCGATAAGGTGTTTTTAAGAGTGTCTCCTTGGAAAAAAGTCCTCAGATTTGGTAAAAAGGGTAAGTTGAGTCCATGCTTTATCGGACCCTATGAGGTGATTGAGAAAATCAAGCCAGTAGCCTATCGGTTAGCCTTACCATCAGAGTTGGAAAAGATCCATTATGTGTTTCATGTGTCCATGTTGCGTCGATATCGTTCTGACCCTTCACATGTGATCTCCCCAACTGAAGTGGAGATTAGACCGAATATCTCCTATGGTGAAGAACCTATTAAGATCCTAGATCGAGAAGTTAAGCAATTGAGAAATAAGAGCATTCCCCTTGTGAAAGTGTTATAGCAAAGACATGGGGTTGAAGAGGCCACATGAGAGTCTGAAGAAATCATGAAAAGCTAATACCCAAACCTTTTTACAGGTAAGATTTTCGAGGACGAAAATCCCTAAAGGGGGAGAATTGTAACAGCTCAATTTAGGGCCTAGTCGAAACAGTGGTCTCAGGACCACAAATTTGAATGAATAAAAAATTATTTTATTATTCTTTTGGAGTCATAGCATGTTTATATTAGTGCATGAGAAATTTGGTGAAGAAATTTTAACGTTTGTAAGCCCAATTGTGAAAAAGGACAAAATCGCATAAAGGGTAAAAGTTTTGTTTTATTACCCAAAGGTGTTATGTAGCTAAAGAACTTTAATTTGAGGCCTTTAAAGGGCAATTAGACCCTTAGAAATAGGGTAGCCAGCCATAGAGACAAAGAGAAGACAAATTAGTCAAAATTAGGTGAGTAGGTGACTAATTTTGACTAGATTAAAAATAAAATAAAGAAAAGATATCATTTTTTCTCTAGTTTCTTCTCCACCAAAAATTCAGCCATTTTTTGGGGTCTTGAGCTTCAAAACTTTGCAGCCAGTTAGTCTCTCTACAAGTATTTTATGTTCTTTGTTAATGATTTTTGCACTTTTGAGACCCTTGAAGCATAAACTTTCAAATGAGGGGACTATTTTGCAAAATGGTGGGAAGTCTAGGTTTTTCCATGATAAAATTTAGGGTTTTTTTCTAAAATTTTATGGAAGAATATGAGTCTTGGGCATGTTAGAAACAATTTTTGTGAAAGGTGTTAGCATGAAAACACCTAAAAGACCATTTTGCATAAGTTGTAAAATAGATGATAAATGTATGAAATAATGGGAATTTGGGCTGCTTCTAGTTATAAAATGTATTCGACTATGCTTAAAATACGAGGAAATTCGATAAAAATCAATTTTCGGATCTAGGGGTAAAATGGTCATTTTGTAAAATTCTAAGGGCAAAATGGTCATTTTGCCTAATTATGCGTTCTCAAGTGTCTAGATTGATATACTGATGAAATGAATAAATTTTATTAATATAGATCAAGAGAAACGTGATTCTGGTCTTGATCGGGGTAAGAACAAAGTCTACGAGGATTAAGCTCGTTTTCATCATTTTGTATCGAGATAAGTACGTATGTAAATAACGTGTTATTAAAGCTTACTTTGAAATGTTTTGATAATATATATGTGTAATTGGCTCATTGTTATCATGTGTTTAAATTCTCATTGATGCCATTATAGTGTAAATAATATGTTATGAGGGTGAATTGTGCTGTGAATAAGTGTGATGCTATTTGGTTAGAAATGAAATCCCATTGAGGCTCGAATATGTCTTAGGATAAAAAAAGGATATGCTAAGACAACTATGTGGTCTGAACTCATGAGTTGAGCCTGAGTTCATGAGAAAATTATATATGTAACGTAGGTCCGGGTATTGATTTTGTTAACAGACCCGTGACTAGCTCAATGAGTTTATGTTACATGATAGCGCTACGGGACCCGGGCACTGATTTAATAAAAAAAAGGCCCGTGAGTAGCTCAAAAATGGAGCATTTCATAGTGTGAGGTAGCTTTGACTATTGAACTTATAAGGCACTTGGGTGCAAACTTCCTGTGTATCCGTAAGTATCCCGAGAGTTCAACGGGTAGCTCAAAGGCTTAGAGATGAGATTTCGATGAGGTATGTATACTGAACTCCGGTATAAGGCTGAGTATGTGAAGGAATGTGTTGAGTACATGTGATCAAGTGAAGAGTAAGATAGAAAGTATGAAGTGAACTACATCTTTTATTTAAAGTATTAAATGTTATCTTTTGGTATATGTCTTAATTACACTTTATTTGCATATATATACTTACTAAGCTCTCAAGCTTTCCCTCCCTCTTTTCTTTTCTTATAGTACCATCAAAGTAGATCATGGATCATCTATTGCACCGGGGAAACCAGTCACACTAATATCTGAAGCCTCTGGTATAGTTAAACCTTTTATTTTGATTATGGCATGTATAGGACCTAGGCTTTTTGAGTTTTGTGTTATAGTTGATTTGCCAAGTGCGTAGATTTAATCTAATACTTAATTTGTTTGGTATAAGGCCATGAAAAAGGACTAATATTGAAAGTTATTTTATGAATGCAAGATAGTACTTTATGAATGTGAAATTGTTGATTTGGCTGATTGGTTGATGTTAGATTGTGTTTCAGGGTGGCAAGAGGCTTGGTAAATAAACTTATATTGTCCACACGGGTAGACACACAAGCGTGTGTCTAGGCTGTTTATGACACACAGCCTGCCCTATGGGCGTGCGGTTCGGCCGTGTGTCCTCTGCACATAAATTTTCAAGTCAAAATACATGGTAGTAAACACACAGGCAGAGACACGGCCATGTGTCTCAGCTGTGTGGTAGACACGGCCTAGCACACAGGCGTGTGCCTCAGCCGTGTGACATTTTGGTTATACTGACGTTAAAAACAAAATACCCAGGTTTTTACACACGGGCTAAGACACGGGCTGGCCGTGTGAAAACCCCTGTAGGTGTGCGTTTAGAATTAATTCCACATGGGTAAGGGACACGGGCGTGTCCCTATATTGCTTAGGCTGTGTAAACTACATGGGCCAAAAGCACGACCATGTTGAAAGGTCACACGAGCGTGTTACCTTTCCTATACAAGCGTGTGCCCTTGTGCTAAGTGATATTTTCAGGCTTCATTTTAGAACCCGGATTATTTTCGTATGGGTTATAATGGATGTTTTAAGCCTCGAAGGTTCTTATTGAAGAATTTATTGATTAAATTGGAAAAGTTTTAAATTGGACCATGTTTTGGTGTTTCAAAAATGTTTATGCGCATAATTGGAGTTAGGTAATGCCTCATATCTTGACCGGGCGTGGGGCTCAGGTATGGGATATTACATAAATAGGATATTTATTTATATGTGGGAGTACTGCCATATCAAGACGTTCAACAAAGCAAACATTACTTGCTGCTTCTTTAATCATGCAAAAATAATTGCAATGCATGAGGCAAGTCAAGAGTGTGTTTGGCTAAGGTTATTGACCCAACATATCCAGAAGATATGTAATTTGCCTTTACAAGAAAAGATGTCAGCTATCTTATATGAAGATAATGCATCATGTATAGATCAATTGAAGGGTGGTTACATCAAAGGTGATAAAACGAAACATATTTCACCAAAATTATCATTCACCCATGATCTTGAGAAAAACGGTGATATAAATGTTCAACAAATTCGTTCTAGTGATAATTTAGCAGATCTTTTTATTAAGGCATTGCCAACTTCAACATTTGAAAGACTACTACACAAGATTGAAATACGTCGACTCAAAGATGTAATGTAATATTGCCATCAGGGGGAGTTTAAAAACAAGTTGTACTTTTTCCTTTAACCAAGGTTTTGTCTCATTGGGTTTTCCTGGTAAAGGTTTTTAACGAAACAACTTGTAATAGAAGATTGTGTACTCTTTTTTCTTCATTAGGTTTTTTTATCCCACAGAGTTTTTGCTAATAAGGTTTTAATGAGGCACATTATCTACCAATGGACATCCAAGGGGGAGTGTTATGAATATCTTATTAAGTGGATGTCCATCATGATCAAGATAAAGTTTTGATGTACTTTAAATTCTAATAGTTATTACAATTAGATATCTATTTCTTTTGTACTTTTTATGCCTATAAATAGAGACTCTGATGAAGCATTGTAAATCATCCATTTGATTAATAAATTACATTCTTTATTGCTTTCATATTTTCTTTGTTCTTTATTCTCTCCGTCTCTCTTTAGTTTATAACAAATATGATAATATCACCTTCTCATCAAGTATTTTTTTTCATCTCCATGGTGTAATTGTCATTTGAATATGATTCAATATTTCTTACTATTTTAATACTATATTTTATTTTTAGATATATTTAATTTATCAATATTAACAATTTTCATTTTATTTGCATTAGTATATATGCTTATTAGTTAATAAAAAAACCGCAATTATGTAAAATAAGTATGATAAGTATCACATAATAATAAAAAATATCAAACATTAAATAATAATGATAATTGAATTCTTTTAGTAATGAAAGTAAAATTTATTTATTTTTTATAAAAGGAATCAGAACTCACATAACCAACACAGTTCATCAAGTAGACAAGAATGATTCAAAATTCAGTAAAAGTCCATGAATTAGTTATGGAGTTCATACCATGTTTTCCTATGGCAATACAACAAAAGATTCCTCCATTACTATTACGACCTTCGACTCTACAACTATAGCATTCCTTCTTACATTAGATATACATAATCCGAAAATCTCATTCAAAATTAATAAATAGAAAAAATAAAATATAAGAATAGAATCCATCGATATAAATTAATATAGTTTAATATATTTTTAATTGTTATAAAATAAAAAGACAGAAAGTAAAAAAACAAAGAGAATGGGAAAGCAAAGAGAGAACGTATTTTTATTGATCAATCAAAATATTTACAAAACTTCTCCAAAATCTCTATTTTTAGGAATAAGAAGTATAAATGAAGTAGAGATCTACTTCTAATCACTATTAGAATTTAAAGTACATAAAAACTTATCTTAATCTTGATGAACATTTACTTAATAATATATTCATAACACTCCCCATTGGATATCCATTGGTAGATAACGTGCCTCGTTAAAATCTTACTAAGATTAAAATCCTGTGAGAAAAAAAATCCTGGTGAAAACATATCTATAATACGCATAATATGTTGCCTCATTTAATACCTTACGAGGAAAACCCAATGAGACAAAACCTCGGTTAAGGGAAAAAGAGTACAGCACGTATTTACTCCCCCTCATGAAAACATCACATAATATCTCATATTACATGTATTCAATCTTGAATACTAGCTTTTCAAATGACCATTTGAATGTATTTGCTAAGCATTTATATCAACATTCTTTTGAAAGTCATAAGTGAGGGAAAATTTTGGGGGAAATATATATTGATCTCTTCAAGAGTTTCAAAAATAATGATAACAAACTTTAATCATGATCCCTCTATAAAAATACAAATAGGTATTTTGGATCATTTTATAATCCTCCTTCAACTACTATTGACTAAGTCAAATTTACCACATATGTTCAATTATTTCAATTCATAAAAATGAACAATGTTCTGATAATTTCAATATGCTTCTAGCATTCTAAATCCTTTAAGGATTTTAATATAAACTTTACTATATAGTGATTTATAAAAGGTTGTAACAACAACCATTAGATGAAAGTTAAATCTTTTATGAACTGTCAGTTTAATAATATATCTAAATGTTATTGCATCCACCACAAAAGAATATTATATCTTTTCATAATCAATGTCAGGACTTAGCAAAAAACTATTGCACAAATGTTAGTAAAATAACAGTAATAAAAAGTTTTATATTAATCACAAGATCGAACAAGAATACTATATATAAAATTGGAAACCAAAATAAAATAAAATTGAAATATTATACTGGTAGTTGAGGCCTGTATAGACAGTCTCCTTAAGACAGATTCTGCCGCTCCTTTGGTGCTAGAGAAATGGTGGTCAACTGTCTCCTAAGATACAAAAAAAAGATGAGCACGGCAGTAGCACGGCTGCAGTGCTCAACGAACAATAGTCTTGCCTTCGTTTATCACCGAAAAATAGATTGGAAAATATGCAGGGAAAAGATATCTCGAAAACTTAGAAAATTTTAGTGTATATCTTCCCTATTAGATTATTTGGCTTTTAAAATGAATTCAAGGGAAGAATTTTTGGAAATCTTTGACTAATTGAACCAAAACGTGCCCGTGAATCAAGGAGACATTTAATTAAAGGCATTAACTCTTTTTCATTCCAAAAAGATAAGCTCTACTGAGGAAAATTAAGGATACATATTGGGCTAAAATATCCACAGGCCTAGAAAACCTGACCGGTCTAGGCATTTTGCATCACCCACGTTGTGCGAGTGCGTCCCTAACCCCGACGGGTTTGGATTTGCACCCCCTTACGCGTGAGGGAGAGTATTAGTTTAGTTATTAAATAACCACCAAGTTGGTTCACATATATAAACATATTCCACTCTTGATATCTAACCAATGTAAGACTAAGTTTTCCATTTTCCTCAACATAATTCACAAGTGGCTTACTTTGAGCATCAATTTCTCATTCATCACTCGACCATTTTGAGCATATGATGTACCGTTGTAAAGATCTCATGGAGTAGAATATAAAACCATAGTTTAATGATTCAAATCCCCACCTTTACTAATCAAGAATATGCCTCAAAGCTTCAAAAATATCCATTTTTTCCAACAAAAACTTCATATTTCATCCCGTTTTGCAAAACTACTTCATCTTCTCCCTCATTGGCTTTATACCTTTAGATATTTGGACTACTGGTCCAAAAACTCCATAAATTTAATTATTATTGAGTTGCATCTTTTTATTTTGACCAATTTATTCCATATCTATATTTCTCAATAGATTTATTCAAGATCCTTTTTTTATTTCATTCTTTCAACAATAATATTGCATACAAAACCATTGTCGACCAATTTTATTATCGGTTTGATATTTTTTCAAATTGACATAACTTATCGAGATATCTTATTTTCACTATTTTAATTTTCAGTTTCAGGTATCTGAATCTCTTCTGGAGTTTTAGTTATGTCTTGGGTCTCTTCTGGCGCACCCACCTCCATTATATGATCATTTAGATTTATTAGAGAATTTTCATATTTGGAACTTGTAATGAGTTATCCTTGTTGAACTTCTATTTCAAATTACTCTCCCCCTAACTCATTACAAGTTAATATTTCTCTCCCCCTAATATCAGGAAAACTATCGAATCAAAATAGTAATCACAAATCATGTCATAATTGAATCTCCAATACATTTAAAACATATAATAATACAATGAGACTCGTAATTAATATATATTCCCAACTTTCTTTGAGGATTCACTCATCTTTGTGCGTTGTGGTGGAGCAACCTGGAACATATGTGCACATGCAAAAATTTAAAGATGAGAAATATTTAACTCTTTACTAAAAACCAATTGTAATGGGAGGTATTTATAACTTATTGGCTTGATGCGTACAACATGTAAATCAACATAATCTCATGTTGAAATAGAGAATTTAGTTCTCATAAGTAATGGTTTAGATATCAATCACAGGCGTTCAATCAATAATTTCTCTAAACTATTATGCGCATAAATAACAAACTTCTATAGAAGTTTTTCAAACTCAATCAATAAAAGTCTGAGATATATACTTATCAATATTAGCAAGATGAATTGTCTTAATACATGATCTGAAATTAATTATTTAAACAAGCAATCTTGCAAACGACAGGTTGCAAGTTGGTAACACATATGTGATTATTTTGTAGATGCGTCTACCAAAATCATATAATATCAAAATCATCCACATAGTGAATGAATGAGCCCATATTCATTTTACAAATGCTAGACATTAAATCTCAACTTTAGCTAGTGAGTTTTTAACAATCAGTTTTCATGAAGAACAAACAACAAATGAGAATTCATTAAATTAAAGAATCTTCTGGTTCTTTAATGAATGTCCATATAAATTCTTAATTAATTTTTGCATCATATATGATCCAAGATGGTCTAACTAGTCACGTTAAGTAGTAAATATATTTGTATCAGTAAACTTCTGGTTTACTTTAGCATGCATTTTAATTGTACTAATAATGTCAATATAAATTGTGACAAATTGATAGTTTTATTGCCATTATTTTTACTTTGTATCCATATATAAGTACTATTGTAACATTTACTACTGGAAATGTCTAAATCAATGTAAAGTCTATAATGTCACTAAGTCAACAAAATAAATATAATTTTCAAACAATTATATGCAATATAGCTTCAGGGAATATGCCAAAATCTTTTCTTTTTTTTTTTTTTTTTTTTTTTTTGCATTGAGTCTTGACAACTTTATCAAGAAGTAAACAAACTAAACTCCAATAGTACACTTTGAATCCAATCAAAATCTATTAGTAGCAAACTTTGAAAGCAGATCTTATTTTCCAAGTGTATAACAAGTACATAACCAATGACTTTTCATACATAAGTTTTCTCTCTTTCAAGTTTTCATTAGTAATATTTTTCCGCATAATTTTAATTGAGAACTTATTCTGAATTCTACAGAGTTATACTCACAATTTTTTTTAAAAAAAATTGTAACTTTAGGTGCATCCAATCATAACGAGCTTTAGATAGAATTATAATATTCTATTTCTCATAAGTAGATCTTTCACAGTCAAATATTTTGCTTTCAACCCCTTAATGGTAATGATGACAAAAGATTACAAAACTAGTTACAATCAATTCAATTTAATAACAAGAGTAATCAATAACTCAATTCTCTTTTGATTCATATGAAATATAATCTTTTCCTCATCTACAATCACAATATGAGATCCATTATGAATATCTTTTAAAACCAATAGATTAACCATCACAAGATATTAATCATACCTAAGAATTTTTTTTTTGAAAATCTTTACCAATTTAAATTGTGCTCTATAAATCCAAAATCCATGCTGAGATCAAAATTTTTTTCTCACCAGTGTCCATCTTGGTGTTGAGCCTCTTAGTGTATACTTAAACCTTCTATTCGGAGTAATACTCTTTTACCAACTTTAATAAGAAGTAAAACAAGTTAATTAAAATAATCTCAAATTAATTTAACTTGATTGAAAATTAATCTAGATATAAAACACTAAATAGATAAAAATTTCCTGCAAAGAGTTGCAAATAGCAATAGGCGAAAGGCATCAAGTAATGGAAAATTAGGGAAGTAAACGCTCAAATTTGAATAGCAACCAACAATAATAAATAGCCATTTGAAGAAGCAAAGGAGCTAACAGAATAGAAAAATAAGAGTAATTTTAGTGGTCAGAGGTTGAATTTTGGTATTATGGATGAGGCTTAATGGTTCCCAAAGTTGCCGCTGATTTAATCCACAACTAAGATAATTAAAAGAGAATCATACTGATAACGTATTATAAAATAAAAAAATAGAGAGTAAAGAACAAAGAGAATGCGAGAGCAAAGAGAGAACGTGTTTTTATTGATCAATCGAAATATTTACAAAACTTCTCCAAAGTCTCTATTTATAGGCAGAAGAAGTATAAATGTAGTAGAGATCTACTTCTAATCACTATTAAAATTTAAAGTATATCAAGACTTATATTAATCTTGATGGACATCTACTTAATAAAAAATTCATAACATTGATAAATTTTTCAATAATTTTTTAACTATTTATTCTATGTAAAAAACTTCTAACCATTATATATATTGATATAGGCAATATCTTTTTTTTTTTTTTAAGGGAAATTGGGTTTTCATTGAAAAATAAAAATTGGACTAAAAACAACCCAAAACAATCAGTACATGACCACACGACCCATAAGAAAACAAAACCAAACTGAGCCCAAGTCTTAAAATAGACTAGGAGCCCAATCAGAAAATAAAGAGAAATGAAAATAAAAGGAAAACAAAATCCAAAAGGCAAATAGAAATAAAAGGAAAGCAAAACCCAATCGACAACTTGGCCAGCAACTTAGTCAGAACATTAAAGAAACCATCATTTTCAATACCAGATTTTTCCCTATCCATGGAAAAACCAGCAACTCATGGAGAAAACAACGACAGTTTCTTTATTCAGAAAAAATCAACAAGAAACTTGTCGCTCACTTTGTACCCTTCCGATCTGAACACATCGGCTACAAAAATCCGTAGGATCTGACAATCAAAATGATCGAAAAATACCTTCGCTCTACTTCTCCATTTTCTCTGAGCCCCACCTCAACCAATCGTTCTCAGACGCTTCTCTCGCAAACGAAGGCACCAGACCCACCATATTTTAAATAATATGATAGAGATATTAGATCGATTCAAAATTTTACATGCATGATAAATAAAATTATATTGATAAATTCAATTATTGACTATTAAAATATAAATTGCAAAAAAAAAAAAAGTAATGAAAATATGTTTTAAGAAGAAAAAAAGAAAACATCGTGAAAAGGTAAAAGTATCATAAAAGCTCTTATATTAGGAGTCAGATTGTATTTTTCCCCCTCTACTCAAAATTGGGCAAATTAGTCTCTATATGTTAGATCAAAAAACAAATCAATCCTTTTGTTTAAAAGATCCATTCATTTTTATTGTTAAAAATTAGTCTCTGTATTTTAGCATAAGGTACATGTATGCCACATGAAATTGTCTGGTTATTTCGTCAATCACGTCAATTTTTAACAGAATAAAAGGGTGAAATTTTTAGAAAATATCAAATTACTCTTTGATCTAACATACAATGTCTAATTTACTCTTTTTTTTTTAGTAAAATGGGCAAAATGTAATTTAACTTCTAGTATAAAATCTTTTACCATCAAGGAAATGATCAATTTTACCTTTTTCAAATCCATTTTTTTTTAAAAATTTCCCTCTTTAGTCGATTGAGTCTTAACTCGATTGGCATGAACATGTTAGTGCATTCAAGCATGTTGAAACGCATTATCCTCTCCCTATTTAAGGGTTAGGGAAGAACAATGAATAGTTCTATTATCAGAACAAAAAATGAGATTGTTAAAAAAAAAATTTCTCCTTTTTTTTCAGTAATTAAAAAACCAAAAATTATATATATCAATAAGAAATTAACAACTAAGCAACAATAAAAAAAGTATACAATTTAAAATAATCTATAACTATATATAAAGGTGTCTTCTGCCTTTGAATTGCTCGATTTAAAATTGGAAGGGTTTGTTTTAATGACACCTAAGCATATGTATAAAATATAATTTTAAAGGGTAAAAATGTCATAGTAACCTATTACCTATACCGATTATTAGAGTTGTTCTAGAATTTACTTTTAAAGGCTTTTTAGCAAAAAAAAAAAAAAACATTTAAAGTCTTTGGTTTTTACACAATAATGCAAATTAAAAGTTTGGGTTAAATTTGGAAGATTATTTGTATAAACTAAAATATAAAAATTTATCATAATTAAGGGATATACATCAAAGTTATATATGAATTATGGTTTAATATTCAATTTGATATATAAACTTTAATTTTGTACAACTTAATACATTAATATTAAATTTAGTTCAATTTTCACAAATCATTACTAGCGTACTTGATGTAGTGTCATTTTAGACTTATTTTTTGCATATACAAATAAACTTATTTACCTAACATGAAAATATTTATTTAGTTTTTTAAAATATTTATAATTGAATAAAAATAAAAATTTTATATGTATAATTAAAATAAATTAAAGTTCACATATCATATTATATATTAAATTAATTTAATGAGTAAAATTGATATTTGACTCTATAATTAACATTAATTATATCCGAAATAATAACTAAATTAATGAAAGATATAAACGTTAAAGACTAAATTTATTATTTTACCAAAAAAAAAAAAAATTGCAAATTGTTGTCCTCTAGTCAAAGGAAACATGCTGAAAAAATGACTAACGTCAATCTCCGACTTTTCTTGCATTAAAATTTTAGTATTTTAAGCTCCAAGTTATAATTTATTGATTAAGTATTCATCTTTCTTAAAAAAAGATTAGTATTTATATTTTTAAATTTAAAGATTTAGTATCTCTATTATTTTAATTTAATAAAAAATTATTTTCATGGTTAGTATTACACATGTGGAAAACCAAATAAAAAAAACTAAAATATTAAATCTAAGATGATAAGGTTTTCGATTTGAATTAGGAGTTAACCAAAATTTTAGTACAATTTTAGAGAACCGAAATGAAATTTAGATAGACTTAAATTAGTCATATGAATAATTTTATTTTTATTTTGAATATGTCACATAACTTAATTTAATAAAATTTATTTGATAATATTATTAAAAATTATATTTATAGAAATAAAAATAAAAAAGATGAAATTTTAAATGTAAAAAAAAAGTATAAGAATTGAAAATATAATTACATGAAGGCTTTTAACACCGCAAAAGAAAAAAATAATAGTAAATAAATACACAGAGAAAAGAACACTGTATTGATAGCGAAATGTTTAACTTGCTCACTGAGATAATGTAAAATCTTTGAGGCTGCGCTAACTTAATCCTATCCTATCCCACCTTAATAGCTTTTATTATACTGGCACAGTTATTCACTCATAAACAAAATAAATTTCAGGGTTTCCAAATGTGAAGTCTAATATAAAATCTTATTGAATCTAAGACCAAAGTGGGGATCCCTGGGAGTGTAGCATGTGCAACTCTATTTGTTCCTATTGCTGAGCATCAGGCCTTCTCATCTTTTGATTCATCTCCCTCTCTCTCAAATCCTAATAGATAAACCCCACTTAATTTATAAAAGAAAAAGTAAAAGCAAAGCAATAAAGCTACCATTGTAGTATCTTTCTATCTTCATGTTCCTTGCTTTGTGTCTGGTCTTTCACTTTGAAAATAAACCAAAAAGCCACTTACGCGGCCTACCAATACCATATGCTTTACTACTCTTGCTTTCATTGCATGGATTTCCCATTTCTCCAATTTCCATGTCATCCCCCACATGCAGTCAACTTTGATTTGTAGGACCCTTCTCTCTCCATTATTAGTATTTACAAAAGCTTGCTTAGGATATTCATTTTGTGCAGCAATGCAGAGTCAGAATCTAGTCACCAAAGCAACAAGATTTGCATATGATGATATATAATAAAATGGTGGTGGGTCAATGTGCAGGGAAAAAAAGTGGTGAGGAATCTCTTTGGAGACCGCCTTCCAAACTCCTCAATTTGTTCATCTTCTCTTCACACCAGTGCAACTGTTGTTCACTTAGATCTCTCATTCTCAACACCCTTGATACCACTTTTAGGTCAATTAGACCCATCAATATCTCCATCTTCTCCACCTTGTTTTTCCCTTTCCTTAAGCATTTGTGAGTCCTTCCAAGGTCTTTAAGCTTCATCTTCTTCTGCCATGTTTAAAGGAAATAATAATAAGGCTAATTAAATCCGATTACTACTCATCATTGGAATGAATATAATATATTATATTATATCAGGGAATTTTGATTCCAACTTACTTTGGCATTAACTTTTTTCACGAGTCGGACAAGTGTTGGGTCAAGTGAACCTTTTCTCTTCCTTCCAAGCAATGCTTTAATGATTTGATATGGTTTCTCCTTGTCCGCCTTGAGAAATTTCATGAAGGTTTGGATTCCATCTTCCATTATCACCAGAAATGAATCTGCTGAAATTCTTGAACCAAAACCTTCATCCCTTTGATCATCCTCGTAATCTTAAAACCAAAAAATACATATGGAAAACAAAAGAATGATGAAGGTATATAAATTAATGTAGCTAGCTAGCTATGTATATTAAAAAAAAAAAAACCAAACATATAGGTGCTAATTAGTTTAATGATCACCTCGATATTCAGGAACCAACAGCAACTTGGGTGCCAACAGCCTTGTCCTGACATAGACCACGGGTCTCCGCCCTTGTTCATAAGGCTCATTTTCAATGTATCTTTGTAAAAGAACTTGGAATTGCTGAAACTGCTGAGCAATCCCGGCGGGACAGTCAAAATCTTTGCGTGCAGCTCTTTTACGTTCAAAGTTTTTGTAATTCCAATTAAGAGCTTCCCATGTTAAGCAAATTTGAGCTACATACGAAGCTTCTAGTTCATGATATGGATTGTGTCTGATATCTGATGGCTTCTTGTTCATTGTGGCAAACTTGTGGACTATTCTTTCTGATATCGACCTTGGGCAAGCTTGGATGGACCTTAGTGACTCTACAAGTACAATTTCAAATAGATCAATAAGCAGAAAGGTAAATTAGTTTCTTCAACAAATTCTAGGTTGTTTTAAATTATATATATTACCTGTTTCCTGGAGTTTTTGCGCACTAACTCTGTGTAGGAACATCATCTCTTCATCATATTTTTGGAAAACCGTGTAGGACTCCCACTTGGGACAACTTCTTCTTGAAGAAGAAGAAAATGGATCATCAGTCCCTGAATCTCTGCAATTTATTGAGCTTCTCCACTCAGAGGAGCTCTTAGAAGTGGAGCCAACCGTGCAAGAGTCTCCATAGATTTCTTCATCTGTATCTTTGTCATGAACTAGTAACTTGTTAGATTCCAATTTCTTTGGTCCAATAACAAAATGCTTGTCACTTGATCTTGAAAAATCTATTTCTACCCGTTGTTTGATTTCTCGATTACTGCTAATATCTGCACCAAGTAGAAGCAATATGAGGTCGATTAGAAGTAAATGATATACAGCATGGGATGATAATCACATACCATCTTCTTCATTGTGGACCTTATGATTACTTTTGTCTAGGTCTGTGAGTATTTGTGAGTCCATGGGGGTCTGGGTTGGATCATCTTGATTCACATCAAAGTTTTGAAGTGAGTCCGCATCTTTTGTTGGTATCTCTTCATCTTCAACAAGCAATTCTGTTTCATTGTCATCATGACAATGATGTTCAGAATCTGAACAAGGTGATGAGTAATGGGCAGACAACTGTTCTGTGGAATAGCTTCCATATTCTTGATCTTCACTTGTCAGCTCATCATCCTCAACATAATTTGGAGTCCTATGAAAACTATTATCTGATATGAATACAAGTGATTCCCTACCATGAATAATGTCTGCCACCAGGCGGTCACTTCCCACGCAGTTCACCCTATAATTATACCCATCACCACCGTATTCTTCTTCTTCCTCCTCTTCCTCGGAAAACTCGTATCCATCATGATCCCTGCAATATTAAGAAAACAATGAACTTTCCCATCAACAAGAAAGGATCGATAAAAAAAGAAAAAGAGGAATTAGGTGTTTGTTGAAAGTAGAGCGACCTCTGAATAAGTGGATAACTTCCAATGAAGTAGAAGAACTTGGAAAGCAAAATGGAAGAGCAGTAAAGGAAGAGAAGGAGAAGCAAGGAGGAGCTTGAGAGGTTGTAAAACAACCTAACCACAGCTTCCTTTGAACATTGCATACTTCTCTTCTGCAAATTAAAATCAGCTGCCAACAAATACTCCTACTCAAAAGCAATGCCTTGGGTACTAAACCGCTCACTCTTTCCTCTAAAATGTCTAATCTGCCATCCCCTCTTAGTTTTAGCTCATTTTTGTTTTTCAATAATGAACCGCTTTTGGTAGGGCAAATTTGTCATACAAAATTATTAAGGTGGTTAGACGATGAGAGGGATTTGACTAATGTCTACGTTTTTATATTCGAGTTACTGAAGTGACTAAATTAAGGAGTTGATAGCATTAATTTGGTGTTGGTGAGGGAAATGATAAAAATATATTTGGTATTTAAAATAAATTATATCATTCAATAATATTTTAGGTTTTTTTCTTAAAAATTGTTTATGGTAGGATTTGAACTTGTCAATGGGTAAAAATTTAAATTTATTACTCAATCAAAATTTTATTTTATATATTTTAATTTTATTTTGCATACTTTATTACATCCATCAGTTATATATATTAATAATATTGTTGATTGAGAATGCGTCATAAATTAACTCGACACCAACTTATGATTGATGACGACACCATAGTTAATAATTGTTTTAATTTAGTATTCTTAATATGATATATTCATATATTTGAATCTCGTTTTACTTACAATTTAATTCTTTTTTATTTTAATATCGTACATATTCCATGTGTTATTATTAATTAAATTCAAATCAAACGTTTCATTATTTGTTGTATGTTATTTTGAAATACCAATATGTGTTGTAGATATATGGTTTCAACACACATACACGTGTGATAGAACTTATTATTTATAATCAGTTTGATAAAAATAATTCAGTCTGATTATATTAAATGCATGTAACTTCACCTATTGGTAAGTGATATCATATAATCATTCACATATTTACATCTACACTTAATAATATATTTAATTTAATATAAAATCACTTTTGGTGCACTATCAAAGAGTAATAATATGACATATTATCATTAAACAAAAATGATAGAAAACTTATAATGTAATACCCCATACCTAACCTAGTCGTCGAGTTTGAGTTACAAAATATCACATTCATTGCCGGAGCAACTATGATCACATTCGCAAATCAAATAAATTGTTTACGCATGTTATTAAGCTTAATACATAATTACAATACGTCACAAAATTAAATTCGAAACTTGAACGAGATTACGAAAGCTTTTTTGATAAACCGAGATTGGTTGAGGATCATTCAAAACTCTATCAAAAAAATGGTTAAGAACTAAGCTGAAAACTCTTTCAAAACTCTACTGATACTTTTTAGACAATTCAAAACTAACATTCTCTTGTAGCAATCTGGTTAACAGAAGGGCTATTATTAAGAATCCTTTTAAGAATTTCGTCAGTAGTATCTCGCTAATCCTAGAAAGCTTTTCACTTCGGTTATATTCTTTGGGGGGCTTCTACTCTATAATGGCTGAGATTTTACTTGGATTAACCTGAATACCTTCAGCCGATATCACATGCAACAGAAATCCCACTTCTCAAAGCCAAAATTCGCGTTTGCTAAAATTAGCATACAATTACTTTTCTTGCATAATCTGAAACACAGTGCTTAGATGTCGATTATGATCTTTTTTGTTCTTTGAATAAATCAAATTATCATTGATAAACACAACCACAAACTAGTCTAAATATGACTGAAAGATTAAATCCTTAAAGGTGACAAGGGCATTGGTAAGGCCAAATGACATTACCAAAAACTCATATTGTCTATAGCGAGTTTGAAAAGCAGTGTTCGACATATCTGACTCTTTAACTCTAAACTGATAATACCCTGATCGGAGATTAATATTTAAAAACAAACTTGCTATTTTGAGTTGGTCAAACAAATTATCAATTTGGGTAAGGGGATATTTGTTCTTTATCATTACCTTATTCAATTGCCAGTAATCGATACACAATCTCAAGGTTCTGTACTTTTCTTTATAAATAGAACCAAAGCTCCCCACATAGATACACTCAACTGGATAAATTCTCAATTTAGAAGTTCTAGCAACTAAGCTTTTAACTTTTTAAATTTAACTAGAATGGTTCTATACGACGTAATAAAAATCGACGTAGTTTTCGGTGCTGCCCCGATAGTAACTTCAACCTCCCTTTCAGGCAGCAAGCTTGGCAACTCATTGGGAAATACATCTGAGAATTATTGAACTATAGAAACTTGATCCAATTCGAACCCCGATATTTGGGAATCCATGATATAGGCTAAATATGGCTCATATCCTTTTCTAATAAATTCCTGAGCTAACGTTGCAGTAATTATATTGGTTAGGCATTTTGATCTACCAACTTCTACATTTATCATCTCACCATTCACATATTTAAGTGAGATTCTTTTTTGCTTACAGTTGACCACAACATTATGGTGAGACAACTAGTCCATACAGAGGATTACATTGAATTCATCAAACAGAAATAGCATCAGATTGACCAAAAAGTCACGACAATAGATTTTTAGTTGACAATTTTTACAAAATTTATTAACGATGACACTCTGGCCTAATGGGTTGGTTACACTTACATCAAACTCTGTCATTTTTACTAGTATATTTCTCTCCACTACTAATAACGTGTAGATGTATGAATGAGTCGATCCAAGGTCAACCAATGCATGCACAGATATATCAAACAAAGAAAATGTACCAACAATAACATTAGGAGCAACAATCTCCTCTCTAGCCCGGATAGCATAAGCTTTGGCAAGCACATGAGCCTTAGATCTCAGTGATGTATCCCTAGATCCTCCTTGGTTGCCACTAGTGCTACCACCATTTCCTGGCTTTCTACCTTTCTGTAGGACTGGCACCAACTTTATAGTCTGATCATTGCTAGAATTTACCTTTCTCGAGTAATCTCTCATGAAATGTTCTATGGAGCCGCATCTGAAACATGCTCTCTTTTTTTTCAACTTATACTCTCTCGAATGGCCTTTTCAACAATGCTCATAAACCGGTCTACTCACATTCCTTACACTACCCGTATTAGTTACTAACGTAGCTTGAGGTCATAGATTATTAGGCATTGGTACTTCTCTCCTCGAGATCCTTGTAGGAAAGGAGGAATGACTTCAAAAATTCCTCATATTTTTGGCTAGAGATGTCAGGAATGATCTGGCCATACTGTGCTTACCAAAATCCTAGTCTTAGACTTATCTTGCTTCTTTTCATTCCGCATATCATCCATTTTCTGAGCTTGTTTGGATAAAAAACTTCTTTCAACTCCAGAGCTCCTACCAACATACATATATCTTCTTTCAATCCCCACTCAAAACGAGTACACATCTCTCCTTTGGTAGACACAAGCTCTTTAGCATATTTACTCAAACAAACATATTCCTTTTCATATTCAGCTACTGTCATCTCTCCCTATTTTAGCTCGATGACTTCCATTTTCTTCTTTTCTAAATACAATCAACTAATAAATTTCTTTTTAAACTTAGTTTTAACGAACTTCCAATTCACTAGATCTTTCAGGGTGATGGATATTAAAGTCATCCACCACTGATGACAAAGTGTTATTGATGAAAAAGTATTATTGATGACAAAACGTTGTCATTGACATGGGATGTCAAAATCAACACATGAGCATGTGTTAGAGAACAACATATTGGACTGACCCTCTATAAGTATGTTTATTAGATTATTATGTAATAGTCACAACATTACTCATAATGATTACTATGTATACGGTCCTCAAACTTGATATCATCATTATCCCAACATCATGAGTCGTATATTTTGATACAGTTAAATATGCATCGTAACAGATTGTTCTATAAAGGCTGATGTTGGATGTACCAAAATCTATGTAGTGAGATATGGTTGATTAATATAGGATTTGTCCCTTATACATAATGGGAGCAATATCTTAGGCCACTTGATTGAGTGAGACTAGAAATGCATGGCCATGCTTGAATAAGTTTATATGAGATATCATACGTATTTGTTTATCATAGTCTACTCATGATATCAAAAACATTAGATGGACTATGCAGTGTGACTATTCCATGACTTGTGTCCATTCTAGATATAAATGATAAAAGGATTTAATACATGAAGGGTTAATCACAGAGAGGTTATATCGAATCATGACTTCTTGTAACTTAGGTAGCAATGATGCATTGCTAGATGCCACTCATTGTTTGTAATATTAGAATCGTTCTAGTATTACTGCTAACATTACAAGAACCTATAGAATTACACTCTATGGTTGAAACGAACAGAATCCAAACATAATTGGTATTATTTTTAGCTGTCACATGAATTAAATTGATTACAGAATTAATTTAATTGGGTCGTTAAATATCAAATGAATTATAAGTACAAGTATGTTGTACACATAATGAGAACATGGTTAAATTAATATATGTATAAATTTGATTCATATAAAATTTAACTAAACATAATTTATCGAAATCCCTGCTATAATTATTGTAATTATAATTTACGATCGAATATTATTATAATTATTGTAATTTTAATTTTTCAATCAAACATTATTATAATTATGGTAATTATAATTATTATATTATGTTAATTATTATAATGAACTTTGATTCATATTAAAATATCAACTATTCCCGAATTAGGAAATATAGGGTTTCTAAGAAAACGTAATATACCAAAAAAAAAAAGAGTGAGGTCTAACAGTCGTTATTTAGTGAATTCTCTCTGAAAAGTTTAAGAGAGTTCTTGCCGTTCGTTGTCACACCGGGTGGATTACATAGAAGCCAAAACTTTTCATAGCGGCTTGGAATCGATATACAACTGCGTAATCAGTTTCACAACAATTATCTTTGATTTTCCAAACGATTAAAGGTAATTTTTCATACCCTTCTCACCCCGATTCGTTCCTCGCACATGGATCCCTAGATGTGAGTGCCAAATTTAATTTTTCCGCTATGCCATGGGGTGTTCCGGTGTTCCAACACAAGGAGAGTTATATATATGCCTGTGAGAAGCCTTATTTAGGGAGAGAATTTTTTCTTCAAAATGCATATCTATTTTCCTCCTATCTGTATTATCTTCTTCGATTGCTCCGAAGAAGAGAAAATTAAGGAATATCTTGCATGGGGCAATGATCATAAGGTTTAAGTCTGAAATGTAGTAAATGTAGTGCACCGGTAGGTTTCTTAATCTTATTGTAATCAAGAAATTGAGGAAAAAGAAATTAAGAAGTGTAAAGAATCATTGGAAATTTCTACATAAAACTAGATTCAGGAATTTAAATTCAGGGACTTCAAGCTTTAATGCCTCTAATTTAACCATTATATTTCGTTGTCGTGCTTAGCTGCTAGGACGAAGAAGGCTCTAGAGTTTAGACAAGCTAAGCTGGGGAGGATGAAGGATTTCAAGTGAGGTTTTATACTCCATATGTGAGTGATAGATGGATGTTCTACTGAATGTATGATCTGCATCTATGCCTTTTTTGAGTTCTATTTGAATCCTAAGGTTGCTTGTGATCTTGTTGAATGAGAAAGTTAAGCATGCAACAATATGTGTGTAATACATGAAAGCTTACAAGTATGCTTGTGTGTTAGAATTGTGTTTTGGTGCATTGACATGTGGCGATGTCACGCCTTATTTTATAAATTGTTATTGCTAGCTTTTGAACGAAAAAGAGTATCTGGCCTAGTGGTTAAGCAGTGTAGCTCTCCTTATGACCCAAGTTCAAATCCCAATGGGTATTTTTTATATATGACTCTGGTACACCCCTTGGTCAACCCCTTTTCCACCCAAATGAGTTGTCAAAACTCAATATTCTTTCCTCTCTTTTCATCCTCTTTTCCTTACTTTCTCCTCTTTTTACTCCCTTGTCCCCTCCATTCCCTTTGACTAATGCATGTTGCCCATTCTACCAAAGAATCATCATCCATTTTTTTTCTTTTGTTATTTTTCTCCTAACCACTACTTTGTGCCACCCCTTTCCTAAAACTCCTCATTTCTTTTCTTTTTTCCGCCACACATCCTCATTTGCCACCATTTGCACCACTATCGTACCACCTTGCCGCCGCCCACTTTCACTCCTTTTTGTTCATCACCCCGCTTTGTTCCACATATACTACTATTACTGCCACCATTACCATCACCCATTGTTTTTTTGCTACCTTCCATTCTTCTCCCTTTTCTTCTTCCTCTCTCTTGTTGCAACTTTCATTTCCTCTTCCTTTCTTTTGCCGCCGTCATACCTATAACGCCCCCATGCCCGAAACCGTCACCGGAGTCAAGCTTGAGGTGTTACTAAACTTATCTTACCTTTTAAACAACTCTAAACCACTTATTTTAATTTTCGGAATAAACTGTTTTTCTGCGTCATAGCTGCTTAAAAATTCATTTCTCGAGTTTTAAAACTCAAAATTAAGATCCGTAAATTTTTCCTGAAACTAGACTCATATATCTATCTACTAATTTTTTTTCTAGAATTTTTGACTTAGCCAATTAGTACAGTTTATTAGTTAAAGTTACCCCTGTTTCAGAATTCGACTGCACTGACCTCTACTTACTACGAACCACTTTTCTCCCTATAAAAAATTAATATAACTATACTGTTTGTTTCTATTAAAACTAGATTCAATAAGGATTCTAACCATATAAATTACACCACCTAATTATTTTTTTACAATTTACGGTGAATTTCCAAAGTTGAAACAGGGGATCTAGAATTTTCTCTGACCTTGTTTCACTAAAACTCAGATATCTCATAAAATATAATACTTTTACCTGTTTTGCTTATTCCATAAGAAAATAGACATAATAAGATTTAATTTCATATATTATTCACCATCAAACCATGTCTCTACGATTTTTAGTGATTTTTCAAAGTCACATTATTTCTGATACTTGAATCTGTTTTTAAGTTACTTTCACATTTTTCTTAGTTTTCATGTGATAGTTACTACTTATTCATACATACAATTAAACATGTATATCATCAGCCATTCTATTAGTTAATCAATAGCAAGTATTTACACATCATTCATTGATCATATCATATCAAAAGAAACCAAGTTCCTATACATGCCATACACAAAACTAAACGTCTGACTATACCAATGTGATTTCTTCGATAGTGTGATCGGGTCTCTGACGTTTCCTTCGATCCCCGAGTGGCTAGATAAAAACTATAAGAAAAAGAAAATAAAGAGAGTAAGCACTAGGCTTAGTAAGCTTACAAGCAAATAAATTACAACATTCAACATAATGAATAATTATACATAATGTCACCTAGCCTCATAAACTTTCTTTACTTCTCATTTTCTACCTTCTTCTTTACTTACTTACCTTTTTTCTTACGACCTTTCACTATTCATAAATATAATCTACCTTCCCTTTTGCTGATAATTCACTGTAATTTAACGTGTACAATGACCCATTGAATCACTCGAATACTAAGGATACTGGGGTCGTTCTGTCTATCAATATCTCGCCAATGCCATGTCTTCGACATGGACTTACATGAATTATTCTGTCTCCAATGCCATATATATATATCTAATATGGGCTTACATGGCTCATTCCTGTCTCCAAAGCCATATATCTGATATGGACTTACATGGCTCATTTCTGTCTGTCTGTCTGTCAACCCCAATATCCTAACATTCCTAAGGTTCAAACGGGGCTTCCTAATGCTTTTTCTCTGTCACTTTGCCTTTAATTTGACTTTAAATATTCTCATAAAATAAGTATATAAATGCTGGAAATTTACAATAATAATGTAAAATAAAAGAATATTGCATTTATTTCTTTGTAAACTTACCTCGTATGCAAAAATAACTACTTTTACCATTTCGTCCACAACTTGGTATTTTCTCCATTTTAGCTTTGAATTTCAGTTTTCCTTGCTCTATCATTTAAAATATAGTCTAATTAGGACTCACATTATTCAAATTGGCTCAAAATCATATTTTGGCAAAATTACAATTTTGCCCCTAAACTTTGCATATTTACACTTTTGCCCCAAAGCTCGTAAATTAAACTTCAGCCTATTTTCTTATGTTTCATGACATGCTGGTCATTTTACCTTCTATGGAAGCATCAAATTCATACTCTAACAAGCACTTATGACTATTAGGTATTTTTACCAATTAAGTCCTTTTACTCGTTTTGCTTAAAACCGAGTAGTACAAGTTGTCTAACATAATTTAAAACCTCATATTCTATCATAAAACATCAAAATAAACACATTTCACCTATGGGTATTTTTCCAAATATGAACCCTAGGTTGAATTATTACTAGCATAAGCTTAATCGAGCTACAAGGATTCCAAAAACGTAAAGAACATTAAAAGCGGGGCTTGGAATCACTTACTATTGAGCTTGGAAAGCTTGAAAACCCTAGCCATGGCTTCCCCATGCTAATTTCGGCCTCCATGAAGAAGATGAGCAAAATTGGCTTTTAATTTTGTATTTTAATTCATTTTACCCCTAAATGACCAAAATGCCCTTACTACTAAACTTTCAAAAATTCCTTCCATGTCCTAATTTTGTCCATGAACTTAAAATTGGTCAAATTTCTATTTAAGACCTCCTAATTAATATTCTAATTCAATTTTATGCAAAATACTTCTAGAACACAAGTTTTGCAATTTATTCAATTTAGTCCCTAATTTCAAATTAAGTACTTTATGCATAGAATTTCTTCACGAACTTTTCACACAATCATGCAAACATATCATAGACCTCAAAATAATAATAAAATAAATTTTTCTACCTCGGATTTGTGGTTTCACAACCTTTCATTCATTTAGGCCCTATTTCGGGATGTTACATTTCTCCCCCTTTTAGGGATTTTCGTCCCAGAAAATCTTACTCGTGAATAGATTTGGGTACTTTTTTCACATAGCCTCTTCGAGTTCCCATGTAGCCTCGTCTACCCCATGTAGTCGACTATCTCGAAATATACCACTCGGCCAACTTGTCAAGTGAAAAATCCATACGAACCGGGATAAAATGAGCCGACTTCGTTAACTTATCAATCACAACCCATACCGCATCTTTCTATCTCTGTGTAAGCGGCAAATCTGTTACAAAATCTATAATAACTTGATTCCATTTCCACTCGGGGACTAGCACAGTCGCAATAAACTGAAGGTACTGATGTTCGGCCTTTACTATTTGACAGATCAAACATCTAGAAACAAACTCGAAATGTCCCTTTTATTCCTACCCACCAAGTACATTTTCTTCAAATCATTATACATCTTTGTACTACTACGGATGAATAGACAAAAAAAACTACTATGTGCTTCTGTAAGATCTTTTGAATAAGCTCATCATTCTTGGTACACATATACCCAGGTGATAATCAATCACTAGCTCATAATCTTTAATCAACTCTAGCCATCTTCTTTGCTTCAATTTCAAACTTTTGTGATCGGTGAATATGTGGCACTTCTCACCGTACAAATGATGTCTCCAAATCTTCAACGCAAAAATAATGGCAGCTAGCTCTAAATCATGTATCGGATAGTTCTTCTCATGTGGCTTTAGCTATCTAGAGGCATAAGCAATTACCTTCCTTCCCCGCATAAGTACACAACCAAGTCCATTCATGGACGCATCACTATAAATCACAAACTCCTTATATCAGTTCGGTTGTACTAAAGCAGAGCTTTAGTCAATAATGCTTTTAACTTGTCAAAACTCTGTTGACACTTCTCAATCCATTCAAACTTGATATCCTTTCGCAGAAATCTTGTCAACAGGGTAGCTATCATGGAAAATCCCTCTACAATATCCGGCAAGACCAAGAAAACTTCTAACTTCTGATACATTTCTAGGAGGCTTCCAATCAACAATGGCTGAAATCTTGCTCGGATCAACCTTAATACCTTCACTGAAACAATATGTCCAAGAAAACCAACTTCTCGTAACAGAACTCACTTTTGCTAAACTTGGCATACAACCGATTATCTCTCGAATCTGAAAAAATCGTTCTCAAATGCTCTGCATGCTCGGTCTCATCATGAGAATAAATCAAGATGTCATCAATGAACACAACTACAAACTTATCCAAATACGGTCCGAAAATTCGGTTCATTAAGTCGATGAAAATGGCAGGAGCATTAGTCAAGCCAAATGGCATCACAAGGAACTCATAATGACCATACCTAGTCCGGAAAAAGCAGTCTTGGGACATCGACTCTTTAACTCGCAACCTGATAGTATCCGGATCTCAAATCTATCTTGGAGAACACAGTAGCTCCCTTGTTTCAATTCCAGAATTCCTTTCTTTCTCGGTCAATAAACCCACGATCGATGTACTTTTTACGAAATTCCTCTGAAAGAAATCCCAAGTGATCCTCTCCTTTGGTACAAGCGATACAAGTGTCTTCCACTAGTAGTAGGTGAGTCTCTAAGAAGTGATATTACACATTTCATACATTCCTCGGGTGTACAAGATAATTCATCAAAGACTCGATAGTATTTTCTAACCAAAATTTTGCTCTTTTCTGCATCATCATGTTTTGTTGCTCGGAACTCTTCTCGCCCCTTGTTTCCCGATTCTATCAACTGGTGGCTTTTCTCTTATCATTGTACTGTGATCTGGGAAGCTTGAGCTACATGGGTAGCCCGAGAGTCATGAGGGGTGGAGGTCTAACTACCGGATTCGCATTTAACGAACTCGGCAAACCAATTATTCAAAGCTTGGAAGAGAGCTTCTCGAGTCACTCCTCCCGATTAATCAGCATTCTTGGCCTATTCTCGGATGGCGCTACCCTTCTTCATGAGCAGGCGCATTACTTTCTACATCATCATCACCAGCTCGCTCGGGATCCATTACAATAAAACAAAATATTTAAAAATCATCAGGAGTCGTCACACTATCAAAATACGGTATGGCATGTATAGCTAGACATTTACTCAAACTAACTGTTCCGAGAACCGACTAAAAACCTGCTCGATACCAATAAATGTAACGCCCCATGCCCGAAACCGTCACCGAGTCAAGCTTGAGGTGTTACTAAACTTATCTTACCTTTTAAATAACTCTAAACCACTTATTTTAATTTTCGGAATAAACTGTTTTTCTGCGTCATAGCTGCTTAAAAATTCATTTCTCGAGTTTTAAAACTCAAAATTAAGATCCGTAAATTTTTCCTGAAACTAGACTCATATATCTATCTACTAATTTTTTTTCTAGAATTTTTGACTTAGCCAATTAGTACAGTTTATTAGTTAAAGTTAACCCTGTTTCAGAATTCGACTGCACTGACCTCTACTTACTACGAACCACTTTTCTCCCTATACAAAATTAATGTAACTATACTGTTTGTTTCTATTAAAACTAGATTCAATAAGGATTCTAACCATATAAATTACACCACCTAATTATTTTTTTACAATTTATGGTGAATTTCCAAAGTTGAAACAGGGGATCTAGAATTTTCTCTGACCTTGTTTCACTAAGACTCAGATATCTCATAAAATATAATACTTTTACCTGTTTTGCTTATTCCATAAGAAAATAGACATAATAAGCTTTAATTTCATATATTATTCACCATCAAACCATGTCTCTACGATTTTTAGTGATTTTTCAAAGTCACATTATTTCTGATACTTGAATCTGTTTTTAAGTTACTTTCACATTTTTCTTAGTTTTCATGTGATAGTTACTACTTATTCATACATACAATTAAACATGTATATCATCAGCCATTCTATTAGTTAATCAATAGCAAGTATTTACACATCATTCATTGATCATATCATATCAAAAGAAACCAAGTTCCTATACATGCCATACACAAAACTAAACGTCTGACTATACCAATGTGATTTCTTCGATAGTGTGATCGGGTCTCGACGTTTCCTTCGATCCCGAGTGGCTAGATAAAAACTATAAGAAAAAGAAAATAAAGAGAGTAAGCACTAGGCTTAGTAAGCTTACAAGCAAATAAATTACAACATTCAACATAATGAATAATTATACATAATGTCACCTAGCCTCATAAACTTTCTT
Organism: Gossypium anomalum; assembly: GCA_025698475.1. NCBI lineage: Eukaryota > Viridiplantae > Streptophyta > Magnoliopsida > Malvales > Malvaceae > Gossypium > Gossypium anomalum. The sequence goes on from CM046963.1 coordinate 45,789,426, forward strand.
TACTTCTCATTTTCTACCTTCTTCTTTACTTACTTACCTTTTTCTTACGACCTTTCACTATTCATAAATATAATCTACCTTCCCTTTTGCTGATAATTCACTGTAATTTAACGTGTACAATGACCCATTGAACCACTCGGAATACTAAGGATTTGGGGTCGTCTCGCTGTCTATCAATATCTCGCCAATGCCATGTCTTCGACATGGACTTACATGAATTATTCCTCTCCAATGCCATATATATATATCTAATATGGGCTTACATGGCTCATTCCTGTCTCCAAAGCCATATATCTGATATGGACTTACATGGCTCATTTCTCTGTCTGTCCCGTCTGTCAACCCCAATATCCTAACATTCCTAAGGTTCAAACGGGGCTTCCTAATGCTTTTTCTCTGTCACTTTGCCTTTAATTTGACTTTAAATATTCTCATAAAATAAGTATATAAATGCTGAAATTTACAATAATAATGTAAAATAAAAGAATATTGCATTTATTTCATGTAAACTTACCTCGTATGCAAAAATAACTACTTTTACCATTTAGTCCACAACTTGGTATTTTCTCCATTTTAGCTTTGAATTTCAGTTTTCCTTGCTCTATCATTTAAAATATAGTCTAATTAGGACTCACATTATTCAAATTGACTCAAAATCATATTTTGGCAAAATTACAATTTTGCCCCTAAACTTTGCATATTTACACTTTTGCCCCAAAGCTCGTAAATTAAACTTCAGCCTATTTTTTATGTTTCATGACATGCTGGTCATTTTACCTTCTATGGAAGCATCAAATTCATACTCTAACAAGCACTTATGACTATTAGGTATTTTTACCAATTAAGTCCTTTTACTCGTTTTTGCTTAAAACCGAGAGTAGTACAAGTTGTCTAACATAATTTAAAACCTCATATTCTATCATAAAACATCAAAATAAACACATTTCACCTATGGGTATTTTTCCAAATACTAACCCTAGGTTGAATTATTACTAGCATAAGCTTAATCGAGTTCTAGGGATTCCAAAAACGTAAAGAACATTAAAAGCGGGGCTTGGAATCACTTACTATTGAGCTTGGAAAGCTTGAAAACCCTAGCCATGGCTTCCCCATGCTAATTTCGGCCTCCATGAAGAAGATGAGCAAAATTGGCTTTTAATTTTGTATTTTAATTCATTTTACCCCTAAATGACCAAAATGCCCTTACTACTAAACTTTCAAAAATTCCTTCCATGTCCTAATTTTGTCCATGAACTTAAAATTGGTCAAATTTCTATTTAAGACCTCCTAATTAATATTCTAATTCAATTTTATGCAAAATACTTCTAGAACACAAGTTTTGCAATTTATTCAATTTAGTCCCTAATTTCAAATTAAGTACTTTATGCATAGAATTTCTTCACGAACTTTTCACACAATCATGCAAACATATCATAGACCTCAAAATAATAATAAAATAAATTTTTCTACCTCGGATTTGTGGTTTCACAACCACTGTTCCGTTTAGGCCCTATTTCGGGATGTTACAATACCACCATTGTATCGTTGTTTTTTTGCCACCATGCGATCATCGTGTCACCACTGCACCACCATCACCATTGTTATTTTTTTCTCCCTTTTTTCTTTGTTTGGTTGTAACTGAATTCTTATTTTTGTTTTTTCTTTTTCATTTTGAAATGTTATACAAATCTATTCATATTTTCTCCATTCTTGATCTTCTATAGCTGTTACTCATTCATCAAATCTATATCTCCATTGAGTCTCTCATTTTGAACTATTTCGGTAAAGAGTAAGTTGATTAAATTTAGAATATATATTATCCTTTCGGTTCTATTAAGAAAACACTAATACGTGTGTATTCCTTTGTCTAAGGTTCAAATCCGATCAGCTCGTACTATCATTGATTACTGGACTAATCACATCATCAATCCTGATTTTTGACATAGCGTAAGTGGTTGAATCTGATTCTATACAATTTTCCTAATCGACTCTAATTAGTTGGTTAAATCAAAACTAACATAGAGAGACTTTGTGTGTCTTGTTTGTTTAAAGTTCATATCTTGGCGAAATTTAACCAAACCTGCATCATAAAAGTATTGAGGATCGAAGTTTGTACATCGGATTTGCAATTGAATGTCTGGGTTCTAACTAATTAAAGGCTGTGAATGTCTATCCATAAATAATATGTGTATATTTAATAATAATATCTGTATAAAGTCTTACCGTATTTATGATTAATTGATTGCATAAGTATTCTTGGTGAAGTGATCAATGAGTAATAAATTCTTTATTAGGATTGGCTAAAAGTAAGTACCTTTGATTTACGTAATACCAACCATGTGTACAATGATATTAAATGATGCTATATTATTTTGCATGATCTATGATGCTAAAACATGTCACTGTTCTATTATTGTTATTGATAGCATGGTAAATCATGTTCATTGAGACTGATAAATCAAAATGCATGTTGAAGACATGCCTACTGTTTCTGTTAAAATCGATGACATGATAAAAACATGTTTACTAATTCTGAGATATTGAATGCATGATAATTCATGCCTACTATTTCTGCCACTGATCGCATGTTAAAATCATGCTTATTGTATTGATTCTATTCTGGTTATTGCATGTCATTTAGCATTGCATTAGGGTTGGGACAATTGAAAGGAGGAAGTACTGGCAGTTTATCCGCAATACTTGTGGCTTGTCTATAATACTGACAGTTTATTTGCAGTACTGGTGGCTTGTCCACAATATTGACAGTTTATCTCCAATATTGGTGGCTTGTGGTGTTATTGGATGGATGAGTTCTGGGGAACTCTTACTGTGGTGTGTAGCAGAGTTGGGTAGGAACTTCTCTAAAAATATTGCATTACCTGTTCATGCATACTGAAACTGTGAATCTATATTGTTTTAATTCTCTGTTTAATAACTGGTTTGACTACTACTTTTATTGTCTTATATGGAATACTTGAGTTAAGATTCATATTGAGCTTATTAGCTCAATCTTTAGTTTACTTATTCATTTTTAGATAATCTTTGAGGTTAGTACTTGGACACAACTATAAGAGGAGCAACTCAGATGTTTTTACATTTTATGTATTTTAAACTTATTTTTAATATTTTTTTTGGGATTGTAATTAATTTATCTAGACTGTGGGATGGGTTTTATTTTGGGATTGTTTTGATTACATGACATTAAAGTTTTAAAAGTTGCTTAAACTAGTATTTGAAATGATTATGCATGAAACTTGGTTTTAATAAAAATCTAACATTATAATTCTTTTCTGCTGCAATACTGAAAGTAAGTTTTTAATAAAAATTCATCATGGTTTTCAAATAATTAGTCTTTTCAAATGCAATACAAAAATCAATCGATTTATGAAATTAATATAGTTTTACAAAAATTAAGAGAACATTCATTTTTCACTACTTTTGAACGGATAAGCAAATGATTTAAAAGTACATTTGAAATTCGAAGGTTTAATTAGGACATTTTGGTGGTCAATGTAGCCTTTATAATTTGACCATAACGTCCAAGTCGGGTTTGGAGGTTACATTTAGTGGTATTAGAGCCCGAGTTCAAAACTTAGACTGCAGTTTTTGTTTAAGTCTGATGCATATTTTAAAAAAAGGTACTTTGGGAAACATGCCATAAATAAAATTTAAAAAGTTTATTTTTCAAAAATATTACTACCAAAACTATAGACAAACTATAGATAGTACACCGTAGTCAAACTTTAGACTAAAAATACTCAGATTTTTATTTTTGAACTGTAGATAAAACATAAAAGTTTAGACTCAAGAAAACAATTTGAATACTCGAGGTATGTGAACTTTGTGGTATGCGAGCTCATAGAGTGCAAGGTTGTGAGGCCCAAGTTGAGTCCTCTACATCTCAAGTGCGTACCTTTGAACTTATAGCCGAACACGTTAAGAATGCACCTACCGCTGGAGGTAGTCATCAGGAGCCTGTGGATGACGTTGTACCACAAGCTATGCTCGTGTTTCTTGATCACTGTGTCTGAGTCCAAGCCGCACCGATACCGTGGGTCTCAGAATCGAGAGGCTTCGATCTAATGGAGCTGAACTATTTAGGGGTATTGCTGAGATGACCCCTACTGTAGTCGAGTATTGATAGAAGCTACAAAAAGAATTTTGGATGATATGAGAAATTGAAGGTGCTGCCGTAAGAGAATGCACAACAGTGGAAGTAGTGGTTTGACTATGCTGAGTTGCCCTAGTAGCATCAGTTCCTTGAATTTTGGCAAAGATGGTCCTGCAAAATCCACCTTTGCTAGGGGACTCGGGTGGTTTGACATAGAGCAGTAATAAGTGAGGGAAAGTTTAAGCTACCAGCATTCTTCTCAGCACACCGGTTTACTTCTTGAAAAATAATCCTACCGACATTAATTCTTCTCCCTTTTATGATGGAGCGTAGTAAAAACATTCTCTTTTGAAACAGTTATATTATGCATGACGGCATAAGTTGGCTCCTTAGAATATGATACCATATTTTCCCAATAAGCTTCAATAAATCCCTTTCAATAGTATAACCTTCTTGACTGGAAATAGTCCATCGTGTTCTTTTGATACATAAATCATCCAATATATAGACTAAACCCTCAACACAATACTGTCAGCAAACAGTGTGTTCGTTTTGGACACTTGCAAGACCAAGCTGTGCATTGATATGATCTTTATCAAAAGGAACGAAAGTACCCCTTACCTAGATAAAAAGGGAATCTAGAGAATTGACATAGGCATAAAATTCCCAAACAATTTTCCTTAAAATGTATTTAGGGGTGCAAATAGAAAATATTCCACCCATGCTTTTCTACAATGGAGGACACAAATTTATTGCATCCCATGTATGGTTCATCTTTAAACAAGAACCCTTACTCAAAATAGAAAGGGTGCTTCATGATGTTGTTATTCTATCTCGTGGCTGCGGCACTGCTAAAGAATGTCTATGGCTGAACAGCACCATCCCTGTGGGATCGATGTTCGACAGATTCACATTTGTCTACTATACTTGCATCGACAGTGTATGCTTGCACATTATTACTATGACGTTAAACAAACAATCAAGTTTTTGGCGCCATTCCTAAGGATCGAACCTAGGTCGCCTGCGTGATAGGCGGGAATACTCACCACTACAATACTCTACCAGTTATTGTCTCCACAACACTAGATGTAACTCAAGAAGAGAAATTAATCCATATTCTTAAGCAACATAAACGAGCTATTGCTTGGAGTATTACTGATATTCAAGGTATTAGTCCTTCTTTCTACATGCACAAGATCAAGTTAGAAGATAAAGGCAAGCAATCAATTGAATAGGAAAGAAGATTAAATGAGAAGATGAAGGAAGTTGTCAAGAAGGAAATCATGAAATGGATTAATGTTGGAATTATTTACCCGATTTTTTATAGCAATTGGGTAAGTCCAGTGCAATGCGTAACTAAAAAGAGTGGCATCATTATGGTTCGTAACGATAAGGATTAATTAATTCCTACACGCATTTCCACGGGATGGCAAGTTTGTATTGATTATCACAAATTAAATGCGGCCACAAAGAAGGATCACTTTCCACTTCCTTTCATTGACCAAATGTTAGATCAGCTTGCTGGAAAGGCCTATTATTTCTTTTTAGATGGCTATTCTAGGTACAATCAAATTGCTATTGCACCAGAGGATCAGGAGAAAACAACCTTCACCTGCCCTTTTGGTACTTTCACTATTCGCCGTATGCCTTTCAGTCTCTGCAACGCACCAGCCACATTTCAAATGTGAATGATGGCAATATTCTCAGATATGATCGAAGACTCTTTAAAGGTATTTATGGATGATTTCTCAGTCTATGGGAATGATTTTGATCATTACACTAACAATTTGGATAAAGTACTGAAGTGATGTGAGAACACACATCTTGTTCTAAATTGGAAAAAATATCATTTTATGGAAACTGAAGGTATTATGTTAGGACACTACATCTCTAGTCAAGGCATTTAAGTAGACAAAGCGAAATCATTGAGAAATTACCTCCACCAACAAACATGAGGGGTATTTGTAGTTTTTTGGGACATGGGGGTTTTACCGAAGGTTTATTAGAGATTTTTTGAAAATTGCAAAGCCCTCGTGCTCATTGTTGGAACAGAATTGAAAATTCTTCTTTCACGATGCATGTTTGGATGCCTTTATTCAGTTAAAAAAGAAGCTAGTAAATGCACCCTTTGTCGTTGCACTTGATTGATCTCAACCTTTTGAAGTTATGTGTGATGCAAGAAACTTTTTTGTGGGTGCAATTCTAGGACAATGACAGGGAAAAATATTTCACGCCATCTATTATGCTAGCAAAACTCTTACAGAGGCTCAACTCAATTATACCATCACCGAGAAAGAATTGCTGGCTATAGTCTTTGCTTTCGATAAGTTTCACTCCTATCTTGTTAGTGCAAAGGTTACGGTATTCACTGATCACTCGGTGTTGAGATATCTCTTTGCAAAAAAGGATACCAAACCAAGGCCGATACGCTAGATATTACTATTGCAAGAATTTGACATTGAGATAAAAGACCGTAAGGGTTCAAAAAATCAAGTTGCAGACCATCTAAAAAGATTGTAAGGGTTCAAAGAATCAAGTTGCAGACCATCTATCTCGATTGGAAGTTGGTAGCAAAGACAGAAACATACTTCAAATTTTCGATGCATTCCCAGATGTGAAGTTATTTGCTGTAGATGCAATCCCTTGGTATGCAGATTTTGTTAATTATCTAGTGTGTAGAGAACTCCCATTAGGTGTCACAAGCCATCAAAAGGAAAGATTTCTTTGTGATGTAGTGAAGTGTCATTGGAACGAGTCGTATTTATTCAAGGTATACAATGACAACATTGTTCGACGTTGTTTTCCAGAAGAGATTTTTTCTTGTTGATAGTGAACTTTGTCTGTTTCTTTACTCTCTTTCTATGTTTCTTGCATTTCTATGACATCAGTGAATGATTCTGTAAATGTCTCATCGTGCATGGTTTTGATTATATTAATGAAAACCCTTTTAAGGGGCCCACGAAAGCCATAAATAATTTTTCTGGTTTGACTTTTCCATGTTATCTGCATGAAATTAAGGTCTTCCAATAGCTTTTTTTTTTATTCTTTTAGAACGTATATCTGCATGCATAGTGGTATTTTCAATATTACATGATAAGCCTTTCTTTGGGCTAAACTTAACCTGACATTTTTGTTTCCTTCTTTGAAGTAGTAGCTTCTTCCTTACATATTTTGGTGGATTGCTATTCTTTTCTCAACTACCAGTTTTTGGTGCGTTTTAGATTATTATCTTGCATTTTTCTTGTACCCGTGTTAATAGTTCTTTTTACTTTATTGTGCATTTATTTACTTCATTATTGTATTTTTTTTGTGGTTTTTTAGTTTTCTTGCGTTTTTTCATTTTTATCTATTTCTTAGTTTTTTTTTCTATTTTTATTTCGTATTCGTTAGGTTGTCCTTTGGGATCTGGCTCCAGGTTTGCGACTTTTCTTAAGTTTTCTTTCAAGGTGTTCTTTTTGTTGTCTTCTTGTTGGCCTATGAGGGAGTGGATCTGAACTGCGATAAGGTTTTACAATGGCTGATGACATAAATGCAATGCTCAAAAGATTAAAGTTTTCAGAAGAAGAGTCTGTCCAGCTCATTAGCACCAATGCCGAAAATAATTTCCAAGCGTTTGAAACATGAGTGGTGGACAAAATAATGGTGGAGAAACTGAATAGGGACGCGATGTGTAAGGTTTTCAAGTCATTATGGTTCACAAAAGAAGAGGTAAATTTCGTAGCCCTAAACGATTAGGCAATAATTGTAAAGTTTGGATGCCTGGAAGATAGAAGCAGAATTCTCAACCTCATGCCCTGGCTATTCGACAATTGCTTATTCGCTATGATGCCTTTCATTAAGGGTAAAGACATAGACACATATGAGTTCAACTTGTTTCCTTTTTAGCTAAGGGTTTACAACATACCTTTGGAATACATGGACCATCAAACTGCACTGGATGTTGGAAATGCTATAGGTGAGTTGTTGGCGATTTACTGAAAGGATAGAAATAGGGGCTGGACCGGATTCTTAAGGCTAAAAATAAAACTCAATGCCTCAAACCCTTTGCGTAGGATTGTGAAGCTAGTGGGAAGAGATGGGATTGAAATAATATGTGTTCTTAAGTATGAGAGGTTACCAGCTTTTTGCTACTCTTGTTGATTAATTGGACATACTACAAAAAAGGTGTAAAAACAAATATGGAGCCTCAGAGTTAAAAGTATTAAATCTCTAATGTGGATGATGGCTAATATAGTGGTTCCAAATCAAAAGAGGGGCATATGGAAAAATGGAGTTGAAATAGTGGCAACAAAAAATCTACCGAATGAGGACAAAGAGGAGAGTAAAACAGATACAAAGGATGATAGTGGGAAACTCCTACAGCAAGGAAAAGAAAACGGATGTGAAGAGGACTCAATATCTAATTCTCTAATGGGAAAAAGAAATCATAAATCTATGCGTGATGGACTGGAACATTTTAAAAGAAAAAGAAAGAGACAAAAGGGTCTGAATGGAGATCACAAAGATGAGAGCCCATCCAAAATAGTGAGGAGAAGACTGTTGGACAATGTTTCACCACTCAAGGCGGCAACTAGTGAATAGCCTTGCCAAGAGCAATGAAGATCATTTTTTGGAACTATCGTGGGATTGGAAACCTACGACAGTTCGTGAATTAAAGCAACTCCTCATTACCAATGACCCTGATATAATTTTCCTTTGTGAAACAAAAACTCATGCTAATAAATTTTCTTCTATTCATAGTAAGTGCAGGATGGAGGGGTGCTCAGTTGTTAACGCTAATGACAACCCCATCCACTTTATCGGTTTCTAAGGGAGCACTGATCTTAATAAAAGACAAAGCTTATGGAATATGCTAAGGAGGGTTGGCAAGTCTATTAAGGAGAAGTGGATCATTGGGGGATATTTCAATGCGATTCTTGAAAATGCAGAAAAAGAAGGGGGTAGGAGGAAGCCAAATGCCCTTATGGAGGATTTTTGTGACGTCGTAGATGAGCTTTCGATGGTTGAATTGAAAACGAACAATGGGTGGTTTACTTGGGTCAATGACAGGAAGGGTACAGCAACGGTCAATGAGAGACTCAATCATTTTTTGACGTCTTCAAATGGTGTGGCTAGCTTCCCATTCATGGAGACCAATGTGATCCGCCAGTCCACTTCTGACCATGATGCTATAGTTTTAAATACTGAGGGCCGTAAGTCGAGAGATAGGATAAGAGACCCTAGAATAAGTTTTGGATATGATATCTGCTAGGCTAAAGAGTATGAAGCAAAAAAAAATATATTAAGGATGCTTAGCAGAAGGGCTCTACGGATATTATGGGAAAGATTGAGAAGGTGGGTAAAGATCTTAGAGCATGGCAATATAACAGGTACAAAAAAATACGCAATCAGATTGGTGCTTTATAGACGAATATTAATAAAATCATTGACAGCCCAGGAAGTACTTACGAGGGTAATAGAGTTAGGACTATGAGATTAAAACTTGAAAATTTGTTGGATAAAGAGGAGAAGTACTGGGCACAATTTTTGAGGGTCAACTGGTTGAAGGAGGGTGATAGAAATACTCAGTTCTTTCATGTGAGGGCCACAAATTGAGAGAAAAAAATAGCATAGTTAGATTAAAAGACATGAATGGCTACTGGAGAGAAAACACAATGGATATCTATAAAGCGGTTAGGGAGTATTTTCAAAATTTATTCAAGTCAAATTTAAATACTAAAGTTGTGCTAAATCTTGACTATATTGAGAATTGTATTTCAGGGGAGGTGAATAGCAGACTGTTGTAGGAGTTTACGGACAATGAAATTAAGGAACCTTTCAGTCAAATGGATCCAAGAAAAGCCCTAGGAATTGATGGCTTGTCAGGAAATTTTTACAAAGAAAACTGGGATGTGGTGGGGAATGATATTATTAATTTGTGCCATGAGGTTCTTAGGGGTGTTAGAAATGTGAACAGTTTAAAGATCCAGTGGATATGACTAATTTTTGCCCGATCAATCTTTGTAGGGTGGTGTACAAAATTGTAGCCAAAGTGCTCACAAATCGTTTGAAAGAAACCCTCCCATTGTGCATTAGCCAAAACCAAAGCGCCTTTGTTCTGGGGAGAATAATCCACAACAATATTTTGACTGCCCATGAACTGGTCCATTATCTCTAAAGTGCAAAGAATGGGCCCAACAAAGGATTCGTAATTAAGCTCAATATGAGCAAAGCATATGACCGGGTGGAGTGGATTTTCAATGAAGAGGTTATGAAGAAGATGGGCTATGCCGATGAATGGGTGTCTAAAATTATGAGTTGTGTTTGCTTGGTCTGCTATGTTGTTAAATGCAACTCCACCCTCTCTAAAATGATTATGCCAAAAAGAGGCCTCAAACAAGGGGATCCTCTCTCTCCCTACCTCTCTTTTTTTTTTTTTGCACGGATGTATTTTCAAAATTGTTAATTCGTACTCAGAATAATAATATGCTTAAGGGAATTCTGGCTAACATAAATGGTTCGCGTATAAATCACCTCTTTTTTGCCAATGATGCACTTTTTTTTATCTGTAATAGAAAAAGAGATATGGAGGAACTTGTAAATATTATTACAGATTTTACTTGTGATTCGGGCCAAAAGATTAATAAAGACAAATCCTTGATTATGTTTAGCCCGAAAACCCCTTTGACTCAAAGACAACTATTTAGTTCTATACTTAGAATGTGCATGGTTGACAATCTAGATAGTTACCTAGGGTTACCATTACCCATTAGAAGAAAAAAGTCATTAGCTTTTACTAACATCATTAATCGGTGCACTTGCAGGATAAACAGTTGGTCAAAACGTTTGCTATCTTACGGAAGAAAAGAGGTGTTCATCAAAGATATTATTCAGTCTATACCAGCTTACACGTTCTTAGTTTTTCTTGCTCGTAAAGGTATTATTGACGATTTTCACTCAAAAATCGGCTGTCTGTGGTGGACAAATAATGAAAAGACCTGTGGTTGGGCTATGATGGCCTGGGATCGGTTGTGTTTTCAAAAAGGGATGGGAGGTATAGGCTTTTGGGATATGCATATGTTTAATTTGGCTTTATTGGGTAGACAAGTTTGGAGACTTATTACTCAAAAGGATACCTTCTGTTTTAAAGTTTTAAGTGTGAAATATTTCTTTGAAGGGGATGTGCTTTGGCATAAACATTGTGATAAATGGCTTTTACCTGGGCGAGCATTGCTAAGGCTGCCTGTAACGCCCCATGCCTGAGATTGTTACCGGAGTCAAACACAAGGTAATAACGGGCTTGATTCTTTTCCTAACACGGTTCATTTTAAAATTTTCCAGACAGGCTGGCAAACTGCGTCACAGTTACCTCAAAAATCATATCTCGAGTTTGGAAACTCAAAAACTGATTCCGTAAATTTTTTCTAAAACTAGACTCGTATATCTATCTACACATTTTTTTCTAGAATTTTTGAACAGGCCAATTAGTACAGTTTATTATCTAAAGTCTCCCCTGTTTCAGGGTTCGACTACTCTGACCTTTATGCAATACGACCTATATATCTCCCTGTACAAGGCTCCAATACATATGCTGTTTGTTTCTAATGAAACTAGACTCAAAAAGGAATCTATAAATGTAAGGAATGTCTTCTAGTTATTTCTGGTTAATTTATGGTAAATTTTCAAAGTCAGAACAGGGGATCCAGTATTTGTTCTGGCCCAGTTTTACGAAAACTTAAAAATCTCATAAAATACTGCTCATATGGTCGCTTCGCTTCTTCCATATGAAAATAGACTCATCAAGATTCGATTATATATTTTATTCATTATTTAATTACATTTCTACAATTTTTAGTGATTTTTCAAACTCACACCACTGCTGTTATCAATATCTATTTTAAGGCCAAATTCACCTATTTCCTAGTTTTCCATAGTACAACTAACTATTAACATACATAGCATCAATTAAGATCGGAATTAACCATTGCCAACATTTCCACACCTCTCTATAACCAAGTATAAACAAAAAGATTATAACACTATGTTTAAAATATATAAGCCATTTTCGCATGGCCACCGAAATATATATATATATACACATTACCAAAAGGGACTTAGTTAACAACAAAGTTAGTCCTATACATGCCGTTTTCAAAATAGAACCGAGAGAGTACCAAAAAGTGGCTTAGATAGTGTGAATGACTTCGACCTTGCCCTTCCCAAATCCGATAAATGATTTAACAAAATCTATAAAACAGAGAAATCAAAGTAACGAAGTAAGCATTTAAATGCTTAGTAAGTTCAAGTAATAAAACTTATTTATGATTACAGTATAACATTCTTATAACTAAATGAATATTTGCATATACACTCATTCCCGAAATCATGCTTATCTCACACACCAACCAATATAATCATACATATGGGATTAAACCTAACTAGAGGCCGGAAGTTGTTAATCAATCACGTAAGTACTATCAAAAAGGAATTTACCTTTTCGATACATATTTAAACATACCTTATCATTGGATTTGTATGAATGTGTAAATTACAAATTTTACAGCAAGATTGATCATTTCCAAATTCAAGTACTTACGGGATTTAGCCGGATGTAGCAACTCGCGTAAAAGCCTTCGGGTTCTAGCCCAGATGTAGCAACTCGCGTAAAAGCCTTCGGGTTTTAGCCCGGATGTAGCAACTCGCGTAAAAGCCTTCGGGTTTTAGCCCGGATGTAATCACTAGCACAAATGCCATCGAGCCTTAGCCCGGATAAAACCACTAGCACAATTGCCTTCGGGTCTTAGCCCGGTTGTCATTCGAATAATCGTACACATATGTCATTTAATCGTGATACATCCACATTTAATTGTTCATTACTGAAACTCACACACAAAACATTTATCAAACATTACTAATTTCGGTTAAATAGTCACATACAAGAACATGATTTTATTTGACTTTATAACCTGATTTTTATACACATTTGGATACCCATCATAGGTATAAACTAATCTCCTCATTAAACAATTCAAAAAGAATCATTATATCGCTATTTATTTGATATGCTTATATGTTATAACTTAATCAAGTCATAAACTAAGTTCATTGCTCGAAAACTTACCTTATACTTTTCTGAACAACCTCGGTTTAGCTATTTCGCGACTTTAGCTTTTCCTCTATCCGATGTTGCCTTTTTATGCTCTTGAGCTATGTTAAATGAGTTTAGTTATATTAGACCTTGTCAATATTTATTTAAGCATTTAAAACAACTCCTTGATTATTAAACACTCATTCGGCAAGAACATAGGTAGCTCATGCTACAAAAATTTTAATTCATTAGCCGAATACTCAAGTATCTATAATGAACTCTTATGACATCTTCTTCAAGACACATTCGGCTATGACCAATTTCTTCTTAAGGCTCTCAATCAAACCACCATCAAATGTATCATCACAAGGTTCCACACTTAGCAATGCTAATGACATTAAAACCATTCATCTTAACGAAACTTAACTCATACACAACCTATATTCTAACCATAAAATGAGTAGAATTTTAATCAATCATCCAAACACCTTCGTGCCTAAACATCATTCCAACCTACTCTCATTTTACATCTATAAAATTTCAAACCGAATATGCCTATACTTACATCATGTAAACATCAACCTTAAATTCCTTTCACAAAGCATGCTTCCGAAAATGATAAGGCAATATAACAACCCTTAACTAAACTTATAATTCCTACATATCACATTCCAAGTATTAACCTTATTCTATCATTTAATAAACAAACTTTACTCAACAACTTCATAGCTCAAATTCGGCAATTTCATCAACTTACTAGATGCATTATTTTTATTCATTGATTCAAACTACATACAAATAATAACTACTTGCAACTTAGTCATTAACATGAAAACAACTATTTATCCCATCCCTTTCTACTATAGCCGAAGGTTCAAGTTATCACACCATTCCAATTTAGTCATGGGTTAAGCAAGAAAACTAAATGACAACTCAACCATGTTAAAAAATCCATGAATTATCAATGAACTTACCTTAAAGCTAGAAAACACACCATAGCCAATTTCTCCAAGTTCTTCCTCTTCTAACTACGGCAATGAGAATCAAGGATGGAGAAACTTTGGTTTCTCCTCCCACTAATTCATTATTCTATTATTATTTTCCATCTTTTACTTTATTTTTATTATTTTTTTAACACTAACATATAAATAACAAATAATTATTATGTGATTTAATTCATGACATGGCCGGCCACTATCCAAGGTTTGGTTAATTTGACATGCAAATACACCCTTTTGACATTATGCACTATTAGGTCCTTATAGATTAACCTATCACATTTCAAAAGTGTTACACCTAAGTCCTATTGAACAAATTCAATGCAAATGACCAAATCAAAGCTTGAAACTTTCACACTTGTATTTAATCACTTCATAAACATGAAATATAGCTTATAATTATTATTATTATTTTTTTATAGCTCGGTTCTGTGGTCCCGAAACCACTTCCCGATTAGGGTCAAATTAGGGCTGTCACAACTCTCCCCCACTTAAGAAATTTTCGTCCCCGAAAATCTTACCGGTAAATAGGTTTGGGTAACGTTCTTTCATAGAGTTTTCGGTTTCCCAAGTAGCTTCTTCGATCCCGTGTTTGAGCCATAACACCTTTACTAATGGAACCCTTTTTTTTTCGCAATTCTTTCACTTCACGAGCTAGGATACGTATCGGTTCTTCTTCATAACTCATATCGGCTTGAATTTCAACCTCTGAGGGATTAATTATGTGCGAAGGATCAGATCTATAACGTCGAAGCATTGATACATGAAAAACATTGTGGATCCTTTCGAGTTCAGGGGGCAAAATCAATCTATACGCAACTGGACCAATTCGTTCGGATATTTCATATGGCCCTATGAACCTCGGACTCAGTTTGCCTTTGCGGCCAAATCTGAGTATCTTTTTCCAAGGTGAGACCTTAAGAAACACTTTGTCTCCCACCTGATACTCAATATCTCTTCGTTTTAAGTCCGCATACGATTTCTGACGATCTGATGCTGCCTTCAGACTTTCACGAATTGTTTTTACTTTCTGTTCAGCATCTTTAATCAAATCCACTCCGAAAATTTTACTTTCACCGAGCTCGGTCCAAAACAACGGCGTACGGCATTTACGCCCGTACAAAGCTTCATAAGGAGCCATCTTAATACTTGATTGAAAACTATTGTTGTAAGCGAACTCAATCAAAGGTAAATACCGCTCCCATGAACCACTAAACTCAAGGATGCAACATCTCAACATATCCTCAAGTATCTGAATTATCCGCTCGGATTGACCATCGATTTGCTTGCGGATGAAAAGGTGCTAAAATGCAGCTCGGTACCCAAAGCTTCTTGCAATTTCTTCCAAAATCGTGAGGTGAATCTCGGATCTCTGTCCGACACAATAGAAATCGGTACCCCATGTAGTCTCACAATCTGAGAAACATACAATTCAGCTAGTTTATCCAATGAAAAATCCGTACGTACGGGGATAAAATGAGCCGACTTAGTCAGTCTATCAACAACAACCCAAATCGCATCTTTCTTCATTGGGTCGACAATGGCAACCCGGATACAAAATCCATCGTGACTCGATCCCATTTCCATTCGTGTATCATGATCGGGCGAAGTAAACCAGAGGCACTTGATGCTCCGCATTCACTTGCTGACATATTAAACATTTTGAAACAAAATCGGAAATGTCTCGTTTCATACCATGCCACCAAAACTGACGTCTCAGATCGTTGTACATTTTCGTACTCCCCGGGTGAAGTGACATTCGACCACAATGAGCTTCGTTCAAAATCATCGAAATGAGTTCTGCATTTCTTGGAACACACAACCGACTTCTGAACCTCAAACAGTCGTCCTCATCAAGTTGAAACTCTGATTCCATATTCGGGACACATTCAGCCCGTTTTGCAACCAATTCTTCATCGATTTTCTGAGCTTCACGAATTTGATGAATCAACAATGGTTTGGCCTTTAATTCCGCCACTAACACATTGTCGGATAAAATAGACAAATATACATTCATTGCTCGTAAAGCAAACAGTGATTTACGACTTAAGGCATCCGCAACCACATTAGCCTTTCCCGGATGATAGTCAATAACAAGCTCATAATCTTTTAACAACTCAAGCCAACGTCTTTGTCACAGATTTAAGTCTCTTTGGGTCATCAAATATTTAAGACTTTTGTGATCCGAAAACACATGGCACTTCTCACCAAATAAGTAATGTCGCCATATTTTCAAGGCGAATACAATGGCAGCTAATTCGAGATCATGAGTCGGATAATTTTTCTCATGTGGTTTTAATTGTCTCGACGCATATGCTACAACTCGACTTTCTTGCATCAATACGCAACCCAACCCAAGTAGGGAGGCATCACTATAAATGACAAACTCTTTGCCTGATTCGGGCTGCACTAAGATTGGAGCTTCAGTCAAATAGGTTTTCAGTTGATCAAAACTTTTCTGACATTTATCCGTCCATTCGAACTTAACATCTTTTTGAAGTAGCTTCGTCATTGGTGTGGCTATCATCGAGAAACCTTTTACAAATCGTCGGTAGTAACCGGCAAGTCCCAAAAAGCTTCGAACCTCAGTAATATTTCTCGGAGGCTTCCAGTTAAGTATGGCTGAAATTTTATTCGGATCAACTCGAATACCCGATGCAGATACCACATGACCCAAAAAGCTAACTTCTCTTAACCAGAACTCACACTTACTGAACTTAGCGTATAACTGTTTATCCCGTAAAATTCGCAACACTAATCTCAGGTGCCCGGCATGTTCGGTCTCATCTCTAGAATAGACCAAGATGTCATCAATAAACACAACTACGAACCGGTCCAAATACTGTCTGAAGATTCGATTCATCAAATCCATAAACACCGCAGGGGTATTAGTGAGCCCAAACGGCATCACTAAAAACTCGTAGTGGCCGTATCTCGTTCTGAAAGCAGTTTTGGGTATATCCGAATCTCGAACTCGCAGCTGATAATAACCCGATCTCAAATCTATCTTTGAAAACACCGTGGCTCCCTTCAGTTGGTCAAACAAATCATCAATACGCGGTAACGGATATTTATTCTTTATCGTCACTTTATTCAGCTGACGGTAGTCAATGCACAACCTCATGGTTCCGTCCTTCTTTTTCACAAACAATACTGGTGCACCCCATGGTGAAAAACTTGGTCGAGCGAAACCTTTATCCACAACTCTTGCAAATGAGCTTCGGCCTTTAATTCCGTTGGTGCCATACGATACGGAGCTATCGAAATCGGTGTAGTCCCAGGTACAAGCTCGATGCCAAACTCTACCTCCCGAACAGGTGGTAAACCCGGTAATTCTTCAGGAAAAACATCAGGGTATTCACAAACCACTGGTACAGATTCAGGCTTCTTTTCTAGCTCTTTGTCATTCAGTACATACGCAAGGTATGTTTCACACCCCTTTCTTACACATTTCTGAGCCAGCATCGACGATATTACAGCTGGCAACCTATTCAAGTCAGTAGACTCGACTCGGATTATCTCGTTATTTACACACCTCAAATCGATGGTTTTTCTTTTGCAATTTACAATTGCGTCATGTACGGTCAACCAATCCATACCGAGGATAACATCAAATTCGTCAAACGGTAAAAGCATCAAATCGTAGGAAAACAGAACCTCGGATTACTAGGGGCATTTCTTGCACACTTTGTCGACAAATGCACGTGAATTACGACCCAAGGGATTTGACACCGAATTACAAACTCGTGAGACTCAACGGTAGAGTCTTCCATGGATGCTAAGGTTTCACATATATAAGAATGAGTAGAACCGTGGTCAATCAAAGCAATCACATTAGCATCAAAGAGAGTAAAAGTATGCGGTAATAACATCATCGCGAGGAAGCATCCTCGCGAGCGCCAGATAGCGTAAGCCCTAGCAGCACACGAGCCTCGAGATCTGGTTGTAGCATCTCTAGATCCTCTCGACCACCGCTAGCATCCCCGCATTTCTAGATGGTCTACCTCGGAGCAAAGAGTAGCACCCGGTTTCCCACTCGCTTTACATTCGGCCTGATGGTCTCGAGCAATCCTTAATGAAGTGATCACTGATCCACACTTATATAGGGAGCGATCATGGAATCTCTAACTCCCGAATGCCATTTACCACAACATCGACACTCTGCCCTATCTCGACGATCATTTTCCACACCGGCAATCGAGGTGACTCGCGTACTCACAGGGGGTCGTTCGCGATCTCGTCTGGAAAAACCCGAAGTGTCTTTGGATCGGCCAGAATCATCTCTAAACCTCTTCGATGACTGTTGAAAGGGTTTCCCCGTATATCTCTTACGAAACTCTTTGGCTCCCAATTCAGCTTTTCTTTTCTCCTTGCTGAGCTCTTCGGCTTTGCAAGCTCGCTCGACAAGTACTACGAACTCTCTGATTTCTAGAACACCAACATACAACCTTATATCTTCGTTCAAACCATCTTCAAAATGTTTACACATTACAGCTTCTGAAGAAACACATTCTCGAGCGTACCGGCTAAGTCTCACAAACTTTCGCTCATAATCAGTAACCGTCATAGAACCTTGTTTAAGTTCAAGAAATTCCTTTCGTTTTTGATCAATAAATCTCTGGCTGATATACTTTTTTCGAAACTCGGTTTGGAAAAACTCCCAAGTTACCCTCTCGGGCACAACAGAATCAACGTATTCCACCAATAGTAGGCGTAATCACGTAGCGAGAGAGATAGTACACTTTAGGCATTCCTCGGGTGTGCAAGATAGTTCATCAAGTACCGGATAGTATTATCCAACCAAAATTCAGCTTGCTCAAGATCGCCGTTATCTCGTAGCCTTAAATTCGATAGCCCCGTGCTTTGGATTCTCATCAATCGGGGCTTGTTCAATCTCATCCGATCGGTTACGAGAGTTATGCGGGTGCCGGGGATGTATTAGCGAGGATTGGGGTTGTGGGAATGTACCGTATTAGTTCGGATGTCTTGGTTAAACCATTCATTCATCACATTATAAAAGGCTTGTCTAGCCTCGTCGTTTTGATTGCTTGCAACAAAGTTGAGAGTCCATTGGCGCCGCTCCCGCGCGCGGAGCAGCGCTACACTCTCCACATCATCGCTACCGCTCGATTGGGATCGGGTCCATTACTAACAAAAACACATTTTTAATCGCGAAATCATCACACTATCGTAATAACACAAAACGGCATGTATAGCTAGACTCATACATACTACGTTAGTCCGAGAATCGACTAAACAATTGCTCGATACCAATAAAATTGTAACGCCCCATGCCGAGATTGTTACCTGAGTCAAACACAAGGTAATAACGGGCTTGATTCTTTTCCTAACACGGTTCATTTTAAAATTTTCCAGACAGGCTGGCAAACTGCGTCACAGTTACCTCAAAATCATATCTCGAGTTTGGAAACTCGAAAACTGATTCTGTAAATTTTTTCTAAAACTAGACTCGTATATCTATCTACAAATTTTTTTCTAGAATTTTTGAACAGGCCAATTAGTACAGTTTATTATCTAAAGTCTCCCCTGTTTCAGGGTTCGACTACTCTGACCTTTATGCAATACGACCTATATATCTCCCTGTACAAGGCTCCAATACATATGCTGTTTGTTTCTAATGAAACTAGACTCAAAAAGGAATCTATACATATAAGGAATGTCTTCTAGTTATTTCTGGTTAATTTATGGTAAATTTTCAAAGTCAGAAAAGGGGATCCAGTATTTGTTCTGGCCCAGTTTTACGAAAACTTAAAAATCTCATAAAATACTGCTCATATGGTCGCTTCGCTTCTTCCATATGAAAATAGACTCATCAAGATTCGATTATATATTTTATTCATTATTTAATTACATTTCTACAATTTTTAGTGATTTTTCAAACTCACACCACTGCTGTTATCAACATCTATTTTAAGGCCAAATTCACCTATTTCCTAGTTTTCCATAGTACAACTAACTATTGACATACATAGCATCAATTAAGATCGGAATTAACCATTGCCAACATTTCCACACCTCTCTATAACCAAGTATAAACAAAAAGATTATAACACTATGTTTAAAATATATAAGCCATTTTCGCATGGCCTACCGAATATATATATATATACACATTACCAAAAGGGACTTAGTTAACAACAAAGTTAGTCCTATACATGCCGTTTTTCAAAATAGAACCGAGAGAGTACCAAAAGTGGCTTAGATAGTGTGAATGACTTCGACCTTGCCCTTCCCAAATCTGATAGTGATTTAACAAAATCTATAAAACAGAGAAATCAAAGTAACGAAGTAAGCATTTAAATGCTTAGTAAGTTCAAGTAATAAAACTTATTTATGATTACAGTATAACATTCTTATAACTAAATGAATATTTGCATATACACTCATTCCCGAAATCATGCTTATCTCACACACCAACCAATATAATCATACATATGGGATTAAACCTAACTAGAGGCGGAAGTTGTTAATCAATCACGTAAGTACTATCAAAAAGGAATTTACCTTCTCGATACATATTTAAACATACCTTATCATTGGATTTGTATGAATGTGTAAATTACAAATTTTACAGCAAGATTGATCATTTCCAAATTCAAGTACTTACGGATTTAGCGGATGTAGCAACTCGCGTAAAAGCCTTCGGGTTCTAGCCCGGATGTAGCAACTCGCGTAAAAGCCTTGGGTTTTAGCCCGGATGTAGCAACTCGCGTAAAAGCCTTTGGGTTTTAGCCGGATGTAATCACTAGCACAAATGCCATCGAGCCTTAGCCGGATAAAACCACTAGCACAATTGCCTTCGGGTCTTAGCCCGGTTGTCATTCGAATAATCGTACACATATGTCATTTAATCGTGATACATCCACATTTAATTGTTCATCATCAAACTCACACACAAAACATTTATCAAACATTACTAATTTCGGTTAAATAGTCACATACAAGAACATGATTTTATTTGACTTTATAACCTGATTTTTATACACATTTGGATACCCATCATAGGTATAAACTAATCTCCTCATTAAACAATTCAAAAGAATCATTATATCGCTATTTATTTGATATGCTTATATGTTATAACTTAATCAAGTCATAAACTAAGTTCATTGCTCTAAAAACTTACCTTATACTTTTCTCGAACAACCTCGGTTTAGCTATTCGCGACTTTAGCTTTTCCTCTATCCGATGTTGCCCCTTTATGCTCTTGAGCTATGTTAAATGAGTTTAGTTATATTAGACCTTGTCAATATTTATTTAAGCATTTAAAACAACTCCTTGATTATTAAACACTCATTCGGCAAGAACATAGGTAGCTCATGCTACAAAAATTTTAATTCATTAGCCGAATACTCAAGTATCTATAATGAACTCTTATGACATCTTCTTCAAGACACATTCGGCTATGACCAATTTCTTCTTAAGGCTCTCAATCAAACCACCATCAAATGTATCATCACAAGGTTCCACACTTAGCAATGCTAATGACATTAAAACCATTCATCTTAACCGAAACTTAACTCATACACAACCTATATTCTAACCATAAAATGAGTAGAATTTTAATCAATCATCCAAACACCTTCGTGCCTAAACATCATTCCAACCTACTCTCATTTTACATCTATAAAATTTCAAACCGAATATGCCTATACTTACATCATGTAAACATCAACCTTAAATTCCTTTCACAAAGCATGCTTAGAAAATGATAAGGCAATATAACAACCCTTAACTAAACTTATAATTCCTACATATCACATTCCAAGTATTAACCTTATTCTATCATTTAATAAACAAACTTTACTCAACAACTTCATAGCTCAAATTCGCAATTTCATCAACTTACTAGATGCATTATTTTTATTCATTGATTCAAACTACATACAAATAATAACTACTTGCAACTTAGTCATTAACATGAAAACAACTATTTATCCCATCCCTTTCTACTATAGCCGAAGGTTCAAGTTTACACCACCATTCCAATTTAGTCATGGGTTAAGCAAGAAAACTAAATGACAACTCAACCATGTTAAAAAATCCATGAATTATCAATGAACTTACCTTAAAGCTAGAAAACACACCATAGCCAATTTCTCCAAGTTCTTCCTCTTCTAACTACGGCAATGAGAATCAAGGATGGAGAAACTTTGGTTTCTCCTCCCACTAATTCATTATTCTATTATTATTTTCCATCTTTTACTTTATTTTTATTATTTTTTTAACACTAACATATAAATAACAAATAATTATTATGTGATTTAATTCATGACATGGCCGGCCACTATCCAAGGTTTGGTTAATTTGACATGCAAATACACCCTTTTGACATTATGCACTATTAGGTCCTTATAGATTAACCTATCACATTTCAAAAGTGTTACACCTAAGTCCTATTGAACAAATTCAATGCAAATGACCAAATCAAAGCTTGAAACTTTCACACTTGTATTTAATCACTTCATAAACATGAAATATAGCTTATAATTATTATTATTATTATTTTATAGCTCGGTTCTGTGGTCCCGAAACCACTTCCCGATTAGGGTCAAATTAGGGCTGTCACACTGCCGATGCTTTAAAGGATGGCTTTATGTGGCAAGTGGATGATGGCAACACGATAGACATTTGGTGGGACTATTAGGGTGTCGAAGGCCTTAAAGGTGATTTAGTTTTTTGGTCCCTTTTAACAAATAATGAGAAGAAAGTCAAAGACCCATGGGACCAGAATTATAGGCGGTGGAAAAGGGAGAGGGTAATTCAGCTTTACAAATATACGTTGGGGGACTACATTTACAATTTATCCATTCTCATAATGAGGTTAAAGACACTAGAATGTGGACTCAAAACCTGCATAGCTTCTATACTTCGAAGTTAGCCTATTCTTGGCTGACCCTCAAGAGAATTGGTTTTGTTCCCCATAGATTTTTTTCGGAGAGCCATTTGGAAACTTAAAATGCTCCCCAAGATTATGGTTTTCAGTTGGAGAATCGATCATAATATTCTGACTACCTTCGATAACATTGCTCGTATCTTCTAAGGTTTCTCAAAAACTTGTCCTAAATACAATAACAGAGACAAAACATTGATTCATGAAATGAAAGATTACCCAAAGGCTCATGAAATCCTGGTTATTAGGGGCTTAAACAATAGGGTTATCGATGGGAACTAGGACCACTGCATTGACTGGTTGGAAGATGTCTTCTGTGATCTCGACAACAAGGCGGTGGCTGATTTTTTCACTCTTCTCTGGAATAACTGGAACGAAAGAAACAAGATGGTGTTTCAAGGCAAGATGGATGTTGCTTGGTGGTGTGGGAAAGGGCACAAACACTTAGCAAAGATTTCAAAATTTTTAATCTGACTGAACCCCCAGTGCTTTCCCTAACCCGGTGCGTAACGGCTGGATAAAACCTTGAAATGGTTACATTAAAGTAAATGTGGACGCTACTGTTTCATTTGGTTATAGTGGGTTCGGAGCAATTGCAAGAGATCATGACAACTTTGTAATTAGGGGCTGTTATAATCATGTTGAAAATTCCTTGGACGCGATTTGGGCAGAATTGAAAGCCTTGAGTGAAGGTTTAAAATTGGCCTCTTAGTTAAAAGTGGCTAAGCTCATTTTGGAATCTGACAGTGCTATATTAGTCAATACAGTCAATAAGAGAGAGCAGGATGTCACTATTCTGGGCCAGTGCATGAAGCAGGAATGCAAACCCTTTAGAAATTTTGAATCGGTCCAAATAAATTGGATTAATCGCAATAGTAACAATGCTATAGATTTAATTCGTAATTTAGCTATTAAGAAGAGAATTAATTTGTATTTTGATATGAATTATTCGTTGGAAATTCATAACATTATTATTCATGAAGCAATAAATTGAGGTTGACCTTAGGGTCATTTTCTATAAAAAAAAGATATCTTACTGTCAGTGCATTCTATAAGTTTGTACTGCCATGTATAGCTCATCAGAATTCAAAGAAATTTAGATTCCACCATTGGATCAAAACTCACTCAACCATTTGGTAATTCTGAGTGGGCAGAATTTCTATTGGACAAAACTCTTCCTACTAGCTTTATATCTCTCCACAAAACAACATGCCTCTTCATCTTCCTCTTTCACCCACTATAAATCCCCTCCCACTATATTGAATATAACGCATTCAAGCAACCATTTTTATTTCATCTATCTTCTCAAAATCATATCTTTTTACCTGTAAACTGTTCTTCCTCAACAAAAGATGGCCACTGGAGAACATGTGTCCTCTGCTACCACAGTTCGTGAATCGGAATCCCCCATACCAGTGCAGACAAAGGAGCTAGCAATCTTTTTGAATAAAGTGGCAAATGAACGATTTTTGACAATATACTGAAGCGAAACTTCCATCCCGACCAGGGCATTTCCCTTTCGCCACAACAAGACTTGGGTAAGCAAGTCTCCAAAACCATCTCAAAGTTAAAATGGGAAACATTTTGCACCTATCCTGACAACTACTCTCCTTCACTAGTACGTGAGTTTTATGCTAATCTCTACGATCATGAGTTAGAGTTCATTTTCATTCAAGAAGGTTTAATACCATGGGACACTGCAACAATCAACAAGTTGTACAGCACCAAGGTCGATGTCGACGAACACTTCGAGTTCATAGATGACATCATAGATGAAAAATGGGTTCCCATCAAAAGAATTACATGATGCACCACCGCTTCTTGATGCTGCAAGGAAAAATTTGGTTTCATTTTGCCAACTGCAGGCTAAAGCCCTCCACTCACAGCACAATAGTCACCTTAGACAGAATGTGTCTGGTACATTCTATTGTTAAGGGCAGAAAAATTGATGTAGGCACAATTCTTCACAAAGAAATAGCTGACTGCGCCGCAAGGCAGATTGGGATCTTGGTTTTCCTATCACTAGTGAGTTATTGTGCCAGCAAAGAGAAATCGTGCCCCGTACTGGTGAGGAAGTCTTAGAAAATAAAAGCCCAATCAAAGAAGCCTCTGTAGAATGAATGACTTGAGGCAAGAACATGCCAATACTGAAGGAGGCGAAGACCAGCAAGACAAGAAAGGGCAAAGCCAAAGTCGATAAAAAAGAAACAAACTTGAATGCAAATACATCATTATGGCACAAACTGAAGGATGTCGAAAAAATGGTAAATTCCATCAACAACAGGCAGATTAGGCTTGTTACTATAGTCGAAGATATGGAGAAATCCCAAAATTTGTTTTATGCTTATACCAGAGCTTGGAACAGTTCTATTGTAGCCACATTAGGCCAACTAAGCCCATCCCCACTACCAGAATTCCCTGTGTTTCCACTAATCATTTACAATTATGACCCTTATTCCTCGGATGACGACTTAGAAGACTGAGATAGACCGGTGGCATCTCCATTTATTGTGCAGGTCTCTGATACTGAGAAAGAAGTGGAATCTAGGGACATTGAAGAATGCTTGCGAACATATTGAGAGCTTGTTTGAGGATGGTATTTTTGCTGATCAAGAGGACACTATTGTTGAGAAGGAAGTTGCTGCTGTAGAAGATGAAGTTGTTGCTGAAGAAGAAGAAGTTGCTGAAAATGAGAAAGAAAAAGAAGAAGAAGAAGATTCTATTGAGAAGATTGCCACCGTACCCGAGTCTGTAGGTACAAATATTGATAATCTGGAGTGAACTGGAGCGAGACTAGCGAAAGTTGCTAAGGTAATTAGTGAGGAGCAATGTAATTCATTCGCAATAGTGGTATACATTAGACCACTCAAAGTGGCCTCTCCTACACAAACAGCAGTCAATGATGTCTGGGTAGAGCCGGGCACTAAAGAGCAATCCGAAGACCATGCAAAGCCCAAAGAAAAGGAAAGGAAGTGCTCCAAGGATAAAAAATGAAAAAAGGAGGATAAGAAAAAAAGAATGAGAAAGAAACATCATGCAGCCACATCGACGGCTACGGATAATTGAGTTAGTTTATTTTGAGCTTTATTTATAGTATTCATGCATTGTATGTAGCTTTAGGTTTTATTTTGATAAATATATATTGTCATTGCATTTTTATTATCATTACATTTTCATGTTAGTGCATTGGGGACAATGCAAACTCTAAGTTTGGGGGAATGCACATGGGGCTTGAAAATGCACCCATTTTTCAAAATTTTTTTTTTTTTTTTAGAAATGAAGCATGCAAGGTTTAATTATAGTTAATGAAAATTGTTCTAAATTTTTTTTACATTTGATACTTAATTCTTGAATCATGTAAATTATCAATGAATGGGTTGGATAAATTTGATAGAATGTTGTAGCTTCAATTCTTTGATGAATGGATTAGGTTGCATTAATAATGGATGATTGCCATCATTCCTTAAATCTTGAATGAATATGCTTTTTACAACTGCTTATAAATGTATATATAGTTATAAATTAGAGACACTCCAAAATGGGTGTAGTATGGAATGTAAAAAGGGAACACTCCAATACAAGAGTTAGAAAAATCAATCTGGCCAAAGGCTGTCACTGCATGAGTGTGTATCAGTGCAATTACGTACTCCCTGGGGTTTGTTGCACCTCATCGTTACTTCTTAGGAAGAAGGGTACAATAATAAGACGATATCCCTTATTCTAAAAAAAAAAAGAACATAAAATGTATATATACTTAGTTTTGTATAATAAATGCTGTAATGAGATAGAACTTAGGGTTTAAAACATGATGCTAGCTTTGATAAAGTTGCAACCTTATTCATTTATACTTATAAATTGTCGATGCAACATTCTTTCATCCGAATGTGATTCATTCATTGGGAAATTAGAGGGTTCAAGTTGCTAGAATGATCATTTGCCTTTGTAAAATTTTTGTAGCCTTTCTAGTTTTTGTTTTACATGAGGACAAGTAAAAACTCAAGTTTGGGGGTGTGATAGCACTAGAAAGAACATAGGTTTTCCCCCTTACTTATTGGTTAAATTGTTCCTATTTAGTTATCCTTTGCATACATTTTATCATTTTCAGTTTAGTAAATTGCATTTTATAACTCAGTGAATCCTAGCCTATTTTATTCTTAATGTTTCTATCTTATTGCATTAATGTCACTGCATGAGTTAATCCCAAATTGCATCTAGAATTGTTGCCACACCTGATAGTTGTCCGGATAAGAACCAAAATTGCGTGAGCTATCTCTCATTTTCCATTAGTTTCACATTTCTACCACACATTTTATAACTTTCACAAAATAGTCCCTATAAGGGTTTTTCATGAAAATCACCTAGAAAAAGATGTTTAACATACAACATCCTTTCATATTCCTCCATAAACCCTCAAAATACAAGCATGTCATGCATGGGTAAATTTTTAAACATAAACCCTAGCATGAAATATGGGTAGAAATGGAAAGAACAAGTTACCGGGATCTCGAAAATACGAAGAACACTAAAAAGGGGCTTGAGAGCACTTACGATTGAGCTTGGAAATTGAAGAAACCCTAACTATGGAGAGCTCAATATTTCGACAGCTATGGGGAAGAAGATGGCTGATTTTTGCTTCTTTTTCCCCTTTTTAATTCATTAAAATGGTAAATGACCAAAATGCCCTTAGACCCTTTCTTTAAAATTCATCCATGCAAGCCTATTTTTTTGTCCAAATTTCTAGAACTTGGTCAAATTACTACTTAAGGACCTCTAATTCATAATCCAAAGCAATTTCATACAAATTGTTTTTAAAATCTATGTTTTGAAACTTATTCATTTTGGTCCTTAATTCCCAATTGAACATCTTATACTTAAAATTTTTTCATGAAACTCTAATGTAAACATATTCTCATATTCTAAACCCCATAACAATCAAAAAATAAATATTTTAACGTCAGATTTGTTGTCCCGAAACCACGATTCCTACTAGGCCCTATTTTGTGATGTTACATTTCTCCCCCTTAGGGACTTTCATCCCCAAAAGTCTTACCAGCAAACAAGTTCGGGTATTGACTTCTCATGGTTTCTTTCGGGTCCCATGTAGCTTCTTCCACACCATGTCAATGCCATAGAACTCTTACTAGAGCCACATTTTTGTTTCTCAATTGTTTAACTTCGCGGGCCAATATCTTAACCGGTTCCTCACCATAGGTCATGTCCGGTCTAATCACAATCTCTGTCAGTGAAATCACATGAGGGGGGTCTGACCGGTACCTCCTTAACATAGATACATGAAATACGTCATGAATCTTCTCCAACTCAGGAGGCAATGCTAAACGATAGGCTAGCGGTCCGACTCTTTCGGTGATTTGATACGGTCTGATAATTCGCGGACTCAGTTTGCCTTTACGACCAAACCTTAACACCTTTTTCCATGGAGACACTTTCAAGAACACTTTATCTCCAACTTGGAACTCGATTTCTTTTCTTTTCAGATCATCATAAGACTTTTGCCTATCCGACGCCACTTTTAGACAATCGCGTATCACTTTAACCTTCTCTTCGGTCTCTTTGATCACATCAACCCCATGAATCTAATTTTCCCTGAGTTCTATCCAATATAATGGGCTTCTGCACTTTCTTCCATACAAGGCTTCATAAGGTGCCATTTTCAAACTCGTTTGAAAACTGTTGTTATAGGCAAATTCTACCAACGGCAAATATTTTTCCTAGCTACCCTGAAATTCAAGGATGCAACAACGCAACATATCCTCGAGAATCTGAATCATTCTCTCAGACTGACCATATGTTTGAGGATGAAAAGTCCTACTAAAACTCAACTTCAGACCCAGGGCTTCTTGTAACTTCTTCTAGAATCTCGAAGTAAACCTCAGGTCTCTATCTGAAATGATCGACAGCGGTACTCCGTATAGTCTTACTATATCAAAAATGCACAAGTCAGCCAATCTATCACAGGAGAAATCTATTATTACCGGAATAAAATGAGATGACTTCATCGATTTATCCGTTACGACCCATATGGCATCTTTCTTTTTCGGAGTCAAGGGTAGTCCCGTTACAAAATCCATGGTGATTCTATCCCATTTCCATTCGAGAACCATTATAGGTTGTAACAAACCTGAAGGTGCTTGATGTTCAGCTTTAACTTGCTGACATACTAAGCATTTCGACACAAATTCAGAAATATCCCTTTTCATGCCATTCCACCAGTACATCTTTTTCAAATCGTTGTACATCTTAGTACTTCCCGGGTGAATTGAAAAACGACTATCATGTGCTTCTTGTAAAATTCTCCAAATGAGCTCTCTACTCTTGGGTACACAAACCCTATCACTAAACATTAAGCATCCATCCGAACCAATTCAAAAATCAAACTCAATACCCGACTCACATTGAGTCCTTTTTACTTGCAAATCACTGTCATTAAACTGAGCATTATAGATTTCCTGAAGCAATGTCGGTCTCGCTTTAATCTCTGCCAAGACTGAACCATCATCGAGCAATGCCAGACGGGCATCCATGGCTTTTAGTCCAAACAAGGACTTTTTACTCAACGCATCGGTGACTATATTCGCCTTTCCCGGGTGATAGTCAATGACCAAATCGTAGTCCTTAATTAGTTCTAACCATCTCCGCTATCTCAGATTTAATTCTTTTTGAGTCATCAAGTATTTCAAACTCTTGTGGTCTGTGAAAATACGACAAGTCTCACCATATAAGTAATGCCTCCAAATCTTCAAAGAAAAAATGATGGCGGCAAGCTCTAGGTCGTGTGTCGGATAGCTCTTCTCGTGCGGCTTTAACTGTCGTGAAGCATAAGGTATCACATTGCCATCTTGCATAAGCACACAACCTAATCCATTCAAGGATGCATCACTGTAGACCACAAACTCCTTTCCCGGTTCAGACAATATTAAAACAGGAGCTTCAGTCAGCAATGTCTTCAACTTCTCAAAACTTTGCTGACATTTCTCTATCCATTCGAACTTAACATCTTTCTGAAGCAATCTCGTCATTGGAGTCACTATCACGGAGAATCCTTTCACAAACCTTCGATAGTAACCGGCTAAACCCAAAAAGCTTCTAACCTCAGTTACGTTTCTAGGCAGATTCCATTCTATAATAGCAGAGATCTTACTTGGATCAACTCGTATGCCTTCACCCAAAACAATGTGACCCAAAAATCCACTTCATGGAGCCA
Organism: Gossypium anomalum; assembly: GCA_025698475.1. Taxonomy (NCBI): domain Eukaryota; kingdom Viridiplantae; phylum Streptophyta; class Magnoliopsida; order Malvales; family Malvaceae; genus Gossypium; species Gossypium anomalum. The sequence continues at coordinate 45,819,738 of CM046963.1, forward strand.
AAACTCACTCTTACTAGCATATAGCTATTTTTCTCGTAGAGTTTGCAATACAATTCTCAAGTGTTTTGTGTGCTCTGCCTCATCTTTAGAGTAAACTTAAATGTCATCAATGAACACAACGATGAACTTATCCAAATATGGCTGAAAGATCCTGTTCATAAGATCCATGAATATGGCTGGTGCATTAGTCAGTCCAAATGGCATGACAAGAAACTCATAATGTCCGTACCTCATCCTGAAAGTCGTACCTCGTCCTGAAAGTTGTCTTAGGTACATCCGACTCCTTGACCCGCAGCTGATAATAACCAGACCTCAAGTCTATCTTGGAGAAGACGGTGGCTCCTCTCAGCTGGTCAAATAAATCATCAATTCTTGGTAAAGGATACTTATTTTTGATAGTTACCTTGTTAAGTTGTCGATAATCAATACATAATCTCATCGAACCATCTTTCTTCTCTACAAAAAGTACGGGGGCACCCCAAGGTGAAAAACTCGACTGTGCAAAGCCTTTATCCGTTAATTCTTGTAACTGTGCTTTTAACTCTTTCAACTCGGTTGGCACCATTCTATACGGAGCAATAGAAATGGTTGTCGTCCTTGGCATCAATTCAATGCCAAATTCTATCTCCCTCTCAGGAGACAATCCGGGTAGTTCTTCTGGGAATACGTCTAGATATTCACACACTATCGGGACAGACTCAATCTTCAACTCTATTTCCTTTGTGTTCAATACAACCGCAAGGTAGGCTTCATACCTTTTCCTCATATATCTCTGGGAAACCATTGCCGTGATTACCATTGGCGGCGTACTCAATTCTCTTGAATCAACCAGTAAAATCTCATCATTCGAGCACTTCAATTCAATATACTTATTGCCACAGTTTACTATTACATCATGCAAGGCTAACCAATCCATGCCAAGTATTACATTAAATTCATCAAATGGTAACAACATAAGATTAGCTAGAAAACAATGACCCTGAATCGTCAAAGACAATTCTTACAGATTCTATTAACCATCACAGATCTACCTAGTGGGTTTGACACCTAATACTAAATTTCGTAGGTTCAACCGATAATTTCATCCTAGATATCAATCTCATGCAAATGTATGAATGTGTTGACCCTGGGTCAATTAAAGCAATAACACGTGTATTGAAAAGGGAAAAAGTACTCGTGATAACATCAAGAGCAGAGGCTTCTTCTCGAGTGTGTATCACATACGTTCTTACCGGAGCTCGAGCCTCAGACTTTACAGTATTCTTAACCGCAGCTTGACTTCCACTGACATTCCCCGGATGTCTTGAAGGTTTACCCCGTGAGCAGGAGTACTTGATTTCAGGGTTGATCCCGCTTCCCATTCATTTTTTTCCGGGCAGTCTCTAAGGAAATAGTCAAAAGAACTGCATCGAAAACAAGCGCCAGTCTTTATTCGGCACTCTCCAAAGTGGAATTTGTTACAGCTCTTAAACTTCAGCCTTTGATCATCTACACTCCCCACACTAGTCGCTTTTGGGGAGGAGGACTTCTGACTCTGTCGTTTAGAACCTCTCGCTCTACCTGAATATCCTATCGATGAAGTGGAGCGTTCTTGCTGACTCCTTGCTTTCTTCATGGAAAATGAAAGCGTTTTACCACCAGACCTCTTGCTCGCAACTCGAGCTTTTCTTTTTGCTTTCTTTCTTTCATTACTAAGTTCTTCAGCCTTCTTGGCTCGATCAGCCAATGCAGCAAATTCTCGTATTTTGAGAATTCCAATCAACAGCCTGGTATCCTCATTTAAGCCTTCCTCGATATGTTTACACATTTTCGACTCAGTTTGGACCCATTCAAATACGTACTGACTTAGTCGTATGAACTCTCTCTCGTATTCTGCTACAGACTTGTTCCCTTGTTTGAGTTCCCAGAATTCCTTTCGCTTCGAGTCTAAAAACCTTTGGCTAATGTATTTCTTCCTAAACTCTGCCTGGAAGAAATCCCAAGTGATACCCTCTTTTGGCACTACCGAGGACACTGTCTTCCACCAATGGTATGCAGTATCCTTCAGGAGAGATACAACACACTTTAAACATTCCTCGGGTGTGCACGATAATTCATCTAGTACCCGCGTAGTATTTTCGCGCCAGAACTCAGTTTTTTTAGTGTCATCATCTACTTTAGCTCGGAATTCCTTGGCTCCATACTTTTTAAGTTTATCTACAGGGGCCTTAACAGTTCTTACTGGCACCACGCCTCGTGGCACATTGGCATCAGGTTGGTTAGGGGGCGGGAGAGGTCGCGGTATGTTGGGCTGATTTCTCAGATAATCCCCGAACCACTCATCCATCATATCAAAGAAGGTAGCCTAGGTCTCTTCCCGGCCTTCAGGCATAGACCTCCTACACTACTAGAAGTAGTCTGGCATACAGAAGCTAGAGCATGACTCTCTGCTCCCTCGGACTCATCTTGTGCTTGATTGGAAGACATTTACTATATTTTAAAACAATATAGAAAATTAGGAGATATCACACTATCAACATTCGAATATTGGCCTGTATGGCAAACTTTAGCATCCTCTACGGTAGTCCTAAAATCGACTAAACTGTAGCTCTGATACCACTAAATGTAACACCCTTACCCGCACTGCACCGGGGCGTGCACGAGGCGCTACTGCATGCATATACAGCGAAACTAGAATATACGGGTCATAAAATTTCTTTTCAACCTTAAGTCGATTTATTTGCGTGGGCCTACGAGGCCTTTATTTAATACCAAGAATAAATAGGAACAAAATCGGATCTTCGACATGAATCCCTTGAACAATATCCCACACACCCGTGGGTAGGGGAACACGCCCATGCCCCCAAGCCGTGGGGCTATACTGACTTATGTTCACCCTGTGTCCATAACTTGAGCATCCTGTTATATTAACATGGCCAAGACACACGCCCGTGTCTCTAGCCCGTGCTTGATGCTAACTTAAAATTTTAGGTGCAGGGGACGCACGGCCATACCACACGCCCATGTGAGTGGCCCATGTGTCTCACCATGTGGACCATATTAGGCTATTTTTCAAGCCCTAGGTCACCCCTTTATCACACTTATACTTATTGGATGTTAATTAACAAACAATATTCACTTAATACTTATGAATGGTCTCCATAAAACCTTATTGCATGGAAACCTCATATCATTGGTTTACGTATGCCATAATGTTCCTTAGTAGTCTGAGGGATGATAGCAATATTTTCCTCAACATTGGATTTTGGCTCGTTATTTACTCATTCCCAATTATGATCCTCCCAATTCCGATGAATTGGTCACATTACACAAATATGTCTATATTATGACATATACATAAACATTTAACAATTCATTTAGCATGATGGTAGGATAACATACCACAAAAGACCATATATCAAAGCCATTACAAAATGTATAAACAAGGCATCCAAGCCTTTACATTGGTTAGCCAAATGGCTTTTAACAAAATAACTCAAAAGCACCTATACATGCCAAATTAACAAAATAAAAGTATTCATATACCAAATCGGACCTAGTTGATAGTGTGTTGGAATCTCCAACCGTCCTCCAAGCCTTATGAGTCCACAAGCTCTAAAAAGTAGGAGAAAAGAGAAGAGTAAGCATTTACATGCTTAGTAAGCTCAATTAACTGGAAAGTAAACTTACCAGATAATTTAGCATTCAACCATATTTGATTAGTAAACTCAATTAGCATGAAATGCTTTTCCTAATCATGCACTAAATCAATGTGTTAGATACATATATATATAAATATCAATAACACCATGGAATTTAATTTAGATGAGCTCATCACTTTACAATTCATCTTATACAGGTGTATCATATTAGTCAAATTGAGTTTATAGGCAATCTCGATGAAAATACCCATTATCCGTCAATTTGTGTGAATGATCATATCAGATATGCACTCCCGTGAACCTCACATTCTTATGGTGGAATTACCAGTCCAGGTTAAATCCTCCATTCAGAAAACTCATAAGGTGATGCCGGGATTACCATTCCAGGCTAAATCCCATTCATGGAAAACATCCCTAATGAGCTAGGATCTAAATTACCAATCTAGGCTAAATTCAGACCCTATTTGGATTACCCATCCAGGTTAAATCCACAGTGCACACTTATTCTTCGGGAGGCTCAATCATTCGGAAGGAACACCTATCCGGGCTAGATCCTTTTCAGAGATGAGATCAATGGATTACCCGTCCGGGCTAAATCTTTTCTGCAACACATGCAGGATCTTATTTTTCATGTAAATTAGGGTTCCTCCATCGGATTTCCCATTCAACCTCAACCGAGACGTTTTTCATCATTTCATTATACAATTGTATTTTATACAATTACATATTTTGAATAAATGCAATTCATCATCATACATTTATTAACGTATACAATTTAGCATAATATATTTTGCTTAGGGTTATCCGAACTTACCTGGTATTCGTTTGTTTAAGGTTCTGATCACTCCGAAACCTTCCGTTTCCCTCGATCGACCTCTAAAATTTGTTCCTCGGGGTCTATAACAATAATAATAAATTACTAACCTTTCATTTAATCCATTTCAAGTCTCAATTCCGCCCCCGGTCAAAATGACCACTTTGCCCTTAGCCTTTCACGTTTTTACGATTTAGTCCCTAAGCTCGTATAATGAAACTCATGCAATTCCTACCTTACCCAAGCCTAGTCAAACATTTTTCTCTCCTATGATAACTCTCATTTTCCATTAGTTTCACATTTCTACCACACATTTTATAACTTTCACAAAATAGTCCCTATAAGGGTTTTTCATGAAAATCACCTAGAAAAAGATGTTTAACATACAACACCCTGTCATATTCCTCTATAAACCCTTAAAATACAAGCATGTCATACATGGGTAAATTTTTAAACATAAACCCTAGCATGAAATATGGTAGAAATGGAAAGAACAAGTTACCAGGATCTCAAAAATACGAAGAACACTAAAAACGGGGCCTGAGAGCACTTACTATTGAGCTTGGAAATTGAAGAACCCATAACTATGGAGAGCTCAAAATTTCAGCAGCTATGGGGAAGAAGATGGCTGATTTTTGCTTCTTTTTCCCCTTTTTAATTCATTAAAATGGTAAATGACCAAAATGCCCTTAGACCCTTTCTTTAAAATTCATCCATGCAAGCCCATTTTTTTTGTCCAAATTTCTAGAACTTGGTCAAATTACTATTTAAGGACCTCTAATTCATAATCCAAAGTAATTTCATACAAATTGCTTTTAAAATCCATGTTTTGAAACTTATTTAATTTGGTCCTGAATTCCCAATTGAACATCTTATACTTAAAATTTCTTCATGAAACTCTAGTGTAAACATATTCTCATATTCTAAACCCCATAACAATCATAAAATAAATATTTTAACATCAAATTTGTGGTCCCGAAACCACTATTCTGACTAGGCCCTATTTTGGGATGTTACATTGAGATTACGAAATGATAAAACTTCAGTAAGAGGAGAATAAAGAAATTATGATCTTGAGTTCTATTGAATATTATGTAAATTGTATGAGGTAGGGTATGACTACAATGATTATTGAGAGTGAGATGAGGCAAGTTATGTTATGTATGTGCATGAAAATGCATATCCTTATTGCTTATTAATTACATGCAAGTTTACTAAGCTTTATGCTTACCCCCTCTCTTTTCCATTTTCTTATAGTTTCGTCAAGCTAGCTCGAGGATCAAAGTACGTCAGAGGCACGTTCACACTATCGATTGGATTATTTGGGTATAGTTAGTCTCAACATTTTGAATATGGCATGTATAGGAACCTAGTATTTTTGTTATATGTCATATTGGCCTAGCCAAATATGTTGGCTTATAATGATAGTTGATTTATTTTGTGTATCGCCATGAGATTTGGCTCATAATACTTATTGGGTTGTAAACCTATTCATCTATGTATGTATGTGCCAATTCCATTATGATATGACCTATGGTTATGGATGATGGAATGTTGATGAATAATATGTGTGTATAAGATGGTATGGAAATGCATGCATGCAAGTCTAAGAAATACTGCTTATTTGTATATGTGATGGTAAGATTTGATTGTCATAATAGGGAGTCTTAAACAAGTATAATGTGAGGAGATGTTGTCATGCGTAAGCTATGTTTATGAGTGTTAAGTTATCATTGAAGGCATATATGTGTTTGTATAAATAAGGGTGACAATTGGTTTGGAAAATAGCCTTAAAGTTGCTCACACGGGTAGGCACACGAGCGTGTGTCTAGACCGTATGTGACACACAGCTTGCCCCATGGGTGTGTGATCCGGCCGTGTGTCCTCTGCACCCTAATTAATGCAAAATAGAATGCCTATTATTAAACACATGGGCAGAGACACGGCCATGTGGGATACAAGGCCTCAGCACACAGGCGTGTGCCCAGGCCGTGGGAAGTTCGCACCTGATTTTGGAATCTAATTCGCCATACAGCCCAAGGACACGGGCGTGTGTTCTGGCTGTGAGGTCTTATTTGGCTAATGACGTCATAGTCAGAGAGCTACATGGGCAAAGGAAAGGGCGTGTCCCAAGCCACATAGGCGTGTGGTCCTCTTTAGTGTGAAAAATTCTCTAAGTGTTGTAAAAGTTTTGAAAGTTCTCAGTTTAGTCCCAAACCACCTCTAAAGTATGTTTTGGGCCTCGTGGGGCCATATAAGGGATGAAATGCATGTAAATGAATGGTTTTAATTTGGGAAAAATTTTATGAATCGGTTCTACATGTTTGCTTACATTTAAGTTTGTAATGCCTTGTAACCTGTTCCGGTGTTGGACACTGGTAAGGGGTGTTACACTACCTCAAAATTGCCAAATATACAATGAATCGCTTACGAGCAGCTATTCCAAAACACTCACCAAAATATACGCTTTTGCCGAAAACCAAAAACTTAGACAAGTTTTTCTTTGCCTTTATCTCTTCTCATTGAAGATCCTATTAACTCAGACGCTTCAACAAGACAAACCACAGAAACACACATTCAACAATCAGTCATCAACTTCATTAAAATAGTCATAAACATAAGCCTAATCTACTTTATCTTTTAACCAAAACTTTCAACATAGAAAACTTTAGATTCAAATAACTTGGTTTACACTTAATCTTTTCGCACAAAACGAATTCCATTCATCTACATATTCATCTACGGCTAGTAATAATCTTTTAAACTACACGAAACTATACTTTTTAAGGTATCAAAATTTTTCGACAAGTTTTGGCCATAACAACGAAAAGTCATTAAAACCAGAGAAATCTTTGATGAAACTTAAAAGTTACTTTAGAAAGCCTCTAATCATGTTAAAACAAGTTGAAAAACACTTTAAAATTAATTTTTTATCCACAAACCCGAAATTCACCATTAATGACCCGATTTTCGGCTTTTATTAAGAACATGTGTTTTAACGACTAAAAACTTAGTTTTAAATACTAGATAACATTAAAAACTCATAAGGAACTGAACCATTACCTTAGATGAAGAAAATCTATGCATTTGATCGAATATCTGAAAACCTGAAAGCTTGACAATAGAATAACTATGGTATTTTTAGGTGTTTTTCTTAGTTTTTTATAGAGGTTTAAGGTTCAAGGGTGATAGAAATCAAAGAGAATTAGGAATTGGAGTTCAAAATTGATTGAAATAGAAAGAGGGATAAAGGGATGACAACACTAGTTTTGGGGAAGAGTTGACATGAAAAACTGTAGGTGAGAAGAATAAATAGGTTGGTTTTTAAATTTTGGTCTAATTGCTTCTTAGAAACTCACAATTTTGACTCTTTTACAAATTAATTTTTTTTTCTAAAATTAAAGGTATTTAAAACTCATTTTCAGGAATTGATTTAATTTTATAAAAACCATAATTAAAAACATTACTGATATGACATGTCATAGAATTTCGAACACTTAAAGGCTAAAATTCTTAAAATACCCTTAAAACTCTTAGGCCTTATTTTGGGGTGTGACAATTCTCCATTTTTAAAAAGAATTTTGTCCTTGAAATTCCCTACTGACACATCACTTACATAATCACAAGATATGTTATTTCTACTTTTAAACTAACTATCACACTTTCACTGCACACTTTGATTCTCATTCTCTCTAACTTCCTACTACTTTCCTTAATGATTCTATTCACTACCACGAACTATTCTATGATAAATTTGCCAACGATTCCCACTATTCACTATGACACTCTAATTTATAAATCTTATGACCATTTTTTTTAAATCAATAGTCCTTAACGAAATTCTCTACTTATTAGTTATGTCACCTAAAATTTACGAAGGCATAGTACCTAAGTCTACTAACAAGAATTAAGAAACTGATCATAAGACAAAAATTCTCACAATCTCAATGTTTGAATCTTGATCCTAGGGTTCCCTAATAGCATAAACTCAAGCTGAACCTCCAAACTCAACTTGAGTAGTTACAATATGAGCTGTAATTCACTACCCAACTGGTTTTCCATTACTTCTACCAAGACCACGACCTCTAGTAGGCATAGAAACAGGTGCCAAATTTTGAGTATGTGAAACCTCTACTCTATTCGGAAAATCCCTCAGAAAATGTTCCTTAGAACCACACTTAAAACATCCACCTGTCAATTTACGACACTCCCCAAGATGCCTACACTCACAATGCGGACAAAGTGGCTATCCAGAACCACTCGTCGAATCACCAGTACTAACTACAACACTATCTTGCAGCTTAGACTAACTTGGTCGAATCTCATGTCGTGCATTCCTATTAGAACCCTGAGTATCATGCTTTCTCTTAGGCGGTCAGTCAGATATACCATCGGAATTTCTCTTACCAGATTCAATAACTACAGAGCGAGACGGTTCAACTAAAGTCTCCTCAGCAGCTTTGGCTTTCTCAACTAACTCATCAAGCATCTCCACGTTATGAGCTACCAAGTAAACCTAAATTTCTCGATTAACCCAAATCAAAACCTCTTACAGTGGTCCTTTTGAAAAAGAACTAGCTCAGGAGAATATTGACTAAGTCACACAAACTCAGCCTCATAGTCAGCCACTAACAAATTACCTTGAACAAGATCTAGAAGTTCCTACTTACAAGCTTCTAGGTACTGCTCGCCCATAAACTTCCTCTTAAAAACCTCAAGAAAACAATTCCAAGTAAATTTATTAGAAACAATACCCCTTCTAATCGTATTCCACCAATGATGAGCTTCACCGTCAAGTAAGGATACAATGCAATACAACTTTTCCTTGTCAGAACAGGACATCTATTCAAGGATCCTTTCAACTCCTTCCAACCAATACTCAACTACGGTCAAATCAGTCCCTTTAACCTAAGAAAACTCTTTACCACCCAACACTTAAAGACGTTCAAGCGGCAACCTACGGTTCACAGGTGTAAGATTGGCAGGTGCAAGGTTAGCACCAGCAATCCGCTAAAACGCTCCAATTATTGCTTCTATCAGAGGGCCTACACCCTTATTAGGTATATTCACTCTACGCGATGGTACAGGAGGTGCAGAGGATGTACTATCCTCTTGAGCACTAGCTCTAACATTAACACGTCTAGGAGGCATATCTAATAATCTAACATGCACAAACACATAAACAAATAACAAACAGTGTGAGTGGCGAGGAGATGATCCAAGTCTCGTTCCTGCAAGCATACTTTAGGATTAAAGGTAATGTGTTCCCATTCTTACCCTATATTTCATGCGATTCAAACATTCAACATAGTTTAATCACTTGGGTTTCTAAGATCCATGGGTTACGAAACCCCAATTAACACATCAACAACAATCACCTAGGTCTGAGAGTTATTGAACCTAAGCTTTGATACCACTAAATGTAACACCTTATACCTAGCCTGGTTGCCAAGCCTGAATATTAGGATGCCACATCACTGTCTTGTGTCATAAACAAAATTTCAAAATCTCGTTACAAAATAAATGTCTTTTATTTTAGTATTCATATAGGTGTTAAGTCAATTCCCACTTTTTAGTTATCATCGTTACATGCTAAACATACATCACATAGTCTTATAATAATAATTATACATGCATTTAGATCAATCAAAAAAATTTCCAAACTGTTACATAGGTAACAATACTAAAAGAGTGGTATTGATATTTCTCTCAAGTGGTATTGATACCACTTGGAAAATAGATACCAAATTAGCTCACTGTTTCAAAAACCCAACTTTCGAAAAATATCGGTACCACTGATGAAGTATTGATAATTTCACCCCGAGTATCGATACTCGAAATAAAGTATTGACGCCTACAAGCAAAATAGACTTCCTGAAATTCAAATATAGCAGAGATATCATTTTTTAAAAGTTCAAATATTGATACCTCTATTCTAGACCTTAAAAATATAACATGTATCAGCACATTGATCATTCTCGATTAATCCTAAATATCATGCATCAAATACCTTATAAAATAAGCACAAAAATACCTAAAATGGCGGTCCTAAATAACATATTTTCAAGTCTACAAAATACCAATCATAATAGGCATGCAATCAACTAAACATTCATAGTAAAATCATATAGCATCTACCACATTGTCTTTCATTCCCAAAACCCAATTAAATAACTAAAACCTACTAATAATAACTAAGTTCCTGGCTTAGATCACTCCTCGAGACCACACTGCTCACACCGACACTATTTATCTGCAATGGTTTAAAAGGAGTGGGTAAGCTTAACAAGCTTAGTGAATGCTCAGAATAACCACTACTCCAACAAGTCGTCTTGCATCCCTTTTATACATTTATATACGAATATTTAGGCATATATTTTGAAACATATTAATCACATATAGTCACATATAATCCTATTTAAATGCAATTTATAATAATTTTCATAGCATCCACATACTCATTTAGGCATACATCACATTGCACATATATACACTTTTTAAGATAATTTGGCATTTGAGCTATGAAACATAAAAATGAGCTATATCATCACCCATCGGATACACGAATCTCCAATGCACCATGCATAGACATGTAGAGTCAAACATATCCCATAAAGGTAGCTTATAGCTAACACTTCCAATACACCAAACACACATATCCCGGTGAATGGAGCTTAGCTCGTATTCTCTTATCTCTTTAAAAATTGTCCTTGGGCCTCAACGCCTCAAATATCACAACACATATAAGTGAGTTGTTAAACCCAAAAATAGGGCCAAAGAGTTTTAGGGTATTTTAGGAACTTTAGCCTATATGAGCTTGAAATTTTGTAAGATTGGTACTCGATAATATTTTCGACAATGGTTTTCATAAAGTTAAGTTAATTTTTAGAAATGAGTATTAAATGTCTTTAATTTTAGAAAAGGGACTGATTTGTAAAAGGGTCAAAGCTATGGGTCTTTATGAAATAATTAAACCAATTTTTCAAATCAATCTAAAAACTTCTCCCTTCCCAGCTTGTTTCATGTAAAAAGCTTTGCTCTATTCTTGCTTGTGCCATTTTTGCTCTCCCAAGCTCTCTTCATTGATTTTGGTTGCTAAATCTTCTCCCTTTTGATTTTTGTCAATTTTCAAGACATTTATCTTCAAAATGTTCCAAGAAAACACCCAAAAATCTCACCAATTTCATCATCGTCCTTGAGTGTGAGTTTCTCGTATTTGTGTTGAAAACTTTGTCTTTCTTCCATCAAACGTAATCATTCATTTTCCTATTAGTTTTAAATGTTATTTAGTTTTTTGAACTGAACTTTTAGCTATTCAAATGCATGTTTTAGGTAAAAGCTAAAAATCGGGTCTTTAATGGTGAATTTTGAGTTTGTGGATAAAAACCTACTTTAAAAGTGTTTTTCAATTAGTTTTTACCTAATTAGAAGCTTTCTAAAGAAACTTTGAAGTTTCATCAAGGATTTCTTAGGTTTTAATAAATTTTCATTGTAATGGCCAAAACTTGTCGAAAAATTTTAATACCTGAAAATGTATAGTTTTGTGAAGTTTAAAGGTTGGGAATTAGTCATAGATGAATGGAATTCATTTCATGTAAAAATATTAAGCGTAGAATAAGTTATTTGAATTTTAAGTTTGTCATGCTAAATGGTTTAGTTACATGAGAGAGTAGTTTGGGCTTGTATTTTGGTTAGTTTAACTGAGTCCTTTGCTATTACTTGACTATGTATATCATATGATTATTGTGTGTGAAGCCTCAGGTTCATTAGACTCTATTATGAGTTGAAGGAATAGCTAGTTCAAGCTCTCACTTTTTTATGAAAGTTGATAATTGGTGAGTGTTTTGAAATAGTTGCTCATAAGCGATTCGTTGTGTATTTGGAAATTTAGAGGTAGCCTAAACCCCTTCTCTAAATTCTGAGTGTAAGTGTTCTCACATATATGTTATAATGTGATAAATGTGTGTTGTACAATTGTGAAATTATACAATCATAAACATGTATGATATGCTATGATATATGCTATATGCTTGTGATGATCGTTGTGGAAGTGAATATGATGGTATGTTATTCATGCAGGGTGACAGTAAGTAGATTGTTTTCATGTCATATGATAGAGATTATATTGTGATACTAATGTGAATATGCTATGTGCATATGTGGAAATTTGGTAAGCAAATATGTGATAATAATGTGGATATTTTGGCCTTGTGACCTTATGAGACCATTGGATATAGTTGGCATGCTATAGGATTGTGAATACTCACCTTTGTGTTGTGAAATATGTGGGGCTTTGAGGCCTACGGACAGTTTCGGAGAGATAAAGGAATGTAAGCTAAGCTCCATTCATCGGGACATGTATGTGTGGTGTGTTGGAGAGTGTTAGTTAGATGCTTCACTTATTGGACATGTTTCACTCTTTGAGTCATTATGGTGTGACGGAGATCCACGTATCCGATATGTGGTGATAGAGTCCACTTTATGCTTCATAATCTCAAGAGCCAAATTATCATAAAAAGTGACTTAATGTATTTAAATGATATTGATATATGTTGAAATATATGCTTAAGTATTCATGAGTCTACTATGTGAATGAAGTCTAGTAAGATGATTAATGTGTAAAATATGTCATAAGAGTAAAATATGATATGAGTATGATGTTTGCCTATTTCATTGATGCTTGATGGCTTATTTGTGTAGTTGTTATTCTGAGCATTCACTAAGCTTGTTAAGCTCACCCACTCCATTTTAACCTTTGCAAAGTAGTTGCGTTCTCGGTGTGAATGGTATGGCCTTCGAGGAATTAATCCAAGCCTTTCTTTAGTTGCTATAGTGGTGTAACTGGCTTATTTATTATATGGGACTTTAAGGCAATATGGTAGATTTCATTTCAATTTTGCTAAGTTAATTCTTAAGTTGTTTGCATTCTATTTATGCTTGGAAGTATGTGATTGGGACTGTTATTTCAAATATTTTGATGTTCCTTAAACTAGGTGAATGAAGCATGATGTCTATGGTTTAAGTTGAGTGGTTTTAATGCTTGTATATGCTAAATTTTTGTAACCTGGAAAAGAGGTATCGATATTAGGGCTTTAAAAATGATACCTCTATAATTTTGAAGGTGTAGTAAGAGAGAATACGAATTGGTATCGATACCTTTGCCCGAGTATCGATACTAAAGGTAAATTTATCGATACCTTGTGAAAGGTACTGATAATTTTCGACGTTTGGGAATTTAGGTGAGAAATAGAATGTAAGTTTGGTATCAATTTTTCATGTGGTATTGATAACACTTTAAGAAAATATCGTTATCACTTCTTTAGTATCGATACCTACATAACAGTTTTAGAAATTTTACAATTTGGCCCTTTGACAGGTTTGATTAATATTTTTAAAACCATTGGTGTATGTATGCCATGTTTTAACGATAAAAACTGGTTATACGACTATAATTCATACATATGGTTAAATAAAGATCACAATTGTTTACTTGTGAAGCTATTTCCTAAGTAAATTATGTGAGACGGTGGTGTAGCATCCTAGTATTCGGGCATGGTAACCGGGTTGGGTATAGGGTGTTATATTTGGTGGTATCAAAGCCTAGGTTCAATAACTCTCAAACCTAGGTGATTGTTGTTGATGTGTCGATTTGGTTTTCGCAACCCATGGATCTTGGAAACCCAAGTGATTAAACTATGTTGAATGTTTGAATCGGATGAGATGTTTCTTGATTGTGATGCATGTGGAATGGGAACACATTGCCTTTAATTCTATAGTTTCTTACAGGAACGAGCCTTAGATTATTTCCCCGCCACTTACATCATTTGTTACTTGTTTATGTGTTTGTGTATGGTAGATTGCTAAATATGCCTCCTAGACGTGTAAATGTGAAAGCTAGTGCTCAAGAGGATGGTACATCCTCTACAGCTCCTGTGCCTCCTCATAAAGTGACCATACCTGATAAGGGAGTAGGCCCTCTGATGGAAGCGATAATTGGAGCGTTCTAGTAGATTGCTGGTGTTAACCCTGCTCTTGCACCTGCTAATCCTACACCTATACAACTATGAACCGTGGGTTACCGCTTGAACGTCTTTGGGCATTGGGTGGTAAAGAGTTTTTTAGGGTTAAAGGGATTAATCCTACTGTAGCTGAGTATTGGTTAGAAGGAGTGGAAAGGATCCTCAAACAGATGTCCTATTCTGACGAGGAGAAGTTGGGTTGTACCAGGTCCCTACTTGATGGGGAGGCACATTGTTGCTGGAATATGGTTAAAAGAGAACAACAGCTGATCGTTTAATTTGGGATTACTTTCTAGAGGTTTTTATAAGGAAGTTCATGGGTGAGTAGTATATAAAAGCTCATAAGCGGGAATTTTTGTATCTTGTGCAAGGTAGCTTACCTTTGGTTGACTATGAGGCTGAGTTTGTGCATCTTAGTCAGTATGCTCCTAAGATGGTTTTGATTGAGAATGATCATTATAAGAGGTTTCGCTTTGGGCTCAATCATGAGATTCGGGTTTATTTAGTGGCCCAAGATACAGAGTTGTTTGATGACCTTATGGAAAAGGCCAAGGCTATGGAGGAGAATTGGGTTGAGCCAGCTCGTTCTCTAGTGGCTGAGACTAGTAAGGGGGCTTCTGATGCTGCTTCTAGACGTCCGTCAAAGAGAGGGTGTGATAATTATAGCTCTGGTAGGGGTCCGAGACATGGGTATCGACTGAGTTAGTCTAAACAACAGATTAATGCTATGACTAGCACTAGTGGTCTGACTGGTGGTTCTTGATGGCTACTTTATGCTAATTGTGATCATAGGCATCCTGAAGAGTGTCGTAAGTTTACTGGTGGCTACTATAAGTGTGGTTCAAAGGAACATTTTCTAAAGGATTGCTCAATCAGAGTAGAGGTTTTGCAGACCTAGAATTCGGCACATGTTTCTACGCCTGCTAGAGGCCGAGGTCATGGTAGAGGTAATGAGAGACCTGTTGGGCAGTAGATTGTTGCTCACATTGTTTCCTCACAAGTTGAGCCTGTTGGTCCTGCTTTGGTTTATGCTGTTAGGGAACTCGAGGATCAAGATTCGACTGGTGTTATTGAAGGCACTTTCACTTTGCGATCTATTCCATTGTTTGCCTTAGTTGATTCTGGATCTACACATTCGCACATTTTGAACGAACTAGTTAGTCAACTAAGGATTCCTATAGAGATAATTGATTTGGATATGATTGTAATTAGTTCCACTAGAGATAGTATTATTATGAATAGAGTTTACCGTAGGTGTCCCCTTATGATACAAAGGCACATTCTCTCTATTGATCTTATGGAATTGCCATTTTATGGGTTCAATGTTATTTTGGGCATGGACTAGTTAAATGAGCATAAGGCTAAGGTAGATTTTGAGACTAAGTGAATTACCTTGAGAGATAGTGATGATTTGGAAATAGTTGTTGTGGGTGAAAGAACAAGTTTTATGTTTAATGTGGTTTTGACAATGAAGGCTAAAAAGATGATAGGAAAAGGTTGTGAGGCTTACTTAGCCTACATGATGAATTTAGTTAGTAAGGAGTTGAGAGTTTAGGATATTCGTACTTTAGGGATTTTCTTGATGTGTTTCTTGAATCGTTGTTTGGTTTGCCACCGGATCGTGAAGTTGAGTTTGGTATTGAGCTCTATCCTTGTATTGCACCAGTGTTTATTACACCCTATCGCATGGCACCAAAAGAGCTCAAGGAGCTAAAGATTTAATTGCAAGAGTTGTTGGATAGAGGATTTATTTCACCAAGTATATCTCTATAGGGTGCACCAGTTTTGTTTGTAAAGAAGTAGGATGGTATGATAATAGTGTGTATTAATTATAGGTAGTTGTACAAGTTAACTATTAAGATTAAGTATCCCTTTCCTCGAATTGGTGACTTTTTTTATCAGTTTCGAGGTGCAACGGTGTTTTCGAAGATTGATTTAAGGTCTAGGTATTACCAATTGAAAATGAAGGAGTCGGATGTGTTGAAAACTTCTTTTAGGACTTGGTATAGGTATTATGAGTTTTTAGTGATGCTTCATATTCAGGACTTGGTTGTGTTTTGATGTAATAGGGTAAAGTCGTGGCTTATGCTTCAAGGTAGTTGAAGGCACATGAACGAAACTACCTTACTCATGATTTGGAGTTAGCTGTTGTGGTATTTGCACTTAAGATTTGGCGACATTATCTTTATGGAGAGAAGTGTGTGATTTACACTGATCATAAGAGTCTTAAGTACCTCCTCTCCCAAAAGGATTTGAAATTAAGGCAAAGGCATTGGATTGAGATTTTAAAGGACTATGACTGTGTGATTGAGTATCACCTTGGTAAGGTAAATGTTGTTGTTGATACTTTGAGTAGGAAGTCGATGACAGAGTTGAGAACTATGTTTACACGCTTTAGTTTAGCTAGTGATGGTGGTTTAAGTGCTGAACTTCAAGTGAAACTGACTCTGTTGCAGCATATTAAGGAAAAACAACCGTTAGATGGAGATTTGTCAAAAATGATTTGACAAGTGGAGCAAGGTGTTAATGGAGATTTTGATATTGATGCAGAAGGTATTTTGAATTTTCAAGGTAGATTGTGTATGCCGCAAGATATGGATTTAAGGCAATTGATCCTTACCGAGGTGCATAGTAGCCTTTACGCTATGCATCTCGGTAGTGGTAAAATGTATCATGATCTTCTTGAGATTTATTGATGGCTTGGGCTGAAGCGTGACGTTACAGATTTTGTGGCTCAATGTTTGGTTTGTCAAAAGGTGAAAGTTGAACATCAATTTCCTTTGAGGTTGTTGCAACCTATTACGATTCCTGAATGGAAGTGGGAAAGGATTACTATGGATTTTGTTTCGGGTTTGCCATTGACTCCGTCGAAGAAGGATTGTAATAGCCTGATTTTGGGTCTAGTCAGAATAGTGGTCTTGGGACCTCAAATCCGACGTAGAAAAATTTATTTTTATTATATTTCTATGGTTTACAATTTTATGGAATGATTTCGTGAAATTTCGTTCGAAAATTTTGACGCTTGGGCACTCAATTTAGTCAAAAGGACTAAATTGTAAAAAATGCAAAAGTTGATTTCTACATGCTAGAGGCGTCTAATTGCTATGAAATTTTAAATTGGAGGTCCTTAAATGGTAATTAGACCATTGGTTAAGTTTTTGGACAAAAATGGACATGGTTAGGTATGTTTCTAAAGTTTTTCATTAAGGGCATTTTAGTAATTTGGTAATTAAATGAATTAAAAAGCCAAATTAAAAGCCAATTTTTGCTCATCTTCTACCCCATGGTCGAATGTACCAAGAAGAAACCATGGCTAGGGTTTTTCAAGCTTCCAAGCTCGATTGTAAGTCCGTTCTAGTCACGCTTTTAATTACTTTTTATGTTTTTGAAATCCTCGTAACATGATCTATCTATTTCTACCACTAATTTAAAGAATAATCAAGGTCTAATATTTTACCCATAATGGATTGTGTATTTTGATGTCTAATGGTAGGAAATGTATGTTTGGTGTATGATAAATGACTTTTGCTAAGTGATTTTCGATGAAAATGCAAAAAAGGACCTATTTGTTAAAAGTTGTGAAATGGGTGTTAAAATATGAATAAAAGAAAAATGTGGGCTGCTATAAGCATGTATAAGGTTCAGGTAGGCATGGGTGTTAAAGAAATTGAGCACATTTCATTTTATGAGCCTAGGGACTAAATTGTAAAAATGTCAAACTTTAGGGGCAAAAATGTAATTTTTACCATAATGTGATTTTGGGCTTATTTGAATAGTATAATATTAAATAATTTAAATGTGATATTATAGATCAAGAAAAATGAGGTTTGGAATTAGAACGGGGAAAAACGAGTATTTAACAGTTAGGTCCTTTTCGCCATTTTTATGTCGAGGTAAGTTCGTATGTTTAATAAGCATTAAATTACATACGTATAAATGCTTAATTGATATTATTGTGGTAAATGCTATATTATTGAAATGAAATGTGAATCCTATTGAGTACGATACTACGGAAATGACCGACAGAGATTCAATATAGTGAAAGTCCCAGTTGAACCTTAGGAATAGATAGGATACAAATGTCATGACATTAGGGTTACTGAGATTACGTGTAAGACCATATCTAGGATATGGGATCGATATGAGACTTTGTGTAAGGCCATAGCTGGGCTATTAACATCGATACGAGATTACATGTAAGACCATATCTGGGATATGGCATTGGTACGGTACTATGTGTACGAGATTCCCAGGTATCCTTTAGTATTCCAAGTGGTTCAACGGGTAATTTAATGGGTATGTCAAAGAAGAGAAAGAGCATGAAAGTATTAAGAATTTGTATAGGTATGTACATAAAGTTTATAAGCATTGACTTCATGATATTGTGAGTTCATAGTTTCCATGAGAATTTTTTTGCGAAAGCCTTGTGATTATTGATCTATACTTGTGATGTACAAAATATATGGTAAATTCGGTTGGCGATCGTGTAATTGGCTTTCAGGTCAAATTGAATTATGATCTAGCATGTTTGATTTACTCAAATTGTGATTTATCGGATATGAGAAAAATGAAATATTGGCATAATTGCCTATTAAAATGATTATGAGAAGATATGGACTTTAAACAATTGAAAAATGTTAGAATATATGCTTGAAAAGTGAACACTCATAATTAATGTGCATGTTTATTATGAGGTTTGAAATGATTGGTTGATTGTTGTAAACGGTTATAATGGAGAGATTTCGGTTATTAGGCTAGTGTCAAGACATGTTAAATTATGCTTGTAAATTGATAGAATAAACAATGTGACTAAATAAGTTATAATTGTGAGTTTTAATGCAATTTATATTATCTTGTGTTTATATCATTGGATTTGGTAAATGATTGGTAGCAGTTGCTTATTATGTTCATACGGACTTACTAAGCTATATAGCTTACCCCTTTCCTTTCCCATGTTTAAGAGTGTCATCAAGCTAGCTCGGGTTGGAGATCGCCGGAGATCCTATCACACTATTAAGCTATCATTTTGGGTATTGATGAGTTCAAGTATTTTGATTTTATGGCATGTATAGGGACTTGGTGTTTTGGTCATATGTGTTGGCTTATAATGGTTCATGGTTTATTCTGTATATAGCCTTGGAAGTTGGTTAATGTTGGTTATGAGTATATTTTTATTAATGTCATTTATGAGTGTGGAAACTTGCATAATTTGATGTGGAAAGGTTGATATTTTAAGCATGATTAATAATGGTATGAGAATGACATGTTATTGTCTTGGTTGTGGTTATTTTGTTGCTCTTACATGCTTGAATTTGTGCCATGTGATGTTGTGTAGATGTGTGCAAGTGAGGGTGGCAAAATGGCTTGGTAAATAGCCTTGTTTTTGTCCGCACAGGTAGACACGCGGGCGTGTGATTCGACCGTGTGTCCCCTGCACCTAAATTGTTGCAAAATAGAATGCTCAATATTGAGCACATGTGTAACATCTCGAAATAGGGCCTAAATGGAATAGTGATTGTGAAACCACAAATCTGAGATAGAAAAGTTTGTTTCGATTAATTTTTATGATTTACCGAGTGATTAGATGCATGTGTTAGAGTATTGATAAGAAATTTTATAGATTGCATGTTTGATTTGCCTATTAGGGCTTATTTGCAGAAGTTGTTGTAATAGCCCGATTTAGGGCCTAAACGGAATGATGGTTTTAGAACCATGAATTTGAAGTCAAAAAATTTATTTCGATTAAGTTTTAAGGTTTATTTATTGATTAAAATATTGTGTAAAAATATCATTCAAGAAATTTTACTGATAAAGTGCTTTATTGGACTTTTAGGACTAAATTGCAAAAGTTGCAAAATATGTGTTCTAATTCATAAGTACTTGATTGAAATGGGGTTTTAAAGAGGAGGTCCTTAAATGTAAATTAGACCATTATATTTCATTTGGACAAAAATGGGCATGAATAGGACAAAATTTTAAAGAAAGGCCTTAAGGGCATTTTAGTCATTTGGTAATTAAAAGAAATAAAAAGGGAAAATAAAGCCAAAATTGACTCATCTTTCTTATGGAGGCTGAAATTAGCATGGGGGAAGCCATGGCTAGGGTTTTCAAGCTTTCCAAGCTCAATAGTAAGTCCGTTCTAGCCCCGTTTTTCAAGTTCTTTACGTTTTTGGAATCCCGGTAACTTGATTAAGCTTATTCTAGCAATAATTTAAGCTAGGGTTCATATTTGGAAAAATAACCATAGTTGAAATGTGTTTATTTTGATGTTTTATGGTAGAAAGTGAAGGCTGAAATTATGTTAAACAACTTTTGCTAAGCGGTTTTAAGCAAAAATGAGTAAAACGGCTTAATCGGTAAAAGTTGTTATTATTCATAACTATGTGTTAGAGTGAGAATTTGATGTTTCCATAGAAGGGAAAAATGATCAGCATATCATAAAACATAAGAATAAGGGAAGAATTTTAATTCCCGAGCCTAGGGGCAAAAGTGTAAATATGCAAAAGTTTAGGGGCAAAATTTTAATTTTGCCAAAGTTTGAGTTAAGGACTGTTTTGAATAGTACATTAATTAAATAAGTAAAATATGATGTTTTAGATCCCGGAAAAAGAGATTTGAACCTGGAATGGGAGAAAAATCGAAAATTGGGAAAGTTGGTAAAATGGCCGTTTTAGTCTCGAGGTAAGTTCATATGTATAATAAGCATTAATTTATGCATGTTTCAATGTAAAATTTATATATTTACTATGATTGCCGAGGTGTTGAAAGTGAGTATAATTATGATGATTTAAATATTCAATATTAATTCAACATGGAAATGAGAAAGTATGTCTTTATTACATTTTTATATTTCAGCATATTTTATGTATTGTAGCTGATTTTTGAATTATAATTGACTATTGGAAGAATGGAATGAAGTATTAGAAAGTGCGATAGTTCCCGTTTGAACCTTCGGAATCGAAAGATACAGATGGTATGTAGCTAGGTCGCATGGGTGATACTATGTGTACACCATGTAGACAAGAGAGCTACGAGATAAATGTAACTAGGTTGCATGTGTGGTTCCAGGTGAAGGACACCATGTAAACAAGAGAGCTACGAGATAAAGTGGCTAGGTCACATGGGTGGTACTAAATGTTCACCATGTGTACAAGAGAGCCAAAATTATGTGTACAATCGAGCTAGGTCACATGAGTGGTGCTAAGTAAAGGCCACTATGTGTACAAGAGAGCTTCGATTTTAAAGGTAGGCTATGTGCGATACCATCGCGTATCTGTTATTATTCCGAAGCATTCAACTGGGAAATTGATTAAATGAAATTGTGTATGACTTTGTGGTGATAAATGTAAGTATATATGTGTGTAACTCATGAGCAATATGCTCGATATGTGATTGAAAATTGGAAAGATTGTTATGGATAAGTGATGAATACACTTGAAGTGTGAAAGATCAAAATTGACAATAAAACTGTTCTGGATAGTTGCAGTGACGTGAATCTAAAAATTTACCAGAAATAGTAGAAATCGAATCAGAGACTGAATGAGATATCAAATTAAATCTTAATGAGTCTATTTTCATATAACAGAAACATAGAAAGCAAACGAACTCTATGTTCTGAGATATTTAAGTTTCTGTGAGACTGGTTCAGAATGACTACGTGATCCCCTGTTCTGACTTTTAAAAATCATTAAAAATTGTACAAAAATAATTATGGGATATAATTTGTATGTTTGAAATCCTTAATGAGTCTAGTTTCAAATAAAATAAACGATAATATAATATGAGTTATGTACGAAGAGAAATTTTATTTGTAGTGAAGAGTAGTCAGGGCAGTTGAGTAGTGAAACAGGGGTAACTTCAATGAATAAACTGTACTAATTGGCCAGACCAAAAATTCTGAAAATTTTATGGTAAAATTATACCTGAATATAGTTTCAAGAAAATTAACAGTTTGTAATTTTGAGTTTTGTAGCTCCATAAATAAATAATTTAGCTGTTAGTACTCTACTAGACAGCTTATTTTGAACCTGTTTATAATTGTAATAGTGAAAATATGTGTGTTTGTGATGGTAATATTCTGGGAACATATTGTGACTTTGTTTAATGTATGATAATGTATTGTTTATTAATATTTACATATTTACTTACTAAGCTATAATGCTTACTCCCTTCCTTTCCTTTTTCCTATAGTGTCACATATGTTAGCTCGAGTTGGAGGTCGTCGGAGGTTAAATCACACTATCAAACTATTGATCTATATATAAAGGTTTTAAAGTATTTTAAGTCTTTGGCATGTATGGGGACTCGTTTAATTGTTATTAAGTTGCTAGGAGTTGTCCTAAAATACTGACCTATGTTATTTGAAGGTCTCTATTGTATAAAGTCATTTAATGTAGATAGTCTTGAATATGTTTGAAAAGTTTAAAATTAATGAAATTTTGTGTCTCAGTTTTAAATGATTACAAGTACTCAAGTCCGGTAATACCTCATACCCTGTTCCGGCGTTGGATACGGGTAAGGGGTGTTACAACATGGGCATGAGACACGGCTGTGTGTCTCAGCCGTGTGAATCACACGGGCGTGTGTCTTGGCCGTGTGACTTCAATTTGTTTTTGGGTGACAAACAGAGAGTTACACGGGTTAGGGACTGTAACACCCCTAACTCGTATCTGTCATCGGAGTAGGGTTACGTGGCATTACCGATCAATATACATCAAATAGCATACATAACTCATACATTTATGCATTTATACTCAAATACCATTTAACATAATCACTTTGTCCCTTATTAGGGCCTACGAGGCGTTAAACAAGCTTTAGAAGTGGTTCGAGACTAAACCGATAACATATGATAATTTTTGGAAACTTAGAATTTTTTCAAAGATACAGGGGTCACACGCCCGTGTGAACAGGCCGTGTGCCTCACACAGCTCCAGACACACCCTTATCTCTGACCATGTGAAAACAGGGCATACATACTAACTTGGGTCACACGGCCAACTACACGCCCGTGTGTCTAGCCCGTGCGCCATTCGAAGTGGCCATACACGCCCATGTGCCAGGCTGTGTTCTAGGCAGTGCCAAAACTATAGGGTATACTTACTTATGCAACACGGCCAAGTCACACGCCCATGTGCTAGGCCGTGTGTCAATTAGGGGGTATACTGACTTGTACCACACGACCAGTCACATGCCCGTGTGTGAGACCGTGTGGAGTATACTGACTTCATTTTAATGTCAACACCAAGGGACACACGGCCATGTAACATGACGTGTGGAGTATACTGACTTCATTTTAATGTCAACACCAGGGGACACACAGCCGTGTAACATGACCGTGTGTCGCACACGGTTGAGACACACGCCCGTGTGGACAAAAATAGGCCATTTGCAAGGCCAATTTGCCACCCATTTTGCACATACCTATAAACACTCAAATGGTACCATTTCATCACACAAATAGGAAGCTAAAATCATCCAAAAAATGCACAATTAATACCATTATACTCTCATCTATTCCAAGTCTTAATTCACTACTATTTACTTAGCCAAATACATGCTAAAACAAAGTCAAACATTATGGTTCATTTACATAATTCACACATACATAGCTTCCTTATAAATAACCAACTTTCATACCAAAACAAGCCATTACTCATGACTATATATATACCAAAACATACACTTCTACAAGCCATTTAATATAGCCAAACACACATCAATATTAACAACATTTACGAGCCAACTCTCATGGCTATATTCACAACCAAAATACCATATCTAGCTTATACATGCCATATACCATATTTACTCAACTCAAAAGTAGCAAATAGATGTCTGATAGTGCGATAATGTTCTCGATGACTCCCGGATCCAAGCTAGCCTTAATTCACTATAAGACATAGAAAAATAACACAAAGTAAGCTTCATAGCTTAGTAATTTCATATTAACATAATGAGAAACTTCACCATTCATTCACAATTCAATCAATATAAATGCAAGATAATACAAATACATTAAGTCTTAAACCATTCCATCATTCATTCAATAACTTACCAAGAATTCATCCATTTCATGGATTCAATGTTTATAAACTTTACGTACGTACCTGTACCAACTTGTACCAATCTCATTCTAGTCCACATCTTTTAATTTCCCATTGAACCATCCAGAATAGAAGTCGGATATTTAAGGATCTCAATCGATAAGTACCTATACCATGGCCCGTAAGCAAATCAAGGTAACTTATCCCGGAGTACCTATACCATGGCCTGTAGCTAAATCAAGGTAACTCATCTCTAAAATACCTATACCATGGCCCGTAGCCAAATCAAGGTATAACTCGCATCCGAGGTGCTGATATCATGGCCCGAAGCCAACTTAATACCATAATGACATGTCATTAATATCCTAGACCACTCCTAAGGTTCAACCAGGAATTTCCAATACCAAATCATAGTCGAATCATTGTCGAATCATGGTCGAACAAGTTCATAGTCTAGAATTTATAATTTATACAGTATCAAAACATTTAAATATGATTATAATAGAGCTCGTTACATACGAACTTACCTCGTGTTCAGAAATGACGGATCGAATTGACTAGTCCACAACCTTGCTTTTCCCCCGATCTAAATCTGAATTATTTCTTTCTTAATCTATATGAATTTAAAATTAACTTATTTATTCATCTACTCATTCAATTTAGTCCCTATTTCACAAATACACAAAATTCACATAATTTCATTACACCTAAGCTTGGCCGAATTGCATATAAGTCCCTAGCAAACAAAAACTTTCATTTATTTCACATTTCAACCACTCAATTTGCATATTTCACAATTTAATCCCTATTATGCATTTTCATCAATAATTACTTAATAAAACATGTAAATTTATCATCAAGCTTTCATAATCCATCATCAAACATCAAAGAACTCATAGATTCAACAAATGGAAACTCTCAAAATCTTTAATAATTTTGAAATTAAAGGTACGGGCTAGCTAGATTGAGCTGTAACAATTACAAAAACATAGAAATCATAAAAATTGAGCTCAAAACACTTACCAATTAAGTCTTGCAAGTGCCAAACCCTAATATCCATAAAAATGGTGTTTTTCTCCTTTGAACTTTCGGAAATGGCAAGAAAGACGAACAAAATCATGTTTTGTTATAATTTTATTAACCTTATTTATCAATTTACTCATTTACCCTTAATGAACAAACATGGAAATTTATAATGCATGTCCATTAATGTCCATTAACACTACCAATGGTCTAATATCATTATAAGGACTTTTAATTTATTAAATCATAACAATTAATCACTTTAAGCAAATAGTATGCAACTTTTGCATTTTATGCAATTAAGTCTTTTTTCTCAAATTGAGCAATTAAACGACAAAATTCGCTCACGAAATTTTCACACATACATACTATCATGCTGTAAAAACATAAAATAATATTAAAATAATTTTTTAACATTGAATTTGTGGTTTCAAAACCACTATTCTGATTTAGCTAAAATCGAGCTGTTACAGGGACACGAGCGTGTGTGACCACACAGCCTGCCCACACGGGCATGTTCCAAGCCACACGGGTGTGTGACCCCTATTTTAGCAAAAACTCTCTAAGTGTCGTAAAATTTTCTAAAGTTCTTGGTTTAGTCCCAAACCGCTTCCAAAGCATGTTTTGGGCCTCGTAGGCTCGTTTTAGGGACGATATGAATGTATGTGAAAAGTTTTAAACTTGGATGGAAATTTATGACTCAAATTTGTATGATTGCTTATAATGTGAGTCCGGTAACACCTCATACCTTATTCTGACATTAAATACAGGTAAGGGGTGTTACAAGGATTCAATTTGGGTTATAGTTGATCAGTTTTTGAAAAGTGCCCATTTCCTAGTAGTGCATACCAATTATTTGTTGTGGAAGTTGTATATTCATAAAATTGCTAGTGTTCATGGGGTTCTAGTATAGATTATTTTTGAAAGCGATCCGAGGTTTACTTCATGGTTTTGGAAGAGTTTGCAAGAGGCTTTGGGGCCGAAGCTTACTTTCAGTACAACTTATCACCTCTAAACTGATGGCCAATCTAAAAGGGTAATTCAAGCTCTATAAGACATGTTGTAAAGTTGTGTGAATGAGTTTAGTGGTAGTTTGGAGTGATATCTGCCTTTAGTAGAGTTTGCTTACAATATCAATTTCCAAGTGAGTATTCGCATGGCACCATTTGAGGTGTTGTATGGTAGGAAGTGTAGAACTCCTTAGTGATGGATGGAGTTAGATGAAAAGCATGTTGTTGGACCAGATCTAGTTCATGAGATTGAAGGGAAAGTAAAGTTGATATGTGAAAGGTTGAAAGCAGCAACAGATAGGCAGAAATCTTATGTAGATTTGAAATGTCGAGAAATAGAGTTTCAAGTTGGCGATAAGGTGTTCTTGAAAGTTTCTCCTTGGAAGAAGGCTTTGAGATTTGGTAAGAAGGGTAAGTTAAGTCCAAGGTATCTCAGACCATATGAGGTTGTTGAGAGGGTTGGCTCGATAGCATATCGACTCAAGTTACCACCAGAACTTGAGCAAATCCATAATGTTTTCCATGTGTCTATCCTTTGAAAGTATCATTCGGATCCGTCGCATATTGTGCTAGTAGAGGAGATTGAGGTCCAGCCTAATCTCACTTTTGATAAGGAACCAAAAGAGATTTTAGATCATGAAGTGAAAGTGTTACGAAAAAAAAGAGTCTCATTGGTTAAAGTTTTGTCGCGCAACCACAAAGTGGAAGAGGCTACATGGGTAACCAAGGAAGCGATGAAACGTCAATATCTATATCTGTTTAGTTCAGGTAAATTTCAAGGACGAAATTTTTTTAGTTGGGGAGAGTTGCCACACCCTAAAATAGTACCTAGGAGTTTTAGTGGTATTTTAGGAACTTTGGCCTATATAAGCTTGAAATTTCGTAAGGTTGGTACTCGATAATGTTTTCGACAATAGTTTTCATAAATTTAAGTCAATTTTTGGAAATGAGTATTAAATGTCTTTAATTTTAAAAAAGGAATTGATTTGTAAAAGGGTTAAAGCTATGAGTCTTTATGAAGAAATTAAACAAATTTTTCAAATCAACCTAAAAACCTCCCCTTTCCCAGCTTGTTTCTCTTAAAAAGGTTTGCTCTATTCTTGCTTGTGCTGTTTTTGCTCTCTCATGCTCCTTTCATTGATTTTGGCTGTTAAATATTCTCCCTTTTGATTTCTGTCAATTCTCGAGCCTTTTATCTTCAAAGTATTCCAAGAAAACACCCAAAAATCTCACCAATTTCATCATCCTCCTCAAGTGTGGGGTTTCTCAAATTTGTGTCGAAAACTCTATTTTTCTTCCGTCAAAGGTAATCAATCATTTTCCTAGTAGTTTTAAATGTTATTCAATTTTGTAAATTGAATTTTTAGCCATTAAAATACATGTTTTAGGTAAAAGACAATAATTGGGTCTTTAATGGTGAATTTCAAGTTTGTGGATAAAAACCTGGTTTAAAAGTGTTTTTCAATTATTTTTTTACCTAATTAGAATTTTTCTAAAGTAATTTGAAGTTTCATCAAGGATTTCTCGAGTTTTAAGGAATTTTTGTTATAATGGCCAAAACATGTCGAAAAATTTTGATACCTAAAAACGCGTAGTTTTGTGAAGTTTAAAGGTTGAGAATTAGTCGCAGATGAATATGTAGATGAATGGGATTCGTTTCATGTGAAAAGATTAAGCATAAACTGAGTTATTCAAATTTTAAGTTTGTCATGCTAAAGGCTTTAGTTACATGAGAATGTAGTTTAGACTTGTATTTTGGTTCATTTAAGTGAGTCATTGGCTGTTACTTGACTATGCATATTGTATGATTTTGTGTGAATCCTTGGATTCATTAGAGCCTACTACGAGTTGAAGGAAAAGCTAGTTCAAGCTCTCATTTTTCAGTAAAAGTTGATAATCGATGAGTGTTTTGGAATAGCTACTCATAAGTGATTTGTTCTGTATTTGGTAATTTAGAGGTAGCCTAAACCTCTTCTCTAAATTTTGAGTGTAAGTGTTCTCACATCTATGTTATAATGTGATAAATGTGTGTTGTGCAATTGTGAAATTGTGCAATCATGAACATGTATGAGTTGTTATGATATATGTTATAAACTTGTGATGACTGTTGTTGAACTGAATATAAGGGTATGTTAATCAAGCTAGGTGACAATAAATTTTTGGATATGTTTTCATGCCATATGAAGGAGATTATATTATGCTACTAATGTGAATATATTGTGAATATGTGCAGAAAATTGATAAGTAAATATGTGATAATAATATGGATATTTTGGCCTTGTGACCTTATGAGATCATTGGATATAGGTGGCATGCCATAGGATTGTCAGTACTCACCTCTGTGTTGTGAAATATGTGAAGTGTTGAAGCCCAGGGACAGTTTTGAAGAGATAAAGGAACGTGAGCTAAGCTTCATTCATCAAGACATGTATGTGTGGTGTGTTAGAGAGTGTTAGCTATATGCTTCACTTATGGGACATTTCCACTCTTTGAATCATTATGGTGTGATGGAGATCCGCGTATTTGATGTGTGGTGATAGAGTCCACTTTATGTTACATAATCTCAAGAGCCAAATTATCATCAAAAGTGACTAAATTTTTTTAGCTGATATTGGTATATGTTGAAGTATATGCTTAAGTATTCATGTGTCTACTATGTGAATGAAGTCTAGTAACATGATTAATGTGTAAAATATGTCATAAGAGTAGAATATGATATGAGTATGACGTTTGTCTATTTCATTGATGCATGATGGCTTATTGCGCAGTTGTTATTCTGAGCATTTATTGAGCTTGTTAAGCTCGCCCACTCCATTTTAACCTTTTCAGAGTAGTTGCATTCCCAGTGTGAGTGGTGTGGCCTTCAAGGAATTGATCCAAGCCATTCTTTAGTTCCTATAGTAGTTGTAACTAATTTATTTATTATATGGGACTTTAAGGCAATGAAGTAGATTTCATTTTGGTTTTGCTAAGTTAATTCTTAGGTTGCTTGCATGTCATTTATGCGTGGAACGATGTGGACTTGAATATGATATTAGGACTGCTATTTCAGATATTTTGATGTTTCTTAAACTAGGTGAACAAAGCATGATGTCTAGAGGTTAAGTTGACTGGTTTTAATGCTTGCATATGCTAAATTTTTGTAACCTGGAGTAGAGGAATCAATCTTAAGTCTTTAATAACAATATATCTGTAATTTCGAAGGTGCAGTAAGACAGAATATCAAATTGGTATCGATACTTGGCCCAAGTATCGATACTCTGGGTAAATTTATCGATACCTTGCGAAAGGTACCGATAGTTTTTGATGTTTGGGAATTTTGGTGAGAAATAAAATGCAAGTTTTGTACCAATTTTTCATTTTGTATCGATACCACTTTAAGAAAATATCAATACTACTTCTTTAGTATTGATACCTACGTAACAGTTTTGAAAATTCCATAATTTGGCCCTTTGACAGGTTTGATTGATATTTTTAAAACCCTTAGTGTATGTGTGGCATGTTTTAAAGATAAGAAGTGGTTATATGACTATAATTCATACATATTGTTAAATAGAGATGACAATTTGTAACTTGTAAAGTTGTTTTCTAAGTAAATGGTGTGAGACGGTAGTGTAGCGTCCTAGTATTCGGGCTCGGCAATCGAGACGTGTTACATTAGTACTCACAATCCTATGGCATGCCAAATATATCTATTTCATTTAGTGACAAGGCCAAAATATCCATATAGTCATCAAATATTACTTTATCGATTATTCATACATATTCTATACAAAACCATATCATTAGCACATTATACACACTATCACACGGCATGAATAACATATCCTCATATTTACCGTCACAACTATAATCACAACATGCTCATATTTTGTCACATCATAATGCTCTTTATCATAATTCACAAATATATTTATCACATATTTATCATAGGTAAAAGAGCACTTACACTCGAAATTTAGAGAAGGGGTTTAGGCTACCTCTAAACTCCCAAATACACAATGAATCGCTTACGAGCAGCTATTCCAGAACACTCACCAAAATATATGCTTTTTCTGAAAACTAAAAACTTAGACAAGCTTTTCTTTACACTTAGCTCTACTCGTTAAAGGTTCTATTGACTCCGACGCTTCAACAAAACAAACCACACAAACACACATTCAACAATTAGTCATCAACTTTATTAAAACAGTCACAAACATAAGCCTAAGCTACCTTATCTTTTAACTGAAACTTTCAACATAGAAAATTTTAGATTCAAATAACTCGGTCTACACTTAATCTTTTAACACAAAATGAATTTTGTTCATCATACATATTTATCTAAGGCTAATTATCAACTTTTAAACAACATAAATCTACACGTTTTAAGATATTAAAATTTTTCGACAAGTTTTGGCCATTACAACGAAAATTCATTAAAACCCGAGAAATCCTTAACGAAACTTAAATTTTACTTTAGAAAGCTTCTAATCATGTTAAAACAAGTTTAAAAACACTTTAAAATCAAGTTTTAATCCACAAACCTGAAATTCACAATTAATGACTCGATTTTTAGCTTTTATCAAGAACATGCATTTTAACGGCTAAAAACTTAATTTTAAATACTAGACAACATTAAAAGCTCATAAGGAATTGAATTGTTACCTTAGAAGAAGAAAATCTATGCGTTTGATCAAAAACCTAAAAAACCCGAAAGCTTGACAATGGAGGAATTATGGTGTTTTTGGGTGTTTTTCTTGGTCTTTTATAGAGGTTTAAAGTTCAATAGTGATAGAAATCAAAGAGGATTAGGAATTAGAGTTTAAAATTGATTGAAATAGCAAGAGAGAAACAAGGGACGACAACACTGGTTTTGGGGAAGAGTTAAAGTGAAAAATTGTAGATGGGAAGAAAAAATAGGTTAGTTTTTACATTTTGGTCTAATTGATTCTTAAAAAACTCACAATTTTAACTCTTTTACAAATTAGTCCTTTTTTCTAAAATTAAATGTAACAGCCCGATTTTGGGCCTAGTCGGAACAATGGTTTCGGGACCACGAATTCGACATAGAAAAAACTTGTTTTTATTACATTTTTATGGTCTACAATTTTATGGAATGATTTCATGCAAATTTTGTTCGAAAATTTTGACATTTGAGCACTCAATTTAGTTAAAAGGATTAAATTGCAAAGAATGAAAAACATGAGTTCTATATGCTAGAGGTGTCTAATTGCTATGGAATTTTAAATTGAAGGTCAGATGGTAATTAGACCATTTTTTAAGTTACTGGACAAAAATGGACATGAGGTAAGAGAAATTTTATGTTTTAAGTTAGGGGCATTTTGGTCATTAAGTAATTACATGAATTAAAAGGGAAAAATCAAGCCAAAAACCTTGTCCATCTACTCCCCCTTATGCCAAAAATTAGAAGGAAGACATAGCTAGGGTTTGGCCAACTTCCAAGCTCGATTGTAAGTCTGTCCTTGTCCTGTTTTTAATGCTTTTTACATTTCTGAAATTGTTATCACTCGATCTACCTATTTCCATCATTAATTTGAGAAATGAGTAAGGCATAGGGTTTGACCCATGTTGTATATGTGTGTATTTTGATGTCTAATAGTAGAAAATGTATGTTTGGAATATGATAAACAACTTTTACTAGGTAATTTTTTATGAAAATGTAAAAAGGACCTATTTGTAAAAAGTCATAAGATGAGCATTAAAAATGTGAAAGAATGGGAAATGTGAGCTGTTATAAGCAAATAGGTTCAGCTAGGCTTGGGAATCGTATAAATTTAATTTATTTCAATTTACAAGCCTAGGGACCAAATTGTAAAAATGTCAAAGTTTAGAGGTAAAAATGTAATTTTTCCATAATGTGATTTTTGAACTGAATTGAGTAATGTGGATAATAAATGAGTGAAATTTGCTATTATAGATCAAGAGAAACGAGGTTCATACCTAGATCGGGGGAAAAACAAAGTGTTTAATGATTAGGTCCCATTTCTACTATTTTTGTACCGAGGTAAGTTCGTATGTAAATAAAGCATTGTTTTAATTATGTTTTAAATGCTTTATTATTTTATGAATTGTGATTGACCCTTCGACGTATTCGAAAAGGTTTTGACAAGCGTGAAATCTAGGTTGAACTTTAGGAATAGATAGGATACAAGTGTCATGACATTAGGGTTAATGAGACTAAGTGTAAGACCATATCTGGGATATGGCATCGATATGAAACTTTGTGTAAGGCCATAGCTGGGCTATTGACCTCGATACAAGATCACAGTAAGACCATATCTGGGATAAGGCATTGGTACGATACCGTGTGTACGGAACTCCCGAGTATGCATTAGTATTCCAAGTGGTTCAACGGGTAATTTAACGAGTATGTTAAAGATGAATTGTGTGTAAATCCAATTCGAGATGACTCAGGTATGTAAAACTCATATGTAATGAGCTCGTTATGTGATGAACCCTCGGTAAGGTTACGATTGAGTAAGTTTGACTATGAGATTTATAATAACATTATGTTAATTTACCTCATGTTAATTGTATGTTAAATATGTGTTTATGATGCTTATTATTTGCATAGGAACTTACTAAGATTTAAAGCTTACTGCCCTTTCTTTTCCCTTGTCTTATAGTGTCACCAAGCTAGCTCGGAATTGGGGATCGTCGGAGACTCCATCACACTATCAACTAATTATTTTGGGTCCTAATGAATTCGACATTTTGAGTTATGGCATGTATAGGGACTTGGACATTTTGTTATGTGTCATAATTAAATTGGCCAAATGTGTTGGCTTATGTTGGTTGATAATTCATTTTGTAAATGGCCATTGAAATTGGCTAATATTGGTTTAAGTATATATGCATATGATGATGTTTTCACGGATGTGGGAATTTGCATGGTTTATGTTGATAAGTATGTAGTGTTCGTATGTGATAAATGGTAACATGTGAATGATGTGTGGATGTCTCGAATGTGGCTGATTTTGTTGTATGTATGTGCTTGGATTGGTGTTGTATGTTGTTGTGTAGGTATGTGCATGGAAGGGTGACAAAATGACTTGATAAATAGCCTTATTTTTGTCCACACGGGTAGACACACGGGCATGTGTCTAGGCCGTGTGTGACACACAACTTGCCCCATGGGCGTGTGTTCCAGTCGTGCGTGTAACACCCTGATTTTGGGCCTAGTCGGAACAGTGGTTTTGAGACCACAAATTCAACGATGAAAATTTTATTGTTATTATATTTTTATGGTCTACGATTTCACGGAATAATTTCGTGAAAATTTCATTCGAAAATTTTGACGTTCGGACACTTAATTTAGTCAAAATGACTAAATCGTAAAAAGTGAAAAAGTTGAGTTCTACATGTTAGAAGTGTCAAATTGTTATGAGTTTTTAATTTAAAGGTCCTTAAATGGTAATTAGACCATTGGTTAATTGTTGGACAAAAATGGACATGAAATGGGTGTAATAAAATATTTTTAAGTTAGGGGTATTTTGGTAAACTAATAATTAAAAGAATTAAAATGGGAAATAAGCCAAATTAGGTATCATCTTCTTCATTCAACCGTTCCTACCAGCAGCAGCCATGGTTAGGGTTTGTTCAAACTCCCAAGCTCGATTGTAAGTGCTCCCTGGCCCCGTTTTTAAAGTTCTTTACATTTTTGAAATCCCGGTAACTTAGTTAAGCTTATTCTAGCAATAATTTAAACCTAGGGTTTATAGTTGGAAAAATACCCATAGGTGAAATGTGTTTATTTTGATGTTTTATGGTAGAATATGAAGCTTGAAATTGTGTTAAACAACTTTTGCTAAGTGATTTTAAGTGAAAACAAGTAAAATGACATAATTGGTAAAAATACCTAATGTTCATAAGTACATGTTTGAGTGCAAATTCAATGTTGCTATAGAAGGGAAAAATGATCAGTATGTCATAAAACATAAGAAAATAGGATGAAGTTTAATTTACAGCCTAGGGGCAAAAATGTAATTTTGACAAAATTTAGGGGCAAAATTGTAATTTTTACAAAATATGATTTTGGGTTAATTTGAATATTGTGAGTCCTAATTAGGCTATATTTGAAATGATAGAGCAAGGAAAATCAAAATTTGGGCTAAAATCGGAAAGTATCAGGTTGTGGACAAAATGTTAAAAATGGTCATTTTCGCATACGAGGTAAGTTCATATGATTTTTAATAATGCAATGTGTAATTTAATGTTATTGCCTTGATATTAAATGAGATGTAAGTTCATGTGTAAATGTGGTAACATAATTGTCATTTTAAGTAATTTAATGTTATTTATATGATATGATGATTATTATCATGAAATATTATGCTTTGTGGTTATTGTTGAATAATATGCAAAATTATGTGAATTACTCGATAACTATGAAATGCTACCAAGTATTGATTCCGGTATCCCGTGGAAGATGGCAGAGACTTATGATCGAGGAAAATCTCATTTGAACCTTAGGAATAGATTAGGATACAAGTGACATGTCACTAGGATATTTGAGTTCTGAACTCGTTGAGTTGAGTCCGAGTTCATGAGATGTAACTAGGCATTCGAGCTTGTTGAGTTGAGTCCGAGTTCACTTATGGATGCGAGCACCCGACCTCATTAAGTTGAGTCTGAGTTCACTTATGGGCGGGTTACATGGTAGCTTGGCTACATAACTTCCGCAGGCTACTGAGTTTGTCTAGCTGCGGGTATGGCACTTATGTGCATGCATTCCATGTATCCGATTATATTCCGAGTGTTCAACAGGTAATTTGGCGAATTATTCATTGATTATCCCAATGAGATAAGCTATTGGTGAGAATGTCTTTGAGTTATGTTACAAGCTGTACAGGTATGTACACTAAACTTATGTGTGATGCCTTGACATGTGATGATCTATGATGTATATAGTATTTGGTGAATACTATAAAAATGACATGATTTGGAGTAAGTCCTATACTTGATGACATTGAGATCATGTATTTATGCTTATGAAGCATAATTATGTGTTCTTACCATTATGAATGAAATGATATTGTATGGATCTGGTGAATAATAGTAGTGAATGAGTAAATTTAGCCTTTGGCAATTTTGGGTTACTGCAGTGGTGCAACTTTGGAAATTCACCATAAATTATGGAAATTGAATTAGAGGCTGACTAAAAATGAGGTTAAATCCTAATAAGTCTAGTTTCACATAGAAGAAACGGTATATGTAATTGAAATTTATATTATGAGATATTTAAATTGTTGTGAGACAGAGTCTGAATGACTTCATAATTCCCTGTTTCGATTTGAGAAAATCATTAAAAATTTTATAAAAATAATTATAGGTTTTAATTTATATTATTAAAATCCTTATTGAGTCTATTATCTAGAAAGATAGATGGGAGCATTATCCAAATTCTGTACTATGAGAAAAATAATTTTTAGTGAAGAGAGGTCAGAACTGTTGGATAGCAAAACAGGGGAAACTTTAATGAATAAACTGTACTAATTGGCTAAACCAAAAATTCTAAAAATTTTATGGGAGAAAGTTATATAAGTCTAGTTTCAAGGAAAATTAACGAAACTTAATTTGGAATCTCGTAGCTCCAGATATAAATAAATTAGTAATTGTTACTCGGTAAAATAGCTTAACCTGAACAAGAGTAAATTGTACAATTATGATGTTTTACCTTAAAAAAACATGTGGGTAATTGCTTATTAATTTCATATGGACTTACTAAGCGTAAAGCTTACCCCTCCTCTCTACTTCTTCAGTTTTGGCAGGTCGGCTCAGGGTTGGAGATCGTCGGAGGCAAAATCACACTATCAAGCTATTATTTTTGGGAGAATTAATTCAAATATTAGAAATATCAAGTGAGTGGCATGTATAGGAAGTTGGTTTGTGATATGTATTATTATTATGACATTGGCCATACATATCGGTCTGCATTGAGTTATCGTATATGATCATTAGATGTGGTCCTTATCCATTATGGTTTGTAAGTTTAATTAATCATGCCATGTCCTATGTTTTGATGTGATGATATAATTAGCTTTGTTTCTTATGCATGATTGGTAATACAACAGGTAAGTTAAGTGCAGGCCTGTGGATCATGAATTAAATGGAAATGAGTAATGTTACCTTGAATATGGATGTTTAATAGACAAATTGGTAACTACATTATGATGGTATAAAATGAGAATAAAACTTAGCATGTCTAGTTTTAGTTAATGTAAGAATGCATATTATATACAGGATGGTAAGCAAATATGTTTAAAGTGAATGACATGTTATTGCATGATTATGGATGTGTAAGTGCTCATTTATGCCATGTTATATGTCTTTAAATATGAGTCTATGCATGTGTTCGAAAAGTTTTGAATTAAATGAAATTTTATGGCCCGATTTTCGTCTATATGTATGGTTAAGTCTGATAACGCCTCATACCCTATTCCGGCCTTGGATACGGTAAGGGGTGTTATAGTGTGTCCCTTGCACCTTAATTATTGTAAAATAGAATGCTCAGCATCAAGCACACGGGCAGAGACACGGGAGTGTGCATTGGCCGTGTGACTTCAATTTGTTCTTGGGTGACAAATAGAGAGTTACACAGGTTAGGGACATGGGCGTGTATGACCACAAGGCCTGCCCACACGAGCGTGTCCTAAAGCCACACTGGCGTGTAACCCCTGTTTAGTGAAAAATTTTCTAAGTGTTGTAAAAATTTCTAGAGTTATAGGTTTAGTCCCGAACTGCTTCCAATGTATGTTTTGGGCCTCGTAGGCTTGTTTTAGGGACGATACTAATGTATATGAAAATTTTTAAATTTGAATGGAAATTTACGTCTCGATTTTATATGATTGCTTGTGTATAAGCCTGATAATACCTGGTACCCTATTCTGGCGTTAGATACGGGTAAGGGGTGTTACATTTAGTGGTATCAGAGTACGATTTAGTCGATTCCTGTACCAACGTAGCGTGTGTAAGATTCTAGCTATACATGCCATAAATGAACTCTGATAGTGTGATGACTCCTGACAATTTTAAGTTGTGTTTTTGTATAGTAAATGGATCCCAATCAAGTTGAGGCTGATGACGTTGAAAGTAATGCACCGGCTCCCACTCAAGGGGCAGCGCCATCTAATAGTAGACCTCTAATGATTGGTTAGGGAGAAGGGGCTAGGGAAGCCTTTCTCCACATGATGAACGAGTGGTATACAGAGTTTGTTCGAACAAATTTGAATGCCCAACCTCCTCTACCCCCACCTATTCCTCAACCAGTTCCCATAGCTCCACGTGGTATGGAATTTGTAAGAATGAACAAGCCCCCGGTTGATAAGATCCAAAAATAGGGAGTCGAAGACTTCAAAGCTAATGTGGATGATGATCCCGATAGAGCCGAGTTTTGGCTCAAAAACTCCATCAGGGTATTTGATGAGTTGTCTTGCACACTATATGAGTGTTTAAAGTGTGTCGTCTCACTAATGAGTGATTTTGCATATAACTGGTGGAATACACTGGTATCGGTGGTACCAAGCGAGAGGGTTAAATGGGAATTATTTCAAGAGGAATTTCGAAAGAAATATATTAGCTAGCGGTTCATCAATTAGAAACGTAAGAAATTTCTTGAGCTGAAACAAGGTCAGATTTCAGTAACAGAATATGAGCGAGAATTTGTCAGACTTAATAAATATGCTCGAGAGTGTGTTTCCACCGAGGCCATCATGTGTAAGAGATTTGAAGATGGATTGAATGAGGACATTCGTGTTTTAGTTGAGATCTTAGAGCTGAAAGAATTTGTGGTATTGGTTGAGCGAGCTTGTAAGACCGAAGAGTTGAATAAAGAGTAGAAGAAAGCTGATTGTGAAGCTAGAGATTCGAGTAAAAGACATATGAGTAAGTCATTTCCATCTCAGTCAAAGAAATCTAAAGAAATGTATTCCCATTCGAATGTATTAACTGGGTATTCACACAGAGATCGTGGGAAGCAATACTCTTGTCCTAAATCTCAAGCTACTTCGATGGCAAGTGTGGGTAATGTTAGATCTAATAGACTTGAATGTCAGCATTGTGGCAGACGTCCTCCCAGTGAGTGTAGAATGAATGATTGAGCTTGTTTCAAGTGTGGTTCTCAAGAGCATTTTATTCAAGATTTCCTTGAAATGGCTGAGAAAGAAAGATTTCAGAGTGTTAGGCCGAGTAATACTAATAATAGGGGTAGGCCACCGAGGAATACCGAAAATGGAACTAGTAGTAAAGGTGTGACGAAGGGTTCAGCTGTGAGATTCGAAGCTCGAGCACCTACTAGAGCCTATGCCATCCGTGCTCACGAAGAAGCGACATCTCCCGATGTTATCACTAGTACTTTTTCTCTCTATAATACTAATGTAGTTGCATTGATTGATCTTGGATCGACCTATTCTTATGTTTGTGTGAAATTTGTAACTAGTAAGAGCTTGTCTGTTGAGTTTACTGAGTTTATGATTAGAGTGCCAAACCCTTTAGGCAAACATGTATTAGTTGATAGAGTTTACAAAAATTGTCCCTCGATGATTCGAGGTCACTGTTTTCTGGCTGATTTAATATTGTTGCCATTTGATGAATTCGATGTTATTTTGGGTATGGATTGGTTGACACTGCATGATGCCGTAGTGAACTGTAAAAAAAAAGATTACTGAACTGAAATGTGAAAATGGTGAAACTCTTCAGATTGATTCAAATGAGTCGGGTGAGTTACCTGTTGTGATTTCTTCGATGTCTGCCTAAAAATATGTAAGGAAAGGTTGTAAAGCTTACCTTGCTTATGTGTTGAATACAAAGATGTCTGAATTGAAAATTCAGTCAGTGCTAATAGTTTGTGAATATCCGGATGTGTTTCCAAAAGAGTTGCATGGGTTACCTCCGATTAAAGAAGTTGAGTTTGGTATTGATTTAGTACCAGGGACCTCACCAATATCTATTTCTCCGTATAGAATGGCTCCAACTGAATTGAAAGAATTAAAAGCTCAGTTGCAAGAGTTGACAGATAAGGGTTTTACGAGACCGAGTTTTTCTCTCTGGGGTACTCCCGTATTGTTTGTAAAGTAGAAAGACGGATCCATGAGGCTTTGTATCGACTATCGTCAGCTCAACAAGGTGACTATAAAGAACAATTATCGTTTACCGAGGATTGATGACTTGTTTGATCAGTTGAGAGGGGCAATGGTATTCTCAAAAATTGATCTGAGATCTGGCTACTATTAATTGAGAGTTAAAGAGTTAGATGTGGAGAAAATTGCTGTCAAGATAAGGTATGGACACTATGAATTTCTTATTATGCCTTTCGGGCTAACTAATGCACGTTCTATTTTTATGGACTTGATGGATAGAATTTTCTCACTGTATTTAGATAAATTTGTGGTTGTGTTCATTGATGATATTCTGATTTATTCCCGAGATGAGTTCGGGCAAGTCGAGCACTTGAGAACTGTATTGTAGACTTTGAGAGATAAGCAGTTGTTTGCTAAATTTAGTAAAAGTGAGTTTTGGCTCCGATAAGTCAAATTCTTGAGACATGTTGTTTTAGATGATGGTATTCAGGTTGATCCAAGTAAAATTTTGGCAATTGTTTATTGGAAACCACCAAGGAATTTATTTGAAGTTAGAAGCTTTTTGGGCTTAGCTGGATATTACCGACATTTTGTCAAAGGATTTTCGATGAACGCTACTCCTATGACCAAGCTGTTGCAAAAAGATGTTAAATTTGAATGGTCCAAAAAATGTCAGCAAAGTTTCGAGATGTCGAAAGCATTATTGACTGAGGCACCGATTTTAGTACAACCTAAACTGGGAAAAGAATTTGTAATTTATAGTGACGCATCACTGAATGGATTAGGATGTGTGTTGATGCAATAGGGCAAAGTGATAGCTTATGCCTCAAGATAGTTGAAACCGCATGAGACAAATTATCTGACGCATGATTTGGAATTAGCCGCCATTGTGTTCGCTTTAAAAATTTGGAGACATCATTTGGACGGTGAGAAATGTCATATCTTTACTAATCATAAAAGTTTAAAATACTTGATGACTCAAAAAGATTTAAACTTGCGACAACGGAGATGTCTCGAGTTATTGAAGGATTACGAGCTAGTAATTGTTCTAGGATCTTTTATCTTTGCCTTGAATCATTGGGTTTAGACATTACTTCGACGATATTTAATCATTTCAAAAATGGCACCCGGGTAAGGCAAATGTAGTCGCAGATGCGTTGAGTAGAAAGAATTTGTTTGCTTTGAGAGCGATGAATACATGGTTGACTTTGTTCGATAATGGTTCGATTCTAGCTGAGTTGAGAGCTAGACCGTTATCTTTAACAAATTTGTGAAGCTCAGAAATGTGACAGTGATATGCAAGCCAAAAGAGTTCCTTGTGAATCGGGTAGTGATTCAGATTTTCATATCAGATCTGATGATTGTTTGATGTTCCGAGGTAGAATTTGTGTACCAAGAAATGATGAACTTATTCAGAAAATTCTTCATGAAGCACATAATGGTTGTTTATCTGTACATCCGGGTAGTACAAAAATGTATAATGATTTGAAGAAATTGTATTGGTGATCAGGTATAAAACAAGATATTTCAGAGTTTGTTTCGAGATGTTTGTTTTGTCAACAAGTGAAAGCTGAAAACCAAGTGCCTTCGGGTTTACTTTAGCCAATGATGTGCCCAAGTGGAAATGGGATAGGATTATGATGGATTTTGTGACGAGTTTGTCTGTGACTCCGAAAAAGAAAGATGTCGTCTAGGTTATTGTTGATTGATTGATGAAATCAGCTCATTTTATACCGGTACGTACTGACTATTCACTTGATAAGCTAGTTGAACTGTACATTGCTGAGATTGTAAGATTACACGGGGTGCCTATTTCTATCATTTCGGATAGAGATCTGAGGTTTACTTCACGATTTTGGAAGAAGCTGCAAGAAGCTTTGGGTATGAAGCTAAACTTTAGTACTGCTTTTCATCCTCAGACTGATGGTCAGTCTAAGAGAGTGATTCAGATTCTTGAAGATATGCTCCGATGTTGTGTTCTAGAATTCGAAGGTAGTTGGAAAAAATATCTACTATTGGTCGAATTTGCTTATAACAACAGTTTTCAGTTGAGTATAAAAATGGCACCTTATGAAGCATTGTATGGCCGCAAGTATCGTACACCCCTGTTTTGGACCGAGTTTAGTAAGAAACGGATTCACGGGGTTGACTTGGTTAGAGAATTTAAAGAAAAGGTATAGGTAATCCGTGATTGTTTGAAAGCCGCTTCAGATCGACAGAAGTCGTATGCGGATTTGAAAAGAAAAGAGGTCGAGTTTCAGGTTGGTGATAAGGTAGGTTTGAAAGTATCTCCGTAGAAGAAAATTCTCAAGTTTGGTCGTAAAGGCAAGTTGAGTCCATATTTCATTACGCTGTATGAGGTTATTGAAAGAATAGGACTAGTGGCATACCGGTTAGCATTACTGATAGAGCTGGAAAGGATCCATAATGTGTTTCATGTGTTGATGTTGCGACGATATTGTTCTGATCCTTCACATGTGATTTCTCCAACAGAGATTGAGACTCGATCGGGTATGACGAATGGTGAGGAACTGATCAAGATTTTAGCACGGGAAGCTAAACAGTTGAGAAATAAGAGTATAGCCCTAGTGAAAGTTTTATGGCAACAATATGAGGTCGAAGAGGCTACGTGGGAACCCGAGGAGGCTATGAGAAAACAGTCCCCAAACCTATTTTCTGATAAGATTTTCGAGGATGAAAATCCCAAAAGGGAGGAGAGTTGTAATAGCCCGATTTTGGGCCCAGTCAGAACAGTGGTTTCGGGACCACGAATCTGATGTAGAAGAAACTTGTTTTTATTACGTTTTTATGGTCCACAGTTTTATGGAATGATTTCGCGAAAATTTCGTTCGAAAATTTTGACATTTGAGCACTCAATTTAGTTAAAAGGACTAAATTGTAAAGAATGCAAAACTTGAGTTCTATATGCTAGAGGTGTCTAATTGCTATGGAATTTTAAATTGAAGGTCCTTAGATGGTAATTAGACCATTTGTTAAGTTAGTGGACAAAAATGGACATGAGGTAAAAGAAATTTTATGTTTTAAGTTAGGGGCATTTTGGTTATTTAGTAATTAAATGAATTAAAAGGAAAAACTCAAGCCAAAAACCTCGTCCATCTTCTCCTCCTTGTGCCAAAAATTAGAATGAAGACATAGCTAGGGTTTGGCTAACTTCCAAGCTCGATTGTAAGTCCGTTTTGTCCCATTTTTAATGCTTTTTACATTTCTGAAGTTGTTATCACTCAATCTACCTATTTCTACCATTAATTTGAGAAATGATTAAGGTATAGGGTTTGAACCATGTTGGATATGTGTGTATTTTTATGTTTAATGGTAGAAAATGTATGTTTGGAATATGATAAATAATTTTTTCTAGGTGATTTTTGATGAAAATGTAAAAAGGACCTATTTGTAAAAAGTCATAAAATGAGTAGTAAAAATGTGAAAGAATGGGAAATGTGCACTGCTATAAGATGAAAGAGTTTCGGCTAGGCTTAGGAATCAAAGAAATTGAATCTATTTCAATTTACGAGCCTAGGGACCAAAGTATAAAAATGCCAAAGTTTAGGGGTAAAAATGTAATTTTGCTATTATAGATCAAGAGAAACGAGGTTCTAACCTAGATCGAGGGAAGAACAAAGTGTTTGACGATTAGGTCTCATTTCTACTATTTTTGTACCGAGGTAAGATCGTATGTAAATAATGCATTGTTTTAATTATGTTTTAAATGCTTTATTATTGTATGAATTTTAATTGACCCTTGGACATATTCGACAAAGTTTTGACAAGTGTGAAATCCCGGTTGAACCTTAGGAATAGATAGGATACAAATGTCATGACATTAGGGTTAATGAGATTATGTGTAAGACCATATCTGGGATATGGCATTGATATGAAACTTCGTGTAAGACCATAGCAGGGCTATTGACATCGATACGAGATCACATGTAAGACCATATCTGGGATATGACATTGGTACGATGCTGTGTGTACAGAACTCCCGAGTATCCATTAGTATTCTAAGTGGTTCAACGGGTAATTTAACGAGTATGTTAAAGATGAATTGTGTGTAAATTCAATTCAAGATGACTCAGGTATGTACATAAAAATTATACATAATGAGCTCGTTATGTGATGAACCTTCGCTAAGGTTACGATTGAGTAAGTTTAACTATGAGATTTATAATAACATTATGTTAATTTGCCTCATGCTAATTGTATGTTAAATATGTGTTTATGATG
Organism: Gossypium anomalum; assembly: GCA_025698475.1. Classification (NCBI taxonomy): domain Eukaryota; kingdom Viridiplantae; phylum Streptophyta; class Magnoliopsida; order Malvales; family Malvaceae; genus Gossypium; species Gossypium anomalum. The sequence continues at coordinate 45,863,612 of CM046963.1, forward strand.
CTTATTATTTGCATAGGAACTTACTAAGCTTTAAAGCTTACTCCCCTTTTTTTTCCCTTGTCTTATAGTTTCACCAAGCTAGCTCAGAATTGGGGATTGTCGGAGACTCCATCACACTATCAACTAATTATTTTGGGTACCAATGAATTCGATATTTTGAGTTATGGCATGAATAGAGACTTGGTCATTTTGTTATGTGTCATAATTAATTTGGTCAAATGTGTTGGCTTATGTTGGTTGATAATTCATTTTGTAAATGGTCATTGTATGCATATGATGATGTTTTCATGGATGTGGGAATTTGCATGGTTTAAGTTGATAAGTATGTGATGTTCACATGTGATAAATGTTAGCATGTGAATAATGTGTGGATGTCTCGAATGTGGCTGATTTGGTTGTATGTATATGCTTGGATTGGTGTTGTATGTTGTTGTGTAGGTATGTGCATGAAAGGGTGACAAAATGGCTTGGTAAATAGCCTTATTTTTTTCTACATGGGTAGACATATGGGCATGTGTCTAGGCTGTGTGAGACACACGGCTTGCCCCATGGGCGTGTGTTCCGGCCGTGTGTCCCCTGCACCTTAATTGTTGCGAAACAGAATGCTTAGTATCAAGCACAGGGGCAGAGACACGAGCGTGTGTCTCAGCCGTGTGGATGACATGGCCCCAGGCATGGGCATGTGCCATGGGCGTGTGAAGTTTGCACCTATTTTATGAAAAATTATGAAAATTAAATCGACCACACAGCCTAAGCACACGAGCGTGTGCATTGGTCGTGTGCATTGGCTGTGTGACTTCAATTTGTTCTTAGGTGACAAACAGAGAGTTACACGGGTTAGGGACACGGACGTGTATGACCACACGGTCTGCCCACACGGGCGTGTCCCAAAGCCACACGAGCGTGTGACCCCTGTTTAGTGAAAAAAATTTAAGTGTTGTAAAAATTGCTAGAGTTCTCGGCTTAGTCCCGAACCGCTTCTAATGTATATTTTGGGTTCTGTAAGCTCGTTTTAGGGACGATACAAATGTATATGAAAAGTTTTAAATTTGGATAGAAATTTACATCTCGGGTACATTCTTTATTCATCATGTACCTTACACTGCATTGATTGATGTTGGATCTACGCACTCTTATTTAGCATGCACTGTGTCTGAGACTTTGGGTGTGATGTTTGAAAACACTACGTGTGAGGTTACTTTGGAGGTACCTTTGGAGGTTCAAGGAAGGACCTTTTTGGCGGATTTAATGGAACTCCCTTTTGGAGAATTTGACTTGATACTGGGCATGGGCTGGTTGGTTACGTATCAGGCGAATTTGGATTGTGCTACTATGCGGGTAGTACTAAAAACTGCAGAGGGTGACGAGGTAGTTGTGATTGAGGAATGTCGAAACTATCTTTCAAATGTGATTTCTGCACTTAGAGCTGAGAATTTGGTTCGTAAGGGTTATGAAGCATATCTAGCCTAGGTCAACGCTTCTAGTTCTGAGGTTTCGTCTATTAAAGATATCAGAACAGTTAAGGATTTTCTAGATGACTTTTCGGATGAGCTACCTGGGTTATCCCCTAACCATGAAGTTGAGTTTGGGATAGAGCTCCTGCCTGGTACAGCTCTGGTGTCTATCGCCCCTTATAAAATGCACCAAGGAGCTTGTGGAGCTTAAGGCTCAGATTCAAGAGTTACTGGATCAAGGGTTCATCCGCCCTAGTGTGTCTCCGTGGGGAGCACTGGTTTTCTTTGTGAAGAAGAAGGATGGAACCATGCGTATGTGCATCGATTACCAGCAACTGAACAAATTGACTATCAAGAATAAGTACCCCCTACCGAGGATTGACGATCTATTCAACCAGTTTCAAGGAGCTTCTGTCTTCTCTAAAATTGATCTCCGATTAGGGTACCATCAACTGAGGGTCAAGGAGACTGATGTTTACAAGACAACATTTAGAACTCGTTACGGTCATTAGAGTTCCTAGTGATGCCGTTTGGACTGACGAATGCACTAGCGGCTTTTATGGATCTGATAAACTGAGTGTTTCAGCCTTATCTGATCGGTTTGTAGTAATGTTTATAGATGACATTCTGGTGTATTCGAAGATGAAGGATGAACATGATGCACATCTCTGAGTTTTTTCTACAAATTTTGAGGGAGAAACAGTTATACGCTAAATTTAGTAAGTGTGAATTTTGGCTATGAGAGGTAACTTTTCTGGGTCATGTGGTATCTGCTGAGGGGATTAGGGTTGATCCTCAAAAAATTGAAGTTGATCTGGATTAGAAGCAGCCTAAGTCGGTATCTGAGATTCGAAGTTTTCTAGGTCTGGCAGGGTATTATAGACGGTTTGTTGAGGGGTTTTCGTTGATTGCTGCACCTCAGACTAAGTTGTTGCGTAAAGGGGTATCGTTTAACTGGGCTGATAAGCAGCAAGAAAGTTTTGAGAAACTTAAGAAAGTTTAGACTGAGGCCCCTATCTTAATACAGCCAAAATCTGGGAAGGAATTCACTGTCTATAGTGATGAGTCACATGTTGGCTTGGGATGTGTGCTGATGCAAGAGGGTAAAGTAGTGCCATATGTGTCTCGTCAGCTTAAGACGCATGAAGCAAACTATCCGACACATGACTTCGAGTTGGCTACGGTGGTATTCGCACTGAAAATTTGGAGGCCTTATTTGTATGGTGAGAACTATATCATTTACACGGATCACAAGAGCCTCAAGTATTTCCTCACTTAGAAGGACCTAAACCTTAGGCAGCGTAGATAGATTGAGCTACTTAAGGATTATGACTGTTCGATTGAATATCATCCTGGTAAGGCTAATGTAGTAGGTAGCGACGACCGAGCCGTAGTAGGGTACATTCTTGATCTAAGGGCGATGTTTGCTCGTCTCAGTTTATTCAACGATGGTAGTTTGTTGGTCGAACTTCAAGTTAAACCGAGGTGGATTGAACAGATTAAAGGTAAGCAGTTGGAGGATGAGTCATTTTGTTCTCGATTCCGACAAATAGAGAGTGGAGAAACTTTAGATTTTGGACTGAATAGCGAAGGGGTGCTTTGTTTTCGTGGGAGAGTCTGCGTACCGAAAGATACTGATTTGAGGAAGTCTATACTGCGAGAAGAGCATAGTAGTCCTTACGCTATGCATCCTGGCGAGAATAAGATACACCGAGACCTCCGGGAGTTATATTGGTGGCCAGGTCTTAAACTTGAAGTTACCAATTTTGTGAGCAAATGCCTGACTTGCCAGCAGGTTAAGGCGGAGCATCAGTTGCCTTCAGCCAGTTAAGATTTCGCTTTGGAAGTGGGAGAGAGTAACTATGAACTTTATTAGTGGGCTACCCCTAACGCCTTCTAAGAAAGATTCGGTATGGGTCATTGTGGACCTATTGACTAGATCTGCCCATTTCATACATGTTTGTACTGATTACCCATTACAAAAACTGGCTAAGCTGTATGTGTCTGAAATAGTGAGACTGCATGGGGTACCAGTTTCTATAATATCTGATAGAGATCCTCGTTTCAAGTCCTGGTTTTGGAAAAAGCTACATGAGGCAGTGGGTACAAGATTAGACTTCAGTACAACGTTCCATCCTCAGACAGATGGGCAGTTGAAGAGGGTGATTCAGATACTAGAGGACATGTTAAGAAGTTGTGTGATTAACTTCCGGGGCAGTTGGGAGAATTATTTGCCGTTGGCGGAGTTTACGTACAACAATAGTTACCAATCTAGCATACAGATGGCACCTTACGAGGCATTTTATGGTCGAAGGTGTCGTACTCCTTCGTGTTGGACTGAGTTGGGTGAGCGGAGAGTTCTGGGTCCTAAATTGATTTCTGATACTGAGGATAAAGTTAGATTTATTCGGGATCGACTGAAGGCGGCGTCTGACAGGAAAGAGTCATATGCGGATCTGAAGCGTAAGGAGATTGAGTATTCTGTGGGAGACTTAGTTTTTCTCAAGGTTTCACCATGGAAGAAGGTACTGAGGTTTCGTCGGAAGGGCAAGTTTAGCCCTAGGTTCATTGGGTCGTACCGTATATTGAAGCGTATGGGATCGGTTGCCTATCAACTTGAGCTACCTTCAGAGTTGGATCGGATTCATGATGTGTTCCACGTCTCTATGCTGAGGCAATATCATTTTGATCCTACGCACATCATCTCGACTGAGGAGATTGAGGTAAGGCTAGATCTGACCTTTGAGGAGGAGCCAATTCAGATTTTAGACCATGATGTGAAGGTTCTGAGGAGGAAGTCGATTCCACTGGTTAAGGTACTATAGCGTAATCACAGTTCTGAGGAAGCCACGTGGGAACCCGAGGAGGCGATACGACAACAATACCCTTATTTGTTTTGATCAAGTAAATTTTGAGGCCAAAATTTTCTTTAGGGGGTAGAGTTGTAACGCCCCAAAAATTTAAGTATTTATTTTTGTTTGTTATGTTGCATAAATACATGCCTACTTCAGTGGTTGAGTGTCCTGAGGAGTGTTGGAGAAGTCCTGAGTTCAAGCCTTGGCTTGTACAAAATTTTGTTTTTGCTTGAGTTAAACCTGTATTTGGTTAGTACGTTTCTTAAATAAATTTGGGTAAAGTATGACATAAAAAGCCTGCTAGTCTAGGCGTAAGTGGCATGTGGAGTGTTCCAGGGGTCTGAGGTTCGATTCGTAGATTACACAATGGATTTTATTTTGCTACAAGTGTCGTGGAAGTGTCCTAGGTTGACCGAAATTGAAGTGTTTGAATGGAGTTTGAATGGGTGGTTGAGAAGAGAAAAGCTAGGAGATTTTGAGGGGATTTGGATAGTGATCGGTGGGAGTAATGTGGGGAGAGATTTTAAGAGGGGATTAAGGGGGTGGTAGTAGTTGGCCGAAAGTGGGATTCCTCATTGTGCTAATTCAGTCATAGGCTTGTTGGTACCGAATTCGTGCTTCCCGTTTTTCTAATAGCTATTGTTTCTTTTGCTACTTTCCTCCCTATTTTCTGTTCTTTCGGTTTCTTGGCAATTGAGGTTCTTTTCTTTTGATTCTGAAGCTGGGTTGAATGTTTGTTTTGAGAGTACCTTTTGATTTTAGTTGAGTGCGATTCTACTTTTCTCTCCAAACAGCTTGTCCACGATTTTTTCTTCTCCCTCACATCTTTTCTCAAACGACTTCCCTTTTGGCCGAACACCTATTGCTTCCCTATCTCTCAAATCATTTTGGTTTAGCCTGGGGTGATCGGGTCCGTTCTTTTCTTCTTCCTTCTTCTCTCAATTGCAATTTACTCCTTGTTGGCTGAATATTGCTTCTCATTTACCCTCTGTGTGTCGACTTTTTCTTGTGCATCTTCTTTGTTAATCTTGGTGATAAGTGCTGCTATTTTGATTTTTTTTTTTGTTCACCTTTTTTTTTTCCTCTCTGCCGAATCTATAGTTCTCTTATTAACACCTTCTTTTCTGGCCGGCAATTGTTAGGGGAGTGTTTGAGCTAGTTTTGCCTTGTTGTGGTGGCATTCATTTAGGGGGGTTGTGAACCGATTATTTCCCTTCCTTAGTTTCAGTTTTACACCTTCGATAAGTAGTTGTGCGCTTGGTTAAATTTATGTGCGTGTATTATGTTAGTAATACATTCGTTTGAAACACAGGTAATCTTTAAAGGAGTTTGTAATCAGGATCGTGTATTGAGTTAAGGGAGGAATCTTCATTAGTTCAATAAAGGCAAGTATTAGTGAAGTGGTTGCGATAAGTATAGGAAGGGATGTTAATCTTATTGTTATTGATTAATGGTGTATTTTGGTTGAATGTAGGCTTTGGGATCGGGGACTACTCGCAAATCTTCATTTAAGGTATGTAATCACACTGCTATTAGCATAGCTCGGTAAAAGCCGAAAAAGTACGACCGTTGATTTTACACGAGCGTACGCTCACTCGTGTGGTGAGCTGAACGCACAAAACATGGGTGTTCGACTGTTGAGGCCACCATGAGCAATTTCATAGGCTTAGGCTGTTTTTGGCCACGTCGGGCCGAAATGGGCCGTGTAGGCCCATGGGCTCATGGGCTCCACACGGTTAAACCACATGGACGTGTAGAGATTATTGGGACAAGCTGTGTAGTTCACACGGCCAAGGCCATATTTGGGCTTACTGGGCCACACAGGCATGTGGGCCCGCATGGGCCGTGTTATGGGCTTTGGACCCAATTTCATTGTTTGACCGTCGACCTTGCACGAGTCACCCGAGATGACTGTGGACCTACTATTGGGGCAATAAGTACATTTAGACCCCGTACTGATGAAATGTCTAATTTACCCCTGATATGTACAATGACTAATATACCCCTATGCCATATTTGACTGTATTTGAGCATGACATTCTGCATACACGTATTATATTATGACATGACATGTTGCATAGGGGTGGGATTGATATATTTGGAGGAAGTGTAATGTACTGGCAGCTCTGGTACAATTTCTATTAGTGCCGCAACCGGTGCTATATTTGGAGTGTAGGGATGGGTGGGTCGATTTTATCCCCACATGGAGTGTAGGGCTGGACGGAGTGGAGTGTAGAGGATGGATGGGTAGGACTTTTGTTGCATTACTGATACTACTACTGTATTGGGCTAAGTCCTGCACTGATACTGGACTATCACTGAAATAGGCTAGGCCCAAACTGTACCTATCTGATTTTGTTAAGGGTTTACACACTGCATTTTCATAACTCACCCTTCTGCTTTCCTGTGCAGGTAATCCTTAGGTGGTTCAGTGCTGCGAGGGACTCAATGGAGGCCACACGACTGTTTTGATACTGTTTTAAACTTTTACTTCTTAAGTTATTTTATTGGGTATTTGAAATGTAATAAGGCCTCTCTAAATTTTTACTCTAGTTTGGGATTTATTTACTTAAATTTATATTTGTTAGAAGTAGGACTTGAACTTTCAAAAAGATAAATGTTTTCAAAACACTACACCTCCACAACATCTTTCAAAAGCTTTCGCACTAAACAAAATTTTTAAAACGCAACAACAACCGAAAATGACTAGACCTACTTAGGTTTAATAACAAACCAGATATTTAAAAGGTTTATTAAAGATCACTACGAGGGTTTTAATATAATATGGATTTTCGAACGAGTCAGTGCTTTCCAAAACACACTTCAATGTAACATCGCAGATTCAACCATAACGTCTAGGCCAGTTTTGGGGTGTTACATATTTGATCAGCACATTACCTGAACAAGAAGGGCTTATCCCAATAATAATGCTTGGCATCATGAAGAAATTTCCATTTTCTTTTGTTGTTGAGATAAAGTGGCAGCAGCCCACTTACTAAGAAGTTCACTATATCGATGTACCAAGGTAATGCCGTGCCAACCAACAGTTGCTCATCTTGGAAATATTTCTTAATAAGTTGAACATTGTCATTTTAATTCCCAGCTTCTAACCTCGATAGTTGATCAACCACTTGATTTTCAATCCCCTTTCAATTTCAAATTTTTAAATCAAACTCTTGCAGCAAAAGTATCCACCAAATTAATCTTGGCTTGGCATTTTTCTTGGTCACCAAATAGTTAATATCAAAGTGATCTGTGTAGACAGTTACTCTAGTACCAACTAAATATGATCGAAATTTATCAAATGCAAAAACCACAGCCAATAACTCTTCTTTAGTGGTAATGTGATTAAGTTGTGCATCCGACAAGGTCCTTCTTGCATAACAAATTGCATGAAATACCTTGTTTTTCCTTTGGCCCAACACTACTCACATGGCATAATCGCTAGTGTCATACGTGGGTTCAAAAGGCAATGTCCATTTTGGAACGATTACAATTGATGTTGTTACCAATCTTTTTTTCAACTCCTCGAAAGTGATCAAACAAGGTTCATCAAAATTAAAGGGTCTATTCTATTCCATCAAGGCGCATAAGGATTTAGATATCTCTAAAAAATCCTTAATAAATCTTCTATAAAATCCCGCTTGACCTAAAAAACTCCTAATACCCTTGACACTGGTCGGAGGTGCAATTTGTCTATCACCTCAATTTTTGCTTTGTCAACTTCAATCCCTTATCACAATATCTTATGACCTAGCACAATACCTTCACGAACCATGAAGTGGCATTTATCCCAATTTAAAACAAGATTTATTTCTTCACAACGACATAGAACCACTTCAAGATTTTTCAAGCAATCCTCAAAATCATTGCCAAACACAGAAAAATCATCCATGAAGACTTCAAGAAAAATTTCCACCTTGTCCGAGAATATCGCCATCATGCAACGTTGAAATGTTGTTAGGGCATTACACAACCCAAATGATATTCGTCTAAACGTAAAAGTTCCATATGGACAAGTGAAAGTAGTCTTCTCTTGGTCATTGGGTGCTATGGCTATAACGACCCGTAAGTCAGGGGTTTCAGGGAACATACTTTCCGGACGCCACCTTCGCAAATCGAGCTTATAAATATTTATTTTTTTATATTGTGGTAGTTACCTTAGAAATGAATTAAATGATAGTTAGACAATTTTAATTCTTATTGTTTAAAATTAAGTACAAGGATTAAATTAAAAAAGTGATAAAATTAGTAATTGATATTAAATTGCAAAGTGGGACTAGATTAAAGGACTTATTTAATAAATAGACCATTACCTATATAGACTTTTGATAGTGGATGTTTATGATGATTATTTATATTAAATATATATTATGTATATTGAAACAATTAGTAAATGATATTAGAATAAAAAAATATAAAATTAAAGGAAATTTATTAATAAAAGAAACAAATAGATTAGTGGGAGAGAAGAAAAACAAGAAAATTAAAAAGCTTCATCTTTCTCTTTGCATGCCGAAAATGGGAATGCTAGGGGAAGAAAATTTCAGCCATTTAGTCCCATGCTTTAAAGCTCAATTTGGTTAGTAATTTTTGGTTCTTTCTTCATGGATTTTCTGTTTTTGGAATCCTAAGATCATGAGTTAAATTACCCATGTTGAAAATTTTAGAATTGTTGATGTTAAAACAAGTTATTATGGTAGAAAAATCTAAGTTCTCAATGTTATTGTGGTAGATTGTTGAAGTTGGAATAGAAGTGGGAAGAGTTGTAAAGCCAATTCTTGAACTTGTGCAATGAGAATTAATTTGTAGCAAAATTTGAAATGTGGGGGTTAAATTGTTAATTTTGTGAAGTTTAGGGGCTATTTTTGGTGGATTGTTTTTTGTGCTAGAAATTTGGGTTGAATTACTAAGTTTAATGAGAAATTAAAATATTTTGTACTATGAGTTTTGTTAATATTAGCTTTCAATGAGTTAAATGTTATAAATTAAACTAGTATGGTATTAAGTTATAAAATTCAAGAATTTAGGGATTGTTAATAAATTATATTTATATTTTGTTAGTTATGGAAATTAGATGAAGATGTGATTAAGTTAATTTTGATGTTAATGATTGAGTTGTGTAACTATCAATTGTTGTGGGTAAAAGTATAAAATTATGATCTCAGGTTAATTGATTTAATTAAAAACAAGTATGGTATTCAAATTAAGTAATTAAATTAATTTGCTAAACTTAGATCAAGAGAAGACTAGATCGGGTATCAACCGTGGGATGGAAAAGATCACTGAGTAGGCATCTTTGATTCGTTGCATCCATCGTATTTTTGTAAGTTCTTACTCCCTGAACTCGAACTTTACCAATTGATTTAATTAATCTAGTTACTACTTGATGTTTATTATATCTCTAATATAATTGTTAATTCAAGCGAATGGAAGTATATAGATTTATATATAAAATGTGATATTGAGTGATAAAAGTAATATTATGGAATTTCGATTGAGTAATTACCCTCGGTTATTCGACTGACGCTGGGCACAATAATTTGTCGATTCATTCGACTAGTGCTAGGCACAACTATCGTCAATTATCCGACTAGCGCTGGGCGCAATAATTTGTCGATTTGTTCGACTAGGGCTAGGCACACCAATGATTTCGTCGAGTTAAACGACTAGCGCTGGGCGTAAAAATCTTAGTCACGGTCTAACCATTAGGCATCGAGTGCCATTTGTTGTAATATATAATTTGGTGAGGTATAGTAGTTCATGAGATGATTTATATGTTGTGAAATGTAAATTTTGTTTACTAGTTGAAAGTGAGATACATTGAGATCATGAGTTGCTTAATGCTTGAATTTTTAATTAATTGCTAGTTAGGTATTACTATTGTTCTACGTCTCAGCATCCATGACAAATCTCGTACTCAATGTTGGTGATATATTTCTTTTGAGTCTTCGCATGTACCTAGGATGTCAATATTAAGATAATGTCCTTTTGTTTAGTAAATCCTAGGGAATATAGTTCTATAAGTCTAAAATGATTGTAAATACATGTTTGGAGTTGTTATGCAAATGCTTTCAATCAGTGCTTGCATAAATGATTTGGTCATTTTGGTATTAAACTTGTGATGCTTGATTAGTAAACGAAGAAAGCTTATTCATTGAGCCTCTTAGGTTGATAATTGGTTGAGAATAATTAGTATAGGTTATGCATTTACCATATTCAATTATTTGAATGCTTGAACTTTATTTGAGGTACCTATGAAAGGTACATTGGTTGTTGATGGATGTTTTAAATATGGTCTCAATGAGGGCATATTGGTTAGGCACTTAAGATGTTTGTTTTTGATATGTTTGTGAGCATGTTTAATTGTGTTTTGATGTTGTTTAAGGCCCCTATTAAAGTGTGATTTGATAGGTTGAATGGTTATGCTTGTATTGGTTTTGAAAAGGCTTGTTTATAGGAAAATTTTAGCCCACACAGCCTGGCAACATGGCCGTGTGTCCCCTGTAGATTCTTTTGCATGCAAGTCAGTAAGTACGCGGCCTAGCACACAGCCTAGCACACGGGCATGTAGAGCAAGTTTGAGAGTTACACGGCCTGACACACGGGTGTGTAACACAGCCGTGTGACCCTACTTAGAGAGTTACACGATATGGGACATGACTATGTGTCTTTAGTTCGAAGCTCACACAGCCTGGGACACGGGCATGTGAAGCATGCGGCTGTGTGACCCTTGTAGTCAAAATTTTGCAAGTTTTTCTTAAGCTTTCCAATTTTTTTCAAATTGGCCCCGAATTGTTTCTAAGGTATAATTAAGGCCTCGAAGGCTCGATTTAGGGATGATATGTATATGAATGGTTGGTTATAACATGTTTATGACTATGTATGAAATGTATGTTTAAATGTTTTGTTTATACAATAATGCTCTGTAACCTTAATCCATCAATAAATATGGGTTAGGGGTATAGTAATACATGCATACTCTTCATCCCGTGATAGTGTGAGTTGGAATAAGCTCATAGTTATTGTTGCTAACCACTGTAACACCTCCTTTCTTGGGTACACATTGGACAGGGCTCACCCACAAGCTGTCAGAGATCGGGTAGATAATACCAACATCTGGCCACTTGATAATCTCTTTTTTAACAACTTCCTTAATGATTGAATCAACCTCTTCTGCAGTTCAATAGAATTGCTATGACAATCATCTAGTGAGATTTTATGCATAAAATAGTGGGGTTGATTCCCTTGATGTCAACAATTGTCCATCCCAATGCTTTATTAGATCGTCGGAGTACCTCCACCAACCTTACCTCTTGATCGAGTGTCAACTCAGTAGAAATAACTACTAGCAAAGTGTTGTTTTCTTCCAAATAAGCATATTTTAAATGTTATGGAAAAGATTTCAACTCCAGTGTGAGAGGTTCCTCTATAGAAGGCTTAGGATGCTTGAAAGAGCGATCTGATAACTACAATGATTCAAACTTCTTCCCTGGTCTATCCACACACTGCTTAGTTTCCACAAGTTCACCAAAGTCCTCAAAAATTATTGTGTCATTCCGCTCAAGTGAGTCTTTATTACTATCAAAATTATTATGGCAAAATCTTGCGAATTCTTCCTCTACTACTGCCCCTATTAGGTTAATGGCATGGCATTCTTCACTCTCATTAGTGCATTTCAAGGCATCAAATACATTGAATGTAATTTGTTGTTCATTTACCCTCATGGTCAGTTCACCTTTTTGTACATGAATTAAAGTCCTGCCTATAGCAAGAAAAGGTTTTCCAAGAATAATTGGCACATCTTTTTTAGCTTCACATTCTAAATACGGAAATCTACCGAAAAAATAAAAATATCTACTCTTAGCAGTACATCATCAATTTTACCTTCCAGATGTGTGTAGGATCGATTAGCCAATTGCAACGTAACGTCTTCCTTTCCCAATTCCCAGCTTCCTAAATCACATAATGCCTTACCAACATACTGATTTCCTATTGAACATGGGATAGTGAAACTCCCTGGGTCCTTCAAATTTGGAGGTAATTTATTTGTCAACATTGTTGTGCACCCTTCAGTCAGAGCAACAGTATCAAATTCTCCCAATCTACGCTTCTTTGACAATATGTCTTTCATAAATTTCACATAATTAGGCATCTGCTCCAATATTGAACCAGTGGTATGTAGTTGTGATGTTACTTAAGGACATCTAGAAATCTTTTAAACTGAGCCTCTTATTTAAAACTGTAAAATTATTGAGAAAATAGTGGAGGTGGTCGTCTTTCAGGTTGCCAACGCTGTTTTGCTATAACATTTTTGTCGGTAACACGATCTGATTCTACTGCAGCAATCTTTTGCTTAGCCTTTTCAGCTAAAATGTACTTTTCAGACATTTCTAAAATCTTTCTATAGTTGTAATCTGATTTGTCCTCGTTTACCATGGTATGTTTAATGATTTCATTCACCTGAGTCCCACTCCTGAGAGTAATTGCTTTACAATACTCCTTCCTTTGTGATCGCAAAGTCTCGATATCACTTGGTAGAGCTCCTTGTGGTCTTGAACTCAAAGCATTTGCTATCTGCCCTACCTGATTCTCGAGAGCTCGAAGGGATGCAACTTAACTCTGAATTACGACATCATTCTTGGCCATATATTCTTTCAACAAGGCTTTAATAGATAATGATGATGATCATGAAGCCAATGCCTGACCTTGTTGGACATTTTACCTCAGCATAGGTTGAGTATAACCAGGTGGTGCACTGATGGTGTTCTGTCTTGTCGCATTGCTAAAATTCCCCACACCTTGATTATTTCAACTAAAGTTTGGACGTTGCTTCCACACTGGATTATACGTGTTGGAATAAGGTTATTGTTCTGGTTGAAATTACATATGTAGCACACAGATGCTAGATATGATAGGCATTCGTCAAATTCATAGTCTTCACCACAATAAACACATGCTGGCTCGACTACTTTCATCTCCTGAACTGCAGTTGGTCTCTTCATTGTTTTGATCATATTAGTTAAAGATGATACATGGGCAATCAATGAAGTGATTGCATCAAGTTCTATGGTTCCAGCAACTCTTCAGCCAATCTTAACTTGTGTGGTAGGATATTGATAATCATTGTTGGCAATCCGTTCTAAAATCTCATACGCTTCATTGTAAGATTTATCCAACAAGGTACCATTGGAAAAAGTATCAACTACCATTCTCTTATGTGTATTCAACCCATTATAAAACATCTCCATCTATGTCTAGTGCTGAAACCTATACATCAGGCACTTTCGAAGTAGTTCTTTAAGTCTTTCCCGTGCTTCATACAGCGTTTCATCCTCTGATTGCCAAAAAGATGTGATATCATTTGTAAGCTTGGCATTAATGTTTGGCAGATTATACCGTAACAAAAACCGCTAGGAAAGATTATTCCTTGATGTCAATATCTCTGACAGCAAAGCATTCAACCATACTTTTGCTTGATCTCTCAAGGACTATGGAAACAATTTAAGTCTCAGCGTGCTTTCAGGAACACCCTATTGTCAAAACGAGCCACAGACTTCTGGAAAAAATCTTAAATGCAATCATGGATCTTCAGCAGGCAGCCTACTGAACTGTCCCCCTATTTGTAACATTTGAAACATCACTAATTTCAGCTCAAAATGCTGAGCCTATATGTGTGGTCTTACTATCCATGGTGATACATGCACGGGAACGATTGAAGTGCATTCGAGTTCATTAAGTGGACCAAACTCCAAGTTATTCATTTCAAGAGAGGATCCAATTGAAATTCTCATCAATTTTATAACACGTGCTAGATCAAAGAAGTTTAAAGAGGCGATGATGGGCCTGATTCAGCAAGTTTGGGCTGAACATGAGATGTCCAACCCTTGTTGGACCCAACATATTGTTCCAAGTGCATCAATATTTTGCATGTGGTTGTTTGTTTAATTTAATTAATTCTACTGTTTTTAATTATGCCTTGATCATTAAGTTTTTGCACTTTTTAATTATGACATGCATTATGTGTTTTGCATTACATAAAGTCATGCATTATGTAACTCTCATGTCAGTTAAGTTTGCATCATAAATTATGACATGCGTTATGTAACTCTAATGTTAGTTAAAGTTTGCATAATTAAATTAAGTCATGCATTAAGTAACTCATCTATTCATTTAGTTTGCATCTTAAAATGCATTTAAGCATCTTAGTTGTTAAATATGTTTAAGTTTCTTAATGTGAGTATATTATTTAATTTGGCTGTTACTTTTTACTTCATAAATTAAAGTGTGTTTATTTTCATTTCAAATAAGGTGATTTAAGTTGCATGGTAATTTAATTTGTGTGCATGAGAGTTATTAAATATGTTGTTTTTATTAGTGTTTTAAGTTATTATTTAATCTTAAATATCTATTTTGCAGGTGACTTTTCATATGATTGAAGACTCTTAAAAGTTGGACAGTTTCAAAGCTTTTAAAAGAACATTAAGGAGGCTATTTAATGGACCAAAAGAGACTCTTCAAGTCTGAACGTTTTGGGAGTCTTAAGTCTTCATCATGGTGCCATTTATTAGGATGTTACACAAGCTTTTATCATATGGTTACAAGGGAGCTGAAGGGACATCAATCAAACACATTAAGGATACATTAAGTCTTCATTAAGGAGATTTGACATGCCTTTTCAACAACATCAGATTCCAATGAAGAGACATGACTCATTGGCTTCCTTATATGAGTTTAAAATGAAATTAATGCTTGTAATAACCTTAGTTAATTGCTAAAGATGAAAGGTCTCACATAGGCATTCAAATAGTCACAATGCTGCCTATAAATAATTTGTGAAAAGAGCCTCTGTTAGAGGATGAATGTTGAATGAATATTTTTAGTTATTGTGAGAATTCTATCTCATTGTTCTTGAAAGAACTTTCTTATACTTATCAAGGTAATCCTTGTGGCGTCAAACCTTTTTCTTTTGAACTTATCACTTCCTTTGTTTCTTTGTTCTGAAGTGTGGCGTTCTAACATACTGTTGGTTCCTATTTTACTAAATAACGGGTCACAATTTACTTCTTCTTCTACAAAGACTTGTTTGTTATTTATTTCACTTTATAGAAATTGGGTGTAACACCCCAAACCCGGCCTAGACGTTAGGGCCGGATCCGTCGTGCCACATCGAAGTGTTCAAAACATTTTATATTGTTGACCTAGAAAAACTTACTTAGTGTTTTAAAAGGTAATTCATTATAGGTTAAAGTGAATGGAAGCTGTGCACCAGGTAGGAAACCGGAAAAGAGGAGGTGAGTCCATCGGACTGCTTAAGTACCAAGCTCCCTTCGGATCCAATCCTAGACATGAACACTGCCGTTGCCACACCTTAACTTAGGATATATTTTTAGGAACCCAATTTGATTAAGTCCTTTTTGAGAAAAGTGATTAATTTTGGAAAATATTTTCATTGTGGAAGCTTTGCTTGTTGTCGTGTTATTTTGAAATCACTTACTGTTTTTGAAAACGCGCCCTAAAGCTATCCAATTTCGACAGTTGAATATAAGTAATACCTATCTTAACAAAACATATTTAACCCATCAAAAATAATTAAGCGGCCTTATTACATTTAAAAAAACCCAAAACCTTAAACGTAAATAAAAAGATGTCCAGTTCACCAGAAGAAAAACCAAATTTCCAGAACGTGTGGCCACTCCGAATCCCTCACAGCTCCAAGCCCACTATGCTTGGGGATTACCTGCGTGGATGAAAAGAAAGGGATGAGTTTGGGGAAACTCAGTGTGTAAATTAACCCAACCATAGCCTATATCCGCTCAAACCACAGAAACAGAATAAGTTAGCCTTAGCCCAGAACAGAATTCAGAATAAAGCCCATAGGCCCATAACATATCAGAACAGATATTACATGTTTATGCAAACCCAACCTATATCCAGCCATATGCACCCCCATACCAGCCTTTCACCATGTGGGGAGACTACTCGACCCACCCAACCGTTACATGCCACAGAAATATGCAGCATGGCTGCTAGAACAGATAATGTGACAGAGTCACTAGATTCAGATAATCGTGGCAGAGCCACCAGAACAGATATAGGTGGCAGAGCCACCAGATCGGATAATTTGTGGCATAGCCACTAGGACGCTTCCTCCATATTATAACCCATGTCCCCATGCAACAGATATACAATTATGGCATACATCATTCAGAATCAGATCAACATGCTTTTCAGTCAGAATTAACCCTAGGGGTATAACGGTAATTTTACACCTAAGGGTATAAAGGTACTTTTGCATACATAGGGGTATTCTAGTAATTTTACTATTCTTAGGGTTTTCATGCATATCATAACTGTTTACGTACTAACAGAAACACTTACCGAGTGTCCTCACTGAATTGGGCCTGTTGGTCCATTATCCCGATTTTGGCCCATTAAGCCCAAAATATTGAAATGCACGGAATCGTGCACTTTGCAGTCTTATTAATTTATTTTACTATATACATCAACTTTCAATCTCATGAGCATTCGCACACTCGCAAGTTCCCAAAATACCAGCTCTTCGGCATTTCGGCTTTTCGGCTTTTGCTGATCTAGTCTATGAGAGGTTGTCAGTTACACACCTGATTTATAGCGGTACATTGGCGAGATCCACACACGAACTACCTACAATTGGACTACTAACATGTTAATCTAACTATCGAAATCAACTACGTATTTAAGCCCTAACCATATTCGGCCTTTAACACTTTAGGCACTAGCGATCCTACCTTTGCCGAGATTAGCGATTATGTCTAGATCCAGTCGTTCCACTTGTCCAAGCCTTTGATCGGCCCCTTGAACACACTATTATCAAAATAAAATAGTTATCACAACCCTTAGAGCTTCAAGCCCAAATCGATGACCTCCCTAACCTTTAGGGTTTTTGCGCTTTCTAAAACTCGAAATAAAGAATAGGTTTGAAAGACTTACCACCGGTTCCTTCAGTCAATGATTCCAGTTAACTCCTACTCGATTCTGATGCAGATCTAACCCCTCAAATGACAACAAAAGTCGAACCTTTAGTGACCTTAAAATTCGACTATGTCCCCATGGCTATGCGTTTTCGGCTTTTTGTAATAGTGGAGAAAAGATGAGAATTTTGTAATGGCTTTGACGACAAAAACTTGGGGTTCAGAGGACTAGAGAATCGGTCAAGAAGATGAGGAAAAATAAGAGGGTTTTGGCTATAAGAAATCGGCACAAAAGAAATCAGGCTTTCAGAATTTCAGCTTTTTGAGCAATCGGCTATAGGCTTGAAAACAACTGGTAAAAGATGAAGATGAACAGAGTGGTAGGGAGATTTGGCAGATAAAAATAAGAAAAGAAGTTGATGAAGAGAGGAGAAAAGAAAAGAAGAGGAAGAATGGTCAGGAAACGACACAACTTACCCCTAATGCTGAATTTATATTTGGCACTTAACCTAGCCAAAATTTGCCCCCTAAAGAAACCCTTGGCCGGCCAACTCTTGCTCCTCCAGAGTCCACCATTCGGCCAACACTGCTCTCCCTAATCAGCTCCTAAATTCTCTCCCTTATCCCCTCCTTGCTCAATCTCCTGAGCAACTCAAACTGCTTCTGACAGAATTTTACTTGAGTTCCATTACTTACCTTTCATACTCATAAAAATAATTCCCTTAATATGCTGTCATTGTGACTTGAACCTCAGTTCTCCCTTGCATCCACACGCCACTTTTATAGCCTTCCTAGTGGCGTCACATGCTACTTTTCCACCTGTTTCCTTGTGTTTTATTTTACCCAATTAATACTTAAAATCCCAGTCGACCAGAACCCCTTTTTTCTTATGGAATTAAAATTAATTAAAATTACCGGGTTTTAACTTAAGCTTGGGCCTTCTAGAGGCCCACTAACATAATTAAACCTACGCCAAGCAGACAGAACACAGAAATTTTAAATTTTGCCAACATTCACATAATTCTCGAAAACTAGGGCGTTACAACTCTACCCTTCTTAAAGAAATTTTGTCCTCGAAATTTACCTGATCCAAACAGATGAGGGTATTGCTGTTGCATCGCCTCTTCTGGCTCCCAAGTAGCTTCCTCTCTGCCATGATTACGCCAAAGCACCTTCACTAATAGGACAGATTTCCTTCTTAATACCTTAATATCTCGATCCAATATTTGCACAGGCTCCTCCTCAAAGGTCAAATTAGTTTGCACCTCAATTTCTGCAACCAGCACGACATGAGTAGGGTCAGAACGATAACGCCTTAACATGGAGATGTGGAAAACATCATGAATCCTGTCTAACTCTAGAGATAACTCCAATTGGTATGCCACTGGTCCTACTCGCTTCAAAACCCGATAAGGCCCAATGAACCGCGGATTCAACTTGCCCTTCTTACCAAACCTTAGAATCTTCTTCCAAGGAGAAACCTTTAAGAAGACCATATCACCCACTGAGTATTCAATCTCCTTACGCTTCAAATCTACATACGACTTTTGCCTATCAGTATCTTCTTTTAACTGATCCCTAATTATTCTGACCTTATCCTCAGTATTAGCTACCAACTCTGGTCCAAGAACTTGTCGCTCTCCTAGTTTAGTCCAACAACTAGGTGTACGACACCTTCGTCCATACAGTGCTTCATACGGTGCCATTCGAATACTTGCCTGATAACTGTTGTTGTACGCAAACTCCGCCAATGGCAAGTAATCCTCCCAACTACCTCGGAAGTCAATAACACATCCCCTCAACATGTCCTCCAGAATCTGAATAACCCTTTCCGACTGACCATCAGTTTGGGGATGGAAAGCCGTACTAAAGTTCAATCGCGTCCCCAATGCCTCATACAAATTTTGCCAAAACCAAGATGTGAATCTAGGATCCCGGTTAAAGATAATTGAAACTGGGACACCATGAAGTCGTACAATCTCCGTCACATATAACTTGGCTAATTTCTGAAGTGAAAAGTCAATACGGACAGGTATGAAATGGGCCGATTTGGTCAACCTATCCACGATAACCCAAACCGAGTCTTTCTTTGATGGCGTCAAGGGTAACCCACTCACAAAGTCCATGGTTACCCTCTCCCACTTCCAAAGTGGTATCTTTATTGGCTGCAAAAGTCCAGAAGGTAGTTGATGCTCAGCTTTCACTTGCTAGCATGTCAAACATTTTCCCACAAACTCCGTTACTTCTCATTTCAGCCCAAGCCACCAATACAATTCACGCAAGTTGTGATACAACTTATTCCCTCCAGGATGCTTGGCACAAAGTCCCCCATGAGCTTCCTTAAGTATTGACTGCCTTAAGTCAGAGTCCTTCGGAACGCAAATTCTTCCTCGGAAACACACAACCCCTTCGCTATTCAACCTAAACTCAAAAGTTTCCCCTTCCTTAACCTATTGAAAACGAGCGACCAAAGACTCATCTTTCAACTGCTTCTCCTTAATCTGATCCACCCAGGTTGGCCTTACTTGCAATTCAGCCAAAAGGCTACCATTATCATACAGACTCAAACGAGCAAACATTGCTCTCAGATCAAATACGGTTCTGCGACTTAGCGCATCGGCTACCACATCAGCCTTGCCTAGGTGGTATTCAATCGAACAATCATAATCCTTAGGCAATTCTATCCATCTCTTTTGCCTAAGGTTCAGCTCCTTTTGAGTCAGCAAATACTTAAGACTCTTATGGTCCGTGTATATAACACACCTTTCTCCATACAAGTAGTGTCTCCAAATCTTAAGTGCAAAGATCACTACTGCCAACTCCAAATCATGAGTAGGATAGTTCCCCTCGTGAAGCTTAAGCTGTCGTGATGCATAAGCAACCACCTTACCCTCTTGTACCAACACACAGCCCAAACCTACATGTGATGCATCACTGTACACAGTAAAATCCTTCCTGGACTCAAATTTGAATTAATACAGTGCTTCAAATAACTTTCTTCAACTTCTCAAAAGCTTCCTGCTGCTTCTCTGTCCACACAAACGGTACCCCTTTCCTTATGAGTTTTTTCAAAGGTGCTTCCATCACAGAAAATCCTTCCACAAACCTTCTGTAGTAACCTGCCAACCCTAGGAAACTCTGAATTTCTGACACCGACCTAGGTGGCTTCCATTCCAGAATCGCTTCAATCTTTCGAGGTTCTACTTTAATCCCTTCAGCTGAGACAACATGTCTTAAGAAGGTTACCTCCTTCAACCAGAATTCACACTTACTAAACTTCACATAAAGTTCCTTCTCCCTTAACACTTGTAGCACAATGCGGAGATGCTCATCATGTTTCGCTTCGGTTTCAGAATATACCAGAATATCATCAATAAAGACGACTACGAACCGATCCAAGAATAGTTGGAACACACGATTCATAAGATCCATAAATGCTGCAAGAGCGTTCGTCAGTCCAAATGGCATAACCAGAAACTCGTAATGACCATACCGAGTCCTGAATGCCGTCTTATGAGTATCTCCTCTTTAACCCTTAACTGATGATATCCAGATCGAAGATCGATCTTGGAAAATACAGAAGCTCCTCTAAGTTGGTCAAACAGATCATCAATCATTGGCAGTGGGTACTTATTCTTAATCGTCAGTTTGTTCAACTGGCGATAATCAATGCACATTCTCATCGTCCCATCCTTCTTCTTCACGAATAGCACCGGTGCTCCCCATGGAGATACACTTGGCCTAATAAAGCCCCTATCCAACAACTCTTGAATTTGCGCCTTTAACTCCACTAACTCCTTTGGTGCCATCCTATATGGTGCGATGGACACTGGTGTCGTTCCAGACAATAAGTCAATTCCAAACTCGACCTCTTGGTTCGGAGGCAATCCCGGAAGCTCTTCCAGGAAAACATCTTGGAACTCCCTTACGGTTATAACCTTATCCGTTATCAGCCCCTCAGCTTCTGACTGACTTACAAATGCCAAATAGGCCTCACAGCCTTTCTGAATCCACTTCTCGGCCCTCAATGCCGACACCACATTTGACAAATAGTCCCTTCGCTCACTTATCACCATAACCTCTTCACCCTCAGTGGTCCTTAACACCATTCGCTTAGCAGCACAATCCAAAGTCGCCCTATGCTTAACTAGCCAATCCATTCCCAGAATGAGGTCAAATTCTCCAAACGGTAACTCCATTAAAACTCCAGGAAAAATCCTACCTTGAGTTTCTAGGGGCACATCCCTATACAGTTTGTCTACCCTAACCGAGTGACCCAAAGGACTTAGCATAGATGCCCCACTCACAATCTTCTTAGAATGCACACCCAACGACCCAGATATGGCACATGCAACATAGCAATGAGTAGATCCAATATCCACCAAAGCAGTATACGGCATGCTAGAAACCAAAAACGTATCGCTTATGACGTCGCACGCGTCGCCTCCTCTCGACGACGAGTGCGCATACACTAATGCTTTGGCCGTCGAGCCCTCCTCGATATTCGACACCCCGCCAGTGCCCCTCGACCTCGTCCATTTCCATTTCCGCCCCTACATTGTCCACGTCCTCTCGGTGGTTATGGTCCCCCTCTCACGGGTTGAGCAACCCTCTGTTCAGTAACTTGAACCTGATCAGCTCTCTGAGGATAGTCTTTAACTCTATGCTCCATAGATCCACACCAGAAACAAGCACCGAAACGTTTCCTACATTAGCCCAGATGTACCTTACCACAGTCTCCACAAATAGGTGGTCTGACAATGTCCATCGGAACCGCTCGAACTGGCTCCTCCATTCTTGCCCTCTTGACATTCTTATTTGCTCCGCCCGAAGGTTCAGAATCCTTCCGGAATTGGTTCTGATCCTTCTCATGGTTCTGCCTCTTAGTACGCTTCACTTCCTCAGTTATCTTAGCTTTTTCCACCAAAACTGCGAAGTCACGCTCCCTCTGTGGAGCAATCAGCACCTTAAGTTCATCCCTTAGACCATCCTCGAAGCGCACACTACGCTCATACTCCGTGGCGACTATCCCCATAGCATACTGGCCACACCTCGAAACTCGGCCTCGTATTCAAGAACTGCCTTACCTCCTTGAACCAGATTCAAGAATTCCTTCCTGCGGGCGTCCACATAACTTGCCCCAACATATTTCCCTTTAAAAGCCATCTTAAACAGCTCCCATGTTACCCTATCAGCTGGGGTCTCATCTCTCACAGTGAGCCACCACTGATAAGCCTCATCTTGCAGCAATGATACGGCTCCCTTCAGCTTCTACTCCACAGAGTAGTCCAAGTCGTCCATAATCCGCTTCGTGGCCTCTAACCAATATTCTGCCACATTCGGGGCTATGCCAGATACGCCTCTGAAGATCTCTACTCCGTTAGCCCGGAGTCACTTAGAAATGGATCCTTGAATTTCGTTACCCGTACTTGCCCCGGCAACCCTTTCTAGAACACGAAGCATTGCCCGCGACAGGGCGTCATCCCCGGCACCACGATCATGAGACTCCACTTCCGTTGTCGGTGGTACCGGTGTCTCTGCCATCGGCATATGCCCAGAAGATACAGTTCCTTCTCTAGCACTACCGCGGCCACGTCCACAGCCTCTTCCACGAGCTACTCTCGTACTCATATCGTATTACCTGATTATGAATTTTATGCATCAATTAAACATTTCAGTGTTTATTACAGATGTTTTATGAACAAATAGTATTTGAGTTTGTTTCGCATGAATCCCGATCTAATTCTGATCTCAATCAAATTTTCTACGGTTTTCAGATATTACCTAACTAGAGTATCCTAGTAGAGTATAAACAGATAATTGTAAAATATATTGAAAGGCTCAGAATAATACTTACGGGCTTTGGTCGGAGATTCGGAATGCCACCTTCTAAAGATCCAGATTTTGAAAACTGAGTTTTTGCAATATTTATAAAATTTTTGTTTTTGAAAATATTTGTTTTTGTAAACCCATTCCACGCAAGTTCCCAAAATACCGGCTCTTTGACATTTCAGCTTTTCAGCTTTTGCCGATCTAGCCTATAAGAGGGTGTCAGTTACACACCTGATTTATAGCGGTATGTTGGCGAGATCCACACATGAACTGCCTACAATTGGACTACTAACACGTTAATCTAACTATCGAAATCAACTACATATTTAAGCCTTTACCATATTCGGCCTTTAACACTTTAGGCACTAGCGATCCTACCTTTGCCGAGATTAGCGATTATGTCTAGATCCAGTCGTTCCACTTGCCCAAGCCTTTGATCAGCGGCCCCTTGAACACACTATTATCAAAATAAAATAGTTATAACAACCCTTAGAGCTTCAAACCTAAATCGACAGCCTCTCTAACATTTAGGGGTTTCGGCTTTTTCTAAAACTCGAAATAAAGAATAGGTTTGAAAGACTTACCACCAGTTCCTTCGGTCAATGATTCTAGTTAACTTCTACTTGATTCTGATGCAAGTCTAACCCCTCAAATGACAACAACATTCGAGCCTTTAGTGACCTTAAAGTTCGGCCATGTCCCTATGGCTATGCGTTTTCGGCTTTTTGTAATAGTGGAGAAAAGATGAGGATTTTGTAATGGCTTTGACGACAAAAACTTGGGGTTCAGAGGACTAGAGAATCGGTCAAGAAGATGAGGAAAAATAAGAGGGTTTTGGCTATAAGAAATCGGTACAAAAAAATTAGGCTTTCGAGATTTCAGCTTTTTGAGCAATCGGCTATAGGCTTGAAAACAACTGGTAAAAGATGAAGATGAACAGTGTGGTAGGGAGATTCGACAGAAAAAAAGAAGAAAAGAAGTTGATGAAGAGAGGAGAAAAGAAAAGAAGAGGAAGAATGGTCAGGAAACGGCACAACTTACCCCTAATGCCAAATTTAAATTTGGCACTTAACCTAGCCAAAATTTGCCCCCTAAAGAAACCCTTGGCCGGCCAACTCTTACTCCTCAAGAGTCCACCATTCAGCCAACACTGCTCTCCCTAATCAGCTCCTAAATTCTCTCCCTTATCCCCTCCTTGCTCAATCTCCTGAGCAACTCAAACTCCTCCTGACAGACTTTTACTTGAGTTCCGTTACTTACCTTTCATACTCATAAAAATAATTCCCTTAATATGCCGTCATTGTGACTTGAACCTCAGTTCTCCCTTGCATCCACACGCCACTTTTATGGCCTTCCCAGTGGCCTCACATGCCACTTTGCCACCTGTTTCCTTGTGTTTTATTTTACCCAATTAATCCTTAAAAGCCCAGTCGACCAGAACCCCCTTTTTCTTATGGAATTAAAATTAATTAAAATTATCAGGTTTTAACTTAAGCTTGGGCCTTCTAGAGGCCCACTAACATAATTAAACCTACGCCAAGCAGATAGAACACAGAAATTTTAAATTTTGCCAACATTTATAGAATTCTCAAAAACTGGGGCGTTACATTGGGTCACGATCTTTCATATTGTTGGTTCATTTCTAAGTGTCCATTTCTTACAAGTTATCCATCCAACACCATTTCCATCCTTTCCATCGAAACAATAACCATTAATTCCATTTTCACCTTAAAGTCTATTTCAAAACAATACAGCATTAGACAATCGGGCAACTCAACATCTTGTAATCAAATTCACGATTACGAGCACGCATTATTTGGTATCAGAGCTACTTAAATCTAATCCAGGTATCATATTAAAAGTTTCAAAATATAAAAAAAAAGTGAAAAAATTTTGAAAAAAAAAGAAAAAAATAAAAAAATTCAAAAAAAAAATTTATGTCCTGGAGTATATCTTATATTTCCCGACAAGTTGTCACACTACTGAAATCTTTCGATTAAAAAAACCTTGTTACCTTGTTACCTTTTCCTTTTCTATTTTTTTAACCTATCCTACCACATATCAACTGTTTGTTGTTAACCGACTATTGCAAGTGTTCTTTGATCAGGTCCTAACTAGTTCGATCCAAAACTTTGAGAATAGCTTGGAAGGAAAAAGGAACGAGTGGTTAAAAAAGCGAGAAAAAGCCAAAATTGAGTGAAACATGAGCAGAGTGAATTTTTTTTCCTTCTAAGAGGATTCGTAAGGATTTTGAATTTGGTAAGGTTCATACTCTATTTAATTCTTCTTTTTTTTTCTAATCCTTTTTTGAAATCATGTCCTAAGAAATTTCTGAATTGGAATTGCAAATGTTATTCTAAAATTGAGAAAATACATAAAAAAATTGATCGTGTGGAAGGAAGATCATCGAAGGAGTCTTTTGTGCAAAAAGAGCGAAAAGATTCATTAAGGAAAGAGCCACGTCTTGGTTCCTAATCTTCATGGGATTCAAGTTGGAGTAAAGAAAACCACGAGTTTGAAGCCTTTCGAGGTAACAAACGAGAAGGCACAAGTATCTCTTTGACTGCTCCAAAGTACTCATCCATGGAGTTTCAATCATGAAGAGGAGATTGTGTTTCATGTGTAAAACATTCCACTTGTGACCAAAGAAAGTCTACTCATTTTGATTCTTTCATTTCAACCCCATCTTGTAAAGAAAGTATGAGACGAAAAGAAATTACGAGAAAAGAAAAACAAGAGTTGATAATGAGAGAAAATGAGCAAAAAATAAAAGAAATTAAGAGAAGAAAAAAAGAAATGAGAGAAAAAGAAATTGAAAGAAAAAGAGAGCTTAAAAGAAAAGAGAAAGAAAAAGAATGCAAGCGAGAAAAGAACTTTGAAAAAGTGTTTGAGAATGAAAAAGAAAAAGAATTTGAAAAAGAGAAAAAGGAGAGAAAAAGTAAAGAAAATATGAAACATGAGTGTTTTATCGAGATTGAAGAAATAAAAGAAAGTGTGAAAGAAACAAGTGACGTTGAAAAAGAAAGTGACATGAAGAGTGAGAGTGAGTTTTCAAAAATAAAAGAGAGTGTGCAAAAAGAAAGAGAGTTTGAAAAGGAAATTTAAAAATAAACAAGTGAAAAAGAATAGAGTATTCAAACAAAGGTGAGGACTATTTTTGCTAACCCACATTCGAGTTCGCCTTTTGATTTCTCTTCATTTCAGGTTTATAAAATTCCACTCATGGATGAGTTCCAACTTTATTACCTTTCCGACTAGAGACTGTTCCAATTGATCTAAAAAGATAAGTTGGAGAGTAAAAATATTCTTCAAATCTCCGAAGGTAAGCAAGGTAAGGAACCTCTTGAGATTCAATCAAATTGGTGTTCTTTGAATTTCATTGACAAATCTGCCAATGTTTTTTATCTCAAAAGAATTCTTTACAATAACCTATTTTATTGTTATTCATTGAATAAAGTTGCTGATTTTGTCCCAAATAGTGTTTTCAAATGTTTCTCTCATGATTTGTTTCATGTTCATTCAAATAACATTAAATTGCAAGATGATTTAGACATTGGTGTCTTTGTTCCAACTATATGTCAACAAAATTTGATTGTAATATGAGATAAAGAATTTTCATGTAAAAAGGTTAATCTGTTTGATTTAGATTGTTATGGGAATTCTTTAAATCAATGTGAGAAAATCTTATGGATATCTCTGCATGTTCGAAGGAATTTTGAGAGTTTTGATTGTTTGAACATACCTATGCCTAAAAATTGTTTATTTAACATGTGTGAATTGTTGTTGAAAGAAAGGTTTTTATTTTATTCAAAAATAAGTTATCAAAACCATGTGTTTAAACCCGAAGCATATTTGCCTAAGTTATTGTTGAGAGAAGGTGAGCATCATAATTTTATTTTGTATAAATGTGTTGGCCACTTTCATTTGCTCCATGTTTTATCATTATTTTTGAAAAAAAATATGTGAATTCTGATGACTTACAAAGTCAAAATCAAATCTTTGATCCCGGAGATTATTGCTTCATATTATGGTTGAAAGGATTCGAACCAGTTTTCCAAGATTATAACTTTCAAATGCTTTGTGATTCTGGTTGTTACCATCGATGAAATTTTTTATTCATTCTGAAAAGGTAAGACTAACTTATATTTTTTATCCTGGCATTGGTTTATGCATTCTAGTTTTGAATAGGGTTCCAGAAAGTTATTTTGTGCTTATAATTCATAATGTCACTAATTTGTTTTATTCTTGTGTAGGTGACAATTTGAAATGGTCCTCCTCTAAAGAGGGAGGGTATGCAAATAACCTTGTTTTTTTTCGAACCATGTGTGATGCTCAAGTTTTTGGAAGCGACTTTATCAAGTTCATGATTAAAGGGGTTCATAATCTTGAAAGGTTTTTCACGAGCAAATGGCCCGATTTGAGGAAAAATAGTTTTGAAGAGGGAGGGGATGATACATGCACGGGAACGATTGAAGTGCATTCGAGTTCATTAAGTGGACCAAACTCCAAGTTGCTCATTTCAAGAGAGGATCCAATTAAAATTCTCATCGATTTTATAACACGTGCTAGATCAAAGAAGTTTAAAGAGGTGATGATGGGCCTGATTCAGCAAGTTTGGGCTGAACATGAGATGTCCAACCCTTATTGGACCCAAAATATTGTTCCAAGTCCATGTAATGTTTTGCATGTGACTATTTTTTTAATTTAATTAATTCTACAGCTTTTATTTATGTCTTGATCATTAACTGTTTGCTCTTTTTAATTATGACATGCATTATGTGTTTTTCATTAAATAAAGTCATGCATTATGTAACTCTCATGTTAGTTAAGTTTGCATCATAAATTGTGACATGCTTTATGTAAATCTCATGTTAGTTAAAGTTTGCATAATTAAATTAAGTCATGCATTAAGTAACTCATCGTTCATTTAGTTTGCATCTTAAACCATGCATTTAAGCATCTTAGTTGTTAAATATGTTTGAGTTTGTTTATAAGTATGTTATTCAATTTGGCTGTTACTTTTTACTGCATAAATTAAAGTGTGTTTATTTTCATTTTAAATAAGGTGATTTAAGTTGCATGTTCATTTAATTTGTGTGCATGAGAGTTAGTAAACATGTTTTTATTAGTGTTTTAAGTTATTATTTAATCTTAAATATCTATATTGCAGGTGACTTTTCATATGATTGAAGACTCTTCAAAGTTCAATAGTTTCAAAGCTTTTAAAAGAACATTAAGGAGGCTATTTAATGGACCAAAGAGACTCTTCAACTCTGAACATTTTTGTAGTCGTAAGTCTTCATCATGGTGTCATTTAAGAGGATGTTACACAAGCTTTTATCATGTGGTTACAAGGGAGCTAAAGGGACATCAATCAAACTCATTAAGGATACTTTAAGTCTTTATTAAGGAGATTTGACATGCCTTTTCAACTACATCAGATTCCAATGAAGTGACATGACTCATTGGCTTCCTTACATGAGTTTAAAATGAAAATAATGCTTGTAATAACCTTAGTCATAGGCATTCAAATAGTCACAATGCTGCCTATAAATTATTTGAGAAAATAGCCTTTGTTAGATGATGAATGTTGAATGAATATTTTGAGTTATTGTGAGAATTCTATCTCATTGTTCTTGAAAGAACTTTCTTAGACTTATCAAGGTACTCCTTATGGCGTCAAACCTTTTTCTTTTGAACTTATCACTTTCTTTATTTCTTTGTTCTGAAATATGGCGTTCTAGCATACTGCTGGTTCCTATTTTGCTAAATAGCGGGTCACAGTTTACTTCTTCTTCTACAAAGACTTGTTTGTTATTTCACTTTATAGAAACCGGGTGACGATCTTTCATATGGTTGGTTCATTTCTAAGTGGCCATTTCGTGCAAGTTATTCATCCAACACCACTTCCATCCTTTCCATCAAAACAATAACCATTAATTCCATTTTCACCTTAAAGTTTATTTCAAAACGATACAGTATTAGACTATCGTGCAACTCAATGTCGTGTAATCAAATTCACGATTACAAGCATGCATCACCTGAATTCAGATAATCCAAAATTGGCATAAAATGTTCACGAATTGCCCTGTCTCTATCATCTATCACGTGATAATAGGAAGATCAACAACCTAAACATTTGGATTTGATTGATCATTCAGACCAATATCATTCCCGCCCCTGGCCATGTTACGCACTTCTCTTCTCCTTATTCTAAAAGTTCTCTCGATCTTAGGGTCAAAAGGATACTCTTCGTAGCAAGAATGCCTCTACTCATGCACTGATAACAAACCTAGAAAAATTAAATACAACTGAATTAACTAAAAGTAAATGGAATTAAATAAAATAACCAAACCAAATTTCACCAAATTGCCACTCCCCAGCAACGTTGAAAAAAACCTATTGCACTTGAATATGAAATGCGAATTGTGTAAGTATACACGTTGAATCAAGTAATAAAGTGATAAGTGAGATTGTCTCCATAGGGATTGGATAGGTTTAAATTGGTTAAGTTATTATACTAAAGTGAGATTAATGCTAAGGCAAAAAGAAGAGTAATAAAAATGCAGTGGCATTTAGGAGAATAATTATGTATAAAATGTATGGAACAATCAAGTAAACAATTAGAGCTATGAAAATAAATATGCTACGAAAAAGATTAAAAGACCTACGATGTTGATTTGAAAAGTTAGGATTACTAATATTCTGCCCTTATTAACCAATAATGTCTCGGCGAGATTAATCTTATTCTATTACTCAGAATAATTCTATTGTGGTCTACTTCTTTCGAGAGCTAAACCTTGAGTTACCACACCTAGGGCACTATATGTCTATAGGCTTTGAGTCTGGTTCCTACTATTGTTCTTCTCCTTTCTATAAGAATGCTAATCTATGTCTAAAGTCTGCTACAAGTATTCTTTAGACTACTCGCTCATATCATTCAATTTCAATCTAACTAACCTAAACTTGTAAGAATTAGATTAATTTTATAAACATGTTGCATATTCACCTATATCTAGAGATTACATGCATGCTATTCATAAATACCATTGAATGAAATAGTAAATTAAAATTAATCTATGCCTTAGCCATTAAAGGAAATAAAGGTTTCATCAAGCAATCCCAACCCTATGAGATTAACTCATGGGCTGGCAAATAACATCCAAATTCAAAATAACATTCAACATCATTCTTTCTAGATTCAAGTCATAAAGTAGTAAATAAAGAAGTAATAGAAGAACTTTAGGAAGATGGATGTCACCTATCCAACCCCATAACTTCAGTAATAGTGGCCAAGAGGGAATGCCCTCTTCTTCTCCCTTTCAATTTTGTCTTGTTCTTAACTGTTATCCTCTATTCTCGTCCAAGGATCTTTTTCTCCAATTGTCTCTCTAATCATCCACTCTCTCAAAATCCCCCTTTCTCATTTTTTATTTTTGGTTTTTACATCTCCTCTTTTAGGGTAGACCCATCATCCCATAATCTTTTTCCTCTTTTTTATGCTAATTTTTCTAGTACACGTCCAACAAAGCTGATAAGGGTTAAGCGTTGACTAGGTTGCTTCCTAGCATTGCCACGACATTCGTGTTGGCAAACTGTCCAACCTTTTGCCACGACAAGCCTTCACTTCTTTACTTTTTTTTTCCTTATTCTACACATTCCACTTAACAAACAAATCCTTCCTGCAAACAATTAGAAGTAACACGTAATAACATTTAAGAACAGTCCAAGCCTTTTAATGCAATTTCCTAAAAACACTAATGAAAAATCCTAAAATGCAACTAAACTTACCTAAGTACAGAGAATTAACCAAGTCTAAAGGCATAAAATATAACTCTTTTCAAGAGTTATCACGAATACATGTGGACATATAGTAATCTCCACATATGTAGGTGAGCATTTTGTTTCAATTATTCTACTATATTAAGGAGAAGTCTATGTTAAGTCATAAAGGTTAAGTATGGTATGAGTTGGCACCAAAGGTGTTATATGCCTTGTTTGACTGGAGTATTGTACTAGTTAGATTATGAGTAGTTTGCTAGAAATGAACTGGATAACCTAGATTGAGAATTGTGAATGTATTGTACTTATTTATGTTTTTCTTAAGAACTCTAGACCATTAAGAAGGTAAATTTTGAAACGTGTGACATTTGTTAAGTTCCACTAAGTAACTGGGTCATTTTTATATGTTTTAGAAGGGTTCGTAAAGGTAAAATAAACTTAAAATTTAAAAGAAATTATTTCAATAACAGAGTTAACTTATGGTGAATCTAAACCAACATAAAATAATAAACCCCATCGCCTAATTCCCAGGTTCGCCAGTATTTGTTTAGGGATAAGCCTCGCCAAGTCATCTACCTCGCCACTGCCATTCGCGTCCTACTTACTTACGAAGTAAGAGAGTAGTGGATTAGCTCATCAAGAACTCAATGAATAACCAGGAATCGACAAAGTATGCTTAAAATACAAATTTTAAAATAGAGAGAAGAATTAGTTTGAAAATTGTTTTTGAGTGTTGGGTTGGCAGTATAGATTACGAGACCTAGTTTGCAAATCTTGTTTGTTAGAAAATTTAAGTTTCTAAAACAATTTCATATGTATTTACTAAAAATTGAACTTAAAAACTTAGCTTGTGCTTGTTTGAAAATGGAACTTATATAGCACAAAACATGTTTATTCATAATAAAAGATAACATTCTAAGACATGGTTCGCAAAGATAAAATAAACTTAAACTTTAAAAGAAATTATTTCAATAATAGAGTCAACTTATGATTAATCTAAACCCACATAAAATAATAAACCCCATTGCCTAATTCTCATGTTCCACAGGATCTGTTCAGGGATTAGCCTTGCTAAGTCATCTAACTTGCCACTTCCATCCACGGCCTACTTACATACGAAGTAAGAAAAGAGTGGGTGAGTTCATCGAGAACATAATGAATAATCAGGAATCGACTATGAGTGCTTAAAATACATAGTTTCAAACAGAAAGAAGACTTAGTTTGAAAATCATTTTCGCATACTTGGTTCACGATGTAGATTGCGAGACCCGGTTCACAGATCCTATTTGTCAGAAAACATAAGTTTGTAAAACAGTTTCGCATGTATTGTGACACCCTCAACCCTACCGAGATGGACTGGCACGTAACCGAAGCGACACAATAGCCACCGAAGTGACTCTCCAGCTCAAGACCGTCAAAAACATACTCCAACCTTATAACACCTCAATTCGAACTAACTAACTATCTAATTTTAATGCATAAGCGATTTTGTGAACCATTTTTAAACTATTTCTAATTATTTAACCCTAAGGGTATTTTGGTCATTTTACCATCTAAAGTTAAACAGTCCTATTTTTAGTTCTAAATGATTACCAACCTTCTTTTAGTCAATTTATGTAAGCCCTAAAAATTTTAGTTTCAATCGAGTTCATTTACTAAGTCTAATTATTATTTTATTAATAGGAACTAAAACGTAAATTCTTATAAACTTTTAATACATTACCCAAAATATTATCTAAGAATATTTCTACCAAATTTTAACACTCACAAGTCTAATTCTAAAATATTATCAAGTTTCCCTATCGTTAAAGGCTTCAATTAATCTAATCAAGTTTTAGGACTAAATTATAATCATACTTAGCAACCATCAATTATATCACACATATCGTTAAAGGCTTCAATTAATCTAATCAAGTTTTAGCACTAAATTATAATCATACTTAGCAACCATCAATTATATCACACAAGGTACATACCTTAGCCACAAGTATTCGACTCCTTGGCAAGCTACAATTAAACTATGTTAGTATAAAATAAATGCTTCAAACACCATGTTCTCAATCACCATATGAACTCTCATCAACATACCATAAACCACACAACAATTAAGCATAAAAATCAAGCATTAAAGTAATTATAACATCACCAAAATAAATGTCCAATGTCTATTACAATTGAATTAAATCTAGTCCCAATAAGTGCCACAGTGCCCGTTATTATTTCTAAAGAAGAATCCTTAAGCTACTATCGAGCCTTAATCTTGGATCAACCTTGTGCTTACTCCTCAACTCCTCAAGCCAGAAAAGTCTCTGCACATAGGTGTGAGGGTGTGAGCTTAAAAAGCTCAGTGAATGATCACAAAAACTATAACTAATTACACCCAATTCATGCATAAATCCAGACACATTAAGCATCAAAATTTCATTCACAATATCACAAATCATAATAGCATATGCTATTCCATGAATAAAATTCCAATTTAATATGGCATATGAAATCATAATTTAACATATAAACATACACTTATATTGGCATAATACATCCATGGCAATATTTAAACGTGTGATCATACACTAGATAAACAAATCTCCAAACTCCTACATATCAAAAACAGTCCAGGGTTGAGTGGGCCAAAGCCATACGCTCCTTTATATCGCCTCACGGTCCCGTTGAGTGGAGACACAAGTTCAACACTCCCTTATTTACTCTAAAAATCAGAACTTCTTGAGCCATATGCTCACAAATAACACATAAAATGGTGAGTAGTCACAAATCCTATGGCATGCCAACTATATCCAATGGATCCACCATGTAATGTTTCCAATATAATCATACATACAAGGCATAAAATTTTATGTTTAAGCACTTAATTTAAGATGTAAAAATGCCATTAAAAGCATGTAGCTTAACAAATTTCAACATCAATATAATTAAGCACAACAACTACCTTTGTCCATGAATCTTAAACCAATCATAACACCAACATCAAGTGCTCAAAAATTCAGTAACTCATGCTTCAATTAACAATCCATTCAATCCAAATTAATCATACCAAAAGCTTAACACACAATTTTCCAAAAGTCAATTGCAACAATGCTCTTGTAAAACAAAATTAATTTTTTTAAATTCAACCAAATAAGATGTGATTAAGTCATTAAAAACACTATTTGAAACTTCAATTTAATAGAAAACCAGGCAAATTTACCAACTCACCTCCATGCTTTACTTTTTCAAACAAAAGTGTGCTCAAGTAGGCAAGTTTTAACCTCAAATCTGGTTAGCATCATCCTCATCTTAGTGTGAAGCTTTAACAGAGCCAAAATATGCATTACAAACTAACATTAACATTAAGAAAGTCAAAATTTCATGAACTATATGGATTTAAATCGCTTCTTTAGTCTACCTTACCGAAATTGCACAATTAACCGAAACATAAAATTCATCAGCTAAACGACCTTCTTAGCACCACAAACCACTTCTAAACTTCATTCCTAGTCCATTAACATAAAACCTAAGTGTTAATTTCATCTATTAAATTGTTTTGAAATTTTCCAAAAAATTAACTCATTTTCTTGATTAAAAACGAATTTATCAAAATTGATCAACCAAACGAGTTTGATCTCTTGTTTTATGATTAAAAACCTCTTAATAAACATATGTTAAGATTAGAAATCCATTAAAACTTTGATTCCAACTCAAAATCATGGATTCACCATTGTTGAGTTCCATGTTCAAGAAAGAAGAAATCAAAACTTTAAAATCCATTTTAATTAATTTAAATAGCAAATAATGATTGAAAACAAGTTAAAAATGAATTTAGAGTTGAGAATAACCTTCAATTGATTTCAAATCACCAATTTAGAAGATTGAATCAAGATCCTTGAAGGCATTTTGAATGACTTTTGCTCAACTTTGGAAAACTTTTATGGAGATTTTGGAGAGAACTTTGAGAGAGTAAAAGTTTAGATATATTCTTATATGTGGTCTATAAAAATGAGAAAAAAAAAAAGATAAAAAGCTCTTAATTCTGGTGAAAATTGCAGTGTTTTCAAAACTAAAAACCCCCACCTGATTTTCAAAAATTTGGGGAAATTGCCATTAGGCCCCTCTCATATTTTCCTTATTTTACAAAATACTCATTTCCCTCCAATATTTCAAAAATAAGGATAATTTTCTATAAAAACCACTTTTATATTCCCTTGTTTTTCAAAATGGTCCTATTTAGTTAATATTTTAAATTCTCTCTATAATAGCCTGTTTTCATCTAAATCAGAACAATGGTTTTGGGACCATAAATTCGACGAGTAAATTATTATTTTATTATTATATTTATGTCTATGAGATATTAGTAAGGTCATATTAAAATTTCATTTAGAAATTTTTATGTTTGCATGATTAATTAAGTGAAAAGGACTAAATCGTAAAAAGTGTAAAAGTAGAATTCCATTAATTAAAAGGAGTCAAATGGATATGAAACCTTAGACTAAAGGACTTGGATGGTAAATAAACCAATTGAGGTGATAGTCGATGTTTGTGGCCATGGTTTTATTGAAATTATTAAGGTTTTTAAATGTTAAATTAGTAATTTGATAAGTAATGTTAAAATAACTTAATGAATTAAACTCATCTTCTTCCCCATTTCAATCTATTACCGAAAATCACCATAGACATTGAGCTTGAGAATTCAGTTGGCTTCTCATCTTGCATGTAAGTGTTTTCGAGTCCCGTTTTTAATGATTTATATGTTTTTGAGGTCGTTTTAGCTTAATCTAGCTAGCCCGGGGATCAATTTGTATAAATATTAAAGATTGGAGGATATTCCATGAATGTTTTTGAATGATTATTGATGTTTAATGGTAGATTACGAGTCTTTGTTGATAAATAAATAAGTTTTGTAAAGTGATTTTTGATGAAATTTGCATTTAGGGATTTCTTTGTAAAAATAGTAAAAGTTCATAGCAAATTTAGGAAATGATGGTTTTTTTAGGTTGATATAAGTTCTTAATAAATTTGGTTAGCTTGAATGGGGGATTAAAATGCTTAGATTTTAATTTATGAGCTTAAGGACTAAATTGTGAAAAGTTAAAATTATTTAATTTTAAACTTATTTTAAATACTATCAAATTACATTTTAATTTATATTCTAATTTAAACACATATTAAATATTCAAAAAATATTTTAAATTTATTTATATATTAATTTTGTGATAAAAATTTAATTTAATTTTATTTAAAATTAATTAATTAAATTACTTGTTTAATAATAAATTAATTTTTTTAATTGTAAATATTATTTAAAAAATAAAATTAATTAAATTTTCATTTTGTTTGATCAGGTAAATTTTAAAGTTATCATCACATTTTCTAGTGAAGTGATCAATGTAACTTTTTACATTCTTGACAATCCTATTCATAACAAGTGATCATCACATTTCTAGTGGAATGATGATTATAACTTTCACATTTCTAACAATTACATCCTTAGCAATAATGTCTCACATTTCATATCATTAAAATTTTAGAAGTACCAAACCTTTATTCTAGTCTCTAGACATTAAATGAATATCTCAGTTCATTTATAAATTACTAGGTTATAGGTGAAAAAAATAAAAGCAACCACAGTTGAAGTGAAAATTGATGTATCTATCCTTGGATAAGCTAGCTTTATCTTTTACAACATTTAATTAAACAAAAAGAGAGTAGGCCATTCTCGACTCGAGGCCTTCTTCACCGTCTAATGGCCTTAGCTCTACCTTGTAATTTCAAATAATGTTTGTTAATTTTCATTTTATTTTCAACCTACTTATGACAAACAAATACTGGAACAGAAAAGCCAATAGATAAACAAAGGCCAACACTGATCTTGTAATATCTAATTTTCCAGTGGTGTTGAAAACAGTGATTTTGGGACCACAGTTCTAATATGTGAGGTTGTGTTTTATTATTTAATTAATGTCTATGGAGTTACATTAAGGTCATATTAAATTTTGGTGAAGATAATTTAAGAAAAAGGACTAAATTGCAAAAGATAAAAAAAATCTAGTCATAATTGAATTGTAGGGATTAGGTGTTAAATTATTAAATGAGGGAGGACTTATATGGTAATTGAACCATAGTAAAGGTTGATGGACGGTTTTGGACTTGGAATTTAGTAAACTGCATGATAATTTAACAGGGTAAACTTGTAATTAAAAAAAAACCTAAACTAATGAATAATAAAAATAAAATTATCATCATCCTTAGTTGTTTCCACCAAAAAATTGAAAGAGAATGCTCCATTGTTGAACTTGAGAGGTTCGGCCATAACCCTCAGCTTATTTCTTGTAATTTTTGTGTTTTTGAAATCGTTGCAACTAGGTTCAACTAACCTGTAGCTTCGTTTTTGAAACTGATAAGGAATTTTGTTTTTGCCATTGATGATTATTAGTTATTTTTTATGTTAATAGGTGAAATTGGGATATTGTTAGTGAGTTAGTTAGTTAAAATTAGTTTATTGAATGATGTTTGATAGTTTTATTAATGGAGTAAATTGATAAAATAATTTAAATTTTATGGAATTTGTGTAATTTTTGAATAATTATGGACTGCTCTAGCATAAGAATAAATTCGGCTAACTTGGGAAATTGTAAAATTTTGTTAAATTTGGAATCTCGAGTTTAGGGACTAATTTGTGAGAAATGTAAAACTTTAGGGAAAATGTGTAAATAATAAAAACTTAAGGGTCTCATGCATTGAATTGAGTTTGAAATGTATGTGAATTCAATAAATTGAATTGAATTACTATATAGATCAAGAAACGAGTCAAAAAGACAATAATTGAGGAAAGGGGAAATTTATGGAGTAGTCCTTGTGTTTTAACCGGAAGTGATCGTAGGTAAGTTCATAGTGTTTTGATATGTAAATATAAATTTCTTGTTGTTATGTCATTTTTATCTAGTTAATTGTGTATATGTATGTGAAAATTTATTTGTTACCTATATGATATCGATTATTGCAATTGAGTACATATAAAAATGAATAGTTGATGGTAGCAAATCTTGTGATTGCACATTATTAACATTAATACATTGAATTTATAGTGGTTTGTGAACTTGTAAATTGTCTATTTGAATATTTATTTCAATTAATGTAAGTTAATTTGATGTTTAAACTATGAAGTTACTAAATTTCTTTAGTTTACTTGTTTTATTTATGTTCTTTTGTAGTTGCCAAATTTGTGGACTGGCAGTATGGATCGACTAGAAGCTCACAGTATTCAACTATTTTGGTAGATGTTTTCTATTTTGGGATATAGACAGTTAGGTTGTGAATTTTTAAAATGTTATATTATGATGATATATCTAGTTAAATGGTCCTGAATGCTCAATTTGATCTTAGATTGTTCTCAAATTGTTTTTAGGGCCTTGTATGCTCGATTTAAGACTTATTTGTCTATGTATACTAGGAATTAAATTATTTGGCAAATGCTAGTGTTTAGTTAAAAAATTATGTCTGCTGAATAGTTAAATGTACTATTTTGCTTGGTAACACTCCGTAACTCTAATCCGACAACAGAGATGGAATAGGGGTGTTACATATCTTTAATCTGTCAACTTACAACGCTAGAAAGAAAACAAGAGCCTGTAAGTCCGCCCCATAACAAGGTTCAACTTTAATAATCTCTCTATATCTATAAACCTTCAAATAAATATCTAAGGCTCGCAAAGGTTTGGCAGCAAATGCTAAATGCAAGCTAAACAATTCCTTCAATCTGGATCATCAATTCCTCGCATGCAATGTCCCGGGGAAGAGATTAATCTTTTCTGCTACTAGACCTTCTCATTGGCGAAGAATCTGCTGGAGCTGAAGTACTTGATTCCTTTGCTCTGGAGGCAAGAGATTAATTTGTTCTGGAGTGAGGCTCATTACCTGCTGAAGTAGTGCCTTCTCCATCTCAGGAGTCAACTATAATCAGCCAATAGGAAAAAACCAATTAGTTAGTAGTTAGTACATCAACTTCAGCTATTGATGGTTAATCTTTGCTCAATATTAAACTCATAGTTTGGAATTTGGATAATCACCGATGCAGGCCGAGGGGGCTGATTTCCAGAACCCATCTGACTGGGAACCAATGCTGAGGGTCCTTGAAGCTGTGTTAGTGTTGAATTATCTGGTTGGCTTGACATCCACGAAGATCCTCTATCAGCCTGCATTGAACCTCGAACTTGGTTGCTAAAATCAGATCCTAAATGTAAGCCTCCTGCCTGAAAGAATAACCGGTGCACATACCAAAAATGTTGTCAATTAAGCAATAGACATTTCCTACAAGCTATTCCATGCGACATAGAACTTTTTTGCACTAAATATAGAAAATCAAGTTTTGGAGATTTTAAACTCTCGTTCAGTTCTTTATCGCTTACTCTTTACTAAAAAATACATCATATTTGATTGACATAAAATAACTTTACAGTGTCACACAAATTCAAATATCAGCTCCATAGAAAACTAAATCATGCATAATTATCATGAAACTATTAGCATTTAGTTCTTAAGAAATATATATATGATATGTGTCACTATGTGTGCGTAAGTGCATCTAAAAGGCCTTCTTCGCTTACCTTTTGCTTTTGGAAGGAAAAGGTAAGGAAAAAGAATGTAAAATAAGTTAACTACTACCTACAACCGCAACATCAAGTACTGAATGAGCTAGACAATGAAGAGCCATCTTGATTTCATGATTAGAATAATTTGAATCAAAGTCATTGAATTACAAGTTGCAATTGAGTGCTACAAATATTTCTCCTCACTGACTTGATTAAAATGCATCGAGGTACCTCAGGCAATCACCTTTCTTTACATTGAATTACAACAAGTTGGAATTGAGTGCTATTGCAATCACAGTTGCATGCATTTCTAATTACCAATTATATTACCATCTTCACGTGCAAGAATTATAATGAAAAAAAAAAAAAAAGATTTCCACAATCTTTAATGTGGCACAAACCCAAATAGTTAAGGTGAATTAATGAGGCAACACAGAAAGGAATCCACTATTTTTATTTCATTGAACTTCAAAGCATAAACTAGTCAACCAATCACCTAGCAGAAGGGAGATCTAAATTGACATATTGCCTTGCGCCTGATAAAAAGTAATTGAATCTATTCTAAATGCAATGTAGACCATGGAGTGCTTAGAATTATCAACTTATTTTATGGCCACTAAACATAAATAAAAAACATGAGCTTACTTTTATAATCAGCCACGAAAGATAAAGAATGCTTGCTAAGTGGTCAAACCAATACAAATCAACAACTAAATTATGCACATACTTGATTTTGATACATTGGTTGAAGTGGTAGCTGATTTGAGTGTGGTGGCTGTCCTTGTGGAAAAGAAGGTCCAAGGCCAGAAGGTGGTTTATTACTTGACTGGACAATTCAAAAATAAAAGGAATTATTGCAGAATATGTTACTAGGGAGAACCCAAGGCTTCCAAATTTCAACTTCTGACTTACATGGAATATAGGCTGTGAAAGATGCTGGGGACCACCAGGATGCTGGAAACCAACATTAGGACCCATTTGGGGGGCATACTGATGATGTAAAGTTGGCAGTGCAGGTGGTCTAGCATGTTGCGGCATTGGTGGCTGGAGAGGCATATGAGGAATTCCAGTTGTCTGCAAAGACTGCTGCAACTGGCCAGAGGCCATTGGCATGTGTGTTTGTTGATGATGATGGGGCTGTGAAGATGAGTGAAGAGGAACTGGAGGTACATTTGGCAGTTGAGATGATTGTGGAAGGGACATCGGAGGATTCAGATGCCCCTTCATCTGCTGTGGTGTCTGAAGGGAATGTGACGGCGTGGGTTGAGACTGAATGCTGGCTGGAGGAACAGCAGCAGCTGAGATATGTGCCCCAGCTTGGTTTTGGTGCTGTTTCCTTAAAGGAGGTTGGGTCTGAGATGGAGCCACTTGGTCCTGCAACCCGGGTTGACCTGGCAATGATTTTGCTGGCTGGATGTTTGGCATTGGAGGAGGCTGTGCTGATTGCTGACACTGAGATTGCTGCGATGTAGGTGGCTGAATGGTAGGAATCTAAACACAAACAAAGATTCAAAACACAGGCACAGTCCCCAACATAAAAATTTCAAGACAACTTCACAGAAATAAAAAAAAAAAACATACCACTTGAGGGGGCTTAACCATTCCAAGCATAATCTGAGCCTGGAGTAAAAAAAAAAAAAAAAAAAAAAACAACCTGTTCAGGCATGGAAGCTCCAAAAGATTTTCAACAGTACACCATCTAAAAACATGCATTTAAAAGCAAAAGAAGGGCTATTACAGCATTACAACTAATCCACCAAGAAAGATAAAGAACTACAGGCATCCCTTAAATACAAAAGCAACTTCAGAAACCTAATTGACCATACAAAGGTTCTTGAATACAACCGTATTCAGTGTCCAAGTTGCTCGGGTTCTTAGTGACTAGCTACTCTAAACAACTATACCAAAAGTTCATGCAATTCTCACAGTTATAGCAACGGACAATTCATTCGAACCAACATATAATAGCAACGTGTAATTACTATCGGTATCAGAATAAAAACTTTTCAAAGAATAGAGAATAAATCGGAACGGGAAACGAAGAGAGCTTAAAGAAAACTGAAAAAGAAAATAGAGAAGAAAAGAAAAACCTGGAATAGGGCTTTAGTCAAGAGAGGGTTTTGAATAAGGATCTCTTTCGCTTGTTGCTGGTTTTGTTCTATAAGCGTCTGAATATAGACAAAAAACAATCAACTAAAAACTAGTGATTAAATTACCAATTATATTTGCTGGCGAAGGAACTGGCGTTTGGAACAAAGGAAAAAGAAATGAAATAGAAAATTGAAAGTGAGAGTGAGAGTGCCTTCATCTGGGACATGATTTCGTAAAGTTGATTCTTCGACATTCCAGCGATGTTGGCTGGCAAGCCCTCGCCGCCGATCTGCTTTCCCGCCATTATCTATGTCGAGATTGAAGTGCAGTTTCAGGCTATTATTGTGTGGGGGCTTTTATAGCAAAGCTGTTTTGAAAAGCCTCAGCCCGGCGACTGCATTTGGGCATTTTTATAAGTGTGCTATTAAGGGATCCAACTCCATTCCTCGCAGGTATTCTTTTCATCCGTTAATATATATTTTGGCGTTGTGCCGTAGGCTTGAAAATAAAATTACCCAATTAACCTCTTGTAAGTTAATATTAAAATTGGTGGGGAGAATAGTTAGATATTAAAATTTTGGGTAAACTATTAAAATAATTATTTTTGTTTATCTCATGTTATATTTTAGTCATTTATTTTTGAAATGTTACGTTTTAGTCACTTACGTTAACGTGTTGTAACATTTTAATCACTAAGTCATTTATTGTTGTTAACGGTGCAACTGTAAACTGATGTGACACATTAAATCATCATTTTAAACACAAATTTTAGGTTAAATTATATAATTGGTCCCTATATTTTTTCTTTTTGAGCAATTTAATTTTTTTCTTTTATGTTATTTTAACTTTCCTTTTTTTCTTTATTTTTCATTTTCTTTTGCCTCTACCTCTGTTTTCCTCCCTTCTCTATCTCTTTAAACGTATTCTTTTTTTTCTATATTTTCCATTTGTTAAAACTTTTTTATGTTTATGAAAAAAAAGGCGAAAGCTGAAACTAAAATAAAACTTGCATCGCATATTCTCACCCCACAATTACAAACCTTCATCGTTCATCATCACTTTAATGAACCAATTTGGATCTCTCAATCGCCTAGTCCACAAGCTCACCTCACTCGAAGACCTCGCCAGTCGCGACTTATAGCAATCCACCCTCAACAAAGTTTCTCGAGCTCATTCCCTTAACCTCCTGACCAATCATCATGACGACCATATCTATGTTACCTACAACATTCTCACCCTCTCAAAACTACATTACTTTACGGATTCTTCAAACAAGCTTTAAACTCTCAATAACTAAAACGACCACCATATGAAACTTACCCTCAAATTTACCCAAACCAATTTGGTTCCATGCTCACTTTCTCTCTTCGCTTCATCCATGCTCGGCTTCCTATCAAGTTTGCTTAGGAATATCCAAGAAGTTTTAGATCAATTTTATTATTTGCTTAATTTTATTCATCAAAAAAGAAAAGGAAATGGATAATCTACATGATTCTATAAAATTTTGGAAACAAAAAAAATTTGTTTTGAATATAAAGAATTAAATTTAAATTTAGATTTGATTAAGGATATGGTTATTTATATTGATTAGTTAGATCCAATTTTAGTTTCAAAATTAAGTTATTCAAATTGAGATTTGATTAAGAATGATTGATATTCAATTTTGAGTGAAATGCAATTTAGGAATCATGTGAAAGAAACAAAAACTTGGTTTATTTGGTGGGTTTGGTGGGTAAAAATTATGTTTCTGCATTGAAGAATATGAGAAGAGAGAAAAATAAATGGGAAGAATAAAAGAAAAAGAAAAAAAATTAAATTATTCAAAAAATAAAAATATAGAGACTAGTTTTAATAAATGGAAAACACAGAAAAACTGCGTTAAAATAAATGGAAAATGGACGAAAACAGAGAGAGAAAGAGAAGAGAATGGAAAATAAAAAAGGAAAGTTCAAAGAATATAAAAGAAAAATATTAAATTGCTCAAAATGAAAAAAAAAATATAGGGACCAATTGTATAATTTAACCAAAAATTTTCGTTTGAAATGATGCTTTAACGTGTCATGTTAGTTTATTGTTACAACGTTAATGAAAATTAACGCTTAGTAACTAAAATGTTACAACACGATAAGGTAAGTGACTAAAACGTAAAATTTTAAACATAAGTGACTAAAATTTAACATGAGGCAAACAAAAGTGACTATTTTAGTAGTTTACCCTAAAAATTTTAATAGATATCTAAAGCTTACCAAAAAATTTTAGCAATATGGTCAGATATTTTTTTATATTAAAATTTCTAATAGATATAAAAGTATATAACTAAATACTATTATTTTTAATGCGATATTAATATTTTTAATGAAAATTTTTAGATATTTTGGTGTAATAAAAATTTCCTTTTTCAGCCCGCATGTGGGGACCAATAGTATACCAAAATTTCTACGCATAATGATTTATTTAGTCCTTGAACTATATATATGAAAAAAAAAAGGTTACCTCTTCTTTTTTTGCTTCATTTAGCCCTCAAATTTTTTATTTTTCTCTTAATGCTCAAAATTGGATGGAAAAATTAATAGGTGTTAACTTTGATGACGTGGTTACTTTTTTTCCAAAATTAATTAAATTATTTTAAAAATTGATTAAAAACTCTAAAAATTTTAAAAATATAGAAAATTATTAAAGTTATTTAAAATTTTCAAAAAATATAAAAATTATTTAAAAGTTTGAAAGTTATAGAAAATTGTAAAAGGCAAAAAGCAAGTTTTAGAATTAAAACTTAAATCAATGATTTTTGTAATAAAAGAAAATTTTGAATTAGATTGTGCTACTTTGAAATTCGATGGTGTTTTTCGTAGTAGTCCAAGATATTGGTTTACTTTTGGACATGTTTCATTTTCCTTTCTTTTTTTCTTTGGACAC
Source organism: Gossypium anomalum (assembly GCA_025698475.1). Taxonomy (NCBI): domain Eukaryota; kingdom Viridiplantae; phylum Streptophyta; class Magnoliopsida; order Malvales; family Malvaceae; genus Gossypium; species Gossypium anomalum. The sequence continues at coordinate 45,908,077 of CM046963.1, forward strand.
ATTCTAGCATGGTGCTAGTGTCACGTGACTAGAACTTTAGTCTCGTAAACCGCACAGCCTTAAGCAATTTTTGTGCTCTAAATTTGCCTAAATCAGCCTAACTCTCACAAAAGTAAGAATTCTTGCAGAAATTCTTTAAGGCACCAAAGTATAGCGGAAACAAACTCGAATGAAAGAGCAACTGTCACACCCTAAATCTAGCGGATTCAAGATTCAAGCGTGTAGTGGTGAAATAATATGATTAGGGAAGTGTAATCCGCCCAATTATTTCTTTTGGCGAATATGTGTGGACGTATAGTAATCGTTGTGTAAGTAAGTGAATATTCCATTTCAGATTATTCCGCTATTAAAAGAGAAAGATTTTTACTAAGCAAAATGGTATTTATGGTATGAATTATAACCAAATGCATAGTACGCCCTATTTATCTTGGTATTATGCTGACTAGTCTAATATCTATTATGCAAGATTTTCATTTATGTTTCTCTCGGAATTTGTAGACCATTAATAAGGACAAGTTCTGAATTAAGTGACACTTGTTAAGTTCCACTAAGCAGGATTGAGTTATATATATGTATGAGAAGGGTTAATGAAAAAGGTTTTTCCTTCTTCAATCTACTATCTGATTCTTTTCTTAAATTTAAATGTATCTCTTTCTCATTTAAACTGGAAGGTAAGGTTCTTGGTTTAATCAGTGGTCATTCCATTTCTAGGTAAGTATTACAACTTTGCATGTTAAGTTGTGAAAGAGTAAGTCTATAAGGGGTAAATGAATAGTAAGTTGTAAGCACAAAGCTTTGCATGGGGGTTGTTAGTAATTGAGATGATAATAATTTGTATGTAAATGAGTTTTAATTTGGTTAGTCCTATGTTCTTGAAGTAGTTTTTGCTGCTAATTTGAGAAAGATGTGTTAGTCTGGAGCTTTGAACTATAGTAAGTGAGTATCAGGTGAGTCTCTACCCTGAATTTTGCATGTGTACTATTCAAATATAAGTATATCTGAATGACGATGATATCTCTAGTAATTGGTAAGTGTAAGAAGCATTATAAAAATGGTATACGTGTAATGATGAAGTTTTCAAGGTTTTGTTTAATAGAATGTTGATGCTAAGTATGCAAGTAAGGTTTGATACAAAAAGTATGAATCAACCAGAAACATGAACAAATCTGGGTAAGTGAATGCTGGGTAAATGTCCCTTTGTGATGCTTCTGGTAAGGCAATTATATTGCTAACCAGATTGGTAGGTCACGATATGAAAACAAGTGTAAGACCATGAGGTTGACACTCATGGTGTAGCCTCTAGTACAATGAAGATTGGACTAGTAGATCAGGATACATGAAAGTTTGTAACTCCATGTGGCTAAGACTCATGGCAAGATATGAATGTATGAATATTCATAGTGTAACCTTTGATAATGCGTAGATCGAGTTGGCAGATCACGATATGTAAGGCCTCGAAAATAGGTCTAGTAGTTTTGGTTAAGTTTATCGGGTTCCAAGTGAAAATTGGGAAGTAGTCGAGTTAATTAGTGATTTATATTCTTAAGTGGTTAGCTTAGTTTCATTTAAAAATCGGTAAATAATATATTAGAAAATAAAAATATTTTTAGAAAAATTAATTTTATGGTTTTAAATAATTTTTGGGTAAAAATACATATTTTGGGTTAAATTAGAATTTAAAAATAATTTAAAATGAGAGTTTAATTGGGTGATTTAAAATATTAATTAAATGAGACTAATTTGAAAAATAAGGGAAATGTGTAAGAGGTTTTATAGCAAATAAATCATATTTTCAGAATTTTGGAGGGAAAGGAGCAAATTGTAAAACAAGGGAAAATGGAGAGTGGCCTGATGGTAAATTCCCCAAATTTTGAAAATTAGGTTGGGGTTTTCAGTTTTAAAAACTCTGCAATTACCTCACTTTTCACTCATTTTTCACTTGAATTGAGAGATTTTTCTCTCATTTTTTTTTCTTGTTTTTATAAACCAAATATCAGAGAATAGACTAAACCTTTTCTCTCCCAAAATTCTCTCTAAAATCTCTCAAAATAATTTTCAAAGCTGGGCAAATATTCAAGCATTTTGATTCAAACTTCCAAATCAATGATTTGAGTTCAATTGAAGGTAATCCTCATCTTTAAACTTTTTTTTAAGTTGATTTCAATCATTATTTGTTAATTAAAGTGATTATAATGAATTTTAAACTTTAATTTCTTCTTTCTTGAACTTGAGGATCAATAATGCTGTGTAACCTCCCAAACTCAGCCTAGACATTATAGCTAGATTGAGAAGGCTACATTAGCCACCGAAATGGCTAAGCTAACTTACGTTACATTTTAGGACTTTTAAAAAAACTCATTTTAGAGAAAACCCTAGTTGTACTTTGAGTTAGCTTAAAAACATTCATTCATTACGTCGTGTATGCTTAGGATTCATTTTATTGTTGACAGTGATGTTTTAGAAAAAATCGTTTGCTTGTCGCTCTTCTTTAAAAAAACTCAAAGTTAAACTAATGTAACGGAAAAACCTTTTTTCAAGTCATTTTGGAAAATTAGTTGCCTTATCTATTTGTTTTTCAAAAACAACTCCTTTGTAGTGTAGTGGAAACTAGGGAACAATATCAAATTTTACTTAAGCCCAATATCATGCATTATCCAGTTATTATGCTTGAGTAATTCATGCATGCAAAAATCCCAGAAGAAAAGTTAGCAAGCCACAAACCATAAGTCACTAAAAATTACAAACCAAAATCAACAAAAACTTATTAATACTTATTAAAAATAGTTCGAGGTCCAAGGTGATTCTCCGAATGCGAAGTCCGGTCCTAATTTTAAGGTTTACAAAAGTTAAACACTATTAGGGGGTGAGCTTATGAAAAGCTCAGTGTGAGCCGAATACTTATTTAAATGGGCAAAAACATCAAATACAGTGAAACATATTAGCATTAATAGAAGAAAGCAGAACCATCATAAGAATTTCATATCATTACATAGCCATTATCAAATTTATGTCAAACGATGTATGAGCATAGGTCATCATTCATTCAATTAACAATCATTAATTTCAATACCATTCAATACAACAAAGTATAATGCGTAGCATAAATCAATAACACTCGAATATGTTGTGCACATGATGCAATGCAAAAAGGTTCCTACCCATACCATCTGCTACACACCACGAGTTCCCCAGAACCCGTCTGCCAAACTCCAAAACATTATGAGCATAGCTCGATGTGGTAAAACCACCGAATAATCAATAATGCAGAAAATCTGCCAGATATCAAATAGTGCTATACAATCGCCAATAACATAATAATATGAGATAAAATCGCCAATCCCCTCGATATCCAGGTGCTGTGCACTGACTACAAATAATGCGGACTTAATATGCCACCAGTTCTCCACGGAACTCCTCCGTCAACCACAAAATCCCAACCCAATGCATATGCAATATGTCACACAATCTCATACATAATCATATCTCAATACTTTTCACATTAATTTGACATGCTCAGCATGTTATTAATAATCACATATTTTCAGTAAATGGAAACAATGTTCCAATCCTTCAAATTACCATTGTGTTGGTATCAATCAATATCGTTCAATTTCACATACTTTACGGATTTTCGTTGTGCATAAATAGCACCCTTTTCAGTACACAATATAACAAATATCTCATGCATTTAAATCATACATAAGCTTAATATCTCAACACATTGTATCATTCAGTCAAACATTCTCATATCTCTTAACTCAAATATGCAATTGCAAACTCAACCAAACATTCATACTATCAAACTAGCAATTTTGCCAACATGTCAGTCTTTTAAGGCTCGAAACATACCTGGTTTGGCCACTCACAAAATCAATAATTTGACTATTAACCCAATCCAATCAGCAAGCTAATTTATCAAATATAACATGATATTTAACATTTTCAAACAATTTTATGAGTTTAGGACCCATACCTTATTTTTCGCTTCCTCGCAGCACACTAGCAAATCTTCCAAATTTCCTTAATAATTCCTTAAACGAACCTAAACCAAAATTCAGTATAAATACAATAAATTTACCATTAAACCAGCCCCCCAAACACCCACTTATGAGTTTAAACCAATCGTTGGAATTATAACTATTTTATGAATCCAAACTAGTTAGATTCCTTACATTGTATCGATGCAAACTGTACATACAATCGTTCTTCACCTTTACGAATGATTTGAGGTGTTTGGGTCAGCACCTAATTCAAGAACATACTGGAAAATAAGTAGCTAATTAATGATTAAATTCCTTATTTAATCAAATCATAACCTTTACCCAACAACTATGTCGAAATAACAAACTAGTTACCCTTAATTGCACTTACATTTCAAGATTTGTGGGATCCGAATGGCCAATCGATCAAGAACATTTTTCTCTAATTGAAATGGGTTTAAAAGCTGATTAGGAGGGTTCAAGAACTCAAATTAATGCTGGAAAAGTATAGGTAAGAACCAAGAAACAAAACAACCCCTTTTCTTGCCCATAGTTGCACGCACCTCCACTCGCGGTGGCTAAAATTGGGGATGAATTTTAAAATGGTTTGAGATCTCATTAAAATCTGGAAAAATACCTTTGAAATCATTTAAAATCCTCCAAATTCCAGATCTAGAAATTTAGGTTTTTAATGGACAAGACTAATTAAGAAATTGAAGAGAGAAGAGACCTTACCCAAGCTAGTTAAGAGAAATGACAATGGCAGTTTCTTGGCAATGTTCGGGATCAATCTTGGAGTTCAAGATTTTAGATTTAGGGCTGATTCAATGTGGAGAAATGACATAAATATGGTGGAGAATATGTTAAAAAATCTTGTGGCAAAAAGAAAAAGAAGAAAGAGATGGTAAAACTAGGTGTAGGCGACGACAACAATGGGAGAAAGAAAGAAACTTGAAGAGAAAAGAGGAGAGGAAGAGGGTGAACGGCTTGGGTAGGTAAAAGTTTTTAAAGGCTGAAAAATACAATAAAAATTTATATTTATACCTAGGGTTCAAGGATATGGATGGCACACACTTTAAAAAAAAGATTTTACAAAATTTAATTATTTCGCAATGGAAGGGATTCGAACTTGGGACCTCATTTAATTTCCATGCTTTTTCATATTTCTTTTAACCATTAGGATTTTTCCTTCTTATTGAAATAATTTTGCAATATTTATTATAGAAACAAGGCATGTCGCATACTAGAGTTTAAGGCAAAATTTGCAAAATAATAAAAATGGTGAGAGTGAAGGGATTTGAACTTGGATTTCAAGGAACATTTCACTAACACCTAACCAACAAACCAATACCTCATTTATTTCCTAAAAATTCATAGATAAATTTTAAAAGTTAAGGCATGACCACTCTCTCTCGATTCACAAACTCGATTCTACTAACCCTTGATTTTTGGGATGTTACATGGTGGATCTTTAATTTTGAGTTGGAATCCAAATATTAATGGATGTCTAAGCTCAAAATAGGTTTAATAAGAGGTTTTTAATCTTAAACCAAAAGATCAAACATGTTAGTTTGTAATGCTTACTTTGTCTCTGTTAAATCTCCACATCAAGAGGAGGAACGTGCAAATCATAATTGAAGCTCAAACTTGCTTGTTTGAACACATTTTTGCTTAAAGAGCTAAGTGTGGAGGTGAGTGATATTAAGGGCAATTTGGTAAATTGGCTTGATTATGTGTTAAAATTAAAGGTTTAATTGGTGTTATTAATAACTTAATTACATATTGGAAGGTTGGATTTGCAAAAATAGGTTTTATTTTATAAAAGAGCAAAATGACAACTAGTTTGGTAAGTTGTGTATTATGCTTTTAGCATGATTAAATTGTATGGAATAAATTGATATTTGGAGTATGAATTGTTGATTTATTGAACATTTGATAAAGGTGTTCTAATTGGTATATGAATATTGGGAAAATGATATTTGCTATGCTTAATTTTATTGATGTTAAAATTGCTTTGCAACATGCTTTTACTTGCATTTTAACATCCTAAATTAAGTGATTAAACAACAGATTTTATGCCTTGTATGTATGATTATATTGACAACATTGCATGGTGGATCCATTGGATATAGTTGGCATGCCATAGGATTTGTGACTACTCACCATTATTTGTGATATTGTAAGCATATGGCTCTTGGTGGACTGATTTGTTTAGAGTAGATAAGAGAGTGTTGAGCTTGAGTCTCCACTCATCGAATTATTTAAGGCACTATAAGGGAGTGTATGGTTTCGGCCTGCTCATTTCGGAGGACTGTATTTGATTTGTAGGAGTTCGGAGATCCGTTTATCCAATGTATGATAACACATTTACTTATTGCCATAGATATATTATACCAATATAACTGATTGATTGTGCCAATATAATTGAATTTTTATGTGTTAAAAGATCATTTTACATGCCATGGAAAATTTGATTCTTAATTCTTGAAATAGCATGTGATGTTATGGTGAAATGTTAACACGTTGTTACTGAAAATTTATTGTTTAATTGCTTTGACTAATGCATGGTTTGGCGCAAATTACTTGATGTTTTTACTATCATTCACTGAACTTTTTAAGTTCACACTTTCACATTTCGTGTAGATAATTTCTAGGCATAAGGGGTCGAGAAGCGAGTGCAAGGGTGATCCAAAAATAAGGCTCGATAGTGGCTTAAGAAATTTACTTTAGAGATTATAAAGGGGGAGTGTGATGCTTTTAGGACTAGTGTTATTTTACTTGTGATGGACATTGGACATTAAATTTTGGACTTTAAATTTGGTGATTTTATAATTACTTTAATACATGATTTTATGTCTAATTGATGTTTAATTTATGTATGTTGATGAGTGTTTGTACGGTGGTTAATAACACAGTGTATGGATCATATATTTTATACTAACAATATTTAATTGAAGCTTACCGTAGAGTTGATTGCTTGCGACTAAGGTATGTAGCTTGTATGAATTAATTGGTGTTTGCTAAGTATATAATTGGGTGTTAAATTTTGATTAATTATTGCGTATTTTTTGTAAATAAATTAAATTGGAGATGTGTGGATGTTTATGGTAATTAATTGTAGCTATTTCAAGTTTAATGGGTAAGTAAAATATGTAAAATCAGGTAATTAAAATGAATTTTTGACCAAATAGGTGCAGCGATTTTCACACAGACGTGTGTCTTTTCACACTGGGCATGTGGGTTTTTGCGGGGGTTTGATTTTTGGTTTTTGTAATCTAGTATCTAATTTGATTAATTTATAATTTAGTCTTAAACTTGATTAGATTAATTGAAACCTTTAATGATAGGAAAACTTGGAAATATTTTAGTATTAGACTTGCAACAATTAATATTTGGTAGAAACACTCTTAATTTTTAATTTAGAAAATGTACTAAAAGTTTGTAAAAATTCTGAGTTAGCCCTTAATAATAAAACTTGAATTTGACATAGTAAATGAACTCTAATTAAGCTAAAATTTTTAAGGCTTGCATAATTTGACTAAAAGAAGGTTGGTAGCTATTTAGAAATAAAATTGAGATAGTTTAGCCTTAGGTGGTAAAATAACCAAAATACCCTTAGGTTTAAATACTTAGAAAAAGTTTAAAAATGGTTAAAAAATTTCTCCTGCATTAATAAATGATAGTTAATTAATCATAAATGAGGTGTTATAAGGTTGGGGTGTGCATCGGGTGGTCGATAGTTGGAGAGTCGCTTCAGTGGCTAATGTAATGCTTCGAATTCAGGCCGATCTGTCCTGGTCAAGTTTGGGGTGTCACACGATACATGAAATTTATGTATAAAATTCTATGAGGAAGAAACTTATGACACCTTATGTGAAAGTCTGCTGAGATAGTAAACATGTGATCTTGTAATACTTAGAAAAAGTTTAAAAATGGTTAAAAATTGCTCCTGCATTAATAAATGATAGTTAATTAATCATAAATGAGGTGTTATAAGGTTGGGGTGTGCATCGGGTGGTCGTTAGTTGGAGAGTCGCTTCAGTGGCTAATGTAATGCTTCGAATTCAGGCCGATCTGTCCTGGTCAAGTTTGGGGTGTCACACGATACATGAAATTTATGTATAAAGTTCCATGAGGAAGAAACTTATGACACCTTATGTGAAAGTCTGCTGAGATAGTAAACATGTGATCTTGTAAGTTTCCTTTGTGGCTTATTTCGTTTGGCCCTTGTGGTATACTCTGCTAAGTCTGTATGGTATAAGGTGATTATCCGCCTTTATGGTAAGTTCTTGGTAAATTCTAAGTATTCTATAATAGATATTGCTCTGATAAGGTTATGATACGTCTGAGATTAATTTGGTTGAATTGGATCTGTGATGTAATCGAATAAGTTTAAAAGGAAATTCTTAAAAAGAAGTGTGTATCTGTATGTTAAAAAAGGTATCCACTATTGTAATTTGTTAGTGTTGAAAATAGGTGTATTCATAGTTATGAAAGACATATGAAATTAATAAATTGAGTTCGTTTATGTTATGTAGTGCTGAAATCTGAATATCTAGAATTTGCTATGTCTACTCAATATCATGTCTTCTTTTGAAATCTTATGGAATCTGAGTTACTACTATCTTCAGTATCTGGTGTTCTGTAACAAATTTTTGTGGAACTCATCTAAATAATTTGTATATTTTATGATCAATATGAGTGTGTTGGGTATTGAACTATAAAATGATTTGTTTTAGTAAACTGATGGCATTCAAATCTGTGTGATTATAAGGCAACACAAAAATTTATATACTTTTTCATACCTAATTTTACTTAAATTCATGCAAATTCGGTTAAATTCTTGTCGAAAAATAATTAAATATTATAAAATAATTAAATTGTGTTAAAAATATAAACACGGTGAATTTAGTTAATTTTATACTTAATTTTAATTAATTTTGACTATTTTCGACAGATACGCGCAAAGGATGAAAATTGGCTCGGCTGACACTGCTGAAAGCACAAAACCGAGAAGCAATTTGGAGTTTGGAGGCACATTAATTCCAGCCTAAGACGGTCCAGAAATGTGTTCATAATTTAATTAATTTTAATTTATTCCCCATTTAATTTGGGTTAAATAAGTTATTTTTAATTAATTATGGAGAAAGGGTCCAATTGAACCGCAATGGTCGAACCATATTGAATGGACCGAACTAGGAACTAAATGGGCAGCCCAAAACCGTCCATATGCTGACCCAAATCAGCATTTTAGCTGATTAAATATGCTTACAAAAAGGCCCTTGAAGAACTTTCAAAATGCATTCAAACCCCTCATTTAATTGTGGCTTTATAAAACTGCCCCAAGCTTAAAATAGCAAAGTTGAAACTCTCAACTTTGCCATGTGTGTGGCCGGCCAAGGGAGGTCTCTTAGGCTGATTCTTTTTGCTATTTTTAGCTGCCATATTCAGCTATAAAAGCCACCCCTTGCTGATCATTCAAAGCATCCCTCATTCCACAATATTCTCTCATTCTCTCTTATCCTCTCTCACTTTTTTTCTCATTTTTTTCCATCCAATTTCCCTTATTGTTCAAGTGCCGATTTCTTCTCTTGGGAAAGAGGCTCTCATAAACCATTTTGGAGCAGCAATTAGGTGTTCATAAGCCACCTTGATGGCCGAGGGCAACGAAGAACGAAGAACAGAGCAACTAGTCAAGCCACGGAAAAACACCAGATTTGCTTCTTGTTCCCTATCTCTTTAATTGTTGTTGTTGTTTTGACGAACATGTTTATGAATATTTATGCTATTGAAATGGTTATTTTAATCAATTTAGCTTAAACTTAAGTTTGTGTTGGGTTGATTATATTTTGCCTACTTGAATTGTTAAAATGATGTTCATGTTGTTATAGGCCTCGGTAAATTGCTTGGTTAAGTAAAATCATGCCTAAGTTATTTTTGCATTATAATTGTTAAATAGCTAATGAATTAATTATTTAAACGGATTGAAATTATAATTAATTGACACAATACTTAATCAGTGCATGTTTATTCTTCTAAGGTAGCTGAAGGTTAAATTAGCAATATATCTAGCGATATTATTGCCTTGCATAACTTGCAAGATTATTGTGATTAAACTGTTTCAAGGTAGGGATGACTTATTACCTCACATAGTCTTTTATATGCTTATTAGATTTAATTAATCGTTTGAATTGACATAAGGATATGCAAGAGATTAGTTCAATTTAATGAGTATGTATGTGGAATAACATGTTTGCTTATTAGGATTTAATTAATCGTTTGAATTGACATAGGGATATGTCAAGTGATGAATGGATTTTTGTATGTAAGTTTGTTCATAAGTTAGCAAATTACCGGGTTGCTGTGAATTTATTCGTAACAATATAAACATGAGTTTAATAATTCTAAGTTAAAGAAATATAATTAATCCAACACAAGTATGTTACTTTGATTAAATATTATTTGAAATCGTGCATTAGAACTCCTTTGTTTTATTTTAATTATTTACTTAGTTTTTAAATAGTTTTTAACCATCTTTTAAAAACATAATTATTTTTACCTCATCAAAGTGTTTTACAATTAATTTCATAAATAATTCTTTTTACAGTCCCTGTGGGTACGATAACTCGACATTTACTTGTCACTTTATTACTTGTTGCGATTGTGTACACTTGTACATTTTTCCGTCGTTCCAAGTTTTTGGCACTGTTGCCTGGGACTGTTTTAAAAAAAAAAGCCATTATTTGTGAATTTGTTAGTTTTACATTTTGGTTTACTTTTCTATTTAATTTTTAACTCACTTAATATTTCTTTGATTATTTCAGGTGTTTATGAGTATTGACTAGATTATTGACTTACTCCCTGTAGACCCTGAGATAGAACGAACCTTTCGACAGCGAAGAAGACGAGCGAACCAGAGAAGGACTGAAGGAATGAATTTTGAGAATATGAATAAAGGAAATGGAGCAAACCTTGCTCAAAATCTTATCCTTATTGCCAATGATAGGGATAGAGCCTTAAGACAATATGTTGTGCCAGTATTTAACGATATTAATCCAGGCATTAGGGGACCCGAAATTGAGGCACAACAATTCGAGCTGAAGCCAGTCATGTTCCAGATGCTTCAGACTGTGGGCCAATTTAGTGGAATGCCTACTAAAGATCCTCATCTTCACCTAATACTATTTATGGAGGTGAGCAACTCTTTCAAATTAGCTGGAGTACCCAAAGATGCATTACGATTGAAGCTGTTCCCGTACTCACTAAGAGATAGAGCTCGAGCCTGGTTGAATTCATTGCCACCAAACTCAATTTCTACATGGCAAGAGTTAGCCGAAAGATTCCTCATGAAGTATTTCGACCCTAGCAAGAATGCTAAGTTGAGGAACGAGATCACTGCCTTCCAACAAATGGATGATGAGTTCTTATATGAGGCATGAGAATGATACAAAGAACTATTACGAAAATGCCCTCATCACGGAATCCCACATTGCATCCAACTTGAGACATTTTATAATGGTCTCAATGCTCACACGAGGATGGTAGTGGACGCTTCTGCTAACGGTGCTCTCCTTTTTAAGTCTTATAATGGGGCTTACGAAATCATCGAGAGGATCACCAGTAACAATTATCAATGGCCGACCAACCGAGCCGTGTCAGGAAGACGAGTCACTGGAATACATTAAGTGGACGCTCTCATTTCACTCGCATCTTAGGTATCTTCAATATCCTCAATGCTTAAGAATCTTACCACTAATGGGTCTAATAGTTTTGCAGCCCAACCACCTCACCAATTTGAGAGTATAGCATATGTTTATTGTGGGAAGGGACATTTGTTCAAAGAATGTTCATCAAACCCTGAATCTGTATATTACATGGGTAACCAGAACCAAAATCGAGGAAGGCAAGGACTATAATCCAACTTTTATAACCCATCGTGGCAAAACCACCCGAATTTTTCCTAGAGTAACCAAGGGGCTGGAACCAGTAACAACTACACTCAACCTAGACCGACTCAGCCACCTAGTTTTTCCCAACAAGCTCAGAAACTAGCTCAGGCTGAATCATCCAATAGCTTAGAGAATTTATTAAATGCATACATGGTGAAAAATGATGCCACACTAAGGAATTTGGAGAATCAAGTGGGCTAGCTTGCTACTGAACTCAGGAACTGACCACAAGGTGCTTTACCTAGTGATACGGAGAATCTAAGAAATTCGGGGAAGGAACATTGCAAAGGGTTAACACTGAGGAACGAAAAGACAGTAGAGCCCAACACTATTGAAGCTGAAAAGGAGCCAGCTGATGCTCAATACTCAGAGGAAGTTCAATCGAGTGTCACAAGAACCAAAATCTGCAAAACCCAACAAGGTAATTTTAGAACCAGCTAATTCTGACCAACTAACAACTTCGTTAGATGTAGAATTACCACAGAAGACGAATCAACCAGTTTCAGTAAAGAAACCACCACCACCCTACCCTCAAAAACTTCAGAAGCAGAAACAGGAAATTCAATTCAAGAAATTCCTAGACGTACTCAAGCAACTTCACATCAACATCCCGTTGGTTGAAGCACTTGAAAAAATGCCGAACTATGCCAAGTTTATGAAGGATATCCTATCCAAAAAATGAAGACTTGGAGAATTTGAAACGGTAGCTCTGACGAAGGAATGCAGTGCTTATCTTCAAGACAAACTACCCCCAAAGTTGAAGGATCCTGGATGTTTAACAATACCTTGCAACATTGGAGCAATGTATTGTGGTAAGGCGCTATGTAACTTGGGTGCAAGTATAAACTTGATGCCTATGTCAATATTTAGAAAGTTGGGGATAGGTGAAGTTAGACCTACTACGGTTACACTTCAACTAGCAGATCGATCCTTAGCACATCCAAAAGGAAAAATCGAGGACGTATTGGTACGAGTAGATAAATTTATCTTTCTTACTGATTTTGTTATCCTAGACTTCGAAGTAGACAAAGAAATGTCAATTATCCTAGGAAGACCGTTCTTAGCAACCGGAAGGACCCTTATTATTGTGCAGAAGGGTGAGCTTACTATGCGTGTTCAAGATGATCAGGTAACATTTAATGTTTTTAATTCTATGCGATTCCCTGACGCGATTGATGATTATTTTGCAGTATCCGACTCAGAGGATTTAATAGTAGAGAAGGAACTCAATTCTGTTGAGGATCCACTGGAAAGAATTTTGACACCGGACCCTCCAAATGATGAAGAGGAGGATGAGTACTTAGCTTTGTTAGATGCTAATCAAAGGGAATTTAATCCACAATCCCACTTTGAATCTTTGGAGTTAGAGAAAAGGGATTATGCCCAACCAAAAGCGTCAATCGAGGAGCCACCTAAATTAAAATTGAAGGTACTTCCCTCACATTTGAAATATGTTTATTTAGGTAACTTTTCCACTCTGCCTGTGATTGTTTCAGCAGAATTAACTATTGAGTAAGAAGAGAAACTTGTCTTGGTGTTGAAACAATTCAAGAAGGCTACCGGGTGGACCATAGCAGATATCTGTGGTATTAGTCCATCTGTATGCATGCATAAGATTATCCTGGAAGATGACATAAAAGGGGCAATTGATGGACAATGAAGACTGAACCCCATCATGAAAGACGTAGTGAAAAAGGAAATTATCAAGTGGTTAGATACGGGTATCATTTATCCTATCTCAGATAATTCGTAGGTAAGTTCGGTCCAGTACGTGCCAAATAAGGGAGGTATCACAGTCGTAGAGAACAAGAATAACGATTTGATACCAACTAGAAAAGCTACGAGATGGAGGATTTGCATCGATTACCGGAAGCTAAACAAGGCGACTAGGAAAGATCACTTTTCTTTATCGTTTTTGGACCAGATGTTGGATAAGACTCGCAGGGCGAGACTATTACTATTTTCTCAATGAATACTCGGGGTATAATCAGATTACAGTAGCACCAGAAGATCAACACAAAACAACGTTCACCTACCCGTACGGTACATTTGCATTTAGACGCATGCCATTTGGTTTATGTAATGCGCCTACTACATTTCAAAGATGTATGATGCCTATTTTTACTGACATGGTTGAGAAGTACTTGGAAGTTTTTATGGATGAATTTTCAGTATTTGGAGATACTTACGATGATTGCTTAGGCAATCTAGCTAAGGTACTAAGACGATGCGAAGAAACGAACCTCGTACTTAACTGGAAGAAGTGCCATTTCATGGTACGAGAAGGAATTATTCTAGGGCATCGGATAACAAGACATGGGATCGAAGTAGATAAAGCAAAGGTAGATGTTATCGAGAAACTCCCACCTCCAACATCTGTAAAGGGTGTTAGAAGCTTTCTGGGCCACGCTGGGTTCTATCGAAGATTTATCAAGGACTTCTCCAAAATTACTAAACCCTTATGCAAATTATTGGAGAAGGACGCAACGTTCAAGTTTGATGAGGAATGCTTAAAGGTGTTCAAAGATTTAAAGAGTCAATTAGTTATGGCACCCATAATCGTCTCACCAGACTGGGATTTGCCATTTGAATTAATGTGTGACGCAAGCGACTTCGCGATAGGAGCTGTCATGGGCCAGCGAAGGAACAAAGTTTTTCATCCCATTTATTATGCAAGCCGGACTCTTACAGGAGGTCAACTGAACTATACGGTAACAGAAAAAGAGTTACTTGCTATTGTATTTGCTTTTGACAAGTTTCGATCTTATCTTGTAGGTACCAAAGTAACTGTTTATACGGGCCACTCGGCAATTAAGTACTTACTTGCCAAGAAAGATGCTAAGCCGAGACTGATCTGGTGGGTGCTTCTACTTCAAAAGTTTAATCTAGAAATTCAAGATCGAAAGGGAGTAGAAAACCAAGTAGCAGGTCACTTGTCCAGATTGGAGCCGCAAGAAAGGGAATTTTCCTATTATACCAATTCAGGAAACGTTCCAGATGAACACATATTGAAGGTAAGTCATGTCCATAATACCCCTTGCTTTGCTGATATTGCTAACTATTTATCTTGTGGTTTGATTCCAATTGATAAGATTTATCAACAAAGGAGAAAATTTCTTCACGATGTAAAGTATTTTTTTTGGGAAGAGCCATATTTGTTTAAAAGGCGTGCAGATCAGATAATTAGGAGATGCATGGCAGAAGATGAAGTACAAAAGATTTTATACCATTTTCATTCAGCTCTGAGTGGGGAACACTTCGGAGGTACTCGTACGGCGGCCAAAGTATTACAAGTCGAATTCTTTTGGCCAACACTATTCAAGGATGCATATGCATACGTAAAGAGTCAGAATCGATGTCAAAGGTGGAAATGTCACCATGAAATGAGATCTCGTGAACAAACATCATTGAGGTAGAATTGTTCGATGTATGGGGTATTGACTTTCTTGGTCCTTTCCTCCGTCTTTTGGTCACAAGTATATATTGGTAGTGATGAGACTATGTGTCCAAGTGGGTCGAGGCTGAAGCTTATCCGAAAAACGATGCGAAGGTTGTAATGAAGTTCGTGCAGAAACACGTATTCACAAGGTTTGGAACCCCAAGAGATATCATTAGTGATGAAGGGTCCCACTTCGTGAACAAGTGGTTAAGATGGTTATTAGACAAGCACGGAGTAAAACACAGAAGGTTTGTGACTTACCATCCATGAGACGAATGGGCAAGCTGAACTGGCAAATAAGGAAATCAAAGGCATACTTGAGAAGGTAGTTTGCCCAAACCGACGAGATTGGTCCAAAAGGCTAGACGATGCTTTATGGGCTTACAGAACAGCATACAAGACGCCTTTAGGGA
Source organism: Gossypium anomalum (assembly GCA_025698475.1). Lineage (NCBI taxonomy): Eukaryota > Viridiplantae > Streptophyta > Magnoliopsida > Malvales > Malvaceae > Gossypium > Gossypium anomalum. The sequence goes on from CM046963.1 coordinate 45,923,858, forward strand.
TGTCACCCTATAGGTTGGTCTTTGAGAAAACATGTCATCTACCCTTAGAGTTAGAGCACAAGGCTTACTGGGCTCTTCGACAACTCAACTTAGATCCTAAGCTTGCTAAAAAGAAACGGGTGCTCCAAATCAATGAGCTAGAGGAACTTCGGATGTTCTCCTACGAAAATGCCAAATTACTCAAGGAGAGACTTAAGAAATGACATGACAAGCACATTTGAGTTCGAGAATTTGAAGCAGGTTAGCGAGTCTTGTTATTTAATTCTAGACTAAAGTTCTTTCCAGGTAAGCTAAAATCATGTTGGTCCGGTCCATTTACGATTCATCCCGTCTATCCATATGGAGTTGTCGAGCTCCAAGGTAAGGGAGGTAATTTTCAAGTTAATGCTCAGTGCCTGAAACACTATTGGGGAGATAAGATTGAACGAAATAAAATTTAGTTCATTTTATCGGATGTTTAAAATTTTTTATTTTTTTTAATTAATGATTTAGGGTATATTTTTGGGATTAGTATGTTTAAATAAATTCTGTCTAGGAGATTTGAACTTAAGCGGGACCGCCTGTGACTGCTCCAATCTTTCCTGGGAATTGATTTTAACATAATTTTCCTAAAAATTATTCTCTAAATAAAAATTTCAATTTTTGATTTTTCAAATAAAAGGGTCAATTTTGATCCAAGTCTTAAATTGCAACTCAATTCCAAATTTTCATTAAGTCTAGGGACTTAATTGAATCATTTTTAAAATTTGGTTGCTCTTTTCATAAATAATAAAAATTAGATGCCTCTTTTTGTAAAGATTTGCAAGAAATTCTCGAGGAATTGACAGTTCAGGGTTCTACATGGACTGTGTCAAAATAAGGAATCCACACTTGTCGAAGAGAATATTTGATGCCACTCGCGAAGGTATGGTTTTACTTCATTTGATTCAGCCTTATGCCTAGCTCACATGGGACTACAATCTCATTAGAGCGAATGGTCTTATTGTACTCGATTCTAACTAGTAAGACCATTGATGTGGGGAAGATCATCTTGAGGGAAATACGGAATTGTGCCATTAAACACTCTGGCCCTGCTTACTTCCCCTTTACAATAACAATTTTATGCTTGAAAGCTGAAATTCTTGCGAATGTAAAGAAGACAGGGTATAAACAAGGCACAATCACAGACTGAGACCTTTACCGAGTAGCTGGAGATTCAGTTCTACTGCAACGAGTTGAAGTAAATGAGGAACCTGAGAAGTCCCTGATAAGGTAGAATCAGTGGAGCCAGAAGCTAAACTTAATGCTGAAACTTCAATGTTTAGAGTTCAATCGCCGAGCCCAGACCTTCGAGATGAACTATCAAAATTGATGGACTTAATACAACATATGCAATGGCAGCAGCAAGCCTACCGGAGATACTCAAAAATAAGGGATGACTCGATGAGAAGTGATTTTAAGAAAATATACAATGACCCGTTTATTTTTGTGCCTGAGTTTCCAGATTTCATATTTGAACATTATCAAAGAAGGAGCGAAGCGATTCATGCAAAGGCGATAGTGATGGAGCAAAAGATGAGTCAAATTCGGAAGGGTCTGCAAATAAATAAAGGGGGGATCTTGACTTTACTTTATTTTTGTTCTTGGGAATAAGTTTAATTAGGAATTTTTTTTTTATTTTTGCATAACAAAACAAGAGAGGAAAATCATTGATAAAATGTGAGCAAGTCGCAAAGTATAAAGTGTGGCAATAGATATATACATGTATAGGATTGGATTTAGAAAGAGCTTGGTACTTAAGCAGTCAAATTGACTCACCTCCTCTTTTATAAAATTCTACCTGGTGTATAGTATCTATTCACTGTAAACAATGAGGATATTGTTCATTTTAAGTTGGGGGGACCGAAAAATTAAATTATTCCCACTCAGAATAATTTTTTTTTAATTATGATTAGGATATTTTTTTCAAAAACTTGAATTTTGTTAAGTATGCTCAATTTGAGTATGAATAAAGTTCTATTATTTCAATAAATTATTATGTTAGCGTAATAATGACTTGAATGTATTTTTAATAAAGCATGCAAATTCGTACCATAAAATTTTTAGCTCTTTAGGAAAGTTAGGCATGTATAAAAGTTTAAGTTTTTAGAATTGACTTAGTAGTTTCTTGAGGCGAAATCCTAGGAAGCATGGAACGTTGGAAATGATTTAGGCAACTATTGTTTGGACCGTTTGAGCCTTTCAAGCCCACCATGGTAAAATTTTATCCTTTGAAACCTAACTTTGAGACTATATGGCCTAATTTTTTTTGACCCTTGCAATAATTAGCCATTAATTTTCGCTTAATGATCTTAAAATTGTCCCAAACACTAGACTCAGTAATATTCAAAATATACTTCAAAAATAAGTTTGGGGGAGTTGAAAAGAAGTACCAAATGCTCAAGAATTGCAGTACACAAAGTAAGTGCTCGTGTTATTTAAAAAAAAAAGAAAAAAAAGAAAAGAGAGCACATGTATTTGAAAGAGATGTACAAAAGAGCATATGAAAGTCAAGTTGGTGTATCGAAGGAAAAAACTTTGAAGGTTCGATTGACGCTGAGTCTAGGGTTTTTAAACCAAAATTTATCCATCTTTCACCTACCACTAACCTAGCCACGTTACAACCTTGATAAAGACCTATTGATTCAAAGTCCTCATGCTACCTACATTAATGGAGAGAAATTGCTACGATCAACATATGAAGACATAAGTTAAGCTTAATGATTGCAGGTTAGTCTTGAATAAAGGAATAAAAAACAAATTGGTAACGGTTAACATGTCTTTGTTACAAAAGCATTTAGAGTAAATCTTGCTATCATAATAAGTTGTTGAATTTAATTTGAACAATATGTATACTTAAGTAGCATAACTATCAGATTTCTTGTCTTTGAGCATAAGTATTTTAAATTCATAATTTTGGGAAAAATGTTATTCTGAAGGAATTTTTCAAAGGTGTTTCCGAGAGATTCTTTTCAAAATTTGTGCATTACTCGGGACGAGAAATGAATTAAGTTTGGGGGTGTGAAAACACAAAAATTTATATACTTTTTCATAGCTAATTTTACTTAAATTCATGCAAATTCAGTTAAATTCTTGTCGAAAAATAATTAAATATTATAAAATAATTAAATTGTGTTAAAAATATAAACATGGTTAATTTAGTTAATTTTATACTTAATTTTGATTAATTTTGACTATTTTCGACATATTCGCGCAAAGGGCGAAAATTGGCTCGGCTGACACTGCTGAAAGCACAAAACCGAGAAGCAATTTGGAGTTTGGAGGCACATTAATTCCAGCCTAAGACGGTCCAAAAATGTGTTCATAATTTAATTAATTTTAATTTATTCCCCATTTAATTTGGGTTAAATAAGTTATTTTTAATTAATTATGGAGAAAGGGTCCAATTGAACCGCACTGGTCGAACCATATTGAATGAACCGAACCAGCCACTAAATGGGCAGCCCAAAACCGTCCATATGCTGACCCAAATCAGCATTTTAGCTGATTAAATATGCTTACAAAAAGGCCCTTGAAGAACTTTCAAAATACATTCAAACCCCTCCTTTAATTGTGGCTTTATGAAACTGCCCCAAGCTTAAAATAGCAAAGTTGAAACTCTCAACTTTGCCATGTGTGTGGCTGGCCAAGGGAGGTCTCTTAGGCTGATTCTTTTTGCTATTTTTAGCTGCCATATTCAGCTATAAAAGCCACCCCTTGTTGATCATTCAAAGCATCCCTCATTCCACAACATTCTCTCATTCTCTCTTCTCCTCTCTCACTTTTTTTTCTCATTTTTTTCCATCCAATTTCCCTTATTGTTCAAGTGCCGATTTCTTCTCTTGGGAAAGAGGCTCTCATCAACCATTTTGGAGCAGCAATTAGGTGTTCATAAGCCACCTTGATGGCCGAGGGCAACGAAGAATGAAGAACAGAACAACTAGTCAAGCCACGGAGAAACACCGAATTTGCTTCTTATTCCCTGTCTCTTTAATTGTTGTTGTTGTTTTGACAAACATGTTTATGAACATTTATGCTATTGAAATGGTTATTTTAATCAATTTAGCTTAAACTTAAGTTTGTGTTGGGTTGATTATATTTTGCCTACTTGAATTGTTAAAATGATGTTTATGTTGTTATAGGCCTCGGTAAATTGCTTGGTTAAGTAAAATCATGCCTAAGTTATTTTTGCATTATAATTGTTAAATAGCTAATGAATTAATTATTTAAACGGATTGAATTATAATTAATTGACACAATACTTAATTAGTGCATGTTTATTCTTCTAAGGTAGCTGAAGGTTAAATTAGCAATGTATCTGGCGATATTATTACCTTGCATAACTTGCAAGATTATTGTGATTAAACTGTTTCAAGGTAGGGATGCCTTGTTACCTCAAATAGTCTTTTATATGCTTATTATATTTAATTAATCGTTTGAATTGACATAGGGATATGCAAGAGATTAGTTCAATTTAATGAGTATGTATGTGGAATAACATGTTTGCTTATTAGGATTTAATTAATCGTTTGAATTGACATAGGGATATGTCAAGAGATGAATGGATTTTTGTATGTAAGTTTGTTCATAAGTTAGCAAATTACCGGGTTGCTGTGAATTTATTCGTAACAATATAAACATGAGTTTAATAATTCTAAGTTAAAGAAATATAATTAATCCAACACAAGTATGTTACCTTGATTAAATATTATTTGAAATCGTGCATTAGAACTCCTTTGTTTTATTTTAATTATTGACTTAGTTTTTAAATAGTTTTTAACCATCTTTTAAAAACAAGTTATTTTTACCTCACCAAAGTGTTTTACAATTAATTTCATAAATAATTCTTTTTACAGTCCCTGTGGGTACGATAACTCGACATTTATTTGTCACTTTATTACTTGTTGCGATTGTGTACACTTGCACATTTTTCTGTCGTTCCAGTATACGCCCAACGTGTGTGTATCCTTTAGTGAACAATAACTGTGAACAACATATTTGAAATAAGTGTAATATGAATGGATGGTCTATATGAAGTGGGCTTTGATTTATGAAATGTCTGGAAGGATCTTAAATCTGTAAGGTAGTTAAGAGAGAACTGGTATGCTAATAGTATGGTAGTTAGCGTGTAAGTGTAAGCCTATAATTGTGAAAGAATTTACCAAAACAAAAGTAGTGGTTGAGAAGGACAGCTAGCACACTGATATTCTTCAAATATTATAAAAGTATATGCCAAGGAAATCTGTATTAACTCTCACTAAGTTCTCCTAAATTTACAAGTGTTATGTTTATGTTTCAAGTAATGATGGAATGAGATTTCACCAAGAGGGACGATGCTAGGAATACGCCAATGAAGCAGCAAACCGAGTTATTATGCATACAGTGGAAATGTGGCATATTATAGGACTTTAACCTAAGATTCAATCTCTAGTAAACATTTGTATTGTAAAGGATTTAGTGAAAAGTATGATGTAATATTTTATTCCTAAATAATTTCTTTTGTTTTCCTGAAATTGAGTCTTTAAATAGAATAAAAAGGAATTTGTTTTAAGTAAGGGGTATCTATCATCAGTTTCGAAATTTTGTTAAGTGGTATGTGAAGTAGCACCCACGATTTGAATTCAATGAATTGGGTTGGGTTTAGTGGGCGTTACAACAACGAAGAATAGAAAAGCCAAAGGGAAATGATGCACACAAGATGTTTTAGTAAATGATCTCAAAATTCTTTAGCTCAAAAAGAATGAAATGATTACAAATGAAGGAGGATGTAACACCCCTAACCTGTATCTGTCGCCGGACTAAGGTTAAAGGCATTACCAGACAAAACAGAACAATTAACATACATTTCATAAGCATCATAACATCATAATTCAAACATCAATATTAAGTCCCTTATATAGGTCATTGAGACCTTAAGCATGCATCAGAAAGGGGTCGGGACTAAACCGAACACATACAATTTTTTTTCCAAAACTTAAACATTTTTCAACAAATACAGGTCACACGCCCATGTGAACAGGCCGTGTGCCTTACACGGCATTAGACACGCCCGTGTGTCTAGGTCGTGTCAAAACAGAGTATACATACTGACTTGCTCACACGGCCACAAGACACGCCCGTCTACCTTGGCCGTGGTCGAGCCTGACTTGGGCCACACGGCTAGCCACATGCCCGTGTGCCTTGGCCGTACTCAAGCCTGACTTATAATTGTAGGGTACCCTAGGGGACACACGGCCGTGTAACATAGCCGTGTGTCGCACACGGCTAAGATACACACTCGTGTCTTTACCCATGTGGACAGAGATAGGCCATTTGAATAGCCAATTTGCCACCCCACTTGGGTCAAACCTACAAGCACCAAAACAAGCATAATTGCACAACAATTTCATCCAATTTCTATACCAAACCATACATCATTCATGCCATAACATTTTCAACCGTTGACATTCTCATAAACCTTACTAATTTATGCCAAAAACATAAGGCAAGATCATATCAAAACATATGGTTTATAAACCTTAATACACATCATTCAATCTCATGCTATGAACTTACCAAACTTACCATTTCTTTTAACCATATATGAACACATCAAACATATCATATTGCCTCACATTTCATATACCAAAATCATATCATAATAACCACTATACCAAGCCATATCAAATGGCTAAATATATACATCGCAAAACATAATCAAAACACTTATAGCCTATACATGCCATACTTTACTATATACATTTTCAAAAGGTACCAAAATAAGGTTCGATAGTGTGGTGACGATCCTCGACGATCCCCGAGCTCATAGTAGCTTTGATATCTATAAAACAATGCAAACACAAACAAAGTAAGCTTTTAAAAGCTTAGTAAGCTCGTACCAAATAACATCAACAGTTTATAAAATATAAAATATCAATACATAAGCACTTATTAGTTCTCAATTCATCTATCAATTCTATGCCAACCCAATTCATATGTTTATACCAATTCCATGAACTTCATATACATAATGTCATCTACCACATAGGTATCGTACATACCTAAGCATTCCCGTATTTATTCATTTTTATTCTCACCTCTCGTTTGGATATTTTAAGACTTTTCGAAGATTATTCATGCTTTAAGCACCGCACGCCTAGCGCTTTAAGGTTTAGACGAAGCTAGAACAATTCTACACACTTAGTGCCATCTTAATTAACCGAAGCTATCTCGGTATCACACACTTAGTGCATCATATAGCCGAAGTTATTTTGAATTGCACACTTAATGCCAAATGCAGTTGATTTATCATCATAATCAAAGCATCAAAATATACTTGTAACATCATGTATCATGTATGAACTTACCTCGTACTCGGAATAGTCAGCTCGGATTGTCTACTCTATAACCTTTGACTTCCCTCGATCTAAATTCGAATTCCTCTTTTCTTGATCTCAATCTTCCATCAAAGTGTCGAAACCCTACCTTGTGTTATCTCTCTTATTTTCTTTGATATATTCGGCCATAAGATGAAAGAATGAAGGAATTATCATGTTTTATTTCATTAATAATAACATAATATACATTTTACCATAATAACCTTATTATACACATTTAAATTCCACTAACCTTTGGCATATATGTCCATTTAAAATTTCAATGGTCAAATTGCATCATAAGGACTTCATACTTAAAAAGCCATGTCAATTCGGCACTTTAACAAATAGTAAGCAACTTTTACATTTTACGCGATTAGGTCTTTTTATTAAATTATGCACACAAACGATCGAATTTTCATACGAAACTTTCACACATGCTAATTCACACATCATAAGCACAGAAAATAATATTTAAATATTTTTCTGACTCAGATTTGTGGTCCCAAAACCATTATTCTGACTAGGGTCTAAACCAGACTGTTACAGAGGAGACCTCTATTTATAGTTGATTTCCCCCGGATCCTATAGATTAAATTGCATTAATGGCTGAGATTAGTTCCAATTTACAATAAGAAAGCCTTAAGGGGTTTAAATTTTATACATGTTTATCCTTTAGGATTTACAATAATTATCCTAGTAAAATACAATTTACTAGGGTGTTTCTATAACACCCCTCACCCGTATTCAACGCCGGAATAGGGTTACAGAGCATTACCAAACTTATAAAACAATTTAAACATTCATTTTACATACAATTTCCAAATCCATACAAATTCCAAATCCATACAAACAACATTCATAAACACTACAGGAAAATAGAGTTTTAGCGGCGTTTTTAGCAGCGTTTTATCAAAAAATGCCGCAAAAATTGTAAAACACAGAGCAATAGCAGCGTTTTACCAAAAACGCCGCTAAAAACAGAGCAATAGCAGCGTTTTTGTTAAAACACCGCTAAAAACAGAGCAATAGTGGTGCTTTTGGTAAAACGCCGCTAAAAGTCGGAGCAATAGCGGCGCTTTTGGTAAAACGCCGCTAAAAGTCGGAGCAATAGCGGCGCTTTTGGTAAAACGCCGCTAAAAGTCGGAGCATTAGCGGCGCTTTTGGTAAAACGCCGCTAAAAGTCAAAACATTTGCGGCGCTTTTGGTAAAACGCCGCTAAAAATCGGAGCATTAGCGGCGCTTTTAGTAAAACGCCGCTAAAAGTCATATAACCCCTAAAACCCTAAACCCCAAAAAATCATGAACACTAATATATAACCCCTAAAATACTAAACCCCTAAACACTAAACTATAACTTCTAAAACCCTAAACCCCAAAAAACGTCACATGAATGTTGATGTGTATATACGTATATATTAATGTAAAAGCTTATGTTCAAAATAAATTATGGAAGCAATACTTAATATTGATTAAATTTATTTTTTGGTTTACAGTTTAATATTTAAGGTTTAAGGTCTATGGTTTAGAGTTTTATGGTTTAAGGTTTAATGGCCATGGGTATATAGTATGTTAATCTCAAGTAAATCATATTTAATAATTAAATCCTAAACCCTATAATTAATTATTGTTATCGATAATAGATATCTTGATTTTGATAAAAAAATATTTTTTATATATTAATAAGGTGTTATGATATTTTGTGGAAAATGTTTTAAATGATAAGTTTACCTTTAAATTTTATTAATAGTTTTTTGTTTATACTATTTTAATTATTATCTATACTGATTAATCAAAATATATATATTTATTTATACGAACGAAAATTCTCTGCACTCATTTGTGTCTCCACGTTTTTTAATTGTAACTCATTTTCTTTTTAAAATATATATTGTGTCTCCACGTTTTTTCATTTTTTTTACACAATTATTGATATAACATCATTTTATATTTATATATTGCATGGATACATAAATATTTATATTTATTCAATATAAAAATATATTGATGTATTTATTTTTTTAAATGTATACGATTAAATCAAAATTAAAGTTTTAACTATACATTTAAACCACAATTAGAATTTTACGTCTACAATTACACATTAAACCGAAATAAAAAATAAACTCAAAATTTAAAAATTTAAAAATTTAAAATTTAAAATTTAAAATTTAAAATTTAAAAATAAAAAATAAAAAATAAAAAACTTAAAAATTTAAAATTTAATATTTTAGTCCATATTTCAATTAAAAAGTTCAATATTCAAAATTAAAAAAATTCCAAAAGAGAAAAATAAAAAAAAATGTTAAAAATAAAAAAAATTTAAAATTAATCAATAGTGACGTTTTATCTTAAAACACTACAAAAAAATTGAATTAGAATGACGTTTTTAGTGAAAACGCCGCAAAAAAAATTAAAATCTCTAATTTTTTATTATCCGCTCGTTAGTCCCTAAATCTCCCAAATAACTCTCAAAATTTGCCTCCAAATTTCCCATTTCCAGCAACACAAAGTCAATGCACCTATACCAATCACACTTATTTATCTTTCTCATTTCACTGCACTGAATTCACCTACCATAACTACTCATTTTCTCTCGATCTATTAGGATTTTTTTTTAATTCTAGGTTTTCAAGAAAGCACTGAGCCTGCTCTGAAAATGCTGTGAGAATGAGGATCTGTTGGTTTAGGATATAACTTTTGGTTCACGAAGAAGCGACCCCCCGCATCAAGATAGTCAATCGCTTCTCCTAGAACCGGGGGAAGACTAAATGGGCGAAAAGAAGACATTCCGGGGGCAGCAATCTAAGAGATTTCAGAATCCCTGCCCCAGCAGCAGCAGCAACGAAACCCTAGAAATCTCCCGTTTCACCTCTCCCTTGTCAATGTAAGCCTCTCCATTTTTCAATCTCCTGTTGCTCAATTCCGTTGTTACCAATGGTTGCTCTGCCTACAGTTCCGTTTGCTTTCAGTATGAACCAGTGCATGAAAATGCAAGTGCTAAATTTCCTCCTTTTCTTGTTTTGAATTTGAATTGTTAAGTGGATTTTCGCTTTGTTATCTTTTTAATTAGTGTGTTGGTTTCGATGTGGAATAACTGAATCGATTGAGAGTGCGCTGTGAGGTGAAAGAAAAAGGAAGAACAAAAAATGAGTAGGCTATCGTTTAGGCCGCGCCCATTGGACATACACAAAAAGCTACCGATTGTTAAGTCAGTCAAAGACTTTGAAGGAGGGGATGCTACTGTATGCTCATAACTGTTGACCTCTTATTTTTCCACCTTTATATGTTGATACAGTGAGGGTTGGACAATTTCTGGTGCACCTTTGGATTTGCGTGATCCTCGGATTTTAGCCACGGCAGCTGCAGAACGCCATCTTTTGGAGGCAGATTATGATGAATATGCTGAGTCCAATGCTAGTGGAGCTGCATTTTGTCGGTCTGCGGTCCTAATTGTAAGCTATAATTTCTCTATAGAAATAAAACAATTCATTACCCTTTCCTACTTATAGGCATTATGTAATGCAATATTGGAATGCAGTATTCTTTTATCTGATTTGCCCTTGCCTTTTTGAACTGGCACGGCACTAGTCATGATTCATGATCCCCATCTGGACCTTTGATTTAGGTTATCAAGTTAGGTCCCAAATCCTGAATTACTAGTTTTTGTTTTTGGAGGCAAACATAATCACGGTTCTGGTTTTCAGTTTGATGAAAGATTTTTCCTCCATACCCAATAAATAACATGAATTGCTGTTAATTTTCTCTTCTACATCTGTTTGTATCTTATTTTCTCTGTTTATTTGCAGTTAATGGCTCTTCTACTCTTAAGGCATGCTCTGTACCTAACTGCTGGAGATGGGGATGATGATGCATCTGCATTTTTCTCTGTAAGCATGAGATGAATTTGCATCAATCCTTTAGTAATTCACATTGTTTTGCTGTTTAGTTAAATTCTTTTTTTGTTCTATGCAGCTTTTCATGCTTCGCGCTGCTGGCTTTCTTCTCCCATGTTACATTATGGCCTGGGCTATCAGCATATTGCAGCGCCGAAGGCAGAGACAGGTAATGTCTTTTAGTTCCATTAAATATTTTTTTTTTGAAAGAGTAGTACTTTACTTAAGCATGTTGAGGTTGATCCACATCACAGAAGAATACTGAAAACTTAGATTCTTTTCTTCCTTCTAAGATCTGTTCCTCACATTTGCTTGTCTGGTTTGAGACTTGGGAAAAAATATTGCTTAAAAACTGTTTAGGAATAGGTAATTACACCTTCAAAGGTTTCCATTTATGACATCCTCTTTCACTTGTATTAGTTGCCGTGTTCATGTAGTTTCTTAAACAAAATCCAAATTATCCTCCTACAGTGAAGAATGCTTACTGATGAACTTCAATCACGCATCTCTGTAAATTATTGGAAGGTGACACAGTACACATTCTTTTGCCTCTTATTTTTCCATTTTCAAATTATTTGCAAGATGAATTAATTAGGTATTTTTGAATTAAAAGTAATGATGGTTTTATCATTTATGCTTTCAGTTCCTGGAAAGACATTCATACTAAAAATTTTGGGACTATATGACAATGTTTGATGAAATGGCTCAAACCAGAAATACAGCCATTTTATTAATTCTTGGTCCTTTTATTGAGTTCAATCTTGTTAAATAAAGCCAATAACAACGGGGAGAATGTTTGACTCACAGGTGTCGACATCTATATTAATGCGTTCTTTAAGCCAATGATAAAGCAGGTTACTTGAGATTAGTAATTTTCTCAAACTCAGTTTGCTAGTATCTCGTAGAATCAGTGTGGATTTTCTTTTTTCCTTTTTTAATCAATACAATATTGGAGGCAGGGATGGGAATAATAATATTTGAATCTATGTCATCTAGGTGTTTGAGGGGAGTTTTGATTACTACTCAAGTGCCGGCAGTTGGACAAGGTAATTGTTAGCTTTGCTTTTAAGAGTAAAGTTTGGTGAATGATTAAGATGTGTTAAATTTATGGTTCTACTACAGTTGAGGGATTCACTTGCTGTGTAAATATATATATATTTACCTTTATACGTATTTTAAATAAAATTTTCTTTTTAAATGATAAAGATATCAAATCCACTTGTAGATCATAAATATAACTGAATTTTTTTTTTTATTATCAAATTTTGTGTGCATTTAATTAATTTACTATGCCTTTATGTTATCCAATGTTCTTTTGATGACATGGTTTACTCAAAGCCTGAGTTTTGTGATGCAATGTTGTCATCACTTTGTGGAGCAGTGGCAATCAATTTTATTATGTTGAATTGCAGAGCATGACTCATGTCATGTCATTGCTTACTATGAATGAATAGCTAAAAACTGATGGGAGTGAGCAGCCAAGGAAGTTTTACTCGTACATATTTTTTGTAAGTGAAAAGTTCTTTTAACTCTTTCTTGAAAGAAGTTGGTGAGCTCCACCAAGTAGGTATGGTGTCCTTTATGTAGACAATCTTAGTAGTTAAAAGACGAAATGGTCACTATTACGGGTGACATTTTACATGAGTTAAAACTCAACTGGTAGTCAATAAGCACTAAAACTGATTTTTCATAGTTTTCTTCTTCTATTTCAGGTATGTTAAGCTTCTCTTTTACCCTTTTTTTATTTTCTATAATCTTTTGCTACTTTGGGTCTCCTGTAATATAAATTTCTTCTATCTTTTTTATATATTTATAAATGTTTTTATCGATTTTACGAGTTTTATTCAAATCGAAGATTATATCAAATAATAACTGATCCGAAATTCATTACTTGCCAAGTAACATAGTGGATTTAGAATATTTTTCTGCTACTTTTTTTTTTCTTTTTTAAATTCTTGTATTTGCTCTAGTTTTGCTGCGTGATTGTTTGTCTATTTTGTGTTTTTTTGTTGTTAGTTTTGTGTTATAATTTGTTCCAAAGTTAGATTTCAAATTTTTAGATTTATAATTAGGGCTTATTCGATTTACTAGTATTTTTAGTCAAATCTAACTGTTCATCAGACCCTGATATTGTCTTTTGTTCTTGTAATTTTAGATATTAGAACTAAAGAATAATTTCTATATAACGTTAAACTTAAACAATAGTAGGAGGTAAAATATAGTTTGAGGTGGAATTGAGCAAAGGCTTCAGAACTGTGATTTTGAGTTAAGTATCACAGCTGTGAACTAATTTTCTCATCAAATACCATAATCTCATGGACATTTATATGCAGGAACTGGAGAGAAGAAGAGAATTGGTTGACTATGCATGATGCTATTGTAAATTGTAGACGGAAAGTCATTGAATTGTAATGTGAAAATGGTGAAATTCTTCGAGTTGAATCAGATGAGTTAGATAGATTGCCAATTGTGATTTCTTTGGTGTCTGCTTTGAAATGTATAAGAAAAGGTTGTGAAGCCTATCTTGCCTATGTATTGAATAAAAAGGAATCTGAATTGAAAATTGAATCAGTGCCGGTAGTGTGTGAATATTCGGATGTGTTCTTGGAAGAATTTCCAAGTTTGCTTCTGATTAGGAAAGTTGAGTTTAGTATTGATTTGGTCCCTGGGACTACACCAATATCAATAGCTCCGTATAGGATGGCTCCGACTGGAATGAAAGAGTTGAAAGCTCAGTTGCAAGATTTGACAGATAAGGGTTTTGTGAGACCGAGTTATTCTCCCTGGGGTGCTCCGATATTACTTGTAAGGAAGAAAGACGAATCTATGAGACTTTGCATCGATTATCGATAGCTTAATAAAGTGACCATAAAGAACAAGTATCCCTTACCGAGAATTGATGACTTGTTTGATCAGCTAAAAGGGGCAACAATGTTTTCAAAGATAGATTTGAGATCCGGATACTACCAGTTGCGAGTTAAAGAGTCAAATGTACCAAAGGCTCTCTTTAGAACAAGGTACAGGCACTATGAATTTCTTGTTATGCCTTTCGGACTAAAAAATGCTCTTGCAATTTTTATGGACCTAATGAACTGAATTCTTTGACCATATTTAGATAAGTTTGTGGTTGTTTTTATTGACGACATACTGATCTATTCTCGAGATGAAACAGAGCATGCAAAGTACTTGAAAACTATTTTGTAGACCTTGAGCAAAAAATTGTTGTATGCTAAGTTTAGTAAAAGTGAATTTTGGCTTCGAGAAGTCAGATATTTAGGACACATTGTTTCAGGTGATGGCATCCGAGTTGATCCGAGCAAGATTTCTGCTATTGTTGAGTGGAAACCACCAAAAAATGTATCTGAGGTTAGAAGCTTTTTGGGATTAGTCGGTTATTACAAATGGTTTGTTAAAGAATTTTCTATGATCGCTACTCCTATGACGAGATTACTGCAAAAGGATGTTAAGTTCGAGTGGTGTGAAAAATGTCAGCAAAGTTTTGATAAATTGAAGGCATTATTGATTGAGGCACCAGTTTTAGTACAACTTGAATCGGGGAAAGAGTTTGTAATTTATAGTGATGCATCATTGAATGGATTAGGATGTGTGTTGATGCAAGAGGGCAAAGTGATAGCTTATGCCTCGAGACAGTTGAAACCGCATGAAAAGAACTACCCGACGCATGATTTAAAGTTGGCTGCCATTGTATTTGCCTTGAAGATTTGGAGACATCATTTGTATGGTGAGAAATGTCATGTATTTACCGATCATAAAATTTTAAAGTATCTGATGACTTAAAAAGATCTGAACTTGAGACAATGGAGATGGCTTGAGTTATTAAAAGACTATGAGCTTGTGATCGATTATCATCCAGGAAAGGCGAATGTAGTGGTCGATGCTTTGAGTGGGAAATCTTTGTTTGCTTTGAGGACCATGAGTACATAGTTGACTTTATTTGATAATGGTTCGATTCTAGCCGAGTTGAGAGCTAGACCGATGTTTCTTCAGCAGATTTGCAAAACTCAAAAGTGTGACAGTAAGTTGCAAGTCAAGAGAATTTAGTGTGAATCAGGTGATGACTCAGAATATCAAACTGACTCTGATAATAGTTTGAGATTTTGAGGTAGGATATGTGTTCCTAAAGATACAGAGTTGATTCAGAAGATTCTTAATGAGGCACATAGTGGTCGTTTGTCTATTCATTCGGGCAATACAAAAATGTATTGTGATTTGAAAAAAATGTATTGGTGGTCAAGCATGAAACGAGATATCTCGGAGTTTGTTTCGAAATGCTTAATTTGTCAACAAGTAAAGGCCAAACACCAAGTACCTTCAGGTTTACTTCACTCTGTGATGGTTCCCGAGTGGAAATGGGACATAATTACCATGGATTTTGTGATAGGTTTACCTTTAACTCCAAAAAAGTAGGTTGTCATTTGGGTTGTTGTGTATAGATTGACGAAATCATCTCATTTTATACCGGTGCATGCTGATTACACACTTGATAAGGTTGCTGATTTGTACATTGCTGAAATTGTTAGACCTCATGGAGTACCTATTTCTATTATATCGGATAGAGAGCCGAGGTTTACTTCGCGGTTTTAGAAAAAGTTGCAAGAAGCTTTGGGTACGAAATTGAATTTTAGTACAGCTTTCCATCCACAAACCAATGGTCAATCTGAGAGAGTAATTCAAATTTTAGAAAATATGCTCCGATGTTGTGTTCTAGAATTCCAAGGTAGTTGAGAAAAATATCTACTGTTGGTTGAATTTGCCTACAATAATAGTTTTCATTTGAACATAAAAATGGCACCTTATGAGGCATTGTATGGCCGAAAATGCTGAACTCCATTGTACTGGACAAAGCTCAGAGAGAATCAGATTCACGGGGTTGACTTGGTTAGAGAAACCGAAGAAAAAGTAAGGGTGGTTCGTGATTGTTTGAAAGTTACTTCAGATAGACAAAAGTCGTACTGGGATTTGAAAAGAAAAGAGATTGAATTTTAGATCGGTGATAAGGTATTTTTAAAAGTATCTCCATAGAAGAAAATTTTAAGATTTGGCCATAAAGGCAAGCTAAGTCTACGATTTATTGGGCCATATGAGATTACTAAAAGAATAGGACCGGTAGCATATCAGTTAGCTTTGCCATCTGAGTTAGAGAGGATCCACGACGGCTTTCATGTGTCTATGTTGCGCTGTTATAGAGCAGATCTTTCGCATGTGATTTCACTGGCAGAAGTTGAGATTCGTTCGGATATGACTTACGGTGAAGAATCGATCAAGATATTAGCCCGGGAAGTAAAACAGTTGAGAAATAAAAGTACAACTCTTGTGAAAGTGTTGTGGCAAAGATATGGGGTTGAAGAGGCTACTTGGGAGCCCGAGGAGGCAATGAGAAAACAGTACCCAAACCTATTTTCCAATAAGATTTTCTGGGATGAAAATCCATAAATGGGGAGAGTTGTAATAGCTCGATTTTGGGACTAATCAAAATAGTGGTTTCGGGACCGCAAATCTGACGTAGAAAAATTCATTTTTATTATATTTTTTATGGTCTGCAGTTTCATAGAACTATTATGTGAAAACCTCGTTCAAAAATTTTGACGTTTGGGCACTCAATTTAGTCAAAAGGAATAAATTGTAAAAAGTGCAAAAGTTGAGTTCTACTTGTTAAAGGTGTCCAATTGCTATGATATTTTAAATTAGAGGTCCTTAGTTGGTAATTAGACCATTGGATAAGTTAGTGGACAAAAATGGACATGAATAGGTAAAATTTCAAAGTTATGTATTAAGGGCATTTTGGTCATTTGGTAAATAAAAGAATAAAAAGGGAAAATAAAGCCAAAATTTGCTCATTTTTGCTCAACCTTGGCCAAAAATTTGAAAAACAGCATAGCTAGGGTTTCTTCAACTTTCAAGCTTGATAGTACGTGCATCCTAGCCCTGTTTTTAATGCTTTTTACATTTTTGAAGTCGTTATCATCCGATTTACCTAGTTCTACCATTATTTTGAAGTAGGGTTCATGATTAAAAATTTACCCATGTGTGACATGCATTTATTTTGATGTTTGATGGAAGATATTGTATGTTTAAGGTGTGATAAACAACTTTTACTAAGTGATTTTTAGTGAAAATGCATAGAAAGGTCTAATTTGTAAACGTTGTAAAAATGGGTAGTAGAAATGTGATCTGATGAAAAATGTGGACTGTTATGAGCATGATTTAGGTTCGGTTAGGCTTGGGTAACAAAGAAAATGAATGCATTTCATTTTACGAGCTTAAGGACTAATTTGTAAAAATGTGAAAAGTTAGGGGTAAAACTGTAATTTTTGCATAATGTGATTTTCGGACAGCATTGAGTAATGTAATAATTAAATAAGTTAAGATTTCTATTATAGATCATGAAAAACAAAGTTCAGACCTTGACCAGAGGAAGAACAAGGTTATTGACGATTAGGTCTATTTCCTATTATTTTGTACCGAGGTAAGTTTGTGTGTAAATAATGCAATGTTGTATTTCGTATTTAATGTTTAATATCGCATAAATTGTATGATTGTTTAGGGTACAAGTGACATGTCACTAGGAAACCATGAGTTATGTGATTTATGTGAATCTGGGTGCTGGTGATGTACGTCTTATCGGTCGCTGGGTAATTTGGCATGTGTTGCGGATACCTGACAGCTTGTGTGAGCAGCCCGTGTAGCTACGTCTTGACTGATAGCTTATGTGAGCAAGCCCGTAATTAGCTCGTGTCCAAGCCCTATGTGTTATGAGATATGAGATAGCATTGGCTACATATGTGGCATTTATGTGCAAGACTTTCCGTGTATCTGATAATATTCCAAGTGTTCAACGCGTAATCCGAAGTGTATGACAAAGATGACAAAGTATGCAACTATGTTATGAGTTAGTACAAGTATGTATGTAAAACTCATGAGTATGGACTTTAGTATGAGATGAACTCTTGGTAAGAATTCTAATGAGTAAGTTAAGCCTAAGATACATGATGATAATTATGTTAACTTATGTTGAGTAGTTATATGATTAATGTATGACTGATGTTGCTTATTATTTGCATGAAAACTTACTAAGCTCAAAAGCTTACTCCCTTTTTTCTTTCCATTCCTTGTCACCAAGCTAGCTCGGGGATCGAGGAACGTCGGAGTTGGATTCACACTATCAAACAATTGTTTTGGGTATACTTGGTTTCAATATTTTGAGTATGGCATGTATAGGGACTTGGTCATTTTGTTACGTGTCATATTGGTTAGTCAAATGCGTTGGCATTGTAATGGTTAATGATTCATTTTGTATATGGCCATTGAAAGTTGGCTAATATTATTCTTATTGGTCATTGGTATGTTTATGTGATGATGTTTATCATGAAGATGAAATTAGCATGAATGGAAAAGAAAGTATGTGATGTTTATGCATGATAGATGTTAGTATGTGCAAATGATGTATTGATATCTTGTTTGTGGATGATTTGGTTGTATGTATATGCTTGGATTAGTGTTGCTTCTTATTGTGCAGGTTGGTGCATGTAAGGATGGCAAACTGGCTTGGTAAATAGTCTTATTTTTATCCACACGGGTAGAGACATGGCCGTGTGTCTCAACTGTGTGAAGGACACGGCCTAGGGACATGGACGAGTGTCCAAGGCATGTAAAGTCTGCACCTTTTTTATGAAAAATTTTAAAAATTAAAATTCGCCACACGGCCTAGCACACTGGTGTGTGACTTCCTTTGGTGCATGACATCATAAATAGAGAGTTACACGGGTTAGCGACACGGGCATGTATGACCACACAGCCTACCCACACGGGCGTATCCCAAGTCACACGGGCGTGTGACCCTATTTTGATGAAAAATTTTCTAGTATTGTAGAATTTTCTAAAGTTTTTGGTTTAGTCCCAAACCACCTCTAATGCATGATTTGGGCCTCGTAGGCTCGTTTTAGGGATGATAGGAATGTATGTGAAAAGTTTTAAATTTGGATGGAAATTTACGTCTCGATTTTGTATGATCGCTTGTGTATAAATCCAGTAATGCCTCGTACCTTATTTTGGTGTTGGATACGGGTAAGGGGTGTTACAATTACATCGGATGCTTGGGAAAGATCACATATATTGTGCCTTTACATATAACCGTAACCTTTCCTTTACATCAATGCTCACAAGAGCTGTGGGTCAGAATGTAAGCTACACGATGTTACTCACACCAGCTGTGGAGAATCCGCAACAAATGCAGGACCTTAACCATTGGTAGGACATTCAAGACCAGCACCTGAAACATGAAATCCCTAATGACATGTCATTTGTATCCTAAGAATTCTTAAGGTTCAATTGGGACTCGTTATCCGTTAATTCATCATAACATGGATACATTTATATATAGAATCATTTAATTTAAAATAACATAGCAATTAGTTAATTTAGCTAACATCAAAACGATTATAGTTTATACGAACTTACTTGACAATTAGGGCGTAGAAGTAGAATCGAATACTAATCCGAAGCTTTAGCTTTTTCTTGATTTAAGTTTGAATGTGATTTATCTTGATCTAATTAGATAATTTCAATCAATTAAGTACTTCTAGTATTCAATTTAATCCATAGTTCATATTTATGCAAAATTATGAATTTGCCCCTAACATTTCAACTTTTCACAAATTAGTCCTTAAGCTCATAACTTGAAATCTAACCATTTTAACCTAAATCCATATTAACCAAATCTATAAGGAACCTTGAAACAACCCATAATTACCCACAATTCACAACAAAATCCATGAATTTAAACTTTTAACAAGTTAATCCCTATTTCTAAAATTCAACAAAAATCACTTAACAAAACATGTTTATTTTACAACAAAGATAAATAATCCATCAAATAACATCAAAACACATTCAAAAAAAATTCATGGAAAGTCCCTAAACCTTTAACAATTTTACAAATTAATCCTCGGGTAGCTAAATGCTTAGAACAAACTCAAAAACATAAAAATCATTAAAAACAGGGCTTGAAAACCTACCATGCATTCAAAAACTCCATGATCAAAAGTTTCTCCTCTTTTAACAATGGCTATTCAATTTTAGGTTTAACAAAATAGTGAAGATGATGTTTTAATTCATCTTATTTTAATAACCTTTACTTGTTTTAATTAATTACAAATTTAACTTTTTATTTCATTAAAACTACCACAAAACCCTTCCATAAACATCCACTAACACTTTAATTGGTATAATTACTGTCTTAGTCCATTAGTTTAAAATTCCATAGCCATTTGACCCATTTAACTAATAGAACTCAACTTTTACACCTTTTACGTTTTAGTCCTTTTTACCTAATTAACCATTTAAACATCAAAATTTCTTAACAAAATTTTAATGCGACTTAAATATAATCCCGTAGACATTAATTTAATAATAAAATAATAATTCACTTATCAGAATTATGGTCCCAAAATCACTGTTTCCAACACCACTGAAAACGGGCTGTTATAGGTACCAAAGTCACAATTTATATAGACCATTCTGCCATCAAATACTTGGTGATGAAAAAAGAGGCCAAACCTAGACTCATTAGATGGATATTGTTGCTGCAGGAATTTGATTTAGAAATCAAATATAGGAAAGGCGCTAAAAATCTAGTAGTTGATCACTTGTCACTAATAGAAGTAGGGAATAGGTATGGTGATGGTCAAATGATTAAAGACAAATTCCCTGATGAGCAGATATTGTTAGCTATGGCATTGCCATGGTATGCTGATATTGTTAACTTTCTAGTTAGTTGGTTGCTACCACCTATGCTCAATAATCAATGACAAAAGAAATTCCTTCACGATGTCAAGTAATATTATTGGGATGAGCCATTTCTATTCAAGTAGTGTGCAGATCAAGTAATTCAGAGATGTATTCCAAATGATGAATTTCAAAGTATCTTACATCACTATCATTTTGCACCTTATGGTGGACATTTGGAAACATGCAAACTACAACAAAGGTTCTCCAATCTGGTTTTTATTAGCCAGCTATGTTTAAATATACTAATGAGTTCTGTCAAAACTGTGATCGTTTTCAAAGAACTGGTAGCTTATCAAGAAGACACAAAATTTCGCTGTACAATAATTTAGAGGTGGAATTATTTGATGTTTGGGGAATTTATTTCATAGGTCCATTCCCACCATCCTAGGGAAAATCTACATTCTTGTCGCAGTGGATTATGTCTCCAAATAGGTTAAAGCTATGGCTTTACCTACAAATGATGCCAAATCAGTTCTAAGGTTCCTACATACAAATATTTTTACTAGGTTTGGTACCCTTAGTGCCTTAATTAGTGATGAAGGCTCACATTTTGATTGTAGATTAGTTACCAACACTCTGAACAAATATGGCGTTCAACACAAAATTGCCACAGCATATCACCCCCAAACAAATGGACAAGCTAAAATTTCCAATAGAGAAATCAAGTAGATTTTGGAGAAAGTTGTCAACCCAATCGCAAGGATTGGTAAGTAAGGTTGGATGAAGCTTTGTGGGCTTATCTGTAACAGTCTGGTTTAGACCCTAGTCAGAATAGTGGTTTCGGACCACAAATCTGAGTCTGAAAAATATTTTAATATTATTTTCTGTGTCTGTGATATGTGAATTTATATCTGCGAAGTTTCAGTGATTTAATTTGTTTGTTTCTGTGCTTAATTTTGCAAAAATGACCTAATCGCGTAAAATGTAAAAGCTGTGTGCTAGATGTTAAAAGTGTCTATTTGACTTGTCTTATTAAAAGAGAGGTCCTTATATTGTTATTTGACCATTAAACTTATAAGTGGACATTAATGGTCATGAATGTTAATGTTTTTGATGTTTAAAGACAAGGGTAAAATAGTAAAAGGTATATTAAGTTAATTACATAAAACAAAGCATGGAATTACCCATTACCATCTTTGTTCTTGTGGAATTCATCAAAGAAAAAGAAAAGAAAGTTGAGCTAGGGTTCGACACTTGTAAGCTTTGATTTAGGTATGTTGATAATTTATATGTTTCTGTGATCGTTGCTTCATGTTCTTCAAAACCCATGTTTGAATTTCTGTTTCTGTTGAAAATTATGAAATGTGCCATTAATGATTATATGAGCTTTGTAATGTTTTTATGTAACACCCCTTACCCGTATCTAAGGCCAGAACAGAGTACAAGGCATTACCAGACTTAACAATACACATAGACGAAAACTGGGCCATAAAATTTCATTTAATTCAAAACTTTTTGAACATATGCATAACAAACAAAGTTAACTATATCATTACATCAAAACATAGGACATAGCATGATTAATTAAACTTATAAACCATAATGGATAAGGACCACATCTCATAATCATATACGATAACTCAATGCGATCGATACGTATGGTCAAAATCATAATAAAAATACATATCACAAACCAACTTCCTATACATGCCACTCACTTGATATTTCTAATATTTGAATTAATTCTCCCAAAAATGATAGTTTGATAGTGTGATTTTGCCTCCGACGATCTCTAACCCCGAGCCGACCTGCCAATGCTAAAGAAATGGAGAGGATGGGTAAGCTTTACTCTTAGTAAGTTTATATGAAAATAATAAGCAATTACTACCACGCTTTTCAAGATAAAACACTATAATTGTACAATTACACATATTCAGGTTAAGCTGTGTTATCGAGTTATAGTTACTAAATCATTCATATCTGAAGCTACAAAACTCCAAATTTAGTTTTGTTAATTTTCCTTGAAACTAGATTCATATATCTTTATCCCATGAAATTTCCAGAATTTTTGGTTTAGTAAATTAGTACAGTTTATTAGTTAAAGTCTCCCCTATTTTAGAGTACGACTACTCTGACCTCTGTGCACTACGAACCAAATTTCTCCCTGTACAGAATTCCAACAACCATGCCGTTTGTTTCCCTTGGTTCTTTTTGTGCAATATATTAAAAAAGGAATCCATTCATGTAAAATATGACTCTTAATAATTTTTGTGCAATTTATGGTGAATTTCTAAAGTCAGAACAGGGGACCTCGAATTCATTCAGACCCTATTTTACAAGAATTCAAATATCACACAGTATAGAATTCTTTTGCTTCCCCTGGTTCTTTCATGTGAAAATAGACTCATTAATATTTATTTTCATATATCATTTGCATTTTTATTCAACTTTCAAAATTTTTAGTGAATTTTCAAAGTCACGTCACTGCTGCTGTCCAAAACAATTTTATTGCTAATTCACTCTTTCAACTTTCTTTGTATTAACCTCATTTTAACATACATATCACAAATCATTTTCACCACACTTCATACATCACAAGTATAGGCCCATGATCACAAGGTCACCGTAAAATCATCCTCATGTATAGTTTATAACCTTACCACATCCCGGTCACTTAATGAACACATCATTCACATAAGCAAATTCCTGCACTTATTCATCACAAAACTCACAAAACAGTACATAGTAAGTCTCCCGTTGAACACTTCGGATCAATCCTCGATACTTGGTGGTTTCAGAACATAGCTACACCCATCATAAAGTTTGGCTCTCTTGTACACATGGTGAACACTTAGTATCACCCATGTGACCTAGCCAGTTTATCTCGTAGCTCTCTTGTCTACATGGTGTCCTTCACCTGGAACCACGCATGCGACCTAGCTACATATATCCCGTAGCTCTCTTGTCTACATGGTGTACACATAGTATCACCCATGCGACCTAGCTACATCATAATGTCTCGTAGCTCTCTTGTATACATGATGTGCACTCAGCACCATACATGTGACCTAGCTACATACCATCTGTATCATCCAATCTTTTCGAAGGTTCAACTGGGATTTCTCTCTTTTCCAATAATTTCACCAATCAAGCAATTATCAACAAACATATTTCCAATATTATTATAAAATATCATAATACAAGTAAAATTGATATATTACTTACATCTCATTTAATATCAATGCATTAACATTAAATTACACATTGCATTATTAAAAATCATATGAACTTACAATTGCTCATAATATCCATAATCATAGAAATCACATTTATGTATGATAATTCAATGCACTTCATGTACCATAGACATATTTTTAAATCAATTCATAAACTTAGCACCATAACATTTAATTTAACATAATTCAATTAATTCACTAAATTTAACTTTCAAATATAAATTACAACATTATTGCAGTATTATTATCATACCAACTTACCTCGATCCAGAAACGACAATTTACTATTTTAGTCCATAACCTTGTATTTTCTCGATTTAAGCCCAAATCTCGATTTCCTTCATTATTGAGCTTGGAAAGCTTGAAAACCCTAGCCATGGCTTCCCCCATGCTAATTTCGGCCTCCATCAAAAAAGATGAGTCAATTTTGGCTTTATTTTCCCTTTTTATTTCTTTTAATTACCAAATGACTAAAATGCCCTTACTACTAAACTTTTCAAAAATTCCATCCATGTCCAATTTTTGTCCATAGACTTAGAAATTGGTCAAATTGCTATTTAAGACCTCCTCATTAATATTCCAAAGCAATTTCATAATAAAAACTTCTAGAATGCAAGTTTTGCAAATTATTCGATTTAGTCCCTAATTTCAATTGAAGCACCTTATGCATAAAATTTCTTCACGAAATTTTCACACAATCATGCAATCATGTCATAGACCTCATAATAATCATAAAATAATTATTTCTATCTTAGATTTGTGGTCACGAAACCACTATTCCGATTAGGCCCTTATTCGGGATATTACATTTTATATGGATTATGAAAGATATATGTGTGATTATCATGCTTTGTTCTTGAATTTTTGATAGAATAGAGCTATTTGGGCTAATTTGTGAAAATGAGGTTTTGAAGGACTAAATTATGAATTAAATATGTTATTTGGGCTTATATGGAAGCTATGTATATTCGGTCAAGCTATAGTCTTGGTGAATTTTGCGTATTTGTGATTTTGTGAAAAATGGACTAAATTGTCAAAGTGTGAAAATGTAAGGGCTAAAATGTAAAGTGCCCTAAATATGTGTTCATGGATTATTTTGAAAGAAATGAATGATTGAATGGTTGAATTTGAATTGTATTAGATCAAGAACAAAGAAAATTGGACTTAGATCGAGGGAAGTCCAAAATAGTTGAATAGTCGACTGTTTTCGTTTCAAAATGCAAATTGCGAGGTAAGTCAAAATACAATTACGTGTTAAATTGATTGAATGTTGTATATACTAGTTATAATCAGTATTGGACAGCTATGAGAGCCTGATAAATGAATTCCGAGTAAATTCGGATAATATGCTAGTATCTGAAAAGCTCTGTATGTTTCTAAAGGAACGTTGACATCGATCTGATTTTGTGTAAGACCATGTCTAGGACATCGGCATCGTATCTGATTTCGCGTAAGACCCTGTTTGGGACAGAGACATTGATATGAATTACATGTAAGACCACATCCGAGATGTCGGCATTGTACCCGTTTATGAGTATTTGTATCGTTTCTGAACCGTTTGATGGTAGAGTATGAGATATGGGAATGAATATATGAAATGTATAATCTATACAGGTACGTCTGTATCGTACTAAATTTCTGAATATGAAAGACTCTGTTTCTGTGAAATAATGAATGCAAAGTATGTACGAAATCATGGAAATGAAACATGACATGTATACAAGCAAATGAGCATGGATAGACTCATGAATTACTCTATGAAATGGTTGTGAATTCTTGTTATTGACTTTTACTTTATATGCTTTCATAACTAGACTAGTTGTATTTGGCTTACTAAGCTCTTTGTAGCTTACTCTGTGTGATTTTGCATGCATTTCTGATTCATCAGTAGCTCTTGAAGGCTCGGGGATAGTCGAGGATTATCACCATACTATCAAACTCATTTTGGTACTTTTGAAAGTGTAAATATTTTTAAGTATGACATGTATAGGCTAGAATGTCTATGTATTTAAAGCTTTGATATGTATATATGTTATGCCATGAGAGTTGGCTAGCAAATGATACGTTGTGCATAGTTTTGGTGTTGGTTGGTGAAGCCAAATTGTGTATGCTTGTAATGGTTATATGACCTTGTATGTAGTGGCCATTTTGAAGTATGCCAAGTTGAAGAAATGGTAAATTTAAGCATGAGTTAGAAGGTGCCATAAGTGAGCTATGATATGAGAATTTTGACATGTTGTCGTAATAAGATTTTTAATGTGTTTTGGGTATGGATTTGAATAGGTTATTGAATGATAATGATTTAGTTATAATAAATGTTGTTTAATATTGCTTGTAAGAATGTCTCAAAAAGGGGTGGCAAGTTGGCTTAAACCAAGCCTGCATTGTGCCACACAGTCAGGGAACACGGGCGTGCCTTATGGCCATGTATGCAAAGCAGTAACCTCTTAAAGTCAAACGGTTAAGACACATGGCGTGTCATATGGTCGTGGGATTAAGTCAGTAGCTAGCTAAGTTTCACATGGCCATAGCACACGGGCGTGTGTAAAAGTCAGTATATATACTCTATTTTGGCATGGATGGATCACATGGGTGTGTCTGGTACCCATGTGTGTCACACGGCCTGGTCACACGGGCGTGTGACCTCAGCAGAATTGAAAATCTTTTTTCTAAGTTCTGAAAATTCTGAATGTGTTTGGTTTAGTTCTGACCTTTTCTAAAAGTATGCCTTAGTCTTGGAGACCTCCATAAGGGATGAATTGCTAATTTGCTTATGCATTAATATTATGTGGTATATGTGATTCTGTGTTAATATGTAATGTTCTGTCTGTCTGGTAATGCCCATTACCTTTTTCGGCGACGGTTACGGGATAGGGGTGTTACATTATCGCACAACTTTTAAGACACCGTTGGGAATGTCACCATTTAAGCTTTTCTATGGTAAACCATGACATTTGCCAATTGAGCTAGAACACAAAGCATTTTGGGCAATCAAAAAACTAAACATGGATTGGGGTGCTGCTGCCACTCATTGCCTACTGGATCTTAATAAGATGGATGAATTTTGAGCTCAAGTTTATGAGAATGTGAGACTGTACAAAGAAAATACAAAGCGTTGGCATGGCAAGAAAATTTTGCCACAACAATTTGTATCTTGACAATAAGTCTTGCTCTTCAATTCCAAACGTAGACAATTTCCTGGAAAATTAAAGTTGTGATAGTTTGGACCATTCGAAGTCGAGCTTATATATTCTCATGGAGCTGTCGATGTTAACGATGAAAAAATAGGATCCACTTTCAAAGTCAATGGTCAACATCTGAAACATTATTTTGGAACTCCTATAATGCGTGACAAAAATTCATTTCTCTTTGCAATACTTAATAATTATTCTTTTGCGAAAAATTTTCTTTGTTTCCCTTTTTTTCCTTTTCTTATTTTTTACCCAATAAATTTATTTAACTGTTTATTTTTTTCTTATTATAGGTTTTTTTTTTGGGCCTAAATAAGTAGAAATTGGAGCCACTAGCCCAAATTGTAACGCCCCAAATTTTTGGGCCTAGAAGTATTGGGCTTTGTGCGTGGGAGCCGCTAGAAGACCGCACATAAAAGTTTATGTGTGGAAAAAATATCACAGTTGATTGTTTACTCAGTGGTTAAGTGATTAGGAGTGTTTGGGAGTGTTGGAGAAGTCATGGGTTCAAACCTAGGCTTTAGCAAAAATTTTAGTTTAAGTGAATAAAATCCTGGATGCTTGGATGTTGGCCTTTTAAATTATTGTGTTAAGTAAATGACACAATGAAGCATGTGGTCTAGTGGTTGTGGCGTTATTAAGGTTGCAAGGGAACCTGGGTTCAAGTTCTAGGTTAAATGGGTCGTATGGGCCCAACGGGCCCGTGGGCTCGCGTCGGTAAATTTCACTATTAAGCGAGAAGTAGATAGACTTGTCATGTCGCACACTTGACTTAGGTTGTTTTGGGCCTCGATGGGCCGTGTGGGCCCAATGGGCTTGTGGGCCCACATAGACAAAATCTGCAGTAAGTGACTATTAATGAACCGGGCTATGGTGTACACATAGCCGTATCTACATTGGGCTAAATGGGCGACACGAGCGTGTGGGCCCACTTGGGCCGATAATGGGCCTTAGGCCCATTTGCACCGTTATGTCTATTTAGGTTACTTAAGTCGCTCGAGGCGACGATGGACCTTCGGTTGGGCAATTAAGACCTCAATTTGTAAAATTATCGAAATACCCTCGATTTGTAAAATTACCAAAATACCCCCGATTTATAAAATTATCGAAATACCCTTGTAGTGTAAAATTACCAAAATACCCTTGTAGGGTAAAATGACCGTTTTGCCCTAATGAGTAAAATGACTGTTTTGCCCTTGTGGGTAAATGACTAACTTGGACTATGAATCTGACTTATTTGGATGTGATTGTACGACTGTGATTTAATTGTTTTGACTGTGATTATACGATTGTGATTTAATTGTCTTGACGGTGGTTGTACGACTGATATGCTTTTACTATACGTTTAAAAGACTGTTACTGAGTATGGTCATTCTGCGTACACGTGTGATGATTGAGCATGACATACATGACATATTGCATGGGGTTGGGACTTTGATAAGGAGGAAGTACTGTTCTGATAGGATCGCATGGGTCACACGAGATGACTGTGGATCCAGTATTGATCTGTTAAGGTCGCACGAGAAGACTGTGGACCGATAGACGGCTTAGTGCCGCTTATTCTGATTATGGCTCTGTTCCAACCTAAAAGTGGCTCTGTGCTATGTTGATTATGGCTTTGTGCCAAACGTATTTACTTGTGGCTATGTGCCTAACATACTTATTGATGACCTTGTGTCGATCATATTTACCGAAGGCTGTGTGCCGATATATTACCACCGCTGATGGCTATGTGCCAAACATAATACAGTTACCAACGGCTTTGTGCCAATAATAAGACCGCTACTGAAGGCTTAAAGCCGCATATATTTTAGCAGCTTTGCTGCATTACTATTAGCAGCTACGCTACGATATTGGTGAGCTGGCTGGGTAGCTCGATTTAATCCCCACATGGTGAGTTGGTTGGTACGGGTGGTGAGCTAGTTGGATTGGGTTGGTTTGCATACCTGCATTGTGATTATACTATTTTGGGCTTAGGCCCACACTGTCACTGCATAGGGCTTAGGCCCAGACTGTACTGTTATTGAATAGGGCTCGAGCCGGACAGTTATCAGATATACTGCTATTCATCGTAATGGGCTCCATCCCAGACTAATTCTGAATTCTATCGGTTTACTAACTGCTTTAGTTTAGGAGGGGATTACACACTGAGTTTTCATAAACTCACCCCGTTTATTAATTGTGCAGGTTATCCCTAGCTTTAAGAGGATCGGTGCTACGAGGGACTCGAAGGTGGCCACACAACTGCTATTGTTTCTGGTTTTCTTTTAAGTTACCTATTTGCAAGTACTTATATTTGATCTGGGTTATAATAAGGCCTCTTTTAATTTTCGATTCTAAATTTGGAATTTTATATATTATTTTATAGCTACTGCAGTAGAATGCGGTTTTTCCAAAACAATAACTGATTTTCTAAATATCACAATTCCGCAACTATTTAAATTAAGCTTCCGCAGCAAATAAAGTTTTAAAAGTAAAAATGTTTTGCAAGAGAATGACTTTTAATAAACCAACGTAAACTGAGATTTTCACAAGTTTTAAAATGGCCAGAGGTTTTAAATAGTAAGAAGGGTTTTCAATGAGAACATGGTTTTCGGAAAACACTTCAATGTAACGCGCCAGATTTGGGCGTAACTTCTAGGCCGGGTTTGGGGTGTTACACAAATTATTTTAATTCTCCCAAATTTGCTCTAATTCTATTTTCTTTTCCTTCTAAATGTTAATTTTTTTTGCCTTGTCAACACATGATTGAGGCTAGTCTTATCGTACACGTCATAATTTCTTCTCTCCCACGTTTTAACCTAACCGATTTAGTTTCCTCCCACATTTTCATTCCGCTTTATTTTCTACTTTTACTCCTTGTTTCACTTATAACATCAATAGAATCTTGCCTTTTCATTTTTCATCTGTCTATATTCTCTTTAATGGCTTCCCAAATAGCTTTTGCTTCAACCTTTGCCTCTCCATGTACCTTCTTCAGTAAACTTGCAGAAGAGAAATACAATAAAAATATTTCCAAACGGCCATTCTTCATGGAAAAAGGATTCCTTTTCTAGGATGCTCCCTTCATGGGGTATTGGAAATATGAAAATATACACACTTTTTCACGCCCTTTTAACTC
This sequence comes from Gossypium anomalum, assembly GCA_025698475.1. NCBI lineage: Eukaryota > Viridiplantae > Streptophyta > Magnoliopsida > Malvales > Malvaceae > Gossypium > Gossypium anomalum. The sequence goes on from CM046963.1 coordinate 45,954,422, forward strand.
AAATTCATATAATTTCGGTAAAATTCTTGTTGAAAAATATATAATAATTATAAAATAATTAAATTGAACTCAAATTATGAACATGTTGAATTTTAATTAATTTTATATCAAATTTTGATTAATTTTTATTATTTTCGACAGATTTGCACAAAGGGCGAAAAACGGCTCGGCAGACCCTACTAGAAGCGCAAAATCGAGAAGCAATTTTGAAGCATCAAGGCGAATTAATTTTTTAGCCTAAGATAGTCCAATTTATTTTTATTAATTCATAATTTAATTAATTTTAATTTTAATCCAATTTAATTTGGGTTAAATAAATTATTATTAATTAATTATGAAAAGGGGCCCAGTTGAGCTGAACCGAGAAAATCGATCCAACTGAGCACTGGGAAGCCCAAAACCATCCCACATGCTAACCCAATCAGCTTGTTTGGCTGATTATTTGGCTTGCAAAATGGCCCTTGAAAACTCCTTCAATTTGCATTCAAACCCTTCCACTATTCATGCCTTTCAAGATTTGCCCTACCTAAAAATAACATGTTTGAAATCTTCAAACATGCCACATGTGTGGCCGGCCCTAGGGGGAGTCTTTGGCTGCTGATTTTGGCTATTTTTAACAACCTTCTCAACCTATAAATACCCCCTTGACTGCTCACTTCAAACACATCTCAAAACCATTCATGCTTCACTTCTCTCTCACTTTTCTCTCTTCATTGTTCTTCATTTTCTTCCCCATTCCCTTGCCGATTTCACCTCTTGAAAAAGATTCATTCAACCATTTTCGGTCAGCATTCACGTGTTCGTGTAAGCCTCGGTTCAACAAGAACAAGCGGAGAAGGACGAGTAGAGCAAACTAGTCAAGCCTCGGAGAAACACTAGATTTGATTATTGTTTCTTATCCTTTTAATTTTATTGTTGTTGTTATGAACATGCATATGAATATTTGTGATCTTTATATGTTTAATTTAATTAATATGGAATAAATTTAATTCGTGTTAGGTTGATTGCATTTCGTCTACTTGAGTTATTAAAAATGTGTTTGTGTTGTTATGGGCCTCGGTAAGATGTTTGATTAAGTAAAACCATGACTAAGTTATTCTTGCATTACAAATTATAGGTAACTAATGAATTAATTATTTAAACGGATTGAAATTATAATTAATTGACATGATACTTAATCAGTGCATGTTTATTCATCTAAGGTAGCTGAGGGTTAAATTAGCAACAATATCTAACCATACATTAGCCTTGCATAACTTGCAAGATTACTGTGATTAATCTATTTCAAGGTAGAAATACATTGTTACCTTGAGTAATCTTTTATGTGCTTATGAGATTGAATTAATTGTTTGAATTGGCATAAAGATATGTACAAGATATTATTTTAATTTCATAAGTATGTATGTGCATTAACACATTCGCTTATTAAAATTTGTTTAATCGATTGAATTGACATAGAGATATAGTCAAGAGATAAATGAATTTTTGTAGGTAAGTATGTTCATAAGTTAGCAAATTACCGAGTTTCCATGAATTTATTCGTAACAACATAAACATGAGTTTAATAATTCTATGTTAAGAAATGTAAATTATCTAGCACAATTATGTCATCTTGATTAAAATCATCTTTTGAAATCGTGCATTGAAACTTTTATTTTATTTTTATTTATTTTACTTAGTCAAAATCCTAGTTTTTAACCACCTCCTCAAATCAAAATATTTTCCTTCACTAAAGTGTTTTTAATTGCATTCATAAATAATTCTTTTCACAGTCCCTGTGGGTACGATAACTCGACATTTACTTGTCGCTTTATTACTTGTTGTGATTGTTTACACTTGCACATTTCCATCGTTCCAAGTTTTTGGTGCCGTTGTCAAGGACTATTTTAAAACACATTATTTGTGAAATTGCTAATTTTTCATTTTGTTCTATTTTTTATTAAATTTTAATTCTATTTTCTTTTGTGTTTGTTTCAGGTGTTTATGAGTATTGATCAAATTATTGACTTACTCCTCTTAGACCCTGAAATTGAAAGGACTTTCTGACAAAGGAGAAGACAAGTGAACCAAAGAAAGACCAAAGATATGAATTTCGAAAATCCAAACCAAAATCCAGGAGGAACATTCGCTTATAATACTCACAATCCGATCATTCTTGCCGATGACCGAAATTGTGCCATCCAACAATATGCCATTCTTTTATTTAACGAGCTCAATTTGAGTTTTAGGAGACCCAAAATCGAGGCACAACATTTCGAGCTGAAGTCAGTCATGTTCCAAATGTTGCAAAATATGGGTCAATTTAGCGGGATTCCTACTGATGATCCACATCTTTATCTTCTGCTATTCATAGAAGTGAGTGACTCATTTAAACTAGTCGGGGTGACTGAGGACGCCTTGAGACTGAGATTATTTTCATACTCCTTAAGAGATAGAGCACGGCGTGGTTGAACTCCCTATCATTTGGTTCCATAACTACATGGCAAGAGTTGGTTGAATGTTTCTTAATGAAATATTTCCCTCCATCTTTAACCCTGTAACAACCCGTTTTTAGTCAAATAGGAACAGTGGTTTAGGGACCACAAATTTGAGGCTAAAATAATTATTTTATTATCATTTTAATGTTTACAGCATAATAGTATGATTATGTGAAAATTTTATTAAGAAATTTTATCGTTTGCCTGCTTAATTTGATAAAAAGGACTAAATCGCGTAAAATATAAAACTTGTGTTCTATTAGCTAAAGGTGTCTAATAGCTATAGAACTTTAAAGTAAAGATCCTTATGTGGTAACTAGACCATTATTAAAGTGGGTGGACATTTATGGACATATATTAAGTGATTTTAACGAATTATATTAAAGGTTAAAATAGTAAATGATTAAATAACTTATTAAAATAATAGAAGCATGAAATAATCTTTAATTTTCTATCATCTTCCACCGAAAATATAACTAGGAAACTCAATTGAAGGAGCATAAGCATTCGTCTATACAAGTTCTTTGCATGGTATGATTTTTTATTTGGTTTTTAATGATTTCTATGTTTTTGAGAGTGTTGCAGCTTAATCTAGCTAGCCCAGGGACTAATTTGAAAAACTGTTAAAGGTTTAGGGTTTTTCCATTGATGAATAATTTTGTATTTTGATGTTTGATGATAGAAAATGTATGATTGTTGTTAGATAAACAACATTTGTTAAGTGATTTTTAGTAAAATGTCCAAATAGGGATTAAATTGTGAAAAGTGTAATTCATGGTTAATTTATGAAATAAATGAAAAATGTGGGTTGTTAGGGACCTAATTAAAATTTAGCTAGCATGGGTTTAGGTTAAATTGCATGAATTTGTATTTTTATGAGATAATGACTAAATTGTAAACTTGTCTTAATGTGTATTTTGGACTAAATTGAATAGAGTGATAATTAAATAAGGTAATTTTGATTACATTTAGATCAAGAAAAGTGAAATACGGATTTAGATCGGGGAAAGAATAAGGTTTTGGACAAATCAACTCGTTTCGTCATTTTTCCATTCGAGGTAATTTCGTATGTAATAAGCATTGTTATATTTGTATTTTAAATGCTTTAGTATTGCATAAACTGTGATTTCGACCCTACGAACATATTCGACGACGATTCGGCAAGTGTGAAATCCCGGTTGAACCTTAAGAATAGATTAGGATAAAAATGGCATGTCATTATGGGTTATGTGATTTGGGTGTTAGTCCGTATGTCCTACCGGTGGCTGAGTTATCCTGATGTGTTGTGGATACTCGTCAGCTTGTGTGAGCAGCACCCGTCATGACTGTCAGCTTGTGTGAGCAGACCTGTTGATAGCTCAGGAGTGAGCATTATATGTGATACGAGATTGAGATGGTTTAAGCTATATATGTGGCACTTAGGGTGTGAGATTCCCGAGTATTCGATAGTATTCCAAATGGTTCAACGGGTATATCGAAGAGATGAAATGGTGAAAAATAGATACGTATTAGTACAGGTATGTACGGAAACTATATAAGCATCAAATATATGGAAGTTTTGAGTTCATGGTTAAAATTATGTAATTGAATATATGTTAACATTGTGGTTAAATGTTTTGTAGTATATTATGTTCATATTTTGAATGGTAATTGAATGGTGAGCTTTGCTTATTACTTTCATACGAGCTTACTAAGCTTTATAGCTTACATTGTTTACTTTTCCATGTTTTATAGTGAAATCAAAGCTAGTTCAGATTTGGGAATTGTCGGAGACCTCATCACACTATCAAGCTATCACTTTGGTACTTTTAAGATTATGTAATTGGTATATGGCATGTATAGGAAGTATGGTCATTTTGGTTATGTTTTGGTAATGGATTTAGCCATTTAAAATTGGCTTGTAAATGTTGTGTGTTTGGTTATGATTTTAGCCATGTGATTTGGCTTGTATTTGGCATGTTTTGCTCATGTATATATATATGTGTGTGTGTGTGTGTAATTGATCCTATGATGTGTGGTTGATTAGTGATAGAAGATGCTTGTTATAAATAGGCATCATGGATATCAAATGGTTAAGTTTTGAATATTGATATTGTAACACCCTTTAACCCGTATCCGTCGTCAGAACAGGGTTACGGAGTATTACCGAAACTTTCAGAACATTTCTCAAATAATTCATGTAAATTACAATTCATTGATCATGATTATTCATATTGTCCCTTAAATGGACCCTCGAGGCCCAATATAAGCATTAATATCAAGTCGGGACTTAATCGAAAACTCTAAGAATTTTTCGTGACATTTAAAAATTTTTCTAAGTTACAGGGCTCACACGCCCGTGTGGTCCAAGGGACACACCCGTGTGACCTTGGGACATGCCCGTGCTACAGGTCGTGTTCAACCCCATGTAGCTCTCTGACTTGTGCACATGGCCATCCCACATGCCCGTGTGCTAGGACGTGTGGTTAATTAAATCCTTTAGAAATTAGGTGCAGGCTTCACACGGCTAAGACACACGCCCATGTTCTAAGCCGTGTAGCACACATGGCTAAGACACACACTCGTGTCTCTGCCCGTGTGCTCAATTCTGAGCATTCTGTTTTCTCAAATTTAAGATGCAGGGGACACACAGCCTAACCACACGCCCATGTTCCAGGCCGTGTGTCACACATGGTCTAGACACATGCCCGCGTGTCTACTCGTGTGGACAAAATAAAGCCATCTCTAGCTTCATTTCTCACCCAAAATCACACCAATGACCTGCACTTAAACTTACATCCAAATACCAACCATCTCAAGCATTCAAATTAAGCAAACTCTATCATTCAACATGGCATATCATTACATGCATACATGTTTATAATTTTACCTTGATATATTCCATATGATAGGCATAATTTGAACAACCTTTTAACATGTATATAACTACCATAGTATGACATTTGATAAACCGTAATTTATTCATATTATTGTCCCATGCTTAACACATTTATGAATGATTTCTCCTTAGATTTGGTGAATTTGATGCTCCTAATCCTTTAATTTCATGTTTTATACTTAGGTGAGCATAGGAGAGCAAAAAGAACAAGAAACGGGCCAAAAACAGAGAAAATGGGCCGACGTTGGAAAACAACACGGCCTAGACTTCCTCACACGGGTAGCACACACGCTAGTGCCATTCTAGCAAGCTTGAACACGGCCTAAAACAAGCTCAACACAGGCGTGTCTATCTCTCATCCTTGACCACGGCCTGAAGCAATCACACACGGGCGTGTCCCTGTCGAGCCCAAGTTAAGTTCTATTCAGCGATTTTTAGGGCTTTTAGGCATTCTAAAGCTTATTTAAACACCTTAGAGGAGAATTAAAAGGGACACACAGAGAGTAGGAAGCAAGGAATTACTCGAGGGAAGTCGATTGATCCATCTCGAAATTCGGATTCACCTCAAAGACTGAAGATCTCCCTTCAATTTCCTTCAGGGGCTTTTAGGTTTTCTTTTTGTTTTGTTATCATTCTTCTGAGATAGTTATGAACTAAATCCCCTAAATACCTAAGGGGGATGAAACCTAAGATAGATCTTGTTAATATTTTCTGAACTGTATGATAAATGCTTGATTTGTTCTTAATTATGACTTTAACTCTTGTTTGAATATTCCAGGATATTGATTCAAGTATTGATGTACTTATTCGGAGGATGAATAGTCCCTGTCTAAGAGTAGATCACTCATAATTAAGCGGAGTTGCATGCAATCCTAGAGATAGGACGACATAAATCTGCCGGATTAGAGTCAAATCTAATAAGGGAATCCATAGATCGAATTAATGCAAAACTAGGGGTTTTAATTAGAAAGACATTTCAATCAATCAACCTAAGGTTAGACGTTATTAGTCTTGAATAGGGATAATAACATAACTTAGGGATTTATACGGATCAAGTCAAGTGAATAAATAAATGCGGTTGAGTCGATTAATAAAAGAAGTCTAGGTGGATTCTTCCTTGGGTGTTGTCTAAAATCAATCAGTTTTCCAAAAGTATTTTCCCCAATCTATTTTCTATGCATTCTTAGATTAGTTAATTAGTTAGTTAAAGAAAAATAATAAAAAGAAAGTTAATACTAGTACTTTTGGTTCCTTTGGGTTTGACATCTGGCCTTGCTAAAACTATACTACTGTTCGATACGTGCGCTTGCCTTCATCGTGATAATAGTAAGTTTGAGTACGATCATTTATAAATTTTAAAACTTATCACGAGTGACAATCAAGTTTTTGGCGCCGTTTCCAGGGAACTAAGATATTAGGAACACTCGATTTTATTACTTTAGCCATTTATTTTTATTGCAATTTAAATTTTGTTTTGATTTTCGTTACTAAATTCTCTTTTTCCTTTTCCTGGCAGATTCTTATAGTTTATAACTAGAAGAAACCCGTTAGGACCATTACTTTTTGATGGTGAGATCGATCGCACAGCTCACAGAAACCAAAGAGAAATAAGGCGAAGCTTAAGATACACAGAGGAAGAGGAAGAGAAAAGTACTCCAACTACAAACGAGGAGATGGCTGAAAACCAGGAAAATCCACTACGTCCTACGATTGCTGCTGAACCAGTAAATCAGAATCTTGCTCCTCGTACTATGTATGATTATGCTAAACCTACTTTAACAGGAACTAAATCAAGTATAGTTAGGCCTGCTATTGCTGCAAATAATTTTGAACTGAAACCTAACACAATTCAAATGATACAACAGTTTGTTCAGTTTGATGGTTTGCAGGACGAAAACCCAAATACTCATTTAGCAAATTTTATGAAGCTTTGACACATTCAAGATTAATGGCGTTTCTGATGATGCCATTCACTTTCGGCTATTCCCCTTTTAACTGAGAAATAAAGCTAAATAGTGGTTGAACTCGTTACCACAAAGATCAATCACTACTTGGGAACAAATGACTGAAAATTTCTTACTTAAATACTTTCCACCTGCTAAAACAGCTAAACTAAGGAATGATATTTCTTCTTTTGTGCAGATGGGTTTAGAAACACTTTACGATGCATAGGAGAGATACAAAGACCTACTGTGAAGGTGCCCTCACCATGGGTTACCTCTATGGTTGCAAGTTCAAACGTTTTACAATGGTGTGAACCCCTCGACAAGATAGATGATTGATGCAGCAGCTGGTGGAACCATCAACAACAAAACACTTGAAGCAGCTTACGAATTTATTGAGGAGATGTCACTGAATAACTATTAGTGGCAAGTCATGAGGACGAAGCCAACCAAAATAGCAGGCATTTATAACGTCGATGCGGTTAATATGTTATCAAACCAGGTGGAACTACTAAATAAAAAGATTGATGGTTTACTTGGTTCTACGCAGGTACATCCAGTGATGAGGTGTGATTCAAGTGGAGGAGGCATACATACAGAATATCAACCCTTCAATCTTACAACAGAGGAGGAACAAGTTCACTATAGGGGTAATTATAACTCCAGATCTCAAAATAACCCATACAGTAATACTTATAATGCAGGTTGGAGGAACCACCCAAATTTCTCATGGGGTGGTCAAGGAAATCAAAGGCCACAAAATCCTCTGGGTTTTCAACAACCACCTTATCAACAGGAAAAGAAATTGAACCCTGAGGAGATGCTAAAAAAATTCATCTCGGTGTCAAAAACTTATTTCTAGAATACCGAGATAGCACTTAAAAATCAACAAGCATCAATCCAAGGGCTCAAAACTCAGATAGGCCAGCTGTCCAAATTAATTTCTGAACGACCACAAGGTAGCTTGCCAAGTACTACTGAACCTAACCCAAAGGAACAGCTCAATGCAATTAAAGTTAGAAATGAGGAAGGGTTAGTTACATCTGAATCAGAACTAAAGCAAGAAACTATGGAAAGAAAAGGTAAAGGTGAAATATGCCACAATGAGCAGAAACCAGTAAGTGTAGAATATAAACCTCGTGTGCCATACCCCAATGCGACGAGGAAAGACCGCTTAGATGAACAATTTGGTAAATTCCTTAAAATTTTAAAGAAATTACATATCAACTTACTGTTTATTGAAGCTCTTTCGCAGATGCCAAACGTAATGAAGTTTTTAAAGGAGCTTTTAGCAAATAAGGGAAAGTTGGATGAGGCATCACATGTGGAGTTAAACGTAGTTTGCTAAGCTATTTTACAAAATAAGTTGCCCAATAAATTAAAAGATCCAGGGAGTTTTACAATTCCTTATTTAATTGGTAGTTTAGATTTGAAGAATGTGTTGGCTAATTTAGGGGCTAGTATCAATGTCATGCCTTACAAAATGTTTAGGCAACTCGGTCTTGGGAAACCCAAACAAACTAGGATGAGCATTCAATTAGCAGATAAAACTATCAGATTTCCCAAGGGTATTGTTGAAGATGTACTCGTTAAAATTGACAAATTTATATTCCCAGTGGATTTCATTGTTCTAGACATAGAGGAGGATAGTAGCGTTCCTTTAATTTTAGATAGGCCCTTTTTTGCAATTGCTAGAATAATTGTTGATGTTGGCACAGGTGAACTCACACTTCGTGTAGGGGACGAAACAATCACCCTTCAAGCTCGCAATTCGAGCAACACATCAAAAATTGAAGGTGGTTGTTTAAAACATTCTACTAAGACTAACCATATGTTGCAACCTACTTTGCAGGAAATAAGTTCAAAGGACATACATGAGCTACGTTCAAGCAACAACAAAGGACCTAGCCATGAAGAACAAAGGCTACAAATTGAGGAGCTAGATGAATGGCAGAAAGATAAACTGAAAACACACCATGATGAGCTAAATTTCTTCCCAAATCAAATTAAGGTTGGAGACAAAGTACTATTAGATGCCGCAGATCCTCGTATTACCACTTCTGAATCGAATGGAGCAACTCCTGTTACGGTACTTAACATCTTCCTATACGGCACAGTCGAGGTAACTTATTCCAAATTCGGCACGTTCAAGGTAAGTATTACTCGTTTAAAAACTTATTTTGATAAAATTGATAGTAGGAATGAGGAGTGTAAACTCCTCGAACCACCATGATGCGTGAAATCAAGGTAAGTCGAGATTAAACTATAAAAAAGCGCTTCTCGGGAGGCAACCTGAGCAGTAATGGTATTAACATATTTAAATTCTAGTGTTTAACACCTAACTTACAAACTGAGTTCTTGAATATAGGTTTTCCACACCCACACGGCCAGGCACACGGGTGTGCTTTAGACCGTGTGAAAACAGGGCAAAATTTTTCCCCAACACGGGATGCGACAAGTGGCCATAGCCGTGCGACATGGCCGTGGGCAATCCTGCCAAAACAACACGAGCGTGCGACACGCCCGTGGCTTAGAACTGTGGTTGAACCTGAGAAAGTAACACGGGTGTGCGACACGCCAGTGCCTAGCACCCGTGGTCGACACTGTCAAACTAACACGGGCGTGGGCCTACATACACGGGCATGGGAGAAGTGAACGAAGCCAGACACGGCTATGCGACATGGCCGTGTACACCAACATGCCCAAGGAATACGGGCGTGGACCGAATGTCAGATGCGCCAAAATTTTAAAAAATGCGAAACACACGGGCTAAAATCAGGGCACAACACGCCGTGTGCCCCAAAATCTATAAAAACCCCTCACTATTCATCATCCTCTTCCCCCAAAATCCCTAACCCTAGTCGCTGCAATTCCATACGCCCTCTCTGCCACGCCCATGCGCCGCCTTCAACCTCATTTTTAATGCCCAAGCTCATCCCTTTTGCGTTTGTTTACTCTTTTCTCTTCTATTTTACTTACTTTTGATTGCTTATTATCATAATAATCTCTAATTTTTTTCTCATATTATTTCCATTTTGCTCATTATTCTATCATTTAAATTTCATTCTTAGGCTATTTATCACCGAGAACTTTAGAAAATTTCCCAACACTTAGAAAATTTTTCATATTTTAAGAGCCACACGCCTGTGTAGATTGGGACACGCCCGTGTGGCCAGGTCGTGTGATCACACACTCCCGTGTCCCTAACCCGTGTAACTCTCTATTTGTCACCCAAGAACAAATTGAAGACACACGGCCAAGTCACATGCCTGTGTGCTAGGCCGTGTGGTATATTTAATTTTTATAATTTTTCATAAAATAGGTGAGACTTCACATGCCTAGGGCACACCCCGTGCCTTAGGCTGTGTCATCCATACGGCTGAGACACACGCCCGTGTGGGCAAAAACAAGGCTATTTAACAAGCCATTTTGTCACCCTTCCATGCACACACCTACACAACAAAACATAACACCAATCCAAGAAATTACATCCAACCAATTCAGCCACAAACAAGACATCCACACATCATTCACATGCTACCATTTATCACATACAAACATCACCTACTTATCAACTTAAACCATGCAAATTTCATCATCCATGAAAACATCATCATATGCATATATACTTAAACCAATATTAACCAATACCATATGACCATTTACAAAATGAATTATCTACCAATATAGGCCAACACATTAGGCCAATTCAATTATGACACATAACAAAATAACCAAGTCCCTATTTATGCCATCATTCAAAATGTTAAAATCATTGGTACTGTAACACCCCAAACCCAGCCTGGACGTTATGGTCAAATCTGGCGATGTCACATTGAAGTGTTTTTCGCAAAGTGCAATATTGTTGAAAAACCTTTTCCATATTTACCTTCGTTGTGTGATCTTAATGATGATTTTAAAACGTTTCGTTCATTTTAATTGCGTCCCAATCCAAAGTTATTTATTTTAAAGACTTTTTGAATGTCAAGATATCGTTTTATAGCGGAAGCTTTCTAAACAATTGCATTCTTGTGTTTACTTTGTAAAAACGTTGTTTCTTTTTAAAAATCGAGTTTCTAATACTAGCAGTTATAACAAAAAAAATTAAAAACCCAAATTAAGCATAAAACCTAAAGAGGCCTTATTACAATAAAAATTACCCAAAAAAATTACTTATAATTTAAAGATCAAATACGGAAGTACGTGCGGTCATGTGGCCACCTTTGAGTCCCTCCCAGCACCGATCCGCCTAAGACTGGGTATTACTTGTACAGTTAAAATAGAAGGGTGAGTTTACAAAAACTCAATGTGTAATCCCATATAAGCAAACAGTAAGAAAACAAGCATAGTCTGGGCCTAAGCCCTCTTTAGTAACAGTGACAATATCAGTTTGGGCTTTAGCCAATCTCAATACAGAAACAGTCATGTGGTTGGGCCTTGGCCCATTACAGTAACAATAAACTCCATTCACAAATGGGAAGGACTTGGTGGACAAAGAACGACAAAGCGCGTGGATGGGCAATGATGGGGTGGGAAAAAATGTGTTACCCGAAGGGTATGGGCAGCATGGGCTTTCGAAACTTACACCTTTTCAACTTGGCTCTTTTGGGGAGACAGGTTTGGTGGCTTATGTCTCAATAGGACACTTTATGTTTCAAGGTCTTAAGTGCAAAGTATTTCCCAAATGGGGACGTATTCAGTTACAAACGGTGCGATAAACCTTCATTCACTTGGGTGAGCATAGCCAAGGCAGTTGACGCGCTTAAGGATGGATTTATTTGGCAAGTGGGAGATGGCAACAAGATTGATCTTAGACGTGACCATTGGGGGGTGGATGGCATTATAGAAGAGTCAGTTTGTCGCTCTCCTTTCACTAATAATGAAAGAAATGTCAAAGACTTGTGGGACCACGATAACAGGCGGTGGAATAGAGAGAGGGTGATCGAGATTTATGGTGATTACTTGGGGGACTGCGTTTCCAATTTGCCCATTCCTCATAATGGCATTAAAGATACCAGGACGTGGATTCAGAACCCGCATGGCATCTACACCTCCAAGTCGGCTTATTCTTGGTTGATCTTTAAGGAAGTCAGTTTTGGCCCTCATCAATTTTTCTGGTGAGTTATTTGGAAACTCAAGATGCTCCCGAAGATCAAAATTTTTAGCTGGAGGATCGGCCACAACATCCTTTCAACTTTTGATAAAATCGCTCATATACACCAGGGGTTTGAAAATACCTGTCTGAGATGCAACAGCCGAGAAGAAACTTTGATTCAAGCTATGAAAGGCTGCCCAAAGGCCCGTGAAATTCTTGTTGCTGGAAGGTTAAACAATAGACTTCTCGTGGGGGATTACAACAACTGTATCAATTGGCTGGAGGATATTTTCCGTGAGCTAGACAAAAAGGCAGCTGCTGATCTTCTAACTTTGTTGTGGAATAGCTGGAACGATAGAAATAATATGGTCTTCAAGGGTAAGATGGATGAAGCGGTGACGATCTGGGAGAGGGTGCAAACATTAAGTAGAGACTTCTGGATTTTTAACTTGACAGAGCCTGCGATTATCCCTCCGTCTCCAATTAACATGAGCTGGCAAACCCCTCCGGTAGGTTATATCAAAGTGAACGTGGATGCAGCTGTTTCGAATGGGTGCAGTGATTTTGGTGTAGTCGTAAGAGACAATGATGGTTTTGTTCTAGGTGGTTGTTATAAGTTCAAGAATGTTGCTATGGATGTTAGCTGGGCTGACTGAAGGCGCTTACTGCGGGAATAAAGTTGGCTAAAAAATTAAATGTGACCCAGCTTATTTTGGAATCGGATAGTGCAACGCTAGTCAACAAGGTCAACAAGCGGGCGCAGGACATTACCATATTGGGCCAGCGCATTAGGCATGAGTGCGAAGACTTTAAAATTTTCAATACGATCCAAATTAATTGGATCAATCGTTAGTATAATACTGTAGCGGATTTGTTGTGCACTTTAGCTTTTACAAAAAAATATGATTTGTACTTTGATATGGATTATTCGGAGTAAATCCATAACTTTATCATTAATGATGCAATAAAATGAGGTTGACGTTTTGGTTGTTTTTTTTCAAAAAAAAAATAATAAGCAGTGCAGTAACAGTTTAAACAGTATATAAGTCCTACCCATCCAGCCTCTACACTCCAACTCCGTCCAACCCTACACTCCATGTGGGGATATAATCAACCCACCTATCCCTACACTCTAGAGTTAGCACCGGTTGCGGCACTATACAGTAATATGCAGCTGGGCTACCAGTAATTTAGGCTCGAAGCTTTTCAGTACACTTCTTCCGATTAGTATAAACCCATCCCCATGCAATGCATCATACAATCATGTCATGTCATATCATGGAATCATACATGTATCCATTATAGTTCAAATAGTGTGCTAAAAATATGGTCATACATGCACAAATATATATATACATCACATAGGGGCAAAACAGTCATCTTACCGTATAAGGGCAAAATAGTCATTTTATCATATATAGGGGTCTAGGTAAACTTACTGACCCAACAATAAGTCCACAGTCATCTCGAGCAACCTGTGCAACCTTGACAGTCAAACAGTGAAAATAGGCCCAAGGCCCATACTACAGGCCCATGTGGCCCCATATGGCCCACATAACCCAAAAATGGCCCTGGTCTAGTAGATTACACAACCTAGCCTGATTATTACCACACGTTCATGTGGTTTACCCGTGTAGGGCCCACACGGCCTATTTCGACCCAAAATGGCCTATAACATCCTCAACTCATGTAATTGCTCATGACCGGCCTCAACGATTATACACCCATGTTTAGGCATAAAGACTATCACACGAGCGAGCACATGCTCGTGTAGTGTCGACGGCCACTTATTTCGGCTTTTGCCGACTTACGACTAGGGCAGTGTTTACACACCTAGTTATGAAACAACGCTTCCAGTCCTTGAGCCCTCCAAACCTAAATTCCATCGTAACCAATTGGTTAGTCGCACGAAAAACAAGCCTAACACCCCTACTCGAAGCTCTTACAAAAATACGCCGTCATCCTCTTACCTTAACTAAACAACCAAAGCTTGCTCACTTAAACATTCGAACCCGAAAGGTCACAAGTTCCTACAATCCAACTGAATCCTTGTTAACCAAACAAAACACTTACCCAAACTAGTACATACAAGGTACTCCATTCGAAATAAGAAAGTAAGCACGTGACAACAATCAACCCAATCACTCTAAGAAAATATACTTACCAATTACAATGTGCAAGATTAACAACCAATCCCGAATACTTACAAAAAAAATTGAGAAGAAGGAAACAGACGGTCCCCAAGAGGAGAAAAGGTTGGGCAACAGAGAAATAGGAGGGAAGGGTGAAAGAGATTCAGCCGAGGGAAAAACAATGTGGAAAACGTTTACTTACTGCTCAACATGAGATAACGAAAAGCAAACAATTGGTTGGCACTGAAAGAGGAAGAAATGCTCAGCATTTGGCAAAAATCAATGGGAATTCGACAACAACAAAGGAGTGATAGGAGAAACACAATCGGCAGGGAAAAAGAAAAAAGAAAAGAACAATTAATTGAAATTGGTTTAAAGAACTAGGAGTGACCGACAGAGAATTGAGAGAAAACCCAAAAGAAAGAAGAGATGCACAAGGGGGAAATTTGGCCAGGAGGGAAAGGGATTTGCCATCAGAAACTAGGGGATTTTTGGGGAGAGAGTGCCGAAATTTTGAAAAAAGAATACTAGTTCAGCACAACCTCTCATCACATCCCTAAAACCGCTCCTCAAAAACCTTCTTACCAACCATACACTTTCCCTACACATCTCAAGTTCCTTATTTTCCTCCACCAACCCAATATTTCCTCCTAACAATCAGCCACACGTCCCCCACACTCCTCAAACATAGAATTTCAATCAACCACAACTCTTCCATGGCCAAACAGTAAAAATAAAACACCCACTGCGCTCACCAGGATTCGAACCTCAGTCCTCTGGCATAGGTAACACACCACTTACCCCTAGACCAGTAGGCCCTTTCTATCATATTTCACCTATTTTTATTTAAAAGCCTACTGACTAGAGACAAGGGTTTACCCAATTAAAACAAAATTTTTGCATAAGCCAAGGCTTGAACCTAAGACTTCTCAAACACTTCCCAGGACACTTAACCACTGAAATAGATACAGATTTGTGCCACTTTCTTGCACAATTAAACATTTATGTGCAACCTCCTAACCGTTCCCATGCTCAACACCTAATACTTCTAGGCCCAAAATTCGAGGCATTATAGGTACCCAAAATAATCAGTTGATAGTATGAGTGGATCTCTGACAGTCTCCGATCCTCGAGCTAGCTTGGTGACACTATAAGACAAGGGAAAAGAAAAGGTGTAACACCCCTAATCCAAATCCATCGCCTGAATGGAATTATGAGATATTATCGGACCAGACACAACTTCTGAATGATTACATAAACTCTTAGGTCACTACGAATGCATACGTAATAATTTATAAAACACATAGTAAAATTTTACGAAACATTAACATTAAACAAGCATCTCATTTCATACTCGAACCCTGTCATATTCAAAAATAGTCATATAAATATAATGTGTAACCATGCTTTGAAACATATAGTAACAATTGTTAATTCGTAACTATTAAACATACAACAAATACTGCTTTAATAAATCTCACAAATATCTCAAGCATAATTTTAAAATTTATAATGTTATGCGCATGGTACATATTAGTAGGAACCATTTGATTAATAACTTAAACTCAAAAATCAGCTTACCTAATTTGCATAAAAATAATCATGATTCCTTATAACTTAAATTTACTATTCATTTGGTCATTTTTCAATGCCTTAGCCGAATATAAACTTGCTAAATACATATGCTTATTCAATGCCCACTTTCGTTTTACTCAACCATATCACACGCATGTAACATTGCATAAAATAAATTCTATACATCAACTATAATTTGCATTACATGCCAAGCACTTCACAAGTTTATATATATATACACATAATTTAACCAAACTCTCAAATAAAAAACAAACATATCAATAAATCATATAAATATAAACATGGTCGAAATGCATAAAATTTAATTTTAATCATAGCCATTTATGAATAAACATTAATTTCCTAATTAATCTATTATCGAATCTCAAACAACTTATATTCATTACCTAAATTTAATATCATAGTCGAATACATTCATCAAACACATATATCTTTAACATTTTTACCAAAATAAACTCATCCATAATCAAACTTACTAAACCTTAAATATTAATAAACCATATCAAATTCACTTCCTCTATATGCCATAACCGAATTTACCTTAATACCAATTCACATAACAAAACCTTAACAAAGCATATCAAACAAGATTCTCATATATATACTTATATATATAAGCCATAGCCGAAACACCAAAACCAAACATAACCATCATTTGATCAAAGCATAAAATCCAAGCTTAACAAAATAATAAGCCATTTTCGCATGGCTTATATTTACATACCGCAAAATTAAATATATAAACTAGCCTATACATGCCATAGGTTCGAGTTCAAACTTATAAAAGTACCAAAACAGTCGATAGTGTGATAGACTTCTCTAACGATCCTCAAGCTTGTAACTAGCTTCCACAATCTATAAAACATAGAGCAAACATACACAGTAAGCTTTCACAGCTTAGTAAGTCATAAACAAATAAGACATTTAGTCACATTCATAATTCAATTTAGCTAAACTAAAATAAACCATCATAAATTCATATACATTTCCAAACTTATAATTTCATTCTCAAGACATATAATTTTGCATAAGTTTTCCTTTGGTCAAATACTCATTTGAACATTAGCATGTTTAACCTTCATTTTCTACATCACAATTACATTATTTGGCCCAATGTATACATTCACATATGCATACACATAGTTCACATTAACATATAACTTTTATATCATCAATTCAAACATCCAACTTACCATATTTTCATAACTTAGTATGAATACATACTTGAGCCTTTTAACTTGATATTACATTCGATCTTAACTTATTATTGCCCGTTGAACCATTCGAAATTAAATAAGATACTCGGATAGCCGCACATATCATACAATGCCAACGTCCCAGACGTGGTCTTACATGTAATCACATATCGATGTCACTGTCCCAAACAGGGTCTTACACGTAATCACATAACGATGCCAACGTCCCAGATGTGGTCTTACACAAATACACATATTGAAATCCTATGTCATGACATATGTATCCTAACTATTCCTAAGGTTCGTATGGGGCTTTCAGACGTCGTATCTCGGTCGAATCAAACTTGTACACATTGCTCCCATGTATATAACCATTCGGCCATCATATATATATGCTCATAAAATTCAATTCAGCATTTTAAATTCACATATATTCAAAATTAACAGCACTTATTTGCTTATAAACTTACCTCGGACAACGATAATTGGAACGGGACGATTATTCGACAACTTTGGTTTTCCCTCGATCCAAATCTGATTTCTTTGGTTCTTGATCTAAACATATTCAAATTAAGCTCATTCAAATATAATTTCATTCAATTTAGTCCAAAAACACATAAATGGGAAATTTACCATTTTGCCCCTGACATTTCACACTTTTTACAATTGAGTCCAAATTGCACAAAACACAAAACATGCAAAATTTGGGTACAACATGCTTAGGCCGAATCTTCCTTATACTCATACATGTCCATACATTTCATTTATTTTACATTTTAGTCCCTCAAATTATTATTTTTACAATTTAGCCCTAATTACTCAAATTCATCGAAAATTCCAATACAAAACATATTAATCCAAAACATATCTTTCATAATTCATCAACTAACATCACAAAACTCAATTATTCATCAATGGCATAACTCAAAATATTCATCAAAATAAAAAATTAAAGCATGGGCTTTGTACATTTCACTGTAATGATCTTAAAAACGTAAAAATTATCAAAAATCGAGCTAGTTACATACATTGATTATGCTACCAAATGGCCGAAACATTCAAAGCTTATTTTTTATCTTTTCTTTTAGCATTCGGTCATGGTGGAAAAAGATGAATGCATGTGTTTATTTTATGTTTTATTATAACATATATATTATTCAACATTTTACATTTTTAACCTTTATTAATTAATATGTAACCATTATAAAATAAGGTCACAACCGTCCATCACTTTTAACTATGGTCTAATTACAGCTTAAACACTTCAAATTATAAAGACAACCACAATTCGGCCATTACAAATTAAACCATCAAATTTTTATTTTACGCGATTAAGCCCTTTTTATTAAATCGGGCACTCAAACGATAAAATTTTCGAATGGAAATTTCACACACATAAATTCACACACAATAAACACAAAAAATAATTTTTAAATATTTTTCTGACTCAAATTCGTGGTCTCAAAACCACCGTTCCGAATAGGGTCTAAATCAGGCTGTTACAAAAGGGGAGTAAACTATAAAGCTTAGTAAGTTCGCATGCAAATAATAGGCATCATAAACACACATTTAACATACAATTAACATGATGATAATTGGCATAAATATGATTAAGATCTTATAATAATAACTTACTAAATCATAACCTTATCGAGGGTTTATCACATAACGAGCTCATTTCATTTGAGTTTTATGTACATACCTGAGTCATCTCGAATTTGATTTACACACAATTCATCTTTGACATACTCGTTAAATTTCCCGTTAAACCACTTGGAATACTAAAAGATAATCGGGAGTCCTATACACACAGTACCATACCAATGCCATATCCCAGATATGGTCTTACATGTAATCTCATATCGATACCAATAGCCCAGGTATGGTCTTACATGAAATCTCATATCGACGCCATATCCCAGATATGGTCTTACACGAAATCTCATACGATGCCATATCCTAGATATGGTCTTACATGTAGTCTTAGTAACCCTAATGTCATGACATTCGTATCCTATCTATTCCTAAGGTTCAACTAGGATTTCACGCTTGTCAAACTTTGTTGAACACGCTCAATGGTCAATCATAATTCATACAATAGTAAAGCATTTAAAACATAATTAAACCAATGCATTATTTACATAGAACTTACCTCGATACAAAAATAGGAGAAATGGACCTCGTTTCTCTTGATCTATAATAACAAATTTAAGTCATTTATTATTCATATTACTCAATTCAGTTCAAAAATCTCATTATGGAAAAATTATGTTTTTGCCCCTAAACTTTGACATTTTTACATTTTGATCCCTAAGCTCGTAAATTGAAATAGATTCAATTTCTTCATTATCCAAGCCTAGCCGAATACTAATGTTGATCATAACAGCTCACATTTTTCATTTAATCACACTTTTACTACCCATTTTGTGACTTTTTACAAATAGGTCATTTTTTTACATTTTCATCAAAAATCACCTAGCAAAAGTTGTTTATCTTACATCTAACATACATTTTCTATCATTAGACATCAAAATGCACAAATATTATTCATGGGTAAAATTTTAGACTTTGATTTTCTTTCAAATTAGTCCTTGAAATAGCTAGATCAGGTTACAAGGACCTCAAAAACATAAAAATCATTAAAAACGGGGCTAGAACGGACTTACAATCGGGCTTGGAAGATGAACAAACCCTAGCTATGGTTCCCCCTTGAGAATTTCGGCCATGGAAAGAAGACGGACAAAAATTGGCTTTTAATTTGATTTTTAATTCATTTATTAGCCAAATGACCAAAATGCCCCTAAATTAAAACATGAAATTTCTCTTACCTCATGTCCATTTTTGTCTACTAAATTAACAAATGGTCTAATTACCATCTAAGGACCCTCAATTTAAAATTTCATAACAATTAGACACTCTAGCATGTAGAGCTTAACTTTTGCACTTTTTACAAAATTTAGTCCTTTTTGCTAAATTGAGTGCTCAAACGTCAAAATTTTCGAACGAAATTTTCATGAAATCATTCCGTAAAACTGTAGACCATGAAAATGTGATAAAAAAAATTTTTCTACGTCGGGTTCATGGTCCCGAAACCACTGTTCTGACTAGGCCCAAAATCAGGCTATTACAGAAGTATTTTTTATGATTAATGCAGGTCGAAAGAGAAAATTCAAATAACAAGACAAACACAAGAAGGTGGAATGGCATGATAGATGTTGGATGAACACTAATAGAAACAAAACTGAGAGAGTATCCTGGGGCACACTAGTCGAGCTGACAGATGAATCTGACAGCAAAACTTGACAATTTTAATTAAATTTTAATTTTTATGTATATTATTGCATATTTAATTGACCGATTAGTTTAGAATTTAACTGTTATTAATTTTTTATTAAACAAAACCCAAAGCATTTTAAAAATTGGAAATTTGGGTTAAAATAAAGTTGGTATCGTAACACGATATCCCCTATATCATAACACCGCATCCAGAATCAAAGAAATCGAGAAAACCATCTCGATGTCACGACACAACACCTCTGTGTCACGACATAGAAGACAGTATACCCAAGATTCCAAAATTCTAGAGTGTGTCATGACATTGAACTCTGACATCACCACAACGGTAAACTGCTAGGGGTGTCATGACACAGAACCCTTGTGTCGTGACATCGCTACAATTTTTTGTAGGTTTGGCCTGACCTGATTGCGTAACCCGGCTAATTAAACCAAATTTTAATTGGTTTTAAACCTTAAAACCCTCCATTGAAAACATCAAAACCTTTTTAACTATTACTAGAAACTTTTTTAAACTCTAAATACTTTCAAAATCTCTTAAATCCCTTAACCCTTAAAACCCTTAACCTTTGGGCTCTCTAGTGGTCGAGCCATGGCCAACATAGGAGGAACAAAAAGAAGAAGTTTTTTTTTTTTTTGAAAAAATGAGGTTAAAATAAAAGAATGAATAGTTTTTTTTTCATTTATAGGTGCCAAAAATAGGTAATTTATTCCCATCCCTTACTTTTTAAGTTTACAAAAAAATGCCCCATTTTTTGCAGCACCACCCTCTCTCTCTGACCTATTTACACTCGTAACCCTTTTATTTATTTAAACATTTGATTTAATCCGAAATTTATAAATTAAAAGCAAATTAATTGCTACATCAGTCCTCTGTCTTCGACATTTTTTATCTTTTAGTCCCAAAATCAAGTTATGTCATTTTGTTTCCATCTTTAATAAATTGTTTACACTTATATCTTCCATTTCATTTGCATTTGTTAAAATAGAACGTCGGTAATGACAATATATCGCAAATAAAAGAGAAATAAAAATAAAGAACACGCTAATTTTTACGTGGAAACCCTTTCAGGAAAAAACCACAAGTAGAGGAGAAGAAAATTCGCTATGTCGAATTTGAATCATTACAAGAGGAGTTTTGACTACATCTATTTATAGGTTGAAAAAACCTAATTCTAATCAAAGTCAAATATATTATGCTAATAAATGCTAAATATATTATACTCATAAATACTAAATCTTCTAGAAAGAGAATATATTTTGTTTAACTTGACTTGCAAGCAATCTCTTAGAATTTGGGTCACATAACGCTAACAATCTCCATCTTGACACGAATTCTCAAAGAACAAGTTCTTCACCTCTTCCATAAAACCCCTTCAGGGTTTAACTTCAATAATGAACACCAACCAAGTCTAAGAAATGCTCAAACTTGGTTATAGGAAGTGAATTATGAGTACTAATTTTGCTACAATAATATCACCATGAGCAATAATATCACGAACAAAATGATACTGAACATCAATGTGTTTTGTTCTTTAATGAAAAATTTGATCTTTTGTAAGGAAGATGGCACTATGACTGTAAAAAAATACTGTACTGATTTGAAGGTCTTCATTCACTAAAAAGTCCCTTCAACCAAATGGCTTCTTTACAAGCCTCAGTAATCGCCATGTATTCAGCTTCAATGGTAGACAAAGCAACTGTAGTTTGCAAAGTGGCTTTCTAACTGATTGCATAGCCTCCAATTGTAAAGACATAACCTATGAGAGATTTTCTTCTATCAAGGTCTGCAGCAAAATCAGCATCAACATACCCAATGACTCCATTTCTAGTTCTTCCAAACTGTAAGAAAATATCAATAATACCTCGTAAGTATCTTAAAATCCATTGAATTGCTTTCCAATGTTCTTTAGCGGGATTCGCCATGTATCTGCTAACTGCACTAACTGCATATGATAAATCTGGACTGAACAAACCATAGCATACATGAGAGATCCCACTTCATTAGAGTATGGAACATGTGACATGTACTCAATTTCATCATTTGATTATGGAGACAAAGCCGATGAAAGTCTGAAATGGACTGCTAAAAGAGTACTAACAGGCTTAGCACTCTGCATTTGAATCTGCAAAGAACTTTCTTAATGTACCCCTTTTGACTTGGTCCAATTTACTTGCTTTTCTATCTCTGAGAATCTCCATACCAAGTATCTTCTTTGCTGGTCCCAAATCTTTCATCTCAAATTCTTTACTTAGTTGGGCTTTGACCTTTCTTATCTTTCATTTATCTTTCACTGCTATCAACATGTCATTAACATAAAGGAGTAGATACACAAAAGAACCATCATTGTTTTTCTTAAAGTAAAAACAACTATCAAAGCTACTTTTTTTGAAATCATGAGAAGTCATAAAGGAATAAAACCTCTTGTACCACTGTCTTGATGACTGTTTCAAATTGTAAAGAGACTTTTTCAGCAACCAAACATAGTCCTCTTTTTTTGAGATTGTAAAACCCTTTGGTTGTTGATGTAAATATCCTCCTCAAGTTTTCCATGCAAAAATACAGTTTTTACATCTAACTGCTCAAGCTCCAAATCATGCATGGCCATAATACCAAGTAAAGCTTAAATCAAACTATGCTTCACAACTAGGGAGAACACATCTGTGAAGTCCACTCCTGGAATTTGACTGTAACCCTTTACAACAAGCTTTGCTTTATATCTGGGTTCTTCAACTCCTAGAGTTCCTTCTTTCTTTTTAAACACCCATTTACAGTGAACAGCCTTTTTACCTTTAGGAAGTTTCACAAGATTCCATGTTCTATTTTTGTGGAGTGATTCCATCTCCTCTTGCATAGCAAACATCCACTCTTCTAAGTCTTCACAACTAACCGCCTAAAAATAATTAGATGGCTCTTGGTTTGCGTCTATATCTTCAGCCACATTGAAAGCATAAGCAACTAGATCAAACTCGGCATACTTCTTTGGAGGTTTAATTTCTCTTCTAGTTTTGTTTTTGGCGATAGAGTATTGTAGTAAAGAAGCAACTCTATTTTGAATTTTCGTACTAGCTTAAGGAGTCGACTCTGTTGTAGATTTTGGATTAATCTGATGCTTCACCTACTTTTGATTTTCTTTATTGGAAGAGCCTTTAAGAGATAAGTTAGGTAGCATAGCAGTTTCATCAAAAATAACATCTCTGTTAATCACAACTTTTCTATTTTCAGGACACCCTAACTTATACCCTTTTACACCAATTTTATAACCAAGAAAAACATATTTAATGGATCTCAGTTTCAATTTTCCATTATTAACATGAGCATACACAGGACACCCAAAGATCTTTAAATCAGGATAGTCAGCATGATTACCAGACCATACCTCTTGTAGAGTCTTTTTCTCAATGGCAACGAATGGAGATCGATTGATGAAAAAACATACAACAGAGGCTGCTTCGGCCTAAAACGAATTTGGTAAGTTAGAATTTGACAACATACATCAAACTTTCTCCATGATCGTTCTGTTCATTCATTCTGCAACGTCGTTTTGTTGTTGAGTATGGCGAACTATCAAGTGTCTCACGATCCCTTTTGACTTGCATAGTTCATTAAACTTATCAAAACAGAACTCTAAGCCATTTTTTGTGCGGAGGTGTTTTATTTGTTTTCCCATCTATTTTTCAATCATAGTTTTCCAAGACTTAAATGCGAAAAAAACATCACTTTTTTGCTTCAGGAAGAACGCCCAAACTTTTCTGGAAAAATCATCAATAAAAGTTAGCATAAAATTAGCTCCACATCTATGGCCCCCACAGATCAGAATGAATATACTCCAACGTTCCCTTCGTGTTATAGATTCCTTAGGTGAATTGAACTCTCTTTTGCTTCCTAAAAGCGCAGTGCTCAAAGAACTTCAGTTTGTAAATTCCTTACCCATCAAGAAGTCCTCTTTTGCTCAATTTTGTCATGCCATTCTCACTCATATGCCCTAGGCGCATATGCCAAATTTTAGTAATATCATCATCTGACAAGGAAAAGGAAGTGACACTGCATCACCAGTAACAGTAGAACCCTACAAAACATATAACTTGGCAATCTTTCTCTGCCCTTTCATCACAACGAGGGAACCTTTGGAAATCTTCAAAACTCCACTTTTAGTTGTGTATTTATACCTTTTTGAATCAAGAGTACTCAACGAAATTAAATTTATCTTCAATTCTGGAACACGTTGCACATCATTAAGTGTTCTAACAACTCTGTCAAACATCTTAACTTATATCATTCCAGCACCTACAATTTTACACGAACCATTATTTCCCATCAAAATAACACCTTCAGACACTGCTTCGTAAGTTGTAAACCAATCCCGATTGGGACTCATGCAGAAGGTGCAGCCGAATTGAGGATCCACTTCTCACTCACTTTAGAATTGTTGACAGAAGTAACTAGAAGTTCATCATCGCTGTAGTCTTATACAACATCAGCTTCACCAAAATTTTTTGGTTGTTTTCCCTTTTGATTCGTAGCCTCTCTTTTGATCTTGTTCTGTAGCTTATAGCACTCAATTTGATATGCCCTTTCTTCTTGCAGAAGTTACAAGTTTTACCTCTGTTTGAAGACTTCGATCTACCCTTAGATTTACCACGATGATTTCGTTCCTTTGTCCTTCCACGATCATCATCAGCATTCTGATCTTGTCTCCCATAAACAATTAGACCCTCTCCCTTAGAGTCCCTCTCCCTTAGAGTCGGGTTTAACCACAAGATGCTTCATCTTATCATACAAGGTCAAAGAATCATAAATCTCATCAATTGTGAGAGACTCACGACTATATAAAGTCGTGTCTCTGAAGGTTGAATAAGATGGGGGCAATGAACAAAGTAGAATCAACACTAGATCTTCCTTATCATACTGAACCTCCATGGCATCCAAGTTTGAGAGAATTTCTTTAAACATTTTTAAGTGTTCATGCAGAGATGCACCTTCCTCTAGACAATGAACATAAAGATGTTGCTTCATATGCAACTTGCTAGTTAGAGTTTTCGACATACATATTTGTTCCAGCCTCTTCCATAATGCAACGGTGATCTTCTCCTTCATCATATCCTGCAAAATTTCGTTAGAAAAATGCAGATGTAATTGTGTTAATGCCTTTCGATCCTTACACTTCTTCTCTTCATCTGTTAATGTCAAAAGCATCTTATCTATCCTTAGCAGGGCATCCTCTAGATCCATCTGCGTAAGAACTACTTGCATCTTAATCTACCACAACGCAAATCTGGTGTTACGATCCAACAGCAAAATTTTATACTTCAAAGATGCCATTACCGTGATCGAGATAAATAATTCAGAAGCTCTGATACCACTTTGTTAAAATAGAACATCAGTAATGACAATATATAGCAAAGAAAATAGAAAAAAAATAAAGAACACATAGATTTTTACGTGGAAACCCTTTCAGGAAAAAATCACAAGCAGAGGAGAAGAAAATCCACTATGTCGAATTCGAATCATTATAAGAGGAGTTTCGACTACATCTATTTATAGGTTGAAAAAACCTAATTCTAATCAAAGTCAAATATATTATGCTAATAAATGCTAAATATATTATACGCAAATACTAAATCTTCTAGAAAGAAAATATATTTTGTTTAACTTGACTTGTAGGCAATCTCTTAGAATTTGGGTCACACAACTCTAATAGCATTTATACCTTATATATTTAATGTCAATTATGCATTTTATTTTAATGTTTTATATTTATTCACACTTGTACAATTTTTATTTATTTTTATTTTATTTTAATTTATTTTCATGTCCATTTATATTTATGTTTTTTTACATATTTTAATATTATTTATTTATGTTACTTTGATTCTTTTATTATATTATGAATAAGGTGTATTATTGTTATTATTATCATCATCATGTCAATGTCTTATTTTTTTAATTTATTTAAGCTTTCTTTTTATTATTACCACTTTGAAAGAGTTTTAACTTTTCATTAACTTTAGCTAATTTGATTAATTTTCCTATTTTATTACTATTCATTTTAAAAGAGGGAACTTTAGGTTGTTTTTCCATCCTATAAATGTTGACATGAAGTTAGTTAAGTAGGTGTTACATTTTAAAGAAACCATAAGGTTTTTACATTCGAATTTAGGTTAGTCTTTAAGATATTATCTACCATTTACCCTAGAAAAATTATAAATAATATGTAAGATATTTTTTTAGGGTTTTAAACTAATTTTAAATACCATATAGGATTAGAATTTTAAACTAATATGTAAATATTCTTTAGGACTATATTCAAGATTAAAACTAAAGATTTTTGTAAGTGAATTGTAAATCATAGTAGGTCTTTCTTAGAATTTTATTTTAGAAATTTTTTAAGAAAACTAATAAATGTCATTTAATATATATATATAATTTTAGGATTTTGACAAATTTAAACTTTAGATCAAGAATTTTAAAGTAAGATAAATCACAAACTCGGTGTAGGATACATTCGTAAGATCTTGATAGGTTCAACATTATTAATTAAATATTTTAATAATAATAATAATAATAATAATAATAATAATAATAATAATATATCAAATAAGTTGTAGATGGATTTTAATATTTCTCTTCATTTATTGGTAATTTCTAAGTTTTTTTTTTTTTTTTTTAGAATTCTAAGATAGAATTAATTTTAGGAATTGAAGGTATTTTACTAAAATTATTTAAGTATCCTTTAGGGTTCCTATTAAAAGTAAAATCTCTAATTTAATTTTCAAATTAGATAAGTTTGGTGACCACATATTAATCGAGTTACAAGTAAACTGAAGACATTTTCTTTAGAGTTTTTATTTAAGATTTCCATAAGATTTTAGCCTAGATTAAGACATTAATATGCCTAAATAAAAAAAATCTAGCTCCTAAGACCCCGTAGGACTATCCCCAGATAGGCGTTGTGGGGGTGCTATAACCTTCCCCACACGTAACCGTACTCCCAAACCCAAAATTTGGTGATGAGGTCGAGTCTAGACTTTTAGGATTTTTTGTAGTATTAATTCTAGATTTTTAGACGATAGGTGGATAACCAACCTAGCCCTAATTGGTTAGTGGCGACTCTATGTTAATTTAGGCCCTCTGTGTCTAACTTTGCTTACTAGGGCCCCCTACCCTTATGTAGGCAACGTTATGACAGCCTGGGGACTCCACTGGCTAGGTTAGTCAGTCGACTTACTTAGGTTTAAGAGCTAGGTTTTCTTCGTGCATATTAGATTTATTTATTTGTGCATTAATTTATTTAGTTGTCTAATTTCGTTTTAAATTGTTGAATATGTGTTAAATATCGATTTATTTGTTCATTTCATTTACTTATCCTATTTTGATATGAATGCCAATGTGTTTGTTTATTCTTTTATCAATGAAATTGATTAATGTGTATGTCAACTCTACCGTTGTGGGGTGGTTATAATTGTCATTCATGTTGCATCTTGCTTTCGGTCCTACGCCCGAGCCCATCATGTTTAGGAGGATTAGCCTTAGACTTTCGTGTGGCAATATGTCACCGCATAAGTTTAAGGACTACTCCATGGTTAAGATGGACATAGATGTTCGTGTAGCAAATGCTACTGTGTATGCTATGGAAGACTTACCACCCAAGGGCCAACCCTTTTTGAAGGGGAATGCATCCCTATGGATGTTGTATTTAAGCCTTGGATTCCCTATGCATTAAAGTCAGTCGTAAGCCAACATGTAATGACCTTTTTAAATGTGAAGCCTAGACATAAGATGTAACACCCCTAACTCGTATCCGTCACTAGAATAGGGTTATGAGGCATTACCGATCAATACACATCATTCATATACATTTATACAATCATAATCAAAATCCATTCAAGTTATTCACATTGTCCCTTACAAGGTCTTACGGGACCTTCAAACATGCTTAGAAGTAGTTTGGGACTAAACCAATAACATTTGCAACCTATGAGAAACTTAGAAAATTTTCAAACATATAAAGGTCACACGCCCACGTGAACAGGTTGTGTACCTCACACGGTCACTAGACACGCTCCTGTCATAGGCTGTGTGAAAACAAGGCATACATACTGACTTGCACCACATGGCTGAGGACACCCCCGTGGGCCAGGCCGTGTGAAATCTAAGGGGGTTGC
This sequence comes from Gossypium anomalum, assembly GCA_025698475.1. Classification (NCBI taxonomy): domain Eukaryota; kingdom Viridiplantae; phylum Streptophyta; class Magnoliopsida; order Malvales; family Malvaceae; genus Gossypium; species Gossypium anomalum. Next base: position 45,983,199 of record CM046963.1, read on the forward strand.
TGATGTGGGTCACACGGCCGACCACACACCCATATGCCAGCCCGTGTGCTACACATGGCTAGTAGACACGCCCGTGTGTTTAGGCCGTGTCAAAACTATAGGGTATACTGACTTTAATTCGAAAGGTACTCTAGGGGACACACGGACATGTAACATATCCGTGTGTTACACACGGCTGAGCACGCGCCCGTGTCTCTACCCATGTGGACAAAAATAGGCCATTTGCAAACCCAATTTGCCACCCTTTTTCTCATGTTCACCTAGCCATCAAAATAATATCAATTCATCACATATATGGCAGCCAAAACATACCAAATCACATATAATTCATGTCATTTCATAATCAACCAACTTAAATTCTCAACCACAATCATGCCAAAACAATCAAACTTGCATAACTTCTAAATGCATTACATCATCATCATCTTATCACCTATTTCAAACCACAAGACTTACCATTTTAACATCCCATAATCAAGCCATCACATAAGCATTATATACATCATATAACTTACTTATCAAACATATCATTTAGGCCAATTAAAATGACCAAATATATACCAACATTTACAAGCCAAAAGTAAGCCAAATCTCATGGCTTAAATCATAATTCAAAACATATCATCAACTCACTAGCCTATACATGCCATATACCATATTTACAAGCATCCAAAAATACCAACAAGTAGTCGATAGTGTGACGATGATTCTTGATATCCTTGATGTCCGAGCTAGCTTTGATACTCTATAAAAAAAAGACAAATAACACACAGTAAGCTTCATAGCTTAGTAAGTTCGTACCAACAATACCCAACAGTTCATAAAATTCAAATCATCAATTAATAAACACTTAGTAGTTCACATATCATCATTCAATTCTAATTCATGACCATTTATCGTGTATATACAAATTCATTAGCTTCATACACATAGTATCAACTACCACATAGGTATAGTATGTACCTGTACTTTCCCGTGTTTATTTATCTCATTCTCACCTCTTTTTTCAATGCATTAAATCGTTCAAAAATCTTTCAATGCTTTAAGAACTCGCACACTTAGTGCATAAATGTTTAGCCGAAGTCACAATGATATCGCACACTTAGTGCCATCACATTAAACCGAAGCTATCTTGGTATCGCACACTTAGTGCCACATAAAGCTGAAACTATTCCAATTCACACACTAAGTGCTGTATATAGCCGAAGCTATCTCGAAACGCACACTAAGGGCCAAACATAGTCGATTTATCGTCGTACGCATTCGTAGTCGCATATATATACAATTTATGCATTATTAAAGCATTAAAAAAACATAATTGTAACAATGTTTATCACGTACGAACTTACCTCGAACATTAAAACAGCGATTTGAGTCAATTATTTGATAACTTTTGTTTTTCCCCGATCGAGGTCCGAATTCCTCCTTTCTTGATCTAAATGTATTCAAAATTAACTCATTTATTCATCAATTCAATCAATTCAGTCCACAAACAGATATTTAGGCATTTTTACACTTTAGCCCCTAAAGTTCCACATATTTACAATTTAGTCCTTATCACATAAAAAGCACAAATTACATAATTTCTTTCTAATTTTGTGAGTGTTGAATTTCTATAGGGTCCTTAGCAGCCCTAAACTTTCATTTATTACACATTTCAACCACACATTTTCAACATTTCTCAATTTAGCCCCTAATTTGCGTTTTCACCAAAAATCACTTTAAAAACATGAAAATCTATCATTAAACTTTCATAATCTATCATCAAACCTCAAAGAACACATAGATTCAACAATTGAAATGTAACACCCCAAACCCGACCTAGACGTTAGGGCCGGATCCGTCGTGCCACATCGAAGTGTTCAAAACATTTTATATTGTTGACCTAGAAAAACTTACTCAGTGTTTTAAAAGATAATTCATTATAGGTTAAAGTGAATGGAAGCTGTGCACCAGGTAGGAAACCGAAAAAGAGGAGGTGAGTCCATCGGACTACTTAAGCACCAAGCTCCCTTTGGATCCAATCCTAGATATGCACACTGCCGTTGCCACACCTTAACTTAAGATATATTTTCAGGAACCTATTTTCATTAAGTCCTTTTTGAGAAAAGTGATTAATTTTGGAAAACATTTTCATTGCAGAAGCTTTGCTTGTTGTCGTGTTATTTTGAAATCACTTACTGTTTTTGAAAACGCGCCCTAAAGCTATCCAATTTCGACAGTTGAATATAAGTAATACCTATCTTAACAAAACATATTTAAACCATCAAAAATAATTAAGCGGCCTTATCACATTTAAAAAAACCCTAAACCTTAAACATAAATAAAAGGATGTCCAGTTTACCAGAAGAAAAACCAAATTTGCAGAACGTGTGGCCACTTCAAATCCCTCACAGCTCCAAGCCCACCATGGTTGGGGATTACCTGCGTGGATGAAAAGAAAGGGGTGAGTTTGGGAAAACTCAGTGTGTAAATTAACCCAGCCATAGCCTATATCAGCTCAAACCACAGAAACAGAATAAATTGGCCTTAGCCCAGAATAGAATTCAGAATAAAGCCCATAGGCCCATAACAGATCAGAACAGATATTACATGTTTATGCAAAGGCAACCCATATCCAACCATATGCACCCCCATACCAGCCTTTCACCATGTGGGGAGACTACTCGACCCACCCAACCGCTACACGCCATAGAAATATGCAGCATGGCTGCCAGAACAGATAATGTGACAGAGTCACCAGATTTAGATAATCGTGGCAGAGCCATCAGAATAGATATATGTGGCAGAGCCACCAGATCGGATAATTTGTGGCATAGCCACCAGGACGCTTCCTCCATATTATAACTCATGTCCCCATGCAACAGATATACAATTATGGCATACATCATTCAGAATCACATCAACATGCTTTTCAGTCAAAATTAACCCTAGGGGTATAACGGTAATTTTGTACCTAGGGGTATAAAGGTACTTTTACATACATAGGGGTATTTTAGTAATTTTACTATTCTTAGGGTTTTCATGCATATCATAACTGTTTACGTACTAACAGAAACACTTACCGAGTGTCCTCACAAATTGGGCCCGTTGGCCCATTATCCCGATTTTGGTCCATTAAGCCTAAAATATCGAAATGCACGGAATCGTGCACTCTACAGTCTTATTACTCTATTTTACCATATACATCAAATTTCAATCTCACGAGCATTCGCACACTCGCAAGTTCCCAAAATACAGGCTCTTCGGCATTTCGGCTTTTCAGCTTTTGTCGATCTAGTCTATGAGAGGGTGTCAGTTACACACCTAATTGATAGCGGTACGTTGGTGAGATCCATACACAAACTGCCTACAATTGGACTACTAACATGTTAATCTATCTATCGAAATGAACTACGTATTTAAGCCCTTACCATATTCGGCCTTTAACACTTTAGGCACTTGCGATCCTACCTTTGCCGAGATTAGCGATTATGTCTAGATCCAGTCGTTCCACTTGTCCAAGCCTTTGATCAGCGGCCCCTTGAACACACTATTATCAAAATAAAACAGTTTTCACAACCCTTAGAGCTTCAAGCCCAAATCGACAGCCTCCCTAACCTTTGGGGGTTTCGGTTTTTTCTAAAACTCGAAATAAAGAATAGGTTTGAAAGACTTACCACCGGTTCCTTGGGTCAATGATTTCAGTTAACTCCTACTTGATTCTGATACAGACCTAACCCCTCAAATGACAACAAAATTCGAGCCTTTAGTGACCTTAAAATTCAGCTATGTCCCCATGGCAATGCATTTTCGGCTTTTTGTAATAGTGGAGAAAAGATGAGGATTTTGTAATGGCTTTGACGACAAAAACTTGGGGTTCAGAGGACTAGAGAATCGGTCAAGAAGATGAGGAAAAATACGAGGGTTTTGGCTATAAGAAATTAGCACAAAAGAAATCAGGCTTTCGGAATTTCGGCTTTTTGAGCAATGGGCTATAGGCTTGAAAACAACTGGTAAAAGATGAAGATGAACAGAGTGGTAAGGAGATTCGGCAGACAAAAAGAAGAAAAGAAGTTGATGAAGAGGGGAGAAAAGAAAAGAAGAGGAAGAATGGTCAGGAAATGACACAACTTACCCCTAATGCCGAATTTATATTTGGCACTTAACCTAGCCGAAATTTGCCCCCTAAAGAAACCCTTGGCCGGCCAACTCTTGCTCCTCAAGAGTCCACCATTCGGCCAACACTGCTCTCCTTAATCAACTCCTAAATTCTCTTCCTTATCCCCTCATTGCTCAATCTCCTGAGCAACTCAAACTCCTCCTTACAAACTTTTACTTGAGTTCCATTACTTACCTTTCATACTCATAAAAATAATTCCCTTAATATGCTGTCATTGTGACTTGAACCTCAGTTCTCCCTTGCATCCACACGCCACTTTTATAGCCTTCCCAGTGGCGTCACATGCCACTTTGCCACCTGTTTCCTTATGTTTTATTTTACCCAATTAATACGTAAAAGCCCAGTCGACTAGAACCCCCTTTTTCTTATGGAATTAAAATTAATTAAAATTACCGGGTTTTAACCTAATCTTGGGCCTTCTAGAGGCCCACTAACATAATTAAACCTATGCCAAGCAGACAGCACACAGAAATTTTAAATTTTTCCAACATTCACAGAATTCCTGAAAACTGGGGCGTTACAACTCTACCCTCCTTAAAGAAATTTCGTCCTCGAAATTTACCTGATCCAAACAGATGAGGGTATTGCTGTTGCATCGCCTCTTCTGACTCCCAAGTAGCTTCCTCTCTGCCATGATTACGCTAAAACACCTTCACTAATAGGACAGATTTCCTTCTTAATACCTTAACATCTCGATCCAATATTTGAACAGGCTCCTCCTCAAAGGTCAAATCAGTTTTCCTCTTAATTTCTACAACCGGCACAACATGAGTAGGGTCAAAACGATAACGCCTTAACATGGAGACGTGGAAAACATCATGAATCCTGCCTAACTCTAGAGGTAACTCCAATTGGTATGCCACTGGCCCTACTCACTTCAAAACCTGATAAGGCCCAATGAACCGCGGACTCAAATTGCCCTTCTTACCAAACCTTAGAATCTTCTTCCAAGGAGAAACCTTTAAGAAGACCATATCACCCACTGAGTATTCAATCTCCTTACGCTTCAAATCTATATACGACTTTTTCCTATCAGCAGCTTCTTTTAACCGATTCCTAATTATTCAGACCTTATCCTCAGTATCAGCTACCAACTCTGGTCCAAGAACTTGTCGCTCTCCTAGTTCAGTCCAAAAACTAGGTGTATTACACTTTCGTCCATACAGTGCTTCATACGGTGCCATTCGAATACTTGCCTGATAATTGTTGTTGTACGCAAACTCTGCCAATAGCAAGTAATCCTCCCAACTACCTCGGAAGTCAATAACACATCCCCTCAATATGTCCCCCAGAATCTGAATAACCCTTTTCGACTGACCATCAGTTTGGGGATGTCGCGTCCCCAACGCTTCATGTAACTTTTTCCAAAATTGAGATGTGAATCTAGGATCCCGGTCAGAGATAATTGAAACTGGGACACCATGAAGTCACACAATCTCCGTCACATACAACTTGGCTAATTTCTAAAGTGAAAAGTCAGTACGGATAAGTATGAAATGGGCCGATTTGGTCAACCTATCCACGACCACCCAAATCGAGTCTTTCTTTGATGGCGTCAAGGGTAACCCACTCACAAAGTCCATGGCTACCCTCTCCCACTTCCAAAGTGGTATCTTTATTGGCTGCAAAAGTCCAGAAGGTAGTTGATGCTCAGCTTTCACTTGCTGGCATGTCAAACATTTTCCCTCAAACTCCGTTACTTCTCGTTTTAGCCTAGGTCACAAATACAATTCACGCAAGTCGTGATACAACTTATTTCCTCCAGGATTCATGGCACAAAGTCCCCCATGAGCTTCCTTAAGTATTGACTGCCTTAAGTCAGAGTCCTTCGGAACGCAAATTCTTCCTCAGAAACACAGAACCCCTTCGCTATTCAACCCAAACTCAGAAGTTTCCCCTTCCTTAACCTGTTGAAAACGAGTGACCAAAGACTCATCTTTCAACTGCTTCTCCTTAATCTGATCCACCCAGGTTGGCCTTACTTGCAATTCAGCCAAAAGGCTACCATTATCATACAGACTCAAACGAGCAAACATTGCTTTCAGATCAAATACGGTTCTACGAATTAGAGTATCAACTACCACATTAGCTTTGCCTGGGTGGTATTCAATCGAACAATCATAATCCTTAAGCAATTCTATCCATCTCCTTTGCCTAAGGTTGGCTCTTCCGAGTCAAGAAATACTTAAGACTCTTATGGTCCGTGTATATAACACACCTTTCTCCATACAAGTAGTGTCTCCAAATCTTAAGTGCAAAGATCATTGCTGCCAACTCCAAATCATGAGTAGGATAGTTCCCCTCGTGAGGCTTAAGCTATCGTGATGCATAAGCAACCACCTTACCCTCTTGCATCAACACACAGCCCAAACCTACATGTGATGCATCATCAGTACACTGATAAAATCCTTCCCTGGACTCATTTGAATTAACACAGTGCTTCAATGTGGAACTTTCTTCAACTTCTCAAAAGCTTCCTGCTGCTTCTCTGTCTACACAAATGGTACCCCTTTCCTTATGAGTTTTTTCAAAGGTGCTGCCATCACAGAAAATCCTTCCACAAACCTTTTGTAGTAACCTGCCAACCCTAGGAAACTCTAAATTTCTGACATCGACCTAGGTGGCTTCCATTCTAGAATCGCTTCAATCTTTCGAGGGTCTACTTTAATCCCTTCAGCAGAGACAACATGTCCTAAGAAGGTTACCTCCCTCAACTAGAATTCACACTTGCTGAACTTCGCATAAAGTTTCTTCTCCCTTAACACTTGTAGCACAATGCGGAGATGCTCATCATGTTTCACTTCGGTTTCAGAATATACCAGAATATCGTCAATAAAGACGACTATGAACCGATCCAAGAATGGTTGGAACACACGATTCATCAGATCCATAAATGCTGCAGGAGCATTCATCAGTCCAAATGGTATAACCAGAAACTCGTAATGACCATACCGAGTCCTGAATGCCATCTTGTGAGTATTTGCCTCTTTAACCCTAAACAGATGATATCCAAATCAAAAATCGATCTTGGAAAATACAGAAGCTCCTCTAAGTTGGTCAAATGAATCATCAATGTGACAGCTCTAATTTGGCCCTAGTCGAAAAGTGGTTTCGGGATCACAAAACCGAGTCACAGAAATAATTAGATGTTATATTCTGTGTTTAATATATGTGAAAGTGCATGCGTGAAAATTTCATACTTTGATTTTGTCAATTGTATGTGAAAGTTATTAGAAAGGACTTATGTGTGAAACTTTAGAAATGTGATAGGTTAAATTGTAGTGGGCAAATAATGCATGGTGGAAAAAATGTGGACTTGCATGTCAAATTCCCCACTTTAGAGGAAGTGGCCGGCCATGATGGTATGGGATACAAAATATATGCATTTTGTATTAATATTATAATGACTACATGGTTTTATAATATGAAATAAGTATTAAAAAAAAAGGGTGAAAAGAACAAGTTTGTCCATCCTTATTCTGGATAGCCGAAAGTTAGAGAAAAAAAGGGGGAGGGGAGAATTTTTCAGCTGAAATTTCTTTGTTCATTGGAAGGGTGAGGTGAGGGGATAGCTTATTTCATGTTTGCTTTAGGGCTGATTTCCTCAAGAAACTTGCTAAGGGAAAGGGAGAATGTAGTAGGAAGAAAGGGATGGAGCTTGCACAAGGCTAGGCTCGGAATGGGATTCTACTGGTACGTTGCTATTCTTTTGGCTGGTAAGTGCAATGAAATAAAATTTGATGATTTTGGATTATTAAGTTGTTATAGCATGCAAACCCCATGCATGATTATCAGTTTTCGGCTTGAGTTTATGAGATGAATAGTTGGGTTGTTGCTGACCAAATATTACATGAAAAAAAAAACTGTCCATTTGATTTTATATTAAAATAGTTTGAATATGATGAAATTGAAGTTAGTAAATCTTTGGAAATTGATTTCTCAAAACTCGTTAAATGAAGAGTGTCATTGCTATTGTTTATGAAGCTTGTGAAGGTTAGAGAAGGCTAATTTAAATGCTACAAATAATTGCAATGACAAATTAAATGGACGTAAGTCACTTGAAAAACCACTTAGAGTGGTGTCATTCGGAATGTCGTTCGTACATCCTTTATACTTGTAAAATTCCAGCTTGCTTGTGTGTTTATATATTCTTACCGATTCGATACTCACGCTTATTGACCAAAATCATGTGTTTTGTGGTGAGCAAATATGAATTTTTGTTGTTGCCTTAATGTCCAAAATTTTGGGTTTTATATTGTTCAAACAAGAATTATAATTTGTTGATTTATTGTTCCAATGTAAGCAAATTTATCTTTGTTCAAATATGAATTTCTATTATTGTTTTATGACCTAAATTGATTATTTCCATGTTTATGTTGTAAGGTACTTAAACCTTTACACTTTCGGTTTTATCTTTAAATTTACTAACAAACATGATAAATTTTTGCATGAAGGAAATGGTTGTTGTTTCATGTTCTTTTGATGAAAAATGGAGATTATGCTTAAGTGAAGTTATAGGTATGTGATGATTGATTTGTGATATGCATGTTTAAATAACATGCATGCAAGGTATGTGTGAAAGAGTGATTTGGAAATAAATCGCTTGGGGAAAGAGATTAACGTGATTTTGCAAAATCACCATAAATTGTGGGAGATGAGTTAGAAGCATAATAAATTATGTAATTAAATCTTAATGAGTCTAGTTTCTTATAAAAGAAACCGTGTACTCATATAATACGTTAAGTGGGCCAGGTACGCAGTATGTACTTATATGTGAGTTTGATTTGAAGTGAATCATAAGTGAGTAATGTGATACGTACGTGAATAAATGTTTGAAACTATATCTATAATCATGATACACCTGGTCAGGGTGTGAAAGTATGTGAAAGTATTTGATTTAATTATGTTATATGAATTCAGATTAAGTGTGATAAGAATGCTGAACGTGCAATATGTGCTTGTGTATATTCGGCCAGATGGCAATATCCCTAGAATTTGGCCTCTTAAGAAATTGAATAATCGAAATATAATTGCGTTTATTTGTTTGCATTGCTTAAGACTTACTAAGCTTATGAAAGCTTACTCTGTTGTTACATTCCTCTGTTTTATAGATTGTTGACTTCAGTTACCTGCTCGGGTTGGAGTTCACCAGATATATTATCAGACTGTCGAGCTCACGCTATTGGTGTAAGTAAATCCTAGTATTTCGAGTCTATGGCATGTATAGGGTTTTAATGTTGAGTATGTGATATTATAATTAAGCCAAAGGTGTTGGCTAGTGATGTTTTGCGCCTCGTAAGCCCATATATGGGACAGATTGCATGTGAAAAGAAAAGTTTTAAATTGATTGAATTTTTTTTGGCACGGTTTTTATGTGATTGACTGAGTTTAAGTCAAGTAACACCTCGAACCCTGTTCCGGCGAGGGATACGAGCGAGGGGTGTTACAATCAATCCTCGGCAGTGGGTACTTATTCTTAATCGTCAGTTTGTTCAACTGGCGATAATCAATGCACATTCTCATCATCCCATCCTTCTTCTTCACGAATAGCATCGGTGCTCCCCATGGAGACACATTTGGCCTAATAAAGCCCCTATCAAACAACTCTTGAATTTGCGCCTTTAACTCCACTAACTCCTTCGGTGCCATTTTATACGGTGCGATGGACACTAGTGTCGTTCCAGGCAACAAGTTGATTCCAAACTCGACCTCTCGGTTCGGAGGCAATCCCAGAAGCTCTTTCGAAAAAATATCTTGGAACTCCCTTACGTCCTAACCTTATCCACTGCCAGCCCCTCAGCTTCTGACTGACTTACAAATGACAAATAGGCCTCACAGCCTTTTCGAATCCACTTTTCGGCCCTCAATGCCGACACCACATTGGAAAAATAGTCCCTTCGCTCACCTATCACCATAACCTCTTCACCCTCAGTGGTCCTTAACACCATTTGCTTAGCAGCACAATCCAAAGTTGCCCTATGCTTAACTAGCCAATCCATTCCCAGAATGAGGTCGAATTCTCCGAACGGTAACTCCATCAAATCTCCAGGAAAAATCCTACCTTGAGTTTCTAATGGCACACATCCCTATACAGTTTGTCTACCCTAACCGAGTGACCCAAAGGACTTAGCGCAGATACCCCACTCACAATCTTCTTAGAATGCACACCCAACGACCCAGATATGGCACATGCAACATAGGAATGAGTAGATCCAATATCCACTAAAGCAGTATACGGTATGCTAGAAACCAAAAACGTACCAGTTGTGACGTCAGGTGCGTCGCCCTCCTCTTGACGATGAGCTGCATACACCAATGCTAGCTGTCGAGCCTCAACATTTTTGACACCCCTGCCAGGTGCCCCTCGACCTCGTCTATTTCCATTTCTGCCTCTACCTTGTCCACGTCCTCTCGGTGGTTGTGGTCCACCTCTCACGGGTTGAGTAACCCTCTGTTCAGCAACTTGAACCTGATCAGCTATTTGAGGACAGTCTTTAACTCTATGCTCCATAGATCCACACTGAAAATAAGCACCGGAACGTTTCCTACATTCGCCTAGATGTACCTTACCACAGTCTTCACAGATTGGTGGTCTGACAATGTTCATCGGAACTGCTCGAACTGGCTCCTCCAATCTTGCCCTCTTGACATTCTTATTTGCTCTGCACCAAGGTCCGGAATCCTTCCGGAATCAGTTTCGATCTTTCTCACGGTTTTGCCTCTCAGTACGCTTCACTTCATCAGCTATCTTAGCTTTTTCCACCAAAACTGCGAAGTCACGCTCCTCTACGGAGCAATCAACACCTTAAGTTCATCCCTTAGACCATCCTCGAAGCGCACACTATGCTCATACTCCGTGGCGACTATCCCAACAGCATAACGGCTCAGCCTCAGAAACTCAGCCTCATATTTCGCAACCGTCTTACCTCCTTGAACCAGATTCAAGAATTCCTTCCTGCGGGCGTCCACATAACTTGCCCTAACATATTTCCTTTTAAAAGTCGTCTTAAATAGCTCCCATGTTACCCTATCAGCTGGGGTCCCATCTCTCACAGTGGGCCACCACTGATAAGCCTCATCTCACAGCAATGATACGGCTCCTTTCACTGCTCCACAGAGTAGTCCAAGTCGTCCATAATCTGTTCCGTGGCCTCCAACCAATATTCTGCCATATTCGGGGCTACACCAGATACGCCCCTGAAGATCTCTGCTCCGTTAGCCCGGAGTGGCTCAAAAATGGATCCTCAAATTTCGTTGCCCGTACTTGCCCCGGTAACCCTTTCCCAAACACGAAGCATTGCCTACGACAGGGCGTCATCCCCGGCACCACGATCATGAGACTCCACTTTCGTTGCCGGTGGTACCGGTGCCTCTACCGTCGGCATATGCCCAGAAGATGCAGTTCCTGCTCTAGCACTACCGTGGCCACGTCCACGGCCTCTTCTATGAGCTACTCTCATACTCATATTGTATTATCTGATTACGAATTTTATGCATCAATTAAACATTTCAATGTTTATTACAGATGTTTTATGAACAAATAGTATTTCAGAGTTTGTTTCCGCAGAATCGCAGTCTAGCTACAGTCTCAATCAAATTTTCTACAGTTTTCAATATCACCCTAACTAGATATCCTAGCAGAGTATACACAGATAATTCAGAAAATATTCAGAAAGGCTCAGAATAATACTTACGGGCTTTGGCCGGAGATTAGGAATGCCACCTTCTAAAGATCCAGATTTTGAAAACTGAGTTTTTGCAATATTTATAAAATTTTTGTTTTCGAAAATTTTTATTTTTGTAAACCCATTCCACAGCCGAGTTATTGCAACCGGGCTCTGATACCACTAAATGTAACACCCCAAACCCAGCCTAGACGTTAGGGCCGGATTCGTCGTGCCACATCAAAGTGTTCAAAATATTTTATATTGTTGACCTAGAAAAACTTACTTAGTGTTTTAAAAGATAATTCATTATAGGTTAAAGTGAATGGAAGCTGTGCACCAGGTAAGAAACTGGAAAAGACGAGGTGAGTCCATCAGACTGCTTAAGTACAAGCTCCCTTCGGATCTAATCCTAGACATGCACACTACCGTTGCCATACCTTAACTTAAGATATATTTTTAGGAACCCAATTTGATTAAGTCCTTTTTGAGAAAAGTGATTAATTTTGGAAAACATTTTCATTGTGGAAGCTTTGCTTGTTGTCGTGTTATTTTGAAATCACTTACTGTTTTTGAAAACGCGCCCTAAAGCTATCCAATTTCGACAGTTGAATATATGTAATACGTATCTTAACAAAACATATTTAAACCATCAAAAATAATTAAGCGGCCTTATCACATTTAGAAAAACCCAAAACCTTAAACGTAAATAAAAGGATGTCCAGTTCACCAGAATAAAAACCAAATTTGTAGAACGTGTGGCCACTCTGAATCCCTCACAGCTCCAAGCCCACTATGGTTGGGGATTACCTGCGTGGATGAAAAGAAAGGGGTGAGTTTGGGGAAACTCAGTGTGTAAATTAACCCAACCATAGCCTATATCAGCTCAAACCACAGAAACAGAATAAATTGGCCTTAGCCCAGAATAGAATTCAGAATAAAGCCCATAGGCCCATAACAGATCAGAACAGATATTACATGTTTATGCAAAGGCAACCCATATCCAACCATATGCACCACCATACCAGCCTTTCACCATGTGGGGAGACTACTTGACCCACCCAACCGCTACACGCCACAGAAATATGCAGCATGGCTGCCAGAATAGATAATGTGATAGATTCACCAGATTCAGATAATCGTGGCAGAGCCACCAGAACAGATATATGTGGTAGAGCCACCAAATCGGATAATTTGTGGCATAGCCACCAGGACGCTTCCTCCATATTATAACTCATGTCCCCATGCAACAGATATACAACTATGGCATACATCATTCAGAATTAGATCAACATGCTTTTCAGTCAAAATTAACCCTAGGGGTATAACGGTAATTTTGCATTTAGGGGTATAAAGGTACTTTTGCATACATAGGGGTATTTTAGTAATTTTACTATTCTTAGGGTTTTCATGCATATCATAACTGTTTACGTACTAACAGAAACACTTGCCAAGTGTCCTCACCGAATTGGGCCCGTTGGCCCATTATCCCGATTTTGGCCCATTAAGCCTAAAATATCGTAATGCACGGAATCGTGCACTCTGCAGTCTTATTACTTTATTTTACCATATACATCAACTTTCAATCTCACGAGCATTCACACACTCACAAGTTCCCAAAATACCGACTCTTCGGCATTTCGGCTTTTCGACTTTTGCCGATCTAGTCTATGAGAGGGTGTCAGTTACACACCTGATTTATGGCGGTACGTTGGCGAGATCCACAAACGAACTGCCTACAATTGGACTACTAACACGTTAATCTAACTATCGAAATCAACTATGTATTTAAGCCCTTACCATATTCGGCCTTTAGCACTTTAGGCACTAGCGATCCTACCTTTGCCGAAATTAGCAATTATGTCTAGATCTAGTCGTTCCACTTGTCCAAGCCTTTGATTAGTGGCTCCTTGAACACACTATTATCAAAATAAAATAGTTATCACAACCCTTAGAGCTTCAAGCCCAAATCGACAGCCTCCCTAACCTTTAGGGGTTTCGGCTTTTTCTAAAACTCGAAATAAATAATAGGTTTGAAAGACTTACCACTGGTTCCTTCAGTCAATGATTCCAGTTAACTCCTACTCGATTCTGATGTAGATCTAACCCCTCAAATGACAACAAAATTCGAGCCTTTAGTGACCTTAAAACTCGGCTATGTCCCCATGGCTATGCGTTTTCGGCTTTTTGTAATACTGGAGAAAAGATAAGGATTTTGTAATGGCTTTGACGACAGAAACTTAGGGTTCAGAGGACTAGAGAATCGGTCAAGAAGATGAGGAAAAATAAGTGGGTTTTGGCTATAAGAAATCGGCACAAAAAAAATCAGGCTTTCGAGATTTTGGCTTTTTGAGTAATCGGCTATAGGCTTGAAAACAACTGGTAAAAGATGAAGATGAACAGAGTGGTAGGGAGATTAGGCAGACAAAAAGAAGAAAATAAGTTGATGAAGAGAGGAGAAAAGAAAAGAAGAGGAAGAATGGTCAGGAAACGGCACAACTTACCCCTAATGCCGAATTTATATTTGGCACTTAACCTAGCCGAAATTTGCCCCCTAAAGAAACCCTTCCAGCCAACTCTTGCTCTTCAAGAGTCCACCATTCGGCCAACACTGCTCTCCCTAATCAGCTTCTAAATTCTCTCCTTTATCCCCTTATTGCTCAATCTCCTGAGCAACTCAAACTCCTCCTGACAGACTTTTACTTGAGTTCCATTACTTACCTTTCATACTCATAAAAATAATTCCCTTAATATGCTGTCATTGTGACTTGAAACTTAGTTCTCCCTTGCATCCACACGCCACTTTTATAACCTTCTTAGTGGCGTCACATGCCACTTTGCCACCTGTTTTCTTGTGTTTTATCTTACCCAATTAATACTTAAAAGCCCAGTCGATCAGAACCCCCTTTTTCTTATAGAATTAAAATTAATTAAAATTACTGGGTTTTAACTTAAGCTTGGGCCTTCTAGAGGCCCACTAACATAATTAAACCTACGCCAAGCAGACAGAACACAGAAATTTTAAATTTTGCCAACATTCACAAAATTCCTGAAAACTGGGGCGTTACAGGAAACTCTCAAAATCTTTAACAGTTTTGAAATCTAAGGTGCGGGCTAGCTAGAATACGAAGCAATGATCTCAAAAACGTGGAAATTATTAAAAATTGAGCTCAAAACTCTTACCAATCAAAGCTCAAAAATGCCAAACCCTAGAAAGCTTCAATGGCTTCTCAAAACATGTAATTGCAGTGAAGGAAGATGGTATTATGAACATATTTTATTTTTCTTTCATTTAATTTAACTTAATTTGACAAATTACCAAATTATCGTTAATAATAAAACATTTATATCATCCATTTAATGTCCAAATATGTCCACTCACCATTCAAATGGTCTAATTACAACATAAGGACCTTAACTTTAATAAACCATGGCTATTTGACACCTTTAACATGTAGAATGCAACATTTGCATTTTACACGATTTAGTCCTTTTTCTCAAATTGAGCTATTAAACGATAAAATTAATTCACGAAATTTTCACACATATTAACTCACGAAATTTTCACACATACATACTCACATGCTATAAACATAAAAAATAATATTAAAATAATTTTACAACCTCAGATTTGTGGTCCCGCAACCACTATTCTAATTTAGTTAAAATCGGGCTGTTACATAAGAGCCATACCTTACCCCTCGTAATAATACCCTATAGGACATCATGAGCATTTATACGTATGTTTTGTGTTTGATTTTTTTTTATTTTTGCAATGCTTTTTTATTTAATTTCGTATTTTTTTCATTTGACTTTATTATTTTTTTACTGCCTTATTTTTCTTGTGTATGTGTCTCTCCATGTCATAATTCATGCATCATTTAAATACCTAGGGCACAGTGTTGCATTTATATTTGACATGAACACACTTTGAGAAAATTTAATTATTCGGCATGGGGTAGAGAATATAAGGATAATAGTGGGAATATTAGAGGATACTCAGAGTAGAAAAGGTGATTTCCAAATAGTTAGTTTTGACTCGAGCCTACCTCAGATAGTCTGCATGGACTGTAGGAGGAATCATAAAGATAAGTTAAATGGAATATAACAATCATGGGACGAGGCTAAGAAAACGCACTTTCGGGACAAGTATGGCAATGTAGCACAGCTTCTGTTTGTTAAATCGGATGATGCCTTGTTGAAGGCTATGGTACCTTTTTGGGATCCCACTTATAGGTGTTTTACGTTTAATAAAGTGGATATGGTACCTGCTATCGAGGAATATTCTACCCTTCTCCACTATGACTTTAGAGATCCACTCAGGATATATTAGAAGCAGAGCATCGATTTTTAAGGACCTTTAGCCAATCTAATGGGATTACATGTAGATATGGTGAAAGTAAGATTAAAAGATAAAAATGGTCCCTGCATTTCTCAGTCTGACATTAGAGATGCTATGGGAAAGGCTAGTGGTGATAAACATTTGTCATTGTTCACGTTCGCCATATACAAGTTGGTTGTGTTCCCAAAAGCTTTGGGATATGTGAGTGTGGAGCTAGCTAATTTTCTATTTTAGATTGAAAAAGAGATGAATCTTGCTCCAGCAGTCTTAGCTGAAACCATCATTTCACTCAATTTCATCAGAAGGAAAGGAGACGGGTGTTTCTTAGTATGCGCACAATTATTGTTCGTATGGATGAAAAGCCATTTTATGTGCCTCTATAAGCACTTTCGTCAGGTGTTTGTTCCTTTGACCAAACCTATAGAGGAATTTATGGAAAGTGATTGGCCTCCAAATCAATTGATTGAGGAGTGGTTTCAGAACCTTAGTACATTGACATACCAAAAAATGGAATGGAGGGCTCCATGGATGATACGGAGCACGGTACTCATTGAGTGGGGTGGTCATTTATGGGTTCCCTTAATTGGCATATGGGGAGCAATAAGTTATTCCTCGTTGATGGTTCTGAGGCAATATGGGTATGATCAATGCATACCTACTACAGCTGGTTTAAACAGGGTGGAAGATTTAGTTTAAGACACAGGATTTTGGAAGATATTATAAGAGATACGAATCAAGTGGGGTCAAAACTTGAGCTTGCAATCATGAACCTTTTTCAACCATTCCCCTTCAGGAACGTATATCCAGTGGCACCTAAAAAGAAGCAAAATCTCTATGTCAGCGTAGTTCAAAGGAATGAGGAAGGTCCCAAATGACGTAGCCGAGCTAACAAAAGAGATAAGCGATTTAGAGATGCATCTGAGGGGGAGAGATGAAGAGGTCAGATGAAAACGAGAGCAGCATCAGGCATATATAAAGGAACAGGAGGAAGAAATCATGAGACAACAACAGTAACACCGGTCAAACATGAAAGGAAGAGAGGAAAAACTAAGAATACAGTTAGAACGATGTCAATGAGAAATATTTGATTTGTTCACTTAGATTCAGAGGTTGGAGTCAAATTTAAGTCTGTAGGCTAATGAACTTCTGAAAGTGCGAGAATAAGAGCGAATCTAAAGGAGGGTGTCTAATGAGAAAACTGCTAAAATAGAGGTGCTAGAGGAGGAAAATTGTCGCCTAAATAAAAAATTAAAGACAAAAGAAGAGCAAAAAAAAAAGAGGTCACGGAAGAATATACGGAGCTTGCAAAACATTTTATCGCGGTGGAACAAATGGCAGTAAGCCGACAAAAGGTGTTTGCAACAATGCATAGGGAATGTTAGCTTTTTGCTCAGTAAGCCGAAGATATTTGTGAACATATTGAAGAACTCAAAAAAGAATCTACCCCTTTTGCGACTAGGAACAAGCCTGTAATGAAACTTCTAGAGGTGGCTCAAGCATATTAACAAAAGTTCATCAAGCTCAAGGGGAGGAAGAAAAAGAACAACAAGTAGAGATTTACCCTATGGTAATAGGATCGATTAGGATTTTCTTTAGGTGTGAATGAAAGAAAATGTTTATATTCGAGTATATTAATGACAATGTGCCCTAATTTCAATCAATCATTCAATCATTCATTCATTCATCCATTCATTCACTCATTCACTCATTTGTTTATTCAGAAACATTATTTAAAAAATAAAAAAATATTTTTTATGATAAATCCAAATATTTTTCTAACTTTGAAAATGAATGCCATTTGAAAAAGGACCAAAGATAGCTCACTAGTAGAACACCCGCCTTGGACAACTGGCAGCTCATACGGTTACCTACTATCCTTGAGTCCTCTGAGATGCAATCATTTTTAAGAGTTTTTATATCAAAGTTTAATATCATTCAGTTAATTTCATTTCCTTCTAAAATCCATGTAAAACTATTTTCTCTTTAATGAAATCAGATTTGGATCATGTCCCTAGTCACTTTTATTTATTCAATCATTTTCATTCATATACCAATATACATACTCATAATTATTTTAAGGATATACCTCATGAATTGATAAATGATCCAAATGACATCTTTGAATCAAATTCTCATAATTATGTTCACTATAACGATCATGGGACAGATAAGGAGGAAGTTGTACTAGAGGAGTTTTTTAAGTTAGTTGAACAAGAAAAGAAGCTTATAAAACCCCACTTGGAAGGAACAGATTTAATCAATCTGGGTGATGATGAGGTAAAAAAGGAAATTAGGATTGGAACCATCCTCATGCCAGAGCAAAGTTAATTATCGAAGGATCTACTCATTGAGTTCTCATTTGGACACCAATATCATGGAACACGGGCTACCTTTGAAATTAAGTTGCAAGCCCTATACAAGTTGTGAAGGATGAAACTTGAGATGATGCCGAAGACTAAAGAAGAGGTTAAGAAACAATTCGATGTGGGATTTTTGAAAGTAGCTAAATATCTAAAGTGGGTGGTGAATATTGTACCAGTGCCTAAAAAGGATGGGAAAGTCAAAATGTGCATCGATTATAGAGATTTGAACCGAGCTAGCCCCAAGAACAATTTTTTGTTACCTCATATAGACACATTGGTGGATAACACTACTAAACATTATATTTTCTCTTTCATCGATAGTTTCTTGGGGTATAATCAAATCAAAATAGCGAGGGAGGACATGGAAAAGACCATATTCATCACGACCCGGGGAACTTTTTGTTACAGGGTCATGTCGTTTGGTTTAAAAAATGTTGGGGCCATGTCTCAACGAGCAATGGTGACACTAATTCATGACATGATGCATAAAGAGATTGAATTTTATGTTAATGATATGATAGCAAAGTCTGCTAAGGAGGAAAGTTATGTGGAAAACCTCCACAAACTATTTGAAATATTGAGGAAATATAAATTGAGATTGAATCCAACAAAATGTACTTTCAGGGTAAAGTCGACAAAGCTATTGGGTTTCATAGTGAGTGAACGGGGAATTGAAATAGGCCCGACGATGTTCGAGTAATTCAAAATTTGACACCCCCTAAAACTCAAAAGGATGTAAGAGGTTTTTTGGGACGGTTAAATTACGTGTCTCATTTCATCTCACAGTCGACGGATACATATGATCCCATCTTCAAGCTCTTACGTAAGGATAGTGATGGTGAATAAACTGAAGATTGTCAAAAAGCATTCGAGAAAGTAAAAGAGTATTTTGCTAAGCCACCAATTTTTATTCCCTCGGTGCTAGGAAGACCTTTGATTTTGTATTTGCTAGTGCTGGATAATTATATAGTTTATGTTTTGGGGCAATGAGATGGTTCAAACAAGAAAGAGCACGCAATCATTATCTGAGCAAGAAGTTCACGGAATATGAAGCCAAGTATTCCCATCTGGAAAAGATGTGTTCTGTGCTTTAGTATGGACGCACGTCGACTAAGGCAATATATGTTATATCACACCACCTTCCTTATCGTAAAGTTAGACCCTTTGAAGTACATTTTCGAGAAGCCTTCATTGTCAGGGAGATTTGCTCGTTGGCAAGAGGTATTTTCTGAGTATGACATCGATTGTGTGTCCTAAAAGGCTATAAAAAGAAGTATAGTCGTGGACTTTATGGTAGATCAAACGAAAGAGGAATACGAGCCCATGAGATTTGATTTCCAAGACAACGAGATCATGTCAATTTTGAAGTACGAAGAAGAGATTTGGAGGGTGTATTTCGATGGAGCATCCAACATGATAGGGCATGGGATTGGGGTAGTACTAATCTCCCCAAGTGGCTAGTACTCTCTTGCTACAGCTAAACTGATGTTCACCTGTACGAACAATGTAGCTGAATACAAGGCATGTATTTTGGCACTTCAGATCGCCATTGAGAAAAATATCAGGGTTTTAAAAGTTTTTCGTGACTCAATGTTAGTTGCTACCAATTAAGAGGAGAATGGGAAATAAGGGATTCCAAGCTGATTCACTATCAAACACATGTGCATGGGTTGATCAAAGAGTTTGATGATGTCTAATTTTGTCATTTTCCAATAGAAGAAAACCAGTTAGCAGACTTATTAGCTACTCTAGCTGCCATGTTCAAAGTAGGATTTGAAACAGAAGTGCAACCTATACAGCTAAGGGTCAAGGACTCACCGGCCCATTACGTGGTAGGAAACCATGGTATGTTGACATTAAACGGTATTTACAATACCAGAAATACCCAGATTGCGCCTTAGAAAATGATACACGAATAATTAAGAGACTGGCTATGGGTTTCTTCTTAGACGGTGAGTTTTTGTACAAAAGAAGACGTGACCAAACCCTGTTGAAATGTGTCGACACAAAATATGCAAAACAGATAACGAAGGAAATCCATGATGGAGTATGTGGAGCACATAGTAACGGATATATGATGGCAAGGCAAATCATGAGGGCTGGATATTTCTGGTTGACGTTGGAGCGAGATTATTTAAATTATTCTCGGAAATGTCATAAATGCCAGATTTATACTAACAATATTAACACTCCTCCTACCAATCTTCATGTCTTAGTGCCTCATTGGCCGTTCTCAATGTAGGGCATGGATGTCATTGGCCCCATCTCATCGAAAGCATCAAATAGGCATCGCTTCATCTTTGTAGTGATTGATTACTTCACCAAGTAGGTCGAATTCACTTCATATGTCAATGTAACTCGATCAGTTATCTGTAAATTTCTGAAAAAAGAGGTCATTTGTCGGTCCGGTTTACCAGAAAGAATCATCTCAGACAATGCAACAACTTAAACAATGCCTTGATAGAAGAGGTTTATGCACAATTTAAGATCAAGCATCACGATTCTGCACCATATCATCCAAAAATGAATGGGGCAGTCGAGGCCGCAAACAAGAATATCAAGAAGATCATTTCCAAGACAATAGAAACGTATAGCGATTGGCATAAGAAACTCCCTTTTGCTTTCCACGCATACCGCACGTCTGTCACGACTTCGACTAGAGCTACTTCATTTTCATTAATGTTTGGCATAGAGGTCGTTTTACCTATCGAGGTTCAAATCCTATCTCTACAAGTGTTGAGGGAGGTGTGACTTGAGGAGGTTGAATGGGTTCAAGAAAGATACGAGCAGCTGAATTTAATTGAGGAAAATAGATTAGCAGCTTTATGTCATGGCCAGTTGCATCAGTAAAGAATGATGAAGGCCTATAACAAGAAGGTGCGACCAAGGCAGTTCAAAGAAGGAGATCTAGTACTGAAGAATATTATGCCATATGTTCATGATCATCGGGGAAAATGGACGCCAAAATGGGAGGGACCGTATATGGTGAAGAAAGCTTTCTCTGGTGGAGCATTGATTCTCGCTGAAATAGACGGAGACAAATGTCGAACCTTGTAAATTCTAATGCCGTGAAAAAATAATTACTTAAACACTAAGCTTGATTGTTCTTAAAGAGTTATTCACATTAAGTAATATTGGCTTTTTTCTGTTTTGCTTTTCTTTTTGCATCACTTTTGAGGTTACATTTTACCTTGAAATCTTGCATTCTCTTTAAGGTTAATTACTTAATATGTTGGTCATGTTCAAAGTGACGAATGGTATTTTTGAAATATCCTTCACTTGAAGAAAATTTCATCCTTTGTTAACCATTTTAGGTCATCTTGTTTGTTCAAAATTGACCCTTGTCGAAGGATCACCCTCTATGTTAGAGGATAATTTGTGAGGTTTTGGGTATGGATCAATGATTTTGCAACATTGTGAGACAAACATGAAATTATGTGCAATTCAAATTGAAAAGATGGGGGCATTCCCAAAAATGACATTTGTGATGAGATTAACCATATTTTGAAATGATAAATGGCATTCTTTTGTTCTCCTCGTCACTTGGATAGCATTATATCCCTTACTACCCCATGTTGAGCCTAATGTATCTTCTTTCTGAACCCTAATTAAAGTTATCCATCGAACATTATGGATTGACAAGAAATATCATGAAAAATGAAAGTAAAATTCTAAATTCTTGATCTCATTCCGAAAAAAGAAAAAAGAAGAAATAAGGAAAGCGAACAAGAAACAAAAAAGAAAGGAAATAGGAAGGTGTAAGAGCGAAGAAAAGTGATTGAGAAATGGAAGGAGCAATCAGAAATTCAAAATAACTCCTCATGGTTTTTGTACTCTTTCACATAATATATATTTTAGCCTAGAAAACCTTTATCTGATTGACCCTTAACCATCAGACCACGTTACAACCCTTAAAAGACCATTTTGATCGAATATGTTTCTTCAAATCAAGACGTTAATACTTGGGAAATTGTGACATCTTTAAGAGCATAAAAGAGGGAGATGAACTCTAAGGTGAAAACTAAAAAATAAGCAGTCTAGAGAGATTTCTAAAAGAAGAAGAAGAAGAAGATATGAGATGCAATGGAGGATAATGAAGATTTTCAGAAAAAATCGATCCTTCGGTATGAGCCTTGAAGTCATCTATTTTAGCCCTTTCTTTCGCACCCAAACTCAAGCTGACACTATAACCTTGGAACAAGTCCATCCCTGATTGCTCATGGCCGGTTTAGATTAGGGAATTAATCTACTTGGAGAATGTAAGAGTCTATAGAAAGAAAATTTTGCGTAAATAAAAAAACACAAAAAAAAGAACAACAAAAGAAAAAAAGAAATCAAAAAAGAAAAAAAATAAAGAGAGAGCAAGAGAAAGGAACTATATTGAAGAATATCTACTTTAAGACACAATTTTATAAAAGAGCATGGTATAAGATTCACAGTTGGAATGTAACACCCCGAATTCTAGGCTAGACGTTTTAAGGTTTGTGGGTATGGTCAGCGAGTAGGTTGTACTATTGTGTTTAGTTATACATTTAAACGATAGAATAGGCCTGCTGGTTTGGTGGTTGTGTGAGTATTAGTGTACCTCTTGGTTCTGGGTTCAAGCCTTTGGGTGTGCGTTTTAAGTGATATATTTTTATTTTGTTAAATAGTAAACTAATTTTAAGTTTTAAATTAATAATTAGTTTTATTATTAGGATTACTTTTATTTTTTTATTATTTTTGGTTGGGTCTCTAGACGTTTTGTTTTTTTTTTCTTTTCTTTTTCTTCTGTTCTTTTTGCTTCTTCTTTATTTTCCTTTGGAAACAGTTCTTACGGGTGGATCTTGGAAAGTTTCTCTCCTCCGTTGTCGAGTCAGTGTCAGGGCCTCTCCAATTGTGAATCAGGTGTGGGTTTTGCATCCTTCCTTATTTATTTGTGAATTCTCATTTTAACTTTGTGAAAGTCAACATTTATGCATGTGTTCGCAAATCGATTGTTTATGATGTGTTATCACTGCCTTATGTTTAGAATTTGTATGGTTTGGTGTAATTTTGAAATTTTAAGGGCTGGGAAATGCTTCGTGGCTGAAAGTACATTTTTCGGAGCTATTTTAGGGTACTTTTGTGACCACATAGGTGGCCACACAGGCGTGTGCCGATTCACAAAGCCGTGTGCTTTTAGGAATTAGGGTTTCCAGGCTGATTTGGGCACCACACGACCGTGTGGCCTATTTAAGGATTTTTGTCAATTTACACACGGCTATGTCCCCTGGGCACATGAGCGTGTGTGTCTGGGAATTAGAGATTTAGTACTTTGGTGCCACACAGTCTGGCCACATGGTCTTGTGGCTAGTTTAGGGATTTAGGGATCCCACATGGGCGTGTGTTTTGGATATAAAGTTGTGTCAGCCCTGTACTCTATTTTAGCACAATTGAATAGTGAGTTAAACGGTCGTATCCCTGGTTCACACGGGCATGTGGGGCTTCGACTTATGTGTTATTTGTGACTGTTATGTAAGATGATTGATTTTGAACCCGATTTACTGAGTGTGTGTGCATATATGCTTCTATCTGATTGTCTGCAGATGTGTTCACCATTTCTATGAGATTGTATGCATACATACGTTTGCATAAAATAAATCTTTGGGTTGGTTGCGAAGAGAAGGGAGACTGATTCTGATCTGATCTGGCAGTTCTTCTACAATTTATTCGTACAGCAGTTTACCACACTGTATCGCATGTACGTCAGCTTTGCTACGTACTATTATCTGATCTGGCAGTCTAAACTACAATATGACTATACAGCAGACTACTGTATTGCACTGTACTACATATACGCCAGTCCTGTTGTGTATTAATATTTGAGTGGCTTAGTCCACATGTATGGTGTGTAAGGTTGGATGGGCCTTCCGAGGTCTTATCTGGTTTGTTTGGTTGGATGAGCTTAATTAGCTCTTATGGGGTGTGATTAAAGGACGGAGAGGTGTGTTGCCTAGACGGGTGGGTTTTGTTACTTGATTGCATTCATACGCATTTCTTGATTGTTCTGGGTGAAGATTATTTGACAGTGTTTTGTCTGACTGAATAACACATGTAACTGAATATCTGTGTGGGACATGGTGTGCTTAAATTGTTCCCTTCTGTTGGGACGTTGGTTCCATGTTCACTTTCTGGTTTTGTGTATATCTGTGTGTATGTTTTGCTTTTGAATCGATTTCTAAAAATCTGTTGTTATACATTTGGAACTCACACTAAGCTAATGTAGCTCACCCCTAGTGTTTCCCCTTGTAGGTACATTTTTGAACTCTGATGCTGGACGCAATATGCGGATGTCTTAAACAGTCACGGTTAAAAATAAAATAACAATTCTTCTCTTCAGTTTCTACTTTTTTATTCGGTGTTGAATTGTAAGGTTTTTTTAAGGACTGTGGTACAAGTTCATCTTTTAATTTTTCTCGTAAAACTAATTTTATTCATAAACTAAATTTAACTGTAATGTTTCTGTTTGAAATCTAAAAGATTAAATATTATTAGTTCGTAAAGAGATAAATATGTTTGTAATTGAATTTTTAGATATCTTGTTTTGTAAAAACTTTCGTACCACCACTTCGGTGATCAATGTGACCTCCAGAATTAGGTCTATAGGCTGGGTTTAGGGTGTTACATTTAGTGGTATCAGAGCCAAGTTTGTAAAAACTTGGCTAGTGTTTCTACACATCCGTGTGTGCACGTAGTTGTTATAAAAAAATTTGAGAAACTTTACCACAATAAATTGAAATGATTTGTGTTTTGGAAATGTTTTACCAAAATAAGATGTCTGAGACTCCGATGCTGGTCTAGGTGGAAATTCAAAACTGTAAGATTATAAATGTAGATTTTGTATTTATTTGTGTTCATTTTCTGGAAATATAGATATCTTGAGTTAACCACAGGGCAGATATGGATTTTGAAGGTAAGAAAGAACGCGAGGAGTTGTCCACTTCTCCAGGATGTGTGTCTATTTAGGTTTCAGAGGACAATACGGTTCTGCCAACTTCGGGTAGCGATAACCCAGAGTTTGCTACTAAGGCATTGTCTCAGGTAGTGAGGGAAGTGCTAGAGAAAGTGTTTGAGCCTAGGATAAGAGGGACTAGTGAAACGTTTCAAGCTAGGTGTGTAGATTATAGGAAGAAAAGAGATCACAGTCCTCTAAGGTTAGAGCCTCGTTCTGCGGTATGTTAGAATGCATTTGAGTGGCAATAGCGATTTTGCGAAGGGCACTGGTAGTGGTGTGAGTGCTCTGTTTTGTGAGCACTATAAGAAGCGCCATTCGGGCAAATGCTGGAAAAAGACGAGATCATGTTTTCGATGTGGGTCCACAAAACATCAGATTAGAGACTGTCTTTGGTAATTTTGAGACAGGTATGGTGGTAAATGTTTCGATATTTTGATTAGAGCATAGTAACTGTGTGTGATAGGACACGAATGTGTATTTGCTTCAATGGCTAAGTGTTCTGGGTGTGTGTGAGAGATCTTGAGTTCAAGCTTAGTGTGGTAGTGTTTTGGGACTAGAGTGCGCAATGGGAGCGTAGTGGTGTAACTTGTGTTACACCTCTGTTCTGTTGGTTTGAAATTTCGGGGACGAAATTTCTTTAAGGAATGGTGAGTTATAACACCCCGAATTCTAGGCTAGAAGTTTTAAGGTTTATGGGTATGGTCAGCGAGTATGTTATGCTATTGTGTTTAGTTGTGCGTTTAAGTGACAGAATGGGCTTGCTAGTCTGATGGCTGTATGAGTACTCTGGGTTTTGGGTTCGAGTCTTTGGGTGTGCATTTTAAGTGATATATTTTTATTTTGTTAAATAGCAAACTGATTTTAAGTTTTAAATTAATAATTAGTTTTATTATTAGGATTATTTTTATTTTTTTATTATTTTTAGTTGGGTCTCTGGACGTTCTGTTTTCTTTTCTTTTCTTTTGCTTCTGTTCTTTTTGCTTCTTTTTTACTTTCCTTTGAAAACGGTTCTTAGTGGTGGATCTTGGAGAGTTTCTCTCCTCTGTCGTCGAGTGAGTGTCAAGGTGTCTCCGATTGCGAATCAGGTGTGGGTTCTGTATCCTTCCTTATTTATTTTCAAATTCTCAATTTGACTTTGTGAAAGTCAGCATTTATGCGTGTGTTCTCAAATCGATTGTTTATGATGTGTTATTGATGCCTTATGCTTAGAATTTGTATGGTTTGGTGTAATTTCAAACTTTCGAGGGCTGGGAAGTGTTTCATGGCTAAAAGTACATTTTTCGGGGCTATTTTAGGGTGGTTTTGTGACCACACGGGTGGCCACATGGGCGTGTGCCAATTCACACGGTCGTCTGCTTTTGGGAATTAGGGTTTTCGGGCTGATTTGGGTGCCACACAGCCTCGTCACACGGCTGTGTGGCCGATTTGGGTATTTTTGTCGATTTACACACGGCCTTGTCCCCTAGGCACACGAGCATGTATGTTTTGGAATTAGCAATTTAGTGCTTTTGTAGCATCCTGAAATAGGGCCTAGTCAGAACAGTAGTTTCGGGACCACAATCCAACTTTGAAATATTTATTTTATGATTATTATGA
Source organism: Gossypium anomalum (assembly GCA_025698475.1). NCBI lineage: Eukaryota > Viridiplantae > Streptophyta > Magnoliopsida > Malvales > Malvaceae > Gossypium > Gossypium anomalum. Next base: position 46,010,302 of record CM046963.1, read on the forward strand.
GGTCTAGAATATGAGAATATGTATGTGTTAAAGTTTCATGAAGAAATTCTATGAGTAAGGTGTCCAATTGGAAAATAAGGACCAAATTGAATAAATTGCAAAACTCAGATTCTGGAAGCAATTTGTATGAAATTGCTTTAGATTATTAATTAGAAGGTCTTAAAGAGCAATTTGCCGAATTTCTAGGTTTTTGGACAAAAATGGGCATGTATGGATGAAATTTGAAAGAAAGGGCTTGAGGGCATTTTGGTCATTTGGCTAATTAATGAAATAAAATGGGAAAAATAAGCCAAAAATCAACCATTCTTCTCCCTCATCCAGCCAAAATTCTCAAGCTCTCCATAGCTAGGGTTTTCAACATTTTCAAGCTCAATAGTAAGTGCTCCCAAGCCTCATTTTTAATGTTTTTTGTATTTTTGAAATCACGGTAACTTACTCTCTTTATTTCTACCCATATTTCATGCTAGGGTTCATGTTTAGAAATTTACCCATGCCTGAGTTACTTGTATTCTTATGGTTTATGGAGGAATATGAAAGTTTAAAAGATGGTAAACAACTTTTACTAAGTAATTTTTCATGGAAATGGCTTTAGGGACCATTTTGTAAAAGTTGTAAAAAAATGGGTAAAAAGATGAGGAATAATGGAAAAATGTGGGCTGCCATAAGAGGAAAGAACATTCGGCTAGGCTTGGGTAAGGTAGAAATTGCATGTATTTCATTATACGAGCCTAGGGACTAAATCGTAAAAATGTGAAAAGTTAGGGGCTAAACAGTTATTTAGACCGAGGTGAAATATAGACTCGAAAAGTATAATGTGAGCTGTTAATGATTCATTTTTATTGTTATAGACACCGAGGAACAAATTTCGGAGGTCGATCGAGGAAAATGAAAGGTTTCAGAATAACCGAAACACGATACCGGAACGAGTACTAGGTAAGTTCGGATAACTTAAAGTAAACTCACAATATGCCTAATTGCACAATTTATGAATGTATAATAATTACATTCGATGATGGCATGAAAATCCATGAAATGTATCCTTAATAATGACATGTTGATAAATATCCCGGTTGAGGTTAAAAAGGGAAATTCGAAGGATAAACCATGATTTACATGTGACTTGAGATCCTGCATGTGTTGCAGAAAGGATTTAGCCCAGACGGGTAACCCGTTGATCTCAAATACAGAAAGGATCTAGCTCGGACGGGTGTTCCTTGAGTGATCGAGCCTCCCAAAGAATATGTGTGCAATTTGGATTCAGCCCGGACTGGTAATCCGATTAGGGTCTGAATTTAGCTTGGACTGGTAATTCAGATCCGAGCTCATTAAGGGTTTTTGTCGCCATAAGGGATTTAGCCTGGACTGGTAATCTCGACACCACTCAATGGGATTTAGCCTGGACTGGTAATCCCGACACCACTCAATGAGTTTATATTACAGGGGATTTAGCCTGGACTGGTAATCCCGCTATAAGATGTGAGGTTCGCGGGAGTGCATACATGAAATGATCGCTCTTATGACTTAACGGTAAATAGATAATCCATCGAGATTTTTGAGAAACTTAACGGGATAATATAAGATATGTATAAATGGAAATGTTGAATGATGAGCTCATCTAAGATTAATTACATGGTGCTTTTTTTATGTGACGAACTTGTTGATTGAGTGCATGTGATAGGGAAACCATTCCATTCTTGTTGATTTTATTGCCTAATATGGTTGTATGCTAATTAATCAGTAAGTTTACTTTCCAGTTACTCGGGCTTACTAAGCATATAAGTGCTTACCCCACTCTTTTCCCTGTCTTACAGAGCTCAATGACTCATAAAGATTGGAAGATGGTAGGATAATCAACACACTATCAACTAGTCCAGCTTTGGTATATAGACACTTTTATTTTGTTCAATGGCATGTGTAGGGCTTTTGTTTATTTTGTTATACGTGTCATTTGATATGTCAAAATGAAGGCATGTAAAGTATGCATATTCACTTGCATATGGCCATGGGGATTGGCTCATTTTGACGTAGGTTATGACTTACAAATTTGTGCATGCTTATGTCTAAATATTCTTGTGATATTTAAATGTGGCATATCACAATTAGGCTTAAGTAATGTAACCAAATTACATGGGATGGCTTGGCCATAACTAGCAATGAGTTATAATAATGAGCCAAGCTTAAAAGTGTTATAAGACATAAAAACCCTTAATACAAAAAGGGAATAACCTAGCATGAGTAAAACCGATGAGGTGAGGTTTACATACAATGAGGTTTGCTAAGGCCATTTAAGAGAGTAATTAGGCCATGTTGAATATTATAGGAGTCTATAAGTGTGAGTGGATATTAAAGGGTGACCAAAGGCTTAGGAAATAACCTAACAATCTCCACACAGGTAGACACACAGGCATGTGTCTAGACCGTGTGTGACACACGGATCGCCCCATGGGCGTGTGGTATGGTCGTGTGTCCCCTGCACCTAAAAATTTTAAGTCAGAATGCATGGTAGTAAACACATGGGCAGAGACACGGCCGTACTTCTCAACCATGTGGAGGGCATGGCCTAGCACATGGGCGTGTGTCTTGACCATGTGCCCCTAGATGCATGCTGACGTCATAAATAGAATGGTCGAGTTTTTGGACACGGGTGACCACACGGGCGTGTCTAGGCCGTGTGAAGGACACGGGTGTGTCTAGGCCATGTGAAGGACACGGGTGTGTGCTTAGCCGTGTGAAAACCCCTGTAGGTTCAAAATATAAAATAAATTCAATTAATTTCACACGAGTAGGGGACATGGGCGTGTCCCAAAGCACACGGGCGTCTCCCAAAGCACACGGGCGTGTGCATTACCTTCACAGAGGCATGTGAAGCTTTACGTAGAAAATTTTTTATGAACTTTCGTAAGTTCTCGGTTTAGTCCCGGATCATTCTTAATGTGTGTTTAGGGCCTCATAGGCCCATAATAGGGACACTAAGATGTTAGTTGATTGGTTTCAAGTCGATATGAAATTTTATAACCAGTAATTCCCGAAAATGTCCAAGTACATGTCTAGTAACGCCTCGTACCTAGTCCCAGTCTTGGGTACAGGTAAGGGGTGTTACAGCTTTGGTGCCACACGGTCTGGCCACATGGTCGTGTGGCTGATTTGGGGATTTAGAGATCCCATATGGGCGTGTGTTTTGGACACACAACCGTGTCTGGTGGGCACACGGGCGTGTGAGACCCTCACACAGTCGTGTCTGCCCTGTACTCTATTTTAGCACAATTGGATAGTGAGTTACATGGCCTATTCACATGGGCGTGTGCCTCTATCACACAACCGTGTGCCTCCCTCCACAAGGACGTTTTGACCCCCACACGGCCTAGGTTTTCGACACGGCTGGAGCACACGACCTTGTGGTCCTAAGTTATTTATTATTGGTTCTGATAATGCTTTTGATTTGAGAATGTGTCTGTATGTCTTAACCCTTGGCTAATCTTCAGTGGGGGTAATTAGGATTCTGAATGGGGCTTCAGCTTATGTGTTATTTGTGACTGTTGTGTGAGATGATTGATTCTAAACCCGATTTTCTAGCTGTATATGCATACCTGCTTCTATCTGATTGTCTGCCGATGTGTTCACTGTTTCTGTGAGATTGTATGCATACATACATTTGCATAAAATAAATATTTGGGTTGGCTGCAAAGAGAAGGGAGACTGATTATGACCTAATTTGGCAGTTCTTCTACAATTTATTCATTTAGCGATTTATCGCACTATACCACATGTACGTCAGCTTTGCTACGTACTATTATCTGATCTGCTAGTCTAAACTACAACATGACTGTACAGCGGACTACTGCATTACACTATAATGCATATACGCCAGCCCTGTTGCATATTAATATCTGAGTGGCTTAGTCCACATGCATGGTGTGTAGGGTTGGATAGGCCTTCCAAGGTCCTATGTATTGTATTTGGTTGGATGAGCTTAATTAGCTCTTACGGGATCTGATCGGGGGACGGGTGTAACACCCCTCACCCATATTCAACGCTAGAATAGGGTTACGGAGTATTACCGGACTTATAGCACAATAGTCATACATTCACATACATTTCTCAAATCTCATGCATTCATCATTCAAACTTAATCACATTGTCACTAACACAAGCCTATGGGGCCCAAAACATGCATTCGGAAAGGTTCGGGACTAAACCAATAACTCAGGAAACTTTTACAAAACTTAGAAAATTTTTCCATAATACAGAGGACACACAGTCTCCATCTGAAATGATCAACAACGGTACCCTGTGTAATCTCACAATCGCGGATATGTAAAAGTTGGCCAATCTATCAAGAGAGCAATCTGTTCATATAGGAATAAAGTGAGCCAACTTCATTAGTCTATCCACTATAACCCAAACAACATCTTTCTTTTTCGGGGTTAACAGTAGTCCAGTCACGAAGTCCATTGTAACACACCTCGCCCGTATCCGTCGCCGGAGGGGTAAGGAATGTTACCAAATAAGCCTTAATTTCATTTCTAAATATCATTTATATAAATAAAACATTTCAAGCATTATCGATCAACATCCATATACACATACATTAATTATGAAAAACACATGTTAACTTAATAAGCCATTTTCGCATGGCTATACATATATACATCACCAAAAGATACCAGGTCAATTTACAAAGTCAATCCTATACATGCCATTATCAAAATTTCATCAAAAGTGTACCAAAAAGCTTAGATAGTGTGGTCGACTTCGACTTTGAAACTCCCGACTCCGATGGATGACGAGCAAAAATCTATAAAACAGAGAATCAAAGCAAAAGAATAAGCATTTCTATGCTTAGTAAGCTTTAAGTAATGAAATCATCTAGAAGATTAGCATAATAATGTCAAGTCTATATGAATCAACCCTTGGCCGAATCTAAACATAACTAAAGTACTTCTTTATCGATCATATCACAAAGGTAAAATCAATACATCCAACTATTTTCACTCTATAGCCGAATACATTCGTCTCAAATTTTCATGCGAATCTCATGCATATATATACATACATTTCATATTTGAGAAGTTGGATTTTCTAATTCGAAATTCATACACCCTAGTCAAATCATAAACGTTCAAATGATTTAAAACAATGGTCTAAGCATACTTACCGAATTTCGTAATACTGAATTAAAGATAATCATATTCTCAACGAGAGTAAGTTACTTACTTGGTCATTTCACGGTAAGTCGCACATGTTTTTTAAAATCATTTTGACATGTATTATATAATTTCTCTTACGCATACTTACGGTTTATCAACCCAATTATTATGCCGGCATAGACGTCCTTTGGAACTAAGCCCGATTCTTAGCACTGGCCTAAAAGCCCTTCGAGACCAAGCTCGATTTACGCCACTGGCTTGAAAGCCCTTCGAAACTAAGTTCGGTTACATCACTGGCTCAAAGCCCTTCGGAACTAAATCCGGTTATGACACTGGCTTAAAGCCCTTCGGAACTAAATTCGGTTATAACACTGGCTTAAAGCCCTTCGAGACCAAGCTCGGATTTAAACCCCGGTTAACATTTACACATATATGCACATTTAGATATCAATTTGATGCTCGAATACAATTACAGCATATTTACTAACCAAATCGCGATCGGTTCACTAATCATAAACAAATAACATGATCCCGTTTCGTTATTCCAGAAGCTTTCTATAACCATACGGCTACAAAGAAATATTCTACTTATTTATTTGGTCATGTAACGCAAGCAAAACCACCAGGTTATAATTTATTTATCATGCTCATAATTATATAATTACTTATCTAAACATAAGCTAGGTTTCATTACTCAAAGACTTACCTCGAATACTTTTGAACTGTGGCGGATAGGCTACTCGATTGTTTTCTCCTTTCCCTTATCAGATCTAGATCCTCTTTGCTCTTGAGCTTAATTTAAAACAATTAAATTCATTCAATTTCTAATCAACAAGGCGATTTAATATAATACAAGTATATTAGAAGGTTTAGGTATATATATGTATATATGTGACTTAATGATTAACTATCAAACATCATAAGCATATATATGTATGTGTTCTCTAGTTACGCACAACCCAACATCTTACCTAAGCATCATTCCGACCTAATACTCATATGGTCATTAACATTTTATTAATCACTTCTCAAGCCAAAAAGACATATTTAAACAAAGTACGTTTTTGCTTGAATGCAAAACTCATGCATCGAAATAACATTTCACATACCTATATTATTCATAAAAACTTTTTTTTCATTGAATATACGTATTTATATATATATGAACTATTTGTAACATACTTATTACTCATTTTCAAAGCAAAATACTCATATTATATTTATACAATTACAAACCGAATATACCTTTACTTACATCACTTAACATCAACCCCCAATTTCTTGACAAAACACATATATTCAAAAGAAAATAAGGCAATATAACAGCCTTTAGTCCCATTTTTAATCCATGCATCTCACATTCCAAGCATTCATCCTATTTTATCATTTAAAATACAACATTGTACAATAATTTCCTAATTCAAATTCGACTATTTCACCAAAACACAAGATGATTTATTAATATTGTTCAACCATTTAAACCACTTGCAAATACCTTAAACTATCTAAATTAACAACCATAAACCTCTTTCATCTTTTGCCATGGTCGAATTCCCAAGATACTACACAATTCTAAATTTGGTTATGGGTTAAGAAAAGAACCTAATAACTAACTTAAAAGATGCTAAAAATTTAAAAGTTATTATTGAACTTACCTTAATTTAGTAATCACCATGACCGAATTTCTCAAAGCTTCACTTTCTCTTCTTTCTCTAGCTACGGCAATGGAGGAGAAAACATAGCCAACCTTGGTTTCTCCTCCCACTATCTCATATTTTAATTTCTTTATTCATTAATAATATGGCATTTTACTAATAAAGCTAATCAAAATTATCATATTTTATAATATAATAGTAACATGGCCGGCCACTAACTAGAAATGGGTAAATTAACATGCAAAACCATACCTTTAAACACATGCATTTTTAAACCATTAAAAATTAACCAATCACATTTCAAAAGTATCAAATATAAGTCCTATTGAATAAATTCACATGCAAATGACCAAATCGAAGCTTGAAATTTTCACACTTGTATTTAATCACTTCATAAACATGAAATATAACTTATAATCATTTTTATAGCTCGGTTCTGTGGTCCCGAAACCACTTCCCGACTAGGGTCAAATTAGGGCTGTCACATCCATGGTGATCCTATCCCACTTCCATTCGGGAACCATCACAGGCTATAATAAACCCGAAGGTACTTGGTGTTCCGCCTTAACTTGTTGACATATCAGACATTTCGATACAAATTCAAAGATATCTCTTTTCATACCATTCCACCAGTACATAGTCTTTAAATAATTGTACATCTTGGTACTTCTCGGGTGAATTGACAGACGACTATCATGTGCCTCTTGCAAAATTTTCCGAATAAACTCATCATCTTTGGGTACACAGACCCTATCTCGAAACATCAAACAACCATTAGAATCAATCCAAAAATCTTATTCAACTCCTGATTCACATTGTGCTCTTTTGACTTGCAAGTCACTATCCTTGATCTGAGCTATGCAAACCTCTTGGAGAAATGTCGGCCTGGCTCTCAACTCCGCTAAGACCGAACCATCATCAGATAACGTCAAACGCGTGTTCATAGCCCTCAGAACAAACAAGGACTTTCTGCTCAATGCGTAGGCGACTACATTCGCTTTACCAGGATGGTAATCGATCACAAACACATAATCCTTAATCAACTATAGCCACTTTCGCTGTCTCAGATTCAATTCCTTTTGAGTCATCAAGTACTTCAGACTCTTGTGATCGGTGAATACACGGCAAGTTTCACCATACAAATGCTGTCTCCAAATCTTCAAGGCAAATACTATGGCCGCTAGCTCTAAATCATGAGTCGAATAGTTTTTCTTGTGTTGTTTTAGCTACCTCGAAGCATAGGCTATCACCTTGCCCTCTTGCATCAGCACATAGCCCAGTCCATTTAAGGATGCATCGCTGTAAATCACAAGTTCCTTTCCTGGTTCAGGTTGTACCAAAACTAGAGCTTCTGTAAGTAGTGTCTTCAATTTATCAAAACTTTGTTGACATTTTTCTGACCATTCAAACTTAATGTCTTTTTGTAGTAACCTCATCAAGGGAGTAGCAATCATCGAAAATCCTTTTACAAAGCGTCGGTAATAACTGGCTAAGCCTAAAAAGCTTCTGACCTCTGTCACGTTCTTTGGCGGCTTTCATTTGACAATAGCAAAAATTTTATTTAGATCAACTCGGATGCCATCACCCGACATAATATGACCGAGGAATCCAACCTCTCGAAGCCAAAACTCACTCTTGCTAAACTTAGCATAAAGTTGCTTATCCCGTAAAGCCTGTAAAATAGCCTTCAAATGTTTAGCATGCTCAGACTCATTCCGAGAATAGATCAAAATATCATCTATGAATACTACTACAAACTTGTCCAAGTACGGCCAAAATACTCGATTCATTAAATCTATAAACACAGCCAGGGCATTTGTTAGACCAAAAGGCATGAGGAGGAACTCGTAGTGACCATACCTCATCTTGAAGGCAGCCTTAGGCACATCTGCCTCCTTAACTCGTAACTGGTAGTAGTCGGATCTTAAATCTATTTTTGAAAATATGGTGCCTCCCCTCAGCTGATCGAACAAATCGTCAATCCTTGGCAACGGATACTTATTCTTAATAGTCACTTTATTGAGTTGTCGGTAGTCTATGCACAACCTCATCGATCCATATTTCTTTTTCACAAATAATACGGAAGCACCCCAAGGTGAAGAGCTCGATCTTGCGAACCCTTTGTCAGTCAATTCTTGCAACTGTGACTTTAATTCCTTCAACTCAGTTGGAGCAATTCTATACGGAACAATGGAGATAGGCATCATTCCCGGTACTAGCTTAATACAAATTCCACCTCTCTAACCGGAGGTAATCCTGGTAGCTCTTCTGGGAACACGTCGGGATACTCATACAATCTTCAACTCAGATTCTTTAGTATTCAATATGAACGCAAGATAAGCTTCGTACCCTTTTCTCATGTACCTTTGAGCCATCATTGCAGTAATCACAGCCAACGGTGCATTCAACTCATTCGAATCAACCCGGAGAATTTCACTATCTGAACATTTCAATTCTATGTACTTACTCCTGCAGTTCACAATCACGTCATAGACGGTCAACCAATCCATACCACGTATCACATCAAATTCGTCAAATGGCAAAAGCATAAGATTTGCTGGAAAACAATGACCTTGAATTGTCAAAGGACAATCCTTACAAACCTTATCTACTAATACCGACTTGTCTAGAGGGTTCGACACCTTAATTACAAACTCTGTTGGTTCCATAGACATTCATGCTACCAATTTCATACATATATATGAATGGGTTGATCTCGGGTCAATCAAGGCAATAACATGAGTATTATAAAGAGAAAATGTACTCGTAATGACATCGGGAGCTGAAGCTTCCTCTCTAGCACGTATCGCGTAAGTTCTCGCTGGGGTTCGAGCCTCTGACTTTGCAGTCGTATCCTTGGCAGCAGTTCGACTACCACTTGCACTTCCAGGATGTCATGGTGGTCTACCTCGAGGATTAGGAACATTAGACTTTGGGGCTAAATCCACCTCTTTATCTGCTCGTTTCGGGAAATCTTTAAGGAAGTGGTCAAGGGAACCACATCTAAAACATGTCCCAATCTTCATTCGGCATTCCCTGAAATGAAACTTGTTGCAGCTCTTACATCTCATTTTTGATCATCTACACTCCCCACACTAGTTACCCTCTGGGAGGAAGACTTTGGGTTGTGTCGTTTAGAGCTTCTTGTTTTGCCTGAAAACCCCACCGATGCAGTGGAGCGTTCTTGTTGACTCTTCGATTTCTTTATGGGAAAAGAGTGCATTCTGCCAGTAGACCTCTTACTCGAAGCTCTAGCTTCTCTCTTTGCTCTCTTTCTTTCATTGTTCAGCTCCTCAGCCTTCTTGGCTCGATCGGGTAACATAGCTAACTCCCTTATTTCAAGAATCCCAATTAACAGTTTGATATCCTCATTCAGACCTTCTTCTAAGCGCTTACACATTTTCGCCTCCGATTGGACCCACTCGCTTGTATACTGACTCAGTCTTACGAATTCTCTTTCATATTCTGACACGGTTATGTTTCCTTGTTTGAGTTTCAGGAACTCCTTCCACTTCTGGTCCAAGAACCTTTGACTGATATACTTCTTCCTAAATTTTGCTTGGAAGAATTCCCATGTGATACTCTCTTTTGGTGCTACTGAGGATACGGTCTTCCACCAACGGTATGCAGTGTCCTTCAATAATGACACTACACATTTCAAACTTTCCTCAAGGGTGCATGACAGTTTGTCGAGAACTCTCATGGTATTCTCAAGCCAAAATTTGACACGTTCTGAATCGTCATCAATTTTGACCCTAAACTCTTCGGCTCCATATTTCCTAAGTTTGTCTATAGGGGCCTTACCAATTCTCATAGGTACCACACCTTGTGGCACCTCTCCTTCAGGTCGAGCAGGGGGTGGAGGAGGTTGTGGTATATTGGGGCAGTTTCTCAAATAATCCCCAAACCATTCATCCATTATCTCAAAGAAGGCAGCTCTTGCCTCTTCTTGGCCTTCAGACACAGGCTTTCTACTACTACTAGCAGTAGCTCGCTGAACAGAAGTTGGAGCATGGCTTTCGGCTCCCTCGGACTCATCTTGAGCTTGATTGGAAGACATTTACTATATTCAAATACAATTGAAAATGGTTAAGATATGTCACACTATCATAACTTGTATAATAACATGTATAGATATAATCGACATATGCTACGTTAGTCCTAAAACTGACTAAATCGTAGCTCTAATACCACTAAATGTAATTACCCTACCCGTACCCGAGACTGGGACAAGGTATTAGACATTACTGTGTACGAACATTACATTTCTGGAAAATTTTGGCTATAAAATTTCGTTCCAAATTAAAAACTAATCAATCATAGTCATAATGTCCCTATTATAGACCTACGAGGCCTAAAACATACATTGAGAATGGTCCGGGACTAAATCGAGAACTTAAGGAAGTTTATGGAAAATTTCCTAGGTTAAGCCTCACACGCCTATGTGGAGGCAATGCACACGCCCGTGTGCTTTAGGACACGCTCGTGTCGTGTGGAATTAATTGAATTTATTTTTCTTTTTGAGCCTACAGGGGTTTTCACAGGGCCGAGCACATGCCCGTGTCCTTCACACGGCCTAGACATGCTCGTGTAGTCACTCGTGCCAAAAAACTCGAGCATTCTGTTTATGACATCATCATGCATTTAGGGACACACGGAAGACACACGCTTGTGTGCTAGGCCGTGTCCTCCACACGATTGAGACACACAGTCGTGTCTCTACCTATGTGTTTACTACCATGCATTCTGACTTAAAAATTTTAGGTACAGGGGACACACGGTCGTATCACACGCCCATAGGGCTGACCGTGTGCTACACACGGTCTAGACACACACCCATGTGTCTATCCGTGTGGACCATTTTAGAAGCTATTTCTAAGTCTTTGGTCACCCTTAACATCCTCAATCATTTCTAAATCTTCAATGATGCTTAACATGGCCAAATATGCTCAAGTACTACCATAATTGGTCTATTGCATGTTAACCTCATATCATTGGTTTTGCAGATGCTAGGTTATCCTTTTTGAATTAAGGATTACCGTTTCATCAAACACATTTTTAGACTTGGCTCGTTTATAACTCATTGCCCATTTGTGACCCAACCATCCCTAAGTGATTTGGCCACATTTCACATGTCCATTCATAATATACTACATTTAACCATCACATGAACATTTTAACATAAACTTACATAATTAGTAAGATTACAACCTACATCAATATGGGCCACATTCCATGACCATATACAAAATGAATAGACATAATCGTTCAAGCCCTTACATTGGCTAGCCAAATGACACATATAACAAAATAATCAAAACACCTATACATGTCATTATCACAAAATAAAAGTTTCTATATACCAAGTGGGACAAGTTGATAGTGTTGACAATTCTCCAACAGCCTTCTAATATTCACGAGTTCGCGAGCTCTGAAAAGCATGGGAAAAGAAAAAGGGTAAGCATTAACATGCTTAGTAAGTTCGGCAACGGGAAAGTAAACTTACTGATTACTTAGCATACATTTATATTAAGTATTCATTCCAAAAAGTATAGCATAATTTCCCTATCATATTCACTCAAACATTAAGCTAGTTCATGTCAATAGATTATATCATTAACATTTGATGAGCTCATCAATTCAAGAATTTCCATTTCTATTTCTCATTTTAGTTCCATTGAATTTTCTCAGAATCTCGATGGATATCCCTTTTTCTGTCAAATTATACCAGTGATCATTACAAATATGCACTCCCGCGAACCTCACTCTTACAGCGGGATTACCAGTCCAGGTTAAATCCCCATAATACAACTCATAGAGTAGATGTCAGGATTACCAGTCTAGGCTAAATCCCTTATAAGGACATGTACTCTAATGAGCTTGGATCTGAATTACCAATCCAGGCTAAATTCAGACCCCAATCAGATTACCCATCCGAGCTACATCCACAAAACACATATATTCTTCTGGAAGCTAGATCACATTAGGAACACCTGTCTAGGCTAGATCCTTTTAGCGTCAATTCATTTTCAGATAATCCATCAAAATCCTTTTCATTCAATCGGGACACTTTCTTATAGCATCAACTATTCATGAATTACCATACATTGAATATCATTATTATAATTCATACATGATCATACATTTTTTATGTATTTAAAATAATTTACATTCGAGTTACCCAAACTTACCTGGAAGATGTTTTCGTAATCTAATTTCTGTTACTCCGAAACCTTTCGTTTTCCACGGTTGACCTTCGATATTGGTTCCTCGGGGTCTATATCAGTAAAAATAAATTATTAATACCTCATGCTACTTATTTCAGACCTAAATTCCACCCCGGGTAAAATGACCATTTTGCCCCTAATATTTCAAAATTTTACAACTTAGTCCCTAGGCTCATAAAATGAAATATATGCAATTCCTTAGTTACCCAAGCCTAACTGATTGTGTTATAAACTCATGCTAGCCGACGTTTTCCTCTATTTCACATTTCTACCACATATTTCGTACCTTTTGCAAAAAAGGTCCTTTTTGGGGTTTTTCGTGAAAATTACTTAGGAAAAGATGTTTAACACACATCTAACTTTCATATTCCCCCATAAATCATCAAAAAAAAAAGTATGTCACACATGGGTCATTTTGCATACATGAACCATAGCTTAAAATAATGGTAGAAATGGAGAGAACATGTTATAAGGATCTCAAAAAGACAAAGAACATTAAAAACTGGGCTAAGGAGCACTTACTATTGAGCTTGAAAATGTTGAAAACCCTAGCTATGGAGAACCCTAAATTTTCGGCAGCAAGAGGGAGAAGATGAGCTGATTTTTGCTTTCTTTTTCCCCTTTTATTTCATTTATTACTGAAAGACCAAAATGCCCTTCCTTCATAACTTTCAAAATTTTTCATGTATGCCCATTTTTGTCCAAAAAATTAAAAATTGGGAAAATTACTCTTTAAGACTTTCTAATTAATAATCTAAAGCAATGTCATGCAAATTGCTTCTAGAATCCAAGTTTTACAATTTATTCAATTTGGTCCCTGATTTCCAATTGGACACCTTATACTTATAATTTCTTCATGAAACTTTAACTCATGCTTATTTGCATATTCTAAACCTCATAATAATCATAAAATAAATATTTTGACATCGAATTTGTGGTCCCAAAACCACTATTCCGATTAGGCCCAATTTTGGGATGTTACACATAATGCTCGTACCTTGTTCTGAATGCAGTTTTCAACACATTCGAATCCTTAACTAGCAACTAATAGTAGCCGGATCTCAAATCAATCTTCGAGAACACTCTTTCAACTGATCAAACAAATCATCAATTCTCGACAAAGGATACATGTTCTTTATCGTAACTTTATTGAGCTAACAATAATCAATACAAAGTCTCATCGATCTGTCTTTCTTCTTTACGAACAATACTGGCCCACCCCAGGGCGAAAAACTAGGTCGTGCAAAACCTCTATCAGTTAACTCTTGCAACTGAGATTTCAACTCTTTCAATTCTGTCGAAGCCATTCTATATGGAGCTATAGATATCGATGATGTTCTCAGCACTAATTCAATGGCAAACTCGAGTAGTTCTTCTGAAATCACATCCGGATACTCACAGATTATCGGTACTGATTTAATCTTCAACTCAGACACTTTTGTATCCAGTACATAAGCAAGATAAGCTTCGCAACCTATTCTCACACATTTCTGAGCTAACATAGACGAAATTACAATAGGCAATTCACTCGACTCATCTGATTCAATTCGAATTATTTCACTATTCTGACATTTCAATTCAATTATCTTCGTCTGCAATTCACAATGACATCATGTAGCATCAACCAATCCATACCCAGAATTACATCAAACTCATCAAATGGTAAAAGCATCAAATTTGCCGAAAAACAGTAAACCTGAATCATTAAAGGACAACTCTTACAAACTTTATCTACTAAGACATACTTGCCTAAGGGGTTCAATACTTTAATCACAAACTCAGTAGACTCAATAAGCAAACTCTTACCAGACACCAAATTTATACAAATATATGAATGAGTCGATTCAGGACCAATCAATGCAACTACATTAGTGTCGTAAAGAGAAAATGTACCTGTGATAACATCGGGTGATGACGCATCTTCGCGAGCACGAATCGCATAAGCTCTAGCAGGTGCTCTAGCCTCTGATCTCACTGTAGAATCCCTCGTAGTACTGTGATTACCACTCATACTTCCAGTGTTTCGGGTTGGTCTCCCCCTAACAGTTATATTGCTTGATCTTGCATTCTAAGATTTATCTTTCTCATTTAACTCAGGACAATCTCGCATAAAGTGATCTTGCGAGTCACATCTGAAACAAGCCCGACCATTCATTCTACATTTACCAGGATGTCGTCTTTCGCATCATTGACATTCAGGTCTATTGAACCTACCATTACCAACACTCACTATTGATGTAGCTTGGGCTTTAGAACTCGAGTGTTGCTTCCCATAATCTCTATTGGAATATCCCACTGAAGTACTCGAACGGTTATACGAATCTCGTGATCTTTGACGAGGATTGATATGGTTTGCTCATCAATCTCTTTCTCGAATCTCTAGCCTCGAAATCAACCTTTCCCTTTTCTTTTCCAAGTTCTACGGCTTTACAAGCTCTGTCAACTAGCACAACAAATTCTTTCAACTCTAGAATCTCTACTAGCAATCTGATATCCTTGTTCAACCCATCTTCGAATATCTTGCACATAATGGCCTCAATTGAAATACAATCCTGAGCATATTTACTAAGTCTCACAAACTCTCACTCATACTCTATCACAGACATGCGACCCTGTTTCAACTCTAGAAAATTTTTGTGTTTTTTATCAATGAACCATTGATTGATGCATTTTGATGCATTTCTTTCTGAATTCAGCTTGAAAGAATTCCCAGGTAACTTTTTCTCTCAGTACCACAGACACCAAAGAATTTCACCATTGATACACAGTATCCCTCAAAAATGATATAGCACATTTTAAACACTCTGCCGGTGTACAAGAAAGTTCATCAAATACTCTGATAGTGTTTTCAAGCCAAAGATCGGCTCTCTCGGGATCGTCATCCACATTAGCTTTAAACTCTTCTGCTCCGTGTTTTTGAATCTTGTCAACTAGTGGCTTATTCAGTCGTAAAAATTCCACACCCTGAGGAACTACGGGAAACGATTGGGAATTAGGTGGGGATGGATGTTGTTGAGTAGTCAGATTTGTTAGAACAAACTCCGTAAACCAGTCATTCATCATCTGGAAGAAGGCTTCTTTAGGCTCTCCTCCCTGGCTACCCGATACAGGTCTCGATTTTGATTGCGCTACTCTGTGAATGGAGGTAGTCGCATTACTTTCAACATCATCAGCTACAGCTCGATTGGGATCCATTTACTATATGAAAACACATTTTAAACTATTAGGAGATATCACACCATCACGGTTTATATATGGCATGTATAGCTAGACTCTCAAACACGTTACGTTAGTCCGAGAATCGACTAAATCGTAGCTTTGAACCAATAAATGTAACACCCCTCACCCGTATTCAATGTCAAAATAGGGTTACGGAGAATTACTGGACTTATAACACAATAATCATACATTTCACATAATTTCTCAAATCTCATGTATTCATCATTCAAACTCAATCATATTGTCCCAAACACGAGCCTACAGGGCCCAAAAATGGATTCGGAAAGGTTTGGGACTAAATCGATCACTCAGGAAACTTTTACAAAACTTAGAAAATTTTTCCATAATACAGAGGACACACGCCCGTGTCACAGGCCGTGTGAACATTCGAAATGAAAACACATAGCCGTGTTCCAGCCCGTGCCCAACCCCATGTAACTCTCTGACTTGGGTCACATGGCCAACACACATGCCCATGTGACTAGCCCGTGTGCCCTAAAAATGGCCACACAAGCCCGTGTGCCAAGTCGTGTGCTAGGCTATGCCAAACCTATAGGGTATACTGACTTAGGCAACACGGCCAAGTCACACGCCGGTGTGCTAGGCCGTGTAGAGCATACTGACTTGATGTCAATTACAACACCAGGGGACACACGGCTGTGCAACTTGACTTTGTGTCACACATGGCTGAGACACATGCCCGTGTCTCTGCCCTTGTGGACAAAAATAAGCTATTTACCAAGCCATTTTGCCACCTAATCATGCTTTCACCTACATCAACCCAATTTGCACCAAAACATAAGCAACATAATCATTCAAACCAACCAAATCAAGCCTAATTCATGAAAATTTTATACCATTGTCCATATTAAACACAAGTCACAAAATAGGCCATTCCATTTATACCAAATTCTCACATTCAAATCAAGTAATTAAACACTTTCAAACATGCTTCATTATGCATCAATTTCACAAACATATAAATTCTCCAAAATCAAACATTTGACATCCACAATATCTATAATCCACAAGCATCATATATCCATACATAAAATCACAACACAAACCTTATACACACATATATATACACAGCCAAATTAAGCCAATACTCATGGCTATATACAAAACCAAACTTTAGACTTTTACAAGTCAATTCAAATGGCTAAATTCATTATCAATCCATAACCAAAATGACCATAATCCTATACATGTCATATACTTAAAATGCTCAAATTCAAAAGTACCAAGTAATAATATGATAGTGTGATGAAGTCTCCGACGATCCTCAAATCCGAGCTAGCTTTGAAATCATTATAAACACGGTAAAATAAACAGAGTAAGCTTTATAGCATAGTAAGCTCATATGATTAATAAGTATAATATACCAATTCATTCATAATTTAAAGAATATAAGCAAATATAAGCAATACATTCAATTCAACAATTTGCACATTGTCATAATTCTATGTATCATGTATAAATTTATCAACTTTCAATTACTTTTCATATGAACTTATCAATTATAACTTACTTGCCAAACTTTTCATGAGTACCTGAACTGATCCGTATCAATTGCTTACATTTACGTACCATTATCTTGTCCCGTTGAACCATTCGGAATAATATTGGATACTCGGGAATCTCGCACCGAAGTGCCACATACATAGCCAAATCTATCTCAATCTCATATCACATATTTGCTCACTCTCAAGCTATCAACGGGCCTACTCACACAAGCTATCAGTCAAGACGTAGCTACACAGTGCTGCTCACACAAGCCGTCAAGTGACCGCAACACATGCCGATATACTTAGCCACCGGTAGGACGTACAGGACCAGCACCCAAATCACATAATCACAGTAACCCCTAATGACATGTCACTAGTATCCTATCTATTCCTAAGGTTCAACCGGGATTCTCATTGTGTCAATGCTTTGTCGATAAATTCTGCAGTGTCTTATTATCGCAATTATACTATTTAAGCATATAAACACATATAACATTAAGCTTATTAATCATACAAACTTACTTCGGATGCAAAAACGGCGAAACGAGTCGATTAATTCAAAACCTTGTTCTTTCTCCGATCTAAGTCCGTATTTTGCTTTTCTTGATCTATATAATATCAAATTTAGTTTATTTAGTAATCTCTCTATTCAATTTAGTCCAAAATAGACTTTAAAGCCACTTTACATATTTCCCCTAATATTTCACATTTTTTCAATTTAGTCCTTATTTCATAAAATTACAAATTCATGCAATTCAACCACAACCCATGCTAGTCGATTTTCAATTAGGTCCCTAACAGCCCATATTTTTCATTTATTTCACATTTTAACTACAAAGTTTCCACATTTCACAATTTAATCCCTAATTTGCATTTTCACTAAAAATCACTTCACAAATGTTGTTTATCTAACAACAACCATGAATTTTCTTCTATTAAACATCAAAATACATCAACATTCATCAATAGCAAAACCCTAAACCTTTAAAAATTTTACAAATTAATCCTTGGGCTAGCTAGATTAAGCTGCAACGACCCCGAAAACATAGAAATCATTAAAAATCGAGTCAAAATACATACCAATGCAAGGTAAATTTGTTTTGCCAAAACTTCAAGCTCCCATGGCTTTCTTTCTCACTTATTTTCGGTTGAAGATAGAAAAATAAAAGATGATATTTTGTTTTACTTAATTTAATTTATTATTTAATTACCAAATTACATAATTAACCTTTAAAACATATATTAATTACAACAAATACCAAGCCACTATCATCCACTATCTCATAAATGGGTTAATTACCATATAAGGACCTCCATTTTAATATTCCATAGCTATTAGACACCTTTAGCTAATAGAACACAAGTTTTATACTTTACGCGATTTAGTCCTTTTTATCAAATTAAGCATTCAAATAATAAAATTTCTAAACAAAATTTTCACACAATTATACTATCATGCTATAAAAATTAAAATAATAATAAATAATTATTTTGAGTTCAGATTTGTGGTCCCAAAACCACTGTTCTGATTTGACTAAAAACGGGCTTTTACAACTCTCCCCCTTTAGGAATTTTTGTCCTCGAAAATCTTACCAGAAAAGAGGTTAGGGTGGATTTATGAAATCCGTAGTACCAATTTTTTTAAGTGAATTATCATTTGAAAATTTAATTTATGAGTCATAAAATCATTTTGAAATTTGTTAAGGTGATATCCCATGGAATTTGATTTTCATGATCTGTTGTGTGGGATAGGGATTTGATCTTTTTCAACCTAAAAACATGATTCCCAAAATGATTAACTTTTATGAAAAATTCAAGAAAGGAAGAAAGGAAAACATTCATTGCATTTAGAGGCCTAGGCGTAAAGGTCTATTTACTTTTTATTGCATTTAGAGGCCTAGGTGTAGAGGTCCATTTACTTTTCATTACATTTAGAGGCCCAAGTGTAGAGTTCCATTTACTTTTCATTTCATTTAGGGGCACATGTGTGGAGGTCCATTTACTTTTTATTGTATTTAGAGGCCTAGGTGTAGAGTTCCATTAACTTTTCATTGTATTTAGAGGCCCAAGTGTAGAGGTCCATTTACTTTTCATTGCATTTAAAGGCCCAAGTGTGGAGGTCCATTTGCTTTTCATTGCATTTAGAGGCTCAGGTGTGGAGGTCCATTCACTATTCATTGCATTTAGAGGCCCAGGTGTGGAGGTCCATTCACTATTCATTGCATTTAGAGGCCCAGGTGTGGAGGTCCGTTTACTTTTCATTGCATTTAAAGGCCCAGGTGTGGAGGTCCATTTACTTTTCATTTCATTGTATATGAAGGCACAAGTGTCAAGTCTATTTACATTTCTTCTGCATTCTCATTTCAAAGATTTGGTTGAGGCCTATCTTGTTTCACTCTTCATGTTTTCATGGTTTGGTATCTACTTTTCTAATTTGGGATAACGTAATATGTTTTGATCTATTTCGATTTTGGTAATTGCAAATATATGTTATTCCTTTTACTGCGATGTTGAGTGGGATTTGATAATGGTTAGGTATCTATGTCTTTGTACGTTCCTTGCTACGCAAGCCATGAACAAAGAGGGGCAGCTGTAGACACCCATTTTTGTCCAAGCCCAACTGGAGGCCCATTTAAATTTTTGTTATCTCTTGGGCCGTTCGAAGCCCATCTGATTTTGGTCAATTTGAGACCTTTGTTTTTCTTTTATTTTTCTTTCCTTTTTAGGCCTGTCAAGGGCCCAAATTATTATTATCATTACTACTACTATTATTATTAAATATTATTATTATCTTTTTTTACAAATAAACAAGATTAAAAAATAATATATATACATGAAATGAAATTAAAGAAAAAAGAAAAAAAAGAGGCTTTTTATATTTTTTTCTTAAAAAAAAAGGTAAAAAGAAAACCAACAACAACAAGCGTTCTATTCCTTTTTTTTTTCTTCTATCTTATTTTTTTTCCATAGACATGTCATGAGGGATCGACTTTTGGACTCCGATGAAGGGGACGTCACCAGACCGTCCATCCTCCGCCTCTAGGAGCCCCCAAAAATCCCCCTTTTTTTCCCTCCCCTTTCTAAAATAAAGGTTTCTTTTAAAAAAAAAACTTGATCTTTGATATTTTTTAAAAAAAAAAAGAAGTCTAGATTTTAAAAAATAAAAAAATATTTTTTTAGTCATTTTAAAGGAAAGTTTAAATTTTTAAAACAAAATTTTGATTTTTTTCAACTATTTCATAATATAAGCTTTGAACTTTAAGAAAAATAGTGTTTTCTTTTTCTTTTCTTTTTTTGAAAAGGAGAAAGTTAGATTTTAAAAAATAAAAATTAGTTTTTTTTTAGTCATTTTAAAGGAAAGTTTAAATTTTTAAAACAAAGTTTTGGTTTTTTTCAACTATTTCAAAATAAAAGCTTTTAGCTTTAAGAAAAATAGTATTTTTTTTAAAAAAAGATAAATTTTAGATTTTTAAAATAAAAATCTATTTTTTAGTCATTTTAAAGGAAAAGTTTGAATTTTTTAAAACAAAATTTTGATCTTTTTCAACTATTTCGAAATAATTTTTTTATTTTTAAGAAAAAGTAATGATTTTTTTAAAGGAAACTTTGATTTTGTAAAAAAAAAAATCTAGCCACCGTACACGACGGCTCCACCACCAGAAGGCTCTCCGGTGATGGAGCCATGGCCAACATAGAAGGGGGAAGAGAAAGACGAAGAGTTTCTTTTTTTTTTAAATGAGGTTAAAAGAAAAAAAATGAATAGTTTTTTTTCATTTATGGGTGTCAAAAATGGGTAATTTATTCTCACACCCTTACTTTTTAAATTTACAAAAAAATACCCCTTTTTTGCAACACCACCCTCACTCTCCGACCTATTTACACCCGTAACTCTTTTGTTTATTTAAACACTCGATTTAATTCGGAATTTATAAATTAAAAGCACATTAATTGCTACATCAGTCCTCTGTCTTCCACGTTTTTATCTTTTAGTCTCAAAATCAAGCTATGTCATTTTGTTTCAATCTTTAATAAATTATTTACACTTATATTTTCCCTTTCATTTGCATTTATACCTTATATATTTAATGTCAAATATACAGTTTATTTTAATGTTTTATATTTATTCACACTTGTATAAATTTTATTTATTCTTATTTCATTTTTATTTATTTTCATGTCCATTTATATTTATGTTTTTTGTACACATTCCCCTTACATACATTTTAAGATTATTTATTTATGTTACTTTGACTCTTTTATTGTATTATGAATAAGGTGTATTATTGTTATTATTATCATCATCATGTCAATGTCTTATTTATTTCATTCATTTAAGCTCTCTTTTTATTGTTGCCATTTTGAAAGAGTTTTAACTTTTTATTAACTTTAGCCAATTTGATTAATTTTCCTATTTTATTACTATTCATTTTAAAAGAGTGAACTTTAGGTCGTTTTTCCATCCTATAAATGTTGAAATTAAGTTAGTTAAATAGATGTTACATTTTAATGAAACCATAAGGTTTTTACATTCAGATTTAGGTTGTCTTTAAGATCTTATCTACCATTTACCTAGAAAAATTATAAATAATATGTAAGATTTTTTTTAGGGTTTTAAACTAATTTTAAATATCATATAGGATTAGAATCTTAAATTAATATGTAAATATTCTTTAGGACTTTATTCAAGATTAAAACTAAATATTTTTGTAGGTGAATTGTAGATCATGAGTAGGTCTTTCTAAGTATTTTTTTTGAAAACTTTTTAAGAAAGCTGATAAATGTCATTTAAGATATATTATTTTAGGATTTTGACGAATTTAATCTTTAGATCAAGAATTTTAAAGTAAGATAAATCACAAACTCGATGTAGGATACTTTTGTAAGATCTTGATAGGTTCAATATTATTAATTAAATCTTTTAAAAAATAATAATATATTGAATAAGTTGTAGATGGATTTTAATATTTCTCTTAATTCATTGGTATTTTCTAGGTTTTCTTTTAGAATTCTAAGATAGAATTAATTTTAGGAATTGAAGGTATTTTACTAGAATTATTTAGGTATCCTTTAGGGTTCCCGTTAAAAGTAAAAATCTCTAATTTAAGTTTCAAATTAGATAAGTTTGGTGAACACATTTTAATCGAGTTATAAGTAAACCGAAGACATTTTCTTTAGAGTTTTTAATTAAGATTTCCATAAGATTTTAGCCTAGATTAAGACATTAATATGCTTAAATAAAAAAAACCTAGCTCCTAAGACCTCGAGGACTATCCCCGGATTGGCGTTGTGGGGGTCTATAACCTTCCCCACACATAACTGTACTCCCGAACCTGAAATTTGGTGATGAGATCGAGTCTAGACTTTTAGGATTTTTCGTAGTATTAATTCTAGACTTTTAGACGATAGGTGGCAAACCAACCCAGCCCTAATTGGTTAGTGGTGACTCTACGTTAATTTAGGCCCTCCGTGTCTAGCTTTCCTTACTAGGCCCCCATACCCTTATGTAGGCAACGTTATGACACTAACTATCCAACCCATAGTAAAAATGTTGTATTTGAACTACGAAATGTATTCCTTCACCTAATATAGATTTAAGGATTGCCTTGAACCTTTCCCACTCTTGTCCCAAAGTTTCAATGATACCCTACTGGAAGTAAAATAACTACATCCAACTGCTTAGTACCTTAGTCATAGGCAACACCTGGTGAAGGAATAACTGTACGAAGTTGGTCCACGTTGTGATGGTGTCTAGAGGAAGTGTCTCTACCCGCATTTTTGTCTTTCCCTCTATCGCAAATGGAATCAATGATAACTTGATAGTTTCGAACAGAATTCCTGTATAACTAACAATGTTGCATATAAGGTCAAATTTCTGCAAAATTGCTATGGGATCTTTATTGACATGATCGGAGAATCTAACATTATTAGAGATCCATGTAAGTAAAGCATGATTTAATTCAAAATGTGAACTATGGATAACAGGTTGGGAAATGCTAGACCTTAACAAATTTACATCAAATAGTGTCCCCAAGACCTGCATATTGTTAGTAACTTATGTCTCAATCGTATCTATAACTTAAAAATTTTCTAATTATTCTAATCTAAATGCAAAGATTAAAATTAAACTAGTGACATTGCCTCCCCGTCAACGGCGCCAACACTTGACCGCCTTCGGATGTACTAATGTCCAGAGTGTGAATATTACAAAAAATATATATATAGAATGATAGGGCAATATCCGCAAGTATACGAGTCGAGTTGTAATATAGTTTTACAATTAAGTAGGTTAGTATTCCAAGGATTGTACCTAAGGGAGGCGAGTGCTAGATTTATTCTAACCTAAACCCTAAAAAATCTAATTAGTACTTTAAATAAATTATAGTACAAGAACATAAAAAAAGGTTTTTAAAGTTTTTAGAATAATAAAATAAAATAACATAAAATAAAATAAATAAAATTCAAGAAATAGAATAGTAGAGTAAAATAAATCTCAATTATGGGTGATTAGCTCTCTTCAGTAATCTCCATCAACTGCTGCTTTAGGTTCCTCATCACTCAACTAGTCACTACCTTAGCAGGATCTTCTGATCTTCCACTAACATAACGAGTCAGCAAGAACTACTTATCTTCCGACTTCACAATCCAAACTGACTTGGGGTGAAGGTGTTCATGAATGGGCAATACCAATTTTGGGTTAATTCCCACCTTGATGACTTCCCGGGGTTGTCAGGCCCAGGGTTTGTTTCACGTTCTTCCTTTCTCAAACAATTGATTCTTTGAGTAACCTTAAAAAATAATTAATAGATCATACCTTCACTCACTAATCCCCCACAAAGGGATTAGTTTCTCATGGCTTTCATAGACAATATGAAATCAATATAAAGTGAAAACATGCTAATTAAATCAACAAGATAAAGTAAATGAAAGAGCCTGATTGTATTGAAATTAAGCACGAATCCATAAAGTTTGAATGCCTCCACAATTTAGATCTCTTGAAATCAACAAGAACAAATAAAAGAAATCTAATCCTAGATATTGTGAAATAAAATTGGAAAATCCCAATAAAACCATTAGAGTAAAACCTATGATCTATACTAAACAAGATATAGATGAATTTGATATACAAATCAAAGAATTATTAGAAAAAGGATTAATAGAAAAAACTAATAGTCCACATTCTAGTCCTACTTTTATGGTAAGAAACCATGCTGAAATAAAAAGAGGAAAAGCTAGGATGGTAATTAATTATAAAAGATTAAATAAAAATATTATTTTTGATGGATATTTTATTCCAAGAAATGATGTTTTAATTAATCAAGCTAAACAAGCAAAATATTTTAGTAAATTTGATTGTAAATCGGGATTTTGCCAAATAATGCTAACTGATGAATTTAAACCTTTAACAGCTTTTAGTGCACCTAATGGTCATTATCAATGGAGAGTAATGCCATTTGGATTATGTAATGCACCTCAAATCTTCCAAAGATGGATGGATTCTATATTTAATAAATATAAAAAATTCTGTGTAGTTTATATAGATGATATTTTAGTATTTTCAGATACATTAGAAAAACATAGAAAACATTGAAATATTATTTCTCAAGAATTCATAAAACATGGAATAATCTTGAGTCCTAAGAAAATAGAATTAGAAAAAACAGAAATAAAATTTTTAGGATTAAATTTATCAGCAAATGGTCTTAAACTACAAGATCATATTATTATAAAAATAAAAGAATTTCTTGAAAATATTAAAGATAAAAAATAACTTCAGAAGATAACTTGAAGAAGAAGGCATCAGAAAAGGTTGCAATATGGAAGACAAATGATGTGACAAGACTATGCAACGTGGAAGCAACTATGTTGATGACAAGACAGGATCCTTATCAGAAACACTGTGCGGGATTGAAGAAAAATTAAATAGAGTTTAGAAATTTTGCTATAAAAAGAAATGTATGTAGCCTAAACAAGGCATCGATATCAGAATCCAAAATAGTCTTAGAAACTTTTACTTTCTTTTCAAATATCCTCTCCTTGTAAACTTTCTTTTGTAAACTTTCCTTTGTATTAATATAATCCTTCTTCTTCAACATTCCTTAGTCCCTGTAATTGGTATCAGAGGCCCCCGGAGTAACGATACTTGGAGAACTAATATCATAGTATTCATTGTAAGTTCTTATCTTTAATTTACAATTCAGTTAATTCTGTGCTTATTTATCTTAAAACCCATACATTTGTTATTTTGTCTTACTTTTGCCTATTTAAGTCTGAGTGAGAGACATTAAGCTTTTGAGTGTTAAGACATAATAACATAACAGACGGTTTTAGGTACCATAAATAAATATCATGGAAGAAACAGATTGTTTATATAAAGATAAAACCTGCAATCATACTATGCAATAGACTCTAAGAATGAAAATAATACTTCAGCCCTTAGTAAAGGATTTAATAGAGTTTAATGGTTCTTCACTAAAATTATCTTCTAGAATTTTAAATAACCAATGATTTGTTTCTAGTTGTTTAATCTGTTCTTTTCTTGGTGGTGTAAAATTTTTATCACACACAAATTTATGATTTTCTACTAAAGGTATGTCTACAAAAGTCTTTTCTGCAGATAATATTATTAAATTTTGCAACCAGCAAACTATTTGTCCCTTTATTAATAAAATACTGAAATATATCAAGAAGATTGTTTATCTCCTTAATATCTATATATTCTATTTCAAGCTCATAGCAATCTCTATATAAAATAGATTTTAATAATAAATCATGAACTTCATTTTCTTTAGTTGTTTTTTCAACTAAGAATTGTGAGAAGTTTGTAAGAGCTCTTCTGAAATTAGCTTTATTAAATATTTTTTTAAAAACTAATATGTAAATGTTTCATATGTGATGAAGAAGGTCATATAGCAACAAATTGTCCTAATAAAAGAAAAAATGCAAAGAAAATTATTAAAACTCTCGAAGAACAAGATTTAGAAATATGTTTAGAAGAGGAAATAAATCCTGAAGAAATATTATATGAATTAATATCATAAACAGATTCTGATTCAGATGATGAAGAATATATATTTATGTTCAACGTAGGAAGTAGTTCAAAAAACCAATTAGAAGAAAGTCCTAAGTCTGAATAACAGGATATAAAATTAGGTAATTTAATCAGAGAAGAAAAAGACTTTTCTGATGAAATGATAGAAAAAAATAAATAAAAATCATAATCTAAAGAAGAAATATATAAAATTTCTAAATTTAAGATATGGAGTCAAAGATACATAGAAAAAATTAGTGGCAATACAGTCGCTAAAGATACTAGAGGTGGATTTACAGAAATTCCATTGTTTACTAAAGATAAAATTAAAAGAATTAGGAAGAAATATCCTCAAGTTTGATGTATACATTTAGGTATAATTATGATAACAATTAGAGCTTTATTTAGAAAAGGTCATGATATACCTATAATATTTTCTAATAAAAATTTACCTGTAATATTGTATTGCCACTAATTTTTTCTGTGTCTTTGATTCTATATCTTAAATTTATAAATTTTATATATTTCTTCTTTAGAAATATGATTTTTATTTATTTTTTCTATCATTTCATCAGAAAAGACTTTTTCTTCTCTGATTAAATTACTTAATTTTATATCCTATTGTTCAGACTTAGGAATTTCTTCTAATTGGTTTTTAGAACTACTTCCTACATTAAACATAAATATATATTCTTCATCATCTGAATCAGAATACATTTCTGATATTAATTCATATAGTATTTCTTTAGGATTTATTTCCTAATTATCATAATTTTATCCATACATTAGATGACAAAGAGTTTATATCCATACACCAGTTTCTATTTCCCCAAGTTATCAGCTGCTAAAGAAGATAAAGAACACTTGACAAAAACCATTGACAAGTGTTATAATAATTTCAGTTATTATCAGACTCAAGCAGGGATTGATTTAATGTCAACAGCTCAACATGTTCTTCGACATCAGACTTATAGACTGATGATTGATGGAAGAAGAATAGTAGCAGATGAAACTGGAAATATCCAGAATAATAAAGACGAAGAATCCATACAATTATTAAAAAAGATAGTTGATATGGAGATTGATGATTTCCCATAACAAATAATAGAGGAAATCAAAAATACGTGGGAGCTTTAGAACTCTCCAAAACTGTCACCAGATTCATTACATGTAGATGAAATAGAGTTAATAAATCTAGATAAT
Organism: Gossypium anomalum; assembly: GCA_025698475.1. Lineage (NCBI taxonomy): Eukaryota > Viridiplantae > Streptophyta > Magnoliopsida > Malvales > Malvaceae > Gossypium > Gossypium anomalum. Next base: position 46,038,289 of record CM046963.1, read on the forward strand.
GTCCAAGAAGGATAAGCCAAAACAGGCCAGCCATGTGGAGAAATAATGTCCAAATAACTTGAAGAAAAAGGCATCAGAAAAGGTTGCAACGTGAAAGACAAATGATGTAACAAGACTATGCAACGTGGAAGCAACTATGTCGATGACAAGACAGGATCCTTATCAGAAACACTATGTGAGATTGAAGAAAAATTAAATAGAGTTTAAAAATTTTGCTATAAAAAGAAATGTATGTAACCTAAACAAGGCATCGATATCAGAATCCAAAACAGTTTTAGAAACTTTTACTTTCTTTTCAAATATCCTCTCCTTGTAAACTTTCTTTTGTAAACTTTCCTTTGTATTAATATAATCCTTCTTCTTCCGCATCGGATTATTGATTTACATCCAAATTCCCATTCATTTTCTAAAATTTTAGTACAATGTTTAGTACTTAATTTATTTCTAACTTGTTTAGAAGCTTTAGTTTGTAAGCAATGTAAAGTTCTTCTTTCTTTTGCAAAATTTATTCTATTACCTATAGAATCTATATTTTCTGGTTCTACTCCAGCTTTTTTGCTATGTTTTTCGAGATAATTTACATATTTTTGTATGCAAATTTCATCCCATGGTGGTGGTAATTTATGAAAATATTGGTTTTTCCAAAATTCTATATTTTCATTTTTTAGGTTTTGATATTCATGAAGAAATTTTTTAGAAAATTCTTCTAAATATCTAATATCACATAATTTAATTTTTGACAATATATAACTAGATATACCATCCTGGTCTTTTTTTTATCAAAATAGCCACAAAATTCAGTTTTTAGAATAAAAGTTAATCTTTTTAAAAGATCTTTAGGAGTTCCTATCTGATTAATTAACTGACTTTTTTGTTGTTTTCCTTTTTTCAGATTCCTCCCAACGTCTTAAAAATTGTAAAACATCCCCTTGGAATGTTCCGACAAAATAATTTAAATTTTTTTTTTGACCAAGTATTGTTGTTGTTTACAACAATTGTCATTGACTGTGCCCAATCATCTATAGTTTTTTCATTTTCTGATATTGAAATATTAGTTAAGTCTAAATATATTCCTCCTTGGGCCACATTTCTTTTATTTAAATCACCAGTCCTATGTGGTATATGTTGACTAGGTTAGACTAGGTTAATTAGATGACTCTCCTAGATATTCAGTTTTAATTTCATTAATAGCTATATTTTCAGTTTGAGTAAAAAAATTCTAGTTGTATTTTCAACTTTTTCGAAATCTTTATTTACTACTACTGTCTGTAGTGTCATAATTTAACATATAATAATAATTAAATAAAGTAAATAAGTCTTTATGTTTTTCATAAAGTTGTTCTATTAATTTTAAATATTCCACTCTTTCATTTTTATCTGTACTTTTAGTAAATTTAAATTTCTAATGTTCTATAAGTTCTTTATAAGATTGGAAATAATATTTTTTTTGACGAATATATTTTCTTTTCTATTTTTCAGGATTCTTACTGCTTTTATTAGTAGAAGATGATTCTTCTGAAGAAGTGTCTTCTTCCTTAGATAAAGTTAATATTATATTATTCTTACCATAATATAAAGGACCTAAATCTATTTCTTGTTCTATATTTTTGTTAATAAGAACCTGATCTAATTTATTATTTATATTAGATAATACTTCTTTAGATTCGTTGTTCAAATCTAATTCAGTTACCTCTCCTAAATTATTAACTTGTTGTTCAATTTTATTAACTTTATTATATAATTTATTAAAATATATAGATGTTATATCCATTAAACTATTAAATCCTTTACTAAGGGCCGAAATATTATTTTCATTCTTAGAGTCTATATGCATAGTATGATTGCAGGTTTTATCTTTATATAAACAATTTGTTTCTTCCATGATATTTATCTATGGTGCCTAAAACCGTTTATTATGTTATTATGTCTTAACACTCAAAGTCCTAACATCTCTCACTCAGACTTAAACAAGCAAAAGTAATAAATAGATTCATTAATTATATTCTCTATTATACTTGTAATTTGTATACTAAAATTGTACTAGTAGCATAATTGGGTAGGTGATAATAATGTTTATTATCCCCAGAATTATATAATTTTATAAATGAAATATGGAAAAAGAAAAATAGAGTCAGATATTCAAAACGATGATTATCTGAGAGCCTTATTAATCATGTAAGAATTGAAATTTGATATTATAATAATATTATATTATAATATTATCATAGTAATTAATTATTAAATTATTATAATTAATATTATATAATATTTATAAATTATAAATATTCATTTATATTAAAATAATATTTTCCAGAATAATAGAGACGAAAAATCCATACTATGTCAATAACATGTGCCAAAGGCGCCTATTTATAGCTTTTAGGTGGTCGTCGTCCTTAATCCTAAGTTAGCTGACGTCATTGAGCTTAAAGTTTGGTTGTGCAGACCAAAATTCCCCTGCTTCATATTTAATTTTCGTCATAGAGTTGTTTTTGCGACACACTAGACCTGTTTCATGAAATAGAGATCAATATACTCCTCTTCAGTTGTCTTTAGGGGTACGTCGTGACACCCTCATTCTGTGTCACGACATCAAAGGCAAACTTGAGTTTTCTCCATCCTATTCCTTATGTTGCAACATTGAATCATCCGTGTTGCGACATAGCGACCAGTATTCATTTAATACGCCCTCTAATGGTCTCCTACACACTCATAAATTGTGTTAGCTCACCCTTAGGCCTCATTCGGCCCCTAAGGTCAATAAAAGACTCAATTTGCACATTTTATTGAATGTAAATAAAACTAAAAAAACATAACTAAAGCGTAACAAAAATGCTTGTATTCAAGCTCCTTAAATGCAAAAGCTAGTTTAATCAGCTACACCGAATTATGACAGATTAATAACTACAAGTAGTGAAATGAGACTTATAGTTATGTAAAATGACCTTTAGAATGTGAGTTCATGCTAGTGATGTAGTAACCTAGTAGCCAGTTAAATTGTGAGAAAAGCTAGCTAGAAATTAATCGAACATGGACTAGATGGGTTAAAGGTTAAAAGGGTCATCGAGTAACTTCTTAGAAGTGGCAGATTTTGATAAGGCCACTTAGTTTTGATGTAATGTTTACCAAGTTCCCATGGAGACTTGGGTTAAGTTAAAGGGGCACTTCGGTTGAGTTAAGAAGAAGGTTATCTTCTTTCCCTTTTTCATCTAAAAACATTAAGATCTAAGTCTAAAGAAAGATAGAAACATTTCTTTGAGTTGAGGTTGAAATCCTAGACATTTCTAGTGATTTTCTTCATATCAAGGTACGTTTCATGACTCTGATTGATAAAGGAACATAGATATGTAAGTATGATTTGTAGAAACATGGCTTTGAAAGATGTCTAGGTTTTGAGTGATGAAAATGGTTACTTGAATGGGTTCTAACAAAGTGTCTTTGTTTATCGAGACAGAGGAAGCTGTAGCATTTGGCTGAATGATGGATTTGAAGGCTAAACTGCTCTTTGAGGTTATCAGGTAAGTCCCTAGCTTGACTTTTACATGAGCAATATGCTAAGTAACCAAATCGTGAAATAAGATGTGATGACTCTGATAAGGAACATAAGATTTATGAACTTGTATGTATGGATAACAGAAGTTTCATGGTCAAAGTATGCTTATGTTTGGAAATGGAAATGTGATAATGTGTTTGAAAAGTTTGGATTTGTCTGTTACGAGTAAGTCAAAATATGATGAGTTCATGAAAGATGGGTCTAAGTATGAAGAGACTGTGTCTGTCTCTAGAGTCATCAAAGGGGTCTGTCGGGGCTAAAATCATGAATCTATGAAAGGACAAGTCCATGGCCATGACACTGAAAAAGATCATATTGTTTAAGACCGTAACTAGTGGCTTATGGCATCATATGAGAAGAAGACCTTATCGTGTAAGATCATAACTGGTAGGTTATGACATCATATAGGAAGAAGACAATATTATGTAAGACTGTAACTAATAGGTTATGACATCATATGGAAAAAATCAAGGAAGGCTATTACCTAACATGGTTCCCTGTGTGTTTAGAATGATGAAGGGCAAACCTTACTAAGTGTGAGTTTAGGCGAATCCCTATTGTTCGAAACACCAGTAAAAGATAGCCTTTGCGGCATAACTCTAGATAGGAAAGCCTTTGTGGTCCATACTAAATGTAAAGGATAACCTTTGAGGCACAACTCTAGATAGGAAAGCCTTTGCGACGAGTATTGAATGTAAAGGATAGGATTTGTGGCACAAATTTGGATAGGAAAGCCTTTGTGTCTACTACTGAATGTAAAGGATAGCCTTTGAGGTACAACTCTGGACAAGAAAGCCTTTGTGGCGAGTACTTAATGTAAAGGATAGCCTTTGAGTCACAATCTCGACAGGAAAGCCTTTGTGGCAATTACTGAATGTATATGATAGCCTTTCTGGCACAACTATGGATAAGAAAGCCTTTGTGGTGAGTACTGAATGTAAAGTATAGCCTTTATAGTGAGTACCAAATGAAAGGAATACATTTGTGGCAAATCTTTGAAAGGAAATGCCTTTGCAGCGATCTTTGTCATAGGAAAGCCTTTATGGTACCTCTGTAAAAAGAAGCCTTCGTGGTTATATATGAAAATTAACGCCTTCGTGGTGCAACCTAAAGATAGGATGCCTTGATGGCAACTCTACAAAGGAAAGCCCGTGTGGCGAATACAAGGGAATGCCTTCATAGTAAAATTCTGAATGTATGGTGTGCAAAAGAATTACGAAAGAATGGTATGAATGGTTCTATGAAGGCAAGGAAAGGATAGGACTCTGAGGTATAGTAAGTGTAAGAGATAACGTATGTGACAAGTAGAAAGAACTAAGTATCCAACAAACTCTGAAAGAAAAGCATTGTCTATAAATGAATTGGCAAACTCTGCATATTGACAAGAAATGAATAGTGAAGCTATAGCACGCTAAAATAGGAGACAAATCTGAGTTATGTGTTATAGGCATGCATAGGTAAGTATCCTGAAGTAAGGAAGATCTGAGCGAACTTTGGGTTAAGTAATAGGCGCAGCCTACCTCGCCTAAAGGTAGTGGTGGAATCAGTAAGTATGAAATAAGATTTTAAACAAAACACTTAATTACTATGTAAAAATAAGGCCTAAGAAGGGACATAGAAAGTGAGGAGATTTTAAGTATAGTATGCTCAAAGGAAAGAAACAACCATTTGAGTTGGACCTTGAATCTGGAGCCTAGTAGATTGAAGGCTTAGTGAATATAGAAGGAACATAAGTCCTTAAAGACCCTGAGAGGAAGACAAAGGTCTAAAATAGAAAGGGTAATTATAGTATGTTAAAGGAAATCTTAGTGAAGTAATTGCTAAAAGGAATAAGAAAAGGTCAAAGGACACATAAAGGACATTTGAAACATCTATCATGCTTTGATGCAACGAAACAAGTAATTAAGGATTATCTTAATAAGTTCTTATGAACTTACTAAAATTATTTCCTATTTTAGGTTATAAAGGAGTATGCACCAAGGGATGATGCCAGGGCTACGCCAAAGAGAAGGGTGTAATGGGTTATTGTGCATACAGAGGAAATTAATTGGCACGTTAAACACTGCGCATTAGTTCATTAAGTAACATTTCAATATGTACATAATAGGGTGAGAAACCTAAATAAAATCATTGAAATTTTCTTGAATTGTAATGGTAACCATACATTGTACACACATAAGAAACTTTGTTATAAATAGAATTTTTACATAGGAAAAATGTTAGAAGAAAAGTTTAAGTTACATCTATATAAGGCGTAACGTTCAACATTCGGTGTAACAGCCCGTTTTCAATGAAATCAAAACAGTGGTTTCGAGACCACAAATTTGAAGTCAAAAAATTTACTGTATTATTATTTTATTGCCTACAGCATGATAGTAGTGTCGTATAAAAATTTTGTTAAGAAATTTTACCGTTTACATGCTCAATTTGATAAAAAAGACTAAATCGTGTAAAGTGCAAAAGTTGAGTTCTAATGGCTAAAGGTATTAAATAGGTATTGAACTATAAAGTAGAAGTCCTTATATGGTAATTAGACCATTAGAGTGGATTATGGATTGTAATGGCTTGGTATTATTGAAATATTAAATGTTTTTAAAGGGTATTTTAGTAAAAAGGTAAATAAATGATAAAATAAATAAAATAAAAACAAAATATCCTCTTTTACTTTCATCTTTCAACCAAAAATAGAAGAAAAGAGTATCCATTATTAAAGCTACATTCGACCATCCTTGTTTCCTTGATTAGGTATGCATTTTTGTCCCTTTTTAATTTTTTTTATGTTTTCGCGATTGTTGTAGCTAAATCTAGTTAGCCTGGGGACTAATTTGTGAAATTTTTAAACTATTAGGGTTTTGCCATTGATGCATGTACATGATCTTTGAAGTTTGATGCTAGAAAATGGATGGTTGTTTTTAGATAAGCAACTTTTGTAAAAGGATTTTTGGTAAAATTGTCAAATAGGCACTAAATTAAAAAATAGAAAATATTGCATGGGGAAATTGTCAAATAAATTAAATATAGGGCATGCTAGGGACCTAGTTAATATTCGGCTATAGTGGGTTGTGTTGAAATTGCATAAATTTCCATTTTTATGAGCTAAAGACTAAATTGCAAAGAAATTAAAAGTATAGGGGCAGAACAGTAATTTTACTAAAATATGATTTTGGGCTAAATTGAATGAGTTATATATTAAATTAATTTAAATTTATCAATATAGATCAAGACAAATCTCGTACGGAGTTAGATCGAGGAAAAGGGAAAATATCAGATAAATCGCCTTCGTATCTACGTATATTTGTCGAGGTAAGTTTGTGTAATTAAATCACGTTTATATGTTTTTAATTGAAATATATATTGTCATACATAATTACCGATTGCATATCCAATGACGTACAACAATTACGAAGCCTCGTTTGAACCTTAGGAATCCGTAGGATACAAATGACATGTCATTAGGGTTTACATGATGCAGGTACTGGTCTTGAACGTCCTACCGATGGCTAAGGTCCTACATGTGTTGTAGATGCTCCATAGCTTGTGTGAGCAGCATTGCGTGGCTACATTCCAACCCACAGTTCATGAGAGCATACCGATCTACAACTCGAGTGAGCATACTGATTCACAGCTCATTTGAGCATACATGTACATGAATTGACTGATTACAGTTATATGAGCTAGCACACTGTGTGTGAGATATCCCGGGTATCTAATGGTATTTTAAATTGTTCAACGAGCAATGTTCTGATACGAAATAATAAGAGTTCGATACGAACTATTACAGGTATACACATGAATTACATGGAAATGTTGTTACATGTTATATGGAAAATGGATTTTGATGATACATGTATATGAAATTTATCATTTGATGTGCTCATCCATGATTATTGGTGTATATATGTATTTACATTGCTAACATGGTTGATGTATATGTGCTTAGGCATTTGGCCAAATTATATTAGGATATGATATGTTTACTTACCTATTATGTGACTAAATGGTAAGCTTTATTCTATATTATACGAACTTACTAAGCTTAAATGCTTACTCTATGTTATTTTCTGTGTTTTATAGTGAATCAGAAGCTCATTCTGGTTGGAATCTTATCGGAGTTATGTCACACTATCCATCAGCTCTTTCGATACTTTCGGGTGTTTAATTTCGGTTATAATGGCATGTATAGGTATTTTGGCTAATGTTGGCTATGTGTTTTGATTGTTGAAATGGTCATTTTGCTTGGCTTGTGTTTTGGCATTTTTGGTGGTGAAATGGTATTTTTTGGTATGTATATAAGTAACCTTAAAATGGTTGATGAATGACTTAATAAGGTTGAATGATGGAAGATGAAATGATAAAGGAATATGCATCATATATACGGCTTGTGACTTGTTGAGAATTGGTACTTTGTTTGAATGGCTTATATGACTATTGATGCTAATTATAGAATGACATTTTGATACCAAATGGATATGTTTTGGTAAGTAAATTATATGGTATGTATTGATGCAAATATGCATACAAGTTAGTTGATTATTTGGTCAAATTGAATACATGGTTAGACATGTTTATATATTGTCATTTGAGGTGCCTAAAGGCATATTGGTTGTATAATGTTATACCATATGTTTATGGCTTGTTTATGCTTGATTTGGATGCCTTGTTATGGCTTGTATATATATGCAATGTTGATTGTAGGTACATGCCTGATTGGGTGTGAAAAATGGCTTGTAAAATGGCTTATTTTTGTCCACACGGACAGAGACGCGGTCGTGTTTCTCAACCGTGTATAGCTTTCAAAGGGTTGCAATTCAGGTTGTTACACAACCTAGCACACGGCTTGGCACACAGGCGTGTGAGGTTATTTCGAATAGTACACAGCCTGGCATACGGGCATGTGGCTTGGACGTGTGAGTCTATGAGTTACTCGGGCACAGACACAGGCTGGGACACAACCATATGTCCCTATTTCGAATGCCACACGGGTGTGTCTCTTGACCGTGTGAGTCACACGGCCTGGCCACACGGCTGTGTGATCCTTACAGTGTTAATATTTTCTAAAAAATTCTCTGAGTTTCCGATTTAGTCTTGACTTGTTTCTAATGCATATTTAGGGCATCGAGGGCTCGTCTGAGGGACAATATGTATGTTTTTACTTGGTTTTAATATGTTTCTTGCTATTATATGAAATTTTTGAAACTTCTGTCCGTTTGAATTGTAAACTCTGGTAATGCTCCGTAACCCTGTTTCAGCGACAGATACAGGTTAGGGGTGTTACATTCGAATCAAGTAAATTGGGTCGGGTGGAGGGTATTACAAGGTTTAGTATCAGAGCATGGTTTAGCCAGTTCTTGGGCCAAGAGTAAAGATAAAAGAACCCTATGCATATCACGTCGCACTTGGCTTAATCTCTCAACTATGTGTTGCCAACTCTACTTCTATGTAGAACTGGTGAAAATGCATTGAAATGACCAATAAGGTCGTTGGGAGGAGCGGTCACTAAACAACATGGTAAGCATATTGGAAAAGAGTGACCTTTCAAGTCCAATGGCAACCAGAGACCCCAGAAAGCGGAAGATAAATGCTAAAAGGGGGTCCTGATGGAGGTTGCTTTCATAGACTGGCAACAAGTTCATACTCAGCAAGCATGATGTCATTTTTACACCACCCCATGTTGAGTCCACCATGGGGATCTCATATGATCTTATGAAAAGTCTCTTCTGGTTGCAAGGTGCCGATATAAGTCCCTTGTAAAAATCAATAGTGGGGAAATTGAGTAACCCATACAAGGATCTTCTGAAATATGGGTTGCCTCCTTTTAGAAAACTGTGTTTAGAAAATGTAGTGGAAAATAAATTTAGAGAAAAATAAGAGTTTTAAAAAAAAATTCAAAACAAGAACTTGATTGTGATATCTAAAGTAATAAACACTTAATCAAAATTGTACCTTTTCAATTCGTCTAGGATGAACGCTTCGACTGAGTAGTCTTTTTCGTTATCCTCAAGCTCACGTTTGTCGAGTGTGGGCTCACTTCAAATAAAAAAATTGTCACAAAAATTACCAGTAGGGTAATTTCGCAATTTCTTTAAATTTTTTGGCCAAGTTGTAAATAAGAAAAATATCTAAAGAAATTTTCTGAAATAATTTCTTCAGAGAATTTTCTCTCTACAACTTTCTCTTGAATTCGAGTGTGTATAAATAATGTCCCAAGGCTCTCTTTATATAAGAAGAGTTTAGAGAGTTCAACTATGATTAAACTTAATTACTTTAATATTAAATTAATATAATATTTCTCAAGATAAACATTAGATTAAATTTAATATTAAATATTATTTATTTAATAGAATAATTATCTACAAGATAAACATTAAATTAAAATATTAAATTTATTAAAATAGTTATTATTTTTGGAATAGTTAATCTGAAATCAAATTCTCTGGTAGAGTCCCAGTAGAAGTGTAATCGTTCTACTGCTTAACCATTGAAGGACCGCCACCGCCGACCATTTGTCGGCCCTTAGAATGCCACCATCGCAGTCGCCGACAACCCGAGCTGGTTCGATTTCTAACGGTTCGCTCTAGGCCAATGACGGCTCGACCGGTCCTGTCCAACCACCAGTTGGATTGTCGACCAAGTTTCACATACCAGGCCCGGTTCAACAAGTTTTTAGGTCTTCGTCTTAGTTTTGGGCTCTCGGGCCAAATTTATGATCTCATGTCCAATTTTAAAGTTCAATTGCCTATTGGGCCAATAGTCTGACTTGAAATTTAATTCCCAAAAATATCATATTAATTTTAATTAATTTGATTAATTTAATTTTACTTGATCAAAATTAATTTTCCCAAAAATCACTTAAATTTTCTAAATTAACTTTTCAAGAAAATTTTTATTCAAATTCTCTAGTTGAACAATTCTTACAACCTCCCAATTTACTTTTAATTTAAATGCAGTCCGATCGAACTTTTGTTGAGTTAGCAAAGGGACCAATTTGACATTACAATTAGGCTCTAGTAATTGCAATTATGTCCAGAAGCATCGTTCCGATAATTCGTAATTATTTAATCATGTATACTCTTTATGAAAGTAATTCATCCAACTGGTTTGTCTAATGACCTCGTCATGTGTGTGTTACCCTCATATGATATTCTTGATTCCTTTGAGTTAAATTTGTTCACTCAATACAATCCTATTTTATTTCATTGTCACCATTGTGTCTTTTTAATGATTAATATGATTATTGTTAACAAATGATTGTGATAAATTGCTCATTCGAGAAAAAGAAACTAGTGGCCACATTCCATATTTATCAATCCACACAATGCCAATGAGAGGATATCATTAACTCTTTAATTGAGCTATGAATTCCATTGTTGCTAGTAAAGTCATGTTATACACAAGTCATGTACCCAACATATCGGCTATTGGCTCAATCATCTTTAGAGCATAAGCCTTTACTTATATCAAAGCACATATTACATACACATGGTTAGTGACTAACTCAGGATTTAGGTAAATCACATCATGAATTTCACAAGTGAATTAATTCAAAAACGGATTCAGAATTAATTCATCCTTGGCCCAGTCTAATGTATCATTCTGCCAATAAATACATCTATGTCTCTACCTATGGAGTCAACTGCTCCGGTAGCCAAGACTAGTCATCTTCTCAATTGGAATTGTGGATGACATAATAATCTTTCTAAGTATTTGAATCAAATGATCACTTTGATTCTTTTATGGGATTACGAACTCGTTTAGATTATTTATTGAAGTAAGTTGTCCTTCTCGCAATGTAAACATTTTTACTAAGCCACTTATCATCAGTTTGAATTTAGATAATCTATGAGCTAATATTTGCTTGTCACAATTCCACTATACATGCAAAATACGAAAGAAAAAAACACAAAAAACATAATAGTGAAATGTGAAATTTATTTATTCATCGCTCAAATACATAGAAAATAATTACATGTTTACTACAATATGGGCACATTTCCCAACACCTCCCCTATTTCCCATGTAGTTATCCTCGACATAGCTATTTTCCTAGTGTTTGTCCCAACTAGCACCTTCATTCTCATTACCTATATGAGCTCCTATGAGATGAGGTTGGTGTGAATATGCGGTAAATTAGAGCTAAGTTTGAGGTTATTAAGCCTATCGAAGACTTGTTGAAACTTATCATTGCCACCGACTGCATTCATAATTGGTGGTTTGCTACTCTATATGAACCACTCAGTCAACCACATATACGAATTCATTATCAAATGTTCAATGAGTTGGCAACCCTCAACATAAATCTTAAACATGAACTCCCCTGTGGATAATTCATCTAGACTCGACTGTAAAATTCCATCCATCTTATTATAGAATGTTTGCAATTGAAGCAAATCTTGTAAGCCATGATAAGGGCATTTACGAAGCATTAACTTGAAGTGCTCCCATGCTTCAAACAACAACTCTCCTTCTAGTTGCTAAAAATTGGTAATGTCCATCCACAACTTCATGGTCTTGCTCAGAGGGAAATACTTGGCGAGGAAGTAGTTGGCAAGCTCATCCCAAGTATTGATAAAGTCCATCGGTTACGGATCCAACTACATAAACATGTCATCACTTAAAGAAAACAGAAACAACTGAAGACGTATAACGTCATCAGATACTCCAATATATTTAAAAGTATAACAAAGAGTAAGAAAGTGTGTAAGGTGTTGATTAGGATCATCATTCATAGAGCCCTAAATTCCAAGTTGCTTTGGATCATTTGAATAATTGCCAACTTGATCTCAAAGTTGTTAACATAAATGGTCAAGAGGTTGATACTTCTTTACACTGCCTCCAAGTTCAGCATAGCGTAATCCTGCAGCGTTTGATTCTCCATTTGCCTCGATCGGAAAGGATGTACACGCTCTTTGACGTTTGGAAGGCCTAATGCAATTCTATTGGGGGTGGTCCCCCTCAGAGGTTAACCTCTTCGCATGTTCGCTATTAACCTTTCTGGTTCGGGTTTAAATGGGACTAAATTATTGTTGTTTCAAGTCATACATCAAAGCTACAACCATAAGAAACATGAATAAATAAAAGAATACTCAACCAACCAAACAAACAAAAAAAAACAAGTAAAGAAAGCATCGCATCCATACATCTAGATCTGGCCAATTATCTTCTTAGAATAACATGCAATAATCACACAAATCAACTCAATCACACACAAATTCCCTAGAAATGACGCCAACTTGACCGTGCCCTAGCGTGCGTACGCCGATGCTATAGAATCAACATAAATACAATAAAAAATATAATGATTATTTTCAAGTGTGACAAGTCAGTTGTAATATTTATAAATGTTATAATGGAACACGTCAAGTATTCCAAGGATCGAACCCAAGAGAGTTTAGGTGATAAAGTGATCAATAATGAATATGCATGTAAACAAGAAGTCTAGCTAGCTACCCACTAAATATCATATTACGAAAAATCATTATCAATGGTTAATTATGTTATCAAACACACATAAAGACTAAATTTCAAAACAATCAAAAGTATACGAAAGTTAATCCAAAGAGCTAAAGTGGTCCATTGACTTCCATATTGCTAATTAATTCTTGGATTAGGGATCTAAAAGGTTCAAACTCCTAATTGGTTCAATTTTACCTTTCAATCACCATTTTACCAAATTAGATGATTTAGTTTGATTTATCTCTCGATCTCACCAATCTAAATCGAAACAATCAAATCGGTTTTCAATAGGTTCTTAATAGTCTGGTTTATCTCTCCTCTCGATCTCACCTATCTAAATATCCATCTAGAGGCATCAATTCCAAGTTTTGAAGTTTATTCGATTTAGTCTAATTTTTACAATTTAGTCTTTGACCCAAAAACTAAATATGCAACATATCCATCAACCAACCACCATAAAATTTAGTTACTATCCATCATCTACACAACAACATCAGCCAAATACATGCTCAAATGATTCATTAGATAAAATATAAAAACAAGGCTGGAGAAATCTTAAGGGCTTTTGATAAGTTCTTTAGAGAAGATGATAACAGCAACAATGGAGAAAAAAGCATAGCAAAAGTTAGAATTTTTACACTTTTAAAGGTGAACAAAGTTGAAATATATTAAAGGACTTGAAGATGAATCAAAATACAAAGTAAAGTTGAGTATCTAACTGCAAAGAGAAGAAAGCTATAGTAAAAATTGATAAAGCTACTACTACAACCACTAAACTCAGAAAAGTAAAGAACTAAAACCTAATAAATGGAGTAGAAGTTAACTACTAAGCTAAAAAAAGATGATAGAAAAGGTGGCTCTCTTAAGTTGATAGCCAAAACATCTTTAATACAGATAAAATTTCAGCCCTAATATTGACCAAATTTCCCTTAAAGTATATAGGTTTACTTGGGTTGGTGTTGGCCAAAAGACTACCCTGTAGTATTTTTCACCCTATCAGGCAGTAGTGTCATGACATTCAAGCTTCAGTGTCGCGACACCCTTGACAGTAGCACACTCTTGGCTCTAGGGGTTCTCGATGTCGCGACATTGATTGGCTAATGTCATGACATCCTTGACGGTGGCCATGACTTCTTTACTTCAACAATACAACACTTTAAGAGTCACAACACTCTCTATAGTTTGCTCCAGGTTGCTTTATTGATGAAGTTTTGCACCCTCGAGGTAGTGGAGGCTTAGTGACAAGACACCTTAGTATCAGTGTCACGACACCCACATCAAATTTAGTTCTCCTCAAGGTTTAGTTGTCACCGTCTCTTTACACCAACTCAAACGCACCATTAGATTCCCAATGACACCATTTTGCCAATTTGTGTCTCAAAAAGAGTAAAACCAAATAAAAATATATTTATTAATTCAATTCAATGATGCTAATGATTATTAATACTAAAACTAAAAGCCAACAAAAAATTATATAAAATACTCATAAATTACTTGAAGAAATCCATTAAATGTTCTAGAGAGCCTAATTTAGCGTATTAAATTATGAAAGATCACACACATAAATATCTCATTTTCAATGTATATTTCATCTATTTCTAGCTAAATCTTGTTTTTTTCCAATACATTATCCATATCAACACATGTTCATAACTTCTTTTTTTTTTTGCATTACTTATTAGATATAACATAATAAACATTCATTACCCATGTCATGTATATCACAATAAGCATAAGATATCACATAGCTTACTTGACATATCACATAGCTTACATGACATTGAGTATGTTTAACACCCACATATATATTAAATAATAACAAAACACAAATTAATACATACATAAGCAAGTAAATGTATTAAGTTCCTATTAACCTACCTTCATAATCAACAAAATAAGGGAGTGACACTTCCATTAGCTTTTACTCCACCAGTTTCTTTCTCCTTAGAACCCTCTCTAACAATTTCTTTGTCTTTAATAATTATAAAAACATCACAAATTCCCATAATTAAAATCATAACCTCCACATTTAATAGCCATTAAATGGCTTAAAAACTTATTCATGATATATAAATATGAAATAAGATGATAAAATACAAAAATAGGAAGAACCCTTAGCAAAATCTCAACTTCTCACACTAATATAATTTCTTCCTCTTTTCTCATAAACCCTAGGTGACGATGGTGAAAATGATAAAATGAAATGAGATTCACGTATAGTTTTTATGGAGAAATGTTGTAAGAAAATGAAAGAAAATTGGTGGGTTTGAAGAGAAAGTGAGTAGAAGTGATGGAAATGAGATAGAAGAAAAATGAGGTAGAAGATGATTTTTTTTTTTTTACCAATTTTAAAATATAAATATTGGTCAAAGGTCAAAATATCAATAACATGAGGCTAGAATTAGTTTCAAAGCTCAAACATGATTTTTTTTAATACCATAAAAATCATCTCATTACCACTCATACCTTTAAAAACTAATATTTAATCACAATTGTGCCCCCAACGATTAAAATACTCTTAGGGACAAAATTATCATTTTACCTCTTAACTCGTATTTTTACTTGATTAGGCCTGCAACTCTAAGAATAGCCTACATGATTTCTAACGACTTTCTAATAACCCAAAAATAATTAGATCCATTAAAAAAATAAAATTTCTCATTGGGTCTATAGACAGGGACGTAGCCAGGGGGCTGGCAGGGACTCCGACCCCCCTAAAATGGAAACTTTTTCATTTAGGCTCCTTTAAAATTTATAAAAATTTAAATTAGTAAAGATAATATTGCACTTTGCCCCTTAAAATGATAAAAAAATTAATTTAATCCTTTAAATTTTATAAAGATGTAGATATTAAAATGGTAATTTAATTTCGCCCCCTAAAAAATTATTTTGGCTTCACATGTTTTTATTTCAATTTTTCGCAACTTTTTAAATATCACAAAATAAATAAACATTTTGTGACATTTTGATTAGTCGACGTTACGCTTATAAGAGTAAGGAAATATAATACTTTTTGTGATATTTAAAATTGCACAGATAAAAGTACTGTTTTTTTTATATTGTACGAAAATTTAAAATTTGATTTACTGTGATCTTTTTGTGTCATTTTTAAAACGTCCTGAAAAATTATTTTTGATGTAATGCAAATAAAAAAATATTCAATTAGGTAACTATAATTTTTAAATTTGTATTTTATAAATCTTCTAAATATTTTGGTTTTGGTCTGTTTTTATTTGTTGATTTTTTTTCTCAACTCTATTATAAATTATCGAATTAAATAATAAAGATTAAGTCCATAATTTACGCATAATATATAATTAATAGTAAATTTTGACTTAATAAATTTAATTATTATTATTTAAGTCAGGATTAAAATTTAAAAAAAAAAACAGATAATTAATACTAAATCTAAAACTTATGTATAGTGTTGGATTAATAATAAAGATTGACCTAAAAAATGGTAACAAATTTACCCTTTATCGAAAATGATAATAAAAGAAATAAAAAAGGACAAACACAGACAAAGAAAGTGTTGTGATTCCTCCTGTTTTTTCTCTGTTTCCATCTAAGTCGTTGACAGCTACAAATGTGTTTACCATACGACACTATTTTCTTAACTATGTATAATTATGGCAGTTAACTTCAGCAACAAATCTTAAAATCTGCTGAGTAAAAGGTCGTAAATTAACTGTTTTAGTTAAACAACATTGCCTTCCCCTTACACTCGGTTTCTTTACACAGTTTCCCAAAAGAACCATTCATCCCTCTAAGGTACCTCTTTTTCTGCAATTTGCCGGCTACCCATTTCTGCAAATTATCTAACTTCCATGCCCCGATGATAAACTTCTGATTTTCTTCATGCAAGTTTACTTTTTTTTTTTTCGGTTTCTTTTAAATAGTTTTTAGTATTTTTGTTTTCTGGGATCTTCTTTTGAAGTTTTAGCTGCTCATATTTGATAATTTTTTTCTTCCCTTATTGGCATGTTGCAGATTAATGGTATTTTTCATTGAGGAGGAATCCAAAGAGTGAAGAAGCTTATGGGTTTTTCCTTTCTTTTTTTTCTTTTCTTTTCTGAAATCTGAAAGTTACGAGATTTTGTGCATTTAATAAGTACATAAAGAACATAATCTGTAAAAATCTTTAGGGGAAAGGAATATTTTACCTCGGATTGGTGGCTTAGGATGTGTCAAGAAAGCTGATCTTTTTGGTACTTGAAATTTTCATGAAAAAAAAAAAAAGCTTCCATCAACTCACCCTTTAGGGTTTTAAACAAAGAAATTGGGTTTCGGGCTTAGCCCCCAATTTTGTGCTGACCAAGAGCAATAAGTGTATTATTGGTTGCCGTTTTGGTTTTTTTTTTTTTTTAATTTATTAGATAGCTTGGTTCTTCTAGATGTTATCAATGTCTGAAAAAGGCATCTTTCCCTCAAGGTTTCTTTTCTGTATAATAACCATTTCCATGCTTCTTTTGATCCTTTCTTCTGTGTTCCTTCTGCAATTTGGCAATTCATCTCTTATACCTCACTCTGTTTTCAAATTAATTCTTGTCAATGGCACGGTTTACTTGAAATCAAATGTTAAAAATGAGCTAAAGTTACCCTTCTTCTCATCTGAGTCTTCAAAAGTTGATGCTCAAACACTAGTAAGAAGTGGGGATTCTAGTTGTCATAAGTCCGGTTACAGGAAGAAAATGTGCGCTTACCGGCACCAAACTATTGAGTCCTGTGACACCAATCAGGCTCTTTTAAGGGTATATATGTACGACTTGCCTTCTGAATTTCACTTTGGGTTACTGGGTTGGAAAGGAAAATTGAATCAAGTGTGGCCTGAGGTAAACGACCCGAGTAGAATTCCGTCATACCCTGGAGGGTTGAATCTGCAACATAGCATCGAGTACTGGCTTACCCTAGATCTTCTATCTTCGAACACACCGAATGTGGTCAGACCTTGCGCTGCAATCAGAGTCACAAACGCGAGCCAAGCAGACATAATTTTTGTGCCATTCTTTGCATCTCTTAGTTACAATCGGCATTCCAAGCTTCGAGAAAAGGAGAAAGTTAGTGTTAATAAAATGTTGCAGAATAAATTAGTTAAGTTCCTGACTGCGCAGAATGAATGGAAGCGATTTGGGGGGAAGGACCATGTAATTGTGGCTCACCATCCAAATAGCATGTTGGATGCAAGAGGGAAACTTGGCTCTGCAATGTTTGTGCTTGCGGATTTCGGGAGATACCCTTCTGAAATAGCAAACATTGAGAAGGATATAATTGCTCCTTATAGGCATGTCGTGAGGACGATTCCGAGTGCTGATTCAGCTCCATTTGACAAACGCCCAATATTAGTCTTTTTCCAAGGAGCTATATACAGGAAAGATGTAAGTTTCCTTCCCTTTATGAATTGAATTATCTGCATGTTTGTTGCTTTTTGTCGTGTTGACTTATGATGGAAACTGCTACTATGTACATGGACACATGAAAGTAGTCTTGAGGCACATTTAACTTGTTAAGTGGTTGTTGAGCAATGTAAACATCAAAGGCCAATAGGTTAATTTTGGTACGTGTATTATGCTTTTATCACTTTAAAGTAACTTGAAGTTCTCAGTATGCTAATTTTCTTCTAGGTTCTATGATTTGTTCGGAGATAGATGATTATTTTTCTTTTTTTCTTCTCAGTAACCTCAAAACCATCTTGTATTGTAGCCATAGCCCATTTTTTAGGTGACTATACATGTAGGCTTAGATGACTAAATGAAGGTACTACGTGTAGAGATTTTCTTCAGTTTTCAAGCACCCTGTGCTGGTGACACAAAGGAAAATAAATTAGGAAAAGGGCAGAGAGGAGTGATTGGGTTTTGTGGAAGGAAGTGCAGTCAGTTGGATCAAGCACTAGGCTCGTGATTCTTGTAAGATTAGGTTATTGTAGGAAGGGTATCCTAAACCAGCTAGAGCAGCATTATCTTCTAACTTAAATGATCTTCCTTTGTGCCTTCAATTACATTAGTTTCAGACAGGGTGCTCCATGACTGCAGTTACTGCCAGTACTTTATCAATATTGTCAAGGGCGCACCGCTCACTCTAGGTGCTAGAACCCTTGTTTTGTCTCAGTCACAAAGCATAAAAAGAACCCTTGTCTTGTGCTATATATATTGTTATTAGTCAATATGCATGATTTCCTTATGATCCATGTCTATAGTTGAATACACAAATATTGAGAAGTAGATTTCCTTGCTATCCCTTTCTTACTAATAAAAGTATATCTAATGAAAAGAAAAAAAAAAAGGGTGAAAAATAAAAGAAACTAAAAAGAACTTCAATCAGGTGGGCTTTTTTTTTATGCCTATTGCCTTACAAAAAAGCATGCCTGGGTAAATCAGTCATGCATTTGATCAAATGGGTCTTGTCTGAAAGGGTATGAGGCGCTTTTGTTGTCTAGTGCTAAGGCGCAGGCATGCCTAAGCACGCATCTTGATAACACTGCTTTTCATTTCAGTTTCAGGAGAAGTAATATATTAATTAGTACGCACTTCTTTTCTCTGAAAGATGGTTCCAAGTTTAGTTGTTCCCCGAAAACTTTTATGTGCATAAGTTTAATATAAGTTTCATATTCATAGGTTTAACAAGTGTCTTGGAAAATATTTAAATATCATCACTTAAGCACTCGTAGATGAAATTGTAATTTCTTTCCTCATGGTAATTTAAGGAAAAAGTTCCATTCATAATGTGGCACAAAGGAAAGTGATATGGAGCAGAAGACTGTGGTATGTGTGCATATGTAGATGTAGATGTGTATGTGCATGTGTCTGTATATGCATATATATCTTATTTCAAGTGCAGATTAGAGAAGAGGGAATAACACCTATGGTTCTTTTCAATATGTACTCTGATGCCATAACAATTTTCCTGTCTGTTCTGTGATGTTAAACTGGAAGTAACAATTGTAGTTTAATGAATTCGAGTCTGAACTTCATATAGAAATGTGCCATGTTAGATCTCCTTCTACATGTATAATTTCTGGCTTGAAATTTCTATTCAGGGAGGTGCTATTCGGCAAGAACTTTATTACCTTCTCAAAGACGAGAAAGATGTACACTTTGCATTCGGCACAATTCAAGGGAATGGAGTCAACCAGGCTGGGCATGGGATGGCGTCATCCAAATTCTGCCTCAACATTGCCGGTGATACACCTTCTTCGAACCGTCTCTTTGATGCTATTGTCAGCCATTGTGTTCCTGTGATTGTAAGTGATGAGATTGAGCTACCATTTGAAGATGTCATCGACTACTCGGAAATTTGCATTTTCGTTCGTGCATCAGATGCTGTGAAGAAGGGATATCTACTGAACCTTCTCAGAGGAATATCGAGAGACCAGTGGACCAAGATGTGGGGAAAATTGAAGGAAACCGTTCGGCACTTTCAGTATCAGTACCCGTCCCAGCCTTGCGATGCAGTGGATATGATTTGGGAGGCGGTTGCACGTAAGGTCCCTATGGTACAATTAAAAACTCATAGGGAGAATAGATATCGCAGATCGGAGCGGATAAAATAAGCAACGACTCGAAAGGTTGAGATGATGTAACCTTGCATTCTATGGAGATTTACAGCTTGTTGTACATTATTTTTAAACATTAAAATGAAAAGGTAAAAACATGTTTTTGTTGATCTCTGATCTATGCTAAAAATGGAGTATACCTATTTGTTTGTGTTTGTGTTAAATTATAGGGTAAACATTTAAAGGTTAAAATATATTTTATGTTTCTATACACTTAAATTTAATTTAATCTTTCATGAACATGGATATAAAAAATTAGGTCTAGTTACATAGTTAATTTTTTTATTAAAATATTTAGTGTGATATTTTAAAACTAAAAAGAAATATTTACTTAATAATCATATAATAAAAAAATATTGAAAATACTAATTCAAACATCAAATTTAAGCACAATAAAAAAATTAAAATTGAAATTTAATTATTTTTCTATAATGTAAAAAAAGTAGCACAATACATTCGGGTGTCAATAAAGGGAGGTCTTTTGGACAATTCTTTTGTATAAAATGATTATTTGTTTGTCTAAAATTATAAACTAATAATTTGAATATTAAAATATACTCCAAGTTCCTATATATTTTGTACATTTTAAATTTAGTCTCCTTATTTTTATTTTTAAAAATGTAGTTCCTCTACTTTTCGAATTTAAAAATTCAAGTTCAATTGTTACTATCATTAAAAAATTTTCTATTAAACTTTTGTGTGATATTTTGAATTCTTTTTTAAAAAAATTACTTGGTAATAATGTAATAATAAAAATAACATTAAAAATATTTATTATAATTTTTCTTAAAAGCACTCATACGAACTTATCTTGATAAAATATATTTTTTTTCTATTAAAATAGTATTCTCAAGGAAAATCAACGCCAACATTTTGATTGAAATTAGCTGTATTAACTATTTAGACTTACTAAAAAGTAGAAGGACCAATTTATGTAAAAAAAAAAAACTAAAGTATATAGATTAAATCTCAAGTTTCAACATAGTCTAGGGGCAAAAGTTGAAATTTGATTAATTGGAAGCCACATGTCAGCCTATAAGGCTCTTAGCACATTCAAATCGAAGAGGGATCGCAAGTAAAAAGGGTTGATGTGTGTAGACATCAACATTGCAAGCCAAAGGAAAGGGTTCTTATTGATACGGGGGCATTAGACCTATTCATACACTATAGGAAAATAGGGCTTTAGCGGCGTTTTATCAAAAAACGCCGCAAAAATTGTAAAACACAGAGCAATAGCGGCGTTTTTGTCAAAACACCGCTAAAAACTGAGCAATAGTGGCGTTTTTTGTTAAAACGCCGCTAAAAACAGAGTATTAGCGGCGCTTCTGGTAAAACGCCGCTAAAGACCAGAGCATTAGCGGCGCTTCTGGTAAAACGCCGCTAAAGACCAGAGCATTAGCGGCGCTTTTGGTGAAACGCCGCTAAAGACCAGAGCATTAGCGGCGCTTTTGGTGAAACGCCATTAAAGACCAGAGCATTAGCGGCGCTTTTGGTGAAACGCCGCTAAATACCAGAGCATTAGCAGCGCTTTTGGTAAAACGCCACTAAAAGTCATGTAACTCCTAAAATCCTAAACCCCAAAAAAACATAAAACACTAATCTATAACCCCTAAAATAGTAAACCCCTAAACCCTAACAAGCCCTAAACACTAAACTATAACCCCTAAAACCCTAAACGCCGCAATAGGTGCATTTTTAGTGGCGCTAGGTTATAAACGCTGCTAATATTAAATTATTTTGTTCAAAACTTCGTCATTTAGCTGTCTTTTTTTTTATCCACACCTTATACATTTAACATTTTCCTCGTTTTTTCCCAATTCTATTTCCCCCTTCTTCCTCATCCTAAATCCCTAAAGTATTATCACCCATTCCCAAATTCGACATCCTAAATCCCTAACGAATTTAATAATAATAAAAAAGTAAGTTTAACAATTAAACTTAAATTTAAAAATTTGAAACATAGAGGAATTGAATTCTTAAGAATAGAAATATAATGACTAAATTTTAATTTTACGAAAAGTACAAATACTTATCTTATATTTTAGCTTTTACAGATTAAGTGGTTTAGTATTCAATTTGTTAAAGTATGTTAAGAGAATTACTTTTTTCTTTTTTAAGATTTAACACTCCTATGCAAAAAGATATTATTTAACTCATATATTTATTAAAAGTTTATATAAAAATTAATTTAAAAGTTTATATAAAAATTAATTGTTATTTTGGTTATAATCATAAAGTTAATTGTGTTTCGAGTTTTTATTATATATATATATATCAATATAAAAATACATTCTTATAACTTAATTTATATGTGAGAGGGTAAGTTAATAATTTCACAACTGAATTAATATACTTGATTAACCCATAACACCAACTTAATAAAAAAATAACTATAATTATAAATTTTTCTTTCCATTAATATGATTCAACTAAAAATATTTTTAATATTTAATTTATATAGACAAACAATTATTGCACTCAAATTGATATAAATTATAAAATTACAATTAATTTTATTTAAAACTCGATTCGAAACAATTGATGTTTTGAATTCGTAAAGTAAAATAATCATACTAGAATATGGCATACTCATTGAATTTTTATGTAACAAAATTAATAAAATTTGATGTAATAACCAGTATGCCATTATATAAAAATCTAAACAACTAATGCGGACCATACTTAAAAGAATAATGCTTGTATTTCTGTGTCATTTTATATTTTTTTTAATTCATCGATTCTATTTTATTTCATGGATTATGATTTAAGGGTTGGGGTTTAAGGGTTAGGGGTTAGGGGTTAAGTGTTAGGTTTACTTAAGGATTAGACTTTATATATATTAAATGGTTTAGGATTTAGGCTTTATATATATTAAATGATTTAGGATTTAAAGTTAAGATTTGTTAAATGATGAAATTTTATACAATCAATTAATACTTTTATATTTAAAAATATTAATCTAAATCATTTGATATATTTAAATATTAGATTTAAAAAAACATTGATAAATAAATAAAAAAATAACAGATTGATATGTATAGGTAACTATCTATTTTGGATAGGACCGAATTATAACAAATAAAAATAAAATACAAAAACTAAAATCATTCCACACCGAACATCTAGCAAAATAGTTATATTTTAGTTAGGAAGAAATATTTCTAATGAAATGGAGATTAGATCGGAAAAGAATAATATAAAATTATGATTAACGTCTCAATCTTTAATAGAAATTTGATATGTAAGAGATTGATTACTTACGTTGGATAATTCTAACTTAATAATTAATTATAGCCATTTAATTATTTGTTTTCTTAGTAAAATATACGATATTTATTTCCAGAATACTTAATTTTTTTATTTATAAAAACCAATTTATAAAAAATAGTAATAAAAAATATTTTATAAAATCACTTAACTAATAATTTTTAATAGAGAAAATAAAATTTTTTTAGCATAACAAAACAGAGTCGTTTTATTTAAAATAAAATAATTTTTATAACGGCGTTTTTTTATAAAAATGCCACAAAAAATTATTTCACTTAAAAAATGCGTGATTTTATCCCTAAATTTTTCCCTGTGAAACGCCTAATTTTTTTCCCCTAAAATTGGTGTCCTCAAAACACCCCCCAATCTCACCCCTCCGTTGCTCTTTTCAATCAAGAAACTGAGATGGCTGTCTTGATTTGGCATCAAATTGCTTCAGTCTTGATTTGGTTTCCAGTTATACTCTGAGATAGAAGAGATGGCAGTGAACCAGACAGCGGCGTTGAAGGTGGGGTTGTGCCTATTGGGCTTCTGCTATTCGGCTACACGTTCATCTCCCTCCACAATCTCAAAGCTTGTGCAGATAATAATTACTTGTAAGTTTTAAGTAAATATGTTGTTCTTGTCATCATCATTTGTTTAACATTTGGTATTTGAAAAGGTTTTACAGAGCTGTAATGGTTCTCTGATGCCAAATACAGAGCAGCCTTTCCGTCTGAACTGGGCTTCGTTCGGTGTGAACGAAAGACGATCTGATGCTGGCTCCGATCTATCTATATTCGTAGGAGATTTGGCTACTGATGCAACTGATACGGTGTTGCATGAAACCTTTTCTAGTAAATTTCAATCTGTCAAAGAAGCAAAAGTTGTTATCGATTCGAATACTGGTCGTTCGAAAGGTTATGGTTTCGTTCTGTTCGTTGATGAAAATGAAAGGTCGAGGGCCATGACTAAAATGAATGGAGTGTATCGCTCAAGTAGACCAATGAGAATTAGTGTTGCCACTCCCAAGAAAGCATTTGGATATCAGCAACAGTATTATTCGCAAGGTACCTTAATATTTTATCCTTACCGAGTTAGTCCAAATGTTTCCCGTCAAATATAGGGTCCTTTCCAGGTTCTATATGACACCATAAGGGTAATGCTGAGATGATTGATACCCGGGTGGCCTTATTGAGCATTTAAGTGGAATCATATTGTGATTTTTTGTTCTTTGTATCAATTTTGTCTTAAAGCTCGGTGCGCATTGTAAATTGAATCATTATATCTATATTATCCTTGTTATTAGGTTTGGTATTGGCAGGTAGACAAGCATCGAATGGTGCTGTGGAACAAGGTCTTCATTCTCATTGAAAATTTTTTGGGAGAATCAGTAACTAGAATTGGAATTTCATGGGGAGTGACATAAATTAATTTTCTTTAATTTAGAGTACCATTGTGATTACTATTGAGGTTAGATTTTTATCCATTTTACTCAAACTAAGAAATAACATTCTTATAGAAAACAAAGTGCAAATAGTGGATAAAAAGATGTACCAGCGAGGCCTAAGTTTTGAGTGTTCATAACTAGGAATAAAAAAGCCAATAGTTTACCTAAGAAAAGTTGGATAATGTTGAATCAACAGCTTGAAGGCTCATGAAGACTTTAGCATGTGATAAATGGGGAGTTAGCTGTTAGTTAACTGAGGGAGTTAGATGTTAGTCAGCTGTTTTTGTTGTTAAGCAGTTAATTCAGTTGTAGTTAGTTAGTTCTTTAGCAATTAATCAGTTTATGTATAAGTGGATTAGAATGTGTACATTCTGAAAGTAATGTTGATCGAAACAGAGTGTTATCTCATTATCATCCTCTCAATGTTTGTATGGTTTTCATTCTTTTCTTTTCATCTATTGTTTTCTATCTTTCTCTTCTCAAGATTTTCATTCTCAATCTAGATTTCTTGCATGAATTTAGCATCTCTCATACTGGTTTTATAATTACTAGATTGACTTTGAACTGCTGCTTTTGAAAACTTTGGGATTTCTCATACTGGTTTGTAATGATAATTGCGTCTTTCTATATTTTTGTTGCTACTTTTTATAATGTTGACATTATTCTATATTAATTTGTTTTTGCTTATGTTTTAAGTATGTTGGTATTACGGTTACATTTGGCCTTTTTGAGTTTATGATAGTCAAGAGTTAGCTTTTGAATACAATATCAGGTAGCTCCAAATTATCGGTTTTTCTAATTTGAGACTTCGATATTAAGACTTTATTATTAGATTTTTGATTGGATTTTCATTACATTAGGACGTAAAGCAGATATCCACTATTTTGCAAAAATATTTGGAGAATCTTGCAAATGGAAAGTGTTTGTCCTTTATATCATAATTGAGTGTTAACATCATCATTATCTAAAATATAAAATAATATATAATCATGGTGCACTTGCTAATAATTGAGTGGCTGTTCTTGCACTCTGCCCCTCTGGACTGCGTAATTTGAGCTCATTATGAAAGGGTTTATGTTTATGAATTAGACTTTTCTAATCTTGATCTTGGTTCTATATTCTGTAGGTTGTAACGCTGTAAGCTGGTAAACCTTCTTATCCTCATGCATGCTATAAAAGGTGGGTGGGTTGGGCAAACATTTGCCCTAGCTAAGTGCAATGAGTCCGGAGGGAAGAAGACTCAGGTTCGGCGTTCAAAGGAGGAAAGGAAGTCAATGGTTGAATCTTTTATAAAGAAGTAATCTCACATAGTTCCTCTTCCTTTTGTTTGCTACTACTGATGAATTTAATTATTTCATTTTTGATTTTATTGATTAAAGTTTTTTTTTTTGGTAACCATCTGTCATGGGTCAAGTAATTAAATATTTTTCTCATAGATTTGATATTAATGTTTATCTATCTCTAATGAGAAGTTAAAATTAAAAAATACATTATGTTGGGTATCATAAACTTAGAATCTTATCTTTGTCAAAAAATTAGAATTCATTTATTATCGACAAATTATCTGAATATTATTATAAAAATGTCAACAGTTTGTGCTTAATGTAGTAGTATTAAGGTTATCTGATCTATTGCTTGATGATGCAAATTTCTACTGAATCAAGCAAATATGGGATGAAATTATTTCAACTCTTTCCTTTTCCCTCATGAACCAAATTATGTTGCTCCGGAGGTTTTCATTCATGAACTCAGAAAATAATTAGCTGTATTACTGCAACTCTTCTTTTTTTCTTTTTTTGCCTTTTCATTCTGGTATCTGATATTTTTATTTTCAGGTGCTCAAAGATAAAGGTTATGATGGTACATCATTGATATTTGGTCTTGCGGAGTTATTCTCTTTGTTCTCATGGCTGGTTATTTGCCTTTTGATGAGCCAAGCCTTATAGGCTTGTATAAGAAAGTAAGTACCCTACAGATTTGGCCAGTCTTTTTAGATGAGAAGTACTTCATTAAAATTGTTTGTACCTTGATAAATTTCAGATCTGGGAGGCTTCTTTCAGCTGTCCATCATGGTTTTCATCTAGTCCTAGGAATTTGATTAAGCGTATTCTTGATCCAAACCCTCTTACGTAAGTTTCAAATTCAATTCATCCTATGAAAATTTGTGATTACATGCAATCTTTGATCACAGTATAAGCTTTAGCACGTGCATTTTGGTTGAAATTCTGCATGTTCTTTTTGGCAGCATATAACTATTCCTGAAATTCTACAAGATGAATGGTTCAAGAAAGGGTATAAGCCACCAAAATTTGAGCAAGATGAGGATGTAAATCTTGATGATAATATCTTATATTTTACATGGTTATGATTTAAGTCCTTATTTCATTGATATCTTTATATTTAATCTAATTTTTATTATTTATTTTAGTTTTGATTCTAAATTTTTATTTTTATTTTAATATTTTTAGTTAAAATTTTAATAGAAAATTTAATTTGATAATGAATTTTAATAGAAAATTTTTATATTTATATCATGGATATTATTCTTCTCAATATTTTGATAATGAATTTTAAATTTTTTATATTTTTCATGACTTTTATAATATTTTATTTTTTTTTAAATTTCATTACCTTTAGCGGCGTTTTTGGGAAAAGCGCCGCTAAAGGCCTTGACCTTTAGCGGCGTTTGTGGGAAAAGCGCCGCTAAAGGCCCTGACCTTTAGCGGCGTTTGTGCGAAAAGCGCCGCTAAAGGCGTTTGTGGGAAAAGCGCCGCTAAAGGCCCTGACCTTTAGCGGCGTTTGCGGTCTGCGCCGCTAAAGGCCCTGACCTTTAGCGGCGTTTATGGGAAAAGCGCCGCTAAAGGCCCTGACCTTTAGCGGCGTTTTTTTTAAATAAACGCCACAAACTTTAGTGGCGCCGTCTATAGCGGCGTTTTTTGCGGCGCTTGTAAAAATGCCGCAAATAGTTTTAGCAGCGCTTAAAAGCGCCGCTAAAGACCTTAAAAAACGCCGCTAAAAGTTAATTTTGCTGCAGTGATATTGGAGAAAGCCGAGGGTAAACTTGGTCTTTCAGTGAATGAATAAACTAAGAAGATCAAGACTATGAATTCCAAAGAGGTCCTGACTATAGGAGTAGCATAAGGAGTTGAGCTACAGATTAGTCAATGGAAAGAGAATGAAGACTTCGAGGTAATCCACTTGGATGATTACGATTTTGTTCTAGGCTTGAATTTCTTTGATTGAATTAATGCTCTTTTGGTTCCTTTTGCCAACTGTATATGCATCCTGGATACTCAACAACCACAATGCGTTGTACCAGTGAGTCAAGACATGAAGTGTGGGACGAAGGTATTTTCGACAATCCAACTAGTTAAGGATATTCTGTATGGGAGGAATATTAACTTGATAGACGTGAGTGTTATGCGAACCCTCTTGGAAATGCTAGAGGGGCAGAAAACTAATATGAAGCCTGTTGAGTCATTAGAGAGGCTACTACCTAAAAGAGAGGTGGGTTGTGCATCAAACTTTAAGGGTAAATTAATGATGCAAACTGGACAGACGAGACGAGTAAATGCAACGAGTGAGGTACATTTAAAACACTTTGGTAGTGTTTTACATTTTGACTTACCATTGACTTGGAAAGACACAGGGACCCTTTCAGAGTTCTGAAGCGAGTAAGCTGAGGGGCTTACAAATCAAAAATAACAACAAGCCTCAAGGTGAACTTGATGTTTAATATGAGCATGCCTAAGCCTATTTGTGTAGACCAAAAGGATCCTAATAGGGGCAAGTCACAATAGGGCAGGTAAGAGCGGTGACCTCTTACGATCAAGTTGTAAAAAAGAAAAATACAGTTTGAGTTAGGCGATGATAGAGACATAAGCCAAGGCAAATGTTTCAAGAGGTGGGATGACCCAACAGAAAGAAATTGCAAATTAGCTGAGGCATCGAGACCGTTCTGAGACGAGTCAAACCACTGTCATTCCAAGGATGCGATGAGGGTGTTATGAGAATGGGTGAGGGAGAATGTCACGGGCTGCTTGTCAAAAGTTGTGACCATTGCGCATAAAACGCCCCAGAGAGGTCAACTGAAAATGGACTCATTTGACCCACATGAACTAGCCCAATTCATGGAATCCGTGGAGAAGCTCATCTACTTGAAGTCTTGGTGACCTAGTGAAACGCTCCAGTAAAACTAGAGTTACAAGAGTAAATAATGTAAATCCTAAAGGGATAAGATTGAATAGAGTTTAAATCCTTTAGAACTATTAATTGTAGATAGGAACCAATCTTAATCGTTGATGTAAATCGATTTGTACTTGTAACACCTCTAATACGTATTCGTCACCAGAAAGGGGTTACGAAGCATTACCAAACAAAGCACAACGTCTGAACAATTATGTATATACACATGATCAAGTTTCTTAAACTAATTAAACTTTAAATCATATAGCTAAAATAATCACTTACAAATCATTTTATATCATATAACTAATATATAAGTAGTCACTTAATTCATAAACACAAATATCAAATATATTATTATATCACATAAGCATGTGCACTTAACCAAGCTAATAAAACTATTTCATTCCATTGTTTCGTACATGAATCATATAAATCAGATAAATAAATAATAATCACATATATCATTTTATCATATAATCATGTGCGCATATCGAGCATGTTCAACTTATAATCAAGTTGATTTATGAACCTAAATGAATAATCAATCTATCATAAAGAATGTGCTTATAATACCTTTTGTAAAAACATCTATTCAACTAACAACATTAAACCAAGAAATTTAATTCCAATTAAAATAATGACAACCCAAATTTACCTATTTGGCATATAACCATTATGTTTCTTGTTGCATGAATTACTATTCATACGGTCAAATACAAATGTATAATGTAACACCCCTTACCCGTACCCGAGACTGGGACCAGGTTCGAGGCATTACTAGACATGTACTTGGACATTTTCGGGAATTACTGGTTATAAAATTTCATTTCAACTTGAAACCAATCAACCAAAATCTTAGTGTCCCTATTATGGGCCTACAAGGCCCTAAACACATGTTGAGAATGATCCGAGACTAAACCAAGAACTTACGAGAGTTCATAAAATTTTTTCTAGGTAAAACTTCACATGCCCGTGTGAAAGTAGTGCACACGCCAGTGTACTTTGGGACACGCCCATGTCCCCTACCCGTGTGAAATTAATTGAATTTATTTTCTATTTCGATCCTACAGGGGTTTTCACACGGCCAAGCACACGCCCGTGTCCCTAGCCCGTGACCTTCACACAGCTTAGACACACCCGTGTGGTCGCCCGTGTCCAAAAACTTGAGCAATCTATTTATGACGTCAGCATGCATCTCGGGGAACACGGCCAAGACACACGCCCATGTGCTAAGCCGTGCCCTCTACACAATTGAGACACACGGTCGTGTCTCTGCTCGTGTGTTTACTACCATGCATTCTGACTTAAAATTTTTAGGTGCAAGGGACACAAGGCCATACCACACGCCCATGGGGTGATCCGTGTGTCACACACGGTCTAGACACACGCCCATGTGCCTACCCGTGTGGACCTTGTTAGACTATTTCCCAAGCTTTTGGTCACCCTCTAATATCCACTCACACTTATAGACTTCTATAATATTCAACATGGCCTAATTAATCCATTAAATGGCCTTGGTAAACCTTATTGCATGTAAACCTCATCTCATCGGTTTTACTCATACTATGTTATTCCCTTTTTGTATTAAGGGTTTTTATGTCTTATAACACTTTTAAGATTGGCTCATTATTATAACTCATTGCCAATTATGGCCAAGCCATCCCATGTAATTTGGTCACATTACTTAAGCCTAATTGTGATATGCCACATTTAATATCACAAGAACATTTAGACATAAACATGCACAAATTTGTAGGTCATAACCTACATCAAAATGAGCCAATCCCCATGGCCATATGCAAGTGAATATCCATACCTTTACATACCTTCATTTTAGCATATCAAATGGCACGTATAACAAAATAAACAAAAGCCCTATACATGCCATTGAACAAAATAAACATGTTTATATACCAAAGCTAGACTAGTTGATAGTGTGTTGACTCTCCAACCGTCTTCCAATCTTTACGAGTCCATAAGCTCTATAAGACAAGGAAAAGAGAGGGGTAAGCATTTACATGCTTAGTAAGCCCAAATAACTGGAAAGTAAACTTACCAATTAATTAGCATACAACCATATTAGGCAATAAAACCAACAAGAATGGAATGGTTTCCCTATCACATGCACTCAATCAACAAGTTAGTCACATAACAATGCATCATGTAATTAATCTTAGATGAGCTCATCATTCAACATTTCCATTTATACATATCTCATATTATCCCGTTAAGTTTCTCAAAAATCTCGATGGATTATCCATTAACCGTCAAGTCATAAGAGCAATCATTTCATGTATGCACTCCCGCGAACCTCACATCTTACGGCAGGATTACGAGTCCAGGCTAAATCCCTTATGGCGACAAACATTCTTAATGAGCTCAAATCTGAATTACCAGTCCAGGCTAAATTCAAACCCTAATCGGATTACCCGTCTGGCCTGAATCCAAAATGCACACATATTCTTCGGGAGGCTCGATCACTCAAGGAACACTCGTCCGGGCTAGATCCTTTCTGTATTTGAGATCAACGGATTACCCGTCTGGGCTAAATCCTTTCTGCAACACATGCAGGTTCTTAAGTCACATGTAAATCATGGTTTATCCATCGAATTTCCCTTTTTAACCTCAACCGGGACATTTATCAACATGTCATTATTAAGGATACATTTCATGGATTTTCATGCCATCATCAAATGCAATTATTATACATTCATAAATCGTGCAATTAGGAGTTTACTTTAAGTTATCCGAACTTACCTGGTACTCGTTCCGGTATCGTGTATCAATTATTCCGAAACCTTTCGTTTTCCTCGATCGACCTCCAGAATTTGTTCCTCGAGGCCTATAACAATAAAAATGAATCATTAACAGCTCACATTATACTTTTCGAGTCTAAATTTCACCCCCAGTCTAAATGACCGTTTAGCCCCTAACTTTTTACATTTTTATGATTTAGTCCCTAGGCTCGTATAATGAAATGCTTGCAATTTCTACCTTACCGAAACCTAGCCGAATGTTCTTTTCTCTTATGGCAGCCCACATTTTCCCATTATTCCTCATCTTTCTACCCATTTTTATAACTTTTACAAAATGGTCCCTAATGCCATTTCCATGAAAAAATTACTTAGTAAAAGTTGTTTACCATCTTTTAAACTTTCATATTCCTTCATAAACCATCAAAATACAACTAACTCATGCATGGTTAAATTTCTAAACATGAACCCTAGCATGAAATATGGGTAGAAATAGAGAGAGTAAGTTACCGGGATTTTAAAAATACAAAGAACATTAAAAAGGGGCTTGAGAGCACTTACTATTGAGCTTGAAAATGTTGAAAACCCTAGCTATGGAGAGCTTGAGAATTTTGGCTGGATGAGGGAGAAGAATGGTTGATTTTTGGCTTATTTTTCCCATTTTATTTCATTAATTAGCCAAATGACCAAAATGTCCTCAAGCCCTTTCTTTCAAATTTCATCCATACATGCCCATTTTTGTCCAAAAACCTAAAACTTGGGAAAATTTATCTTTAAGACCTTCTAATTAATAATCTAAAGTAATTTCATACAAATTGCTTCTAGAATCCAAGTTTTGCAATTTATTCAATTTGGTCCTTATTTTCTAATTGGACACCTTACTTATTGAATTTCTTCATGAAACTTTAACACATGCATATTCTCATATTCTAGACCTCATAATAATCATAAAATAAATATTTAAACGTCAGATTTTTGGTCCCAAAATCACTGTTCTGACCAGGTCCTATTTCGGGATGTTACATTTCTCCCCCTTTAGGGACTTTCGTCCTCGAAAGTCCTACCAGTAAACAGGTTTGGATATTGGCTCCTCATGGTTTCTTTCGGCTCCCATGTAGCCTCTTCCACACCATGTCGATGCCATAAGGCTTTTACCAAAGCCACATCTTTATTTCTCAACTGTTTAACCTCACCAGCCAAAATCTTGACTGGTTCTTCACCATAAGTCATGCCCAGTCTAATTTCAATCTCAGTCGGTGAAATTACATGAGAGGGGTCTGATCGATATCGCCTTAATATAGATACATGAAACACGTCGTGATTCTTATCCAGTTCGGGTGGCAACGCCAAACGATAAGCTAATGGTCCAACTCTTTCAGCGATCTCGTATAGTCCAATAAATCGCAGACTCAATTTGCCTTTCTGGCCAAATCTCAATACCTTTTTCCATGGAGATACTTTCAAGAATATTCTATCTCCAACTTGAAATTCGATCTCTTTTCTTTTCAGACCAGCATATGACTTTTGCCTATCCGATGCCATTTTTAAATAGTCACGTATCACTTTAACCTTTTCTTCAGTTTCTTTGATCAGATCAACTCTGTGAATCTGATTCTCCTTGAGTTCTGTCCAATACAATGGAGTTTGACACTTCTTACCATACAAGGCCTCATAAGGCGCCATCTTCAAACTCGTTTGGAAACTGTTGTTGTAGGTAAATCTACCAATGGCAGGTATTTTTTCCAGCTACCCTGAAATTTGAGGATGCAACATCGCAACATATCCTCAAGGATCTGAATCATCCGCTCAGACTGACCATCAGTCTGTGGATGAAAAGCCGTACTAAAACTCAACTTAGTACCCAAGGCTTCTTGTAACTTCTTCCAGAATCTCGAAGTGAATCTTGGGTCTCTATCTGAAATAATCGATAGCCGTATCCCATGCAATCTTACAATCTCAGATATATACAAGTCGACCAACTTATCAAGTGAGTAATCTGTCCTTACCGGAATAAAATGAGCCGACTTTGTTAACTTATCCACCACAACCCATATAGCATCTTTCTTTTTCAGGGTCAATGGTAATCTTGTCACAAAGTTTATAGTAACTCTGTCCCACGTCTATTCAGGAACCATCACAGGTTGTAGCAAACCTGAAGGTACTTTTCAGCTTTGACTTGCTGACATATCAAGCATTTCGATACAAATTTGGAGATGTCTCTTTTTGTGCCGTTCCACAAGTGCATTTTCTTCAAATCATTATACATCTTAGTACTTCCCGGATGAATAGACCAATGGCTATCATGTGCTTCTTGCAAAATCCTCCGAATAATTTTATCGTTTCTCAGTACGCAAACTTTGTCTCTGAACATCAAACATCCACCAGAACTAATCTGAAAGTCTGATTCAATGCCCGACTCACATTGAGCTCTTTTAGCTTGCAGGTCAATATCATTAGTCTGAGCATTATAAATTTCCTGAAGAAATCTCAGCCTAGCCCTTAGCTCTGCCAAGACTGAACCATTATCAAGCAATGCCAATCGAGCGTCCATGGCCTTCAGTGCAAACAAAGATTTTTTGCTTAACATGTCAGCGACCACATTCGCCTTTCCCGGGTGGTAATCGATGATCAGCTCATAATCTTTAATTAGTTTAACCATCTCCGTTGTCTCAGATTCAATTCTTTTTAAGTCATCAAATACTTCAAACTCTTGTGGTCTATGAATATACGACAAGTCTCACCATATAAATAATGCCTCCAAATTTTCAAGGCAAAAACAATGGCGGCAAGCTCTAAGTTGTGAGTCGGGTAATTCTTTTCGTGTGGTTTCATCTGCTGTGAAGCATAGGCAATCACCTTGCCTTCTTACATAAGCACACAACCCAGTCCATTTAAGGATGCATTACTGTAGACCACAAACTCTTTTCCCGGCTCAGGTAATACTAAAACAGGAGCTTCAATCAGTAATGTCTTCAACTTCTCGAAACTCTGTTGACACTTTTCTGTCCATTCAAGCTTAACATCTTTTTGTAGCAGCCTCATCATTGGAGTCGCTATCACGGAGAATCCTTTCACAACTCTTTAGTAGTAACTGACTAAGCCCAAAAAGCTTCTGACCTCAGTTACATTTTTAGGCGGTTTTCATTCAACGATAGCAGAGATTTTACTTGGATCGACTTGGATGCCTTCACCCAAGACAATATGACCCACTCGAGACAATATGACCCAAAAACCCTACTTCTTAGAGCCAAAACTCACTCTTGCTAAACTTAGCATACAATTATTTTTCCCGTAAGGTCTGCAATACAGTTCTCAGATGCTTCGCATGCTCTATCTTATCCTTGGAATAAATCAAAATGTCGTCAATAAACACCACGAAAAACTTGTCCAAGTAGGGCTGAAATATCCTATTCATTAGGTCCATAAATATGGTCGGTGCATTTGTTAAACCAAACGGCATGACAAGAAATTCATAGTGACCATACCTCATCCTGAAAGTTGTCTTAGGCACATCCGATTCCTTAACTCGCAACTGATAGTAGTCAGACCTCAAGTCTATCTTAGAGAACATAGTGGCTCCCTCAACTGGTCGAACAAATCATCGATCCTTAGTAAAGGATACTTATTCTTAATAGTCACCTTGTTCAATTGCCGATAATCTATACATAATCTCATTGAACCATCTTTCTTCTTTACAAATAATACGGGAGCACCCCAAGGCGAAAAGCTCGGCCTTGCAAAACCTTTATCCGTCAACTCTTGCAATTGTGCTTTTAACTCTTTTAGCTCGGTTGGTGCCATCCTATACGGAGCAATTGAAATAGAAGTTATTCCTGGAACCAATTCAATACCAAACTCTATCTCTCTTTCAGGAGGTAATCCGGGTAATTCCTCCTGAAACACGTCTGGATATTCACACACTATTGGCACGGACTCAATCTTTAACTCCGTTTCCTTAGTGTTCAGTACAAAAGCAAGGTAGGTTTCGTACCCTTTTCTCATATATCTTTGAGCAACCATCGAGGTAATTACAATTGGCGGTGTATCTAATTCTCTTGAATCAACCCTTAGAATCTCACCATCTGGGCACTTTAATACAATATACTTACTACCATAATCTACAATTACATCATGTAGGGCTAACCAATCCATACCAAGTATTACATCAAACTCATCAAATGGCAACAACATAAGGTTAGCCGGAAAACAATGACCCTGAATCGTCAAAGGACAATTCTTACAAACTTTATCAACCATGACCGACTTGCCTAATGGGTTCGACACTCTGATAATAAATTTTGTAGGTTCAATAGATATATTCATACTAGACACCAATTTCATGCAAATGTATGAATACGTCGATCCCTGATCAATTAAGGTAACAACACATGTATTAAAAAGAGAAAAAGTACCCATGATGACGTCAGGAGCAGAGGCTTCCTCTCGAGCGCGTATTGCATACATTCTTACCGGGGCTCGAGCCTCTGATTTTGCAGTGTCGTTAGCCACAACTCGACTGCCACTAGCACTCCTAGGATATCTCAGAGGTCTACCTCGTGGAGTAGGAGTACTTGACTTTGGAGCTACTTCCACCTTTTTATCGGATCGCTCCGAGCAGTCTCTGAGGAAGTGGTAAAGAGAACCACATCTGAAGTGCGCACCACTTTTTATTCGGCATTCTCTGAAGTGAAATTTATTACAGCTTTTGCACTTTGGCTTTTGATCATCTGCACTCCCCACAGTAGTCACCATCGGGGAAGAAAACTTCTGGTTACGTCGTTTAGAGCCTCTCGCTCTACCTGAATATCCTACAGATGAAGTGGAGTGTTCATGTTGGCTCCTTGATTTCTTTGTGGGAAATGAGAGTGTCTTACCACTGGATCTCTTGCTCAAAACTTGAGCTTTTCTCTTTGCTTGTTTCCTTTCATTATAAAGCTCCTCGGCCTTCTTGGCCCGATCAGCTAATGTAGCAAACTCTCGTATCTCAAGAATCCCAATCAACAGCTTAATTTCCTCATTCAGATCTTTCTCGAAGCGTTTACACATTTCTAACTCGATTTGAACCCATTTAGTCGCATACTGGCTTAGCCTTACAAACTCCCTTTCGTATTCCGCTACAGTCTTATTCCCTTGTTTGAGTTCCAGGAACTCCTTTCGCTTCGAGTCTAAGAATCTTTGACTGATATATTTCTTTTTAAACTCTTCTTGGAAAAATTCCCAAGTGATGTTTTCCTTTAACACCACTGAAGATATAGTCTTCCAACAGTGGTATGCAGTATCCTTCAATAGAGACATGACACACTTTAAGCACTCCTCAGGTGTGCACGATAATTCGTCTAATACTTGTGTAGTATTCTCAAGCCAGAACTCGGCTCATTCGGCTTCATCATTGATCTTGGCTCTAAATTCCTCAGCCCCATACTTTTTAAGCTTGTCTACAGGGGCTTTACCAACTCTCACAGGTGCCATACCTCGTGGCAATTCCTCATCAGATTGATTAGGGGGCCGGGGAGGCCATGGAATGTTGGGGCGATTCCTCAAATAATCCCCAAACCACTCATCTATCATGACAAAGAAAGCAGCTCTGGCCTCTTCTCGGCCTTCAGATATAGGCCTTCTGCTACTACTAGAAACAGCTCGTTGTACGGAAGCTGGAGCATGGCTCTCGGCTCCCTCAGACTCATCTTGTGCTTGATTGGAAGATATTTACTATATAAAAAAATAATTTAAACAGTTAGGAGATATCACACTATCAACATTCATATAATGGCATGTATAGCTAAACACGATACTCTCTACGGTAGTCCTAGAATCGACTAAACCTGGCTCTGATACCACTAAATGTAACACCCCTTACTCGTACCCGGGACTGAGACCAGGTACGAGGCGTTACCAGACATGTACTTGGACATTTTCAGGAATTACTGGTTATAAAATTTCATTTCAACTTGAAACCAATCAACTAACATCTTAGTGTCCTTATTATGGGCCTACGAGGCCCTAAACACACATTGAGAATGATCCGGGACTAAACCGAGAACTTACGAGAATTTATAAAAAATTTTCTAGGTAAAGCTTCACACGCCCGTGTGAAGGTAATGCACACGCCCGTGTGCTTTGGGACACGCCCATGTCCCCTACCCGTGTGAAATTAATTGAATTTATTTTCTATTTTGAACCTACAGGGGTTTTCACACGCCCAAGCACACGCCTGTGTCCTTAGCCCATGTCCTTCACATGGCCTAGACACGCTCGTGTGGTCACCTGTGTCCAAAAACTCGAGCATTCTATTTATGACGTCAGCATGCATCTAGGGGCGCACGGTCAAGATGCACCCATGTGCTAGGCCGTGCCCTCCACACGGTTGAGACACACAGCCGTGTCTCTGCCTGTGTGTTTACTACCATGCATTCTGACTTAAAATTTTTAGGTGCAAGGGACACACGGCCATACCACACGCTCATGGGGCGATCCGTGTGTCACACACGGTTTAGACACAAGCCCGTGTGTCTACCCGTGTGGACTTTGTTTTGCTATTTTCCAAGCCTTTGGTCACCCTCTAATATCCACTCACACTTATAGACTCCTATAATATTCAACATGGCCTAATTACTCCCTTAAACGGCCTTGGTAAACCTCATTGCATGTAAACCTTATCTTATCGATTTTACTCATGCTCGGTTATTCCCATTTTGTATTAAGGGTTTTTATGTCTTATAACACTTTTAAGATTGACTCATTATTATAACTCATTTCCAATTATGGCCAAGCCATCCCATGTAATTTGGTCACATTACTTAAGCCTAATTGTGATATGCCACATTTAATATAACAAGAACATTTAGACATAAACATGCACAAATTTGTAGGTCATAACCTATATCAAAATGAGCCAATCCCCATGGCCATATGCAAGTGAATATGCATACCTTTACATACCTTGATTTTGGCATATCCAATGACATGTATAACAAAATAAACAAAAGCCCTATACATGTCATTGAACAAAATAAATGTGTCTATATACCAAAGCTGGACTAGTTGATAGTGTGTTGACTCTCTAACCGTCTTCTAATCTTTACGAGTCTTTGAGCTCTGTAAGACAGGGAAAAGAGAGGGGTAAGCATTTATATGCTTAGTAAGCGCAAATAACTAGAAAGTAAACTTACCAATTAATTAGCATACAACCATATTCGGCAATAAAACCAACAAGAATGGAATGGTTTTCCTATCACATGCACTCAATCAACAAGTTAATCACATAACAATGCACCATGTAATTAATCTTAGATAAGCTCATCATTCAACATTTCCATTTATACATATCTCATATTATCCTGTTATGTTTCTTGAAAATCTCGATATATTATCCATTTACCGTCAAGTCATAAGAGCAATCATTTCATGTATGCGCTCCCACGAACCTCACATCTTACGGTGGGATTACCAGCCCAGGCTAAATCCCCCTTAACATAAACTCATGGAATGATGTTGGGATTACCAGTCCAGACTAAATCCCTTATGGTGACAAACACCCTTAATGAGCTCGGATCTGAATTACCAGTCTAGGCTAAATTCAAACCCTAATCGGATTACCTATCTGGGCTGAATTCAAAATGCACACATATTCTTCGGGAGGCTCGATCGCTCAAGGAACACTCGTCCAGGCTAGATCCTTTCTATATTTGAGATCAACGGATTACCCGTCTGGGCTAAATCCTTTCTGCAACACATGCAGGATCTCAAGTCACATGTAAATCATGGTTTATCCATCGAATTTCCCTTTTTAACCTCAACTAGGACATTTATCAACATGACATTATTAAGGATACATTTCATGGATTTTCATGCCATCATCAAATGCAATTATCAGACATTCATAAACCATGCAATTAGGCATATTATGAGTTTACTTTAAGTTATTTGAACTTACCTGGTACTCGTTCCGGTATCGTGTTTTGGTTATTCTGAAACCTTTCGATTTCCTCGATAGACCTCTGAAATTTGTTCCTCGGGGTCTATAACAATAAAAATGAATCATTAGCAGCTCATATTATACTTTTTGAGTCTAAATTTCACCCCCGATCTAAATGACCGTTCAGCACCTAACTTTTCACATTTTTATGATTTAGTCCCTAGGCTCGTATAATGAAATGCATGCAATTTCTACCTTACCCAAACCTAGCCGAATGTTCTTTCCTCTTATGGCAGCCCACATTTTTCCATTATTCCTCATCTTTCTACCCATTTTTACAACTTTTACAAAATGGTCCCTAAAGCCATTTCCATGAAAAAATCACATAGTAAAAGTTATTTACCATCTTTTAAACTTTCATATTCCTCCATAAACCATCAAAATAAAAGTAACTCATGCATGGGTAAATTTCTAAACATGAACCCTAGCATGAAATATGGGTAGAAATAGAGAGAGTAAGTTACCGGGATTTCAAAAATACAAAGAACATTAAAAAGGGGCTTGGGAGCACTTACTATTGAGCTTGAAAATGTTGAAAACCCTAGCTATGGAGAGCTTGAGAATTTCGGCTGATGAGGGAGAAGAATGACTGATTTTTGGCTTATTTTTCCCATTTTATTTCATTAATTAGCCAAATGACCAAAATGCCCTCAAGCCCTTTCTTTCAAATTTCATCCATACATGCCCATTTTTGTCCAAAAACCTAGAAATTAGGCAAATTACTCTTTATGACCTTCTAATTAATAATATAAAGCAATTTCATACAAATTGCTTCTAGAATCCAAGTTTTGCAATTTATTCAATTTGGTCCTTATTTTCCAATTGGACACCTTACTCATAGAATTTGTTCATGAAACTTTAACACATGCATATTTTCATATTCTAGACCTCATAATAATCATAAAATAAATATTTCAATGTCAGATTTGTGGTCCCAAAACCACTGTTCCGACTAGGCCCTATTTCGGGATATTACATTTAAGCAGAAATTATATATACTAAATTCATAAACTTTATACAATGTCTACTTTCATTTTATTCAATCACATCAATATACACGTTATCAATAAGAAGTATGTTTTAGTAAAATAATGAAATGCATGTAACATTTTCCATTTCCAAAACGTTTCACCTATATTTCATTTCAAACCGATTACTAAATACTAATAATCAAAACTCAACTCAATTCATGTTACAAAATATATATCTATATAATAAGACTTTAATTATTCATAACTTAAATACATCCTTAAACGACATAAATCAAACTCATCAAACGATAAGTTTAACATAACATTATTTCAAACCATAAATATTTTCCAACACATCTCATGCATATAACATGCATTTCACTCAATAATTATATGTAAAACCATAGTTTGCATTTCATATCAAGCACCATTCATATTTCTTGACCGAAAACAACTAAGTTTAAAACATTATGTTTAGCCATTTCATTATACCCATATCAAACACTCAACTTACATATACTATACATATTACTTATCTATCACATGATATAACCCAATTCAACTAACATCCGAAATTACCTTATTTCAAAACACATCAAGAATCCTTATCAAACCATATCAATAAAGTTCACATATATTTATCTATGTATAAACCATAGCTGAATCACCAAAACCACAACCAAACATAACTATAATTTGATCAAACCTTGAAACCGAACTTAACAAAATAAACAAGCCATTTTCGCATAGCTCATATTTACATTTCCCAAAACAAACATAAACATAAGCTAGCCTATACATGCCATAGATTTAAGTTTGACTTTATAAAATATACCAAAACAGTTGATAGTGTGATGGACTTCTCTGACGATCCTCAAGTCCGTAACTAGCTTCAAAAATCTATAAGACCGAGAGTAAACATACACACAGTAAGCTTTCACAGCTTAACAAGTCATAAACAATTAAAACATTCATTAACATTAATAGCTCAACTTGACTAAACCAATTCGTGCTACCATAATCATATTTAATCTCAAACGTGCAAATTCATATACAACATATACATTCATGTATCAACTTTAACTTGTCCGAAATACATATATATATCCATTATCAAAGTTATCATTTACTTCCAAGGTCATCATATTATCATATAGACAAATATATATACACACATTCATATATGTATACATATGTTTCACACTTTAATATCACATACTTATATCATTTCGCCGAATATAGATTTGTATTCAATATACATATAACCAACTTTACAACATGATTCATATCATCACTTCAATTACCAAAACTTACCTTAATTTCAATACATTATCTAACACATACCTGAACCTTTTAATTCGATTTAACATTCGGTCTTTACTTAACATTGCCCGTTGAATCATTCGGAATTAAATAGGATACTCGGATAGTTGCACATATCGTACAATGCCAACGTCCCTGACGTGGTCTTACATGTAATTACATATCGATGCCACTGTCCCAGACAGGGTCTTACTCATAAACAAATACATGGTCTTACACGTAATCACATATCGATGCCAATGTCCCAGACGTATCGATGCCAACGTCCCAGACGTGGTCTTACACGTAAACACATATCGATGCCAACGTCCTAGACGTGGTCTTACACGTAAACACATATCAATGCCAACGTCCTAGATGTGGTCTTACACGTAATCACATATAAATGCCACTAAAAAATGTACCATTATAAAACCGAATTATAAGATCATATAACTCACAAATCATACCACAATCACAATTTTCATTACTCAATGCCTATACATAACTTACTAATAATTATTACAATTATTTATAAATCATACCACAATCACATTTTTCATTACTCAATGTCGATTCATAACTTATTAATAATCATTACAATTATTTATAGATCACATATATTGAAATTTAACAATATTTATTTGCTTATAAACTTACCTCGGATAACGATAATCGGAACGGGGCGATTATTCGACAACTTTGGTTTTCCTCCGATCCAAATTCGATTTCTTTGGTTCTTGATCTAAACATATTCAAACTAAGCTCATTAAAACATAATTTCATTCAATTTAGTCCAAAAACACATAAATGGACAAATTACCATTTTAGCCCTGACATTTCACTCTTTACAATTTAGTCCAAATTGCACAAAACACAAAATATGCAAAATTTGAGTACACCATGCTTAGGCCGGATATTCATCTTCTTTATACAAGTCCACACATTTCATTTATTTCACATTTTATTCCTTCAATTTATTATTTTTACAAATTAGCCCTAATTACTCAAATTCATCAAAAATTCAAATACAAAACATGTTAATCTATCACATATCTTTTATTTTCCAGCATCAAACAACAAAAATCACAAGCTTTCAACAATGGCAAAATACAAAATCATCATCAAATTCAAAAATTAAGACATGGGCTTGATAGATAACATAACAACGATCTCAAAAACGTAAAAATTATCAAAAACCGAGCTAAAACTCACCTTGAATCAAGCTTGCTAATGGCTAAATGTGGCTTTCTTTTTCTTTTTTTTTCTTTTGGTATTTTCGACTTTGAATAAAGATGAATGCATGGCTTTTAAGTTTTATATTTTATTTATCATATATTATTACTTTAATTACTAATATATCCTTAATGAAATAATTATACAAACATTATATTCATGTCCTTAACTGTCCATCATTTATAATTATGCTCTAATTGCAACATAAATACTTCATATTATAAAGGCAACAACAATTAGGCACTTTCACATTTGACTACCAACTTTTTCATTTTACGCTATTAAACCCTTTTATTTAATCGGACATCCAAACAGTAAAATTTTCAAATGATATTTTCACACACATTAATTCACACATAATAAGCACAAAAAATAATTTTTAAATATTTTTCTGACTTAGATTCGTGGTCCCGAAACCATTGTTCCGAATAGGGTCTAATAGGGCTATTACAGTACTATTGACTTTAGGAGAGCTCAACTATAAATAGAGGCCTCCCCTTCATTTGTAATCATTTTATTTTTTCTGAGTTAATATATTGAGAGCATTTACTCAAACAGTTGTGCATTCTCTTTTTGTGGCATTCTTTGTTCATAGCTTTTTCCTTTTCAGAGTTTGCTTTTGCTATATGTTGGGTGTCTTAAAGAATTTCTACGAGAATTCTCAATTTTCGAGAGTTAGGCTGTTTGAGGAGCATTTGAAGTGAAGGAAGCGCTTAAGGCCACGCGGTTTGCTAGAGGAAAAGTCTAACCTCGTGACACAAGTATGTAACTTGGGTGTGGGTGTGGTAACAAATAATATATTTAAAAAAAAATATTTTTTAAAGTTTTTCATGTATACAAAAAATCTTTGAAAACTAATTTTTTCTAGAGTTAATTGCCTTAGACATCTTCAAACTATGACACTCATTTTAAATTGGTCCTCAAACACTAACATATTTTAATTACATTTTCAAATTATTGATGTTATATCAATAAAATTCTTTAATTACTGAGATAATTAATTTAATCGTTAAATGAGACGTCAGATCTTATGCGACATAATTTAAAATGAAAATTTTAAAAAATGAATATTATAGAAATATTGGTTTTGAGGTTTCTAAAGTCTTTACAATCACTTTTTTTTTCCACTTTACTTTATTTTTAAAAGTTATGCAGCAACATTTTTTTAACATTTTCATTTTAAATTATGT
Source organism: Gossypium anomalum (assembly GCA_025698475.1). Taxonomy (NCBI): domain Eukaryota; kingdom Viridiplantae; phylum Streptophyta; class Magnoliopsida; order Malvales; family Malvaceae; genus Gossypium; species Gossypium anomalum. The sequence goes on from CM046963.1 coordinate 46,083,155, forward strand.
CACATAAGATTTTATGTCTAATTTAATGGTTAAATTAACAATTTTAATAACGAATAGACCTATTAATATAACATCAATAGTTTGATGATGTATTTAAAAGAAGGTTTAGTGACAAATTTAAAATATTCATTATGTTGGGTGCAATTAACTTTTATCTCTATAATCATGTTCCGATATAAATCGAAAAACTGGTAAATCAAACGAAATAAGAGCTTAATGACTTTGGTAAAATAAAATAAGAAAACAAAAAAAAAAAATGAAGAGATGGAATATTTTATTGTCAAATTAAAAAACGAATCAAATTGAGTTGAGTAAATCCATAGAAATAAAAAACACTAGGACTACAATTGTGTATTGCTCTACTTAGGACCTAGATTTATACAATGTATAGAGAGAAAAATCATAGTAGAAAACTTCAAAAAATGTAAGAAAATCTGACAAACCCAATTGGTGGAAACATCTGAGAAACTAGAAAATCCATTTGTTTTTTTTCCCTTTGCATTAGTTATACCTTCAACAAACATCATTTGCTGACAATCTGCCACTGCCTAATTATTTGTCTGAAATTTAAGAAAACAAAACAGCTTCAGATGTTTTTCAACATCTATTGTGAATGGGATTCGATCCTTTTTTAACTATTCTTTTGTTCGACTGATTTGGATCAAACGCCATTGAAGGTCCAGGCACCAAGCTTTGTCTGGTTCGCAAAGAATCCACAACAACCAGCTTGAGAATCCTAGAATGCTTAACAAATGGTGTGAGAGCAAGGTCACTGCCTGTCAGACTGTTAGAGTTGACAAAGAAAGAAGAAAAGAATAGTTCTTTGTTACCTCAGAGAAGATGTATTGAATGTAGTTTTATGGATATTTAATACAATCACGTACTCATACTAGAAGTAACTGCTTCACCTAATAGCTAACTACTTTACTTAACAACTAGATAACTTCTTTAACTAACTATAACAGTAATAGCAATCGTTGGAATACTCATAACATGCCTCGTTCTTGGTGACTTTCTTTCATTCTTGTAACCTCATGACTGTTGGTAAGGACTTTAAGCTGACCTCTAAACTTGGTGAATAATCCTGCAGATAACAGTTTAGTAAAGATGTCTACAATCTGATCTTGACTAGGAACATGTCCAACTTGAAGTGATCCACTTCTAAATTTCTCCCTAACAAAGAACAAGTCCAGCTCAACATGCTTGAATTTAGAATGCAAAACAAGATTCCCTGCTACTGCAACAACAGTTAAATTATCGCACCATACCAATACCTTGCTCTTAACTAGAACATATAATTCAGACAACAGTGACTAAATCCAGATCCTTTCTGTAGTGACATGAGCCTTAGCTCTGGACCTTGAGACCACTTGCTGTTTTCTTAAACTTTAGGAAATTGGATTCCCTCCAAGAAACACACAATATCCTGAAGTTGGTCGTCAATCATCAACATCTGATCCCCAACTCTCATCTGAATATCCTTCAAGCAAAAGTTTCAAAGTTCGAGTGAACCTTACCTCGTGATCCAAGGTATCCTGCAAATAACGCAAGATTCTTTTGATAGCTTTAAAGTGGAGATCCAATGACTTGTGTATAAACTGACATACTTTATTCATAGAGAAGGCAATGTCTAGTCTGGTGATCACAACATATTGTAGAGCAACTATTATGCTTCTACAAAGATGTTTATCTTCAATAGGACTTCCTACGTGAGCTGACAAATGCCAAGTAGTTATCATTGGTGTAGAAGAGCCTTTCGATCTATCCATGGAGGCCCTCTGAAGTAGATCAAGAATGTATTTCTTTCGATTGAGGAAAAGACCATCTTGAGTGTAATTAACTTCAATTCCCAAGAATTAACTCAGCTTTCCTAAGTCCTTCAAGGAAAACTAAACATCGAGCTCCTTAATAAATTGATCGATTGCATGAGAGTCATTCCCAATGACAATAATGTTATCCACATATACTAGAACATAAAGCAACTGGGACCTATCACGATGAATAAAAAGATAATTATCAGCTTTTGACACTTCAAATTTTAGTAGCTACAAGAAACTCCTTTAGCTTGTGAAACCAAGCTCGAGGTGCTTGCTTAAGTCCATACAAAGCCTTTCTTAACCTACGTACCAATTGCTTTCCATTACTCCCTTATTGCTCAAAATCTGGTGGTTGCACCGTGTAAATTTCTTCATACAGATCACCATTCAAAAATGCCTTATTGGTGTCCACTTGCCTTAGAGACCATGCCATCGAAACAACAAGTGCAAGAACCACCCTAATCATTGTTGGTTTGACCACAGGGCTAAATGTCTCTTGGAAATCAATGCCTGCCTCTTGGAGCTATCCTTTAACCATCAGCCTGCCTTTGTATCTAGCCACCGAGCCATCAATATTTCTCTTTACTTTAAAAATCCACTTACAACCTACTACCCTACAGCCTTCAAGCAAAGGGCATTAGATCCCAAGTGTGATTGGCAAGCAAGGCATCATATTCTGTCTGTGCAGCTACCTTCCAAGCAGTATTTTTGAATGTTTCTTCAATAGACACTGGCTCATTCTCAGCCAGAACTGACGAGAACACTTTAGGTTTGAAGATTCCATTCTTTGATCGATGTATGGGATGTGAATTCAAAAATGTACATAATGAATAGACAGACTTGTCAAGACTGCCAAGTTGGTCACATGGAGAAGGAACATTAAGATAAGCTATTACTGATGGTTCTACAAGTTGACCCTCAGGAGAAAATCTAGCTACATCAGTTGTACTTGAAGAAGAACTCGTTATAGAAGAAACCTAAAGTGAACTTGCCACAGGAAAGTCCCTGGCTGATCCTGATGAGGTATTCGAGTCATGAGCACAAAGCTGAGGAGCAGTAGCTACAACCATAGGGACATACAAGTATTGATGTAAATGCATTATAGAAACCAATTTAGAATGTAACAACCCGATTTTAGCTAAATCAGAATAGTAGTTTTGAAACCAAAAATTCAAGGTCAAAAAATTATTTTAATATTATTTTTTGTCTTTATAGTATGTAATTATATATGTGTGAAAATCTCGTGAAATAATTTTATCGTTTGGATGCTTAATTTGAGAAAAGGACTAAATCGCGTAAAATGTAAAAGTTGCATGCTATATGTTAAATGTATTTAATTGCTATGATTTATTAAATGAAAGGTCCTTATGATGTTATTATACCATTGATAGTGGAATTTAACATAAATGGGCATTAAATGGATGTATGAAATGGTTTTTAACTAAGGTTAATTATGTAAAATGTTAAATAACTTAACATAAATAAAACATAATAAAAATTAAGCTTCATTTCATCTTTCTTGGCTGAATATTAAGGGGGAAGAAATCCATTGATGGTTTTTTAGGTTTCGGCACTTATTAAGCTTGATTAAGGTACGATTTTAGCTCGATTTTTGATGATTTCTATATTTTTGAGATTGTTGTTTAGTAATCTTGCTAGCCTATACCCTAATTTTTGAATTGGTTGATGAATTTGTGAGTTTTTATTGATGATAGCTTGATTTTTTGAATGTTGATGATGGAAAATGAATATTTGTTGATAGTTATACAAGTTTTATATAGTGATTTTTTGACAAAAATGTCAAAAAGGGATTAATTTGTAAAATGTGAAAATTATTTGGTTGAAATGTAAAATAAAAATATGGACTGCTAAAGACCTATAGTAAATTTGGCCAAGCATGGGTTTTGTCAAATTTGGTGTAATTTGTGTTTTTGTGAAATGAGGACTAAATTGAATAAATGTGAAACTTTAGGGGCTAAAGTGTAAAAATGCCCAAATAGGTATTTTGGATGAAATTGAATGATTTGATGCATAAATGTGTTAAATTTGAATGTATATAGATCAAGAACAAAAGAAATTGGATTTAGATCGGGGGAAATCGAAAGTTGTCGAGTAGTCGATCTGATCCGATCATTTTATATATGAGCCTTAGGAATAGAATAGGATACAAATGTCATGACATTAGGATTATCGAGATGTGATTACATGTAAGACCATGTCTGGGACATTGGCATTGTTATATGAATCCGTATAAGACACTGTCTGGGAAAGTGGCATCGATATGTGATAACATGTAAGACCATATCTGGGATATGGCATTGTACGAGCTTTATGTGATTTCCGAGTATCCTTAAAGATTCTAAACGGTTCAACGGGCAAAGTCTAGTCGAGAAAGAATGTGTGAATGAGTTAAGTGACTCAGGTACGTACGAGATTCATACGAGTATTGAAAAGGAAAGTATTTGAAGAATTCAATTATGATATTGAATATATGTACAATGAGAAAGGTTAGTGTACTTATATGTGTTTACTTATAGTTGCCTATTGATGGAAATGATATTGATTCATGCGGTAATTTTATTTGTATATGGCTTACTAAGCTTTTAAAGCTTACTTTGTGTGTTGTTTACTTGTTTTATAGATAATCGAAGCTAGCTCAGACATCGGGAATCATCGGGAAACGTCATCACACTATCGATCACTTAGTTGGTACTTTTAAAGCTTTGTAAATATGGTATATGGCAAGTATAGGCTAGTGTCATCTTGGTATTTTTTGAACTTTGAATTTAGCCATGTGAGTTGGCTTATAAATGGTGTTGTTGATGAAGTTGAATTTGACTTATGTTATGAGTTAATATGTGATATGAGATGTATTTATGATGCCTTACGTTTTGGTAGGCATGCCTTACGTTTTAGTAGGCATAACATGGTCATTTTGATGGGTTGATGGATAAGTATTTAGTAAATTGTTAATGATGTGTTATGGTTTGATAAATGGTAAGCTTTGGTATAATTTAAGATGATGTTTGGATACCATTTTGGTTTAGTAAATGCTTGATGATTTGGGTTATGTTTAAATGTGGATATTAGTTAAAGTAACAATTTAATTTGACATGTTTTTGGTTGTGGAATTGAGTAGTGAAAGGGATGGTGTACAAATGGCATGAAATGTGTATGAAATAGCATGTTTTGGTTGCCTATTAATGTATTGAATTGGTACAAATGTTGTGGCTTAGGTATGCTTGAGAAAGGGTGAGAAAAGTGGCTTCAACCAAGCCTATTTTCACTCCACACGGCCGACCACACGGGCGTGTGGCTTGACCGTGTGTGACATATGGCCTTAGTATACGGCTGTGTGTCCCTTGGGGTAGCCCTTCGAATTAAGTCAGTATACCCTACAGATTTGGCATGGCCTAAACATACGGGCTGGCACATGGGTGTGTGGTCGGCCTATGACCAAAGTCAATAACCCCTCCAGTTTTCCACGGCCATGGCACACGGGCGTGTCTCCGACTGTGTAGTGCAAGTTAGTATGTATACCCTATTTTCAAATGGCCTGCGACACAGGCATGTCTAGTGGTTGTATGAGGTACACGGCCTGTTCACACGAGCGTGTGAACCCTGTATGCATGAAAATTTTATAAGTTTGCCAAAATTTTCAAATATTATCGATTTAGTCCCGAACCTCTTTCAAGCATGTTTTAAGGTCTCGTAGAGCCTTATAAGGGACAATGTGATTATATTTGATTGAGCTTTATGTGATAATGGATTTAGGTGTGAGAAATGTATGATTTGTGTTGTGATTCGATTGGTAACACCTCGTAACCTTAATCCGGCGACGAACACTGATTAAGGGTGTTACATTTAATTGGTATCAGAGTTACGGTTTAGTGATTCTAGGACTAACGTAGTGCGTGAGAGTCTAGCTATACGTGTCATATATATAAACTACAATATTGTGATGATTCCTGACAGCTTAAAGTGTGTTTTCATATAGTAAATGGATCTCGAATGAGCTTTAGCTGACGATGTGGAAAGTAATACGCCCGCTCCTGCTCAAGAGGCAGCGTCGACTGATTCTAGGTTGATTTCGAGTAGTCATGAAGGAGAGGCTAAGCAAGCATATTATCGGAGTTTACTCAAAATTTATTCATCAGGCTCTCAAGGCCATCCAATACAGATTACAGTTCGTATGCACAGAATTTAGTCAATTTAACACGTAATTCTAATTTGACTTAACTCGTACGGATTTCGGACGGAAACGAGTCGACTATTCAACTATTTTGGACTTCCCTCGATCTAAGTCCGATTTTCTTTGTTCTTGATCTAATACAATTCAAATTCAACCATTCAATCATTCATTTCATTCAAAATAATCCATGAACACGCATTTAGGGCACTTTACATTTTAGCCCTTACATTTTCACACTTTGACAATTTAGTCCATTTTTCACAAAATCACAAATATGCAAAATTCACCAAGACTATTGCTTGGCCGAATATACATAGCTTCCATACAAGCCCAAATAACATATTTAATTCACAATTTAGTCCTTCAAAACCTTATTTTTACAAATTAGCCCAAATAGCTCTATTCCATCATAAATTTAAGAACAAAGCATGATAATCCATATAAAAAACATTACAAAGCTCATATAATCATTAATGGCACATTTCATAATCTTCAACAGAAATAGAAATTCAGACATGGGTTTTGAAGAACACGAAGCAACGGTCACAGAAACATGTAAATTATCAAAAACAGACGAAAATTCATACTTTAATCAAGGATTAAGTTAGCCGAAACCTAAAATGGCTTTCTTCTTTTTATTTCCTTTGATTTTTGGTTATAATATGTGTTTATGAACACATTCATGCAATTTGTTTTCTTTAATTCATGTTAAAGCATGAATTACCATTGTATCCCTCATTAATAAACATATCAATTACATAAAATAAGGTCATTTACGACCACTCATAAATTCAATGGAGTAATTGTCACATAAAGCCATAATAATCCAAAGCCATGCCAATTAAACACATTGAATATATGGCATGCAAATTTTATCATTTACGCGATTAAATCCTTTTTCATAATTAAGCACAGAAACAGATAAATTAAATCACTAAAACTTCGCAGATATAAATTCACATATCACAGACACAAAAAATAATATTAAAATATTTTTCAGACTCAGATTTGTAGTCCCGAAACCACTATTCTGGCTAGGGTCTAAACCGGGCTGTTACAATTCTCCCCTTTAGGGATTTTCGTCCCTGAAAATCTTTCCGGTAAACAGATTTGGATATTGTTGTCTCATAGCATCTTCAGACTCCCACGTGACCTCTTCAACACCGTGTCGATACCACATCACTTTAACTAATGGAATATTCTTATTTCGCAACTCTTTAACCTCACGAGCTAAGATACAGATCGACTTTTCATCATAAGTCATATCAGAATGGATTTCAATATCAGACAGAGAAATTACATGCAAAGGATCAGATCTGTATCGTCGAAGCATCGATATTTGAAATACATTATGAATCTTTTCTAACTCAGATGGTAGCCTCAATCTATAAGCAACCGGCCCAACTCGCTCAATGATTTCATACGGTCTAATGAACCTCGGACTCAACTTGCCCTTTTTACCAAATCGTAACAGTTTCTTCCACGGAGATACTTTCAGAAACACTTTATCACCGATCTCAAATTCGATATCTTTTCGTTTTAAATCTGCATAAGATTTATGACGATCAGAGGCAGCTTTCAGACTATCTTGAATTACTTTAACTTTCTGTTCTGTTTCTTTTATCAGATCAATACCGTAAATCTTATTCTCACTGAGCTCAGACCAGTATAACGGAGTTTTACACTTTCTACCGTATAAGGCTTCATACGATGCCATTTTAATGCTCGATTGAAAGCTATTATTATAAGCTAATTCAATCAAAGGTAGATATTGTTCCCATATACCTTCAAACTCAAGAATGTAACATCTCAACATATCCTCGAGTATCTGAATAGTCCGTTCAGATTGACCATCTGTTTGTGGATGAAAAGCAGTGCTAAAATGCAACTTAGTACCCAGAGCATCTTGCAATTTCTTCCAGAATCGTGATGTAAATCTCGGGTCTCTATCTGATACTATCGAAAATGGTACACCATGCAGTCTCAAGATATCAGAAATATATAACTCAGCTAATTTATTGAGTAAGTAATCAAATCGAATCAGAATAAAATGAGCTGATTTCATCAAACGATCAATTACAACCCAAATTACGTCTTTCTTTCTCGGAGATAGAGGCAAATCCGAAACAAAATCCATGGTCACTCGATCCTATTTCCACTTCGAAATCATAATCGGTTGTAATAACCTAGATGGCACTTGATGTTCTACTCTAACTTGCTGACAGATTAAACATTTAGAAACAAAATTAGAGATATCTCTTTTCATTCCCAGCCACCAGTATAGTTGTTTCAAAATCGTCTAAATTAACTTCGGATTTCTTGGAACACAAAGTCTATTTCTGAATCTCAAACAATCATCAACATCAACTCGAAATTTAGAATCACACTGAGCTCGTTTTGCTATTAATTCATTGTCAGATTTTTGAGCCTCGCAGATCTGTTGTATAAACAAGGGTTTTTGCTTTCAGTTCGGCACAAACCAAGATATCATCAGATAGTGCTAAATTAGCATTCATTGCACGCAATGCAGACAATGATTTCTGACTCAGAGCATCCGCTACCATATTTGCTTTGCCCGGATGATAATCAATATATAGCTCGTAATCTTTTAACAGTTCTAACCATCTTGTCTGTCGGAAATTCAAATATTTTTGCGTCATTAAATACTTCAGACTTTTATGATCAGAAAACAAGTGACATTTCTCACCAAATAGATAGTGACGCTAGATCTTCAAGGCAAACACAATAGCTGCTAACTCAAGATCATGTGTCGGATAGTTCTTTTCATGCGGCTTTAACTGTCTCGAAGCATAAGCAATGACTTTTCCTTCTTGCATTAAAACACATCCTAGACCAATCAATGAAGCATCGCTGTAAATTACAAATTTTTTACCCGATTCAGGTTGTATTAATACCGGAGCTTCAGTCAACAAAGTCTTCAACCGATCAAAACTGTTTTGACATTTTTCAGACCAATCAAACTTCACATCTTTCTGTAATAGTTTTGTCAACTGAGTCGCAATCATCAAAAAACCTTTCACAAATCTTCTATAGTAACAAGCAAGCCCCAAAAAACTACGGACTTCAGAGATATTCCTCAGAGGTTTCCAATCCAAAATAGCTAAAATTTTCCTCGAATCTACCCAAATACCAGAGACTGATACTATATGACCAAAAAAACCAACTTCTCGCAGCCAGAACTCACACTTATTGAATTTCGCATACAACTGCTTATCTCCCAAAGTCTGTAGCACTATTCTCAGATGCTCAGTCTGTTTAGATTCATCATGTGAATAAATCAATATGTCATCAATGAATACCAAAAAAAATTGGTCTAAATATGATCTAAAAATTCTATTCATCAAATCCATAAAGATAGCAGGTGCATTAATCAATCTGAAAGGCATAACTAAGAATTCATAGTGACCGTACCTTGTTCTAAAAGTAGTCTTCGGAATATCAAAATCTTTCACTCGCAACTGATAATAGCCTGATCTCAAATCTATTTTCAAAAACATAGTAGCTCCTTTTAACTGATCAAACAAATCATCAATTCGGGGCATAGGATACTTATTCTTGACAGTCACCTTATTCAACTGACGATAATCTATACACATTCTTATCGTACCGTCTTTCTTTTTCACAAATAGAACAGGGGCACCCCATGGTGAAAATCTTGGTCTGGAAAATCCTCGATCGGTCAACTCTTGCAACTGAGATTTTAATTCTTTTAGTTTTGTCGGAGCCATTGTAACATCCTGATTTTGGGCTTAGTCAGAACAGTGGTTTCGGGACCACAAATTCGATAAGAAAAATTTCATTTTTATTATATTTTTATGGTCTACGATTTCACAGAATGATTTCTTGAAAATTTCATTCAAAAATTTTGACGTTTAGCCCCTCAATTTAGTAAAAAGGACTAAATTATAAAAAGTGCAAAAGTTGAGTTTTACATGTTAGGGGTGTCTAATTGTCATGAAATTTTAAATGGGAGGTCCTTAAATGATAATTAAACCATTGTATCACTTTTTGGACAAAAATGACATTGGTTGGGTAAAATTTGAAAGAATAGTAAAAAAGACATTTTGGTCATTTAGAGGTAAAATGAATTAAAAGACAAATTTTAAACCCCAAATGTGTCCCTTTCTTCTTGCTATAGCAGAATGTACCAAGAGAAATCATGGTTAGGATTTGGCCAAGCTTCTAAGCTTAATAGTAAGTGATTTCGAGCTCTGTTTTTAATGTTCTATGTATTTTTGAAATGCCGGTAACATGATCTGCTCATTTCTACCATAATTTTGAGCTAGGATTTATGTTTAAAAATTTACCCATGAATGATATGCATGTATATTGATGTTTAATGGTAGAATATGAAGCTTGAAATTGTGTTAAACAACTTTTGCTAAGCGATTTTACTTGAAAACGAGTAAAACGACACAATCGGTAAAAATACCTAATGTTCATAAGTACATGTTAGAGTGAGAATTTGATGTTTCCATATAAGGGAAAAATGATCAGCATGTCATAATACATAAGAAAATAGGAAGAAGTTTAATTTCCGAACCTTGGGGCAAAAGTACAAATATGCAAAAGTTTAGGGGTCAAAATGCAAATTCGTAAAAATATGATTTATGGACCCATTTGAATAATGTGAGTAATAAATAAGCTATATTTTTAATGTTAGATCAAGGAAATCGAGATTCAGGCTAAAATCAAGAAAATACCAAGTAGTGGACTTAAATGGTAAAAATGGTCATTTTCGTATACGAGGTAAGTTCATATAATTTTTAATAATGTAATGTGTATTTTAATGTTATTGCTTTAATAGTATATGCAATGTAAGTTTATATGTAAATAATGTATTGTTTTATTATGTTATAATATTTTATTTTATGACATGTGAAATAAGTTTTAGTATTGTTCAATTAATGGACACAAACGGTGATTTGTGGTTGATGAATTGAGATTAAATGAGGAAATCTCGGTTGAACCTTCGAAATGGAAAAACGTGGTGCCAAGTGGATATACCATGGTTATACGTGTAACGTGGTGCTAAGTGGATATACCACGATTACACATATTGATACATGTAACGTGGTGCTAAGTGGATATACCACGATTACACATATTGATTCATTAACGTGGTGCTAAGTGGATATACCACGGTTAAACATGTAAAGTGGTGCTAAGTGGATATGCCACGGTTATACATGTTAATTTGAAAAGTGGTGCTAAGTGCATATGCCACAATTACATGTTAGCCCAATAATGTGGTGCTATGTGCATATACCACTAAGTTGGGCATTAATTACAGAAGGTGGAGCTATGTGTTAAAACCATCGGATATTGTTACTTTTCGAAGTGTTCACCGGGAGAAACAAGTTGCTAAATAAAATTTAACATGAAAAAAAATATGGGATAATACCGGAATATGAATATATGAGTTTTGAACTATGAGTTAGATATGTGATTGAATTTTTGATAAGATGAATATGGATAAGTATTATCTTGAAAGTTGATAATAAGAAATTTTAGTGAAGAAATGAAATTTGGAATAAACAGTATAAAACAGCAGCAGGGGAGTGACTTTGAAAAATCACCAAAAATGGTATAAGTTGAACTAGAAGTGGAATGAGAGATGGAATTAAATCTTATTGAATCTATTTTCCTATAAAAGAAATAGAGCAAACAAAAGAATTCTGTATTTTGAGATATTTATATTTTTGTAAGACTGGTTCAGACTGATTTCGTGATCCCCTATTTTGAATTGTAAAAATCATTAAAAAGTGTACAAAACTAGTTAAGGAACATAATTTATATGGTTAGATTCCTTATTGAATTTTTTTCAGAAGAAAGAAACGATAACCTCATTTGAATTTAGTAGAAAAAGATAATTAAATTTTAGTGAAGGGTGGTCAGAGCTGCTAAACCGCGAAACAGGGGAGACTTCAATGAATAAACTGTATTAATTGGCCTAACCAAAAATTTTGTAAATTTTATGGTAATAATATATGTGAATCTAGTTTTTTGGAAAATTAACGGATAGTAATTTGGAATCCTGTAGCTCAAGTTATAAATAAATTACCGACTATGACTAGAGTAGACAGCTTGACCAAAATATGAATAAAAGTGTAATTATAGTTGTTTTACCTAAGGAAACATATTGGTAAATTGCTTATTAATTTCATATGGACTTAATAAGTGTAAAGCTTACCCCCTCTCCATTTCTTTTAGTATTGGCAGGTCGGCTCGGGGTTGGAGATTGTCGGAGGCAGCATCACACTATCAGAACGTTGATGTGAAGCGTTGATAACTTTCAAGTGTTTTCAAGTGAGTGGCATGTATAGAGAATTAGTCTTTATGATAGTTGTTAGTATGATTTGGCCAAACGTATTGGCTTATGATGGTTAAATCATATATAGCCATGTGATATGGTTTATATTCGATCATTGGGTTGTAAACCTAATTGATTATGCATGTTTGATCCATTGCTATATGATATGTCATGCTTATGTGGTGAATAAATTATGATAATTAGATGTGACCATATTCTAATGTAAAGGTGTAAGGTAAGAATAAGTAATACTGTTGTTAAAAAAAATGAAATTTTATAGCCTGTATTTTAGTTGGATGTTTGTATGTTTGTCCGGTAATGCTCGTACTCTATCCCGGTCTCAGGTACGAGTAAGGGGTGTTACATTTAGTGGTATCAGAGCTATGGTTTAGTCAGTTCTCAGACTAACCTAGCATGTGTAAAAGTCCAGCTATACATGCCACCGATCTGTGATAGTGTGATGTCTCCCGACGCGTATGAGAGCCACTTTGTTTAGACAAAGGTACTCTCCAACCGAGCTACACCGACCATGTTGAATGTGATGCTAAAATATTTGAGTAAAGTATAGTCATGACGAACTGAAACTTGGAAAGGTACGAATAAGGGTTCATGAAATGTGTACATGGTGAAATGAGCTTATCTATGATTAATAGATAATTCCATGATGTATATGATCAATTTATTTGAACAAATGCATGTGTTTGAGTAACTTATCAAAAATATTGATAAGATGAATATTCATGTATATTGGTTGGGATGATTATGATTGGTAAGCTCGTATAATTTGAGTAAATGTATTAAATTGCTTGGAATGATAAATATGATTGTAATGATATGTATACGATGATGTGTAAGATGAAAGTTTAGACTGTGACATACTTATCCATATTTGTTTGGCACTTATATGATATTATGTGCTTGACTTGTCTGATTTAATGAATGGATAAGTAAGATTATCTAGGAAACATGGAAATACATGTATAAGTACACTTGTTTAAATGAGATAATTAGAAAGTGAGTGTAAAATCAATATGAATGTTAGTTACTCGAAATGAATGACATGATTGAGATATGATTGCTATGATGAAAACTGTGTTACGTGTATATGTATATGAGAGTTGAGTCAGAGGTCCTACGACCCCCTCCCCCTTACCAAAGTGGTGTTTTATAATGGAAATTCCTGAGATTTATGTTGAATGAGTTTCCAGGTGAGAAACCAAAGAGTTCAATGATAGAATGGTTATAAGCATGATTAGAGATTGAGAATGGGTTGATAAGTACAGACATGAGCTAGAAAGATATCGGATTGACCGAAAGATTGTTTAATTTTCACAACATCTCAGTTAGCGAAAAAGGTTAATTTTGGTAAAACGATCTATCCTGGTATGATGTCGAGAAATGTATTGATTGAAATTCCCTCATGAATTGGTTTTCTTAGTAAAGGGAATATTATGGAATTTAGGACGGCAGAAATAGTTAAAGGAATAATGTTCGAAATATGAAATGTCCAAGCATGGTAATTCTGATGAAACGATTTGTGATTGTCTCTATTGAGATATGGTATGAGATTATCTGACACCAGAAATATTATTGGGGCTATCTAATCCCTGATGAATTCTTATATTATGAAAATGTTCCTTGATCTTAACGTTAGACGAATGTGTTGTCAGTCTGATTGGATTATAATCTACATGGTTCTGTTTTTCTCTAGTATTTTATTACATTCCGTCTGTTAGGAATCGATGAGAAATTGTGTATGGTGCCATGATTCTATTTCTACCTACCATTGCTCTGATTGATTTTATATATATATATGAAAAGCATATAGTTCTAGTCATATTTGTTGTCAGTGGTTTGGAATGATGTTATTTTGGATTTCTTTTCTTTGAAAAACCATTGGGGTCTTTCATATTTTTATGAGTCTGGTTCTCGGTCTTTTGATGTAGTGCTCTAAATGGGATTTCCTTATCATGGATTTCTTTATCTTGGATTTCCTTATTCTGGGCTTCTCCGTTTCAGATTTCTCTATCTTGGGTTTTCTGGATATTTTATCTTATAACTTGTTGATCATGGCTTTCATTTAGAGCATGACCTCCAGCTTGTGATTGATGTATATAACGAACAAGTATGACTATACCTCTAAATTGATCCTGATAATGTGGTGAAATTTCAAGTCCCAATGTGTATGGTGGATTTCCTTTCTCAAGTAAGTTAATCAGAGTTAATGTATTCAGTTGAGGTATCAGTATTACTTATGCTAATGCATTTGTTATGGTCTTCGATTGGCATGATGAGTGAATTTGGAATGATACATGTTGAATCGTTCTGTTGACTAGAAGAGAGAATTTCTTGAAATATCAATTACGGATGAATAAGGTCGACTTGATTGTTCAATCTGTATGGAATATATGTTTAGAATTTAATGAGATGTGCATGCTTGAGAATAAGATTTTATTTATTCACTGGTAAAAAGATGAATAGTCTAATTAAGAAGTGTATGTTTCCTAGAAGAATCGTATACGATAAGAAGATCTGATATTGATAATGTGGAGATAATCTGGGTATTTAAAAATGCTGAAACGATCATTGTTTATCTTTAAGTACAAATTCTTGAAATGTTAAAAGTTTAAAGATGTATAGCAAGAATCATTAGAATTATTTTTGTCGTTTGGGAATTAGAATGGAAATAGAAAAGGTTAATATGGATTTTCTTGTCTGGATCATTCCTGTCCTTGAAAGAGGAAAGTGATATGTAGCGTTGTTAAACATTATGAGATGTGTAAATTATGCTGGTATACCCGAATGTCTGCTCACCAGATTCATAGAATTTTGTGTCTTTATGAATTTTGGATATCATGGAATTTTAATCTCCACTAATCGAATTGAGATCTGAGTTTCATATCATGATTTCTTTGGAAATTCAGAAGAGGCTTGAAATAAAAAGTAGCTGAGGGTTGAATTGACAAATAATTGGACTATGTGAAATTATAAAGAGTATGAGGTTGAGATGAACTGACTAGTTTTACTATTCAAATCTGAAAAGATTCGGGTGCGAATGTATATGTAACATGATGGCATGGATCGGACTTTTGAGTACATGAGCTTTCTGGTAGAGATTAAGTTTCAGTAAAAGTATTGTAAAGTGAATACCACTTATGATTTTTGTATGTAAAATTTAAAGAGATAGGTAGTAAAAGTTTAGCCTGAGTGAAAGTTCTTTGACATTGATTATAGGATTGAGGAATCCAAGTGAAAAACCAAAACCACTTTTTTAGTGAGATTTTCGGGGATGAAAATCCCTAAAGGGGGGAGAAATGTAACATCCCGATTTTGGGCTTAGTCGGAACAGTGGTTTTAGGACCACGAATCCGATAAGAAAAATTTCATATTTATTATATTTTTATGGTCTACGATTTCACGTAATGATTTCATGAAAATTTCGTTCGAAAATTTCGACGTTTGGGTATTCAATTTAGTAAAAAAGACTAAATTGTAAAAAGTGCAAAAGTTGAGTTTTACATGTTAGGGTGTCTAATTGTCATGAAATTTTAAATGGGAGGTCCTTAAATGATGATTAAACCATTGTATAACTTGTTGGACAAAAATGGCATTGGTTGGGTAAAATTTGAACGAATAGTAAAAAGGGCATTTTGGTCATTTAGGGGTAAAATGAATTAAAAGACAAATTTTAAACCCCAAATGTGTCCCTTTCTTCTTGCTACAGAAGAATGTACCAAGAGCAGCCATGGTTAGGGTTTGGCCAAGCTTCCAAGCTTAATAGTAAGTGATTTCGAGCTCCGCTTTTAATGTTCTATGTATTTTTGAAATCCCGGTAACATGATATGCTCATTTCTACCATTATTTTGAGCTAGGATTTATGTTTAAAAATTTAACCATGAATGATATGATGCATTTTGATGTTTAATGGTAGAATATGAAGCTTGAAATTATGTTAAACAACTTTTGCTAAGTGATTTTACGTGAAAACGAGTAAAACGACATAATCGGTAAAAATACCTAATGTTCATAAGTACATGTTAGAGTGAGAATTTGATGTTTCTATAGAAGGGAAGAATGACCAGCATGTCATAAAACATAAGAAAATAGGAAGAAGTTTAATTTCCGAACCTTGGGGCAAAAGTGCAAATATGCAAAAGTTTAGGGGTCAAAATGCAAATTTGTAAAAATATGATTTATGGACCCATTTGAATAATGTGAGTAATAAATGAGCTATATTGGTAATGTTAGATCAAGGAAATCGAGATTCAGGCTAAAATCGTGAAAATACCAAGTAGTGGACTTAAATGGTAAAAGTGGTCATTTTCGTATACGAGGTAAGATCATATGATTTTTAATAATGCAATGTGTATTTTAATGTTATTGCTTTAATAGTATATGAGATATAAGTTTATATGTAAATAATTTATTGTTTTATTATGTTATAATATTTTATTTTATGACATGTGAAATAAGTTTTAATATTATTCAATTAATGGACACAGACGGTGATTTGTGGTTGATGAATTGAGATTAAATAAGGAAATCTCGGTTGAACCTTCGGAATGGAAAAACGTGGTGCTAAGTGGATATACCACGGTTATACATGTAACGTGGTGCTAAGTGGATATACCACGATTACACATATTGATACATGTAACGTGGTGCTAAGTGGATATGCCACGGTTATATATATTGATTCATTAACGTGGTGCTAAGTGGATATACCACGGTTAAACATGTAACGTGGTGCTAAGTGGATATGCCACGGTTATACATGTTAATTTGAAAAGTGGCGCTAAGTGCGTATGCCACAATTACATGTTAGCCCAATAATGTGGTGCTATGTGCATATACCACTAAGTTGGGCATTAATTACAGAAGGTGGAGCTATGTGTTAAAACCATCGGATATTGTTACTTTCCGAAGTGTTCATCGGGAGAAACAAGTTGCTAATTGAAATTTAACGTGAAAAAAAAAAGTGGGATAATACCGGAATATGAATATATGAGTTTTGAATTGTGAGTTAGATATGTGATTGAATTTTTGATAAGATGAATATGGATAAGCATTATGTTGAAAGTTGATAATAAGAAATTTTAGTGAAGAAATGAAATTTGGAATAAACAGTATAAAACAGCAGCAGGGGAGTGACTTTGAAAAATCACCAAAAATGGTAGAAGTTGAACTAGAAGTGGAATGAGATATGAAATTAAATCTTATTAAATCTATTTTCCTATAAAAGAAATAGAGCAAACAAAGGAATTCTTTATTTTGAGATATTTATATTTTTGTAAGACTGGTTCAGACTGATTTTGTGATCCCCTATTCTGAATTGTAAAACTCATTAAAAATTGTAAAAACAAATTTAAGGAACATAATTTATACGGTTGGATTCCTTATTGAATGTTTTTTCAGAAGAAAAAATGAGAACCTCATTTGAATTTGGTAGCAAAAGGTAATTAAATTTTAGTGAGAAGTGGTCAGAGCTGTTGAACCGCGAAATAGGGGAGACTTCAATGAATAAACTGTATTAATTGGCCTAACTAAAAATTATGAAAAGTTTACGGTAAGAATATATGTGATTCTAGTTTCTGGGAAAATTAATGGATCTTAATTTGGAATCCTGTAGCTTGAGTTATAAATAAATTACCGACTATGACTCGAGTAGATAGCTTGACCAGAATATGAATAAAGTGTAATTATAGTTGTTTTACCTAAGGAAACATATTGGTAAATTGCTTATTAATTTCATATGGACTTACTAAGCGTAAAGCTTATCCCCCTCTCCATTTATTTTAGTATTGGCAGGTCGGCTTGGGGTTGGAGATTGTCGGAGGCAGCATCAGACTATTAGAACTTTGATGTGAAGCGTTGATAAATTTCAAGTGTTTTCAAGTGAGTGGCATGTGTAGAGACTTAGTCTTTATGATAGTTGTTAGTGTGATTTGGCCAGCTTATGATGGTTAAATTGTATATAGCCATGTGATATGGTTTATATTCGATTATTGGGTTGTAAACCTAATTGATTATGCATGCTTGATCCATTGCTATATGATATGTCATGCTTATGTGGTGAATAAATTATGATCATTAGATGTGACCATATTCTAATGTAAAGGTGTAAGGTAAGAATAAGTAATATTGTTGTTAAAAAAATGAAATTTTATAGCCCGTATTTTAGTTGGATGTTTTTATGTTTGTCCAGTAATGCCTCGTACCCTATCTCAGTCTTGGGTACGGGTAAGGGGTGTTACAGCCATTCTGTACGGAGTTATCGAAATTGGAGTTGTACCAGATACCAATTCAATGCCAAATTCTACCTCTCTAACTGGAGGTAATTCTAGAAGTTCTTCAGGAAACACATCAGGGAACTCGCAGACAATAGGTACAGATTCAACTTTCTTATCATTCACTTTCGAGTCTAACACATAAGCTAAGTAGGCTTCACAGCCTTTCTTCACATATTTTCGTCCTTTCATTGCAGATATCACAGTTGGTAGTCCATTCAGATCACTAGACTCAATTCGAATTATCTCATCATTCTTACACCTTAAATCAATGACTTTTCGTTTGTAATTCACAATAGCATCGTACAAAGTTAACCAGTACATTCCCAGAATTATATCAAATTCGTTGAAAGGAAAAAGCATCAGATCAGCCGAAAAATAGATATCTAAAATCAATAACGGGCAATTTTTGCAGACTTTATCAACCAAAACACTTTTGCCTAAGGGGTCCGATACTCTAATTACGAATTCAGTAGACTCTACAGGCAAATTCTTACTATGCACTAAATTATTACAGATATAAGAATGCGTTGATCCAGGGTCTATCAATGCAATCACAGAAGTATCATAAAGAGTAAAAGTACCAGTAATCACGTCTGGTGACGAGGCTTCCTCACGAGCTCGGGTAGCATAGGCTCTGACAGGTGCTTTGGCGTCAGATCTAACAGCAGTATCCCTAGTAGCTCTTTGACCACCACTTGCATTTCCCTTATTTTTGGAAGGTCTACCTCTAGCTGAGGTGTTACTCGGTCTCAGATTCTGTACATTCTCTTGCTCAGCAGGTTCAGAACAATCTCTTACAAAATGGTCCAGAGATCCACATCGGAAACAGGCTCAGTCATTCAATTTACAATTTCCTGGATGTCTTTTATCACAGTGTAGGTTTCTCAGATCAGACATTCCCAACACTTGCAACAGAAGTAGCAGGAGCTTTAAAATTCAAATGCGATCTAGCTCGATCTCGATTCGAATGTCCTACATCAACCTTTGAACGGATATGATCATTTTAGAATTTCCTTGACACAGACTGAAATGATCTACTTGAAGATCTCTTTCTAACATCTCTAGCTTCAGAATCCACTTTTCTTTTCTCTTTACTTAATTTTTCAGCTTTACAAGCTCGCTCAACGAGTACGACCATTTCTGTAATCTCTAAAATCCCAACTAACAGACGGATATCTTCGTTTAGTCCATTTTCAAACCTTTTGCACATTATTGCTTCATTTGATACACATTCCCAAGCATATTGGCTCAATCTCACAAATTTACGTTCGTATTCAGTAACAGACATACGACTTTATTTAAGCTCGAGAAACTCTTTACGTTTCTGATCGATGAATCTCTAACTAATATATTTCTTTCAAAATTCAGCTTGGAAGAAATCCCAAGTAACCCGCTCACTCGGAGCCACAGATATTAAAGTTTTCCACCAATGGTACGCAGTATCTCTCAGAAGTGAAACAACACATTTTACACATTCCTCAGGATTCAGAGACATTTCATCAAACACTCATATTGTATTCTCTAACTAGAATTTGGCTCTTTCAGCATCATCATTTGTTGTAGCTCGAAACTCTTCAGCCACATACTTTCTAATCTTATCAACTGGTGGTCTACTTAACTGAGCCGGATTCACTGTGGGCATAACAGGAATTTGAGAAGGATTAACCGGGGTGGAGGTTGTTGTACAGCCGGATTGGTTCTAATATAATGAGTGAACCAATCATTCATCATCTGATAGAAGGCTTCCTTAGCCTCACCATCACGGCTACTCGTAGTCAATCGAGAATTATCTTACACCATCCCTTGCGAGGGAGCAGGCATATTACTTTCAACATCATCAGCTACAGCTCTATTGGGATCCATTGCTATATAAAAGCACATTTCAATGTCAGGATTCATCACACTATCGCAGTTTCAGATATATAGCATGTATAGCTAGACTCACATACGCGATGGTAGTCTTAGAACCGACTAAACCGTAACTCTAATACCAATAAAATGTAACACCCTTATCCCGTAACCGTCGCTAGAATAGGTAAGGGCATTACAGATGCATGTAACATTACTGGATCAATACGTAATCACGGATATCACATAATATTAATGCATAAGCAAATCAACAATTCATCCCATATGGAGGTCTCCAAGACCTAAGACATACTTTTAGAAAAGGTCGGGACTAAACCGAACACATTCAAAATTTTCAGAACTTAGAAAAAAAATTTCAATTTTGTTGAGGTCACACGCCTGTGTGATCAGGCCGTGCCAAAACAGAATACATGTACTGACTTTTACACATGACCAACAGACACGCACGTGTGTTATGGCTGTGTGAAACTTAGCTAGCTACTGACTTAAGCCCACGGCCATATGACACGCCCATGTGTCTTAACCGTGTGACCTTAAGAGGTTACTATTTTGCATACACGGCCATAAGGCACGCCCGTGTTCCCTGCCGTGTGACACAATGCAGACTTGGTTTAAGCCAACTTGCCACCCCTTTTTGAGTCATTCCTACAAGCAATATTAAACAACATTTATACCAAAATTTTTAGCCAATTCCATGCTCAAAACATGCTTCATTATAACTAAATCATCATCATTCAATAACCTATTCAAATCCATACCCAAAACATATTAAAAATCTTATTACGACAACATACTAAAATGCTCATTTCATAGCTCACTTATGGCACCTTCTAACTCATGCTTAAACTTACCATTTCCTCAACTTGGCATATTTCAAAATGACCACCACATACAAGGCCATATAACCATTACAAGCATACACAATTAGGCATCACCAACCAACACCAAAACTATGCACAACATATCATTGGCTACCCAACTCTCATAGCATAACATATATACATATCAAAGCTTAAATACATAGACATTCTAGCCTATACATGCCATACTTAAAAAAATATTTACACTTTCAAAAATGAGTTCGATAGTATGGTGACAATCCTCAACTATCCCCGAGCCTTCAGTAGCTACGATGACTGAAAAACAGACAGAAATCACACAGAGTAAGCTATAAAGAGCTTAATAAGCCAAATACAATTGGTCTACCTATTAAAGCATATAAAGTAAAATTCAATAGTAAGAATTCATAGCCATTTCATAGAGTAATTCATGAGCTTAACCATACTCATTTGCTTGTATACATGTCATGTTTCATTTTCATAATTTTATACATACTTCGCATTCATTATTTCACAGAAACAGAGTCTTTCATATTCAGAAATTTAGTACGATACAAATGTACCTGTATAGATTATACATTTCATATATTCATTCCCATATCATCAGACGGTTCAGAAACGATACAGATATTCAGAGACGGGTATAATGCTGACGTCCTGGACGTGATCTTATATGTAATCCAGTATTGATGCCTCTGTCCCAAGCAGGGTCTTACACATAAATTTCAAATCGAGGCCTGTGTCCCAGACACGGTCTTACACGATATCTCAAATCAATGTCAACGTCCTTTTAGAAACGTACAGAGCTTTTCAAATACTAGCATATTATCAAAGTTTACTCAAAATTTATTCATCAGGCTCTCAAGGTCGTCCAATACAGATTACAGTTTGTATGCACAGAATTTAGTCAATTTAACACGCAATTGTAATTTGACTTACCTCGTACGGATTTTTGACGGAAACGAGTAGACTATTCAACTATTTTGGACTTCCCTCGATCTAAGTCCGATTTTCTTTGTTCCTGATCTAATACAATTCAAATTCAACCATTCAATCATTCAATCATTCATTTCATTCAAAAAAATCCATGAACACATATTTAGGACACTTTGCATTTTAGCCCTTACATTTTCACACTTTGACAATTTAGTCCATTTTTCACAAAATCACAAATATGCAAAATTCACCAAGACTATAGCTTGGCTGAATATACATAGCTTTCATACAAGCCCAAATAACATATTTAATTCACAATTTAGTCCTTCAAAACCCCATTGTCACAAATTAGCCTAAATAGCTCTATTCCATCAAAAATTCAAGAACAAAGCATGATAATCTCTCATATATCTTTCATAATCCATATAAAAAACATTACAAAGCTCATATAATCATTAATGGCACATTTCATAATCTTCAACAGAAACAGAAATTCAGACATGGGTTTTGAAGAACACGAAGCAACGATCACAGAAATGTATAAATTATCAAAAACAGACAAAAATTCATACCTTAATCAAGGATTAAGCTAGCCGAAACCTAAAATGTCTTTCTTCTTTTTATTTCCTTTGATTTTCGGTTATAATATGTGTTTATGAGCACATTCATGCAATTTGTTTTCTTTAATTCATGTTAAAGCATGAATTACCATTGTATCCCTCATTAATAAACATATCAATTACATAAAACAAGGTCATTTATGACCACTCATAAATTCAAGGGAGTAATTGCCACATAAAGCCATAATAATCCAAAGTCATGCCAATTAAACACATTGAATATATGGCATGCAAATTTTATCATTTACGCGATTAAATCCTTTTTCATAATTAAGCACAGAAACAGACAAATTAAATCACTGAAACTTCGCAGATATAAATTCACATATCACGGACACAGAAAATAATATTAAAATATTTTTCAGACTTAGATTTATGGTCTCAAAACCACTATTTCGACTAGGGTCTAAACTGGGTTGTTACAATACGAGCTTTAGGAATAGTATAGGATACAAATATTATGACATTAGGATTACCGAGATGTGATTACATGTAAGACCATGTGTAGGACATTGGCATTGTATTGTGATTACGTGTAAGACCATGTCTGGGACATTGGCATCGTTATATGAATTCGTATAAGACGCTGTCTGGGACAGTGGCATCGATATGTGAAAACATGTAAGATCATATCTAGGATATGGCATTGTACGAGCTTTATGTGATTTTCGAGTATCCTTAACGATTCTGAACGGTTCAACGGGTAAAGTCTAGTCGAGAAAGAATATGTGAATGAGTTAAGTGACTCAAGTATGTACAAGATTCATGCGAGTATTGAAAAGGGAAGTAGTTGATGGATTCAATTATGATATTGAATATATGTACAATGAGAAAGGTTTGTGTACTTATATGTGTTTACTTATAGTTTCCTATTGATGAAAATGATATTGATTCATGTGGTAATTTTATTTGTATATGGCTTACTAAGCTTTTAAAGCTTACTTTGTGTGTTCTTTCCTTATTTTATAGATAATCAAAGCTAGCTCCAACATCGAAAATCATCGAGAACCGTCATCACATTATCAATCACTTAGTTGGTACTTTTGAAGCTTTGTAAATATGATATATGGCAGGTATAGGCTAGTGTCATCTTGGTATGTTTTGAACTTTGAATTTAGCCATGTGAGTTGGCTTGAATTTGACTTATGTTATGAGTTAATATGTGATATGAGATGTATTTATGATGCCTTATGTTTTGGTAGGCATGATATGGTCATTTTGATGGGTTGATGGATAAGTATTTAGTAGTGTTAATGATATGTTATTATTTGAGAAATGGTAAGCTTTGGTATAATTTAAGATGATGTTTGGATGCCATTTTGGTTTAGTAAATGCTTGATGATTTGGGTTATGTCTAAATGTGGATGTTAGTTAAAGTAACAATTTGATTTGGGATGTTTTTGGTTGTGGAATTGAGTAGTCAAAGGGAGGGTGTATAAATGGCATGAAATGTGTATGAAATAACATGTTTTGGTTGCCTATTAATGTATTGAATTGGTATAAATGTTGTGATTTAGGTATGGTTGAGAAAGGGTGAGAAAAGTGGCTTCAACCAAGCCTATTTTCACTCCATACGGCCGAGTACACGGGCATGTGTCCCCTGGGGTAGCCCTTCGAATTAAGCCAGTTGTAATGCCCCGTACCCGAGACCGTCATCGGATTCGAACACAAGGTGTTAACAGACTTAATTCATTACTTAAACCGCTCAAACAATTTATTTTATTTTTTTTAAATTTCCAGTCAAGCTAGCAATCTGCGTCGCAGTCGCTTAAAAATTCATATCTCGAGTTCTGAAACTCAAAATCCAATTCCATAAATTTTACCTAAAACTAGACTCATATATATATTTACTAATTTTTTTCTAGAATTTTTGGTCAATCCAATTAGTACAGTTTATTAGTTAAAATCTCCCCTGTTTCAGGGTTTGACTGCTCTAACCTCTGTTCACTACGAACCACTTTTATCTTCATCCAGAATTAAAAAGACTATGAAGTTTATTTCTCTTAAAACTAGACTCAATAAGGAATCTGTACATATAAATCATGATTTCTAATTATCTTTATACAATTTTTAGTGAATTTCCAAAGTTAGAACAGGAGATCCAGAAATTACTCTGGCCCTGTTTCACAAAATTTTAAATATCTCATAAAATATAATTCATATACCTGTTTTGTTCAATCCATATGAAAATAGACTCATTAATATTCAATTTCATAACTTATTCATTATTAAATTCCATTTCTACTATTTTTAGTTATTTTTCAAACTCACGTCACTGCTGTTGTGAAATTTTATTTTATAGCCAATTTCACTTTACTATAGATTTTCATGGACTAAATAGCATTTTAAACATACATGACATCAAATATGACTTAGATTGGCCATTCCAATGGCTAATCATTTACAAACCTTTTTCTTGCCAAACCATAGCCATATCATAAGATCGTTTACACAAAGTGAGTATAGTGCTATACATGCCACATTCAAAGTATACAAGCCATTTTACCAATTTAAGTCTTCGGATAGTGTGAACGAGTCTTCGACCTATCCCGATTCTCAAGCCGGCTTGTCAAAACTACAATGAAAGAAAAGGAGGGAGTAAGCACAAATGCTTAGTAAGTTCACATGCAAATAGCAAGTAACATAATCACACAATGCCACAAAAACATTATTTGCATAAACAACACCAAGACATTCATGTTTCATTTGTATTTAATATCTTTCCACGATTTCATCATACCAAGTTCTTAACCCAAGGGTTTAAGCACATACCTGTCAAATTTTCTCATTTACCACACTTACCAACATGTCACCTTCATTTTAGGCCTTCTTTTTATTCACTTAAGATTCACCCGTTGAACACATCGGAATATAATTCGAATACGCGGATCTCATGCACATAAGAGCCATACCCGCAGCTAGACAAACTCAATAGCCTGCGGAACTTATGTAGCCAAGCTACCATGTAACCCGCCCATAAGTGAACTCGGACTCAACTCAACGAGCTCGGGCTTTCGCATCCATAAGTGAACTCGGACTCAACTCAACGAGCTCGGATGCCTAGTTACATCTCACGAACTCGAACTCAACTCAACGAGTTCGGAACTCAACCATCCTAGTGACATGTCACTTGTATTCTAATCTATTCCCAAGGTTCAAATGGGCTTTTTCCTCAATCACACATCATTGTCGTCTTCCACGGAATATCGAAACCGATACTCGATAGCAATTCATATTTAACAAGTAATAAACATAATTTGCATATTACTCAACAATAACCACAAAGCATAATATTTCATAATAATAATCATCATATCATATAAATATCATTAATTTAATTAAAATGACAATTATGTTACTACATTTACAAATGAACTTACCTCGATACAAAATTATTAGCAATCGAGCCTATTCTTCGTAAACTTTGTTTTTCCCTCGATCGCGACTTGAATCTTGTTTCTCTTGATCTATAATGCCAAATTAATCTTATTTAATACATACATTCATCAAAACAGTATTTAATACAAACTTTGGCAAAATTACATTTTTGCCCCTAAACTTTTGCATAATTACACTTTTGCCCCTAGGCTCGGGAATTAAACTTCATCCCTTATTCTTATGTTTTATGACATGCTGATCATTTTTTCCTTCTATGGTAACATCAAATTCACACTCTAACATGTACTTATGACTATTAGGTATTTTTACCGATTAAGCCCTTTTACTCGTTTTTGCTTAAAACCGAGTAGTACAAGTTGTCTAACATAATTTAAAACCTCATTTTCTATCATAAAACACCAGAATACACAAATTTCACCTATGGGTATTTTTCCAAATATGAACCCTAGGTTGAATTATTGCTAGCATAAGCTTAATCGAGCTACCGGGATTCCAAAAACGTAAAGAACATTAAAAACGGGGCTTGGAATCACTTACTATGGAGCTTGGAAGCTTGAAACAAACCCTAGATATGGAGAACCCTTGAAATTTCAGCCTAATAAAGAAGATGGACAAAAATTGGCTTTTAATTTTGTTTTTAATTCATTTTAATAACTAAATGACCAAAATGCCCTCACTACTAAACTTTCCAAAAATTCCATCCATGTCCAATTTTTGTCCATAGACTTAGAAATTGGTCAAATTTCTATTTAAGACCTCCTCATTAATATTCCAAAACAATTTCATACTAAAAACTCCTAGAATGCAAGTTCTACAAATTATTTGATTTAGTCCTTAATTTCATTCTAAGCACTTTAGGCATAGGATTTCATCACGAAATTTTCACACAATCATGCAATCATATCATAAAAATCAAAATAATTATAAAATAATTATCTCTATCTCGAATTTGTGGTCACGAAACCACTATTCCGATTAGGCCCTAATTCGGGATATTACAACTCTCCCCCCTTTAAGGATTTTCGTCTTGAAAATCTTAAATAAACAGTGTGGGTATTGGTTTCTCATAGTTTCTTCAGGTTCCCATGTAGTCTCTTCTACCCTGTGCTTTTTCCACAATACTTTCACGAGAGTGACACTTTTATTTCTTAGTTGCTTGACCTCTCGAGCTAAAATCTTAATCGGTTCTTCTTCGTAAGTCATATCCAGCCGTAGCTCAATTTCTGTCGGTGAAATTATATGTGAAGGATCCGAACGATATCGACGTAACATAGATACGTGGAACACATCATGAATCTTCTCTAATTCAGGTGGTAATGCTAGCCGATATGCTACCGGTCCAACTTTTCCAATTATTTCATACGGTCCAATAAAACGCGGACTTAACTTACCTTTCTTGCCAAATCTGAGAACTTTCTTTCACAGGGATACTTTCAAAAACACTTTGTCACCAACTTGATATTCAATCTCTTTTCTCTTCAAATCTGCATACGATTTTTGTCTGTCTGAAGCTGCTTTCAAGCAATCTCTGATGACTTTTACTTTCTCTTCTGTTTCCTTAACTAGATCAACCTCGTAAATCTGATTTTCCTTAAGCTCTGTCCAATACAAAGGTGTGCGACATTTACGTCCATACAAAGCTTCATAAGGTGCCATCTTCAAACTCGTCTGATAACTATTATTATAAGCAAATTCTACCAACGGTAAATACCTTTCCCAACTACCTTGAAATTCCAATACGCAACATCTGAGCATGTCTTCAAGAATCTGAATTACTCTCTCTGATTGTCCATCAGTTTGTGGATGAAAGGCAGTGCTAAAATTTAACTTTGTACCTAATGCCTCTTGCAACTTTTGCCAAAACCGTGAAGTAAACCTTGGATCTCTATCCGAAATGATTGACAAAGGTATTCCATGAAGTCTAACAATCTCACGGATATACAATTCAGCCAACTTATTAAGAGAATAATCCGTACGTACCGGAATAAAATGAGCCGATTTAGTCAGTCTGTCAACTATTACCCAGATGGCATTTTTCTTCCCCGGAGTTAACGGCAACCCTGATATAAAATCCATTGTAATCCGATCCCATTTCCATTCAGGAACCATGATAGGCTGAAGTAGTCCCGAAAGTACTTGGTGTTCAGCCTTCACTTGTTGACAAATTAAGCACTTTGATACAAACTCGGAGATATCTCTTTTCATTCCACTCCACCAGTACATTTTCTTCAAGTCATTATACATTTTCAGATCGCCGGGTGAACCGCCAAACAACCATTATGTGCTTCATGGAAAATCTTTTGAATCAACTCATCATTTTTCGGTACACAAATCTGATTTTTAAACATCAAGCAACCATCAGAACCGATTCTAAAAATCGATCCGTGATCGACTTCTTCACTCGCTTTCTCTTGGCTTGCAAATCTTAATCATTTTTCCGAGCTTGTAAATCTCTTGTAAAAACATCGGTCTTGCTCTTAACTCTGCTAGAATCAATCCATCATTTAATATCTTTAACTGAGTGTTCATAGCTCTCAAAGTAAATAGCAATTTTCTGCTTAAAGCATCAGCAACCACATTCGCTTTTCCCGGATGGTAATCAATAACAAGCTCGTAATCTTTCAATAACTCCAACCATCTTCGCTATCTCAAATTTAAGTCTTTTTGTGACATTAAGTATTTAACTTTTGTGGTCGGTATATACTTGGCACTTTTCACCATACAAATAATGTCGCCGAATTTTTAAAGCAAACACTATAGCAGCCAATTTCAAATCATGAGTCAGATAATTTCTTTCGTGAGATTTTAACTGCCTCGAAGCATAAGCCACCACTTTTCCTTCTTGCATAAGTACACATCCTAAGCCATTTCGAGAAGCATCACTATACACCACAAATTCTTTACCTGATTTGGGTTGTACCAACACTGGTGCTTCAGTTAATAACTTTTTCAATTCTTCAAAACTTTGTTGACATTCTTTCATCCATTCAAATTTAACATTCTTTCGGAGTAGTCTAGTCATAGGAGTAGCAATTATAGAAAATCCATTTACAAGCCGCTAATAATACCCAGCTAGCCCCAAGAAACTTCTAACCTCGGTTACATTTTTCGGTGGTTTCCAATCAACAATGGCTGAAATCTTACTAGGATCAACCCGTATACCATCAACTGAAACAATATGACCCAAAAATCCAACTTCCCAGAGCCAAAATTCACTTTTACTAAACTTGGCATATAACTACTTATTTCTCAAAGTTTGCAAAACTATCCTCAAATTTTCAGCATGCTCTGTCTCATCTTTTGAATAAATTAAAATATCATCTATAAACACCACAACAAATTTGTCCAAGTATGGTCGAAATATGCGATTCATTAAATCCATAAACACAGCAGGAGCATTTGTCAACCCGAATGGCATAACTAAAAATTCATAATGACCGTACCTTATTCTAAAAGCAGTTTTAGGCACATCCGACTCTTTTACTCACAACTGGTAGTACCCAGATCTCAAGTCAATCTTTGAAAACCATGTCGCTCCTTTTAGCTGATCAAATAAATCATCAATTCTTGGCAACAGATACTTGTTTTTGATTGTCACCTTGTTTAACTACCGATAGTCAGCACACAACCTCATAGAACCATCCTTTTTTTCCACAAATAACACAGGAGCACCCCAATGTGAAAAACTCGGTCTCACAAAGCCTTTATCAGTCAACTCTTGCAACTGCGACTTTAATTCTTTCAACTCTGCTGGTGCCATTCTATATGGAGTAATTGAGATCGGATCTATTCCCGGTATCAAATCAATACCAAATTCTACTTCCCTGACTGGAGGCAAACCCGACAATTCTTTTGGAAATACGTCCGCAAATTCACACACAACCGGCACTGATTCAACTTTCTTTTCAACTTCTTTTGTATTAATTACATACACCAAATAAGCTTCATAACCCTTTCTCAAATATCTACGAGTGACATTGAAGAAATCATACTAGATAATGCCTCCGATTTGTCCGCTTCAACCATGCAAAATTTTACCACTTTCACACTTTAATTCTATAACCTTTTCTTTGCAATTTATTATAGCATCATGCAATGTCAACCAATCCATACCCAAAATAACATCAAATTCATCAAACGGCAACAACATCAAGTCGGCGAAAGTAATGACCCGAATCATTAAAGGGCATTTCTTGCATACTTTATCAACTATCACACATTTGCCTAACGGATTCGACACTCTAATCATAAATTTGCGTGTTCTCAATAGGTATATTCATACTAAACACCAGTTTCATGCATACATATGAATGAGTAGAACCGGATCAATCAAAGCAATAACATTAACATCATAAAGAGAAAATATACCAATAATCACATCGGGTGATGAAGCATCTTCACGTGCCTTTATGGCATAAGTTCTATTTGGAGCCCTTGCTTGATTTAGTTCTTGAATCTCGACTACATTTTTTCGCTTACTTCATTTCGACTTTTCTCGAATATCTTCCTCGAGTCTGCACCACTAGCTTTTACATTCTCAAATTTTTCTTTCTCTCTCTCTCGTGATCTCTAATAAAATGATCAGGAGAACCACACCGAAAACATTCATGCGCTCTACATGGGCCAAAATGATTTCTGCCACACCGCTGGCACTCGGGCTTAACAAATCTCGTATTTCCCACACTAGCTGCAGAAGTAGTCTGAGATTTAGGACCCACATTTTGCTTCTTAAAATTTCTATATGATTGTCCAGCCGAAACCTGTGAACGAGGATACATATTTCTAGATTTTCTAGATTGCTGTGAGAACGAACTGCTCGGCGGTCTTTTCTTCCAATTTCTAGTCTCAGCCTCTACCATTTTCTTCTCTTTAAGTAGTTCTTCAGCCTTGCAAGCTTGATCAACCAGTACTACCATTTCTTTTAATTCAAGAATCCCAACAAATACTTTGATGTCTTCATTGAGTCCGTCTTCAAATCGTCTGCACATTTTAGCTTCTGTAGGAGTATATTCTCTAGCATACTTACTCAACCTGACGAACTCCCTTTCGTATTCAGTAACTGTCATGTTTCCCTGCTTTAATTCAAGAAACTCTTTACGCTTCTGATCAATAAATCTTTCACTGATATATTTCTTCCGAAATTCTTCTTGAAAGAACTCCCAAGTTACTTTCTCTTTCGGTACTCATCAAGTTAATGTCTTCCACCAATGATAAGTGAATCCCTCAACAATGATATAGCACATTTCAAGCATTCTTGTGTGTACAAGATAATTCATCAAATACTGAATAGAATTCTCGAGCCAAAACTCGCTTTCTCGGCATCATCATCAATATTTGCCCCGAATTCTTTGGCCCCTTGTTTACTGATTTTGTCAACTGGAGTTACGTGAAATTTCATCAGATCTACACCTTGAGGCATCGAGTGTACAGGTTGAGGAATCGGGGAGGTGGGGAGGTTGTGCATTCGGGTTCGCATTTAACGAACTCGAGTGATACTGTGCACTCATCATCTGGAGAAAGGCTTCCCGAGTCGTTTCTCCTCCTCCTTGACCGACAGTAGGAGGTGGATTTTCAGCTGGCACCGCCCCTTCAGCTGGAGCTGGTGCATTACTCTCTACATCATCAGCCGCAACTGGATCGGGATCCATTTACTATAAAAAAAATCATTTAAAAGGTCAGAAGTCGTCACACTATCACAATTTATATATATGGCATGTATAGCAAAACTCGTACATACAACACATTAGTCCGAGAACTGACTAAACCTACTCTGATACCACCAAATGTGATGCCCCGTACCCGAGACCGTTGCCGGATTCGAACACGAGGTGTTAACAGACTTAATTCATTACTTAAACCGCTCAAACAATTTATTATTTTTTTAAAATTTCCAGTCAAGCTAGCAATCTGCGTCACAGTCGCTTAAAAATTCATATCTCAAGTTTTAAAACTCAAAATCCAATTCCGTAGATTCTACCTGAAACTATATTCATATATATATTTACTAATTTTTTTCTAGAATTTTTGGTCTGGCCAATTAGTACAGTTTATTAGTTAAAGTCTCCCCTGTTTCAGGGTTTGACTGCTCTAACCTCTGTTCACTACGAACCACTTTTCCCTCTGTAAAGAATTCAAAAGACTATGAAGTTTGTTTCTCTTAAAACTAGACTCAATAAGGAATCTGTACATATAAATCATGACTTCTAATTATCTTTATACAATTTTTAATGAATTTCCAAAGTCAGAACAGGAGATCCAGAAATCACTCTGGCCCTATTTCACAAAAATTTAAATATCTCATAAAATATAATTCATATACCTGTTTTGTCCAATCCATATGAAAATAGGCTCATTAATCTTCAATTACATAACTTATTCATTATTTAATTCCATTTCTACTATTTTTAGTGATTTTTCAAACTCACGTCACTGCTGCTGTGAAATTCTAGTTTATAGCCAATTTCACTTTACTATAGATTTTCATGGACTAAATAGCATTTTAAACATACATGACATCAAATATGACTTAGATTGGCCATTCCAATGGCTAATCATTTACAAACCCTTTTCTTGCCAAACCATAGCCATATCATAAGATCGTTTACACAAAGTGAGTATAGTGCTATACATGCCACATTCAAAGTATACAAGCCATTTTACCAATTTAAGTCTTCGGATAGTGTGAACGAGTCTTCGACCTATCCCGATTCTCAAGCCGGCTTGTCAAAACTACAATGAAAGAAAAGGAGGGAGTAAGCACAAATGCTTAGTAAGTTCACATGCAAATAGCAAGTAACATAATCACACAATGCCACAAAAACATTATTTGTATAAACAACACCAAGACATTCATGTTTCATTTGTATTTAATATCTTTCCACGATTTCATCATACCAAGTTCTCAACCCAAGGGTTTAAGCACATACCTGTCAAATTTTCTCATTCACCACACTTACTAACATGTCACCTTCATTTTAGGCCTTCTTTTTATTCACTTAAGATTCACCCGTTGAACACATCGGAATATAATTCGAATACGCGGATCTCATGAACATAAGAGCCATACCCATGACTAGACAAACTCAATAGCTCATGGAACTTATGTAGCCAAGCTACCATGTAACCCGCCCATAAGTGAACTCAGACTCAACTCAACGAGCTCGGGCGTTCGCATCCATAAGTGAACTCGGACTCAACTCAACGAGCTCGGATGCCTAGTTACATCTCACGAACTCAGACTCAACTCAACGAGTTCGGAACTCAACCATCCTAGTGACATGTCACTTGTATTCTAATCTATTCCCAAGGTTCAAACGGGCTTTTTCCTCAATCACACATCTTTTTCGTCTTCCACGGAATATCGAAACGGATACTCGGTAGCAATTCATATTTAACAAGTAATAAACATAATTTGCATATTACTCAACAATAAACACAAAGCATAATATTTCATAATAATAATCATCATATCATATAAATATCATTAAGTTAATTAAAATGACAATTATGTTACTACATTTACACATGAACTTACCTCGATACAAAATTATTAGTAATCGAGCCTATTCTTCGTAAACTTTGTTTTTCCCTCGATCGCGACTTGAATCTCGTTTCTCTTGATCTATAATGCCAAATTAATCTTATTTAATACATACATTCATCAAAACAGCATTTAATACAAACTTTGGCAAAATTACATTTTTGCCCCTAAACTTTTGCATAATTACACTTTTGCCCCTAGGCTCGGGAATTAAATTTCATCCCTTATTCTTATGTTTTATGACATGCTGATCATTTTTTCCTTCTATGGTAACATCAAATTCACACTCTAACATGTACTTATGACTATTAGGTATTTTTACCGATTAAGCCCTTTTACTCGTTTTTGCTTAAAACCGAGTAGTACAAGTTGTCTAACATAATTTAAAACCTCATTTTCTATCATAAAACACCAAAATACACAAATTTCACCTATGGGTATTTTTCCAAATATGAACCCTAGGTTGAATTATTGCTAGCATAAGCTTAATCGAAGCTCACGGATTTCAAAAACGTAAAGAACATTAAAAGCGGGGCTTGGAATCACTTCTTCATGTGGAGCTTGGAAGCTTGAAACAAACCCTAGCTATGGAGAACCCTTGAAATTTCAGCCTAATGAAGAAGATGGACAAAAATTGGCTTTTAATTTTGTTTTTAATTCATTTTAATTACTAAATGACCAAAATGCCCTTACTACTAAACTTTCCAAAAATTCCATCCATGTCCAATTTTTGTCCATAGACTTAGAAATTGGTCAAATTGCTATTTAAGATCATCATTAATATTCCAAAACAATTTCATACTAAAAACTCCTAGAATGCAAGTTTTACAAATTATTCGATTTAGTCCCTAATTTCAATCTAAGCACTTTAGGCATAGGATTTCATCACGAAATTTTCACATAATCATGCAATCATATCATAAACATAAAAATAATTACAAAATAATTATCTCTATCTCAAATTTATGGTCACGAAACCACTATTCCGATTAGGCCCTAATTCGGGATATTACACTAGTATACCCTACAGGTTTGGCATAGCCTAGACACACGGGCGTGTCTACTAGCCATGTGTCACACACGGGCTGGCACATGGGCGTGTGGCCGGCCGTGTGACCCAAGTCAGTAACCCCTCCAGTTTTCCATGGTCATGGAACACGAGCGTGTCTTCGGCCATGTGGTGCAAGGCAGTATGTATGCCTTGTTTTCACACGGCCTGTGACACGGGTGTGTCTGGTGGTCGTGTAAGGCACACAGCCTGTTCACACGGGTATGTGAACCCTGTATGCATGAAAATTTTATAAGTTTGCCAAAATCTTCAAATATTATCGATTTAGTCCCGAACCTCTTTCAAGCATGTTTTAAGGTCTCGTAGAGCCTTATAAGGGACAATGTGATTATATTTGATTGAGCTTTATGTGATAATTGATTTATGTGTGAGAAATGTATGGTTTGTCTTGTGATTCGATCGGTAATACCTATAACCCCAATTAGGTGACGGACACGGGTTAAGGGTGTTACATTTAATTGGTATCAGTGCTACAGTTTAGTCGATTCTATGACTAACGTAGTGTGTGGGAGTCTAGCTATACATGCCATATATATAAACTATGATAGTGTGATGATTCCTGATAGCTTAAAATGTGTTTTCATATAGTAAATGAATCCCGAACGAGCTTTAGCTAATAATGTGGAAAGTAATGCACCCGCTTCCGCTCAAGGGGCAGCGGCAGCTGATTCTAGGCCGATTTCGAGTAGTCATGAAGGAGAGGCTAAGCAAGCCTTTTTCCATATGATGAGTGAGTGATTCACGGAGTTCGTTCGAATGAATTCGGCTACTCAACAACCTCCATCCCTACCTGTTTCTCAACAAAACCCTGCTATTCCTCAAGTTATAGATTTGAAACGATTGAGTAGGCCGTCAGTGGATAAGATTAGGAAACATGGGGTTGAAGAGTTTCGGGCTACTGTTGATGATAATGCTGAGAAAGCTAAATTTTGGCTCGAGAACACAACCTAAGTATTCGATGAATTGTCTTGTACTCCTGATGAGTGTATTAAGTGTGTTGTATCCTTACTGAGAGATAATGCGTATCATTGGTGGAAAACATTGATATTTGTGGTTCCAAGAGAACGGGTTACCTGGGAGTTCTTTCAATCTAAGTTCTGAAAGAAGTACATAAGTCAGCGATTTCTCGATCAGAAGCATAAAGAGTTTCTAGAATTGAAACAAGGCCGGATGACTGTCACTAGGTACGAAAGAGAATTTGTTTGTTTAAGCAATTATGCTCGAGAATATATGTCTACTGAGGAGATCATGTATAAATACAAAATCACTGTTTCCCATAAACACCTTACTTGTACCTATATAGGGCGATGCATTGGTAAGCTAGCCATTTCAAGAGTAATGTGATTAGTTGCTCCTGAGTCAATATACCAGGTCTGATCACTAGTTAAGAAGAAGGATATCGAGGAGTGTTATAAGTGGATAGGGATGGAGTCTGTGAAGATGAAAGATTCGAGCCATAACAATGAGACATGGTAGAGCAGTGAGGTGCTTGAGTAGGATAGCCTTTCCCATTAAGATGATGATAATTGACTTTCATCAAATAACCTTGATCAATACCAGAGAAATTTTTATCAAACCTGTAATAAAAATTTTGAACCACATGACCAATTTTGCCACACAATTGGCACTGTGGCCGAGACCATTACCCTGAGTTTTGCCACGAGACCAACCTCTTCCTTGCCCTCTGTGTCCATGCTTAAACTCCTGAGGATAGCTTTTGGAGTCCTCAGTATGTTTTGATCTGGTCACTCTATCTTGTTTCTGGTGAGATGCTAAATTAGCCTGTAAAGAGACTTCTTTTAGTAGAGCCAACTATCTTGCTTCACAATCAAGAAGCATCTCAGTCAGCAAGTCAAGGGACATAGGAGTTGCTGAAGCTATCACATGAATAGATTCATATTCTATTGAGAGACCTGCCAGAATGATGCTCACTTGATCCTGGTCAGTCACTATATTACCAACTATAATCAGACTATCACTCATACTCTTTACTTTGAACAAATACTCTTTGACAGTAAGATTTACTTTCTTTAAAGAGTATAAAGCATGATGCATTCTCGAGATTTTGACACTGGACTTTGCACCAAACCTTCTTTTAATGGTTGTCCAGACTTCAAAGTTAGTTTTGGCCTTCGTGAGATACACCAATACATCGTCTATGACTATAGACAACAGCCAAAAAGCTAGAAACTTGTCATGTTTCTTATGAACACGAAAGGTTGGATTTTCAATTAACTGACCCTTGCTCCCAGTTACAAATTGAGAAGGAACAACAACCGTGCCTAACACATCCCCCTCAAGATCGTATCTTTCAAGAATCAATAGAATTTGATGCTTCCATAAAAGAAAATTATTTTCATCGAGTTTGATTACGTCATGTTTTGCGAAATAGTGAACCGTCTGCAAAGCCATACCACTATTATCTTGAAAATGAACTGCCTCCTCAGTCTTGGAGGAATGTCTAGTAGTATCAACAATCGAAATGTCCTCCATAGCCATTAAACCACAAAAGAAAAAAAATATCAATCTGTTATACCAAGAAAACACTAGCTCTTGATACCATGTTAGAGTTGACAAAAAAGGAAGAAAAGAAGAGTTCTTTGTTATCTTAGAGAAGATATATTGAACGCAGTTTTATGGGTATTTAATACAATCATGTACTCATACTAGAAGTAATTACTTCACCTAATAGCTAACTACTTTACTTAACAGCTAGCTAACTTCTTTAACTAACTAACTAACTGTAACAGTAATAGTAATTATTGGAATACTCATAACACAGACCAAAAACAATCTGCATCTGAAATACTAAAAGACCAGTACAAACCAGAACAATGAACCTTCTATGGACTGCAAAAACCATGCTTTTAGCTCCAACAAGAAAAAACAAGAGAGACAAAACACAAAGAGATATGTTAGTTGAATACAACGCCAGGCTAGTTCCTATACCTTCTTGTATGGGATTTGGAAGACTACAAGCATAAAACATGAACTATGTTACGTTCATTATTTTCTATCTATCTATCTATCTATCTATCTATCTATCTATATATATATATTATAGTGAAGTGAAGTTTTAGATTTATCTCAATCATAAGCATGCCATAGAAGCAATACCAAAAGGCTGAATCAGAAGAATCTTTGACAGGTTTGAACATAAAAAGTTATAGTTGGAACACTATCCTTGGGAAGACAAGTATCTTTTTCATTTTTGGTTCCCTATCATTTGCCTCGAACTCCTTTTTTACCAAATGAAGACAGTCCCCTTTGAATCTCACCTGACTTTACCACATCATCCCACCATGTACTTGATCCATGTCTGAAACTATACTTGGAAATATTTTCATGTTTTTTTATTATTATAAAATTTATGTTATTTTTTACTCATACCATACACGAGTTGATTAAGGCGTATGTAATTCTGAAATTTGAATTTAGGGTCAAACGTCTAACATATGCAATGAAATTTTTAATGTGGTTAATTTGTTTGACACATGCATGCACTCTCTAATTACTATACGTAATCCATCCTATCTATGTTAATACAGATTATATATTTGACAGAACAACTTGCCTAAGTATGATTCAGTTACGTTCGTTAACATAATTTAATTCAGTGTTATACAAATAGAAAGCCACTTATCTAACATCACAAATCATTTCGAATTAAAATTTTCTTAAAATGCAAGTATACTTTACTTTGTAATATATATACTAATTTATTAGTTTATGTATTAATTAAAATAGATTTTATTTATTTATTAAAAATTTATTACAAAATATATTAAATTTTAAAAATATTGACTTAGAAATTATAAATAATATAATATAAATTTTATTTTTTAAGAATCTTGGTAATTTGTATTATGATTAAAAAAAAAAATTATCTTACGTATCTATTTTACAATCCATATTCGAGACTTATAAGTATCTTTTCCAATGATATTATCTTTAATATTTGAATCTTTATTCTCTCAGTGGGAGAGCAATATGCCATATCCTACCCATACTTTTGATTTGTATTATAATCAGTTTGTACTAATTTTAATTTAATTTAAAAATGCCTGTTCAAATATATTAAAAATAGGATTATAACTTAATTTAAAATTAAATTTTACCGCCATATTCAAACTTTGAAAGCATGCCCACATTCATTTTGAAATTAATGGTATAAATACAAGTTTAATTTGGAAATATAATTAGGATGAGTTAATGAATTGTAAATATCAAATATTATAAATAATAAATTATGTATATTTGTATTTGTTATGTAGAAATTTTAAGAGAAGAATTTATATTATTTCTTTTAAAATAACTTATATAAATGTATTTGGAATAAATATTTACAAAATTTGGACTAAATTCAATTAGAAAGTAGACATAGGTGTGCCTCGCATTTATTGGACACGTTGCAGGCACTTTAGATGAGAATCAACAAGCAACCGAAAAAGGGCCAAAACAGGCCTGACGTTGGGACGAGGAGCGCCGGCTCGTCAGGACGACGCGATGGATGATGCCTTGATGAGGCAAATGAGATGTTGGGACGTCACGACATGTTCTCCTATTTGGCAATCGCGTTTTAGACTTCAAGCAAGTTTTTTTCCCCTATTTGGACTTTGATTATTCAGAGATATTTTAGTATGATTTGAACTCGAATCTAAGCCTATTTAAAGGGGCCAATGTATCATTGTTTAGACACGCCAATCAACTACAGGGCTTTTCTTTTGGGAGTGACAAGATGTAGTCACAAATGAGTTTTGGTGAGAATTTTCGTGGTAATTATAGAGAATATTTTATACCCATTTTGTGAGTGCCCTATAAGATTTAGGGGTTTGTTTATCGGTTTGCTTTTTGGAATTTTGAGCTTTATATTCGGGGTTTTGGATAATTTATGTTTAGTACTTTTAGGTTTATTTTCCCATATTGTACTCTTATTTGTTTACTCAGTGAGTAAAAAGCTTAAGCCTCATTTGCCCATGGTTTTTCCCTATTTGAAGGTTTTTCATGTAAAATATTTATGTCCATTCTTCTTGACTTTTACTATCTCATTATTTATACGGGTCGATCCCCAAAAAAATGGTATCAGAGTTATAGTTCAGCTTCCGCAGATCGACTTGTTCAGTGACACAACAATGATTTTGGATATCCAAAAGTTTGACAGATCACCAATTTCAGTTTTTGGTAGTTTCAGATGATTAAAGAGGTAGCTGATGTGGCCCAAGACAAGGGTGATGATTTATTGCTCTCCACATAATCTATTTGATGGTGGAGTTGTGTTAGATTTCAAGCATGTGCATGATTTAGAGAAGAAACTCATCCTTTTTTTGTCTTTAAGACTCGAGTGCTTCATAGAGTGTTTGAGGCAAGGTTGGTCTGAGAGAGTTACAGCCAGGTGGAGAGAGTCTCTCATGTTCAGGTATTACTGGCCTTTGTTGTATTATACAACTTTGATTTGAAGACTAAAAGTCTTTCTATTTCCAAGTTTGAGCACAGTTTAGACTTGGTTGACATTCTACAAAATTTGAGTTTGACCCGTGATGGGGCATGGAAAAGGAGGCGTGATAAATACAAGTCAAGTTGGAGATTTACCGGGTATGCCTCACATTTATCAGACTTGTTACACCTTAGATGAGAATCAACGAGTAACTGAATAAGGACAAAAATAGGCTCGATGTCAGGACGAGAAGTGTCAGCTTATCGGGACAACATGATGGATGATGTCGTGATGAGGCGAATAAGATATGACATGTTATCCTATTTGGCAGCCACATTTTAGACTTCAAGTAAGACTTTTTCTCCCAATTGGACTCTGATTATTCAGGGATATTTTAGTATGATTAGAATTCTAATCTAAGCTTATTTAAAGGGGCCATTGTATCCCTATTTAGACACTCCAATCAACTATAGGGCTTTTATTTTGGGGGCAACAAGATATAGTTAGAAATGAGTTTTGGTAATAGTTTTTGTGGAAATTATGGAGAATATTTTATACCCCTTTTGTGAATGTCCTATGAGATTTAGGGTTTTCTTTACCAGTCTACTCTTTGGAATTTTGAGCTTTGTATTCGGGGTTTTGGGTAATGCATATTTAGCAATTTTAGGTTTATTTTCTCCATATTGGACTATCGTTTGTTTACTTAGTTAGTGAAAAGTCAAAGCCTTATTTGCCCGTGGTTTTTCCTTCTTTAAGGGTTTTTCACGTTAAATATTTGTGTTTCTTCTTCTCCACTTTTACCATCTCGTTGTTTATACGAGTCAATCCCCAACAAATACATGACAAGGTGGAGATTTGTGGGAGAATGTCTCTTATTTTGTCCAAACAGTAAGCGATGTCGCGACGAGCAAAACTATTTCGTCGCAATAGTCATCTCATCCCAACGAGCAACAAAACTTCATCTCGATGACGTGTCAGTCTTCATGTCTCGACGACACATCAAGCCATGTCGCGACGTGGAAACGTGCATGTAACAACCCGAAAGTCAGTGGTGTCAAAAACGGTGGTTTCAGAATTCTATTTTTCGATGATAGAGTCAGAAAATATTATTTATTAATATTTATGAGAGTATTAAAATATTATACTAAAGCTTGGTCTAATAATTTTGGTTGCTTGGAAAGTTAGATAAGGTAAAAGTGTAACAATTCTAAAGTCAGTGGTTCAGTAAATTGGACCTGTAAATATTTTGAATTTCGGCTAGGTAATTTCGTTGAATTAGTGCTTAATTTAAGTATAGGGACAAAATCGCATAACTAGTAAAAGTGATTCATTAAGAATTTTAATTAAAACTTAATAAAGGGGATTCAAGAGGTAATTAAACCAATAGTTTAATAGTGGACGGTCGTGTGTAATTATAATTGATGAATGTCAAAAAAAAGTTATAATAAAATAATGTTAACTAATAAAATATATGTAATAAAATATAGAAAGTGGAAATTAAAGAACCAAAAACCATTTCTTTTATTTTGTTTTCTCATGCAAACCGAAAAGTGAAGAAGAGAAGAAAAGCATTCTGCCTTTTAGTTTGAAAGTTTCAAAACCAAAATTAGTTAGTGTAATGTAGTCCTTTTTCTTGTAATTTTTATGTTTTCGAAATCCTAGTACCTA
This sequence comes from Gossypium anomalum, assembly GCA_025698475.1. Classification (NCBI taxonomy): domain Eukaryota; kingdom Viridiplantae; phylum Streptophyta; class Magnoliopsida; order Malvales; family Malvaceae; genus Gossypium; species Gossypium anomalum. Next base: position 46,125,162 of record CM046963.1, read on the forward strand.
GAGCTAGCTTACCCATGTTATAATTTTTGCTACTGTTAGAGATTTAGAATGTTACCATCGCTGAATAGTTGAAGTTTTAAGGACCAATTTGATAGATTTTAAGTTTAGTATTGATAAAAGACTAAATTGTAAAGTCAATTGATGATTTTGTGCAATAGGGATTAATTTATATAAATTTCAACATTAGGGGTAAAAATGAAAAATAGGATATCCTTAAGGGACTCTAGTGAATTCAACATAAAATTTAGGGGTTAAATTTAAAAGTTATGTTAGTCCCGATTTTAGGGACTAAATTGACTAAAATGCAAAAGTTGCTTAAATTAGCAATTGAATGTGAATTTCTTCGTATATTGATGATTTGGTATGTTTGTTTTAATTCATAGCTAACATTGACCTGAATACCCCAAGACCAAAAGGAAAAGACAAAGTTGTAAACAAATAGATCTGAGTTTACGGTTTGTATTTCTATAACCTGAACCTTCTTAATTGCTTCATTTATGAATTGTGCTACATGGTTGTAACATAAGGTAAGCTGGAAATGATAGAACGAACTGAATTGAATCAATTTGAATTAGTTTTTGTGATAAGGACTAATTTGAATAGATTTAAAAATAGGATATGTCGATAATATCGTACAATTGAATTCAATTTGTGATGAGTTGTGTTGGAACATATGTGAATTAATGATTGGTTGATGAAATTATATTGTAGAACTACGAAATTGAGTATAATGAATTTTAAACAATGGTAGATAATGGATATTAGTTTATAAGCTCGACTTAAGATATGTAATTAGATTGAATAATAGGTGATGTAATAGGACTTGTATATTGACATGTTAAAATGCATTATAACCTTTATAATATATATTATTGTTTGATTATAGAAATACCACTGAATTATACTTAACATATGGTTTTATTTCCCATGCACAGGTTAGGTACTTTACAGTTAACTCGTCAACTCAGCATCCAACAACAATCCCGAAATCAAACGTTAGTGATGCTCTTATTTTGTTTTGGCATGTACTTAGAAAGCCTTTTGAGTTAAAGCTCATTTGTAATATCTTTGTTGATATATGTGAGTGTGAAAGTATTGGTAGTATCTTTGTTGATGATGATATGTTTGGTTGGATGATTTCCTTGTCAAATGTCTAAATAAATGAGGTAATACCATGGTATGGACATTTGATGCTTGAGTAGTTGAAGGTGAATATATTAATTAGGGAGAAGTGAATTGGCATTTGTTTCCTCAACTAGTTTTGTTTGGTATAATGGAAATGGTTGAGATGTATCAATGATTTAATAGTTTAATTGTATATATATAAATATTTAGTTAGTTAGTTTGAAATTGAGGTATATTGTTTAGGGATCTTGGTTGGTTGATTTAATGATGTGTTTGATATGAAAACTTGTGTTTTTGAATTGAGTTATGTATCTATAAATACATTGAGTTTATGTGAATTTTGGTCATGAAATGAACTTTCTGAATATAGTTTTTTTACCATTCCTGACCCAGGTATTGATATTTTTAGCATTGGTAACAATACTTGTTATTATGTACAATCTTAAAATAAACAGAATGCCAAAATAGTATCAATTTTTATTTAAGTATCGATACTTTCTCATAAAATAATTATTGATACCCTTGTTTTGCAAAGAAAACAAAATTGAGTTTTAGTATCGATTTTTAGTGAGGTATCGATTTGGTATCGATACCAACTATGGATTTTAAAAATTGGCAATCAAACTTTAAAATTTTACAATTCAATCTTACTATATGCTGAATTTTCACAATTAGGTCATTGTAAAATTTCAAATTTTTAATATGTTTGATTATACATGATTTAATGATAAATAATTGAGATCATGTTTAGTAATGTATTTGTTGATTGATAATTTATTTGTTGATTGCTGAATTTCACATTAATATTTGGACAATTAGAATTCAATTTAGTGGTGTTATCCAACCATGATGTTAAGTGTCAACCAATGAACTAAGATAACAAAATAGTTATTTATTTATTTATTTACAAAACCTAGTTATAGATTATATAAGGTTATATTTAGTATTACCAATAAGTTTTTGGTGCAATAGCAAGTAAAATTACAGTTTTGGAAAGAATTGAAATTCCAACTTTAGAAATGAAATTGTTAAGAACAACTACAAACATTGTAAGAATTAATTTTAATAAACCAAGAAAAAGTAATGAGAAATCGTTTGAATTCAACCTGGGTTTATATAAAGCAATTAGATTTAGTTAGTCATGATAATAAAAATCATTGAACACCATTTTTTGATTTGGAAAAATTGAAAATTGTTCCGGATATAAATTTAGAAAACTATCTCTCATACTATCATCTTTTTTCTTCACAAAAAATACTAGCAAACCTCAAGGTGATATGCTTGGTCAAATGAAACCTTTATCAAGTAGCTCCTGAAGTTGTATCTTTAGCTCATTAAGCCCTTTAGGTGTCATGCAGTACGGCATAATCAAAATTGATGTAATACCAGGGTATAACTCTATGGCTAACCCCACTTCGCGGTCTAGAGTTAACCTAGGTAACTCATCAGAAATCACATCAGGAAAGTCTTACATAGTTCACATCTCGCAAACACCTTTCATCACATCCCGTGAACCCATCACAAAAGCAAGATAGGCTTCGCATCTTTTACCCAACATCTTTTTTGCCTTCATTGCTAAGTCTGCATTAGACATAAATTGAGCTCACTCACCAACCACCACAACTTTTCGACCCTCACTACTTTAGAAGGTAACTCTCTTTAGCCCAAAGTCGATCTTAGCTTTGTGCTCAATTAGCCAGTCCATTCCTAAAATCACATCAAACCCAGAGAATGGCAACTCCATCAAGATCGTATAGAAAACTTGACCTTGAATTGTCAGAGGGTATCTACGGTACACTCTATTGACTAACACACTATCCTCAAATGAACTAGTGATAGTTACTCTCTGATTTATGGTTTCCACTGAAATTCCTAGTTCACTAACTAGTTCGCTTAGAACATAGGAATATGTAGAACCAAAGTCAATTAAATAAAACAATAGAAAAGTTCGTAGAGTGAAGGTATCTGTAATAACATCAATGGCACCTAGCTTATAATGTTCCCTCACAAAATAAACTCATGCGAGGCCTCCTAACTCTTCTTCTTAGGTCACAACAATGTGAGCTAAAGTTTGTTGTCCAACTAGCACTAGTTTGTCACCTCTACCTCTTCGAGTACCAGCTCGCACTTGAGTGGGGTTCGCAGTCTAAACTTATGAACCCTGCTGACATTCTAGACAGTATTTTATCAAGTGATCCTTAGAACCACACTTGAAACAACTTCCAATCATCTTTTGACACTCACCAGGATGTCTTCTCTCATAGTGCTCACAATAAGGCCAACTCGCAAACATGTGCGAACCCTCCTTTCCATCCTAGGTGTTGTTCTTCTGATGCGAATGGTATGACCTGAAGCTTCGTTTAATGTTTCTACTAGAGTTTCATAAGTCACAGTCCTTTTCAGACACTTGCCCAGACATTTACTTTCGTGGAGCCTTAATATCTTCAATGGCTTTGGCTTTGTCTACAAGCTCATCGGAGTTCGAATTATCATGAGTCACCAAGTAAAGTTGGATATCATGATGTAGTTCGAAATGCAACTGCTGACAACGATCTATCTCCTACGAAACCTTCTCTGATGTGTACTGGCTCAGTCACAAAAATTCTACCTTATACTCAGCCATTGACAGCTTACCTTGAACAAGGTTGATGAACTCGTGCTTGCGAGCCTCCAAATATTTCTTACCCATAAACTTCTTTTTGAAAGTGTAACACCCCTTACATGTATTCAATGCTGGAACAGTGTACGAGGCATTACCGGACTTATCATACGAATAAACATACATTTCCAAGCCACAAATTTCCATCCAAATTAAAACTTTTTACGTTCAATCATAAATTCCCTAATACGAGCCTACGAGGCCCAAAACATGCTTTGGAAGTGGTCACACGCTCGTGTGGATATAGGGCACGCCCGTATAGGTAGGCCGTGTGGGCAGGCTGTGTGGTCACACACACCTGTGTCCTGAACCCATATAACTCTCTGTATGTCACCAAAAAACAAATTGAAAGCACATGGCCAAGTCACACGCCCGTGTGCTAGGCCATGTGGTCAATTTGAAATTTATGACTTTTTTTTATTAAATAGGTGCAAACTTCACACGCTCAGGACACACGCCCGTGTCCAAAGCCGTGGCCCTCACATGGCTGAGAATCACAGCTGTGTCTCTACCCGTGTACTCAATGTTGGGCATTCTGTTTTGCAAAAATTATGGTGTAGGGGACACACCAAGCCGTGTGTTGCACACGACCTAGACACACGCCCGTGTATCTACTTGTGTGGACAAAAATAAGGCTATTTACCAAACCATTTTGTCACCCTTTAATGCATACACCTACATAACATAACATAGCACCAATCCAAGCATATACATACAACCAAGATCCACAATCAAGACGTCAACACATCATTCATGAAATGCATCATTATATAAATATACTTATAACCAATATTAGCCCATTTCCAATGGCCTTATACAAAATCAATTACTAACCAATATAAGCCAACACATTTGGCCAAATCAATTATGACACATAACAAAATGACCAAGTCCCCTATACATTCCATAACTCAAAATGTTGAATACACTGGTACCAAAATATTTGATGATAGTGTGAGTGGATCTCCGAAAGTCTCCGAACCCCGAGCTAGCACAAGGGAAAGAAAGGGGAGTAAGCTATATAGCTTAGTAAGTCCCTATGCAAATAATAAGCATCATACCCACACATTTAACATACAATTAACATGATGAGGATTAGCATGAATGTTATCAAAATCTCATAATCATAACTTACTCAATCATAATCCTACCAAGAGTTCTTTACATGTCAAGCTCATTACTTATGCGTTTTACATACATACCTGTACCAGCTCACAACATAACCATATCCTTTCACAACTTTGTCATTCCCGTTGAACACTCGGAATATTAATGGATACTCAAAAATCTTGCACATAAGTGCCATATATGTAGCGAAGCTAACTCATATCTCATAATACATATGGGCTCGTTTTCGAGCTACTCATGGGCTTACTCACACAAGTTATCAGTCAGGACATAGCTACACAGTGCTGCTCACACAAGCAGTCAGGTATCCGCAACACAAGCTGGACTATCCAGCCACTGGTAGGATGTACAAGACCAGCACTCGAATTACATAATTGCATATATAAATGGGTTCCTGGTGACATGTCACTCGTATCCTATTCTATTCCTAAGGTTCAACCGGGATTTCTCACTTGTCAAAACTTTGTCGTACATCCAAAAAGTCAATCACAATTCATATAATATTAAAGCATTTCAAACATAATTATAACAATGCATTATTTACATATGAACTTACCTCGGTACAAAAATTGTAAAATTGGACCTAACCGTCAAACACTTTATTTTTCCCCCGATCTAGGTCCGAACCTCATTTTTCTTGATCTATAATAATAAATTGAACTCATTTAATACTCACATTATTTAATTTAGCCCAAAAATCATATTATGACAAAATTACATTTTTGCCCCTAGTGTTTCACATTTTTACGATTTAGTCCCTAGGCTCGTAAAATGAAATGTATTCAATTTCTTCAAAACCCAAGCCTAGCCAAACATTTCATACTTATACCAGCCCACATTTTCCACTTAATTACACTTTTACTACTTATTTTATAACTTTTACAAATAAGTCATTTATGAAATTTTTACTTAAAATCACTTAGCAAAAGTTATTTATCTAACACCAAACATGCATTTTCTACCATTAGACATCAAAATACACAAATATCTAACATGGGTAAAATTTTAAACTTCATCTTTCATTCAAGTTAGCCCTTGAAATAGCTAGATTAGGTTACAAGGATCTCAAAAACATGAAAATCATTAAAAAAGGGGCTAGAACGGACTTACAATCGAGCTTGGAAGCTTGAAAAACCCTAGCTATGTCTTCCTCTTGTAAATTTTGGCCATGGGGTAGAAGATGAGCAGAAATTGGCTTTTATTTTGCTTATTAATTCATTTATTAACCAAATGACCAAAATGCTCCTAACTTAAAACATAAAATTTTTCTTACTTCATGTCCATTCTTGTCCACTAACTTAACAAATGGTCTAATTACCATCTAAGGACCTTCAATTTAAAATTTCATGGCAATTAGACACCTTTAGCTTCTAGGACACACATTTTTCACCTATTGCAATTTAGTCCTTTTGCTAAATTAAGTGCGCAATCGATAAAATTTTTGAATGAAATTTTCACGAAACCATCCTAAAAAATTGTAGACCATAAAAATATAATAAAAATAAATCTTTCTACATCAGATTCGTGGTCCCGAAACTACTGTTTTGACTAGACCCAAAATCGGGCTGTTACAACTTCCCTGTTTAGGGATTTTCGTCCTCGAAAATCTTATCCAAAAATAGGTATGGGTATTGTTTCTTATAGCTTCCTCGGGTTCCCACGTAGCTTTTTCGTCCCCATGTCTTTGCCACAAAACTTTCACTAGGGCTATACTTTTATTTCTCAACTGTGTAACTTCCTGAGCTAAAATCTTGATTGGTTCCTCACCATGAGTCATATCAAATCACAATCTCTGTCGGAGAAACCACATGTGAGGGATTAGAATGGTATCGTCGCAACATCGACACATGAAACGCATTATGAATCCTTTCTAACTCTGTCGGTAAAGCTGACCGATATGCCACTGGCCCTATTCTTTCAGTAATCTCATACGGCCCAATGAAACGTGGATTTAACTTGCCTTTACGGCCAAATCTCAGAATCTTCTTCCATAGAGATACTTTCAGAAATACTTTATCACCTATCTGAAATTAAATCTCTTTTCTTTTCAAATCTGTGTATGACTTTTGTCGATATGAAGCGGCTTTTAAAAAAATCATGGATTACCTTCACTTTTTCTTCAATTTCTTTAACCAAATCAGTCCCGTGAATCTGTCTCTCACTAAGCTCGGTCCAGTACAACGGAGTTCAACATCTGCGGCCATACAATGCCTCATACGGTGCCATCTTTATACTCGACTGAAAACTATTGTTATAAGCAAATTTGACTAAAGGTAGATATTTCTCCCAACTACCTTTGAACTCTGAAACACAACAGCGAAGCATATCTTCGAGAATCTGAATTACTCTTTCAGATTGACCATCGGTTTGCGGATGAAACATGGTACTAAAATTTAACTTCGTACCCAAAGTCTCTTGTAATTTCTTCTAAAATCTCAAAGTAAACGTCGAATCTCTATCCAAAATAATAGAAATAGGCACTCTGTGCAATCTCACAATCTCAGAAATGTACAATTCAGCTAACTTATCAAGTGAGTAGTCAGTACGTACCGGAATGAAATAAGCCGAATTCGTCAATCTATCAATAACAACCTAGATGGCATCTTTCTTTTTTGGAGTCAAAGGCAAACTCGTCACGAAGTCCATTGTAATTCTATCCCATTTCCACTCAGGTATCATCACTAGCTAAAGTAAACCCGAAGGCACTTGGTGTTCGTCTTTTACTTGTTGACAAATCAAACATCTCGAAACAAACTCTGAAATATCTTGTTTCATATTTGACCACCAATACAATTTTTTTCAAATCATTATACATCTTTGTACTACCTGGATGAACCGATAAACAACCATTGTGTACCTCATGTAAATTTTTTTGAATAAGTTTATCATTTTTCTGTACACATATTCTATTCCGAAACATCAAACAATTATCTGAACTAATCCAAAAGTCTGAATCACTACCTAATTCACACTGAGCTCTTTTAGCTTGCAATTCACTATCATTTTTCTAAGCTTCACAAATTTTCTAAATAAATACCGGTCTAGCTCTCAACTCAGCCAAAATTGAACCATCATTAGAAAAAGTCAATCTCGTACTCATAGCTCTGAAAGTAAACAAGGACTTTCTGCTCAAAGCATCTGCGACTACATTTGCCTTTCCTAGATGATAGTCGATCACTAGTTCATAATCCTTCAGTAACTCGAGTCATCTCCATTGTCGCAAGTTCAGATCTTTCTGAGTCATCAAGTATTTTAAACTCTTATGATCAATAAAGATATGGCATTTCTCACCGTACAAATGATGTCGCCAAATTCCCAAAGCAAAAACAATGGCGGCCAATTTCAAGTCGTGTCGGATAATTTTTCCCATACGGATTCAACTGTCTCAAGGCGTAAGCTACTTTGCCCTCTTACATCAACACACATCCCAAACCATTCAATAAAGCATAAAGTACAAATTCTTTTCTCGATTCAGGTTGTACTAAAATCGGTGCCTCAGTCAATAATGCTTCAACTGTTCAAAGCTCTTTTGACATTTCTCAGACCATTAAAACTTAACATCTTTTTGTAACAATCTTGTCATAGGTGTAGCAATCATCGAAAATCCTTTGACAAATCGTCGATAATACTCGGCTACGCCCAAAAAGCTTCTAACCTCGGATACATTCCTCGGTGGTTTCCAATCAACAATTACTGAAATCTTACTTGAATCAACCTGAATACCATCTCCTGAAATGATATGTCCTAAAAATTTGACTTCTCGGAGCCAAAACTCACTTTTACTGAATTTAGTAAACAATTTCTTATCTCTCAACGTCTACAATACAGTTCTCAAGTGTTCAGCATGCTCGGACTTGTCTCGAGAATAAATCAGGATGTCATCAATGAACAAAACCACAAACTTATCTAAATACGGTCAAAAAATTTGATTCATCAAGTCCATAAAATGGCAGGAGCATTAGTTAGTCTAAAAGGCATAACAAGAAATTCATAATGCCCATACCTTGTCCTGAAAGCAGTCTTTGGCACATCCGACTCTTTAACTCTCAACTGATAGTAGTCAGATCTTAAATCAATCTTCGAGAATACCATTGCTTCTTTCAATTGATCAAAGAAGTCATCAATTCTTGGCAAAGGATACTTGTTCTTTATAGTCACCTTGTTGAGCTGTCAGAAATTGATACAAAGTCTCATAGATCCGTCTTTCTTCCTTACAAATAACATTGGAGCACCCCAGGGAGAAAAACTCGGTCTCACAAAACCCTTATCTGTCAAATCTTGCAACTGAGCTTTCAATTCTTTTAATTCAGTCGAAGCCATCCTATATAGAGCAATCAATATTGGTGAAGTCCTAGGTACTAAATCAATAGTAAACTCAACCTCTCTAATCGGACGTAATCTAGGCAACTCCTATGGAAATACATTCAGATATTCACAAACTACCGGCACTGATTCAATTTTCAATTCAGACATTTTTGTATTCAACACATAAGTAAGATAAGCTTCACAACCTTTCCTTACGCACATTTGAGCTGACATAGACGAAATCACAATAGGCAATTCACCTGATTCATTAGTTTCAACCCAAAAAACTTCACCATTTTCACATTTCAATTCAATAGTTTTCTATCTGCAATTTACTATGGCATCATGTAGTGTCAACCAATCCATACCCAAAATAACATCGAATTCATCAAATGGCAACAACATTAAGTCAGTCGAAAAACAGTGGCCTCGAATCATCAAAAGACAATTCTTGCAAACCTTATCAACTAGCACATACTTGCCTAAGGGGTTTGACACTTTAATAACAAACTCAGTAAACTCAACAGGCAAATTCTTACTAGATACCAAATTCACACAAACATAAGAATGAGTCGATCTAGGATCAATCAATGCAATAACATTAGTATCACAAAGAGAAAATGTACCAGTACTCATATTGGAAGATGATGCATCCTCACGAGCACGAATGGCATAAGCTCTAGTAGGTGCTCTGGCCTCAGATCTCACGGTTGTATCTTTCATCACACATTTAGTGCTAGTTCCATTCTCGGTATTTCTCAGTGGCCTACCTCTATTGGTAGTATTACTCGGCCTTGCACTCAGAAATTGTTCTTTCTTAGCCATCTCAGGGCAATCTCGAATAAAATGCTCTTGGGAACCACACTTGAAACAAGCTCGGTCATTCATCCTACACTCACCGGGATGTCTTCTTCCATAATGCTAACATTCGGGTCTGTTAGACCTAACATTACTCACACTTGCCATTGAAGTAGCTTGAGTTTTAGGACCCTAATATTGTTTCTCGCGATCTCTGTGTGAATACCCAGCTGGAAAATTCGAACGAGAATACATTTCTCTGGATTTCTTTGACTGAGATTGAAATGACTTAATCATCGATCATTTCTTGCATCTTTAGCCTCACTCTCAGCATTTCTTTTCTTTGCTTAGTTCTTCGGCTTTGCAAGCTCATTCAACCAATACAACAAATTCTTTTAGTTCCAAGATTTCAACTAACAGTCTGATGTCCTTATTCAGCCCATCTTCAAACCTTTTACACATAATAGCCTCGGAGGAAACACACTCTCGGGCATACTTACTGAGCCTGACAAATTCTCACTCATACTCTGTCACCAACATTCAGCCCTGTTTTAGCTCAAGAAATTCTTTACATTTCTAGTCGATGAACCGGTGACTAATATATTTCTTTCGGAATTCTTCTCAAAAAAATTCCCATGTAACCCTCTCTCTCGGTACCACAGATACTAGTGTCTTCCACCAGTGATATGTTGTGTCCTTCAATAATAATATAGCACATTTCAAGCATTTTTTGGTGTACATGATAACTCATCAAATACCCTGATAGTATTTTCAAGCCAAAACTCGGCTCTCTCGGGGTTATCATCTACATTAGCCCTGAATTCCTCAGCTCCTTGCTTTCGAATCTTATCAACTGGAGGCTTATTCAGTCTTACCAATTCCACACCTTGAGGAACTATGGGAATTGGTTGAGGATAAGGAGGAGGTGGAGGATGTTGAGCATTTGGATTTGTTCGAACAAACTCTGAATACCACTCATTCATCATTTGGAGGAAGGCTTCCCTAGCCCCTCATCCCTAACTGACTGATGCATCGTTGAAAGCACCAAAAATATCCTATTCCTTGTAAAATGATAGAAATAATAGTAAAGGGGAAGTAGGGTCGAATCTTCAGGGATCAGATTATACGAATGCTTGTTTCTCAAAATCCTGGCCAGAATCGTGCCCAAGAAAACCTGCGTGACAGAAAAAAATTAAAAATTAAAGAATTAAAGATTTGATTTGGAAAAAATAAAAATAAAAACAGAATCTAAAGTTGACTGAAATTGTGATTACAAAAATTATTAAAATAATAAAGAGAGTTAAAGGAAAAGAAATTCTTATTGGTAGATTCCAGCCTCCAGTTATCTCATTCCGCCTTGGGTTCAATCCTCGACTTTTAAATAACCCTTCTCAACTCAAGTAAGCCAGTTATAGTGGAAGAGGACGCTACGACCACCAGCTCCAAAGATTACACTTACGATTTTTAGGGAACCTAACTCTAGCTAGTAATCTATGCTAGATCAACGCTTCTCAATGGCGAATCCCACGCCATTTTGTCTCTTTGGCTCGCCAACCTCTGACGCAGTAAATTAACGAACCGACTGTACAATCCTTCCAAAACATACAAAGTGGCCGCCTTTGCATATGTTGAAAAGCTTACTTCTTAAGGGCCATGGACAGAAGCGTCAGCCCGTAGTGCGGAGAAACGATGAATACTTGGCGAGAAGGCTAAGTACGGATTCTAGGCCTCAAGAACCCTTTTTGGGGAATATTGACAACTTTTAGCTAGATTTGGTTTAGTAGCTCATGACAATGGTGGAAAAGAAAATAAATATAAAAATGGAAAAGGGAATTTTATTGAAAGAAAATATGAAGAAACAAAAGCCTAGACTTTCAGGGGGAGAGTGTTTTCAGAAAAAGATGAACACCAAATAGAGTCACTTCACCCCCTATTTATAGTACTGGGAGATAGTCTAATTTAACTTAAATTCTAAAAAGATAAATACATTTAATTAAAGATAAATAAAAATTAAATCCTAAAATTAAATAATCCTAATAATTATCTTAATATTAATTATCCTAATATAAATAAAATGGAGTCTTATAAAATAAAATCTCTTCTTTTTGAGTTTTTAGTCCTTGTGTCTTCCATGCTCGCACTTTTAGCACAATCTTTTTCCTGTGTGGCATATCAGCCCATTGTGTCTCCAAATTCACACTCTTGTCCCTTAATTTTACTTTTGCCTCCAAATCAGTCCCTAAAAGATAAAAAGACATAAATAGCTCAAATTAGTAGGATCAAGCTCAGAATAAACACATGATTAATACATAAAAATACATTATTCTAGAGCATTATCACTGACCATGGGAGGTCTATTTCCAGATGACGATGTCCCTTGAGCGAGAGCAGGTACATTACTTTCTACATCATCAGCTATAGCTTGTTCGGGATCCATTTACTATATAAAAACATAGTTTAAAATTGTCAGGAGGCACCACATTATCATAGTTCATATATGTCATGTATAGCTAGACTCTTACACATGCTACGCTAGTCCGAGAATCAACTAAACCATAGCTGTGATACCACTAAATGTAACACCCATTACCCGTATTCAACACCGGAACAGGGTACGAGGCATTATCAAACTTATCACATGAACAAACATACATTTTAGAGCCACAAATTTCCATCCAAATTAAAAAATTTTACGTTCAATCATAAAGTCCCTAATACAAGCCTACGAGGCCCAAAACATGCTTTGGAAGTGGTTTGGGACTAAACCGGGAACTTTAGAAAATTTTACAAAACTTAGAAAATTTTTCACTAAACAGGGGTCACACGCCCATGTGGATATGGGGCACGCCCGCGTGGGCAGGCCGTGTGGTCACACACGCTCGTGTCCCGAACCTGTGTAACTCTCTATTTGTCACCCAAGAACAAATTGAAGACACACGGCCAAGTCACACGCTCGTGTGCTAGGCCATGTGGTCGATTTGAAATTTATGATTTTTTTAATTAAATAGGTGAAGACTTCACACGCCTGAGACACACGCCCATGTCCAAGGCCGTGGCCCTCACATGGCTGAGACACACGGTCGTGTCTCTACTCGTGTACTCAATGTTGGGCATTCTGTTTTGCAAAAATTATGGTGCTGGGGACACGCGACCTAAATACATGCCCGTGGGGCAAGCTGTGTGTCGTACACAAACTAGACACACGCCTGTATGTCTACCCGTGTGGACAAAAATAAGGCTATTTACCAAGCCATTTTGCCACCCTTTAATGCATACACCTACACAACATAACATAGCACCAATCCAAGCATATACATACAACCAACGTCCATAATCAAGACGTCAACACATCATTCATGAAATGCATCATTATATAAATATACTTATAACCAATATTAGCCCATTTCTAATGGCCTTATACAAAATGAATTACTAACCAATATAAGCCAACACATTTGGCCAAATCAATTATGACATATAACAAAATGACCAAGTCCCCTATACATGTTGTAACAGCCCGATTTTGGGCCTAGTCGAAATAGTAGTTTCAGAACCACTATTCTGGGGCCGAGAAAATTATTTTTTAATGTTATTTTATGTGTTATAGCATGATTATATGAGTGCATGAAAATTTTGGTGAAATAATTTTAGCGATTTCATGCTTAATTGCGAAAAAAGACTAAATCGCATAAAGGGCAAAAGTTTTATTTTGCTAGCTAAATATGTTAAATAGCTAGAGAACCAAAATTTGGGGTGTTTAAAGTGAAAATAGACCCTAAAAAGGTGCTTGGCCGGCCATAGAGAGAAAGAAATTGAAAAGTCAAAATTGGTGGGTATTAAGTAGCTTATTTGGTATTAAAATAAAATAAAAAGGAAAAAGATGTCATCTTTTCATCTTTCTTCTTCATCCACCAAAAATGGCAGTAAACAAGGGGTTTTCAAGATCCTAAACTTTCAGCCACTTAGTTCTCTTGCAACTAAGTGATTTTGATGACTTTTCTTGATAATTTTTGTACTTTTGAGACCCTTGTAGTATAATCTAGCTAATGAGGGGACTATTTTGCAAAATGGATGAAGGTCTAGGGTTTTTCCATGAGAGAATTTATGTTGTTATCTGAAATTTTATGGAAGAAAATGAATCTTGGTTGTGTAATAAATAACTTTTGTGAAAGAAGTTTGCATGAAAACACATAAAAAGGACTATTTTGTAATATTGTAAAATAAGGTGTAAATGTGTGAAATAATTGAAATTGTGAGTTTCTATAGTTATAAAAAGAATTCGGCTAGGTTTGGTAAATGAGGAAATTCGATAAAAATCGATTTACGAGCCTAAGGGAAAAATTGTAATTTTTGTAAAGTCTAAGGGCAAAACAGTCATTTTGCTGAATTATGAATTATAGAATGTTTTAATTAATGTATTGATTAAATGAGTGAATTGTATCATATTAGATCAATAAAATTGAGATTTGGGCTTAAATCGGAAAGTATGGGGTTATGGACTAAAGTGGAATAATTAGCCGAAATTGCATTCAAGGTAAGTTCGTGTGACTAAATAAGCATGTTATCCATGTTATTGTTAATATACCTGAAATCTATCTTGCTTTTGTTATATTGAATTATATGTTGATGATATTGAGTATGATAAAAGTGATGTCAAACATTAATAATATTCATGTGATGATATAATACATTAGAAGTTTTAGGGAATATAATATCCCATAGAAACAAGTAAGTTGTGTGTAAATATTACAACTTTATCGTTATTATGAATTGAATGTTTGATTTCGCATATAAGGCTTGAATGCATCTATGAGTAATGGTATAATGAGAATTATCATGATAAACTATTGGTTGAACCTTAGGAATAGATTGGATATTCATACCAAAACATTTGGGTGATATGTGTGCTAGTGTAAGACATGTCTGGGACATGCTTCGGCCACATTATGAGAGCCAGTGTAAGACATGTCTGGGACATGCATCAGCCTCGAGATATGCAAGATAGTGTAAGACCTATCTGGGACATCGCATCGGCTTGACATGTGTCAGTGTAAGACCTGTTTGGGACATGGCATCGACACTGATAGATGAGAGCCAGTGTAAGACCTGTCTGGGACATGGCATCAGCCTCGATATATGAAAGTTAGTGTAAGACCTGTTTGGAACATGGCATCGACTTAGATATGTGAGCTAGTGTAAGACCATGTTTAGAACATGGCATCGACATCGTACCCTTATGTTTGAGGCTTAGTGATTATCCTGTGGTATTCCAAATGGTTCAACGGGAAATTTAAGGTTTAATTTGAAATGATAGAGCTTATGGCTATGTTGTGAGTGGTACAAGTATTTACATGAAATTGATGAAATGTGAATTCAACTCATGTTGTATGATTAGTAAGGAATGAATATGAGCATGTTGAATAACATAGGTATGTATGCCAAGCTAATGAGAAATGATTTCGATTCATGATGCACATTTGGTGAAGATGTAAATAGGTAATTCATGCCTATGAATTGTGATTATAGGTCTATACCTATGATGTATAAATATGTATCTTTACCAATGTGGTGAAAATAAATTAATAAAGTGTGATAAACTTAGTATCATTAATTTACACTAAAGCAGTATTGGACAGCAACCATAGTCCGACTTTGAAAACCCACCAAAAATTGTGGAAATTGAGTTAGAGGCTGAATAAAATATTAAATTAAATCTTAATGATTCTAGTTTCACATAGAAGAAACGGTGTAGCAAAAGAGTTTCATATCATGAAATATTTAAATTGTTGTGAGACAGAGTCAGGATGATTTCGAAATCTCCTGTTTTGATTTTAGAAAATCATTGAAAATTGTACAAAAATATTTATGGTTTAAAATTTATATCCTTAGAATTTTTAATGAGTCTATTTTCAATAAAAATAGACGAGAACATTATCCGAGTCCAGTATTATGAGAAAATTAATTTTTAGTGAAGAAGGATCGGAACTATTAGACAGCGTAAAAGGGGTAACTTTAAAGAATAAACTGTACTTATTGACTGGACTAAAAATTCCAAAAATTTTATGGTAAGAAGATATGTGAGTATAGTTTTAGGTAAAATTAGCAGATCTTAATTTGGAGTTTCCTAGCTCCAGATATAGATAATTCAGTGACTATGACTTGAGAAAACAAACTTGACTTGAGCATAAGTAAAAGTGCAATATGGTTGTATTACCTTGAGGAGCAAGTTGATAAATGCTTATTATTTTTCATACGGTCTTACAAAGTTATAAAGCTTACTCCCTTCGTTTCCTTTTTCTTTAGTGTTGTCAGGTTAGCTCAGGGTTGGAGATCCTCGGAGGCAGCATCATATTATTAAGACATCGCCTTTAAAGTATCGACCCATATATGTTAAATGTTTTCGTGTGAGTGGCATGTATAGGGATTTAGTTTTTATGTTAACTGTTTTTATGATTAGCCAAAAGTATTGGCTACCTTGAGTTACTTACATATGGTCATGAGGTATGGCTCATAGTAATTATGGTTTATAAATCTATCTATCTATGTTGTGTTCTAATGCTTGTGATGTGATTATGCTTGTAAGGCATGCATGATTGGTATTAAGACATATGTGTATGATGAATGTTTTATGACCAATTCTAAATGGTCATGGCCATGAATTAGATGTGTAATATGGAAATAAGATGATGATTATGAAAATTTGATAATGGTGGTCATTAAATGTCAAGGCTAATGGATAGGTATTGTTGTGTCTCGACTTGATATTGTATGAGCATACAAAATGTGTGAATGATAGCATGTTAATGTTATAAATATATCTTAATAAAGAGTGTTTAATCACTAAAATGATGCCATGATTTGTGGTTTAAATATTATTAGGTTGTAAGGGTTTAAGGGTAACATGAAGGCTTGGAAAATAGCCTAAGTGTTGATTACACGGGCTGAGACACAGTCGTGTGTCTCAACCGTGTGGGGGACACGGCCTTAGCACACGGGCGTGTGGCTGGGCTGTGTGGTTCAAAGAATTCGCTGACGTCATAGTCAGAGAGTTACACAGCCTGAGGACACGGGCGTGTCAAAGGCACACGAGCGTGTGACCTTGTGTCATGGAAAAAATTTTCTAAGTTTTTCTAAAACTTTCCAAATTTCTCGGTTTAGTCCCAAACTACCTTTAATGCATGTTTAGGGCTTCGTAGGCCCGTATATGGGACATTATGAAAGTGTGTGAAAAGTTTTGAATTAAAAGAAATTTTGTAGCCAAGTTTTTGCGCATTCGTGAACGATTTAGTTCGGTAATGCCTCGTACCCTGTCCCGGCGTCAGACATGGGTAAGGGGTGTTACACATGTTATAACTCAAAATGTTGAATACATTGGTACCAAAATATTTGATGATAGTGTGAGTGGATCTCCGACGGTCTTCGAACCCCGAGCTAGCTTAGTGACATTATAAGACAAGGGAAAGAAAAGGGAGTAAGCTATATAGCTTAGTAAGTCCCTATGAAAATAATAAGCATCATGCCCACACATTTAACATACAATTAACATGATGAAGATTAGCATAAATGTTATCAAAATCTCATAATCAAAACTTACTCAATCATAATCCTACTAAGAGTTATTCACATGTCGAGCTCATTACTTATGAGTTTTACGTACATACCTGTACCAACTCACAACATAACCATATCCTTTCACAACTTTGTCATTCCCGTTGAACACTCAGAATATTAATGGATACTCAGAAATCTTGCACATAAGTGCCATATATGTAGCCGAAGCTACCTCATATCTCATAATACATATAGGCTCGTTTTCAAGCTACTCACGGGGTCAGGACATAGCTACACAGTGCTGCTCACACAAGCTGTCAGGTATCTGCAACACATGCTGAACTACCTAGCCACTGGTAGGACGTGCGAGACCAGCACCCGGATTACATAATCGCATATACACATGGGTTCCTAGTGACATTTCACTCGTGTCCTATTTTATTCCTAAGGTTCAACCGGGATTTCTCGCTTGTCAAAACTTTATCGAATACGTCCAAAGAGTCAATCACAATTCATACAATATTAAAGCATTTAAAACATAATTATAACAATGCATTATTTACATACGAACTTACCTAGGTACAAAAATAGTAGAATTGGACCTAATCGTCAAACACTTTGTTTTCCCCCCGATCTAGGTCCAAACCTCATTTTTCTTGATCTATAATAAAAAATTTAACTCATTTAATACTCACATTATTCAATTTAGACCAAAAATCATATTATGGCAAAATTATATTTTTGCCTCTAATGTTTCATATTTTTACGATTTAGTCCCTAGGCTCGTAAAATGAAATGTATTCAATTTCTTCAAAACCCAAGCCTAGTCAAACCATTTTCATTCTTATACCAGCCCACATTTTCCACTTAATCACACTTTTACTACTTATTTTATAATTTTTACAAATAAGTCCTTTTTGACATTTTTACCGAAAATCACTTAGCAAAAGTTGCTTATCTAACACCAAACATGCATTTTCTACCATTAGACATCAAAATGCACAAATATCTAACATGGGTAAAATTTTAAACTTCATCTTTCTTTCAAATTAGTCCTTGAAATAGCTAGATTAGGTTACAAGGATCTCAAAAACATGAAAATCATTAAAAACGGGGCTAGAATGGACTTACAATTGAGCTTGGAAGCTTGACAAACCCTAACTATGTCTTCCTCTTGTAAATTTCAGCCATGGGGTAGAAGATGAGCAAAAATTGGCTTTTATTTTGCTTATTAATTCATTTATTAACCAAATGACCAAAATGCCCCTAACTTAAAACTTAAAATTTCTCTTACTTCATGTCCATTTTTATCCACTAACTTAAAAAATGGTCTAATTACCATCTAAGGACCTTCAATTTAAAATTTCATGGAAATTAGACACCTCTAGCTTCTAGAACACACATTTTGCACCTATTGTAATTTAGTCTTTTTGCTAAATTAAGTGCGCAATCGATAAAATTTTCGAATGAAATTTTCACGAAATCATCCCATAAAACTGTAGACCATAAAATATAATAATAATAAATCTTTCTGCATCAGATTCGTGGTCCCGAAACTACTATTCTGACTAGACCCAAAATTAGGCTCTTATAGAAAGTCTCTAAGAAGAACTCCTACGTTAATCCGTCCCCAGTAGTTCCTTGCTTCACGGTATTCCACCAAGGGTGAGCTTCACCGGTGAGCAGGGACATAGTGCACCCTAGCTTCTCTTGATCAGTACATGCCACCTGCTCAAGGATTTTCTTAACACCCTCAAGCCCATATTCAACATTAGTGTGGTCAACTCCTTAAACACAATTAAATTCCCTACCACCGAAAGCTCATAGATGCTTCAGTGGAAATCCACGGCTTGCAGGTGTAGGATTGGCACCAGCAACTCATTGACAAGCTCCAATCATTACCTGAACCAAAGGTTCCATGCCTTCTTCCAAGATGTTTACCTTGTGGGGTCGCTCGTGCGTAGTTGAAGCCCAGTTACCTTATGAGGGGTTTGCAGCTTCATTCACACGGTTCACATTCACTTTACGAGGAGGCATTCTTGCTCACTCTAAATGTACACGAGATATTGACTTAGGTAAAACTTTAAACACACGTAATTGGGTATCTACAATTTAACAGATAGACTTGCGAACACAATTTGCCAAACACAACTTACACGTGAACACAGTTCGCACAACTTTCTTATTGGATTGAAGAGTAGTAGAGGGATAATCTAAGGCGTAATCCTACAAAAGATATGGTTGAACCAAAGGTGATATTGTTCCCAGTCCTACCCCAAACAAGTAATTTCACATACATAACACTTCAAAATTTTGGCGAACTTACCTTATCAATTCTAGTGGACTCGCTTTGCCAATTCTGAAGAAAACACCTCGTCACCTTGGAAGCTTATCAGTCAAATGGTTAGTCCGGTGAACATAGCTCTGATACCAACCAATGTAACACCCCAAACCCTATCGAGTAGGTTCAACCCACATTTGGTGTACCACATTAGCCACCGAATTGACTCTCTATTAACTCCTAAACTAACCTCCAACACACCATTTAATTATAGCATGTAAAATGCTAAGTCATTACATAGCAGTGAAATTTACTTAACAAAATAACATATGAGTTCATGCTATAACATAAAACACAAGTTCACAGAATAATCGCAGTTCACATACTTTTCTAAGTTCACATAAAAACACGTAAATCACGAGTTTGCAACTTAACAAGGTTCATAATTTAGCAAACTTCGCATGTAAAAAGGAATCATGCATGCATGGTTTCCATACTTCAATAGGGTTCGCATAATAATATGGGCTCGCTAAGTCAGGGGTATGCATGTAATTTTTCGTGGTCGCCAAAAACAATACTTCAAAGTAAATCTGACCCGCATATTAAGGCAAAACACAACGTAATAAATATGCATAAAGAAACATCAACTTTATTAATAATAAAAGACAATAAAGTATTTTAGGTCATAGTTCACAAAACAAAATAGCTAAAACTTCAAAAGAACTATTCAAATGACAGAATCAAAATATAATAAGTCTAAAGCCCTTATAAAATGAACCCCATTGCCTATGTTCCCAGGTTCGCCATCTACCTTACCTCTACTATCCACGACCTACTTAACTATGAAGTAAGAGATGAGTGGGTGAGTTTATTTTGAACTCAGTGAATAATCAGGAATCATCAGCATGTGCTTGAAAACCAGAATTTTTAAAACAGAAAGAGGAACTAGTTTGAAAAAATCATTTCGCATGTTGGGTTCGCAGAGGAGTTTGCGAGACCCGGTTCGCAGATCCTATTAGAAAACATAAGCTTTGTCAAGTAGTTTCACATGTTTTATTGAAAATCATACTTAAAAACTTAGCTTGTTCTTATTTGTAAATAGATATTAAAAATAGCATAAAAAAATCTCTTACACTTGTCTTATCAAAATGGTAGAGGAACATTAAACATTTTCTCGCCCACACTTAATAGAATGGTTGAGGAACGTAATATATGTTCAAGCCCAAACTTATATTAGTCTCGTTGGATATGCGAATCTCCTTATAACACCTTAGAATAACTTAAAGAGTCATTATAACATGTCCTAAAAATGCAGCATGAGGCAATACACTCTCTTGTACACCAAAATGTCCCACTAAATGGAGTGTAGCTCGACATTCCTTTATCTCTCCATATGTCCTAAGGTCTCAGCACCCTAAAATCACAAAAACAGAGTGGTGAGTACTTACAATCCTTTTGTATACCAATATATCCAACATAGGGCTTGCAAAGGAGCACGTACAGAGACTTATCATAGAGAGCTTGCATAAAAAGCTTCCTTGAAAACACTTGCCCGCATCAAGCTCTCACCAAAGTACGTAAAAACACGATTTATAAAATCGTACTTCAAAAACATATCTTAAAACATAGGCTCGCTTAGGAGCACACATAAAACATATCTTTAAAATCATAACTTATAAACATCTTTTGAAAATAATTTTTTTTCGAAAACTTACTTTTAGAACATAGCTTAAAAACAAAGTCCTCGAAAATTATAACATTTCATACAAGAGATACGAACCATAAACATTCATGCTGAAAAATATTAGTTAACACACTTATGGCAATTCTTAACCACTCACCGATAAAGTGGATAAACTAAACAAGATTGGCTTTGCCTTTATCCTTGCTGGTAGATGGTTTGACTGGTTCGCAATATAAACAAACACACAGATTACTAAATAGACAGAACTTACAGAATTCACAAATGCAAGCGAACCTAGCTTTTTTGGACAATCAAACCTAATAGGATATATGCTTACCTTATTTGTTATAAACTTGGTTTAGAAACAATGACTTAATAATAGAATATTTAGTGAGAGAATTCTCATGAATTAAGGGTCATATTTATAGACCTAAATATCTTGGAAATCTTAGGATACCCTACTTAAATTAAGAAATGTGTTACTTGCATATAAAGTATCCTTAGATATACCAGATCTTTTGTGACAACCCTAATTTAACCCTAGTCAGAAAGTGGTTTCAGGACCACAAAACTGAGTTATAAAAATATTTATGAATTATATTTCATGATTTTGAAGTGAGTAAATACAAGGGTGAAAATTTCCAGCTTTGATTTGGTCATTTGCATGTGAATTCATTCAATAGGACTAAAATGTGACACTTTTGAAATGTGATAGGCTAATTTAGAGTGAGTAAATAATGCATGTGTTTAAAGGAATGGTTTTGCATGTTAAATTGCCCATTTTTAGATAGTGGCCGGCCATGTGCTAGTTATGTTATAAAATATGAATTTTCTATTAGTTTTATTTAGTTAAATGATATAATAACATGAATTAATGAAATAAAATAAGGAACTAAAATAGAAAGTGGGTGAAAATAACAAAGTTAGCACCTTGTTCATCCCAAAAGCCGAAAGTGAAGAAGAGTTGGGGAGAAGAACCATTCGGTCACTTAGATCTTCTTTAAGGTATGAGATTCATGTGAATTTTTGAAATGCTTGATAAATTTGAACAAATTGCTAAGTTCTTTAGGTAACCCATGTTAGAAATTTTGATATTAGGATGACTAGCACTTTCGGCCATGGTAGTTTGAGGATTAAGGATTTTATTTCTTGTTAAATTGGATGGATCTTAGTGTATGAGTGTTTGAACTAACTAAGGATCAAAAAGATGCATAGGTACAAGTAGAAAGAAATCGGCTACTATGGTTGATGCTAATGCCGAATGTGAAAATGCTATATGTGGATAATGTATGTGATTTGAGTTAATAATGTGAAAAGAATATTTAGATGTATTATAATTCATTAGGTATTAAGTTAAAAGTTGCTAAAATTGCCATTTCTTTAGCCGAATATGTGGTTGATCAATGAAGAATTTGTTGAAGAATATAGGTGAACTTGGTAAGAGTATTGGCCTAGTGTATAAATGATATAAAGATGTTAGAAATTATTTTTGATTTGGTGTATGTATAATTAAGCATATAATCGGCCTCAACATAGACATGCATATTCGGCCATAGGAAGAAGATTGGTGTTGCATGCATTCGGTTAGAGGCAAGCATATTGATGCTTTTATCTTGGCCTAAACAATCGGCTAAAAGAGAGTGTGGGTTAATATGTTGAGTTGATTCATGATTTCATATGTAAGTGACTCTAATGTCTAATGTATATATATATGGGCTAAGTACCTTGAGTTCTGTTTCGATGCTCAAATGACTAAATCAATTTATTTGTTAAATTAAGCTCAAGAGCAAAGGGGAACTAAATCCGATAAAGGGAAGGAAAAAGTGGTCGAATAGTCATTAGAATCGTTCGACAACATCCGAGGTAAGTTTTCGAGTAATGAGACTTAGTTTACAATTTAATTAAGTTATGACGCATTTGAGCATAACAAATATATGGCGATATGATGATTCTACTTGAATTATATGTTGAATTAATTAGTCTATACGTATGACGGGTAGCCGTATTTACATAGAGATCGTGTCGTAAAGCAAACTAAACCATGCTGTTTGTATGTGACTAGTGAGCCGAAAATGGGATTGCCTAATACGTGATTTGTGTTTGAACTCTAATTACGAAAATGAAATATAGATATGTCATGATTTATGGATATGTGCATGAATATTTGGATATATCCGGGCTATGTCCCGAAGGCAATTGTGCGAGTTACTATATCTGGGCTATGTCCCGAAGGCAATTGTGCTAGTTACTATATCCGGGCTATGTCCCGAAGGCAATTGTGCGAGTTACTATATCCGGGTTATGTCCCGAAGGCATTCAAGCGAGTAGCTATATCCAGTTAAATCCCGAAGGTACTTGGTTTGGGAATGAGCAACTTGCTGTAATAGTTTCAATTGATACGCTCGTAGAATTCCAGCGATGAGGTATGTTTCGTGTTTGCATTGAATTAGTTGATCCCTTACAAGTAGTTTTCACTCGGTCGATAAATGGACTACCGGCCTTTGACTAAGTTGATCTTTTGTGCATGAGTATAAGGGTAGTAATGTGATGTAGGTATGATTTTGAGAATATTATGCATGAAATTATTCGTTTAGTCATTTGAATGTTATACTTCGGTTGTGCATAATTTCATTATTCAATCTTACTAAGCATTAAATGCTTACTCCGTTTCTTTGATTCTCTGTTTCATAGATTTTGGTTCGTCAGCTATCGGACTCGGGATTGTCGAAGTTGAAGTCGTCCACACTATCAAAGCCCCCTTTCGGTACACTTTTGGTTAAACTTTGAAATGGCATGTATAGGACTACCCTTTTTGATGTTTGTCTTACACCTTTCGGTTTTGTACAAATTAGATAGTCATGCGAAAATGGCTTATGTATATGTTTTGAGCAAATTGTTATAATCTTCGTGTATGTATATGGTTATTGAGAAGTGTTGATATGCTTGGCAATGATTGACCATTGGGATGGTTAATCACAATCTTATTTTGTGCTATATATACTAAAGGGTTGGTTAAATCATGGAAACTAAGTAATAGATAAAGTCTACCCTAAAAGCGGATGTTGTGAGATCAGAGTGTCAATTTGAAAAATCATTAAAAATAGTAGGAATGGAGTTTAGTGAATAAATTATGTAATCGAACCTTGATGAATCTACTTTCATATGGAAGAAACGAAACGGCCAAATGAGTCGGATTTTAAGAGATATTTAGGTTTTCGTGAAACAGGGCCAGAGCGATTTCTGGATCCCCTGTTCTGACTTTGAAAATTTACTATAAATTAACCAGAGATAATTAGAAGTCATGCCCTATATGTACAGATTCCTTGTCGAGTCTAGTTTCTTTATAAATAAACGGCATAAGTTTTGAAGTTCTGTATAGGGAGATACCTAAGTTGTAATGCATGAAGGTCTGAGTAGTCGAACCCTGTAATAGGGGAGACTTAAACTAATAAACTGTACTGTTTGGCCCGATCAAAAATTCTAGAAAAAAAATTTGTAGATAGATATATGAGTCTAGTTTCAGGGAAAATTTACGGAATAAGTTTTCGAGCTTCGAAACTCGAGATATGATTTTTAAAGTGGCCGTGATGCGATTAGCAAAGATGTCCGAAATTTTAAAAATGAACCGTGTAAGTCAATGAATTAAGTCCGTAAATACCTCGTGTTAAACCCCGGTAACGGTCTCGGATACGGGGTGTTACATCTTTATTTTTCAATTCGAGTCTGATCAATATTTGACTAGCAAACCCCAAGTTCGCAACTCAACTAGTGAACACCAGTTCATCAAACAAGTTGCAAGTTCGCCAAACACACTGGTGATCCCTTTTACAATGTCTTTTGGCGTATATAGTAGCGCTGAAATACTTGGCAAAATCCTTACGTCAAGTACTTCTTTATCACAATGTGAACTCTATTTTTTCTTTTCCTAACATTTGTCTTCGATGTCACAACGTCCATGATTTGTTGTCACGACATTGGTAGCAGTTTTGACCTTAAAATTGCTTTTGCAGCTCCCAATCTATCTTACATAACCATATAATCTTTATCAGTTGTAACATAACCTAAAAACTACTAAAAATCATACTTGTACTACTTAGACTCTAAAAACATAAATTATTACTAAATTGAATTGATTTTATTATTAAACATGCTATAATTATGTAAAAGGGGATAATAAATAACATGATAAATTATGGCAGGTTACCGAACAGGAAGATGATGACCCACTCATTTGATGTAGTTATGCAGAGTTCTAATTCCAAGCTCTAGGAAATAGCTATGAAATCTTAAATGGATTTTACATAACCAAACTTAGTATATAAACTTGTAGACTTACCGAAAGGGATAAAACCCATAGGGTGTAAGTGGATCTATAAGAAAAAAAAGAAATGCGGATGGAAAAGTGGAAACTTACTAGGACAGACTTGTAGCAAAAGGTTATACTCAGAAAGAAGGTACCAATTACAAAGAAACCTTCTCTTCGGTTGCCATGCTCAAGTCAATCTGCATATTGTTATCCATTGTTGTGGTTGTTGATTACAAAATCTGGTAAATGGATGTCAAAATAGTATTCTTGAACAACTATCTTGAAGAGAGAATCTACATGATGCAACCCACCGAATATATAGATAAAGTAAATGACCATAAAATTTTGCAAATTACTTAAATCTATATATGGATTTGAGCAAGCATTTCTCTCATTGAATCAAAGGTTTGATCAAACGATCAAAAATTTTGGATTTGAGCAAAATGTAGATAATCCTTGTGTTTATAAACGTATTGAGATTGGAAAGGTGGTCTTTCTCATTCTATATGTTGATGACATTCTACTCATTAGAAACGATGTAGGGATATTATCATCGGTTAAACTATGATTAACTCAATAGTTTAGCATGAAGGACTTGGGAGAAGCTAACTTTGTTCTAGGTATTCGAATCCTAAAAGATTTAAAGAACAAACTGATAGCATTATCACAAGCATCATACATACACAAGATGTTAAAATGTTAGGTAATGACCAATTCAAAGAAGGGAACTCTACCTTCTATATCGGAATTTCATCTTTCTTTGAAGGATTGTCCTAAGACAATAAAAGAAAGAGAAAACATTTAAAAGATTCTTTATGCTTCTATAGTAGGAAATCTCATGTATTCCATGTTATGTGCATGTCTAGATATCTATTTCGTTGTAGGTTTGGTGAGTCGATCTTAAGCAAGTCCCAGTTCAAGACACTAGCAAGTAGTTAATCATATACTCAAGTATTTATGGATAACTAGGGACTTTAAGCTTGTGTATTCTGGAAGAGATCTTACTCCTATTGGCTATACCAATTTAGACTTCCAAACATGTTGGGATTCGAGGAAATTGACATCAAGCTATGTCTTTGTCCTAGGCGGGGGGTTCGTAGTGTGAATAAAATTATTAGTGCAAGTTCAAATATGAATTGTTTATAGACTAAAATTAAACTATCAATTAAATTAAGTTTTAGAAAATGTAAATGATAAAATGATGGTTGATTGATTCGTTAATTACAAACTAAGTTAATAAATCTATACCGATTATAATGAATGTCACTCTTAGCTAGGAATCTTCTCTCGGTCTCATCCTAAACTAAAAGATGCCACCTAGGTTCTCCTTTTGGTCTTACCTAAGGATATAGATCTCCTCTCGATCTCACTATTTGACACAATTATAGCAAACTATCTAAGGATATACTCTCCCCTCAGCTTCATTTATCTAGATTTTCCATTAGAGGCGTCAATTATAGATATTAAGCATTTTGATATAATCGAATAATCAATTAATAAAACATAAACATAAACTTAAACTAGCAAATAACTGATCAACCAACCATCAACAAATTTAGCACATAGTCAAGCTTAAATTCCAAACAAGCATTTTATCAAACACATGAGAGGTATAAAATAAAGGTGAAAGGTTTAAGAAAATGCTCATTCAATTTATTAGAATTTGATGAAGCTTGAGAGTTAAACAACAAAAAGAATATCTACTCTAAAAAGAAAAGAGAAAACCTAATTTAAAAAAGATAAAAAAAAAGAAAATGAAACCAAAATGCAGTTGTTCAACCACAAAAAACTAAAATCAAAGGCTTATAAAGTTATATTTATAGCCTACAAGCATTTAACCTAAATTGACCATTATGCCCTTAAATGAAAAAATAGACTTAAGCTTGTTAAAGATAAAATTGCCCTTATAGTTTTTCACATGTCATGTATTGGTATCACGATACCCAAGCTTGGGTATCACGATACCCACAATAGTCTTGAAATTGGGGGGTTTGGGGGTCTTGGTATCGCGATACCAATGTATATGGCCTCAATTTTCCTCATTTCAACACTGTTAGGGGTAGTCCAACTTCCATGATTTGACATTATAATACCCACCTTCTAGGTGATATTTTCTTTATATTCGAGCCAACATCAACTCCCTACAACACTCAATCACAATTTTAGGTTTCCCATGGCACTGTTTGGCCAATTTGAGTTTAAAAAAAGTGCAAAACAAAACAAAAAAAAATTATTAACACTTGAAACTAAAATTGATAAAAAAATATATAAAAAAAATACTTAAATTACTCACGAATAAGCTCTTCAAGTGTATTGGAGAGCCTAATTTGGCTATCAAATTATGATAAATTAGTATACTTGAGGTGTGCTTGAAAACTCACCTGAGATTCCCAAGAGTATGGCAACTTTGTAGGCTTTGGACAAACGGAGAAGAGAAAGCGCACCCAGTTGGACATATTCTTTACTGACATGTCAGGGAAAACACACACAACTGGATGTGTTTTCCTCAAAAATATCATAAAACACGTCTAGTTGGGTGCGCTTTCCCTGACAGGTCATCTGGGCACACTTTCTTTTCTCCACTTGTCCAAAACCTATGAACATACCTTGTGCCCGGGAATCCTGGGTAAGTTTTCAAACATACCTCGAGCATACATTATTATTCGATGAAAACACGTCTAAGACGACTCATTTTTAATGTATCCCTCCCTCTGTCCATTTTTTTCCTATTAAACTACCCAGCATTCCCACCGAAGTATTCAATACTCAAACACCAGCAAATTATGTTTGTTAAAGAGTTGCATTTCGAGTTTCGTCTCCTATTTCTTTAAATAACCATCTAAATATTATTTTTTTCTAAATATTTATTTCATTTTAAATTGAGAAACTAATTATTGTAGGGAAGGAGATGAGTCGACAAGCCAAATTTGTAATTTATTACAATGATCAAATTTACAATACGGATGTCAATGTCATATTTGTAGGAGCCCAATCAACGGACTTGGCTTTCAATTGTAGTATTAAATTTATGAGATACGAAAAAGAATTAGGAGGAAAATGAGGGTGTTCAAGATAGAGAAAAGTTTCGAGCTTGAAATATAGATATTTGGTCTTACTAGACCCTTTTAAGTATGAGCTCGTTAACGTGAAAGGCAAGATAGAGATCAAGGCAATGTTGGATTCACATTGCTCAAGTGGAAATGTTATACTTTAGTTATATGTTAAATTTGTCAAGGTCGATAGAGTTGGTCCTGTTGGATTAAGTGCCCTAAGTGTAGTATTTTCATCAATATACACTTGTAATTTTTCGATTAGATTGCTTAACAGAACAAATTCATTGATTACAATTAATATACTTTGTATTACTGTCCTTAAATGGTTTCTGCACATAAAATAGAATGGAAGAAAATGTTACTGATTGGTTGTCTAATGTTTAACTAGTACTTAGCAATATTACATGGTTGAATCGTAATACAAAAAGACAACTAGTATTAGTAGACGAACCTAAACATGTCCTTAGTCTAATCGAAAATGAGCAAATCGATTGAAAGGCTAATATGTCTTCTATCAAGCCCAAAGAGGGAGATACATTGTCTTGGGCATCGGAGCAAATGACTCCCAGAAGATGAAGAAATAGATGTTATTGACTGGATTGATAGTACATCAGATAGGACCCAAGTAGAATAGATCCTGAATCCGTTTATGGATTTATTCACTTGAGACATTCATAGTGTACCATACCTAAATCCTGAGTGGATGGCGGACTATGTATGGGCGACTTGTACACTTTGATGTAAGTAAAAGCCTGAGTTCAAATAGATAAAGAACCCAAAACTGGTGCGTTGGGTGTACGACTTCTGTAGTATGTAGTGCCATTCACAGCAGTGGAATTCATAGCCCAAAACATGGTTAAATGATATCCTCTCATTAGCATTACATGGTTGGTGAAAAGTAAATATGCCCATGAGTTATCCGTTTTTGTGATGGATGACTTGATCACTAATTGATAGTGATTGACTTTTCATGAAAGAAGATATAATGGTTACTATGAGATAAAAAAGGAAAATATTGGGAGAACGGATATTATCTCAAAGAGATCAAGGATGAGGGTAACACACGAATGACAAGGTCATTAGACAAGCACTAAGTAGTTGTTGTCATAATGGTATGTTGTTGGGGAGAGCTCAGTTACGATACTATAGTGGAATGACTTCGTGACCAAATGAGTTTATAATTAATAGGTGAAAAGTTAAGACCTATTTATAAATCATTTGAGCCTCAACTTCATATGTCCAATTGATCCCTCCGCTAGCTCGTTGAAACCAGAAATGAATTGTATGTTTGAATAAAAATGAACAGAATGAATAGAAAAAGAGAAATGAGAAACATTTAGGAATGATTATGGTTTTCTCCAAAATGGAGAAATAGAATCATTTGGAAATGAATGTAGGTTTCCAAAAATGGAAATAGAAATGAAAATAGAAATTTGCAATCCTATATAGGATTACTTAAAAAATAGAAGAATGAGTTTATGTTTTTGGACTGGTTTGAAGCTTAAAAATGAAAATAAACCATTCAGTCATAATGAACATGTTAAGTTGTGACATATTGAACGAATTTTCTCGAAATTTTATCGGGGGTAAAATTGTCAAAATTTTATTGGAGTAAAATTGGGATGAGAAAATTATTTAATATGCAAATATTAAAGTTTATTTTATAAAATAGAATAACTGAATCGGGTTGGATCACATTACAGAATACTAGGTCCAAAAGGCTCAAGAAGTACTCGTAATTGGACCTGATGTGAAAGAGGCCCAAAACCCCTCATATAACATGAAAGGGGCAACAACCCTACTAGAAATATAAGGGTGAGTCATTCACCCCTCTCCTACTCTTAGTAGAATGTTGTTTTTCTATTTAAAATAAACTTCATCATGCTGTACACTTTTCAATATTTATAAAAACTAAACCTTTATTCGCTAAACTAACTTAAATATAGTATACCATAACATACAATCACTACTTTAATATCGACTACAACTTACCTGTGCATCCCATGAAAATGCACACTAGTATTTTAGTATACTACTTATGTAAATTAAAAACAATAAAAATTAAAAACTAATTAAGAATTAAATTTATATATAATATATTAAAAAATTTAACTTATATGCTAATTAAGTTAAAACTCAATCAACAAATTATTATATATTAATTTTTATTGTTTGTGATATTTAATATTAAAATTTTAATCATAATATTTTTAACAAATTTAATTTTAAAAAAATATTAAATACAATAGATGAGACTCACGTCATTATTAAAGTCAACCTAATGGTGATATGAGAAGAATCAATTTAGAGCTAAAATTTACCTTAATTATTTCAGTATGTTGCTTTATATATATATATATTATAGATATTAGGTATATGTAGTATTTTTTCTTTACTCTCAAATTAAATAAAAAAATCATTTTAGTTATATATATCTATATTATATATAAAATGATTGATTGAATTAGTACCATGAATCCAACTTGAAATTAATTCAATCATAAAAATATTAAGATACCTTTATTTTAAAGGGTAATTAAAATTATTATATGAATAATTTTATCTTTTCACACTTCTTTATAGTTTTTAAATAAAATAATTAAAACAAATTATTTGAAAATAAAATAAAAAATCAATAAATTTATATAAAATTTATTGTCATTTCACAAATAATTATTTATTAAATTATTTTTATAAATAATATAAAATATTTTTATTTATCCACGTCATAAACTATGAAAGTTAGAAAAGTTCTGAACAGTATATAGTTGGGTGGAAGAACTGATCATGTTTAAGCCCAACAATAAATAAAACAAGTCCACAAAATATAATTATGTCTAAGCCCAACAAGAAAATCCCATATCCCAAACTTAAAATCCCCCGCAAATCTGGAGGAAGCACAGCGCAAAGCAAGAGCATAGAGAGAGATGGGGAGAAAGAAGGGAGTGCCAGAGTTCGAAGAAACCAGGCCAGATGACTTCGACCCGGCCAATCCCTACCAAGACCCAGTTGCCATGCTGGAAATGAGGGAGCATATAGTTCGAGAGAAATGGATAGACATAGAGAAGGCGAAGATCCTACGAGACAAAGTCAGGTGGTGTTACCGCATCGAAGGAGTCAACCATCTCCAGAAATGCCGCCACCTCGTTCGTCAGTACCTTGAAGCCACCCGCGGCATTGGTTGGGGCAAGGATGGCCGCCACCCGTCCCTCCACGGTCATAATCTTTTTTATTTTAAATATATGCTACTTTTATTTTCTTTATTTTATTTAAGCTCGATTGATTGTTAATTTTATTACTTGCTCTTTTACTTCCTGAATAAATTTGAAAAAAAAAAAGATGAATAATTTTCACCTATTTAGTTCGTTTTCAATTGATTTTTTTTTTTCGTTTACTACTTCCTTTTATTTTTAACAACGTTTGAGGAAGTGAAATGCAGCGCTAAGGGTAAAAGTAACGAAACGATTGAATGTTAAACCATTATTTTATTTGTTTTGGAATGAGTCAACATTGTTGTTTGGGGGAGGGAATGTCTGAAATGCATTAATCATTGTGTTTAATGATTTCGGATATAGGTCCGAAGGTTGAGGAGGTTGAGTCAGAATGAGTGGCTGCATTCAGCTAAGGAAGGTAATCTGAGGCCCTAATTCATTCTTTATATTATCTATTGAACCTTCTTTTTACCATTGTCTTGATCAAATTATTTCTTGCTATATTGTTGTTTGTGAAGCTGTTTGGCTGAATTATGGGATTTGTGTAAAGAAAAAGCCTAAAACTATTTAGCTGAATCGTGCGACAATCATATGCATTCTAAAGCAGAAATAGGTGGGAAAAGGAATGATTTATGTGGTGGCAAAAGCCCTTAGGAAATAGCCAAATTTAGATGTTTTCTTGTTTCTTAATCATCTTTGTGAGCGATGACTGTGTTCTGAATTCGGATCTACTTTGAGAAAAAGAGAACTGCAAACTGGCTTATTGAAACTCTTGTAATATTGACTATTAAGGGGCTATTCAGTGTGAGGCTACTACAACTACAGAGATGTTCATTCACTTAAACATGATATCTTAGTTTTATTTAATAATTCATTTTGCTTTTGGTGGGATTGGGGGTTTAAGGACTCATGCAATGAGCTTATGTAATCAGTTAGGTGTAAATTGTAAGAATCTTTTATCATCTGGTAGTAGGACCAATGCATTATTAAGTATTAGGCCATTGAACCAAATAAGCTCATAAGTCAGAAACCTGAAGTCTCTTCTTATTACTTTTCAAGGTTAGTGAGCTCCAAATGTTTAATGTAATCTTTGGGGGAACATCACATGGGTGTGATAACTGTGCATGCAATTGGAATGGCTTCAATATAAGTGATGTGTGCACTAGGTGCAGTAAATACATCTAGCAGGTTTGAGCAAATTATTCGGGAATCATTTTCTAGAAAGTTCAAGCTGCTATACTGTTCAGTGTGGTTTTTTGTCAATGAGGATTGAATTTGATTACTAGGACATTGGTTGCTATAAGCTTTGAGAATGGAAATGCAGAGTGCAAATATATGGCAAAGAGATTCATAAATTTGAGAGTGATCTTATCTTCATGGACAGACTTTAGAGGATGTAATTCATGTAATGGAGTAGTTTGGATAAATTGAACTACAGCAATTGAGAATGTAATTTGATACTTGGTGCATGCATGGTCTTTTATATGGATCACATAATTAGAGACTTAGAATAGCACACAAAATATATAGGTGGGTGCATTGAAACACCATATTTTTGTGTTCATAATTTGGTTGTATATGTGCCTAAACTTTGCATAACGTTGCTCTTAGGACAAGTTTGTTTTGCGGAAAATAGTTTTCATAAGATCATTTATGCATTTTTTTGGTGTTTCTTTTGAGGAATGGTCAAGAAAAAATGAATTTCGAGTCAATGAAAAATGACCTTCTTTGGAAATTGTCAATGCTTTTGAAAAGCATAAGACATCGTCTAGATGTGAGATGTGATTTCCATTCTATTTCAGCGAGGGCATTCAAATTCCATCCATAAGGCATTTGAATGCCAACCCATTTTCTAGAAATTATTTTAAAGATTATCAAGAAAATAGAAAGTAAGTTTTCATAATCTTGGAAGACTATAATTTTAGGATCATCAAGAAAACAATATAGTTTTAGTACTCCTGCACCATTGTCCCCGGTTTGGAAGTCTACCCTAGCAAGAAAACTTTTACCACTTCCAACATAAGTTTCTAGATAATCTTCTTGAGCTCTTCTTCAACTGTTTCAACAAGGGCATTCAAATTCCATCCATAAGGCATTCAAATTAGTTTTAGTATTTTTAGGATCATCAAGAAAACAATATAATTTTAGTTCTCTTACACCATTCTTCCCGGCTTGGAAGACTCAACCTTTCTTTTACCCAGACTCAATAGTTGGGGGTGTTATACCAATGTTGACACGATTTGACATGGATTTTAACATCGAATATGAAATCAGATTCGACGAAAATCAATGGACGTGGTAGCAGGCAAACTGAGAAGAAAAACTAGGAAGAAAAGAAAACAAAAGGAGGAGGATACACGGCAGCGGTGTAGATGATCGTCGACATGTTTTGATCAGGTAGGTGTTGGTAGAGGAAAAGAAAAAAAATTGATAGGGGAGAAAGCCTAACGATGGCCAACACTCAACAGTAACAGGGAAAAAGAGAATGTGTTTAGTTGTTAGGGTTTCTCTTTACAAGGCTTTTTTTATTTTTTATTTTATGTTGGTTGGGCCAAAAGTTATTAATAGGCCAAAATAATGTAGAGGTGAAGCCTTGAAAAAATTTAAATATTATTATAAACTGGTTATTACATAGTAGGTTATAAAATATTAATATAAAGTTGAGGTTAATTTATATAAATATGCCGAAAAAATTTATTTTAAAAACTAGTATGAATTTTTTAAAATTTATTGATCTACGTTGTTTTTTTAGAGAGAAAGGAAAACGTGCTACATAGGACGTGTTTTTAGGAGAGAACAAAAGCGCGTCCTATAGGACATGTTTTCATTGCCACATCAGTGAAAGCACGTCTTATAGGATGTGCGTTCCTTTCAATGGTACTATTCAATAGTAAATTTTCCAACGGCTAGTAGGTCACCCAGCTTCACGGCACCACTGTAAACCAAGTTATTTGTTCTTTATATATGTTATTGATATGTTTGACGGTGTTAAGGTAGGTATGACAACGAGTCTTCTAATCAAAAGAACATGTTTCATAAAACTCAAACATTGGTGCGAGGAGGGAAAAAGGAAGGGGTTTTCCAGTATAATCAAGTTATATGTTGTCCATCTCCACCGAAAGTGGTGGTTCTGTTAGTTTAACTTGTTACACCCGAATGCTGTCACAAGTTACAATAACGGGGTTACCGCCTTCGGCGTTAATGGATAAGACGCATTACTTGATTGTACTGAAACGTCACTGTGTTTTTTTTCCTCATTTATGTTGAGTTTTATAAAGTATCTACTTTTGATCAAAAAACTCATTGTCGTGCCTATATAACCACTGTCAACTACAGCTCCATTTATGTTCCATCTCTTAACAGTTTAACATTTATAAACTTCAAGTCTTAATTACACTTCAACCCCAAATCGTATAATTACCGTCAACAGGGATCTTGAGTTGCTACGCGATCTGGTTTTCTGGGTGATGGTTTTATACTCTCTTGACAGATGAAATTTGTAAGTCACCCAACTCCACGATACCACCATAAATTCAAACATTCTTTAAAACTATAACCATGTCTATCTAAAACATGGACAAAAATAAATCTACAAACTTTTAATTTCCAACTGCAAGAAAGAAAAAAGAAAAAAGAAAAAAAACAATTTTTGTCAGTGAAAATGCGTCCTATAGAGCACGTTTTCACTAACACATCAGTGAAAACATGCCTTGTAGGATGTGTTTTTTTTTCTCTCTCCAAAAAAGCGTAAATTGCTAAATTTTCAAAAAATCAGCATGGTTTTTCAATTAACTTTTTTCAGCATATTCACATAAATCAGCCATAAAGTTGATACTTGTCGTAAAAAAAAGAACTTAAAATATTAATATACTTTGCATAAAATTAGAGAAAGTAATAAATTTTACAATATAAACTTTCCAAATTTATTGAAGTGAATATGATTGTATTATTTTTCTCAAATTTATTATGCATTTGTCTTTTTACCTTATGATTCATAACATAGAAAAAAAAATCAAGTGAAATTATTGATAAAAAATATATAAAGATGTTAGCAACCAACGAACTAACACTACTGTGGAAGCATGTGGAGTTTGATCGAAGAAGCCAAATTTGGTGGTAATAAAAAGTTTTGTTGCCAGTATTGCGGTGCTGTTAGAATAGGATCATATACAAAAGTGAAAGCTCACTTATTGAAGATTGCTAATCAAGGCATTGAATAGTGTAAATTTGTTACTGATGAAATACTTCAAGAGCATAGAAGAGAACATAGAGATGTTGAACGGAAGAAAGCAAACATGGCTATACAATCAAAACAGAAAACATATTACATGTCACTTCCCCAGGGTCTGATCTAGTTCAGCCTAAAAAAAGGAGCTTTGGAGTTGTCTTTTAGCGCAATAGACAAAGATAGAGTAGATAAGGAGTGTGCCCGAGCATTTTACACCAGTGCCATACCTTTTAATTTCGTAAGAAATCCTTAGCTTTGAAATTGGGTTCTAAAGTTAGCAACTACAAATTTAGCCGATTATGTACCTCCTACATTTGATCGACTTCAGATGACATTATTAATTCAAGAAAGGACACATGTTGATGGGTTTCTTTTACTTATACGAGACACATGGAGAAAGAGGGGAACTTCTATATGTTTAGATAGGTGGTCTGGTCTTTAACAAAGGCCTCTAATTAACATAATGGCAGCTTCTTTGAGTGGTTCAATGTTTATCATGGTTGTTGATTCAAGTGACAAAACTAAAAATGCTGAATATATGGCAAGGTTGTTCATTGAGGGCATTGAAGAAATCAGAGTAGAAAATATTGTGCAACTCTTATCAGATAATGCATCCAATTTCAAAGTGTAGGTTCGTTGATTGAATCAAAGTTTTCTCATATTTTTTGGGCTCGTGTTGTTCATTGCTTGAACATGGCATTAAAAGCTATTTGTGAGCCTTTTGATAAATCATCTCATTATTTGGAATGTAAATGGGTGAAAGATTTGGTGGATGAGGTGCATAAAGTGAACTGCTTTATCCTAAATCATAACTTGTCAGGATCTATTTTCAATAGATATTCAAATGTGAAATTATTGAAGGTCGTCGAGACTAGGTTTGCTTCT
This sequence comes from Gossypium anomalum, assembly GCA_025698475.1. Classification (NCBI taxonomy): domain Eukaryota; kingdom Viridiplantae; phylum Streptophyta; class Magnoliopsida; order Malvales; family Malvaceae; genus Gossypium; species Gossypium anomalum. The sequence goes on from CM046963.1 coordinate 46,162,377, forward strand.
AACATTATCGTGGTTGAGTATTTGATGAAAGTGAAAGATGCTTTGGAAAAAACGATGATGGACCTAGAATGGAAAGGGTTTAAGGTTAATGGAAAAAGCCCTGTTGAACTGAATGTAATGAAGATTAAAGATTTATTACTTAGTGAAACATGGCGGGACAAAATTGATTTTCTGTTAAAGTTATGATTGAATTTTTGAGGAAAGTTGATAAAGATGGAGCTATATTGCATCTAATATATTACAAGTGGGACTCAATGATAGAAAAAATTAAGGAAATAATTTTACCGTGAGGACCAAGACTTAATAATTGGGCATTCAAAATTTTTTGATGCAATCCAAAAATTTCTTGAGAAGAGGTTATTAGAAGTAAAATACCTATTCACTACATGACTCACTCGCTAGTTCCTAAAATTATACTACAAAATGGCTTCAAGGCGGAAGTAGTGGCTTTCTAAGAAAAGCTCCTAATGAAGACGAAGAAGTCACATTGCTTAGAGATAAATGTTTTTGAGAGTTCTTCACTGATGAAGATGATATTCGAAAGGTGTGCTCTGAATATAGTGTCCTTTCTTGTGGGTTGGGTTACTTCAGTTAACCTCATGTCATTCCAACGAGAGGGTATGGAGACCTTTTATCTTGGTGGGCTAACTATGGTGCAACCACACCCTTGCTTCAAGGCCTTTCTTTTAGGCTTCTTTCTTAACTTGCATTTTCTTCTTATTGTGAAAAAAATTGGAGTACTTATTCCTTGATACAAATGGTCAAGAGGAACAAATTGTTATCATCTACCCTTGAAGATTTGGTTTTTGTACATTCAAATCTTCGTTTTCTAATAGTACAAAATAGGTCTAACTTCATTTTGGGATATAGGTATGCAGATCATTTTTATAATTAATTATATTTAAGCAAATTTTTAAACTATTTTTACTAGGTGGAGATAATGAAGAGAATTTGCTCGAAGTTGTAGATCTTTCATTGAATGATCCTAAAATAGAAATTGTAGCTTTCAACTTAGTAGGGAAGAAAGAAACAACGATGACTGTAATTTTGAAGACTTATATATTTTTATTAGCTTAAAATTTTAGTTTATTATATTTTTTTACTTTTACCGAATGTGTTATGCTATTATGATACATTAAATCTTTTGGGTTTTGGTATTTCAAACTTTGATCATATTAAAATGTTTAAATTTAAATGTTATTAAATTATATTTTTTAAATGTTAGATGTGTCCTATTAACGTGTCCAACTTTTGGTAAGTGTCCAAGTATCTGTGTCTAAAATTCAGACAGTGTCTCCGTGTTCGAAATTTCAAGAATTACCATGTTCGCCACTTGGATTCATACCTGTGCCGCAAGTCCAGTTAACATAGCTTGACCCTGATAAGAAAACTTTCACCACTTTATAAATTTCTAGATAAGGCACTTGAATGCTAACCCATCTTCCAGAAATTATTTCAAGATCATCTAAACCAACAACAAAGTATTGTTATGGGTCAAAATAGGTAGTTGTGTTGAAATATTTATATATTTTAAATTTATTTAGGTAGATAAATCTTATTTAGGTAGATAAGTTTTATTCATATTTTAGGAATATTTTATTTTATCTTTTAGTAGTTTATTAGAATAAGAGAACTATTTTCCCCTTATGTTTTAGTAGTTTATTAGAATAAGAGAATTATTTTCCTAACTAGGATTAGAATCTATTTAAGTTCAGTTCTTTAGTTAATAATAACAGAACAATTTTATTAAATGCTTTTTTGAAAACTTTCATGGCATTTGAGCTAGGTTTTCTCTGGTAGCATTATGGTTAAAACAGCTTTCATTGGAGATAAGAGATCCAACAATCAAATAGAGGAAGAAAGTTTTACCGTTGAAACAAGTAATGAAAATTGTGAGGGCCAAAGTTCTCTAGAAGGGTCTCCATTCACTAAGGAATAACTAGAGCATCTACACCAGTTTTTTCAATCACCACAATTTCAGATGAATTCTTATCTTTCTAACTCATCCAATAATCTTTCTTCCTCATTTGCCCAATCAGGTACTGATTTTTCCATTTTATCAGTGCCAAGCCTTGTAAAACACACACGTGGATCGTTGATTCTGGAGCTAGTGATCACATGACTAGTAGTCATTTTCTTTTTTCAACTTACACACCCTGTGTAGGAAACAAAAAAATCAAAGTAGTAGATGGGTCATTCTAGGCAATAGCTGGGAAAGGCACTGTTAAAATTTTGCTTTCCTTGATTTTACATAATGTTTTAGATGTGTCATTTTCTTTTTTCAACTTACACACCTTGTGTAGGAAACAGAAAAATCAAAGTAGTAGATGGGTCATTCTAGGCAATAGCTGGGAAAGGCACTGTTAAAATTTTGCCTTCCTTGATTTTACATAATGTTTTAGATGTGTCAAATCTAGCTTGTAATCTCATATCGGTAAGTAAATTATTCCAATCCTCGAATTGTCATGTTTTATTTGACTCTTTTATGTGTAAATTTCAAGACATAATCTCGGGGAGGATAACTGGCAATGCTAAAGAATTTGGTGAAATTTACTTTCTTGATGACGGCCATCTAAGTCAACCAACAACTACTTTATGTTTAAATTTTGCTTCTATTTTTGATAAGGTTATGATTTGGCATTATAGGCTTAGATATCCAAATTTTTACTATTTAGGATATTTGTTACTTGATTTATTAAAAAATAAAAGTCCTTCATATCAGTGTGAATTTTGTGAATTGGCTAAACATTATCGATCATTCTCACCTTAAAAATATAAAGCTTCCAAACCTTTTTCGTTAATTCATAGTGATGTTTGGGGACCTTTAAGAGTCTCAACTTTTTCAGAAAAACGTTGGTTTGTCATATTTATTGATGATCATACTCGCATTTGTTGGGTGTTTTTATTAAAATATAAATTTGAAGTTAAAAATGTATTTCAGTTTTCTTATGCTATAGTGAAAACACAATTTGGTGTGAGAATAGAAGTACTTCGGAGTGACAATGGTGGGGAATTTTTTAGTAACAAATTAGGTGTTTTCTTAACCAAATATGGTATAGTTCACCAAAGCTCTTGTACAAATACACCACAACAAAATGGGGTTGCAGAAAGAAAAAACCTACATCTTTTGGAAGTAACTAGAGCCTTGATGTTCACTAGTTAGGTACCACATTATCTTTAGGGCGAAGTCTTGTTAACAGCTACATATCTTATTAATAGAATGCTTAGTAAAACTCTAAACTATAGAATTCCTTTCAGTCTTTTTAAAGGTAACTTTCCTAACTCTAAATTGACCATAGATTTATCCATCTGAGTTTTTGGGTGTAGTGTTTTTGTTCATTTTCATAACCAAGGTAAACTAGATGCTAGCGCAAAAAAATGCGTCTTTGTTGGATATGTTTCTAATAAAATGGGTTACAAATGTTACGATCCAATTGATAGGAAGAGTATTGTTACCATGGATGTCACATTTGTTGAAACGTAATCTTACTTTGACTCTAATCTTCAGGGAGGGAATTATAATAAGGAAGATTCTATAATTGATCAAGAAAACACTAGGAATATGTAACATAGGGATTTTAATAATGTGGAAAATGAATTTATGATTAACACAGAAATTAATAATATTAATGTTGTTAATGAAAAGGACTATGAAGGTGTAGGGTTTAATAATGAGAATAAATAACAAACAAATGAGTTAATTGTTTACTCAACAAGAAATCGAAATCAAGAAAGTGGAATCCACCAGATTCATCACCAAGAATTTGACCCGTAAGATCTTGTCAAAAGTCTAGGTAAGCTCATAATCCAGCTAATGAATTTTTTTATTTAGATATTCCAATTACTAAAAGAAAATGTGTTAAAAATGTTGTCAAATATCTCATGTCTAACTTTGTGTCCTATAAAGTTTTTTCTTCGACATTCTCAACTTTTGTTTCGTGTCTTGATACTGTGAAAATATTCAAAAATGTGAAAGATGCTTTACAAGTTCCTGAGTGGAAAGAGGCTATTTTAGAGATGTGTGCTCTTGAAAAACAGGTACATGGGAAACAGTGGAATTACCTGTAAAGAAAAAAACTGTGGGCTGTAAATGGGTGTTCACAACCAAATTCAAACTGAATGGATCTTTAGATAGATACAAAGCTCAACTGGTGGCTAAAGGGTACACTCAAACATACGGGATAGACTATTTTGAAACATTTGCTCCAGTAGCCAAATTAAATTCTGTTAGAGTTCTTTTATCAATTGCTGTTAATTTTGATTGGTCCTTATAGTAGCTAGATGTGAAGAATGCTTTCCTAAATGGGAAACTTAAAGAAGAAGTTTACATGGATTCTCCTCCAGGTTTTGAAGAAAAATTTAGAAAAGTATGTAAACTCAGGAAATCTTTGTATGGTTTAAAGCAGTCTCCTCGAGCTTAGTTTGAACGGTTCACTCAAGTTGTTAAAAAATAAGGTTACTCACAAGGACAAGCTGATCACACAATGTTCTATCGACACTCACAAAGAGGTAGAATAGCAGTTATTATAGTTTATGTCGATGATATCATTCTTATAAGAGATGTGGATGAAATAAGACGTCTCAAGGAGCATCTAGCATTGGAGTTTGAGATCAAAGACTTGGGTCTTTTGAAATACTTTCTTGGAATGGAAGTTGCTCGATCAAAGAAGGGTCTTGTGGTCTCTCAAAAAAAATGTAATTGATTTTTTAAAAGAGACTGGGATGAGTGGTTATCGCTCAGCTGACGCACCAATTGATCCAAATGTAAAATTCGAAAATAAAGAAAATTGATTAGTTGATAAAGGGCAGCATCAAAGATTAGTTGGTAAGTTAATTTACTTATCACATACGAGGCCAAGCATAACTTTTGCAGTGAGCTTAGTGAGTCAATTTATGCACTCCCCAATGGAGGAACATGAAGAAACAATGTTTCGAATTCTAAGATACTTGAAGAGTTAACCTAGAAAAGGCTTATTTTTCAAGAAATCCAAACAAAGAGGAATTAAAGCTTATATAGATGCAGACTGGGCAGGCTCAATAACAGATAGAAGATTTACATCAGGATACTGTACATTTGTTCAGGGAAACCTTGTGACTTGGTGAAGCAAAAAAAAAGTGTTGTAACAAGAAGTAGTGTAGAGGCTGAATTTGGATCAATGGCTAAAGGAATTTGTGAAATGATGTGGTTAAAAAGAATTACGAAAGAGTTGAGGAAACCAATAACTTCGCCAATGAAATTGTACTGTAATAGCAAAGCTGCCATTAGTATTGCTCACAACCCAGTCCAGCATGACAAAACTAAACATGTTGAGATTAATAGACACTTTATCAAGGAGAAGATTGAAGAAGGCCAAGTGTGCATGCGGTTTGTTCCTTCAAAATAACAGATTGTTGACATACTCATCAAAGGGCTCTTTAAGACAAACTTTGATTTTCTTGTAAGCAAGTTGGGCATGATTGATATATATGCACCAACTTGAGGGAGGGTGTTATATATTTTAAATTTATTTAGGTAGATAAATCTTATTTAGGTAGATAAGTTTTATTCATATTTTAGAAATATTTTGTTTTATCTTTTAGTGGTTTATTAGAATAAGGGAACTATTTTCCCTTATGTTTTAATAGTTTAGTAGAATAAGGGAATTATTTTCTCAATTAGGATTAAGACTCTTTTCTCTATTTAAGTTCAGTTCTTTAGTTAATAATAATAGAACAGTTTTATTAAATGCTTTCTTGAAAACTTTCAAGTTGACCTTAGTGGCAAGTGGCAGTTTGGTAATTAGTACTCCAAATTTTGTTATCTAATTGTATATGCACTATCTTAGGGTATGAGAAATGAAATGAAGAAAGTATTCTTTCTCACGTAATCTTATTTTCTTCTCTAAAACACTCTTCCTTCTCTTTTCTTTTCTCTTTCCTCCCTTCTCTTTCTTGTGTAATTCTTCATTGTAAGTTTTAGGCTTGCATTGTTGGTACCCGAGCTAATCATCATGTCTCCCAGTTGCAATCATGTGGTGTGCGCAGTGATACTATTACAATGTGCCCCTGGGGCGATTAAGCTAGCTCAAAGCCAACTAGTGTGGGTGCTGGGACTGTAGAGTGTAGTGGATTGTTCAATTGCAAGGTGTGGGACTTGGATCCTACAAGGTTATGGCATTTCCTAGTGGGGTTTATATGGACCTAGGCTCTCCAATCTTAATAGCTAGTTTTTAGGGTGTGGCTCTCTAACGGTCTGTATCAATTGGTATTAGAGCCGTCACTAGGAGTTTTAAAAATGGTATTTTCAAAAACAGATGAACCACTACCACGAGCATAAGATGTCCTATGAGAAGCCACCTTGCCTTCCACTTCAATATTTCTACAAAATTAAAGATATCGGAATTGTCTTAGTGGCTTATGCTGAAAGTAATGCCTTCAAGTTGGGGCATAATTCTCTTGTTGATACATGGAGTGCAAGTTGTATTGTAATTGAGATAACAACTTGGAAGGCTCTTTGGATCCAACAAAGTCAAGAGCTTGATGCATTCTTCTATGCCCATACAACAATGTCTCGTTTACCTACTCTAAAACAGCTTTCTTTGAAGCAAAAGGTTTCCAGTACGATGTTTCTACCATGCTAGAATGTCATCCTTGAGGACAAGGATGTTTTGAAGAGTGGGGTATTGTTACGGGTCAAAATAGGTAGTTGACTTTAGTGGTAGTTTGGTAATTAGTAATCCAAAGTTTATTATATAATTGTAGATTTACTATCTTATGGTATGAGAAATGAAATGAAGAAAGTATTCTCTCTCTCGTTCTCTTATCTCTAAAACACTCTCCTTTGCTTTTCTCTTCTTCTCCTCCTCCGGAAAATAAGTTATTTTTTTTCAAATTTGAAAGCCATTTTTTATGGAACAAGTCAATTCATAAAACAACTTTCTTTTATGTTTGCTGAATGTACTGTCTGGTCTTCTTTTGACATTTTCAAATTCAGTTTATCTGCTGTTACTTGATGCCTGTGTTCTCTTCCTAGTTGATAGAAGCTTGATGATTAGCACTGACATCCTGGGTGGTTTATTATATAAAGACTATTCTTTTAGGAGAAATATCTGGTTATGTTCTATATATCATTCCAGTTTCATTTAGATATTTCTTTAAATATATCCTTAAAGATATGCTTCGAAAGATAAGTAGATACCTTTGGTGCAAAAGAAATTAAGTTGTGCAAGTAATGTGGCAAATAGACCACACTCTTATTCATTGTGCCCCTTGGAATCGTTGATAATACACAGTTGGAACTCCTTTCTGTCTTTTCTGAATATGTCAAATGGTCAGTTCAGTCTCCATTAATTTTATGTGGTATGATTACTGAATTGTGTATTTGTGATCACAATGATTCAAACCAATCTCCATACATGTCAATATGACTTCTTAATGGTACAAGGAGTAAAATTTCCCTTTTGTGTTAACTTGAAGAACTTGCAACAACAGAATTAATATAATGTTTCATTGTTGCAGGGACTAAGTTTGGCCTGCAGAAGTGAGGGATCTGAGTAACTGTTCAATGAAATGGCTGTTATTCTTGTTTTTATTGTAAGAGTGCTTAGAATCCAAAATCTTGCTATCCATAACCGTACATCAGGTAATGAAATAAGTTTGTTGTCATTTCCCTGTTTGATTGCTGATGTGATAAGAGTTGGAAGACAATAAATATTTTTTCTGCTATATTTGAGTGACTATTAGAATTTGACTGTTGCATCCTACTGCAACATGAGATCTGATGCGACCTTAATAAGTCAACTGCTTTGAATCTTAAGATGCTCTCAACTTGTAGTTTGATCAGGTGTAGATACATGATTGGCTATTTATATATATATAAATATGCTTCGAGCTATTGCAATTATCTTTTTGCTTGGTATGCATACTATGAAGGCATTAGGAGGATTCGAGATTTTGAACTTGGACTTGAATTTATCGCTCAAGTTCGGATATATTTGATGGGGTAATTTTATTGGTTTAACTGATCTTTGTTTTCATCTTAAAAGAATTTATTTAAACTTTATTGAATTTTCTACAGTTTTCTTATTTATCCTGTTGATTTTAATATTTGGATTACATATCATGAATGAAATTGATAGAAGATAAAGACAGATAAAATTTAATAAAAGAATAGTGAAGATAAGAAATATGACGTAAGAGGTACTGACTACATCGTTTGTATTACATTTATTTCAAGAAATGCTTCACATAATTTTCTTTTCAAGAAAATGTTTTTCGAAATATATGATGTTTGGATGGTAAGATTGATTTTTATTGATCTGTTATTTTGAATTTTTTTTATATATGATCATTGACATTATCATTAACATATAGTTTAAATGCATAAAATAGAATTATTTACCACTAAAATATTAATATAATTAAACTACTATTTTTACGTTTTATTATGTGAAAATTGTACTAGAAAATTCAACATTGGTACAATTTGAATTATTTATCGAGTTTTTATATAATGACTAGAGAACTCATAGATACTGGTTTTGAAGTTGATGAATCATTTAGGCATTATTGCTTTCTGTATGTGTAGCCAGAATAGAAGTGAATTTTCCAACTTTCTCTCTTTTCTTTTGGGATCACTTGTTTACCAGTTTGTTTTTGAAGCTTTCGAGTGTATTATAGATTTGGCGGTTTTAACCTTTTCTTTAATATTTTTATTTATCTTATGTTATTGATTTTTCTCATTATTACATGGGCATAAGAATTTTTTTTTTATCATTCCTGGATATAATTTAAGATAAATTACACTGTGGATCACTTTAAAATAGTTTGTTTCTATTTTGGTTATTTTATTTTTCTTTTATTAATTAAGATAATTATTTGAATTAGTTATTACTGTTAAAAATTTTGTTAATCCACTAATGGATTGTTGATTTGACTTTTTTTTTTATTAAAGTTAGGGTTTTTTTTTATTATAATTAATCCAAAATATTTGTTTGGTTTATTTGTGCTGTAAGATTAAAGTTAGTAATTTTTTTTTTTTCTTGTTTGTTTTCTAGAAAAAGTAACTGTAGAAAATGATTATATTTTTTACTATTTTAAAAAAACCCAATCCCTGTCTCACTTCCAACTTGACATCTTCATCACTATTTATCTCATCTTGGTTCTAGCTTATTGTTTGCCGGGGTTCTTCTTAGCCATTGGTAATCAAGTTTCTATTGCAAATTCAATTTTTCAGATCAAACAAGCATTAACAATCCAATAATATTTATACAATCAAATTCATCTTAGCAACAAGTTGCACCAAAATCAACAATTTTATTATAATTTAAAAGAAATGAAATTGTCAAAAAAAAGTATTGATTGACAATGGAGAAAATAGCATTAATATTGGAGGTTTTGACATTGAAAATGTTGTTGCTGTCATTGAATAAGTGCGTAACAATTGATAAATGATAATTTCGTATACGATCTCAAACCACATTCTCAACTTTTTTTATAATTTGAAAGTTCAAAGAAAATTGACAAAGTTGATAAATTGAGAGATTTTTTCTTCATTTTATTGTTAAAATATTAATTAAAGAAAAAGTTGAAGTTTTAGTACTTTAATTTTTGTTTCCTGCGTTTGTAATACTAAGAGTAGTAATAACCTTGTTTACTAACTATTGTCCATAAGTGAGGTTGGGTTGTTTTAAAAGAGTCAAAATTATTTTCATTTTTCTCTATTACCTTTCTCGATAAACAAACAAGAAAAATAAGGAAAAAGAGAATACTTACAAACTTTAGTCTTATGTTGCAAATAACCAAAAAAAAAAAATATTTTGGACTAATTACAGAGAGGTCTCTAGATTTAGTCAAAAGTCAAAAAGTCGTCATGTTAGTAATCCGTTAGTTAATTGATTACCAGATTTTTTTTAATGGCAACAACTAATTCGAACAATTATCTTAATTGGAGTGACTAAATTGACAATTTAGAGCGACCAAAATAAAAAAAATAACGCTATTTTAGAGTCACGTTACCCTATAATTTATTGTAAAGTTATTTTAATTTGAATAACTTATTTGACTTTATCTTCTCTTCATTTAGTTTTATTTGATAAAATTTAGATTAAATTTGATTGAATTTTTTTAAAATAAAATTTTGGGCCAACTTTGATTGTATCCTAAATACAAAGGTAATAATTAGGTGTAAATTTTCAAAGCAAAATATGATATAATAAATTGAGCTCTCGAAATAATCTAAAGTTAAAAAGAAGAAAGAGGTCGTACATAATTAAAGTGTCCAAAAATGGTTTCAATATTGAAGATGGTATTATTGGATATAATAGGAAAAATATATTGTAATTTTAAAGGGAGATGTAATTTCAAATATTGAAGATAACATTATTAGAAAAGATAGCAATAAATTCCAAACAGCCTTAAATGTAACATGTAAAATGTTAAGATGTTAAAGAAATACTGTAGAGAATAACACAAGACAATTTTGGAGTCATCTTATTGAAGAATAAAATAAGCTTTTAGAAAGCCATACAAGTAACAAATTTAACAAAATTTCAGCTCACTAAGCACTTATTCTGCTAACAACCAGGACTAATTCAAACTATCTAAAATAACTTTGACAAACTCTAAAGAATAGTTCAAAAAACTTCCAACAATCCCTCCCTTGGACTTATTGCCTAAGCAAATTAGTTCAAAACTGCAGCAGCACAAATACCCAGTTTCTCACGAAACTTCTCAAAAGCATCTAACTTGATGGGCTTAGTCATTAAATTTGCAAGTTGGTATTGAGTCCTCCAGAAAACTAACTCAACAATACCATCCTCAGGAAGATCTCTAAGAAAATGAACCCTTACTCGTATATGCTTGGAACGACCATGTAAAACTGGATTCTTTGACAGTTTTATAGTTGAAGTATTATCACACATTAATGTAGTATAATCAGTTTGCACATGACCAATTTCTTTTAAAATTCTTCTCATCCAAATAGCTTGGCAAGCACACGCAGCTGCTGCTACAAATTTAGCCTCAGTGGTTGATAAAGTGATTATGGGTTGCTTTCTTGATGAGCAGGCTACTGCTCCCCCACACATCATGAATACATAACCTGAAGTGCTCTTGCTATCCTCGTCTTCAGCGTAATCACTATCTGTATAAGCCACCATTTCACTTGCTCCTCCTTGTAAAATACACCATAATCCGTAGTCCTTTTAAGTACCTCAAAACTCTTTTTGCTGCTGTAAAATGTAGTTGTGTAGGATTCGCCATAAAACGACTAATAAGACTCACGATAAACATAAGATCGGGTCGAGTAGCTATAAGGTACATCAAGCTTCTCATCATTTGCTTGAACAGTGTGTAAGAGTATGCCCAAAGATCAATCGCGAGATGGTTGTAATAACATACTTGATTTATCATGTTTTAATATAAGACGTTCCTATTATTATTTTAGTTTTTCTTTCTGTGTGTATAAATAAACTATTTTATAATAATGTCCTGAGAATAATATGATTGTTCTTAAAAGATCCTTAGTCAAGTATTATTGTTGACTAGGACAACAATAATGCATTGAGACTAACATGTTGTTGATTGATGATAAAGAGTTGTCATTGATATGGAGTGTCAAAATCATTGCATGAATATGTGTGTTAGAAAACAACATATTGGGCTGACCCGCTATGAGTATGTTTCTTGGATTATTATGTAATTGTCACAACATTACTCATAGTGATTAATATGTATATGATCCTCAGACTTAAGATCATCATTATCCCAACATTGTGAGTTGTATCTTTTGATACAGTCAAATGTTCACCGTAACTGGTTGTTCTATAAAGGCTGATGTTGGATATACCACAATCTATTTAGAGGGATATGGTTGATCAATTTAAAATAGGTCCCTCATACATAATGGGAGTAATATCTTAGGCCACTTGATTGAGTGAGACTAGAAATGCATGGCCATGCTCAAATAAGTTGATATGAGATGTCATACTTATTTGTATATCATAGTCTACTCAAGATATCAAGAAACATGAGATGGACTATGCAAGTGTGACTATTCCATGACTTGTGTTCATTCCAGAGATAAAGGACTTAACGATTAATGCATGAAAGATAAATCACAAAAGGTTATGTCGAATCATAACTTCTTGTAGCTTAGGTAGCAATGATGCATTACTAGATACCACTCATTGTATGTAACATTAGAATCATTCTAGTATTACTGCTAACGTTACAAGAGCCTACAGGATCACACCATATGGTTGAGATGATCGGAATAAAACATAGTTGGTATTGTTTTTGGTTGTCACATGAATTAAATTAATTATAGAATTAATTTAATTGGGCAATCAAATATCGAACATATTATATGTACAAGAATGTTGTACACATAATGAGAACATAATTCTATTAATATATGAAGTTGGTTCGTATATAAATTTAAATAAATATAGTTTACGTAAATCTTTGTTATAATTAATGTAACTATAATTTTCGGTTAAAACATCATTATATTTATTTATTTTAAAATATTCGATATAAATATACCAAATTTAAAAGGGGAGTTATATATATAGATAATAACCCTAAAAAGAAAACCTAGTTTTGTTTTTAAGTTGTCTAGTAGCCGTCAAAACAAAGAAATCTCTAAAACCGTTTTAGGGACTTCTTCCGTTCATTGTCAACTAGGTGGACTACGTAGAGGTTAGCATCTAAAAAGTTGCGACTTGGTTTGATAGTGGCTCGAAATTCTCGTTGCCGAGGCGTCGCTGTCTACTCAGATTAAAGTTTTGGTAATTTTGAAACCATTTTCATTATTTTAGTTTTCTCGATTTGTTCCTCGCACATGGATCCATGGTTAGATTGTCGAAATTTTATTTTTCTGCTGCGCCTTAGGGGCACCGGTATTCCAGCAGTGGTATCATAGCCACTTGTGTAATACGGACTCGGGTTTAAATACTTGGGTGATGCAATTGTATGAGATGCATGCTTTAATTTCATTACGTTTTTGACTGTTCAAATCGTCCAAGTATATTATGATATCTGTTCCTTTCGATAATTGATTAAATGTTAATCATGGTGTTATGGCCTATTCGGTTTTATGTTATTACTGTTTAACTTTAACAAATCTGTAACAATGCAATGGTTGTATTTACAATGTCCAGTAAGAGTAAACCGGCTAGTGGAACAAGGGTTGTTCCGGTATGAAACCTCAAGGATTAAAATCCTAAAATCACGATTCTGTTGATAAAAGTTATCAAATCGTGATGTTTCATTTGACTGGGGTATGTGGTTTATACCGCGGGGGCTCCGCCATCGCACCCTTGGTCTCAGATCCCCATCATCTTTCAGTATGTTTTGTAATAAATAAAATTTGATGGGCCATAAAAGATGGAAAGGATATTTTATAATTCACTTACTAAAACGTTGAATGATGTATGCTATTTTTTTGACATGTACGGTGTTTGAAATGCATAGTTATAGCCCGATGACCCATTTGATAAAAGGTTGTAATTTTATAAAATACGGCCTGCATGTCGTGCCTTACTATTATTCTCTTGTATTTCTCTTCTTATCTTACTCCCTTCTATGTAAAACGAGTTTCTACATATTGTAATTTGCAAAAGTTGCTGTGGGTTTGACGAGAAGGAAGATGGGCCAATTAGTGTGGATCAACAGCTTGTGAGGCGGCTTTCACCTTTAGGTTTCCTTTTGGTTCTCCCATTGGCTTGGGATGAACCACCATAGTTTATGGGCTATAACTATTGCATTTATTTATTGCTTTATTTATTCATGTATGAGATGCTATGGATGTCTAAAGCATGCAAATTAGGTAATAATAAACCTCATTAATTGATGAGATCAATTAAAAGATTAAATGGACTGAAGTAGACCATAATTGGTGAGATGCAACATCTTTAATAAAATCCCTCTATTAAAATATTAAGTTATCATGGCCTTCCAATTTTGCCCTCGTTAAGGCCTCAATCAATACTATGTAGGTCATGCCAAAGCAGAGTACTAGTATTTATCTTGGTTAAACGCGAAGAATAAACAAGTGATATTCGCTAGTTAAAAATTGGTTAATGACTTAACTAGGTTACTCTAATAGGATTAGAAACCTAGAGGCAAGTAATTTGGATAAATCATAAGATGATTAGATCAAGAGTTGTTCACCAAATTGTAGGAGTTACATAAGATGTAATTAGCAAATGATTACTTACCTAAATAACCATAATCTTGAGAGTAAAGCCAAAGCTACTTAAGAAGAGGTGAAATACGAATCCTTAACCTACTAGAAATACTTTTAAAAAAGTTTTTCCGAAATTAATATATGAGGGTTATTAATTTTGAAATAAAATAGTGGGAACATGTTTAATAAAGTCCTTTTAATGATTGATATAAACATGGTAAATTTATTCACACGCATATTTTATTGTTATAAATATATTATGGCTGCAAACAATACACTCTCATTGTGATCGGTTCTTGAGAAAGACAAATTGAATGGTTTGAACTTTCTTGACTGGTTCCGTAACTTGAGGATTGTCCTCAAACAAGAACGAAAATTTTATGTCATTGAACAACCATTTCCTATTGAACCATCCGGTAATGCCTCGAGAGTTGATAGAGATGCTCACAAGAAGCATCTTGATGACATGGTAGACGTTGGATGTCTTATGCTTGCCACTATGAGTCTTGAGCTTCAGAAGCAACATGAGGACATGGTTACTTATGATATGATCGAGCACCTGAAAGAACTTTATCAAGGGCAAGCACGGCAAGAGAGGTTTGATATCTCTAAGGCCCTATTCCAATGTAAGCTGGCTGAAGAAAGTTCGGTAGGACCTCATGTCCTTAAGATGATTGTCTATATTGAAAGCCTGTCTAAGCTTAGGTTTCCATTGGGCCCAGAGTTGGCCACTGATGTTATTCTACAATCGTTTCCGGATAGCTACAACCAGTTTGTCCTCAATTTCAATATGAATGAAATTGACAAGACTCTGCCACAGTTGCTTAGTATGTTACGAACTGCTGAAGGCAACATGAAAAGGTTGGACCCAAGCCCATACTGATGGTCCGTAACAACAAGGGCAAGGGAAAGGCCAAAGTTCAGATAAAGCCCAAGGGGAAGGGTAGGCCCAAGCCTAGAAAAGGAAAGGCTGCACTGAAATCTAAAGGTGGGGTGTCTAAGGAAGGAAATTGCTTTCATTATGGTGTGATTGGACATTGGAAGCGGAACTGCCCTATCTATCTTGAGGAAATCAAGAAGGCCAAAACAAGCGGAACGTCTGCTTCAGGACTTCTTGGGTATTAGATATTGGTTGTGGTTTTCATATTTGTACTTCTGTACAGGGACTACAAAAGAGTAGGACTTTGGCTAGAGGAGATGTGGATCTGCGAGTTGGAAATGGAGCAAGAGTTGCTGCATTAGCTGTGGGAACATACATTTTATCTTTGCCTAGTGGATTTGATTTATGTTTAGAGGATTGTTATTTTGTGCCCAGTTTGACTAAAAATATTATTTCAATTTCTTGTTTAGACAAAATTGGTTTTGAGATAATTATTAAGAATAATTGTTGTTCCTTTTATCTCAATAATGTTTTCTATAGTTCAGCACAATTGATAAATGGCCTCTATATTTTAGATCAAATGAATCTCGTTTACAACATAAATACTAAAAGATCTAAAAAAATGACTCAAATCAAACTTATCTTTGGCATTGTCATTTGGGCCACATAAGTGAGAAACGCATATCCAAACTCCATAAAGATAGTCTCTTGGATTCAATTGTTTTTGAACAATTTGAAGTATGTGAATCTTGCTTATTGGGAAAAATGACTAAATCTCCTTTTACTAGTAAAAGTGAACGAGCTAGTGATTTATTGGGCTTAATACATTCTGATGTATATGGACTAATAAATACACAGACCAGAGGTGGTTTTCACTACTTCATTACTTTCACTGATGATTTTAGTAGATATGGGTATGTTTATCTCATGCGCCATAAGTTAGAGGCCCTTGAATAGTTCAAGGAATTCAAAAATGAAGTACAAAATCAACTAGGCAAAGCTATCAAGACCCTTCGATCTGATCGAGGTGGAGAGTATTTGAGCTTAGAGTTTGATAATCTTTTGAAGAAATGTGGGATTTTCGCACAACTTACTCCTCCTGGTACTCCTCAATGGAATGGAGTTTCTGAGAGAAAAAATCAAACTCTGTTAGACATGGTTCTATCCATGATGAGTCATGCTGATCTATCGACTTCCTTTTGGGACATGCACTTGAGATAGCTGCTTTCACACTAAACCATGTTCCATCTAAATCGGTTCAAAAGACGCCATATGAGATGTGGACTGGGAAACGTCCCAGTATGTCTTTTATGAAAATTTAGGGTTGCGAAGCTTATGTTAAACGTCAGACGTCTACTAAGCTTGAACCCAAATCGGAAAAGTTTATTTTTGTGGGGTATCCAAAAGAAACCAAAGGATATTATTTCTTTAATCCCATTGAGAACAAAGTGTTTGTTGCTCGAACTGGTGTCTTCCTAGAGAGAGAATTTGTTTGTAGAAAAGGAAGTGAGAGAAAGATTGAACTTAAAGAAATTTAAGAATCACAAGATACCACTAAACCAGAGATTGAACAACAGCGAATTCCACAAGAAATTGAGGAACAAGTAACTACTGTAGAAACACAACTACCGCGCAGATCTTTAAGAGAACGCCATGCACCTAAGAGATATGGATTTCTCATTACAACGCATAGTGACATTCTTCTTTTAGATCAAGATGAGCCTAGGACTTATCAAGAAGCGGTGACGAGCCCAGACTCTGAGAAATGGCTTGAGGCCATGAGATCTGATATGGATTCCATGTATGAAAATCAAGTATGGACTTTGATTGACCCACTGATAAACCGTAATTTATACATATTTTTATCCCTCGCTTAACACGTTTATGAATGATTTCTCCTTAGATTTGGTGAATTTGATGCTCCTAATCCTTTAATTTCATGTTTTATACTTAGGTGAGTATAAAAGGATGAAAAGAACGAGAAACGGGCCAAAAACGGAGAAAATGGGCTGACAAGGGAAAACAACACAGCCTGGACTTCC
The DNA here is from genome assembly GCA_025698475.1 of Gossypium anomalum. Classification (NCBI taxonomy): domain Eukaryota; kingdom Viridiplantae; phylum Streptophyta; class Magnoliopsida; order Malvales; family Malvaceae; genus Gossypium; species Gossypium anomalum. Next base: position 46,179,469 of record CM046963.1, read on the forward strand.
TCACACTGGTAGAACACACGCCCATGCCAATCTAACAGGCTCGACCACGGTCCAAATCAGCCTCAGCACGGGAATGTTAATATCTCAGCCTCGACCACGGCCTGAAGTACTCGCACACGGCCGTGTCACACGGGTGTGTCCCTGCCGAACCCTAGCTAAGTTCCATTCAGAAAAGGGAAAGTTTTAGGGATTTTAGGCATTCTAAAGCTATTTAAACACCCTAGTGGAAGACTAAAAGGGGGACGCAGAATAGGGAGTAAGGAATTACTCCAAGGAAGCTGGTTGATCCATCTCAGAAGCTAGATTCATCATCAAGACTGAAGATTTTTCCTCAATTTCCCTTCAAGAGTTTTGGGTTTTCTTTTTGTTTTGTATTCTTTATTATTCTGAGATGTTTTCTTATTTAGTTATGAACTAAAACCCCTAAATACCTAAGGGGGATGAAACTTAAGACGAATTTGGTTATTATTTTCTGAATCGTATGATAAATATTTGACTTCTTCTTAATTATGTGTTCTTAATTCTTGTTTTGGTATTTCAGGATATCACTTCAAGTTAATGCTCTTAGTTGGAGGATGAATAGTCCCTGGCTAAGAGTGACTTTGTCATAATTAAGTGGAGTTGATTGCGCACCTAGAGATAGGGTGACAAGATTTTGCCGGATTAGTGTGAAACCTAATAAGGGAATCCATAGGTCGAGTTAATGCAACCCTAGGGTGTTAATTAGAGAAAAGTCTCGGTTATTCAACCTAGGGATTAGACGTTATTAGTCTTGAATAGGGATAATAACATAACTTAGGGATTTCTACGGAACAAGTTAAATGAATAAATCGTCCAGTTTGGAGCCAGAATAACAAGTAAAAGTCTAGGTGGATTTTTTCCTTAGGTATTGTCCTAAATCAATCGTTTTTCGCAAAAGTAATTTCCCAATTCTATTTTTTGCAACTTCTTAGTTTAATTAATTAGTTAGTTAAAACAAACCCATTTATTTCTTAGGCTAGATAATAAAAAGACAGTCATTACTAGTACTTTTAGTCCTTTGGGTTCGACAATCCGGTCTTGCTAAAGCAATACTACTATTCGATAGGTACACTTGCCTACGTCATGATAATAGTTAGTTTCAAGAACGATTAATTATAAATTTATAAAAATTATAACAAAAAATCACGATTACCCACCCGAAGGGGTTAAACCTATAGGGTGCAAGTGGGTTTTCAAAAAGAAAACTGACATGGATGGTAATGTACAAACATACAAGGGGCGATTAGTCGTTAAAGGGTTTCGCCAAATTTATGGTGTTGACTATGATGAAACCTTTTCTCCTGTAGCTATGTTTAAATCCATTAGGATCTTGCTTGCCATAGCTGCATTTCATGATTATGAAATCTAGCAGATGGACGTCAAAACAGCTTTCCTTAACGGGAAACTTGAAGAGGATGTGTACATGACACAACCTGAAGGTTTGTCAATCCAAAGAATGCTAGAAAGATATGTAAGCTACAAAAATCCATTTATGGATTAAAGCAAGCATCTCAAAGTTGGAATCTTCGTTTTAACAATGCAATCAAAGAGTTTGGTTTTATCAAAAATGAAGATGAGCCATGTGTTTACAAGAAACTTAGTAGGAGCACTATCACATTCTTGGTACTGTATGTGGATGACATACTTATCATGGGAAATGGCATACCTATCTTGCAGTCTATTAAGACTTGGTTAGGAAGTTTTTTTTTCTATGAAAGAGTTGGGCTAAGCCACTTACATCTTAGGAGTCAAGATCTATAGAGATAAATCAAGACGACTACTAGGTCTAAGCCAAAGCACATATATAGATAAAGTACTGAAAAGGTTCAGTATGGAAGAATCTAAGAGAGGATTCCTACCTATGAGACATGGTATTTCACTCTCAAAGGAAATGTGTCCTTCAACTCCACAAGAGAGAGAACACATGAGTAAAATTCCATATGCTTCCGTTATTAGATCTATCATGTATGCCATGTTATGTACCCGTCTAGATGTTTCCTATGCCTTAAGTATGACAAGCAGGTACCAAGTAGATCCCGGTGAAGGTCACTGGACCGTAGTCAAGAATATCCTTAAGTACTTAAGAAGAACTAATGATATGTTCCTAATATATGGAGGTGATGAAGAGTTAAGTATAAAATGTTACATTGATGCTAGCTTCCAAACTGATAAGGACGATTCTCGATCGCAATCAGGTTTTGTGTTTTGCCTTAATAGTGGTGCTGTGATTTGGAAGAGTTCAAAGCAAAGTACAGTAGCCGATTCTACAACAGAGGCCGAGCATATTGCAGCCAGTGAGGCAGTAAAAGAAGCGGTTTGGATCAAAAAGTTCATTACTGAACTAGGGGTTGTGCCTAGCATATAAGACGCTATAGAACTCCGATGTGATAACAATGGAGCCATTGCACAAGCTAAAGAACCTAGATCTCACCAGCGATCCAAACATATACTCAGGCGCTACCATCTTATTCGAGAGATTATCAATCGAGGGGATGTAGAGATATGCAGAGTACATATAGATGATAACATTGTTGATCCCTGACCAAGCCTTTGACACAACAGAAGCATGATCGTCACACTAAGTAGCTTGGTATTAGATATATGAGTTATTGGTCTTAGTGCAAGTGGGAGATTGTAAGAGTATGCCCAAAGATCAATCATGAGATGGTTGTAATAACATACTTGATTTATCATGTTTTAATATAAGGCGTTTCTATTATTATTTCAATTTTTCTTTCTGTGTGTATAAATAACTATTTTATAATAATGTCCTGAGAATAATATGATTGTTCTTAAAAGATCCTTAGTCAAGTATTATTGTTGACTAGGACAACAATAATGCATTGAGACTAACATGTTGTTGATTGATGATAAAGAGTTGTCATTGATATGGAGTGTCAAAATCATTGCATGAATATGTGTGTTAGCAAACAACATATTGGACTGACCCGCTATGAGTATGTTGGATTATTATGTAATTGTCACAACATTACTCATAGTGATTAATATGTATATGATCCTCATACTTGAGATCATCATTATCCCAACATTGTGAGTTGTATCTTTTGATACAGTCAAATGTACACCGTAACTGGTTGTTCTATAAAGGCTGATGTTGGATATACCACAATCTATTTAGAGGGATATGGTTGATCAATATAGAATAAGTCCCTCCTACATAATGGGAGTAATATCTTAGGCCACTTGATTGAGTGAGACTAAAAATGCATGGCCATGCTCAAATAAGTTGATATAAGATGTCATACTTATTTGTATATCATAGTCTACTCAAGATATCAAGAAACATGAGATTGACTATGCAAGTGTGACTATTCCATGACTTGTGTTCATTCCAGAGATAAAGGACTTAACGATTAATGCATGAAAGAGAAATCACAAAAGGTTATGTCGAATCATGACTTATTGTAACTTAGGTAGCAATGATGCATTGCTAGATGCCACTCATTGTATGTAACATTAGAATCGTTCTCGTATTACTGCTAACATTACAAGAGCCTACAGGGTCACACCATATGGTTGAGATGATTGGAATAAAACATAGTTGGTATTGTTTTTAGTTGTCACATAAATTAAATTAATTATAGAATTAATTTAATTGGGCAATAAAATATCGAACATATTATATGTACAAGAATGTTGTACACATCATGAGAACATAATTCTATTAATATATGAAGTTGGTTTGTATATAAATTTAAATAAAAGTAGTTTACCGAAATCTTTGTTATAATTAATGTAATTATAATTTTCAGTTAAAACATCATTATATTTATTTATTTTAAAATATTCGATATAAATATACCAAATTTAAAAGGGGAGTTATATATAGATAATAACCCTAAAAAGAAAACCTAGTTTTGTTTTTGAGTGGTCTAACAGCCGTCAAAACAAAGAAATCTCTAAAACCGTTTTGGGGACTTCTTCCGTTCATTGGCAACTAGGTGGACTACGTAGAGGTTGGCATCTGAAAAGTTGCGACTTGGTTCGATAGTGGTTCGAAATTCTTGTTGCCGAGGCGTCGCTGTCTACTCAAATTGAAGTTTCGGTAATTTTGAAACTATTTTCATTATTTCGATTTTCCCGATTCATTCCTCGCATATGGATCCATGGTTGGATTGTCGAAATTTTATTTTTTTGCTGCGCCTTGGGGGCACCGGCATTCCAGCACTATGTTGCATCTACTTTGATTCCTTCTTTATCCGCATCAATCTTTTAGCCAGGACCAATTAGATTACGAACATAATTGCTTTCTTCCATACTAAAACGACTAAAAACTTTAGTTGCATAATTTCTTTGGCATATAAAAACATCATCAGCCCTTTGCAACACCTCAATTCCAAGAATGAATCTCATCTTTCCTAAATTTGTTGTGTCAAACTACTTTTTCGTAGAATTTTTGAACTCATACAGCATCACCTCATCATCACTAGTGAACAACAAGTCATTTACATAAATACTTGCAATTAGAATTTTACCTCATTTTCTTTTGAGGAAATGTATGTGCTCATTAGGACTCCTATTGAATCCTTCCTTGATGAAATAGGACTCAATTCGACTAAACCAAGCTCTCAGTGCATGTTTTAGTCTGTAAAGAGCCTTTTGCAATTTATAGACCATATGTTCACTCCCTTTTCTTTTCATATCCTTTTTGCTACTCCGCGAACACATTTTCCTTCAATTCCCCATGCAAGAATGCAGATTTGACATCTAACTGGTAAAGATTCCACCCTCTTTGTGTAGCAAAAGTAATGATCATTCTCACTGTATCCATCCTAGCCACAGGTGCATATACTTTTGCATAATCTATTCCATGCTATTGGGAGTAGTACACAATTCACACTTTTATAAAAAAAAAAACCACATCACGGTTTTCATAAAAAACCACATCACGGCTCACAATAATTTTCTTTGCAACTGGATCATACATTATGTACCCTTTAGATTCGTCGCTGACCCCGAGTAGTACACAATTCACACTTTTACCTTCAAGTTTTGTTCTCTTAGCATATAAGTATTTGGACATGTCCCGCACAACCAAACACTGGAAAATGCTCCACTAAAGGTTTTTTCTTCCACTCCATGCTTCTTTTTGGTCACATCCTTCATAGCTAAAGTAGATGATCGATTTAAGACATGAACCGCCCACATAGCTTCTGCCCAGAAAATTTTAGGTACTTTTTGTTGGAACATTTTTAAATATTTATAGTGTTCCAATAACTATAAATAAATGGGTGTAATTAATCAAAAGTTATATTATTTAATTTTTTGAAAAAGAATTATAACTATTTAAATAATATTGTTTAAATAGTTATAATATTAAATGAATAATTATGTGTTTATTTTAAAGACATTATTATTTAGAAAGACACCTATTGAAAGATTCTCTATGAAGAGACATGAAAATTCCTATAAATAGGAATGGGATTTCATTTGGAAAATACACCAACAAATTCTAATATTCTTTATTTTCTTCCTTCATTTTCTAATATTATTAGATTATTCTATAAAGTATTACTGCAGAAATCCTTTGTAGAAATTGAGTTTCTTGTTATACATTGCTCAGTGCGTAGTAAACTATTCTCATCAATGCAAAACGCAAATATTCATTAGCTTCATTGTATCTTTGAGGTTAATTTGTTTGGAACTCATTTGCACACCGAAGATAGGTGGGGGCGAATATAACCTTAAAGATAGTGGCTGGATACACGCCTTGGAGCCTTGTCCTATTTCTTCTTTTTCTGTTCGAGTTTCATTCGTGTCTTTGAGATTTTTCTCACCGAAGACTTGTACTGACAATTTTAAGGTTATATTTCATGTTGACTACCACAACACATGAAAGTGGAACACTAAAGGAGTTGGTTTCCAACTTTGTCAAAATTATCGGTTTAATGGTGACAATTTTTGACTATGGTAGAAAAAGATGCACTTCTTATTATCAACTTTGAAGATTGCTTATATTTTGGATGCCCGTAGAGAATGAAAACAAATCTGTTGCTACAACCCGAGAAAGACAAAAATAGGACAATGTTGATTACATATGCATGGGCCATATACTGAATGGTTTATCTGATGGTTTGTTTGACACCTGCCAAAACGAGGTCAGCACTAAAGAATTATGGGACAAATTGGAGACAAGATACATGACTGAAGATGTTACAAGTAAGAAATTTCTTGTCAGTCGTTTCAATAATTATCAAATGGTTGATGATCGTTCTCTTATGAAACAATTCCGTGATATTGAAAAGATGTTGAATCAATTCAAGAAATATGATATGAAAATGGATGAAATGATTGTTGTATCCTCCATAATAGACAATGTAACAGCCCGATTTTGGGCTTAGTTGGAATAGTGGTTTCGGGACCACAAATTTGATGTAAGAAAATTTTTATTATTATATTTTTATGGTCTACGATTTTGGAAAAATGGTTTTGTGAAAATTTCGTTCGAACATTTTAACGTTTGGCCACTCAATTTAGTCCAAAGGACTAAATTGTAAAAAGTGTAAAAGTTGAGTTCTACATGCTAGAGGTGTCCAATTGTTATGAAATTTTAAATTGGAGGTCCTTAGATGGTAATTAGACCATTGGATAATTTGTTGGACAAAAATGGACATGAAATAGGTAAAATAGGGGCATTTTGGTCATTTAGTAATTAAAAGAATTAAAAAGCCAAAATAAAAGCAAAATTTTGTCCATCTTCAAGCTATGGACGAATTTCACAAGGGGAAACCATGTCTAGGGTTTTTCAAGCTTCCAAGCTTGATTATAAGTTCGTTCTAGCCCAGTTTTTAATGTTCTTTACATTTTTGAGATCCTCGTAGCTCGATTTAGCTATTTTCACCATTATTTTGAGCTAGGGCTTGTGTTTAAAAATTTACCCATGGATGACATGCATGTGTTTTGATGTTTAATGGTAGAATATGAATGCTCAGTGTGTAATAAACGACTTTTACTAAGTGATTTTTGGTGAAATTGTCCAAAAGGACTAGTTTGTAAAAAGTTGTAAAATGTGTGTAAGTGTGTGAATAAATGGAAATTGTGGACTGTTATAGTTATGAAAATGGTTCGGATAGGCTTAAAATATAAGAAAATTGAATAAAAATCATTTTACGAGCCTAGGAGAAAAAGTGTAAATATGACAAAGTTTAGGGGCAAAAATATGTGAATTTAGGCTAATTTGAGTAGCAGGATGAATAAATGAGTTAAATGTGTTGTTATAGATCAAGGAAAATGAGATTCGGACTTAAAATGGGAGGAAAACAAAGAATATAACAAATAAGTCCTTTTCACCGATTGTGCTACCGAGGTAAGTTTGTATGTAAATAATATATCATTTTTACTTATGTTATAATATTTTGTTATTATATGAGAGCTGGTTGCGTATTGAATGATCATTTGATGTAAATTATGAATTGAAATTGATTATGGATGAATTGGTAAAATGTTGAAAAGTAAGGAATTTCCCGGTTGGACCTTCGGAATGAAATGATACGAATGATCCGTTGTGAGAACTAAATATAGTACTATGTGCAGGCTACCATGTGTTTAAAATGGTTTTAGGTCACGTGTGTAGTACTAAGTGTAGGCTACTACGTGTACCAAATGGTTAGGTCGCATGTGTAGTACTAAGTGCAGGCTACTATGCGTACCCGATAGCTTCGATCACATGTGTGGTATTAAGTGCAGGCCACTATGTGTAAAAGATAGCTTTGGTCACAAGTGTGGTACTATGTGAAGGCCACTTTGTGAAGAAGGTAGCTTTGACTACAAGGGTGGTACTATGTGCAGGCCACCGGGCATCCGTTATTATTCTAAAGTGTTCAACGGGAAATGACTAGGTGTAATTGAATATGAATATGTGATGAATAAGTGAAGGTTCTTGTGTGTAAACTTATGAGCAATGTGCTTGATATGTGATCGAACTTTGGTAAGATTGATATGGAGTAAGTGTTACAATGAAAGTTACTACAAAGAAAACATGAAAAAGAGAAATTTAGTAATAAAACAGTTTTGGACCGCAGCAGTTATGTGACTTTGAAAAAATCACCAAAAATGGTGGAAATCGAATTACAAGTTGAATAAGATATGAAATAAAATCTTATTGAGTCTATTTTCATATAAAGGATACGGTTTAAGAAAAATAATTTCATATTATGAGATATTTTAATTTTTGTGAGACAGAGTCAGAATGATTTCGGAATCCACTGTTCTGATTTGGGAAAATCATTAAAAATTGTACAAAAATAATTATGAGTTATAATTTATATGATTAAAATCCTTAATGATTCTATTTTCAGAAGAAACAAATAAGAACATTATCCAAATCTTGTACAAAGAGATAATTAATTTTTTGTGCAGAGGGGTCGGAATTGTCAGATAGCAAAATAGGGTGACTTTAAAGAATAAACTGTACTTATTGGCTAAACCAAAAATTCTAGAAATTTTATGGTAATAAGATATATGAGCCTAGCTTCATGGAAAATTAGCAGATCTTAATTTGGAGTTTCGTAGCTCAAGATATAAATAACTGTGACTTGAGTAGACAACTTGAGATGAACGTGAATAAAGAGTGGAACTATGTGCAATTATGATTGTATTATCTTGAGAACATATTGTGAAGATTTATAAAATCATGTTAATAGATTACTTGTCATTTACATACCTACTTACTAAGCGGTAATGCTTACCCCTCTTCCTTTCCTTTTTCCTATAGTGTCACAGATGCTAGCTCGAGTTGGAGGTCGTCAGAGATTCTATCACACTAACAAGTTATTGATTGGTATAGTATTAACGATCTTCAAGTATTTTTAAGTCTATGGCTTGTATAGGGACTTCATTATGTGTATATGTTATTATGAGTTGGCCTAAAATGTTGGCCTATAATATTTGTTAATTCATTTTGTATAAGGCTATTGAGGATGACTAATATTAGTTAAGTTATATGTTTATGATTATGTATTTTGTGGATGTGCAAGCTTGCATGACTTGGTTGAATGAGTGTGTGATGATTAATTATGGAAAGTGAAACATGTGAATGGTTGTGTGAAGAACACGGCCTTGGACACGGGTGTATACCCCTATTTTCAAGAAATTTTATACTGCTTTCCAGAGTTCACGGTTTAGTCCCGGACCACTTCTAAAGTATGTATTGGGCTTCGTAGGCCCGTATAAGGGACGATATTCATGTGTATGCATAATTTTAAATTGAATGAAATTTTATGACTCGGTTTAATATGTTTACAAGCGTATGTATTCCAGTAATGCCTCGTACCTTATTCCGATGTCGAATGCGGGTAAGAGATGTTACGGACAAACTTTCTCCATCTTGGAAAGACTTTAAAAGAAGTCTAAAATATAAGAAAGAGGAAATATCTCTTGAGGTCTTGGCAAATCATCTCGAAAGCAAGATCAGAACCTAAATTCTGAAAATGCCAAAGTGCATGTTACGGAGGAAGTACAAACTATTAAAACATTCAAGAGGAAGTTCAAACAGACTGATAGAGCACCTAAGTTCAAAAAGAAACAAAAGGGCTCATGCTATCATTGTGGTAAGTTAGGACATTTCAAGAATGAATGTCTATTTTTAAAGAAAAAATCATCTTCTGAGGCTGATAATAACGAAAAGTTCATTGTAATGATATCTGAAATTAATATGGCATAAGATGATAATACATGGTTGATTGATATCGGAGCAACCAAACATGTGTGCAAAGACAAAAGCGTTCACAAAGTTCACAAAATTTGAAAATGACAATGTCTTGTACATGAGAAATTCTTCCACCGCAGCAATCAAAGGCAAAGGGTCTGTTGAACTACAATTCACTTCTGGAAATGTTTTAACCTTAAATGATGTATATTATGTACCAGAAGTTAGGAAGAATTTAGTGTTTGGAATTTTGTTGAATAAGTTTAGTTTCAAAATTGTTTTTAAGGCAAATAAGTTTATTTTGTCTAAGGGAGGAATTTTTATAGGGAAAAGGTATATGTATGAGAGTATGTTCAAACTCAATTTATTAATAAGCATAAAAATACTATTTCTGCTTATATGGTTGAATCTTTTTGTTTATGGCATTATAGATTAGGTAATTTGAATTATAGAAAATTGAATGACATGTATAAGTTAGATTTAATTCCTGTTTTTAATAATAATATTGAAAAATGCAATACATGTATGTTGACTAAAATTACAAGAAACCATTTCCCTAAGGTTAAAAGGAAAACAAAATTGGTTGATTTGATACATAGTGATTTATGTGACATGTATGATACTCATACATTAGGTGGAAAGAAATATTTTGTTACTTTTATTGATGATTGTTCTAGATATTGTTAGGTATATTTATTGCATTCAAAAGATGAAGCACTTGATAAATTTAAAGTTTATAAATCTGAAGTTGAACTTCAGTGTCAATCATTTATCAAGTGCTTAAGATCGGATAGAGGTGGAGAATACTATAATCCAAGTTATTTTAAATCCACTAGAATTGTCCATCAAGTTTCAGCCCCTTACACAACACAACAAAATGGCGTAACTAAAAGGAAAAATAGAGTCTTGACTGAAATTGTAAATTCAATGTTATCATATTCAAGTCATGGACAAGGTTTTTGGGGAGAAGCTGTTTTAACAACTTGTCATATATTGAATAGAGTTCCTAATAAGGAAACTAAAATAACCCCTTATGAATAGTGGAAGAAAAGGAAACCAAACCTTAATTATTTGAAGGTTTGGGGTTGTAGAGCTATTATCAAAGTCCCAACACCTAAATGTAAAAAGTTTGGTGAAAGAGGAATTGAATGCATATTTATAGGATATGCACATAATAGTAAGGCATATAGGTTCATGGTAATTGAACCAAATGATTCAATTTCAATTAATATTGTTATTGAATCAAGAGTGTTATTTTTGATGAAAATAAATTTAATTCTATATCAAGATAATTACAGCTACAACAATTGATTCATTCTTCAAATGAGAATGAGATTCCATTGGAACAAGTTGATAATAATGATGAATCTTTCAAGAATTAAGAAGAAGTAAGAGGATTAAAAATGTTAAAGATTTTGGACCAGATTTCATTATGTTTCTTGTAGAAGGAAATGGTGAAAGTATATGCAATAAGATACCTTATTGTTATAATACGGAATCTGATCCTATTACATTTGAAGAGGCAATGAAATTTTAAGACTCTGTTTTTTGGAAAGAAGCAATAAATGATGAGATGGATTCAATAATAGGAAATCAAATTTGGATCTTAGTTGATCTTCCACCGGGTTCCAAGCCAATAGGTTGTAAATGGATCTTCAAAAAGAAAATGAAGGTCGATGGAGCCATTGATAAATTTGAAGCAAGGTTAGTAGCCAAGGGTTTTACACAAAAACAAAGTATGATTACTTTGATACCTAAGCTCCAGTAGCAAGAATTGCTACAATTAGACTCTTAATATCACTTACCTCTATACATAATTTGGTTGTTCACGAAATGGATGTTAAGACTGCATTTTTACATAGAGAATTGGAAGAAGAAGTGTACATGGAACAACCGGAAGAATTTGTTGTTCCATGACAAGAGCATAAGGTATGTAAGCTTGTTAAATCTTTATATCACCAAAACAATGACACCAAAAGTTTGACAAGGTTGTTTTAGCTAATGGCTATAAAATAAATGAATCCGATAAGTGCATATATAGCAAATCCGATATGTGTCATAATTTGCTTATATATAGATGACATGCTCATTTTTGGCACGAATTTGGAACAAATAGAAAACACAAAGAAATTCTTGTCAAACAACTTTGCTATGAAGGATATGGGTATAGAAAATGTTATTATTGGGATTAAAATAACTTGAGATGAAAGCACTATAGCTTTATCACAATCACATTACATTGAAAAAGTGCTTAAAGAGTTTGATCTTTTCAACTGTATACCAGCATCTACACCCAAGGATCCTCAAATAAAATTAGTATCTAATGCTGGTAGGAAAATTGATCAATTGAAATATTCAAGTCTAATTGGTTGTCTTATGTACATAATGACTTGTACAAGACCAGATATTGCATATGCTATTGGGAAATTAAGTAGGTACACAAGTAATCTAAGTAGTTTATATTAGCAAGCTTTGAATAGAGTATATAGATTCTTAAAGAAAAATATTAACTATGGATTGTGTTATAATGGATATCCTCTAGTTTTAGAAGGATATTTGAATGCTAGTTGGATTACAAGTTTGGAAGATCATGCATCTATTAGTGGATGGATCTTCATTCTTGGTGGAGGAGCCATTTCTTGGGGTTTCAAGAAACAAACATGTATTACTGATTTCACCATGGCAGTAGAATTTATTGCATTAGCTGTTGCATTTAAAGAAGCAGAATGGTTAAGAAATTTGCTTTATGATGTACCTTTATGGCCTAAGCCAATTTCACTTATTTCTATCTATTGTGATAGTGAGGCTACTCTAGCAAAGGCATATAACCAAGTATATAATGGAAAGTCTAGAAACATTGGATTAAGACATATTTATGTCCAACAATTAACCTCTGATGGAGTGATCACTATTAATTATGTGAGGTAAAGAGAAAATTTGGCAGATCCTTTGACAAAAAGTCTTACTAGAGATGCAGTAAAAATGACCTCAAAAGGGATGGGACTCAAGCCCATTAATTAAAGTCACCCATGATGGAAACTCGACTCAACGCTTGGTATAACGTTAAATCTTGAGTTCAATGAGACAAAGTACATAGTTAGTATGTGACTGTTAGCACTATAAATAAATCGATCCTAAGATTAAAGTGCTAGGTACCCGTAATGGTAAGGGAATGATGAGTAATTTAATGGACCCATAACATAAATATGTTAGAGTGTTATAATTACGGGAACACTCTTGATGGGATCTACCTATGTGAGTGGAAGTGTGGTCACTTCTAGGAGCTCAAGGGCTTGGCTCTGACAGCACTCATGAAAAGAGGACACAGACACATGGCCATAATAGTGTCACAGATACTATGCATTGATCGATGTTGAAATCATTGTGTGAGATGTGTTCGGTTAATCAAATGAAATAGTTGGTTCAAAGCTTAGTCTACCATGCAATTTCGATTAACTTTAACATGTTTTCACCAAGTAAAGGTTTAATCATAAGAAACCTTCATTTATGCAAATTGATTTTCAAGAATATCAAAATCTAAATACTTTGAAAATGGGGGAAAATTGTTTGAACATTTTCAAATATTTATAGTGTTCCAATAACTATAAATGAATGGGTGTAATTAATCAAAAGTTATATTATTTAATTTTTTGAAAAAGAATTATAACTATTTAAATAAAATTATTTAAATAGTTATAATATTAAATGAATAATTATGTGTTTATTTTAAAGACATTATTATTCAAAAAGACACCTATTGAAAGATGTCTCTATGAAGGGACATGAAAATTCCTATAAATAGGAATGAGATTTCATTTGGAAAATACACCAAAAAATTCTAATATTCTTTATTTCCTTCCTTCATTTTCTAATATTATTAGATTATTCTATAAAGTATTACTACAGAAATCCTTTGTAGAAATTGAGTTTCTTATTATACATTGCTCAATGCGTATAACTATTTAAATCATATTATTTAACTAGTTATAATATTAAATGAATAATTATGTGTTTATTTTAAAGACATTATTATCCATAAAGACACCTATTGAAAGATGTCTCTATGAAAAGACATGAAAATTCCTATAAATAGGAATGAGATTTCATTTGGTAAATACACCAACAAATTCTAATATTCTTTCTTTCCTTCCTTCATTTTCTAATATTATTAGATTATTCTATAAAGTATTACTGTAGAAATCCTTTGTTGAAATTGAGTTTCTTGTTATACATTGCTCAGTGCGTAGTGGACTATTCTCGTTAATGCAAAACGCAAATAGTCATTGGCTTCATTGTATCCTCGAGGTTAATTTACTTGGAACTCATTTGCACACCAAAGATAGGTGGGGGCGAATATAACCTTAAAGATAGTGGCTTGATACATGCCTTGGAGCCTTGTCCTATTTCTTCTGTTTCTATTCGAGTTTTGTTCATGTGTTCAAGATTTTCCTCACCAGAGATTTGTACTAACACTTTCTTCTTTGATAGCATGGCCCCTCACCAAATTCATCATTGTGCAATTCTTGCACTCGACCACTCCGTTTTGTTGTGGAGTGTAGGTTGTTGTCAGTTGTTTCTTCACACCTTGTTGCTTATAAAAATCATGAAATTCTGCAAAATTGAACTCCCCTCCTCTACCTGTTCTTAAACACTTAATAGACATTCCAATCTCTGTTTCTACAAGAGTCTTGAAACGTTTAAAGTGATAAAAGGTTTTTGACTTCCCAAAAGAAAATAAATCCATATCTTTCGAGAAAAATTATCAATGAAACACAATAAGTACCTTTTGTGACTATTATAGACAGGTGTAATTGGGTTGCAGAGATCTATATGAACTAGTTATAATCTCTCTATTGCTCTCTAGTGGCTCCTCTTGGGAATGGTAATCTGGTGTTTCTTGCCTTTCATACATGCATCACAAATGATATTTATATCTACAATTAACGACAAACCAACCACCATTTCTTTATTTTGTAATGTATGCAGACCTTTGTAGTTAAGGTGACCATAATGATGATGCCAGAGCTTGGACTGATCTGTGGTACTGATATGCAAACACTTTTCTTCTTTTACTTTTACGGGTGAATCAATAATCAACTTAAACATCATGTTTGGAGCCATGATGGATTCCGTCATTTTTCCCTTTTGTGGATGGTACATGCTACACACCCATTCATTAGTACCCAAAATAATTAGTTAATAATGTGATGGATCCTCCGACAATCCCCAATTTCGAGCTAGCTTGGCGACACTATAAGACAAGGGAAAAAGAAAGGGGAGTAAGCTCTAAAACTTAGTAAGTTCCTATGCAAATAATATGCATCATAGACACACTTTAACATAGACTTAACATGAAGTAAATTAACATAAGTGTCATTGTAAATCTCTTAATCGAACTTGGCATAGATGCTATTAAAACTTTAACATCATAGCTTACTCAATCAAATCTTACCAAGAGTTCATCACATACCGAGCTCATTAAGCATGAGTTTTGTGTACATACCTATTCCAACTTGTAACTTACCATAATCTTTCATCACATACCATAGTTATTCACAACTTAAACTTTGCCGTTAGGTTTCCCGTTGAACCACTTGGAATACTAAATGATACTCGGGAAATCTCACATACATAGTACCATATGCTATATCCCAGATATGGTCTTACATGGGAGCTCATATCGATGCCAATAGCCCAGCTATGGTATTTCACGAAGTCTCATATCGATGCCATATCCCAGATATGGTCTTACACGTAATCTCAACTAACCTTAGTGTCTTGACATTTGTATCCTATTTATTCCTAAGGTTCAACCGGGATATTTCTCACTTGTCAAAAATTTTTCGAATTCATTCTAAGAGTAAATCACAATTCATACAATAATAACAAAATTAAAACAATAAATTATTTACATATTAACTTACCTCGGTACAAAAATAGGAGAAATAGATCTAATCGTCAACAACCTTGTTTTTCCCTCGATCAAGGTCCGAACTTCATTTTTCTTGATCTATAATAGTAAATTTATCTTATTTATTATTCACATTATTCAATTCAGTCTAATAATCATACTATGGTAAAATTACACTTTTGCCCTTAAACTTTGACATATTTACATTTTTGTCCTTGGGCTCGTAAAATGAAATTTATCCATTTTCTTTGTTACCCAAGCCTAGCCGAACCATATACATGCTCATATAAACCCACATTTTTCATCAATTTAGATTTTTTTACTACCCATTTTACAATCTTTTACAAATAGGTCCCTTTTTAGTGTTTTCATGGAAAATTATTTAGTAAAAGTTGTTTATTACACATTAAACTTTCATTTTCTACCATTAAACATCAAAACACATGCATGCATGGGTAAATTTTTAAACTTGAACCCTACTTCAAAATAGTGGTAGAAATGGAAAGATCGGGTGAATACGACTTCAAAAACGTAAAGAGCATTAAAAACGGGGCTAGGATGCACTTACTATAAAGCTTGAAAGTTGAAGAAAACCTAGCTATGGAGAGCTTGAGAATTTCAGCTATGGTGAAGAAGATGGACACCAATTTTGACTTTATTTTCCCTTTTTATTCTTTTATTTACCAAATGACCAAAATGCCCTTTTCACCTTTCTTTAAAATTTTATCTCTCCATGTCCATTTTTGTCCATTAACTTAAAAATTTGTCTAATTATCATCTAAGGACCTCTCATAGCAATTGGACACCTCTAGCATGTAGAACTCAACTTCTGCACTTTTTACAATTTAGTCCTTTTGACTAAATTGAGTGCCCAAACGTCAAAATTTTTAAACGAAATTTTCACGAAATCATTCTGTGAAACTGTATACTATAAAAATATAATAAAAATAAATTTTATTGCGTCGAATTTGTGGTCCTGGAACCACTATTCCTACTAGCCCTAAAATTGGGCTGTTACAACTCTCCCCCCTTTAGGGATTTTCATCCCCGAAAATCTTACCAGAAAAGAGGTTTGGGTACTGTTTTCTTATAGCCTCCTTAGGTTCCCACGTAGCTTCTTCAACTCCATGTCTTTGCCACAGCACTTTCACAAGAGCTATACTTTTATTCCTCAACTGTTTTACTTCCTGGGCTAATATCTTGATCGGTTCCTCACTATATGTTATATCCGGTTGAATCTCTATTTTTTTGGAAAAATCACATGTGAAGGATCAGAACGATATCATCAGAACATCGGCACATGAAATACATTATGAATCTTTTCTAACTCTATCGGTAAAGTTAATTGATACGCCACTGGCCCTATTCTTTCAACAATCTCATACGACCCAATTAAACGCGGACTCAACTTGCCCTTATGGCCAAATCTAAGAATTTTATTCCACGGAGATACTTTTAAAAATACTTTATCCCTAACTTGAAACTCAATCTCTTTCCTTTTCAAATCCCCATATGATTTATGTCTATCGGAAGCAGCTTTCAAACAATCTCGAATTACTTTTACTTTCTCTTCGATTTCCTTGACCAAGTCGACCTCGTGAATCTGTTTCTGACTAAGTTTGGTCCAATACAAAGGTGTTCGGCACTTGCAGCCGTACAATGCCTCAAAAGGCGCCATCTTTATATTCTACTGAAAACTGTTGTTATAGGCAAATTAGAACAATGGTAGATATTTTTCCCAATTACCCTCAAATTCTAGAACACAGCTTCGAAGCATATCTTCAAGTATCTGAATTACCCTTTAGGATTGACCGTCGGTCTGTGGGTGAAACGCAGTACTAAAACTCAATCTCGTACCCAAGGCTTCTTGCAACTTTTTCTAAAACCTCAAAGTAAACCTCGGATCTCTATTCGAAATAATAGAAATATGTACCCATGCAATCTCACAATCTCAGCAATGTACAGCTCAGCTAGCTTATCAAACGAGTAATTAGTATGTACCGATATAAAGTGAGTCGATTTCGTCAATCTATTAACAATAACCCAAATGATATCTCTCTTGTAACATCTCGAAATAGGGCCTAAACGGAACAGTGGTTACGAAACCACGAATCTGAAAGAGAAAAGTTTAGTTTGATTAAATTTTATGATTTACCGAGTGGTTAGATGCATGTGTTAGAGTACCGATCAGAAATTTCAGTGATTGCATGTCCGATTTTCATATTAGGGCCTAATTGCAAAAGTTGATAAATATGAGTTCTAAATGTTAAATAATTAAATTAAAGTGCATAATTGAAGTAGAGGTCCTTAAATGGTAATTAAATCATTATATTTTCATGGACAAAAAAAGATATACATAGGTAGAAATAACAAAAAATTTTTAATGAAGGGTATTTTAGTCATATGATAATTAAAAGATTAAAAAAGGGACAAAGATGGCAAAATATGCTCATCTTCTTCCTTAGGACGAATATCAAGGGGTTCTCCATAGCTAGGGTTTGTTTCAAGCTTCCAAGCTCCATAGTAAGTGATTCCAAGCCCTGTTTTTAATGTTCTTTACATTTTTGGAGTCCCGGTAACTTGCTTAAGCTTATTCTAGCAATAATTTAACTTAAGATTTGTATTTGGAAAAATACCCATAGGTGAAATGTGTTTATTTTGATGTTTTATGATAGAATATGAAGCTTTAATTTATGTTAAATAAATTTTGCTAAGCGATTTTAAGCGAAAACGAGTAAAATGACAAAATTGGTAAAAATACCTAATGTTCATAAGTACATGTTAGAGTGAGAATTTGATGTTTCCATAGAAGGAAAAAATGATCAGCATGTCATAAAACATAATAAAATAGGATGAAGTTTAATTTTTGAGCCTTGGGAAAAAAGTGTAAATATGTAAAAGTTTTGGGGTAAAAGTGTAATTTTGCCAAAGTTTGAGTCAAGGACTGTTTTGATAAATGTGAGTATTAAATAAGCTAAATTTATTATTATAGATCAAGAAGAACGAAATACGGAGGTAGACCGGGGAAAGAAAAAGATAGAGGACTAAATTGATATAGTTGATTGTATTTTGTTTCGAGGTAAGTTTGCGGTAAATAAATACAATTTTCTATATTTTATGTTACTATTGTTAATTTCCAGCATGTGTATATTTATTTCATGAAATTATTCAAAGAAGACTCCAACATGAATTGAAGGAGAAGTAATTTCAGATAGTCCGGTTGAACCTTAGGAATGTGTAGGATACGAATGTCATGATATTAGGGTTTAAGGATACCATGTAAGCCCGTGCCAAGGCATGGCCATTGGTAAGGTTCTAAGGCAAGGATACCATGTCAAGACATGGCATTAATAAGTTACTATAAGGCAAAGGTTCCATGTAAGACCATGCCAAAGCATGGCATTGGTGAGTTCATAAGGCAAGGATACCACGTAAGACCATGACAAGTCATGGCAATGGTAAGGTACCCGTGTATCCTTAGTATTCCAAGTGGTTCAACAGGGGAAAATTTAAAGAGAACATCATGGTAAGGTAAGGTAAGACGAGTTATACATCAAAAGGTAAGATAAGCTAATGATAGAAGAACAAAGGTAAGTATATAATGCTCATGTATGTTTGATAAGGAAAAAGATAAGTAAAATAATTCTTATGAAAGTTGTTATTTATCTGCTTGCAAACTTACTAAGCTTAATGCTTACCCCTTTATTTTGCTTCTCTTTTATAGTTTTTACAAGCTATCTCGGGGATCATAAAGCATGTCGGAGATCCGGACACACTATCTTCAATTATTTTGGTATAGCTAGACGCTTCATTTTGAGTATGGCATGTATAGCATAGCAATCATTTTGAGTGCATAATATTATGATATGGCTTATGGATGGTATGAAAATGCTTGATGATGGTTAGCTATTGGGTTGGCTAATCAAAGACATGTTTGGTTTTATGTATGCCTAAATGCTAGTTATTCCATGGAAATCATGAAAAAGGGTGAATTTAGCTTTAAAACAGTATTGATCAGTAGCAATGACGTAGATTTGAAAAATCACTAAAAATAGTAGAAATGGACCTAGATAGTGAATGAGAGATAGAATTAAATCTTATTGAGTCTATTTTCATATGGAGAATCAAAACAGGTAAATGAGTTGTATTTTATGATATACTTTAGTTTTAGTGAAACAGGGTCAGAGTGATTTCTAAATCCCCTGTTCTAACTTTAGAAGTTCGCCATAAATTTTACAAAAACAATTAGAAGTCATACTATATATGTATATATTCCTTATTGAGTCTATTTTTAATAAAAATAAACGGCATAATCATTGGATTTCTGTATAGGAAGAAATTTGATTTGAAGTGCACAGAGTTTAGATTAGCCAAACCCTGAAACAGGGGAGAATTTAACTAATAAACTGTACTAATTGGCCCAACCAAAAATTCTATAAAAAAATTAGTAAGTAGATATATGAGTCTAGTTTCAGAGAAAATTTACGGATTTCGATTTCGAGTTTCATAACTCGAGATATGATTTTTTTTAGCAACTTTAATGCATACGGACAGTTTATTGCGGAAAAAAATAAATTGTTTAAACTTGATTAAGTTGTAAGGTAAGTTTAGTAACGCCTCGTGCTCGATTCCGAAGACGGTCTCGGGTAAAGGGGCGTTACATTTCTTTTTCGGAGTCAAAGGAAAACCCATTATGAAATTCATCGTAATCCTATCCCATTTTCACTCGGGCACCATCACTGGTTGAAGTAAACCCCAAGGTACTTGGTGTTCGGCTTTCACTTGTTGACAAATCAAACATCTCGTAATAAACTTGGAGATATCTCTTTTCATTCCCGACCACCAATACATTTTCTTTAAATTATTATACATTTTCGTACTACCTGGATGCACAAATAAACAATAGTTATGCGCCTCATGAAGAATTTTCTGAATAAGTTCATCATTCTTCGGTACACATACTCTACCTCGGAACATCAAACAATCATCGGATCCCACATGAAAATATGAATCACTAACCGATTCACAATGAGCTCTCTAGGCTTGCAAATCACTGTCACATTTTTGGGCTTCACAAATCTGCTGAATAAACATCGACCTAGCTCTCAACTCGGCTAAAATAGAACCGTCATCAGATAAAGTCAATCTCGTGTTCAATGCCCTCAAGGCAAACAAGGCCTTCCTACTCAAGGCGTTCGCGACTACATTCGCTTTACTCGGGTGATAGTCAATCACAAACTCATAATCTTTTAGCAACTAGAGCCATCTTCGTTGCCATAAGTTCAAATCCTTCTAAGTCATCAAATACTTTAAACTCTTATGGTCGGTAAAAACATGACATTTCTCACCATACAAATGGTGTCGCGATATCTTCAAAGCAAACACAATAGCGGCTAATTCCAAATCATGTGTCGGGTAATTCTTCTTATGTGGCTTCAATTGTCTCGAGGCATAAGCTACCACATTGCCTTCTTGCATCAACACACATCCTAATCCATTCAGTGACGCGTGTATCATAAACTCCTTTCCCGGTTTAGGTTGCACTAAAATCAGTGCCTCGGTCAATAAGGCTTTCAACTTCTTAAAACTTTGCTGACATTTTTCGGACCATTCAAACTTGACATCTTTTTGCAACAATCTCGTCATAGGAGTAGCAATCATTGAAAATCCTTTGACAAATTGGCGGTAGTAACCGACTAAGCCCAAAAAGCTCCTAACCTCAGACACATTTCTTGGTGGTTTCCAATTAACAATCGCTGAAATTTTACTGGGATCAACCCGAATACCATCACCTGAAACGGTATGTCCCAAGAATCTAACTTCTCTGAGCCAAAACACACTTTTACTGTACTTAGCATATAACTGTTTGCCTCTTAAAATTTGTAAAACAACTCTCAAATGCTCAGCATGCTCGGTCTCATCACGAGAATAAATCAGCATGTCATCAATAAAAACAACTACAAACTTATCCAAATATGGTTAGAAAATTCGGTTCATCAAGTCCATGAAAATAGCAGGGGTATTAGTTAATCCAAATGGCATAACAAGAAATTCATAGTGCCCGTACCTTGTTCAAAAAGTAGTTTTCAGCACATCTGACTCTTTAACTTGTAACTTCCGGATCTCAAATCAATCTTTAAAAACACAGTTGCTCCTCTCAACTGGTCAAACAAGTCATCAATCCTTGGTAAAGGATACTTATTCTTTATGATAACCTTGTTAAGTTGTCGATAATCAATGCACAATCTCATGGATCCGTCTTTCTTCTTTACAAATAACACTAGAGCACCCTAGGGGGAATAACTCGGTCTCGCAAAACCCTTATCTATCAATTCTTGCAACTGAGCTTTTAATTCTTTTAATTTAGTCGGAGCCATCCTATACAGATCAATCGATATTGGTGAAGTACCGGGGACTAACTTAATGCCAAATTTAACATCTCTAACTGGAGGTAACCCAGGCAACTCTTCCGAGAACACGTCTAGATATTCACAAACTATCAGTAGTGATTCAATTTTTAATTCAGACTATTTTGTATTCAGCACGTAAGCTAGATAAGCTTCATAGCCTTTCCTTACATATATTTGGGTAGACAACGAAGAAATCACAACAGGTAACTCATCTGACTCATCTGAATCAATCCGAAGAATTTCACTATTTTCACATTTTAGTTTAATAATCTTTCTTTTACAGTTTCACTACGGCACCATGCAATGTCAACCAATCCATACCCAAAATAACATTGAATTCATCAAATGGAAACAGCATTAAATCAATTGGAAAACATTGACCTCGAATCATCAAGAGACAATTCTTGAAAACTCTATCAACTAATACATGTTTCCCTAAAAGGGTTGACACTCTAATCACAAACTCGGTAAACTCAACAGACAAACTTTTACTAGTTACCAATTTCATACATACATAAGAATAAGTCGATCTAGGATTGATCAATGCAACTACATTAGTGTTATAGAGAGAAAAAGTACCAGTGATAACATCGGGAGATGTCGCTTCTTCGCTAGCACAGATAGCATAAGCTCTGGCAGGTGCTCGAACTTCAGATCTTACAGCGGTGTCTTTCATCATACCTTTACTACTAGTGCCATTCTCGGTATTTCTCGATGGCCTACCCCTTGTAGCAATATTACTCAGCCTCACACTCTAAAAATTTTCCCTCTCAACCATTTCAGAACAATCACGGATAAAATGCTCATGAGAGCCATACTTGAAACATGGGTGTCATTCACCCTACACTCGCCGGGATGATGTCTGCCACACTGTGGACATTCAATCTATTTGACTTTACATTTTCCACACTCGCCATTGAGGTGGCTT
Source organism: Gossypium anomalum (assembly GCA_025698475.1). NCBI lineage: Eukaryota > Viridiplantae > Streptophyta > Magnoliopsida > Malvales > Malvaceae > Gossypium > Gossypium anomalum. The sequence goes on from CM046963.1 coordinate 46,202,406, forward strand.
GAGATTTAAAACTCAAATGTTGTTTCTCAAGATATCTGCGTGAATACCCCGCTGAAACATTTGAACGAGAATACATTTCTTTAGACTTATTGGACTAAGATGGAAACGACTTACTCATCTGTCTTTTCTTTGAATCTTTAGCTTCAAGACCAGCTTTCCTCTTCTCTTTATTCAATTCTTCGGCCTTACAAGCCCGTTCAACCAATACCATAAACTCTTTCAGCTCTAAAATCCCAACTAACACACTAATGTTTTCATTCAAATCCATCTTCAAATCTTTTGCACATGATGGCCTCAGTGGAAACACACTCCCGAGCATATTTACTCAGTCTGTTAAATTCTCACCTATACTCTGTTACGGTCATACGACCCTGTTTCAACTCAAGAAACTCCTTACGTTTCTAATCGATGAATCTCTGGCCAATATACTTCTTACGAAACTCTTCCCGAAAGAAGTCTCATATGACTGTTTCTCTCGGAACTACAAATACAAGTGTATTCCACCAATGATATGCAGAATCTCTCAGAAGCGAGATAGCACACTTTAAACATTCATCCGGTATGCATGACAGCTCATCAAATACTCATGGAATTTTCGAGCCAAAACTCGGCTCTTTCAGGATCATTATCCATATTAGCTCCAAAATCTTCCGCCCCATGCTTTCGGATCTTATCTACCGGGGGCTTGTTCATCCTCATGAAATCTATACCTTGAGGGGCTATGGGAACCGGTAGAGGAATGGGTGGGGTGGAGGAGGTTGGGCATTCAGATTTGTTCGAATAAATTTCATATACCTCTCATTCATCATGTGGAGAAAGGCTTCCCTGCCTCCTTCTCCTTGACTAACCGTAGGGGGCCTACTATCAGATGGTGCTGGCCCTTGAGCGAGAGTCGACGCACTACTTTTGACTTCATCAGTGTAACGCCCCCACGCCCGAGACCGTCGCCGGAGTCGAGTATGAGGTGTTACTAAGCTTAATTTAACATTTTTAGAACTTTGGATTATTTGTTTCTACATTCACAGCTTTTAAGCTACTTGCGTCACAGTCACAAGAAAAATCATATCTCGAGTTACGAAACTCAAAATCAAGATCCGTAAATTTTCCTTTAATATATACTCATATACCTATCTAATAATTTTTTTCTAGAATTTTTGGTTGAGCCAATTAGTACAGTTTATTAGTTAAAGTTACCCCTATTTCAGGACTTGATTGGTTTGACCTCTATTTACTACGAACCACATTTCTCTCTGTAAAAAATTCATATAACTATGAGGCTTATTTAAAATAAAACTAGACTCAATAAGGATTATGAGGATATAAAATACACCACTTAATTATATCTTTACAATTTATGGTGAATTTCTAAATTTGGAATAGGGGATTCAGAAATTGCTATTACCCTGTTTCACTAAAATTCAAATCTATTTTAACATATAATTCCTTTACCTGTTTCATTTGTTTCATGTGAAACTAGAAATAATAAGATTCAATTTGATATGTATTCCATCACCAAATTCAATTTCTATGATTTTTATTAAATTTTCAAACTCGCGTCAATGTTCTTTGCTGATGATTCATTTATGGCAAATTTCATCCCTTTTATGAGTTTTTATGCACTAAGTATCTTAATAATTTTCCTTAACATCAAACAAAATCTAAACTAACCATTTTCATAATTTATCATTATCAAACATTTTCTCAACCATTCGATCACCATATCATAAGATCATTTACACAAAATAGGTATATTGCTATACATGCCATACTTAAATTTACAAGCCATTTACCAAGAGTCTTAGGATAGTGTGATTGAGCCTTCGACCTATCCCGACTCACGAAGTGGCTTGTCCAAAACTACAATGAGTAAGAAGGAGGGAGTAAGCATAAATGCTTAGTAAGTTCATATGCAAATAATAAGTAACATAACAAACGGTCATACCAATCAACATTAGCATGCATCACTAAAACACATATCACATTTCTAATCATTTTTTTTATCATCTTATTGCCTTATTTGATTGTATCAATACTCAACCCGAGGGGTTAAATACTTACCTGTCCAAAATATCCATTTCACATCACTTACCAATACGTCTCTTTACATCTCGAATATTCCTCCATTTGAGTATAACTTTACCCGTTGAACACATCGGAATATAATTCGGATACATGGATAACTTGCACATAAGTGCCATATATGCAATCAAGCAATCAAGTAACCCGCCCATAAGCGAACTCGGACTCAACTCAACGAGCTCGGGCGTTCGCATCCATAAGTGAACTCGGACTCAACTCAACGAGTTCGGATGCTCAACCATCCTAGTGACATGTCACTTGTATCCTAATCTATTCCTAAGGTTCAAACGGGATTTTCCTCGAACACATATCATTGCCATCTTTCGTAAAATACCGAAACCAATACTCGGTAACACTTTATATTTAACAAATAATACAAATAATTTACATTTTATTCGAAAAATTCGAAAATAACCACAAAGCATATATTTCATGATAAAAATCAGCATATCATATAATTAACATCAATAATTTAAAAAAAACAATTATACTATATTATTTACACATGAACTTACCCTGGTACCAAAATACAAAGATTTTGCAATTTAGTCCACAATCTTTTCTTTTCCTCGATTGAGGTCGATTCCACGTCTTTCTTGATCTAAAATAACACATTTAGCTTATTTAATACTCACATTATCAAATTAATCCTTAACTCAAATTTTGGCAAAATTACAATTTTACCCTTAAACTTTTACATATTTACATTTTTGCCCCTAGGCTCGTTATTAAACTTTATTCGTTATTCTTATGTTTTACAACATGCTGATCACTTTTCTCTTCTATGGCAACATCAAATTCTCACTCTAACATGTACTTGTGACTATTAGGTATTTTTACCGATTAAGCCCTTTTACTCGTTTTTGCTTAAAATCGAGTAGTACAAGTTGTCTAACATAATTTAAAACTTCATATTCTATCATAAAACATCAAAATACACAAATTTCACCTATGGGTATTTTTCCAAATATAAACCCTAGGTTAAATTATTGCTAACATAAGCTTAATCGAGTTATCGGGATCTCAAAAACGTAAAGAACATTAAAAACGGGGCTTGGAATCACTTACTATGGAGCTTGGAAGCTTGAAACAAACCCTAGCTATGGAGAACCCTTGAAATTTCGGCCTAAAGAAGAAGGTGGACAAAAATTTGCTTTTAATTTTGTTTTTAATTCATTTTAATAACTAAATGACCAAAATGCCCTTACTACTAAACTTTCCAAAAATTCCATGTCCTAATTTTGTCCATGAACTTAAATTAGTCAAATTGCTATTTAAGACCTCCTAATTAATATTTCAATGCAATTTCATACTAAAAACTTCTAGAATGCAAATTTTGTAACTTATTCGATTTAGTCCCTACTTTCAATTTAAACACTTTAGGCATAGAATTTCTTCACGAAATTTTCACACAATCATGTAATCATATCATAAACCTCAAAATAATTATAAAATAATTATTTCTATCTCGAATTTATGGTCACAAAACCACTATTCCGATTAGGCCCTAATTCGAGATATTACAATCAGGCTCGGCTCGATTAAGATCCATTACTATAAGAAAACACAATTTACAATTGTCAAGAGTCATCACACTATCACAGTTCATTTATGACATGTATAGCTAGACTCTTACACACGCTACGTTAGTCCAAGAATCGACTAAACTGTAGCTCTGATACAACTAAATTTAACACCCCTTACCTGTATCCAATGCCGGAACAGGGTACGAAGCATTACCAGACTTAAACACAAGCAAACATACACTTTCGGGTTATAATTTTTGCATTCAAATTTAAAACTTTTTGTATTCAATCGCAATGTCTCTATTACGAGCTTATGAGGCCGAAAACATATTTTGGAAGTGGTTTGGTACTAAACCGAGAATTTTAAAAATTTTCACAACACTTAGAAAATTTCTCATCAAAACAGGGGTCACACGCCCGTATGGCTTGGGACACGCCCGTGTGGGTGGCCGTGTGGTCACACACGCCCGTGTTCCTTACCCATGTAACTCTCTGTTTATGACGTCATCAACAAATTGAAGTCACATGCCCAAGTCACACGCTCGTGTGCTTATGCCATGTGGGCGATTTAATTTTCATAATTTTTCCTAAAATAGGTGCAGACTTCACACGCCCTGGGCACATGCCCATGTCCCTGGGTCATGTCCTTCATACAGCTAAGATACATTGCCATGTCTTTGCCCGTGTGGCCAATTCGAAGCTAAAATTCCAAAATGCAAGGGACACACGGCCAAATCACACATCCATAAGGCAAGCCGTGTGTCACACATGTGTCTACCCGTGTGGACAAAAATAAGGCTATTAACCAAGACATTTTGCCACCCTTACTTGCACAAACCTACACAACCATAAGCAACACAATTCCAAGCATATTCATACAACCAATTCAGCCACCAACAACATATCAACGTATCATTTACATGCAACCATCTAGCACATACAAACATCACCTATTTATCAACTCAATCCATGCAAATTCACACATCAATGAAAACATCATCTTATGCATATATATATACTTAATCCAATATTAGCCAATTTCAATGGCCGTTTAGAAAATGAATTATCAAATAACATAAGCCAACACTTTTGGCCAAATCAACTATGACACATAACAAAATGACCAAGTCCTTATACATGCCATAACTCAAAATGTCAAATTTATTGGTATCAAAAATAATCAGTCAATAGTGTGATGGATCCTCTGATTATCCCCAATTCCGAGCTAGCTTGGCGACACTATAAGACAAGGGAAAAAGAAAGGGGAGTAAGCTTAAAGCTTAGTAAGTTCCTATGCAAATAATATGCATCATAAAAACACTTTAACATATACTTAACATGAAGTAAATTAACATAAGTGTCATTATAAATCTCTTAATCGAACTTGGCATAGATGATATTAAAACTTTAACATCGTAGATTACTCAATCAAATCTTACCAAGGGTTCATCACATACCGAGTTCATTAAGCATGAGTTTTGTGTACATACCTGTACCAACTTGCAACTTACCATAATCTTTCATCACATACCATAGTTATTCACAACTTAAACTTTGCCGTTAGGTTTCTCGTTGAACCACTTGGAATACTAAAGGATACTCGGAAAATCTCACATACATAGTACCATACCAATGCCATATCTCAAATATGGTCTTACATGGGATCTCATATTGATGCTAATAGCCCAGCTATGGTCTTACACAAAGTCTCATATCAATGTCATATCCCAGATATGGTCTTACACGTAATCTCAACTAACCCTAATGTCATGACATTTGTATCCTATCTATTCCTAATGTTCAACTGGGATATTTCTCACTTGTCGAAAATTTGCCGAATTCATTCCAAGAGTAAATCACAATTCATACAATAATAACACAATTAAAGCAATAAATAGTAATGCATTATTTACATACGAACTTACTTCGGTAAAAAAAAAGGAGAAATAAATCTAATCGTCAATAACCTTGTTTTTCCCTCGATCAAGGTCCAAACTTCATTTTTCTTGATCTATAATAGCAAATTTAGCTTCCTTATCATTCACATTATTCAATTCAGTCCAATAATCATACTATGGTTAAATTACACTTTTGCCCGTACACTTTGACATATTTACATTTTTGTCCTTAGGCTCGTAAAATGAAATGTATCCATTTTCTTTGTTACCCAAGCCTAGCCGAGCCATATGCATGCTCATATCAGCCCACATTTTTCATCAGATCAAATTTTTTTTACTACCTATTTTACAATCTTTTACAAATAGGTCCCTTTTTGGTGTTATCCTAGAAAATCACTTAGTAAAAGTTGTTTATTACACATTAAACTTTCATTTTCTACCCTTAAACATCAAAAAACATGCATTTCATAAATGGGTAAATTTTTAAACTTGAACCCTACTTCAAAATAGTGGTAGAAATGGAAAGATCGGGTGAATACGACTTTAAAAACATAAAGAGCATTAAAAATGGGGCTAGGATGCACTTACTATCAAGCTTGAAAGTTGAAGAAACCCTAGCTATGGAGAGCTTGATAATTTCGGCTATGGTGAAGAAATGGACACCAATGTTGACTTTATTTTCCCTTTTTATTCTTTTATTTACCAATGACCAAAATACCCTTTTCACCTTTCTTTAAAATTTTATCTCTCAATGTCCATTTTTGTCCACTAACTTAACAATTGGTCTAATTATCATCTATGGACCTCTAATTTAAAATCTCAGAGCAATTGGACACCGCTAGCATGCAGAACTCAACTTTTTCACTTTTTACAATTTAGTCCTTTTGACTAAATTGAGTGCCCAAACGTCAAAATTTTCGAACGAAATTTTCACGAAATCATTTTGTGAAATTGTAGACCATAAAAATCTAACAAAAATAAATTTTACTGCATCAAATTTGTGGTCCCAAAACTACTATTCTAACTAGCCCTAAAATTGGGTTATTACACTTTCTTTGATGAAAGTTACATGGATGAATTCGAACCTCGATGTAAAAAAGTAATCGAGACACTTTCAAAAAATACACAAAGTCCTATAGAAATGATTTGAGAACCAACTCCTAATAGTATACCTGCAAACGGTTAGCAGCATAGGGTGCTTCGTTGTAATTGTAGGGTTTCTTGCAAGCTTGAGATCTTCCAATCTAGCGAAAGTGTTTTACACATTGAGTCTACTAAACAAGAAGATGATGACCCAATCATATATGATGAAGCGATGTAGAGTGCTAATTCCAAACTTGGGGAAATAGTTATGAAAGTTAAGATGGATTCTATGATTTTCAAATTAGTGTAGGAACTCGTAGACTTACTGGAAGGGATAAAACCTATAGGGTGTAAGTGGATCTATAAGAAGAAAAGAAATGTAGATGGAAAAGTGGAAAATTACAAGGCCATACTTGTAGCAAAAGGTTATACTTAGAAAGAATGTATCGATTATAAAGAAACCTTCTCTTCTATTGTCATGCTCAAGTCAGTCTGCATATTGTTATCCATTTAAGTGGCTCTCGATTACAAGATCTAGCAAATTGATGTTAAGATAGCGTTCTTGAACGACTATCTTGAAGAGAGCATTTATATGATGTAACCTATTAGATATATAGCTAAAGGAAATGAGCATAACGTTTGTAAACTTCTTAGATCTATATATGGACTTAAGCAAGCATATTGCTCATGGAATCAAAGATTTGATTAAGCGATCAAATTATTTGGATTTGAGAAAAATGTAGATGAACCTTGTGCTTATAAACATATTAGGGATGGAAAGGTGGTCTTTCTTGTTCTATATGTCAATGACATTCTACTCATTAGAAATGATGTAGGGACATTGTCATCAATTAAACTATGGTTAACTCAATAGTTTAGTATGAAGGACTTGGAAGAAACTAATTTTGTTCTAGGTCTTTGAATCCTAAATGATCGAAAGAAAAAAGTCATAGCATTATTACAAGTTTCATACATAGACAAAATATTGGAATGACAATAGTAGTTCGTGGTATGAGAAAAATAGAAAAAGTTGTTAGGTTGAAAGCTGAGAACGGTAAGAATCTGTTTTGCTCAAAGCACGAGTATATTTCGGGAAAAGTTTATTGCTATAAATATCACAAACCAGCTCGATTTTCGAATTTGTATTTTTCTGCTGTGCAAGCAAACCGTTTTAAAACTAGATTTTTCCAGCAGTTAGAAATTAAGTTAAGCTTGTTAGAAGATTTTGTGACACTAGGGACTAAATTGAATAAATTGAAAGCTGTCATGAAATTATGCTATAGATAAAAAAGTATAGGGTCCTTATTGAAAGGATGTGAAATCAGATTTTGATCGATGTTAAATATAAAAAAATATGAGTATTTCAGTTATAAGGACTAAAATGAATAAAATGAAAAATATGTTGATTATGTGTTTTAATGTGATTTGGATGTGAACTAATTTTGTTTTCATAATTAAATTATCGAAAATAGCTAAAGACGATGTTGGGTTGACTCGAGAGTAAGGAAAGATGAGAGTCATAGACGAGTGATGAAAATACGATTTGTACTTTTATGATTTGAGTTCAATATACATATATACATATATACATATATAGAATGTCGAGAGTTGAATTGAGGTGAGCATAGCATAAACAAGCATGATATGAAACTATGATATGTGATTCATGAACATATATGTATTGATTCATTGGTTACCCTATTAACTGCCTCGGGAAGAGTCGAGTATTGCTGGAAAATATCCCGTTCGAAAATAGTTTTCTTGCACAACGGAAAATAAAAATTTAAAATTCGACCCATTTTGTGATTTTATAGTAATAAACCCTAGACCTAATTTGCACCTATGTTTTTGGATAGACATATCCTTTTCATTCCCGACTTTCAACCAAACGATCTTCTCTGTTATTCTCGTACCACAAACTGCTTCGAGTGTAGGTTCAAATAAATCGAATCAAACACAAAACTAGAAATAGTTTTCTTTTATTTAATGTGAAAACAAAAATTCTCTTCTTAAGTAGAAACCGATAGAATCATTATTCTGGAAAATATATTTAATTCTTAGAGAATAAAAGTCTTTCTATTTTGAGGTAAAATAATGATATTTGAAAGTTGTGTGTAAATAGCCCTACTAGTGCGATCTATTTAAAGGGAGAGAAGGTAGATCCCTTGTTGAATTGTAGAAGTTTATTTCAACTATAAAAATGAACTCTTTGTCTAACAAGAAGTATAGATGGTGACAACCCTAGCTATTTTTACTAGGAAAAATAGTGTAACACCCCCACACCCGAGACCGACGCCGGAATCGAGCTTGAGGTGTTACCGAACATAATTTATCAATTTAAGTACTTCGAATCATTTGTTTCTACATTCACAACTTTCTAGCTATCTGCATCACAGTTACAAGAAAAGTCATATCTCGAGTTACGAAACTTGAAATCAAGATCCGTAAATTTTTTCTAAGTCTAGACTCATATATATATTTACTAATTTTTTTTTAGAATTTTTGGTTGGGCCAATTAGTACAGTTTATTAGTTAAAGTCTCCCCTATTTCAGGGTTTGACTGCTTTGACCTCTATATATTATGAATCAGATATATCTCTATACAAAATTTCAATGAATATGAGATTTGTTTCTCTTAAAACTATACTCAATAAGGAAACTTTACATGTAAAGAAAAACTTATAATTATTTTTTTAATATTTATTATAAATTTTTAAAGTCAAAACAGGGGATCCAGAGATCATTCTGGCCCTATTTCACAAAACTTTAAATATCTCATAAACTATAATTTATATGCCTGTTTTGTTCAATCCACATGAAAATAGACTCATTAAGCTTCAATTTCATAACTTAATCATCATTTAGCTCCACTTATACTATTTTTAGTGATTTTTCAAATTCATGTCATTGCTACAGCAATATTCTGTTTTAAGGCAAGTTTCATCTTTCCATGAATTTTTTTATGAACTAGATAACCTATTAAACTTCCATGATATCAAACATGATCTAATTAGCCATCACCATGACTTATCAATATCAAACATTTTCTCAACCAAACATGGCCATATCATAAAATTATTTACACAAAATAGGTACATTGCTATACATGCCATACTTAAGTTTTACAAGCCATTTACCAATAGAAATCCTTCGGATAGTGTGATCGAAACTTCGACCTGTCCCAATTCCCAAGCTGACTTGTTCAAAACAACAATGAATGAAAAAGAGGGAGTAAGCATAAATGCTTAGTAAGTTCATATGCAAATAACAAGTAACATAACAATACAATTATACCAAACAACCTTAGCATGGCATCACCAAAACATATATCACATTTCTAAACATCATTCATCGTCTTACCACTTTATCGTTGTTGTATCTATTTTCAACCCGAGGGTTAAGTATATACCTGTCCAAAGTGCCCATTTCACAACACTTACCAAAACGTCACTTCCATCTTAAGTGTTCTTCCATTTCATAGAAAATTTCACCCGTTGAACACATCGGAATATAACTCGGATACACGGATAATTTGCACAAAAGTGCCACATATGTAATCAAGCAATCATGTAACCCGCCCATAAGTGAACTCAGACTCAACTCAACGAGCTCAGGCGTTCGCATCCATAAGTGAACTCGGACTCAACTCAACGAGTTCGGATGCCTAGTTACATCTCACGAACTCGAACTCAACTCAACGAGTTCGGATGCCTAGTTACATCTCACGAACTCGGACTCAACTCAACGAGTTCGAACATTCGCATCCATAAGTGAACTCAGACTCAACTCAACGAGTTCGGATGCTCAACCATCCTAGTGACATGTCACTTGTATCCTAATCTATTCCTAAGGTTCAAATGGGCTTTTTCTCTCGATCTGACATTAGCCGTCTTCCACGGAATATCGGAACTGATACTCGGTAGCAATTCATATTTATCAAGTAGTAAACATAATTTGCATATTACTCAACATTAACCACAAAGCATAATATTTCACAATAAAAATCAGCATATCATATAATCAACATCAATAACTTAAAAATAACAATTATGCTACATTATTTACACATGAACTTACCTTGGTACCAAAATATAAAGATTTTGCAATTTAGTCCACAATCTTTTCTTTTCCTCGATCGCGACTTGATTCCCGTTTCTCTTGATCTATAATACCAAATTAATCTTATTTAGTACATACATTCATCAAAACAGCATTTAATACGAACTTTGGAAAATTACACTTTTGCCCCTAAACTTTCGCATAATTACACTTTTTCCCTAGGCTCGGGAATTAACCTTTATCCCTTATTCTTATGTTTTATGACATGCTGATCATTTTTCCCTTCTATGACAATATCAAATTCACACTCTAACATGTACTTATGACTATTAGGTATTTTTACCGATTAAGCCCTTTTTCTCGTTTTCACTAAAAACCGAGTAGCACAAGTTGTCTAACATAATTTAAAACCTCATATTCTATCATAAAACATCAAAATACACAAATTTCACCTACGGGTATTTTTCCAAATATAAACCCTAGGTTGAATTATTGCTAGCATAAGCTTAATCGAGCTACCAGGATTCCGAAAACGTAAAGAACATTAAAAATGGGGCTTGGAATCACTTACTATGGAGCTTGGAAGCTTGAAACAAACCCTAGCTATGGAGAACCCTTGAAATTTCGTCCTAATGAAGAAGATGGACAAAAATTGGCTTTTAATTTTGTTTTTAATTCATTTTAATAACTAAATGACCAAAATGCCCTTACTACTAAACTTTCCAAAAATTCCTTCCATGTCTTAATTTTGTCCATGAACTTAAAATTGGTCAAATTGCTATTTAAGACCTCATAATTAATATTTCAATGCAATTTCATACTAAAAACTTCTATAATGCAAATTTTGCAACTTATTCGATTTAGTCCCTACTTTCAATTTAAACACTTTAGGCATAGAATTTCATCACGAAATTTTCACACAATCATGCAATCATATCATAATAATCAAAATAATTATATAAAATAATTATTTCTATCTCGGATTTGTGGTCACGAAACCACTATTCCGATTAAGCCCTAATTCAGGATATTACAACTCTCCCCCCTTTTAAGGATTTTCGTCCTCGAAAATCTTACAGGTAAACAGGTGTGGGTATTGGTTTCTCATAGTTTCTTCAGGTTCCCATGTAGTCTCTTCTACCCCATGCTTTTGCCACAATACTTTCACGAGAGCGACACTTTTATTTCTTAGTTTCTTGACCTCTCGAGCTAAGATCTTAATCGGTTCTTCTTCGTAAGCCATATCCGGTCGTAGTTCAATTTCTGTCGGTGAAATTATATGTGAAGGAGCCGAACGATACCGACGTAGCATAGCTACGTGGAACACATCATGAATCCTCTCTAATTCAGGAGGTAATGCTAGCCGTTATGCTACCGTTCCAACTTTTTCAATTATTTCATACGGCCCAATAAAACGCGGACTTAACTTGCCCTTCCGTCCAAATCTAAGGACTTTCTTCCATGGAGACACTTTCAAAAAAACCTTATCCCCAACTTGAAACTCGATTTCTTTTCATTTCAAATCCGCATAAGATTTCTCGCTCTATCTCAGCGACTTTCAAACAATCTCGAATCACTTTCACCTTTTCTTCGGTTTATTTTATTAGATCAACTCCATAAATCTGATTTTCCTTGAGTTCAGTCCAATACAAAGGTATTCGACACTTACGACCATATAATGCTTCATAAGGTGCCATTTTCAAACTCGTCTGATAACTATTATTATAAGCAAATTCTACCAACGGTAAGTACCTTTCCCAACTACCTTGAAATTCCAATACGCAACATCTGAGCATATCTTCAAGAATCTAAATTACTCTCTCTGATTGTCCATCGGTTTGTGGATGAAAGGCAGTGCTGAAATTTAATTTTGTACCTAATGCCTCTTGCAACTTTTGCCAAAACCGTGAAGTAAATCTCGGATCTCTATCCGAAATGATTGACAAAGTTATTCCATGAAGTCTAACAATCTCACGGATATACAATTCAGCCAACTTATTAAGAGAATAATTTGTACGTATCGGAATAAAATGAGCCGATTTAGTCTGTCTGTCAACTATTACCCAGATGACATCTTTCTTTCCTGGAGTCAATGGCAACCCTAAAACAGAATCCATAGTAATCCGATCCTATTTCCATTCAGGAAACATAATAGGCTGAAGTAATCCTGAAGGCACTTGGTGTTCAGCTTTCACCTGTTGACAAATTAAACACTTTGATACAAACCCGGAAATATCTCTTTTCATTCCACTCCACCAATACATTTTCTTCAAGTCATTATACATTTTAAATCTTGCCGGATGAACCGCCAAATAGCCATTATGTGCTTCATGCAAAATCTTTTGAGTCAACTCATCATTTTTCGGTACACAAATCTGATTTTTAAACATCAAGCTACCATCAGAACCGATTCTGAAATCGATCCCGTGACGACTTCACACTATCTTCTCTTGGCTAGCAAATCTTGATCATTTTTCGAACTTCAAAATCTCTTGTAAAACATCGGTCTAGCTCTTATCTCTGCTAGAATCGAACTATCATCCGACATTTTCAATCGAGTGTTCATAACTCTCAAAGCAAACAACAACTTTCTCGCTTAAAGCATCAGCAACCACATTCGCTTTTCCGGATGATAATCAATAACAAGCTCATAATCTTTCAATAACTCCAACCATCTACGTTGTCTCAAATTTAAGTCTTTTTGTGACATCAAGTATTTAAGATTCTGTGATCAGTATATACTCGGCACTTTTCACCATACAAATAATGTCGCCAAATCTTCAAATCAAATACCACCGCAGCCAATTCCAAATCGTGAGTAGGATAATTCCTCTCATGAGGTTTTAACTACCTCGAAGCATAAGCCACCACTTTTCCTTCTTGCATGAGTACACAACCCAAGCCATTTAGAGAAGCATCATTATACACCACAAATTCTTTACCTGATTTGGGTTGTACTAACACTGGTGCTTCAGTTAATAACTTTTTCAATTCATCGAAACTTTGTTGACATTCTTCCATCCATTCAAATTTAACATCCTTTCGGAGTAGTCTAGTCATAGGAGCAGCAATTATAGAAAATTCGTTTACAAACCGCCGATAATACCCAGCTAGCCCCAAGAAACTTCTAACTTCAGTTACGTTTTTCGGTGGTTTCCAATCAATAATGGCTGAAATTCTACTAGGATCAACCCATATACCATCACCTGAAACAATATGACCCAAAAATCCAACTTCCCGGAGCCAAAATTCACTTTTACTAAACTTAGCATACAACTGCTTATTTCTCAAAGTTTGCAAAACTATCCTTAAATGCTCAGCATGCTCTGTCTCATCTTTTGAATAAATTAAAATATCATCTATAAACACCACAGCAAATTTGTCCAAGTATGGCCGAAATATGCGATTCATTAAATCCATAAACACAGTAGGAGCATTTGTCAACTCGAATGGCATAACTAAAAATTCATAATGACCGTACCTTATTCTAAAAGCAGTTTTAGGCACATCTGACTCTTTTACTCGCAGCCGATAATACCCAGATCTCAAGTCAATCTTTGAAAACCATGTCGCTCCTTTTAGCTGATCAAACAAATCATCAATTCTCGGCAATGGATACTTGTTTTTGATTGCCACCTTGTTTAACTGCCGATAATCAACACATAATCTCATAGAACCATCCTTCTTTTTCACAAATAACACAGGAGCACCCCAAGGTGAAAAACTCGGTCTTACAAAGCCTTTATCAGTCAACTCTTGCAACTGTGACTTTAATTCTTTCAACTCTGTTGGTGCCATTCTATATGGAGCAATCGAGATCGGAGCTGTTCCCGGTATCAAATCAATACCAAATTCTACTTCCCTGACTGGAGGCAAACCCGGCAATTCTTCTGGAAATACATCCGCAAATTCACACACAATCGGCACTGATTCAACTTTCTTTTCAACTTCTTTTGTATTAATTACATACGCCAAATAAGCTTCATAACCCTTTCTCAAATATCTCTGAGCCGACATTGAAGAAATCACACTAGACAACGCCTCTAATTTATCTGATTCAACCCGTAGAGTTTCACCGTTTTCACACTTTAATTCTATAACCTTTTCTTTGCAATTTACTATAGCATCATGCAATGTCAACCAATCTATACCCAAAATAACATCAAATTCATCAAACGGCAACAACATCAAGTCGGCTGGAAAGTAATGACCCCGAATCATTAAAGGACATTTCTTGCATACTTTATCAACTATCACACATTTGCCTAATGGATTCGACACTCTAATCATAAATTCTGTGTTCTCAATAGGTATATTCATACTAGACACCAGCTTCATGCATACATATGAATGAGTAGAACCGGGATCAATCAAAGCAATAACATTAATATCATAAAGAGAAAATGTACCGGTAATTACATCGAATGAGGAAGCATCTTCACGCGCTTTAATAGCATAAGTTCTAGCCGGAGCTCTTCCTTCAGATCTAACTGCTGCATCTCTGGCTATATTCTTACTGCTTGTTTCACTTCCAGCTTTTCTTGGATACCTTCCCCTCAAGTCTGCACCACTAGCTTTTACATTCTGAAATTTTTTTTTCTCATCTCTCTCTGGGCAGTCTCTAATAAAATGATCCGGAGAACCACATCGAAAACATTCATTTGCTCTGCACGGACCAAAATGATTTCTACCACACCAATTGGCTTTCGGGTTTAACAAATCTCGAGTTCCTTACTTCGGTTGTAGAAGTATTCTCCGAGATTTAAGACCCACATTCGCTTCTTAAAATTTCCATATGATTGCCCAATTGAAACTTGGGAACGAGGATTCATATTTCTTGACTTTCGGGTTCTTTGTGAAGGTGCTTTACTCATTGGCCTTTTCTTCCAATTTCGTGTCTCAGCCTCTACCTTTCTCTTCTCTTTAAGTAGTTCTTCAGCCTTGCAAGCTCAATCAACCAGTACTACCATTTCTTTCAGTTCAAGGATCCCGACAAATACCTTAATGTCTTCATTGAGCCCGTCTTCAAATCGTCTGCACATTTTAGCTTCTGTAGGAATATATTCTCTAGCATACTTACTCAACCTGACAAACTCCCTTTCGTATTCAGTAACTGTCATGTTCCTCTGGCTTTATTCAAGAAACCTCTTTACGCTTCGATCAATAAATCTTTCACTGATATATTTCTTCTGAAATTCTTCTTGAAAGAACTCCCAAGTTACTTTCTCTTTCGGTACTACTGAAGTCAATGTCTTCCACCAATGATAAGCTAAATCCCTCAACAATGATATAGCACATTTCAAGCATTCTTCAGGTGTACAAGACAATTCATCAAATACTCGAATAGGATTCTCGAGCCAAAACTCGCTTTCTCGGCATCATCATCAATATTTGCCCACAATTCTTCTACCCCTTGTTTACGGATTTTGTCAATCTGGAGTTCTGTGAAATTTCATCAGATCTACACCTTGAGGCATCGGGGTTCTGAGGTTGAGGAATCGGGGAGGTGGGGAGGTTGTGCGCTCGGATTCTGCATTTAACGAACTCGATGATACTGTGCACTCATCATCTAGAGAAAGGCTTCTCGAGCCCCTTCTCCTCCTCCTTGACCGACTGTAGGAGGTGGATTTTCAGTTGGCACCGCCCCTTCAGCTGGAGCTGGTGCATTACTCTCTACATCATTAGCCGCAACTGGATCGGGATCCATTTACTATATAAAAATCATTTAAAAAAAAGGTCAGAAGTCGTCACACTATCACAATTTATACATATGGCATGTATAGCAAAAATCCGTACATACAACACGTAGTACGAGAACCGACTAAACCTGCTCTAATACCACCAAATATAACGCCCCCACGCCCGAGACTGACGCTGGAATCGAGCTTGAGGTGTTACCGAACATAATTTATCAATTTAAGTACTTCGAATCATTTGTTTCTACATTCACAGCTTTCTAGCTATCTGCATCACAGTTACAAGAAAAATCATATCTCGAGTTACGAAACTCGAAATCAAGATCTGTAAATTTTTCCTAAATCTAGACTCATATATCTATTTATTAATTTTTTTCTAGAATTTTTGGTTGGGCCAATTAGTACAGTTTATTAGTTAAAGTCTCCCCTGTTTCAGGGTTCGACTGCTCTGCCTCTATATATTACAAATCAGATATATCTCTATAAAAAATTTCAATGACTATGAAGTTTGTTTCTATTAAAACTAGACTCAATAAGGAAACTTTACATGTAAAGAAAAACTTATAATTATTTTTTTAATATTTATTATAAATTTTTAAAGTCAGAACAGAGGATCCAGAGATCATTCTGGCCCTGTTTCACAAAACTTTAAATATCTCATAAACTATATTTTATATGCCTTTTTTGTTCAATCCACATGAAAATAGACTCATTAAGCTTCAATTTCATAACTTAATCATCATTTAGTTCCACTTATACTATTTTTAGTGATTTTTCAAATTCATGTCATTGCTACAGCAATATTCTGTTTTAAGGCAAGTTTCATCTTTCCATGAATTTTTTTATGAACTAGATAGCCTATTAAACTTCCATGATATCAAACATGATCTAATTAGCCATCACCATGACTTATCAATATCAAACATTTTCTCAACCAAACATGGCCATATCATAAAATTATTTACACAAAATAGGTACATTGCTATACATGCCATACTTAAGTTTTACAAGCCATTTACCAATAGAAATCCTTCGGATAGTGTGATCGAAACTTCGACCTGTCCCAATTCCCAAGCTGACTTGTTCAAAACAACAATGAATGAAAAGGAGGGAGTAAGGATAAATGCTTAGTAAGTTCATATGCAAATAACAAGTAACAAAACAATACAATTATACCAAACAACCTTAGCATGGCATCACCAAAACATATATCACATTTCTAAACATCATTCATCGTCTTACCACTTTATCGTTGTTGTATCTATTTTCAACCCGAGGGTTAAGTATATACCTGTCCAAAGTGCCCATTTCACAACACTTACCAAAACGTCACTTGCATCTTAAGTGTTCTTCCATTTCATAGAAAATTTCACCCGTTGAACACATCAGAATATAACTCGGATACACGGATAATTTGCACATAAGTGCCACATATGTAATCAAGCAATCATGTAACCCGCCCATAAGTGAACTCAGACTCAACTCAACGAGCTCGGGCGTTCGCATCCATAAGTGAACTCGGACTCAACTCAACGAGTTCGGATGCCTAGTTACATCTCACGAACTCGAACTCAACTCAACGAGTTCGGATGCCTAGTTACATCACACGAACTCGGACTCAACTCAACGAGTTCGAACATTCGCATCCATAAGAGAACTCGGACTCAACTCAACGAGTTCAGATGCTCAACCATCCTAGTGACATGTCACTTGTATCCTAATCCATTCCTAAGGTTCAAACGGGCTTTTTCCCTCGATCTGACATTAGCTGTCTTCCACGGAATATTGGAACCGATACTCGGTAGCAATTCATATTTATCAAGTAGTAAACATAATTTGCATATTACTCAACATTAACCACAAAGTATAATATTTCACAATAAAAATCAGCATATCATATAATCAACATCAATAACTTAAAAATAACAATTATGCTACATTATTTACACATGAACTTACCTTGGTACCAAAATATAAAGATTTTGCAATTTAGTCCACAATCTTTTCTTTTCCTCGATCGCGACTTGATTCCCGTTTCTCTTGATCTATAATACCAAATTAATCTTATTTAATACATACATTCATCAAAACAGCATTTAATACGAACTTTGGAAAATTACACTTTTGCCCCTAAACTTTCGTATAATTACACTTTTGCCCCTAGGCTCGGGAATTAAACTTTATCCCTTATTCTTATGTTTTATGACATGCTGATCATTTTTCCCTTCTATGAAAATATCAAATTCACACTCTAACATGTACTTATGACTATTAGGTATTTTTACCGATTAAGCCCTTTTTCTCGTTTCCACTCAAAACCGAGTAGCACAAGTTGTCTAACATAATTTAAAACCTCATATTCTATCATAAAACATCAAAATACACAAATTTCACCTATGGGTATTTTTCCAAATATAAACCTTAGGTTGAATTATTGCTAGCATAAGCTTAATCGAGCTACCGGGATTCCAAAAACGTAAAGAACATTAAAAACGGGGCTTGGAATCACTTACTATGGAGCTTGGAAGCTTGAAACAAACCCTAGCTATGGAGAACCCTTGAAATTTCGTCCTAATGAAGAAGGTGGACAAAAATTGGCTTTTAATTTTGTTTTTAATTCATTTTAATAACTAAATGACCAAAATGCCCTTACTACTAAACTTTCCAAAAATTCCTTCCATGTCCTAATTTTGTCCATGAACTTAAAATTGGTCAAATTGCTATTTAAGACCTCATAATTAATATTTCAATGCAATTTCATACTAAAAACTTCTATAATGCAAATTTTGTAACTTATTCGATTTAGTCCCTACTTTCAATTTAAACACTTTAGGCATAGAATTTCATCACGAAATTTTCACACAATCATGCAATCATATCATAATCATCAAAATAATTATATAAAATAATTATTTATATCTCGGATTTGTGGTCACGAAACCACTATTCCGATTAAGCCCTAATTCAGGATATTACAAATAGGGTTTGTCATCCACCCCTTTTTACATAAGGGGCTTTTGGGCCTCTTCCATATAGACTCCAATACAAGTACTTCCTGAGATTTTAACTCAATACTTTATAATTCAATCCAACCAAATATTTGTTTTTCTATTTCCAAAATAAAATTCTCAATATATTTCCAATTAAATAATCTTCTCAACCCAATTCTAATTCCTTTAAAATCATGATGACTTTACCGTAAAAGAATCTATGAGAAAATATATTTAATTTTTCTGTATTCAACGATTCACTATGACCAAATGATTTATTTCCACTTTTGAACTTCATTTAGTTTGAAAAACATTTAGGTAATTTTCATTTTGGAGAAAACCATAATAATTTCCAATTGATTTTTCATTTCTCCATTTCCACCATTTCTATTCATTTTTATTCATTCGATTCAACATGTAATTCATTTATGGTTTCAACGAGCTAGCAGAGGGACCGATTAGACATATGCTATTGAGACTCAAATGATTTATAATTAAGTTCCAGCTTTTCACTTATTAATTATAAACTCATTTAGTCACAAAGTCATTTCACTATAGAATCACGACTGGGCTCTCTCCAACGACATACCATTACGAAAGCAACTTGATTAATGCTCGTCCAATGACCTTGTCATAAGTGTGTTACCCTCATAGGATATCATTTATCTCTTTGGGATAATATCCATTCGCCCAATATGATCCTATTTTATCTGATGGTTACCATTATATCTTCCTTCATAAAAAGTCAATTACTATCAAATAATAATCAAGTCATTCATAACAAAGACGAACGACCTGTAGTCATGTTTGCTTTTCATCAACCATGTAATGCTAATGAGAGGATATCATTTACCCATGTCTCGAGCTATGAATTCCACTATTGTGAATGATACTACATATTGCAGAAGTTGTACACCCAACGCATCAGCTTTCAATTCCTTATCTATTCGAACTCAGGCTTTTACTTACATTAAAGTGTACGAGGCACACATACATAGCTTGTAATCTACTTAGGATTTAGGTATGTCACACTATGTACATCACAAGTGAATAAATCCATAAATGGATTTAGGATCTATTCTTCTTGGGTCTAGTCCAATGTACTATCAATCCAGTCAGTCACATCTATGTCTCTATCTTTTAGGAGTCATTGGCTTTGATTCCCAAGATAAAGCATCTCCCTAATTGGACTTGATAGATGACATATTAGTTTTTCCATTGGTTTGCTCATTTTTTATTAGACTAAAGACATGTCTAAGTTCGTCTACTAATATAATTTGTCTTTCTGTATTATGATCCAACCATGTAATAACGTTTAGTATCAGTTAAACATTAGACAACTAGCGAGCAACATTTGCTTCCATTTTGCTTTGGTACAAAAACCATATGAGGATAATTATACAAAGTATATTAATGTAATCAATGAATTTGTTTTATTAACAAATCTGTTCAAAAAAATTACAAGTGTAAATTGATGAGGCACTAGATCCAACAGGTATATTTGGCATGTCAGAGGATTAATGTATGGGAGATACTTCTGTAACACCCCTAACCCGTATCTAAAACGGGGTTACGGAGCATTACCGGACTTATGACTTAAACAATTAGACATTTCATAATCAATTATCATTCAAATCAAAATACTTTCAAATACATTCATAAAATCCCCCTGTTACGAGCCCTCGAGACCCTAAATAGACATTGCAAATGGTTCGGGACTAAATTGAGTATTCAAGAAATTTTTAGAAAAACATTGAAAGTTTTCAGAGTGCAGAGGATACACGCCTATGTGGCCAGGCCATATGTCTCACATGGCCAAGAGACACGCCCGTGTCTCCGGCCGTGTGGGTAATCGAAATGGGGTCACACGGCCGTGTCCCAGCCAATGTCCTACCCCATGTAACTCACTGACTTAGGTCACACGGTCAGGCCACATGCCCGTGTACCCTTCAAAATGGCCTTACACACTCGTGTGCCAAGCTGTATGCCAGGCCGTGTGAAAATTAGAGGGCATACTGACTTGTGCCACACGGCCAAGCCACATGCCCATGTGTTAGGCCATGTGAAGCTACTGACTTGAATCCTATATAAGTGTCAGGGGACACACGACCGTGTCATCTGGCTATGTGTCACACATGGCTGAGACAAACACCCGTGTCTCTACTCGTGTGGACAAAAATATGTCATTTTCCAAGCCATATTCCTCACCCACATTGGTACCTACCTCTACACATCAATTTGCATATAACCATGGCATAAATAGGCACTTAAAACCAACCAATATCAAGTTTATAACATGTATTTTCATATATACTACATGATATCCATAAACACATTTAAATGATCACTTTAAAACTAACCAAAAATATTTCTAAACTATACCTAAATGGTTAACCTCACTTTGAGATATTGTGCCTAAAATCAACATGCATACCACATTTCAACTTCAACTATTTGGTACCTTAATCCTAAATCACAAACAAGGACAATTACATGACAATGATACATCATATACGATAAGGCCAATTACATATTTACATAACAAAATATATCAAATTCAAGCCAAATCAAATGACTAAATACACAATAAAACATAAAGGCTACTATTAGCCAAAATGACCTATACATGCCATTTAACCCAAAATATAAAGTCATAAGTACCAAAATAACGTTTGATAGTGTGATGCGATCTCCGACAACTTCCAATTCGAGCGAGCTTCCGAAACACTGTAATACACAGAAAAATAAACAAAGTAAGCAATTAAGCTTAGTAAGTTTGTGTGATATGAAATTAGACTTACCATTTGAATATAAGTTAAGTAAGTAACATCAAAGCAAAGCACAATTCAATTTGGCCAAAATCTATCATATAATCCATAATCATGCTAGTCATATATTCACATAAAACCGAGAATGATATATGAACTCATCAATTAATTTAATTCTATGTACTTGTAACATCTAATCCATGTAAACATATATCAAATATCAACCATTTCCATGTAAATACCTGTACTTGTTCATATCGAACTTGTATAATCTCATAATAACACTATGCCCGTTGAACCACTTAGAATCTCGTTAGATACGCGGGTAGTACACACGAGGTGTATTGAACTGTAATTTGACAATTCATGAACATGTAGGCTCATACGAGAGATAAACGGTAAGCTCCTCCGAGCTGAAAATCAGTAAGCTTATACGAGCTATGGTGAGTCCGCAATACATGCAAAACCTCAACCAAAATGGTAACCCTAATGACATGTCATTTATATCCTACGAATTCCTAAAGTTCAAATGGGGCTCAGTATTCTCCGTACTTCATCCGTTATTCATTCAATAATTTATACATCGCAATTACACAATTCAATACATATATTTTCAATTAATTTATATAAATACACAATTTAATTTTTACGAACTTACCTCAAACTCGTATGACGGAAAATGATCATTTATTCAATAACTTTGTCCTTTCCCTGATCTAATTTTGTTCGTTGCTTTTCTTGATCTATATAATCAAATTAACTACTTTAATCATTATTCTATTCAATTCAATCCAAAATTCAAGTTTTAGAAAAAGTACTATTTTGCCCTTATACTTTGACCTTTTTACAATTTAGTCTCTAGGCTCGTAAAATGAAATTAATGCAATTTCATTCTTACAAAAGCCTAGCCGAATACCATATATGTTCATAGCAGCTCATACATTTCATAATTTAACACATTTATCGCACAATTTTCACATTTCACAATTTAACCCCTAATTGGCAATTTCATTAAAAACTCACTTAACAAAAGTTGTTTAATTAACAACAAGAATTCATTTTCTTTCGTTAAACTTCAAGAATAACAAGAATTCTCTCATGGAAAAACCCTAGACTTTCAAACATTTTGCAAATTAATCCCCTAATTAGCTAGGTTAAGCAACAACGATTCCAAAAACATAGAAATCAACAAAAACAAACACCAAATTCACTTACATGCAATGACTTCTCTTGGCTGAATTTTAAGCTTCAAAAACCTCAATATTTTCTGAAAATTTCGGTAGGTTGAAGAAAGAAAGATGATGGCAATTGACTATTTACCATTTTAACCTTACCAAACTTTTAAAATAACAAAATTGCCAAGCCATGCACATCCACTATCACCTTTAATGGTCTAATTACCATATAAGGACCTCCAATTTAAAATTCTATAGCTATTTAACACCTTTAGCTAATAGAACACAACTTTCTCACTTTACGCGATTTAGTCCTTTTTCACAAATTGAGCATACAAACGGTACAATTTCTTAACGAAATTTTTATACTATCATATTATCATGCTGTAGAATTCAAAATAATATTAAAATAATTTTTTATACTATCATATTATCATGCTGTAGAATTCAAAATAATATTAAAATAAATTTTTTGACTACAAATTTGTGGTCCCGAAACCACTGTTCTGATTTTACTAAAAACGGTCGTTACAACTTCATCTTATACTGATGAGGCGCAGAGTGCATATTGTACTTCAGACGTCTGATGAGGTGCAGAACACATTTTAATTTGATTATACTGTTTAGGCACGAAATGCAATTTATACTTTGAATGTTCTTATTAAGCATTGGGTGCCAGATTGATGTGATGGTTGGATGATCTATGTATCCATCTTGAGTCTGTGTCTAGTCAATAGGGATTATAAAACATTAACTTGTTAAATGATATTTGGTATGAAATGATAATGAAAAATTGTATACTATGTATATATATATAAAATGTAACAAATGATAGCATGTGAAAGATCATGCAAATTAGTTTAAAATGAATCATGAGAGCTGATAAAAAAATGAAATGAATCAACAAATTTGAGAAAAAAAAAAGAAAATGAATGAATTAATGATAAGCAATGGGATACAAATGTATTTGATTCAATGATAGAAAACTTGGGATGCTATACTAACATTAGTTTGTCAAATGATATAAGGTATGCATTTTTTTATACATGAGATATGAATTGAGAACTGGTTCATGATTTTGTTGTAATATTAACATGTTATTGCTTTTGTATTATTTATTTGAATCATAAAAGTATCATTGAGCGTTATCACTCAGCTTACGGTTTATTTATTCTATGCTCAGGTACTCGTAAACTTCGAGGTTTCATAGAGTGAATCAAAATCCAGACCGCAACCCTCAACTAAACAATGTTTGTATAGTTTTTATTTTGTTTTCAATAAATGGCATGTACTTAAGGTTGAGTCGATTTTATAGTATGAGTTGTCATATTGGTATCCTGAATAGAAGATGTTAGCTTGAACATGAATTGGAGGTAAATATGTGTTAAAACTAGAAGTTGAAATGTTATTTGTTTACCATGTTAGTGAAGGGATGTTTAATATTGAATGAATGCATATAAGAATTTGATTTATGGACTAGGTTGATTATAAGTGTTGAATTTAGTTGGCATTAGAGTTAATGCTCAAAGGTGTTGTAACTCAAGCAAGTGACGTCGCGAGTACAGTCTTTCGTTGTTGCGACATGAGTTCACCAATAAGTGATGTTGTGGCTACAGTTTTCCTATCATCGTAACGTAGGCTCGACAGTAATGTTACGACCATAGTTTCCCCGATGTCGTGACGTGATTTTATCAGTATGTAACATTGCAACATCCTCTGTTCCATGGCAGCGATGACACCTCGGTACTTTGGAAATTTTACATTTTAGTTTTCAATTAACCTCGGTTGATCATAAGAGCTTTCGTAAGCTCGTATATAACCTAAATTTGATTGAATAACATATTATAATTAAGAATGTGGCATCTCGCATCTAGGACCCGATGATCAGGTAGGGTATGGGGTGTTACAAAAGTGATGATGAAACCCTAGACCATAATTTGGAAATGAGTCAACCTCCTCAACTCTAACACAAAAGCTATTTGCACAAAAGACAAAAAACTTCTGATTTTTTTCAACTTGATTTTTGCTCATAAACATACAAACTTTGCTTAAATCTGAGCATCTAATAGTTCTTCCAATAAGCTGAACAAGAAAGCCTGAAATATAAGCGATGTCATTGATATCTCTAAACACTAAGCATGCAATGGAAACCTAGGCTAGCTTGGATGTCGAGTTGAACTCTTCTAACCATAGTTGAATTTTCGAAAACCATTCATTTAACCAACCCCAATTATCCTCTTTGAGTTCAATGAGTTTCTTTTAATCCAAAATTTTTACTAAGAAAAGCCTCTTTCCAATTTTATCACACACATCCTAATATCCTCACTAGACCCTTATAACCAATATGCTTTGTAGAATCCCTTTGTCTTTTCCACAATACAATAGGAAGTAAGAAAAGAATTCCTTACTATTAACATCATAACACAATTTACCTTCAATCTTTTGATATTCGGATGTTGACTTTTCATATTGGTTGAACTCTTTTGCATCAATTGAAACTTCCATCTTCTTGGAATTCTCCAACAATGATTTATTAGGAATTCTCCTCCAATATGACGTCCTCCCACCAAATCTCACCGTAAGAATTTTGATATAGTGGCAAAAAGCCATGTTACATTAAGACTGAATATTGCCCTTTTTGCTTCCAATATGAACCGGAATCTCATGAACCTAAACTTTTGCTCTCTTTTGCTTCTCTTTATTAGGATGAAAGCATCAACTGTAGTGCCACATTTCATGAAAACTTGTTTCAACCTACTCAAGTGGATTTGTAAAGGAAAGTTTGTTAACCAAGATAAAAGTTACCACCATATTTTTCTTTACATATTTTGAAGTTTAGGTTATTACATGTTTTTATTTTCAATAAATTGTTCATCAATTGTCTAAAATACTTTAAATTTAAGTATTAGACTTGGTATAATAATTCTTATTGTTATTCCACTTGACAAATAAATAAACTTTCCTTGTTGATCTACTTTTGTGTAGATTTGGCTAAATACCAAATTTTACAAGTAGTTTGCTTATAATTTGGGTTGATATGTTTGTTTCATTGAAAATAGTTATTGAAAAATAATTTCTAATATTTTTGTGTTTGGATGATTTCACCCAAATTTATTCTCCATTATTTGGTAAATTTTATTGAAATCATTGTTTGGAAGTTGTTGAAATCAAATACAAAAAAATTTATATTTGTTACAAATATTATAAAAGCTTTTCTTTTTTACCATTGTTATTTATTTTAAAATAAGATAAATTTCTATAATAATTAATACATTATATAGACTTAATAATAAATAATATGTAATTAAAACTTGAAGTTTTGCATATATGAGAGTGAATAGTGGCACACTAGAGCTAGAAGGAATAAATGAAGCTAAACTTGATTTAAACAAATACTCATATTTATATTATTAAAATATTCATATTTTATACTATAAAATATTTATTATTAAATATTCATAGATTGTAATATATTTATTATTAAAATATTAATGTAAATGTTTTTGATAAAATATTAAGAATATTATTTAAAATCTCAAATTATTATTAATGTTAAATTTTATTATTAAATTAAAATTATAACATTAAATACTTTTATTAAAATAATAAATAATATTTACTTACATTCATAATTTATTTTATTATTTTTTTAACATTAATCTCATTATAGGTTCTTATCATATATGCTCTTTTTGATACAATGCCTAGAATTACCCATAATCCCTCCTCAACCCTTAAATAGGAGGAGAATGCGCTTCAATGCACTTGAACCTACGTCCTCTTACATTGGCAATAATGTTAATGCCAATCGAGCTAAAGACTCTATCGATAATTTATTTTTTATTAAATATACATATGTATGTTTAAAAATATTAAAAATAAAAATTATTCTTAATATAATAATATTAGGCTTAATTGAAGTTAATCTATATTTATTATATATAAAAGGGCAAGTTTAGAGAAACTTTTGAATCGACGAGAATATTCTATTTTTCTTATCATATTACTAAATTGACATATAAGAATAATTATAATTTAGTTTTTTTTTTTTTTTTGTAGATAGTTTAACTTAAAATTATTAATTACAAAAAAAATTAAAAAATATTATTAATTGAGTTTTAATTTGAATATAATTCTAAGCAAAAAATACACAATGTGATAATTTAATTTATTATTAATTAAAAATATATGAAAATTTTATTTTTTTAATTATAGTAGCTCAATTAAAAAAATAGACAATTTAGTTTTAATTTGAATAAAATTCTAAGCCTAAAATATAGTAAAATATTTTATGTATTAATTATTACTTAATTGATATTAAAGTTATATACCAATTAAAATTAAAATTTAGCTCTAAAAATATCATGCCTAGTTTTTAATTCACGATGATGTAATATCATGCTTAGGATCGAACTATAGTTTACATGCGTTCAACATAATACTTTTGTCATTAGGCCAAGAGGTTGTTGGCATTTATTAATTCAATTTTAGTTGATCATTTTTTATTTAATTTTTATTTTACAATTGATGTAATTTGTAACAGTCCGTTTTTCAGTGGTAGTGGAAACAGTGGTTTTAGGACCACAAATTCGATGAGTGAGTCTGTAAATACTATTATTTAATATTTACGAGTCAATTATAATATTATATTGAAATTTGGTTTAATATTTTTTTGCAAATTGAATGAATAGTTAAGTACAAGTGATTGTCCCTAAAGTCAAGTGGTTTTAAAAAATGAGGTATCGGGATCTCATTTCAGTAAACCGAGCCTGTAAATATTTTTTAATATTTACAGAGCAATTATATAGATGTATTGAAATTTGGTCCGAAATTTTAAAGTTTAATTAGTTAATTAAAGAAAAAGGACTAAATCGTAAAAATCATAAAATATTCTCTTTTAAATTTTATTAATCAAAGTGTTTATTTAATAATGGTTTAAGGATTTAAAAGGTAAATAACTATTTTTAAAAGATGATGGACGGCTTGTGTTGATTTTTTTATATAATTATATGTTAAAAGTTATGTTTAATTAATAATAATAAAACTCAAAAACATAAGTCATCATCTTCCTTGAGATTTTCTACCGAAATGGAGGAACAAAAACACCATGGAAAGCTAGAAATTTAGGTGATCATTTGTGGTTCTATATCAAGAAACAAATTAATTGGATAATAATCGTGGGAAAAGAAAATTAGCAGAATAGACTTCAGTGCCGTGTTCATAACCGTTTTGAGTAAGTAAGTTCATACTACCTTCTAAGTTTAAAATTTGTTATTAATCGTTGTTAATTACATATATTGCTGAAATGGAAAATCGAACTTTATAGTAATAAACTAGATTTCTGAAATATTTCCAATGGAATGAGTAAAAGTACCATATACACGGTTTCTGAATGATTCCCGTTTTGGACTAAGCTCCAGCATTTGTTGTGGACTTGGATATACATGTGACACAGATTTAGCCTGGATTGGTAATCTGTTATCATTTTAAAGGTTTAGCCTGGGCTAGTAATCTTACATGTTTACAAAGCCCTGACCAGACTATATTTCTTCTATGTTGTCATTGGTTTAGCTCAAACGGGTAACCTGTCACATATATCTCTGTATTAGATTAGCTCATACGAGTTTTATCTGTTTTCTGGACTTGTATGTTGAATTCTTTTACAAAGTTCCATCGAAAAAACAAAGATCGTGCAGTCATTAAATGGATAAAAATATGAATTCTAGATATCCATATATTGTTGTTTACTGACTTGGAATTGTTGAATCATGTTGTGTTAAGGTTAACACTTTGAAATGGCTATACGAAATGGTTATATGAATTGGTTATGTGAAATGATTATAAGAATTGGTTATATAGAAACAGATATACGAAATGATTATATAAATCAGTTACACGAAACTGATAAACGAAATAATTATATGAATCAGTTATATGGAAATAATTATATGAAGTGTTATACGAAATGTTTGGATAAATATGTAAAAAAGGGACATTTGAAATGAACACTCGAAATGGAAATGTGAATTTTTAAATGAATAAATGTTGAATGAATGGTATATCAAATGTGTTTACTTGTATATGTTTTATGACATGATAAAGTTATAAGTTTCGTATATGTGAGCTCACTAACCTTGTGAGACTTGTGATATGTATAGGCTAATAATGAACTCATGACCTTGCTTATGAATTTTAATTGCAAAATGTTTAAGTTACAACCTTTACGATAAGTTAAAGTTTAAGTTTATTACGAACTTACTAAGCTTTACGCAAACTTACCTCGTTTTGTTTTTTGTTCTTCTTGTAGATCGCCGGATAAGAGTTGTCGATTGAATTGCTTCTGGAGATCATACTATCCAATAACTTAATCGATAACTAATGGTTCACTTTGGTCCAGTTATAAGTGTCATGTAAATAGGGTTTTGGTATATATATGTTATAAGCATTATGAATATGTTTTGTGCCAACTGAAGTATGAGATGTGTTAATTGATGTGAATCTCAATTAGTATTTTGGTTGATTGTGGTATGTGATAGCAATGGTATGTCTATATAAGTGTTTTTGACCATTTGCTATATGTCTTATGAAAATGGTTTGATGTTTGGTTCATTAGATGTGAATGGAATGGATGAATTGGATGTTTAACATGTTTATATGGTATGATCTTTGAATGTGAATTTAGATTGTATTTAAATTGTGGTGCCAATGAGGGTATATTGGTTAGACACATAGGTTGAATGAATTTTGTATGTTTTAAGTATGTTTGAATGTGTTTTAAACATGTGAAAGTGATTGGAAATGGTTTGGCTAAGTGCCTAAGAAATGGTTAATGAATTGGCTTGCATTAGAGGTCATTTTGGATGCACACGGCCTAGGACACGGGTTGCCACACGGCTATTGTAACACCTTATAATTGACTCGATCGTCGAGCCCAAATACTAGGATGTTACATCACTATTTCACTTCTTATTCATCAAGACTACATTTTGTTAAGTGAACATGCATATTCTTAATTGCTTTAAAAGAAGAAGCCAATTACGAGTCATGCAGACTCAATTTGAAACTTAGTCAAGCAAACATGCAACATTCAAACTTAATTTGATCATTTATCAAACATTGGGACCTCATAGCAAAATTTCCCAAAAAGGGTACGTAGGTATCGATACTAAATCTAAGGTATCGATATTTTTTTTTCTTAGTGGTATCGA
This sequence comes from Gossypium anomalum, assembly GCA_025698475.1. NCBI lineage: Eukaryota > Viridiplantae > Streptophyta > Magnoliopsida > Malvales > Malvaceae > Gossypium > Gossypium anomalum. Next base: position 46,232,888 of record CM046963.1, read on the forward strand.
TACCACATGGGAAAATTGATACCAAAATAGCTTACTGTTTTCCACCTGAAACCAAACTTATCAGAAAATATCAGTACCTCTCTTAGGGTATCGATAATTATACCTTGAGTATCGATACTCGGGCCATGGTATCGATACCAATTTCCTATTTTGACCCTGCACTTTCGTGAATACAGAGGTATCATTTTTTAACCTATATATCGATACCCCTGCTTCTAATTACAAAATTTTAGCATATATGAGTACTTAAATCACTCAAACTTAATTCTTAAACATCATATTTCATTCATGTAATCAAATAAGCATCAAAACAACTAAAACAATAATCCAAAATACCATGTCCCCATCCAAATGCTTCTAAACATATTTAACATGCAAACAAGTAATCCAAAATATACTAAACAAAACCAATATAAACATATATCCCAATGCCTTAACTTATATACTCAAGAATAATTAATAACACCTACTATAATGACTAAAGAATTGCTTGGATCAATCTCTCGATGGCCACACCGCTCACACCAACACTAAGTATCTACAATGGTAAAAATGGAGTGGATGAGTTTTACAAGCTCAGTGAATGCTTAGAGTAACAACTTGTGCAAACAAGTCATCTATCAACATCAAGACAACATATAGCATATTGTTTAACATATACAACTTGCATACAATTTCATATATACACCCATAATCATGCATTTAATCACAAAAATCACCTACAAGTACAAATTATGATAGATTGGCTTTTAAGAGGATGAAACATAAAGTGGACTTTATTACCACACTTCAGATACATGGATCTCCACCACACCATACATAGACTCATTGAGCCAATCATATCCCATAAGTGAAGCGTATAGGTAACACTCTCCAATACACCACACATACATATCTCGATGAATGGAGCTTGGCTCACATTCCTTTATCTCTCCGAGTCCTATCCTTAAGCCTCAGTGCCCCAATATCACAAAACATGTAAATGAGTACTCATAATCCTATGGCATGTCAACTATATCCAACAGTCTCATTAAATCACAAGGCCAAAATATCTTTAATAAAAACACATAATTACGTATTGATTTTTCTATACATTTTCATTGCACATACACATTCATATCACTTTATAATCTCTGTCACATGGCATGTTTAACATACCCTCATAATCACATACACAACAGTCATCTCATGTTCATGGCATATATTCTAGCATTACATTTATATTCATAAGTCCACAATCTCAATTTCTCCAACATACATACAACTTATTCTATCATAAATGTGAGAACACTTACACTCAGAATTTAAAGTAGGGGTTTAGGCTACTTCTAAATTCCCAAATACACAGTAATTTGCTTGTGAGTGATTATTCCAAAACACTCACCAAATTGCAGCTTTTGCCGAAAGCTGAAAGCTTAGGTAACCTTTTCCTTGCCTTTATCTCTACTCGTTGAAAGTCCTACTGACTTCGACGCTTCAACAAGGCAAACCATACAAATACACCATCAACCAAACAACCATCAACTCATTGAAATAGTCACAAACACAAGCCTAAACTACATTAGCTTTTAACCGAAACTTTTAACATAGAAACTTTATATTCAAGTATCTTAACCTACACTTAATCTTTTTGCACGAAATGACTTCCGTTAACCTACATGTTCATCTACGATTAATTCCTAACCTTTAAACTACTCAAAACCACATGTTTTAAGGTATTGAAATATTTCGACAAGTTTTAGTCTTTAGAACGAGAATTCATTAAAACTCAAGAATTTCTTAACGAAACTTTAAAGTATCTTTAGAAATATTCTAATTATGTTAAAAAAAGTTGAAAAATACTTTAAAATCAAGTTTTTATCCACAAATCTGAAATCCACCATTAATGACCATAATTTCGAGTTTCACCTAAATCATGCATTTTACAAGCTAATAATTTGATTTAAAGAACTAAATAACATTTAAAACTAATAGGAAGGTGATTAATTACCTTGAATGCAGAAAACAGTTATTTTGACACAACCCAAAAAATCCATGTTTTGGAGAAGATGAAGAAGATGATTTAGCTTTTGGGTGATTTACTTGGTTTTAATAGAGGTTTAAGGTTCAAGAGTAATGAAAATCAAGGAGATTTAAGAATCAAAGTTCAAAATCACTTAGAAGAGCAAGAGGAGAGCAAAAACGACACAAGAAAAAAGAACAGAAAATTTTAACCTAAAAGTTGATTTTAAAATTCTAGTTTATTTGCTTCATAAAGACTCCCAGTTTTGACACCTTTACAAATTAGTACTATTTACTAAATTGAAGACATTTAAAACTCGTTTTCAGGAATTAACTTAATTTATGAAAACCATTGTCGAAAACATTATCGATTACCCAACTTATGAAATTTTGAACCCATTTAAGCCAAAATTCCTAGAATACCCCTAAAACTCCTAAGCCCAATTTTGGGGTGTGACAGTCGTGTGCTACACACGGTCACCCCACACAGCAGTGTGTCTTATGATTTTTATGTGCAAGATTTTCCACATGGCATCAGTTAGTTACACGGCCTGGCGACATGGCCATGTGACCCTATTTTCGAATTGTACATAGTCTGGGCACACGAGCATGTAGGGCCACACGGATTTGTCACATGGCCTAGTCACACGGCCATGTGAACCCCTATTTACACACTTTTTACTCAAAATTTCGTAGAAGTTTCAATTTAATCACGAATTTATCCCGGTTTGTTTTAAATATTCCGTAAGCTCGAGTTAGGTCCAAAATTTATTGAAATGCACGGAAATGATTTAAACTGAATTTTTTGTTGTTGAATTTGATTGAAATTATGAATAATGTCTAAAGATTATTGCCGTCATGCCTTATAACTCGGGCCGAGCAACTGAACCGGGTATAGACTGTTACATAATTTATTTCAGAGAACTAAAATTCAAAAAATGACGTTCAATGATGATATCGTCTCTTGGTATTAATTATTAGTTTACTTTATATAATCTACAATATTTTATTTTGTATCTTGCTTTTTCGTGGAGAGATTCTTGAAAATGATTTTAATGAAACCCTATAATTATATAGTCTAACGTGAGAGCTTCACTTTGCAATAGTATATTTTTTATTTGAGTTAATTACACCAAACATCCCCAAACTATGACCTTCATTTTAAATTGGCTCCTAAACTTTGATTCATTCTAATTACATCCCTAAACTATCGAGGTTATATTAATTTAATCCTTTCATTACTAAAATCATTGATTTATTGTTAAACGACATGTTAGACCTTTTGTGACATAATTTAAAATGAAAATTTTAATAAAAATGAATATTGTAAAAATAGATGTTTCAAAAATCTTAGTTTGAAGGTTTTCGAAACTTTTACAGCAGCTTTATCGTTCACTTTTTTTTTTTCAATTTTATTTTATTTGTAGTTTGTACTTTTAAAAGTTATGTGATAACGCTGTATTTATTTAATTTTTTAAAAAAATTTAACTATATAAGATTTGATGTGTCATTTAATGGTTTTAGTAACAAAAGAATTGATATAACATCAATAATTTAGGATGTATTTAGAACATTTTGAAGTTCGGGAATAATTAGATTAAGGTTTATAGTTTATGGATATTTCATGCAACCACATTTTTTTTTTTCATTTCTTTATCTTTTATTTGAAAACTACAAACACGTGCATGTGACGAAGAAGATTAGTTTTTATATAAATTTAAGCATAAAAAATTATTTTACGTTTTTTTTAAAAAAAATCAATTAAAAAATTATTTTATGTTGGACAAAACCTTTTTCCATGAAACAAATATAAAAATATATATATATTTTTCACAAACCCACTTCAAATTTTAATTCACAGATTTTAAGGAAATATAAAAAGTTATTCATCTAATTCATGCATGAAGATGAAGGGTGAAATAACAATATATTCAATCTTATATAGTAGAACTGTCAAATATTTTACAGAAAATGAAAAGTGTGTGGATACCACAAGTCAATATTAAACTACTACACCTACAAGATTGATCTGTGAAATTAATATAAACAAGTGCCCCTGGTAATCTGGAGAAGTGAAACAAAACTCTTCGTTTATCCAAAGAGATGGAAAAAGGCCACAAACTTCATATTCGATTAATTAGCGTCGTAGCTTGAGCTAGCTTCAACCGTAGGTTAGGAAGACATTAGTAGTATAGTTCCAACTAGAACTACCTAAGGATATTTATTAATTTAAGGGTTTAGCCAATGTTGTGTGTGTATTGGCTCAGCAACTCCTCCTGCCAGTTCTTTGCAAAGAAACAACAGTTAGATTTGGCAGTTACTAATTAGTTGGTATGAGGAAAAGCAGTCCCCAGTCCCACAAAGGAGGTCCTCTTAACGAACCTGCCTTTCATTCTTGGCCTTTTCTCCGCATTTAACTTCCTCACTTCATACCTTATCTTCTTCGAAAACAGTCTTGTCCTTCGCTTCTCTCTGTACCTTGATACCTTTGCTTCTCTTTCTCCATCTGTGTTGTTTGCTCTTGCCTGCCTGTTTATTCCTCCTATGCCTCCATTCTGGTGATGCTCATCTTTAGGATATGAACCCTGAACCTGAAGTGCCAAGGATTGCAAATACTTAATTAAGTACATATAATCAACTACCGCATGGATTGAAATTGGAAACTTTATGATCAGAAGGTTTAAATATTGGCCAAGTATCAATTAGAGCTATGAATTGTGCTAGTGCAAGTATATATATATATATACAGTACCATGAAGTCATCCGGGTTGAGTTCTGGTCGGGTTCCTGTTGTCCAAGGAGAGCCTTGGCTGGCCCAAGCAGTGATCACTGATTCATAGTTCAGCCTCAGCAACTTGTTCCTCTTCGTCTTCGCCACTGGAATCTCCTTCTTTTCCTCCTCAGTAATAGTGGGTGAGTCATAATCAAAACTCCAGTTTAAGGATGCTCTTGTCACCTCAAAAGCAGATTCACAGAAACAAGCTGTTATACCTTCCACTTCTTCTTCCTCTTCAACTTTTATTCTTTTACGTTCATGAAATAGCTCGCTTCCATTTTCATCTGTGCAGTCTAACGATTCAAATTTTTTGATATCACGAGAATCCTCATCAAGTCTAACTCCTAGCAAGCTCTCAACATCGGCTGCAAACTTGGCAAGATCCAAATCTGACGGTAAAAAGCCATGCAAACCATCATCCAACTCACATGTTCTTTCATGTTCATAACCATCAACAACTAAATTCCCAACTTCATTTGGCATGGCAACTTCATCACAATCACTTGTTACCGTATTACATAATTCTTCAGAAAAAGGGTCGAATACTGGGACTCTGCAAAGCAGCTGCTCTTCGTTTTCATCAACTGACCCTTCTTCACTACCAACCTCAGGAACAAGAGGATCAATAGGATTCAAAGCCAATACGGTCCCCTCACCTTTTTGTTGCCCCAACATGGGTTTGTTTTGCCTTGGTGTTCTTGCCTTTCGAGTGAAACCTTGGTGCCATGCCGGTGGAGCATCTTGATCGATAGTACTGTGCATCGAAGCATTGAACTTAGAGGATGCAGTTTGAAGACTAACCCTTTCATGTCTGCTGGCTAACTGATTAGCAGAGTGGACTGATGTGTCACAACCTTGGCAAAGAAAGGCATCATCAGCCGCACAATACCAACGTGCACGCTTCTGCAAACAACCATCACAGGCTCTAGCCGTCTTGCCTCCCATGACATTCGCTGCTTTCTTGTCAGTGATCATTGGATTGAATAGACAGAAATAATAAGTAGAAGTATAAAGCCGTTAACAACGATCGAACAGGCTTAGCTGAAGTTAGAATTAATTAGCTCTACTCAACAGAAGAACGAAACAAGCTGAGAAAGCAAAGTGACTTTACAGAGGAATAAGGGGTTAATTGCATCTATTTATTTTGAGGAGCCCATTGTTCAATAATTGGGGGTTGAGTTTGAGAGGTAAGTTGTTAAATGTAACCGACCCTAAAACCTTTTGGGTTTTGTGCTGAAGAGTTGAGGGGAGTATGCAGCTGTCCATGCGCTTTTCGGTGGCTTGCCAAGTTTCAAACTTACACTTGTGCTTTTTTGGGACCCAGAAATTGGGGATTATCTCAGTGTTTATTGGCTGAAATTTTCAAGTCCATCCTAATTCCTGAATTCCCATTGGTTAATTGTGGAACCGAAGGATTCCCTCTGGTCCTACCAGGAGAGGAGAAAATGCGGTTTTCTGGTTTCTGTCTGAATTCTGAAATCTCGATTAAGACTGTATGTGAAGGGAGTGGTCCCCTCCTGACGTGTGGAGGTTGCTTTCCATCCTCAAGTGGCTGCCCTCTTTCTCCCTCTCCCCATCACTCGCCCTGTCACATCCGCTACAATTCTAAGTTCAAACTGAATTTAGCTTTTTTTTTTTTAATCTTTAACTAAGATTTAGTTGAATTATATTATTTTCAAAATTTTATGTAACAAATATATTATTAAATGTGTAATAATATATCAATTTATTATTTTTAAATTTAAATATAGAATTAGTATTTAAATTTGTCTACTTATATTTTTTGTCTCAAATTGATATCTAAACTTTTTTTTTCTTTAACTAAATTGATACTTTTTTGTAATGCCGTTAAGTTTAGAATAGGTTGTAGAATAAAATTGTGACACGTGATATTAATTTCATCATTATGATATCATAATCTAAAAAATATATTAAAAATCAATAAAATATTTTTAAAAACTATTTCCATTTTTTTCTTTTTTTTTCCTTCTTTTTCCCAATTCTCCTTTTTTCTTCCTAATTTCCTTTTCTTCTTTTTATTTTTCCTTCTTCCTTCAAATGAACCCTAACCATTGTTGTCTACAGCTATCGGAGCTTCGACCGAGCACCATTAGAACACTTCCCTCCACCACCTTTCTTCAAATAGTCGTTTATCTATGCACCATCAACATCAACGTCAATCGTTCTCCTGTGGAAGGATGAGTTCTTCGCCTTCGCCTCGTCATTCTTGCAATAGCAATGGTGATGAAGAGAGGCCAAGATTCCTCAATTCAAAGGCAAAGAGCAACTGTTGGGCCGATGCTGAAACTGTTCCTGGTTGTCATCCCGAGCGATGGAGCAAAGACGCTATTGGTAACATTGTCTGCAAGCGTTTCGTGTTACTTTCAGTTTTCCTTAAAACCTGATAAGTGCTAAAAGTAACATATTTTAACCTCATTCTTAATGTGTTTTTGGATGATTATTCGATGTTAATTGTGATTTTTATGCTCCTAATCTTTTAACTTCATGTTTTAATGCTTGATAGAACACTGAGGAGCAAAAGGAGTAAAAATTGGAGCATCGGAGCAAGTTACAGGAACCACACTGTAACAACTCATTTTTAGTGGTGTCAGAAATAGTGATTTCGAGGCCATAATTCCAACAAACGAGTCAGTAAATATTATTTATTTAATAGTTACAAGTATTTATTAGAGTCATATAAATTTGGTTAAGAAATTTTAATGTTTAAATAGTTAATTAAGTAAAAAGGGCTAAATCGTAAAGGCTGCAAAAGTTAATATTTATTAGTTAAAGTGTTGATTGACATAGAAATGTAATTTAATAGACTTAATAGGTAAATATGTCATGCATATAGGTAGTGGATATTCATGGACAAGGTTTTGTTATTTGTTAGTTAAATTATCAAGGGTAAAATGGTAATTAGCTAAAATAAACTAAAACAAATTAAACAAAATAAAAAGAACCATCATCTCTTCTATTCTTTCTTTTACTTGAATACACTATTAAAGGAATGGCTTGGAGGTTCAGCTAGAGTTCTTCTATGCATGTGAGTAAATTTGAGGTTCATTTTTAATTATTTTTATGTTTTTGTGGTCGTTTTAACTTAATCTAGCTAACTCAGGGGTCAATTCGTAAAAATTTTAAAATTTTAGGGACATACCATGAATGAGTTAGGTGTTCTTGTGAATTTAGTTGTTAGATTCTTTATTTTAATAGCTAAATAGAAGTATTTTGTTAAGTGAATTTTAGTAATTTTAATGTTTAAGGATTTATTTGTTAAATTAGTAAAATTCCATGGTAATATTTTGAAATGGTGATAAATATGGGTTGATTAAGAACTTTAGGAAATTTGGTTAGCCTGAATTTTAAGTAATTGTGGTTAATTTGTAAGTTTCGAGTTTAGGGGCTAAACTGCATAAAGGTTAAAATGTGAGTGTAATTTTGTAAATTCACATTGATAAGGGTTATAGGTTTTAATTAATTATGTAAGCTATGTGTGAGCATGGTTTTAATTGAATGAAAATTATTATTTAGATCAAGAAACGGGCCAATCGGATGTAAACCGTGGAAAAGCTAAAGTATCAGACTAGCCATTGGCTTTGTTTTTGCAACTGTTTTTGTCGAGGTAAGTTCGTATGATAGTTAATTTATTTCTTGTGGAATTGTTAAATGTAAAAGAATAATTATTCTAGGTAACTTAAATGTTTAGTGTGTGTTATATGCTAAATTGGATTAAATTGCCACAGGAATAAATTGATGAAATTGTTGATAATGTGGATTACAAGTATGTGTGTATGAAATGTTATAACAAAAATGAAGTTCAAGGATAAGGATGTGTAAAGTGTCCCGTTTGAACCCTATCAATACCTAGGATGCAAATGACATGTCATTATGGATTATACGGTTTTGGGTGATGGTCTTGGATGTCTTACCAATGGCTGAGGTCTTGCATTTGTTATGGATTCTCCACAGCTTGTGTGAGCAGCATCGTGTAGCTTAACCTCTCGACCACAGCTTGTGTGAGCATTATAGATACGGTTATGGTTACTGATGCTGGCAAGCTTTGTGTGAGCATGGTTCCCATATATTTGATGTTGTTTCATTTGGTTCAATGTGTAATACAGATTTAAACAAGCGAGCTTAATTATATGAAATGTTATGTGATTATGAAAGATGAAATGGAAGATTTAGGCATAATGTTTTGATTTGGATAAGTAATACAAATTGGTAATGTGATGAATAAAAGGTATATTTGATATGTTACTATTATGTGTTTTATGACATGAGATTGTATGTTTCCTTGTTGAGCTTACTAACTTGTGGAACCTGTGATGTGTATAGGATTTAATAAATTCATGAGCATGATAATAAAATTATGCATCAAATTTATAGAAATTGAGCCTATTAGGTAAGTTTACATTTATGATTATATGAGCTTACTAAGCATTAGTTGCTTATGTTGGTTGTTTTCTTTTCTTGTAGATCATTGGAAAGCTTGACCGGTTGGAATCTAGTTGGAGCATAATCACACTATTCATCATCACTTTGGTGGAATTTTTTTTTTTTTTTTTTTTTGGTTATGGTTATAAATGGCATGTAATAGGAGCTTTATGCTATTTTGTCAACATGGTATGATTTGAGCTTATGTCTAGCTTACTTGTTTATATATGACCTTGCTTTTGTGTTTGTAAATGTCTAAGTATATATGTGTTGGTTGCTTATTTATGCCTTATGAAAGTAGATAGTTGATGGTGGAAAGGATTGTGGATGAATTGGTTAATTGGTAATGTTTGATACATGATTATGATATAGACTTGTAGCTTTGAATTTGGATTGATTTGGTGTATGAATTATAGTACCAAATGATGTCATATTGGTTAGACACATAGGTTGAATGATTTTGGCATGTTTTTGGTGTCTTCCAATGTATTTTAATCATATGAAAGTAATTAGAAGTGTTTTATTTTGGAAGTGTAACACCCCATACTCGTAACTCACGTTGGGGCAGAGTACGAGGCATTACCTAACTTGTTCTCATGCAACCAATCGTTCTCAAGTCACCGAGATTCAGTCCAAATTAAAACTTTTTTCGGTTTCCACTTTTAACCTCTTAATATGGGCCTACGAGGCCTAAATCAACCATTGGAAACCATTCGAAACCTTTCCGGGTCCTTATCCAATCTATTCAAACTTTCAATTTAAAACAGGGCACACGCCCGTGTGACCATCTTAACATGGTCGTGCTGATGGCCTGTGTGTCTCACACGGCCTAAGCACCTAGGGTCACGCCCGTGTCCCTTACCCGTGTAACCAATTTAATTACACAATTTCACATAATTCAAGTGTAGACTTCACACGGCCTGGATACACGCCTGTGTCCCTGGCTCGTGTTGTTCACACGGCTTCGACACGCCCGTGTTTATGGCCCGTGGAACTCTCTGTTTGTGACTTCATCACCAACTAAGGATACACGGCCACGGTACACACCCGTGTCCATAGCCCGTGTCTATCACACGGCCATGACACGCCCAAGTCATAGCCCGTGTGCAAAGACTTGGGTATTCTATTTCTGATGTCAGCATACTCAAAATGTCACACGACCAAGGCACACGCTCGTGTGCTAGGCCATGTCCACCACACGGTTGAGACTCATGGTCGTGTCTCTGTCCGTGTATTTATTACCATGCATACTGACTTGGAAATTTCACGTGCAGGAGACATACGGCCGGACCATACGCCCATGGGGCTAACTGTGTGTCACATACGGCCTAGACACACGCCCGTGTGCCTGCCGTATGGACAATATAAGGCTATTTACCAAGCCTCATTGTCACCCTTATATACCTAGTTCCATACAAATACCAACCAATGCCAAAACAAGCATAATTTCTATAATCAAATCAGCCACAATAGACATTCATTCTACCATGAAGATGCATCTTTTATAAACTCAAAATGAATGTTACCCGTCATTCAAGGCTTAATGCAAAGTGTGGGATCTATTCCAAGCCAATACATTTGGAAAATTCTCAAAGACACAAAATTATAAGGTCTAAGTCCTATACATGCCATATTTAAAAATATAAATCCAACTATACCGAAAGCTTCGGATAATAGTGTGATCGATATCTCTAACTTCCAGTGATCCTTGAGCTAATTATACGGCACTGAAGGAAAATTGAAAGAAAGAAGAAGTAAGCATAAAAGCTTAGTAAGTTGCATATAAATAAATATACAACAACAATACTCCGATAATCAACGTACTCGTAATACCAAGGTAGGCATAGATATAACTTACTCATTACCATCCATACAAGTCACATATTATACAATGAGCTCATATCTCATACGTACCAATTAGGCACCTATGTCACTCACAACATGGTTATACTTTCCTCATTATATTAAGAATATTACTTTCACCGTTGAACCATTCGGAACACTACCAGATATTACATAAACCTCACACATGGGTAAGTGTGCCAATGCCATGTCCCAGACATGGTCTTACACTGGCTATCATCTTTAAGGTCGATGCCATGTCCCAGATATGGTCTTACACTAGCTCTTGTGTATCCGTACCGATGCCATTTCCCAAACATGGTCTTACACTGACACGTCTTGTAGCTTATGCATGTCCCAGACATGTCTTACCCTGGCTTACTTTCCGAGGCCGATCATATCCCAGACACGTCTTACACTGGCACTCGTCTCAATATCGATGCCATGTCCTAGACATGGTCTTACACTAGCTCTCATAATGTGGCCGATGCATGTCCCAGACATGTCTTACACTAGCTCACACAAATGACTTAATGACACGGCATGAATATCCAGTTTATTTCCTAGGGTCCCACGGGATTTCTGCTAACTCAATTATTAATATGCATTCTCAATTCACAATCTAGCATTTCATGCTATATCAATTCAATGACAATTCGAATACATGCATTAACAATGTAGTTGTATTATTTACATACAACTTACCTCTGATTACAAAATGTAATGACTAGTTGGTTTAGTCGATTTACTTGGCCTTCCCCGGTCTAGGTTTGGATTTGAAAATTCTCTATCTATATTAGAAAAATGCACTCATTTAGTCACTAATCACAATTAGCCAATTTAAAATTCACATCTTAGGTAAAATGACCATTTTGTCCCTAGACCTTGGCAAAATGACCATTTTTCCCTTATGCTCGAAAATCAATTTTTATCGAATTTCTTCGTATCTCAAGCCTATCCAAACTCTTTTTACTCTTATAGCAATTTCAAATTCACACTATTTCACACATTAATCATTTATTTCACAAACTTTGCAAAATGGTCCTATAAGGGTTTTCATGAGAAATTCTTTCACAAAAGTTGTCTATTACACAACTAAGACTCATTTTCTTCCATAAAAAATCAATAAGTATCACAAATCCATCCATGGTAAAACCCTAAACTCTTAATCATTTTGCAAAATAGACCCTTCATTTGAAAGCTCATGCTTCAAGGAGTCCAAAAATGTAAAAATCATTAAGAGAAACTTCCGAAATCACTTACTTGAGAGGCTTAATGTTGCTGAAATTTTTGAAGCTTTTAAAACCCCATTCTTTGCTGAAAATTTCGGTGGAGGAAGAAGATGGAAAGGATGATATCATCCTTCTTTCATCTATTTCTATTTTAGTCAAAATAAGTCACCTAACCTACCAAATTTTAAAATTTTGTCTGCTCTTGAACCTATGGCCGGCTATGCTCCTTTAAACGGGTCTAATTTCCCTTTAAAATCCCTCAATTTTGATTCTCTAGTAAAATAACACCTTTAGCTATCAAATTATGACTTTTGCACTTTATGCGATTTAGTCATTTTTCGCAATTGGGCTCACAATCGTTAAAATTAATTCACCAATTTTTTCATGTACTAATATAATCATGCAATGACTCCATAATAATAATAAAATAATTTTTCTAATTTCAAATTTGTGGTCTCAAGACCACTATTCCGACTGGGCCCTAAATCGGGCTATTACAGGAAGTACATGGCTTAGGACACAGGTTGTCACATGGCCATGTGTCACACACGGTCACCCCATATAGCCGTGTGTCTTATTGATTTTAGTACAGGACGGTCCACACGATCACAAATAGTTACATGGCCTGGTGATACGACTGTGTGACCTGACTTCAAATACACATACGATCTGGCACATGGCCTATAACACAGCTGTGTGATGTTAATTTGAAAACTCACACAGGCAGGCACAAGCTAGGACACAGTCCTATGTCCTATATTTCGAATTATACACAGTTGGCCACACGACCATGTTTCTAAGTCACACAGCCTGGGCTTTGTCACACGATTGTGTGACCCCTGTTTCTAAAATTTTTAGATTTTTCTAAAATTTTCTTTTTTGTTTCAAACTAGTCCTTGATTATTCGCAAACTATTTATAAGACCCAGTAGGCTCGATCTAAGGCCTGTAAATGTATTTTTGCTATGAATAAAAGTGAAATTAAATGTTAATTTTTACAAATTGATTAATTGTTTCTTTATGATGTTAATTGTTTCAATTTTTACTGTAATACTTCATCACTCTAATCCAGCGACGGAGACGGGTTAGTGGTGTCACACATACAGGTTGAACCATTCCACACAACCAGACCACATGGTCATATGACATATACTAGTGTGTGGCAGGCCGTGTAAATTTCAAAGAATTGCATACCGAATTGCGAATATCATGATTTTTAGATTTTTTGAGTATTTTAAGATGTATATATGACAAAAATAAGAAGATAGGATTGAACCGTCAGAGAATATTTAAGAAAAAAACTTGAAAAACACCATTAAAGTCAAGTTTGAAGTAGATTTCCATCAAGATTGAAGATTCTCATTTGATTTCTTAGGAAGTTATCATGAGTTTCTTTATTTCTTGCAGTTATATTGTCTCTTGGATATTTTTATTTTCAAGCATTAATTAATTTTCTAAATACCTAGGGGAGATGAATCTTATGATAGATTCTATTGGTTGATTTTTATTTTACGCAATAAATACTTAGTTTCTTATTCTCAGTTATGTGTGCTTAATTTTTGGTTTGGTATTTCTAGATTATTAATCCATGTTTGATGTACTTAAATTGGTGGTTGAATAGACCATGTTTAAGAGTAGATATTGCGTAATTGAGTTGAGTTGCATGTAATCCTAGACATACGATAACATAAATCTATTGGATTAGAGTCAAATCTAGTAGGGGAATCCATAGCACGAATTAATGCGATAATAGGGATTTAATTAGAAAGAAATTTAAATTAATTAACCTAGAGTTAGTTGCTCTTATGCTCGAAAGAGATATTAGCCTAATTTAGAGATTTCTATGGATCAAGATACCAAGTAAATAAATTGCATAATTTAGATTGGTAGTGACAAATGAAATTTAGGCGGATTCTTTCCTAGGTATTGTTTCGCTTCTTGGTTATTAATAGGTTATTTTCGTTATTTTTTCTTTGTCGTATTCGTTAGCTAATTTTAGTTTTTAGTCAATCACTCGAATTATTCGGTTAAATAATAGAAAGACGATAATTACTAGTACTTTAAGTTTTCATGGGACCGATATCTTTGCTCACCGTAGCTATACTATTAATTGATAGGTGAACTTTTATTAGTCAACTTTTTAGTTAGTTCCGTGGACATCAAGTTTTTGGCGCCGTTGTCGGGGACTAAAATATTAGGAAAACTTTATTTCTATTAATTTATCTATTTTTTTATTTTAATTTTAATATTCTTTTTTTTTAATTTAATTGTAACATTCTAATTTTTCTTTTGTTTGATTCCTACATCTGCCATTGGTTTATGACTAGAGGCAACCCGTTGGAATCGTTATTTTTTAAAAGTGAGATCGAAAAAACTGCTCACAGAAATCAGAGAGAAGTTAGAGAAGCAAGGCAAGGTTAATAGATTTTATAAACTATCAAGAGGAAATGGACATTACTGTGGACATGGATAATAATCTTGTTAATCTGCAACATCCTGCTCATTGGACTATGTATGACTATGCTAAGCCCACTATGACGGGGTTGAATCGAGTATTGTCAAACTAACAATTATTGCAAATAATTTTGAGATTAAGCTAAACACAATTCAGATGGTGCAGCAGTATGTTCAGTTTTATGGGTTACAAGATGAATGTAACACCCCAAACTTGGCCTAGACGTTATGGCAGAATCTAATGATGTCACATGAAATGGAATTTGAAATCAAACTTATCAAGTTAAATCGTTCCCGTTTATTCGCCTTTATTTAACTTTCATCCATTTCAAAACTATTTTTCTTGTTAGTTTGATTCGTTTAAATACATATTCCTTAGTGGAAGCTTTTAAGACCGTAAAATTTAAAGGAAATCGTTCGCATTTAGGAAAAACATTGTGCTTAATAAAACCGAGTTTTTGTTGCAGTTTAAAAGTTTATGAAAACCGTTAAAATCCCAAAATAAGTGCAAACCGTCCAAAAGTCCCAATTTACATCTGAAATAACCCATAAACATAGAGAGTAAAACCATTAATGAAGTTTAAGCAGTGCATTAAACATGTGGCCACCGTTGAGTCCTCTGCCACGTCGGTCCGCCTAAGTCTGAGGATTACCTGTACAGTTAAAATAGAAAGGGGTGAGTTTACGTAAACTCAGTGTGTAATCCACACAGAAGCCATGCATACAGTCAAACAACAGTCATCAGTCAAATGCAGTCTGGGCTTAAACCCATTTCAGTTTCAATAGCAGTTTGGGCCTTAGCCCATTTTAATTTCAGTATCAGATATGCATTAGGGCCTAAGCCCATCACAGTAACAGTATCAGATATACATTAATCAGTAAACAGAGTCCTACACAACTAGCCTCTACACACCATCTCCGTCCATCCCTACACTCCATGTGGGGTTTAAAACACTCACCCATCCCTACACTCCAAGTAGTACCAAATGCGGCACATAATCAGTAAATTACAGCTGAGCTGCCAGATAATAGGCTTAAGAGCCTTTCAGTACACTTCCTCCAAATATCAACATCCCAACCCAATACAATGCAACATACAGTATATGACATGCTAATACATGAATATCAATTATACATACATTTCATTATTCAGTCATATAATCATCATGCTCAGTGCATACATCATACATATAGTTCACGCATTTAAGGGTCTAAGTAGTGCTTACCAACCCTTCAGTAGGTTCACAGTCAACTAGGGCGACCCGTACAACCTTAGAACACATTTCAGTTAAATGGGCTCACGCGCCCATGTGGCATGCCCGTGTGGGCCTACACACCGATGTGGCCCATACGGCCTAATTTGGCCTTGGCCATATGGATCACATGGCCTGGCCCAGATTCCTACATGCCCGTGTGGACCCACACGTCCGTGTGGCCCACACAACCTAATGTGTCGCACAAGACCTACCTTGCCATCACACGACCGTGTCTTGCGTGCACGGCCTAGCCTCGTCAATCACACGCCCGTGTTATAGCATACGGCCTACTAAAAAGGCGACCACACGCTTGTGTGGCATTGATAGTGGGGTCTTCAACTTTCATCGAAACCTCATTTTTTGTATTTTTGGGTACACACATGGTATCAGTTTGATGTAAAAACTATCCCGAGACCACCGAACCTAAAAAATAGCATTCAAAAACCCTAATTTAGTGCTCAATTACGAAACTCAATTCGGAACTAATCCACATACGCAACCTTAAAATGTCAACCGATGAGTTCGAAAACTTACCGCCAACGAACAGAGACCCTTAAAGATCAAATCGTTGAAAGAGTAACAATTGTTTCTTGACCATTCCCTAGTCAAAGGTAACCACAAAGAAAACCCCTTTTAGAATACTAACCACGAAATAACAAGATTGCAACAACGCAAAAATTACCCGATAATCACAGTCAAACGTTTGCACAAGAATGAGGCAGATTTGAACAATCGAAAGAAGGAGAAGAAGTAAAATTTCAGCAGAGAAGGAAGGGAAACAAAATGTCAAAAGATGGAAGAATTTTGGGGAAAATTAACGTCAGAAGGTTTTGGAATGAGAGAGAAAATAAAATAAAATAAAATAAATTTGATAACTCTCAAATCCCTTATTTTACTCTCTCACTAACCCACTTCTCCGAATTCCACCTGCACTAAAACATTTGCGCACAACCGAGCAAAAATAAACTCCCACACTCATACAGGGATTCAAACACAAGACCTTCAACAACCTAACACTCAACTTAACCACCAGACCAGCAGACCCATTCTGATATATTCCTACAAATAATTAAATATAAGCCCACTCTCCAAATGCAAAGCTTAACTCAAAAAAAATCAAAATTTGGCAAAGATGGGGCTTGAACTTGGGACCTCTCGTACAAACCCAGAACACTTAACCACTGAAGCAGATACACAGCTTGTGTCACATTTTCACAAAAGCCAAAATAGAAATTTTTGGGGCATTACAACTCCCCCTTAAAAAAAATTTCGGCCTCGAAATTTACCAAATCAAAATAGATGAGGATACTGCTGACACATCGCATCCTCAGGCTCCCATGTGGCCTCTTCAGTGCTATGATTCTGCCACAGTACCTTCACTAAAGTTTCCTCCAAAGAACCTTTACATCACGATCTAGAATTTGAACCGACTCCTTCTCGAAGGTCAAATCTGGCCTAACCTCAATCTCCTCAATAGGGACAACATGAATAGGATTAGAGCAGTAACGCCTCAACATCGTGATGTGGAATACGTCATAAATACGGTCTAGCTCTGAAGGTAACTCCAACTAATAAGCGATTGGTCCCGCTCACTTTAGAATCTAATATGGCCCGATAAACCTAGGGCTCAACTTGTCCTTGCGACCGAACCTCAGAACCTTCTTTCATAGCGAGACCTTAAAAAACACGAAGTCCCCCACAGAATACTCAATCTCATGCCTCTTCAAATCTGCATAGGACTTCTGTCTATCAGAAGCCGCCTTCAGACGATCCCTAATCAGTCGAACCTTATCCTTAGTCTCGGAAACTAACTCAGGACCAAACACTTGACGTTCACCCAACTCAGTCCAACACAAAGGAGTACGACACTTACGACCATACAGAGCCTCGTAAGGTGCCATCTGAATACTTGACTGAAAGCTGTTATTGTAGGCAAATTCTACTAGCGACAGATAATTCTCCCAACTGCCTCGAAAATCAATAACACAGCTCCTCAACATATCTTCGAGTATCTGAATCACCCTCTCAGATTGACCATCGGTTTGAGGATGGAACGCAGTATAAAGTCCAATCTCTAACCCAAAGCCTCACGTAAATTTTTCTAAAACCGAGACGTAAAGCGAAAATCCCTATCAAAAATGATCGGCATCGGAACCTCATGCAGTCTAACTATCTCCGAGACATACAATTTCGCCAACTTCTGAAGAGAATAGTTGGTCTAACCGGAATAAAGTGCGTAGTCTTGGTCAATCAATCCATGGTGACCCAAACATAATCCTTTTTAGTGGGTGTCAAGGGCAACCCACTAACGAAGTCTATAGTCACTCGTTCTCATTTCCATAAGGGAATCTTAACCGGTTGCAGAAACCCCAAAGGTAACTGATACTCAGCCTTAACTGCTGGCATGTTAGACAATATGCCACAAAATCAATAACCTTACACTTCAAACCCGGCCACCAATATAACTCACGAAGGTCACAATACATCTTATTACCGTCGGGATGCATAGCATAAGGGCTACTATGTGCCTCCCTCAGAATAGACTGCCTCAAAATAGAATTGTTCGGTACACAGATCCGTCCTCGGAAACACAACACACCATCACTGTTTAACCCAAAATCGGCAGTAGTACCACTCTTTATCTATCTAAACCTCAAGCTCAGAGACTTATCCCCTAATTGCTTATCCTGAATCTGCCCAATCATCGACTTAACTTGCAACTCGGCTAACAAACTCCCATCATCAAACAGACTAAGACGTGCAAACATAGCCCTCGAATCAGTCATCGCCCTATGACTAAAAACATCGGCCACCATATTCGTCTTGCCAGGATGGTGTCCTTAAGCAGCTCAATCCATTTACGCTGCCTAGGATTCAACTCCTTCTGAGTCAGTAGGTACTTAAGACTTTTGTGATCAGTGTCGATAATGCACTTCTCACCGTACATATAGTGCCTCTATATTTCAAGGCAAAGACTACAGTGGCCAGTTCCAAATCGTGCGTCAAATAGCTTGCCTCATGCATCTTGAGCTGATGAGACGCATATGCCACAACCTTACCATCCTGCATCAGAACACAACGCAAACCCACATGTGATTCATCACTGTAAACCACAAATTTCTTTCCAGGTTCAGGTTGAATTAGAATAGGAGTCTCAGTCAGAATAATCTCAAAGCTTTCTTGCTGTGCATCAATCTAGACGAAAGGGACACCCTTACGCAAAAGCTTAGTCAAAGGAGTTGCAATCAGAGAGAATCCCTCAACAAACCGACGATAATAACCTGCCAAACCTAGAAAGTTACGGATCTCCAACACATTCTTAGGCTGTTTTCAATCTAGTATAGCCTCAATCCTAGGAGGATCAACTCGAATCCCCTCAGCAGAAACTACGTGTCCCAGAAATGTTACATCTCTAACCAAAATTCGCACTTGCTAAATTAAGCATAGAGCTGTTTTTCTTTTAAAACCTGAAGAACCACTCTAAGGTGCTCGTCACGCTCATCCTCAATCTTAGAATAAACCAATATGTCGTTGATGAAAACTACGACGAACTGATCCAAATAAGGCTAAAATACTCGGTTCAAAATATTCATAAATGTGGCCGGTGCATTCGTCAATCCAAAAGGTATCACCAGAAACTCGTAGTGTCTATAACGAGTCCTAAATGTCATCTTTTGTACATTAGCTTCCTTAAACTTCAGCTGATGATACCCAAAATGCATATCAATCTTGGAGAATATCGAAACCCCTCTGAACTGATCAAACAGGTCGTCAATCCTCGAAAGCAGATACTTATTCTTAATAGTCAGCTTGTTTAACTGCCGATAATCTATACACATCCTCACGGTCCCATCCTTCTTCTTAACAAATAGAACCGATGTTCTTCATGGAGACACACTAGGACGGATGAAATCATGATCCAATAGTTCTTGCAATTGAGCCTTAAGCTCTGTAAGCTCCTTCGGTGCCATACGATAGGGGCAATAGATATCAGAGCTGTACCAGGAAGAAGCTCAATCCCAAATTCCACTTCCCGATTTGGAGGTAAACCTAATAGCTTCTCAAGAAAGACGTCTAAAAAATCTCTTATAGTTCGGATGTCCTTTACAGCGGAGTCTCCATAAACAGAAACACTAATATAGGCCAAGAATACCTCACATGCCTTGTGAACCAGTTTCTCAGCCATCAGTGCAGAGATCACGTTAGCCAAATAATTTTGACGTTCTCCAATCATGACTACCTCATTGTCCTCTACAGTTCTCAAGATGACCCTTTTAGTTGCACAGTCCAGACTGACATGGTGTTTGACCAACTAGTCCATACTTAGAATCAGGTCGAACTCCTCAAACGGAAGCTCTATCAGATTAGCCAGAAATACCTACCCTTGAACCTCTAGCAGAACATCTCTATACAGTTTACTAACCTGAACCGATGGCCCCAATGGACTCAGTACAGTCACCTCACTAGAAGTACTCTCAACCAAAATCCTCAAGTTTCTAGACACCCTGCTAGCTACATAGGAATGTGTGGAACCTATGTCCGTCAAAGCAAAGTAAGGCACATCATAAATTAAGAATGTACCGGTAATGACGTCTGGAGCATCTCTGTCCTCTCGACGACAAGCAACATAAACAAGAGCAGGCTGCCTCGCCTCAGTCTATCCAGCACATCTGCCTGGTGCTTTCAATCCACGGCCCTTACCGTTACCACCCTTAGCCTGACCACGGTCCTTCGGTGGCTGCTGAACTACCCTTTGTGGCTGCGTAGTATCAGAACCCGGAGCTTGCGTCTGATCAGCCCTCAACGGACACTTTCGAATGCGGTGCTCTAACGACTAACACCTCAAACACACCCCAGTCCTCCTCCAACACTCGCCTTGATGGCATCTCCCACAGCCTCCACACAGCTGTAATCCAGTAGGAGCAAAAAGGGGCCTAACTCTAACCGACCCATCAGACTTGGCCTTTTTCTTAGGGCTTTGTACCGAACTCGAGGGCCCACATCTCTCTTGTTCTTACCCCTCTCACGGTCTCTATTTTGGCACTCAGCGCGTTTAACCTCTTTGGTGATCTTCACATTCTCTACTAGAATGGAGAACTCTCGCTCCCTCTGCGGAGCTATCAATACCTTCAAATTATCCCTAAGACCGTCCTCAAAACGGACATACCTCTCATACTCAGACGCCACCATACCTTGCGTATAGCGGCTCAGTCTTAGGAATTCAGCCTCATACTTAGCCACTGATTGGTCTCCCTAAGTGAGGTTCAGAAACTCATGCCAACGAGCATCGATGTAACTTGCTCCCATATACTTCCCTTGGAAGGCAGACTTAAAGAACTTCCAAGACAGGCGGTCGGGCTGTGTACCCTCCTTATCAGTCAGCCACCACTGGTAGGCCTCATCGCGAAGCAATAAGACTGCACCCTTCAATTTCTGCTCAAGGGTATAGTCTAAAACGTCCATTATCTTCTTAGTAGCCTCCATCCAGTACTCAGCCACATTAAGAGCTACTCCAGTAACACCCTTTAAAAGTTCAGCTCCATTGGATCGGAGTCGTTCTGTAACCGACCCTTGGCCCCCCAGATCCAATATTAGGCCCAGCGATCCTCTCCAGTATCCTTAACATAGCATAGGACAATGCGTCGTCCTCAGCCATTCAATTTTGAGACCCATTCTCAGTAACAGGTGATACCGGCGTCTCACTCGTATCTACATTCAGCATGCTTCCTAGAGAAGAGGACTCAGCTCAAGCCCTTCTACGACCTCTACCTCAGCCTTTAGTACCCCGTCCATAGATACCTCGTACACTCAGGTCTATTCGGATTTATCTGTATTACAAATTTTTTGAATCAGTTACAGTTTCAGTATTTATTAACAAATGTTTTATGTAAAGCAGTATCATAAATTCAGAGTTTGTTTTTCGCAAACACAGTTTCTATCAGTTTTAGTTTCACTACGATTTTGGTCTACACTAACTAGAGTGTTTTCAGAACAAACTATCTATAATATCATAACAGTTTATCAGAATACTAACAGGATTGGCGCCGAAGTCTCGGTGTACCACATTCTCAGTCAAATCATTTCAAATCATTTGAAAATCAGTTCTTAAAAACCAAGTTTTAAAATCCAAATCCACAGCCAAGTTTTACAACCTGGCTCTAATACTGCTAAATATAACACCCAAAACCTGGCCTAGACGTTATCACTGAATCTAGGGATGTCACGTGGAATGGAATTTGAAATCAAACTTATCAAGCTAAATCGTTCCTGTTTATTCGCCTTTATTTAACTTTCATCCCTAAACCCTAAACATAGAGAGTAAAACCATTAATGAAGTTTAAGCAGTGCATTAAACATGTGGTCACCGTTGAGTCTTATACCGTGCCGGTCCGTCTAAGTCTAGGGATTACCTGTATAGTTAAAACAGAAAGGGGTGAGTTACGTAAACTCAGTGTGTAATTCGTACAGAATCCATGCATACAGTCAAACAACAATTATCAGTCAAATGCGATGCAGGCCTAAGCCCATTTCGATTCGATAAGAATAGCGGGCCTTAGCCCATTCGATTCGATGCCAAAGATCGATATGCATTAGGGCCTAAGCCAATCACAGTAACAGTATTAGATATACATTAATCAGTAAATAGAATCCTACCCAACCAGCCTCTACACACTATCTCCGTCCATCCCTACACTCCATGTGGGGTTTAAAACATCCACCCATCCCTACACTCCAAGTAGTACCGAATGAGGTACATAATTAGTAAATTGTAGCTGAGCTGCCAGATAATAGGCTTAAGAGCCTTTCAGTACACTTCCTCCAAATATTAATATCTTAACCCAATGCAATGAAACATACAGTATATGACATGCTAATACATGAATATCAGTTATACATACATTTCATAGTTCAGTCATATAATCATCATGCTCAGTGCATACATCATACATATAGTTCACGCATTTAAGGGTTTAAGTAGTTCTTACCAACCCTTAAGTAGGTTCACAGTCGACTTGGGCGACCCGTGCAACCTTATAACACATTTTAGTTAAATGGGCTCACGAGCCCATGTGCCCTACCCGTGTGGGCCCACACACAGATATGGCCCATACAGCCCAATTTGGCCTTGGCCGTGTGGATTACATAGCCTAGCCCAGATTCTCACATGCCTGTGTGGACTACCCGTGTAGACCCACACGTCCGTGTGGCCTACATAGCCCAAATCAGTTTAGCTCGCGTGTCGCACACGGCCTACCTGGCCATCGCACGGTCGTGTCTTGCACACACAGCCTGGCCTCGTTAATCACACGCTCATGTTATGGCACACGGCCTACCACACGGGCGACCACACGCCCGTGTGACATCGACAGTAGGATTTTTGGCTTTCGTCAAAACCCTATTTTTTATATTTTTTAGTATACATCTGGTATCGATTTGATGCAAAAACTATCCCGAGACTACCAAACCTAAGAAACAGCATTCAAAAACCCTAATTCAGTGCTCAATTACGAAACTTAATTTGGAACTAATCCACATATGCAGCCTTAAAACATCAACCAATGAGTTCGAAAACTTACCACCATCGAACAGAGACCCTCAAAGATCAAGTCGCTGAAGGAGTAGCAATTGTTTCTTGACCTTCCCCTAGTCAAAGGTAACCACAAAGAAAACCTCTTTTAGAATACTAACCACGAAACAACAAGATTACAATAGTGCAAAACTTACCCGACGATCACAGTCAAACGTTTGCAAAAGAACAAGGCAAATTTGAATAGTCGAAAGAATGAGAAGAAGTAAAATTTTGGCAGAGAAGGAAGTGAAACAAAATGTCAAAAGATGGAAGAATTTTGGGGAAAATTGACGTCGGAAGGTTTTGGAATGAGAGAGAAAATAAAAATAAAATAAAATAAATTTGATAACTCCCAAATCCCTTATTTCACTCTCCTACTAACCCACTTCTCCGAATTCCAACTGCACTGAAATACTTACACACAACCGAGCAAAAATAAACTCCCACGCTTACGCAGGGATTCGAATACAAGACCTTTAGCAACCTAACACTCAACTTAACCACCAGACCAGCAGGCCCATTCTGATATATTCTTACAAATAATTAAATATAAGCCCACTCTCCAAACGCAAGGCTTAACTCAGAAAAATATAAAAATTTGCCAAAGATGGGGCTTGAACTTGGGACCTCTCACACACCCAGAACACTTAACCACTGAAGCAGATAAACAACTTGTGTCACATTTTTACATAAGCCGAAATAGAAATTTTTGGGGCGTTACAATGAAGATCTTAATGCTTATTTAGCTAACTTCCTGGAGATCTATAACATATTTAAGATCAACTGCGTTACTAATAATGCCATACGCTTACGGTTGTTCCCATTCTTGTAACATTCCAGTTTTGACCCTAGTCGAAATAGTAGTTTCGGGACCACATATCCGAGTCTAAGAAATATTTTAAATATTTTTTTCTGTGTCTGTGATATGTGAATTTGCATCTGTGAAATTTTTGTGATTTAATTTGTCTGTTTCTGTGCTTAATTATGAAAAAAAAGACTTAATCACGTAAAATGCAAAAGTTGTATGCTAATTGATAAAGTGTTTATTTGGCTTGGCTTTGAAATTGAGAGGTCCTTATATGTTATTAGGCCCTAACTAAGGTTAATAGACATAAATGACCATCCACTAAGTGATTATTATATGGCTTAATAAAGGGTAAAATTGGTATTTGTTAATTAATTATAAGTTAAATAAAATAAAAGCCATTTCTTCTTCCATTATCATCACCTAGCCGAATTTGAAGAAAGAAAATAAAGCTTTCATAGCCATTTAGGGTTTGGCATTAATCTTGGAAGATTAAGATCAAGAACAAAGAAAATCAAACTTAGATCGAGGGAAGTCTAAAGTAGTTGAATAATTGACTCGGTTCGTCCGAAATCCGTACGAGGTAAGTCAAACTACACTTATGAGTTAAGTTGATTAAATTCTGCGTATATAAACTGTGATCTACTTTGGACGGCCTTGAGAGCCTAATGAATAAACTCTGATAATGTGCTGATGTATGAGAAGCTCTGTATGTTTCTGAAGAACATTGACATTGATCTGAGATATCGTGTAAGACCGTGTCTGGGACACAGGCCTTGATTTGAGACTTTGTGTAAGACCCTGTCTGGGACAGAGGTTTTGATACCGAATTACATGTAAGACCACGTCTGGGACGTCGGCATTGTACCTGTCTGTGAATATCTATTCCGTTTCGGGATTTTCTGATGATAAAGTATGAGATATAGAAATAAATATATGGAATGTATAATTCATATAGGTACGTTTGTATCGTACTAGATTTCTGAATAGAAAAGACTATGTTTCTGTGAAGTAAGGAAATATTCTATGAGACGGTTGTGAATTCTGGTCATTAATTGCTACTTATATACTATATTAGTTGTGTAATTGTATTTGACTTCCTAAGCTCTTTTTAGCTTACTTTGTGTGAATTCTGTCTGTTTTACAGTTATCGTAGCTACCAAAGGCTCAGGATAGTCAAGGATTGTCACCACACTGTCAAATTCATTTTGGTACTTTTGGAAATATACATATTTATAAGTATGGCATGTGTAGGCTAGACAGTTTAAGAATGTAAGCTTGATATGTATATATATTATGCCAT
Source organism: Gossypium anomalum (assembly GCA_025698475.1). Taxonomy (NCBI): domain Eukaryota; kingdom Viridiplantae; phylum Streptophyta; class Magnoliopsida; order Malvales; family Malvaceae; genus Gossypium; species Gossypium anomalum. Next base: position 46,258,566 of record CM046963.1, read on the forward strand.
GTTAATTGGCTAGCAAATGATAAGTTTGTGCATAGTTTTGGTGTATGTTTGTAATGTGCCATGTTCTAATGTGAAATGGTCATCTTTAAGTATGGAATTGGTTGAAAATGATGATATGAATGTTGTATATTATTGCTTGTAGGATTGGACCCAAAAGGGGTGGCAAATTGGCTTAAACCAAGCCTGCATTATGCCACACGGTTAGGGAACACAGGCGTGCCTTGTGGCCGTGTGAAAAATTCAGTAGCTAGCTAAATTTTACACGGTCATGGCATACGGCCATGCCTATTGGCCGTGTAAAAAAGTCAGTATAGGACCTCTTTTTGGCACAGTTGACTACATAGGCGTGTCTTGTGCCCGTGTGGGTCACACGGCCTGGGCACACAGACGTGTGACTTTGTCAATTTTGAAAAGTTTGATTAAGTTCTAAAAATTCTGAGTGGATTCGGTTTAGTCCCGACCTTTCTTAAATGTATGTTGTTGGTCTCGTAGACCATTTTATTGGATGAACTGTTAATGAATACATATGAATTAATGTTGTTTAAAATCTGTGATTTTGTGTTGTTCTGAAATGCTCTGTTCGTCCGGTAATGCCCCTTACCTATTTCAGTGACGGTTACAGGATAGGGGTGTTACAATTCTCTTTGAGGAATAAGGCAAAACAATGGTTGAATTCACTTCCACGGGGTTCCATCACTACTTGGGCTCAGATAACTGAAAAGTTTATGTTGAGGTATTTTCCACTAGCCAAAACAACCAAGTTAAGATATCTGACTGACCCGCTATGAGTATGTTTCTTGGATTATTATGTAATAGTCACAATGTTACTCATAGTGATAACTATGTATATGATACTCAGACTTGAGATCATCATTGTCCTAACATCGTGAGTCATATATGTTGATACAGTCAAAACGTTTACCGTTACAGGTTGTACTATAAAGATTGATGTTGGATATACTATAATCCATGTAGTGGGATATGGTTGATCAAGATAAGATTTATCCCTCCTACATAATGGGAGCAATATCTTAGGCCTCTTGATAGAGTGAGACTAGAAATGCATGGCCATGCTCGAATAAGTTGATATGAGATATCATACTTATTTGTTTATTATAATCTGGTCAGAAAATTAAGAAATATGATATTGGACTATATAAGTGTGACTATTTCATGACTTGTGTCCAATCTAGATATTAAGGATAATAGGATATAATACATGAAAAAATTATCACAAAAAGGTTATGTTGAATCACGACTTCTTCTAACTTGGGTGATAATGATGCATTGCTAGATATCATTCATTACTTGTAATGTTAGAAACATTCTAGTATTACTACCAATGTTACAAGAGACTATAGAGTCACACCCTATAGTTGAAACGAACAGAATCCAAACACATTTGGTATTGTACTTAATTGTCACATGAATTAAATTAATTGTTGAATTAATTTATTTTGATAGCTAAATATTAAACACATTATATGTACAAACTTGTTGTATACAAACAGAGAACATAGATAAAATTAATATAAGAATTTGATTCATACAAAATATTAATTGTATATATTTTACCAAATTTATTAATATAAACAATTAAATTAACTAATTTCGGTTAAAATATAAAAGACATGAAAAATAATATTCTTTTGGAAAGAATATAATTAATATATGAATTTGATTCATACAAAATATTAATTGTATATATATTTTACCGAATTTATTAATATAAACAATTATATTAATTCAGTTCGGTCAAAATATAAAAGACGTGGAAATTAATTTTTTTTGGAAAGAATATAACTAATATATGAATTTGATTCATACAAAATATTAATTGTATATATTTTACCAAATTTATTAATATAAATAGTTATATTAATTAATTTCGGTCAAAATACAAAAGACATGGAAATTAATATTCTTTTGGAACGAATATAATTAATATATGAATTTGATTCATACAAAATATTAATAGTATATATTTTACCGAATTTATTAATATAAACAGTTATATTAATTAATTTCGATCAAAATATAAAAGACATGGAAATTAATATTCTTTTGGAAATAATATAATTTCTTTTTCTAACTTTCAATTTGACTTATATAATTCTTTTTTCTAAATTTTCATTGGTCTTCTCTATTAATAAGGGAATAATCCCAGTTTTCATTTTTTATATATGATATCAAAGAGGATAAAAGGATGATAATCCCTTAGTGTGTTCCCTTAGTGTGTTAAGGTTACCAACTTAATAAAATAAAGGTCTAGCAACCGTTTTTAATTTCCTCTGAAAAGTTCAAGAGAAAGTGACAATTTGTTTTTGATGGGGTGGACTACATAGAGGTCAGAATGTTTTCGTTGTGGCTTGGAATTGACATCGAATCAACAGCATCCTTCCAATGTTTTTAGTAAATAAGGTAAATTTTCAACCATATTTCAACCTGATTCATTCCTCGTACATGGATCCTTGGTTGACGATCGCCAGAATATTTTTTCCGCTGCATCATGGGGCATATTGGCAATCCAACACCAGCAGTAGTCTTTTGTTTCTTTTGACTACTTGCACTTTCTTCCTCAGCAGAAGCACCAGAGAGACCTCCTCGCACATTTTGCATAAAAGATCGAATGTTAATGTAGTCCTCGATCTCCCTGAATAAACTTCTTGATTCTCCTAAACCCTCTTCAACAACGCAAGCTATGCCTACATCACTAACAAGTTTATTATCAACACCAATAGTTATCATAGGAGGGTTCACACCACTTTCTTGATCCCCTGCAGGTTTAGAGGACCACAGACGAGGCTTTAACTTACAAAAGGTATAAAAATAATTTTTAGGCTCCCCATTTTTCCCTAAAATAATAAGTCCTAATTCATCAATGGCTCCATATGGCCACACAAATTGCACAGGCAACATTGTCACTGTGTCCGGACCATTGTTATCATCAATTGGTCGCCATCCATTAGGGCTCAGATCTATAAGAAAATGGTGAAACACATTCCTAACATTTAACACCTCCTCCAAATTCAGTACACGACCTTGGTGAAGCCTATAAAATTGAGCCCACCCCACTTCTGATATAATTTTTTGTCTTCACAGGCACACATTCTTACTAGGTATAGACCCCTTGATTGGAAAATAAAAACCAGTTCCAAATTTGTACTTCACCTGTATGTATTTAAAGCAATTCAGTCGAAGGTTCGAAGACCAGTTCCAAATTTGTACTCACCTGTATGTATTTAAAGCAATTCAGTCAATGGTTCGAAAACCAGTTGGAAACAATCTATTCCACTCCCTCGTGAGGAGTAAAGTAAAACAGGCCCACAAAACCTCCTCTCGCCAACCACATTCGATGAAATAGGCCATTACAACCCACCATAAAAAACCAAATAGTTGCCCCGAAGCTATTTTATATTCTTCAAGAAGATGGCAGAAGAATGGGTGGAGTGGAAGATAAAAACCCACTTCTAATATGTGCAAGGTAAGAAGGAAGCTTTTGTTGGTGGTGCCACTCAATCGCCTCGACCCTTCGACAATCAAGAAGTCATAGGAAAAATTAGGTATTTGAATTCCCCGAGCGGCCAAGTAACAACTCATTTCTTCGAGCTTGGTGGTGTAAGCATATGATTTCACCTCTAGGGAGTGTTCGTTTCACACCATTGTGAAGGCTCGCTCCCTGAACCAGCATGGTTACCCTAAATGCTATGACCACCTCCCCTTAACCTAACCATCATGCCCAACTAAACCTAAAATAACTACAAAGACAATTTGGAAATTTTAAGAAATTTACCTCTAAATCATGATTATCCTTCTCAACAGTAGCTCATTCTCAAAAATTTCAAAAATCCAAATGGTTTAATCTTTAGGGTTAAGGTAACCTCATTTTAAAGAATTTCACACCTTGACAATTTGTGTGTTCGAGAATGAAGGCACAATCATTTTTATACAGTTGTACCTCTTCTCAACACGTGGTGAAGCGTATATGACAAATTAAAGTGAAAGGCATATGTGATATGTTTCATTCTCAGATATTCCTCACTTCATGAAGCCAAGTTCTCAAAAGAGTCACTTTATAACTCTTCTTTGAACTAGGTGGGCAAAAAATTGTTTTGGTATTCTCCATTACCAACCTGCTACCTAGTTACCTAATTGGGACCGACCCGTAGCTTGCATAGTTCGCATCTTGGGTTTTTCATGTGATGAGTTTGTATCCTCTCATGAACCTGAACAAGGTAGGTTAGCACCACCATGCAGGAGGACCCGCACCTAGAGAACATGTGTTAATCCTAGAATATGGTATTTGTTGGCATGCATTGCGGCCTACTTAAGACGTCAAATCCAAGAACAATGACCGTATTATATAAATAGAGAATTTAACCCCTCTAAAAGACAAGTACAATAAAGCACTCAACAATTTGCTACAAAGAAGTTTGAAGGAAAAGGACAAAAAATAGAGAGAAGTGGAGTATATAAGGTGCAGAAGAGAGGGAAAGGGACAAGGGTGGAGAAAGGTTTTTATTATTATTATTTAATATTAATATAAAATTTAAATTTATTTTTTTGAAAATATTTATGTATTTGTATATATTATTTTGAATTTTTTAGAATTAGGATCAAATTAAGAATATTTATAAATTTTGCAGGTTAATTCTTTAAAATTATGACTAAATTGATATAATTTGTAAAAATTGAGGGTTAAATTTGATATTATACTCAACTTGATGTTTGTGATTTTAAGAGAAGTGATCAAAATGACCGAAATATATAACGTGAGTGCTTAAATTATAAAAAAAAATTTATTTTAAGTGCCTAAAATAAAAAAATTTAATAATTGGATGCCTATCTATATAGTTTACCATTTTATTTAAAATAAAATAATAAAATCTTAATATGACATTCCTATGTCTTATCCTGCTGAGCTCTTACCACTCTCCTCCACTCAATGGCGCTAACCGTAACCCTCAGCCATGGTAGTAGTAGCGGTGGTGGTAATGGAGTCCGAAGCCTCTGCAACAAACCCTCCAAACATTTCTACCCCCGTTTCCCTCCTTGCCACCACGTGCTCTTCACCGTCTCCCCCAGAACCCTCCACTTAACTTCAGCAGCGAAAAAGTTCTCGTCCCGAACCGGACGCTTCGGCAACAAGAACCGGAGGGGCAGTCTCACAACGAAAGAACAAGATGAGGAATAATGGACGCCGGAGATTGAAGACGAAAATGTTGTTGCTGGGATTGGTTTAGATAACGTTGGTGTGAGTTCCTCTAAGGTTTCTGCTAACGGGAAACCGTATCCGGAACTTCCAGGTCTTCAACTGGATTTATACGAAGGTACCCAGTGGGATGTTCTTGGTTTTCCTATTCAGTATTTGTGGGCTTTTGGCATCGTTTTTGCGGTATCTATCGATACGCCTACCCAGCCTTTTAATTTTTTTTCCCATTTCTTTTAATGATTGATAATTTAATTCATAAAAGCATTTAAAGGGTTAAAATTTGTTGAAACTTTCATATAAGCTTTTGAAGGATTGTAAGTTGTCAAAACCATGTAATTCAGTGTGATTATGGTTTAAATTTATATGTTAGCCTACACTGCAGAGAAAATAGATGCCGCTGCCTCTATCTGGCATGATTTTGGAAATTTTGCCGAATGTTACATCCTTTAGTAGAATGGTAATTGGTAGTCCTCATCCTTTCTTCTATATAATTTCTTTGGCAGTTTAGGAAATATTGATGTGACTTAAGATCAGACTTAATTATCAAAAATGGGGTAAAAATATGGAGGTAAATTTTATTTTTTTATTTAAAAAAATTGGTTAAATTAATCTCGTGTTAGATTAAAGAGTAATTTAATTTTTTTAATTAAAAATTTGATATATTTTTATGGCTAAAAAATAATGAATTTTTAACAAGAAAATAGTTTATTTTTTTATCTAACAGATTAATATGCTATTTTTTTAATATAGGAGGCAAAATACTTTTACTCAAATATTGTCGAAGATAGAAAGCTGTGGAACTTTTTCCCTTTATGCTTTACCCTTCTCCTTTCTTAACATGTCTAATTAGGTATCTCATATTTTTTTCATAATCCGTGTGGACTGTATATTATTTCCTGGATTACTCGAAAGATGGTTTGAGAAATTAGGTGGATCATTGATCTAGATATCAGATATCTTGTTCATCACCGTTGAAGTAGCCACAATTGAAGTGGCCAAGTTGTATGCTATACAAAAGACCAGGGTTCAAGCCTAGGTAAACCTCATCCTGCTCCCCAAATTTGTGATGATCAAAAAGTAAATCTTGTTCATCACCTGTTCCCCAGCTTATATATTTCTCTCAAGACAATTAGGTGGAGAAAGAATCTGCTAAAAGCTTCCTAGTTTTTTTTATTATTCAAAATCCCCTTGAGAAAAAAAAAAAAGTAGGAGAATTTAGATTAGACTACAAATCTATTTCCTGTATGCTAGCTTGCCATTGATGTATTTGATGAATGATGAGAAGAATTCATTTCATTTTTTGGGGTTTATATTGTGATGATACTGGAAAATTCTAACCTGTTGTACATGTGAAATATGTTTGTTCCTTGGTTTCTGCACTTTATCTAAAATTTGGTTCGAGACTAATTGATGATTCTTCAAGCTGACGTCTCTATGTTGTCAGTTAATTGCATGTGGGATTTCTGTGGCTACTTACAACGAAGAGGCCACAGATTTTAAAGAGACTCCAGCATACAAAGAGTCTATACAGTCTCGAGAGCTTTTAGAAGAACCCGATGTCTCAAATTCAGATGTATTTGAATCAAACCCTACTGATGTTGCACCCAGTTTTGCTGTAATATTAACATAAAAGGTCTTTATACTTGGGATCACTTGAATTTATTACGGGCTTTTCCTGGATTTGTAATATAATGCATGTAATGTATAACTTTATAATTTGAGATAATATCATACGTTAAAGTTGACAGTTGCTTCCATCTGTTTTTTTAAAGCTTAATAGGCTTGATTTTTGGTTTAATTATGTTATTATTATATGAATTTATAGAGATTGCCACAATGGTTTGGTTGTGCTTGGATGAAACAAACATTAACCATTGCAAGCATATGTATCATTCCCAAATAGATAAACTTTGTTTCAATAAATAACTTGCTCAAAACTATAAATACACCTAAGAAACAACACTTCGTTAACCAGAGTCAAAAGTATGGAAGCGCGAGTCTTGAAAACAGAATAACAGCAGCAGCCACCATTGCTAAGAGGCCTTGTGCCTTCAATCTTCCAGCCTTGCTCCGGCCAAACCCCAACCCCATGATGCTTGGTCTTGGTGCCATTGGAACATTTGGGTTCCCCATGGGAGAAGAAGCTGGGGAAACAAGCAAAACTTTAACTTATAATATGATGATGATCATTTAATAGAAAATTTATTCACCCTTCTGGTCTTAAAAAGAAAGGCAAGCCTTTTAAAATAATTTGATTACCAGCGACAGAAGAGTTATGATTTGTCCCTAGAGAAACTTGAGAACCAGATGAACCCGGAGGGGAAGGCAACCCTTAAAGAAAATATCAAACCAATTAATCAGACATCGAAAAGCCGGCGTGAATGCAAGATAATTAATTCAGAAGATCTGAATGGTACCTGAGCAAGAAGAGCTGTTGGCTTGGAGCTTGCAAAGAACAGGTAACTGCAGTGCAAGAGTCCTGTTTATGGGAAAAGCACTTAAAGTGGTGTCACTGAGGAGGAGACAAAGACAACCTGCAGGCTGCAGTCCATAGAGCTGATTGAGATTGTCGCAGCAGGACTGCGCTGGTCTCGGAGCATTGCCTTGCACAAATGGTGCACATGGCATGAGAGCCACCAGACGTGGGCTACAGTCGGATACGGTTGGTCCTGGGGTGATAGGGTCCTGAGAAAGGGAAGTGGGAAGACTGGCAACCAAGAGCAACAGCATGAGAATAGGTGTAAAGGCAAGAGCAGTCATGGTGTAAGCTGTAAAGTTTCTCGGTTTGTGCAGAAACTAGGGTTCACCAGGTAACTATTTAAGATGTAAACACATGGTTTGAGTGTGAGTAGTTTACATGCATGGTGTGTGTTATTCTAACATGCGCATGTTGTTGTCTCCACTCCCTGTGAGATAAATCTGTTCTCTTCAACTCAAATTATATGACACCTCTATTTAGAAGTTCATGCTGTTTATATTTGGTCTTAAAAAAGAAATTTGCACGATTTGGAATTTTTTATTCATTTTCTCAAAGCAGATCTTGAATTCTCTACTATTATTAAACACTACTGAATAATAGATATTTTGAAAATTTTTGGAAAATATATCATTTCAAAATACTAGTATTTCTTATTATTTTGTTTGAATAATAAAAATTAGGTTATAAAACAATTATAAAAGAAAAATAATTATATTAAAAACAAATAATATAATAGATTTAATATGGATATCATTAGATTTGTAAACATATATAAATATTTTAAATAATACAAAATATATAGTAGAATTAAATAAAAATTATATTTTAAAGTTAATGTTTTTTATTTTACTATGGGACCACATATTTAAATAAAAGGAAATTTGAAATATCATATTTTTAGGTAGAATTTGAATAAAGAATTTGAGTTACTCAAAATTTTTGTTTTAGTTTTTTTTTTAAATTTTTTATTATTTTTATCTAAATTCTAAGGGTGGATTTGGATAAAGAATTTAAAATGCCAAAGACTTTTAAAACTTTTAGTATTTTAAAATCCATTATTTTAAAAAATTAATTTTTGTTTCTATTTTGTTTTAATAAATAATTTTTAAAAAAAATTAGGTTAATGAACTTTAATAAATTAAAAATAACAATTATATTAAAAACAAATAATATAAAAGATGTAATATAGATATCATTATATTTGTAAAAATATATAAATATTTTAAATAATATAAAATTCAAAAAATATATATTAGAATTAAACAAAAATTATATTTTAAAGTTAATGTTTTTTATTTTACTATGGGACCACACATTTAAATAAAAGGGACTTTGAAAAATCACCTCTTTAAGTTAAATTTGAATAAGAAAATTGATTTATTCAAAATTCTTTTTAAATTTTTTTAAAATTAATTTTCTATTATTTTTTCCAAAAAGTAAAATTATCTTTTAAATTTTAAAAACTTTTTCAGAAATAAAATTTCTCTTCCAAATCTCTCATCTAGTCCAAAGACACTCTAAAAATATTACTAAATCCCTACAAGTCAATTAGATTTTTATTTTCATACAAAACATTTAAATAAATTAAATTAAACAACCCCTTAACAAAAACTACCTCTAAAAGAAAAGGCTCAATTAAAGCCTACAGCTTAATTTATTCAAGATTTGGACCAAGACATTTTTCCTTCTTTGATATTTAATTTGGTTTAAGGTTCTGAAAAGCTTTCAAATCTTTTAAAAAAAAGTAATTAAGTCCATGTTCTTTTTATTCAATTGGATATTTTAACTTTCAAAGTGCATCAAAAGGCTCTTACACTATTTCTAACAAAGCAATTAAGCTTTTACTTTTTTTTGGCATTAAATTGAGTACTTTAACATTCAAAATGCATCAAAAAGTCCCTCAAACTTTTTCAAAAGAAGCAATTAAACTCCTAAATTTTTTTTCACTCAATTAGGTACTTAAACTGTTAAAATGTATTAAAAAGGTCATTTGCTCGTTAACTTTAATAGTTGACCATTAAAGTTAACTGCCCTTAATTTTTTTCAGTTAAAGCCACACCGTGTCACAACCACGACGTGACATGTGACAAAATATTATAAAAAATAAAAATCAATAAAAATTATAAATAATTTATTAAATTTTAATAAAAAATTAAAATTAGAAAAAAATTGTAAAAATCATTTAAAATTTTATAAAAATGCATCAAAGGGCCCTTTTAACCATTAACTTTAATCACTGACCGTTAAAGTTAACAACACTCATTTTTTTCACTTAAAGTTATCACTTGACGCAACATAACGTGACATGTGGCGAAAAATGATTAAAAAAAAATAAGAATCAATAAGAGTTATAGAAAAATTATAAAATGTTTCTTTTGGTACAACCATTTTTATATTTTTTTTACGAAATTTATATTTATTTACATTTTTTTATAATTTTCTTACGATTTTATAAAATTTTATAATTTATTTTTATATTTCTATATATTTTATATATTTTTACGATTTTTATTAATAAAATTTCTAATTTTTAATAAAATTTAAATATTTAAACATTTTTTATTAAAATTTAATAACTTTTATAAATTTTATCGATTTTTATTTTTTATCTTTTTTGCCACATGTCACGCCGTGGTTTTGACATGTGGTGGCTTTAACTGAAAAAAATTAAAGATAGTTAAATTTAACGGTCAACTGTTAAAGTTAACGGTTAAAGGGCCTTTTTGATGCATTTTAGCAGTTCAAGTACCCAATAGAGTAAAAGAAAAAAAGCAGGGGCTAATTGCTTTTTTTGAAAAAGTTTGAGGGTCTTTTGATGCATTTTGAAAGTTCAATACCCAATTGAGTGCAAAAAAAAGTAAGGGCTTAGTTTATTTTTTTTTTTAAGTTTGAGGGTTTCTTACATCCTTAAGTCTATTTAATTATTTTTAAGGCTAGTTTAGCATCGCTTTTAAAAAATAATTTTAAAAGGTGTTGTGGAAAAGTGGTTTGAAAAATATTTTTGAAAATTTTGATTTAAGATTTAAGTGTTTAGTATTATTGTCAAAAAGTACTTTTGAAAAATAAAATGTCCATTTTGGACATGGTATTATAAAGTAACAAATATGCATTTAAATAATGTTCAAATTAGTTAATATTATGATATTTTAGTAAGAATATAAAAATAATTTATTATAACTTGTTGTTAATATTTTAATATATGAAATATCAATTTTAAATATTTTTAAGCAATTAATATTAATTATTTATAAAAATTAATTAGAATATATAAAATATATTTTAAATATTTAAATATAACAATTAAGTATTTGTAATTAGATATTAACACATTGTTATTATTTTAAAAAATGCTTTTTTTTATTTTTTATTAATGATTTTAACACATTTGTATTATTTTATTTTAAAATGTAATTTGAATATATAACCCATATTAGATATTAACATAACATAGAAAGCATAAGCCTAACAAATTAAAATATTATATGTATTTGAATTAAAGTTTCAAAAAGGGGCAATATTTATATACCATATATAAATATTAAAAATTTTACATTAGCATTTGTAATTTAAAGTGAATTAATTAAACTAGAAGCTATACCATCTCTTATTAATTTTATTTCAAAACCACTTGAATTGTTTAATTCACCATCATCATCATCACTTTCTCCATCATGCACATCTTCTAAATCAATAATATTCTCATATGTTTTATTAATATTTTTGTATTTCATAAAATTTGCATTATTTCGAAATACATGTTTTCAGATAAAATTGTGTATTGTCATTGTAGCAACAACGATCATCGTTTGCTTTTCAAAACTATAACTTGGCATATCTCTTAAAATGACCCATTTTTTTCAAAACACCAAAAGTTTGTTCAATCACACTACGTAATGATGAATGTGAATGATTGAATATATCTTTTTTACCAAATACAAGCCCATATCTACGAAAGTCATGTAAATGATATTGTTTCCCTCTATATGGTCCAAGATAACTTTTTATTTGAGGATATTCAAAATCAACAAGATAATATTTTCCTACATGTCATAATATGATAAACAAATAATTCAAGAGTTGTTTTTTTTTTAATTATTAATTAAAGAACCTATACTTTATTATTTAAAAAAAAAGAAATAAATGAAATATCTTACCATTTGGTAGGTGCAAAAATTTGTATTTTAGATCTCGAATTGCATCAAGAAATATTCTAGTGTCATGTGTCAATCCTTCCCATCCAGCCATAATAAAGGTGAAACACATATTAAAACCACATACTGCCATAACATTTTGAGTGGGGACACATTTTCTTCCAATGTAGGGAATTTGTTTATTTGGTGGAAGAATAACGGCAATATGAGTACCATCAATTGCACCTATGCAATCCTAAACAAATAATCATATTAGTCTCATGCGTATTTTAAATTAAAAAATATTATAATATAATAATATAATTTTAAATTTTAACCTTTAAATGTGGCATATATCCAGAATCATTACGTATTTATTCAGGTATTAAGCTAAAAAAAGATCATCGGGTGCAATTAGATCAATAACCATCCTTGAAACTTTCTCAAGCACAATAGCAAAGTATTGACTTATTGTTGCTCCAGACCTTTGAAATCTTTCTCGATATTGGAAAACTTTTACACCAGTGCCTAAGATGTATAAAAAAATTCTCAATATTTCACGAGAAGATATGTGTCTTGAAGTTTGCAAATTGTATCTTGCCTCTAAAACTCTTACAAAAACTCGTGAATATAATTTTTAACATCCTAAAACTAATCATACAACGTGATTCATGACCGTCAAGGATCTCTCCGATCCATGCCTCAACTGATTGTTTTGAATCCATGCATGGTTGCTTCAATATATACTTTTCATAATATAATAGCACGAAAGAATATGCAACAACAAATAACCGATTAAAACATTCCATGCATTGTAAAATCTTTTTTGTTTTTTGACTGTTTAAAATCACTTTCATCACCGTTGAAATTTTCATTCATACTCATCACCTGTGAACAATTCTTTTATCCAAAATCAAACATAAGCAACTATTGATAGAACTAGATTACGCATAAATAAATAGAAGATAAATTCAATATTCAAAAACCAAACATAAACAACTATTGATAAAACTAGTTTAGCATTGTTGTTTAGTTATATAGTAGATATCTCAAGACCCTAGAAGACCAGAAAATTTTCAACTCTCATATATTTCTGTCTTAAGCCATAAATCTCTAATATTGATAAAACATTATTCGCTTGTCCTTATTGAGTAATGATTTCAATGAGCAAAAGTATAGCGAACTAGCTTTTGGAACTTCATCCGGTATGCTATCAAGCATTTTAACTACTTGTGGAATACCAAATGGATCCATAGAAGGAGTTAAACTATATGGCTTGGCTCATATTGTCAGTTGGATTGCATAATTTTTCAATTTGACTGGACATTTTACAGCCCCTCCAATTTGCTTTGAGGACTTCTTCCTTTCAGTTTTAAAATGTGAAGTAAATATCTCAAGTGTTTTTCTTTTTTTATTGTTTCCATCAATGTGAACATCATTTAAAATGTAAACAACATTTCTCGCATTTTCTTCCTCATTCTCTTTAGGTATGTCATTGTAAACATCCTCAAAAAAATTCACTACGGAGTGTACCAGAAGAAGGTGTCCATGTTTTGTTATCGGTTCAACTACCCCCATGAACATCTGGTCCAACTTCCATTCGAATTCAAGACCAATGCCTGATGTTCTAAATTTTTGAGCTTTAGGCACAACCTACATATAAATTGGTAGTTTAATAAGAAATTATCAGTAACCTCATAAATAGAAAAAATAAAAAATGTTAAGAATTATTAATGTACCTTTAGCCTACTCTCCCACTAATCATTCGATGCATCAACGGTTCTTTTTATAGGATTCCACCCTAGACTAGTATCTTCACCTCTAAGTTTCTCCCAAACCTTCCATTCTTTTTTCAAGGCATCCCACCTATTTTTAAGTCGTCTTTGTGAATAAGTCTTACATGCTTCTTTCTCGAAGTTAGCCATTATTTTCAGCCATCCATCTTTTGTGAAATGAATACCAGGTCTATTGCATTTCAATATCTCTTTAATACAAATGTCACAGAATATTTTCTTCAATCTCTTATCCAACATTGCTTTGACCTTTTTCACCACTAACTTCAACTACCAAAGTACTCATCTATTATGTATATGAACATATTAATTTCAGCTAATAAAGCAAACAAACAAATCATAGATGGAGACCAAAGCCATTTACCTCTCAAGGAGAAAGTAGAAAAGGAAAAATAAAGTAAAAAAGCATAAATTGAAGGAAAAAAAAATCAAAATATGTATCTTTGAAGAAGAAAGGCAAGTCCTCATCCACTACTACTTCACAAATCAGATTCTATTCAAAGAAAATGCTGATACTTTTGTTGTATTTCAATCTACCATGAAACCAAATCCAAGTTAGGGTGCTATTATACAAATATGACTCCACAAAAGTACATTCAAAATGGCCCTGAAAATGCAGGCAATTTGCATATAAATCTGCATCACAAAAATTGAATCCAAGTTTTGTGCGGTAAGAAATAGATAACATAACATAATAGAGACCAAAATCAAGTGTATATCAGATGTGATATAGACAAGCAAATCTATTATAAAAAAAATTTAAATGTGCATGTAGTACTAAAATAACAAACCCATAAATCATTATACAAAAATAACCAACACAGAACATCAATTACCTTTAAAATGACCTACTTTTCAATGAATTGAAAAGAAGAACAAACCTTTTGAACTGTTTGGTTCTAGAGAAACAGTAAGAAACAAGAAGGAAAATCAAAATTCCACAAACAAGATGCACATGTAATAAGTTTTTGGCTTTATTTTTCCATTTTTTGTAGATACAATCCAACAACAAAATCAATGCCATTAAGATGTTTCTCAACAACCAAACAGAAAACCCAAGAAAATCGAAGTAGAAAAAAAAGGCAAGCAAAAAAAGCTTAACTTGAAATGGGGAAAAAACGATAAAGTTAAATAGGGATTTGAAAAGATAAGATAGGATTAGGAGAGTAGAAAGAGAGAGAGAGAGAGAGAGTACTAAAAAATCTTGTCAGCATTGAAATTCCTAAAAAAAATAATAGACCTTAAGAAGAAAGTAGAAAAGGAAAAAGAAAGCATACCTTGAAGAAGAAAAGCGAGACCTCACACCTAATTCAAAGAAAACGAAAGAAGGGAGAACCAGAGAAAGAAAGAAGCGAAAGCATCGTTGGATGATGGATGAAAAAGTAATTAAACACTTAAAAGTGCTTTTGGTGGAAGAAAAACTAAAAGTTTTAGCTTCTCTATTTAGCCAAAAGTTCTTTTAAGAAAGCCAAAAATCTCACAAAAAAGTTACTTGTTTAGCACAACTTTTCTCCCCAAAATGCTTTTCAAGTCAAAGTGTTTCTCTACAACAATACTAAATGTAAAACCCCTAACCCATCTCTGTCGTCAGATTAGGGTTACGGAGCATTATCATAAAATCGTAAACATTTAAACATTATAGCATTTAACATGTTAATAATATCATATACCATTCATTCACATGCATACTATCCCTAAATTGAGCCCTCGAGGTTCTAAAAATAGCTTAGGAGCAATTTGGGACTAATTTGAAACAAAACAGGAAGTTTAAGAAAAAGATGTAAAATTTGCAAAATAGGGGTCACACGATCGTGTGACATAGCTCTAGGCCATTTAACTTTCGAACTAGGAACATACGACCGTGTCTAGCCTGTGTCCTCACCCGTGTAACTCTCTGAGTAGGGTCACACGGTCGTGTCATACACCCGTATACCAGGCAGTGTGTTAGGCCATGTAACTCACTAACTTGCACCCTAAGGAAATCATCAGATGACACATGATTGTGTTGCTAGGCCGTGTGCCTCACATGCCTGTGTCTCAGGCCGTATGAACCCAATCCTAAAACAAGTCATTTCAAAACCATTTCATGCACAACCTTTCAACCCATTAAAGCACACTTTAAAGGAACCAAATCATCACCCAAACACACATCAAAATGCCATTTCAAGATCCTAATTCAACTAACCAATATGTCATTCAAAGGCACCACAATATACCAAGACATCAACCATCAAAACATGTCAATATTGTATCATTTCATACATGATAACCTATTTAATTACTTACAAAAACATACCACAAATTTAACCATTATCATACCATTCCAAACATACCATAAAGAGCTATACCAACATGCATAGTAAGGTAACCAAAATGAAATAATTTGACAAGGCATCAAATGGTACCAAACCAACCTAACTTTCAAAACATATACATGCCAAAACACCAACAAAACATTCATCAAAATACCATTACAAATCATCCTATACATGCCATTATAAACCTTGACCAAAATGCACAAAAACTACCAAATTAACTGTTGGATAGTGTGATAGGTCTCCGATGAGCTTCCAACCAAATCGAGCTTTCGATAATCTATAAAACAAAGGAAAACAACTACGTAAGCAAAGAGTGCTTAATAAGCTCGTATAAACTTAAACATAACTTACCATTTCAATATTACCATACATAGACTAAACATAACCCATCATCAATGCCATAAGCTTATAAATGCCTATCCAACATCACCAACTTACAAATTAGTAAATTTTTCCATGATATAATGAAATCAACCATATATACAACATAATATAGTTCATATTTCCGTTCATAAAGTCATGATTAAATTCAATTGCATACTTACCTTTCCATTCACTTTTTCTTGCCCGTTGAACCATCTAGAATTTCATTGGATACTTGGGAAAGCTCACACAAAGTGTGCCTTTACATATAAACGTAACATTTCCTTTACGTCATTGCTCACACGAGCTGTGAAATGTAATTGCTCACATAAGTTGCGGGTCGGAATGTAAGCTACATGATGTTGCTCACACGAGCTATGAAGAATCCGCAACAAATGCAAGACCTCAGTCATCGGTAGGACATTCAAGACTAGCACCCGAAACTTGAAATCCTTAATGACATGTCATTCGTTTCCTAAGAATTCCTAAGGTTCAACCGGGACTCAATATCCGTCAATTCATCATAACATTGATACGTTTATATATTGATCTATTTACATTAAAAACAACATTGTAAACATTCAAATTAAATAACATTAATACGATAACCATTCATACGAACTTACCTTGATAATTAGGGGTGTAAAAGTTAGATCAACTAATCTAAAGCTTTAACTTTTCCCCGATCTAAGTCCGAACGTGGTTTTTCTTGATCTAAATAAATAATCTCATTCAATTAAGTGCTTCTAGAATTCAATTCAATCCATGATTCATATTTATGAAAAATTATAAATTTGCCCCTAACATTTTAACTTTTCACAATTTAGTCCTTAAGCTTATAACTTAAAATCTAACCATTTTAACCTAAATCCATGTTAATCAAGTATACAAGGGACTTGAAAACAACTCATATTTACAATAATTTCACAATAAAACCCTAGAGTTTATATCTTTAATAAGTTAGTCCCTATTTCCAAAATTCATTAAAAATCACTTAACAAAACTTGTTTAATTTTCAACAAAGATTCATAATCTATCATTTAACATCAAAACCTACTCAAAATCATCCATGGAATAACCCTCGACCTTTAAAATTTTTACAAATTAACCTCGGGCTAACTAGACTAACCTAAAACAGACTCAAAAACATAAAAATCATAAAAAACGGGGCTTGAAAACTCACCATGCACTCAACACAAGCTTGACCGAAACTTGTGCTCAACAATGGTGCCCTTTCTCTTCTAAAATTGGTTGTGGAAGATGAATAAATATGATACATATTTTTCTTTTCTTTTGTTTTAGGTTTAATTTCTAAATTACCATTTTAACCTTTAAAAACTAACAAAATTTCAATAAAACCACGTCATGCAAATCCACTAATTCATTAAATGGTATATTTATCATTCAAGTCTTTTAGTTTAAGATTTCATAGTCACTAGGCTCCTTTATCTAATAGAACTCAATTTTTATACTTTTTTACGATTTAGTCATTTTCACCTAATTAACCATTTAAACATTAAAATTTCTTAACGAAATTTTAATACAAACTTACTATAATCCCATAGACATTGAAATAATATTAAAATAATAATTCACTCATTAGAATTATGGTCCCAAAACCACTGTTTCTGATATCACTGAAAACAAGTTGTTACACTAAACAAGCCCTTAGTCATTTTGATACTTAAATGTTACATTTCATTTATTGGTTTAATCTTCAGAGTTTACAACATTAAAAAAAAAAAAAACAATTGGCATGCCTAGCCTATTACAACATGCCACATGGCACTTTTTTCCATATTAGTAACCTACATAACATTGGTGTTATTATTTATGTCAAATAATTAAAAGAACAAAAATATTATGAAATTAAAATATAAAAATTATTCAAAAAAATAATGATTTTTAATTTTTTTAATAATTATTTGGATTAGTATTTGGTATACTAATAATGTACTTTTTTTATTCCACAAACAATTTTAGAAAATTGACATGTTGTCTTTAATATTTATTTTTATTACTTTTTTATTATACCCTATAAGACATTAGATCTACTCATGAGTCGAGCCACCCGCCCAGGCCTAATGGTCCATCAAAATATTGGAGAGTTTGGACAAAATACAATGCCCAAAAATAGGCTTAAATAAAATTTAAGGTTTGTTTTCTATATGGGTCGAGACTTGGGCAAGATTTTTTTGGCCAGAGCCCAGTCCGACACCAATATATTATATTATAAAAATATTGTATTAATTCTATATGTTAAATAGTAATGATGTATATTTTTATTTATATTAAGTCACTAACTCAATAACAATTAAACCCAAAACTTAAAAAAATCTTACCCAACTAAATAACTCAACCCAAAAAATAGAATTTTAAAAATTATATTAAATACAATAAAATATTTATTATATTTATTTTTTAATATAATAAAACTTTTTTTATATTTATGATAGTATTTTTTAAAATATAAATACTTTTTAATGTATTAGAAAACTTTTATTTTAGTGTTTTTAGTGCATTTAGTGTATTATATTTTCTAAAAAAATTAAATATAAACTAATTTAAAAAAATCAAATATGGGCGGGTCAGGCTTGGGCTTACCTTTCTTAAATTGGGATGGGCTTGGGTAAAAAAGTAAGCCCATTTTTCAGGTCAAGTTGAGCCCAAGCTTAAAAAATTAATTAGATACCTTGTATGGGCTGGGCCTAAACCCGGTTTGAACCGACCCATGAGCACCTCTATAAGACACTTTTTAACAACTCGTTTTTCAGTAATTTCGGAACCGCAATTCTGATGATTGAGTTCATGAATACTGTTATTTAATATTTACGAGTCAAGTATTATGATATATTGAATTTTGGTTTCATAATTTTATTTAATTGGAGAATTAGTTAAGTACAAGTAGTTTGATTCTAAAGTCAAGTGATTTTAGAAAATGAGGTATCGAGACTTCATTTCCATAAACCGAGACCATAAATATTTTTATTAAATATTTATGAAGTTTTATATAGGTGTAATTAATTTTGGTCCGATAATTTTGACGTTTGTCTAGTTAATTAAGGAAAAAGGACTAAATCGTGAAAACTATAAAAATTTATCACTATTGATTATATATAACTAAAATATATAATTAATATTTTTTAAGGTCTAAAGTGACAATTTACCACCTTTTGTATGTGGGTGGATGGTCAATGCTTGTTATTTGTTAAATTATACGTTACTTAATGTTAAATTAAATTAAATGGTTAAGTAAAATCATGTAAAACATTAAGCAAAAAAGGGGTAAAGACATGATCATCTTTCTTTTTCCCCTTCACCACCGATTTTCCATGGAAGAGTAAACTAAGCTTTCAGCCAAGCTTGTTCTTCAAGTTTGGTAAGCATATTTTAATTTGTTTCTTATAATTTTCATGTTTTTAAGATTGTTGCAACTAGCTCCGGCTAACCCGTATCTCTGATTTTAAAACTGTTAAAGATTTTAAAACTTGCCATTGATGAATCTTATTTTTTTCATATAGAAAATGGTAGATTTGAAAGTTATGTAATGTTCAAGGATTATTTGATAAAGTAAATTTTGTTAATTTTGCATTTAGGGATTAAATTGTGAATATGTCAAAAGTGACATTAAATTTCTATAAAATTGGATTTTTGAGGACTGTAGGAGAGCATAATTGAAATTGGAATGAAAAACTAAGCTCAATTGTGAAAGTTATATTTGTTTCGATTTTAGGGACTAAATTGAATAAAATGTAAAAATTTAGGGAAATTATGTAAAATGAAATTAAAGGATTATAAGCATGAATTTGAGTATTATTATGAGATTGATATTGATATTTTAAATCTTAAATATTATTTAGATCAAGTCGTTGACTTAGGGGAAAAAGGGAAAACTGGCTAATAGTCCTTATTAGCTAAAACAGTATCGTTTTGTCAAGAAAGTTCATACAATATAAATAAGTTTAATTTGTTGTTGAATTATAATTTAAATGTGTAATTTTGTTTATTGAAAGCTTGAATTTGGTTATAAACTAGTATACAAATTGAGAATAGAATCTAATTGAAATGGATTGTTACAAAAATGAAATGATTTGAGATTAAATCATGATGAAATTAGTAAAAGTCTTGTATACGAGGTTATGAGTTTTGCCCAGGTTTCGAGCTCCTACACGTGTTGCGGACTCGAGAATATAGGAATAGGTTCCAAGCTCATACATATGTTGTAGACTCGAGAATACAAGAATAGGTTCCAAGCTCATGCATGTGTTGCGGACTCGAGAATACAGGTTTAGATTCTGAGCTCTTGCATGTGTTATGGACTCGAGAATACAGTAATATTAAACCCTGGCCAGGCAAATGATTTGTGTAGGTTCAACCCTAAGGGGTGATCAGGCACTATTACTTTCACCTGTGTACGGAGTTTTTCTATGAAGTTTCATCGAGTAATATTGTGAATAAAAAGGTGCTTGTATGCCATTGATTGTTGGCTAAGTTATACATATAAGTTGAATATAAGGTATCAGTTGGTTTGAAATGAAAATGCGAACCTTTGAGGTATATATGTGATTGAGTTCAAAATCTTATAAGTTAATGTTGTTGGAATCTTGATAGGTATATTTGTATTATATAATGGATGTTTATGATAAGAGTATATGTTGCAAATTGAATGATTCATGTAAGCAAGGTGATAAATTAGAAAATGAATTCATGATATATATTGGGTTGAGCTTGGAAATTTAATATTTGAAGCTACATATATATATATATATATATATATATATGTGTGTGTGTGTGTGTGTGTGTTTGTGTATGTGGATTTGGCTTAAAACCTTATGTATTTGATGTTATTTTGAATGTCGTGATAGGTAAGATTGGTTCACATTTAATCATATTTTTCGTAAGTGGTTAAGGTAAGCTAAGTTTTTATATCGTATTAGCTTACTAAGTATTTTAAATACTTACTCATGTTACTACTTTTCTATAGATTTTGGATGTCCAGAACGTGTCGATCGGATTAGTGAGAAGTATACACCTTTCGTCTCCCGATTCAGTAGACTTTTGATGTTTCGAGCTTGTTTATTTGTGGCATGTACTTAGGAGAGTTAAATTTTGAAATGTAAAGTTTGTGTGTGTTTTGGCATGGTTTAGTTTGGATGTATATAAATAATGAATGTATGCATATGATTTAGATGGTGGCATGAAATGGCAAAGTTTGAATGATATTATGCATAGGAATTAGTAAGTGCTAGTGTTTTTGGCATTGTTGAGTTTGAATATATAAGCATGTGCAAATAGTAGTTAAGTAAATCCTAAAGGGTATTGACAAATGTGAAAGGAAACCTCAAATTATGATATGTATGTGACCTAGCTTGTGGTATAAAATGGTTGAGTGTTTTGGGTATGAAATAGTTAAGAGCTTTAGTATGAATTGTATTTGATTTGGGTTTACTGAATTGCGGTATCAGTGAGGGCATATTGGTTGTACGTTTAAATGATTATGTGAATTGGTGTTTTGGCTTGAAATGTATTAGTTTTGGTGTTGATTTGAATGGCATAAATTGGCATTATAGGTCACTTGGCTTGGATGGTATAAAACTTGCACAAATAGGTCAATTATGTTGCACACGGGCTACCACACGACTGTATGTCACACATGGTTGGATGACACGGTCGTGTGTTCAACACGTTCAGGGTGGTTTTTGTTTCACACGGTCACAATGAGTTACACAGCTTAGCGACATGGCCGTATGACCCTAAATTTACACAACATCAGTTTGTTACACTGGTAGAGGGGTCATGGCTGTGTGATAGCACCACAAGGCCTCAGCCTTGTCACATGGTCTAGCCACACGATTGTGTAACCCTTATTTTAATTTTTTACCTATTATTTTGTGAATGTTTCAGATTGGTCCCAAACTTTTTTGAGAGCTTTCGTAAGCTCAATTGAGACTCAGTTTTGATAGTAATACATGTTTAACATGAACTTAACTTGTATATGTTGATTTATTGAATGATATTGGTTAAATTGCTTACGAATACTCTAGGTTATTGTGGTAACATTCTGTAGCTCAGGTCTAGCGGCTGGATCGGGTATAGGGTGTTACACACTTGTAAACCCCTTAGCCCTGTTTGTGGAGTCTAAAAACTCCATTGGCACTATACTAAATATGATTCTGGAATATTTTATAATATATAAATTATATAAAATATAAATAATTCAAATTTTAAAACTATAAAAATTTACAATATGAATATGGATATAATTTCCATATTCGTATCAATAAAAAAACCTATTTGGTCCCTTTCAATTTCGATATTGAACAAATTAATCCATTTAAAAAAACTAGAACAATTTAATCTCTATCTATTTCAATATTGAGCATTTAAAGACAATTAACCACAATGTTAATGTTTTCCATTAATTTTACATAATTTTAATTGTTAAGATAACAAATTTAACTTTTAACGTTTAAACATTCTGTCAATTTAATTCTAACTCTAATAAGTTCAATAAATTTAATCATTAACATTTACACTTTTTATCAATTTAATCCTAATTCAAAAAAAATGTATAAAAGTCTAAGAAGTTCAAAAATATTATATAAAAAAATTAAACTTCAAATATTTATAAATTTAATGTCAATTTTTACCTAATTCTAAAAAAAAATTGCGAAACACGTCGAAAAAAGTTCAAAAACAATATATAAAAAAAATTTAAAAATTCAAAAAACATTTAAAAAGATTTTGAATATATTCCATATTCATATCTTGCATAAATTTTTGTTCTTCAAATTTTCTCCATTGTCTTAAAAATGTTTCACCCTTTTAATATTTTCATTTCTCTATATCTAAATAAGACGTAAAATGTAATTTTTTTCATGACTATAAAAATTTACATATTTATTTAGTTTGACATTTATTTTTATTAGAGGTGCTCATGAGCCGGATCGAGTTTGAGTCGGGCCTGAACATGATATTAATATATTTATACTTTTTCAAGCCAGGCTTGGCCCAAAATATAGACTTAAAATTTTGCCTAAGCTCTCTCATATTTGCAAAAGACTAACCCAAACCCATTTTAGACCCACCCGTATTATTTTTTTTATTTTTTACATTATTTTAATTTAATATTAATATTTTAATATTTTTTTTATTTATTGAACTTTTCTATATAATCATCTTAATATTATTTTGATGTTTACCTTAGAGGAATATTATATATTTAGTATAAGTTTAATTTTTTAATATGTTATAAATTACATAATGTATAAAAATAACATAATATAAAGTATTATGAATTTAAAAATAGGTTGGGTTAGGTCGGGATCGGATCTTGAATGTTTAAGCCTAAGCTCAACCCATATTTTAAGCGGGCCCAATTTTTTACCCAAGTCCATTTTTCAAGCTTAATATTTTTATCTAACCCCTCCCAAATTTCAGGCGAACCTTCAAGCTTGAGCGTGTAACTTGATCCAGGAACATGTCTACTCTTTATTTATAGCAAATTAATTTTTATCCTTTCATTATATTATTTTATCATATATTACATAAAAAATCTCTCCCAAAGTCATTATCGGATCATAACCCGGTGGTCTTATTTGAAGAAGCAACTAACTGGGGGCCCAAGCCGTTTGAGTTTTTTAACCATTTGTTAAAGAAGAGGGATTTGATAAGGTGTTTGAAGAAGCTTACGTCCGTTTGGAGAGTGGCCAATCTCAGAGGAATGTGGGCGGGAAACTAGAAAAGTCAAGCTTGCTATTAAAGTCTCGTGCATTAGTAAAAAGCAAAGCAAAGGACAATCGATTAGACAACTTGAGTTGGAGGCTGGCGAATTAGAAGGAAAATTTCAACATGGAATACATGATGAGCAAACTGTGTTATCGGTAGATTCCAAAAGATCCTGTTTATGGAGATGTATCGAAAAAAGGACAGTGGCTGGCTTCAGAAGTTGAGATTAAAATGGTTCCATTTGGGAGATCGAAACACAAGATGTTTTCAATTGACCGCATCTAACAGGAGGAGGAAAAATCTCTTTACTCACCTCCATATGAACGGCGTCTCGGTGAACAAGCCAGCAGAAGCTGTGGACAAACATTTCGCTGCCAGTTATAATAAAAAAACAGCCTTTTCAGTCATTTACTTGGACTGTTGCTTTAGGACTCTTGGAGAGCATAGTGCAGCTTCTTTAGAGGTGCCTTTCATTGAAGACGATGTGTGGGATGCAGTTTGCAGATGCGACGGGAACAAGGTTCCTGGACCCGACGGGTTCAACTTGGCATTTTTCAGAAGTATTGGTCTGTTGTTAAAGCTCATTTTGTGGCGTTACTTCACGACTTCTACAGTAGCAGAATGCTACCTTCGGATATAAGTCACTCCTTTATTGTCTTAATCCCAAAAGTGCCCTCACCAATGACCCTTAGTGATTATAGGCCTACCAGCCTTCTTGGTAGTATTTATAAGGTAATCGTCTGCAGTATAAGATTAAGACTTAATTTAATATTGCTTCTCAAAAGTACTTTTTGACTAAAAAGCACTTAACAAGAGCTAAAATTTTCTGCTTTTTCTTTTGGCTAAAAAAGTACTTTTTCAAAGCATTTTTTTAACCAAAAGCACTTTTGAAAAGCTCAAAAACATCTTGTTTAGCAATACTTTTATCGCAAAAGTATTTTTTTGCCCCAAAACTGTATCTTAGAAGCAATGTTAAACTAGCCCTAAAGAGAGTGATTAGGGAAGTAATTGGTGATTCCCAATTTGCATTTATGGTTGGTAGGTAGATCTTGGATTGTTATCTTGTTGCAAATGAAATTATCGATTTATGGAAAAGAAAAGGGTCAAAGGTATGATCTTCAAAGTAGACTTTCAGAAGGCTTATGATACTATCAATTGGAACTTCCTCGATTTCATGATGTCAAAAATAAGGTTTGGACATAGGTGAAGAAGTTGGATATTTAACTATATTTCTTCAACATTGATTTCAGTTTTAGTGAATGGTTCTCCTTCTGACAAGTATTCAATTGAGCAATGATGGGCTTGTTTTATCTCATCTGCAACATGTAGATGCCACAATTGTGTTTTATGAAAGGGTTAATGAACAGTTAACTAATATCAAGAGGGTCTTTACAAAAAGGTAAGTTATTAGGGATCAAGATGGATAGTTCTGAAATCTCTTGCCTAGCTAACAAATTCCATGGTGCAGCAAGTTCTTTATCTATAGATTATCTTAGGCTACCTCTAGGTTGTTGTAACATCCCGAAATAGGGCCTAAACGGAATAGTGGTTGCGAAACCACAAATCCGAGGTAGAAAATTTTATTTTATTATTATTTTGAGGTTCATGATATAATTTCATGATTGTGTGAAAATTTCGTGATGAAATTCTATGCCTAAAGTGTTTAAATTGAAAGTAGGGACTAAATCGAATAAGTTGCAAAATTTGCATTCTAGAAGTTTTTAGTATGAAATTGAATTGAAATATTAATTAGGAGGTCTTAAATAGCAATTTGACCAATTTTAAGTTCATGGACAAAATTAGGACATGGAAGGAATTTTTGGAAAGTTTAGTAGTAAGGGCATTTTGGTCATTTAGTTATTAAAATGAATTAAAAACAAAATTAAAAGCCAATTTTTGTCCATCTTCTTCATTAGGACGAAAATTCAAGGGTTCTCCATAGCTAGGGTTTGTTTCAAGCTTTCAAGCTCCATAGTAAGTGATTTCAAGCCCCGTTTTTAATGTTCTTTACGTTTTTGAGTCCCAGAGTAGCTCGATAAAGCTTATGCTAGCAATAATTTAAGTTAGAGTTCATATTTGGAAAAATACCCATAGGTGAAAAGTGTTTATTTTGATGTTTTATGATAGAATATGAGGTCTTAAATTATGTTAGACAACTTGTACTACTCGGTTTTAAGCAAAACGAGTAAAAGGACTTAATCAGTAAAAATACCTAATAGTCATAAGTGCATGTTAGAGTATGAATTTGATGCTGCCATAGAAGGGAAAAATAACCAGCGTGTCATAAAACATAAGAAAATAGGCTGAAGTTTAATTTATGAGCTTTGGGGCAAAAGTGTAAATATGCAAAGTTTAGGGGCAAAAATGTAATTTTGCAAAGTTTGAGTAAAGGACTGTTTTGATAAATTTTGATATTAAATAAGTTAAATTTGCTATTATAGATCAAGAAGAGCGAAATTCGGGAGTAGATCAGTGAAAAGAAAAGTAAAGGACTAAATTGTAAAGTTTAGTCACATTTTGTATCGAGGTAAGTTTACTGAAGAAATAAATGCAATATTCTTTTATTTTACATTATTATTGTAAATTTCCAGCATTTATATACTTATTTTATGAGAATATTTAAAGTCAAATTAAAAGAAGTAGTGACAGAGAAAAAGTATTAGGAAGCCCCGTTTGAACCTTAGGAATGTTAGGATATTGGGGTTGACAGGACAGGACAGGATAGAAATGAGCCATGTAAGTCCATATCAGATATATGGCTTTGGAGACAGGAATGAGCCATGTAAGCCCATATTATATATATGGCATTGGAGACAGGAATAATTCATGTAAGTCCATGTCGAAGACATGGCATTGGCAGGATATTGATAGACAGAAACGACCCTAATATCCTTAGTATTCCGAGTGGTTCAACGGGTCAGGATACGAGTTAGATTACAGTGAATTAACAGCAAAGGAAAAGTAGATTATATTTATGAAAAGGAAAGGTCAGATAAGAAAGAAGGTAAGGAAATAAAGAAGAAGATAGAAATTGAGAAGTAAAGAAATTTATGATGTTAGATGATATTATGCATAATTATCCATTATGTTGAATGTTGTGATTTAATTACTTGTAAGCTTACTAAGCCTAGTGCTTAATCTCTTTATTTTCTTCTTCTTATAGTACTTATCTAGCTACTCGGGGATCGAAGGAAACGTCGGAGGCCGATCACACTATCAAAGAAATAACTCGGTATAATTAGACGTTTTGTTTTGTGTATGGCATGTATAGAAACTTAGTTACTTTTAGTATAATATGAACAATGAACGATGTATAAATACTTGCTAGAGATTAGCTAATAAAAATAGCCGATGATATGCATGTTTATTAATATGTATGATTGAATGGTGATTATCACATGTGATTATGAAAAATGTGAAAGTAACCTAAAAACAGATTCAAACAACAGAAATGACGTGATTTTGAAAAATCACTAAAAATTGTATAAACATATTTTTAAGATGAATAATATATGAAATTAAATCCTATTATGTCTATTTTCTTATGGAATAAGCAAAACAGGTAAAGAAATTATATTTTATAAGATATCTGAGTTTTAGTGAAACAGGGTCAGAGAAATTTCTAGATCCCCTGTTTCAACTTTGGAAATTCACCATAAATTGTACAAAAGTAATTAGGTGGTGTAATTTATATGGTTAGAATACTTATTGAATCTAGTTTTAATAGAAACAAACGGTATAGTTATATTAATTTTGTATAGGGAGAAACGTGGTTCGTAGTAAGCAGAGGTCAGTGCAGTCAAATTCTGAAACAGGGGTAACTTTAACTAATAAACTGTACTAATTGGCTAAGTCAAAAATTCTAGAAAAAAATTAGTGGATATATATATGAGTCTAGTTTCAGAAAAAATTTACGGATCTAAATTTTGAGTTTCGAAACTCAAGATATGAATTTTAAGCGACTACAACGCAGAATAACAGCATATATTCGAAAAGTTTAAATAAAGATCTTAAAATTATTTAAGTGATAGATTAAGTTTAGTAATGCCTCGTGCTCGATTTTGGCAACAATCTCGGGTAAGGGGTGTTACAGTTGTAAAAAGAATTTTGTTTCCCCTTTGAAATTGGTTATCAATAAAATCAAGAAAAGGCTTGCAAATTGAAAGTGAAGGCTTCTTTTAATAGCAGGAAGATTAACTCTTACAAAGTCTATTTTGATGAATCTTCCACTATACTACATGTCCATGTTTGAATTGTCTATCTCGGTTTATAATCAACTCAATAGTATTATGAGCAACTTTTTTTAGAGCGACAACTCTACTAAAAGAATGATGCATATGGTTAGATGGGTTGACGTTTGTGCTCCTATTCAATTTGGTGGTGTAGGAATTGTTGACTTAAGAGTTAAAAACAAGTCACTCTTAACTAAATGGCCATAGAGATATAGAAACGAGAGCGAAAGGTTATGGAGAAAGGTGTTGCAAGTCAAATATGATCCTATTTCAAAAAATATCCTTCATTCTATTTATACTTTGGGTAATATGTCATGGGTATGGAGAAATATCACTAGAAAACTTATCCTTTCAAACTCTCAAGACCAATCTTTGATTAGGAAAAGTAACAATAGGAGGAGTTCTTGCAAGTTCTTGATGGTGCATTTTTGAATCGATCTACTAAGGATAATTTCAGATAGAAATTGTCTATATAACATCTTCATATCGACTAGTTGCTGGATCCAAATATGAGATACTAAACATACATGTCATTTCATATAATTAAAGTACATAAACACATTTCAATCACAATTAATCATTTCGAGTTTACAAGAGGTTTAATATAAGCTTAGGAATCAAATTCAAACTCTTTTTGTCAAATTTTAACAATATGTCTCGAGACATAGACTTTATGTCTTGACTGTCTTGACATAGGCCTCATCATAATTTTTGGAATTTTGCTTCAATGTTTACATGTCCTTAGACAAAAGGTTCATGTCTAGAGAAAAAAGTCCTCAAGTCTCGAGATTGGGTCACAAGACAAACCTCCCTTGTTTTCCTATTTTAGCTTTGATGTTTGCATGTCTCAAGACAAGAGGCTCTTGTCTCAAGACCTAGAGCAGGGTAAAAATTATTTAGGTTCGATGTGCCCTTGTCTTTAGACAAAAGCCACTAGTCTCAAAACCTAGATGAGTTTGTCTTAAGAATAAATTAACATGTCTTGAGACATTAAGCAATTGAATGCATAATAAGATAAGTTTTTGTTCTAACTTCTCGAGGCATGCTCTTGCTGTCTATAACAGCCTATACCTGGTTCGGTCGCTCGAATCGAACTGTAAGGCATTACAACATTAAACCTTGAACATTTATCATAAAATCATTTAAAAATAAATAAATAACTTATAACCATTCAATTCTATACTATTCAATCAACTCGGGACCTAAATCAAGCTTAGGAAACATTTAAAACATATTGGAAACAACTCTGGATTAAAATGAAACTTTTTTTAAAAGAATGAGTAAAAAGTGAAAACATGGGTCACACAGCCGTGTGACAGGACTTAACCCGTGTGGCACAAGAATATGGTTGTGTGGCCAAATTGTGTAATAAATTTTGCCCATGTAACTCAGGGTTACACGGCCGTGTTACCAGGCTGTGTAACTCTCTGAGACTTATGGATAATCCTACACCAAAAATTAAAAAGGCCACATGACCGTGTCATGCAACCGTATGGGACACACAGCCATGTGGCAGACCGTGTCCTAGGTCATGTGTGCCCAAAAAAACCTTCTAACACAAGCCATTTCACATACCAAAACTTAGACACCAAGCTATGCAATAACCAACTTTCAAACCTATTCAAAATGTGCTAAAAGAAGCAAAATATACGTGTTCATAATCAACCTATGTGCCTAATTGATATGCCCTCATTAACACCACGATTCAAACATATATACAACAACCATTCATTCAAAGCATGTACCACAAGTTAGCTTCATTCAAACATCATTCAAACTTTAGATAGCAATTACCAAAATTCATCCATAAATTAAACCATTAAATGCTCATATATATTATTCTAAATGCATAACCTAACATAACCAATTTGACCATTCATCAAACTCAAAGCATTCCAAGATTTCCTATTAACCTAAACATACCAAAACAACCATTTAAATGCATCTAGATATCAATTCATGTATTCACCATCACAAACCACAACCAACCAATTTACCAAATAGGATTTACATAAACACATACAACATAATCTTTAAAGTGCACAACATTTGACCATAATGCCTATAATTTACATATCCATAACCTTATTTACATGCCATTTATAACCGGGCCAAAATAAACAAATAGTTACCGAATAAGTTACTAGATAGTGTGATCTCCTACGACATTCCAATTGACAGTGAAAGTCTGACAATCTACAGAGAAATAAAACCAAATAAAGTAAGCTTTCATAAAGCTTAGTAAGTTCGTAAAATCAAACATATCATCCCTGTCAATTCAAATATAAATCGTACATAAAAATGAAATTAATAATTCCTTTATTGTTTCTCATCATTCCAACTACCCGAAATAATTAAACCTAGATGATTCATATCATCAAAACACATGTCAAATAATCATGTACCAACATATAATTAATCACATCATCTTATTTCATTTCCATCATAATAGTTCACTATTTTGCTAGGAGAACAATAGTAAATCAACTTCAGATACACGGGAGGGTAATACTCATACGAGCTAACATAAGGCATTAACCGATATGCAATGCTGCTCACACAAGCTTCAGAGAATCTACAACACATGTAGGACCTCAAGCCATCGGTATGGTATCCATCACTGGTACATAGTACCTGCTAAATAAAACACTGACAACTAATGCCTGCTAAATATACACCGGCACAAAGCTTGCTACGCCCTATGACATGTCATTTGTATCCTAGCTATTCACTAAGTTCACACGAGCTTATTCTATTTCTCTGAGACATTCATACTCAACTTTATTCTTTCGTTTCATTATTCATTCAATAGAATGTAACATCGTACAAACTTCATACTGTCAAATACGAAAGAAGTTAAAACATTAACAACATAATAAATGTAATAAGAACTTACCAAAATACGATAGCTAATGACATGCGACGATGATTACTCGATGACTTTTCCTTTCCCGCGTTTATCAATTGGTTAATCCGTTTTTTGACCTAAATATAATAGTTTAATTCAATTAACCAATTTAAACATCTTAAAACACTTAAATTCATACAATTAACCCTTTAATGAAATTTTACACATTTACCCTAAACTTTTACCTTTTATTCAATTTAGTCCCTAAAACTGAAATTATCACAATTATCACAAATTAAACCAAAAACCCTTGTGCTAAATTCTATATGGTCCCTAAAAAGCCAAATTTACCACTTTATCACAAGAATTTCATGTTATTTTATAATTTTAACAACTTAGTCCTTAAACTTTAAAATTAACAAAAATTACTTTATAAAATCGTCCTATTTAACTATCAAGATTAATAATCTATCATCAAACTTCAAGAACATCACAATTTTATCCATGGAAAAATTCTAAACATTTAACAGTGTTACGAATTAGTCTCTGGGTTAGCTAAATTAAGTTATAATAATATCAAAAACATAAAAATTACTAAAAACGAATTGAAAAACACATACCATGCATCAACTAAAGCTTGGCCGAACCTAAGGGAGCTTAACAATGGTGGTTTTCGATTGCCAAAAACAAAATTGAAGAAGATGAACATGTTTTGCTTATTTTAGTTTATACTTATTAATTTATTTACCCATTTTACCCTTTGAAAATAAATGAAATTTCAAAACATACCTTACCTAAACCCACTGTAAACACTTATGGTCTAATTACTATTTAAAACCCTTAATTCATGTTTTTATATCCATTTAACACATATAAAGTAATAATGGCTTACTTTTGTAGCTTTTATAATTTAGTCCTTTTTCCTAAATTAACTATCTAAACGTTAAAATTTTCTAACTAAATTTTAATACGACATTTTAATAAATCTGAAATAATAAATAAATAATAAAATACTGACTCAATAGTCGAAATTGTTGTCCCAAAACCACTATTTTTGACACCATTAAAAATGGGTTGTTACACTGTCTTGAGACTTAATGGTTAAATGGCCTAAAATGCACATTTTCTATCATTCAAACCTCACCTAATTGTACTTATAACATACCTACATATTAAACCAATACTAAATAACCAAATTAACATATGTAAACATAATCAACCACCATTAAATGAAAGTATCCTTTGCATTAAGGTTTAACCTATTAACTTTACAACCATATTACTCTACAACCTTACTAACACAGGACTTCAAATAAACAAGGCGTACTATATCTTTGGCATTAACCCAAACCATAATTACCTTTTCACTTAACTAAATATTTCTCTTTAAATAGCAAAATAATCTAAAATAAAAATATTCACTTACTCATACTACAGTTACTATACTCCCACATTTATGTGCCAAAAGAAACATATGGGCATATTACAATACACCAAATAGATTATTTTGACACTATACGCCAAAATCTTAGATCCGTCAGACTTAGAGTGTGACAAAAGTAGTAGAAAGGTAACAATCTGCCAAGGCAGAAAGTAATGGAAAGTCAGTAGGGCGTATGGGTGGTAACACAACAAGAATCAGACACAAGAAATGATGTGTCAATGGTGCCTAGTGTATAGACAAATGAAAGATGATTTATCTAAGGATCACATATGAGGATCTTCCACTAAGAACCGCCAGATAGTGCTTATTGAAACCTCAGATTTAGAGGTTGATAATAAGTACGTTAAATAATCTATTGGGTAAAGAGGGGTTAGTTAGAACCCATGGACAAGAGGAGGCACTAAGAAGGTTAGTCCAAGTGATAGATATGTCTATCAAGACTATTCTTCTTAAAGGAAAATATATTGTGAGTATATCCTCCAATGAGTAGTTCCATGGGAAACTGTCATAGAGGGAGATTAGTAACTAGAATGGTAAATCAAATAACAGTTTGTGAGAAATTATAAGTCCAAACGGTCTACTGCGGATGAACATATTACATTTTAAAACCAAGGTATTGGAAATGGGGAAGATTATGAAGAACTAATCTAAAATAACTTTTCAACCCGAGTGTAGGATGAAATGAGATTTAGTTCGCTAGAGTGGTGTGGGTCTTCATTAGTTTAACCCAATGAATGGAATGTCAAAAATCCTTCAGGGCTGCAGTAAGGAAAAAGTGTCTGCCAATGACTAATCAGATTTGGAATGACCGTCAAAGAGGACATAACCAAAGAGCCATTAGGAGGGTAAGCAGAAAGACTACCCTATAAGTGTATGGTGGAAGGAAGAATCCAAACAAGGGTATGGATGAAGAAAGAATATAAGTAAAAGTAGGGCAGAGTCTGCCGAAATGGTGAGTCATCCAAGGAATTATTGAATCTAGTTGAAAGGTGATAGGATGGTTCAAGAAAAGACAGTTTAAGGATCAAATCGCCAATAGATAAGTTCAAAAACAAATCAGAGACCGTTGTGTCGAGTGGAGAGAAATTTCCCAAAAATGAGCAGTGAGTTAATTGTATTTAGTTTCTTTCTTTTATTACTCCTACGAGACAGGGTCTATGTATGAGTAATCCAATTAAGAAACTCACTAAGTTCTTTTGGAACTTACAGAATTCTGACCTGTGGTTGTAGGATTCGTGGAATAAGGGACTTAAAGAAGGACTACACCAGGCCGTGTTAAATTGAAGATCATCGGCAGTAATGTGTCATGCAATAGGAACAAAGGGTAACTTTAGAGTCTACACTTCGGGTTCGAATATATTGTATTAAACAGTTCCCTTAGACTTCTAAATTGGGGACAATAATTAGTTTTTACATTAAATTTAAAGTTTCTGATGTACAAAGTATTATTGTTACTAAATAAAATCAGTCCTCAAACGGTTAAGTTTAAAATTTGTGACCGGTCTAATCAGTCCAATTGTGGCACTCTATACCTAGATTCGACGATCAGGCCGAGTAAGGGTGTTACATCTTCGTTTGTTCCCAAGAAAAAGAAGTTAAAGAAAGCTTTCTATGAGGCGGTAAATGTGAGATTCAAGTTTGGAAAGTAGAAAATTTGATAAGTTGGTAAGCTCATGAGCCTCACTGTACTTGTGAATTAGAGGAAAAGAGGTATAAGAATTCTTGATAAGCTTTTGTATACGCATGGGTTTGAGGTATTATAAGGTTTGAATGCCTTTGATCTAATCGATATATGGTTGTCATGCTTAGCTACCAAGACAATTGAGGCTCTAGCATTTGAAAAGGGTAAGCTGACGAGGATTAAGGAGTTCATGTAAGTTTCTGTACTCACATATCATGTAACATGTTTAAATCCATTTTCATATCACATATCATGTTTCAACTAAATCATGCTACTTTCTATTTTATTTAATTTAGTCCATTATCTTGATATTCAATATCAATCATAGAAAATCAATTCATACAACCATTATTAACTCACCTCAATACTAAATCATGCAATTTAACATGAATATGCAAATGGATAGATTGATCTAGAATCATAAAAGTACAAACCGAATCCTCACATCACTCATCGCTGACTTTCGCTTTTCATTTCCCTTTCAATGACCCAACGTCATCTTTAGCTACGTACAATAATACAAAAAAATATACAATATCAATTTTCATCCAATTCATATTCAAATGCAAAGGCAAGCAGATTTTTCATTTTATTCAATTTATTCCCTAAACTCGGGATATATGTATATTTCAATATTTAGCTTCAGATCAAAATTCGATTTCACATTCTTTCATTAGGGACCCTATACTTTCCATTCCTAAGTATAATTTCATGACAAGTTTTCAATTTATTTAATTTGGTCCCTAATGTTACAAAGTTAACTATCAAGATTATTAAGCTTTATAATTTAGTCCTTATCATAATCTAAGCTTAAAATTTCTATCAATTTCAAGTCTAATTCATCAATTTCTCAAAAATGATTACTTGCTAAAAATTCAAAATTTGATACAAAGGATAGCTAAAATCAAGCTCCCATGATAAAAATCTATAAAAAATTATAAAGAAAAATGGTTTAGTTACCTTAAAATTGTTGGTCGAATAATCAAGCTCCAAAAATAGATTTTTTCCTTCTTTCCTAACCTTGGACGGTGGAAGAAGAAGATATTATAATCTTTCTTTCCACTACAAGGCTATTTATACTTCAATTAGCCTTTACTTAATCTTAATTAACTAGTTTACTTATGTTTTATTTTATTAATTTACTATTAATTTAAACCAAATGCCTATCATCATTATCATCTACTAAATCATGCTAACATTTGGTTTATTTACCATTTTGATCCTTTACATAATTGATATTTAAGTCCCCAAACCTTTTCTTAATTAAAATCAATAGTGATTAGACTTTTTATAATTTAGTCCCTAAGTTTTAATTAACTACTTTTTTTGGCTAAATTACTTAATCAAACTTCATTATATTTTTTTAATTAACATCATAAATATTCCTAGTTTATATTTACAAACTCGATTTATGCAAATGCGATTTTGAAACCGCATTTTCAACACCATTAAGTTTTAAGTCATTACATTTACGCACGGTATGCTCCACCAAAAATCGAGATCTTTGTTTGGAGATTGTTAAATGGTAGAACGCCTACTAAAGTAAAGCTTTCTAAGATGAAAATTATCCCATCTAATGCTTGTTGCTACCCATTGTGTGGTTTAGTGGAAAAGATTGTTAATTGTTTTTTAGTTGTCGTGAGTCTTGGGCTATTTGGTAGCATTGTGCTTCATTATGGGAGATCTTTGGGTGGCCTCAAACAATCTTGATTGTTTTTCATGCCATGGATTTGTGCTATTGACCCCAATTGTTGCAACAATATCTGGTTTATGTTATTCTTTGTTGTTGGTTGGTCTATTTGGTCTCACAAAAATAAGATGATTTTCAATAATAAAAATATGGGATAGGGTTCAAGTCATTGATGTTTTATTTTCTAGGGTTACTTTGTGGTTCAAAATTAAATGGTCTGTCTCTAAGGCCTCATTTGACGACATTTTATGTTTCCTTATCTTATTCAATCTCTTATTGGCAAGAAACTTGATAGATCATCCAAAAGATGATAGCCTCCGTAGCCCAGTTTCCTTAAATTCAACGTTGATGGTGTTGCATCAGGGAGGGACGATCTCGCAAGTATTGGAGGTATTCTTCATAACGAACTTGGTGAAGTTTTAATGTCTTTCTCAAGAGCAATCAGTGAAGTTGATTCCATCATGGCATAATTACTTTCAATTAGAGTCGCAATTATTTCCTTCACTAAATTGAGATGGTTTATCTCATGTAAACTTATCATCAAATCAGATGGCTTGAATTCTGTCAATTGGCTTAAAAAGACCTATTTTAACACCTTCTCATCTCAAAGGTATCGTGGACTCCATTCTTATTTTTAGAAATCCTGATATACGTGAGACATTGCTCACATCAATAGGAAAGCCAATGAATTTGTGAACAAGTTGGCTAAGGATGGTGTACTTAGTGAGATCATCTTGAGCTGATGTCGCCTATTGCTTTGAGCACCGATTTGCAATTGGAGGGAATGCTTGTGAGCTTCCTTGTTTTGTTTTGCATCTTTCAGACCTTGGATGATTTTAAGCTTTTCCTTGATTTATTTTTGTTTTTTCTCTAGGGTCGTCTTGCCAATTTATTTTGTGTTATGCTCCATCTTATTGTAATCTCACCTTGATCAATACAAGATTTTTTTCCTTTTAAAAAAATATTAATTTAAAAATTATTAAAAAAATCAGCAAATGTAAAATATAATAAAATAAATATTACAATTTCAAAAACTATGTAAAAACTATTCAAAAATTTTTAAAAATACGTAAAAATTGTAAAAATTATAAAACCATTTCAAATTCTTAGTAAAAAAGTCTAGAAGTTTTATTTTTCCATAAAAAAAAAAAGAAATGCAACAGAGTTATTTTCTTAATAAATTTTAAAACTTTTAAAAATTTCCAAAACAAATTACAAAAATTTTAAAAGATTCAAGAGTTTTAATTTTGTTTTCTATCCGATCTTTAGACTTTTTTTTCTAAATAAAACCAATTCACTTTTTTTCTTCTTCTTTTGATGGTGTTATTTTGATATAGAGTAAAATGTTTAGTTGGTCAATCAATTTTTATGACACTTTTACTTGGTTATCTACAAAAATTTAAACTTTTATTTTGGTTTAAAGAAGAGATATTTGATTTCATTTTAATATTTCATTTTAATTTGAAAACATAAAATAAAATTTTAAATTTTAGAATGAGATTAAATTAATTAAATTATATATTATAGTAAAAAATCCGTTCACACTATCAAGATATAAAATTTTTTCAACAATTTATTTAATTGATTTTGATGTTTTGAACAGTAAAATTTCAATTTTGAAAAAGAAGGGGAGTAAATTTAGAACTTTTAGCAAGGGGGTAACATAAATTTTAAGCATTATTTTAGTTTCTACTTTTTCTTTTACTTTAATCCTTTAATATCTTTTTTTACCCATATCAAAAAATGATTTTTTTTGGGATGATTAAAATGAAAGCGATCTAGAAGTAGAGTGACCAAAATGAAAGTGTAAACTTGATGTGGTGTGTACAATCAAGAGCCATGAAGAGCGCCCTAAAAGTTGAGTGATGAAATTACAAGAATTACTTTTAGATAACCAAAATAAAAAGAAAATGAGTGATCGACTGAATAATTTACCTTTGATTTAGGTTTATCATTAATACACTAATATTAGTGGTGCCCAAAAATTAAAATTTTTCATGAAAACTATTTAGAAACCATATGTATTTTCATTGTTTTTAAGTATCATAGTAAACTCCAATTAGTAAAAATTCAAAACACGAGTAGGTTTCTTTTAAGTCACTATCTTTTTTATTTATGGTTTGTAAATTTTCCTATAAATAACTCCATTTGAACAGAACTTGTATGTTAGTCGACTACTAAATTACGAACTTGGCTAGAAATTGAAGAAATTACAACATTTGTCCAAGTAATAATTAAAGACTAAAGTGGAGTGGCTTCCTTTAGAAACTTGAATATGGACATTCATACATGCTTCTCAAATTGAATTAAACCAACAAATAATCCAAAGGACGAAAACACATAATAATACGCATGACGTGTGTTAGTTTCAACTTTGAATTTGTGAAACTAAAGTACATCTGTTAAAATTTTATACTTTTAAAGTAAAAATTTGGACAAATTTTGTAATTTTAGTTGACTAGACTTGAATAGCTTTTTTTTTTTAAGAATATTTGAAAAAAATAGATTTCTTTTGCATTTCCATTATTTTAACAAAATTTTACATTTCTTTGTTAGAAATTTGAAAAATTTTTATACTATCATTTTTACTTTTAACATTTTTTATAATTTTTGGAATGATATTTTTTAAATTTTTATAAAATTCGAATTATTTATTGACATATAAAATAAAGTGGTGCTACATCAACAATAAAATATTAAAAGTCAAAATAAAATAATAAAGATAAAATATAAAAATTTAGGCGACACAAAACAAACCTTTAACCGTGTAATCTGCATTGCTTTTCAAAAGTACCTCTGGCTCCAAAAGTCTTACGGAAGAAAAAAGTGCAGAAAACAAATCGCTTTAGGTGAAATTTTTAGCTTTTCAGAAGTACTTTTCAAAAGCACTTTTGAAAAGGAGAAGTTAAAATTTTTAGCTTTTCCTCTCCCAAAAGCACTTCTGAAAAGGAGAAGTTAAAATTTTTAGCTTTTCCTCTCCCAAAAGTACTTTTAGTGCTTAATTATTTTTTCACCTCTCCAATAACATAGTATTTCCCCTTTTTTTCTTGGTACTTAATTACAAATGTGTTAAAATCATTAATTAAAAATAAAAAAATATTTTTTAAAATACTAATTACAAATATTTAATAGTTATATTTAAATATTTAAAATATAGTTTATATATTCTAATTAAATTTTATAAATAATTAATATTTATTGCTTAAAAATATTTAAAATTTATATTTTATTTATTAAAATATTAACAAAAAGTTATAATAATTTTTTTATATTCTTACTAAAATCTAATAATATTAACTAATTTAAATATTATTTAAATACATATTTGTTATTTGATAATAACATATCTAAAATAGATACTTATTTCTCAAAAGTACTTTTTAACAGCAATGCTAAACACTCAAATTTTAAAGTAAACTTTCTAAAAGTACTCTTAAAAGTATTTTTCCACAAACACTTTTTAAAACCACCTTTCAAAAGTATTGCCAAACTAGTTCTAAATGTTTGTTATTTTACAGTATCACGTAATCTTCAAAGTTGAGTTTGCTTATATCGGACCAAAATGCAAGTGGTATGGTATTACCACTTTCCGTACCTTCTAAATTACCTTAGGACTGAAATAGTAGTAATTGATTGCGGGAGAGAGAAATAGTAGTCAAAGAGAGCCCCATTGTTTTGAAAAGAAGAAGAAAAAAAGGAACCCTCAATCACAAAAGCGAAAATTTAACCAATCTTCTAATCTTTTACAGATCGATACCTTTGTTCGTCTCTCTTCCTGCTTCGCTTAAGATCCGATCGAACTTGAACAGCTCCGCACTGGACACGAACCCTCTAAAGGTACTCCACTTTTTCCTTTTTAACTGTATGAAAATTGGCTTCTCCCAATTATAGATCTCTTCGCCGGTCATTTTCTGCTTCAGTCTATTTAAGCTTCAAATATTTTCCAATTTTTTTTTTTATAGAAAGGAACATGTTTTTTTTTTAGCATTTATCAGGGTTTCGTCTTCACCCCTTGTTTGGTGGAAAATGAAGGAAAAGGTATAAAAGGTTAGCTTAGGATAAATACTTCTTCGGGTTTCTTTACGGTGATTTCTAGTTCTTCAGAAATTCGAATTCTGAGATAGAATTAGATAGTTATATTGGTATACTTTACAGGTGTAAGATCTTGTGAGTTAACATGGCAATGATTGATGAGCCGTTGTATCCCATTGCTGTGTTGATTGATGAGCTCAAGAATGAAGATATCCAGCTTCGTTTGAACTCTATCCGTAGACTCTCTACGATTGCACGTGCACTTGGTGAAGAAAGGACACGGAAAGAGTTGATTCCATTTCTGAGTGAGAACAATGATGATGATGATGAAGTTCTCCTTGCCATGGCGGAAGAACTCGGAGTTTTTATTCCTTATGTTGGAGGTGTGCAATATGCTAATGTATTGTTACCTCCATTGGAGACTCTGTGCACTGTTGAGGAAACTTGTGTGAGGGAGAAGGCTGTGGAGTCATTGTGTAGAATTGGTGCCCAGATGATGGAGCAGGACTTGGTTGAGTCCTTTATTCCATTAGTGAAGGTTGGCTTCTGCTATTTGCTTTCATATTCCTCATACAATGTGTGTGTGTGTGTATATATATATATATCTCCATTAGTTTTGCATATTTATTGGATTTAGGAAGTTGATTACCTTGAAATGCAGATGCATGTTGGCAAAGATGAAATAACATTTTGCAACAAGATTTTACAGGAATTTGATATAGAGTTCAATCGTGGCTTTAAGGTTTTTGGCCCAAAAATTCTTAGTGGAAGAATAAAAAAACTCTAAATCAGACAGTTGACAAAAATGTACTTGCATTATGTGTTTTGTGATTCTAAATTAGCATGTACTGGTTGCCATACCAACTTGCATGCACTGCCATGTTATGAATCGGATTTACCTATAATATGAAAATGTTCTGCCTCTGCTCTGACTAGGACTTCATTGCCTCCGCTCTGACTAGGACTTCACATTATCTTGGATATATAATCAAATTCACTTTTAATTTTTGATCCTAATTAGTTCTTGATTTAGTTTTACTTCAGTACAATAGAATAACTGCGTCTTTTTGTTGAATGTGATTGTCTCAAACATCAGAGATTGGCTGCTGGTGAGTGGTTCACGGCTCGAGTTTCCTCGTGTGGCTTGTTTCATATTGCATACCCAAGTGCCCTGGAGGCATTAAAAACTGAACTGAGAGCAATATACGGTCAGCTTTGTCAAGATGACATGCCCATGGTTAGGAGATCTGCTGCAACAAATCTTGGAAATTTTGCTGCTACTGTAGAAGCACCTCATTTGAAGGTGGACATCATGTCAATGTTTGATGATCTGACACAAGATGGTATGTAGATAAGCTAAATATCTTTTGATTTGAAAGTAGCTTTAATTATATACTTCAAAAATGCAGAACAGTTAATTTGTGGTAAACCTGGTCAAAATCCTAAGGAAAGAGTTTGTAGCCTTATGGAGCTTTTCTTCCTTTTAGAAGGGGTTTAGGTGCAAATATGTGGGAATGAAGAGGCATTGGGACATGTATAGCGGGCTGCTCCTTTGTAGCTCCAAGGAAACTTGCCTTTATGTTAGCACTAAAGAAGAAAAGAAAAAAATTAAAAGAATGTGTTTTCCCGTTTTGCAACTTCATCTATCTGATAAATTCAAGGTGTGTTGCTTAGGAGCAAGAGTATCGTTTTGAACAGTCTCATTAGCAAAGAGCCAAGGGCACTTATAACTTTTTTTTCCTCCTTTCTTTTCAAACAATTATGTTTTAAAATCTGTGAAATTTCTGGTGTCTCGTGTAAAGCTAACTAAGGTCCATGATGTATTTTTTCAGGTTTTGACCTTATTTTGTAAATGGAAAGAAAAACACACCTGTCTATTATCATTTGTCTCTACTAATGCATTTTATCATCCATGTTAAATTTCCAGTATTGTTGTCAGGTTCAATTTTTATAGGATGGTTTAATGCTAATTTTTTACTA
Source organism: Gossypium anomalum (assembly GCA_025698475.1). Taxonomy (NCBI): domain Eukaryota; kingdom Viridiplantae; phylum Streptophyta; class Magnoliopsida; order Malvales; family Malvaceae; genus Gossypium; species Gossypium anomalum. The sequence continues at coordinate 46,300,496 of CM046963.1, forward strand.
AAATTTCATTCCTGCAGACCAAGATTCTGTTCGATTATTGGCTGTTGAGGGTTGTGCAGCTCTTGGAAAGTTGTTGGAACCCCAAGATTGTGCAGCACATATTCTCCCTGTCATAGTTAATTTCTCACAGGTAGACCATTTGATAAATATTATGTTACAAACATGTTACGGTCTCTAATATTTCTTGTCTTATTTTGCCATTTCCCCCCATCTTTTTGATTGAGGAAGTTGGGGTAAACTCTGTATTGTTGTTTTATTTTGCTTGAGTCCTACATTATCGACATATGTTTTTTAAGCTCTTGGCATTTTTAAAAAAAATTATGAGTCTTTTTTTCTCCTGTATTTGAAAATTTTAATTGAGGAGGTTGGGGATTTATTTTACCTTTTCACAGTCGTTGAAGATAAAACTTATCCAATGTTCTTCTGATCGCATGACATTCCTAGATCACAGTTGTGTTAGAAAGCACTAATGTCATAAACTTTTTGACCATCTTGCTTGCACATATTGCATCTGTAAATGATTCCTTCCAGCATGCTTTTGAAGGAAATAGATTATCACATTTTGTAATTTCATCTCAAACTGCATCATGTCCATTTTGTCACGAGGGCTTTCAATCTGTGTTATGCTACTCTATAGGGATCCCTCATATCTTTAGGGTTTACCAAGTTCTTCAATTGAGATTTATATTCACGAGCCAAAAATTGATTAACTTCAAGGTTGTAAACGTTATGTTCTTCACAACTCTTTTTTTTCTTTTCATTTTTTAGAATATATATATATATATATTGTGCTTGTTTTGATGGATAGTTAATTTTAAGGCAAAGTATTTAGCTCTTGCTTCTAAGAGTGTAATGAAATGTAAAGTCATTGTCTTAAGTTTTTCCTTTTATCCTCTCTTATATTCTTTAGTTTAGTAATTAATATTTATGTTTTTTTTTGGGGGTGTTACTTTTGCTTTTAGGATAAGTCTTGGCGTGTCCGTTACATGGTTGCTAATCAATTGTATGAGCTATGTGAAGCGGTTGGTCCTGAGCCTACTAGGTAAATATCTATCGTGTAAGAATTCCTCATTATTATTATTATTTTTGCTTTCATGATATCTATTGCTATGGTTGTTTTGCTCCATTTTAAATATTTTTTCCTATTTTTCCCTTTTCCCTTATCTTTTGATGAATTTCCTTTCTATCTAATTTGAAATCCATGTAATTGGCTTAGGTAGCGTATGGAAACTTAAATTTGAATATAAAAAATTTTAGACTCCATTTGGTTTCAGAAAATAGAGGCCATTTTCATTTTTGTTTTCTTGGAAAATAGAAATCACCAAAGAGAATGTGTTTGGTTGAAAATTTTAGAATGGCTTTTGAAAAATGAAAATGAGAACATTTGAAATTAGGCTCTGTTTGATTTTAGGAAACAAAGGTTCTGGTTATTTTTGTTTACTTGGAAAATGAAAAGCATTGAAGAAAACATGTTTGGTTTAAAATTTTAAAAATGATTTTTGGAAAATGAAAAAGAATATGTGACAATTAGAAAATAATAAATAATTTTCATTGTTTTCACTGAAAAGGCTTTTTAAAATTGAAAATGTTGAAAACAAGGGTTTTTAGCATTAAATAATTTGGCCCTGGTTTAAAACTAAATGCAAAAATAATTTTTTTCAGGAGTTTTTAAATATCAAATCTGGTACTTTGGTTCAATTCCATATAAATGTAGAATTTTTTTTATAGATTTAAAATTATTTGTTTGGGAGAATATAAAATTTCAATTTCTAGATTTTGATTTGGATTTAAATAAAACTTCTAGGTTTGTATTTAATTCTCTAATACATTCATCTCAACGACCAATAATTGAAACACGAAAAAATATGAAAAAAGAACATGGACATGACATGAATAGAAAAACTTGTCAAAATTTACATAAAAACAAATTATTAAAAATTTATATAAATATATATTTCCTAGATAACAATTCTAACAATAATACAAACAATATGGGAGTTTTCATAGATTGATTCCATTGAGATTTTTTTTTTTAAAATGTTGCAAGTACAATACAAATACATGTTTGTGTGACCACAAGTATCAAACTATTACAGCACGGATTGTTCAAGTAATCACAAAGTAGAATCAAACAATTACAAACACAAATGGACTAAGAATTGATATAATCCAGACAAAAGCTTACAAATTAGACTAACTGAACTGAAATCCACACATGGCAATTGCTCATGGTAGGTCTTGAACTTGGGTACCCAAGATCTAGGGCTTTCGTCTTTGCCAATTGAGCCAAGGCCTCATTGGCCAATATGAGAGTTTTTTTAATACTACATTATGGGATATTCATGATGAGAGTGAAAATTTTTTGTGACAAATTCAAAAAATTTGATATTACATGTAAATATAGCTTTGGTTGAAATGGTAAAGTTGAATTATAAATAATTATAATGTTTTGGGTTCGAATCGCATCATATGTAAATATTTTTCTAGACTTTATAGAAAGAGACAAAATTGCCTTCAAAATAATAACTATTACTTTGTAAAAATAAAGGGCTTTTGGTAAATTTCCCACCAAATGGAAATCTGGTTGAAGGTTGACACCAAATCATTGAGAATATTAAATAATAGTATAGATTTTCAATTAGACAGGACATTTTTTGGCATAATATAAAAAGGATAAATTATCATTACATAGAAGTAAAAAAGTGATAAAGAGAAAATTGATATTAGAAGTAAAAAAGTGATAAAGAGAAAATTGATAGATTTTGTTTACTACTTTCAATAGTAATTTGAAATCCTTGTTTTGGACTATCTAAAATTGATGTGGGATTTACCGAATCCAAATTTATTTCTTTTTATTTGATATCCTAACAAAAAGTTTGGATTTGTAATCCAGAGCCAACTCTTTTTACTCAAATATAAGTTCCTAAAACGGACCTGTAGTTTATTTATCAAATACATATTTCAACCATCTTAAGCCGATTTTTCTTACACTCTTGCATTACCTGGGATGATGCTCTTGAGTTGTATTTGAATTATATTGTAAGTTTACATGTTTAGGTCGGACCTAGTTCCTGCATACGTTCGCCTGCTTCGTGATAATGAAGCTGAAGTCCGAATAGCTGCTGCGGGAAAAGTAACCAAGTTTTGCCGAATTCTGAACCCGGAATTAGCAATTCAGCATATTCTTCCTTGTGTCAAGGTAAAAATGCTCATGGAGAACTTTGGTTACTTTGTCGAGGTTCTGTTATTATATATTGCTGTAATTTGGCTTTTCCAGTCTCTAGCATTGTCCTGCCTGATTAACATTGCCTACTGTAGGAACTATCAACAGATTCATCCCAGCATGTTCGTTCTGCTTTAGCTTCAGTTATAATGGGAATGGCACCTGTTTTAGGGAAGGTAAACATTCTGTTTGTCTTGTGCTTGGACAGCTCACCTTAAATGGAATTTTGTTTTTCCTTGGAATTGGCATAGGTTATTCCATATTGTCTGGAGATGCTTTAGATGTTTTGCTGGTTTTGTATTGTTGGGTCTCATTGATTCTAGAAGGCATTGTTTCCTATTGTTCTATTACATTATAAATAGAATTGCATTCATGCTATACATGGGTTGCAAGTTTTTCTTTCTTTTTTCTCTGCATATAACACAATTTCCTTTGATGTTTATAGGATGCGACCATAGAGCAATTGCTTCCCATATTTCTTTCTCTTTTGAAAGATGAATTTCCAGATGTTCGACTGAATATCATTAGCAAGCTTGATCAAGTGAACCAGGTTTGTTATAATTGTTAAGTTGTCAGTTAAGGTTTATTAAGAAAGCAATGGTATTTTTTATTGTTTTCTAAGGAGGCAAATCAATCTCAGATACTCCTTGTTTTTCAACTAAAGTTTGAGAGATTGATTTTATTTTAGCTGCTGGAGAAAACACCAATATATATGGTACTCCAACTTGTATTGTGCTCGTAGTACACGTGTCTGACATGGATATGGGTAGTTGGAAAAACTTAGAAAAATTGAATATACCTCTGTTGGACGCATCCCACCTGAGTCCAAATAATTCGGCCACATGACTGTTCAATTTGGTCACAATGACTATAATGTTTGATCATACTGCTGCAATTGGTGAAAAAAAAGAAAAGTTCTTTGGATATCAACAACTGACATTTCTTCTGATTATTACAACTACTTTCAATTCTTCTCCATTGGTTACTATTATTTTACACTTTGAATCATATATAGTTTCAAACACATTTTTCATTTTAATTTTCTAATACATGTACATTAAAAAATAATGAAAACAAGAACATTATATATTTGAAAAGTAAAATGGAAAAAAAAAGGAAGATTTTCTCAATATCATTCTTATATTAGTAAAACTGTTTTGGAACAAAAAAAGATGTTGACATATAATAAATAAAGCTTTCCTCCATTACCTGGGAAACTAGAAAAGAGAAAGGGGTACACAAAGAAGATGACAAGAAAGAGGAAGAGTTGGGGCTAGAGCCAACTGCAACTGCCTTCTTATTTTTGTAATTGCAAAAAAAATTAAGAAAATGTGACGTGAAAAAATACAATGAATTGGAAAGTAAGTTCAAAAGTATGATACCTTAGGAGTATTTAGAATACCATGTTTGATAAAAGCCTCACGGTGTGTTGTTTAGCAGTTCTCTCATGCAGTTTCCTTACTGCTCACCTTGCTATTTTAGTCATTTGTTTTACAGGTGGGTTGGAAGCATTACAAACTCTGAGCATGTTAGTGAATAGCTTTATAGTTTATCTATCATTGCAGGTGATTGGAATTGATCTGCTGTCCCAGTCCCTATTGCCAGCAATTGTGGAGCTTGCAGAGGATAGGCACTGGAGGGTTCGGCTTGCAATAATAGAATACATTCCTTTATTGGCAAGTCAGTTGGGTGTTGGATTTTTTGATGACAAACTTGGTGCACTCTGCATGCAGTGGTTAAAAGATAAGGTGCAAAGAACTTTGATATGGAGCAAAAACCAATGGAGTTTGTCTGTTACTTTCTGAGTCATTATATTCCAGTTTAATTGTCTTGTAATGAAATATTTGTGCATGTCAAATCTGTTCTGTGTGCTTTAGGTTTTGTTTGCAGTTTACGAATTGCTAGCCTACTTTTAAGAGGTGTTACTAGGAACTTATTATTGTAATATTAATAAGCTTTGTTAACAACATTGGTGTTCATTTTAGGTTTATTCTATTCGTGATGCTGCTGCTAATAATGTGAAGCGTCTGGCAGAAGAATTTGGACCAGATTGGGCAATGCAGCACATAGTTCCTCAGGTCAGTATGCTTTTGTTAACGAGAGGTGGCAGTCGGGTGGGTTCGGGTCTGTTTTTTCTGTTTTGGGTTTTTTTGAGTTCGGTCTCGGGTTCAGTTCGGGTTTGTTTTACATTCAATATGTTACTTGATAATATATAGCTATTTTTTAGATCTAAATGATCTAAATTAGGAATTAAATGATCCCTTATAAATTTACACTCCAAGAATCAGAAGCTAAATGCAATGATAAATAATTAAAGAAAAGAACTTGAAAATTAGGGACCAATATCACAGAGCTTTTGTGTTTGTGTGATCGACAATTTCATTTTCTAAAAAATTATTATTTCATTATATATAAAAAAATTAATTAATTTATTAAGAAAAATGGGCCTTTTCAAGTTTGGGTTGATTTTTTGGTCAAATCAGGTTTAAACGGGTTTAGGCTCGGGTTTTTTAGGTTGAGTTCTCGGGCTCAGGCCCATTTTGCCACCTCTGTTTTTTTTTTTTTAATGGGTGAACAGGAGACATCTGAAGATGTTGGTTCTCACTATGACCTCTCCTTTTTGGGTAATCTATTGACAGGTTTTGGACATGATTAACAATCCTCATTATCTGCATCGGATGACCATTCTACATTCAATTTCTTTACTTGCCCCTGTTATGGGCTCAGATATTACTTGTTCAAAACTTCTACCAGTGGTTATTAATGCTTCAAAAGATAGGTAATGCTGATGTATTTTGATTTGAAAGGTTATATGTTTGAATTCTGACTTGGTTTATGAGACTGAAAATTTCGAAACACAGGGTACCCAACATCAAGTTTAACGTGGCCAAGGTGCTGCAATCACTTATTCCGATTGTTAATCAATCCGTGAGTAAACTTTTTCTTATTTTAATAGCTGTCACGTGGTAGAATTCTAGTATTTGATTTTTTTTCTTTCTTTTTCTAAACATGTAAGAGTTTTAGTGGAATATCTATCATGGGAGCGGAAAATCTGTATATGTTTCAAAGTAGCTTTTGTTATTATTTTAGAAAAGAAATATTAAATTAAGATGAAAAGAAAGGAAAAAAAACCATCTGAATCCTGTTGAGTTTTGCAGAAAATTTGAGGGTTTATACTTTTCCTGCAAATCATGTGATGTTATACGAATGCCACCTATTGTGTCTCTGTTTTTCATTTCTTTTGTCTCACCTTGGTTTCCCATCTCTGAATTATTTTAATTCGTTGATGTTACTGACAATTGGTAAAATTGAAGACTTATCAATCTCATTTAGCTCTCCTGGTTGTAATGGAAGAACCTATTTGTTTTTAGGGTTATATATATAAGGATATTGTTAAGGTGGTTTACTATATTCCTGGATTTCGAATATAATTTTGTATTCTTGGATTTGAACAATACAGGTAGTGGAGAAGAAAATCCGTCCATGCTTAGTTGAATTGAGTGAGGATCCTGATGTTGATGTCAGGTTTTTCGCCAGCCAAGCACTAGAATCAAGCAATCAGGTCATGATGTCTTAGCTCGTCTTGTGTCATTATTATTTTTTACTTCTGTTTTGTCCCCCCCAGTTTTGTTTTTGTTTTTGTTCCCCTCTCAATATCTCATATTATCAGATACATGCAGTTTCTTATTTGTGGTGCTGAATACCTTGTCAAAGAATCTTTTATTTTGTTCAGAAGAAAATGCCTGCACCTGTGACGTGCTTTTCTAATCACAATCAAACCAATTCTTGAAATGTCCGATGCCATTATCAGTAGAGATGTAATTGAGCGACATATGTTGAGTCCAAATAAGTAGATGTGCTTCAATTCGGTTAAAACTTTAAAGGAAGCATTTGGTTTACAAAATGTAATATTATTTATGGTAATAAGATTATCAAAATCTAAAATATTTTGAGATTTGATGTTTGGTTAATGGAATGTAAAATTACATATAGAAGATTGTGTTTAGTGAGTTTTGAGAAAATTCGGAAATAAGTTAGAAAAAGGGAATTCATAAAGAATTAAGTTGATATTGGAGGTGAAAATTGATGTAGGAAATTTGTGAATGTGAAAATGTGGATAAGTTATCATATTGTAAATTTTAAGAAGTTGGCGGAACAAAATGTAAATTGATCAAATTTAAGTAATTTGAGTTAATAATGATTGTTTTGCATGAGAATGACTTGGAATATGTTAAATTGATAAAGATCTTTTTGGGATTAAATTAGAAAAGATGGGAAGTATAGGGATTAAACTATAATTTTTCTTTTTATCAAAGAAACTCATAAATGCAAAATTTTATGTGAATAATTGATAATTATGGATTATAGGTGCTAATTAAAAATTCTTTTGAGGTATTCATTGCCTTGAATGGAAATAAATAAAAATGACAAGGGATTAAAGGGTAATTTTCTTTTTTGTAAAATTGGTATTTTGATTATTTCACATGGAATTTATGTTGAAATTGAAAATATTATATTGTGAGATATTAAAATGTTGGGAATGAATATTTAATCATTGGATTGGATTTTAACATGAGGATTAAATGTGAACCAAACATTTACATTTTTTTCTTTGACCCAATTTTAAATGGTGAATAAAATGAGAAAGAGGAGACTCTTTTTCTCATCTTTCCTCCTCATAAACGGAAGCAACAATTGGGGGTAGAGAGAGGGTGAGGGTGAGGGGAGGTCGCATTTCTTCTCCCTCCCTTTTTTAAACAAAACCTTACCTAAAACCTAAGTTATTTTCACAAAAATCTTGTAGAAAGGTTCATTTCATCTTTAAATCCATCATTTTCAACTTGGGGTTTATGAGTTTAGTGAGAGAAAATCATGGGTAGAGAGGGAAAGCTTCAAACAAGGTAAAAGAAAATGAGGAAATGGTGGGACTTATTTTTGTTTGAATGAATTTCAAGATTGTATTATGTTTATGTTTATGTGAGGAAATGGTGGGACAAGTTGGAAAAGAGTTCCCATGAATGACTAAAATTGATATAGTGGATTAGTGAAGAAAGGGAAAAAAACTTTTATGTGTTTTGGCTCATCTAAGGAAGTAGCATTAGATTTTCCAACTTTTTACTTGATTAAGTACATGATTTTTGAGTTAAATAAAATAGTGTAATTAATAGTTGTGAAAGAATGAGCGTGTGGAATCTTGAGTCCATGGCTTGTAGTGTTGAAGTAGTTATAGTGTTAGTAATAATAAACTCTTACTTCTTGTAAGTGAAAATGTGTTAAAAGAAAAGTAATAAGTGAAATTATAATGCCATGATATAGTGTAAAATTGGATATTAAAAAATGGCAAGTGATTAATTATCATTAATGAGTAAAGTATAGTAAATTGACATCGTAAACTACAAAACTGTTCAAAAAAGAAAAAAAAAAGAAAGAAATGGAAACGAGAAATGTGTTGCATAAAAGTTTAATTTGAGCATTGACATGGAACATTAAATGTAATGTGAAATCTTTAAAGGTGTGAAAGATGAATGAGAATTTGACAAACTTATGGTTAAAGTACAAATAAGTGCGTAAAGATGAATAGGTGATTTACCTCACCTAGGTGATTAGTGATTCTTGATAAATAAGTAATAATAAAGGGTTCTTAGAAATAAATACTGGAATTGTTATAAATCTACGTGTATATGAATTTCCATGTGGAAATGGTGTGATATAGATTTTGCGATGTAATAAATAATTTTATAAATGAGTTGCCATTGCAAGTGTAGTGAAATAGTGAAGAATAGTGAAGGTGCAATTGGCATGCTAATAGGGATTAGTGTGCACACTTTGTGTTGGAAGACAACACTTTGTTGAAGACAGCGATAGGCATTACATGTAATGCATAGTGAAGGCTCTAGTGTTTGGTGTGATGGTTGGGTTGTACATTTAGTGCAACAAGTGCGTGGTGTTCAGTTGGAATTTCGAGTATCCGACTCTTATTATACCTAGAGTTTTCTAAGGGCTAAGTGGTATATAATAAGTGTTCATTGAACTCATGATGATATCAAATGTTAAAATGGGTGTGAAAAAACTGACATGATTAAAAAGGAGATAAAAGTGAATAATTGTGTAATGCCCAAAAATTCTGGTACTACATCGGGTATTGTTCTAAGAATCGCGTTTAGAGAATTTTGAGAAAATTCATTAATAAGGAAAATTAAGGGGATTCACAAGGAATCAAATCGATATTTGAGGTGAAAATCAATGTGGAGAATTGTGAACAAGAAAATGTAGATAAAGGACCAAATCATATATTTTGAAAAGTTCGAGGATTAAAATACAAATTGAGGACATATGAGTCAATAATGATTATTTGGCATGTTGATGACTTGGAATATGTATTGGTATTGTAAGGATCACTTTTTGGTCTAAATTGGAAGAGACGAAAAAGTATGAGGATTAAATTGTAATTTTTCCATTTTATTAAGAAAGGTAATAAATGTGAATTTTTGCACGAAAAATCAATAACCATGGTTGATAAGTGTTTAGAGCCATTGGATTGGATTTTTAACTTGAGGGTTAAATGTAAACCACTCATTTTATAAGTTGGACTTTGATTTGTAGGCTTTGACCAATTAGGGGTTTTAAAATGAGGAAGATGAGTATTTAGCTCATCTTCTCCCTTTGAAAATTGGCAACCATGAGAGGGAGTGCTGAAAAAATCGGTTAGGAAAACTTTTTTTACAATTACATTAAAAGTTTTAAAAATATTTATAGTGATAAACCTTAAACCAGAATAGTACCTGTGCTTTGTGCGAGTTGGATTTAGTTGATCCTGACTTTCAACCGAATGACCTTCTCCGTTATCCTCATACTTGAATCACGTTGCGTGTGGTTCGAGCAGGACGAACCAAAACGTAGAAAAGAAAACAATTTACTTACTTTCAATAGGAAAGTAAGTTCTGTCTATAAAAACCAGTACAGATCATGTAATACCCCTAACCCGTATCCGTCGTCGGAACAGGGTTTCAGAGCATTGCAGAAACATTCAGAATTTTACAAATAATTTATGTAAATTACTATTTATTAACCAAGATCATTCGAAACGTCCCTTAATTGGACCCTCGAGGCCCAACATGAGAGTTTGAATAGAGTTGGGACTTAATCGGGAACTCTAAGAATTTTTCGCGACATTTCAAGAATTTTCCAAGGTGCAAGGCTCACACGCCTGTGTGGTCCAACGGACACGCCCGTGCCATAGGTCGTGTTCGACCCCGTGTAAATCTCTGACTTATGCGCACGGCCATGCCATACGCCCGTGTGCTAGGCTGTGTGTTTAATTAATTCAATTCGAAATTAGGTGCAGGTTTCACACAGCCAAGACACACGCCCATGTTCTAGGCCGTGTAGCACGCACAGCTGAGACACACGCCCGTGTCTCTGCCTGTGTGCTCAATTCTAAGCATTCTGTTCCTCAAAATTAAGGTGTAGGGGACACACGACCTAACTACACGCCCATGTACCAGGCCGTGTGTCACACACAGTCTAGACACACGCTTGTGTGTTTGCCCGTGTGGAAAAAAATGAAGCCATTTCTAGCTTCATTTCTCACCCCAAAATCACACCAAATGCCTGCACTTAAAACTCACATCCAATACCAGCCAATTCAAGCATTCAAATTAAGCAAATTCTATCATTCAACAAGGCACATCATTGCATGCATACATGTTTATAATCTTACCTTGGTATATTTCATATGTTAGACATAATTTGAACAACCATTAACAGGTATGTAACTACCATAGTATGACATTACAAGTATATCAAAACAACCATTACTAGCCATTCCAATGGCTAGATTACAGACCACATAATTAAGCCATCTATTGCCAAGTTAGCCTATACATGCCATTATACCAAAATAATTTTACTATATATACCCAAAATAAGGTAGTGGACAGTGTGACGATACTCCAATGATCTCCAACCTTCGCGAGCTTCCGACCACTATAAAACAGAGGAAAATAAAACGGAGTAAGCATAACATGCTTAATAAGTTCGTATAACGAAAACTAAACTTACCAATCCTGTTTATTAAATCTAAGCAAACAATATCATGTTTTCCATCCATTTGGCATAATTGCCTAAACACATGCATTCAATCAAACATGTTAGTCACAAAATTTTCATATACATCAAGTAAACATAGATGAGCTCTCCAAACTATTTTCCTTCAAGACATCGTTCATTTCATTCCATAATTCTCTTATCATGTCAAGAGGTTTTGTGTCCGTTGAGTCATTGAAATTTCGATGGATACTCAAATGGTACACTCGAGGTGTACGATTCAATAACCTGTCAATTCTTTTTCAACAGTACCAATTAGGGCACTTAATCGAGAAACACACTCTCGAGTCACATATCATATAACAGGATTACCAGTCTAGGCTAAATCCTTTATATAACGTACGCTCGAAAGAGTTCAATTAGGATTATCAGTTCAGACTAAATCCTAATTGCAACATATACTCGAGAGGTATTATATCAGGATTACCCGTCCGGGCTAAATCCTTTTCATAATGAGGTCAATAGAATTACTCGTCCGAGCTAAATCCTGTCAGTAACAAATGTAGGACCTCATTCATTTCAGGAAAGCATATATGTTCATCGTAATTCAATATTCAATTGGGACATAACCCCCTTTTTTTCACAATTTTCAAGCATATATTAATTTCTCATATTGTAACATCCAAGTAAATCACATAAATGATAATCACATTTCATAAAATCACAACATTTAATTTAACATAATTACAAGCTCGATTAAGTTACACGAACTTACCTCGACACTTGTTCGGTTAAGTAATCTACTAATCTGAAACCTTTTCTTTTCCTCGATCTAACCTCAAATGTGAGTTGTCCAAATCTATATAATTAGCTTTAATCATAAATTTTTCATATTTCATACTCATTTAGACTCAATTTATGTTCTAGGCAAAATTACCATTTTGCCCCTAACTTTTCCATAAATTCCAATTTCATCCTTAGGCTCGGAAAATGAAAATTATGCAATTTACTCTCTTTTCCAAGCCTAACCAAATCCCATTACAAAATTTACAGCACATGTATTCATAAAAATTTAGAATTTTTCATCAAATTTCACAACTTTACATTTTAGTCCCTAAATCATGTTTTCATAAAAAATCAATTCATAAAAGTTGTTTATCTATCAACAACTCTATCAACAACCTTTCATTTTCTACCATAAATTTCAAATTTTCAGCATATTCATTCATGACCCAAATTTCATACCTTGATAACTTTTCAAATTAATCCCCCAAATAGATAGATTAGACTATCCCAATTCCAAAAATATAAAAATTACTAAAAACGAGACTTGATTTCATACCTTTTTAAGCTTGGAAAGTTTTCTTCCTTTCTCCTAGGGTTTCCATATAAATTTTGGGGAAGAATACATAAAAATAAGATGATAATTTCTTTTTAATTAATTATCGTCCTTTAATTTTTGTGATTTCCAATTTAGTCCCTACTCTTTTCTAATTTTTCCATGGATGAGTCACCCAAAAACCTACATACTTTTCTTTAATGGTCTAATTACCATATAAGGACCTCTAGTTTTGAATTCCATAGCTATTTAATCCTTATAGCTACTAGAATTCAACTTTTACATTTTATGCAATTTAGTCCTTCTCGTAATTAAACACTTAATCGATAAAATTTTCGCATCAAAATTTTCACACGACATATCTATCATAATACGGACCATAAAATAAAATAAAATAAAATAAAATTTATTTTCGGATCGAATTTGTGGTCCCGAAACTACTGTTCTGACTTCACTGAAAAATGGGCTGTTACATATCATAATTCCAAGAAAATATAATCTACTCCTAGTATATAAATTACCACTACTTTCTAGCAGAATAATGATATCTCAATATTATATGAAGTGTCTTTTTAGGTCAACCAGTGTTCTCTGTTGAAATAAATTCCTTCATAAAAATTAAATTACTATTAAATAGTAATCAAATAATTTATCACAAAGAAAAATGACCTGTGACCACATTTACATTTCATCTATCATGTAATTTCGACGAGAGGATATCTTTTACGCTTTAGATGGGCTATGAATTTCACTATTGTGGAATGATGCTAATACTGCAAAAGTCGTATACTTAATGTATCAGCTTTCAGTTTCTTATCTATTTGAAATCAGACTTTCTTTTACATTAAAGTATATGAGTCACACATGCATAGTCCATTACCCATTCAGGATTAAGGTATGCCACACTATGAACATCAGAAGTGAATAAATCCACAAATGAATCTAAGATATATTCTATTTTGGTCTTGGCCAATGTACTGTCAGTCCAATTAGTCACATCCATGTCTTTATCTTCTGGGAGTCACCCGTTTCGATACTCAAGAGAATGTGTCTTTCCAATTGGACTTGATAGATGAAATATTTGTAACACCCTTACCCGTGTCCGATGTCGGAACAGGGTTCAAGGCATTGTTGGACTTAAACATAAACATTCATATAAAATAGAGCCATAAAATTTCATTCAATTTAAAACCATTCATACACATGCACATCGTCCCTTATACGGGCCTACGAGGCCCAAAACATACATCGGAGATGATTCAGGACTATACCGAGAATTTTTGGAAATTTTACAACACTTAAGAAACTTTCCATTTTTAGAGAGTCACACGCCCATGTGGAGTAGGCCGTGTGGTTACACACGCCCGTGTGGCTTGGGGCCTGCCTGTGTCCTCAGCCCATGTAACTCTCTATTTGTGATGTCATCATTCATTTAGGGGTACATGGGTAAGACACACGCCCGTGGGGGCAGGCCGTGCATTACACACGGCCTAGACACACGCCCATGGGTCTACACGTGTGGACGATTGCAAGGCTATTTTCCAAGCCATATTGTCACCCTTACTTGCACAATTTCATATCACATCACATGGCACATTATCAAGCATATAAATGCAATTTAAACTAACCACATTCATGTAATAACATGTCATTTACATATGATTAAGCATATGATTATCATAAGCCATCATTTATGGCTATGCATATTCAAATTGAATCACAACTCATTATAGGCCAACACACTTGGCCCTAATAGCAATGACTAATATAACAAAAGACATAATTCCTATACATGCCGTAAACTCGAGTGCTTGAATACTTATACCCCTAATGGTAGCTTGATAGTGTGATAGCATCTCCGGCCTGAACTAGCTAAATAAACCTATAAGAGATGGAAAGGAAGGGGAGTAAGCTTAAAGCTTAGTAAGTTCGTATGAAAACAATAATCAATTTATTTACATGTTTTTTTCCAAATTCTTATAACATGTTCTCAAGGTATCACAATCATATTTGCACATTATTCCACTATTTGCTCAAATTCCAGTTAAGCTATCTACCCGAGTCGCAGTCACTAAATTATTTATATCTTGAGCTACAGAACTCCAAATTAAGTTACATAAATTTTACTTGAAACTAGACTCACATATATCCTTACCATAAAATTTACAGAATTTTTGGTTTAGTAAATAAGTACAGTTTATTCTTTAAATTCGTCTCCGTTCTGCTGTCCGACAGTTCCGACCCTTCTTCACTAAAAATTAACTAACTCCTCATACAGGATTTGAATGATGTTCCCATTTGTTTATTTTGAAACTAGACTCATTAAGGATTCTAAGAATATAAATTATAACCCATAAATATAATTTGTGATGATTTTCCCAAATCAGAACATGGGATGCCAAAATCATTCTGACTCTGTCTCACGAAAATTCAAATATCTCATAATCTGATTTTCTTTTTCTTAAACCGTTTCTTCTATATGAAACTAGGCTCGATAAGCTTTAATTTAATATTTTATTCAGGCTCAAATTCAATTTTCACAATTAGTGGTGAATTTTCAAAGTAGGACTACAGCTACTGTCCAAAACAATTTTAGTACAAAAATGATTATAACTAAGTTCATCACACATTCATTTCTTTTAAATTAGAAATCTATGCATTTATAAACATATATCATAGTCCACCAAATTAACACAACATCATTTCACAATACTCATGGACTTACCATTCATGGATTTCATATTCAATTGAGTTTCTGTACATACTTGTACTCATTCGTAACATAACTCAAGTTCGTTCTCACCAATGACATACCTCATTGGGACCATCATCAAATCCTTCCTTGAATTACCCGTTAAACACTTGGAATACTAATGGATACACGGAAACTTGCACATAGTGCCATATACGCATCTAGAACCAACTCATAGCGCGTAACATATGTAGCTAAAGCTACCACAGATTATGTAATGCCCGCATTTGAGCTACTCACGGGTTTGTACACAAAGTCAGCACTCGGACCCCAAAGTATTATCATGTAAGGCCCGCTAAACGAGTTACTCACGGGCCTGATCACATAGTCAGCACCCGGACCCACATTACATATATCACTTGACACAACTCATGAGTTCAGACCACATTATTTCTCATGATGTATCTTGTGTATCCTATACCATTCCTGAGGTTCAAACGGGATTTCTTGTCTAACTCAATGTCGTCGCACTTTCTCATAATGTTATTTATCCTTACATCACACTATTTATACTTACATGGTAACATATAAGAATATCATTCATGATAACAATAAAACCAATTAAACACATATATTATCAAGGCATCAAAACAAGCTACAACATCACATTATTTGCATATGTACTTACTTGTCGAACCCTCATCGAGTACATCCGTATAGTCAATCACACACTTTATATAATAATAACGATAAAGCGTTAAAATTCAATTATAACACTGCATTATTATTATCACACACTTACCTTGACACAAAATCGGCAATTGGACATAACCATCATATTCTTTGATTTCCCTCGTTCTAAGTCCGAATCTTGTTTTTCTTGATCTAAAATATCACATTTAGTATAATTATTAGTCACATTATTCAATGTGATCCCAAAATCATATTTTGGAAAAATTAAATTTTTGCCCCTAAACTTTGTCATAATTACACTTTTGCCCCTAGGCTCGTAAAATGAAATGGACTCAATTTCTTTATACTTTAAGCCTAGCCAAACCATTTTCATAACTATAGCAATCTACAATTCTCATCAAAACACACTTTTATACCATTTTTACAACTTTTACAAAATGATCGTTTCAGACGTTTTCACCGAAAATCACTTAGTAAAAATCGTTTATTTAACAACAAGGATGCATTTTCCATCATCAAGAATCAAAGTACACATATATTCATCAATGGAAAAATTTACAAACTTTAGCAGTTTTGAAAACGAAGGTACGAGATAGCTAAATTGAGTTACCACGACTCCAAAAATGTAGAAATAATTAAAAACAGGACAAAACTCATACCTAGATGAGCCATAGAAGCTTGGCCAAATGTTTGCTCATCCATGGCTGCCCATTTTCTTCATAAACGGTTGAAGAAGAAAGAAGAAAAGATGATAGCTTTTAAATTTTTGTCTTATTATGCCTTTACTAACTTAATTACCAATTTGCCCTTTTCTTTTCAAACAAATTTCAAAAATACCAAACAAATATCTTCTACTAACTTATTAATGGGCTAATTCACTTCTACTAAAAATTCTATAGCTATTTAATACCTCTAGCTTCTAGAACTCAAGTTTTACACTTTTTACGATTTAGTCCTTTTTACTAAATTGAGTACCCGAATGTCGAAATTTTCAAATGAGATTTTCACGAAATCATTCCGTGAAACCATAGACCATAAAAATATAATAAAAATAAATTTTTTCTCGTTGAATTTGTGGTCCCGAAAACACTGTTTCGACTAGGCCCAAAATTGGGCTGTTACAATATTAGTCTTTCAATCGGTTTGCTCGTTTCCAATTAGACTAAGGTAATGTATAGATTATCTACTAATATAAGCTATCTTTCTATATTACGATTCGATCATATAACATCGCTTAGTATTAATTAAATGTTAGATAATTAATGAGTCAAAATATTCTTCCATTTTGCTTTGTGTGCAAAAACCGTTGAGGACAATATACAAAGAATATTAATGTAATCAATATATATATTAAGCCAATTTGTTTGAAAAATACAAGTATACATAGATGAAAATACTACACTAAGGGTACTAATTCCAACAGCCTCCCACTTACCCTAGTGAAGTAGATGAGTCAAATTTTGTATTCCCATGCCTTTTACATATTTCTCAAAACTCCTAACCACCAAAGTCTTTGTAAACAGATCCACCATATTGTCCTCTGATGTGACTTTGACTACATCCACTGTTTCATCTGCTACTTCCTCACTAATAATATGATACTTTTTTATCAATGTGTTTTGTCCTTTTGTGGTTTCTGGTTTCCTTGGTATTAGTTATGGCTATATTATTATAAAAATACAATGTGATGGCTTTTTCCATACCAAGAATGAATTTGAGATCTGAAAGGAGCTTCCGAAGCCATATTATTTCTTTTGTTGTTTTTGATGTAGCCAAACATTTGGTCTTCATAGTGGAGTCAACAATACAACTTTGCTTGACACTTCCCCACACTATGGACCCATTACATAGGGCAAAGACATAGCCCGATGTCAATTTCCTTGAATCCCAACACATTTGGAAGTCAGAATCGACATAACTGAAATGAGTAAGATCTCCTTTAGATTACACAAGCATATAATCCCTTATTCTCTATAAATATTTGAGTATATATTTAATTGCTTGCCAATGTCTTGGACCGAGATTCGCCTGATATCGACTCACCAACCCTACTACTAAATAGATATCAGGACGTGTGCATAACATAGCATACATGGGACTTCCTTGTAACACCCCTAACCCGTCTCTATCACCGAATTAAGGTTACGAAACATTACTGTACAAACAAAAATATTTAACATCATAATATTTAATTAAACTAAATATATCATAAACCATTCATTCACATACATTTTGTTCCTAAATCGAGCCTTCGGGGCCTTAAAAATGTCATAGAAGCAAATTGGGACTAATTTGGAACAAAACAGAAAGTTTAAGAAAAACATGCAAAAATTGTAAAACAGGGGTCACACGGTCGTGTGACATGGCCCTAGGCCATGTAAATTTCAAAATAAGTACACACGGCCGTGTCCCAGCCTGTGTCTTCACCCATGTAACTCACTAAGTAGGGTCACACGTCCTATCACACGCCCGTGTGCCAGGCCGTGTAACTCTCTAAGTAGCCCTACACGCCCGTGTGCCAACGTGTGTGCTAAGCCGTGTAACTCACTGACTTGTACACCAAGAAACTCTTAGATGACACAAGGCCGTGTGCCTTATACGGCTGGGTCACACGCCCGTGTCCCAGGCTGTGTGAACCCAAAATGTACCTAAAATTCAACCACTACAAGTCCTTTTCATACCTAATCATTTAAACCATATAGGCACACATTCAAGAGGTTCAAATACCATTCAAACATACACAAACATGCCATTTCAATCATCTTAAATTACCTAACCAATGTGCCATTCAAAGGCACCACAATTGGATAAAACATAATTTACCAAATCAAGTTAACCTTACCTTATTTCTTGCATGAAGACTTAGTTCAAATAAGTACAAAATCATGTCTCAATAGATCATTCTCAAAACAACATCAACATACCAAAAAAGACCATAATATCAAGCATATTGAAGTACCCAAAATGATATAACTTAGTAAGGCATCAAAGTGTACCAAACCAACATAGTTTTCAAAAGCTTATACATGCCAAAACAACATGAACACATTTATCAAAACACCATTACAAGTCACCCTATACATGCCATTATAAACCTTGGCCAAAATGCTCAAAAACTATTGAATTGACTGCTGGATAGTGTGATAGGTCTTCGACGAGCTTCTTACCAAATCGAGATTTCGATAATCTATAAAACAAAGGAAAGAAACTACATAAGCAACGGATGCTTAGTAAGCTCGTATAAACCTTAAACATAACTTACCAGTTAAATAATACAATACATATATTAAACATAATTCAACACCAATGCCATAAGCTTAGTAAATCCTAATCAACACCACCAGCTCACAAGTTAGTGTATCAATCCATAACATAATTGAAATCAACATGTGATATGTAAATTTCCATATGTACAACATCATTTAGTTCATAAATATTTTCACTAAGTCATGATTCAATCCATTTGCATACTTACCATTTCGTTCCTTTTTCTTGCCAGCTGAGCCATCTAGAATTACATCGGATACTTGGGCAAGCTCATACGAAGTGTGCCCTTACATATAACTGTAACCTTTCCTTTACATCAATGTTCACATGAGCTATGAAATAGGCCTGCTCACACAAGCTGTGGGTCAGAATGTAAGCTACACGATGCTGCTCACACGAGCTGTAGAGAATTCGCAACAAATGTAGGACCTCAGCCATCGGTGGACATTCAAGACTAACACTTGAAACATGAAATACTTAATGACATGTCATTTGTATCCTAAGAATTCCTAAGGTTCAACCGAGACTTAATATCCGTCAATTTGTCATAGCATTGATACCTTTATATATCGGTCCATTTACATTAAAAATAACATAGTAAGCATTCAATTTGAATAACATTAACATGATTTCTGTTCATACAAACTTACCTCGATGATTAGGGGCGTAGAAGTTAAATCAAATTAATCCGAAGCTTTAAATTTTCCTTAATCTAATTCCGAACGTGATTTATCTTGACCTAAATAGGTAATTTAATCAATTAAATATTCTAGTATTCAATTTAATTCACATTTCATATTTATGCAAACATATCAATTTGCCCCTAACATTTTAACTTTTCACAATTTAGTCCTTAAGCTTATAACTTAAAATCTAACCATTTTAATCTAAATCCATATCAATCAAAGATGCAAGGGACCTTGAAAGAACCCATATTTACTATCTTTTCACAACAAAACCCTAGTATTTATACTTTTAACAATTTAATCCCTATTTTACAAATTCATCAAAAATCACTTAACAAAACTTGTTTATTTTTCAACAAGGATTCATAATCTATCAACTAACATCAAAACTCAGTAAAAAATGTTCATGGAATGTCCCTCACCCTTTAACAGTTTTTCAAATTAACCTTCGGGCTAGCTAGATTAAGCTAAAACGATCACAAAAACGTAAAAATCACTAAAAACTAACCTCAAAATGCCCACATGCATAAGTTATGTTGGCCGAACCCTCAAAGAAACAAAAATGGTGTTTCTTCTTCAATATTTCAATGGAGAAGATGAATAAAGAAGTTGATGCAATTTTTGTTTTGTTTAACTTAGGTTTTATTTATTCAATTACCATTTTAACCTTTAAAAACTTTCATAATTTCATTAAAACCTATCCATGTATATCCAATATCAACATATATGGTATAATTACCATTCAAGTCCATCAAGTTTCATTTCCAAAGCCACTTAGCCCTTTTAACTAGTAGAACTCAGCTTTTACACTTTTTATGATTTAGTCTTTTTTACCTAATTAACCATTTAAACATCAAAATTTTTTAATGAAACTTTAATGCGACCTTAATAATATCCCATATAAACTAAAAAAATAATAAAATAACGATTCACTCATTGAAATTATGGTCTCGAAACCACTATTTTGGATACCTCTAAAAATGGGCTGTTACATTCCTACTGCCAAAGCATAAAGAACCTTTCTCATTTATTCTCTTTCTTCTGCTATCCTAGGACAGTCATCTATAGAAAGATGAAAACTTGATATAGAAGGTTAAGATCCCTTCTTTGAATCAATTGTTACGAAAATTCCAATATCTTGTCTATATATGGAGCCTGTGATAAAGCTATCACTTTGTTCTTTTAATCCCTTAGGATTCAAGTACCCAGAACATAGTTAGCTTCTTCTAAGTCCTTCATGATAAACTATTGAGTTAAAACTAGTTTAACTGATGATAGTGCCTCAACATCATTCCCAATTAGTAGAATGTCATCAACTTATACAATAAGAAAGACCGACTTTTCATCCTTAATACATTTATAAATACAAGCTTCATTAATGTTTTGATCTGTAACACCCCATACCTGATCGGATCATCAGGTTCGAGCTACAAGTTGCCACATTTGTTCCTCAAGCAACTTGTAACACCCCTAACCCATACCCGTCGCCGGAAGGATTGAGGAGTATTACAAAACAAACACGAGATTTCATTTAACAAAATAGAATAAATACTAAATTCGATTCTCATATTTTATTTATTTATTTATTTTTTAGCCTTAATTGAATATCAACCATACATACACATTAGCCACATGAAATACATATAATAACCGAATAAGCCATATTCGCATGGCTAAACATATATACATTACATAAAGTACTTAATTAACATCCAAATGTCAACCTATACATGCCATTATCAAAGTTCAACAAAAAGAGTACCAAAAAGAGCTTAGATAGTGTGGACGACTTCGACTTTGACACTTTGAGTCCGATAAGTGATGAACAAAATCTATAAAAAAGCAGAATTAAAGCAAAAAGGATAAGCATTCCGATGCTTAGTAAGTTTTGAGTAATGAATCATCTAAAAGAGTGACATAATAATATCAAGTTTGTTTGTTACATCCCTTGGCTGAATAGAAACATGACTAAGATAGTACTTTTACCATCCATATTACAAAGATGAAATCAATATACCCAACTAAATTCAATCCATAGCCGAATACATTCTCCTCAAATTTCATGACAATTTCATGCATATATATATATACATCTCATATTTGTGAAGTTGAACTCTCTACTTGAACTCAATACATCAATAATCAAATTATAAACGTTCAAATGATTTTAAACAATGGTTTAAACATACCTACCGAATTTCATAGTCATAATTTAAAATCAATTGCATTCTCAACGAGAGTAAGTTACTTACGGTTATCTTACGATAAGTAGCGCATGTGTTTAAAATTGTTTCAAAGATTTATTATATAATTTCTCGTACAAACACTTATGGGTTTTCATCCCCAATTATTATGTTGGTACGACCATTCTTTGGAATTAAGCCCAACTTTTAGCATTGGCTCAAAAGCCCTTCGAGATCAAGCTCCTGATTAGACCAGCGGCTCAAGGCCCTTGAACTATGTCTGGTTGTGACAATGGCTCAAAAGCCCTTCGAGATCAAGCTTGATTAGACCACCGGCTTAAAGCCCTTCGAGACTAAGCTCTGATTCAAGTCCCCAATTAACATTCTCACATATATGCTCGTTCAATTCACTAATCACAAACATATAACAAGATTCTGTTTTCGTTATTTCACAAGCTTTCTATAACCATACGGCTACAAGCAAACACTTTACTTATTTATTTGATCATGTGATGCTAGTAGGACCATTATGTTATAAATTAATTATCATGCTCATAACTATGTAATTTCTTCATCTAAACATAAGACAAGTTCTATTACTCAAAGACTTACCTCGGATATACTTGAACAATAAGTATGGCTACTCGGCTACTTTTTCTTTCCCCTTATCTCAAATTGTCCCCTATGCTCTTGAGCTTAAGTTCAACAAATTTAAACTAGTCATTAATCGACTATTAAAGCATTACTTTAAGAATGTAATACATATAGATTCGGCTATCACACATATAGATTATAGTAAGCTTTATAAAATGATAATTAATTCATTAACAAATTTTCTTTAATGTTTACAATATGATTACAATTTCCTTATAAGCTAACTTCCTGAGCAACAGCCAGTAAAGTATTTATAATTGGAGTTATGAAACTCCAAATAGATTGCCGTAAATTTTTCTTGACAGAAGACTCATTTATCTATTATCCATAAAATTTTCATAATTTTTAGTTTAGCCCAACAATACCAGATTTTTCTTAAAGTTCACCTAATTTCACTGCTTGACTAAACTGACCACTCTTCACTACGAATCAAATTTCTCATTGTACAGAATTCAAAATGTGTTCTCACTTATTTCATTTGAAACTAGACTCATTAAGGAATCTAATAATATAAATTTTATCTTAAGGCCATTTTTGTACAATTTATTCTGATTTTATAAAAAACAGAATAGGAAACCTAGTAGTCATTTCGACTCAACCCCACAATATTTCAAATATCTCAAGATCGGTAACTCTTTTGTTTCTATAGTTTCTTTTGCAAGAAACTAGACTCTTCAAGCTTTAATTACATAATTTATCCTGCTTCTAACTCAACTCCTACAAATTGTGACGATTTTCCAAAATCACCTTGCTGCTGCTGTCCCCAAGCAGTTTAATACTAAATCACTCTTTCAAACGTTCCTAGTATACATTTTATTCAAGTATGTATATTAACAATCAAATTTTTCAAATAATTATCTATAAAATTCACTTCAACCATCTCAATACAATACATGGTGTTCAAACCATTATTCAAGTTCAAAATTCGGCTAATACACACATATATATACACTAGAAATCAATTACTAACATTTGTATTTCACCTTAATAGCTAGCCTAGCAAACCTTATTTTAACATACAATTTTTCTTAACACAATTAAAGCATCCTCTTCATTCCATCAATTAAAAACACATACATTACCCAAATATCCAAAACCATATTCGCCATATAACACAAACTAAATAGCCGATTCCTTTCCCTAATACACTTCCAACAATGAAATCAACTTCTTCAACTAGGCTACCTTAACATATCAAACATCCTTCAAAATTCATCAATTAACCAAATTTATCTACTTGTCAATAGGTTATATATATATATACTCAAGAATCCATAAATCTTAACTATGGGCTAACTAAACCATACTCTTATCAACTTAATCTCATCATCAATTAAAAAAAAAATATCACAAAGCATACCTTTAAATGGAAGTAGCTATGGCCGAATGCTTTGTTTCTTTTTCAAGCTTTTCTTTCTCCAATTTTCGGCAATGAGGAAGAAAGATGAGCATTCCTTTACTTCTTTTTTTTTTTTTTACCTTATTTTACTAATTATTATTTTATTTCAAACAATGAAATTCCTTATTTTAATATTTAATTAAACACATTTTACCCAACATCAATCATCATGGCCGGCCACTAGGTATAGAAAGGTTTATTTGACATGCAAAACCATTGTTTCCAATATATGCTTAAATAGATCCTTATGGATTTACCTATCACATTTCAAAAGTGTCACACATAAGTCCTATTAACTAAATTCACATGCAAACGACTAAATCGAAACTTAAAACTTTCACACATTTATATACACATATAATAGACATAAAATATGACGGCTAATTATTTTTATGACTCAGTTTTGTGGTCCCGAAACCACTTTCCGACTAGGGTCAATTTAGGGTTGTTACACAACTACAATCACAACTTTTATCGATTCAATACTCTACATTCACTAACATGTTAATTTCATCATTATATTATAATAAATAGTCTGGTTTAAGGTTTATCCGAGCTTACCAAAGCTCTCTTGATAACTCTAGACCATTGGAGGACTAAACTGCAAAGCTTTCAAAACACTTCAGGTTGGAGTTTTGACTTTAGGGGTACTGTGTCGTGACCTCCAAAACAGTAGGCTGGCTTGACAACTTGATGACTAAAATTGAAAGTTTCCAAACTTTATGGAGTTGGCATTGCGACATCAAATAGGGGACATCGCGACGATGAAGGCTGGTGTCACAACATCTATAGGGTGGTGTCACGACTCTGTAAGTAGAATACAACAATTCCAATCTCCTTGGGGTTACAACCTAACATTTAACAAATATGGTTGGTCTTAAGACCCAAAATGACAATTCAACATAATCAACAAGTTCAAATATATATAACTCAAACTCAAAAGACCTTTTCCAAGTATGAACCATTATCATTTTCATTCATCCATTACTTAATTACACAAAATTAGGTATTTACAACTTTTTGCATAATACGATCATGTTGAAGTTGAGCTAGTAATGGCTAGCTAGATATGGCATGATGGTATATTTCAAATTATGTTTTTGAGATTAATGATATTGGAATGAAGTTGATATTTATATATGGTTTTAAAGTGGATGAATTGAGTTGGTATCTTAAAGCTAATAGTTGGTAGGTGTAAAATGTTGTTAGTAGATAAATCAGAGTGGTGTTTTGATGTAATGCAAATGTGTAAGTTGTGTAAATGTTTATGAATGAACATTGGATTATGGTATTAATGCAATAAAGGTTTGGCTTCTGGAAATAGAAGTAAATTGAATAGGTACCAAATTGGACCCTTTGCAAATAGATGGTCACGTTGTGATGTTGGACCCTTGTCTTTGTTACGATCTTAGTCAGTATGTTACGTCACGACGAGGAACCCCTAAAGTTGTAACGCCAACTGGAGATTTTGAAATCTTTACCATTTTTTACTAATTCAACCTCGAGTTGTGATAACTCAAAATTATATAGACATTTATAGCACATTCTAACCAATAATTCATGCAAAAATTGAGTATTTTAACAGCAAATTTTGTATTTTTATTACAAATTTGTAAAGTAGGACAA
Source organism: Gossypium anomalum (assembly GCA_025698475.1). Classification (NCBI taxonomy): domain Eukaryota; kingdom Viridiplantae; phylum Streptophyta; class Magnoliopsida; order Malvales; family Malvaceae; genus Gossypium; species Gossypium anomalum. The sequence continues at coordinate 46,326,304 of CM046963.1, forward strand.
AATTAAATATAAATTTGTAATCTTACTTATTTACATGCTAATTTGATGTATTTTTGCCTATTTGAAACAGTTTGGTGCAATAAGAGAAAAATTAGTCTTGAAGCTCACCTGTTTGATGTTCGATGTTCGATGTTCGATGTTCGATGTTGTAACATTTCTTACAGCAAAAGCCATGCAGATGTGGGTTGATGGCTGACAATCATGGGGTATCCTAAAATTAGTTATTAGACTTCCAAATTCAATTCGACCCAACTTGTAATTGGATCACTGAAGTGGACAAGCCTATACTTAATTTGAAGCCCAAACCGTCCACTAAGGGAGAAAAAGAGCCCAATTCGACCATGGAAGCCCAATCATCCATAAAATAATTAAATTAGGCACCCAAGAATTGTTAAAAACTCACAAATCAGCCATAACAACTTCCCCATGTGACCGTTCAAGTCATTCCCATGAATCAAGCTTTGACTAGCTAAATTTATCAAAGTCATCCACCTTCCTTCCTCAACTCAAGGGGCTGACCATGCATGGGAGAAAAATGGGGGATTGACATCTATTTTTTTGTAAACTCAAGGGGCTCTTCAAAAGTATAAATACCTCTAGCCATTCACCCATTTCATTCATCCCTCATTCACCATCTCTTCTCTCTTCTCTCTCTTCTTTCACTCTCCATATTTTCCCATTCTTCAAAGTGTTTTGCAAGGCTTTGAGAGTAGCCCTGTTTAGCCATATTGTAACACCCTAGACTCAAATCGATTCGTTAGATCTGGATCTTCAGTGTTATCACCCTAACACAAAATTATATTTAACCAAAACATACAACTTTCAACAATACACCTTAATTAATAACATTTCATAGGTAATTTACATCTGGGCAAACAACATGTCATTTAAATTATTTGAACAAGACCTTTCACTCGACGAGGACCTACAAGTCCATGTTTCCAATTTATTTACATTACTCCACTTATTCTACCTCTAAATAATATTACTGGAAGTGTTTGTAATACTAACACATTCTGTACATGCCATAAGGCTTATAAATAATTGTTGTAACTTATTCACAAGATTTCTATCATACTGGAATATTTCGCTCCCCTTGCTCTGTATGCATAACAATCCATCTCATCCGTCCTTTGGCGTAGCCCTGGCATTATCCTTCTTGGCGTAGCCTTTAATCCGCTTACCTCTAATCAAGAAGACATAGAGGTAAGTTCGATCGAACTTACTGAGTAAACCCTTATTTACCTAAATCTCATCTGAGAACTCTCTTATCCAACTCTTTATCTCTTGTTCTTTAACTTAACTCTAATGGATACATCCCTTAAATTCTATTCATTTCACCACTGGTATTGCATTTCGTTTTGAGATCATAACTAGCGTTACCTATCATCGTTACCTTAATTATATTCTTCATTTTGTTCTTTCGTGATTTCTAAATTATTCTTGTTACAAAGGGCATTACAGATAGAATATCTTTGGTTCACCACTTACGCTAGCGCATTCTTGTCTAGTTTTTTTTACCATGTTAATATACTGGGTTCACCACAACTCTTAAGGAGCTTTTCCTTCAGAGTTCGCCATATTCGTATGTTGTTATTAGAGTTTGATATAGATTCCGTTCTTTCCATTCAGAGTCTGAAACAGAGGTGTTCTTTTTTTTTTCCCAAAGATAGCTTCAAGGGCTTCCTTATCCAGAAATTGCCACAAAGGCGTCCCTTTCATTAAGTACTCGCCACAAAGGTGTCCCTTAAGAGGTTTTCCACGAAGGCTTACCTTTTCAGAGTTATGCCACTAAGACATTCTTTAATATCTAGTACTCGCCACAAAGGATTTCTTTTGACAGAGATCGCCACAAAGGCTTTTCCTTTCCTTGTGATTTAGGCGATAAAGATTTTCCTAAACTCACACTTATTGAGGTTTGCCCCTCATTGTCCTAGGACACATAAAGAACCACGTTAGGCAATAACATTTCCTAAATTTTTCCATATGATGTCATGACCCATCAGTTACGGTCTTACATTATATGGTATTCTTTCCATATATGCCATAATCCACTAGTTACGATCTCATACGATATGGTCTTCTTTCCATATGATGCCATAACCTGCCAGTTACGGTCTTACACGATATGGTCTTCTTCTCATATGATTTCGTAACCCACCAGTTACAATCTTGCACAATATGGTTCTTCAGTGCCATGAGCATGGACTTGTCCTTTTAGAGATTTGTGTTTTTAGTCCCGACGAACCCCTTTGAAGACTCTGAAGACAGACATAGACTCATCATGCATCGACTCACTTATGAAAGACATTATTATGCTTTCTAGACGCATTGTTTAACATATTTTCATGTCACATACACTTACATAATCATTACTTATTGATCCCAAGATTCATGTCCTAAACTTTTAACCTTCAAACAACGTGTTTTTCATACATGCAAGTTCATAGATATTTATTCTTTGTGCTTTAGGTCTGACTAACTGTTAACACCACAGCAAAAATGTGTAAGCGTACACTGTCAGTGACAGATGTAAGTCTATCGGATATCGATCCCATAGGGACGGTAGTTCTTTGTCTATTAATGTTGATGTAATAGCTAAAAAAAATAAATTTAATTTTGTGGGTAATTGTCGGAGCAGTATCTTAAAAACAATGAAATAAAATATTGTAATGATAAACTGGGATCCCCAACATGAATCTTCAGTAGTATTTCAAGTGCTCACAAGGTATAAAAGATAGGTGATTGCCGATGCAATAAAAATTAATGTATATATTACCAAACACCACTCTTTTATTTAATCTGAGACTTAACCATGCATGTTAACCTAGCCTTCCGATGATGGCAATATGGTACTATTAAGAACAAGTGGACTAAATTCCTTTAGTCCTTACTCAACTTCCACTGAAATGCTTATTAGCTCCAACTGTCACTGCATCTTCCAGTGTTAGTGACTACAATAACACTTCCGTGTTTAGAACATTCAGACCCCTACGATTAAACAATAAAACAAAATTTAATAAGATAACATTTAACAAAGCATTCATTGTACTTCCATACAGCAGAAAACATACAGTAATCACCAGTGTTTTCAAAGAAATATGAAAGAATCGAATGGAGAATACTATTCCTAGGCTACTCGATTAGATCTCTCCATTTCCCCTTGTTTTGCACTCAGATTTCCTCATCAGGAGTGGATCTGCATCTGTCTTCACGTTGCCTCACCAGTAGGAGGCTCAAGATGCCATGATTGCAAGCTCTAAAATAGGGTAAGAAAATGGTGGTTTTTGTAAAAATCCCCCTTCCTTCTCTCACGTCAACTTTTTATGTTCTCTTCAACTTTATAGGTGTCCTAACCTCAGGATTCTTCTGTACTTCTATGTACAGGCCACTTATACCAGATTAGATAGCTCACACATGGTTGGCTCTTATCAGACAGCTGTTAACTGCGGCGACAATTCTGGACACAATCTGGAGTTAACTAATGCAGCGACATTAGTGCAGAAAGATAGAAAAATTAAGGATAAAATTGGCTAGGATTCATTGGGTTATAAAATGCAATTTACTAAACTGAAAATGCTAAAACGTATGCTAAAGATAACTAAATGGGAACAAATTAACCAATAAGTAGGGAGAAAACATATGTTCTTTCTAGTACAATCACACCCCCAAACTTAAGTTTTAACTTGTCCTTAAGTAAAACAAAAACTAGCAAGGCTACAAAAAATTTTCTAAGGTAAATGAGCATTCTAGCAACTTGAACCCTTTAAATTCCCAATGAATGAATCACATTTAGATCAAAGAATATTGCATCGATAATACATAAACATGAATATGTAAGATTGCACTTTCATCGAGGCCAGCATCATGCTTCAAATCTTAAATTCTATCTACCAATACAACATTTATTGTACACTACTAAGTATTTATATATCTTTTTTTTTTTTGGAATAAGGGAAATCATTGCATTACTCTACCCTTGTTCCTGAGAAGTAACGATGGGGTGCAACATACCCCCAGGGAGTACGTAATTGCACCGACACACACTCATGCAGTGATGGCCTTTGGCCAGATTCATTTTTCTAACGCTTGTATTAGAGTGTTCCCTTTTTAACATTCCACAATACACCCACTTTGGAGTATCTCTTCTTTGTTACTATCTATATATATAAGTAGCTGTAGAAGGCAGTTTCATTCAAGATTCAAGGAATGCTACAAGTCATTCATTACTAATGCAACCTAAATCATTCATCAAAGTATTGAAGAGACAACATTAAGTCAAATTTATCAAATTCATTCATTGACAGTTCACATGGTCCAATAATTAAGCATCGAATGTAACAAAAATTTTTTGAACAATTGTGCATAGACCTTGTATGCTTCAAAAAAAAAATTAAAATGTGGGTGTATTTCCAAATCCCTATACAATCCCCCAAACTTAAAGATTGCATTATCCCCAATGCACTAACTTGAATATGTAATGACAATAAAAATGCAGTGCTAATGTGTACTAAACAAAATGTGACTTACAGCTATATGCAATGCACGAAAACTACAACTACAACTTTAAAATAAAACTAACTCAGTTATACGCAGCCATTGTTGTGGCTACATAATGTTTCTTCCTTATCATTTTCTTCTCCTCCTTCTTTCACTTCTTGTCCTTGGAGTGCTTCCTTTTCTTTTCTGTGGATGTTGTACAGTTTTTGAATTGCTTCTCAAGTTTTGGCTCAACCCCAGTATCATCGGTTGCTACTTTAGTAACTTTTTTTCTTCAGCAACTTCTTTTTCTTCAGCAATAATTTCCTCTTCTAACGTAACAACTTCATTGTCAACAATAATATCCTCTTGATAAGCAAAAATACCATCCTTGAAACAAGCTATCAATCTTGTGCAGATATTCCTCAATGCCCCTGGATTCTTCATCTTTGTCATTATTAGAGACTTGCACGATGGGAGAAGTTTCCACCAATCGGTCTCGGTCTTTAAAGTCATCATTTGCAGATGAATGCTCATAGTTTCAAATGATTGGTGGAAACACTGGGAAGTCTGGTATTGGAGATGGGCTCAATTGGCTGAATGTGGCTACGATGGAACTATTCCAGGCTTTAATATAAGCATAAAACAAATTTTGAGAGTTCTCCATGTTCTCAATTGTAGCAACAAGATTGATTTGCCTATTATTGATAGAAGTAATCATTTTCTCAACATCTTTCATCTTACGCCATAAGGATGTCTCAAAAACTTGATCAGCTTTGGCTTGCCCTTCTTTGTCTTGCTGGTTCCTGCCTTTTTCAGTATTGGTGTTTCTGTGCCATGAGTTATTCTCTCGATAGAGGCTTCAATAATTAGACCTTTATTATCCATAATTTCTTCATCTTCTTAGGGTATAATTCCTTTTTGCTGACACAGTGACATGACCAACGTGTGGGAAGAGTTGTGTCCAATAAGAATTGTCCTTGCTCAAATAGATCAAATGGCTGGGTGGGTTTTGATCCAACGGTGAAGATTGAGTTTCCCTTAATTTGGGTGAATACTACTTTGCCAATCATACTTCTCTAAACTTATGCACCAAATCTTGTGCTCGCCTACGCTGAGGTGTCATAAGTGTGCTAAAAGAAATTCTTATTCTAGGTAGGTTTCCAACACTACACACCCTTAAAACTTTCCCTTAATGTCCTATTTTTCATGAATAGTATTCAAAAATTAGGGCTTCGTTGGGCGGGATGTTATACATATTAGGAGCATTCAAGCTTGGTAGTCACGGCAAGAAGAGAAGAACAAAGGAGGAGCGAAGTGCGTTGTGCCTCGGAGAACCACCAAAAATAGCTTTGCACTCTTTACCCTTCAATCTTTTTTTTTTGTTCAATTCAAGAAACATGATTGCAACTGAGTTTTTTACTTTTAATATAATCATGGTTATTTAATTTTTTCAGTGCTAGAATGATTTAAATTCAGTAGCCTTGGTTATTTAATTTTCCTAATTATGTTATGTGCCTTGGTTGCTTATTCATTCAAATAAAATCATGGACATGTTATTCATGCATTATATATGTAGGTATGCAATTGAATTAATTATTAAATCAGAACTAGATTGTAATTAACTGACACAATATCTTAATGGTGCATGTTTGATCTATTTATGATGAAGTTAGGTCTGATCAGCAATAATATTGAAAGAACTTTTTTACTTTGCATAACCTTAGGATTAATGTGATTAAACTGTTTCAGTATAGAAATATTACTGTTACCTCACATAATTTGTTTTCTGCTTATTAAAATAAGTTGTTTAACATAGACATATGCTAGACTTAATAATTTAATAACTATGATTTCTTAGGTGATGTTTGAAAATGTAACCTAGAAGTCAGAATTTACATAGAAAAATGTAGACTATGAAGTTGAGCTTAGGACTTCGAGTGAAGTTGAGTACTCGTAGAAACAAGGTTAATAGATAGCTGAGTTGCCAAGAATTTTTCCATAATAACATTAGCATTATTAAAATATTTCTAAGTTAGGAAGGAAAATTATCCTAACACATGCACACTATTTAAAACTTACGTACTTATTTCTTTCTTTGTTTAATTTAATTTTAAGCATACTTATGTTAGTTTAATATAATTAGAAATCCATCACACTTTAATTTATTTTCATCAATGATCAATTTGCTGAGTAATTAAATTTTCAATGTAACAACATTTTTTCAGTGAAATCGGAACAGTGGTTCCGGGACCACAAATCTGAGCCAGAAAGAAAATTTATTTTTATATTTTTACATGGTTTGCATTACAATAGGAATGTCATATGAAAATTTTGATAAGGAAAATTTATCGATTACGAGCTTAATTACGGAAAGGACCAAATTGCATAAAATGAAAAAGTTGGATTCTAGTATCTAGAAGGATCAAATAGCTATGAAATTCAAAACTCGAGGTCCTTATATGGTAATTAGACCATTAAAGAAAAGTTAGTAGATATTTTTGATGATTCATCTATGGAAAAATTAAAAAAGGGCAAGGATTAAATTGGAAAGGAGAAAAATTAATGGATGATAAATAATTAATAAGAAATAAAAATCATTTTATATCATCTTCTTCCCCAAATATTCCATGGAAACCCTAGGAAAGAGAAAACAAGCTTTTTGGCTTAATTGGGTAAGTATTCAAGTCCCGTTTTTAATAATTCTTATATTTTTGAAATCGGGATAGTGTAATCTATCTATTTAGGGGATTAATTTGAAATGTTATTAAAGTATATAAGTTATGCCATGGATGAATATGCTGAAAATTTGAAATATATGGTAGAAATGAAAGGTTGTTGATAGATAAACAACTTTTACAGAGTGAATTTTGATGAAAATGTGATTTAGGGACTAGATTGTAAAGTTGTAAAAATTAAAGAAATATTCTGAATTTTATAGAGGATATGTGCTGTAAATTATATATTGAAATTTTGGTTAGGCTTGGAATAAGGAGTAAATTGCATGATTTTTATTTTTCGAGCCCAGGGACGAAATTGGAATTTATGAAAATCTTAGGATGTAAATTGAGTTCAATAGAATGTGAAATGTGAGAAATTGATGATGAAATTCATTTATATATATTCAGATAACCCAAATTCAAAGCTAGATCGAGGAAAAGAGAAAGTCTCGGATTAGTAGATTTTCTTGTACGAACTATTATCAAGGTAAGTTCATGTAACTTAATTGAGTATGTAAATATGTTTGAAATTAAATATTGTATTTGAATTGAATGAAGAATATGTTTGTGTGAATATTATAAATGTATGAAATGATCACATGTTCAGAAAAGTTAGAAAAAGGGTTAATTTCCGTTTGAATAGTGAATTTCGATGGATATATATGATTTTCTATATTAATGAGGTCCTGCATTTGTTGTAGACGGGATTTAGCTCAGATGAGTAATCCTATTGACCTCATTATAGACGGGATTTAGCTCAGACGAGTAATCCCAAAATAGACTCTCGAGCAACCTGTTATATAGTTCCTGCGAGCATCTTGATCGGTAGTGATTTAGCATGTGTTGCGCAGTACAACAGATCTTTATGAGCGTCCTAATATACGATCGGTTGTGATCTTGCATATAATGTGGACACAGACTCAGTTCTTCATGAGTGTCCTATTAAGCTCGCTTGAATGCCCTGTTACCTTATCCGGTGTTTCCTGATAGTATCTCTTCGGAGATATCTGATAAGGTCTATGATCTCCCTGAGTAGAATTCTTATGAGTTTCCAAATAGCTCAGATAAGTGTCCTGTTATATGATTACATGACTCAATTGAGCATTCTGATATGTGGCGCGAGAGTGTGCTTCCTGAATAAGTTCCCTACTGGGTACCCCTGATTATGAATTGACGAATTACAGATTTGTACACCTTGAGTGTACTATTTGAGTATCCATCGATATTTTAATAATTCAACAGATAAAAATCTTGACATGAGAAAATGACAAAATAAATAGAAATATATCCTGAGTGGTTCTGAAACATTTGATGAAGAATATATATGATGAGCTCATCTATGTTTATTTGATGTGTAAATGTTCTATATGACTAACTTGTTTGATTAAGTACATGTGTGTTTAGGTAAACTTGCTAAAATGATGAAAGCATGCTAATTCTATGCGTAATATTATTAAATGTAATTGGTATGTTTTAATTTTTGTTATACGAACTTACTAAGCATATAATGCTTAATAGGTTTTATTTTCTCTGTTTTATAGTGCTTGGAAGCTCGTGAAGGTTGGAGATCAGTTGGAGCATCATCACACTATCCACTAGCTTGTTTTGGCATAAATAGTAAACTCATGTATAGGTAACTTGGCCATTGTTGGCTTATAAATGTTGTTTGTAATCTAGCCATTGGAATGGCTAGTAAGGCTTATGTTTTGGTATATCTAATAAAGTTATTCTGTGGCAATATCATGAGTATATATTATGGTTTGATTGAGCTATGCTAAATTAATATAATTATTAAAGATAAGATCATAAATAGGTATGTATGTATTGATATACTATGTTAGATGTTAGAATTGGCCTTGTTATAATGCTTGGATTGGTTGCTATATGAATGCAAATTTTGGTGTAGGTTATTGGCAAGTTTAGGTGAGAAATAAAACTAGGAAATGACTTTATTTTGTCCACACGGGTAGACACACAGACGTGTGTCTTGATCCTGTGTGACACATGACTTGACACATGGGCGTGTGGTTTGGCCTTGTGTCCCCTACATCTTAAAATTGAGAAATGGAATGCTCAGAATTGAGCACACGGGCAGTGACACGGGTGTGTGTTACACGGCCTAGAACATGGGCGTGTGTCTTGGCCGTGTGAACCCTGCACCTAATTTTTGAAAATTAAATTGATCACACGGACTACTCACACGGGCGTATGGCTGGTTGTGTGGCACAAGTCTGAGAGTTACACGGGATCGAATACAACCTGTAGCACGGGCATGCCTTAGGATCACACGGGCGTGTCCCTGGACCACACGGGCGTGTGAACTCTGCACCTAGGAAAATTTTAAAAATTTCACGAATAATTCTCTAAGATCCCGATTTAGTCTCGATTCAGTTCCAACGTTCATATTGGGCCTCGAGGGCCCATGCAAGGGACAATAAGACCATTTACAGAAATTGAACAGTAAATAACCTGAATTATTTTTAATTATTCTACAAAATTTGGTAATACTCTAAAACCTTATTTCGACGACAGATATGGGTTTAGGGTGTTACATTTATTGGTATCAGAGCTATAGTTTAGCCGATTCTCAGATTGAACGTATCAAGAATGAGTTTAGCTATACATGCCATTATATAATTTGTGATAGTGTGATATCTCCTAACCATTTTAAATGTATTTTTCATATAGTAATGTCATCCATCCAAGCTAGAGTTGAGTCCGAGGAAGCTGAAAGTAATGCTTCAGTTGCAGTCCAAAGAGTTGCATCTAGTAGTGGAAGGCTCGCATCTGAGGGCCGAAGTGAGGAGGTAAAACAACCCTTCTTTCAAATGATGAATGAATGGTTCACTCAGTATATAAGAGCAAATCCTGCTGTATAACAACCTCTCCCACCTGCTCCTGAACCGATTCCTGAAATGCCACAAGGTGTTGAACCTGGTAGAACTGGTAAGCCTCTGGTAGATAAAATCCGTAAGTATGGGGCTGAGGAATTTAGAGCTACTGCAGATGATGATCCAGAAAGGGCTGAGTTTTGGTTGGAAAATACTATCCGGGTTTTAGATGAATTATCTTGCACACCAACTGAATGTTTGAAATGTGCAGTATCTTTATTGAAAGACACAACTTATCATTGGTGGAATACTATAACTTCTGTGGTACAGAGAGAAAATATTACATGGGAATTCTTCCAGACTGAATTCAGAAAGAAGTATGTTAGTCAGAGATTTCTGGATCAGAAAAAAAAAAGAATTTTTTGAGCTCAAACAAGGGAATATGACTGTATCTAAGTATGAACGAGAATTTGTTTGATTGAGTAAGTATGCTAGAGAGTGGGTTCCAATCGAGGCTGATACTTGCAAACATTTTGAAGAGGGCTTAAAAGAATAAATTAAGTTTTTAATTGGAATTCTTGAATTGAAGGTATTTGTGGTGTTAGCCAATCGAGTACATAAAGCTGAAGAATTAAGTAAAGAAAAGCAATTAGCTGAAAGAGAAGCTCAGGTTTCTGGTAAAAGAATTTTGAGCAAGTCGCAATCATCTGCTTCTAAGAAATCAAAGAAGTATTATGATCATTTTATAACATCAGCGGGATATTCTGGAAAAGAGCGAGGCTTTCAACGCTCTAACCCGAGATCCTCGTCTCCATCTGTAATAAGTGTTGGGTAATCCCAAACTGAAATGTAAATTTTGTAACAAATTTCATTTTGGGGAATGTTGTTTGAGAAGTGGAGCCTGTTACCAATGTGGTTCACTTGATCATTTTCTCAAGGATTGCCTGGAAAGAATTGAAAAAGATATTGATCAAATTTCAAAGCCGAGTAATCCTGCTTTAAGACCAGACCACCTCGTCATCCTAGCAATGTTAGTGGTAGCTGAGGTACTAAAAGGGATGCAACAGTTAAATCTGAGGCACGAGCACCGGCAAGGACATATGCTATTCGTGCTAAAGAAGATGCCTCTGCACTAGGCATCATTACTGGTACATTTTCTTTACTTGATATTGATATTACTGCTTTGATTGATCCTGGTTCCACACATTCATACATATGAACAAATTTAGTGTTTGTTAAAAAATTACCTATTGAATTCACTGAATTTGTGGTTAAAGTTTCAAACCCCCTAGGCTAATATGTTATGGTGGATAAAGTTTGTAAGAACTGCCCGTTGATGGTAAAGAGTTATTGCTTTTTGGCTGATTTGATGCTATTGCCCTTTGATGAATTTGATGTTATTTTGGGAATGGACTGGTTAACCTAACATGATGTAGTGGTGAATTGTAAACAAAAATATATTGTATTAAAATGTCAGAATAGTGAGTTACTCCAGGTTGAATTTGATAAATCAGATGGGTTATCTAATGTGATTTCAGTAATATCAGCACAGAAATATGTCAGAAAGGGTTATGAAGCTTATCTTCCATATGTATTGGACACCAAAGTATCTGAGTCAAAGATTCAGTAAGTGTTGGTTGTATGTGAATTTCTTGATGTATTTCTAGAGGAATTACCTTATTTACTACCGGTTAGAGAACTGAAGTTTTCTATAGATCTTGTACCGGGGACAACACTAATATCTATAGCACCCTATAGAATGGCTCCTATTGAATTAAACGAGTTGAAATCACAGTTTCAAGAATTGATTGACAGAGGATTTGCTCGACCCAGTTTCTCACCTTGGGGTGCACCGGTTCTATTTGTAAAGAAGAAAGATGGATCTTTGAGGTCGCGCTTTGATTACAGATAGCTTAACAAAGTTAAAATAAAGAATAAGTATCCACTACCTCGAATTGATGATCTATTTGACCAATTGAAATGTGCCACTGTATTTTCAAAGATTGATCTTCATTCTGGTTATTATCAGCTATGGGTAAAAGACTCAGATGTGCCAAAGACAACTTTTAGAACCAGTTATGAACATTATGAGTTCCTAGTAATGCCATTTGGTTTGACAAATGCACCGACAATGTTTATAGATCTGATGAATAGAATTTTCAGACTGTATCTAGACAGGTTTGTGGTGGTATTTATTAATGATATTTTGGTTTACTATCTAAATGGAAATGAACATGCATATCATCTGAGAATTGTATTGCAAACTCTGCGTGAGAAGCAACTATATGCCAAATTTAGTAAATGTGAATTTTGGCTAAGCGAAGTTGGTTTTGTTGGACATATTGTATCTGCAGAAGGTATTCGAGTAGATCCAAGCAAAATTTCAGCTATTGTTAATTGGAAGCCACCAAAGAACGTGTTTGACGTCAGAAGTTTTCTGGGACTTGTTGGATATTATCGGAGGTTTGTAAAAGGGTTTTCAATTATAGCCTCTCTGATGACTCGTTTGTTGGAAAAAGATGTGAAATTTGTGTGGTCTAATAAATGTCAGCAAAGTTTTGATAGGTTGAAAGCTTTATTGACAGAAGCACCTGTATTAGTTCAGCCTGAATCGGGTAAGAAATTTGTAATTTACAGTGATGCATCGTTAAATGGTTTAGGCTGTGTTTTGATGCAAGAAGGTAAAGTAATAGCCTATGTTTCAAAACAGTTAAAACTACATGAAAGAAATTACCCGATACATGATCTTGAATTAGCATCAATTGTGTTTACATTAAAAATATGGCGACATTATCTATTTGGTGAAAAATTTCATATATTCACTGATCATAAAAGTTTGAAGTATTTGATGTCACAGAAAGATTTTAATTTGAGACAACGCAGGTGGCTTGAGTTATTGAAAGATTATGATTTGGTTATTGACTATCATCCGGGAAAAGCCAATGTGGTTGCAGATGCGTTGAGTAAAAAATCCCTATTTGCTTTGCGAGCAATGAGTACTCGATTGATGTTATCTGATGATGGTTCAATCCTAGCTGAGTTAAAAGCTAGATCGACATTTTTCCTACAGATTTTTAAAGCTCAGAAAGATGATAGTAAGTTACAAGCAAAACGGTTTTAGTGTGAATCAACTCCTAATTCAGAATTTCAGATCAGGACTGATGGTTGTTTGTTATTTAGAGGCAGGATATGCATATTGAAGAATTCATAACTAGTACAGAAGATTTTGAATAAAGCTCATAATGGTACTATGTCTATTCATCCTGGTAGTAGTAAAATGGATAGAGTTTGGTGAGAAAAAGATACACAGAGTTGACTTAGTTCGTGAAACTGAAGAAAAGGTGAAAATAATTCAGGACAGTCAGAAAGCAGCCTCTGATCGTCAAAAGTCCTATACTAACCTTAAACGAAAAGAAATAGAATTTCAAGTTTGTGATAAGGTATTCTTGAAAGTATCACCTTGGAATAAAATTCTTTGGTTTGGCCGTAAAGGAAAATTGAGTCCACGGTTTATTGGGCCATATGAAATCATAGAAAGAGTTGGACCTGTCGCATATCAGTTAGCCTTACCACCAGAACCTGATCGGATTCATAATATTTTTCATGTGTCTATGTTACGACGAGATCGATTGGATCCTTCACATGTTATTTCTCCGTCAGAGGTAGAGATTCAGCCTGATATGACATATAGTGAAGAGCCGATTAAAATCTTGGCCCGTGAAACAAAAGAATTAAGAAACAAAAAGGTGGCTTTAGAAAAAGTTCTTTGGAAACGACATGGTATAGAAGAAGCTACCTGGGATGTAACGCCCCAAAAATCCATAACTTTTTTTCTTTTTCGATTTTGATAAAATGTGTGCTTAATATTCCTAGTCGAGTGTTATTTATGTGATAATAGGCCTGGTTAAGTTTTGAGTTTAAACTTTGGGGTGAAGGAAATTACAGTTTAATAATTAAAAGAACCTTGATGGCAAGTAGTTTGGTTTTTAAATAAATGAAGGAGTAATTGGACACAAGGAGCCTTGTGTTGGAGTGGCAAGTAGCGTCACATGTGGGGCTTAGAGGTGGCGTCACATGCATGGTAAGGAGGTTTGGGGTTCGAATTCCTCCTTGCTTAAACGAATGATTTATTTTTGCTCAATAAATGGCTAGTAGTGGCGTTGGATGTAAACTCTGAAGGGAGAGATCAGAGGACAAAATTTAAGGAAGGGATTAATGAGTTATTAGGGAGAAAAGTTAGAAGATGAGGGGTGTAGAGAAGTGGAGCTGAATAGGGAATTTGGGGATAGGAAAATTCAGCTATAGTATATATAGGAGCTGATTTTGGGGATTCTAGGTAATGCCAAAATTACTTCTCTTCCTTTAGCCGAATTTCTCATTTTTTTGTGTTGCCGAAACATTTTTCTCTCTAAGTGCTTAGAAGCCGAATTCCTTGTTCCTTACTTGCTGTTTTTCCATTCTTTCTCTACTCAAATTCTCTTTTGATTCACCTTTGGTTTTAGCCGATTCCTTCTTCTTATTTGTGCCGAATAACCCTTTCACCATACAAATCTCAAAAGTCGAATACCTTTTTGGTTGAATACCCTCTCTGCCACCGCTAATCCCTCTACTTCGGTCGATTCTTGTGGGATTAGTATCAAATCTCAGATTCAGATCTCTGCTGAATTGCTCCTAGGCGTTTTGAAGGTTTGGGTAAGTATTCCTCTTTTATTGGTTAAGGTTGGCCAAATGGCCATAGAGGATTTGAGAGTGACTTAAGATAACTGTGAGTCACTTGTTGTTTAGTTTTAATGATTAAGATTGATGCATATTTAAGAAATACTCGTGACTAGTGATCAAGGAAGGGCTGTTAAGGCTTGTCGTTCAAGGTAAGGCAAAGGTGTGATTTTTGGCTTTTGGTGATTGTATTTGATAAGTGTGTGATTAATCGTTAGTGACATCATTTGTAGGTTCGTGGCTAAGGAGATTGCAACACGTTTTAGTATCAGGTGTGTACATACACTGTACACACACAGTAGACGGTAAATCCCGAAATATCAAAAAGCTGAAATGTCAAAAACTCAAAAGTTTGGCTACAATAGACTTGCGAGTGCGCAAACACTCGTAAGGGGAAACCGATAGGTTATCAGAGGCCCCATGTGCAATTCCGTGGACTTAGGCCGTGTATTGGCCAATCGGGCATAATAGGTAAAATTGGCAATTTGTTACTAAGTGATGAAGAATCATATGATTGCAGGACTATGAATGTGATTAGGCCTGACAGGCCATACGAATGTGATTTGGGCCTAATGGGCCATACGATTGTGATTTGGGCCTAATGGGCCATATAAAGGAGATTGGGCCTAGTGGGCCATATGCATGTTTGTAGATCGTTTGGGCTTTGTAAGGGGTTTTGGGCCTAGTATCTAATAACTGCTTAAACAGACATAAAACTTAAATAA
This sequence comes from Gossypium anomalum, assembly GCA_025698475.1. Taxonomy (NCBI): domain Eukaryota; kingdom Viridiplantae; phylum Streptophyta; class Magnoliopsida; order Malvales; family Malvaceae; genus Gossypium; species Gossypium anomalum. Next base: position 46,341,775 of record CM046963.1, read on the forward strand.
TTAATTAATTGTGACCGTGGACAAGCCATAATGTTAACGTGTGGCAATTGGTATATGCATGTCTAGGATTAGATCTAGGGAGAGCTTGGTACTTAAGCGGTCTTATTGACCCACCTCCTCTTCTCTAGATTCCTACCTGGTGCATAGTATCTGTTCACTTTAGCCAACGAGGACTAGTTAATGGGCCAAGGTAAGTAATAACCCATAATAAAGAGAAATTACCAAAAAGCCCCTAAGGGCAAAAATGACTAAAATACCCTATGTGTTGAATGTAAGGATTATGGATGTTACATATATACCTGCTGCATTCATATGATATTCTGTTTAGGTTGCATATGGGTTGGGAATTATGGAACAGAGGAAGTATATGAGGATCGCATGGTTGCTTGACGACCGTGGATCCACCGATGGCTTTTTAAGCCCAATATATGATTAGCAGCTTTGCTGCAACGTTAGGTAATACCGCAACCGGGCTACCATTGGAGTGTATCGGATGGGTTGGTCAATATTTATATCCCCACATGGTGTGTACCGGGGGATAGAGATGGTGTGTAGCAGTTGGATGGGTGGGATCCGTGCATATTTGATTGCCCTACATCTGTTCTGATATTGAATTGGGCTCAGGCCTGAAAAGACTTGCTATTGTAAGCTTTTCTGTTTGCCGAGGGTTGTACACAATGAGTTTTCGAAAACTCACCCCCTTTTTTATTTTTCTCTGGTGATCCTCAGTAGGTGGTTCGACAGTTGGACGGACTCTGAGGTGGCTAGCTTGCAAGACGGCTTGGACTGGTTTTCTTAAGCCTATAATTTCTAGTATTTAAGTTATTTTAGTCTGGATTGTAATAAGGTCTTTCCTCTGGTTATTATTTCAAATTAGGATTATTATTATTTTCATGCTTTATATTTATTAAAAGTAGAACATGGTTTTCTTAATCCATAACTATTTTTAAATACTACATTTCCGCAACTCAATTTTTAAATGACAAGTTTCCATAGATTATCTGTTTTAAATAAAGCTTCTGTAATTGAAAAGAGATATTACAAAGTAATTATTATCATACAAGAAGGAATAGTTTTCTTTAAATACACCTCGCCTTGAAAGCATCAAATACAAACTGAATGTTACTTAATTTTCTCCTTTGAAGGGTTTCCCATGAAAATAAGGTTTTTGATAAAACACTTCAATGCGACATGCTGGATCTGGCCATAACGTCCGGGCCGGGTTTGGGGTGTTATATTTAGTGGTATCAGAGCTAGGTTACAAAACTCGGGCTATGAAGTGGGCCTTATTATATTACAATGTTTTGAAAAAAAATCTTGCTGTACTGCACACCGAGTCTCTGACGTCGAACCAAATAAGTTCTTTTATTATTAAGCTTGTTTAATTTGATATACTGTAGATAGTTAGTGGGCTACTTTAAGATGATTATATTGAGGCTTTTAGTTGGAGTGAAACTGAAGCCCGTAGGACCTTGAAACTGTAAAGGATTTACGAAAACAACTTTCTTTTTAATACTTTCATAAAATATCAGCTTAATTATTGAAACTAAAACTTCATAAAATTTCTAATCCAGATAATACGTGAATCAACGATGAGTGCTAGAAGAGGTGCAAGAGGCCGTGCCGGAGGCCGCGGAAGTGTTAGGGTTGGATTATCGGTATTGGGCTATATGCCCAATGTTGGAGTAGAAGAGGCTCCGACCTCACCCGTGGATGAGACTGGACCGTACGATCGGGCCGCGAGGGATGATGCATTGTTGCATGCAATGTTGAGGATATTGGAAAGGGTCGCAGGGCCGAATAATGGCTCAGGAAATCGAGGGTCAATTCTGGAGCGACTTCGATCAAATGGGGCTCAGATCTTTAAGGGCGTGGCTAGTGTGGCTCCTAACGTGGCTGAATACTGGTTGGAGGCCACTGAAAGGATAATGGAGGACTTGGACTGTTCACCTGAACAAAAGTTGAAAGGGGCAGTGTCACAACTTAGGGAAGAAGCTTACCAGTGGTGGTTGACGGTGAAAGAGGGCACCCGACCTAAGCAGGTCACGTGGGAGTCCTTCAAAACTGCGTTTCAAGGGAGTATGTGGGTGTGAGTTATGTGGGTGCTAGAAGGAAGGAGATCCTGAACTTAACCCAGGGAAACAAATCTGTGGCGGAGTATGAGGCGGAATTTCTATGCCTTAGTAGGTATGCAAGAGTAATGGTGGCAGCAGATTATGAATGTTCTGTTCAGTTCGAAGACGGCCTTAGAGACAGTCTTCGAGTATTGATTGCTCCTCAGAGGGAGCGAGATTTTGCAGCATTGGTGGAGAAAGTAAAAATCACTGAAGAGGCAAAGCGCACTGAGTGCCTAAACCAGGAAAGAGAAAGGGGCAAAAATAAAAGGGACTTTGAACCCTCCAATTACGATCAGAGGGCTAAGAGAAGGGCTAGAGTGGATGGGCCAGTTAAAGTAGGGCCCCATGTTGCTTCTACTGGTACACCACCTTATGCTACTTATGGAAAAGGTCATGCGGGAGAGTGCTAGAAGAGAATAGGAGCTTGTCTAGCTTATGGATTTATGGAGCATAGGATCAAAAGTTGCCCTAGAATGTCAGGTCAGGTGCCAGTCGTGGACCACGGTGGTGTGCAGCCACTGAGGGGTGGTCAGCAACCACTGAGAGGCCGTGATCAGGCCAAGGGTGGAAACAGTTTGGGTCGTAGAGTACCAGGCAGAGGTGCTGGTCATGCTGAGGTGAGACAGCCAGCTTTGGTCTATGCAGCAGGTCATCAAGAGGATGGAGACGCTCCAGAGGCGAATACTGGTACGTACTTACCCATAGTGTGCTATTTACCTAAGTTGGAATTAGAGTGCGCAGTGGGAGTGTGGTGTGGTAGTCTGTGTTATTAGTTGGAAATTTCGTGGATGAAATTTCTTTAAGGGGGTAGAGTTGTAACGCCCCAAAAATCCTCAACTTTCTTTCTTTTTTGGTTTTGATAAAAGGTGTGCTTAATATTCCTAGTCGAGTGTTATTTATGTGATAATAGGCCTGGTTAAATTTTGAGTTCGAACTTTGGGGTGAAGGAAATTATAGTTTAATAATTAAAAGAACCTTGATGGTAAGTAGTTTGGTTTTTAAATAAATGAAGGATGAATTGGACACAAGGAGCCTTGTGTTGGAGTGGCAAGTAGCGTCACATGTGGGGCTTAGAGGTGGCGTCACATGCATGGCAAGGAGGTTTGGGGTTCGAATCCCTCATTGCTCAAAAGAATGATTTATTTTTGCTCAATAAATGGCCAGTAGTGGCGTTGGATGTGAACTCTGAAGGAAGTGATTAGAGGAGAAATTTAAGAAAGGGATTAAGGAGTTATCAGGGAGAAAAGTTAGGAGATGAGGGGTGTAGAGAAATGGATCCGAATAGGGAATTTGGGAATAGGTAAATTCGGCTATAGTATATATAGGTGCCAATTTTGGGGATTCTAGGTAATGCCAAAATTGCTTCTCTTCCTTTAGCCAAATTTCTCATTTTTTTTGTGTTGCCAAAACACTTTTCTCTCTAAGTGCTCAGAAGCTGAATTCCTTGTTCCTTGCTTGCTGTTTTCCATTCTTTCTCTTCTCAAATTCTCTTTTGATTCACCTTTGGTTTTAGCCGATTCCTTCTTCTCTTCTTCTTATTTGTGCCGAATAACCCTTTCACCATATAAATATCAAAATCCAAATACCTTTTTGGCTGAAGACCTTCTGTGCCACCGTTACTTCCTCTACTTCAGCCAATTCTTATGGGATTAGTATCGAATCTCAGATTCTAGATCTCTGCCGAATTGCTCCTAGGCATTTTGAGGTTTTGGGTAAGAATTCCTCTTTTATTGGTTAAGGTTGGCCGAATGGCCATGGAAGATTTAAGAGTGACTTAAGATGACTGTGAGTCATTTGTTGTTTAGTTTTAATGATTAAGATTAATGCAGATTTAAGAAATACTCGTGATTAGTGATCAAGGATGGATTGTTAAGGCTTGTCGTTCAATGTAAGGCAAATGTGAGATTTTTGGCCTTTGGTGATCATATTTGATAAGTGTGTGATTAATCGTTGAGTGACATTGTTTGTAGGTTCGTGGCTAAGGAGATCGCAACACGTTTTAGTATAAGTTGTGTACATACACTGCACAGACACAGTAGATTGGCAAATCCCGAAATGCTGAAAAGCTAAAATGCCAGAAACTCGTGTATTGGCCAACCGGGCCAGAATGGACTAAATGGGCCCGATGGGCTGTAGTACAGCCCATAATAGGCAAAAGTGGCAATGTGTTACTAAGTGATGAAAAATCATATGATTGCATGACTATGAATGTGATTGGGCTTGACGGGCCATATGAATGTGATTTGGGCCTAATGGGCGATACGCATGTGATTTGGGCCTAATGGGCCATATGAAGAGATTGGGCCTCGTGGGCCATATGCATGTACGTAGACTCGTTTGGGCTTTGTGAGGGGTTTTGGGCCTAGTATCTGATAACTTCTTAAACAGACATAAAATTTAAATAATTAATTAATTGTGACCGTGGACAAGCCATAATGTTAAGGTGTGACAATGGGTATATGCATGTCTAGGATTAGATCTATGGAGGGCTTGGTACTTAAGCGGTCTTATTGACCCACCTCCTCTTCTCTGGATTCCTACCTGGTGCATAGTATCCGTTCATTTAGCCAACGAGGACTTGTTAATGGGCCAAGGTATGTAATTACCCATAATAAAGAGAAATTACTGAAAAGCCCCTAAGGGCAAAAATGACTAAAATGCCCCTATGTGTTGAATGTAAGGTTTATGGATGTTACATGTATACCTGCTACATTCATATGATATTCTGTTTAGGTCGCATATGGATTGGGTATTATGGAATGGAGGAAGTATATGAGGATCGCATGGTTCCTTGACGACCGTGGATCCACCGATGGCTTTTTAAGCCCAATATATGATTAGCAGCTTTGCTGCAACGTTAGGTGGGCTACCATTGGAGTGTATCGGATGGGCGGGTCGATATTTATATCCTCACATGCTGTGTATCGAGGGATAGAGATGGTGTGTAGCAGTTGGATGGGTGAGATCCATGCATATTTGATTGCCCTACATCTGTTCTGATATTGAATTGGGCTCAGGCCCGAAAAGACTTGCATAGCATGCTTTTCTATTTGCTGAGTGTAGTACACACTGAGTTTTTAAAAACTCACCCCTCTTTTATTTTTCTCAGGTGATCCACGGTAGGTGGTTCGACAGTTGGAGGGACTCCGAGGTGGCCAGCTAGCAAGACGGCTTGGACTTGTTTTCTTAAGCTTATAATTTCTAGTATTTAAGTTATTTCAGTCCAGATTGTAATAAGGCCTTTCCTCTGGTTATTATTTCAAATTAAGATTATTACTATTTTCATGCTTTATATTTATTAGAAGTAGTACATGGTTTTCCTAATCCATCACTGTTTTTAAATACTACATTTTCACAACTCAATTTTTAAATGACAAGTTTTCATAGATCATCTGTTTTAAATAAAGCTTTCGCAACTGAAAAGAGATTTTACAAAGTAGTTATTATCATACAAGAAGGAAAAGTTTTCTTTAAATACACCTCGCCTTGAAAGCAACAAATACAAACTGAATGTTACTTAATTTTCTCCTTTGAAGGGTTTCCAATGAAAATAAGGTTTTCGATAAAACACTTCAATGTGACATGCTGGATCTGGCCATAATGTTCGGGCCGGGTTTGGGGTGTTACATGGGAACTGGAGGATACCATGTGAAAGCAATATCCAAATCTCTTTACTGGTAATATTTTCGAGGATGAAAATTCTTAAGGAGGGAAGAGTTGTAACAGCCCATTTTCAGTGAAATCGAAACAGTGGTTTCGGGACCATAAATTCGAGCCGAAAAGAAAATTTATTTTTACACTTTTGCATGGTTTGCATTACGATAGGAATGTCATATGAAAATTCTAATAAGAAAAATTTATCGATTATGTGCTTAATTACGGAAAGCACCAAAATGCATAAAATGCAAAAGTTGGATTCTAGTAGCTAGAATCATCAAATAGCTATGGAATTCAAAACTTGAGGTCCTTATATGGTAATTAGACCATTAAAGAAAAGTTAGTAGATATTTTTGATGATTCATCTATGGAAAAATTAAAAAAGGGCAAGGACTAAATTGGAAAAGAGAGAAATTAATGGATGATAAATAATTAATAAGAAATAAAAATCATTTTATATCATCTTCTTCCCCAAATATTCCATGGAAACCCTAGGAAAGAGAAAACAAGCTTTCTTGGCTTAATTGGGTAAGTATTCAAGTCCTGTTTTTAGTAATTTTTATATTTTTTAGATTGGGATAGTCTAATCTATCTATTTGGGGGATTAATTTGAAAAGTTATTAAAGTATAGAAGTTATGCCATGGATGAATATGCTAAAAATTTGAAATTTATGGTAGAAACGGAAAGGTTGTTGATAGATAAACAACTTTTACAAAGTGAATTTTGATGGAAATGTGATTTAGGGACTAAATTGTATGTGACAACCCTATTTTGACCCTAGTCGGGAAGTGGTTTCGGGACCACAAAACCGAGTCATAATAATAATTAACTGTTATATTCCATGCTTATTGTGTGTGTACATGCATGTGTGAAAGTTTCATGCTTTGATTTTGTCATTTGTATGTGAAATTTATAAGATAGGACCCATGTGATAAAACTTGAAAATGTCATAGGTAAATTTTAAAGTGCCAAATAATGCATGAATTGTGGCATGGGGGACTTGCATGTCAAATGGACCAATTTGACTTTAGTGGCCGGCCATAGTGATGGTTGATAGATAATTTATACTTTATTTAAGCATTTTAATAGGTGATGACATAATACTGAAAATAAAAGAATTAGTAAAATAACAAAAGGGTGAAAAGAACAAAGTTTGTCCATCTTTGTTCTTGATAGCCGAATGTAAGAAAGCAAATTGGGGAAAAGGGGAGCTCTTGAATGTTCGGTCACTTGGGGAAGAAACATTCAAGGTAAATTCATGATAGTTACTTCTATTTTGATGTTTATGAGATCCTTTCTTGAATCTACCTTAACCCATGAAGTATAATTTGTTTATTTGGTTGTATTGTGAGCATTTGTTCTTGATTGAAATGAAGGATATGGTTGTTGTTTCATGTTCTTTTGATGAATAATGTTAGATAGGTGATGTTGAGCTAAACAAATTAAGCATATATGGGCATCAGATGCTATGTAGGAAATCGGCTAATAGGTTGGGAGTACTATGGCCGATTGTGGACTATGATAAAATTTAGTAAGGTATGTGCTTTAATTGTGTTATGAACTATTATAGGTTAAGTTAGGTTGAAGCTTGGTAAAATTGAATAATTGTGGCTTAAATTTCTTAATGGCAATTGGCTATTATGGTGAAATGCAAATGTTAATATTTAGTTGCTAGTGTTTATATGTGTGTTAGCCGAAATTGAACTTGAATAATGATTTGAGCACAATGAGTTGTATTGATATTATGCTTAAGTGAATTTATAGATATATATGATGAAATTGATTGGTGAGATACATGCTTAAATAATATGTATGCCAAGAATGAGTGAAAGAGTAATTTGGTAATGATCTACTTGGGACAGTAGCAGTAAGGTGATTTTTAGAAAATCACCATAAATTGTAGGAGTTGAGTTAGAAGCTGAATAAATTATGTAATTAAATCTTGATGAGTCTAGTTTCTTATAAAAGAATCTGTAAGAGTAAAAGAATTACCGATCAGGAGATATTTGAAGTAATGTGGGACAGAGTCAAAAATGACTTCTAGATCCCCTGTTCTGTTTTTATAAAATCATTATAAAATGTATAAAAATGGTCATATGATAAAATTTATATGCTTAGACTCCTTAATTAGTCTAGTTTTAAATGAAATAATCTAGAACAAATTTTGAATTCTGTACAATGAGAAATTTATTTCGTAGTGAAGAATGGTCAGATTTGTCAAACAGTGAAACAAGGGAAATTTTAGGAAAAATCTGGTATTGATTGGCTAAACTAAAAATTATGAAAATTTTATGCATAAAAGATAAATGGGTCTATTTTCAAGGAAAATTTACTGCAATTTATTTGGAGTTTCGTAGCCTCAGTTATAAATAATTTAATGACTATTTCTCAGGAAGTCAGCTTCTAGTGAAATTGTGATTATATTGTAAACATTAATAAAAATTTTGCTAATGAATTGCTTAATGATTTCTTATAAGCTTACTATAATGTGTATGTGTGAAAGTCAAATATATATGTATTATATCCTGAAAGTAATACTTGAATAGTTGAATAATGACTAGTTTAAAATTTATTGAATTAAAGCTCAAGAGCATAGAGGGGCAACTTCGGATAAGGGAAAAGCTAAAGTCACGGAATAGCCAACCCGAAATTTGTTCAGAAAGATACAAGGTAAGTTTTGAGTAATCGTTTTTGGTATAAAATTGATGATGCCTTGACATGTATATACTATATGAATTTTGATCTTTTTGGCTCTATTTGAATTAAGTTGAGTGGTAAATAATCTAAGTGTATGACCTATAGTCGAGTGGTCAAATCGGGTTAAGCTTGATTGATGAAAGGTACGTGTGATATTTATGCATGATTTTAAACCGAAATGAAATAATGGTGTTCATATGAAGCTCATGTCCGAATGTAGCCAATGGCTACTAATAATGTGAAATGTTCTATTAAAATGTGTTAGAATACGATTAAAAAGACATGATATTTGATGTGGATATCCGGGCTTAAAGACCCGCATGAGCTATATCTTTGGAATTGTATTCGGGCTTAAAGACCATGAGCTATATCTTTCGGAATTGTATCCGGGCTTAAAGACCTGCAGGCTCCGTGCTGGAATGATATCCGGGTTAAAGACCCACAGGCTTGTGCTAGACATGTGTTTCGAGTCCTAAGACTTGACCGAACCGATGCCAGTAAGTTAAGTAAGATTACGACATTGAATATCCGTGTGAGAAAGTATTATATATATTTTACCTGCTAAGGTACGTATTATGTACTCATGTGTGAATTGACTTCAAAGTGAATTATTATTATCGAAGAATGATATATATATGTGTATATGTGTGTGAATGAATACCGTATTTAAGAATAAGAGAATGACTTATTCGGTCAATGTATGTCACTGTAAAAGCATGTGACTTAAAGAAATTTTATGAGCCATATAGCATAGTGAAATATGTACTAAAAAAATTCTCGTGTATTCATGTATATATATATATATTCGGCCAATAGGTTTTGTAACTATTGTACTTGTGAGTTTCAGCCAAGTGATCTACAATTTGAATACGGGTTCTTGTGATACTTAATGTTTGATTTTAAATGACATGTTTTTATTGTTTGAAATACTTAAAACTTACTAAGCCTTGAAAGCTTACTCTGTTTCCTTATTTCTTTGTTTTATAGATTGTTGATTTTGGCCACCGACTCGGGGATCATCAGCAGTTCATCATACTATCGATTGTTTTGGTACAGTTATATTTTGGCCTTGGTATGGCATGTATAGGTTAGGCCGGTGACAGTTATGTTTCGTATTGTAAATATTTTGGCCATATGAAAATGGCATATATATAACTTAAAGATCAGTATGTATTCAGCTTAATTTCTGTCTTTGTTGATTGATTATGTGAATGAAAAAAAAATGTTTGGCTCAGTAATACCTCATAGCCTAAACCGACGATCGGACTCGAGCTAGGGGTGTTACATTTTATTGGTATCAAAGCTACGGTTTAGTCGATTCTAGGACTAACGTAGAGTGTTTGAGTCTAGCTATACATGCCATATAGTAGTAATATGATAGTATGATGAATTCTGACAGTTAAAAAAATGTGTTTTCGTATAGTAATGGATCCCGATCCCAATCGAGTGGTAGCTGATGATGTTGAGAGTGTAGCGCTTGCTCCTGCACATGGGACAGCGCCGATGGACGCTCAACCTATTGCAAGCAATCAGAATGATGAGGCTAGATAGGCTTTTTATAGTGTGATGAATGATTGGTTCAACCAATACATTTGAACTAGTACGACTGTTCCACAACCCCCACTCCCGAATAATTCACCCCCTGCACCTATGATACCTCCGGTAACTGATCAGACGAGGTTAAATAAGCCCCCGGTAGACAGAATCAGAAAGCACGGGGCTACTAAATTTAAGGCTACAGATAGCGATGATGCCGAGCAAGCTGAATTTTGGTTGGACAATACTATCCGAGTATTCGATGAGCTATCTTGCACACCTGATGAATGCCTGAAATGTGCCATATCTCTACTACGTGATTCTGCCTATTATTGGTGGAATACATTGGTTTTTGTTGTGCCCAAAGAACGGGTGACGTGGGAATTTTTCCTGATTGAGTTTCGAAAAAAGTATATCAGCCAGAGGTTCATCGATCAGAAATGAAAAGAATTTCTTGAGCTTAAACAAGGTTCCATGCCTGTTATCGATTATGAACGAAAGTTTGTCAGACTTAGTAGATATGCTCGGGAATGTGTATCGTCTGAGGCTATTATGTGTAAACGTTTTGAAGATGGGCTGAATGAAGATATAAAAATTTTTGTTAGCATTCTTGAATTATGAGAGTTCGTAGTACTTGTCGAAAGCGAGCTTACAAAGCAAGAAGAGCTCAAAAGAAAAAGAAAAAAAAGTGAAATGGGAACAAGAGAGTTCCGTAGGAGATCTTTGGAAAGCCCTTCCAGTGATCCACGAGAAGAAATTTAGAGATGATTCAGGCCGATCTAAAGACACTTTGGGCTTTTCCAGACGAGACCGTGATCGACCCCCTGTGAGTACGCGAGTCACTTCGGTTGCCAGTGTTGGAACGATCATCCGGATAGGACTGAGTGCAAGTATTGTGGGAAATGGCATTCGGGAAGCTGTAGATTTCATGACCGCTCCTGTTACAAGTGTGGATCAGCTGACCACTTTATCAAGGATTGCCCGAGACTGTCTGAACAGAATATGAACCAGAGTGGGAAACCGAGTACTACTACAGCACGAGGTAGACCACCTAGGAATACGGAAAATGCCAGTGGCGGTCAAAGAGGGCCTAGAGATGTTACAACTAGATCCGAGGCTCGTGCTCCTGCTAGAGCTTATGCTATACGCGTGCGCGAGGATGCTTCTTCGCCTGATGTTATTACCGGTACTTTCACTCTCTTTGATACTGATGTGATTGCATTGATTGACCCTGGTTCTACTCATTCATATGTATGTGAGACTTTAGCATCCAAAGAAGACTTTACCGTTGAGTCTCATCGAGTTCGTAATTCGAGTGTCGAATCCCTTGGGTCGATATGTGCTTGTCGACAAGGTGTGTAAGAAATGTCCCCTAGTAATCCGAGGTTCCTGTTTTCTGGCCAACTTGATGCTTTTACCGTTTGATGAATTTGATGTTATTCTCGGTATGGATTGGTTGACCGTACATGATGCAGTTGTGAATTGCAAAAAGAAGACCATTGATTTGAGATGTGCAAATAATGAGATAATCCGAGTTGAGTCTACTGACTCGAACTGATTGCCAGCAATAATATCCTCGATGTTGGCCCAGAAATATGTAAGAAAGGGGTGTGAAGAATATCTTGCGTACGTACTTGATAACAAAGAGTCAGAAAAGAAACTTGAATCAGTGCCAGTGGTTTGTGAGTATTCAGATGTTTTTCCTGAGGAATTATTGGGATTACCACCTGTTCGAGAGGTAGAATTTGGCATCGAACTTGTACCTGGGACTACACCAATTTCCATAGCTCCATACCGTATGGCGCCAATGAAATTGAAAGAATTGAAAACTCAGTTGCAAGAGTTGACGGATAGAGGTTTCGCTCGACCGAGTCTCTCACCTTGGGGTGCACCAGTATTGTTTGTGAAAAAGAAAGACGAAACCATGAGAATGTGCATCAACTATCGTCAATTGAATAAAGTGACCATAAAGAATAAATATCCATTACCACGTATTGATGATTTGTTTGATCAGCTGAAGGGAGCCTCAGTGTTTTCAAAGATAGGTTTGAGATCGGGTTATTATCAGTTGCGAGTTCGAGACTCAGATATACCCAAAACTACTTTCAGAACGAGATACGGTCACTACGAGTTCTTAGTGATGCCGTTTGGGCTCACTAATGCCCCTGCGGTATTTATGGACTTGATGAATCGAATTTTGCATGATGATTTGGACGATTTGTGGTTGTGTTTATAGATGACATCTTGATTTATTCACGTGATGAAACCGAACATTCCGAGCACACGAGATCGTGTGTTGCATTTTACGAGATAAACAGTTATATGCTAAGTTCAGTAAATGTGAGTTCTAGTTGAGAGAAGTTAGCTTTTTGGGACATGTGGTATATCGTACTTGACTGGAAACCTCCGAGCAATGTTACTGAAGTTCAGAGCTTTTTGGGACTTACCGGTTACTATAGACGATTTGTAAAAGGTTTCTCGATGATAGCCACACCAATGACGAAACTACTTTAGAAAGATGTTAAGTTTGAATGGTCAGAAAAATGTCAGAAAAGTTTCGATCAATTGAAAACTTATTTGACTGAAGCTCCAGTGCTAGTGCAGCCCGAATCGTAAAGAGTTTGTCATTTACAAAGTGATGCATCCTTACTTAAATTTTGGGTTGTGTGTTGATGCAAGAAGGTCGAGTTGTAGCTTACGATCGAGGCAATTGAAGCCGCATGAGAGAAACTATCCGACCCATGATCTCAAATTAGCTGCCATCGTTTTCGCTTTGAAAATATGGCGACACTACTTGTTTGGAGAGAAGTGTCATGTTTATTCGGATCACAAAAGCCTCAAATATTTAATGACTCAAAGAGATTTGAATCTACGATAAAGACATTGGCTTGAGTTGTTGAAAGATTATGAACTTGTTATTGACTATCACTCGGGAAAGGCTAACGTGGTTGCCGATGCTTTAAGTCGTAAATCACTGTTTACTTTGAGAGCGATGAATGTACATCTGTCTATTTCATCCGATAGTTTGTTAGTAGCAGAATTAAAAGCCAAACCATTATTGATTCATCAAATACGTGAAGCCTAGAAAGTCGACGATGAATTGGTTGCTAAACGAACTGAATGTGTTTCAAATGTGGAATCAGAGTTTCAAATTGATGACGACGATTGTTTGAGGTTCAGAAGTAGATTGTGTGTTCCAAGAAATTCGAAACTTATTTCTTTAGTTTTAAGTGAGGCTCATAGTAGCTGCATGTCAATCCACCCAGGTAGTACGAAAATGTACAACGATCTGAAACGTCAGTTCTGGTGGCCTGGTATGAAACGAGACATTTCTGAATTTGTTTCGAAGTGTTTGATATGTCAACAAGTGAAAGCGGAACATCAAGTGCCTTCAGGGTTACTTCAGCCGATCATGATACCCGAATGGAAATGGGATCGAGTCACGATGGATTTTGTATTTGGGTTGCCATTGTCGTCAAGCAAGAAAGATGTGATCTGGGTTGTTGTTGATAGACTGACAAAGTCGGCTCATTTTATTCCTGTACTTACGGATTATTCCCTTGACAAGCTAGCTGAAATGTATGTTTCTCAGATTGTAAGGTTACACGGAGTACCTATTTTTATTGTGTCGGATAGAGATCCGAGATTCACATCGCGATTTTGGAAGAAATTGCAAGAAGCATTGGGTACCAAGTTGCATTTTAGCACCGCTTTTCATCCCCAGACTGATGGTCAATCCTAGCGGATAATTCAAATACTCGAGGATATGTTGAGATGTTGCATCCTTGAGTTTAGTGGTTCATAGGAACGGTATTTACCTTTAATTGAATTTGCTTACAACAATAGTTTTCAATCAAGCATTAAGATGGCACCTTACGAGGCTTTGTATGTTCGTAAATGCCGTACACTGTTGTTTTGGACCGAGCTTAGTGAAAGTAAAATCTTCGGGGTTGAATTGATTAAAGATGCTGAGCAGAAAGTAAAAGTAATCCGTGAAAGTCTGAAAGCAGCTTCAGATCGTCAGAAGTCGTATGCGGATTTAAAGCGAAAAGACATTGAATATCAGGTCAGAGAGAAAGTGTTTCTTAAAGTTTCACCTTGGAAAAAAGTGCTCAGATTTGGCCGTAAAGGCAAATTGAGTCCGAGGTTCATCGGGCCATATGAGATATCCGAACGAATTGGGCCAGTCGCATACAGATTGATTCTACCCCTGAACTTGAAAAGATTCACAACGTTTTTTATGTCTCGATGCTTCGACGTTATAGATCCGATCCATCGCACATAATTAATCCATCAGAGGTTGAAATTCAATCTGAATTGAGTTATGAAGAAGAACCAATTCGTATCCTAGCTCGCAAGGTAAAAGAGTTGCGAAACAAAAAGGTTCCGTTAGTAAAGGTGTTATGGCTCAAACACGGGATCGAAGAAGTTACTTGGGAAACTTAGAACTCTATGAAAGAACGATACCCAAATCTATTTACTGGTAAGATTTCCGGGGACGAAAATCCCTAAAGGGGAGGAGAGTTGTGACAGCCCTATTTTGACCCTAGTCAGGAAGTGGTTTTGGGACCACAAAATCGAGTCATAATAATAATTAACCGTTATATTCCATGCTTATTGTGTGTGTACATGCATGTGTGAAAGTTTCATGTTTGATTTTGTCATTTGTATGTGAAATTTATAAGATAGGACCCATGTGATAAAACTTGAAAATGTCATAGGTAAATTTTAAAGTGCCAAATAATGCATGAATTGTGGCATGGGGGAGTTGCATGTTAAATGGACCAATTTGACTTTAGTGGCCGGCCATAGTGATGGTTGATAGATAATTTATACTTTATTTAAGCATTTTAATAGGTGATGACATAATATTGAAAATAAAAGAATTAGTAAAATAACAAAAGGGTGAAAAGAAAAAAGTTTGTCCATATATGTTCTTGATAGCCGAATGTAAGAAAGCAAATTGGGGAAAAGGGGAGCTCTTGAATGTTCGGTCACTTGGGGAAGAAACATTCAAGGTAAATTCATGATAGTTACTTCTATTTTGATGTTTATGAGATCCTTTCTTGAATCTACCTTAACCCATGAAGTATAATTTGTTTATTTGGTTGTATTGTGAGCATTTGTTCTTGATTGAAATGAAGGATATGGTTGTTGTTTCATGTTCTTTTGATGAATAATGTTAGATAGGTGAAGTTGAGCTAAACAAATTAAGCATATATGGGCATCAGATGCTAAGTAGGAAATAGGCTAATAGGTTGGGAGTACTAAGGCCGATTGTGGACTATGATAAAATTTAGTAAGGTATGTGATTTAATTGTGTTATGAACTATTATAGGTTAAGTTCGGTTGAAGCTTGGTAAAATTGAATAATTGTGGCTTAAATTTCTTAATGGCAATTGGCTATTATGGTGAAATGCAAATGTTAATATTTAGTTGCTAGTGTTTATATGTGTGTTAGCCGAAATTGAACTTGAATAATGATTTGAGCACAATGAGTTGTATTGATATTATGCTTAAGTGAATTTATAGATATATATGATGAAATTGATTGGTGAGATACATGCTTAAATAATATGTATGCCAAGAATGTGTGAAAGAGTAATTTGGTAATGATCTACTTGGGACAGCAGCAGGTAAGGTGATTTTTGGAAAATCACCATAAATTGTAGGAGTTGAGTTAGAAGCTGAATAAATTATGTAATTAAATCTTGATGAGTCTAGTTTCTTATAAAATAAACTGTAAGAGTAAAAGAATTACCAATCAGGAGATATTTGAAGTAATGTGGGACAGAGTCAAAAATGACTTCTAGATCCCCTATTCTATTTTTATAAAATCATTATAAAATGTATAAAAATGGTCATATGATAAAATTTATATGCTTAGACTACTTAATGAGTCTAGTTTCAAATGAAATAATCTAGAACATATTTTGAATTCTGTACAATGAGAAATTTATTTCGTAGTGAAGAATGTTCAGATTTGTCAAACAGTGAAACAAGGGAAACTTTAGGAAAAATATGGTATTGATTGGCTAAACTAAAAATTATGAAAATTTTATGGATAAAACATAAATGAGTCTATTTTCAATTATAATTTACGGAAATTTATTTGGAGTTTCGTAGCCTCAGTTATAAATAATTTAATGACTATTGCTTAGGAAGTCAGCTTCTAGTGAAATTGTGATTATATTGTAAACATTAATAAAAATTTTGCTAATGAATTGCTTAATGATTTCTTATAAGCTTACTATAATGTGTATGTGTGAAAGTCAAATATATATGTATTATATCCTGAAAGTAATACTTGAATAGTCGAATAATGACTAGTTTAAAATTTATTGAATTAAAGCTCAAGAGCATAGAGGGGCAACCTCGGATAAGGGAAAAGCTAAAGTCATGGAATGGCCAACCCAAAATTTGTTCAGAAAGATACAAGGTAAGTTATGAGTAATCGTTTTTGGTATAAAATTGATGATGCCTTGACATGTATATACTATATGAATTTTGATCTTTTTGGTTCTATTTGAATTAAGTTGAGTGGTAAATAATCTAAGTGTATGACCTATAGTCGAGTGGTCAAACCGGGTTAAGCTTGATTGATGAAAGGTACGTGTGATATTTATGCATGATTTTAAACCGAAATGAAATAATGGTGTTCATATGAAGCTCATGTCTGAATGTAGCCAATGGCTAATAATAATGTGAAATGTTCTATAAAATGTGTTAGAATACGATTAAAAAGACATGATATTTGATGTGGATATTCAGGCTTAAAGACCCGCATGAGCTATATGTTGGAATTGTATCCAGCTTAAAGACCCACAAAGCTATATCTTTGGAATTGTATCCGGGCTTAAAGACCATGAGCTTCTTCTTTGGAATGATATCCGAGCTTAAAGACCCATGATCTCCGTCTTTGGAATGATATCCGGGTTAAAGACCGCAGAGCTTGTGCTAGACATGTGTTTGAGTCCTAAGACTTGACCGAACCGATGCCGATGAAGTTGATAAGATTACGACATTGAATATCCGTGTGAGTAAGTATTATATATATTTTACTTGCTAAGGTACGTATTATGTACTCATGTGTGAATTGACTTCAAAGTGAATTATTAGTATCGAAGAATGATATATATATATATATATGTGTATATGTGTGTGAATGAATACCGTATTTAAGAATAAGAGAATGACTTATTCGATCAATGTATGTCATTGTAAAAGCATGTGACTTAAAGAAATTTTATGAGCCATATAGCATAGTGAAATATGTACTAAAAAAATTCTCGTGTATTCATGTATATATATATATTCGGCCAATAGGTTTTATAACTATTGTACTTGTGAGTTTTCAGCCAAGTGATCTTCAATTTGAATATGGGTTCTTGTGATACTTAATGTTTGATTTTAAATGACACGTTTTAATTGTTTGAAATACTTAAAACTTACTAAGCCTTGAAAACTTACTCTGTTTCCTTATTTCTTTGTTTTATAGATTGTTGATTTTGGCCACCGACTGGGGATCATGTGATTCATCATACTATTGATCTTTTGAGTATGATTATATTTTGGCCTTGGTATGGCATATATAGGTTAGGCCGGTGACAGTTATGTTTTGTATTGTAAATATTTTGGCCATATGAAAATGGCATATATATAACTTAAAGATCAATTTGTATTCAATTTAATTTCTGTCTTTGTTGATTGATTATGTAAATGAAAAAAAAATGTTTGGCTCAGTAATACCTCATAGCCTAAACCGGCGATCGGACTCAGGCTAGGGGTGTTACATTGTAAAGTTGTGAAAATTGAAGAAATATTCTAAATTTTATAGAGTACATGTGCTGTAAATTTTCTATTGAAATTTTGGTTAGGCTTGAAATAAGGAGTAAATTGCATGAATTTTATTTTCCGAGCCTAGAGACGAAATTGAAATTTATGAAAAGTTTAGGAGCAAAATGATAATTTTGCCTAGGATGTAAATTGAGTTCAATAGAATGTGAAATGTGAGAAATTGATGATTAAATTCATTTATATAGATTCGGATAACACAAATTCAAAGCTAGATCGAGGAAAAGAGAAAGTCTCGGATTAGTAGATTTTCTTGTACGAACTATTATCAAGGTAAGTTTGTGTAACTTAATTGAGTAATTAAATATGTTTGAAATTAAATATTGTATTTGAATTGAATGAAGATTATGTTTGTGTGAATATTATAAATGTATGAAATGATCACATGTTCGGAAATGTTAGAAAAAGGGTTATTTTCCATTTGAATATTGAATTTCGATGGATAAATGTGATTTTCCATATTGATAAGGTTTGCATTTGCTGTAGACGGGATTTAGCTCAGACGAGTAATCTTATTGACCTCAATACAGACAGGATTTAGCTTGGATGAGTAATCCTGAAATAGCCCCTCGAGCATCCTGTTATATAGTTCCTGCGAGCATCCTGATCGGTAGTGATTTAGGATGTGTTGCGCACTACCGCAGCTCTTTATGAGCGTCCTGACATATGATCGGTTGTGATCCTACATATAATGCGGGTGCAAACGCAGCTCTTCATGAGTGTCCTGTTAAGCTTGCTTGAACTCCCTATTACCTTATTCGGTGTTTCCTAATAGTATCTCTTCGGAGATATCTGATAAGCTCTATGAGCTCCTTGAGTAGAATTCTTATAAGTTTCCAAATAGCCCGGATAAGTGTCCTGTTATATGATTACATGACTCAATTGAGCATTCTGATATGTGGCTCGAGAGTTTTCTTCCTAAATAAGTACCCTACTGGGTACCCTTGATTATGAATTGATGAATTACAAATTTGTACACCTTGAGTGTACTATTTAAATATCCATCGATATTTCAATAATTCAAAGGATAGAACTTTTGACATGAGAAAATGATGAAATAAATAGAATTATATCCTAAGTGCTTTTGAAACATTTGATGAAGAATTTATATGATGAGCTCATCTATATTTATCTAATGTATAAATGTTCTATATGACTAACTTGTTTGATTGAGTACATGTGTGTTTAGGTAAACTTGCCAAAATGATGAAAGCATGCTAATTGTATGGCTAATATTATTAAATGTAATTGGTAAGTTTAATTTCTGTTATACGAACTTACTAAGCATATAATGCTTAATAGGTTTTATTTTCTCTATTTTATAGTGCTCGGAAACTCGCGAAGGTTGAAGATCAGTTGGAGCATCATCACACTATCCACTAGCTTGTTTTGGTATAAATAGTAAACTCATTTTGGTATAATGGCATGTATGGGTAACTTGGCCATTGTTGGCTTATAAATGTTGTTTGTAATCTAGCCATTGGAATGGCTAGTAAGGCTTATGTTTTGGTATATCTAATAAAGTTATTCTATGGCAATATCATGAGTATATATTATGGTTTGATTGAGCTATGCTAAATGAATATAACTATTAAAGATAAGATCATAATTAGGTATGTATGTATTGATATACTATGTTAGATGTTAGAATTGACCTTGTTATAATGCTTGGATTGGTTTGTATATAAATGCAAATTTTGGTGTAGGTTATTGGCAAGTTTGGGTGAGAAATAAAGCTAGGGAATGAGTTTATTTTTTCCACATGGGTAGACACACAGGCGTGTGTCTTGAGCGTGTGTGACACACGGCTTGACACATGAGCGTGTGGTTTGGTCGTATGTCCCCTACATCTTAAAATTGAGAAATAGAATGCTCAGAATTGAGCACACGGGAAAAGACATGGGTGTGTGTCTCAGCCGTGTGTGTTACACGGCCTAGAACACGGGTGTGTGTCTTGGCCATGTGAAGTTTTCACCTAATTTTTGAAAATTAAATTGATCACATGAGCTACTCACACGGGTGTGTGGCTGGCTGTGTGGCACAAGTCAAAGAGTTACATGGGGTTAAACACGGCTTGTAGCATAGGCATGCCTTAGGATCACATGGGCATGTCCTTGGCCACACGGGTGTGTGAACTCTGCACCTAGGAAAATTTTAGAAATTTCGTAAAAAATTCTCTGAGATCCCGATTTAGTCCCGATTCAGTTCCAACGTTCATATTGGGCCTCAAGGGCCCATACCAGGGACAATAAGACCATTTACAAAAATTGAATAGTAAATAACTTGAATTATTTGTAATTATTCTGTGTACTCCGGTAATACTCTAAAACCCTATTTCGGCGACGGATACAGGTGAGGGGTGTTACATTCAATACTTGATTTGCGTAAACAGTCCTTGTGGAGACGATAACTCTTAGTCACTAGTTTATTACTTGTTAACGATTGTGTATACTTGTAGATCACTCGAATAATTTCGAGACAAGTTAGCAATAGAGCCTTCGTAAGCTCGTGGAAGACCCAAAAATGATTGTATATCACATCATATGCTTAATTAAATGTTTAATGGTATAAATTGAATGTAATTGATCGCAGTTACTCCAGCAACGAATGAGGCATGTTGTAGCTATAACCTGGTAGGTGTTACATTTAGTAGTATAATAGCTACATGGTTAGCCTATTCTTGAAGTAAATTAAGCTCGAAATTGAGTCAAGAGGTACATGCCAAAGTCGAGTCCAGATTTGGATGATGGTTATAAAATTCCTCTAGTTTATACATGAAGGTGTTAGTGGAATCAGGAAATGGTGATGATGGTGATATAAATAGCAGCATTCACTCTGCTGGGAGTGAGAATAGGATAAGGATTGAGGCACCTAGCGTTGATCCAGTTGGTGCTCGATAGTATCGAGCTAATATACCTTGATGAGATGATGAGAATTTGCTTTGCACGATAATGAAAGTCCTTTAGAGAGTAGCAGAAGTTGCTCCACAAGTTGAGTTCGTAGTTGCAGTTAGGTGAGCCTCATTAAAAGAGTTGTGAAAATATGGAGCAACTGAGTTCAAAAGGTTGAAAGGATTTTGATCCCTCCTCAACCAAAATTTGGCTAAAATCGATCGAAAATGTCTTACAACAGTTAAAATGTTCACTGCCAGAGTGTGTCACTTGTGTGATATCTCTCTTAAAAGAAAAATCTTATGAATGGTGACTAACTATCACACGTCATGTGCCAATGAATCATGTCACTTGGAAATTTTTCTTATTTGAGTTTGAAAAAAAGTATATTGGTGAATTATTTTTGAAAGAGAGAAAGAAAGAGTTCATAATGTTGAAGCAAGGAAATGTGCTAGTAGTCGACTACAAATGGGAGTTCTTGTAACTCAAAAAGTTTGCTCTTGAGTTAGTGCCTATAGAGAAGGAAAGTTGTAAGTTATTCCCTCGAGGATTACAAGTTGAGCTCTGAGTCCTAGATAAAAATGGTTGAATAGGCCTTAGGCCTAGATAAGAAAGACAAGCCTCTCTGAGCATTCAGAAAAAGAGTTGAGACTATCGGTTCATGACTCACTTAAGTGAGCTAGGAAGTCTTGAAGTTCTTGGAAATCGGTTCCATTGAATGTCGAATCTGAGAAAGACTGGATTAAACAACTGAGGTTAGGTATAATGAAAAAAAGGATGAAAGTCTTTTGCTTGTTTCTATTCTTTCTCTAGGAATTGCTTTTACCGCATTCAAAACAAAATATGTATATTGTGAAGAAGACTATTTGTCTATCTATTGACAACATTAGGAAGTCAAAAAAGGGCGTAACTATTCTGAATTGTTAGTTTTGTGGTAGGAAGCACATAAGTGAATGTTGGAAGAAAATAGGAGCATGTTTTCGATGCAGATCCTTAGAGCATATCACTTGAAATTGTTTGAGAAGTGTTAATGATATTCCTGCTGCTACCAAGAGATCTGCTCCTACAGCTAGAGGTCAGAGAATTACTCGTGGTAGCTTAATCGTAAAGGGTAGTCACATCTTCCCATCACATTTTAGGTAAATTTTAGGGACGAAATTTCTTAAAGGGAGAATTTTAACAACTAAAAATTCAGTGGTATCAGAAATAGTGGTTTCGAGACCACATTTTCGTAAACTGAGTATATAAAAATGAAATAGGGATATTTACGGAGTTAGTATATAGATGAATTAAAATTTGATTGAGTAATTTAGCTAAAAATATGGTTAATTAAGGCCCATAGACTAAATTGTAAAATTTTAATCGTTATAGATTTGATATTAGGAAAGAAAAAGACATGGAGACTTATATAGAAATAATCCAAAGGATTAAAATGATAAATAAAACAAATTTAAATGTATGATAGTAGGATTTGATGGTGGATACCATTAATGTAACACCCCAAAGTTTTTGTTTCTGCTTCTGTAAAATCTAACACTACTATGCCTTTGCTTTAATGGTTAAGTGTTCTGGGTGTGTGTGAGAGGTCCCAAGTTCAAGCCTTACCTTTAGCAAATTTTATTATTTTTTTCTAACTTAAGCCTTATCTCTGTTCAGTGGGCTTATATTTAATTGATTGTTAAACTACATCAGAATGGGCCTGCTGGTTTGGTGGTTAAGTTGAGTATTAGTTTGCTGAAGGTCTTGTGTTCGAATCCCTACGCGAGCATGGATATTATTTTTGCTCGGATTTTGTGGTAGCATTTTGGTGGAATTAAAATTCTGAGTAGTGGGTGGTTAAGATTGTGGAAGGAGTAGGAATTGAGTGAAACTCATATTTTCCCAAAAATCTCTCCCCTCCAGGAAAAAAACTGACGTTCTTTCTGCTCTCTGTCACTTCTCTTTTCTTTTTCTTTTTATTGCTTCTTACTGCCATCTTCTCTGTTTCCTTTTTGCTGCCAAAGCTCGGTATTCTATTATTTTGGTACTCTTTGTGAGTTAACCGGTAAGTTTGGTGGATGCGCCTTTTATTTTGGTGTATGAATTAGTAGGTAATGGATGCGTTTTATGTTTAGGAGAGGTTCAAGGTGCTAGGGTTTTCCAATTGATGCTTTAATCGTGCAAATTATCGTTGCTCGTCCTAAGGTAAGTATTTTTAGGCATTTTAAGATTTACTTTTCTTGTTATGGCTCGATTTAATCACACATTTTAAGCGACTAATATGATCAATTGTTGGCAAATATAGGATTTGTTGGTCTAGGGATTGCAAAAAAATAAGATTCGGTGATACCCGAAAAACCCCACTGTCGACGCCACACTATTGTGTGGTAGGCCATGCGCGATGACATGGCCGTGCGCAAGACACAACCGTGTGATGGCCGGAGTGTGGCTGTGTGAGCCACACGGGATAGGCCAAATTGGGTGTGTGGGTTACACGGCACTTCACACGGGCTTGTGGTATTTGGGCCAGGCTGTGTGATCCACATGGGCAAGGCCAATCTGGGCGTGTGGGCCCACATGGACGTGTGGGCCCATTTATCTAAATTTTTCCCTAGGGATTGCGCGGGTCATCCCAAATGACTGTAGGCCTACTGTAGGGTCGGTAAGGGCTAATTAAACCCTAAACTGTATGATCTGTTCGTTTGATATTTTGATCTGATTAGAATTCTGATGCATGTCTACTTGCACTATTATCTGCTATCTGTATACGATCATAAGCATGTGAGCATGTTAGATTATTTTTCTGTACTTATATATTTCTGTATCTGATATTGGGGTTGAGATGATGTATATTGGAGGAAGTGTTCTGAAAGGCAATTTATGCCTATTATCTGGCAGCATGGCTGCATTTTATCTGTTATGTGCCGCATGGGTACTTTATGGTGTGTAGGGATGGGTGGGTGTTTTAAACCCCACATGGTATGTAGGGATGGTCGGAGATGGTGTGTAGAGGATGGGGGTAGGATTCTAATTCTGATTTGTGTATCTGTATCTGTAATGGGCTTAGGCTCAAATCTGTATCTGACTAATTTTGTTTTACTGTATGTGTGTGCATACTTAATTCTGTGGGGTTACACACTAAGTTTAAAACTCACTCTTTTCTGTTTGATTTGTACAGGTAATCCACAGATTTAGGTGGATCGGTGCAGCAGGGGACTCGACGGTGACCACCTGTTACGTACTATTTCTGATTTGATTTTACTTTAAATTTTTGATTCCTTTCTAGGTATTTTTGTAAAATGTGGACTTTTCAGACTGTTTTTTTTTTAATTTGGGTTTGACTGCGTATTATGCTTTTAATGTTGCCAAACTTGACAAAAGCTCGAATTTTACCAAAAACAAAGGCTTTCTAAAAATATCGAATGATTTTTCCTAAACTTAACGATTTTATAAGCTTCTGCTAAAAAGAGGTATGTTTTAAGACATTTCGACTAATTAAATAAATGTTTTGGAATAAATATAAACAAATCGGAGTTAAATAATCAAAATTGGTTTCTACTGAGATAACCCTATTTTCAAAATCCATTCCATGTGACATCGTCAGATTTGGCCATAACGTGTAGGTCGGGTTCGGGGTGTTACAATTAAATTAAACTAATTAAAATTTTATCTTAATTAATTAAGAATAAAGCATGTTAATTTAAGTATAAATAATAAACATAATGGAAAGAAAGAGAAGATGTTATCATCCTCATCTTCAACCTGTGGAAACCAAAGAAAGGAAGAAAGCTTGAAAACCCTTTGACATTCGACTATCAAATTCACATAAGTCCCTAACCATTTTTCTATAATTTTTATGGAAATTGAATCATGGAAGCTTGATTTAGCTAGCCCATGTACCAAGTTGTGAAACTGTTAAAGTTTTTTAAATGGATGAATTTGGTGTGAATTTGATAGAAGTTTAGTTTATGAAAAGGACTACATTGTAAAGTTTAATTGTCAGTTTTGTGCATTAGGGACTAAATTGAATAAAACGAAAAACTATTATGAAATTTTTGTAGAAATAGAAAATAAAAGGTCTTTAATGAGTATATGTGAAATCAAATTTTAATTTGAAGCTTTAAATTGAGAGTTCTAATTGTCCTTGGTTTAGGGACTAAATTGAATAGGCTACTAAATATGTTTGGCTTTTTGTTTGAATGTGATTTGGATGGAAATTGATGTTTTGTCATTGTTGAACTATTATTCGTAGATAAAGACGAAGCCTATCTGTTGAGAGGGAAAGGAAAGACAAAAGTCGACAACGAGTGACGCAAGCTTTCGGTTTGTATTCCTATAATTCGAGATCAATCTTATTATTAAATATTCATGTTAAATTGCTTGACTTTGTAATGAGCTGAGTATATAATGGTTGTTTGAATTAAATTGTGGTCATTGATGTAACACCCTTTACCCATCTCTGTAACCCTTTAGAATCGACCTAGACGTTATGGCCGAATCCTGGAGATCACATTGGCCATGACAATGGCGTAGTAAAATGTTTATAAGATTTCTCCTTAACATTTCCTTGAAAAATCATTGTTAATACTTGCTTAAAGTAAAATTGAATTTAGTTGATATCTTATCTTTGGTAAAATTTAAGCTTGTGATTGTTTATTTAAAATGTCGTAATTTATCTATGACATCACAGAGGACAAATTTCTAAATAAAAAATTCATTATTTATTTCGAAAATATAAATTAATCATTTAGCCCGTAAAAATAGTAGTCTCGTAAATAGATGTGTCGAATTTTGAAAACATAATATTGAGTATTGAAAATCGTCCTTATTGAGTTTAAGTTTCATCATAATTATGAAAATCCATTGTAAATTATTATTTTCTCAAACCATATAAACATTTTTGTTTTTTAAAAATTTAAATCATGTAGAAAAATTCTCAAATCAAATTTGAGTCTCAAAACCAAAAACCAAACCAAAGTCCCAAAATTAAACTCCATAGTAAGTAAACACACGCCAAAATATCAAATACCAATAATAGTAGAGCTAACTAAAAAATGATTGAGAACGTCTCTGTAACCTAGCCCATCCTAACCTCAATTATCTGAAAATCAAAATTTAAAAGGGAGGAGCTTTAAAAAGCCTAGTGTGGGTCTCCAATAATAATATTCATAGAAGAAAACCAAATCAACATTAATTTAAGGATATCGTATATAAATTATTCGATCATAAAATTAGATATAGCAGAATGCGTGATGACGATGTCAATACAACACTTTTCAGAAAACGATGTAGATTTTAGAAAACAGATCCTACCCAAATTTGCTACACACCATTAAGAGTTTCCCAAAACTCATCCATCCAATATATCACCAATAATGTGGACCAGCCACCAGATAGTGTAGTTGTGCTGCAGAAACAGAATAGTATGGTTGAACCACCAGATATTTGCATATTTACTGCCAGATACAAAATAATGTGGGCATGCCACCAGAAATTTATAGATTTACTACCAGATGCTTCCTCTGTACACTTTTTCCCACCCATGCATATGTTATGGCAACAAAACAAATTTTGTAGTAGCATGCTTTACATGCGAATCAGAATATCAAAATATGGCATGCTTAACATGCAAATCAGATCTCATAATTTTACATATAATTTCACAATGTCATGCTTTATCATGCAAATTAGGATATCATAGTAGGGCATGCTCAACATGCAAATCCATAAATTAGATTTAGTAACATATATTATTTTCATATAAATCAAAATATATTATATTTTTATGAGCCATAAGTCACATGACATGAGTAATGGAAATCACATGTTAACATATATCACAGAATCATCCAATAAACCAATCACATCACAGATATCAGAGTTTTGGGATTTACTTACTTGTTATCCTTGTTTATCAGTTTTTACCTATTTCTATGAATACATTTTTATTCATATATACACATATTTCAAGAATCAAATATCTATAAATATTACACTAAAAATTATCTTCATTATTTTTATTTAATCATTAATATCGGTTGAGTCACTATGTTTGATCACATATACGTGTTAGTATCAATCTAATGAATAAATAATGACCCTTAATAAGAAAATAGTGGTGATTCGGCAATACTTACACAAAAGTGTGATCAAATCGCACACTATCACGACTGGGTTGTGATTCCAGGACTTTCAATTAACTCTTTAATAAGGCACGAAAATGAGTTATTAGTATTATTCTAATCTAGAAATAATATTACGAGAACATACCGTGAGTGAAAACCTTTCATACTTACAAAAATAACGTAGGAGAAGGCTCGACAATAAATCCTGAAAAATAGATCAAAGAGAAGGACTAGGCTTTAGAAACGCAAAATAAAAGTGTTTAGAGAAAATAATTCGAAAAATGATCTTTAATATTTTAAAAATCATATTCAAGAGTTTACATAGATGGTTTTCGAAAAGAAGAGAAGAAAAGAAGAAAAATAAGAAAAGCACGCACGACAACATGAGGTAGTAAGACAAAGACGACACACGCATTGATACGACAATGACGGTAGAGGTGAGGTGGTGGTGCGACTGCTGTGTGGTGGAAGAGGGGAAGAGATTAGAGGAGAATTGGCTTCAAAGGTGGTGAAAAATGAAGAAAAAAGCCAAAAATAGGTGGAGAAAGGGTGGTGGACGGCAAGAGGTGGGAAGAGAGGAAAAATAGGAGTATCAAAATGAAAAATGGGGTTTAGAGAGAGCTAGGGTCGACCATGAGTAGTCAAAGGCTCACTTTGGGTAAGTTTGGGGACAAGGGGAGTAAAAAGTGGATCGTGAGTAAAAAGGGGAGTGAAAAAGTGGCTTTTTTATGGCAAGTTAACTTAAACAAAAAGGAAGGAGAACCTCCCCCTTTATGGTAATGTTTGGACGAAAAAAGGGGGGTTGACCTTCTAGAATAGTCAACAATTGTGGCTAAGAAGAAAAAGAAAATAAAGGGGAGTGCAGGGGTTTGAACATGAGAACTCTAGGATTTAATTTAAAACACTAAACCACTAGGCTATTTTACTCATTGTGATACAAAGATGTGCAATTTAATAAATAAAATTTAGGGTGTGACAATCTCCGTCATTATATTAGGGTTACGGGAAGTTGCAACAATTAACATAACAAACATAGATTAATTCAATTCAAAAATTTACTTTTAAATCAATTATCAATAAGTCCATTTAATAAACATGTCATTCAAACTAAAACGAGACTTAAATCGAGCCTATAAAGCATTAAAAGTGATTGAGAAACAATAAAGGATTAAAATGAAACAAAATATGAAAATAAGGTAAAAACTTAAAACAGAGGTCACACGGTCGTGCGATAGGGCTTAGCTCGTGTGGTGCAGAGACATAGTTGTGAGGCCAAACTGTGTAACTCATTGTATCCGTTTAACTCAGGGTCACACGGTTGTGTCGCTAGGCTGTGTTACTCTTTGAGACCATGTGAACCTAAAATCACCAAAATAAAACAGAGCACACGGCTGTGTCATACAACCGTGTGGGGCACAAGGCTATGTGGAAGACCATGTCACAAGTCATGTATACCCAAAAACACCTTCAAACACAAGCTAATTCACACACCCTTTCTTAGGTCCCAAGCCATTTATTATCCAACATCCAGACCTATTCAAAATGTGCCAAAACATGTCAAAATATACCTATTCACAATCAACCTAAGTGTCTAACCAATATACCTTCATTGACACCACAATTCAAACATAAACAACAATTATTCAAACCAAAGACATATGCTATTCATTCAATCATCAATAAAGTTCCAAATACCATATGCCAAAATCATTCATTTATACCACTTTCAAAAGTAATCACACTCCATCCTAAAATCCTAAGTTACCTAAAACCAAAATGACCATTTCCACAACAAATCATCAATTAAGACATCATATAACAAACTACCTTATCAATATATCAAATACCAACTTATGTTTACCACTCCAATGACATAAAGCTTTATTTCAGAAAATAAAGCCAACATGACATTTTAACTAATTTCTTCACATTCATCATAAATTTAGCATGAAACATGAACTTAGCATTACATACCAAATTTAACCAAAATTTACAAATCTGAATAGAAATATAAATTCATCAACTTCAAAACCCTATATACATGCCACAAAACTGAAATAACCAAATAAAAAACTACTGAAATAGAAGCTTGATAGTCTGAGCTCTGAATTTGATCTGTTTGGCTAGTTTTGCAAAACGTTAACTATAGAAAATAAGAATAAACAGAGTAAGCTTAAGCAACTTAGTAAGTTCATAGCTAAAATTCATTTAAACTTACCTCACTTAAACAATGTGAAAACTAACATAAATTAATTAAACCTAACAATCATTTATGAGAATACATATGATTAGTACATAATTAGTTCATTATATATTTCATATTCCATAATGGTTCAAACAAAAACAATTTACATAAATATACATATCTCTACATTTCATCACATCAATACCACAATGAAATATATTTGCATGATCATTCTTGAAAAAACCTTCAAACAAATATACATAAGAATTATCAATTAATTTTAACCTTAGACACATATTTTCATAGCCCAATGAACTATAGTAACATGAATCGGATACTCGGGTACTCCAAATCACACCAGAGAGCACCAAAATGCTAACAGAGGTACCGAAAGTACAAACAGAGGCATCAAAGTGCAATCCCATACAAGCGCACATTCAAACCCTATTGGCATGCCAATCGTATCCTAATCAATTACTATGTTCAAACATGCATACTAACATAATTGTCACATTTAAAATTCAAAGGCACTTCCAGAAATACTCTCATACACATGCTATCAATTAGTTAAATTCACTCCAATATCATATAATCATATTTCCCAAATATTAAATAACAACCAAATATCCACTTTCTCACCTGTACTTAATTGTAAACATTTTATAATTTCAATTTAATATCAAAATTCAACCCAAATACAATTAACCACATCATAATAGCACAAGTTATAAATATGTATATATATTCATCTATGCTATGAACTTACCTAGGATATGCTATCAGTTGACTCGTAGGGAGTAATCTACGATTTTCCCTTTTCCCCGGTTATCCTCCACACAATTCAATTCTTGATCTAAATATAATAATTTTATTCAATTAACCAATTCAATATCATAAAATATTTAAATTTATCATAAATATTTAAATTTACATTTTTGACCCATTAAAAAATTGTACTTTTACCCTAAACTTTTACATTTTATACAATTTAGTCCCTAAAATCAAAACTGTAACACCCCTAACTCGTATCCGATGCTCGAATAGGGTTACAAGGCATTATCGGATAACATACCTCATTTGCAAACATTTATACATTTATAATCAAAATCCATTCAAAATATTCACAATGTCCCTTATAAGGCTCTACGAGACCTTAAAACATGCTTAAAAGTGGTTCGGGACTAAATCGATAACATTTGCAAACTTTGAGAAACTTAGAAAATTTTCAACATTTAAGGGTCACATGCCCGTGTTAACAGGCCGTGCGCCTCACATGGTCACCAGACATGCTTGTGTCATAGGCTGTGTGAAAACAGGGCATACATACTGACTTGCGCCACATGGCCGAGGACACGCCCGTGGACATGGCCGTGGGAAAACTGGAGGGGATACTGACTTGGGTCACACGGCCGACCACACGCCCATGTGCCAGCCCGTGTGCCACACACGACCAGTAGACACGCCCGTGTGTCTAGGCCGTGCAAACCTGTAGGGCATACTGGCTTTAATTCGAAGGGTTACCCTAAGGGACACACGGCCGTGTAGCATGACCGTGTGTCGCACATGGCTGAGATACACGCCCGTGTCTCTACCTGTGTGGAAAAAAATAGGCCATTCGAAAAGCCAATTTGCCACCCTACTTTCATGCACACATAGCAACCAAATTGGTACCATTTCATTACACTTATAAGCAGCCAAAATATGCCAATTTATACACGTATCATACCAACTATCATCAAACATTTTTAATACTCAAATTCCACATTCAAAACATACCATATCATTATAACAAAATCATCAAAAATCACATATCTTATAAATGCATTTCATCACATTTCAATCAACTAAATCATACCTCTCAAACAAATCAATTCATCATCTATAAATCACACCAACTTATAACTATCCAAAATAGCCAACACTTGAACATACTAAGCAAGCCAACACATAAGGCATTATATACATCACATATATGTCATTTTCCAAACGCATAATTAAGCCAAATTAAACGGCCATACACACCAACATTTACAAGACAAATCTGATGGCTAAATCATAACTCAAAACATACCAATATGACACTAGCCTATACATGCTGTAACGCCCCAGTTTTCGGGAATTCTGTGAATGTTGGCAAAATTTAAAATTTCTGTGTTCTATTTGCTTGGCGTAGGTTTAATTATTTTAGTGGGCCTTTAGAAGGCCCAAGCTTAAGTTGAAACCCGGTAATTTTAATTAATTTTAATTCCATAAGAAAAATGGGGTTCTGGTCGATTGGGCTTTTAAGTATTAATTGGGTAAAATAAAACATAAGGAAACAGGTGGCAAAGTGGCATGTGACGCCACTGGGAAGGCTATAAAAGTGGCGTGTGGATGCAAGGGAGAACTGAGGTTCAAGTCACAATGACAACATATTAAGGGAATTATTTTTATAAGTATGAAAGGTAAGTAATGGAACTCAAGTAAAAGTCTGTTAGGAGGAGTTTGAGTTGCTCAGGAGATTGAGCAAGAGGGGATAAGGGAGAGAATTTAGGAGCTGATTAGGGAGAGCAGTGTTGGCCGAATAGTGGACTCTTGAGGAGCAAGAGTTGGCCGGCCAAGGGTTTCTTTAGGGGGCAAATTTCGGCTAGGTTAAGTGCCAAATATAAATTCGGCATTAGGGGTAAGTTGTGCCATTTCCTGACCATTCTTCCTCTTTTTTTCTTTTCTCCTCTCTTCATCAACTTTTTTTCTTCTTTTTGTCTGCTAAATCTCCCTACCACTCTGTTCATCTTCATCTTTTACCAGTTGTTTTCAAGCCTATAGCTAATTGCTCAAAAAGCCGAAATCCCGAAAGCCTGATTTCTTTTGTGCTAATTTTTTATAGCCAAAACCCTCTTATTTTTCCTCATCTTCTTGATCGATTCTCTAGTCCTCTGAACCCCAAGTTTCTGTCATCAAAGCCATTACAAAATCCTCATCTTTTCTCCACTATTACAAAAAGCTGAAAACGCATAGCCATGGGGACATAGTCGAATTTTAAGGTCACTAAAGGCTCAAATTTTGTTGTCATTTGAGGGGTTAGATCTGCATCAGAATCGAGTAGGAGTTAACTAGAATCATTGACTGAAGGAACCGATGGTAAGTCTTTCAAACCTATTCTTTATTTTGAGTTTTAGAAAAAGCCGAAACCCCTAAAGGTTAGGGAGGCTGTCGATTTGGGCTTGAAGCTCTAAGGGTTGTGATAACTATTTTATTTCG
This sequence comes from Gossypium anomalum, assembly GCA_025698475.1. Classification (NCBI taxonomy): domain Eukaryota; kingdom Viridiplantae; phylum Streptophyta; class Magnoliopsida; order Malvales; family Malvaceae; genus Gossypium; species Gossypium anomalum. The sequence continues at coordinate 46,374,057 of CM046963.1, forward strand.
ACAATAGTGTGTTTAAGGGGCCGCTGATCAAAGGCTTGGACAAGTGGAATGACTGGATCTAGACATAATCGCTAATCTCGGCAAAGGTAGGATCGCTAGTGCCTAAAGTGTTAAAGGCCGAATATGGTAAGGGCTTAAATACATAGTTGATTTCGATAGTTAGATTAACGTGTTAGTAGTCCAATTGTAGGCAGTTCGTTTGTGGATCTCGCCAATGTACCACTATAAATCAGGTGTGTAACTGACACCCTCTCATAGACTAGATCGACAAAAGCTGAAAAGCTGAAATACCGAAGAGCTGGTATTTTGGGAACTTACGAGTGTACGAATGCTCGTGAGATTGAAAGTTGATGTATATGGTAAAATAAAGTAATAAGACTACAGAGTGCACGATTCCGTGCATTTTGATATTTTGGGCTTAATGGGCTAAAATCGGGATAATGGGCCAACAGGCCCAATTCGGTGAGGACACTCGGTAAGTGTTTCTGTTAGTACGTAAACAGTTATGATATGCATGAAAACCCTTCGAATAGTAAAATTACTAGAATGCCCCTATGTATGCAAAAGTACCTTTATACCCCTAGGTGTAAAATTACCGCTATACCCCTAGGGTTACTTTTGACTGAAAAGCATGTTGATCTGATTCTGAATGATGTATGCCATAATTGTATATCTGTTGCATGGGGACATGGGTTATAATATGGAGGAAACGTCTTGGTGGCTATGCCACAAATTATCCGATCTGGTGGCTCTGCCACATATATCTGTTCTGGTGGCTCTCCCACGATTATCTGAATCTAGTGACTCTGTCACATTATCTGTTCTGGCAGCTATGCTGCATATTTTTGTGGTGTGTAGCGATTGGGTGGGTCGAGTAGTCTCCCCACATGGTGAAAGGCTGGTATAGGCGTGCATATGGTTGGATATGGGTTGGGTTTGCATAAACATGTAATATCTGTTCTGATCTGTTATGAGCCTATGGGCTTTATTCACTGCATTCAGGCTAAGGCCAACTTTACATTTACGTGGTTTGGTGATATAGGCTATGGTTGGGTTAATTTACACACTGAGTTTCCCCAAACTCACCCTTTTCTTTTCATTCACGTAGGTAATCCCCAAACATAGTGGGCTTGGAGCTGTGAGGGATTCGTTGTGGCCACACATTCTGCAAATTTGGTTTTTCTTCTGGTGAACTGGACATCCTTATATTTACGATTAAGGTTTTAGGTTTTTAAATGTAATAAGGCCGCTTAAATATTTTTGATAGTTTAAATATGTTTTGTTAAGATAGGTATTACTTATATTCAACTGTCGAAATTGGATAGCTTTAGGGCGCGTTTTCAAAAACAGTAAGTGATTTCAAAATAACATGACAACAAGCAAAGCTTCCGCAATTAAAATGTTTTCCAAAATTAATCACTTTTCCCAAAAAGGACTTAATCAAATTGGTTTCCTGAAAATATATCCTAAGTTAAGGTGTGGCAACGGCAGTGTGCATGTCTAAGATTGGATTCGAAGGGAGCTTGGTACTTAAGCAGTCCGATGGACTCACCTTCTCTTTTCCGGTTTCCTACCTGGTGCACAGCTTCCATTCACTTTAACCTATAATGAATTATCTTTTAAAACACTAAGTAAGTTTTTCTAGGTTAGCAATTTAAAATGTTTTGAACATTTCGATGTGGCACGAAGGATCTGGCCCTAACGTCTAGGTCAGGTTTGGGGTGTTACACATGCCATATACCATAAATACAAAGCTTCAAAAGTACCAACAAAATGATCGATAATGTGATGACGTTTCCTAACAATCCTTGAGTCCAAGCTAGCTTCGATAATCTACAAAACATAGACAAATAACACACAGTAAGCTTCATAGCTTAGTAAGCTCATACTAAATATACTCAACAGTTCATAATATACAAATCATCAATTTATACTAATAGATATCTAAATAATGATGATCAACAAACTTTCCTCATACTTACTCAAGTGTTTATGAACAAGCTCATAACTTCTTCTATTTGGATTTCATGTTTTATATGTACATACCTATAAAAATTCATATCGAACTCATACCTTTACGTGATACTATCGAATACTCGATATCTCACACACTAAGTGCCAAAGCATAGCTGAAGCAATTATACTCTCGCACACTAAGTGCCTTTCATAGCCGAAGCTATCTCAGTATCGCACACTAAGTGCCAAATATATATAGCTGAAGCTATTTTGATTCACACACTAAGTGCTTTATATAACCGAAGCTATCTCGATACGCACACTAAGTGCTTTATATAGCCGAAGCTATCCCGATACACACACTTAGTGCCAAACATAGTCGATTTATCTTTGTACACAACCATAGTCTTATATATACAATTTATGCAATAATAAAGCATTAAAACATAGTTGTAACAATGTTTATCACGTACGAACTTACCTCGTGCTCAGAATTGACGAATCGGATCAATTACTCAATAACCTTCGATTTTCCCCGATCTAAATTTGAATTCTTTCTTTCTTGATCTATATGTATTCAAAATTAACCCATTTAATCACCAATTCATTCAATTTAATCCATAAACACATAATTTTAGCCAATTTGCACTGTGACCCTAAACTTTAACATTTTAACAATTTAGTCCCTATTTCATAAAAACACAAATTACTCAAAATTCAATAAGACCCATGCTTGGTGAATTCTCTATAGGTCCCTAGCAGCCCATATTTCACATTTATTTCACAATTTAACCCTTCAATTTATACGTTTCACAATTTAATCCTATTTAGGCATTTTCACTCAAAATCACTTTACAAAACATGATAATCTATCAACAAATACTCATTTTCCATCATCAAACATTCAAGAGCTCAAGCATTTATCAATTTTACTTCACAAAATCACCAATAAACTCAAAAATTAGGGCACGAGTTAGCTAGAACATGAATCAACGATCATAAAAACATAGAAATCATAAAAAATCGAGCTCAAAACATACCTCAATCAAGATGAACAAGGACTGAACCTTCAAAGCCCTCAAAACCCTTATTTTATTTTGTTTTCCGATTGGAAATGAAAAATATGAACACATTTTAACTTTGGTTTTGTTTAATTATGCTTTATTTAACCAATTACCAAAATGACCTTATATAATAACATTTAAAAACACATAATGGATGGCTATTCATGTCAATTTCCACTATCCATGGTCTATTTACAGCATAAGGACTTCACATTAATAAGCCATGGCAATTAAGCACTTTTAACAAGTAGAATGCAACTTTTGCATTTTACGCGATTTAGTCCTTTTCTCAAATTGAGCTATTAAACGATAAAATTAGCTCACGAAATTTTCACACATATATAATCAAATGCTGTAAACACCAAAAATAATATTAAAATAATTTTTTGACCTCAGATTTGTGGTTCCAAAATCACTGTTCTGATTTAGCTAAAACTGGGTTGTTACAGAAACTATTTGAAATTTCACATTTAACCCTTAATAGTCAAAACTGAACAAAACAACATCCCTATTTAAACATTCAAAAATTACACTTTAATATGCTAGATTTTTTTTATAAAATTTCATATTAGTCCCTAGGTTTAAAACTATAAAAAATTCCTTTACAAAATAGTCCTATTTAACAACCAAGTTTACAAACTTAGCATTTTGCACTAGGAAATTTTACAATGATCTCAAAAACATAAAATTTATTAAAAACTAAATTAGAAATCATTTACATGCAAAAGAAATTGTCTGGCCGAATGCTCCTAAGTGTTCTTCAATAGAGTTTCGGTCTAATGCTAAGAGAAAGATGAAAATGATGGTGGTTTTCTTATTTTTTTTTATGTTTTATCACTTTTAAATTTTAATTAACTATAATAATACTTAATGTAGATAAAAACAAAGCATTAACCGTATATTAAGGTTTAAATACCATATGAATCATCCCTTATTTATTAAATATATACACCCTTTAATTAATAAAATTCCATAGCGATTAAGTTTTACATATTTTACGATTTAATTAATGAGCCAAACATTAAAATTGTCGGGCCGAACTTCAATATACCTATATAGTAACTCTTGTAAATATTTAATAAAACTATTTACGAGCTTGGTTTATAGAAATGAGGCCCCGATACCTCATTTTCCACAACAACTTGACTTTAAAAGTAACCCACTTGAACTTAACTATTCATTCAGTTAGCAAAAAATATTAAATCCAACATTCAATATAAAACTACATTTGACTCGTATAAATTAAATAATACTAATTACAGGCTCATTATTCAGATTTGTGGTCCTGAAACCATTATTTTCGACACCACTGAAAAAGGGTTGTTACAATTGATATGGTATATCGAGATAGAGGACTAAATTAAAAAAATTATAAAGTAGCATGATATAATTAATATGTGATATTTGGTATGAAATTGAATTGAAACATGTTATCTGATGTGTTGGAATGGTGAATTGATGATGAACTGAGAATGATGGAATGTGAATTGAACAATGTGATGAAATTGAAAAAATTGTTACCCTATTAATTGTTCAAGCAGATTCGGATATAGTTGGTATGCTATAGGATTAGATTGTGTACGAATTTATACTTTGGTTTAGCTGATAATGCAATTATGTGTCAGTATATTTACTTTGGTTTGGTCGATGATGCACTTATGTGCCAGTATATTTGGTTCGGTTCATCAGATGTTGCACTTATGTGCCAATATAATTGCTTCAGCTTGTCTGATGATGCACCTAATTGCCCATATATTTCCTTCAATTTATCTGATGATGCACTACAATGCCAGATCGGGATATAGGTAGGCTAATCCGTGCATCCGTCTTGAAACCTGAGTTAGGTTAACAGGGATTATAAAATGTAAGATTGATAAATGATATTGACTTAAAATGATTTGATGGTATGGAACTGTATTTTTGCATATATGTAATTCATGATAAAGAGAGTATAGAAATGAGATTATGCAAATTGATTGAATACAAGCCCTGGAGGTTGAATTGAATACGTATGAGTCAATAGACTCCAAAAAATGAATTGAATAATAGTAGAATGGTTAAATGGTGTTGTTTGATCAAGGAGTTTGAATAGCCTATTATTGGAGGTATAAATGTCAGAAACTTAAATGGTATTGAATGTTTTAAATGATACCTAGATTGGGACTTAGTGAATGGTATGAATTGGTGAACTTTATAGATATATTGATATACAATTTTCTATATGCATCTTTATAATAATATGTGATAAAGGAATTACTTAGTATGATAAAATGTGATTTAATTGGCTTTGAACTTGATTTCATTATAATTATTTACTAATGTTAATGTTTTATTATCTTCAATCATAAAAGTACCACCGAGCTTTATCGCTCAGCGTATGCTTTGTTTTCTACATGCATAGGTATAGATACATCTTGAGGTTCCAAGAAGTGATTTCGGCATATGTTTGTATAGTCTCATTTGGGTTAAATATATAGCATGTACTTATGTTGAGTCAATTTTTGCATAATTCAATAATGTTTAAGTTGAGCTAGTAATGGTTAGCTAGATATGGCGTAACGGTGTGGTTTAAATTATGTTTTTGTGATTAATGATATTGGAATGAAGTTAATGTTCATATATGGCTTTAAAATCAATGAATAAAGTTGGTATCTTAAAGCTAATAGGTGGTAGGTGTAAAATGTTGTTAGTAAATGAATTGAAGTGGTGTTTTGATGTAATGCAAATGTGCAAGTTTTTTAAATGTTTTTGAATGAACATTGTATTATGGTGTTTTTGCTTGTTTGAATGCAAGAAAGGTTTGGCTTGTGTAAATGGGAGTAAATTGTATAGGTACCAAATTAGACCATTTTCAAACAAATAGTCACATTGTGACGTTGGACCCTTATCGTTGCTACAAGTCTAGTCAGTATGGTACGTCACAATAAGAAATCCCTAGAGTCTCGGTGTCAACCTAAGATTTTGAAATCTTTACATTTTGGTCGTAATTCGACCTTAGGTTAGAGCTTTCATAAGCTCATGTAAGACGCGAAAATGATGCATATCGCATCATATGCTTATATTACTCATAGTTAAATTTTTAATAGTATAAATTGAATGTAATTGATCGTAGTTGCTCCAACCACGAATGTGACATCTTGTAGCTCAGACTCGACGATCAAGTCGGGTACATGATGTTACATTGTAGGCGTTGTAGCAATGTTTGGGAGACATATATTTTCATTCTGGATCTTGGGACCTACCAAAGAATTAGGGAAATTCATGTTCTTCATAAAAAATACACCAAAAGGAATTTTAAGAAAAACACTTTATTCAAAAGAAAACACTAAAATTGAATAACATGTTCAAATGTTCTTTTCATCCTTAACATTTCCATTGTCATTCTCAAAAGAGTCTTCCTCCTCTAAGTGGATAAAATCAACAAAGTTATTAAAGCCATGTTCATTGTAAATAGATTTTGCTTCAGTATGATAATCGAGATCATCATCTTTGTGCACAAAATTGGCCTTTCCATCATCATTTTGATATGTCAAATTTGTTTCAACATGTTTTCTATTTTTTTTTTATGGAGGCTTGATATATCTTTGCAAGATGATCGGATGTACGATAAGTACGCGAACAATGTCCTTTCATATCACATCAATAGTACAAATTTTATGTACTTTTTGAAGGACTAATTAAACCATATTTCTCTTTCTTTTCAATTTTCTTCTTCTTTTGGTGTCAATATTACCATGATAAACATAATTATTACATCCTCGATGTCTATAATTACAACCACGGTTGTGACCACAACTGTAATTTCTTTCATATTTAGACATACCACATTTCACTTCTAGGGATGAAGCAAAACTAGTAGGACGACTTTCATAGATTTTCATTAAAAACTCGTTATTTTGCTCAACCACTAAAAAAACATGATATTAATTTAGAGAATTTCTTAAAACCCTTTTCACGATATTGCTATTGCAAGAGCACATTAGATGCGTGAATGGTTAAGAAAGTTTTCTGTAATATCCCATTTTTAATGGTACCAGAAACGGTGGTTTTGGAACCCAATTTTCCAACTATGAAGTCAGTAGATATTATTTATTAATATTTACTCATCTATTATGATATTAAATTAGGTTTTAGTCCAATAATTTTGGGGATTAAATGGTTAACTAGAGTACAAGGATTAAATCGTAAAAACTACAAACATTAATTGCTATTAATTTATGTGGGTTAAATGAGTATAAAAGCATAATGTAATGGGTTTAAAGTGAAATTAGGCCATATTAGTTTATAGTGGACTAAATTGTTTAGTAGATTTTTGTTAGTGTTGTGTTTAGGGACTAAATTGTAACTATGTTGAGTTTGATATAAAGTTGCTGAAATTTTTGGTTCTAGAGGGTTATAAGTAGATAGAATTGAAAACGGTTTGAATGATGATACTTAAATATAAAAGATAGATAAGTTTAATTTTAAGGACTAAATTGAATAAAAGGTAAAAGTTTAGGAAAATGTTGTAAAATGTTATAAAAAAGTCATATGCATATTTTTAGATATTATAAGGTATTTGGAGTTGATAATTGAATTAAATTATTATATACATCAAGAAACGAATCAACTAATCAATAAAAGCGAAAATGAAAAATTTGTTGAATAGCCCCTTAGTGTTGTGTTCGTTGCTATTCTGTTTAGGTAAGTTCGTATAAATTTCATTTTGATTAAAGTTGTTTGTGTTATATTATATATATGTATATATATGTATTACTTGTGGTTAAGTTGTATGAATTATAAAGTTGACATTGAAAGGTCTAAATTACAAAGTATGATATATACATCTGTCTTGAATGAATAGATGGATGATATGGAATGTTATTGGACCAAGTTGATGTTTGAGAAAATGTTACATTGATGGAGAATATTTCAATATTTATTAAAAGTATGTGTGAGCTTAGTGAATGATAAGGATATAAATGACATGTCATTAGGGTTTTGAAGTATCAAGTACTATGTACCGGTGACTATATTATATGAGGTACTATGTACCAGTGACCATATTATATCAGTTACTATGATCGACGTTTATTTCGTATCAGGAACAATGTGTCGGTGCTTATATTCTATCAGGTACTATGTCCTAGTGTTGAATACCTTACTGATGGCTGAGGTCTAGCATTTATTGTGGATTCTAGCTCTTGTGAGTAGCATTGAGTTAAGTTTAATGTCTCTATTTGCAGCTCGTGTGAGCAAAGTTATCCCGGGTATGCAAGGTTAATTTACTATAGTTCTTCGAGCAAAAATAAGTTTTGAAATGAAAGAGTATTTGTATAAAGTTGTTAACTATGGAATGAGCATAGCTATTATAGTTGCTATGTTACTTATAAGTATGTGATGATTATTATGTTAAGTTGTACTAAACAAGTTGATTATGGCATGAATTATGTAAGGTGACAAGGACTACTACGTTTATATGTTATTTTCAATTGTTAAGATATGAAATGTCAGGTATGTTGCGTTTATTTTCATACAAACTTACTAAGCTTTGAGTAAGCTTACCATTGTTTCGTTTTTCTTCCTTGTAGATTGTCAAAATTGTATTGTCGATTGGATCATTTTTGAAGCTCATACTATCCACAAATCCCTTCGGTATACTTTTGAACATTTTGGCCCGATTATAAGTGGCATGTATATAGGTGTAAATGGTTACATAATGTGAAGTTGAAAATTATGTTTTAGTTCATTTTAATGTGATATATGTGTAATGTTGTAACCCTTAATGTTGTTTTGGTTAGTTGTAGCATGAAATGGTATATATGCTTTGGGTTAATACGGTGAACCTTGCTTGATGAGTTTTTTTTTGGCACTTAGAAAAGATGATTATGTGATGAAAGTTTAGGTATTGATATTATGGTATATTTGATAGTGAATTTTTTGGTTGAGAGTTGTGTTATTACGGTGTCAATCGTGGCATATTGGTTAGGCATTTAGGGTAATGTTATAAGTTATGTTTATGGTATGAAATGTAGATGTTTTGAAGAGGTATTCCATGATTTATGTGTGCATTATAGGTTCCATTAATGGTTAGTTTGAATTGTGCATTTAAGGACTTATCTATGCTATACATGGTTTGACACACGGTTGTGTGTCACACACGGGCTAGTGACATGACTGTGTGCTCCTTAGAATTTAGTTAACTTGTGCACTACACGGTTACATAAAGTTATACAGACTGGTCACATGCCCGCGTTGTACTATTCATATGGTCATTAATTTTTCACACAGTCTCTATTTGTTACACGGTCCAGGAACACGGCCGTGTGACTTTAAGTTGAAGATTTTGTATTTAGGTCCACACGGCTTAGTTAGTTACAACCGTGTGATTCCCTTCCGCACAGTTTTAGCTTTTCACATGGCAATGTGACCTCCATTTGCTGAAATTTCCTTACTTTTTTTTTTTTAGTTTTTAATTATGTCTCTATTTGGTTTCGAGTTGGTTTGAGAGCTTTCTTAAGCTCGTGATAAAGAATGATGTGGATGAATGCAGAAGTGGATCGTAAGTTTGTAAAAGTCGTGGATTTATCCTAGATCTTTAGATGAGTGTAAACTAAAATGAGAAACAACGAAAACAAATTAGTTGTCACAAAAGAGAGTCAAACGAAATTAAAACAAAAGAAAGATGAACTGGTTTGTAAAGAGTCTAAAAGATGAATTGGTTTGTAAAGAGTCCAAAAGAGAATGAATTAGGGTTTCTTAGATAGAAAGAAACTGCCCTTGGACCTCTAGAAAATGCCCCAACTAGATCTGGAAAAACAAAACACAAACAAATTTGTTAAAAGTGATTTCAAATTGTTTTGCGCAAGAATGTTTGAAACAATAAGAAAATATTAAAATTCCTAATTTTGATGTGTTTCTTAATGGAACAAGATAGGAGAACATCTTTAATGGAAACAAGCTTCCAAACCCTAAAGAGCAAAAAATGGCTTTCTTTCTTCAATATTCAGTTGAAAAAAAAAAGATGGATAAAGATGATAGCAAATTTGGTTTTATTTATTTTATCATTTATTACTTATTTACAAAATTAACCTTAATTAACTTTAAAAATTACGCTAATACTAAGCCATGCACATCCACCATCACATTTAATGGTATAATTACCATATAAGGACCTCAACTTTAAAATTCTATAGCAATTAGACACCTTTAGCTATTAGAACACAACTTTTGCACTATAGGCGATTTAGTCTTTTTTTTATTATCAAATTGAGCATGTAAACAGTAAAATTTCTTAATGAAATTTTTTACGGTATTTCTATCATGCAGTAGACCACAAAATAATAATAAAATAATTTTTCTAACTTCGAATTTGTGGTCCCGAAATGTAACAACGCATTTTTAGTCAAATCGAAATAATGGTTTTGGGACCACAAATTTGAGGTCAAAATATTTATTTTATTATTTTTTTAATGTTTACAACATGAATATATGATGGTATGAAAATTTCATTAAGAAATTTTATCGTTTAAATGGTTAATTTGAGAAAAAGGACTAAATCGCGTTAAATGCAAAAGTGCTATAGAACCTTAAGGTAAAGGTCCTTAAGTGGTAATTAGACCATTAACATGATAGTGGATGATAGTGGCTTGGTAAATTTTAAATAATTAATGTTCATTAAGGTTATTTTTGTAATTTGGTTAACATAGGTTAATTAAATAAAATCAAAATGAATTTTGTTGTCCATCTTCATCTTTTAGCCGAATTTTGCAAGAAGAAAAGCCAAAGTATTAGGTTTCATTCGGCCATTGATTTATAAGCTCAATTAGGTATGATTTTTGTCCCGTTTTTAATGATTTATATGTTTTTATGATCGTTGCATCTAGTACTAGCTAGCCTAGGGACTAATTTGCAAAACTGTTAAAGATTTTGAAAGTTTCCATTGATGAATATGTATGAGTTTTGATGTTTAATGATAGATAATGAATATTTGTTGTTAGTTAAAAAAGTTTTGTTAAGTGATTTTTAGTGAAAATGCAAATTAGAGGCAAATTTGTGAAATATGAAAAATGTGTGGTTAAAATGTGAAATAAATGAAAATTATAGGCTACTAGAGGCATTATGTTAATTTGGCTAGCATGGTTTTATTGTGAATTTCATTAATTTGTGATTTTATGAAATAAGGATTAAATTGTGAAAAATGTGAAATATGTGGGGCAAAAGTGTAAATGTGTTTTAAAGTGTGTTTTGGACTAAATTGAATGAATAGATGATTAAATAAGTTAATTTTAAATATATTTAGATCCAAATTGGAGAAATACAGTGTGACAGCCCTAATTTGACCCTAGTGGGAGAGTGGTTTCGGGACCACAAAATCGAGTTATATAAATAATTAAAAGTTATATTCTATGTTTACGATGTGAGTAAATGCATGTGTGAAAGTTTCATGCTTTGATTTGGTCATTTGTATGTGAATTTATTAAAATAGACTTATGTGAGACACTTTTGAAATGTGATAGGTTAATTTTATAAGGGTCTATTAGTGCATGTATTGAAAAGAATGGTTTTGCATGTCAAATTGCCCATAATGCATATAGTGGCCGGCCAAGCAATGATGGTCCTCCACTAATTCTAATTAAATATAGTTTTAAGTTGACAAATGATTAAATAATTCAAATAAAAATGAATTAATAAGAAATGGATGACTAAAAGAAGAATGGGAAGAGAGAGAGGGTGTTCATCTTCTTCTTCTTCTTTCAAAGCCGAAACAAAGGTGAAGGAAAAAGGGGAATTTACCCTAAAGTAATTCGGCATCTTCTTTAGCTAGTAGGAGGTAAGTTTTGAATTGTTGATTTAGTCTTATGATATGTTAAGTTAATGTTTAAATGCACTCTTGGTAATGTCAAGAAAGTTGAAACTTTTATGGTGGTTTGGGCACCATGCCGTGAATCAGGGTGTTAGAATTAGAGGTTAATTTCATGTTGTATTGAATAAACGGGATGATAGAATGGGGTGAAGATTGTTGAACAAGTAGTTGGGTAGCACCTTGTACATTCGGTCATATTGAGTCTAAATGGAATGTTATTTTTTTTATGTTTATTTTTCCTTGTATGTTAAATGGTTCTTTGATAGGGCCGAATGAATTATGAAGGTCATAATAAAAATGTATGAAGTTTAAGGTACGAATTTTTGTCTTGGTTATGTGGATAATTCGGTTGAAATATTGAGCATGGGAGTTGCCAAATTAAGTTAAGATCATAAGAGTGATTAATGGGCATTCAAATGCTAAATGTATGAAATTAGAATTATAAGAACTTATAGGTAAATACATAGGTAATGTTAAATTTAATTTTGTATATTCGGCCATATAGGGTATATGTTTGTGATATTATTTTTAATCCCCTATAATCGACTAAATGGGTGATAATGGCTTATAAGGTTAAATTGATTCATGATTATGTACATTAGAATTAGATATATCTAAAATTATGTTATTTTGGTTGTGATAATACATTCGGCCTTGAGGCATTAGATGAACATTAGTGGAGATTTCAATGTCTTGAACAAGGATGGTTGTAAGATGAAGTGAAAATCATTAAATTATATGTATAAGTAACTAGCAAGGTAATTAAACTATTGAATTTATTTATTCTAGATCAAGAACCCAAAGGAGGGGAGTCAAGCAAAGGCAAAAACAAAAAATATTGAGTAGTTGATTGGAAATCATTTCATACGACATAAGGTAAGTTCATAAGCTTTTGTAAAATTGATTAAATTATACATATTTATAATTGTGGCCGTATATGCCAATTGAATTAAGTAAATTGTCTTACTATAATGAGTCGATACTGGCACTAAGTGTGCGAAGTTGAATGGCACTATGTGTGCTGATTTAAATGTCAATACATGAGTGAATCTTCAAGGCACTATGTGTGTGGTGTAGCATGGCACTATGTGTGCGAAATTGTTGAGCACTATGTGTGTGAAATCGATTGATGATATAAGAAGAATAGGGAAAGAATAAAGTGCTAGTGCTATCAACTAAAATATCAAGTTCGAGACATGAAACGAATATGCATGAGTACATATAGTTCGTCATTGTTTCATACTTTGAGAAAAGGTTTTAAATCATTTGGTTGTTTGATAGTTGATTTGATAGCAAGGCTTGGCTTGTGTTCGGGTTAATAAAATAGGTAAATGTAACATAATTCGGTATGGCTGAAATTGTTGATCTTACATTACTTTTCTTATAATCTCATATCAACGGTCTATATTATATTGCTTACGACTTACTGAGTTGAATACTCATTTTGTGTGTTTGTTTGTCTCCTATTTAGATTTCTTTGACCCATTTTGCGTGCTTTGGACCATCGTCGAAGACATCACACCAGCTTGCAACATTTTGGTACCTTCTTCTTAGTGTGTCTAGGTGAACATTACGGCATGTATAGGCTAATATGTATTTTGTTTGAACCTTAATATGTATACTTCCAGCCATGCGAATATGGCTTAAATACTAAGTTTGAATTTGGTGATGTTTAATCATGGTATTATTCGTCTTGGTTATAATGTTTAATACTATTAATGCATGATATATATATATTTTCATACGTTTGAGTGCTGAAAATGTTAGAAATATTGATTATATGTTTTGGGGTGGTTCGATTATGACACATTTATATAATTGAACAACTATAATTTAGCTATTGTATTTGATCTTAGTTTTTAATTTGAGATAGCGTAATGGGTCATATGGTTATGTTTAAAAATAATATCAAATCGTTTGATATGGTTGTATATGCCGTAAACTTATGTGATGGTTTAAATGTTCTTAATGAAATGAAGATGATAGAAGAATATGCATGGAAACCTACGAATAAGTATTCGGTTCGGTAACATCTTGTAACTCGTTCTAGTGATGGAAATGGGTTAGGGGCGTTACATACAGATTTGGATCGGGGAAAATATAAAGTTATCGACTAATCGACTCAATTCGTTGTTTTAACATCCGAGGTAAGTTCGTATGTTATAATTTCATTTCAAATGTACTTTATGTGCTTTGATATAGCATGAATTATGATTATGTCATTATGGACAAGCTTAGAAATGATTCGACGAAGATTCAACAGTTCAAATCCCGATTGAACCTTAGTAATAGTTTAGGATGCTAGTGACATGTCATTAGGGACACCTTGAGTTGGCTTTGGGCCATGATTTAGCAGTTCGGGTGTAACCGATTTGGCTTCGGGATTGGCTAATTTGGCTTTGGGCCATGATATCAGTATTTCAGATAAGTTACCTTGATTTGGCTTTAGGCCATGATATAGGTACTTATCGTGTGAGACCTTGATATCTGACTTCTATTCCAAATGTTTCAACGGGTAAATGAAAGAAGAGAACGTATATGAGATTGGTACGAGATGGTACAGGTATGTGAATAAACCATTTTAGCTTTGAATCGAAGAAATGATGATGAGAGTATATAGTTTTGCGAATGAGTACTTGAAAGGTTTGACAGTTAATGAATGTTACATATTGATTTATGTTCATGTGATTGCATTAAGTTTATCTCATATGAACTTACTAAGCTTTATAGCTTACTTTGTTTATTTTTCCCGTGTTATAGTGTTTAAGATTTGGGGATTGTCGGAGATCGCTTCACACTACCACCTATCACTTGGTACCTTTGAATTCTGGTATATTAAGTAATGGCATGTATAGGTATTTTGGGTCATTTTGATTGTGGGTTGATAGTGAATTTGGTTATTTGTAATGACTTGTAACAACATATGTTTTGGTTTGTAAATGTGGCCATGGGTGTTTTCTTAATTTGGTGGACTTGGTTATGTGCATATATGGCTGATATGGTAATTGTTAAATGGTTAAATGCTGATATTGATAATGTTAGTTGCTAGTGAACTAAAGTAAATAATGAATGTTTTTGAGTAGCTATATTGGTGATTTAAGGGTAACATTTTGGTATAAATGAATTGGTCTTTTTGACTACTTGTATGTATTGAGAAATGTTGTATAGAATATACATGAATCATGTTTGAATTGGCTGGTTTAAATGCCTATTTATGTTTTGAGATGGTGTAAATTTATGCCTTGTAGGTACCTTGAAATTTGGGTGGCAAATTGGCTTTGTAAATAGCCTATTTTGGTCCACACGGGCAGAGACACGGGCGTGTGTCTCAGCCGTGTGTGACACAAGGTCAAGTACATGGCTATGTGTCCCCTAGTGTTGAAATTGAAATCAAGTCAGTATGCTCCACACGGCCTCACACACAGGTGTGTGACTTGGCCGTGTGGCATAAGTCAGTATACTCTACAGGTTTGGCACGGCCTAGTACATGGCTTGGCACATGGGAATGTATGGCCATTTTTAGGGCACACGGGTGCGTGTTGGTCGTGTAACCCAAGTCAATAAGCTCACTTGTTTGGACACGGGGTAGGACATGGGCTGGGACACGACCATGTGCTCACATTTCGAATGTCCACACGGCCTGTGACACGGGCGTGTCTGGTGGTCGTGTGAGACACACGACCTGGCCACACGGGCGTGTGTCCCCTGTTTTGAGTAAAAAATTTCAAAGTTTTGTGGAAGCTTCTTGAGACATCGGTTTAGTCCCGAACCATTCCCAAAGCATGTTTAGGGCCTTGTAGGCTCATATAAGGGAAAACTGATTGAGATTGAGTAATGATTGTATGGATTAGTTTAAATGTATGTGAAAAGTATGATTAAATGTATTATAAGTCTGGTAATACTCCGTAACCCTATTTTGGAAATGAATACGAGTGAGAGGTGTTACATTTATTGGTATTAGAGCTACAGTTTAGTCGATTCTAGGACTAACGTAGCGTATGTGAGAGTCTAGCTACACATGCCATATATAAACTGTGATAGTGTGATGACTCCTGACATTTTTAAATGTGCTTTCATATAGTAAATGGATCCCGATCGAGCTGTAGTTGATGAGGTTGAGAGTAATGTGCAAGCTCCCGCTCAAGGGACAGCGCTGTCTGATTCTAGACCCGTGTCAGGTAGCCAGGGAGGAGAGGTTAGAGAAGCCTTCTTCCAAATGATGAACGAGTGGTTTACACAATACATTCGTACGAACCCGGTTGCTCAACAACCTCCACCCCCTCCTAATCCCCAACCGATTCTCATAGCTCCTCAAGGAGTCGAGCTTTTAAGATTGAACAAGCCTCTAGTTGATAAGATCCGTAAGCATGGGGATGAAGAGTTCAGAGCTAATGTTGATGATGATCCTAAGAGAGCCGAGTTTTGGCTTGAAATTATGCTTCGAGTGTTTGATGAGCTTTCTTGCACACCGGCTGAATGTTTAAAGTGTGTTATATCCCTTCTGAGAGACATCACGTATCAATGGTGGAATAAGTTGGTATCGGTGGTGCCGAAGGAGAGAGTCACCTGGGAATTCTTTTAGACCGAGTTTCGAAAGAAATACATCAATCAATGGTTTTTAGATCAAAAGCATAAAGAGTTTTTAGAACTGAAACAAGGTTGCATGACTGTAATTGAATATGAAAGAGAATTTGTACGGTTGAGTAAATACGCTTAGGAGTATGTTTTTACCAAAGAGATTATGTGCAAGCGGTTTGTTGATGGGTTGAATGAAGATATTAAACTTCTGGTTGGGATATTAGATTTAAAAAAATTTGTGGTGCTAGTTGACCGGGCTTGCAAAGCCGAAGATTTTAGCCGAGAAAAGAGGAAAGCTAATTCAGAGGCTAGAGATTCGAGGAAAAGACTGATGAATAAACCTTATTATTTTTCTACAAAGAAATTCTGAGATTCGTATAGTCGATCAAATGCATCAGTGGGGTACCGAAATAGAGATCGTTGGAAATCAACATGTGAATTCAAAAGCTCAAGCTACTTCTATCTCGAGAGTTGGCAGCGTAGTGTCATCAGTACGGGAGAAGATATTTTGGTGAATGCTAGAATAAGAGTACTAAAGCTTGTTTCAAATGTGGCTCACCGAATCATTTTACTAAAGACTGTCCTATGATGGTTGAGAAAGATAGACCTCAGAATGTGAGATCGAGTAATATGTCGGCTAGAGGAAGACCATCAACAAATGCTGGGACTGTGAGTGGTAGTCGAGGGGCGACAAAGGATTCTGCTATGAGATTCGAAGCTAGAGCACCTGCTAGAGCCTATGTTATTCGCGCTCCCGAAGAAGCGTCATCACCAGATGTTATTACCAGCACATTCTCTCTTTACGACACTAATGTGATTGCTTTAATTGATCTTGGATTGACACATTCGTATGTTTGTGAGAATTTAGTGTCTTGTAAGAAATTTCCTGTTGAAGTTACTAAGTTTATGAATAAAGTATCGAACCCCTTAGGCAAGTATGTTCTAGATGACAAAGTATGTAAGAGCTGTCCTTTAATGACTTGGGGTTACTATTTTTCGGCTAACTTGATGCTTTTACCATTTGATGAGTTCAATGTGATTCTGGGTATGGATTGGTTGACTCTACATGATGCTATTGTAAACTATAGACGACAGACAATAAAATTGAAGTGTCAGAATAATGAAATTCTTCAGATTGAATCTTATAAGTCGGGTGGATTGCCAATAGTGATTTCATCGATGTCGACTCAGAAATACGTGAGAAAAGGTTGTGACACATACCTAGCATATGTTTTTGATACCAAAGTGTCTGAAAAGAAGATTGAATCGATGCCTGTAGTTTGTGAATATCCGAATGTATTTCCAGAAGAATTGCCTGGGTTGCCACCAGCCATAGAGGTTGAATTTGCTATTGAATTAGTACCAGGAACTTTGCCGATATCTATAGCTCCGTATAGAATGGCTCCAACAGAGTTGAAAGAATTGAAAACTCAATTGCAAGAGTTAACGGACAAAGGTTTTGTACAACCTAGTTTTTCGCCCTGGGGTGCTCCTGTATTGTTCGTAAAGAAGAAAGACGAGTCAATGAGAATGTGTATTGATTATCGTAGCTCAACAAAGTTACGGTAAAGAATAAATATCTGTTACTGAGAATAGACGATATGTTTGACCAGTTGAAAGTGCAACAATGTTTTCAAAGATTGATTTGAGATCTGGCTATTATCAGTTACGAGTTAAAGACTCAGATGTGCAGAAAACCGCATTTAGAACAAGGTACGGACGCTATGAATTCCTTGTTATGCCTTTTGGACTAACTAATGCTCCTGCCATTTTTATGGATTTGATGAATCAGATTTTTAGACCATATTTAGGCAAATTTGTTGTTGTGTTCATTTACAACATTCTGATCTATTCACGAGATGAGTCTGAGCATGCCGAGCATTTGAGGATTGTGTTGCAAACCTTGAGAGATAACCAATTCTATGCTAAATTTAGCAAATGTGAGTTTTGGCTTCGGAAAGTCAGATTTTTAGGACATATTGTATCGGTGGATGACATTTGAGTTGATCTAAGCAAGATTTCTGCAGTTGTTGACTGGAAAGCACCTAGAAATGTATTAGAGGTCAAAAGTTTTCTGGGATTGGCTGGTTACTATCGATGCTTCGTTTAAGGGTTCTCGATGATTGCTACACCGATGACCAGACTACTATAGAAAAATGTAAAGTTTGAATGGTCTGAGAAATGTCAACAAAGCTTCGATCAATTGAAAACATTGCTAACTAAGGCACCAGTGTTGGTTCAACCTGAGTCAGGTAAAGACTTTGTGATTTACAGCGACGCGCCATTGAACAGATTGGATTGTGTATTGATGCTAGAAGGAAAAGTGATATCCTATACTTCCAGACAGTTGAAACTGCATGAAAAGAATTATCTGACGCATAATTTAGAATTGGCTGCTATAGTTTTTGCATTGAAAATTTGGCGACATCATTTGTACAGTGAAAAATGTCACATCTTTACTGATCATAAAAGCTTAAAATATATTATGACTTAGAAAGATTTGAATCTGCGACAACGAAGATGGCTTGAATTACTAAAAGGTTATGAGTTAGCAATTGATTATCACCCGGGGAAAACGAATGTGGTCATGGATGCTTTGAGTAGAAAATTATTGTTTGCCTTGAAAGCAATAAACACACAGTTGACATTATTTGATGATGGTTCGATTTTACCTGAGTTAAAGGGTAAACCAGTTTTTCTTCAGCAAATTTGCGAAGTTCAAAAATATGATAGTAAATTGCAAGCTAAAAGAATGCAATGCGAGTCGAATAGTAATTTAGAGTACCAAATCGGATCCGATGATTGTTTGATGTTTCGAGATAGAAATTTTTGTACCAAAAAATCCAGAATTGATTCAGAAAATTTTACACGAGGCACATAGTGCTTGCTTATCCGTTCATCCTGGAAGTACCAAAATGTACAATGAATTGAAGAAATCGTATTGGTGGTCAGGTATGAAATGAGACATTTCTGAATTTGTATCGAAGTGTTTGATTTGTCAGCAAGTGGAAGTCGAGGATCAAGTGCCTTCAGGATTGCTTCAACCTGTGATGATACCAGAGTGGAAATGGGATAGATTTACGATGGATTTCGTATCAGGATTGCCTTTGTCTCCGAAAAAGAAAGATGCTATTTGGGTTGTTGTTGATCGATTAACGAAATCAGCACATTTCATTCTAATACGTACTGACTGTTCACTTGATAGATTAGCTGAATTGTACATTGTTGAGATCGTTAGATTGCACGGGGTGCCAATTTCGATTATTTCGGATAGAGATCCGAGGTTAACATCTCAGTTTTAGAAGAAATTGCAAGAAGCTTTGGGTACGAAGTTGAATTTTAGTACATCTTTTCATCCGCAAGCCGATGATTAGTCTGAGAGAGTAATTCAGATTCTCAAAGATATGCTCAGATGTTGTATTTTAGAGTTCGAAGGCAATTGGGAGAAATATTTGCCACTAGTTGAATTTGCGTATAAAAACAGCTTTTGATCGAGCATAAAGATGGCACCGTATGAAACTTTGTATGGTCGCAAATGTCAAACTCCATTGTATTAGACCAAGCTTAGTGAGAAACAGATTCACAGGGTTAGTTTGGTTAGAGAAACCGAAGAGAAAGTGAAAGTAATTCGCGATTGTTTGAAAGTAGCTTTAGATCGTCAGAAATTGTACGCGAATTTGAAACGAAAAGACATTGAGTTTCAAATCGGTGATAAAGTGTTTTTGAAAGTGTCTCCGTGGAGGAAAATACTTCATTTTAGTTGAAAAGACAAATTAAGTCCACGATTCATCGAGCCGTATGAGATTATTGAATGAATAGGGCCAGTGGCATATCAAGTAGCCTTGGAAACACAAAAATTTACACACTTTTTCATACCCTTTTTAACCTAAATTCATGTGAATTCAGTTAAATTATTGGCGAAAAATAATTAATTTTTATAAAATAATTAAAGTGCACTTAAAATATGAACATGTTGAATTTTAGTTAATTTCATAATTATTTTTGATGAATTTTGGTTATTTTCAACAGATTTGCACAAATGGTGAAAAATGGCTCGACAGACAATGCTAGAAGCACAAAACCGAGAAGCAATTTGAAGTATCGAGGTGAACTAAATTTTAACCTAAGATGGTCCAAAATTATATGTATTTATTGTAACATCCCGAAATAGGGCCTAAACGGAATAGTGGTTGCGAAACCACAAATATGAGGTAGAAAAATTTATTTTATTATTATTTTGAGGTTCATGATATGATTGCATGATTGTGTGAAAATTTCGTGATGAAATTCTATGCATAAAGTGCTTAAGTTGAGATTAGGGACTAAATCGAATAATTTGCAAAACTTGCATTCTAGAAGTTTTTAGTATGAAATTGCTTTGGAATATTAATTAGGAGGGTTTAAATAACAATTTGACCAATTTCTAAGTTCATGGACAAAATAGGACATGGATGGAATTTTGAAAGTTTAATAAGGAAGGGCATTTTGGTCATTTGGATATTAAATGAAATAAAAAGGGAAAAATAACACAAAATTCATCATCTTCTTCATTAGCACGAAATTTCAAGGGTTCTTCATAGCTAGGGTTTGTTTCAACTTTCAAGCTCCATAGTAAGTGATTCCAAGCCCGTTTTAATGTTCTTTACGTTTTTGAGTCTCGAGAGCTCGATAAAGCTTATGCTAGCAATAATTTAAGTTAGGGTTCATATTTGGAAAAATACCCTTAGGTGAAAAGTGTTTATTTTGATTTTTATGATATAATATGAGGTCTTAGATTATGTTAGACAACTTGTGCTACTACTCGGTTTTAGGTAAAACGAGTAAAAGGGCTTAATCGGTAAAAATACCTAATAGTCATAAGTATATGTTAGAGTGAGAATTTGATTTTGCTATAGAAGGAAAAACGACCAGTATGTCATAAAACATAAGAAAATAGGCTGAAGTTTAATTTACTTAGATTTGGGGCAAAAGTGTAAATATGCAAAAGTTTAGGGGTAAAATGTAATTTTTCTAAAGTTTGAGTAAAGGACTGTTTTGATAAATGTGAATATTAAATAAGTTAAATTTGCTATTATAGATCAAGAAGAGCGAAATTCGGGAGTAGATCGGGAAAAGAAAAGTAAAGGACTAAATTGTAAAGTTTAGTCACATTTTGTATCGAGGTAAGTTTACAGTAAATAAAAGCAATATTCTTTTATTTTACATTATTATTGTCAATTTCTAGCATTTATACACTTATTTTATGAGAATATTTAAAGTCGAATTAAAGGCGAAGTGAGAGAAAAAGCATTAGGAAGCCCGTTTGAACCTTAGGAATGTTAAGATATTGGGGTTGACAGATGAGCAGTGAGAGAAATGAGCCATGTAAGTCCATATCAGATATATGGCTTCAGAGACAGGAATGAGCCATGTAAGCCCATATTAGATATATATATGGCATTGGAGACAGGAATAATTCATGTAAGTCTATGTCGAAGACATGGCATTGGCAAGATATTGATAGACAGGAACGGCCCTACTATCCTTAGTATTCCGAATGGTTCAACGGGTCATTGTACACGTTAAATTACAGTGAATTATCAGCAAAAGGGAAGGTGGATTATATTTATGAATAGTGAAAGGTCAGGTAAGAAAGAAGGTAAGTGAGTAAAGAAGAAGGTAGAAAATGAGAAGTAAAGAAAGTTTATGAGGCTAGGTGACATTATGTATAATTATTCATTGTGTTGAATGTTGTAATTTATTTGCTTGTAAGCTTACTAAGCCTAGTGCTTACTCTCTTTATTTTCTTTTTCTTATAGTTTTTATTAAGCCACTCAGGGATCGAAGAAAACGTCGGAGACCCGATCACACTATCGAAGGAATCACATTGGTATAGTTAGACGTTTCGTTTTGTGTATGGCATGCATAGGAACTTGGTTTCTTTTGATATGATATGATCAATGAATGATGTGTAAATACTTGCTAATGATTAGCTAATAGAATGGCTGATGATATACATGTTTAATAGTATGTATGATTAAGTAGTAACTATCACATGAAAACTATGAAAAATGTGAAAGTAACTTAAAAACGGATTCAAGTATCAGAAATAACGTGACTTTGAAAAATCACTAAAAATTGTAGAGACATGGTTTGATGGTGAATAATATATTAAATTAAAGCTTATTGTGTCTATTTTCATATGGAATAAACAAAACAGATAAAGGTTTTGTATTTTATAAGATATCTGAGTTTTAGTGAAATAGGGCCAGAGCAATTTTTTGATCTCCTGTTCCAACTTTGGAAATTCACCATAAATTTTACAAAAATGATTAGGTGGTGTACTTTATATTTTTAGAATCCTTATTTAATCTAGTTTTAATAGAAACAAACGGTATAGTCATATGAATTTTTTACAGGAGAAAAGTGGTTCATAGTAAGTAGAGGTCAGTGCAGTCGAATTCTGAAACAGGATAACTTTAAGTAATAAACTGTACTAATTGGCTAAGTCAAAAATTATAGAAAAAAATTAGTAGATAGATATATGAGTCTAGTTTCAAGAAAAATTTACAAATCTTAATTTCGAGTTTTGAAACTCGAGAAATGAATTTGTAAGCAACCATGATGTAGAAAAATAGTTTATTCCGAAAATTAAAATAAGTGGTTTAGAGTTGTTTAAAAGGTAAGATAAGTTTAGTAACACCTCAAGCTTGACTCCGGTGACGGTTTCGGGCGTGGGGGCGTTAAATTTATTCATAATATAATTAATTTTAAGTTATATCCAATTTAATTTGGGTTAATAAATTATGATTATTTATTTATGAAATAGTGGTCCGATTGAACCAAACTGAATAAACTGAGCCGGTCAACAAAAGGACAGCCCAAAATCGTCCAATTCCTGACCCAATTCAGCTCATTAGCTGATTATTTAAGCTTTAAAAAAATCCCATGAAGACTTGTTTAAATTTCAATTAAACCCCTCTACAATTGGTGGCTTTGTAGATTTGCCCCAAGCCATATTTAGCAAAGTTGAAGCCATGAACATCGCCACATAGATGGTCAGCCAAGGGGTGGCTCTTTCGCTTCTATTTTTAGCAAATTTCAGCTACCACATTCAGCTATAAAAACCCCCCTTGGCTGATCATTCAACACATCCCTCATTCAGATCTCTTCTCTCACAATTCTTCTCTCCTCTTTCACTTTTTCTCTTATTTTCCCATTCAAAGTTCCTTGCTCTTTTGCCAATTTCTCCTTTTGAGAAAGGGATCTTCTTCAGCCATTTTGGAGTAGCAATTGAGTGTTCATAGCGGCCTTGATCAGCGGGGACAACAAAGAAGGAAGAACGGAGCAACCTAGTTAAGCCACGGAAAAACACCGGATTTGAATCTTTGTAACACCTCTATCCAGTATCCGTCGTTGGACTAGGGTTAAAGGCGTTACCGGACAACCGAAACATCTCACATTCATCTCACAAACATTATAGCATTAAAGGTCAAACATCATTATTAAGTCCCTCACATAGGTCATCGAGACCTTAAACATGCATTAAAAAGGGATTTGGACTAAACCGACTCATACAAATTTTTTTGAAACCTAAACATTTTTCAAAGATGTACAGGTCACACGCCCATGTGTATAGGCCGTGTACCTTACACGGCATTAGACACGCCCGTGTATCTAGGCTGTGTCAATACAGGGCATACATACTGGATAACACACACGGCCGCAAGGCAGACCCGTATGCCTCGGCCATGGTCGAGACTGACTTGGGTCACACGGCTAGCCACATGCACGTGTGCCTTGGCCATGCCCAAGACTGACTTAAAATCGTAGGGTACCCTAGGGGACACATGGCTGTGCAACTTCGGCAGGTGTCACACACTACCGAGACACACGCGCTCAGTGTCTCGCCGTGTGGACAAAAATAGGCCATTTGAAAAGCCAATTTGCCACCCAATCTGGGTTAAACCTACAAGCATTAAACGAAGCTCATTTGCATTATAATTTTAGCCAATTTCAATACCAAAACATACCTCATTCATGCCCTAACATTGAAAACAAATTCATGCTTGTAACTCATACTAATTCATGTTATTCCATAAGCTAAAACATACCAAAACATATGATTTCATATTCTCTAAACATACCATCAAATCTCATACCAAAACCTTACCAAATTGACCATTTCCTTTAGCCAACCAAAAGTATATCACAATAGCATATTTGCATCACATATCATATATCATTATCAGACCATAAGTTCAAGCACAAGCTAGCCATATCACATGGCATAATATATACATTACAAAACATATCTAAATACTCCTAGCCTATACATGCCATATACCATAAATACAACTCTCAAAATGGTACCAAAATGAATGTTTGATAGTGTGAGTGAGTCACTGACGATCCCTGAATTCGAGCAAACTTTATACCACTGTAAAATAGAGAACATTTCACACAATAAGCTTTTAAAGCTTAGTAAGCTCGTACCAAATAATATCAACAGTTTATATAGTATAAAACATCAACTAATAAACACTTAATAGCTCACAAATCATCTATCAATTCTATTCCAACACAATTAACATGTTCATAGTAATTCATCAAACTTCATGCACATAGTATCATCTACCACATAGGTATCTTACATACCTGAAGTTTCCTGTATTTATTAATTTTCATTTTCACCTCTCGTTCGATTACATTAATGCTTCCCGAAGTCTATCCATGCTTTGGGACTTCGCACACTTAGTGCTTTATTGGTTAGCTGAAGCTAGAACGATTCTGCACACTTAGTACCATCATAGATAATCGAAGTTATCTCGGTATCACACACTTAGTGCATCATGTAGCCGAAGCTATTCCATTTCGTACACTTAGTGCTATTTATAACCGAAACTATTTCAAATCGCACACTTAGTGCCAAACATAGTCAATTTATCATATTACTCAAACCATAGTCAAATATATATACAATTCATACATTATCAAAAGCATTGAAACATACTTGTAACATCATTTATCACGCATTTAACCGACTCTCAGACACCTTAATTGTCGACTCAGATTGTCTACTCTATAACCTTTGACTTCCCTCGGTCTAAGTCCGAATTCCTCTTTTCTTGATTTATATGTGTCCAAAATTAACCTTTTTATTCAAAAAATCATTCAATTCTGTCCATATACACATATTTAGGGCATTTTACAAATTAGCCCTCATATTTTTACATTTTAACACTTTAGTCCCTATTTTATAAAATCACAAAATACACAAAATTCATCAAAACCATGCCTTAATCGAATCTTCCTATGATCCTTAGCAACCCATAACTTTAATTTATTTCACATTTCAACCCCTCAATTTACACTTTTCTCAATTTAATCCCTAATATGCATTTTTACTCAAAATCACTTTACAAAACATGTATATCAAGCACTAAGCTTTCATATTCCACCAATTAACATCACAAAACACATGAATTCATCAATGGCATTACTCAAAATATTCATCAAAATAAGAAATTCAAGCATGGGCTTTGTACATTACACTGCAACGATCTCAAAAACGTAAAAATTATCAAAAACCGAGTCAAAACCATACCTTAATTAGCCAATATGAGTGCCGAAACCTAAAACTCTTATTTTATATTCCTTTTCTTTGTAATTTTGGCAAGAAAGAAAGATGAACACTTAAATTTCATTTTGTTTTATTCATATAACCTTTATTAATTCATTTACTAAAATAACCTTTATTAAAACATATAATAAACATATAATAGATGTACATTAATGTCCACTCACCATTCCAATGGTATAATTGCCATGCAAGGACCCTTATTTTAAAAGCCAAAGTCAATTTAACACCTTTAACAACATAGCATGCAACTTTTGCATTTTCTGCAATTAGGTCTTTTTTATCAAATTAAATACACAAATGATAAAATTTTCGCACGAAACTTTCACACATATCAATTCACGTATTATAAGCATATAAAATGGTATAAAAAATATTTTTTTGACTTGGATTTGTGGTTCCAAAATCACTATTCCAACTAGGGTCTAAACCGAACTGTTACAACTCTCTCCCTTAGGGATTTTCATCCCCGAAAATCTTACTGGTGAATAGGTTTAGATAACGTTCTTTCATTGCATTCTCTAGCTCCCACATTGCTTCTTCAATTTTGTGTTTATGCCACAGTACTTTTACTAACAAGATTTTCTTATTTCGTAATTCTTTAATCTTACGAGCTAAAATACAAATCTGTTCTTCTTCATATGTCATATCAGGCTTAGTCTCAATCTCTGACGGATTAATCATGTGTAAAGTGTCGAATCTGTACCGTCGAAGCATCAAAACATGAAATACATTATGGATCTTTTCTAACTCAGGTGGCAACAATAGTTTGTACGCAACTGGCCCGACATGTTCAATTATTTCATACGGCCCAATAAATCTCAGACTCAATTTGCCTTTACGACCGAATCTGAGTATTTTCTTCCATGGCGAGACTTTCAAGAAGACTTTGTTCTCTATCTGAAACTCTATATCTTTTCATTTCAAGTCCGCATACGATTTCTGAGGATCTGATGCTGTTTTCAGACTTTCGCGGATCACCTTTACTTTTTCTTCTGTTTCTCTGACCAAATCAACCCCGTGGATCTTATTCTCACTAAGTTTTGTCCAGTATAATGGTGTTCGACATTTCCAACCATATAAAGCTTCATAAGGTGCCAAGCTTCATAAGGTGCCATTTTAATACTTGATTGAAAACTATTATTGTACGCAAATTCAATCAGAGGTAAGTATCGTTCCCACGTACTTTCAAACTCGAGAATGCAACATCTCAACATATCCTCAAGTATTTGAATGATTCATTCGAACTGACCATCTGTTTGCAGATGGAAAGTAATCCTGAAATGTAATTTCATACCTAGAGCATCTTGTAGTTTCTTCCAAAATCGTGATGTAAAGCTTGGATCTCTATCCAAAACAATAGAAATAAGTACTCCATGTAATCTTAAAATCTGAGAAACATACAATTCAGCTAGCTTATCAAGCGAGTAATCTGTGCAAACCAGAACAAAATGAGCCGATTTTGTCAATCTATCCACAATAACCCAAATCGCATCTTTCTTGCTCGGTGTCAACGGTAAACCGGATACAAAATCCATCGTGACTCTGTCTCATTTCCACTTAGGTATCATAACCATCTGAAGCAATCCAGAAGGTACCTGATGCTCGGCTTTTACTTGCTGACAGGCTAAACATTTCAAAACAAAATTAGAAATGTCTCATTTCATACCATGCCACCAATAAAGCTATTTTAGATCATTATACATCTTTGTACTACTCGGGTGAATAGATAACCGACTGTTGTGAGCTTTGCGCAAAATCATCTGAATCAAGTCTGAATTTCTCAAAACACAAATTCTATCTTTGAATCTCAGACAATCATCATTATCAACTCTGAATTCTAAATCAGAATCTACTTTACACTGAGCTCGTTTTGCTAAAATCTCATTATCGATATTCTGGGCTTTGATAATCTGCTGTAAAAACAATGGTCTTGCTTTGAATTCGGCTAGAATTGAACCATCATCAGACATACACAACTGAGCATTCAAAGCACATAATGCAAAAAATGATTTCTGACTCAAATCATCAGCAACAACATTCGCTTTTCCCGAATGATAATCAATTTCAAGCTCATAATCTTTTAGCAATTCTAAACACCTTCTTTGTCGCAGATTCAGATCTTTCTGAGTCATCAAGTATTTCAAACTCTTATGATCTGAATACACATGACATTTCTCACCAAATAGATAGTGGCGCCAAATCTTAAAAGCGAACATAGTCGCAGCCAGCTCAAGATCGTGCGTCGGATAGTTCTTTTCATGCGGCTTTAACTGTCTCGAGGCATAAGCTATGACTTTGCCTTCCTGTATTAAGACACAACCCAAGCTATTTAAAGATGCATCATTATAGATAACAAATTCTTTACCTGATTCTTGCTGAACTAGCACTGGAGCTTCGGTTAAAAGGACTTTCAACTGATCAAAACTTTTTTGGCACTTCTCTAACCATTCGAACTTAACATCTTTCTGTAATAGCTTAGTCATAGGGGTTGCAATCATAGAGAAACCTTTCACGAATATTCTATAGTAACCAGCAAGTCCTAAAAAACTTTGAACTTCAGAAACATTCTTCGGAGGTTTCCAATCAAGTGTAGCTGAAATTTTACTCGGATCAACCCGAATACCCGATACTGATACAACATGTCCCAGAAAACTGACTTCACGTAACTAGAACTCGCATTTACTAAACTTTGCATACAACTATTTATCTCGTAAAGTCTATAACACAAGTCTCATATGTTTTGCATGCTCGGTTTCATCACGAGAATAGATCAAAATGTCATCTATGAACACAACCACAAACCGATCTAAATACTTTCTGAAGATCTAGTTCATCAGATCCATGAAAACAGCAGGTGCATCAGTAAGTCTGAAAGGCATAACCAGAAACTTATAGTGTCTGTACCTCATTCAGAATGTAGTCTTTGGCACATCAGAGTCTTTAACTCACAACTGATAGTAGCCTAATCTCAAATCTATCTTTGAAAACACTATAGCCCCTTTCAGCTGATCGAACAGGTCGTCAATCCATGGCAACGAATATTTATTCTTTATAGTCACTTTATTGAGTTGTCTATAGGTAATACACATTCTCATAGTTCTGTCTTTCTTTTTCACAAATAAAACTGGTGCACCCCAGGGAGAGAAACTCGGTCGAGCGAAACCTCTATCTTTCAACTCTTGCAATTGAGCTTTTAATTCTTTTAATTCAGTAGGTGCCATTTTATACGGAGCTATCGATATCGGAGTCGTACTCAGCACTAACTCAATACCAAACTCTACTTCTCAGATAGGTGGTAAACCCAGCAATTCTTCAGGAAACACATCCGGATACTCGTACACAACTGGTACTGATTCAATCTTTCTTTCAGTCACTTTACTATCAAGTACATACACAAAGTAAGCTTCATAACCTTTTCTCACATATTTCTGAGCTAACATCGAAGATGTCACTGTCGGTAAACCATTCATATCATCTGATTCGATACAGATAATCTTATTATTCTGACATCTCAAATCAATCATCTTCCATTTGCAATTCACAGCAGTATCATGCATCGTTAGCCAATCCATACCCAGGATTATGTCAAACTCGTCAAATGGTAACAACATCAAATCGACCGGAAAGTAATTACCCCGAATCATCAATAGACAATTCTTGCACACTTTATCAACTAATACACACTTGCCTAAGGGGTTCGATACTCTAATTAGTAATTCAGTAGACTCTATAGGCAAAGTCTTACTGGATACTAAATTCACACATATATACGAATGAGTAGACCCTGGATCTATCAATTCAATAACTCTAGTATCACAAAGAGTAAAAGTACCGGTAATAACATCTGGAGATGACGTTTCTTCTTGTGCTCGTATAACATAGGCTCGTGCAGGTGCTTTAGAATCAGATCTTGCTACAGTGTCTCGCGTTACACCTCTACCACTACTCATATTTCCTATGTTTTTCGGTGGTCTACCTCTATCTGCAGTGTTACTTGGCCTCATGTTCTAAGTATTATCTTTCTTAGCTAACTCTGGGCAATCTTTTTTAAAGTAATCTTGGGAACCGCAGCTATAACAAGCTCGGTTATTACTTTTTCCCCAGCAATCTCTAAAATGTCGTCTTCCACATTGATTACACTCAGGCTTTTCATCCTTTGCATTACCAACACTCGATACTGAGGTAGCTTGAGTTTTAGGATTGGTATAATACTTTCCACGATCTCTATTCTGATGTCCCGCTGAAGCTGTCGATTGATCATTGAAATTTTTAGATTTCTTTGGTGAGGAACGATAAGATTTATTCATCGATCGCTTACTCAAATCTCTAGCCTCTGAATCAGCTTTTCTCTTTTCTTTACTGAGATCTTGGACTTTATAGGCCTTCTCAACCAGTACTACAAATTCTTTCAGTTCAACTATCCTGACTAACAGTTTTATATCTTCGTTCAGTCCATCAAAAAATCTTTTACACATGATCTCTTCAGTAGACACATATTCCCGAGCATACTTGCTTAAACGTACAAATTCTCGTTCATACTCAGTAACCGTCATCTGACCTTATTTTAACTCCAGAAACTCTTTATTTTTCTGATCAAGGAATCTCTAGCTTATATACTTCTTCTGGAACTCGGTCTGAAAGAATTCCCAGGTAACCCGTTCCCTAGGAACCACTAATGTCAACGTTTTCCACCAGTGATATGCATTGTCTCTAAGCAAGGATACTACACATTTGATACATTCATCTGGAGTACAGGACAACTCATCGAATACTTGGATAGTGTTCTCAAGCCAGAACTCAGCCCTCTCAGCATCATCATCAACCGTAGCCCAAAACTCTTCAGCACCATGTTTACGAATCTTATCAATGGGTGGCTTATTCAGTCGAATCGGATCTATTACTTCTGGCACAACTGGGACTTGTTGAGGAGAGGTAGGGGTGGAGTTTGTTGAGCAGTCGGATTCGTTCGTACGAATTTCATAAACCACTCAGTCACCATTTGGAAGAAGGCTTGCTTAGCCTCTCCTCCCTGACTAATGGATATCAGCCTAGACTCGGCCAGCACTGTTCCTTGAGCGGGAGCAGGCACATTGCTCTCAACATTATCAGCTATTGCTCGTTCGGGATCCATTTGCTATACGGAAAACACATTTCAAAGGTCAGGAATCATCACACTATCGAAATTCATATATATATGGCATGTATAGCTAGACTCACCCACGCTATGGTATTCTTAGAACTGACTAAACCATAGCTCTGATACTAATAAAATGTAATACACTTATCCCGTATCTGTCGTCAGACTAGGGTTAAAGGCGTTACCGGACAATCAGAACATCTAACATTCATCTCACAAGTATTATAGCATTAAAGGTCAGACCTCATTATTAAGTCCCTCACATAGGTCATCGAGACCTTAAACATGCATTAAAAAAGGGTCGGGACTAAACCGAGCTCATACAAAAATTTTTGAAACTTAAACATTTTTCAAAGATGTACAGGTCACACAGGCCGTGTGCCTTACACGACATTGGACACGCCCATGTGTCTAGGCCGTGTCAGTACAGGGCATACATACTGACTAACACACAGGGCCACAAGACACGCCCGTGTGGCTTGGCCGTGGTCGAGACTGACTTGGGTCACATGGTTAGCCACACGTACGTGTGCCTTGGCCGTGCCCAAGACTAACTTAAAATCGTAGGGTACCCCAGGGGACACACGGCCATGCAACTCGACTGTGTGTCATACACGGCCGAGACACACACCCGTGTCTCTACCTGTGTGGACAAAAATAGGCCATTTGAAAAGCCAATTTGCCACCCAATTTGGGTCAAACCTAAAAGCATTAAACCAAGCTCATTTGCATTATAATTTCAGCCAATTTCAATACCAAAACATACCTCATTCATACCTTAACATTAAAAACAAATTCATGCTTGTAACTCATACTAATTCATGTAATTCCATAAGCCAAAACATACCAAAACATATGATTTCATATTCTCTAAACATACCATCAAATCTCATACCAAAACCTTACCAAATTGACCATTTCCTTTAGCCAACCAAAAGTACATCACAATAGCATATTTGCATCACATATCATCTATCATTATCCAACCATAAGAAGCTAGTCATATCACATGGCATAATATATACATTACAAAACATATCTAAATACTCCTAGCCTATACATGCCATATACCATAAATACAACTCTCAAAATGGTGCCAAAATGAATGTCTGATAGTGTGAGTGAGTCATTGACGATCCCTAAATCTGAGCTAGCTTTATAGCACTGTAAAATAGAGAACATTTCACATAGTAAGCTTTTAAAGCTTAGTAAGCTCGTACCAAATAATATCAACAGTTTATAAAGTATAAAACATCAACTAATAAACACTTAGTAGTTCTCAAATCATCTATCAATTCTATTCCAACACAATTAAAATGTTCATACTAATTCATCAAACTTCATATACATAGTATCATCTACCACATAGGTATCGTACATATCTGAACCTTCCCGTATTTATTCCTTTTCATTCTTACATCTCGTTCGGTTACATTAATGCTTCCCGCAGTCTATCCATGCTTTAAGAATTCACACACTTAGTACTTTATTGGTTTGCCAAAGATAGAACGATTCCGTACACTTAGTCCCATCATAGATAACTAAATTTATCTCGGTATCGTACACTTAGTGCATCATGTAGCCGCCATTTCACACACTTAGTGCTATTTATAACTGAAACTATTTCTAATCGCACACTTAATGCCAAACATAGTTGATTTATCATATTACTCAAACCATAGTCAAATATATATACAATTCATACATTATCAAAAGCATTAAAACATACTTGTAACATCATTTATCACGTAAGAACTTACCTCGTACTCAAAATTGTCGACTCAGATTGTCTACTCTATAACCTTTGACTTCCCTCGGTCTAAGTCCGAATTCCTCTTTTCTTGATCTATGTGTATTCAAAATTAACCCTTTTATTGAAAAAATCATTCAATTCAATCCATATACACATGTTTAGGGAATTTTACAAATTAGCCCTCAATTTTCACATTTTAACACTTTAGTCCCTATTTCATAAAATCACAAAATACAAAAAAATTCATCGAAACCATGCCTTAACCGAATCTTCCTATGATCCCTAGCAACCCATAACTTTAATTTATTTCACATTTCAACCCCTCAATTTACACTTTTCTCAATTTAATTCCTAATATGCATTTTTACTCAAAATCACTTTACAAAACATGTATATCAAGCACTAAGCTTTCATATTGCACCAATTATCATCACAAAACTCATGAATTCATCAATGGCATAAATTAAAATATTCATCAAAATCAGAAATTCAAGCATGGGCTTTGTACATTACACTTCAACGATCTCAAAAACGTAAAAATTATAAAAAACCGAGTCAAAACCATACCTTAATTAGCCAATATGAGTGCCGAACCCTAAAACTCTTATTTTTGTCTTCTTTTTCTTTGTAATTTCGGTAAGAAAGAAAGATGAACACTTAAATTTCATTTTGTTTTATTCGTATAACCTTTATTAATTCATTTACTAAAATAACCTTTATTAAAACATATAACAAACAAATAATAGATGTACATTAATGTCCACTCACCATTCTGATGGTATAATTTCCATGCAAGGACCCTTAATTTATAAGCCAAAGTTAATTTAACACCTTTAACAACATAGCATGCAACTTTTGCTTTTTCGGCGATTAGGTCCTTTTTATCAAATTAAACACACAAATGATAAATTTTCCACACAAAACTGTCACACATATCAATTCACGTATTATAAGCATATAAAATAATATAAAAATCATGCCTAAATTATTCTTGCATTATAATTGTAAGGGAACTAATGAATTAATTATTTAAACGGATTGAAATTGTAATTAATTGACACAATATTTATTCTTCTAAGGTAGCTGAAGGTTAAATAATTAGTGATTATTTCAGGTGTTTATGAGTATTGACCAAATCATTGATTTATTCCCTCTAGACCCTGAGATTGAATGAACTTTTCGACAGTGAAGAAGACAAGAAAGTCAGAGAAGGACCGAAGAAATGAACTTTGAAAATTTGAATCAAGGAAATGGAGCAAACCCTACTCAAAATCCTATCCTTATTGCTGATGGTAGGGATAGAGCTTTAAGACAGTATGCCATGCCAGTGTTTAATGATCTTAATCTGGGTATTTGGGCACCCAAAATCGAGGCACAATAGCTCGAGCTGAATCCATGATCTTAATCTGGGTATTTGGGGACCCAAAATAGAGGCACAACGGTTCGAGCTGAATCCAGTCATATTCCAGATGCTTCAGACAGTGGGCTAATTCACTGGAATGCCTACCGAAGATCCTCACCTACACTTAAGACTATTTATGGAGGTGAACGATTCTTTTAACTTAGTCGGAGTACCCGAAGATGCATTACGATTGAAGCTGTTCTTGTATTCGCTAAGGGACAGAGCTCGAGCCTGGTTGAACTCATTACCACCAAATTTAATTTCCACATGGAAAGAGTTAGCAGAAAGATTCCTTATGAAGTATTTCCCACCTAGCAAGAATGCTAAGTTAAGGAACGAGATCACTACTTTCCAACAAATAGATGATGAGTCATTGTATGAGGCATGGGAAAGGTACAAAGAATTATTACGAAAGTGCCCTCATCATGAAATCCCACACTGCATCCAACTTGAGACATTTTGTAATGGTCTCAATGCTCACACGAGGATGGTAGTGGACGCTTTTGGTAATGGTGCTCTCCTTTCTAAGTCTTATAGCAAAGCTTATGAAATTATTGAGAGAATTTCCATTAACAACTATCAATGGCCAACCAATCGAGCAATGTTAAGAAGACGAGTTGTTGGAATACATGAAGTAGACACTCTTACTTCACTCGCATCTTAAATATTATCAATATCCTCAATGTTAAAAAATCTTACTACTAATGGGTCTAATAACCTGTGTCTATTGTGGGGAAGGACATTTGTTCGAAGAATATCATCGAACCCAGAATCTGTGTATTACATGGGTAACCAGAACGAAAATCGAGGAAGGCGAGGACTGAAATCCAATTTCTATAACCCATCATGGCGACATCACTCAAATTTTTCCTGGAGTAACCAAGGGGCTGGAACTAGTAACACTTACGCCCAACCTAGACCAACCCAGCCGCCTAGTTTTCCCCAAAAAGTTCAGAAACCAGCTCAAGCTGAATCATCCAATAGCTTAGAGAATTTATTGAAGGCATACATGGAGAAAAACAACGCCACTCTAAAGGATTTGGAGAATCAAGTAGGCCAGCTTGATACTGACTTTAGGAACCGACCACAAGGTGCTTTACCTAGTGATACAGAGAATCTGAGGAATCCAGGGAAGGAGCATTGCAAAGAGTTGACATTGAGGAGTGGAAAGATAGTAGATCCTAACACCATCGAAGCTAAAAAGGATCAAGCTGGCGCTCAAGATTTAGAGGAAGTTCAATCGAGTGTTGAAATCCTAGTTTCACAAGAAGCAGAACCTGTAAAACTCGACAAGGCAATTTTAGAACTAGCTAATTCTAATCAACTAATAACTCCATTAGGTGTAGGGTTGCCACAGAAGATGAATCAACTAGTTCCAGTAAAGAAACCACCACCACCCTACCCTCAAAGACTTCAAAAACAGAAGCAGGAGATTCAATTCAAGAAGTTCCTAGATGTACTCAAGCAACTTCATATCAACATCTCGTTGGTTGAAGCACTTAAGCAAATGCCGAACTACGTTAAATTCATGAAGGATATCCTGTTTAAAAAATAAAGACTTGGAGAATTTGAGACGGTAGCTCTGACGAAGGAATGCAGTGCATATCTTCAAGACAAACTACCCTTAAAGTTGAAATATCCTGGATGTTTTACCATACCTTGCAACATTAGAGCAACATATTATGGTAAAGCACTATGTGACTTGGGTGCAAGTATAAACTTGATGCCTATGTCAATATTTAGGAAGTTGGGGATAGGTGAAGTTAGACCTACTACAGTTACACTTCAATTAGCAGATTGATCCTTAGTACATTTAGAAGGAAAAATCGAGGATGTACCGGTATATGTAGATAAATTTATCTTTCCTGTTGATTTTGTTAATTCTAGACTTTGAAGCAGACAAAGAAGTGCCAATCATCCTAGGAAGACCATTCTTAGCAATCAGAAAGACCCTTATTGATGTACAAAAGGGTGAGCTTACTATGCATGTTCAAGATGATCAGGTAACATTTAATGTTTTTAAGTCTATACAATTTCCTGACATAATTGATGATTGTTCTGCAGTATTTGATTTAGAGGATTTAATAGTGGAGAAGGAGCTCAACTATGTTGAGGATCTGTTGGAACAAATTTTGACATCAGATCCTCCAAATGATGAAGAAGAGGATGAATACTTAGCTTTGTTAGAAGCTGATCAAAGGGGATTTAATCTGCAATCTCGTTTTAAATCTTTGGAATTAGAGAAAAGGGATTATGCCCAACCAAAAGCATCAATCGAGGAGACACCTCCCTTACATTTGAAATATGTTTATTTAGGTAATCCTTCTACTTTGCCTGTGATTGTTTCAGCAGAATTAACTACTGAGCAAGAAGAGAGACTCATCCTTGTGTTGAAATAATTCAAGAAGGCTATCGGATGGACCATAGCTGATATTCGTGAAATTTTT
Source organism: Gossypium anomalum (assembly GCA_025698475.1). Lineage (NCBI taxonomy): Eukaryota > Viridiplantae > Streptophyta > Magnoliopsida > Malvales > Malvaceae > Gossypium > Gossypium anomalum. Next base: position 46,410,861 of record CM046963.1, read on the forward strand.
CTATCTACATGCATGCACAAGATCATACTAGAAGATGGCGAGAAAGGGACGATTGATGGACAACAAAGACTGAACCCCATCATGAAGGACATAGTCAAGAAAGAAATCATCAAGTGGTTAGATGCGGGTATAATCTACCGCATCTCAGATAGTTCATGGGTGAGTCCAGTCAAGTGTGTGCCAAAGAAAGAAGGTATCACGGTCATTGAAAATGAGAATAATGAGTTGATACCGACTAGAATGGTTACGGGATGGAGAATTTGCATTAATTACTGAAAGCTAAACAAGGCGACTAGGAAAGATCATTTTCCTTGGCCGTTTTTGGACCAGATGCTAGATAGACTCGTAGGGCGAGACTATTACTATTTTTTCGATGGATACTTGGGGTATAATCAAATTACAGTAGCACTGAAAGATTAGCACAAGACAACATTCACTTACCCGTACGGTACATTTGCATTTAGACGCACGCCATTTGGTTTATGTAATGCACCTGCTACATTTCAAAGATATATGATTTCTATTTTTACTGACATTGTTGAGAAGTATTTGGATGTTTTTATGGATGATTTTTCAATATTCAGAGATACATATGATGATTTCCTAGCCAATCTAGCCAAGGTACTAAGGCGATGCGAAGAAACAAACCTAGTACTTAACTGGGAAAAGTGTCATTTCATGGTACGAGAAGGTATTGTTCTAGGGCATTGGATAATGAGACATGGAATTGAAGTAGAGAAAGCAAAGGTAGATGTTATAGAGAAACTCCCACCTCTAACATCTATAAAGGGTGTTAGGAGCTTTTTGGGCCACGATGGTTGCTATCGAAGATACATCAAGGACTTCTCCAAAATTGCTAAACCCTTATGCAAATTATTGGAGAAGGACACACCGTTCAAATTTGATGAAGAGTGCTTAAGAGCTTTCAATGATTTAAAGAGTTGATTAGTTTCGGCACCCATAATCGTCACACCAGATTGTGATTTGCCATTTGAATTGATGTGTGGCACAAGCGACTTCATGATAGGAGCTATCATGGGTCAGCGAAGGAATAAAGTTTTTCATCCCATCTACTACGCAAGTCAAACTCTGACAGGACCTCAACTAAATTATACGGTAACAGAGAAATAGTTACTTCTATTGTGTTTGCTTTTGACAAGTTTTGATCTTGTCTTGTACGTACCAAGGTGACTGTCTATACAAACCACTCGACAATTAAGAATTTACTTGCCAAGAAAGTTGCTAAGCGGAGACTGATCTGGTGGGTACTTCTACTTCAAGAGTTTGATCTAGAAATTCAAGATCAAAAGTGAGTAGAAAATCAAGTAGCAGATCACTTGTCCAGATTGAAGCTGCAAGAAGGGAATTCTCCACTTATATCAATTCAAGAGACATTTCCAGATGAACACATACTGAAGGTAAATCATGTCCATAATACTCCTTGGTTTGCTGATATTGCTAACTTTTTAGTTTGTGGTTTGATGCCGATTGATAAGACGTATCATCAAAGGAAAAATTTTCTTCACGATGTGAAGTACTATTTCTGGGAAGAACCATACTTGTTTAAAAAGTATGCAAATCAAATGAACAGGAGATGCGTGGCAGAGGATGAAGTACATAAGATTTTATTCCATTGTCACTTAGCTCTGAGTAGGGGACACTTTGGAAGTACATGTACTGCAGCCAAGGTATTGCAAGCCAGATTCTTTTGGCCAACACTATTCAAAGACGCATATGCTTATGTAAAGAGTTGTGATAGATGTCAAAGGATCGGAAATGTCACCGGCAGAAATGAGATGCCTCGAACAAACATTATTGAGGTAGAATTATTTGATGTTTGGGGTATTGATTTTCTCAGTCCTTTCCCTCCGTCTTTTGGTCACAAGTACATCTTGGTAGTTGTAGACAACGTGTCTAAGTGGGTTGAGGCAGAGGCATATTCGACAAACGATTCTATGGTTGTGATGAGGTTTTTGCAGAAACATGTGTTCACAAGGCTTGGAACCCCAAGAGCTATCATCAGTGATGAAGGGTCCCATTTTGTGAACACAAAGTCGCTACAGCTTACCATCCGCAGACGAATGGGCAAGCTGAACTGGCGAACAAATAGATCAAAGGCATACTTGAGAAGGTAGTTTGCCCGAACCGATGAGATTGGTCCAAAAGATCGAATGATGCTTTATGGGCTTACAGGACAGCATACAAGACATCTTTAGGAATGTCACCTACAGGTTGGTCTTTGGGAAAGCCTGTCATCTGCCCTTGGAGTTAGAGCATAAAGCTTACTGGGCCCTTCGACGACTCAAGTTGAATCTTAAACTTGCTAAAGAGAATCAAATCCTCCAACTCAATGAGCTAGAGGAATTCCTAATGTTCTCATACGAAAATGCCAAATTACTCAAGGAGAGACTTAAAAAATGGCATGACAAGCACATTCGAGTTCGAGAATTTGAAGCAGGTCAGTAAGTCTTGTTATTTAATTCAAGATTAAATTTCTTTCCAGGTAAACTAAAATCACGTTGGTCCGGTCCATTTACGATTCATCGCATCTAGCCATACGAAGCTGTTGAACTCCAAGGTAAGGGACGTAATTTTTAAGTTAATGCTCAGCGTCTGAAACATTACTAGGGCGATAAGATTGAATGGAATGAAATTTTGTTCATTTTATCGGATGTTTAAATTTTCTTATTTTTCTTTTTAATAAATGATTTAGGGTATATTTTTGGGATTAGTATGTTTAAATAAATTTTGTCTAGGAGATTGGAACGTAAGCAGTACCGTTTGTGACCCCTCCAATCTTTCGTGTGAATTGATTTTAACATAATTTTCTGAGAAATTATTCCTTAAATGACAAAATAAAATTTTTAAATTTTCAAATAAAAGGGTCAATTTTTGATCCAAGTTTTAAATTGGTAACTCAAACTCAATTTCAAAATTTCATTAAGTCTAGGGACTTAATTGAACTATTTTTAAAATTTGGTTGCTATTTTTGTAAATATTAAAAACTAGATGCCTTGTTTTTTTTTTTTTTGTAAATATTTTCAAAAGGCTTCTAGAATAATTTTTTTTTTAGTTTAATAAAAAATGATAATTATTAATATATAATTATATTATCAACTTTATATAGAGTTAGGATTAGTTTTAATTTAATCATATTTTATTTGATAAGTTTTTTTCATAATAATAATAAGATGATAATATTTAATATATAATTATATCTATTATAATTTATATATTAATTTTTATCAATTTAGCATAGAATTAAGATTAGTTTTAATCATATTTTATTTTTGTTTTAATAAATTAATAGCAATGATTATTTAATATGCATATATTTAATTATTAATTGTTGTTAACTTTGAGTAGAATTAGAATTAGAATATTTTAATTATTAAATTACTCTAAGAATTCTACTCTATTACCTACTCCTTCCATTATAAATTCCACCCATCTATTCTTACTTTCATTCATTCACCATTCACTCCAAAACCACCGAAAACCTTGAGTGTCGAAACCTCCTAGCTGAACACCTAGCAGCAGCAGTGCCCAACTGATCGGCCAGCACATGCCCAACAGCCCTAGCTCCATTGCACGCCGCACGCCCAAGCGCCCAGCAGCCCTCGCACACAGGCGCGCCAGTGGCCTCTCCGTGCCGCTACACTTGCTGCTCAGCCCAGTTGCCCAGGCCGTGTCTCGCACCAGCTGCCCAAGCCGTGTCTCGCACCAGCACCCAGTGCTTGCGATTCACACCAGGCCAGCTCGACAAGTCTCTACACGTCGCTGGTTGCTCCCAGCCTAGCTCGCGTGCTACTCCCACATGCACCAAACCCGCACGTCCTAGTTGCCTTGCACATTCGAACGGACACACCTTAACCCATCCTTAGCTAATCCTCTAACCTACCTTAAATTGACCTCTTTTTCTTTTTAATTATTTTTTTAGGAGTTTTTAAAAAAGGGTGGTAAGATCGAATTTTCTCTTAAATTTTAATTTTATTCTAATATTTAATTTTTCAATTTATTGAATCATTAATAATTTTTATTAATTAAATTTTTGAGAAAATAAATTTTCCCATCTTTTGTTCAGGTTAATCATGCCTCACAAGAGAACTTGTGCCTGCGCCCAAATTGATGAAACACAAAACAATTTCTAGTGTGAAGAAGCCAAAGCAAGATACGAGAGTATATTCAAAAATCAACAGATGCATCTAGAGAAAGGCTTTACATTGAAAGAGAGCAACTAGAAAGACTTTATGGCATGTATTCGTCAAGTTGCTGAAGCCTTCAATTGGGAATTATTTTGTGAGAAGAGACCTAGTGTGGATGAGGAGTTAGTGCGCGAATTCTATGCGAATTTAACCTCAAGCAAGTTGACAGAAGTTCCAGTTCATGGAATCAAGGTACCAATAACTTCAAACGCTATTAATGAGTTCTTTGAATTTCCTGATTTCGAAAACGGCAAATATTCTTCCTTGATGGGAAATATAGAGCCTAAAAATTTGCAAGAAATTTTCAAAGAACTCACAGTTCCAGGTTCTAAGTGGACTGTGTCAAAGCAAGGAATCCACACTTGTCGAAGAGAATATTTAAAACCACTTGCAAAGGTATGGTTCTATTTCATCCGATTCAGCCTTATGCCTAGTTCACATGGAACTACAATTTCATTCGAGTGAGTGGTCTTATTATACTCAATTTTAACTGGAAAGACCACTGATGTGGGAAAAATCATCCTGAGAGAAATGCGGAATTGTGCCGTTAGACGTTCTGACCCAGCTCACTTTCCCTTTATAATAACAATTTTGTGCTTGAAAGTTAAAATTCTAGTAAATGTAAAGAAGACAGGATATAGCCAGGGCACAATCACAGATTGGGACCTCTATCGAATAGCTGGAGAATCTATTCTACAGTAACGAGTTTAAGAAAGTGAGGACCCTGAAGAAGAAAAAGATCCCACAATGCAATCAGCTGAAGTCCCAGATAAGGCCGAACCAATAGAACCAAAAGCTGAACTTGATGTTGAAACTTCAATGTTCAGAGCTTAACCGGCTAGCCCAAATTTTCGAGATGAGCTATCAAAGTTGATGGACATAATGCAGCATATGCATTGGCAGCAACAAGCTTACTGGAGATACTAAAAAATAAGGGATGATTCGATGAGAAGTGCTCTTAAGAAAATTTACAATGACCAATTTATTTTTGTGCTTGAGTTTCTAAATTTAATATTTGAACCATGGAGTCCATTATCGAAGAAGGAACGAGGCGATTCATGCAAAGGCAATAATGATGGAGCAAAAGATGAGTCGAATTCGGAAGGATCTGCAAATAAATAAAAAGGAAAGATCTCAACTTTATTTTATTTTTGTTTTTAGGTTATTTTAGGATTAGGTTAATTAGGAATTTTTATTCTTGCCTAATAAAATAAGAAAGGAAAATCATTAATAAAATTTGAGCAAGTCGCAAAGTATAAAGTGTGGCAATAGATATATACATGTCTATGATTGGATTTAGAAAGAGCTTGGTACTTAAGAAGTCAAATTGACTCACCTCCTCTTTTCTAGAATCCTACTTGGTGTATAGTATATATTCACTTTAAACAATGAGGACATTGTTTATTTTAAGTAGGGGGACCAAAATATTGAATTATTTCCACTCAGAATAAAATTTTCTTTTAATTATGATTAGGATATATTTTGTTCAATAATTTGAAATTTTTTTAAGTATGCCAAACTTCAGTATAAAGAAAGTTTTATTATTTCAATTAATTATTATGTTAGCTTAATAATGATATGAATTTTTTTTGATAAAGCATCCAAATCGTACCATAAATTTTTAGTTTTTTACGAAAGTTGGGCATGCATGAAAGTTTAAGTCTTTAGAATTGACTTAGTAGTTTCTTGAGGCGAAATCCTAGGAAGCATGGAATTTTGAAAATGATTTAGGTAACTTTTGTTTGAACCATTTGAGCCTTTCAAGCCAACCATGATGAAATTTTTATCCTTTGAAACCCAACTTTGAAACTATATGGCCTAATTTTATTTGAACCTTTGCAAATTTAGCCATCACTTCTGTCTTAACTATCTTAAAATTATCCCAAACGTTAGACTCGGTACAATTCAAAGTATTGTTTAAAATTAAGTTTGGGGGAGTTGAAAAGAAATATCAAATGCTCTAAAATTGTAGTACATTCAGTAAAATGCTCGAATTTTTAAAAAAAGAAAGAGAAAAGAGAGCATGAGTTCTTAAAATAAGATGTACAAAAGAGTATATGAAAGCAAAGTAAATTGGTGTACTGAGGGAAATTATTCCGAAGGTCCAATTGAAGCTGAGTCTAAGGTTTAAAAGCCTAAATTTATCTATCTTTTACCTACCCCTAAGCCCAGCCACGTTACAATCTTGTTAAAGACCTATTGATTCAAAGTTCTAATGCTACCTACGTTAATGGTGAGAAATTGCTACGTTCAACATATGAAGACATAAGTTAAACTTAATGATTGTGTAACAACCCAAATTTGGGGCTAGCCAGAATAGTGGTCTCGGGACCAGAAACTCGAAGTCAAAGAAATTATTTTATTATTAATTTGATGTTATAGCATGTTTTTAAGAGTTCATGAAAAATTTGGTGAAGTAATTTTGGCATTTGTGAGCTTAATTACGAAAAAGAACTAAATCGCATAAAATGCAAAAGTCCTAAGTTGATAGCTAAAGGTGTCAAATAGCTAGAGAATAAAAATTAGGGGTTTTTAAAGGGCAATTAGACCCTATTGTGATAGCTTGGCCGGCCATGGGAGATGGAAATGTTGAAAAGTCAACATTAGGTAATGTTGATGACATAAGGTGTATTAAAATAATGCCCAAAAAGCCTAGCTATTATTTTTTTCTCCATCCTTTCTTCTTGACCGAAATTTTCAGAAAAGAAATGGGGTTTTAAGATCTTGAAATTTTAGCAACTTTAAGCCTTCACAAGTAAGTGATTTTAATGGCTTTTCTTGAATATTTTTATACTTTTGAGACCCTTGAAGCATGAGCTTTCAAATGAAGGTACGATTTTGCAAAATGATTAAGAGTTTAAGGTTTTTCCATGAAAGGATTTGTGATATTTGCTGAGTTTTTATGGAAGAAAATAAGCCGTGGGTGTGTTATAAATAACTTTTGTGAAAGGTGTTAGCATGAAAACACCTAAAATGACTATTTTGCATAAGTTGTAAAATAGATGTTAAATATGTGAAATAGTGTGATTTTGGAGTTGCTATAAGAGTAAAAAGGGTTCAGCTAAGCTTAAAATACGAATAAATTTGATGAAAATCAATTTTCAGGTTGAGGGGTAAAATGGTCATTTTGCAAAAGTCTCAGGGCAAAATGGTCATTTTGCCCAATTATGAAATGTTGAGTGCCTAGGTTGATAAAGTGACTAAATAAGTGCATTTTGTTATTATATATCAAGAAATAATGAATCCGAACCTAGACCGGGGGAAAGCCAAGTAGATCGACTAAACCGTCTAGTCGCTACATTTTGTAATCCGAGGTAAGGTGTATGTAAATAATACAACTACACTAATAATATATGTGTTTGAATTGTATCAAAATTATTATAGCATAAATTGCTTGATTGTGGAAATGAGAAAATGTGATGAGAATAGGATAGTAGAATTCTCGTTTGAACCCTAGGAAATAAATCGGATATTCATGCTATGATGATTGGGTCACTTGTGTGAGCTAGTGTAAGACATGTCTGGGACATGCATCAGCCACATTATGAGAGTCAATGTAAGACCATGTCTAGGACATGGCATCGGCATTGAGACTAGTGCTAGTGTAAGACATGTCTGGGACATGCATCGGCCTCGAGACGTAAGCTATAGTGTAAGACATGTTTGGGACATGCATCGGTTATGAAATGTGTCAGCTAAGACCAAGTCTGGGACATGACATCGGCACTTTACCCCATGTTTGAGGCTTATAAAATATTCGATAATGATCCAAATGGTTCAATAGTGATAGTTATGATTTCCAGTTAATAAGGAAAGTATAACCGTGTTGTGAGTGATACAGGTACCTATTTGGTACGTATGAAATGTGAGCTCAATATATGCTACATGATGTGTATTGAACGTTGATGAGTAAGTTTTGCTTATGCCCACTTGTGTATTATGATACTTGTTGATGAATGGTAAAGTTATGTTGTATATTTATTTATGTGCAACTCACTAAGCTTTATGCTTACTCCCTCTCATTTTCCATTTTCTTATAGTGCCGCCTATCTAGCTTAAGGATCAATGGAAGTCAGAGATATCGATCACACTATCAATCAAAGCATTCGGTATAGTTTGATTTATATTTTTGAATATGGCATGTATAGGGAATTAGACTTGTGTTTTGTGTTATTATTAATTTGGCCAAATGGGTTGGTTTGGGATAAATCCCTCATTTTGTATTAAGCCTTGAATGATGACTAATATCATTTGGATTTATATGCAAAGATGTTATTTTCATAGATGAGTAAAATGAACAAATGAAATGTTGTCTATTATGGCTGATTTGGTTGCATGAGATAGGCTTGTGTTGGTTGTGAATGTTTTTGTGTAGTTTGTGTAATTAAGGGTGGCAAAGAGGCTTGGTAAATAGCCTCATATTTTCCACATGGGTAGACACACGGGCATGTGTCTAGACCGTGTGTGACACATGGTCTACCCTATAGGCGTGCGGTTCCGCCGTGTGTCCCCTGCACATAAAAGTTTCAAGTCAGTATGCATAGTAGTAAACACACGGGCAAAGACACAGCCGTGTGTCTCAGCCGTGTGAAAGACATAGCCTAGCACATAGGCGTGTGCCTTGGCCATATGACATTTTGGGGTTGTTGATGTCAGAAACAAAATGTCTATGTTTTTGCACATGGGCTAGGACACGGGTGTGTCATGGCCATGTGAAGGACACGGACGTGTGCCAGGCTGTGTGGAAACCCCTATAGGTGTGCATTTAGAATTAATTCCACACGGTTAGAGGACACGAGCATGTCCTTGTATTGCTTAGGTCGTATGAACCACACGAGCCAATAGCACGACCATGTCGAGCTGGTCACACGAGCATGTGCCTCTGTGTCAAGTGTTATTTCTTAGAATTCTTTAAAGGATCCGAGTTGGTCCCGAATGTTTTTCGATACGAGTTTTGGGCGTTGGAGGCCCACATTAAGGATATGTAGATAAGTTTGAGAAGGATTCAAATTGGATCAAGTTTTGGTGACTTGGAATTTTATGAAAGCATGAGTTTAGAGTTAGGTAATGCTTCGTATTCCATTCCGGCGAAGGGTATGAGGGTGGGGTGTTACAGTTTAAAGCTTAATCTTGAATAAGGGAATAAAATTAAATTAGTAAGGTTTAACATGACTTTATTAGGAAGCATTTAATCTAAATTTTGCTATCATAAGAATGATTGAGATTAATTTGAACGATATGTATACTTAAGTAAGCATAGCTATCAAATTTCTTGTTTTTGAGCATAAGTATATTAAATTCATAATTCTAGGAAGAATGTTATTCTAAAGGAATTTTTCAAAGGTTTTTTGAGAATTTTTTTTCAATTTGTGCATTACTTGGGACGAGCAATGAATTAAGTTTGGAGGTGTGGAAACACAAAAATTTACACACTTTTTCATACGCTATTTAACTTAAATTCATGCGAATTCGGTTAAATTCTTGTCAAAAAATAATTAATTTTTATAAAATAATTAAAGTGCACTTAAAATATGAACATGTTTAATTTTAGTTAACTTCATAATTATTTTTGATGAATTTTGGTTATTTTCGACAGATTTGCACAAAGGGCGAAAAATGGGTCAGCAGACAATGCTAGAAGCACAAAACCCGAGAAGCAATTTGAAGTATTGAGCCGAACTAAATTTCAGCCTAAGATGGTCCAAAATTATATTTATTTATTCTTAATATAATTAATTTTAATTTATATCCAATTTAATTTGGGTTAATAAATTATGATTAATTATTTATGAAAAAGTGGTCTGATTGAACCGAACCGAGTAAGCCGAACCAGCCAAGAAAAGGACAGCCCAAAACTGTCCAATTGCTGACCCAATTCAGCTCTTTAGCTGATTATTTAAGCTTCAAAGAAAGCCCTTGAAGACTTGTTCAAATTGCCATTAAGCCCCTCCACAATTGGTGGCTTTGTAGATTTGCCCCAAGCCATAATTAGCAAAGTTGAAGCCATCAACATAGCCACGTAGATGGCCGGCCAAGGGGTGGCTCTTTGGCTTCTATTTTTAGGAAATTTCAGCTGCCACATTCAGCTATAAAAACCCCCCTTGGCTGATCATACAACACATCCCTCATTCACATCTCTTCTCTCACAATTCTTCTCTCTTCTTTCACTTTTTCTCTCATTTTCCCATTCAAAGTTCGTTGCTCTTTTGCCGATTTCTCCTCTTGAAAAGGGATCTTCTTCATCCATTTTGGAGCAGGAATTGAGTGTTCATAGCAGCCTTGATCAGCAGAGACAATAAAGAAGGAAGAACGGAGCAACCTAGTCAAGCCACGAAAAAACACTGGATTTGATTCTTGTTTTTATCTCTTTAATTTTTGTTGTTTTTGTGATGAACATATATATGAATATTTATGTTGTTGGAATGGTTAATTTAATCACCTTAGCTTGAATTTAATTCATATTGGGTTGATTGCATTTCGTCCTCTTAAATTATTAAAATTGTGTTTATGCTATTATAAGCCTCGGTAAAATGCTTGATTAAGTAAAATCATGCCTAAGTTATTCTTGCATTATAATTGTGAGGGAACTAATGAATTGATTATTTAAACGGATTGAAATTGTAATTAATTGACATAATACTTAACTAGTGCATGCTTATTCTTCTAAGGTAGCTGAAGGTTAAATTAGCATTGTATCTGGCGATACATTTGCCTTGCATAACTTGCAAGATTATTGTGATTAAACTGTTTCAAGATAAGGATACCTTGTTACCTCACATTGTCTTTTATGTGCTTATTAGATTTAATTAATCATTTGAATTGACATAGGGATATGTTAAGAGATGAATGGATTTGTGTAGGTGAGTATGTTCATAAGTTAGCAAATTATCGAGTTGCCGTGAACTTATTCGTAAGAACATAAACATGAGTTTAATAATTCTAAGTTAAAGAAATGTAATTAATCTAACACAATTATGTCATCTTGATTAAACATATTTTGAAATCGTGCATTAGAACTTTTATTTTTGTTTTTATTTTTATTAGTTTACCTAGTTTAAAATCTTAGTTTAAATCACCCTTTTCAAACAAAATATTTGTTTCTTCACCAAAGTGTTTTAAAAAGCATTCATAAATAATTCTTTTCGCAATCCCTGTGGGTACGATAACTCGACATTTACTTGTCACTTTATTACTTGTTGCAATTTTGTACACTTTCACATTTCCGTCATTCCAAGCCTTACCATGAAAATTAGAAAAGATTCATAATGCATTTCATGTATAGATGTTGCGCCGGTATAGATCTGATCCATCACACGTGATTTCTCCGTCAAAGATTGAAATTCAACCGATATGACATACAACAAAGAACCGATCAAAATTCTAGCTCGAGAGATCAAAGAGCTGAGAAATAAACGCATAGCTTTAGTAAAAGTCTTATGGAAATGCCATGGTATCGAAGAGGCTACATGGGAGCCTGAGGAAGCTATGAGAAAACAATACCCTAACCTATTCACTGGTAAGATTTTCATAGACGAAAATCCCTAAGGGGGAGAGTTGTAATAGCCCATTTTTAGTCAAATCAGAATAGTAGTTTTGGGACCACAAATCCAAGGTAAAAATATTTATTTTATTATTTTTTTAATGTTTACAACATGAATATATGATGGTGTGAAAATTTCGTTAAGAAATTTTATCGTTTAAATGGTTAATTTGAGAAAAAGGACTAAATCGCGTTAAATGCAAAAGTGCTGTTATATTAGCTAAAGGTGTCAAATAGCTATAGAACCTTAAAGTGAAGGTCCTTAAGTGGTAGTTAGACCATTAACATGATAATGGATGATAGTGGCTTGGTAAATTTGAAATAATTAATGTTCATTAAGGTTATTTTTGTAATTTGGTTAATATAGGTTAATTAAATAAAAACAAAATGAATTTTGTTGTCCATCTTCATTATTTAGCCGAATTTTGCAAGAAGAAAAGCCAAAGTATTAGGTTTCATTCGGCCATTGATTTATAAGCTCAATTAGGTATGATTTTTGTCCCGTTTTTAATGATTTATATGTATTTGTGATTGTAGCCTAGGGACTAACTTGCAAAACTGTTAAAGATTTTGAAAGTTTCCATCTATGAATATGTATGATTTTTGATGTTTAATGATAGATTATGAATATTTGTTGTTAGTTAAACAAGTTTTGTTAAGTGATTTTTAGTGAAAATATAAATTAGGGGCTAATTTGTGAAATATGAAAAATGTGTGGTTAAAATGTGAAATAAATGAAAATTATGGGCTGCTAGGGGCATTATGTTAATTCGGCTAGCATGGGTTTATTGTGAATTTCATTGATTTGGGATTTTATGAAATAAGGACTAAATTGTGAAAAATGTGAAATATGTGGGGCAAAAGTGTAAATGTGTTTTAAAGTGTGTTTTGGACTAAATTGAATGAATGGATGATTAAATAAGTTAATTTTAAATATATCTAGATCAAGAAAGGAGAAATACAGATTTGGATTGGGGAAAAGATAAAGTTATTGACTAATCGACTCAATTCACTGTTTTAACATCTGAGGTAAGTTCGTATGTTATAATTTCATTTTGAATGTATTTTATGTGCTTTGATATAGCATGAATTGTGGTTGATTACGGACAAGTTCAGAAATGATTCGACGAAGATTTGACAGTTGAAATCTCGATTGAACCTTAGTAATAGTTTAGGATGATAGTGACATGTCATTAGGGACACCTTGAGTTGGCTTCGGGCCATGATTTAGCACTTCAGGTGTGAGGTAATCGATCTGGCTTCGGGCCATGATATTAGTAATTTGGATAAGTTATGTAACAACCCAGTTTTAGCTAAATTGGAATAGTGATTTTGAAACCACAAATTCAAGGTAAAAAATTATTTTAATATTATTTTTGGTGTTTATAGCATGTGATTATATATGTGTGAAAATTTCGTGAAATAATTTTAGCGTTTGAGTGCTTAATTTGACGAAAGGACTAAATTACGTAAAATACAAAAGTAGCATGCTATAAGTTAAGAGTGTCTATTTGCTATGGTTTATTAAACCAAAGGTACTTATGATGCTATTATATCATTGATAAGGTTAATGGAAATTAATGGCCTTATATTTGTTGATTAAATGGTTTAATAACCAATGGTAAAATGGTAAACTATGTATTAATGTAATTAATAAACAAAACAAAAGCTTTTTCATCTTACTTATCATCATCCATAACCGAATATGAAGAGAAGAAGAAGCCATTTTTAGGGTTTTAAGTTTGACTATTTCATTGCTCAATTGTAAGTCCATTTTGACTCGATTTTTGATGATTTCTCTGTTTTTGTAATCGTTGCTTTGAGTACTAGCTAGCCAGTCCCTTAATTTTTGAGTTTGTTGGTGATTTTATAAAATGCCATTGATGAATCCATGAGTTTTGTGATAGTTGATGATGAAAAATGGATAATTGTTGATAGACTAACATGTTTTGTTAAGTGATTTTTGGTAAAAATACTATTTAGGGATTAAATTGTGAAAAGTACAAATTATGTGGTTGAAATGTGGAATAAATGTGAAATATTAGCTACTAGGGGCACTATGGTAATTTGACTAAGCATGGGTCTTATTGAATTTTTTGAATTTTGTGTATTTGTGAAAAAGGGACTAAATTGAATAAATGTGAAACTTTAGGGGCTAAAGTGCAAAAATGCCCAAATAGGTATTTTTGGATGAAATTGAATGAATAAGTGATTAAATGAGCTAAATTTGAATTTATATAGATTAAGAAAGAAAGAAATCAGATTTAGATCGGAGGAAATCGAAAGTTGTCGAGTAGTCGATCTGATCCATTCATCATATATACGAGGTAAGTTTATATGAAAATAAATGTCTTTAAATTGATTTATATATGTTTATTTATTGTTGAATTGCCATGGATGTTGAATAAACAAATACGAGCAAGAATCAATGAAGTTACGATATTCGAAAGTCCCGTACGAACCTTAGGAAAAGTATAGGATACGAATGTCATGACATTAGGATTACCAAGATGTGATTACATGTAAGACCATGTCTGGGGCATTGGCATTGTATGGTCATTACGTGTAAGACCATGTCTGGGACATTGGCATCCTTATATGATTTCGTGTAAGACCCTGTCTGGGATAGTGGCATCGATATGTGATAACATGTAAGACCATATTTGGGATATGGCATTGTACGAGCTTTATGTGATTTTTGAGTAACCTTAACGATTCTGAATAGTTCAACTGGCAAAGTCAAGTCGAGAAAGAATGTGTGAAAAAGTTAAGTGACTCAGGTACGTACGAGATTCATATGAGCTTTGAAAAGGGAAGTAATTGATGAATTCAACTATGATATTAAATATGTGTATAATGAGAAAGGTTTGTAAACTTATAAATACTTACTCATAGTTTTCCTATTAATGGAAATGATGTTGATGCATGTGGTAATTTATTTGTATATGGCTTATTAAGCTTTTAAAGCTTACTTTGTGTGTTTTTTCCTTGTTTTATTAGATTATCGAAGCTAGCTCGGACTCGGGGATCGTCGGGAAAACATCATCACACTATCGATCATCTTGTTGGTACTTTTGATGCTATGTAAATATGGTATATGGCATGTATAGGCTAGTGTTAAGATGATAAGTTTTGAGTTATGATTTTAGCCATGAGATTTGGCTTGCAAATGATGTAAATGTTGTTGTGAATTTGTCCATTTAAGTTGGTTTGAATTATGTATTTGATAATTATTATGTGATGTATAAGTTGTCTTATGTTTTGGGCATGTTTGGTATGGTTTTATGATTGCTCTACCATCTAGATGTTAATTGATATATTATTGCTTGGAAGATGGTATGTTATAGTTTGATTTTGAGATGATGAAATGCTGTGTTTTGAGGCATGAAATAGATGATAAGATGATAACGAAATGCATTTAGAAGTTATGTAAGTTTGATGATTTTGGCATATTGATTTGGTATGTTTTGGCTATGGAATTGAGTAGTTAAGACGATGGTTTCTAAATGGCATAAAATGTGTATGAAATAGCATGTTTTGGTTTCTTATATATGTATGAAAATGGTCAAATTTGAGGTGGTTTAGGTGTGCTCAAGGAAGGTGAAAAATGTAGCTTCAATCAAGCCTATTTTCACTCCACACAACCGAACACATGAGCGTGTGGCTCGACCATGTGTGACACATGGCCTTGGTACATGGTCGTGCGTCCCCTGGGGTAGCCCTTCGAATTAAATCAATATACCCTCCAGTTTTCCCATGGCTATGGCACATGGGTGTGTCTCCGGCCCTGTGGTGCAAGTCAGTATGTATGCCTTGTTTTTACACGGCCTGAGATAGGATGTGTCAGGCGGCTGTGTGATGCACACGGCCTGTTCACACGGGCATGTGATCCCTGTATGTTTGAAAATTCTCTAAGTTTCCCAAAGTTTTCAAATGTTATCGATTTAGTCCCAAACCTCGTTCAAACATGTTTTAAGGTCTCGTAGAGCCTTGTAAGGGACAATATGATTATGCTAGGTTGATTTTTATGTGAAATTGAATCATGTATGAGAAATGTATATTATATGTTGTGCTCTGATTGGTAATGCCTCGTAACCCTATTCTGGCGAAGGATACGGGTTAAGGGTGTTACAAGTTACCTTGATTTGGCTTCGGGCCATGGCATAGGTACTTATCGTGTGAGACCTTGAGTATTCGAATTTTATTCTGAATGGTTCAACAGGTAAATGAAAGAAGATAATATATATGAGATTGGTACAAGATGTTACAAGTATGTGAATAAACCATTTTAGCTTTGAATCAAAGAAATGATGATGAGAGTATATAGTTTTGCTAATGAGTACTTGAAAGGTTTGATAGTTAATGAATGTTACATATTGATTTATCTTCATGTGATTGCATTAAGTTTATCTCATACGAACTTACTAAGTTTTATAGCTTACTTTGTTTATTTTTCCCATGTTATAGTGTTTATAAAGCTAGCTCAGACTAGGGGATCCTCGGAGATCGCTTCACACTACCACTTATCACTTGGTACCTTTGAATTTTGGTATATTAATTATATGGCATGTATAGGCATTTTGGGCCATTCTTATTATGGGTTGATAGTGAATTTGGTTATTTGTAATAACTTGTAACAACATATGTTTTGGTTTGTAAATGTGGCCATGGGTGTTGGCTTAATTTGGTGGATTTGGTTATGTGCATATATGGTTGATATGGTAATTGTTAAATGGTTAAATGTTGATATTGGTAATGTTAGTTCCTAGTGAACTAAAGTAAATAATGCATGTTTTTGAGTAGCTATATTGGTGATTTAAGGTTGTGAGATTTTGGTATAAATGAATTGGTCTTTTTGACTACTTGTATGTATTGAGAAATGTGGTATAGAATATACATGAATCATGTTTGAATTGGCTGGTTTAAATGCCTATTTATGTTTTGAGATGGTGCAAATTTATGTCTTATAGGTACATTCAAATTTGAATGGCAAATTGGCTTGGTAAATAGCCTATTTTTGTCCACACGGGCGTGTGTCTTAGCCATGTGTGACACATGGTCAAGTACACGACCGTGTGTCCTCTGGTGTTGAAATTAAAATCAAGTCAGTATGCTCCACATGGCCTCACACACGGGCGTGTGACTTGGCCGTGTGGCATAAGTCAGTATACCCTACAAGTTTGGCACGGCCTAGCACACGGCCTGGCATACGGGCGTGTATGGCAATTTTTAGGGCACACGTACTAGCCACACGGTCGTGTGTGTTGGCCGTGTAACCCAAGTTAGTAAGCTCACTTGTTTGGAAACAAGGTAGGGCACTGGCTGGGATATGACCATGTGCTCCCATTTGGAATGTCCACACGCTTGTAAAACGGGTGTGTCTAGTGGCCGTGTGAGACACACGGCCTGGCCACACAGGCGTGTGTCCCCTGTTTTGAGTAAAAAATTTCAAAGTTTCGTGGAAGTTTCTTGAGACATCGATTTAGTCTTGAACCATTCTCAAAGCATATTTAGGGCCTTGTAGGCTCGTATAAGGGACAAATTGATTGAGATTGAATAATGATTGTATGAATTGGTTTAAATGTATGTAAAAATTATGATTAAATGTATTATAAGTTTGGTAATGCTTTGTAATCCTATTCTGGTGTTGAATACGGGTGAGGGGTGTTACAGGAAACCATTTTTCAGATTTCACTGAAAATGGGCTATTACAATACATCTCACTCATGAATGCTTTTACTTTTCAAGTACTTTTTCTACTCATTTTTCTTTTTTTGTGAATTTTTCTTTTGTTGCACATATTGGCTAACCTATAATCACTATATCACACTAATTCTTCCTATTTCACTCTATTTTTACAAAATCCAAAGTGATGTACCTACTTAACCCTCAATACATATGGTCAGACGTCTATAGTCATGCAGTTTAGGACGAAAGAAAATGGGTAAATACAAATTAATATTTTTGGCTCGAGTTTTGTATGAAGTGTCATCAAAAAGTGTTTTCTATCTCAAATATAGGTACTAAGAATAAATAAACATGGTTAGCTTTTTTGCTCTAGGTGTATACCAAACAATGCTTTAGGTCATTCATAGGTATCTCAATATTTACAAATTTAATCAATCAAATAATCACAAATCCAACAGTTTATCATACATACTAGCATGCTTGTTTTCCTTTATTTTCTATATCATTTGTTATATTCAATTACTCAATGCCTATTTACAATATAATATGTATAACTTAGTAGTCTAACGATCAAAATTTTAAAATCATTCACTATTATGCCAAATTTATACTAAACACGATAACCTATTTACTTGCTCCTAACTAATCACTTATATTTCTAAAAGCTCAAGCACACAATTGACAATAAAAATTGAAGGAAAAGCATAAAAATGTAACACCCCAAATCTTTAATAATTTAATTGTGTGTCATGCGGCATGTTGGCTTACTTGCTGTGTTGGTTAAGGGTCTGAGTAGTGGGAGAAGTCCTGGGTTCAAACCTAGGCTTTAGCAAAATTTTTGTCATCTTGGTGAATAAACCCTTGCATGATTGATAATGGACTTTTAAATTAAAATGAGTAAAACAGGGAAATGTAACACCTGTTAGCTTAATGGTATGTGGCACGTAGGTGTGCCTAAGGGTCTTGAGTTTGAGCTACCCTATGCATAAGGGTGTTATATTTTGCTACTCTCGCAAGGTATGTAGTTGGGGTTAACTGAAACTTTGATGGTTGGAGTGTTTGAGGAAGAGTGGTGTGTGTGGCCGGTTGTTAGGGGGAGTTTGAAAGGAGTTTGAATTGGTGGTTTGAGGGATTTGGGGAGAGATAAGGGGAGAGATTTTAGAAGGAAATAGGGGAGGTTGAGGTGTGAGGTAGTGTCATACCGAAAGTGAGAAGTCTATTTTGCAAATTTGATCACTTTTATTCTCAGTGCCGAATTGGTGTTTGAGTTTTTGGGGTTCTCTGAAATGATTGTCTTTTGTTGTTTTCTTTTCAGGCATTGCTCATTTGGTGGCCGAATATCATTAGTGACCATTCGGGTATTCTGGTTTTGCTCTCTTATATCGTGTTTTACTTAGTCGACTTCTTCTCTTTCCTCAACTTTGTCCTCTCGAATATCTGGTATCCTTTTCTTTGCTCACTTTTGGTTTTGTGTGCCAAACACTTCCTTCCTTATAGCCAGACGTTGTTTTTTTCCATCAACCTTCTTCCTAAGCACCATTGACGTTTCTCTTCTACTTTCCACTCTCTCGAATTTTCGTGGTTTACCCTTCCGTCTCTCTTTAGATTTGGCTCTCTCCTTCCCTTTCACTCAATCACTTTTGTATTGGCTAAGTATCGATTGGTAAGTCTCTATTGTTTCTGTGTATTTTCGATTAGTCTTTCCTCTTCTCCCTAGATGTCGATTTTTATCACTTCTTTCGTTGATCATGGTACTTTTTGTTTTGGGTTGTAGTATTACTTGTGGAGTGAGGGAGTTCACTTGGACTTCAAGAACGATTGAAATCTACCTTTCGTCTCTCATTCTAAGCTAACACAGTTTGTTGGTGGTGTATTAAACTGAGGCACTTTTGGGGTTCTTGATCTTGGCCGAATGTCCATGATTCTTGGGTGGTTATGCGATGTTCAACCTTTGTGTAAGCAATATGTTTAATGGGTTCATTTGTCATGCAAATAATCATCAAGTGTCTGATATTAACTTTCGTCGGTGTTCTAAGCAGGCTTAAACCGTGCTCTTTCAAGCTAAGCGTTAGTAAGTAGTCTTTTGGAACAAGTTTCAGTTGGGGGTTTCTGTTAAACGCATATGTTAGATTTTAACCGAAGTTTCTGATTGTGTTAGGTGGAGTGCTCGTGGGCTAACTCACTTGTTTTCGCAATCAGGTGTGTAATCACACTGCTTCATTCGTTAAATGGCAAAAGCCAAAAAAACTGTTACCATTGATGCCACCCGAGCGTGCGCTCGCTCGTATGGTCATCTAAACACATAAGCGCGAGCACGTGATTGTAGAGATCACCACGAATGATCTCGTGCGCATAGGTCATTTTGGGCCACGTTGGGCTGAACTCGTGGGGCCCACACGGGCAAACCGCACGAGTGTGTGGAGATTGTTGGGCTGGCTGTGTTGTTTACACGGTAAAGGCCATTATTTGGGCTTATTGGGCCACAAAAACGTGTGGGCCCACATGGGTCGTACGATGGGCTTGGGCCCATTTTTGCTGTTTAACTGTTAAGGTTGCACGGGTCGCACGAGACGACTATGGACCTACTGTGGCTCGGTAAGAATACCTAAACCCTAATTTATGTTATGACTGTTATACCCTTATGAGATAAATGACAGATATACACTTATATGTTGTATGACTGTGGTGCATACCATCTTTACTATATGAACATTTATATTATGTTGCATTGCATGGGGTGGGATATATGATATTGGAGGAAGTGTACTGAAAGGCTATAAGGCTATTACTGGTAGTTCTGCTGCAAACACTGTTAGTGCCAAAACTGGTACTTTATTCTGGAGTGTAGGGATGGGTTGGTCGATCTAATCCCCACATGGAGTGTAGGGCTGAACGGACTGGAGTGTAGAGGATGGTTGGGTAGGATCTCTGTATGCATCTCTGATACTGTACTGAATTGGGCTAAGGCCCACACTATTACTACTACTGTAATGGGCTAAGGTCCATACTGATATTGCTACTGATATGGGCTTAGGCCTAGGCTATTCAATACTATATGTTTGACTGCTTGATAAATAGGGATTACACACTGAGTTTCATAAACTCACCTTTTCTGCTTAACAGTACAGGTAATCCTTAGACGGGTTGATGTTGCGAGGGACTCGAAGATGGCCACACCATTGTTTACATTTTTATTTTGATTTTAGTAAAAGTAGTTTTATTTAGGGTAAATTTTATGTAATAAGGCCTTTTTAAGTTTTAATTTTTATTTGGGGATTTAATTAAATTAACTTATATCTGCTAGTAGTTGGGTTCAGGTTTCCAAAAGGTAAATGATTTTCAACCACCATGCTACGTAACTTGATTTAAAAGCTTCCGGAACGACAATGTTTTAAAGTGTAATAACGATAAAGTGTGAGACATGTTTTACTTAACGGACCTATGATTTAGCAAATGAAAATAACAAGTTAGCTTTTCAAAAAGTTCACAAACGAGGTTTTTTACACAAATGGACTTTTCTAATAGATCTACGTTTTTCAAAACTCACTCCAATGTGACATCACAAATGCGGCCATAACGTCTAGGCCAGGTTTGGGGATGGTGGCTACTAAGTATGAGCGCTGTGTTTATTTCGAGTAAAGCCTCACAGATAATTTGTGAGTTTTGATAGCTCCACAGAAGGAGTGAGATTTTGCAGTGTTAGTAGAAAAGGTTAAGATCGCCGAGGATGTAAAGCGCACTGAGCGTTAGAATCGTGAAAAGGATAAGGGAAGAAACAAAATGGTTTGGGAGCCCTCAAGTTCAGCTGCGGGGCCTAAGAAAAAGCCAGAGTTGATGGGCCAGTCAGAGTTGGGCCTTCCTGCTGCTACTTTCGGGTTGCAGCCTTGTACTGTGTCTAGGAAACGCCATCAGGGCGAGTGCTGAGTACGGATAGGGGCATGTTTGAGGTGTGGATCTATAAAGCACCGTATCAGGGATTGCCCACAGAGTCCCGATCAGATGCAAGCTACTGGTATGGGTACTGTTTAGCCGTAGAGAGGTTTTTAGTAGCCACCAAGAGGTTGTGGTCATGCTAGGGGTGGAAATGGTACGGGCCGTGGTCGTGGGGCACCGGGCAGAGGTGCCAGACATATTGAGGTGAGGCAGCCAGCATTGGTTTATACTGCACGTCACCGAGAGGACGGAGACGCCCCAAATGTTCTTACTAGTACGTTCTTTATTCATCATGTACCTTACACTACATTGATTGATGTTGGTTCTACGCACTCTTATATAGCATGCACTATGTTTGAGACTTTGGGTGTGATCTATGAAAACACTACGAGCCAGGTTACTGTGTTAAATCTATTAGGGCAGTCAGTGAGAGTAAATAAACTGTATAGGGAGGTACCTTTGGAGGTTCAAGGAAGAATCTTTTTGGCAGACTTAATGGAAATCCCTTTTGGGGTATTTGACTTGATACTGGGTATGGATTGGCTAGTTAAGCATCAGGTGAATTTGGATTGTGCTACTAAGCAGGTGGTCCTAAAAACTGTAGAAAGTGACGAGGTGGTTGTGATTAGGGAGCGTCGAAATTATCTTTCAAATGTGATTTCTGCGCTTAGAGTTGAGAAGTTGGTTCATAAGGGTTGCGAGGTGTATCTAGCCTATGTCAGTGCTTCTGGATTTGAAGTTGTGCCTGTTAAAGATATCAGAATATTTAAGGAATTTGGGGATGTCTTTTCCGATTAGCTACCAGGGTTACCTCCTAATCGCGAGGTTGAGTTTGGGATAGAGCTCTTGCCTGGTATAGCTCTGGTGTTTATCGCCCCTTACAGAATAGGACCGAAGGAGCTCGTAGAGCTTAAGGCTCAAATTCAAGAGTTACTAGATCGAGGCTTTATTCGGCCTAATGTGTCTCCGTGGGGAGCACCAATTTTATTTGTAAAGAAGAAGGATGGAACCATGCGCATGTGCATCGGCTATTGGCAACTGAACAAATTGACTATTAAGAATAAGTACCCCCTGCCAAGGGTTGATGATCTATTCGACCAATTTTGAGGAGCCTCTGTCTTCTCTAAGATTGATATCTGATTGGGGTACCATCAACTGAGGGTCAAGGAGACTAATGTATACAAGACAGCATTTAGGACTCGCTACGGTCATTGTGAGTTCCTAGTAATGCCGTTTGGGCTGACAAATACACCAGCTGCTTTCATGGATTTGATGAACAAAGTGTTCTAGCCCTATCTGGATCGGTTCGTAGTAGTGTTTATGGATGACATTCTCGTGTATTCGAGGACTGATGAGGAACATGATGCACACCTTCGGGTTGTTCTGCAGATTTTGAGGGAGAAGCAATTATATGCTAAATTTAGCAAATGTGAATTTTGGCTACACAAGGTAAC
The DNA here is from genome assembly GCA_025698475.1 of Gossypium anomalum. Lineage (NCBI taxonomy): Eukaryota > Viridiplantae > Streptophyta > Magnoliopsida > Malvales > Malvaceae > Gossypium > Gossypium anomalum. The sequence goes on from CM046963.1 coordinate 46,433,681, forward strand.
TTTTTTGGGTCACATGGTATTTGTTGAGGGGATTAGGGTTGATCCTCGATAAATTGAAGCGATTCTAGATTGGAAGCAACATAAGTTGGTAGCTAAGGTTTAAAGTTTTCTGGGATTAGCGAGGTATATTATAGACAGTTTGTTGAGAGGTTTTCGTTGATTGCTGCACCTCTGACTAAATTATTACGTAAGGGGGTACCGTTTAACTGGACTGATAAGCAGCAGGAAAGTTTTGAGAAGCTTAAGAAAGTTCTGACTGAGGCCCCTGTCTTGATACAGCCAGAGTCTTGGAAGGAATTCACAGTCTACAGCGATGCATCATATTTTGGCTTAGGATGCGTGTTGATACAAGGGGGTAAGGTAGTGGCATATGCGTCTCGTCAGCTTAAGACGCATGAAGCGAACTACCCGATGCATGACCTGGAGTTGGCTGCGGTAGTCTTCGAACTGAAGATTTAGAGGCATTATCTATATGGTGAGAAATGTATCATTTACACGGATCACAAGAGCCTCAAGTATCTCCTCACCCAGAAGGAGTTAAACCTTAGGCAGCGTAGATGGATAGAGTTGCTTAAGGATTATGACTGTTCGATTGAATACCATCCTGGAAAGGCTAATGTGGTAGCTGATGCACTGAGCCGTAGGGCTATTACTGATTTGAGGGTGATGTTTGCTCGTCTCAGCTTATTCGATGATGGCAGTTTACTGGCTGAACTTCAAGTTAAACTAAGATGGATTGAGCAGATTAAAGGTAAGCAGTTGGAGGATAAGTCACTGGGTTCTCGTTTTCGACAGATAGAGAATGGGGAAACTTCAAATTTTGGGCTGAATAGCGAATGGGTACTTTGTTTCTGTGGGAGAGTCTGTGTACTGAAGGATACTGATTTAAGATGGTCTATACTGCAAGAGGCATATAGTAGTCCTTACGCTATGCATTCTGGTAGGAATAAGATGTACCGAGACCTTCGGGAGTTTATTGGTGGCCAGGTCTTAAGCGGGAAGTTACTGATTTTGTAAGTAAGTGCCTGACTTGCCAGCAGGTTAAAGCGGAGCATCAGTTGCCTTCAGGGTTGCTTCAGCTAGTTAAGATTCCACTTTGGAAGTGGGAGAGAGTAACTATGGACTTTGTTAGCGGGCTACCCCTAACACCTTCTAAAAAGGATTCGGTGTGGGTCATCGTGGATCAGTTGACCAAGTCTACCCATTGTATACCTGTTCGTACTGACTATTCATTGCAGAAGTTGGCTAAGCTGTATGTGTCTGAAATTGTAAGACTGCATGGGATATCAGTTTCTATCATATCTGATAGAGATCCTCGCTTTACGTCTCTGTTCTGGAATAAGTTACATGAGGCACTGCGTACAAGGTTGGACTTCAGTATTACGTTCCATCCTCAGACAGACGGCCAGTCAGAGAGGGTGATTCAGATACTGGAGGACATGTTAAGAAGTTGTGTGATTGACTTCTGGGGCAGTTGGGAGGATTACTTACCGTTGGCTGAGTTTGCATACAAAAATAGCTACCAGTCTAGCATACAGATGGCACCTTACGAGGTATTATATGGTCGTAGGTGTCGTACTCCTTGTTGGACTGAGTTGGGTGAGTGGCGTGTTCTGGGTCATGAGTTGATTTCTGATACCAAGGATAAAGTGAGGTTGATTCGGGATCGACTTAAGGCAGCATCAGACAGACAGAAGTCTTATGCGGATCTGAAGCGTAAGGAGATTGAGTATTCAGTAGGGGACTTGGTGTTTCTTAAGGTCTCACCATGGAAGAAGGTACTGAGGTTTGGTCGAAAAGGCAAGCTAAGCCCTAGATTCATTGGGCCTTATCGTATAATGAAACGTGTGGGACCGGTTTCCTATCAACTTGAGTTACCTCCAGAGTTGGACCAGATTCATGATGTGTTCCACGTCTCTATGTTGAGGCAATATCGCTCTGATCCTTCACATATCATTTCGACTGAGGAGATTGAAGTTAGACTAGATCTGACCTCTGAGGAAGTGTCGGTTCAGATTTTAGACCGTGATGTGAAAATTCTAAGGAGAAATTCGGTTCCCCTGGTTAAGGTGCTATGGCATAATCACATTTTTGAGGAAGCCACATGGGAACCTGATGAGGTGATGCGACAACAATACCCTCATCTATTTTGATCAGGTAAATTTTGAGGCTAAAATTTTCTTTTAGGGGGTAGGGTTGTAACTCCCCAAATCTTTAGTAATTTAATTGTGTTATGTGGCATGTTGGCTTACTTGCTGTGTTAGTTAAGGGTCCTGAGTAGTGGGAGAAGTCCTGGGTTCAAACCTGGCTTTAGCAAAATTTTTGTCTTCTTGGTGAATAAACCCTTGCATGATTGATAATGGACTTTTAAATTAAAATGAGTAAAACAGGGCAATGTAACGCCTTTTAGCTTAATGGTAAGTGGCGTGTGGGTGTGCCTAGGGGTCTTGAGTTTGAACTACCCTATGCGCAAGGGTGTTATATTTTGCTACTCTCGCAAGGTATGTAATTGGGGTTGATCGAAACTCTGATGGTTGGAGTGTTTGAGGGAGAATGGTGTGTGTGGCTGGTTGTTAGGGGGAGTTTGAAAGGAGTTTGAATTAGTGGTTTGAGGGATTTGGGGAGAGTTAAGGGGAGGTTGAGGTGTGAGGTAGTGTCATGCCGAAAGTGGGAAGTCTATGTAAGAGTATGCGCAAAGATCAATCATGAGATGGTTGTAGTAACATACTTGATTTACCATGTTTATTAATATAAGGCATTTCCATTATTATTTCAGTTTCTTTTCTATGTGTATAAATAAACTGTTTTATAATAATGTCCTGAGAATAATATGATTGTTCTTAAAAGATCCTTAGTCAAGTATTATTGCTGACTAGGACAATAATAATGCATTAAGACTAACATGTAGTTGATTGATGATAAAGAGTTGTCATTGATATGGAGTGTCAAAATCAATGCATGAATATGTGTGTTAGAGAACAACATATTGGACTGACCTACTATGAGATGTTTCTTGGATTATTATGTAATTGTCACAACATTACTCATAGTGATTAATATGTATATGATCCTCAGACTTGAGATCATCATTATCCCAACATCGTGAGTTGTATATTTTGATACAGTCAAATGTACACCGTAACTAGTTGTTCTATAAAGGCTAATGTTGGATATACCATAATCTATGTAGAGGGATATGGTTAATCAATATAGAATAAGTCCCTCTTACATAATGGGAGTAATATCTTAGGCCACTTGATTGAGTGAGACTAGAAATGCATGGCCATGCTCAAATGATTTGATATGAAATGTCATACTTATTTGTATATCATAGTCTACTCAAGATATCAAGAAACATGAGATGGACTATGCAAGTGTGACTTTTCCATGACTTGTGTTTATTCCAGAGATAAAGGACTTAAGGATTAATGCATGAAAGGTAAATCACAAAAGGTTATGTCGAATCATGACTTCTTGTAACTTAGGTAGCAATGATGCATTGCTAGATGCCACTCATTATATGTAACATTAGAATCGTTCTAGTATTACTGCTAACGTTACAAGAGCCTACAAGGTCACATCATATGGTTGAGATGATCGAAATAAAACATAATTGGTATTGTGTTTGGTTGTCACATGAATTAAATTAATTATATAATTAATTTAATTGGGCAATTCAATATCGAACATATTATATGTACAAGGATGTTGTACACATAATGAGAACATAGTTCTATTAATATATGAATTTGGTTCATATATAAATTTAAATAAATATAGTTTATCGAAATCTTTGTTATAATTAATGCAATTATAATTTTTGGTTAAAGCATTATTATATTTATTTATTTTAAAATTTTGTGAATTAAGATTCGTTATAAATATACCAATTAAAAAGGGGAGTTATATATAAATAAAACCCTAAACCTAGCTTGAGTGGTCTAGCAGCCGTCAAGTAAAGAAAATCTCTAAAACAGTTTTAGAGACTTCTTCCGTTCATTATCAATTGGGTGGATTACGTAGAGGTCGGCATCTAAAAAAGTTACGAATTCGTTCGATAGTGGTTTTGAATTCTCGTTGCCAAGGCGTCACTGTCTACTCAGATTGAAGTTTCAGTAATTTCGAAACCATTATCGTAATATAATTTTCCCCCAATTCGTTCCTCGCACATGGATCCATGGTTTGGGTTGACAAAATTTTATTTTTCTGCTACGCCTTGGGGGCACCGGCATTCCAATAGTCTATTGTGCATATTTGGTCACTTTTGTTCTGAGTGCCGAATTGGTGTTTGAGTTTTTGGGGTTCTCTGAAACGATTGTCTTTTGTTGTTTTCTTTTCGGTTATTGCTCATTTGGTGGCTGAATATCATTAGTGACCATTCGGGTATTCTGGTTTTGCTCTCCTATATCGTGTTTTACTTAGTCGACTTCTTCTCTTTCCTTAACTTTCTCCTCTCGAATATCTGGTATCCCTTTCTTTGCTCACTTTTGGTTTTGTGTGCCGAACACTTCCTTTCTTGTAGCCGAACCTTGTTTCATTCCATCAACCTTCTTTCTAGGGACCATTGCTGTTTCTCTTCTACTTTCCACTCTCTCGAGTTTTGGAGGTTTGCCTTTCCATCTCTCTTTAGATTCAGCTCTCTCCCTCCCTTTCACTCAATCACTTTTGCATTGGCTAAGCATCGATTGGTAAGACTTTGTTGTTTCTGTGTATTTTTTATTAGTATTTCCTCTTCTCCCTAGATGCTGATTTTTATCACTTCTTTCGTTGATCATGGTACTTTTTGTTTCGGGTTGTAGCATTACTTGTGGAGTGAGGGAGTTCGGTTGGACTTCAAGAACGATCGAAATCTACCTCTCGTCTCTTGTTTTAAGGTAACATAGTTCGTTGGCGTTGTATTAAACTGAGGCACTTTTGGGGTTCTTGATCTTTGCCAAATGTCCATGATTCTTGGGTGGTTATGCGATGTTCAACCTTTTTGTAAGCAATATGTTTAATGGGTTCATTTGTCATACAGATAATCATCAAGTGTCTGATATTAACTTTTGTCGGTGTTCTAAGCAGGCTTAAACCACGCTCGTTCAAGCTAAGCATTAGTAAGTAGTCTTTTGGAACAAGTTTCAGTTGGGGGTTTCTGTTAAACACGTATGTTAGATTTTAACCAAAGTTTCTAATTGTGTTAGGTGGAGTGCTCGTGGGCTAACTCGCTCGTTTTCGTAATCAGGTGTGTAATCACACTGCTTCATTCGTCAAATGGCAAAAGCCGAAAAAACTATTACCATTGATGCCACCCGACCGTGTGCTCGCTCGTGTGGTCATCTAAACACATAAGCACGAGCACGTGATTGTAGAGATCACCACGAGCGATTCGTGGGCATAGGTCGTTTTGGGCAACGCTGGGCTAAAATGGGCCGTGTGGGCCCCACGAGCTCATGGGCCCCGTACGGGCAAACCACACGGATGTGTGGAGATTATTGGGCTGGCTATGTTGTTTACACGGTCAAGGCCATTATTTGGGCTTATTGGGCCACACGAGCGTGTGGGCCCACATGGGCCGTACGATAGGCTTGGGCCCATTTTTACTGTTTAACTGTTAAGGTTACACGGGTCGCACGAGACGACTGTGGACCTACTGTTGGATCGGTAAGAATACCTAAACCCTAATTTATGTTATGACTGTTATACCCCTATGAGATAAATGACGGATATACCCCTATATGTTGTATGACTGTGGTGCATGCCATATTTTCTGTATAAACATTTATATTATGTTGCATTGCATGGTGTGGGATATATAATATTGGAGGAAGTGTACTGAAAGGCTATAAGCCTATTACTTGCAGCTTTGCTGCAAATACTGTTAGTGTCAAAACGGGTACTTTATTCTAGAGTGTAAGGATGGGTGGGTCGGTCTAATCCCTGCATGGAGTGTAGGGCTGGACGGAGTGGAGTGTAGAGGATGGTTAGGTAGGATCTCTGTATGCATCTCTGATACTGTACTGAATTGGGCTAAGGCCCACACTGTTACTACTACTGTAATGGGCTAAGGTCCACATTGATATTGCTACTGATATGGGCTTAGGCCCAGACTGTTCAATACTGTATGTTTGACTGCTTGATAAATAGGGATTACTAACTGAGTTTCATAAACTCACCTTTTCTGCTTAATTGTGCAGGTAATCCTTAGGCGGGTCAGTGCTGCGAGGGACTTGGAGATGGCCACACCATTATTTACATTTTCGTTTTGATTTTAGTAAAAGTAGTTTTATTTAGGGTAAATTTTATATAATAAGGCTGTTTTAAGTTTTAATTTTTATTTTGGGATTTAATTTAATTGACTTATATCTGCTAGCTGTAGGATTTGGGTTTCCAAAAGGTAAATGATTTTCAACCACCATGCTACGTAACTTGATTTAAAAGCTTCCGCAACGACAATGTTTTAAAATGTAATAACGATAAAGTGTGAGACATGTTTTATTTAACGGACCTATAATTTAGCAAATAAAAATAACAAGTTATCTTTTTAAAAAGTTCACAAACGAGGTTTTTTACACAAACAGACTTTTCTAATAGATCTACGTTTTTCAAAACTCAATCCAATGTGACATCACAGATGCGGCCATAATGTCTAGGATGGGTTTGGGGTGTTACAAAAATATTAAATAACTTTCCTATGTTACCCTCACACTTTAGATAACACATTGTCCCTAATGTACAACCTTGAATAGATAAGGAAAGAAGTTACCTGATTGATCATGACATTGCAATGGTCTAATGGTGGGTACTTCTATCCTTGTTCGTTATAAGCTCGAAATTATTTTGCTTCTTTCATGTGGGGTTCCTATATAGAAAACTTGAAAAAGAAAACAAAACAAATATAAAAGTCTACTGTCAATCTTACTTCTAAAGCAATAAACTAAAAATTATCCAAAATTATTTGTTTAAAATCAAAAGATAAAAAATCATTCATTGTCAGAATCATTAAAATAGGGCATCTACCCCCTCTCCATTGGTGCCTTCCCTTTCCCCCATACATGTCCTCGAGCAGAGCCCCTTCTTGACAATTGTGTATGTCGGGTTGGGCTACGGATGATTGGTCCTTTTGACATAGAGTATTATGGCTGGAATATTGCCTCGTAAACATCATCCTCCCTTTCTTAGAATTCTTGCTCAGTGGCCTCTTCATTCTTCTTTTCTTCATTACTGTTCCCTTCATCATCTTCGCTTCTGTACTTCTCGAAGTTAGTATGGAATGATTCAGATGTATAAATGTTCGACAAGTAATTTGGTTATCTGAGATTACTTTTTTGAGTGAACTCCTTAATTATCAGTCCTGATTCCTGCATCCATCTAATCATCCATTCTAGTTTTGAATATTATCTTTCCATTCCTTGCTTTTGTTCTTGTTTTCTTATTAAGAGATGCGAGAATGTCCTTTTTTTTATTTCTTTTCTGGTTCCAATCTTTGATTTCTTTATGATTAAGCCCAACATATTGAGTATAAATGGAATCACCTATCAAACTCTTTGTTTCCCTCATGAATTGCTTGTTTACTTCCATTGGAACCTCTACATTCTTGGAAATTGTCATAACTAGGTGGGGAAGGAAAACCCTGACCTTCTGGACACTAACACATCTCTTTATTTGATAGATCCATTCCTTAATTCATATATGTTTCTTCTACAAAATTCCAGACAATAAAATTGTTGGAAAAGTATTGACATTTGAAACATTAAGAGTAGGTGTAATTCTAGTGCAAATAAATTTCATCCACATTTTAGCGATCGAGAACATTATGGCTTGATTGAAAGTAGTTGGAAGTCAGGTATCTAGTTAGAGGTTCTATTCTCCTTGAATTTTAGTTAAATATTTGGTGATGCTTTCCATATTGATATCTTTAAATTCCGTTAAATCAATATCTTTTACAAAAATTAGATTCATAGTATGGGGCATCTTAATAATTACAAATCTTTTTCAGGGAAAATGGAACATCCTTTCCTCCTACTATTATTGTTTCCCACATGACCCATGTGGTCTCTGGGTTTCTTCGTCCCTGAGGGCAACATAAAATTCTTGTATGAGAGGAATAACAACATATTCTTTTGGGATCGTACAGAAATGCCCATCTATGGTACCGAACTAGAGACCAAGTTTCATTGCTAATAACCATCGATGGTTCAAATCCTCTTTCCTGAATAAATGTTTTACCTTGTAGTTCAAGAAAATATTTTTCAGCATTATGAATTCGAAATTTTAAAGGATTTGAGACTGCTAGTGGTTCTTGAGTGTTTTCTTTTCTAGGCTTCTGATGTGACATATTCAATGTAGTCGTACTCTAAAAACTAACAAACTATCAAGCAATGTATCCAAAGAAATAGTAAAAATGAGTTAGGAACCCTTAACCTCGATTAGTTTCTTTGGATTCCTCGAAGTTCTTTGTTACGGTTTGCTTTTTCAATTTTATATTCTTAGTTCCTACACCAAATAAGATTATAAGAAGAAGAGGAAATTTGCAGCAACATAAGAAGAAGAATAAATGGGGTTTTAAGGTATAAGGATTTAAAGGTTTTGAAAAAAAATAGAGAGGATTTGAAACTCAATAGGGTTTAAAACTTTGTATAAGGGTTTAACTGTTTCTAATTTCAATACATTCCAAGCTATTTTACTATATGGTATTTTATAGAAAAGCATATATGCATAGGACAATGGATCCATCAGTGGCATGAAGGTTGGGATTTTCTTTCCCCATCTTGTGACAGCATTTTGTAGAAGCACAGAGGTCCCTATGGAGGAGAATGAGCAGTTTATGCGCCCATCAAAGAGTTTAATCGATGATTCTATGTATATTTAGTATATAGAACTCAACCGAAAATAGATTATAAACTGGAACAAGAGGAGAAAGGAAAATACAAATGTCCTCCCTCACTCAAAAGAAAAGAGAAGATGATGACAAGAAAAACAAGCGAGAGCAACAAAGTTAAAATAGACAGGATGATACGATGGATGCAAGAAACAAGCCCAGTTCTTCAAGAATTTGCATGGCGAAACAACATGAGAGTTCCAAATTGTCTGTCAGACATGTTTGGCTCAACACAAATCCATCATGAAAGGGCAAAGTAAGAAAGTAAAGAGGAAGAAAGTGATGAGGTAGAAGAAGAGGGGAAGAGGAGAAGGATTTTAAGGAGGATGATTGAACCTCTAGTTTTTGTTTATAAGAATTGATTTAAATTAGGATAATCTTTAATTTTTGTTTTTAGGAGTAGGATTAATAGTATATTCTTTTTTACTTCTCTATGTTGTTTTAGAATTTTCTGAGTAGGAACCTAACATGAAGAAGCACAACAATGTCTAATTTCCAACGATCAAAGGAGGAGGCGCCCACCAATAGCTTATGGAACTACCACGATCAATCAGGTAACTTATTTCCTTACCTTTCCAGAGCTGCATAGTGAGGATAATGTGTTTTCTATAGTGTGGGGGTAACATAGGAGATCTCTTTTAATTTTCACGCTTTTCTTTGATTTTTATTGTTGATTGTGTGCTTGAGCTTGTAGAAATACAAGTGATTGGTTAGGAGCTTGTATATAGGTTGATTGTATTTACTATAAATTTGGAATGATAGTAGATGATTTTAAATTTGTTATTATTAGACTACTAAGTTCTATATATTACACTGTAAATAGGCATCGAGCAATTGAATGTACCATATGATATAAGAAATACAAGAAAACAACATGCTAGTATGTATAATAGATTATTGAATTTGTAATTGTTTGGTTGATTAAATTTGTGAATATTGAGATACATAGGGATGACCTAAGGAATTGTTTGGTATACACCTAGAGCCAAAAAGCTAACCCTATTTATTTCATACCTAGTACATATATTTGAGACACAAAACACTTCTTGATGAACCATCACGCAAAATCTGAGCCAAAAACATTAATTTGTATTTACCCTTTTTCTTTGGTCCTGAACTACATGACTATAGGCGTTTGGCCTTACATATTGAAGGTTAAGTAGATACATGTAAACTCAAAATTATAAAGGGCTTTTCTATATATTTTTACAACTTTTTTTACTTAATAAATATGCTCATCTTGAGTAATTGTTATTAAAATAAGTGAACTTCACTTAATTAGTAATATTGGGCATGAATTTATAAAGTATGTGAAATTATGCTTAATTACATGATTTTTGTACATATTTTATATTATTTCATATTAATTTATTAATATGTGATTTTTTATTATATATGAGGACCATTGAAGATGTGATTGATGTGAATGAAACATGGACATGTACAAATCAATTCATGTGGACGGCAAGACCATGCAACTTGGGTCTTGAGGTTGATAACTTGACCCGGTAAAAGATGTGCTAAAAGATAGACATGTCTGCTAAATTATTGGATTGAGAAACTGTCCAATAAGGAGGAATTAAAGCCTAGTTTCGACACAAGTAGATGGCTACCCAAAAGCAAGCTTTGGGGTATCTAATTGAAGGTCCTTATAGTTGGAGAATAAATAGAAATCAACCCAACAACTTTGCTATTGAAACCATCCACCCTATGGCTATTAATAGCCTTGGTTTAAATTCAACATGAGGAGACTAAGCCATCCCCTTCTGCTTGAAATGTGGTCGGCCATGTGTGATAGAAAAAGAAGGTATTTGAATCCTATTTTAGCAAACTCTACCCCTTACCTTCACCTATTAATACCATGCACCCATCATTTCTCAAATCATCCCTCATAACTCATTTCTCTTCTGCCATTAGCATTTTCTCTACATTCCATTTCCCTTTTCCTTTCCCTTGCATAGCCGCCCATCTCCCTTCCCATCCTTTAGCCAACATAAGCTTTGTCTAAAGCATTTTTTGGCCGGCCACATTAGGAACTCCTTAGCAAAAGAAGCATCGAGCAAAATAGAGGAGCGCATCAGTCAAAATAGATCTGAAAGGCTACTGAACTGAATAAAGTTTACTCTTTCCTCTTGTTATTTAATTTAATTATGTTTGATTTTAGCTTATTGTTTTTGACATCAACTATGGTATTTTAAATCCTATTTGCTAGGATGATTATGTTAATTCAATAAGATTTATTTTATTCATGTTTAATATGTTTGGGTCTCAGTCGATCATGTTTTAAATTAGTATCATGATGCATATCATTCATACGTGATTGGGTGCATGTAACACCCCAAACCCGACCCGAATGTTATGGCCGGATCCAGCGAGCCACATTGAAGTGTTTTATCAAAAACCTTGTTTTCATTGAAAACCCTTCAAAAGAGAAAATTAAGTAACATTCAGTTTGTATTTAGTTCTAAAATGAGGTGTATTCAAAATGAACTATTTTTTTATTACTTAGTAAAAATTCTCTTTATCTGCGGAAGCTTGATTTTAAAATAATTATTTTCAAAAACTTGGGATATGTCTAAAAGAAATAAATCCAGGTTCCGTATCAAAAATTCAAAGCGATGTAATGACAATGAAATAATATCTAGCGGATAGGCCTTATTACAATCCGGACTGAAATAACTTAAAATACTAGAGATTATATGTTTAAAAAAACAAGTCCAAGTCATCTTGCTGGCTGGCCACCTCGGAGTCCCTCCAACCGTCGAACCGCCTACTGAGGATCACCTGAGAAAATTAAAAGAGGGGGTGAGTTTTTGAAAACTCAGTGTGTACAACCCTCGACAAATAGTAAAGCAAGCAATAGCAAGTCTTTTTGGGCCTGAGCCCAATTCAATATCAGAACAGATGTAAAGCAATCAATTATGCACGAATCCTACCCATCCAACAGCTATACACCATCTCTATCCCCCGATACACACCATGTGGGGATATAAATATCGAGCCACCCATCCGATGCACTCCAATGGTAGCCCGGTTGCAGTACTACCTAACGTTGCAGCAAGTTGCTACTCATATATTGGGCTTAAAAAGCCACCGGTGGATCCACGGTCATCAAGCAACCATGCGATCCTTATATTCTTCCTCCGTTCCATAAAGCCCAACCCATATGCAACCTAAAAAGAATGTCATATGAATGCAGCAGGTATACATGTAACATCCATAAATCTTACATTCAACACATAGGGATATTTTAGTCATTTTCGCCCTTAGGGGGCATTTTGGTAATTTCTCTTTATTATGGGTTTAATATTTCCTTGGCCCGTTAACAAGTCCTCGTTGGCTAAAGTGAATAGATACTATCCATAAATCTTACATTCAACACATAGGGATATTTTAGTCATAAGGACGCCTTACTAATCACTAACAGAATCACAATTATTCATTTGGCCCCTTTAGGCCCAATGTCATTTATATGGCCCATCAAGCCCAATCATATTCATATGGCCTGTCAGGCCCAATCACATTCATAGTCATGCAATCACATGATTTTTCATCACTTAGTAACAAATTGCCAATTTTGCCTATTATGGGCCCTACAGACCATCAGGCCTATTTAGCCCATTTTGGCTCGGTTGACCAATACACGATCTAAGTCCACGACATTTTGGGATTTGCCAGTGTGTGTGTCCAGTGTATGTACACACTTGGTACTAAAACGTGCTACGATCTACTTAGCCACGAACCTACAAATGATGTCACTCAATGATTTATCACACACTTATCAAGTACGATCACCAAAAGCCGAAAATCTCACCTTTGCCTTACCTTGAACGACAAGCCTTAACAACCCTTCCTTGATCACTAATCACGACTATTTCTTAAATCTGCATCAATCTTAATCATTAAGAACTAAACAACAAGTGACTCGCAATCATCTTAAGTCACTCTTAAATCATCTATGACCATTCGACCAACTTTAACCAATAAAAGAGGAATACTTACCCAAAACCCCAAAATGCCTAAGGAGCAATTCAACAGAGATCTGAAATTCAAGATTCGATACTAATCCCCTACCAAAACCAATTTAAAAAGAGTGAGGGAGAGAAGAATTTGGTACTAAGAAGACCAACTAAAAGAAAGTAAAGTACTTACACAAGAATCGATCGGCCAACGTTGAAGAAAAAGTGGCGGCACAACAGGATTTTGGCCAAAAGATATTCGGCTTTAGTGAAAGTAACAAGGAGCAAGAAAGGAAAGAGTCTGATGAGAAAGGAAGGGAAGAAATCAGCACAAAATAAAAGAGAAAGAATAAGGGATTTTGGCTTTTAGATATTTAGAGAGAAGTTTTTTCGGTAAGATAGAAAGGAAGGATTCGACATTAGCCTAGGATTCCCAAAATCGGGACCTATATATACTTTAGTCGAATTTACCTATCCCCAAATTTCCAATTCGGCTCCCCTTCTCTACACCTTTTATCTCCTTACTTTTCTCCCTGATAACTCCTTAATCCCTTCCTTAAATTTCTCCTCTGATCACTCCCTTCAGAGTTCACATCCAACGCCACTAATGGCCATTTATTGAGCAAAAATAAATTCTTCTTTTGAGAAAGGAGGGATTCGAACCCCAAACCTCCTTGCCATGCATGTGACGGCACCTCTAAGCCCCACATGTGACGCTACTTGCCACTCCAACACAAGGCTCCTTATGTCTAATTCCTCCTTCATTTATTTAAAAACCAAACTACTTGCCATCAAGGTTCTTTTAATTACTAAACTATAATTTCCTTCACCTCAAAGTTCGAACTCAAAACTTAACCAAGGCCTATTATCACATAAATAACACTTGACTAGGAATATTAAGCACAAATTTTATCAAAATAAAAAAAAAAGTTCAGGATTTTTGGGGCCTCTAAAAGATATTTCGTCCTCGAATTTTTACCTGATCCAAACAGTTGAGGATATTGATGTCACATCGCTTCCTCAGGCTCCTAAGTAGCCTCCTCAGCCTTGTGATTACGCCAAAGAACTTTGACTAATGGGACGAACTTCCTTCTTAGTACGTTAACATCATGGCCAATTATTTGTATGGGCTCTTCCTCGAAAGTTAGGTCTGGCCTAACCTCGATCTCCTCAACTGACACGACATGTGAAGGATCCGAACGATACCGTCTTAGCATGGAAACATGAAACATGTCGTGAATTTGGCTTAGTTCAGAAGGTAATTCCAGCTAATAAGCGACTGGACCAACCCGCCTCACAACCCAATATGGCCCAATGAACCTTGGGCTTAGCTTCCCCTTCCGTCCAAACCTTAATACCTTCTTCCACGAAGAGACCTTAAGAAAAACTAAGTCCCCCACCGCATACTCAATCTCTCGACGCTTAAGGTCAGTATACGACTTCTGCCTATCTGAGGCCTCCTTTAACCGATCCCGAATCAATTTTACTTTACCCTCAGTATCTGCTACTAACTCAGGGCCCAAAACTCTTCGTTCGCCCAATTCCGTCCAACATGTTGGAGTTCGACACCTTTGCCCATACAGTACTTCATACGGAGCCATCCCAATACTTGCTTGATAACTATTATTGTACACAAATTCGGCTAACAGCAAATAGTCTTCCCAGCTACCTCAAAACTCAATTACACATCCCCTCAACATACCTTTCAAAACTTGGATCACCCTTTTCGACTGTCCATCAGTTTGAGGGTGGAATGCCGTACTGAAGTTCAACCTAGTACCCAACGCCTCATGCAGCTTATTCCAAAATTACGAAGTGAAATGTGGGTCCCTATCAGATATTATGGAAACTGGCTCTCCATGCAATCTTACAATCTCTGCCACATACAACCTAGCCAGCTTTTGTAATGAGTAATCGGTGCAGACCGGTACAAAATGGGCAGACTTGGTTAATCGATCCACTATAACCCATATCGAGTCTTTTTTAGTAGGCGTCAAGGGTAGCCCACTAACAAAGTCCATAGTAACCCCTTTCCCAATTCCAAAGTGGAATCTTTACTTGTTGAAGCAATCCTGAAGGCAACTAATGTTTCGCCTTCACCTTTTGACAAGTCAAGCATTTACTTACGAACTCTATAACCTTGTGCTTAAGTCTAGGCCACCAATAAAGCTCACGCAAATTCTGATACATCTTGTTTCTGCTAGGATGCATAGCATAGGGACTGCTATGCGCTTCCCGCAGTACAGACTACCTTAGATCATCGTCCTTTGGTATACACATTCTCCCACGGAAACACAACACTCCTTCACTATTTATCCCAAAGTCTGACGTCTCCCCATTTTCTACTCGTCTAAAATGAGCACCCAAAGTCTCATCCACTAACTGCTTACTTTTTATCTGCTCGACCCACACTAGCTTTACTTGAAGCTCAGTTAACAATCTACCATCATCAAACAAGCTTAAACAGGCGAGCATAGCCCTCAAGTCTGACATAACCCTATGACTCAACACGTCGGCTACTACATTTGCTTTATCAGGGTGGTATTCAATCGTACAATCATAATCCTTCAATAATTCCACCCATCTACGCTGCCTATGGTTTATCTTCTTTTGGGTAAGGAGGTACTTCAAACTCTTATGGTCCGAATAAACTATGCACTTCTCCCTGTATAAATAATGCCTCCATATTTTTAGCGCGAAAACTACCGCAACTAGTTCCAAGTCATAGGTTGGGTAATTCACCTCGTGAGTCTTAAGTTGACGTGACGCATAGCAACCACCTTTCCTTCCTACATCAATACATAGCGAAGTCCACGTGCGACGCGTCTCTATAAACCGTAAACTCCTTCCCAGGCTCTGGCTGAATCAACACAGGGGCCTCAGTTAAAACCTTCTTAAGCTTTCCAAAACTCTCTTGTTGTTTGTCTGTCTAATCAAACGGTACCCCCGTTCCTCAACAATTTAGTTAAAGGTACAGCAATTAATGAAAAGCCCCCAACAAACCGCCTATAGTACCCTGCCAAGCCCAGAAAACTTCATATTTCCAACGCTGACTTAGGTGTTTTCCAGTCTAACACTGCTTTAATTTTTTGGGGATCCACCTTAATCCCCTCAACTGACACCACATGTCCTAGAAAAGTAACCTCCTTTAGCCAAAATTTGCACTTACTGAATTTGGCATATAGCTACTTCTCCCTCAAAATCTGCAACACAATCCTTAAGTGTGCATCATGCTCATCCTCATTTCTTGAGTACACTCAGATGTCATCTATAAAAACCACCTCGAACTGATCCAGGTAGGAAGCGGCAGGTGCGTTCGTCAGCCTGAATGGCATCACCAAGAACTCGTAGTGCCCATAACGAGTTCTGAAAGCTGTCTTATAAACATCCACCTCATTAACCCTCAATTGGTGATACCTCGAAAGTAGATCAATCTTCGAGAAAATGAAAGCTCCCCTAAATTGATCAAAAAGATCATCGATTCTCGGCAAAGGGTACTTGTTTTTAATAGTTAACTTGTTCAACTACCAGTAGTCGATACATATTTGAAACGTCCTATCTTTCTTCTTTACGAATAACACTGGTGCTCCCCACGGAGACACACTTGGTCAGATGAATCCTTGATCCAACAATTCCTGAATGATAAGTCGTAATTTATACATATTTTTATCCCATGCTTAGCACATTTTTTGAGGAATTATCATTAGATTAGTGGAATTTGATGCTCCTAATCTTTTAAATTCATGTCTTATACCTAGGTGAGCATAGGAAAGTAAAAAGAACGAGAAACGGGCCAAAAATGGAGAAAATGGTCCAACGTGGGAAATCAACACGGCCTGGACTTCCTCACACGGGTAGATCACATGCTCGTGTCTATTTAACAGCTTTGAACACGGTTTGATGAAATTGCACACGGGCGTAGTACATGGCTGTGGCCCTGTCGAGCCCAAGTTGAGTTCTATTCAGAAAAAGGGCAATTTTGAGGGTTTGAAAGCATTCTAAAGCCTATTTAAAAGACCCTAAAGGAGGATTGAAGGGGCACACAGAGTAGGAAGCAAGGAGTTACTCGAAGAAAGCCAATTGATCTATCTCAAAAGCCAGATTCACCTTCAAGACTGAAGATCTCCCTTCAATTTCCTTTAGGGGTTTTTGGGTTTTCTTTATGTTTTGTCATTATTCTTCTGAGATGTTTTCTTTTACCATTTTAACTAAACCCCCTAAATACCTAAGGGGGATGAAACCTAAGACGGATCTTGTTAATGTTTTCTGAACTATATGATGAATACTTGATTTGTTCGTAATTATGATTTTAACCCTTGTTTGAAGATTCCAGGATATTGATTCAAGTATTGATGTGCTTATTCGGAGGATGAATAGTCCCTGTCTAAGAGTAGATCAATCATAATTAAGCAATGCTGCACGCAATCCTAGAGATAGGATGACATAAATCTACCGGATTAAAGTCAAATCTAATAAGGGAATCCATAGATTGAGTTAATGCAAAACTAGGAGTTTTAATTAGAAAGAGATTCCAATTAATCAACCTAGGGTTAGACGTTATTAGTCTTGAATAGTGATAATAATATAACTTAGGGATTTCTACGGATCAAGTCAAGTGAATAAATCGTCTGGTTCAGAGTCGAATAGTAAGTGAAGTCTAGGTGGATTCCTCCTTGGGTATTGTCCAAATCAATCAGTTTTCTAAAAGTATTTCCCCAATTTACTTTCTGTGCATTCTAAGGTTAGCTAATTAGTTCAGATAAAACAACCCCCATTATTCTTAGGCTAGATAGCAAAAAGAAAGTTAATACTAGTACTTTTAGTTCCTTTGGGTTCGACATCCGGTCCTGCTAAAACTATACTACTGTTCGATAGGTACGCTTGCCTTCATCATGATAATAGTTAGTTTCAAGTATGATCAATTATAAATTTTAAAACTTATCGCGAGTGACAATCAAGTTTTTGATGCCGTTGCCGAGGAACTAAGATATTAGGAACACTCAGTTTTTATTACTTTAGCCATTATTTTCTTATTTTATCTTGTTTTGTTTCTAGTTTTACTAAATTTTCTTTTATTGTCTTCTATGACTAGAAGAAACCCATTGGGACCTTTAATTTTTGATAGTGAGATTGAAAGCACAGCTCGCAGAAACCAAAGAGAAATTAGGAGAAGCTTACAATACATAGAGGAAGGGCAAGAGGAAGATACTCCAACTACAACCGAGTAAATGACTGATAATTAGGATAATCTGCTACCTCCTGCGATTGCTGCTGATCCAGTAAATCAAAATCCTGCACCTTGTACTATGTATGATTATGCTAAACCTCTTTAACAGGAAATGAATCGAGTATAGTTAGGCCTGCTATTGCTGCAAATAAATTTGAACTGAAACCTAACACAATTTAAATGATACAACAGTTTGTTCAGCTTGATGGTTTGCAGGACGAGAACTCAAATACTCATTTGGCCAATTTTCTGGAACTCTGCGACACATTTAAAATCAATGGCATTTTTTATGATGCCATTCGCCTTTAGTTATTTCCCTTTTCGTTGAGGAATAAGGCTAAATAGTGGTTGAACTCATTACCACGAGGGTCAATCACTACTTGGGAATAAATGATCGAAAAGTATTTACTCAAATATTTTCCACCTGCTAAAACAGCTAAACTAATGAATGATATTTCTTCTTTTGTGCAGATGGATTTAGAAACACTCTATGATGCATGGGAGAGATACAATGACCTACTGCGTAGGTACCCTCACCATGGATTACCCTTGTGGCTGCAAGTTCAAATGTTTTACAATGGTGTGAACCCCTCGACGAGACAGATAATTGATGCAACCACTGGTGGAACCATCAACAAAAAAACACTTGAAGAGGCTTACAAATTTATCGAAGAAATGTCACTGAATAACTATCAGTGGCAAGTCATGAGGACTAAACCAACTAAAACAGTAGGCGTTTATAACTTTGACTTGGTTAATGACAAATCGTGGAACTCTTGAATAAAAAGATTGATGGTTTACTTGGTGATAAACGCCTAATTATACATATTGTTACCCCAAATACTTAGCATATTTATGGATATTTACTATTAGGTTTGTGGATTTTGGTGCTCTTAATCCGGTTATTTCATGTTTTGTACTCAGGAGAGCACCAAGAGTCAAAAGGAGCCAAAAACGAGCTTAAAAGAGACAAAAATAACCAAATCAAGAAGATCACACGGCCTAAGCCTTACCACACACGGCCGCTCACACGCCTGTAGTGCCGCCGAGGTGTCGTCCAAGGATTTCATGATTCACACGGCCTGGCCATTGACCCACACAATCGTGTGAAATTTAGCGGAACGAACACGGCCTGGTAAACACGTCACCCGGTCGTGGCACACGGGCGTGTCCCTTTTTTAAAGAGTTGTATTTTACACGGAGAAAGGATACTTAGGGAAGCAGAAAGTCAATCCAAAGCCTATATAAACACCCTAAGTATGACCTACTGAGGGGGGCTTCTAGAACTTTTCTGGAACATAGAACCACACGCCAGGAATTACTTGAAGGAAGCCAGACGATCCATCCCAAAAAGTTAGAGCTACTCCAAGACTGAAGATCTCTCTCAGAATCCCTTCAGGAGTTTTAGAGTTTTCTTCATGTTTTGTTATTTTTATACTTTTGAGATGTACTCTTATTTCATTATGAACTAAACCCCTTAGATACCTAAGGGGGATGAAACCTATGATAGATCTTGTTATTATTATCTGAACTATATGATAAATACCTGATTTGTTCTTAATTATGTGTTTCTAATGCTTGAGTTAATATTCTGGGTATTGACTCATGATTTAATGTGCTTATGCAGAGGAGGAATAGACCCTGCCTAAGAGTAGATTTGGCATAATTAAGCGGAGTTGATCGAATGCCTAGAGATAGGGTTACAAGATTTTACTGAATTAGGGTGAAACCTAATATGGGAGTGCATAGATCGATTTACTGCTCCCCTAGAGGTTTTAATTAGAAAGAGATTTCAATTAATTCAACTGAGGATTAGGCGTTATTAGTCTCGAAAGAGATAATAATATAGGTTAGGAAGTCTCACGGATCAAGTCTAGTGAATAAATCGTTTGGTTCAGAGTTAGATAACAAGTGAAATCTAGGTGGATTCCTCCTTGGGTGTCATCTTTATCAATTGCTTCTCTTCAAGTCTTTTTCCAAATTTTCTCTTCGCTTTAATTAAATTAGTTAATTAGTTTAGATAATTAGTTTAATAAACAAACCCTTTTATTCCTAGGTTAAATAATAAAAAGATAGTTATTACTAGTACTTTTGGTTCCGTTGGGTACGATATTCCAGTCTTGCCATTACTATACTATTGTTCGATAGGTGCGCTTGCCTTTTCATTGTGATAATAGTTAGTCTAGGTTTGATCTTTATTATAAATATTTATTACTTGTTACGAATCATACGATCAAGATTTTGGCGCCGTTGCCGGGGAACTGAAATATTAGGAACACTTAATTTTTATTAATTTAGCCATTTATTTTTCTTGCAATTTAACTCTATTTCTATTTTTATTTTACTAACTTTCTTCTTCTTTCTCCTGGCAGGTTCTTGTAGTGTATGACTAGAAGAAACCCATCAGGACCGTTGCTTTTTGACGAGGAAATTGATCGTACAGCTCGTAGAAACTTACGAGAAATTAGGCGCAGCTTAGGATACATAGAGGAAGAGCAAGAGGACGATATCTCAACTACTACTGAAGAGATGGCTGAAAATAAAGACAATCCGCCATCGCCGACCATATACCATTGAATTAGCAAATCGAATCTGCTCCCGTACTATGTATGATTATGCTAAACCTAATTTTACAAGAATCGAGTCAAGTATAGTTAGACCTGCTGTTGCTGCTAACAATTTTGAACTAAACCTAACACGATTCAGATGATACAGCAATTTGTTCAGTTTGATGGTTTGCAGGATGAGAACCCCAACACGCACTTGGCAAATTTCCTAGAACTGTGTGACACTTTCAAAGTTAATGGCATTTCTAATGATGCCATTCACCTTCGGTTATTACCTTTTTCATTGAGGAATAAAGCTAAACAGTGGTTGAACTCACTACCACGAGGATCTATTACCACTTGGGAGCAAATGACCGAAAAATTTCTATTAAAATATTTTCCACCGACAAAAACAGCTAAGTTGCGTAATGATATTTCTTCTTTTGTGCAGATGGACTTAGAGACACTTTACAATGCATGGGAGAGATACAAGGATCTATTGCGAAGGTGCCCTCACCAATGGTTATCTCTATGGCTGCAAGTTCAAACGTTCTACAATGGTGTGAATCCCTCGACAAGACAAATGATTGACGCAGCTGCTGGCATAACCATCAACAATAAGACACTGAAAGATGCCTATGAATTTATAGAGGAGATGTCACTGAATAACTATCAGTGGCAAGTTATGTGGACAAAGCCAACAAAAAAAGCCGGCGTTTATAACATCAATTCGGCCACCATGCTCTCTAATCAGGTAGAACTTCTAAACAAGAAAATTGATGGTTTACTTGGTTCTATGCAAGTACATCCAGTAATAAGGTATGACTCAAGTGGAGGAGGCGTGCATACAGAATACCCACCATTCAATCCTAAAATTGAAGAGGAACAAGTCAACTATATGGGTAACAATAATTTCAGATCTCAAAATAACCCCTATAGTAACACTTATAATGCAGGTTGGAAGAACCACCCAAATTTCTCTTGGGGTGGTCAACAGAATCAAAGGCCACAAAATCCTCAGAATTTTCAACAGCCACCATATCAACAAGAGAAGAAACCAAACCTTGAAGAGATGCTATCCAAATTCATCTCAGTGTTAGAAACTTACTTCCAGAATACTGAGACAGCACTCAAAAATCAACAAGCATCAATTCAAGGACTCGAAACTCAGATAGGCCAACTATCCAAATTGATTTCTGAACGACCACAAGGTAGTTTTCCAAGTAATACTAAACCAAACCCAAGGGAATAGCTCAATGCAATTGATACTCAAGCAGGATGCGATGAGACTGAGCCAGAACCAAGGCAAGAAAATCTGGAAAGCAAAGGTGATGGTGAGGTAAGTCATAATAAAATGGTAAGTACGAATTATAAATCTCGTGTGCCATATCCTAAAGTGATGATGAAAGACGGAACAGAAGAACAATTTGATAAGTTCGTCAAACTCTTAAAGAAATTACATATTAACTTACCTTTTATTGAAGTTCTTTCGCAGATGCCCAACTCAGCAAAATTCTTAAAGGAACTTCTGACCAATAAAAGAAAATTAGACGCTACGTCGCATGTGGAACTCAATGCAGTCTGCTCAGTTATTCTAAAGAATAAGCTACCTAACAAGTTGAAAGATCTAGGGAGTTTTACAATTCCTTGCTTAATTGTTAGTTTATCTATGAATAATGCTTTAGCTAATTTAGGGATAAGTATAAATGTTATGCCTTATAAAATGTTTAAACGACTAGGTCTCAGTAAACCCAAACAGACTAGGATGAGCATACAATTGGCTGACAAAATAGTTAGATTTCCTAAGGGTATTATTGAAGATGTTCTCGTTAAAATTGATAAGTTTATTTACCTAGTAGACTTTTTCGTCCTAGATATGGATGAGGATAACGAGGTATCTTTAATTTTAGGACGACCCTTTTTAGCAACTGCCAGAACAATTATTAATGTCGGCATAAGAGAGCTAACACTTTGTGCAGGTGATGACGCAGTAACACTTCAAGCACGCGACTCAGTCAAAACCTCTAAGACTCAGGATAATGCTATAAAACCTGTCGATGATAAAACTAATATTCAATCGTCCTTGCAGGAACCTCCTCAAACCAAGACAACAGAGACAGTACACTACTATCATGAAGAGAAAAAAGACGTCCATGAAGAACGAAGGCTACGGATAGAGGAGCTAGATAAATGGTGAGAATACAAACTGAGAACACATGATAAACTGAAACTTCGCCAAAACAAGTCCGCTACCTCTCCTAATCAACTTAAGGTAGGCGATAAAGTCTTACTAGATGCCACAGATCCCCACATTGTCACTACCACACCAAATGAGGAGATCCCTCTTACGGTACTCAGTATTTTTCCATATGGCACAGTAGAGGTAAGTCATCCATTACAAGGAACTTTCAAGGTAAACGATCATCATCTCAAACTTTATAACGGTGAGAATTTTAAGGACGATGGGGAAGAGCTACGACTCCACGAACCTCCCTCAATACATCCATAAGGGAAAGTCGAGCTTCGACTATAAGCAAGCGCTTCTCGGGAGGCAACCCGAGTACTAACAACTTTTATTTGTTTAACAAGATTTTTTTTAGACCACTAATTGAATCTTTGAATGTAGATCTATAACCCTCACACGGCTACCCACACAGGTGTGCCTAAAGCCATGGCAAAATAAGGGAAGCAACACGGCCGTGCGATACGGCTGTGTGGAAACAGGGCAAAGATTTCCCCAAAACACGGGATGTGATAAATCCCCACGGCAGTGCAACATGGCCGTGGGTGAGGTTGATAGATGAACACAGGCGTGGGAATGGAAAAACATGGGCATGATAGGGGCAAGGCTCGATTCTGTTTCTCTAACATGGCCGTGCGACACATCCGTGCTATTAAATCGTGGACAATGATACACAGGCATGGTACCATATACACGGGCGTGGGAAAAGTGAACGAAGCTAAGCACGGCCGTGCGATATGGCCGTGTACCACACACGCCCAGGACACACGGGTGTGGGATAGTAGCCACTCCAGCGCCACCACTTGAGGCCCCCGCTAACGAGGATCATTGAATCCTCCTATCTTTTTCTCTTTATTTTTATCTTTCTTTTTATTTTTATTCTTAATTTTTAATTTCATTTCAATTTTATTATTTTCTTATAAAAGACATATCTATAGTAGTAAATTTTACTTTCTTCATTTTTTTTTCTGGTATTTCTAACAAGTAATCCCACTACACTCTCTTCCACACCAACTCTTAATAAGCTATTCATGATTCTACAGATTTCCAAGCAAGCTGCTAGGTATATTTTACGGAAAGAGGAAACAAACAGGGAACAATACAAAACGAATGCCATGTTCAACGACCCAATTTCTTCATCTAGCTAAGAACAATGGCAGCTACTACTTTTCCCAAACACTACAGCCTCAGAATCAAGCTCCACATGGTTGTGGAGAAAAACAATCGACCAAGCTTCCATTTCATGCATGGTATGTGTTTTAATCCCTTTTTAATGATTATTATGTTTTTAGGCTCGTTTTAGTTTAACCTAACTAACCCAGGGATCAATTTGTAAAATTGTTAAATGCTTAGAATTTTACCATGGATGAAATTGGAGTGTTTTTGAAAAGTTTTGATAAATTATTAAGCTTTGTTGCTAAATATAAGTATTTTGTTAAGTAATTTTTGATGATTTCTAAGTTTAGGGACTGATTTATGAAAAAGGTAAAATTCAAGGAAAATAATGTAAATTGTGGATAAATATGGGCTGTAATAGGGTTCCAAACAATTCGGATAAACAGGAAATTGAATAAAAATGTTTAATTTTTATGTTTTGGGCTTAGGGACTAAATTGTATAAAAGTAAAATGTTGGGGGCAATTTTGTAAAAATGCCAAAAGGACTTAATTGCATAAAATAAATTAATTTTTCTATTAGAATTAGTGAACTGGATGCAATTATTATTTTAGATCAAGGATGAATGGAAAATTGAGGAGAAGAGAAAACTACCAAATAGCCCCTATACTTAGTCGTTGCTGCAATTTAGTCTGGTAAGTTCATATGAACTGTAATCGTTATAATGTTATTTAAATTAAATGTTTACTATGTTGTATTTAATGTCAATGAATAAATATATATGAGAATGTATCCACATTATGACGAATTGATGGATATTGAGTCTCGGTTGAACCTTAAGAATTCTTAGGATACAAATGACATGTCATTAGGGATTTCATGTTCCGGGTACTGGTCTTGAATGTCCTATCAACTGCTGAGGTCCTAAATTTGTCTCCATAGCTCGTGCAAGCAGCATCGTGTAGCGTACATTCCAACCCACAACTCGTGTGAGCAGGCCCATTTCATGACTCGTGTGAGCATTAATGTAAAGGAAATGTTACGATTATATGTAAACGCACACTTTATGTGAGCTTTCCTGAGTATCTGAGGTAATTCTAGATGGTTCAACAAGTAAGAAAAGGAGTGGAACGGTGAGTGACTCAATGGAAAGGTTCATGAGTTTATATGGTTTGTCAATGAATCTACTAACGTGTGAGCTTGATGATGCTTAAATAGGCTTATATTAAATTCATGGTATTGAAAATGGTAAGTATGCAAATGTAATGAATCAAATCTTATGGTAATGATTATGAGTTATGTAACACCCTTCACCCGTATCCGACCCCAGAACAAGGTTCGAGGCGTTACCGGACTTAAACATTCACAAACATATAAAATCGGGTCACAAAGTTCTGCCCAAAATTATAACTTGCAAACCACAATAAATAAAGACCACATCTCACGGCCATGTACAAAAGCTCAATGTAGGCCAATACGTAAACCAAATCATAATAATAATACATGACATGAAATAAACTTCTTATACATGCCACTCACATGAAAACATTTAACATATACTAGCCAATACTCCAAGGGTAATGGCTTGATAGTGTGATGCTGCCTCCCGACGACTTCCAACCCCGAGCTAACCTGACAAACTAAAAATAAATGAAAAGAAGGAAGTAAGCTTTACGCTTAGTAAGCAAGTACATAAATAATGAATAAAGAATTTAGTATGATTACATAATAACTCAAGTGTATCTACTTTTAATTTCACTATTTATTCCACTTTGGTCAAGCTGTCTCTCCTGCGTCATGTTCACTAAATAAATCATAACTCGAGTTACGAAACTCGAAATCCAATTCTGTAAATTTTCATTGAAAATAGACTCATATATATATTCACTAATTTTTTTCTAGAATTTTTGGTCAAGCCAATTAGTACAGTTTATTAGTTAAAATTTCCCCTGTTACACAGCTCGACTGATCTGACCTCTGTTCACTACGAATTTAATTTCTCCCAGTATACAATTAAAATAATCATGAAAACTGTTTCATTTAAAACTATACTCAATAATGAATTTATGCATATAAACTATATTTCTTAATTTGTTTTGTACAATTTTTAATGATTTTTCAAAGTTGGAACAGGGGATCACATAGTCATTCTGAGCAAGTCACACACAATTATAAATATCTCAAAATATAGAATTCCTTTACTTGCTCCATTTCTTTTATATGAAAATAGACTCATCAAGCTTTAATTTCACATCTCATTCAGCCTCTAGTTAAATTCCTACTATTTTTGGTGAGTTTTCAAAATCACGTCACTGCTACTGTCCCACAACAGTTTTAGTGCTAATTCACTCTTTCACACTTTCTTTGTATTAACCTCATTTTAACATACATATCACAATTCATTTTCACTACATTTCATACATTACAAGTATAGGTCCATAATTACATTGTCACCATAAAGCCATCCCGTTGAACAATTCGGATCAATTCCCGATACTTGATGGTTTCAAAGACACTGCACTCCACCATCATATTTCATATAATTCGGCTCTCTTGTACACATGGTGAACACTTAGTACCACCCATGTGACCTAGCCAATTTATCTCGTAGCTCTCTTGTCTACATGGTGTCCTTCACCTGGAACCACGCATGTGACCTAGCTACATATATCCCGTAGCTCTCTTGTCTACATGGGATACTTCCTGTATCACACATGTGACCTAGCCACATTTATCTCTCTCCCGTCGCTCTCTTGTCTACATGGGATACTTCCGAATGTTCAACCGGGATTTCTCTCTCTATTACTTATTTCCATTCTTCCAATAATCAATTTATGCTTCAAAATCGGCTAAAATATATATAATAGGCTGAAATATAAAAATGTAAATGAAGTTAATGTATTATTTACATACAAACTTACCTCGGTGCAAAATATAGAAATTTTGCAATTTAGTCCAAAACATTTTCCTTTCCCCGTTCGAGATCGATTCCATGCCTTTCTTGATCTATAATATCACATTTAGCCTAATAATTAATCACACTATTCATGTGGGTCTAAAAATCATATTTTTACAAATTTGCATTTTGACCCCTAAACTTTTGCATATTTGCACTTTTGCCCCAAGACTAGAAAATTAAACTTCATCCTATTTCCTTGTGTTTTATGACATACTGATCATTTTTCCTTCTATGGAAACACTAAATTCTCACTCTAACACATAGTTATGAACAATAGATATTTTTATCGATTATCTTAGTTTTACTCGTTTTTACTGAAAAATCACTTAGCAAAAGTTGTTTAACACAATTTCAAGCTTCATATTCTACCATAAAACATCAAAATAAACACATTTCACCTATGGGTATTTTTCCAAATATGAACCCTAGCTTAAATAATTGATAGAATAAGCTTAATCGAGCTACCTGGGATTCCAAAAACGTAAAGAACATTAAAAGCGGGGCTTGGAATCACTTACTATTGAGCTTGGAAAGCTTGAAAACCCTAGCCATGGCCTCCCCCATGCTAATTTCGGCCTCCATGAAGAAGATGAGCAAAATTGGCTTTTAATTTTGTATTTTAATTCATTTTACCCCTAAATGACCAAAATGCCCTTACTACTAAACTTTCAAAAATTCCTTCCATGTCCTAATTTTGTCCATGAACTTAAAATTGGTCAAATTGCTATTTAAGACCTCCTAATTAATATTTTAAAGCAATTTCATACTAGAAACTTCTAGAATGCAAGTTTTGCAACTTATTCAATTTAGTCCCTAACTTCAAATTAAGCACTTTATGCATTGAATTTCTTCACGAAATTTTCACGAAATCATGAAATCATATCATAAACCTCAAAATAATTATAAAATAATTATAAAACAATTATTTCTATCTCGAATTTGTGGTCACGAAACCACTATTCCGATTAGGCCCTGATTCGGGTTGTCACAAGTTAAATGGTATGTTTATACATGGTTGATTTCATACGTATGATGAATAAGTATACTAACTTGTGAGTTGGATGGTGTTGAGTAGGCTTTTATTAAGCTTATGGCATTGGTAGTGGCTTATGCTTATTCTATGATTTGTATTATAAAAATGGCAAGTTATGCTTTCAGTTTATATGAGCTTACTAAGTACTCATTGCTTACATAGTTATTTTCATTTGTTTTATAAATTATAGGAAGCTTAATCGATTGGAAGATCGTCAATGACCTATCACATTATCCAGCAATCAATTCGGTAGTTTTTGATGGATTTGGCTATGGTTTATAATGAAATGTATAGGGTGATTTTGAAATGGTATTATGGTGTATGTATTAATGGTGTTTTGTCATGTATAAGCTTTGTAAAGCTATGTTGGTTTGGTACACTTTAATGCCTTACCAAGATATGTGATTTTGGTTACTTTAAAGTGTTGTTTATAAAATTATCATAGCATATAGATGATGGCTCGAAAATGATTGCTTGTGACATGTTTTAGTTCATATTTGAACTGGGTTATCATATATGGAAATGGTAATTGTAACGCCCTGAATTTTAGCCCTAGAAGTATTAGGTTTTGAGCATAGAAACAATTAGAAGGCTGCACATAAATGTTTAGTTGTGCAAGAAAGTGACACAATTATGTATCTACTTCTGTGGTTATGTGTTCTGGAAGTGTCTAAAAGGTCCCAAGTTCAAGCTTTGGCTTGGGAAATTTTTGTTTTTTGTTTTTAATTAATAAACCCTTGTCCTTAATCAGCAAGCTTATAATTATTTGTTGGTGAGAAATGTCAGAATAGGCCTGCTGGTCTAGTGGTTGAGTGGAGTGCAATTGAGTAGGAGGTCTGGAGTTCGAGTCCTGAATTGTGAAAGGGTGTTTTATTTTATTGCTTAAGCCGTGTTGGTATTTTAATCCAGCCAAAATACTGAAGATTTTGACAGAGTGTTGGTTTCGGTTGTTGAGGGGATAATGGTGAGATATTAGGGAGGATTTTAAGGAGAGTTTTTAGGGATATGAAGAGAGGGTTGTGCCAAATTGAATTCTTTTAGGCTCTCTCTAAATTTTCAGCTAGAGTTTGGTTTTTTCTCATTCTTAGCTTCTATCGACTATTTTCCTTACTTGAAGGCCGAATTTTTGCTAAGGTTCCTACTGGTTTCTTTTCTTCTTCTTTTTCCACTTTGTTGTTCCTTCGGAGATCGTTTCTTTGTTTCCCCTATTCATTGATTTTTTTTCCTCTCCTCTTTGCTACTATTTTCTTTCTCTTTCATTGCTGTCAAAAATCATTGATTATTGCTAAGTTTAAAATGCCCTCTTTCTCTCAATTCTTGTCGATTCTTTCTTCCATCTTTTTTTTACCCTTACGGTGCCGAACTTTCTCTATTGCCCTCTCCGCTGATTTTTGAATTCTATTTATGTTCTACGTGTCATGATTTCGCCAAGCCATTTTGGGTAAGGAAGGGAAGCTATGCCTCTGATATTGTAATTTTTGTTGTTGTAAAAGTTCCTAACATTCAGTTATGTCAAATTATTTTGGCAGCAACATCACAACGAGCATGGTCTAATTTCGAAGATGTTGACTACACCATTTGGAGCGGTTGGGGTAAGCGACATTGTTAGTGTTTGAGTGTTGTTGTTAAAGTGATATTCATTTTGACCGCGACTAATTTTGGGTCACGTATTGGCGTTGTTTAGGTACGGTTCATCTCAAGAGGGGTTACGTACCTAGTATCCTAGCAGGTGTGTAAAACACTACCCAAACTATAAATCCGCAAAAAAGCCAAAAAATGTAATCTTTGATGCCACATGGGCGTGTGCTCACTCGTGTCGTAATCCAAATGAAGAAACGTAGGTGTTTGATCGTAGAGGCCACTATGAGCGATTTCATGGGCTTAGGCCGTTTTGGACCATGTTGGGCCGAAATGGGCCATGTGGGCCCCACACGGGTAAATCGCACGGATGTGTGGAGAATATTGGGCCAGGTCGTGTAATCCACATGGCCAAGGCCATATTTGGGCTTTGTGGGTCACACGGGCGTGTGGGCCCACATGGGCCGCATTATGGGCTTTGGGCCCATTTTATCTATTTGATTGTTAAGGTTGCACGGGTCGCCCGAGATGCTTGTAGACCTACTGTTGCGTCGGTAAGTATACCTAGACCCTCAAATTGGTAAAATGACTGCTTTGCCCTTATGAGGTAAAATGATTGTTTTGCCCTTATGTGGTAAAATAACTGTTGAGGTAAAATGATTGTTTTGCCCTTATGTGGTAAAATGACTTTTTGCCCTTATGAGGTAAAATGACTGTTTTGCCCTTATATGGTAAAATGACTATTTTGCCCTTATGAGGTAAAATGACTAGTTTGCCCTTATGTGGTAAAATGAATATTTTGCCCTTATATGGTAAAATGACTATTTTACCCATATATAGTAAAATGACTGAAATGCCCCTATATGGTAAATTTACTGTTTTGCCCCTATGTGTGGTATTTATATATATGTACATGTATGACTGTATTTTAGCTTGCTATTTAAACTGTAATGGGTACATGTATGATTCTATTAAATGACATGGCATGACTATATAATGCATTAGATGGGGATGGGTTTATTATGATTGGAGGAAGTGTACTATACTGGCAGCTTTGCTACAAATCACTGATGGCTTTAAGCCTATTATATTGGCAGCTCTGCTGCAAATACTATTTAGTGCAGCAACCGATGCTATTTTTGAGTGTAGGGATAGGTGGGTTGATTTTATCCCCACATGGAGCGTAGGGCTAGATGGAGTGGAGTGGAGTGTAGAGGCTAGCTAGGTAGGGCTTGCACATGTTTTAAATTCTTGCATCGCACCGACATCGCACGCTCATCGCTTATCGTTATCGCAATGGGCCAAGGCCTAAACACATGACTGTTTCTGTATTGAAATGGGCTAAAGCCCAAAATGATAGGGTCACTGTTACTGATACGGGCTTAGGCCCAGACTATATTTGCTTACTGCACGATTGACTGTTTGCTTATATGGGATTACACACTGAGTTTTCGTAAACTCACCCTCTTATTTTAACTATACAGGTAATCCCCAGTCTTAGGCGGATTGGTGCTGCGAGGGACTCAAAGGTGGCTACATAATCGCATGTACTTCTGTATTTAATTTTTAAATTATAAGTAATTTTATTTTGGGTATTTTTGACATAATAAGGCCTCTTTTCTAATTTGGGGTTTTAGTTTGCTTTGGTTATAACTGCTAGTATAAGGAACTTGAGTATTAAAAAGAAACAACGTTTTTACAAAGTAAACGCAAGTATGCAACTGTTTTAAAAAGCTTCCGCTATAAACGAGATTTTGAAATTAATAACGTTTTAAAGTAAATACTTTTTGATAATGACGCAAGTTTTAAAATCATCTCTTAGATCACACAAAGAGGCTAAATAAAGATTGGGCTTTTCAAATGAGATTACGATTTACGAAAAACACTTCAATATGATATCGCCAGATTCGACCATTACATCTAGGCTGGTTTGGGGTGTTACAGTAATATTATCATGTATAGGTCTTTTGCATTGATAGTTTAACACCCCTAACCCGTATCTGTCGCCGGAGTAGGGTTATGAGGTATTATCGATCAATTCACAACATATATCATACATTTATCAAGCATAAAGCATTCATTCTCATAAATTTTTTAACACAATCACATTGTCCCTTATAAGGGCCTATGAGGCCTTAAACATGCTTCAGAAGTGGTTTGGGACTAAACTGATAACATATGAAAATTTTGGAAACTTAGAAAAATTTCAAACATATAGGAGTCACACGCCCGTGTGAACAGGCCGTGTGCCTCACACGGCTCTAAACACGCCAGTGTCTCAGGCTGTGTGGAAACAGGGCAGACATACTGACTTGGGTCACACGGCCAACCACACGCCTGTGTGTCT
This sequence comes from Gossypium anomalum, assembly GCA_025698475.1. NCBI lineage: Eukaryota > Viridiplantae > Streptophyta > Magnoliopsida > Malvales > Malvaceae > Gossypium > Gossypium anomalum. The sequence goes on from CM046963.1 coordinate 46,465,547, forward strand.
AGCCCATGCCAAACCTGTAGGGTATACTGACTTATGTAACACGGCCAAGTCACACTCCCGTGTGCTGAGCTGTGCGTAAATTAGCGAGTATACTAACTTGTACCACATGGCCAGTCACATGCCCGTGTGTGAGACTGTGTGAAGCATATTGACTTCATTTTAATTTCAACACTAGGGGACACACGACCGTGCAACATGACCGTGTGTCACACATGGCTGAGACACATTGTAACAACCCGATTTTGGGCCTAGTCGAAATAGTGGTTTCAAGACCACGAATTTGATGAGAAAAAACTTTATTTATTCTATTTTCATGGTCCACAGTTTAATGAAATGATTTTGGGAAAATCTTGTTCGAAAATTTTGACGTTTGAGCACTCAATTTAGTAAAAAGGATTAAATTGTAAAGAGTGTAAAAGTTGAGTTCTACATGCTAAAGCTATCTAATTGTTATGAAATTTTAAATTCAAAGTCCTTAGATGGTAATTACACCATTTTACTTTAATTTGGACAAAAATAGACATGAGGTAAGAGAATTTTAGTGTTTTGAGAAAAGGTTATTTTGGTCATTTGGTAATTAAATGAATTAAAACAAAAATCAACTCAAAGTTTAGTCCATCTTCTTCATGCTTGGCTGAAACTTGCAAGGAAGACATAGCTAGGGTTTTTCCACTTTTCAAGCTCTATTGTAAGTCCGTTCTTGCCCCGTTTTTAATGCTCTTTACATTTTTGAAGTCGTTATCACCTGATCTATCTATTTCTACCATTAATTTGAGAGATGATTGAGGTCTAGGGTTTGACCCATGTTAGATATTTGTGTATTTTGATGTCTAATGGTAGATTATGGAAGTTTAATGTTAGATAAACAACTTTTGCTAGGTGATTTTTGATGAAAATGTAAAAAAGGACCTATTTGTAAAAAGATTTCAAAATGTGTATAAAAGTGTGATTAAGAGGAAAATGTGAGCTGTTATAGGCATGAAAGAGGTTTGTCTAGGCTTGGATCTTGATGAAGTTGAATAGATTTCATTTTTACGAGCCCAGGGACTAAAATGTAAATATGTCAAAGTTTAGTGGCAAAAATGTAATTTTGTCATAATGTAAGTTTTAGACTGAATTGAGTAATGCAATTAATAAATGAGTTAAATTTGCTATTATAGATCAAGAGAAACGAGGTTCAGACCTAGATCGAGGGAAAAACAAAGTATTTGACGATTAGGTCAATTTCTTACTATTTTTGTGCCGAGGTAAGTTCTTATGTAAATAATGCATTACCTTAATTATATTTTAAATGCTTCACTATAGTATGAATTATGATCGACCATTGAGCGTATTCGACAAAGTTACGACAAGCATGAAATCCCGATTGAACCTTAGGAATAATAGGATACAAATGTCATGACATTAGGGTTAACGAGGCTATGTGTAAGACCATATGTAGGATACGGCACCAATATGATATTTTGTGTAAGACCATAGCTGGGCTATTGGCATTGATGTGAGATCCCATGTAAGACCATGTTTGGGATATGGCATTGGTATAGTACTATATGTGCTAAATACCCGAGTATCCTTTAGTATTCTAAGTGGTTCAACGGGAAATGCAATGAGAATTGTCAAAGTTGTAAAAGAATGTGATATTTTGTAAACTGGTATAGGTATGTACCTAAGACTCATGCTTAACGAGCTCGATATGAAATGAATCCCTCGGTAAGGTTGTGATGGAGTAAGTTTGATTATGAGATTTATAATGACATTTATGTTAATTTACTTCAAGTTAATTGTATGTTAAATGTGAAAAGTTTTAAATTTGGATGTTAAATGTTTATGAAAAGTTTTAAATTTGGATAGAAATTTACGTCTTAGTTTTGTATGTTCGTAGATGTATAAGTCCAGTAATGCCTCGTACCCTATTTCACGTCGAATACGGGTAAGGAGTGTTACATTTAGTGGTATCAGAGCTATAGTTTAGTTAATTCTTGGACAAACGTAGCGTGTGTAAGAGTCTAGCTATACATGCCATAAATGAATTGTGATAGTGTGATGACTTCTGACAATTTTAAATTGTGTTTTTGTATAGTAAATGGATACCAATCGAGCTGAGGCTGATGACGTTGAAAGTAATGCGTCAGCTCCCGCTCAATGGGCAGCACCGTCTGATAGTAGACCCCCAACGATTAGTCAGGGAGAAGGGGGTAGGGAAGCCTTTCTCCATATGATGAAAGAGTGGTATACGGAGTTTGTTCGAACAAACCCAAATGCCCAACCTCTTCCACCCCTACTTATTTCTCGATTAGTTCCCGTAGCTCCACAAGGTATGTAATTTGTAAGAATGAATAAGCCCCCAGTTGATAAGATTGAAAAGTATGGGGCTGAAGATTTCAAAGCTAATTTGGATGATGATCCCGAGAGAGCCGAGTTTTGGCTCAAAAACTCCATTAGGGTATTTGATAAGTTGTCTTACACACTAGATGAATGTTTAAAGTGTACCATCTCACTATTGAGGGATTTTGCATATCACTGGTGGAATGCACTGGTATCGGTGGTACCGAGAGAGAGGGTTACATGGGAATTCTTTCAAGAGGAGTTTCGAAAGAAATATATTAGTCAGCGACTCATCAATCAGAAATGTAAGGAATTTCTTGAGCTGAAATAGGGTCATACGACAGTGACCGAGTATGAGTGAGAATTTGTCAGACTTAGCAAATTTACTCAAGAGTGTGTTTCCACCGAGGCTATCATGTGCAAGAGATTTGAGGATGGATTAAATGAGGATATTCATGTGTTAGTTGGGATATTAAAAATGAAAGAATTTGTGGTATTGATCGAGTGAGCCTATAAGGCCGAAGAGTTGAATAAAGAAAAGAGGAAAGCTGAATGTGAAGCTAAAGATTCAAGGAAAAGACAGATGAGTAAGTCATTCCATCTCAGTAAAAGAAGTCTAAAGAAATGTATTCTCGTTTGAATTGGGTATTCTCACAGAGACCGCGGGAAGCAATACTCAAGTTTTAAATCTCAAGCCACTTCAATGGCAAGTGTGGGTAATTTGAGGCCTAACAAACCTGAATGTTAGCACTGTGGCAGATGTCATCTCGGTGAGTGTAGAATGAATGACCGAGCTTGTTTCAAGTGTGGTTCTCAAGAGCATTTTATCTGAGATTGCCCGGAAATGGCTAAGAAAGAAAAATTTCAGAGCGCGAGGCTGAGTAATACTACTAATAGGGGTAGGCCACTGAGGAATACCAGAAATAGAGCTAGTAGTAAAGGTGTGATGAAAGATACTGCTGTGAGATCCGAAGCTCGAGCACCTGCTAGAGCCTATGCCATCCGTGCTCGCGAAGAAGTGACATCTCTCGATGTTATCACTGGTACTTTTTCTCTGTATAATACTAATATAGTTGCATTGATTGATCCTGGATCGACCCATTCTTATGTTTGTGTGAAATTGGTAGCTAGTAAGGGCTTCCCTGTTGAGTTTACTGAATTTGTGATTAGAGTGTCAAACCCTTTAGGCAAACATGTATTAGTTGACAGAGTTTGCAAGAATTGTCCCTTGATGATTCGAGGTCACTATTTTTCGGCTGATTTAATGTTGTTGCCATTTGATGAATTCGATGTTATTTTGGGTATGGATTGGTTGACACTGCATGATGCCGTAGTGAAATGTAAAAGAAAGATTATTGAACTGAAATGTGAAAATGATGAAACTCTTCGGATTGATTCAGATGAGTCGAGTGAGTTACATGGTGATTTCTTCGATGTCTGCCCAAAAATATGTAAGGAAAGGTTGTGAAGCTTATCTTGCTTATGTGTTGAATATAAAGATGTTTGAATTGAAAATTGAGTCAGTGCCGATAGTTTGTGAATATCCGGATGTGTTTCCATAAGAGTTGCTTGGGTTACCACTAGTTAGAGAAGTCGAGTTTGGTATTGATTTAGTACCAAGGACCTCGTCGATATCTATTGCTCCGTATAGAATGGCCCCGACTAAATTGAAAGAATTGAAAGCTCAGTTGCAAAAGTTGACAGAGGAGGGTTTTGCGAGACCGAGTTTTTCTCCCTGGGGTGCTCCCGTATTATTTGTAAAGAAGAAAGACTGATCCATGAGGCTTTGTATTGACTACCATCAGCTCAACAAGGTGTCTATAAAGAACAAGTATCCTTTACAGAGGATAGATGACTTGTTCGATCATTTGAGAGGAGCAACAGTATTCTCAAAGATTGATTTAAGATCTGGCTACTATCAGTTGTGAGTCAAAGAGTCGAATGTGTAAAAGTCCGCTTTCAAGATAAGGTATGGGCACTATGAATTTCTTGTTATGCTTTTTGGATTAACTAATGCACCAGCTATTTTTATGGACTTGATGAATCAGATTTTTAGACCGTATTTGGACAAATTTGTGGTTGTGTTTATCGATGACATTCTGATTTATTCTTGAGACGAGTCTGAGCATGCCAAGCACTTGAGGACTGTATTACAGACTTTGAGAGATAGGCAGTTGTTTACTAAATTCAGTAAAAGTGAGTTTTGGCTCCGAGAAGTCAGATTTTTGGGACATATAATTTCAGGTGATGGTATTCGAGTTGATCCAAGTAAGATTTTGGCTATTGTCGATTTGAAACCGCCGAGAAATGTCTCTAAATTTATAAGCTTTTTGGGCTTAGCCGGATATTACCGATGTTTCGTCAAAGGATATTTGATGATTGCTACTCCTATGACCAAGCTATTGCAAAAAGATGTTAAGTTTGAATGGTTCGAAAAATGTCAGCAAAGTTTTGAGAAGTTGAAAGCATTATTGACTGAAGCACCGATTCTAGTACAACCTGAACTGGGAAAAGAATTCGTAATTTACAGTGACGTGTCACTGAATGGATTAGGATGTGTGTTGATGAAAAAGGGAAAAGTGATAGCTTATGCCTCGAGACAGTTGAAACCGCAAGAGAAGACTTATTTGACACATGATTTAGAATTAGCCGCCATTGTGTTTGCTTTAAAATTTTGGAGACATCATTTGTACAGTGAGAAATGTCATGTCTTTTCTGATCATAAGATTTTAAAATACTTGATGACTCAAAAAGATTTGAACTTGCAGCAACAGAGATGGCTTAAGTTATTGAAGGATTATGAGCTAGTAATTGATTACCACCCGGGTAAGGTAAATGTGGTCGCCGATGCGTTGAGTAGAAAGACTTTGTTTGCTTTGAGAGCGATGAATACACAGTTGACTTTGTCCAATAACGGTTCGATCCTAGTTAAGTTGGGAGCTAGACCGTTGTTTCTTCAACAAATTTGTGAAGCTAAAAAATGTGACAGTGATTTGTAAGACAACAAGAGTTCATTGTGAATCGGGTAGTGACTCAAATTTTCATATCAGATCTGATGATTGTTTGATATTCCGAAGCAGAATTTGTGTACTAAAAAATGATGAACTTATTCAAAAAATTCTTCATGAAGCCCATAATGGTTGTTAATCTATGCATCCGGGTAGTACAAAAATGTATAATGATTTGAAGAAATAGTATTGATGGTCAGGTATGAAACGAGATATTTCATATTTTGTTTCGAAGTGTTTGATTTGTCAACAAGTGAAAGCTGAACACCAAGTGCCTTCGGGTTTACTTCAACCAGTGATGGTACCTGAATGGAAGTAGGATAAGATTACTATGGACTTCGTAACTGGTTTGCCTTTGACTTCGAAAAAGAAAGATGTCATCTGGGTCATTGTTGATAGATTGACGAAATCATCTCATTTTATTTCGGTACGTATAGACTACTCACTTGATAAGTTAGCCGAATTGTACATTTCAGAGATTGTGAGATTGCACGGAGTGCCTATGTCTACTATTTCGGATAGAGATCCGAGGTTCACTTTAAGATTTTGGAAGAAGTTACAAGAGGCTTTGGGTACAAAATTGAACTTTAGTACCGCATTTCATCCGTAAACCGATGGTCAATCTGAAAGAACGATTTAGGTACTCAAAGATATGCTCCGATGTTTTGTTCTGGAATTCGAGGGTAGTTAGGAAAAATATCTATCGTTAGTTGAGTTTGCTTATAACAACAGTTTTTAGTCGAGTATAAAGATGGCACCTTATGAGGCATTGTATGGCCGCAAGTGTCGAACGCCTTTGTCTTGGACCAAACTTAGTGAGAAACAAATTCACGGGGTTGATTTGATTAGAGAAATCGAAGAAAAAGTGAAAGTAATTTCTGACTGTTTGAAAGCAGCTTCAAATCGATAGAAGTCGTACGCAGATTTGAAAAGAAAAGAGATTGAGTTTCAGGTTGGTGATAAAGTATTTTTGAAAGTGTCACCGTGGAAGAAGATTCTGAGATTTGGCCGTAAAGGCAAGTTGAGTTCACGTTTCATTAGGCCATATGAGGTTATCGAAAGAATAAGGCCAGTGGCATATCAGTTAGCTTTACCGACAGAGTTAGAAAGGATACACAATGTGTTTCATGTGTCAATGTTACGATGATATCGTTCTGATCCTTCACATGTGATTTCTCCATCAGAGATTGAGATTTGACCGGATATGACGTATGGTGAAGAACCGATCAAGATCTTAGCTCAGGAAGTCAAACAGTAGAGACCCTAGTGAAGGTGTGATCGCAACGACATGGGGTTCAAGAGGCTACGTGGGAACCCGAGGAGGCTATGAGAAAATAGTACCCAGACCTATTTTCTGGTAAAATTTTCGGGGACGAAAATCCGTAAAGGGGGGAGAGCTGTAACAGCTCGATTTTGGGCCTAGTCGGAACAGTGGTTTTAGGACCACGAATCTGATGTAGAAAATATTTTTTTTATTACATTTTCATGGTCTATAGTTTTACAAAATGATTTCGTGAAAATCTCGCTCAAAAATTTTGACGTTTGAGCACTTAATTTAGCAAAAAGGACTAAATTGTAAAGAGTACAAAAGTTGAGTTCTACATGCTAGAGCTGTCTAATTGTTATGAAATTTTAAATTGAAAGTCCTTAGATGGTAATTAGACCATTTTACTTTAAGTTGGACAAAAATAGACATGAGGTAAGAGAATTTTAGTGTTTTGAGAAAAGGACATTTTGGTCATTTGGTAATTAAATGAATTAAAAACCAAAAATCAAGCCAAAATTTAGTCCATATTCTTCATGCTTGGTTGAAACTTGCAAGGAAGACATAACTAGGGTTTTCCACTTGTCAAGCTCGATTGTAAGTCCGTTCTTGCCCCGTTTTTAATGCTCTTTACATTTTTGAAGTTGTTATCACCTGATCTATCTATTTCTACCATTAATTTGAGAGATAATTGAGGTTTAGGGCTTGACCCATGTTAGATATTTGTGTATTTTGATGTCTAATGGTAGATTATGCAAGTTTAATGTTAGATAAACAACTTTTGCAAGGTGATTTTTGATGAAAATGTAAAAAAGGACTTATTTGTAAAAAGATTTCAAAATATGTATAAAAGTGTGATTAAAGGAAAATGTGAGCTGTTATAAGCATGAAAGAGGTTCGACTAGGCTTGGGTCTTGATGAAGTTGAATAGATTTCATTTTTACGAGCCTAGGGACTAAAATGTAAATATGTAAAAGTTTAGGGGCAAAAATGTAATTTTATCATAATATAAGTTTTGGACTGAATTGAATAATGCGATTAATAAATGAGTTAAATTTTCTATTATAGATCAAGAAAAATAAGGTTCAGACCTAGATCGGGAGAAAGACAAAGTATTTGACGATTAGGTTCATTTCCTACTATTTTTGTGTCGAGGTAAGTTCTTATGTAAATAATGCATTGCCTTAATTATATTTTAAATGCTTTACTATTGTTTGAATTATGATCAACCATTGAGCGTGTTTGACAAAGTTACAACAAGCGTGAAATCCCAATTTAACCTTAAGAATAGATAGGATACAAATGTCATGACATTAGGGTTGACGAGGCTATGTGTAAGACCATATCTGGGATATGGCATCAATATGAGATTTCGTGTAAGACCATAGCTAGGCCATTGGCATTGATAGGAGATCCCATGTAAGACCATATCTGGGATATGGCATTGGTGTAGTACTATATGTGCGAGATACCCAAGTATCCTTTAGTATTCCAAGTAGTTCAACGGGAAATGTAACAAGAATTGTCAAAGTTGTAGAAGAATATGGTATTTTGTAAATTGGTATAGGTATGTACCTAAGACTCATGCTTAACGAGCTCGATATGTAATGAATCCCTCGGTACAGTTGTGATGGAGTAAGTTTGATTATGTGATTTATAATGACATTTATGTTAATTTACTTCAAGTTAATTGTATGTTAAATGTGAGTTTATAATGCTTATTATTTGCATAGGAACTTACTAAGCTTTAAAGCTTACTCCTTTTTCTTTTCCCTTGTCTTACAGAGTCACCAAGCTAGCTCGGGGGTCAGAGATTGTCGGAGATCCAGTCACACTATCAACTTAATATATTGGTTACCAATGATTTCAATATTTTGAGTTATGGCATGTGTAAGGACTTGGTCATTTTGTTATGTGTCATGATTGATTTCGTCAAATGTGTTGGCTTATGTTGGTTGATAATTAATTTTGTAAATGGCCATCAAAATTGGCTAATATTGATTTAAGTATATATGCATATGATGATGTCTTTCATGTTTGTGGGAAATTGCTTGATTTGCGTTGAGATATATGTGATGTTTGTGTATGACCAATGATAGCATGTGAATGAGGTATTGATGCATTGGTTGTGGTTGATTTGGTTGAATGTATATACTTGGAACGGTGCTATGTGTTGTTGTGTGGTTGTGCATGGAAGGGTGACAAAATGGCTTGGTAAGTAGCCTTATTTTTGTCCGCACGAGTAGACACACGAGCGTGTGTCTAGGCCATGTGTGACACACAGCTTGCCCCATGGGCGTGTGATCCAGCCATGTGTCCCTTGCACCTTAATTGTTGCAAAACAGAATGCTCAGTATTGAGCACATAGGCAGAGACACGGGCGTGCGTCTCAGCCGTGTGGATGACACGGCCTCAGGCATGGGCGTGTGCCCTGGGCGTGGGAAGTCTACATCTATTTTATGAAAAATTATGAAAATTAAATCAACCACACGGCCTAAGCACACGGGCGTGTGCCTTGGCCGTGTGACTTCAATTTGTTTTTGGGTGACAAATAGAGAGTTACACGGGTTACAGAAACAGGCAATAGTGACCACACGGCTTGCCCATACGGGCGTGTCCCAAGCCACACCGGCGTGTGGCTCTTAAAACATGAAAATTTTTTTAAGTGATGTAAAATTTTTCAATGTTCTCGGTTTAGTCCCGAACTACTTTCAATGCATGTTTTGGGCCTCGTAGGTTCGTTATAGGAATGATATGAATTTTTATGAAAATTTTTAAATTTGGATGGAAATTAATGTCTCGATTTTGTATGTTTGCACGTGTATAAGTCCGGTAATGCCTCGTACCTTATTCTAGCATCGAATACGGGTAAGGGGTGTTACACACACTCCCATGTCTCTGCCCATGTGGACAAAAATCGGTCATTTTACCAAGCCATTTTGCCACCCATTTTGCACATACTTATACAAGCCCAATTGATACCAATTTAAGACACAAATATGCAACCAAAAGTCATCAATCAAAACACAATCATACTATATCCATTTCAACCAATCCAATACTCAATTCAATGCCATTTACCTATTCAAATACCTATCAATTCAACTTGCTTTACTATACATAATTCACATGTTTATCTCATTTAAGAAAACCATTCCAACATGCATTATTAATTCAACCTCATTTACTCAATATAGGTCAATTACCTAACTCAAAACAAAGCCATTTACACATCTTTATACATTAACAAATTCATCATCACAAGCTAACTCAAATGGCCTAATTACATTTTCATCAAACATACCAAAATGACACAATCCTATACATGCCATATACCATATATACATAAATTCAAAAGTACCAAAATAGATGTTCGATAGTGTGATGATGTAACACCCCTTACCCGTATTCAACACCGGAATAGGGTACGAGGCATTATTGGACTTATACATAAGGAAACATACAATTCTGATTCATAAATTTTGCATCCAAATTAAAACTTTTTTAAATCAAGCATAAAGTCCCTAACATGGGCCTACGAGGCCCAAAACATGCTTTGGAAGTGATTTGGGACTAAATCGAGAACTTTAGAAAATTTTACGACACTTAGAGAATTTTTGCTAAAACAGGGATCATAAGCTCGTGTGGCTTCGGACAAGCCCGTATGGTTACATACGCCAGTGTCCCTAACCCGTGTAACTCTCTGTTTGTCACCCAAGAACAAATTGAAGTCACACAGCTAAGACAAATGCCTGTGTCCCGAGGTCGTATCCTTCACACGGCTGAGACACACGGCCGTGTCTCATGCCATGTGACCGATACTGAGCATTCTATTTTGCAACAATTTAGGTACATGGGACACACAGTCGGATCACACGCCCATGGGGCTGACCGTGTGTCACACACGGCCTAGACACACACCCGTGTGCCTACCCGTGTGGACAAAAACAAGGCTATTTACCAAGCCATTTTGCTACCCTCACTTGCACACATCTACACAACATCTCGTGACACAAATTCAAGCATTTAAGAGCAACCAAACCATTCACAATAATGACCATCACATACCAGTACCATATCAACATCTATCATACACACAACATTTATCATGCCATAAATCATTCATGTCAACTTCACCTTCATTAGGCTTTATTTAATTCCTTTTAGCTACCTTATTGTACACACAAATTTATCATCTCATCAATAGACCACATTACCAAATATTTCACATTCATGCCATAAATCACATTTCCAAACAATTCACATTCACCAAGCATACCATGATCATATCACCAAAGACATTGACACATATATGAATATACTTAGGCTTATAACCATGTTGCCACTATAAGCCAACTTACATGGCCAAATAGCAAAACAAGTCTTTGACGATTACAAGCCATTACATTGGTTAAAATCATATGACGCAAATAACAAAATCACCAAGTCCCTATACATGCCATAAAATACGTGAATTCATCAATACCCAAAATGATAGCTTGATAGTGTGATAGGATCTCCGGTAATCTCCAACTCGAGCTAGCTTCATGGACTATAAAACATGGGAAAGGAAGGGGGTAAGCTATATAGCTTAGTAAGTCCGTATGAACATAATAAGCAACTCTTACCAATCATTCACCGAGACCAACAATATAAACACAAGATAATATAATTTTCTATAAAGCTCACAGCTATAACTTATCCAATCACATTGTTTGCTTTATCAATTTGCAAGCATAATTTAACATGTCTTAACATTAGCCTAACAACCGTAATCTCTCCTTTGTAGCATATTACAGCAATTAACAAATAATTTCAAACCTCATAGTAAACATGCACATTGATTATGTGTACTCATATTTCCAAGCATATATCCTAATATCTTTCAATTACCTAAACTTTTACCTTCCAGTACTTTCATAACCATTTTAATAGGCAATTATGCCAATCTTTCCTTAGTCTCACATCCGATAAATCGCAATTTAAGTGAATAAAACACGCTATATCATAACTCAACTTGGATCGAAAGCCAATCAAATGATTTCAATTGAATTTATCATGAATTTTATACATCACAAGTATAGACCAATAATCACAAAGTTTTCTAAAAATCATTCTCGTGGAAATCATGAACTCACAATTTCATGAAGTCAATGCTTATAAACCTTACGTACATACCTGTATCAATTCGTAATACTTACATGCTCTTTCTCTTCTTTGACATACCCATTAAATTACCCGTTGAACCACTTAAAATACTAGAGGATACTCGGGAATCTCGTACCCACAGTACCGTACCAATGCCATATCCTAGATACGGTCTTACATATAATCTCGTATCGATGCCAATAGCCCAGCTATGGTCTTACACGAAGTCTCATACTGATGCCATATCCCAGATATGGTCTTACACGAATGTCTCATATTGATGCCATATCCCAGATATGGTCTTACACGTAATCTTAGTAATCCTAATGTCATGACATTTGTATCCTATTTATTCCTAAGGTTCAACTGGGACTTTATCTGTATCAAATCTGTGTCGGTCATTTCTGTAGTATCCTACTCAATAACATTCACATTTCATTTCAATAATATAGCATTTAACACAATTATATCAATTAAACATTTATACATATATAATTTAATGCTTATTAAACATATGAACTTACCTCGACATAAAAATGACGAAAAGGACCTAACTGTCAAATACTTATTTTTCCCCCATTCTAATTTCAAACCTCACTTTTCTTGATCTATAATATCACATTTAACTTATTTAATCATTATACTATTCAAATCAGCCCAAAATCACATTATGGAAAAAATTACATTTTTGCCCTTAAAGTTTAACATTTTTATAATTTATTCCCTAGGCTCGTAAAATGAAATGTACTCAATTCCTTCAATACCCATGCCTAGCCGAACCTTATACATGCTTATAGCAGCCCACATTTTTCTTTAATTCGCATTTTATCACCCATTTTACAACTATTTACAAATAAGTCCTTTTTAGGCATTTTCATCGAAAATCACTTAGCAAAAGTCGTTTATCAAACAACTAACATGCATTTTCCACCATTAAACATCAAAATACACAAATATCCATCATGGGTAAAATTTTAGACTTTGATTATGTCTTAAATTAGTGGTAGAAATAGATAGATCATGTTACAAGGATTTCAAAAACATAAAAATCATTAAAAAGGTGCTAGAACGAACTTACAAGCTTGAAAAACTCTAGACATGGTTTCTTCTTGTAAAATTCGACCATGGGAGGAAGATGGACAAAAATTGGCTTTTAATTTGGCTTTTTAATTCATTTAATTACCAACTTACTAAAATACCCTTAATGAAAAACTTTAGAAACATACCTAACTATGTCCATTTTTGTCCACCAAATTAACCAATAGTCTAATTACCATTTAAGGACCTCCAATTTAAAATTTCATAACAATTAGACACCTCTAGCTTATAAAACTCAAGTTTTGCACTTTTTGCAATTTACTCCTTTTGACCAAATTGAGTGCCCAAACGTTAAAATTTTTGAACAAAATTTTCACGAAATCATTCCATTAAATTGTAGACCATAAAAATATTATAAAAATAAATTTTTTTGTGTTGGATTTGTGGTCCCGAAACCATTGTTTCGACTAGACCCAAAATCGAGTTGTTATAGATGAAGTCTCTGACGATCCCCAAATCCGAGCTAGCTTTGATAACACTATAAAACATAGGAAAAATACACAAAGTAAGCTAATAAGCTTGGTAAGCTCATATGATATAAACTTAACTAATCACAAATACAACAGTCATCAATCTAATCATAATATCATGTACTTTATGATTACTAACAAACCTTTCAACTACTTTTTCAAAAGCTGATATACAGACTTTGTAACTTCTTCAATTTTAAGCTCATAACATACATGTACATACCTGTACCAATCCATAACAAGTTCATCATACACGGAATGCCATTGAATACTCAATGTCTCACACACTAAGTGCCGTACTCGACCAAGTGCCGTACATTTATACATCACATAATGTACATACTATTTTCATAATTTATTCTGGATCAAGTCAATATTCATTTTATCATTCTTCAATGCATTTAGCCGAAACAAGTTTGTTTTGACAACAACTCACTTACAACTTGTCTCAATCATTTTACAAATCTATACACTTCAAATGTTTTAATTTTTATACATAATATATAACATAGTTTTTCCAACATTTAATATACTGCAACCTAATACATACATACTATAATTATATAATTTTTTATCATATTTATCGAACTCTAATAATATAAATTAATAAGTCCAAACAACATTACCAACTTATCTCTACTTATTCAGTACATTACCTAACTATCACAATCGAATTTGAGCATTTAAAGCCCACTCACAAACATGCATGTAATCATGATTCAACTAAGTTGAACGAAAAGTTACTTATTGACTAAAGAAGATTATTTATATAATTACAAGACATTAACTATATACTAATATATCCAAAACATAAATATTACCTACCATGTGTCGAACATGACAAGTCAAATTAACATATGCATAAGTATTCGTATAGGCAATGCCAAATCACAAATTTAATCATTATCATTTTATTTCATCCCACCTTATAACCGAATATATATATATACCATTTCATTATTGAAATAATTTCCTACCAGTTCATATATGTTTTACCTATACCAAAACCTTGGCCGAAGCAATTAAACATGCTATGCAAATATGTACACACAAAGTTCATTACATCAACCATTTTCAAAACATATAACATTTAACACCTATACCACGCATATCATGACATGCAACATTATAACCGAAACAGATTAAACCATAACCAAAACCAAACTTAGGAATTAAGCTATTTTCGCATGGCTTTTAATACATATCCAAAATCAACATTTCAAAACATATGTTCCAGCCTATACATGCCATAATAGGAGTTTGATTATCTAAATACCGAATCTGTAGATAGTGTGATGAGCTTGGCTGACAGTTCCCGAGCTTGTAGCTTGACTTCAAAATCTATAAAACAAAATAGACATAACACAAGGAGTAAGCTCTCAAGGCTTAGTAAGCCATAAACAAATCAACATCTCAATTATTTATTCGATTGACCTAATTTAAACTAGAATTATTACATCAATTTACATTCAATTCTAGGCACGAATACACCCATGTTTCTTATATATAATCATATACAGTTATATACAGTTATATTATCACTTAATCCGTATGCTTGTATGATAAAAATTTACAAATCACTATTTAGCTTTCAAGGCCGAATAACCACTAAATTCTTAGTTCATATACTCATACGTACCTAAACTCATAGATTATAATATAGTTTCAAGTACTTATATTAGTCACATAACCGAATACACATAAATAGACATATGCAAAATTTACACTTATTCAATAATATCTATAGGCCGAATACACTTACCTTATTTTTGTCAATTAGCGAATTAACACATACCTGGCCATTTAGCTCATATCATACAATCCATACGCGATTACCTTTGCCCGATGAACCATTCAGAATTGGATAGGACACTCAGATAATCACATAAATAGTACAATGCCAACGTCCCAGATGTGGTCTTACATGTAACCACATATTGATGCCACTGTCCCAGACAGGGTCTTACTCGTAAACACATATCAGAATCACATATCGATGCCATGGTCTTACTCGAACACAGATATCGGAATCCTATGTCATGACATATGTATCCTAACTATTCCTAAGGTTTATACAGGGCTTTCGAACGTCGCAACTCGGTTGAAACGAAAGCTCGAACATAGTTTTCAAGCTTATACACATTTGGCATTTACAAGTATAAATTCATATATTATATACCAGCATATATACTTAACATTTAACTACATTTAGGCATGTCTTTTTTCTTATAAACTTACCTCAGACGTCGTAAAATGGGACGGGGCTGCTAGTCGATAACTTTCGTTTTTCCCCGGTCTAATTCTGATTTTTTTGGTTCTTGATCTAAACATATTCAAATTCAGCTCATTCAAACATATTTTCATTCAATTTAGTCCAAAAACACATAAATGGGTAAATTACCATTTTACCCCTAACATTTATAATTTTTACAATTTAATCCCTATTGCACAAAACACAAAATATGCAAAATTTCAAGGTACCCATGTTTGGTCAAATATTCCTAGTGTTCATACAAGCCCATATATTCCATTTATTTCACATTTTAGTCCCTTAAATTATTATTTTTGCAATTAAGTCCTAATTACTTAAAATCATCAAAAACTCCAATACAAAATATGTTAATCTAAAACATATCTTTTGTTTTTCATCATCAAACAACAAAAATCACAAGTTATCAACAATGGCACAACTCAAAATATTTATCAAAATCAAAACTTCAAGCATGGGTTTTGTAGTACTCGAAGCAGCGATCTCAAAAACGTAAAAATTATCAAAAAACCGAGCTGAACACTTACCTTAATCTAGCTTGAGAAAGGTCGAACCCTACTTTGTTTTCTTTCTTTCTCTTTATTTTAGTTTCGGTGCAAAGATGAAGGAAATAACATGAATGTGGCTTATTATTTTATGATATAATAACATATATGAATTTATTATTAATTTACCTAACTAACCTTAATGAAATAATAATAAAATTATATAACCTATGTCCATTACCGTACAAGCCACATGTTAATGGAATAATTACATTATAAATACTCCAACTCAGAAAACCACCAACTATTTGGCCCTTTTACTTTAAACTATCAAAATTTCAATTTACGCGATTAAGTCCTATTATTTAATCGGACACCCAAACGATAAAATTAAATTACGAAAATTTCACAGATATAAATTCACACAAAATAAACACAAAAAATAATTTAAAAATATTTTTCTAACTCCAGTTCGTGGTCCCGAAACCACAGTTCCGATTAGGGTCTAAATCGGGCTATTACACCTATACGTACCGGAATGAAATGAGCTGACTTCGTCAATCTGTCAACAACAATCTCGATTGCATCTTTCTTTTTTAGAGATAAGGGCAAACCCGATACGAAATCTATTGTTACCCTATCCCACTTCCACTCAGGAATCATAATAGGCTGTAATAATCCTCACGGCACTTGATGCTCAGCTTTGACTTGCTTACAAATCAAACATTTTGAAACAAATTCCGAGATATCTTGTTTCATGCCGTGCCACCAATAAAGCTGTTTCAAATCGTTATACATTTTCATGCTTCGTTTAAAATCTTTCGAATGAGTTTAGAATTTCTTGATACACATATTCTATCACGAAACATCAAATAGTCATCAGGCCCTATTCAAAACTCTGAATCAGAAGTCGACTTACATTGAGCTCTTTTTGCTTGCAATTCATTATCAAATTTTTAAGCCTCACAAATCTGCTGTAGAAATAATGATCTCACTTTTAACTCAGCTACTATTGAACCATCGTCAAACAAAGGTAATTGTGTGTTCAAAACACGCAAAGCAAATAAGGACTTTCGACTCAAAGCATCAGCAACTACGTTCGCTTTCCCCGGATGATAATCAATCACCAATTCATATTCTTCTAGCAATTCTAACCATCTCCATTGTCGCAATTTCAAATCTTTCTAAGTCATCAGATATTTCAAGCTTTTGTGGTCAGTATAAATATGGCATTTCTCACCAAACAAGTAATGGCGCCAAATTTTTAATGCAAACACTATCGCGGCAAGCTCTAGATCATACGTCGGATAATTCTTTTCTTACGGTTTCAACTTTCTCGAGGCATAAGCTAGAACTTTGCCTTCCTACATCAAAAAACAATCCAGGCCAGTTAACGACGCATCACTAAAAACTACTAATTCTTTACCCAACTCAGACTGAATTAACACTGGTGCCTCTATCAATAATGCTTTCAACTGCTCGAAGCTCTGTTGACACTTTTCTAACCACTCAAATTTAACATCTTCTTGAAGCAATCTTATCATCGGAGTCGCAATCATCGAGAAGCCTTTCACAAATCGTCTATAATAACTGCTAGTCCCAAAAAACTACGAACCTCGGATACATTTCTCAAAGTCTTCCAATCTATAATCGCAGAAATTTTGCTAGGGTAAACTCGGATACCCGGGGCTGAAACTATATGTCCTAGAAAACCAACCTCTTGTAGCCAAAACTCACATTTGCTAAACTCTGCAAACAACTATTTATCTTTCAAAGTTTGTAACATAATTCTCAAATGCTTGGCATGTTCAGATTCATCACGAGAGTAAATCAAAATGTCATCAATAAATAAAACTACGAATCAGTCTAAGTACGGCCTAAAAATCTAGTTCGTCAAGTCTATAAAAACAACAGGTGCATTAGTTAGTCCGAAAGGCATAACAAGAAATTTGTAGTGTCTGTATATTGTTCTAAATGCAGTCTTTAATACATTTGAGTCTTTAACTCTCAATTGGTAATAACCCAATCTCAAATCAATTTTCGAAAACATTGTTGCCCCTTTTAACTGATCAAACAAATAATCTATTCGTGGCAAAGGGTATTTATTCTTAATTGTCACCTTGTTGAGCTGTCGATAGTCTATACACATTCTCATTGTGCCATCTTTCTTTTTCACAAATAACACTGGTGCAACCCAGGGAGAGAAACTCGGTCTAGCAAAATCTTTATCTTTCAACTCTTGCAACTAAGCTTTCAATTCTTTTAACTCTGTCGAAGCTATTCTGTACGGAGTTATCAATATCGGCGTTGTTCCTGGTACTAATTCAATACCAAACTGAACCTCTCTGATAGGTGGTAAACTTGGAAACTCTTCGGGAAATACATCTGGATACTCACACACAATTGGTACTAATTCAATCTTTGTTTCAGACACTTTTGTATCCAGTACGTATGCAAGATATGCATCATAGCCCTTTTTCATACATTTCTGAGCTAACATAGATGATATCATAGTAGGTAACTCACTCGAATCATCAGACTCAATCCGAAAAATTTCACCATTATGACATTTCAATTCAATAATCTTTCGTCTACAATTCACAACTGCATTATGCATCGTTAGCCAATCCATACCCAAAATCACATCAAATTCATTGAATGGCAACAACATTTGCCTAAGGGGTTCAGTACTCTAATAACAAATTCAGTAGACTCTACAGGCAAAGTCTTACTAGATACTAAATTCATACATATATAAGAATGAGATGATCCTAGATCTATCAATACAATCGCATTAGTATAATAGATAGTGAAAGTACCAGTGATAACATCTAGAGATGATGCCTCTTCCCGTGCATAAATAGCATAAGCTCGGGTAGGTGCTCTTGCCTCAGACCTCACAGCAGAATCTCTCATCAAACCTCTACCACTGGATACATTTCCTGTATTTCTTGGTAGTCTCCCTCTCGTTGTCGTATTGCTCGATCTTGCAATCTGAGATTTATCTTTTTCATTTAGTTCGGGACAATCTCTAATTAAATGGTCTCACAAACCACAACTGTAACAAGCTCTATTATTATTTTTCATCCAACAATCTCCAAAATGTCGTCTCCCACACTGTTGACATTCAGGTTTAACATCTTTCACGTTACCAATACTCGATACCGATGTAGCTTGAGTTTTAGAACTGGTGTATTGCTTTACGCGATCTTTATTAGAATATCCTGTTAAAGTGATCTGTAGGTTAAAATAATATCTGGGTTTCATTGATGAAGATTGATATGGCTTACTCATCAATCTTTTTCATGAGTCTCTTGCCTCTGAATCAACCTTTCTCTTTTCTTTGCTAAGTTCTTCGGCTTTGCAAGCTCTATCTACAAAAACAACAAATTCCTTTAGTTCTAAAATTCCAACGAGAAGTTTAATGTCTTCATTTAGCCCATCTTTAAATCACTTACACATGATTTCTTCAGTGGAAATATACTCTCTGGCATACTTACTTAACCGTACAAATTCTCTTTCATATTCTGTCACGGTCATTCGGCCTTGTTTTAATTCTAAAAACTCTTTGTGCTTTTGATCAAGGAACAGCTGACTTATATATTTCTTTCGAAAACCCATCTGAAAGAATTCCCAAGTCACTCGCTCTCTCGGTTCTATAGACACCAAGGTATTCCACCATTGATATGCTGTATCTCTCAACAGTGAAACGACACACTTTAAACATTCAACTGGTGTGCACGAAAGTTCATCAAACACTCGGATCGTATTTTCAAGCCAAAACTCTACTCTCTTAAGATCATAATCAACATTAGCTCTAAAATCTTTAGCCCCGTGTTTACAGATCTTGTCAACTAGAGGCTTCTTCAATCTTAAAAGCTCAACTTCTTGAGGAGCTACAGGTACGGGTTGGGGAATAGGAGGGGCTGGAGGTTGTTGAGCAGCCGGGTTTGTTCGAATATATTGAGTGAACCATTCATTCATCATTTGGAAGAAGGCTTCTTTAGCCTCTCCTCCTGGCTACCCGTCACGGGCCAGGAATAAGATGGAGTTGTCCCTTACGCAGGAGCAGGCGCATTACTCTCAACCTCATCAGCTATTGCTCGATTGGGATCCATTACTATATGAAAACACAGTTTAAAACGTCAGGAGTCATCACGCTATCTCAGTTTATATATATGGCATGTATAGCTAGACTCACATACGCTACGTTAGACCTAGAATCGACTAAATCGTAGCTCTAAAACCAATAAAATGTTACACCCCTAACCTATATTCGTCAACAAAGTAGGGTTACGAGGTATTACCGATCAATTCACAACATATAGCATACATTTATCAAGCATAAAGCATTCATTCTCATAAATTATTTAACACAATCACATTGTCCCTTATAAGGGCCTACGAGCCCTTAAACATGCTTCAGAAGTGGTTTGGGACTAAACTGATAACATATGAAAATTTTGGAAATTTAGAAAAATTTCAACCATATAGGGGTCATACGCTCGTGTGAACAGGCCGTGTGCCTCACACAGCTCTAAACACGCTCGTGTCTAAGGCCGTGTGGAAACAGGGAATACATACTAACTTGGGTCACATGGCCAACCACATGCTTGTGTGTCTAGCCCGTGCCAAACCTATAGGGTATACTGACTTATGCAACACGGCCAAGTCACACGCCCGTGTGCTGAGCCATTTGCAAATTAGGGGGTATACTGACTTGTACCACACGGCCGGTCACACACCCGGTGCGAGGTCGTGTCGAACATACTGACTTCATTTTAATTTCAACACCAGGGGACACACGACCGTGCAACATGACCGTGTGTCACACACGGCCATGCAACATGACCGTGGTCACACACGGCTAAGACACATGCCCATGTCTCTGCCCATGTGGACAAAAATAGACCATTTTACAAAGCTATTTTGCCACCCATTTTGCACATAATTATACAAGCCCAACTGATACCAATTTAAGAAAAAAATATGCAACCAAAAGTCATTAACCAATACACAATCATACTATATCCATTTCAACCAATTCAATACTCAATTCAATGCCATTTACCTATTCAAATACCTATCAATTCAACTTGCCTTACTATACATAATTCACATGTATATTTCATTTAATTAAACCATTCCAAGAAGCATTATTAATTCAACCTCATTTACTCAATATAGGTCAATTACCTAACTTAAAACAAAGCCATTTACACATCTTTATACATTAACAAATTCATCATCACAAGCCAACTCAAATGGCCCAATGACATGTTCGTCAAACATACCAAAATGACACAAGCCTATACATGCCATATACCATATACACATAACTTCAAAAGTACCAAAATAGATGTTCAATAGTGCGATGAAGTCTCTGATTACTCAAGCATTCAACAATGGAAACATGTTAAATCTTTAACAATTTCAAAATCTAAGGTACGAGCTAGCTAGAATACGAAGCAATAATCACTAAAACATAGAAATCATTAAAAACTGAGTCAAAATACATACCTAATTGAATAATTTAAGATTGGCGAATGAAGAATCCAATTTTTTTTCTTGTTTTTCTTTAATTCGGTTAGATGATGATAATAGAAGCCTTTAATTTGTTTTTATTTTATTTAACTAATCTTTATTTAACAATTACCTAATAACCTTTAATAAAACATTATTATTTCACATAAACTATGGACATAAATGTCCACTAACCTTTTAAATGGTTTAATTACCATTTAAGGCCATCATATTTTAAAAAAAAAACAAAGCTATTTGGTACCTTTAACAAGTAGAATGCAACGTTTGCATTTTACGTGATTTAGTCCTTTTTACAGAATTAAGCATTCAAATAGTAAAATTTCTTTACGAAAATTTTACACAATAATTCTATCATGTTGTAAACTTTAATAAAATAATAAAATAAATATTTTGACTTCGGGTTTGTGGTCCCAACCATTGTTCTGATTTAACTCAAAAAGGGGCTATTACAGATAGCTCATGGATCTATTAAATGGTTGATTTAGTAAGTTTATGACTTTGAATTTTATGTTTAATTGAAGAAATTATAATGCTTGCTAAGTAAGATTTTTTTTACTACTTTAGGCAAATTGAAAGGTATGGTATTTTGGTACGCTAGTGATGGCTTAAAAATGGTAAATGTGATGTGTTTTGGTAGATGTTTGAATTAGGTTGTTATGTTTGAATAAAATGGCATGTTTTGATAGTTGATATATTGGTATGTTTATGGTGCTCATGAATAGTCTATTGGTTAGGCAAGTTAAGATGTTTTGAATGGTATATTTAAATGTAATTGGATGGTCTTTAAGTCTCTTGAAAGTGTGGATAAACAGATTGGATGTTTATGCATGGTTTGGTTATGAAATGATTTGATCTTAGGTGAATTTTTGGGTTCACACAGCTTGGAACACGGGCGTATGACATGGTTGTGTGACCCTACTCAGTGAGTTAAACGGGTGAGGACACGGGTTGGGACACAACCATGTGTCCCTTGTTCAAAAGTTACACATCCAAGGGCTGTGTCACACAACCGTGTGACCTTTGTTTTGAAATTTTTGCATCTTTTTCCTAAACTTTTTGATTTGTTTCAAATTAGTCCCAAATCGATTCTATGATATTTTAGGGCCTCGAGGACTCGATTTAGGGACAAAATGCATGTGACTGAATGGATTATGATATGTTTTAATTTATTTAAATATTATGATGTTAAATGTTTTTGATTGTACTGTAATGCTCCGTAACCCTAATCTGACGACAAAAATGGATTAGAGGTGTTATAAGGAAGGAAAGAGAAAAAATGAAAACATTTTAATTAAATTAAAAAAATAATTAACGTTACAGAGTAGTATAAAAATGTGACACCCTAAACTCGATCGAGACGGATCAGTCCAAATTCGAAGCATTACATTAGCCACCTAAGTGACTCTCTGGCTAACAACCTCCCAGACACACCCCGACCTTATAACACCTCAATCTTATCCATTTATTAGTTATTAATGAATGCAGAAGTAATTTGTGAACCAATTTTAAACTTTTTATAAGTAATTTAACTTAAGGACATTTTTGTCATTTTACCACTTATGGTTAAAATAACCCAAATTTAGATTTATACATTCACCAACCCTCTTTTAGTCAATTTATGTAAGCTCTAAACATTTTATCTTAATCCGAGTTTATTTTCTATGTCTAATTCATGTTTTATCACTAAGGACTAAATCATAACAATTTCAAACTATCAGTACTATACTCAAATAAAAAATTGAGTGTCTTGCTAACAAAATTTATCAATTAAAAGTCTAATCCTAAAATTGTATCAAGTTTCATTATCATTTAAGGCTCTAAGTAGACTTATCAAGTTATAGGGCTAATTTGTAATTTAAACAGACTAGCGAACCAATTTAAAAAGAAAAGAATTCAAACCCCCAACAATCCACGATAGGTTTTTTGTGCAAAAAGTTTGATTTTAAACTCTATAACCACAAAACATAACATTTCATGATAATAAGCATCATATCATATAAACAACATTAAATTGCTTAAAACAACAATTATGTTACCTCATTTACTCATGAACTTACCTCGTATATGAAAATGGCCATTTTTACCATTTAAGTCCACTACTTGGTATTTTCCCGATTTTAGCTCGAATCTCGATTTCCTTGATCTAACATTACAAATATAGCTCATTTATTACTCACATTATTCAAATGAGTCCATAATTCATATTTTTACAAATTTGCATTTTTACCTCTAAACTTTTGCATATTTGCACTTTTGCCCCAAGATTCAGAAATTAAACTTCATTCTATTTTCTTATGTTTTATGACATGCTAATCATTTTTCCCTTTGGAAACATCAAATTCTCACTAATTCACACACTTATGACCAATTTATAACTTTTGCAATTTAACCTATTTTATACGATTTCATCAAAAATCATCTAATAAAACTCATTTCTCTAATCATAGACATGCATAATCTACCATAATTCATCAAAATACACAATTATTCAACATGGGTCAATTTTTAAAGTCAAACTCTAACTTAAAATAATGGTAGAAATAGCTAAACCGAGTTACCGAAATTTCAAAAATACGATGAACATTATAAACGGGGCTCAAATGCACTTACAATTGAGCTTTGAAAAGCTTGAAACCCTAACCATGGATTCTTTAGAATTTCGACAGCATGAAGAAGAGAATGAGCAGATTTTTGGGTTTTAAATTTTGTCTTTTATGCCTTAAAATACCTAAATGACCAAAATGCCCCTTTTTACTAAACCTTTAATTTTACCCTTCCATGTCTAATTTTGTCCATACCAAAATATGATGGATTATTTGCCATTTAAAGACTTCTAGTCTAAACCCCCATTTCAGGCAAGTACTTATATTTTAGAACTCATATTTTGCAATTAATGCAATTTAATCCCAATAATAAATTTGGGCACTTTATCGATAAAAATTACTTAGCAAAATTTGCACACAATCACTCAAACATATCATGGACTCTAAAATAATTATAAAATAAATATTTCTACCTCAAATTTGTGGTGTCATAACCACTGTTCCGACTAAGCCCTATTTCAAGCTGTTACAAAAACCCGTATAGACTAGTAAAAAATGTGTAGACTTCATAAATCTATCCACAATCACCCAGATTTAATCCTTACGTGTCGGAGTCAAAGGAAAACCTTAAATGAAGTCTATTGTGATCGGCACCCATTACCACTCAGGAATCTGAATAGGCTGAAGCAAACTAGATGGACGCTGATGCTTGACTTTCACTCTTTGACAAATCAAACATCTCGCAACAAAGTCGACAACATCCTTCTTCAACCTAGGCCACCAATACAGAACTTAAAGGTCCTAATACATACTGTTTCGACCGGGATACATAGTATAAAGACTGTTATGTGCCTCGGTAAGAATCAAGTGCCTTAGATCCTTGTCCTTTAGAACGTAAAAATGACCTCGAAAATACAAAACATCATCAGAGTTGAGATCAAAATCTCCTTGAACTCCCGACTCAACCTGACGAATCCGACTGTCCAAACTCTCGTCAAAAGGCTGATGCTCATGAATCTACTGTGAAAGAACCGGACTCACATGAAGTTCAGCCAATAGGCCACCATTCTCCGAAATAGATAGCCTCGCAAACATAGCCCTCAAATTGAACAAAGATGTAATAACTCGATTTTGGGTGGTGTCAAAAATAATGGTTTTAAGACCACAAATCTGATGAAATACTATGTAGATATTATTTCATTAGTATATTATAAGGTCTATAGAGTCATATTAAAATATGGTTGAGAAATTTTATCATTTGGATAGCTTAATAATTAAAAAGGACTGAATTACAAAAACTGCAAAAGTTGAGTAGTTAAATTAAAGGGGCTAAAAGCGAAATTTAACCATGGAAAATTAGTTAGTAGGGATTGATGAGGTTTGTTTACTAAAGTAGTTTAATTAGGCTAATTAATGATTTATTAAGGCTTAATTAAGAAAGTTGAAATATTTACAAAATTGCCATTATATATACTAAACTAAACCTAAAATTAAAAGAAAAATCTCACTATTCTCTCATGATCCTCATAGCAAAGAAAAGAAAAGAATGCTTGGGTTGAACCTTGATTTTTAAGATTTGATTTGATAATTGTATTGATGCCCATTTTTAGTAATTTATGTTTTTGAGTTCATATCAGTTTGGTCTAGCTAAACCGACGACCCATTTGTGAAATTGTTAAATGTTACAAAAGTTTCCATTGATGAATGAGGTTATTTCTTAAAGCTTTTGATGAAATATGGAACTTTGTTGATAGATTGGATTATTTTGAAAAGTGATTTTTTTATTTTGATGTTTAGGGACTAAATTAACTAAATGAAAAATTGTTTGTATTTGAGGTGAAATTATTGCAAATAGGGACTGATATGAAATTATAGAATATTTGAGTATTATGGGTGTTAAGGAAAAAATGAGTAAATTTCATGATTAGGGCTTAAGGACTAAATTGAATAAGATGAAAAATTAAGGAGTAAATAAGTAATTTGAAAAAAAGAATTTAGTTGCATGAAATGATCAAATTGTGTTGTTATTTGAATTGACGGAATGAAATTGTATTGTTAAGTCAAGAACGTGCTAATAATCGTGGCAAAAGGAAAATAGGAAATAGTCCTTGTACTTTGTAATTTTCTGCAAATTAGTTTGGTAAGTTCGTATGCTTAATTATACTCTTAAATGCTTACATTCTTACAATAATGTTGTTAATGAACTTTGTTTTATATACTAGAAGTACACTCTACTGAGCCAAATCTTATTGTTGTAACAGTCCGGTTTTGACCCTAGTCGGAATAGTAGTTTTGGGACGACATATTCAAGTCAAAAAAATATTTTAATATTATTTTCCATGTCCATTATAAGTGAATTGACATGTGTGAAAGTCTCGTGTGAAAATTTAACTGTTTGTGTGCTTAATTTGCAAAAAGGACTTAATCGCGTAAAATGTAAAAGTTGTGTGCTAGGTGTTAAAAGTGCCTATTTGACTTGGCTTATTAAAGGAGAGGTCCTTATATTGTTATTTGACCCTTGAGCATATGATTGGACATTAATGGCCATGTTATTAATGTTTTAAAGGTTTATAATGCAAGGGTAAAATGGGTATTTGTTTAATAAGTATTAGTTAAATAAAACGAAGCATAAAATAAAGCCATTATTCATGTTCCATAGCCGAAAATAGCAAAGAAAATAAAAGAAGAAGAACACCTAGGGTTTGGCCATTGTAATCGTTGCTTTGATTACTATTTAACCCATGCCTCAATTTCTGATTTTTTTGATGATTTTGAAATGTACCATGGATGGATTCATGAGTTTTGTGATGTTATATGATGAACTATGAAAGTTTGATGTTGGGTTTAAATGTTTTGTCTTTGGATTTTTGATAAAATTGAGTAATTTGGGCTAAATTGTAAAAATATTATTTTGAGGGACTAAAATGTGAAATAAATGAAATGTATGGACTTGTATGAGAGTCATGAAAATTCGGCTAAGCTTGTGTACAAGCAAATTTTGTGTATTTTGTGATTTTATGAATTAAGGACTAAAGTGTCAAAATGTAAAAATGTGAGGGCTATTTTGCAAAATACCCTAATTGTGTGTATATGGATTGTTTTGAATGATTTGGTGAGTAAAAGGGTTAATTTTTAATACATATATATATCAAGAAAAGAGGAATTCTGACTTAGACCGAGGGAAATCGAAGATTGTAGAATAAACAATCCGAGTCAAAAAATTTTGAGTACGAGGTAAGTTCGTACTTAAAATATGATGTTAAGTAGGTTTTGATGCCTTTATTATACATGGATTTTATATAATTGAATTGGATGAATATGATGATGAATCGAAAGTGTTTGGCACTAAGTGTGCGATTTAAACTAGCTTCGGCTGCCAAAGGCACTAAGTGTGCGATACAGACTTAGCTTCGGTTAGTTGAGATGGCACTAATTGTGCGGAATCGTTCTAGCTTCGGCTAATCTTTAAGCACTAAGTGTACGGATAATTAAAGCATTGGTGATCATCGAAAAGTCTTAAAGTATTCGAATAGGAGGTGAGATTGAAAACGAATGAATATGAAAAGGTTTCGGTAAGTATAATACCTATGTGGTAGGTAGTAAAATGCATAAAAGTTTATTAAATTTGTATAAACATATAGTTGGTGTTGGCATGTACTTGATAGATGAATTGAGAAATTATAATTACTTATGTATTGAAGTTTCATATTTTATATTGTTGATGTTTTTGGTACGAGCTTACTAAGCTTTTGAAAGCTTACTTTGTGTGTGTTTATATTGTTTTTTAGATATCGAAGCTACTGCAAGCTCAGAGATCATCTAGGATCATCACCACACTATCGAACCTTACCTTGATACTTTTAAAAATGCATGTATTTAAAGTATGGCATGTATAGGCTAGTAGTTTGGGAAGTATCTTTTGAGATGTATATGCTTAGCCATGTGGCTTGGCTAAATTGTGCTTGAACTCATAGTTGATAATGGTTCATGTATGTGATGGCAATATGAAATTGTGGTATGTTTTAGTTGGTAAGTTTTGGTAAGATTAACTTGAGATTGAATGATGTATGGAAGAAATGTTTTGGTATGAAATTACCTTATGTTTGTCATGAATTGGTAAAGTTTATGAGTATGAATTTTGGTGACTATTGTATGATATGAAAGGGTTATGGTTTGGTGTTGAAATTGGCTGAAATGGTGATACAAATATGCTTGTTTTCGTTGCTTGTAGGATGACCAAATTGGGGTGGCAAATTGGCTATTCAAATTGCCTATTTTTGTCCTCACGGGCAGAGACAAGGGCGTGTGTCTCAGCCGTGTGTGACACACGGCCATGTTGCATAGTCGTGTGTCCCCTGGGGTATCTTACATTTGTAAGTCAGGCTCGAACACAGCCCAGACTTACGGGCGTGTGGTCTAGCCGTGTGACCCTAATTCATATGCTGATGTCAGAAACAGAATACCCCCTATTTTTGACACGGCCTGGACATGGGCGTGTGATAGGAACATGGGCTGGACACACGGGCATGTGGTATGGCCCTGTGATCAAGTCAGTATGTATGCCCTGTTTGGCCAGGGCCTGGACACACGGGTGTGTCTGGGACTATGTGAGGCACACGGCCAATTTACACGGGCATGTGACCTTTTAAAAGTTGACAATATTTCTAGGTTTCTGAAACTTTATATATTACCGATTTGGTCCCGAATGCATGATTTAAGTATTGTATGCTCGAATTTAAGTTCATATTGTATGAGAATGAATGACTTTTATTGTAATGAGTTAATAATTGGTTTATAATTGTTCTGAACTGAATGATAAGTCTGGTAATGCCTCTTAACCTATTCCAGCGACAATTATAGGTTAGGGGTGTTACAATTGTTGTACTAAATGAAGCTTAATCAAGCAAATCATACTGTTATACTGAATGGAGTTTAACTGAGTAAATTTTACTGTTTATTGACTGATGCTTAAATCAATCAAATTCTACTGTTATATTGGGTGAAGCTCAAATGAGTAGAAACTATGTTATGCTGACGAAAAGTTCAATCGAGCAATGCTTACTGAGTATACTGAACTACTAAATTGGTTGTGATTATTGTTATGAATTGCGCATAAAGGAAATCTCTAAGCTTAATTTGATTGAATCTATGTTGGATTGAAAAGGTTGTGAATTTCTAAGCAAACTTACTAAGCTATATTTAAGCTTACTTTAAATTTTTTATTTTGTAGATTACATTTTGAAGGCTAAGAAGATCGGGTTGATGCTAGGAATCACACTATCCGAGAACCTTGGTAGACTTAACTTCTCGGTTTTGGTATATGGCATGTACTAGGACCTTATGTATCGTATTGTGAAATGCCTTGCTTTTGAGAAGTATGTTGTGATATCTTATGCTTTTGAAAAACTTGTGAACTCATACTTATTACTTAAATGTGTTTGAAATGTCCTACTGTGAATGGTATGCTATGAGTCAACTTGAGCCTCGAATGAAATGGATGTATGTTTATAGTGTTAGATGTGTTGTAGCTACAAGTTGGGAATGAATTGTGATGGAAGACATTGAGGTGCAAGGTTGATAAATGCTTGATGCATAGAGTGAATATGTAATTATGTTAAAGTGTGTTTGAAGTTGAATTGGATTTCCCATATGTGTAATTGAAAGTGTGTAGGTACCTATGCCATAAGGGTGTGAAATTGAGCAAGAAATAGGTAAATTTTGGCTCTCACTGTAACAACCCATTTTTAGGTGAAATTAGAACAGTGGTTTCGGGACCACAAATATGAAGTCAAAATATTTATTTTATTATTTTATTAAAGTTTACAGCATGAGAGAATTATTATGTAAAGGTTTTGTAAAGAAATTTTACTGCTTGAATGCTTAATTTGGTAAAAAGGACTAAATTGTGTAAAGCGTAAAACTTGTGTACCATTAGTTTAATGTGCCTAATGGCTATGGTTTATTAAGTTAGAGGTTTTTATGTTGTAATTTAACTATGATTAAGGTTAGTGGACATTTATGTCCATGAAATATATGATATATTTAAGTTTTATTAAAGGTTAATTTAGTAATTATATAATAAATAAGGTTAAAAATGATAAAAAAAAAATAATTAGCCATCATCTTTCTTAAGTTGGTTCTACTGAAAATTAAAAGGAAGAAAGGCATAGTTGAAGACCTAGGTTTGGCCAAAGCAATTTTGTCTATTAAGGTATGGTTTTTGTCCCGTTTTTAATGATTTTTATGTTTTTGAGCTCCTTGCAGCTTAATCTAGCTAGCCCGTACCTTCATTTTTGAAACTGTTATAGAGTTTGAATGATGCCATTGTTGAATGCTTGAGTATTTAAATGTTTAATAATAGATTATGAAGGTTTAATGATAGTTAAACTAGTTTTGTAAAGTGATTTTTGATAAAAATATCAAATAGGGATTAAATTGAGAAAATGTAAATTTATGTGGTTAAAAGTGTGAAATAATGAAAGATCTGGGCCACTAGTAGTATATAATAAATTTCACTACTATGGGTTATGGTCTAATTGTGTAATTTTGCATTTTTACGTGTTAAGGACTAAATTGTAACGTAATTGACAGTCTAGGGGTAAAATTGTAATTTAGCCAAAATAAATGTTTTAGGCTAAATTGAATTGAATGAAAGTTTGAATGGGTTAAATTTGATATATTATAGATAAAGATAAGCAAATACAAGAACTAGATCGAGGAAAAAGAAAGGTTGGCGAATAGACGATAATTTTCGTCCGAACAACTCAAGGTAAGTTTGTATAATTAGAATCGAACTTCTATATATTTGAAATTATTTGAAATGAATATTTGTGATTAAGGAATTGATGTACTTGAAATATAAATGTCTTATTGATATATTATATTTATTACCAAGCCTTGTTTGAACTATATGAATTCATAGGATACGAGTGACTTGTCACTAGGGTTACTGATTTGGTCAAGCTCCTGCATTTGTTGCGGACTCACCACAGCTCATATGAGCTTACCGATATATAAGCTCGTAAGAGCTTACTATTTTTAGCTCATTGGAGCTCACCGTTTCAGCTCGTATGAGCTTACTGTTCAACTCAATAGAGCTTACCTTTTCAGCTTAATAGAGCTTATTGTTCATCAGCTTAGGAGGAGTTTACCGATCATGTCTCGAAAGAGCATAATTGATAATGAATTGACAGATTACTGATGTTTATCACCCGAGTATCCTTTGAAGTTCTAATAGGTTCAACGGGTACAAATATTGTTTATACGGATAAGTTACGGTTTATAGATGTTACTAATGTTATATATGATATATGAATTTGGAATGATGCAAAGTATTGTATTAATGGATGGTTTTATGTATTTTTAAATAACTCACATGTGATGAATACTTGTGATTAGGTATTTTTTAATTGAATTTGTTGCACTTTATGTATTACTTTGATTATGTATAAATGGTAAGTTTAATTCTGAATTATACGGGCTTACTAAGCTGTAAAGCTTACCCTGTTTCTTTTTCTATATTTTATAGAGGTTCGTTAGCTCGCTCGTTTCGGACAAGTCGGAGTTGTACATCACACTATCTAATTTCCAATTGGTAATTTTGAGCTTATAGATATTTGTAAATATGGCATGTATAGGCTAGTTTAAGATATGATAGTTATGTTGGTTAATATCATGACTTTGGTATGTTTTTGTGTATAAGTGAAGCCATGTGATTTGGCTTATTTTGGTATTATGTTTTGGTTGAATTCAATGTTTAATTATGGTATGTTTTGACAAGGTATTGATGGAATGAAATTATACAAATGAAGTCTTGATATGTAGTTGTTAAATGAATGGATCATGCATGATGTTAAATAAGTATTTGGGTATGAAATTGTTAGGTTTTGATATGGCAAATGATGTGTATTGAAATGGTTATTTTAGATGTCTATTGAGTTGTAAAAATATGGTTATTATGTTTGTGAAAGTTTGCATTGTAGGGTGGCAAAATGGCTTTGCAAATAGCCTATTTTTGTCCACACGGGCAGAGACACGGGAGTGTGTCTCAACCGTGTGCGACACACGGTTATGCTGCACGGCCATGTGTCCCCTGGGGTACCCTTTAGAATTAAGTCTGTATACCCTACTGTTTTGGCACGGCCTATTCACACGAGCATGTGTGGCCATTTTGAAGGGCACACGGGCTAAACACATGGGCATGTGGTTGGCCGTGTGATCCAATTCGGTATCCTCTCTAGTTTTCACACGGCCTGGCACACAAACGTGTCCTTGGCCGTGTGACACAAGTCAATATGTATGCCTTATTTTCACACGGTTTAAGACACAGGCGTGTCTACTAGCCGTGTGAGGCACACAGCCTGTTCACACAGGCATGTGTACTTGAAATGTTGAAATTTTTCTAAGTTTCCCAAATGTTCATATGTTATCAATTTAGTCCCGAATGCATGTTTAAAGCTTTGTAAGCTCGATTTAAGTACATATTAACTGTGAATGAATGTCATTGACTGAAACAAGATGTTTTTAGGATAAATGATTGTTCTGAATTGAGTTACGAGTCCAGTAATGCCTTTTAACCTATTCCGCTGACGGTTATAGGTTAGGGGTGTTACACACACAGCCTGAGAAAAGAGCATGTGACTCGGCCGTGTAAGGCACACAGCCTTGTGACACGATTGTGTGTCACCTGATGGTCCTTTGTATGCAAGTTAGTGAGTTACATGGTCATGTGTCCCTATTTTGAAGGTTACACAGCCTGAGACACGAGCATGTCTCTCAGCCGTGTAAGGCACATGGCCGTGTGTCCCTGTTTTCAAATTTAGCTACCTTTACCAAATTATTCTAAATTTATTCAAATTACTCCTGAATTGTTTCTAAGCTATTTTTAGGGCCTCGAGGGCTTGATTTAGGGAAAATATGCATGTGGTTGAATAGTTTATGATATGATTATAAAAATGGAACAATATAATGTTGAAATGTTTCTAATTATTTAGTAATACTCTGTAACCCTAATTCAGTGACGAAGACGGGTTAGGGGTGTTACAAAAAACTTGTGACTCAGAGCATCTGCAACTACATTCACTTTACCTGGATGGTATTCGATCACACAATCATAATCTTTTAGCAACTCGATCCAGAACCTCTGTCTCAAGTTCAACTCCTTCTGGGTCAGGAGATACTTAAGACTCTTGTGGTCAGTGTAAATCACACACCTCTCACCGTACAAATAGTGACGCCAAATCTTGAGCGCGAAGACTACGGCAGCCAACTCCAAATCTTGAGTCAGATAGTTACACTCATGCAGCCTCAACTGCTTCAATGCATAAGCAACTACCCTACCCTCCTACATCAGCACACAACCCAGACCCGTATAAGAAGCATCACTGTAGATGGCATACTCCTTACCAGATTCCGGCTGTGTCAACACAGGTGCTTCGGTTAAAACCAACTTCAGCTTCTCAAAGCACTTCTGCCTCTCACCAATCCATACAAAGGCAGTGCTCTTCTATAGCAACTTCATCAAAGGAGCAGAAATGCTCAAAAACCCTTTGACAAATCAACGGTAATAACCAGCTAACCCCAAAATACTCCTAACCTTAGAAACAGACCTCGGCGACTTCCAATCCAAAATCACCTCAACCTTCTTCGGATCAACCCAAATACCTTCAGCTGAAATGACATGACCCAGAAAAACCTCCTCAAAAAGCCAAAACTCACACTTACTCAACTTCGCATACAACTGCTTCACCGTAAAACATGCAGAACTACTCTTAAGTGCTTATCATGCTCATCCTCATATCGAGAATACACCAATATATCGTCTATGGAGACCACCAGGAACCGATCCAAGTAGGAGTGAAAAACTCAGTTCATCTTGTCCATAAACGCAGTAGGTGCATTCGCCAATCCAAATGGCATGACAAGATACTCGTAGTGACCATACCGAGTCCTGAAAGCAGTCTCTATCACATCTAAATCCTTGACCTTTAACTTGTAGCACCTAGACCACAAATCAATCTTCGAGAAAACTGAAGCTCCCTGAAACTGATCAAAAAGATCATCAATCCTTGGCAACAGACTTACTCTTGATGGCTAACTTATTCAGCTGGTGATAGTCGATGCACAGCCTCAAAGTCCCATCCTTCTTCTTAACGAACGACATTTGTGCTCCCCACGGAGACAAACTAGGACGAATGAGCGCACGATCCAAAAGCTCTTGCAACTGCAACTTCAACGCTTTCACTTCCTTTGGTGCTGTATGTTAGGGCGCAATAGACACTGGAGTAGTATTGGGATAGAGCTCAATACCAAACTCAACTTCTCTATCCGACGGTAAACTAGGCAACTCCTTAAGAAACACATCCAAAAATTCACAAATAACCCAAATCTCATCCAACCTTATCTCTTTAATATCGACATTTAGGACATAGGCTAGATAAGCTTCGCAACCTGTCCGAACCAACTTCTCAACACGGAGACAACAACTCAAACTTCTCTCCTAGAACAACCATTTCGGAACCACCAGTACCATGCAAGGTCACCAGCTTTGCCTCGCAATCCACCTTTTCTCGATGCTCAGACAACTAATCCATGCCAAGAATGACATTGAAACCCAAAATGGCAACTCAAGTTGATCAACTAGAAACACATGTCCCTAAACGATCAGAAAATAGCGATAATATACCTGATCCACCACTACACTATCACCTAGAGGGCTCATAATTGCAACACTCAAACTTAAACTCTCTACTATAATCCCAAAATTTCTAGCTACGTCTCTCAAAATAAATGATCTCGTCGCACTAGAATCCACTAGAGCTAGAAGTGGAAAAGACTGTAGCGTAAAAGTACCTACGATAACATTAGTGGCTTCTCTAATCCGGGGCTCCCTTACTGCATAAACTTTGGCTGGACCACTATCACCACCTTGAATAGGACCACGCTGACCTGCAACTCTACCACCATCACCTCTGCCACGGCCTCTGCCTTGATCCGGAGCAGGTACAATAGTAGCAACAATGATCGCGAACAAAAAGCGCTCTCCTCGGTAGTCTCTAACTCAATGCTCTATCGAACTACAAGCCAAAAAAGCACCCATCAACCTTCAACACTCTCTCGGATGTTGATGATTATAGTGCTCAAACAAAGTTCACATAGCACGACCCTGATCAGCAAGACTAGCCTCAACTATCATGGCCTATCTATCTTGACCATGACCACCAGGAACACATTGTGCAGATCTATCGAAACAACCTCTCTTCCTCTTACAACCAAAACCACTAGAAGTATCGATTGTCCTCTTAACAGCTCCAGAGGAAGCAGCTTTGGGCTCCTCCCCCAAAGTCTCCTCAAGTGCACGAGCCTTCTCAACCAACTCATTTAAGACTTCAGTACTCTAAAAAATCAAATAGAGCTTAATCCCGCGTCTTAGTCCAAAACTAAACCTTTTACAATGGCTCACCTCATGAGCCACCAACTTGGGAGCGTACTAGCTCAACCGAACAAACTCAGCCTTATACTCGTCTACTAACAAGTACCCTGGACGAGATCCATAAACTTCATCTCCTATCCTTGAGATACTGGTTGCCCATGAACTTCCTCCAGAATGACGATAAGAAAAAGTCCCAAGACAAATGATTCGAGGTAGTACCTCTCTCGATAGTCAACCACCATCTGTGAGCCTCGTCCATCAGTAGCGATACGACACAACCCAACTTATCCTTGTTCGAACAACCCATCATATCAAGAATACAAACGACGCTCTCCAACCAATACTCAGCACGTGTCGGATCACCAATCTTAACACCACGGAACTCTTTACCACCCAGAGCTCGCAAGCGCTCAACAATACACAGTAGTACTCCTACCATCTGAGACATTAAGTGCTCGACGCAGCCCATCTGAGCATTATCTTGTGGCGGCGCATCGTCCTCCATACTACCCCAATCACGATGCGGAGGCATAACAACTATCCTATACTAAAGATAAGAGTAAAGAAAATGTACGAGTGAGTAGCGACAAGAGATCAAAGATTTAACTAAGTACAACTCCTATAGGGCACTGTGTTCCCAAATCCTACCCCAGTAATAATTTATATCGCAAAGAACATGCATAGGTAAAATATATGGTTTCAAACAACATAAGCAAGCAAACATCATAAAACCAAGATCGCAATTTTAATATTCAACAACCCTAGGCTAACCTAATATTTTAACCCTAATATTTTAACCCTAACCTAGCTCTGATACCACCAAATGTGACACCTTAAACCCGACAGGGACGGGCCGACCCAAATTCGAAGCATTACATTAGCCACCTAACTGACTCTCTACCTAACAACTTCCCAAGACACACCTCAACCTTATAACACCTCAACCTTATCCTTTTATTAGTTATTTATTGATGCAGAAGAACTTTGTAAACAAATTTTAAACCTTTTATAAGTAATTTAACCTAAGGGCATTTTTGTCATTTTACCACCTACGGTTAAACTAACCCGAATTTAGATATATACATTTACCAACCCTCTTTTAGTCAATTTATGTAAGCCCTAAAAATTTTAGCTTAATTCGAGTTTATTTTCTATGTCTAATTCAAGTTTTATCATTAAGGATTAAATCGTAACAATTTCAAACTATCAGTACTATACTTGAATATTAAATTGAGTGTGTTTCTAACAAATTTTATCAATTACAAGTATAATCCTAAAATTTTATCAGGTTTCCTTATCATTTTAAGGCTCTAATTAGACTTATGAAGTTACAAGACTAATTTGTAATTTAAACAGACTATAGAACCAATTTAAAAAGACCAGGATTCAAACCCCCAACAGTCCACTGCAATTATTTTGTTAAAAAAATTGATTTTATACCTGATTTTGAGTAATTTAATGTCCAATTAAACTCGATTTAGCTACAATTAAATATCATACATATTCATACACCTTCAATTGAATTTATTAACACTAATTAAGCCTCAATTAAATAGAATTAAACATTCAATTTCATGCATATCACCCACCGGTTAATTCATACAAGTGGCGTACCTTAGTCGCTAGTAAACCACTCCATGGAAGCTTCATTTAGACAATGGTTGGTGTA
Source organism: Gossypium anomalum (assembly GCA_025698475.1). Taxonomy (NCBI): domain Eukaryota; kingdom Viridiplantae; phylum Streptophyta; class Magnoliopsida; order Malvales; family Malvaceae; genus Gossypium; species Gossypium anomalum. The sequence goes on from CM046963.1 coordinate 46,502,801, forward strand.
AACATCATGCCTCACACATCGTGTTATCAAGTAACAATAGACCATAAATTATTCAATAATCAAACCCAAACATCCATATATGATATTATAAAACCATCCAAAATTAAAAATGTCCAATGTCCAAGTTCAATTACAACAAAATTAAACTAAGTCTCAGAAGTTCCACAATGTCTGATTTACATATCTAAAACATGTAGCTAAATCTCTACCGAGCCTTAATCTCTTAGAACTCTCTTGCTCGACTCTTTAGCTCCTTAATCCCGTCTATTAACTACACGAATGTAAGGTTGTGAGCTTAAAAAACTAAGTTAATGTTAATAAAACGATGAGTAAATTAGCACCCAAATCATGCTTAAATTGAAACCAATCAAATAAAAATTTTCAGTCACAATATTAATCCATAATAATTCAATATCATATGCTCAACCATGTATCAAAGATCACAATTAATCATGACATATAATCATCAATTTAGCATATAACTTTTCATACATTTATATTGGCATATACAATCATGGCTTAATCGGTTAACCATACATTGGATAAACGGATCTCCTTACTCCCAATTAGAATTAGAATCAGTCCTGGATTGAGTGGGCCGAGGCCACACGCTCCCTTATATCGCCTAAAATCATCCAATTAAGTGGAGACACAAGCTCAACACTCCCTTATCTACTCCAAATCAGTCCACCTAGAGCCTCATTGCTCACAAATAACATAGCAATATGGTGAGTACTCACAAATCCTACGGCATGCCAACTATACCCAATGGATCCACCATGCTATAATGCCAATATAATCAATCAATCATAAAATAATTTCAGTCAATTATGTGCACAATTTAAAGTGAAAAAAATGCATATGTGAATCATGTAACATTGCCATTTTAACATCATATTAAATCTAGCATACCAATTATCTATTATCAATGTTCATTTATCAATTGAAATATCAACATACCATGAACCAAAAACTCTAGCATGCTTGCTTAGTTCACCATTATAATTAATCAAATCAAGCATATAAAATCACTAGATGCTCACTTACCAACAGTTAACAAAATTTTCATCACCTAAACATATATCAATAATCTTGCAAAATTAACCAACCAAAACTCAATTAAAAATTTGAAAAAAGTAATTAATCATCCAATTAAGAATTAGTGAGGGTTAATTTACCAAATTGCCTTTTAATAACACTCACCACACAACTAACTCAACCACAGCCAAGTGATCAACCAAGCAAATCCAAGCTTCAATTTTTATTAGCTCGATCCTCTTCAAGATTCAAAGCTTCACCAGAGATAAAATAGATATTACCAATGTCAAAACCTTTTTGGAAGTCAACTTTTTATTTTAAAAACAAAGATGAAGTTGCCGCCCATCCTTTTTATTAGGTGTGATTGGATCACCTCAAAACTTAATTGTTTTAATAAAATTATTAAATTTACTAAAACAATAATTTTTGGTCTATAAAATTTGAGAAGTGGGTTCAAGACTCGGTTATGTATGAGGAAGGATTAGCACCCTCATAACACCCAAAATTGATACCTAGTTGATTATTTAATGTCATAGCGTCGAAAACTGAGAATTCAAAGAGAATTTAAAATGCGATCCCCTTTTACATGATGTTATTTGATGTCATTAAAAATATCACTATCTAAATTAAATTTTTTGGAAAGGACTTTCTTATTTCAGGTCAATCGAGATGAAAAGTTATGTCCCATAAGTTGGGGCATAAGATCTCTAATTCTTAAAAATAAGAACGCTCATCATTTAATTATTACCTAAATCCTATATTTTTAATTTTAAAAAGACGTTCAACTATTTCGGTTTAAGGAGAAAAGCGTACCCCGTAAGTTATGGGCATAATTTCTCGAATCCCCTAATTAAAGAACATCACCTTGGTTCAAATTGCTAAACATACGTTGCATGAAAATGAATATAGCTTCTAATGTGACATGCTAAGGACTTATTTGAACATGATACGTTATATGGGATACACGAGTACGTGTAAACGTGTTGTATGACATCATAAAAATATATATCATAACCAAAACAACAATATTGTAAATAATGTCAATTAGTGTTATAATAATTAATAATACTTAAGGACAAAATAACAAATTGTGTTATCTTAAGGAGCAGAAATATAAATAATAAAAATTAAAGTGCAGGGAATTAAAGAAAAATAAAGGTCTGAATAAAATAAATAAAGGACTAACTTGAAGTTTAAACAAAATTTAAAAGGCAAATTGCAAAAAAAAAAAAAAAAGAACAAAAAACCAAATAAATGACTAAATTAAAATGAAATAGAAAAGTATAGGGACCCAGAATGCTATTTTCCCCACCTCAGCACATGTGTCATTCCTTTAGTGTGTCATTGGGTAATACATAAAATAAAATAAATAAATACAGCAATTAGACCTGCCCCTTGAAAACACGATAAAGGAACCAAAACAGCAATTAGACCATCCCCTTGAAAACACGATAAAGGAACCAAAACAGAAATTAAACCCTCCCCTTGAAAACACGCGAATCCTAGATGGATCTGGATTGGGTCATTGGGTCGGCCCCAAAACGACATTGTTTTGGGGCATTTATGACCACAATGAAATGGCATCGTTTAGGTGGCCCTATTTATTTTTAAAAAATATATTAAAAAATCATTTCTAAACTATTTTTAAAATAATTTTTTTCTAAACTATTTTAAAATAAATTTTTTTCTTTTTTTTTCTCTTAAGCCCCTTCCTAGTCTGACCCTGATGATAGCGATTCTCCGCCATGGCCACTGACTGCTGCCTCCAATGGTCAAAGTTCCCCAAAATAGGTTTTTTTAGCCCCATTTCAAGTAGAACATAGATCTAGGGTTTCAATCCCCAAAAATTTAGTCGAGGTTCAGCCAAAAGCACAAAAACCTTTCGGTTTCTCCCTTTTCTAACGAGGCACTCGATGGAACCCCAAGGGTTTCTAAGGCTTCTCCAGTTGGAGAAAGGGGTTTTACGACGTCACTTAACAGTTAAAAAAAATCTTGTTGTTTGTTTCTTTTATTTATGTTTGCTTCAACAATAAAAATAATAAAGGAACTACCTATTTAAGAACTTTTTTTCTACATTCTATTGATCTCCTCTTTTTTTGTTACAATCGATTTTCTATTTTTATAGTCGAAATATATTACACTATATTATTTTTTTGTCTTTCTTTTCCCTGCTTCTATACTTCTATTTCTCTATTTTTTGCATGTGGTGGTGGCACAGAGGGTCCTCGCTAACGTGGCAAAGGGGTAGCGACGCTGATGGCTTAGAGGGATTAGGGTTTCTATTAGTTTTAGGGGGTTTGAGCTTGGGCTTAGGTAATTGGATATTAGGGTTTTTTTTAGGTTAGCAGATGTATTTGGGCTTTGGTTTGGGCTTGTAAAATGGACTCTTTTTTAATTAATGGACTTGTTTTATTTATTTATTTTTGGTTTATCTATTTTTTTGATTTTTTTGTCTGGGTTTGGGTCGGACAAATTTGGCATGTTACAGTTGCCCCTCTTTGCTCATTTTCATGAAACAGGAAAGGAGAAAAAACCTTAAAAAAGGGCCAATTCTGTCCAGTCCTGCTGAATCTTGACTTTTCTGGTGCTTCTCTTTTTCAAATAACCCTTTCTTTTAGTTCCTTGGTTACTTTTCTTTACTTTATTGCATCCGCTTCGCTGCATGTAACAACCCGTTTTTAAGGTTAATCTAAACAGTGGTTTCAGGACCACAATCCAAAGTTAAAATATTTATTTTATTATTTTATTAAGGTCTACAGTATGATAGAATTTTTGTGTGAAAATTTCATAAAGAAATTTTAACGTTTGGATGCCTAATTTGATAAAAGGACTAAATCGCGTAAAGTGAAAAAATGAGTTCTATAGTTCAAATGCATTAAATGGCTAAGAGATAAAGTAGTTGAGAGATTTATGTTGTAATTAGCCCTTTTATATTAAATGTGGATGGTTATGTGCATAATTTGGTGAAATATTAATGTTTATAACAAAGGGTAAAATGGTAATTAGTGTATTAGTTATATTAAATAAAATGAAAACAATTTCATGCTTATTTATCATCATCTTCCACTGAATGAAGAAAGAAAAGAATCCCATGAATGAGCTTCAAGGTTTGGCTACCTATTGTCCAAGCATGTGAGTCTGTTTTTACTAGGTTTTTGATGATTTTTACGTTTTTGAGATCGTTGCTTCGTAATCTAGCTAGCACGTACCTCCGATTTCAAAAATGTTAAAGTATTTGGATGATACCATTGTTGAATGTTTGAGTATCTTGATGTTTAGTGATAAAAAATAAATCTTTGATGTTAGATTAACGATTTCTGTTAAGTGAATTTTAGTAAAAAAGTCAATTTTGGACTAAATTGTGAAAAATGATAAATTGTACGGTAAAAGTGTCAATAAATGAAAAATATGGGCTGTTATGAGCATGTATGAAATTCGGATAGCTTGGGCTATGATGAAATTGATTAAATTTTCATTTTACGAGCTTAGGGACTAATTTGTAAAAAGGTCAAAAGTGTAGGGGTAAAATAGTAATTTTACCAAAATATGAAATTGGGTTAAAATGAATATAATATGAATTGAAATAGCTAAATTTGATTGATTAGATCAAGTTAAGCCCCGTACGAATCTATATCGAGGGAAAAACAAAGTTTCAGACTAGTCGATCCATTTCGACGTTTTGACGATCGAGGTAAGTTCATATGCAAATAAATGTCTTTAAATTGAATTATATGTGTTTACTTGTCATTGAAATGTTATAAATGTTGAACGAGCAATTACGAGCAAGAATCGACTGAGTTACGACATCCGAAAGTCCCGTACGAACCTTAGGAATAGTATAGGATACGAATGTCATGACATTAGGTTATCAAGATGTGATTACATGTAAGACCATGTCTGGGAACTTGGCATTGTATTGTGATTATGTGTAAGACCATGTCTGGGACATGGGCATCGTTAATCGATTACGTGTAAGGCCCTGTCTAGGACAGTGGCATCGGCCATATCTTGGATATGGCATTGTACGAGCTATATGTGATTGCCAAGTATCTTTAACGATTCCAAATGGTTTAACGGGAAAAGTCAAGTCGAGAAAGAATGTGTGAAGGAGTTAAATGACTCATGTACATACGAGATTCATATGAGTATTGAAAAGGGAAGTATTTGATGAATTTACTTATGACATTGAATATGCGCACAAAGGGAAAGGTTTATGAAATTATATGTGCATACTTAAAGTTTACGTATTGATAGAAATGATGTTGATTCATATGGTAACTTTATTTGTATATGGCTTACTAAGCTTTATAGCTTACTTTGTGTTATTTTCTATGTTTATAGTGATTTGGAGGCTCACTCGGGTTAGAAGTCATCGGAGATCTTATCACACTATCCAGCTATGGTTTGGTGATTATAAGCTTTGTAATAATGGTTATATGGCATGTATAGGTTTTGTGGCAAATTGTTGAGTATAAGTCATATTGGTGATTAATGCATATGTGCTTGATATGTATTTAGCCATGAGATTTGGCATGATAATGATGTATATACTATGGTCATTTTGGTATTGTTGTTAGATATGTATATGGTCATTTGAAATGGCTTAATAATGATTTTTATTGATGGATATAATATGGTTCTATGTTTTGGCATGGTTGGTAGAAAATGTGTGATTAGGTTTGGAATGCAAATATGGAAACAATGTGGTTTAAGAAATAGCATGTATTGGTATGAAATTGAGATATTTAATTGGTATGGTATTGAGGCGGAAATTTAATGGTGTGTATTGGTAAAAAGATACATGTTTGATATAAATTAAAATTGTTGGTAATGGTATATCGTTTTAGTAAGTTTTGGATTATGATTTGATTAGTGATGGTTGAAGATGAAATGACATCATTGTATATGAATTGGTATGTTTTGGTTGCCTATAAGTGTATTAAAATGGTATGATATGAGCTTGTGTAAGTATGTGCAAAAAGGGTGGCAAACTGGCTTTGCAAATGGCCTATTTTTGTCTACAGAGATAGGGACACGGGCGTGTGCCTCAACTGTGTGCGACACATGGTCATGCTACACGGCTGTGTGTCCCCTGGGGTAACCTTTCGAATTAAAGTCAGTATACCCTACATGTTTGGCATGGTCTAGACACATGGGCGTGTCTACTGGTTTTGTGTGTCACACGGGCTGGCAGTTAGGTGTGTGGTCGGCCGTGTGACCCAAGTCAGTAACCCCTCCAGATTTCCTACGGCCAAGGCACACGGGCGTGTCTTCGGCTATGTGGTGCAAGCCAGTATGTATGCCCTATTTTCACACGGCCTGTGATACGAGCATGTCTGGTGGCCGTGTGAGGCACACGACGTGTTCACACGGGCGTGTAACCTTTAAATGTTGGAAATTTCATAAGTTTCTCAAAGTTTGCATATGTTATCAATTAGTCCCGAACCACTTCTAAGCATGTTTTAAGGTCTCGTAGAGCCTTATAAGTGACAAAGTGAATGAGTTGAATGGATTTTGATTATGCATGCATAAATGTATGTGAATGATGTGTATTATCCGGTAATGCCTCGTAACCCTATTCCAGCGACGGATACAGGTTAGGGGTGCTACACTACAACTTTAGAAAGGCAAGATTTAGTATCACATCTTCATCTTGCTCCATTGCAACTTCAAGGAGATAAGATTTGTTGTTGTAGTCTCATTCCAACCTGTTGCAACTTCAGAGGGACTGGAACCACTGGTTTATCCCTTTCACTACAACTTCAGGAAGACGGGATTTGATTTTATCTGGCTCTATTGTATCTTTAAGGAGATGAGATTTGTTGTTTTAGTTTCAATCTATTCCACTAAACTTCAGGGATATAGGATTTGTAGCTTCATTTTACTCCACTACAACTTTAGGGAGATAAGATTATCTATTGAAGCTTCATTCCAAACCACTACAACTTCAGGGGTATAGGATTTGTAGCTTCATCTTTCTCCACTGTAACTTCAAGGAGATAAGATTTGCTATTGTAACTTTGATCTAATCCACTGCATCTTCAGGGATATAGGATTCACGTTTCACAGATTTGTTACACTACTCTTTGGGGAAACATGACATGTAGAATCTAATTCATAGGCCTATGTTCTACCAAGAAATTAAGATGTTATGACTGGAATTAATCAAATGCTCCTCACTAGATGCATATGAATGATGAATGTAACATGTTTTTTTTTAAAATGGTTTTCTTCTAACGTTTAGGTCGATATTGGTTGTGGTTCATCCAAGTTCTATCACTGATGTGTTACCATGCCTTTTATTCAGGTCTGGTATCTTTGACAGAAACCTGAAGAGGTAATCACAATCTGAGCTATTCATTTCAAGATCTTTCCAACTTTCAATTTTGGTTATTTCCAACTAATGGTCCTGTTTCAGGTCCCTGTACTATTTAGAAAATTTTCAAAGTGGTTTGCAAAAACCCTTTTATACTTTATAACATTGTTAGTCCATTAATCATTATTCCAATGCAAAAAAAATGCTTGAACAAGGTCCTGACATGCATAAGACTGAAATTTATTGAGGGCACAATTTTAATGAAAGGGTTAAATAAATGGAAAACATTACCATAACACAAAGTAAGTAAAAATGAAATTAGGTGTCCTAGATATCATAGTATGAGCTTCTTCGAACAAACTTACCAAGGATCATTATGAGCTTGATATGTGTTTAAGAGATCCAGAGTATTTTTTCGATGCCTCAAGATGTAAAGTTCCTTCTCTTCGTCACCTTGGAGAGGAAACTACTATTATATGCCCATTCTTTGATCAAACTTTAAGCCGCCCTTTTCAGATTTTCAACTGAAAACTCCTTAGGTTTCAAGATGTCTTTTGTAGATTTTCAACTGAAAACTCCTTAGGTCCTTCCCAATTCAGCATCCATTTTCCTCTGAAGTCTTTTTTATAGGAAGATCTTTTTCAACACCAGGTCCCCCTCACAAAGTTCTCTAGGGTGAACCCTTTTTTCATATGCTTGCATCATTCGTTTTTGGTACATCTGACCATGATGGATAGCTCTCAGCCTCTTTTCTTCGATCAAGTTTAATGGATTGGATCCATTCTACTTTGTCGAACTTCAACTCTGACAAAATTTGGAGAGAAGGAATCTCGACTTTAATGGGTAAAACTTCCTCCATTCCGTAAACTAATGAAAAAAGTGTTGCCCCAGTAGAGGATCTAACAAACGTTCGATAAGCATAGAGGGCAAATTGTCATTTCTCATTCTAATTTTTATAAGTCTCTTTCATTTTCCCCACAATCTTCTTAATGTTCTTCTTGGCTGCCTCCACTGCACCATTCATTTTTGGGCAATATGGTGTCGAATTGTGATGTTTGATCTTGAATTTACTATAGACTTCTGTGATCATGTTGTTGTTCAAATTTAATGCATTGCCAGATATGATCCTTTCTGGCATTCCATACCGACATATAATCTCTTTCTTTAAGAATTTGCTAACTACAAATTTCGTGACATTGGCATAAGAAGTGGCTCCTACCCACTTGGTGAAGTAATCAATGACCACGAAGATGAATCGATGCCCATTGGAAGCCTTTGGCGAGATTGGCCCAATGAATTTCATGCCCCATATAGAGAAAGGCCATGGGGAAGTCATAACGTGAAGAGGTGACGGGGGCACATGAATTTTGTGTCCATAAATTTGGCATTTATGATACCTATTGGCATAATTGATACCATTAGCATGTGTTCCGCAAATACCCTCGTAGACTTTTTCTAGGATTTTTTTAGCCTCAATAGCGTCCATACATCTTAGTAACACCTAATCATTTCTTCTTTTGTATAGGATCTCTCCATCTAGGACATGCTTATTTGCCAGCCTTCTTAGCATCCTTTTATCATTCTCGATTGCTTGCTCATGGTACTTATAGTTCTTTACATATTGCAATATGTCATGGTACCAAGAGTGATCATCCCTTTCTTCCTCCTTGATATTGTAACAATGGGCTAGAGCCTCATAGATGCTCATCTGTTGCATTTTAAGTCCTTTTGTTTGTTTACATTGATCATAGAGGCTAAGGTAGCCAAGGCATCAGCCATCTGATTTTCATCTTGCAAAACGTAGCAGAATCTGATGTCATCAAACTCCTTAATTAACTCGAGAATAAGCTTTCTATAATCAATCAACTTGGAAAATCTTGTCTCTCATTCGCCTCTACGTTGATAAATTACTAGTGCAAAATCCTCATATACTTCCAGCACTTTGATCTTGCGCTCTTGTAACAGCCCGATTTAGGGCCAAAACAGAATAATGGTTTCGAAACCACAAATCTGAGATTTTAAAAAAAAATAATAATAATAATTTATTATGATTAAGTTTTAGCGTTTATATTATGATTTCCTAATTGTGTGAACATTTCGTTGCGAAATTTTATCGATTGGATGTTTAATTTGACGTTTAGGACTAAATTGGAATAGGTGAAAAATGTGTGTCTAATTCATAAAGTACTAGATTGAAATGGGGGTTTTAAGTAGAGGTCCTTAAATGGCGATTAGACCATTATCTTTTATATGGACAAAAATTAGGACATGGATGGAATTTTTAGAAAGTTTAGTAGTAAGGGTATTTTGGTCATTTGTATATAAAATGAAATAAAATGGGAAAAATAACACAAAAATGTGTTCATCTTCATCAAGCTTGGCTGAAAGTTGCATGTTCTCCATAGCTAGGGTTTTTCCCAAGCTTTCAAGCTCAATAGTAAGTGCATTCAAGCCCCGTTTTTAATGTTCTTTACATTGTTGAAATCCTCGTAACTCGGTCTACCTATTTTTACCATTATTTTGAGTTAGGGTTTATGTTTAAAAATTTACCCATGAATGATATGTATGTAATTTGATGTTTGATGGTAGAATATGAATGTTTGAAGTTAGGAGAACGATCTTTTCTAAGTGATTTTTAGCGAAAACGAGCAAAACGGCATAATCGGTAAAAATACCTATTGTTCATAACTATGTGTTAGAGTGAGAATTTGATGTTGCCATAGATAAAAATGATCAGCATGTCATTAAACATAAGTAGATAAAAATGATCAGCATGTCATTAAACATAAGAATAGGGGCTGAAATTAAATTTCCGAGCCTAGGGGCAAAATCATAATTTTGTAAAAGTTAGGGGGCAAAAATGTAATTTTTCCATAATGTGATTTTTGGATTGAAATAAATAGCATGAGTGTTAAATAAGCTAAATGTGTTGTTATAGATCAAGAAAGGCGTGGAATCGATCTCGAACGGGGGAAGGAAATGGTTTTGGACTAAATTGCAAATTTTCCATATTTTGCACCGAGGTAAGTTTGTATGTAAATAATACATTAAATTCATTTACATTTTTATATTTCAGCCTATTATATACATTAGCTGATGTTGAAGCATAAATCGACTATTGGAAGAATGGAAATAAGTAATAGAGAGAGAAATCCCGGTTGAACATTCGGAAAGATTGAATAAAATAGATGGAGCGTAGCTAGGTCACATGTATGGTGCTAAGTGCACATCATGTGTACAAGAAAGCTACGAGATAATATGTAGTGGCTAGGTCACATGTGTGATATGGGATGTATCCCATATGGACAAGAGAGCTACGGGAGAGATAAATGTAGCTAGATCGCATGTGTGATTCCAAGTGTAGGATACCATGTAGACAAGAGAGCTATGAGATAAATTGGCTGGGTCACATGGGTGGTACTAAGTGTTCACCATGTGTACAAGAGAGCCGAATTATATGAAATATGATGGTGGAGCTGTGTGCTGAAACCATCAAGTATCGGGAATTGATCCAAATTGTTCAACAGGATGGCTTTATGGAGACATTGTAATCATGGACCTATACTCGTGATGTATGAAATGTGGTGAAAATGAATTGTGATATGCATGTTAAAATGAGATTAATATAGAGAAAATGTAAAAGAGTGAATTAGCAATAATACTGTTTTGGACAGACGCAGTGTCGTGAATTTGAAAAATCACCAAAAATAATGGGAATTTAATTATAGGCTGAATGAGATATGAATTTAAAGCTTGATGAGTCTATTTTCATGTAAAAGAAATATAGAAAGTAAAGAAATCTTATATTTTGAGAAATTTATATTTTCGTGAGATCTATTCTGAATGACTGCATGATCCTCTGTTCAGACTTTAAAATTTTACCATAAATTTTAAAGAAACAATTAGGAGTTTTATCCTACATGTATGGAATCCTTATTGAGTCTAGTTTTATAAGAAACAAACGGCATAGTCATTGAAACTCTGAATAGAGAGATATATGAATTGTAATATACAGGGGTAAGAGTGGATGAACCGTGAAATAGGGGAGACTCTAACTAATAAACTATACTAATTGGCTTGACCAAAAATTCTAGAAATAAATTAGTAAGTAGATATATGAGTCTAGTGTCAAGGAAAATTTATGGAATTGGATCTCGAGTTTCGTAACTTGAGTTATGATTTATTTAGTGAACATGATGCAGGAGGGATAGCTTGATCAAATTGGAGTAAATAGTGAAATTAAAAATAAATATGATTGAGTTACTTCGTAAACATATTAGATTCCTTATTTATTATTTATATACTTACTTACTAAGCAATAAGCTTACTTTATTTTCTCTCTTTTTTGTTTTATAGCGTCATCCAGCTAGCACGGGAGTTAGAGATCGTTGAAGATCTGTCCGCACTATCAATACTTTTGGTATTTGAACTAAACATTTTGAATTATGGCATGTATAGTAGGCTTAGTCATTTTTGTTACGTGTCATAATTGCTTAGGCTTAAAATATAGGCTACAGTATGTGATCGATTATTTTGTACAAAGCCATTGAAGTTGTCTAATATTGTTAAAGACATATGTTATAATGTTTCATGATCCAATTGGATGCCATATTTTTGTCTCGGTTTTATTTAAAGGTATGTGTTATGTTCTGGTAATATCTCGTACACTGTTTCGGTGTGAAATGCGTGTAAGGGGTGTTACATTTAGTGGTATCAGAGCTATGGTTTAGTCGGTTCTCATTCCAATAAAGTGTGTGTAAAAGTCTAGCTATACATGCCATAAAAATACTGTGATAGTGTGGTGACTCCTGATTATTCTAAACTATGTTTTGTTTTAATATAGTAATGGATCCTGACAGAACTACGGCTAATGATGCTGCTAGTAACACGCTGGCTCCCGTACAAGGGACTACGCCTGTAGAAAGTAGACCTGAGACATTGAGACAGGGAGATGAGGCTCGGGATGCCTTTCTCCAAATGATGAACAATTGGTATACTGTGTTTATTCTAGCAAACCCAAATGCTCAACCTCCTCTACCCCCTCCCATACCTCAGACGGTTCCTGTAGCTGCTCAAGGCATAGATTTGGTAAGAATGAACAAGCCTCCAGTTGACAAGATTCGAAAACAAGGGGCCGAAGAGTTTAGAGCAAAGATCGATGATGATCCCGAGAAAGCAGAGTTCTGGCTTGAAAATTCTACCCGTGTATTTGATGAGCTCTCATGTACACCCGAGGAGTGTTTAAAGTGTGCTGTATCACTTTTAGAGAATCGACCTACCATCGTGGAAGACTTTGGTAGGCAGTGGTGCCAAAAGAAAGAGTTACTTGGGATTTCTTCCAGGAAGAATTCAAAAAGAAATACATAAGTCAGCGATTTATTGATAAAAAACGGAAGGAGTTCCTTGAATTCAAATAGGGCAAGATGTCTGTGGCAGAGTATGAACGTGAATTTGTAAGACTCAGCAAGTATGCCTAGTAATGTGTGTCCACCGAGGCTATTATGTGCAAAAGATTTGAGGATGGGCTTAATGAGGACATTAAAGTGCTTGTGGGAATTCTGGAGCTGAAAGAATTTGTAGTATTGGTTGACTGAGCTCTTAAAGCTGAAGAATTGAATAAAGAAAGAAGAAAAGCTGCTATTGAGGCCCGAGATGCCAGAAAGAGGCTGATAAGCAAGTCATTTCAATCTCAGTCAAAGAGGTCCAAAGAGACAAACCCTCGAATGACAGTTTCAGCTGGAGATTCACATCGAGATCGTGGTAAGGCATATTCGGGGTCTAAAGCTCAAGCTACTTTAGTGGCAAGTATGGGTAATGTGCGGTCTAGAAAACCTGAATGTTAGCAATGTGGCAGGCAACATTTTGGTGAGTGCTGGGGGAACGAGTGAGCTTGTTTCAGGTGTGGTTCTCGCGAGAACAGAGACTGCCCGGAGAAAGTTAAAGAAGAAAAATTTCAGAGCGCTAGATAGAGTACTACCGCCAGCAGAGGTAGACCCCCGAGAAATACTGGAAGTAGAGCTAGCAGTAAAACTGTGATAAAAGATTCAGTAGCGAGATCAGAAGCTAGAGCGCCTACTAGAGCTTATACCATAAGTGCCCAAGAGGATGCATCATCTCCCGATGTGATTACTGGTACATTTTTTCTTTATGATACTATTTTTATTGCATTGATTGATCCCGGGTCTACTCATTCCTATATTTGTGTGAATTTAGTGTCTAATAAGAAGTTGCCTGTTGAGTTTACTGAGTATGCGATTAAAGTGTCGAACCCCTTAGGCCAATATGTGCTAGTTGATAAGGTTTGAAAGAATTGCCCATTAATGATTCAAGGTCACTATTTTTCGTCTAATTTGATGCTGTTACCATTTGATGAGTTTGATGTTATCTTGGGAATGGACTGGTTGACATTGTATGATGCCAAGGTAAATTGTAAACAGAAAACATTAGAGTTGAAATGTGAAAACAGTGAAATTCTGTGGGTTGAAACAGATGAATCAAATAAATTACCTATGGTGATTTCGCGCATGTCTGCACAGAAATACATAAGGAAAGGGTGCAAAGTTTATCCTGCTTATGTAATGAATACTGAAATGTCTGAATCGAAGCTTGAATCAGTGCCGATAGTCTGTGAATTTCTAGATGTATTTCCAGAGGAATTGCCTGGGTTGCCTCCGAACAGAGAGATAGAGTTTGCCATTGATTTGTTATCGGGGACTGCACCGATCTCGATTGCTCCATATAGAATGGCTCTGACTGAATTAAGAGAATTGAAGGCTCAGTTGCAAGAGTTAATAGACAAGGGATTTGTGAGACCGAGTTTCTCTCCTTGGGGTGCTCCTGTATTGTTCGTAAAGAAGAAAGATGGCTCAATAAGGCTTTGCATTGATTACCGTCAGCTCAATAAGGTGACTATAAAGAACAAGTACCCGTTACCGAGGATTGACGATTTATTCGATCAGTTGAAGTGGGCAACAGTGTTTTCAAAGATCAATTTGAGGTCCAGTTACTACCAGTTGAGAGTTAAGGAGTCGGATGTGCTGAAAATCGTCTTTAGAACAAGGTATGGACATTATGAGTTCCTTGTGATACCTTTCGGCTTAACAAATGCTCCAGCTATATTTATGGACTTGATGAACCGAATCTTTCGGCCATATTTAGATAAGTTTGTAGTAGTGTTTATAGATGACATTCTAATTTATTCTCGGGATGAGTCTGAACACGCTGAACACTTGAGAACCATATTGCAAATCTTGAGGGAAAAGAAACTGTTTGCTAAGTTTAGTAAAAGTGAGTTCTGGCTTCGTGAAGTCATATTTTTAGGACATATAGTCTCGAGTGATGGTATTCGGGTGAATCGGAGCAAGATTTCCGCGATCGTTGATTAGAAACCACCAAAGAATGTATCCGAGGTTAGAAGCTTTTTAGGCTTGGCCAGGTATTATAGACGTTTTGTCAAAGGATTTTCGATTGCCTCTCCTATGACTAAGTTACTGCAAAAGAATGTTAAGTTTGAATGGGTGATAAATGTCGTGAGTTTTGAAAAAGCGAAAGCACGATTGATCAAGCACCGATTTTAGTACAAACTGAGCGGGAAGGAGTTTGTAATTTATAGTGATGCATCATTGATGAGCCTTGGATGTGTGCTGATGCAGGAGGGTAAAGTGGTAGCTTATGCCTCGAGACAGTTAAAACCGCATGAGAAGAACTATCCTACGCATGATTTGGAATTAGCCGCTATTGTATTTGCCTTGAAGATCTGGCGTCATTATTTGTACGGTGAAAATTTCTGAATTTTTACTGATCACAAAAGTTTGAAATACTTGATGAATCAAAAGGATTTGAATCTGTGACAAAAGAGATGGCTTGAATTATTGAAGAATTATAAGCTAGTGATTGATTATCATCCGGGAAAAGCGAATGTAGTTGCTGACGCCTTGAGCAGGAAATCTCTTTTTACTTTGAGAGCCATGAAATCAAGGTTAGCATTGTCTGATGATCAGTCAACCCTGGCAGAGATGAGGGTTAAACCGTTATTTCGCTAGCTAATTTGTGATGCTCAAAAGAATGGTAGTGAGTTGCGAACCAAGAGAACTCAGTGCGAATCAGGTTACGACTCAGATTTCTAAGTTGGACCAGATGACTGTTTGATAGTTCGAGATAGGATTTGTGTACCGAAAAATGATGAATTGATTCAGAAAATACTACATGAGGCACATAGTGGCTGTTTGTCAGTTCACCCTGGTAGCACAAAAATGTATAATGATTTAAAGAAGTTATATTGGTGGCCAGGCATGAAAAGGGACATTTCTGAATTTGTAACCAAGTGTTTGATCTGTCAACAAGTAAAAGCTGAGCATCAGGTGCCTTCAGGATTACTCCAACCGGTAATGGTGCCTGAATGGAAATGGGATAGGATTACCATGGATTTTGTAATCGGGTTGCCTCTGACTCCTTAAAAGAAGAATGCTGTCTGGGTAGTGGTTGATAGGTTAACAAAGTCAGCTCACTTTATACCGGTACGTACCGATTACTCACTTGATAAATTAGCTGAATTATATATTGCTGAAATTGTAAGGTTGCACCGGGTACCTATGTCGATAATATCAGATATAGATCCGAGATTTACCTCGAGATTCTGGAAAAAGTTACAAGAAGCTTTGGGCACAAAATTGAACTTTAGTACCACGTTTCATCCACAAACAGATGGTCAGTCGGAAAGAGTAATCCAGGTACTCGAAGATATGCTTAGATGCTGCGTTTTAGAATTTGAAGGCAGTTGGGAGAAATATCTATCTTTGGTTGAATTTGCCTACAATAACAGTTTTCAGTCAAGTATAAAGATGGCACCGTACGAAGCCTTGTATGGTCGCAAGTGTCGACTCCTTTATATTGGGTGAACTTAGTGAGAAAGCAGATTCATGGGGTTGATCTAGTTAAAGAAAGCAAGAGAAAGTAAAAGTAATTCGTGATTGTCTGAAAGTCGCTCGGATCGACAAAAGTCATATGCAGATTTAAAAAGAAAAGAGATTGAATTTCAGGTGGGTGATAAAGTGTTCTTGAAGGTATCACCATGGAAAAAGATTCTAAGATTTGGCCGGAAAGACGAGTTGAGTCCGCGTTTTATTAGGCCGTACGAGATTACTGAGAGGATTGGACCAGTGGCATATCGGTTGGCCTTACCGACAGAGTTAGAAAGAATTCATAATGTGCTTTATGTATCAATGTTGCGACATTATCGTTCTGATCCTTCACATGTGATTTCTCCAACAGAAGTTGAGATTCGATTGGACTTGACCTATGATGAGGAACTGATTAAGATTTTGGCTCGACAAGTAAAACAATTGAGAAAGAAAGTATAGCTTTAGTAAAAGTGTTATGGCAAAGAATGGAGTAGAAGAAGCTACGTGGGAACCGGAGGAAGCCATGAGAAAACAGTACCCAAATCTCTTTACTGGTAAGATTTTTAGGGACAAAAATCTCTAAAGGGGGGAAAGTTGTAACAGCCCGATTTAGGGCCAAAACAGAATAGTGGTTTTGAAGCCACGAATCTGAGATTTTAAAAAATAAAAATAATAATAATAATAATTTATTATGATTAAGTTTTAGCGTTTATATTATGATTTCCTAATTGTGTGAAAATTTCGTTGCGAAATTTTATCGATTGGATGTTTAATTTGACGTTTAGGACTAAATTGAAATAGGTGAAAAATGTGTGTCTAATTCATAAAGTACTAGATTGAAATGGGGGTTTTAAGTAGAGGTCCTTAAATGGCGATTAGACCATTATCTTTTATATGGACAAAAATTAGGACATGGATGGAATTTTAAGAAAGTTTAGTAGTAAGGGTATTTTGGTCATTTGTATATAAAATGAAATAAAATGGGAAAAATAACACAAAAATGGGTTCATCTTCATCAAGCTTGGCCGAAATTTGCATGTTCTCCATAGCTAGGATTTTTCCCAAGCTTTCAAGCTCAATAGTAAGTGCATTCAAGCCCCGTTTTTAATGTTCTTTACATTGTTGAAATCCTTGTAACTCGGTCTACCTATTTTTACCATTATTTCGAGTTAGAGTTTATGTTTAAAAATTTACCCATGAATGATATGTATGTAATTTGATGTTTGATGGTAGAATATGAATGTTTGAAGTTAGGAGAACGATCTTTTCTAAGTGATTTTTAGCGAAAACGAGCAAAATGGCATAATCGGTAAAAATACCTATTGTTCATAACTATGTGTTAGAGTGAGAATTTGATGTTGCTATTGAAGATAAAAATGATCAGCATGTCATTAAACATAAGAATAAGGGCTGAAATTAAATTTCTGAGCCTAGGGGAAAAATCGTAATTTTGTAAAAGTTAGGGGGCAAAAATATAATTTTCCATAATGTGATTTTTGGATTGAAATAAATAGTATGAGTGTTAAATGAGCTAAATGTGTTGTTATAGATCAAGAAAGGCATGGAATCGATCTCGAACGGGGGAAAGAAAAGGTTTTGGACTAAATTGCAAAATTTCCATATTTTGCACCGAGGTAAGTTTGTATGTAAATAATACATTAACTTCATTTTCATTTTTATATTTCAGCCTATTATATATACATTAGCTGATGTTGAAGCATAAATCGACTATTGGAAGAATGGAAATAAGTAATAGAGAGAGAAATCCCGGTTGAACATTCGGAAAGATTGAATAAAATAGATGGAGCATAGCTAGGTCACATGTATGGTGCTAAGTGCACATCATGTGTACAAGAAAGCTACGAGATACTATGTAGTGGCTAGGTCACATGGGTGGTACGGGATGTATCCCATGTGGACAAGAGAGCTACGGGAGAGATAAATGTAGCTAGGTCGCATGTGTGATTCCAAGTGAAGGATACCATATAGACAAGAGAGCTACGAGATAAATTAGCTAGGTCACATGGGTGGTACTAAGTGTTCACCATGTGTACAAGAGAGTCAAATTATATGAAATATGATGGTGGAGCTGTATGCTGAAACCATCAAGTATCAGGAATTGATCCGAATTGTTCAACGGGATGGCTTTATGGTGACATTGTAATCATGGACCTATACTTGTGATGTATGAAATGTGGTGAAAATGAATTGTGATATGCATGTTAAAATGAGATTAATATAAAGGAAATGTGAAAGAGTGAATTAGCAATAATACTATTTTGGACAGATGCAGTGTTGTGAATTTGAAAAATCACCAAAAATAATGGGAATTTAATTATAGGCTGAATAAGATATGAATTTAAATCTTAATGAGTATATTTTGAGAAATTTATATTTTCGTGAGACCTGTTCAGAATGACTGCATGATCCACTGTTCAGACTTTAAAAATTTACCATAAATTGTAAAGAAACAATTAGGAGTTTTATCATACATGTATGGAATCCTTATTGAGTCTAGTTTTATAAGAAACAAACGTCATAGTCATTGAAACTCTTAATAGATAGATATATGAATTGTAATATACAGGGGTCAGAGTGGCCGAACCCTGAAACAAGGGAGAATTTAACTAATAAACTGTACTAATTGGCTTGACCAAAAATTCTAGAAAAAACTTAATTAGTACATATATGAGTCTAGTTTCAAGGAAAATTTATGAAATTGGATTTTGAGTTTCGTAACTCGAGTTATGATTTATTTAGTGAATATGACGCAAGAGGGACAGCTTGATCAAATTGGAGTAAATAGTGAAATTAAAAATAAATATGATTGAGTTACTTTGTAAACATATTAGATTCCTTATTTATTATTTATATACTTACTTACTAAGCAATAAGCTTACTTTCTTTTCTCTCTTTTTTTGTTTTATAGCGTCATCCAGCTAGCACGGGAGTTAGAGATTGTTGAAGATCTGTCCCGACTATCAATACTTTTGGTATTTGAACTAAACATTTTGAATTATGGCATGTATAGTAGGCCTAGTCATTTTTGTTACGTGTCATAATTGCTTAGGCTTAAAATATAGGCTACAGTATGTGATCGATTATTTTGTACAAAGCCATTGAAGTTGGCTAATATTGTTAAAGACATATGTTATAATGTTTCATGATCCAATTGGATGCCATATTTTTGTCTCGGTTTTATTTAATGGTATGTGTTATGTTCTGGTAATATCTTGTACACTGTTTCGGTGTGGAATGTGTGTAAGGGGTGTTACAGTTCTATAGTCGCACAGATACCCATGATACACGCTTCGTATTCTGCCATGTTATTTTTATAGTCAAAATCAAGTTTACTAGTGAAAGGATAATGATCTCTATTTAGAGATACCAGGACTGCCCCAAATCCGTTACCAGTGGCGTTTGAGATGCCATCAAAATTCAGTTTCCAAGGATGTTTTCTTTAAGCACCTTCTTCAGTGGCTAAAATATACATCGGATCTTTATTCGAGAAATCAAAATTTAAAGGCTTGTAATCCTCTAGAGCTCTTCTAATAAGGAAATTTGCTATTGCACTCCTCTTTACTGCCTTCTAGTTTACGTAAATTATATCAAATTCAGAGAGCAGAATTTTCCATCGAGCCATTCTTCCATTTAATGTGGTCAACTCTATTATGTATTTTAGAGGATCCATTTTTGAGATGAACCAAGTCGTATGGTACAACATGTATTGTCTTAGCCTTTGGGTGGTCCAGACCAAGGCGCAACACAGCTTCTCAATTGGCAAATATCTTGTCTCACATTCTGTAAATTTCTTGCTGGGGTAATAGATTGCTCTTTCTTTCTTTCCCGACTCATCATGTTGGCCTAGTACACATCCCATAAAATTTCCAAATACTGCCAAGTAAAGTATTAGTGGTTTATCTACGTTAGGTGGCATCAGTACTGGTGCATTGGACAAATAATGTTTGACCTTGTCGAAGGTCTCTTGGCATTCATCATTCAGTACACCCGAATTATGTTTCTTAAGGAGAGGAAAATATGGGGTCACATTTCTTGGTTAGTTGTGAAATGAACCAGACAATGTAATTTAACCTCCTTAAGAAAACCCAAACTTCCTTTTTGGTACGTGGCAGTGGTAACTCTTGTATGGCCTTGATTTTATCTAGATCAATCTCAATTCCTTTCTCGTTGACTACAAATCTCAGCAGTTTACCCCATGTGGCCCCGAAAGTGCATTTTGTTTGATTCAGCTTTAACTGGAATTTCCTCAACCTCAAGAATAGTTTCTTCAATACTTTCACATGCTCTTTCTCTATTTAGGATTTTGCGATCATATCATCAACATTAACCTTAATTTTTTTGTGCATCGTATCATGAAACAAAGTCACCATGGCTTTTTGATATGTTGCTCTTGCATTTTCCAGTCTGGACGGCATCACTTTATAACAAAATGTTCCCCCCATTGTTATGAGTGTGGTCTTCTCCATATCTTTTTGGTGCATTTTTATCTAGTTATATCCGAAGAAACCATCCATAAAGGAAAATAGTGAATGACTTGTCCTGTTGTCTATTAAGGTATTGATGCGGGGTAACAAAAAATTGTCCTTCAGGCTAGCCTTGTTTAAATCCCTGTAGTCTACACACATTCGTGCTTTCCTATCTTTATAGGGATGGAGACTATATTGGCTATCCATTCTGAATATTTGATCACTTGGAGGAAACCAACATCAAACTATTTCTTGACCTCTTCTTTTATTTTCAACAGCACGTTAGGCATCATCCTTCGAAGTTTCTACTTAACTAGCTACATTTTTCCTTTATGGGAAGCCTATGTATCATGATATCAGTACTTAGACCAGGCATGTCCTGATAAGACCATGCGAGGACATCTTTGAATTCTTGGAATAACTTAACAAGACCTTACCTTGTTTTCGCTGTGATGCAAGTTTTGATTTTCACCTCTTTCTTTTCTTGTTCATCCCCTAAACTCACAATTTCCACTGACTCTTTGTGAGGTAGGGTCTGTTTCTCATCTTGCTTTACCATCCGTAATAGATCAAGAGATAAGTTACAATCTTGATCATTTTCAAAGTCCTGAGGTTCCTCTAGACACTTATCCTATTTAAAAGGAGACTTTGAGTCAGCAGCTGCGTCGCTCATATCATTGATATCCGAAGACCTGTTATAGGAATAAAACAAGGCCTAGAGAACAAATGAGTTTAAGAATGATTAACTATGTGGTATGAGTATGAATGAAAAAGAAAGTAGAATATTTTCCAGGTGGGACACAAAGATGCATTGTTTTCATTAAAATAAAAAATAGTGGGCATGCACCTTTTCACAAAAGGATCCCTATTGCTCCTAGGCTTAGAGCAATAGGTATGTTCTGAACATTACTCTGAAATATCCCTAAATGCTATAGGGATCTCCTCCATAGTCCAGTTGTTCAGAGGGATGTAAGGACAAATTCTTGATAGGTTCTCTTCTTAAGATTCCCAACATTCCTCCTGCAGTCTTGATTAACAGGTTCTCTTTTTTCCATCATTTTTCATTCAAGGTAGATGATTTCTCCTAACACAAATGTTTCAGATATATAGGGAAAGATCATTGGTTCTTTCTTGATCTCTTCCCCACTTAGTCGTGCTTTCCTTCTCTCTTGCGTCTTTTCCAATTCCTTCCTCTTCTGTCTTGCATCTGGTTTGTACCTAAGCCAAAACGAACTTGTTTGTCCATCAACATTGGTGCATTAACCCTTCCTTGGAGATATCTCCTGAGTCCTCTTCTAGGCAAGGCTCCTTTCCTAACCATCAATTGTAGGCCCATCCTTGTGGTTTTGGATACTTTTGGCACTAGGATCTTGCTTCCTTCAACAATGAAAGCTGCATTGACAAATTCCAATGATCGAAAGGAACATTCTATTGCATCTTCATCTACTCCTATGTACGACACATTGCTAGTCACGGATGCAATGATATCCTCATTGACGTTTATTGTGACTAACCGACCTTTTGTCACCAAATTCAACTTTTGATGTAGCGACGACGACACTGCCCCTACTAAATGAATCCACGGCCTTCCCAATAAATAGTTATAGGTAGGCTTGATGTCCGTCACTAGAAAATCCACCTTATATATGTTCGGACTGATTAAGAGTGGTATTCCGATCTTCCCCATCACTTTCGTTTACCTGCCATCAAATGCCCTTACTATGTTATGGTATGCCTTCATGTGAGAGTTATCAACTAGAAGCCTATTCAATGTGGATAGAGGTAGAACATTCAGAGTAGACCCATTGTCAATTAACACTCCAGGCAATGTATATCTCTTATAACGAGTAGTGATGTGCAGAGCTTTTGTTGATCCCATACCCCGTGGAGGTATTTTGTCATCTTTGAAGAAAATGAAATTATTGGCACTCAAGTTGTTGACCGAGCAATCCTGCTTATTCACGTAGATGTTATCAACGACATAAATCTCATTTAGCACCTTCATTAATGCATTGCGATGTGTCTCTAAGCTTAAAAGAAGGTCTAAGACTGATATACGAGTCGGCTATTGTGTAGTTGTTCTACTTGTAACACACCTTACCCGTGTCCGACACCGGGATAGGATACGAGGCATTACCGGACTTAAACACCAGCAAACATACATAACTAGCCATAAAACTTTATTCAATTTAAAACCATTCATACACATGAAAATTGTACCTTATATGGGCCTATGAGGCCCAAAACATACATCGGGAGTAGTTCAGGACTATTATGAGAACTTTAAACAAACTTGGAAAAATTATCATGAAACAGGGTCACACGCCCGTGTGGGTGGACCGGGTGGTCACACACGCCCATGTGGCTTGGGACACGCCCTTATCCTCAGCTCGCGTAACTCTCTATTTATGATGTCATCAACACAAATAGGGTCACACGGTCAAGTCACACGCCCTTGTACTCAGACTGTGTAGCGAATTAAATTCCAAAATCAAGTGCAGACTTCACATAGCCTGGGCAAATGCTCATGTCCTAAGGCCGTGCCCTTCACACGGCAGAGACACATGCCCGTGTCTTTGCCCATGTGTTTACTACTGGGCATTCTATTTTGCATTAATTAGGGTGCAAGGGACACACAGTCGAATCACATACCCGTGGGGCAGACTGTGTGTCACACATGGCCTAGACACAAGCCCGTGTGTCTACCCATGTGGACAACTTTGAGCCTATTTTCCAAGCCATTTGCAACCCTTAAATGCTCATTCACTGATACATTTTTTTATGGAATGCAACATAGTATATTTAGTCACTCAAATACTCATAAACTTGATTAATTCATGACTTTGTAATGTCAACATATCACCTATCCAAACCATCATGCTTTCATATAGATTCCACACCAATTTCATATTTATTCATCATGGTAAACCTACTTCAAATTTAATCAATTATACCATAGCTTTGGTCATACTTATTAGCCACGATTCATTCATTTAGCATATATGCCATTCATCACACACTTCATCCACAAGCAACCATATCAAGCATAACACATTGCATGCATGCATAATTAATTAAGGTTACAACCCAAATAATCAATTTGAACCATATCACATGGCCATATACAAAATGAATCAAATATTACCATAAGCCAACACATTTGACTAGACCAATATGACATGTAACCAAAAAAAAAACCAAGTCCCTGTACATGCCATACTCAAAATGTTGAGACTAACTATACCCAAATATCCAGTTGATAGTGTGATCGAGTCTCCGACGTCCTTCCATCCCCGAGCTAACTTGGCGATACTATAAGAAAATGGAAAAGAGAGGGGAGTAAGCATAAATCTTAGTAAGCTCACCTGCAAATAAATAAAAACATAATCATATATATACATATACTATTGACATAACATAGTTTACATATGTGTCATCATAAATTTATAGGCATAACTTAAATTTGTAGACATAACTTACACATTTTCAATCTTACCAAAAGTTCATCACATACCGAGCTCATATATATGATTTTTTCGTACATACCTATACCAACTCATAACACATTGTCATATTTCCTCATCATTGACTTACTTGTCGAATAACTCACAGGTTTACCGGTTGAACACTCGGAATACTATTGGATACACGGAAGACTTGCACATAGTGCTTCAAACATAGCCACATGCTACCTCATATCACAATCACATATTGCTCACTCTTGAGCTAATCATGGGCCTGCTCACAAGTGGTAGTGGTCGGGGCGTAAACTACTGTTTGCTCACACAAACCGAGCAGTACCCACAACACATGCCGGGCTACTTAGCCATCAGTAGAACGTATAAGAGTAGCATCTGGATTCACATAATCACATACACACATAATTTTATGAGCCCATAATCACATAGTTCCTAGTGACATGTCACTTTGTCTCCTAAATTATTCCTAAGGTTCAAACGGGATTTTCTCGATAACGCATATTCGTCGAACTCGTTCACAATGTCATGCTTATAGACAATAAAGTCGTTCATACACTCGTCATAATAATTAAACATAGAGATTCATACATAAATAAAAAATTCAAACATGATATATCATTGCATTATTTACACATGAACTTACCTTGGTACAAAATATGGACAATTAATTCGATTTAGTTCAAAATCTTATTCTTTCCCTAGTCTAGGTCTGGACTTCGGCTTTTCTTGATCTATAATAGCAAATTTAGCTCATTTAATCATCACATTATTCAAATCAGTCCAAAAACTATATTTAGGTAAAATTACAATTTACCCCTAAACATTCACATATTTACACTTTAGTCCCTAAGCTCGTAAAATGAAATGCTTGCATTTTCTTGGTTATCCAAGCCTAGCCGATTCATATTCTAACTCATATCAGCCCACATTTCTCATTGAATCACATTTCTACTATCCATTTTTACATCTTTTACAAATAAGCCCTTTTCATGCATTTCTATCAAAAATCACTTAGTAAAAGATGTTAAACACACATCAAACTTTCTTATTCTTCCATTAAACATCAAAATACAAACATGTCGCACATGGGTCAAGTTTCATACATGAACCCTACTTCAAAATATGGCTAGAAATGGATAAATCATGCTTCAAGGATCTCAAAAATGTAAAGAACATTAAAAATGGGGCTTGGGAGTAGTTACAATCAAGCTTGAAAAGTTGAACAAAACCCTAGCTATGGCTCTTGGAAATTTCGACCAGCACTTGGAGAAGATGAGCAAAATTTTTTTGACTTATTTTCCCCTTTTATTCTTTTATTTACCAAGTGACAAAAATGCCCTTTAAGCCTTTTTTTCAAATTTTTCCTATTCATGCCCATTTTTGTCCAAATTTTTAGAATTTGGTCAAATTGCTATTTAAGGATCTCTAATTAATAATCCATGGAAATTTCATGCTTAAGGCTTCTAGAACTCACATTTTGTAACTTTTTTAATTTAGTCCTAAATGTCAAATTAGACACTTTATCAATGAAATTTCTTCATGAAATTTTCACACAAGCATGTCATAGACCTCCTAATAATCATAAAATAATTGTTTCTACTTTGGATTTGTGGTCTCAAAACCACTGTGCCGACTAGGCCCTAAATCAGGATGTTAAACTGCTACACTATACTCGCTGTGCTTCAAAAATTTTAAGAACTCCTTAACTTCGTTCTCTGCCACTGGCTCATTGAGTGGTGACTCAGGTTTAGCAGCCATGAGGTCCTTTTCTTTGAGGGATTCAGTTCTTACAATTGCAGGGTTGTAGCATTTCCTACTGCGTGTGGAGAAACCAACATCTTGAACCCCCTCCAAAGTGATTTTTGTGTTCTCCTTCCAGGAATCATCATGTTACAATCATAACTCCATGGGGCCCTTTTGCAATCCTTATAGGGGAAGGCCACGGGGTTTTGGATTATGATTCTTGGTGCGGTTTGTGCCCTGGCTTCGTTGCCTCTTGGTTGGGAAATAATCACCACCAGGTGGTTGACCTCGTAAGTTTTCTCTGATGCTCCCCCTTTGAAAGCACAAACATCTTCCCCTACCGGATCCTTAATATCCTTAAATAATTCTAATTCTTTATTGTCTACCAAACTCTGCACCAGAATTCTGAATTTGGTGCACTCTTGGATCTCATAACCTTCCATAGCATGAAACTCACAATAGTTCTTTACTCTTGTTGGTACCTCCTCTAAATCTCGAACGATCAAGCCCACATCCACCATTTTCCACCAAACCCAGTTTAGAGGGGACTTCACCTCCACAACATTGGTTTTGATCCTCTTGCTCCTACTCTCGATTACTGCATTTACCCATTGGTCAGAATGACTGGGTAGAGGATTTCCAGCTACATTAAGTCTTGAGGGATCATCAAACCTTACAATTCCCATCTTGATAAATCTTCTGATCAAAATTTTGAAGGTAGTGCAATTCTTGATTGAGTGTCTTATTATCCGTGCGTGATATTTGCATTGAGCATTCACATCATACTACTTTGGGAATGGTGGTTGCATGTGCTCTAGGTAAAATAGTGATACTACGTAAACGTTGAACAAATTCTGGTATAATTCTCCATACGTCATTCGGATAGGCGTGAATTGGAGTAATTCTGTATTTTGCATTGAACTAGATTCCTGTCTCAGAGGGCCTTATTGGTTGGCCGTCATGGTTCTAGGCTATGCTACTATGTGATTGGCTTCGAATATTTTGTATTGTATACACTTGCAGTGTTTACCTCGTTCTTTTTTTTTTTCGAGGCTAACCTTTTAGCACTTTCCCCTACATCTATCTTTCCACTTCTTTTCGCGTTCTCGATCATCTACCCAAACATAACTATATCTAAGAAGCTCTTAGTAACGTTGCCTAGCATATGATTGATGAACGGGGCCTTCAAGGTGTTGACAAAAAACATTGTCATTTCCTTTTACAATAGATGTGGTTGAACATGTGTTGCCAAATCCCTCCACCTTTAGGCTTATTACCTGAAACTCTCATTTGATTTTTTATCCGTGTTCTGTAGCATGATTCTATCGGGTGTCATATCAGTCACATTATTGTACTGCTTCATGAAGGCCTACGTCAAATCTTTCCGTGAGTTGATCCTAGCACTGCTCAACTGATTGTACCATTTTGTAGCTGACCCGATTAAACTATCTTGGAAACAATGGATTAGCAATTGGTCATTGTTGACGTATCCTGTCATTCTTCGACAAAACATCGTGATATGAGCGTCAGGGAAACTACTCCCATTGTACTTCTCAAACTCTAGAGTTTTAAATTTTGGTGGGAGTATTAGATCTAGGACTAATCTTAATTCCTTGGTGTCGACTCCACAAAAGAAATCAGCACCCTTCATAGCTTTAAACTTTTCCTCTAGCCATTTGGAACGATCCTCTAACTGTTTTGGAAGTTCTACTTTACTCTTCTCCATTTCTATCATATCATCCAAATTTGGAACAATAGGGTTTGTTGGATTATCTCTAGGGTTGAAACTTGAAGCCATTAGGTAATTCACTGGTCCTGAGGTGCTAGCCTGGTACTACTGCAGTCTTATAGTGACAAGTACTCTTTGTGGATCCATCTCTTGTTAAGCTTGGATGTGCCCTGGGATAAAGCTCGGTGGTATGTAGGGTCTTCGTTCTCGTCCCCAGGGTTTACTGTAGTACTCTTTCCTTGTCAAATCCTCTGGCTAGTAGCTGGGTCAATTGACTTATTATGTTTCTCTGAGATTACTGTATTTGATCTCTCATGTCCTATTGCACTTAGCTAACAGATCTTGCAACTGTGCTTGCAACTAGTCCTGTATATCCTTTTGAATTTGTTCCAGACTTTCTAACCTTTGGTCTATGGCTTTAGTTTCAGGTTTGCAAATTCTCGATAGTTTTCAAGGAAACTATCATGATTTTTTATTAATTAGGTGACTTTTTATGAAATTTAATGCATGTAATGAAATGTAATGCTAATGAGTGAAAAAAAAATGCATGACAAAAATGCATTGATTTTAGTTCAATTCCGTTAGAACAACTTTACTAGCAAACAAGTTTCTTTACATAAAACGAATACATTTCACATATATGGCCTCGCCTTAACACTCAAAACCTTAATTTTCCTAAGAAGCCAAGCTAATTATCGGCCCCGATTCGAGTCTAATTCATATTTCAAGCTCAGAATGTCAGCTTGAATGGCTACAGTTTGCAAGTCGTTAGTCACTTCTCGTACTTGGGCCAAGGCTTCGCTCATAACATGATCCCTATCTCTGACCTGCCCTTGAGAGCGTTGGAGTTGCTCTTTCCAGTATTCACGATTTGTTTCACTATTTTCTTCGAGAAGCTTAATTCATAATTCACAATTTTGCAGTATAGTCTCGAGTTCTTCTATCTTTCTCTTCAACTCCTCAATCTTAGCCTGGCTTGCTTTCAACTCAGTCATAGAGTTAAGACTATGATGTTGATACAGAGACCTTTCCAACTTCGCTACCTAGGATTCCCATCCAACCTTTTCATCTTGGCTTTCCTAATAATTCTTTTTTTAGAGCATCCTCTCGGACTCGAGCATCTTAGAATTTCCTCTCCCACTGATTGGTTATAATCTTCTCTTCATGGATTTCCTGTAACCATTGTCCCGGCATTTTACCTAACCCAATAGTCTTTATTAACAAGCGAAGTTTCTTGTAGTCCGTTCTTAAGCTGTCCAAGTCCTCTTCAGCTTTATTCTTTCCATTTCTCATCTTTTCAGCCTCTAATTTTTTGGACATCGATGTCTAATCTCATCTGAATTTTCTCCTCTTCCAACTTCTCTATCCTTTTTCCCAGTTCTGAAATTTTCTTTTTGAAGTCTTACTTTACAATGTCTAATTCTGACGAGATTATTCGCAAGTGCTCTTTTATTGGTCAGACATTTTCTTGACTTGGCGAAGGAATATTATTATTGATTCTTTTACTCCACGACCAAACACATTCTGAGGTTTTCATAGGATTAGTAACAAATTTCTTCATCTTATGAGTATGGTCCCATGCATTCAAGATTTCGTGGACTTTTTTTTATAGTTGTCTTCTTTGTCTGCAAACTCACATTGGGCCAACCTTTATATTGCTGGAATAAACTGTCTTGATTTGTACTACCTTAATACAAGTAAAGGGGCATATTCGATAGCTCTCCATATCTTGAGCAAAGGGACCCAGTGAAAGTCTCCACATTGATATAGAATTTCATTGGGAATCACCCAAGGGGCCTACCATTCAACATCTTCATCTCGGAGACTTTGGAAAATTGCCATCCATTTTTCTTCGGAGATATTTTCTTGTCTTTAGGTAGCCACAAATTTCTTCAATGGAAAATAGTTTTTAGAGAAAACTCAATAGGAGACTTTTTCTATCTTCCAGAAGTGGCTATGGAACCAGACTAGCAAGAGCTATGCACAACCAATAAATATCCCTCCGCCTTCTCTTCGACAAGCATTCAAGGACCTAAAGGTTTCAGCCAAAATTGCTAGGACAAGAGTGACCCTTTTTTTAATTTGGTGCCTTAGGGAATATGACCAACCCATAAAAACTTAAGGCAAAGACATTGACCTTTTTTCTTATGTCTAGATGTACCAAGATTATGTCCCGCGGATCCAAGTGATACATTTATTATCCCCTTTTTGTTTAATCTAGGCCGTGACCTGTTGCTCACTAATCCCAGTTATGTTCATCAGTCTTTACAAAAAGTTCAGGACATTGGTAGGTCTAGAGTAGGCTTTGTCAACCTGAACCTATGGGCAACGAAGTAAAGTGGTGTACTCTTCTACAATGGGCACCATGTTTACTCCCCCAAAAATGAAGCAGTTGTAAGCGAGATTCCAATATTGTGTGAGAGCTCATAATAAATGCTTATCAACTTTGACATCGAGTAGGTAAGGAACAACACCATATTAACGGTAGAATAGTTACTTTAGTTTATCATCTCATTGATCTCATATATATTTTAGCTCTTGCAAATTATTTTGAATCACATTGATCCAAATGAAATCCCATAACTCTAACATATACCCCTCTGACAGGCTGTGACATTTCTCTTGTTTCCTTTTCTTGGACCATATTCGCATGGCTGTATTGTTTTCCACTTTATTAAGAAACCCATTTTCCATGACAAGCTCTCTATTTAGCAATTGAACACGAATCAACACCTTTTTCCTTTAAGATTAAAATGCAATGCAACCACAGCCAAAACAAGTTAGTATATTTTGTATAAATCTTGAATACAAAGCAAAGAATAAAAATTAAAATGTTTCCTCTTTATAATCTATACGGGTAACCGCTAAAGGTTTGGCATGGTTCCACCTAAGGTGGGCTCTTTGGGCTCATTACATACGATTTGGTTCTAAAGTGAAGGTATTTGAACTAACAAATTCCTCAATCCTCACCCATTATAGGCTCATATGGACTGAGTTCGGTTCGGGGGAATACATTTCCCTACGATTGCACAGAGGTGAAGACCTTACGAAGACATAGGTAGGAATGTATCCCGGAAGCGATCCACTATCCTACACAAAGGTGAAGACCTCACGAAGGAATAGATTTTCACTCCCACTTAAGAAGCGTAGAAGAGAACAATTATGTCATGCAATATGTGAAAACATAAAGAAGAATTCTTAAACCTCAACAAAAAAAATAAGACCATATGTCTAAATCACTATGTAACCCGAGATTATTAACAAAGATATTCATACATTTTAACACCAAAACAAGTCACGAAAGATTAAACCCAAGAAAAGGATCGCCAATTTAAACCAAATTCTCAATTTTTGACAAAAAGACCAAAAGGTAATCAACTCGCGACTTGACTCTCTTATGTCCCCAGTGGAGTCGCCAAGCTGTTGAAACCTTTTTAGAACTCAACTTTTTATTTTAAAAATGAAGACGGAGTCGCCACCAATCCTTTTTATTAGGTGTGATTGGATCACCTCGAAACTTAATTATTTTAATAAAAATGTTAAATTTACTAAAACTATAATTTTTGGTCTATAAAATTCAAGAAGTGGGTTCGGGAGTCGATTACATATGAGAAAGGATTAACACCCTCATAACACCCAAAATTGGTACCTAGTTTATTATTTGATGTCTTAGCGTCAAAAACTAAGAATTCGAAGAGAATTTAAAGTGCGATCCCCTTTTACATGATGTTATTTGATGGCACTGAAAATATCACTATCTAAATTAAATTTTATGGAGGAGTCTTTCTTATTTCGAGTCAATCAAGATGAAAAGTTATGTCTCGTAAGTTGGGACAGAAGATCTCGAGTTCTCAAAAATAAGAACGCTCATCGTTTAATTATTACCTAAATCCTATATGTTTTGAATTTAAAAAGGACATTCGATTATTTCAGTTCAAGGAGAAAATCGTACCTCGTAAGTTAGGGGTATAATTTCTCGAATCCCTTAATTAAAGAAAATTGCCTCGGGTCAAATTGCTAAATATATGTTGGATGGAAATGAATATACCTTCTAATTTGAAATACTATAGACTTATTCGAACATGATACATTATATGGGATAGACGAGTATGTGTAAACGTGTTGTATGACATCATAAAAATATATATCATAACAAAAATAACAATATTGTAAAATAATGTCAATTAGTTCTATAATAATTAATAATAATTAAGGACAAAATAACAATTTGTGCGATCTTAAGGGGAAGAAATATAAATAACAAAAATTAAAAGTGTAGGGAATTAAGGAAAAATAAAGGTGCTGAATAAAATAAATAAAGGACTAAATTGAAGTTTAAACAAAATTTAAAGTGCAAATTGCAAAAAAAAAAAGAAAATAAAGGACTAAATTAAAATGAAATGGAAAAGTATAGGGACCCAAGATATTATTTTCCCCACCCCAGCACACGTGTCATTCCCTTAGTGGGTCAACGTGGGTTAAGGGACTTATTTGTAAGGAAATTAAAATTAAAGGGGTAAAATATAAAATAAATAAAAAGATACAAGATGGAATTAAAAAAGAGAAAAAAACGAAGTGACCAAAACAACAATTAGACCCGCCCCTTGAAAACACGCGAATCTTGGATGGATTTAGATCGGTTCATTGGGTCGACCCTAAAATGACATCATTTTGGGGCATTTATGGCCACAATGAAACAGTGTCGTTTAGGTGGCCCTATTTAATTTAAAAAATATGAAAAAATCATTTCTAAATTGTTTTAAAAAAACTTATTTTCTCTCTTTTTTTTTCTCTGAAGCCCTTTTCCAATCTGGCCCTAGTGCCAACGAGTCTCAGCCATGGCCATTGGTCATCGGCAACGAAGACTGCCACTTTTGGTGGTTGGAGTTCCCCAAAATAGGCCTTTTTGACCCCCTTTTCAAGTAGAACACAAATATGGGGTTTAAATCCCTAGAAATTTAGTCGAGGTTAGGTAGAGAATCCTTTCGATTTCTCCCTTTTCTAACGAGGCACTCGATAAAACCCTAGGGGATTCTAAGGCTTCTCAAGTCAGAGAAAGGGGTTCTACGATAGCGCTTAACAAGTAAAATAAATAAATCTTTTCGTTGTTTCTTTTTTTTATTTTTTTATGAAAATAAAAAAATAAAGGAACTTCCTTTTTAAGAATTTTTTTTCTATATTCTATTAATCTCCTTTTCTTTTTTTTTGTTACAATCAGTTTTCAATTTTTATTGCCGAAATATGTTACACTATATTTTTTTTTGCCTTTCTTTTCTCTGCTTCTCTACTTCTGTTTCTCTTTTTTTTTTTTTTTTTTTTTTTTTGCAAGTGGTGGTGGTAAGGAGGGGTGCCCACTAACGTGACAAAGGGGCAGCAGTGCTGATGGCTTAAGGAGACTAGGGTTTCTATTAGTTTTAGGGGTTTGGTCTTGGGCTTAGGTAATTGGGTATTTTTTTTTTTTTTTTTGGGGGTAGTAGACTTTGGTATAGGCTTGTAAAATGGACTCTTTTTTAATTAATGGACTTGTTTGTTGTTATTTATTTTTTGTTTATCTAATTTTTTTGGTTTTTGTTTTGTCTAGGTTTGGGCCAGACGAATTTGGCCTATTACAATCACCTTTCAAAAGATATAATAAACACAAATTTTCATCAACTAGGCGACACAAAATTCTCACTACAAGTTTCCTTACCAGATTTGTATCATCAAGTCGAAAACTCGATTCCTCACAAAATCGATCACTCCAACCCTCCTAATCACTTCCAAACATCAATACTAGACCAAATAAACATATACTAAGCATCAATTTCACATTTAAATTAATTTCACAAAAATCCAGAAAATCAATTTATGAAGATAATGAGATTTGAATTTCTTTAAATTACCTTATAAAACAGTTTCATCTTTGATAAATAAGATCAAAAACCTTCTAATAGATCCATTTTGATTTGGAACTTCCCCTGATTTGTGGATTTCCTCTCAAAATTCAAGATCCACCATTAAAGCACCTTAAGCTTTTGAAAAAGATGACATTGATAAAAAATCATGTAATTATCACTCAAATCATGTAAATATGGTTCTAATCATCATAAAAATAAGTTTAGAAATAATAATTACATTTGATTTGTTCTAAATCCTTTGATTCAAAATCTTGATTCAAGAATCTTGAGAAATTTCAAAATATTTTTTGCTACTTTTGTGAATAATTTCGGATAAAAAGAGAGTATTTTATGAAGAAAATTTGTTGAATCTAATCTCTAATGATAGATCTTTAAAACCATGCAAAGAAAATGAATTTTATAGCTCTCTAACCTGATGTAAATGGTGTGAAAAGTAGGCTAGATGTATTGTGTTTAAAACTGAAACAACCCACAAGAAATTCAAAAATTGGAAAATTTATCAAATGCCCACTCCCACATTTCCCTTACCTTACTAATTGATCCTTTCCGTCCAAAGTTATGAATTTAAAGGTTTATTTGCCAAATAAATACTCCAAAATTTCCCTTATTTTACAATGAAATCCAATTTAATTAATATTTAAATTTAAATAAAATTAATCCCCAATAAAAATTATTTTGAAATTTTTTTCGACTCAAATTAATTATTTTCACTAATAATTATTTAATTACTTTAAAATTAATTTTCCAAATTTTTTTTATTTTTTTAGATTATTACTTAATCTATTTTAGATGAAATTGACCTCCTAAATTAAATTTAAAAATTACTATTAACCCGGTAAATTCCTAAATTCACACTCGGGACTTGAAAAATATACCTAAAATTAATAGACCTGATTTAGGGATATTACAAAAAATTTATACCCCCTCTTCGCTTATGCAGAGACTCAAACACGAGACCAAAGACTATACATAAGCTTAACCATTGAACCACTAGGCTCATTGTTGACACAAGTTGACACAGAAATAAACTTAAGTCAAAGGTTCAGAATAAGGGTTGATTCAAAACAAATAGCAAAGTCTTCCAGAAATGGAATTCAAACCCTGGATTTCAAACACACAATTAAGGTAATAACCCACTGAAGTAGATACTTAATTATTGATAGAAATTAACAAAGAACATTCAAATTTTGGGGCATTACAATTCAAACCGAAAAGCCCTATGTGATCTAGGTGGACTTATTTACGAATTGACATCATATTTAATAATTGCATTTACAACTATTTATATTCTACTAGGATAATCAAATTACTGTATAACTTATTGATGGATCCCTACATTTGAAACCTTTAATTCTTGTATGTTTTGTAAGATACTAAACTTAGGTGTTTGATATTAAAAGCGGTATGTCAGCTATATATCATGCCAAGATTATGTGTGAATATGAAATGCTTAGTTATGTGCCCCAAAGCTAACATTTGAATCATACTTGCACAAGGGTCATCTTTTCATTTACTATTTTTGTTTGCACTGCTTGAGGACAAGCAATGACTTAAGTGTGAAGGAGTTTGATCTGTCGTAATTTGGTGTAGCATATTAAACTAGTTTTCGCATTTAAAGAGCTTGAATACAAGCACTTTAGTTAGATTTTAGTTAAGTTTTTATTGCTTTATTTAAATTCAATAAATTGTGTAATTTGAGCCTTTTATTGACCTTAGGGGTTGAATGAGGCCTAAGGGTGAGCTAATATGCTTTGTGAGTGTGTAGAAAACCATTAGAACGTGTGCTAACTCAATACTAGCCACTGTGTTGCAACATCGAGAGTTGGATGTCACAACATAGGGAGCAAAACAGAATAATTTCAAGACTACCTTTGGTGTCGCGACACAAGACCTAGTGTGTTACAACATCAACTTTACATTAGAAATAATTATGAGCTAGGGGCATTTTGGTCTGCACAATCAAACAGTAGGCACGAGGGCAACAACTGACCTAAGGTGAAGGACGACGACCACTTTAATTCTATAAATAGACTCATTTAACACATGTTATAGACAACTTTTCATATTGTATAATTTTCTTCATAGTTTTAGTTTTTAGTTTTCTCTTTTCTTAGGCCTTAGGATTTTTATGAGTTTTGTTATTTTGCTTTCATAGGAAGATCTGATCTGTGGAACTCAATCAAACTCTGTGTGGATTTGACATTATCTTTAATACAAATTTTGGCTTCTCCTAAACCTTATTCTATTGATTCGTTATTTATGTCTATTTTATATATTAATTTTATCATGTTTATGAGATCCATGAGGAACTAATCCTCTTATGAGGGATTAGCGAATGGATGTATGATTAATTAACTATTTTGTAGGGTTCTCTTAACAGATTAGTTGTTTGGGAGAGGAAGAACATAAACCCTAGGCTTGATAACCCTAGGAAGTCATTTAGGTGGAATTAACCCAAAATTGATATGGCCTATCCGTGAACACCTTAGCCCTAAACCAGTCTGGCCTGTGAGGTCGAAAGAAAAGTAGTTCATGCAAACTAGTTATTCTGGTGGGAAATCAAAAGATCCTGCTAGGGTACCAACTAGTTGATTGAACAAGGAACCTAAAGATACAGTTAATTAGGATAACAGAAGAGATCTAGTAGAGATCTAATCACCCATGCTTAGATCTTACTAAGTTTCCATAAAGCCAATCTTCTAAGTTTTTCTATTTATATTATTTTATTTCTTTAAGTTATTAAAAACTCTATTTTTATGTTTAGTCATAATATAATTTATTTAAAGTACTAATTAGTTCCATTTTTGCTTAGGTTAGGATTAATTTAGTGCTCGCGTCCCTTGGGTATGATCCTAAGAGTACTCACCTACTCTGCTGTAACTATATTACAACTTCACCCGTATACTTACGGATACCGCCTTTTTAACATATTTTGTGCAAGATTTTTATTCTGGATGTTGGTATATCCAGAGGTGGTCAAAAGCGCAAACAACAAAACTTCCCTAAGAAGGCCAAATCCTTGTTGTTGTATTGGCATAAAGATTCGTTTGTTCCAAGTGGATAGAAAGTACGTACAAGAAAATACTATGACCCGAAATATGAAATATGCGATAAAATATAAAGGAAAAGAAATTCATAAATAATATAAAATAAAAAACTAAAGTAATAAAAGAGCTAAACAAAATTTAAAACAAGAAAGAGAAGTTTTTGAAAGCTGAGAAATCTATGTCGTCACCATAAAAAGACCTCCAGCTAGTTCTCGACACCTTGATCTAACGTTTGTTTTTCTGTTATTGTATATGAACCAACCACTTTGGTTGATTCCAATGATTTTTCCTAATTTTCAACTGACGTATTATTGTCTCGGGCTTCCTCTTTTCCCTACTGCGTGAGGCTTTGGTTGCTTGAGCCTTATTCTTGTTGTCAAATGAGAATGAATCAAACTCCCCTACCTCTTCGGTTGACACCTTCTCTGCTATGGCCAGAAAGTATATTGGATCTTTTACACTTTTATTCAATATCAATTTAAACTCCATGTTAGTGGTTAGTTAATCTTCCACTTTCACCTTTATGGTTACTTCTGCTGCTATGTCAGTTGGATTAGAGGCTTTTTGCACTATGTTGAACTTATCCCCATGATCTTCAATTACAAGCTCCGGTTGAATCTCACCATGAACCTCATTATGGTCATTGATAATACTAGGGTTCTCATGATCTAAGTTGTGAACATCAGACATGTTCTCTTTCCTTAGAGGCAACCCTTTGAATATTTCTTTCATCATTTGTGCCATTATGTCTAACCTATTTGATAAGACTTCAGAGTTGAGCATCCTATTGGTTTTATATTAAAGCATCTCATACAAATCACAGGGAGGCTTATTCAATTTTTTTGGCATATCATGATCTTCTTGAAGTGCCTCATACAAATTACCAATGAACTCATAGGGATTTTTGACTATATCAGTACCTTGATCATTACTCCACTAGTACATTGAGGTTTTATTTCTGCGTTGGCTCAACTCTATCATGAACAATTTTTTTTTATTTTCCATGATCTCTCATTCTTCATATACACTCTCCTCATATATTTCTTCATCAAAGACCATCTAATTATTAAACCACATGTAATCAATTTCATCCATATTCAAATGATTTTATTGGGTTAGTCTCTATGGATCAATGATTGACTAAACATGTGTTCCTCTCCTTTGAAGCCTATACTAGAATCAACAAGAGAATAGAAGAAAAGTTGTTAGTAAAAATAAAAATAAAAATAAAAATCATATATATAATTTATTAATTTCCTAATTATTCTATAAAATGTAAAAATTAAAATTAACTTAGTAGTATTGCCTCCCCGAAAAAGACGCCAGCAACTTGACTGCCTCTAGATGTACCAACATCCAGAGTGTGAATACTAGTATAGACATGAAACTAAGATGGTCCCTACAAGTATACGGGTCAAGTTATAATATAGTTTTTACAACGAAGTAGGTGAGTACTCCGAGGATCGTACCCAAGGGAGGCAAGCACTAAATTAACATCAACATAAACGCATAAACTCAAATAAATCCAATTAGCACTTTAAATAAATTATATTACGACCAAAAGTAAGGGAAAGATTTTTGAGTTTTTATAATAATGAACATAACAATAACAGAAACACAGTGAACTTTAGATAAATTAATTCTAACTTAATCAAATCTAAGCATGGGTGATTAGCTTGCTTTAATGATCATAACTAATTCTTATTTCGGGTTTCTACTCAATCAACAAGTCATTACCCTAGCAGGATCTCTCGATTTTCCACTAAAGTAATGAGTCTGCAAGAACTACTTATCTCTCGGCCTCACAGTCCAGACCGATTTGGGGCTAAGGTGTTCATGGATAGACCATACCAATTTTGAGTTAATTCCCACCTAAACAACTTCCTAGGGTCATCAAGCCTAAGGTTTAAATTCTCCCTCTCCCAAACAGCTGATCTACTATGGAAACCTTACATAGTAATCAGTTCATCACACCTCTACTAGCTAATCCCTAATAAGAGAATTAGTTCCTTATGGAATCAATAAACATCGTAAACTTGATATAGAAGATATGCATAAAGAATAAGACAAGAATAGAGTTTAGGGAATCATGTTTTTGTATTTGATAATTGAAGTGCAGAAAATCCTCAAAAGCAGATCTGGTCTACAAATTAAATTCTCCAAAGAGCATAAATAAAAAGAACTGGAAAATAAACCTAAAGCCTAAAAAAAAAAGGAAAAAGCTTAAAACTAAAATTACAAAAAAAAAATCTCAAAGTCTGAAAGTCGTCCTCAACAAGTGTTTTAATAGCCTATTTATAGAGTTAGGCTTTTGTCACCTTGAACCCTAGGTCAGTTGTTGTTCTCGTGTTAACTTTTTAGTGTACAAACCAAAACGCCCTTGGCTCGTAAGTGATTCCCGTAAAAGGATGATATCGCAACACCCTAGTTCTTGTGTCACGACATTGAAAGCAATATGCTCGGTTTAGGATAACTTTAGAGGTGTGTCACGACATCCTTGGTTGTGTCACGGCACCAAAGGAAATCTCGAGATTCTTGTATTCTTCCCTTTATGTTGCGACATTGAACTTCACGTCTTGCAACACAGTGACTAGTATGGAGTTTCTACACCTTTGAATGGTCTCTTACAGACTCACTAAGTATATTAGCTCACCATTAGGCCTCATTCAGCCCCTAAGGTCAATAAAAGACTCAAAATACACTTTTTATTGGAATTAAACTAAACTAAGAAAACATAACTCAAATATGATGAAAATGCTTGTATTCAAGCTCATGAAGTACAAAAACTAGTTTAATCTACTACACCAAATTACGACAGATCAAGTGCCATACGATACAATGTGATAGGCACTATTGAACTACTAAGGTTCTACTCAATGGTGAACTCCACCTCACGGTTTAGAGGTAGTCTAGGTATCTCATCATGGAACACATTTGGGAAATCTTGCATAGTCCACATCTCACGAACACCTTTTTTCATATCCTACGAACCTATCATGAATGTGAGTTAGGCTTCGCAGCCCTTACCTAACATTTTTCTCTATTTTCAATGCTGAGACTATATTGGAAATTGCTCGAACCTGCTCACCTACCACCACTTATTTTCCTTCACTACTTTGCAGAGTGGCTTTTTTTAACTCGAAATCATTTTTGGCTTTATGCTCAATCAGCCTGTCCATTCCTAAAATCACATCGAACCCATAGAACGGTAACTCCAACAAGTTCACATAGAAGATTTGACCTTGTACCTCCAGCGGACACTAATGATACACTCTATTGACTAACATACTATCCCCAAATGAACTAGTAGCAGTCAGACCATTTTCTATGGTCTCTACTACTATTCCCAACTTACTAGCTAGTTCACTCACAACATACGAGTGTGTTGAACTAGATTCAATTAAGGAAAATAAAGGAACAATTCGTAGAGTGAAGGTAGTTGTAATAACGTCGGTGGTACCTTGCTTATGTGGCTCCCTCACGGCATAGACTCATGCGAGGCCTTTTGAGTCGCAATAGTTTGGGCCAGAGTTCGCTGCCCATTTGGCCTTGTCTTGCCACATCTACTTTTTCCTTGACCACGACCACCAACTCGTACTTGAGTGGGGGTCGCGTCTTAACCTCGCAAACCCTCCTCTATTCTGGACAGTCTCTAACAAAGTGGTGCTTCAAATAACACTTGAAACACCCTCATTCTTATCTTGGGTGTCCATATTCCAACGCAAATGATATGTCCTGAAAGCTCGCTTGACATTTGTACTGGAGTTTTGTGAATCGTTGTCCCTCTTGGGCACTCACTTAGATACTTTTTGATTCACGGAGCCTTAATGTCTTCAATGGATTGGGCTTTTTCCACCATCTAATCGAATTTTGAAGCATCGTGAGTCACCAGGTAAAGTTGGATGTCATGACGCAGTCCAAAATGAACCTCTGACATTGGTTCTTCTCCTAAAAGACGATCTCTTCAGCGTACTGGCTCATTCAAACAAACTCAGTGTCGTACACAACTACTAACAATAAACCTTGCTTCAGGTTGATGAGCTTTCTCACTTGCAAGCCTCTAAATACTGGTCGCCTATAATTTTTTTTTTGAAGGTTCTCAAGAGGAATTCCCATGTCAATTTTTTTACAACAATACCACGCTTTAAAGTATTACACCAATGATATGCTTCATCAGTGAGCAAGGACACAGTGCATCCCAACTTCTCCTGATCAGAACAGGACATTTACTTAGACTTAGTGGGAACATCTCCACGAATACCACTGATGGTCACTAAACTAACTATAAATAAGACAAAGGCAAGCTCACCTATCAAAAAATAGTATAACTATGGTAAGTAGACAATATTGTATCCACGAGGACTAAAAGTATTAGTAATTACCATTTTTATATTATTTAGCCGACAATTTGGAGTGATGTTTTTTGATCTAAATTTACTAAACTAATTTAACTAAGAATAAAACAAAGAAAGAATCGAAGAAATAATCGAATATTAACCAAAGAGATAGACAATACCCAGGAAAGAATCCACCTAGACTTCACCTTTTATTATAAATTTGAATTAAACAATTTATTCACTTATGTCTTGATCCGTAAAAATCCCTAAATTATGTTAATATCTCTTTTGAGAGTAAAAATAACTGATTCTAGGTTGATTAATTGAATTCTCTTTCTAATTAAAACCCATATCGCCGTATTAACTTGATCTATGGATTCCCCTATTAGATTTGACTTTAATCTGGTAGATTCATGTCGTCCTATTTTTATGATCACATGCAACAGGGACTTTTGATCCACTAAATTAGGCACATTAAATATGAATTAATATCCCGAAAATATTAAAAGAAGAAATAAGCATACATAATTGAGAACAAGAATCAAGTATTTATCGCGAAAAATAGAAATTAAATAAAAGGATTCATCATAGGTTTCATCCTCCCTGGGTATCTACGGAATTAGTTCATAATCCTGAATAGAAAAATTTCAAAGTTATAATAACCAAAATACATAAAGAAACTCAATAAAACTTCGAAATAAATTCAAAGGAGATATTCGATCTTGATGGAGATCCGCTTTCGAGTTTATTCCGATGGTGTTCTTCGAGTGTTTTCTTCGATCCTCTCTGATTGTCCTCTTATGTCTTCTTCTAATTAGTATTTATAGACTTTAGAATGCTCAAAAAACCTAAAAATTTGGTTTTTTCGTGTATTTGGGAAGTATGATGTGAAATCGACACTGGCTGGCACATGGGCGAGTGTCCAGCCCGTGTGGAAATGCCCAGGTCGTGTGGCTTCTAAAAATAGCTCTATTTGTTTAATTTTGGCTCTTTTTTTTTCTCCTTTCACTCCCAAATGCTCTTCTCAATATAGAAACATAAATTTAAAGGATTAGGAGCATCAAATTCAATAATTTGCATAATTAATCATCCAAAAATGCATTAAGAATGGGATTAAAATATTTTACTTTTATAGCTTATCAACCACTAACTTAAGTGTTTGCTTATCCTCAAGCAAAATCCTTAACTCACATTAAAATTAATAATTCTCAACTTGTAATTCCCATCAATAATGTCTCAAAATAATTCAAAAATAATCATGCATTGACAATTCAACTAAAAGAGCACTAAAGTTTCAAACAATCCAAGCTAACATTTTTAAACCTGAAAACATAGGTCTTTCCCCTTATCTAAATAATTACCTTTAATTCAAAATAGATAAGAATTGACATCTTTACTAAAGATTCACTCAAATCACTCAAAGTGTTTAAGGTTTACAAATAAGCACTCAATAGTCAAACAAAAAAGGTCATTACCATAGGCTTGCATGAATATCAAATCTCCAACACTATAAAATGAGATGATACACAACTCAAAAGGTCTTTAAGAGGTTGTAATGGGGCTTAGGTTAAGAGTGTGGATAAAGGCCAAAAGATTTGGTTATAATCGAGCTTGAATTCATAAATTATCAAACTAGAAAAAAAATAAACAAATGTTGAATTAAAAACAAGCATAAATCAAGAACTATTCAAGAATAAAAACAAGCTTATTCTCAAAATATGAATTTAACTGTTCAAGCTCAACCAACATAGAACTAAATAATAATCAATATTTATTTTTTTCTCTTTTTTTTATTTATCTAGAACAATCATAAATAATTCAGCAAATCAAACAGAAGAGCATAGTTAAGGAACTAACCAAATCAAATCTCGACAAAAAAGGAGTCAATAAAAAGGGAAAAAGTCTAGTTGTTGGTTAACATTAATGGGTAAATCAAGAAATGATATGTTAGGCTGAACAGGGTTCACTAAGGATTAATTACGAAGGTAGGCTTTTTATAGGATAAGTGGGTTTAAACCTAGGTGCCTTTATCATCTCAGTATATCAAATCAAAGTTATGGTCTCAACATGTATAATCGAAGCAAGTTCTAGAATAACAAATTAGGTTGACCTACTCATAACCAATAATAAAATGAGCAAGAAAAATATATGCTCTAAAGGCTCAAAATCTCACAAAAAAATCATGGTTTTTGATGTCAAACTTGCAGATCTCAAACTTTAAGGTAATACTTCAATTTAAGGAAACAACCTAAAAATTTTTAATTTCTAAAAAATAACTTATCATATTTGATTCTCTCATATCTTAGAGTTTAAATCAACCAATAAATATCTACAAATTAATCTTAAACACGTCAACAAAAATTCCAAATCAACAAAAATTCATTCTAATGGAAGTATGAGAAAATTACTTAAATACAATATATAATTTAGGGATTTTCTAATAATTATATAAATAATAAATTTTCCTTAATGTACAAACAGATATAATCACAGCATAAGCAGAATATCATAAGAGAGGGAAAAAACTGAAACTGGCCTGAATATTGGATGAAATTGCCAGAATTGTGAAAAGCAAAATTGTAGGCAAATCTAAATGTAGTGCATGATTCCGAGCAAACTAATAAGAAAATAAACAAAAATAGTGAAGGATATTAAAAGGTTACTAACTCGATTAGAAACAACCATAAAAATTAAAATTAAAATATAGTTCAAAAGATAAGAAATGAAATAAGTCTAAGAAAATAACAAGAAAAAGAACTAAAAAAACATAAAAATAAAAATAAAACTAAAAAAAAAAACAAACTCAATGGTCCTCATTGTTAGAGGTGTCGATGTCGTAGTCGTCGGTGCTGAAGAAGAGATATGGACACTACAGCAAAACAGGTTTTTAGCGGTATTTTTTTGGGCCTATAAAAAAATTTGCGGCGTTTTGTTAAGCGCCGCAAAAAATGCCGCTATAGCTAATGCCACTAAATTTTGCGGCATTTATGTGAAAAAAACACCATTATAGAACATAACCTTTAGAGCGCTTTTCCCACAAACGCCGCTACCGCTAAAGAACATGACCTTTAACGGCGCTTTTCCCACAAATGTTGCTATAGAACATGACCTTTAGCGTCACTTTTCTCAAAAATGCCACTAAAGAACATGACCTTTAGCGGCTTTTTCTCCACAAACGCGGCTAAAAGTCATGTTCTTTAGTGACAGTTCTCCTAAAAACGCCGCTAAAGGTCATGAAAAGTAAAAAAAATTAAAATATTATAAAAAGAGCAGATATCAAAGGGAAGCATGCAATAGAATTAGGAATATTATCAGAGCATGCACAATAAGCATTACTTTGACAACAGTTTATATATAAATCCATTCCTATCCCTATACCCGCTTAAGCA
Source organism: Gossypium anomalum (assembly GCA_025698475.1). Taxonomy (NCBI): domain Eukaryota; kingdom Viridiplantae; phylum Streptophyta; class Magnoliopsida; order Malvales; family Malvaceae; genus Gossypium; species Gossypium anomalum. The sequence continues at coordinate 46,547,163 of CM046963.1, forward strand.
AATCCTTTAGCATTACTTTGATAATAGTTCCTATACAAATCCATTTTTGTTCCAGCGGCATAAGTCCTACTTGAATCTTGAGTGTAGTTTGAATACTACTGAGTAGTATAATTTACAGAATTGTACCCATTCCATGTGGTAGTCTGATGAGTGTAACTATTGCTTGGGCAACCTCCAGCTATCTGATAATCACCAGGATTGTAGTTAAGTGCTTGAATAACTTGTAGGCCCAGCATAAGAAGGCAAATGAATGACATACCAGTTCTGAGAAAAAAGAAACAAAAGTTAATGAATGACATATGAAGGCAAGAACCAACCAAAATAACAGAATCAGATTCCAGTTATTATGAAAGTAGATAACTTATTTAAGATATGGTTCTTCTAAATTCAGAACCCTAAATCAGATTAATAATAAAATATGCAATTAACAAGTCAACACTAATGCCACATATAACATCAAATTGCACAGCTTAATATACTCAATACATTAGCATAAGTAACATTACATTGAACAATGAATTTAACACATTCGAATAGATCAATTTTAAGCTCACTAACGGTTAATTTAGCATGTGAACAACATATACATGTTTTGCATTTACAGCATGGTTTAATCAACTTCAAGCGGGAAATTAAATGCTGCAAATTTCCAGCATTCAAAATCGTATATGGACAACATTAATATGACATTTTCGAGCACCTTAAAGACAGATTTGGAAAATTTGAAGAACCATTCGAACAACCACATTCGAACATCTTAAAGAAGACTAAATTTTGTCTTGTTTTGGACAAACTCACAGGCCAGCAAGGCATGTATTAAACCACGCCTAACATGTTTATTTCATCATGCTTTGAACAACAATAAACAAACATTAGGCATTATATTAAATCGACTCTTTAACACATTCGAACAACTTAAAATACATCATTCGAATATCATAAATCACTACTTTCAGACACCATAAATTGCAGCATTTAACACCTAAATTTTTAGCTTACTAACATCACAAATTCATATCCATTTCGACATCATTAGTTAACATTTAACAATTTAGTTTCACATTGTTTAGACCATTTTAATTTCCTGATCACTTGGATGATCTTTAATTATTATTTGGACAACTAGAAATTTCACTAAAATTTCACTTAATTCCGTCACTCATACTAGCATAAAGATGCAACAAAACAACCAAGGAAGAAAAGGTAAAGAACTTAGTATCATTTATTTATTTAATTAAATAACATAAGCAATTGTTGCATTTTTATCAAGTTTAAAACATCTTTAAACAGGGAAATTAAATGCTGAAAGTCCAGCATTTGGACAGAGGCCACAGTTGGCATTTAACCTCTTGTAATTCCCTATTATTTCAATCAGTAGGATGAACGAGAGTCAACTATGTAAAGCCATATACTGAAAATAAATAAAGTTTTGCTAAAAATAGACGATTTTCATGTACATTCAACTCATTACAGTTTTCCTATTAAACCATAACTGTCGCAGAATTAGGTCACTAATCCAGTAGTATAACCTATGGTGAGCTCAAATACAATGATTTGGCAAAAGATATTGAAATAGGTACCTGGTTTGAGTGAAGATCCAATGTCCCTAAACAAGAAAGGGCACCTAATTCCTTGGTTAAAATTGATAGTACATTATTCCTGAAAATTTGAGAAGAGCAACCCGATATTGATGGTGGGATTCTTGAAATTCTTGCATCATACAGTACCGGAATGACTTATCATGCAATACAAAAGGGTGATTTCTAGCATAACTCTGTATTTCACTCACTGTTCTGGTGAAGATCAAGAAGGATGAGACGTGTAAGGCATCTAATATTCTCTGGTATACCACTCAGCAAGTTCTTTGCTACAGGGATGTCCAAAATTTCTTTTACAATTGGAGATTTAAACATAACTGATATAAACTAGAAAAGTCATATCACAATGAAATATTACGTGCATTGAGTTCCTTAAGCATTGTACATGATGCAAACAAATTCTCAGATTAAGCTGTTAACTTGTTCCCCTGACACAATTAGAACATAATGCATAAATTAGGCTCTGAAATACATCATTAATGATAATTCATTACAACAACAACCCCATAATCAAAAAAAGAAAAAAAATTTACAACATCAACTTCCAACAAGACTCTCCAAAGCAGTCACATTGTATAAAATAATTATCTTTAAATACCTCCACATCTAGTTTTGTCAATTTCGAACAGTTTGTAAGATCTTCAGGCAAGCTTGTTATCAAATTATTTGATACTTGCCAGAACGAGAAAGAAAAAAAAAGCCTTTTTATGGATCATATATAATATTAAATAAAACAAGATGAAACTCGTAGTTTTATGACAAGAAGATTTTAGCACATCATAAACTAGATTTCTTAGTTATCAGGTTAGCCGACCTCTAGAACCTAATTGTCAAATGACAACATAAGCAAAGGTAAATATATTTACACTTTACAACATGAAAATGGTTGGAAAGGACAATTTAAACAGCAAGAAAACCTTCTTTGAAAATAAGTCTAGCATCCATTCATAACAGAAGTTGGGGATATGGTTTTAAAATACAAATGATGCGCACGTTTGAGATTGAAACTAACCAACAATGATAAATTTAACAAGAAGATATTATATCCAAAGAAATGTAGAGGACATACACCAAAACCACTTCTGGCTTTGTAACAGAACTTGAACATTATTGTTGGGGACAGTAACTGTGTTCAAAGATCAAGGTGTTTTTATAGGTGAAGCAAAAAGTGGCAGAAGTCAAATCCGGAAGCATACCTTGTTAGGTCAAAATAGTGTTTCTTCCCCCTTTTTCTTGATAGGTAATTTATCATATCACTAATTTTCTAAGCACCCAATAAGAAAATTAAAAAAAGGAAAAAGAAAGAAACAAAGCAGAAATCTTACCTGAGACAATAAGACTGAGAACAAAAAGGGACGGGATTTTTGGGTTTCAAGCAAAGAGATGTAACACCCCTAACTCATATCTGTCATCGGAATGAGGTTACGAGGTATTACTAGACGAGACAAAATTTTGAACATTCACACGTACACATATGTTATATTCACAAATCTAAAACAAAAGTTGTTTAAACATTATACACATAATTCAAATCATAATACAAATATCACTAAAAATTCAAAGTCATATAAAATATATGCGGCATTGGCTTTTGAAAACATAAACAATATACATTTGTATATTATACCATATCACCTTATATCATAGTATAATATTCATTATTATATAAGATAATAGCTAACATTACAACTTGGCCATATATACTTCTTTTTAAGTACAATTTCATGCGCATATTACCGAATTAATATGGACCATTTTTTAACACAATTGCCAAATCAAAACATACTAATTTATAAACAAAATACTAACCATTCAAACATCATCTATTTGGTCATTAATATACATACAAATAATTAATATCATTTCTATATGACTTAATGAACCAAATTTATAAATATTAATGCCAAATCAAAACATGCTGATTTCACAAATTATACATCATACTAAAATATCATACCCAAGACCAATTGATCTCTTATCTATTCGACGAGCAAAAATCAACCTATACACATTCAGAAATTTCCAGTTAACGAATGAATCTATATAGCCATTTCACTTACAATATATATACTCATTATTTTAACTCTTACTAAGCCAAATTATAAAATCATACTTGACATTTCTCGTTACCAAAACATATAACCAACGCCTCAAACATATATATATATACATTGAGATAATATATATATCAAACCAATACATTATATGCCTAAATATATATAAATATATATATATATTTGCAAATGTTGAATCATCAATCAAACATATTCATTATCCAAATTCAACATTTAGTCAAATACACTAGTTAACCAATCTAAAACTATTACTATCAAATACAAAACATAACTGAATTATTTTAACCAAAAGTAACATAACAAACATAATTCATACTTATGCATATACCATGGCCGATTCAAACAAACCACATTTAAAATCACCAATACTAAATTACCAAAACCAAGCACATCAAACATTTTAATCAAGAACATATAAAACCAAACTTAAGCATAATAATCAAGCCATTTTCGCATGGCTTTATATACATACACTTTCAAAATAAACTAACTCTAAGGCTAGCCTATACATGCCATAAGTTCGAGTTCAACTTATAAAAGTACCGAAACAGTCGATAGTGTGATAGGCTTTGCGATGATCCCCAAGCTCGTATCTAGACTTCAAAATCTATAAACAGAGGCAAACATAAACACACACAGTAAGCTATCATAGCTTAGTAAGTCATAAGCAAATAAACAACTTAATAATATAATTAACTCATTTAAACCAAACCAAATTATACTATCACAATCACATTTAATCTCAAGCTTACAATTTCATGTATAACATATACTTTCACATATAAACTTATTCATGGCCGAATGTGTATATATATATATTAACAAAGTATCATTCAATTTCAAAGCCAAAATATCATTATATAACCAAGTATATTTACACTCATATACATATACTCATGAATCAAAATATAACATTACCTACATATTCATAGTATATGGCCGAATTTACTATACAAATGCACACATGTTTACATTAGTAACTTGTATAATTTGTATCACATATCAAATAGCCAACTTACCTTATTTCAAATAGGTAATAAGCTTACTCATACCTGATCGTTTTAGCTCGTTTTACACATTCGATCACAACTTATAATTGCCCGTTGAACCATTCAGAATTGAATAAGATACTTGGATAATCACACATATCGTACAATGCCAACATCCCAAACGTGGTCTTACATGTAATCATATATCGATGCCACTGTTCCAGACAAGGTCTTACTCGCACACATATATCGGAGACACATATCGATGCCAACGTATTAAACGTGGTCTTACTCACACACATATATTGAAGCCATGGTCTTACTCGCACATCACATATTGGAATCCTATGTCATGACATATGTATCCTAGCTATTCCTAAGGTTCATACGGGGCTTTCGGATGTCATAACTCGGTCGGAACGAATTTGTAAATATAGCTCCCTAGCATATACACATTTGGCTAACAACATATATACTTCACATAATTCATTTCAGCATAATAAGCTCATATTTATTTAAAATAAGCAACATCTATTTGCTTATAAACTTACCTTAGACAATGAAAATCGAAACGGGACGACTAATGGACAACTTTGTTTTTCCCCCGATCCAAATTCTATTTCTTTGGTTCTTGATCTAAACATATTCAAATTAAACTAATTCAAACATATTTTCACTCAATTTAGTCCGAAAACACATAAATGGGAAAATTACTATTTTACCCCTAACATTTTATAATTTTTACAATTTAGTCCAAATTGCACAAAACACAAAACATGCAAAATTTGCACATACCATGCTTAGGCCGAATACTACCCATGTTCATACAAGTCCATACATTTCATTTATTTCACATTTTAGTCCCTTAATTTATTATTTTTGCAATTTAGCCCTAATTCTCAAAATCATCAAAAATTCCAATACAAAACATATCAATCCAAGACATATCTTTCATAATTCATCAACTAACATCACAAAACTTAAATATTCATCAATGGCATAACTCAAAATATTCATCAAAATCAGAAATTCAAACATGGGCTTTGTACATTACACTGCAAATATCTCAAAAACGTAAAAATTATAAAAAATCGAGCTAGTTACATACCTTGATTGAGCTTAACAAAGGGCCGAACCTCAGCCTCTTTATTTTTCTTTCTTATTTTGATGTTTCGGTCAACATAAAAAGATGAACACAATGGCTCTAATTTTTTTTTATGTTTTATGTTATTATATCTTATTAATTATTTTACATAAATAACCTTTATTATAAAATATAAAACCATTATACATCATGGTCATTACCGTCCACTCATTTAATTATGGCCTAATTGCATTATAAGTGCTTCATATTATAAAGACAACAACAATTAGGCACCTTCACATTTAACCTTCAAATTTTCATTTTATGCGATTAAGCCCTTTTAATTAAATCGACACTCAAACAGCAAAATTAAAACACAAAAATTTCACAGGTATAAATTCACACATAATAAACACAGAAAATAATTTTAAAATATTTTTTTGACTCAGATTCGTAGTCCTGAAACCACCGTTTTGAATAGGGTCTAAATCGAGCTGTTACAACTCTCCCCATTAGGAATTTTCGTCCCCGAAAATCTTACTGGTGAGTAGGTTCGGATAACGTTCTTTCATTGCATCCTCTGGTTCCCACGTTGCCTCTTCAACTCCGTGTTTATGCCACAGTACTTTCACTAACGGAATTTTCTTATTTCGCAACTCTTTAACTTCGCAAGCCAGAATACAAATCTATTCTTCCTCATATGTCATATCAGACTTGATCTCTAACGAATTAATCACATGTGAGGGATCAGATCTATATTTATGAAACATCGAGACATGGAATACATTATGGATCTTTTCTAACTCAGGTGGCAACAACAGCTTGTACGCAACCAGCCCAATACGCTCTATAATCTCATACGGCCCAATAAATCTCGGACTTAATTTGCCTTTACGACTGAATCTGAGTATTTTCATCCACGGTGAGACTTTCAAAAACACTTTATCCCCGATCTAAAACTCTATATCTTTCTATTTCAAGTATGCATACGATTTCAGACGATCTGGTGCTGTTTTCAGACTTTCGCAAATCACCTTTACTTTTTGTTCAATCTCTTTGATCAAATCGACCCCGTGTAACTTATTTTCATTGAGCTCAGTCCAATACAATGGTGTACAACATTTACGACCATACAAAGCCTCGTAAGGTGCCATTTTGATACTCGATTGAAAGCTATTATTGTACACAAATTCAATCAGAGGTAAGTATCGTTCCCACGTACCTTCAAACTCGAGAATGTAACATCTCAACATATCCTCAAGTATCTGAATCATTCGTTGGATGACCATCCTTTGCGGATGGAAAGCGATCTTTGAAATGTAATTTCGTACCTAGAGCATCTTGCAGTTTCTTCCAAAATCGCGATGTAAACCTCGAATCTCTATCCGAAACAATAGAAATAGGTATTCCGTGTAATCTCACAATTTGAGAAACATACAATTCAGCTAGCTTATCAAGCGAGTAATCTGTGCGAGCCGGAACAAAATGAGCCGATTTAGTCAATCTATCTACAATAACTCAGATTGCATGTCAACGATAAACTGGATACAAAATCCATTGTGACTTTGTCCCATTTCCATTCAGGTATCATGTAACACCCCTCGCCCGTATCTGACGCTGGGGCAGGGTTCGAGGTGCTACTGGACTTAACTCAAGCATACGCATATAAAACTGAGCCACAAAATTTCGTCCAAATTTATTTCAATCAAACATATGCTCATTGTCCCTTAAACGGGCTCACGAGGCCTAAAACATACATTCGGGGTGGTTCGGGACCAAACCGAGGACTCAAGAAAAACTTGGAAAATTTCATGCTTTAAGGCTCTACACGCCCGTGTGGGTATAGGGCACACGCCCGTGTGATTATTTTGACATGGTCGTGTTGGTTGCCAGTGTGCACCACACGGCCTAGTGTTCATCGGGACAAGCTCGTGTCCCTCACCCGTGTAACTTTCTGTCCATTTGGTCATGAACAAAAAAAGGCACACGCCCGTGTGCTTGGGCGTGTCCACCATACGGTTGAGACACACGACCGTGGCTCTGCCCGTGTGTTTACTACCATGCATACTGACTTGAATTTCCAAGGTATAGGGGACACACGGCCGGGTCACACGTCCATGTAGGCAAACCGTGTGTCACACACGGCCTAGACACACGGGCGTGTGTCTACCCGTGTGGACAAATGCAAGGTTATTTTCCAAGCCATTTTGTCACCCTCACAACATACGCACACATACTTATATAATAGCATACAATAAGGCATACGTGGGCACTTAAACATCCATAAACATGTTATGATCATGTCAATTTCTCATGCAATAGATATCATAGATTTTACTCACATCTTTACCACATTAATGCTATAGCTATCAACATATCATCAAACCTCATACTCATTATAAGCCAATACATTTGATTGAAGCAAATATCACATACTCAAATATTTAAACTCCTATACATGCCATAGACTCAAAGTACTTGAAATCACTTACACCAATAGCGATAGCTTGACAGTGTTATAATATCTCTGACGAACTCCAACCCAAGCTAACCTGACAACACTACAGAACATGGGAAAGAAAGGGGGTAAGCTTTGTGCTTATTAAGTTCATATGAAAACAATAAGGAACTCATTAACATGCTTTTATCAATGTTCCTAACATATTCTCAAGTTCATGATAAGCTGTCTTCTTGTACAATAGTCAATAAAATATTTATATCTGGGGCTACAAAACTCAAAATTAAGTTCGGTTAATTTTACTTGAAACTAGACTCATATACCTTTCTACCATACGATTCTCAGAATTTTTGGTTTATCCAATTGGTACAGTTTATTTCTCAAAGTTACCCCTGATGCACTGTCTGACAGTTCCAACCCTTCTGTACTAAAGTTAAATTATCTCATAGCACCGGACTCTAATAATGTTCTCGTCTATTTCTCTTGAAAATAGACTCATTAAGGATTCTAAAAATATAAATTATAACTCCTAAATATTGTTTTACAATTTATAATGATTTTCTCAAATCAGAATAGGGGATTTCGAAGTCATTCTGACTCTGTCTCACACAACTTCAAATATATCATTATAGGAAATTCTTTTGATTTTCTTTTATAAGAAACTAGACTCAATAAGCTTTAACTCCATATTTTATTCAGCCTCTAATTCACTTTATACTATTTTTTGTGTATTTTCAAAGTTACACCACTGCAGTAGCCTAAACCTGTCTAGGCTAATTTACTTGCTCACAATTATTGTTCACCAAATTTATACAACATCATTTCATCTATCATGGTAAGAGCACATAACTATGGATCATAAGCATGGATCCATAATCTCAATGTTATCAAGTATCAAAGACTTATTCCAAATCATGCCATTTTCATAGTATTCACCAAGTAATATATACATCATAGATTATCACATATCAAGGCATTACTCATAAGTTTAGTGTACATACCAGTACCAACTCATAATAAAGTATATAATTATACCTAACATGCCCTCCTTAAGGCTTTCATCACATCATCCATTACAATACCCGTTGAACACTCGAGATGCTAAAGGATGTTCAGAATTATCATACACCAAATAGAATGCCAAAGCCATGTCCCATACATGGTCTTACATGGATCCACATATCGTTGCCATATCCCGGATATGGTCTTACACAAGGTCTCATGTCAGTGCTGATGCCATGTCCGAGATATGATCTTATACTAGTATACATATCATCGTCGATGCCATGTCCTAGACATGGTCTTACACTGGCACACATATCATCACATTTTCATTGAATCATCACAAGTCAATTCCAATAAACACATATATCCACATTTTGTACAATATCAAGTATTAAGCACATGATAATGAAGTTGATAAATTACTTTCATACAAGTTTGCTCGTTTCAAAGAAACATCATATTCCATCAAACTTCCAATATATTAAATCATACACTTAATGCCATAACAATAAAGAATTTTAATTCAAGAATGATATTGCATTATTATTGCCATACGAACTTGCCTCAACACCAAATTGGTAAAAGAGGCCTAAACATCAATTTCTCATTTTTCCTCGTTCTAAGCCCGAATCTCATTTTTCATCATTAGCATGGGAGTTTCTTTGCTGAAATTTTCCAGCCTCAAAACCCTTTCTTTGCTGGTAATTTTGGTGGAGAGAAGATGAAGAAAAGATGAGATTTTTCTTTTCTTTATTTTATTCTATTTTTAGTCAATTTAATCACCTAAAAGCCACAAATTTTGGCTTTTTGACCATTTTGTCTCCCTTGTCAGGCCATCACACTTTCAATGGCCTAATTTCACTTTAAAGACCGCCAATTTAAGATACAAAGCAATTTAACACCTTTAGGCATCAAAACACAACTTTTACCTTTTATGCGATTTAGTCCTTTTTCGAAATTAGACTACAAATCGCTAAAATTAATATACCAAAATTAACATGCACTTATAAAATCACATTAAACACATAAAATAACATCAAAATAATTTTCCCCGCCCTTGGAATAGTGGTTTCAAAACCACTATTCTGACTAGGCCCAAAATCGGGTTATTACATATCATGATCGGCTAAAGCAATCCAGAAGGTACCTGATGTTTGGCTTTTACTTGCTAATAGACTAAACATTTCGAAACAAAGTCAGAAATTTCTGGTTTCATGTCGTGCCACCAGTAAAGTTATTTTAGATCAATATACATTTTCGTACTACCCGGGTGAACAGATAACCGACTACTGTGAGCTTCGTTCAAAATCATCTGAATTAACTCTGGATTTCTCGAAACACATATTCGGTTTCTGAACCTCAGACAATCTTCAGCATCAACTCGAAACTCTGAATCAATATTTGAATCACATTGGCTCCTCTTTGCTAACAATTCATTATCAACTTTCTGAGCATCACAAATCTATTGAATAAATAACGATCTTGCTTTTAATTTAGCTATTATCGAACCATCATCAGACATAGCCATATGCTCATTCATTGCACATAAAGCAAACAGGGATTTTTGGCTTAGAGCATCAGCAACAACATTAGCCTTTCCTGGATGGTAATCAATCACAAGCTCGTAGTCTTTTAACAGCTCTAACCATCAACGTTGTCTCAAATTCAGATCTTTTTGAGTCATCAAATATTCCAGGCTCTTATGATCAGAATAAATATGACATTTCTCATCGAACAGATAGTGAAGCCATTTCTTCAATGCAAACACAATAGCTGCCAATTCTAGGTCGTGTGTCGGATAGTTCTTTTCGTGCGGCTTTAACTGTCTTGAGGCATAAGCTATAACTTTGCCTTCCTGCATCAAAACACAACCCAAACCATTTAAAGATGCATCAGTATAGACAACAAATTCTTTACTCGATTCTGGCTGAACTAGCACTGGAGCTTCGATCAAAAGGGCTTTCAACTGATCAAAACTTTTTGGCACTTTTCTAACCACCCAAATTTAACATCTTTCTCTAATAGCTTCGTCATCGGGGTTGCAATCATAGAGAAACCTTTCAAAAATCGTCTATAGTAACCAGCAAGTCCCAGAAAACTTTAGACTTCAAAAATATTTTTTGGACGTTTCCAATTAAGTATAGCCAAAATTTTAATCGGATCAACCCGAATACCCGATGATGATACAACATGTCCCAAAAAATTGACTTTACGTAACTAGAACTAATATTTATTGAACTTCGCATACAACTGCTTATCTCGCAAAATCTGTAACACAAGTCTCAGATGTGCGGCATGCTCAATTTCATCATGGGAATAGATCAATAAGTCATCTATGAATACAACCACAAATCGATCCAGATACTGTCTAAAAATTATGTTCATCAAATCCATGAAAACAGTAGGTGCATTAGTAAGTCCGAAAGGCATAACCAAAAACTCATAGTGTCCGTACCTCATTCGGAAAGCAGTCTTTGGCACATCAGAGTCTTTAACTCGTAACCAATAGTAGCCTGATCTCAAATCTATCTTTGCAAACACTGTAGCCCCAGCTGAACGAACAGATCGTCAATCCGTGGCAATGGATATTTATTCTTTATAGTCACCTTATTGAGCTGTCTATAGTCTTTACACATTCTCATAGTTCCGTCTTTCTTTTTCACAAATAAAATTGGTGTACCCCAAGGAGAGAAACTCGGTCGCGCAAAGCCCCTATTTGTCAACTCTTGCAACTGAGCTTTCAATTTTTTTAATTCAGTAGGTGCCATTTTTTACAGAGCTATTGAAATCGGAGTCGTCCCTAGTACTAACTCAATACCAAACTCTACTTCTCGGATAGGTGGCAAACCCGACAATTCTTTAGGAAACACATCCGGATATTCGTACACAACTAGTACTGATTCAATCTTTCTTTCGGCCACATTACTATCAAGTACATATGCAAAGTAAGCTTCCTAACCCTTTCTCACATACTTTTGAGCTAACATCGAAGATATCACTGCTGGTAAACTATTCAGATCATTAGATTCAATTTGAATAGTCCCATCATTCTGGCATCATAAATCAATAGTCTTTCTTTTTCAATTTACGACAGCAACGTGCAAAGTCAACCAGTTTATACCTAGAATTATATCGAACTCGTCAAATGGCAACAACATCAAATTAGCCAGAAAACACGAATCTCGAATCATCAAAGGATAATTCTTACACACTTTGTCAACCATAACACACTGGCCCAAGGGGTTCGATACTCTAATCACAAACTCAGTTGACTCAACAGGTAAAGTCTTACTGAATACTAAAATCTCACACACAAGAATGAGTCGAACCAGGATCAATTAATGCAATTAGACTAGTATCATAGAGAATGAATGTACCAGTAATAACATCTAGGGATGAAGCCTCTTCACGAGCGCGTATGGCATAAGATCTGGCAGGTGCGCAAGCCTCAGATCGAACTGTTGTGTCTTTAGTTCCTTTCTGACTGCTACTCATATTACCCGTATTTCTAGGTGGTCTACCTTGAGCTGCAGTATTACCCGATCTCATATTTTTCATTGTATCTTGCTCGACCAACTCAGAACATTCACGGATGAAGTGATCCATCGATCTACATTTAAAACAGGCCTGATCATGCAATCTACAACTATCAGGATGTCGTTTAGCACAATGTTTGCACTCTGGTTGATTTGATTTAACATTACCAACACTAACTGCTGAGGTAGCTTTCAAATTCGCAGGTGGTCTATCTCGGTCACGTTTAGTATAATCCATAGTAACCTTTAAATGGCCAGAATCATCTCAGAATATCTAGCTTCAAAGTCAGCTTTTCTTTTCTCTTTCCCAAGCTCTTCGGCTTTGCATGCTCACTCAACAAGTACTACGAACTCTTTTATTTCAAGAATGCCAACTAACAGTTTAATGTCTTCGTTCAACCCATTTTTGAATCTTTTACACATTATAGCTTCGGTCAAAACACACTCTCGGGCATATCGACTGAGTCTTACAAATTTTCGCTCATATTATGTCACAGTCATGCGACCCTATTTCAATTCCAGAAATTCTTTGCGCTTCTGATTGATAAATCTCTGGCTGATGTATTTCTTACAAAACTCAGTCTAAAAGAACTCCCAGGTCACCCGTTCTTTTGAAACCACCGATACTAGTGTATTCCACCAGTGATATGCAGTGTCTAATAGTAAAGATATGGCACACTTTAAACACTCATCCGGGGTACAAGATAGCTCATCAAACACGTGGATAGTATTATCAAGCCTGAATTCAGCTCGCTAGCATCATCATCATTAGTAGCTTTGAATAATTCAGCCCCGTGTTTTCTGATTTTATCAACAGGAGGCTTAAGTAATCTCAACGGATCACTCACTTGAGGTATAGCAGGTATCAGAGAAGGATTAGTCGGGGGTGGAGGTTGTTGTGCAGCCGGATTAGTCCAGATCCAATGGCTAGTATTTTTGGTCAAAGAGAAAGAATGGAAGAAAAAGATGATAGCTAGGCTTTTTGGGCATTATTTTATCACCTATTATGTCATCAAATACCTAACATATTGACCCATTTAATTTCTTTGTCTCATGGTCGGCCAAGCTATAGTCTAAGGGTCTATTTGCCCTTTAAAGACCCCCAATTTAAGTTTCATGGAAATTTAACACCCTTAGCTACTAATTTAAGACTTTTGCACTTTATGCGATTTAGTCCTTTTTCACAATTAAGCAAGCAATCGCTAAAATTAATTCACCAAAATTTTCATGTACTTACCTAATCATGCTACAATACATAAAATAATATTAAAAATAATTTCTTCAGTCTCAAGTTAGTGGTTTCGAAACCACTGTTCTGACTAGCCCCAAAATCGGGCTATTACATAAGGAGTTGCTTTGTATACATTTAAATTTTATGTTAGCAAACCATAATTGATATATGCTATAAGGCTTGTCTAGGTTATGTATGAGAGCATATTGAGAGCATTTGTATTCGTTCATTGAGGAATTGTTTTGTATGAGTGTGAAAATTGATCTGTAAACATCAAGTATTTACTGTTCAAGTTCTCAAGGAAAAGATTTGGAGGTGCGTGTTCTAGTATTTAGGTACAAATGTGATATCTTTATACTTGAGGAGTAATCAAATGTGATTCATTTGTTATTGTGGATTACAGATTGTGGAATTACTCTTTAAAGTACACTAAACAATGTAGGGAAATCAAACTACGTAAATAAACATTGGTGCTCTTCTTGTTTTTGTTTACACCATTTTTACAATGCCACTATTATTTAGTTATTCATTAAACATTCTAGGTAGCAACACTATTATTTAGTTTCAATGAGTGTGTTGGTTTTCTTTTATTGGTCTACTTACCCGATGTACTGAATCTTGACCATTTTAGTTTTAATGAAATTTTTTTTAGGCAAAAGAAATTAACTTATTAATCCTGTTAACACTTAACTAATCGTCACAAAATTTTAAAGCAAAAAAGCATATTTATGTAGAATACATGTCTCCCTGTGTCAAGCTTCAACTTTCAACCCACTTTTTTTGTGGATTCCAAATTTGAAAAAACAAACTCTTTATGTTCTCCCCGTTCGACCCAATTGGTTAACCTTTCTATTCTTGAAGAAAGCACAAGCAAGAACATATTCTATGCGATGGAAAAGAAAGAAACAAATGATTAAAGTGAAAAAAACATATTCATGCACGAAAGAATCACATGACATACATATCCCATGATATTGTTTATATATTATCTTTTAAGCCAGCAAGAAAAGTAGTTTATATATCTTGAAATGTAATTCGCCATGAATAGCATCGCCACTGTTACCATGCTGTCATGGCCTTGGCATCATATTACATCCTTGGTTCCCCCCAGTTCTTGTGCTTCTTTGCCTGTAAAGAATGTATAGAAACAAAACCGAATAAGAAATCATTTTTAGTTGCAGGTCCTGGTTGTTTTTTCAAACCAAGAGTCAGTATTAATGGCACGTTCCACAGCCTGCAACAAAGAAAAGAACGAAAGATAGATTAAAGGAAATTCTGATGAAGATGATCAGAAAGAAATAAGGGTGAATTGATTAGAACAGGGAACTAAGAAAGGGTATTTTGATCTCATGTACTTGGAAAAATGATTGTGATGACTCCAGTTCGCTCAAAATCACGAGCTTAATCACTTGTGGCTGGTTTATAGAATGCATTCATGTTAATGCATGGGATTGCATGCAGTCCAAACCCAAGCCGCACACACTTCATATTCCTTTGCAAACCACTTTCATAGGCACTAGTCTTGGGAACACACCACCATTGTTTTCCCTTATACTTTGGCATCTGATGTAATCGGTCTGGGGATAGGTACTGGGATAGGGTTGTTACGTATTAGCAATGTATGATCTCTAGCCTGCCAAATCAAACCACAAGAATAAAAAAAATCCATTAATCTGTATTATAAATAGTTATCATGTAGCAACTCATAGGATTAAATTTTCACCATGATTTTTAATTATAAGAAGGCCGACTGTAATGACTAACAAACATGTAGCATGCTCTATATTGGCGGCAGCAGCTACTGTTGGCCTTAGGATCCCAATATCATAGACTGGAGTCATATCTGGTCGGAATAGCCCGAAGTACCTCTCACATGTTGGCCCTGGCTTAAGATCTTCATTGAAAAGCGCAAAAATGTAGGTCTCAAAAGTTCGGTTTGGCATTAGGGGCGTTCCTACACCGGATGTTACATGCCGCATGAGATAGCCATTATATTCAGCTGCACTCTTTGCATCAACACCAAATTGGGTTGCATCTCCCATGGATGGCCAACCTGTTTCAGCTATGGCAATCTCAAGATCATCAAATCCAAGGAGTTTCATAGCTGAAAAGACCGCATCCAACTGAGCATCCAACATATTTGTGTAAAAAAGCTGTGTGTTTTCATCGAACACTCCAGCATTTGGCCGGAACAGGGCATAATCAAGGGTATCTGGTGAGCAGTCAAAAAATGGATAGGGGTTTACCATAAACGGTGAATTGGAATCTCTTAGGAAACTAAGCAATGGCTTGATTACATGTGTGTCATACCCTTGTCTAAATTTTCCTGTGGATGGTGGGCTTGAATTCGATAAAATGCCTAGAGAGTGAGGCGTCGAGACTTGGATTCGACGGTCTAATGAAGCTGCAACAAGGACTGTTTGGAGGGTTTCCATGGCTGGAACAAGACTTACTATTAACAATTTGTTTGCTGTAGATATCACCTCGTTGCCTACTAAAATACGGACTATATTGGTGGCTGGTGTGTGAGGTTGGATATAGTCTTCTACCCATTGTTGAGCGAAATTTAGCTTTGTAAGGTCAGGAATTTGGTCATTTGGAACACTTATTGTGACAGCAACCCCGGTGTGGGCAAAAGCTCTTAGAATGTCAGGATTTGCATCAAAAAGCCTTACGCGGTTGATAACAGTAGACTCTAAAAGGAAATGTGCCACTTGAGCTGGTGAGGGCAGGTTGTTTGCGACGGTGCCATAGTTGACCCCGATTGTTCCTTCAAATCCTAGATAAAAGATAGCTATACCAAATTAGTTTATACATGTACGTTGATACAAAATTTTTGCATGTGGAATAGTCTCAATTTTCATACCTCTCACGAGTGTTAGTGCCAGAAAAAACGAAATTACCGCGACCAATCTGGAGGAAAGCATAGAGATGAGTTCTTTAGACATGGCTTTTGTGGGCTAGAGAAGATGCTGAATGATGATGCATTGGGGGCAACTGTGCCTCAAGAAGTGAATATGGAGATTCTTTTCTTTGTGAATGGGAGAGACTTGGATGCTGAGGCATGACGCATATTAGCAAGAATTCTTTGTTGCTTGCGACTGTTGAAGTGATGTTATTCCACATCTATCATGCCTTCGACGCATCTGATATTCAATTATTACCTTTCATCTATTGGCAAATGATTTATGGTTAGATATGAAGCACAAAGTATATGTAGTTTTTTATTTTTATGTTTTTCATTGTTATTCTATAAGTATGTTTTATGGTTCATTATTGTTCTTCTCAATAATATTATTTCTAATATTTAAACTTGGATCTTTTCTTGGAAAATTATTTTATTCTACAATGCTAAACTTTGAAATTTTCTATGATTTTATATTCATATGAAATCTACCCACTTAACCTTTTAACCTTTTTAAGTTAAATATTTAAACTTTAGGTCTAACTTTGGATTATATATTTTCCTGTGAATCTTTTTCATCACTTTCTCCCAAGTCCTTTGCAAGCAACTTTGTTTCCTGATCCCCTAAATTAAAAAATTTATGTTTAGGCCCTTAAATTTTTCATAAAATTTTAAATTAATAAAGGTAAAATTATACTTTGACCCCCCTAAAATTATAAAAATTCTATTTAATCCTTTAAAAATTATAAATATATAGACTATAAAAAATTAAAATTTCATTCGACCCTCCTAAAAATTTGTTCTGGCTTCGCCCCTGTCCCTGTTATTAAGTCGTGTTCGTCTTCTGAGGTGAAAGTGCGATTGAGACAACTAATCAAACTCTAGTTCATATACGCAGGGTATAATGTTTTCTTGCATCAATTATCAAGAAAAAAAAATGTTTACTTGCATCCTGGAGAAGGTATTATTGAAGGGTCAGCCTTGAGTCTCTTTTTAGCTTAAATTAGAAGGAACTTGTTTGAGATTTATCTGACAAAGGCATAAAAAAACATATTTTTCAGCTCCTAATAGATAACCCTGTGATTTTTGTTTTCTCAACAAAAATATATTTATTCATTAGAACAACCAGCAGTACACCCAACAGATACTTAAGCTATCAGAACAAGACAGTGCACTGCCTTTAATAGCAAAACAACTACAAAAAATATTTTCAACCTAGTCAACGCCAGAAAAAATGCTGAATGATAAGCTCCCTTCACGCCAATGTCATAAGAGTAATCGAACTCAAATATATCTAAGTATCACAAAATATACCCCAACCTGCATTCTTTCCGCATCAAACTAAGATAGCCAAGCTCGGAAGAGAATTTCTCTATCAACTCTAGTTTTGACAAGGGCATCAGCCATGCTGTTAGCCTTTCTAAAGATGTTGCTAATTTCTAATTCGGGGACATCTGAACACAAGTGATCAAATTTAGCGAAAACCTCCCAAAGTTCCCAAGGCCTTGAGTCATTGTTCGAACACCAAGATACAGCCCCAATTGAATCTGATTCTATATTCAGGGTCTTATTGGACAGCATAGTAATCAAATTCCAACTCTCTTATAATTAGAAATAATTGTAACTTCCAAGATGTATTTGAGTTTCATCATAATTATCTATGTCATGTTTGGTAATACATATTGTAATTATATAGTTACATGATTTATATTTTAAAACTTACTAATTACTATAAATAATTTATTAGTATGATAAAATGATTTCTAAACAAGAAATAAAAATTAAAATCAAATGATTATATGCAATTTTGTCTAATTATTCTAGTGTGTGTTTGTTGGGTTATTCTTTTTTTAATATTTAACATATGCTCATTATAATCATTAGTTGGTCATTGGCTGAGTTTATAATCATTTAAATTTGATTCTGCATTATTAAGATTATTAAGATCTCATTCTTCCATATACTTCTCGAAGTATAGGTCATCTCAATTTCACCTATAGTTGAATGTATGAAATATGCAACATGCTAATGCGATTCAACTTTGTTTGTTTATGCTATACTAATGTGATGTTAATATGACAAATATATTTTAGAACAACAACAATGTTGTTTAAACTAGAGCAGTGGTCAAACCAATCAGGCCACCAGTTCGTTGATCCAATTAAAAAATTATTAAACTTCAAAAAAATTTTAAAATAAAGGGTTCAATCGAATTTTGGTTTGTTCATACCAATTCTTGCTATAACTAGTTCAAAGCCACTCTCTGAACTAGTACCCCCGCTGATTTGGTCCGATTCAAACAATATTGAACAACAAATGTCTTCTTAACCACATTTCAAAGTCTAGAATGTCTCAAACTAAAGAGTTCACGAGCTATCTATGGTGCTTGTGTCTAACACCGCTCTCTTAAATGGTACCTGTAACGCCCCCACGCCCGAAACCGTCACCGGAGTCGAGCTTGAGGTGTTACTAAACTTATCTTACCTTTTAAACAACTCTAAACCACTTATTTTAATTTTCGGAATAAACTGTTTTTCTCCATCATAGCTGCTTAAAAATTCATTTCTCAAGTTTCAAAACTCGAAATTAAGATCTGTAAATTTTTCCTGAAACTAGACTCATATATCTATCTACTAATTTTTTTCTAGAATTTTTGACTTAGCCAATTAGTACAGTTTATTAGTTAAAGTTGCCCCTGTTTCAGAATTCGACTGCACTGACCTCTACTTACTACGAACCACTTTTATCCCTATACGAAATTAATATAACTATACCGTTTGTTTCTATTAAAACTAGATTCAATAAGGATTCTAACTGTATAAATTACACCACCTAATTATTTTTTTACAATTTATGGTGAATTTCCAAAGTTGAAACAGGGGATCTAGAATTTTCTCTGACCCTGTTTCACTAAAACTCAGATATCTCATAAAATATAATACCTTTACCTGTTTTGCTTATTCCATAAGAAAATAGACATAATAAGCTTTAATTTCATATATTATTCACCATCAAACCATGTCTCTACGATTTTTAGTGATTTTTCAAAATCACATTATTTCTGATACTTGAATCTGTTTTTAAGTTACTTTCACATTTTTCTTAGTTTTCATGTGATAGTTACTACTTATTCATACATACAATTAAACATGTATATCATCAGCCATTCTATTAGTTAATCACTAGCAAGTATTTACACATCATTCATTGATCATATCATATCAAAAGAAACCAAGTTCCTATGCATGCCATACACAAAACTAAACGTCTAACTATACCAATGTGATTTCTTCGATAGTGTGATCGGGTCTCCGACGTTTCCTTCGATCCCCGAGTGGCTTGATAAAAACTATAAGAAAAAGAAAATAAAGAGAGTAAGCACTAGGCTTAGTAAGCTTACAAGCAAATAAATTACAACATTCAGCATAATGAATGATTATACATAATGTCACCTAGCCTCATAAACTTTCTTTACTTCTCATTTTCTACCTTCTTCTTCACTTACTTACCTTCTTTCTTACCTGACCTTTCACTATTCATAAATATAATCTACCTTCCCTTTTCCTGATAATTCACTGTAATTTAACGTGTACAATGACCCATTGAACCACTCGGAATACTAAGGATTGGGGGGTCGTTCTCGTCTATCAATATCCTGCCAATGCCATGTCTTCGACATGGACTTACATGAATTATTCCTGTCTCCAATGCCATATATATATATCTAATATGGGCTTACATGGCTCATTCCTGTCTCCAAAGCCATATATCTGATATGGACTTACATGGCTCATTCCTGTCTCCAAAGCCATATATCTGATATGGACTTACATGGCTCATTTTCTGTCTGTCCCGTCTCGTCTGTCAACCCCAATATCCTAACATTCCTAAGGTTCAAGCGGGGCTTCCTAATGCTTTTTCTCTGTCACTTTGCCTTTAATTTGACTTTAAATATTCTCATAAAATAAGTATATAAATGCTGGAAATTTACAATAATAATGTAAAATAAAAGAATATTGCATTTATTTACTGTAAACTTACCTCGTATGCAAAAATAGCTACTTTTACCATTTCGTCCACAACTTGGTATTTTCTCCATTTTAGCTTGAATTTCAGTTTTCCTTGCTCTATCATTTAAAATATAGTCTAATTAGGACTCAAATTATTCAAATTGACCCAAAATCATATTTTGGCAAAATTACAATTTTGCCCCTAAACTTTTGCATGTTTACACTTTTGCCCCAAAGCTCGTAAATTAAACTTCAGCCTATTTTCTTATGTTTCATGACATGCTGGTCATTTTTCCCTTCTATGGCAGCATCAAATTCATACTCTAACAAGCACTTATGACTATTAGGTATTTTTTCTGGAGATTAAGTCCTTTTACTCGTTTTTGCTTAAAACCGAGTAGTACAAGTTGTCTAACATAATTTAAAACCTCATATTCTATCATAAAACACCAAAATACACAAATTTCACCTATGGGTATTTTTCCAAATATGAACCTTAACTTAAATTATTGCTAGCATAAGCTTTATCGAAGCTCTAGGGACTCAGAAAGCGTAAAGAACATTAAAAGCGGGGCTTGGAATCACTTACCATGGAGCTTGAAAGCTTGAAACAAACCCTAGCTATGGAGAACCCTTGAAATTTCGTCCTAATGAAGAAGATGGAAAAAATTGGCTTTTAATTTTGTTTTTAATTCATTTTACCCCTAAATGACCAAAATGCCCTTACTACTAAACTTTCAAAAATTCCTTCCATGTCCTAATTTTGTCCATGAACTTAAAATTGGTCAAATTTCTATTTAAGACCTCCTAATTAATATTCTAATTCAATTTCATGCAAAATACTTCTAGAACACAAGTTTTGCAATTTATTCAATTTAGTCCCTAATTTCAAATTAAGTACTTTATGCATAGAATTTCTTCACGAACTTTTCACACAATCATGCAAACATATCATAGACCTCAAAATAATAATAAAATAAATTTTTCTACCTCGGATTTGTGGTTTCGCAAACCTTTGCTCCGTTTAGGCCCTATTTCGGGATGTTACATTTCTCCCCCTTTAGGGATTTTCGTCCCTAGAAAATCTTACTGTGAAGAGATTTGGGTCTTTGTTTTCACATAGCCTCTTGAGTTCCCATGTAGCCTCGTCTACCCCATGTAGTCGACTATCTCGAAATATACAACTCACCAACTTGTCAAGTGAAAAATCCATACTGAACGGGATAAAATGAGCCAACCGTTAACTTATCAATCACAACCCATACTCGCATCTTTCTTTCTCGGTGTAAGCGGCAATCCTGTCACAAAATCTATAATAACTTGATTCCATTTCCACTCGGGGACTAGCACAGTGCAATAAACACTGAAGGTACACGATGTTCGGCCTTTACTGCTGACAGATCAAACATCTAGAAACAAACTCGAAATGTCCTTTTTATTCCTACCCACAAGTACATTTTCTTCAAATCATTATACATCTTTGTACTACTGGATGAATAGACAAAAAAACTACTATGTGCTTCTGTAAGATTTTTTGAATAAGCTCATCATTCTTGGTACACATACCTCAGGTGATAATCAATCACTAGCTCATAATCTTTAATCAACTCTAGCCATCTTCTTTGCTTCAATTTCAAACTTTTGTGATCAGTGAATATGTGGCACTTCTCACCGTACAAATGATGTCTCCAAATCTTCAACGCTAAAATAATGGCAGCTAGCTCTAAATCATGTATCGGATAGTTCTTCTCATATGGCTTTAGCTATCTAGAGGCATAAGCAATTACCTTCCTTTCCTACATAAGTACACAACCAAGTCCATTCATGGACGCATCACTGTAAATCACAAACTCCTTACCTGGTTCTGGTTGTACTAAAACAGGAGCTTTAGTCAATAATGCTTTTAACTTGTCAAAACTCTGTTGACACTTCTCAATCCATTCAAACTTGATATCCTTTCGCAGAAATCTTGTCAACGGGGTAGCTATCATGGAAAATCCCTCTACAATATCCGGCAAGACCAAGAAAACTTCTAACTTCTGATACATTTCTAGGAGGCTTCCAATCAACAATGGCTGAAATCTTGCTCGGATCAACCTTAATACCTTCACCATACCTAGTCCGGAAAGCAGTCTT
The DNA here is from genome assembly GCA_025698475.1 of Gossypium anomalum. Lineage (NCBI taxonomy): Eukaryota > Viridiplantae > Streptophyta > Magnoliopsida > Malvales > Malvaceae > Gossypium > Gossypium anomalum. Next base: position 46,570,190 of record CM046963.1, read on the forward strand.
CAGGACATCTAACTCTTTAACTCGCAACTGATAGTATCCGGATTTCAAATCTATCTTGGAGAACACAGTAGCTCCCTTGTTTCAATTCAGAATTCCTTTCTCTTACGGTCAATAAACCCACGATGATGTACTTTTTACGAAATTCCTCCTGAAAGAAATCCTAAGTGATCCTCTCCTTTGGTACAACTGATACAAGTGTCTTCCACCAGTAGTAGGCTGAGTCTCTAAGAAGTGATATTACACATTTCATACATTCCTCGGGTGTACAAGATAATTCATCAAAGACTCGATAGTATTTTCTAACCAAAATTTTGCTCTTTCTGCATCATCATGTTTTGTTGCTCGGAACTCTTCGCCCCTTGTTTCCCGATTCTATCAATGGTGGCTTTTCTCTTATCATTGTACTGTGGTTGGGGAAGCTTGAGCTACATGGGTAGCCCGAGAGTCATGAGGGGTGGAGGTCTAACTACCGGATTCGCATGCGAACGAACTCGGCAAACCAATTATTCAAAGCTTGGAGCAGAGCTTCTCGAGTCACTCCTCCCGATTAATCATTCTTGGCCTATTCTCGGATGGCGCTACCCCTTCGCGGAGCAGCATTACTTTCTACATCATCATCACCGGCTCGCTCGGGATCCATTACAATAAAACAAAATATTTAAAAATCGTCAGGAGTCGTCACACTACCAAAATACAGGTATGGCATGTATAGCAAGACATTTACTCACACTAACTGTTCCGAGAACTGACTAAACCTGCTCTGATACCAATAAATGTAACGCCCCCACGCCCGAAACTGTCACCGGAGTCAAGCTTGAGGTGTTACTAAACTTATCTTACCTTTTAAACAACTCTAAACCACTTATTTTAATTTTCGGAATAAACTGTTTTTCTGCATCATAGCTGCTTAAAAATTCATTTCTCAAGTTTCAAAACTCGAAATTAAGATCCGTAAATTTTTCCTGAAAATAAACTCATATATCTATCTACTAATTTTTTTCTAGAATTTTTGACTTAGCCAATTAGTACAGTTTATTAGTTAAAGTTGCCCCTGTTTCAGAATTCGACTGCACTGACCTCTACTTACTACAAACCAGTTTTCTCCCTATAAAAAATTAATATAACTATACCGTTTATTTCTATTAAAACTAGATTCAATAAGGATTCTAACTGTATAAATTACACCACCTAATTATTTTTTTACAATTTATGGTGAATTTTCAAAGTTGAAACAGGGGATCTAGAATTTTCTCTAACCCTGTTTCACTAAAACTCAGATATCTCATAAAATATAATACCTTTACCTGTTTTGCTTATTCCATAAGAAAATAGACATAATAAGATTTAATTTCATATATTATTCACCATCAAACCATGTCTCTACGATTTTTAGTGATTTTTCAAAATCACATTATTTCTGATACTTGAATCTGTTTTTAAGTTACTTTCACATTTTTCTTAGTTTTCATGTGATAGTTACTACTTATTCATACATACAATTAAACATGTATATCATCAGCCATTCTATTAGTTAATCACTAGCAAGTATTTACACATCATTCATTGATCATATCATATCAAAAGAAACCAAGTTCCTATACATGCCATACACAAAACTAAACGTCTAACTATACCAATGTGATTTCTTCGATAGTGTGATCGGGTCTCCGACGTTTCCTTCGATCCCCGAGTGGCTTGATAAAAACTATAAGAAAAAAAAATAAAGAGAGTAAGCACTAGGCTTAGTAAGCTTACAAGCAAATAAATTACAACATTCAGCATAATGAATGATTATACATAATGTCACCTAGCCTCATAAACTTTCTTTACTTCTCATTTTCTACCTTCTTCTTCACTTACTTACCTTCTTTCCTACCTGACCTTTCACTATTCATAAATATAATCTACCTTCCCTTTTCCTGATAATTCACTGTAATTTAACGTGTACAATGACCTATTGAACCACTCGGAATACTAAGGATCTTTGGGGTCGTTCTGTCTATCAATATCTCGCCAATGCCATGTCTTCGACATGGACTTACATGAATTATTCTGTCTCCAATGCCATATATATATATATCTAATATGGGCTTACATGGCTCATTCCTGTCTCCAAAGCCATATATTTGATATGGACTTACATGGCTCATTCCTGTCTCCAAAGCCATATATCCGATATGGACTTACATGGCTCATTTCTGTCTGTCTGTCTGTCAACCCCAATATCCTAACATTCCTAAGGTTCAAGCGGGGCTTCCTAATGCTTTTTCTCTGTCACTTTGCCTTTAATTTGACTTTAAATATTCTCATAAAATAAGTATATAAATGCTGGAAATTTACAATAATAATGTAAAATAAAAGAATATTGCATTTATTTACTGTAAACTTACCTCGTATGCAAAAATAGCTACTTTTACCATTTCGTCCACAACTTGGTATTTTCTCCATTTTAGCTTGAATTTCAGTTTTCCTTGCTCTATCATTTAAAATATAGTCTAATTAGGACTCAAATTATTCAAATTGACCCAAAATCATATTTTGGAAAAATTACAATTTTGCCCCTAAACTTTTGCATGTTTACACTTTTGCCCCAAAGCTCGTAAATTAAACTTCAGCCTATTTTCTTATGTTTCATGACATGCTGGTCATTTTCCCTTCTATGGCAGCATCAAATTCATACTCTAACAAGCACTTATGACTATTAGGTATTTTTACAGATTAAGTCCTTTACTCTCTTTTTTTGCTTAAAACCGAGTAGTACAAGTTGTCTAACATAATTTAAAACCTCATATTCTATCATAAAACACCAAAATACACAAATTTCACCTATGGGTATTTTTCCAAATATGAACCTTAACTTAAATTATTGCTAGCATAAGCTTTATCGAGTTACAGGGACTCAGAAAGCGTAAAGAACATTAAAAGCAGGGCTTGGAATCACTTACCATGGAGCTTGAAAGCTTGAAACAAACCCTAGCTATGGAGAACCCTTGAAATTTCGTCCTAATGAAGAAGATGGACAAAAATTGGCTTTTAATTTTGTTTTTAATTCATTTTACCCCTAAATGACCAAAATGCCCTTACTACTAAACTTTCAAAAATTCCTTCCATGTCCTAATTTTGTCCATGAACTTAAAATTGGTCAAATTGCTATTTAAGACCTCCTAATTAATATTCTAATTCAATTTTATGCAAAATACTTCTAGAACACAAGTTTTGCAATTTATTCAATTTAGTCCCTAATTTCAAATTAAGTACTTTATGCATAGAATTTCTTCACGAACTTTTCACACAATCATGCAAACATATCATAGACCTCAAAATAATAATAAAATAAATTTTTCTACCTCGGATTTGTGGTTTCGCAACCACTGTTCCGTTTAGGCCCTATTTCGGGATGTTACAGTACCATACCTTATGATATGGTGCAAGAAAATTTTTCATATTTACATAATTGCCATTGACCTTATAATTTTTGGATTCATAGTCTAAATAATTCATAGCCTTAATTATAAAAACTTATATAAACTTATTTTGGAGAAAAACTTATGTTCCTTTTTATAATAAAATTAAGTAAAAATAATATAAAATTTATAATATATAACATATATAAATAGGGTTTTATAAATTGACCAATAACTTTCATAACACTTCTTATAAATAATATAATTTTTATCATAATTTTATAATGTTATTTTTTCTAAATAAACTATGATAAAAAAAAACTATAATATTTTTTTTTATGAATAAGCATATTGTCTTTATAATATATAGCATAGGCACATATATAAATTAGTTCATACTTTTTGACCATAAATTTTTATAAATAAATATATTATAGTAATTTTATAACATGTAAATTATTTTTTATAATAAGCTTTTTAACCAGAAATTTTTTAGAATTTAAATAATATTTTTTATAATTCTATAAAATACACAAATTATTTCTATAATGGATATGTTTGGACAACATGAGTAATTGAATGAAAATATAATTACAAGGGTAGTAATTACATTCTCTTGTAAATTCAAAGAATTGTAATTCTCTAGACATATTTGGCTAATAGAGTGTAATTCCATCACAACTTCCTATGTTATATTTGGTAGTACAAATTGTAATTACATATTTATATAATTTATATTTTTTAAAAATATTAATTACTATAAAAATGACTAGTATGATAAAAATAATTTCTAAACAATTAACAAAAAATAAAATCAAATAACCATATGTAATATGTTAGTCAAAAAATGTAGTTGATAATAAAATTATTAAAAAAAATAACAAGAAAAATACACATCATATGTAATTTTATCTAATTATTCTAGTGCATATTTATTGAGTTATTCTCTCTTTAATATTTAACATAACTCTCTTTATCATCATCTGTTGCTTATTGAATGAGTTCATTACCTGAATTTGAATCTGCATCATTATGAATATCAATATCTCCTTCTTCCATATACTCTTCGAAGCATGGATCATCTCAATTCCACCTATGATTCATGTTATAAAATACGCAACATGTTAGTATAATCTAACATTATCTTTTTATGCTATACTAAGGTGATGTTAATATCGAAAATAATTTTTTAGAATAGCAATTGTCTTCTCAACCACATTTCAAATATTAAATGTCTCAAATTAAGAGTTCGCAAGTTGCCTACAGTACTTATGTTTGGTGTCATTCTCTTAAATGGTATCATACCTCATGATATGATACAAGAAAACATTTTTGATTTGCATAATTAGCATAAACCATGTAATATTTGGGTTTATAGACCAAATAGATTGTAACATTAATTATAAAAACTTATATAAACTTAATTCGTAGAAAGACTTATACTAGGTTATATTCCTTTTTATAATACGTAAATTAAATTAAAAATAATATAAATTTTATAATATATAACCCTTATAGAAAAATTTTAATTTGTCTAATAATTTTCATAACACTTCTTATAAATAATATAATTTTTTTCCATAACCTTAGAAATTTTTTTTTTATAAATAAGTTATGATAAAAAATATATAACATTTTTTATGAATACCTATGTTATTTTTATAATGTATAACGTTGACACATAAATAAGTTATATTCATACTTCTTGGCCATAATTTTTTAAATAATTATATTTTAATACTTCTATAATATGTAAATTAATTTTGTATACTAAAGTTTTTAGCCATAATTTTAGAAATTTTTTAGAATTTAAGTAATATAATTTTTAGTTATAATTTTACTAATTACATAAATTATTTTTATAATATAATATTTTAGGAGTTATAATATAAGAATTTTATTTCATAACCATCCCTAAACTCATACATGTTCATGTTATAATATATATCTTTTATAATTTGTATAAAAAATTTAAATTAGTTTTTAGGATAATTACATGTGTAATTACTCCAATTTCCAACTTCTCTCTAAGAATTGGAAACTGTAATTGGATACTCCAATTAGGCCTAATTCCATGGGATCCATCAATTACGATGGTTACCTGAAATTCTATGGGATCAATGTAATTGGAAGGTGCAACGAGGAACCCCCTAATGTCGCGACGTCAACCTAAAATTTTGGAAACATTACAGTTTAGTCTTAATTCAACCTCGAGTTAGCATTAGAGCTTTTGTAAGCTAGCGTAAGATCCGAAAATGAATAAAAATAGTTTTATATACATGTTTAACTTATATTAGGATGTTTATGTTATAAATTGAACATTAAATTGATCGAAATTGCTTCGATAATGAATGTGGCACATTGTAACTTGGACTCAACAATCGGATTGGGTATAGGGTGTTACAAGTTTACGTAAGCACTCATACAAGCATGAAACATGATCAATTCCATACATTTACCAAGTCATAAGGAAATCATATTACTCAAGATTCACCATGCCACAATTTTCATAGCCCCTATATACATGCCACAAAATTTGGACATAAGGAACATAATTCTACCATCTTTTGATAGTGTGTATGCTTCGCATTGATCTGGCATGGTATGTTCTTTAAGGCAGTGATCTACAAAGGAAGGAAACTGTAACAGCCTGGTTTTAACTCAGAACAGTGATTTTGAAACCACAAATCTGAGGTCGTAAAATTATTTTAATATTATTTTTGGTGTTTACAGCATTTTATTTTACATGTGTGAAATTTTCATGATTTAATTTTATCGATTGGTAGTTTAATTTGATAAAATGACTTAATCGCGTAAAATGTAAAAGTAGCATGCTATAAGTTAAAGTGCCTATTTGCTTTGATTAATTAAATGTGAGGTCCTTATGTTGTGATTTGACCATTGAATATGTGAGTGGACAAAGATGGACAGCCATTATGTGTTTTGTTCTTTAATTTTTAAGGTTAATAAGGTAATTATGTTAATAAGCTTAATAAAATAAAACAAAACATAAAAATTTAGTCCATTATCATCTTTATCGCCAAAATTGAAGAAGAAAGAAAAGCATCCATGCCTATTTAGGGTTCGGCTACTTTCTCAATTGTAAGTTCATTTTTGTTCAATTTTTGATTTTTATGTTTTTGAGATCGTTTTGTATTCTAGTTAGCACATGCCTTAATTTTCAGATTTGATGATGAATTTGTGATTTTCCATTGTTGATAGCTTGATGTTTTGTTGTTTGATGATGAAAAAATAAATATTTGTTGTTAGATTATCATAGTTTATTAAGTGATTTTTGATAAAAATGCTTATTAAGGATTAAATTGTAAAATTTGTAAATTGAGGGGTCAAAATGTGAAATAAATGAAATTAATGGGCTACTTGTGTTGCTTTGAAATAGGGACTAAATTGAGAAAATGTAAAATATTAAGGGCTAAAGTGCTAAATGCCCATTTATGTGTTTTGGATGAAAAACTAATGAATATATAATTAAATAAGTTAAATTTGTGTTAATTTAGATCAAGAAAGGAAGAAATTGGATTTGGATCGGGGGAAGTTGAAAGTTGTTGAATAGTCGTTCCGGTCCATTCGTTCTGTACGAGGTAAATGTTATTAAATTCAATTTTATATACATTATATGTGCCGAATTGAATTAAGCATGGGAAGATTTGTTTCGAGCTTGAATTGATTGAATTAAGACGTCTGAAAGCCCGTACGAACCATAAGAATAGTATAGGATATGTATGTCATGACATTAGGACTTTCGAGGTGTGATTTCGTGTAAGACCATGCCTGGGACATTGGCATCGTATATGATTTGTGTAAGACCCTGTCTGGGACAGAGGCTTCGATATGTGATAGCATGTAAGACCATATCCGGGATATGGCATTGTACGAGCATATATGATTTCTGTGTATCCTTTATGATTCTGAATGGTTCAACGGGCAATGTCGAGTTAGGATCGAATGTGAAATTAAGCTAAATGATTCAGGTAAGTGTGAAGTTTATATGTTCATGAAAGGTTAAGGTAAGTATAGTACTTGATGTGGTAATATGAATTTTACATGATAAAAGGTGATTATATATGTATGTGATATTGGTTATATTCGGCCAACTAGAATTAAAATGTAAATGTTCTTTTGATGATTTATTTGCTTATGGCTTACTAAGCTTTCCAATCTTACTTTGTGTGTTTACTCGATGTTTTATAGATTTTGGAAGCCAGCTACGAGCTCGGGGATCGTCTTGGAACATCATCACCCTATCGATCACTATTTTGATACCTTGAAAGCTTGTACATTTGACATATGGCATGTATAGGCTCGTTTGGATATGGTTGGTTTTGAAATTTTATATATATAGCCATGCAAAAATGGCTTGATCATGATGTTAATGTTTGTGTATATTCGGTGATGTTATAAGCTTATTTTGGAAGTATGTTTCATGGAATATATGTATGATGTACTGGTTATACAATTCGGTTATGTGATGTTAATGTGGAGATGGATATGTTTTTTATTATGATAAGTTTATATTAGCTAAGTTATGAAAATATTATTGATTGTATATTGGTTGTTTAGGTACGGTTTTTAAATGGAAAATGATGAATATGTTTTAGGTATGTTTGTTTGTCTTTTGGGTAGTTAATAAGTATTATGTTTATTTAGTTATTTGATTATGAGGTGATATATTAGCTTAGAATTGAGTTTTGAAATTGATTTGATTTTTGTGGCTAATTTGATAGCCAAATAGATGATAAATGAATTGGTATGATATTAGCAAATGGAATAGGTTTGTTTTAGTTTGGCATTCGTGTTCAAAAGAAAATGGTTATGAGTGCTATATTGGAATACGCATAATTTGGTAATAATGATATTTAGTACTGTTTGTTTTTGAATTATATATGTATGTTTAATAAGCCGTGTGGGATAGCCTAACTTAGATTAATGTACGATTGTGCATGATATATGTGAGTTGGTATGTTTATTAAATAGCTAATGGAATGGTGTTAGAATTAAGTGACCCGAATCCCTATTTAAATAAAATATAGTGGTAAAATAAAATAAAAGAAGAATCCATATAGAATTACACTTCTTTTATTTTATTTTAGAATAAGGTTTTTTAAACCTTATTAAATTTCATCTATTTGATATTGACTAAAATAAAGTGTTTCAGTCTTACTAGAATATGGCTTTACAAGCCTATAAATAGACATGGTCTATTCCTCTTGTATTAAGTTCGAATTTGACATAGTGAATTTTCTTCTCCTCTGCCCGTGGTTATTTCCTGAAAGGGTTTCCACGTAAAAATCTGTGTGTTCTTTATTTTTATTTTATTTTATTTTATTTTTCCACAAATTGGTATTAGAGCTTCCGGGTTGTTCATCTCGATCACAATAATGGCATCTTTGAAGTATGAAATTTTGCTGTTGGATGGCAACACCAGATTTACGTTGTGGCAGATTAAGATGCAAGTAGTTCTTGCACAGATGGATCTGAAGGATGCCCTGTTAGGGATAGATAAGATCCCTTCGACTTTAACAGATAAAGAGAAGAAGCGTAAGGATCGAAAGGCGTTAACACAATTACATCTGCATTTGTCCAACGAAATTTTGCAGGATGTGATGAAAGAAAAGACCGCCGCTGTATTATGGAAGAGGCTAGAACAAACATGTATGTCGAAAACTCTAACAAGCAAGTTGCATATGAAGCAGCATCTTTATGCTCATCGTTTAGAGGAATGTGCGTCTGTACACGAACACTTAACAGTGTTTAAAGAAATTCTCTCAAACTTGGAGGCCATAGAAGTTCAGTATGATAAGGAAGATCTAGGGTTGATTCTACTTTGTTCGTTGCCCCCACTTATTCAACCTTTAGAGACATGATTTTATATAGCCGCGAGTCTCTCACAGTTGATGAGGCTTATGATTCTTTGACCTCGTATGATAAGATGAAGCATCTTGTGGTTAAACCCGACTCTCAGGGAGAGAGTTTTATTGCTCGTGGGAGATAAGATCAGAATGCTGATAATGATTGTGGAATGACACAAGAACGAAATCCTCGCAGTAAATCTAAGGGTAGATCAAAGTCTTCAAACAGAGGTAAAACTTGTAACTTCTGCAAGAAGAAAGGGCACATTAAATCTAAGTGTTATAAAGGGCACATTAAATCTAAGTGTTATAAGCTACAGAAGAAGATTAAAAGGGAGGCTGCGAATCAAAAGGGAAAACAACCAAAAAATTCCGGTGAAGCTGATGTTGTAGAAGACTACAGCGATAGTGAACTTCTAGCCGCTTCTGTCAATAATTATAAAGTAAGCGAAGAGTGGATACTTGATTCAGGCTGCACCTTCCACATGAGTCCCAATCGGGATTGGTTTACAACTTACGAAACAGTGTCTGAAGGTGTTATTTTGATGGGAAATAATGCTTCGTGTAAAATTGCAGGTGTTGGAACAATTAAAGTTAAGATGTTTGATGGAGTTGTTAGAACACATAGTGACGTGCGACATGTTCCAGAATTGAAGAGAAATTTAATTTCATTGAGTATTCTTGATTCAAAAGGGTACAGATACACAGCTGAAAGTGGGGTTTTAAAGATTTCCAAAGGTTCCCTTGTTGTGATGAAAGGGCAAAGAAAGACTGTCAAGTTATATGTTTTGCAGGGTTCTACTGTTACTGGTGATGCAGTTGTCGCTTCCTCTTCCTTGTCAGATGGTGATATTACTAAACTTTAGCATATGCGCTTAGGGCATATGAGTGAGAATGGCATGGTAGAATTGAGCAAAAGAGGACTTCTTTATGGGCAAGGAATTTGCAAATTAAATTTCTGTGAGCACTGTGTTTTTGGGAAGCAAAAGAGAGTTCGATTCACCAGAGGAATCCATAACATGAAGGGAATGTTGGCGTATATTCATTCTGATCTGTGGGGGCCATCCAGAGTGCCTTCGAGAGGTGGAGCTAATTATATGCTAACTTTTATTGATGATTTTTCCAGAAAATTTTGGGCATTCTTCTTAAAGTAGAAAAACGATGTGTTTTCTGCATTTAAGTCTTGGAAAATTATGATTGAAAAACAGACGGGAAAACAAATAAAATATCACCGCACAGACAATGGCTTAGAGTTCTATTCTAATGAGTTTAATAGATTGTGCAAGTCAGAAGGGATCGTGAGACACTTGACAGTTCGTTATACTCCACAGCAAAACGGCGTTGCAGAACAAATGAACAGAACAATCATGGAGAAGGTTCGATGTATGTTGTCAAATGTTAACTTACCGAAGTCGTTTTGGGCAGAAGCAGCCTCTACTGCATGTTTTTTTGATCAACCGATCTCCATCCATTGCCATTGAGAAAAAGACTCCACAAGAGGTATGGTCTGGTAATCCTGCTAAAGATCTTTGGGTGTCCTGCGTATGCTCATGTTGATAATGGAAAATTGGAACCGAGGTCCATTAAATGTGTTTTTCTTGGTTATAAAGCTGGTCCAAAAGGGTATAAGTTATGATGTCCTGAAAATAGAAAAGTTGTGATTAGTAGAGATGTTATTTTTGATGAAACTGCTATGCTACCTAACTTACCTCTTAAAGACTCTTCCAATAAAGAAAATGAAAAGCAGGTGGAGCATCAGATTAATACAGAGTTGACTCCTCAAGCCAGTACAAAAATTGAGAATAGAGCTACTTCTTCACTGCAATACTCTATCGCAAAAAACAGAACTAGAAGATAAATTAAACCTCCAAAGAAGTATGCCGAGGCTGATCTAGTTGCTTATGCTTTAAATGTGGCTGAAGATATAGATGCAAACCAAGAGCCATCTAATTATTATGAGGCAATTAGCTGTGAAGACTCAGAAAAGTGGATGTTTGCTATGGAAGAAGAGATGGAATCACTTCACAAAAATAGAACATGGGATCTTGTGAAACTTCCTAAAGGTAAAAAGGTTGTTCGTTGTAAATGGGTATTTAAAAAGAAAGAAGGGACTCTAAGAGTTGAAGAACCCAGATATAAAGCAAGGCTTGTTGCAAAGCGTTACAGTCAATTTCCAGGAGTAGACTTCATATATGTGTTCTCCCCAGTTGTGAAACATAGTTCAATTTGAGCTTTGCTTGGTATTGTGGACATTCATGATTTGGAGCTTGAGCAGTTAGATGTATAAACTGCATTTTTACATGGAAAACTTGAGGAGGACATTTACATGCAACAACCAGAGGGTTTTACAGTCTTAAAAAAAGAGGACTATGTTTGCTTGCTGAAAAAGTCCCTTTACGGTTTGAAACAATCACCAAGATAGTGGTACAAGAGGTTTGATTCCTTTATGACTTCTCATAATTTCAAAAGAAGTAGTTTTGATAGCTGTGTTTACTTTAAGAAAGACAGTGATGGTTCTTTTGTGTATCTACTTCTTTATGTTGACGACATGTTGATAGCAGCAAAAGATAAAGGAGAGATAAGAAAGGTCAAAGCCCAACTAAGTGAAGAATTTGAGATGAAAGATTTAGGACCAGCAAAGAAGATACTTGGTATGGAGATTCTCAGAGATAGAAAAACAAGTAAATTGTACCTAAGTCAAAAGGGGTACATTGAGAAAGTTCTTTGCAGGTTCAATATGCAGAGTGCTAAGCTTGTTAGTACTCCTTTAGCAGCCCATTTTAAACTTTCATAGGCTTTGTCTCCACAATCAGATGATGAGATTGAGTACATGTCACATGTTCCATACTCTAGTGTAGTGGGATTTCTCATGTATGCTATGGTTTGTTCACGTCCAGATTTATCATATGCAGTCAGTGCAGTTAGCAGATATATGGCGAATTCTGGTAAAGAACACTAGAAAGCAGTTCAATGAATTTTAAGATACTTACGAGGTACTACTAATGTTTGCTTACAGTTTGGAAGAACTGAAGATAGAGTCATTGGGTATGTTGATGCTGATTTTGCTGGAGACCTTGATAGAAGAAGATCTCTCACAAGTTATGTCTTTACAATCGGAGGTTGTGCAATTAGTTGGAAAGCCACTTAGCAAACTACATTTGCTTTGTCTACCACTGAAGCTAAGTACATGGCGATTACTGAGGCTTGTAAAGAAGCTATTTGGTTGAAGGGACTCTTTAGTGAACTCAATGAAGACCTTCAAATTAGCACAGTATTTTGTGACAGTCAGAGTGCCATCTTTTTTACAAAAGATCAAATGTTTCATGAGAGAACAAAACACATTGATGTTCGGTATCATTTTGTTCGTGATATTATTGCTTGTGGTGATATTATTGTGAGCAAAATTAGTACTCATGAAAATCCTATAGATATGATGACTAAGTCACTTCCTATAACCAAGTTTGAACATTGTTTAAACTTGGTTAGTGTTCATTGTTGAAGTTAAACCCTTAAGGGGTTTTATGGAAGAGGTGGAGAACTTATTCGTTGAGAGTTCGCGATGAAGAACTTGTTCATTGAGAATTTGTGTCAAGGTGGAGATTGTTAGAATTAAGTGACCCGAATCCTTATTTAAATAAAATACAGTGGTAAAATAAAATAAAAGAAGAATCCATATAGAATTACACTTCTTTTATTTTATTTTAGAATAAAGTTTTTTAAACCTTATTAAATTTCATCTATTTGATATTGATTAGAATAAGGTGTTTCAGTCTTACTAGAATATGGCTTTACAAGCCTATAAATAGATATAGTCTATTCCTCTTGTATTAAATTCGAACTCAACATAGTGAATTTTCTTCTCCTCTGCCCGTGGTTTTTTCCCGAAAGGGTTTCCACGTAAAAATCTGTGTGTTCTTTATTTTTATTTTATTTTATTTTATTTTTCCACAAATGGGATAGTTACGGTTTGATATTTGTGTTTAGAAATGGTTTAGTTTTTTTTTTTTTAGGATGACATGCACCTAATATGATAGCATTAAAAGTATGTTCGGCGATGCTGTAATGTTAATAATGTCACATAGGTGAATGGATATTAGTGTAACATCCCAAATTAAGGCCTAGTCAGAACAGTGGTTTCAAGACCACAAATTCGACACATTAAAATTTATTTTTATTATATTTTTATGGTTTACAATTTCACGGTATGATTTCGTGAAAATTTCATTCAAAAATTTTGACTTTTCAGCACTCAATTTGGTCAAAAGGACTAAATTGTAAAAAGTGTAAAAGTTGAGTTCTACATGTTAGAGGTGTCTAATTGTTATGAAATTTTAAATTGGAGGCCCTTAAATGGTAATTAGGCCATTGGATAATTTGTTGGACAAAAATGGACATGAAATGGGTGAAATAGAATATTTTAAGTTAGGGGCATTTTGGTAATCTAGTAATTAAAATGAATTAAAAACAAAATTAAAAGCCAATTTTTGTCCATCTTCTACCCCATGGCCGAAACTTGCATGGAGAAGACATAACTAGGATTTTTCAAGCTTCCAAGCTCGATTATCAAAGAAAATGAGATTCGGGCATGGATTGGAAATGAATGAGATTATGGACTAAATTGGAATATATAGCCGTGCTCGCATTCGAGGTAAGCTCTGTGTCAATAATCTTGCAATGCTATGTTTGAATTGAAAATTCTATATTTTTATTGCACGAATGGCATGATTTAATATATTGAAAAGTGATGAAAGAATGGTATGTAAAAATTGTAAGAACAATGATATATGACTAGCAGCACATGAAATGTTGGATGGTTCAATTATTGATGGCTTGCTATATAATAGATGAATATATTGAGAATTTGATATAACATGATGTTTTATTAAGTTGGATAACTTCTGAAAGAGTGAAAAGGAAGGTAAGTTTGTATGTAAATAATATATCGATTCTTTTTATGTTATTATATTTCGTTATTATATGAGATGTGGTTGCCTATAGATGATCATTTGATGTAAATTACGACTCGAAATGGACTATGAATGAATTTGTTAAATGTTGAAAAGTGAGGAATTTCCCAGTTGAACCTTCGGAATAGAAATGATACAAATGATCCATTGTGAGAACACATGTGTAGTACTATGTGCAGGCTACTATGCATTTAAGATGGTTTTAGGTCATGTGTGTAGTACTAAGTGCAGGCTACTACGTGTACCAGATAGTTAGGTCGCATGTGTAGTACTAAGTGCAGGCTACTATGCGTACCTGACAACTTCGATCATGTGTGTAGTACTAAGTACAGGCTACTACGTGTATCAGATGGTTAGGTCACGTGTGTAGTACTAAGTGCAGGCTACTACATGTACCGGATTGTTGGTTGTATGTGTAGTACTAAGTGCAGGCTACTATGCATACCAAATAACATTGGTTACAAGGGTGGTAATATGTGCAGGCAACTGTGTATCTGATATTATTCCGATGAGTTCAACGGGAAATTAACTAAGTGAAAATACATGTGAACATGACCATGTGATGAATAAGTGTAGGTATATGTTTGTGGAAATTTATGAGCAATGTGCTCAATAGTTGAGCGAACTTTTGGTAAGATGGAATGGAGTAAGTGAAATTATGTAAGAGTGAAATTTGTAATAAAATAGTTTTGGACAGTAGCAGTTGTGTAACTTTGAAAAATCACCAAAAATTATGGCAATTTAATTAGAGATTGAATAAGACATGAGATTAAATCTTATTGAATCTAGTTTCATGTAGAAGAAACGGTGTAAGCAAAAGAGTTTCATATTATGAGATATTTGAACTTTTGTGAGATAGAATCAGAGTGATTTTGGGCTCCCCTATCTCAAATTTGGAAAATCACTAAAACTTGTACAAAAAAGATTATAGGCTACGATTTATATTACTAAATCCTTAATGAGCCTATTTTCAATAGAAATAGACGAGAACGTTAATCAAAACCCGTACTATGAGATAATTGATTTTTAGTAAAGAAAGGTCGAAGCTCTCAAACAGCAGAACATGGGGTAACCTTAAAGAATAAACTGTACTCATTTGCTAGAGAAAAAATTCTAGAAATTTTATGCTAAGAATATATATGAGTCAAGTTTTAGGGAAAATTTACGGATCTTAATTTGGAGTTTCGTAGGTCTAGATATAAATAATTTAGTAACTATGACTCAAGAAAACAACATGACCCAAAAATAAGTAAAAGTGTAGTTATGATTATATTTCCATGGAATCATGTTGATAATTTGCTTATTATTTTCATATAGACTTAATAAGCTTTAAGCTTACTCCCTCCTTTCCATTTCTTTAGTGTTGACAGGTTAGCTCAGGGTTCGAGATCGTTGAAGGCAACCTCACACTATCAAGCTACCTCATTTGGAGTATTGATGAATCTTAATGTCTTCAAGTGAGTGGCATGTATAGAGACTTAGTTTTGTGATATAGCTATGAGATGTGGCTTATTATAATTGTGGCTTGTAAGCCTAATTATCCATGATAAGTTCTAATGCTTGTGATTCGATGATGTGTTTATGCTTGTGGGATATGTATGGTTGGTATTATGACATATATGCATGATGGGTGCTTCTTGACCGATTGAAATGGTCATATCCACGTGGTAAATGTATAATATGGAAATAAGTTGATAATGTTTGAACATGAATACTTGATGTTGATTGAAGCTACTTGATAAATTAATGGTTATGAAAGTTTGGTAAAAGTGGTCATCAAATGACAAGGTCAATGAATATAGAATTGTTGTGTCTAGGTTTGATATTATATGAGTACGTGTAATAAGTGAATGATATCATGTTAAAGTTAAGAATATACCTTAGTGAAGTATGTTAAATCATTAAAATGATGCCATGATGTATATCTTTGATGTGTGTACAGATGTGAGGGATTAATGGTAACAAAAGGCTTGGAAAATAGCCTAAGTACTAGTCATATGGGCAGAGACATGACCATGTGTCTCAACTGTGTGGAGGACACGGCCTAGCATATGGGCATGTGGCTTGGCCATGTGGTTCAATTTGTTTTGCTGACGTCATAAACAGAGAGTTACACGGCCTGAGGACACGGGCGTGTGACCCTGTTTCAGGAAAATTTTTCTAAGTTTCCCCAAAACTTTCTAAAGTTCTTGATTTAGTCCCAAACCGCCTTTAATGCATGTTTAGAGCCTCAGTAGCTCGTGTAAGGGATATTATGCATGTGATTGAATGTTTTTAATTTAAATGAAATTTTTCAGCCCGATTTTGCATGTTTGTGAACATTTAAGTCCGGTAACGCTTCGAACCCTATCCCGGCATCGGATACAGGTAATGGGTGTTACAATTAAGCAGTGTAATATGGTTTAATTTGTTTTAATATGCGCATGTACAGAAGTTATGTAATGATATATGTTTGAATATATTTTAAAGTATGCGAGTGCCATTAATGTTAAAGTCATATGGTTCGAATATTATATTTATTAAGTACGAATAACATGACTTTGATACATGTTAGTTGATTTGAATATGTGATTAAATAGATGAAATTAATATGTTTGAACTTTGGAGCATAGTTTGTATATGTAACCTGATGAAAATAACATGTTTGATTTTAATTGACTATATATTAAAAATTGTGTGAACTTGGCTTGATGTATGCAAATTTGGTTCAAATATTTGTAAAGAAATTAATGTCTTTGAGCATGAAATGAATTATATAAGCAAGTTGAATTGTGTTTTGTCAGGTAATGCCCTATAACCCTAACCTTGCGATGGATACGGGTTAGGGGTGTTACAAAAACAACTAAAGTAAGCATTAAGAATGCTTAGTAAGTTCAAATGGAAATACTACGTGTAACACACTATACCCAGCCAGGTCACCGAGCCCGAATACAAGGACGCTACACCACCGTCACACATCATTTATTTAGCAAACAGTTTTACAAGTAACCAATCGTCATCTTTATTTAACCAGACGAATGAATTAATGTCGTACAACCACTTCTTATTGTTAAAACATGCCATACATATACTAAGGATATTAAAAATATCAATCAAACCTGCAAATGGGCCAAGTTGCAAAATTCCCAAAACTGTTATGTAGGTCTCGATACTGTCTTAGGGGTATCGATATTTTCCTTAAGTAGTACCGATACCACATGGAAAATTGAGACCAAACTTGCATTCTATTTCTCGTCAAATTTCAAAATATCAGAAATTATCGGTACCTTTCACAAGGTATCGATAAACTTACCCCGAGTATTGATACTTGGGTAGAGGTATCGATACCAAATCTCTATTATGTCTTCCTACACTTTCGAAAAATATAGAGGTATCATTTTTAAAGCCCTAATATCAATACGTCTACTCCAGGTTTCAGTAATTCAGCATATGCAAGCATTAAAACCATTTAACTTAATCCATAACATCATGCTTCATTCACCTAATCAAATAAGCATCAAAATGTCTAAAACAGTAGCCCAAATACCGCGTTCAAGTCCACATGCTTCCAAACATAAACAACAAGCAAATAGCCCATGAATTACTTAACAAACCTATATAAAGTCTACTATATTTCCTTAAAGTACCATATAATAAGTAAATCAATTACACCTACTATAGCAACTAAAAGAATGGCTTGGATCACTTCCTCGAAGGCCACACCACTCACACCGAAAACATAACTACCCTCCAAAGGTTAAAATGGAGTGGGTGAGCTTAACAAGCTCAGTGAATACTCAAAAGAACCTCTACCCAAACAAGTCATTATGCAACAACAAACAGTCATATAGCATATTCATAACATCCTTAATTTTATACCATGTTTTACATGTTTAACCGTTTTCATGTATACATTTACTTATTGTTAGCTAGCTCTAAATTGTGCATCAGATAATTATGCTTATGCGTTTTTAGTTGACGAGACGCATACGCGATCACTTTCTCATCTTGCATCAAAGTACAATCGAGACCGCTTAAAGAGGCATAACTACAAACCACAAAATCCTTTCCCGATTCCGGTAAGGTTAGAACTGACACTTCAGTCAGCTTCTGTTTCAATTTCTTAAAACTTTTTTGGCATTCATTGCTCCAAACGAACTGAACATTTTTATGCAATAGCTTTGTCATTGGCAAAGCTATCTTCGAAAATCTATTTACGAATCTTCGGTAATAACCAGCTAACCCAATAAAATTATGAACTTCTAACACATTTCTCGGTGCTTTCCACTAAACAATGGCCTCAATCTTTTTCGAATCAACTCTAACTCTATCTGCCAAGATAACATGCCCCAAAAACACAACTTCTGATAACCAGAATTCACACTTGCTATGCTTTCCATATCATCGTTTCTCTCATAACACTTGCAAAACAATTTTAAGGTGTTACTCATGCTTGAATTCGGATTTCGAATGGATCAAAATTTGTCAATGAATACTACTACAAATTGATCCAAATACGGTTGGAAGATACCATTCATGAGATCAATGAATGCTGCAGAAGTGTTAGTCAACCCAAAAGGCATCACCAAGAATTTATAATGGCCATAATGTGTACGAAACGCCATCTTAGTTACGTCACTATTTTTCAATTTCAGCTGATAGTAACCCGATCTCGAATCAATCTTAGAAAGGACAAAAGCTCATTTTAGTTGATCGAATAAGTCATAGATACGAGGTAGGGGGTATCGATTCTTAATCGTTAACTTATTCAATTGCCGATAGTCTATACATAGTCGCATCGAGCCATCTTTCTTTTTGACGAATAACACCAGGGCTCCCCAAGGCGATATACTAGGGCGTATAAAGTTGCAATCCAATAAATCTTACGATTGCACCTTTAATTCTTTTAGCTCTGTTGGTGCTATACGATAAGAAGACATTGACACCGAAGTCTTACTAGGAAACACTTCAATTACGAATTCAACCTCTAGGTCTGATGGTAATCCCGATAATTCCTCGAGAAACACATCAGGGAATTCAAAAACAGTTTGAATCTTACTGCTCTGACTATCACCTGAATTTGAGTTTATAACATAGGCTAGAAAAGCTTCACAGCCTTGATTGAGGAGTTTATTAACTCGATTTGCTAAAATAATACGAGTTGAACCACTCGTTCAAATACCATTCACTTCAATCATGTTACCGTCTTTACTTTGAACCACAAGCTTCTTTTGACGCCAGGTTAGAATCACTCCATGTTCATTAAGTCAATCCATTCCCAAAATTAAATCAAAATCGTCAAATGGCATTATCAACAAACCAATAGGGAAAGTTATATTTTGTATCTCTAACGGACATCGCCTATACACCTAATCAACTAACATAGATTGCCCCAATGGACTTGACACAACTATTGATACTCTAGACGTCTTGGATTTTAAACTCCCCGATTTATCTAACTTAGCATTAACATACGAGTGTGAAGATCCTGGGACTATCAAAGCATAAGAAGGTTCTTAATACAATAAAAAGATACCTGCCACAATGTCATTAGCATCACCATCCTCACGTGTCCGTACAGCATAAGCTCGAGCTGGCGCTTTGGCCTCTTGCTGATAAGTAACGACATTGCTCCCTTTCCTAGCACTACCTCTGCCAATAGAACCACCTCGACTTGTTCCATGACCCCTAATGCAGGTACAGACCTATAAAAAGAAACAGGAGTAGCATGCTCATTTCTAGGACACTCTCGTGTTAACTTTCAACATTCACCCTATGCTTCTTCTCATAGTGTTCACAATTCAGAATGTTAATATCTCTGGACGGACCTCGCTCACTACCCGTAGACACAGTTAGTTATTGATCATGATTTTTATTAGATCGATCAGACTTGAAAGTCGACTTCCAGCTACCATAAAATTCTTTAGTTTGCTTCGGTTGTGGATGCGAGCTAGTGGCTCCAAACCGCTTTCCAGTAGTATGAGTAACTTCAACCTTTTTATCAAGACCTAGAGCTTGCTCCTCCATCTTTCCCCGTTTGACTAGATAGGCAAATTCTATGATTTGGTATGATACCAACCGTAATCGAAGTTCATCACGTAGCCCAAACAGAAATTGCTTACAACTTTTTATTTCGGATGGCACAAATTCAGCAGCGTACTCAATGAGTAGTAAGAACTCCTATTCATAATCAACCACTAACATCCCACTATGCTTTAATAGTAAAAACTCTTTCCTTCTATCTTTGAGTTACAACTCTCTGACATATTTTTTTTAGAACTCCTTTTGAAAAAAACTCTCAATTGCCCCGTTCAAGCGGTACATGGCGTGTCACTAACTACCACCAGGTATACGCTTCTCCTTACAGTAGAGAAATAACACAAATTACACTTTCGCGCAAGTTGCATTCAAGTTGTTGTAAAACGCATTTAGTAGATTCGTTCCAAACTTCAGTTGTTGAGGGATCAACCCCTTTTAACCCTAAAAACTTAGTCGCACCATATCTCCATAATTCTTTTATCGGAGCCCATCGAATAGTAGGTAAAAGCACTGTAGCAAATGTAGTTCTTGCAACACGCTGAAGTGCATCAGCGATAGCTCTAATTAGGTTTGAATCACCTGCTCCATCATTAACCTCGTTCAACATTAGGTCATTGAGCACCAGTTGGGTAAATATTTGGAGTTACCAACTCTATTTCCTCGTAATCATCAGTATACTCATCACTAGAGTAAAACTCTTATTCAACTTCATTATCAGATTTGTTTGCCATCTTTTAATATGAAACAGAAACAATTATAATCAACATCCAAATCCCAACTCAACTCGACTCAACTTTGGCATGTACCTCTAGACTCAAATTTGAGCTTGATTTAGTCTGAGAATCGGCTAAACTTGTAACTTTAATACAACTAAATGTAACACCCCTAGCACCTCTTTGCTAATAGATTAGGGTTATGGGCACTACTAACCAATTAGAAAATTTCATTTTATGTCAAGTAATGGTGCAAGCTAAATATTAACATCACATGATATAGGATCAATGTATACTAATTAGATATTTCCATAATCAAGTCTAATACAATTTAATAATGAATCATGTTATATCCTACCAATTCAAAGTAAAAGTTACTTTTACAGTCCTTAATACGAGTTTACGGAACCCTAAAAATAGTATAAAAATAGGTAGGGACTAATTTGAAACAATTCTAGAAGTTTAGGGTGAAATCTCCAAAATGCCTAGAAGCAGGGGACACACGGCTGTGTGGAATGCCCCAAACCGTGTGAGTTTTGCAGTTAGGACACACGACTGTGTCCCAGACTATGTCTCTGCCCGTACAACTCACTGACTTGAGACACAAAGTCGTGTCCTAGCCCGTGTAACTCACTACTTGGGTCACACGGCCATGTCGCAGGCTATGTGTCAACCCGTGTAGAAACTACACTATTGTTATTCTACATGTTCAGGGTACATGCCTATGTGTGTTTCCCATGTGTGACACACAGCCATGTGACAGACTGTGTCTCAGGTCGTGCGCACCTAAATGTACATTAAAACTCAAGTGTACCATTTCTTACTTACTTGGGCACTAAGCAACTCAATTACCAGCCATTTAACTTATTCAAAACACAATTAAACATGCTCAAAACATGTCAAAACAGCCATCTTAAGTGCCTAACCAATGTGCCCTCATTGGTACCACATTTTATATCATCAAACACACTAGCAAAGCAATCAACCAATCAAAGCTTTCCTTCATGCCAAAATTTACCATAATTGAACTAATTTTAAGCTAAACACATACCAAAATTATAGACTAGGTTAACATACCAACATAGCCTCAACCACAAACATATATACAATTAACCATCATTTCACTAGCAAACCAAAATATTAAACTAATATTTAGCTACTTAGGCTACCAAATTTTAAGCTAAACACATACAAAAATTATAGACTAGGCTAACATACCAACATAGCCTCAATCATATATACAATTAACCATCATTTCACTAGCAAACCAAAATATCAACACATTATAAACAACATCAACAAAGGATTTGTCATTGAATGCTAAGTCGACGATAAGTTGAAAAATATCTAGCCTGCGCACAAAAAATAAAACCAAATGCTGAGTAAAACTCAGTGGTATTGTTATAATCCAAATAATATAAACCTAATATAAGTAATTAAAATGTAAGAATGCAACAAGTAATGCTATGTACATGTGTTTCAAATCAATAATATAATTTTTCTCATTCCTTATTCACATATACTATATTCCACATGTTTAGTATATGGCAATGGCATTTGAATATTTCAACTCATGCAATGGCATGATTTATCTCTTTGGTCCATACTTGAATTCATTTCAATATTCACATTTCATTTCACATCTCATATTCATTTTTTATCTTTTCCATTTCAATATCAAACACATAAATTTATTATTTAATTTCCCTTATTAACACGACTCTGACTCGAACGGATACACAGATCCAACCAACGCACCATTTTGGCACCCAATGCTCATCGATAAATCTGAAGTAATAATTGCGCCCAGCGCTATATAAATTAACACTCAGTGTCTCATCGGTTAAACCAAAGCAAATTGGCACCTAGTGCATCATCGACTCGAGGTCAAAGAAATCCCTGAACTCTTCCTATCCTATGGCATGCCATCTATATCTGACTTGGCCCGAAATAGTTAATAGGGTTTCATTTCACCTTTCAATACAACCAATGCCTCAATTTTATACATACATATTATCACATATAGTCAATTCAATATTCATATAATCAACATATTTCATAACATACAAAATCAATCCATTTCAATCAACTATGAATTCAATTCAATCCCAAAGTACAAAAGTACTCACCTCAATGCTTACCATATGCAAACAATAAAATATGCAATAATCTACTATTTAATTCGGATTATAGAAACACAAATCGTTTATTCTGAACTACTTAACGTCAACCTTGTCTTTCCCCTTTTTACTCGAGGATTTTGGGAAGATGTTTGCTACAGAATAAAATCATTACAACTAATTAATATAATACCACTCAATTTTTCATTAGATTTCAAATTTAACACTATATTTTGTTTAATCCCCAATTTAGTCCTTAAACCAAGACTAATTTTAAATCTCTATATTTAACCTCAAATTTTTATACTAATTTCACTCTAAGCTAAATTTTAGCTCCCTATTTTCAATTCTACCCCTTAATTTCAATTTTTTACAATTTTAGTCCCTACTGCTCAAAATTAACAATTTATTCTACAATTTAGTCCTTTTTCACTTCTAACTTAAAAATCTATCAATTTAACCCCTAGTACTTAAATTATTCAACAATGGCAACATCTAAAATCTTGAACTATACTAAAAATTACAACATGCGTCGAGTAGTTCTAAGTACCGAGATTCCAAAAATATAAAAATTACAAGAAAAGGGGACTAAATTGATTAACCAATTGAAGTTTGAATGTTAAAAACCCTTTAGGTGTGGTAAGCTTCTTATTTTTTTTTTTTTTTGTATTTGCATGCATTCAACTCTTTCGTTCTATTTCTTTTATTATGTTTCTATTATATTTATTATTATTAACCTTATAATATAATATATATATATATATATAAACAACATTAATGGCCCTAACCATGACCAGCCACACAAATCCCATTAATTAATGGCATAATTGATACTTTAGTCCCTTTTATTTGTTTAAATGTAACACCCCTTACCCGAGACCGTCGTCGGAGTCGAGCACGAGGCGTTACCTGACTTAACTTACTAATTCAGGGCATAAAATTTACTTTTAAAATTAATTTATTTACATTCATCCAATATGTCCCTAAAAAGAGCCCTCGAGACCCTAAAACATGCAATTGAAACGGTTCGGGACCAAACTGGAAACATTAAAAAATTTTCGAATACTTAGACAAATCAAAACAATTTATTTCATTATTCCTTATAAAATTGCCCACTTGCGTCATAGTCACAAAATAAATCATAACTCGAGTCAAAAAACACAAAATTTAAATTCATGAATTTTCCCTAAAACTAGACTCATATATCTTCTTACTAATTTTTTTTCCAGAATTTTTGGTCTAGCCAATTAGTACAGTTTACTAGTTGAAGTTTCCCCTATTGCACTGTTCGACTAACCATGCCATTTGTTTTTATTGAAAGTAGATTCAGTAAGGAATCTATAAATATAACTATAACTGCTAATTCTTTTTGTACAATTTTTAGAGAATATATAAATTTAGAACAGAGGATTCAAAAATTGCTCTGACCCTATCTCACTAAAATTCAAATATCTCTTAATATACACTTATTTTTTCTTACATTGTTTTCTTCATATGAAAATAGACTCAATAATCTTTAATTATATATCTCATTCATCACTTGATTCCATTTCTACTATTCTTGGTGATTTTTCAAGATCACGTCACTGCTGCTGTCCAATACTGTTTTAATGCTAATTTCACTTTTTCATGATTTCTTTGTATTATTATCCATTTCAATAGCTAATCATTATCAAATATTTACATAAAGTTCTTTAGCCATATCATAAGGACATATACACAAAATGGCTAAGTCCCTATACATGCCATAAACTAGAACGTTTGTAAACGAAGATACCCATTTGGTAACTTGATAGCCGATAGTGTGAAGTGATCTCCGATGACCTCCAACCCGAGCTTGCTTTTAAGTACTCTTTAAACATGAGAAAGTGAAAGAAGTAAGCTTATAAAGCTTAGTAAGTTCACATTAAAATAATAAGCATTATCAATCAATTTAGCTTACTACTATGCTGTCATAATTTGCTTCAATAATTTTTAGTTCTTACTTTCCCATCTTACTTGTCGAGACCACTTTTAAATCGAGTTTTGGAAAATGGGAATCAACTTTAAAAACAAAAACGGGAGTCGCTACTAATCTTTTTAGGTGTGATTGGATCACCTTTAAAACATTTTGTTTTAAAATCATTAGTTTTGGTCTACGAAATAAAAGAACGGGTTAGAAATTACATGCTCGAGGAAGGGTTAACACCCCCGTAACACCTAAAAATTGGTACCTAATTGATTATCAAGTGTCTTTAGTGTCGGAAATTCAAAAATTTTAAGATGTAGTCCTCTTTAAAATATTTTAATTTTGAAAATTGGGGTTAACTCGTATCAAAGTATTGACATTAAGTTAACCCTGTTTTTAAAATTCCTATCTTGAAACAACAAAACGCTATATCCAATAAGTTAGGACATATTGCTTTGAAATTTTAAGATAGTGGCTTACATTTGGAAAACCTTTAAAAATTAGAAGGGTACTTGACTATTCGAACTCAACGAGAAAAGTCGCAACCCAATAAGTTAGGGCACTACTTTTCTCGAAGCTTCCAAACACCAAGCATTGTCCTTTTATTTTTGGACAATTTGAAGTCTCGTTTTTTAAATCGATGCATGAAGGTGCATATTAACATAACATACGAGATAACATGTTACAATGATAGGAAAGTAAGAGCATAATGGCATAAATATCATACACTAATCAACATATATAAGAAATAAAACATGACAATTTTTAAATAAGAAAATATACATAAAATGGAATACATATTAAAGAAGAAATAGGTAAAAATCCCTAAACATATAATTCAACATATATTTAATCATATAAATGATGCATGATATATAATATAACAAAAAATATGCATTTGAAAATAAAATATAAAAGTCTAAGATATAATGTATAACATAACAATAATACATTAATACTAAAGTAAAAATAGATATTGTATAATAAAAAAAATATGTATAACATAAACAAATGATAAAATGTGATATTTAATAATAAATTTAAAATATAATGTATAATAAAAATGTATTTATAAGATTAATAATTAAAAAAAGATATTGGTTTAGTAAAATAATGTATAGAGTATAAAATATATAAAAGAATTTATATCTATAATGAAATAATTTTATAATATATATATATAAATATAAGTTTAAAATGAATAATTAATGATGAAATCTATGTATTATAATATTATAATATCTTCAAAATGTATAATAATAGAATATAAATAAAAATAATTATTAATATATAAATAAATATAAATATAATACAAGTTTAAAATCTTTAATGATAATAATATATAGATAAAAATGTATAATAATATAAAAATGACTTAATAATATATGAAGTAATTATAATATATAATATAAAAGCATATATATATAAATAATATATAACATATAATAAACATATAATATAATAATAATGTATAAATAATGATGTAAAATAATAATAACTTGTGAAAAATAATATATAATAAATAATAATATAAATAATATATAATAAAATAATTTTATAATATATAATATAAAAAAATAAGGTTAAAAATAAAATGAATAACAATATAATACATATATATAGGGTTAAATTTGGGGTTCAATAAAATCACAGGGCGAATTTAAAAGAAATAACAGTGAATTAAGGTCCTAATTAAAACGCGCGTAAAACAAAAGGGACTCATTGGGCAAATTGCCCTATTCCTCAAAACGGCAACGTTTCCCAGAATGTAATTTAACAACTGTCGAGACTAAATTGAAATAAATGTAAAATATTAGGGCCAAATTTAAAAAATAAAATAATACGTAATTATAAATTAAAAGAGACAAAAGGACCGATTGGGTAATTAACCCAATTCTAAAAACACGCGGATCCTCCCCGGGTAACCGGGTTAACGCACGGATCCTATGGCTTAATACGGCACCATTTTGAGCTTATTGAGTTAAGCAGAAACGATGTCGTTTCGAAGAGGCTATATAAGCCAACTTTGCAGCTTAAAGATCATTTTAACACTGGTCTTAAAAAAAAAAACCAAAAAAATGCTCTGCAGAAGGGAAGGGAGAGGTCCCAACTCCGACCTCCGACCATGGTACAGTGTTTACACACGCGCCTCACGCGCCGTCGTACACGGTGGTCTGAAGGCTTAAAAACCTTCATCCTTCCACAGGTAATCTCTCCTCCCTCAGATCCTTACTCATGCAGGTTAGAACAGTTCATATATATTCAAAATAAAGAACAAGATATGCGATGTAAATCACCTTTTGAGAGACTGTTGATATGAATATCTATGAATATATATTTCTCTTTTGTAAAAAAAAAAGTGTCCTTTTACAATGTTTGATTCTGGCTTTTATAGCCACTACTATGATTACATAAACTGGAAAGAAATCAAAGATTTCTTTCCATTTCTTGTCTGCTGTATCATATCTTTGATTGTGATCTCTTTGGAATCTTTTTGTTTCCTTTTTGTTCGTAGATAACCCACGAGAATCTCTCTCAATCATCGATGTTTGCACGCTAATGGAGCCAACGCGCGATTCGCGCGTGTCTCATGCGCGATGATGGTGGCGGTGACAAAGGCTTCGATGATGGTGGTGACGGTCCCGGCCTTGACTACATTGATGGCCTCGATGGGGTAGCTGGAACGGCAGAATCTAAAGGGTCATGAGGCTTGGCTTCTGGATCCTTCTGTTTGCAGCGCAAGGAAAACAAAGAGAGGCAGAAACCCTAGGGTTTCATGCCTCGGTGTAACAGTTTGGGCCAATTGGGCCACTTTAGCCTTGGGTCTATTTGGGTCTGTTGTAATGGGTCTTAGGAGTACGGATTTTGGATCTTCTGAGTTGTGACCGGGCATAAGATTTAAGCCAATTGGTTTTGGGTTTAAAGATTAGTGGGCCAATGTAAATGGACTGTTATATGGACTATTTTAAAAACAATTATTTATTTATTTATTTATTTGGTTTACAGCCCGGTCAAATTTGGGCTACTACAGCTGCCCCTCTTTGCTCATTGCTGTATAACGGGAATCGAGCAAAGATTTAGAAAGACCAAATTTGACCGGTCCTATCATAGTCTTCAATCTTCTTGACTGTCATGTCGATATCTTCGATCTGCTCTCCGTCGAACACAGA
Organism: Gossypium anomalum; assembly: GCA_025698475.1. NCBI lineage: Eukaryota > Viridiplantae > Streptophyta > Magnoliopsida > Malvales > Malvaceae > Gossypium > Gossypium anomalum. The sequence goes on from CM046963.1 coordinate 46,598,400, forward strand.
GACACCAAATCTGCTTCTTTGATTTGTTCTTTGACAATACAGAGATGAAAAATCATCTTAGATTTGCTTCATCGTAAGCACGTGAAAGCCAAATCAGCTATGTCTTCGATTTGTTCTTTGTAAGCACAAGGATGCCAAATCATCTTGGATTTTGCTTTAGTCTAATCATCTGAAGGTCAGATCTGCTATGTATCTGCTCTCCATTGAAGTGGAGATGCCAGACTTTGATTTGTTCTCTGACAATACAGAGACGACAAATCATCTTAGATTTACTTTGAAAGCCAAATCAACTATATCTTCGATTTGCTCCTTGTAAGTGCAAGGATGCCAAACCATCTTGGATCCACTTCAGTATAAACATCTGAAGGTTGGATCTGCCATGTATCTGCCTTCCATCAAAGTGGAAATGCCAGACTTCGATTTGTTCTTTGACAATAGAGAGATGACAAATCATCTTAGATTTGCTGTGAAAGCTAAATCAGCTATGTCTTCGATTTGCTCCTTGTAAGCGCAAGGATGCCAAACCATCTTAGATCTACTTCAGTATAAACATCTGAAGGTTGGATCTGCTATGTGTCTACCTTCCATCAAAGTGGAAATGCCAGACTTCGATTTGTTCTCTGACAATACAGAGACGACAAATCATCTTAGATTTGCTTCATCGTAAACACGTGAAAGCCAAATCAGCTATATCTTCGATCGACTCCCCGCTGAATATAGAGAGATAAGATCTGTCATCTTGGATCTGCCCCAATGAAGGTCAGATCTACTATGCTGCGGCCTATTACCCTACTGTTTTGGGATTTAGAGCGCGCTGTCTTCGATAACCTGTAGAATGATTATGCCTGATAATTTAGAATGCTATGCTCGAAGTGAGTCAAATGTTCCTAATTAAACATGTTATGATGCAAAATGTCGTGAATATGACCCCTATCCTAGATGCCATCATCCATTCCTTCATTTATCTTTTTCTTTTCTCAAAGTTTCATTCATGCTCAGCCTGTAAGCCGCCTTCCAATGCTATGATCTACTGAGGATGTAAGAACCAAATTATTTGCTTTGTCTATTTTCCTTTTGGACTGGAAGAAAGGAATTCCTCTAGTTCTTTCATCCCTTACTTACATGGATTTCTCGAACAGTCGTCCTGTTTTAGTTTCTTGTGTTATCTAGAAATTTCCAGAGTAATGCGCAAAACTTCATTTGTGAACATATTTAGTTCATCTATCATTATTTCAATGCAACATACTTAAAGAATAGTGAAAGCCGAATAAATTTTTTAAGAATAATTGGACTTGAATGAATTATCAAAAAGAAAATTAATATGCTAGCCTATCTTCTAAAAGAAATAAAATCTAAAGATAGCAAACAAGATAGAAGTTAGATCCTCTAGATATCACCACTTGAGTGCCTATACACCAGCTTCATGAAGTCTTTCTTGAATTCAACATGTGTTTAAAAGATCCCAAGTACTCTGTTGATGCCCTAGTTAGCAGCATTCTTTGCTCTTTGTTGCATCAAATATAGCAAGATCATTGTGTACTCTTCAAAATTTGAGCTGCCCTTTCGGGTTTTCAACTCAAAACCCCTTTGGTCACAAGGTGCCCTTTGCGGGTTTTCACCTTGGCCTCTCCGTTTTTTTTTTTTTTGAAATCTCAAGGTGCCCTTTGTGGGGTTTCACCTTAGATTCTCTTCTTCTTTAGACAAAGTATTTTTTAACTGAGTCTGAGTTCACTGGATTGGGCAAACTTTTCCCATCCATTTTCGTTAAGATCAATGCTCCACCGGAGAAAGCTTTCTTCACGACATACGGCCCTTTCCAATTCGGCATCCATTTTCCTCTAAAATCCTTTTGAATAGGAAGAATCTTTTTCAGTACAAGGTCTCCCTCCTGGAATTCTCTTGGTCGAACTTTCTTATCATAAGCTCGCATCATTCGTTTCTGATACATATGACCATGTCGAATGGCTTTTAGCCTCTTTTCCTCAATCAAGTTCAACTAGTCATACCGGGATTGAACCCACTCAGTTTCATCTAACTTTACTTCCGTCAAAATTCAAAGAGAAGGTATTTCTACTTCAATAAGTAATACTGCTTCCATCCTATAAACTAGCGAGAATGGAGTTGCCCCAGTAGAGGTTCTGATAGATGTTCGATAGGCTAGGAGTGCAAATGGCAACTTCTCATGCCAATCTTTATAGGTCTCAGTCATCTTCCCCATTATTTTTTTAATATTCTTGTTGGCAGCTTCCACTGCCTCATTCATTTTTGGATGATAGAGAGAAGAATTGTGATGTTTGATCTTGAACTGGTTGCAAACCTCTGCTATCGTCTTCTTGTTCAAGTTCAATGCATTGTCAGATATGATCTTCTCAGGTATACCATACCGACAAATGATCTCCTTCTTCAAGAATCGACTCACAGCTGACTTAGTAACATTCGCATGAGAAGCAGCCTCTACCCATTTTGTAAAGTAGTCAATTACCACGAAGATAAATCGATGTCCATTCAAAGCTTTCAGTGATATTAGTCCAATGACATCCATGCCCCACATGGAAAATGGCCATGGAGAAGTCATAACATGTAAAGGTAAAGGTGGTACATGAATTTTATCCCCATAAATCTGACACTTATGGCATTTCTTGGTGTAGCTGATACAGTCCCCTTCCATAGTGGCCCAATAATAGCCAAACCTCATGATTTGCCTTGCCATCGTGAACCCATTTGCATGTGTCCCGCATACACCTTCATGAACTTCTTCTAGAATTAACTTAGCTTCCACAGCATCGACACATCTCAAAAGTACTTGGCCTTTCCGTCTCTTGTACAGGATATCCCCATCTAAAACATAGTCGCAAGCTAACCTCCTCAAAGTTCGTTTGTCACTTTCACTGGCTGTTCAGGGTATTTACGATCTCTGACATATTACAATATATCTTGATACCAGGGGTTATTGTCATTTCCTTCCTTCTCAATATTACAACAATGAGCTGGAGCCTCGTAAACACTCATTTGAATTGGCTTCATTTCTTCTTCTTTATTCGCCTTAATCATTGAGGCCAAGGTTGCTAAAGCATCTGCCATCTGATTTTCGTCTCGTGGGAGATAATTGAAGGTGATGTCATCAAACTCCTCAAGTAACCCCAAAACTACCTTTCGATAACTGATCAATTTGGGGTCCATTGTCTCCCATTCGCCCCTAAGCTGATAAACTACCAACGCTGAATCTCCATATACTTCTAGGGTTTTTATACCTCGCTCTATGGCTGCTTGAAGTCCCATGATGCATGCCTCATATTCAGCCATATTGTTCGTGCAATCAAAGTCTAATTTGCACGTGAAAGGGTAATGATCACCATTCGGGGATACCAAGACTGCCCCAATCCCATTTCCGACTGCGTTAGAAGCCCCATCAAAATTTAGCTTCCAAGGAGAATTCTGGGTCATTGCTATGCACATTAACTCCTCATTTGAAAAATCGAAGTTTAATGGCTCATAATCCTCTAAAGCCCTACTGTCCAAGAAATCAGCTACCGCACTTCCTTTTATAGCCTTTTGACTTACGTAGACTATATCAAACTCTGAAAGCAAAATTTGCCATCTCGCCATTCTCCCATTTAGAGCCGTTGACTCCATCATGTATTTCGATGGATCCAATTTTGAGATGAGCCAAGTGGTATGGTATAGCATGTACTGTCTTAATCTTCGGGTGGTCCAAATTAGCGCACAACATAGCTTTTCAATTGGTGAATATCTCATTTCACAGTCAGTGAATTTTTTACTGGGATAATAAATTGCCTTCTCCCTTTTCCCTGACTCGTCATGTTGACCAAGCACACATCCCATAGAACTACTGAACACTGATAAATACAGTATTAATGGTTTATCCGAGCTAGGTGGAGATAACATTGGAGCATTCAACAAATACTGCTTGACCTTCTCAAAAGCATTCTGACATTCTTCATCCCAAGTACATTGATTGTGTTTTCTGAGGAGGGGAAAGATAGGATCACATTTCTCGGTCAATTGTGAAATGAACCGAGCGATGTAATTCAACCTTCCTAGGAATCCTTGAACTTCATTCTGAGTACGTGGCGGAGGCAACCCTTATATGACTCTGACCTTGTCTGAGTCAACTTCAATTCCTTTTTCACTGACCACGAAGCCTAATAACTTTCCCGATCTGGCTCCAAAGGTGCACTTTGCTGGATTAAGCTTTAACTGAAATTTTCTCAACCTCAAGAACAATCTTCTTAAGACCTCAATATGCTCTTTTTCTATTCTCAATTTGGCGATCATATCATCAACATATACCTCAATATCCTTATGCATCATGTCATGGAATAAGTTTACCATGGCTCATTGGTATGTTGCCCCTGCGTTCTTTAGTCCAAACGGCATTACTTTGTAACAAAAGGTGCCCCACAAAGTTATGAAAGTAGTTTTATCCATATCTTCTGGCTGCATCTTTATCTGATTGTATCCTGAGAAGCCATCCATGAAGGAGAACAACGAATATCCTGCTGTGTTGTCTACTAAAGTGTCAATGTGTGGCAGAGGAAAATTATTCTTTGGGCTTGCTCTATTTAGATCTCTGTAATCAACACACATTCATACCTTCCCGTCCTTCTTAGGAACAGGTACAATGTTAGCTACCCATTCGGAGTACTTCACTTCTTGCAAGAATCCTGCATCAAACTGCTTCTTGACCTCATCCTTTATTTTTAGAACAATATCTGGCCACATTCTCCGCAACTTCTGTTGGACTGGTTTGCAATCTTGTCTTATAGGAAGACAATGTACTACAATGTCGGTACTCAATCCGGGCATATCCTGATAAGACCATGCAAAAATATTCTTGAATTCCTGAAGCAACTCAATCAAGCCACGCCTTGTGTCCTTGGTGATCAGTGTTCCAATTTTCACTTCCTTCCCTTCCTCTAGGGCTATACTCTCTATTGCCTCTTTCTCATGTGGCATGATTTGTTTCTCCTCCTATTTTACGATTCTTAACAGATCAAGAGATACGTCACAATCTCAAACATCTTCAAAATCCTGAGGTTCCTCTAAACACATGTCTTGCTCGCTAGAGAAATTAGGAGCTGCAGTACCAGTACTCATATCATTGATATCTAGGGACCTGTGGCGGTATGAAAGAATATACAAAGAATGAATGAATCTAAGAATGACCATTTATGTGCTATGAATAAAAGAATAAGAATTGCTAGAATTTAAAGGACTATTGGTCGATAAAAATGAAACAATACTCGTTTAAATTGATAAAAGTTATGTTTTATTTAAATAATTATAGATGAACATAAGCCTATTTCACAAATATAATCTTACTACTCTTAGGCTTTAAAGTAACAGACATGTTTTGAGAATTACTCTGAAAAATTCCTAAAGACTACAGGAAGGTCTTCTGCAGTCCAATTATTCAGAGAGCTCCCCGATTCGTAAGGGCGAATGCCCTCGAGGCTTCCTTGCTCCGATCCCTCGTCGTGTACAGCATTAACTTGATGACTTTCCTCTGTCAGCAATCCTCCTGATTTAAAGGATTTGGATATAGGTGGGAATGTCATCGGTTCCCACTCCACTTCTCTTCCATTCAAACGCGCATTTCTTCTAGCTTGGCGCTTCTCTATTTCCTGCCTCTTGTGCTTATGATCTAGCTTGAAGCCCAAGCCAAAGCGGTCCTTCTTCTCAATCAGTTTTGGGATTTGAACCCCTCCTTGCAACTATCTTCCTAGCCCTTTCCCCGGTAATGCTCCTTTCCCCATCATCATTTGCAGGGCCATCCTCGTGGCTCCAGACATTTTGGGTAACGGCACTTCGCTTCCTTCCAAAATGAAGGTGGCATTAATGACTTCTAAAGAGCGGAAAGAAAATTCAATAGCCTCTTCATTTACCTCAACATAAGGGGCCTTGCTGGTAACTGCCGCTATGATGTCCTCTTTCGCATTGATGGTTATTAAGCGACCATCTGTCACTAACTTCAATTTTTGGTGTAGTGAGGATGGCACCGCTCCTGCCGAGTGTATCCATGGTCTCCCCAACAAACAATTATAGGAGGTTTGGATATCCATCACCAGGAAATCAACTTCATACGTATTCGGCCCAATCTCCAGAGGGATGTCAATTCGCCCCATTACTTTCCTTTCAGTTCCATCAAAGGCTCTCACCACGTTATGACATGTTTTCATATGCGAACTGTCAATGGGCAATCTGTTCAAGGTGGATAGTGGTAGGACGTTCAAAGCAGACCCATTATCCACGAGTACACTTGGAAGTGTGTATCCTTTGCACCTAGTAGTGATGTGTAGGGCTTTGGTTGACCCTATGCCCCCAGGTGAAATTTCATCATCATTAAAATAGATGAAATTGTCAGCACTGATGTTGTTTACTAACCGGTCCAGCTTGTTAACGGATATGTCATGGGTGACATATGTTTCGTTAAGCACCTTTAACAACGCATCTCGATGCACCTCAGAACTCAAGAGTAGGGCTAATACTGATATACGTGTCGGCTGCTTGCGCAACTGCTCGACCACGCTATACTCGCTATGTTTCAGGAATTTTAGAAGCTCCTTAGCTTCTTCCTCCTTTACCAGCTCATTGATGGGTACTTCAATCTCCTTTTCCTTTTCAGCCTCAACATCTTTCGTTTTTACCGGCTCCACTCTGATATCCCCCCGTCATAATGTTTCCCACTTCGTGTATGGGAACCTTCATTTTGCATGCCCCTGGCCGCGCTAGCTATACTCTCCCCCTCAGGTATTGTTATATTGCAGTCATAGCTCCATGGCACCCTCCTGTCATCCTTGTAAGGGAAAGGATTGGGTTTATGGATAACTATTTTGGGCCCAGTTTGCGACCCTGCCTCATTATTCCCTGGCAAGGAAATAATAATTCTTGGTTGGCTGGTTCTTTGTCGTTCATTCTCTAACACACATATTTGTCCTTCACAAGAGCTACCCTCAGAAACCTATAGCTCTTTGTTAACCATAAGGCCTTGTACCATGGCCTTGAACTCTTCACAATTTTGGATCATATGACCCACCTCTCCATGGAATTCACAATGGTTCTCTATTCCTTCTTCTCCTTTTCTAGAGGTCAGCATATCTCTCTTCACCATCTCCTCCCAAATTACCTTCATGGGTGTCTTCACCTCAGCAATATCTTCCTTGACTTTTCCTTTCTTTATTTTATCAATGGCATTCATTCCTTAATTGCCATGATCTGGTAATGGATTTTCAGTATTAGGGGTGCTATCAAATTTCACAACCCCCATTTTAATAAGCCTCTCCACGACCTTCTTGAACCCAGTGCAGTTTTCAATTGAATGCCCCGATATTCCCGCGTGATATTCACATTTAGCATTCGCATCGTACCATTTGGGGTACGGTGGCTGCAGTGGTTTCAAGTGAAATGGAGCAATGGCATGTGCATCGTATAAGCTTTGGTAAAGCTCACGATATGTCACACGGATAGGAGTGAATTGCATCCTCTCCGAACTTGGTCTTGTACCCGATTCCTGTCTTTGAGTACTTTGTTGTTCACCCGTAACTGCTTTAGGTTGCCCAAATGTGATTGCCTTGGAGCTGAAACTGTTCATGTTATTCACCTCATTGTCTTTTCTCCTTGAGGCCGATCTTTTAGCTACTTCCCCCTCGATTTTACCGCCCCTCACGGCATTCTCAATCATCTCACCCGCCATAACTATATCCGCGAAACTTTTCGTGGTACTTCCAATCATATGTGTGATGAATGGCGCCTTTAAAGTATTAATAAATAACATGGTAGTTTCCTTTTCCAACAATGGTGGTTGTACTTGAATTGCCACCTCCCTCCATCGTTGTGCATATTGCCTAAAACTTTCATTAGGCTTTTTCTCCATGTTTTGAAGTGTGATCCTATCTGGCGTCATATCAGTCACATGGTTATACTGTTGCATGAAAGCCTATGCAAGGTCTCTCCATGAACTGATTTTTGCACGGCTCAACTGATTGTACCACCTAGCCACTGCTCCCACTAGGCTGTCCTGAAAATAATGGATCAATAGTTGATCGTTGTTCACATAACCAGTCATTCTCCTACAAAAAATTGTTATGTGTGCCTCTGGGCAAGTAGTCCCATTGTACTTTTCAAACTCTGGCATCTTAAATTTATGATGAAGCACCAAATCTGGAACCAAGCTTAAGTCTTTGGCATCAATCCCATGATGATTGCCAGTGCCTTCCAAAACCCTAAACTTCTCCGCTAACCACTTGCAACGATCTTCCAATTGTTTCGCGGATTTAGTGGCCATTCTTTCCTTCTCCATTAAATCCAGATCAGGAGTGATAGGGTTGATCGAGCTATCACCCAAATTATTTCCCAACCCAGATGGGAAATTTATGGGAATTCCAGCATCCACTGGCCCATGTTGAGGCCTCACGATGAGAGATAGCCTTTTAGGAGGTGCCTCAGTTTGCAGTGGCACATGAGGCGGAGTAAAACCTGGAGGAGGACCTTTATTCTCCTCTTCAGTGATCGCCATGGCAGCTTTTCCTTTATCAGTGGCTCTCAACAGCTGAGCCATTTTAGCCATTATATTTCTCTGGGCCTCTAGCATCTGCTCCCTCATTTCATTCTGCATTTTAGCCAACTGCTCTTGCATTTGATCTTGCATATCTTTTTGTAATTGCTCGAACCTTTGATCCATACTCTTAGTTTTAGTACGAGTGCCGTAAGGATGCGTGATTTCCAGATTTCCTTTTCTACCTTTTGAGAGTAAACTTTAACTAATCAGGGTCTTTCTATAACTTTGAATGCAAATGATGTGATGAAATGCTATGAGATGCAAATGCATGAATGCAAAAAGAATATAGATTCTAGTTCAACTTTATTTAGAAAATTTTATTTAGAAAAAGAATATCTTTACATATAAGAGGATTACAAATACGCTTTCGCCCTAAGGCCCAAAGCTTTAACTCTATCTAATAAAAGGGCTAACTCCCGTCCTACATCTGACGATGATGAATACATCAAACTCAATACATCAGCTCGAATTGCCAAGTCCTGCACATACTCAACAACCTCTCAAATTTGGGCTATGGCCTCACCAATGACATGATCTGTTTCTCTGACCTGTCCTCTAGCCTGATGTAGCTCTCCCTTCAAATAATCTTCTTACGCCTTGAGCTGCTCGACCCGGAGTTCACCGTCATGCAATGCTACCTCTAAATCCTCAACCTTGCTTTTTAGCTCCTTTAACTCGACCGTAGAATTATGGTTTTGGTGCCAACGTAGAGATCTTCCAAGCTCAATTACCTTATTCTTTAATCCTTTATTCTTTTACTCTAATGCCAAATTTTGCACTTGCATCTCTTGGAACTTCCTCTCCCAATACTCAACTCTAGCCTTTTCCTCTTGGACCTCTTTCTGCAATTGCTCTGAAGATCCTCCTACTCTTGCCCTCCTCAAGGATACTTGTGCCCTTTTGTAATGCTCCTTTAAATCGTCTCGATCTTCCTTATTCTTTTTCTTTTCTTTTCTCTCTTTCTCGACCTCCATCTTTTGAACCTCGATGTCTAAACTCAAGTACATCTTTTCTTCCTCAAGCCTTGCTATCCTCTTCTCGAACTCCAAGTTTTTTCTCTCGAACTCTTGCTTCATAATTTCTAACTCTGAGGGCCTTACTCACAAATATTCCTCTATTGGTCGAGCTTCTTCCACACTTGGCTTAGGGATATTATCATTGATCCTTCTGCCCCTCCATTCAACGTATTCTGGAGTGGTTGCAGGGCTAATAGCTACTCCTTTCAACCGATAAGTCTTTTTCCAAGCACTAGAAACTTCACTAACCCTCTTCTTGTAATCGGATCCTCTATATACGAACTCACTTTGACCCAACCCCTGAGTCACTAGTACGAACTGTCTCAATCCGTGCTGCCTCAGCACGAGCAAAGGGGCATAACCAATGGCACCCCAAATTCCCAATAGGGGCACCTAATCAAAATTGTCGCATCGGTAAAGAACCTTACCAGGCATCATCCACGGAGCCCTCCACTCGACATCTTTCGACTGAAGGTTCTGAAGTAGAGCTATCCAATTCTCTTCAGGAACATCAACTCTCCTAGTTGAAGCTACTATATCTTTCAACAGTGAATAATCCTCGAAGAAACCCGACAAACTACCCTATCTATCAACCGGAAATGACTGTGGAGCCAAGCCAAAATCAACTGAGCATACCCTATAAACTCGCCAAAGCTCACCCTCCTACATGCACCTAAAGACTGAATGTTTTTACGCAAAATTGCAGGGACAGAAGTGACCTTTTTACTGAGTCGATGAAAAAGATCCGTGGTTGCCTCATCCACATTTCCCAAGTCCATAGGGAAAACCATCAATCCATACAAACTTAAGGCAAAAACATCTACCTTTTTTGTCTCATCAGGGTGTGTCAGAATCAAATCTTTCAAGGCGTCCCATGAAATGCACTTGCACTCACCTTTTTCCTTAATTCAGGCCGTGGCCCACTGCTCGCTCATCCCCGTAATAATCATCAATTTCTTCCAAAAAGTAGGGACACAAGCAGCTCGTGAATAGATCCTATCGTTCTAAAACCTAGGACAACGAAGCAAGGCGGTGTACTCCTCCACAGTAGGTACCATGTCTACTTCCGCAAAAGTGAAACAACTGTACGCTGGGTTCCAAAACTGAGCAAGGGCTCAGAATAAGCGCTCGTCTATTTGAGCATCAAGCAAGTAAGGTAAGTCTCCATAATTGCCGTAGAATAACTGCTTGGTCTCTTTGCCCCACTGATCCCAAATTTCCTTAAGCTCCTGGAGATTATTCTGCGTGACGCTAATACGAGTGTAATCTGACAACTCCGACACATATCCCTCAGCTATACTATCTCCCTTTTCTAGTTGAGTTTGCTCAGACCATCTATGGGCGTTGGCGTTGCCTTCCACTCTATCAAGAAGTCCGTTCTCCATAATAAAACTTCCTAGCTTAGAAACTGATTGTGAATCGATATCTTTGTAAATGGAAAATGACATGCAAACAAAAGAAAAGAAATAGTCAGTATGATATCAATAAATTTCAACGATAACTTATAAGGGTAATATCTAAAATTTAAACCTAACTAAGTTGGGCTCTTACGGTTTTTTTCTATATGAGGTTTTAGTTCTAAAGCTGAGGTACTTGAACCAGTAGATTCCTCGATCCTCACCCATTATAGGCTCATTTGAATCGAATTCAGTTCAGGGGAATACATTTCCCTATGGCTACACGGAGATGAAAATCTCACAAAACCATAGGTACGGATGTATCCCGAAAGTGATCCACTATCCTGCACGGAGGCGAAAACCTCACGAAGGCGTAGCTTCTCACTCCCACTTAAGGGTATGACCACAACGGTCATGCAAATGCTATGCGTATTAGAATATAGCAACACATGCAATAATACAAACACATATAATTCAAAGAGGAAAAAATTTTTAATTCCCGACATTAAGACAAGAGATAATCAATTACACGGCCTGACTCTCTTATTAGTCCCCAGTGGAGTTGCCAAGCTGTCGAGACCATTTTTAAATCAAGTTTTGAAAAATGGGAATCGACTTTAAAAACAAAAACGGGAGTCGCCACCAATCTTTTTAGGTGTGATTGGATCACCTTTAAAACATTTTGTTTTAAAATCATTAGTTTTGGTCCACGAAATAAAAGAACGGGTTCGGGAGTCGGTTACATTTGAGGAAGGGTTAACACCCCTGTAACACCCAAAAATTGGTACCTAATTGATTATCAAGTGTCTTTAGTGTCGAAAATTTAAAAATTTTAAGATGTAGTCCTCTTTAAAATATTTTAATTTTGAAAATTGGGGTTCACTCGTATCAAAGTATTGACATTAAGTTAACCCTTTTTTCGAAATTCCTATCTTGAAACAACAAAACGCTATATCCAATAAGTTAGGACATATTGCTTTGAAATTTTAAGATAGTGGCTTACATTTGGAAAACCTTTAAAAATTAGAAGGGTACTTGATTATTCGAACTCAACAAGAAAAGTCGCAACCCAATAAGTTAGGGCACTACTTTTCTCGAAGCTTCCAAACACCGAGCATTGTCCTTTTATTTTTGGAAAGTTTAAAGTCTCGTTTTTTAAATCGATGCATGAAGGTGCATATTAACATAACATATGAGATAACATGTTACAATGATAGGAAAGTAAGAGCATAACGGCATAAATATCATACACTAATCAACATATATAAGAAATAAAACATGACAATTTTTAAATAAGAAAATATACATAAAATGGAATACATATTAAAGAAGAAATAGGTAAAAATCCCTAAACATATAATTCAACATATATTTAATCATATAAATGATGCATGATATATAATATAACAAAAAATATGCATTTGAAAATAAAATATAAAAGTCTAAGATATAATGTATAACATAACAATAATACATTAATACTAAAGTAAAAATAGATATTGTATAATAAAAAAAATATGTATAACATAAACAAATGATAAAATGTAATATTTAATAATAAATTTAAAATATAATGTATAATAAAAATGTATTCATAAGAGTAATAATTAAAAAAAGATATTGGTTTAGTAAAATAATGTATAGAATATAAAATATATAAAAGAATTTATATCTATAATGAAATAATTTTATAATATATATAAATATAAGTTTAAAATGAATAATTAATGATGAAATCTATGTATTATAATATTATAATATCTTCAAAATGTATAATAATAGAATATAAATAAATATAATTATTAACATATAAATAAATATAAATATAATACAAGTTTAAAATCTTTAATGATAATAATATATAGATAAAAATGTATAATAATATAAGAATGACTTAATAATATATGAAGTAATTATAATATATAATATAAAAGCATATATATATATATATATAAATAATATATAACATATAATAAACATATAATATAATAATAATGTATAAATAATGATGTAAAATAATAATAACTTGTGAAAAATAATATATAATAAATAATAATAGAAAATAATATATAATAAAATAATTTTATAATATATAATATAAAAAAATAAGGTTAAAAATAAAATGAATAACAATATAATAAATATATATAGGGTTAAATTTGGGGTTCAATAAAATCACAGGGCGAATTTAAAAGAAATAACAGTGAATTAAGGTCCTAATTAAAACGAGCGTAAAACAAAAGGGACTCATTGGGCAAATTGCTCTATTCCTCAAAACGGCAACGTTTCCCAGAATGTAATTTAACAACTGTCGAGACTAAATTGAAATAAATGTAAAATATTAGGGCCAAATTTAAAAAATAAAATAATACGTAATTATAAATTAAAAGAGGCGAAAGGACCGATTGGGTAATTAACCCAATTCTAAAAACACGCAGATCCTCCCCGGGTAATCGGGTCAACGCGCGGATCCTATGGCTTAATACGGCATCGTTTTGAGCTTATTGAGTTAAGCAGAAATGATGTCGTTTCGAAGAGGCTATATAAGCCAACTTTGCAGCTTAAAGATCATTTTAACATTGGTCTTAAAAAAACCAAAAAAATGCTCGAGAGGGAAGGAGAGGTCCGGCACCCAACCTCCGGCCATGGTGCAGTGTTTACACACGCGCCTGACGCGCCGTCGTACACAGTGGTCTGAAGGCTTAAAAACCTTCGTCCTTCCACAGCTAATCTCTCCTCCCTCAGATCCTTACTAATGCAGGTTAGAACAGTTCATATATATTCAAAATAAAGCACAAGATATGCGATGTAAATCACCTTTTGAGAGACTATTGATATGAATATCTGTGAATATATATTTCTCTTTTGTAAAAAAAAAAAAGTGTCCTTTTACAATGTTTGATTCTGGCTTTTATAGCCACTACTATGATTACATAAACTAGAAAGAAATCAAAGATTTCTTTCCTTTTCTTGTCTGCTGTATCATATCTTTGATTGTGATCTGCTGGAATCTTTTTTGTTTCCTTTTTGGTTCGTAGATAACCCACGAGAATCTCTCTCAATCACTGATGTTTGCACGCTAATGGAGCCAACACCAGATTTTGGCGTGTCTTGCACGTTGATGGTGGTGGTGACAAAGGCTTCGATGATGGTGGTGACAGTCCTGGCCTTGACTGCATTGAAGGCCTCGATGGGGTAGCTGGAACGGCAGAATCTGAAGGGTCATGAGGCTTGGCTTCTGGATCCTTCTGTTTGCGGTGCAAGGAAAAAAAAAGAGAGGCAGAAACCCTAGGGTTTCATGCCTCAGTGTAACGGTTTGGGCCAATTGGGCCACTTTAGCCTTGGGTCCATTTGGGTCTGTTGTAATGGGTCTTAGGAGTACGGGTTTTGGATCTCTTTGAGTTGTGTAGGGCATAAGATTTAAGCCAATTGGTTTTGGTTTTAAAGATTAGTGGGCCAATGTAAATGGACTGTTATATGGACTGTTTTAAAAACAATTATTTATTTATTTATTTATTTGGTTTACAGCCCGGTCAAATTTGGGCTACTACATTACTCATCGGTAACCTTACCAAAGGCTCAGAATACAAAAGGCACCTTACTTAATAGCTTGCTTATATACCTACAACATCTCACTTAACACATGAGTACTCTTTCATAATATAGGCATATTGCCAATCATGTCATAAAGTGTCACAAGCATAACTGAAAACTCATCACTTACTTAATACTTGATAATCTCAATTACTTACAATCTCAATATTAAATAAGCCTTAAATGCATACTTGTACTCTTTCTTCATGTTCTCACCTTGTCGTTTCTTTGACTTACTCTTTGGATTACTCGAGAACCTTTTCCTTTTTGAACTCACCATAGCCATGTCTTAACATGGTCTTACGTGGTATCCTTGCCTTATGAACTCACCAATGCCATGCCTTGGCATGGTCTTACATGGGACCTTTGCCTTATAGTAACTCATAAATGCCATGTCTTGACATGGTCTTACATGATTTCCTTGCCTTATAGAACTTATCAATGCCATGCCTTGGCATGGTCTTACATGATATCCTTATCTTACCAAATGTCATGTTCCAAACATGGTCTTACATGGTATCCTTGTCTTACCAAATGCCATGTTCCAAACATGGTCTTACATGGTATCCTTATCTTAGTGTCACTGCCACATCTTGATGTGGTCTTACATGGAGTCCTTAATCAATGCCGATGCCATGTCTTGACATGGTTTTACACCGGATCCTTACCTTACCAATGCCATGTCTTGACATGGTCTTACATGGTATCCTTAACCGTCAATTCCTCCTTAAATGCCATGTTAGGAACATGGACTTTTCCGTCAATTCTTCCTTAATTGCCATGGTACAACCATGGACTTTGAGATATCAATGCCTTGTCAAGTCATAGCTGAAACTACGTGCTCAAATTCTCAAGGTTAGTCGCATAACTCAATAATAACAACACTAATAACAATAATTGCATAATAATAAAATGCTGCTAAACTTACATACTTACATTCTCAATGTCATCATATCATCAACTTAACTTATTCTCATCAAACTATGCTAGTCAATACTTTCTTGTTATCATACAAAGCCATAATACAAAATATGGTCTTACATATAAATTATACAAGTCCTCTTTCCAATATCGAATTATTATCGAACATTAATCATTATATCTGAAACTCAATACTAAAGTATTTATGTCCAAAATATCAATTTATCATTCAAATATGCATAATTAAATGCTTATTAAACATATGAGCTTATCTCGATACCAAAACGACCATTTTACCAACTTTCCTGATTTTCAGTTTTTCTCCTGTTCTAGGTCCAAATCTCACTTTTCGGGACCTAAAACATCATATTTCACTTATTTAATTAATCTACTATTCAAAACATTCCTTAACGCAAACTTTGGAAAAATTACAATTTTGCCCCTAAATCTTTGCAGAATTACGATTTTGCCCCTAGGCTCAAAAATTAAAATTTATCCATTTTTCTTATGTTTTATGACACTTTAAACATTTTTCCTTTCTATGGCAACATTAAATTCCCACTCTATCATGTACTTATGAACATTAGGTATTTTTACCGATTATGTCGTTTTACTCGTTTTCACTTAAAATCGCTTAGCAATGGTTGTTTAACATAATTTAAAGCTTCATATTCTACATAAAACATCAAAATAAACACATTTAACCTATGGGCATTTTTCCAAATATGAACCCTAGCATGAATTATTGCTAGAATAAGCTAAATTAAGTTACCGGGACTCCAAAAACGTAAAAAAATTAAAAACGAGGCTAGAACGGACTTACTATTGAGCTTGGAAAGCTTGGAAACCCTAACCATGGCTTCCCCCATGCTATATTTTGCCTCGATGAAGAAGATGGACCAATTTTGGCTTTATTTTCCCTTTTTAATTCTTTTAATTACTAAATGACCAACATGCCCTTAAAGGCTTTTCTTTCAAATTTGTCCTATTCTTGCCCATTTTTGTCCAAACTTAAATATAATGGTCTAATTAATAAATAAGGACCTCCACTTTAAGAACCCATTTCAATTAAATCCCCTTTATTATCTAGAACACACATTTTGCTAATTTTACAATTTAGTCTTAATTATCAAATTAGGCACTTATACATAAAAATTCTTCACGAAATTTTTACACAATTATTCAATCAATGAATAAACCTTAAAACTTAATCGGAATAAATTTTTTTTGACCTCAGATTTGTGGTTTTGCAACCACTATTCTGTTTAGGCTCTATTTCGGGATGTTACATTCAATCTATAATTCAACTTAACTCATATGCAATTTAGTCCCTAAACCTTAATAACTTCTAATTCATGGAAATTACTTAACCAAAATCTAATTCGTCTCTAATATAACTTCGTAGATATTTATTAAAAATATTTATGAGTCCAGTTCATATGAACGAAGTTCTGAAAGTACACTTTCTGACACTCTTGACTATCGAATCATCACAAAGAAGGAAACTGACACCTACGTACTGAAATTCGAAGAAAGACACCTCTTTAAGAGAGGGCATTAGAGTCCCCAATGACTCTCAGTAGTAAAATATAAGAATTGATTCAATAACATATGTACGTATTTGTTGTCGGAATGGGGTTACGAGGCATTACCGGTCAGAACATAACTCAAACAAACTTTCATTACAAAACTTATCATAAAAAAAATTATATTATATATAATTTCAAACATATATCAGTAAATAACATATACAAAGCATGTGTTAAAATATCTATCTTATTAGTTGAATGTCAAACATACCATTTCAAAACTTATGCACATATGCATATTTCAAAACTAAACAAATCATATATAACCTTGATAACATTACAAGGGCCGAACATATTATAGTTACCAATTGACCAATTCTAAATTTTATTTTAAAACACAAGAGCCGATTCAATATACCCTTGTTTTGTCTTCTATTTCATAATTAAATTAATTCACATATTATGCATATTATGCTAGACTAAAACATCCACACAGCAAACTAGACCTATTTATAAGTTCATATAAACATGCATTATAACAAAACCAAAATGTATATATACATCCTCATCACAAGTTATGCGCATAAAACCATATCAATTTGAACCAACTCCGAATTATTAATAATAAATCAAATCATGCCTAATCTATAAGTATACTTGCCACCACAAATAGAACCAAAGTAGCCAAGCCTCAAACGATCACATCATAGGTATATTAAATACGCATGATCTATAACTATCAAAAGAACAAATGCACAATTGATTCAATAAACAAGTATTCGGTACACAAGCTGATTCTCTTATTATCAAACCAAAACAACCATATAATATACCTTCGGTCATTCATGAAAAACATTCAATACATAAATTATTTATATTTTTATAATATATACCATATCACATACTTATCATTATGAGTCCAAAGCCTTAGCTGAATATGCTCGCACATTATTCATCATTTCTAACCAAATCACCAACACCGACATACTATTTCAAATCTACTCAAAATAACCACATTCTTTAATTAAATTATTAAAGCCTAACCTAGTCCACACATGACCAATACAACAAATTCAACATTAACATTTTACTAAAAACTTGACTAAATAATTTAAACCATCATTTTCGAATCACAAAGTTGATTATAATGATCACATATATTTTCATCACATAACCGAATACACAAGCACATTATAAACAATTTCCAAACGGATTCATATATCAATCACACCACATACAAGTACCATGAAACCTAATTTCCCACATGAACATATATCATGATCAAAACTACATAATCATAAACATAATTCCTAGCCATTTTCGCATGGCTTTATATTTACAATTTCGAAACCAACCAAAACATATGCTAGCTTATACATGCCATAAGTTCATAATTCAAGCTTTAAAAATACCAAAATAACGATCGATAGTGTGATGGATTTCCTTGATGATCCTCGAACTCGTAACCAGCTTCCGAAATCTATAAAACAACAAACGAACCAACATACAGTAAGCTTAAATAGCTTAGTAAGTCATAAGCAATTAAATCATTTCAATGACTTATATAATTCAATTAAACTAGACCGAATCATACAAACCTTAACCACATAAATATTTATCATACTTACAAATTCATATATCAAAAATGAACATTAGCATTATACTAAACTTGACCGAATACAAACATGCTCATAAACATATATAAATCTCTCTTTTATCATGCATGATTCATGTACTCATCTCAAGGATATACTTACCTTACTTTCATAATCATATAACTTAGCACGTACCTAATCCTTTTAGCTTGATTTCACATTCGATCTTAACTCGATATTGCCCGTTGAACCATTCGGAATTAATAAGGATACTTGGATAACGTCCCAGATATGGTCTTACATGTAATCACATATCGATGCCACTGTCCCAGACAGGGTCTTACACAAACTCATATACGATGCCGATGTCCCAGACATGGTCTTACACGTAAATCACAAACCGATGCCAACGTCCCAGACATGGTCTCACACAAAATCGCATATTGGAATCCTATGTCATGACATATGTATCCTAACTATTCCTAAGGTTCGTAGGGGCTTTTGGACGTCGTAAACCAATCGATTCCATCTCGTATATATTTCTCCCATGCTTATATTAATTCAACATCAACACATATATAGGTAATAATTTAATTCAACACATTACATAAACATTCAAATTTAACGACATTTATTTGCTTATGAACTTACCTTGGACGAAGACGAATGAACCGGAACGACTATTTGACAACTTTAGATTTCCCCCGATCCAAATCCGATTTCCTCTTTTCTTAACCTAATTCAATATAAATTTGACTTATATAATCATATATTCAATCAAATTCATCCAAAAACACATAAATGGGCTAATTACCTTTTGCCCCTGACATTTCACATTTTTCACAATTTAGTCCCTATTTCACAAAACACAAAATATTCAAAATTTCACTACACCCATGCTTGGCCGAATTTCACTAAGGTCCCTAGCAGCCCATTTATTTCATAATTTCACATTTTGACCCCTCAATTTACAAAATTCACAATTCAATCCTAATTAGACATTTTTACTAAAAATCACTTAATTAAACATGAAAATCTATTAACACATATTTATTTTTCATCATCAAACACAAAAATCATCAAGCTTTCAACAATGGCAAATCTCAAATTCATCATCAAATTCAAAAATTCAAGCATGGGCTAGCTAGTACTCAAAGCAACGATCTTAAAACCGTAAAAGTTATAAAAAAAATGAGCAAAGAACATACCTAATTTAAAGCCTCAAAGTACCGAACCTAACTTATTCTTTTCTTTCTTTTTCTTTGAAGATTCGACCTTGAAAAAGATGAATGCATGGCCATTTTGTATTTTATTTTATATTATTACATTATAATATATTAATTACCATTTTAACCTTATAAATTTAATTAGTAAACCATATATTTCAAGCCCAAAACCGGCCATGCTATTAGTTAATGGAAAATTTTCCACATAAAGACCCCATAATTAATTCCTCAAAGCAAATAAGCACTTTAACATATAGAAAGTTACTTTTACATTTTACGCGATTAAGTCCTTTTATTAAATCGAACACTCAAACAATAAAATTAAATCATGAAAATTTCATACATATAAATTAACATGTTGTAGACACCAAAACTAATATTAAAATATTTTTTTGACTCAAATTTTTGGTCCCGAAACCACTGTTCCGAATAGGGTCTAAACCGGGCTGTTACACCATAGGTGGGACAAATTCTATAAAATCCAGACAGATCTAACTCACATTCCCATTGTACAAGATTTTTATACATCATTAAAAAAAATGAAAGCCAAGAGACCATTGGGCAAGCCATGGTCGCACATCAATGTTAGGGGCATAGAAATATCGATATCACCCTTAGAAATTTGTAGATATTACAATGTTCTATTCTACATGTATGATTTTCTACAAAGATTGGATTGATTTTTTTTTCCAAAACATAGACATGGATATCATCATAGACTACTTAATTAAAGGGAAAGGTGAATTGAGACGTCAGTTAGACACTAAGCTTCCAATATCATTTTCACATGTTAGACTATCCCTTATGACCAAGATGTGGTTACAATTTATTTGCACTCGGATATATCCTACGATAAATGTGTCTAACATCAATACTTTTTTAGCCATCAAAGAATTCCTATGAGAGAGTTTGGCGCAAGACAATTTGCAGAACTTCAAAAACAAAAAAGAGATTTTGAAGCCCAACAAAGTTCAAACAAAGGTAACATTCTTGACTCATAATGGATAATTCGATTAATATAAGAGGTATGGCTGGTTTACGAGGATTATGCACGGAGAGACAACCTGTGAATGCCACACTTCCCATCATTCAAATACCATTTTAGACTAGGAAATAGAAAAATTGATGAGGACCTAGAAGAGGAGTAAGATCCCGAAAAAGAAAAGGACGAGGGATCAAAACAAGACTCCTACTGAATTTAAACTCTTTTTATTATTTTTTTTATTTTGAGGATAATAATTTTAAAACTTGGATGATTTTAGTTTTCTTTTCTTTTATATTTTATTTTAGTTAGATCTTATTATTGTTAAAAAAAACACCCTGCTTATTTCTATGTAAGAACTCAGTGCTTTGGACGACACTACATTTTGGAGAATAGCAAGCAAAGGGGAGGTAATCTGGCAAACATCATGGAGTTGTTACGCCAAAATGGGTAATCTTTGCCCTTAATTATTTTTAGTGCACATTAGGGATAATGTGCCAAATAAAGTGTGGAGGTGACATAGAAGTTTTTAAGTTTTTGTTATTATCTTTGTTCAGTTCTATCAATTTTTTAGTTGAATTTTTTCTTGTGTGCTTGTTTGTGCTTGAACTTGTAGAAATACAAGTGATTGGTTAGGAACAAGAAAATAGGTTGTTTCTTTAAACTATAAATCTAGCTTGAGAATAAACGATTTAGGTTGTTTGCATTTAGACTAATTAGTTCAATTTGTTAAACTGTGAATAGGAAAATGAAGTTAAATGGACCAAATGATAAAGATATACACAAGTAGGCATAAATGTCTGTTTGAACTATAGGTTGTTTGGATTCTATAACTCAATTAATGGAATCCATGGTTATTGAAATGGTATAGTATAATAAGCATAAAAACATTAAAAGTATATGCTTAAAAATGAAAATTAATGAGCGACCAAAAGCATTGCGAGGGTTAAAAGCAAAGCGAGTGTAATAAAAGCATAGAACGATTAAAAGCCAAGGGAGTGAAGAGTGAATAAAGTAAAATAAATCAAATATATGAGAATTTGAGAAAATCTCACTCATATTGGTACAAATACACATGAACTGCTTATACTTGTAAATACTATATTAGAGTTCAAAGCATGGATAAAATAAACTGAGTAAGTAGAATAAAAATCTCTTGTGTTCTTCAACCATAGATGTTATACTTGTGTATATGTTTTTATGGAATTATATGTTTAGCTTTCTTTAATCGGTTTGTTTTGTAATTTATTCAACTTTCATGTTTGAAGTGAAAATCATGAATCGTTTAAAAATCTAGCTAGAATTATTTGTTTAGCAAATTTTTTATGACATCACGAACTAACTAAAATTACGACAAAGGCAAGTGTACCTATCGAATGGTAGTATAGCTGTGGTGAGTAGGGAATATCGTATCCACGAGGACTAAAAATACTAGTAGTTACTATCTTTTTATTATCTAGCTGAATAAATTGAAGGGATTTATTTAACCTAATCTTAACTAACCTAATTACTAAGATGACACAGAGAATAAAGTAGGAAATTATTTGAAGAAAACTGATGAGAGAGACAATACCCAGGAAAGAATCCACCTAAACTTCACTTATTATTCTAAATCTGAATTAAACGATTTATTCACTTACCTTGATCCGTAAAAATCCCTAAAATATTAATATCTCTTTCGAGAGTAGAAATAACTAACTCTAGGTTGATTAATTGAAATTTATTTCAAATTAAAACCCCTATTGTCGCATTAACTAGATCTATGGATTCCCTTATTAGATTTGAATCTAATCCGGTAGATTTATGTCATCCTATTTCTAGGATTGCATGCAACGCCACTCAGTTATGGTAGATCTACTCTTAAACAAGGACTTTTGCTCCACTGAAATAAGCACATCAATCATGAATTAATATCCTGAAAACATTAAAACATGAAATAAGTACACATAATTGAGATCAAGAAATCAAGTATTTATCATGTAATTAAGAAAATTAAATAACAAGATCCATCATAGGTTTCATCTTCCCTAGGTATCTAGGGAATTTAGTTCATACTTTGGGAGGAAAACATCTCAAAATTAGGAAAACAACAAAGCATAAAGAAACCCAAAAACTTTGAGAGAAATTGAATGGATATCTTCAGTCTTGAAGGAGATCTTGCTTCTGAGTTGAATCCGTTGGCGTTCTTCAAGTCTTTTCTTCGTTCAACTTTCTGTGTCCCCTTAAGTCCTCTTCTAATATGTATTTATAAACTTTAGAATGCTCAGAAACCCTAAAAATTGGCTTTTTTTGAGTTTTTGGGAAATAGGGAGTGATATCGACACGGGCTGGCACATGTGCGTGTGCTTAACCCGTGTGGAAAAAAGTTTGGCCGTGTGGATCCTTAAAATAGCCTGTTTATTTGATTTTGGCGTGTTTTCCACTCCTTTTGCTCTCCTATGCTCTCCTAAGTATAAAACATGAAATTAAAGGATTAGGTGCATCAAATTCACTAAATTAAATAATAAATCATCCAAAAACGCATCAAGAATGGGATTAAAATATGTTACTTTTATGGCTTATCAATTTTCCTATCTCAGATGTTTTGAAATCAATATCGTGTGTGACACATGCTCAAGTACATTGTTGTTTTATGTGTTTTCTTTTCTTTTACTTTTATCTTGTTTGCTTGAGGACAAGCAATGAGTAAGTGTGGGAATATTTGACTAGCAAAAATTTGTCGTGGTAAATTAGGTGCTTTTTGGCTCTTAACAAGCTTGTTTTTAAGTTGTTTTAGGTTATTTTATTGCATTTTTAGTTTCTGTAACTTAGATTTAATTTCTTGCAAAATAAGCAATTTATGCAATAAATTTGAGTTAGTTAACCTCTTTGGCCAATACGGGCCTTAAGGTAGTTTTAACGAGTTAATTGAATGTGTGGGACACCTATTTTCAGGCCCAAAAGCATCAAGAATGATAACCAGGTTGCAACACAATGAAACAAATAACAGATGTGAGATTCAAAGTTATATGTCGTGACATGCATAAGCCTATGTCTCAACACAAGTCCGATGGAGGACAAAAATTAATCAATGGTGTTTTCATCACACAATCCATATTTAGCACAATTAAGGCTTGTAATTTAGTTAACTGAGCAGCTAACCTTGCCTAAGAATAGCAAAGCTTAGGCTAAGTTATGGGAGGCAGATTTGGAAGTCATTTTTAGGTTTTAGCTAGTAGATTTAATTATAGTTAGGATTTTGATTAGGTTTTATTTTATTTTCAAAAATAGTTTAGTTCTTGTTCTTCTACTTTGATTCGATTTGATTCCAAGCCTTTGTTATTAAGTGTTTTAGTTTGTTTCTTTCACTTCTCACTTGTCAATCCATCTTATCAAATAAATCAATTTCTATCTTTCTCTAGTTTTAATTTAATTTATTTATTTTCCATGATTAAATTATTTTTATGGAAAATGACACTTAGATTCATGCGTGGCTAACTGATTTAGAAAGATTAACGAGCGGATGTGGGAGTAATTAATGGAAAAATGAGGATTTATCATAGAATTAGTTGGCTTAAATTGTGTATGCTTAAACCCAAGGATTAATGACCTGTTACGAGCAACTCGGTTCAATCAAAGGTTGTAATATAGATGGGATTAGCTTCCCGCAAGACCCAAACATGAGATCCAAATCCAAGCAAGTAAAGTCAAACTCAACTTATTTGTTCAAGACTTTATCACAAAAAAATTTCGAGAAGAAAAGTTGAAGCTTCAAGGTAATGGATTTTGAAGCGAGGATGAATTACAAGGGATTAATTCTGTTTGTAGGCCTAAACTCTCAACCTATGATGACAGACCCATGTGGAGAATGTTAACAGGCTTAGGCATTTCATTTCAAGGACCCTAATCAATCCCACAAGCTTAGGCGTTTCGTATTGAGTTTGGATCCTAGGTTTAATTTTTATTATATATGAGCCCAATATTGTATTTATTATCTCTTATCATTTTTTAATTACGAATTCTTTTATAATTATTAAGTACTTTAAGTTATTTAGGAGTTTTATGTTAATAAGAAAGTTTTGTTTAAAATTACTTCTTGTTTAGATTAATTAGAGTTTTAGTATACTTTATAATTTTATTTGGATGTACTTAGCTATCCTATATAAAGGCTTCTAAATTGTTCATTAAGCTGACAATTGTTTTCATAAATAAAGTTTTCAACTCTAGGAGTTTGCTGCTTGCGCAAGATTTCTTTCTTATAGTTTTTGGAAGTAGTTTTCTTCTCAATTTTCTTCAATGAGTTATGGGAATCCATTCTTCACCCTTCAATTTGTCAAGGATTATTTCTTGAAGTGTTGATTAGAGTCATTAATTGAGTTTTTTGGGGTTTATATCTCAAAGGGTTCAATTGGATATATATCCTTCTATCCATCATAACCATCGGTTTATTCAATCCATCTTCCACTTTTAAATTCCATCTATTTATTTATTTTTATTGTTATTTGTTATTTGTTCTCAAATTTCTTCTTTTACTGTTTTTGACTTCTTTATTACTAAATTTGTTTATTTCTTTTCTTTCAGATCAGATCCAAATCTTTCTTTTTCGAGTCGAACAACTTGAATTTGATCCTTTTTCTGCTTCCTCTGTTCATTCCATCTCATTTGGTATCAGATTCAGGCGTTTTAGGTTTTCTTTGTGTTCTTATAAATTGATTTCCAGCAAACACCCTTAAAATATTTTTTTTTTCCTTTTTACCCAAAAAGTTTTCAGAAAAAAATATTTTTTAGTGGGTAAATGTTTTTCAAATGATCTAAAATTTTACATATTGTTTCTTGGTACTATTTTAGAGTATAAAAAAATATTTCCCACAAAAAAAAGTGATAAAAAATATAGAAAAAAAGAAAATACAAAAAATAAGAAAATATTCTATGGGTTGAATTTTGTGTCAAAATTTTCCAAATTAGATCTACATTATTTGAGGAGACTCCAGTTTAAATTTTGTGATTTTTGGAAATTGAGAACACCTTGAATGAAAAAAAAATTCAATTTGTTTTCCATTATTTCGGGTTTTAGGTTGGGTAGTTTATTTTCTTTGATTCTAGCATTAGGTTTTCTTTTGTTTTAGATTTTATTTATTCTATTATGCATTCTAACACATTTTCATTTATTGTGTTAATAGGTACGAAAAGAGTTGCCTCTCCTTTCTTCACGCAACTTACTTCTTTTGGAGTTGAGTTTTTCTTTGGCTTTTTAGAGCCTTAGGTCAACTTTGTTAGAGGGTGATCCCAAATCCTTTTGAATATTGTTGAGTTTGATTACGCTTTAAAAGTTACAAGCGAGAAAATTTTAATTTCTTTTCTTTGCCTTTTAGAGTTTTTTTTTATTGCGAATGTATAACGATGATATTTAATTTCTTTGATCATTTTTTTCTGAGCGTTTTTTTTATTTCAGCCTCTAATAATGGTACGTACACATAGTAAGGACGAGGAGCATGATCTATCCATAGTTACCATGGACCAACTTACAATAATGCTTGACAAACTTCAACAAGAATTCAAAGAGGCACAATAACACTTGGAAAATAAGTTCATCACATTGGAAGCTCAAGCCCTTCATCACAAAGCAATCCAAAAAAATTTTAGTCAAACTTTAGCGAGAATGGAAACTAACAATAATGATGATGATGATGAGCAACATCTTCACCATGATGATAAGACTGATGATTATGATGATGGTTATGAGCCGCGATAGTCTTCTGGACGTATTAAACGTGGCTCACATACTCGTGATGTAACCTTTTGTACTAGTTCTCATAGCCACTTTTCTGTGAATAAACCAAAATTTAGTGTTCCACCATTTAACGGTAAGTAGATCCATTAGCTGTTTGAATAAAATTGAGTTGCTGTTTGAATTTTGCAAATGTTTAGTGGAAGAGAAGGTTCCATTAGCTACCTTGGAATTCTCTGGCTATGCTTTAAGTTGGTAGACTCAATTATTAAGATCCCAACGAATGAAACATGAGAGATCCATTGACTCATGGGATGATTTAAAGCGAATCATGCGAAAACGGTATGTACCACCTCATTACTATAGGGATAACAAACAGAAGCTTCAAAATCTTGTTCAAGGTAATAAATTTGTGATGGAATATTTTAATGCAATGGAGATTTTGATGCAACGAGCTAATAAGGGTGAGAAGGAAGGAGATAATATAGCTCAAATTGTAAATGGGTTGAATGAAAATATCACTAAGATTTTAGATCTTCAAACTTTTATTGATTTGGACGAAGCAGTTCAAAAAGCTTGTACGATTGAAGAACGATTGAAATGAAAATCTAAGAATTGTTCATGGGGTCGTGCGTCTAATTGGAGTACATCGACCTCTACCTTTCAAGACTCAAAATTTATTCCACCACAAGTGAATCATCTACCTCCATCTAAAGATGAACCTAAGCGACTTAGTTGGAAAGATGGGGCACCACCAAAAAGTACTTCTTCTATTGTACAGATACCTTCTAGTACTTCTTCTAAACATATTTTGAATCATTATCATGGTGTTAAATGCCACAAATGTAATGAAACAAACATTATGATCGTGATTGTCCCAATAAAAGGGTAATGTTTATAAATAATGATGGTACCCTTATTTCTAATTCTGAGAATGACGATTTAAATGCTACTAATGTTGTTTGTGACTATGCTGATGAGGAAGAATATGAAGAGGTTTTGGAACCTCCTACTCATGGGGAGGATTTGCTTC
The DNA here is from genome assembly GCA_025698475.1 of Gossypium anomalum. Lineage (NCBI taxonomy): Eukaryota > Viridiplantae > Streptophyta > Magnoliopsida > Malvales > Malvaceae > Gossypium > Gossypium anomalum. Next base: position 46,625,978 of record CM046963.1, read on the forward strand.
AGTCTCATTGTCTTGTAGTGTGACAATCTGTTAGTATTCAAGTAAAGGATGATTCTGACAAAGTGCAACAGACTAACATATACCACTCGAGGTGCTTGATTCAAGGAAAGTTGTGTTATCTTATTGTTGATAGTGGTAGTTGTGCCAATGTAATGATCAGTTTTTTTAATGGATACTATATCTTTACCTCGTCAAAGACACCCTAAGCCATATCACTTACAATGGCTTAATGAAGGTTTAGAAGTTAAGGTAGTTAAATAGTCCTTAATTGCACTCAAAATTGGGAATTATTCTGACGAGATTTGGTGTGATGTAGTTCCCATGCATGCCGCTCATTTTCTTCTTGGTAGACCATGGCAATATGATCATGATGTGGTGCACCATGGCAAATTGAATCGTTACTCCCTTGTGTTTAAAGGGAAGAAATTTACTCTGGCCTTTTTGGATCAAAAAGATGTACACAATGATCAACTCAATATGGAAAAGTTTTGCGAGGGGGTTATAGGGAAGAAAGATATAATTGAAAAGATAGAGAGAAAAGAGACCATTAGTGATAAAATTCAACATACAAACGACCCAATGGTGATGAACCCTCTAATGGTGAAAACAAAGTGTGAAATTTATTTGCAAGTAAAAAAGATGTGATGAGAGCCCTATATCACAAACAACCATGTATCCTTGTGAGGGTTAGGCAAAATTATTTATATTTAGCTAACCTTAACGATTTTTTGCTTGGTGTCTTTACATCTCTTTTGCAGGATTATGAGGATGTTTTCAATGAGGCACCTAAAGGTTTACCACCTCTATGAGACATAAAGTACCAAATTGACTTAGTACCCGGTGCAACCATTCCAAACCGTCCAGCTTACTGAAGCAAACCTGTAACACCCCTAACCCGTATTCGTCGCCAAAACGGGGTTACGAGGCATTACCGAACATAATACAACTCATAACAGACTTTCATTTCAATGTTAATCTTCTAGTAAAATTTTAAACCAATCTAACATGCTTTGATTCTGTAATTTATACAATTTCTAAATTTATATTCAATCAATACAACTGAGAAATCATGGAAATCGAATGCTTAATTCATAACCAAGTATATTTCATTTCATATACCAATCATATATGTATACTTAACATTTATGGCATTCAAATAATTTAAATATAAAATAACTTATTAACTTACAAATTATATGCGCATACTTTAAAGCGTGCAAACATACATCATTTCATTTCATATAAATAACATGTACCATTATGTCAATTTCATCTATCAAATATTAACGTACCATTATAACATTTGTTTACCTAACTTCAACAATTGCATAACATAGATATATATATATATATAATATTCTACTTAACATATGCCAAATATATCATCAACTTAACCAATTAAACTACTCAAATAAACTGACCAAAACATTCAAGTAATATGCCATTTGAAACCAACACAAAAACCACATTCATTAATCAAAATTTTTATAGCCTAACTTAGTCCATAAATACCACAATTATAACATTAACATATAAGTAAACACATAATGACCTAATTTAAGCTCACTTGCTGAACCACAAAAATGGCACATTTTCAACTCAATATAAAACCTAACATTTTAGTCTTTTATTGTCGTACCTCAAACAAAGCATATTAACCAAAACAATAATATAACATACTCATTATTTGTCTTCATCGACCGTACTTAATTAGCCAACCATTCAAACATAAAATATATATGCACATACATTGCCATTACAACTGAATCAAAACAACTAATACCCATTCGAATATATATATATATCATTATCATTTTACTCCATTACTAAGCCAAATTAATAAACCATTCTCAAAGGCAAAACATACCATACATCAAACTTACTGAAAGTGAACTAAACATAGGCTAATTGTGATACCTTAAGAAAACACAACAACCAAGTTCTCATATATTTTTCTCAATGCATAGACCATAGCCGAATCAACCAAACACACATCCAAAATCACCAACCATTTTCAATACATATAACACATATAACTTGACTAAAGTATCATATACTCACAGATCATATTAGCCATTTTCGCATGGCTTAATATATACACAACTTCAAACTTAACCAAATATAATCTGGCCTATAAATGCCATAGGTTTAAGTTCAAACATATAAAGTACCAAAAATAGTCGATAGTGTGATAGACTTTGCTGACGATCCCCAAGCTCGTAACTTGAATCCAAAATCTATAAAACAGAGGCAAACATAAACACACACAGTAAGCTATCATAGCTTAGTAAGTCATAACCAAATAAGCAAATAATTAACTCAATGGCAATATCAACTCAAATTAACCAAACCAATTCATACTATCATAATCACATTTAATTTCAAACTTACAATTTCAAGTACAACATAAACTTTCATTTAGTCAATTATACATATAACCAATATCAAAATATCATTCAATATCAAAACCATAATATCATTATTTGACCAAATATACATAAACACATATACATATAATCATGAATCGTTTCATTAATATCCATACTTTATATTCATAAGGTAGAATATAATCATTCATATATGTTTGTACATAGATCACAAATATGATATCACTATATATAACCTTTGGCCAAATGTACTTTTCATATACATATATATTTTCATTTACATCATATATAATTTGCATCACATATTAAATAACCAACTTACCTTAATTTTAAAATAGGTAATAGCTATCTCATACCTAATCACTTTAGCTCAATTTATACATTCGATCACAACTTATCATTGCCTGTTGAACCATTCGGAATTAAATAGGATAATCAAATAATCACACATATCGTACAATGCCAACGTCTCAGACGTGGTCTTACATGTAATCACATATCGTACAATGCCAACGTCTTAGACGTGGTCTTCCATGTAATCACATATCGATGTCAACGTCCCAGATGTGGTCTTACACGAGAACACATATCGATGCCAACGTCCCATATGTGGTCTTACACGAGAACACATATCGAAAATCCTATGTCATGACATATATATCCTAGCTATTCCTAAGGTTCATACAAGGCTTTCGGACGTCGTAACTCGGTTGAATCGAACTCGTACACATAGATTTCAAGCTTATACATATTCGGTTTCCACATAAATATTATCACATTATTAATTTTAGCATATATAGTTCGTATTTAATCAAATAAATAATATCTATTTGCTTATAAACTTACCTCGAACAACAGTAATTGGAACGGAATAACTAATCGACAACTTTAGTTTTCCCCCAATCCAAATCTGATTTCTTTGGTACTTGATCTAAACATATTCAAATTAAACTCATTCAAACATATTTTCACTCAATTTAATCCAAAAACACATAAATGGGCAAATTACCATTTTACCCCTGACATTTTACACTTTTTACAATTTAGTCCAAATTGCGCAAAATTTGAATACACTATGCTTGGGCCGAATGTTCCTTATATTCATACAAGTCCATACATTTCATTTATTTCACATTTTAGCCCCTCAATTTATTATTTTTGCAATTTAGTCCTAATTACTCAAAATCATAAAAAATTCTAATACAAAACATATTAATCCAAAACATATCTTTCATAATTCATCAACTAACATCACAAAACTTAATTATTCACCAATGGCATAACTCAAAATATTCATCAAAATTAGAAATTCAAGCATGGGCTTTGTACATTACACTGCAATGATCTCAAAAACGTAAAGATTATCAAAAACCGAACAAAAACTAACCATGAATCAAGCTTCCAAAATGTCAAATAACCTAAGCTTTATTTTTTTTCTTTCTTTTTGTTATTTGGTCATGGAAAATAAAATGAATGCATGACATATTTTAGTATATGTTTTATTATATTAACATAATTAACATTTTACATTTTTAACCTTTAAAATAAAATATTAATCCATTATAACATAAGGTCACTACCGTCCACTACATGTTATCATGGACAAATTGCAACTTAAACACATCAACTTATAAAGACAATCACAATTCAGCCCTTACACATTAAACCATCAAATTTTCATTTTATGTGATTAAGCCCTTTTATTAAATCGAGCACTCAAACGAAAAAATTAAAGCACGAAAATTTCACAGATGTTAATTCACACATGATAAACACAGAAAATAATTTTAAAATATTTTTCTGACTCAGATTCGTGGTCTCGAAACCACCGTTCTGAATAGTCTAAATCGGGCTGTTATAAAACCAGCAGCAACAAAGGAGTTACAAAGGCAAGTTGAAGAACTATTACAAAAGGGGTACATTAGAGAAAGTTTGAGCCCTTATGCCATCCTTATCCTATTGGTGCCTAAGAAGATAGTTTTTCCGAATGTGTGTTGATTGTCACCCAATCAGCAAAATAATGGTAAAGTATAGACATCTAATCCCTAGACTTGATGACATACTTGATGAGTTATCAACATTTTTTACTAAAATTGATTTAAAAAATGGTTATCACCAAATTCACATGAAGGAAGGGGACGAATGGAAAACAGTCTTTAAAACTAAGTTTGGATTACATGAGTGGCTTGTTATGCCTTTCGGTTTAACTAATGCACCTAGTACTTTCATGAGATTAATGAATCATGTTTTAAGGCCTTATTTGGGTAAATTTGTGGTAGTATATTTTGATGATATTCTAATTTACTCAACTTTTTTAGATGATCATGTTTTCCATGTTAAATCTGTTTTGGACATTCTGAGAACTGAAAAGTTATTTGTCAACCTTGATAAATGCACTTTTTGTTGTGATAAACTAATCTTTTTAGGTTTTCTAATAAGTGCTCAAGGTATTTATGTCGACAAGGACAAAGTAAAGGCAATTAGGGAGTTGCCCACTCCTAAATCAATTATCGATGTGAGATCTTTCAATGGTTTAACAAGTTTTTATAGAGGTTTTTTGAAGGATTTCTCCACTATTGCCGCCCATTAACTAAGGTTATTAACAAGTCTGTGGGTTTGACGTGGGGAGAAGCTCAGGAATAGGCTTTTTAAGCCTTAAAGGATAAATTATGTTTTGTTCTGGTTCTTAAATTACTTGATTTTTCTAATACTTTTGAACTTGAATGTGATGCTTCAGGTATTGGAATTGATGTCATGTTGATGCAAGAAAAAAGGTCAATCACATATTTCAGTGAAAAACTGAATGGGCGGCAATTAAACTACTCAACTTATGACAAGGAGTTGCTTGCATTAGTTCAAGCTCTACAAGTTTGGCAACATTACTTGTTGCCACATGAGTTCATTATCCATACGGATCATGAATCCCTAAAATGGTTATGGGGACAAGGTAAGTTGAGCAAGAGACATGCTCGATAGGTAGAATTCATAGAGACATTCTCATATGTAATTAAATACAAAGCAGGTAGAGAAAATGTAGTTGTTGATGCCTTATCTCATAGATATTCTTTGATAACTACATTAAATGCTAAAGTTGGGTTTGATCATATAAAGATTTATACTTAAATGATGTTGATTTTGCAAATATTTTTTTCCAATTGTAGGAATGGTGTAACGTCCCCGTACTCGAGACCGTCGCCAGAGTCGAGCACAAGGTGTTAACGGACTTAATACATTAATTAAGCAGCTCAAACAATTTATTTTAGAAATTCCAGACAAGCTGGCTAACTGCATCACAGTCGCTAAAAAACCATATCTCGAGTTACGAAACTCGAAATCTAATTCTATAAATTTTCTCTAAAACTAGACTCATATATATACTTACTAATTTTTTTCTAGAATTTTTGGCTTGGCCAATTAGTACAGTTTATTAGTTAAAAGCTCTCTTGTTTCAGGGTTCGGCTACTCTGACCCCTGTGTATTACAAATTAGATATCTCCCTGTACAGAGTTTTAATGACTATGATGTTTATTTCTCATAAAACTAGACTCAATAAGGATTTCATAAATGTAAGGTAAAACTCATAATTGTTTTTGTTAAATTTATGGTGAATTCTTAAAGTCAGAACAAGGGATTCAGAGATTGCTCTGACCCTATTCCACCAAAACTTAAATATCTCATAAAATATAACTCATTTACCTATTTCGTTTCTTCCATATGAAAATAGACTCATCAAGCTTAGATTTCATAACTTATTCGTCATTTAATTCCATTTGTACTATTTTTAATGATTTTTCAAATCCATGTCACTACTACTGTCTAATTCTGTTTTGTGGCCAATTTTACCTTTCCAAGGATTTTCATGGTTTAGTTAAGACATAAAGAATACATGTTATCATATATAAACTTGATTAGCCATTCCAATATCTAATCATTCTCAAACATTTCCATTCCATCCATGGGCCATATTGTAAAATTATGCACACAAAATGATTGGAATGCTATACATGCTGTAATAGCCCAAATTTAACCGGGCTTTAAGACCAAAATAGAAATACAAAAATAAATAAATAAATGCTTATTTAAACAGTCCATGTACAAAAGCAGGTCCAAAATCAATTACAAGACCTGTGACCCAACCCACTGTTACTACCCAAGCCTAAACAGACCAATGCCCGTGTGACCCAAGTACACCCGAAGCCCACAACATATACCAAACCCAATAAACCTATCAGCCCCTAAAATCCCTGACCCAATTACAAAATTTAAGTGGCCCAATTGGCCCAAACTATTACACCAAGGCAGGAAACCCTAGGGTTTCTGCCTTCTTTCTCCTTGAGCCGCCGCTGCTTCTGGAAGATTCGGGAGCGTCTGTCCAGTCCCCAAAATCGAGACGGCCATCAATGCTCTATCTCAGGTTTCCAATGCCTCATCAGTGCCTCGACGTCTCAACAGCCACCAATCGTGTCCCCATCAAGGCCACGATTCCAGGCCCTGAGTCACGCCGTGATCAACGCCTCTAGTAGACCATCGTTAAGCCTTCGTCACCGCCAGATCTCTCGCAAACATCTGCAGGAAAAGGAAAGAAATCAAAGCAAAGTTGCAGCAAATAGATTAGAATAGGGTTTGGAAAGAAATCTTTCGATTTCTTTCCGAAATAAGCAATAGATTAAGGCTATAAAACTTTTTCTCAAGTATGTAAAAAGGCGACCAGAAAAAAAAAAGAAAAACACACGAAGGATCGAGAGAAAACTTCAAACTTGTACACAAGGATTCTACGAACAGTTGTAAAAGTTTATCACTGATATATACAAAAAGTAGTTTTCTTTCTAAATAAGGTGATTCCCTCTTCAGATTTGCTTTATTATTTATGGTTTTACATATAGTCGGCATAGTTTACAGATAAAAATAAAGAAAGAGAGAGATGGCATACCAAAATCTGCATGAAAAAGGCGAAGGTTTTAACCCTCTGACCACTGTGTATGGTGGTGCGTGAGGTGCGTGAGGCGCGTGGGCCTGAGTGGCTCGGAGACCAAAAGCCAGAGATCAGAACCCCCCCTTTTGTCTCCTCATTTCAGAGGATTTTAGTTTTTTTTTTTCTTCTAAACTGATTGCTAAATGAGTTTTTAGGTTAAGTTTTAGCTTATATAATCCAGCAAAAACGGTGTCGTTTTGCTTAATTCAATAAGTACTAAAACAGCATCGTATTAGGCAGAAGAACCGCGTGTTGACCCGATTACCCAGGGAGGATCCGCGTGTTTTCGTAAGATGGGTTAATTACCCAATTGGTCCTCTCGCAATTTTTATATTTTTAATTTCATTTTATTTATTTTTTAATTTGGCTTTAATGTTTCAATTCTGTTTCAATTCGACCCTCCCAATGATTTGCAATCGTATTAGGGGAAACGGTGTCGTTTTAGGATTAGGGAAAATAGCCCAATGAGTCCCTTTTTTTAATATGAAATTCAATCAGGCCCAGAATTTTTATTGTTTTGCGAATTAACCCTAATTTTCTAATTAATTTTAATTTTCATCCTTATATACCCTTAATTTATTTTATTTAGGATACCTTATGTATATGTGTTTATAAATATTAATTATATTTAGTAATATATTATTTTATTTATATTATTTGTAATAATATATGTATATATATAAATTTCATTATATGTTGTTTTTTTGTTTTTTTATTATTTAATCATATTTTTGTATATATATGTTACATTGTTATTAATATTATGCATACACTATATTATATTTCATTATAATTATTTATGTATTTCTATTACATACTATATTATATTATTTGATATTTCTTATAATATTTATTTTACTTATATATCTTTATATTTTATTATAAAAATATATTTTTTTATGTTATATATCATATATTAATTATTTTACCATATTTTTATATGCAAAAATTTATGATATAATTATTATCTTACATTATATTTCCTTATATTTTATTACTTATTATATTATTTATAATTTGTAAATTTGTAAATTATTATTATTAAGTCATATTTTAAACTCATATTATATACACATTTCATTATTTATTTATTTATCTATTATATATTATTTCATTTTAAAATCTATATTGTTATATTATGAATTCTCTTACATGCTTTTAAACTAATATATTACCATATAATTATTATTCTTGTTATTATATATTATATATTATATATTAAATACTATTTAAAAATTGTTATGAAGTATCTTAACTTTAATTATATATATATTTTGCTAGCAATCAATCATTCTTATTTTTTTTTATGTATCATGTATGTGTTGAATGTTATTATTATTATTATTATTATTATTATTATTATTATTATTATTATTATTATTATTATTATTATTATTATTATTATTATATGTTATATTTTGTGAACATGCACATTGACACTACATTTCTTCTATTTTATATCATACATTATTCGATTATGTGTTGTTTATATCATGCATCATTTAAATATTATTTCGTATGTTGGTCTACTTTGTTTATTCATTTTCGATACATGCTATATATATATATATATATATATATATATATATATATATCTTTGTTTGTTTTTTTTTTTTTGCTTTATATGTATTATTCTTTTCATCGTAGTATTCATTTTTATCTACCTAATACAATAATATATTATTATGACTTTCAATGTAATACAATTTTCCATGCATCATCATTAAAAAGACAAGGTTCCAAAATTTTCAAAAAATATAAAGGCAATGCTTGGTGTTTGGAAATTTCGAAAAAGTAGTGCCCTAACTTATTGGGTTGCAACTTTTCTCGTTAAGTTCGAATAGTCAAGTACCCTTCTAAGGTTTTTAAAGGATTTCAAAATATAAGTGATTGTCTTGGAATTGCAAAGTGATATGTCCTAACTTCTTTGGATGTAGCATTTTTCGCTTTGAGATAGAGATTACTAAAAGGCTAATTTATAGTCAATACTTTGATACAAGTAAACCCAAATTTTCAACTACTTTAAAGAGGATTACATCTCAAAATTTTTAATCTCCGACATTAAAGATATTTCGATAATCAATTAGGTACCAATTTTTGGGCGTTACGAGGGTGCTAACCCTTCCTCGTATGTAACCGACTCCGGAACCCATTCTTTTGATTTCGTAGACCAAAACCAACGATTTTAAAACAAATGTTTTAAAGGTGATCCAATCACACCTAAAAAGATTGGTGGCGACTCCCGTTTTCGTTTTTTAAAGTCGATTCCCATTTTCGAAAACTTGATTTAAAAATGGTCTTGACAGCTTGGTGACTCCACTGGGGACGTTTATGAGAGTCAAGCCGTGTAATTGATTATCTCTTGTCTTAATGTCAGAAATTAAAGATTTTAAAATTTAATCTTCTTTGCATTACATGTTTTTGTATTATTGCATGTATTGCTATATTCTTATACGCATTGCATTTGCATGACCGTTGTGGTCACACCCTTAAGTGGGAGTGAGAAGCTACGCCTTCGTGAGGTTTTCACCTCCGTGCAGGATAGTGGATCACTTCGGGATACATCCGTACCTATGGTTTCGTGAGATTTTCATCTCCGTGTAGCCATAGGGAAATGTATTCCCCTGAACTGAACTCGATTCAAATGAGCCTATAATGGGTGAGGATCGAGGAATCCACTGGTTCAGATACCTCAAACTTTAGAACCAACTTCATATAGAAAAACCGTAAGAGCCCAACTTAGTTAGAGTTGAACTTTAGATATTACCCTTATAAATTATTGTTGAGATTTATTGATATCATGTGATACTGACTATTTCTTTTCTTTTGTTTGCATGACATTTTGCATTTACAAAGGTATCGATTCACGGTCAGTTTCTAAGTTAGAGAGTTTTATTATGGAGAACGGACTTCTTGATAGAGTGGAGGGCAACGCTAACATCCATATATGGTCGAGAGCAAACTCAATTAGTAAAAGAAAATAGTCTAGCCATGGGATATGTGTCAAAGCTGTCAGACTAAATTCGTATCAGCGTTACACAGGATAATCAGCATGAGTTAAAGGAAATATGGGATCAGTGGGGGTATCAAAGCTAAGCAGTTGTTCTACAACAACCATGGTGACTCACAGTACTTGCTAGACTTAGGAATAGACGAGAATTTGTTTCGGGCCATCACTCAGTATTAGAATCTTGTATACAGTTGCTTTACGTTTGGAAAAGTCGATATGGTATCCGTGGTGGAGGAATATTCAGTTTTGTGGCGTTGTCCTATGATTCAAGTTTACTCAAAGGCTGACCGTATTCCAACTTTTATGAGGAAGTTGATGAACATCATGGGGATAAGGAGTGAGCTAAAATGGAAAGAGTAGGAAGGAAAATGGGCAGTCTTGGAATTCCTGCCTCTTCCGCCACTGGTGCGTCATAATGTTGTTTCCAATCAAAGCAGAATTGGATACGAGGAAAATTGCTTGACACCCTATGGCAAGGCGTGCTACAGGAACTAAAGGGCAGAAGGTAATGTACTCACCAATCATTTTAAGGTGAACAAGAAGGGTATTGATGGACATTTCCACCATTACAACATTTCTCTTTCATAGGAAGATGGTCGATGGTAAGAGTGTTGGAAGGAAAGTGATTGACAGAATGCATGGACCTACAAAGGTAAGTTGGGTGGGAAAAATTATTTCTATGATGGTAAAAGGCTTATTTATTATAGGACCAAACAACAAGCATGAGTTTACTATGTTGCACTTATCAGAGATAATGGAAATGCAAGCCCTGATGATCTGTCAAAATGGATGCAAAAGAATGAGATTAAAGAAGTCCATATCATCTAAAAGACCTTTAAAGTAGAGATTAACCATGCTAAGAAGATACCCATGTAAGCATTTCAAAATGCTTTGCGTGGACAAGAATCTGAAAGCTCTTAAGAAACACTAAAGGTGTTGGATATCATTTTAAGGTAGCATGTTAAGCAGGAATGCCCACTTGTTTGCCAATCTTTCTTTCAAGAACTTCACAGACATTGGAAGCGGTGTCCATAGATGTAGGGATTATCTCATGGGTGAAGCCATAGCTCAAATTTAGGATGGTAGTAGATCATTTACGGACCATGAAGGTACAAGCTAATACATTGAGGACGAAATACAAGCTATAGTCAGATCATTGTCAAGAGTTAGCTTTGTTGAGTTAAAACTTTGAGCCATAGGACGAAGGCGTATTTGTAATCCATTCATATGTAAAGATATTCTTTTTCTAAATAAAGTTTTCTAAATGAGATTGAATCGAGATCGATACCTTTTGCATTCATGCATTTGCATCTCATAGCATTTCATTGCATCATTTGCATTCAAAATTATAAAAAGGCCCTAATTAGTTAAAGTTATTAAAAAGAGAAAGGAAAAGAGAGTGAGAGAAGAGGGTCACGGCTAAGTGAAAAAGAAGTTGAATGGGAATTAACGACGTTCCCTTGCATATCCCTGACTTTTGTGTCAAGAGGGATAGCTTACCCGGAGAAGGGGGTGTTTGGAAATGAAAATCATCCCATCAATGTCATACAAGAGGAAGGGACTGAACAAAGAAACCTTGAGGGCATTCACCCTTACGAACCGAGAAGTTCTTTAAACAATTGGACTATAGAAGAACTTCCTATAATCTTTAGGAATTTTACGGAGTAATATTCAGAACACTCTTGTTGCTCTAAAGCCTAGGAGTAATGAGATTTCTTTTGAGAAGTGGGCTCATGTTCAGACATTTTTATTTTCAATAAAACATACTTTTATTATTTATCCGAGTAAATATTATTTCATTCTGATTCTTTTGACCTTTGACATTCTTTATAAATTTTCATTTCATGTAAATAATCATTCTTGAATTCATTTATTCCTTGTATATTCTTTTGTGTGCCTATCATAGATCTCTAGATATCAATGACACGGGCAACGATACTACAGATTCAGAGTTCCTTTTGAGTGCGATATGTGTTTAGAGGAATCTCGAAGACTTTGATGGTGTGAAATTGTGACTTGTTTCTGAATTTGTTGAAAATGGTTTTTACCCCATGAAGGGGTGGTAGGAAATATAGCCTTAGAGGAAGGAAAGATTGCGAAATTGGAATTAGCTGAGGAGACAAAACAAGACCTTGTTGAGACTACTATGGGAATTCAAAAATGTGGTCCAAAGACGTATGTAGGAGGATTTGCAATTGCCAGGATAAACATGAGGTTTTGGGGCACTGTTTGTCCACCATGGAAAGGAATCGCATCAGTTGTACAATGAATGCCAAATTTAAAGGAGTCAAGACTTATGGGGCATGTATGTTATGGGCTCGAGCTCGTCAAAAATTTCAAGCTGATAATGACTCATCTTTGTGGATGTCAACTACAGCATTAAGAGGGGGTGATAGCTTCATATGCCAATATTACAAAGTCAAAAGTCATCCATTTAAAAAAAAGATTATATATAACTGCACAATGCCAAAAGTTTAGAGTCATTTCAAAGATAATGCGCCATACCACAGTACAACAAAGGTTGCCAAAAGAAAAGAAAAAGAAGAAAAAATAAATTACAAAAGATGACCGAGACTGGTAAAAATTGGCATAAGAAACTACCGCTTACTCTCTATGCTTACGCTGGGGCAAACATCTTCAATTCCAGTTGTTTCAAAGGTTCTAACCATCATCCTTGGAATAGGTGCATTGTTTGGCTTTCCTGAGCAGTCTGATGTGCCATCAATAGCTGCGATGGTTAGCTCCAGGCAGTGGCCATTGATTTCTAGCTATAGGGCATCAGGCCGTACACAGTCTCTGAAGCTTAAAATGATAGATTCTTTCTTCAAAACTAGTTTCTGACAAAGTGGATGACGGTAGCTCTCTTAGACTTCTATACAAGTTCAGAGAAGAGGAAACCTGATCAAATCATTATTTTCAAGGATGGGGTTAGCGAGTCTTAAGTCAATCAAGTTTTGATCAAGTTATTGACGCTTGCAAGTTCCTTGACGAGAAGTGGAACCCTAAAGATTATGGTTATTGTTGTACAAAAAATCATCATACCAAGTTTTTTTGTGAGGATCTCCGACAATGTGCTACATGGTATCGTCATTGACAACAAAGTATGCCATCCAAAGAACAATGATTTTTACCTTGGTACCCATGCTGGAATGATTGGAATCACGAGGCAGACCCAATATCATGTTCTCTTAGACCAGGCTGGGTTTTCGGCTGATGATCTACAAAAGTTTGTTCATTCTCTATCCTATATGTATCAAAGGAAGCACCACAGCCATATTTGTTATGGCTCCTATTTGCTACGCTTATTTGGCAGCTTCACAGTTGGGGGCAATTTATGAAGATTAGGGATGCTTCAGAAACATCATCGAGTTATGGTGGGATGTATGCTCCGGGAGTAATCTCTGTGCCTCAGCTTTCCAAGTTGAAGGATAAAGTCAGCAACTTCATTCTTGTCTGCTGAGAATCATTGAACCATATTTTTATTGGGTTTGACAAAACACGGCCAACCATTGCTCACTGGGCAATCCCTTTCTCATGGGTTTATGAATCAAGATTTTTCCTCCAAGCTTTGATGGAGTCAAGAATTGAATACCTCTAGTAAACTTAACTTGAAAGTATTCATCCTAAGAAAATGTACCAAGAATGGATGACACAGACTTATGACAAAGAAGGTTCGTCCAAAAGAATTTCATAAGAGAAACCTTGTGCTGAAAGAAATCCTTCCCATGCAAAAGGATTGGGAATGGCCATATGTTGAGAAGAGGGATTTCTCTAGAGGTGCACTGATTTTGACAAGAAATGGATAGGAAGAATTTATTTGATCCAGTGAATTCGGACTCGGTCAAGGAGTACTTTGTTTGAAGGAGAAGGGAAGCCAATGTGAAAACCCGCAAAGGGCACTTTGGGACTTCTATTTCAAAAAAAAAGGAAAAAAAGAAAAGAAAAAGGAAAAAGAAAAAAAAAGAAAAAAGAAAAAGAAAAAGAAAAATGGAGAGGCCAAGGTGAAAACCCGCAAAGGGCGCCTTAAGACCAAAAGGGTTTTGAGTTGAAAACCCGAAAGGGCAGCTCAAATTTTGAAGAGCACACGGTAATATGATTCAATGAAGAGTGAAGCGCGTTGCATATCGGGGCATCGACAAAGTACTTTGGGTCTTTTAAACACATGTTGAACTCAAGAAAGTCTTCATGGAGCTGGTGTATAGACACTCAAGCGGTGATATCTGGGGCATCTGATTTCTGTCCTATTTACTATCTTTGGATTCTTTTTTTTCGCAAAGATATGTTCTTAGGTTAATCTTTTTGCATTCCTTCTAATAATTTGTCCAAATCTAATTATCCTCAGGATCAATTTATTTGTCTCCCATTATTCATAAAGCATGTTGCATTGAAATAATGATTGATGAACTAAATATCTTTACAAACGAAGTTTTGCATATTACTCTGGAAGTTTCTAGATAATACAAGAAACTGAAACAAGACAATTGTTTAAAGAATTTCCATATTTGAGGGTCGGATGTACTTGGGGAAATTTCTTCTTTAGTCCAAAAGGTGGTTGGACATTTTAAGCAATATTGATCTTAAGAAATGATCATTTCATAAACATCTCCAGCGGGTCACAATATTTGGAGAATGGCACAATAGGACTAAGTTGATTCAAAGTATACAAGCAGAGTATGATTGATACATCAAGAAGTATAAAGATAAAACTTCGATGAGGGAATGAGTGATGACGTCCGAAATAGGGGTCATATTCATAACATTTTGCATTATAACATGTCTAATTAGGAGAATTTGACTCACTTCGATCATAGCATCCTAATTATTAGGCATGAACTCATACGCATTCTACAGGTTATGTCTTTTATGGGACAATGTAAATCAAAGAAACAAGATTTGGCATCCCTGTGTTTATAGGGAACAGATCGAAGATAACAGATCTGACATTCCTGTGCTTACAGCGAAGCAGATCGAAGATTTCAGCATGGCATCCCTTTGTTTAGGGAACAAGTTGAAGATAGATGATTTGGTATCCTTGTGCTTACAAGGAGCGAATCGAGGACATAGTAGATTTGACTCTCAGATGTTCTCAAATGGATCCAAGATGATTTGGTATTCTTGTGTTTACAAGAAACAAATTGAGGACATAGCAGATTTGACTCGCAGATGTTCTCAGATGGCAGATCTTATCTCTCTGTATTCGGCAGGGAGCAGATCGAAGATATAGCTGATTTGGCTTTCACGTGCTTACAATGAAGCAAATCTAAGATGATTTGTCGTCTCTGTATTGTCAGAGAACAAATCGAAGTCTGGCATTTCCACTTTGATGGAAGGTAGGCACATAGCGGATCTCACCTTGAGATGTTTATCTTTGAAGTAGATCCAAGATAATGATCTTATCTCTCCGTGTGTTCTGGAGGAGCAGATTGAAGATATAGCTGATTTGGCTTTCACGTGCTTACGATGAAGCAAATCTAAGATGATTTGTCGTCTCTGTATTGTTAGAGAACAAATTGAAGTCTGGCATTTTCACTTTGATGGAAGGCAGGCACATAGCAGATCTCACCTTCAGATGTTTATGCTGAAGCAGATCCAAGATGACAGATCTTATCTCTCTGTATTCGGCAGGGAGCAGATCGAAAATATAGCTAGTTTGGCTTTCACGTGCTTACGATGAAGTAAATCTAAGATGATTTGATGTCTCTGTATTGTCAGAGAACAAATCGAAGTCTGGCATTTCCACTTTGATGGAAGGCAGGCACATAGCAGATCTCACCTTCAGATGTTTATGCTGAAGCAGATCCAAGATGACAAATCTTATCTCTCTGTATTCGGCGGGGAGCAGATCGAAAATATAGCTGGTTTGGCTTTCACGTGCTCACGATGAAGCAAATCTAAGATGATTTGTCGTCTCTGTATTGTCAGAGAACAAATCAAAGTCTGGCATTTCCACTTTGATGGAAGGCAGGCACATAGCAGATCTCACTTTCAGATGTTTATGCTGAAGCAGATCCAAGATGACAGATCTTATCTCTCTGTATTCGGCGGGGAGCAGATCGAAGATATAGCTGGTTTGGCTTTCACGTACTTACGATGAAGCAAATCTAAAATGATTTGTCACCTCTATATTATCAGAGAACAAATCGAAGTCTAGTATTTCCACTTTGAGATCTCACCTTTAGATGTTTATGCTGAAGCAGATCCAAGATGACAGATCCTATCTCTCTGTATGCGGTGGAGAGCAGATCAAAGATATTGACAAGACATTCAAGAAGATTGAAGACTATGATAGGACCGGTCAAATTTGGTCTTTCTAAATCTTTGCTCAATTCCCGTTACACAGCAATGAGCAAAGAGGGGCAGCTGTAATAGCCCAAATTTAACCGGGCTTTAAAACCAAAACAGAAATACAAAAATAAATAAATAAATGCTTATTTAAACAATCCATGTACAAAAGCAGGTCCAAAATCAATTACAAGACCCGTGACCCAACCAACTGTTACTATCCAAGCCTAAACAGACCAATGCCCGTGTGACCCAAGTACACCCGAAGCCCACAACATATACCAAACCCAATAAACCTATCAATTTCAAAATCCACGACCCAATTACAAAATTTAAGTAGCCCAATTGGCCCAAACTATTACACCAAGGTAGGAAATCCTAGGGTTTCTGCCTTCTTTCTCCTCGAGCCGCCGTTGCTTCTGGAAGATTCGGGAGCGTCTGTCCAGTTGCCAAAATCGAGACGGCCATCAATGCTCTATCTCAGGTTTCCAATGCCTCATCAGTGCCTCGACATCTCAACAGCCACCGATTGTGTCCCCATCAAGGCCACGATTCCAGGCCCTGAGTCACGCCGTGATCAACGCCTCTGGTAGACCATCGTTAAGCCTTCGTCACCGCCAGATCTCTCGCAAACATCTGCAGGAAAAGGAAAGAAATCAAAGCAAAGTTGCAGCAAATAGATTAGAATAGGGTTTGGAAAGAAATCATTCAATTTCTTTCCGAAATAAGCAATAGATTAAGGCTATAAAACTTTTTCTCAAATATGTAAAAAGGAGACCAGAAAAAAAAAAAGAAAAACACACGAAGGATCGAGAAAAAACTGCAAACTTGTACACAAGGATTCTACGAACAGTTGTAAAAGTTTATCACTGATATATACAAAAAGTAGTTTTCTTTCTAAATAAGGTGATTCCCTCTTCAGATTCACTTTATTATTTATGGTTTTACATATAGTCGGCATAGTTTACAGATAAAAATAAAGAAAGAGAGAGATGGCATACCGAAATCTGCATGAAAAAGGCGAAGGTTTTAACCCTCTGACCACCGTGTATGGTGGTGCATGAGGTGCGTGAGGCGCGTGGGCCTGAGTGGCTCGGAGGCCAAAAGCCAGAGATCAGAACCCCCCCTTTTGTCTCCTCATTTCAGAGGATTTTAGTTTTTTTTTTCTTCTAAACTGATTGCTAAATGAGTTTTTAGGTTAAGTTTTAGCTTATATAATCCAGCAAAAACGGTGTCGTTTTGCTTAATTCAATAAGTACTAAAATAGCACCGTATTAGGCAGAAGAACCGCGTGTTGACCCGATTAACCGGGGAGGATCCGCGTGTTTTCGTAAGATGGGTTAATTACCCAATTGGTCCTCTCGCAATTTTTATATTTTTAATTTCATTTTTTTTTTAATTTGGCTTTAATGTTTCAATTCTATTTCAATTCGACCCTCCCAATGATTTGCAATCGTATTAGGGGAAACGGTGTCGTTTTGGGATTAGGGCAAATAGCCCAATGAGTCCCTCTTTTTAATATGAAATTCAATCAGGCCCAGAATTTTTATTGTTTTGCGAATTAACCCTAATTTTCTAATTAATTTTAATTTTCATTCTTATATACCCTTAATTTATTTTATTTAGGATAGCTTATGTATATGTGTTTATAAATATTAATTATATTTAGTAATATATTATTTTATTTATATTATTTGTAATAATATATGTATATATATAAATTTCATTATATGTTGTTTTTTTGTTTTTTTATTATTTAATCATATTTTTGTATATATATGTTACATTGTTATTAATATTATGCATACACTATATTATATTTCATTATAATTATTTATGTATTTCTATTACATACTATATTATATTATTTGATATTTCTTATAATATTTATTTTACTTATATATCTTTATATTTTATTATACAAATATAATTTTTTTATGTTATATATCATATATTAATTATTTTACCATATTTTTATATGCAAAATATTTATGATATAATTATTATCTTACATTATATTTCCTTATATTTTATTACTTATTATATTATTTATAATTTGTAAATTTGTAAATTATTATTATTAAGTCATATTTTAAACTCATATTATATACACATTTCATTATTTCATTATTTATCTATTATATATTATTTCATTTTAAAATCTATATTGTTATATTATGAATTCTCTTACATGCTTTTAAACTAATATATTACCATATAATTATTATTCTTGTTATTATATATTATATATTATATATTAAATACTATTTAAAAATTGTTATGAAGTATCTTAACTTTAATTATATATATATTTTGCTAGCAATCAATCATTCTTATTTTTTTTTATGTATCATGTATGTGTTGAATGTTATTATTATTATTATTATTATTATTATTATATGTTATATTTTGTGAACATGCACATTGACACTATATTTCTTCTATTTTATATCATACATTATTCGATTATGTGTTGTTTATATCATGCATCATTTAAATATTATTTCGTATGTTGGTATACTTTGTTTATTCATTTTCGATACATGCTATATATATATATATATATATATATATCTTTGTTTGCATTTTTTTTTTTGCTTTATATGTATTATTCTTTTCATCGTAGTATTCATTTTTATCTACCTAGTACAATAATATATTATTATGATTTTCAATGTAATACAATTTTCCATGCATCATCATTAAAAAGACAAGGTTCCAAAATTTTCAAAAAATATAATGGCAATGCTTGGTGTTTGGAAATTTCGAAAAAGTAGTGCCCTAACTTATTGGGTTGCAACTTTTCTCGTTAAGTTTGAATAGTCAAGTACCCTTCTAAGGTTTTTAAAGGATTTCAAAATATAAGTGATTGTCTTGGAATTGCAAAGTGATATGTCCTAACTTACTGGATGTAGCATTTTGCTGCTTTGAGATAGAGATTTCTAAAAGGCTAATTTATAGTGAATGCTTTGATACAAGTAAACCCAAATTTTCAAATACTTTAAAGAGGATTACATCTCAAAATTTTTAATCTCCGACATTAAAGACATTTCGATAATCAATTAGGTACCAATTTTTAGGCGTTACGAGGGTGCTAACCCTTCCTCGTACGTAACCGACTCCTGAACCCATTCTTTTGATTTCGTAGACCAAAACCAACGATTTTAAAACAAATGTTTTAAAGGTGATCCAATCACACCTAAAAAGATTGGTGGCGACTCCCGTTTTCGTTTTTTAAAGTCGATTCCCATTTTCGAAAACTCGATTTAAAAATGGTCTCGACACATGCCATATTTCCAAAAATTACAAGTCGTTATACCGCGATTATCCAGTGATAGTGTGAGCGTATCTCCGACCGCCCCGATCTCCAAATTGACTTGTCAAAACTACAAAGAATGAAAAGGAGGGAGTAAGCATATGTGCTTAGTAAGTCCACATGCAAATAACAAATATCTTAATAAAGCAATTATACCAACCAACATTAGCATAATATCACCAAAACATATATCACATTTCTATTCATCATTCATCATCTTACCATATTATTGTTGTCGTATCAAGTCTCAACCCGAGGGTTAAGTACATACCTTTCCAAAGTGCCCATTCCACAACACTTACCAATATGTCACTTGCATCTTGAGTATTCTTCCATTTCACTAAAATTTTACCCGTTGAACACATCGGAATATAACTCGGATACATGGAAAGTTTGCACATAAGTGCCACATATGTAGCCAAGCTACCATGTAACCCGGCCATAAGTGAACTCGGACTCAACTCAATGAGCTCAGGCGTTCGCATCCATAAGTGAACTCGGACTCAACTCAACGAGCTCGGATGCCTAGTTACATTTCACGAACTCGAACTCAACTCATCGAGCTCAGACATTCGCATCCATAAGTGAAATCGGACTCGACTCAACGAGCTCGGATGCCCAAATATCTTAATCTATTCCTAAGGTTCAACGGGACTTTCCTCGTTCGTACTCCTTTACCATTCTCCTCGGAATACCAATGACGATACTTTGGTAGTTTTTCACATTTTTCACATAATTCATAAAATTTTTGCATGTTGTCCAACAATGACCACAAAGCATAGAATTGCATGATAACAATCATAATATCATATAAATAACATTAAATGATTTAAAATAACGGTTATATTACAATATTTACATATGCACTTACCTCGATACAAAATGAGAATAGTCGAGCCTATTCCTCGTAAACTTTATTTTTCCCCCAATCTCGACTCGAATCTCTTTTCTCTTGATCTATAATACCAAATTAATTCATTTAATACACACATTCATCAAAACAGCCCCTAATACGAACTTTGGCAAAATTACTATTTTACCCCTAAACTTTCACATATTTACACTTTTGCCTCAAGGCTCGTAAATTAAACCTCATCCTATTTTCTTATGTATTATGACATGCTGATCATTTTTCTCTTCTATAGCAACATAAATTCACACTATAACATGTACTTATGAATATTAGGTATTTTTACCGATTATGCCATTTTACTCGTTTTTACGAAAAATCACTTAACAAAAGTTGTTTAACACAATCTCAAACTTCATATTCTACCATAAAACATCAAAATTCATACATATCATCCATGGGTAAATTTTTAAATATAAACCCTAGCTCAAAATATTTGTAGAAATAGGTAAACCGAGCTACGAGGATTTCAAAAATGTAAAGAATATTAAAAACGGGCATAGAAATCACTTACAATTAAGGCTTAAAAGTGTTGAAACCCTAGCTATGGTGGAGAGCAAAATTCAGCAGCAACTTATGGAGAAGATGATCATTTTTGTGTTATTTTTCCCATTTTATTTCATTTAATATCCAAATGACCAAAATGCCCTTTCTTACTAGACTTTCAAAAATTCCATCCATGTCCAATTTTTGTCCATAAACTTAGAAATTGGTCAAATTTCTATTTAAGACCTCCTAATTAATATTTCAAAGTAATTTCATACTAGAAACTTCTAGAATGCAAGTTTTGCAACTTATTCAATTTAGTCCCTAACTTCAAATTAAGCACTTTATGCATAGAATTTCTTCACGATATTTTCACACAATCATGCAATCATATCATAGACCTCAAAATAATCATAAAATAATTATTTTTATCTCGAATTTGTGGTCCCAAAACCACTATTTCGATTAGGCCCTAATTCGGGTTATCACAAATGGTGCCTTTAATAAGTTTTATCTTGTAGATGGGTTTCTTTTTTGCCTAAACAGGTTATGTGTTCCAAAATGTTCTATGAGAGAGTTATTAATTCGTGCGGCACATAATGAAGGCTTAATGGGACACTTTGGTGTCGCCAAAACACTAGATAACTACAAGAACATTTTTATTGGTCGCACATGAAGAAAGACGTTGAAAAGGTTTTTCTAAATGTATTGCTTGTAAATAAGCAAAATCAAAGGTAATGCCTCATGGCCTCTATACTTCTTTGTCGATTCCTTCTTCCCCATGGGTAAACTTATCCATGGATTTCATTCTTGGTTTGCTACAAAATAAAAGGGGTCGAGATAGTATCTCTGTTATTGTCGATAGGTTTTCAAAGATGACCCACTTTTTTCCTTGTCACAAAATGGATGATGCTACACATGTGGGTGACTTATTATTTAGAGAGGTGGTGCACCTACATGGGATACCTCGCACCATTGTATCTGATAGAGACGTAAAGTTCCTAAGCCACTTCTGGAAAGTGTTGTGGGGTAAGCTTGGTGCTAAATTATTATATTCTACATGTCACCCCCAAATCGATGGACAAAATAAGGTAGTCAATCGAGTCTTAGGTGTATTACTACAAGCCATTGTGGGTAAGAACCTTAAAAATTGGGAAGAATGTTTGCCATTTGTTGAATTTACATATAATCAATCTATTCACTCTACAACTGGCTATTCCCTATTTGAACTTGTTTATGGTTTAATCCACTAACTATACTTGATCTTATGCCATTGCCTATAAAAAACATTTCTAATTTAGATGGGGAGATGAAAGTTGAATTGGTGAAATCCATGCATGAGAAAGCAAGACAAATCACCAAAATAAATGAAGCGAATACCAACAAAGCCAACAAGGGGCGCAATCAAGTTATCTTTGAGCCTAGTGATTGGGTTTCGGTCTATTTTAGAAAAGAATGATTTCTGACTAAACGCAAGACAAAGTTAAACCCACATGGTGATGGACCTTTTCAAGTACTCAAGCGTATTAATGACAATGCATATCAAATCGATCTTCCCGATGAGTATAATATAGTGCCACTTTTAATGTTGCTGTCCTTTCTCTTTTTGATATTGCAGATTCGAGAACGGATCCTTTTGTGGAAGGGGGAATGATACGAACAGGTTGGTCCAAATAAAGGTCATAATAGAGATGGGATTAGTTTCCCTCAAATCCCATCACGAGATCCAAATCCAATCAGCTAAAGTCAAGCCTCAACTTATCACAAAAAAAATTTAAAAAGAAGAGTTGAAACTTCAAGACGATGGGTTTTGGAGCGAGGATGAATTAGAAGGGTTAATTTTGTTTGTGGGCCTAAACTGTTAATCTATGATGATAAGTCCATTGGAGAATGTTAACAAGCTTAATTTTGTTTGTGGGCCTAAACTGTCAATCTATGATGATAAGCCCATTGGAGAATGTTAACAAGCTTAGGCATTTCATTTCAAGGACCTTAATCAATCCCACAAGCTTAGGCGTTTCATATTGGGTTCGGGTCCTAGGCTTAATTTTTATTATACATGAGCCCAATATTGTATTTATTATTTTATTATTATGAATTTTTTATAATTATTAAGTATTTTAAGTTATTTAGGAGTTTTATGTTAACAAGAAAGTTTTGTTTAAAACTACTTCTTTTTTAGACTAATTAGAGTTTTTAGTATACTTTAAAGTTTTATTTGGATGTACTTAGCTAGCCTATATAAAGGCTTTTTCATTGTTCATTAAGCTGACAATTGTTTTCATTAATAAGTTTTCAACTCTAAGAGTTTGTTTCTTGTGCAAGATTTCTTTCTTGTGGTTTTTAGAAGTAGTTTTCTTCTCGATTTTCTTCAAGGAGTCGTGAGAATCCATTCTTCACCCTTCAATTTGCCAAGAATTATTTCTTAGAGTATTGATTAGAGCCATTAATTGATTTTGTTGGGATTTATATCTCAAAAGGTTAAATTGGACATTTATCTTTCTATCCATCAAACCATCAGTTTATTCAATCCATCTTCTACTTTTAAATTTTGTTTATTTATTTATTTTTATATTTTTATTTTCATTTGTTATTTGTTCTCAAATTTCTTCTTTTACTGTTTTCGACTTCTTTATTGCTAAATTTGTTTATTTCTTCTTGTTCTTTTTCAGATTAGATCCAAATCTTTCCTTTTTGAGTCGAACAACTTGAATTCGGTCCTTTTTCTGCTTCCTTCGTTCTTTCTGTATTACAACCCTAGTAAGTAATATAGGTAGATAGGCTGAAAGGGTAAGTCTACCGAGCACTTGATAATTTATCCTGGTTTAAACTATGAGGTTGAAAGATAAGTAGGTTTTATTCGATTAATTAACCAGTTAAAAGTCGAAAAGAATAATTTATTAGTTATTAGCTAATTCACTAAAACCTGATTTTTGAAGTTAATTAAAAGCACTGAAACAATTTAATCTTCTGTCTACTAATTGGGATTTCATTGTCTGTCAAGTTCTTTTTAATAGTTTTATTTTATTTTATCACCTTAATTTTTATTCATAATTATCGTAATATGATTTCCAGTGATTACTGATAGTTTTAGATTTAGTCCACCCTCCATTGGGTACGATCCTCGAAGTGCTTCGTGTATCCCGTTGTATAAGACTATATTACAATTTGATCAATATATTTGCGAACATTGCTGCTTTAAGTTAATATTTTTCTACTACAGTATTTCTAGTCCAAATATTCGCACATTTGGCGGCGATCAATTTGTCAAAAAAATTAATCTCAACACTATTTTTGGCAAATACTTAAGAAAATATAGCATGTAATAAACTCAAAAAGTTTCAATACTACTCTTTCTTCTTCTTTTTTTTTTTTTTATTTTAAATACCCACAAGAGTTTCCTTGTGATATATTTCAAAATTTTGCTAACACTAATATCTCACCATGCAACCCTAAATGATGGAAATTCAAGCATAGTACAAGAGGGTAGTTGCTAACATCTCATGCATATTTTGATATTTCTTACAATATTATATATGTCTTAGATTTTTGGGTATTACTTTCGAGATTTTTAATACATTACATATTTTGTTTTTCCATATAAAATTGTGAAAGCTCTAACAAAATACCATCATTTCTAACGGGTACCAAATACCCTAAATCAAATAGCAAAATTTCTTATGCATACCAAAATCTCTAACCAAGGAGCAAATGATTTCTCACGGATACCAAAATACTAGCCGAATACAAAATTTTCTTTTCGATACACAAATGTTCTTTTGCACACCATCTCTAACCCAATTCAACATCTTTTATATGATACAAAACGTATACCAATAACTATATAGTTAGTAATATCTCTAACTATATATACTAAAATTTTTAAGTAATACCTAATTTTTTAAGTAATAAAGTCAACATTTTTTTCTTTCCTCACTTGAATTTGACAGAACAATTAATCCCAACACTTTGTTTTGGGCAAATGCTTCTAAACATATAGCATGTATTAAATAAGTTTCAAGACTACTCACCTTTTCTTTTCTTTCTGTTTTTTTTTTTTAGATTTTAAATCAACACCCACAAACATTTCCTTGTAATATCTTTCAAATTTTATAAACTACAAAATCTAACAATGTGATAAAAATATGGAAATCTAGTTATAGCAATGGAACTGAGTACGAATAAATCTACCTAAAAGTCAAAAATATTTTCAATAGAAAAGTTGCTCACATCTCACGCATATTTTAGTATTCGTTGCAAAATTTTGTATCTCTTAGATTTTTGGGTTTTGTATTAGGGATTTTTTAAATTCGTTACAGATTTTGTTACTCCATATAAATTTGTGAAAGCTCTAAAAAAATATCATCATCTTTAACGGGTACCAAATACCCTAAATCAAGTAGCAAATTTTCTTATGTATACCCTAAATCAAATAGCAAAATTTCTTACGTATCAGGTACACAAATGTTATTATCCATACCAACATCTTTAACATAATTCCATAACTTCTAACTAATACAAAATGCATACTAATATCTATATTTTTAGCAATATCTCCAACCAAATACTAAAATTTCTAACAAAGAGTTGGTTTTTTAACAGATAAAGTCATATTCTTCTTCCCTTACCCAAATCTTCCAAAAAATTAATCCCACCACCTTTTTTTTGGGAAAATACTTGTGAAAGTATACCATTTATTAAACTAAAAGAGTACTCTCTTTTTATTTCAAAATTTTGCTAACACTAATATCTCACAGCACAACCGAAAAAAATGAAATCCAAGCATAGCAAAGGAGATAAGTATGAATGTAATAGCCCAAATTTAACCGGGCCTTAAAACCAAATAAAATAGATAAATAAATAAATATTTATTTATTAAACAGTCCAAGTCCAGGTTACAAAGCCCAAATAGTAGGCCCAAAATCAAATACCTCAGACCCATTATCTGTGTACCCAGTTACTACCCAACAGGCCTAAAACTACCCAGCAGACCCATTTACGCCCTTGACCCAAACAGAATATCAATAAACCAAACCCAAATAACAGAGGCCCAAAACTTAAGTTACCAGCTAGGGTTTCTAACCCTAGCTCTTTCTCCTCGCGCTGCAAACAGAAGATTCCAGAAGACATCCCAACAGACGCTTTTGCTCACATCGTTCCAGCTACCCTCCAGCAAGGCCACGATTCCAGGCTCTGAGTCGCGCCGAGATCAATCCCACCGTTAGACCATCATCAGGTCTTCGTCTTCGCCGGATTTCTCGCGAGCACCTATAAAGAAAGGAAAGAACCACAACGGTAAACAAACAAAACAAAGATGGAAAGAAATAAAAAGATTTCTTTCCCAGTTTATGTAATAACAACAGTGGCTATAAGAGCCCGAATCAAAACAATGTAAGGGGACCGGGATTTTTACAGAAATAAATACATACAGAGATTTTACACAGAAGAAACAAGAAACGGATTTTATTTTAGAAGGTGATTTTTTTTTATATTACGTTTCTTTTCTCTTTTCATAGAAATATATGAATCGTTTTTTTTTAAAAAAACTAGTAAGATTCGAAAGAAAAGAGGGGTTACCTGTGGAAGGACGACGGTTTTAGACCCTCAGACCACTGTGAACGACGACGCGTGGGCGCGTGTAGGATCAATGACCAGAACGTGGCCTACGGAGGCCAGAGCCCGGAGCTCCTCTCCTCCCTCTCTCTTTCAGAGGAAATTTTTAAGTTTTTCTTTAAACTCGGGTTTCAAATGAATTTAAAACTAAGAATTTGACTTATATAGCCTTGACGAAACGACGACGTTTCGGCTTAAGTCAATAAGCCTAAAAAACGACATCGTTTTGAAACCCCAGGATCCGCGCGTTGACCCGATTACCCGGGGAGGATCCGCTTGTTTTTGAGGATTGGGTTAATTGCCCAATTAGTCCCTCCACCCTTTTTTATGTTTACAATTTTGTTTTATTTTATTTATGATCTAGCCCTGATATTTTGTTTTCGTTTTAATTTAGTCCTTGCAGTGACTGTGTTAAGTCCTGTTAAAACGATGCTGTTTAGGGACAAGGGAAAATTTCCCGATGAGTCCCTAAGGTTCTAATGGTCGTTTCAATTAGGTCTGATCTCAATTATTTTCTTATTAAATTAGCCACTGACTTTTATTTGTGTTCAATTTAGTCCCTTTTATTCCTTTTAATCTATTTATGGCCTATTTATTTTAAATTTTACACATACTATTATATTTTAATATGTATATATGTATTATATATCTTATAATTATTTACTTACATTTATTTATATTATATTACTTCATATCTTTCTATTATCATATTAATTAACATATATCATTACTTATTATTTATATTTTTATCCCATAATGTTTATATATCTTTATATTATATATTATATAATTGTTTTTATATTATTTATATTATTGTTATTTATTATATATCACTTTTCACAAAATATTATTATTTCACATTCTTATTTATATATTATTATTATATTTTACTTGTATTATATATTATTAATTATTTATATATATACATATATACTTTCATATTATATATTATAATTATTTTATATTATGTCATTTTTATATTATTATGTTTTTTATCTATACATTATTATCATTAAAGATTTTAAATTGTATTGTATACTTATTTTTATTTATATGGCTAATAATTACTTTATTCATATTCTATTATTACACATTTTGAAGATATTATAATATTATAATAATACATATATTTCATCATTAATTACCTATTTCATATTATTTTAAACTTAAACTTATATACTATATAATTATTTTATTATAAATATCAATTCTTTTACACATTTGATATTTTATATACCAATATATTTTATATTTTTCATATAATTATTATTCTTGTAAATATTTTTTTATTAAATATCACATTTTTATATATGCTCATTCTATTTATCAATTGTTTATATTATACATATATTTTTAGAACTCATGTTTTATTATTATACAATATTTGCTTTTACTTTTGAATTAACTGCTATGTTATGTTTTATATGACTTTTATAATCTATTTACAAATACATTTTTATATATATGTGTTAAAGTTATATGTCATACATCATTTGTATGTTTAAATATATGTTGAATTATATGTTTAAGTTATTTTACCTATTCTTCTTAAATACATATCGTGTATTATGTATATTTTACTTATTTAAAATTTGCCATGTTTTATTTCTTATATATATGTTAGTTAATGTATGATGTTTATGCTATTGTGCTTTTATTTACCTATAACGTGTTATCTCGTATGTTACGTTTATATACTCTTCCATGCATCATTTTTAAAAAATGAGACTCTAAAGTTTTCAAAAATAAAGGCAATGCTTAGTGTTTGGAAATTTCGAGAAAAGTAGTGCCCTAACTTATTGGGTTGCAATTTTTCCCGTTAAGTTTTAAACAATCAAGCACCATTCTAAGTTTTTTTAAGGTTTTCAAAGTACAAGCAATTGTCTCGGAATTTCAAGATGTTGTGTATTAACTTACTGGATATGGTGTTTTGTCGTTTCAAGATAGGGATTTCCTAAAAGGCTAACTTAATATCGAATGTTTTAAAAATATTGTGTCCTAACTTATTGGATGTAATATTTTGATTCATTTGATACAAGTGAATCATAATTTTCAAAATTGAGACATTCTAATTAAAAGAGGTTTGCATCTTAAAACTTTCAAATTTTCGACATTAAAGACACTTGATAATCAATTAGGTACCAATTTTTGGGCGTTACGAGGGTGCTAACCCTTCCTCGTATGTAACCGACTCCCGAATCCGTTTTCTCGACTTTCGTAGACTAAAATTAATATTTTAAAACAAAACATTTTATAAGGTGATCCAATCACACCTAAAAAGATTGGTGGCGACTCCCGTTTTCGTTTTTCTTAAAGTCGATTCTCATTTTCTAAAACTCGATTTAAAAATGGTTTCGACAATGAATAATGTGGTTTAGAAGTCAATAAACATATTCAAACAGATTTTGTTATTCCATTCCATGTAAATTTGTGATAGCTCTAATAAAATACCATCATTTTTAAAGGGTACTAAAATCTGTGACCAAATAATAAAAATTACTTACGGATACCAATCTCATAGAGCAAATAGCAATTATTTCTCACAAATACCAAAATACTAACCAAAGTTTCCTTTCAGTTACACAAATATACACAAATATTGTTGAGCATACCAATATCTCTTATGTATATTTTGGTATTCGTTACAAAATTTTGTATCCTTTAAATTTTTAGATTTTGCAATAATAATTTTTGAATTGATTAATATTATTTCAAATTTCCTAATAGTAGTCCAAAATATTTAATGGTGTAATTGATTATTAATTTTCCTTTTAGTTAGAGATTTCCATATAGCACTACAAATTTTGTAATGGATTTTTAAAAAAAATAATTTCTATTTAATTTATTTAAAACTAATATAAAATATTTAAATTCCAATTTTTAAAATATTTTTAAAAAATAAATTTAATTTTCTCTTTATTTTCAATTTTTAGAAGTCTATATAAAATTATATATTTTTATAATTATATTTAAACATACCAATTAAAATTTCAAAAACGGTTACCAACTTGATACAAAATTATTTAAAATAATTTTAAATTGTAATATTAAAAATGTTTTAAAATATTTTTAAAACAAAATTTAAACAATACTTTATATCTTATTTTTAATATGTTTTTAATATGCGCAGAAAATTCTATTTATTTACAGTATAATTGTTCAAATTACAAAAACGATGGGAACCAAGAAATATTGTTATATGCTGAAAATATTATTGTATGTTAAATTTTTGTTAACAGTTAAAAAATCTTAATCTAATAATGAGGATTCACGCACACCAAATTATCTAACTGCACGTCGTAGATTACGGTAAACCTTTAGAAATATTACTATTAATCTATCAGTGGTTGAATATGTAAAACTTTTTACTAAATTTTTGTTTTGAGGTCACAGCACAACCTCTAGACCAAAATCTCATGAATACTTAATGTCTATAGTGATTCAGTCTTTAATTTAATCATAATAACATATTTGCATATCCAATTTCATAAAAAAATTTATTTTAATTATTTAATTATTTATTTTTTTTAACCCTTAAACTTATATTATTTATCAAATCAAGTTATATTAAGTTAATAATTAATTAATTTTTTATATAGTAAAATTCAAAAAAATTATAGATAATTTTTAAAAGTGTAAAATAAAAAATATTTTTTTAATTTTTTTTAAATTGAAAAAAAATTTTAAATATACTTTGACCATCTGTGTAGGGCGTCGTTGCTCTACTCTCTTCCAAAGCTGTTGCTTCAGCGTGAAAAAACACGTTGTAAAACCGTTAACTTCTAGCGAATACTATTAAAATAAGAATTTGGACAAAAAATCTCAAAAATCAGATTCTCTCTCTCTTCCCCTTTCTTTCGTATTCATGTCCATGGCCACTGCCTCCGCCTCTGTAACCTCACCTCTCCTTCAAAAAATCAGCTCGACGGGCTTCTCCACTAGGACCCGACACGCGAGCAAACTCAAACTCAGTTTGCACCAATCATGTACTTTTGCGCCATTTTCACTCCTCTCACCGACAAAATCCTCAAGATTGAAGAACATCTCGAGTTTAGAATCCCGCGCTTACGTTACCGGTCCTCCGATAGTGAGCGAGTCCGACCCAAGGATAAACGGTTCGGAGACTGACACCGTTGGAGCTGAGCCAACGGAATTGATAAGCTGGAGGCTTCTATTGAGTCTTCTTGTCCAACATAAACTCAGAATCAGTATTTCGGTCTTGGCTCTGGTTGGCGGCACCACCTGTACTCTTTCAATGCCTATATTTTCTGGTAAGGATTTTCTTTTAATTTTTAAGTTAAGAAGAAACAGGAGATGCTCACGCTATTTAATTACGATTGAGGAAATGTACAGGACGATTCTTCGAAGTGCTCATAGGCGCCAGAAAGGAGCCGTTATGGAAGCTGCTTAGCAAAGTGGGGCTTTTATACTCATTGGAGCCGATTTTCACAGTTATATTTGTGGTAAATATGAATACCTTATGGGAGACAGTTATGTCAACACTTCGAGCTCAGATTTTTAGAAGAGTTCTGATTCAAAAGGTATGTATAACTTATGATTACTTTAAATCATC
This sequence comes from Gossypium anomalum, assembly GCA_025698475.1. Taxonomy (NCBI): domain Eukaryota; kingdom Viridiplantae; phylum Streptophyta; class Magnoliopsida; order Malvales; family Malvaceae; genus Gossypium; species Gossypium anomalum. The sequence continues at coordinate 46,657,527 of CM046963.1, forward strand.
TTCTCAAGGGATTCGTAATTTAAATTGTAATAGTAGCAGTACTATATTTTCTAATTGAATTTTTTTGGATGTTAATGCACAGGCGGAGTTTTTTGATCGATACAAGGTTTGGAAATAGTAAATTTAAGAAAGCTGTTTTATTTATTTATTTATTTTGTTAGATGCTGTTTTCTACATTTGCTTCTTACAGGTTGGTGAGCTCAGTGGTTTGCTGACATCTGATTTGGGATCTTTAAAAGATGTTGTCAGTGAGAACATTTCAAGGGATCGTGGTTTCAGGGCACTTTCTGAGGCAAGCCACTATATACTAAAGTAAAAGTGAGCTAGATGTTGCCTAAAATTAAGCATGTAGTAGTTCGTATTATCTGACTCTGGTGGACGTAATTCTTCCGTCACTAATATTGCAGTTAAAAGTTCCTGGATTTCTAAATTTTAGCAGAATTTATATTATGTTTACCTTTGCATTTCCAGGAAATATTCATGTGTGATTTTGTAGAATGGATTATTTGTTATCTCACTTTTTGTTGATTGTTTAATGTTGTTGTAGGTTGTTGGGACGATCTGCATACTGTTTGCACTATCTCCTCAACTAGCCCCAATTCTAGGCCTTTTGATGCTTTTTGTGTCCGTTTCGGTTGGTAAATACATTCTCTTTACACATGTTTATGTTCAGTATGTTTATTCGTTGTTTGAATTTATTCTTTACCACATAAGTGATACTTGTCTCATTTTGTTGCTGTCGAAGGTGGGGTTATCAATGGTTTCGAGAGTTTAATGTTGTAGTCTATTACAAGTTTAGCCTTTCTTTACTAAACAATTCTCCATTTGTCATGTTTCACAAATTTGAATATACACTTTTCTTAACCCTGTTTCCTCTCACACCACCTGAATTTCCTGTGTTAATAATTACCTCCCCCTTTGTGAAAAATGTGTCATACTGGACCTTCGGAGAACATGCCTTATAATTGAGCACATATTCGTTCACTGCACTCTGCGGTACTGGCATGCTGCACGATTATAACTGAGAGACATAGTGGTTGGATCTAATACCAATTGATACAAACCTTTAGAGAACTGCACCCAAAAGGTAGCTATTGAGCTTGGTACAAGAAAATTAATTACTTTTCTTTATGGGATCCTAGTCCATATCTTGATTGCAACTGGGCATGCATCACATACATATGCTTGGTCATGTCTTTTTATCTGTTTTTGACGGTGATGGTTGATTCTTTCTAGCTATATACAAGAGATCAACTGTACCTGTATTTAAAGCTCATGGAATGGCCCAAGCTTCTATGTCCGACTGTGTAACAGAAACGTTTTCTGCAATTCGAACTGTATGTTCTTAAAATGCTCTGACCAGCTACCTACTGATATGGATATCTACTGATAGAAAATTGATTTCCTTGAACTCCAAAATTGACAATGTCATCACTTGACATCCTTGTGTTACATTAAGAAAAATTCATGGTGAAAGCTTTGATGCAAGCTTGATGATTGAAATAATAACGTTGGTTGTCATAGGTAAGATCCTTTGGTGGGGAAAAACGTCAAATGTTAATGTTTGGTAGCCAGGTAAGATATTAGTCATTCGCTATTTTATGTATCTCTTAAACTTTTATTGTCTCTACATAAGCTTGGTTGAATGTTCTTTTGTGCACACAACGTATACTTTAAAGGGTTTTGGCAGGTTCTTGCATATCAGAGAAGTGGTATAAAGCTTGGCACTTTCAAATCCATAAATGAATCTTTGACTAGGGTCGCTGTTTATATTTCTTTACTGGCCTTATACTGCCTTGGAGGAAGCAAAGTGAAGGCGGTAAGCATTTTGACCTCAGGATGCCCTTTCTTTAAGGGTGTCTTGGTTGGGTGGAAAAGTAAAGGGATAGAAGGAGGGAGTGGAAAAGTGGAAGAAAATAAATTTTGACTGTGCTTGTAACGAAAGTAAATAGGAGAGATTATCATTTTCTATCCTAATGCATAAAAACCAAGCTAGGAGGGAAAATGGAAAAGAAGTGTATCTTAGTTCAAAACTATTCATTTTTCAACAGTTTTATTTTCTTTCCTTTCATTTTTCAACTCAACCAAGCAATGGACGGAAATAAAATTATTTTTTCTTTCAATTTTTCCATCTTTCCTACCAAGCACACCTATGAAAAGAAAATTTATATTTTCCATCTTTCTATTTTTCTAACCCTTCAATTTTCATCTTTCCAATTTTCTTTCCACCCTCCGTGCTAATTTCGTGTGCTTCAACCATTTTCCTGAGCTTATCTCTCTCTCTCTCTCATTCATATATGCTGATTGCAGGGTGAACTGTCTGTTGGAACCGTGGCTTCATTCATCGGATACACTTTCACTTTAACCTTTGCTGTGAGTCCCTTTTCTCTCTGCACTCACTTATTTATACCTTTTGATACGTGCTATCTAACATAATTCTCATACAGGTGCAAGGGCTGGTTAATACATTTGGAGACCTTCGAGGAACTTTTGCTGCTGTTGAGAGGATTAACTCTGTTATATCTGGAGCAGAAATAGATGAAGCACTTGCTTATGGTCTGGAAAAAGATATCCAGAAGAAAGAAGATGATGAAAATATCAAATTGTTCATCTCCAATGGTGCTTTTGGGAAAAGTCAACAATTAGATTCACATTACATGTCAGCACTGAAATCAACAAGTGATGTGGGAAGATTAGCTTGGTCAGGCGATGTTGCTCTGGAAGGTATATTGACTTCGAACTGCTTAATTTCAAGGCACTCTTGTATATTTGAAGGAATTGCTTCTTATTAGCCTTAAGCTTAAGCTATTTGCCTTCGACATGATAAAATTCTATTTCTAAATTTTTTAAGTAAAATGAGGAAGTATCATACATGTGATCATAATTTCTCTTTTGCAACAAATTTTATCGAAACTGTTAAGCTTGTCTAAATCACTGCAGATAAATATAATCTTGGAACAGTGATCAAAGATATGTGCATATCATACTGCACAAACTAATGTACCTGCTTGTGCTGCAGATGTACACTTTTCTTATCCTTTAAGGCCTGATGTGGAAATTCTTAATGGTCTTAATTTAACTCTAAAATGTGGAACTGTGACTGCCCTAGTGGGTTCAAGTGGTTCTGGCAAAAGCACAATAGTACAACTATTGGCACGCTTTTATGAGGTTTGCAAGAAATTGTACTTGTTGGTTTCTCTTTCTCTTGTCAAAGCATAGCGTGATCTAACATATTACTGCAAACAAATTTACATTTTGTTCTTGCAGCCATCCAGAGGTCGTATAACTGTTTCTGGAGAGGATGTTCGGACATTTGACAAGAGTGAATGGGCCCGAGTTGTTTCAATAGTGAATCAAGTATAATTTAACTCTTTGGGAATAAATAATTATTTAGTGCTTACATATGAAAGCATGGTTCTCCTTGAGTAAAACATTCCCGCCTTCTGAACCTCTGCATGATTAATCAATTGACCTGTTCTACTTGCTGTATAGGCTGACCATTCAACTTGTTCATAGAATAATTCCTTTTCTGGTTAGAAAGCAAAGCTTTGAATTGTATGTTTAGTATTATGACTGTTTCCGATTCAGTTTACTGAAAGGAAATATGACAAGTTTATACCAATCAGAATAGACAATTTAGTCCAGGCTGCTACCCATGATTATATATACATATATGATATATTTAATGCAATGGTGCGTTTCTTTAGATGCAAAAGTTTACAGAAGCATCTTATTCAAAACTAGCATCATTAATGTTTTACCTCTGCTGAATTTTGTTGTTAATTAGGTGCACTTGATTCATAGCATTTTCTTGTTGGGTTTGGTGGATTAAGCTTGGATGTAATATAAAACTTATATAACTGTAAACAAGTTGTGCTGATTATTCTTAAGGAATTTCTTTATGAGACATTTTATTGTGGCATTTCTCAATGTTAATATGGATAAAATGACACAGGAACCTGTTCTCTTTTCTGTCTCTGTTGGAGAAAATATTGCATATGGGCTTCCAGACGATATTGTATCCAAGAACGATATTATTAAGGCTGCCAAAGCTGCAAATGCTCACGAATTTATAATTTCTCTTCCACAGGTTCGTTGATTCAATCTATGCAGCTGTTTTCTTATTTTGCAAGCAATTTTATTTTCTTCTAAGTTTTGTTGATTGAAAGGGCTATGACACACTGGTTGGTGAGCGTGGAGGCTTGCTGAGTGGAGGACAGAGGCAGGTACTGTACTAAGAGGTTATCTAGACATGCATGGTGCTAGTCCATGCTTAAGATTATTTACATGTGTGGTTGTATGCATGAATGAGAGGAAAGGGTGAAAGCACTGTTCGATTCTTATTTTTTCTTCTTCAGAGAATTGCAATAGCGAGAGCTCTTCTCAAGAATGCTCCAATCCTGATCCTCGATGAGGTAATATTTTCATTTGCCTTGTGCATTTGTACATTCTTGCCATGCTGGTCATTCACACCGTGACAGAAGACATGAAACTAAAGCATTACTGCTATGCCAGGCCTGTATGTCTCTTAGTGAAGGCTTTCTTAATTTATTTTTGACGTATTATGGAACTCGATTTCCATTTAGCAAGCATAAAATAAATGCATGCCATTTCAATATTTTGTTGTTGCAGGCAACAAGTGCTTTGGATGCCGTTAGTGAGCGCCTGGTACAGGATGCTTTGAATCATCTAATGGAAGGCAGAACAACATTAGTGATTGCTCATAGATTAAGCACAGTTCAGAATGCCCATCAAATTGCTCTTTGCTCAAATGGCCAGATAGCAGAACTTGGGTCTCATTTGGAATTGCTTGCTAGGAAGGGGCAATATGCTTCTTTAGTTGACACCCAAAGGCTGGCGTTTGAGTAATATTGAATTCCATAGATACTTTTTCAAGAACGAAGACCATGCAAAAGAGGAAGATCTTGTCTAAACTAGTGGAATCACATAAAAGAAAAGGGGAGTCTCAGTTATGGAGATTGTAGGACATGAGTTGGCAAAGTTCAATTGGCAAGACCTTTTGATAGCTGTTTTATTTTTATTTTCTTTTGTATTTTGTTTGTCATAAGAGCAGGCGGCAGTGGTGGGAAACAGTTGCATTAAAGAGATAATAGCAAGTCATAGTAGGAACTATTGTTATAACAAAGATGATATAATACTCTATTCACCTGTATCGGATAAACTTATAGGTTTCTTATTATTATTCGAGCCCCTTGATTGGTGGAAAATTGAGGGATAAAAGGAGGGAGTGGAAAGTGAAAAAAGAATTTTTTGAATGTGCTTGGAAAGAAAAGTTAAAAAGGAAAGAAAATACGGTGAATGACCATTTTTCATTTTAATGCATAAAAATCAATCGTTCCAATTGGGAATGATGTGAGGAGAGAAAATGAGAGACATGTATATGTATGTTAGTTCAAAATTATACATTTTTTAAATATTTTATTTTCTTTTTCCCAAGTAATGAATGAAAAGAAAAAATGTATTTTCTTAATTAAAAAAAATGTATTTCCTTTTTATTTTTCTAGTTTTCTATCCTTTCAATTTTCTATTTTTTTTTAAATTTTCTTTTTACCCGATCAAGCAAACCCTAAATATAAGGTTTGGAAATAAACATTCTGTAGAGGATTGGGGTTTAGTCTAAGCAACAAATAAGGGGAATTTTCAAGTAACAAGAAACAAAATGAACAGCACTGTTATAGGAGTGTTCAAACAATTGGTTAGGTTATTAACTGAACTAAACTAGCATTAACCGAATTAATCAAACTGTATAATCCTATCGTTAATTGAACTGAAACTTTTTTTAAAAAATTAACCATACCAAAATATTTCGGTTAATACTGTCCGATAATTGAATTAACCGAAATTTATATGTTCTTTTTTTTTGTTAAAACAAGTATAAAACATATTTTAAAAAATATATTAAAATTAATCAAAATATATGTTTTTGTCTTGAAAGTTAACTGAATTAACCGAAATTTTATGTCTTGAAACACTACAGAAGTCTTGAAATTAACATATAATATTAATTATTAAGTTCAGTTAATTATCCGATTTCGAACCACATTAACCGATAACAAAAATTTTAAAAAAACCATTAATCAACTTTCGACCGAACTAAGTTCAGCCACCGATCAAACTAAGTTCGGTCGTTGACCAATTAACTGAATTAGATCGATTCGACCGGTTAATTCGATTTTAACCGAAATTTGAACACTCCTACACTGTTATGTACAAAAAGTTCCATGCTTTCAAAAACTAGATAAGATGATAACAACAGTCAGTTGGAAGATAAAAGAAAAGAATTCATGAGAAATCATCAACGGGGGTCCACAAATGTTCAAACTACCTCCATCAGCAATAGTGATGCTTTGCAGATGCTCCCAATAGAAAATTAAGCAGAGTTTAGCTAAGAATTTATGGTTGAGCTACTAAAGCAAATGCAATGAAAGATTCCCAATTAATACACTTTGAAGACCATCGTTTGGTAGCAAATTGTTTTGATCGATGTTAAAACAAATTTTGCAATAATAAGCAAATAATTCTTTTTGAATGATATAATAAATGTTACAATAGCAGTTACGATAGTTTAACAAAAAGCTAAGAACAGTAAACCATAAGTAAAGGAGACTAAGACTATTTTTTCTTTTTGATACCACATTTATGTTTACGAGACCTTGCGTACAAAAAAGAATCCACCATACAGTTCCACAATATAGCAAATGATTTCAACCAATTTACTTAACCTCACGAATAATTGCAGCTTCACTATCATATAACCGCATGCACTAAGTTTCTACTCAAACATTTTTTAATGGTTTAATCACTCTCCAAAAAGTGAAAATAACACGAAAAATATGGACTCACTATGTCCTTCATCAATGAACTAATTTGTGTTCTTGACTCCTTGCATTGTGCGTTGAACATGGAGGACTTGATAGCTTTTTTATAGGAAAATAAAATGAATTGTCATATCTCTAATTTTTATGTAAGTATCTTCAAAATGTAATCTCCTCAATGTTTGAGCAATAATTTCTTTATGTCTTTAACTATCTTTTTTGACAAAGTAGCTTATAAGAGAAATCATATGATCTTTGATCAAAGTGTTGGGTTTTTGTCGAGCATTCATCAAACTAGTTTTCATAAACCGTCAAGCCAAAGCAACTTGGCCTCCAAATATGTCCTCTAGTTTGTCAATCATTGTCTTAGTAGAATCACAACTTTCCAGTTACTTTTGCAAGGTACTGATCACGCTTGCCATTATGTAGCAATGAGTTATCTCATCAGATTCCTTCCAATAATTATTTACCTTAGTTTTGTCAGCCAGAAGACATTTATTATCACGAACCAACTTATGGTTCTCATAACTTAGGACAATGCTAAGATTTCCTTTTCAGTCCTCATAGTTATTTCCGTTCAATTTGTTATCAGTAAGAATATTAATTAAGGAAGTTGGTGTCATTTCAAATTGGAATATAAACGCTCGTCCATTAATTATCTTTGTATTAAAGAAAATATTCAAAAGATTTTGCAACATATGTAATGCATTTAATTTGATGTATACATCTTGCATTAAAACTTTGTAAATCTATTGTAATGGTAATTCACACACCCATTAGATTAAGTAATCGTGGGGTAACCTTAACCAATTAGTAGGAACATGGATTTTCATCCATTAATATGTGAATCCAAACACAATAGATCATACACATATTTATATGGTCATTATTCTAACTTACGTTGAATTTTGTGAGAAGTTACTTAACTAGAATAATCTTGAGCATAAAACCATCAACTCAACACCCATAAAAAGTATGTGCTCTAATATGAGTCATTATGTAACACCCCTATACCCGATCCGACCATTGGAACTCGATATAGGAATATTACATTTGGTTTCAAAGAGGTCTTGGCTAAACACTAATTCATTTGAACAATTAACAATAATTTTTTTAACTTATACAACTTGATATTATCATTAGAGGGTTTAGTATATTATCGATTAATTGATTGTGTTTGAAAATGTAATAAATATGATTATCACTTAAAATAGGGGCAAGTATCAACACTAAATCATAAGGTATTAATACCTAAAACAAGGTATTTGTACCCCTGACAAGCATCGATACTAAAATCAACTTTTGGAATCGAAAACTTTCAAAAATCTAGTGCAAGTATTGATACTAGGCTTTAGGTACCGCATTACCAAGGTGTGGTATCAATAGCAAATTGGCTTTTTTTTTTTTGAAATCTTGAAATCAAGCTTCAAGTATCGATACCTTGAGTTAATTTAGTAAAAAATACTTTGAAAATTTGCTAAAACCACCTACAAAGTTATAAAATCAAACCAGCAACTTAAAATCATTTTAAAATAGTCCAAAACATTCCAACATGACCCCAATTATCCATAATTCAAAACACATTCATTTTCACAAGCATCAAACTCATGGACTCTAACTTTAAACATACTATAATTTTATATAAATTCAACTTAAGTAAAGTTCATAAAAGTAACGATTTAGTCCCTTCTACTAGAATCTAATTAATAAGCCTATGTACATGACATACTATCGACAAAATATAAAATCATACTCTTAATCAAGCTTGGAGATGTGATGGGATAATTAAGTCTCGGACCACTTCTAGATTTTTTTTCGACTTCAACCTACGCGTTAAGCTAAAATAGCTTAGTAAGTACTGCAAGAATTAAATCGTAAACTACATTTCATATTTGAATTTAATATATATACTTGTAATGTTAATTATGTTTGTTTGAATTACCCTTACTAGTTCACATTTCTTTCACAAGGCCCAAAGTAAACTAATTAGAACAATTAGGAACACATGGAATAGAATTGAACATCGTCGAAGCAAATAACAGAGCACCACCGGAGCGAATAACAGAGCACAGCCAAAGTGAATAAACAATAAGCGCGCAATATATTCCTTAATGGCATGCCACTTATATCCTAATGATTCATATTCATCTACTTGGGCTCAACATCAATTATACAAACTTCCAATTTTTACATCTTTATCACACACATATAATAATCTTAATACATATAACTCACTTTACCACTTTATTCTCATTCACATTCTTGTACCATAATTTATTATCTTTATAATTTAATCCTTTATATTACTACTACATATAGATCTAAGATTTAAACATTTAATTGACAATTCCTATTATAGATATAAAAAAATTGGGATTTACTTGTAGTACTTACAACCAAAACTTGAATGATGAGTTTTCTTCTTCCTTTACTCATTGGCTACACTTTTTCCTTTGTCTATAATTTGGTCCTCTTCTTTTTCTCTTTTTCTGCATTTCCATAACAAATACATAACATTCACTTGTTAAAATCAAGATTATATAACATATTAATGCTTTAAGAGTAAAAATAACATGTGCATCACAAGAAATTTTCATCTTTTGCCTTGAGTTCTTAATATCACATACTAACCCTATCTTTTATCTTCCTTATTAGATAGTTATTGACCCTCTTTTCATGAAACTAAGGTAACCACTAGACTTTTCTATTGATTTAGATAGGAAAACATGAAAGAAACTTGGTGAAATGAGCTTGAAAGGTTAAAAAATGGTAGAAAAGGGCTTGGATGGAATAAAAGTAAAAGTTGGATGGAAGGATGGAGGAGGTGATGGTTGACTTTTAAGTAAAGATGAATACTTTTCATCTTTTCTCAAATTTTCTACACTCTTCTTATGAAAAAAAATCTCATGATTTTTAAGCAAATTGGTCAACTTGTTAATTAATCCTCCATCTTTACATCTTTACACTTTAACCCCTAATCAATATGTCCATAAAATATCTTATTTAACTATCATTTTATCCTTCATCATCTCTAAAATCCCATGTATGAATCACATATTGTTTGGTAAATTTTCCTCTTAGTTCTTCCTTGTTTTCTATCAAATTCTATGTCACTAACTTAGACTTTTAATTTCCATACTTTTTCTCCACTATTTTCGTTCTCCTACAATTTAGTCAATACTATGAGTTAAATTTTCCTATTTCAAATATACTTTGATCCTTCTATGAGCTCTGACAATATACTACACCACCACCTTATTATTCCTACTGAATTTATTGTTTGAAATTTTCCAATATTCTTGACCCTGCATGTTATTGTACCATCTACTGTAATGTGAGGATGTTACATTTTCTCCCCCTTTTAAATAAAAATTTTGCTTGTGAAATTTTACCTAATGAGAATAATTGTGGATATTGTTGCCTTATTGTTTCTTTCGTTTCCCATGTAGCTTCTTCAATATTTTGGTGCCTCCACAACCCTTTTACTAAAGGAATCTATTTATTTCTTAATTCCTTTACTTCTCGAGCAAGAATTTTTACTGGCTCTACTTCGCAAGTTAAATCAGGTAGAACTTCTATGAACTCAAGAGTAATCACGTGTGACGGATTCAATCGGTACCTCATTAACATCGATATATGGAATACATTATGAATTATGTCCTTCTTAGGAGGCAAAACTAGTAGCAATTGGACCAACCCGTTCAAGAATCTCACATGACTCGATAAATCATAGACTTAGCTTCTCTTTCTTTCCAAATTGGAGTACCTTTTACCATGGTGATACTTTTAGAAATATTTTTTCTCCCACTTTGAACTCAACATCTTTCCATTTCAAATCAACATATGATTTCTGCCTATCAGAAACTGCTTTTAATCGATCCCTAATTATCTTCACTTTTTCTTCTATCTCTTTAATTAGATCCGGAACCACTAATTTGTTCTTCGTCAATTCTGTCCAACAAATAGGAGTTCTAAACTTTCTTCCATACAGTGCCTCATATGAAGCCATTTTAATACTCGTATGATAACTATTATTATAAGAAAATTCAATTAGTGGTAGATACCTGTCCCAACTTCCTTCAAATCCAATAACACAACTTTTGATCATATCCTCTAAAATTTGAATCACTCTCTCAGTCTGACCATCTGTTTGAGGATGAAAAGCTATGCTAAAACTCAATCGAGTGCCCCAAGCTTCATGTAACTTTTCCAAAACCTCGAAGTAAATCTTGGATCCCCATCAGAAATAATAGACACTAACACTCCATGTAGCCTCACTATCTCACTTATGTACAATTTTGCATATTTTTCCATGGTAAAATCCATTTGTACAGGTAGAAAATAAACAGATTTCATTAATCTATCTACAATAACCTATATGGCATCTTTCTTCTTTGCAGTAAGTGACAACCCAACTACAAAATCCATTGTTATCGTCTCCCATTTCTGTTGGAGTATGCCCAAAGACTAATCATGAGATGATTGTAATCATATATTAATATAAGGCATTGCCATTATTATTTCAATTTCTTTTTCTGTGTGTATATAAATAAATTGAATTATAATAAAATCCTAAGAAAATATGATTATTCTTAAAAGGTCATTAGTCAAGTATTATTATGGGCTTGGACAACAATAATGCATTGAGACTAATGTGTAGTTGATTGATGACAAAGAGTTGTCATTGACATAGGGATGTCAAAATCAATACATGAGTATGTGTAAAAGAACAACATATTGAACTGACTAGTTATGAGTATGTTTCTTAGATTATTATGTAATAGTCACAATATTATTCATGATAACTATATAAATGATCCTCAGACTTTAAATCATCATTATCTCAACATAGTGAGTCGTGTATTTTGATACAGTTAAAACGTGTACTGTAACAAGTTGTATTATAAAGACTGATGTTGGATATACCACAATTCATGTAGTGGGATATGGTTGATCAATATAGGATTTATCCCTCCTACATAATAAGAGAAATAACTTAGGCCTCTTAATGGAGTGAGATTAGAAATGCATGCCATGCTCGAATAAGTTGATATTAGATATCACACTTATTTGTTTATTGTAGTCTGCTCAGAAAATCAAGAAATATGTGACTGGATTATACAATTGTGATTATTCCATGACTTGTGTCGAATTTAGATATTATGGATAAAAAGATATAATACATGAAAAGATTATCACAGAAAGATTATGTCAAATCACGACTTCTTCTAAATTGGGTGGAAATGATGCATTGCTAGATATCACTCATTGCTTGTAATGTTAGAAACGTTCTAATATTACTACCAACATTACAAGAGCCTATAGGGCCACACCCTATAGTTGAAACGAATAGAATCCAAATACATTTGGTAGTCTATTTAGTTGTCCTATGAATTAAATTAATTGTTGAATTAATTTAATTTGATAATTAAACATTAAACACATTATATGTACAAACTTTTTGTACACAAATAGAGAACATAGATATAATTAATATATGAATTTGATTCATACAAAATATTAATTGTATATATTTTACTGAATTTATTAATATAAATAGTTATATTAACTAATTTCGGTCAAAATATAAAAGACATGGAAATTAATATTCTTTTGGAAATAATATAATTTCTTTTGCTAACTTTCCATTTTCCTTCTATATCCAAAAGAATATAATTCATTTTTCTAACTTTCCTTTTGTCTTCTCTATTAATAAGGGAATAATCCTATATTGTTTTGGAAAGAATGTAATTCCTTTTTCTAACTTTCCATTTGTGTCTCTATTAATAAGGGAATAATTTTGATTTTTTTCTTTTAAAATATGTGATATCAAATAGGATAAAAGGATGGTAATCCATTAGTGTGTTAAGGTTACCAGCTTAATAATTTAAAAGGTCTAGCAACTGTTTTAATTCTCTCTGAAAAGTTCAAGAGAAAGACGTTTTCGTTGTGGCTTGGAATCGACATCGAATAAACAACATCATTCAATGTTTTCAATAAAGAAGGTATATTTTCAACCCGATTCATTCCTCGTACATGGATCCTTGGTTATGGATCGTCGGAATAAATTTTCCACTGTGGCACGGGGCGTACCAGTTGTCCCAACGATTTCCACTCAGGTATAGTTATTGGTTGCAATAGCCCTAATGGAATCTAATGTTCTGCTTTTACTTGCTGACAAACCAGACACTTGAAAACATATTCTACAAAATTCTTTTTTCATCATCTTTCACCAATAAAAATGTTTTAGACCCTGATACATTTTATTACTCCCCATATGCATGGCAAAAGGACCATAATGTGCTTCCCAAAGTATACTTTTCCTTAACTCTCCTTTATCAAGTACATATAACCGATCATGAAATCTCAAATACCTAACTTTGTCAACTTTAAATTCATTATTTTCCCATCTTTAATCTATTTCTTGACTGACAATATTTCTTTATCTTCATTCTAAGCATCTAGTAACTCCAAAATATATAAATTTTTTCATCACTTTCTGATCTTTAATTCAAGCAAATTCCAAGTGTTTTTCATCAGATTTTGTAATTTTGTTATAAAATACCTAATTTGGACAAAATTTAAGACACATGTTTATTTTTAACTATTTTGATGCTAAACTTACACAATTTTGCCAATTTTAAGTAGTTTGGAGCAATGAAAGAAAAAACAATCTCGAAGTCACTCTAGGAAGCTCAAATTGCTGTAGCATCCTTGCAGCATGATCCATGCAGAAAATGGTTGATTAATACACAATCATAGATGCCCCAAAAATAATATTGTTGGACACTAAAAATTCATTTGACCTAATTCTCAATCGGGTTAATGGAACTGGATAGTCTGGTGCAAAGGAAGAGGCCCAAAGAAACAATTGAAGGAGAAAGGAGCCAAAAGGCCAAAAGAGGCCTAACCGCCCATGTGGTCACCTAAATCAGCCATCCAAATCTAATTTAAAATAATTAAAATTCAGCCCCAAGACACTTTCATTTAACCGTTCAAACCCCTCTTCTTTTTAAGCCTTTTATTTTATGCACCTATCTAAATTTGGCAAGACCTTAAATTTCTCCTCGTTCATTCAAGGGCTGACCACATATGAGGAGAAAATCAAGGCTCCCAAATCCTATTTTTAGCCGTACCTCACTAGTATAAATAGACCTCTACTTTTTCATTCATTCATCACTCAATTCATTCTTCCATTTTTCATCCTTCATCTCCTATTTGTTCTCTCTTTTCTCTATTCTTCCATTCCCTATATTTCTCCCTCTCGAAAGAGTGTTGGCAGACTTTGAGAGTAGCCCCATTCAGCCATATTGAGAGCTACTTGGCTTGGTTGTTCGACAAGAAAGGAAGAGAAAATGAAGGAGCAAACAAGCTGTGCTTCAAAAACCTACCAAAAATGGCTTAGAGTTTCTTCTTTCCTTTAAATCTTTTACTTTTGCTCAATTTCAATAAAATCATGATTGCTTAAATCTTTTGGTGTTAGAATGATTTGATTTCCATAGTTCATTTTATTTAATTCTGTTAAAGGTGTTCTATGCTTTTGATCTATTTACTCATGCAAGTAAAATCATGACTATATTTCTTATACATTATGAATGTAAATAAATGACTAAATTAATTAATTAATCTAATCAAGGTTTTAATTACTTGACAAAATACTTGTATGGTGTATGTTTAATCAATTAGGGATTAAATTTGTAATAATACCAAAACTATTATTACCTTACATAACCTTGTAAAATGTTTTTTTTATGAAATTATAAGTTTATTAAACATAGAAATATGCTAGGTAGACTTAGTAATTAAGTTTAACATTTTTACTCTATTAGAGAAAGGTTAGTAAATGATTGACTTCCACAGAAATTCTATAACATCTTTTAACAATGTTTAAATAAATCTAAGCTAGGAAAGAAAATTATTCTAATACAAGCATGCTATTTTGATAACTCTTAGATCTTGCTTATTTTCTGTGTTTATTTTATATTGCTTACTTAGGTAATTCTTAGTTAATTAAATTAGTTAGTCAATCCCCTTTTACTCGTTTGCATCATATTTTAATCTATATTATTTTCACCACCAATTTGTTTAAGTTTTAACTTTTCACAAAAAAGTTGCTTATACAGTCCTCCTTGTGGAGACAATACTCTATACTTATCACTTTATTACTTGTCAATGATTGTGTACACTTGCACATTTCGTCGATCCAAGTTTTTGGCGTTGTTGCCGGGGACTGTGTTTAAATACATTATTTGTGAAATTATTATTTTTGCAAATTGGTTTAAATTTTTTGTTGAATTTTAATTTAGTTATTTTCATGTTTTATTTTAGGTGTTTATGAGTATTGATCATATCATTGACTTACACCCAATATATCCTGAAATCATAAGAACATTTAGATAAAGGAGAGCAACTCAAACACAGACTGAAGAAATGAATCTTGAGAATCAAAATCAAGATAAAGGAAATGGAGCTGTAAATTGTCAAAATCTAGTCCTTGTTTCTAATGATAGGGACTGAGCCTTAAGACAGTACGTCGTGCCACTTTTCCATGAACTTAATCTTGGTATTTTAGACCCGAGATTGAGGCACCACAATTTGAGTTGAAACTTGTTATGTTCCAAATGCTTCAAATAGTGTGCCAATTGATTGTCTTACTTTTTGGAATCAAAGTGTTTAGCAAGTCATGGATATGACAAGAACACTAAAGAATATGTGAAAATAATTAGTGTCTTTAGAAAAGATGATACATTAAATGATGAATGGATGTCTCCTTTTATAGTTGATGATCCCATACCAAAAATGGCAAACAAATCTCTCCATAATCTCCATGCTTGTGTCATCTATTGATTAAGGGAGAAGTGGTTGCTTCCTTGCCAAATTTAGCAAGGATGTTATCTTAATTTCCTCCCCTTGTGGTTTTGTTCCTTGGTGTGAGGAAGAATGAGTCTTCCTTGCTATTTTTAGCGAGGAAGTTAGAATTGTTGTCTCCATGTGTGGCTGGCCAATATGTAGTCAAAATGTGGTGGATTTTTTATTGCTATTTTTAGCATTTGGTGGATGGTTGAAGGCTTATTTCAAGGGATATATATGCTAATTTATGTTTGGCAAAATATTGGGTCCAATCTACTGTATTTGGGGATTGAATGGTTGGTTAGGGACTATTAATTATAGCAATGAATAATTATCAATTTAATTTTCTAGTAAAAATGGGTAGTGGAATTAGTTTTGGGCCTCCAACTTAAGCAATATTGGGCCTCCTTGGAATTAATTATGGATCATCTCCATTTTGAAGTCCATGTGACTGCATTATTAATCTTTCAACCTGTACTTGTCTAAGACCGAAATACGACCAAAATTTTTCCATCCTTTCCCTTAGCCCAATCAATCCCTAAAAAGATAGTAAAATAACATTCATTTAACTTAAATTCACTAAATTAATGCAACCCTATGGAAATAGGAGAATATAGAAAAATAATGTAAAAAACCATAGAAAGTGTTATTTATATACTTGGAATTTGCATAATTTGTAAATAAAAGAGTGCTGAAAGATCTATATACTTAGAATGGAAATGGTACAAAATATCGGCTACTTTGCTCACTCGACTACATACCTTCTAATCATCTGATCTGCATATTGCTTAAACAAAAACGGATCCTCCCAAAAATAATATCTAACATTGATAAGTCATAATTTATACATATTTTTATCCCATGCTTAGCACATTTTTGGATGAATTATCATTAGATTTGTGGAATTTGATGCTTCTAATCCTTTAATTTCATATCTTATATTTAGGTGAGCATAGGAAAGTAAAAAGAGCGAGAAACGGGCCAAAAACAGAGAAAATGGGCCAACGTGGAAAATCAACACGGCCTGGACTTCCTCACACGGGTAGACCACACGCCTGTGTATTTTTGGCAGACTTCAACATGGCCTAAAGCCACCCCAACACGGACGTGTCTATTTAACAGTCTTGAACACGGTTTGAAGAAATTGCACACGGATGTGGCACACGGCCGTGTCCCTGACGAGCCCAAGTCTAGTTCTATTCGAAAAAGGCTACTTTTGGACTATTTTGGGCATTCTAAAGCCTATTTAAAACACCCTAGAGGAGGATTAAAAAGACACACAGAGTAGGAAGTAAGGAATTACTCGAAGAAAGCTGATTGATCCATCTCAGAAGTCGAATTCTCCTTCAAGACTGAAGATCTCCCTTCAATTTCCTTCAGGGTTTTTTTGGGTTTTCTTTATGTTTTGTCATTATTATTCTTCTGAGATGTTTTCTTTTATAATTATGAACTAAATCCCCTAAATACCTAAGGGGGATGAGACTTAAGACGAATCTTGTTAATATTTTCTGAATTATATGATAAATACTTGATTTGTTCTTAATTATGTTCTTAACTCTTGTTTTAATATTCCACGATATTGATTCAAGTATTGACGTGCTTATTCAGAGGATGAAAAATCCCTGTCTAAGAGTAGATCATTCATAATTAAGCGGAGTTGCATGCAATCCTAGAGATAGGACGACATAAATCTGCCGTATTAGAGTCAAATCTAATAAGGGAATCCATAGATCGAGTTAATGCAACACTAGGGGGTTTTAATTAGAAAGAGATTTCAATTAATCAACCTAGGGTTAGACGTTATTAGTATCGAGAGGGATAATAGTATAAATTAGGGATTTCTACGGATCAAGTCAAGTAAATAAATCGTCTAGTTCAGAGTCGAATAACAAGTGAAGTCTAGGTGGATTCTTCCCTTGGGTATTGTCTAAATCAATCAGTTTTCCCAAAAGTATTTCCCCAATTTACTTTCTGTGCATTCTTAGTTTAATTAATTAGTTTAGATAAAACAAATCCCTTTATTTTTAGGCTAGATAATAAAAAGAAGGTTAATACTAGTACTTTTAGTTCCTGTGGGTTCAACATCCGGTCTTGCTATAAACTATACTACTGTTCGATAGGTATGCTTGCCTTCATCGTGATCATAGTTAGTTTCAGTACGATCAATAATAAATATTACAACTTATCGCGAGTGTAATCAAGTTTTTGGCGCCGTTACCGGGGAACTAAAATATTAGGAACACTCAATATTTATTACTTTAGCCATTATTTTCTTATTTTTATTTTTATTCTCTTTTATTCTTTTCTGACAGGTTTTCATGGTTTATGATTAGAAGAAAGCCGTCGGGACCATTACTTTTTGACAGTGAGATCGAAAGCAGAGCTCGCAGAAACCGAAGAGAAATTAAGAGAAGCCTACAATACATAGAGGAAGGACAAGAGGACATTATTCACACTGCAACCAAGGAGATGGCTAATAATCAGAATAATCCGCTACCTCCTGTGGTTGCTGCTGATCCAGTAAATCAGAATCTTGCTTCTCGTACTATGGATGATTATGCTAAACCTACTTTAACAGGAATTGAATCGAGTATAGTTAGGCCTGCTGTTGCTGCAAATAATTTTGAACTGAAACCTAACACGATTCAAATGATACAATAGTTTGTTCAGTTTGATAGTTTGCAGGACGATGACCCAAACACTCATTTGGCAAATTTTCTGGAGCTCTGCGACACTTTTAAGATCAATGGCGTTTCTGATGATGCCATTATCCTTCGGTTATTTCTCTTTTAGTTGAGGAATAAGGCTAAACAGTGGTTGAACTTGTTACCACGAGGGTCAATCACTACTTGGGAATAAATGACCGAAAGTTTTTTACTCAAATATTTTCCACCTGCTAAAATAGCTAAACTAAGGAATGATATTTCTTCGTTTGTGTAGATGGATTTAGGAACACTCTACGATACGTGGGAGAGATATAAGGATCTATTGAGAAGGAGCCCTCACCATGGGTTACCTTTATGGCTACAAGTTCAAACCTTTTACAATGGTATGAACCCCTCGACAAGAAAAATGATTGATGCAGTCGCTGGTGGAACCATCAAGAATAAGACACCTGAAGAGGCTTATGAATTTATTAAAGAAATGTCACTAAATAACTATCAGTGGCAAGTCATAAGGACTAAGCTGACCAAAGCAGTAGGCGTTTATAACGCTGACTCGGTTGCTATGCTGTCAAATCAGGTAGAACTCTTAAATAAAAAGATTGATGGTTTACTTGGTTCCACACAGGTACATCCAGTTATGTAGTGCAATGCAAGTGGAGGTGGAATGAGCAATCCAGAATATCCAACCTATGGCCACAACATGGAGAACGAACAATTGAATTACATGGGTAACAACTCTAGACCTCAAAATAATCCTTACAGTAACACTTACAATGCTGGTTAGAGGAACCATCCAAATTTCTCATGGGGAGGCCAAGGAAATCAAAGACCACCACCCCCTCTAGGCTTCCAACAACAACCTTACCAGCAAGAGAAAAAGCCGAACCTTGAGGAGATAATGAAAAAATTTATTTCAGTAACAGAAACCCATTTTTAGAACACTGAAACTGCACTAAAAAATCAGCAAACGTCAATTCAAGGGCTCGAGAATCAAATTGGACAGCTGGCTAAGATGATTTCAGAGAGACCACCAGGAAGTCTACCTAGTAACATCGAGCCCAATCCAAAAGAGCATGTGAAAGCAGTTACACTAAGGAGTGGGAAAGTGTTAGTTGAATCTGAAAAGAAGCCACCACAAGAAGCTGACAGAAACGAAGGAGAGGAGGTAAAACCCGAAAACAATGACAAACCAGTGCAAAAGGAATATAAACCACCAGTCCCATACCCAGCAAAGTTGAAGAAAGATCGCATGGATGCATAATTCGGTAAATTTCTTGAACTTTTTAAGCAATTACATATCAACTTACCTTTTGTTGAAGCTATCTTGCAGATGCCTACATACGCAAAATTTTTAAAGGAGCTTCTAACAAATAAAAGGAAGTTTGAGGACTTATCTACAGTGGAACTCAACGAGGAGTGCTCGGTCGTACTCCAAAATAAACTGCCAACCAAACTGAAAGACCTAGGAAGTTTTACTATTCCCTGTTTAATTGGTAGTTTGAATGTTGAGAAGGCACTAGTTGATTTAGGCGCTAGTATTAATTTGATGCCATATAAGATGTTTAAACAACTTGGTCTTAGGGAACCTAAACCCACTAGGATGAGTATTCAATTAGCTGATAGATCTGTTAAATATCCTAGGGGTATCATAGAGGACGTACTTGTGAAAGTAGATAAATTTATATCCCCTATTGATTTTGTTGTGCTTGACATGGATAAGGATGTTGAAGTGCCTTTAATTTTAGGTCGTCCATTTTTAGCCACTGCTAGGGCCGTTATTAATGTGGGAGATGGTAAACTTGTGCTTAGAGTAGGTGACGAAGAAATTATTTTTAAAATCTATGATGCCATGAGATTTTCTAGGGAGCAAGATGACTCATGCTATTTTATTGACTCTATTGATCATGCTACTCAAGGTTCTTTTTAGGAAATCATACATAAGGACACGTTGGAACTGTGTCTTACCTAAGGAGAGGAGGTCGATGATGATGATTTTGAGATAGGTAAGGTAAAAACTAAACTAAACTCCAATGAACCCACTCAAGACAAGCAAAATATGAGGGTATCAAGACAAACGATAAACTTAAGCAAAATCCCTCTATTGAAGAACCCCCCAAACTGGAACTTAAACAGTTGCCAAATCACTTGGAATGTGCATTCCTTGGAAATAATTCTACATTACCAGTGATTATTGCTTCTAACTTGCAACCCAAGGAGAAAGAAGAATTACTCCAAGTATTAAGAGAACATAAAAGGGCCATAGCTTGGAAAATTTCTGACATCAAAGGGATCAGCCCTTCTTTTTGCACCCATAAAATTTTATGGAAGATGAATATAAGTGATGTGTGCAAGCTTAAAGACGAATGAACCCAACATGAAAAAAATTGTTGAAGCTGAGGTAATTAAACTTCTTGATGATGGAATTATTTATCCTATTTCTGATAGTTCTTGGGTAAGTCCAGTGCTGGTTGTTCCTAAGAAAAGAGGTATGACTGTTGTAACCAACGAGAAGAATGAATTAATCTGGACAAGAATAGTCATAGGTTAGAGAGGTTGCATTGACTGCAGGAAGCTGAATGATGCCACGAGAAAAGATCACTTTCCCCTACCTTTCATTGATCAAATATTGGAAAGATTATCAGGGCACATGTACTACTGCTTTCTAGACGGACTCTCTGGTTATTTTCAAATCCCAATAGCTCCTGAAGACCAAGAAAAGATGACATTTACATGTCCATATGGTACGTTTCTTATCGTAGAATGCCTTTTGGATTATGTAATGCTCCTGCTACTTTTCAGTGCTGCATGATGGCCATTTTTGATGAACTCGTAGAATACATCATGGAGGTATTTATGGATGATTTCTCGGTATTCGGTAACTCTTTCCATCTTTGCCTTAAAAATTTAAAATGAGTTTTAATAAGATGTGAGGAAACAAACCTTGTGCTTAATTGGGAAAAATGTCACTTTATGGTTTAAGAAGGTATCGTGTTAGGGCATAAAATTTCTAGCAAAGGGATTGAGGTTGACAAATCTAAAATTGAAACCATTGAAAAATTACCTCCCCCTAGTTCGGTTAAGGCTATTAGAAGCTTTTTAGGAAATGCTGGTTTTTATAGAAGATTTATTAAAGATTTTTCTAAAATAGCTAATCCTTTGACTAAATTACTAGAAAAAGATGTGCCCTTTAACTTTGATCAGGAATGTTTATAAGCATTTAATACTTTAAAGGATAAATTAATTAATGCTCCAATTATAATTGCACCTTATTGGAATTTGCCTTTTGAACTAATGTGCGATGCGAGTGATTTTGCAGTAGGTGCAGTTTTGGGATAGTGAAGAGACAAGCATTTTCAGCCTATCTATTATGCTAGCAAAACTTTGACAGTTGCCCAAGAAAACTACACTACCACAGAGAAAGAGTTGCTAGCTGTGGTTTTTGCATTCGATAAATTTAGGTCATATCTAATATTGTCTAGAGTTGTCGTTTACACTGACCATTCTGCCCTTCGCTATCTTTTAACTAAGACTGATGCAAAACCTCGACTCATTCGATGGATTCTATTATTGCAGGAATTTGACTTGGAGATTCGGGATAAGAAAGGAGCTAAAAATCTCACTGCTGATCATCTTTCTAGACTTGAAAACTCAAGTACCAAAGAGCTAGATGAAGTTGAAATAAATGATTCGTTCCCTGAAGAATAATTTTTTGCTATATCTGATTCTGAAGCACCTTGGTTTGCAGACATTGCAAATTTTTTAGCCGCTAACATTATCCCAAAAGGGTTGACACACCAGCAAAAGAAGCAATTCTTTAATGATGTGAAAATTTACTTTTGGGACGACCCTTTTCTTTTCCGTATATGTGCAGATCAAGTCATTAGGAGATGCATTACAAGGTCAAAAGCATTGAAGATCTTGGAACATTGCCACTCAAGACCGACTGGAGGACACTACAGTGGAACTAAGACTGCACATAAAACGCTTGAATCAGGTTTTTATTGGCCCACGCTATTCAAAGATGCCAACAGGTATGTTACTTCTTGTGACAAATGCCAACGGGCATGTAATATCTCTAAACGTGATGAAATGCCTCAAACATATATGCTTTCATATAAAATATTTGATGTTTGGGGTATTGACTTCATGGGTCCATTCCCTAGTTCATTTGGGAATAAATACATCTTAGTAGCCGTTGATTATATGTCCAAATAGATAGAAGCCCAAGCCTTACCTACTAATGATGCTAGAGTGGTAGTACGATTCCTTAAGAAACTCTTTAGATTCGGAACACCTAGAGCAATTATTAGTGATAGGGGTACTCATTTTTGTAACGCCCAATTTGATAAAACCCTTAAGAAATATGGAGTTCATCACAGAACAACCACCTCTTACCATCCTCAAACTAGTGGACAAGTCGAAGTGGCAAACCGAGAGATCAAACGGATTCTAGAAAAGACAGTAGAATCAAACAGGAAGGATTGGGCGATGAAAGTAGATGATGCTTTATGGGCTTATAGAACTGCTTTTAAGACTCCCATAGGAACATCACCTTACAGACTTTTTTATGGAAAAAGTTGTCATCTACCATTAAAACTAGTACACAAAGCATTCTGGGCTATTAAATTTCTAAACATTGATCCCAAACTTACAGGTGAAAACAGGTTGATGTAGTTGAACGAGTTAGATGAGTGGCGAACCAATGCATATGAGAACTCACGCCTATAGAAGGAAGCAACAAAGTGCTGCCACGATACTCATTTAAAGCAACGCAAACAGTTTAAAGTTAGAGATCTTGTCCTGTTATATAACTCGAGGCTCAAATTGTTCCCTGGGAATCTTAATTCACGATGGTCAGGTCCTTTCGTAGTTCAATCTGTTTTTCCATATGGCACAGTAGAGGTAAGTCACCCATCACAAGGCACTTTCAAGGTAAATGGACATCGTCTCAAACTTTATAACGGTGAGAATTTTAAAGACGATGGAGAGGAGCTACGACTCCACGAACCTCCCTAAATACACCTACAAGGTAAAGTCGAGCTTAGACTATAAACAAGCGCTTCTCGGGAGGCAACTCGAGTACTAACGGTTTTGATTTATTTAAATTTTAGTTTTAACATCTAAATCACTAACTGAGTCTTTGAACATAGGTTTCAAAAATCCACATAGCCGGGCACACGGGCGTGCCTTAGACCGTGCTCACAACATGAGAGGCGACATAGCCGTGCGATAAGGTCGTGTGAAAACAGAGCAAATTTTTTTCCCAAAACACGGGACTCAATAAGTTGCCACAGCCATGTGACATGGCCATGGGCAATCCTACCAAATCAACAAGGGCGTACGACATGCCCGTGCCTGGAAGCCATGGTAGAAACTGAGGAATCAACACGAGCGTGCGACACGCCCGTGCCCACCACTCGTGGTCGAACTTGTCAAATTAACACGGGCGTGCGCATATATACACGGGCGTGGGAGAAGCGAATGAAGTGGGACACAGCCGTGCGACACGGCGATGTGCACGAACACGTCCAAATTTGAAAACCATGAAAAACACGAGCTGAAATAAAGGCACATGGGCGTGCCCCACAGCCGTGTGCCCCAATATCTACATTATTAATTTTATTTCTTTTTAAGACTCTTTTTTTTAGGATTTTACAATTTTATTAAGTAATTTATCTTTTCAGCTATTTCTTTCTGAGTAATCATGTTTCTCTATATTCCTAAAGAGTTATTGATTCTATCAAAGTTATAAAGAACTCCAAAGCTCATTATTACTTAAGAATTCACAACTCCACTGGAAAAGGTCCTGCACGACTGCCATGTCCTACCCGGCCACCACGATAACCTCTTCACTGGACACTATGGTTGTGGAACCCAACCTCTACCACCACCGGAGTATCCTCCTCCTTGCCATAGCCAATTACTTTCCATAACCATAATTCAAGGAATCCATTTAATATTCAGGAAGTTTCACTTCTCTCCCTATCTTATGATCTTATATCTATATTTTCCACTAACTTTATCTTTGTACATTGAGGACAATGTACATCTTAAGTGTGGGGGGTTATTTATATCACTATCAGAAAAATCCCTAAATTTTGTCTTATTCTCATATGAATCACTCATATCACTATTAGAATGAATTTTGATTAATTTATGATTTTTATTGATATGTCTTGAATTGAAACATAGGTATTTATGCATTGATGGTTTAAACTTTAAGTAATTAGAGAATCAAGCATGATAAGTTGATTTTTGAGTATTAAAATTTTTTTAGGTTATTTCCCCAAGTTTAGGTATTATCTTGAAATTGAAATTCACAGGGTTAACATCAAAAAGCCATAATTTTTGTGAGATCTTGAGCCTTTAGAGCATATATTATTTCTTTCATGCTCACTTTTATTGGTGCTATGAGTAAGCCAATATTGATTTGTTATTCTAGAACTTGCTTCGATTATGCATGTCAAGACCACACCATTGATTTGATATGTCAAGATGATAAAGGCACTTAGGTTTAACCCACTCACTCTATAAAAGCCTACCTTCATAATTAACCCTTAGTGAACCCCCTTAAGCTTAACAAGCCATTTATTGATTTACCCCTAATATTAACCCATAACCCATTATTATTGAAATCCCCTAAATTAATTTAATCCCTATTTTTGTTGAGATTTGATTTGAATAAATTACTTAGCTATGTTTTATTCTATGTTACTTGATTTGTAAAAAAAAAAAAATGAAATTGTGTAATGCTTGGGTTAAAACGATATTATCCATGAAGAAAAGCTCAATTCTAGATCTTCTAATTAGGAATATAATTTGTCGATTTTAGTATTTTTCTAATTAGGTAATTTTTCAATTCAATCTTGATTCTAACATTCTCTTTCAGCTTGTAACCACACCCCCTAACCAAAGCCACGTTACAAACCTCTAAAGACCTTTTGATTTATGTATCATCTCAATATATAGTGGTGGAGATTTGATCTTCACGCAAGCCTATGGTAATAACTTTTCATATTGACTGTTGAGTGCTAAATTTATTGTCTTTAAACACCTCAAGTGATTTGAGTGAATCCTTAGTGAGGATGTTAAACTCTGAGATATTTTGAATCAAAGGTGATTACTTAGATGAGGGGAGACACCTATGTTTTTCGTGATAAAATATTCAACTTGGAATGTTTGAAACTTTAATGTTCTTCTAGTTGACCTCTCAATGTATGATTGCTTATGGATTATTTTGAGATATTATTGATAGGAATTATAAGTTGAAAAAAATGATTTCTTAATTGTGAATTGAGGATTTTGCTTGAGGACAAGCAAACGCTTAAGTGTGGGGGTATTTGATAAGTCATAATTTATACATATTTTTATCCCATGCTTAGCACATTTTTGGATGAATTATCATTAAATTTGTGGAATTTGATGCTCCTAATCCTTTAATTTCATATCTTATATTTAGGTGAGCATAGGAAAGTAAAAAGAGCAAGAAGCGGGCAAAAAACGGAGAAAATGGGCCAACGTGGAAAATCAACACGGCCTGGACTTCGTCACACGGGTAGACCACATGCCCGTGTATTTTTGGCAGACTTCAACACGGCCTAAAGCCACCCCAACACGGGCGTGTCTATTTAACAGCCTTGAACACGGTTTGAAGTAATTGCACACGGGCGTGGCACATGGTCGTGTCCTTGACAAGCCCAAGTCTAGTTCTATTCAGAAAAGGCTACTTTTGGACTATTTTGGGCATTCTAAAGCCTATTTAAAACACCCTAAAGGAGGATTAAAAAGACACACAGAGTAGAAAGTAAGGAATTACTCAAAGAAAGTCGATTGATCCATCTCAGAAGCTGGGTTCTCCTTCAAGACTGAAGATCTCCCTTTAATTTCCTTCAGGGTTTTTTTGGGTTTTCTTTATGTTTTGTCATTATTATTCTTCTAAGATGTTTTATTTTATATTTATGAACTAAATCCCCTAAATACCTAAGATGGATGAAACCTAAGACGGATCTTGTTAATATTTTCTGAATTATATGATAAATACTTGATTTGTTCTTAATTATGTTCTTAACTCTTGTTTTAATATCACAGGATATTGATTCAAGTATTGATGTGCTTATTCAAAGGATGAAAAGTCCCTGTCTAAGAGTAGATCATTCATAATTAAGCGGAGTTGCTTGCAATCCTAGAGATAGGATGACATAAATCTGCCGGATTAGAGTCAAATCTAATAAGGGAATCCATAGATCGAGTTAATGCAACACTAGGGGTTTTAATTAGAAAGAGATTTCAATTAATCAACCTAGGGTTAGACGTTATTAGTCTCGAGAGGGATAATAATATAAATTAGGAATTTCTACGGATCAAGTCAAGTGAATAAATCGTCTAGTTCAGAGTCGAATAACAAGTGAAGTCTAGGTGGATTCTTCCCTTGGGTATTGTCTAAATCAATCAGTTTTCCCAAAAGTATTTCCCCAATTTACTTTCTGTGCATTCTTAGTTTAATTAATTAGTTTAGATAAAACAAATCCCTTTATTTTTAGCCTAGATAATAAAAAGAAGGTTAATACTAGTACTTTTAGTTCCTGTGGGTTCGACATCCGGTCTTGCTATAAACTATACTACTGTTCGATAGGTACGCTTCCCTTCATCGTGATAATAGTTAGTTTCAGGTACGATCAATCATAAATATTAAAACTTATCGCGAGTGCAATCAAACATCATGAAGGAATTTCCTCCTTTGTGGATATGTCAAATCGAGCGGGATTAAACCACTAGCCAAAAAGTTAGCATAATTTGCAAACCAAGGAATTTTATGGAATTAATTTACCTCGAATATGTGTTTTTCTGGAAAATACTTATTAATAGGAACTAAGGAGTGGGTTTTGTCTTTTTCCTCCAATCTGGACAAATGGTTTGCCACTTGATTCTTTATTCCCTTCCTATCTTGTATCACAAAACTAAAATCTTGGAGTAACAAAATCCAATGTATTAATCGTGGTTTTGCATCTCCCTTTGAAAGTAGATATTTAATGGTCGCATGATTAGTATAAACTATCACTTTTGTACTTACAAGATATGAACGAAATTTATCAAAAGCAAAAAAAAAAAAAAAACAAGTAGCTATTTTTTCGTTACAGTATAATTTAATTGTACTCCCATCAAAGTTCGATTAGCATAGTAAATGGATGGAAAATTCTATTCATTCGTTGTCCTAACACAGCTCCTATTGAATAGTCGCTCGTGTCGTACATCAGGTCAAATGGTGAACTCCAATATGGGGTTGTAACACCCCACACCCGTACCCTACACTGGGATAGAATACGAGGCGTTACCTAACTTGAACACATACATTCACACGTTTCCGAGTCACCAAAAATTGGTCAAATTTAAAACTTTTCCAAACTTTACCATAAACTACTTAATATGGGTCTACGAGGCTTAAAACATTGATTTGAAACCATTCGGGACTGATTCGAGTCATT
The DNA here is from genome assembly GCA_025698475.1 of Gossypium anomalum. Classification (NCBI taxonomy): domain Eukaryota; kingdom Viridiplantae; phylum Streptophyta; class Magnoliopsida; order Malvales; family Malvaceae; genus Gossypium; species Gossypium anomalum. The sequence continues at coordinate 46,685,361 of CM046963.1, forward strand.
TAAAGAACTCTGAAAAACAACACGTGATCCAGGGGCACACGCCCGTGTGAGAAGGGCAACACACCTATGCTGATGGCCCATGTGGTTCACACGGCCTAAGCATTTAAGGACACGCTCATGTCTTTTAGTCGTGTGGAATTAATTTCCAATTCGAACCTCATGGGTTTTCACATGGCCTGACACACACCAGTGTCAATGACCCGTGTCCCTCACACGGCCAAGGCACACGCTCGTGTGCTAAGCCGTGCCCTTCACACGGCTGAGACACACGGTCGTGTCTCTGCCCGTGTGTTACTACCATGCATACTGACTTGCAAATTTTACGTGTAGGGGACACACGGCCTAAACACACGCCCGTGTGTCTACCTGTGTGGACAAAACAAGACTATTTACCAAGCCTCTTTGCCACCCTTACTTACACAACCTACATAAGATCAACCTATACCAATTCAAGAATAACTTACATAACCAAAACAGTTACAATAATGAACATTTCATTTATGTAATATACTTATCCATGAAAATAACATCTTTTGTATATATATATATATAACAGAACGAATATTAGCCCCCATTCAAGGCTTTATACAAAACAAATGGTTTTAACTCAACCCAACACATTTGACCAATTTCCCAGTGACACAAAACATTAAAGTCTAAATCCTATACATGCCATAGTCAAAAATAGAAGATTTAACTATACCGAGTGCTTCAGATGATAGTGTGACTGGCTTCTCCGACGTAAGCAATGATCCTCGAATTACTTTGGTGGCACTACAAGAAAGTGGAAAGGAGAGGGAGTAAGCACAAAGCTTAGTAAGTTGCATGCAAATAAATATAACAACAACTCCACCATTAATCAACATGCTCATAATACAAAAGAAGGCATAAGCATAACTTACTCATCACTATCCAATACAAATCATATAGCATATATTGAGCTTACATCTCATACATACTAAATAAGTACCTGTACCACTCACAACAAGGTTATACTTTTCTCATTAACTTAAACCATAACTCTCACCGTTGAACCATTCGGAACACTACCAGATATTCAATAAGCTTCAAACATGGGGTAGAATGCCGATGCCATGTCCCAGACATGGTCTTACACTGGCTCATATCTCAAGTCGATGCCATGTGCCAAACAAGGTCTTACACTGACACATCTCGTAGCCGATGCATGTCCCAGACATGTCTTACACTGGCTTACATCTCGAGGCCGATGCATGTCCCAAACATGGTCTTACACTGACTATCATCATCGAGGCTGACGCCATGTCCCAGACATGGTCTTACACTAGCTCTCACATAACTGTGCCGATGCCATGCCCCAGACATGGTCTTACAGTGACATATCTCATAACCGATGCATGTCCCAGACATGTCTTACACTGGCTTACATCTCGAGGCCGATGCATGTCCCAAACATGTCTTACACTAGCTCTCGTCTCAATGCCGATGCCATGTCCTAGACATGGTCTTACACTGGCTCTCATAATGTGGTTGATGCGTGTCCCAGACATGTCTTACACTAGCTTACAATAACCCATACGTCATGGCATGAATATCCGATTTATTTCTTATGGTTTAAACGTGAATTCTACTATCTCAATTATCATCATGCGTTCTCATTTCCACAATCAAGCATTTCATGCTATATCAATTTAGCACATATAATAACAATGTAGTTGTATTATTTACATACAACTTACCTTGGATTACAAAACATGGCGACTAGTCGATCTAATCTACTTGCTTGGCCTTCCCCCGGTCTAGGTTCAGATTTTGAATTTCTTGATCTATAATAACGAAATTCACTCGTTTTATCAGCACATTAATCTAGACACTTGAAAATTCATAATTGGGCAAAATGACCATTTTACCCTTAGACTTTCACAAAATGACCATTTTACCCCTATGCTCAAAAATCTATTTTTATCAAATTTATTCATATCATAAGCCTAGTCTAACCCTTTTCACTCTTATAGCAATCCAAAATTTCCACTATTTTGCACATTTATCACTTATTTTATAACTTATGCAAAATGGTCCTTAGTTAGGGTTTCCATGAAAACTTCTTCACAAAAGTTGTTTATTACACATCTAATACTCATATTCTTCCATAAAATTTCAGAAAAAACACATGAACACTCTCATGGTAAAACCCTAGACTTTCAACCATTTTGCAAAATAGTCCCCTCATTTGAAAGCTCATGCTTTAAGGGGTCCAAAAATGTAAAAATCATAAAGAAAACTATCAAAATCACTTACTTGAGAGAGGGATAAGTTGCTGAAGTTTTCAAGCTTCCCAAGCCCCTCTAATGGCTGATATTTTGGTGGGAATAAAGAAAGAGTAAAGAAGATGAAGGCCAATTTTTATTTTATTCAATCTCTTCACTTAAGTCACCAACCTACCTAATTTCTTTGACTTTTCTATTTCCTTGTCCCTATGGCCGGTCATGCTCTTTTAAAAGGGTCTAATTGCCCTTTTAAGAGCCCTAATTTATGATTCATGAAAATTTAACACCCTTAGCTATCAAAATAGGACTTTTGCACTTTATGCGATTTAGTCCTTTTTCTGAATTAAGCATGTAATCGCTGAAATTAATTCACCAAAATTTTTATGCACCTTCATAATCATGCTATAACCCATAAAATAATATTAAAAATAATTTCTCCGACCTTGGGTTAGTGGTCTGAAACCACTATTCTGACTAGGCCCAAATTTGGGCTGTTACAATTCTCCCCCTTAGGGATTTTCGTCCCCGAAAATCTTATTAGTGAATAAGTTCGGGTATTGATCTCTCATGGTCTCCTCGAGTTCCCATGTGGCTTCCTCGACTCCATGTCTATTCCACAAAACTTTCACGAGTGCTATACTCTTATTCCTCAACTGTTTGACTTCTCAAGCCAAAATCCTGACCGGCTCTTCGCCATAAGTAATGTTAGGATGGATCTCAACCTTTGATGGCTCAATAACATGCGAAGGGTCTAATCTATATCGACGTAACATGGACACATGAAAAACGTCGTGGATCTTTTTCAATTGTAATGGAAAAGCCAATCGATAGGCCATAGGCCCTACTCTCTCGGTAACCTCATAAGGTCCTATGAAACGAGGACTCAACTTGCCTCTTCAACCAAATCTGAGGATTTTTCTCCATGGGGATACTTTCAAAAACACTCGATCACCAACTTGAAATTCGATCTCTTTCTGTTTCAAATCTGTGTAAAATTTCTGTCTATCCGAGGCGGCCTTCAAACAGTCGCGAATCACTTTAACTTTCTTTTTAGTCTCTTTGACTAAATCGACCCCGTGAATCTGACTCTCTCTGAGCTCAGTCCAATATAAAGGCGTTCGACACTTTCGCCCATATAAAGCCTCATAAGGCGCCATCTTCACACTTCAATGGTAACTATTGTTGTAGGTGAATTCAACCAATGGTAAGTACCTTTCCCAACTACCTTGAAACTCGAGAACATAACACTGCAACATGTCTTCTAAAATCTGAATCATTTTTTCTGACTGACCGTCGGTTTATGGGTGAAATGCCATGCTAAAATTCAGTTTAGTTCCCAATGCCTCTTGTAACTTCTTCCAAAACCTCGAGGTAAATATCGGGTCTCTATTTGAAATAATCGACAGAGGCACTCTATAAAGCCTTACAATCCCGGAAACAACAAGTCGACCAGTTTCTCATGGGAGTAGTCGGTACGCACTGGTATAAAATGTGCCGACTTTGTTAGCCTATCCACAACAACCCAAACAACATCCTTTTTCTTCGGGGTTATCAGTAAACTCATCACAAAATCCATAGTAATCCGATCCTACTTCCACTCAGGGACCGTGATAGGCTGAAGTAGACCTGACAGTACATGGTGTTCAGCCTTCACTTGCTGACACACAAGACACTTGGAAACGAACTCTAAAATGTCTCCTTTCATTCCCGACCACCAATATATTTTCTTCAGGTTGTTGTACATTTTCACACTACTTGGGTGGATAGACAAGCAACCACTATGTGCCTCTCGCAAAATCTTCTGAATAAGCTCTCTATCCTTGGGTACACAAACTCTATCTTTGAACATTATGCACCCATCGGTACCAATCCGAAAGTCTAATTCAACCCCCGACTTACACTGAGTTCTCTTGGCTTACAAATCCTTATCACCTTTCTGAGCTTCACAGATCTCTTGTAGAAACATCGGCCTAGCTCTCAACTCTGCTAGAACCAAACCATCATCTAACAAAGCCAATTGGGTATTCATTGTTCTCAACGTAAATAATGATTCTCTACTCAATGCATCGACGACCACGTCCGCCTTTCCCGGATGGTAGTCGATAATCAACTCATAATCTTTTAATAATTCCAACCATCTCTGTTGTCTCAGATTTAAATCCTTCTGAGTCATCAGGTACTTAAGACTTTTATGTTCGGTGAACACTCGGCATTTCTGGCCATACAAATGGTGTCTCCAAATTTTCAACGTGAAAATGATGGCAGCCAACTCTAAATCGTACGTCAGGTAGTTTATCTCATGTGGCGTAAGCTATGACTTTACCTTCTTGCATAAGCATGCACCCCAATCCATTTAAAGAGGCGTCGCTATATACCACAAACTCTTTCCCCGATTTCGATTGCACTAACACTGGGGCTTCGATCAACAAAGCCTTTAATTTCTCCAAACTCTGTTGGCACTTCTCCGTCCATTCAAACTTGACATCTTTTTGCAACAACCTTGTCATCGGAGTTGCTATCATCGAGAATCCATTCACAAATCTTTTATAGTATTCGGCCAAACCAAGAAAACTTTGAACCTCTATCACATTCCTCGGCAGTTTCTACTCAACAATAGCCGAGATCTTACTCGGGTCAACTCTAATCCTGTCACCCAACACAATGTGTCCTAAAAATCTGACCTCCTTAAGCCAGAATTCACTCTTACTGAACTTGGCGTACAACTGCTTGTCTCTCAAGGTTTGTAAAACTATTCTCAAATGCTCCGCGTGCTCACTCTCATCACGCGAATAAATCAATATGTCATCGATAAAAATGACGATGAACTTATCCAGATACAGTCGAAAAATGCAGTTCATCATGTCTATAAAATCGCTGGGCCATTCGTTAAGCCAAAGGGCATGACGAGGAACTCATAATGCCCGTATCTCGTCTGAAATGTAGTCTTCGGTATATCTTGATCTTTAACTCTTAATTGATAATACCCTGAACTTAGGTCAATCTTGGAAAACACGGTGGCTCCCTTCAACTGGTCAAACAGATCATCGATCCTTGGAAAGGGGTACTTGTTTTTCACAGTCACCTTGTTGAGCTGTCGGTAATCTATGCACAATCTTATCGATCCATTCTTTTTCTTCACAAATAGCACTGGAGCACCCCATGGAGAAAAACTCGATCTCGTAAAGCCCTTATCCGTTAAATCTTGTAGCTGTACTTTCAACTCCTTTAATTCCGTTGGTGCCATCTTATACGGGGCAATCGATATAGCAGCCGTGCTAGGTACTAACTCGATACCAAACTCGCCTTCTCTAGTTGGAGGTAATCCAGATAACTCTTCTAGAAACACATCTATAAACTCACAAACCACTGGTACCAATTCAATCTTTGACTCAGACACTTGAGTATTCAAAACAAAAGCGAGATAAGCCTCATATCCTTTCCTCAAATACTTATCAACAGTTAAAGATGATATTATTACAGACAAGTTATCCGATTCATCTGGTCCATTTCGAAGAACATTTTGATCTTCACATTTCAACTCAATAGATTTTCTTCCACAGTCCACTACAACACTATGAGAATTTAACAAATCCATCCTAAGGATTACATCAAATTCATTAAACGACAATAACATCAAGCTAGCTAGAAAACAATGACCTCTAATTGTCAAAGGACAATTTCTACACACTTGGTCAACTAGCACATGTCTGCCTAAAGGGTTGGACACTTTAACCACAAATTTAGTGGACTCTACAAGCATGTTCATACGAGATATCAATTCCATACAAATATAAGAGTGGGTAGACCCCGGGTCAATTAAAGCAACAACATATATATCATGGATAGAAAAGGTACCCGTGATTACATCGGGAGTCTCTGCCTCTTTACGGGCACATATAGCATAAGTCCTTGTAGGCGCTCTACCCTCGGACCTCACCGCAGCATCTCTTGGCGCACCTCTACTGCTAGCCCACTTCCAGGGTTCTTTTGTGGTCTACCCCTCAAAAGAGCACTACTTGCCCTCACATCTTGCTTTTTCTCTTTGTCATCTAATTTGGGACAGTCTCGGATGAAGTGGCCTAGTGACCCACATTCAAAGCATCCTCTTTCATTCCCTCAGCACTCACCGAAATGACGCCTACCACATTGCAAACATTCTAGCCTATTTGGTCGAGCACTACCAACACTCACGATAGGAGTGGTCTGGGCTCTAGAAGCTGTGTTCTGCTGGTTCTTGTTTCTATTCAAGAACCCCACCGAAGCATTCGATCGGGTAGTGAATTCCTTCGATCTCTTAGATGAGGACTGATGTGATTTCCCCATCTGTCTTTTCCTTGAGTCACGCGACTCAATAGCCACTTTTCTCCTCTCTTAACCAACTCTTCTGCTTTGCATGCGCTCTCAACAAGTACCACAAATTCCCTTAGCTCTAAAATGCCAACAAATACTCAGATATCTTCATAAATACCATCCTCAAACCTTTTACACATGGTGGCTTCTGTGGATACGCACTCCCGCGCATACTTGCTGAGTCTCACAAACTCACGTTCATATTCCGTCATTATCCTACAGCCTTGATTCAACTCTAGAAATTCCTTTCTCTTTTGGTCTATGAACCTCTAGCTAATGTACTTCTTTCAGAGCTCTTCTTGGAAAAATTCTCAAGTTACTCACTCTCAGTACAAAGACACGAGAGTATTCTACCATTGGTAGGCCAAATCTCACAAGAGCGATACTGCACACTTCACCGCTCCTCAGATGTGCACGATAGTTCATAAAATACCCTAATGGTATTCTCCAACCAAAACTCTGCTCTGTTCAGGTCATCATCTATGTTAGCCTGAAATTCCTCGGCCCATTGTTTACGAATCTTGTCTATCGGAGGCTTCTCTCTCCTAATCACGTCCATTTCTTGCGGAGCTACAAGGGCATACTAAGGAATAGAAGGAGGCGGGGGAGGTGGAGTGTTCGGATTCGCACGAACAAACTCCGTGTACCAAGCATCCATCATTCGGAGGTAGGCTTCTCTAGCCCCTTCGCCCTGGCCCATAGTCACGGGCTCACTCTCACCTGGCGCAATCCTTTCAACGGAAGCCGATGCGTTACTCTCTACGTCATCCTCCGTAGCTCTATCAGGATCCATTTACTATATGAAAATATAATTTATAATCGTCAGGAGTCGTCGCACTATCAATATACAGTTATGACATGTAAAGCTAGACTCATACTCATGCTAAGTTAGTCCTAGATACTACTAAACTATAGCTCTGATACCACTAAATGTAACACCCCACACCCGTACCCTACTCCGGGATGGAATACGAGGCGTTACCTAACTTGAACACATACATTCACACGTTTCCGAGTCACCAAGAATTGGTAAAATTTAAAACTTTTTTGAACTTTACCATAAACTCCTTAATATAGGCCTACGAGGCTCAAAACATTACCATTCGGGACCGATTCGGGTCATTTAAAGAACTTTGAAAAATAGCACGTGATACAGGGGCACACGCCCGTGTGAGAAGGGCAACACACTTGTGCTGATGGCCCGTGTGGTTCACACGGCCTAAGCATTTAGGGACACGCCTGTGTCCTTTACCCGTGTGGAAATAATTTCCAATTCGAGCATATAGGAGTTTTCACATGGCTTGACACACGCCCGTGTCCATGGCCCGTGTGCCTCTCACGGCCATGACACGCCCATGTCCTAGCCCGTGTGCAAAAACTTGGACATTCTGTTTCTGACGTCAGCAATTCTTAAGGGCCACACGGCCAAGGCACATGCCCTGTGCTAAGCCGTGCACTTCCCACGGCTGAGACACATGGCCGTGTCTCTGCCCGTGTGTTTACTACCATGCATACTGAGTTGCAAGCTTTATGTGCAGGGGACACACGGCCGGATGCATACTGATAGTGTGATTGGCTTCTCCAACGTAAGCAATGGTCCTCAAAATACTTTGGCAGCGCTATAAGAAAATGGAAAGGAGAGGGAGTAAGCATAAAGCTTAATAAGTTGCATGCAAATAAATATAACAACAACTCCACCATTCATCAACATGCTCATAATATAAAAGAAGGCATAAGCATAACTTACTCACCACTATCCAATACAAATTATATAGCATGTATTGAGCTCACATCTCATACATACTAAATAAGTACCTGTACCACTCACAACAATGTTATACTTTTCTCATTAACTTAAACCATAACTCTCACTGTTGAACCATTCGGAACACTACCGGATATTCAATAAGCCTCAAACATGGGGTAGAATACCGATGCCATATCGCAGACATGGTCTTACACTGGCTCATATCTCAAGTCGATGCCATGTCCCAAACATGGTCTTACACTGACTATCATCATCGAGGCTGACGCCATGTCCCAGACATGGTCTTACACTAGCTCTCACATAACTGTGCCGATGCCATGCCCCAGACATGGTCTTACAGTGACACATTTCATAGCCGATGCATGTCCCAGACATGTCTTACACTGGCTTACATCTCGAGGCCGATGCATGTCCCAAACATGTCTTACACTAGCTCTCGTCTCAATGCCGATGCCATGTCCTAGACATGGTCTTACACTGGCTCTCATAATGTGGTTGATGCGTGTCCCAGACATGTCTTACACTAGCTTACAATAACCCATACGTCATGGCATGAATATCCGATTTATTTCTTATAGTTTAAACGGGAATTCTACTATCTCAATTATCATCATGCGTTCTCATTTGCACAATCAAGCATTTCATGCTATATCAATTTAGCACATATAATAACAATGTAGTTGTATTATTTACATACAACTTACCTTGGATTACAAAATATGGCGACTAGTCGGTCTAATCTACTTGCTTGGCCTTCCCCCGGTCTAGGTTCAGATTTTGAATTTCTTGATCTATAATAACAAAATTCACTCGTTTTATCAGCACATTAATCTAGACACTTGAAAATTCATAATTGGACAAAATGACCATTTTACCCCTATGCTCAAAAATCTATTTTTATCAAATTTATTCATATCATAAGCCTAGTCTAACCCTTTTCACTCTTATAGCAATCCAAAATTTCCACTATTTTGCACATTTATCACTTATTTTATAACTTATGCAAAATGGTCCTAAGTTAGGGTTTCCATGAAAACTTCTTCACAAAAGTTGTTTATTACACATCTAATACTCATATTCTTCCATAAAATTTTAGAAAAACACATGAACACTCTCATGGTAAAACCCTAGACTTTCAACCATTTTGCAAAATAGTCCCCTCATTTGAAAGCTCATGCTTCAAGGGGTCCAAAAATGTAAAAATCATAAAGAAAACTATCAAAATCACTTACTTGAGAGAGGAATAAGTTGCTGAAATTTTCAAGCTTCCCAAGCCCCTCTAATGGCTGATATTTCGGTGGGAATAAAGAAAGAGTAAAGAAGATGAAGGCCAATTTTTATTTTATTCAGTCACCAACCCACCTAATTTCTTTGACTTTTCTATTTCCTTGTCCCTATGGCTGATCATGCTCTTTTAAAAGGGTCTCATTGCCCTTTTAAGAGCCCCAATTTATGATTCATGACAATTTAACACCTTTAGCTATCAAAATAGGACTTTCGCACTTTATGCAATTTAGTCCTTTTTCTCAATTAAGCATGCAATCGCTGAAATTAATTCACCAAAATTTTTATGCACCTTCATAATCATGCTATAACCCATAAAATAATATTAAAAATAATTTCGTCGACCTTGGGTTTGTAGTTCTGAAACAACTGTTTCGACAAAGGCCCAAATTCGAGCTGTTACAGGGGTAATGATTATTGGTGCTAAAGTTAATCTTTTCTTCAACTATTCAAAAGTTGTTAAAAAATCATCATCAAAATTTAATACTGAAACGTTTTCCAATAGTTTACAAAGAGGTTTGGAGATTTTTGATAAATACTTAGTGAATCTCCTGTAAAATTCAACATGTCCCAAAAACTCCTAATGCCCTTCACAGACACTAAAGTGGGAGATTATCAATAAAATCTATCTTTGCCTTGTCAACTCCTATTCCTTGTCTTATAATTCTGTGTCCCAAAACAATGCCTTCTCTCACCAGGAAATGACATTTCTCCCAGTTGAGAATGAGGTTCATCTCTTTGTATCATTTGGGCATTTTGGCCAAATTATCTAAATATTTGTCATAAGAGTCTCCAAACACAAAAAATTCATCCATAAACACTTCCAAACAATTTTCAACCATGTTAGTGAATATAGCCATCATACACAGCTGAAAAGTTGCAGGTGCATTACATAAACCAAAAGGCATGCACCTAAAAGCAAATGCACCATATGGAGATGTGAAAGTTGTCTTCTGTTGATCTTCTAGGGCTACAAGGATCTGATTGTGTCCTGAATACTCATCAAGGAAATAATAGTAATCGTGCCTTGCAAGTCTATCTTATTCAACTTATATTAATCAATACAAATCCTCCAAATAGTAACTATTTTGGTTGGAATCAACTTACTATTTTCATTTGTTACAATTGTGATGCCACCCTTCTTCGGCACACATTGGACTGGTCTCACCTAAGAGCTTTCTGAGATAGGGTAAATGATTCCCGCATCTAACCACTTGATGATCTCCTTATTGACTACCTCTTTCATGATTGGATTTAACCTTTTTTGACCATCAATAGTTCCTTTTTCACAATCTTCTAAGATGATTTTATGCATACAAAAGATGGGCTAATACCTTTGTTATCAGCTATCGTCTAATTGATTACCTTTTTGAATTTATTCAAGATATTAATAAGCTTCTCTTCTTTTTTCTTAGTTAATTCAATCGAAATAATTACAGGTAGAGTCGAAGAGTTACCCAGAAAAACATATTTAAGGTGAGAAGGTAGTACCTTTAACTCTAACTTGGGTGGTTCTTTAGTTGAAGTATTCAACTGCTTATAAGCAGGGGAATCCAACTCCAAAGACTCAAAATGGGGTTGCTGATGTGATTTCTCAAACCCAAATAGAACCTAAAACATATGCGAACGAGACCCACATTCGATAGTTAGAAAAAAATTCATGTTTTTGTTAAGGATCGTCTTGATTAGGAATAAATGGAGGGGACCTTGATGCAAGGTAATTGAATATTTAATGAATTGAAGATATAAAGAACTCGACCCACTTAAAACTTAACAAATTACCTGAACCTTAGTATGTGATGTCGCCACACTCCAGGATGGATTTGGAATAGAGTGATAAGAAAAGGTTTAATGCCATAAAATTGTTAAGTTTTCATAAGTTCAAAAATTCAGTTAAGAACTGTGAGAGAAACTTCTTACAGATAAGTTTTATATTCAAAGTTGTATGTAATCATTTACAATGGCATGACAAACAAAATATAAACCTAGGAGACTAAAGGCCACATTCGACCATTAAGTAATTCATACATGGAAGTTAAATTAATTCATTGAACACATGAATGGACACATTCTTCCCTTCTAAGCCGTGCATGAATTCTTAAGGAAGAAGAATCCACTTGTGTGTTAAATGCTCATCAATTGCTCATATCATTCCCATTGGTTGTTCCTGATCTTGTAAGTGTCATGCACACTTCATTAAGTCTTACATTAAAGCATGGCATGTGCATAAATAGTTGTATGCATCTTTTAATTCATTCACCAAACTCATGCATGAATGTGGTGATTCATTGTGACGCATTTAAGGTTGCACTTCTCCCTTTGATGTTCATGCATGTAATCAATGCATGAACATAAACTAATTAGTCACATTAAGCTCCCATACTTCCAATCGACCATGCACCTAGCATATCCCTTGAATTTGACCAAAGTTCAAATGCATAGATCAATGTATTTGGCCTCCAAATGTGAATGGTCATATACAACAAAATAATTGCATGAATTTTGATGATTCCATGAATGGACTTACGCATACATCAGCTTTAAATGAAGGTTGATGATGGATTTAAAGTGGTCAGCTAAACAGTCCCTACAAAACCATTATAAATAGAAGATTAGATCACATCAAAACAAGCACATTTCGAATAAGCTCAATGACATTAAGAAGAACAAACACAACATATTATATATTCAGGAACACAACACCATTATGATTTAAACTAGACTCTCAACATAAGTAAATCAGCACACACATAATTCATGATAATAAAACCAACCTAAAGATAAAACTTAGCCAACCGATTAAACATAAATAACTTGACATATGCGAAATAAAAAAAATTATGGATAAACTTGAAATGTAAATTTATTGAAGTAAAATAAAGCTAGAATTAATCTTAAAGATTCAAGGTGGATGAATGGATAGATCAGACCCACTAAAATGTACATCTATCACTTGAATTGTGTGAACCAGATTTGAACTTAGACTCGGCCCATCTCGGATGTCTTTGACTTGGCCTTGGCTCTAAGGCCCGTGCATCAAGCCATAAAAGTCTTCCTTGAAACGACCAACTATGGCCCTTGTAAGTGACCCAATAAGAACTTGAAAGGGATCTAGCAAGGCCTTATGCGTTCTTTACGCAATTAGGCTTTGAATGTTCGACCCGTTATCATCATTCAAATGTACACTAGAATTTGTCTTAATACTTGATTATGGAATCACATCAGTTGTAAAGTGAATCCCTTCAATTCAACTTCCAATTCAGATTGATTTTCATCTTCTTCATCATCACTTAGCATATCTGGTGCTAAGAATTGTTCTAATGGATCATCCATTGGAAATGATTTCGTCTAATCCATAGCCGGACATTCTTCTCTCGCATCAGGGTATCTCATAGCTTTGAAAAATTAAAAGTTACCTTATTGTATTGGACTTGCATGGTAAGTTCTCCATTCTAAGCATAAATTAATGTTCTTTTGATTGTTAACAAAAGTCTTCCCAAAATGATAAGGACTTCTTTAGCAACTTCAAAATCTAAGATAAGAAAGTTAGCAGGAAAAATAAATTTAGCAACATGTATTAGAATATCTTCAATCTTTCCTTCAGGATGTGCTATTGATCGGTCTGCTAGCTGTAGTGTCATTGTTGTTGGTCTAACTTCACCAATTCCCAATTGTTTAAACACAGATGTGGGCATCAAATTTATGCTCACTCTCAAAAATCATAAAACTATACCACAATATGAATTATCGATGTTACACAGCATGGTAAAGCTTCCAAGGTCTTTCATATTTAGTGGTAACTTGTTTTGTAAGAATGCACTGCACTCCTTAGTTAAAGCCACTGTCTAAAATTCTCCCAACTATCTCTTCTTCGAGAGGATGTCTTTCATGAATTTAACATAATTCAACATCTATTCCAAAGCCTCTACCAATGAAATGTTGATATGTAACCATTTAAGTACATCTAAGAATTTCTTAAAGTGTATCTCATGTTGTTGCTTATGGAATCTCTGTGAGTAAGGAGGTGGTGGAGGTTTTACCTTGACTGGACAACTTTTTGGAGGTAGCGTTGGTTTTGCATCTACCTTGGGTGTCGATTCTTCAGGACTACTCTATTGTGGTTGTGCCTCAGTAGGGATCAAAGGAATAGGATTTTGCACTATGGGGGATTCAACTTCTAGTTGAACTTCCTTCTGATTATGGATAACAAAAGACTCATGTTTGGATTCAACAACTACTAGTTCCAACACCTTTCCACTCTTTAAAGTAAAAATTTACACTATTCCTTGCTTGTGCCTCTGGGATTCTCCGTATCACTTGGCAAAGCATCTTGAGGTCTATTTCTTAGCTCATTGGCTAACTGTCCCATTTGGTTATCCAGATTCCTTAGAGTCAGATCATTTTTGGTCATATATGCTTTCAGTAGGTTTTCCAAATTATTTCAAGACTTGGCTGGCTGAGGTTTTTGCATCTGTTGAGAAAAATATGGCAAATTTACTCCAAGAGAAATTGGGATGATTTCTCCATGAAGGATTATAGTGATTCAATTGTGGACTTGGGCCATTCCTATTTTGATGTTGGTTTTCGATAGAGTAAATAGATTTGGGATTGGGTGGACATTCTTTAAATGTGTAACCATCACCACAGTAAATACATGCGATGTTCTCAAGATGACTTGGTTGTTGACCTATCATGTTAGTGTTGCAATCGTTAACAAAAATATTCTTAAGCATGGAAGTCATAGTAGATACCTGAGCTACTGAAGATGTAAGAGCATCAACTTCAAGAACTCCTGCCACTCTTCTTCTTGCGGCTGTTCAATGAAAAGGCCACTTGTAGTTGTTACTCGAAATCCTTTCAAGAATATTATATGCTTCATTGTATGACTTTGAAAGAAAAGCTTTGTTAGCTAAAGCATCTACCACCATTCTTGTGTGAGCATTGAGACCATTGTAGAAGGTATCCAGTTGAATGCAATGAGGAATTCTATGATGAGAGCATGTAACACCCCTTACCCGTGTCTGACACCGGAACAGGTTATGAGGCATTACAAACTTAAACGTAAGCAAACATGCAAAACCGAGTCATAAAATTTTGTCCAAATTAAAACCATTCATTTACATGTATTTTGTCCCTTATATGGGCCCACGAGCCCCAAAACATACTTTAGAGGTGGTTCGGGACTAAACTGAGAACTTTCGAACCTTTTACAACACTTAGAGAATTTTTCTACTAAGATGGACCACACGCCTGTGTGGCTTGGGACACGCCCGTGTCCTCAGCCCGTGTAACTCTCTGACTATGACGTCATCAGCCAAATAAGGTCACACGGCCAGGGCACACGCCCGTGTCCTTGGGCTGTGTGGCGAATTAAATTCCAAAATCAGGTGCAGACTTCACACAGCTTGGGCACACACTCGTGTGCTGAGGCCATGTATCTCATACGGTTGAGACACACGGCCGTGTCTCTGCCCGTGTTGTAACACCCCTAACCCGTATCCGTCTCAGATTTGAGTTAAGAGGTATTACTAGACATATCAGAATATTTTGCGACAACTTCACAATTACAAATCATACATCGTCATATCATAGTCAAATATCATCATAAAGTCCCCTTATTAGGTCAACGAGACCTTAAACATGTTCGGGACTAAACCGAACACATAGAAAATTTTTGATTACTTAGAAAAATTTTCAACATTTCAAGTGCCACATGCCCGTGTGAACAGGCCGTGTGCCTCACACAGTTACCAGACACGCCCGTGTCATAGATCGTGTGCAAATAGAGCATACATACTGACTTGTACGACTGGAGACACACCCGTGTGCCTTGTTCGTGGTCGAAATTGACTTGAGTCACACGGCTGACCACACGCCCGTGTGTCTAGCCCCGTGTACCCTTCGAAATGGCCACACATGCCCATGTATCAAGGCTGTGAGTCTCACATGGCCACCAGACAGCCTTTCACTGTTGGAAACTTTGATTTAGATTGGTAGTGTCTAAGCCGTGACAAAACTGTAGGTTCTACTGACTTATTTCGTAGGGATACCCCATGGGACACACAGCCTTGTAGCATGGCCAAGTGTCACACACGGCTGAGACACACGTCCATATCTCCACCCGTATGGACAAAAATAGGCTATTTATAAAGCTATTTTGCCACCCTATTATCACAAGCATTTAAGACCACATTTCATAACTCAATATGCAATCAAAACATTACCAAATCAAGCATCATTCATGCTTCAATATCATTTATCAATTCCATAATATCATCAACCAATTTCATGTTCACTCTCTAAACCAAAACATATCAAAATCACATGCCAAATTTATTCAATCATACATGATCAACATCTCAAATTACCATATCAATCTCATACTAAGATTATACCAAATCCATAACTAAATCATTACTCAACTAAAACATATAACCAAGACACCATACATACGTACCATAAAACATACTTTTCAAAATGAGCTTATACCATGCCCGAATATACACAAACATTAACATCATTAACAAGCCATTTTCGCATGGCTATATATATACAAATCAAAATGAACCATATCAAAACTAGCCTATACATGCCACATAACCAGAAACTCAAAGCTTTTATTTACTGAAGCGATAACCGGATAGTGTGATAAGGTCTCCTACGAATTCCAACCCGAGCAAGTCTCCGAAACTCTAAAAACATGAGAAAAATAAACAGAGTAAGCTTTGAAAGCTTAGTAAGCCATAAGCAAATAAATCATTTCAATGATATTTATAGTTCAATAATACTAAACTGAATTTAACAAATCTCAATCACATATACATTCATTGTACTTGTAAATTCATATAACCACATTAAATAACTCCACTTATCTTAGTTATCACTGAACATATAACCATGCTTTCAAATTCAAATAACAGCCGTTAGCTTAATCATATAAATCAAGCTCACACATATTAATTACATTGCCAACCAAACCACGGTCATTTATTACAAATCATACATCAAAATCATGTTTCATGTTTCATAATTCTCATGTCCAAAACATAGGACCACAATTTCATATAACGAGCATATATAACACATCATTCATATCATTATTTATCATATATTCATATGTCTCATATAGCTCATCTGTTCATAATTCATTTACATATAACATATGTAAATGTACATATACTTACCTTCACTTTCAAACATTGTGTACATTTCCAAACGTACTTGAATCGAATAGTCATTCACATATTTATTCATTTCTCAAAATGGCCATTGAACCGTTTGGAATCAATAAGGATACCCGGATAGCTTGGAAAACTCCTACAATACCAACGTCCCAGACGTGGTCTTACATGTAATCAAATATCAATGCCATTGTCCCAGACAGGGTCTTACACAAAATCAAATACGATGCCGATGTCCCTGATATGGTCTTACACGTAAATCATAAGTCGATGCCAACGTCCCAGACGTGGTCTTACACGAAATCACATATCAGATCCTATGTCATGACATATGTATCCTATACTATTCCTATGGCTCTCGATTTCACATATTCAATCAGTCCACACTCGAAACAAATTCTCCAAAGCTCAATTCAATTCGGTAACATATATATACTTATTTACAACTCAATTCAGCACATATAATGCACATACATTTCAATTTAAGAACATTTATTATTTATGAACTTACCTCGTACTAACACGAACGGACCGGAATGACTATTTGATAATTTTTGACTTTTCCCGATCCAAATCTGATTTCCTCATTTCTTGACCTAATTCAATACAAATTTGGCTTGTTTAATAACATATTTACTCAAATTCATTTAAAAACACATAAAAGGGTAATTTTCACTTTAGCCCCTAACATTTTACATTTTTTACAATTTAGTCCTTATTTCAAAACAACACAAAATACTCAAAATTTCACTATGCCCATGTTAGGCCAAATTCACCTTCGGTCCCTAGCAGCCATTAATTCAATTTATTTCACATTTTGACCCCTCAATTTACAAATTTCTCAATTTAGTCCTTAATACACATTTTTATCAAAAATCACTTAATTAAACATAATAATCTATCAACAAAGATTTATTTTTCATCATCAAACAACAAATTCATCACATTATCAACAATAGAAAATCTCAAATTCATCATCAATTTTGAAAATTAAATCATGGGCTAGGTAATATACAAAGCAACGATCTCAAAAATATATAAATTATCAAAAACCGAGCAAAACACATACCCGAATCAAGCTTTCAAAGGTGCCGAACCTAGCTTGCTCAACAATGGTGTTTTTCACCTTTAACATTCGGCAATAGTGAAGAAAATGATGAAAAAATGTTGTTTTATTTAAATTTAATAACATTATTTACAAATTACTAAATTGCCATTAATGAAAACATTTAAAATTTATATAACAGATGGCCATTTACGTAATACTCCACTAACTATGGTATAATAACAACTTAAGGACCTCATATTTACTAAACCATAGCAAATAAATACTTTAACAAATAGAAAGCCACTTTTGCATTTTACGCGATTAAGTCCTTTTATAAAATCGAGCACACAAACGATAAAATTTTCGCACGAAATTTTCACACATATCATATATCATGATGTAAACACAGAAAATAATATTAAAATATTTTTTTGACTCATATTTGTGGTCTCGAAACCACTATTTCGTCTAGGATTTAAATCGAGTTGTTACACATGTGTTTACTACTGGGCATTCTGTTTTGCATTAATTAGGGTGCAGGGGACACATGGCCGGATCACACGCCCATGGGGCAAGCCGTGTGTCACACACGGTCTAGACACATACCTGTGTGAGCAACTTTAAGGCTATTTTCCAAGCCAATTGTCACCCTTATTTATACAAACACATATATGGCTTCAGTGATAACTTAACACTCATAAACATAGCTTATGCATGACAACATCTCCTCACATTATACTTGTTTAAGACTCCCTATTATGACAATCAAATCTTACCATCACATATATGAATAGTAGTATCTCTTAGACTTGCATGCATGCATTTCCATACCATCTTATACATATTATTCATCAACATTCCATCATCCATAACCATAGGCCATATCATAATGGAATTGGCACATACACACATAGATGAATAGGTTTACAACCCAATAAGTATTATGAGACAAATCTCATGGCTATACATAAAATAAATCAACTATCATTATAAGCCAACACATTTGGCTAGGCCAATATGACATATAACAAAAAGACTAGGTTCCTATACATGCCATATTCAAAATGTTGAGACTAACTATACCCAAATAATCCAATCGATAGTGTGAACATGCGTCCTACGTACTTTGATCCCCAAGCTAGCTTGACAAAACTATAAGAAAATGGAAAAGAGAGGGGGTAAGCATAAAGCTTAGTAAGCTTGCATGTAATTAATAAACAAGAAGGATATGCATTTTTATACACATACATAACATAACTTGCCTCATCTCATTCTCAATAATCATTGTAGTCATACCCTACCTCATACAATTTACATAATATTCAATAGAACTCAAGATCATAATTTATTTATTCTCCTCTTACCAAAGTTTTATCATTTCGTAATCTCAATAACTACCAGCTTGGCGTACATACTTGTACTCTTTCAACATGATCATACCTCGTCATTTCTTTGACAAATCCTTAGACTACCAGTTGAACCACTTGGAATACTAAGGGCACTTGGAATTACCATACACAATAAGATGCCAATGCCATGTCCCAGACATGGTCTTACATGGGATCTGACATCGATGCCATGTCCCAGATATGGTCTTATACGAATTCTCATTTCAACGCCATGTCCTCAACGTGGTCTTACACGAAATATCATATCAACGCCATATCCTAGATATGGTCTTAAATGGTAACTCCTACTAGTCCCGATGCCATATCCCAGATATGGTCTTATACGGGATCCCATCAACCCAAATGTCTTAATTTGTATACCCTAAGTATTCTTAAGGTTCAACCAGCTTTTGTCACCTCAAATATTTATCGAACAACATCAATAGTATTCACGAAGACAAATATACAATT
The DNA here is from genome assembly GCA_025698475.1 of Gossypium anomalum. NCBI lineage: Eukaryota > Viridiplantae > Streptophyta > Magnoliopsida > Malvales > Malvaceae > Gossypium > Gossypium anomalum. The sequence goes on from CM046963.1 coordinate 46,705,097, forward strand.
CTTACAACATTAGTTGCTAAATGCATAATTAAAAGTTGTATCAATCACACACAAACTTACCTCGGTACAAAATATAGGCAACTAATTCGATCTAGTCCACGATCTTGCTCTTTCCTCGGTCTAGGCCAGAACTTCGTTTTTCTTGATCTATAATAGAAAATTTCACTTGTTTAATTTCCACATTATTCCAAACAGCCCATAAATCATATTTTGTCAAAATTACAATTTTTTCCCTAAACTTTTACTTAATTACAATTTAGCCCCTAGGCTCGTAAAATGAAATGCGGCCAATTTCTTTTTTACCCAAGCATAGCCAATTCATACTCCCTCTTATAACAACCCGCATTTTTCATCAATCACATTTTAAACACTTATTTTTACAAGTTTTACAAACAAGCCCTTTCATGAAAAAATAGCTTAGAAAAAGATGTTCATCTATCACCAAACTTCCATATTCCTCCATTAATCATCAAAATACATGCATGACACACATGGATAAATTTTTGAACATAAACCCTAGCTCAAAATAATGGTAGAAATAGCTATATTATGCTTCAAGGATCTCAAAAACATCAAAAACATAAAAAACTATCACCAAATTGACTTACATGTAGAGGGTTTATTGTGCTGAAAATTTCAAGCTTCCATGGGGTTTTTCTCCTTGAATTTTTGGTGGAAAAATATGGAAAAGAAGATGACCATTTTATTTTTATTTTATTAGTTTTTGCTTTTGTCATCAAATACCAAACCATACCTAATTTTTGACTTTTTGACTTTTCATTTATTACACTTCATGTACAGCCATACACATATATAATGGCCTAATTACTCATTGAGGACCTCAAATTTTAAGTTCTATAGCTATTTAACACCTTTAGCTAAAGGAACACAACTTTCGCCTTTTACGCGATTTGGTCCTTTTTCACAAATGAAGCATTCAAACGATAAAGTTTCTTAACAATATTTTTACACAATCCTGTTATCATGCTGTAGCCCTCAAAATACTACTAAAATAAAATTTATGGCCTCAAATTTTTGGTCTCAAAACCATTATTCTGACTAGGCCCAAAATCAGGATGTTACAACTCCCCCCTTAAGGATTTTTGTCTCTAAAAATTTACCGATAAAGAGGTTTGGGTATTGTGCTCTCATGGTTTCCTCAGGTTCCCATGTAGCCTCTTCAACACCATGCCTTTCCCACAAGACTTCTCATGATTTCCTCAGGTTCCCACGTAGCCTCTTCAGCCCCATGCCTTTCCCACAAGACTTTCATGAGGGCAATACTCTTATTTCTCAATTGCTTGACTTCCCAAGCCATAATCTTAATCAGTTCCTCACAATAAGTCATATCTGTTCGTATCTCAACATTTATCGATGTAATCACATGTGAAGGGTCTGATTGGTATCGGTGCAACATAGATACATGGAACACATCATGGATCTTTTCCAATTTAGATGGCAAAGTCAATCGATATGCTACTGGCCCTATCCTTTCGGTAATCTCGTACGGTCTAATAAAACACAGACTCAACTTGCCTTTCTGACCAAATCTGATAACTTTCTTCCACGGGGACACTTTTAGAAATACCTTATCGCTGACTTGAAACTCAATTTCTCTTCGTTTTAAATTCGCGTAGGATTTCTGTCTATCCGAAGCCACTTTCAAGCAATCTCGAATCACCTTTACTTTCTCTTTGGTTTCTTTAACCAAGTTGACCCCATCAATCTGATTCTCTCTGAGTTCAGTCCAATATAATGTTGTTCGGCACTTAAGCCTATGTAATGCCTCATAAGGCACCATTTTCAACCTCGACTGAAAGCTATTATTGTAGGTAAATTCCACCAATGGCAAGTACTTTTCCCAACTGCCTTGAAATTCAAGAACACAACACCGGAGCATGTCTTCAAGTATCTGTATTACTCTCTTTGATTGACCATCGATTTGTGGATGGAAAGCGATACTAAAACTCAACTTTGTACCTAAAGCTTCTTGTAGTTTTTTCCAAAATCGCGATGTGAATCTCGGATCCCTATCCGAAATAATCGACAAAGGTACTCCATGAATTCTCACAATTTCTGAAACATACAACTCGGCTAGCTTATCTATTGAGTAGTCGGTATGTACAGGAATAAAGTGAACCGATTTCGTTAATCGATCAACTACAACCCATACAATATCTGTCTTTCTCAGTGACAACGACAATCCCATCAGAAAGGCTATAGTAATCCGATCCCACATCCACTCGGGAACCATCATAGGTTGAAGTAAACTCGAAGGTACTTGGTGCTCGGCTTTCACTTGCTGACAAATTAAGCATTTCGAGACAAATTCTGAGATGTCTCTTTTCATACCCGACCACCAGTACAATCTCTTCAAGTCGTTATACATCTTAGTACTACCCAGATGAATTGACATACAACTACTATGTGCCTCATGAAGGATTTTCCCAATAAGCTCATCCTCTCTAAGTACACAGACCCTATCCTTGAACATCAAACAACCATCGGAACCAATCTGAAAATCTGATTCGACGCCCGACTCACATTGAGCTCTCTTGGTTTGCAAATCACTATCACCTATCTGTGCTTCACAGATCTCTTGGAGAAACATCGGTCTAGCTCTCAACTCTGCTAGAATCGAACCATCATCGAACACAATCAACTGAGTATTGATGGCTCTCAAAGTAAATAAGGATTTCCTACTCATGGCATTGGCGACCATGTTTGCCTTGCCCGGGTGATAGTCAATCACTAACTCATAATCTTTTATCAACTCTAGCCACCTCCGTTGTCGCAAATTCATATCTTTTTGAGTCATCAAGTACTTTAAACTCTTGTGATCGGTGAATACCCGACACTTCTCACCATACAAGTGATGTCTCCAAACCTTTAACACAAACACAATGGCGGATAGCTCTAGATCATGTGTCGGGTAATTTTTCTCATGTGGTTTCAATTGCCTCGAAGCATAGGCTATCACTTTCCCTTCTTGTATAAGTACACAACCCAATCCATTTAAGGACGCATCACTATAGACCACAAATTCTTTTCCCGACTCGGGTTGCACTAATACCGGAGCCTCAGTCAATAATGCCTTTAATTTTTCAAAACTCTGTTGGCACTTTTTTGACCATTCGAACTTGATATCTTTTTGCAACAATTTTTTCATCGGAGAGGCAATCATGGAAAATCCTTTAACGAACCTTCGGTAATAACCGGCTAAGCCCAAAAAGCTTCTAACCTTAGATACGTTCCTCGGTAATTTCCAATTAACAATTGCCGAAATTTTACTTTGATCAACTCGGATCCCATCACCCGACACAATATGCCCCAAAAATCTGACTTCTCTAAGCTAGAACTCACTTTTACTAAACTTAGCATACAACTGCTTATCTCTCAACATTCGTAAAATAGTTCTTAAGTGATCGGCATGTTCAGACTCATCACGAGAATAAATCAAGATATCATCAATAAACACCACAACAAATTTATCCAAATAAGGTCAGAAAATTCGGTTCATTAAATCCATGAAAATTGCTGGAGCATTCATTAAACCAAAAAGGCATCACTAAAAATTCATAGTGACCATACCTTGTTCGAAATGTAGTTTTCGGCACATCCGAGTCTTTAACTCTTAACTGATAATAACTGAACCTCAAGTCTATCTTGGAGAACACTGTGGCTCCCTTCAATTGATCAAATAAATCATCTACCCTCGGCAAGGGATACTTATTCTTTATCATCACTTTGTTGAGTTGTCGGTAATCAATACATAGCCTCATTGAACCATCCTTCTTTTTTACAAATAAAACTGGTGCACCCCACGGTGAATAACTAGGTCTCGCGAAACCTTTATCTGTCAATTCTTGCAATTGGGTTTTCAACTCCTTTAACTCAGTTAGAGCCATCCTATACAGAGCAATAGAAATGGGTGCCATACCCAGAACTAGATCAGTACCAAATTCTACTTCTCTAATCGGAGGCAATCTAGGCAATTCTTCTGAAACACGTCCAGATACTCACATACTACCGGTACTAACTCAATCTTTAACTCTGACTCTTTTTTATTCAACACAAAAGCAAGATAAGCTTCGTAACCCTTCTTTCCACACTTTTGGCAATCATAGAAGAAATCACCACAGGCGAGCTATTCGACTCATCTGAATCAACCTGGAGAATATTACCATTTTCACATTTCATTTCAATAAAATTTCTCCTACAATTTACTATTACATCATGAGCAGTTAACCAATCCATACCAGAATCACGTTAAACTTGTCAAACGGCAAAAGCATAAGGTTAGCCAGAAAATAGTGACATCTAATCATCAAAGGACAATTTTTACATACTTTATCAACTAACACGTATTTGCTTAACGGGTTTGACACTTTTATCACAAATTTCGTAGATTCAACAAGTATGATCATACTAGACACCAATTTCATACAAATATAGGAATGGCTGATCTCAGATCAATCAAAGCAATAACAGTAGCATCATAGATAGAAAATGTACCCGTAATCACATCTGGGGATGAAGCCTCTTTGCGAGCGTGAATGGCGTACGTCCTTGTAGGGGCTCTGCCCTCAGGTCTCACAGCAAACTCTTTAGGGGCATTCTTACTGCTTACTCTATTACCCAGATTTTTTTGTAGTCTACCTCGACTAGCAGTGTTACCCGATCTTACACTTTGATACCTCTCATTTTCTGCCATTTTGGGGCACTCTCTAATAATGTGGTTTGGGGAACCATATTTGAAGCAGGTCCTGTCACTCCCTCGACACTCACTGGGGTGACGTCTACCACATTGGGGACATTCTGGTCTATTTGGTGGAGCATTACCAACACTAGCAATTGAGGTGGTCTGGGCCTTAGCACCTAAATACTATTTACCTCTATTTTTATTTGAAAACTCAATAGGAGCATTGGAACGAGGATGGAAGCCCCTAGACTTCTTCGATGTAGACTGAAATGACTTGCCCATAGATCATTCTTTGAATGCCTAGTCTCAGACTCGGCCTTTCTCCTCTCTTTAGCTCAAGTATACCAATAAAAATTTGAATGTCTTCGTTTAATCCATCCTCAAACCTCTTGCACATAATGGCTTCGGTCGACATACATTCTTGAGTGTATTTGCTGAGTCTCACAAACTCACACTCGTATTTAGTTACGGTCATTCTACTTTGCTTCAACTCAAGGAACTCTTTTCTTTTCTGATCCACAAACCTTTGACTAATATACTTTTTCCGAAATTTGTCTTGGAAAAATTCCCATGTTATCCACTCCTTTGGCACAAACGACACAAGTGTCTTCCACCAGTGGTAAGCCGAATCTCTAAGCAGTGATATAACACATTTCATGCATTTTTTAGATGTGCATGACAATTCTTCAAAAACACGGATGGTGTTTTTGAGTCAAAACTCTGCTCGTTCCGGATCATCGTCGATGTTAGCTCAAAATTCTTTAGCTCTTTGCTTTTGAATGTTATCCACCGGAGGTCTATTCAGTCTCATAAAATCCATGCCTTGGGGTGCTACAGGAACAGGCTGAGGGATAGGTTGGGGGCGTTCGAGCTCGTCCGAACGAACTCCGTGTACCAAGCATCCATCATGTGGAGAAAGGCTTCTCGAGCCCCTTCTCCTCCTCCCTGACTAATGATGAGAGCTCTACTCTCTTGTAGCACTATCCATTCAGCGGGAGTAGGCACATTTCTTTCTATGTCGTCGGTTTCAGCTCGATTGGGATCCATTACGATATAAAAACACAATTTAAAAGGTCAGGAGTCGTCACACTATCACAATGTATTTATGGCATGTATAGCTAGACTCGTACACAACTACGTTAGTTCGAGAGTTGACTAAATCGTAGCTCTGATACCACTAAATGTAGCACTCCCTACCTGTGTCTGACACTAGAATAGGTTACGAGGCATTACAAACTTAAACGTAAGCAAACATGCAGAACCGAGTCATAAAATTCTGCCCAAATTAAAACCATTCATTTACATACATTTTGTCCCTTATATGGGCCCACGAGCCCCAAAACATAGTTTAGAGGTGGTTCGGGACTAAACTGAGAACTTTCGAAACTTTTACAACACTTAGATAATTTTTCACACTAAAGAGGACCACACGCCCGTGTGGCTTGGGATATGCCCGTGTCCTCAGCCCGTGTAACTCTCTAACTATAATGTCATCAGCCAAATAAGGTCACACGGCCAGGGCATACGCTTGTGTCCTTGGGCCGTGTGGTGAATTAAATTCCAAAATTAGGTGCAGACTTCACAAGACCTAGGCACACGCCTGTATGCTGAGGCCATGTATCTCACACGGCCATGTCTCTGCCTGTGTCTTTACTACTGGGCATTCTGTTTTGCATTAATTAGGGACACACAGCCGGACATGGGCCAAGCTGTGTGTCACACACGGCCTAGACATAGGCCCGTGTGTCGACCTGTGTGAGCAACTTTAAGACTATTTTCCAAGCCAATTGTCACCTTTATTTATACAAACACATATATGGCTTCAATGATAACTTAACACTCATAAACATAGCTTATTATTGACAACATCTCCTCACATTATACTTGTTTAAGACTCCCTATTATGACAATCAAATCTTACCATCACATATAAGAATAAGCAGTATTTCTTAGACTTGCATGTATGCATTTCCATACCATCTTATACACACATATTATTCATCAACATTCCATCATCCATAACCATAGGCCATATCATAATGGAATTGGAACATACATACATAGATGAATAGGTTTACAATCCAATAAGTATTATGAGCCAAATCTCATGGCTATACACAAAATAAATCAACTATCATTATAAGCCAACACATTTGACTTGGCCAATATGACATATAACAAAAAGACTAGGTTCCTATACATGCCATATTCAAAATGTTAAGACTAACTATACCCAAATAATCCAATCAATAGTGTGAACGTGCCTCTGACGTACTTTGATCCCCGAGATAGTTTGACGAAACTATAAGAAAATGAAAAAGAGAGGGGGTAAGCATAAAGCTCAATGAGCTTGTATGTAGTTAATAAGCAATAAGGATATGCATTTTCTTACACATACATAACATAACTTGCCTCATCACATTCTCAATAATCATTGTAGTCATACCTTACCTCATACAATTTACATAATATTCAATAGAACTCAATATCATAATTTCTTTATTCTCCTCTTACCAAAGTTTTATCATTTCGTAATCTCAATAACTACCAGCTTGGCGTACATACCTGTACTCTTTCAACATGATTATACCTCATCATTTCTTCGATAAATCCTTGGACTACCAGTTGAACCACTTGGAATACTAGGGGCACTCAGAATTACCATACACAATAAGATGCCAATGCCATGTCCCAGGCATGGTCTTACATGGGATCTCACATCAATGCCATATCCCAGATATGGTCTTATACGAATTCTCATTTCGACGCCATGTCCCCGACGTGGTCTTACACGAAATCTTATATCAACGCCATATCCCAGATATGGTCTTGCATGATAACTCCTACTGGTTCCGATGCCATATCCAAATATGGTCTTATATGGGATCCCATAGACCCAAATGTTTTAATTTGTATACCCTAAGTATTCCTAAGGTTCAACCGGCTTTTGTCACCTCAAATCTTTATCGAACAACATCAATAGTATTCACGAAGACAAATATACAATTCTTAAAATTTTTTAACATAAACCCTAGCTCAAAATAATGGTAGAAATAGCTATATTATGCTTCAAGGATCTTAAAAACATCAAAGACATAAAAAACTATCGCCAACATGACTTACATGTAAAGGGTTTATTGTGCTAAAAATTTCAAGCTTCCATGGGGTTTTTCTCCTTGAATTTTTGGTGGAAAAAGATGGAGAAGAAGATGGCCATTTTATTTTTATTTTATTAGTTTTTGCGTTTGTCATCAAATACCAACCCATACCCAATTTTTGACTTTTCATTTATTACACTTCATGTATAGCCATACACATATATAATGGCCTAATTACTCATTAAGGACCTCAAATTTTAAGTTCTATAGCTATTTAACACCTTTAACTGAAGGAACACAACTTTCACATTTTACGCGATTTGGTCCTTTTTCACAAATAAAGCATTCAAACGATAAAGTTTCTTAAGAATATTTTTACACAATCATATCATCATGCTATAGACCTCAAAATACTACTAAAATAAATTTTATGACCTCAAATTTATGGTCTCGAAGCCACTGTTCTGATTAGGCCCAAAATTGGGAAGTTACAGAGCATTTATGTAATAACTCCTTAAATCGTTCATGTGCATCATACAATGACTCATAATTATATTTTTGAAATGTAGTAATTTCATTTATGAGTTGAACATTATTACTTGGTGGAAAATACTTCATTAGAAAAATGTTCTGCCAATTCTTATCATCTGGAAACAGAATGGGGCGTAAGGAATTCAACCATGCTCGTGCATGATCTCGCAATGAATATAGGAAACCTTCAATCTTAAGGTATCTTAAGATACTCCTACTAACTTGAAAAAGTCGCATACTTCCATAAATAAGCGGAGGTGCAAATGTGGATATTTAATAAGCATCCCACTTAAATGACCCATTATTTGCAACATCTAGAACATCACCAGTTTTGACTCGAACTGAGGATCCTCCATTTCGAGCCTTATAATCCCAAGATTGAGTTCACTAAACAAAGGCACGACATACTGCCTAATCACTCGATCTCTATCTTCAGCAACAAGGATCAAACTTCGATTATTACAAGCTTTGTATTCTCTTGAATTTTGATTCATCTCTTTGACTTGTCTTTGGGTTGAATGTTCCTTTGTTCTTTGCCTAAAAGTATATTCAATTTTTGGTTCAACTAGCAATAGATCAATAATTATGTCTATGTTCATAAACTTTGAAAAATCATGAAAAATAATTAAGTTAAAATAAAAATAATAAAAATAAACCAAAGTAAAAAAACAAATATATTCACAAATAATGACAAATACAGTCCTCAATAGCAGCGCCAAAAACTTGGTGCCGCATGATTATGTGCAAGTTTACACAGTCATACAAGTAATAAGTAGTGAGTGAAAGAGTATTGTCTCTACAGAGACTGTTAAGTGAATTATTTGCAAAATTAATTTTAATCAATTTGGTTAAAAGATAATAATGAGAGAATAATAATGATGGAAGTCACAATTTAAGTTATGAAAGTAATCAAAATTCAAACACCCACAAAATAAAACAACATACCTTACAGGAAATAAACATAAGGAATAACATAACACAATATGAAAAACTAAACTAAAATATTTCACTTTAAGAAGGATTCATTATTAGTCGTAAAAAGAAGATCACAAATGGTTCATGGCAATATAAAAATCATTAAACCCATTTAATTAAGGCATAGGCTCCTCTCAAAGTTCTATTTTGTTCCTAAATTAATTAGCATATCCTTATGTTAAAAAACTAACTTAGAAATCACCCTCTGAGGCATTTACACAATTTATGAATACAACAATTATATTCTGAAATCAACATGATATAGACCATTTAGGTCTTACATCTATTAACTATTACCTCTTCCTAAATTAAATAGTTAATTCAATTACCTACAAATGTTTGCCATACATTCACAAGTATTAACATGAATTAAACCTAAATGAATGAAATAATCATTTGCATAGAATATTTTGGAAACAAATACCAATGAACTCAAATCATGATTCATATCCATTTTGAATAAAGAAAAATTAAGTCATGTCATATTAAACTGAAAATATAAAGATAAGATGCAATCTTGTCTCTCGACATAGAAAAAAATAATTTAACAGTACAGAGAAGGGTAAGAAAGAGTAGCTGAGGGGGGCTATCCACGACCATTTCACAATGTGAAGACTAAACAATTGAATGTAGGGGGCTATCTATGGTTGCTCCTTTTGGCTTCCCATGTTGGCTTTCTTCCCCATCTTTAAGTTAAAATCACCTAAACGTCTTAAGTCAATCTCTTAGCTGCTTTCATTTCGAAAGTGATTGCCTTATCTTGTGGAATCAAAGTGTTTAACAAGCCTTGAATAGCGCAAGAACACTTAAGAAGATGTGAAAAGAATTGGTGTATATAGAAAAGATGGTATATCAAATGATGAATGGAAGTCTCCTTTTATAGTTGAAGAGCCCATGCTAAAAGTAGAAAACAAATCTCCCCATAATCTCCATGCTTGTGCCATCAATTTATTAAGGGAGAAGTGGTTGCTTCCTTACTAGATTTAGAAAGGATGTCACCTTAATTTCCTCCACTTGTGGTTTTTTCCTTTGGTGTGAGGAAGAATGAGTTGTCCTTGATACTTTTAACAAGGAAGTTAGATTTGTTCTCTCTATCTGTGGTTGACCAATATGTAGTCCAAATGTGTTGGATTCTTATTGTTAGTTTTAGCAATTGGTGGATGGTAAGAGACTACTAATTTTAGCAGTGAATAATTACCAATTTATTTTTTGGTAAAAATGCATAGTTGAATTTTTTTGGGGCTTCCTTAGAATTCATTTTGGATCATCACCATTTTGAAGTCTATGTGATTGATTAATCTTTCAACATGTACCTATCTAAGACTGAAATATGACCAAAATTCTGCCATCCTTTCCCTTAGCCCAATTAATCCCCCAAAAAATAGTAAAATAACACACATTTAACCTAAATTCGCTAAATTAACACAACCCCATAAAAATAGGAGAATATAGCAAAATAAAGTAAAAAAAAAACCATAGAAAATGTTATTTATATACTCGAAATTTGCATAATTTGTAAATAAAAAAGTGCTAAAATATCTAAATATTTTAGAGTTTACACCAGTTTAGTGGGATGCCTACTGAGGATCCCCACCTTCACCTTCTATTGTTTATAGAGGTAAGTGACTCCTTCAAGTTGGTCGGAGTTACCAAAGATGTATTAAGGCTGAAGTTGTTCCCATACTCATTAGGGGAAACAACAAGAGCTTGGCTAAACTCATTGTCGTCTAATTCAATTTCTATATGGCAACAATTGGCAGAACATTTCCTAATGAAGTACTTTTCACCTCCAAGAATGCTAAGTTGCGAAACGAGATCAATACCTTCCAAAAAATGGATGATGAATCCTTATATGAGGTATGGGAGAGATTCAAAAAATTATTATGAAAATGCCCTCACCACAAAATTTCGTATTGCATCTAACTGAAGACATTTTATAATGGTCCCAGCGCACACACGAGGATGGTAGTAGATGCTTCTACAAATAAAGCACTTCTTTCTAAGTCTTATAATAAGGCTTATGAAATTATTGAACGGATAACTAGTAATAACTACCAATGGCCAACCAATCGATCAACCAGAAGATGTAGAGTTGCAAGAGTACATGAAGTTGATGCCTTACATCCTTTTTAGCTCAGGTATCCTCTATGTCCTCAATGATTAAGAATTTTACTACTGGTGGTTTTGTAACACCTCTTACCCAGTCTGGTCGCTGAACTCGAGTAACAGGATGCTACAAACAAATACAGAGTAATTACATGCCATTCATAGTTCAAATTTTCAATACAATATTATTTCACCACGGATAATCATGTATAACATGAAATTCAATCAATTTTAGGTTTAAATCAAGCTTGCAAAAGCTTTAAATTAACCCGACATCAATCAAGGAAGAAATTCAAACAAAAACAAAAAAGATAGGAAAAATCTTCAAATAGGGGTCACACGGTTATGTCCCCTGACCGTGTGAAAGGTTGAGGCCGTGTAGGGATGAGACTCATAGCCGTGGGGGCAAGCCATGTAATAGCCTGATGTTGTGTGGAGCTAGAGTCACACGGTTGTGGGAACAAACAATGTAACTCATGCCATGTGGGTCAAAAGTAGAAATATTCAAAAGATGTCACACGACTGTATCATTGGTCCATGTAACAGACTATGGTTGTGTGCACAAATTGTTACTGTAACACCCAGCAGACGGGCTTGGAATGTTTGGCATCTCAAGTGAAGGGATTGCCAGTGCATCGACGAACTAGTGTTCACTAAGAGTTGTACGAGCAGGGTGTTCGCTAGAAGAGTATTAACAAGGGTGTTTGCTAGTAGCAGTGCGCAAAAAGTAATGGCAAGGGGGTTCACCAATTTCTCTACGAGGAAGGTTCACCAGTCTATGTTGAGAACTAGCTGTTCGATTGTCAAAGATACAACCTGACTCAAGTTAGGAAAAAAGTTATTTAGTGTATATAGAAATACTTTACGTGCAAGTAACAACTTTCCCAAGTCAATTATGGTATCCTAAGATTTCCAGAACTCCTAGGTCTATAAACAAGACCCTTAAATTCTGTGAATTTTTCACTAAATGTTTTTTCGTCAAAGTCTCTATTCCTGGTTTAGTATGTAGCTAACAGGGTAAGTCCTTGTCTTGTTAGGTGTGATTGTCCAAGTTTCATTGCATGAATTTTGTATGTTTTGTTATGTATAAGTAATATATATGTTGCGAACCAGTAGGACCATCTACCAGTAAGGATAAGGGCAAAGCTAAACTTGTTTAAGTTCTCCGCTTTTTGGTGAGTGATCGGGCTCCATCATTAGTATGTTCTTTACTAAGCTTTTAAATGTGTGAGTGGTTTGGAATTATTTGGAGTACGATAACTACTATGATTTTCATTTTAACTGAATATGCTTTCTAAGAATTATGTTTTTGAAACAAGTTTAAAGGTAAGTTACTAAAAAGCTCTATTTTAAACTATGATACTTTGTTTTCAATTACGATTTCAAAATATGATTTTAGCACAGTTTGTGCGTGCTCCTATGGGAGCTAAGGTTATCAAAGAATGTTTTAAGAATGATTTTACAAGCTGTGTATCAACAAAGCTCCTCTGTGAGCTAAGGATAAATTGTATATCAACGAAGCTCCCCTATGAGCTTATGGACAAGCTGTGTATCAGCGAAGCTCCCCTATGAGCTTTTGGATAAGCTGTGTATCAGGAAAGCTCCTCTTTGAGCTAAGGATAAGCTATGTATCAGTGAAGCTCCCCAAGTGAGCTTAAGTGATGAAGCTGTGTATCAGTGAGCTCCCCATGTGAGCTTAAGTGATAGTGCTCCTCAATAAGCCCAATTCTATATGAGCTAGGTGGGATTATGTCCACTGAAACAAAGTGACGAACTAGTCTTGCGACCTAAGGTAGACTCTGTTTGTAAGTGAGAATTGGTCTTACGAGCTAAAGCAGACTGTTCTAAGAAAATGTTTTTTTGAAAAAGTACGAGTTGGTTTCGCAATGTAATGGCAAACCCAGACTCTAGTATTTTAAAGGTTTTGCTAAACAAACTAGGCTCACAATTTTAATGCCAACCCTGCCAAAGATGTTTTTAAAAAAATTAATGAGTTTTCAAACTGATTTCCAAAAGTTATGTTTGTAACAGCCCAATTTTGGTGAAATCAAAATAGTTGTGTAACACCCCTATCCCGTAACCGCTGTCAGAATAGGTAAGGGGCATTACCAGACAGATTGAACATTACAGATCAATACTGAGTCACAAATATCACATAATATCAATGCATAAACAACTCAAAAATTCATTCATTATGGAGGTCTCAAAGACCTAAAATATATTTTTAGAAAAGGTCGGGACTAAACCGAACACATTCAGAATTTTCAGAACTCAGAAAACTTTTTTCAATACTGTTGAAGTCACACGTCCATGTGATCCTACTGTGCCAAAATAGAGTACATATACTGACTTTTACACACGACCAACAGACACAGCCATGTGCCATGGCCGTGTGATACTTAGCTGGCTACTGACTTAAGCCCACGGCCATAAGACAAGCCTGTGTTCCCTAACCGTGTGGCACAATGCAGGCTTGATTTAAGCCAATTTGCCACCCCTTTATGGGTCATTCTTACAAGCAGTATTAAGCAACATTCATGCAAAAATTTTTGGTCAATAAAATGCTCAAAACATGCTTCATTATAACTAAATCATTATCCTTCAATAACCTAATCAAATCCATACCAAAACACATTAAGAATCTCATTAGATCAACATGCTAAAATACTCATTTCATAGCTCAATTATGGCACCTTATAACTCATGCTTAAGCTTACCATTTCTTCAACTTAGCATTTCAAACCATTTACCAAAACTAATTACAAACATACCATTTGCTAGCCATCTCTCATGGCATAACATGTACGTATACCAAAGTTTGAATACATAAACATCCTAGCCTATACATGCCATACTTAGAAATATTTACACTTTCAAAAGTACCAAAATGAGTTTGATAGTATGGTGACAGTCCTCGACTATCCCTGAGCCTTGAGTAGCTACGATAACTGTAAAACAGAAGAAAATCATACCGAGTAAGCTACAAAGAGCTTAGTAAGCCAAATACAACTATCTTAGTTATTAAAGCATACCAAATAAAAGTCAGTAACAAGAATTCACAACCATCTCACAGAGTATTCATTATTTCACAGAAACAGAGTCTTTCATATTCAAGAATCTAGTACGATACAAACGTACCTATATAGATTATACAATTCATATATTCATCTCCATATTTTGTATTCTATCATCAGACAGTTCAGAAATAATATAGATACTCACAGACGTGTGCAATGCCGACGTCCCAGACGTGGACTTACATGTAACTCAGTATCGATGCCTCTGTCCCTGACAGGGTCTTACACGAAATCTTAAATCGAGGCCTGTGTCTGGGACACGTCTTACACGATATCTCAGATCAATGTGAACATTCTTTTAGAAACGTACAGAGCCTTTTAGATACTAGCATATTATCGGAGTTTATTCATCAGGCTCTCAAGGCCGTCCAATACAGATTACAGTTTATATACGCAGAATTGAGCTAATTTAACATGTAATTGTAATTTGACTTACCTTGTACAGATTTCAGATGGAAATGAGTCGGCTATTCAACTATTTTGGACTTTCCTCGATCTAAGTCGATTTTCTTTGTTCTTGATCTAATACAATTCAAATTCAACCATTCATTTCATTCAAAGTAATCCATGAACACATATTTAGGGCACTTTGCATTTTAGCTCTTACATTTTCACACTTTGACAATTTAGTCCATTTGTCACAAAATCACAAATATGCAAAAATTCACCAAGACTATAGCTTAGCTGAATATACATAGCTTCCATACAAGCCCAAATAACATATTTAATTCATAATTTAGTCCCTCAAAATCCCATTTTCACAAATTACCCCAAATAGCTCTATTTCTTCAAAATTTAAAGACAAAACTTATAAATCATCTACCAAGCCTTTATAATTCATCCAAAAACATCACAAAACTCATGATATCAACAATGGAATTTCATGAAATCTTGAACAGAAACAGAAATTCAGACGGGCTTTGAAGAACACGTAGCAACGATCACAGAAACGTATAAATTATCAAAAACGGACGAAAATTCATAACTTAATCAAGATGAACAAGGGCCGAGCCCTAGGTAAGCTTATTTCTTTCTTTTTCCTTTGATTTTCGGCAAGATGAACATGAAAATGGCTTGTTTCATGCCTTTATTTTAATTATAATTCATTTTATAATTAGTTTACCATTTTGCACTTTGTTAAAACATAATAAAAATCATTTGATGGAAGGTCATTAATGTCCATTAGCCCTTCCAATGGTCAAATAACATAATAAAGACCTCTCATATAAAAATCCATATCAAATAGACACCTTTAACAAGTAGCAAGAAAATTTTACATTTTACACGATTAGGTCCTTTTTGCAAAATCGAGCACATAAAATAATATTAAAATATTTTTCAGACTCAAATTTGTGGTCCTGAAACCACTATTCCGACTAGGGTCTAACCGGACTGTTACAAGTGGTCTTGGGACCACAAATTCGAGTCGAAAAATAAAATTTATTTTTATTTTATTATATGGTCTGTATTATGATAGACATGTCATGTGAAAATTTTGATTAGAAAATATTATCGATTAAGTGTTTGATTACAGGAAGGACCAAATCGCATAAAATGCAAAAGTTAGATTCTAGTAGCTAGAAGGATCAAATAGCTATGGAATTCAAAACTTAAGGTCCTTATATGGTAATTAGACCATTAAAGAAAGTATATAGATATTTTGGTATGACTCATCCATGGAAAAATAAAAAAGGCTAAGGACTAAATTGGAAAGATAAAAAGTTACTAAATGACAATTTAATTAAATGAAAAAGAAAACAATTTCATATCATCTTCTGCAAATATTTCTATGGAAACCCTAGGAGAGAGGAAGAAAACTTATCAAGCTTATTTGGGGTAAGTAATCAAGCCCTATTTTTAGTAATTTTTATATTTTTAAAACCAGGATAGTCTAATCTATCTATTTGGGTGATTAATTTGAAAAGTTATCAAAGTATGAAATTTGGGTCATGGATGAATATGCTGGAAATATGAAATTTATGGTAGAAAATGAAAGGTTGTTGATAGATAAACAACTTTTACAAAGCAAATTTTGATGGAAACTTGATTTAGGGACTAAAATGAAAAAGTGATAAAACCCATGGAAAATTTTGAAATTTGTGAAATGTATGTGATGTAAATTTAGTATATAAATTTTAGTTAGTCTTGGAATAGGAAGTAAGTTACATAAATTTCATTTTCCAAGCCTAGGGATGAAATGGGAATTTATGGAAAAGTTAAGGGCAAAATGGTAATTTTGCCTAGGATAAAAATTGAGTCCACTTGAATATAAAATATGATAAATTGATGTCAAATTTACTCGTATAGATCTAGATAGACCAAATTCGGAGCTAGAACGAGGAAAAGAGGAAAAAAGTCAGATTAGTAGATTTTTCGTACACGAACAATTGTCAAGGTAAGTTCGTTGAACTAAATTTTATATGTTTTTATGCTTGAATTAGGTGTTTTTTTTGTGAATTGTATAAATATCATATATGTATATGACGTTGAAAATATGCCTGACAAAGTCCGATTAACGAAAATGCCCGATAAAGGATAAACGAGAAAAATGTTGCTTTTATGCTTGGAACGAATGTGAAATGTGATCATTTAAATTATATGAATGTTATAGATGTATGAAATAATTACATGCCGGGAAATGCTTAAAAATGTTAAATCTCGTTGAATAAATGAATATCGATGGATATGTGATTTCTCGAAATGAATGAGGTCCTGCATTTGTTGCTGATGGGATTTAGCTCGGACAAGTAATCCTATTGACCTCATTTATGAAAGGGTTTAGCCCAGACGGGTAATCCTGATATAAATCCTCTCGAGCATATATTATGAATTGGATTTAACCCGGACGGGTAATCCAGATCAAGCTCTTTAGAGCATATGTCATAAAAAGGATTTAGCCTGGACTGGTAATCCTGTCGTATACATGTGTGGCTCGAGAGTGTACTCTCCGATATAGTACGCTATGGGTACCATTGGACATGAATTGATAGATTCTGATTTGTACACCTCGAGTGTACTACCTGTGTAACCATCGATATTTCAGATAAATTCAACGGGTAAAAATCTTAATATGAAAAGATACAGATAAGAAATGAGTTATTACACATATCCAATTGAAATACAAGTAAATGATGATACATGACATATGATATATGAAAACATGAGATGATGATATTTGTACATGGACTTTATTTGATAAATATATGTTCATTCTTGATTATAAACTTGTACATCTTGAGTGTACTAATCGTGACCTTGATGTTCTGAGTAATATGAGTAAAGTTTTAATATGAAATGATCTGAACTCGAAACAAACTATTATGAAATTATACTTGAAATAATGAGATGAATTGTAACACCCCTCACTCGTATTCAATGCCAAAATAGGGTTTTAGAGCATTACCGAACTTACAATACATATAAACATACTTTTCTCATACATTCGTTCATTACATACAATCATCATTCTAATTTAATCTATTTATCCCTTATATGAGCCTACGAGGCCTTAAAAATGCTTTGGGAGCGGTTCAGAACTTATGAAACTTTTACGAAGCTTTGAAATATTTCTCAAAATACTGGACACACACTCGTGTGGCCAGGTCGTGTGTTTCAAACGGCCACCAGAGACACCCGTGTCACAGTTCGTGTGGACATTCGAAATGGGAGCACATGGCCGTGTCCCAGCCCGTGTCTGACCTTGTGTAACTCTCTGACTTGGGTCACACAGCCAACACACACGCCCGTGTGGATAGCCTGTGTGCCCTAAAAATGGCCACACATGCCCGTGTGCCAGGCCGTGTACTAGGCCATGTCCAACCTGTAGGGTATACTGACTTATGCCATACGCCCGTGTGTGAGATCGTGTGGAGCATACTGACTTGTTTTCAAAATCAACACCAGGGGACACACGCCCGTGTCTTTGCCTGTGTGGACAAAAATAGGCCATTTACCAAACCATTTTGCCACCTATTTTGCACATACCTATACAAGATCAATTGGTACCATTTTAAGACACAAATATGCAGCCAATAGTCATCAACCAATACACAATCATACTATATCCATTTCAACCAATTCAATAGCCAATTCAATGCCATTTACCTATTCAAATACCTATCAATTCAACTTGCCTTACTATACATAATTCATATATATATTTCATTTAGTTAAACCATTCCAAACATGCATTATTAATTCAACCTCATTTAACTCAAAACAAAGCCATTTACACATCTTTATACATTAACACCTCAAATGGCCTAAGTACATGTTCATCAAACATTGAAAATTAAACAAAGTAAGCTATAAAGCTTAGTAAGTTTGTATGTAAATATGAAATAATCACAATATTCATTAACATTTCAAATTGGATAACATAATTAACATTTAAAGCATCAAACAATGAGCTAACATAAAGTTTATCCATATCATAACTCATAAGTTCTCAACTTCTTCTAACTCGTTACTTGAATTAGTTTTCTGTACATACCTGTACCATACTTATCTATTTCTCAACAATTCTCTTATCAAACCACTCCAGCTTATAAATGCTTACGATACAAATACTTCGATTTCCGATGCCATAGTCCAACTATGGTCTTACACATACATTGCCAAGGCCCTGCCGTGGTCTTACATTCACATGCCATAACCCGGTTATGGTCTAATTATCCAATTTGCCATAGCCCAGCTATGGTCTTATTCAGCATCTCGTTTACTTTAACCGTACATTAAATTTAATATCTCCTTATTTATCTATTATAATAAATACTATCTCAATTCCATCCATCAAATAAATAGATACACATTTAAGTTCAATTATACGAACTTACCTCGTATACAAAAATAACGGAACGAACCGACTATTCAATTACTTTGCTTTTTCCCCGATCTAAGTTTAAATTCCTCTTTTCTTGATCTATAAATAATCAAAATTAACTTATTTAGTCAATTATTCATTCAATTTAGTCCAAAACATACTTTAAGGCATTTTTACACTTTTGCCCCACATATTTTTACATTTTTTACAATTTAGTCCTTATTTTATAAAATCATAAATTAATGAAAATTCACAATAGACCCATGCTAGTCGAATTACCATAATGCCCCTAGAAGCCCATAATTTACATTTATTTCACATTTTACCACTAACTTTACACTTTTCTCAATTTAATCCCTATTTTGCATTTTTACTAAAAGTCAGTTAACAGAACTTGTATATCCATCAACAAGCATTCATAATCTATCAAAAAACTTCAAAATACACATGTATTCATCAATGGTATCATTCAAAATCTTTAACAATTTTACAAAATAGTCCTTGGGCTAGCTAGACCTAGCTGCAACGATCTAAAAAATATAGAAATCTTTAAAAACCGAGCTCAAAACACTTACCATGTAATAGCCCAATTTAGGGCCAAAATGAAACAGTGGTTTTGAAACCAGGGATTCGAGGTTGAAAGTTTTATGACTGGGTGTTTAATTTGATGTTTGGGACTAAACTGAAATAGGTGAAAAATGTGTGTTCTAGTTCATAAAGTACTTGATTGAAATGGGGGTTTTAAGGAGAGGTCTTTGGATAGTAATTAGACCATTATATTAGTTTGGACAAAAATACCTAAAAGAAGATAAAACACCAAAGTTTTTAATGAAGGGCAATTTAGTCATTTGGTAAATAAAATAATAAAATGGGAAAACAAAGCCAAAAATTTGGTATCATCTTCAACAAGCTTGGCCGAAACTCTCATAAACACCATAGCTAGGGTTTTTTCCAAGCTTTCAAGCTCAATAGTAAGTGCATTCAAGCCCCGTTTTTAATGTTCTTTACATTTTTGAAATCCTCGTAGCTCGGTCTACCTATTTCTACCATTATTTTTGAGTTAGGGTTTATGTTTAAAAATTTACCCATGAATTATTTGCATGTATTTTGATGTTTGATGGTAGAATATGAATGTTTGAAGTTTGGAGAACGATCTTTTCTAAGCGATTTTTAGCAAAAACGAGTAAAACGGCATAATCGGTAAAAATACCTAATGCTCATAAGTACATGTTAGAGTGAGAATTTGATGTTATCATAGAAGAGAAAAATGCTCAGCATGTCATAAAACTTAAGAATAAGGGCTGAAATTAAATTTCTGAGCCTAAGGACAAAATCATAATTTTGTAAAAGTTAGGGGGCAAAAATGTAATTTTCCATAATGTGCTTTTTGGATTGAAATAGATATTATGAGTGCTAAATGAGCTAAATATGTTGCTATAGATCAAGAAAGGCGTGGAATCGACGTCGAATGGGGGAAGGAAAAGGTTTTGGACTAAATTGCAAAATTTCCATATTTTGCACCGAGGTAAGTTTGTATGTAAATAATACATTATCTTTATTTACGTTTTTATATTTCAGCCTATTTTATATATTGTAGCTGATTTTGAATTATAATCGACTATTGGAAGAATGGAAATAAGTATTAGAAAGTGAAATACTTCTCGGTTGAACCTTCGGAATCGAAAGATATAGATGGTAAGTAGCTAGGTCACATGTATGGTGCTGAGTGCACATCATGTGTACAAGAGAGCTACGAGATACTATGTGGTAGCTAGGTCGCATGTGTGGTTCCAAGTGAAGGACACCATGTAGACAAGAGAGCTACAAGATAAAGTGGCTAGGTCACATGGGTGGTACTAAGTGTTCATGTTCACCATGTGTACAAGAGAGCCGAACTATGTGATGGGTGGAACTACGTGCTGAAACCACCAAGTATCGGGGACTTGATCTGAAGTGTTCAATGGGAAAATTGACTAAATGAAATTATGTATGACCTTGTAATGTATAAGTAATAAGCTCGATATGTAACTGGAAGTTGGAAAAATTGTTAAGGATAGGCAATGAATGCAACCAAAGTGTGAAAGATCAAAATTGCTAATAAAACTGTTGGGATAGTCGCAGTGACGTGAATTTGAAAAATCACCAAAAATAGTGGGAATTTAATTAGAGGCTGAATGAGATATGAATTTAAAGCTTAATGAGTATATTTTCATGTAAAAGAAACGAAGCAAGTAAAGGAATCTTATATTTTGAAAATTTTATATTTTTGTGAGACTTGTTCAGAATTACTACGTGATCCCCTGTTCTGACTTTGAAAACTTCTTAAAAATTTTACAAAAATAATTAAGAAATATAGTTTATATTCATAAATTCCTTATTGAGTCTAGTTTTAAATGAAATAAATTTCATGGCTATTTGACTTTTTTACAGCGAGAAAATCAATTCGTAGTGAACAGAGGTCAGATCAGTCGAGCTGTATAACAGGGGAAACTTTAACTAATAAACTGTACTAATTGGCTAGACTAAAAATTCTAGAAACATTTTAGTAAGAAGTAATATGAGTCTAGTTTCAGGAAAATTTTACGGAGTTGAATTTCGAGTTTCGTAACTCAAGTTATGATTTATTCAGTAAACATGATGCAAGAGGGACAGCTTGATCAAATTGGAGTAAATAGTAAAAAAAACTAGATATAATTGAGCTATGTTGTAAACATATTAGATTCCTTATTTATTATTTATATACTTACTTACTAAGCGATAAGCTTACTTTCTTTTCTCTCTTTTGTTTTTTTTAGTGTCATCCAGCTACTAAGCTATAAGCTTACTTTCTTTTCTCTCTTTTGTTTTTTTTTTTTAGTGTCATCCAGCTAGCACAGGAGTTAGAGATCGTTGAAGTTTTGCCCGCACTATTAAAACTTTTGGTATTTGAACTAAACATTTTGAATTATGGCATGTATAGTAGGCTTAGTTATTTTGTTACGTGTTATAATTGCCTAGGTTTAAAATATTGGTTACAGCATTTGACCGATTATTTTGTACAAAGCCGTTGAAGTTGGCTAATATTGTTAAAGGCATATGTTATAATGATTCATGATCTAATTGGATGCCGTATTTTTTTCTCGATTTTATTTAATGGTATTTGTACCCTGTTTCGGTGTTGAATGCATGTAAGGGGCGTCACATTTAGTAGTATCAGAGTCATGGTTTAGTCGATTCTCGGACTAATATAGTGTGTGTAAAAGTCTAGCTATACATGCCATAAATATACTATGATAGTGTGGTGACTCCTGATTATTCTAAACTGTGTTTTGTTTTAATATAGTAATGGATCCCGATGGAACTACGGCTGATGATGCTGCTAGTAATGTGCCGGCTCCCGCAAAGGGACCGCGCCTGTAGAAAGTAGACCTTGGCCGGGTATTATAGACGTTTTGTCAAGGGATTTTCGATGATTGCCTCTCCTATGACTAAGTTGCTGCAAAAGAATGTTAAATTTGAATGGACTGATAAATGTCAGCAGAGTTTTGAAAAGCTGAAAGCACGATTGACTGAAGTACCAATTTTAGTATAGCCCGAGCCAGGGAAGGAGTTCGTAATTTATAGTGATGCATCATTGACAGGCCTTGGATGTGTGCTGATGCAAGAGGGTAAAGTGGTAGCTTATGCCTCGAGACAGTTAAAACCGCATGAGAAGAACTATCCTACACATGATTTAGAATTGGCCGCTATTGTATTTGCCTTGAAGATCTGGCGTCATTATTTGTATGGTGAAAAATGTCGAATTTTTACTGATCACAAAAGTTGGAAGTATTTGATGAATCCAAAGGATTTGAATCTGCGACAGCGGAGATGGCTTGAATTATTGAAAGATTATGAGCTAACGATTGATTATCATCCGGGGAAAGCGAATGTAGTTGCTGACGCCTTGAGCAGGAAATCTCTTTTTACTTTGAGAGCCATGAATACGAGGTTAGCATTGTCTGATGATGGGTAAATCTTAGCAGAGATGAGGGCTAAAATGTTATTTCTCTAGCTAATTTGTGATGCTCAAAAGAACGATAGTGAGTTGCGAACTAAGAGAACTCAGTGCGAATCAGGTTACGACTCAGATTTTCGAGTTGGATCAGATGACTGTTTGATGTTTCGAGACAGGATATGTGTACCAAAAAATGATGAATTGATTCAGAAAATATTACATGAGGTGCACGATGTGGTCATTTGATGATTCACCCCGTAGCACAAAAATGTATAATGATTTAAAGAAGTTATATTGGTGGCTGTGCATGAAAAATGACATTTCGAATTTGTAACCAAGTGTTTAATCATCAACAAGTAAAAGTCGAGCATCAAGTGCCTTCAGGATTACTCCAACCGGTGACGGTACCTGAGTGGAAATGGGATAGGATTACCGTGGATGTTGTAACCGGTTTGCCTTTGACTCCTAAAAAGAAGGATGCTATTTGGGTAGTGGTTGATAGGTTAACAAAGTCGGCTCACTTTATACCAGTGACGTCATCGATTGCTCACTTGATAAATTAGTTTGAATTATATATTCTTTGAAATTGTGAGGTTGCATGGGGTACCTATGTCTATAATATTAGATAGAGATCCGAGGTTTACCTCGAGATTCTGGAAAAAGTTACAAGAAGCTTTAGGTACAAAATTGAATTTTAGTACCGCGTTTCATCCACAAACAGATGGTCAGTCAGAAAGAGTAATCCAGGCACTCGAAGATATGCTTAGATGCTGTGTTTTAGAATTTGAAGGCAGTTGGGAGAAATATCTACCTTTGGTTGAATTTGCCTACAATAACAGTTTTCAGTTGAGTATACAGATGGCACCATACGAAGCCTGGTATGGCCGCAAGTGTCGGACTCCTTTATATTGGACCGAACTTAGTGAGAAACAGATTCATAGAGTTGATCTAGTTAAAGAAACTGAAGAGAAAGTAAAAGTAATTCATGATTGCTTGAAAGCTGCTTCAGATGGACAAAAGTCATATGCAGATTTAAAAAGAAAAGAAATTGAATTTCAGGTGGGTGATAAAGTGTTCTTGAAGGTGTCACCATGGAAGAAGATTCTGAGATTTGGTCGAAAAGGCAAGTTGAGTCCGTGATTTATTGGGCCGTATGAGATTATTGAAAGGATTGGACCAGTGGCATATCGGTTGGCTTTACCGGCAGAGTTAGAAAGAATTCATAACGTGTTTCATGTATCAATGTTGCGACGTTATCGTTCTAATCCTTCACATGTGATTTCTCCAACAGAAATTGAGATTCGATCGGACTTGACCTATGATGAGGAACCGATTAAGATTTTGGCTCGAGAAGTGAAACAGTTGAGAAAGAAAAGCATAGCTTTAGTGAAAGTGTTATCGCAAAGACATGGAGTAGAAGAAGCTACGTGGGAACCGGAGGAAGCCATGAGAAAACAGTACCCAAACCTCTTTACCAGTAAGATTTTCAGGGATGAAAATTCCTAAAGGGGGGAGAGTTGTAATAGCCTGATTTAGGGCCAAAACGGAATAGTGGTTTCGAAACCAGGGATCCGAGGTTGAAAATTTTATGACTAGGTGTTTAATTTGATGTTTGGGACTAAATTGAAATAGGTGAAAAATGTGTGTTCTAGTTCATAAAGTACTTGATTGAAATGGGGGTTTTAAGTAGAGGTCCTTGGATAATAATTAGACCATTATATTAGTTTGGACAAAAATACCTAAAAGAAGATAAAACACCATAGTTTTTAATGAAGGGCAATTTAGTCATTTGGTAAATAAAATAATAAAATGGGAAAGAAAAGCCAAAAATTTGGTGTCATCTTCACCAAGCTTGGCCGAAACTCTCATAAACACCATAGCTAGGGTTTTTTCCAAGCTTTCAAGCTCAATAGTAAGTGCATTCAAGCCTCGTTTTTAATGTTCTTTACATTTTTGAAATCCTCGTAGCTCGGTCTACCTATTTCTACCATTATTTTGAGTTAGGGTTTATGTTTAAAAATTTACCCATGAATGATATGCATGTATTTTGATTTTTGATGGTAGAATATGAATGTTTAAAGTTTGGAGAACGATCTTTTCTAAGCGATTTTTAGCGAAAACGAGTAAAATGGCATAATCGGTAAAATACCTAATGTTCATAAGTACATGTTAGAGTGAGAATTTGATGTTGTCATAGAAGAGAAAAATGCTCAGCATGTCATAAAACATAAGAATAAGGGCTGAAATTAAATTTCTGAGCCTAAGGACAAAATCGTAATTTTGTAAAAGTTAGGGGGCAAAAACGTAATTTTCCATAATATGATTTATGGATTGAAATAGATAGTATGAGTGTTAAATGAGCTAAATGTGTTTCTATAGATCAAGAAAGGCGTGGAATCGACCTCGAACGGGGGAAGAAAAAGAGTTTGGACTAAATTGCAAAATTTCCATATTTTGCACCGAGGTAAGTTTGTATGTAAATAATACATTATCTTTATTTACATTTTTATATTTCAGCATATTTTATATATTGTAGCTAATTTTGAATCATAATCGACTATTGGAAGAATGGAAATAAGTATTAGAAAGTGAAATACTTCTTGGTTGAACCTTCGGAATCGAAAGATATAAATGGTAAGTAGCTAGGTCACATGTATGGTGCTGAGTGCACATCATGTGTACAAGAGAGCTACGAGATACTATGTGGTAGCTAGGTCACATGTGTGGTTCCAGGTGAAGGACACCATGTAGACAAGAGAGCTACAAGATAAAGTGGCTAGGTCACATGGGTGGTACTAAGTGTTCATGTTCACCATGTGTACAAGAGAGCCGAACTATGTGATGGGTGGAACTACATGCTGAAACCACCAAGTATCAGAAACTTGGTCCGAAGTGTTCAACGGGAAAATCAACTACATGAAATTATGTATGACCTTGTAACGTATAAGTAATAAGCTCAATATGTAACTGGAAGTTGGAAAAATTGTTAAGGATAGGCAATGAATGCAACCAAAGTGTGAAAGATCAAAATTGATAATAAAACTGTTGGGATAGTCGCAGTGACGTGAATTTGAAAAATCACCAAAAATAGTGGGAATTTAATTAGAGGCTGAATGAGATATGAATTTAAAGCTTAATGAGTCTATTTTCATGTAAAAGAAACGGAGCAAGTAAAGGAATCTTATATTTTGAAAAATTTATATTTTTGTAGGACTTGTTCAGAATGACTACGTGATCCCCTGTTCTGACTTTGAAAAATCCTTAAAAGTTGTACAAAACTAATTAAGAAATATAGTTTATATGCCTAAATTCCTTATTGAGTCTAGTTTTAAATGAAACAAATTTCATGGCTATTTGACTTTTTTACAAGGAGAAAATCAAGTCGTAGTGAACGGAGGTTCTAGAAAATTTTTAGTAAGAGGTAATATGAGTCTAGTTTCAGGAAAATTTTACGGAGTTGAATTTCGAGTTTCGTAACTCGAGTTATGATTTATTCAGTAAACATGATGCAGGAGGGACAACTTGATCAAATTGGAGTAAACAGTGGAAAAAAAAAGATATAAGTGAGCTATTTTGTAAACATATTAGATTCCTTATTTATTATTTATATACTTACTTACTAAGCTATAAGCTTACTTTCTTTTCTCTCTTTTGTTTTTTTTAGTGTCATCCAGCTAGCACAGGAGTTAGAGATCGTTGAAGATCTACCTGCACTATCAATACTTTTGGTATTTGAACTAAACATTTTGAATTATGGCATGTATAGTAGGCTTAGTTATTTTGTTATGTGTCATAATTGCCTAGGTTTAAAATATTGGTTGCAGTATTTGACCGATTATTTTGTACAAAGCCATTGAAGTTGGCTAATATTGTTAAAGGCATATGTTATAATTATTCATGATCTAATTGGATGCCGTATTTTTGTCTCGATTTTATTTAATGGTATGTGTTATGTTCTGGTAATACCTCGTACCTTGTTTCAGTGTTGAATGCTTGTAAGGGGCGTTACATACCAAATAACCTTGCAAGTGTAGAACCCTAAAATTCAATCAAAGGCTTTCTTCTTCATCAATATTCATCCAAAAGAGAGGAAAGATGGACAAAAATTCACTTTGTTTTTATTAATATAACATTTATTAACTATTTTACCATTTTAACCTTAAAATTAACACAAAATTTCATTTATGCCAAACCATTAACATCCATTAACCAACTAATGGTATATTTACCACTTAAGGACCTAAACTGCAAATTTTTATAGCTATTTGACATCATTAGCTAATAGAACAGCAATTTTGTAATTTACGCGATTTAGTCCTTTTTACTGAATTAACCATTCAAACAGTAAAATTACTCACGAACTTTTCACACATATCAAATAACATGTTGTAAATACCAAAAAAAATATTAAAATAATTTTTTGACATCAGATTTGTGGTTTTGAAACCACTATTTTGATTTAGCTAAAACCAGGCTGTTACATGAATTATGCATGTTGAATGAATACATGTTGTGGAAGAAACTTGATTTTTGTTGAGCCCATATATGTTTTGATGTTAATATGGAATACATGACTAATAAGGGCAATGAGAATATGTGTAAGGCTTGAGATCAAACGGATTAATTATGCCTTACATAGTTACCTCAAAATAGAATGAATGGTAAGTTAAGTACCATATTATACGAACTTACTAAGCATTTTATGTTTACTTAGTTTTATTTCCCTATTTTAGAGTAAATCAGAAGCTTGTTGGATTGGAAGCTCGGCGAAGATCACTCACACTATCCATCAGCCCATGTCGGTACAATATGGTAAATCAATTATGGTTGTAATGGCATGTATAGGATATATTGGCCATATTGGTATGTAAATGTAAATGATGCTTGTAATCTAGCCATTGGAATGGTTTGTAATGGTTTGTTTCAATATACTTGTAATGTCAAACTATGGTAGCTACATATATGTTAAGTTGTTGATCAAGTCATGCTTAATACATGGATTGATCTAAGGTATGGTTGTTGACATGTATGCATGAAATGGTATGCCATGATGAATGATGGAATTTGCTAAATTTGAACGCTTGAATTGGTTGGTTTATGGATGTGAGTTTAAGTGCAGGTCATTGGTGTGAATTTGGGTGAGAAATGAAGCTAGAAATGACTTTATTTTGTCCACACGAGCATGTGTTGGGATTATTTAGCCACTATGTTCACGGAAGCAATTACCGTAAATGGACCAGAACAGTTGAGGAATATTCAAGTCCCTAAAAGGGCCAGCTATATCAGAGTAATTATGTTGGAATTGAGTCGTATAGCTTCTCATCTATTATGGCTTGGACCTTTTATGGCAGATATTGGTGCACAAACCCCCTTTTTTTAATATTTTCAGAGAAAGAGAATTAGTATATGATCTATTTGAAGCTACCACCGGTATGAGAATGATGCATAATTATTTTCATATCGAAGGAGTGGTGGCCGATCTACCTTACAGCTGGATAGATAAATGTTTGGATTTCTATGATTATTTTTTAATTGGAACTTAAGTAAAGAGTAAACCTTTTTTGGGGGGGTGGGTTCTAGAATTTGAAAGCGAGAACTCCTTTACTTTATCTTTATTGGTGTAACTACTTGAGTCGGATGAGAGGAAACTCTCATGTCTGATTTGAAGGGGGGATCCCATAGGGCCCTATCCTAATTTTTCTTTTGCTAGGCCTATCGCTAAAAAACCTATTTCTTATGATTACAAGGTTCATTCGAATATGAAATTCAATCCTGGAAATACAGTATCCCACTTTTTTTTACTACCCAAGGTTTCGATACATTTCAAAGACGTGAAATTTCTACCGGAGCAGGTGCTATTCGAGAACACTTAGCTGATCTAGATTTACGAATTCTTATCGATTATTCGATGGTAGAATGGAAAGAATTAGGAGAAGAAGGCCTCATGGGTAATGAATGGGAAGATTGAAAAATTAGAAGAAGAAATGATTTTTTGGTTAGACGCATGGAATTGGCTAAGCATTTTATTCGAACAAATATAGAACCAGAATGGATGGTTTTATGTCTATTACCGGTTCTTTCTCCCAAGTTGAGACCGATCATCAGATAGATGGGGGTAAACTAATGAGTTCAAATATGAATGAACTCTATAGAAGAGTTATCCATCGAAATAATACTCTTACCGATCTATTAACAACAAGTAGATCTACGCCAGGGGAATTAGTAATGTGTCAGGAAAAATTGGTACAAGAAGCCGTGGATACACTTCTTGATAATGGAATCTGCGGACAAGATCGATATAGACACATAGATTCATGGATCCATACATCTCGATCAGAAAAGAATCAATAGAAAAAGAAAGAATCGGAATTGATCAATATATTTCTCGAAACAAATGAAAAGGAAATGAAAGCTGAAACATAAATCATGGATCAACTAAGCCCTCTCGAGGACTTGCTTAAGAATAAGAAAGAGGAATCTCATGTAAATACCGTGGAATAAGGTTTGATCCTATTCATGGGGATTCCGTAAATATTCCCATTCCAATACTAGAAAGTTCGAAACAATTGGGATTTTTTTTGGAGATTGGATGCAGTTACTAATTCATGATCTGGCATGTATAGAATGAAAACTTCATTCTCGATTTTACGAGAATTTTTACGAAAGCCTTTCATTTGCTTCTCTTCGATGGAAGTTTTATTTTCCCAGAATGTATCCTAATTTTTGGCCTAATTCTTTTTTCGATGATCGATTCAACCTCTGATCAAAAAGATATACCTTAGTTATATTTCATCTCTTCAACAAGTTTAGTAATGAGCATAACGGCCCTATTGTTCCGATGGAGAGAAAAACCTATGATTAGCTTTTCAGGAAATTTCCAAACGAACAATTTCAACGAAATCTTTCAATTTCTTATTTTATTATGTTCAACTCTATGTATTCCTTTATCCGTAGAGTACTTTGAATGTACAGAAATGGCTATAGCAGAGTTTTTGTTATTCGTATTAACAGCTACTCTAGGAGGAATTTTTTATGCGGTGCTAACGATTTAATAACTATCTTTGTAGCTCCAGAATGTTTCAGTTTATGCTCCTACCTATTATCTGGATATACCTGGAGGTATTGGCTTGGGCCTAGAAATGGAAAATCAGGTAACCCGTGAATCCAACGAGTTGGTTTATAATAATTCATGAAGGAAATTATCATATTTCCGCAAGTCAATTAGATGCAAAATCTAAAAATTGACTTTTTTTCGTAGTTTCATAAGAGGTTTTTTTTTTTTGGAAGCCCTCTTTTTTTTTATTTTAGGCCGTGTGTCCCCTGCACCTTAATTTTGAGAAAAAAGAATGCTCATAATTGAGCACATGCGCAGAGACACGGGCATGTGTCTCAGCCGTGTGTGCTACACGGCCTAGAACACGGGTGTGTGTCTTGGTCGTGTGAAACCTGCACCTAAATTTGAAATGAATTAATTAACCACACGGCCTAGCACACGGGCATGTGGGACGACTGTGTGCACAAGTCAGAGAGTTACACGGGGTTGAACATGGCCTCCAGCACAGACGTGTGCTAGGGTCACACGGGGCGTGTCCCTTGGACCACACAGGCGTGTGAGCCCTACACCTTGGAAAAATTTTCAAATATTGCAGAAAATTCTTAGAGGTTTTGATTAAGTCCCAACTCAATTCTAATGCTCGTATTGGACCTCGAGGGTCCATTAAGGGATGTTATGAATGATTTCAGAATTTGAATAGTAACTTGCTTGAAATATCTGCAAATGTTCTGAAACTTTTGGTAATGCTTCGTAACCCTATTTTGGCGACGCATAGGGTTAGGGGTGTTACAGTGTTTTCAGATAAATGGGTGAACTGGGTCTCGCAACCTCACTTGCGAACCCAACACGCAAAACATTTTCAAGCTAAAAGTCTACTACTATTTTCAAATACTATTTTAAGACATATTCTGAGAATTTTGATTATTCACTGAGTTCTCAATGAACTTACCCACTCTTCTCATACTCCGTCTCAAGTAAGTAGGTCGCGAATGGCATGGGTGATGTTGATGATTGGGAAAGGACATTACTGAGAAGATACCGGTGAACCTAGGTTAACAACTATAGGATTTTTGTTATGGGTTTAGAGATGTTTATGATTTTGTGAATATGACCATGTTATTTAAAGAATGGTTATTTTATTTTCTTTACTTTTCTAGTTTATTGTGAACCATGTTTTAAGTACTTAATAAATCATAAATAAAGCCAATGTTATTCATGCATGAGAGTACTGTGTTTGTATACATCTAAGTTAGAGTTATAATTTAAGTTTATTTCATACATTGTATGTTGCGTGCTATAATTATATGCGAAACCCTATAATAATTCCTATATTTACATACGTGCCCTAACTTAGTGAACCCAATGATGCATGGATTTCATGTAAATATTGCAACATTTAATTACATGCGTACCCCTGTTTTTATGCGAATCCTGCATAAGCATGATAAACTCCTGCATGCACATTCATTTACTTTGTGAAGCTTGTTAATTGGTAAAACTAGGATGTATGAGCATTTAAAATGTTTAGAGAGTCATAATGCCTTAAAAGTCTATTTTCCATCATGCGAACTATAGGATTTGTGACCATAAGTTTTCATACAAACCTAGGTTATTATGCAAGCAATGTTTGAATGCTTTGTGTGGTGATCAAGTGCTGTGTAAACTTATTGAAATAACTACATATTTGAAAGTACTATTTCAGACGATTATATTCTTTAGATATTTTGTGCATGTGAACCATTATATCTTGAGTACGTGTAATTTCTACTGCTTTATTAAAGATTAATACTATGTCCGCGTGTTGTGTATAGGTTGTCTGTTGGAGGTTAGGTTGAGAGTTAATAGAGAGTCACTTCGCTGGCTAATGTAGCTCATTGAATCTGGGTCAAAACTTCTAGGTCGGGTTTGGGGTGTTATAGTTACCCAAAACATATAGACCACACAACCATGCCATGTGCTTATATATAACACACGGTTATGTGTCAAGCCATGTATCAGGTCGTGTTTACTAGCAGAAACCTTTTAAAATAAACTTTTTAACCTAAATTTGCTTATTCCACAAGCAACTTCTTATACCAATTCTCAACCAATTCAAAAGCATCAAAATTATACCAAAAACATCACTAATAACAACCAATCTAAGTGCCTAACCAATATGCCACAATTGGCACCTCAATTCAATAATTCAAAATCTATCAATACACCAAATTAAAACCATTCCAATATGCCTTCCAAGGCACTTCAATACAATTAACATGACATACAAAATTTAACCATTTATAACACCTTATAATGATTCAATATAAACCATATAAGCATGCTCAAAGCTTTACCAGATTCCTTTAAACTTAACATATGCATAACATTCATTTTACTAAGCCTATTTCAAAACATATTACTTAATGACTATATAAGCATTATAGCGTACATACCTGAACAAATCAATAAGGTTATCAACTACAAAGATCATTGTAACAGCCCGTTTTTGGGTCAAATCAGAACAGTGGTTTTAGAACCACAAATCTAAATTATGAGTGGACATTTATGGGCATAGATGGATGAATTAAATGGTTATTTCATTAAGGTTATTATAGTAAATGGATAAATATATGTTAGTAAATTAATAAAAGAAAAGTATCATCTTTCTTCCTTATTTTTTGACCGAAAATAAGAAGAAGAAAGACTCCATTGCTGCATTTTGAAGGTTCGGCCATTGTCTTGCTTGCTTATCAAGATAAGCCGAGATCGAGTTTAGATCAGGGAAAAAGGAAGATTGACGAATAGCCAATAGTTTTTATCTGAGCGATACGAGGTAAGTTCGTATAATTAGAATTGAACTTTTAAATACTTGTATTTATCTGTAATGAATGTGTATAATTGAATAATTGATATAATTAAAATATGAATGCCTTATCGATATAATCTATTTGTTACCAAGCCCTGTTTGAACCGTATGAATTCGTAGGATACGAGTGACATGTCACTAGGGTTACCATTTTGGTCAAGCTCCTGCATTTGTTATGAACTCACCATAGCTCGTATGAGCTTACAAATATATCACCTCATAAGATTCTCAGCTCATATGAGCTTATTGATCCAACTCATTAGAGCTTACTATTTTAGCTCAATAGAGCTTACTGTCTATTAGCTCAGGAGGAGCTTACCGATCATGGCTCAAAAGAGTGGAAATGATAATGAATTGATGGAATACTAATCTATATCAACCGAGTATCCTTTGAAGTTCTAATGGGTTCAACGGGCATAAATACTGTGTATACTAATGAATACTATTATTGAATGAATTATTAATTATATGATTGAGAATGAAATGTTGAATATGATGTCCATGATATATGAATTTGGTATGATATGTATATATATTGAGATAATGGATGATTTCATGTATTTATATGACTAGGCTATTGATGAATGCTTGTGTTAGGCATTTGGAAATTGTAATGAGTTTACCTTATTTATTTAACTTGATTTGGTACAAATGGTAAGTTTAATTCTGAATTATACGGGCTTACTAAGCTATAAAGCTTACTCTATTTCTTTTGAACTTGTGGATAATTGTAATATGGCATGTATAGGCTAGTTTTAAAGATGATAAATATGGTTACTTGAGATCATGATTTTGGTATATTTTGTGTAAAGGTTAAGCCATGTGATTTGGCTAATCTTGATAGTATGCATTAGTATGTTTTGTCAAATGTTTGATGGAATGGAAATCTGCAAATGTGTCTTGTTATTTGAAAGGTATATGAATGGAAGATATATGATATTAGTTAAACATTTGAATGATAGGAAGAAATGGTATTATTGTGTATGAATTGATATGGAATGGTTGTCTATTGAGTTGTAAAAATGTTGTCATTTATGCTTGTGTATGCTTGTGAAAATAGGGTGGCAAAATGGCTTTGCAAATAGCCTATTTTTGTCCACACGGGTAGGGACACGGGCGTGTGTCTCAGCCGTGTGTGACACATGGTTAGGTTACACGGCCATATGTCCTCTGGTGTTGAAATAGAATTGAAGTTAGTATGCTCCACACGGCCTCACACACGGGCGTGTGACCGGCCGTGTGATACAAGTCAGTATACCCCCTAAATGGCACACGGCCTAGCACATGGGCGTGTGACTTGGCCGTGTTGATAAGTCAGTATACCCTCTAGTTTTCACACAGTTTGGCACACGGGCGTGTTTTCAGCCGTGTGATGCAAGTCAGCATGTATGCCCTGTTTCCACACGGCCTATTCACACGGGTGTGTCTACTAGCCGTGTGAGGCACACGGCCTATTCACACGGGTGTGTGACCCTTGAAATGTTGAAAATTTTCTAAGTTTCCAGAATTTTCATATGTTATCAGTTTAGTCCCAAACCACTTCTAATACATGTTTAAAGCCACATTGGCCCTTATAAGGGACAATGTGATATTGTTAAATGGTATATGAGAACGAATGCTTATTGTACGAGTTATGTATGTATAAACAATGTGTATTGATCAGTAATATCTCATAATCCTACTCCGGCGACGGGTACAGGTTAGGGGTGTTACATTTATTAGTATTAGAGCTACGGTTTAGTTGATTCTAGGAGTAACGTAGCGTATGTTAGTCTAGCTATACATGCCATATATAAAACTGTGATAGTGTGATGACTCTTGACGTTTTCAAATGTGTTTTTATATAGTAATAGATCCCGAACGAGCTATACTGGATGATGTAGAGAGTAACGCGCCAGCTCCCGTTCAAGGGACAATGCCTTCTGAATCTAGACCCATGATGAGTAGTCACGGGGGTGAGGCTAAAGAAGCCTTCTATCAGATTTTGAATGAGTGGTTCACACAGTACAGTCGTATGAACCCGGCTATTCAACAACCTCCACCCTCACCTATTCCCCAACCGATCCCTATAGTTCCTCAAGGTTTGGATCCCCTGCGATTGAATAAGCCACCTGTTGATAAGATACGAAAACAAGGGGCTGAGGAATTCAGAGCCACTGTTAACAATGATCCTGAGAAAGCTGAGTTTTGGCTTGAGAAAATGATTTGGGTATTCAATGAATTATCTTGCACACCTAAAGAATGCTTAAAGTGTGTTGTATAACTGTTAAGAGATACTGCGTATCAGTGATGGAATACCTTGATATCCATAGTTCCACGAGAAAGAGTTACTTGGGAGTTCTTTCAAGTTGAATTCAGAAAGAAATACATCAACCAAAGGTTTATTGATCAAAGGAGAAAAGAATTTCTTGAATTAAAGTAGGGTGTAACATCCCAAACCCGGCCTGGACATTATGGTCGAATCTGGCGATGTCATTTTGAAGTGTTTTTCGTAAAGCGCGATATCATTTGAAAAGCCCATTCTTTAAGTAGCCTCTTTGTGTGATCTAAACAATGGTTTTAAAACTTGCGTCATTATCAAAAAATACCCACTTAAAACGTTATTAATTTTCAAAACCATTCTATAGTGGAAGCTTTTTAAAACAGTTGCGTACTAGCGCTTACTTGTAAAATGTTATTTTCTTGCGGTAGCTCTTAGAACCGTTTACGTGTTCGTAACATTTTTGAAAAAAACATTTATCTTTTGAAAACCTGTATCCTACTACTAGCAGATATAAATCAAAATAAATAAACCCCAAAATGAAAATTATAGAGGCATTATTACATAAAAATACCCAAATGGAACTGCTTATAAATTAAAAATCAAGTATCGAAGCGTAAGCTGTTGTGTGGCACCTTCAAGTTCCTCGTAGCACCAATCTACCTAAGGTTTACCTGTACAGTTAAAACAAATGGGTGAGTTTACAAAAACTCAGTGTGTAATCCCTTAAAAACAAATAGTCAAACATACAGTAAAATTACAGTCTGGGCCTAAGCTCTTATTAAAAACAGTGACAATATCAGTTTGCGCTCTAGCCCATCTCAATACAGAAGCAGTCATATATTCGGGCCTTGGCCCATTACAGTAACAGTAAATAGTGCAATAACAATAAATAGTATACAAGTCCTACCCATCCAGCCTCTACACACCATCTCCATCCAACCCTACACTCCATGTGGGGATATAATCAACCCACCCATCCCTACACTCCAGAATTAGCACCAGTTGCGGTACTAAACAGTATTTGTAGTAGAGCTGCCACAATAATAGGCTTAAAGCCATCAGTGATTTGTAGCAGAGCTGCTAGAACAGTACACTTCCTCCAATCATAATAAACCCATCCCCATGCAATGCATCATACAGTCATGACATGTCATACCATAGAATCACATATGTATCCATTACAATTTAAATAGCAAGCTAAAATACAGTCATACATGTACATATATATAAATACCTCACATAGGGGCAAAATAGTCAATTTACCATATAGGGGCATTTCGGTCATTTTACCACATAAGGGCAAAACAATCATTTTACCACATAAAGGCAAAATAGTCATTTTACCTCATAAGGGAAAATAGTCATTTTACAATTTGAGGGTCTAGGTATACTTACCGACCCAACAGTAGGTCCACAGTCATCTCGGGCGACCCCTGCAACCTTAACAGTCAAACAGAGAAAATGGGCCCAAAGCCCATATTGCGGCCCATGTGGGCCCACACACCCGTGTGGCCCACAAAGCCCAAAAATGGCCTTGGTCATGTAAACCACATAGCCTGGCCCAGTAATCTCCACACGTCAGTGTGGTTTACCCATGTGAGGCCCACGAGCTCGTAGGGCCCACACGGCCCATTTCGGCCCAACGTGACCCAAAGCGGCCTAAGCCCATGAAACCGCTCATGGTGGCCGCTACGATCAAACGCCCATGTTCTACGCATTTAGTTACCACATGAGCGAGCGCACGCTCGTGTAGCGACAACAGTCATACTTTTATGGCTTTTGCCGATCTACTTTATAGCAGTGTGATTACACACCTGTTTGCGAAAGTGCACGTAACCTACGAACACCAAAACCTACATTCGATCAAACTACTCCATTAATCAATTGATAATAGAGTTAACGGCTCTTTTCAATACTTATCCAAATAGGGTGGATTATCACTTGCCTTAATCACCGATTTAGGCTTGCACCCTTCATTCGTTGCAGGAAACTAATTATAGGCTCTTTAGAGATCACTTGTATTTCACCCAAACCTATCAGTCTTAATCATATTACCCACATAAATGAATTGAACCAAGCATAAATAACTTACCGGAAACATAAAACCACTTATAAACCAAAGGGAAGCAATCGGTCTATATCCACGATAATCACTCTATGCGACTGAGGTAAGGTGTAACATCCTGATTTTGGGCCTAGTTGGAATAGTTGTTTCAGAACCACTATCTCGAGGTTGGAGAAATTATTTTTAATATTATTTTATGAGTTATAGCATGATTATATAAGTACATGAAAATTTTGGTGAATTAATTTTAGCGTTTGAGGGCTTAATTATGAAAAAGGGCTAAATCGCGTAAAAGGTAAAAGTTGTGTTTTAATACCCAAATGTGTTAAATTGCTAGAGAACCAAAATTGAGGGCCTCTAAAGGGCAATTAGACCCTTTTTAAAAGAGGTAGTTGGCCATAGGAGACAAAGAAGTCAAAATGTCAAACATTTGGTGAAATTAGGTGTAAAAGTTAAATAAAATAAAACAAAAAAAGAAAAAGGCTATCATCTTTTATCTTTATCTTTCTTACCCACCAATTTTTGCTCAAGAAAATAGCCATGGAAGTCCAAAATTTTCAGCAACTTTCATCTTTTACAAGTAAGTCATTTAGAAGGCTATTTTTGATGATTTTTGCATTTTTAGAATCCTTGTAACATGAGCTTTCAAATGAAGGGACTATCTTGCAAAATGGTTGATAGTATAGGGACTTGCCATGAAAGGATTTGTGTTGTTTGCTGAATTTTTATGAAATAAAATGAGTCATGGTTGAGTAATAAACAACTTTTGTGAAGAGATTTTCATGAAAACCCCTAATAGGACCTTTTTGCATAAGTTGTAAAATAATTGATAAATGTGTGAAATAATGAGAATTTGGGGCTGCTTCTAGTATAAAAAGTATTTGACTAGGCTTGGGTAGTAAGAAAATGTGATAAAAATCGATTTACAAGCCTAGGGGTAAAATCATAATTTTGTGAAAGTTAGGGGCAAAATGGTTATTTTTCCAAAAATGTGAATTTTGATTGTCTAAATTTATTTAGTGATTAAATGAGTGAATTTCATCATGTTAGATCAAGAAAAATTGAGATTCGGGCTTAAAATCGAGAAAGTACGTGGTTAAGGACAAAAAGAGAATAATTATCCGAAATTTGCATTTGAGCTAAGTTCGTTTGATTATAATAACGCAATGTCAAACTTGAATTTTTATGTTTCGATATTACATGAATTGTAAGTACATATGTAATTAATGTGACATTGTATCATACTTTTAATGCCTTGATATTATGTGGAATTTAAATGCTTTATGGCTACCATGTGTTATGTGCCTTGATGTTTCATGTAATATATGTTATTTGTTACCATGAAAGCATGAATGA
Source organism: Gossypium anomalum (assembly GCA_025698475.1). Lineage (NCBI taxonomy): Eukaryota > Viridiplantae > Streptophyta > Magnoliopsida > Malvales > Malvaceae > Gossypium > Gossypium anomalum. Next base: position 46,743,967 of record CM046963.1, read on the forward strand.
TATTTTGGATAAGATACATGTGTAATTGTTTTATGGTATTCATGTGACCAAATTTCATTTGTTGCCATGAAAGTGTAAATGATATGTTATGAAAGTAAATTACCTTGTGAGCAATTGTGATGCTATTCGGTTAGAAATGAAATCACGTTGAGCCTCGGATATAACGTAGGATACAAAAAGGTATGCTAAGAGAATTGTAGTCTGAACTCATGAGATGTGTCTGAGTTCAGGAGAAAATGATATATGTAACGTGTGTCCGAGTATAGACTTTGTGAACAGACCCGTGAGTAGCTCAATGAGCGCATGTTACATGATAGCACTATGGGGTCCAGGCACTGACTTGATAAAAGGCCCGTGAGTAGCTCAGAATACGAGCATTTCATAGTGTGAGGTAGCATTGGCTACATATGTCGCCCGCTATTGAGTTGGTTCTAGCCGCGTGTATGGCACTTATGTGCAAGTTTTCTAATGTATCCAATAGTATTCTAAGTGTTCAATAGGTAGTTTAAGGAATGATTTGATGATGGTCCCATTGAGGTTTTTCAATGGTGAGAATAGATAAAAGTTATGCTACGAAGTGGAACGGGTATGTATGCAAAACTCATAAGAAATGATTTCTAGTTATGATGTATCTTTGTAACGAAGTAAATAAGTAAGTCATGTTTATGAGAATGATTTGGTGATGACCTTGTGATTATGGGTCCATGCTTATGTTTTATAAATATGTATTTATACCATGATGGTTGAAATGATTGGTGAAGGTGTGATGAGCTTAGCTATCATCATTTTTGTACTAAAACTGTTTTGGACAGTAGCTGTAGTACAACTTTGAAAATCCACCAAAAATTGTGAAAATTGAATTTGAAGCTGAATAAAATATGAAATTAAATCTTATTAAGTCTAGTTTCATATAGAATAAGCAGTGTAAGAAAATGAACATCAAATTATGAGATATTTAAATTATTGTGAGACAGAGTCAGAATGATTTTGAAAGCCCCTGTTCTGATTTGAGAAAATCATTGAAAATTTTACAAAAATAGTTATGGGTCATAATTTATATTCTTGGAATTATTAATGAGTAAATTTTCAAAATAAATAGACAAGAACATTATCCGAGTTCATATTATTAGATAATTAATTTTTAGTGAAGAGGGGTCAGAACTGTCTGACAGCAAAAAAGGGGTAAATTTAAGGAATAAACTGTACTAATTGGATGAACCAAAAATTCTAAAAATTTTATGGTAAGAAGCTATGTGAGTCTAGTTTTAGGAAAAATTAGCAAAACTTAATTCAGAGTTCTGTAGCTCCAGATATAAATAATTTAGTGACTATGACTTGAGAAAATAGCTTGACCTAAACATAGGTAAAAAGGCAATAATGAAAATATTTCCTTGAGATCATGTTGTAAGAATTGGTGAAAGCATATTGATAAATTTCTTTTTATTTTCATATGGACTTACTAGGCATGAAGGTTACTCCCTCCTTTCCATTTCTCTTAGCTTGTCAGGTTAGCTCGGGGTTGGAGATCGTCAGAGGTAGCATCACACTATCAAACCGTCGCCTTTGGAATATGAATATATGTTATGCGTGTTCAAGTGAGTAGGGGCTAGGATTGTATGATATGTGTTAATATGATTAGCCAAATGTATTGGCCCTTATTGAATTATTTGTATTTGGCCATGAGACGTGGCTTATATTGGTTATTGGCTTGTAAGCCCAAGCATGTGTATGCATGGTTAAATGCTTCATGGGATGTGATCATGTTGTTGATGTGGATGAATTAAAAAGATGTCTTAGATGCTTAATCTTGTTAAAGCATAGTGTTGAGTTGCATGAGAGGATATGAAATTGCCTTGATCATGTCTTATTTGTGTTTGATTAAGTGCTCTAATGTGCCATGTTAATGGCTAATGAAAGTAAGCATGTGTGTATGAAATTGAGGGTGACCAATGGCTTGGAAAATAGCCTCAAAATTGTCTGCATGGGTAGACACACGGGCGTGTGTCTAGACCGTGTGTCACACATGGTCTGCCTACATAGGCGTGTAATTCAACCGTGTGTCCCCTGCATCATGTATTTTAGCTTCGAATTAGCCATACGGGCTGAGACACGGCCGTGCGTCTCAGTCGTGTGAAGGACACAGCCTGGAGACACGGGCGTGTGCCTAGGCCGTGTGCCCTTGCTTGGGTGATGAAGTTATAAACAGAGAGTTACACAGGCTGAAGACACGGGCGTGTCCATGCAACATGGGCGTGTGAACCCACACGGCCAACCCACACGGGCGTGTGACTTTCCAAAGTGTGAAAAATTTTCTAAGTGTTGCAAATGTTTTATATGTTTAAAGTTTGGTCCCGAACCACCCCGAATGTATGTTTTGGGCCCCGTGGGCCCATATAAGGAACGTTAAATATATGTATGAAAGTTTTTAATTTTGATGAAACTTTATGGCCTATTTTTACATGATTGATTGTATTTAAGTCTGGTAATGCCTCGTATCCTATTTTGGGCTCAAAATACGAGTAAGGGGTGTTACATTTAGTGGTATCAGAGTTATGGTTTAGTAGGTTCTCGAAATAACCTAGCACGTGTAAGCGTCTAGCTATACATACCATAGATTTGTGATAGTATGATGTCTCCCGATGCGAATGAGAACTATCTTACTTAGACAAAGATACTCTCCAACCGAGCTACACCCAACCATGTTGATAGTGATACCAAAGTATTTGAATGAAATGTCATGGTGATGAGTTGAAACTCGAAAAGGTACGAACAAGATTCATAATATCATGCTACGAATAAAATGACATTGTTTCGATTGGACATAAAATTTTTGATGGATTGCAATGGTTCTTGAAATGAGATAAAGGACTATATTGTAATGAGTTTATTTATGTTTAGTTGATGATTCTATTATGTATATGGCTAATTTACTCGGGCGAAAGCATGTGTTTAGATAGCTTATAAAAAATATCGATGGAATGAATGTTCATGTATATTTATTTGAATGAATATAGTTGGCGAATTCACATAGTCTGAGTATAGATGTTAAATTGCTTGGATTATTTACATGTTTATAATGGTAAGCATACAATGATGCGTGAGATGAAATTCTAGACTGGAATATACTTATCCATGTTTGTTGGCTCTCATATGATGTTATGTACATGACTTGTTTGATTAGATGAATGGAATAAGTAAAATTATTCAGAATTCATAGAGTGTATGCATAAGTGTACTTGTTTAAATGAGATAACTGGAAAGTTGGCGTAAAACAAATATGAACGTCAGATTGTCTGAAATGAATGACATGATATTGCTGATAGTGCTATGATGATGAAAATTGTGTTATATGCACATATATATGAATTCGAGTCAGAGGCCCTACGACCCCCTCCCCCTTACCAAAGTGGTGTTTCGTAATGGAATTCCATGAGATTTATGTTGAACAAGTTTCCGAGTGAGAAACCAAAGAGTTCAAATGATAAAATGGTTATAAGCATGATTAGAGATTGAGAATGGATTGATAAGCACAGACAAAGCTAGAAAGATATCGGATGAATCGAAAGATTGTTTGATTTTCGTAATATTACAGTTAGTAAAAAGGTTAATTTTGGTAAAATGATTTATCTTGGTATGACGTCGAGAAAGTGTAATAATATGGGATTTGTGATGACAAAAATAGTTAGAGGAATAATATTGGAAACATGAAATGTCTAAGTATGGAAAATCATAGTGAATAGATGATGACTGTCTCTCTTGATATTTTAAGAGATCATTGTTCTCGGAAGTATTATATTGGCTATCTATCTTCTGATGAAATTCTTATTATAGGAGAATGTTAGCTGATCTTAATGTCAGACGAAGGTATTATCGGTCTGACTGGTTTATAATCTGCTTTGCTCTACTTCTCTTTGGTATTCTGTTATATTCAGTCTGATGGGAACTTATGAGAAAATACGCATGATGCTATGATTCTGTTTCTCTAAATTATCATATTTGATTCCAGTGGGATTAAATGATACTTTCTTCTAGACTTTTTCCCTCTGAGGAATTATCGAAGTCTTTCATACTTTCTTAAAAGGTTATTTTCGGTCTTCCGATATAGTCCCGTATCTTGGGATTTCTCTATCCTGGATTTCTTCACTTGGTTTTCTTGTTATCTTTGTTCCATAATCTGTCAATTATGGCTCATGTTCAAAGTGTGTTCTTTAGCTTGCGATAATCATGTCAAGTGTAATTATGCTCTTTATTTGATCATGGTAATACGGTGATTTTAGTATTTGTATTTCTCTAATTTACGTATAAGGATTTGACATTGGCAAGGGCCTAAGTGGTGAAATTTTGAATTTCAATTGGTATGATAGATCTCTTTTCTCAAGTAAGTTAATTGAAATTAATGCCTTCAATTGAGATATCTATGTTATTTGGGATAATGCAATCGTATGATCTTTGAGAAAGCAAATTGTGGCTACGGGTACTTGGACAGAAAGATCCAAAAATTATACAAAAATTTTGCGAGGAAACCCTCAGGAATAGTGTATTAGTGATCAAATTTGGAACTCGACATTGTTGATTTTGTGCATGAATTCTAGAAATGTTGAAAAGTTTAAGGATGTATGTCAAGTGTCGTCAAAATTATTTCTGCCTGTGTTAGCACTAGAATGGAGATGAGAAAAAGTTGATATGGATTTCATGTCTGGATTATTCCTGTCTCTGAAAGAGAAAAATGTTATGAGACTTATTGTTAAATGTTTGACGAGATATGTAAATCATGCCGGTATATATTGAATTTTCACTCATCAAATTCATGGAATTTTGTGTCTTTATGATTGTTGGATTTCTTGGAATTCTAGTCTCCACTAATCGGATTGAGATCCGGGTTTTATATCATGATTTCTTTAGGAAAGCTAAAGGAGGCTTTGGAATTTATAAGCAACTGAGAGTTGAATTGGTAAACAATTGGACTGTGTGAAATTATAGAGAGCATAAGACCAAGATGAACTGACTAGTTTCACTTTTCGAATTTAAAGGATTCAAGTATGTGTGTATATGTGACATGATGGCATAGATGGGACATTTGTGTATATAAACACTCAAGTAGAGGTTGAAATTTAGCCGAGGTACGATATAGTAATGAACCGCTTATGATACTGATATGGGAAGCTAAAGAGATAAGTATTAGAGATACAGTCAAGTGAAAGTTCTTTAACAATGATTATGGGAAAAAGAAGTTTATGTCAATACCAAAACCACTTTTCTGGTAAGATTTTCGGGGACGAAAATCCCTAAAGGGGGAGAAATGTAACATCCCGATTTTGGGCCTAGTCAAAATAGTGGTTTCGGAACCACTATTCTGAGGCCGGAGAAATTATTTTTAATATTATTTTATGAGTTATAGCATGATTATATAAGTACATGAAAATTTTGGTGAATTAATTTTAGCGTTTGAGGGTTTAATTATGAAAAAGGGCTAAATCACGTAAGAGGTAAAAGTTATGTTTTAATACCCAAATGTGCTAAATTGCTAGAGAACCAAAATTGGGGGCCTTTAAAGGGAAATTAGACCCTTTTTGAAAGAGGTAGTCGGCCATAGGAGACAAAGAATTCAAAATGTCAAACATTTGCTAAAATTAGGTGTAAAAGTTGAATAAAATAAAACAAAAAAAGAAAAAGGCTATCATCTTTTATCTTTCTCTTTCTTACCCACCGGCAAGAAAATAGCCATGGAAGTCCAAAATTTTCATCAACTTTCATCTCTTACAAGTAAGTCATTTAGAAGGTTATTTTTTACGATTTTTGCATTTTTAGAATCCTTGTAACATGAGCTTTCAAATGAAGGGACTATCTTGCAAAATGGTTGATAGTCTAGGGACTTGCCATGAAAGGATTTGTGTTGTTTGCTAAATTTTTATGAAAGAAAATGAGTCATGTTTGAGTAATAAACAACTTTTGTGAAGAGATTTTCATGAAAACCCCTAATAGGACCTTTTTGCATAAGTTGTAAAATAAGTGATAAATGTGTGAAATAATGAGAATTTGGGGCTGCTTCTAGTATAAAAAGTATAGGCTTGGGTAGTAAGAATATGTGATAAAAATCGATTTACGAGCCTAGGGGTAAAATCATAATTTTGTGAAAGTTAGGGGCAAAATGGTTATTTTTCCAAAAATGTGAATTTTGATTGTCTAAATTTATTTAGTGATTAAATGAGTGAATTTCATCATGTTAGATCAAGAAAAATCGAGATTCGAGCTTAAAATCGAGAAAGTACATGGTTAAGGATAAAAAGAGAATAATTATTCAAAATTTGCATTTGAGGTAAGTTCGTGTGATTATAATAATACAATGTCAAACTTGAATTTTTATGTTTCGATATTACATGAATTGTAAGTACATATGTAATTAATGTGACATTCTATCATTCTTTTAGTTTCTTGATATTATGTGGAATTTAAATGCTTTATGGCTACCATGTGTTATGTGCCTTGATGTTTCATGCAATATATGTTATTTGTTACCATGAAAGCATGAATGATATTTTGGATAAGATACATGTGTAATTATTTTACGGTATGCATGTGACCAAATTTCATTTGCTGCCATGAAAGTGTAAATGATGTGTTATGAAAGTAAATTACCTTGTGAGCAATTGTAATGCTATTCGGTTAGAAATGAAATCCCGTTGAGCCTCGGATATAACGTAGGATACAAAAAGGTATGCTAAGAGAACTGTAGTTTGCACTCATGAGACGTGTCTGAGTTCATGAGAAAATGATATATGTAATGTGGGTTCAGGTACTGACTTTGTGCACAGACCGCTGAGTAGCTCAATGAGCGTATGTTACATGATAGCACTATGGGTCCGGGCACTGACTTGAGAAAAGGCCCGTGAGTAGCTCAGAATGCGAGCATTTCATAGTGTGAGGTAGCATTGGCTACATATGTCACATGCTATTGAGTTGGTTCTAGCTGCGTATATGGCACTTATGCGCAAGTTTTTTGATGTATCCACAAGTTTTCAATGGGTAGTTTAAGGAATGATTCGATGATGGTCCCATTGAGGTATGTCAATGGTGAGAATAGATAAAAGTTATGCTACGAAGTGGAACGGGTATGTATGCAAAACTCATAAGAAATGATTTCGAGTTATGATGCATCTTTGTAACGAAGTAAATAAGTAAGTCATGTTTATGAGAATGATTTGGTGATGACCTTGTGATTATGGGTCCATGCTTATGTTGTATAAATATGTATTTATACCATGATGATTGAAATGATTGCTGAAGGTGTGATGAGCTTAGTTATCATCATTTTTGTACTAAAACTATTTTGGATAGTAGCTGTAGTCCAAATTTGAAAATTCACCAAAAATTGTGAAAATTGAATTTGAAGCTGGATAAATTATGAAATTGAATCTTATTGAGTCTAGTTTTTCATAGATGAAGCGGTGTAAGAAAATGAACCTCATATTATGAGATATTTATATTATTGTGAGACAGAGTCAGAATGATTTTGAAATCCCCTGTTCTGATTTGAGAAAATCATTGAAACTTGTACAAAAATATTTATGGGTCATAATTTTTATGCTAAGAATTTTTAATGAGTATATTTTCAAGACAAATAGATGGGAACATTATCGAAGTTTTGTATTATGAGATAATTAATTTTTAGTGAAGAGGGGTCAGAACTGTCAGACAGCAAAAAAGGGGTAAATTTAAGGAATAAACTGTACTAATTGGCTAAGTCAAAAATTCTAAAAATTTTATGGTAAGAAGCTATGTGAGCCTAGTTTCAAGAAAAATTAGCAAAACTTAATTTGGAGTTCTGTAGCTCCAGATATAAATAATTTAGTGACTATGACTCGAGAAAACAACTTGACCTGAACATAGGTAAAAAGGCAATAATGAAAATATTTCCTTGAGATCATGTTGTAAGAATTGGTGAAAGCATATTGATAAATTGCTTATTATTTTCATATGATCTCACTAGGTGTGAAGCTTACTCCCTCCTTTCCATTTCTCTTAGCTTGTCAGGTTAGCTCGAGGTTGGAGATTGTCAGAGGCAGCATCACACTATCAAACCGTCGCCTTTGGAATATGAATATATGTTATGCGTGTTCAAGTGAGTGGCATGCATGTATAGGGGCTAGGATTTTATGATATGTGTTAATATGATTATCCAAATTTATTGGCCCTTATTGAATTATTTGTATTTGGCCATGAGATATGGCTTATATTGGTTATTGGCTTGTAAGCCCAAGCATGTGTATGCATGGTTAAATGCTTCATGGGATGTGATCATGTTGTTGATGTGGATGAATTATAAAGATGTCTTAGATACTTAATCTTGTTAAAGCATAGTGTTGAGTTGCACGAGTGGATATGAAGTTACCTTGATCATGTCTTATTTGTGTTTGATTAAGTGCTCTAATGTGCCATGTTAATGGCCAATGAAAATAAGCATGTGTGTATGAAATTGAGGGTGACCAATGGCTTGGAAAATAGCTTCAAAATTGTCCGCACGGGTAGACACACGGGTGTGTGTCTAGACCGTGTGTGACACACGGTCTACCCACATAGACATGTAATTCAACATGTGTCCCCTGCATCATGTATTTTAGCTTCGAATTAGCCATACGGGCTGAGACACGGCCGTGCGTCTCAGTCGTGTAAAGGAAACGGCCTGGAGACACGATCGTGTGCCCTTGCTTTGGTGATAAAGTTATAAATAGAGAGTTACGCAAGCTAAAGACACAGGCATGTCCATGCCACATGGGCGTGTGAACCCACACGGCCAACCCACACGGGCGTGTGACTCTTCAAAGTGTGAAAATTTTTCTAAGTGTTGCAAAAGTTTCATATGTTTACGGTTTGGTCCTGAACCACCCCAAATGTATGCTTTGGGCCCCGTAGGCCCATATAAGGGACGTTAAGTATATGTATGAAAGTTTTTAATTTAGATGAAATTTTATGGCCCATTTTTACATGATTGATTGTATTTAAGTCCGCTAATGCCTCGTACCCTGTTCTAGGCTCGGAATACGAGTAAGGGGTGTTACACAAGGGCTAGCACCACACACCCCTAGCAATTGTCGATAGTAAAAGAAAGTGTTAGATGAGGACTATAAATACGGCAGAGAAGAAAAGAGTGGGAAAACCGAATAGCAGCAATTACCCCAGAGATCGTCAAAAAGAAGAAGAATTCAGCACAGAGAGTGTAGATGAAATAGTGATATTCGGCCAAGTGACCACCAGAGAAAGAGAAGCACTAGGTCAAAGAAAAGGAATCGGTTAAAAGGGGAAAAGGGAGAAGAAGAGAATCAGCCCAGAAAAACTGAATGGATTGAGGGAGAAAGGAAAGCATTCGGCCAATCAAAAGGTAACAAGGGGAACCAATCTTTAAGGAAAGAGGGGTAGAAAAACAAAAACCGAAGTAGACAAAATGAAAGAATGAGGAAAAATCCCCTAGTAGAAATCGGCTAGCAACAAAAATGCAAAAACCCAAAAAGCAACTTCCAAAAACCAAAAGTGAGGAGAGGAAACAACAAAAGTGAACAGAAACCAAAACTAATGCACACTCCAAAGTCGAGTTCTACCCCAAATCGAATTCATTGGTGCCTACTATCCCTATTCGACACCAACTCTTCTCCCAATTCAAACTTGCTTGATTTCCTTCTGTTCACAAGCCTCAACAACTGAAAATCCCCCCTTTTCACTCTCCAAATTCGGCTAACAACAACCCCATTCAAATCTGTTCAAACTTTTGGTGTTTCGATCAAACACAACTTCCTCCCATGGCCATCAGTAAAAATAATTTGCATTTGCATAAGCAAGGATTCGAACCTCAGACCACTAGCATACTCCACACGCCCTTATCCCCTAGAATAGTAGGCCTTTTTATGTCATGTTTTACCCAATTTTATTTAAAAGCCTACTGCCCAAAGACAATGCTTATTCCTTTAAAAACAAAACTTTTTGCGCCTACCCAAGCTTGAACCCAAGACTTCTCAGACACTTCCCAGGACACTTAACCATTGAAACAGATACAGATTTATGTTACTTTCTTGCACAATTAAATATTTTTATGCAACCTCGAAACTGTACCCCTGCTCAAAACCTAATACTTCTAGGCCCAAAATTTGAGGCGTTACACAGGGTCGTATGTCAGTAACAGAATATGAATGAGAGTTTGTACGACTCAGCAAATATGCTCGTGAATGTGTCTCTTTCGAAGCTATAATGTGTAAAAGGTTTGAGGATGGATGAAATGAAAAAATAGACTATTAGTTGGAATTCTTGAGCTGGAAGAGTTCATCGTTCTATTTGACAGAGCTTGCAACACCGAAGAGCTTTGAAAAGAGAAACGAAAATTTGATTCTAAGGCTAGAGACTTTAGAAAGAGATTTGTTGGTAAATCACATCAGTCAGCAGCAAAGAAATCTAGAGAATATCACCTTCGTTCTATTGCTTCTGCGAGAATTTCGATTAGAGACAGAGATGTGAGACATTTCAGTTTTAAACCTCAGACGACATCAGTTGCCAGTGTAGGATGTGTTAGAAATGCTGGACCTAAATATAGATTAGTGAGCGGAGCTTGCTTCAAATGTGGATCTCTTGATTATTATCTTTGAGATTGTCTAGAAAAGTTTACAGTTGAAAGGAATCAACTGGCGAAAGTAAGTAACACAACTACTAGAGGGAGACCAACCGAAAACACTAGAACTACGAGTGGTAATCGAGGTGTTATGAGAGATTCTGCTGTGAGATTAGAGGCACGAACACCTACCCGAGCTTATGCTATCCATGCAAGTGAAGAGGCATCATCACCAAAAGTTATTACTGGTTCTTCTTCTCTTTTTGATACTGGTATAGTTGTGTTGATTGATCCTGGATCAACCCATTCATATATCTGTGTGAATTTAGTATTTAAAAAGATTTTACATGTCAAGTCTACAGAGTTTGTAATTAAAGTATCGAACCCCTTAGGCAAGTATTTTTTAGTTGATAAATTTGTAATAATTATCCTTTGATGACTCAGGATTACTATTTTTGGGCTGACTTGATGCTTCTACTGTTCGATGAGTTTGATGTAATTCTGGGTATGGATTGGCTGACTATGCATGATGCGGTTGTGAATTGTAGATGAAAGAAATGTCAAAGTGGTGAAATTCTTCGAATTGAGTCTGATGATTCGAGTGAAGTACCTACTATGATATCATCTATGTTAGACCAGAAATGTATGAAAAAGGGTTGTGATGCATATCTTGCATACGTATTAGATACAAAGGTGTCTGAATCAAAGATTGAATTTGTACCTGTTGTTTGTGAATTTTCAGATATATTTCGAGAAGAATTACCGAGTTTGCCACTGATTAGAGAAGTTGAATTTGGTATTGAATTAGTACTGGGAATAACATTAATATCGATAGCTCCGTACAGAATGGCTCTAACAGAATTAAAAGAGTTGAAAGCTCAGTTGCAAGTATTGACAGACAGAGGTTTTGCATGATCGAGTTATTCTCCCTAGGGTGCACCGGTATTGTTTGTGAAAAAGAAAGATTGCGGCACAATAAGAATGTGTATCGACTACAGACAGCTGAATAAAGTGACTGTAAAGAAAAAATACCCTCTACCACGGATTGATGATTTATTTGATCAGTTGAATGGGGCTACAGTATTTTCAAAGATTGATTTGAGATCAGGTTATGATAAACCATAATATATACATGTTTTTACACTATGCTTGGGATATTTATGGATGATTTTTCCTTGATTTTATTGAATTCGATGCTCCTAATCCTTTTAATTCATGTTTTATTCTCAGGAAAGCTTAGGAGAGTAAAAAGAACGAGAAACGGGCCAAAAACAGACCAAATGGGCCTAAAACAGTGTTCACATGGCCTAGGCACTTCCACACGGGTTATCCACATGCCCGCGTATGACACATGGGTATACAACACGCCCGTGTGTCATGGCCATGTTGACATTAATCCAAGTTATAATTGCACACGGCCTGAAAACATTCACACGGGCATGGCACAAGGCTGTGTCCCTGTCGAGCCCAAGTCTAGTTCTACTTGGAAAAGGCTAATTTTGGGCTATTTTGGGCATTGGAAAGTCTATTTAAACACCCTAGAGAAGGATTAGAGGGACACACAGAGAGTTGAAAGCAAAAAATACCTAAGGTCAGCCATCAGAATCATTTCGGAAGCAAGGATCTACATCAAGACTGAAGATTTTCATCCAAATTCCTAGAAGTTCTTTGGGGTTTTCTTTATGTTTTATTGTTTTCCATACTTTGAGATGTTTTTCGTTAGTATGAACTAAACTCCCTAAATACCTAAAGGAGATGAAACCTAAGACGACTCTTATTATCCTTTGATTTATATGATAAATACTTGTTCTTATTCTTAATTGTGAGTTTAACTATTGTTTTAATGTTCCAGGGTATTAATCTAAGTTTTGATGTGCTTACTTAGTGGAGTAAAGGTCCCTGTTTAAGATTAGATCATTCATAATTAAGTAGAGTTGAATGCAATCCTAGAGATAGGATGACATAAATCTGCCAGAATAGAGTCAAATCTAATAAGGGAATCCATAGATCGAGTTAATGCGATAATAGGGGTTTTAATTAAAAAGAGATTTCAATTAATCAACCTAGAGTCAGTTGTTTTTAGTCTCGAGAGCGATATTAACATAAATCAGGGATTTCTAAGGAATAGGTCAAATAAATAAATCGTCTAATTCAAAGATAATAAGTGAAGTCTAGGTGGATTCTTTCTTGGGTATTGTCTTCACAATTGGTTTTCCTAAAGTATTTTCCAATTTTCATCTCTGTCATAATCTTAGTTAATTAGATAATTAGTTTTAGTTTAAAATCACTTAGTTAATTAGATAATTAGTTTTAGTTTAAAATCACCCTTTAATTCTTAGGCTAGATAATAAAAAGATAGTAATTACTAGTACTTTTAGTCCTCGTGGATATGATATTTTCGGTCTCACCAGAACTATCCTATTGTTCGATAGGTGTGCTTGCCTTAATCGAATTTTTAGTTAGTTTAACATCATCAAGTTTTTGACGCCGTTGCCAGGGACTAAGATATTAGGAACACTTAATTTTTATTACTTTAGCCATTATTTTTATTTTTATTTAATTTTGTTTTTATTTTTATTTACTAAATTCTATTTTATTTTCTTCTGATAGGTTTTCATAGTTTATGACTAGAAGAAACCCGTCGTGACCTTTACTTTTTGATAGTGAGGTCAAAAGCACAGCTCGCAGAATTCAAAGAGAAATAAGACAAAGCCTACAATACATAGAGGAAGGGCAAGAGGATGATATCCATACTACAAACAAGGAGATGGTTGATAATCAGAATAATCCTCTACCTCCTGCGATTGCTGCAAATCTAGTAGAACAGAATCCTACCCCGCGTACTATGTATGATTATGCTAAACCTAGTTTAACAGGAACTGAATCGAGTATAGTTAGACCTGCTGTTGTTGCAAATAATTTTGAACTAAAACCTAACACGATTCAAATGATTCAAGAGTTTGTTCAGTTTGATGGTTTGCAGGAAGAGGATCCAAACACTCATTTAGCAAATTTTCTGGAATTCTGCGACACTTTCAAGATCAATGGCATTTCTGATGATGCCATTCACTTTCGGTTATTTCCCTTTTCACTGAGGAATAAGGCTAAATAGTGGTTGAACTCGTTACCATGAGAGTCAATCACTACTTGGGAACAAATAACCAAAAAATTTCTGCTTAAATATTTCCCTCCGGCTAAAACGGCTAAACTAAGGAATGATATTTCTTCTTTTATGCAGATGGATTTAGAAACACTTTACGATGCATGGGAGAGATACAAGGATCTACTGAGAAGGTGCCCTCACCATGGATTACCCATCTAGCTACAAGTTTAGACTTTCAACAACGGTTTGAATCCCTCGACTAGACAAATGATTGATGCAGCCACTGATGGAACCATTAATAATAACACCCCTAAAGATGCTTATGAGTTTATAAAAGAGATGTCACTGAATAATTATCAGTGGCAAGTTATGAGGACTAAGTCGACCAAAGCAGCAGGCATTTTTAATGTTGATTTGGTTACTATGATGTCAAATCAGGTAGAACTCTTGAATAAAAAGATTGATGGTTTACTTGGTTCCATGCAGGTGCATCCAGTAATGCAGTGCGATACAAGTGGAGGTGGAATGAGCAATTCAGAATATCCAACCTACGGCCACAACATGGAGAGCGAGCAAATGAATTATATGGGTAATAATCCTCGACTTCAAAATAATCCTTATAGTAACATTTACAATGTAGGTTGGAGGAACCATCCAAATTTCTCAAGGAGAGGCCAAGGGAATCAGAGGCCACCACCCCCTCCAGGCTTCCAACAACAACCTTATCAGTAAGAGAAAAAGCTGAACCTTGAGGAGATGATGACAAAATTTATTTTAGTAGCAGAAACGCATTTTCAGAACACTGAAACTGCACTTAAAAATCAGCAACCATCAATCCAAGGGCTTGAGAATCAAATTGGACAATTGGCTAAGATGATTGTAGAGAGACCACCAGGAAGTCTACCTAGTAACACCGAACCCAATCCAAAAAAGCATGTGAAAGTAGTTACACTAAGGAGCGGGAAAGTGTTAGCTGAATCTGAAAAGAAGCCACCACAAGAAGCTAACAGAAACAAAAGAGAGGAGGTAAAACCCGACAACAATGACAATCCAGTACCAAAGGAATATAAACTACCAATCCCATATCCAACAAAGTTGAAAAAAGATCGTATTGATGCACAATTCGGTAAATTTTTTAAACTTTTTAAACAATTGCATATTAACTGACCTTTTGTTAAATACCCTAGGGGTATTATCAAGGATGTACTTGTAAAAGTAGATAAATTTATATTCCCTGTTGATTTCGTTTTGCTTGACATGGATGAGGATGTTGAAGTGCCTTTAATTTTAAGTCGTCTATTTTTAGCCACTGCTAGGGCTATTATCGATGTGGGAGATGGTAAACTTGTGCTTAGAGTAGGTGATGAAGAGATTATTTTTAAAATTTATGATGCCATGAGATTTTCTAGGGAACAGGATGACTCATGCTATTTTATTGACTCTATTGATCATGCTACTCAAGATTCTTTTCAGGAAATTGTACATAAGGACACGCTGGGACTGTGTCTAGCCCAAGGAGATGAGGTAGATGATGATGATTCTGAGATAGGTAAGGTAAAAATTGAACTAAACTCCAATAAAACCTTCTCAAAGCAAGCAGAATATGAGGTTATTAAGGCAAATGATGAACTTAAGCAAAAACCCTCTATTGAAGAACCTCCCAAAATAGAACTTAAACAATTGCCAAATCACTTGGAATACGCATTCCTTGGAAAAAATTCTACATTACCAGTGATTATTGCTTCTAACTTACAACCCAAAGAGAAAGAAGAATTACTCCAAGTAATAAAAGGGCCATAGCTTGGAAAATTTCTGACATTAAAGGGATCAGCCCTTCTTTTTATACCCACAAAATTTTAATAGAAGATGAATATAAACCATGTGTGCAAGCTCAAAGACGACTAAACCCCAACATGAAAAAAGTTGTTAAAGCTGAGGTAATTAAACTTTTAAATGCTGGAATTATTTTTCCTATTTCTGACAGTTCTTAGGTAAGTCTAGTACAGGTTGTTCCTAAGAAAGGAGGCATGATTGTTGTAGCCAATGAGCAGAATGAATTAATCCCAACAAGGACAGTCAGAGGTTGGAGAGTTTCCATTGACTACAGGAAGCTGAATGATGCCACGAGAAAAGATCACTTTCCCCTGCCATTCATTGACCAAATGTTGGAAAGATTGTCAGGGCACATGTACTACTACTTTTTAGACGAACTCTCTGGTTATTTTCAAGTCCCAATAGCTCCTGAAGATCAAGAAAAGACAACATTTACATGTCCATACGGTATGTTTTCTTATCATAGAATGCTTTTTGGATTATGTAATGCTCCTGCTACTTTTCAACGCTGCATGATGGCCATTTTTTATGAACTCGTAGAAGACATCAGAGAGGTATTTATGGATGATTTCTCAGTATTCTGTAACTCTTTCCATCTTTTCCTTAAAAATTAAAAATGAGTTTTAATAAGATGTGAAGAAACAAACCTTGTGCTTAACTAGGAAAAATGTCACCTTATGGTTCAAGAAGGTATTGTGTTAGGACATAAAATTTCAAGTAAAGAGATTGAGGTTGATAAATCTAAAACTGAAAACATCGAAAAACCACCTCCCCCTAGTTCGATTAAGGCTATTAGAAGCTTTTTAGGACATGCTGGGTTTTATAGAAATTACTAGAAAAAGATGTGCCCTTTAATTTTGATCAGGAATGTTTAAAAGTATTTAATACTTTAAAGGATAAATTGATTAATGCTCTAATTATAATTGCACCTGATTGGAGTTTGCCTTTCGAACTAATGTGCGATGCGATGATTTTGCAGTATGCAGTTTTGGGACAGTGAAGAGACAAGCATTTTCAACCTATCTATTATGCTAGCAAAACTTTGACAGCCGCACAAGAAAACTATACCACAACGGAGAAAGAGTTGCTAGTTGTGGTTTTTGCATTCAATAAATTTAGGCCATATCTAATATTGTCTAGAGTTGTCATTTATACTGACCATTCTGCTCTTTGCTGCATTTTAACTAAGACTGATGCAAAACCTCGACTCATTCGATGGATTCTATTATTGCAGGAATTTGACTTAGAGATCCAGGATAAGAAAAGAGCTAAGAATCTCACAGCTGATCATCTTTCCAGGCTTGAAAATTCAAGAACCAAAGAGCTAGATGAAATTGAAATAAATGATTCGTTTCCTGAAGAACAATTCTTTGCTATATCTGATTCTGAGGTACCTTGGTTTGTAGACATTGCGAATTTTTTAGCCGCTAACGTTATCCCAAAAGGGTTGACACATCAGCAAAAGAAGCGATTCTTTATTGATGTGAAAAACTACTTTTGGGAAGACCTTTTTCTTTTCTGTATATGTGTAGATCAAGTCATTAAGAGATGCACTACAAGGTCAGAAACATCGAAAATCTTGGAACATTGCCACTCAGGACCGATTGGAGGATATTACAATGGGACTAGGACCGCACATAAAACACTTGAATAAGGTTTTTATTGGCCCACACTATTCAAAGACGCCAAAAGGTATGTTGCTAACTGTGATAAATGCCAACGAACAGGTAATATCTCCAAACGTGATGAAATACCTCGAACATATATGCTTTCATGTGAAATATTTGACATTTGGGGTATCGACATTATGGGTCCATTCCCTAGTTCATTTGGGAATAAATACATCTTAGTAGTCGTCGATTATATGTCCAAATAGGTGGAAGCCCAAGCTTTACCTACTAATGATGCTAGAGTGGTAGTACGATTCCTTAAGAAACTTTTCTCTAGATTTGGAACACTTAGAGTAATTATCAGTGATAGCGGTACTCATTTCTGTAACGCACAATTTGATAAGACCCTTAAGAAATACAGAGTTCACCATAAAATAGCTACCCCTTACCATCCTCAAACTAGTGGAAAAGTCGAAGTAGCAAACCGAGAGCTTAAACGTACCCTAAAAAACACAGTAGAATCAAACAGGAAGGATTGGGCGATAAAAGTAGATGATGCTTTATGGGCTTATAGAACTGCTTTTAAGACTCCTATAGGAACATCCCCTTACAGACTTGTTTATGGAAAAAGTTGTCATCTACCATTTGAGTTAGAACACAAGGCATTCTGGGCTATAAAATTTCTAAACTATGATCCCAAACTTGCAGGTGAAAACAGGTTGATGCAATTGAACGAGTTAGATGAGTGGCGAACTAATGTATATGAAAATTCACGCCTATACAAGAAAGCAACGAAGCACTACCATGATGCTCGTTTAAGGCAACGCAAGCAATTTGAAGTTGGAGATCTTGTCCTGTTATATAACTCAAGGCTCAAATTGTTTCCTGGGAAGCTTAAATCACGATGGTCAAGTCCTTTCATAGTCCAAACGATCTTTCCATATGGCACAGTAGAGGTAAGTCACCCATCACAAGGCACTTTCAAGGTAAATGAATATCGTCTCAAACTTTATAATGGTGAGAATTTTAAAGGCGATAGAGAGGAGCTGCGGCTCCATGAACTTCCCTGAATATACCCACAAGTTAAAGTCGAGCTTAGAATCTAAATAAGTGCTTCTCGGGAGGCAATCCGAGCACTAACCCCACTAAATAACTTAGTTTGTTTTTCCTTTTTGTTTTACAATCTAATTGCAGGAATACTTAGCACACACGGCCTAGCACACGGCCGTGCTTGAGGGCATGGGACCTCCAAGGGCAAGAGACACGGGCGTGGCCATGACCGTGCTAAAATAGGACAAATATTTTTCCCAAGATAGGAAAAAACACGGGCTGTGATAAATAGCCACGACAGTGCAACACGGCCGTGTGAGCCACACGGTTACGAGACACAGGCATGTCCCAGACCATGGTAAAACTATACCTTAATTTCTAAAAATATCAGCAGAGACACGGCCTATGATAAATCCACACGACCGTGAGAGGCAATCGTGGGAGACACATGGCCTTTAACACGGGTGTGCTTGAGACCGTGCGTGAACTTACCCAAAGATAAAAACGTTCGAACAAAGTTAGAATAGAACACGGGATTATACCACGGCCGTACTCTTAGGCCGTTTTCAATACTAATTAATTAACACGGGCGTGTTGAACCTCACACAGGCGTGGGAGAAACGTGGCCGTGCGATGCAGCCGTGTAGGCCACACGGCCTGGACACACGGGCGTGTCTGTAGGCCATGTGCGATACTAACTTGAAACATCAACACATAAACATAAACGAGGAACACGGGCGTGGAGAATCCAACATTGCCATAGGAGAAGCGAACGAACGTGCACACGGCTGTGTGAACCACACGGCCTGGACACACGGGCGTGTCCAAGGGCCCGTGTGCGAACTTGATTATGAAAACACGAAAAACATGGGCTGGGAACGTCCCACACGGGCATGGGCCACAACCGTGTGGCCTGACACGGGGCTTCCACGACCGTGGTCCCCAATTTTAACCCCCTCAAACCCTAATTTTTCCCTTTCCTATTTAAATCTTCCTATTCCCTTTACTATACATCATCCTCTTCCTCCAGCCACCCTTCTTCCTCCTTTCTTTTTCTTCATCTTTCTTTCTATTTCCCCCTTTTTTCTTTATTTTCTCCTCCCATCCACTTCCCCTTTTTCTCCGCCGTCCAAACCCACGCCGCACCCCTCCTCCGTCGCGCCACCCTCGCCGCGCACTACCTCCGTCGCGCCACTTCTTCCCCCAATCTGACCCACCACCAACCCTCCTCAGTTGCTCCTTATATCAACCCTCCTCGGTTGCTCCTTATATCATCCTCTTCTTTTCTTTGTTTTCTTTTTCCTTCATTTTCTTTTACATTTTCTTTTATTTTAATTTTATTTCTCTTTTATTCATCCTTTATTTATTTACATTTGTTTTCACTTGATTATGTGATTCTTATTTAGTTTAACTGATTTTTCTTATTAATTTTATTAGTTTAGGTTTCATTGCCATGTATTTATTCTACCATGCTGTTTATAGGATCATCCCTACTCACTATTAGGTGCTTTGAATTTTTAGGTACACCATGACAAATACTCATGGGAAAAAGATTGTCGTCCCAGTCTCTAAGAAAAAAAAGGGGTCAGGTACGACTTTCACGAGCACAAACACTGAAGTGCGCCCCCCTTTTCTCCAATTTCCACGAGGAAACCAAGAAGAACTGTTCCAGATTCTATGTGCTCGACCCTTTGGTGTGGGTCGTTGCATCGATTGGACCGCACTAGAGCAGGTCCACCTAGTTGACTCAGTTCGGGCCCTCCTAGCCACCGCTCCGTGGGACCGATTCTTTGACATCATCGAGCTGACATATTTAGAATTTACCTTGGAATTAGGCTCAACCTTCCTATTACAGACGGTGATGGCAGAGCATGACGACCCAGGAACAGTTCAATTCTGCCTTGGCAGTCTAATACGTCAGTTAAATGTCCCCAAATTTGGAGCTGCCCTGGGACTCTATACGGAGGAGTTCATGGACGCCGACATCTTCCCCAACCTCCATCGTCACATCCATCGTTCACCCTCTGTATGCTGGAACGAACTCCAGCTTGCTACAAGAATTTATGATCCTAGTCATTCAAAGGCATCGGCACTACCTCCAACTCTGCGCTATCTTCATGCCCTTTTAACACACACATTAACAGGGAGGTGAGAGAGCACTATTGTCGTCAACACTCACGACGCATACTTCCTCTGGAGCATGAGGAAAGGGCACATCTTTGATCTCACGTACTTCATCGCCCTTGCTATTTGCCATCAGACAAAACGACACTGAAAAGGAGTCATCAGTATCGGCCCATATGTGACTCGTCTAGCATGCTATTTTGGGCTCTTGAATACAGTGGCACAGTCCTCCTCACTCACGCTCATTGGCCAGATGTCCCCACAGGGCATCCAATGTATGCTCCATATGCGAATGATTGAGCATCGGCGTAGGTTTGACCCTCTTGAGTATCGATTTACACGAGCCGCCGATGAGGATGACGACGAGGATATTCCTGATGGTATCCCTCCAGTTCAGGACGAGTCACCTTCTCAGCCACCATCGCGACACCGACTAGTTCATGTGGCTGCTTCAGTGTCTAAAGTTTCAGACCACCTTAATCGCTTTGAGTAATACTGCACTTAGCGATTCAACAGCATCGAGGCGACTCTACAACAAATTTGCCAATATTTTCACATATCGCCTCCAGCACCACCACCTTAGGATCCAGCTATCGACGAGGACTTTTAAGTCTATTTAATTTTTAAATTGTTTTTCTTTTTATTTTATTTTTATTTATGCATTTATTTTGAACTTTTTTATCAATTACCTCCAAGACTTTTATTAGTTTAATTTGAATTTTATTTTATCTAGTTATTTCTTTATTACTATCTATTATAACCCTATAAATTTAAATACCCTTAACATTACTGATGGCGTCGCAGTTTCCAAAGGTTCAGTCAATGGGAGCTACTTAGGAATAAACAAACACCCCTCGACGACTGCCATGTCCTGCTCGACCACAACCATAGCCACCACGACACTGACCACCACGATAACCTCTTCGCTGGCAACTGTGGTTTTGGAACACAACCTCTACCACCACCTTCACCTCTGTCTACGTACACATCACCTTCAATGCCTCTAAACTTGTTTCTGCTCTTTCAAGGATTACATCCCAATTCAGGGAAGTTTCGCTTTTCTCCATATCTTCTGATATTATGCTTATATTGTTACTAATTATCTTTGTACACTGAGGACAATGTACATCTTAAGTGTGGGGAGATCATTTATATGATCATCAGAAAATCCCTGAATTTTTATCTTATCTCAAATAATTCTCTCATATTACTATTAGAATGAATCTTGATTTACTTATGATCTTTTATTGATATGGTTTGAATTAAACCATAGGTAATTGTGCATTAATTGTTTAAACTTTAAGACATTAGAGAATCAAGCATGATAAGTTGACTTTTGAGAAGTAAGATTACTAAATTATTTCTCTGAATTGAGGTATTACCTTGAAATTTTGAATTTATAGGATTGACATCAAATACTAATAATTTTCATGAGATTTTCAGTCTTTTAGAGCATATATCTTTCTTGCTCACTAATTTTATTGGTTATGAGGGTGTCAACATTGATTTGTTATTCTAGAACTTGCTTAGATTATGCATGTCAAGACCACACCTTTGATTTGATATACGAAAATGATAAAGGCACTTAGGTTTTAACCCACTTACCCGACAAAAACCCTACCCATATAATTGACCCCTAGTGAACTCCTTTGAGCCTTGACTATCATTTTTTGATTTTCCCCTTTATATTAACTCACAACTTAACCTCTTCTTGATTCATTAAGAATTTCTACCTTTTCATTGACACCCTTTTTATCGAGATTTAATTTGATTAATTACCTCGTTTTATTAGTTCATCCCAGTTGCTGAATTATTTCTTATTATGTATTTTACATACTTGTTCTTGTTCTTAAAAAAAACGTATTGCTATATTTAGTTACATATTGTTTTAAAGAGCTCAGATAAGTTAAAGATATTATATTGAGAGAAAAGCTCACCTCATTTGTTTTGGGTAGTGTTAATTTTGGCACTTGTTTGTAATTTAGTGATTAGATTTGTTTTTCTAAATTTGGTAAGCTATTAAATTAATCTCGATTCTAACCTTATTTTTCAACCTTTATCCCTACCTTTAACCCAAGCCCCATTACAACCCTGTTAAAGACCTTTTGATTTATGTATCATCTGATTTATAGTGGTGGAGATTTGATTTTCATGCAAGTTTATGGTAATAACTTTTCATGTTTGACTATTAAGTGCTTAATTGTTAAAACCTTAAACATTGTGAGTGATTTGAGTGAATCTTTAGTGAGGATGTCAACCCTTGTCAATTTGGAATTAAAGGTAATTACTTAGATAAAGGGGGATACCTATGATTTTATGATTAAAATGCTCAACTTGGATTGTTTGAAACTTTAATGTTCTTTTGGTTAAGTTCTTAATGTATGATTGCTTGTGGATTATTTCGAACAATATTGATGAGAGTTATAAGTTGAGAAGGATTTATTTTAGTTGTGAGTTGAGAATTTTGCTTGAGGATAAGCAAATGCTTAAGTATGGGGATATTTGATAAACCGTAATATATACATGTTTTTACCCTATGCTTGGCATATTTATGGATGATTTTTCCTTGATTTTATTGAATTCGATGCTCCTAATCCTTTTAAATCATGTTTTATTCTCAGGAAAGCTTAGGAGAGCAAAAAGAGCGAGAAACGGGCCAAAAACGGACCAAATGGGCCTAAAATAGTGTTTCACATAGCCTAGGCACTTCAACAGGGGTTATCCACATGCCCGTTTGTGACACACGGGTATACCACACGCCCGTGTGTCATGGCCATGTCGACATTAATCCAAGTCAGAATTGCACATGGCCTGAAAACATTCACACGGGCATGGCACACAGCCGTGTTCCTGTTGATCCCAAGTCTAGTTCTACTTGGAAAGGCTAATTTTGGGCTATTTTGGGCATTAGAAAGTCTATTTAAACACCCTAGAAAAGGATTAGAGGGACACACAAAGAGTTGGAAGTAGAAAATACCTAAGGTCAGCCATCAGAATCATCTCGGAAGCAAGGATCTACATCAAGACTGAAGATTTTCATCCAAATTCCTAGAAGTTCTTTGGGATTTTCTTTATGTTTTGTTGTTTTCCATACTTTGAAATGTTTTCCATTAGTATGAACTAAACTCCCTAAATACCTAAGGAAGATGAAACCTAAGACGACTCTTATTATCCTTTGATATATATGATAAATAGTTGTTCTTATTCTTAATTGTGAGTTTAACTCTTGTTTTAATATTCTAGGGTATTAATCCAAGTTTTGATGTGCTTATTCAGTGGAGCAAAAGTCCTTGTTTAAGATTAAATCATTCATAATTAAGCAGACTTGAATGCAATCCTAGAGATAGGACAACATAAATCTGCCGGATTAGAGTCAAATCTAATAAGGGAATCCATAGATCGAGTTAATGCGATAATAGAGGTTTTAATTAGAAAGAGATTTCAATTAATCAACCTAGAGTCAGTTGTTTTTAGCCTTGAGAGAGATATTAACATAAATCAGGGATTTCTACGGAATAAGTCAAATGGATAAATCGTCTAATTCAAAGATAATAAGTGAAGTCTAGGTGGATTCGTTCTTGCGTATTGTCTTCTCAATTGATTTTCCTAAAGTATTTTCCAATTTTCATCTCTGTCATAATCTTAGTTAATTAGATAATTAGTTTTAGTTTAAAATCACCCTTTAATTCTTAGGCTAGATAATAAAAAGATAGTAATTACTCGTACTTTTAGTCCTCGTGGATACGATATCTCCGGTCTCACCAGAACTATACTACTATTCGATAGGAGAGCTTGCCTTAGTCAAATTTTTAGTTAGTTTAACGATCATCAGGTTATTTTCAGTTGTGAGTTAAAGAGTCAGATGTGCCGAAAATCGCGTTCAGAATAAGGTACGGACATTATGAATTCCTGGTTGTGCCTTTCAGATTAACTAATGCTCCTGCAGTTTTTATAGACTTAATGAACCAGATATTTAGACCGTATTTAGACAGATTTGTTGTTGTATTTATTGATGAAATTTTGATCTATTCGTGAGATGAATCTGAACATACCGATCACTTGAGAGTTGTGTTACAAACTCTATGTGATAAGTAGTTATTTGCAAAGTTCAGTAAATGTGTGTTTTGGCTTCGGGAGGTTGGATTTCTGGGGCATATTGTTTCAGCTAACAGTATTAGAGTTTACCCGAGTAAGATTTCTGTTATTGTTGAATGGAAATATCTGGGAAATGTGTCTGAAGTTTGTAGCTTTCTGGGCTTAGCAGGTTATTACCAAAGATTCGTGAAAGGATTCTCGATGATTGTGACACCGATGACACGATGACATGACTACTTCAAAAAGATGTGAAGTTTGAATGGTCAGAAAAATGTCAGTAGAGTTTCGAACAGTTGAAAGTTTTATTAACTAAAGCACCAGTTTTGGTTCAACCGAAATCAGGGAAAGAATTTGTAATTTATAGCAATGCATCATTAAACAGTATGGGATGTGTTCTGATGCAAGAAAGAAAGGTTATAGCTTATGCTTCTCGACAATTGAAACCGCATGAAAAGAACTGTCCGACACATGACTTAGAGTTGGCTGCAATTGTATTTGCGTTGAATATTTGGCGACACTATTTATATGGTGAGAAATGCTACATTTATATGGATCACAAAAGCTTAAAATATCTGATGTCACAGAAAGATTTGAATTTGCGACAACGAAGATTACTTGAGTTATTGAAATATTATGACTTTGTGATTGATTATCACTCGAGAAAAGCTAATGTTGTTGCTGATGCCCTGAGCAAAAAATCTTTGTTTGCATTACGAGAAATGAACACCCAGTTGATGATTTGTGATGATGGGTCTATATTAGCTTAATTAAAAGCTCAACTGGTATTTCTTCAACAAATCTGTGAAGCTCAAAAAGTTAACTGTGAATTGCGAGCTAAATGAATTCAATGTGAGAATATCCCTGATTCAGAGTTTCAGATTGGAACCAATGATTGTTTAAGGTTCCAAAATAGAATTTGCATACCGAGAAATTCAAAACTCATTCAGAAGATTTTTCACGAAGCACACCATAGCTGCTTATCTGTTCATCTAGGAAGTACCAAAATGTATAACGATTTGAAACAGTTTTACTGGTGGCAAGGCATGAAAAGAGATATCTCAGAGTTTGTTTCTAAATGTTTGATTTGTCAGCAAGTCAAAGCTGGACATCAAGTACCATCGGGTTTACTGCAGTCTGTGATAATTTTTGAATGGAAATGGGATAGAGTTACAATGGATTTTGTGTTAGGATTGCCCCTAACTCCGAAAAAGAAAGATGCTATCTGGGTTGTCGTTGATCGATTAACGAAATCAGCTCATTTCATACTGGTACATACAAATTACTCACTTGACAGATTAGTTGAATTGTACATTTCTGAGATTGTTCAATTACACGGGGTGCCACTATCCATTATTTTTGATAGGGATCCAAGATTTATGTTGCGATTTTGGAAGAAATTGCAAGAAACTTTGGGAACAAAGTTGAATTTTAGTACTGTTTTTCACCCTTAGACTGACGGTCAGACTGAGAGAGTTATTCAGATTCTCGAAGACATGTTGAGATGTTGTATTTTAGAGTTTGAGAACAGTTGGAAAAAATACTTACCGTTGATTGAATTCGCGTATAACAATAGTTTTCAAACGAGTATAAAGATGGCACTGTACAAAGCTTTATATGGTCGCAAATGTCAAAATCCACTATACTGGACTGAATTAAATGAGAAAAAGATTCACGGGATTGAATTGATCAGAGAAACTGAAGAAAAAGTGAAAACGATTCGTGATAGTTTAAAAGCAGCTATAGATCCCTATGCGGATTTGAAACGTAAAGAAATTAAATTTCAAGTTGGGGACTGAGTGTTTCTAAAGGTGTCACCATGGAAAAAGGTTCTTCGATTCGGCCAGAAAGGAAAGTTGAGTCCGTGTTTCATCGGGCCGTATGAGGTTATTGAACGAATAGAGCCAGTGGCGTATCGACTAGCTTTATCGTCAGAACTTGAAAAGATTCATAATGTCTTTCACATTTCTATGCTATGATGATACAGATCCGATCTGTCACATGTGATTTCCTCAGTGAATGTTGAGATACAGGCTGATTTGACGTATAGCAAAGAACCGATCAGGATTTTAGCTTGTGAAATCAAAGAATTGAAAAATAAGAGCATAGCCCTAGTAAAGGTTATTTGGCATAAACACGGGATTGAGGAAGCTACGTGGGAACCCAAGGAAGCTATGCGGAAATAGTACCCCAATCTATTTACTGGTAAGATTTTCGGGGACGAAAATCCCTAAGGGGGGAGAGTTGTAACAACCTGTTTTTGGGTCAATTAGAACAGTGGTTTTAGAACCACAAATCTGAGGTTAAAATATTTATTTTATTATTTTATTAAAGTTTACAGCATGATAGAATTATTATGTGAAAGTTTCGTAAAGAAATTTTACTGTTTGAATGCTTAATTCGATAAAAAGGACTAAATCGCGTAAAATGTAAAATGCATGTTCTATTAGTTAAAAATGTCAAATAGCTATAGAACATTAAAGCTAAGGTCCTTATTTGTAATTAGACCATTTGAATTATGAGTGGACATTTATGGGCATAGATGGATGAATTAAATGATTATTTCATTAAGGTTATTATAGTAAAAGGATAAATATATGTTAGTAAATTAATAAAAGAAAAGTATCATCTTTCTTCCCTATTGTTTTGACTGAAAATAAGAAGAAGAAAGACTCCATTGTTGCATTTTGAAGGTTCGGCTATTGTCTTGCTTGCTTATCAAGATAAGTCGAGATCGAGTTTAGATCGGGGAAAAAGGAAGATTGACGAATAGCTAATAGTTTTTATCCGAGCGATACGAGGTAAGTTCATATAATTAGAATCAAACTTTTAAATACTTGTATTTATTTGTAATGAATGTGTATAATTGAATAATTGATATAATTGAGATATGAATGCCTTATTGATATAATCTATTTGTTACCAAGCCTCGTTTGAACCGTATGAATTCGTAGGATATAAGTGACATGTCACTAGGGTTACCGTTTTGGTTGAGCTCTTGCATTTGTTGTGGACTCACCACAGCTCGTATAAGCTTACCAATATATCAACTCGTAAGAGCTTATTAAGAGCTTACTATTTTAGCTCAATAGAGCTTACTATCCATCAAATCAGGAGGAGCTTACCGATCATGGCTCAAAAGAGCAGAAATGATACTGAATTGACGGAATACTGATGTATATCACCCAAGTATCCAAACCAAATCTATTCACTTGTTACAGTTACCTACGCTTACGCTTCCCAAATTGTTAAGTTTGAAGTGCCAATTGATCAATATCAATTTTTCCTAATTAACACATGTTTAAAGATTATTAGGAGGGGTTCAAGAACTTAAAATCAAAGAATTAAAAAAAATAGCCCCCTTTCTTGCCCATAGGTACGCGCACCACCACTCGCTATGGCCAAATTGGGGCTTATTTAAAACCACTTTTGGAATCAATTAAAAAGCTAGAAAAATGCCCATTAAATATTTAAAAATCCCCAAAATTAAAGATCTGGAAATTTGGGTTTTTATTTAACAAGATTTAACAAGAAATTGAGAGAAAAATAGATCTTACACACGTTAGATGCTATAGGCAGCAATGGCACTTCTTGGCAATGATAGAATCGATCTTGGAGGTTCAAGGTTTCAAATTTGGGGCTGAATAAATTATAAGAAAATGGCAGCAAGGTGATAGAGGAGATGATGCAAAATCTTGTGGCAAAAAGAAAATAAAAAGATGATAAAACTAGTTGTTATGGAACGACGACAATAATGGAGGAAGAAAGAAAAATTGAAAATCAAGAAAAAAAGGAGAGGAGAGAGATGGCTAGGATAAGGAAAAAAAGAATAAAGGCTGGTCATTTGTGTAAAAATAATATTTATACCTAGGCTAATAAGGCATAGACGACACACTCTAAAAAACCAAGGGATTTTGCAAAAAAAATTAATTATTTTGCAAGGGAAAGGATTCGAACTTGGGACCTCATTTAATTTCATGTTTTCACATTTAACAACTAACCACATAGCTAACTCCTTATTTTTTTTATATAATTCTATTTTCTTATTAAGCTAAAATTTTGGATGTTACACAACAAGTAGGTATTCTAAACCTTTTACCATATAAGGCCTCGAAATGAGACATCTTTAAACTGACATGGTAGCTACTATTTTAGGCTAATGCAATAAGAGAACATGCCTTTTCCAATTTATTCCAAAATTGATCATACAACAACACATCATATTTTCTGAAACTTGAATTACTCTTTCAAATTGGCCATCCGTCTGAGGATGAAACGTAATGCTAAATTTCAACTTGGTTCCCAATGATTGCTATAATTATTGCCAGAATCTGGAGGTAAATCTTGGATCCCTATAAAAAATAATAGACGATGGCACTATATGGAGACAAACCACTTCAACAATATATAGTTCAACCAGCTTTTCTAAAGAATATGTGGTATTCACATGAAAAAAGTGTACTGAGTTTGTGAGCCTATCTACCACTACCCAGAGAGAGTTCTTCTTGGAGAGACTGAAAGGAAACCAGATACAAAGTTCATGGTGATTCTTTCCCATTTCCATTCAAGAATTTCCAGGAGATACAGATTTCCCGATGGAACTTGATGCTTTGCCTTCACCTTTTTGCATGTTAGACATATGGAAACATATTCTGAGATCTCATTCTTCATTCTAAGCCACTATTATGATTCCTTCAAGTCTCTATACATCTTGATGCCTCCCGGGTGAAGTGAAAAAGGCCCTTGGTGAGCTTCTCTCACTAATTCTTTTCTCAATTCATTCCCTACTGGTACAAACATTCGATTTTTTGAATCTAAGTTGGCCCTCCTTACCAATATTGAAATGCTCTACTTTGCCTAAGTGCATCCTTTGTTTGAATCTTTCGCATTGGATATCTTTCTTATGTTCCCTTAAATTTTAAGGGAAGTTGGTTTCACTACCAACTCTGCCAACAAGGCTCCATTCGTTATCTTGCTCAAGGCATCTATCACCACATTTGTTTTTCCTGGGTGGTACTCAATGATCAGGTCGTAGTCTTTCAATAGCTTCAGCTATCTCCTTTGGTGTCGGTTCAATTCTTTCTTGGTCATCAAGTACTTTAGACTTTTATGATCAGAAAAGATACGACACATTTCCCTATATAAGTAATGTCTCTAGAGCTTTACTGTTAAGACCAAAACTACCAATTCCAGATTGCGTGTGGGATAGTTCTTTTCATGCAGTTTCAATTGGCTCAAAGCATACGCGATGACCTTCCCTTTTTGCATAAGGACACAACCTAATCCATTCAATGATTTACCAAGCTCAGGCTACGCCAATACAGGAGTTTCAGTCAAAACTGCCTTTATCTTCTCAAAGCTTTACTAACATTCATTGCTCCACACAAACTTCTCCTTCTTCAATAGTTTGGTAAGGGGTAATGCTATAATAGAGAAACCTTTCACAAATCTCCTATAATACCCAACCAACAGCAAGAAGCTGCGTACTTTAGTAACATTCTTAGGCGAGTTCCATTAGAGAAATGCCTTTTTAACTTGGTGGGGTCTACTATGATACCCTCCGCCAAAATTACGTGCCTAAGGAAATGTACCTCTCTTAGCCAAAACTCACACTTTCTACATTTCGCATACAACTGATGTTCATGCAAGGTTCTTAATACAACTCTTAAATGTTTCTCATGGTCAAGCTCGCTCTTAGAGTAGACCAATATTTCGTCAATGAAGACTACCACAATTTGATCCAAGTAAGGTTGAAACACTCTATTCATTAAATCCATAAACACTGCGGGTGCATTGGTCAATCCAAATGGCATCACCAAAAACCCATAGTGCCATATCTTGATTGGAATGTTGTTTTAGGTACATTGTCATTCTTGATCTTTATCTGATAGTATCTGTATCCTCCCATACTCGGCTTAGACATTATGGCTAGATTGAGAAGGTTGCATTAGCCACCGAAATGGCTAAGCTAACACACATTACTTTTGAAGACTTTAAATAAACTCATTTTAGAGAAAACCATAATTGCACTTTGAGTTAGCTTAAAAGCATTCATTCAATAGTTCATGTGTATTTAGGATTCATTTTATTATTGATAGTGTTGTTTTAGAAAAATCGTTTCCTTGTCAGTATTCTCTAAAAAAAACTCGATGTTAAACCAATGCAACAGAAAAACCATTTTTTTCAAGTCATTTTGGAAACTTAGTTGCCTTATCGATTTGTTTTTCAAAAATGGTTCCTTTACATTATAGCGAAAACTAAGAAACAATATCAAATTTTACTTAATTCCGATATCATGCATTATCCAGTTATTATGCTTGAGTAATCCATGCATGCAAAAATCCCAAAAGAAAAGTTGCCAAGCCACATACTAGAAGTCATTAAAAATTACAAACTAAAACCAATAAAGACTGATTAATACTTATTAAGAATAATCTAAGGTCCAAGGTGGTTCTCTGAATGCCGAGTCTAGTCCAAATTTCGAGGTTTACCTAAAAAGTTAAACACTATTGGGGGTGAGCTTATGAAAAGCTCAGTGTGAGTCAAACAATTATTTAAACAAAAAAAACATGAAATACAATGAAACATATTAGCATTAATAGAAGAAATCAAAACCATCATAGGAATTTCATATCATTACATAGCCATTATCAATATTGATGTCAAATAGTGTATGAGCATGGGTCATCGTTCATTCGAGTAACAATCATTAATTTCGATACAACACAATACCACACATATCATTAATCAAAAACATTTGAATAAGTCGTGAGCATGATGCAATGCAAAAAGGTTCCTACCCATACCATCTGCTACACACCACGAGTTCCCCAGAACCCATCATCCGAACTCCAAAACATTATGGGCTTAAGCCGGTTGTGGTTAAAACCACCAATAACAATATGCAGAAAATTCTGCTAGTAAAAATGTAGACAAGCTGCTAGTAAAAATGCGATAAATCGCCATTCCCCTCAATACTCCAGGTGCAGTGCACTGACTATGAATAATGAAGACTTAATAAGTCACTGGTAATCCACAAAACTCCTCCATCAACTACAAAATCCCAACTCGATGCATATGCAATATATCACACAATCTCATACATAATCATATCTCAATACTTTTCATATTCATTTGACATGCTTAGCATGGCCTCAATAACCAAATACTTTCAGTAAATGGAAATAGTGTTCCAATCTTTCAAATTACCATTGTGTTGGTACCAATCAATATCGTTCAATTTCATATAATTTATGAATTTTCATTGGGCATAAATAGCACCCTTTTTAGTACACAATATAACAAATATCTCATACATTTAAATCATACATAAGCTTAATATCCCAACACATTATATCATTCAATCAAATATTCTCATATCTCATAACTCAAATATGCAATTACAAACTCAATCAAACATTCATAACATCAAACTAGCAATTTTGCAAACATGTCAATCTTTTAAGGCTCGAAACATACCTGGTTCGACCACTTACAAAATCAATAGTTTGGCTATTAAGCTAATCCAATCAACAAGCTAATTTATCAAATATAACATGATATTTAACATTTTCAAATAATTTAGCTATTAAGCTAATTTATTTTACATTATCTAGTGAATCTTTCGATTTCTTTAATAATTCCTTAAACAAACCTAAACCAAAATTCAATATAAATTCAATGAATTTACCAATAAACCAGCCCCCAATCACCCACTTATAAGTCAAACCAATCGTTAAAATTATAACTATTTTATGAATCCAAACTAGTTGGATTCCTCACACTGTATCGATGTAAATCGTACGTATAATCATTCTTCGCCTTTACGGATGATTTGAGGCATTTGGGTCAGCACCTAATAGCACCTAATTCAATAATATACTATAGAATCAGTAGCTAATTAATGACTAAATTTCTTCATTTAATCAATTCATAACTTTTATCCAAAAATTATATCGAAATAACAAACTAGTTATCCTTAATTGTACTTACGCTTCGCGATTTGTAGGATCCAATTGGCTAATTGATCAAGAATGTCTCTCCTTAATTAACATGTGATTAAAGGCTAATTAGATGGGTTCAAGAACAAAATTTAATTATGGAAAAATATGGGTAAGACCCAAGAAACAAAACAACCCCCTTTCTTGCACATAGGCTCACGCACCACCACCCATGGTGGCCAAAATTGGGGCTGAATTTTAAAACGGTTTAAGATCTTATTGAAATTTGGAAAAAAATACCTTTGAAATCATTAAAATTCCAGATCTAGAAATTTTGGTTTTAATTGACAAGATTAATAAAAAAATTGAAGAGAACAGAGATCTTACCCAAGCTAGTTGAGAGAAACGGCAATGACACTGTCGTGGCAATGTTCGGGATCGATCTTGGGGTTCAAGATTTTATATTTGGGCTGATTTAGCTGAGGGTAAATTTCAAAAATAGAGTAATAGAGATGGTGCACAATCTTGATGGAAAAATAAGAATAAATATATGATAAAATGGGAAGTGTAAGCGAAGACAACAATAGGAGAAAGAAGGAAAATTGAAGAGAAAAGATGAGAGGAAGAGGGTGAATGACTAGGGTAGGGAAAATTTGAATTAAAGGCTGAAAAATAAAATAAAAATTTGTACTTATACTTAGGTTTCAAGGGTATGGATGGCACACACATTAAAAAAACAAGGGATTTTGTAAAATTTAATTATTTCACAAGAGAAAGGATTCGAACTTGGGACCTCATTTACTTTCCATGCCTTCTCATATTTCTTTTAACCATTAGGCTTCTTGCTCATTCTTGAAATGATTTTTCAATATTTATTTTAAAAACAAGGCATGTCACATACTAGGGTTTAAGGCAAAATTTTCAAAATAATAAATATGGTGAGAGAGAAGGGATTTGATCTTGGGTTTCAATGAACATTTCACTAACACTTAACCAACAAACCAATACCTCATTTATTTCCTAATAATGCATAGATAATCTCATAAATTAAGGTATGACCCCAATTCTACTAACCCCTGATTTTTGGGATGTTACAGTATCTGGACCTTAAATCAATCTTGGAGAACACTGAAGCTCTAGTTAATTGACCAAATAATTCTTTGACTCTGGAAAGGGTTACTTTTTTTTAATGGTGACCTTATTCAACTGAAGATAGTCTATGCACAGGTGCATAGATTCATCCTTCTTCTTAACAAACAGAATTGGCATACCCCCAAGGAGATTCACTATGTCTGATCAAGCCTTTACTTAATTGATCTTGCAACTGTTCTTTTAACTCCTTAAGTTCTACTAGTGTCATCCTATAGGGTGGACATGATATAGAAGTTGTTCTAAGTTCTAATTCTATTGAAAATTCTATTTTTTTATCCTTAGGCATAACATGGAGTTCTTCAGGGAAAACATTCATAAATTTCTTTACTACCAGCACTTGGTTGACTTCACTCCTGGACTTGGGTATGTGCATGATATACGCCAAGTAGGCATCTGCACCCTGAACAATCACTTTTCTTGCAATAACTGCAAATATAATCCTATCTGCCACTTCTGAATTTTTCCCAGATAACAATATTTCTTTTCCCTTCAAACTTACTAGACACACGCTTCTAGACCAATAGTCAACCATAATGTTATGCCTAGTCAACCAGTCTAATCCCTATATAGCTTCGAGCTCATGAAACCTCAACAGAAGCAAATCTGCTAAAAATATGTACTTGCCCACAGCTAAAGGATAATTTTTTATTAACTTATTCATTATAGTGCTTTGCCCCAAAGGATTCATTACCAATATATTGGTCTCAAAACATTCCACCTTGAGACTTAGACCCTTTATGACTTTTGTACATATATAAGAAAGAGTAGACCCAGGGTCAATCAATGCATAAATTTCATTACCATGGAAATAAAGTTACCAGTGATGGCTTCAAGTAGGTCTACGTCTTCTTGGCTTTCATCATCTAGGCCCATGCTGATGTGCCAGAACTCGTTCTATCGATTTTTTTCCTTTGTGACCCTTAGATCGAGCTGGACTTAGTCACCATTTTTTATCTACTTTCTTGTTGGTATTTTGGTGGGCTTATTTCTGATTGTTTTGTAGTGCACCTAGACTTGGTTGGAAAATCTTTTATCTTGTGGTCTCTAGACCCACAACTGAAACAAGCCCCTAACTTTTTTTTGCACTCACCTCCATGATTCCTACCATAGAAGTTACAGTCCCCTTTCTCCATTTGGGAATCGCCACAACATGCTATAGATGCAGTTGGCCAAAGGGATCCCTCACACCTGAAGATAGAGGTTTGTGATTCCCTCATTGAAGTTGGAAAATGGTGATCCTTTGGCTTCTTAAAGTTCGAGGGAGGTGGAGGACTTGATCTTCCTCTCTTCATTCTTTCCTTCTCACAATTCCTGCTCTTGTCCTTAAGGATTGATTCCATCTTATGAGTTGTAGTCGTCATTTCAAATAGGGTCTTACACTGAAAGGCTACCACCAAGGCGCAAAGTTCATCTCTAAGTCCCTATTCAAATTTATCACACATGTATTTTTCTGATGAAAACATACTTTTGATGTACCTATTCAGCTGCATGAATTCACATTCATATTTCAGGATAGACATCCAACCTTGTTCATATACAAGAAATCCTTCTTCATTTGTTTAACAGATATTAGATTAATATACTTCTCATGGAAACTTCCTAAAAAGAATTCCCAATCGATTTGATGCTCAAGGGTAACTGTAACACCCAAATCCCGATCCGATCGTCGAACTCGAGTTACAGAATGCGACAATCATAACTGAAATAGAACACATTCAATTCACATTTGTTATCTTAAGTAAACATAGAATACTTCATAAATGCATAATCATTATTCAAATTTAACAAAAAATTTCCAAACATTGTCAATTCAATTTATGATTAACAATTACATCATTTCTCAGCTCACATACTAAACCTTAAAATCAATTTGGAAACAAACAGGGACTAAACTAAAACAAAACAAAAAAATATGGAAAAGAAACTGAAACCAAAGGTCACATGGCCATGTGGTCAGATCGTGTGATAGAAACCAACTCTTGTGGCCTCAAATATGGTCGTATGGCTATTCCACACACTCGTGTTCTCATATCGAGTACAATTTGGAATAGGGTCACACGACAGTGTCTCCAGGCAGTGTAACAAACTAAACCTGTGTGGTAGGCCGTGTCCCAGGCTATGTGCAATTGATGTGACTTCAAAACAAGTAATTTCAGTCACCATTTATCAGGTACCAAATCCAACCATTTCCAACCATTTTCACCTATTCAAACCACATTTAAACATGTCAAAAACTTTCAATGTAAGTGTCTGACCAATGTGCTCTTATTGGTACCATAATTAAAACATTTAGAATCTAAATCACATACATCATTTCCCAAATCCCAAAACATACTTCTATCAAGCATTTCATAACCTTAAACCACAATCAAAACCAAACTTGTAAAGGCATGAATCTTACCACTTATATACATATAGTCAAAACATACCAAAAGAGCCAAATGAACACAACTAAAACATCAAATAACAAAGCATGAAACATCATGCCTAATGACAAGTAAATTTAAGCTCCTTGTACATGCCACCTATAACCTAATTCAAAATAACCATAATTTATACCGAGTCAAAGAACGAATAGTGTGAGCTCTGACTTGAACTTCCAATCGACATAAACTTTTGACTATCTACAAAAAGAACAAACACAACGGATATAATGAAATCTTTGATTAGTAAGTTCGTATAAATTTAAAATTAAACTCATTGAATAAAATCAACTTAAATAAACCATGTCTACCACACTAATTAGCTTATATGTTTTAATTATCTTTTATACACCACAAATCTTTCAAGTTAGTGAGATCACAAATATAACTATATAACCTTATCAAGACATTCAATTCATCCATTATATGCTTATTTAACATATCACAAACCATTTCAGTTATTCATTTTAAAATTTTCCATTTACATATCAAATTTCATATAACCATATCATACTTCCATTTACACTCAATAAACCAGGGTTAAGGGCTAACATTTACGAAACAAATGACTTTACCATGGCATAAAATATTACAAGTAAACACATTTAAAATTCAATTCCACCATCACTTATTCATTTTTCACCTGATGAACCAAAATGAATTAATGTCGAATACACAAGATGTAACAGCCCATTTTTCAGTGAAATCGAAATAGTGGTTTCGGGACCACAAGTCCAACCCAAAAATATATTTTATTTTTATTTTATTATATGGCCCGAAATATGTCAGAAATGACATGTGAAATTTTGGATATGAAAATTTTATCAATTTAGTGCCTAATTACGGGAAGGACTAAATCACGTAAATGCGAGAGTTGAATTCTAGTAGCTATAAGGATCAAATAGCTATGGAATTCAAAACTTAAGGTCCTTATATGGTAATTAGACCATTAATAAAAGTATGTAGATTTTTATGGTGACTCATCCATGAATTATAGAAAAAGACAATGGACTAGATTGGAAATACTAAAATACTTAATTAATTAAAAGATGAAAAGAAATTATATCATCTTATTTTCATCATCTTAGACCTAAAAACACATGGAAACCCTAGGAGAGAGAAAAAAAGCTTTCAAGGCCTAATTGGGTAAGTTTCCTTGTCCCGTTTTTAGTAATTTTGGTATTTTTGAAACTGAGATAGCTTAATCACTCTATTTGAGGGATTAATTTGAAGTTATCAAGGTATGAAAATGGGTCATGGATGTATTATGCTGGAAATTAGAAATTTATGGTAGAAAATGAAAGATTATTGATAGATAAACAATTTTTGCAAGGTAATTTTTGATGAAAACTTGATTTAGGGACTAAAATGTAAACTTGTGAAACTGAAGGAAAAATTTTGAAATTTTATGTAAACATGTGATGGAAAATTTGTAATGGGGCTTTGGTTAGGCTTGGATTAGGGAGTAATTTGCACAAGTTTCATTTTTCGGGCCTAAGGATAAAATCAGAACTTTTGGAAAAATTAAGGGCAAAATAGTAATTTTGACTAGGATATAAATTGAGTCCGTCTAAGTATGGAATGTATGAAATTAATGGTTAAACTCATTTATATAGATTTGGGAAACACTAATTCAAGGTTAAATCGAGGGAAAGAAAAGATTTCGGATTAGTAGACTTTTACGAGAACAAGTGTTGAGGTAAGTTCGTGTAACTTAATCGGACATGTAATTATGTTAATTAATTGTTGTGTTGTATGTAGTGTGATTTATGTTGATGTGCTTCACTTGTATGCTATGATGGAAAATGAAAATAAGCTTGAAATGGTGATAAAGGTTTAGTCCCGATTGGATGTTGAATTCTGATGATTTTGTGTGCTTTCGCGAAACAAGTAGGGTCCTGCATTTGTTGCGGACGGGATTTAGCTCAGATGAGTAATCCCAATGACCTTATTATATAAAGGATTTAACTTGGACTGATAACCCTAATTGAGCTCTTGTGAGAAAACGCTATATAAAGGATTTAGCCTGGACTGGTAATCCTGTTATACAACATGTGGCTCGTGAGTGTGTTCCTTGGTTAAGTACCCTAAGGGGTACCCTTGATAAGAATTGACAGATTAATGAATCGTACACCTTGAGTGTGCTACTTGAGCCTTCATAGAATTTCAACGATTCAACGGACATATAACTCTTGACATGGCACAAGAACTTTGAGATGATTTGATAATGACTTGTAAGAATATTGCTTAATGAGCTCATCTATGTTACTTGATTTATATGAATAGTTTGTTAAGTTTGATGAAATATATGTGATTAGGCCATTTAGCCAAATGGATGGAAACATAACATTGTATGCCTAGATTTTAATAAACAAGATTGGTAAGTTTAGTTTCTGTTATACGAACTTACTAAGCACATAGTGCTTACTTCTTTTATTTTTCCCCTGTTTTATAGTGCTCGAAAGCTCATGAAGTTTGGAAGATCGTTGAGCATTGTCACACTATCGTCTAGCATTTTGGGTACATTTAGTGAAATCATTTTGGTATAATGGCATGTATAGGGAATCTTGGCCAATAGTGGCTTGAAAATGTTATTTTGTAACCTAGCCATTGGGATGGCTAGTAATGGCTTATTTTGGTATGATTAAGTAGATTATGATGTTATGTTCACATGTGATATGTTATGAATATGTTATCAAAGGTTGCTATTGCCTAAGTTAATCTAGGGTAATTTTATAGTCATTTATGCATGTAGTGGTATGCCTTGTTAAATGATGAATTGGCCTACTTTAAACGTTTGAAATGGTTGGAATTGGTTGAGTGTTTTTTGTGCAGGTTTTTGGGTGATATTGGGTGAGAAATGAATATAGGAAATGGCTTTATTTTGTCCACACGGGTATGTGTCTAGACCGTGTGTGCCACACGGCCTGAAACACGGGCTTGTGTCTTGGCCGTGTGAAACCTGCACCTAATTCAAATTAAATTAACCACATGGCCTAGCACACGGGCGTGTGGCATGGCCGTGTGTGCAAGTCAAAGAGTTACACGGGGTCGAACACGGCCTCTAGCACGGGCGTGGCCAAGGGTCACATGGGCGTGTCCCTTAGACCACACGGGCGTATGAGCCCTGCACCTTGGAAAAATTTTTTAATTTTACGAAAATTTTTTAGAGGTCCTGATTAAGTCCCGATTCGATTCTAATGCTTGTATAGATCCTCGAGGATCCAATTAAAGGATATTATGAATAATCTTGGTTAATAAATAGTAACTTGCAGAATAAATTGAAAAATGTTCTGAATGTTCTGGTAATGCTCTGAAACCTTGTTTCGACAATGGGTACGGGTTAGAGTAACAATGGTCTCAGAGCTACGGTTTAGCCGATTCTCAAA
Organism: Gossypium anomalum; assembly: GCA_025698475.1. Classification (NCBI taxonomy): domain Eukaryota; kingdom Viridiplantae; phylum Streptophyta; class Magnoliopsida; order Malvales; family Malvaceae; genus Gossypium; species Gossypium anomalum. Next base: position 46,783,274 of record CM046963.1, read on the forward strand.
TTTGACGTAGCAGACACGAGTTTAACTATGCATGCCATTATATAAATTATGATAGTATGATGACTCCTGATCATTTTTAAATGTGTTTTTCATATAGTAATGTCATCCAACCGAGCTAGAGCTAAATCTGAGGAACTTGAGAGCAACGCTTTAGCTTTAGTTCATAGAGTCGCTTCTACGTCTGGTAGTGAAAGGCCTTGTGTCTGAGGGGCAAAGTGAGGAGACAAAACAAGCCTTCTTTCAAATGATGAATGAATGGTTTACACAATACTTAAGCACAAACTCCGTCGTACAACGACCTCCCCCACTTATTCCTCAACAGGTTCCTAAGGTACCGTAGGGTGCTGAACCTGTTAGGATGGGTATGCCTCCAATAGATAAAATCCACAAACATGGGGCGAAAGAATTTAGGGCTACTGCAGATGATGATCCGAAAAAGGCTTTTGGCTTGAAAACACTATTCGGGTTTTTGATGAACTGTCCTAACACCTGCCGAGTGCTCGAAATGTGCAGTGTCCTTACTGAAAGATACGACTTATCATTGGTGGAATACCATAACTTCAGTTGTACCGAGAGAGAATATTACATGGGAATTCTTCCAGACTAAATTCAGAAACAAAAATTCAAGTCAGAGGTTCATGGATCAGAAAAATAAAGAATTTTTAGAACTCAAACAGGGAAGCATGACTGTATTTGAATATGAACGGGAATTTGTTTGACTAAGTAAGTATGCCAGGGAATGGGTTTTCACCAAGGATGAAATGTGTAAACATTTTGAGGAGGGCCTGAATTAAGATATCAAGTTGTTGATTGGGATTTTTGAGATAAGAGAATTTGCAGCGTTAGCCGACCGAGCACACAAAGCAGAGGAACTGAGTAAAGAAAAGAAACAAGCCGAAAGAGAGGCTTGGGTTTCTAGAAAAAGAGCTATGAGTAAGTCACAATCATTTACTTCTAAGAAATTAAAGAATTATTATGATCGTGTGACCGCTTCCATAGGATATTTTGGAAGGGAATGGGGCTCTCAACGATCTGACCCGAGGTCTTTAACTCCATCTGTGACTAGTGTAGGTTGTGTCAGTAATCCCAAACCGAAATGTAGACATTGTAACAAATTTCATCATGGGGAATGTCGATCTAGAAGTGAAGCTTGTTTTGGATGCGGTTCACTTGACCATTTTCTCAGGGATTGTCCCAAAAGAGTTGAAAATGAGATAGAACCATCTCCAAAGCCGAGCAATCCTATTGCGAGGGGTAGACCACTGTGTCACCCTGGTAATGTTAGTGGTAGTCAAGGTACTACCAAGGACACGACAGCTAGATCTAAGTTATGAGCACCTGCGAGGACATATGCTATTCGTGCTTTAGAAGGTGCCTCTGCACCAGACGTCAATACCGGTACATTTTCTCTACTTGATACTAATATCACTGCATTGATTGACCCTGGTTCCACACATTCATATATATGCACGAACCTAGTATCTGTTAAAAATTTACCTGTTGAATTCACTAAATTTGTAGTTAAAGTTTCAAACCCCTTGGGCCAGTGTGTTATGGTGGATAAAGTTTGTAAGAATTGTCTGTTGATGGTAAAAGGTTATTGCTTTTCGGCTAACTTGATGTTATTGTCATTTGATGAATTTGATGTGATCTTGGGAATGGATTGGTTAACTCAATATGATGCTGTGGTTAATTGCAAGTAGAAATGTATTGTATTGAAATGTCAGAATGGTGAATCGCTTCATGTTGAATTTGATAACTAGATGGATTACCTAATGTGATTTCAACAGTAGCGGTGCAGAAATATGTTTGAAAGGGGTATGATGCCTATCTTACGTATGTGATGGATACTAAAGTATCTGAGTCAAAGATTGTAACACTCCTAACCCGTATCCGTCGCCAGATTGGGGTTACAGGGTATTACTTGAACATAAGTACAATACCGAACATCCTCATGTTAACACAGAACATACTCATATATATATATATATATACATCATTAAATTAACTAACTAAACTATTCAATGCTTAAAACAAAATTTACACATAATGTACTTTTTTAAACTAAAACAAAAATCACATTAATCTTTTACTTATTCGACTGCGCAAATTACCTATACAAACTTACTGATTTCGGTTAATTAACAAGCCACATAATTAAGCATATTTTTATTTTATAACCAAAACATATGTGCAAAGAATATTATATACATATATATCATTGCCACGCCATGTACAAAAGCATACTAAAATTATACATTAATAGAACCCACAAAATCATATACACATAATCACTCAATTTGATCAACTTATATTCGGCATTTGTACATTATATCATGTACAATCAATTTTTATAATTGTAATTAAAGTACTAACATATACACTATACAACTTTCATAAAACATTAAATCACTTTAAGTACACATACATTTACCATGCAAACCATACCAACAAAATCAATTCATATTCGAACATCCACGTATCTCGTTAACATTTTTAAACCATTAATAATCAAACCAAGTTTCATTCATTCAAACATAAGATAACCTATTTATCCATATCATTTCCGAATACAAGCACATAACATAACTTATAATCAACCATGGTATTTGACATAATAATCAAAATAAACTTAAACTAATATTCAACCAACATCGAACTCAAGCATAACAATTAAGCCATTTTCTCATGGCCTTTATGTACAATGCTTTCAAAACAACAGAATCTCCCAAAATATTATCCTATACATGCCATAATGTTAACTTAGGATTACTAAGAAGGGGTACTGAAATGTTGCAGACAGGTGTGATGACTCCGAGGATGGTTCCGAGCATGAAGCGGATCAAAAGAAATCTAAACAAGAGACAAGTAAGCACACCAAATGAGTTTTCAACTCAGTAAGTCATAAGCCATATAATGCAAACAATTAACTGAATATGTCGATCTAGAAACTAGAAAGGTCCATAGATTACAGAAATTATCAATTCAACTACTAGTCAAGTCTTACCATTAACTTAAAGTATCATATAACCTAATACCTTAATTCCTTCTTACAATATTTAACAACGATGAAATAGATCCATCCAAGTACCTATGATTCAATTTTCATGTCTCCAATTTCTTATTCGGACAATAGTTTTTGCCCTTCAGTTAGTTCCTGCATTTATTTTTATCAACAACCAATTTCACTCACGTAATGCTCAAACAAGGAAATTCGCACCCATAGTGCCATGTTAACCCGCACACATAGTGCCTTAGTAATTCACATACGTATTGACATTTAAATCCGCACACATAATGCTATAAAAGTTTGCACACATAGTGCCATTCAAATTCGCACACATAGTGCCAAAGTCAATTCATTTTTAACAAAGTGATTTATTTAATTAACTAAGTATAATTGGTCACATGCCTTTCAATCAAAGGAATACGCAAACGAGAGAAATTCTTTCATGATATGCATACCAATTATGTATATAATAACCAAGCTTAATGGCTTTTAGACTTACTTTGTGTTGGATGAAACTATTCCAATCGGCTACTCGATGTTCTTTGCTTTGCCCTTGCTTGATTCCCCTCCTTTGGGTTCTTAAGCTCCTACTAGCAAAAGAAGGTGCCGAATTGCCTTAGGTAAAATTCCCTTTTTCTTTCCCTTTGTTTCAGCTTTGGAAGAAGAAGAAGAAGATGAACACTCTCTCTCGTTCCCTTTTCTTCCTTTATTCATCCATTTCTTATTAATTCATTTTTATTTGGATTATTTAATCATTTGCTAACATAAAAGTATATTTAATTAGACTTAATGGAGGAACATCATTATTTGGCCAGCCACTTCATGCATTATGGGCGTTTTGACATGCAAACCCAAGCTTTCACACTTTGTAGTTATTTTATCCTTATAATTTTCCTATCATATTTTCCAAGTTTCTCAACTAAGTCCTTTCAAGAAAAATCACATTCCTAAGACTAAATTAAAACATTAAATTTTTCACACATACACTATCATACATAAAATATATGCAATTAAATTTAAAATAAATTTTTATGACTCAGTTTTGTGATCTCGAAACCACATTCTGACTAGGGTCAAGTTAGGGCTGTCACAAAGATTCAGTCAGTGCCGATAGTAAGTGAATTTCCTGATGTATTCCCAGAAGAATTTCCTGGTTTACCACTGGATAGAGAAGTAGAATTCTCTATATATCTTGTTCCGGGAACGACACCGATATCCATAGCACCTTACAGAATGGCTCCTACTGAGTTGAAAGAGCTGAAGGTACAGTTGCAAGAATTGATTGACAGAGGTTTTGCTCGACCTAGTTACTCACCTTGGGGTGCGCCAGTTTTATTTGTAAAGAAGAAGGATGGATTGTTGAGGCTATGTATTGATTACAGATAACTCAATAAAGTTACAATAAAGAACAAGTATCCATTACCTCGGGTCGATGACTTGTTTGACCAGTTAAAGTGTGCTGCTGTATTTTTGAAGATTGATCTCTGTTCTGGTTATTATCAACTACGGATAAAGGAATCAGATGTGCCAAAGATAGCCTTTAGAACCAGGAATAAACACTATGAGTTTCTTGTGATGCCATTTGACTTGACAAATGCACCTACAGTGTTTATGGATTTGATGAACAGAATTTTTAGCCTGTATTTAGATAGGTTTGTGGTGGTATGCATAGATGATATTTTGGTTTACTCTCGGAATGAAAATGAGCATGCTGAGCATTTGTTAATAGAGTTGCAAACCCTGTGAGAGAAATAATTATACGCCAAATTTAGTAAATGTGAATTTTGGCTAAGGCAAGTTAGCTTCCTTGGGCATGTAGTATCTGTTGAAGGTGTCTGAGTAGACTCGAATAAAATTTTAGCCATTGTAAATTGGAAACCACAGAAAAACGCGTCTGAAGTCTGAAGTTTTCTAGGACTAGCTGGTTATTATCAAAGATTTGTAGAAAGTTTCTCAATGATAGGTTCTCCGATGACCCGATTGTTTCAGAAAGATGTGAAATTTGAGTGGACTGCTAAATGTCAACAGAACTTTGACAAATTAAAAGCTTTATTAACTGAAGCTCCTATGTTAGTCCAGCCTAAATCGGGTAAAGAATTTATAGTTTACAGTGATGCGCCATTAAATGGTTTAGGTTGTGTTTTGATGCAAGATGGTAAGGTAGTAGCTTATGCTTCACGATAGCTAAAGCCACATGAAAAGAATTACCCGACATATGATCTTGAACTGGCAGCCATAGTGTTTGCATTGAAAATCTGACGCCATTACTTGTTTGGTGAAAAATGTCACATATTCACATATCATAAAAGTCTGAAATATTTGATGTTACAGAAACATTTGAATTTGAGATAGCGCATATGGCTAGAATTGCTGAAAGATTACGATCTTGTTATTGACTACTATCCGGAGAAGGCCAATGTAGTGGCTGATGCTTTGAGCAGAAAATCCCTATATGCTTTGCAATCAATGAACACACGATTGGCATTGTCTGATGATGGTTGAGTCAAAAGCTAGACCAACATTTTTACAGCAAATTCTTGAAGCTTAGAAAAATGGTAGCAAGTTGCAAGCAAGACAAGTACAAAGTGAATCGACTCCTGATTCAGAATTTCAGATCAAGACTGATGGTTCTTTATTATTCAGAGGCAGAGTATGTGTACCGAAAGGTTCTAAACTAGTACAGAATATCTTGAATGAAGCTCATAATGGTAACATGTGTAACAGCCCAATTTTTAGCTAAATCAGAATAGTGGTTTTGGAAACACAAATTCGAGGTCAAAAAATTATTTTAATATTATTTTTTTATGTTTACAACATGTGAATATATATGTGTGAAAATTTCGTGAGCTAATTTTATCGTTTAATAGCTTAACTTGGAAAAAGGACTAAATCGCGTAAAATGCAAAAGTAGCATCTATAAGTTAAAAGTGCTTAATTGCCATGGCTTATTAAATGAAAGGTTCTTATGTTGTAATTAGTCCACTGATAGTGGAGATGGACATAAATGGCCTTGAATTATATGATATATAATGTTTTAATTAATGGATAAAATGATAATTTGGTTATGAAGTTAATATAATTAAAAAAAATGGTGGTCATTTTGTTCATCTTTTTGCACCGAAAAAAAAATAAAGAAGAAATCCTTTTAGGGCTCAAACATTCGGCACTTCTCTAGCTTGATTGAGGTATGTTTTGAGCTCGGTTTTTGATGATTTTTATGTTTTTCTGATCGTTGCTTTGAGTACTAGCTAGCCCATGCCTCAGTTTTTGAAAGTATTGATGATTTTGAAAGTTGTCATTGATGAATTTATGTGTTTTTGGATGTTTGATGATGAATTATGAAAGCTTGGTGTTTGATATACATGTTTTGTAAAGTGATTTTGAGTATAAATGTCAATTAGGGATTAAATTGAGAAAATGTGAAATGTTGTGGTTAAAAGTGTGAAATAAATGAAAATATGGGTTGTTATTGTAACAGTCTGGTTTAGACCCTAGTCGGAATAGTGGTTTTGGGACCACAAATCTGAGTTAGAAAAATGTTTAAATATTATTTTCTATGCCTATGATATGTGAAATAGTATGTGTGAAAGTTTTGTATGAAAATTCGATCATTTGTGTGCTCAATTTGAGAAAAGGACCTAATCGCGTAAAATATAAAACTGACCTTCTAATTGTTCAAGTGTATATTTGATGTGTCTCTTTAAATGTGAGGTCCTTATATGGTTATTTGACTATGGCATGCATTAAATGGCATATATGGCATTATGTTTAATGAATAAATGATTTTATAACAAAGGGAAAAATGGTAAAACATGAATTTATGTTATATTAAATAAAAAAAAGTTAAAATTCATTTAGTTCATCCATCTTCCACCAAAAATAGAAAGAAAAGATAGGGTTTAAGTGTAACACCCTGATTTTGGGCCTAGTCGGAATAGTGATGTCGGGACCACAAATTCGAGATAGAAATAATTATTTTATGATTATTTTGAGGTCTATGATATGATTGCATGATTGTGTGAAAATTTCGTGAAGAAATTCAATGCATAAAGTGCTTAATTTAAAGTTAGGGACTAAATTGAATAAGTTGTAAAACTTGCATTCTAGAAGTTTTTAGTATGAAATTGCATTGAAATATTAATTAGGAGGTCTTAAATAGCAATTTGACCAATTTTAAGTTCATGGACAAAATTAGGACATGGAAGGAATTTTTGAAAGTTTAGTAGTAAGGGCATTTTGGTCATTTAGGGGTAAAATGAATTAAAATACAAAATTAAAAGCCAATTTTGCTCATCTTCTTCATGGAGGCCGAAATTAGCATGGGGAGGCCATGGCTAGGGTTTTCAAGCTTTCCAAGCTCAATAGTAAGTGATTCCAAGCCCGTTTTTAATGTTATTTACGTTTTTGGAATCCCGTGAGAGCTCGATAAAGCTTATTCTAGCAATAATTTAAGCTAGGGTTCATATTTGGAAAAATACCCATAGGTGAAATTTGTGTATTTTGATGTTTTATGATAGAATATGAGGTTTTAAATTATGTTAAACAACTTGTGCTACTCGGTTTTAAGTGAAAACGAGTAAACCAAGATAATCAGTAAAAATACTTATTGTTCATAACTATATGTTAGAGTGAGAATTTGATGTTGTTGTAGAAGAGAAAAATGTTCAGCGTGTCATAAAACATAGGAATAAGGGCTGAAATTAAATTTTCGAGTCTTGAGGCAAAAGTGCAAATATGCAAAAGTTTAGGGGTCAAAATGTAAATTTGTAAAAATATGATTTTTGGACCCGTATGAATAATGTGACTAATTATTAGGCTAAATGTGATATTATAGATGAAGGAAATCGAGATTCGGGCTTAAATCGGGAAAATACAAGGTTATGGATTAAAATAGTAAATTGCCGTTTTCGAATCGAGGTAAGTTTAGTGTGTTAATAATAATGCAATACCGTGCATGAATTGTAATTCTCTATTGATATGGCATAAATTGTATGATTTAATATGTTTAAGAGAAGTTGATGGATGGTATGTATGATATAAAAAATATATATATATAATGCTAGTTGTGTCATGTGAAATTGAATGGAATTATTGTTACAAGAATTGAGTGTTAAATTACTATTAACTGGGTTGTATGAATTGTTGCACGGTTGTACCTGATGAGATTTTGATAAGTTTGTACGTAAATAATTTATCGATTTATTTTATTTTATTTTATTATATTTTGTTATCATATGAAATGTGGCTACCTATAGATTGACTATTTGCTGTAAATTGAAAATTGAAAAAGGACTATGAATAAATTTGTAACATATTGGAAATATGTTTGTTGGTAATTACTTGATTGGTGAAATTGTTAGAAAAGAGAGAGAAATCTGGTTGAACCTTGGAAAGATTGGATGATACTGAGATGGTATGTAGCTAGGTCACATGTATGGTGCTTTGAGTGCACATCATGTGTATAAGAGAGCTACGAGATATTATGATGTAGCTAGGTCACATGGGTGATACTATGTGTACACCATGTAGATAAGAGAGCTACGGGATATATGTAGCTAGGTCGCATGCGTGGTTTCAGTGAAGGACACCATGTAGACAAGAGAGCTACGAGATAAAAGCGGCTAGGTCACATGGGCGATACTAAGTGTTCACCATGTGTACAAGAGAGCCGAACTTTATGATGGGTGGAGCTATTTGCGGAAACCACCAAGTATCGAGGATTGATCCGAAGTGTTCAACGGGAGACTTATTATGTACTGCTTTGTGAGTTTTGTGATGAATAAGTGCAGGAATTTGGTTATGTGAATAATGTGTTCATTAAGTGATCGGGTTGTGGTAAGGTTATAAACAATTAAGTTATACACGAGGATGATTTTATGGTGACCTTGTAATCATGGGCCTATACTTGTGATGTATGAAATGTGGTGAAAATGATTTGTGATATGTATGTTAAAATGAGGTTAATACAAAGAAAGTGTGAAAGAGTGAATTAGCAATAAAATTGTCTTGGACGGCAGCAGTTGCGTGACTTTGAAAATTCACTAAAAATTGTGGAAGTTGAATAAAAATGCAAATGATATATGAAAATAAAGCTTAATGAGTCTACTTTCACATGAAAGAAACAGGGGAAGCAAAATAATTCTATATTGTGTGATATTTGAATTATTTTGAAATAGGGTCTGAATGAATTCGAGATCCCCTGTTCTGACTTCAGAAATTCATCATAAATTGTACAAAACTTATTAAGAGTAATACCTTACATGCATGGGTTCCTTATTGAGTCTATTTTTAAGGGAAACAAACGGCATGGTCGTTGGAATTCTGTACAAAGAGAAATTTGGTTCGTAGTACACAGAGGTCAGAGTAGTCATACTCTGAAACAGGGGAGAATTTAACTAATAAACTGTACTAATTGGCCAAACCAAAAATTCTGAAAATTTTATGGGAGAAATATATGTGAATCTAGTTTCAAATAAAATTAATGAAACTAAAGTTGGAGTTTTGTAGCTTCAGATATGAATGATTTAGTAACTGTAACTCAATAACACAGCTTAACCTGAATATATGTAATTGTACAATTATAGTGTTTTATCTTGAAAAGCATGGTAGTAATTGCTTATTATTTTCATATGAACTTACTAAGCATAAAGCTTACCCATCCTCTCCATTTCTTTAGTATTGATAGGTCGGCTCGGGGTTGGAGATCATCGGAGGCAGCATCACACTATCAAACTATCATTTTTGGGAGAATTAATTCAAATATTGGAAATATCAAGTGAGTGGCATGTATAGGAAGTTGGTTTGTAATATGTATTTTTATTATGATTTTGATCGCACGTATCAGTCTGCATTGAGTTATTGTATATGATTATGAGATGTGGTCCTTATCCATTATGGTTTATAAGTTTAATTAATCATGCTACGTCATATGTTTTGATGTAATGATATAGTTAGCTTTGTTTGTTATGCATTTGTTCGAAAAGTTTTAAATTAAATGAAATTTTATGGCCCAGTTTTTGTCTATGTGTTGTTAAGTCTGGTAATGCCTCGTACTCTGTTCCGGCCTTGGATACGGGTAAGGGGTGTCACATTAAGTGTTTGAGGCATTCGACCATGGTCCAAGCATGATTCAAGGTTCGTTTTTGTTTAGTTTTTTATAATTTCTACATTTTTGTAATCTTTGTTTTGTGTTTTACTAAGCCCATGCCTAAATTTTAGATTTTGATGATGATTTTAAAATGTCATTGATGAAATTGTAAGTTTTGTGAAGTTAGTTGTTAGTAAATGAAAGATATGTTTTGGGTTAGCATATTTTATCTTTGAATTTTTGATGAATTTGAGTAATTTGGACTAAATTGAGAAATTTGAATATTGAGGGACTAAAATGTGAAATAAATGAAATATGTGGGCTTGTATGAGCTATATGAAGATTCGGCTAGATATGTGTATAAAGAAATTATGTGTATTTTATGATTTTGTAAAATAAGGACTAAAGTGTCAATGAAATATGTGTATATGGATTGATTTGAATGATTTGGTGAATAAAATGGTTAAATTTGAATATGTTTAGATCAAGAACCGAAAAAAATAGAATTAGATCAGGGAAAGTCAAAAGTTGTTAAATAGTCGACTCTGTTCGTCTGAATCCGTAAAGGTAAGTTGATATACAAATAAATATATTTGAATTGATTTATTCATGTATATATGAAATTGTATTATGATGAATGATATTATGAGAGTTGAATATGATATATCCGAGAAAGTATCGACAAAGTTCTGACATTTGAAAAGCCCCGTACGAACCTTAGGAATAGTTAGGATACACATGTCATGACATAGGATCTGATATGTGTATTTGTGTAAGACCACGTCTGGGACGTTGGCATCGACTTATGATTTACATGTAAGACCATGTCTGGGACGTTGGCATCATGCTTGATTTCATGTAAGACCCTATCTGGGACAGTGGCATCAATGTTTGATTACATGTAAGACCACGTCTGGGATGTTGGCATTGTATTTACTTTCTAACCTATCCATGTATCCTTATGATTCTGAACGTTTCAACGGCCATTCTGAGAAAATGAATAATTATATGAGATGTGTATCCGATTCAAGTACGTTTGAATTGTATACTATGTTTGAGAATGAAAGGCAAGTATATATGCAATGTGACAACCCTAATTTGACCCTAGTCGGAAAGTGGTTTCGGGACCACAAAACCGAGTTATAAAAATAATTATAAATTATGTTTCATGATTTCGAAGTAAGCAAATACGAGTGTGAAAATTTCAAGCTTCGATTTGGTCATTTGCATGTGAATTTTTTTCAATAGGACTAAAATTGACACTTTTAAAATGTGATAGGCTAATTTTGAGTGAGTAGATAATGCATGTGTTTAAAGGAATGGTTTTGCATGTTAAATTGCCCATTTTGAGCTAGTGGCCGGCCATGTACTAATCATGTTATAAAATATGAATTTTATATTGGTTTTATTTAGCTAAGTGATAAAATAACATGAAGTAATGAAATAAAATAAAGAATTAAAATAGCTAGTGGGTGAAAATAACAAAGTTAACACCTTGTTCATCCCAAAACCGAATGTGAAGGAGAGTTGGGGAGAAGAACCATTCGGTCACTAAAATCATCTTCAAGGTATGAGATTCATGTGATTTTTTTGAATTGCTTGATAAATTTGAACTATTGCCAAGTTCTTTAGGTAACCCATGTTAGAGATTTTGATATTAGGATGTCTAGCACATTCGGCCATGATAGTTGAGGATTAGGGATTTTTATTTCTTGTTGAATTGGATGATTCTTGGTGTGTGAGTGTTTGAACTAGCTAAGGATCAAAAGAAAAGATGCAAGGTACAAGAAGAAAGGATCGGCTACTATGGTTGATGCTAATGCCGAATGTGAAAATGATATATGTGGATAATATATGTGATTTGAGTTAATAATGTGAAAAGAATATGAAGTTATATTATAATTGATTAGGTATTAAGTTAAAAATTGCTAAAATTTCCATTTCTTTAGCCGAATATGTGAATGATCATTGAAGAGTTTGTGGATGGATATAGGTGAACTTGGTAAGAGCATTCGGCATAGTGTATAATGATATAAAGATGTTAGAAATTATTTTTGATTAGGAGTATGTATAATTAAGCATATAATAGGCCTCAACATGGAAATGCATATTCGGCCATAGGAGGGAAAAGAAAATTTGGTGTTGCATACATTCGGTTAGGGGCAAGCATATTGATGCTTTTGTTTTGGCCTACACAATCGGCTAAAGGAGAGTATGGGTTAATATGTTGAATTGATTCGTGGTTTCATATATAGGTGACCCTAATGTCTAATGTATATATATATATATATGGGCTAAATGCCTTGAGTTCCTCTTTTCGATACTTAAGCGACTAAATCAATTTATTTGTTAAATTAAGCTCAAGAGCAAAGGGGAGCTAAATCCGATAAAGGTAAGGAAAAAGTGGTCGAATAGTCATCGGAGTCGTACGACAACATCCGAGGTAAGTTTTCGAGTAACGAGACTTAGTTTATGATTTGATTAAGTCATAATGTATGAGCATAACAAATATGAGGCGATATGATGATTCTACTTGAATTATTTGATGAGTTACTTAGTCTATACGTATGAAGGGTAGCCGTATGTGTATGGAGATCGTGTTGTAAAGCAAACTAAACCATGCTGTTTGTATGTGGCTAGTGAGTAGAAAATGGGATTGCTTGATACGTGAATTGTGTTTGAAACTTATTATGAAAATGAAAAATAGATGTGTCATGAATTATTTATATGTACATGAATATTTGGATGTTAACCAGGGCTAAGTCCAGAAGGCTTTTGTGCGAGTTGCTAGTTCGGGCTAAGTCTCGAAGGCATTTGTGCGAGTTGCTATATCCGGGCTATGTCCCAGAAGGCTTTAATGCGAGTTGCTATATCCGGACACGCCCGAAGGCATTTGTGCAAATTACTATATCCGGTTATGTTCAAGGCATTCGAGCGAGAAACTATGTCCGGTTAAACCCGAAGGTACTTGGCTTGGGAATGAGTGATCTTGCTGTCATAGTTTCAATTAATATGCACGTGAAATCCAAAGTGATGAGGTATGTTTCGTATATGCATTGATTTAGTTGATCCCTTGCAAATAGTACACACTCGATCGATAAATGAGTTACTAGGTCTTTGGTTAAGTTAATCTTTTGTGTATGAATATAAAGGTTGGTAATATGGAATAAGTATGATATTGAGAATTTGTGCATATAAAATTATCCGTTTAGCTGTACAATGTTACATTATAATTGTGTTTAATTTCATAGCTCAAAACTTACTAAGCATTAAATGCTTACTCCGTTTTTCCTTGAATCTCTGTTTTATAGATTTTGGTTCGTCAGCTATCGGACTCGGGACTGTCGAAGTTGAAGTAAATCCACACTATCAAAGCCCCTTTCGGTACTCTTTTGGTTGAACTTTGAAATGGCATGTATAGGACTACCCTTGTTGATGTTTGTCTTACACCTTTCGGTTTTGTATAAGTTTGATAGTCATGCGAAAATGGCTTATATATATATGTTTTGAGTATATTGATATAATCTTCGTGTATGTATATGGTTACTGAGAAGTGTGGATATGCTTGGCAATGATTGACCATTGGGATGGTTAATCATAATCCTATTTTGTGCTATATATATATATATACTAAAGGGTTAGTTAAATAATGGAAACTAAGTAATAGGTAAAGTCTACCCTAAAGGCAGATATTGGCAGCATCAGTAGTGTCAATTTGAAAAATCACTAAAATTATTAGGAATGGAGTTAATTAGTGAATAAATTATGAAAACAAACCTTGATGAATCTACTTTCATATGGAAGAAACGAAACGGCCAAATGAGTCAGATGTTAAGAGATATTTAGGTTTTCATGGAACAGGGCCAGAACAATTTCTGGATCCCCTGTTCTGACTTTGAAAATTTGCTATAAATTAACCAGAGATAATTAGAAGTCATGCCCCATATGTACAGATTCCTTGTTGAGTCTAGTTTCTTTAGAAACAAACGACACATGATTTGAAGCCATGTATAGGAAGATACCTAAGTTGCAATGCATGAAGGTCTGTGTAGTCGAATCCTGTAACAGGGGAGATTTAATCTAATAAACTGTACCGTTTGGCCCGATCAAAAATTCTAGAAAAAAAATGTGTAGATAGATATATGAGTCTAGTTTCAGGGAAAATTTACGGAATAAGTTTTTGAGCTTCGGAACTCGAGATATGATTTTAAAAGTGGCCGTGATGCAGTTACCCAGCATGTCTGAAATTTTAAAAAAAATAATTAAAAAAAAAAGAAAATGAACCGTGCAGTCAATGTAATAAGTCCGTAATTACCTCGTGTTCAACCCCGGTAACGGTCTCGGGTACCCGGTAACGGTCTCGGGTACGGGGTGTTACATGCAAATGATGATAAATAATCTAAGTATGTGAATATATGCTATATGTGCAAATGATTTGAGAATATGTGATATAAATATGAACAAGAGATTTTTTTATTATTGACTACAAAGTATATGTAATTTGATGATGTATAAATGTTGTAAATTATAGGTTTATTTGTATATGGCTTACTAAGCTTTTGAAAGCTTACTCTATGTGTTTTTCAACTATTTTATAGATATCGAAGCTACTGAGAGCTCGGGGATCATCAAGGATCGTCACCACACTATCGAACTATATTTTGGTACCTTTTGAAAATGTATATATTGAAATATGGCATGTATAGGCTAGAAGTATGTGATTATGTTTTGTGATGTATATATCGTGCCATGTGATATGGCTTGTTTGAGGTTGAACTTATGGTTTGATTTTAGTATATGTTATGTGATGCAAATTATTCTAATGTGATGTGTTTATGGATGGCCAAGAGAGTTGGTCAATTTGGTAAGTTTTGGAATTTGCCTTGTATGAAATTTGGTAAGGTTTTGGCATGAGATTTGATCATATGATTAGAGATTATGAAACCATATGTTTTGGTATGTTTTTGACTTATGGAATGACATGAATTGGTAGGTTATATGAGCATGAAATTGGTTGATAATGTTATGGCATGAATGGAGTATGTTTTGGTATTGAAATTAGCTGAAATTATAGTGCAAATGTGTTTGGTTTGATGCTTGTAGGTTTGACCCAAATTGGGTGGCAAATTGGCTTTTCAAATGGCCTATTTTTGTCCATACGGGCAGAGACATGGGTGTGTGTCTCAGCCGTGTGCGACACACGATCATGTTGCACGGTCGTGTGTCCCCTGGGGTACCATACGATTTTAATTAAGGCTTGGGCACGGTCAAGGCACACAGGCGTGAGGCTAGCCGTGTGGCCCAAGTCAGTTTCGACCACGGCCAAGGCACACAGGTGGGTCTTGTGGCCGTGTGAGCAAGTCAGTATGTATGCCCTGTTCTGACACGGCCTAGACAAATGGGCGTGTCTAATGCCGTGTAAGGCATACGGCCTATTCACAGGGGCGTGTGACCTGTAAAACTTTGAAATATCTTTAAGTTTTAAAAATTTTGTATGTGCTCGGTTTAGTCCCGACCCTTTTCCAAAGTATGTTTAAGGTCTCGATGACCTATATAAGGGACATTATGATAATGTTTGACCTTTGATGCTATGATGTTTGTGAAATAAATGCTAAATGTTTCGATTTGTCTGGTAACGCCTTTAACCCTAGTTTGGTGACGGATACGGGTTAGGGGTGTTACAATTATGAAGCTACAGAGAATTCGGCTAAGCATGGGCCATATTGAATTTTGTGAATTTTGTGTATTTATGAAATAGGGACTAAATTGTAAAAATGTGAAACTTTAGAGGCTAAAGTGTAAAAATTCCCAAATATGTTTTTGTGGACTAAATTGAAAGATTATGTGATTAAATGAGTTGAATTTGTTATAATATAGATCAAGAAAAGAGGAACCCAGACTTAAATCGAGGCAAGAACGAAGTACTCGACTAATTGAGTAGTTTCGTCGTTTTTACGTCCGAGGTAAGTTTGTACTTGATAAACATTGTTACAATTATGTTTTAATGCTTTATTATTGTATAAATTGTATGTATAAGACTACGGTTGTGTACAACGTTAAATTGACTATATAAAGCACTTAGTCTGCGTATCGATATAACTTCGATTATATAAAACACTTAGTGTGCGAGACTGAGATAGCTTCGGCTATGAAAGGCACTTAGTGTGCGAGATTATAATTGCTTCAGCTATGCTTTGGCACTTAGTGTGCGAGATATCGAGTATTCGACAGTATCACGTAAAGGTATGAGTTTGATATGAATTTGTACAGGTATGTACATATAAAGCATGAAATACAAATAAAAGAAGTTATGAACTTATTCATAAACAATTGAGTAAGTATGAAAAAGTTTGTTGGTCACCATAATTTAAATATTAATTAGTTCGAATTGATGATTTGTATATTTATGAACTGTTGAGTATATTTAGTACGAACTTACTAGGCTATGAAGCTTATTGTATGTTATTTGTTTATGTTGTATAAAGAATCAAAGCTAACTTGGACTCGGGGATCGTCAGGAAGCGTCATCACACTATCGATCATTTTGTTGGTACTTTTGAAGCTTTGTATATATGGTATATGGCATGTATAGGCTAGTGTCATTTTGGTATGTCTTGAATTATGATATTAGCCATGAGATTTGGCTTGTAAATGTGGTATGTGTGGCCATTTTAGATGGTTTGAATTGTGTTTGGTAAGAAATATATATGTGATGTATATAATGCCTTATATGTTGGCTTGTTTTGGTATGGTTATGAATTGGCTATTTTGGATAGTTGTAAGTTAGTGTATTAATGCTTGAGGAATGGTATATTATGGTATGTTTTGTAGATGATTAATTGATATGTTTGGGAGGCATGATTTAGTTGATGGTAAGGTGATGAAACTACATTTAGAAGTTATGTGAATTTGGTGATTGTGACACATTGATTTGGTATGTTTTTTAATATAGAATTAAGTAGTTGAAATAGTTGAGTATAGATAACATGATATGTGTATGAATTGGCATGTTTTGGACGCCTATATATGTGTTGAAATGGTACCAATTTGGTTATTTTGTGTGCATAATAAAAGGGTGGCAAATTGGCTTTTCAAATGGCCTACTTTTGTCCACACAGGCAGAGACATGGGCTTGTGTCTCAGCCGTGTTCAACACATAGTCATACTACACGGCCGTGTGCCCCCTGGGGTACCCTTTCGAATTAAGTCAGTATACCCTACAGGTTTGGCACGGCCTAGACACATGGGCGTTTCTATTGGCCATGTGAGACACATGGGCGTGTGGTCAGCCGTGTAACCCAAGCCAGTAACCCCTCCAAATTTCCTACGGCCAAGGCACACGGGCTTGTCTCTAGCTGTGTGGTGCAAGTCAATATGTATTCCCTGTTTTCACACGGCTTGTGACACGGGCGTGCCTCACACGGCATGTTCACACGGGCGTGTGACCCTTATATGTTTGAAAATTTTCTAAGTTTCCCAAAGTTTGCAAATGTTATTAGTTTAGTCCCGAACCACTTTTAAGCATGTTTTAAGGTCTCGTAGAACCTTATAAGGGACAATGTGAATGGTTTGAATGAATTTTGATTATGAATGGTTAAATGTATATAATTGAGGTGTATTATCTAGTAATGCCTCGTAACCCTATTCCGGCGACGGATACAGGTTAGAGGTGTTACAACATGTCTGTTCATTCGAGTAGTAATAAAATGTATAATGATCTAAAAAAGATGTACTGGTGGCCGGGAATGAAACGATATATTTCTGAGTTTGTATCTAAATGCTTGATATGCCAGCTAGTAAAAGCTAAACATCAGTTGCCTTTTGGGCTATTACAGCCAGTTACGATACTGGAATGGAAATGGGAAAGAATTATTTTGGACTTTGTATCGGGGCTACCCCTGTCTCCTAAGAAGAAAGATGCCATTTGGGTAATTGTTGATCGGTTGACAAAGTCTGCACACTTTATTCCAATACGTATGGATTTCTCCTTGGATAGTGTAAACGAAAAAAGTATATAGGATTTTTCCTATGTCATTTATCACCTTTTTACTTAAAATTGTTGTTAAAACTAAGTAGTTGTTTAATAAATTAATGAAATATGTGAAAACATGAAATTAGGACATAGAAATTATTAAAATGTGATTTTATGCTTTATTATATAGTTTTCATGCAATAAATGGCTTATTTTATATTAATTTGAATAAATTAGATTTTTTAAGACATAAAGTGGGCCATGCATGATTAAATTAAATAATAAAATATAAAATTATATTTAATAATTAATTTTAAAATATTTCATTAATAATTTGGGTTTTAAATTAATTAATTAAATTGAATAAATTTTATTCTTTGGTCCTCTAACTTGTTGATTTATTCTGGACAGGTCTGATAGCTTTGCTAGATTACAAAACCGTCCAAATTGGGGACCAAGTCAACGCAAAATTCGGTTGCACATGGCTGTCCATAAACCACTTTTTGGTTTAATTGCACAAGGTCCTTGAAGAGTTGAAGAAATTAGAGATTTACCTGAAGATTTGCACTTGACTGAGTCTCAATCCTGAGTTGTTGTGGCACTCAAATTGACCAAAAATCAAGCAAAAATCAGCTCAACTTCCTCAATTTATGGCCAGCCACCCATGAAAGATGCTTCAAAAGATGAAAACACTTATTTGGGCATTTTTACACTTTAGCTCCTAAAGTTCCATATTTTTACAATTTAGTCCCTAATTCACAAATATACAAAATTCATACAATTTTATCCAAATACATGGTAGCCGGATTTTCCTAATGTACATATCACTTCATATTTATCATTTATTCACACATATAACCCCTCAATTCACACTTTTCACAGTTAAATCCCTAACTTGTATTTTCTTCAAAAATCACTTGATAAAACATGAAAATCTATCATTTGTCTATCATTTTTCATCATCAACTATCACAAAACTCATGGATTCATCAATGGCATTTTAAAAAATCACCAACAAGCTCAAAAATTAGGGCATGGGCTAGCTAGAATACAAAGCAACGATCTCAAAAATGTGAACATACCTTAATCAAGCTACGCAAGTGTCGAACCCTAAATGAGCAACAATGGTTCTTTTTCTTCTTCAATATTCAGCTAGGTGATGAAATTTGAAAGAAAAATAGCTTTTTTTTTTATTTTATTAACTTAAATAATTAACCTTAATGAAACCATTATAAAATCACCTAATATATGCCCATTTATATCCATTCCCACTATCAATGGTCTAATAACATCATAAGGACCTTTGGTTTAATAAACCATAGCAAATTGACACTCTTAACTTATAGCATGCAACTTTTACATTTTACGTGATTTAGTCCTTTTATCAAATTAAGCATTCAAATGCTAAACTTATTCCACGAAAATTTCACACATATATAATTTTTTGACCACAAATTTTTGGTTTCAAAACCATTGTTTTGATTTAAGCTAAAACTGGGTTGTTACATCTAGTGTGAGCAATATATGTGAAACGAGATTGAGATAACTTCGGCTATATATGTGGCAGTTAGGGTGAGAGTTTCTCCTATACCTGATAGTATTCCGAATGGTTCAACGGGTAAATAAAAGACGTGGTTGAGTATGAGATTGATACGAGATGGTACAGGTATGTACATGAATCGTATAAGCTTTAAATCAAAGAAACTTGTAAAGGACACGTTTAATCTTATGATTGAATATATTAAAGGTTTGTTAGTTAAAATGAGTTACATGTTGATATATTCAAATTGTTGAATTGTGCATTTATGAATAGATTGATTTTATTTCATACGAGCTTACTAAGCTATAAAGCTTACTTTTTTTACTTTTATCGTGTTTTATAGTGAATTCAAAGCTAGCTCAGATTTGAGGATCATCGAAGACTTCGTCACACTATCCTACTATCACTTTGGTACCTTTGAGTTTATGTTTTGGGTTATATGGCATGTATAGGATTAAGGTTATTTTGCTTATGAGTTGATAATGATTTTGGTCATTTGAAATGGCTTGTAAATGTTAAATATTTAGTTTTGTATATTGCCATAGGAGTTGGCTTATTTGGTATGTTTGAATCATGTATTTATATATATGTGTGTGTGCATGGCTTATATTATGAAGCTTGTGGATATAGACATGGTGGATGCTAAATGGTTGAAATTAGAGAACATAAATGTTTGTAAAATTGAGCACATTGATGCATATTTGGAAGTGTATAATTAGTTGAATTGTATATGTGATTTTGGTATAAATGGTATAGTTTATTTTGTGACTTGTGTGTATTGAGAAAGGTGGTATAAAATATGCATGAATTAGGCTTGAATTGGTTGGTTTAAATGCCAAAATATGCTATGTTTTGGTGTCAATTGGGTTGATGTATGTGTGCACAAGTTTGGGTGGCAAAATGGCTTGGTAAATAGGCTATTTTTGTCCACACGGGCAGAGACACGAGCGTGTGTCTCAGCCGTATGTGACACATGGTCATGTACACGGTCGTGTGTCCCCTGGTGTTGAATTAGAAACCAAGTCAGTATGCTCTAAACGGCCTCACACACGAGTGTGTGACTTGGATGTGTGGCATAAGTTAGTATACGCTACAGGTTTGACACAGCCTAGTACACAGGCGAATATAGCCATTTTTAGGGCACACGGGCTAGTCACATGGGTGTGTATGTTGGCCGTGTGACCCAAGTTAGAGAGTTACATGGGGTCAGACACAGGCTAGGACACGGCCATG
Organism: Gossypium anomalum; assembly: GCA_025698475.1. NCBI lineage: Eukaryota > Viridiplantae > Streptophyta > Magnoliopsida > Malvales > Malvaceae > Gossypium > Gossypium anomalum. Next base: position 46,804,116 of record CM046963.1, read on the forward strand.
TGTTGCTACTTTGAATGTCCACACGGCCTGTGACACTAGCGTGTCTTTGGCCGTCTCAGACACACTACTGGGCCACATGGGCATGTGTCCCCTATTTTGGGGAAAATTTTCTAAGTGTTCTAAAAGTTTCTAAAGTTATCGATTTAGTCTCGAACCACCCCGAATGCATGTTTTGGACCTCGTAGGCTCGTATTAGGGATAATATGATTGGTTGTGAATGAATTGTATTTGAATTGACTAATTGTATGAGAAATGTATGTTTAAATGTGTGATATGTTTGGTAATGCTCTGTAACCCTATTCCGGTGTTGAATATGGGTGAGGGGTATTACAAATATTGGTATCAGAGCCATGGTTTAGTCTATTCTAGGACTAACGTAGCGTATGTGAGAGTCTAGCTATACATTCCATATATATAACCTGTGATAGTGTGATGATTCCTGACAATTTAAAATGTGCTTTTGTATAGTAAATGGATCCCAATCGAGCTGTAGCTGATGATGTTAAAAGTAATGCACCTACTTCTGTACACGGGGTAGCGCAATCCGAGTCTAGACTTGTAACGGGTAGCCAGGGAGGAGAGGCTAAAGAAGCCTTCTTCCAGATGATGAACGAGTGGTTTACGAAATTTGTTCAGACAAATCTGGCTACTCAACAAACTCCACCCCCACCTAATCCCCAACCGGTTCTTGTAGTTCCTCAAGGTGTGGAATTTCTAAGATTTAATAAGCCACCAGTTGATAAGATTAGGAAACACAGAGCCAAAGAGTTTAGAGCTAATGTTGACGATGATCCTGACCAAGCTGAGTTTTGGCTTGAAAATACTAACAAAGTTTTTGATAAACTTTCTTGCATGTCAGTAGAATGCTTAAAATGCGCCGTATCACTTCTAAGAGACACTGCGTATCAATGGTGGAATACTTTGGTGTCTGTGGTACCGAGAGAAAGGGTTACCTTGGAATTCTTTCAAGCTGAGTTTAGGAAGAAATATATCAGTCAATGATTTATCGATCAAAAGCGAAAAGAGTTTCTTGAACTGAAATAGGGCCACATGTCTGTAACCAAGTACGAGCGAGAGTTCGTGAGACTCAGTAAATATGCTTGGAAATGTGTTTCAACCGAAGAAATTATGTGTAAATGATTCGAAGATGGGTTGAATGAGGATATCAGATTGCTACTCGGGATTTTAGAGTTGAAAGAATTCGTTGAGTTGGTTGACAGAGCCTGTAAAGCCGAAGAACTTGGTAAAGAAAATAGAAAGGCTGATTTCAAAGCTAGGGATTCGAGAAAAAGATTGATGAATAAACCATATCAATCCTTGTTAAAGAAATCACGATATTTGTATAACCATCCAACTGCTTCACTTGGATATTGCAATAGAGATCGTGGGAAGCAACATTCGAGTTCTAAAGCCCAAGCTACGCCAATAGCGAGCTTTGGTAATGCTAGGTTCAATAGACCTAAATGTCAATGCTGTGGAAGACGACATCCTGGTGAATGTAGAATGAATGATTAGGCTTGTTTATCCGGGATTGCCCTAAGTTAAATGAGAAAGATATGCCTCAAAATGCAAGATCAAGCAATACGACTGCTAGAGGGAGACCAACCCAAAACATTGGAAGTATGAGCGGTAATCACGGTTCTACGAGAGGTTCTGCAGTGAGATCAGAGGCTAGAGCACATGCTAGAGCTTACGCGATTCGTGCTTACGAAGATACGTCATCACCCAAAGGTACATTTTCTCTTTATGACACTAATGTAGTTGCATTGATTGATCTTGGATCGACTCATTCATATATTTCTATGAATTTGGTGTCTAGTAAGCATTTGCCTGTTGAATCTACTGAGTTTGTGATTAAAGTATCGAACCCTTTAGGCAAATATGTTTTAATTGATAAAGTTTGTAAGAACTGTCCTTTAATGTTTTAGTGTGATTAAACTACTTTTTGATGAATTTGATGTAATCTTGGGTATGGATTGGTTGAGGCTACATGATGTAACACCCTGAATTTGGGCCTAGAAGTTTTGGGCCTTGAGCATGGGAGCGGTTGAAGGCAGCTTTTAATATTTTGTTGTGCATGTAAATTTCGTTAATGAAGGCTTGTTTTAGTAGTTAAGTGTGCTGAGAAGTGTTGGAGAAGTCTTGGGTTCAAACCTAGACTCTAGCAAAAATTTTGGTTTAAGGTGAATCAAACCCTGGGTGTAGTAGGTAGGCCTTAAGAATATTGTTGGAGAAAAGATGACACAAAAAGGAGTGTGGTGTAGTGGCAAGGTGGCGCCACTTAGGGGACAAGGAAGTGACGCCATAGAGGAAGCAAGGGGTCCAAGGTTCAAGTCTTGGCTCTTGCAATATATTTTGGGTTTTCTTTTCAATAAATCTAGAAGCAAGTAGGTGCACTTTAAAGTTTAATGTGTTGGATTTATGAAACAAATGAGTTAATGGCCTAGTGGTGGTGGCGTGAATTGGCATGTGGGAGGACTTTGGTTCGAATCCCTTGGTACGCAAAGGTTGATTATTTTGCTATGTTGGGACGGCAAGAGTTGGTGTTGGTTTTAAACTCTGGAGATGGAGGGATCCCACATCGGGAAGCTAACATAAGAGTAGATGGAGAGCTGGCTTTAAATAGAGAGAACCATGAGGAGAGGAAAGGTACCTTTCTTGGCTGATCCCTTTTGCTTTATGGCGTGCTCGTTTGGGTTGGGCGTCTGCTAAGAGTGCTCGGAGCCGCAAATTAACTCCAGTCTCCTATCAGGTGTGTATTTCTCACTACTCTAGCTGTAAGACGGCTACTTCGGGCTGCGATGGGCCGAAAGAGGTCATGTGGGCCAATGGGCCTACGGGCCCAATTGGATAAGTTGTTTGACTGTGTAGTAAATATTGGACTAGGCTAGGTGAATCTCATATCTGTGGCTAGATTTGGGCTAAAAGGGCCACACGAGCGTGTGGGCCCATTTGGGCCGAGAATGGGCTTTAGGCCCATTCGTATTGTTATCCCTGTTTAGAATACTTTAGTCCACCAAATTACTAAAATACCCTCGACTTGTAAAATTACCAAAGTACCCCCAATTTATAGAATTACCGTTTTACCTTCGATTTACAAAATTACCAAAATACCCCTAGTTTGTAAAATTACCAAAATACCCCTGGTTTGTAGAATTACCAAAATACCCCTGGTTTGTAGAATTACCGAGATACTCTTGTGGGGTAAAATTACCATTTTGCCCTTAGGGTGTTAAATAACCGTTTTGCCCTTGTGGGCAAGTGACTGACTTGGACTGTGTGGTTGACGGATTTGATTGTGAATATATGTTGGTGATATGGATGACTTGACTGTGGTTGTTTGATTCAAATATGGGCATGATATTCTGTTTCTGTATACGTATGCCATGACATATTATTTCTGTTGCATGGGACATGGGTTATATTGATGGAGGAAGCATTCTAGCAGCCTCGCTGCAATCTGGTGGCCTCGCCACATATATCTGTTCTGATGACTTCGTCACAATATCTGGCAGCCTCGCTGCAATCTGGTGGCTTCACCACATATATATATATATCTGTTCTGGTGGCCTAGCCACAATATCTGTATCTAGTAACTTCGTCACAATATCTAACAGCCTCGCTGCAATTTCTATAGTATGTAACGGTTGGGTGGGTCGAGTAGTCTCTCCACATGGTGTAAGGTTGGTACGGGGGTGTATACGGATGGATTGGGTTGGGATTGCATTCACATTCTGATTCTAATTCTATTACTTGACACTGATTCTGATTTTGTCACCTAACTCGATTCGATTACGATTACATTACACGATGCCGATTCCGATTACGTCACCTAACTCGATTCCGATTACGATTACGATTCTATCACCTGATTCTAATTCTCATTTTGATTTTAGCTCTGATAATGTTTCTTATTTTGTAATGGGCTAAGGCCCTCTGGTACTCTCTGTTATGATGGGCTAAGGCCCAATTGATACCTGAAGGCGTAAGTAGGGTGGGGCGGACTTTTTAATTCTTTTATATGAGTGACTGTTCCTTTTATATAGTAGGGGATTACGCACTGAGTTTTTGTAAACTCACCCCGTTTATTAACCTTTCAGGCAATTTCTAGCCTTAGACGGATCAGAGCTGCGAGGGGCTCGGAGGGAGCTACACACACTGTTTAAGTTATAGTTTTGATTATTGCTTTTAAATGTCTTTATGTGAGTTATAGTAAAGCTGTTGTAATTTTCTGGATTTCTAATTTGGAATTTTATTTATTGTTCTTATAATTGCTAGTTTTAAAACACGGTTTTCCAAAGCAACTACTGTTTTCAAAACATCACAAATCCGTAATTGTTTTAAACTAAGCTTCTGCAACTGCCAAGATTTTTACAAAGTTGTTAAGAATGTTATTCAGCTGAGGTTTTTTAACAAGGTTTAAAAAGGGTATAAGTTTTTAATTGTTAAGAAGGGTTTTTAATGGAAACATGGTTTTCGAAAAACACTTCAATGTGACGCGCCAGATTCGAGCCAAACTTCCAGGTAGGTTTTGGGGTGTTACACATGATGCTGTTGTGAATTGTAAATGAAAGACAATTGAATTGAAATGTTAGAATAGTGAGATTATTCGAATTAAATCAGATGAGTCGAATGGCTTTCTTGTTGTGATTTAATCGATGTCAGCTCAGAGATATGTGAGAAAAGTTTTGATGCTTACCTAGCTTATGTTTTGGATACAAAAATGTCTGAATCAAAGGTTGAATCAGTGCCAGTGGTCTATGAATTTGCGGATGTGTTTCTAGAAGGGTTACCAGGTTACCACCAATCAGAGAAGTCAAATTTGCTCTTGAGTTAGGACCGGGAACATTACCGATATCGATGATCCATATAGAATGGCTCAGACAGAATTGAAAGAGTTGAAAGCTCAGTTGCAAGAGTTAACAGATAGAGGTTTTGCACGACCTAGTTTTTCACCCTAGGGTGCACCAGTATTGTTCATAAAGAAGAAAGACGGATCAATGAGAATGTGTATTGACCATCGCCAACTCAACAAGGTTACGATAAAGAACAAATATCCTTTGCCGAGAATAGATGATTTGTTTGACCAGTTGAAAAGGGAAATAGTGTTTTCAAAGATTAATTTGAGATCTAGCTATTATCAGTTGTGAGTTAAATATTCAGATGTGCCAAAAACTGCGTTCAGAATGAGGTACGAACATTATGAATTTCTTATTAGGTCTTTCGGATTAACTAATGCTCCTGTCGTTTTTATGGATTTGATGATTGTACTACAAATCTTGAGAGATAAGCAACTATTTGCTAAAATCAGTAAATGTGAGTTTTGGGTCCGAGAAGTCAGATTTTTGGGACATATTGTTTCAGCAGAAGGTATACGAGTTGATCCGAGTAAGATTTCCGTAGTTGTTGACTGGAAACCACCGAGAAATGCATTTGAAGTCAGAAGTTTTCTAGGGTTAGTTGGTTATTATCGATGATTTGTTAAAGGATTCTCGATTATTGCTACACCGATGACTAGATTGCTACACCGATGACTAGATTGCTACAAAAAGATGTAAAATTTGAGTGGTCCAAGAAATGTCAACAGAGTTTTGAACAGTTGAAAGCATTGTTAACTGAGGCACCAATGTTGGTTCAACCTGAGGCGAGTAAAGAATTTGTGATTTTTAGTGATGCGTCATTGAACGATTTGGGTTGTGTTTTGATGCAAGAGGGAAAAGTGATAGCTTATGCCTCTAAACAGTTGAAGCCACATGAAAAGAATTATCCGATGCACGATTTAGAATTGGTTGCTATTGTTTTTGCGTTAAAAACTTGGCGACATCATTTATACAGTGAAAAATGTCATATCTTTACTAATCATAAGAGTTTGAAGTATGTAATGACTCAGAAATATTTCAATTTGCGTCAACAAAGATGGCTCGAGTTACTGAAAGACTATGAGTTAGTGATTGATTATCATATGGGTAAAGCAAACGTAGTCGCAGATGCTCTGAGTAGAAAATATTTATTTACTTTGAGAGCGATGAATACTCAGTTAACCTTGTTTGATAATGGTTCAATATTAGCAAAGTTGAAAGCTAACCCTGTTTTTCTTCAGCAAATTTGTGAAGCTCAGAAGTGTGATAATGAATTGCAAGCCAAAAGAGTGCAATGTGAATCGACTATTAATTCAGACTATCAGATCGGATCCGAAGATTGTTTAATGTTTCGAGATAGAATTTGTGTACCCAACAATTCTGAGCTCATTCAGAAAATTTTACACAAAGCGCACAGTGGTTGTAACAACTCAATTTTGGGTCTAGTCGAAATAGTCATTTTGGGACCACAAATCTGATCTAGAAAAATTTATTTTTATTATATTTTTATGGTTTACGATTTTATGGAATGATTTCATGAAAATTTCGTTCGAAAATTTTGACGTTTGGACACTCAATTTGGTCAAAAGGACTAAATTGTAAAAAGTACAAAACTTGAGTTCTATAAGCTAGAGGTATCTAATTGTTATGAAATTTTAAATTGGAGGCCCTTAAATGGTAATTAGACCATTGGTTAAGTTGGTGGACAAAAATGGACATGGTTAGGTATGTTTCTAAAGTTTTTCATTAAGGGCATTTTAGTAATTTGGTAATTAAATGAATTAAAAAGCCAAAATTAAAAGCCAATTTTTGTCCATCTTCCTTCCATGGCCGAATTTTACTAGAAGAAACCATGGCTAGGGTTTTTCAAGCTTCCAAGCTCGATTGTAAGTCCGTTCTAGCCCCATTTTTAATGATTTTTATGTTTTTGAAATCCTTGTAACATGATCTATCTATTTCTACCACTAATTTAAGAAATAATCAAAGTCTAAAATTTTACCCATGATGGATATTTGTGTGTTTTGATGTTTAATGGTAGAAAATACATGTTAGTTGTTTGATAAATGACTTTTGCTAAGTGATTTTCAATGAAAATGCCTAAAAAGGACTTATTTGTAAAAAGTTGTAAAATAGGTGTTAAAATGTGAATAAAAGAAAAATGTGGGCTGTTATAAGCATGTATAAGGTTCGACTAGGCATGGGTATTGAAGAAATTGAGTACATTTCATATTACGAGCCTAGGGACTAAAATGTAAAAATGTGAAACTTTAGGGGTAAAAATGTTATTTTTTCCATAATGTGATTTTGGACTGATTTGAATAGTATAATGATTAAATAAGTTAAATGTGATATTATAGATCAAGAAAAATAAGATTTGGAACTAGAACGGGAGAAAAACGAGTATTTAACGGTTAGGTCCTATTCGCCATTTTTATGCCGAGGTAAGTTCGTATGTTTGGTAAGCATTAAAATTATATATGTATAATTGCTTAATTGATATGATTGTGGTAAATGCTATATTATTAAAATAAAATGTGAATGTTATTGAGTATGACACTATGGAAATGACCGATAGAGGTTCGATATAGCGAAAGTCCCAGTTGAACCTTAGGAATAGATAGGATACAAATGCCATGACATTAGGGTTACTGAGATTACGTGTAAGACCATATCTGGGATATGGCATCTATATGAGATTTCGTGTAAGACCATATCGGGATATGGCATCGATATGAGACTTCGTGTAAGACCATAGCTGGGCTATTGGCATCGGATACGAGATTACATGTAAGACCACATCTGGGATATGGAATTGGTACGGTACTGTGAGTACGAGATTCCCGAGTATCCTTTAGTATTCCAAGTGGTTCAACAAAAAATTCAATGGGTATGTCAGAGAAGAGAAAAAGCATATAAGTATTAAGAATTTGTACAGGTATGTATATAAGTTTATAAGCATTGACTTCATGATATTGTGAGTTCATGGTTTCCATGAGAACATTTTTGTGAAAGCCTTGTGATTATTGGTCTATATTTGTGATGTATGAAATACATGGTAAATTCAGTTGGTGATTGTGTAATTGGTTTTCGGGCCAAATTAAATTGTTATATAACATGTTTTATTCGCACGAATTGTGATTTATCAGACACGAGAAAAAAAAAAGATTGGCATAATTGCCTAATAAAATGATTACAGAAGTATAAGAAGATATGGGCTTTAAACAATTGAAAAATGTTAAAATATATGCTTGAAATGTGAATACTCATAATTAATGTGCATGTTTACTATTGGGTTTGAAATGATTTGTTAATTGTTACAAATGAGAGATTATGGTTGTTAGGCTAATGTCAAGATGTGTTTAAATCATGCTTATAAGTTGATAGAGCAAACATTGTGACTAAATAAAAATTACAACTATGAGATTCATAGTAATTTCTATTATCTTGTGTTTAAGTTGATGGATTTGAGAAAAGATTGGTAAGAGTTACTTATTATTTTCGTACGGACTTACTAAGCTATATAGCTTACCCCATTCCTTTCCCATGTTTTATAGTGCTGTGAAGCTAGCTCGAGTTAGAGATCGCTAGAGATCCTATCACATTATCAAACTATCAATTTTGGGTATTGATGAATTCAAGTATTTTGAGTTTATGGCATGTATAAGGACTTGGTCTATTGGCCATATGTGTCATTATGACTTTAGCCAATGTATTGGCTTGAAAGGGTCAAAGGCTTGTTTTGATATTTGGCCATGTAAATTGGCTTGTTTGGCTAACATGGTTGTAAGCCTAAGTATATTCATATATATGTCAATGCCTTTGGTGATACGATTAGAGCATGTTTGGTAATGCCGTCTATTGATGGGATGATAAATTTGTGTGTACAATAAGGCAACTAGAGAGTAGTTAAATGAAGCCTAATGAAGGTGAAATTCACATGAATGATTTATGGCATGATAAATGTTGTGTGTATGATAGATGTTGATATGGTATTGGTATGTGGTGTTCATAATTGTAAATGGTTTGGTTGATCTTACATGCTTGAATTTGTGTCATGTGATGTTGTGTAGATGTGTGCAAGTGAGGGGTGACAAAATGGCTTGGTAAATAGTCTTGTTTTTGTCCACACGGGTAGACACACGGGCATGTGTCTAGGCCATGTGTGACACATGGTCAGCCACATAGGCATGTGATTCGGCCGTGTGTCCCCTGCACCTAAATTGTTGCAAAACAAAATACTCAGCACCGAGCATATAGGCATAAGACATAGCCATGTGAAGGACACGGCCTCGAGATACGGGTTTGTGTCTTTTCCATGTGACTTCTATTTGTTCTTAGGTGAGAAAAAAAGAGTTACACAGGTTAGGGACACGGGCGTGTGTGACCACACGGCCTACCCATATGGGCATGTCCGGTAATGCCACGTACCCTGTTCCGGCGTCAAATATGAGTAAGAGGTACAATGGTTGTCTATCTGTTCACCCAGGGAGTACTAAAATGTATAATGATTTGAAATAGTTGTATTGGTGGTCATATATGAAACGAGACATTTTAGAATTTGTGTCGAGATGTTAATTTGTCAACAAGTTAAAGCCGAACATCAAGTACCTTCGGGATTACTACAGCCTGTGATGATACCAGAATGGAAACGGGATAGAGTTACGATGGATTTCGTATTGGGATTACCCCTGTCTCTGAGGAAGAAAGATGCTACTTGGGTTGTCGTTGATTGATTGAGGAAATCTGTACATTTCATTCATGTACATACAGACTATTCACTTGATAAATTGGCTAAATTGTGCATTTCATAGATTGTTAGATTGCACAGGGTGCCAATTTCGATTATTTCAGATAGAGATCCGAGGTTTACGTCGCGATTTTGGAAGAAGTTGCAAGAAGCTCTGGGTACGAAGCTGAACTTTAGTACTGCATTTCATCCGCAAACCGATGGTCAGTCTGAAAGAGTAATTCAGATTCTCGAATATATGCTCCATTTTCGTGTTTTAGAGTTCGAAGGCAACTGGGAGAAATATTTACTGTTGGTTGAATTTGCATATAATAACAGCTTTCAATTGAGCATAACGATGGCACCGTATGAAGCTTTGTATGGTTGCAAATGCTGAACTCCACTGTATTGGACCAAGCTAAGTGAGAAAAAGATTCACGGGATTGATTTGATCAGAGAGACTAAGGAGAAAGTAAAAGTAATTCGCAACAGTTTGAAATTTCAGATTGACAAAAATCGTACGTAGATTTAAAATGAAAAGACATTAAATTTCAGATCAGCGAGAAACTACTTCTAAAAGTATCTCCATGGAAGAAAATTCTTCAATTTGGTCGCAAAGGCAAACTAAGTCCGCAATTTATCAGGCTGTATGGGATCATTGAAAGAATAGGACCGGTGGTATACCGGCTAGCATTACTGTCAGAATTAGAAAAGATCCATAATTTGTTTCATGTGTCGATGTTGCGTCGATATAGATCGTGTAACACCCCTTACCCGTATTCGACGCCTGATGTAACAACCCTAAATTGACCCTAGTCGGGAAGTGGTTTCGGGACCATAAAACCGAGTCACAAAAAAATAGTTAACCGTTACATTCTATGCTTATTATATGTGTAAATGTATGTGTGAAAGTTTCATGCTATAATTTTGTCGTTGCATGTGAAATTTATTAAATAGGACCTATATGAGATATTTTGAAATATGATGGGTCATTTATGTAGTGGCCAAATAATTGATAGTGAAAATAAATGGGTTTGCATGTCTAATACCCCACTTTAGTGGTAGTGGCCGGCCATGTTAATGATGGTAGGCAAAATATGTGTTGTTTAATAATATTATATGATAATGGCCTAATTTGTGAAATAAAGAAATTAAGTAAAATAAGAATGAGTAATAGGGAAGCAAAAGAAAAGAAAAAGAAAAATATTAGTCTTCATCTTCCTTCTTAGGAGCCGAATGTTAAAGAAGAAAGGGGGATAGCATTCGGTCAACTTAAGCTCAAAAGAAGGTTAGTAATTCATGTTAAATTTTGAAATTTTAGCCTATTTTAAGTTAGTTACTAAGTTCCTTAATTAGCCCATGTTGAAATTTTGGTTTTGGGGGGTGAATGAGGCATTCGGCCATAGTTGATAATGAAGAGATATGGTTATTTTCTTTTGTTTAGATGAATAAATGTTGATGAGAGAAGTATGAACTAGTAAGAATTTAATTTGGTAGTATATATAGGTGTAATAGCCGAAATTTAAAATTGCTTAATTACTTGCACAAATGTTTTGTGTTTGAATATTAGAAGGTGAGCATTACCATTTAGATGATTTGAAAAGAAAAGGGTAAAAATTTGAATGTCTAAAGGTTCGGTATTATACATGAATTCCAATAGTATGATTTTGAATAATATAAGAAATAGAATATAAATAATAATGATTAGAAGTGTATTGGTAAATATGATTTTTAGTTTATTAAGTGATCAATGTTGTATGTGGGTTGTGATTAGTTTAAGTGACTAAGTAATGTGTTTTGTTTCATTAAGGTTAAGTATATCTTTGGTATATGAGTAAGTGTATATCATGTGTGTATCTATGTTTTGTGATGGCCGAATATAATGGCAAAGTTTATATTAGACTTATATTAAGGATGAAGTCATAAAATACATATATACCATGGATACATGTACAATCGGTTATATAGATTTTAATGTATAGCACTAAATTAATATGTATGCAAAGAATGCTTGGATATGTGAATGAGTAAATTGTGGTAGTCTACTTTGGACAGCAGCAGTAAGGTGATTTTAGAAAATCACCATAAATTGTAGGAGATGAATTAGGTGCTAAATAAATTGTGTAAAGAAAGCTTAGTGAGTCTAGTTTTCTATAGTGGAAACAATAAGAGTAAAAGAACCATCGATCATGAGTAAATCGAAGTAATGGGGGACAGAGTCAGAATGGCTTCTAAATCCCCTGTTCTGTTTTTATAAAAATACTATAAAATGTATAAAAATGGTCTTGGAATAAATTTTATATTCCTAGACTCCTTAGTGAGTCTAGTTTCGAATGAAATAAACGAAAACATATTTTGATTTTTGTACCATGAGAAATTTATTTCGTAGTGAGGTATGGTCAGAATTATCATCTGTGAAACAAGGGAACACTTAGAAAAAAATCTGGTAGGGATTGGCTAGACTAAAAATTATGAAAATTTTATGGCTAAAAGATAAATTAGTCTATTTTCAAGGAAAATTTACGGTCTTTGATTTGGAGTTTCGTAGCTCAAGTTATAAGTAAAGTAATGACTGTTGCTCAGTAACTCAGCTTATAGGGAAGTTGTGATTACTAATGAATTGCTTATTGATTTTTATAAGCTTACTATAAGTTGTATGTGTGAAATTTGAATATATATATATGTGTGCTATATTCTGAAAGTAATACTTGAGTAATTGATTAATGGTTAGTTTAAAATTTATTGATTAAGCTCAAGAGCATAGAGGCGCAACCTCGAATAAGGGAAAAGCTAAAGTCGCGGATTAGCCAACCCGAACTTGTTCAGAAAGATACAAGGTAAGTCTTTGAGTAATGAATATAACTTATGGTTAGATATAGAAATTATCTAATTATGATTGCGATGAATAATTTATGACTTAGTGGTCTTGCTTGCGTCACATGACCAAATAAATAGGTAAAATACTTGTTTGTAGCCGTATAATAAATAGAAAGTTTCCGGAATAATGAAACGAGATCATGTCATTTGTTATGACTAGTGAATTAATTGTAATATAGTTAGAAAGAATGCTGAAATTGTATTTAAGTATCAAAGTGTTGTTTAAATGTGTATGTATGTGTGAATGTTGATCAAGGTTTGAAACCGAGCTAAGTCTCGAAGGGCTATAAGCCAGTGTTAAAAACCGGACTTGGTTCCGAAGGGCTTTAAGCCATTGTTAAAACCGGACTTAGTTCCGAAGGGCTCTGCGCCAGTGTTATTGCCGAACTTAGTTTCGAAGGGCCTTTAAGCCAGCAGCGCAAACCGAGCTTAGTCTCGAAGGGCTTCTGAGCCAGTTCTAAGATTCGGGTTTAGTTCACAAGGACGTCTTCGCCGGCCTATTAATTGGGTTGATAAACCGTAAGTATGCGCAAGAGAATTTATATAATGCATGTCAAATTAGTTCCAAGCATAAGTACAACTTAACGTGAAGTGATCAAGTAAGTAAATACTTTCGTTGAGGATATAATTAATTGTTATATTTCGTATTTCGAAAATCGGCAATTATGCTTAGACTATTGTTTAAAATCCTTTGAATGTTTATGATTGGATTAGAAGGTATGAGTACTAACTTAGGCGATTTCAACATCACTAGTAGGCTACATATATATGCATGAGAGTTGTCTAAAAATTTGAGAAGATTGTTTCGGTTATAAATTAAAGAAATAGATGGAAGTATTGATTTCCCCTTTATGATATGATCAATAAGGAAGTATCTTCGTTATGTTTGGATTCGGCCCAAGGCTGATTCATATAGACTTGATATTAATATGCTAATTTCCTAGATGATTTCATTACTTAAAGCTTACTAAGCATTGAAATGCTTATTCTTTTGTTTTGCTTCTCTGTTTTATAGATTTTGCTCGTCATCCATCGGATTCGGAAGTTCCAAAGTCGAAGTCAACCACACTATCTAAGCTTTTTGGTACATTTTTGATCAAATTTTGATAATGGCATGTATAGGATCGACTTTGTAATTTGACCTAGTACATTTTGGTGATGTATATATATATATAGCCATACGCAAATGGCTTATTTAGTCAACTTGCATTTTTTTTTCTAGATGATGGAAGTGTTTATGAATGTGATCGATAATGCTCGAATGTTTTATTTATATGGTTGATATTAGAAAAGTAATCAAGGCTTAGTTAGCTACATTCCTTACCCCTCCGGTGACGGATACGGGCGAGGGGCGTTACACCTGAACCAGGTATGAGGCATTACCGGACTTAAACTCAAACAAACATTCAAAATCGGGACATAAATTTCCACTCAAATTTAAAACTTTTCAAAAACACTCATACCGTCTCTTAAACGAGCCTACAGGCCCAAAACATGCATTAGGAGTGGTTCGGGACTAAACCGAGAACTTTAGAAATCTTCCCAACACTTAGAAAATTTTTCACCAAAATAGGGGTCACACGCTCGCGTGGCTTTGGGACACGCCTGTGTGGGTAGGCCGTCTGGTCACACACACCCGTGTCGCTAACCCGTGTAACTCTCTGTTTATGACGTCATGCACCAATAGGAGTCACACGGCCAAGTCACACGCCCGTGTGCTAGGCCGTGTGGCAAATTTTAATTTTTGAAATTTTTCATAAATTAGGTGCAGACTTCGCATGCCCTGGACACACGCCCATGTCCCCAGGCCGTGTCATTCACACGGCTTGTAACACCCCATACCCATATTCTAGACCGAAATAAGGTACGGAGCATTACCATTCACGAAAACATGAATTCACACATTAACCTGACCTTACTCAATTTACTTACTTTAGCTTAGACTAAAGTTGATAGCATTAACAGATATACATAGATACATGTAGATTTTAAAAATTAAAAAAAAGTGATACTTTAAAACAAATTAATTATGACATATAACAAAATGATTAGTCTCTCTCTATACATGCCATAATTCCAAAGTAGTGATTACAAAATACCAAAAAGTATTGATAGTGTAGATGAGTCTCCGACGATCTCCAAAATCCCGAGCTGGCTTAATAATTCTATAAAACAAGAAAAAGAAAAGATGGTAAGCATATAGCTTAGTAAGTAAGTACTAAATTGATATATAATTTATCAAAGTAAAACAATCATACTAGTACAAGTTACATATATTGATGACAGGCTATTTTCTAGAGTCCCGGTTAAAAGAAAAATCATATCTTGAGCTACATATCTCGAAATTCAATTCCGTAAATTTTTCTTGAAACTAGACTCATAATTATACTTACTAATTGTTTTCTAGAATTTTTGGTATGGCCAATTAGTACAGTTTACTAATTAAAGTCTCCCCTATTTCAGGGTATGACTACTCTGACACCTGTGCATTACGAACAAAATTTCTCCCTGTACAAGATTCCAACGACCATGCTGTTTATTTCCCCTAAAATAGACTCAATAAGGAATCCATGCATGTATGGTATGGCTCTTAATAATTTTTTTTACAATTTATGGTGAATTTCTAAAGTCAGAACAGGGGATCTTAATTTCATTAAGAACCTATTTCACAAGAATTCAATTATCACATAATATAGAAGTCTTTTGTTTCCCCTGTTTCTTTTATATGAAAGTAGACCCATTAGTCTTTAATTCCATAATTTATTTGAGATTTAATTCTACTTCCATGATTTTTGGTGAATTTTCAAAATTATACAACTGCTGCTGTCCAACATTGTTTTACTACAAAAATTCACTCTTACATATTTCGCTCAATCCTTTCCATTTTACTGAGGTTCGCTCACTTACCGAGCATATTGCTCATAAATTCAAATAAACATATACTGGCACTTATTCATCACATAATCACTTTCACATGTATCTTCATTTAAATCAATTTCCGTTGAACTTATCGAATAACAACAGATACACCACTACTTGAACATTTTCCCATTTCCACACGTAGTAGGAAGCTATATGATACGCATAGTAGCTTTGCACTTAGTACTACACATGCGACCAATAATCTGGTACACGTAGTAGCCTGCACTTAGTACTACACACGTGACCACAGTTTTCGGGTACGCATAGTAGCCTGCACTTAGTACTACACATGCGACCAATAATCTGGTACACGTAGTAACCTGCACTTAGTACTACACACGTGACCACACAATAGTTCATTTGTATCGTTTTTATTCCGAAGGTTCAACAGGAAATTTCTCACTTTTCCAACATTTTACTAAATTGTCCGAAATCAATTTAAATTCATAACTTACATCAAATAACCATTTGATAGGCAGCCATATTCCACATGTTATCAAAATACAATAACATAGAAGAAATCGATGATTTATTTACGTACAAACTTACCTCGGTGCAAAATATAGAAATTTTGCAGTTTAGTCCAAAGCTTTTTCTTTCCCCCTTTCGAGGTCGATTCCACGCCTTTCTTGATCTATAACAACACATTTAGTTCAATTAACACTCGAACTATTTATTTCAATCCAAAAATCACATTATGCAAAAATTACATTTTGCCCCTAACTTTTACAAAATTACGATTTTCCCCAAGGCTCGGAAATTTAATTTCAGCCCTTATTCTTATGTTTAATGACATGCTGATCATTTTTCTCTTCTATGGTATCATCAAATTCTCATTCTAACACATAATTATGAACAATAGGTATTTTTATCGATTATGCTGTTTTGCTCGTTTTCGCTAAAAATCACTTAGAAAAGATCGTTCTCCTAACTTCAAACATTCATATTCTACCATAAAACATCAAAATACATCCCTATCATTCATGGGTAAATTTTTAAACATAAACCTTAACTCGAAATAATAGTAGAAATAGGTAAATCGAGCTACGAGGATTTCAAAAATGTAAAGAACATTAAAAACGAGGCTTGAAATCACTTACTATGAAGCTTGAAAGTTGAAGAAACCCTAGCTATGGAGGAGAGTAAATTTCGGCAGCAACTAGTGATGAAGATGACCAAATTTTGTGTTATTTTTCCCATTTTATTTCATTTAATATACAAATGACCAAAATGCCCTTACTACTAAACTTTCAAAAATTCCTTCCATGTCCAAATTTTGTCCATGAACCTAAAATTGGTCAAATTGCTATTTAAGACCTCCTAATTAATATTTCAATGCAATTTCATACTAAAAACTTCTAGAATGCAAGTTTTGCAATTTATTCGGTTTAGTCCCTAATCTCAACTTAAGCGCTTAATGCATAGAATTTCATTACGAAATTTTCACGAAATCATGAAATCATATCATAAACCTCAAAATAAATATAAAATAATTATAAAATAATTATTTCTATCTCGGATTTGTGGTCACGAAACCACTATTCCGATTAGGCCCTAATTCGGGTTGTCACAATTCTCCCCCCTTTAGAGATTTTCGTCCCCGAAAATCTTACCAGTAAAGAGATTCGGATATTGTTTCCTCATAGCTTCCTCAGGTTCCCACGTAGCCTCTTCCATTCCATGTCTGTGCCACAATACTTTCACTAAGGCTATATTTTTATTTCTTAACTGTTTAATTTCCCGAGCCAAAATCTTTATTGGTTCCTCCTCATAGGTCATATCCGGTCGAATTTCAATTTCCGTCAGAGGAATTACATGTGAAGGATCAGAACAGTAACGTCGCAGCATCGACACATGAAACAAGTTGTGAATCTTTTCCAACTCAGTTGGTAAGGCTAGCCGATAAGCCACTGGTCCAACTCTTTCAATAATCTTATAAGGCCCAATGAAACGTGGACTTAACTTGCCTTTTCGGCCAAACCTTAAAATTTTCTTCCACGGAGATACCTTTAGAAAAACTTTATCACCCACTTGGAACTCGATCTCTTTTCTCTTCAAATCCGCGTATGACTTTTGTCGATCTGAAGCAGCTTTCAGACAATCACGAATCACTTTCACTTTCTCTTCAGTTTCTTTTATCAAGTCAACTCCGTGAATCCGTTTTTCACTAAGCTCGGTCCAATACAAAGGAGTTCGACACTTGCGACCATACAATGCTTTGTACGGTGCCATCTGTATGCTCGACTGAAAACTGTTGTTGTAGGCAAATTCAACCAAGACTAAATATTTCTCCCAACTACCTTGAAACTCTAAAACACAACATCGGAGCATATCCTCGAGTACCTGCATTACTCTTTCAGATTGACCGTCCGTTTGTGGATGAAACGCGGTACTGAAATTCAATTTTGTACCCAAAGCTTCTTGCAACTTTTTCCAAAACCTCGAAGTAAATCTCGAATCTCTATCCGAAATAATAGATATAGGTACTCCGTGTAATCTCACAATTTCAGAAATATATATTTTAGCCAACTTATCAAGCGAGTTGTCGGTACGTACTGGTATAAAGTGAGCTGATTTTGTTAATCTATCAACCACAACCCAGATGGCATTTTTCCTTTTTGGAGTTAGAGGCAACCCTGTCACAAAATCCATCGTAATTCTGTCCCCATTTCCACTCGGGAATCATCATCGGTTGAAGTAAACTGAAGGTACACGTGTTTGACTTTCACTTGCGGCAAATCAAGCATTTGGCTACAAACTCAGAGATATCTCTTTTCATACCATTCCACCAATATATTTTCTTGGTCATTGTACATTTTCATTACTACCAGGATGAACTTGCAAACAACCACTGTGTGCTTCATGTAAAATCTTCTGAATCAACTCAGTATCTTTCGGTACACATACTCGATCACGAAACATTAAGCAATCCTCTAGTCTGATTCAAAAATCTGAGTCACAATCTAATTCACACTAAGCTCACTTTGTTCGTAATTCACTGTCATTCTTCTGAGCTTCACGAATTTGTTGAAGAAATAGCGGCTTAACTCTTAATTCGGCCAAAAGCAAACCATCATTAGACATAGTTAAATTTGCACCCATAGCTCTCAAAGCAAACAAAGATTTTCTACTTAAAGCATCTGCGACTATATTCGCTTTCCCGGGTGATAATCAATTATTAATTCATAATCCTTTAACAATTGAAGCCATCTCCATTGACGTAAATTCAAATCTTTTTTATCCATCAAATATTTCAGACTTTTGTGATCAGTAAAGATTCGGCACTTCTCACTGTATAAATAATGACGCCAAATCTTCAAAGCAAAGACAATGGCGGCCAACTCTAAATCATGTGTCGGGTAATTCTTCTCATGCCGTTTCAACTGTCGTGAGGCATAAGCTACTACTTTACCTTCTTGCATTAAAACACAACCAAGACCAATTGATGACGCATCACTATAGATCACAAATTCTTTCCCCGACTCGGGTTGCACTAACACGGGTGCTTTGGTCAACCGCTCTTTTAACTTCTCGAAACTTAGTTGACATTCTTCAGTCCAATCAAACTTAACATTCTTTTGGAACAGCTTAGTCATTAGAGAGGCGATCATCGAAAATCCCTTGACAAAGCGTCGATAATATCCAGCTAAGCCCAAAAAGCTTCTAACCTCAGATACATCCTTTGGCGGTTTCCAATTAACAATTGCCAAAATTTTGCTCGGATCAACTCGAATACCATCACCCAAAACTACATGTCCCAAAAATCCAACTTCATGAAGCCAAAATTCACTTTTACTAAATTTTGCAAACAATTTCTTTTTTCTTAAAATCTGTAATACCATTCTTAAATGTTCAGCATGTTCGGACTCATTCCGAGAATAAATCAAGATATCATCTATGAACATAACCACAAACCTATCCAGGTATGGTCAAAAGATTCGATTCATCAAATCCATAAAGATAGCCGGAGCATTTGTTAGACCGAAAGGCATCACAAGGAATTCATAGTGTCCATACCTCGTTCTGAAAGCGGTTTTCGACACATCCGACTCCTTAACTCTCAACTGGTAATAACCAGACCTCAAATCGATCTTTGAAAACACTGTGGCCCCCTTTAACTGATTGAATAAATCATCAATCCTTGGCAACGAGTACTTGTTCTTTATAGTCACCTTATTGAGCTGACGGTAATCAATGCAAAGTCTCATTGAACCATCCTTCTTCTTTACGAACAATACAGGAGCACCCCAGGGAGAGAAACTCAGTCTCACAAATCCCTTGTCTGTTAACTCTTGCAACTGAGCCTTCAATTCTTTTAATTCAGTCGAAGCCATTTTGTATGGAGAGATCGAAATTGGTGCAGTTCCAGGTAACAAATCAATAGAAAATTCTACCTCTCTAATCGGAGGCAACCCCGGTAATTCTTCTGGAAATACATCTGAGAACTCACAGACTACCGGTACTGATTCAAGCTTCGACTCAGACATTTTACTATTTAATACGTAAGTAAGATAAGCTTCACACCCTTTTCGCATATATATCGTTTCAGATATATATGAAATCACCATAGGCAATTTATTTGATTCATTTGTTTCCACAGAAGAATTTCACCATTTTCCCATTTCAACTCAAAGAGTTTTACATCTGCAATTTACTCTAGCATCATGTAATATCAACCAATCCATACCCAAAATGACATCAAACTCGTCAAATGGTAGCAACATTAGATTAGCCAGGAAAAAAAGTGACTTTGAATCATCAAAGGACAATTTTTGCAAACCTTATCTACTAATACATATTTGCCTAAAGGGTTTGACACTTTAATCACAAATTCGAGTAGATTCTACGGGCAAGCTCTTACTAGATACTAAATTCACGAAACATAAGAATGAGTAGATCCGGGATCAATCGAGGTGCAATAATGAGAGTATCATAAAGAGAAAATGTACCGGTGATCACATCGGGAGATGACGCCTCTTCCAGAGCACGTATGGCGTAAGCTCTAGCAGGTACTCTAGCTTCCGGTCTCCCAGTTAATTCCTTTGTCACACTTCTACTGCTAGCTCCACTCCTAGTATTTCTCGGAGGTCTACCTCTATTAGCAACACTAGTGCATGCGGTACTCAAATTTTTCTTCTTCAACCCTTTTGGACAATCCTTAATATAATGTTCTAAAGAGAACCACATTTGAAACAAGCCCCGCTAATCGCCCAACACTCCCCAAAATGTTGTTTGCCACGGTCTTTGCACTCGGGTCTATTAGATCGACATTACCTACACTCGCTATTGAAGTAGCTTGGGCTTTAGAATCCGAATATGATCTTCCACGATCCCGATACGAATGTAGGGCTATGTCTATGTCTATGTCTACTTTCCTTTGGGCGTGAGTCCTTTGCTTGCGGAGCCGCGCATTACTTTCTACATCATCGCCTCTGACTCGGTCGGGATCCATTTACTATAAAAAAACATGATTTAAAGTGTCGGGGTCATCCCACTATCATAATATAATTATGGCATGTACGAGATAGACTTCCACACACGAGACGTAGATCAGAGAACCGCCTAAACCAGGCTCGATACCAACAAATGTAACACCCGATACCCATATTCTAGAGGCCAGAAATAAGGTGCGGAGCATTACCATTCACTTAAAAACATGAATTCACACATTAACTGACCTTACTCAATGTACTTACTTTAGCTTAGACTAAAGTTGATAGCATTAACAGATATACATAGATACATATAGATTTTAAAAATTAAAAAAAAGTGATACTTTAAAACAAATTAATTATGACATATAACAAAATGATTAGTCTCTCTCTATACATGCCATAATTCCAAAGTAGTGATTACAAAATACCAAAAAGTATTGATAGTGTAGATGAGTCTCCGACGATCTCCAAAATCCCGAACTGGCTTAATAATTCTATAAAACAAGAAAAAGAAAAGATGGTAAGCATATAGCTTAGTAAGTAAGTACTAAATTGATATATAATTTATCAAAGTAAAACAATCATACTAGTACATGGTTACATATATTGATGACAGGCTATTTTCTAGAGCCCCGGTTAAAAGAAATATCACATCTTGAGCTACATATCTCGAAATTCAATTCCGTAAATTTTCCTTGAAACTAGACTCATAATTCTACTTACTAATTGTTTTCTAGAATTTTTGGTATGGCCAATTAGTACAGTTTATTAATTAAAGTCTCCCCTATTTCAGGGTATGACTACTCTGACACCTGTGCATTACGAACAAAATTTCTCCCTGTACAAGATTCCAACGACCATGCCGTTTATTTTCCTTAAAAATAGACTCAATAAGGAATCCATGCATGTATGGTATGACTCTTAATAATTTTTTTACAATTTATGGTGAATTTCTAAAGTCAGAACAGGGGATCTTAATTTCATTAAGAACCTGTTTCACAAGAATTCAATTATCACATAATATAGAAGTCTTTTGTTTCCCCTGTTTCTTTTATATGAAAGTAGACCCATTAATCTTTAATTCCATAATTTATTTGAGATTTAATTCTTCTTCACTGATTTTTGGTGAATTTTCAA
Organism: Gossypium anomalum; assembly: GCA_025698475.1. Taxonomy (NCBI): domain Eukaryota; kingdom Viridiplantae; phylum Streptophyta; class Magnoliopsida; order Malvales; family Malvaceae; genus Gossypium; species Gossypium anomalum. The sequence continues at coordinate 46,826,072 of CM046963.1, forward strand.
AATTATACAATTGCTGCTGTCCAACATTGTTTTACTACAAAAATTCACTCTTACATATTTCGCTCAATCCTTTCCATTTTACTGAGGTTCGCTCACTTATCGAGCATATTGCTCATAAATTCAAATAAACATATACTTGCACTTATTCATCACATAATCACTTTCACATGTATCTTCATTTAAATCAATTTCCCGTTGAACTTATCGGAATAACAATGAGATACACCACTACTTGAACATTTTCCCATTTCCACACGTGTAGCAGAAGCTATATGATACGCATAGTAGCTGCACTTAGTACTACACATGCGACCAATAATGCGGTACGTAGTAGCTCGCACTTAGTACTACACACATGACCACGGTTTTCAGTACGCGCATAGTAGCTCGCACTTAGTACTACACATGCGACCAATAATCTGGTACGTAGTAAACCGCACTTAGTACCACACACGTGACCACACAATAGTTCATTTGTATCGTTTTTATTAGAAGGTTCAACAGAAATTTCTCACTTTTCCAACATTTTACTAAATTGTCCGAAATCAATTTAAATTCATAACTTACATCAAATAACCATTTGATAGGCAGCCATATTCCACATGTTATCAAAATACAATAACATAAAAGAAATCGATGATTTATTTACGTACAAACTTACCTCGGTGCAAAATATAGAAATTTTGCGAGTTTAGTCCAAAGCTTTTTCTTTCCCCAGTTAGAGGTCGATTCCACGCCTTTCTTGATCTATAACAACACATTTAGTTCAATTAACACTCGAACTATTTATTTCAATCCAAAAATCACATTATGCAAAAATTACATTTTTGCCCCTTAACTTTTACAAAATTATGATTTTGCCCCAAGGCTCGGAAATTTAATTTCAGCCCTTATTCTTATGTTTAATGACATGCTGATCATTTTCTCTTCTATGGTATCATCAAATTCTCATTCTAACACATAATTATGAACAATAGGTATTTTTATCGATTATGCGTTTTGCTCGTTTTTCGCTAAAAATCGCTAAGAAAAGATCGTTCTCCTAACTTCAAACATTCATATTCTACCATAAAACATCAAAGTACATGCCTATCATTCATGGGTAAATTTTTAAACATAAACCGTAACTTTCGAAATAATAGTAGAAATAGGTAAATCGAGCTACGAGGATTTCAAAAATGTAAAGAACATTAAAAGCAGGGCTTGAAATCACTTACTATGAAGCTTGAAAGTTGAAGAAACCCTAGCTATGGAGGAGAGTAAATTTCTGCAGCAACTAGTGATGAAGATGACCAAATTTTGTGTTATTTTTCCCATTTTATTTCATTTAATATACAAATGACCAAAATGCCCTTACTACTAAACTTTCAAAATTCCTTCCATGTCCAAATTTTGTCCATGAACCTAAAATTGGTCAAATTGCTATTTAAGACCTCCTAATTAATATTTCAATGCAATTTCATACTAAAAACTTCTAGAATGCAAGTTTTGCAATTTATTCTGTTTAGTCCCTAATCTCAACTTAAGCGCTTAATGCATAGAATTTCATTACGAAATTTTCACGAAATCATGAAATCATATCATAAACCTAAAAATAATTATAAAATAATTATTTCTATCTCGAATTTGTGGTCACGAAACCACTATTCCGATTAGGCCCTAATTCGGGTTGTCACAGGGCTGAGACACACGGCCATGTCTCTACCCATGTGGACAAAAATAAGGTTATTTACCAAGCCATTTTGCCACCCTTACATGCACCAACCTACACCACAACAAGCAACACCAATCTAAGCATATACATACAACCAAATCAACCATAAACAAGATATCAATACATCATTAGCACATACTAATCACATACTTTCTTTTCCATTTGTGCCAAATTCATTTTCATGATAAGCATCATTACATAAATATATCAATGACCAAATAGAATAATATTAGCCAACTTCCAAATGGCCATATACAAAATGAATCATTAACCATTAAAATGCCAACACATTTGGCTAAACCAATATGACACGTAACAAAATGACCAAGTCCCTATACATGCCATACTCAAAATGTTGAAATCAAATATACCCAAAACAATCGTTTGATAATGTGAATCGAGCTTTGACGTTCCTCGATCTCCGAGCTAGCTTGGTGACACTATAAGGAATGGAAAGAAAAGGGGAGTAAGCTTTTAAAGCTTAGTAAGTTTGCATGCAAACAATAAGCAATATAAATCATACATTAATCATATAACTACTCAACATAAGTTAGCATAATTATCATCAAGTATCTTAGGCTTAGCTTACTCATTAGCATTCTTACCAAGAGGTCATCTCATACTAAAGTTCACACTCATGAGTTTCACATACATACCTGTACCAACTCAAAACAAAGTTGCACACTTTGTCATCTTTGACATACTCTTCGAATTACCCGTTGAACACTTGGAATATTATCAGATACACGGAAAGTCTTGCACATAAGTGCCACATATGTAGTCAATGCCACCTCATATCTCATAACACATAGGGCTCGCACACGAGCTAATCACGGGCCTGCTCACACAAGCTGTCAGTCCAGACGTAGCTACATGGGCTGCTCACACAAGCTGTCAGGTATCTGTAACACATGCCAGACTATCCAGCCACCGGTAGGACGTACATGACCAGCACCCAGATTCACAAAAATCACATAACTCATGGTTTCCTAAACTATTCCTAAGGTTCAACTGGGATTTTCTCATCATCGAAACTTCGTTGAATATTTCCATAGAAACAATGGTACAATTTATGCAATATTAAACATTCAATACATAATATAACATTGCATTATTTACACACAAACTTGCCCCGGTACAAAATAGTGGGAATTGGACCTAATCGTCAATAACCTTGTTCTTCCCTCGATCAAGGTCTGAACTTCATATTTTTTTATCTATAATAGCAAATTTAACTTATTTAATTATCAAATTACTCAATGCTGTCCAAAAATCAACTTATGGGAAAAAATTACATTTTTGCCCCTAGACTTTGACATATTTACATTCTAGTTCTTAGGCTCGTAAAATGAAATGTTTTCATTTTCTTTGTTACCCAAGCCTAACCAAACCTAAATCATGCTCATAACAGTCCATATTTTTCATCAAATCACATTTCTACTACCCATTTTTACAACTTTTACAATAAGTCATTTTTATGCATTTTCACTAAAAATCACTTAGTAAAAGTTGTTTATCACACCTTAACCATACAATATCTTCCATCAAACATCAAAATACATGCAGGTCACACATGGGTAAATTTTTAAACATCAACCCTACTTCAAAATAATGGTAGAAATAGATAAATCGGGTTACAAGGACTTAAAAAACGTAAAGAGCATTAAAAACTCAGGCTAGGATGGACTTACAATCAAGCTTGAAAGTTTAAGAAACCCTAGCTATGGTGTCTTGAGAGTTTTGGCCAAGATAAGAGAAGATGGACACAATTTTGACTTTATTTTCCCTTTTTATTCTTTTTTTACCAAATGACCAAAATACCCTTAATGCCTTTCTTTCAAAATTCACCTATCCATGCCCATTTTTGTCCGCAAAAATATAAAATGGTCTAATTATCAACTAAGAACCTCTAATTTAAAATCTCATAGCAATCGGACCCCTTTAACAAGTAGAACTCAACTTTTACACTTTTTACGATTTAGTCCTTTTGACTTTAGGGATGTCTCCCTATCAGTTAGTTTTTGGGAAAGCCTATCACTTGCCTTTGGGCTAGAACATAAAGCTTATTAGGCTCTAAAGCAACTTAATTTGGATCTCAAGTTTGCTAGAGAAAAACAAATGATTCAGCTCAATGAATTAGAAGAATTTTGAATGTTTTCTTGTGAGAATGACAAGTTGTGTAAAGAGAAGCCAAAAAGATGGCATGACAAGCACATCCAATTTTGTAAATTCGAGACAGGTCAACAAGTCTTGCTGTTCAATTCTAGATTAAAGTTTTTTCTCAGTAAGTTGAAATCTCATTGGTTTGGTCCATTCCTTATTTTCCAAGTCTTTCCATATGGAGTAGTCAAATTACATTATGGTAAGGGAGGTAAGTTCAAAGTCAATGATCAACACCTTAAACATTACTAGAGTGATAAAGTTGAGTGGAATAAAACCTCGCTCACTTTATTAGATCCCTAATTTTTCACTTTTTATCTAGAATAATTGCCTTAGACAATATTTTCTAGATCATTATATTAAAAGAAATTTTGTGTAGGAGGTGGATTTTAAGCGGGATCACTTATGACTCCTCCAATCTTTTTTCAGAATTGATTTTGATATAATTTTTTGGGAAAATATTTTCTAAGTGGCTAAATAATTTTTTTAAATAATGTAACACCCCAAAATAGGGTTGTAACGCCCTGAATTTTGGGCCTAGAAGTATTAGGTTTTGAGCAAAGGGAGCTGTTAGAAGGCGGCACATAAATATTTAGTTGTGCAAGAAAGTGACACAAATTGCATGTTTGCTTTAATAGCCAAAGTGATTTGGGTGTGTTTGAGAAGCCTGGGTTCAAGTCTTGGCCTTTGCAGAATTTTTAAATTAGCTCTTAAATGAATCTGGACTCTAGTACATAGGCTTTATAAATAATTGCGCTTGTTTTAAGTCACAAAAAGCCTTGTGGTCTAATGGCAAGGTGGCGTGTAAAGAAACCTTGAGGTCTAAGGTTCGAGCGTTGGCATAGTACAAATGAGGTATTTATTTTGCAGCTTGGTTCGGCCAGTGGTTTTGTTGCAGTAAAATTCTGATGGATGAGTGGTGGAGTGATAGGTGGAGGATATCAAGGAGGAAATCGTGGAGAGGATTGGGGAGAGATTTGTGGAGAGAAATTAGAAGTTTGATGAGTGTGGTGATGTTAGTGCCATATGGTATCTCTAATTTAGCAGTGGGAAAAAAATTGACCATTTTCGTTATTTGTGAGTATTTTGGAAGAGGGTTCTTCTCTCTTTTTTGCAAGTGGTAGCCAAATTCCTTTAGTCAATTTCGGCATTTAGTTGTTTCGGGTTTGTGCCTCTCGCGACATTGTTCTTCTTTTAGTCATTTCTCATTCTCTACCGAACACTGTTCTTCTTCTTTCTCTACTCTCTTGACATTGCTGAACACATCTTCATCCTCTTCCCCATTATTCTTTCAATTTTCTTCCATAGCCAACTTTCCTTCTTCTTCCCACTTCATTTATTTTTCTCCCTTCTTCTTCTATTCTGCTTTTAAACTGAAAGTTATTCTTCTTTGATCTTTCTCAAGCAGTTTGGGAGTGGTTGGCCGAATATTATTCTTCTCTAGTATTGGTAAATCATTTCGGTCTGCAAGTGTTTTGACGAATCTGTTAAGTGATCTGACAAATCCGTTTCTTCTATCTTCTTCTAAAAACTGAACACTCCTTCTCTTAGTATTCTATGATTTTCGAATGGTGACTCCTTCCGCTTAATGTGTGTTTGTTATTTTTAGGTGTTTCCGAGGAGTGAAAGTGCAGAAATTCTCTAGCTATCGAAACCCTATCACCCACTAATCGATTAAGGTAATTTCGGTACCCTACCTTATGGGCATAGGTCGGATAGCCCTATTTGTCTGTAAGGTTAATATTCATGAGTTTAAGCCTAAACTATAATCGATTCTACCTATTAAGATCTTTTGTTGTCGCAATTTCTTAGCAAAGAAAGGTGTGATCGATTTAAACCATGATCTAAAGGAACAAGTCGTAGTTCGTACAATCGAGTTTTGTAGTATTGTCTATTTGGGTTAAGTGTTTTAAACACTGATAAATGATGGACTGACTATATGTTGGGACGGTTGTAGGTTGGGCGCTTAAGGAGTTTGAAGTGGTTGCATAAAGAGGTGTGCAATCATACACCAATCTGTTACTAACAAAAGCCAAAAAGGTGTGTATTCACACCCCTCTTTACTGTTATTCGGCAAAATCTGAAAAGCCAAAACTTCGACATTTGAGGCCTCATAAGCATGCGATCGCTCGTGTAGTGAGCCAAGCCCAGAAATCATGGGCGATAGACTGTAGAGGCCACCATGAGTGTTCTCGTGGGCTTAAGCCATTATGGGCCTCGATGGGCCAAAATAGGCTGTGTGGGACCGATGGGCTCTTGGGCCCCACACGAATTCAAATTCACAAAAGATAGAAAATATTGGACTGGGCTATGGAATTCGCATAGCCATCACTAAATTTGGGCTAAATGGGCCACACAAGCGTGTGGGCCCACTTGGATCAAATGTTGGGCTTTGGGCTCATTACACCGTTTCAACCAATTGGGTTATCTGAGTCGCTCGAGGTGACTATAGACCTTTGAAGACGTCATTATCTATATCGAGACCCCAAAATAAGAAGATGATCAAAATACCCCTAAGGGGTAAAATTACTGTTTTACCCCTAATAGTTGGAAATAACCATTATAGCCTTAGAGGTAGGTTGACTGATGAGTGTATGGTATTTGTATGACTATACTAAGTATGACACTTTGCATACAGGTAATATTTATGACATGATATACTACATGGGGATTGAGATTCTGATTTGGAGGAAGTACTGTACAGGTGGCTCTACCACAATTACTGTTATCGGTGGCTTTGCCACATATACTGATATTGGTGGCTTTGCCACATTTATTTATTCTTCGCGACTTTCTTTGAGTTACTATTCTTCGCGGCTTTCTTTGCGATATTAGTGTGTGTTGGCTGGGTGGGTCGATTTTATCCCTACATGGCGTGTTGGTCGGTACAAAGTGGTGTGTTGGCTAGATTGGGATGGGTTGCATAGTTGCACTATACTGATACTGTATTGGGCTTAGGCCCACACTGTTTCTGTATAGGGCTAAGGCCTAGACTATACTATTGCTGAATAGGGCTCTGGCCCAGACTATTACTACATGTATTGTTTACTGTTTGACTGATAGGGGATTACACACTGAGTTTTTGTAAACTCACCCTTTCTTTTAACTGTACAGGTAATCCTTAGCCTTAGACGGTTTGGAGTCGCGAGGGACTCGAAGGTGGCCACACGATTGCTGATGTTCTACTTTTGAATTTATTTATTTAAATTTCATATTGGGTTTTTGGTTATGTAATAAGGCCATTTGTGGTTTTAACTTTTATTTAGGCTTTGATTTCTTGCCTTAAACTGCTAGACTAGGAAAAGATAAGTTTTCAAAATAATAACTATTTTCAAGGGAAACACGCATTTTAAACTTCAAGGATTTTAAAAGCTTCCACGATTTTATTCAGTTTAAGGAATCAACGGTGATAAATATGGTAATTGTTTTGACAAATTGATTTCAATTAGTAACAACTTAATTGTGAGTTTTAAAGATCATTAATTTTGAAATAAGGATTAATTTGTAAAAGGTCAAAATTGTGAGTTTTTAAGAGGCAATTAAACCAAAATTTAAAATTCAACCTATTTATTTCCCCACCCACAGTAAAATCATGTAAAAACCTTCTCTCTTTATTTGTGTTTGCCGTCCAAAGCTTTTCCAAATACTCTCAGTCAATTTTCTTTGTTAAACCTCCACCCTATTGATTTCTATCATTCCCCAAGTCAAATACCTTCATAAATCTTCAAGAAAACACTCAAAAACTCCATAAAATTCATCATCTTCTTTGTGTGTGGATTTTCTAGGTTTTCGAAAAAAATTCCATTTTTCTTTCAACTAAGGTAACCATTCATCTTTCTATTAATTTTAAATGTTATTTAGTCTTCAAAACTAAGTTTTTATCCATTAAATCGCATGTTTTGAATAAAAATTGAAAATTGGGTCGTTAATGGTGGATTTCGGGATTCTGAGTAAAAACGCGGTTTTAAAGTATTTTTCAATTAGTTTTGACATGATTAGAAGGTTTCTAAACTTACTTTAAAGTTTCATTAAAGAATTCTAATATTTTAATGAATTTTCAAAAAATAGCCAAAAATATTAAGTATAGGTCGAGATATTTTGATTTTAAGTCGGTTATGTTAACAGTTTCGGCTACATGAGAACATAGCTTAGACTTCTGTTTTTTATTGCTTGTGGTGAGTCCTTAGCTGATTTTTGAATCTATTGTTGTATGAATTATTGTGTTGAATCTTCAGATTCATTAGAACCTTCTACGAGTAGAGATAAAGGCAAGGAAAAGCTAGTTTGAGCTTTCAGCTTTTGGGCAAAAGCGTATTGGTGAGTGTTTGGAATAATTGCTTATGGACATGATTCAATGCCTTATTTGGGAATTCAGTAGTAGCCTAAACCCCTACTCTAAATTGCAAGTGTAAGCTTTCTCATACATATGCTATCTTGTGAATAATGTGCTTATGTGTTTGTGAATAGTGAATTGAGATGAGATGCTATAACATGTGATATGTGGTTATGATAACTGTTGTGAAAGTGCAAATGTGTACAAGTTATGTATATGTTAAACGTCAATGAAAGTAATTTTCTAAATATGAAAATATGCAGTGATAGTGCACGGATAATCGATAAGTGACATGTGTTTGATTTCAAATATTTTGGCATTTTGATCTTGAAACCATTGGATACAGTTCGTATGACATAGGATTGTGACTACTCACCTATACATACAGTGGTACATACAGTGATTTTGGGCGTTGAGGCCCTGGGACATGTTGGAAGGATAAGGGAATGTGAGTTAAGCTCCATTCAACGGGACATGTAAGGGAAAATAAAGAGAGTGTTAGTTTTATGCTTCACTTTTGGGACATGTTTGACACTATGAGTCTTTGTTTGGTTTGTTGGAGATCTGTGTATTTGATAATGATAGAGCTCACTTTTATGTTTCATAGCTTAAGTGACAAATTATCTTAAATTATGAATATGTTTGTATTGTGATATGTGTTTATATGACATGTGACCATTATGCAATTTATACATAAACAAGTTTTTTAGTATTGCAATTTATGCTTGAATGTTATGTGATTATATGAGTATTGCAATATGTGAAACTCAATTAATATTGTAACACCCCTATCTCGTATCCATCGCAGGACTAGGGTAAAGAGGCATTACCAGACACATCGAAACATTTCGCATTCATTTCATAAACATCATGGCATCATCGTCACACATCATTACAAAGTCTCTTACATAGGTCAACGAGACCTTAAACATGTATTGGAAAGGGGTCAGGACTAAACCGAGAATATATAAATTTTCTCAGAAACATAATAAAATTTTCAAAGTTTCACAAGTCACACTCCAGTGTGAATAGCCGTGTGCTACACACAGCTTTAGATACATCTGTGTGTCTAAACCGTGGCAAATCAGGGCATACATACTAACTTGAATAGCTAAATTTCCTCGCACGGTCACCAGACACGCCCGTGTGTCTAGGCCATGCTCGGGACTGACTTGAATAGCTAAATTACAATAGACACACGATCCAAAACACACGCCCATGTGCTCAACTGTGTGGGGTGAAATTAGGCTTGGTTTAAGCCACATTTCCCACCTATCTCAAGCACTCCAAAACCATAACATTTTACATCATTTGCATACATTTATAGGTCATCAAATTAACCAATTCAAACCTATTCCATGATGTTCAAATACCATCCAATTCACTACTCATTTTTAACAACCAAAACATAAGTAATCAATGTACCAAAATCATTAAGACTCATATAAATTTCAAAGGTATAACTTCATCAACTTATCACCTATTTCATACCACAAAACTTGCCAATTCAACATCCCATAACCAAACTATTACATGAACATTATATACATCATATGATTTACCTATCAAACACATCATTTAGACCAACTTAAGAGGCCATACATATTAACAACTCCAAGCCAAAACTCATGGCTAATATTCACATCACAAAATATGTCAAAATGACACTATCCTATACATGCCATATACCATATATACAACTCTCAAAAATGGTACCAAATAGATGTCCGATAGTGTGAGTGAGCCGTTGACGATCCCTGGAACTGAGTTAGCTTTATAACACTGTAAAAGAGAGAACATTCCACACAGTAAGTTTTAATGCTTGGTAAGTTCGTACTATAAATAATCAAAAGTTTATAAAATATCAAATAATAAACATCTAGTAGTTCACAATTCATCCATCAACTCTATTCTATCTCATTTAATATGTTTGTACGAATTCATCAAGCTTCATACAAATAGTATCATTTACCACATAGGTATCGAACATACCTAAACTTTCTTGTATTTGTTAATTTCATTCTCACCTCTTGTTCAAATACATTAATTCATTCGAAAGTCTTTCCATGCTTTAAGAATTCGCACACTTAGTGCATCAGTGATTTGTCGAAGCCATAACAATCTCACACACTTAGTGCCAATTCAGTGAACCGAAGCTATCTCAGTATCGCACACTTAGTGCCTTATATATAGCCGAAGATATTCCAACTCGCACACTTAGTGCCATTTATAGCCGAAGCTATTTCAAACCGCACACTTAGTGCCGAACATAGTTGATTATCATCATGCTGAAACCGTAATCAAATATCTATACAATTTATGCATTATCAAAGCGTTAAAGCATAACTATAACATCATTTATCACGTACGAACTTACCTCGTACTCAGAATTGACAATTCGGACCGTTTACTCAATAACCTTCTACTTCCTTTGGTCTAAATCTGAATTCCTCTTTTTTGATCTATATGTATTCAAAATTAACCCTTTTATTCAAAAAAAATCATTCAATTTAATCCATAAACACATATATGGCATTTTACAAATTAGCCCTCACATTTTCACATTTTGGCATTTTAGTCCCTATTTCACAAAACACAAAATACACAAAATTTTAATGAACCCATGCATAGCCGAATATCATAAGGACTTCTAGGAGCCCAAAAATTTCTTTTATTTTACAATTCAACCCTTTAATTTACATTTTTCTAAATTAAATCCCTAATATGCATTTTTACTAAAAATAACTCTACAAAACATGTATATCAAGCACTAAGCTTTCATAATTCATCATTAAACATCAAAAAACACATGAATTCAACAATGCCATCTTTCAAAATCATCAACCAATTCAAAAATTAGGGCATGGGCTTGATATATTACTAAGTAACGATCTCAAAAATGTAAAAATCATAAAAAAAAAACTGAGCTCAAAACATACCTCAATCACCAATTCTCCTAGCCGAACCCTAAGCTTGAATTTTCTTCTTTGTCTTTTGATAATTTCAGCAATAGATAGATGATAATGGCCAATTTCATGCTTTGGTTTAATTTAATTATCATAATATACTATATACTAATTTTTCCCTTTTATTAAGCCATTTAATAAACCATTATATTAAGGTCATAATTGTCCACTCATGCTCTCAATAGTCTAATTACATCATAAGGACCCCTCTTTTAATAAGACAAATCAATTAAGCACTTTAACAAAAAGTAGGCAACTTTTACATTTTATGCAATTAGATCCTTTTATCAAATTAAGCACACAAACGATTAAATTTTTATACGAAACTTTCACACATGTAAATTCACATATTATAATCACAGAAAATAATTTAAAGATATTTTTCTAACTTAGATTTGTGGTCTCAAAACCACTAATCCGACTAGGGTCTAAACCGAGTTGTTACAAATACATCTCTTAAACAGCCCCTAAACACCCACTTATGGGTTCAATCCAATTGTCATAATTACAACTATTTTTTGAATCCAAACTAGTTAGATTTCTTACACTGAATCACATATGTGAACGTCTTTTGACTTTACTGCTGATTTAGGGCGTTTAAGTCGGAACCTAACACAATTAATTACTGAAAAATCAGTAGCTAATCTATGACTAAAAATTCCTTTTTTGATCAATTAACAAATTTTCCCAGTATCCAAACCAAATCTATTCACTAGTTACAGTTACCTACGCTTACGCTTCCCAAATTGTCAAGTTTGAAGTGCCAATTGATCAAGATCGATTTTTCCTAATTAACACATGTTTAAAGATTATTAGGATGGGTTCAAGAACTCAAAATCATGTTGGAAAAATATGGGCAAGAATTAAAAAAAATAGCCCCCTTTCTTGCCCATAGGTATGCGCACCACTACTCGTGGTGGCCAAATTGGGGCTTATTTAAAACCACTTTTGGAATCAATTAAAAAGTTAGAAAAATACCCTTTAAATATTTAAAAATCCCCAAAATTAAAGATCTAGAAATTTTCTTTTTATTTAACAAGATTTAACAAGAAATTGAGAGAAAAATAGATCTTACACACGTTAGATGCTATAGGCGGCAATGGCACTTCTTGGCAATGATAGAATCGATCTTGGAGGTTCAAGGTTTCAAATTTGGGGCTGAAAAAATTATGAGAAAATGGCAGCAAGGTGATGGAGGAGATGATGCAAAATCTTGTGGCAAAAAGAAAAGAAAAAGATGATAAAACTAGGTGTTATGGACAACGACAACAATGGAGGAAGAAAGAAAAATTGAAAATCAAGAAAAAAAGGAGAGGAGAGAGATGGTTAGGATAAGGAAAAAAAGAATAAAGGCTGGTCATTTGTGTAAAAATAAAATTTATACCTAGGTTAATAAGGCATAGGCGACACACTCTAAAAAAATAAGGGATTTTGCAAAAAAAAAATATTTATTTTGCAAGGGAAAGGATTCGAACTTGGGACCACAATTAATTTCATGTCTTCACATTTAACAACTAACCACATAGCTAACTCCTTATTTTTTTTATATAATTCTATATTCTTATTAAGCTGAAATTTTGGATGTTACACAACAAGTAGGTGTTCTAGACTTTTTACCATATAAGGCCCCGAAATGAAACATCTTTAAACTGACATGGTAGCTACTATGTTAGGCTAATGCAATAAGAGGAACATGCTTTTTCAAATTTATTCCAAAATTGTTCATACAACAACACATCATATTTTCTGAAACTTGAATTACTCTTTCAGATTGGCCATCCGTCTGAAGATGAAACGTAATGCTAAATTTCAACTTGGTTCCCAATAATTGCTGTAATTATTGCCAGAATCTGGAGGTAAATCTTGGATCCCTATCAAAAATAATAAATGATGGCACTCCATAGAGACAAACCACTTCAACAATATATAGTTCAACCAGCTTTTCTAAAGAATATGTGGTATTCACATGAAAAAAGTGTACTGAGTTTGTGAGCCTATCTACCACCACCCAGACAAAGTTCTTCTTGGAGAGACTGAAAGGAAACCAGATACAAAGTTCATGGTGATTCTTTCCCATTTCCATTTAAGAATTTCCAAGAGATACAGATTTCCCAATGGAACTTGATGCTCTGCCTTCACCTTTTGGCATGTTAGACATATGGAAACGTATTCTGAGATCTCATCTTCATTCTAGGTCACTATTATGATTCCTTCAAGTCTCTATACATCTTGATTCCTCCCGGGTGAAGTGAAAAAGGCCCTTGGTGAGCTTCTCTTACTAATTCTTTTCTCAATTCATTCCCTACTGGTACAAAAATTTGATTTTTTGAATCTAAGTTCGCCCTCTTTACCAATACTGAAATGCTCTACTTTGCCTAAGTGCATCCTTTGTTTGAATCTTTCGCATTGGATATATTTCTTATGTTCCCCTAAAATTTAAGGGAAGTTGGTTTCACTACCAACTCTGCCAACAAGGCCCCATTCGTTATCTTGCTCAAGGCATCTATCACCACATTTGCTTTTCCTGAGTGGTACTCGATGATCAGGTCGTAGTCTTTCAATAGCTTCAGCTATCTCCTTTGGTGTAGGTTCAATTCTTTCTTGGTCATCAAGTACTTTAGACTTTTATGGTCAGAAAAGATATGACACCTTTCCCTATATAAGTAATGTCTCTAGAGCTTTAGTGTTAAGACCAAAACTGCCAATTCCAGATTGTGCGTGGGATAGTTCTTTTCATGCAGTTTCAATTGGCTCAAAGCATACGCGACGACCTTCCTTTTTTGCATAAGGATACAACCTAATCCATTTAATGATTTACCAGGCTCCGGCTACGCTAACACAGGAGTGTCAGTCAAAACTGCCTTTAGTTCTCAAAGCTTTGCTGACATCCATTGCTCCTTCTTCAATAGTTTGGTAAGGGGTAATGGTATAATAGAGAAACCTTTCACAAATCTCCTATAATACCCAACCAATTGCAAGAAGCTGCGTACTTCAGTAACATTCTTAGGCGAGTTCCATTAGAGAAATGCCTTTTTAACTTAGTGGGGTCTACCATGATACCCTCTGCCAAAATTACGTGCCCAAGGAAATGTACCTCTCTTAGCCGAAACTCACACTTTCTACATTTCGCATACAACTGATGTTCACACAAGGTTCTTAATACAACTCTTAAATGTTTCTCATGGCCAAGCTCGCTCTTAGAGTAGACCAATATTTCATCAATGAAGACTACCACAATTTGATCCAAGTAAGGTTGAAACACTCTATTCATTAAATCCATGAACACTGCGGGTGTATTGGTCAATCCAAACGGCATTACCAAAAACCCATAGTGCCATATCTTGATTGGAATGTTGTTTTAGGTACATCATCATTCTTGATCTTTATCTGATAGTATATGTATCCTCCCATACTCAACTTAGACATTATGGCTAGATTGAGAAGGCTACATTAGCCACCGAAATGGCTAAGCTAACACACGTTACTGTTGAAGACTTTAAATAAACTCATTTTAGAGAAAACCATAATTGTACTTTGAGTTAGCTTAAAAGCATTTATTCAATAGTTCATGTATATTTAGGATTCATTTTATTATTGATAGTGTTGTTTTAGAAAAACTGTTTCCTTGTCACTATTATCTAACAAAAAACTCGATGTTAAACCAATGTAATAGAAAAACCATTTTTTTCAAGTCATTTTGGAAACTTAGTTGCCTTATCAATTTGTTTTTCAAAAATGGTTCCTTTACATTATAGCGAGAACTAAGAAATGATATCAAATTTATTTGAATCTGATATCATTCATTATCCGGTTATTATGCTTGAGTAATCCATGCATGCAAAAATCCCAAAAGAAAAGTTGCCAAGCCACATACCAGAAGTCATTAAAAATTATAAACCAAAACCAATAAAGACTTATTAATACTTATTAAGAATAGTCTAAGGTCCAAGATGGTTCTCCGAATGCCAAGTTTGGTCCAAATTTTGAGGTTTACCTAAAAAGTTAAACACTATTGGGGGTGAGCTTATGAAAAGCCCAGTGTGAGTCAAACAATTATTTAAACGGACAAAAACATCAAATACAGTGAAACATATTAGCATTAATAGAAGAAATCAAAAC
Source organism: Gossypium anomalum (assembly GCA_025698475.1). NCBI lineage: Eukaryota > Viridiplantae > Streptophyta > Magnoliopsida > Malvales > Malvaceae > Gossypium > Gossypium anomalum. The sequence continues at coordinate 46,841,364 of CM046963.1, forward strand.
CATCATAGGAATTTCATATCATTACATAGCCATTATCAATATTAATGTCAAATAGTGTATGAGCATGGGTCATCATTCATTCGAGTAACAATCATTAATTTCGATACAACATAATACCACACATATCATTAATCAAAAACATTCGAATACGTCTTGAGCATGATGCAACGCAAAAAGGTTCCTACCCGTACCATTTGCTACACACCACGAGTTCCCCAAGACCCATCATCCGAACTCCAAAACATTATTGGCTTAAGCCCGTTGTGGTTAAAACCACTGATAACAATATGCAGAAAATTCTGCTAGTAAAAATGTAGACAAGCTGCTAGTAAAAATGCGATAAATCGCCATTCCCCTCAATACTCCAGGTGTAGTGCACTGACTACGAATAATGAAGACTTAATATGTCGCTGGTAATCCACAGAACTCCTCCATCAACTACAAAATCCCAACTCGATGCATATGCAATATATCACACAATCTTATACATAATCATATCTCAATACTTTTCACATTCATTTGACATGCTTAGCATGGCCTCAATAACCAAATACTTTCAGTAAATGGAAACAGTGTTCCAATCTTTCAAATTACCATTGTGTTGGTATCAATCAATATCGTTCAATTTCACATAATTTATGGATTTTCATTAGGCATAAATAGCACCCTTTTCAGTACACAATATAACAAATATCTCATACATTTAAATCATACATAAGCTCAATATCCCAACACATTATATCATTCAATCAAATATTCTCATATCTCATAACTCAAATATGCAATTACAAACTCAATCAAACATTCATAACATCAAACTAGCAATTTTGCCAACATGTCAATCTTTTAAGGCTCGAAACATACCTGGTTCGACCACTCATAAAATCAATAGTTTGGCTATTAAGCTAATCCAATCAACAAGCTAATTTATCAAATATAACATGATATTTAACATTTTCAAATAATTTAGCTATTAAGCTAATTTATTTTACATTATCTAGCGAATCTTTCGATTTCTTTAATAATTCCTTAAACAAACCTAAACCAAAATTCAATATAAATTCAATGAATTTACCAATAAACCACCCCCAAACGCCACTTATAAGTCAAACCAATCGTTACAATTATAACTATTTTATGAATCCAAACTAGTTGGATTCCTCACACTGTATCGATGCAAATCGTACGTATAATCATTCTTCGCCTTTACGGATGATTTAGGGCATTTGGGTCAGCACCTAATTCAATAATATACTAGAGAATCAGTAGCTAATTAATGACTAAATTTCTTTATTTAATCAATTCATAACTTTTATCCAACAATTATATCGAAATAACAAGCTAGTTATTCTTAATTGCACTTACGCTTCGCGATTTGTGGGATCCAATTGGCTAATTGATCAAGAATGTCTCTCCTTAATTAACATGTGATTAAAAGCTAATTAGATGGGTTCAAGAAAAAAATTTAATTATGGAAAAATATGGGTAAGACCCAAGAAACAAAACAACCCCCTTTCTTGCACATAGGCTCACGCACCACCACCCATGGTGGCCAAAATTGGGGCTGAATTTTAAAACGGTTTGAGATCTTATTGAAATTTGGAAAAAAAAATAACTTTAAAATCATTAAAATTCCAGATCTAGAAATTTTGGTTTTAATTGACAAGATTAATAAAAAAAATTGAAGAGAACAGAAATCTTACCCAAGCTAGTTGAGAGAAACAGCAATGACACTGTCGTGGCAATGTTCGGGATCGATCTTAGGGTTCAAGATTTTAGATTTGGGCTGATTTAGCTGAGGGTAAATTTCAAAAATAGAGTAATGGAGATGGTGCACAATCTTGATGGAAAAATAAGAATAAATATATGATAAAATGGGAAGTGTAAGCGAAGACAACAATGGGAGAAAGAAAGAAAATTGAAGAGAAAAGATGAGAGGAAGAGGGTGAATGACTAGGGTAGGGAAAAATTGAATTAAAGGCTGAAAAATAAAATAAAAATTTGTACTTATACTTAGGTTTCAAGGATATGGATGGCACACACATTAAAAAAACAAGGGATTTTGCAAAATTTAATTATTTCACAAGAGAAAAGATTTGAACTTGGGACCTCATTTACTTTCCATGCCTTCTTATATTTATTTTAACCATTAGGCTTCTTGCTCATTCTTGAAATGATTTTTCAATATTTATTTTAAAAACAAGGCATGTCACATACTAGGTTTTAAGGCAAAATTTTCAAAATATTAAATATGGTGAGAGAGAAGGGATTTGATCTTGGGTTTCAACGAACATTTCACTATCACTTAACCAACAAACCAATACCTCATTTATTTCCTAATAATGCATAGATAATCTCATAAATTAAGGTATGACCCCCTATTCTAGTAACCCCTGATTTTTGGGATGTTACAGTATCTAGACCTTAAATCAATCTTGGAGAACACTGAAGCTCTATTTAATTGACCAAATAATTCTTTGACTCTGGGAAAGGGTTACGTTTTTTTAATGGTGACCTTATTCAACTGAAGATAGTCTATGCACAAGCTCATAGATTCATCCTTCTTCTTAATAAACAGAATTGGCATACCCCCAAGGAGATTCACTATGTTTGATCAAGCCTTTACTTAATAGATCTTGCAACTATTCTTTTAACTCCTTAAGTTTTACTAGTGTCATCCTATAGGGTGGACATGATATAGGAGTTGTTCTAGGTTCTAATTCTATTGAAAATTCTATTTTTTTATCCTTAGGCATAACATGGAGTTCTTCAGGGAACACATTCGTAAATTTCTTTCCTACCAGCACTTGTTGACTTCACTCCTGGACTTGGGTATGTGCATGATATACGCCAAGTAGGCATCTGCACCCTGAACAATCACTTTTCTTGCAATAACTGCAAATATAATCCCATCCACCGCTTCTGACTTTTTCCTAGATAATAATATTTCTTTTCCCTTCAAACTTACTAGACACATGCTTTTAGACCAATAGTCAACCATAACGTTATGCCTAGTCAACCAGTCCAATCCTTATATAGCATCGAGCTCATGAAAGCTCAACAGAAGCAATCTGCTAAAAATATGTACTCGCCCACAGCTAAAGGATAATTTCTTATTAACTTATTCATTATAGTGTTTTGCCCTAAAGGATTCATTATCGGTCTCAAAACATTCCACCTTGAGACTTAGACCCTTTATGACTTTTGTACATATATAAGAAAGAGTAGACCCAGGGTCAATCAATGCATAAATTTCATTACCATTGAAATAAAGTTTCCAATAATGGCTTCAAGTATGTCTACGTCTTCTTGGCTTTCATCATCTAGACCTATGCTGATGTGCCAGAACTCATTCTATCAAATTTTTTCCTTTGTGACCCTTAGATCGAGCTAGACTTAGTCACCATTTTTATCTACTTTCTTGTTGGTATTTTGGTGGGCTTATTTCTGATTGTTTTGTAGTGTACCTAGACTTGGTTGGAAAATCTTTTATCTTATGGTCTCTAAACCCACAACTGAAACAAGCCCTTAACTTGTTTCTGCACTCACCTCTATGATTCTTACCATAAAAGTTACAGTCCCCTTTCTCCATTTGGGAATCGCCACACCTTGCCATAGATGCAGTTGGCCAAAGGGATCCCTCACGCCTGAAGATAGAGGTTTGTGATTCCCTCCTTGAAGTTGGAAAAGGGTGATCCTTTGGCTTCTTAAAGTTTGAGGGAGGTGAAGGACTTGATCTTCCTCTCTTCATTCTTTCCTTCTCACAATTCTTGCTCTTATCCTTAAGGATTGATTCCATCTTATGAGTTGTAGCTGTCATTTCAAATAGGGTCTTACACTGAAAGGCTGCCACCAAGGCGCGAAGTTCATCTCTAAGTCCCTATTCAAATTTATCAGACATGTCTTTTTCTGATGAAAACATACTTTTGATGTACCTATTCAGCTGCATGAATTCACATTCATATTTCAGGATAGACATCAACCTTGTTCATATACAAGAAATCCTTTTTCATTTGTTTAACAGATATTGGATTAATATACTTCTCATTGAAACTTCCTAAAAAGAATTCCCAATCGATTTGATGCTCAAGGGTAACTGTAACACCTAAATCCTGATCCAATCGTCAGACTCGAGTTACAGAATGCGACCATCATAACTGAAATAGAACACATTCAATTTACATTTATTATGTTAAGTAAACATATAATACTTCATAAATTTATAATCATTATTCAAATTTAACAAAAATTTTCCAAACATTGTCAATTCAATTTATGATTAACAAATACATCATTTCTCAGCCCATATACGGAACCTTAAAATCAATTTGGAAACAAACAGGGACTAAACTAAAACAAAACAAAAAATATGGAAAAAAAACTGAAACCAAAGGTCACATGGCCATGTGGTCAGATCGTGTGATAGAGACCAACCCTTGTGGCCTCAAATATGGTCATATCACTATTCCACACACCTGTGTTCTCATATCGAGTACAATTTGGAATAAGGTCACACGACAGTGTCTTCAGGCCATGTAACAAACTAAACCTGTGTGGTAGGCCATGTCCCAGGCTGTGTGCAATTGATGTGACTTCAAAACAAGTAATTTTAGTCACCATTTATTAGGTACCAAACCCAACCATTTCCAACCATTTTCACCTATTCAAACCACATTTAAACATGTCAAAAACTTTCAATGTAAGTGTCTGACCAATGTACTCTTATTGGTACCACAATTAAAACATTTAGAATCTAAATCACATACATCATTTCCCAAATCCCAAAACATGATTTTATCAAGCATTTCATAACCTTAAACCACATATCACAAACCATTTCAATTATTCATTTTAAAGTTTTCCATTTACATATCAAATTTCATATAACCATATCATACTTCTATTTACACTCAATAAACCAGGGTTAAGGGCTAACATTTATGAAACAAATGACTTTGTCATGGCATAAAATATTACAAGTAAACACATTTAAAATTCAATTCCACCATCACTTATTCATTTTTCACCTGATGAACCAAAATGAATTAATGTCGAATACGCAAGATGTAACAACCCATTTTTCAGTGAAATTGAAATAGTGGTTTCGGGACCACAAATCCAACCCAAAAATATATTTTATTTTTATTTTATCATATGGCCCGTAATATGTTAGAAATGACGTGTGAAATTTTTTATATGAAAATTTTATCAATTTAATGCCTAATTACGAGAAGGACTAAATCACGTCAAATGCGAGAGTTGAATTCTAGTAGCTATAAGGATCAAATAGCTATGGAATTCAAAACTTAAGGTCCTTATATGGTAATTAGACCATTAATAAAAGTATGTAGATTTTTATGGTGACTCATCCATGGAATTATAGAAAAAGACAAGGGACTAAATTGGAAATACTAAAATACTTAATTAATTAAAAGATTAAAAGAAATTATATCATATTATTTTCATCATCTTAGACCTAAAAGCACATCGAAACCCTAAGAGAGAGAAAAGATGCTTTCAAGGCCTAATTGGATAAGTTTCCTTGTCCTGCTTTTAGTAATTTTGGTATTTTTGAAACCGGGATAGCTTAATCACTCTATTTGAGGGATTAATTTGAAAAGTTATCAAGGTATGAAAATGGATCATAGATGTATTATGCTGGAAATTAGAAATTTATGGTAGAAAATGAAATATTATTGATAGATAAATAATTTTTGCAAGGTGATTTTTGATGAAAACTTGATTTAGGGACTAAAATGTAAACTTGTGAAACTGAAGGAAAAATTCTAAAATTTTATGTAAACATGTGCTGGAAAATTTGTAAGGGGGCTTTGGTTAGGCTTGGATTAGGGAGTAATTTGCACAAGTTTCATTTTTCGGGCCTAAGGATAAAATCAGAATTTTTAAAAAAATTAAGGGCAAAATGGTAATTTTGACTAGGATGTAAATTGAGTCCGTCTAAGTATGAAATGTATGAAATTAATGGTTAAACTCATTTATATAGATTTGGGCAACACTAATTCGAGGTTAAATCGAGGAAAAAAAAGATTTCAGATTAGTAGACTTTTACGAGAATAAGTGTCGAGTAAGTTCGTGTAACTTAATCTGACATGTAATTATGTTAATTAATTGTTGTGTTGTATGTAATGTGATTTATGTTGATGTGCTTCAGTTGTATGCTATGATGGAAAATGAAAATAAGCTTGAAATGGTGATAAAGGTTTAGTCCCGATTGAATGTTGAATTATGATAATTTTGTGTGCTTTCCCGAAACAAGTAGGGTCCTGCATTTGTTGTGGACGGGATTTAGCTCAGACGAGTAATCCCAATGACCTTGTTATATAAAGGATTTAACTTGGACTGATAACCCTAATTAAGCTCTTGTGAGAATACGCTATATAAAGGATTTAGCCTAGACTGGTAATCCTATTATACGACATGTTGCTCATGACTGGGTTCCTTGGTTAAGTACCCTAAGGGGTACCCTCGACAATAATTGACGAATTAATGAATCATACACCTCGAGTGTGCTACTTGAGCCTTCATAGAATTTCAATGATTCAACAGACATATAACACTTGACATGGCACAAGAACTTTGAGATGATTTGATAATGACTTGAAAGAATATTGCTTGATGAGCTCATCTATGTTACTTGATTTATATGAATAGTTTGTTGAGTTTGATGAAATATATGTGATTAGGCCATTTAGCCAAATGGATGGAAACATAACATCGTATGCCTAGATTTTAATAAACAAGATTAGTAAGTTTAGTTTCTGTTATACGAACTTACTAAGCACATAATGCTTACTCCTTTTATTTTTTCCCTATTTTATAGTGCTCGAAAGCTCGTGAAGTTTGGAAGATCGTTAAGCATCGTCACACTATCGTCTAGCATTTTGGGTACATTTAGTGAAATCATTTTGGTATAATGGCATGTATAGGGAATCTTGGCCAATAGTGGCTTGAAAATGTTATTTTGTAACCTAGCCATTGGGATGGCTAGTAATGGCTTATTTTGGTATGATTAAGTAGATTATGATGTTATGTTCACATGCGATATGTTATGAATATGTTATCAAAGGTTGCTATTGCCTAAGTTAATCCAAGGTAATTTTATAATCATTTATGCATGTAGTGGTATGCCTTGTTAAATGATGAATTAGCCTACTTTAAATGTTTGAAATGGTTGGAATTGGTTGAGTGTTTTATGTGCAAGTTTTTGGGTGATATTGGGTGAGAAATGAAGATAGAAAATGGCTTCATTTTGTCCACACGGGCATGTGTCTAGACCATGTGTGCCACACAGCCTAGAGCACAGGTGTATGTCCTGGCCGTGTGAAACCTGCACCAAATTCAAATTAAATTAAGTAACCACACGGCCTAGCACACAGGCGTGTGGCATGGCCGTGTGTGCAAGTCAAAGAGTTACACGGGGTCGAACACGGCCTCTAGCACGGGCATGTCCAAGGGTCACATGGGCGTGTCCCTTAGACCACACGGGCGTAAAATCCCTGCACCTTGGAAAAATTTTGTAATTTCGCAAAAATTTCTTAGAGGTCCTGATTAAGTCCCGATACGATTCTAATGCTCGTATAGGTCCTCGAGGATCTAATTAAAGGGTATTATGAATAATCTCAGTTAATAAATAGTGACTTGCAGAATGAATTGAAAAATGTTCTGAATGTTCTGGTAATACTCTGGAACCCTGTTTTGATGATGGGTACTGGTTAGAGGTGTTACATTTAATGGTATCAGAGCTACGGTTTAGCCGATTCTCGAATTTGACGTACAGACACGAGTTTAACTATACATGCCATTATATAAATTATGATATTTTGATGACTCCTGATCATTTTTAAATGTGTTTTTCATATAGTAATGTCATCCAACTGAGCTAGAGCTGAATCTGAGGAAGCTGAGAGCAATGCTTCAGCTTTAGTTCATAGAGTCGCTTCTGCGTCTTGTAGTGAAAGGCCCTATGTCTGAGGGCCGAAGTGAGGAGACAAAACAAGCCTTCTTTCAAATGATGAATGAATGGTTTACACAATACTTGAGCACAAACCCCGTCGTACAACGACCTCCCCCACTTATTCCTTAACAGGTTCCTGAGGTACCGTAGGGTGCTGAACCTGTTAGGATTGGTAAGCCTCCAATAGATAAAATCCACAAACATGGGGCAAAAGAATTTAGGGCTACTGCAAATGATGATCCAAAAAGGGCTAAGTTTTGGCTTGAAAACACTATTCGAGTTTTTTATGATCTGTCCTGACACCTGCTGAGTGCTTAAAATATGCAGTGTCCTTACTGAAAGATACGACTTATCATTGGTGGAATACCATAACTTCAGTTGTACCGAGAGAGAATATTACATGGGAATTCTTTCAGACTAAATTCAGAAACAAAAATTCTAGTCAGAGGTTCATGGATCAGAAAAAGAAAGAATTTTTGACTGTATTTGAATATGAACAGGAATTTGTTTGACTGAGTAAGTATGCCAGGGAATGGGTTTTCACCGAGGATGAAATGTGTAAACGTTTTAAGGAGGGCCTGAATGAAGATATCAAGTTGTTGATTGGGATTCTTGAGATAAGAGAATTTGTGGCGTTAGCCGGCCGAGCACACAAAGTAGAGGAACTAAGTAAAGAAAAGAAACAAGCCGAAAGAGTGGCTCAGGTTTTTGAAAAAAGAGCTATGAGTAAGTCACAATCATTTGCTTCTAAGAAATTAAAGAAGTATTATGATCGAGTGACCACTTCCATAACATATTTTAGAAGGGAACGGGGCTCTTAACGATCTGACCCGAGGTCTTCAACTCCATCTGTGACCAGTATGGGTTGTGTCAGTAATCCCAAACCGAAATGTAGACATTGTAACAAATTTCATCATGGGGAATGTCGGTCTAGAAGTGGAGCTTGTTTTGGATGCGGTTCACTACCATTTCTCAAAGATTGTCCCAAAAGAGTTGAAAATGAGATAGAACCAGCTCTAAAGCCGAGCAATCTTGTTGCGAGAGGTAGACCACCCTGTCACCCTAGTAATGTTAGTGGTAGTCAAGGTACTACCAAGGACACGACAGCTAGATCTAAGGTATGAGCACCTACGAGGACATATGCTATTCATGCTCTAGAAGGTGTCTCTGCGCCAGACGTCATTACTGGTACATTTTCTTTACTTGATACTAATATTATTGCATTGATTGACCCTGGCTCCACACATTCATATATATGCACGAACCTAGTATCTGTTAAAAATTTACCTGTTGAATTCACTGAATTTGTAGTTAAAGTTTCAAACCCTTTGGGCCAGTGTGTTATGGTGGATAAAGTTTGTAAGAACTGTCCGTTGATGGTAAAAGGTTATTGCTTTCCGGCTAACTTGATGTTATTGTCATTTGATGAATTTGATGTGATCTTGGGAATGGATTGGTTAACTCAATATGATGCTATAGTTAATTGCAAGTAGAAATATATTGTATTAAAATGTCAGAATGGTGAATCGCTTCGTGTTGAATCTGATAACTAAATGGACTACCTAATGTGATTTCAGCAGTAGTGGTGCAGAAATATGTTAAAAAGGGGTATGATGCATATCTTACATATTTGATGGATACTAAAGTATCTGAGTCAAAGATTCAGTCAGTGCCAGTAGTAAGTGAATTTCCTGATGTATTCCCAGAAGAATTGCTTGGTTTACCACCGGATAGAGAAGTAGAATTCTCTATATATCTTGTTCCGGGAATGACACCGATATCCATAGCACCTTACAGAATGGCTCCTACTGAGTTGAAAGAGCTGAAGGTACAGTTGTAAGAATTGATTGACAGAGGTTTTGCTCGACCTAGTTACTCACCTTGGGGTGCACCGGATTTATTTGTAAAGAAGAAGGATGGATTATTGAGCCTATGTATTGATTACAGATAACTCAATAAAGTTACAATAAAGAACAAGTATCCATTGCCTCGGATCGATGACTTGTTTGACCAGTTAAAGTGTGCTACTATATTTTTGAAGATTGATCTCCGTTCTGGTTATTATCAACTACGGATAAAGGAATCGGATGTGCCAAAGATAGCTTTAGAACCAGGAATAAACACTATGAGTTTCTTGTGATGCCATTCGACTTGACAAATGCACCTACAATGTTTATGGATTTGATGAACAGAATTTTTAACCTGTATTTAGATAGGTTTGTGGTGGTATGCATAGATGATATTTTGGTTTACTCTCGGAATGAAAATGAGCATGCTGATCATTTGATAATAGTGTTGCAAACCCTATGAGAGAAACAATTTTACGCCAAATTCAGTAAATGTGAATTTTGGCTAAGGGAAGTTAGCTTCCTTGGGCATGTAGTATCTGTTGAAGGTGTCTGAGTAGACTCGAATAAAATTTCAGCCATTGTAAATTGGAAACCACAGAAAAATGCGTCTGAAGTTTGAAGTTTTCTGGGACTAGCTGGTTATTATCAGAGATTTGTAGAAAGTTTCTCAATGATAGCTTCTCCGATGACCCGATTGTTGCAGAAAGATGTGAAATTTGTGTTGACTGCTAAATGTCAGTAGAGCTTTGACAAATTAAAAGCTTTATTGACTGAAGCTCCTGTGTTAGTCCAGCCTGAATCGGGTAAAGAATTTATAGTTTACAGTGATGCGCCATTGAATGGTTTAGGTTGTGTTTTGATGCAAGATGGTAAGGTAGTAGCTTATGCTTCACAACAGCTAAAGCCACATGAAAAGAATTACCCGACACATGATATTGAACTGGCAGCCATAGTGTTTGCATTGAAAATCTGGCGCCATTACTTGTTTGGTGAAAAATGTCACATATTCACTGATCATAAAAGTCTGAAATATTTGATGTCATAGAAATATTTGAATTTGAGACAGTGCATATGGCTAGAATTGCTGAAAGATTACGATCTTGTTATTGACTCCCATCGAGAGAAGGCCAATGTAGTGGCTGATGCTTTGAGCAGAAAATCCCTATATGCTTTGCAATCAATGAACACACGATTAGCATTGTCTGATGATGGTTCAACCATAGCTGAGTTAAAAGCTAGACCAACATTTTTATAGCAAATTTTTGAAGCTCAGAAAAATGGTAGCAAGTTGTAAGCAAGATGAGTACAAAGTGAATCGACTCCTGATTCAAAATTTCAGATCGAGACTGATGGTTGTTTATTATTCAGAGGCAGAGTATGTGTATCGAAAGGTTCTGAACTAGTACAGAAGATCTTGAATGAAGCTCATAATGGTAACATGTGTAACAGCCCAATTTTTAGCTAAATTGGAACAGTGGTTTTGGAACCACAAATCCGAGGTCAAAAAATTATTTTAATATTATTTTTTTATGTTTACAACATGTGAATATATATGTGTGAAAATTTCATGAGCTAATTTTATCGTTTAATAGCTTAATTTGGAAAAAAGACTAAATCGCGTAAAATGCAAAAGTAGCATGCTATAAGTTAAAAGTGCTTAATTGCCATGGCTTATTAAATGAAAGGTCCTTATGTTGTAATTAGTCCATTTGTAGTGGAGATGGACATAAATGGCCTTGAATTATATGATTTATAATGTTTTAATTAATGGATAAGATGATAATTTGGTTATTAAGTTAATATAATTAAAAAAAAACCAAATGGTGGTCATTTTGTTCATCTTTTTGCACCGAAAATAAAAGAAAGAAGAAGTCCTTTTAGGGCTCAAACATTCGGCACTTTTCTAGCTTGATTTTTATGTTTTTGTGATCGTTGCTTTGAGTACTAGCTAGCTCATGCCTCAATTTTTGAAAGTATTGATGATTTTGAAAGTTGTCATTGATGAATTTATGTGTTTTTGGATGTTTGATGATGAATTATGAAAGCTTGGTGTTTGATATACATGTTTTGTAAAGTGATTTTGAGTATAAATGTCAATTAGGGATTAAATTGAGAAAATGTGAAATGTTGTGGTTAAAAGTATGAAATAGATGAAAATATGGGTTGTTATTGTAACAGTCCGGTTTAGACCCTAGTCAGAATAGTGGTTATGAGACCACAAATTCGAGTTAGAAAAATATTTAAATATTATTTTCTATGCTTATGATATGTGAAATAGTATGTGTGAAAGTTTTGTATGAAAATTCGATCATTTGTGTGCTCAATTTGAGAAAAGGACCTAATCGCGTAAAATATAAAACTGACCTTCTAATTGTTAAAGTGCATATTTGATGTGTCTCTTTAAATGTGAGGTCCTTATTTGGTTATTTGAACATGACGTGCATTAAATGACATATATGGCATTATGTTTAATGAATAAATGGTTTTATAACAAAGGGCAAAATGGTAAAAGGTGAATTTATGTTATATTAAATAAAAAAAGGTTAAAATTCATTTAGTTCATCCATCTTCCACCGAAAATAGAAAGAAAAGATAGAGTTTAAGTGTTTGAGGCATTCGACCATGGTCCAAGCATGATTTAAGGTTCGTTTTTGTTCAGTTTTTGATAATTTCTACATTTTTGTAATCTTTGTTTTGTGTTTTACTAAGCCCATGCCTAAATTTCAGATTTTGATGATGATTTTAAAATCTCATTGATGAAATTGTAAGTTTGTGAAGTTAGTTGTTAGTAAATGAAAGATAGGTTTTGCGTTAGCATATTTTTTCTTTGAATTTTTGATGAATTTGAGTAATTTGGACTAAATTGAGAAATCTGAATATTGAGGGACTAAAATATGAAATAAATGAAATATGTGGGCTTGTATGAGCTATATGAAAATTCAGCTAAACGTGTGTATAAAGAAATTATGTGTATTTTGTGATTTTGTGAAATATGGACTAAAGTGTCAATGAAATATGTTTATATGGATTGATTTGAATGATTTGGTGAATAAAATGGTTAAATTTGAATATGTTTAGATCAAGAACCAAAGAAAACAGAATTAGATCAGGGAAAGTCAAAAGTTGTTGAATAGTCGACTCTGTTCGTTTGAATCCGTACGAGGTAAGTCGATATACAAATAAATGTATTTGAATTGATTTATTCATGTACATATGACATTGTATTATGATGAATGATATTATGAGAGTTGAATATGAGATATCTAAGAAAGTATCGACAAAGTTCCGATGTTTGAAAAGCCCTATATGAACCTTAGGAATAGTTAGGATACACATGTCATGACATAGGATCTAATATGTGTATTCGTGTAAGACCACGTCTGGGACGTTGGCATCGACTTATGATTTACGTGTAAGACCATGTCTGGGATGTTGGCATCGTGCTTGATTTAATGTAAGACCCTGTCTGGGACAGTGGCATCAATGTTTGATTACATGTAAGACCACATCTGGGATATTGGCATTGTATTTACTTTCTGAGCTATCTATGTATCCTTATGATTCCGAACGTTTCAACGGCCATTCTGAGAAAATGAATAATTATATGAGATGTGTATCCGATTCAAGTACATTTGAATTGTATACTATGTTTGAGAATGAAAGGCAAGTATATATGCAAATGATGATATATAATCTAAGTATGTGAATATATGCTATATGTGCAAATGATTTGAGAATATGTGATATAAATATGAACAAGAGGTTTTTTTATTATTGACTACAAAGTATATGTAATTCGATGATGTATAAATGTTTTAAATTATAGGTTTATTTGTATATGGCTTACTAAGCTTTTGAAAGCTTACTCTATGTGTTTTTCAACTATTTTATAGATATCGAAGCTACTGAGAGCTTGGGGATCATCAAGGATCGTCATCACACTATCGAACTATATTTTGGTACCTTTTGAAAATGTATATCTTGAAATATGGCATGTATAGGCTAGAAGTATGTGATTATGTTTTGTGATGTATATATCTTGCCATGTGATATGGCTTGTTTGAGGTTGAACTTATGGTTTGATTTTAGTATATGTTATGTGATGCATATTATGCTTATGTGATGTGTTTATGGATGGCCAAGAGAGTTGGTCAATTTGGTAAGTTTTCAAATTTGCCTTGTATGAAATTTGGTAAGGTTTTGGCATGAGATTTGATCATATGATTAGAGATTATGAAACCATATGTTTTGGTATGTTTTTGACTTATGGAATGACATGAATTGGTAGGTGATATGAGCAGGAAATTGGTTGATAATGTTATGGCATGAATAGAGTATGTTTTGGTATTGAAATTGGCTGAAATTATAGTGCAAATGTGCTTGGCTTGATGCTTGTAGGTTTGACCCAAATTGGATGGAAAATTAGCTTTCCAAATGGCCTATTTTTGTCCATACGGGCAGAGACACGGGTGTGTGTCTCAGCCGTGTGTGACACACGATCATGTTGTACGGTCGTGTGTCCCCTAGGGTACCATACGATTTTAAGTCAGGCTTGAGCACGGTTAAGGCACACGGGCGTGTGGCTTGCCGTGTGGCCCAAGTCAGTTTCGACCACGGCCAAGGTACACATGCGCGTCTTGTGGCCGTGGGAGCAAGTCAGTATGTATGCCCTGTTCTGACACGGCCTAGACACACGGGCGTGTCTAATGCCGTGTAAGGCATACGGCCTATTCACATGGACGTGTGACCTGTAAAACTGTGAAATATCTTTAAGTTTTAAAAATTTTGTATGTGCTCGGTTTAGTCCCGACCCTTTTCTAAAGTATGTTTAAGGTCTCGATGACCTATATAAGGGACATTATGATAATGTTTGACCTTTGATGCTATGATGTTTGTGAAATAAATGCTAAATGTTCTGATTTGTCCTGTAATGCCTTTAACCTTAGTCTAGTGATGGATACAGGTTAGGGGTGTTACAGTTATGAAGCTATAGAGAATTCGGCTAAGCATGGGCCATATTGAATTTTGTGAATTTTGTGTATTTATGAAATAAGGACTAAATTGTAAAAATGTGAAACTTTAGGGGTTAAAGTGAAAAAATGCCCAAATATGTGTTTGTGGATTAAATTGAAAGATTATGTGATTAAATGAGTTGAATTTGTTATAATATAGATCAAGAAAAGAGGAACTCAGACTTAGATCGAGGCAAGAATGAAGTACTCAACTAATCAAGTAGTTTCGTCGTTTTTACGTCTAAGGTAAGTTTGTACTTGATAAACATTGTTACAATTATGTTTTAATGCTTTATTATTGCATAAATTGTATGTATAAGACTACGATTGTGTACAACGTTAAATCGGCTATATAAAGCACTTAGTGTGCGTATCGATATAGCTTCGATTATATAAAGCACTTAGTGTGCGAGACCGAGATAGCTTCGGCTATGAAAGGTACTTAGTGTGTGAGATTATAATTGCTTCAGCTATGCTTTGGCACTTAGTGTGCGAGATATCGAGTATTCGACAGTATCATGTAAAGGTATGAGTTTGATATGAATTTGTATAGGTATGTACATATAAAGCATGAAATACAAATAGAAGAAGTTATGAACTTATTCATAAACAATTGAGTAAGTATGAGAAAGTTTGTTGGTCACCATGATTTAAATATTAATTAGTTTGAATTGATGATTTGTATACTTATGAACTATTGAGTATATTTAGTACGAACTTACTAAGCTATGAAGTTTATTGTATGTTATTTGTTTATGTTTTATAGAGAATCAAAGCTAACTTGGACTCGGGGATGGATCGTCAGGAAGCGTCATCACACTATCGATCATTTTGTTGGCACTTTTGAAGCTTTGTATATATGGTATATGGCATGTATAGGCTAGTTTCATTTTGGTATGTCTTGAATTATGATATTAGCCATGAGATTTGGCTTGTAAATGTGGTATGTATGGCCATTTAAGATGGTTTGAATTGTGTTTAGTAAGAAATATATATGTGATGTATATAATGCCTTATATGTTGGCTTGTTTTGGTATGGTTATGAAATGGCTATTTTGGATAGTTGTAAGTTGGTGTATTAATGCTTGAGGAATGGTATATTATGGTTGTTTTGTAGATGATTAATTGATATGTTTGGGAGGCATGATTTAGTTGATGGTAAGGTGATGAAACTACATTTAGAAGTTATGTGAATTTGGTGATTGTGACACATTGATTTGGTATGTTTTTTAATATAGAATTAAGTAGTTGAAATGGTTGAGTATAGATAACATGATATGTGTATGAATTGGCATGTTTTGGCCACCTATTTATGTGTTGAAATGGTACCAATTTGGTTATTTTGTGTGCATGAGAAAAGGGTGGCAAATTGGCTTTTCAAATGGCCTATTTTTGTCCACACGGGCAGAGACACGGGCTTGTGTCTCAGCCGTGTGCGACACACAGTCATACTACACGGCCGTGTGTCCCCTGGGGTACTCTTTCGAATTAAGTCAGTATACCCTATAGGTTTGGCACGGCCTACACACATGGGCGTTTCTATTGGCCATGTGAGACACACGGGCTGGCACATGGGCGTGTGGTCGGCCGTGTGACCCAAGCCAGTAACCCCTCCAAATTTCCTACGGCCAAGGCACACGGGCGTGTCTCCGGCTGTGTGGTGCAAGTCAATATGTATTCCCTGTTTTCACACGGCCTGTGACACAGGCGTGTCTGGTGGCCGTGTGAGGAACACGGCCTATTCACATGGGCGTGTGACCCTTACATGTTTAAAAATTTTCTAAGTTTCCCAAAGTTTGCAAATGTTATTAGTTTAGTCCCAAACCACTTTTAAGCATGTTTTAAGGTCTCGTAGAACCTTATAAGGGACAATGTGAATGGTTTGAATGAATTTTGATTATGAATGGTTAAATGTATATAATTGAGGTGTATTATCTGGTAATGCCTCGTAACCCTATTCCAGTGACGGATATGGGTTAGAGGTGTTACAACATGTCTGTTCATCCGGGTTGTAATAAAATGTATAATGATCTAAAAAAGATCTACTGGTGGCAGGGAATGAAACGATATATTTCTAATTTTGTATCTAAATGCTTGATATGTCAGCTAGTAAAAGCTGAACATCTGTTGCCTTTTGGACTATTATAGCCAGTTACGATACCGGAATGGAAATGGGAAAGAATTATTTTGGACTTTGTATCGAGGCTACCCCTGTCTCCTAAGAAGAAAGATGCCATTTGGATAATTGTTGATCGGTTGAGAAAGTCTGCACACTTTATTCCAATACGTATGGATTTCTCCTTAGATAGTGTAAACGGAAAAAAATATATAGGATTTTTCCTATGTCATTTATCACCTTTTTACTTAAAATTGTTGTTAAAACTAAGTAGTTGTTTAATAAATTAATGAAATATGTGAAAATATGAAATTAGGACATAGAAATTATTTAAATGTGATTTTATGCTTTATTATATACTTTTCATGCAATAAATGGCTTATTTTATATTAATTTGAATAAATTAGATTTTTTAAGACATAAAGTGGGCCATGCATGTTTAAATTAAATAATAAAATATAAAATTATATTTAATAATTAATTTTAAAATATTTCATTAATAATTTGGGTTTTAAATTAATTGATTAAATTGAATAAATTTTATTCTTTGGTCCTCTAACTTGTTAATTTATTCTGGACAGGTCTGATAGCTTTGCTGGATTACAAAACCGTCCAAATTGAGGACCAAGTCAACGCAAAATTCGGTTGCACATGGCTGTCCATAAACCACTTTTTGGTTTAATTGCACAAGGTCCTTGAAGAGTTGAAGAAATTAGAGATTTACCTGAAGATTTGCAATTGACCGAGTCTCAATCTTGAGTTGTTGTGGCACTCAAATTGACCAAAAATCAAGCAAAAATCAGCTCAACTTCCTCAATTTATGGCCAGCCACCCATGAAAGATGCTTCAAAAGATGAAAACTCCTATTTTTAGTAAACTATCCCCCTCTCTTCACTTATAAATAAGACCTCATTCTCACATTTCTAATCATCCCTCATCATTCATCATTCTCTCCTCTCTAAATTCTCTTAGTATTCTTCCTTTCTCCCCTCGCCTATCATCATCTTTTCATAAGGATTTTAGCATTTGAGCCTTTTAAAGAACCCTCAGTCTGCCACCTTGGAGAGCCATCAGCAAAGGAGCAAAGCAAAGGAACGAAGGAGGCTCGTCAGTCAAAGTCTTGGGTGATAGCCATTCTGAATTGGGTTTAATCTTTCGTTTCTTTAATTTAATTTAAAGATGTTTGCTATGTACTATTTTTTCTTGTTTACAACAGTGTTAGCTTAACTTTATTTAAGCTAGGATGATTGCTTTGATTAAATAATATTTATTAGATTCATGTTTATAATGTTTGTGCCTTAATCGATCATGTTTTCAATTAAAATCAAGTCTGTATTTTGTTCATAAGTGATTGAAATGCACCTGAATTAGCTGAGCGATCCTAACTAGACGACGGCTAGTGGACGCATAATTGAAATGTTCATGCTCAAGTTAGATCCTAACCTGATTAAATTGTAGGTTGCATAACAACCCTAACCAGACTCTGTTATCTGCATAGTTTTTAGATTTGTATGATTAAACTGTTTCAAACCTAACACATCCCTATTACCTCACACGAATACTAAGAAACCCTTAGTAAATAAGGATCGGCAAAATGCGTAGTAAAGGATTTCGAAATGTCCCAACGTGGTTTCCAAACTCATGAAAGATCGAATTTTCATGGAATGTTTTTCTGAATATTATTAAGCATGTTGATAATAAGTTGAGTTTAATTAAAGTAATTGTCCTTGTTTATTTATTTTATAATTATTGCAAATTGTGTTTAATTTTGCTAAAATCTATTTCATTCATATAATTTGCATACTTAGGTTAATTTGCATTAGGGATCATTTAGTCTAATAGATTTTAATCATCACTTCTCAACTAAATTGTGTTTTTATTTACCAAATTGTTAATATAATTTTACAAATTAAGTGACTTAGCACAAATACAATCCCTATGGAGACGATAACTCGATACTTACTTATTACCTGATAACGACTGTGTACACTTGCACAAACCTACGTTTTACAGATAGATTGGCTGAGTTATATGTTTTTGAGATAGTCAGATTGCATGGAGTGCCTGTCTCCATTATTTCAGGTAGAGATCCTCGGTTTACATCTCAATTCTGGAGCAAATTGCAAGAAGCTCTGGGTACTCAGTTACACTTTAGTACTACATTTCATCCCCAAACAGATGGTCAATCTGAATGGGTAATAGAGATATTGGAAGATATGCTTCGGTGTTGTGTACTTGAGTTCGAAGGTAACTGGGAACGATATTTACCTCTAGTTGAATTTGCTTATAATAATAGTTATCAGTCTAGTATTAAAATGGCATCGTATGAAGCCTTGTATGGACGCAAATGTAGAACTCCATTGTACTGGACAAAACTCAGTGAGAAAAAGTTACACGGAGTTGACTTCGTCTGAAAGACCGAAGAAAAAGTAAGGTAATTCGAGATAGCCTGAAAGCAACCTCTGATTGACAAAAGTCTTATGCAAATCTAAAAAGAAAAGAGATAGAATTTCAAGTTGGTGACAAAGTATTCTTGAAAGTGTCGCCTTGGAAGAAAGTACTCCAGTTTGGTCGTAAAGGAAAATTGAGTCCACGGTACATTGGACCATATGAGATTACAGAAAGAATTAGACCGGTTGCATATCGGTTAGCTTTACCACAAGAACTTGATCAGATTCATAATGGTTTTCATGTGTCTATGTTACGACAGTATCGATATGATCCTTCACATGTTATCTCTCTGACAGAGGTAGAGATCCAGCCTGATATGACATATGGTGAGGAACCAATCAAAATCTTAGCTCGGGAAACAAAAGAGTTAAAAATAAAAAGGTAGCTTTGGTAAAAGTTCTTTGGAAAATGCATGGTATTGAGGAGGCTACCTGGGAACCGGAGGATACAATGAGGAAGCAATACCCAAATCTTTTTACTGATAAGATTTTCGAGGATGAAAATCCCTAAAGGGGGGAGAGTTGTAACAACCCATTTTTCAGTGAAATCGAAACAGTGGTTTCGAGACCACAAATCCGACCCAAAAATATATTTTATTTTTATTTTTTCATATGGCCTGTAACATGTTAAAAATGACGTATGAAAATTTTGATATGAAAATTTTATCAATTTAGTGCCTAATTACGAGAAGGACTAAATCGCTTAAAATGCGAGAGTTAAAATTCTAGTAGCTATGAGGATCAAATAGCTATGGAATTCAAAACTTAAGGTCCTTATATGGTAATTAGACCATTAATAAAAGTATGTATATTTTTATGGTTACTCATCCATGAAATTATAGAAAAATACAAGGGACCAAATTGGAAATACCAAAATACTTAATTAATTAAAAGATGAGAAGAAATTATATCATCTTATTTTCATCATCTTCAACCTAAAACGCATATTTAGCTCTCTCCCTCCCTAGGAGAGAGAAAAGAAGCTTTCAAGGCCTAATTGGGTAAGTTTCCTTGTCCTGTTTTTAGTAATTTTGGTATTTTTAAAATCGGGATAGCTTAATCTCTTTATTTGAGGGATTAATTTGAAAAGTTATCAAGGTATGAAATGGGTCATGGATGTATTATGCTAGAAATTAGAAATTTATGGTAGAAAATGAAAGATTATTGATAGATAAACAACTTTTGCACGGTGATTTTTGATGAAAACTTGATTTAGGGACTAAAATGTAAACTTGAGAAATTGAAGGAAAAATTCTAAAATTTTATACAAACATGTGCTGGAAAATTTGTAATGGGGCTTTTCTTAGGCTTGGAATAGGGAGTAATTTGCACAAGTTTCATTTTCCGGGCCTAGAGACAAAATTAAAGTTTTTGGAAAAGTTAGGGGCAAAATGGTAATTTCACCTAGGACATAAATTGAGTCCGTCTAAGTATGAAATGTATGAAATTAATGATTAAATTCATTTATATAGATCTGGACAACACTAATTCGAGGTTAGATTGAGGAAAAGAAAAGATTTGGAATTAAATTAATGTATGAAAAGATTTCGCTTGTCTAAGCTGTGTAACTCATTGACTTGTATAACTAAGATTCAGGGGTCACACGGTCGAGTCACATGCCCGTATGCTCAATCGTGTGGCACAAAAATAGGCTTTATTTAAGCCTTTATTCCCACCTATCATTCATGTACCTAAAAGCATTCATTTGGCATCATTTTCACATACAATAGTCAACCAAAAATGACCATTTCATGAACATTTCATGCCATTTAAATTCCATTCTTTCCACTATTCAATTCCATAATCAATAACATACCAAAACAATATACCAAAACTAACAACTTCACCTATCTTCTCTATACATTTTCTTATCATTTTAATCACTATTTCATGTCACAAAACATACCATTTCATCATCTTAAAACCAATTCACAACATGCCATTTCTCAACCATGACACATCATTGATAATTAGCCAAATAAATTAACCATCTAGCAAACACATGAATCCATACTAAACTTGTCAAAACATAAAACATTATATACATCATATATCACTTATCAAACTTATGAATTAAGCCAACTTATATGGCCAAAAACACACCAACATTTACAAGCCAAATCTCATGGCTAATATCATAACTCAAAACTTATCAACAACTCACTAGCCTAGACATGCCATATACCACATTTACAAAGCATCCAAAAACACCAACAAGTATTCGGTAGTGTGATGACAGTTCCTGATGATCCCCGATATCCGAGCTAGCTTCGATAATCTAAAAACAGGGAAAGAACACAAAAAGTAAGCTTTAAAAGCTTAGTAAGCCATATACAAATAAAATTACCACATTAATCAACACCATTTCCATCAAATAGACAAACTATGAATAAGCACATATAAGTTCACAAACCTTTCCCAATGTATACATATTCAATATCACATGTGACTTCATCAAATACTTCCCTTTTTAATATTCGTATGAATCTCGTAAGCACCTGTATCACTTAACTTGTTCACACATTCTTTCTCGACTTGACTTTGCCCATTGAACCCTTTGGAATCGTTAAGGATACTCGAAAATCATATATAGCTCGTACAATGCTATATCCCAGACATGGTCTTACATGTTATCACATATCAATGCTAATGTCCCAGATATGGTCTTACACGAAATCATATAACGACGCCAATGTCCCAGACATGGTCTTACACGTAATCACAATATGATGCCAATGCCCCAGACATGGTCTTACACATAATCACATCTTGGTAATCCTAATGTCATGACATTTGTATCCTATACTATTCCTAAGGTTCGTACGGGACTTTTGGATATCATAACTTCATCGATTCTTGCTCGCATTTGCTTGTTCAACATTTATAGCAATTCAATGACAAATAAAAATTTATAAATCAATTAAAAGGTATTTATTTGCATATGAACTTACCCCGTAGTCGAAATAGAGGGACTAGATCGACTATTCAATAATCTTTGATTTTCCCCGATCTAAATCCGATTTCTTTCTTTCCTGATCTATACACATTCAAAATTAACTCATTTGTTCATAAAATCATTCAATTTAGTCCACAAACACATATTTGGGCATTTTTACACTTTAGCTCCTAAAGTTCCATATTTTTACAATTTAGTCCTTAATTCACAAATATACAAAATTCACACAATTTTATCCAAATACATGGTAGCCGAATTTTCCTAATGTACATATTAGTTCATATTTATCATTTATTCACACATATAACCCCTCAATTCACACTTTCCACAATTAAATCCCTAACTTGTATTTTCTTCAAAAATCACTTGATAAAATATGAAAATCCATCATTTATTTATCATTTTTCATCATCAAATATCACAAAACTCATGGAGTCACCAATGGCATTTTACAAAATCACCAAAAAAGGTCAAAAATTAGGGCATGGGCTAGCTAGAATACAAAGCAACGATCTCAAAAACGTAATAATCATCAAAAACTGAGCAAAGAACATACCTTAATCAAGCTATGCAAGTGTCAAACCCTAAATGAGCAATAATGGTTCTTTTTATTCTTCAATATTCAACTAGGTGATGAAATTTGAAAGAAAAATGGCTTTTATTTTATTTTATTAACTTAAATAATTAACCTTAATGAAACCATTATAAAATCACCTAATATATGCCCATTTATGTCCATTCCCACTATCAATGGTCTAATAACATCATAAGGACCTTTGGTTTAATAAACCATAGCAAATTGACACTCTTAACTTATAGCATGCAACTTTGACATTTTATGTGATTTAGTCCTTTTATCAAATTAAGTATTCAAATGCTAAACTTATTCCACGAAAATTTTACACATATATAATTTTTCGACCACAAATATTTGGTTTCAAAACCATTGTTCTGATTTAAGCTAAAACTGGATTGTTACATCTAGTGTGAGCAGTATATGTGATACGAGATTGAGATAGCTTCGGCTATATATGTGGCACTTAGGGTGCGAGTTTCTCGTGTATCTGATAGTATTCCAAATGGTTCAATGGGTAAATAAAAGACGTGTTCAGCATGAGACTAATGCGAGATGGCACAGGTATGTACATGAATCGTATAAGCTTTAAATTAAAAAAACTTGTGAAGGACACGTTTAATCTTATGATTGAATATATGAAAGGTTTGTTAGTTAAAATGAGTTACATGTTGATATATTCAAATTGTTGAATTGTGCATTTATGAATAGATTGATTTTATTTCATACGAGCTTACTAAGCTATAAAGCTTACTTTGTTTACTTTTACCGTGTTTTATAGTGAATTCAAAGCTAGCTCAGATTTGAGGATCGTCGAAGACTTCGTCACACTATCCTACTATCACTTTGGTACCTTTAAGTTTATGTTTTGGGTTATATGGCATGTATAGGATTAAGGTTATTTTGCTTATGAATTGATAATGATTTTGGTCATTTGAAATGGCTTGTAAATGTTAAATATTTAGTTTTGTATATTGCCATAGGAGTTGGCTTATTTGGTATGTTTGATTCATGTATATATATATGTGTGTATGTGCATGGCTTATATTATAAAGCTTGTGGATATAGACATGGTGGATGCTAAATGGTTGAAATTAGAGAACATAAATGTTTGTGAAATTGAGCACATTGATGCACATTTGGAAGTGTATAAATAGTTGAATTGTATATGTGATTTTTATATAAATGGTATGTCTATTTTGTGACTTGTGTGTATTGAGAAAGGTGGTATAAAATATGCATGAATTAGGCTTGAATTGGTTGGTTTAAATGCCAAAATATGCTATGTTTTGGTGTCAATTGGGTTGATATATGTGTGCACAAGTTTGGGTGGCAAAATAGCTTGGTAAATAGCCTATTTTTGTCCACAAGGGCAGAGACACGAGTGTGTGTCTCAGCCGTGTGTGACACATGGTCATGTACACGGCCGTGTGTCCCCTGGTGTTCAATTAAAAACCAAGTCAGTATGCTCTAAAAGGCCTTACACACGAGTGTGTGACTTGATAAGTTAGTATACCCTATAGGTTTGACATAGCCTAGTACACGGCCTTGTACACGGGCAATATGGCCATTTTTAGGGCACATGGGCGTGTGTGTTAGCCGTGTGACCTAAGTTAGAGAGTTACACGGGTCAGACACAGGCTAGGACACGGCCATGTGTTGCTACTTTGAATGTCCACACGACCTGTGACACGAGCGTGTCTTTGGCTATGTGATACACACAAATGGGCCACACGGGCATGTGTCCCCTATTTTGGGGAAAATTTTCTAAGTGTTCTAAAAGTTTCTAAAGTTATCAGTTTAGTCTCAAACCACCCCCAATGCATGTTTTGGACCTTGTAGGCTCGTATTAGGGATAATATGATTGGTTGTGAATGAATTATATTTGAATTGACTAATTGTATGAGAAATGTATGTTTAAATGTGTGATATGTTTGGTAATGCTCTGTAACCCTATTCTGGCGTTGAATATAGGTGAGGGGTATTACATTTATTGGTATCAGAGCTATGGTTTAGTCTATTCTAGGACTAAC
Source organism: Gossypium anomalum (assembly GCA_025698475.1). Taxonomy (NCBI): domain Eukaryota; kingdom Viridiplantae; phylum Streptophyta; class Magnoliopsida; order Malvales; family Malvaceae; genus Gossypium; species Gossypium anomalum. Next base: position 46,866,330 of record CM046963.1, read on the forward strand.
ATAGCATATGTGAGAGTCTAGCTATACATTCCATATATATAACCTGTGATAGTGTCATGATTCCTGACAATTTAAAATATGTTGTCGTATAGTAAACGGATCCCAATCAAGCTGTAGCTGACGATGTTAAAAGTAATACACCTACTTCTGTACACAGGGTAGTACAATCTAAGTCTATACCTGTAACAAGTAGCCAGGGAGGAGAAGCTAAAGAAGCCTTCTTCCAGATGATGAACGAGTGGTTTACGAAATTTGTTCAGACAAATCCGGCTACTCAACAACCTCCCTCCACCTAATCCCCAACCGGTTCCTGTAGTTCCTCAATGTGTGGATTTTTTAAGATTTAATAAGCCACTAGTTGATAAGATTAGAAAACACGGAGCTAAAGAGTTTAGAGCTAATGTTGATGATGATCCTAAGTAAGCTGAGTTTGGCTTAAAAATACTATCAAAGTTTTTGATGAACTTTCTTACATGTCGATAGAATGCTTAAAATGCGCCGTATCACTTCTAAGAGACACTGCATATCAATGGTGGAATACTTTGGTGTCTGTGGTACCGAGAGAAAGGGTTACCTGGGAATTCTTTCAAGCTGAGTTTAGGAAGAAATATATCAGTCAATGATTTATCGATCAAAAGCGAAAAGAGTTTCTTGAACTGAAATAGGGCCGCATGTCTGTAACCAAGTACGAGCAAGAGTTCATGAGACTCAGTAAATATGCTCGGGAATGTGTTTCAACTGAAAAAATTATGTGTAAAAGATTCGAAGATGGGTTGAATGAGGATATCAGATTGCTACTCGGGATTTTAGAGTTGAAAGAATTCGTTGAGTTGGTTGACAGAGCCTGTAAAGCCGAAGAACTCAGTAAGGAAAATAGAAAGGCTGATTTCAAAGCTAGGGATTCGAGAAAAAGATTGATGAATAAACCATATCAATCTTTGTCAAAGAAATCATGAGATTCGTATAACCATCCAACTGCTTCACTTGGATATTCCAATAGAGATCGTAGGAAGCAACATTCGAGTTCTAAAGCCCAAGCTACGTCAATAGCGAGCTTTGGTAATGCTAGGTTCAATAGACCTAAATGTCAATGCTGCGGAAGACAACATCCTGTTGAATGTAGAATGAATGATTAGGCTTATTTTAAATGTGGCTCACAAGATCACTTTATCCGGGATTGTCCTAAGTTAAATGAGAAAGATATGCCTCAGAATGCAAGATCAAGCAATACAACTGCTAGAGGGAGACCAACCTAAAACACTAGAAGTATGAGTGGTAATCACAGTTCTACGAGAGGTTCTGCAGTGAGATCAGAGGCTAGAGCACCTGCTAGAGCTTACGCGATTCGCGCTCACGAAGATGCGTCATCACCCAATGTTATCACAGGTACATTTTCTCTTTATGACACTAATATAGTTGCATTGATTGATCTTAGATCGACTCATTCGTATATTTCTATGAATTTGGTGTCTAGTAAGCATTTGCCTGTTGAATCTACTGAGTTTGTAATTAAAGTATTGAACCCTTTAGGCAAATATGTTTTAGTTGATAAAGTTTGTAAGAACTGTCCTTTAATGATTCGAGGTTACTATTTTTTGGATAATTTGATGCTACTACCTTTTGATGAATTCGATGTAATCATGGGTATGGATTGGTTGACGCTACATGATGCTGTTGTGAATTGTAAATGAAAGACAATTGAATTGAAATGTTAGAATAGTGAGATTCTTCGAATTAAATCAGATGAGTGGAATGGGTTGCCTGTTGTGATTTAATCGATGTCAACTCAGAGATATGTGAGAAAAGTTTTGATGCTTACCTAGCTTATGTTTTGGATACAAAAGTTTCTGAATCTAAGGTTGAATCAGTGCCAATGGTCTGTGAATTTGCGAATGTGTTTCTAGAAGGGTTACCAGGTTACCACCAATCAGAGAAGTCAAATTTGCTCTTGAGTTAGTACCGGGAACATTACCGATATCGATAGATCCATATAGATTGGCTCCGACAGAATTGAAAGAGTTGAAAGCTCAGTTGCAAGAGTTAACAGATAGAGGTTTTGCACGACCTAGTTGTTCACCTTGGGGTGCGCCAGTATTATTCATAAAGAAGAAAGACGGATCAATGAGAATGTGTATTAACCAGCGCCAACTCAACAAGGTTACGATAAAGAACAAGTATTATTTACCGAGAATAGATGATTTGTTTGACCAGTTGAAAAGGGAAATAGTGTTTTCAAAGATTGATTTGAGATCTGGCTATTATCAGTTGTGAGTTAAATATTCAGATGTGCCAAAAACTACGTTCAGAATGAGGTACGAACATTATGAATTTCTTGTTATGTCTTTCAGATTAACTAATGCTCCTGTCATTTTTATGGATTTGATGATTGTACTACAAATCTTAAGAGATAAGCAACTGTTTGCTAAAATCAGTAAATGTGAGTTTTGGCTCTGAGAAGTCAGATTTTTGGGACATATTATTTTAGCAGAAGGTATACGAGTTGATCCGAGTAAGATTTCCGTAGTTGTTGACTGGAAACCACTGAGAAATGCATCTGAAGTAAGAAGTTTTCTAGGGTTAGTTGGTTACTATCAATGATTTGTTAAAGGATTCTCGATTATTTCTACACCGATGACTAGATTGCTACAAAAAGATGTAAAATTTAAGTGGTCAGAGAAACGTCAACAGAGTTTTGAACTGTTGAAAGCATTGTTAACTGAGGCACCAGTGTTGGTTCAACCTGAGGCGAGTAAAGAATTTGTTATTTTTAGTGATACATCATTGAACGATTTGGGTTACGTTTTGATGCAAGAGGGAAAAGTGATAGCTTATGCCTCTAAACAGTTGAAGCCGCATGAAAAGAATTATCCGACGCACGATTTAAAATTGGTCGCTATTGTTTTTGCGTTAAAAACTTGGCGACATCATTTATACAATGAAAAATGTCATATCTTTACTGATCATAAGAGTTTTAAGTACGTAATGACTCAGAAAGATTTCAATTTGCATCAACAAAGATGGCTCGAGTTACTGAAAGGCTATGAGTTAGTGATTGATTATCATATGGGTAAAGCAAACGTAGTCGCGAATGCTCTAGGTAGAAAATCTTTTTTTACTTTGAGAGCGATGAATACTCAGTTAACCTTGTTTGATAATGGTTCAATATTAGCAAAGTTGAAAGCTAACCCGATTTTTCTTCAGCAAATTTGTGAAGCTCAGAAGTGTGATAATTAATTGCAAGCCAAAAGAGTGCAATGTGAATCGACTATTAATTCAGACTATTAGATCGGATTAGAAAATTGTTTAATGTTTCGAGATAGAATTTGCGTACCCAAGAATTCTAAGCTCATTCAGAAAATTTTACACGAAGCACACAGTGGTTGTAACAACCCAATTTTGGGTCTAGTCGGAATAGTCATTTTGGGACCACAAATCTGACGTAGAAAAATTTATTTTTATTATATTTTTATGGTCTACGATTTTATGGAATGATTTTATGAAAATTTCGTTCGAAAATTTTGACGTTTGGACACTCAATTTAGTCAAAAGGACTAAATTGTAAAAAGTGTAAAACTTGAGTTCTATAAGCTAGAGCTATCTAATTGTTATGAAATTTTAAATTGAAGGCCCTTAAATGGTAATTAGACCATTGGTTAAGTTGGTGGACAAAAATGGACATGGTTAGGTATGTTTCTAAAGTTTTTCATTAAGGGCATTTTAGTAATTTGGTAATTAAATGAATTAAAAAGCCAAAATTAAAAGCCAATTTTTGTCCATCTTCCTCCCATGGCCAAATTTGATTAGAAGAAACCATGGCTAGAGTTTTTCAAGCTTCCAAGCTCGATTGTAAGTCCATTCTAGCCCCATTTTTAATGATTTTTATGTTTTTGAAATCCTTGTAACATGATCTATCTATTTCTACCAGTAATTTAAGAAATAATCAAAGTCTAAAATTTTATCTGTGATGGATATTTGTGTATTTTGATGTTTAATGGTAGAAAATACATGTTAGTTGTTTGATAAACGACTTTTGCTAAGTGATTTTCAATGAAAATGCCTAAAAAGGACTTATTTGTAAAAAGTTGTAAAATAGGTGTTAAAATGTGAATAAAAGAAAAATGTGGGCTGCTATAAGCATGTATAAGGTTCGGCTAGGCATGGGTATTGAAGAAATTGAGTACATTTCATATTACGAGCCTAGGGACTAAAATGTAAAAATGTGAAACTTTAAGGGCAAAAATGTTATTTTTGCCATAATGTGATTTTGGACTGATTTGAATAGTATAATGATTAAATAAGTTAAATGTGATATTATAGATCAAGAAAAATGAGATTCGAAACTAGAACGGGAGAAAAACGAGTATTTAACGGTTAGGTCCTATTCGCCATTTTTATGCCGAGGTAAGTTCGTATATTTAATAAGCATTAAAATTATACATGTATAATTGCTTAATTGATATAATTGTGGTAAATTCTATATTATTAAAATAAAATGTGAATGTTATTGAGTATGACACTATGGAAATGACCAATAGAGGTTCGATATAGCGAAAGTCCCGGTTGAACCTTAGGAATAGATAGGATACAAATGTCATGACATTAGGGTTACTGAGATTACGTGTAAGACCATATCTGGGATATGGCATCTATATGAGATTTCGTGTAAGACCATATCTAGGATATGGCATCGATATGAGACTTCGTGTAAGACCTTAGGTGGGCTGTTGGCATCGATACGAGATTACATGTAAGACCATATCTGGGATATGGCATTGGTACGGTACTGTGAGTACGAGATTCCCGAGTATCCTTTAATTTTCCAAATGGTTCAACGGAAAATTCAATGGGTATGTCAGAGAAGAGAAAAAGCATGTAAGCATTACGAATTTGTACAGGTATGTATATAAGTTTATAAGCATTGACTTCATGATATTATGAGTTCATGGTTTCCATGAGAACGTTTTTGTGAAAGCCTTGTGATTATTGGTCTATACTTGTGATGTATGAAATACATGGTAAATTCAGTTGGTGATTGTGTAATTGGTTTTCGGGCCAAATTGAATTGTGATATAACATGTTTTATTCGCACGAATTGTGATTTATCAGACACGAGAAAAAGGAAAGATTGGCATAATTGCCTAATAAAATGGTTACGGAAGTATAAGAAGATATGGGCTTTAAACAATTGAAAAATGTTAAAATATATGCTTGAAATGTGAATACTCATAATTAATGTGCATGTTTACTATGAGGTTTGAAATGATTTGTTAATTGTTACAAAGGAGAGATTATGGTTGTTAGGCTAATGTCAAGACGTGTTTAAATCATGCTTATAAGTTGATAGAGCAAACATTGTGACTAAATAAAAATTACAACTATGAGATTCATAGTAATTTGTATTATCTTATGTTTAAATTGATGGATTTGATAAAAGATTGGTAAGAGTTGCTTATTATTTTCGTACGGACTTACTAAGCTATATAGCTTACCCCCTTCCATTCCCATGTTTTATAGTGCCGTGAAGCTAGCTCGAGTTGGAGGTCGCTGGAGATCCTATCACACTATCAAACTATCAATTTTGGGTATTGACGAATTCAAGTATTTTGAGTTTATGGCATGTATAGGGACTTGGTCTTTTGGCCATATGTGTCATTATGACTTTAGCCAATGTATTGGCTTGAAAGGGTCAAAGGCTTGTTTTGATATTTGGCCATGTAAATTGGCTTGTTTGGCTAACATGGTTGTAAGCCTAAGTATATTCATATATATGTAAATGCCTTTGGTGATATGATTAGAGTATGTGTGGTAATATCGTCTATTGATGAGATGATAAATTTGTGTCACAATAAGGCAACTAGAGAGTAGTTAAATGAAGCCTAATGAAGGTGAAATTCACATGAATAATTTATGGCATGATAAATGTTGTGTGTATGATAGATGTTGATATGGTATTGGTATGTGGTGTTCATAATTGTAAATGGTTTGGTTGATCTTACATGCTTGAATTTGTGTCATGTGATGTTGTGTAGATGTGTGCAAGTGAGGGTGACAAAATGGCTTGGTAAATAATCTTGTTTTTGTCCACACGGGTAGACACACGGGCGTGTGTCTAGGCCATGTGTGACACATGGTCAGCCACATAGGCATGTGATTCAGCCGTGTGTCCCCTGCACCTAAATTGTTGCAAAATAAAATACTCAGCACCGAGCACATGGGCATGAGACACAGCCATGTGAAGGACACGGCCTCGAGATACGGGCGTGTGTCTTTACCGTGTGACTTCTATTTGTTCTTAGGTGAAAAAGAAAGAGTTACACGGGTTAGGGACAGGGGCGTATGTGACCACATGGCCTACCCACATGGGCATGTCCGGTAATGCCTCGTACCTGTTCTGGCATCGAATACGAGTAAGAGGTACAGTGGTTGTCTATCTGTTCACCCAGGGAGTACTAAAATGTATAATGCTTTGAAACAGTTGTATTGGTGGTCATGTATGAAACAAGACATTTTAGAATTTGTGTCGAGATGTTAATTTGTCAACAAGTTAAAGTTGAACATCAAGTGCCTTCGGGATTACTACAGTCTGTGATGATACCAAAATGGAAATAGGATAGAGTTACGATGGATTTCGTAATGGGATTACCCCTGTCTCTGAGGAAGAAAGATGCTACTTGGGTTGTCGTTGATCGATTGAGGAAATCTGCACATTTCATTCTGGTACGTACAGACTATTCACTTGATAAATTCGCTGAATTGTGCATTTCGGAGATTGTTAGATTGCATAGGGTGCCAATTTCGATTATTTCAGATAGAGACCTGAGGTTTACGTCGCGATTTTGGAAGAAGTTGCAAGAAGCTCTGGGTACGAAGTTGAACTTTAGTACTGCATTTCATCCGCAAACCGACAGTCAGATATGCTCCATTGTTGTGTTTTAGAGTTCGAAGGCAACTGGGAGAAATATTTACCGTTGGTTGAATTTGCGTATGATAACAGCTTTCAATTGAGCATAAAGATGGCACTTTATGAAGCTTTGTATGGTCACAAATGACGAACTCCACTGTATTGGACCAAGCTAAGTGAGAAAAAGATTCACGGGATTGATTTGATCAGAGAGACTGACGAGAAAGTAAAAGTAATTCGCAACAGTTTGAAATTTTAGATTGACAGAAATCGTACGTGGATTTAAAATGAAAAGACATTAAATTTCAGATCGGCGAAAAACTATTTCAAAAAGTCTTTCCGTGGAAGAAAATTCTTCTATTTGATCGCAAAGGCAAACTAAGTCCGCGATTTACGGGGCCGTATAGGATAATTGAAAGAATAGGATCGGTGGTATACTGGCTAGCATTACCGTCAGAATTAGAAAAGATCCATAATGTGTTTCATGTGTCGATGTTGCGTCGATATAGATCGTGTAACACCCCTTACCCGTATTTGATGCCGGAATCGGGTATGAGGCATTATCAGACTTAAACTCAAACAAACATTCAAAACCGGGACATGAATTTCCACTCAAATTTAAAACTTTTTAAAAACACTCATATCGTCTCTTAAACGAGCCTACGAGGCCCAAAACATGCATTAGGAGTGGTTCGGGACTAAACCGAGAACTTTAGAAATCTTCCCAACACTTAGAAAATTTTTCACCAAAATAGGGGTCACACGCTCATGTGGCTTTGGGACACGCCCGTGTGGGTAGGCCGTGTGGTCACACACACCCGTGTCCCTAACCCGTGTAACTCTCTATTTATGACGTCATGCACCAATAGGAGTCACACGGCCAAGTCACATGCCCGTGTGCTAGGCCGTGTGGCAAATTTTAATGTTTGAAATTTTTCATACATTAGGTGCAGACTTTGCACGCCCTAGACACACGCCCATGTCTCTGCCCATGTGGACAAAAATAAGGTTATTTACCAAGCCATTTTGCCACCCTTACATGCACCAACCTACACCACAACAAGCAACACTAATCCAAGCATATACATACAACCAAATCAACCATAAACAAGATATCAATACATCATTTGCACATACTAATCACATACTTTCTTTTCCATTCGTGCCAAATTCATTTTCATGATAAGCACCATCACATAAATATACCAATGACCAAATAGAATAATATTAGCCAACTTCCAAATGGCCATATGCAAAATGAATCATTAACCATTAAAATGCCAACACATTTGGCTAAACCAATATGACACGTAACAAAATGACCAAGTCCCTATACATGCCATACTCAAAATGTTGAAATCAAATATACCCAAAACAGTCGTTTGATAGTGTGAATCGAGCTTTGACGTTCCTCGATCTTCGAGCTAGCTTGGCGACACTATAAGGAATGGAAAGAAAAGGGGAGTAAGCTTTTAAAGCTTAGTAAGTTTGCATGAAAATAATAAGCAACATAAATCATACATTAATCATATAACTACTCAACACAAGTTAGCATAATTATCATCAAGTATCTTAGGCTTAGCTTACTCATTAGCATTCTTACCAAGAGTTCATCTCATACAAAAGTTCCTACTCATGAGTTTTACATACATACCTGTACCAACTTATAACAAAGTTGCACACTTTGTCATCTTTGACATACTCTTCGAATTACCCGTTGAACACTTGGAATATTATCGGATACACGGAAAGTCTTGCACATAAGTGCCACATATGTAGCCAATGCCACCTCATATCTCATAACACATAGGGCTCGCACATGAGCTAATCACGGGCCTGATCACACAAGTTGTCAGTCAAGACGTAGCTACACGGACTGCTCACACAAGTTGTCACGTATCTGCAACACATGCCAGACTATCCAGCCACTGGTAGGACGTACATGACCAGCAGCCGGATTCACATAAATCACATAACTCATGGTTTCCTAGTGACATGTCACTTGTATCCTAAACTATTCCTAAGGTTCAACTGAGATTTTCTCATCATCAAAACTTTGTTAAATATTTCCATAGAAACAATGGTACAATTTATGCAATATTAAGCATTAAATACATAATATAACATTGCATTATTTACACACAAACTTGCCCCGGTATAAAATAGTAGGAATTGGACCTAATCGTCTATAACCTTGTTCTTCCCTCGATCAAGGTCCGAACTTCATTTTTTTATCTATAATAGCAAATTTAACTTATTTAATTATCAAATTACTCAATGTTGTCCAAAAATCAACTTATGGCAAAAATTACATTTTTGCCCCTAGACTTTGACATATTTACATTCTAGTTCTCAGGCTCGTAAAATGAAATGTATCTGTTTTCTTTATTACCCAAGCCTAACCGAACCTAAATCATGCTCATAAAGTCCACATTTTTCATCAAATCACATTTCTACTACCCATTTTTACAACTTTTACAAATAAGTCATTTTTATGCATTTTCACTAAAAATCACTTAGTAAAAGTTGTTTATCACACCTTAAACATACAATATCTTCCATCAAACATCAAAATACATGCAGGTCACACATGGGTAAATTTTTAAACATGAACCCTACTTCAAAATGATGGTAGAAATAGATAAATCGGGTTACAAGGACTTTAAAAACGTAAAAAGCATTAAAAATCGGGGCTAGGATGGACTTACAATCAAGCTTGAAAGTTTAAGAAACCCTAGCTATGGTGTCTTGAGAATTTTGGCCAAGGTAGGAGAAGATGGACGCAATTTTGACTTTATTTTCCCTTTTTATTCTTTTATTTACCAAATGACCAAAATGCCCTTAATGCCTTTCTTTCAAAATTCACCTATCCATGCCCATTTTTGTCCGCAAAAATATAAAATGGTCTAATTATCAACTAAGAACCTCTAATTTAAAATCTCATAGCAATTGGACCCCTTTAACAAGTAGAACTCAACTTTTGCACTTTTTACGATTTAGTCATTTTGACTAAATTAAGTACCCAAATGTCAAAATTTTTGAACGAGATTTTCACAAAATAGTTCCATAAAAATGTAGACCATAAAAATATAATAAAAATGGATTTTTCTATGTCGGATTCGTGGTCCTAAAACCACTGTTCTGATTGGCCCCAAAATTGGGTTGTTACAACTCTCTCCCCTTCAGGGATTTTCGTCCCCGAAAATCCTACAAAAAATAGATTTGGGTACTATTTTCTCATTGCCTCCTTGGGCTCCCAAGTAGCCTCTTCAACCCCATGTCTTTGCCAGAACACTTTCACAAAAGCTATACTTTTATTTTCTCAACTGTTTTACTTCCCGGGCTAATATCTTGATTTGTTCCTCACCGTAAGTCATATCCGGACAAATTTCAACATCTATCGGTGAAATCACATGCGAAGGGTCTGATCTATAACGGTGCAACATAGACACATGAAAGACTTTATGGATCCTCTCTAACTCGGATGGCAAAGCTAACCGATATGCTACGAGTCCTATTCTTTCGGTAATCTCATACGACCCAATAAATCGCAGACTTAACTTGCCTTTATGGCCAAATCTTAGAATTTTCTTCCATGGAGATACTTTCAAAAATACCTTATCACCAATCTAAAATTCAATATCTTTTCTTTTCAAATCTGCGTACGACTTTTGTCTATCTGAAACAACTTTCAAGCAATCACGAATCACCCTTACTTTTTCTTCGGTTTCTCTAACTAAGTCAACCCCGTGAATCTGATTCTCTCTGAGCTCTGTCCAGTATAATGGAGTTCGGCATTTTTGGCCACACAATGCCTCATAAGGTACCATCTTTATACTTGACTGAATACTGTTATTGTAGGCAAATTCAACCAACGGCGGATATTTTTCCCAACTACCTTGGAACTCTAGAACACAACATCGGAGCATATCTTCTAAAATCTAAATTACCCTCTAGGATTGACTATCGGTTTGAGGATAGAAAGTTGTACTAAAATTCAATTTCGTACCCAAAGCTTCTTGCTTCTTTTTCCAAAACCGCGAAGTGGACCTCAAATCTCTATCCGATATAATAGAAATAGGTGCTCCATGAAGTCTAATAATTTCAGCAATGTATAGCTCAGCCAGCTTATCAAGTGCGTAATCAATACGTATCGGTATAAAATGAGCCGATTTCATCAATCTGTCCACGACAACCCAAACGGCATCCTTCTTTTTCAGAGTCAAAGGTAAACCTGTTACAAAATCCATGGTGATTCTGTCTCATTTCCACTCGGGAACCATCACAGGGTGAAGTAAACCGAAGGTACTTGGTGTTCAGCCTTTACTTGTTGACAAATCAAGCATTTCGAAACGAATTCTAAGATATCTCGTTTCATACCTGACCATCAATATAGTTTCTTCAAATCATAACACATTTTTGTACTACCCGGATGGATAGACAAATCACCACTATGTGCCTCTTTAAGAGTCTTCTGAATCAACTCTGTATCTTTAGGAACACATATCCTACCTCAGAATCTCAAACAATCATCAGAGTCAATCTGAAATTCTGAGTCATCGCCCGATTCACACTAAATTCTCTTAGCTTGCAACACTACCACACTTCTAGGCTTCACAAATCTGCTGAAGAAACATCGGTCTAGCTCTCAACTCGGCTAGAATCGAATCATTAACGGATAAAGTCAACTGTATATTCATGGCCCTCAAAGCAAGCAAAGATTTCCTACTCAAAGCATCGACCACTACATTCGCCTTTCCTGGATGATAATCAATCACAAGCTCATAGTCTTTTAATAACTCAATCCATCTCTATTGTCGTAAGTTCAGATCTTTTTGAGTCATTAAATACTTTAAACTTCTATGATCGATAAAAACATAACATTTCTCATCGTACAAATGGTGTCGCCATATTTTCAAAACAAACAAAATAGCGGTTAATTCCAAATCATACGTCGGGTAATTCTTCTCATGTGTCTTCAATTGTCTCGAGGCATAAGCTATTACCTTGCCTTCTTGCATCAACACACATTCTAGTCCATTCAGTGACGCGTCACTATAAACCACAAATTTCTTTCCCGGTTCAGGTTGCACTGAAACCGGTGCCTCAGCCAATAATGCCTTCAGCTTCTCAAAACTTTGCTGACATTTTTCGGACCATTCAAACTTGACGTCTTTCTGCAACAATCTCGTCATAGGAGTAGCAATCATCAAAAATCTTTTAACAAATTGTCGGTAATAACCAGCTAAGCCCAAAAAACTTCTGACTTCGGACACATTTCTTGGTGGTTTCCAATCGACAATCACTAAAATTTTATTAGGATCAACTCGAATACCATCACCTGAGACAATATAGCCTGAAAATCTAACTTCTCTGAGCCAAAACTCACTTTTACTAAACTTACATACAATTGTTTGTCTCTCAAAGTTTGTAAAACAGTTCTCAAATGCTCGGCATGCTCGATCTTATCACGAGAATAAATTAGTATGTCATCAATAAAAACAACTAAAAACTTATCCAAATATGGTTGGAAAATTCAGTTCACTGAGTCCATAAAAACTACAGGAGCATTTGTTAGTCCGAAAGGCATAACAAGAAATTCATAGTGCCCGTACCTTGTTCTAAAGGTAGTCTTTGGGCATCTGACTCTTTAACTTGCAACTGGTAGTATTTGGATCTCAAGTCTATCTTTCAAAACACTATTGCCCCTTTCAATTGATCAAACAAGTCATCAATTCTGGACAAGGGATATTTGTTCTTTATGGTCACTTTATTAGGCTGTTAATAATCGATGCAAAGTCTCATAGATCTGTCTTTCTTCTTTACAAACAATACCGGTGCACCCTAGGGGGAATAACTCGGTCTCGCAAAACCCTTATCTGTTAGGCAACTGAATTTTCAACTCTTTCAATTCGATTGGGGCCATCCTATACGGAGCTGTCGATATCGGTGTAGTCCTAGGGACCAAATCAAAACCAAACTCAACTTCTCTAATTAGAGGCAAACCTGGCAATTCTTCCGAAAACACATCCGAATATTCACACACTATTGGAACTGATTCAATTTTTAATTTAGATTCTTTTGTATTCAACACATAGGCAAGATAGGCTTCACAACCTTTTCTTAAATATTTCTGAGTAGACATTTAAGAAATCACAATTGGCAATCTATCTGACTCATCTGATTTAACTCGAAGGATTTCACCATTTTCACATTTCAACTCAATGACTCTCTGTCTACAATTTACTATAGCATCATGCATAGTCAACCAATCCATACCCAATATAGCATCAAATTCATCAAACGGCAGCAACATCAAGTCCGCCGAAAAATAGTGACCTCTAATCATCAAAGGACATTTCTTGCATACTTTATCAACTAATACATGCTTGCCTAAAGGGGTTGACACCTTAATCATAAATTCCGTAGACTCAACAAGCATATTCTTACTAATTACCAAATTCATGAATACATATGAATGGGTATATCCTGGGTCAATCAAAGCAATAATAGTAGTATCATAAAGAGAAAAAGAATCGGTGATAACATCAATGAGAAGATGCGTCCTCACGAGCACGAATGGCATAAGCTCTAATCGGTGCTCTAGTGTCAGATCTCCCTACTGAATCCTTCATCATATTTCTACTGCTAGCTCCATTCCCGATATTTCTCTGGGGTCTCCCTCTAAAAGCAGTATTACTCAGCCTTGTACTCTAAAAATTTTCTTTTTTAGTCATCTCAGGGCAATCTTTAATGAAATGATCTTGGGAACCACACTTGAAACAAGCTCGGTCATTCATTCAGCACTTTTCGGGGTAACATCTTCCACAATGGGGGCATCTAGATCTATTGGCTTGATTTCCAATGCTCGCAATAGAAGTAGTCTGAGCTTTATAACCCGAATACTGATTCCCATGATTTCTATTTGAAAACCCAACTGAAGCATAAGAACGAGAATTCATCTCTCTAGATTTCTTAGACTGAGATTGGAATGACTTACCCATGGCCTCTTTCTTGCATCACTAGCCTCAAACTCGACTTTTCTCTTTTCTTTAGTCAGTTCCTCTACTTTATAAGCCCGATCAACGAGCACAACAAATTCTTTCAGCTCAAAAATACCCACTAACAGTCTGATGTCTTCATTAAGCCCGTCTTCAAACCTTTTACACATAATAACTTTGGAGGAGACACACTCTCTAGCATACTTGCTGAGCCGAACAAACTCTCATATTCAGCGACTGACATGCGGCCCTATTTCAGCTCAAGAAATTCTTTACGCTTCTGATCGATGAATCGCTCACTGATATACTTCTTTCAAAACTCCTCCTAAAAGAATTCCCAGGTAAACCTCTCTTCCAGAACCACAGATACTAGTGTTTTCCACCAATAATATATAATATCCTAGTTTTGGCCCTAGTCGGAATAGTGGTTTCGAGACCATGAATTTGAGATAGAAATAATTTTTTTTATAATTATTTTGAGGTTTATGATATGATTGCATGATTGTGTGAAAATTTCGTGAAGAAATTCTATGCATAAAGTGTTTAATTTGAAATTAGGGACTAAATTGAATAAATTGCAAAACTTGTGTTCTAGAAGCATTTTGCATAAAATTCAATTAGATTATTAATTAGAGGTCCTTAAATAGTAATTTCTAAAAAAATTGGACAAAAATGGGCTTGGAAGGGTAAAAATTTAAAGAATAGTAAAAAGGGCATTTTGGTCATTTAGGGGTAAAATGAATTAAAAAATAAATTTTAAAACCCAAATGTGTCCATCTTCAACCCCACGGCCGAATATAGCAAGGAGAAACCATGGCTAGGGTTTTTCAAGCTTCCAAGCTCGATTGTAAGTCCATTCTAGCCCCGTTTTTCAAGTTCTTTACGTTTTTAGAATCCCGGTAGCTCAATTTAGCTTATGCTAGCAATAATTTAACCTAGGGTTTATATTTGGAAAAATACCCATAGGTGAAATTTGTGTATTTTGGTGTTTTATGATAGAATATAAGGTTTTAAATTATGTTAGACAACTTGTGCTACTCGGTTTTAAGTGAAAACGAGTAAAAGGGCTTAATAGGTAAAAATACCTAATAGTCATAAGTACATGTTAGAGTGACAATTTGATGTTTCAATAGAAGGGAAAAATGATCAGCATGTCATAAAACATAAGAAAATAGGCTGAATTTTAATTTATGAGCTTTGGGGCAAAAGTGTAAATATGTAAAATTTTAGGGGCAAAACTGTAATTTTTCCAAAATATGATTTTGGGTCAATTTGAATAATGTTAGTCCTAATTAAACTATATTTTAAATGATAGAGCAAGAAAACTGAAATTCAGGCTAAAATGGGGAAAATACCAAGTTGTGGATGAAATGGTAAAAGTAGCCATTTTCGCATACGAGCTAAGTTCATATGTAAATATTGGTAACATAGTTATTATTTTAAATGTTTTTATGTTATTTAAATGATATGATAATTATTATGAAATATTATACTCGTGATAATTGTTTGATAATATGTCAAATTATGTGATATACTTGGAAAATGTGAAATACTACCGAGTATCGGTATCGGCAATCCGTAGGAGATGGTTGAGACACATAATTGGGAAAATGGTCCGGTTGAACCTTAGGAATGGATTAGGATACAAGTGACATGTCACTAGGATATTTGGGCATCCGAACTCGTTGAGTTGAGTCCGAGTTCACTTATGGATGCGAATGTCCGAGCTCGTTGAGTTGAGTCCGAGTTCGAGAGATGTAACTAAGCATCCGAGCTAGTTGAGTTGAGTCCGAGTTCACTTATGGATGCGAACGCCTGAGCTCGTTGAGTTGAGTCCGAGTTCACTTATGGGCGGGTTACATGGTAGCTTGGCTACATATATGGCACTTATGTGCAAACTTTCCATGTATCCGAATTATATTCCGATGTGTTCAACGGGTAAAATTCTACTCAAATGGAGGAATACTCGAGATGAAAGGGACGTATTGGTAAGTGTTGTGAAATGGATACTTTGAACAAGTATGTACTTAACCTTCGGGTTGAAAACTCGATATAACAACAATATGGTAAGATGATAAATGAAAATGTGATATGAATGTCTCGGTGATGATTATGCAAATGATGTTTTATGTTTGCTTATATAGTTGTGTTACTTGCTATTTGCATGTGAACTTACTAATCTTTTATGCTTACTCCCTCCTTTTCATTCCTTGTAGTTTTGACAAGCCAGCTCAGAAATCGTGAACGGTCAGAGGCTCGCTCACACTATCCGTGTATCATCTTGGCATAATGGCTTGTATAATTCGAGCATGGCATGTATAGCATTATAATCATTTTGTGTATATGGTCTTATGATATGGTTATTGAGTGGTATGGAAATTCTTGGTAATGATTAGCCATTGGAATGGCTAATCATGATCATATTTGGTGTTATGTATGCTAAATTGCTAGCTAATCCATGGAAACCATGAAATAGGTAAAATTTACCATAAAATAAATTGAGATACAGAATGAGTGATGTGAGTTTGAAAAATCATTAAAAATAGTAGAGATATAATTAGATGATGAATAAAATATGGAATTGAATAATTATGAGTCTATTTTCATATGGATGGAACAAAATAGGTATATGAGTTATATTTTATGAGATGTTTAAATTTTTGTGAAACAGGGCCAGAGCAATTTCTGGATCCCCTATTCTGATTTTGAAAATTCACCATAAATTTTACAAAGATAATTAGAAGTCATGCTTTATATTTACAGATTCCTTATTGAGTCTAGTTTTATTAAAAACAAATAGCATAGTCATTGGAACTCTGTACAGGGAGATATCTGATTCGTAATTCACAGAGGTCAGAGCAGTCAAAACCTAAAACAAGGGATACTTTAACTAATAAACTGTACTAATTGGTTTGACAAAAAATTCTAGAAAAACATTAGTAGATAGATATATGAGTCTAGTTTCAGGTAAAATTTACAGATCTTGATTTTGAGTTTTGAAACTCAAGATATGAATTTTGAAGCGACTGTGACGTAGTTAGCCAGCTTGTCTGGAAATTTTAAAATAAGTTGTTTGAGCTGTTTAAGTAATGAATTAAGTTTAGTAACACCTCAAGCTCGACTCTGGCGACGGTCTCGGGCATGAGGGCGTTACATGATATGTTGTGTCCCTCAGTAAAGATACAGCACATTTCAAGCACTCATCGGGTGTACAAGATAACTCATCAAATACTCTAATAGAATTCTCAAGCCAAAATTCTACTTTTTCGGGATCATCATCGGCATTTGCCCTAAATTCTTCAGCCCCTTGTTTTCTAATCTTATCAACCGAGGTTCTATTCAATCTCATAAAGTCTATACCTTGAGACACTATGGGGACAGGTTAAGGATTAGGAGGGTGAGGAGCATGTTGTTGTTGAGCGGCCGGGTTTGTTCGAACAAACCCTGAGAACCACTCGTTCATCATTTGGAAGAAGGCTTTTCGAGCCTCTCCTTCCTGACTCACAGTTACGGGTCTACTCTCAACTGGCGCCGTCCCTTGGGCGGGAGCCGACACATTACTTTCTACATCATCTGCCATAGCTCGATCGGGATCCATTACTATATGAAAACACAGTTTGAAATTGTTAGGAGTTGTCACACTATCACAATTTATATATGGCATGTAAAGCTAGACTCGTACACACGCTACATTAGTCTGAGAATCGATTAAACCGTAGCTCTGATACCATTAAATGTAACACCTCTTACCCATACTCGACGCCGGAATCGGGTATAAGTGTAACACCCTTTACCTGTATTCGAGCCAGAACAGGGTAAGAGGTATTACCGGACTTAAACACAGTCAAACACGCAAAACTGGGCCATAAAATTTCACTCCAATTTAAACTCATTCAAACATATGCTTAACATCCCTTATAAGGGCCTACGAGGCTAAAACATACATTGGGAAATATTTGGGACTAAACCGGGAACTTTTGGAACATTTACAACACTTACAAATTTTTTTTTATAATTTGGAGAGTCACACGCCCGTGTGGATAGACCGTGTGGTCTCGTACGACTGTGTCGCTTGCCTGTGGAGCTCTCTGTTTGTGACGTCATACGCAAAAGTAGTCACACGGCCAAGGCACTCGCCCATGTGCTTAGGCCGTGTGGGCAATTAAAATTCATAAATTTTCATAAAATAGGTGCAGACTTCACACGGCTTGGGCACACGGCCATGTCCTATGGTCGTGTCTCTCACACGGCCGTGTCTCAGCCCGTGTGTTTACTACTGAGCATTCTGTTTGCGTTAACTAGGGTGTAGGGGACACACGGCCTGAGCACACGCCGAAGGGCGTAGACCGGGTGTCACACACGGCCTAAACACATGCCCGTGTGCCCAACCGTGTGGACAAATTTTAGGCTATTTCCAAGCCATTTGTCACCCTTAAGCACTCACATACTTAAACCCACTTCATGGCATGCAACATGGCACACTTGGGTACTTAAGCATTCACATTCATGGTTAAATTATGTCTATAATGACATATAACACATATTCAACTTGACATGTTTCTTTAAATCTTTCCACATCAATTTCATATTCAATCCACATTATTAACCCACTTCCAAATTATTCATGTATTTTATGGATATGGTCACCCTATTGGTCATAAACTATCTATCAAGCACATATGCTATTCATCACACTCCTCATCCACAACCACATCAAAGCATAAACAGACTTGCATGCATGTATAATCAGTTAAAGTTACAACCCGTTAATCAATATGGGCCATCTCTCATGGCCATATACAAAATAATTGTAACACCATCATAGGCCAACACATTTGGCTAACCAATATGACACATAACAAAATAACCAAGTTTCTTATACATGCCATACTCAAAATAATGAGACTAACTATACCCTAAATATCCAATTGATAGTGTGAACGAGCCTCCGACGTCCTTTGATCCCCGAGCTAGCTTGGCGATGCTATAAGAAAATGGAAAAGAGAGGAAGCAAGCATAAACTTAGTAAGATTGCATGTAATTAATAAGCAATAAAAATATGCATTTTTATACACATACATAACATAATTTAAGTCATCTCATCCTTAATAATCTTAGTAGTCATATTCTATCTCATTCGATTTACATAATGTTTAATAGAACTCAAGATCATAATTCCTTCATTCTCACATTACCAAAGTTTTATCATTTCTTATTCTCAATAACTACGAGCTTGGCGTACATACCTGTACCCTTTCAACATAATCATACCTCGTCATTCCTTTGACAAATCCTTGGACTACCCGTTGAACCACTTGGAATACTAAGGGATTTTTAGGAAATCATGTACACATGGTAAGGTGCCAATGCCATATCCCCGATATGGTCTTACATGGGACCACATATCGATACC
Organism: Gossypium anomalum; assembly: GCA_025698475.1. Classification (NCBI taxonomy): domain Eukaryota; kingdom Viridiplantae; phylum Streptophyta; class Magnoliopsida; order Malvales; family Malvaceae; genus Gossypium; species Gossypium anomalum. Next base: position 46,885,645 of record CM046963.1, read on the forward strand.
AATGCCAGGTCCCAGACATGGTCTTACATGGCATCACATATATGGAAGGCGATAACCAAGCTATGGTTACATGATGTCTCATATCGATGCCAATGCCATATTCCAGACATGGTCTTACATGGGATCACATAACGATGCCAAAGTCATGTCCCAGGCATGGTCTTACATGGGATCTCACATCGATGCCAATGCCATATCCCAGATATAGTCTTATACGGGATCTCATCAACCCAATGTCATGATATTTATACCCTAAGTATTCTTAAGGTTTAACCGGCTTTCATCACCTCAAATCTTTGCTAGACAACATCAATTATACTCAGAAAGACAAACATACAATCCATGCAACATTAAGTGTTAAATACATAATAAAATGCCGTATCAATTACACACAAACTTACCTCGGTACAAAATATGGACAATTAGTTTGATTTAGTCCAAGATATTGTTCTTTCCCTAGTTTAGGCCCGAACTCTGCTTTTCTTGATCTATAATGGAAAATTTCACTTATTTAATTATCACATTATTCAAAACAGCCCATAAATCATACTTTGAAAAATTACAATTTTACCCCTAAACTTTTACATATTTACACTTTTGCCCTTAGGCTCGTAAAATGAAATGTGTCTATTTTCTTGGTTACCTAAGCCTAGCCTATTCATATTCCCTCTTATAATAGCCCATATTTTTCGTCAAATCACATTTTTAACACCAATTTTACATGTTTTACAAACAAGTCCTTTTTAGTGTTTTCATGAAAAATCACTTAGAAAAAGATGTTCATCTAACACCAAACTTTATAATCCTCTATTAATCATCAAAATACATGCATGACACACATGGTTAAATTTTTTAACATGAATCCTAATTCAAATAAAGGGTAGAAATAGCTAAATCATGCTTCAAGGATCTCAAAAATTCAAAGAACATTAAAAATGGGGCTAGGATTGACTTACTATCAAGCTTAAAAGTTAAAGAAACCCTAACTATGGTGTCTCTTCAAATTCAGCACATGCATGGAGAACATGAATAGATTTTGGCTTCATTTTCCCTTTTAATTCATTTATTTACAAAATGACCAAAATACCCTTAATGCCTTTCTTTCTAATTTTTCCTCTTATGCCCATTTTTGTCCAAAAATATAGAAATTGGTCAAATTTATATTTAAGAACTTCTAATTAATAATCCATGGCAATTTCATGCTTAAAACTTCTAGAATACAAGTTTTGCAACTTATTCAATTTAGTCCCTAAAGTCAAATTGGAAATCTTTCACATAAAATTTCTTCATGGAATTTTCTCACAAGCATGGAATCATATCATAAACCTCATAATAATCACAAAATAATTATTCCTACTTCAAATTTGTGGTCTCGAAACCACTATTCTGACTAGACCCTAATTCGAGATGTTACAATAAGGCATTACTTGACTTAAACTCAAACAAACATTCAAAATCGGGACATAAATTTCCACTAAAATTTAAAACTATTCAAAAATATTCATATCGTCCCTTAAATGAACCTACAAGGCCCAAAAAATGCATTAGGAGTGGTTCGGGACTAAACCGAGAACTTTAGAAAACTTCCCAACACTTAGAAAATTTTTGGCCAAAATAGGGGTCACAAGCCTATGTGGCTTCAGGACACGCCCGTGTGGGTAGGCTGTGTGGTCACACACGCCCATGTCCTTAACCCGTGTAACTCTCTATTTATAACACGGGTTAGGGATATGGGTGTGTGTGACCACACGACCTACCCACACGGGCATGTCCCAAGCCACACGGGCATGTGACCGTAGTTTTAGCAAAAATTCTCTAAGTGTCGTAAAATTTTCTAAAGTTCTCAATTTAGTTCCGAACCTCTTCCAAAGCATGTTTTGGGCCTCATAGGCTCGTTTTAGGGACGATATGAATGTATATGAAAAGTTTTAAAATTGGATCGAAATTTACAACTCAAAATATATGTTTGCTTGTGTTTACGTCCGGTAATGCCTCGTACCTTCTTTCGGCGTCGAAATGGGTAAGGGGTGTTATAGTGGTTGCCTATCTGTTCACCCGGGGAGTACTAAAATGTAGAATGATTTGAAACAATTGTATTGCTGGTCAGGTATGAAACGAGACATTTTAGAATTTGTGTCGAGCTGTTTAGTTTGTCAACAAGTTAAAGCCGAACATCAAGTGCCTTTGGGATTACTACAGCCTGTGATGATACTAGAATGGAAATGTGATAGAGTTACGATGGATTTCGTATTGGGATTACCCCTGTCTCTGAGGAAGAAAGATGTTATTTAGGTTGTCGTTGATCGACTGACGAAATCTACACATTTCATTCCAGTATGTACAGACTATTCACTTGATAAATTAGCTGAATTGTACATTTTAGAGATTGTTAAATTGTACATTGTGCTAATTTTGATTATTTCGTATAGAGAGCCGAGGTTTACGTCGTGATTTTGGAAGAAGTTGTACGAAGCTCTGGGTACAAAGCTGAACTTTAGTACTGCATTTCATCCGCAAATCGACAGTTTGTCTGAAAAAGTAATTCAGATTCTCGAAGATATGCTACATTGTTGTGTTTTAGAGTTCGAAGGCAACTGGGAGAAATATTTACCATTGGTTGAATTTGCGTATAATAACAGCTTTCAATCGAGCATAAAGATGGCACCAAATGAAGCTTTGTACGGTCGCAAATGTCGAACTCCACTGTATTGGACCGAGCTGAGTGAGAAAAAGATTCACGAGATTGATTTGATCAGAGAGACTGAGGAGAAAGTAAAAGTAATTTGCGACAGTTTGAAAGCAACTTTAGATCTATAGAAATCATACGCAGATTTAAAATTAAAAGACATTTAATTTCAGATTGATGATAAAGTATTTCTAAAAGTATCTTCGTGGAAGAAAATTCTTTGATTTTGTCGCAAAGGCAAACTGAGTCCAGGAATTATCGGGCCGTATGAGATCATTGAAAGAATATGACCAGTGGTATACCGGCTAGCATTACAGTCAGAATTAGAAAAGATCCATAATGTGTTTCATGTTTCGATGTTTCATCGTTATAGATTGTGTAACACCCTTTACCTGTATTCGATGCCGGAACCAGGAATGAGGCATTATCAGACTTAAACTCAAACAAACATTCAAAACCGGGACATGAATTTCCACTCAAATTTAAAACATTTTGAAAACATTCATATCGTCCCTTAAACGAGCCTACGAGACTCAAAACATGCATTAGGATTAGTTCGGGGCTAAACCAAGAACTTTAGAAAACTTCCCAACACTTGGAAAATTTTTCAACAAAATAGAGGTCACACGTTCGTGTGGCTTTGGGACACGCTCGTGTGGGTAGGCCGTGTGGTCACACACGCCCGTGTCCTTAACCCGTGTAACTCTCTGTTTATGACGCCATGCACCAATGGGAGTCACACGGCCAAGTCACACACCTGTGTGCTAGGCTGTGTGGCGAATTTTCATTTTCGAAATTTTTTATAAATTAGGTGCAAACTTCACACGCCCTAGACACATGCCCATGTCCCCAGGCCGTGTCCTTCACACGGCTGAGACACACTGCTGTGTCTCTCTCGTGTGGACAAAAATAAGGCTATTTACTAAGCCATTTTACCACCCTTACTTGCACCAACCTACACCACAACAAGCAACACCAATCCAAGCATATCCATACAACCAAATCAGCCACAAACAAGATATCAATACACCATTTGCACATACTAACATCTATCATGAATAAACATAACATACTTTCTTTTCCACTCATGCCAAATTCATTTTCATGATAAGCATCATCACATAAATATACCAATGATCAAATAAAATAATATTAGCCAACTTCCAAATGGCCATATACAAAATGAATCATTAACCATTACAATGCCAACACATTTGGCTAAACCAATATGACACGTAATAAAATGACCAAGTCCCTATACATGCCATACTCAAAATGTTGAAATCAAGTATACCCAAAACAATCGTTTGATAGTGTGAATCGAGCTCTGATGTTCCTCAATCTCCGAGCTAACTTGGCGATACTATAAGGAATGGAAAGAAAAGGGGAGTAAGCTTTTAAAGCTTAGTAAGTTTGCATGCAAATAATAAGCAACATAAATCATACATTAATCATATAACTACTCAACATAAGTTAGCATAATTATCATCAAATATCTTAGGCTTAGCTTGCTCATTAGCATTCTTACCAAGAGTTCATCTCATACTAAAGTCCACACTTATGAGTTTTACATACATACCTGTACCAACTCATAACATAGTTGCACACTTTGTCATCTTTGACATACTCTTCGGATTACCCATTAAACACTTGGAATATTATCGGATACACAGAAAGTCTTGCACATAAGCGCCACATATGTAGCCAATGCTACCTCATATCTCATAACACATAGGGCTCGCACACGAGTTAATCACGGGCCTGCTCACACAAGCTGTCAGTCAAGACGTAGCTACACGGGCTACTCACACAAGCTGTCAAGTATCTGCAACACATGCCGGACTATCCAGCCACCGGTAGGACATACATGCCCAGCACCCGGTGTGACAGCCCTAATTTAACCCTGGTCAGAAAGTGGTTTTGGGACCACAAAACCGAGTCATAAAATAATTAACCGTTATATTCTATGCTTATTATATGTGTAAATGCATGTGTTAAAGTTTCATGCTTTGATTTTTTTATTTGAACGTGAAATTTAGTAAATAGGATTTATGTGAGACATTTTTGAAATGTGATAGGTTAATTTAAAATGGTCTATTAATGTATGTTATAAAAATAATGGACTTGCATGTCAATTCATCCATTTTAGATAGTGGCCGGCCATGTTGTAATTTTATACATATATTATATGTATTTTCTATTAGCATTATTTCAATTAAATGAATTAAAGATGAATAAAAGAATAAGGGTAATAAAATAATGTGTTAGTGGGAGGAGAAACCAAAGTTGGTTCATCTTTGTTCCTCCATTGCCGTAGCTAGAAAAGAGAAAGAAGAAATTTTTGTTAAAATTTTCGGCTAAGGAGATTGCTAAAATAAGCTTAAGAGCAAGGAGGGTCGAAGTTGGATAGGGGAAAAGAGAAAGTAATTGAGTAGCCGTTCCACAACCGTTCAAGTATATCCGAGGTAAGTTTTGAATAGTTATATTTGGTACGTAATTGATAATATCTTGGTATGTATGATAGCTGTACTGCGATCTAATGATGCTATTTGAATATTATTGTGTGTCAAATAATTTATGTTTAAGGCTTAAAGCCGAATAGTCATTAGAAGATAAGTTTGGAAAGTAAAAAAGGGACATATATTCTTATATATGTTATTGAGCCAAAGGTTATATGAATTGGTGCCTATATTATACTATTATTTGAATGGAATAAATAAACTATGATTGTGAGATGTTGTGTGAATTGAATTCTCTTACAAATAAGTATGCATGACATTCAGTGAGGAAATATATCCGGACTTAAGGTCATGAGCTATATCTTTGGAATTATGTGCAGGCTAAAGTCCCGCAGTTTCGAAGTGGTATTATACCGGTTTAAATTCTATGAGCTTGTGCCGTAATTGGTTTCAAGTTCTAAGACTTGACAGGCTTAATGCCAGTAAGTTAAGTAAGATTTCGATATTTAATGTCCACAATAAACCTTCGTCAAGTAAGTACTATACATTTAAGATGTTCAGGTACGTATTTCTTAATCATAGCTGAATTTATTTCGAAGTAAATCATCAGCATCAAAGAAGAATATATATATATATATATATAAATATGATTGATGATTATATTTACGGAAATGAGAATGATTTAATCGGTCATGATATAATTGTATATGAATTATATGTTAAAATTTCTTCATGTACTCATGTACATTCAGTTAATGATTTTGTGAATTATTAGTATTAAAGAATGATACTTAAGTGTGAATGGTTGTTATATCTATAAGAAAAACAATGACCTATTTGGTCAAATGTTTCTAATATACAAGATTATTTGATTTAAATGAATCGTATGAATTTTAAGTAGAAGAAAAATATGTGCTGATAAATCTATGTATATGTTTATGTGTATTCGGCCATGAAGCAATTTGAATTGAGAATAAGTCTGTTTAAATGAATGTTTCGATTTTCGTTAAGTTTTTAATTGTTTGTGATGCTTAAAACTTACTAAGCTTTGAAAGCTTACTCTGTTCTTTATTTCTCTATTTTATAGATTGTTGATTTTGGCCACCAACTCGGGATCGTTAGCAGTTCATCACACTATCGATATTTTTGGTACAGTTATATTTTGGACTCGATATGGCATGTATAGGTTAGGCTGATGATAACTATGTTTTGAAATTGTAAATATTTTGGCCTTATGAAAATGGCGTATAACTTGAATATCATTATGTATTTCAGCTCGATCTCTGTTTATGTTTATTGACAATGTGAATGAGATAATAAAATGTTTAGTTCGGTAATACCTCTTAGCCTTAATCTGATGATCGGATTCAGGTTAGGGGTGTTACACCTGGATTCACATAAATCACATAACTCATGATTTCCTAGTGACATGTCACTTGTATCCTAAACTATTCCTAAGGTTCAACCGAGATTTTCTCATTCGTCAAAACTTCGTTGAATATTTCCATAGAAACAATCATATAATTTATACAATATTAAGCATGAAATACATAATATAACATTGCATTATTTACACACAAACTTACCTCGGTACAAAATAGTAAGAATTGACCTAATCGTCAATAACCTTGTTCTTCCCTCGATCAAGGTCCGAACTTTATTTTTCTTGATCTATAATAGAAAATTTAACTTATTTAATTCTCACATTACTCAATGCTATCCAAAAATCAACTTATGGCAAAAATTATATTTTTGCCCCTAGACTTTGACATATTTACATTCTAGTCCTTAGGCTAGTAAAATGAAATGTATCCATTTTCTTTGTTACCCAAGCATAACCGAACCTAAATCATGTTCATAACAGTTCACATTTTTCATCAAATCACATTTTTACTACCCATTTTTACAACTTTTACAAATAAGTCCTTTTGATGCATTTTCACTAAAAATTACTTAGTAAAAGTTGTTTACCACACCTTAAACATACAATATCTTCCATCAAACATCAAAATACATGCATGTCACACATGGGTAAATTTTTAAACATGAACCCTACTTCAAAATAATGGTAGAAATAGATAAATCGATTTACGAGGACTTTAAAAACGTAAAGAGCATTAAAAAACAAGGCTAGGATGGATTTAAAATCAAGCTTGAAAGTTGAAGAAACCCCTAGCTATGATGTCTTGAGAGTTTTAGCCAAGGTAGGAGAAGATGGACACAATTTTGACTTTATTTTCCCTTTTTATTCTTTTATTTACCAAATGACCAAAATGCCCTTAATGCTTTTCTTTCAAAATTCAGCTATCCATGCCCCTTTTTTTCGAAAAAATATAAAATGGTCTAATTATCAACTAAGGACCTCTAATTTAAAATATCATAGCAATTGGACACCTTTAACAAGTAGAATTCAACTTTTGCACTTTTTACAATTTAGCCCTTTTGACTAAATTGAGTGTCCAAATGTCAAAATTTTTGAATGAGATTTTTACAAAATTGTTCCATAAAACTGTAAACCATAAAAATATAATAAATATGGATTTTTCTAAGTCAGATTTGTGGTCCCGAAACCACTATTCCGACTGGCCCCAAAATCGGGTTGGTACAGATCGGATCCATCACATGTAATTTCTCCTGCAGAGATCGAAATTCAACCCGACATGACCTAAAATGAAGAACTGATCATAATTTTAGCTCGAGAGGTTAAACAGTTGAGAAATAAAAACATAGCTTTAGTGAAAGTACTTTGGCAACGAAACGGTGTCGAAGAAGTTACTAGGAGCCCGAGGAAGCTATGAGAAAATAGTACCCTAACCTCTTTTCTGGTAAGATTTTCAGGGACGAAAATCCCTAAGGGGGGAGAGTTGTAACAACCCGTTTTTGGTCAAATCAAAATAGTGGTTTTTGGACCACAAATCCAAAGCCAAAATAATTATTTTATTTATTATTTTAATATTTACAGTATGATAGTATGGTTGTGTAAAAATTTCGTTAAGAAATTTTATTGTTTAAGTGTTTAATTTGATAAAAAGGACTAAATTGCGTAAAGTGCAAAACTTGTGTTCTATTAGCTAAAGGTGTCTAATAACTATAGAACATTAAAGTGAAAGTCCTTATGTTGTAATTAGACCATCAATAGTATGGGTGGACAAAGATGGACATCTTTTTAATGGTTTTAAAGATTAATGAATAAGGTTAAATAGGTAATTTGGTTAATTAAGGTAAAATAAATAAAATCAAAACCATATTTTATTAGTTATCTATCTTCTCTAGCCGAAAATTTAAAGGGAGAACACCATTTTAGTGTTTGAAGTATTTGGGACCTTCATTAGCTCAATTGTAAGTCCGTTTTTGTTCCGTTTTTAATGTTTTCTATGTTTTTGAGATCGTTGCAGCTAGGTCTAGCTAGCCCAGGGACTATTTTTCAAAATTGTTAAAGATTTAGGATGTTGTCATTGATGAATCTATGAGTATTTTGATGCTTGATGATAGTTATACAAGTTTTGTTAAGTAACTTTTAGTGAAAATGCAAATTAGGGATTAAATTGTGAAATGTGGAAACTTTGTGGTTAAAATGTGAAATAAATGGAAATTATGGGCTGATATGAGTTGGTATTAAATTGCATGAAATTTTGATTTTATGAAATAAGGACTAAATTGTAAAAATGTGAAACATTAGGGTAAATGTGTAAAAGTGCTTTAATGTGAATTTTGGACTAAATTGAATAGAGAGGTAATTAAATAAGTTAATTTTGATTGAATTTAGACCAAGAAAGGTGAAATACGGACTTAGATCAGGGACAGAACAAGGTTTTGGAATAGTTGACTCATGTCGTCGCTTTTGCATCCGAGGTAAGTTCGTATGTAATAAGTTTCATTATAAATGTATTTTAAATGCTTTGATATTATTGAATACGAGACCATGGACATGTTTGACGATGATTCGACAAACGTGAAAATCCCGGTTGAACCTTAGGAATAGATTAGGATACGAATGACAAGTCATTAGGGGTTATTGTGATTATGTGATCCATGTGTTGGTCCTTTACGTCCTACCGGTGGCTGAGTATACCGGCATGTGTTGCAGTTACTTGACAACTTGTGTGAGCAGTACCGTGTAGCTAAGTCTTGACTAACAGCTTGTGTGAGCAGGGTCGTTGATAGCTCTAGTATGAGCAGTATATGTAATACGAGATTGAGATAACTTCTACTATATATGTGGCACTTAGGGTGCGAGTTTCTCGTGTATCCGATAGTATTTCAAATGGTTTAACGGGTAAATGAAAGACGTGGTTGAGTATGAGATTGATACGAGATGGTACAAGCATGTAAATGAATCGTATAAGCTTTAAATCGAAGAAACTTGTGAAGGACACGTTTAATCTTATGATTGAATATATGTAAGGTTTGTTAGTTAAAATGGGTTACATGTTGATATATTCAAATTGCTGAATTGTGCATTTATGAATAGATTGAGTTTATTTCATACGAACTTACTAAGCTATAAAGCTTACTTTGTTTATTTTTACTGTGTTTTATAGTGAATTCAAAGCTAGCTTGGATTTGGGGATCATCGGAGACTTCGTCACAGTATCCTACTATCACTTTGGTACTTTTGAGTTTATGTTTTGAGTTATATGACATGTATAGGATTAAGGCTATTTTGCTTATGAGTTGATAATGATTTTGGTCATTTGAAATGGCTTGTAAATGTTAAATATTTAGTTTTGTATATTGCCATAGGAGTTGGCTTATTTGGTATGTTTGAATCATGTATATATATATGTGTGCATGGCTTATATTATGAAGCTTGTGGATATAGACATGGTGGATGCTAAATGGTTGAAATTAGAGAACATAAATGTTTGTGAAATTGAGCACATTGATGCATATTTGGAAGTGTATAAATAGTTGAATTGTATATGTGATTTTGGTATAAATGGTATAGTCTATTTTGTGACTTGTGTGTAATGAGAAAGGTGGTATAAAATATGCATGAATTAGGCTTGAATTGGTTGGTTTAAACCCCAAATTATACTATTTTTTGGTGCCAATTGGGTTGATGTAGGTGTACACAAGTTTGGGTGGCAAAATGGCTTGGTAAATGTCTATTTTTGTCCACATGGCCAGAGACACGAGTGCGTGTCTCAGCCGTGTGAGACACACGGTCATGTACACGGCCATGTGTCCTCTGGTGTTGAATTAGAAACCAAGTTAGTATGCTCCACACGGCCTCACACACGGGTGTGTAACTTGGCCGTGTGGCATAAGTCAGTATATCATACAGGTTTGACAAGGCCTAGTACACGGCCAGGTACACGGGAGTATATGGCCATTTTTAGGGCACACGAGCTTGTCACAAGGGTGTGTATGTTGGCCGTATGACCTAAGTCAAAGAGTTGCACGAGGTCAGACACGGGCTGGGACACGGCCATGTGCTCTTATTTCGAATGTCCACATGGCCTGCGACACGGGCGTGTCTTTGGTCTTGTGAGACACATGGACGCGTGTCCCGTATTTTTGAGAAAATTTTCTAAGTGTTCTAAAAGTTTCTAAAGTTATCGGTTTAGTCCCGAACCACCCTAAATGCATGTTTTGGGCCATATAGGCTCGTATTAAGGATAATATGATTGTTTGTGAATGAATTGTATTTGAATTGACTAATTGTATGAGAAATGTATGTTTAAATGCATTGAATATAGGTAAGGGGTGTCACAACCTTAAAGTATTTTCCTTACAGTAACGTAATTGGTGGAACCTCAAGTTTACAAAAACAAAAAACAAATAGGTAATTGCTATAGTTATAATAAATAAAACATTTAAGCTTAAGGGCCCAAACATTTTTAAAACACAAAAGTTCATTGTAAAGATTTAAGGAAAGGACGTCATTTGGTGCATACAATTTTTGTTACAGAATTTTATTTTTCAGATTTCAAAGATTGACGCCACGGAATGTATTCTCTGGTATAGTCAAAGGTTCTTTTATTTCTTCTAGGGTCCAAGAAGGAAATAAACAAAGTAAGTTCATAGAAAATAATGGAAAAGTTTGTGAGTTTTGAAGGGAGGAAACTACTTATCTAGTTGAAAGGGTGCCTCCATATGCAATAGCAGCGATGAAGAAGGACAATCGGTGAACAGAACACATGGAGGGAGACGATTAATTTTTGCAAAAGCCCCTGATTTTGTTTTTCCATATACCTCTAAGGAGGGATGAACGACTCCTTTATTATTGACCGGGTTATTACGGGGAATAGAGAAAGGGTTTATTTATTTTTTGTTGCTTTGATTGTTGGATACTGTGTTGTCGTTTCATATGTCTTTACTTTTTGTAAACCCTTGTTGTTTCATGTCTTTGCTTTTGTAAACCCTCTGTTGTTCAATAAATTAAATCCGGGAATTATTTTAAAAAATATGCATATGCATTTTATCAAATACACATATAGATATATATGCAGAATTGAATTACCAAATCTGAGGTAAAAACACGTTTTGCCACGATCGGAAGAGATTATTTTTATTTTCTTTTTTCATCTATTGAAGAGAGCGAAGCCCCAAAACAGAAAAAGAAAGAACACAAAAGCAACAATAAAGAGGCAACAATGCATTGCTTCCTAAAATGAAACGAGTCCACTTAGTGTTTGTAAATCATACCAGGTAGATCATAAAGACTATTTTCCATTTTATTTCCAGTTTATATTTCAATTCCAAACCAAAGCAAAAAGAAGAAAATGGCCACGAATCGTGCCCTAGAACCCAAGATCGGACCCGATGGACTCGCTAGGGAAGCTCCTGTCATCGCCTACACTGAGAAGGTCGTTTCTCTTTCTCCTCTCTTCTCTTTGTGTTTCGTTATTACTCTGCTGAAAATGTCATGGCGAATTCTTATGGTTTTTTTCTTCTGTGGCGGCAGATAATCGAAGAAGAGCGGGTTCAACTCAAGAAGTATGTTCATTTTGTTAATTTTAAATTTCTATTTTTGTATATGTGCTTTTTTAGATAATTTATTTTTCACTTGCCTTGGTTCAATTGTTGTAAACCTGGCTTATATGGACGACTTTGTTCAATGCTGGGATTTAATCCAGTAATAGTAAGGAGAGTGTTCTTCTAATCCTGCATTGCAATGCACGTGTTTAGGTAGAAAAACAGATGAGAGTATATATGAGTTTTCTATAAATGGTCAGCCTTTGAAGAATTACCTTAAATCCTTATTGTAATTCTAATCTAGAGGGATAAGAAGTGATTTGTGCTGGTGCATTAACTTTCATGTGAGTTTGATACTACTTAAAACTTTAATTTAGTCCTAAATCTTAATTGAATTTACAGCTTCACTAAGTCTTATTATTCAAATCTGAAACAGATTCGAATTGCACTTGCTTAGAAGCTCTGGCATTTCTTTTGTGTCTTTAAGTTTAGGATTATCTTTTACGTATATGTATTGACAAAAAGTTCAATATGACAATTTTTGTTTACTCACTTAATTAATCAAGTTTAAGAAAGCTCTTTTGTTTATTTTCTTGGGATTCAGTTATTAAAATATAACAATTTATAGTACAAAAAAGAATTCTGTTTGTATCTTGGAACTTTATTATCTAGTCTGTAGCATTTACTTGTACAAATTAAGGTTGAAAGAGGATTGTGCTTTATATGGTTGTCATTTCCCTTCTCTTTAATGTTCTTTCAGTTTGTTTCTCGTGATTTCAATTGCTGGAGATTTTATCTGATCTCTATTGATTCACACTTCCAGATACATAGAAGAAAACTATTCTAAAATACGTGATGTTGAAAGAGAACTAGCAAATCTTACAATGGAGATGAAACTCACTGCTGGGCCCAAAAAAGCAGGTTGATATGCTGCTGCCTGTATAAATATTTTTTCATTTATATGTATTTTTCTATAATGGGGTGATTCTTACATGGTATGATGTGTGGTACATACTTTCAGCCCTTGAACATATGAGAAAGAAAATCGAAATGTCAACTGAGAGAATACGTATTGCGAAGCAGAAGGAAGAACAAGCACGAAAGGTTTGTTGCATTCTCTCTCTCTCTCTCTCTGGTAGATTCTGGAATTTACTTATACATGATAATTATGGTTGTATTTGAATTAATTAAGGCCTGAATTGATTTTTTGGGACTTGCTACTGGCTACTGAATAATTTTTCAGTTTCTTTTACAATCCATTTTACTAGCAAGTATAGTGCCACGTGTCTTTAGTTTTATTGCAGCTCTTTAATATGTATTTCAGATTTGGGAAGCAGCATTGAAGGCTTTGAATGATGAGGAAGCACTTAAGCAGAAGTTATGTGAGGACTTAAAAAATCTGGTATACTTCTTTGCTGTAGGTGGATAAGCTTGCATTATTGCACTGTACTAAATTGATTCTTTCATTTGATAGGTTCAAGAAAGCAGTAACTCCCAGTTTGCTCGACTTGAGGAGTTGAAAAGGCGATTGGAAGCTCTGAACCCAAGTAGGGCATCTGCTTTGTCTAGTCATGTGAGCTTTCTTTTTATTCTTTCTTATTACACTACAAGTTGTTCATGTAGTATCCAATACTTCTATGGTGTTCTAGGAGGAGGTAACTTCTTTAGAACAATAATTAAAATAAGCATGTCACCAGATAAAAATTGGTTCTCTGTTATTGTGTGCTCTGCTTTTTAATTTTCTATTGCTGACCATTTTTGCATTCACTGTGTTATAAACTGGATTGATAAGGAGGTGTCATATCACAATGGAAAAGATATTCATGTGTTTGAGCGTTTACAAACTCAAGAACTTTTCCTGACTACCTACTATAGTCCTTTTTGATTCATTGTTAATGTTTGGTTCCCTTTAGAAAATTGTTCTATTAATCAGTCCAGACTGCCCCTTATCTGTGATATAAAGAAGGGGGAAAATGAAGCGAGATTATCATCTTAATCTGCTGATCTTTCTGAGATTATGTTTGTTCTTCTGTAATAAACTACTCTGGAGTGTAGATGTATGGAAATTGGTTTCAAGAATGCCTGGAACAGTTTCCTGGTTTGCTCAGGTGACCTAGGATCATTGTGGAGATGGCTATTCTTAAGAAGCCAAAATTAATGGTCTTCTTAACTGCTCCATTCTTGGGCATTATTTTTGTATCTCTTTTATATTGTCAGGGATTTGGATTTTTCTAGGCTCGGGTATATGTGCACAAGTCATAGAATTTTAAAAGTTTTCCCTTGGATCATGTTTAGGACGTGAAAGCAATTGGATTAACACAGGGTGCTGCGACTATGGAATCTTCCTCAGTTTCTCAAACAACAGATCTGAGGCCTACTTTTTCAGATAATGTACCTAATCTAGGTAATGGTGGAAATGTTCCGGCAATGAATGTGCATAATAAACTGCCCACAAATGATGGAGAACTAAAAGGAACAAAAAAAAGTCATTTTCATGGAAGAGGAAAAGGAATTGGTGCCATGCCAAAGGGTAGCGGATCTACAGCACCTGGCTGGACAGGGGCAGGGTTTGATGTGGATGGTAGAACCTAGAGGCATAATTTCAGGTCCTCTTTACTGAAATCAGGACAAACTATCATGTACGGGATATCACCAGTCTTTCTCCCGACCCTTGTATCCTTTCAATTGCATATAGCTTGTTGATATGAATGATGTCATATGGCTTTTCTTTCTTATTTATTTCCTGAACAGATAAGTGTCATTAGTATTGTTTCCAAGGAGGAAATTTTTTAGAATCCATCTCTTTAAAGAAATAATAATATAAATAATTTGGGAAACTCTTTGGTATCAAAACTTCGAACCAGTTTTGTGGGAACAAAGTTTTGTAATGGAATTTAATAGATGAAGGTTTGAGGTTTGAAATTTGTGCCACTGAGGTTTTCTTGCATAAGGTAAAATCGCTGGATGATTTGCTACATTATAGATTTGTAACATTCTATACCCAACTTGATTGTCGAATTCGAGTTATGGGATATCATACTTGTTGTCGGAGCAACCATGATCAATTTCAATTCAATTTAACAATTGGTACATACTATCTAGTTCAAAACATCATTTTTTTCATGTTATACAATCGTATGCGAGACTTGTACAAGTTTATGGAAGCTCAATAGATAATTCAAGATCGAATAAGAATCAAATTGTAAAATTTTTAAACTATCGGGTTGATTGCATGATTTTGGGGGTTCTAGGTCGAGATGTAACTCATTGACTTGTCCTCATTGTGATATTGAGAGCTTGACATCACAATGTCAGTCACTATTTTCAAAAGGTCCAAATGGTGCCAAAAAATCACAACTTGAATCAATTAAATTTGTCTCATTTCAACCAGATCAACTATTATATAAAATTCATATACACTAAACCAACCATTTATGTACTTTCAATTTAAACATTTATAATACAAAATCGACTTAAAACCTAGTAAATGTCATTTATCAAAGCAAAGGGGACTATAAAAACATTGTGGAGTCGAGTGCCACGGTTTGGAAGCTGAATCACTTCTCGTAACCTTGAGATTCACCTATGCTTATGCAAAGAATAAACAAACTGTACGCTAAATGAAAAAGCTCAGTGGTACTTTCAAGGCTCAAACCATATAAATAAAAACATTAACATAATAAGAATATAATCGATGCATAATTCAATTTTAACCAATTCAAATAATGTATTCATGATTCATATGCTAATTTCATTCACTATCTCATTTAGCAATTCAATAAAAACATAACATGACAAATTTTCTACCATTAAGGATATATGTGATACCATTTGATTATACCAATATCACATTTCTCTATCGAATCTACTAATTCGCTAAGTTTTCATATCAACCCTCCAAGCTTTTATAAACCGGTTCGCATGGTATTTCACATGCTACCGATAATCACATATCACATATATGCATTAGTAGTACTATTTCATATTATCAAATCAATTCAAATATCATTTAATCGATTCAAATTTTATAATCCTATTTAACTATGGTTTACTCATCTACCTCTTTCTTGAATCCCTAGCCTCAAAATCAGATTTTCTCTTTTCTTTGCCAAGTTCCTCGGCTTTACAAGGTCTGTCAACTAGCACCACAAATTCTTTCAACTCTAGAATCCCGACTAGCAATCTAATATCTTCGTTCAACCCATCTTCAAATCGTTTACACATAACTGCTTCGGTGGAAACATATTCTCGAGCATATTTACTAAGTCTTACAAACTCTCTCTCATATTCGGTCATAGACATTCGACCCTGTTTTAGCTCCAGAAACTCTTTTCGCTTTTGATCAATAAACATGTAACAGTACAATTTAGGGCCTAGTCAGAACAGTGGTCTTGGGACCACAAATCTGAAGTTAGAAAAATTATTTTATTATTTTGATGAGGTTATAGTATGATTTTATTAGTACATGAAAAAATTGGTGAGCTAATTTTAATGTTTTCAAGCCCGCTTGCGAAAAAGGACTAGATCGCATAAAAGGCAAAAGCTACATTTTAGTACCCAAAATGTGTTAAATAGCTAGCGAACTTAAATTTAGGGTGTTTAAAGGACAATTAGACCCTTGTGACTAGCCTAGTCGGCCATGATGTGAGGGGAGACAAAATTGTCAAAGTTTGGTGATGCTTATGTCACCAATTTTGACTAGTTTCATTTTAAATAAAAGAAAAAGAAAAAAAGAAGGAAAAAGCTATCATCTTTCTCCCTTTTTAGCCGAAAATATCAGCAAATATTTGGGGTTTAACAGCTTGAAATTTTCAGCAACTTAAAGCCCTCACAAGTAAGTGATTGCCACACCTTTTGTTGATGATTTTTGCATTTTTGAAACCCTTGAAGCATGAGCTTTCAAATGAGGGTGATATCTTGCAAAATGGTTAAGAGTTTAAGATTTTGCCATAGATGTTTTTGAGATGTTTATTGATTCTTTATGGAAGAATATGAGTCCTATTTGGGTTATAAACAACTTTTGTGAAAGGTGTTGCCATGAAAACACCTAAAAGGACTATTTTGCATAAGTTGCAAAATAGATGTTAAGTGTGTGAAATATTGAGAATTTGGGATTGATATAGTAGTAAAAAGAGTTTAGCTAGGCTTAAAATACAAAAAAATTCGATAAAAATTGATTTTTGAGCATAGGGGCAAAATGGTCATTTTGTCAAAGTCTAAGGGCAAAATGGTCATTTTACCAAAGGTGTGAATTTATGATTGCTTAATCCTAATTAGTGACTAAATGGGTGCATATTGTCATTATAGATCAAGATTTACCAAATCCAGAACCTAGGACAGGGAAGGCCAACAAACCGTGAGTCAACAGAGTAGTCAAGTACTTTTTGTAAATCGAGGTAAGTTGTATGTAAATAATACAACTACACTGTTAATACTTGCATTCATATTGCCTTTGAATTGATATTGTATGAGTTACTAAGTTATAAGTTGAGAATGCCTAGTAATATTTGAGATAATAGAGATATCCCGTTGAAACTTTAGGATACAAACTGGATATTCGTGCCAAGGCATTGGGTGAATTGTGCGCCAGTGTAAGACATGTCTGGAACATGCTTCGGCCACATTCTGAGAACCAGTGTAAGACCATGTCTGGGACATGGCATCGGCATCCAGGCGAGGGCTAGTGTAAGACATGTCTGGGACATGCATCAGCCATACAGAGATAGCCAGTGTAAGACGTGTCTGGGACACGCGTCGGCTAAGAGTTGTGCATCAGCACGCATATATGAGTGCCAATGTAAGACATGTCTAGGACATGCATCGGCCTCGACAGAGATAGCTAGTGTAAGACATGTCTGGGACACACATCGGTAATATATCCTATGTTAAAGGTTCAGAGAATATCCAGTAGTATTCCGAACGTTTTAATGGTGAGAGTTATAGATCAATCTTAATAAAGAAAGAATAATCATGTTGTGAGTGTTACAGGTACCTATATGATAAGCATGAGTAACGAGCTTAATTTAGAAAATGTGACTCGAGTAGATGACAAAGAGTAAGTTGAGTTATGTTTACATTTGAGCATGACATCTAGTGGTGAGATTGTTGTTGTATATTTATTTATATGCAACTTACTAAGCTATATGCTTACCCTCTTTCCTTTCCCTCTTCTTTCAGCGTTATTTAGCTAGCTCGAGGATCCCTTAAAATCAGAGATATCGATCACACTATCGTCCGCAGCATTCGGTATAGTTTGATTTATATTTTTGAAGGTAGGGCTAGACTAGGATGTTACATCATGAGATCTGTTTATTTATTTTGGCTTAAGTCAAAAGCCCTTATTTTGTATCAAGCCTAGAATAATGGCTATTATTCATATTGATGAATGCATATGATGCCCTTTCTATGGTTGAATTAATGTCTATTGTGATGAGATGGGTATATTGAAATGATCTTGTGTAGGTTGTTCAAGATGGGTAACAAAAAGGGCTTGGGAAATAGCCTAGTTTGTCCACACGGGTAAGACACACGGGCGTGTGTCTAGGCTGTGTGTGACACACGGTTCACACCCACGGGTGTGTGCTATGGTCGTGTGTCCCCTGCATTTAAAACTTTAAAGTCATTTTAGCACACAGGCAGGCCACACGGGCATGTGTCCATGCCGTGCCATAAAGTCAATATGTATGCTAGTAGCACACGGGCAAGAGACACGGCCATGTGTCTCAGCCGTGTGAAGGACACGGTTGTAGGGCACAGGTGTGTGCTTGGGCCGTGTTGTTTTGGCAGAATGCCAAGGTTTTCAGACACGGGCTCAGGACATGGGGATGTCCCAAGCACACGGTCGTGTGCTCTATACCCACACGGGCGTGTAGAACCTTGTTGCATGAAATTTTTCTAAGTTTTAAAAGGGTTCTTGATTGGGCTTTGAACCACCTCGGATGTATGTTTTGGGTCTTGTAAGCCCATATTTGGGA
Source organism: Gossypium anomalum (assembly GCA_025698475.1). NCBI lineage: Eukaryota > Viridiplantae > Streptophyta > Magnoliopsida > Malvales > Malvaceae > Gossypium > Gossypium anomalum. The sequence goes on from CM046963.1 coordinate 46,904,685, forward strand.
TAGATTTCTTGAGAAAGGAAAAGTTTTAAATTGTTTGAGATTTCATGGCCCAGATTTATATAGTTGATTAAGTTTTAGTCAGGTAATACCTCGAACCCTATCCCGGCGTCGGATACGGGCAAGGGGTGCTACAAAACTGCTGGCTAATGTATTTATTTTTGAATTTGGCTTGAAAGAATTCCCAAGTGACCTGTTCTCTCGGTAATATAGATACTAAATTATTCCACCATTGATATGATGTGTCTCTCAAAAGTGATACTGCACATTTTACACATTCAGCTGGTGTGTAGGATAGTTCATCAAATACTCTGATAGTATTCTCAAGACAAAACTCGGCTCTTACAGGGTCGTCATCAACAGTAGCTTTTAATTCTTCAGCCCCATATTTTCAGATTTTATCAACAGGCGGCTTATTCAATCATAGAGGTTCCAAACTTTGAGGAGCTACGAGAATCGGTTGGGGATTAGGTGGGGGTGGAGGTTGTTGAGCAGTCGGATTTGTTCGAACAAACTCCGTAAACCACTCATTTATCATCTGGAAGAAGGCTTCCTTGCCCTCTCCTCCCTGACTACCCGATACGGGTCTCGACTCAGATTGCGCTACCCGGTGAACAGAGGCTAGAGCATTACTTTCAATATCATCAGCTATAGCTCGATTGGGATCCATTTAGTATATGAAAACACGATTTAAACTGTCAGGAGATATCACACTATCAAAGGTTATATATGGCATGTATAGCTAGACTCTCACATCTCTACGTTAGTCCTAGAATCGACTAAACCGTAGCTTTGATACCAATAAATGTAACACCCCTCACCCGTATTCAACGCTAGAATAGGGTTACGGAGCATTACCAAACTTATTACATAAATACACATACAATTCTCATACACTTTTCCATTTCAAATATAAACATCATTTATAAACAATCACATTGTCCCTAATACGAGCCTACGAGGCCTAAAACATGCATTAAGAATGGTTCGGGACTAAACCGATAACTCAGAATTTATTTTTAAAAACTTAATTTTTTTTTGCAAAATACAGGGGACACATGCCCGTGTGGCTCAGCCGTGTGTCTCACACGACCAAAGATACGCCCGTGTCACAGGCCATGTGGACATTCGAAATAGGATTAGATGGCCGTGTCCTAGCCCGTGTCAGACCTCGTGTGACTTGGGTCACACGACCAACCACGCGCCCGTGTGACCAGCTCGTGTGCCTTTCGAAATGGCCACACACACCCGTGTGCCAGGCCGTGTGCTAGGCCGTGCCAAACCTGTAAGGTATACTGACTTATGCCACACGGCCAAGCCACACGCCTGTGTGCTAGGCCGTGTGGAGCATACTGACTTGATTTCTAATTCAACACTAGGGGACACACGGTTGTGTAACCTGAGCGTGTGTCACACACGACTGAGACACACACCCGTGTGGACAAAAATAGGCTATTTACCAAGCCATCTTGCCACCCAAATTTGCATAAACCTACACCAAACCAAATGGCACAACAGAAGGCATAAATAGGAAATTAACCAACCTCAACCAAGCACATTTCATACCATTTCAACACCAAAAATTTACATTCTCAAAACATCAATAAGACCACATTCATTTAAGCATCATCTTACCTAAAATCACATACATACCAATCTCAATTTATCAAACATATGTTACAAAAATTACCTTTCATCACAAGCATTTATATAACATTTACCATATGCATAACAAAGGCCATTTACACATATATATACAACTAAATTAACCAAAATAAGCCAAATCACTTGGCTATATATACATAACCAACCACTTAACATCCACGAGGCAATTCAAATGGCTAAATTCGTATCAACATATACCAAAATAACCATAACTCTTATACATTCCATATAACCAAAACATAAATTTAAAAGTACCAAAGTGATAGCTTGATAGTGTGATGAGGTCTCCGACGGTACCCAAATCCGAGCTAGGGATTTCACTATAAAACATGAAATAAAAATAAACAATGTAAGCTATAAAGCTTAGTAAGCTCGTATAGTTAATAAACTTAACTTACCATACATGTACAATTAATGCAATTAAACATATCATAAATAATTTCATATTGTTCCACAAACCTATCACATGCTCATTCACAAGATTAGATATGAAATTCACAAGTTTCTTCACTTCAATGCTTGTATGGTTTATATATGTAACACCCCTTATCCGTATTCAATGCTAGGATAGGGTACGAGGTATTACCAAACTCACATCGCAAGCAAATATAAAATTTTGAGTCATAAATTTGCATCCAAATTAAAACCATTTGTATTCAATCACAAAGTCCCTAATATGAGCTTACGAGGCCCAAAACATGCTTTAAAAGTGGTTTAGGACTAAACCGAGCACTTAGGAGAATTTTACAAACTTAATTTTTTTTTTTGCTATGAATAGGGGTCACACGCTCGTGTGGTTTGGGACACGCCTGTGTGGGCAGGCCGTGTGGTAACACACGCCCATTTCCCTCACCCGTGTAACTCACTATTTTGCAAAGCATGAACAAATTGAGGTCACATAGTCGAGTCACACGCCCGTGTGCTAGGCCGTGTGGTTAATTTAATTTTCATAAATAGGTGCAAACTTCACACGGTCGAGACACACGCCCGTGTCTATGCCCGTGTGCTCAATTCTGAGCATTTTGTTTCTCAAAATTAAGGTGCAGGGGACATACGACCGAAACACATGCCCATGGGGAAGACAGTGTGTCACACACGGTCTAGACACACGTTCGTGTGTCTACTCGTGTGGACAAAATAAAGGCTATTTACCAAGCCATTTGTCACCCTCATTTGCACATACACACCCACAATCTTAATGGCATAAATCATGGCATATTTAGGCAACCAAAACATCCACAAACAAGGACAAACCATGTCATTTCATTATCCACACTCAACATATTTACAACATCATATTTTGCCAAACCAAATCCTACCAAACATCACATTCCACAAGTTCTAATACGGCTACCAATAACATGCATAATTTTACTTAGTTTTCCTAGCACACCAATGAGCCAATCTTAACCATTCAACGAACAAAACCATTAAGCCACATTCAACCATTTACCAAGCATTTATAAACCACATCACACAAAAGATAATTGCACATGCATGCATATATAAATATATATAAGCTTACAACCAATTCAACCAAAATAAGCCAAGTTACATGGCCAAACACCACATCAAGCCTTTGACAATTACAAGCCAATACGTTTGGCCAAATTCATAATGACACATATAACAAAATGACCAAGTCCCTATACATGCCATATTCTCAAAATGTTTAAAATCATTAGTACCCAAAATGAAAATTGATAGTGTGATGCGAACTCTGAAAATCTCCAACTCGAGCTAGCTTGGTGACACTATAAAACATGGAAAATAAAACGGAGTAAGCTATATAGTTTAATAAGCTCATATGAAAGAAATAAGCTAACCTTACCATACATTAACATGCAAGTAATTTAACATAAGGTAATGCAATTTACCAAAATCTCATGACCAGAATTCATTACATCACAACTTGCCTTGAAATCATCATTCCACAAATTTTCTAAACATAAGCTTTGCGTACATACTTGTACCATCTTGTACTAGCTTCATATTTATTCTTATCATTGACATAGCCAATGAACCACTCGAAATATTAAATTCAGATACTCGGGAAACCTTACACACAAGGTGCCACATATGTAGCCATTGCTACCTCTATCTTATATCACATATATGCTCGCTCTCAAGCCAACAACGAGCCTGCTCACACAAGCTATCATTCAAGACGTAGCTACTCGGTGCTGCTCACACAAGCTATCAAGTAACTACAACATATGCCAGTATACTCAGCCACCGGTAGGACGTACAGGGCCAGCACCTGGAATCACATAACATAAAACCTTAGTGACATGTCACTTATATCCTAATCTATTCCTAAGGTTCGATTGGGATTTCTCGCTTGCCAAATTGTTGTCAAATGTGTCCGTAAGGGAAATTACACAATTCATGCATAAATTAAAACATTTAAACACATTTAAAGTAAAGCTTATTTAACATACGAACTTACCTCAGTTACAAAAATGGCCAAAGGGATCTATTCGTCAATTACTTTATTTTTCCTCCGATCTAGACCCGAACTTCATTTTTCTTGATCTATAATACCACATTTAACTTATTTAATCATCAAATTATTCAATTCAGCTCAAAAACACATTATGACTAAATTTACATTTTTGCCCCTAACTTTTCAACATTTTACAATTTAGTCCCTAGGCTCGTAAAATGAATTTCTTTCAATTTCTTCATAACCCAAGCCTAGTCGAACATTATTTATTCTCATAATAGCCCATATTTTCCATTTATTCACACATCTCTACACATTTTATAGACTTTTACAAATAAGTCCCTATTTAACGTTTTTATCGAAAATCACTTTGTAAATGTTGTTTATCTAACATCAAACATACATTTCCTACCATTAAACATAAAAATACACACATATTCATCATGGGTCAAATTTTAGACTTTAATTCTTCTTCAAATTAGTCCTTGGAAAGGCTAGATTAGGTTAAGACAACCTCAAAAACATAGAAATCATTAAAAACGGTGCAAGAACGGACTTACAATCAAGCTTGAAAGTGGCCAAAACCTTAGCTATGGACTCCTTGTGAATTTTGGCTACGGGGGGATGAAATTGAGAAGATGGACATCTTTTATTTAGTTAATTTTATCCTTATTGGCCAAATTACTAAAATACCCTTAATACATAACTTTGAAATTTCACCTAACCATGTCCATTTTTGTCCATCCTAAGGCATAATGATCTAATTGCCATTTAGGGACCTCTAATTAAAATTTCATAACAATTAGACACCTTTAACTTATATAATTCAAGTTTGGCACTTATTGCAATTTAGTCCTTCTAGCTAAATTGAGCACTCAATCGATAAAATTTCTTGACGAAATTTTCACACAATCATTTTATCATGCTATAGACCTTAAGGAAAAAATAAAATAAATATTTATACTTCAGATTTGCGGTCCCGAAACCACTGTTCCGATTTGAACCAAAAACGGGCTGTTACAATATACATACCTGTACCACTCATACTAATCTCATACCCATCCATGTCTTTGATGTACTTGTTGAACCATTTGGAATACTATTGGATACTCGGGAATCTTGCACTCTAAGTGCCGATACATAACTGAAGCTATCTCAATCTCATATCACATATAATGCTCACTCTCAAGCTATCAAAGGGTCTGCTCACACAAGCTGACGGTCATGATGAAGTTACACGGTGCTGCTCACACAAGCTGACGAGAATCCACAACACATGCTAGATAACTCAGCCACCGATAGGATGTACGGACCAGCACCAAATCACATAAACTCTAATGACATGTCATTCGTATCATAATCTATTCATAAGGTTCAACCAGGATTTCTCAATGCCGAATCTTTGTCGATTATATCCGCAAGGTCATATTCATAAATAATTCAATAATAAAGCATTTAAAACACAATTATACAAATGCTTATTAACATACAAACTTACCTTGAATGCAAAAATGATGAAACGAGTCGATTAGTCCTAAACCTTGTTTTTCCCTCGATCTAAATTTGAATTTTGCTTTTCTTGATCTAAACGTAATCAAAATTAACTTATTTAATTATCATTCTATTCAATTTAGTCCAAAACACACATTAAGGCATCTTTACACTTTTGCCCCTAATATTTCAACATTTTTACAATTTAGTCCTTATCTTATAAAATACAAATTCATGCAATTCAACCTATAGCCATGCTAGTCGAATTTCAATTAAGTCCTTAGCATCCCATATTTTTCATTTATTTCACAATTTAACTGCAAAATTTCAACATTTTTCAATTAAATCCCTAAATGAAAATTTTATCAAAAATCACTTTATAAATGTTTTTTATCTAACAACAACCATGCATTTTCTACCATCAAACATCAAAATACACACATATTCATCAATGGAAAAACCCTAAACCTTTAACAATTTTACAAAATAGTCCCTGGGCTAGCTAGATTAAGCTGCATAGAAATCATTAAAAACCGAGTTAAAAATCACTTACTTGCTAGCTAGAGAAGTGACCGAATGCTTCAAACATAAAAATGGAGTTCTCTTCTTCTAATTTTTTGGCTAAGGAAGGATATGGACATAAAATATGGTTTTATTTTTCTTAATTTTAATTTTATAACTAATTTACTTATTTAACCTTTAATATATAACCTTTAAAGCCATTAAAAGATGTCCATCTTTGTCCACTAACTTTATAAATGGGACAATTACAACATAAGTGCCTCCACTTTAAGGTTCTATAGCTATTAGACATCTTTATCTAATAGAACTCAAGTGTTACACTTTACGCAATTTAGTCTTTTTTATCAAATTAAGCACTCAAACGATAAAATTTCCTAATGAAATTTTCACACAATCATATTATCATGCTGTAAACATTAAGATAATAAAATAAATATTTCAACCTTAGATTTATGGTTCCAAACCACTATTCTGATTTGACTAAAAACGGGTTGTTACAGGGACGGACTGACCCAAATTCGAAGCGTTACATTAGCCACCTAAGTGACACTCTGGCTAACGACCACCCAAGACACACCTCGACCTTATAACACCTCAATCTTATCTAATTATTAGTTATTTATTAATGTGGTATGAGCCAATTAGAAACTTTTCCTAGGTAATTTAACTTAAGGGTATTTTTGTTATTTTACCACCTATGGTAAAACTAACCCTATTTTAAATCTAAATGTTTACCGACCTTCTTTTAGTCAAATTATACAAGCATAAAAATATTTAGCTTAATTTGAGTTCGTTTACTATGTCTAATTCAAGTTTTATTATTAGGGAGTAAATTGTAACAAATGCAAACTACCAATACCTATTCTGAATTATAAGCCCGATGATTATCTGCACGAATTGTTAGGGTGTTAGCTCTAAAAAGCTCAATGAATGTTAATAACAACAACTAGTAAATCAACATCCAAAACATGCTTAAATCACATCCAACCAATCACCAATTATCAACCGTAATAGTGAAACATGTCAATTTAATTTCCATATGCTTTATCAATATCAAGAATCAATTATTCATGGCTTACAAACATTGAATGATATAATAAAAATCACACATAAATATATTGGCATACACTTCTCATGGCCTAATCGGGTGATCATACATCAGATAAACGGATTTTCGAACTCCCATAAATATCAAAAGCAGTCCACCGAGTTGAACGGGCCAAAGCATGTGCTTCCTTATAGTGCTTTAAATAACCCAATGAGTGGAGACTCATCCTTAACACTCCCTTATCTACTCCAATCAAATCAGCCCACCTAGAGCCATATGCTCACATTGTCACAAATAAAGGTGAGTACTCACAAATCCTATGGCATGCCAACTATATCCAATGGAACCACCATCGATGTTGCCAATATATTCAGTCAAACATAGCATATAAATCAGTCATTATTGTGCTCAATTTAATGTGACAAAATGCTTATGTGTAACATGTAACACAGCCATTTAACATCCAATTAAATCAAGCATTTCATTTTCCATTTTCCAATGTTCAATTACCAATTGTAACATCGATATATATCATGATCAAAAACTCCAATAAACATGATTTAATCATAAATATGGTTAACCTAATTAAATTGCCCAAAAGTGCTTACTTACCACTATTCAATAAAATTCAACACTTGTACATATAATTTCAATCTTGCAAAAATCAATCATTCAACCATAATTAATCAATTGTAATTATCAATTAAGCTACTAATTAAGCATAAATGAGGGTCTACTTACCAAATCACCCTTAGAAACATTTACCACAAAATTTATTCTACCATAAACAAGTGATCAACCAAGAAAATCCAAGCTTCAATTCCAGTTAGCTTGGTCCTCTTCAAGATTTGGAGCTTCAACAGTGATAAATTAAACATTACCACCTTTCTAATGCTATAATAAACACAAATTTTAATTAACTATTCTAATCGAAATCCTCTCACAAAGATACCTTATCAAACTTGTAACATCAAGTCAGAAACTCGATTCCTTATAAAATCTATCTCTCCAGCCCTCCTAAACACTTTCAATCATCAATACTAGACCAAATACACTTATACTAAGCATCAATTTCATATTTAAATCCATTACTAAAATGCAAAAATGTGAAACTTTAGGGGTAAAAATCTAATTTTTGCCATAATGTGATTTTTGTTTTATTTGAATAGTATTATGATTAAATAAGTTAAATGTGATATTATAGATCAAGAAAACCGAGGTTCGAAACTAGAACGGGAAAAAACGAGTATTTGACGATTAGGTTTTCTTCATCATTTTTATGTCGAGGTAAGTTCGTATGTTTAATAATCATTAAATTATATATGTATTAATGCTTAATTGTTATATTTGTGATAAATGCTATATTATTGAAATGAAATGTGAATATTATTGAGTACGGTACTACGAAAATGACCGATAGGGATTCGGTACAGTGGGAAATCCCGATTAAACCTTCAGAATAGATTAGGATACAAGTGACATGTCACTAGGAAACCATATGTTATGTGATCTGTGTGAATCCGGGTGCTGGTCATGTACGTCCTACCGATGGCTGGGTAGTCCGGCATGTGTTGAAGATACTTGACAGCTTGTGTGAGCAACCCGTGTAGTTACGTCTCGACTAACAGCTTGTGTGAGCAGGCCCGTGATTAGCTCTTGTGTGAGCCCTATGTGTTATGAGATATGAGGTAGCATTGGCTACATATATGACACTTGTGTGCAAGTCCTTCCATGTATCCTATAGTATTCCAAGTGTTCAACGGGTAATCCGAAGAGTATGTCAAAGATGACAAAGTATGTGACTATGTTACGAATTTGTATAGGTATGTACATAAGTTTATAAGCATTGATTTCATGATATTGTGAGTTTATGGTAAATTCATTGGATACTATTACTTCATGAATTTGACCTTGAGATCTAAGATAGAAAAGGTGTCGAAAATCAAATAGCTGATCATCTGTCGAGGTTGGAACAAGATGAGGTAACTCGATCATGTGTGCCTATCAACGAGTTTCCCAGATGAGCACTTATTTGAGGTAAATCAAATTCATGAAACACCTTGGTTTGCTGATTTTGCCAATTATCTTGCATGTGGAATAATTCCTCAAGAAATGACATACCAACAAAGGAAAAAATTCCTTCACGATAGTCGGTATTATTTTTGGGAGGATCTATTTTTGTTTAAACAATGTGCAGATAATATAATCCGAAAGTGTGTAGCTGAAAGTGAGATTGCTGAAATCTTGTATCATTGCCATTCATCTCCAAGTGAGGGACACTTTGGTAGTTCACGAACTATAGCAAAGATTTTGCAGGCAGGTTTCTTTTGGCCTACACTATCTTAAGATGCTTATGCTTATGTGAAGAACTGTGATAAATGCCAAAGGACCAGAAATATATCAAAGAGGAATGAGATGCCCTTGACAAAAATTTTAGAGATTGAATTATTCGACGTATGGGGCATTGACTTTTTAGGCCTGTTTCCTTCTTCATATGGGAATAAATACATCTTAGTTGCTGTGGACTATGTATCCAAGTGGGTTGAAGCTGAAGCATACCCTGTAAATGATGCTAAGGTAGTCATACGATTCCTACATAAGCATGTGTTTACATGATTTGGGACACCAAAAGCTATTATTAGTGATGAAGGTTCTCACTGTGTGAGCAAATGGCTTAAGTGGTTGCTTGACAAATATGATGTGAAGCACAAGATTGCTACTACCTATCACCCCCAGTCCAATGGACAAGTTGAGAGAGTAAACCATGAAATTAAAGGTATCCTTGAAAATGTAGAATGCTTAGCAGAAAATATTGGTCTCGAAGGCTCGATGATGCATTGTGGGCCTATCTAACAGCATTTAAGACACCATTAGGAATGACTCCTTATCGGTTAGTTTTTGAGAAGGCATGTCAGTTGCCATTAGAGTTGGAGAATAAAGCTCACTAGGCCTTGAAGCAATTGAACTTTGATCTTAAGCAAGCCGGTGAGAGAAGGATGTTACAACTGGATGAGTTGGAAGAGTTGAGGTTGTTTTCCTATGAGAATGCAAAAATGTGTAAAGAAAGATAAAAAAGATGGCATGATAGTCATATATAACCTCGCGAGTTTAAAATAGGTCCGAAGGTTTTGTTGTTTAATTCAAGGTTGAAGTTATTTCCTGGAAAGCTTAAATTTCGATGGAAATGACCCTCTACCATCTACCGAGTGTATCCTTATGGAGCTATTGAATTATATGACAATTACGAAGGTACGTTTAAAGTTAATGGTCAATGTCTCAAACATTACTGGGATGGTGAAGTTGAGCGAGTTGAATTCTCGTTCAAATTAACAGACCCTTGATTTTTCATGAACTCGTTTTGTAAATAAATAAAAAATTAGAACTTATTTTCTTAGCTTATTACATTAAATTAATTTTGCCTAAGGAGATTGGAACTTAAGCGGGACCGTTGTGACCCCTCCAACCTTTCCTGGGAATTAATTTAATGTAATTTGTTAAGATTAAATTTCCTAATTAAGATTTAAAATTTTTAAGTTTCATTTGTTTTGTTTAAATTTTAAAAGGGGGTCAAATTTGGCCCAACTACTAATTAGTTTTTTTTTTATTGAGACAAGACAATTTGAGTTTGAGGCCTAAGATAGAAGCATAAAGGAGGGAAAAATCCATACCTATTGCCGCCACTCCCATTGCTTGCCGCCCAATTAACTTTAATGTAGCTAAATTTTTGCTACATGTTGCCCTAAATTTTCCTTATATGGACCTCTCTTCATTCTACTATTTTTCATATCCCTCAAAGCAATTTGCTTACACCCTAAAAATCCTTAAATCTCATTTTTGTACCGCCAAACTCAAATCTTAAAAAGAAACCCTAGTTCTCTTCCCTTTTTACCGAAATCACCTATTGCCACTACAAGAGGATTGTTGAAGCACCAACTTTGCTGCCACACATCATCGTTGTCGCCACCGTACATTGCCATTGCTATCACACACTGTCATTGCTGCTGCACCACCCTTGCCGTCATATGATTTTTTTGGTAGCAAGTTCTACCCACTTGCTGATTTCTTTTCTTCCTAATAAGCAGAAACTTTGCCAAATTTTCAGGAAAAAATACCATGCCTCGCAAAAGAACTAGATCATTAAAGACTACCCCTGAAAACCCGATTTCGGTCAATGAAGAAGGAAAAGAGAGATTTGATTCAATTTTCAAGCATCAACCTATGATGCCGGAAAAAGGCTTTAACTTGAAGAGTAATGATTTGATGGTTTTTCTTGTGCCAATTAGAAAGATAATCAATGCTCTCAAGTAGGAATGATTTTGTGATGCTCGTTCACTTCCCGATGATGAACTAGTTCAAGAATTCTATGAAAGTTTAACGACACAAGATGTGACTGAGGTCATTGTTTGAAAGAAAAAGGTACCTCTTACTTCTAAGTCCATCAATGATTTGTTTAACTTACCTGATGTTGAAGAAGATGAGTACTACCCTATGATGAACAATATCAATTGGGATTTTATTCAACAAGTGCTTGATGTTGTGACAAATTCGAGATCCTAATGGATTATAAGAAAGTATGAAAGCCATTCTTGCCGAAGGGAATACCTAAAACCAGTAGCAAAGGTGTGGTTTTATTTTGTTCGCTACAGTTTTATGCTTATCTCACATAGTTCCACCATCTCGATGGAACGGATGCTCTTGTTATATGCAATGTTGACAGAAAAGTCCATTAATGTTGGGAAAATTATCCTCAAGGAGATTCATGATTGTGCTAAAAAGAAGGCAAGAAGTGCTTATTTCCCATCATTAATCAGTTCACTTTGCTTAAGGGCCCGTGTTAAAACACAAGCAAATCTAAAGGTGTGATATGTTCAAGGGTGCATTTCAACTTATGTTATTGAAAGGTTAGTAGAGAGGGTGCATGAGCTGAATCAAGGTGAGCAAGAAGAGCCAACAGAGCTAGATACCGAGGAGTCCACAAATGAAACTGAGACTGAAGCTAATTTAGTTACCGACACTGAAGTGGAAGAATCTGATAAGGAACCGAACAATCCTAAACTAGTTGAAGGATCTGAAAACCCTGAACCAAGGGTTGAGCCAGAAGAAGAACTAGTCAAGCTAACTGTTGAACCTGAATCTGCAACTCTTACGCTGACTTTTGCAAGTGCTTCAAAGAAATTGAAGTTGTCAATTTTGATGGATATGTGCAAGTTCATGCACAATCAGCAAAAAACTTATTGGAAATATGCAAAAATTAGAGATGACTCAATTCGAAATTCTTTTAAGAATATCTCTAATACTTTTGTTCCTGAGTTCCCAGATGCTATCTTTGAGACATGGACGGAAGATACTGGCGATGCAAGAGGAGATATAGCTAGAAAAGACAAGGGGAATGAGTCAAGAAAATAAAAGGGGGGACTCTTGTCTTATTATTTATTTATTTTTATGTCCTTAGGGATTTATTTCTTTCGTAATTAGGATTTAATTTCTGTAGAATAAAACATAGCAAGCATGAATAAACTTAACACTTCTTTAGAAAGGAAAAGACTAAGTGATGTGGTAATATGAATGAACATGTCTAGGATTGGGTTATTAGGAAAGACTTGTTATTTAAGCAGTCTTAATGACTCACCTCTCTTTCTTTACAACTCTACCTGGTGTTCAGTTTTCATTCATTACTTTGCTCTTGCAATGAGGACATTGCTTCTTTTTAAAAGGGGGTAAGGCAAATAAATTGCTCAAAGTTTTGAATTTTTTTTCAAGTATGTTTCAATCATTTCTTTCATAAGTATGTTTTAATAACTGAATGTTTATTTGTTAATAAGATAGTTTGTATGCAAGTATGAATGATGATTTTATCTAAGTGAAAATATGTTATCATGAAGAACGGAATGCTTGTATAATCTTAGCCTTAGTAATGTTTGCCATGAAAACTTAGTTTCTTTTGAGATTAGGCATGCATGTAGGTTTATATCTTTAGAATTGACTTAGTAACTTTCTTGAGGCGAAATCCTAGGGGACGTAAAAATCTAAAATGATATAGGCACTATTTCTTTGGATCGTTTGAGCCTTTTCAAGCCAACCTATGATATTTGACCTTTGAAACTGAAATTTTGAGCTTAAAAGTCTGTTTATTGCAATGAACCTACGCAATGAACCTACATTATAAGCCACATTACCATTTTTTAAAGTTATCCTAATTTTGTGCACCTATCTTAATTAAAGTTGTCTTGGTAAGCAACATTTGAGGAAGTTTTCATAAAGATGTATGTGCTCATGCTTAAATAATAATAATAAAAAAGAGCGAAGAGAAGTTTGTTCAGTCTCCAAAAAGGAAAAATGTATGAGCTTGAGTTCAAAATAAGTTTAGGGGTGTTCCAAAGGTTCACTTAAAGAAAGGTTGTATTACGAGAAAGCCAAGACAAAGTTAAAGGTTAAGATTTTTAAAATCGAAATGTCCCATCTCTTAAAATCCCTACCTTTAACCGAGCCCATTACAACCTTATAAAAGACCTATTGATTTGATGATTATGTCACCTACATTACTGGAGAGGAAGTATTAAGTTCAACATATGAAGATCACAAATAAGCCTTGTGATTGTTTGCTTGATTGATAGAAAATTATGTTGAATGAAGAATGTTATCTATGACTGTGACATAGACGCAAACTATGATTCATGTTGGCATATTTTGAAGCTTAGTATAATCTTAAGGAATGTTGCATATGAATTACTTGTTAATAAAGAATATTGATGAGCATGAAGTTATTAATGCATGATTATGAGAGAAAGATTGATGCTACTTACACAAGTAGCAATTTTGCCTTAGCAAAACCTTTTGCTGTGCATAAACATCACTCGGGACGAACAATGATTTAAGTTTGGGGGTGTGTAAACGGAAAAATATATAGGATTTTTCCTATGTCATTTATCACCTTTTTACTTAAAATTGTTGTTAAACATAAGTAATTGTTTAATAAATTAATGAAATATGTGAAAATATGAAATTAGGACATAGAAATTATTAAAATGTGATTTTATGCTTTATTATTTCATGCAATAAATGACTTATTTTATATTAATTTGAATATATTATATTTTTTAAGACATAAAGTGGGCCATGCATGATTAAATTAAATAATAAAATATAAAACTATATTTAATAATTCATTTTAAAATATTTTATTAATAATTTGGGTTTTAAATTAATTAATTAAATTGGATAAATTATATTCTTTGGTCCTCTAACTTGTTGATTTATTCTGGACAGGTCTGATAGCTTTGCTGGATCACAAAACCGTCCAAATTGGGGACCAAGTCAACCCAAAATTCGGCTGTACATGGCTATCCATAAACCACTTTTTGGTTTAATTGCATAAGGTCCTTGAAGAGTTGAAGAAATTAGAGGTTTACCTGAAGATTTGCACTTGACCGAGTCTCAGTCCTGAGTTGTTGTGGCACTCAAATTGACCAAAAATCAAGAAAAAATTAGCTCAACTTTCTCAATTTATGGCTGGCCACCCATGGAAGATGCTACAAAAGATGAAAACTCCTATTTTTAGTAAACTATCCCTCTCTCTTCACCTATAAATAAGACCTCATTCTCACATTTCTACTTATCCCTCATCATTCATCATTCTCTCCTCTCTAAATTCTCTTAGCATTCTTCTTTTCTCCCCACGCCTATCATCATATTTTCATAAGGATTTTTAGCATTTGAGCCTCTTAAAGAATCCTTGGTCAGCCACCTTGGAGAGCCATCAGCAAAGGAACGAAGGAGCCTCGTCAGTTAGAGTCTTGGGTGACAGCCACTCTAAATTGGGTTTAATCTTTCTTTTCTTTAATTTAATTTAAAGATGTTTTCTATGTGTTCTTTGTTCTTCCTTACAACAATGTTAGCTTAATTTTATTTAAGCTAGGATGATTGCTTTGATTAAATAATATTTATTAGATTCATGCTTATAATGTTTGTGCCTCAATCGATCATGTTTTCAATTAAAATCAAGTCTGTATTTCATTCATACGTGATTGAAATGCACCTAAATTAGCTGAGCTATCCTAACCAAACGATGACTAGTAGACGCATAATTGAAATGTGCATGCTCAATTTAGATCCTAATCCGATTAAATTACAGGTTGCATAACCCTAACCATGCTCTGTTATCTGCATATTTTTAGATTTGTGTGATTAAACTGTTTCAAACCTAACACGTCCCTGTTACCTTGCACGAATGCTAAGAAACCCTTAGTAAATAAGGATCAGTAAAATGCGTATTGACTAAGTAAATGATTCTGAAAGGACCTAACATGGTTTCCAAACTCATGAAAGATCGAGTTGCCATGGAATGTTTTTCCGAATATTATTAAGCATGTTGATAATAAGTTGAGTTTAATTAAAGTAATTGTCCTAGTTTATTTATGTTATAATTGTTGCAATTTGTGTTTAATTTTGCTAAAATCTATTTCATTCATATAGTTTGCATACTTAGGTTAATTTGCATTAGGGATCATTGCATTTAGTCTAATATATTTTAATCATCACTTCTCAACTAAATTGTGTTTTTATTTACCAAATTGTTAATATAATTTTACAAATTAAGTGACTTAGCACAAATACAATCCCTGCGGAAACAATAACTCGATACTTACTTATTACTTGATAACGACTATGTACACTTACACAAACCTACGCGTTACACTTGTTTTGCTATTTGGCCATGTAAGTTGGCTTATATTGGCTAGCATGGTTGTAAGCCTAAGTATATTCGTATATGTGTAAATGTCTATGGTGATATGATCATGGTATGCTTGGTGACTGTGAAATGTTTGGAAATGTGATTTATGGCATGGTTGTGTAATTTTTGGAAATGAGACCTATAGATAAGATGAGGAATTTGAGTATAATTAGGTAACTAGAAAGTAGTTAAATGAAGCCTAATGAATGTGAATTTTGTATGTTTGATTTAAGGCTTAATAAATGTAGTGAATGTGTTAGACAAAGATATAAAGTTGATATGTTTTAACCATGAAGGTGGATGCTTTGGTTGCCTAAGTTTGTATTGTTTTGTGCCTTTGAATTGGGAAAAGTACATGTGTGAATAAGGGTGGCAAACGACTTAGTAAACAACCTTATTATTGTCCACACGAGTAGACACATGGGCGTGTGTCTAGGTCATGTGTGACACACTGTCAGCCCCATGGGCGTGTGATCAGGCCGTGTGTCTCCTGCACCTAAATTGTTGCAAAATAGAATGCTCAGTATCGAGCACACAGGCATGAGACACGACCGTGTGTCTCAGCCGCGTGAAGGACACGGCCTCTGGGCACGGGCATGTGTCTAGGCTGTGTGTATTCAATTTGTTCTTGGGTGACAAACAGAAAGTTACACAGGGTTAGGACACGGGCGTGTGTGACCACACGGCCTGCCCACACGGGCATGTCCCAAGCCACACGGGCGTGTGACCCCTATTTTAGCAAAAATTTTCTAAGTTTCGTACAATTTTATAAAGTTCTCGGTTTAGTCCCGAATAGCCTCCAAAGCATGTTTTGAGCTCGTAGGCTCGTACTAGGGACTTTATGAGTATTTGCAAAAAGATTTAATTTGGATGAAAATTAGTGGCTCCAAAATGTGTGTTTGCTTGTGTTTAACTCTGGTAATGCCTCGTACTCCATTCCAGCTTCAGATACGGGTAAGGGGTGTTACATAAATTGAATAGAATAATGATTGAATTAGTTAAATATGATTACATATGGATCAAGAAAAATGAAATTTGGATTTAGACCAGGGGAAAAACAAGGTTTTGGACTAGTCGATCTATTACGTCATTTTAGCGGTCGAGGTAAGTTCGTATGTTAATAAGCATTAATATAATTGTGTTTTAAATTGTTTTAATGTTGAATATATTGTGTATGCGACATTGAGGATATGTTCGATGATGATTCGGCAACGAGAAATCCTAGTTGAACCCTAGGAATAGATTAGGATACAAATGACATATCATTAGGGGTTATGTGATTTGGGTGCTGGTCTGTACGTCCTACCGGTGGCTGAGTTATCCGGCATGTGTTGCGGATTCTCATTAGCTTGCATGAGCAGCATCGTGTAGCTACGTCATGAGCGTCAGCTTGCGTGATCAGACCCGTTGATAGCTCGAGAGTGAGCATTATATGTGATATGAGATTGAGATAACTTCGGCTATATATATGTGGCACTTAGGGTGCGAGTTTCCCGGGTATTCGGTAGTATTCCGAATGGTTCAACAGGTATATTGAAGTTATGGAATGGTGAGAAATAGACACATATCAGTACAAGTATGTACGAAAACTACATAAGCATCGAATTTGTGAAAATTGTGAGTTTATGGTTAATTATGTGATTGAATATATGTTAACATTGTGGTTAAATGTTTTATAGTATGTTATGTTCATATTTTGAATGATAATTGAATGGTGAGCTTTATGTATTATTTCATATGAGCTTACTAAGCTTTATAGCTTACATTTTTTATTTTTTCGTGTTTTATAGTGAAATCAAAGCTAGCTCGGATTTAGGAATCGTCGGAGACCTCATTACACTATCAAGCTATCACTTTGGTACTTTTGAATCTATGTTTTTGGTATATGGCATGTATAGGAACTTTGGTCATTTTGGTATATGTGTTGGTAATGAATTTAGTCATTTGAAATTGTAACACCCCTTACCCGTATTCGACGTTGGAATAGGGTACGAGGCATTACCGGAATTATACACAAGCAATCATGCAGAACCGAGACATAAATTTTCATCCAAATTTAAAACTTTTCAAAAACATTCGTATCGTCCCTTAGACGAGCCTACAAGGCCAAGAACATACATTGGGAGCAGTTCAGGACTAAACTGAGAACTTTGGAAACTCCCCAAACACTTAGAAATTTTTTCATAAAAATAGGGGTCACACGTCCGTGTGGTTTGGGATGCGCCCGTGTGGGTAGGTTGTGTGGTCACACACGCCCGTGTAACTCTCTGTTCATGATGTCATCAACAAATTAGGGTCACACTGCCAAGGCACACACCCATGTGCTAGGCCATGTGGGCAATTTAATTTTCATAATTTTTTATAAAATAGGTGCAGACTTCACACGGCCTGGGCACATGCCCATGTCCCTAGGCCGTGTCCTTCACAGGGCTGAGACACATGACCATGTCTCTGCCAGTGTGGCCAATTCAAGCTAAAATTCAAAAATGCAGGGGACACATGGCCGGATCACACACCCAATGGGCAAGCCGTGTGTCTACCCGTGTGGACAAAAATAAGGTTGTTTACCAAGCCTTCTTGCCACCCTTACTTGCACCAACCTACACAAAATCAAACAACACCAATCCAAGCATATACACACAACCAATTCTGCCACAACCAAGACATCCACACATCAATTACATTCTATTTTCTATCACATAAAACATTTCATAATTATCATCACAAACCATGCAATAACTCCATCTATGAAAGGCATCTTTATATGTATAAATACTTAACCAATATTAGCCAATACCAAATGGCCATTTACAAAATGAATTAAATTCCATTACAAGCCAACACATTTGTCCAAATCAATAATGACACATATCACAAAAAGACCAAGTCCCTATACATGCCATATTCAAAATATCTAAACCAATTATACCTAAATGATCAAATTGATAGTGCGATCGATGCTCCGACTACTTCCGATCCCCAAGCTAGCTTGGTGACACTACAAGAAATGAAAAGGAAGGGGGTAAGCTTTAAACTTAGTAAGTTAGTATGTAAATAATGGTCAACTTTAAACATACAATAACATAATGTAAATTAGCACAAAATCATCAAGTGATCATAGACATATCTTACTCTTTTGTATCCTTACCAATAATGCATCTTAAACCGAGATCATTTTTCATGCGATTTGCGTACGTACCTGTGCCATTCCATAACATATTCATAACCTTTCACATCTTTGACATAAACATTAAATTACCCATTGAACCGCTTGGAATACTAAAAGATACACGGGAATCACATACACATAGAATCATACCAGTGCCATATCCTAGATATGGTCTTACATGGGGTCTCATATCAATGCCAATAGCCCAACTATGGTCTTACATGATTCTCATATCAATGCCATGTCGCAAACATGGTCTTACACGAAATCTCATAACGATGCCATATCCCAGATATGGTCTTGCACATAAACTCATAACCCTAATGTCATGACATTTGTATCCTAACTATTCCTAAGGTTCAGCCGGGAATTTCGCCGTATCGAATCTTTGCCGAATGAATCCATAATTATAATTGTACAAGTTATGCAATAACAAAATATTAAATACATAATATAAGTTGCATTATTTACACACGAACTTACCTCGGTACAAAATATGGCTAACTAATTTGATTTAGTCCACAACTTTGTTCTTTCCCTGGTCTAGGTCCGAACTCTATTTTTCTCGATCTATAATAGCAAATTTAGATCATTTAATTATCACATTGTTCAAATCAGTCCAAAAGCCATACTTTGGCAAAATTATAATTTCCCCCCTAAACTTTCACATATTAACAAATTAGCCCTTAGGCTCATAAAATGAAATGTACTCATTTTCTTTGTTACCCAAGCCTAGTCGAGCCTATATCATGCTTATACCAACCCACATTTTTCATCAAATCACATTTCTACTACCCATTTTTATAACTTTTACAAATAAGCCATTTTTAGGTGTTTTCATAAAAAATCACTTAGTAAAAGATATTTATCACACATCAAACTTTCATAATCTACCATGAAACATCAAAATACATGCATGTCACACATTGTTCAAACCCTAGGCATCAACTCTATCTCAAACAAATGGTACAAATGGCTAGATCGGTTGATATCAACTTTAAAAATGTAAAGAACATTAAAAACAGGGCTAGAATGCACTTACAATCAAGCTTGAAAGTTGAAGAAACCCTAGCTATGGTGACCTTAGGAATTTCAGCCATGGCATGGAGAAGATGAGCAAATTTTGACTTAATTTTCCCTTTTTATTTTTTTATTAACCAAATGACCAAAATGCCCTTTTTACTAAACTTTCAAATTTTACTTATTCATGCCCATTTTTGTCCATAAAAATAGAAATTGGTCAAATTTCTATTTAAGGACCTCTAATTAATAATCCATAGCTATTTCATGCTTAAAGCTTCTAGAATCACATATTTTGCAACTTTTGCAATTTACTCCTAAAAATCAAATTGGACTCTCTATCAACAAAATTTCCTAACGAAACTTTCACAAAATCATGCAAACATATCATAGACCTCAACACATTCATAAAATAATTATTTCTACTTCAAATTTGTGGCCTCAAAACCACTATTTTGACTAGGCCCAAAATCAGGATGTTACAGAAATGGCTTGTAAATGTTAAGTATTTGGTTTTGTGCATAGCCATGTGAATTGGATTATTTTGGTTTATTTGGACATGTATATATATGTGTAAATGGCCTTTGTCTTGTGTTGGTAATTGCTAAGCTAATGCTTGTGGTGAATGGTTGATTTTTGAGAAGTTATATGGTTGTGAGTTTAGGCATAGTGATGGATGTTTGAAAGTGTTTATATAGTTGAAATGTGAATGTGAATTTGGTATAAATGGAATGGTCTATTTTGTTATTATGTGTATTGTGGATGATGGTATAGTACTGGCATGAATTAGGCTTGATTTAGTTAGTTTGATTGATTATTTATGCCATGTTTTGGTGCCATTTGGTTTGGTGTAGGTGTATACAAATTTGGGTGGCAAGATGGCTTGGTAAATAGCCTATTTTTTTCCACACGGGCAGCAATACGGGCATGTGTCTCAGTCGTGTGTGACACACGGACAGGTTGCATGCCGTGTGTCCCCTGGTGTTGAATTAAAAATCAAGTCAGTATGCTCCACACGACCTAGCACACAAGAGTATGACTTGGTCGTGTGGCATAAGTCAGCATACCGTACAGGTTTGGCACGGCCTAGCACACGGGCGTGTGAGGCTATATCAAAAAGGCACACAGGCTGGTTACATGGGCGTGTGGTTGGCCGTGTGACCCAAGTCAGATAGTTACACGAGGTTGGACACGGCTGGGACATGACCATGTGATCCCATTTCGAATGTCTACACGGCCTGTGACACGAGCATATGTTCCCTGTATTTTGAAAAAAATTCTAAGTCTTATAAAAGTTTCCTAAGTTATCGGTTTAGTCTCGAACCACTCCTAATGCATGTTTTAGGCCTCGTAGACTCATAATAGGGACAATGTGAATGATTTTGAATAGTTTATATGTGAAATGGAAAAATATTTGAGAATTGTATGTGTATTTGTGTAATAAGTTCGGTAATGCTCAGTAACCCTATTTTGACATTGAATACGGGTGAAGGGTGTTACATTTATTGGTATCAGAGCTACGATTTAGTCGATCCTAGGACTAATGCAGCGTATGTGAGAGTCTAGTTATACATGCCATATATATCTTGTGATAGTTTGATATCTCCTGATAGTTTAAATCATCTTTTCATATAGTAAATGGATTCCAATCGAGTAGTGGTTGATGATGTTGAGTGTAATATGCTAGCCTCCGTTCACGGAGTAGCGCAATCTGAGTCGAGACCCATATCGGGTAGTCAAGAAGGAGAGGCTAAGAAAGCCTTCTCCCAAATGAAGAACGAGCGGTTCACTAAGTTTGTCTGAACTAATTCGACTGTTCAAGAACCTTCATTTCCATCTATTCCCCAACTGATTTTCGTAGCTCCTCAAGGTTGGAACAATTGCGTATGAATAAGTCGACTGTGGATAAGATTCGAAAATATGAGGCTGGAGATTCAAGAAAGAGGTCAATGAATAAATCATATCATTCTTCATCAAAGAAATTGAAGGATTTTCATAATCATTCTACCGTTTTAATGGGATATTCCAGCAAGGATCGTGGTAAGCAACTCTTGAACTTAAAAGCTCAAGCCACTTCAGTAGCTAGTGTTGGTAGTGTCAAGGCCAATAAATTTGTGTTTACAAAGTGTGGTAGACGACATCTTAGAGAATGTTGGATGAGTACCAGAGCTTGTTTTAGATGTTGTTCATAGGAGCATTTTATTCGAGATTGTCTTGAATTACCTGAGAAAGATAAACTGTAGATTGCTTGACCAAGTAATACAACTATAAGAGGGAGACCAGCTCGAATTACTAGAAATATGAGTGGTAGTGGTGATATTACAAGAAATTCAATAGTAAGATTCGAAGTACGGTCACCAGCTAGCGTTTACACTATTCACGCATGTGATGATGCATTGACACCAAATATTATTACCAGTACTTTTTCTCTTTTTGATAGTAATATAATTGCTTTAATTGATCTTGAATCGACTCATTCATATGTTTGTATGAATTTAGTGTCTAGTAAGAGTTTGTTTGTTGAGTCTATTGAATTTTTGATTAAATTATTGAATCCCTTAGGCAAGTATGTCCTAATTGATAAAATTTGCAAGAGTTGTCCTTTGATGACTCGGGGTTACTATTTTTCGACAAATTTGATGCTATTATTGTTTGATGAATTTGATGTAATTTTGGGTATGGATTGATTGAGCTGCATGATGCTGTTGTGAATTGTAGATGAAAGACTATTGAATTGAAATGTCAGAATAGTGAAATTTTCGAATTGATTCAGATGAGTCAGTGGATTGCCTGTTGTGATTTCGACGATGTTAGCTCAGAGTGTAACATCCTAATTTAGAGTCTAATCAGAACAGTGATTTTGAGACCACAAATCTAATGTAAAAAAATATTTTTATTATATTTTTATGGTCTACGATTTGACGAAATGATTTCATGAAAATTTCGTTTGAAAATTTTGACGTTTGGGCACTCAATTTAGTTAAAAGGACTAAATCGTAAAAAGTGCAAAAGTTGAGTTCTACATGCTAGAGGTGTCCAATTGTAATGAAATTTTAAATTGGAGGTCCTTATATGGTAATTAGACCATTGGTTAAGTTGGTGAGCAAAAATGGACATGGTTAGGCATATTTCCAAAGTTTTTCATTAAGGGCATTTTGGTCATTTAGTTATTAAAATGAATTTAAAACAAAAATAAAAGCCCAAAATTTTCTCCTTCTTCCTCCTTGGCCGAAATTTGCAAGCGGAAGCCAAGGCTAGGGTTTTTCAAGCTTTCAAGCTCGATTATAAGTCCATTTTAACCCCATTTTTAATGATTTTCATGTTTTTGAAATCCTTGTAACACGATCTGGATATTTCTACCATTAATTTGAGATATGATGAAGGTCTAGGTTTTGAACCATGTTAGAAATTTGTGTATTTTGATGTTTAATGATATATTATGCATGTTTATGGTTAGAGAAACGACTTTTACTAAGTGATTTTTGGTGAAAACGTTAAGAAGGACTAAATTGTAAAAGTTATAAAATATGTAGTAAAAGTGTATTTTAATGAAAATTGTGGGCTTCTATAGTTATGAAAATGATTCGGCTAGGCTTGTATGTTAAAGAAATCGTATAAATTTCATCTTACGAGCCTAAGGGTAAAAGTGTGATTATGATAAACTTTAGGGGCAAAAATGTAATTTTTCCATAGTATGATTTTTGGGTCACATTGAGTAATGTGACTAATTAGTGGCTAAATGTGATGTTATAGATGAAAGAAAATGAGATTTAGGCCTAGAACGGGGGAAAACGAGTAATTGACGGTTAGGTCCCTCTTTGCTATTTTGGTATCAAGGTAAGTTCGTATGTAAATAATGCTATGTTATGTTTGTATTTTAAATATTCTAAATGCTTTGATAATGTATGAAATAAATGGTTAATTCTATGGTTGTATTTGACGAACTTCGGATAAGTGAGAGAAATTCCGTTTGAACCTTAGGAATAAAATAGGATACAAGTGACATGTCACTAAGGATATTTGTGATATATGTGTGATTATGTGATTCGGGTGCTGGTGTCGTATGTCTACCAGTGGCTGGGTAGTCTAGCATGTGTTGCGGATACCTGACATCTTATGTGAGCAGTACTGCGTAGTTACGTCTTGACCGTCAGCTTGTGTGAGCAGTCTCGAGATTTGCTCGAGAGTGAGCATTCATGTGATATGAGATATGATGTAGCTTTAGCTACATATGTGGCACTTATGTGCAAGACTTTCCATGTATCCATTTAGTATTCCAGGTGTTCAACGGGTATTCCAAAGATGAGAAAGTAAATGGTTATGTTACAAGATGGTACATGTATGTACGTAAAGATTTTAAGTATTGACTACTTGTTATTGTGAGCTATGATCACTATGAAAGTGGCTTTGAGATAGCCCTACGATTGTTGATTTATGGTCATGATGTATAAATGCATGGAAACATGGTTGATGACTACATGTTAGGCCTTAGAAGCCCAATTGATTGGTGAGATAGTAAATGTTGTTCATTTGAATTGTGATTTATCGGTTATGAGTGAAAGGAAATATTGGCCTAATTGCCTATTAAAATGGTTAAAAAATTATGGAAAGAAAGAGTTATTACAATTTGAAATATGTTAAGCTATATGCATGAAAACATGAATATACATAAGTAATGTGTACTTTTACTAAGATGTTTAAAATGATTTGCTAATTAAGAAATATGCTACAATGGAGAAATTATGGCTGCTAGACTGAAAGTCGAGTAATGTTAAATTATTTTGATAAATCAAAAGAGAGTAAACATGTGAATAGGTTATATTACAACCTTGCGATTTATATCTATTTTTATATTAACTTGTGCTTATATTGTCAAGCATGGTATATGACTAGCATGAGTTGCTTATTATTTTCATATGAACTTACTAAGCTTTAAGCTTACTCCCCCTTTCCTTTCCCATCTCTTATAGGTTAATTTAGCTAGCTCGGGTTAGAGACTGCTGGAGATGCCATCACACTGTCAAGCTATCATTTGGGTATAAGTGAACGCAAGTATTTTAAGTTTATGGCATGTATAGGGTCCTTGTCTTTTGATTAATTATGTCATTGTTAATGTGGTCAAATGTGTTGGCCTAGAATGGTTTATGGTCCAATTTGTATAAGGCCAGGAGATGTGGCTTATATTGATTATTGAGTTGTAAGCCTATTTATTCGTGCTTGCATGTGCTTATGCAATTGTGATGTGGTTGGTGGTTATGTGCATGTGATGAGTTATGTTGTGGCTATGAATGCTTGATGATTAAATTAGGATTTGTTAGTATGATGATAACCATGACATAAATGAGAATTGGTAAGTTGTGTTTAATGAAGTATGGTGTTTTGTGCTTGTATAAGCTAACATGATAGTGCCATAATCATGTTTTGTTTGTGTATGTTTAAGTGCTCAATTCTGTCATGTTAAGTGCCCTTGAAGTCATGTATGTGTTTGTGCAAATAAGGGTGGCAATTGGCTTGGAAAATAGCCTCAAAGGGTAGACACACGGGCATGTGTTTAGGCCATGTGAGACACACGGTCAGCCCCATGGGCGTGTGATCCGGCCGTGTGTCCCCTACACCCTAATTAGGTAAAACAGAATGCCCACTAGTAAACACACAGGCAGAGACACGGTCGCGTGCCTCAGCCGTGTGAAGAATACGACCTTAGCACACGGGCGTGTGACCCTATTTTGCTGATGATGTCATAAACAGAGAGTTACACGGGCTGAGGACACGGGCGTGTCCCAAGCCACACGGGCCTGTGTGATCACACTGTAACACCCCTTACCCGTGTTCGATGCCAGGACAGGGTACGAGGCATTATCGGACTTAAACACCAATCATACAAAACCAGGCCATAAAATTTCATCCAATTTAAAACCATTCATGCAGACGCATATCATCCCTATTACGGGCTTACGAGGCCCAAAACATACATTGGAGGTGGTTCAGGACTAGGCCGAGAACTTTGGAAAACTCAAAAAAATTTTCATCAAAACAGGGGTCACACGCCCGTGTGGCTTGGGACACGCCTGTGTGGGTAGGCGGTGTGGTCACACATGCCTGTGTCCTCAACCTGTGTAACTCTCTGTTTATAACGCCATGCCCAATTTGGGGTCATACGGCCAAGTCACATGCCCGTGTCCCGGGGCCGTGTCCTTTACACGGCTGAGACACACAGCTGTGTCTCTACCCGTGTGGCCAAGAAAATGAAAATTTACCAAGCCATTTGCCACCCTCATTTTCACACTCACATACAAACTTTCAATGGCACTTAATATAGCACAATTAAGCTACCAACACAGCCATAATCAAGGCTTAAACATATCAAAACAATTATTTACTGTTCATAACAAAACAGTCCACTTGAGTCATAGTCACTAAATTATTTATATCTTGAGCTACAGAACTCTATTTAAGATCTGCATGATTTTTCTGAAACTAGACTCAAATATCTTCCTACCGTAAAATTTTTAGAATTTATGGTACAGCTAATTCTTCAAATTCATCCCTGTTCTGCTATTTGACAGTTTCAACCTTTCTTCACTAAAAATTAATTATCACTTAGTACGGGATTCAGATGATGTCCCCATTTGTTTATCTTGAAAATAGACTCATTAAGAATTTAAAAATATAAATTTTAACCCCCAAGTATTTTTATACAATTTTTAATGATTTTCCAAAGTCAGAACAGGGGAACCCGAAATCATTCTAACCTTGTCTCATAAAAATTCAAATATCTCATAAAATGAAATTCTTTTTCTTACACCATTTTTTCTATGTAAAACTAGACTCAATAGGATTTAATTTTATAGTTTATTTAACCTCTAATTTTATTTCCACAATTTTTGGTGATTTTTCAAAGTTATACTACTGCTGCTGTCCAAAACTGTTTTAATGTTAATTTTACTCTTTCATGATTCCCTTGTACTTTCATTAACATACCATTATAAACCATATCACACAATGACATTGGCACGAGCATATGAGTAATTAATATACTTGCAACTCATTACCCAATATAAACCAATTTATATGGCTACATACCAAATCAAATCCTTATTCATTACAAGCCAATACATTTGGCCATATAATAATGACACATACACAAAATAACTAAGTCCCTATACATGCCATAGACTCAAAGGTTTGCGTTCATTTACCCAACATGATAACCTGATAGTGTGATAGAATCTCCGGCCATCTCCAACTTGAGCTAGCTAAATAAACCTATGAGAGGTGGGAAAGAAAAGGGGGTAAGCTATATAGCTTAGTAAGTTTGTATGAAAATAATAAGCGAATCATTTACATGCATTTGCCAATTTCATCAATATTTTCTCGTGGCCACACATTAATCAATTGTAATACTCATCTTTTAATCTATAAACATAAATTTATCGTGTCTTGACATTAGTCAAGCAAACATAAACTCTAATAATAAAACACTTCAACATTTGACAAATCATTCCAGCATTCATAATAAAAGTGCATATTAATTATGTATATTCATATTCCCCAATTCATATAGCTTAACATCCTTCAATGGTTCAAAACTCTTAGTTATCCATACTTTCATATCCATTTTTATTAGGCTTTTATGCCGGTCTTTCATATCCATTTTTATTAGGCTTTTATGCTGGTCTTTCTCTCTTTTCATTATTCATTGAATCACATTATTAAAAGAATAAGCACATCGTGTCTCAATTCAATTTGGCCTAAAAGCCTTACACATGATTCTCAATCGAATTCACCACATATTTTTATGTCATAAATATAAACCTATAATCACAAGGTCATCATTGAAGATTATTCTCATAGACATAACTCATTCATTTGCATTCTTACCACATGCCAAGCTTAATGTTCATGAGTTTTGAGTACGTACCTGTACTATATCATAACATAACCATATACTTATTCTTCTCTTTGACTTACCCCTCAGGTTTTCTGTCAAGTTACTCGATAATTTGATCGGATACATCGAAATCTCACACCTAAGTGCCTCATATGTAGCCAACGCTACCTCATATCACATATCACATGTTGCTCGTTTTCGAGCTACTCATGGGTCTGCTTACACAAGCTATCAGTCAGGATGTAGCTACACGGGCTGCTCACACAAGCTGTCAGGTATCCGCAACACATGCCGGACTACCCAGCCACCGATAGAATATATAAGGCCAGCACCTGGACCACCATAACATGTGTCACATATATCATGAACTCATACCACAACTCATGAGCTCAGATAACATAGTTCCTAGTGACATGTCACTTGTATCCTAAACTATTCCTAAGGTTCAAACGGGATTTCTTTAATTACACGTCTTCGTTGAACTCGTCTAGAGGACCAATCATATAACTCATGATAATTATTAATCACATAATTCTTCATAATGATAATAATAAAGATAATCACATTTAAACATGAAATTACAGCTCATCACGATGTCATCAAGTATCATAAACATATTTTAGATCATATCATTACATAGTGTATCATAAAGTCTCATGGTCATTTTCGTAATACCGTACTCCATAGCATTCACATTTCATTTTAATAATAAGGCATTTATCGCAATTATATCAATTAAAAATTTATACATGTACAAGTAAATGCTTATTCATGAAAAAGACCTAATCGTCAAATATGTGTTTTTCCCCCGTACTAGGTCCAAACCTCGTTTTCCTTGATCTAAAATATCATATTTAGCTTATTTATTAGTCACATTATTCATTGTGACCCAAAAATCATATTATGGAAGAATTACATTTTTGCCCCTAAACTTTGTCATATTTATATTTTTGCCCCTAGGCTCGTAAAATGAAATTCATTCAATTTCTTTGTACTTTAAGCCTAGCCGAACCATTTTCATAACTATAACAGCCCACAATTTCCACTAGAACACACTTTTACTACATATTTTATAACTTTTACAATTTAGTCCTTTTAAGCATTTTCACCGAAAATCACTTAGCAAAAGTTGTTTCTCCAACCATAAACATACATAATCATTAAACATAAAAATACACAAATTTATAACATGGGTCAAACCCTAGACCTTCGTCATAACTCAAATAAATGGTAGAAATAGGTAGATCTTGTTACGAGGATTTCAAAAACATAAAAATCATTAAAAATGGGGCAAGAACGGACTTACAATCGAGCTTGGAAGCTTGGAAAACCCTAGCCATGGTTTCTTCATGTAAAATTCAGCCAAGGAAGAAGATGGACAAGAAATTTCAGCTTTTATTTTGTTCTTAATTCATTTTAATTACTAAATGACCAAAATGCCCCTAACTTAAAAATATTCTATTTCACCTATTTCATGTCCATTTTTGTCCAAAAAATTAACCAATGGTATAATTTCCATTTAAGGACCTCCAATTTAAAATTTCATAGCAATTAGACACCTCTAGCTTCTAGAACTAAAGTTTTGCACTTTTTACAATTTAGTCCTTTTGACTAAATTGAGTGCCCAAATGTTGAAATTTTCGAACGAAATTTTCATGAAATCATTCCATGAAATTGTAGACCATAATAATATAATAAAAATAAAATTTTTCTCGTTGGGTTTGTGGTCTCGAAACCACTATTTCGACTAGGCCCAAAATCAGGCTATTACAACTCTCCCCTTTTAGGGATTTTCGTCCTCGAAAATCTTACCAGTAGAAATTGCTTTCAACTCTCATGAATTGCTTCCACTAATTTCTCAGAATCACAAATCAAATCAACCCCGTATATCTCTTTCTAATCACCTTTGAACTTTAACACACAGTGTCGGAGCATATCGTCAAAGTTTTGAATTACTCTCTTAGACTGACCATCGATTTATAGGTGTATTACCGTGCGAAGATGCAACTGCATACTCATAATTTCCTGTAGCCTTTTTCTCCATAATTGGGATATAGCCCTCGGATCTCAATTCGAAATAATGGAGACTGATACTTCGCATAATCGAATAATCCTAGAAACATCTTACTCAGCTGGTTTGTTAAACAAGAAATTTGTACACAAACGTTCAATCACAATCCGATCACATCTTCCTTTTCAGAGATAAAGATAATTCAGATACAAAATCTATAGTAACTCTATCTTATATCACATCAAGTTTATCATTGACTGCAATAGACCTAAATGCTCTTGATATTTGACTTTTATCCATTATCAAATCGATATCTGAGCATAAACTCAAAAATATCAGGTTACATACCCGATCACCAAAACATCTATTTCAAATAACTGCACATTTTTATTACTCCCAGAATGAACCAACGAGCTACTACTAAGCCTCGTACAAAAATTTCCTATATAAGCTCTGAATTCATCTGCACTCCATTTCTATCTCAGAACAATAACATCAGGCATCAGGTCAGACCTAAAATTCAGAATAAAAAATTGACTCATATTGAACTCGTTTAGCTTACCATTCATTGACACATTTTTGAGATTCTCAATCTTACAATGAAAACATCGCTTTAGCTTTTAATCTAGCTAAAATCAGACCATCATCAATTAAGATCAATCGTGTAACCCACTCGCAAAATAAACAAATATTTTTCCATTCAGCATCTGTAACTAATCTGCTTTCCCAGAAGTTAATCAATAACTACTCGCGATCTTTCAATAGCTCAAGTCTTTAACACTAACTTAACTTCAGATCTTTCTATGACATTCGATACTTTAATTCTTTAAATCAGGGAACATGTGACACCTTTCGTCAAATAAATGATATTTTCGAACGAAATTTTTATGAAATCATTCCGTGAAATTGTAGACCATAAAAATATAATAAAAATAATTTTTTCCTCGTCAGATTTGTGGTCCCGAAACCACTGTTTCGATTAGGCCCAAAATTGAGCTGTTACACACATGGCCTACCCACACAGACGTGTGACCCTCCAAAACAACAAAATTTTCTAAGTGTCGCAAAAGTTCCAAAAGTTCTTGGTTTAGTCCCGAACCACACCCAATGTATGTTTTGGGCCTCGTTGACCCATATAAGGGACAATATGCATGTGAATGTAAATTTTTAAATTTGGGCAAAATTTTATGGCCCGGTTTTGTGTGAATGTTTATGTTTTAGTCCGGTAACGCCTCAAACCCCGTCCCAGCATCGGATATGAGTAAGGGGTGTTACATAGAGATATGTGAAAAAAGGTTGTGACGCTTACCTTGCGTATGTATTGGATACAAAAGTGTCTGAATCGAAGATTGAATCAATGCCAGTGGTCTGTAAGTATCTAGATGTGTTTCCAGAAGAGTTACCTGGGTTACCATCGATCAGAGAGGTTGAGTTTGTTATTGAATTAGTACCGAAAACATCACTGATGTCGATAGCTCTACACAGAATGGCTCTGACATAATTGAAAGAATTTAAAGCTTAGTTGCAAGATTTAACAGATAGAGGTTTTACACGACCTATTTTTTCGCCCTAGGTTGCACCAGTGTTGTTTGTAAAGAAGAAAGATGGATCGATAAGAATGTGTATTGATTATCGTCAGCTTAACAAGGTTATGATTAAGAATAAATATTCGTTGCCAAGAATTGATGATTTGTTTGATTAATTAAAAGGAGCAACAATATTCTCAAAGACTGACCTGAGATCTGGCTATTATCAGTTGCGAGTTAAAGATTTGGATGTACCAAAGACTACGTTTAGAACAAGGTACGAGCATTATGAATTTCTTGTTATGCCTTTCAGATTAACTAACGCTCCTGCAGTTTTTATGGATTTGATGAATCAAATATTTAGACCGTATTTAGACAGATTTGTTGTTGTATTTATTGACGACATTCTGATCTATTCCCGAGATGAGTCTGAGCATGCTGAGCATTTGAGAATTGTATTACAAACATTGAAAGACAAGCAACTATTCGCTAAATTTAGCAAATGTGACTTTTGGCTTTGAGAAGTTAGATTTTTGGGACATATTGTTTTAGCGGAAGGTATCTGAGTTGATCCGAACAAGATTTCAGCCGTTGTTGACTGGAAGCCACCAAGAAATGTGTCTGAAGTCAGAAGCTTTCTGGGATTAGCTGGTTACTATCAACATTTTGTAAAAAGGTCCTCGATGATTGCTACACCTTTGATTCAATTGCTACAGAAAGATGTGAAATTTAAGTGGTCCAAAAAATGTCAATAGAGTTTTGAATAGTTGAAGCATTATTAACTGAAGAACCAGTTTTGGTACAGCTTGAGTTGGATAAAGAGTTTGGGATTTTCAGCGATGCGTCATTGAACGGTTTGAGATGTGTTTTGATGCAAGAAGGCAAAGTGATAGCATATGCTTCCAAACAGCTAAAGCCGCATGAATAGAATTATCCGATGCACAATTTAGAGTTGACCACTATTGTTTTCGCATTGAAAATTTGGAGACATCATTTATGCTGTGAGAAGTGTCATATCTTTACTGACCACAAGAGTTTGAAGTATATAATGAATCAAAAAGATTTGAATTTACGAAAGTAAGATGGCTTAAGTTGATGAAAGATTATGAGTTAGTGATAGATTACCATTCAGGGAAAGCAAATGTAATCGCGGATGCTCTAAGTAGAAAATCTTTATTTGCTTTGCGAGCGATGAATACACAGTTAACCTTATCTGATGATGGTTCAATTTTAGCTGAATTAAAAGGTAAACTGTTATTTCTTCAGCAAATTTGTGTAGCTCAGAAATGTGATAATTAATTGCAAGCTAAAAGAGTACAGTGCGAGTCGACTATTGATTCAAATTACTAGATTGGATCTGATGATTGTTTAATGTTCGGAGATAGAATTTGTATACCAAAAATTCAAAACTTATTTAGAAAATTCTACACAAAGTACACAGTGGTTGTTTATCTGTTCATCCGAGGAATACTAAAATGTACAATGATTTGAAATAATTATACTAGTGGTCGGACATGAAACGAGACATTTCAAAGTTTGTGTCGAGATGCTTGGTTTGTCAACAAGTTAAACCCGAACATCAAGTGCCTTTGGGATTATTACAGCCTGTGATGATACCAGAGTGGAAATGGGATAGAGTTACAATGGATTTCGTATCTGGATTACCCCTGTCTGCAAAAAAGAAAGATGTTATTTGGGTTGTTGTTGATCTACTGATAAAATCAACACATTTCATTCTGGTACGTATAGACTTTTTGATTGATAGATTAGCTGAATTGTACATCTCTGAGATCGTTAGATTACACTGGGTGCCAGTTTCTATTATTTCGGATAGAGATCCGAGGATCACATTGCGATTTTGGAAGAAATTGCAAGAAGCTTTAGGTATGCGGTTGTACTTTAGTACCGCATTTCATTTGCAAACCGACGATCATTCTGAGAGAGTAATTCAGATTCTTGAAGATATGCTTCGTTGCTGTGTATTAGAGTTTAAAGGCAACTGGGAGAAATATTTACCATTGGTTGAATTCGCGTATAACAATAGTTTTCAATCGAGTATAAAGATGGCACCGTATGAAGTTGGTCGCATATGCTGAACTTTGTTGTACTGGACAGAACTTAGTGAGAAAAAGATTCAAGGGGTTCATTTAATCAAAGAGACTGAAGAGAAAGTGAAATTAATTCACGACAGTTTGAAAGCAGCTTCAGATCAACAAAAATCATAAGCGGATTTGAAATGTAAAAGCTTTGAATTTCAGACTGGCAATAGAGTATTCTTGAAAGTATCTCCGTGGAAGAAAATCCTTCAATTTGGTTGCAAAGGCAAATTGAGTCCGCGATTCATCTGGTCGTATGAAATCATAGAAAGAATAGGACCAGTGGCATATCAACTAGCTTTACCATCTGAGCTAGAAAAGATTCACAATGTATTTCATGTGTCGATGTTATATTGACATAGACCAGATCCATCACACATAATTTCTTCGACAGGGATTGAAATTCAGCCTGATATGACGTATAGCGAAGAACCGATTTGAATCTTAGCTCGTGAGGTTAAAGAATTGAGAAATAATGGTATAGCTTTGGTGAAAGTTTTGTGGCAAAGTCACAGGGTCGAAGAAGCAACATGGGAACTCGAGGAAGCTATGAGAAAACAGTACCCTAACCTCTTTTCTGGTAAGACTTTTGGGGATGGAAATTCCTAAGGGGAGGAGAGTTGTAACAGCCCGTTTTCAGTCAAATTGAAATAGTGGTTTTGAGACCACAAATTTGAGGTCGAATTAATTATTTTATTATTATTATTTTAATGTCTACAGTATGATAGTATGGTCATGTGAACATTTCGTAAATAAATTTTATCGTTTGAGTGTTTAATTTGATAAAAAAAAAACTAAATCGCATAAAGTGTAAAACTTGAGTTCTTTTAGCTAAAGGTGTCTAATAGCTATAGAACCTTAAAGTGAAGGTCCTTATGTGGTAATTAGACCATTAATAGTATGAGTGGATAAAGATGGACATTAAATAGGTGAATTTTTAAGTTAATAATAAGGTTATTATAGTAAATTAAGTAATAAAGATTAATTAAGTAAAACAAAAACCACATTTTTGTTCATCTTCTTCACCTAGCCGAATGTAAGGAAGAAAATACACCATTTTTTATCTCTTGAACATTCAACCATAGTTCATCCTTGCATGTAAATTCATTTTGTCTCGTTTTTAATGATTTCTATGTTTTTGAGATCGTTGTAGCCTAATCTAGCTAGCCCAAGGACTATTTTGCAAAATTGTTAATGATTTAGGGTTTTTCCTTTGATGAATCTATGTGTATTTTGATGTTTAATGATAGAAAATGATGCTTGTTGTTAGATAAACAACATTTGTAAAGTGATTTTTGACAAAATTGTCATTTAGGGATTAAATTGAGAAATGTTAAAACTTTGTGGTTAAATTGTGAAATAAATGAAAAATATGGGTTGCTAGGGACTTAATTGAAATTCAGCTAGCATGGGTATAAGTTGAATTTCATGATTTTGTATTTTTATGAGATAAGGACTAAATTGTAAAAATGTTGAAATATTAGGGGCAAAAGTGTAAAGTTACTTTAATGTGTATCTTGGACTAAATTGAATAGAATAATTATTGAATTAGTTAAATTTGATTACATATAGATCAAGAAAAATTAAATTCAAATTTAGATCCGGGGGAAAAACAAGGTTTTGGGCGAGTTGATCCATTCCATCGATTTAGCGATCAAGGTAAGTTCGTATGTTAATAAGCATTAATATAATTGTGTTTTAAATTACTTTAATATTGAACATATTGTGTATACGACATTGCGGATGATGATAGCGTGGCAATTGGTGTAATTTATAATATTTTTAAAGGGTAATTTAGTAATTTGGTTAATATAGGTTAATTAAATCAAAACAAAATGAATTTTGTGTCCATCTTTCTCTTTTTGGCCAAATATTGAAGAAGAAGGAAGCATCTTGTGGTGTTTTAGGGTTTGACACTTGGAAGCTTAAATTGGCAAGTCATTTTGACACGATTTTTAATGATTTTTACGTTTTTAAGATCATTGCTTCGTATTCTAGCTACCCCGTACCTTAGATTTTGAAATTTTTAAAGGTTTATCATGTTGCCATTGTTGAATGCTTGAGTAATTTGATGAATTATGATAGATTTAGAAGGTTTAATGTTAGATTAATAGTTTTTGTAAAGTGATTTTTGACAAAAATGTCAAAAAGGGATTAATTTGTGAAATTGTAAAATTATGTGGGTAAAAGTGTGAATAAATAAAAGATATGGGCTGCTAGGGACTCCATTAAAATTCGGCTAAGCATGAGTTTGTACTAAATTGCATGAATTTTCAATTTTATGTAATAAGGACTAAATTGTAAAAGTGTGAACCATTTGGGGAAAATGTGTAAAATTTCCAAAACATGAATTATATGCTAAATTGAATAGATCGTATATTGAATATGCTAAATTTGATAATGTATAGATCAAGATAAGCCAAGATCGAGATTAGATCGGGGAAAAGGAAAAGTGGATGAATAGTCGATAATTTCCATTCGAGTAACTCGAGGTAAGTTCGTATAATTAGAATCGAACTTTTAAATACTTGTAATTATTTTAAATAAATGTATGTAATTGAGTAAATGATCTAATTGAAATTCAAATGCCTTATTGATATGGTTTGATGGTTACCGAGCCCCGTTTGTATCGTAAGAATTCGTAGGATACGAGTGACATGTCACTAGGGTTACCATTTAGGTTGAGATCCTGCATGTGTTGCGGACTCACTGCAGCTCATATGAGCTTACCAATATATTAGCTCATAAGAGCTTACTATTTTCGGCTCATTGGAGCTTACCATTTCAACTCAATAGAACTTACTGTCCATCAGCTCAAGCGGAGCTTACTGATCATAGCTCGAAAGAGCGGAAATGATAATGAATTGACGGATTACTGATTTATATGTTATGTATATCACCCGAGTATCCCTCGATGTTCTAATAGGTTCAACGGGCGTAAATTCTGTTATTGGTTATGTGAAAAAGCAATGTGTTACACGGATGAATTACTATTATATGGATGAGGTACAATTTATACGGATGAGTTACTGTTATTGAATGAATTACTGTTTATATGATTAAGAGTGAAATGTTACAAATGATGTATATGATACATGTGAATGTGATATGATACAATGTATTAAGTATTAAATTGAGATAATGGATGATTACATGCACTTATGTGACTAACTTGTGGGTGAATGATTGTGTATAGGCATTTGGCAAGTGAATTTGATATAATTTGATTACTTTTTTGATTATGTATAAAAGGTAAGTTAAATTCTGAATTATACGGGCTTACTAAGCTATAAAGCTTACTCTGTTTCTTTTTCGTGTTTTATAGAGGTTCGATAGCTCACTCGATTCGGATTAAGTTGGAGTTACGCATTACACTATCCAGTTGTCGATTGGTACCTTTGAACTTATAGATATATGTAAATATGGCATGTATAGGCTAGTTATAAAGATGATAGTTAAGGTTACTTGAGATAGTGATTTTGGTACATGTGGTATAAGTTAAAAGCCATGTGATTTGGCTTAACTTGGTATAATGTTTTGGTTGTGTATAAGTATTTAAATATGGTATATTTTGGTAGTAGATGGAATGAAAATATGCAAATGTCGTTTTGATATGTGGTAGGCATATGAATGGAAAATGCATGGTATTAACTAGGTATTTGAATATTATGTCAAGTTGATATAAAATATGTATGAAATGTTATGGACTGGCTGCCTATTTGGTTATAAAATGTTGCAATTTATGCTTGTGCAAGTACGTAAAAATAGGGTGGCAAAATGGCTTTGCAAATAGCTTGTTTTTATCCACACGGTAAAGACATGGGCGTGTGTCTCGGCCGTGTGTGACACACGGTCATGTTACACAGCCATGTGTCCCTTGGTTTTGAAATTGAAATGAAGTCAGTATGTTCCATACGGTCTCACATATGGGTGTGTGACCGGCCGTGTGGTACAAGTTAGCATACCCCCTAATTGGTGCATGGCCTAGCACATGGCCTAGCACACGGGCGTGTGTGGCCACTTCGAAGGGCACACGAGCTAGACGCACGGGCGTGTGGTTGGCCGTGTGACCTAAGTCAATATGTACCCCCTGTTTTCACACGGTTGGTGACACGGGAATGTCTGGTGGCCATGTGAGACACACGGCCTGGCCACACGGGCGTGTGTCCTCTGTTTTGAGAAAAATTTTCAAAGTTTCGTGAAAGTTTATAAGTTATCGGTTTAGTCCCAAACCGCTCCTAAAGCATGTTTACGGCCTCATAGGCTATTATAAGGGACAAATTGATTGAGATTGAATGATGATTGTATGAATTGATTGAATGCATGAGAAAAGTACAATTATATGTGTTATAAGTCCGGTAATACTCTATAACCCTATTTCGGCATTGAATACGGGTGAGGGGTGTTACATGAGCAGACCCATTAATAGCTCGAGAGTGAGCATTATATGTGATATGAGATTGAGATAGCTTCGGCTATATATATGTGGCACTTAGGGTGTGAGTTTCCTGGGTATTCGGTAGTATTCCAAATGGTTCAACAGGTATATTAAAGATATGAAATGGTGAGAAATAGACACATATCAATACAGGTATGTACGGAAACTACATAAGCATCGAATTTGTGGAAGTTGTGAGTTTATGGTTAATTATGTGATTGAATATATGTTAACATTGTGGTTAAATGTTTTATAGTATGTTATATTCATATTTTGAATGATAATTGAATGGTGAGCTTTATTTATTATTTCATACGAGCTTATTAAGCTTTATAGCTTACATTGTTTATTTTTTAGTGTTTTATAGTGAAATCAAAGCTAGCTCGGATTCTGGAACCATTGAAGACCTTATCACACTATCAAGCTATCACTTTGGTACTTTTGAATCTAAGTATTTGGTATATAGCATGTATAGGAACTTTGGTCATTTTGGTATATGTGTTGGTAATGAATTTAGTCATTTGAAATGGCTTGTAAATGTTAAGTATTTGGTTTTGTGCATAGCCATGTGAATTGGCTTATTTTAGTTTATTTGGTCATGTATATATATGTGTAAATGCCCTTTGTCTTGTGTTGGTAATTGCTAAGCTAATGCTTGTGGTGAATGGTTGATTTTTGAGAAGTTATATGGTTGTGAGTTTAGGTATAGTGATGGATGTTTGAAAGTGTTTATTTAGTTGAAATGTGAAAGTGAATTTGGTATAAATGGAATGGTCTATTTTGTTATTACGTGTATTGTGGATGATGGTATAGATCTAGCATGAATTTGGCTTGATTTAGTTGGTTTGATTGATTATTTATTCCATGTTTTGGTGCCATTTGGTTTGGTGTAGGTGTATATAAATTTGAATTGCAAGATGGCTTGGTAAATAGCCTATTTTTGTCCACAGGGCAGAGACACGAGCGTGTGTCTCACCCGTGTGTGACACACGGACAGGTTGCATGGCTGTGTGTCCCTTGTATTGAATTAAAAATCAAGTCAGTATGCTCCACACGGCCTGGCATATGGGCGTGTGACTTGGTCGTGTGGCATAAGTCAGTATACCCTACAAGTTTGGCACGACCTAGCACAAGACCTGGCACACGGGCATGGGAGGCCATTTCGAAAGGGCACTCGGGTTGGTCACATGGACTTGTGGTTAGCTGTATGACCCAAGTCAGAGAGTTACACGGGATTAGACATGGGCTGGGACATGGCCATGTGATCCCATTTCTAATGTCCACATGGCCTGTGACATGGGCGTGTCTTTGGCCGTGTGAGACACACGGTCGAGCCACACGGGCGTGTGTCCCTTGTATTTTGAAAAATTTTCTAAGTCTTATAAAAGTTTCTTAAGTTATCAGTTTAGTCTCGAACCACTCCTAATGCATGTTTTGGCCTTGTAGGCTCGTAATAAGGACAATGTGAATGGTTTTGAATGGTTTATATGTGAAATTGAAAAATGTTTGAAAATTGTATGTGTATTTGTGTAATAAGTCCGGTAATGCTTCGTAACCCTATTCCGACGTTGAATACCGGTGAGGGATGTTACATTTTAGACATTCGGAAAGAAACTTGAATTTTTTACACAGCTTGAAACACTATCAAATCCAAGTTAGATAAAATAATTAAAATAGAATAATAAATCTATGATTAGAATAATAAGGAAGAAAATAAAGAAGTAGATGGAAAGCTCTAAGAAGCCTTGGAAAATGAAGAATCCACAACCTTCTTCAAGCGGCTCTAATTTCCCCTCCAAGAAGGAGAACTTGGCAAGAAAAAGTTTGAAGATGATCTCCACAATTTGAAAAGATTGTTAAAACTCTTCTAAAAGAAACTCAAGAGAAATTCGTAAAAAGAAAACTCAAAGAGAATTTATAAACTCAAAAGAGAATTTAATGAATTGTATACAAAGCAAAGGCCTATATATAGGCCAGCTAAATAAATCTAAATAAAACTCTTAAGTATACTAGAACTCTAATTTAATCTAAAGAAGAAGTAGTTTTAAACTAAACTTTCTTATTAACTTAAAACTCCTAAATAACTTAAAAAATACCTAATAATTATAAAAAATTTGGAATAAAATAAAAATAAAATAATAAGAGCTGATAAATACAATATTGGGCTAATATATAATAAAAATTAAGCCTAAAACCCGAACCCAATATGATTTAAACTCGAATTAAAAGCCTAAAATTCGTAATTCCTTTTATAATCCTGTTCAAAAATTCTGCTCACGTAATCTTCACTAAAATGGTCATAACTTGAGCTCTTGAACTCAAAATCAAGTGATTAAAACTGTGTTTCGAAGCTAAGAGATAGATCTTCAAACGCCATACGGACATCTCAACATAGAAATGCCAAGATCCCATCCAAAAAGTCGTTTGCAAGTCTACGAATTTCCCAAGCCTAAAAAGTAGCTTTGGTGATTGGAACTTAATAAATTTCACCCCATCCGTGTATGTATCAATGTTCTTTGGAAACCTTTAATTTTAGAAACATGGACTAATTTGTAATTGATTCAAAACTATGAGCATTTATGTTGTAATTTTGCCAATCTTTAAAATTTCAACCTATTTCTTCCCCAAAAGCAAATTCACGTTAGTTTCTTCCTCTCCTCTCCCTTATTGTCATCCCTTGTTCTCCTAACATTAAACCACCCAATTTTGATTTTCAAGCTATAAAATTTTGATTTCTCTCAACACCCAAACCTTAAACACCCATAGAATCTCTTTAAAACACCCAAAAAACTCCATTGATGTCACAATTGTCAAGCTTTTGGATTTTTTCTATATTTACGTCAAAACTCATTTAATCTTCCATCTAAGGTATTATGAGTTTTTCATGATATGTAGTCCTTAAAATTTAAGTATT
The DNA here is from genome assembly GCA_025698475.1 of Gossypium anomalum. Classification (NCBI taxonomy): domain Eukaryota; kingdom Viridiplantae; phylum Streptophyta; class Magnoliopsida; order Malvales; family Malvaceae; genus Gossypium; species Gossypium anomalum. The sequence goes on from CM046963.1 coordinate 46,945,650, forward strand.
AGCCATTGAATTGCAAGTTAAGAAAAAAAGTTGGACATTAATGGTGGATTTCGTGATTTTGAGTAAAAACGTGGTTTCAAAATGTTTTTCAACTTATTTTGTCATGATTAAAAGGTTTCTAAACTTACCCTGAAGTTTCGTTAATGATTTCTTACGTTTTAATGAATTTTTTGAAAATCGTCAAAAAGATGTCAAAAAATTTTGATACCATGAATTGGGTAGTTTTGAGTGGTTTAAGGATTGAAGATTAGACGTAATGATTAATTAGGAGAACAAAATTCATTTTAGGGGAAAAGGTTAAGCGTCGACTCAGTTATGAGCATTCTAAGTTTGTTATGTTAAATTTTGGTCATATGAGAACTTAGAATAGGATGATGTTTTAGTTGGTTTAAGTGAGTCCTTGGCTACTATCTGATTGTGAATTTTGTGTGGTTATTAAGTGTAAAGCCTTGGATTTATTAGAGCCTTCTTCAAGTTAAAGGAAGAACTAGTTTGAGCTTTAAACTTCTCAGCAAAAGAATAGTAGTGAGTGTTTGGAATCGTTGCTCATAGACACGAGTCATGTGTTAATTGGGAATTTAGTATTATTCTAAACCCCTACTCTAAATTCTGAGTGTAAGTTTTCTTATATCTATAATCATTTTATGGTTTTGTGCTTATGTGATTATGAAATTGTGCAAGGTAATGAGAAGCTCAAACATGTGATATGTGGATATGGTGACTGTTGTGGAAAGTGAAAATGTATACATGATATAAATATGTTAAATGACAATGATAGTGTTTTGCAAAAGATGCTCACATGCGGTGATAGTGCACGGATAATCAATAAGTGATATGTGATTGTTTTTCAGATATTTTGGCTTTGTGAACTTGAAACCGTTGAATATAGTTGGCATGAAATGGGATTGTGAGCACTCACCTATATGTATAGAGATTTTTAGGCATTGAGGCCCAAGGATATGTTGGAGGGATAAGGGAATTTGAGCTAAGCTTCATTTAACGGGAACATGTGAGGGAAGATAAGGAGAGTGTTAGCTTTGTGCTACACTTTTGGGACATTTTTGACTCTATGAGTTTATGTTTGGAGTGCTGGAGATCCGTGTATCAGATGAGTAATGATAGAGCTCACTATATGTTTCATAACCGAAGTGCCAATCTATCATATTATATGTAACTGTGTGGAATATGTTTTATTCTTGATGGAGTATGTGCTATATTGACAACTTATCATTATAGGTGATTTGAGAGAAGTGTGATAAATGCTTGACTAAATATGTGTGTTAAATGATATATGTTTATATGATGATATGTTTGCAATGTGGTTATTCTATTCATTCACTAAGCTTGTTAAGCTTACCCACCCCTTTCTTTACCTATTGCAGATTAGTTGCACACCGGTGTGAGAGGTGTGGTTTTTCGAGAGGTGATCCAAGCCAGTTTAGTATCATCCCATAGGTGTTCTTTATTTATTTATGTTTTCGGAAAAAGGCAATGTGATAGACTTGTTATAGCCATGTTGATTTCTAGACATTTTGCTACTTTTTTATTTGGTTTATAAGGATTACATGTTTTTAATATGCTTAGTCCCATGAACATGTGAATGGGTCGACATTACTTGCTCGGATGTGACTTTTTTATTTTGAACTATTGATATGGTAGTTGAATGATTAATTGTTGAAGTAGTTGAGGTATGATGACTAGGAACTAAAGTGGAATGGAATAATTGCATATGTATACTGCATTTTTTAGGTTTGAAACAGAAGTATCGATGATCGGGTTTTAAAAATAGACACCTCTGTGTTTCAACATGTGCAGAAAGTCAGATTAGAGATTTGGTATCAATACCTTTTCTCGAGTATCGATACTTGGGGTCAAAATATTGATATTTCATTATAGGTACCGACAATTTTTGAGACACTAGGATTTTAGACAAGAAATAGAATACAAGTTTGGTATCACTTTTTTAGGTGGTATCGATACCACTTAAAGAAAATATCGATACCCTAATGTTAGTATCGATATCTACGGACATGTTTTAGAATTTTTTCTAAATGGACCTTGTGCTTATTTTAAAATGTTTATAAGACTAATTATTGAAGATTTGTATGAAATAATAATAGCTATCAAGTTTGAATGTCATTAAACCTTTGCGAGCAATAAAATGATGAACATTTTGTTTACAACGAACTTTCTACTTGGTGTAGTGACATGAGACGGGGGTGTGACATCTTGTATTTGGGCTTGGCGACTAGGTTGGGTATAGTGTTACAATTTGTATAGATCTTATGCTCATGATACCTGATGGTTTAAAAATGTGTAATTTATGTGTATATCTCTATGACAAATCAAGATCTATGATCTATTGTGAAAAGCATGTTATACATGTTTAAAGTGATTATTATGCGATAAGTGATTATGAGGACATGTTTACATACATAATTGTATAATTGATCTATATGTGTTATAAGTGAAAATCGTCATATCACATGCATGGGGTGGGATTTTGTGAAAGGTGGAAGCAGTGGCAGTATATCTGTAATTCAGTGGTGGCTTGCCCACATCAATGTATCAGTGGCAGTTTATCTACAAATCAGTGATAGTTTATCTGTAAACCAATGATAGTTTATCTACAAATTAGTTGTAGTTTAATTGTAAATTAGTGGTGGCTTGTCCACAAACGGTGTTTTCGATGGACGAGTTCTGGGGAACTCGATATATTGTGTATAGCGGAGATAGGTAGGAAATTTTATAAAATGTGCATCATTTTTACAGTATGCATTAACATGTTCATGCATAAGTATCAGTATTAGAACTTGTTATTATTATGATTATTGATATAATGAGATTAATATTTTGATATGTATGTGATTATATTTGTGTTGATCTCACACTGGGCTTTTAAAACTCACCCCTTTTTAAATCTTACTTTTCATATAATAATTGCGGTTAGGACGGGCTCGGCTTACGGGGGTGCTCTCGATTATTTTCAAAAAAAATATATTATTTTGGTACTCGATATTTTGGGGATGTGTTTTTATTACTGTGGACTTTTGCTTGGGATTTTCTTTTAGACTTTAGATTATTTTGATTTTGGATTTTTCTACATGATTTAGGGTTTAAAATTATCATTTAAAAGATTGTGAAATTGACAATTTATGATGGATTTTTTATAACTAAGTTGAACAAGCCCCAACAAGGGTGTTTTCAAATTTCAATACTTTGTTTTCAAAACTCAACACTATCTGCTCACAAAATTGATATTTTATGAGATACATTTTAAATCTACATTTTGAAAATGACAAATGAGTTTTAGATATACGTATTATCTGCTGCGATGTTTTAATTGAAGTACAACACTTTTTGAAAAAAAAATACCAAACTTGAGTTTTCTAAAGATAAACAATTTGGTTTTCTCAACAATGGTGTTTTTAACAATGACAATTTTTAAGAGAAAATAGCTAAATGATTTTCTGCACCATCAATATGGCCAATGTGATCTTCGAGATTTGGCCATAACGTCTAGGTCGGGTTTAGGGGGTTACCTAGACATTGTTTAAGAGTAGATCTAACGTAATTTAGTGGAGTTGCACGTAATCCTAGAAATAGGATGACATAAATCTACTAGATTGGAGCCAAATCTAATAGGGGAATCCATAAATCGAGTTAATGCAATAATAGGGGTTTTAATTAGAAAGAAATTTCAATTAATCAACCTAGAGTCAGTTTCTCTTACTCTCGAAAGATATATTAGCATAATTTAGGAATTTCTACGGATCAAGATACTAAGTAAAGAAATTGTGCAATTTAGATTGATAATGACAGATGGAATTTAGGTGGGTTCTTTCCTGGGTATTATGTTGCTTCTTGGTTGTTAATCAATTGTTTTCCTAATTTGTTCTTTGACATGTTCGTAGATAATTAATTTAGTTAATTTTAGTTTTAATCAATCACTCAAATTTATCGATTAAATAATAGAAAGATGATAATTACTAGTACTTTTAGTATTTATGAGAACGATATCTTTTCTCACCGCAGTTATACTATTAATTGATAGGTGCACTTGCCTTAGTTAGATTTTTAGTTGGTTTCATGGATACCAAGTTTTTGACGCTGTTGTCGGGGTCCAAAATATTAGGAAAACTTTATTTCTATTAATTTAACCACTTTTTATTTAAATTTTAATACTTTTATTTTTAATTTAATTTTTACATTCTAATTTTTTGTTTGTTTAATTCTGATAGGTTCTTTTGGTTTATGACTAGAGAAAATTGGTTGGAACTATTAGTTTATGATAGTGAGATAGAGAAAACTGCTCGCATAAATCAAAGAGAAGTTAGAGAAGTAAGGCAAGGTCAACAGATTTTAATAGACGATCAACAGGAAAAGGATATTACTGCGAAGATGGAGAATAATCAAAATAATCAACAACCTCCTGCACCTATTGCTCCTTGTACTATGTTTGACTATGCTAAGCACACTCTAATTGGGGCTGAATCAAGTATCGTTAGATCGACTATTGCTACAAACAATTTCGAGCTGAAGCCGAACACAATTCAGATGGTAGAACAATATATCCAGTTTGATGGGTTACAAGATGAAGATTCAAATGCTCATTTGGCTAACTTTCTAGAGATTTGCAAAAATACAAGATTAATGGCATTTCTAATGATGCCATACCCTTAAGGTTATTCCCATTTTGTTTAAAGAGCAAGGAAAAATAATGGTTGAATTCACTTTCACGAGGTTCTGTCACGACTTGGGGTCAGATGACTGAAAAGTTTCTGTTGAAGTACTTCCCACTGGCTAAAGAGCTAAGTTAAGAAATGGCATCTCTTCTTTTTCTCAAATTGAGTTGGAGACATTATATGATGCATGGGAGAGATTTAAGGATCTTTTGAAAAGGTGTCTTCACAATGGGTTACCTTTGTGGTTACAAGTTCAAACCTTTTACAATGGTTTGAATCCCTTAACTAGGCAACTAATTGATTCAGCAGCTGGCGAAACATTAAATAATAAGACACATGAGGAAGCTCAAGAGTTTTTTGAGGAGATGACACTGAATAACTATCACTGGCAAGTCATGAGAACAAAACGAGTTAAGCAACCGATGTTTTCAATATAGGTGCAGTTGCTATGTTGGCAAGTTAGGTGGAAGCATTGAGTAAAAATATTGATGGTTTGAGTTGCAATAACACGATGAATCTGATAATGTAATGTGATGCAATTGAAGTGTGGATAACCAATCCAGAATGTTTTCCCTTCAGTTCTAACAAGGAGCATAAGCAAGTCAACTTTATGGGTAACAATTTTAAACCTCAAAACGACCCCTATAGCAATAATTATAATTAAGAGTGAAGGAATAATCCAAATTTCTCTTGGGGTGGTCAAGGTAATCAAAGGTCACAACCTCCTACGGGTTTTTAGCAACCTTATCAGCAAGAAAAGAAACCAAACCTTAAGCAGATGTTAGCTAAATTTATTTTAGTGTCCAAAACTAGATTTTAGAACACTGAGAAAACTCTGAAAAATCGAAAAGTATCGATTCAAGGGATTGAAAATAAAATTTGATAGCTTGTTAAACTGGTTTTAAAAGACAACAAGGTAGGTTAGCTAGTAACACTAAAACTAACCCAAAGGAGCAAGTCCACGTAATCATTTCTCGAGCGTGGAAGGGTTAGTCAAGCCTGAAAATAAGTGAGTCTAGAAGCTGTTGAGAAAAATGATGGTGTTGAGGAAAGTAAGAAAGAGCATAAATGGATGGTTAGAGAATACAAACCATGAATTTCATATCCGACAACATTAAAGCAAGATCACATAAAAGAATCAATATGGTAAATTTCTTGAACTTTTGAAAAAATTGCATATTGGCTTACCTTTTGTTGAAACTCTTTTGCAAATGCCCAAATATGCAAAATTTTTGAATTAGTTGTTAGCAAATAAATGGAAGTTAGACGACTTGTCAACTATAGAGCTTAATGAAGATTGCTAGGCCATTCTCCAAAATAAACTACCCAACAAGCTTAAAGATTTAGTGAGTTTTACTATTCCTTGTCTTATTAGTAGTTTAAATGTTGAAAAAACTTTTGCTGATTTGGGGGTTAGTATAAATGTTATGCCTTATAAAATGTTCAAACAACTTGGTCTTGGGGAACCAAAACCCACTAGGATGGATATTCAATTAGTTGACAGATCAATTAGGTATCTTAGAGGTATTATTAAAGGTGTACTTGTTAAAGTCGATAAATTTATACTCCTTGTTGATTTTGTTATATTGGATATGGATTAGGATATTGAGGTACCCATGCTTTCAGGTCAACCATTTTTAGCCACTGTTAGAACTGTTATTGATGTGGGCAGTGGTGAACTTGTGCTGAGTGTAGGTGATGAAAAGGTTACTCTTCAAGTACATGATTTTGTTAGAGTTCCTAGGGAGCGAGATGATACTCGTTATTCTATTAATGTTAGTAATCATGTGGCTCAACATTCTTTGCAGGAATTTACTAATGAATATGTGTTCAAACAATATCTGTCTCAAGGTGATAAAAATCAAGGGACGAGTGGAGAGTGAATGGTACAGCTCGATGAATTAGATGAATGGCAAACAAAGGCTGATGAGAACCTAAGAACGATCAAAGAAATAACTAGCAACTCCATAGTATGCATGTAAAGAGGACGAACCAATTCAAATTTTGGGACAAAGTGTTGCTAGAGAAATTGGATCCACGAATGTTCCCTTCAGAGCTTAAGTCATGAGGGTCGAACCCATTTGTGGTACAAAATGTATTTCCATACGGAACCATTAAGTAACACACCCTGATTATGGCACATTCAAGGTAAACAATCTTCGTCTCAAACTTTATTTTGGTGGTAATATTGACAATGAGAGAGAGGAGCTTTGACTCCAAGATCCACCTTAGCCGTTAGCTAAAAAGGGAAATCAAGATTAGATTCTAAATAAGCACTGCTCAAGAGGCAACCCGAGTGTTTTTATTCTATCTATTTATTTTATTTCATGTTATTTTAAAAAAATTAGTACATTTATTTTTATTATTTAAAAAAATTCAAAAATTCAAAAAAATATATATATGTAGTACATTTATTTTTATTATTTTAAAAAATTGAAAAAGAAATTAAAAAATATTTTTAAAAAAGGACCTACACAGTCTGGGGTAATCCACATGGCCTAGAGACATGGTCGTGTGGGACACATGACCTGGACACACGGGCATGTCTCAAGTCGTGTGCATACTAGAGCCAATTTTTCCAATTTCTTTTGACACACGGTGTAACACCCCTAATCGTATCCATCGTAGAAACAGGGTTTCAAAGAATTCCCAGAACTTTCAAAATATTTTACAAATAATTTATGTAAATTACTATTCATTAACTGAGATAATTCAAAACGTCCCTTAATTTGACCCTCGAGGCCCAATACGAGCATTAGAATCGAATCAGGACTTAATTAGGAACTCTAAGAATTTTTCGCGAAATTACAAAAATTTTCCAAGGTACAAGGCTCACACGCCCGTTTGGTCTAAGGGACACGCCCGTGCTAGAGGCCATGTTAAACCCTTGTAGCTCTCTAACTTGTGCACACAACCATGCCACATGCCCGTGTGCTAGGCCGTGTGGTTAATTAAATCAATTTGAAATTAGGTGCAGGTTTCACATGGCCAAGACACACGCCCGTGTTCTAGGTCGTGTAGCACACACGGCTAAGACACAGGCCCGTGTATCTGTCCATGTGTTCAATTCTGAGCATTCTATTTCTCAAAATTAAGGTGTAGGGGACACATAGCCTAACCACATGCTCGTGTACCAGGCCGTGTGTTACACAGGTCTGGACATACGCCCGTGTGGACAAAATAAAGCTATTTCTAGCTTCATTTCTTACCCAAAGTCACACACATGACCTGCACTTGAAACACACATCCAATACCAATCATTTCAAGCATTCAAATTAAACAAATTCCACCATTAATCATGGCATACCATTACATGCATACATGTTTACAATCTTACCTTAGTTCAATCCATATGTTAAACATGATTTGATCAACTACTTAACATATATGTATATATATAGCTACCATAGCATGACATTACAAGTATATCAAAACAACAATTACTAGCCATTCCAATGGCTAGATTACAAGTATCATTATCAAGCCACTAATGGTCAAGTTGTCCTATACATGTCATTATACCAAAATGATTTTGTTATATATACCCAAAATAACTAGTTGATAGTGTGACGATGCTCTAATAATCTCCAACCTTCGCGAGCTTCCGAGCACTATAAAACAGGAAAAATAAAATGAAGTAAGCATTACATGCTTAGTACATTCGTATAATGGAAAACTAAACTTACCAATCTCGTTTATTAAATCTAAGCATACAATATCATGTTTTTCCATCCATTAGCAAAATTGCCTAAACACATGCATTCAGTCAAACATGTTAGTCACCAAAATCTTCATATCAATCAAGTAAACATAGATGAGCTCATCATGTAATATTTTTTCTAGTCATTATCATTTCATCTCATAATTCTCATACCATGTCAAGAGTTGTGTCCATTGAATCAGTGAAAATTTGATGGATGTTCAAGTAGTACACTCGAGGTGTATGATTCAATAATTCGTCAATTCTTATTCAAGAGTACCCATTAGGGCACTTAATCAAGGAACACACTCTCAAGCCACATATCGTATAACAAGATTATCAGTTTAGGCTAAATCCTTTATATAACGTACGCTTAGAAGAGCTCAATTAGGATTACCAGTCCAGGCTAAACCCTAATCATAACGTATACTCGAGAGGTATTATATCAGGATTACCCATCTAGGCTAAATCCTTTCTATAATGTGGTCAATATGTTTACTTGTTTGAGCCAAATCCCATCCGCAACAAATGCAGGACCTCATCAATTTCGGGAAAGCGCATATATTCATCGGAATTCAATATTCAATCAGGACTTAACCTTTTTCACCATTTCAAGCATGTATTAAATCATCCATTATAGCATTCAAGTAATACATTTCAATAATAGTCACATTACATACAAACATATCAATTAACGTAATTACATACTCGATTAAGTTACACGAACTTACCTCGACACTTGTTCGTGTATAAAATCTACTAATCCGAAACATTTTTATTTTCCTCGATCTAACCTCGAATTTGTGTTGTCCAAATCTATATAAATAGCTTTAATCATCAATTTATCATATTTCATACTCATTTTGACTCAGTTTATATTATAGGAAAAATTACCATTTTACCCTTAACTTTTTCATAAATTCCAATTTCGTCCTTCGGCTCAAAAATGAAATTTGTGCAATTTACTCCCTATTCCAAGCCTAACCAAAACCCCATTACAAAATTTAAAGCTCATGTATTCATAAAAATTCAGAATTTTTCATCAAATTTCACAACTTTACATTTTAGTCCCTAAATCATGTTTTCATCAAAAATCACTTTGTAAAAGTTGTTAATCTATCAACAACCTTTCATTTTCTACCATACATTTCTAATTTTTAGCATATTCATCCATGAATCAAATTTCATACCTTGATAACTTTTCAAATTAATCCCCCAAATAGATAGATTAAGCTATCCTAGTTTCAAAAAATAGCAAAATTATTAAAAACGGGACAAGGAAACTTACCCAATTAAGCCTTGAAAGTTTTTTCTCTCTCTCTTAGGGTTTCCATATAATTTTGGGGTTGAAGATGACAAAATAAGATGATATTTCTTTTTATCATCTTTTAATTAATTAAAGTATTTCAATTTCCAATTTAGTCCCTACTCTTTTCTAATTTTTCCATGGATGAGTCACCAAAAATCTACATACTTTTCTTTAATAGTCTAATTACCATATAAAGACCTCTAGTTTTGAATTCTATAGTTATTTAATCCTTATAGCTACTAGAATTCAACTTTCGTATTTTATGTGATTTAGTCCTTCTCGTAATTAAACACTTAATCGATAAAATTTTCGTATCAAAATTTTCACACGACATGTCTGTCATAATACAGGCCATATAATAAAATAAAAAAATAAGCTTTATTTTCGGGTCAGATTTGTGGTCCCGAAATCACTGTTCCAATTTCACTAAAAATTGGTTGTTGCACATGGCCTAGCACATGGGCGTGCTGTAGACCATGTAACCCACACACCCTCGCACATGGGCATGGGAGAAGCAAACAATCATTGCACACAGCCTAGCACACAGCCGTGTGTGATACATGGCCTGGATACACGAGTGTGTCTTAGGCTGTATGGATACTGAGCTTATTTTTACTTATTTTTTATCACACAAGTTTTGAGTGATTCCACACAGCCATGTGGCTCATATGGCTAGCCAGACGACCATGTGGCTCACATAGCCATGAATTTTTTCCTTTTTAAAAGTTATTTTTTTTAATTTTTTCTTTTTATTCCTTTGTTCCTCCCTACCCTTATCCCAAGCCCTTTTTTAATTATTTTTTTGGATTTATATATTATTTTTATTTTTATTATTTTTTGGATTTATATCATTTATTTTATTATGCATTTTCTGTTATGTTTTTTCAATTGTTTTTTCTAGTTTGTAATCTCTTTATCTTATTTATTTTTGTCTATTTTCTTATTAGTTTGTTTAGAAACATGTACTTCAGTTAGAATCTCCTATAATTCTGGATTTCACTATTCTGGTGAATTCATCCAAATTCAAGACAGTTTCAGTTCTCTCCATCCCTTCTGATATTTTGCTTATTATGTTTATATATGTTTGTACATTGAGGGAAATGTACATCTTAAGTGTGGGGAGGTTGCTATATGCTTATGAAATAAAATCTCTGAATTGTAGTTAGTTTTTAAGTAATTTTCTCACAGCTACCATTGAAGTAATTCTTTCAGTTTGGAGTTTTTATTGATTCTGTTTTGGAATAATTTGTGGATTTTCGTGCATTGTTTGATTTATACTTTAAAACGTGAGAGAGTCAAGCATGACAAGTTGGTTTTTAGAAATTATTGTTTTAGGATGTCTCCCTGGATTGAAGCATTATCTTGAAATTTTAAATTTACAAGTTTGACATCAAAATCATAATTTTTTTTGTGAGCTTTTGAGCCTATAGAGCATATATTTATTTGTGCTCATTTTATTTTTGGTTGAGAGTAAGTCAACTTGATTTGTTATTCTAGAACTTATTTCGATTATGCATGTCAAGACCGCATTATTAATTTGATATACTGATATGATAGATGTAATATCCTGATTTTGGGCTTAGTCAGAATAGTAGTTTCGTGACCACAAAATTTGAGATAGAAATAATTATTTTATGATTATTTTGATGATTATGATATGATTGCATGACTGTGTGAAAATTTCGTGATGAAATTCTATGCCTAAAGTGTTTAAATTGAAAGTAGGGACTAAATCGAATAAGTTGCAAAATTTGCATTCTAGAAGTTTTTAGTATGAAATTGCATTAAAATATTAATTAGGAGGTCTTAAATAGAAATTTGACCAATTTTAAGTTCATGGACAAAATTAGGACATGGAAGGAATTTTTGAAAGTTTAGTAGTAAGGGCATTTTGGTCATTTAGGGGTAAAATGAATTAAAATACAAAATTAAAAGCCAATTTTGCTCATCTTCTTCAGGGAGGCCGAAATTAGCATGGGGGAAGCCATGGCTAGGGTTTTCAAGCTTTCCAAGCTCAATAGTAAGTGATTCCAAGCCCCGTTTTTAATGTTCTTTACGTTTTTAGAACCCCGGTAGCTCGATTAAGCTTATTCTAGCAATAATTTAAGCTAGGGTTCATATTTGGAAAAATACCCATAGGTAAAATGTGTTTATTTTGATGTTTTATGGTAGAATATGAAGCTTGAAATTGTGTTAAACAACTTTTGCTAAGTGATTTTATGTAAAAACGAGTAAAACGACATAATCGGTAAAAATACCTAATGTTCATAAGTATATGTTAGAGTGAGAATTTGATGTTGCTATAGAAGGGAAAAATGATTAGAATGTCATAAAACATAAGAAAATAGGCTGAAGTTTAATTTACGAGCTTTGGGGAAAAAGTGTAAATATGCAAAAGTTTAGGGGCAAAATTGTAATTTTGCCAAAATATGATTTTGGGTCAATTTGAATAATGTGAGTCCTAATTAGACTATATTTTAAATGATAGAGCAAGGAAAACTGAAATTCGGGCTAAAATGGGGAAAATACCAAGTTGTGGACGAAATGGTAAAAGTAGCCATTTTCACATACGAAGTAAGTTCATGTGTAAATAATGTAGCATAATTGTTATTTTCAAGTTATTGATGTTAATTATATGATATGCTGATTTTTAATCGTGAAATATTATGCTTTGTGGTTAATGTTGAGTAATATGCAAATTATGTTTACTACTTGATAAATATGAATTGCTCACGAGTATCGATTCGATATTCCGTGGAAGGCGGCTAATGTCGGATCGAGGAAAAAGCCCGTTTGAACCTTAGGAATAGATTAGGATACAAGTGACATGTCACTAGGATGGTTGAGCATCCGAACTCGTTGAGTTGAGTCCGAGTTCACTTATGGATGCGAATGTTCGAACTCGTTGAGTTGAGTCCGAGTTCGAGAGATGTAACTAGGCATCCGAGCTCGTTGAGTTGAGTCCGAGTTCACTTATGGATGCGAACGCCCGAGCTCGTTGACTTGAGTCCGAGTTCACTTATGGGCGGGTTACATGATTGCTTGATTACATATATGGCACTTATGTGCAAATTATCCGTGTATCTAAATTATATTTCGATGTGTTCAACGGGTAAAGTTCTACTCAAATGGAGGAATACTAGAGATGAAAGGGACATATTGGTAAGTGTTGTGAGATGGATACTTTGAACAGGTATGTACTTAACCCTCGGGTTGAAAACTCGATATATCAACAATGTGGTAAGATGATAAATGAAAATATGACATGAATGTCTTGATGATGATTATGCAAATGATATTTTATGTTTGCTTATATGATTATGTTACTTGCTATTTGCATGTGAACTTACTAAGAATTTATGCTTACTCCCTCCTTTTCATTCCTTGTGGTTTTGACAAGTCAGCTCGAAAATCGGGAACGGTCGGAGGCTCGCTCACACTATCCGTATACCATCTTGGCATAATGGCTTGTATATTTTGAGTATGGCATGTATAGCACTATAATCATTTTGTATATATGGTCTTATGATATGGTTATTGAGTGGTATGAAAATTCTTGGTAATGATTAGCCATTGGAATGGCTAATCATGATCATATTTGGTGTTATGTATGTCAAATTGCTAGCTAATCCATGGAAACCATGAAATAGGTAAAATTTACCATAAAATAGATTTAGACAGCAGTAGTGACGTGAATTTGAAAAATCACTAAAAATAGTAGAAATGGAATTAAATAATGAATAAGTTATGGAATAGAATCTTGATGAGTCTATTTTCATATGGAATGAACAAAATAGGCATATAAATTATATTTTATGAGATATTTAAACTTTTGTGAAACAGGGCCAGAGTGATTTCTGGATCCCCTGTTCTGACTTTAAAATTCATAATAAATTTTACAAAAATAATTAGAAGTTGTTATTTATATGTAAAGATTCCTTATTGAGTCTAGTTTTAAGAGAAACAAACCTCATAGTCATTGAAATTTTGTATAGAGAGATATCTGATTCGTAATACACAGAGGTCAGAGTAGTCGAACCCTAAAACAGGGGAGATTTTAACTAATAAAATTTACTATTTGGCTCAACCAAAAATTCTAGAAAAAAATTAGTAGATATAAATATGAGTCTAGTTTCATAGAAAATTTACGGATCTTAATTTTGAGTTTCGTAACTCGAGATATGAATTTTTAAGCGACTATGACGCAGATTTTCAGCTTGTCTGAAAATTTTAAAATTAAATTGTTTGAGCTGTTTAAGTAATGAATTAAGTCTGTTAACACCTCGTATTCGACTCCAGCGACGGTCTCGGATACGGAACGTTAAATTTGGTGGTATCAGAGTAGGTTTAGTCGGTTCTCGGACTAACCTAGCATGTGTAAAAGTTTAGCTATACATGCCACTAATCTGTGATAGTGTGATGTCTTCCGACGCGTATGAGTACCGTCTTATTTAGACAGGGTACTCTCCAATCGAGCTGCGCTGACCATGTTCAACGTTATGTGAAGGTATTTGAGTAAAGTTATAATTATGATAAGTCTCGGTTCAGAAAAGTGTGAATAAAAGTTTATGATACATATGTGATAATATGTGAGATGAAAATTCATGTTGTGATAAATATCCATATTTGCTTAATGTTCATATGATGTAGTGTATGTGGCTTACTTGATAAGATGAACGGAATAAATAGAAAGTAGTAGAGGTATGAATAAAGGTCATAATATCATGATATGAATGAAAATGTCCTTGTCTTGATTTGGACGTCGAATGTTGATAAATGTTAATGATATATAATTTTTATGAGATAAAGGATTATAATGAAATGAACTTATCTATGTTAAATTGTTGGGTGAATTATATGATTGTAATGATATGTACATGATGATGCACGAAATGAAAGTTGTAATTGTGGTGCAAATATCTATGTTTGTTTGGCCTTATATGATGTCATGAGCATGGCTTAATTTAATTAAATGAATCGATAAGTAAAGCTATCTAGAAAACATAGAATGTATGCATAAGTATATTGTCTAAATGGGACAATAGGAAAATTTGTGTAAGCCAACATGAATGTTGCATTGCCTGAATGAATGACATGATTTTGATGATATTGCTATGATGATGGAAATTGTGTCATATGTGTATGTATAAGAAAGTCGAGTGAGAGGTCCTACAACCCCTCCTCCTTACCGAAGTGGTACTTATAATGGAATTTCATGAGATCTGTATTGAATAAGTCTCTGGTTGAGAACCCAAAGAGTTCACTGATAGAATAATTATAAGTATGATCAGAGATTGAAAATGAGCTGATAAGTAAAGTCGAGAGACGATGAAAGTATCGGATTGACGTAAAGATTATTGGAGTTATGTCCTGTCCCAATTAGAGAAGGAATTCTCTTTGGTAAATCGAATTACTCAGGTGCAAGGTTGAGAAAAGTGTAAATCAAAATTTATTCAGAATTGGCCTTCTTTGGTGAATGGTTTAATATGAAATTTGTGATAATTTGAACTAGTTGGGGAAATGATATTTGAAATGTGAACTATCCGAGTGTGATGATTATGGATCGGGACAGATTTAGTGATCTCTTTTGAGATGTTCTATGTGTTTACCCGTTCTCAAAAATATTTCTATGGCTATTGATCTTCTAAAGAAATTTTTGTTATATGGGAATGTCTTCTAATTCTGGTGTTGGATGAAAGCATTGGTAATCTGACTGGTTTATAATTTATATTGCTCTATTTCATAGGGTATTCTATTTCATTTCGTCTAATAAGAATTGATGAGAGAATACATATGATATTATGATTCTGTTTCTTCTACTTGATGCTTCATCTGATACATATGTATGAGAAGATATATTGATCTTTTTATATTTGATTTCAGTGGGATTAAATGATGTTTTCTTTTGGACTTTCTTTCTTTGAAGAATTATTGGGGTATTCCGTATTTTCTCTATGAGTTTGGTTTTCGATTCTCCGGCATAGTATTGTATCTTGGGTCTCTTTATTCTGGATTTCTTTATTCAGGGTTTCTCTATCTTGGATTTCTTTATTCGGTTTTCTTGTTATCTTTGTTCCATAATTTGTCAATTATGACTCATGTTCGAAGTGCGTTCTTCAGCTCGCGATAATCATGTCAAATATGACTATACTTCTAATTTGATCTTGGTAATGTGGTGATTTTAGTATTGGGTTTTTCTAATTTACGTGTAAGGATTTGACATCGTAAAGGCATAAGTGATAAAAGTGCGAGTTTGATCGGTATGGTGAATTATTTATTTGAAAGATTTTATGTGACAATTATGTCGGGATTATTTTTCCCAAGTCGATAATAGAATTTCATTTTTGTACTGATAAAAGAGTAAATAGTCTGAACGAGAAGTGTATATTTATTAGAAAGAGTTGGATATTAGTTAAAGTCACTACGAATGATAAGGTTTTCGTTTTGTGAAAGCTGAAAAGTTTATTACATCTTGTGAGTTCGAGATAGATGACAATATTGGTAACCGAAGCGTCTGAACTAGACTAGTCTACATTGAGTAAAAACTTTTTGACTTTCAGTAATGTACTATTGTATGAATTGTGATGTGTTTCAAGACAGTGAGATAATGTGATAGTTTAGAGCATCGATGTTACATAAAATCTGAGTTGTTAAAGAGGTTAAAGCCGAGCATTGGGATCTATCAAAATTATCCTTGCCAGTGTTGATATTGGGATGAAAATGAGAAGGATTATTCTTGAGGCCATATCAGAATTATTTCTATGGCGGAAAGAGGAAAATGTGATGTATCCTATTGTTAAATGTTTAGCTAGATCTATAAATCATATCTATATTGAATGAATTACTACTCATCGATTCATGGAATTTTAGGTCTCTTTGATTGTTGGATTTCTTGGAATTAGGTCTCCATTAATCAAGTTGAGATCCGGGTTTTATGTCATGATATCATGGGAAGCGAGAAGGGTTGAAAATTTAAGAACAATGAGAGTTGAGACTGTAAGCTTTGAGATCATATGAGAAATTAAAGAGATGTATTGGAGGTACTGCCTAAGTGAAAGTTCTTCTCAAGATCGAATATGAGATTAAAAGTGAAGACCACTTTTTCCTGTAAGATTTTCGAGGACGAAAATCCTTAAAAAGGGGAGAGTTGTAATATCCAGATTTTGGGCTTAGTCGGAATAGTAGTTTCGTGACCACAAAATTTGAGATAGAAATAATTATTTTATGATTATTTTGATGATTATGATATGATTGCATGATCGTGTGTGTGAAAATTTCGTGATGAAATTCTATGCCTAAAGTGTTTAAATTGAAAGTAGGGACTAAATCGAATAAGTTGCAAAATTTGCATTCTAGAAGTTTTTAGTATGAAATTGCACTGAAATATTAATTAGGAGGTCTTAAATAGGAATTTGACCAATTTTAAGTTCATGGACAAAATTAGGACATGGAAGGAATTTTTGAAAGTTTAGTAGTAAGGGCATTTTGGTCATTTAGGGGTAAAATGAATTAAAATACAAAATTAAAAGCCAATTTTGCTCATCTTCTTCAGGGAGGCCGAAATTAGCATGAGGGAAGCCATGGCTAGGGTTTTCAAGCTTTCCAAGCTCAATAGTAAGTGATTCCAAGCCCCGTTTTTAATGTTCTTTACGTTTTTAGAACCCCGGTAGCTCGATTAAGCTTATTCTAGCAATAATTTAAGCTAGGGTTCATATTTGGAAAAATACCCATAGGTGAAATGTGTTTATTTTGATGTTTTATGGTAGAATATGAAGCTTGAAATTGTGTTAAACAACTTTTGCTAAGTGATTTTATGTAAAAACGAGTAAAACGACATAATCGGTAAAAATACCTAATGTTCATAAGTACATGTTAGAGTGAGAATTTGATGTTGCTATAGAAGGGAAAAATGATTAGAATGTCATAAAACATAAGAAAATAGGCTGAAGTTTAATTTACGAGCTTTGGGGCAAAAGTGTAAATATGCAAAAGTTTAGGGGCAAAATTGTAATTTTGCCAAAATATGATTTTGGGTCAATTTGAATAATGTGAGTCCTAATTAGACTATATTTTAAATGATAGAGCAAGGAAAACTGAAATTCGGGCTAAAATGGGGAAAATACCAAGTTGTGGACGAAATGGTAAAAGTAGCCATTTTCGCATACGAGGTAAGTTCATGTGTAAATAATGTAGCATAATTGTTATTTTTAAGTTATTGATGTTAATTATATGATATGCTGATTTTTAATCGTGAAATATTATGCTTTGTGGTTAATGTTGAGTAATATGCAAATTATGTTTACTACTTGATAAATATGAATTGCTACCGAGTATCAGTTCTGATATTCCGTGGAAGACGGCTAATGTCAGATCGAGGGAAAAAGCCCGTTTGAACCTTAGGAATAGATTAGGATACAAGTGACATGTCACTAGGATGGTTGAGCATCCGAACTCGTTGAGTTGAGTCAGGAGTTCACTTATGGATGCGAATGTTCGAACTCGTTGAGTTGAGTCCGAGTTCGAGAGATGTAACTAGGCATCCGAGCTCGTTGAGTTGAGTCCGAGTTCACTTATGGATGCAAACGCCCGAGCTCGTTGATTTGAGTCCGAGTTCACTTATGGGCGGGTTACATGATTGCTTGATTACATATATGGCACTTATGTGCAAATTATCCGTGTATCCGAATTATATTCCGATGTGTTCAACGGGTAAAGTTCTACTCAAATGGAGGAATACTAGAGATGAAAGGGACATATTCGTAAGTGTTGTGAGATGGATACTTTGAACAGGTATGTACTTAACCCTCGGGTTGAAAACTCGATATATCAACAATGTGGTAAGATGATAAATGAAAATATGACATGAATGTCTTGATGATGATTATGCAAATGATATTTTATGTTTGCTTATATGATTATGTTACTTGCTATTTGCATGTGAACTTACTAAGCATTTATGCTTACTCCCTCCTTTTCATTCCTTGTAGTTTTGACAAGTCAGCTCGAAAATCGGGAACGTCGGAGGCTCGCTCACACTATCCAGTATACCATCTTGGCATAATGGCTTGTATATTTTGAGTATGGCATGTATAGCACTATAATCATTTTGTATATATGGTCTTATGATATGGTTATTGAGTGGTATGAAAATTCTTGGTAATGATTAGCCATTGGAATGGCTAATCATGATCATATTTGGTGTTATGTATGTCAAATTGCTAGCTAATCCATGGAAACCATGAAATAGGTAAAATTTACCATAAAATAGATTCAGACAGCAGTAGTGACGTGAATTTGAAAAATCACTAAAAATAGTAGAAATGGAATTAAATAATGAATAAGTTATGGAATCGAAGCTTGATGAGTCTATTTTCATATGGAATGAACAAAATAGGCATATAAATTATATTTTATGAGATATTGAAACTGTTGTGAAATAGGGCCAGAGTGATTTCTGGATCCCCTGTTCTGACTTTAAAAATTCATAATAAATTTTAAAAAAATAATTAGAAGTTTTTATTTATATTTACAGATTCCTTATTGAGTCTAGTTTTAATAGAAACAAACCTCATAGTCATTGAAATTTTTTATAGAGAGATATCTGATTCGTAATACACAGAGGTCAGAGTAGTCAAACCCTGAAACAGGGGAGATTTTAACTAATAAACTGTACTATTTGGCTCAACCAAAAATTCTAGAAAAAAATTATTAGATAGAAATATGAGTCTAGTTTCATATAAAATTTACAGATCTTAATTTTGAGTTTCGTAACTCGAGATATGAATTTTTAAGCAACTGTGACGCAGATTTTCAGCTTGTCTGAAAATTTTAAAATTAAATTGTTTGAGCTATTTAAGTAATGAATTAAGTCTGTTAACACCTCGTATTCGACTCCAGCGACGGTCTCGGGTACGGGGCGTTACAATAGAGACACTTAGGATTTAACCCATTTAACCTTTAAATAGCTTACCTATTGTATTTCCCTTAATAAACCTTATTTATCCTAACACATTCTTTTTTTAACCCGTTAATGTTAACGCTTAACCCATATATACGTTGTAAAATTATTTTTTTATTGACTCCCTTTTTGTTGAGATTTAATTTGGTTAGTTGCCTGACTATGTTTCATCATTGCTGAATTCTACTTTGTTCTTGAAATAATAGAAAAAAATAAAATAAAAACCAAGAAAAAATTAATTGAGCTTGAATAATTAGCTTCATATTGTATGGAAAAGCTCATTTTTATTATTTATTTCTAGTGGATGTGAATTCTATTAATTCAACATTTGATTGTTTTTTTTTAGTTTGGCAACTTATTAACTCAGTTCTCGATTATAACTGAGTTTTCTGACATTTTCCATACCCTTATCTTAAGCCCCATTACAACCTTGAAAATACCTCTTGATTGATATGTCATCTCATTTATAGTGGTGGAGATTTTATTTTCAAGCAAGCATATGGTAATAACATTTATCGTTTAACTATTGAGTGCATATTACTTGAATCTTAAACATTTTGAGTGCTTTGAGTGAATCCTTCGTGAGGATGTTAATTCTTATTGAGTTTGAATTTCAGGTAATTATTGAGATAGGGGAGATGCCTAATGTATTTAAAGCTTAAAATTCTCTACTTGGATTGCTTGTATTGTTTAGTGTTATTTTAGTTGAATTTCCAATGCCTGATTATCTGTGGATTATCCTAAGACATTGTTGATAAAAACAATAAATTAAAGGAAGTTAACTTGATTGTGGGTTGAGGATTTTGCTTGATGACAAGCAAACGCTTAAGTGTGGGGATATTTGATAGGTGCTAAATGTAATATGTTTTAGTCTCATTCTTAATGCATTTTTGGGTGATTGTTTGATGTTAATGGTGAATTTTATGCTCCTAATCCTTTAAATTCATGCTTTTATACTTGGGGGAGAATTTGGGAGCAAAAGGAGTGAAAAACGAGTGAAAGTTGAAATTTTGGAGTAAGGTACAAGGGCCACATGGGCTAACCCCTTCTGTACGACCTGGCCACACAGTCGTGTGAGCCACACATGCTACCACACACGACCATGTGGTAGGTTGTGTCAATTTTGTGAATTGCACTCTAAACATCGGAAAAACATGATTTTTAGGGTTTTTCAAACATTTTAGGACCTATATATGGAAAAAATAAGAAGATGGGAAGGAGCCGTCATAGAATACTCAAGAAAACAACTTGAAAAAAACCTTTTAAGCCAATCTTGAAGCATATTTTCGTCAAGATTGAAGACTCCCAGTTGATTTCTTGAGAGATTATAATGAGTTTCTTTATTTCTTTCGGATATATTGTCTTTGGGATGTTTTTATTTGCCAGCATGAACTAATTTTCTAAACACCTTGGGAGATGAACCCTATGATGAATTATGTCATTTGATTTTTATTTTACACAATTAATATTTATATCTTATTCTCAATTATGTGTGCTTAATTATTGGTTTAATATTTCTATATTATTAATCCATGTTTGATGTGCTTAAATCAGAGAAGGAATAAACCATGTTTAAGAGTAAGTCTAGCGTAATTAAGTGGAGTTGCATGCAATACTAGAAATATGACAACATAAATCTACTGGATTGGAGTCAAATCTAATAGGGGAATCCATAAATCAAGTTAATTTGATAATAGGGCTTTTAATTAGAAAGAAATTTTAATTAATCAACCTAGAGTCAGTTGCTCTTACTCTCGAAAGAGATATTAGCATAATTTAAGGATTTCTACGGATCAAGATATTAAGTAAAAAAATTTCCTAATATAGATTGATAATGACAGATGAAATCTAAGTGGATTCTTTCCTGTGTATTGTTTTGCTTCTTG
Source organism: Gossypium anomalum (assembly GCA_025698475.1). Lineage (NCBI taxonomy): Eukaryota > Viridiplantae > Streptophyta > Magnoliopsida > Malvales > Malvaceae > Gossypium > Gossypium anomalum. The sequence continues at coordinate 46,967,188 of CM046963.1, forward strand.
GTTGTTAATCAGTTCTTTTCCTAATTTGTTGTTTGTTCTGTTAGTACTTAATTAATTTAGTTATTTTTAGTTTTCATCAATCACTCAAATTTATCGGTTAAATAATAGAAAGGCGGTAATTACTAGTACTTTTAGTCTTCGTGAGAACGATATCTTTGTTCACCATAGTTAATAGGTGCACTTGCCTTAGTCAGATTTTTAGTTGGTTTCGCAGATCAGAGCCTAGGTTCTCTAATACTCAAACCTAAGTTATTAATATGAGGACTAGGGTTGCGAAACTCATGTGTCTAAATTTCTCTAAATACTTGAACTGTTTAAGATATCCCTGTTTGACATAGCATAAATTTGTTTGAAATTGGGGTAGGACTGGGAACACATTGTCTTTATTCTAAAGTTTTCTTGCAGGAACTTGCCTTAAATCATTTCCCCACCACTCACACCTTTAGTTTAGTTTGTGTATGTTAGATTAGATTCGATATGCCTTGTAGACATGTGAATGTGAATGCGAATGCTCAAGAGGATGGTACATCCTCTGCACCTTCTGTGCCACTGCATAGTGTGAATTTACTTGATGAGGGTGTTAGCCCTCTAATGGAAGCTATGATTGGGGCATTCTAGAGGATTGTTGGTGCTAACCCTGCCCCCGCATATGTGAATCCTACACTTATTAACTGAGGGTTGCCACTTGAACGTTTGCGAGTGTTGGGTGGTAGAGAGTTCTCGAGAGTGAAAGGGATCGATCCAACCATAGCAAAGTACTGGCTTGAAGGAGTTGAAAGGATCCTCGAGAAAATGCCATGTTCTGACGAGGAGAAACTGAGTGATATTGTGTCCCTATGTAAACTCGAAATTATATAGGGTTTTTACCACCTTTTTACTTAATTATTATGTTTATCTTGAGTAATTATTATTGAAATAAGTCAATTTTACTTAATTAGTAATTTTAGACATGAATTTGGAAAGTATATGAAATTATGCCTAATTACATGATTTTCATGCATATTTTATATTAATTCGTGTTGATTTATTAATGTATGTATTTTTCACTATGTAGAAAGGTTATTAAAGAAATGGTTTAAATAAATAAAAGATGGCCATGCATAAATTATCCATGTGGACGGTAAGACTATTCAATTTTGGGCATGGGGTTTACTACTTGACCCAGTAAAGAAGGTAATAAAAGATGGACATGTCTGCTAAGTTATTGGACTAAAAAAATTGATCAACAAGGGAAATTAAAAGCCCAATTTTAGCACTTGATATTGGCTACCCAAAATTTATTTTGGGATAGTTAATGGAATGTCCCTGCAATTGGAAAATAATTAGCAACCAACCCAAAAACTTCTCTGTTGAAACCATCTACTCTCTAGCTATTTTTAGCTTGAATTTGAAATTCAAATGGAGAAAAATTGGTCATCTTTTATTCCTTAAAGCATTGCCAGCCACATGAGAGAGGGAAGGAAGGAAATTTAAACTTATTTTTAGTAAACCCAAACCCTTACCTTCACATATAAATACATTTTCATCCCTTATTCATCCCTTATCCCTCAACATTCCTCTCTCACTCTCAATAGTTTTCTCTCAATTCATTTTCCCTTTTTCCCTTGCATAGTTGTCCATCCCTTCTCCCATTTTTAGCCTCAAAAGCTTTTTCAAAAGCACTCTTTAGTCGGCTACCTTCTAAACCCTTATCAAAAGAAGCTCTCATTAGAACGAATAAGTGCTTCAGTTAGAATGGATCTGAAAGGCTGCTGAACTGAATAGAGTTTACTCTTTCCTCTTGTTATTTATTTTAAACATGTTTTCTTTGAGTTTTATGTTTTTTACATCAACTATGAAGTTCTAGTTCTTATCTGCTAGGATGATTATATTAATTTTATGAGATTTATTTAATTCATGTTAACATGTTTTGTGCTTCAGTTAATTATGTTTTCAATTAATATCATAATACATTTCATTCATACGTGATTAAGTGCACTCAGATTAGCTGAGAGATCCTAACCAGATGACGGCTAGTAGACACATAATTGGAAAGTGCAATGCTCAATTTAGGTCATTAAACGTTTGTAATATCTTTAGTTAGTTTAATTTCCTGGCATGGTTTTTAGGGTTATATAATTAAACTATTACAAATGTAAATGTCCCTGTGACCTTGCATAAATGCTAAGAAACTCTTAGTCTAATATGATTTGTAGCATGCATATTTAACTAAGTAAAAGATTTGAGAGGACTTAATTTGGTTTCCAAACCCATTAGAGATCGTGTTGCCATGGAAGTAATTTCCAACATGTTAAGCATAATGAAAGTGAATTGAATTAATTAATATAATTATCTTAGCCCATCTAATGTTGATTGTTTTTATTGCTCATTCCTGGTACTGCACCGATGTCTATTATGCCTTATTGCATGGCACAAAAAGATATTAAGGAGTTAAAGATTCAGTTGCAAAATTTGCTTGACAGAGGGTTCATTCAACCGAGTGGATCTCCATGGGGTGCACCAATTTTGTTTGTGAAAAAAAAAGGATGGTACGATACAATTTTGCATCAACTATAAGCAGTTGAATAAGTTGACCATCAAGAATAAGTATCGTTTGCCTCAAATCGATGATTTATTTGATTAGTTTAGAGAAGCAATGGTGTTTTCGAAGGTTTACTTAAGATCAGGGTAATATCATTTAAAGGTGAAGGAGTTTGACATCTTGAAAACTACTTTTAGGACTCAATATGGGCATTATGAGTTTTTGGTTATGGCATTACGTTTAACTAATGTCCCTATTACATTCATGGATTTGATTAACCATGTTTTCCATTTGTACTTAGATCAATTTGTGGTTGTCTTCATAGATGACATTTTGGTGTATTCTCATTCTGAAAAGGATCATGATGCACATTTGACGATTGTTTTGCAGATTTTAAGGTACTAGCAGTTGTATGCGAAGTTGAGTAAGTGTGAATTTTTGCTAAAAGAGGTGAGGTTCTTAGGTTATGTTGTGTCAATAGATGGAATACGAGTGGATCCAAAGAAAATTGAGGCAATTTTGGAGTGGAAGCCGCCAAAGAGTGCTAATGAGGTTCGGAGTTTCTTAGGTTTGGCTGGCTATTATCGTAGATTCATTAAAGGTTTTTCCCTTATTTTTGCACCCTTGATGAAACTACTTTCAGAAAAAAATGTTGTTTCAATGGAATAATGAAAGATAGAAAAGTTTTGAACAACTTAAGGAAGTTTTGACTGAGACACCTATGTTGATTCAATTGGATCCTGGAAAAGATTTTTTGATTTACAATGATGCTTTATATTTGGGACTTGGTTGTGTGCTAATGCAAGATGGCAAGGTAGTGGCTTATGCCTCAAGACAATTGAAGATGCATGAGTGTAACTATCCAACCCATGACTTGGAATTAACTGTTGTGGTATTCGCGCTTAAGATTTGGCGTCATCACTTGTACGGTGAGAGGTGTGTTATTTATATAGATCATAAGAGCCTTAAGTATCTCCTCACCCAAAAAGAGTTGAATTTAAGGAAAAGTTGATGGATTTAACTTTTGAAAGATTATGATTGTGTGATAGAGTATCATCTTGGTAAGGTGAATGTTGTTGTTGACGCTTTGAGTAGGAAGTCGATGATGGAATTGTGATCTATGTTTGCGTTTTTGAGTATAGCCAATTATGGTGGTTTGTTAGCTGAACTTCAAGTGAAGCCAACCTTGTCTCACCAAATTAAGGAGAAATAGTCGTTAGATGGGGACTTATTAAAAAGGATTCGATAGGTTGATCAAGGTGTAAAGGGAGATTTTGATGTTGACAGAGATGGTATATTGAATTTTCAAAGAAGATTGTGTATGGCGCATGACATGGATTTGAGATAGCCGATCATTATCAAGGCGCACAGTAGCCCCTACACTATGCATCCTAGTAGTGGTAAAATGTATCATGATCTCCAAGATATATATTGATGGTCTGGTTTGAAACGTGATGTTACGAATTTTGTGACTCAATGTTTGGTTTGTCAAAAGGTGGAAGCAAAACATCAATATCCTTCAAGTTTGTTGCAACCGATTGCGATTCTTGACTGGAAGTGGGAAATGATCACCATGGAATTCATCTTGGGTTTGCCTTTGACTCCGACGAAGATGGATTTAATATGGGTAATATTTTATCGATTTTTGAAGAGTGCGCATTTCTTGGCAATGCATACTAATTATTCTTTGTAGAAGCTAGTGGAGTTGTATATTGCTGAAGTTGTACGTCTTCATGTCTTTCTATTATTTTGGATAGGGATCCACGTTTTACTTCTAGGTTTTGGAAGAGTTTTCAAGAGGGATTATGCAACACCCCTAACCCATATTTGTCACTGGAATAGGGTTACCGAGTATTACCAGAATTTACAGAACAAATACAGTTATTTTATGTCATTTACTATTCATATCTAAAACCAATCATATTCAATCATATTGTCCCTTAATTGGACCTTCAAGGCCCAATTTATACATTAGAAATAGGTCGGGACTAATTCGGGATCTTAGAGAATTTTTCACAAAATTTTTTAAATTTTCTTTATATGCAGGGGATGCACGCCCATGTGATCAGGTCGTGTGGCTCACACGACCAAGTGACACGCCCATGTCTTAGGTCGCATGGGTATTCAATGTAAGGCACACGACTATGTCCTAGCCCATGCTCAAAATTAGGGTAACTACTGACTTGGGTCACATGGCCAGCCACACGCCCGTGTGCTAGGCTGTGTGGAAAATTTAATTCTCAAAAATAGGTGCAGGATTTACACGGTCAAGACACACGCCTGTATTTTGGGCCGTGTATTTCACACGGCTGAGACACATGCCCGTGTCTCTGCCCATGTGACCAATTCTAAGCATTTTGTTTCTCAATTTTTAAGTTGCAGGGGACATACGATTAAACCACACGCCCGTGCGCATGGTTGTGTATCACTCACGGTTGAGACACACGCCCGTGCATCTACCCGTGTGGACAAAATAAGGTCACTTTCAAGCCTTATTTCTCACCCAAATTTTTTCTTGTACCTATATTAATACTTGCATACATATACCAACCAATTCAAGACGTTAAAACCAAGCCAACATTAACATTATACATGATATATCATCACATATATTCAAACTTACATTCTTCTTTTTTAAACATATATGTTTACCATAATTCAATCTAACCATACCAAGTACACATATATTAATCATATTATAACCTCATATACATATTCACTAAACATACCATCACTAGCCATTCCAATGGCTAGATTACAAACAACCATTTACATGCCAACACTAGCCAAGTTAGCCTATACATGCCATTATACCAAAATAAGTTTGCTATTTATACCAAAACGAGCTGAAGGATAGTGTAATGGTGCTCCGACCGATTCCAACCTTTACGAGCTTTCGAGCACTATAAAACAAAGGAAAATAAGACAAAGTAAGCATTTAATGCTTAGTAAGTTCACATAACAGGAATTTAACTTACCATTTATAGTCAATTTAAGTAATCAAGTAAATATCATGCATCCCAACAAATTAGACAATTGCCTAATCACATACTCTCAATCAAGCAAGTTAGTCATAAATTTCTAAATACTTTTCAGGTAATAAATATGAGCTCATCATGTAATAACTTTCATACATATATACTTTTCTTATCATATTTCCGTCTAACATATACATTTCTATGATAAATCATCTCAAGTTCAGATTAGCCATAACAGAACTCTGCCCGTTGAATTTATTTCAAATATCGATGGATACACATGTAGTACATTTGAAATGCACGACACTGTAAACCATCAACTCATATTTAGGGGTACCTAATTAGGTCACATAATCAGGAATCACTCTCTCGAGCCATATAACAGGATGCTCATGTGAGCCATGTAACAAGAAGCTTATTCGGGCTATAACAGGAAACTCATAAAAGTTTAAAATAGGAAGCTTGTTAAGCTTAACAGGTACCTCTGAAGAGCTATTTATCAAGGAGCTCCGAATAGCCATATAACAGGAAGTTCAAGTGAGCCATATCAGGAAGCTAAAAAAGAGCCTATATCAGGATGCTCATAAAGAGCTGTGTTTGTGTCCGCAATATATGTTGGATCACAAACGATCATATAACAGGATGCTCACAAAGAGCTGTAGTAGTCCGTAACACATGCAGGTTCACTACCGATCAGGATGCTCGCAAGAACCATACAACGAGAAGCTCGAGAGGGCTTATAACAGGATGCTCTTACAAGTTATGGTGTGTCTGCAACATATGCAACACCACAACTAATCAGGAAATCCTGTATCCATCGAATTCCATCTATTCAAACGAGACTTATCGAGCAATATTAGGCATGTAATTAATTTTATACATTAAACATTTATACGATTCACACATATTCAACATTCAATTCCAAACACATTAATATACATAATCTAGTTAGACGAACTTACCTCGATAAACGTTCATATACAAGGATCTACTAATCCGATACTTTTTGTTTTCCTCGATCAACTCCGTACTAGGTCTATCTGGATCTATATAAATGAATTTAACATCAATTTAATCCATTTCATACTCAATTTAATACAATTCACACCCTAGGTAAAATTACCATTTTGCCCTTATACTTTCCATAAATGATGAGTTCGTCCCTAGGCTCAGAAAATGAAATTTGTGCAATTTAATCCTTATTCCAAGCCTAACCAATTTTTACATATAACATTTACAGCACATATATTTCATAAAAATCATAAATTTTCCATGAATTTTACATCTTTACAATTTAGTCCTTAAATCACAATTTCATGAAAATTCACTTTACAAAAGTTGTTTATCTATCAACGACCTTTCAGTTTCTACCATAAATTTCAAAATTTTAGCATATTCATCCATGGAAAAATTTTAATACTTTAATATCTTTACAAATTGATCCCCAAAATAGATAGATTAAGTTATTACGATCTCAGAAGTATGAAAATTACTAAAAACGGGACATGATTACTTACCTAATTAAGCTTGCTTGATTTTATTTCTCTTTCCTAGGGTTTCCATATAATTTGTGGAAGAAGATGATATAAAATGATGATATTATCTATTTAATTAAGATATCATCTTTTATTTTTTTTTCTTTTTCCAATTTAGTCCTTTTCTTTTTCTAATTTCCCATGGATGAATCAACAAAAGTATCTATTAACTTCTCTTAATGGTCTAATTACCATATAAGGATTGCAAGTTTTGAATTTCATAGCTATTTGATACTTATAGCTACTAGAACTTATAAATTTTTCTTTTTGAGCATAGCAATTCTGGTTAAGTGTTAGTTACGCGATGGTAGGTCTTGGTCAAGGGTTGAGTTCGAATCTAGGGGTAGAAGAAATTAAAGTTTAATAATTAAAAGGACCTTGTTGTCAAGTACTTGGGAATTTAAATAAAGATAAGGGAAAATGGCATCAAAAATCCTTGTGGAAGAGTGGCTAAGTGACGCCCCTTAGAGTGTAAGGAGGTGGCGTTATTAGCTAGCAAGGAGATCCAGGGTTCGAATCCTAGCTTAGTGGTTTTAGAAGTTTAATTTTGGCCTTCTAGAAGGTTAGAAGTGGCCTGAAGATGGACTATAATGGAAGTGTTCAGGAGAGAAAATTAAGAAAAGGATCAAGGGGTTATCAGGGAGAAAAAGGAGGAGATAAGAAGGGGGAAGTGATGAAGCCTAATGGGGAATTGAGGGCTAGGTAATTCAACTATAAGTGCTATAAATAAGTGCCGAATGCAGGGTGTCCAGGCTAGTACCGAATTTCCTTCACCCTGTTACCGGAAACCTTTTTCCCTAAAAGTCAAAAATTCTTTTTTTTTACTCTCTTTTCTTTGTGCCGATTTCTATTATTTCTCTACACAATTTTCTTTGTTTCACTTAGCTGATTCCTTCTTCTACTTTTCTTCTTTAATCTGCACCAAATAAACCTTTTCACCAAACTAAGTTGAAAAGTAGAATCTTTCAAGGGCCAAATACTCTTCGACTGAATCTAGTGTAAGTGCTTGTTCTTCCAATTGGTTTTTCTAAGAATCTATTACGCTATTCTTTCCTCACTCTTTCTAATCGACTATGGTAGGGAATCAGTATTAGATCTCGGATCTTAGCTATCTGCTAAAATTGCTCTTTAGGTGATTGCGATTTTGGTAAGTATTCTGCTCCCATTGGCTAAGGTGGTCGAATGTTCATAGTTAAGGTAAAGGAACTTGTGTTGGATACGAGTCACCTATTATTCTGGTTTTAATAGTTAAGATTGGTGCAGATCTAGGAGTTGATCATGGTTAGTGATTTAAGAAGGGGCTGTTATACTTATCGCGCAAGGTGAGGTTAAGGTGAGGTTTCGGTTTTAAGTAAAGTTATGTATTAAGCATGCAATTAATTGAAGGGTGATATCATTTTTAGGTTGGTGACTAAGGGAATCACAGCACGCTTGCCTACCAAGTGTGTACTTACACTGCACATACAAGTAGATCGGCAAAAGTCGAAATATCGAAAAGCCAAAAAGCTAAAAAGCCAAAAAGCCGACAGTTTGGCTATGGTAGTCTTGCGAGTGCGCGAATACTCGTAAGGGGGAGACCGATAGGTTGCCTGAGGCCCATGGGCAATTCCAAGGACTTGGGTTTTGAATAGGCCAAGTGGGCCGAAATGGGCTAAATGGGCCCGATGGGCTGTTGGGCCCATAGTAGGCACAATTTGATAAGCGATGCTATGTGATAGGAAATTTGTATGTGAGCATGAATATAATGTAATTTGGGCCGGATGGGCCATATAAATGAGATTGGGCCGAATGGGCCATATGAACGTGAATTGGGCCTGATGGGCCATATGAATATGAATTGGGCCTGATGGGCCATATGAATGAGATTAGGCTAAGAGGGCCATATGCATGTATGCAGGGGTTTGGGGCTTAGTATATAATAACCATATAAAACTTAATTAATATATATTGCGACCGTGGATAAGTCATAGAGTTAAGGTGTGGCAACGGGTATATGCATGTCTAGGATTGGATCTAGGGAGAGCTTGGTATTTAAGCGGTCTTAATGACTCACCTCCTCTTCCCTGGAATCCTACCTGGTGCATAGTATTCATTCATCTTAGCTCACGAGATTTGTTAACGGGCCAAGGTAAATAAGAACCGTAATAAGGGAAAAATTATCGAAATGCCCCTAAGGGCAAAAATAACCAAAATACCCCTATGTGTTAAATGTATGTTTTATGAATGTGACATGCCTATTTGCTGCATACATATGATATTCTGCTTAGGTTGCATATGGCATTAGGAAATATGGAATGGAAGAAGTATATGAGGATCGCATGGTTGCTTGACAATCGTGGATCCACCGACGGCTTTTAAAGCCCAATATGTAAATGGAGGTAGTTCCGCAATCGGGCTACCATTGATGTGTCGGTTGGGTGGGTCGATATTTATATCCCCACATGATGTGACAGGGGACAGAGCTGGTGTGTAGCGGATGGATTATTGGGATGGGATTGCATTGCATGTTTGATGTATGATGATTTTTGAATGCTTGTTTTCGTCGAGGGTTGTACACACTGAGTTTGCGAAAACTCACTCCCTCTTTTATTTTATTTTCAGGTGATGCTCAGTAGAAGGTTCAATGTTTAGAGGGACTCTGGGTGGCCAGCCAGCAAGATAATTTGGACTTGTTTTTCTTTTTAAAGCTTATCAGTTTCTATGTTAGTAAGTACTTTTCAAATCAGATTGTAATAGGGCTTCCACTTTATTATTATTTGGATTATTATTTTTACGTGATGTAATTATAAGAAGTTGAACATGGTTTCTTAAACTATAGTATGACTTTTCTACATTTTCGTAACTACATTTTAAAATGACATGTTTTCATAAAATCATATATTTCAAACAAGTGATTGAAAGGAGTTTTTTTAAGGATAGTCAAGGTTTCTTTTGTTTTAAGAAGGGTTTTCAATGAAAACACGATTTTCGCTAAAATACTTCAATATGATGCGCCAGATTTAGCCACAACGTCCAGGCCGGGTTTGGAGTGTTACATTTAGTGGTATCAGAGCCCAGGTTACAAAACTCGGGCTTTGAATTGGGCCTTATTACTTGGTTTCTTTTTTTGTTTATAAAAAAATTTTGAATCACAATGTTTTAGAAAAAGGGAAGTCTTACTGAGTGGCACACCGAGTTTCCGACGTCGAACCAAGTAAGTAGTTTTATTCTTAAATTTGTTGAAATTGTTATATCGTAGATAGTTAGGGGGCCACTTTAGATGATTATGTTAGAATGGAACTGAAGCCCGTAGGATCTTGAAACTGTAGAGGAATTATGAAAACAACCTTCTTTTTAATACTTTCATAAAACATCGGGTTAATTATTGAAACTAAAACTTCATAAAATTTCTAATCCAGATAATACGTGAATCGACGATGAGTGCTAGAAGAGGTGCAAGAGGCCGTGGCTGAGGCCGCAAAAGTGTTAGGGCTGAATCGTCGACATCGGGCCATATGCCCGATGTTGGAGTAAAAGAGGCTCCAGCCTCACCTATGGCTGGGAATGGACTATATGATTGGGCCGCGAGAGAAGATGCATTGTCGTAGGCAATGCTGAGGATTTTGGAAAGGGTCGCTGGGCCCAATAATGGCACTGGAAATCGGGGGTCCATTCCGGAGCTACTTCAATCGAACAGGGCTGAGATCTTTAAGGGCGTGGCTGGCGTGGCTCCTAACGTGGTGGAATATTGGTTAGAGGCCACTGAAAGGATAATGGAGGACCTGGACTGTTCATCGGAACAAAATTTAAAAGGAGTGGTGTCATTACTTAGGGAAGAAGCCTACCAGTGGTGGCTGACGGTGAAAGAGGGAACCCAACCGGAGCGGGTCACTTGGGAGTTTTTCAAAGCTGCATTCCAAGGGAAGTATGTGGGTGCAAGCTATTTGGATGCTAGAAGGAAGGAGTTCCTGAACTTGACCAAAGGAAACAAATCGGTGGCGGAGTATGAGGCTGAGTTTCTACGCCTTAGTAGGTATGCAAGGGTGATGGTGGCAACGGACTATGAGTGTTGCGTAAGGTTTGAGGATGGCCTCAGGGATAGCCTCAGGGTGCTGATAGCCCCACAGAGAGAGCGAGACTTCGTGACTTTAGTGGAGAAGGTGAAGATATCAGAGGAGGTAAAGTACACTAAGCGCTTAAATCGGGAAAAAGAAAAGGGCAAGAATAAAAGGGATGCAGAGTCTCCTGGTGCTGGACAGAGACCTACAGCTAGGACCAGAGTGAATAGGCCAGTTAGAGTAGGGCCCCCTGCTGCTAATCTAGGGGTGCCACCTTATGCTGATTGTGGGAAAATCCATAGAGGCAAGTGTTGGAAGAGAATGGGAGCTTGTTTTGCTTGTGGGTCTATGGAGCATAGGATCAAGGATTGCCCCCGAATGCTAGGTCGAGGGCCAGCAGTAGGCCAAGGTGGTGTTCAGCCACCAAAGGGTGGTCAACTACCTGAGTAGGCCAGGGGTGGAAACGATTTGGGTCGTGGAGCACCGGGCAGAGGTACCGGTCATGCTGGGGCGAGGCAGCCAGCTTTGGTCTATGCAGCACGTCGTCAAGAGGATGGAGATGCTCTAGAGGCGAATAATGGTACGTACTTACCCATAGTGTTTTATTTACCTACGTTGGAATTAGAGTGCGCAGCGGAAGTGAGGTGTGGTAGTCTATGTTAGTAGTTGGGAATTTCGAGGATGAAATTTCTTTTAGGGGGTAGAGTTATAACGCCCAAAAAATCTCGAAACCCAAAATTCTCGAAATCTTAAATTTTTCTTTTTTAACTTAGCAATTTCGGTTAAGTGTTAGTTACGCAATGGCAGGTCTTGGTCAAGGGTAAAGTTCAAATCTAGGGATAGAAGAAATTAAAGTTTAATAATTAAAAGGACCTTGTTGTCAAGTAGTTGGGCTTTTAAATAAAGATAAGGGAAAATGGCATCAAAAAGCCTTGTGGAAGAGTGGCTAAGTGACGCCAGTTAGAGTGTAGGGAGGTGGCATTAGTAGCTAGCAAGGAGATCCAGGGTTCAAATCCTAGCTTAGTGTATTTAGAAGTTTAATTTTGGCCTTCTAGAAGGTTGGAAGTGGCATGATGATGGACTCTAAGGGCAGTGTTCAGGAGAGAAAATTAAGGAAAGGATCAAGGGGTTATCAGGGAGAAAAATGAGAAGATGAGAAGGGTGAAGTGATAGAGCTGAATGGGGAATTGAGGGCCAAGTAATTCGGCTATAAGGGCTATAAATAAGTGTTGAATGCAGGGTTGCCATGCTAGTGTCGAATTTTCTTCACCTTGTTACCGGAAACCCTTTTCCTTAAAAGTCAAAAACCTTTTTGTTTTACTCTCTTTTCTTTATGCCGATTTCTATTCTTTCTCTACACAATTTTCTTTGTTTCACTTAGCCGATTCCTTCTTCTACTTTTTTTCTTTAATCTATACCAAATAAATCTTATTCACTATACTAAGTTGAAAAGCCAAATCTTCCAAGGGCCAAATACTCTTCAACTGAATCTAGTGTAAGTGTTTGTTCTTCCAATCAGTTTTGCTAAGAATCTATTACGCTGTTCTTTCCTCACTCTTTCTAATCAAATTTGGTTGGGAATTAGTATTGCATCTCGGATCTTAGCTCTCTTCCGAAATTGCTCTTTAGGTGTTTGCGGTTTTGGTAAGTATTGTTCTCCCATTGGCTAAGGTGGTCGAATGTTCATAGTTAAGGTAAAGGGACTTCTGTTGGATACGAGTCACCTATTATTCTGGTTTTAATAGTTAAGATTGGTGCAGATCTAGGAGTTGATTGTGGTTAGTGATTTAAGAAGGGGCTGTTATACTTATCGCGCAAGGTGAGGTTAAGGTAAGGTTTCGATTTTAAGTAAAGTTATGTATTAAACATGCGATAAATTGAAGGGTGATATCGTTTGTAGGTTGGTGACTAGAGGAATCGTAGCACGCTTGCCTACCAGGTGTGTACTTACACTGCACACACAAGTAGATTGGTAAAAGCCTGCAGAAAAGTCAAAAAGCCGAAATGCCAAAAAGCTGAAAGTTTGGCTACGGTAGTCTTGTGAGTGCGCGAATACTCATAAAGGGGAGACCGATAGGTTGCCTAAGGCCCATGGGTGATTCCATGGACTTAGGCTATGAATAGGCCAAGTGGGCCGAAATGGGCTAAATGGGCCCGATGGGCTGTTGGGCCCATAGTAGGAAAATTTTGATAAGCGATGCTATGTGATAGGAAATTTGTATGTAAGCATAAATATAATGTGATTTGGGCTGGATGGGCCATATAAATGAGATTGGGCCGAATGGGCCATATGAACGTGAATTGGGCTTGATGGGCCATATGAATATGATTAGGCCAAGAGGACCATATGCATGTATGTAGGGGTTTTGGGCCTAGTATATGATAACCACATAAAACTTAATTAATATATATTGCGACCGTGGACAAGACATAGAGTTAAGGTGTGGCAACGGGTATATGCATGTCTAGGATTGGATCTAGGGAGAGCTTGGTACTTAAGCGGTCTTAATGACCCAAATCCTCTTCTCTGGAATCCTACCTGGTGCATAGTATTCGTTCATCTTAGCTCACAAGATTTATTAATGAGCCAAGGTAAGTGAGAACCGCAATAAGGGAAAATTTATCGAAATGCCCCTAAGGGCAAAAATGACCAAAATACCCTTATGTGTTAAATGTAAGTTTTATGAATGTGACATGCCTATTTGCTTCATACATATGATATTCTGCTTAGGTTGCATATGGGATGGGGAAATATGGAACGGAGGAAGTATATGAGGATTGCATGGTTGCTTGACAATCGTGGATCCACCGATGGCTTTTAAAGCCCAATATGTAAATGGAGGTAGTTCCGCAGCCGGGCTACCATTGATGTGTCAGTTGGGTGGGTCGATATTTATATCCCCACATGATGTTACGGGGGACGGAGCTGGTGTGTAGCAGATGGGTTATTGGGATGGGATTGCATTGCATGTTTGATGTATGATGATTTTTGAATGCTAGTTTTCGTCGAGGGTTGTACACACTGAGTTTGCGAAAACTCTCCTCTTTTATTTTATTTTCAGGTGATGCTTAGTAGAAGGTTCGATGTTTGGAGGGACTCTGGGTCGCTAGCCAGCAAGATAATTTGGACTTGTTTTTCTTTTTAAAGCTTATTAGTTTCTATGTTATTAAGTACTTTTCAAATCAGATTGTAACAAGGCTTCCACTTTATTATTATTTGGATTATTATTTTTACGTGATGTAATTATAGGAAGTTGAACATGATTTCTTAAACTATAGTATAACTTTTCTACGTTTCCGCAACTACGTTTTAAAATGACATGTTTTCATAAAATCATATATTTCAAACAAGTGATTGAAAGGAGTTTTTTTTAAGGATAGTTAAGGTTTCTTTTGTTTTAAGAAGGGTTTTCAATGAAAACACGATTTTCTCTAAAACACTTCAATGTGATGCGCTAGATTTGGCCATAACGTCCAGGCCGGGTTTGGGGTGTTACAAGTGCGGTTTCCAAGGAAGTGATCCAAGTTAGGCTTTAGTATTTGAGTAGGAGATATTTTTTCTATTGTTTGAACTATGGGAATAAGGCAATGTGATAAAATAATTGGTTGATTACTGTCACGTGTGAATGTGTAATGTGAATGTGCAAGTATACATGTCGAATCAAGTAATAAAGTGATTAGCATGTATTGTCTCCATAAGGATCAGAATTGACTAAAATAATTGGTTCTGCTATTGCTATGAAATTGAGTAATTAAACTGTACAGAAGAAACAGGTGACTAATTGATAAAGAGATGTCATGAAAGATTAATAAAATTGATTATGACTAAAAATATGCTAGGGCAATTAAATGTTGTGGCAATGCTCAAAGAATAAGTGGGAAAGAGTTTGCACTGTCGAATGATAAAGGTTGCAATTACTCAAGTTTATTTTTATAACATAATAATGCCATGGCAAAATCTTAACCATTCTACTGCTCAAGTAATCACTACTGCAGTCTGCTTCTTTTGAAAGTCAGACTTTGAGCTACCATTCTAAGTTTTTGTATGTCTACAACACTCAAGAATGATATCCAGATTTTTCTCCCTTTCCATGTATAGATTGCAACTTCTATATCTAAAGTGCTATAAATACTCTATCGAATACTTACTTGTATCAATCGATTAGAATCCAATCTAATTAATCTTTTCAGAGTTAAATTAGATCTAAAAACATGCCACACAGTCATCTATTTCTAGAGTTTGCATGCATGCTGTAACAACCCATTTCTCTGTGGTTTCGGAACAATGGTTTTGGGGCCAGAACCCAATGTGTGAGTCCATAAACATTATTATTTAATATTTACGAGTCAAATATAATGTAATAATTAAATTTTATTTAATGATTTATGTTAAATGAAAGAATAATTAGGTTCAAGTGGTATGTCCCTAAAGTCAAGTGGTTTTAAAAAATGAGGTATCGAGACTTCGTTTCTATAAACTAAGCCATAAATATTTTATTAAATATTTATAGAGTGTTATTAAGGTCGTATTAAAATTTGGTTAAGAAATTTTAATGTTTAAGTAGTTAATTAAGTAAAAAGGACTAAATTGAAAAAGATGCAAAAGTATATTTTTATTAGGTAAAGGGGTCAATTGATTATGGAATATTAAACTAATGGGCTTAAATGGTAAATGTACCAAATGAGAGTATAGTGGACGGTTAGTGGTAGGTTTTGAGAGAATTTTGTTTTAAAAACTTTGGTTATAATAGTAATTTAGTAAATAAGTTAAAAACAAAAGATAATAAAACTGTCATCATCTTTAATTATCATCATCACCACTAAAAGTTAAAAGAAACTCCATGGATTAAAATTCTTTAGATTCGGCCTGTAACACCCCTAACTCGTATCCATTGCCAAGATAAGGTTACAAAGCGTTTCCATACAAATTGAACATTTAAAATATACATTTCACACATTGACGTAAACATGATATAAATCATTCATTCACATACATATCGTCCCTAAATCGAGCCCTCAAGGCCCAAGAAATACATTGGAAACAATTCAAGGCCAAATTGGAAACAATTGGAAAGTTCAAGAAAAAGTTAGAAAATTAGACTGTAAAGGTCACAAGGCCGTATGGCCAGACCGTGTGCCTCAGATGGCTGAGACAAACGATTGTGTCTCAGGCACTATAACCATTGAAATAGGGACACACGGCCGTGTCCCAGCCCATGTCCTCACCCGTGTAACTCTCTAAGTAGGTTCAGGCCCATGTTCCAAGCTGTGTAACTCTCAAAATAGCCCCACATGCCCTTGTGCTAGGCTGTGTGTTAGGCCGTGTAACGGCATACCTTGTATGCAATAAAACCTACAGGGGACACACGACCCTGTGTCACACACGGCTAAGTCACACGCCCGTGTCTTAGGCCATGTGGACATGAATTTGGCCAAAATCAAGCCATTTCGAACATTAACTCATGCAACTACCTAAAGGCCTTTAATACACAAAATCAAAGAATCAAAACATGACCAAAACCTACATGAAATAACCAATTCAATAGTTCAAAATCAATCAACCAATATGCCATACAAAGGACCTCAAATGCATTCATCCACAACTTACCTAAACATGCATATTATACCAATTTTCATTCATCAACTAAAAATGCCAATGCCTTTCAATACATACCATAATCTTTACCATATTCAAGCACGCAACATGAAATAGCACAATGACACTGTAACGCCTCAAATTTTGGGCCTAGAATTATTAGGTTTTGAGCATGGGAACAGTTAGAGGCTGCATATAGAAATTAAGTTGTGCAAGAAAGTAACATAAATGCATGCTTGCTTTAGTGGTTAAGTGTCCTGGGAAGTATTGGAGAAGTCCTGAGTTCAAGCCTTGGCTTATGCAAAAGTTTTGTTTTTATGTGAATAAACCCCTATCTCTAGTCAGTAGGGTTAAATTAATGTGGGTATAACATGACAGAAAGGGCCTGCTAGTCTAGGGGATAAGTGGCATGCTATGGTTACCTGAGGTCTGAAGTTCGAGTCCTGGTTTGCGCAATGGGTGTTTTATTTTGCTGCCTATGCCGTGTGGGTAGTAGAGTTTGACCGAAATACTGTAGAGTTGTTGTGGAATTTGAATTGGATAGTAGAGAGGTTGGAGGAGAGATTTGAGGAGTGGATTAAGGTTGATGGATGGTTTTAGTGATTTGGGGAGGAAAATTCGGGATTTTGAAAGTGGTAGAGTGGTGCCGAAATTGGCTAGTAGGTGCATAGAAATTTAGACTGAATTAGCCATTCTCTCAATTGTTGATTGTGTCTATTCTTCCCATTTTGTGGTTTCTACCAAAGAGTTCTCTATTGCTTCTTTGCTTTTCTTTGTTAAGGCCGTATGTTGCTTGACCATTCAGGTATTCTGGTGTTGCGTTTTGTACTCTCTTTTTAACCAAACACTCATTTCCTCCCTCCACAACCCATTGCCGAATACTCTTCTTTCTTTTTCCTCTCCTCAAATCGACTTGCTTTAGCCGAACCTTTTCTCTTCTTTTCTTCTTCCCCTCATGCGAGTTTTCTACATTAACTAATCCCACTTCTTTCCACACTGTTACCCTGACCAATTGTTCTTGCCCTTTTTCCTTCTCTTCATCTTAGTATTGTAGTCGAATACCCTGTTCTCTCCTTCTATACTTTCGGTTCTAGACAACTGACATTCGACTAATCAGGTGTGAGGGTACGTGGTTATTTCTTCTCTCTCCCTTTCTCTCTTCTGCCGCACTTATAGTTTCATCTAATATCTTCCTATGCTGCCGTTGTCTGAAAGGTACAATTGTTCCATTTTGCCTCTATCAATTGAGTACTTCTGGCTCTTGTGGGTGTAGGCCGAATATTCTACCTTCTAGTCTGAACATTACGTTTTTGGTAAGTGATTGTTCAACTAGTTCAAACTGTTCTATTGTTTGATGGTTGATAAGGTTTATTGGAGTGCAGGAAACCCCTAAGGCCTTGTGATTAGATCTTTTGCAACGGTTCCAGGGTGATCGACCAAAGCGGGTGATAGGTAATTTCTTGAGCAAGTGTTGGCTAGGGTTCTTTTCAATTCGTTGGATAAGCGTTTGACCGAAGTTCTGATTGTGATAGGTTTGGAATACTCGTGGGCCAGTAGCGCATTTTTGTAAACAGGTCTGTAACCACACTGCTTAAATCGTAAACCGGCAAAAGTCAAAAAATGTGACCGTCGACGCTACATGAGTGTGTGCTCGCTCGTGTGGTAATTTGAACGTAAAAACATTAGCGTTTGATCGTAGAGGCCCCTATGAGCGATTTCATGGGCTTTGGCCGTTTTGGGCTACGTTGGGTCGAGATGGGCCGGGCCGTGTAAGCCCCACAGACTCATGGGCCCCACATGGGTAAACCACACGAAAGTATAAAGAATATTGGGCCAGGCTATGTAGTTCACACGGCCAAGGCCATTTTAAGGCTTTGTGGGCCACACGGGCCTGTCGGCCCATATGGGCCCGCAATATAGGCCTTGGGCCTATTTTCACTGTTTAACTGTTAAGGTTGCACGGGTCACCGAGACGATCGTGGACCTTCTATAGGGTCGGTAAGCATACCTGGACCCTTAATCGATAAAATGACTGTTTTGCCCTTATGTGGTAAAATGACTTAAATGCCCTTACATGGTAAATTGACTGTTTTGCCCCTATGTGGTATATGTTTATATTTTTGCATGCTATTGTAACTGTGTTGAGTACATGTTTAATATTATGCTATGACATGACATGTGGCATGATGTATTACATGGGGGTGAGTTTTATATGCTTGGAGGAAGTGTACTGTACTGGCAGCTCTCCTGCAAATCACTGATGGCTCTAAGCCTATTATACTAGCAGCTCTGCTACAAATACTATTTAGTGCCGCAATCGGTGCTAATTCTGGTGTGTAGGGACGGGTGGGTTGATTATATCCCCACATGGAGTGTAGGGTTGGACGAATATGGTGTGTAAAGGCTGGATGGGTAGGACCTGCATATTGTTTACTATTTCTGAATTGTTTACTGTTACTGCAAAAGGCCAAGGCCCGAACATATGACTATTTCTATATTGAGATGGGCTAAAAGCCCGAACTGATATTGCCACTGTTATTAAAAAGGGCTCAGGTCCAGACTGAATTTGCTCACTGTATGTTTGATTGTCTGTTTATTAAAGAATTACACACTGAGTTTTCGTAAACTCACCCTTCTGTTTATCTGTGTAGGTAATCCTTAGGGGGATCGTTGCTGTGAGGGATTCGAGGGTGGCCACACAATCGCGCATGCTTCTATTTTTGAGTTTTTAAGTATTTATCTTTAATTTGGGCATTTTCTATAATAAGGCCACTTTAAATTTTTTACATTTAATTTGGGGTTTTACTTAAATTGATTTATAACTGCTAGCAGTGGGAAGGGTTTTCAAAAGATAACTGTTTTTCAAAAATACCACGAATGTGTAAATGGTTTTAAAAGCTACCGCAAGAAAACAACGTTTTACAAGTAAGCGGTAGTACACAACTATTTGAAAAAGCTTCCGCTACAAACGAGATTTTGAAATTAATAACGTTTTAAAGTAACTAATTTTGATAGCGACACAAGTTTTAAAATCATCTTTTAGATCACACAAAGAGGCTTAATAAAGATTGGGCTTTGCAAACGATATCTTTCTTTACGAAAAACACTTCAATGTGACATCGCCAAATTCGGCCATAACATCTAGGCCGGGTTTGGGGTGTTACAGATACAAACCATCAATGTTACTAATAAACCATTCTCATCTATTACCAAAAGTGACCAAAGGTACCTTCTAAAACAAACATTATAGCCTATTATGCATATATGTTACCGAAACATAAACACATTTAGTTATTTTATACATATTCATCAAACACCACTTTCAAACATCCTAAATACATTTCAACCATAAATTCAACTACCTATGTTTATACATGCCACTACCCTAAGAGATACAAAAACTACCAATATCGATAGATAGTGTGAGCTGAAGATTTGATCCATCCAAAATTTCAGCAACAACGATCTACAAAACAATTGGCAAGAACGAATACGCTTATAGAACTTAATAAGAACGTAGCATATCATTTAATCTAACAATAAATTGAATGCGATTCATATATTATTCAATTCAGAATTATCGATGTCTAAACAGGGTACATGTATATGCAATTCAGGGGTATCAAAGTATAAAATAATTAAAGCAATACAATATAAATACATAAATAGAAATTCGTTTACATATTATTCAATTCAGTCCATATTTCACATTTTTCGCAAAATTACTATTTTGTCCCTAACATTTTAACTTTTCATAATTTAGTCCTTAAACTCATAATTTGAAATTTAAAAATTTTAATCCCCTTGTCATGCTAGCTGAATTCTCTAGGGACCTAAATCAGTCCATATATAAATCATCATTTCATAAACTTACCATGAACTTTTACCATTTTTACAAATAAGTCCCTAAATACAATTTCCATCAAAAATCACTTTACAAAACTTGTTTATTTATCAACAAGGACTCATAATCTACCATTAAACATCAAGAATCACACAAGAGCATTCATGGCATAACCCTAATTCTTTAATAGTTTTACAAATTAATCCCCAAGCTAGCTAGATTAAGCTACAACAACTTCAAAAACATAGAAATCATTAAAAACGGAGTTAAAATTCATACCATGCAATCACAAAAGCTCAAATGAACTTTCAAGCTTCAAATATGGGGTTTTCTAAACCTATTTTTGGCAAAGAAGAAAGCTCATGAACATGAGCACTAAAATTTTCTTTTATTTGTTTTATGATGATTTTACCAATTACCTTATTAACCTTTGTTTTTTAACCTTTAAAATTTAACTAAATCATGCTCATTTTTGTCCATTATCCTTATGAATGCTATAATTAATATTTAAATCTATTCACTTTAAAGTTTTATATCCATTTGACCTTTTTAACTAGTATAACTCTACTTTTACACCTTTTTCAATTTAGTCTTTTTTTCTTAATTAAGCATGCAAACGTCAAAATTTCTCAATAAAATTCTAATACGACCTTACTTACATCCCATAGACTTTAAAATAATAAAATAATAATAATTTACTCTCGTGATTTGTGATCCCAAAATCACTATTCTGATTTCACTAAAAACGGGTTGTTACACGGCCAAGCTTGAAATGAATACATGGTATGTAATTTTTTATTTGTTCCTTGTTATTTTTATGTTTTTAGGCTTGTATTAGCTTAATCTAGCTAACCAAAGGGTCAATGTGTTAAATTTTTAAATATTTAGAATTTTACCATGGATGAATTTGTGATGTTCTTGAAATTTTATGATAGATTATTAAGCTTGGTTGTTAAATATAATTATTTTGTTAAATAATTTTTGATGATTTTCAAGTTTAGGGACTTATTTATGAAAATGGTTAAATTCAAGGAAAATATTATAAATTGTGGATAAATATGGGTTTTTATAAGATTACGTAAAAATTGGCTAGCATGATTTATGGTTAACAATGGTGAAATTGCAAGTTTCGGGTTTAGGGACTAAATTGCATAAAATGTAAAATTTGAGGGCAATTTTGTAAATTTTCATGATGAAGGGTTAAATATGAAATTGATTATTTTAAATGTTGGAATGGGATTAATTGAATAAAAATATTTATCTAGACCAAGAAACAACTCAAACGGACACTAATCGTTGGAAAGCCAAAATATCGAATTAGTTGTTGGATCACATTAGGGCATCGTTTTAGTACAGGTAAGTTTGTATAGAGATTAAAATTTTCATTTCATGTTTTGGATGAGTTACTATGTATAATTACGTGAATTATAATCTTGATTTGATAATTGGTATTATGGATATGATTGGAAGGTTAGTTGACTTAAACTTGTAATTTATAAATGTGAAATTCATAATGGTATATAGAAATGTTATAATGCGATTGAAATAAAGGATTTGAGATGTAAAAGTCTCGTTTGAACCTTGTAAATACTTAGGATACGAATCGCATGTCATTAGGGTTATATGGTTTCGGGTGCTAGTCTTGAATGTCTTACCGATGACTGAGGTCCTGCATTTGTTGCCGATACTCCACAGCTTATGTGAGCAACATCGTATAGCTAACATTTCAACCTAAAGCTCGTGTGAGCAAGCTCATTTCACAGCTCATGTGAGCACTAATGCAAAAGAAAAGTTACAGTTACGGTTACATGAAAAGGGACACTATGTGTGAGCGTTCCTGAGTATCCAATGCTATTATATATGGTTCAACGGGTAAGTAAAGATTAATGGAAAGGCATGTATGAAAATTTAATGTTACTAATGTTCATATAATAGGGAAATATGAATATGCTTATACAATATGAAAATGGATGATGATTTATTGAGTGATGGATGAAATATGCATGATATCTTTTTCTTAATATATGTTATGTTTTATAGATGTATTGTTTACTTATTATCTATTAACCATATGATTTCAATGGAAAGTATGTGTAAAGGATATATGTATATATCCTACTCAAATCAAACCATGGGCATTAAAGTTAATAAAAATTCACCAAGAATAATTCCAAGCCAAAGAAATTTATCTCATGGGTTGAACATTAGAATCCATAACAGAACCATTCAACATCATCGTTTAAATTCACGAATCACAAGTCCAAATCAGAAAATAAGGGAAAAACTACAGGAAGCTTTCGCTACTCCAACTTTCACTCTAGTAATGAGATTTGATGCAAAACCAGCGCAGATTTCTCTCCCCCTTCATTGCGTCTGTAATTCCTCTACTATGTAAGCTGCTACCCTTTCCACTCTTTCTCTGAGGTTTTTCATGAGAACCTAATGTAGAGAGATACAAACCGGTTTTTTTCTCCTTTTCTTTTCTTTTCCTCCCTCTTTCTTTTTTCTCTTTATAGGGTAGGTCCCTCCCTCTTTAGCATACACCTTTTGCTTCCTCTTTTTTAGGGTGGTTTATCTGGTACAAGTACAGCTGGCTAAGAGTGACGTGAATTGAGTGTTGTGTAACACCCTTTACCCGTATTCAACGTCGAAACAGGGTACGAGGCATTACCGGACTTAAACACAAGCAACCATTCATTTTCGAGCCATAAATTTTTGTCCAAATTAAAATTTGTCACATACATTCATATCATCCCTAACACGAGCATACGAGGCCCAAAACGTGCTTTGGAAGCGGTTCGAGACTAAACCGAGAACTTTAGAAAATTTTACGACACTTAGAAAATTTTTGCTAAAACAGGGGTCACACGCCCATGTGGCTTTAGGACACGCCCGTGTGGGCAGGCCGTATGGTCACACGCGCCCGTGTGGGCAGGCCGTGTGGTCACACACGCCCGTGTCCTTAGCCCGTGTAACTCTCTGTTTGTCACCTAAGAACAAATTGAAGTCACACAGCCAAGACACACGCCCATGTCCCGAGGCCGTGTCCTTCACACTGCTGAGACACACAGCCGTGTCTCATGCCCATGTGCTCGATACTGAGCATTCTATTTTGCAACAATTTAGGTGCAGGGGACACACAGCCAGATCACACACCCATAAGGCTGACACGCCCGTTTGTCTACCCGTGTGGACAAAAACAAGGCTATTTACCAAGCCATTTTGCCACCCTCACTTGCACACACATCTGCACAACATCACATGACAAAAATTCAAGCATGTAAGATCAACCAAACCATTCAAAATTATGAACATCACATACCAATACCATATCAACATTTATCATGCCATAAATCACATTTCCAAATATTTCACATTCACCAAGCATATCATGATCATATCACCATAGACATTGACACTTATATAAATATACTTAGGCTTATAGCCATGTTGCCAATATAAGCCAACTTACATGGCCAAATAGTGAAACAAGCCTTTGACGATTAGAAGCCATTACATTGGCTAAAATCATATGACGCATATAACAAAATGACCAAGTCCCTATACATGCCATAACTCAAACTACTTGAATTTGTCAATACCCAAAATGATAGCTTGATAGTGTGATAGGATCTTCGGCGATTTCAACTCGAGCTAGCTTCACGGTACTATAAAACATGGGAAAGGAAGGGGGTAAGCTATATAGCTTAGTAAGTCCGTATGAACATAATAAGCAACTCTTACCAATCATTTACCAAGTCTAACAATATAAACACAAAAAAAAAATAGTATAAATTGCTATAAACCTCATAGTTATAAATTATTCAGTCACATTGTTTGCTATATCAATTTGCAAGCATAATTTAACATGTCTTGACTTTAGCCTAACATGTAACACCCCTTACCCGTATCCAAGGCCGGAGCAGAGTACGAGGCATTACCAGACTTAACAACACACATAGACAAAAACTGGGCCATAAAATTTCATTTCATTTAAAACTTTTCGAACACATGCATAACAAACAAAGCTAACTATATCATTACATCAAAACGTATGACGTAGCATGATTAATTAAACTTATAAACCATAATGGATAAGGACCACATCTCATAATCATATACAATAACTCAATGCAGACTGATACGTACGATCAAAATCATAATAAAAAAAATACATATTACAAACCAACTTCCTATACATGCCACTCACTTGATATTTCTAATATTTGAATTAATTCTCCCAAAAATGATAGTTTGATAGTGTGATTTTGCCTCCGATGATCTCCAACCCCGAGCCGACCTATCAATACTAAAGAAATGGAGAGGATGGGTAAGCTTTACGCTTAGTAAGTTCATATGAAAATAATAAGCAATTACTACCATGCTTTTCAAGATAAAACACTATAATTGTACAATTACATATATTCAGGTTAAGCTGTGTTATTGAGTTACAGTTACTAAATCACTCATATCTGAAGCTACAAAACTCCAACTTTAGTTTCGTTAATTTTATTTGAAACTAGATTCATATATCTTTCTCCCATAAAATTTCCAAAATTTTTTGTTTGGCCAATTAGTACAGTTTATTAGTTAAATTCTCCCCTGTTTCAGAGTATGACTACTCTGACCTCTGTGTACTACGAACTAAATTTCTCTCTGTACAGAATTCCAACGACCATGCCGTTTTTTCCCTTAAAAATAGACTCAATAATGAATCCATGCATGTAAGGTATGACTATTAATAAGTTTTTTACAATTTATGATGAATTTCTAAAGTCATAACAGGGGATCTCGAATTCATTCAGACCCTATTTCACAATAATTCAAATATCACACAATATAGAATTCTTTTGCTTCCCCTGTTTCTTTCATGTGAAAATAGACTCATTAAGCTTTATTTTCATATATCATTTGCATTTTTATTCAACTTCCACAATTTTTAGTGAATTTTCAAAGTCACGCAACTGCTGCTGTCCAAGACAATTTTATTGCTAATTCACTCTTTCACACTTTCTTTATATTAACCTCATTTTAACATACATATCACAAATAATTTTCACCACATTTCATACATCACAAGTATAGGCCCATGATTACAAGGTCACCATAAAATCATCCTCATGTATAACTTAATTGTTTATAACCTTACCACAACCCGATCACTTAATGAACACATTATTCACATAACCAAATTCCTGCACTTATTCATCACAAAACTCACAAAGCAGTACATAATAAGTCTCCCGTTGAACACTTCGGATCAATCCTCAATACTTGGTGGTTTCCGCAAATAGCTCCACCCATCATAAAGTTCGGCTCTCTTGTACACATGGTGAACACTTAGTATCACCCATGTGACTTAGCCAGTTTATCTCGTAGCTCTCTTGTCTACATGGTGTCCTTCACGGAACCACGCATGCGACCTAGCTACATATATCCCGTAGCTCTCTTGTCTACATGGTGTACACATAGTATCACCCATGTGACCTAGCTACATCATAATATCTCGTAGCTCTCTTGTACACATGATGTGCACTCAAAGCACCATACATGTGACCTAGCTACATACCATCTGTATCATCCAATCTTTCAGAAGGTTCAACCGGGATTTCTCTCTCTTTTCTAACAATTTCACCAATCAAGTAATTACTAACAAACATATTTCCAATATGTTACAAATTTATTCATAGTCCTTTTTCAATTTTCAATTTACAGCAAATAGTCAATCTATAGGTAGCCACATTTCATATGATAACAAAATATAATAAAATAAAATAAAATAAATCGATAAATTATTTACGTACAAACTTATCAAAATCTCATCAGGTACAACCGTGCAACAATTCATACAACCCAGTTAATAGTAATTTAACACTCAATTCTTGTAACAATAATTCCATTCAATTTCACATGACACAACTAGCATTACATTTTTTTTTTTATATCATACATACCATCCATCAACTTCTCTTAAACATATTAAATCATACAATTTATGCCATATCAATAGAGAATTACAATTCATGCATGGTATTGCATTATTATTAACACACGAACTTACCTCGATTCAGAAACGGCAATTTACTATTTTAATCCATAACCTTGTATTTTCCCGATTTAAGCCCGAATCTCGATTTTCTTCATTATTGAGCTTGGAAAGCTTGAAAACCCTAGCCATGGCCTCCCCCATGCTAATTTCGGCCTCCATGAAGAAGATGAGCAAAATTGGCTTTTAATTTTGTATTTTAATTCATTTTACCCCTAAATGACCAAAATGCCCTTACTACTAAACTTTCAAAAATTCCTTCCATGTCCTAATTTTGTCCATGAACTTAAAATTGGTCAAATTGCTATTTAAGGCCTCCTAATTAATATTTCAATGCAATTTCATACTAAAAACTTCTAGAATGCAAGTTTTGTAACTTATTCAATTTAGTCCCTAACTTTAAATTAAGCACTTTATGCATTGAATTTCTTCACGAAATTTTCACACAATCATGCAATCATATCATAGACCTCAAAATAATCATAAAATAATTATTTCTATCTTGAATTTGTGGTCCCGACATCACTATTCCGACTAGGCCCAAAATCAGGGTGTTACATAACAACTGTAATCTCTCCATTATAACAGATTACCATAATCAACCCATCATTTCAAACCTCATAATAAACATACACATTAATTATGAGTATTCACTTTTCAAGCATATATTTTAACATCTTTCAATTGTTAAAACTCATATTTTCCCATACTTCCATAGTCATTTTAATAGGCAATTATGCCAATCATTCCTTTTTCTCATATCTGATAAATCATAATTTGTGTGAATAAAACATGCTATATCATAACTCAATTTGGCCCTAAAGCCAATCACATGATCCTCAACCAAATTTATCATGAATTTCATACGTCACAAGTATAGGCCAAAAATCACAAGGTTTTCACAAAATCATTCTCGTAGAAATCATGAACTCACAATTTCATGAAGTTAATGCTTATAAACTTTACGTACATACCTATACCAATTCGTAATACTTACATGCTCTTTCTCTTCTTTGACATACCCATTAAATTACCCGTTGAATTTCCTGTTGAACCACTTGAATACTAAAAGATACTCAAGAATCTCGTACACACAGTACCATACCAATGTCATATCCCAGATATGGTCTAACACGAAATCTTGTATCGATGCCAATAGCCCAGCTATGGACTTACACAAAGTCTCATATCAATGTCATATCCCAAATATGGTCTTACACGTAATCTTAGTAACCCTAATGTCATGACATTTGTATCCTATCTATTCCTAAGGTTCAACCGGGACTTTCTCTGTATCGAATCTCTATCGGTCATTTTTGTAGTATCGTACTCAATAGCATTCACATTTCATTTCAATAATATAGCATTTACCACAATTATATCAATTAAGCATTTATACATATATAATTTAATGCTTATTAAACATACGAACTTACCTCGGCATAAAAATGATGAAAAGGACCTAACCGTTAAATACTCGTTTTTCCCCCGTTCTAATTCCGAACCTCATTTTTCTTGAACTATAATATCACATTTAACTTATTTAATCATTATGATATTCAAATCAGCCCAAAATCACATTATGGAAAAAATTACATTTTTGCCCCGAAAGTTTAACATTTTTACAATTTAGTCCTCAGGCTCGTAAAATGAAATGTACTCAATTTCTTCAATACTCATGCCTATCTGAACCTTATACATGCTTATAGTAGCCCAAATTTTTCTTTAATTCGCATTTTAACACCTACTTTACAACTTTTTACAAATAAGTCCTTTTTGGCATTTTCATCGAAAATCACTTAGCAAAAGTCGTTTATCTAACAACTAACATGCATTTTCTACCATTAAACATCAAAATGTATAAATATCCATCATGGTAAAATTTTATACTTGATTTATGTCTTCAATTAGTGGTAGAAATAGCTAAATCATGTTACAAGGATTTTAAAAACATAAAAATCATTAAAAACGAGGCTAGAACGGACTTACAATCGATCTTGGAAGCTTGAAAAACCCTAGCCATGGTTTCTTCTTGTAAAATTCGTTCATGGGAGGAAGATGGACAAAAATTGGCTTTTAATTTGGTTTTTTAATTCATTTAATTACCAAATTACTAAAATGCCCTTAATGAAAAACTTTAGAAATATACCTAACCATGTCCATTTTTGTCCATCAACTTAACCAATGGTCTAATTACCATTTAAGGACCTCTAATTTAAAATTTCATAGCAATTAGACACCTCTAGCATGTAGAACTCAACTTTTGCACTTTTTACAATTTAGTCCTTTTGACTAAATTGAGTGCCCAAATGTCAAAATTTTCAAACGAAATTTTCACGAAATCATTTCATAAAAATTTTGACCATAAAAATATAATAAAAATAAATTTTACTGCATTGGATTTGTGGTCCCGAAACCACTGGGACTAGACCCAAAATCGGGCTGTTACATGTTGCGTCATCTTCCTGGAATTTCCATGACATTTGTGTTGGCAATCTAACCAACATTTTTTCATAGCAATATTTAACTTCTTTCATTTTTCTAACATTTTTCTCTTTTCTTCTTTATCTTGCACCTGCTGCCAACCACAAACGACACATTTCTTCCCTAAATTGGCGTTCATTGCTCTCAACACAAATAGCGATTTTCTACTAAAAGCGTCGGCGACTACATTTGCCTTTCCCGGATGGTAGTCGATAATCAACTCATAATCCTTTATTAGCTCCAACCATTGTCTTTGTCACAAATTTAACTCCTTTTGAGTCATTAAGTATTTTAAGCTCTTATGATCAGTGAATATTCGGCATTTCTCTCCATACAAATGATGTCTCTAAATTTTCAATGCGAACACGATGGCGACCAACTCTAAATCGTGTGTCGAGTAGTTCTTCTCATGTGGCTTCTGTTGTCTAGAAGAGTAAGCTATGACCTTACTTTCTTGCATAAGCACGCCCCCCAATCCATTCAAGGAGGCGTCGCTATAAATCACAAACTCTTTGCTCGACTCCGGTTGCACTAACACTGGGGCTTCAGTTAACAAAGCCTTTAATTTCTCAAAACTCTGCTGCCACTTTTCTATCCATTCAAACTTGACGTCTTTTTGCAGCAATCTAGTCATCGGGGTAGCTATCATAGAGAATTCGTTTACAAACCGTCTATAATATCCGGCAAAGCCTAAAAAGCTACGAACTTCTGTCACGTTTCTCGACGGTTTCCATTACACTATAGCGAAGATCTTGCTTAGGTCAACTCGAATCCCGTCGCCCGACATGATGTGTCCTAGGAACCCGACTTCTTTAAGCCAAAATTCACTCTTACTGAACTTGGCATATAACTGCTTATCTCATAAGGTTTGCAACACAACTCTCAGATGTTCCGTGTGTTCGCTCTCATCACGCGAATAAATCAAAATGGCATCGATAAAGAGGATGACAAACTTATCCAAGTATGGTCTGAAAATGCGGTTCATCAAATCCATGAACACCGCCGGGGCATTAGGTAACCCAAAAGGCACAAAGAACTCATAATGCCTGTATCTTGTCCGAAACGCGGTCTTCGGCACATCTTGCTCTTTAACCCTTAGTTGATAGTAGCCAGACCTCAAATCGATCTTGGAAAATGTAGTGGCTCCCTTTAACTGATCGAACAAATCGTCGATCATTGGCAAAGGATATTTGTTCTTCACTGTTGCTTTGTTGAGTTGTCTATAGTCGATACATAGCCTCATCGACCCATTTTTCTTCTTCACAAAGAGTACCGGAGCACCCCACGGGGAATAGCTTGGTCTCGCAAAGCCCTTGTCTGTTAGCTCTTACAACTGTGCTTTCAACTCCTTCAACTCCGTTAGAGCCATCCTATATGGAGCAATCGAGATAGGTGTCGTTCCAGGGACCAACTTAATTCCAAACTCAACTTCCCTCACGGGAGGCAAACCGGGTAACTCCTCCGGAAACACATCTGTAAACTCACAAACTATTGGCACTTATTCAATCTTCAACTCGAACACTTGAGTATTCAGCACAAAAGTTAGATAAGCCTCATATCCTTTTCTCAAATATTTCTCAGAAGTCAAAGACGATATTACTACAGGAAGATTATTTGACTCATCTGGTCCAACCCGAAGAACATTCCCATCTTCACATTTCAACTCAATTACTTTCCTCCCACATTCCACTACAACACTATGAGCAGTCAACCAATCCATCCCAAGGATTACATCAAACTCATTAAAAGGCAATAACATTAAGTTAGCCGAAAAACAATGACCTTTAATTGTCAAAGGATAATTTTTACACACTTGGTCCACTAATACATATCTGCCTAAAAGGTTAGACACTTTGATCACAAACTCAGTGGACTCTACTAGCATGCTTTTATGACGTATCAATCCTATACAAATATATGAGTGGGTCGACCCCGGGTCAATTAAAGCAACAACAGATATTTCATTGACAGAAAAGGTACCTGTAATCATGTCGGGAGACTCTGCCTCTTCACGGGCACGAATAGCGTAAGTCCTTGCAGGCGTTTTGCCCTCGGACCTCACTGCAGCATCTCTAGGTGCACCCTTGCTAGTAGCCCTGCTTTCAGGGTTCTTTTGTGGTCTACTCCTTAATGGAACACTACTTGCCTTCACTTCTTGCTTTTTCTCTCCCTCATCCATTTCAGGGTAGTCTCGGATGAAGTGGTCCAGTGACCCACATTTAAAACACCCTCTTTCTTTGCCTCGACACTCGCCAAAATGGTGTCTACCACATTGCAAACATTCTGGCCTATTTGGCCGAGCACTACATACACTCCCGGCAGAAACGGTCTGAGCTCTAGAAGTTGTGTTCTGCCGGTTCTGGTTTCTATTCGAAAACCCCACCGAAGCATTTGATTGGGTAGCAAACTCTCTTAATCTTTTATAATGGTCATTGGACAAGGTCATTGGATAAGCACTGAGTAGTTACTTTTACAATGGTATGTCGTTAGGGAGAGCTCAATCATGAGACTATAGTGGAATGATTTCGTGATTAAATGAGTTTATAATTAATAGGTAAAAAGTTGAAACTTAATTGTAAATCATTTGAGCCTCAACTACATATGTCTAATAGGTCTCTCCGCTACCTAATTGAAACTAGAAATGAATTGAGTGTTTGAATAGAAATGAAAAGAATGAATAGGAAAAGAGAAATGGGAAACATTGAGGAATGATTTTGGTTTTCTCCAAAATGGAATTATTTGGAAATGAATGTAGGTTTTCAAAAATGGAAATAGAAATGAAATGGAAATGATCCATTTGCAATCCTATATGGATTACTTAAAAAATGATCGGAAGAATTAGTTTTTTTAGGACTATTTTGAAGCTTGAAAATAAAAACAAATCATTTGGTCATAATGAACATGTTGAGTTGTGAAATATTGAACATATTTTCTAGAAATTTTACTAGAGAAAAATCATCAAAATTTTACTAGGGGTAAAATAGGGATGAGAAATTTTTTAATATATATAAATATTAAAGTTTATCTTAGTAAATAAAAAAACTGAATCAGGTTGGATCACATTACAGAGTATTGGGCCAAAAAGGCCCATGAAGTACTCATAATTGGACTCGAAGTGAGAGAGGCCCAAAAACCCCTCATGAACATGAAGGGGGTGGCAACCCTAGTAGGAATACTATGGTGTGTCGTCCACCCTAGTCCTATTCTAAGTAGGATGTTGTTTTTCTATTTGAAATAAACCACTACAACTCAACAAGGGTTTTACCTTCTCTTCTTATAAATAGATGACACCGGTAGAGTTATTAACACAACTTTGAGAGATTGTTATTCTACCAAAAAAATAGAGAGAATTTATTCTCAACTATTACATATAATTTTTTAGAATAACAATTCTACCAGTTTCTATTAGGAAGAGAGAATTTTTGTTTTCACCCCAAAAGGAGAGAAAACTTTTTTTAGTTTTGTGTTTTGTATCAATTGGTTCGAGCCCAAACTAGAAGCAATTCATGATACGAGGATAGTGGAGAAGATCGTTTGGTTGAAATTCTGGAACAATGAACATCTACTAAGCCGAAAACATAGGTACGAATTCAATTAAGGTTTATCGCTATAAATATCACAAACTGAGAACTTCTTTTTGTGCCAGTCCAAAATCTCTTGCAGCTATCTCTGACATTCACTTTTTTCTTTCTTTCTGCAATGCTCAGAATTCAAAATGTCTGAATCTCTCGTGGGACCCCTAGTACTACCCATTGACACTAATGGTTGCAGGTCTCAAGCTCTTTATGACCTAACATTCAATAGAGTTGGTTTCAAAGGTCCTCAAGACTCTCTAGCTCACTTTGGCAAAAGTTGCGAATTAGAAGTCCCAACTCTTTTTCCAAAAAGCTTGGGAAGGCTAAATTTTCTTATCTAGGCCCATGGCGTACTCAACCATCTTCGCTCATTCAATTAGATCGGCAAATTCTTTAAGCTGATGTGAAACTAACTGAACCCAAAGCTCATCTTGCAAGCCCTAAAGGAGTGGCTTGTAACTTTTCTTCCTCATTCAGCATTAACTTGGGGGCATTCTTATTTAGCAGTAGAAATTCTCCCTCATAATCAACAACTAATATATAACCCTGCTTCAACATCATAAATTCTTGCTTTCTTTCTTCAAGATACAATTCATTGATGTATTTCTTCTGAAACTCAGACTGGAAGAATGCCCAAGTAACTTGATCAATAAGCACATGTCGGGTGATTATCAACCACCACTGATATGCCTCATTTTTTAGAAGAGATATTGTACACATAACACATTCGAGCGATGAACATTCTAATTATTGTAGGACTCAATCGATTGATTCTAGCCAAATTTTGGCTGAAGAGGGATAACACCTTTCAACCCCTTAAATTCAATTGCTCCATATTTTTGCAATTATTTTATCGAGGATCGTTGGGCTACCACTACTACTGCATCTTACAGAGAAGTATCCACTACTCTTTGAAGTACTTTTGTTAATGTGCGGAATAGGTTCTCATCACCTTGACCCTCTCGACGAGGTTTGTCAACTCTATCTTGTCGAGCACCAATGTGATTAGCATCGTGTGGCCCAATCTCTACCCGATTCTCACCCTCAAAGGAGTGAATGTTGCTGTTAATTTCATCCTTAGTAGCATTTCTCAATTCTCCAAACACTTTTAGCTATAAAATAAAAGAATTCATAATCATCATCCAAATCTTGACTCAGACTTGACTCGACCTTGGCATGTACCACTAGACTCATTTGCGAGCACGATTTAGTTTTAGAAATGGCTAAAATTGTATCTCTGATACCACTAAATGAAACACGACATACCCAACCTAATCGTTGGTTCTGAGCTATGGGATGCCACAATCGTTGTCAGAGTAACTACGATCAGTTTCAATTCAATTTAACAATTAGTAAATATTATTATGCTCAAAACATCGTTCCTTTCTATTATACAATCATACCGAGACTTACACAAGTTTACAAAATCTTTTTAGATAACTCGAGGTCGAATAAGGACCAAATTGTAAAATTTTCAAACTATTAGGTTGATGTCGCGACTTTAGGGGTTCTAGGTCGTGATGTAACTCACTGACTTGTCCTAATCGCGAGTTGAGAGCTTGATGTCATGATGTCACTCACTGTTTCCAAAAGGTCCAAATGGTACCAAATAATTACAACCTGAATCAATTGAATATATGCCTCATTTCAACCATTTCAACTATTATACCTAATTCATACACACTAAACCAATCATATATGTAATTGAAGTTTACATCACTATTCAAACTTTTGATTTAGTACCAAAAGCTTCAAGAACCATCAATGGTAACATTTCAAAACTTTAACAGTTTCACGATATAGTACCCCGAGCTAGCTAAATCAAGATCTTAGGACCTCAAAAACATAAAATTTACAAAAAATGGGCCTCAAATATACTTGCATGCAAGGGCCGAAAGCTTAGAAATGTTCAAAAATGGCTTCCCTATCATTTTTTTTCTCATTTTCAAATGGTGGAAGGAAAAATGGTTGAAGATGACACCATTTTCATGTTTTAATATATTATTATTACTAAATTTTATCTTAATTAACAACATATATTTTATTAAATTACACACTAACTAGTCACCATATATAAATTTGGGCTAATTGCCACATAAATCCTTAAACAATCACTAATTAAGCTTTTTAACTAATAAAAATAATAGCAATTAACTTTTACCACTTTTACAATTTAGTCCTTGTATCATAATTAGTCACTAATTCAGCAAAATTGTCTATCCAAAATTCAATTCACCTATACAATAACTCCATAAATATTTAATAAAAATATGACAGGCTTGGTTTACAGAAACAAGGTCTTAATACCTGATTTTCCAACATCACTAACTTTAGAGTCAAAACATTTGTATCGTAATTAACTTGTCAATTAAGAAATTCGTCAGACTAAAATTTAATATAATACCATAATTAACTCATAAATATTAATCAATAATATTTACTTGATCATTAGAGAATAGGGTTTCGAAACCACCGTTTCCAATACCCTTGAAAAATAGGCTATTACAATCCCCTTTTTGGGCCTTAATGCTTGCTTCATACTTTTTGGAGTCCTTTGCTGGAACTTATGGAAAAGAATAAACCTAATTTTTTTTGAACATGCTGGTCAAGATTCCAATAGTTTCGTTTCATGGAGCATTAGCTAGACAAAAAATTTAGTGGATAAAGGGGCTCAAGAGGCACCTATGCATAGCATGGGAGGAAGGGCTTCAATCTAGTCCTCACCTATTTCTAAGTGGGTCAAACTCAATACAGATTGTGTTGTGTCTACAAGTAGTTTTAGATATATGACTTCTAGATTGATAAGGAGCGAGTTGGGTAAATGGGAAATTGGCTATAGCAGATTCACTAGTGTACATTCATGAAGTGGAACTTTATGCTATTTTGGATGGACTATAGATTGCTTGGGATAAAAGGTATTGACAAATAATGATGGAATGTGATAACCTTCAAATTGTTAACTCCCTAATTCATCAAGATGATGATACGATTAGTTTCAAGTTGTTTATAAGAGTTGAGGACTTATGCAAAATGATCTAAGGGAGGGAAATTTGGTCGTTGATCGTCTGGCTAAACTAGCGTTAAGAGACAAACAAGGGTTATAAATTTTTCTAGACCCTTCTACTGCAATCTTAAAGGTGTTGCATGATGATGCTTCAATCCTGCATAGAAATATAGATGTTTAAAGCTTTGCTTTTGTATCATATTGGTTGCTAGCCTCTTTTTTTCACAAAAAGAAAAATGTCTCATGGTCAAAGTTGGTCAAAGTTGGTCAAAGCTTATGTCAAATTTGTGTGGTCCACAGTTCATCTCACCAAAATGATCACATCCAATTGGACATTATTATTTTCAATATTAAATATCTCATTCAAATAATATTTCTAATATTTAATTCTTGAGAAATGATCAAATGCCTTTACGTGGTAAAAGTATCATTTTACCCTTTTTGATCACTTTGCACAATTTTTCACCATAATAGGCACTTATCAAATCGAAATATTGTAATCCACATATAACCTTTAATATA
The DNA here is from genome assembly GCA_025698475.1 of Gossypium anomalum. NCBI lineage: Eukaryota > Viridiplantae > Streptophyta > Magnoliopsida > Malvales > Malvaceae > Gossypium > Gossypium anomalum. The sequence goes on from CM046963.1 coordinate 47,003,330, forward strand.
AATCCATGGATGGTGAAAACTACACTTTTACCCATTTCTCGACAAAAACAGGAAATTTATAATTCATACTAACTCACATTTCACATTTTGGTCAAATTTTCACTTTAGTCCTTAAACTTTTTAGAGTTTGTAATTTAGTCTTTTTTGTCACATTTCCACATCTGCATCACATTTCCTTGAGTTCCATCTCCAATATCAATTATTCCTTTCACAAAATTCTTTATCTGACTCATTTTCTAATTTTCTCACAAATTCATTGTACCCAATCTCGGAATAATGTCACATATCTTAACAAAAAAATTTTGGGTATTATAGTCCTCTTACGTTTGGGAACATTTTCTCCAACTATAAACCTCAGATTAATAAAAAGAAAACAAAAAAAGAGTATGATGAATGAAGAAAAGAAACTTACCAGATCAAACAAAAGCAACCTAAGCTCTTAATCACTACAGAACAGAAGGAAGAAGAAATAGAAAATGAAACCAAGTATGAAGTGAGTAGGAAAACACAAGGTTCTTAAAATTTATCAGCCTAAAAGATAACATACAAAACTTTGAAGCTGTCCTTAAAATTTACTAACCTCCCTTCTTGACTCTTCCGTTGTTTCGAAGGTCACTTTATAACATCTCCTCAACTGGGAGAGAGAGGACAATTATTATATTATCTCCGCACGTCATCCTTGAGCATCTCATTAGACGCACCTTCACCACAAGCGCCTAAAGCTTGCAATCATGATGGAACAACCATCGCTTGTTAAGCCCTCTCAAATCAATACAAGGGATATATACACAACGGCTCTCTTCCCCCAACATTTATTGTTAACCAAATTTTAAATTTACTTATTATTTTTTAAAATCTTAATCCAAATATCAAAACGAATTGATGAACTGGATTACCGAGTTTGAAATAATAACAAACAAGTAGATATTATTTATCTTACAACCACGTTTCTTATGAGCTAATTTAAGCATGTGAAGTAAGGATATTATAGTCTTCAAATAAAAATTAATTTAGAATTGGAGACAAAGTCAACTTAAACCCTTCAGAAAAATATGAGATTTACCGAAACTTTCGATAACTATAGTCTTTCTTTTTCATTGAAAAAAAAGGTTCAAATCATAGTTCTCCTTCATAAATGTTTAAAGTGTTAAAGAGTGACAGTCGGGGCAACTCCTCTCTCGCTTATCTTTTTCCACCACGTGGAAATATTAAAAAACAGCTTTGGTAATAAAGAAAACGTAAGGCTCTTATGATTTTTTTTTCTATAAATTTGGTTTTTTTTATTCACATCAGATTATTTCCATACATTCCTATAAATATAACGAACTTCACCTTCTATATTTCCTCTACCCATTCTTCCATCTCTTTTTTTAAAATTAAAAAAAGAAAAACCCACAAATTTATTTAGTAAAAAACATAATAAATCTTATAAACAAACCTATAATCATTTGCTTTAGAAAATAAATTTGTTACCAGTGGCTCTCAAAAGAAGATTATGAACCCAACGCAATTTCATGATCAACATCGTCATGCAAAGAAAGAGAGCACGTCCAATATCGGGAACGGTGGCATTTGTCCCCCGCCCTTGAAAGTCAGCAAAGACTCTCATTTGATCAAGAAATCATCATCCTCTTCGTCGTCGTCGTCGGCAGCCTCCTCCCTCGGCGTCAGCGGCACCGTGAAGCCGCAACAGCAGCGTCACCCTGTCATCATCTACACACACTCTCCCAAAGTCATCCACACACACCCTAAAGATTTCATGGCGTTGGTGCAGAAACTCACAGGGCTTTCACGCAATGAAGATGATCATCAAAATCATAATAATCATGCGCCTCATCAACCCAAGGCGGAGACTGGTGCCGCTTCCGTAGAGGAAGACAGCAAGAGGATCAACAATGATGACAACGAATCATCATCTGTTATAACAGATGAAAACTGTGAAGGGCAAGTAAATTCTTGTTTTGTTCCACCTTTGTTTGATCCACCAGCAGCTCCATTTCTAAATATTCCAGTTTTTACGCCAAATTCTACTGATTTTCTTTGCGTCAATCATCAGCCTTTCTATAATTACACTGATTCATTGTTTTTCACACCAAACATGAGAAGCTCTATTTCATCATCTTCAGGATTGGAGGGGATGAATGAATTTCGTGATTACTAAAGTTTAAATATTCGCATCTTTTTTTCCTTGATTAATTATTTCTATTAAAAAAAAAATTGTGTAGTTATCAATTTTTTGGTTTTATGATCCAAATAAGGTCCTGATTTGTTCATGGAGCTATACTTTTGTTTTGTTTTTCTGAGTTTTTTCTTTAGAGGAATAAACTTTTTACATGTATACGAGATTTAATGTTTATTTATAGTTCTTTGATAATTTTTTTTTATGTTCTCACTGTTATTAGAGTTGCTGACAATTAATATATAGTTTTTAAAAGCTTTCATTTTTTATATATGGGATTTTTTTATTCTTTCTGATGGAGTTGTTTATATAAGTCTCTATTTATTGAGATTATATTTACTGGTTTTCTTTTGTCAGAACATCATTTTCTGATTATTGATGGAAATTAGACATCCATTTTGTTACTAAATCATGAATTATGAAATGAAGTAATAATATATAATCTTTTACTTCAAAATTCTCACTTAAATTTTGAATGGGAAGAGTTATCCAAAATTCAAAAAGAAAAGTTAGAAATTAAAATTAGAGTATAATTAAAATCATTTTGAATAATAGATTTGTGTCATTAGGTATTTGTTTCATCTCAAATTTAAATATTCTTAAATACAAAACTTTAAAATTTGACATTTTGTTTGCTTAACTTTTGAAAGTATTAAATTCAAATTGTGAAGTTTAAAATTAAAAGAATTGTTATCTTTTCAGTAGTTCCAATTTAAATTATTTTAATAGTATTCTCCAATTTTGAGATGTAGATGTGGATACATGTAAATCATTATATTTACATAGGAAAACAGTTATTATGTACAGTAAAAACTAATCACTTTCTCTTCTTAGCATCCTTTTCTTTCTGTCTTTGAGTTTCAAGTACCACCGGAGCTGCTGGGATGCTGAACCACCATTCTCTGAGTCTCCTCATCCATCTTTCCGTGCTCGCCTTCCTAAGAGGCGAATACCTCGTAAATGTCTCCAAAAACACCACGAGAAGCATGTTTTTACTAGGCACCAAAGCCAGAATTAATGCCATAAACACCAGCAGAGCTGCAAATCTATCGCTTGCCTGGTTAAGTTTAACACCATGGCCACAAAATCAGCTTAAAGACAAGGAACTGACAGATCCGACAATAATGAAAAACTCAAGAGTAGCACCTGTGGGAAAATGGAGAGCAGCAAGGCACGAAACTTGAGAAGAACAATGTTTCCATCCTGGACAAGCTGTTCAGCTTGAGATATTGCGTTCTGAACAGCCAAAAGCTGTTCCATTGTGTTCATAGGAGGAGGTGCCATTACCTTGAGTTCAAGCAAAGGCCTGCCTTGGTTGCAAAATCTCGTAACAACCATAAAGATCGCAATAAGGACTAGAGTCAATGCCAAGGTATAACCCAGCCATCCCCTGAAATGGACAAGGAATTCCTATGAGAAGGAAACCTACTGAGATATCAAGATCACTATGAAGCCAACTCAAAGAGTGTTTAGCTAAAATGTGCTTGATTTTTGATCAACCATGCCTCCTTTATACAACACTAGAACTATTTTCTTCGGCTGAGCTGAGTACCTAAGCTGACAAGCAGGGATTGAAACATTTACAAAACTTCACTTCCAGGTATCAGTGGAAGTCCTCCAGCTTAACTCCAGATTATTATCACAAGTGCAGATGGATAAGACCATACATTGATGATTTTAAAACCTCGACATGGTTTCAATTAGAAAAGAATATACCTTATATGCACCAACAAATTTAGAGATTTAGGAACTTAACAGCCTATACTTTCCAAAATGATATCATTATCAGTTGTAATAACTTGGTCTAGTTGCTAACATTATACAACCAAACACTATTTAATGTAATATATCACGCTTGCCAAAAATTTAATAAAAAAATTTAATAACGAAGAAAAATTCAATTGTCTTACCTGAAAATAATGAACGTGGAAATCAAAGAGAATAGCAAAGACTTTAGAGGATCATCCCAATATACCAGCGACAGAAGCCACTTCCCAACTTCCATCACTGGAAGAAGCAACTCCTGCAAGTTGAAAAATACCAACAAAAAAAAAAAATACAATGAGATGATAGTACAAGTCCTGCAAGTTAAGACAACAATCAAGAGAAAGAACAGAAAATCAGAGCCAGAAGTATGCCTCATAGGAGTGACACTATCAAAAACACGATTCAAATTAATCACTCCGTTAACAAACACTGAATGATATATTTTCATGGAATCACTACAGAAACAAATGGTTGCATGCAGTATTCAGCCATTTACTTTGTACGCCAACCACATTAATTCGATAACCAAGATTTAACATTCAACCTCACTATTTAAAAAAAATTATTTTCAGTTGAACGATGAAATGGACTGAAAATTTTGAAACTCTAAAGCGATTAGTTGGATCATCTTCAATACCTTCATAACAGCTAAATTGGTGTCAATACCATCTGCTTTAACCCCATTTACTGTTTCTTGAGCTAGCACCACTTTTTTATTGTTTTCTCTAGATTCTTTAACTGCTCTCTCCAATGAACTCATTTCGCCCACAGCCAGTTCACCCACAAGTAGTCCAGCCTCACTATGGTTATTTGAACTTGAACCAAACATAACAGCTAAGTTCGAAACCGTGGTCAAGGCTGAGATTGAGTACATGCCACCACTAGCCACAATATTGTTACCCCAGTCTAGTCCCCTTGAACTTGACATGTTTGCAAGAGTCTCCAGTATTAAATCTCCCCCAGGTAATTGATCACAGAGGTTAAACATGAGAAGAGACTCAAAGCAAACTGTACTTGAGGAACTAATTTCCTGGATGGCTTGCACACGCAAAATTCCAAGAATAGCTTTAGAAAGTGCATCATCATTTTCAATCCCAGTAATATGGAACTTATTTATAAATCTATGAACATATAAAATTTCCCGGATTACTGCTAGCCAGTAATCACGTCGAGTGTGCCCTTTAAGTTCAGGAAACTCTATAATAGCTGGTTCTGATCTACAAGTGAAAATCAATACACAATCAGTAGACAAATTATATTATCAGAGAAGCTTTAAATTAAAATTAAAGCATGAAACACAAAATCATGATTGATTCAACACCAAAATATCACAAAATTCATTAGGACAGTTACACGAAGAATATGAAATAAATATGTATCATGCCTTACAAGGAAATTGATTTGTACAAGACTGCCTTGTCAAAAAGTCGACTACCCCATGGTCCAGTCAACTCAGGTTTAACAGTTTGTTTTAGATCATCTGATAAATCATATCTTTTGGGTTTGTCATAAGATACAACTCGAAGGGCTTCAAAGTACAACGCATGATCAGTCAGTATTAATCGACCTGAAGACATGCAAGAACGATCTCAGAACAGGATAAATATTTCACCATATGGTAATCAACAAGCAAAGCTGTTTACAAAAACAATGAAAGTGAATGAAAGAAGAAATGTAAGGAAAAAGTGTGGTTGCAGTAATGAATTTCACCAATCAATAAAGACATCATATACTAGTCTATTGAATAAAATGTTTGCTATCCCATTAATTTACCTGGCCATGTTGATATTCCGACATGTTCAAGAACCGGTTGAGTAGTGACTGTTCCATCCACCTCAAGTATCTTTTCTCCTCTAGTTGATCGAACAGCAGACAAAAGAGATGATTCTGATTGGCTCTTCATCTTTTTAATCACTCTATAGAGGTCAAATTTTAGAATATTACATTTACATATGCAGATCTGCTAAACGAAGACACTGCCATAAATTACTAGGGCCTTTCATTTGCTATGAAACTTCAGATGAACTTAAAACTAAATGCTCAAACAACAAGGTGTAATTAGCATTGGATTAGATAGTAAATTTTACTAAGCTTCTGACAAGAACTTTCAATATTATATGATTCTTTATGTTAATGGTGTTATGTCACATACATTGTATTGTTATAGTTAAATAATTAGCAAGATTAGAGGCCAAGTAATTTGTAGGATTATTTGTTTCAATTTTTAATGTCAGGAACTCAGGATTACTTGTGAGGGAGGAACACTAATGTTTTATCAACAATATTAATTTCAGGTTTGCCATCAAATGGTATAGGATGGTAAAGGCATCATAACAAGTATTATCAAGGATTATACAACCCGTCAAAGCTTATGAGTTTCAATCCTGATGTGGTGAAGTACAACCAAAATGCCATGACTATTTAGTAAAAATCAATAAGAAAGAGATTAACCAGATAATTTACAGAGAAAGGACATGGTATACCATCTAGACTTTTAGAAATGAAATCAAATAATATTCAAGTCTAACAAAATAAACTCTTTTAACCACGAATGAAGTCTTGTGCATTTTAAACATGAAATTCAACCCAAGGTCATCTCCTTTATCAAGAATAATTCTCCTTTTCTCACAGCTAACTTCACAGATACATCATCATTTGATAAGGATTTTTAAACGGTTTTATCTCAAATCTGTTAAATCCTAGGTTTGTTCTGGACTTATACTAAAGTTGGTCCCTCCACCCACTGCCAAATAGTGTTACTATTGATGATTTAACATCAAAACCTAGATTCTATTAAGTCATTGTTCCTGCCTATCCCCATGTGAGGTTGACAAACCCTGGTGAGGTTGTCCAAATGTAAGTCCAGTGAGTTACACATGACGGGGAGTGTTCACTGGTGTTATCCTACATCTGTTAAAGATCAGGTTTCTTGTAGTCTTATAATCCAGTTGAACCCCTCTATCCATTGCCAATTGGTTTTACCTGGGATGCTTTAACAAGGATAAAGAATTGCCACTTTCTATCTGTGATTCTGATTTGCCCTTACTTGATTGACCATCTTCTATGATATATCCACAAAATTTCTCCATAAAAATATTGGGCTGAGACTCAAATACAGGTCTTTCCTTCAGAGTTCCCAACAAAAGCCTCAGTCCAAATGATAGATTTGGCATTAATGTGAACCAGACTTAGTTTTACACCCATCAAGTTCACATCAGCCTTTTTGGTTATCTATGTTACAGATGCACCATAAAACAATTTAAAAATCACACAGAATGGTATGTGCATGGTATTGGACGCCGAGCTTTGGGGCATCTTGGATGGTTTGAATCTTATTCTAGAATGAGGTTATGGAAGCGTTTTAATTAAAAACGATAGTCTTGAAGCGGTGAATGTCATTCAAGAGGAATCATTCGGGGGTTCCACTTCAGCTCTTGTAAGGAGAATTCATCAGCTCTTGGATACTGTTAGGCTTTGGGAAATCAACATATCTCTCATGATAAAAATAAAATTGCTGATGGTCTTGTTCGGATGGCTCGTGACAGGAGATCAGCCTTAAGAGTATTTGAAGATTCCCTCTTATAGGAGTTAGTTTAATTTTTTATTGTGTACTTTGTTATTCACCAAAAAAAAAAAATCACACAGAATGGAATATGAAATTATCAATAGCCAGTAGGTACTGGAAATGCCAGATGCACACCTAAAACCACCATGTTCAAGGAAAAGTAACACATTTTAAGTTTACATTGACAAACAGAGCACTACAGGTTCAGCTCCTTGGTTGTTCACTTCATGCATAAATGTTTACAGTAAGATCCTATCAGAATTATCTCCCACCACACCTTACATGGTGCACAGATACGTGTTAGAATTTTGAAACTCCACGACAAGAGAGAAAAGCATAGGGAGGCGGTTGAAACTTTGATAAATCTGCAACTCCCTTTCTCACAAAATTTTCAGCAATAAGATCATTTGCAGTCATACTTGTAGTGGTACTGAACAAACCATTTTCAATTCCAATTAAGGCGGTCCCAAGGTCCTGCTATAAACTGTTTACTTCTTTAAATAGACTATCAGTTCAAGGCTTTTGGTCTTCTAATGATTGATTGTATTTTACAAGCCATTTAATCTTGTTTTGAGAATTTATCTTAGGATCCCTCTAGTTTGGCTATATAGCCTATTTGGTTATTAGTAGCTATCTAAACCTTCAAGGATAAGAGCAAAGCAAAGCACAGTTTTTTTTTAGTCTTTGACCAGTAAAGTTTGCATCAGAAATATGTACGTGGCTCAAAACAAAAACAAGAGAGGCATGATAGTGTATAGGAAATTGACATGGCAAGGGCCATACCTGTCCAGTCCGTTTAGGTACTTCTCATAGATAGAGAAATGGAGCCGACCACCTGTTGAGATGGTAAGAACCTCAAAAAGATTTTCACAAATAATCACATTGGCAATGATTGGAACTGCAGGAGCTATTCGAGAGAAAGCCTCTATCCCGATGGACAGATCATCATCTAACTGCATGCAAGACAAAATGATGACATTAAGTTTTAGCATCATTTACTTTTATTGGACAATTAATGGCCCAAAAAATAACCCATATTCCATGTACATAAGAATAGTTTGAATGTGCAAAATACAAGAAAAGACGTTTTAATTACAGAAGATATATGAGCATGGTATTTTCACAAAATATATGTAGCATGCATTCACAGATTAAAAAACAAGAGAAGCCAGCAAGCATGCAGCTGGATTGTTTTTGCAAGATGATTGGACCCATCCCCGTAGAGGCGCACAAACATAACCACAAACACACCCTAAAATAGAAATACATAAAATATGAAACTTACATTAATTAGAGATTGACTGGCGGCTGCTGGGGATTCCCAGGCCACCATCATGTCAAATGTAAGGCGTCGAAACTTTTTATCGGCCAGATGACCCATTCCTTGAGTAGACAGAGCAAGAGCCCTGAAGCAGCAGTATTCCAAGAAGTTCCTCGCATACCGTGACTTATGCTTTATAGAATCAGATGCCTCAGTGTTAAAGCTTTCTTGAAGCTCACTTGAAGAGGTTTCAAGTATTCTGCATTGTTAAAACTTTGTTAAGGAGACTATATAGCAGTCAAAAGGCAATTTGCATTATCCTTATTTGCATCTAGGTATTAGAAGTATATGAAAACCTAATCTAGCAAAACAACTTCCAATAAAGATACAAGTTGCAAAAATAAAAAAATAAAAAATTATCTGCATAAGCAGCAAGACCAAAGTAGCAGCAGAAGCAACCTACCTTGAGCACCTGCGCACAACTATATTTGCAGCGGGAGAGAGCTCAGGTATCCAATTGTTTCCAGCAGATGGAGAACTCTCCAGCTCCTCAAATTCCTCAGAAAAGGAGCTTCGCCTGCTAAGTAACCAATTTAATGATCCTTCTCTTACCAAAGCCTCAAGCATATCTCGTGTTCTGCTTGCCAACGCCATTTCTAAATTTCTCCCTTAACTCATACCGACTGCAGTGCAATCCACACACAAGTTTAAAAATCAGGACTTCACCAAAAAGAGTTACTTTTAGCAATCTTTAAATGCGTCCAACTGGCAATAGCAAAATGTAAAACAAGCCTAGTAACATTTTTCTCCACCAACTTTAAATGGCAACCAAAATCACAAAAGAATCAAAATTACTCGGACGATTATAGACATCTGCTAACAACTGCAGATTTTATCAGGAAAACCATACAGAATTTCTAACTTTTTCAAAATCAAAGTGTTGAGCTCCATTAACCACCGAATCCCAACTACTTAAACTAACTATAGAAATAGGAAAAGAAAAAGAAAACACTGACTTCAAAATGTGAACTTTCAAATCCTTCTAAAACCCTAAATTTGAGAAGAAAGAAATATCTGTTAATTCCTGCAACATATCAAGAAACCCAGTCTCAGATTATCTTCGTTGAACAACTTCCCACAAACCCATTTCTGCCAATAGCAAGATTCACAAGATGACCTCAAGAAACAAGAGCTCCAAATCAACTTATTTTTGAAGAAAAATCATTATTCCTTAATGGCTCCTACAGAAAAGAAGGAAGAAAAGAAAGAGACAGAAAGGCAAGAGTTGTGAAATACAGTAACCGGAACAACTGGTAAGGAACTTTTAATTGCCTAACAAGGAAGCTTTCTAATACGGGCTAAATCCGTCTAATTTAGCTGTTAAGTAGTTACGTTTAATATGTTATGTTTTCTAATTTATGGTCCGTTTTTTTCACTGGAAATAAGTTTTGGAGAATAATTGATGGAAAATGATTTATTTTTTTGTAAAAGTTAATATTTTTTAGTATTTAGATAAATTTATGTAAAATATTTTTTGGTATTTGATTTTCTTAAAAATATTTTATAAAAGTTATTTTCAATTAAACAAACATATATTTGAGATTTTTTTATTTTTTTATTGTTTAATTGAATTTATTTTTATCTATAATTTCATATTTTATATTATTTTTGCATATATTAAAAATATTATGTTAAATTCAGATTCATTGCAACATTGGTTTTTAATTACATTACTATTAAGTGAGTATTTTTTATTTAAAAATGTGACATCAACAAAACTGACAAAAAAATTAACGATGTCAACAATTGGACTTGATTTTCAAATTTGAAAAGTAAATGGACTAAATTCTTGAAAATAAAAGTACAAAGACTAAATTACAAATCTATGAAGTGTACATAGACTTATGACATATTTTAACATTTATACTACAAAACATTTATTATTAATATATTTATAATTGTAATAAATATTTATTATTAAAATATTAATATTGAATATTTTCAATAATATATGAATAATATTATTTAAAATTATAATTTTTAAAATTTATTATTAAAATAAAATTGAAATATTAAAAAATTATTAAAATAATAAATTATATTTATTATATTAATAATTTATTATATGACTAAATATAAATATAAATAATTAAATATGTATGTTTAATAATATTGAAAAATATAATATTTTAAATATTTTTAAAAATAAAAATAAATTTATTATCAATATAATAATATTAAGCTTGATTTAAGTTAATTTTTATATAAAAATAAAATGATCTATAGATGAGCTCTTTTCTGGAAAATGACTTACACTTTTCAAAAGGGTAAGTCATTTTACAGGAAAAATAGCTTCTTCTTTTTTTACCTGTAAGTCATTTTCCGTTGACCAAACTATTTTCTATGAAACAAACATAGGAAAATGCAAAAAACATTTTCTGTAAAACCTTTTATATGTAAACAAACAGACCCTTAATGAAACATATGTTTAACGGGGCCTTAGATGTAGCCTTTTAGCGTAGGATGAGGGTCGCTGTAGTGACGGTGCTACAACAGATTTTTGATTCGGCTACACGGGTCCTAGTGATTCTAATTGCACAATGGTTGTATTGGAAGTTATGTTAAAAATTAAATGAAAACTCTAGTCTCTCTTCTACTTTCTTTTATGTGTTTTTTATCTTCTTTTTTGTTCTTTATAAACTCCAGCAACAAGGGTATCAGAGCATTCTAAATGATCATTCATGACTGGTAATGGTGTTTCCACACGGCTACAAAAAGAAGTTACTCACCTCCAACAAGAGATAGATAAACTACAAACTGATTTCTCTCAATAGGACTCCATGTTGGAAGGTCAACTCAAATATCTGAAAGACGAGATTAGGGAAAAGTTGAAAATGGAGATTCAAGGGTTGTTCGAGCATTATTTGGGTCGATTAATGAATTCAACAACTACTGAATAGTCTCTAGATAAACGGAAGGGAATATTGGAAGGCCCTTCTCCCAAATTTCCTCTCAAAGAGTCGTTTCCAACCTTGTTGAGGGCAGATTTAGGCAAGATATCTTCTTCCCACAACTCAGGGAGTATGGAGTTGGGATCTTGGCCTCCTAAGCTTGACTATTCCCGGTTTGATAGTACCGACTTCAAAGGGTAGTGGCTAAGCTAGAGCAATTCTTTAAGGTAGAAGGGGTCATGGCCAATAATCGAGTGAGAACAATGATGCTCCATTTGGATGGCAAGGCTCTCAACTGGCATCATCACTTCTACACCCAATGCCAAGAAGGATTCCACATGTTGTCATAAGATTCCTATGCCTAGAGCCTGAGAAAGAGATTCGGTTCAAGCACATATCAAGATCCTGTGGTTGATTTAGTATGCTTAAAACAACAAGGTATAGTGGACCACTTTCATGATTCTTTTGTTTGTAAGAGGAGCAAGAAAGTAAAGGACATGAAGAGAGCGGGGATTAGGAAGGAGAAAAGGATGAGGAGATGGATTTTGAGGAAGACGATTGAACTTTTTATTTTTAAGGATTTTAATTTTGGGATAATTTTCATTATTTTAGGAGTAGGATTCATCATAGACTTTTAAACTTGTTGTAACACCCATAACCTGTTTTCGTCGCTGAATTAGGGTTACAGAGTATTACCGAACAATTCAGAACAATTAATAACATATAGCATCAAGTTACCGAAATAATTAACGAAATTTCATAACTAATTCAGATCAAAGTAGAACCTACACTTTTGGGCCTTAAATCGAGCCTATAAGGCCTTTAAAATAGTTTAGGAACAATCGATGACCAATTCAAGAAAAAATAGAATATTTGAGGTAAAGTGAAAATTTTCAAATCAGGGGTCACACGGTTGTGTGTCCAGTCCATGTGACAGAGCCCAAATCAAGTAGCTCTAGACATGGTTGTGTGGCTATCCTACACGCCCGTCTGCTACATCACACGCCCATGTGCTTAGGCCCTGGAGTTCACTGACTTTGCTCACATGCTTGTGGCCCAACCTATGTGTCTACCAATGTAACTCACTGACTTAGGCCACATGGCCGTGCCACAGGCTGTGTGCCAGCCCGTGTGAACCCTGTACCTAACACGTTCGTGGCACAAACCTGTGTGGGTTGCCTATGTGTGATACACGATCGTGTGATAGCCCATGTCCCAGGCTGTGTGTGCCCAAAAATGTTCCAAAATATGCTCATTTCACATCCAAATGCTTAGGTACCTAATTATACAGATTACACACATGTTCATAGGACTTTGGAATGCATTTTAAACCACTCAAATCAAATTAATCAACCATCCTATGTTCCTAACCAATGTGCCACCACTGACACCACATTTCAATCACATAACAAATCATTATCAAGCTAAACTTTCAAGCCATCCATGCATACCACATCAAATAACAAAACTTACCAATTCATGCTTGATTAGCATCAACCATTCATGCATTCACTAGAATTAAGCATACATGCCTCGAATAGCTACTTGACACAACAAAAATACAAGTACATCAAGCTACCATATATGTGCTTAAGACTATCACAAAACATCCACCATTAGCCTATTGCATGCCATATAAGCCAAGGTTATAGTCAAAGTCTACCAACAGATTCTTGGATAGTGTGATTCTTCGAGTTGATCCGATCCCCTGATTCCACAAAAACATAATCTAGAAAGAAAAAGACAATGACACAAGTAAGCTTACATAAAGCTTAGTAAGATCGTCAATTAAACGACAAAGCTTACTGAATTAAAATAATAATTCAAATAACGGTTACTAACAGAGTTCCTCTCAATCATAGCTCACAAGAGCTAAGTAATGCTTAAACAATAGTACAAATCAATTTCTCTCATTTTAATAACATTCAGTGATCAATAAAACTTTTCTAGATGAACGATATACGGATACGAGTATATAGTTAACCATCTAGAACACATCAGATGCTCATATGAGCTAATCCAACCGATAACAAACTTCGACACTAAGTGCTTAGCCCATAGGCTAACATCCGCAACTTCTCTATGCATTAATTTTCAACCCATTCTTGATCTGAAATGATAATTTCATTCAACTAACTAATTCCAACAGTAAAATTAACTCATTTTATGCAATTAAGTCCTTTTGTACATTTTTGCAAAATTGCCCCCAACATTTTACTTTTATGCAATTTCATCCATAAGCTTAAAACTTGCAATTTAATCAATTTTAACTAAAACTAAGTTAAGCTGAATTGTATAACACTCCACTACAACCCATATTTGCTGTTATTTCACATCAAGTCGTTATAATTTTATCACTTTAACATTTTAGTCCTTAAACATTAAAATTACTAAAAACTACTTTACAAAATAGTCCTCTCTAACAACCAAGCTTAATAATCTACCATAAAACTTCAAGAAAAACTCAAACTCATCAATGGCATTGTGTATAATTTTTAACAGTTTTACAAATTAGTCCCCGATTTAGCTAGACTAAGCTAATACGAGCTCAAAAACATAAAAATTACCAAAACGGGCAGAATTTACCTACCAAATCAAGGAGCCCTAGTTTGGCCGAAAGCTTATCTACCTATCCTATGGCCATTCGGTCTTACCACAAGAAAAAAAAAGGAAAGAAGATGATGATATTATCTTTTTAATCTTTTAATTTAAATTACCATTTAACTATTTACAAAATTAACTTTTCAATTATAACTTATAAAATCATTAAAACATGTCCATATTTGTCCATAAAATGAGAATATGATATAATTACCATCTAAGGGGGTTTAATTGCACAATTGGTCCTTAGATCATTTTAAATTTTTAACTAAACAAGCTTAATTTCAATTTAACCCTAAACTAATTAGGACTAAATGAGCAAATAGCCCAAAAGCTAGTGGATTAATCATATCCACCACCACTTGGACTTTTTTACCATGGTTTAATCACCATTTTGGTCCCTTTACTAATTTAAATCTATAGCGATTAACTTTTACCTCTTTTACAATTTAATCCTTTTACATTAATCAAGAAACCAATCGTCAAAATTACTAGACCAAACCTCAATTCACCTATAATACGACTCTGTAAACATTTAATAAAAATATTTACGGTCTTAAATTATGGAAATTGGTCCCAATACCTCATTTTTAAAAGCCACTTAACTTTTAGACTAAACTACTTATACTAACCATTAATTTAATTAATTATAATTCATCAAATCGAAATTTAATATAAAAATTATTATCGACTTGTGTAATTTAAATACTAATTTTACGAACTTACTCATCGGATTTGTAGTTTCAAAACCACTGTTCCTGACACCACTAAAAAATGGGCTATTACAACTCTCCCCCTAAGAAAATTTTGTCCTCGAAATTTCTTAACTAAAGTTACTAAATTCTAGAAGACTCTTCTATTGTTCAAATCAAATCTATCACCAGAAACCTGTTCTTGCTCCATTCTGACCAGTATAATGAGATTCTACATTTTTGTCCGTGAAAAGCTTCAAATGGTGTCATTTTTATTTTGGACTGACCACTGCTATAACAAGCGAATTTTTTCAACGATGTATATTCTTCCCAGCTACCTTTAATCTCAAGAATATAATATCCTAGCTTAATTTCTAGAATTTGTATTACCCGTTCTGACTGACTGTCTGTTTACAAATGAAATGTTGTACCAACGTTAAGTTTAATACCCAGAGCCTTACAGAGTTTACCCTAAAATCTCAAGGTGAATCTCATATATTGATCGAAAATAATAGACAATGATATTCTAATTAATCTAACAATCTTTGATACATTTTTAAGTAAGTAGTCTGTTCTAACCTTAATTAAGTGAGTTGATTTCATTAGTCTACCAATAATAACCTAGATCGAATTTTTCTTTTTTTGTGTCACAAGTAATCCAAATACAAAATTCTTTATGACTTGTTCCCACATTTCACTCAAGAATCATAATTGGCTGTAATAACTCAAATAGAACTAGATGTTTGATTATCAGAATTTTTGAAATTTCACGTTTCCTACTTGGCTACCCATATATCAGTTTCAAATCACAAAACATTTTAGTATTACTCGGACGAATAGAGTACACACTACTGTGAACCTTTGATATTGTCTCATTGTAATTCTAAATCATTCAAAACACAATATATTACGAAAATACGATATATCAATAATACCAATTCTGAATTCCGTGATTTGGTCACCCTGTATCTGTTCTCGTTTAACTATCAGCTTTAGGTCATCATATTGCAACTCCCAAATTCTTTGTAGAAACAATGGTCTAGTTTCAATTTAGCTAATACAAAACCATTACTATAAACAACATATTTTTTCCCAATTCAGGATAAATCAGTATAGAAATTTCCTTTAATAAAGCTTTCAGCTGATCCAACTCTCGAAGACATTTCAAAGTTTTCATATAGCAATAAAAGAGAGTTTTCTTGGATCTACACGAATCCCATCTGCTAGATTTATATAACCAAGAAAACCAAGCTCCCTGAGCCAAAACTTGCATTTGTTAAATTTCACATAAATTATTTCTCGCGCAAAGCCTATAGCCAGTTGTCAAATATTAAACGTGTACAAATACTGTTTAAAATGAATCAGGATATCATTAATAAACATAATTACTTCTATATATAAATATCCAGATAAGACTGAACAATCTGATTCATCAAATTCATAAATTAACAAAGGCATTAGTTAGTCCATTCAACATTAGAATTCATAATGGTCACCTCGAGTTCAAAAGGCAGTTTTCAGCATATCACAATCTTTAAGTACCAACTGATAATAACCAAATCTATATTTATCTTTGAGAACACTGTTATG
This sequence comes from Gossypium anomalum, assembly GCA_025698475.1. NCBI lineage: Eukaryota > Viridiplantae > Streptophyta > Magnoliopsida > Malvales > Malvaceae > Gossypium > Gossypium anomalum. Next base: position 47,019,936 of record CM046963.1, read on the forward strand.
CCTTTTTAACTGATCAAACAAGTCGTCTATACGAGATAAGAAAAATATTTATTCTTTATCCTGGATTTATTTAATTTTGACATTTAGGTAGAAATCCCAAAAATTATTCATGAGACAGATCAAGAAACTGAAATATTTTACAATCTTTTCACATCGTTTTCTATATACCAAAAATGTATTATAATCTTTTCACATCATTTTCTATACAGAGATAAGTGAAATAAATCTGGTTGTACTATCTGATTTACCCGACTCAACTATATTCATTTCACCAGTCTAACATTTCAAATCAATTTATTTCAGTCTACAATTTACTACATCATCATATAACTTTAGCCATTCTATTCCCAGAATAATATCAAATTCATGAAATGGTAGTAACATCAGATCAATAAGAAAATCATAGTCATAGATTTTCAGCAAACAATCAAACTTAGTTGACTTAGGAGGTAGATCCTTATCCATTACTAATGTAGTGCAAATATATGAGTAAGTTGATCCAGTATCAATCAATGCATATACAATGAATAATATCAAAGGGATAGAACGTACCATAAATAATATCAAGCGCGGTAGCTTCAGATCCAACAACTATGTCTTCGATACCACTCCGTAACTCCAGTGTTATTTTTCTGACCAAGGCGTTTGCCTTTTTGAGGCATAGACAACTATTTAACATTATTCATAGGCATAATTTCTCGATTATATTTATTGACATGTATAATTTGTAACACCCCAAACCCGGGCTATTAGTTAGGCTCGAATCTAGCGTGTCACATTAAAGTGTCTTTCAAAAACTATGCTTTCATTGAAAACCTTAAAAAAAACTTTTGGTCATTAAAACTTGTACAAAACCCCAGTTTACGTTAGTTAAATTTCAAAGCGTGGTTCATTGAAAAATACATGATTTTATTCCCAAAATCTCTTTTAGTTGCGGAAGCTAGTTTTAAAATAATTCCTAAAACTTGATGTTAAAAAATTAAGTTGCGAAAGCATTTCGAAAATGTTGCGGAAACGTAGTGTTGTTTTAAATACAATTAGCATTTTGGGAAAATCGTGATTTAATTCAAACAGATATAAATCAAAGTAAATGAAACCCAAAGCTAAAATTCAAAAACTCTAAAAGGCCTTATTACAAAAATTAAAACCCAAAACAGAATCTAAACTATAAATAAAGTCCAAAGCATAATAAGACTGCAATGGTGTGACCATCTCCGAGTCCCTCGCAACACTAATCCTCCTAATGCTGGGGATTACCTGCACAGTTAATAAACAGGGTGAGTTTATGAAAACTTAGTGCGTAATCCTCTTACTAGAGTAACAGTTAGTATACAGAAACAGAAACAGTCTGGGCCAGAGCCCTTTAACAGTAACAATACAACCCAGTTCAGAGCATAAGTGGGCCAAAGCCCAATAGATTATCATTTGGGTCATAGCCCATAACAGATTCAATTGGGCCTAGCCTATCTCAGTAATAAAACAGAATGTGTGAATGCATGGATGCATGCTATCCCATCCAACCCTGCACTTGCCTCCGTCCAACCCTGCATTTCCTGTGGGGAATAACTCACCCACGCCATCCCTACACTTACAATGTTAGCACCGGTTGCAGCACTAACCGAAATCGCAGCAAAGTTACTAGTATGTATACGATTTTAAACTTTTAGTAGTGGTATTATAATTGGCACAAAGCTATCGGTAACTATAATAAGTTTGGCACTTAGCCATCAGCGACGGTAATATAATCGGCACACAGCCATGGGTAAATATGATCGATACAGAGTCATCAATAAATATGATAGGCACATAGCCACTGGTAGGTACGATTTGCACAAAGCCATAATCAACATAGCACAGAGCCATATTTAGGTTGGCATAGAGCCATAATCAGATTAAGCAGCACTAAGCCGTCCATCGGTCCACAGTCATCTCGTGCGACCCGTGCGACCTTAACAGATCAATATTGGATCCAAAATCATCTCGTGCGACCCGTTAGATCCTATCAGAACTTCCTCCGTATCAATGTCCCAACCCCATGCAATATGTCGTGTATGTCATGCTCAATCATCACACGTGTATGCAGAATAACCATGCTCAGTAACAGACATTTAAACATATATTAAAAGCACGTCAGTCATACAACCACAGTCAAGTCAGTTAAAACATAGTCATACAATCATTGTTAAATTAGTCAAATTCATAGTCCAAGTCAGTCATTTACCCACAAGGGCAAAACAGTCATTTTACCCTACAAGGGTATTTCGGTAATTTTACAAATCGGGGTCTTAACGACCTAACAAATGATCCACTGTTGCCTCGAGCGACTTAAGTAACCTAAACAAACATAACAGTGTAAATGGGCCTAAGGCCCATTCTCGACCCAAGTGGGCCCAGATAGCCACAGCTATGAGAACATCACAGTCCAAACAACACTTACCGCATCACATACATTTTATCCGTGTGGGCCTACAAGCCCACTGGGCCCACAAGCCCACTGGGCCCACACGGCCCATTTCGGCCCAACGAGGCCCAGAAAAGCCCAAGACCACGAGAGTGCTCGTGGTGGCCTTTACAGTCTAACGCCTATGTTCATGGGCTCGGTTCACCACACGTGCGATCCCACGCTCGTGTGGCATCATACGCCATATTTTTGACTTTTCGACATTTTACCAATCAACAGTCATAGCACTGTAAACAACATATACTTTCGACTTTTAAATGATTATCGAAAATCACATACAAATACACACACTTTTAGCTTTTTAGCCGATCATCAAACATAGCATACGGTTACACACTTGCTCGTGAAACGAACTGCACCCTAAGTAACCTCGCACCTAGATTAAAACATCATAACGATTACTCATCCAACTCTTGTTATTAAAAGAAACCGACAGAAAACTAAATTAATTACTGTAAGCTTACCAACAATAAAAACACCTGTTTCCCCAACTTTCAAACAATTGTCAGATCACCTTCGAACACAACCATCCTAAAGAATCGGTTCCAAACTAAAGAAGTAACACTTGAGTGCACTGAGTCGAAATTGATGACCAAAAAGAAAGTGTGAAGAAGAGTGGCTGAATTGAAAACACGAGTGATGTGATAGGAATACAGTATTCGACTACCACTGAGAGGAGAAGGAAAACAAATGAGGGAAGAAATAGAGAAGGTTGTATTTGGCTTACAAGAGTACTATGATCAATGAAAGAAAGTGTTGAAGGAAGGCAAGGATTTTTGGCCACCATACACGAGAATGATCACAAAAGGCAAAGAGGTATTCGGCCAAATAGGAATAGGAACAAACGAGAGAAAAGAAGGACAGGAAGTAGAGAAATGGGAAAAAATAAAAGCAAGGAGAACCCGAAATGGCATAAAAGAATTCGGCACTATAGGAAAAAGGTCCTATGACCAAATATGCACAATGGGAATTCCCATACTCGGCCAACTACTAACTCTCCCCTCACCCCTCCATAATCCACTCCTACAATCTCTCAACCCCCCGATTTGAATCACTTTCAAACTCCTCTAAGTCCATATCCCATAAATCTCTCCCTTAAGACCAATTCCACAACCACTTGAGCAGAATTCTATTCCAACACAACCACTGGGCAACACAGCTGTAAAATAAGTAATCCATAGCTCACTTCAAGTCTCAAACCTTTGACCTCTATGCCATATTCCTAATGCTACCTTGCTACTAGACCACATGCTTCCTTGTATCATAATTTAAACCCAAAATATTAATAAGACCTTCCAGCTAACGCCAAGTTCAATTTAGGGAAAACTAAGATTTTGTCTAAAGCCTAGATTTGAACTCAAGACCTCCCAAAACACTCCCAATCACTCCTAAAGCACATAGCCAGTAAAGCAAACATGCAATTAGTGAAATTTTCTCGCACAGCTAAAATCCAATTGCTCCGATACACGAAGTCTAATTCTTCTAGGCCCAAAATTTGAGGCGTTACATAATTTACTGTCCAGATGACATTTCTCTTTCTAAATTCAAATTTGAAGAAATCCTAGTTGATTCTGCCTCTTAGTACATCCACTATTAATGTCGACCACCAAATATAAGCCTTACCCATTTTATCAAGACATGACGCATCTATGATAATCATAAAGAAAACAATCTATTTCCTCAAAATTTCACTATTTATTTTCAAGCCAATACCCAGCCATATTTAAATATTCATATATTTTACCTCTAAATTCTTCAACACTATACTTTCTAATTATTAATTGAGAGTCGTCGAACTATTCCAATCAGTTGAGGACCCAAGGGTGCCATAAGAAGCATATCAGGGGGAGAGGTTGTGGAGCCACTGAATTGGCTCACACAATTTCTATGAACTACTGACTCATTAAGTTGAAAACACATTTCGATTAAACTATCATGCATTTACAAAATCGATAAACTATAACTTATCTCCTGTTTAAAAGTCAGAATATTACCATTTACCTTATCAAGGTCAGTATGATCAAATTATATTAAAATTCATTAAATCTGTAAGAAAAACAAGGGTTAAATCAGATCAATCAATATCACACTATCACCGATTTATATGGCACATAATTCTAGACTTTATCACACTACGTCCAGTTTGAGAATCGACTAAAATACCATTCAATATAACACTCATAACCTAATTCTATCACCAAATTGGGGTTATAGAGTATTATCAGATAATTCAGAACAATCAATAACAGATAGCATCAAGTTACCAAATTAATTAACGAAATTTCATAAATAATTCAAATCGGAGTAGAACCTACACTAGGCCTTAAATCAAGCCTACGAGGCCTTTAAAATAGTTTAGGAACAATCGGGGACCAATTCAAGACTAAACATAAGATTTGGGGCGAAGTGAAAATTTTCAAGTTAGGGGTCACACGGCTGTGTGTCTAGGCCATGTGACAGAGCCCAGACTGTGTGGCTTTAGACATGGTCGTGTAGGTATCCTAGATGCCCGTATTGTAACAGCCCATTTTTAGTGGTGATGGAACAGTGGTTTCGGGACCACAAATTTTGATTGTGTTGGCTCGTAAATGTTATTTATAGAATATTTATGAAGCTATTAGGGTCGTATTAATTTTTGGTTAAGAAATTTTATCGTTTAAATAGCTAATTAAAGAAAAATGACTAAATTATAAAAGGTGCAAAACTTAGTAATTATTGCATCTAAGTGATTAAATAGTTTAATTACTAAATGAGGAAGGACCTATGTAGCAATTAGCCCCTAGTCATTAAGTTAAGACGACATTAAGAAAGAAAATGATAAAAATAATGTATAATTAATGGTAAAATTGTAAATAAAGTAAAATAAAGTAAAAACAAATTGAAAAGTGAGATTTCCTTCTTCATTTCTTCATCTTCTTGTCGAAAACTACCATTGAAGACCTAGGAGAGCTTCAGTCACCTTCTTAGCTTGCATGGTATGGAAATTGACCCATTTTCTTGTAATTTTTATGTTTTTGAGATCGTTGCAACTAGGTCTAGCTAGCCTGTAGCTTCGTTTTTGAATCTGTTACAAATTTTAGAAGACACCATTAATGAATCTTGATTTTTTGTGATGATAGTTATATGTTTGAAACTTTGATTGTGGTATTTGGTTATTTTGTGAAGTAATTTTTGTTAGATTTTGATTTAAGGGTTAAATTGTTAAAAAGGTCAAAATTTCAAGGGTTGATAGTGAATTTAATGTATAATAGGGACTGTTAAAGGGCTTAGAATATTTGGTTATAAATTTGATTCCTAGAAAATGGTCAATTTGATGATTTTTGAGTTAGAGGATTGTAACAGCCCGATTTTGAGCCTAGTCAGAACAGTGGTTTTGGAACCACTAATCCAAGGTTAGAGAAATTATTTTAAATATTATTTTATGTGTTATAGTATGATTATATGAGTGCATGAAAATTTTGGTGAAATAATTTTACCGATTGCTTGCTTAATTTTGAAAAAGGACTAAATCGCATAAAGTGCGAAAGATTTGTTTTACTAGCTAAAAGTGTTAAATGGATATGAAGCATTAAATTAGAGGTCCTTAGTGAGTAAATAGACCACAAATTTATTAATGGTAGGACATGGAGCCTTAATTCATGGAATGGTCAAATGTTAGGTGACTTAATTGATAATAAAATATTAATCTAAAAGGCTAGCTATCATCTTTTTCATTTTCCTTTCTTCTCCACTGAAAATTTCAACAAAGAGGGGCTTTTGAGAGACCAAAAAATTTCAGCAACTTCTATCCCTTGCAAGTAAGTGATTTTGATGGTCATTTTTGTTGATTTTTGTGTTTTTGAAACCCTTATAGCTTAATCTAGCTAATGAGGAGACTATTTTGCAAAATGGTTAAAAGTCTAGGTTTTTCCATGGTTGTTAAATAAACAACTCTTGTGAAAGGAGTTTTCATGAAAACAGCTAAAAGGACCATTTTGTGAAGTTTATAAAATAGGTTGTAAATGTGTGAAATAATTGAAAATTGTGAGTTGCTATAAGAGTAATAAAGGTTCGGCTAGGCTTGTTAAAGGAGGAAATTTGATTAAAATCATCTACGAGCCTAGGGGTAAAATTATAATTATGTGAAAGTCTAGGGGCAAAATAGTAATTTTGCCCAGGTATGAATTATAGATTGTCTTGATTAATTTAGTGATTAAATAAGTAAATTTGTCATTATAGATCAAGAAAAACAGAGTATGGACCCAGACTGGGAGAAGACCAAGCTAGTAGACTAATTCAATCTAGTCACCCACTTTTTGTATACCGAGGTAAGTTGTACATAAATAATACAACTTCATTGTTATTATGTATTGAACAATTAATATGGCATAAAGTGTTTGATTATTTTTGTGAATATGCATGATGAGAATTGATGTAGTAAAAACTCCCGGTTAAACTTTAAGAATAGATTGGATATCCATGCCATGACATTTGGGTGATGTGTGCTAGTGTAAGACCATGTCTGGGACATGGCATCGGCCATATTATGAGAGCCAGTGTAAGACCATGTTTGGGGCATGGCATCGGTATTAAGACGAGAGCTAGTGTAAGACCATGTCTGGGACATGGCATCAGCCTCAACATGTAGCCAGTGTGAGACCATGTCTAGGACATGGCATCGGTAATTTACCCTCTTGTGCGAGGCTTATCGGATATCCTTTAGTATTCCAAATGGTTTCACGGGTTATTTTAAACTTATGATAAAGTTATGAAAGGATATAATCATGTTGTTAGTGATACAGGTTCTTACTCGAAACTCATGAGATATGAGCTTAGTTATGATGCATTAAGGGTAAGGATGAAATTGAGTAAGTTTTATCTATGAGAATGATTTCGGGACGATCTTAAAATCTTTGGCTTATACTTGTGATGTGTAAAAATGTAGTAAATCTACCACTGTTAAATCAAAAAATTTGTGTTGGTTTGTAATATGCTATGCGTTTAAAGATGCATGGTTGATGTTGTTACTTATTTACATGCAACTTACTAAGCTTTATGCTTACTTCCTTTCCTTTCCATTTTCTTATAGCATCGCCAAGCCAACTCAGGGATCAAAGGACGTCGGAAGCTCGATCACACTATCAATCAGAATATTTGGTATAGTTAGATTTATTATTTTGAGTATTGCATGTATAGGGACTTGGTCTTTTTGTTAAGTGTCGTATTGTTTTAGCCAAATATGTTGGCTTGCCATGAAGGTTAATTCATTTTGTATAAGGCCATGGATGATGGCTAATATTTATCATTTCTAAATGCATTTAATGAGGATTTTTATGGATGTGGTTATTGCATGGTTTGTATTGATAAGTAGAAGATGTTGTATGCGATAGAAAATAACTTAGAATCGATGTGTGGATGTTTGGTTGTGGCTGTTTTGGTTATGTGTTTATGCTTGCTTTAGAGATGTTTGATGTTGTGTAGGTTGGCGCAAGTAAGGGTGGCAAAAAAGCTTGGTAGATAGGCTTGTTTTTGTCCACACGGGCAGACACATGGGCATGTGTCTAGGCCGTATGTCACATGGGCGTGTAGTCAGGCCGTGTGAAGTCTACACCTTAAATACGAAATTAAATTCACCACACGGGCGTGTGCCTTGGCCGTGTGCCCCTAAATGGTTGATGACGTCAGAAGCAGAATGTCAAGGTTTTAGTACACAGGCTGAGACACGGGCGTGTCATGGCCGTGTGAGGGACACGAGCCATGGACATGGGCTTGTGCCAGGCCGTGTGAAAACCCCTGTAGGTTTGAATTGAGAAATAAATCCACACGGGATAGAGACACGGGCGTGTTCCGATAGGTTCAGGCCGTGTGAGCTACACGGGCCTTCAACATGGCCATGTTAAGAGGACACACGGGCATGTCGCCCTTCCACATGGGCGTGTCGCCCTTCCACACAGGCGTGTGCCCCTGTTTGGATTGAAAATTTTCAAAGTTTTCAAAAGTGTTAGGTTTATTCCCAAACTGTTTCCAAAATGTGTTTTGGGCCTCGTAGGTCCATATTAGGGACGTTAAGAGGAAGTTTGAAAGTTTTAAATTTAAGCAAAATTCTATAACCCGAAAATGTTTGTATGCATGTGTTTAAGTCCAGTAACACCTAATACCCTGTCCCGATGCAGGATACAGGTGAGGGGTGTTACAAGGATTAAATTGAAAATATTGAATAGTTTAGGGAAAATTTATAATTAATAAAAAGTTAAAGGTCATATGCATTGAATGGAATGTGAAATGTGTATGAGATTAATATATTGTGTTTAATTATTATATAGATCAAGATTTGAATAAAAAAGATAATAACTAAGGAAAATGAAAAATAGCGGAATAGTCCATGTGTGTTGATCAGAACTAAATAGTAGGTAAGTCCATAGTATTTCAATACGCAAATAAAGTTCTACTTGAAATCTTATATTATTGTTTATTTAGTTAATATGTTTATAGATAATTATTGCTGATTGCACATACGTGCCTCTGTTTATACTTTGGTAACTCTAAAGCAAATAGTATATGAATTGTGTCTAATTGTATTTAGATTAATTGATACACTATGTGTTTACTAAGTTATGTAAGCTTACCGGTTCTTATGGACTGTTTTGTAGATAATCGTTGTTGACGTTGTGGGAGGATCAATCAACCGGCTCACACTATCCTCCTAGGGTAGTGGCATGCATATATAGATAAATATGTGGTTTTGAAATGTATAGGATGTTTTTTAATGGTGTCTTGGTATGTTTTATGTTTAGAAGGTTTTGCTTGGTTAGTTTTACTTTAATGCTTCACCAAGTATTGTCATTTTGGGCACTTTCAATTGCATGTATATAAGATTCCTTTTTGGTATTTTGTGATAACTTGAAAATGATTATTTGTGATAAGTTTTTTTAAGTGTTTGAACTAGATTTTATGCATGAAATAAGGTAATGTTGGCTTGTTTTGGTACGTACTGTTTTGGTATATTGTGGTGCCTTTGAATGGCACATTGGTTAGGTGAATTGGGTTGTCTGAAATGACATGATTATGTGTATTTGAATGATGCTTAAGTCTCTTTAAAGTGTGCGTGAATGGATGGGTTAGTTATCCATGAATTGGTTATGAAATGGCTTGATTTTGGGTAAAATTTTAGGTTCAAACGGCCTGGGACACGGGCTATCACACAGTCGTGTGAGACACACAGTCTGGCGACACGACCATGTGTCATATGAGAATTTCTTAGTGTTCAAGTCAATGAGTTACACGGCCTGGCACACAACATGGAACACTAGCGTGTAAGGCCACTCAGAGAGTTACACGGCCTAACACACGGCTTGGCACATGGGCGTGCAAGGCTACTCAGTGAGTTACACGGCTGAGGACAAGAGTTGGGTGGAACGATGGAAAAATGTACAAGTGTACACAATCGCAACAAGTAATAAAGTGACAAGTAAATGTCAAGTTATCGTACCCACAAGGACTGTAAAAAGAATTATTTATGAAATTAATTGTAAAGCACTTTGGCGAGGTAAAAATAATTTGATTTTGAAAGATGATAAAAAACTATTTAAAAACTAAGCAAATAATTAAAATAAAACAAGGTAGTTCTAATGCACGATTTCAAATAAGATTTAATCAATGTAGCATACTTGTCTTGGATTAATCATATTTCTTTAACTTAGAATTATTAAACTCATGTTTACATTGTTACGAATAAATTCACAGCAACCCAGTAATTTGCTAACTTATGAACAAATTTACATACAAAAATTCATTCATCTCTTGACATATCCCTATGTCAATTCAACCGACTAAACAGATTCTAGCAAGCAAACATGTTATTGCACATACATACTCATTAAATTGCACTAATCTCTTACATATCCCTATGTCAATTCAAACGATTAATAAAATCTAATAAGCATATAAAAGACTATGTGAAGTAACAAGGCATCCCTACCTTGAAACAATTTAATCACAATAATCTTGCAAGTTATGCAAGGCAATAATATCGCCAGATACATTGCTAATTTAACCTTCAGCTACTTTAGAAGAATAAACATGCACTGATTAAGTACTGTGTCAATTAATTACAATTGCAATCCATTTAAATAATTAATTCATTAGTTACCTCACAGTCGTAATGCAAGAATAACTTAGGCATGATTTTACTTAATCAAGCATCTTACCGAGACTTACAACAACATAAACACGATTTTAACAATTCAAGCAGGCAGAATATAATCAACCCAACACAAATATAATTTAAACTGAATTGATTAAAATAACCATTTCAATAGCATAAATATTCATAACCATGTTCGTCAAAACAACAACAAAATTTAAAGAGACAGGGAACAAGAAGCAAATCCAGTATTTCTCCGTGGCTTGACTAGTTGCTCTACTCTTCATTCTTCGTTGCCCTCGGCTATCAAGGTGGCTTATGAACACCTAAATTGCTACTCCAAATGGCTGATGAGAGCCTCTTTCCCAAGAGAAGAAATCGGCACCTCTAGCTCATTGAGTTGGAGCATCCGTTTCTCTTTAGCAAGCTTAGGATCCAAGTTGAGTTGTCGAAGAGCCCAGTAAGCCTTGTGCTCTAATTCTAAGGGTAGATGACATGCTTTCCCAAAGACCAACCTATAGGGTGACATCCCTAGAGGTGTCTTGTATGCTGTCTAGTAAGCCCATAAGGCATCATCTAGCCTTTTGGACCAATCTCGTCGGTTTGGGCAAACTACCTTCTTAAGTATGCTTTTGATCTCTTTATTTGCCAGTTCAGCTTGCCCATTCGTCTGCAGATGGTAAGCTATTGCAACCTTGTGTTTCACTCCGTGCTTGTCTAGTAACCATTTTAACCACTTGTTCATAAAGTGGGATCCTTCATCACTAATGATAGCTCTTGGGGTTCCGAACCTTGTGAACACATGTTTCTGCAAGAACTTAATTGCAACCCTAGCATCGTTTGTCAGATAAGCTTCAGCCTCGACCCATTTGGACACATAGTCTATTGCTACTAATATATACTTATGACCAAAAGACGGAGGGAAAGGACCAAGAAAGTCAATACCCCATACACTAAACAATTCTACCTCAATGATGTTTGTTCAAGGCATCTCATTTCTATTGGTGACATTTCTGACCCTTTGACATCAGTCATAGCTCTTTACGTACGCGTATGCATCCTTGAATAGTGTTGGCCAAAAGAATCAAGCTTGAAATACTTTGGCCGCTGTACGAGTACCTCTGAAGTGTCCCCCACTCAGAGCTGAGTGACAATGGTATAGAATCTTTTGTACTTTATCTTCTGCCACACATCTCCTGATCATCTGATCTACATACCTTTTAAAGAAAAATGGCTCTTCCTAGAAGTAGTACTTCACATTGTGAAGAAACTTTCTCCTTTGTTGATACGTCTTATCAACTGCTATCAAACCACAAGCTAAATAGTTAACAATATCAGCAAACCAAGGGGTATTATGGACATGACTTACCTTCAGTATTTGTTCATCTGGGAATGTTTCCTGAATCGGTATATTAGGAGAATTCCCTTCTTGCGGCTCCAATCTGGACAAGTGATCTGCTACTTGGTTTTCTACTCCCATTCGATCTTGAATTTCTAGATCGAACTCTTGAAGTATGAGCACCCACCGGATCAATCTTGGCTTAGCATCTTTCTTGGCAAGTAAGTACTTGATTGCTGAGTGGTCCATATAAACAGTTACTTTGGTACCTACAAGATAAAATCGAAACTTGTCAAAAGCAAATACAATAGTAAGTAACTCTTTCTCTGTTAGAATATAGTTCAGTTCAGCTCCTGTAAGAGTCCGGCTTGCGTAGTAGACGGGATGAAAAACTTTGTTCCTTCGTTGGCCCATGATAGCTCCTATCGCAAAATCGCTTGTGTCACACATCAATTCAAATGGTAGATCCTAGTCTGGTGTGACAATTATGGGTGCCGTAACTAGTCGACTCTTCAAATCCTTGAAAGCCTTTAAGCATTCATCATCGAACTTGAACGCCGTGTCCTTCTCCAATAGTTTGCATAAGGGTTTAGCAATTTTAGAGAAGTCCTTTATAAATCTTCGATAGAACCCGACGTGACCCAAGAAGCTCCTAGCACTCTTTATAGATGTTGAAGGTGGAAACTTCTCAATAACATCTACCTTTGCTTTGTCTACCTCGATTCCATATCTCGTTATCTGATGCCCTAGAACAATTCCTTCTTGTACCATGAAATGGCACTTTTCCCAGTTAAGTACTAGGTTTGTTTCCTCGCATCATCTTAGTACCTTAGCTAGATTGGCTAAGCAATCATCATAAGTATCTCCAAACACTGAAAAGTCATCCATAAAAACTTCCAAGTACTTTTCAACCATGTCAGTAAAAATAGACATCATACATATTTGAAATGTAGCAGGTGCATTACATAAACCAAATGGCATGCGTCTAAATGCAAATGTACCATACGGACAGGTGAACGTTGTTTTGTGTTGATCATCTGGTGCTACTGTAATCTAATTATACCCTGAGTATCCATCAAGAAAATAGTAATAGTCTCGCCCCGCGAGTCTATCCAGCATCTGGTCCAAGAACGGTAAAGGAAAGTGATCTTTCCTAGTCGCCTTGTTCAGCTTCCGATAATCGATGCAAATCCTCCATCCGTAACTGTTCTAGTTGGTATCAACTTGTTATTCTCATTTTTTACGACGGTGATACCTCCCTTCTTTGGCATACACTGGACTGGACTTACCCATGAACTGTCTGAGATGGGATAAATGATACCCGCATCTAACCACTTGATAATTTCCTTTTTCACCACGTCCTTCATGATAGGGTTCAGTCTTCGTTGTCCATCAATCATCCCTTTTTCTCTAACTTCCAGGATGATCTTGTGCATGCATACAGATGGACTAATACCACGGATACCGGCTATGGTCCATCCGATAGCCTTCTTGAATTGTTTCAACACCAAGATGAGTTTCTCTTCTTGCTCAGTAGTTAAATCTATTGAAACAATCACAGGCAAAGATGAAGAGTTACCTAAATAAACGTATTTTAATGTGAAGGTAATACCTTGAGTTCTAATTTAGGTGGTTCCTCAATTAATGCTTTTGGTTGGGCATACTCCCTTTTCTCTAACTCCAAAGATTCAAAGCGGGATTGCGGATTAAATCCCCTTTGATTAGCTTCTAACAAAGCTAAGTATTCATCCTCCTCTTCATCATTTGGAGGATCTGATGTCACAATTTGTTCCAACGAATCCTCAACATAATTGAGCTCCTTTTTCACTATTAAATCCTCTAAATTGGATACTGTAGAACAATCATCAAATGTGTCAGGAAATCGCATAGACTTAAAAACATTAAATGTTACCTAGTCGTCCTGAACACGCATCGTAAGCTTGCCTTTCTGCACATCAATAAGGGTCCTTCCGGTTACTAAGAACGGTCTTCCTAGGATAATCGGCACTTTTTTGTCTACTTCAAAATCTAGGATAACAAAATCAGTAGGAAAGATAAATTTATCTACACGTACCAATACGTCCTCGATTTTTCCTTCTGGATGTGCTAAGGGTCGATCTGCCAGTTGAAGTGAAACCGTAGTAGGTCTGACTTCACCTATCCCCAACTTTCTAAATATTGGCATAGGCATCAAGTTTATACTTGCACCTAAGTCACATAATGCCTTACCACAATATGTTTTTCCAATGTTGCAAGGTATGGTAAAACATCCAGGATCCTTCAGTTTTGGGGGTAGTTTGTCTTGAAGATAAGCGCTGCATTCTTTCGTTAGAACTACCGTCTCAAATTCTCCGAGTCTTCATTTTTTGGACAGGATATCCTTCATGAACTTGACATAGTTCGGCATTTGTTCAAGTGCTTCAACCAACGAGATGTTGATGTGAAGTTGCTTGAGTACGTCTAGGAATTTCTTGAATTGAATTTCCTGCTTCTACTTCTGAAGTCTTTGAGGGTAGGGTGGTGGTGGTTTCTTTACTGGAACTGGTTGATTCATTTTTTACGGTAATTCTACATCTAACGGAGTTGTTAGTTGATCAGAATTAGCTGGTTCTGAAATTACCTTGTCGGGTTTTACAGATTCTGTTCTTGTGAAACTGGAATTTCAACACTCGGTTGAACTTCCTCTGAGTCTTGGGCATCAGCTGGCTCCTTTTAAGCTTCGATAGTGTTGGGTTCTACTGTCTTTCCCCTCCTAAGTGTTAACACTTTGCAATGTTCCTTCGTCAGATTTCTTGGATTCTCCATATCACTAGGTAAAGCACCTTGTGGTCGGTTCCTAAGTTCAATTGCAAGCTGGCCCATTTGGTTTTCCAGATTCTTCAATGTGGCTGCTTGGCTTTGAATTAAGGCATCATTCTTCGCCATGTATGCCTTCAGCAGATTCTCCAAACTATTGGATGGTTCATCTTGAACTAGGTTCTGAACTTGTTGGGAAAAGCTAGGTGGTTGAGTCGGTCTAGGTTGATCGTAGTTGTTACTGGTTCTAGCCCCTTGGTTACTCTAGGAAAAATTCAGATGGTTTCGCCATGATGGGTTATAGAAGTTGGATTGCAGTCCTTGCCTTCCTCGATTTTGATTCTGGTTACCATATAGTATACGGATTCGGGGCTTGATGGACATTCTTCAAAAAAATCTCCCCCCCCACAATAAACACAGGCTATACTCTCAAATTGATGAGGTGGTTGGGCTGCAAAACTGTTAGACCCATTAGTGGTAAGATTCTTAAGCATTGAGGATATTGAAGATACCTGAGATGCGAGTGAAGTGAAAGCATCCACTTCATGTGTTCCAGCGACTCGTCTTCCTGACGCGGCTCGATTGGTTGGCCATTGATAATTGCCTCTCGATGATTTCGTAAGCCTCATTATAAGACTTAAAAATAAGAGCACCGTTAGCAGAAGCGTCCACTACCATCCTCGTGTGAGCATTGAGACCATTATAAAATGTCTCAAGTTGGATGCAATGTAGGATTCCATGATGAGGGTATTTTCGTAATAGTTTTTTGTATCGTTCCCATGCCTCATACAAGGACTCATCATCCATTTTTTGAAAGATAGTGATCTCGTTCCTCAACTTAGCATTCTTGCTAGGTGGGAAATACTTCATGAGAAATCTTTCGGCTAACTCGTGCCATGTAGAAATTGAGTTTGGTGGCAATGAATTCAACCAGGCTCGAGCTCTGTCCCTTAGTGAGTACGGGAACATCTTCAATCGTAATTCATCTTTGGTAACTCTAGCTAATTAGAAAGAGTCGCTCACCTCCATAAATAGTCTTAGGTGAAGATGAGGATCTTGAGTAGGCATTCCACTGAATTGGCCCACTGTCTGAAGCATCTGAAACATGACTGGCTTTAGCTCAAATTGTTGTGCCTCAATTTCGGGTCTCCTAATGCCATGGTTAAGATCGTTAAATACTGGCACGACATATTGTCTTAAGGCTCTATCTCTATCGTCAGCAATAAGGATAGGATTTTGAGTAAGGTTTGCTCCATTTCCTTGATTCATATTCTCAAAATTCATTCCTTCAGTCTTTCTCTAATTCGCTTGTCTTCTTCACTGTCGAAAGGTTCTTTCTATCTCAGGGTTTACAGGGAGTACGTCAATGATCTGGTCAATACTCATAAACACCTAAAATTATCAAAGAAAAATTAATTAAGTTAAAAATTAAACAGGAAAATAAACCAAAATATAAGACTAACAAATTCACAAATAATGGCTTTTTAAAATAGTCCCCGGCAACGGTGCCAAAAACTTGGAAGGATGGAAAAATGTGTAAGTGTACACAATCGCAACAAGTAAATGTCGAGTTATCGTACCCACAGGGACTGTAAAAAGAATTATTTATGAAATTAATTGTAAAATACTTTGGCGAGGTAAAAATAATTTGATTTTGAAAGATGATAAAAAACTATTTAAAAACTAAGTAAATAATTAAAATAAAACAAGGTAGTTCTAATGCACAATTTCAAATAAGATTTAATCCAATGTAACATACTTGTGTTGGATTAATCATATTTCTTTAAATTAGAATTATTAAACTCATGTTTACATTGTTACAAATAAATTCACAGCAACCCGGTAATTTGCTAACTTATGAACAAATTTACATAAAAAAATCCATTCATCTCTTGACATATCCCTATGTCAATTCAACTAACTAAATAGATTCTAGCAAGCAAACATGTTATTACACATACATACTCATTAAATTGAACTAATCTCTTGCATATCCCTATGTCAATTCAAACGATTAATAAAATCTAATAAGCATATAAAAGAATATGTGAAGTAACAAGGCATCCCTACCTTGAAACAATTTAATCACAATAATCTTGCAAGTTATGCAAGGCAACAATATCGCCAGATACATTGCTAATTTAACCTTCAGCTACCTTAGAAGAATAAACATGCATTGATTAAGTATTGTGTCAATTAATTACAATTGCAATCCATTTAAATAATTAATTCATTAGTTACCTCACAGTCGTAACGCAAGAATAACTTAGGCATGATTTTACTTAATCAAGCATCTTATCGAGGCTTATAACAACATAAACACGATTTTAACAATTCAAGCAGGTAGAATATAATCAACCCAATTAAGCTGAATTGATTAAAATAACCATTTCAATATCATAAATATTCATAACCAAGTTCGTCAAAACAACAACAAAATTTAAAGAGATAGGGAACAAGAAGCAAATCCAGTATTTCTCTGTGGCTTGACTAGTTGCACTACTCTTCATTCTTCATTGCCCTCGGCTATCAAGGTGGCTTATGAACACCTAAATTGCTGCTCCAAATGGCTTATGAGAGCCTCTCTCCCAAGAGAAGAAATCGACACTTGAACAAGAGGGAATGGAATGGAAAAAAATGAGAGAAAAGTGAGAGAGAGAATAAGAGAATGATGTAAAGTGAGGGATGCTTTGAATGATCAGCAATGGGTGGCTGCTAAAAATATCAAATTCCAGCAGCCAAAAAGACCTCCCTTGGCCGGCCACACACATGCCAAAGTTGAGAGTTTCAACTTTGCTATTTTAAGCTTAGGGCAAATCTACAAAGCCATAAATTAAGGTAGGGTTTGAATGCAATTTAGAAGTCTTTTGAGGGCCTTTTTGCAAGAATATTTAATCAACTAAAATGCTGATTTGGGTCAGCATATGGACGGTTCTGGGCTGCCCATTTGGTGGCTGGTTCGGTTCACTCAATTTGGCTCGACTGGTGCAGTTCAACTGGACCCTTTCTCCATAATTAATTAAAAATAATTGATTTAACCCAAATTAAATGGGGAATAAATTAAAATTAATTAAAATATGAATTGATACACATTTTTGGACCGTCTTAGACTGGAAATTAAAGTGCCTCGATACTTCAAATTGCTTCTCGGTTTTGTGCTTTTAGCAGTGTCAGCCGAGCCAGTTTTCGCCTTTTGTGCGAATCTGTCAAAAAATAGTCAAAATTAATCAAAATTAAGTATAAAATTAAATAAATTCACCATGTTCATATTTTTAACATGATTTAATTATTTTATAATATTTAATTATTTTTCGATAAGAATTTAACCGGATTTGCATGAATTTAAGTCAAATTGGGTATGAAAAAGTATATAAATTTTTGTGTTTCCATTGGGACATAGTCGTATGTCCCTTTTTCGAATGTTACATGGCCTAGAGTGATTTCAAATGATTGTGTGATCTTTATTTTCCAATTTTTACAACTTTTTCTTAAAATTTTTATTTTATTTCAAATTAGTCCCAAATTGCCTGACGAAATGCCTATGATCGAGATGTTTTGAATGTCATGTATTTATTTTAATGTTATTTGGACAAATGATTATTAATTGTATGGTAATGCTCTGCAACCCTAATCTGGTGACAGAGATAGGTTAGGGGTGTTACATTTAGTGGTATTAGAGCTACGATTTAGTCAATTTTAGGACAACGTAGTGGAGTAGAGTTTAGTATATACATGCCACATATACCCTGTGATAGTGTGATGCTTTTGATATGATCTAATATTTTATTTTCTTATTGATTCAAGATGTTTGACTAAGTCGAACATGGCTGTAGTTAATGAAGCTAAAAGCAATGTTCAAGCTTTGAATCCTAAAGCAAGCCATAGTGCGTCGATTCTACAGTCCTTTGGTGATGAAATGAAAAATATGTTTCTTGGAATAATGAATCAGTGGTTCAATTAATTCAAGCAAGAAAAACTTGCAACTCCACCACCTCCACCCCTTACTATACCTCCTCTGGCGCCCTTAGGTCCTCAAAGTCCTGTACCTGTGATAGTTACTCGAGTATCTATAGACAAAATCTGAAAATTTGGTGCGAAAGAATTTAGAGGCAAGGTTGATGATGATCTTGCAAAAACTGAATACTGGTTAATGAATACGAAGAGAGTCTTCGCGGAGTTGATGTGCACTCTTGAAAATTGTTTGAGATGTGTTGTGTCGTTACTAAAAGATGAAGCGTACTTATGGTTGGACACTTTGAGCACGATGACATCAAATGATTGTATTTATTTGGATTTATTTTAAGCTGATTTCAAGAAGAAGTATGTTAGTTGGATATTTATGGACAAGAAAAAAGAGAGAATTTCTTGAATTAAAATAGGGGAATCGGTCTGTAGCTGAGTGTAACACCCTAACCCCTATCCGAAACAGGGTTACGAAGCATTACTGGAGTTTACTAAACAATTACAGATAATTCATGTCATTTACTGTTCATGTCTAAAACTATTCATATTATCCGTTGAATGGACCCTCGAAGCCCAATTTAAGCATTAGAAACAAGTCGGGACTAAATCGGGATCTTAGAAAATTTTTCACAAAATTTTAAAAATTTTCTTATATACAAAGGTTACACACCCATGTGAGTAGGCACATGCCCATGTCTCAAGCCTTGTGGGCATTCGATATGAGGCACACGACCGTGACCCAGCCCGTGTCCTTACCCGTGTAACTCTCTGACATGTGTTATATGGCCTGCCACACGCCTGTGTGTTAGGCAGTGTGGTTAATTTGATTTTTCATAAATTAGGTGTAGGTTTCACACGGCCAAGACACACACCCGTGTTCTAGGCCATGTATCACACATGGCTGAGACACACGCTCATGTCTCTGCCAGTGTACTTAATTCTGAGCATTCTGTTTCTAAATTTTAAGATGCAGGGGACACACGGCCAAACCACATGCCCAAGTGCCAGGCCATGTGTCACACACGGTCAAGACACACGCCCGTGTGTCTACCCATGTGGACATAATAAAGTTATTTCCTAGCTTTATATCTCACCCAAATTTGCAATCAACCTACACCAATACTTGAAATTATATACCAACCAATTCAAAAATTATAACCAAGCCAACTCTATCATCTAGCATATTTTATCATCACATGCATTCATGTTTATAATCTTACATTTTATAAACATACATGTTTAACATAACTCATTTAAACATACTAAACACATATGTATTTATCATGATTTAAACTTATATATATATATATCAAATCTAACTATTACTAGCCATTCCAATGGCTAGATTACATACTACCATTTACAAGCCAACAATTGGCCAAGTTAACCTGTGCATGCCATTATACCAAAATAAGTTTACTATTTATACCAAAACAAGCTGGTGGATAATGCGATGATGCTCCGATCGATTTCCATCCTTTACGAGCTTTCGAGCACTATAAAACAGAGAAAAGAAAACCTAGTAAGCATTTAATGCTTAGTAAGTTCGTATAACTGGAACGACGAAAATGTGCAAGTGTATACAATCATAACAAGTAATAAAGTGACAAGTAAATGTCGAGTTATCGTACCATAGGAACTGTGAAAAGAATTATTTATAAATGCAATTACACTTTGGTGAAGAAAAATATTTTGTTTTGAAGAGGTGATTAAAAACTAGAATTTTAACTAAGTAAAATAAATAAAAATAAAATAAAATTCCAATGCACGATTTCAAAAGATGATTTTAATCAAGATGACATCATTGTGCAAGATTATTTACATTTCTTAACTTAGAATTATTAAACTCATGTTTATGTTGTTACGAATAAATTCACGGCAACTCGGTAATTTGCTAACTTATAAACATACGGTGCTACCAAAATCCATTCATCTCTTGACTATATCTCTATGTCAATTCAACCGATTAAACAAATTTTAATAGGCAAATGTGTTAATGCACATACATACTTATGAAATTAAAATAATCTCTTGTACATATCTCTATGCCAATTCAAACAATTAATTCAATCTCATAAGCACATAAAAGATTACGTGAGGTAACAATGTATTTCTACCTTGAAACAATTTAATCACAATAATCTTGCAAGTTATGCAAGGCAAATGTATCGTTAGATACTGTTGCTAATTTAACCCTCAGATACGTTAGATGATTAAAGATGCACTGATTAAGTATCATGTCAATTAATTACAATATCAATCTGTTTAAATAGTTAACTTATTAGTTACCTTACAATTGTAATGCAAGAATAACTTAGTCATGGTTTTACTTAATCAAACATCTTACTGAGGCCTATAACAACACAAACACAATTTTAATAAATTAAGTAGATGAAATGCAATCAACCTAAAATGAATTAAGTTTAAGCCATATCAATTAAATAAAACATTTCAACATCACAAATATTAATAAACATATTCATCATAACAACAAAAATTAAAAGGATAGGGAACAAGAATCAAATCCGGTGTTTCTCCATGGCTTGACTGGTTTGCTCCACTTTTCCTTCTCTGCTTGTTCTTGTCGAACTGAGGCTACCACGAACACTTTAATACTGCTCCAAATGGTGGATGAACAACTCTTTTTCAAGTGTTGAAATTGACAAGAGGATAAAGAAAAATGGATGGGAAATGAAGAGAGAAAATTGAGAGAGAAGAGATGAGATGAGAAAGTTTGTAACACCCCCTAACCCTTATCCGTTGTTAAAATAGGGTTACGGAGCATTACTGGACATTTCAGATCAAATACGAATATCGTATAATTATTCTATCATACTTCAATCATATCGTCCCTTTATGAGCCTTATACATCAAGTTTACCAACCCTGCAAATCTTGAACAACAAGCAACTTATTTACCAACCTTTCAATCAATCCAAAACACATTCAAATATATCTAAAACATGACAAAATAATCAATCTATTGACTTAATCAATATACCAACATAGATACTATACAAATACTAACCAATTCAATTCATTTAAATTCATTCAAGCCAAACTAAATTTAAAGACAAATATCAACCTAAATTTGCATATATTAATTTTATTCATACTTTAACCAAAATAAGCCATTTATAACTTCAACATAACACATAAATTATTTTTATATATATAAAGAATTAATATCATTCTTTAATATTATTTAGAATCATTTTCCAAAATGACAAATACAACAACCTAGGTACATGCCATATACCAAAAGAAAAGTACTTCACCACAATGAGTTCGGGGTTGGCCTTGGATGCTAATTCGGCAATTTGACTTTTACCTAACCTGCGTACGCAAACAAACCATACGCTGAGTATAAAACTCAATGGTATTTCTATAATCCAAATACTTATTAAATAAGAATTTATTATATTTATATATATAAACACACATAATAAAAATCATTCAAACAAATAATCAAATTAATAAACAATTATTCAAAACACTTTCAATTTCATAATTTCTAGTATTTTAAGTTATTTTAGTCTAGATTGTAATAAGGTCTTTCCTCTGGTTATTATTTCAAATTAGGATTATTATTATTTTCATGCTTTATATTTATTAGAAGTAGAACATGGTTTTCCTAATCCATAACTGTTTTTAAATACTACGTTTCCGTAACTCAAATTTTAAATGACAAGTTTTCATAGATCATCTGTTTTAAATAAAGCTTCCGCAACTGGAAAGAGATTTTACAAAGTAATTATTATCATACAAGAAGGAATAATTTTCTTTAAATACACATCGCTTTGAAAGCAAGAAATACAAACTGAATGTTACTTAATTTTCTCCTTTGAAGGATTTCCAATGAAAACAAGGTTTTCGATAAAACACTTCAATGTGACATGCTGGATCTGGCCATAACATTCAGGTTGGGTTTGGGGTGTTACATTTAGTGGTATCAGAGTCAAGTTCTAAAACTCGGGCTGTGAAGTGGGCCTTATTATATCACAATGTTTTGGAAAAAAATCTTGTTGTGCGGTACACCGAGTCTCTGACGTCGAACCAAGTAAGTTCTTTTATTATTAAGCTTGTTTAATTTGATATACTGTAGATAGTTAGTGGGCTACTTTAGATGATTATACTGAGGCTTTTAGCTGGAGTGAAATTGAAGCCTGTAGGACCTTGAAACTATAGAGGATTTACGAAAATAACTTTCTTTTTAATACTTTCATAAAACACCGGCTTAATTATTGAGACTAAAATGTCATAAAATTTCTAATCCAGATAATACATGAATTAAGGATGAGTGCTAGAAGAGGTGCAAGAGGCCGTGGCCGAGGCCGCAGAAGTGTTAGGGCTGGATAGTCGGCATCAGGACATATGCCCAATATTAGAGTAGAAGAGGCTCCGGCCTCACCCGTGGTTGAGACTGGACCGTATGATCGGGCCGTGGGGGATGATGCACTGTCACAGGCAATGCTGAGGATTTTGGAAAGGGTCGCATGGCCCAATAATGGCTCGAGAAATCGGGGGTCAATTCCGGAGCGACTTCGATCAAATGAGGCTGAGATCTTTAAGGGCGTGGCTAGTGTGGCTCCTAACGTGGCGAATACTGGTTGGAGGCTACTAAAAGGATAATGGAGGCTTGGACTGTTCACCTAAACAAAATTTGAAAGGGGCAGTGTCACTGCTTGGGGAAAAAGCTTACCAGTGGTGGTTGATGCTGAAAGAGGGCACCCAACCTAAGCAGGTCACTTGGGAGTCCTTCAAAACTGTGTTTCAAGGGAAGTATGTGGGTGCGAGTTATGTGGATGCTAGGAGGAAGGAGTTCCTGAGCTTTACCCAGGGAAACAAATCTGTGGCAGAGTATGAGGTGGAATTTCTACGCCTTAGTATGTATGCAAGAGTAATGGTGGCAACAGATTATGAACATTGTGTTCGGTTCGAAGATAGCCTTAGAGATAGTCTTCAAGTATTGATTGCTCCTTAGAGGGAGGGGGATTTTGCAGCATTGGTGGAGAAAGCAAAAATCGCTGAAGAGGCAAAGCGCACCGAGCGCCTAAACCGGGAAAGAGAAAGGGGCAAAAATAAAAGGGATTCTGAGCCCTCCAATTGCGATCAAAGGGCTAAGAGAAGGGCCAGAGTGGATGGGCCAGTCAGAGTAAGGCCCCCTGTTGCTACTACTGGTACACCACCTTGTGCTACTTGTGGAAAAGGTCATGCGGGAGAGTGCTGGAAGAGAATAGGAGCTTGTCTAACTTGTGTATCTATGGAGCATAGGATCAAGAGTTGCTCTAGAATGTTAGGTCAGGTGCCAGTCATGGACCAAGATGGTGTGCAGCCACCGAGGGGTGGTCAACAATCACCGAGAGGCCGTGATTAGGCCAGGGGTGGAAACGGTTTGGGCCGTGGAGCACCGGGTAGAGGTGCTGGTCATGTTGAGGTGAGGCAGCCAGCTTTGGTCTATACAGCAAGTCATCAAGAGGATGGAGACGCTCTAGAGGTGAATACTGGTACGTACTTACCCATAGTGTGCTATTTACCTAAGTTGGAATAAGAGTGCGCAGCGGGAGTGTAGTGTGGTAGTCTGTGTTATTAGTTGGAAATTTCGTGGACGAAATTTCTTTAAGGCGGTAGAGTTGTAATGCCCCCAAAATTCAAAAATTTCTTTCTTTTTCAATTTTGATAAAAGGTGTGCTTAATATTCCTAGTCAAGTGTTATTTATGTGATAATAGGCCTAGTTAAGTTTTGAGTTCAAACTTTGGGGTAAAGGAAATTATAGTTTAATAATTAAAAGAACCTTGATGGCAAGTAGTTTGGTTTTTAAATAAATGAATGAGTGATTGGACACAAGAAGCCTTGTGTTGGAGTGGCAAGTAGCGTCGCATATAGGACTTAGAGGTGGCGTCACATGCATGGCAAGAAGGTTTGAAGTTCAAATCCCTCCTTGCTCAAAAGAAGGATTTATTTTTGCTCAATAAATGGCCAATAGTGGCGTTGGATGTGAACTCTGAAGGGAGTGATCAGAGGAGAAATTTAAGGAAGGGATTAAGGAGTTATCAGGGAGAAAAGTTATGAGATGAGGGGTGTAGAGAAGTGGAGCCGAATAGGGAATTTGGGGATAGGTAAATTCGACTATAGTACATATATAGGTGCCGATTTTGGGGATTCTAGGTAATGCCAAAATTGCTTCTCTTCCTTTAGCCGAATTTCTCATTTTTTTTGTATTGCCGAAATACTTTTCTCTCTAAGTGCTCAGAAGCTGAATTCCTTGTTCCTTGCTTGCCGATTTTCCATTCTTTCTCTTCTCAAATTCTCTTTTGATTCACCTTTAGTTTTAGCCGATTCCTTCTTCTCTTCTTCTTATTTGTGCTGAATAACCATTTCACCATACAAAACTCAAAAACGGAATACCTCTTTGGCTGAAGACCCTCTGTGCCACTGCTACTCCCTCTACTTCGGCCGATTCTTATCGGATTAGTATCGAATCTTGAATTCCAGATCTCTACCAAATTGCTTCTAGGCGTTTTGAGGTTTTGGGTAAGTATTCCTCTTTTATTGGTTAAGGTTGGCCGAATGGCCATGAAGGACTTAAAAGTGACTTAAGATGATTGTGAGTCACTTGTCATTTAGTTTTAATGATTAAGATTGATGCAGATTTAAGAAATACTCGTGATTAGTGATCAAGGAAAAAGTATGTAAGGCTTATGTCGTTCAAGGTAAGGCAAATGTGAGATTTTTAGCTTTTGGTGATCATATTTGATAAGTGTGTGATTAATCGTTGAGTGACATCATTTGTAGGTTCCTGGCTAAGGAGATCGCAACACGTTTTAGTACCAGGTGTGTACATACACTGCACACACACAGTAGATCAGCAAATCCTGAAATACCGAAAAGCTAAAATACTGAAATGCTAGAAGTTTAGCTACAATAGACTTGCGAGTACGCGAACACTCGTAAGGGGAAACCGATAGGTTATCAAAGGCCCCACGTGCGATTTCATTGACTTGGGCCCTGTATTGGCCAACCGGGCCAGAATGGGCTAAATGGGCCCGATGGGATGTAGGGCCCATAATAGGCAAAATTGGCAATTTGTTACTAAGTGATGAAAAATCATATGATTGCATGACTATGAATATGATTGGGCCTGACGGGCCATATGAATATGATTTGGGCCTAATGGGCCATACGGATGTGATTTGGGCCTAATGGGCCATATGAATGAGATTGGGCCTAGTGGGCCATATGCATGTATGTAGACTCGTTTGGGATTTGTAAGGGGTTTTGGGCCTAGTATCTGATAACTGCTTAAATAGACATAAAACTTAAATAATTAATTAATTGTGACCGTGGACTAGCCATAAGGTTAAGATGTGGCAATGGGTATATGCATGTCTAGGATTGGATCTAGGGAGAGCTTGGTACTTAAGTGGTCTTATTGACCCACCTCCTCTTCTCTGGATTCCTACTTGGTGCATAGTATCTGCTCGCTTTGGCCAACGGGGACTTGTTAACGGGCCAAGGTAAGCAATTAGACCCATAATGATGAGAAATGACCAAAATGCCCTAAGTGCAATAATGACTAAAATACCCCTATGTGTTGAATGTAAGATTTATGGATGTTACATGTATACCTGCTGCATTCATATGATATTCTATTTAGGTTGCATATGTGTTAGGAATTATGGAACGGAGGAAGTATATGAGGATCGCATAGTTGCTTGACGACTGTGGATCTACCGATGGCTTTTTAAGCCCAATATATGATTAGTAGCTTTGCTACAACGTTAGGTAATACCGCAACCGGGCTACCATTGGAGTGTATCAGATGGGTGGGTCTATATTTATATCCCCACATGGTGCGTATCAGGGGATGGAGATGGTGTGTAGCGGTTGGATAGTGGGATCCATGCATATTTGATTGCCCTATATCTGTTCTGATATTGAATTAGGCTCAGGCCCGAAAAGACTTGCTATTGCATGCTTTTCTATTTGCCGAGGGTTGTACACACTGAGTTTTCAAAAACTCACCCCCTCTTTTATTTTTCTCA
This sequence comes from Gossypium anomalum, assembly GCA_025698475.1. Lineage (NCBI taxonomy): Eukaryota > Viridiplantae > Streptophyta > Magnoliopsida > Malvales > Malvaceae > Gossypium > Gossypium anomalum. The sequence goes on from CM046963.1 coordinate 47,046,662, forward strand.
GGTGATCCTCAGTAGGTGGTTCGACCGTTGGAAGGACTCCGAGGTGGCCAACTAGCAAGACGGCTTGGACTTGTTTTCTTAAGCCTATAATTTCTAGTATTTTAAGTTATTTCAGTCCAGATTGTAATAAGGCCTTTCCTCTGGTTATTATTTCAAATTAGGATTATTATTATTTTCATACTTTATATTTATTAGAAGTAGAACATGGTTTTCCTGATCCATAACTGTTTTTAAATACTACATTTCCGCAACTCAAATTTTAAATGACAAGTTTTCATAGATCATCTATTTTAAATAAAGCTTCCGCAACTGGAAAGAGATTTTACAAAGTAATTATTATCATACAAGAAGGAATAGTTTTCTTTAAATACACCTCGCTTTGAAAGCAACAAATACAAACTGAATGTTACTTAATTTTCTCCTTTGAAGGGTTTCCAATGTAAACAAGGTTTTCGATAAAGCACTTCAATGTGACATGCTGGATCTGGCCATAACGTCTGGGCCGAGTTTGGGGTGTTACAGATACTTAGTTCAAAGTTTTGTAAATTTTCAAGTTGGTCCTTAATTCATGCTTGATTCTTCTAATATATGTTTGCATGCTTGATTTAATCCCTGATGTATTCATAATATCTGTTGTGCATGTAATTAAAGTGATTAATGATTTAAGATTTGATTAAATGTTATAAAATGTGTTATAATGATTCTTGTAACTATTGTAGCATCTTGTAACTCAGGTCCGTCTACTGTTCCGGGTATGGGGTGCTATAGTAAGTATAAAGGTGTTGTAAATTTATTGCAATTTTATGAAGTTCTAATTGATGAAGAAAAGTTGAATGATCTTTTAATCAAGTGACTATTTTGAATTGAAGTTTGATTTAAGAATCATAATTCTTTTGTGATTCCAAGTGAGAGTTGTGGTTGAAAAAGATTAAGGGTAAGTGTTTGTTACAGGTATGAAGAGTAAGTTGGATATTTGGTTTGAAGTTGATTTATTTTATCGATTATAAATTAATTCTAATTTTCAATATAATCTCATTAGGAACAAATCAAGTTTCTACTCATTTGGATCTGGAGTGTTGGACTTCAAATTAGGATTTACAATTTGAACAATTAAAGGTTTGTGTTTTATTCAAGTAATTTGTGTGAAATTGATCATTTTGATTATAATGTTTATGTGATCAAATATTTATTAATGTAAGTATAATTTAGTAGCAAAAATCAATATGGTGAGTGATTATGTGGATTTAAAGTATGCATTTTAACTTAAATCTCTTTGATATGTTATGTTAATGATTATTAATATGTGTTTTCGTTCTAATTCTCATGGCATGTGGCATTGTGGCATATTTGTTTATCATGATTTTTCAGTACTGAAAATTAGAAATGTTTGTTCTGTAAAGCATGGAATACCATGTCCATTGATTATTTTTTATTTGTATATGATTGCATGTTTAACATGCTTAATGTTTTGGTAATGAGTTTGCATTACATGTCACATTTCATGAGGTTAAGACTATATGGTAAGGAAAAAGATGTGCCAGTTTAATGATCTACAATATTTGGTGGTTTAACCACACATTTGTTCTGGCAGCATGTCTGTGATTTTGGTGGCTTGACCACAATTATTCATTCTATCAGCTTGTCTGCACTTTTGGTGGCTTTGTCCCCATATTTTTTGGTGTGTTTTGGATGGATGAGTTTTTGGGATCTCCTTTTGGTTTGTAATGGAGACGGGTAGGATATTTTTGAAAATTTTGCATATATGTTTTCTTATAAAAAATTTGCATTATCATAATTATACATTTAAAAGACTGCATATTTGATTATTATGTGTTTTGTAATGTTTTTGTTCTGTTTAAATTAAGTTTAATATAAAACTCACACTAAGCTTATTAGCTGACTCCTTTAATTTTCTTAAAATTTTCAGATAATACTCATGGATAGGACTTGGATACAATATTTTCGGATTTAAATAAATTAAAGTATTTAAAACCTTTCTCCTTTCTTTACATAAATTGAGTGTTTACTCTTTTCATTTTTCCCAAATTTTTTCTTCATCAACGGAGCCCTTATTTTTTCCTTTCTCTTCCATCTACATTTATCAGTTTCATCACTCCCTCATCAATAGTTCACATTTTCTTCAGAGGTAAACTTTCTTTTCTTTTCTTGACTTATAACATATATATAATGACCATAGCAACAACCCGAGGAAGAGGCCATGGTATTTGTGTCTCCATCAGCTGTAGTAATCATCTTCGAGAAATTAGACCTAGAGGTCCTAAGGACTATCAGCGTGTAATCGTGCCATAGCAAGACTGCACCACCAAAAAGGAGGAACTAAACCACTATCTAAGAGCTAGAGGGATTCTCCGTCCCTATTTCACCTTCAAATTTAAGATAATCTGAGGGGGTTGCCACATGAGTGAAAATATCGAAGGCTTCATTCTCCCATTAATCCTACTCAAGGTTGGGTTCCATTTTCCTTTGCACGATTTCTTCCATCAGTGCTAAACTAATATGGGCTTGCACCAGGGAAGCTCTCAGCACTGTCATGGTAGAAACTAGTGGCATTCTTTTTTGATTGTAGCATACATAATGAGTCACCCATGCTCAAAGTCTTTCAGAAATTCTACCAATTGAAAGTCACTCGATAGGGCCTATAGATCGGAGTAGCCCATTTTAGCACACGACAGGGCTTCAAGCCCATAATACAAAACTGGACTTCTAATCTTCATTAAAATAAAACTAAATATGTAAGGGTCACTTGTAAACTAGAGACTGGCTTTGGCTTCCCCATTCACTGGTCTATACCTCAGGAAGAGGTCTGCCAGTAATGTTAGTATGTTGACATTGTTGTGGCTCTAAAACAATATCGATGGTTGAGGAGAGGGCGAATTTTAGAACTGATAGATATCGTCTTAGTTGGGCATGTCTTCCAGTATTGCCTTCAAGAATTTAACCCCAATGGTTGACGAGCAAATGACTTACTTCTATGGACGGACTCTTATAATGCTCCTAATGCTTCCATGGTGTGGCCTCACATTGCAAAGGATATGTTAGCATGAATCTTAGTAGGGGAAATAAAGGAACCTCCCTTTTTCTTTTTTGACACCTGTGGTCTTCGACTTCGTCAATGGAACATCATTTTTCACCCTTCTTCGTCTAATCATTCATCTAATGCACTGACTCCCCTATTGCTAATACTTCAAGCTCTACTCATCAAATTCAATTACCAACTTCACCCACTTCGGCAAGCAGAATGGATGTATAGGCTCTACTAAAGGAAATATGGGGTAAAGAAGGACTCTCCGCCACACTTTCAAATATGGTAGCTGAGAAGACTAAAAAAAAAAGGCCATGGGTGGAGCAAGTACTGAAAGTAGTGCTCCTTTACAACTAATTACCAAATGAAGCAGATTGAAAAAAAGGCCCACTCTTTCCCAAAACACCACAACTCTGGTCCCTAACCCACCTGATGCACTCGAATTGCTAGTTGGGTCCACCCATTTTGTTAACTCTTTAGAATGCCCTGTGGATTCCTCTACAGTTGAAACTGTTCTAGAACCAACCTACCAAGAACATCCTGAGGTCTCTCAAGTTCTATAGTTGACACTATTATATTTGGTGAGACCAACACCCTTTTCCCATGGCTAAATATCTTCAGGTAGGGGCACTATCCCTTCTCTCTAAGGGTTTTTCAATGAGAGTTAATCAATAATTTTCCCCAACATATAAAATAGGCTTTCTATTCTTCTTTGACTTCACATCCTCAACGATCCCTACTTTAAGTGTTGGCTGGGTCCTATCAAATCTATCGGCTGAAAATGGGCTAATGAGTCGGGCTTTACTAGAAGCTTGCAAGGAAAATGACACATTATTGGCAAGCCTAGAAGAGGTTGTACATTTTGGTGAGCAGTCTTTAGCTCTAACCTGTCAAACCCAAGAGGTGGCTCCTAGTTAGATTAAGGAATTGGATTCCATTGTCTCTTTTTGGAAAATGAAATATGAAAATTAAGAGGTCTGAGTCAAATATTTGGAGGCAAAGAACAGTCAGTAAAGGGTCGAATTTGGTCCTACACACCCAAGTAGTCTCGGGTCCTTTAGATCTTAGTGAATTGGAATTCAACAGTCTTTGGGAAATCACTGTAGAACCCCTAAACTTCAATGTTTTCCATCCTGAAGGTGAAGGCTGGGAAACATTTCAGAGGGACAAGAAACAATTTGTCTCTAATAACTTATTACAATACATAGCTTTAAATGAACAGACCAATAGGCCGTAAACCTACAATTCACCACTATCTAAAGATGCTCTATGTATGCATAGTATCCCCCTTTTGCCACTCCCTTGGTGTACTCCTAGCTTTTCCCTCCTGGCGAAATCAGTCCTACAGCATAACCTGAAACCTAAACATAACACTTATAAGTTACATGAACTTAGTGAGTTTCAAATACACTATACCTTTAAACCTTTCACGTTGAACTCTTTATCCTGATTATTTAGATTACCCAATTTTTTTTTGGTGAATACCTTACATCTTTGGACAGGTACACATATATATAACTATGTGCTACTTACCATCCTTAACTTAACTCATTGGCTGACTTCAAATCTTACCAAACCATACTATCTCTTCTTCTCTATTCAGATAAGTTGCATCGTTTATCCTAGAACAATTGTTCACAAAATAGTTGAATACCATCAGTTTACCAACTCAAATCATTCTCTAGTTTAGACACAATATATGCTTATACTGATAATGGATTATCTAGATTATTCATAACAATTACCCAAATCTTTGTTACAAAACACAAATCTACCCAAGATGCCAAACAACTCAGATTCCGTAATATTCCAGAGTAAGACATGATATTATTCTCATATGGTGGATACTAGATAATCAGATTTAATCACTATATATGATGCAAATGAACTTACATAGAAAATTTCTTATGTCTTTCATGACTACGAATTCACCTATATACACAGATTACATGACGGATACCTTTTGTGAACATACAGATACACACTTCTTTTCAAGAACTTCCCTTAAAGCTTATTTGATTATATCAGAGTTCTAAACCAACCAAATCAGCTTCGGATGTATCATAACCTTATCATGGTAGTATTTATCACAAAACTATAAGAACTTATCCAGAACTTACCTTACGGGCAAATAATGACATTATACCATACAAACTTAGCAAAGTACACCATAAGTGCCAAAAAGAATACATCACAAGGGCAACATAAAGAATCACATATTTACTATCCCGGTGGACTTTCATAGAAGGTGTCATGGGTTTCTCCCTCATGGACTTATACATAAATTTCATGTATCGCGATCTGCCAATTTGATCAACACATTATCAAAGGCTACACCATGAACATTCATGCAATCATATCTTGCCATGGTTTTCAGCCACATGGACTTACACACTTTCATGTATCATGATCTGCCGTTCCAGTCTTCATCTTACTGGAGGCTACACCATGAGTGTTTTCATATCATAAGATGTCATGGGTCTCAACCTCATGGTTTGACACTTGTTTTCCTATCATGATCTGCCAATCTAGTTAGCAATATAATCATCTTACCAGAGGCATCACAGAGGGATATTCACAGCATTCACTTACCCATATTTATTCACACATCTGATTGATTCGTGCCTTTTCTATATCAAACTATAAATGCATACTTACCATCCATATTTTATGTAATACCCTAAACCCGGCCTAGACGTTACAACCGAATTTGATGTGCCAGATCAAGTGTCTTTAAATTCCTGAGCCTAATGGTGATAAACCGAAGGTTGAGTTAAAAAGGTTGAGTTAAAAGCCTGCAAAATTTTTTATGCCTGAGTATACTTGGTGATCTTGTTATAAAAACGTATTTAGTTTAACAAAACATTTGTTATTGTTGATTCCTTTAATCTGATTAAAACTGTGGAAGCTTGTCTAGTTGAAAACCTTAAGGATTAAAAATGCAGGTTTATCTTAGAAAACATCATTGTTTTGAAAACCCGATGTTCCTACTCTAGCAGTTTAAAGTTATGAAATCAAAGCCCAATAAAAGTTAAAAAAAACCCAAATGGCCTTATTACATAAAAAAAACCCAAATGCAAAATATTTAAAATAGTAATGTAATAATCAAACATTCTGCGGACATGTGGCCACCTCTGAGTCCCTCGCGGCTCCAAATCGTCTAAGGCTGGGGATTCCCTGCACAGTTAAATAGAAGGGTGAGTTTACGAAAACTCAATGTGTAATCCCTTACCAGTCAAACAATAAACAGTGCATATGGTACGGTTTGGGCCTGAGCCCTATTCGGTAATAGTGCAATCTGGGCCTAAGCCCTATTCAGTGATAGAGTGGGCCAATGCCCATAACAGTCGTCTCGAACGACTCAGATAACCCATATGGCCAAAACAGTGTAATAGACATAAAGCCCATTACTCGGCCCAAGTGGGCCCACACGCTCGTGTGGCCCAAGTAGTCAAATTCTAGTCGCGACCGTGTGGTCTCTATAGTCCATTTCATTATTTGTCACTTACTGTAATCTTTATCTGTGTGGGGCCCACGAGCTCATCAGGCCCGCACGGCCCATCTCTGCCCAACAAGGCCCAAAATGGCCCCAGTCCACGAAAATGCACGTGGTGGCCTTTATAGTCTATCGCCCATGATATGTGGGCTCGGTTTATCCCACGAGCGATTGCACGCTCGTGAGGCCTCAAATGCCGAAGTTTCAGCTTTTTGGCTTTTGTCGATTAACAACAGCCTTGGTGTGAATACACACCTACGTTCATCGTTTGGCAATAGCATAAGGTTGGGTGTACGGTTACACACCTTTTTGGAGAGGAAAACGGCACTCACCACACGCTCAACCAAAATCCAAAATAATGATCCACAATTAGTTTTTAGTCACTTGGGTTAACCACTCTTTAATATCTCCTTACACATAACATGATATATCGCTTACCTTAATAGCCCAAGTAGGGTTTAAACCACCCTCAACCCACAATCACTCCCTAATTAGCAACAATCTGCTTACCGAAATAAGAATGAGAACTACTTACCGAAATAAGGACTAAGAGAAGAGAGTAGTAGTATTCGGCCTACCCCAACATACACTATAGTCGAGCACACGATGCCACGAACACACCCTTGACGATAGCCGATAAAAAGAAAGGGATTAAAAAGGGAGACTAATATAGTATAGCAAAAGAAGGAGAAGTGGCACAACCATGAACCCATATATAGATGAAAGCAATAGAAAGATTTGGCTATTACTAGGAATTTAGCAATCCAAGAGGAAACCCACTTACCTTAACCCGACAGGGAGAGCTTCGACTAGATAAGAGAATATTCGGCTAGCCCAGAGAACAACCCAATTGAGTTGAGAGGGAGAGAAAGCAAGAGAGGTTCGGTTAGGGCTCCAAGAAAGAAAATGTAATTTAAGAGCAAGAAGAGGGATGAATAAAGATCAGAGAGATGTTCAACCAAACCAAACAAATGGGTGAGGGGAGAGGTGGAGTTGTTTGGCCAAAGTGAAGTGTGAAGAAACAAAAGGGAAGAAAAGGTAATTGAGAAAGACAGTATTCAGCTAAGGCTTAGAAAAGAAGGGAGATTCAACACAGGGGAAGAAAAATACCCAAAAATATACCAAAAAGGACAAAATCTCGAGAATAGAAAAGAAGAATTCGGCTCCCACTCCTACACCAAATGCCGAAATGCCAAAGTGAGTTCCCCTAGCCGAATTTGGATATCCAAGTTGCATAATTCGGCTACAACACTCCTCTCCTCCAAATCCCTTGAAAATCTCCTCAAATATCTCCCCTTATCCCTTCATAATCCTCTCCCAACAACTCAAGACCAGCTCAAACTTTCACACAGTAGAGTTCGAAATTACTTCAAACTCTTGCCGTCTCAAGTAGCAAAATTATCATCCCTTGCCTTCCATGGGATTCGAACCCTAGCCTTCACAGTTGCCAAATCATGCCACAAGTCACCAAGCCATAAGGCTCCCTTGTGTTAACATACAACCACAATTATTCAAAAGGCCTAGGTGCTAGTGTCCAAGTTCTTTTAAGAGAAAAACAAAAATTTAGCAAAAGCCAAAGCTTGAACCCAAGACTTCCCAGACACCCCCAGACACACCCAAATCATTTAACCATTACACCAATCATGCAATTTGCGCTAGACCAAGCAAACTTACAGACCCTAAATTTTTGGGGCGTTACATTCTATTCCAACAAAACTTCATACATATTCTTATAACATGTATATCATTTTTACTATGCTTCTTACACTTGCCAATTAATAGAGATATCATCATCATTTAGATATACTTCTATTTGAATAGTAGTCATGCAAGAGTCGGGATAAAGACTCACTTGATGCTCACCCACTATAGATCGAAGCTCTAAACTTAGGCATCCTTCTTGACCCAACAGCAACAACTACTTAAAGAACATAAATTCACCATTAAAACCCAATTACATACAATCTGCTAACATCCCAACCATAAATAACCCACATGCAAATCCTTGTACTCATAACTCTTAATAACCCTATTTTTTCAAAAGCTTAACATGCAGAGCTATACTACTTACTAGGGGGTGGAACAATAACTAATTAAACCAAAAACCTAGCTTCAAGCTTAATGAGAAAAATTTAACATTTAGATTTAAGAAAAGAACAAGAGAGTGATATATGGAGGGAAGAAGAAAACTCTCTTGCGAACCCTTCTCACACATATAGATAAGAGCCATTTCCTCATAGTAGAACTTAACAGGTGTCACTCAAATCCAAAATTTTCCCTTCTTAATAGCATACAGATTTAAAGAGAAACATAATTGAAAATCCTGCATAAGTGTTAGTTTTTAGTTAATCTAGTTGGCTATTAACCAAATCACTATACAAAGCCCATTCTACACAGTACTCAAGTAACTGGGTGAACTATACTTTTGGTGGTAACTCTCACCATAATTACCTTGTCATCTAACAAAATCTTCCTCTTAAAATAGCAAAATAACCTAAAATAGAATCTTCAGTTATTTACACAACAATTACTATACGCCTACACATATACGCCCACACATATACCTCAAAAGAATAAAATGGGTGGATTATATTCGCCAAACAGTTTATTTCAGCACCTACATGCCTCAATCTTGGATCCACCAAACTTTGGGTGTGACAAATATGACACCATTTAGTTCGACCATCATAATATTTATAAAGACATAGTCAATTCAGATCAAAAGATATCACACTATTACAGGTTATTATGGAATGTATTTCTAAACTCAATAGTGCTACATTCAATCTAGAATTGACTGGACCTATAGTTTGATACCACTAAATATAACACCCCTCACATGTCTTCATATTCGAATTAAGGTTACAGGATGCTATAATAAATAACAGAACAAAATCATACTATCACTTAAAATTTTCTTTAATCAATCATTAATCATCAATATTCATTCAAAACATGTTATTCATATTAAATTGAGCTTATGAAAGCTCTAAAAACAATTCAAAACTAAGCAAAGACTCATTTGAAACATTTAAAAAAATGTGGTAAAAAAGTAAAATAGGGGTTACACAAGACCGTATGACAGGCTGAGGTCGTGTATTGCAGGGTAACACGACCGTGTCACCATATAATATCCTTAAACAGGGTCTAGTAGTTTCGAGTGTATTTTTTAGGTTCCGAGTGTGAATTTAAGAATTTATCGGGTTAATAGAAATTTTTAATTTAATTTAGGAGGTCAATTTCATCTGAAATTGATTAAAAAATAATCTGAAAAAATAAAAATATTTTTGGAAAATTAATTTTAAAGTACTTAAATAATTATTAGTGAAAATAATTAATTTGGGTAGAAAAAGAATTTTAAAATAATTTTTATTGGGGGTTAATTTGAGTTAAATTTAAATATTAATTAAATTAGATTTAATTGTAAAATAAGAGAAATTTTAGAGTATTTATTTGACAAATAAACCTTTAAATTTAGAATTTTGGAGGGAAATGATCAATTGGTAAAGTAAGGGAAATGTTGGAGTGGCCATTGGGCAAATTTCCCAATTTTTAAATTTCTGGTGGGTTGTTTCAGTTTTAAACAAAATGCATCTAGCCTACTTTTCACGCCATTTATATCAAATTAGAGAACTATAAAATTCGTTTTCTTTGCATGGTTTTAAAGATCTATCATCAGAGAATAGATTCAACAAATTTCCTTCTCAAAATACTTTCTTTTCACCTAAAATTAATCACAAAAGTAGCAAAAATATTCTGAAATTTCTCAAGATTCTAGAATCAAGATTTTCAGTCAAAGGATTTAAAGCGAATCAAAGGTAATTATTATTTCTAAAGTTATTTTTATGATGATTAGAAACATATTAACATTATTTGAGTGATAATTACATGATTTTTTTTTTTTTATCAATTTCATCTTCTTCATAAGCTTAAAATATTTTAATGGTGGATCTTGAATTTTGAGAGGAAATCCACAAATCAATGGATGTTCCAACTCAAAATGAATCTATTAGAAGGTTTTTTTATCTTATTTATCAAGATTAAACATGTTTTCTAAGGTAATTTAAACAAATTTGAATTTCATCATCTTTACGAACCGATTTTCTGGATTTTTGTGGAATTGATTTAAATGTGAAATTGATGCTCAGTATATGTTTATTTTGTCTATTATTGATGTTTGGAAGTAATTAGGAGGGCTGGAGTGATCGATTTTGTGAGGAATCGAGTTTTCAACTAGATGATACAAATTTGGTAAGGTAACTTTGAGTGAGAATTTCATGTAGTCTAGTTGACAAAAATTTGTGTTTATTATATCTTTTGAAAGGTGGTAATATCTATTTTATCTCTATTGAAGCTCTGAACCTTGAAGAGGATCGAGCTAATTGAAATTGAAGCTTGGATTTGCTTGGTTGATCACTTGGTTGTGGTTGAGTTAGTTGTATGGTGAGTGTTATTCAAGGGCAATTTCGTAAATTGACCCTCACTTAAGCTTAATTGGATGATTAATTACTGATTGCAAATATTTAATTGAGTTTTGGTTGGTTAATTTTGCAAGATTATTGATATACATTTAAGTGCTGAAATTTTTGTTAAGTGTTGGCAAGTGAGCATTTAATGATTTTTTGTGCTTGATTTGATTGATTATAATGGTGAACTAAGTAAGTATGCTGGAGTTTTTGGTTCATGGTATGTTGATATTTCAATTGATAAATGAACATTGATAATGGGTAATTGGTATGCTAGATTTAATTTGATGTTAAAATGGCTATGTTACATGATTCACATATGCATTTTGGCACTTTAAATTGAGCACAATTGTAACAACCCATTTTTCAGTGAAATTGGAATAGTGGTTTCGGGACCACAAATCCGATCCAAAATACATATTATTTTTATTTTACCATATGGCCTGTAATATGATAGAAATGACGTGTGAAAATTTTGATATGAAAATTTTATCGATTTAGTGCCTAATTACGAGAAGCACTAAATTGCGTAAAATGCGAAACTTGAATTCTAGTAGTTATGAGGATCAAATAGCTATGGAATTTAAAACTTAAGGTCCTTATATGGTAATTAGACCATTAATAAAAGTATGTAGATTTTTTTATTGTGACTCAACCGTGGAATTATAGAAAGAGACAAGGAACTAAATTGAAAATACCAAAATACATGATTAATTAAGAAGATGAATAGAATTATATCATCTTATTTTGTCATCTTCAACCTTAAAAACACATAGAAACCCTAGGAGAGAGAAAAAAAGCTTTCAAGGTCTAATTGGGTACGTTCCCTTGTCCTGTTTTTAGTAATTTTGGTATTTTTGGAACTAGGATAGCTTAATCTCTCTATTTGAGGGATTATTTGAAAATATATCAAGGTATGAAAATGGGTCATGGATGTATTATGCTGGAAATTAGAAATTATTGGTAGAAAATGAAAGATCATTGATAGATAAACAACTTTTGCAAGGTGATTTTTTATGAAAACTTGATTTAAGGACTAAAATGTAAACTTGTAAAATTTGATGAAAAATTATGAAATTTTATGTAAACATGTGCTGGAAAATTAGTAAAGGGGCTTTGGTTAGGCTTGGAATAGGGAGTAATATAACACCCCTAGCCTGTATCCGTCGCCGGATTAAAGTTATGAGGCATTATCAATCAAAAACACAATTCCAATTATGTTTCAATTTCCACCCAAGTCAAAACCCATTTATATAAAATGAATAACATAGTCAACTTTCCAAACTTACATTTCAAAACATATATCATTATGCACACTGTAAACAAATATCATATCAAACTCTAATTTAGCATTTACTGCATATTAAACATATATACTCAACTTAACAATTAACAATATGGTCAAACATATTATTAAATCACTAATGAAATTATGCATAACCATCAAGTATCACAAGCTTACTCATATAATATAACAAGTCATAATATACATAAATAAAATTTCTTACGCATACAACTTAAGTCAAATTCAATTTTATACTTGCATGCTTTGAACTTATATATGAAATGATACAATCATTCGGCACCAACCATACATTTTATAAAAAAATAATCAAAAAGAACTTAAGTCATAGTCTAGCAAAACCAAAATTAAACATAGATTTTAAGCCATTTTCTCACGGCCTTTATGTACAATGCCATTAATACAACAAAATCTTCCAAAATATTATCCTATACATGCCATAATGTTAACTGAGGATTAACTAAGAAGAAGTACCAAAACGTTGTAGGCTGGTGTGATGACTTTGACGACGGTCCCGAGCACACAAAATGGAATAAAGAAATCTAAATAGGAGACAAGTAAACACACCAAATGAGTATTCAACTCAGTAAGTCATAAGCAATATAATACAGACTATAATTATAAGATTATAAGAAAAATAATGTAAGATCAACTACTACTGCTATACCGATCTATGTTATAGCTACTTAAATTATCGGTCCAGCCGCAAGCCAAATCCTACTATCCATTCAAAAATCATAACAACCAGTTGATTTAAATCCATTCTCAAAGTATGAAACAATGGTGAACTAGACGAGTCCATGCATATACGTTTCACGTCTCAAATTCGATTTATCCATTAATAGTTCTATCACTACCTTCTTTTCCTGCACATATTATATTATCAACCGAATTTGCACACATAGTGCTAATCAAATTCGCACATTTAGTGCCATACTAAACCGCACACATAGTGCCTGGAAATTTCCCTCATATATCGCCATCCGAATAAGTGTGACAGCCCTAATTTTTGACCCTAGTCGGAAAGTGGTTTCGGGACCACAAAACCGAGTCATAAAAATAATTAACCGTTATATTCTATGCTTATTGTATGAATACATGCATGTGTGAAAATTTCATGCTTTAATTTTGTCATTTGTATGTAAATTTATTAAATAGGACTTATGTGAGACAATTATGAAATGTGATAGGTAAATTTGAAAGTGGTCTATTAATGCATGTTATAAAAAGGTTGGACTTGCATGTCAAATATCCCTTTTGTTATTAGTGGCCGGCCATGATGATGTTTTATATAAAAAAAAATTATCAATTATCACTTAAGATGGCTTTATATTTTATATTATTAATGAATAAAAAAATAAAGGAAAAATGGGTGAGGAAAACAAAGCTTTATCTTTTTTTTCTTGGCCGATTAGAAAGAAAGAATTGGGGGAAGACTTTCGGTCATCTTGAAGCATAAGGAAGGTTAGTGAATTGTGTTAGATTGTTTTTTGAAATTTTAGCTTGTCTTAGGTTAATCATCTTGATTCTTACTTAGCCCATGCCAAAACTTTAAATTTTGATGGATGAATTTGCACATTCGGTTAGGGTTAATAAGGAAATAAGTTGATTATAGCCTTTATGTTTTGAAGAAGAAATTGTTGATGAAAGAAGTTAATCTTGTTAAAAGTATGAATTGTTATTGATCATATGTGTAATAGACGAACATATAGTTGCTCAATGTCTTGAACAAATGCCATTTGGGGTGTTTTGAAATGAATTAAATTAGATGTTTGATTATCTAAGTGTTTGGCATGGTACATGATATTTTTAGAGTATGATTTTGAATAATATGAATATTGGAATATGAGTAATGTTATGCATAGGTAAAATTTTTATGTTCGGCTTTAGTAGAACATATGTATAATCAATTCATTTTGTTAATTATATATATATATACGGTGGTTAAAAATAAGGTTTTTGATGACTTATGTTTAATGGCATTCGGCCAAAGTCTATAGGTGCTTGCTAATACGGTTTAAGTGTATATGTGCTAATTACCTTGTATTTGAAATTTTGAAGAATAAATAGTAATTAATTAAAATGATGAAAACTAAATCTTGAGTTTGATTAAGTTGAACATTCGGCTTTGTCCCTAGAAAATGTATAAATTGATGATAATTGTTTTTGGGAATTAGCTTTGCCATGGTTATGTTAACAAGATGAGAAATGAATTAAGATGGTCCTAGTATGCCGATTAGGAACTAGGAAATTGGGTTAAAGATAGAAGATGGTGAGTAAATATTTCATAGACATTTTTGATACTCAAGTTCACATGAATTTAAGCGTACAAAGAAATTACATATTCGGCCCTTGATGACTATTATGTCTTGAATAATGAGTTTGATTAAAAGATTATGTAAACTTGATCTAATCAATGATTTAGTTGTGACTTGTAAAATAGTTATATTTGGCCGAATGTGTATGTAAAGGAAAATTTGGTGTGTGTGTCATATTGAAATAAAAGTGTAATTATTGAATGAGAGTTATGAATAAGGTTTAATATAATTAAACTTGTTTAACATAGCTCAAGAGCATAGAGGGGCAACATCGGATAAGGGAAAAGCTAAAGTCACGGAATAGCCAACCCGAAATTGCTCAGAAAGATACAAGGTAAGTATTTGAGTAATGGAGCTTAGATTATGATTTGATAAAATTATGATATATAAGCATAATACATAAATAGTAACCTAATGTTTCTACTTGAATTAAGTAGTGAGATAAATAATTTGTGCATATGACTTGTATCCGAATGGTTATAGAAATCATGTTGGATAGCGAATTATGTGGCTATTAAGTCGAAAGTGGAAATTTTGATAAGCATGTTATATATGTGTTCTAGTAAGGTAAATGAAATGCTAATGTAATTGATATATATATGTGCAAGATAAATAAGGATTTTAACCGGGCTAAGTCCCGAAGGCATTCGTGCTGGTGTTATATCCAGGCTAAGTCCCGAAGGCATTCGTGCTGGAAATGTATCCGGGCTAAAGTCCCGCAGGCTCTGTGCTGGTAATATAATTTCGGGTTTTATACCTAGCAGGCCAAGTGCCGATGAATTTGATAAAAGTATACAATTACAAGATCCTACACTAAGTTGACAAATTGAAAGTGCATTACATATTAAGTTGGCCAGGTATGTATCATGTACTCGTATGCGATTTTGATTTGAATTAAATTATAAATATATAAAGTGATGCATCTGTGAATAAGTGTTATAACTATAAACGTGATCGTGATATATTCGGTAAATGTGTGAACTTATGTAAAGTGATTCTATGTTTATATTCAAATATAAACACTTGGTCCTTGTGGAAAGGTTTGTGGAAGTATATGATTTTATTTTTAGGTGATTACGATCATGGAAAAATTAAATGTGAATATGATATTGTATTTTATTCATTTCAATTGAACTAAAGCTGATAGTGAAGCATTTTAATGCCTATTTTATATGAGTTCGATCTTGAATGACATGATATACATGTTTAGATAATTTGAATGCAAAGAATGTGTGAAAGAGCAAATTTGTAATAAATCTGCTTGGGACAGCAATAGTAGCGTGATTTTGGAAAATCATCATAAATTGTGGAAATTGAATTAGAAGCTGAATAAATTATGTAATTAAAGCTTAATGAGTCTAGTTTCTTATAAAAGAAACTGTGTAAGCAAGAGAATTGTAGATAATGAGATATTTGAAGTGGCGTGAGATAGAGTCAAAATGATTTTGAAATCCCCTGTTCTGTATTTAGAAAATCATTGTAAATTGTAAAATGATGATTATAAGATAAAATTTATATTCTTAGACTCCTTGATGAGTCTAGTTTCAAATTAAATAAACGATAACATACTTCGAATTCTGTATAATAAGAAAATTGATTCGTAGTGAAGAGTGGTCAGAATAGTCAAACAGTAAAATAGGGAAAACTTAAATAAAAATCTGGTATTGATTGGTCAAACAAAAAATTCTGAAAATTTGATATATGGAAGATATATGAGTCTATTTTCAGGGAAAATTAACAAAACTTGATTTGGAGTTTCTTAGCTCCAGTTATAAATAATTTAGTGACTGTTGCTCAGGAAGACAGCTTGTAGTGAATTTGTGATTTTGTTGCAAACATGGTTAAAACTAGTTAATGAGATGCTTCTCAAGTTCTTATGATCTTACTTGTGATTTCAATATTTAGTCTTAATTGAGTTCAGATTCAAGTGAGGTGAATTTGCTAAATATGCATTATGCTCATGGATACTTGGCCAAAATGGCAATTACCTACGAATGATTTCTTGAAAATTTGAAATAATCGATCTATAAGTAAATTAATTGTTTGCATTGCTTAAAACCTACTAAGCATTGAAGCTTACTCCGTGATTCTCTTTTCCATTTCTCATAGGTTTATCCTTTAGCTCGAGTTGGAAGAGCCGGAGATATCATCACACTATCGAGTCATTATGTGAGTTGAGAAGATTGCATATCATCATGGTTTAAGGCATGTATAGGATAGACTATAGGTAGAATGATATTTCGACTTTGTATACATTATAGCCATGCGAAGATGGCTTGCTCATTTTGTTTAGAGAAGCCTTATAATTGAACTAATGTGTTGAAATGTTTTAGTTATAACTTGATAGTAGTTAATTTGTTATTAGACATTTGGTTATGTTTTGATAGTGAGTCATTTTGGAAATTTATAAGAGCTCTTATGGAAAATCAATGAGACAGGTTTGCATTGTTGATAAATTATGTCTGGTAAGTATCTTTGACCTTACAGAAGTTTTGTTCAGTCAAGTAATACCTCATAACCTTATTCCGGCAACGGATACGGGTTAGGAGTGTTACAATCAGCACACCTAGCGCCATTCAATTCCGCACACTTAGTGCCAAAGTTGACTCATTATAGTATGGCTATTTACTTAATTCATATAGCATATACGGCCACATTAATAAATATGAATATCACCCAAAAGGATACCTAAATCAAGAAATTCTTTCATGATTCCCTAGTATTATTTATGTACAAACTAATCAACTTTCAAATGCTTAAAGACTTACCTTAGGTCGGATGAAGTGATTCCCAATCAACTACTCAATATTCTTTGCTTTGCCTTTGCTTGATTCCCCTCCTTTGGATTCTTGAGCTTGATTAAATAAATAAGTTTAGTAATTTAATTTACCTTGCAAGATACTTATATATATATATATATATATATATATATATATAAATTTAATAATTCCATTTTTTTCTTACAATCATCCTTGTTCAAGACATCCAAGTCTCAACTAATGTTCATATTATATCTCAAAGCCGAATGTATTATCCCTTCCAAAATAATATTATGCCAAATATGATTACATTCAAATGTACATAATTATGAATCAAACTCAACTTTGTAAACCAACCTCCTCATTTGGTCGATTGTATAGAATCAAAGAAATTTCACCAATGTGCATACTATATAGCCGAATATGCAAGATCAATCTAACATCACCTATGTACTTAATTTTAAATGCCGAATATATAATTTCAATGCAATATCATTTTTTTTTTCATTTCATTTAAGCACATAGTTCCTCCACATAATAATTTGGCCGAATGTTTCTACTACCAAAAACTCCACACCTATCCATAATATCATACCAAGGTTCATATATCTATTAGCTATTTCATTACTCATCTTTCTAATATTCCATTCAAAAGCATCAAACACTATCTTCTTAACATCTAACCATCACAATCAAATGCCCATTTTTTTCATCAAATAGAGAAATCAACCTATGGGTTATAATATGGATTTGTCTATTAACTAAATTTAACAAAATTTAATGAAAAATAACATGCAATCTTACCTTGATTAATCCCTTAAGTTGACCGAATGCTCTTAACCATTTTTTCTTTCCTTCTTCCTTTAGGTTTGGTTTTGCAAGGAGAAGATGACACTCTCCCACCTTCCATTTCTTATTTTATTCATCTTTTTTTTTCTCATTAATTTATTTTTCTATTTAGATTATTTTATCATTTACCATTATAAAATTGTATTTAACTTGACTTAGTGGAGGATCATCATCACATGGCCTGCCACTTCATGAATTAAGGGCATTTTGACATGCAAATCCATACTTTCTCACCTTGTTATTATCTAATCCTTTCAATTTACCTATCATCTTTTCTAAATTTCTCAACTAAGTCCTTTCATGAAAATTCACATTCCTAAGGCTAATTTTAAACATTTATTATTTTCACACATACACTACCACATTTAATATATGAATTAAAATTAAAATAAATTTTTGTGACTCGGTTTTGTGGTCCCAAAACCACATTCCGACTAGGGTCTAATTAAGACTGTCACAAGTAATTTGTACAAGTTTCATTTTCTGGGCCTAGGGACAAAATCAGAATTTTTGGAAAAGTTAGGGGCAAAATGGTAATTTTGTCTAGGACGTAAATTGAGTCTGTCTAAGTATGAAATGAATGAAATTAATGATTAAATTAATTTATATATATCTGAAAAACCCAAACTCGAGGTTAGATTGAAGAAAGGAAAAGATTTCGGATTAGTAGATTTTTACGCGAACAAGTGTCGAGGTAAGTTCGTGTAACTTAATCAGATATGTAAATTGAATGTTGTATTGTATGTAATATGATTTATGTTAATGTGCCTTACTGTATGTTATGATAGAAAATTACACATGCTTGAAATGGTGATAAAGGGTTAAGTCCCGATTGAATATTGAATTATGATGAATGTATATGCTTTCCCGAAACTAATAAGCTCCTGCATTTGTTGCGGACAGGATTTAGCTCAGACAAGTAATCTCAATAACCTTGTTATATAAAGGATTTATCTCAGACTGGTAATCCCGATATAATACCTCTCGAGCACACGTTATGATTAAGGTTTAGCCTGGACTGGTAACCTTAATCGAGCTCTTATGAGCATATGTTATTTAAAGGATTTAGCCTGGACTGGTAATCCTGTTATACAACATGTGACTCCTCGATAAGAATTGACGGATTAATGAATCGTACACCTTGAGTGTACTACTTGAGCCTTAATCGGGGTTTCAATAATTCAATGGACATATAACTCTTGACTTGGTATGAAAATCTTGATATAAAATGATAATGACTTGAAAAAAAAACATTGCTTGATGAGTTCATCTATGTTACTTGATTGATATGAAGATTTTGGTGACTAACATGTTTGATTGATTGTATGTGTTTAGGCAATTTAACCACATGGATGGAAAACATGATATGTATGCTTAGATTTATTAAACAAGATTGGTAAGTTTAGTTTCTGTTATACAAACTTACTAAACATGTAATGCTTCCTCCTTTTATATTTCCCCTCTTTTATAGTGCTCGGAAGCTCGTGAAGGTTGGAAGATCGTTGGAGCATCGTCACAGTATCAACCTAGCATTTTGGGTTTATTTAGTGAAATCATTTTGGTACAATGGCATGTATAAGGAAACTTGGCCAATAATGGCTTGACGTGTCATTTTGTAACCTAGCCATTGGAATGGCTAGTGATGGTTCATTTTGGGATATGATTTTGTAAACTATTATGATATATATATCCACTTGTGTTACGCTAAGTTCATGTGACCCAATGTTGTGAATGTATAATTTAAGATAAGGTGAGTTGGTAACTATGTATGCATGAAATGGTATGCCTTGTTTAAATGGTGAAATTTCTTACTTTAAATACTTGAATTGGTTGGAATTGGTTAAGTGTTTATTGCGCAGGTTTTTGGGTGATTTTGGGTGAGAAATGAAGCTAGGAAATGGCTTCATTTTGTCCTCACGGGCAGACACATGAGCGTGTGTCTAGACTGTGTGTGACACACAGACAGGTAACACGGGCGTATGGTTAGGCCGTGTGTCCCCTGCACCTAAATTTTGAGAAACATAATGCTCAGAATAGGCACATGGGCAGAGACACGGGCGTGTGTCTCTGCCGTGTGTGCCACACGACCTGGAACATGGGCGTGTGTCCTGGTTGTGTGAAACCTGTACCCAATTCGAATTAAATTAATTAACCACACAGCCTAGCACACGGGTGTGTGGCATGGCCGTGTGTGCAAGTCAGAGGTACACGGGGTCGAACACAGCCTATAGCACGGGCGTGTCCCAAGGTCACATAAGTGTGTCCCTTGGACCACACGGGCATGTGAGCCCTGCACCTTGAAATTTTTTTTTTAATTTCGAGAAAAATTCTTAGAGGTTCTGATTAAGTTGTGATTTGATTCTAATGCTCATATTGGACCTCGAGGGTCTAATTAAGGGTCGTTATGAATAATCTCGGTTAATGAATAGTGATTTGCATGAATAAATTGAAAAATATTCTAGATGTTCTGGTAATACTTCTAAACCCTGTTCTGGCAACTGGTACAGGTTAGGGGTGTTACAAAATAATTGACTGAAATTATGTTATGGTTGATTTATTATATTGGCATTATAGCTTGGTGGATCCATTGGATATAGTTGACATGCCATAGGGTTCCTGAGTACTCACCGTATTGATATGTTATTTGTGAGCAATGAGGCTCTAGGTGGGCTTATTTGGAGTAGACAAGGGAGTTTTGAGCTTGTGTCTCCACTCAATGGGACTAATTTGAGGCAAGATAAGGGAGCGTGTGGCATTGGCCCACTCAATCTGGGATTGATTCTGTTCTGATTGGGAGTAAAGAGATTTATTTATCCGATGTATGATCACCCGATTAAGCCATGATTGTATATGCCAATATAAAAGTATGAAATGTTATATACTAAATTGATGATTATATGCCATGATTAATTATGAATTTTAATACATGGTTGAACATATGACATTGAACTATTATGGATTGATATTCTGACTGAAAATTTGTATTTGATTGGTTTCAATTTAAGCATGATTTGGATGCTAATTTATTCGTCCTTTTTATTAACATTCATTGAGATTTTTAAGCTCACACCTTCACATTCGTGCAGATTACCCTTCGAGATTAAGGAGTTGAGGAGTCGAGCAAGAGAGTTCTAAAGATTAAGACTTGATAGAGATTTAGTTACACATTTTAGATATGTTAATCGAGCATTGTGGAACTTTCAGGACTTAGTTTTGTTTTGGTTATAATTGGACTTGGACTATAACAACCCTATTTAGACCCTATTCAAAATAGTAGTTTCGGGACCACGAATTCGAGTAAAAAAATATTTAAAAATTATTTTCTGTGTTCATTATGTGTGAATTTATATGTATTAATTTTGTGTTTTAATTTTACTGTTTGGATGCCGATTTAGTAAAAAGGGCTTAATCTCGTAAAGTGAAAAGTTAATAGTTAAATATGAAAGTGCTTAATTGGACTTGTCTTATTAATATGAAACACTTATAATGCAATTAGCCCATAATAACTAAATGAGTTGGACGGTATTAGACATTAAATATATAGTTTGGTTATTAATTTTATAAGGTTAATATGGTAAAAATTCTAATTAATAATGTTATAATAAAATAAAAATTAATAAAGCCATGCAGTTGTTCATCTTTTGGCCGATTTAAACAAAGAAAAGAAAAAGAAAAGAGTTTTGAAGGTTCGACCCTTGTGTTCTTTGAATTAAGTATGTAATTTCTTCAGTTTTTGATAATTTTTACGTTTTTGAGATCGTTGCTATGAAATCTACAAAGCCCATTCCCTAATTTTTGATTTTGATGAATATTTTGAGTTATGCCATTGATGAATTTATGAGCTTTGTGATGTTAGATGATGAATTATGAAAGATATGTTTTGGATTAATATATTTTGTATTGGAATTTTTGATAAATTTGAGTAATTAGGGCTAAACTACAAAAATAATAAATTGAGGGTCTAAAATGTGAAATAAATGAAATGTATGGACTTGTATGAGCACAAGGAAGATTCAGCCTAAGCATGGTGTGAGCAAATTTTGCATGTTTTGTGTTTTGTGCAATTTGGACTAAATTGTAAAAAGTGTAAAATGTCAGGTTTTGCCCATATATGTGTTTTTGGACTAAATTGAATGAAATTATGTTTGATGAGTTTAATTTTAATATGTTTAGATCAAGAACCAAAGAAATCAGACTTGGATCGGGGGAAAACAAAAATAATTGAATAATCGTTCTATTCTGTCCGTCGATATCCGAGGTAAGTTTATAAGCAAATAGATGTTGTAAATTTTAAATAAATATGAGTTATATATGCTGAAATGAATTATGTGAAAGTATATTTGTGATAGCCGAATGTGTATATACTTGGGAATTATTTTTACGAACTCGATTCAACCGAGATACGATGTTTGAAAGCCCTGTACGAACCTTAGGAATAGCTAGGATACATATGTCATGACATAGGATTTCCGATATGTGTTCTCGTGTAAGACCACATATGGGACGTTGGCATCGATATGTGATTACGTGTACGACCCTGTTTGGGACAGTGGCATCGATATGTGATTACATGTAAGACCACGTCTGGGACATTGGCATTGTACAATATGTGTGATTATTCGAGTATCCCATTCAATTCCGAACGGTTCAACTGGTAATGATAAGTTATGATCGAATGTATAATCGAGCTAAAAGGTTCAAGTGTGTGCTTGTTAAATGCTTATATGAAAATAAGGTAAGATAGTTATTTGAAATGTGATATAAATTACGTATGATGCAAATGGAACTTTATGTATATATGATTGATCATATTCGACTTTGTGACTATAAAATGTGAATATTTATGAAATGGTTCATAAGTTACAAGCATGAGTATGTACCCTTGATTGAGAATAGGTTGATTCGACCTTGTTATATAATGTTAATATGCATTCTTAGATATACATTTGCTTATGACTTACTAAGCTGTGAAAGCTTACTCTGTGTATGTTTACTCTATGTTTTATAGATTTTGGAGCTAGTAACAGGCTCGGGGATCGTCAGGGAAATCTATCACACTATCGACTGTTTCGGTACTTTTATAAGTTTGAACTTGAACCTATGGCCTGTATAGGCTAGTTTATATATTTTATTTTGGGGTATGTAAGTATGAGCCATGCGAAAATGGCTTATTATTTTGTTAAGCTTGGATTTTACGTTTTGATCAAATGATGGTTATGTTTGGTTTTGGTGTTTCAGCTATGGCTTAATAAGTGTATATATATGTGAATCTTGTTTGATATGCGTGTTAAGGTTTTGTTATGTGAATTGGTATTAAGGTAAATTCGGTTATGGCATATAGAGGAAGTGAAGTTGATATGGTTTACTAATATTTGAGGTTTATTATTTTTGATTATGGATGAGTTTATTTTGGTAAAGATGGTAAAGATATATGTGTTTGATGAATGTATTCGGCTATGATATTAAATTTAAGTAATGAACATATGTTGTTTGAGATTCGATAATTGAGATTGAATTAGGTCTTTATGTGTTGTGTTGGTAGTTGTTTAATTGCATGGTAGTGATATGTGGTTAGTTAATTAGGTAATGTATAAGGTGTACTGTTGATTAAGGAATGGTCATTTAGGTTTTGAGATGTAATTATTTGAGTTGAATATATTGTACAATATAAATTGGATATATGGTATGAAAGTGATTTAAGTATGTTGAGCATGATTAAATCCCTTTTGGAAGGAAATTTAGTTTAATAATTTGGCAAATAAATATATATGTGAAATGTTAGAAAGTGGATTAATTTGAATTGATACATTGAGTAAGAAATGAATGTAACATATATTATATAATTTAAGCTTTTAAATGATTTTTTTTTTTAGAAATTGAGTATGGTGATAGTGAATTAGCCGAATATGTATATGTAATTAATGATCTTGTGCGTATTAAATAAATAGTATGTAAGTATGTTCGTCTTAGTCAAAATTTGATATTGGAGTTGTTTGATTTATAAATTTATATTCAGTCAAATGGTAATGACCTTAAGGTTGTTTGTATGTTTGCTTGTTTTAAAACATGAAATGTTTTAGTTTGGTTTAGTATTCATTCATGTAAAGTTAATAAAATGATATATATGCTATGTGGCAAAAGTATAATAGATTATGTTTTCAACAGCCAATGTCGCATATGTCATTAGTAAATAAATTTTGCTATATATGATATGTTTGGTTATTAAGTACATGTATATCATTGAGATATTAAATGCTGAAATTTTCTGAGGTATTAGGTTTCTCTAATGATAATAATACATGAATTTTATATATATTTAAAAGCATATTATATATGACTTTGAGTTTTCATTGATATTTGTATTATGATTTAAATTATGTGTTTAATGTTTAAACAGATTTATGTTTTATTTATGTGAATATAACATATATGTATATGTAAAAGTTTAGAAGTTGTGTTCTGTCCGGTAATGTCTCGTAACCTGTATCTGTCGCCAGAATGGGGTTAGAAGTGTTACATTTTATTGGTATCAGAGCTACAGTTTAGTCGATTCTATGACTAACATAGTGCGTGTGAGTCTAGCTATACATGCCATAATTTATACTGCGATAGTGTGATGATTCCTGACATTTGAAAATGTGTTTTCGTATAGTAAATAGATCCTGGTCGAGCCGTAGTTGATGATGTCGAGAGTATAGCGCCTCCTCCCGCGCAAGGGACAACGCTAGTTGATTCTCAACAGACTTCTAGTAAAAAAGAGGGAGATGCTAAACAAGCCTTTTATGAAATGATGAATGATTTGTTTACTCAGTATATTCGGACAAATTTGGCTGCACAACAACCTCCACCCCCAACAAATCCTCTTCCGATACGTGTTATACCTCAAGTGATTGATCCTTTGATATTAAATAAGCCCCCGGTTGATAAAATTAGAAAACACAGGGCTGAAGAATTCAGAGCTAATGATGATGATGATGCTAAGCGAGCTGAATTCTGGCTTGATAATACTATTCGCGTGTTTGATGAATTATCCTATAACCCCGATGAGTGTTTAAAATGTGCCATATCCTTACTATGAGACACCGCATATCACTGGTAGAATACACTAGTATCGGTGGTTCTGAAAGAACAGGTGACCTGGGAGTTCTTTCAAACTGAGTTCCGTAAGAACTACATCAACCAAAGATTTATCGACCAGAAACGCAAAGAATTTCTAGGGTTGAAACAGGGTCGTATGACCGTGACAGAATATGAGCAAAAATTTGTGAGACTCAACAGATATGCTCGTGAATGTGTATCGACTGAAGCTATAATGTGTAAAAGATTCAAAGATGGGTTGAACAAAGACATTAAACTGCTAGTTGGCATTCTTGAAATAAAAGAGTTGGTAGTACTAGTTGAGTGAGCATGCAAAGCTGAAGAGCTTGGGAAAGAGAAAAGGAAAGCTAACTTTAAAGCTAGAGATTCATGTAAGAGACCATCGAGTAAGTCATTTCAGTCAGCATCAAAGAGATTCCGAGATGATTCTAGCCGTTCAAAGGCTACTATGGGTTATACTAGACGTGATAGGGATAGACCACCTGCGAATTCAAAAGCTACCTCAGTAGCTAGTGTTGATAACATTAGATCAAATCAACCAGAATGCAAACATTGTGGTAAACGACATCCCGACAGTTGTAGATTGCATGATTAGGCCTATTTTAAATGTGGATCGATGGATCATTTCATTCGTGAATGCCCTGAGTTAGCTGAACAAAACACAATACAGAATGGGAGGCTGAGTAATATGTCAGCTCGAGGTACCACCCAAAAATATGAGTAATGTAAGTAGCAGTCAGAGAGGAACCAAAGACACAATAGTTCGATCTGAGGCTCATACACCTGCCAGAGCTTATGCCATTAGCGCTCGCAAAGAGGCTTCATCCCCCGATGTTATTACTGGTACATTCTCTTTCTATGATACTAGTGTAATTACATTGATTGATCCTGGTTCGATTCATTCTTATGTGTGTGAGACCTTAGTATTCAGTAAGACTTTTCCTGTTGAGTCTACTGAGTTTGTGATTAGAGTATCGAACCCCTTGGGCCGGTGTGTTCTAGTTGACAAAGTGTGTAAAAATTATCCTTTGATGACTCGAGATTCATGTTTTCTGGCTAATTTGATGTTGTTGCCATTTGACGAGTTCGATATAATTTTGGGTATGGACTGGTTGACTTTGCATGATGCTGTCGTAAACTGCAAAAGAAAAACTATTAATTTACGGTGCTAGAATAATGAGATTATTCAGATTGAATCTAATGATCTGAATGGTTTACCGGTAGTGATATTTTCAATGTTAGCACAGAAAAATGTGAGGAAGGGTTTTGAAGCTTACTTTGCGTATGTGCTTGATAGTAAAGTGACCAAAAGAAAGATTGAATCAGTACCAGTTGTGTGCGAGTATTCGGATGTGTTTCTTGAAGAATTGCCATGTTTGCCACCTATTCGAGAAATAGAGTTTGGTATTGAGTTAGTGTCGGGGACGACTCCAATATCGATATCTCCATTCAGAATAGCACCTATTGAATTAAAAGAATTGAAAGCTCAGTTGTAAGAGTTGACAGATAGAGGTTTCACACGACCGAGTTTCTCTCCCTGGGGTGCACCAGTTTTATTTGTGAAAAAGAAAGACGGAACTATAGAAATGTGTATCGATTATAGACAGCTCAATAAGGTGACTATAAAGAATAAATATCCGTTGGCACGAATTGACAACCTATTCGATCATCTGAAAGGGGCTACAGTGCTTTCCAAGATAGATTTGAGATCAGGCTACTATCTGTTGCGAGTTAAAGACTCCGATGTGCCGAAAACTACTTTCCGAACGAGGTACGGACACTATGAGTTTCTGGTTATGCCTTTCGGACTTACTAATGCACCTGCTATTTTCATGGATTTGATGAACCGAATCTTCAGACAGTATTTAGATCAGTTTGTGGTTGTGTTCATAGATGACATTTTGATCTATTCCCGTGATGAAATTGAGCTTACCGAACATCTGAGACTTGTGTTACAGACTTTGCGAGATAAACAGTTATATGCGAAGTTCAGTAAATGCGAGTTCTGGTTACGCGAAGTCAATTTTCTGGGACATGTTGTATCAGCATCAGGTATTCGGGTTGATCCGAGTAAAATTTCGGCAAATACTTGATCGGAAACCTCTGGGAAATGTTTCTGTAACATCCCGAATTAGGGCCTAGTCGAAATAGTGGTTTCGGGACCACAAACTCGACACAGTAAAATTTTTTTTATTATATTTTTATGGTCTACAATTTCACGGGATGATTTCGTGAAAATTTCATTCAAAAATTTTGACATTTGGGCACTCAATTCGGTCAAAAGGTCTAAATTGTAAAAAGTGCAAAAGTTGAGTTCTACATGTTAGAGGTTTCTAATTGTTATGAAATTTTAAATTGGAGGCCCTTAAATGGTAATTAGACCATTGGATAATTTGTTGGACAAAAATAGACATGGAATGGGTGAAATAGAATATTTTTAAGTTAGGGGCATTTTGGTAATCCAGTAATAAAATGAATTAAAAACAAAATTAAAAGCCAATTTTTGTCCATCTTCTACCCCATGGCCGAAACTTGCATGGAGAAGACATAGCTAGGGTTTTTCAAGCTTCCAAGCTCGATTATCAAAGAAAATGAGATTTCGGCATAGATTGGAAATGAATGAGATTATGGACTAAATCAGAATATATAGCCGTGCTCGCATTCGAGGTAAGTTCGTGTGTCAATAATATTGCAATGCTATGTTTGAATTGAAAATTCTATATTATTATTGCACGAATGGCATGATTTAATATATTGAAAAGTGATGAAAGAATGGTATATAAAAATTGTAAGAACAATGATATATGACTAGTAGCACATGAAATGTTGGATGGTTCAATTATTGATGGCTTGCTATATAATAGATAATATATTGAGAATTTGATATAACATAATGTTTTATTCAGTTGGATAACTTGTGAAGGAGTGAAAAGGAAGGTAAGTTTGTATGTAAATAATATATCAATTCTTTTTTTTATGTTATTATCTTTTGTTATTATATGAGATGTAGCTGCCTATAGAATGATCACTTGATGTAAATTATGAATTGAAATTGACTATGGATGAATTGGTAAAATGTTGAAAAGTGAGGAATTTCCCAGTTGGACCTTCGGAATAGAAAGATACGAATGATCCGTTGTGAGAACACATGTGTTGTACTATGTGCAAGCTACTATGTGTTTAAGAAAGTTTTAGGTCACGTGTGTAGTACTAAGTGCAGGTTACTATGCATACCCGATAGCTTCAATCACGTGTGTAGTACTAAGTGCAAGCTACTACGTGTACTAGATTGTTAAGTCACGTGTGTAGTACTAAGTGCAGACTACTACGTGTACCAGATTGTTAGGTCGCATGTGTAGTACTAAGTGCATGCTACTATGCGTACCAGAGAGCTTCGGTTACAAGGGTGGTAATATGTACAGGCCACCGGGTATCTATTATTATTCTGATGAGTTCAACGGGAAATTTACTAAGTGAAAATACATATGAACATGAATATGTGATGAATAAGCGAAGGTTCGTGTATGTAAACTTATGAGCAACGTGCTCGATATGTGATAGAACTTTGGTAAGATTGATATGGAGTAAGTGTTACAGTGAAAGTTACTACAAAGAAAACATGAAAGAGTGAAATTTAGTAATAAAACAGTTTTGGACAGCAGCAGTTGTGTGACTTTGAAAAATCACCAAATATGGTGAAAATGGAATTAGAAGTTGAATAAGATACGAAATGAAATTTTATTGAGTCTATTTTCATATAAAGGAAACGGTGTAAGAAAAAGAATTTCATATTATAAGATATTTGAATTCTTGTGAGATAGAGTCAGAATGAGTTTGGAATCCCCTATTCAAAATTGGAAAAATCACTAGAAATTGTACAAAAATAATCATGGGTTATAAATTTATATGCTTAAAATCCTTAATGAGTCTATTTTCAATGGAAATAGATGGGAGCATCATCTGAGTCCCGTACTATGAGATAATTAATTCGTAGTGAAGAGAGATTGGAACCATTAGACAGTGAAACAAGGGTAACTTTAAAGAATAAAATGTACTTATTGGCTAGACCAAAAATTCTAAAAATTTTATGGTAAGAATATATGTGAGTCTAGTTTCTAGAAAGATTAGCGGTTCTCAATTTGGAGTCCCGTAGCTCCAAAGATAAATAATTTAGTGACCCTGACTTGAGAAAATAGCTTAATTGCACTTTGAATAAATTGAGAGGAATTGAAAAATGGCATGTTAATACATTGCTTATTATTTTTCATGCGAGCTTACTAAGCGTAAAGCTTACTCTGATGTGATCTGGCTCGGGTTGATGAGTCAAATTCACTTAGTTTCCCGATCGTCGTTCGAGAGAGTCGTTCGTGCTTCGGGTTTTAGAACTAGAAGTGAATGAAAAGATACAGATAAGCGGAAGGTTTCAAAGTAGGGTGAATTTAGTAATAGGTTTGGATCATGTAGCAAAGATGGATGATGGTTAAATGGCTCAGTTTGGGACAACAAGAAAATAGTTTGAAAGATGGAAATGGGAAACGAGCTTAATGTCAGGAATGATTCAACACTAACTAGTGTCACCCCAGTTCCTATATTGTTAAGGTGAAAAGATGGATAGATGGATAGGTGAACGCCACACCAAGTTTGGTGATAAGTTCAAAACAAGACGATTGACGCCACTAGCACAAGCCAAATAAGTCTTTCGAAACTTGTACGAGATATGAGAGGAAGCAACCTCATAAGAACAAATGTTCATTAACAAATTTGACAAAAGTCCCTTTACAATGAAATGTGCAAACTATTTTTAGGCTAACAAGTAGTAGCCGAATGGACAAACTAATATCTTAAAGACTAAATAAATTCAGCTATGAATGCACTAGAATAATCTAGAACAAGTCGTTAATTTGCTAGGACTAGATTCGGCTGATGGGAACTCCATTGGACAGCTTCATGTGTAAGCAAAGCATCTTGGATGAATGTGAAGTCTTGGGAACTCAATAGCTCGTCTAAATTTGGCCATGGAATGAATGAAATATTCAAGAAGTGTCTCTTGGCCGAATAGGTGCTTAGGGAAGTCATTTGGGCAGCAAACAATTCATGTATTTCACCCACATACATTCGGTCATGCATGATCTAGAAGGGAGCTTGAATCTGGCCGTACATGAACATTCATTAAATGCTCTTCATTCATGCATGTGTGCCGTCCAAAGTGAATGTATCTTCTCAATCCACATACATGTAGTTAACCTTCCATGTACATGAACTTAATTCCTCCCAAGCATTGAACCAGGCCGTGCATGAATCTTCTCATTCATTAAACTTTCCTGTTCATGTATCTCTTCATGAATGAACCTCCCACATTCGGCTAACCTACATGAATTAAACACACAATTAAATAAAATATAACTATTCATAAAATCATAATTAATAATTAAACAACTTAATGAAATTAACTAAATTCAAACATAATAATTATAAGTCATCTATCAAGTAAATTCGGCTAGCTCAAAAATAGTCAAAACACTTTAATGAGCTGAATTGAGCTAGGGGTTTCGGCATGAGCTGTAGCAAACTTAATTATAAACTAAATCAAAACTTAATTTATTGGAATGAAAAAGAAATGAGCTGAATTGAGCTGAATTCTAGCTCAAATAAGCTGAATCGAGCTCAAGTGAGCTGATGGGAGCTGAATGACGCATAGGAAGCTGAAGAGGAGCTGAGACTGGATTGCAAAATGGTGCATGGAGTCTTCAAGGAGTTATACTTAGCTCCTCCAACGTCATAGACCTTGTTGTCACCCCAAATGCGCATCATCAAAGCTGATAAGGTGCCTTGAATTCACTTGGTTCGAGCTCGAGTCATAGGGCCTTTTGGAAGCTCGATTAGATCTTGATTTGCGTTTGAGGATGCTTCGGGCGTGCTCACATCATTCCCCTGGTCTTCAAAGCGACTTGTCGTCAAGTCGAGTTGACTGTTAATTTTGAAACAGGGATGCCTACTTGTTCGTGCTTGGATGGAAGTATTTAGTTGTCGCCTCATGCCTTGCTGCAAAATTGTCCCAAAACTTGCAAACAATTGATAATCATTATAGTACACAAACTTGTTCAAATGATCAAAAAGACAAGTCATCTCAATCTCAAAACAAATGCAACAAGATAGTAACAAAATTCCATTTTCATTATCAACTAAACATGTTTCATTGCAGCCTAAGGAATTATCGAACAAAGATTTTAGAAACAGAATGTCCATTGCTCGCTTGGGTATCTCATATTGTTTTTGCAAGGCATAGTGACTTCGACAAGGATTCATGCAACAGCTCAAAAATTGTAAATAATCATTAAACTCAACAATGTCATGCATACCAAGAGTCTTTTGTCCATCAATCCAAGCAGTTATATCTTCATCGTTATTGTTTTCTTCATCAATCAAATTGGACAAAGATGTAATAGAAATTTCAGATACCATACCTTGAGCAGGTAAACAAGGATTAGATTTACCTTTTCCTACCATTACAAACCTTCGTCCTTCGGGAATGTATCGCAACTGCATCTTATGATTTGAGTCAACCTGAAAAGATTTAGAAACAAGAAATTTTTGGTTAATCAAAACTCTTTTCTTTTCTTCTCTCACGTCTTTTTGAGTTTCCTTTTCTCTCACTTTGGTTTTATCACAACTCTTTTTCTTTTCTCTCTCATTTTCTTTTCTTTCTTTTTCATTTTCTTTTCTTTCTTTTTTATTTTCACTTTCTTTTTTCACTCTCATTCGATCCAAAGATTGTTTCATTCGTTGTTGATCCTCCACAACTTGTTGCGGTGTCAAAGGTGCCAAAGTAAAATTTCGTCCATGGTACTTGAAAGTATATTGATTTGCGAACCCATTGTGTTTCACTCTTTGGTCGAATTGCCACGGCCTCCCAAGTAAAATATGGCCCGCATGCATTGGCACCACATCACAAAGGACTTCATCTTCATATTTCCCAATTGAAAATGGAACAAGGACTTGCTTGGTTACCTTTAGCTCAACTCCATCATTAAGCCATTGTAGCTTGTATGGACTATGATGAACACTTGTCGGCAGTTCAAGCTTTTCAACTAGGAGTGTGCTCGCAACATTTGTACAACTTCCTCCATCAATCACTAAGCTACATACTTTTCCACGGACAAAACAACGGGTATGAAAAAGGTTCTCTCGTTGCGGATCGATTTTGGTATCTTGTGCACCTAAACTCCTCTTAATAACAAGCATCTCGCCTTCGACCGCATACTCCAATTCTTCCTCGGCATCAGAAGGGTTTTCGGCATCGTTTTCAACCTTTTCATCTCCCTCCTCCACCGATTCAATGTCACCATTGGGTCAAATCTCCATGGCGCTACGATTCGGACATTGGCTTGCAATATGCCCTCTTCCGAGGCACTTAAAACACTTGATGTCCCTTGACCGATTTTGGGCACCTTCAATAGCCTTGCCTTTGTTATTTTCAACCACGGTCTTAGTAGTTTTGGCGGGTGCCATAGGATCTTTTGTTTGGCTCGCTGGAGCACTCTTGCTCGTGCCTTGGTTCCATCGGGGCACATTCGTGGTTGAATAACCTCGGGCAACACCTTTCTTCTTGAGTTGCTTCTCGATCTTGATAGCCATGTGGACCATATCAATATCTCCACATAGTGTTGTAGCCCCACAATGTTGGCGATCTCACGGTTAAGTCCGGACAGAAATCTAGCCATAGTTACTTCTCAATCCTCGTCCACGTCCACACGGATCATAGCAACTTCCATTTCTTTGTAATATTCCTCGACACTCCTCATGCCTTAGGAAAGGTTTTGGAGTTTTTGGTAAAGTTCTCGGTGGTAGTGAGTTGGAATGAACCTCCGGTGCATAACAGCCTTCATTTCGGCCCAAGTGTTAATGGGTCGCTCGCCATTTCGCCTTCGAGTTGTCGTAAGTTGGTCCCACCAAATCATAGCATAGTCAGTGAATTCTATGGCAACTAACTTAACTTTCTTGGCCTCCGAGTAGTTATGGCACTCGAAAATAAGTTCGATCTTTTTCTCCCAGTCCAAATATGCTTCAGGATCTGAACGGCCTTGGAACGGGGGAATCAATAACTTAATACTTTTCAAGTCATCATCGAACCTTTCTCGCTCTCGTTGGCCTTGATGACGTTGGCCTCTCCACCGGTTACTAACATTTGAGCCAGCCTCGCTTTCGACTTCACTTGGTTCAGAAACCTCATCATCTCGAACTTGCCTTCGGCCACGGTCTCTAGGTGGACTTATTGGGGTCCTTGCTCGTCGGCCTCTTCCCTCCACTTGATCTAGTCGGTCTTGTATTGGCTCCAACTTGCGATCAAACAACCGCTCGACTTCACGTAGCAAGGCTTGTAAGTTCAAGTCCGGCACATTCCGAATAGGTTGCCTTTCCTCCGCGTTTCGTTTCATGTTGATTTCAATAGTTTTAAAACCTCACCACCAACCTTACTATTTCACTCGAAAAGAAATATTAATGACACTCCACTCGTGTTTGCAATCGTTTATAGGCTTTTTCAAACTCTCGAATGTTCTCACGCACTCTAGCCTTTTTCCACTCAAGCTTACTCTCGTAACCTCTTATTTTGTTTCTTTCGACTCGTCTTGGTGCTTTGGGGTAGGTTTCAAGATGGTTACAAGGGATAAGATGTTACGGTGTACGGGTAGGCTAAAAGAAAAATAGTCTTTGGTGTAGTGTGGCGTTTGGGGGGTAAAAGTTGATGGATAGAAAGATTGAATATCGGAGCAATTATAAAACAAAATAACAGATCTTGATCACACACCCTTTTTTTTTTTTAAATTTCGTATATATATATTTTTTTCTTTTTTTTTAATACTTCACAATATCACTATTACAATAGAGAGTACGAAAAATTACAACTAAATTTTTTTTTATATTCAAAATTTTTTTCACAACTACGAACCTATTTCGATCTTGATACTTATGTTGGTGCCTCTCGATTTACAAGCTCTGATACCAAATGATGTGATCCGGCTCGGATTGATGAGTCGAATTCACTTAGTTGCCCGATCGTCATTCGAGAGAGTCGTTCGTGCTTCGGGTTTTAGAACTAGAAGTGAATGAAAAGATACAGATAAGCGGAAGGTTTCAAAGTAGGGTGAATTTAGTAATAGGTTTGGATTATGTAGCAAAGATGGATGATGGTTAAATGGCTCAGTTTGGGATAACAAGAAAATAGTTTGAAAGATGGAAATAGGAAACGAGCTTAATGTCAGGAATGATTCAACACTAACTAGTGTCACCCCAGTTCCTATATTGTTAAGGTGAAAAGATGGATAGATGGATAGGTGAATGCCACACCAAGTTTGGTGATAAGTTCAAAACAAGACGATTGACGCCACTAGCACAAGCCAGATAAGTCTTTCGAAACTTGTACGAGATATGAGAGGAAGCAACATCACAATAACAAATGTTCATTAATTAATTTGGCAAAAGTCCCTTTACAATAAAATGTGCAAACTATTTATAGGCTAACAAGTAGTAGCCGAATGGACAAACTAATATCTTAAAGACTAAATAAATTCAGTTATGAATGCACTAGAATAATCTAGAACAAGTCGTTAATTTGCTAGGACTAGATTCGGCTGATGGGAACTCCATTGGACAGCTTCATGTGTAAGCAAAGAATCTTGGATGAATGTTAAGTCTTGGGAACTCAATAGCTTGTACTAAATTCGGCCATGGAATGAATGAAATATTCAAGAAGTGTCTCTTGGCCGAATAGGTGCTTAGGGAAGTCATTTGGGCAGCAAACAATTCATGTATTTCACCCACATACATTCGGTCATGATAAACTAGAAGGGAGCTTGAATCTGGCCGTACATGAACATTCATTAAATGCTCTTCATTCATGCATGTGTGCCGTCCGAAGTGAATGTATCTTCTCAATCCACATGCATGTAGTTAACCTTCCATGTACATGAACTTAATTCCTCCCAAGCATTGAACCAGGCCGTGCATGAATCTTCTCATTCATTGAACTTTCCCGTTCATGTACCTCTTCATGAATGAACCTCCCACATACGTCTAACCTATATGAATTAAACACACAATTAAATAAAATATAACTATTCATAAAATCATAATTAATAATTAAACAACTTAATGAAATTAACTAAATTCAAACATAATAATTATAAGTCAACTATCAAGTAAATTCGGCTAGCTCAAAAATAGTCAAAACACTTTAATAAGCTGAATTGAGCTAGTGGTTTCGGCATGAGCTGTAGCAAACTTAATTATAAACTAAATTAAAACTTAATTTATTGGAATGAAAAAGAAATGAGCTGAATTGAGCTGAATTCTAGCTCAAACGAGCTGAATCGAGCTCAAGTGAGCTGATGAGAGCTGAATGGCGCATGGGGAGCTGAAGAGGAGCTGAGATCGGATTGCAAAATGGTGCATGGAGTCTTCAAGGAGTTATCCTTAGCTCCTCCAACATCATAGACCTTGTTGTCATACCAAATGCGCATCATCAAAGTTGATAAGGCGTCTTGAATTCGCTTGGTTCGAGCTCGAGTCATAGGGCCTTTTGGAAGCTCGATTAGATCTTGATTTGCGTTTGAGGATGCCCCGGGCATGCTCACATCATACTCTCTCCTTTCTATTTCTTTTAGTGTTGTCAAGTCGACTCAGTGTTGGAGATCATCGGAGGTAGCATCACACTATCAAGCCAATACCTTTGGAGTATTGATACATATGTTAGAAATATGAAGTGAGTGGCATGTATAGGGACCTAGTTCTATGACATGCGTTATTATGATTTGGCTAAATGTATTGGCCTATATCGAGCTATTGTATATGGCCATGAAAGGTGGCTCATATTGATTATGGTTTGTAAGTCTAGCTAATCATGTTACGTTTTCATGTATATGCTGTGACGATATGAATATGTTTGTTTGCCATGCATGGTTGGTAATATGTCATGTGTGTTGAATGCATGTTTTATGACCAATCGAGGTGGTCATGACCATGAATTAAACGTGTAATATGGTAATAAGATTACAGTGCCTTGAACACGAATGGTTGATATATAAGTTAGTAACCATAGTTTAATGGTATAAGTGATTAATGAGATGACAAGGTCAAATGAATGAGTAATAATGTGGCTAGGCTAGTTTATCATGACTAGGTGAAACATATGTAAAATGACGAGCTAACGTTGAATGTGTCTTATAATGGGTGATTAATCACTAAAATGATGCCATGAGTTGTGAGTTTGATGTGTATAAGGTTGTAAGGGTTTATGGGAAACATGAAGGCTTGAAAAATAGCCTAAGTGTTAGCCACACGGGCAGAGACACGGCCATGTGTCTCAGCCGTGTGGAGGACACGGCCTAGCACACGGGCGTGTGGCCTGGCCGTGTGGTTCAAATTATTTTGCTGATGTCACAAACAGAGAGTTACACGGGCTGAGGACACAGGCGTGTCCCAAGCCACACAGGTGTGTGTGACCACACGGTTCAACACACACAGGCGTGTGACTCTTCAAAGCAAGAAATTTGCTAAGTTTTCCAAAGTTTATCGAAAGTTCTCATTTAGTCCTGAACCACCCCGATGTATGTTTTAGGCCTCGAAGGCCCGTATAAGGGACGATATACATGTGTTTGAAAAGTTTTAATTTGGACAAAAATTTTATGGCCCAGTTTTGCATGTTTGTGAATGTTTAAGTCTGGTAACGCCTCGAACCTTGTCCCGGCTTCGGATACGAGTAAGGGGTGTTACAGTTTCTGAAGCCCAAAGTTTTCTAGGACTTGCTGGTTTCTATAGATGATTCATGAAAGGTTTCTCTATGATTGCAACCCCGATGACGAAGTTACCACGGAAAGATATTAAGTTTGAGTGGTCAGAAAAATGCCAGAAAAGTTTTTATCAGTGCTAGTTTATCCAGAATCGGGTAAAGAATTTGTTATCTATAGTGATGCATCTTTAAATTGTTTGGGCTATGTGTTAATGTAGGAAGGCAAAGTCATAGCTTATGCCTCGAGACAGTTAAAGTCGCATGAAAAAAACTTTCTAACACACGACCTAGAATTGGCAGCTATTGTGTTTGCATCGAAAATATGGCGTCATTATCTGTTCGGTGAGAAATGTCACGTTTATACTGATCATAAAAGTTTGAAATATTTGATGACTCAGAGAGATCTGAATTTGAGACAGCGACGATGGTTAGAGTTGCTAAAAGATTACGAGTTTGTGATTGACTACCATCCGGGAAAGGCTAATGTTGTTGCTGAGGCTCTAAGCATAAAATCACTATTTGCTTTGCATGCAATGAATGCACATATGGCTATGTCTGATGATGGTTTGATAGCTGAGTTAAAAGCAAGACCGTTATATGTTCAATAGATTTGTGATGCTTAGAAAGTTGATAATGAATTGTTAGCAAAACGGGGCCAATGTGATTCGAATGTTGATTCAGAGTTTCGAGTTGATGCTGAGGGTTTTCTAAGGTTTAGAAACCGAATATGTCTTTCAAAAAATCCAGAGTTGATTTAGATGATTTTGAATGAAGCTCATAATAGTTGATTACCTGTTCACCCGAGTAGTACGAAAATGTATAATGATCTGAAACAGCTTTACTAGTGACATGGTATGAAACGAGACATTTCTGACTTTGTTTCGAAATGTTTAGTCTGTCAGGAAGTAAAATCGAGCATTAAGTACCTTGGATTGCTTCATTCGATCATGATACCTTAGTGGAAATGGGACAGAGTCACGATGGATTTTGTATCCTGTTTGCCGTTGGCACTGAGGAAGAAAGATGCGATCTGGGTTATTATGGATAGGTTGACTAAATCAGCTCATTTTGTCCCGGTTCGCATAGATTACTCGCTTGATAAGCTAGCTGAATTGTATGTTTCTCAGATTGTGAGATTGCATGGAGTACCTATTTTTATTATTTTGGATAGAGATTCGAGGTTTACATCGCAGTTTTGGAAGAAACTGCAAGATACATTAGGTACAAAATTACATTTCAGCACTACTTTCCATCTGCAGGCAGATGGTCAGTATGAACGAATTATTCAAATACTTGAGGATATGTTGAGATGTTACATTCTCGAGTTTGACGGTACGTGGGAACGATACTTACCTTTGATTGAATTTGCGTATAATAATAGCTTTCAATTGAGTATCAAAATGGTACCCTACGAGGCTTTGTACGGTCGTAAATGCCGTACACCATTGTATTGGATTGAGCTCAGTGAAAATAAGTTACACAGGGTCGATTTGATCAGAGAGACTGAACAGAAAGTAAAAGTGATCCGCAAAAGTTTGAAAATAGCGTCAGATCGTCAGAAATCATATGCGGATTTAAAATGAAAAGATATAGAGTTTCAGATTGAGGACAAGGTATTTTTAAAAGTCTCCCTGTGGAAGAAAATTCTCAAATTCAGTCGTAAAGGTAAATTGAGTCCAAGATATATTGGACCGTATGAAATAATTGAGCGTATCGGGCCGGCTGTGTACAGACTATTATTGCCACTTGAGTTAGAAAAGATCCATAATGTATTTCATGTTTCGATGCTTCGACGGTACAGATCTGACCCTCACATGTGATTAATCCGTCAGAGATCGAGATTAAGTATGATATGACATATGAGGAAGAACCGATTCGTATTCTGGCTCGCGAGGTTAAAGAATTACGAAATAAGAAAATTTCGTTCATGAAAGTACTATGGCATAGACACGGATTTGAAGAGGCAATGTGGGAGCCATAGGATGCAGTGAA
Organism: Gossypium anomalum; assembly: GCA_025698475.1. Classification (NCBI taxonomy): domain Eukaryota; kingdom Viridiplantae; phylum Streptophyta; class Magnoliopsida; order Malvales; family Malvaceae; genus Gossypium; species Gossypium anomalum. Next base: position 47,085,771 of record CM046963.1, read on the forward strand.
AGAACGTTAGCCGAACTTATTCACCGATAAGATTTTCGGGGACGAAAATCCCTAAGGGAGAGAGTTGTAATAGCCTGATTTAGACCCTATTTGGAATGATGGTTTCGGGACCATGAACCCAAGTTAGAAAAATATTTAAAAATTATTTTTTGTGTTTATTATGTGTGAATTATAAGTGTTAATTTTTCGTGTTTTAATTTTACTGTTTGGATACCGATTTAGTAAATAGGGCTTAATCGCGTAAAGTGAAAAGTTAATAGTTAAATATGAAAGTGCTTAATTGAACTTGTCTTATTAATATGAAACACTTATAATTTAAGTAGGCCATAACTAAATGAGTTGGACGGTATTAGACATTAAATATATAATTTTGTTATTAATTTTATAAGGTTAATATGGTAAAAATGCTAATTAATAATGTTATAATAAAACAAAAACTAATAAAGCCATGCAATTGTTCATCTTTTAGCCGATTATAACAAATAAAAAGAAAAAGAAAAGAATTTTGAAGGTTCGGCCCTTGTGTTCTTCAAATTAGGTATGTAATTTGTTCAGTTTTTTATAATTTTTACGTTTTTGAGATCGCTGCTATGAAATCTATAAAAACCCATGCCTTAATTTTTTATTTTGATGAATATTTTGAGTTATTCCATTGATGAATTTATGAGCTTTGTGATGTTAGATGATGAATTATGAAAGATATGTTTTGGATTAATATATTTTGTATTAGAATATTTGATGAATTTGAGTAATTAGGGCTAAATTGCAAACATAATACATTGAGGGACTAAAATGTGAAATAAATGAAATGTATGGACTTGTATGAGCATAAGGAAGATTTGGCCTAAGCATGGTGTGTGCAAATTTTGCATGTTTTATGTTTTGTGCAATTTGGACTAAATTGTAAAAAGTGTAAAATGTCAGGGCCAAAATGGTAATTTTCCCATTATGTGTTTTTGGACTAAATTGAATGAAATTATGTTTGAATGAGTTTAATTTGAATATGTTTAGATCAAGAACCAAAGAAATTGGACTTGGATCGAGGGAAAACAAAAATAATTGAATAATCATTCTATTCCGTCCGTTGTTATCCGAGGTAAGTTTATAAGCAAATAGATATTGTAAATTTTAAATAAATATGAGTTATATATGCTGAAATGAATTATGTGAAAGAATATATGTGATAGTCGAATGTGTATATGCTTGGGAGTTATGTTTATGAACTCGATTCAACCAAGATATGATGTCCGAAAGCCCCGTACGAACCTTAGGAATAGCTAGGATACATATGTCATGACATAGGATTTTTGATATGTGTTCTCGTGTAAGACCACGTCTGGTACATTGGCATCGATATGTGATTACGAGTAAGACCTTGTATAGGACAGTGGCATCGATATGTGATTACATGTAAGACCACGCATTGTACGATATGTGTGATTATTCGAGTATCCTATTCAATTTCGAATAGTTCAACTGGCAATGATAAGTTATGATCGAATGTATAATCGAGCTAAAAGGTTCAGGTATGTGCTTGTTAAATGCTTATATGAAAATAAAGTAAGATAGTTATTTGAAATGTGATATAAATTATGTATGATGCAAATGGAACTTTATGTATATATGATTGATGATATTCGACTTTATGACTATAAAATGTGAATATTTATGAAATGGTTCATAAGTTACAAGCATGAGTATGTACCCTTAATTGAGAATAGGTTGATTCGACCTTGTTATATAATGTTAATATGCATTCTTAGATATACATTTGCTTATGACGATATACATTTGCTTATGACTTACTAAGTTGTGAAAGCTTACTGTGTGTATGTTTACTCTATGTTTTATAGTTTTTGGAGCTAGTAACTAGCTCGGGGATCGTTAGAGAAATCTATCACACTATTGACTATTTCGGTACTTTTATAAGTTTGAACTTGAACCTATGGCATGTATAGGCTAGTTTATATATTTGATTTTGGGGTATGTAAATATGAGTCATGCGAAAATGGCTTATTATTTTGTTAAGCTTGGATTTTATGTTTTGATCAAATGATAGTTATGTTTGGTTTTGGTGTTTCAGCTATGGCTTATATATATATAAGCATATATATATGTGAATCTTATTTGATATGCTTGTTAAGGTTTTGTTATGTGAATCGGTATTAAGGTAAATTCGGTTATGGCATATAGAGGAAGTGAAGTTGATATGGTTTATTAATATTTGAGGTTTAGTATATTTGATTATGGATGAGTTTATTTTGGTAAAGATGTTAAAGATATATGTGTTTGATGAATGTATTGGGCTATGATATTAAATTTAAGTAATGAATATAAGTTGTTTGAGATTCAGTAATTGAGATTGAATTAGGTCTTTATGTGTTGTGTTGGTAGTTATTTAATTGCATGGTATTGATATGTGGTTAGTTAATTAGGTAATGTATAAGGTGTACTATTGATTAAGGAATGGTCATTTAGGTTTTGAGATGTAATTATTTGTGTTGAATATATTGTACAATATAAATTAGATATATGGTATGAAAGTGATTTAAGTATGTTCAGCATGATTAAATCCCTTTTGGAAAGAATTTAGTTTAATAATTTGGTAAATTAATATATATGTGAAATGTCACAAAGTGGATTAATTTGAATTGATACATTGAGTAAGAAATGAATGTAACATATGTTATATAATTTAGGCTTTTAAATGATTTTTTTTTTTAGAAATTGAGTATGGTGATAGTGAATTAGCCGAATATGTATATGTAATTAATGATCTTGTGCGTATTAAATAAATAGTATGTAAGTATGTTCGTCTTAGTCAAAATTTGATATTGGAGTTGTTTGATTTATAAATTTATATTCAGTCAAATGGTAATGACCTTAAGGTTGTTTGTATGTTTGCTTGTTTTAAAACATGAAATGTTTTAGTTTGGTTTAGTATTCATTCATGTAAAGTTAATAAAATGATATATATGCTATGTGGCAAAAGTATAATAGATTATGTTTTCAACAGCCAATGTCGCATATGTCATTAGTAAATAAATTTTGCTATATATGATATGTTTGGTTATTAAGTACATGTATATCATTGAGATATTAAATGCTGAAATTTTCTGAGGTATTAGGTTTCTCTAATGATAATAATACATGAATTTTATATATATTTAAAAGCATATTATATATGACTTTGAGTTTTCATTGATATTTGTATTATGATTTAAATTATGTGTTTAATGTTTAAACAGATTTATGTTTTAGTTATGTTAATATAAAATATGTGTATATGTGAATGTTCGGAAGTTGTGTTCTGTCCGGTAATCGTAACCCGTATCCGTCACCGGAATGGGATTGGGAGTGTTACATGGACATTGAACATTTTTAATTTTGGATGGTTTTATAATATCATGTATGCATGTTTGAGTTTGATTATTGAATAATTTATGGTGTATTGTTGTTTGATAACATGGTGATTAATAACACGGTGTGTCAGCAATGATGTTTACACTAGCCATTGTTTAAATGAAGCTTTTATGGAGTGGTTTACTAGCGACTAAGGTACGCCACTTGTTTGATTTAACCGATACGTGATATGCATGAAATTGAATGTTTAATTCTACTTAATTGAGGCTTAATTGGTGTTAATAAATTCAATCAAATGTGTATGAATATGTATGATATTTAATTGTAGTTAAATTAGATTTAATTGGCCATTAAAATACTCAAAATCAGGTTTAAAATCGAATTTTTCACACACAAAAAAATGCAGTGGGCTGTTGGGGGTTTGAATTTTGGTCTTTTTAAATTGGTTCTCTAGTCCGCTTAAATTACAAAATAGTTATGTAACTTAATAAGTCTAATTAGAGCCTTAAATGATAAGGAAACTTGATAAAATTTTAGTATTAGACTTGCAATTGATAAAATTTGTTAGAAATGCACTCAATTTAATATTCGAGTATAGTACTGATAGTTTGAAATTGTTATGATTTAGTCTTTAATGATAAAACTTGAATTTGACATAGAAAATAGACTCGGATTAAGCTGAAATTTTTAGGGCTTACATGAATTGACTAAAAGAGGCTTGGTAAATGTTTATATCTAAATTTGGGTTAGTTTAACCCTAGGTGGTAAAATGAAAAAAATGCTCATAGGTTAAATTACTTATAAAAAGTTTAAAATTGGTTCACAAATTTTATCCGCATTAATAAATAATTAATAAATGGATAAGATTAAGGTGTTATAAGGTCGGGGTGTGTCTTGGGAGGTTATTAACCGAAGAGTCATTTAGGTGGCTAATGTAGTGCTTCAAATTTAGGCTTGGCTATCCTAGTCAGGTTTGAGGTGTCACATTTGGTGGTATCAGAGCCAGGTTAGGTTTAAAAAATGAGGTTAGCCTAGGGTTGTCAAATATCAAAATTGTGATCTTGGATTTATGATGTTTGCTTGCTTATGTTGTTTGAAAAAAAAAATCCAGAAAATCGGTTAGCCTAGGGTTTTCTTTATTCTTATCTTTAGTATATGATAGTCGTTATGCCTCTGTGTCGCGACCGGGGTAGTATAGAGGACGATGCACTGCCACGAGATGATGCTCAGATGGGCCGCATCGAGCACTTCATGTTAGAGATGGTCGGGGCACTATAGCGTATTGCTGGTGCCAACGCTGCTCCAGCTCGTCAGGGTTTGCCACTAGAGTGCTTACGAGCTCTGGACGGTAAAGAGTTTTCTGGGGTTAGGGGAGGTGATCTGACACATTCCAAGTATTGGTTAGAGGGCGTCAGTCGTACTCTTGGTCAGATGGGTTGTTCTGACAAGGATAAGTTAGGTTGTGTTGTGTTGCTACTGACGGACGAGGCTCACAGATAATGGTTGACTATCGAGAGGGGTACTATACTGGATCGTTTGACTTGGGACTTGCTTGCTTATGTTGTTTGAAAAAAAAAATCCAGAAAATCAGTTAACCTAGGGTTTTCTTTATTCTTATCTTTAGTATATGATAGTCGTTATGCCTCTGTGTCTCGACCGGGGTAGTATGAAGGACGATGCACTGCCACGAGATGATGCTCAGATGGGCCGCATCGAGCACTTCATGTTAGAGATGGTCGGGGCACTATAGCGTATTGCTGGTGCCAACGTTGCTCCGGCTCGTCAGGGTTTTCCACTAGAGTTCTTACGAGCTCTAGACGGTAAAGAGTTTTCTGGGGTTAGGGGAGGTGATCTGACACGTTCCAAGTATTGGTTAGAGGGCGTCAGTCGTACTTTTGGTTAGATGGGTTGTTCTGACAAGGATAAGTTAGGTTGTGTTGTGTTGCTACTGACGGACGAGGCTCACAGATAATGGTTGACTATCGAGAGGGGTACTGTACTGGATCGTTTGACTTGGACTTCTTCTTATCGTCGTTTTGGAGGAAGTTCATGGGCGAGCAGTATCTTAAGACTAGGAGATAGAAGTTTATGGATCTTATCCAAGGTACTCTGTCAGTAGATGAGTACGATATTGAGTTTGTTCAGTTGAGTCAGTACGCTTCCAAGTTGGTGGCTTATGAGGTGAGCCATTGTAAGAGGTTTAGGTTCACACTGAACCGCGAGATTAAGGTTTATTTGGTTGCTTAGAGTACTAAGGTCTTTGACGAGTTGGTTGAGAAGGCTCGTGCACTTGAGGAAACTTTAGAAGATGAGCCCAAAGTTATTTCATCTGGAGCTATTAAAAGGACGACCGATGGTGCTAGTGGTTCTGGTCATAATAGAAAGAGAGGTCATTTTGGTAGATCTGATCGACATGTTGTTGGTGGTCGTGGTCAGGATAGAAAGGCCATGATAGTCGAGGCTCATCCTGTTGATCAGGGTCATGCTATGTGGACTTTGTGTGAGCACTATAATCGTTGACATCTGGAAGAGTGTTAGAGGATGATGGGTGCTTGTCTGGCTTGTGGTTCGATGGAGCATCGAGTTAGCGACTGCCCGAGGAGAGAGCTTATTGTTTGCTATTAGCCTATTATTACTGCTGCTACACCTGCTTTGGCTCAAGGTAGTAGACGTGGCAGAGGTGATAGTGGTAGAAGTGTTGGTCAGCGTAGTACTTTTCAAGGTGGTGATGGTGGTCCAACCAAAGTTTATGTAGTGAGGGAGTCCCGGACTAAAGAGGTGACTGATGTTATCACAGGTACTTTCATGTTATAGTATTTTCAGTTCTAGCTTTTTTTACTCTGGTGCGACAAGATCATTTATTTTGAGAGATGTAGCTAGAGAGTTGAGGATTGCTGTAGAGACTTCTAGTTCAAGTGTTACGTTTAAGAGCCTTCTAGGTGATAGTGTAGTGGTGGATTGAGTATATTATCACTGTCCTTTGATGGTTAAGGGACATGTGTTTTTGATTGATAACTTGAGTTGCCATTTTAGGGTTTCAATGTCATTCTTATCATGGATTGGTTGTCCGAGCATCGGGCGATGGTGGATTGCTAGGCGAAGTTGGTGACCTTTTGTGGTGCTTGTGGTTTCGAAGTGGTTGTTGTGGGATAGAAGTTTGAGTTATTATCGATTGTGATATAATGCGATCTCGTGTTCGTTGTTGATTTCGAGTCGCGAATGTTCCCTATCGTAAAATTGAGAAGTATCATTCCTCTTGGAGTTAAGATGAAATTTGTCTAAGTGAAAGGGAATTAAGCAAAAGAGTTTTGATATATAGAGTTTAGGGTTCGGCTTAGTAAAGTAACTAAAATGATTTTTATGTTGATAGTTAGGGTGGAATAGATTGAGCTTAATGTCAAGAAAGAACCAATACTATAGATGAGTATTGACCTGAATCTTATAGGACACTTAAGATGAATGGATGATAGAAATAGGACCTTGACCCACTATCTATTAAGAGATAGGAACCAAAGGTATCGGGGTCGAACACCACACTTAAAGAGTGATAAGTTCACAAGAAACAAGGTAGACGCCACTAGTAAGCCTAGACAAGTCAGGTTGAGTCTTAAACGAACAATGAGAGTTGAATAAACTCACAAAAGTTATATTAAACATATAACATGTCAAAAGTCTGATTTACATCAAATGAGCTTTATATTTATAGCTCAAATCCTTGGCTAGCAGAATAGACATAAAAAAAACTAAATGGACAGTTTCAAATCAGCTTAATTGAGCTGAAACTTCTTGGCATCTTTCTAAAACATCCCATAAAGTCTTCAAGGTCAGCTGAGCTTTAATTAAAGTGAAAATGCAGCTGAACCTAGTTGAATACAATCGGCTAAAGGTGTGAATAGCCTTTAAGAAGCTGCCTTGGGTTACCGAATAGTCATGAGCTTTAATGGGCAGCTTGGGCACTTCAATGGACTTGTACATGGTTCAGCTGAACATGAGCATCCTTTGTAGTGTGAAAGCTAAGAACCAATTAATCATATGTGTGAAAAGACCCTCCAACTGAATTGGACAACTGTGAAAACACTTGGGGCTATTGACATGCATGAAAAGGCAGCTTGGGAAAAGAAAACAACAGCTCTCTTTTGGCTCTTGCAATAACTGAATGGTTGCTTGGAGGATGACAACCATCAACACACCATCTTAATTGCCGTCCATGCATGTACCTACAGCAAATAAATTCAGCCAAGTCAATTTTAAGAAGAAATTAAATTGACAGCTAGGAAAAATTTAATTCGGCTAGGACAGAATTAATTCAACATATAATTAATTTGTCCTAAGGTAAGACACATTAAAAACAACCAATTAATAAGTACTTAACTAGGACATAATTAAAACACTCATTTAATTAAAATGTCCAGATTATAACACATTTAATAAATTAAACTAAATAACTAAATAACTAAAACAAATTAAATATTTTATTCCTGCAAAATATGTGCAAGTTAGAAATGAACTAAAACGAGCTCATTAAGCCATGAATGAGCTGGATGAGCTTGAAGAAGGTTGCAAGGCATGCTCGGCTTGTTGGTCCAAGAGCGCTCGATAAGCCCAGCACTGGTTTCGCCCCAAACTCGACCGACTAAGGCTACTATGGTGTCTTTGAATCTCTTAGCTCGAGCTCGGGTTATTGGCCCTAATGGTAGCTCAATAGGATCCATGTCAGCTCTAAGTAAGTCTCGAGTCTTGGCCATATCATCCCCCCTCTTCGAAGTGATTTGTCCCCAAATCGTTGCCTACATCATAGGGTGATAAATCAGATACGTTAAAGCTCGCGCTAATGTTATACTCACCTGGAAGGTCGAGCTTGTAAGAGTCTCATTAATCTATTCCAACACTTGGAATAGACCATCTCCTCTTGGTAATAATTTCAACCTTCATTGAGCTGGAAACCGTTCCTTCCTCATGTGAACCCAAACCCAATCTTTGGGCTCAAACACAACTCTCTTCCTTCCTTAGTTAGCCTTGTGCATGTATTGCTCAGTCTTCGCCTCGATATTAGCCTTCACCTTTTAGTGTAGTTGCTTCACGTACTCGTCCTTACGCTTAGCATCTACATGAACAAGCTGATCGTTAAGAAAAGAGATTAAATCAAGTAGAGTCAAAGGATTGAAACCATAAACAATTTTAAAAGGTGAGTGTTTAGCTGCCGAACGAACGGATCTACTATAAGCAAACTCGATGTTCGGCAAACACTCTTCCTATGACTTTAGATTCTTTCGAATGATAGCTCGCAACAAAGTGGACAAGCTGCGATTAATCACTTCCGTTTGTCCATCTATTTGCAGGTGGTAGGTTGTCCAAAACAATAACTTCATGCCAAGTTTTCCCCATAACGACCTCCAAAAATGGCTAAGAAATTTCGCGTCTCAGTCAGACACAATCATTCTCGGGATTCCATGCCACTGAACGACTTCCCCAAAGAATAAATTGGCAACATGAACAACATTGTCAATTTTAGTGTAAGCTATAAAATGAGACATTTTTGAAAAATGATCAACTACAACAAAGATTGAATACTTTTCAATTCTTGTCCTAGGTAAACCAAGAACAAACTCTATGGAGATATCGACCCATGGTTCCTCGGGTATGGGCAATGGCGTGTATAAGCCATAGGGCTTGATCTTTGACTTAGCCTTCTTGCAGGCCACAGAATGATCGTAAACCCTTTCGCCATCTCTTTTCATCCTCGGCCAAAAGAAATGCTCTTGAAGCATTGCCAAGGTCTTAGCCACGCCGAAATGGCCCTGCCACTGTGTGCCTCACTCACCAACAAGTCCCGCATGAAACCTTATGGGACTCAAAGTTTTCCTTCTCTAAAAAGGAATCCATCGAGCCTATAGAACTTCTCACAAGCAACATTTTCACAAGATTTGTATAACTCACCAAAATCAGCATCATTCACATACAAATCTTTAAAAAATGCAAATCAAAGCAGTTTAGAATCTAAATAAGTTAAGAGTGTATACCTTCTCGATAACGCATCTGCAACAATATTTTCCTTGCCTTTCTTATACTTAATGACATAGGGGAATGAATTTAAGAATTCTACCCACTTAGCATGAAATTTATTCAATTTGTTTTGGCCCTTGAGGTGCTTTAACGCCTAATGGTCGGAATGGATCACGAACTCCTTGGGCCAAAGGTAGTGCTGCCAAGTTTCTAGCGCTCGAATCAGGGCGTACATCTATTTGTTGTAAGTCGGGTAATTTTACGTGGATCCATTCAATTTCTCACTAAAATAGGCCACAGGCCTCCCGTCTTGAGTCAAAATGGCTCCGATCCCGACATATAAAGCATCACATTCAATTTCAAACGTTTTAGTGAAATCAGATAACACAAGCAAAGGTGCATTAGTTAGACAATCTTTAATAGAGTTAAAGGCTTTCTCTTGTTCTTTGTTCCATTGAAAGGCTGAAGTCTTCTTGATCACACTTGTTAAAGGTGCGGCCAAGGTGCTGAAATTGGGAATGAATCGCCTATAGAAGCTCGCCAAGCCATGGAAGCTCCTTATTTGGCTTATGCTTGTCAGTCTAGGCCATTCTCGGATTGCCTCCACCTTTTTTTGATTCACTTCAAGCCCCTCTGAGCTAACTAAAAATACTAAGAAAATAACCTTGTTAGAACAAAAGGTACATTTCTTAAGGTTAGCATAAAAAGTCTCTTTTCGAAGGACTTCCAAAACAAATTTCAAATGCAACACATGATCATTTAATGATTTACTATAAATAAGAATATCATCAAAATAAACAATGCAAAACTTACCAATGAAGGCTCATAAAACATAATTCATAAGATGCATAAATATACTAGGGGCATTGGTTAGGCCAAATGGCTTGACCAACCATTCATACAAATCGTATTTCCTCACCTTCTCGCATCCGAATTTGGTGATACCCGCTCTTAAGGTCAATCTTGGAAAATAATTGTGCGCCACTCAACTCATCTAGCATATCATCTAGACGCGGTATCGGATGTTGGTACTTGATAGTGATTTTGTTCACTACTCGACAGTCCACGCACATGCGCTATGTTTCATCTTTCTTTGGCACCAATAACACGAGCACAGTGTAAGGACTAAGGATTTCTCGCATGTACCCTTTTTCATAAGATCGTTCACTTACTTTTGTAACTCTTTGGTTTCCTCAGGGTTGCTACAGTAAGCCAGGCAATTTGGAGTGGCAGCTCTGGGAATGAAGTCTATTTGATGTTCAATTCCTTGAATGGGCGGCAACCCACTAGGAGCTTCATCCAGAAACACATCGTCAAAATCCTGCAAAAGGGAAACAATCGAAGAGGAAAGATTTTTATCCAAATCGTTAGTGTTCAAAAAGTTTTCCTTGTATATGAATACAAGAATCGGTTGCTTTAACAAATAAGACTTTCGAATATCTCTCTCCTTTGCATAAACACTACATTTGTTTAACTCTTTTTCTTCATTCATTTTATTTTCACGCTTCTTGCTCTTTTCTCTCAGTTTGAACAATTGTTTTCCTTTCTTTTTCTCACTTTTCTTTTCTTTCTCTTTTCCTCTCTTCTCTTTTTGCTCACTCTCTTTCAATCTTTCAATGGAATCTTTCAACTTTAATTGATCTTTATAAACTTGTCTTGGCGTCAATGGAGCCAAAGTCACATTTTTCCTGAGGTGTTTGAAAGTGTAACGGTTAGTATAACCATCATGAATGACTTTACAATCAAATTGCCATAGTCACCCTAACAGTAGATAACCAGCATACATGGGCACCACGTCACAATGAACCTCGTCATTGTACTTGCCGATTGAAAATGCAACTAAGCTTGTTTGGTCACCTTCAATTCTCCGCCATCGTTGAGCCATTGAAGTTTGTAGGGATAAGGGTGCTTAGTTGTTGGCAAGCCTAGTTTTCCCACCATTAGAGTGTTGGCAACATTGGTGCTACTTCCACCATCAACGATCAAACTACACACCCTGCCTTGGACATGGCAACGTGTATGGAAGATGTTCTCTCATGGCTACTCGTTCTCTATGCTTTGAAGGCTTAGACTTCGTTTGATGATGAGAATTTTTCCATCAACAGCGTACTCAAGTTCTTCCTCCTCATCAGTGGTTGCATCAGATTCTTCGTCTTTTTCTTCCTCCAACTCAATTGCTCCACTGGCTCTCACAATCATATTACTTCAATTAGGGCATTGGCTAGCGATATGTCCCCTCTCTAGGTGTTTGAAACACTTTATGTCCCTTGAATGATTCGGAAAGGCTTCGTTCTTGCCTTTGCTAGAATCGCCAATGGGCTTGTTAGGCTTTGCAGACACCGCTTATTCTTTCACAGGACTTGGCAGATCTTTCTTGCTTGTGCCTTGACCTTATTTTGATGTGGCATTGGGGATGGAATAGGCTCGAATAGAACCTTTTCTCTTTAGTTGCTTCTCCACCTTAATAGCCATATGCACCATGTCGACTACTTTAACATAATGTTGAAGCTCCACCATGTTGGCTATGTCACGGTTAAGACCGGCTAAAAATCTGGCCATGGTCGGCTCTCGATCTTCTTCCACATCTACACGTATCATGGTAATCTCCATCTCTTTGAAATAATCCTCCAAGCTTCGATTACCTTGCGTAAGGTTTTGAAGCTGTTGATATAGTTCACGATGACAGTAGGAAGGAATTAATCTCTTATGCATTACGACTTTCATTTCAGCCCAAGTAGATATAAGCCGCTCTATGTTCCTTCTTTGACTTATGGTTAACTGATCCCACCATATCATGGCATAATCGAAGAACTCGGTTGCCGCTAGCTTCACCTTCTTGCTCTCCGAGTTGTTGTGGCATTTAAATACCAACTCTTTTTTCTTTTCCTACTCAAGGTACGCCTTCGGGTCAAATTTACCTTGAAAAGGTGGGATGGACAATTTGAAGTTCTTTAAGCCATCATCGACACGTTCTCGCTCTCGAGGGCCCTAGTTCCTTTGGCCTTGTTGTCTTACACTTCGATTCGACCCTTAATTGCTCTCCACGTCACTAAGGTCATCGAGGTCGTTTGAACCTCGGTCGGCCTCGCTCTCTTCGTAGACTTTGGGGAGTTCTCTCTCATGGCCCCTCTCTTCGACTTGGTCTAATCGTTCTTGTATGGGCTCGAGCTTTCAATCAAACATGCACTCTATTTCTCACATAAGGGTTTGGAATGTTAAATCAGGCACTCCTCCTCCGGTTGCAACGTTCCTTATGGGTCATAGCCCTCCACCTTCCATCGCGTTTCGTTTCGGGCTTCGTGACATATTTTAATTCCTCACCACAAAAACCTAACAATTCACTCGCAAAGAAAGAAGAAATGACACTCCACTCTTGTTTGCACTTGATATATTGGCATTTTCTTTTCTCTAATGAGATCACCACTCTCGTGCCTTTTTCCACTCAATTCTCCTCTCTAAGTTCGTAAAGGACTCATTTAGACTTATTAGTTGTAACAACCCTTACCTGTATTTGACGTTGGAACAGGGTACAAGGCATTACCGGACTTAAACATAAGCAAACATACAAAATCGAGACGTAAATTTCCATCCAAATTTAAAACTTTTCATTTACATTCATATCATCCCTAAAACAAGCCTACGAGGCTCAAAACAAGCATTGGAAGTGGTTCGAGACTAAATCGGGAACTTTGGAGTTGAGACAGTTGAAGCCGCATAAAAAGAATTACCCGACGCACGATTTAGAGTTAGTAACCATTGTTTTTGTATTGAAGATTTGGCGTCATTATTTATTTGGTGAGAAATGCCATGTTTACTCAGATCACAAGAGTTTGAAATATTTGATGACTCAAAAAGATTTAAATTTAAGACAGCGAAAATGGCTAGAATTACTAAAAGATTACGAGCTAGTGATTGACTATCATCCGGGAAAAGCAAATGTTGTTGCTGATGCTTTATGTCAGAATTAGAAATCATTGTTTGCTATACATGCAATGAATACTCAATTAACTCTATCTGAAGATGGTTCGATTTTAGCTGAGTTGAAAGTGAGATCTTTGTTTTTATAGTAGATTTGTAAAGCTCAGAAAAGTCGATAATGAAATGTTAGCAAAACGAGCTCAATATGATTCAAACCCTGATTCAAAATTTCAAGTTGATATAGATGATTATTTAAGATTTAAAGGTCGAATATGTGTTCCGAGAAATTTAGAGTTGATTCAGATGATTTTGAATGAAGCACATAATAGTCATTTATCTGTTCATCCGGGACGTACGAAAATGTGTAACGATTTAAAACAGCTCTATTGGTGGCATGGTATGAAACATGATATTTCAGAATTTGTTTCAAAATGTTTAGTTTGTCAGCAAGTAAAAGCTGAACATCAAGTGTTGTCTAGTTTATTGCAGCCGATTATGGTTCTTGAGTGGAAGTGGGATAGAGTGACTATGGATTTTGTTTCAGGTTTGCCCCTACCTCCAAGTAAGAAAGATGCATTCTGGGTTGTTGTTGACCAATTGACGAAATTAGCTCATTTCATTCCTATGCGTATAGATTATTCACTTAACAAGCTTGCTGAGTTGTACATTTTAGAAATTGTTCGATTACACAGAGTACTTGTTTCTATTGTTTCGAATAGAGATCCGAGGTTCACATCGAAGTTTTGGAAGAAATTGCAAGATGCACTGGGTACAAAGTTACATTTTAGTACACATTTCAGCCTCAGACGGATGGTCAATCCGAATGAGTTATACAGATACTTGAGGATATGTTGAGATGTTGCATTCTTGAGTTCGAAGGTACGTGGGAAAAGTATTTGCCATTGATTGAATTTGCGTATAATAATAGTTTTCAATCAAGCATTAAAATGGCACCGTACGAAAATTTATACGGTTGTAAATGTTAAACATCATTGTATTGGACTGAGCTAAGTGAGAATAAGATTCACGAGGTTGATCTAATTATAGAAACAAAAGTGAAAGTGAAAGTGATCCGTGATAGTTTAAAAGCAGCGTCAGATCGTCAAAAATCATATGCAGACGTGAAACGAAAAGATATTGAGTGTTAGATTGGGGATAAAGTGTTTCTAAAAGTTTCACCGTGGAAGAAAATACTTCGATTTGGTCGTAAAGGCAAATTGAGTCTGAGATTCATGGAGCCGTATGAAATTATCGAGCGAATTGGACCAGTAGCTTATCAGCTAGCATTCCGTCTGAGTTAGAAAGATTCATATCATGTTTCATGCATCAATGCTACGAAGGTACAGATTTGATCCTTCGCATGTTATTTCCCTGGCTGAAGTTGAGGTTCAGTTAGATTTATCGTACAGTGAAGAACCGATCAGAATTCTAGCTCGTGAGATCAAAGAGTTGAGAAATAAAAGAATAGCATTAGTAAAAGTGTTATGGAATTGACACGGGGTAGAAGAAGCTACGTGGGAACCCAAGGATGCTATGAGAAAGCGGTATCCAAACCTATTCACTGGTAAGATTTTCGGGGACGAAAATCCCTAAGGGGGGAAGAGTTGTAACAGCCCGGTTTTAGCTAAATCAGAACAGTGGTTTTAGAACCACAAATCTGAGGTCGTAAAATTATTTTAATATTATTTTTTATGTTTACAGCATGTGAATATAGATGTGTGAAAATTTTGTGAGCTAATTTTATCGTTTAATAGCTCAATTTGAGAAAAAGGACTAAATCGCGTAAAATGCAAAAGTTGCATTCTATTTGATAAAGGTATCAAATTGCTTTGGTTTTTTAATATGATGGCCTTAAGTGGTAATTAGACCATTTTAAGTGATAATGGACTTTTATGGACAACATTTATGTGTTATTAAATGAATTATGATAAGGTTAGTTTTGTAATTTGATAATAATGTTAATTAAAACATAATAAAACAAACTTTTGTCCATCTTTTCTTTTGGGTGGCCGAATATTGAGGAAAAAGAAAGAATTAATGGAGTTTTAGAGTTTGACTAGTGCATGGTTAAATTGGTAAGTGTTTTGAGCTCGGTTTTTTATGATTTCTATGTTTTTGTGACCGTTGTATCGAGTACTAGCTAGCCCATGCCTCAATTTCTGAAAGTGTTGATGATTTTGAAAGTTTCCATTGATGAATTCATGTGTTTTATGATGTTTGATGATGAATTATGAGAGCTTAGTGCTTGATATACATGTTTTGTAAAGTGATTTTGAGTAAAAATGCATATTAGGGATTAAATTGAGAAAAGTGTAAATTGAGGGGTTAAATTGTGAAATAAATGAAAGTTTTGGGCTGCTAGGGGTCCCTAGGAAATTCAGCTAGCATATAATTGAATTTAATTTTGTGAATTTTGTGTATTTATGAAATAGGTACTAAATTGAATAGATGTGTAACTTTAGGGGCTAAAGTGTAAAAATTCTCAAATATGTGTTTGTGGATTAAATTGAATGAATTTGTGATTAAATGGGTTAATTTGAATACATATAGATCAAGAAAGAAAGAATTCAAATTTAGGTCAAGGAAAGTCGAAGATTATCAAGTAATCGATTCGATTCGTCAATTCCAAGTACAAGGTAAGTTCGTACGTGATAGACATTGTTACAATTATATTTTAATGCTTAAATATTGTATAAATTGTATATATGCGATTACAAATGCGTATGATGAAAAATCGGCTGTGTTTGGCACTTAGTGTGTGTTTCGAGATAGCTTTGGCTATATATACAGCACTTAGTGTGCGAATTGAAGTAGTTTCAGCTTTACGTGGCACTAAGTGTAGGATACCAAGATAGCTTCAGTTTAATGTGATGGCACTAAGTGTGCGATATCGCTATAGCTTCGGTTAAACATCTATGCACTAAGTGTGCGAGTTCTTAAAGCATTGAAAGATTTTCGAACGATTTAATGTATTGAACAAAGAGGTGAGAATGAGATAAATAAATACGGGAAAGTACAGGTACGTACGATACCTATGTGTTAGGTGGTACTATGTGTATGAAGTTTGATGAATTTGTATATACATGAGAAATAGTTAAGAATTAGAATTGAATGATTATATGAGAATTACTAAGTGTTTATTAATTAATGATTTGTATATTATGAACTGTTGAGTATTGTTGGTACGAACTTACTAAGCTATGAAGCTTACTGTGTGTTATTTGTCTTTGTTTTATAGAGAATTTCAGATTCGGGGATCGTCGGGAAGCGTCATCACACTATCAATCATTTTGTTGGTACTTTTGAATCCTTGTATATATGGTATATGGCATGTATAGGCTAGTGAGTTGATGATATATTTTGAATTATGATTTAAGCCATGATATTTGGCTTACTTTTGGCTTGTAAATATTGGTATGTCTTTGGTCATTTTAGTTGGCATGTATAAAATGCTTATGTGATGGCTTGATTATGGGGTGTTAAAATGGTAAGTCTTGTGGTTTGAAATAGGTGATAAGATGATGATGATGAAATGCATTTAGAAGTTATGCAAGTTTGATTGTTTTGGTATGATTGTGGTTGAGAATTTAAGTAGTGAAATGGTTGATTATGATATGACATGAATTATATGTGATTTGGTATGTTTTGGCTGCCCATATATGTGATGAATTGATATTATTTTGATGGCTAGGTGAACATGAGAAATAGGGTGACAAACTGGCTTTGCAAATGGCCTATTTTTGTCCACATGGGTAGAGACACGAGCGTGTGTCTCAGCCATGTGCAGCACACAGTCATACTACACGGCCGTGTGTCCCCTGGGGTACCTTTCGAAATAAAGTTAGTGTACCTTACAATTTCGACACGGCTTAGACACACAGGCGTGTCTACTGGTAGTGTGTGGCACACGGGTTGGCACATGGGCATCTAGTCGGTCGTGTGACCCAAGTCAATAACCCCCTTAGATTTCACACGGCTTGGCACACGAGCATGTCCTCGGTCGTGTGGTACAAGTTAGTATGTATGCCCTATTTTCACACGATTTATGACATGGGTGTGTCTGGTGGCCGTGTTCACACGGGCGTGTGACCCTGAAAGCAAAGAAAATTTTCTAAGTTTCCTAAAGTTTGCAAATGTTATCAATTTAGTCTCGAACCTCTTCTAAGCATGTTTTAAAGCCTCGTAGGCCCTCTTAAGGGGCGATGTGGTTATGTATGATTGATGTATATATGAAAATACTTAATGTATGTTGAATGTATGCTTTTGTGTTGTGATTATTAGGTAATACCTCGTAGCCCTATTCTGGTGACGGATACGGGTTGAGGGTGTTACATCACACTCCCAGGGCACACGCCTGTGCCTGAGGCCGTGTCATCCATACAGCTGAGGCATACACCCATGTCTCTGCCCGTGTGCTCAATACCAAGCATTTTGTTTTGCAACAATTAAGGTGTATGGGGCACATGGTCGGAGCACATGTCCATGAGGCAAGCCGTGTGGACAAAAACAAGGCTATCTTTCAAGCCATATTGTCACCCTTCCAAGCACAACCTACACAATAAAACATAGCACCATTACAAGTATATACATCCAACCAATTTAGCCAAAAACCAGACATTCACACATCATTCACATGCTACCATCTATCACATACAAACATCACATACTAATCAACTTAAACCATGCAAATTTCCACATCCTTGAAAACTTCATCATATGCATATATACTTAAACTGATATTAGCCAATTTCATATGGCCATATACAAAATGAATTAACAACCAATATAGGCCAACACATTAGGCCAAAACGATTATGACACATAACAAAATAACCAAGTCTTTATACATGCCATAACTCAAATATTGAAACCATTGGTACCCAAGATAATAAGTTGATAGTGTGACTGGATCTCCGACAATCTCTGATCCCCAAGCTGGATTGGTGACACTATAAGACAAGGGAAAAGAAAGGGAGTAAGCTATATAGCTTAGTAAGTTCCCATGCAAATAATAAGCATTATAAACTTGCATTTAACATACAATTAATATGAAGTAAATTAACATAAATGTCATTATAAATCTCGTAGTCAAACTTACTCAATCACAACCTTACTGAGGGATTCATTACATATCGAGCTCATTAAACATGAGTCTTATGTACATACCTATACCTGTTTACAACATACCATATTCTTTCTCAACTTTGACTATTCTTGTTCCATTTCTCGTTGAACCACTTGGAATACTAAAGTATACTCGGGTATCTCGCACACATAGTATTAGACCAATGCCATATCCCAGATATGGTCTTACATGGGATCTTGTAGCGATGAGAATAGCCCAACTATGGTCTTACAAAAAATCTCATATCAATGTCATATCCCAGATATGGTCTTACATGAAGTCACATAATGATGTCATATCCCAGATATGGTCTTTCATATAGCCTCGGTAACCTAATGTCATGACATTTGTATCCTATCTATTTCTAAGGTTCACTAGAGATTTCAAGCTTGTCATAACTTTGTCGAACACGCACAGTGGTCGATCATAATTCATACAATAGTAAAGCATTTAAAATATAATTAAAGCAATGTATTATTTACATGAGAACTTACCTCGGTACAAAAGTAGTAGGAAATGGACCTAATCGTCAAATACTTTATTTTTCCCCGATCTATGTCTGAACCTTATTTCTCGTGATCTATTATAGCAAATTTAACTCATTTATTAATCACATTACTCAATTCAGTCCAAAACTTACATTATGGCAAAATTACATTTTTGCTCCTAAACTTTAACATATTTATATTTTAGTCCCTAGGCTCGTAAAATGAAATCTATTCAATTTCATCAAGACCCAAGCCTAGCCAAACCTCTTTCACACTTATAATAGCTCACATTTTCCATTTAATCACACTTTTATACACATTTTGAAATCTTTTTACAAATAGGTCCTTTTGACATTTTCATCAAAAATCACCTGGCAAAAGTTGTTTATCTAACATTAAACTTGCATAATCTACCATTAGACATCAAAATACACAAATATATAACATGGTTCAAACCCTAGACCTCAATCATCTCTCAAATTAATGGTAGAAATAGATAGATCGGGTGACAACGACTTCAAAAATGTAAAGAGCATTAAAAATGGGGCAAGAATAGACTTACAATCGAGCTTGAAAAGTGGCAAAACCCTAGCTATATCTTCCTTGAAATTTTCATCCAAGCATGAAGAAGATGGACTAAATTTTGGCTTGATTTTTGGTTTTTAATTCATTTAATTAACAAATGACCAAAATGCCCCTAACTTAAAACATGAAATTTCTCTTACCTCATGTCCATTTTTGTCCACTAACCTAACAAATGGTCTGATTACCATCTAAGGACCTTCAATGTAAAATTTCATAACAATTTGACACCTCTAGCATGTAGAACTCAACATTTACACTTTTTACAATTTAGTCCTTTTGGATAAATTGAGTGCCCAAACGTCAAAATTTTCGAATGGAATTTTTACAAAATCATTCTATAAAATTGTAGACCATGAAAGTATAATAAAAACAAATTTTTCTATGTCAAATTCGTAGTCCAGAAACCACTATTCTGACTAGGCCCAAAATCGGGCTATTGTAACTCTCCCCCTTTAGGGATTTTCATCCCCAAAAATCTTACCAGAAAATAAGTTCGGGTACTATTTTCTCATAACCTCCTCAGGTTTCCACGTAGCCTCTTATACCCCATGTCGTTGCCATAACACTATCACTAGGGCTATACTCTTATTTCTCAACTGTTTAACTTCCCGAGCTAAGATCGTGATCGGTTCTTCACCATACGTCATACCTGGTCAAATCTCAATCTTTGATGGAGAAATCACATGGGAGGGATCTGATCGATAACGGTACAACATCGACACATGAAAACATTATGAATCCTTTCTAACTTTGTCGGTAAAGCTAATCGATATGCCACTGGCCCTATTCTTTCGATAACCTCATATGGCCCAATGAAACGTGGACTCAACTTGCCTTTACGACCAAATCTCAGAATCTTCTTCCACGGAGATACTTTCAAAAAAAACTTTATCACCGACCTGATATTCGATCTCTTTTCTTTTCAAATCTGAGTATTACTTTTGTCTATCTGAAGCTGCTTTCAAGAAATCAGGAATTACCTTTACTTTTTATTTTGTTTCTCTAACCAAATCAACCTCATAAATTTGTCTCTCACTAAGCTTGGTCCAATACAAAGGCATTCAGCACTTGCGGCCATACAATGTGTCATAAGGCGCCATTTTTATACTCAACTAAAAACTGTTGTTAGAGGAAAATTCGACCAATGGTAGACAGTTTTCCCAATTATCCTCGAATTCTAAAACACAACATCGGAGCATATCTTCAAGTACCTGAATTGTTCTATAACGCCCCAAAATATAGGTACTTATTTTATGTGTGGTGTGTAACTCAAATGCATGCTTGTCTCAATGGTTAAGTGTCCTGCGAAGTGCCTAAGAAGTCTTGGGTTCAAGCTTGGGCATTTGCAAAAAACTTTGTTTTAAGGAAATTAACCCTTGCCTTTAGTTAGTAGACTTTGAAATTAATGTGAGTAGTACATGACAAAAAGGGCCTACTGCTCAAGGGATAAGTGACGTGTCATTACTGCTAAAGGTCTTGAGTTCAAGTCTTGTGTTGTACAAGGAATGTTTTATTTTGTTGCTGTGCCGTGTAGGAAGTTGAATATCAGTAGAACTCTGAAACTAGTGGGCGGTTGGAGTGTTTGAGGGGGAGGGGAGTGTGTGGCCAAATTTTAGGAGGATTATGAGGGGGATTTGGATAGTGATCGGTGGGAGTGATTATGGGAGGGAGTTTAGGAGAGAATTTAGGGAGGTTGAGGTGTGTGCAAGTGGTTTGCCGGATGTGGGAACTCCACTATGCAAATTCGGTAATAGACTCTTAGTGCCAAAATTGTGTGGTTTTTGCTCTCCTTTTTGCTCCTTTTCTTACTTTGGGTTCAGGTTTTGTTTTGGTAGCCGAATTCTGAGTGTGACCATTCGGGTATTTTTCTCCTTCTGCATTCTTTTTGGTTTTGCTTTCCCTTTCGGCCATTTCTCTGTTGTCAGCCAAATCTTTTTTCATCTACTATTCTACCTAACGTGCTCATCCTTGTACCCTTAACCGAATACCATTTTTCCCTCTCAATAGGTTCTGTGCCGTCATCATCTTCTTTTGAGCAGTGGTCGAATATCCCTTTCTCTTCTCTCTCGTTTCCTTTGGCTTTTATCGAGCGTCTCTTCTTGTATTGTGAAAACTGAATACACTTTCTCTCGTTTTGTTCTTACGGTTCTCTTCTCTTTGCACTTTTGTGTTGGTTAACCGAATATTTCATCTCAGGTTCGAATGCACAGTTATTGTTTTCTTTCCTCTTTCTATTGTGATAGTCTATTTTACCTAACACCCTTCTATGTTACCGATTTTTGCTAGAAAAGTGGTTGTGTCAGCCTTGCTTCTGTCGAATCTTGGTGTTCGGCTTTTGTTGGGTATGGGCCGAATTGCTTTTCTCCTTTTCTAGCTCAACGCATTCTGCAAGTTACTATAGACTTGGTTTAATGGCTTACGTGTAGGGTAATAGTTAACAAGTTGCGATTGGGGTGCAGGTGGTCTCTAAGGATTGTGAGCAACTTCTTCCAACGGTTTGAGTGTGATCGATCAAGGCGATAGTAGGTAATCAGTTGAACAAGTTTTGGTTAGGGTTTTTTTCAACTCGTTTGTTAGGTATTTAACCGAAGCTTCTGTTATAATAGGTTGGAGTGCACGTGGGCTAATTCGCACGTTTTCGCAACCAGGTGTGTAGCCACACTACTATAAACGTAGATCAGCAAAAGTCAAAAAAGTATGACTATTGACCTACACGAGTGTACACTCGCTCGTTTGGTAACTCGAACGCATAAAACGTGAGCGTTTGATCGTAGAGGCCACCATGAGCGATTTCATGGGCTTAGGCCGTTTTGGGCCATGTTGGGTCGAAATGGGCCATGTGGACTCCATGGGCTCGTAGGCCCCACATGGGTAAACCACACGGACAAGCGGAGATTATTGGGCCAGGCTATGTAGCTTACACGGCCAAAGTCATTTTTGGGCTTTGTGGGCCATACAGGCGTGTGGGCTCAAATAGGCTGCATTATGGGCTTTAGGCCCATTTTCACTGTTTGATTATTAATGTTACATGGGCCGCCCGAGACAACTGTGGACCTACTATTGGGTCGGTAAGTATACCTAGACCCCAATTTGATAAAATGACCATTATACCCCTATGAGGTAAAATGACTGATATACCCCTATGATATGTATGATTGTGATTGAGCATGACATGTTGCATACACTATGATATTATGACATGACATATTGCATGGGGATATGTTTACTATATTTGGAGGAAGTGTACTGTACTGGCAACTCTGCTGCATATACTATTTAGTGTCGCAACTGGTGCTATATTTTGGAGTGTAGAGATGGGTGGGTTGAGTTTATCCCCACATAGAGTGCAAGGTTGGACAGAATGGAGTGTAGAGGATGCATGGGTAGGATTTTTGATTGCATTCTGTTACTGTTACTAAAATAGGCTAAGGCCCACACTAATATTGATACTATAATAGGCTAAGGCCCTAACTGAGATTGAACTGCTACTAAAACGGGCTTAGGCCTAGACTGTAACTACCTATTGTATGTCTGATTGTTGTTAAGGGATTACACACTGAGTTTTCATAAACTCACCCTTCAGCTTTTTTGCGCAAGTAACCCTTAGGTAGATCAGTGCTGCGAGAGACTCGATGGTGGCCATACAATCGTTTTGCTTCTATTTAAACTTTTAATTTATAAGTAATTTTTGTTTGGGTATTTGTTTTGTAATAAGGCCCCTTTAAGTTTTTATTTTAATTTGAGGTTTATTTACTTAGAATCGTACTTGCTAGCAGTAGGCCGCGGTTTTACAAAGAAATAAATGCTTTTCAAAACACCACGCTACTAGAACACATTTTATAAGGCTTCCGCAACAAACAATGGTTTTAAAATGCAATAACAATCTAACATGATTAATAATTTGCTAAACCAACTTAAGTTTTAACATTAGACAAGATATTCTAATTTTTCGTAAAGTTCACCATGAGGTTAACATAGAACGGATTTTTCGATGGAACTATATTTTTCGAAGTACACTATAATGTGACATCGTAGATTCGACCATAAGTCTAGGTCGTGTTTGGGGTGTTACATTTAGTGGTATCAGAGCTATGTTGCAAAACTCAGCTGCAGATTTGGGTTTCTTTTAAACTTAAATTTCGAAACAGAATTGTTTCAAAGGATTTGAAATATTTGAAGATGTTTTACTAAATATGTGGTACACAGAGTCTACGGAGCAGATCCTGTAAGTTCTTTGAAACTACTGCTTGTTTTAAATTGAAATAATGAGACTACTGTAGGCAATAGACCATACTGAAACACTCTATTTAGGGTAACATAAAACTGTAGTAATGCTACAATCTACGAAAACAAAACTCTGAATTACTGATAATATTTTTCATAAAATATTCTGTAATAAACACTGGAACTGTAAACTGATGCATAAAATTTATAAATCAGATAATACGCAAATCAGTAATGAGCACCAGAGGTACTCGTGAAAGGGGTACAAGAGACCGCGGCAGAAGACGTGGAGATGCTCGGGCTCGGTCTTCTACATCGGGCCATATGCCTAACGTTGAAGCTAAAGAGGCACTGCCTTCACCTGTGACTGAGATGGGTCACATGATCGTGTAGCTGGGGACGACGCACTATCCCAAGCTATGTTGCAAATTCTGGAAAGGGTCGCTGGGCCTAATACTGGTACTGTGGGTCCTGGGCTGGTTACAGAATGACTCTGGTCTAATAGGGCTGAGATTTTTAGGGGTATCGCTAGAGTTGCCCCTAATGTGGCTGTACCCTAGAGTAGAAACTAAAAGGTACAGTGTCGTTGCTACGAGATGAAGCCTATAAATGGTGGCTTACAGTTAAAGAGGGTACTTAGCCTGACCAGTTGACTTGGGAGTTTTTCAAGACTGCATTCTAAGGAAAATATGTGGGCGCTAGTTATGTGGATGCCCGGAGGAGGGAGTTTTTAAATTTGAATCAGGGGGATAAACTCGTGGCTGAATATGAGTCTGAATTTTTGTGATTAAGCCGCTATGCACGTGAGATAGTGGCAACTAAATATGAGCATTCTATTTTTTTCGAGGATGGCCTCAGGGATAGTTTAAGGATTCTGATAGCTCTACAGAGGGAGCGAGATTTTTCTGTTTTGGTGGATAAGGTGAAGATCACCGAAGATGTGAAGCGCGCTGAGCGCCAAAACCGTTAGAAAGAGAAGGGTAGGAACAAGAGGGATTCGGAGCCCTCAAGTTCATTTCAAAGGCCTAAGAAAAAGGCCAGATTTGATGGGTCGGCCAGAGTTGGGGCCTCTGTTCTCATTATTGCATCTTGGGCTGCTGACCTTGTGCTTTGCTTGTGGGGAGACGCCGCCATCGGGGTGAGTCTTTGAAAAGGATAGGGGCATGTTTGAGGTGCGGATCTATGGAGCAGCGCATCAGAGATTGTCCACAGAAGCCGATCAGATGCAAGCTACTAGTATGGGTACTGTTCAACTACCAAGAGGTGCTCAGCAGCCACCACGAGGCCGAGGTCCAGGCAGAGGTGTTGGTGATACTGAGGCGAGGCATCCGATAATGGTTTATGCTGCACGTCACCGAGAGGATGGATACGCCCCAGATGTTATTACAGGTACGTTCTTTATCCATAATGTACCTTATACTGCATTGATTGATGTTTGGTCTAAGCATTCTTATATAGCATGCACTGTATTTGAGACTTTGGGTGTAATGGTTGAAAACACTACGAGTGAGGTTACTGTGTTGAGTCCATTAGGGCAGTCAGTGAGAGTGAATAAATTATTTAAGGATGTACCTTTGGAGGTTCAAGGAATGATCTTTTTGTAAAATTTAATGGAACTCCCTTTTGGAGAATTCGACTTAATACTGAGCATAGATTGGCTAGTTAAGCATCAAGTGAACTTGGATTGTGCTACTAAACAGGTGGTACTAAAAACTGCGGAGGGTGACAAGGTAGTTGTAATTAGGGAATGTCAGAATTATTTGTCAAACGTGATTTCTTCACATAGAGCCGAGAAATTGGTTCGTAAGGGTTGTGAGGCGTATCTAGCCTATATCGGTGTTTCTAATTATAAGGTTCCGTCTGTTAAAGATATCAAAATAGTTAAGGACTTTTCGGATGTCTTTCTCGATAAACTACCTGGGTTACCTCTAAACCGTGAAGCTGAGTTCGGGATTGAGCTCCTGCCTGGTACAGCTCAGGTGTCCATCACCCCTTATAGAATAGCACCGAAGGAGCTTGTGGAGCTTAAAGCCCAGATTCAAGAGTTACTAGATCAAGGGTTCATCCACCCTAGTGTGTCTCCGTGGGGAGCACCAGTTTTATTTGTGAAAAAGAATGATGGAACTATGCGTATATGCATCGATTACCGGTAATTGAACAAATTGACTATTAAGAACAAGTACCCCCAACCGAGGATAGACGATCTATTTGACCAAGTTCTGAGGAGCTTCGGTTTTTTCTAAGATTCATCTCCTATTGGGGTATCATCAACTGAGAGTCAAATAGGCTGATGTTTACAAGACATCATTTAGGGCTCGTTATGTTCATTACGAGTTCCTAGTGATGCCGTTTGGACCGATGAATGCACCAGCAGCTTTTATGGATTTGCTGAACTGAATGTTCTAGCCCTATCTGGATCGGTTCGTAGTGGTTTTTATAGATGATATTCTGGTGTATTCGAGAACTGAGGATGAACATGATGCACATCTTCGGGTTGTTCTGCAGATTCTGAGGGAGAAACAACTGTATGCCAAGTTTAGTAAATGCGAGTTTTGGTTAAGAGAGGTAACATTTTTGGGCCATGTGGTATCGGTTGAGGGGATTAGGGTTGATCCCCAGAAAATTAAATGTAACACCCCTAACCTGTATCCGTCACCGGACTAGGGTTATGAGGCATTACTGAACATAAATACAATTCCGAACATTCTCATGCTAACACAAGTCATATTCATATTTACATGTAAAGCATATAAAAAATTAAATATTAAACATACATTATAAACATATTGCATATACGAATTATAGGTTGATCACTTTATTGATAAGCGAATACCAAAAATAAAAATCAAACTTTATTTTCTTAAGTCAAAACGTACTCATATTTAACCAAATAAATAGTATCACAAGACATGTTATCTCTTAACACATATGACATTATCTACTACCTACTCAATATTTATCTTCATCAATTATACCTATTATGCCAATCACATAAGCATCACATATGAAATTTCAATTCCATTAAAAAAAAAACGAGTCATAATGGCAAGCATAATTCAATTATGCACAAATGCATATATGCATATATATATATACAATCAACATCTTGCTCCTTTGTTAAGCCAACTTACATTTCCTTTATAAAACCTAAAATATCATAATAATCTCTTACTATATATTCGAACTTAATATATATATATATATATATATATATATATTTATATCATCAAATGCTTATTTACATATTAACAACTATATCAACCATAAAAACCAATTTCATGTATATATATTTTATCTATACCCAACCACAACCGAATCATCTAAACATACTCATGATAATTTATACACACCATGACCGACTCATCAACCATAATCAAGTCCACCAATCATTTTCAAGCTATTTCCAAAAAGTATAGCACCAATCATATATACCATTCATTCATTTCATATAACATTATAAACAAAACAGATTAAACCATTACCAAACGTAACCAAATTCAAACTTTAAAGTTAAGCCATATTCGCTTGGCTCAAATTATACATATCCAAGGTCGAACAAAATACATATTATCCTATACATGCCATAAGTTCGAAAAGAGACTTTAAAAAGTATCGAAGGTTGACGATAGTGTGGATAGCTTCTCTGACAATCCCTGAGCTCATAACTTATAACAATATCTATAAAGAAGAGTAATAAAGACACACACAGAGCAAGCTAACTTAGCTTAGTAAGTCATAAGCAAATTTAACCATTCAAAATAATAATCAAAACATTTTAAACAAACCAAATTAATACATTAATGTTATACATTATCTCGATCATATCATCTCATTTATTTTTTTTTAACTTATACTTTTACACAAAAGGGTAACCTTGGCCGAATACTAATATTTCACATTTAGCATAATACCATTCAAATTTTCATTCCCAAAATAACATTATCTCAAATATGCTTACATTCAAATATATATATACTCATGAATCAAACTCAAGTTTATAAACTAGCATCACTCATTTGGTTGATTATAGAAAATCAAATATAATATCATATACGTGCATACCTATATGGCCGATTATGCAAGATCAAATTTAACATCACATATGTACTTACTTATATGGCCGAATATACAAACTCAAATATAATAACACATTTGTGCATACCTTCATGGCCGAATATTCAAAATCCAATATAACATCACATATGTACATACCTATGTGGCTGAATATATATACAAAGTCATTTAACTCAATTTTACTTGCTCAATTTCCACAAAAACTTAAAATCTTATAAGCATGAAAATAAATCACCGGTATAAAACCTGCTAGGCATAAGCCTGAATCACACATCGGCACATGGCCTGCTAGACTCTAAGTCTGATATTAATACCGGCAATAAGCCTGCTAGGCATAAAGCCCGATTACATTCACCAGCATAAAGTTTGCCAGGCTCAAAGCCAAATATCACTATTATAATGCTATCTTGTACACAATTCATATAACAAAAACTCCATATATTCCATATAGATCATACGAACATTTAAATAATATAACTCTGTCGAATTAAACTCAAATACAATATTTCTATGCTTAAACACATTCGGCTAGCTCTTTTATGAATGTATAGATTCCAAAACAGCATATAAAACCAAGTTACATTCAATATAAATGATGTTTAATTGATTAAAGACTTACCTCGGATATCGACGAATGTTATAAATCGGCTATTCGACTATTTTTACTTTTCCCCGATCCAAGTCCGATTTCTTTTGTTCTTGATCTATATAATTTCAAGTTAACCTCATTTAAACACAATTTCATTCAATTTAATCCAACAACACATAAATGGGAAAATTACTATTTTACCCCTGATATTTCATACTTTTACAAATTAGTCTTAATTGCATAAAACACAAAATACACAAAATCTTCATTCAACATGCTTAGGTCGAATGTTCATCTAACACATATAAATAAACACATTTCATTTATTTTGCATTTTAATCCCTCAATTTATTATTTTTGCAATTTAGTCCTAATTACTTAAAATCTTCAAAAACTCCAATACAAAACATGTTAATCTAAAACATATCTTTAATTTTTCATCATAAAACATTACAAAACACAAATATTCATCAATGGCATAACTCAAAATATTCATCAAAATCAAAAATTAAAGCATGGGTCTTGAAGATTACTAAGCAACTATCTCAAAAATGTAGAAATTATCAAAAACCGAGCTAAAACTTGCCTTGATTGAGCTTAAGCAAGTGCCGAACCCTAACTTATTTTTATTTTCTTTCTTGTTTAATACATTCGACAATAAGAAGAAAAAAATGAGTGAGCACGGCTTTATTTTTTATTTTATTATGACATATATTAACATGTTATTTATTTTACTTTCTTAACCTTTAACATTAAATAATAAACCATTATATGTTAAGGTCATGTCCGTCCACCACATATACTTTTGGTCCAATTGCATCTTAAATGCTTCCACTTACAAAGACATCAACAAATAAGCACTTTCACATTTAACCACCAAGTTTTCATTTTACGCGATTAAATCCTTTTATTTAATCGGACACTCAAATGACAAAATTAAATCACGAAAATTTCACAGACATAAATTCACACAAAATAAACACAGGAAATAATTTTAAAATATTTTTCTGACTCGAATTTGTGGTCCTAAAACCACCGTTCTGATTAGGGTCTAAATCCGACTATTACAACTCTCCCCCCTTAGGGATTTTCGTCCCTGAAAATCTTACTGGTGAATAGGTTCGAATAACGCTCTCTCATTGTATCCTCTGGCTCTCACGTTGCTTCCTCAACTCCGTGTTTTTTCCATAGTATTTTGACTAACGGAAGCTTCTTGTTTCGCAAAGCTTTAATCTCACGAGCCAAAATACAAATCGGTTCTTCCTCATATGATATATCTGGCTTAATCTCAATTTCGTTCAGACTAATCACGTGTGAAGGATTGGATTGATATCTACGAAGCATCGAGACATGAATACATTCTGGATCTTTTCTAGCTCAGGTGGCGACAACAGTCTATAGCAACCGGCCCAATCCTCTCTATAATCCCGTAGGTCTAATAAATCTCAGACTCAATTTGCCTTTACGACCGAATCTGAGTATTTTTTTCCACGGCGAGACTTTCAAAAACACTCTATCCCCGATCTGAAACTCTATGTCTTTACGTTTCAAATCAGCATACGATTTCTAACGATCTGATGCTGTTTTCAGACTTTCATGGATCACTTTCACTTTCTCTTCAGTTTCTCTGATCAAATCGACCCCGTGTATCTTATTTTCACTGAGCTCAGTCCAATATAATGGTGTACGACATTTACGACCGTACAAAGCCTCATAAGGTGCCATTTTGATACTTGATTGAAAACTATTATTATACGCAAATTCAATCAAAGGTAAGTATCGTTCCCACGTACCTTCAAACTCGAGAATGCAACATCTTAACATATCCTCAAGTAGCTGAATAATTCGCTCGAACTGACTATCTGTCTGGGGATGGAAAGCAATGCTAAAATACAATTTCGTACCTAATGCATCTTGTAGTTTTTTCCAAAACCGCAATGTAAACCTTGGATCTCTATCTGAAACAATAGTTATAGGCACACCTTGTAACCTCACGATCTGAGAAACATACAATTCAACCAATTTATCAAGTGAGTAATCTGTACGAATCGGAATAAAGTGAGCAGATTTAGTTAATCTATCTACAATAACCTAGATCGTATCTTTCTTGCTCGGTGTCATCGAAAAATCGGATACAAAATCCATCGTGACTTTGTCCCATTTCCATTCAGGTATCATAATCGGCTGAAGCAAACCAGAAGGTACCTGATGCTTGGCTTTTTCTTGCTGACAGACTAAACATTTCGATACAAAGTTAGAAATGTCTCGTTTCATACCTTGCCACCAATAGTGGTGTTTCAGATCATTATACATTTTCATACTACCCGGATGAACAGATAGTCGACTATTATGTGCTTCATTCAAAATCATCTAAATCAACTCTGTATTTCTCGGAACACATATTCAGTTTCTGAACTACAAACATCCCTCAGCATCTACTTGAAATTCTGAATCAATGTTCAAATTATATTGAGCTCGTTTTGCTATTAAATCATTATCAACCTTCTAAGCTTCGGAAATCTGCTGAATAAATAACGATCTTGCTTTTAACTCAGCTATTATCACACCATCATCTGACATAACCATATGTGCATTCATTGCAGGCAAATCAAACAAAGATTTTCAACTTAGAGCATCAGCAACAACATTAGCCTTTCTTGGGTGATAGTTAATCACAAGTTCATAACATTTTAACAATTCTAACCATCGGTGTTGTCTCAAATTCAGATCTTTTTGAGTTATCAAATATTTTGGGCTTTTGTTATTAGAATAAACATGACATTTTTCCCCGAACAGATAACGACGCCATATCTTCAATGTGAATACAATAGCTGTCAATTCTAAATCATGTGTCGGATAGTTCTTTTCAAGTGGCTTTAACTGTCTCGAGGCATAAGCTATAACTTTGCCTTCCTGCATCAAAACACAGCCCAAACCATTTAAAGATGCATCACTATATATAACAAATTCTTTACCTGATTCTAGCTGAACTAACACTGGAGCTTCGGTCAAAAGGGCTTTCAACTAATCAAAACTTTTCTGACACTTTTCTGACCACTCAAACTTAACATCTTTTTACAAAATCTTGGTCATCGGGTTTGCAATCATCGAGAACCCTTTCACAAATCATCTATAGTAACCAGCAAGTCCCAGAAAACTTTAGACTTCAGAAACGTTTCTCTGAGGTTTCCAGGCAAGTATTGCTGAAATTTTGCTCGGATCAACCTGAATACCTGATGCTAAAACAACATGTTCCAGAAAGCTAACTTCATGTAACCAGGACTCACTTTTACTAAACTTCGCATACAACTATTTTTCTCTTAAATTCTGTAACACAAGTCTCAAATGCTCGGCATGTTCGATTTCATCACGGGAGTAGATCAATATATCATCAATGACCACAATCATAAATCGATCTAAATACTGTCTGAAGATCTGATTCATTAAATCCATAAAAACAACAGGTGCATTAGTAAGTCCGAATGGCATAACTAGAAACTCATAAAGCCAGTACCTCGTTCGAAAAGTAATTTTTGGCACATAGGAGTCTCTAACTCTCAACTGATAATAACCCGATCTCAAATCTATCTTCGAAAACACTGAAGCCCCTTTCAACTGATTGAACAGGTCGTCAATTTGTGGCAACGGGTATTTATTCTTTATAGTCACCTTATTTAGCTAGCGGTAATCAATCCACATTCTCATAGTTTTGTCTTTCTTTTTCACAAATAAAACTGGCGCACCCCAAGGAGAGAAACTCGGTCATGCAAAACCTCTATCTGTTAACTCTTGCAACTATGCTTTCAACTCTTTTAATTCAGTAGGTACCATTCGATACGGAGCTATTGAAATCAGAGTCATCCCCGATACTAACTCAGTACAAAACTCTACCTCTCAGATAGGTGGCAAACCCGACAATTCTTCAGGAAACACATCCGGATACTTGTACACAACTGATACGAATTCAATCTTCTTTTCAGTTACTTTAATATCAAGTACATAAGTAAGGTAAGCTTCACTACCTTTTCTCACATACTTCCGAGCTAAGATCGAAGATATTACTGCTGGTAAACCATTCAGATCATTAGATTCAATCTGAATAATCTCGTTGTTTTGATATCTCAAATCAATAGTCTTTCTTTTGCAATTAACAACAGCATCGTGCAAAGTCAATCAATCCATACCCAAAATTATATCAAACTCGTCGAAAGGTAACAACATCAAATTAGCTGGAAAGCATGAATCTCGAATCATCAACGGGCAATTTTTACATACTTTATCAACCAAAACATACTGTCCCAGGGGGTTTGATAGTCAAATCACAAACTCAATAGACTCAACAGGAAAAGTCTTACTGGATACTAATGTTTCACACACATAAGAATGAGTCGAACCAGGATCAATCAATGCAATAACACTAGTATCATAAAGAGTGAAAGTACCGGTAATAACATCTGGGGAAGAGGCATCCTCACGAGCGCGTATAGCATATGCTCTGGCAGGTGTATGAGACTCAGATCGGACTGCTGTATCTTTCGTCCCTCTCTGACTACCATCTACATTACCCGAATGCCTGGGTGGTCTGCCTCGCGCTGACATGTTGCTCAGTCTCGCGTTCTGAACAGTGTCTTGCTCTGCTAAAATCGGGCAATCTCAGATAAAATGATCCTTCGATCCACATTTAAAATAAGACCCATCATGTAATCTGCGATCTCCAGAATGCCATTTACCACAATGCTTGCACTCGACTCTATTCTGTCGAATATTGCCAACACTAGCTATCGAAGTGGCTCGTGAACTCATAGGAGGTCGGTCTCGATCTCATCTAGAAAAGTCTAAAATAGCTTTAGATCGACTAGAATCATCTCTGAACTTCTTCGATGCTGAGTGAAAAGTCTTACCCGATGATCTTTTACAAAAATCTCTAGCTTCAAAATCAGCTTTTCTTTTCTCTTTCCCGAGTTCTTCAGCTTTACAAGCTCGCTCAACAAGTACCACGAACTCTTTGATTTCAAGTATACCAACAAACAATTTAATGTCTTCATTCAAACCATCTTTGAATCTTTTACACATGGTAGCTTCGGTAGAAACACATTTACGAGCATATCGACTTAGTCTCACAAATTTCCGTTCATACTCAGTTACGGTCATACGACCCTATTTCAATTTCAAAAATTCTTTACGTTTCTGGTCGATAAATCTTTAGCTGATTTATTTCTTACGGAACTCAGTCTGAAAGAATTCCCAGGTCACTCTCTCTTTCGGGACCACCGATACTAGTGTATTCCACCAGTGATATGCAGTGTTTCGTAATAAAGATATGGCACACTTTAAACATTCATCCGGAGTACAAGATAGCTCGTCGAACACACGGATAGTATTATCAAGCCATAACTCAGCCCGTTCAGCATCTTCATCATCATCATTAGCTTTAAACTCTTCAGCCCCGTGTTTTCTAATTTTATCTACAGGAGGCTTATTAAATCTCACTGGATCTATCATCGGAGGTACCACAGGTATCGGAGATGGATTATTCAGAGGTGGAGGTTGTTGTGCAGCCGAATTAGTCCAGATATACTGAGTAAACTAATTGTTCATCATTTGGTAGAAGGCTTGTTTAGCCTCCCCCTCATGGCTACTCGAGACCGACCGAGATTCAACTAGCACTGTCCCATGCGCGGGAGCAGACGCTACACTCTCGACATCATCAGCTACAGCTCTGTCGAGATCCATTTACTATATAAAAGCACATTTTCAAATGTTAGAAGTCATCACACTATCGCAAAAATATTTATGACATGTATAGCTAGACTCACACACGCTACGTTAGTCCTAGAATCGACTAAACCGTAGCTTTTATACCAATAAAATGTAACACCCCTAACCTATATCCGTCACCGGACAATGGTCACGAGGCATTACTGAACATAAATACAGTTCCGAACATTCTCATACTAACACAAGTCATATTCATATTTATATGTAAGGCATATAATAAATTAAATATTAAACATACGTTATAAAACATATTGCATATACGAATTATAGGTTCATCACTTTATTGATAAGCGAATACCAAAAATAAAAATCAAACTTTATTTTCTTAATTCAAATCGTACTCATATTTAACCAAATAAATAGTATCACAAGACATTTTATCTCTTAACATATATGACATTAACTACTACCTACTCAATATTTATCTTCATCAATTATACCTATTATGCCAATCACATAAGCATCACATATGAAATTTCACTTCCATTAAAAAAAAATGAGTCATAATGGCAAGCATCATTCAATTATGCACAAATACATATATGCATATATATATATACAACCAACATCTTGCTCTTTTGTTAAGCCAACTTACAATTCCTTTATAAAACCTAAAATATCATAATAATCTCTTACTATATATTCGAACTTAATATATATATATTTATATCATCAAATGCTCATTAACATATTAACAACTATATCAGCCATAAAAACCAATTTCATGTATATATATTTTATCTATACCCAACCACAACCGAATCATCTAAACATACTCATGATAATTTATACACACCATGACCGACTCATCAACCATAATCAAGTCCACCAATCATTTTCAAGCTATTTCCAAAAAGTATAGCACTAATCACATATACCATTCATTCATTTCATATAACGTTATAAAAAAATGAATTAAACCATTACCAAACGTAACCAAATTCAAACTTTGAAGTTAAGCCATATTCGCATGGCTCAAATTATACATATCCAAGGTCGAACAAAATACATATTAGCCTATAAATGCCATAAGTTCGAAAATAGACTTTAAAAAGTACCTAAGGTTAACGATAGTGTGGATGACTTCTCTGACGATCCCCGAGCTCGTAACTTACAACAAAATCTATAAAGCAGAGTAACAGAGACGTACAGAGTAAGCTAACTTAGCTTAGTAAGTCATAAGCAAATTTAACCATTCAAAATAATAATCAAAACATTTTAAACAAACCAAATTAATACATTAATGTTATACATTATCTCGATCATATCATCTCATTTATTGTTTTTAACTTATACTTTTACACGAAAGGGTTACCTTGTCCGAATACAAATATTTCACATTTAGCATAATGCCATTCAACTTTTCATTCCCAAAATAACATTATCTCAAATATGCTTACATTCAAATATATATATACTCATGAATCAAACTCAACTTTATAAACCAACATCACTCATTTGGTCGATTATAGAAAATCAAATATAATATCACATATATGCATACCTATATGGCCGATTATGCAAGATCAAATTTAACATCACATATGTACTTACTTATATGATCGAATATATAAACTCAAATATAATATCACATTTGTGCATACCTTCATGGCCGAATATTCAAAATCCAATATAACATCACATATGTACATACCTATGTGGCCGAATATATATACAAAGTCACTTAACTCAATTTTACTTGCTCAGTTTCCACAACAACTTAAAATCTTATAAGCATAGGCTTGAAAATAAATCACCGGTATAAAACCTGCTAGGCGTAAGCCTGTATCACACACCGGCACATCGCCTGCTAGACTCTAGGTCTGATATTAATCACCGACAATAAGCTTGCTAGGCATAAAGCCCGATTACATTCACCAGCATAAAGCTTGTAAGGATCAAAGCCCGAATATTACTATTATAATGTTGTCTTGTACACAATTCATATAACAAAAACTTCATATATTCCATATAAATCATACAAACTTTTAAATGATATAACTCTGTCGAATTAAACTCAAAAAAAAAATTTCTATGCTTAAACACATTCGGCTAGCTCTTTTATGAATGTATAGATTCCAAAACAGCATATAAAACCAAGTTACATTCAATATAAATGATGTTTAATTGATTAAAGACTTACCTCGGATATCGACGAACGTTATAAATCGGCTATTCGACTATTTTTGCTTTTCCCCGATCCAAGTCTGATTTCTTTTGTTCTTGATCTATATAATTTCAAATTAACCTCATTTAAACACAATTTCATTCAATTTAATCCAACAACATATAAATGGAAAAATTACTATTTTACCCCTGATATTTCATACTTTTACAAATTAGTCTTAATTGCATAAAACATAAAATACACAAAATCTTCATTCAACATACTTAGGTCAAATGTTCATCTAACACATATAAAAAAACACATTTCATTTATTTTTCATTTTAATCCCTCAATTTATTATTTTTGCAATTTAGTCCTAATTACTCAAAATCTTCAAAAACTCCAATACAAAACATGTTAATCTAAAACATATCTTTAATTTTTCATCATAAAACATTACAAAACACAAATATTCATCAATGACATAACTCAAAATATTCATCAAAATCAAAAATTAAAGCATGGGTCTTGAAGATTACTAAGCAACGATCTCAAAAACGTAGAAATTATAAAAAATCGAGCTATAACTTCCCCTTATTGAGCTTAAGCAAGTGCCGAACCCTAACTTCTTTTTCTTTTCTTTCTTGTTTAATACATTTGTAAATAAGAAGAAAAAAATAAGCATGCATGGCTTTATTTTTTATTTTATTATAACATATATTAATATGTTATTTATTTTACTTTCTTAACCTTTAACATTAAATAATAAACCATTATATGTTAAGGTCATGACCGTCCACCACATATACTGTTGGTCTAATTGCATCTTAAATGCTTCCACTTACAAAGACATT
Source organism: Gossypium anomalum (assembly GCA_025698475.1). Lineage (NCBI taxonomy): Eukaryota > Viridiplantae > Streptophyta > Magnoliopsida > Malvales > Malvaceae > Gossypium > Gossypium anomalum. The sequence goes on from CM046963.1 coordinate 47,122,879, forward strand.
AATAAATAAGCACTTTCACATTTAACCACCAAGTTTTCATTGTACGCGATTAAATCCTCTTATTTAATCGGACACTCAAATAAAAAAATTAAATCACGAAAATTTCATAGACATAAATTCACACAAAATAAACATAGAAAATAATTTTAAAGTATTTTTCTGACTTGGATTCGTGGTTCCAAAACCACCGTTCTGATTAGGGTTTAAATCGGACTGTTACATTGAAGTTGTTCTGGATTGGAAGCCACCTAAGACTGTATCTGAGATTCAAAGTTTTCTGGGTCTAGCAGGGTATTATAGACGTTTTTTTGAGGGGTTTTCATTGATTGCTGCACCTCTTACTAAGTTGTTGCGTAAAGGGGCGTCGTTTGACTGGACTGATAAGCAGCAAGAGAGCTTTGAGAAGCTTAAGAAAGTTCTGACTGAAGCCCCTGTCTTAATACAGCCAGAGTCTGAGAAAGAATTCACTATCTACAGCGATGCGTCACATGTTGGTTTAGGATGTGTGTTGATACAAGAAGGTAAGGTGGTGGCTTATGCGTCTCGTCAGCTTAAGATGCATCAGGTGAACTATCCGAGACAAGACTTGGAGTCGACCGCGGTGGTTTTTTCACTGAAAATTTAGAGGCATTACCTGTACAGTGAGAAGTGTATCATTTACACAAATCACAAGAGCCTCAATTATCTCCTCACTCAAAATGAGCTAAATCTTAGGCAACATAGATGGATTGAGCTGCTTAAGGATTATGACTGTTCGATTGAATACCGTCCTGGTAAGGCTAATGTGGTGGCCAACGCATTGAGCCGTAGGGCTATGACAGATCTGAGGGCAATTTTTGCTTGTCTTAGCTTATTTGATAATGGTAGTATACTGGCTGAACTTCAAGTTAAACCAAGGTGGATTGAATAGATTAAGGGTAAACAGTTAGAGCATGAGTCACTAGGTCTTCGATTCCGATAGACAGAGTGGGGAAAATTTAGATTTTGGACTGAATAGCGAAGGGATACTTTGTTTTCGTGGGAGAGTCTGTGTACCGAAAGATACTAATCTAAGGCAATCTATACTGCAAGAGGTGCATAGTAGTCCTTATATTATGTATCCTAACGGGAATAAGATGTATCGAGACCTTTTTGAATTGTATTGGTGGTCTGGTATTAAGCGTGAAGTTACTGACTTTATGAGTAAATGCCTTACTTGTCTGTAGGTTAAGGCTGAGCACCAGTTACCTTCAGGGTTGCTTCAGCCAGTTAAGATTCCACTGTGGAAGTGGGAGAGGGTGACTATAGACTTTGTTAGTGTGCTGCCCTTAACGCCTACTAAGAAAGATTTAGTATGGGTCATCTTGGATCGATTAACCAAGTTTGCCCATTTCATACCTATTCGTACTGATTACTCGTTGCAGAAGCTGGCTAAACTGTATGTGTCTATGATTGTGTGATTGCATGGGGTACTGGTTTCCATAATATCTTATAGAGATCCTCGCTTCACGTTGCGATTCTAGAAGAAGTTACACGAGGCTTTAGGTACAAGGTTGGACTTCAATACTGTGTTCCATCCTCAGACAGATGGACACCAGAGAGGGTGATTCAGATACTGGAGGACATGTTAAGGAGTTGTGTGATTGACTTCTGAGGCAGTTGGGAAGACTATTTGCCACTAGCAGAGTTTGCGTATAACAATAGCTACCAGTCTAACATACAGATGGCACCTTACGAGGCACTCTATGGTCATAGGTGTCGTACTCCTTCGTGTTGGACTGAGTTGGACGAGCGGCGTGTTCTGGGCCCTGAATTGATTTTTGATACCGAGGATAAAGTTAGATTGATTCAGGATTGACTGAGGGCAACATCAGACAGACAAAAGTCGTATGCGGATCTAAAACGTAAGGAAATTGAATATTCTATGGGGGACTTAGTCTTTCTCAAGGTCTCACCATGGAAGAAAGTAATGAGGTTTGGACGGAAGGGCAAGTTGAGCCCTAAGTTCATTGGGCCTTACCGCATACTGAAACGTATGGGACCGATTGCCTATCAACTTGACTTACCTCCAGAGTTGGATCAGATTCATGATGTGTTCCACGTCTCTATGTTGAGGCGCTACTGCTTTGATCCTGCGTATGTTATCTCGACTGAGGAGATTAAGGTTAGGTCAGATTTGACCTTTGAGGAAGAACCGATTCAGATTCTAGACCAGGATATAAAGGTCTTGAAGAAGTCTATCCCACTGGTTAAGGTACTTTGGCGTAATCACAACTTAGAAGCGGCCACATGGGAACCCAAGGAGGTGATGCGACAACAATACCCTCATCTGTTTTGACCAGGTAAATTTCAAGGCTGAAATTTTCTTTTAAGTGGTAGAGTTGTAATGCCTCAAAATGTAGGTACTTATTTTCTGTGTGTTGTGTAACTCAAATGCATGCTTGTCTCAATGGTTAAGTGTCTTGGGAAGTGCCTGAGAAGTCTTGGGTTCAAGCGTGGGCATTTGCAAAAACTTTGTTTTTAGGAAATTAACCCTTGCCTTTAGTTAGTAGACTTTGAAATTAATGTGAGTAAAGCATGACAGAAAGGGCCTGCCGGTCAAGGGGTAAGTGGCGTGTCATTACTGCTAGAGGTCTTGAGTTGAAGTCCTGTGTTGCACAAGAAATGTTTTATTTTGTTGCTGTGCCGTGTAGGAAGTTGAATATCAGTAGAACTTTGAAGCTAGTAGGCGGTTGGAGTGTTTGAGAGGGAGGGAGTGTGTGGCCAAATTTTAGGAGGATTATGAAGGGGATTTTGATAGTGATCGGTGGGAGAGATTAGGGGAGGGATTTTAGAAGAGAATTGAGGGAGGTTGAGGTGTGAGGGAATGGTTTACCGGATGTAGGAACTCCACTATGCCAATTCGGTAATTGACTCTTAGTGCCGAAATTGTGTGGTTTTTGCTCTCCTTTTTGCTCATTTTCTTTCTTTGGGTTGAGGTTTTGTTTTGGTAGCCGAATTTTGAGTGTGACCATTCGGGTATTTTTCTCCTTCTGCATTCTTTTCAGTTTTGCTTTCCCTTTCGACCATTTCTCTACTATTAGCCGAATCTCTTTTCATCTACTATTCTACCTAACGTGCTCATCCTTGTACCCTTAACTGAATACCATTTTTCCCTCTCAATCGATTCTTTGCCGTCATCATCTTCTTTTGAGTAGTGGCCGAATATTGCTTTCTCTTCTCTCTCGTTTACCATGGCTTTTATCGAGCATCTCTTCTTGTATTGTGAAAACCAAATACACTTCCTCTCATATTGTTCTTTTGATTCTCTTCTCTTTGCACTTTTGTGTTGGTTAGCTGAATATTTCATCTCAGGTTCGAATGCGCGGTTATTGTTTTCTTCCCTCTCTCTGTTGTGATAGTTTATTTTACCTAACACCCTTCTATGTTACCAATTTTTTCTAGAAAAGTGGTTGTGTCAACCTTGCTTTTCTCGAATCTTGGTTTTCAGCTTTTGTTAGGTGTGGGCCGAATTATTTTTCTCCTTTTCTGGCTTAGCGCATTCGGTAAGTTACTATAGACTTGGTTTAATGGCTTACGTGTTGGGTAATAGTTAACAAGTTACGACTGGGGTGTAGGTGGTCTCTAAGGATTGTGAACGACTTCTTGCAACGATTTGAGTGTGATCGATCAAGGCGATAGTAGGTAATCTCTTGAACAAGTTTTGGTTAGGGTTTCTTTCAACTCGTTTGTTAGGTATTTAACCAAAGATTCTATTGTAATAGGTTGGAGTGCACGTGGGCTAATTCACAAGTTTTCGCAACCAGGTGTGTAACCACACTGCTATAAACGTAGATCGGTAAAAGTCTAAAAAGTATGACTATTGACACTACACGAGCGGGCGCTCACTCATGTGGTAACCTGAACGCATAAATCGTGGCCGTTTGATCGTAAAGGCCATCATGACCGATTTCATGGGCTTAGGCTGTTTTGGGCCACGTTGGGCCAAAATAGGCCGTGTGGGCCCCACGGGCTCGTAAGCCCCACATGGGTAAACCACACGGACGAGTGGAGATTATTAGGCCAGGTTGTGTAGCTTACACGGCCAAGGCTATTTTTGGGCTTTGTAGGCCATACGGGCGTGTGGGCTCACATAGGTCGCATTATGGGCTTTGGGCCCATTTTCACTGTTTGACTATTAAGATTGCACGGGTCACCTGAGACGACTATGGACCTACTATTGGGTCGGTAAGTATACCTAGGCCCTAATTTGATGAAATGACCGTTATACCGCTATGAGGTAAATTGACTGATATATCCCTATGATATGTATGACTGTGATTTTGCATGACATGTTGCATACACGTATGATATTATGACATGACATATTGTATGGGGATGGGTTTACTATATTTGGAGGAAGTGTCTTTGTACTACTTGATTACTGTTGTATGTCTTGTTTAGTGCGACAAGAAGGTGCTATATTTTGGAGTGTAGGGATGGGTGGGTTGGTTTTATCCCCACATGGAGTGCAGGGTTGGACGTAGTGGAGTGTAGAGGATGGATAGGTAAGATTTCTGATTTCATTCTGTTACTATTACTGAAATGGGCTAAGGCCCACACTGATATTGATACTATAATGGGCTAAGGCGCTAACTAAGATTGAACTGCTATTGAAACGGCCTTAGGCCCAGACTGTAACTGCCTACTGTATGTCTGATTGTTGTTAAGGGATTACACACTGAGTTTTCATAAACTCACTCTTCAGCTTTTCTGCGCAAGTAACCCTTAGGCGGATCGGTGCTGCGAAAGACTTAATGGTGGCCACACAACCGTTTTGCTTCCATTTAAACTTTTAATTTATAAGTAATTTTTAATTGGGTATTTGTTTTGTAATAAGGCCTCTTTAAATTTTTATTTTAATTTTGGATTTATTTACTTAGAATCGTACCTGTTAGCAGTAGGCCGCGGTTTTACAAAGAAAAAAAATGTTTTTCAAAACACCATGCTACTGCAACACATTTTAAAAGGCTTCCACAACAAACAATGATTTTAAAATGCAATAACAATGTAACATGATTAACAATTTTCTAAACCAACTTAAGTTTTAACATTAGATAAGATATTCTAAATTTTCATAAAGTTCACCACGAGGTTAACATAGAACGGATTTTTCGATGGAACCATGTTTTTCAAAGTACACTACAATGTGACATTGCAAATTCGGCCATAACGTCTAGGTCGGGTTTGGGGTGTTACACGTTCTTTTAGACTGACCGACGATTTTTGAATGAAATGCGGCACTAAAGTTCAACTTTATACCCAAAGCCTCTTGTAACTTCTTCCAAAATCTCAAAGTGAATCTCAAATCTCTATCTGAAATAATAGACATAGGCACTCAGTGCAATCTCATAATCTTCGAAATGTACAATTCGGCTAACTTATCAAGTGAGTAGTCAGTACGTACCGAAATAAAATGAGTCGGTTTTGTCAGTCTATCAACTACAACACATACGTCATCTTTCTTTTTTAGAATCAAAGGCAAACCCGTTATGAAGTCCATTGTAAGTCTATCCCATTTCCACTCTGGTACCATCACTGGCTGAAGTAAACCCGAAGGCACTTGGTGTTTGGTTTTCTCTTCTTGACAAATTAAACACTTCGAAACAAACTCTGAAATGTCTCGTTTCATATCTGACCACCAATACATCTTCTTCAAATCATTATACATTTTTATACAATCCGGATGCACAAATAAACAACCATTATGTGCTTCATGAAGAATTTTTTGAATAATTTCATCATTTTTCGGTACACAAATTTTGTCTAGGAACATCAAACAATCATCAGATCCGATATGAAAATCTGAGTCACTACCCGATTCACAATAAACTTTTTTGGCTTGCAAATCACTGTCACATTTCTGTGCTTCACAAAGTTGTTGAAGAAACAACGGTCTAGCTCTCAAATTGGCTAGAATTGAACCATTATTGGACAAGGTCAACTGTGTATTCATCGCTCTTATAGAAAACAGAGACTTTCTACTTAACACATCTGTGACAACGTTTGCCTTACCCGGGTGATAATCAATGACTAGCTCATAATCTTTCTGTAACTCGAGCCATTTTCGTTGTCACAAGTTCAAATCTTTCTGATTCATCAAGTATTTTAAATTTTTATGATCAGATAAGACATGACATTTCTCACCGTACAAATGGTGTCTCCAAATTTTCAAAGCAAACACAATTGCGACTAATTCCAAATCATGCATCGGATAATTCTTCTCGTCCGGTTTCAACTGTCTCGAGGCATAAGCTATCACTTTGCCCTCTTGCATCAACACACATCCTAATCCATTCAGTGACACATCACTATAAATCACAAATTCTTTCCTTGGCTTAGGTTGTACTAAAATCGATGCCTCAGTCTATAATGTTTTCAACTTCTCGAAACTTTGCTGACATTTTTTGGACCATTCAAACTTAACATCCTTTTGCAACAACTTGGTTAGTGGCGTAGCAATCATCAAAAATCCATTGAAAAATCGTCAATAATAACCAGCTAAACCCAAAAAGCTTCTAACTTCTGATACATTTCTCGGTGGTTTCCAATCAACAATTGTGGAAATCTTACTTGGATTAATACGGATACCATCACCTGAAACAATATGTCCCAAAAACCTGACCTCTCGGAGCCAAAACTCACTTTTACTGAATTTAGCAAACAACTGCTTATCTCTCAAAGTCTGTAATACCACCCTCAAGTGCTCAGCATGCTCGGACTCGTCTCGAGGATAAATCAGAATGTCATTGATAAACACAACCAAAAATTTGTCTAAATACGATCTAAAGATCTAATTCATCAAGTTCATGAAAATAGCAGGTGCATTTGTTAACCCAAAAGGCATAACAAGGAATTCATAGTGCCCATACCTTGTTCTGAAAGCGATCTTCGGCACATCTGACTCTTTGACTCTCAACTAATAGTAACTAGATCTTAAATCAATCTTTGAAAATATCGTTGCTTCTCTCAAGAAATCGAACAAGTCATCTATTCTCGAAAAAGGATACTTGTTCTTTATAGTCACCTTGTTGAGTTGTCAGTAATCGATACAAAGTCTTATAGACCCGTCTTTCTTCTTTACAAATAACACTGGAGCACCTCAGGGAAAATAACTCGGTCTCGCAAAACCCTTATCCGTCAACTCTTGGAACTGAGCTTTTAATTCTTTTAATTTAGTCGAAGTCATTCTATACGAAGCAATAGATATTGGTGAGGTCGCTCGTACTAAATCAATACCAAACTCAACTTCTCTATCTGGTAGTAACCCAGGCAACTCTTCCGAGAACACATCCGGATATTCACAAACTATCAGCACTGATTCAATTTTCAATTCTGACACTTTTGTATTCAACACATAAGCAAGATACGCTTCACACCCTTTTTTTACATATCTTTGGGCAGACATCAAAGAAATCACAACAGGTAACTCACCCGACTCATCTGAATCAATCTGAAGAATTTCACCATTTTCACATTTTAGTTCAATAATCTTTCTTTTACAGCTCACTATGGCATCATGTAATGTCAACGAATCCATACCCAAAATAACATCGAATTCATCAAATGGCAACAACATTAAATCAGCTGGAAAATAGTGACCTCGAATCATCAAGGGACAATTATTGCAAACTCTATCAACTAATACATGTTTACCGCAGGGGTTTGACACTGTAATCATAAAATCAGTAAACTCGACAGGCAAGCTCTTACTAGTTACCAATTTCACACAAACATAAGAATGGGTCGATCTAGGATCAATCAATGCAACTACCTTAGTATTATAGAGAGAAAAAGTACCAGTGATAACATCAAAAGATGTCGCTTCTTCGCGAGCACGGATGGCATAGGTCTAGCAGGTACTCGAGCTTCGGATCTCACAACTGTATCTTTCTTCACACCTTTACTACTAGCTCCATTTCTGGTATTTCTCGGTGGTCTACACCTATTAGCAGTATTAATCGGCCTCGCACTCTGAAATTTTTCTTTCTCAACCATTCCGGGGCAATCTCGGATAAAATGCTCTTGAGAACCACACATGAAACAAGCCCAGTCATTCATTCTACACTCACTGAGATGATGTCTACCACAATGCTGACATTCATGTTTGTTAGACCTCACATTACCCACACTTGCCATTGAAGTGGCTTGTGATTTAGAACCCGAGTATTGCTTCCCACGATCTCTGTGTGAATATCTCGCTGAAACATTTGAACAGGAATACATTTCTTTAGATTTCTTTGAATGAGATAGAAATGACTTACTCATCGGTCTTTTCCTTGAATCTTTAGCTTCACATTCAGCTTTCCTCTTTTCTTTATTCAACTCTTTGGCCTTACAGGCTCCTTCGACCAATACCACAAATTCTTTTAGTTCTAACATCCCAACTAACACACAAATATCCTCATTTAATCCATCCTCAAACCTCTTGCACATAATAGCCTCGGTGGAAACACACTCTCAAGCATATTTACTAAGTCCAAAAAATTCTCGTTCATACTCGATCACTGTCATATGACCCTGTTTCAGCTCAAGAAATTCCTTAAGTTTTTGATCAATGAATCGCTGACTAATATATTTCTTTCGGAACTCCTCTTGAAAGAATTCCCATGTAACCCTCTCTCTCGGTACCACTAATACCAGTGTATTGCACTAGTGATATGCAGAATCTCTCAAAAGTGTGATGGCACACTTTAAACAGTCATCCGGTGTGCAAGACAGCTCATCAAATACCCTGATGGAGTTTTTGAGCCAAAACTCGGCTCTCTCAGGATCATCATCCACATTAGCTCTGAAATCCTTAGCCCCATGCTTTCGAATCTTATCAACCGGGGGCTTATTCAATCTTACAAATTCCATACCTAGTGGGGCTATGAGAACCGATTGAGGAATAGGTGGGGGTGGAAGAGGTTGGGCATTTGGATTTGTTCAAACAAATTTCGTATACCACTCATTCATCATGTGGAAAAAGGCTTCCCTACCCCCTTCTCCTTGAGTAATCATTGGGGGTCTACTATCAGATGTCGCTGCCCCTTGAGCAGAAGCTGGCGCATTACTTTCAACCTCATCGGCCTCAGCTCGATTGGGATCCATTTACTATATGAAAACTCAATTTAAAATTTTCAGGGGTCATCACACTATCACAGTTCATTTACGGCATGTATAGCTAGACTCTTACACACGCTACATTAGTTTGAGAATCGACTAAATCGTAGCTCTGATACCACTAAATGTAACACCTCTTACCCCTCTTTGACGCCAAAATAGGGTACGAGGATTATCAGACATAAACATAAGCAAACATACAAAATCGAGACGTAAATTTCCAACCAAACTTAAAACTTTTCATTTACATTCACATCATCCCTAAAACGAGCCTACGAGGCTCAAAACAAGCATTGGAAGTGGTTCGAGACTAAATCGAGAACTTTAAAAAATTTCACAACACTTGAAAAATTTTTCATATTTTAAGAGCCACACGCCCGTGTGGCTTGGGACACGCCTGTGTGGGCAGGCCGTGTAGTCCCACATGCCCGGGTCCCTAACCTATGTAACTCTCTATTTGTCGTCCAAGAACAAATTGAAGTCACACGGCCAAGGCACACACCCATGTGCTTAGGCCGTGTGGTCAATTTAATTTTCATAATTTTTTTATAAAATAGGTGCAGACTTCACACGCTAAGGGCACACGCCCATGCCTGAGGCCGTGTCATCCACACGTCTGAGACACACGCTCGTGTCTCTGCCCATGTGCTCAATATTGAGCATTCTATTTTGGAACAATTAAGGTGCAGGGGACACAAGCCCATGGGGCGAGCTGTATGTCACACACAGCCTAGACACACGCCCCGTGTGTCTACCTGTGTGGACAAAAACAAGGCTACCTTTCAAGCCATATTGTCACCCTTCCAAGCACAACCTACACAAAAAAACATAGCACCATTCCAAGTATATACATCCAACCAATTCAGCCAAAAACCATACATTCACACACCATTCACATGCTACCATCTATCACATACAAACATCACATACTAATTAACTTAAACCATGCAAATTTCCACATCCATGAAAACTTCATCATATGCATATATATTTAAATCAATATTAGCCAATTTCTTATGGCCATATACAAAATGAATTATCAACCAATATAGGCCAACACATTAGGCCAAATCAATTATGACACATAACAAGATAATCAAGTCCCTATACATGCCATAACTCAAAATATTGAAATCATTAGTACCTAAGATAATAAATTGATAATGTGACTGGGTCTCGGACAATCTCCGATCCCCGAGCTCGCTTGGTGACACTATAAGACAAGAGAAAAGAAATGGAGTAAGCTATATAGCTTAGTAAGCTCCCATGCAAATAATAAGCATTATAAACTTGCATTTAACTTACAATTAACATGAAGTGAATTAACATAAATTTCATTATGAATCTCATAGTCAAACTTACTCAATCACAACCTAACTGAGGGATTCATTACATATCGAGCTCATTAAGCATGAGTCTTATGTACATACCTGTACCTATTTACAACATACCATATTATTTCTCAACTTTGACAATTCTTATTGCATTTCCCGTTGAACCACTTGGAATACTAAAGGATACTCGGGTATCTCGCACACATAGTATTACACCAATGTCATATCCCAGATATGGTCTTACATGGGATCTCGTATCAATGCCAATAGCCCAGCTATGGTCTTACACAAAATCTCATATCGATGCCATATCCCAGACACTAAATGTAACACCCCTTACCCGTATTCAACACTGAAACAGGGTACAAGGCATTACCGGACTTAAACATAAGCAAACGTACAAAACCAAGACATAAATTTCCATCTAAATTTAAAAATTTTCATTTAATTCACATCGTCCCTAAAACGAGCCTACAAGGCTCAAAAAAACATTGGAAGCTATTCGGGACTAGACTGAGAACTTTGGAAAATTTCACAACACCTAGAAAATTTTTCATATTTTAAGAGCCACACGCCCGTGTTGGCAGGCCGTGTGGTCACACATGCCCGTGTCCCTAACCCGTGTAACTTTCTATTTGTCGTCCAAGAACAAATTGAAGTCACACAGCCAAGGCACACGCCCGTGTGCTTAGGCTGTGTGGTCGATTTAATTTTCATAATTTTTTTTATAAAATAGGTGCAGATTTCACACGTCCAGGGCCCAGCTATGGTCTTACACGAAATCTCATATTGGCATTCCAGATATGGTCTTATACGAAGTCTCATAATGATGCCATATCCCAGATATGGTCTTACACATAGCCTCGACAACCCTAATGTCATGACATTTGTATCCTACCTATTCCTAGGTTTAATAGGGATTTCATGAGTGTCATAACTTTTTCGAACACGTACAATGGTCGATCATAATTCATACAATAGTAAAGAATTTAAAATATAATTAAATCAATGCATTATTTACATAAGAACTTACCTCGGTACAAAAATAGTAGGAAATGGACCTAATCGTCAAATACTTTATTTTTCCCCCGATCTAGGTTTAAACCTCGTTTCTCTTGATCTATAATAGAAAATTTAACTCATTTATTAATCACAGTACTAAATTCAGTCCAAAACTTACATTATGGTAAAATTACATTTTTACCCCTAAACTTTGACATATTTACATTTAAGTCTCTAGGCTCTTAAAATGAAATCTATTCAATGTCATCAAGACCCAAGCCTAACCGAACCTCTTTCATGCTTATAACAGCTCACATTTTCCATTTAATCACACTTCTATACACATTTTGAAATCTTTTTACAAATAGGTCCTTTTGACATTTTCATCAAAAATCACCTAGCAAAAGTTGTTTATCTAACATTAAACTTGCATAATCTACCATTAGACATCAAAATACACAAATATCTAACATGGGTCAAACCCTAGACCTCAATCATCTCTCAAATTAACGGTAGAAATAGATAGATCAGGTGACAACGACTTCAAAAATGTAAAGAGCATTAAAAACAGGGCAAGAACAAACTTACAATCGAGCTTGAAAAGTGGTAACGCCCTAGCTATATGTTCCTTGAAATTTTCAGCCAAGCATGAAGAAGATGGACTAAATTTTGGCTTGATTTTTGGTTTTTAATTCATTTAATTACCAAATGACCAAAATGCCCCTAACTTAAAACATGACATTTTTCTTACCTCATGTCCATTTTTGTCCACTAACTTAAAAAATGGTATAATTACCATCTAAGGACCTTCAATTTAAAATTTCATAGCAATTTGACACCTCCAGCATGTAGAACTCAACTTTTGCACTTTTTACAATTTAGTCCTTTTTGCTAAATTGAGTGCCCAAACGTCAAAATTTTAGAATCAAATTTTCACGAAATCATTTCGTAAAACTGTAGGCCATGGAAGTGTAATAAAAACAAATTTTTCTACGTCAGATTCGTGGTCCCGAAACCACTGTTTCGACTAGGCCCAAGATCGGGCTATTACATTAGCAGCTTGTGGATCGGCTTCAAGAATTTACAAGGGAGGTGTTGATTTGGGTATAGGGTGGGTTGAAAGAAAATGAAGGATTTTGGAGTGTGGCAAACAATATGGGTTGTGGTTGAAACTTCTCAAGAATTCGGGAAACAAGCACTTTCACAACTACTCTCTTTCTTTTCTTTCCTTTTTTTATTTATAATTTTTGAACTCTTTTTTTTATATTTCGAATTTTGTACACAAAATATACTATATATAGATTCCTCTTTCTTTTATACGAATTTTTTTAAAAAAAACTTACTCTAGGATTGCTATGAACGTCTATACTCCTCGATTTTAACTAGCTTTGATACCAAATGATGCGATCTCATGTTCGTTGTTGATTTCGAGTCGCAAATGCTTCTGATCATAAAATTGAGAAGTATTGTTCCGCTTGGAGTTAAGATGAAATTCGTCTAAGTGAAAGGGAATTAAGCAAAAGGGTTTAAAAGGATTTTGATATATGAAGTTTAGGGTTCGGCTTAGTAAAGTAATTAAAATGATTCTTATGTTGATAGTTAGGGCGGAATAGATTAAGCTTAAGGTCAAGAAAGAACCAACACTATAGATGAGTATTAACCCAAATCTTATAGGACACTTAAGATGAATGGATGATAGAAATAGGACCTTGACCCACTATCTATTAAGAGATAGGAACGAAAGGTATCGGGGTTGAACGCCACACTCAAAGAGTGATAAGTTCACAAGAAACAAGGTAGACACCACTAGCAAGGCTAGATAAGTCAGCTTTAGTCTTAAACGAACAATGAGAGTTGAATAAACTCACAAAAGTTATATTAAACATATAAGGTGCAAAAGTCTGATTTACATCAAATAAGTTTCATATTTATAGCTCAAATCCTTGGCTAGCCAAATGGACATAAAAGAAACTAAATGGACAGCTTCAAATTAGCTTAATTGAGCTGAAACTTCTTGACACCTTCCTAAAACGTCCCATGAAGTCTCCAAGGTCAGTTGAGCTTTAATTAAAGTGAAAATGGAGTTGAACCTAGCTGAATACAATCGGCCAAAGGTGTGAACAGCCTTTAAGGAGTTACCTTGGGTTGCCGAATAGTCATGAGCTTTAATGGGCACCTTGGGCACTTCAATGGACTTGTACATGGTTCAGCTGAATATGAACAGCCCTTGTAGTGTGAAAGCTAAGAACCGATTAATCATGTGTGTGAAAAGACGCTCCAGCCGAATTGGACAAGTGTGAAAACAGTTGGGGCTATTGACATGCACGAAAACGCAACTTGGAAAGAGAAAACAACAGCTCTCTTTTAGCTCTTGTAATAACCAAATGGTTGCTTAGAGGATGGCAACCATCAGCACACCATCTTAATTGTCATCCATGCATGTACCTACAACAAATAAATTCAGCCAAGTTAATTTTAAAGACAAATTAAATTTGGCAGCTAGGACAAATTTAATTCGGTTAGGACAAAATTAATTCAACATATAATTAATTTTTCCTAAGCTAAGACACATTAAAAACAACCAATTAAAAAGTACTTAACTAGGACATAATTAAAACACTCTTTTAATTAAAATGTCCAGATTATGACACATTTAATAACTTAAACTAAATAACTAAATTAACTAAAACAAATTAAATATTTTATTCCAGTAAAATAATGCGCAAGTTAAAAGTGAACTAAAATGAGCTCATTAAGCTAGGGCCGAGCTGGATGAGCTTGAAGAAGGTTGTGAGGCATGTTTGGCTTGCTGTTCTAAGAATGCTCGATAAGCCCAGCAATGATTTTGCCCCAAACTTGATCGACTAAGGCTGCTACAACATCTTTGAATCTCTTAGCTCGAGCTCAGGTTATTGGCCCTAATGGTAGCTCAATAGGATCCATGTCAGCTCTAAGTGAGTCTCGGGTCTTGGCCGTATCATGATATCTTTGCTCTATGCTGAGAAGCTGGTCCGAAAAGGTTGCAAAGCTTATCTAGCCTATGTCCTGAATGTCGATAGTAAGGAGATAAGGTTGGATCAGATTTGGGCTGTTTGTGATTTTTCAGATGTGTTTTTTAATGAGTTACCTCGTTTACCGCAGAATAAAGAAGTTGAGTTCAGTACTAAGCTCTATCTCGATACTACTTTGGTGTCTATTGTACCCAATCGCATGGAACCTAAGGAACTGAAAGAGTCAAAGCTGCAGCTGCAAGAGCTTTTGGATCGTGGGTTCACTTGTTCGAGTGTGTCTTCGTGGGGAGGACCAGATTTATCCGTTAAGAAGAAGGATAGGACTTTGAGGCTGTGCATTGACTATCACCAACTGAATAAGTTAACCATCAAGAGTAAGTATTCATTGGCGAGGATTGATGATCTATTTTATCAATTTCGGGGAGCTTTAGTTTTCTTGAAGATTGATTTGCGGTTCAGGTACTACCAGTTGAAGGTTAAAGATTTGGATGTGATGAAGACTATTTTCAGAACTTGGTATGGTCACTACGAGTATCTTGTCCTACCATTCGGATTTATGAAAGCACCTGTCACGTTTATGGACATGATGAACTGAGTTTTCCACTCCTACTTGGATCGATTCGTAGTGGTCTTCATAAATGATATATTGGTGTATTCTTGATCTGAGGATAAGCACGATGAGCACTTGAGAGTGGTTCTACAAGTTTTGTGAGAGAAACATTTGTATACGAAGCTAAGCAAGTATGAGTTTTGCCTTCGTGAGGTGGTTTTTCTTGGTCATGTCATTTCAGCAGAGGGTTGATCCAAAGAAGGTTGAAGCGATTTTGACTTGGAAGCCACCGAGAACTATTTTTGAGGTTAGAAGTTTCTTGGGGTTAGCTGGTTATTACCGTCGCTTTGTTGGGGGTTTTTGAGCATTGCTGCTCCTTTGACAAAGTTACCTTAAAAGAACACTACCTTTGAGTGGACTGATGAAAGGCAGAAGTGTTTTGAGAAGCTGAAGTTGATTTTAACCGAAGCGTCTGTGTTGACATAGCTAGAGTTCAGTAAGGAGTATGCCATCTACATTGATGCTACTTATATAGGTTTGGGTTGTGTGCTGATGCAGGAGGGTAAGGTAGTTGCTTATGCGTCAGGGTAGTTGAGGCCACATGAGTGTAACTATTTGACTCATGATTTGGAGTTGGCTGGCATAGTCTTCATGCTTAAGATTTGGCGTCACTATCTGTACGGTGAGAGGTGTGTGATTTACTCCGATCACAAGAGTCTTAAATATCTCCTAACCAAAAAAAGTTAAACTTGAGACAGAGCCGCTGGATCAAGTTGCTGAAAGATTACAATTGTGCGATTGAGTACCATTTGGGAAAGGCAAACATAGTTGCAGATGCTCTGAGTCGCAAGCCTCTAGTTGATATGAGGGCTATATTTGTGAGGATGTCTATCTCTGAGGATTTGGGTTTTTTGGCTGAACTTCAAGTGAGGACAGTTTTTTCGCCGCAGATTCGTGAGCGTCGACCTTTTGATAAGAGTTTGGCCCGTCGAATTTGTTAGGCTGAATCAGGAGTTCAGGGAGATTTTGATCTCAACTCTAATGGCATTTTGTGTTTTCGACGTCGTATGTGCGTTCCAGAGGACGAGGATCTGAGGCACTTAATTCTTACCGAGGCACCTAGCAGTCCTTATCTATGCATCCTGGTGGGAACAAGATGTATCAGGATCTTCGAGTTCTGTATTGGTAGCCTGGATTGAATAAGGATGTTGGTGACTTTGTTGCCAAATGTTTGGTTTATTAGATGGTGAAAGTTGAACATCAGTGTCTATCAGGTTTGCTTCAGCCTATTCAGATTTTAGAGTGGAAATGGAAAAGATTACGATAGACTTTGTTTCGGGTTTGCCTTTGACTTCGACACGTAAGGATTCAATCTTGGTGATTGTGGATAGATTTATGAAGTCCGCACATTTTCTGTCGAACCATACAACTTTCCGTCTGCATCTGTTGGTTGAGCTCTACATCCAAGGGATTATTCGTCTTCATGGAGTTCTTGTTTCGATCATATCAGACCGAGATCCGCAATTTACTTTGAGGTTCTGGAAGGTGTTACAAATGATTAATTATATGCCATGATTGTATATGTCACTATAAATGTATGAAATGTTATATGCTAAATTGATGATTATATGCCATGATTAATTATGACTTTTGATACATGGTTGAACATATGACATTGAACTATTATGGATTGATATTGTGACTAAAAATTTGTATTTGGTTGGTTTTGATTTAAGCATGATTTGGGTGTTAATTTACTCATCGTTTTATTAACATTCACTAAGCTTTTTAAGCTCACACCCTCACATTCATGTAGATAACCAATGGGATTGAGAAGTTGAGGAACCGAGCAAGAGAGTTCCAAAAGATTAAAGCTCGTTAAATATTTAGTTACACGTTTTAGAGATGTTAATTGGGAAATGTGGCACTTCTAGGACTTAGTTTAGTTTTGATAGTAATTGGAATTGGACATTGAACATTTTTAATTTTGGATGGTTTTATAATATCATATATGCATGTTTGAGTTTGATTATTGAATAATTTACGGTGTATTGTTTCATGATAACACAGTGATTGATAACACGGAGTGTGAGGCATGATGTTTACACTAACCAACGTTTAAATGAAGCTTCCATGGAGTCATTTACTAGCGACTAAGGTACGCCACTTGTTTGAATTAACTAGTGGGTGATATGCATGAAATTGAATGTTTAATTCTATTTATTGAGGATTAATTGGTGTTAATAAATTCAATTAAAGGAGTATGAATATGTATGATATTTAATTGTAGCTAAATTGGGCTTAATTGGACATTAAAATACTCAAAATCAAGTTTAAAATCAAATTTTTCGCACAAAAAAACTACAGCGAACTGTTGGGGGTTTGAATTTTGGTCTTTTTAAATCGGTTCTCTAGTCCGTTTAAATTACAAAATAGTCATGTAACTTGATAGGTTTAATTAGAGCCTTAAATAATAAGGAAACTTGATAAAATTTTAAGATTAGACTTTTAATTGATAAAATTTGTTAGAAATGCACTCAATTTAATATTCTGGCATAGTAACTGATAGTTTGAAATTGTTACGATTTAGTCATTAATGATAAAACTTAAATTAGACATAGAAAATAAACTCGGATTAAGCTGAAATTTTGAGGGCTTACATGAATTGACTAAAAGAGGGTTGGTAAATGTTTAGATCTGAATTTGGTTTAGTTTAATCGTACCTGGTAACATAATAAAAATGCCCTTAGGTTGAATTACTTATAAAAAGTTTAAAATTGGTTCACAAATTGCTACCACATTAATAATTAGCTAATAAATGGATAAGACTGAGGTGTTATAAGGTCTGGGTGTGTCTTGGGAGGTCGTTAGCCGGAGAGTGACTCAGGTGGCTAATGTAACGTTTCGAATTCGAGCCAAACCGTCCCAGTCGAGTTTAGGGTGTCACAAGTAAAGCCATGCGATGCACAAGTCATGTACCTAACATATAGGCTATGGGTTCCATCATTTTAGAGCTTAAGCCTCCACTTATATCAAAGCACATGAGTTCTATATGCATGGTCAGTGAATAACTTAGAATTTAGGAAAATCACACTATGAATATCACAAGTGAATTAATTCACAAACAGATTCAGAATCAATTCATCTAGGGTCCAGTCCAATGTATCATTCTACCAATGAATACATCTATATCTCTACCCATGAAGTCAACTACTCCAATAGCCAAGACTAGTCATCTCCCTAATTCAAATTGTAGATGACATAATAATCCTTCTCATTATTTGAATCAAATGCTCACTTCGATTCTTTTACGAGATTATGGACTTATTTAGGTTATCTACTAAAGTAAGTTGTCTTTCTTGCAATGTAAGCGTTCTTACAATGCTAATTATCTTCAGTTTGAACTTAGACAATCAATGAGCTAATATTTGCTTGTCATAATTTTGCTATGTGTGCAAAATATAAAAGACAGAAATACAAAAGACATAATAGTGAATGTGAAATTAACTTTATTTATTTATTCATCGTTCAAATAAATAGAAAACAGTTACATGTTTACTACAATATGGGCACATTTCCCAATATGAAGTTGTAGCAACTATTACATTGGACAGTTAACATCACTTTATAGCAATTATCAAAAGCATATGCACTTTTGATGATTACTTCACCAATATCATTAGTCACTATACACCTGATTTTAGTGAAATTAACAAGCATACCTTAATCACAGAGCTAACTAATACTCACAAGATCGGAGTTGAGATCATCTACAAGTAAAACATTATTAAATCAAGGCATACTCAGTATGTTTAGAGTTCATTTTCCAAGTATTTGACATTTCTTCCCATTACAAATGGTCACCCTTCCTACCAGACAATCTTCAAACTCAGTGAGGTAGGTCTCGTTACCTGTCATGTGTCATAGATAGCCATCATCAAAGTACCAAATTCCATCAACAATTGATTTCAAGGAACAATGAGTGACCAACAAACATTTGCTTCTTTCTTTATGCACACTTTCTTTTACACTTTTTCAATAGTAGTGCCATAGGGAGTGGGCACTCTCTTTGGTACCATATTTCTCCATATCATATCATGGAGCATCTTAAAGCATCTCTTTGGTACCATATTTCTCTATATCATATCATGGAGCATCTTAAAGCATCATAGTCTTATATGGCTTGAGGAACCACAATAGTGAAAAATCACCTTATGAGAGTGATCATTATTCTTGAATACCTTAATTACCATTGGCTTAAAGTAGTTACCAACTTTCTTCAATAACTTTACCTTTATTCACAAATCCTAAGCCTCACTTTCCTTGATCTCTTATCCAATTGTTGATATTTCATCGAGTTTGTTGTTATTAGTAGAGAAATTTTCAAGTAAAAGCTTGGTTTGAATAAGTTCTTCTTTTATCTTTTCCATGTTGCTCAATTCTTCTACAAGAAGTTCTTCTTTAGTACCCACTTGTTTGATCAAAACAACATTCTCATCCTTTATTTGATTATTTTCCTAAGATAATTGATTGTTAATATCACATATCATTCCCTATTTACCTAGCATCACCTTATAGGTATTAAAGAAGCCCTCATCAATCCCACTATTGACATATTTATTAGAATCTTTATCTATTGTACTGAGAGAGAAAGCAATAAAGTTTTAATGATCCTCTTTAAAACTAGATCCATTAAAAGAGTCCCCATCACTCAAAGTTACACAAAGTGACTTCTTATTCTTCTTCTGAGTGTGGGCACACTAGGATTGGATGTGACCATATCCTTGACACTCATAGAATTTCACACCCTTCTTGTTCTTTTCAAATTCTTCCTTGATCATAATTCCCTTTGATTTTGGTTTTTGGAACATTGACATTGGCTTCAAACTTCTTGAATCTCCTTGCTTGCTTCTTGAAATCCTTGTTGAATTTCTAAGTGAATAAGGTTATTTTCTCCTAAAGGTCTTCTACGGTAACATTTTGGGGAAGTAGGCACTTCCTTATTTACTTGTAAAAAAATGTTTTTTTTTCTTCTTTGCCTCTGCTTCATTTTGCTTTATCCAGATTCATTTAAGATGTTTGTAGAACCAATAAGCTTATCTATGGCTAATCTTTTGAGATTCTTAGCCTCCTCAATTGTTGTGACCTTGATAAAGAACATCTCTAAGAGAGATCTTAATACATCTCTTGCAAGTTTGGTGTTTTTATACTAGCCTCCCAAGGTAAAAACCTGATTTGACAAGTCACATAATTTGACATAAAACATTGAGGTCAGCATTTGCATCTTTGATTGTTTAACGATTGAGGTGCCTTCATGATTAGTCTCTAATATATCTCAAGTTAATTTTAGCACAGTGCATTTGGCAATTCTCTTAAATTCCTGCAGATCAACTTCACAAAATATTACATGTAATTTTTTGTTGTTTACATTAGCCAGTTTTTCTCCCTTTCTAGTCCATTATGCCTCTGGCTTGACAACTCTACCACTTTTAGTGTCCATCTTGGGTGGCTTCCAACCAGTCAATATAGTTAGCCATGCCTTCCCATCAATAGACTTAATGTATGTCTTCATACATGCTTTCCAATAAGTATAATTTCCAACCTCGAGCATAGGAGGTCTTGATATGGATGAAACTTCCATAGTTTAATTCTAGCAACACCATAGATCTCCACTAGCTACTTTAAGTGGTAAGCTCTAATACCAATTGTTACCATGAAACTATTGCTGAGAATCAAACTACACCAGTGAACTAGTGCCAAGAGAGTGGGAACTCCTTCACCACCAAATATGAAAAATAGTATACATAGAGAACATAAAGAAGTTGTTTACACAGTTCGATTTCCCTACATCTATGGAGCCTAGCTCAGTGAGTATTATCCACTCTCTTCAATAATTACAACAAGTGAAATCAGAACAGCAGTTTCAAGACCACAAATTCGATGAGTAACTTTTTATTTTATTATTTAAATGGTGTTTATGAAATTTTATTAGGGTTGTATTAAAATTTCATTAAGAAACTTTAGTGTTTGCATGATTAATTAAGTAAAAAAGACTAATTTGTAAAAAGTGTAAAATTTGAGTTCTAATAGATAAAAAGGCTAAATGACTATGGAAATGGAAGTTAATGGACTTGACTGGTAATTATACCATTCATAAGTTTAGTGGATGTGCATGGCATGATATTATTGCAATTTTTTTAGTTTTTAAAGGTTAATATGGTAATTAGGTAATTAAACTAAAATCAAAAGAACAAAATAAGGTGTATCATCTTTTATTTTTTCACCTAAAAACCTATTTTGAAGAGAAAGAACACCATGGATGAATGCTTGGTTTGGTCAAGCTTTGTTTAATTGCATGGTGAGTTTCCAAGCCCCGAAGCCCCATTTTTAATGATTTTTATGTTTTTGAGATCGTTGTGGCTTAATCTAGCTAGCCCGGGGATTAATTTGTAAACCTGTTAAAGATTAAAGGTTATGCCATGAAAGTTCTTAAATGATTCTTGATGTTTAATGCTAGATTATGAATCTTTGTTGATAAATAAACAAGTTCTGTAAAGTGATTTTTTATGAAATTTGCATTTAGGGATCGATTTGTAAAAGTGGCAAAAATTCATGTTAAATTTATGAAATGATGGTTTAATTGGGTTGATATAGGTCCCTAATAAATTCGATTAGCTTGAATGAGGGATTAAAATGCTTAGATTTCAATTTATGAGATGAAGGACGAAATTGTAATAAGTTAAAATGTTAGGGGTAAAATGGTAATTTTGCATAAAATTGAATTATGGATTAACTTGATATTTAGAAGTACTTAATGGAATGAAACTATTGTTTTAGATTACGAACGGGTTGATGATCGTGGAAAAGGAAAGATTTCGGAGTAGTTCCTATGCTTTGCGATTACTACAAATTAGTCTTGTAAGTTCGTTTTATATTTATTTTTAGTTGAATTAAATACCTTGTTAGTGATTTAAATCTTTAAAGTTTATTATGGAATGATGCTTAAATGTCGAATTATACTGTTATTCAGGCTTTGTGCCTAGCAGGCTTATTACCGGTGTAATAAAAGTTAACATCCTTTAGAAATTTGGTATTTGATAGCAAATGAGTTTACTTATTGAACTTACTAAGCTCCTTTGTGCTTATTAGTTTGAGTAGGACTCTTGGAATCATTGCTTTGATTGGATCGACTTGGAAGCTCACATACTATCATCATCATCTTGGTAGTCATTTTGGTACTTGTTTGTAGTTGGTTAAAGCGGCATGTAATAGGAGAAGTCCTTAGTATTATGATGTTTTGGTGAATGTATGAATGTTAAAGTTGGTATGTTTATGCTTGTTGATAATGAATGGTAATGGATTTATCATGCATGACTAGGTAAGTCCTTTCGGAACACTTTTTAATGGTAGATGTATAAAGCATCTTGGTACAAAGTGTTGGAGTGAGAATGGTCAATTATGTTGTGTTTTTAAGCTTAATATGGAATAAGATATGATATTAGTTGTATATGTTTGAGGTGCCTATGAGTGGCATATTGGTTGAATGTTAGACGGATGATTTAGCATGTTTTTAGCTTGTTTAAGGTCACTTTGATTAGGTCTTTTGGCTGCTAAATGGTTTACTTAGGTTCCAAGTAAGCTTGAATTAGTAAAATTGTTGTTTAAGGTTCATTTTGGGTCCACATGGCCTGAGACACAGGCGTGCGTCTCAGCCGTGTATGGCACACGGCCTGGCGACACATCCATGTGTCATCTAACAGTTCCTTTGTAGGCAAGTCAGTGAGTTACACGGCCTAGCACAGGCTTGGCACACGGGTGTAACAGCCCATTTTAGAACCTAGCAGAATAGTGGTTCGGGACCACAAATCTGAGTTAGAAAAATATTTTAATATTAATTTTTGTGCTTATAATATGTGAATTGACATAGTTGAAAGTTTCGTATAAAAATTTGATTGTTTGTGTGCTTAATTTGATACAAGGGCTTAATCGCGTAAAATATAAAAGTTGCATTCTAATTGATAAAGGCACTAATTAGCTATACAAATGAAATGTGGAGACTTGCATTGACCATTTGAATGGTAAGTGGACAATTATGGACATGTTAAGTGAATTTTAATGATTTATAACTAAAGGCTAAAATGGTAAATCATGAAATAAATATAGTAAATTAAAGAAAACAAAAGAAAGTGCATGAAAATCACTTGTTTCAGCTGAATGTTGAAGAAGAAGAAACCATTTTTGGTTCTTTAGGGTTCGATCATATCTAAGTTCAATTAGGTAAGCATTCGAGCTATTTTTTAATAATTTTTACATTTTTTGAGATCGTTGCTTTGTGTTTTATAAAGCCCATGCTTAAATTTGAGAAATTGATGATAATTTTGAAATATGCCATTGATGCTTTAGTGAGCTTTGTGATGATAATTGATGTTATATGGAAGCTTGATGGTAAATAAGCATGTTTTGTCTTTGGATTTTTGATGAATTTGAGTAATTTGGATTAAATAGTGAAAATGAGATTTTGAGGGACTAAAATGAGATATAAATGAAATATGTGGACTTATGTGGACTATATGAGTATTCGGCCAAGCATGGGAAGTATGAAATTTTGTGTATTTTGTGATTTTGTGAAATAGGGACTAAAATGCTTAAAATGTGAAAATGTGAGGGCTAAATTGTAAAATACCCTAAATATGTGTATATGGATTGAATTAAATGATTTGATGAATAAATGAGTTAATTTTGAATACATTTAGATCAAGAAAAGAGGAATTCAAACTTAGATCGAGGGAAGTCGAAGGTTATAGAGTAGACAATCCGAGTCGACAATTTCAAGTACGAGATAAGTTCGTACGGGATAAATGATGTTACAATTTATGTTTTAAGGCTTTGATAGGCTTAAATTGTAAACATTTGACTATGGTGTGAGTACGATGATAGATCGACTATGTTCGGCACTAAGTGTGCGATTTGAAATAGCTTCGGCTATAAATAGCACTAAGTGTGTGAATTGGAATAGCTTCAGCTATATGTGGCACTAAATGTGCGATATTGAGATAATTTCAGTTTAATATGATGGCACCAAGTGTGCGATATCTTATAGCTTTGGCAAGATTATTTGCACTAAGTGTGCGATGTTTTTGTACGTAGAAAGATGATCTAACGAATTAGTGCACCGAGTATTGAAGTGATAATGTAAGAGATAAGTACGAGTTCGTGCAGATATCTAATGAATATTTATGGTTAACGATATGGTGTATGAGATAAATGAACCTATGTGGTTGATAATATTGTGTATGAGTTATATGCAAGGATATGTGAACTAAGGAAATGGTATGAATTGAGAAATGGTAATGAATGAGGTTGAGTAGTGATATGAATTGAACTATGTGTTAGCTAATGTGTCTTATAGCTTTTAAATGTTAAGTTAAATGTATTATACTACGAACTTACTAAGCTCTAAGCTTACTGTGTGAAATGTTCTCTGTCTTACAGTGTTATAAAGCTAGCTTGGATTCGGGAATCATTAGCGACTCACTCACACTATTGAACATCCATTTTGGTACCATTTTGAAGTTGTATATATGGTATATGGCATGCATAGGCTAGTGTCACTTGAATATGTTTTATAATGTATATATTATACCATGTGATATGGCTAGTTTGTGTTAAAACTTATGGTTGATATCGATATATGTTATGTGATGCAAATGTGCCATTATGATGTGCTTTTAGTTGGCCAAAGGAAATGGTCAATTTGATGTGCTTGTATGTTTGGAGTTTATGGAACATATGTTTTGGTATGTTTTTGGTTTGGACTTGGTATGATTTGGTTGATAAGTTGAGAATGGAAGTTGTTGATAATGTAATGGCATGAATGATGTATGTGTTCGGTATTGAAATTGGCTGAAATTGTGTTGGAAATATGATTGGTTTAATGCTTGTAGGTTTGACCCAATTGGGGTGGCAAATTGGCTATTCAAATGGCCTATTTTTGTCCACAGGGGCAGAGACATGGGCGTGTGTCTCAGCCGTGAGTGACACACGGCCATGTGTCCTCTTGGGTACCCTATGAATTAAAGTCAGCATACCCTCCAGTTTTGACACGGCCCAGACACACGGGCATGTGGTCAGCCGTGCGGCCAAGTCAGTAACCCCCTTAGTTTTCACATAGGCTAGGCACACGAGCGTGTGACCTAGCCGTGTGGGCAAGTCAGTATGTATGCCCTGTATCCACACGGCCTAAGACACGAGCGTGTGACGTGTGCAAATGAGAAAAATTTTCAAAGTTTCTAAAGTTTTTGAATATTGTCGGTTTAGTCCCAAACCTCTTTTAAGTATGTTCTAAGGCTTCATAGGGTCTTATAAGGGACAATATAATTGCGTTTGAATGGAATTAGATTATCAATGCATATATGTATGGATGTGTGTGTGAATGCTGTGTATGGTTCGGTAATGCCTCGTAGCCCTATTCCAACGATGAATACAGGTTAGGGGTGTTACAACGGGCATGTGACACAGTCGTGTGTCCCTAGTTCGAAGGTTACATGGCCTGAGACACGGGCGTGTGTCTCAACCATGTGAGGCATACGGCCTGGCCAGACGGCCGTGTAGCCCTTTTGTGAATCTTTTTCCTAAACTTCCCAAATGTTTTCAAATTGGTTCCGATTTGTTTCCAAGGTATTTTTAGGACCTTGAAGGCTGGATTTAGAGACGATATATTAAACATTTTTATCAAGGTAGCAAAGCATCAGACTCATTATTTATTTAATATTCAATTCAAGAAAATATTTAATCTTTTTATTAATCTGAGCACATTTTAGCCTTTCGTATACAAGGTGGACACTTAAAACCATAGAACCATATATAAAATAGAACTATAGGAATAAGCACAATATATAAACGATACTCCAGTGCGCGTTAACACACAACTTAGAACTATCTATGCACCAATGCGCAAAGCGCAACATATGAACGATACTCTCAAGTGTGAGACGCTAACATGCAATAACATATAACATATCAATAACGTGTTATACCCTATGGCATGCCCACTATACCTTGCTAACTTCCATGGAATGTATGAAGGATGATATAATTTAATTCACTACAATACAATTAGACCATTATTATAATCAAGTATAAGATAACATATGTCATTTATCGATACACTGATTTAAACATTCTAACTCAAATTGATTATTCGTATTTGTACACAAAAATTTGATAGCACAAATAACATTTCTAGTAATACATATTATAATTTGTCCATCTAATATTTATCATTTTTATTATCATGATTACTACTTCAATCTTGTTAATTCAATAATATCCAACAAATCAATATATGTTGAATATGCCTCATATTTCAATCAAATTTGAGAGATAACCTCCCAGTTAAACTTTATTTATTTGTTTCAGTCGAAATCTAATTAGTTTAGATTATTTTATTACTATTTAACCTATGAATTTAACCTATAAATAGGCTCTTTTACAACCTTAAAAAACACACCCATTAAAGTTTAGAACTCATAACACTTTTGGAGAATTTAGTGTTTACGTTTTGAGAGTTCTTTGTTTTTGGGTTTTAAGGTTTAGTTTTTTACCTTCATCTTTTGTACTCTTTGTTCTTTTGCCATTATAGTAAAATTATCTTTGCCCGTGGTTTTTCATGCTCTTTAGAAAGGTTTTTCCACGTTAAATTTGTGTGTCCAATTTCTTAATTTCTTCTGCTATTTTTTACTTGTTTGTTACTTAATCAGATCGATCTTAACAATATATTTACTAAGGCATTTGCAAACATAACTATTAAATAATCCTACCTTAATACCGTATCATTAAGACACCACACTAATTCAAGATATAATTTTTTTATAATTAATTTTTACTGTAATTAACATTTTGTTTAGGTTACAAAACATCAAAATCCAGCCGACTTCCCTTAGTTGGAGGTACCCTCACTAAACTCTTAAAAGTTAACTAAGCTCTTTTTTCTCCAGCCTTGTTTGTGTATGACAACTTGTAGTTAATTTCTTTCATCTTTCCGTTCTTCTCCCACCGAATGGGCAATTTTTGTTTCTAAACCCTTTAGCTTCCTTCATGGTGGGTTAAGTGAATGAAAGAAGAACGTGTAAAGGCTAAGTGCTTAAGCAAGTATTTCACTAATCACCCCACTTTTATTCCACACACTAGCTTATTTCTCTTTCACAATAGTCGAAATCTAGCAATGAAACTAACTTTTTCCCCTTTAATTGCTAGTTAAGGAAGGATACATGAGGTGTAAAGTAGACCTGCTCATGGGTCGGGCTACCTGGCCCGGTCCAAAGGCCCGCCCGAAATGTGAGAGGGTTTGGACAAAAATATAGGCTTGAAAATGGGCTTGGACAAAAAAAATAAGGCCCGTTTAAAAAACGGGTCGGGCCTCAGGTAAGGTATTTTTAGCCCCGGCCCGAATTCACTAAATGAAAAAAAAAATATGCTATTTTTTTTTTTGAATGTTATTTTCTTATTGTTTTCTCCATATTTTGCTACCATATTACTATTATGTTGCTACTATTTTGTTGTTATTGTTTGGATATTGTATAAAATTTATTTTATTATTAATTTTGTTATTATTTTAAAGGCATTTGTTAATTTTGTTATTATTTTAGAGGTATTTGCTTGTTAAGGTGCATCTATCTTAATGCTATTTAAGTTTACATATTTTTTAAATTTTATTTTCAATTTGTTGGGAAATATTTATTTTGATTTTTTTAGTATTTTTGATGTGTTATATATATTTAAAAATTATATAAAATAATATAAAAAATTAATACGGGCGGGCCGAGCCGAGCCCAATAAATTGGCCTAAATTTTTAGTTGAGCCCGGCCCGTCCATGAGCACCTCTAGTGTAAAGTCATCACCTATTGAATCTTTAAAAACCACGTTTCTCACTTCCAATTTGCTTAATCATGAAAGAAATTTGTGCTTATTTGGTTAAAAAAGTTACGTAGTTTTCATGAGCTAATTTCAAGTTTAATCCCTCCATACTAGTTGGAAATTTTCACCTCTAGTCCCTCATATTTTATAAAATTTTCAATTTAGTACTTGTAAGAAAATTTCTAGTTATATGTTATTACCATTATTAATTCCTTAAACTAATTCAATTCAATTTGATTCAATTGATAGTAATTTACTTAATAATTTTTTTACCATTTTGACATTTTTGAACTGTTACAGTGAAGGGCTAAAATTAATATTAAGCTAATAAAGAAAAGGTTATGTCAAACTTCTGTTATGAATTTAATGATAAGATTATTAAAATTTTAATTTCAAAAATTTTAGTGATTAAATTGAAAAATTTTATAAATGGTTGACAAAAAAGGATCATCATTCTTGTAATTTACCCTAAAGGAAACCAAATAAGCTTGGAATAGAATTCAAACGGAAGCCACATGCATCGAAAACACCAACATTAAACCATCCATGAAGAAAACATGTTAAAAGGAAATTGCATTTCATATAGACTGCTATTAAAAGGCTAATTGACTTTCTTATTTTCTTCTTCTTCTTTTTTTTAAAAAAAAAAAGGGCCTTATAATGTTGACGATTATCGTAATAATATGTTGAAGCCAAACATTTTTTTAATCATTTTTCTAATTTTTAAGATTTCATTAATTATAACATTTTTTATATTTTAATTTTTAGATTTTAATAAATTGTTTTTGAAGTAATTACCTTTATATTTTACGTCATACAGATGAAAGCGCAGATTTTAAAGAAAATTTAGGGTTTTAGTCTAATTTTTCAAAAATTAGGAAAATAGATTATTTGTTAAGAGAAGGTAAAAATGTCTTTCATAGCACCGTGCTTTCATCTTCTCGTGTCACGTCACTTGAAAACACTCATTTGCAGAATAATTTTTGTCCTTTTTTAAAAAAAATTAAAATTTTGATGACCTTTTAATAACCTTAATTAAAATTTTATTATATGCTTGGAGTTATATTGTTGATTAAGCATGGAATAGAAAAAATGATTAGACAAACAACATTTAGATGATAGCAAATTTAGGACCGTAGAGGAATTATGATTTTGAAATTTAATTCTAATCAATAGTATTTTTTTTATGTCGAGAACGAATATGTTATTTGAAGTTATCACGAAAATTTTAATTTATTTTATTTTAATACGTCTTAATTATAAAAAAAATAGTTAATAGCAGGTAAAATGGATACAAAAGTTTTGATGCCATTTTCTGATATAAATTTATATATTTTTCTGTTGCAGGTGCATGGAATGAACGTGAAGGCTTGTCAAAATGTTTGTATTATTTGTATCTTTCTATGTGGAGAAAATGAAAAAAATAAAATAAAATAAAATAAGGGTCGTGTTTGGTGTATGATATTAATAGTCTGTGATATATCTGGCAAGCTATATATGAGAATAATTTTTTTCTTTTACTCATGTTCCAAATATTATATACATATATGTATTATTAAGTAAAAGAGATTCATTTCAAAACAACATGAAAATAAGTCTAACCTCGACTAGTACAAACACCAAAATCCTCTTGGAGTTAAAAGATAAGAGGGTTTTCGAGTTTGTCTTATATAAAATTAAAATTCTTGCACAGCGAGCGAAAATTTGATGAATATGTTGATTTAAAATATATATATTTGGGATGATAAAAATGCTACATACAAGAAACACTTTCAACTGAAGTGGTAGGAGAGAGAGTGAAAGCGCATTGTCTTCTCTTTAGAAAATGACCCATTTCCTTAATTTTTTTTAAAAAAAAAACCTAAAACTTAAATTTTCTTTAAAATCAATATATATCCCTCATTAACTCTCTCTATATGTCACAAGTTGTATAGTTTATTATAAATAAATAAATAATAAAACTTATAATAAAGGTTAATGATTGCAGCCATAAAGCAACTAAAAATTTGACTAAAGCATATACACCTATCAATTAATAGTATAACTAAACCTAGCTTGATTAATTAAAATTTCTTTCTAATTAAAACTTCTATTATCGCATTTACTTGATCTATTGATTGCCCTATTAGATTTTCTCTAATTTGGTAGATTTATGTCTTCCTATTTTTAGGATTGCGTGCAACTCCACTCAATTATACTAGATTTACTCTTAAACAATGACTTTTTCTCCTCTAATCTAAGCACAACAGACATGGATTAATAGTCCGAAAATATTAAACCAAGAATTAAGCACACATAATTGAGAACAAGATTCAAGTATTTATTGCGTAGAACAGAAATAAAAAGACAAAATTCATTATAGGATTCATCTCTCCCAGGAATTTAGAAAATTAGTTCATAATTGCAAATAAAAACATTCCAAAGACAGTATAACCAGAAGAAATAAAAAAAAAAAACTCATAATAAACTTCAAAGAAATCAAAAGGAGATCTTCAATTTTGATGAAAATTTGCTTCAAAGTCGGCTTCAATGGTGTTCCTTAAGTTGTTTTCTTCAATATTTTATGACAGCTCACTCATCTCTTCTCATATTTAGTATATATAGGTCTTAGAATGCCTGAAAAACCTAAAAATTGTATTTTTCCAGGTGTTTGGAGTGCAGATCGCGATTTCCACACAATCTGGCACATGGCCATGTGGCATCCCATGTGGCTCACACAGCCGTGTGTCCAGCCAGTGTGGCTCCTGAAACTTGTTCCGATTTTTTGTTTTTGATCGTTTTTCGCTCCTTTTGCTCCCAAATACTCTCCTAAGTATAAAAACATGAATTTAAAGATTATGAGCATAAAATACACTATTTTGCATCGAATAATCATCCAAAAAAGCTTTAAAAATGAGAATAAAACATGTTACTTTTTATCACTTATCAATTAAATTAACTTTTCCAAGACAGTTAATTATAAATATAACATTTTATTTATTTTTCTTTTCATAATTTATTTTTCTAATTTTAATTAATTATGTTATAGTTAAATAATTTATAAAAAAATTACAATAGGGAGAAATGAATAATTTAATAACCTTAATATGTAAACTTTTTACCAATATTATTTTTACCCTTTTTTACAATTATATATAATAAATTACAATTGCATTTTGTGCATGGCGTGAAAATATTTTTCGCAATAATAAAACATTTGATTTAATAATTAACGTATAATCTTAAATTTTACTCAAATGGAGAGATTGCAATATATGAATTTTTATAATTTAATCAAAATTTATATAAATAAACACTATATATATTTTTTGAACACACAATTACAAAATGATAAAATACAAAACGTCTTCATAATTATACCCTCTTATTTATTACAAGCTATAGTATTTGAGTATCATATTCATAATGTTGTGGGAAAAAAATTTATACCCTGTTACTTGGAAAGTCCAGCATGAAGGGCTTTAAGCATTGACTTCGAAATTCTCTTGCAAAAACTTGTAAAGCTCCTCGGCCACCATGGAAGGGTATTCTTCATGTGGTAAAAGAGCACCAGCAACCTTAACAAACTTGCTGACTCCTCTTGCTTCCCTGAGAGCTTCCATCTCTGCTTTTGATCTCTTTGGAGATCCCTCAGTTGACACGATCAGAATGGGAATTTTCCCCTCCAAACCAGAAAAGAGTTCAAGGAACTCATCACGGGAGTTAACAGGGTCGAGGAGACCAGTCAAGAAAGCAGCGGGAACGTATCGGGATCCTTTCTCTGTTGTTAACTTGTATCTGCTTTGAACAAATGCTGGAGTCACATTTTGAGGATTTGCATACACATGAGACTTGTACTGGGATTGAATTGCCCCCTCATCGCTCACAAGCATATTATACATCACCCAACCAGCACCTGGGGTTCTTAAGATGCCCCTCAACAGCCCATATCTGATAATTACATGGGACAAAGGTGAAAGATTGTGGCTTAAGATTTATAGGAGAATTTTGAAAGCAATCATATAAAAATGGCAGATTGAGGCTCAGAGTGAAAGCTTGTTCGAAAACATTTGTAAAGAGATGTAAAATAAAACTTCGTCACAAAGGAGTGAAATGATATCTTACACATCAGCCTCCATTAAACTTCACACAATCTAGCACAGCATAATTGCTGCTCAAGGCCAGCAAACAGCTGTCCGTAACCCGCAAGGGTGAGATATCATTCGGATTTACCTAGTTTGCATACTGGAATCTCGACCAAACACGATAGGCAAGGGACCAGCCCAGGTTGGAGCGACTGCAGCAATAGCTTTCGGCTTCACCAACCCCTTTTTTGCTGCCCGAACCACCATTGTGGCAGCATGTCCACCTCCAAAGACCAACAAATCATTCTCTGTTTCAATTGCAGAAAAATTGTGAACAAGCTACATTGCCTCCTAATTAGATGTCTAGCAATACTTTCTCGGAATATCTGTTAAATGATGCAAGTGAAGACAAAATGTACCATATTAGAAACCTATGCTACTTGGGTTCAGGAGTGAGAATTTGATATGAGTATGTATCCAAAAGAGATGTATTTAAATTGTTTTGAATATTTTTCATACATTTAGAGAGTTCTTGGAGATCATATCTCTGGATGTGTCAATCGCATATGTCACATACAAATACTTCAAGAAAATCAACCCTAAATTGTGGCCTATTAATTGGGTGTTTACATTCTCAGGAATAACCTAGGTTTAAATCACAATTGTACTAAAAAATGACTTCAAGAAAATGAAGATGACATTGCAAGAAGGTCAAGCATCACTGAAGAACATTCTAGAAGAGGGGAGACACAAAACGTTGATTAAAAAAGAAAATCAAAATAACTTTTGACCTGAGATATTACCTATGCTGCTCAAACTCTTCATTTTTGTGGAAGTACCCATGTTCAATCCTAATGTTCCACACATAGATACGAGGAATATGATCTCAAAAGATCCTCCAACTACATGAAAAAACTAGGAGAAATTTGACCACCCTAACACATTCCCATATCCAACATTCATATCCAAATTCAAGTAACATAGAATATAACAGTCCAACTGCTAAATAGTTTCTCAAGGAATTTTCATACACAATGGAGAATGAAAAGTTTACATAGGCTAAGGTAACTATGGGCCAAGCTGTATGGGGTTTGGATAAGTTTAAACACAAAATCAACATATTCATATTTGCCCAAACCCAGTTAAATTTGAAATATGGGTCTTATTCTGTTCAGACTAGTTAATATTTGTAAACAAGTAGCCTAAACCTGTGAACCCCACCATATTATATTTTTAAAATATAAATGGTGAAAAATATTAGTATTTATTATTTATTTATTATTATGTTTTAAATATGGATAATTTAACATGATTTTTAATGTTCAAACTGTAATATGGAATAGATTAATTATTTATATAGAAATAAAAGTTTATATATAATAGTGGGGATTTTAGACCCAATCCGCCGGATCACTAGAATCCCCCAGACTACATCGGGACATCGAGTGTTCATTATTTTTCTTTGTGGAAAGCTAAGATGGTGGAGTAAGGAATTGCGGCCGAACCACTCTAAATTCTTGTATTCATTGTTTATTACTTTGTTCTTTTGTTTCCACATATTTTTAAAGGTCAATTCATCCTCTCTTAGTTATTTCAGTTGTTTGATCAAGTTAATATTATTTCCTTTTAATTTTTACTATACCTTATACATGTCATCACCCCAACTTTACTTGTGAAATTTTTAAATTTCACTAGCAATATATCAAATATTTGTTCATAATATTATTGTTCAACCCCAAAGCTTGGATTAAGTATTTGGATTTGAGCAAGTGATCAGATCCGTGGACTTAATCTAGAAAAGAGAATTCCTAAATCACAATAGGAATATGAACATCAAAGAGACATGAAATTGACGATTCAACCCCGGCAAAACACGAGCCGCACAAGGTAAGAAGCCATTCAATCAAATCATCAAACAAAATCAAGGCAACTAAAGAAAGTTCATATCTAAAAATAAGCATCAAAGTAAATAAACAATATAAAAGAAAAAGTTCAATTATCCACCTGGGAACTTATCTCGTTAATAAAAACACGAGGTCTACAGTCATTCAAGCAAATCATCAAACACAATCGAGGCAATTTTAAAAAAAAAAAAAAAAAAAAGCACAGAACTGAATAAACAAATACAAAGAAACAAAGGGTCTAAGTATCCACCTGAGGAACTTATCTCGTTAATGAAGTCGACAACGAAATTTTCCATCACGTCAGCATCATAATCCATCTTTGGCCTGCTAGAGAACCCCAATCCAGGCCAATCAACAATAGTTGCTCGCAAATTGAGTTTACCAGACCGTTCCAAAATGTCTTTAGCAACACCTCTCCACTCTTCCACAGTGCTTACATCTGATATTGTTGGAATCATAAGTATATTCTTCTGGGGACCAGTGCTTTCATGCTCATGCTCTTCATAGTACACGTCAATTACGTTATCCTTGAACTTCCATTCCCAATAATTTGTCTGAATGATCATACAACAAACTAAAATCAAAAAAAATATAAAAAGGGAAGGTTTAACTAAGAAAAAAAACAAAAGTCCGTGATGTCAATTAAGCAGAGACGTCATTTACCTTAGTTGGTTTGAGGGCTTTTTGTTCATTGACAGAAGAGGGTGTCGAGTGATCCAGGAAAGTAGAGGAAGCTCGAATGGAAATGGATTTAAAAGAGTAGGTGGTTTGAGAGAGAAATGGTCTATAGTTTTTGCAAGTAGGAGCAACACTTGCTAATGAAAATATGGAGATTGCAAAGGAGGCCATTGCCATGAAAATGAAATCCAATTTTCTTTTCGAGAAGAAAAGAGGAAGAGGCTTTTAATTTTTTTTCTGGCCCAGAGAACATAAAAGAGAAGCTTCTGAGATAGAGAATTTACGGATTCCGTTGGAATTCTATTAATCACTTAAAAAAGGAGGCTCTGAAAAAAAAATCTGTGACAAGTTACTATCAACATTTCTAAAGGTTTAACATAATCTATAACACATGGTTAAATAATTTGGTGAGCACGGATCCTCATTATATTAAATTCAAAAGCTTTAATCGTTAATAAAAAAATCTAATATACTTACCCACCGAAATATAATGGTAAATATATATATTAAAAATACAGAATTTTATATTTACTTCTGAAAGATTGTAAATAAATAGAATTTTATGTATATTGAAAACATATTAAAATTAAAATATTATTTAAAATATTTCTTTTATAATTATTTTTAAAAAATTTTAAAATTACAATTTAGAAACATATTAAATAATTTCGTGTAATATATTAAACATATAGAATTCTATATTTACTTCTAAAAATTGAAAATAAATAGAAAATTAAATCTATTTTAAAACATTTTTAAAATTGGGATTTAACTATTTTATATAAGTTTTAAATTATATTAATTTAATATATTTTTAAATTTTGGATTTAAATATTTTATATAGATTTCAAATAAATTAAATGGACTTTGATATGTCCATAACAATATTTGTAGTGTTATATGGAGATGTCTAACTGAAAACAAAATTAGTAACCAATAACAGCTTTAAATATTTTGGAAAATCATTAGTAAATTATGTATATAATAAGGGAACGCAATACCAAAAAATCTAAGTGATACAAAAGTTTACAATGAATATCAAAATATGCATGAGATGAGAGCAACTCTTCCCCTTGAATTTGAATTTTTTTTAGCACATTTATTCATACTCATCTCTAGTACTATGCTTGGATTTCCATCTTTTAGGCTTTGTATGGTGAGATTTTGATTTAAGTAAAATTTTGAAAGATATTACAAGGGAACTCTTGCGGATGTTGATTTAGAATCAATAAGAAAAAGTAGAGGAGAGTAATATTGAAACTTTTGAGTTTAGTAGACACTCTATTTTCAGAAGTATTTGCCAAAAAAAAAAGTGATAGGATATATATATATTTGCAAATTTAGGTGAGGAGAGAATAATATGACTTTATCATTCAAAAAAATGGTATTGATTAAAGATATTGATAACCATGTATACGCTAGAGAACATGGTATCGATTAGAGATATTGATAACCATGTATTCAGGTGTTTTGCGGGTGAGTTTCTGAACTCCAATTTTCAATTTTCATTCTATATGTTGTAGGGTTGTGATAGTTGGGTTATGTTTGCTAGAAAACTTTGATGCATAATCTGGAGATGTTGAACTTGTTGCTGTTGGGTGAAAGTATTGTTGATGATGTTTTGTTCTAAGTGTGAATATGTGGCCTAAATCGAAGACTTGTTGCATATATAATTGTTTTCCGCATAAGCCGTCGAAATATCAATTGGTAGTAAATTATTGTTTGTTTGTGAATCTATGGTTATTGAATGAATGTGGCTAGATGGTTTATGAATTGCTCGTGTTGGCGAGCTGTAAAATACGAAATAGGGTGCATTTTAATGTAGAACTGCATATGCCTTCTTGATATTAAATGTTGTGTCCAAAATTAAGATATGTTGCGAAAGAAGTATCGGTGTTGTGGCGGGATGTTAAATGAATGAGATATCGATGTTGTGGTAGGAAGCTAAATGAATGAGATATCGGTGTTGTGGCGAGATGTTAAACGAGTGAGATATTGATGTTGTGGCGGGATTGTAACAGCCCGTTTTTAGTGGTGTCAGAAATAGTAGCTTCGAGACCACAAATCTGATGAGAGAGTTCATAAATATCATCAAGTATAATATTATTGAAATGTTAATTTAATAAATTTCATTGATTGGTCGTATAGTCAAAGTTCAAGTGTATCATAATACAAATGACATGTCATTAGGGACTATACGGTTTCGAGTGTTGGTCCTAAATGTCCTACCGATGGCTAAAGTCCTGTATTTATGGCGGATTCTCCACACCTCGTGTGAGTAGCATCGTGTAGCTAACATCTCGACCCAGAACTCGTGTGAGTAAGCCTATTTTACAACTCATGTAAGCATTATAAAGATGATTATAGTTACATGTAAAAGCACACTTTATGTGAGTATTTCCCGAGTATCCGATGTTATTCTATTTGGTTCAAGGAGCAATTAAAGTTTAAAACGAAAAGGTACATTTATCGAATGAGCTATGTCATTGAGAATATGGAATGGAAATGTAATATATGTAATTGAATGGAAATTAAGGCATAAAATGGAAAGCTGTAGGTATGCATTGGTTCATGTTAATGAACATATGAAAAGGAAAAGTATGGATTGAAAAGGGAACTAATTGAATATGTGATAAATTGTTGTATATTGAAATTCATTTCATGATATGTACCATGTTTCATAGGTTGATATATTTTTAAGTATATCTACTAACCAAGTGGAATGTTGTGAATAGGAAAGGAAAGTATTCATATGATTTGTGATCAATGATTGAATGGTTTAATCATTTTATGTTTGGTAAGTTTAAGTTCCTTTTATATTAGTTTACTAAGCATTAGTTGCTTACGTAGTTGTTTTTCTCTATTTTGTAGATCATAGGAAAGCTCAATCTGTTGGAATTGCGTCGGAGCATGATCACACTATCGAATCATCATTTTGGTAGACCTTGGTTATTATGTTGATGGTTAGAAATGGCATGTAATAAGTGTATTATGTTATTTGGCCAATGTGTTGTAATTTGAGAGTTCTTGTCCATATGTTTTGATTTTGGCTTGTTAATGTATATGCAAATATGTGAATTGGTTATTTGTGAATGTCTTTTGAAGTAGGTGACTTATGGTAGAATTAAGATGTTAAAGAGTGGTCAAATAGTATGTGAGATGCATGTTTAAGATTAGTCCTTTAGCATTAAGTTTGAATTGCTTTTGGGTGTTTATTTGTGATGTCAATGAGGGTATATTGTATAGGTATTTAGATTGAATGATATGTGTATTTTGCCATGTATAGGGCTTAAATGTAATGTTGGTTCCTTTGATGTTTTGAGATTATGATAAGTTTATTATGATCAAAAGTTTAGTTGGTGTTGTGGCATAAATGATGATGTAAATAGGTGAAGTTGCTCTTGTGCATGTTCCATCTTCTATTAGGTAAGTCATGGTTGAATGATATGCTATTAAAAAGGCTTTTGGTATACTTGATCTAATTTTATTGAATGAACTTGTAATGTTGAATAAGATTATATTTAGTTTATGATTGTGGTATCTTTTGTTAGTGCATTGGTTAATCTTATAGGTTGATGGAATTGGTAAGTTTTAAGCATGTTTAAAATGTGTTAATGTTTGTGGAAATGGTATGTCTTTGTGTGCAAGAAATGGGTTTGAAATGAGTTTTTAGGGGCAATTTTAGGAAGCACATGGCCTGGGGCATGAGCTGTCACACGGCCGTGTGCCACTCACAGCCACCCCACACCGTTGTGTGTCATTATTGTTTTAGGTACAGGTTTCACATGGTCTAAGACACGACTTGCGACATAGCCATGTGACCTAACATCGAATGCACACACGATTTGGTACACGACCTTCTACATTGTCGTGTGTCCATACTTCAAATGTCTACACGGTCTGGGCTATGTCACACGACCATGTGACCCCTATTTCTAAAATTTTTCATGTTTTCCCAAAATTTTCTATTTTGTCTTAAATTGATCCCTAATTATTTCCAAGTTGTTTTTAAGCCCTCGAAGGCTTGGTTTAAGGCCCAATAATGTATTTTTACCATGGTTATATTGAGCTAATAAATGTTGATATTAAATTGCATAATTATTTTTATTTTGAAGTTAAACATTCTGTTTTGTACAGTAATGCTTTGTAACCCTAGTCTGACAACAGAAACGGTTAGGGATGTTACAAGGATATCAAATGAATGAAGTATCGATGTTGTGGCGGGATGTTAAATGAATGAGATGTTGGTGTTGTGGCGAGATACTAAATGAATGAGATATCGATATTATAACGGGATGTTAAACAAATGAGATATCGGTGTTGAGGTAGGATGTTAAACGATTGATATATTAGTGTTGTGGTGGGATGTTAAATGAAAGAAGTATCGGTGTTGTGGCGAAATGTTAATTGAAAGAGGACTGGTGTTGTGGTGGGAATTGTCCTCAAGTAGTAAGGTATGACAGTCCGCAGGGACTTGTCCTTACATATACAAATATATGATAGTTCGCAGGACTTGTCTTCAAGCACACAAGTATATATTCGCACTATAATGAATCTACATATATGATAAACAAACAAACATGGGTCCACGAGGATCATTTGTGGAACATGAACCTGCGTGTATAAGATCACTAAGTAAGTAATCGCAAGATTGATTCCTCCAAATGCAAATCCACAAGTATAAGGCCGTAACGGCTATATTACAAGCTAAGGCAGTCTGTAGGACTTGTCCTCAAGCTCCTAGGTTAAGTCAGCCCACTGGGACTCCGCTTTATGAAAATTAACAAAATTAAGTCCGCCAAGTACAAGTCCGCACGAACAAATTCACATAGTGTGAATTTGCAGGTCTAAGTTATCCAAGAATGATTGTACAAGAAATAATCATCTAGCGTGAGTTCGCTAGAACAATTTGTAAGTACATATTTCTATATATGATGGTAGGTATGGATCTGCAAACCTGAGTCCACAGACATGAAGCTACGAATGTGATTCCACGGGCATGTGTCTGATATGTATTAGTCAAGTATGACTTCGCTAAGATTTTCACCCAATATAAGTTGCATTAGGTAAATCAACCTAGACTTATCGTAAAATATATGTTCACAGAGAGTGAAGGTGAACTATCTATTTGAGCGAAGTGTGTTGTATGCGCGTTGCTTATATTAATATGTGAACTGTTTAATGTATTAGTTATCTTTATGCGTGAATATATTCCAAGTGTAACGACTTGATTTTCCAGTGGTGTCAAAAATTACGATTTTGAAATGTCATTTCCATAAATTGTGCTCGTAAGTTAATATTTACGAGGTTAATATAGAAATATATTAAATTTTGATTTAATAAATTTAGGTATTTGGAAAGTTAGACAATTTACAAGTATATCAGTTCTAAAATCAGTGGTTTAGGAAATTAAGGTATCGGGACCTAAATCGAGGTCGTAAATATTTTTATTAAATATTTACAGAATGATTGTATAAGTGAAATAGATTTTGGATAGGTAATTTTGTTGAATTGGTGATTAATTAAAGTATAAGAACTAAATCGTAAAAACCATAAAAGTTAATCACTATTTATTTTTATTAGTTAAATGGGCTAGATAGTATTACATTAAAGGTTTAAATGGCAATTAGCCACTTTTAAGCATTAGTGGACGGTTGGGGTGATGTTTTGGTTGTAATTAATGTTAAAATTATTATAGATATATTAGTATAAAATTTATAAAGGATAAAATAATAAAACAAAAAGCCATCATCGCCATCATTTAGTTTCTCCACCGAAAACTTCAAACGAAATACCCTAGAAGCCATTTTTTAAAGTTTCCTCATTTGGTCAAGCTTAAACTCTTACATGGTAAGATTTTTGGAGCTCATTTTTCGTAAATTTTATGTTTTTGATATCGTTGTAGCTTGGTTTAACTAACTCATGTATTAAATCGTAAAACTGTTGAAGTTTATAAATATTTCCATTTATGAATGCTTGAAGTTTTGATGTTAAAATGTTAGCTTTTAAGCTTAGAAATGAAAATGATTGATTTGTAAAGTGTAAATATTTTGAAATTGACATGAAATTTTTGTAATTATGGTTAATAGAAAGCTGTTGAAGGATGAAATTGAAATTCAATTGTAAATCAAAGCTTAAATTTAAAAGATATAGCTATTTTAGTTTTAGGGACTAAATTGAATAAAATGTAAAAACTTAGAGAATATTTGAAAAATGAAATTCAATTAATATGTTATTACAATATGATGTTTTGAGATGTTTGAAATTCATAAATTGAAATAAACTATTATATATATTGAGATTTGAGTTAATTAAGGGCTAATCGAGGAAAAGTCAATTTTTGCGGATTAGTCCTCGACGTTTTGTGTGTCACTATTTTTGTCAGGTAAGTTCATATGGACTTACTTTATTAATTGATTATATATTTTTATTATATTATTGTCCTTTATAGTTGAATTGTTATTATATTTCTAGTTCTATATATCGATAATATACTACTTATTAGGAATAATGTTGGGTGTTATCATCAGCGAAACTATGGTTAACTCAACAATTTAGCATGAAGGATTTAGGTTAAGCTAACTCTATTATGAGAATTTGAATTCTAATGAACTGAAAAAAACAAAGTGATAGCTTTATCGCAAGTTTTATACACAGACAAGATATTGGAACATTTTACAATGGCTGATTTAAAAAAGCGTATACATTCTGTATTGGGCTTCCATGCTTCTTTAGATATTGTCTTAAGATAGCGAAAGAAAGAGAGCATACGAGGAAAGCTTCTTATTCTTCGATGATAGGAAGTCTCATGTGCTATGCTATGTTATTTTATGCTATGCACATGACCAGATATATTTTTTGCAGTAGGATTCGAAAGTCAATATCATGCGAATTTTGGTCCAAGACACCACCAGACAGTTAAGCACATACTCATGTAATTACAAAGAACGAGGGATTATATCTTTGTATATTATGAATGGGATCTAACTCTTATTGGATATACAAATTCTAACTTCCAAATGTGTAGGATACGAGGAATTCGATATTGAATTGTGTTTTTATCTTTAATGGTGGAGTCATAGTGTGAAGAAGTGTCAAGCAATGAAAATATATAGCTAATTTTGAGGAAACAAAGGAAATAGTCTAACTTCGAAAGTTCTTAACGATCTTGATGTCATTCCTGGTATGGAAAAAACTTTAACACTGTATTATGATAATAGTGTGACAATAACTAATACCATGGGAACGAGAAATCATATACAGACAAAACACAAAAATTGAAGATATCATATTATACGAGAGGCGATGCCAAATGAAATAGTGGATGCAGTCTAATTCACTTTTAAGGAGAACCTTAAGAACTCATTTTGTGGAAAAAATAAGTTTAGAAAATAGTTTAATTGCACAACGAAAAATTAAAACTTTTTAAAGCCAAGTGGTTGTTTTTTTTAACAATAAATCCAAACTAAATTAGTATTTTTGCTTTAAGTTAGGCGGTCGAATTCGTTTTCCAACTTTCAATCAAAACGATCTTCTTTGTTATTCTCAAACTCCGCTTTGCTTAGAGTGCAAACTCTAAATTCATGAATCAATTGCATAGAATGAACATTTTATTAACTTATCAGTAAGGAAAATTAATTATCTCTTCTAAGAACAAAACTAATAAATTGAGCTCTCATAATTTAACTTAGAATAAATTCCTACAATTTTCTAACAGAGTAGGGACGCTTAGTGTTGTGTGCTTATGACTTGTGCTATGTCTCTTAATATAGAGAAAAATATATATAAGAGTTCTAGTTGAACATAGATTAATTAAATAATATTATTTTAACAATAAATATTCCCTTACTGGAATACCCTAGAAGTGGTGACATCTAGTCTTTAGGGCTAAGGTTGTCACCCATTTCTTGCCAGATTGGTCTTCAGGTTTGTCAATTGTA
Organism: Gossypium anomalum; assembly: GCA_025698475.1. Lineage (NCBI taxonomy): Eukaryota > Viridiplantae > Streptophyta > Magnoliopsida > Malvales > Malvaceae > Gossypium > Gossypium anomalum. The sequence goes on from CM046963.1 coordinate 47,165,401, forward strand.
TTTGGTACAATTATATATATTATTTGGTCTTTAAAACAACTTATATATTTTACCAGCCAATAACTATTTAATCTTTCCTAAGTAAATTTTTTTCTCAACCTAATTATAATTTTGTTCAAGTCATAACGACTTAATCATACTAGAATCTATGAGTAAATAGATTTAATTAACTTGTTCACTAAAATTATAATGACTAATTAATTTAATTTTCACTTTAAACTTCAATTATTTAATTAAAATTAATTAAATAATAATTCGATTAGTTTAATTTAATCTTTAAGTCATATCTTACAATGAGAATACACATTCATTACAAATAGTGAAACATGTGATCTATTCCTCTAATTCGTTATTTTCATTTGTTCATCACATTGATTCATTTGTAAATCGTCTAGAGTTGTATCAAGATAGTGGAGAGACCCATTTGACATATAAAATTAGAGCTCAAATAATTAGTAATTAAGTTCTGACTTGATCTATTAATTGCAATATTATTTAGTCATGGAGTCATTCTACTACAGTACCATGACTTAGCTCTCATTTATTATATACCATTACAAAAGCTATTTAATCAAGTGCTCACCCAATAACCTTATCATATATGTTTTACCCTCATAGAATATTCTTAATCTCTTTGGGTTAAAATTGTTTACCCAATGTGATACTATTTTATCTTATGGTAATTATTACATTTTCCTTCATGAAAAAATCAATTACTAACAAATAATAATTAAATCATTCGTCCTAAACGAATGACTCGCGACCATGTTACTTTTCCATTTATCATGTAATGCTGATAAGAAGATAACATTTACCCTTTATTGGGCTACGAATTCCACTATTGTAGGTGAGGCTATGACATGCAAAAACCGTATGTCAAACATACCAACTTCCGACTCTATTACGAATTGAGCTCAGGCTATTAATATATCAAAGTATACAAGTCATATGTATATAGTTGGTCACTTACTCAAGATTAACATAAGTCACACTATGAACATCACAAGTGAATGAACCCATAAACAGATCTAGGATTTATTCTACTTGGATCATGTTAGCTGTACTATCAATTTAGACAATTACATCTTTGTTTCTATCTTTTGGGATTCATCCACTCCAATGTTTAAGACAAAATGTCTCCCTAATTGGATTTGATAAACAACATAATAATCTTTTAATCTATTTGCTAAATTTTTAAATAAGAAAAAATGTGGAGATGAATTGAAATTTTATTAATATTTTTTTTATTAATATGAAAAGTGTGGAGATGAATTTGGGATTGAGTGATTCACTGCCAACACTTCTATGATATATTGGAGCTTTAGGCTCACTATTTATTAAATAGTTTAAAGATTATTAGTTGTGATTAAGACTAAAGATTATGGAACCTCATGGATAAATTTATAACGTTTAAGACTTGAGCAAAAGTTGAACTCAATATACGTTTTAAGTTCTCAAATAATTATTATAAAAGAAAATTTTATCCTTGCAAACTTTTGTCACATTTAGATATTAGAATGGAGTATGAGAACTGTCGAAGATTTTAACTATATGCTTAACCGGTGCATATGTATAATGGAAATGGATAACAAAGGCACAATGTCATTAACTTTAAATACAGCTATACTGGAAATTAAACACAAATAGGCTAATAAAGGAATGCAATGCTCAAAATTATAGGAAGAACTCACAACTACATACACACAGTACTTATAGTATATAGTCATCACTTAGCGGCAGTTGAAAGAAATGTTCTCTCCAAATCTTTAATATTCCTCATTACTTTCTCATTCTCTTTATTCCCATTCCATATCTCAACACGTAAAGCTGCATGGAGCAAAAAAAAAGTGATTGGTCATATGTTGTAATGAAATCTTACAGAAACCCTGCAACCTTTAGAGTGGATGGTTGTTTATCAAATCTTATTACATTCCTAGAATTTAATGTCTAGTCAAAATCATGCATTTGTGTATGACGATTATTATGAGAAATTAGTTTCACACTAACATGTATCTTTCACAAGGAACATTTCTTTTGATTGATATCCAAGCATAGGATATTTGCATAGGATAGGTAGGCATCAACTTTTGAACATTCTCTTGTGAAAGTATACTTACTTTACTAGCTGACTAGTAGACGCGATGTCCTTAAACTGTTTTGTTATTTGTGTAAATGATGATACTCCTCACGCAAATACCTCCCTGGCAAGATTTTTGGTTCTCATGGGTATGTTCATATGGCCATGAACATCCTCCTGGTTCTACAAAAGCTTAAAGAATTATGCCCTGATAATCTCCTTGAAGCGGCCCCATTTCACTCTCACATAGGTGACTTATGTTGTCCGTTTCACTGAAACAGACAATGGTCATTAAAAGCTTTGTTTAACCTTTTCCACATTTTAATCACTGTTTTCATCATAGGAATAGACTCAGGATAAAAACCCTCACAGTGACCTCACAAGGTCTATGCAAGTAGGTTGTCCCATTTAACCTTGATTTTAGGATATCCAGTCAACTAGGTTGGGGTTTTTCTTGACATAGCGCGTTAAGTATTCATGGGCTTTAGTCTCATTCCTTTCGATATTTTATCAACTTGATCTTGGTTTAACCCTTTAGTTAGTGGATCCGCATTGTTATCTTTTGATCTTACAAAATCAATAGAGATAACTCCAATTGAGATCAATTGTCTAACAGTATTGTGTCAACAACGCATGTATCTCGACTTACCATTATACATTATGTTCTATGCTCTACCAATTGTTGCTTGGTTATCACAATATATGCATATTGTGGACACAAGTTTTGGCCATTCAAGAATATTCTCTAAAAAATTTCATACCCATTCTGCATCTTCTCCAAATTTGTCTAGAGCTACAAACTCAAATTTCATTGTGGATCTGGTTATAATCGTTTGCCTTGAAAATTTCCATAACACCGCTCCTCCTAATGTGAAAATATAACCACTTGTGCCTTTGGTATCTTGAATATCAGATATCCAACTGGCATCGGAGAATCCTTCTAACACAGCAGGATCTCTAGAATAATGTAATCCGTATTCCGAGTATATTTGAGATATCTCAATACCCTTATAATCGTTTTCCAGTGGTTCTCCCCTAGATTGCTTAAACTGCTTACAGTGAAAGCAATATCAGGTCTAGTGCAACTCATAAGGTATATTAGACTGCTAATGACTCTTGCATATTCCACTTGGTCAATACTTTCACCTTCGCTTTTGGGCAGATGTTGATTTATATCTATCAGAGTTCTGGCTACACCAAAATCATCCTTGCCAAATTTCTCAAGAATCTTGTTTATGTAGTGTGATTGAGTGAATACGAGACCTTCAGATGACCTTTTAATTTGGATGCCCAATATCATGTCAGCAAGTCCCATATCTTTCGTATCAAATCTTAAATTTAACAAGTTTTTGGTACGCTTTACCATTTCATTAATACTTCCAACAATGAGTATGTCTATAAACATAAAATTACATATCCATCAACAGTGGTTTTGACATACATACATTTGACACACTCATTAATTTTAAATCCATTTAATATTATGACACTATCAAACTTTTCATGCCACTACTTTGGTGCTTGCTTAAGTCCATACAAAGATTTTACTAATCTATAGACTTTTCTTTCTTGCTTTAGAGTTACATGATCCTCAGGTTGTTCCATGTAAATCTCCTCATCAAGATCTCTATTTATAAAAGCTGCCTTAACATGCATTTGATGAACTTCTAGATTCCGCAAAGCATTAATAACAAATATCATCCTTATAGAAGTTATTCTTGATACAGGAGAAAATGTATCAAAGTAATCAATGCCTTCCTTTTGTCTATAACCTTTTATAACCAATCTGGCCTTATACTTATCAATTGTTTCATCTGCTTTCATTTTTCGTTTGAAAATCCATTGAGAATTTAGTGGTTTAATTCCCTGAGGTAGATCCACTACACGTATGATTTCTCATGATGGAATCAATTTCACTCTTGATAACATCTTTCCAAAAAATGCTTTTAGATGAGCATATAGCTTCACTATAAGTTTGAGATTCAATTTCTAGCATATAGGTTAGAAAATCTGATCCAAAGGACTTTTCCACCCTTACCCTTTTACTTCTTCTTGGTTCTGCCTTGACTTCAACTTCTTGTTGAAAGTCTTAACTATCAATAGTTTTTGAAGTTCGTTTTGTTAAACTTAACCTATCTTCCCTAGTCTTACAAGGGACTATATTTTCAAAGAATGAGAAATTTTTAGATTCCAATATCATATTCTTCTCAATTTCAAAATTCTTTGATTCATGTACAAGAAACTGATATACACTGTTGTGGCATGTATAACCAATGAAAATACAATCTACCGTTTTAAGACCTATTTTCATTTACTTCAGTAAAGGAACCATTACATTTGCAAGACACCCCCACACTTTCAAGTAGTTGTAGGAAGGTTTCCTCCCCTTCCATAACTCATATGGTGTTTTGTTCTTTTTCTTATGGGGCACCTTATTTAAAAAGTAATTCGCTGATAAAATAGCTTACCCTACATGTTTTATGACAACCCAAAACTTCCTAGCATTACATTCATAATTTCCTCTAGGGTTCGATTTTTACGCTCTGCTACTCCATTGGATTGAAGAGAGTATGGTGGTGTCACTTCATGAAAAATACCATACAAAATTTACCAAATGGTTTAACATATTCACCACCACGGTCACTTCTCACGCTCTTAATTCTTTTATTAAGTTGGGTTTCAACTTCCTGCTTATAGAGAACAAATTTCTCTATAGCTTCATCTTTGTTTTTACGCAAATTTACATAGCAATATTTCGTGCTATCATCAATGAAGGTAATAAAATATTTATTTCCTCCTCTAGTTTGAATAAACTTTAAGTCACAAATATCACTATGTATCAAGTGATTTAGTATTTCTTTCAATAGATTGAAATGAAGACCTTGTTAGTTTTGGCTCAACACGCGTTTCACATTTATGATTATAATTAATGTGAAATGAAGGAATGTGTTCTAAGTTAATTAGTCTACGTATAGTATTAGAATTAACATTTCCAAGCAGACCATGCCATAAATCAAATGACTCAAGCATATAAATAGAAGAAGAAGCATTATTATTTATAGTATTAGCTTTTATAGAGATAGCATTGAGTTTTCACATATCATTTAATACATATCCTCTTCCCAGAAATGTTCTCCCTTTTGACAAAACTAACTTACGGGATTCAAATACCATCCTAAAGCCATGCATACTTAAGAGGGTCCCAGAGATAAAATTCTTGCGTATGTTAGGCACATACAACACATTTTGAAGTTTCAATTGTTTGCTAGAAGTTAACTTCAAAATCACAGTGCCTTTCCCTTTAATTTTAGAAGTTGTAGTGTTGCTCATATAGAGTTTCTCCCCTTTCTCACAAGGAACCAACTCAACAAAGGAGTCCTTGTTACAACAAATATGACGTGTGGCACCAGTATCAAGCCACCATTCTCTTGGATTTGAATTAACCAAGTTGACTTCAGAAATCACAGTGCAGACGTCAAGATTAGATACTTTCTTAGAAATATTTTCCACAGCGTTGGCCTCATTTGTTCTGACCCTCTTTGGAAGCCTAAAATCGGATGACTTGTGTCCTATCTTATTGCAATTAAAGTATTTTCATTGGAATGTTGGCTTCTTGACAACACCGCATTTTGGTCCTAGTTTAGAGCCAGTCTGAGAATGTTTTCTTTTCTTGGAGTGCTTAGAAAGTTTAGAATTGGTTGATTTGTTTAGGCTTTTATCCGCACCTCGATTGTTTTCTTTAATTCGCAGTCTGACAATTAGATCTTCCACCGTCATTTCCTTTCTCTTATGCTTAAAATAGTTTTTAAAGTCATTCAAAGCAGAGGGAAGTTTTTCAATAATGTCTGCCACCTGAAAGGATTCACTTATCTCCATCCCTGCTACGAGAATACCATGAATGATCAATTGGAATTCCTGCACCTAATTTACAACTACTTTAGAATCAACTATTACAAAGTTTAAGAACTTGGCAACTAAGAATTTCTTAGCATTAGCATCTTCAGTTTTGTATTTATGGTCTAGCGATTCCCATAATTTCTTAGTCATTTTCTTGATACTGTATTCTTCATAAAGTTTATCAGATAAACTATTCAAAATGTAGCTACGACATAGAAAATCAGAGTTGTTCCATGCTTCGACAATGTTGAAGGTGCGATAATAGCATCTTCTTCATCCTCTCTAAAAATAGAAGGATCATCCTTCAGAAATTTTACCATATTCAATATGGTTAAATAGAACAACATTTTCTGTTGTCATGTTTTAAAATTCTCTCCAGTGAATTTTGCAGGCTTTTCATTGTGACTCATAATCGGGTAACATTTAGCTTGCAGCCTGAACCTGAGCAGCAACAATCACCTCAGCCTTTGAATTGGATGAGTTGTTTGACGTATAAGACATTTCTATAATCAAAATAAAGAACCAAAATCTGTATATAAATTAAAATTTGAAACAAAAGTATAAACTAATCTCAAATAAGTTATGATGGTAATCTGTACGCCTTAGATTAAAACTACAACAATTGGTCTGCCTTAAGAATGTAAGAAAATTTGATATCATATGTAGTATTAATATGTCAGTAACAATGACAATGCAATACAATGCAATAGCAGTAACACAATAGAATACCCGTAATTGGACAACGTTAAAAATTAGAAGAATTTTTTCGAGGCCTGTATAAACAATTTTCTTAAGACAAATTCGTCATCTCCTCGGTGCTTTGAGTAATGTTGGACGTCTGTCTCCCAGGATACAACAACAAACGATCACAGTAATAGCACAACAACAGTGATCAATCGAACACAATCTTACTTTTCTCTACTACCAAGAGAAATGAATTTTGAAGGAATTTTTTATATTGATAGTTTTGATAATGTGTTTTTGAAATCTCCTAACTTAGCTTTATATAGAGAAGAGGAAATGAATGAAGAGATTTGTTGAAAAATTAATATACATGAGTGAATAAAGACAATGAATGGAAAAAATCAATATTAAACCAAGAGATACATTTTTTCAAAAGATAAAACTGTGTGAAAAAATGCACTATTAAACCAAGAGATACAATTATCATTCATCATTTAATAATTATTTTCCAACAGTTTCAAGAAGAGCTCATTGTTAGATGCTTGGAGAAATAAACTGTTGGTAAAATAATTCAATTCATAATTGATGTTTTATTTTACCTTAGAAAAGATTGGAGTAGTTCAATTCAATTTTATGTAGTTGGATGATGTCAGGAGAGTAAGCCATCTAGTTTAATAGCCTACGTAGTTGAAGTCGTTAACTTAAGTTGGGTTTTTATTCATAAGGTTATCGAAGAATTAAACCAAAGGAATGGATCTCAGGATTTTTCTTAGGCAAGAATTAACTATCGGCTGTTCCTGCAATTGATTTACCACTACAGAAAATTTAATGTTTGAAATTGTTCATCGATCTCTATAACTCACTTATCATCAAGTGGAGTGGGATCCATTGTACATGATCAATTCAGAACCAAAACTGAAGTTGTGTTCGATACTAGAGTTCTCAATATTTTGATGAAACTTATTTTGATTTCAGAATTTTAATATTCTATCTTATTTTTATTTTATATTAATTACAATATACTTTAAGCCCTCTTTTATTTTCAACGAAACTACCCACAAAACATTCTAGTTGTAAGAAAATAAAATATTAGTAAACTAGCCTCTACAAGACTAACTCTACTTCCCTACAACAAATTTTTTTAAGCATCAAACTTTTATTTTTGGTGGATTCGACATCCATCAAAATACCTAAAGTTAAAAAGTAAAAGAAAAAATAAAAGAAAGAAAAATGTCACAAAGTGAATTGAAATATATCATAAAGTAAATTGTTTTTTGATTGACAAAAATTAAGGGTATGCATAAGGAGCAATCGAAGTCCTCAAAAACAAATAGGATGAAAAATAAAAAAAATTAAAAGAAAAAAGAAAAAAAATTCAAAATTTAAAGACATTTTGAAAATGTCAATCATCATTATGCCTCCACTAATTGGTGATCTCAACTAAACCCAATTTGAAGAATTTTTGTGCAAAAAAAGTCGTTGACGGTAACTTCATGAGCATGTCAACAAATTGATCAGTAACATGCTTGCGATCAATGTAATATCCTGATTTTGGGCTTAGTCGGAATAGTAGTTTCGTGACCACAAAATTTGAGATAGAAATAATTATTTTATGATTATTTTGATGATTATGATATGATTGCATGACTGTGTGAAAATTTCGTGATGAAATTTTATGCCTAAAGTGTTTAAATTGAAAGTAGGGACTAAATCGAATAAGTTGCAAAATTTGCATTCTAGAAGTTTTTAGTATAAAATTGCATTGAAATATTAGTTAGGAGGTCTTAAATAGCAATTTGACCAATTTTAAGTTCATGGACAAAATTAGGACATGGAATGAATTTTTGAAAGTTTAGTAGTAAGGGCATTTTGGTCATTTAGGGTAAAATGAATTAAAATACAAAATTAAAAGCCAATTTTGCTCATCTTCTTCATGGAGGCTGAAATTAGCATGGGGAAGCCATGGCTAGGGTTTTCAAGCTTTCCAAGCTCAATAGTAAGTGATTCCAAGCCCGTTTTTAATGTTCTTTACGTTTTTGGAATCTTGTAGCTCGATTAAGCTTATTCTAGCAATAATTTAAGCTAGGGTTCATATTTGGAAAAATACCCATAGGTGAAATGTGTTTATTTTGATGTTTTATGGTAGAATATGAAGCTTGAAATTGTGTTAAACAACTTTTGCTAAGTGATTTTATGTAAAAACGAGTAAAACGACATAATCGGTAAAAATACCTAATGTTCATAAGTACATGTTAGAGTGAGAATTTGATGTTGCTATAGAAGGAAAAAAATGATTAGAATGTCATAAAACATAAGAAAATAGGCTGAAGTTTAATTTACGAGCTTTGGGGCAAAAGTGTAAATATGCAAAAGTTTAGGGGCAAAATTGTAATTTTGCCAAAATATGATTTTGGGTCAATTTGAATAATGTGAGTCCTAATTAGACTATATTTTAAATGATAGAGCAAGGAAAACTGAAATTCGGGCTAAAATGGAGAAAATACCAAGTTGTGGACGAAATGGTAAAAGTAGCCATTTTCGCATACGAGGTAAGTTCATCTGTAAATAATGTAGCATAATTGTTATTTTTAAGTTATTGATGTTAATTATATGATATGCTGATTTTTAATCGTAAAATATTATGCTTTGTGGTTAATGTTGAGTAATATACAAATTATGTTTACTACTTGATAAATATGAATTGTTACCGAGTATCGGTTTCGATATTCCGTAGAAGACAGCAAATGTCAGATCGAGGGAAAAAGCCCGTTTGAACCTTAGGAATAGATTAGGATACAAGTGACATGTCACTAGGATGGTTGAGCATCCGAACTCGTTAAGTTGAGTCCGAGTTCACTTATGGATGCGAATGTTCGAACTCGTTGAGTTGAGTCCGAGTTCGAGAGATGTAACTAGGCATCCGAGCTCGTTGAGTTGAGTCCGAGTTCACTTATGGATGCGAACGCCCGAGCTCGTTGAGTTGAGTCTGAGTTCACTTATGGGCGGGTTACATGATTGCTTGATTACATATATGGCACTTATGTGTAAATTATCCGTGTATCCGAATTATATTCCGATGTGTTCAACGGGTAAAGTTCTACTCAAATGGAGGAATACTAGAGATGAAAGGGACATACTGGTAAGTGTTGTGATATGAATACTTTGAACAGGTATGTACTTAACCCTCGGGTTGAAAACTCGATATATCAACAATGTGGTAAGATGATAAATGAAAATATGACATGAATGTCTTGATGATGATTATGCAAATGATATTTTATGTTTGCTTATATGGTTATGTTACTTGCTATTTGCATGTGAACTTACTAAGCATTTATGCTTACTCCCTCCTTTTCATTCCTTGTAGTTTTGACAAGTTAGCTCGAAAATCGGGAACGATCGGAGGCTCGCTCACACTATCCGTATACCATCTTGGCATAATGGCTTGTATATTTTGAGTATGGCATGTATAGCACTATAATCATTTTGTATATATGGTCTTATGATATGGTTATTGAGTGGTATGAAAATTCTTGGTAATGATTAGCCATTGGAATGGCTAATCATGATCATATTTGGTGTTATGTATGTCAAATTGCTAGCTAATCCATAGAAACCATGAAATAGGTAAAATTTACCATAAAATAGATTCAGACAGCAGTAGTGACATGAATTTGAAAAATCACTAAAAATAGTAGAAATGGAATTAAATAATGAATAAGTTATGGAATCGAAGCTTGATGAGTCTATTTTCATATGGAATGAACAAAATAGGCATATAAATTATATTTTATGAGATATTTAAACTTTTGTGAAACAGGGCCAGAGTGATTTCTGGATCCCCTATTCTGACTTTAAAAATTCATAATAAATTTTACAAAAATAATTAGAAGTTATTCTTTATATGTACAGATTCCTTATTGAGTCTAGTTTTAAGAGAAATAAACCTCATAGTCATTGAAATTTTTTATAGAGAGATATCTGATTCGTAATACATAGAGGTCAGAGTAATCGAACCCTGAAACAGGGGAGATTTTAACTAATAAACTGTACTATTTGGCTCAACCAAAAATTCTAGAAAAAAATTAGTAGATAGAAATATGAGTCTAGTTTCATAGAAAATTTACGGATCTTAATTTCGAGTTTCGTAACTCGAGATATGAATTTTTAAGCGACTGTGATGCAGATTTTCAACTTGTCTGAAAATTTTAAAATTAAATTTTTTGAGCTGTTTAAGTAATGAATTAAGTCTGTTAACACCTCGTATTCGACTCCAGCGATGGTCTCGGGTACGGGGCGTTACAATCAAAGTGAAAATTAATGACCACATATTTCATTTGGCTACAAAAGAAAAAGTTTGCACAATGGCAAGTGATGCTAACATTATCACAGAAAACCCATGGGACATTTGTGAGTAGAAAGCGAAGGTCATAAAAGAGATGTGCTAGCCAATTGATTTTAGAACTAGTTGTAACAACTCGATACTCAACTTCTAAAAAGGAGCACGAAACATATCTTTGTTCTTACCAGTTAACAACTAATTAGTAATTATTATTTTTTAAAGATTAGACTATCACGAGCTAAAATACAACCACAGTAAAACGATGCATTTTGGGGGCTGATTAGTGAAACAATGTGCAGAAACAAGCTATTTAAACGGGGCGTTTGGTTTAATTAATGCTGTTTAATTTACTGTTTATTTTTAACCAACTTTTAAAGTTTATTTTCCTTTGTTTCTTTCGTATAAATATGGAAACAAGGAACAGAGGCAGTTATACATTTTTGGAATATTGATAACTCAAAATTTGAGTACACACAACTTTCTAAACTCTACTTTAGTGTCCAAGTTGTCCTTACCTACGGAGTAGCAACATCAAAGAGGGTCAGTGTAGCTGATAGAAGATATTTGTTTACTATGGGTGTCTATAAAGGGGTGGGTTGGGAAGTCCAAGGGATCTACTTCACTACTAACTTTATGGTTTTACCTTTCAAGGGATGTGATGTAGTTCTTGGGATACAATGGTTACTCTCCTTAGGGTATTAGAACTTCAACTCCATGACAATACAGTTCATATTTTAAGCCCATATTTTAGGCCGAGCCTGGCCCGAGCCTAAAAAACGGACCTAGAATTTTGTTTGGGCCTGGCCCGAACCCGACCCATGCTCAGATCTACTGCTTACCTTATTAATAGAATTCCAAGACCTTTATTTAAAGAGTTCCTTGAAAATTTTAAAAGATAAAAATGTTAATACTGTTCTACCAAGCATATTTGGGTGTGTTTGTTTTGTCAATGATCAGAATGTCGGTATATTCATTGGAGAATTTTTGTTAGTATGTGTAACAGCCTGATTTTGGGGCTAGTCGGAATAATGATTTTGAGACCACGAATTCGACGTAGAAAAATTTATTTTTATTATATTTTGATGGTCTACAATTGTATAAAACTATTCTGTGAAAATCTCGTTCGAAAATTTTGATGTTTGGGCACTTAATTTAGTAAAAAGGACTTAATTATAAAAAGTGCAAAAGTTGAGTTCTACATGTTAAAGGTGTCCAATTGCTATGAGATTTTAAATTAGAGGTCCTTAGTTGTGTCCATCTTTTCCTACCTTGGCCGAAAATCTCAAGCTCACCATAGCTAGGGTTTTGTCAACTTTCAAGCTTGATAGTAAGTGTATTCTAGCCCTATTTTTAATGTTCTTTACATTTTTTAAGTCTTTTTAACCTAATTTACCTATTTCTACCATTATTTTGAAGTAGGGTTCATGTTTAAAAATTTACCCATATGTGACATGCATGTGTTTTGATGTTTAATGGTAGAAAATAAAAGTTTGATGTGTAATAAACAACTTTTACTAAGTGACTTTTTATAATAAATACCTAAAAATAACCTATTTGTAAAAGGATATAAAATGGGTAGTAAAAATCTGATTTGACGAAAAATGTGAGCTGATATGAGCACGTTTATGGTTCAACTAGGCTTAGGTAACAAAGAAGTTGAATGCAGTTCATTTTACGAGCCTAGGGACTAATTTGTAAAAGTGTAAAACTTTAGGGGCAAAAAGGTAATTTTTTCATAATATGATGTTTGGAATAATTTGAGTAGTGTGAATATTAAGTAAGCTAAATTTGTTATCATAGATTAAGAAAAACGAAGTATGGACCTTGATCGGGGAAATAATAAGGTGTTTGAAGATTGAAGCCTGTCAGATTGAAGCCTGATTGGCCTGATAATAAGAATATGACAACTTATGCTATTATGGCAACTAATCTTAGAAGATAGAGGGAATCATATCTTGTAAAGATTAAATAGGATTTGATATGACATATCTTGTAAATCCCTAAAATCAATGGATATGGTCGATCTCGTCCGTCGATGTAACTTAATCTTACTCGTTGGTTTTGGGGAAGCTTAAAAGTAATAGAATTCTGAGAGCATTTACTGAAACACTTTGTGTGCGATCTTTTCTGTGGCTTTCTATTGTTCTTTGTTGCTTCTTTTGACATAAGTTTGCTTTCACTCTACAATTGGTGCCTTGAAGGAGTTCTTAAGGAATCTTCACTTGAGTAAAGGCTGACTTAGGCGAGTTTGGACGAACGGATCGCCTAAGGCCGCACGAATCGCAAGATGAAAGATCTAGCCCCGTGACACTAGGGAAAGGCTCTGAGCATCAAAGGCAATATGATACATGGCTACACTATCAACTATCAAAAGAGCTTATTAAGGAGTGTTACGAGCAGTAAAGTTTGCTCGAGATTATAAATGGTTGTGTGACCAAGTTCTACAGACTTTAGTAGAATGACCAAGGCGATCACATGATTGACAATAAGGATTGTTGTTAAAGGGCTGCTACTAATTGTTTCTTCTAAGACGCCATGGTTGTGCATGCCATGGTTAATTGTTTGTAGGTGTGTTCGAACACAGATGCCAGTTGTTGGTGTTCTGGAAAGTAGTTTGGTTGTCTTTTACATAATAGAAACTGTTATAGGAGTGGATAATGGTTTATGGTCTTTTTTATGCTTTAGAAAAAGCTCATGATCAAGTAGTTTTTCATAAAGTTCTTAATCAAATATGGTGGAATCTCTAGCACGGATGGCAGTAGATAGATCTTTAAATTCATATCTAAGACTGTTAGTGCCAATTTTATCTTCTATCTACAATGGGAGTTGCAACTTGAGAAATAGCTGGAAATTGGATAAAACTTGACTTATATGAATTGTCATTTTTTACCTCAACTATTTGGGTCTTTATTTGATGGATCTTAAAATGTGTCAACAACTCAAATTTGAAGCTCAAACGTGTTGGAAACAAGCAAAGTAAGAATTGAATTAAAGACTTTCAATACAATCCAAGTTTTCTTATATAGAAGATTGAATCTTAAAGAGAGATTAAGACCGGAAGGACCTCCGTCATTATGAAGATAATTGAAAACCTTTATATATGGTTATTTATGTGGAATAAGTAATTGTGATCGATTGTAACTTAGCAAGCCTATTTCATTCTTTATATACTTAGCTTGTTTAGGTTTAGTTATGCAATGAGAGAGCAATTTATTTGTTCATATAGGAATTGTTACATTAAACGTGATATTGTAAGTAAATTGAATTAAGCTGCTTAATTTACATCTAAGCTTTTAGGAAAAAATTCTTAGAGAAAGAGTGATCCTGTTTCGAGTATAGGTGTGAGGTTGCTACTTTGTAAATAAGTGGGACTTAAATCACATGAAGTATAGTGAATTAACTCTTTGAGTGAAGCCTTGCAGATGTAGGAAATTTTTGAACTGCATAAATAGAGTTTTGGTATCCATCTCTATTTTACTTATAGTGATCATTTAATCTGGTTGCAACATACCATATATCTAAACTTATATCTGCAAAGAGAAAATCAACTAACTTTTGAAGACCACTGAGAATCTTAACAATAAAGTCTTCATTAGATACTGTTGCTCTGGATGTGGCAAGTTCATCACGAAGGGATTAAACTTGGTGAAGGTAGTCTATTACAGGATGGGAATCTTTAGAGAGATAAGCTAATCAACCACTCAAACTAAGTATTATGGTTTGAGATTTGTTAGCATACGCAGTATGTAAAGCATTCCAGGCTGCCTTGGCGGTGGCAACAACAATAACAATGCCGACAAGAGTTGGATCAACAGAAGTCAATATAGCATTTTGGATTAGTTGATCTTAGTGATACCAAAGAACTTGATATTATCAATTTCTCTATTGTTTTGGGTCACAATATGAGTAGGGGCAGGAGCAGAACCATTGCGATGTCAATAATGATTGTGGCGACGCATAAGCATGGGCACTAGTGCTTTCCAAAAAGAGAAGTTGTGACTACTAGTCAATTTAATGTGTAGTTGAATAATAAGATTGAATTGCGCAACTGTGACAATGTTATCGACGTTGACGACAAAAGATTTAGAGATCATATTTTTGTGTAAGGCGGTGGGAAGGGATGGAGAAAAAAATTAGGCTTGTTAAAGCTTGATGGCTTTGATTACTATAAAGAGTAAAGAAGAACTAAAAGAGAGTAAAGGGATAAAATGAGAAAGTGAATTGTGTTTTGATTGGCATAAGTTGAGGGTATATACAATGAGTAAACAATCTTCAAGAATTAATAAGATAAAAGAAAATCAAATTTTAAACAAAAGACAATTAGAAAATCAAATTTTAAAATAAAATAAAAGAGATAAAAACAAATATTCAAATTTTAAAGACATTTCAAAAATGTCAATCGTCATTAAAAGTTGCACCGCTCAATCTATGTCGTTTGCATAAAATTTTATTAGTGTCGGTTATCATTGTCAGCTTTAACGCCAGTAAGAAAAAGCTAACATAGCATTATAATTTGACTTATTTGATTGTCAATTTCGGGTTTTAGTTGCTGGATATTGAAGATGGTTAGCAACTCATTTTAGAAGATTTTATGTGCAAGAATCAAGATAAGTAAAGATAGAAATCAAACTTGAAATGTAATTGAAGTTTTTTTAAATAGAAGATCTCATCATTAAAATAGTTTGATTACTAGATCACTGCTAGTATGCTAATTATTTGATGATTTTTTTAGGTGACTATTTTAGTGAATAAGTGATTGTAATTCAACAAGCCTTTTTAATTTTATATATTGTATGCCTTGCCCAGGTTAGGGGTAAGAGAGCACATTATTTGTTCAACTAGGAACTACATTTTAGTGCAAATTTTGTATGTAAATTGAATTGAGTCAATCAATTAGGATTAAGGTCGTTATTTGGTGAGGAGTAGAACTTAAATCACAACTTGTTGTTGATAGTAGATTACTCTATGGGTAGGCCCCGTAGAAGTTGGAAGTTTTAAATTGTGAATAATTTTTTAATATTCATCTCTATTTTCTTCCAAAAGTGAATTTATCTAGTTGCAATTGAATGAATAGTTGATAGGAAAAATTCAACGAACTATTATACCCTAATCATCATTCACAAATGTAAGGAGCACAATAAATGTTTCCATGGCGTTAGCCATGAGGAGGTACGTTTGTATGAAATTCATAGGACCATTGTTAGAGATAGAGATGTTAAATTTCTTAGTAACTTTTGGCGTGTTGCACAACTTCTTTACATGATGGACGTATTGAAAAGTAATGGAAGGGATGAACCGTGGGATTGGAGGATAAAGGAATAGGGAACATAGAATTAACCAGCCAATAGAATAAAGACGTAAACACGTACATCAAGCAAGTGTACTGGTCCAGATAATAAATCCCTTGCTAATATGCAATTCAACATTCATCTGGTTCTTCAGTCTAGATCTATTCTTAAAACCAACTAGAAACCACCAGCACCATAGTGGCTAAACGCAACTTAGATAGTTCCCTCCTAATCAGGCAACCAAGGGTGGGTTTAAGAGATGATCCAGTCTTAGTAAGGGATAATGGTTTCTATAGTTTAAAAAATTAAAGTGGATATTGACAAAACAGATGCTGAACATTGACGAATGACAATAGAAGGTCACTAGTAGTAAGTTGTGACAGACGAGTGTTTCGTGTCCTGTTGAGCAGATGGAGTTCATTTGTAATGCTCCCTAGCTTCTTATCTAAACTCTCTCTATATATCTGATACTACGGAAATTGTACATTTCTACTATTCCCCAATTATCAGGTTTCCGGGTCCAATAAAAAGGAAGGGAGAAAATGCATCCATATGGTTGTAGTGTTGCTATAGTCTAAAGACAGGCCATTAAATAAAAAGTGACACCGGGAATGAAAAAGAATGTAATCCAAACAACGGAGAGAAGGCAAAAACATGCTTATTCTTCAATGTTCTAATTTAGTAAGAAGCTAATTCTGCATGTATTACTAATCCTCAAAATTTGGAAACTAATACTAAAATAATAAGTTATATAGTATTACCTGCATTTGAAGTATAAAGGTCTTCAAGAATTTCTTCCACAAAAGCGGACATTGAATTTCTAAAAGCATTGTTTTTCTTATCCAAGAGATGAATTTCATTCTCAAGAAGCTCTTTCTCTGACAGCAAATTCACCAGCTCGTTGTTATCCCCCTTGTCAATCTCCCTTTGAAATTCTAAGCACTGTTTGGTAAATCCGTCTCTGTTAAACGAACAATGAGCAATTGATATTGATATATATATATATATATAATTAATACAATTAGCCTATCAAATTTATATAATTATATAAAACCTTAAACACAATTATAACAAATAAAAGTATATGAAAACGGCATAAATATATGAAAGGTCAAATTACTTAGATAAATTTGTAGGAATATAAGCTGCATTAATTTTTAACTAATACTCATTTTATCCTAGTTGCAAACTGGGAAAATAATGTTAAATAACTGCAGAAAATGATTTAATCGGGCATAATTTTAATTCAAATTAATAAAAAAGAAAACAAACCAACGCATACCGTTTATCTTCAATCCTCTTTAGCATCTCATCTCGTTTCGTGGTTAGACAACTCAACTCCTCCTCCAAAAATTTAAGCGAATTTCTTGAATCGGCTATAATCCAAAGAAAAAGATCTCAGCCAAAGAAATCAGTCCGAAAAAAAATATATGTATGTATATAGATAAGTACCAAATTACGAAAGAAGAAATACCGATGACGGAGAGCAAGCCATCGATTTCGAAGTGAGAAATGTATAGCGACTTGGTAAGCAGGGATTCTCTAGTAGTAAGAGCAGCTTCGAACTCCGTACACTTGACCATCTCTGATTCAATCTCCCGCGTTACTTGAATATTGGATTCGATTTCTTCATTAACCTAACCAATAAGATTTACCTAAATGAAAATTTTGTGGGATTCTTCACTAGAAATCCCATTAAATTCGAAAAAAGAAAAAGGGAAAGAAAGAAAGAGTACCTGATCAAGCATTTCCTTGAGGCATGAAATTTGGTAGAGAATTGCTCCAGAATCCTCCATCTTGATTCTCTTAATCTAAAGTCCAAATTGTTGGTTTGAATTGAGAGCTACTTGCTATTTTTTTTTCATTAGTTTTTAGAATTAATTTCTCTTAATTTCTAGTTTTCCTGAGTGCTGCGGAACAAGGCAAAAGTGACATGAGAGAGAGCGCCAAGATAAGGCTCTAGAAATGATTTTAAATCTTTGATTGATGTTAATACACGAATAGTCTGGATGAAAAAAACGAAAGTAATATAAAAAAATTTAATTAATATTTACTTTTTGAAAAACAGTAATTGTTGATAATAGGGTAATAAAATTGTATGTAATTATAAATAATAAAAAAAGACATGAGAAAAACGCAAAGTAAATTCTTAAATGATTATTTTTCTTGAAAGTTTTTTAAATGAATTGTGTTATAAGGCATGTCGTGGCTCCAGATCCGTCCAACCCAACAATTTGTTATAGGGCACGCCTCTATTCGACTGGAGATTTTTGTTTGACCTGATTCTCTTCACTTTAGACCTCCCCTCTTATGGGATCGCCTAACTCTCTGCTCGCCCTCTCTCTACTTGCCTTTATTCATCTCTTCAACTTAGTTTCCCAGGGAGTATCACTCAGGACACGTGTCACCCTTAGGGGGTAACGTTTCACTGTGCATGGCACTTAGTTGTCCCTAGTATGTCAGATCAGGGAATCGCACCTTATAAATATGAATAATGGACTCCAAGAGGAGGAAGAGAGAAAAAGATACTCAACAATTGGTACGGTGAGCGTGGACACATTTTTGACCATCAGAGTAAACAAAAAGTCAACATGACTCACCTGGACGAGAGATTCCCGACCCAACCATCTTCACGCCAAAATACGAGAGATGAGATCGACAATTATCCGCAAGAGTTTATTTTTTTTGCAACCAAAGTGATGATCCAGATTATTATGCATACATTGGACTATTTAGAAAAAAATGGCGTATAGTAGAATTACACCTTAAAGGGTTTGTCTTTAGCAAACTTTTGTGTTGTAATAAGTTAAAATAAGTTTGATTTATTATTTTATTTTTAAGTACTTTCCTTTGTTTCTTTAATAATGAGACCTTAGATAAATTAATAAGAAGTATGTTTTAAGTCGAGTATACGTTGACTTCTTTTAAAAATTTTGCTTTGTATTATGGGGTGTCACACTGAAGATTTGGATTCGATGAATCGGGTCAGGTTTAGGGCGTCACAGAGTCGAGACGTAATATGGAACCATTTTCAGAGTTTAAGCGATTTGGATCCCTAATTTAAGAGTTAGTGAACCATATCGAGATCAACCAACCACCATTTTTTATTTAATTGTTAATTTCATAATTTTGCATGTTTTACAATCTTACCCTTGTTAGCTAGATAGTCCACCGGATAGCCCACCAGGGCAATAAATACGAGATAGTCCACCGATGAAATAAATACAGGATAGTCCATCAGAACGATAACCACGGGGCAATTCGCCAAGATAGAAGGTGTGGTAACATCCACCAAGAAAATTAGCTTGGAAAGAAAAAGTGAAAGACCATAACTTGGTTATGGCAGTATGAAGACTCGGGTAGTAAGGTGAACTCGAGAATTTTTGAAGTGTAGATTCTTGGCTCAATAATGGAGGTTGGTAAAGGTCGTCGAATGGAATGGTATCTAAGGTAGATTGAACTAGAAAATGTACTTCACCGAGGACCGTGACTTAAGGGTTCGCGAACAAAAGGGACAATTAAGGGCGGTTATGTCCATCGAGGTTATGGGGGCTAAGTTGCTTGGGCTACCACAAGAAGGCATCCGTAAATGACTAATCTTGGTAAGTAGTCCACCAAGAAACAGGGAGGATAAAAATTTTGAAACCGAAGGAGATAAAACCAACTACCGACATAGGGTCTCCGATCCAAGGTGGTGAGTGAAAGAAATTTGGATGAGGTGCATTCAGAGCCGTGTTCCTAGAGAACCTTTACTCTAAAGGGAATTGGTGTATACTACAGATAGAGAAGAAGCTAATCAGCTGTGGGTTGCAAGGAAAGAGGGGAAGGCAAAAGCCTCATCAATATAATTTGTTAAATGCGAGGATTGACTAGGGAGTGGAAAAATTATTTTAAAACTTCAATCCCTTAACTTTGACTTTTGATATATGCCCGTTATGTAGAATCTCACTAAGTTCTGCTGAACTTATAAGTTTTCTGCTTAAATGCAGGTTAGTTAAATATTTAGAAATCAAGAGGGACTAAGCCAGACTTCGTTAGGGGTTAGGTGAAATGCGACACCTATGCATGTATATAGAGGGGCACCTGTAAAGGCTTTGTCTCAGGGTTTTAGTTTTCATTTTACATTTTCAAGTCTTGGTCAAGAAATTTTGTAATTTATCGATGAAAATGAAGCTTTAAGGTTTTTATTACTAGTGACTATAAGTTGACTATGTCTGTAAATTAAATCAGAAAAGAAATTTCTTTAAGTTATTTAGGTTATTATGACATCCAATACCCAAACTTGGCGAACGGGTCGGGTAGAGGGTGTTATAGATTCAATCAATTTTTCGTTCTATTTTGAGTTAATAAAATTCCCTTTGAGTTTTCATTTTCAAGAATTTATCTTTTGTTTTCGTTTAGAAGAAGTTTTAGCAAATTTTTAGATTGCGGGTATCATCTTTAAGCTTTTTCTTACCAGGAATGCATTCTTTGAGGAGAGATTTGAGTCATTTGAAAGGGTTGTGGATTCATCTTGTTTTCAAGACTCCTTAGGACTTCTACACATCACTTCCCTTCTTTTTCCATCTTTCTTCTTTCTTTCCTTTTAGTTGTTGTTCTTTTATTTTTTAGGTCTTTCTAATAGTTGATTTATTTAATTCTAGGTCATAAACCATGAAGAAAAGACTTTCTTCCATCGTAGTTCATCAAGAATATTTTAAAAATAAGATTTCTTTTCTTTTCTTATTGTTTTGAATTCTTTTGTTACAAACAGTTTTTAGGCTTGGTTAATTCCTCTTTCAAACAAATTGTTTTGTTATCTTGTTTCCAGATATGGTTGGGGGCTTCCTTGAAGTTCAAGAACGTTTTCTTTTGACTCAAGAAACCCTAGTTTAATCATTATTGGACTCTTTTCTAATTGCCCCTCGCTTTCTTTGTTTTGAGGTTTCTTTTTCATTCAATTTTTTTGTTTCTTTTGTTTAGATCTCAATTTTATAGCTTCTTCTCCATCAAGAACAACCCAAAACATATTCAAATACTTGGATCTTTGTTGTTCTTGGTTGAACTACTTTCTCTTTGTTTCTTTTGATTTCATTAGATTTTAATCATTTTTCTTTCAAATATGTTCAGATCAATTGTTTTCTCTTAATTGGCAACCTTGAATTGGTCCAAATTCATCAAAAACAAGTACTCTCTTTCAAACTGATCTGAACTCTCTAGAGCCGTAATTTTTCAAATTGTTTACTTGTTCTTTCTTACTTAATTATTAAGTTTTTATTTGCTGCCTTTTCTTTATTTTAAATTGGTTAGTTTGTGTCTCAGGTTGAGAAAAAATTCAAATTTCCTCATTTATCTAGAGTCCTAGATCAAATCACCAACTCAAACAAACTTAGGATCCTGTTTTGTACGTGTCCCTATCATCGAATAGCAAAATGGAGTCAACATGATCTAGGGTGGGTTAAACTCAACGTGGATGTTGCTGTGAGTGATCCACCGGCTACAAGCTCAACTGGAGGGGTCTTTCACGACAACCAAGTGCAATAAATCTCAAGTTGGAGAAAACGTTTTGGCGTTTGCTTGGTTTTTCATTCGGAAATTTTCGATGGACGGTCCCGTAGCTAAGGGAATGAGCAAGATGTAGAGTGTGACAATCTTCAGGTGGTCAACATATTAAACTATGCAGATTTTCCTGATCCGAAAATGTCGCTGGTGAAAGAAAATTCAATTACTGGGGAACCAACTGTAGGAATTTCGTTTGAAGAATTAGAGAAGCTAATTTGGTGGCTGACCGTATAACCTAAATGAGCAGCACGAGCGCAGTTTGAAGAACCCCCTATGTGGTTTTACGCGTCTTAGCTATGGATATTGTACATAGGTTTTGATATAGCTTTGCTAGTTTGCTGGCCTTTTTGTAATATATAGATATTATGTTCAAATTTTTAATTTATTTTCCTGTCGAGTGTATATTTTAGTTTAGTGATAAAAACCTAGAATTGTTTTAGGCAGGTCATCATATTTGACCCACCAACCCCTTCCTATATTTTTTATTAGTTTCCTATCCTTTTCCAGAACTTTGAGGGCGATTCAGGATATTTTATATTATCTCATTCATTTGACCACCTATTTTCGTTTTCACTTTCAATTGCAAATCAAAGCCAGAGGGTTTCAAGCTTAAATATAGCCATGGATTTGGGTGGAAGAGAAATAGAAGAAATCGACGAAGAATTAGGCAGAAAGGATAAGGTAGAGGAAGGGCAAGACGAAGTGGGCTTGAGTCCAGGTTCGCTGTTATTTCTTGAACCCGGAACTAACTGCTGTATTATAGCCGTGATTGGATGCAAGACCAATATTGATCCTGGGATCGTCAAAGAGGGAATAAAGCAAACTCTGGTCCACCATCCACGTTTCTCCAGCAAGTTGCAGGTAAGAATTTAACTTACTCTTTTCAAATCTATCTTCTCTTCTTCTCTTCTCTTCTTAGTTTCTTAGTGCTTGGTTTCTCACTTTCTCCGGATCATTCGCTAGCTATAATCATTATTGAAAAGTACAATCATCATATGGTGGAACTCAAATAAAAAGTAATCTAAACTGTGAATTTATAATTTGTTAAATAAGTACTTATATTTTTTTACCTAAATAAACTCTTATTTTTAAGTCAAACGTTGACTTATGTTAAAAGGTTTATTTAGATATAAGTTAAAAGTGAAACTTACTAAAAAGTTAAAAGGATTGTTTAATTCCATAAAAAGTACTTGCTTTTATTTAAATAAATTGGTACCATTTAACGGGTTTTTATCGTAATTTAAATTCAAGTGAAATTATAAAGTTCAAGTGAAATTATAAAGTTAACATAAATACAAAATGTAATCCAAGCTTAAGTAAAATGTTTTCTAATAATTAGAATATAACAAAAATGTTGCAAATGAAAAAGGCAACGAAAGTGTTAGTGTCACAAGCTGCGAATTAAAGTCTATGATCAATGCACACAAAGTATTACATGGAGGTCAAGTGATTAAATGGGATTCATTTGACCCACTTGAACTAGCTCTATTCATTGAACACATAGAGAATTCCATCTACTTGAAGCCTTGGTGACCAAATGAAACACTGCACTAAAACTAGAGTTACTAGGGTAAGTATTGTAAATCCTAAGGGGTAAAGATTTATAGAGTTTAAATCACTTAGGACTCTCATCTTGTAGATAGACACTAATAGCAATCGTTGATGTAATTCAATCTGTGTCGTTGGACTTTGGGGAGCTCAACTATAAATAGAGTCATTGCTCCTCATTTGTAATAATCTAATTGATAGTTAAAGAATATATTTGAGAGCACTTACTTAAACACCTTGTGTGCATTTCTTTCTTGTGGCTTTTTAGTTCGTTCATTGCTCCGTCACTTTGAATTGCTTATACTATATTTCGGTGCCTTAGATAATTTTTGTAAAATTCTCATCTTTCGAGAGTTAGGCTAACTTAGGAAGATTTGAGGTAAAGAAATCACCAAAGGTCACGTAGTTTGCCAAACTTAAGTTCTAGCCTGTAACAGTTGGTATCTAAGCTATGGTTCGAAGGCGCTGGCTAAGATGTCGAAAGGAGTAGATGAGTAGGTTGACCCTGTGGAGACTCATGGGAGGGGTAAGAAAGCTAGCAGCTCGAGGTGTAACACCCCTTACCCGTATTCGACGCTGGAACAGGGTATGAGACATTACTAGACTTAAACACAAGCATACATACATTTTCGAGCTATAAATTTTCGTACAAATTAAAAAAATTTAAAATTAATCATAAAGTCCCTATTACGAGCCTACAAGGCCTAAAACATGCATTGGAGGAGATTCGGGACTAAACCGAGAAATTTAGAAACTTTTACAATACTTAGAAAATTTTTTCACTAAACAGGGGTCACACGCCCGTGTGGATATGGGACACGCCACGGGCAGATCGTGTGGTCACACACGCCCGTGTCCAAAACCCGTTTAACTCTCTATTTGTCGCCCAAGAACAAATTGAAATCACATGGTGAAGGCACACGCCCATGTCCCGAGGCCGTGTCCTCCACACGGCTGAGACACACGCCCGTGTCTTTGCCAGTGTGCTCAATTCTGAACATTCTGTTTTGCAAAAAATTTAGGTGTAGGGGACACACGGCCAGATCACACGCCCATGGGGCTGACCGTGTGTCACACACGGCCCAGACACATGCCTGTGTGTCTACCCGTGTGGACAAAAACAAGGCTATTTACCAAGCCATTTTCCACCCTCACTTGCACATATCTACTCAACATCATATGGCACATACTCAAGCATGAAGAGTAACCAAATAATCACAACCAAGACAATAACATGTCATTCTCATACCATTTTTAAACATGCTTAAAAAATCAACCTTTCTACATCAAATTATACAAGTTTCCACATTCACAGATGACATTAATACAAATATACTCATAACTAGCATTAGCCAACTTCCAAGGCTATATACAAAATGAACCATGAACCATTATAAGCCAACACATATGACCAAAAGACCAAGTCTCTATACATGCCATAAACTCTAAATACTTGAATTCATTAATACCCAATATGATAGCTTGATAGTGTGATAAGATCTCCCGCGATCTCCAACCCGAGCTAGCTTGACGGCACTCTAAAACATAGGAAAGGAAGGGGGGTAAGCTATTGTTGTAACACCCCTTACCCGTATTCATCGTCGGAATAGGGTAGGAGGCATTACCAGAGTTTACCGAATTAATTTTCCATTAATACGAGTTAAATACTATTTATTTACTAAAACATGTCATGGTGTCCTTTAGATGGGCCTTCAAAGCCCAAAACATACTTCGAGACCAAACTAGAATTAAATCGAAACCATAGGGAATTTTTCGCAAAATCCCAAAGTTTTTTTTTTTTTTGCTCAATATAACCCCTTTATAAATATCTAACCTTCCCTGCAATTTTTAAAACCGAGACCAATACAACCAACCAATTCATTTCAATCAATTTAATACAAAATTATACTTCTATTATAATTATACTATTTAACATACTCATCATTCTTTACTTTAATGTATATTCATTATACAAGTCTTAATATTTATATAATCACCAAGCCTTATACATGCCATATAAATCAAAAAGGAAATTTACAAAAGCCACCGGAGATAATCTGGATAGTGTGATCCTCTGTATTGATCCGATCCTCCGTATATTTCCACGTCAATCTACAAGAGACATTGAATACACTCAAATAAGCTTATAAAAGCTTAGTAAGTTCATAAACATAAAACATAAATCTTACCAAATATTTATACACTTATACTATATACACAATTATTAAGTTCACCCGTCAATCACAGTCATTAGTGAGTTCCCTATATAAACTCACTACCACTTATCATTTCCATTAATTCTTTTGGGCCCATTTGTCATATATCATTCTTAACCAAATTAGGGAATGGTAACGGAAAATTGAGTACTTCACTTCCACTTTGCCATAGTATAACTATGGTCTTGCATATGATCACTTATCACTTTTTAAAATCATAATCCTGTCACGGTCTTACACTGATCACATTTATCACTTGTCACTGATCAGATAAGTGTAGCTAAAGCTACCACTTATCACTTATCACTTGTCACTGATCAGATAAGAGTAGCTAAAGCTACCACTTATCGCTTATCACTTGTCACTGATCAGATAAGAGTAGCTAAGCTACCACTTATCATTTGTCACTTATCACTGATCAGAAGTACTCAAATCCGACATTCCACTCAATTTGATCATTTATTCGATTTTTGGGTTGTTATTTTATTTTCTACTCATCAATAAATATATTTCATCATACATTATATAATTCATAAAATTAACATATAATCATTAAACTTCAACCATATGAACTTACCTGGGTCGATTTGTAAAATTTGTGAAAGTTCAGGGACTAATCAGCTACTTTTTCTTTTCCTCGACTTGCTTCGGGTTCTCGATCTATCATTGTAAAATCATTCATTTATCATTATTGACTTCATCTTCAACCCGCTTATAAGTAATATTATCTATAATTTAATTGTTTACTTATGTATATTCCAATGCTGTCCATCGGTGTCATAGTCACTAAATTATTTTTATCTTTAGCTACAGAACTCCAAATTAGGATCAGCTAATTTTATCTGAAACTAGACTCATATATCTTCTTATCATAAGATTTTTAGAATTTTTGGTTTAGCCAATAAGTACAGTTTATTCTTTAAAGTCACCCCTGTTCTGCTGTTTGACAATTCCGACCCTTCTTCACTAAAAATTAATTATCTCTTCGTACAGAATTCGGATGATGTCCATGTTTGTTTCTATTGAAAATAGACTCATTAAGGATTTTAAAAATATAAATTTAAGTCTCTAATTATTTTTATCCAATTTTTTATGATTTTTAAAAGTCAGAACAGGGAATCCCGAAATCATTCTGACATTGTCTCACAAAATCTATTATATCTCATGATCTACAATTCCGTTGCTTACACCGTTTCTTCTATCAGAAACTAGACTTAATAAGCTTTAATTTCATATTTTTTTAATCTCCTAATTCGATTTCTACAATTTATGGTGATTTTTCAAAGTTAGACTACTGCTACTGTCTAAAACTGTTTTAGTGCAAATGTTGATTTCGATTTTTGCCCCAAATTTCACAGTTCATACAATTCAGTCCTTGCTCAATTAATCCCTCAATGAAGCTAATTCTTCCCAATTAATGCTTTACCTTAACATTATAAGTTATTTCACAATTATTTAAATTCAGAATTTCCACATAAAACCCTAACTTCAAACTTTTTCACCTTTAGATCCCAAACATTCACTTTCTATTCAATTCTTTCAATAAAATCAGCATATAAACAATTTAAAACTCTAATTCCATGCTAAATCATCATATAATTCCAGCACATATTCATATCAGCTTTCAATTTCTTTCATAGAATCAAAAACTAATGAATTAAACAAGTAGACCTAGTTGTAAAAGTCATGAAAACACAAAAATTTCAAGAAATAATCAAGAATTGAACTTACTTGCAGTAAAAATATGAAAAACCAGCTTAAGAAAACCTTTCTATGGTGTTTTTGCTGATGAGAATGCAGAAAAATAATGAGAACTCTAGATAATTCCACTTTAGTCCTAGTTTATTAAGTAAATTTTGTAATATTCCAATTTTGCCCTTAATTCATCAATTTTCCTGCTGATTTCATGCACCTTGCCGTCCAGCCCAAATAGACTTGGGGTCTATTTGCCTTTTAAACCCTCTTTCTTTTATCATTTAAGCTATTTAATCATTTCCCATAATTTTACATTTGTTACAATTTAATCCTTTTTACTCAATTAACTATCGAAACTTTAAAATTTCTTGACGAAACTTTAATGCTAACTTATTAACACTCCATAATTATTTATGACTCGTTTTAAAAATTTTCAAACTCTCGATATCTTGTTTCCGATTCTAATTTAAATTTTTTTTTCTAGTACACTATTCGCTATTTCAAAAATTTTCCTAACTTCACACTTAACTTATATTCACTAAATTATTAATATTTTCTACTCATTTGTCGGATTTAGTGATCTCGAATCACTGTTCCGACACCACTGAAAATCCAGGCTATTACAATTGTAACACCCTGAAAATTTTTACAGTAAGATATTACTCTTAATATAGTGAAATAAGGAAATAAAGTGACAAAAAAAAGGAAAATTGAGTTATGTCACTGGGAAGTATATTATGACATATTGATTCAAGAAAGGACTAAATTGTAAAAGTGAGAAAAGTTTTGTGGCCCAAGAGTAAATACTCAAAATTTGAGGGATTAAAGTGTAAATATGAAAAATTTGAAGGACTAATAGTGCAAATATTTTAAGGGTGGAAGGATCTAGAAACCAAGGAAAAATTGATGAATTAGGACCAAATTGAATAGGTGAAGAATTATGAGGGACTAAATTGTAATTTTACCAAAATTAAGTGATGACTCAAGAATAGAATTTTAAAAGATCACGAAGGGCAAAATGGTCAATTGGAAGAGAGAGAAATCTAGAAAGTAATGATGATATTGGAGATATAATAAAATAATAATAAAATAATAAAATATCATATAAAAAATCAAATTAAAATATTAATAACTAATATTTATTTAATTAATTAATCTAAAATATCTCCAACATTATCATTACTTTCTAGATTTCTCTCTCTTTCAATTGACCATTTTGCCCTTTGTGATCTTTTAAAATTTCATTCTTGAGTCATCACTTAATTTTGGTAAAATTACAATTTAGTCCCTCATAATTCTTCACCTATTCAATTTGGTCCTAATTCATCAAATTTTCCTTGGTTTCTAGATCCTTCCACCCTTAAAATATTTTCACTATTAGTCCTTCAAAATTTTCATATTTACACTTTAATCCCTCAAATTTTGAGTATTTACTCTTGGGCCACAAAACTTTTCTCACTTTTACAATTTAGTCATTTCTTAAATCAATATGTCATAATATACTTCCCAGTGACATAACTCAATTTTCCTTTTCTTGTTACTTTATTTCCTTATTTTACTATATTAAGGGTAATATCTTACTGTAGAAATTTTCAGGGTGTTACATTTTTGAGTATTTACTCTTGGGCCACAAAACTTTTCTCACTTTTATAATTTAGTCCTTTCTTGATTCAATATGTCATAATATGCTTCCCAGTGACATAACTCAATTTTCCTTTTCTTGTCACTTTATTTCCTTATTTTACTATATTAAGAGTAATATCTTATTGTAGAAAATTTCAGGGTGTTACAGCTATATAGCTTAGTAACTCCGTATAAACATAATAAGCAACTCTTACTAATCGTTTACCAAGTCCAACAATATAAACACAAGATAATATAAATTACCATAAAGCTCACAATTATAACTTATTCAGTCATATTGTTTGCTCTATCAATTTGCGAGCATAATTTAACATGTATTGACATTAGCCTAACAACCATAATCTCTCCATTACAACAGATTACCATAATCAACCAATCATTTCAAACCTCATAATAAACATATACATTAATTGTAAGTATTCACATTTCAAACATATATTTTAACATCCTTCCATTGTTTAAAACTCATATCTTCCCATAATCATTTTAATAGGTGATTATGCTAATCTTTCCTTTTTCTCATATCTGATAAATCACAATTTGTATGAATAAAACATGCTATATCATAACTCAATTTGGCCCGAAAGCCAATTACATGATCACCAACCGAATTTACCATGTATTTCATGCATCACAAGAATGGACCAATAATCACAAGGCTTTCACAAAAACATTCTCGTGGAAACCATGAACTCAAATTTCATGAAATCATTGCGTATAAACTTTATGTACATACCTATACTAATTCGTAATACTTACATGCTCTTTCTCTTCTTTGACTTACTCATGGGATTTCCCATTGAACCACTTAGAATGCTAAAGGATACTCGGGAATCTCGTACACACACTATCGTACCAATGCCGCATCCCAGATATGGTCTTACATGAAATCTTGTATCAATGCTAATAGCTCAGCTATGGTCTTACACGCAGTCTCCTATCGATGCCATATCCCAAATATGGTCTTACACGTAATCTTAGTAACCCTAATGTCATGACATTTGTATCCTATATATTCCTAAGGTTCAACCGGGACTTTCGCTGTATCGAATCTCTATCAGTCATTTCCGTAGTATCTATTCAATAGCATTCACATTTCATTTCAATAATATGACATTTACCACAATTATATCAATTAAGCATTTATACATATTAATTTAATGCTTATTAAACATACGAACTTACCTCAGCATAAAAATGGCGAAAAGGACCTAACCGTCAAATACGCGTTTTTCCCCCGTTCTAATTCCGAACCTTGTTTTTCTTGATCTATAATATTACATTTAACTTATTTAATCATTATACTATTCAAGTCAACCCAAAATCACATTATGACAAAAATTACATTTTTGCCCCTAAAGTTTCACATTTTTACAATTTAGTCCCTAGGCTCGTAAAATGAAATGTACTCAATTTCTTCAATACTCATGCCTAGCCAAAACTTATATATGCTTATAGCATCCCACATTTTTCTTTTATTATCATTTTAACACCCATTTTACAACTTTTTACAAATAGGTCCTTTTTAGGCATTTTCATCGAAAATCACTTAGCAAAAGTCATTTATCTAACAAGTAACATGCATTTTCTACTATTAAACATCAAAATACATACATGTTCAACATGGTTCAAACCCTAGACCTTCAACCATTTCTCAAATTAGTACTAGAAATAGGTAGATCATGTTACAAGGATTTTACAAAAATTTATTCACACTCTATCAGTCCCTAAGTATAGACATCTCACTTTTGTACCTAAGAGCCAGAACACTCACCTCCAAATCTTCCCCCTGAGAACTTGGGCAGTAAAAATTTAACAATGTTTATTGTAATAGTTTGCACTCTCTTACAAATCAGCTCCACTATGAACAAATTAGAATGCATTCAATAAGCTCTCATACAAAATTTAGACAAGCCTCAAAGCATATGTTCAATTTTCGACTTGCTAACATAGAATCTAGGTGAATACAAAGTAACTACTTGAAATTAGCTATTACATAATTAATAATAAAAACACAATCAATTGAATATAATCTCTCTAAAATCAACAAGACTATTGCTACAAATCTCTACATTCCAAAGACTTAACTGGTTCACATGAATCCAATCCAACCTTCAAATGCCGATGAATGGTTTCCATAGATGGACCATAGTATATTCAATAAAACATCACATTAACAGGTCTAAGGATTTTCTTTATTAAATTGCCAAACCAAATAAAGCAAGTATTTACAACACCTCAGTGGCAGCCTGCAGCTGGCAATGCCGATTGCAACTAAACAACTCTTAGGTCATATTGCCTCAACAAATAGAAAAGTTTTTTTCAAATGCCAAATTAGTAGTATAGTTGACCCTCTCTATAACAGTCTCATTTGTCTATTAAGATTTTGCTTGTTATATAGAGGTGGTTATTATACACCTTTAATAGCAGGTTGGTATAGATAGATAATTGTTTTAAACCTACCTAAAAGTTCATATATGAATTTCCATCAAATGAAGAAAATTATAATTATGTTCAAAAAAGAAAGAAAGTCAGAATCAAATCAATAAAATTGAAAGATGTATAGCAGGTGTATGCATTATAGCTTTTATGCATATTTTGTTCTACATTCTTTCAAATGACTAATTATGAAGTTCATAAATCTAATAAGTTAAATTAATCAGTATAAATTTATGTTGTTTCAAATTCATAGTAGAATGTTTAATCTGAGAACTTAATACTGATATATTTAATTTCACTCATTAAAGTTAATTTAATTTAATAAAATGTTATTGATAGATTTTTCATGTGAAATTTAAACATTTTATTGAAACGATATTTTAGTTAAGATCATTTTTATTAATAAAATATAATTAATATACTTGCTTATATTAAATATCTATAATTTCACTTAAAATTCTAGACAACATGTTGTTATAGAGAACTAATTGATAAAGAATATATGCCTTAACTATGGTTGTTGCTTTCATAAGTGAAAAATTGTTATAAAAAGTTAAAATAATACATAAAAAATTGAATCGACTAGAAACTTAATTGTTATAGTGAAATGATGTTATAACATGCGACTATTATAAAGAGGGCTCACCGTATAACCAATAAAAGATATTTTACCAAATCAAAATGTTTTTTACGTTGTGCTTTTATGCATATTAGTTCTTAATACTATATGGGTTACTCATAATTTTACATGCTTATTTGTTTATTTATTAAATAGTATAATTTTATTTCATGTAAACAATAAAGTAATACTATAAATTGTTTAACACAGTTAAACTTATTAATTATTTTTATAATTAAAATATTATAATAATAACATTAAAGCATAATTAAACTTCAAATGAAATTAGTAATGGAAGTAAAAAAAAATTGTGATTACTTAGTTACTAATTGAATAAAAATATCTAAATATTAAATTTTAATACATCTATTTTATAGTGATAAGATTTAGTTTTATATGATTGAAATACCAATAAACTATAACCGAAAATTGATGACTTGAGTTATAATGGAAGTTTATTTTAACATCGATATAAAGTGTACAATTTATATTTAATAAAATAATATTTAATATTTAATAATAATAATATATTAAAATGTCAATTTAGGAAAATAGTGAATAACAAAAGATGTTTTCAAGGTGAAATCAGAAATTTTTGTTGGTGACAAGATAAAATTAGATTAAATGTTGCCTTAAAATAGATTAAATTGAATTAATAATTTTTGACATGGCGAAAATTAATAATTTTTGAAATTTAACAAAAGCGGTAAAAAATATAAAATTGATTTATTTAAGTTTAATAGGGCTAAAACTGTAATTGAATCATTTAACCAAGGTATCAAGGCCCTGCATATTTCTGTACAACATTTTTTGCCGAATATTTTCTATTATAAAACTGTAATTTCTACCTAATTTAAAAAATAATTCCTTACTCATAATGTGACTTGTTCAGGCCGAGCTTGTCGGGTGAAGCTGATAGCTCGACCGTGGGACACATGTTTGATGTAGATCGTGTTCCAAAATTAGTTTTAGTGATAATTTCGTTATATCTTTCCATACATTAACATGTTCCAAGAAACATGATTAATAGGTAATTAATGGTGTTAAAAGGAAATGGCTTAAGACAGAAGTGGATTTGGACAACCATGTTATAGTCCAACAAGTAGACACACAAATGGAATCTCCAAGCCAATTTATTGAAGATTACATCTCCAATCTCACCACAATTCCTGTTGACTCCTCCAAACCGTTATGGGAGCTTCGCATTCTCAACCTCAAAACTCCGGAGGCAGAGGCTGTTGCCATCTTGAGGATCCACCATTCAATCGGTGATGGGATGTCTCTCATTTCAAGTCTGTTTGCTTGTTGCCGAAAGTCTTCGGACCCTGGAGCCTTGCCTACTATTCCAATGCAAAAACAAACCGATCGTCCTAGAAACCGGCGTGGTGTTTTGTGGCTATTGTTGTCAGTTTGGTCAGTTTTAAGGTTAATCTTGAACACCTTGGTGGATATTTCGCTGTTTATGGCAACTATTTTATTTATGAAAGACACAAAGACTCCTCTAAAAGGATTGTCTGGCGTCGAGCATAACCCCAAGAGGATTGTCCACCAGACTGTGAGTTTGGACGACATAAAACTAGTGAAGAATGCCATGGCCGTGGTACCTTTCACTCAATTTATACTTTTGTAAGTAGATATTACTTATATTTTTCTTGAAGATCATAGGCTTTTTACCTTTTCCTTTTCTTTTCTTTTTTTCACTTACTGTACTAGACCGTTAACGATGTCATTTTGGGAGTAACGCAAGCTGGTCTCTCGCGATATCTAAATCGAAAATATGGTGAGCCTTTTCCTCTGATAATATTGTTTCATATGAATGGTAAACATGGACTAAAGGATTCTTGATTTGTAGTTTACAATAATTTGGGTTGATTTGTAATTTATTAAAATTTGGGCAGGTGAAGTTGATAAGTCCATGTCCAACAATCTTCCCAGACATTTCCGCTTAAGAGCAACTGTTCTTGTGAATATTAGACAAGCTATTGGGATCCAGGTGACTATTTTTCTCTCGTTGTGAGTATACTTTCTTCTGGTTCTTCTTTTAATATGCTTTAGAATGGGCAGGCAATCGCTGATATGATGAAGAAGAAGTCAAAGGCCAAGTGGGGTAACAAATTGGGATTCATATGCTTCCCTTTCACCATTGCATTGAGACTTGATCCTTTAGATTACATTCGTCAAGCTAAAACCATCGCTGATCGGAAAAAGCTCTCCCTCCTAGCTTTATGCACATATTTAATCAACAATTGCGTTGTCAAGTTATTTGGATCAAAGGTATCGTCATGTTTGGCATATAGAATATTTTTCAACACTACAATGTCAATATCAAACGTGGTTGGACCAGTAGAAGAAATAAGCTTTTTTGGTCATCCAATTGCTTTCATTGCTCCCACTGTTTATGGTCATCCACAGGTATATCGATCTATAACTCTTGCATATATACTGTCAGTTATTTCTCTTTGTTTTCTTCCTGCTTAAGTTGTTAAACCTATTTTGGATTTTAATTTATTGCAGGCTTTGACAGTTCATTTTCAGAGCTACATTAATACGATGAGCATTGTTGTAACAGTTGATCCAAATGTGATTCCTGACCCTCACCTTCTTTGCGACGATTTTTCAGAATCTCTCAAGCTGTTTAAGGACGCCATCATATTAAACAACAGTGTAATTGCTAACTCAAATTAGGACATAGGAAACAATGAAGTTTAATTATAGCCTTTTTTCCGCAATATCGAACTTATTTTTCTTTCCAACTCAATAAATTCTAATAAAATTGGGGAAAAAAAAACGATTCAATTTTTTTAAAAGTAAATCAATTAATTTGACTTAGATTTATGTAAAAGGAGCTCCTATATATCTAAAAAATTGTGTTTAGAATTTATATAATTACATTGATAAATTTTTTGTTTTTTCTTTCAATTTGTTCTCTCTCATTATGTAATTAATGTAAAAATATATTTTTCATAATTAATAAATATAATTTTTTTTTTCCAAAATGTAAATAATGTTCTTTGTATAATATATTAATATATACGTGATTTCTCTTAATTAAAATTAATATAAAAATGCTATTAAACTTTATTTTTTATTGACATTAGTGAAAAAAAAATTAACCTTGGTCACTAAAACTAAGGAATTAATTTATAACCATATTATATACCATAAAATCAATGTAAAAAATTATAAAAATAAAAAAAATTAAAAGGACTAAGTGATAAATTTAAAATTTTAGTTCGTATATATATATTTGTATATGATGAATAGTTCATATGATTATCTTTACTATAATAAAATGCTTAATCAAGTTTAGTGTCAGAAGTTAAGTAACACCAACTTAGTAAAAATACGAAATATCTAACATTATTCTTTAAATATATAAATAATTATATCATTTAAATTTTTATAAAAAGAAAATTTGAAGTTACTATGTAAAAAAATAAAAAAATTTACTCATTATTCTTGTAACTTTTAATTATTGCGAAAAATAACTATCCACCCTTTTTAAATATTATTATTTCTTAAAATATAAAATTTATATATGAAATAAATTCTAGTTTTTAATTATGTGCTTTATTTTTTTGGAAATAGTCATGTTCAATGCCAAATTACTTGTTTATGCCCAAATGCAAGCCCAAAATATAGGATAATTTTGTGAAAAGTATGATGTTCAAAAAATGAAGTTAAACAAAATAAAATAGTCCTGTTTAAAATATAAATAGGATTCGTTCCAACATTCATGACTCATGCTTGACTTGCTTTCTATTTTGTAATTAATATATGTTTTATTTTATTTTTCTATACTATATAATTTATATAAAGTTAGATTATATATATAATGCTATAAGGTTTAAAAGATAAGTTTATGTTTAAATTTTAATAAAAGAAATTCACAAAAAAGAAGAAGAAGAAAATATTCAATTAATAAATAATAAATTAAAAAAATTAAAAGAATTAAAAATAATATGGGTGAACTTGAAAAAGATTTGGGTTAACCATTTCTAAATATGGGTAAGTTTAGGCAAAATTTAAAGCTCACATTTTAATTAGGATTGAGTGTAGATAAGAATAAAGTATGCTAATATCACTACTTAGTCTTAACCTGATCCAACCCGACCCGTAAACAATTTTATAAATGTGTATGCATATTCTCATTAGCGTATATATAGATATGTATGCATACCAAATAACTTTAAAATTTAAAAATTATAACTAATTTTTTAAAAAAAAATTAAATAACAGTTATACATTCTATTTATATATAATATAAAACCGTCAACAAAATGTAGTAAATAGTGTCAATTTAGTCCATTCAAATTTATATTAGAAGGTCAATAAGGAAAATCTTGATATTTGAAGTAATTGATAGGATAATCTTGATATTTTAAATATATTTTATATTATATTAATATTGAATAAATGTATCAACAAGTTGTTGGGTGTAATGGTAAAACACATTATAATCTCAAGAGAAGGACGTAAATTCGAATCTTGGACACAATATTATTGGGAGGAGCAACCACAAATCTCGAATATGAATAGTAAAATGAACATGTATAATATAAAAAAATTATTAAAGAAATGTAATTATTAATTATTAAATATATTTACTTAATATTTCCTTTTTACAATTCATTCTTTTCCGTTTCACCTTTTTAAAATTATCATAGTAACTATTTTTCTCAATTTCAACTTTTTGTATTTCCTTCTTATGTTAGTCAATAGTTTTTTCAGTTCACTTGTTTTATTTACAAAAAGTTCGCAGTAATTAAAAAAGTTTTTAATATTTTACATTATAATACATTAATATATATGGACTTCTCTTTTTATTTTATTTAATACATTTATTTTTATTAGTCATGTTTTAAGTATTAATCATTTTATAGCTTTATTATGTACCAAGTTATTTTTAGTTGTTTTAATTTATTTGGATTCTTTTTTAATTACATAAAAGTTAAATTTTATAAAATTTATTTGAATTAATTGTGTTTTGAATGTCATATTTATCATTTTATTTTCAGACTTTTTGGATGTTACATTTTATAGCTTTCAATTTCCATGGAAGTTCTACTCTTTTTGTGCATATATAGTCTTCTTGGTTATTTTGAATGATCAATTAACTCCTAATTTTTTTTTTTATCATCTCCTTGACAATATTTTTCTCTTATTTTCGATATTTATAAATTCTATAAAATTGCATATGTATTCCAAGATTTTCTTCATTCACTATATCAACAAATGTCTTTTAAAAAAAACTTTTTAATTCGTTATTGGTGTATATATGAAGATCATGAGGAAACAAAGGTTTTGGTCATTCTTTATTATCACTTAACAAACTTAATTAAAAATAATCTCAACCAGATTATCAACATTTGTTAGTATTATGCAAACTGAACTATTCGATATTATATTATTGGATGACATTTTGTGTAGTTTAAGTCGATAAGTTTAAAAGTCCTGCTACGAAAACGAAGTATAACAAACAAAATTAACATCCAAAAACAACCGACTACATCTCAATCTCTTTTGCGAACTCTAAAGCCTACTAGTAAACATAGAAATCAATAAAATTGACCGATCAAATTGAGCTAATTTAAACAAAGCAGGTTCCAAGGAGTGGTACATATTTGGGAATTCACCTAATGTATTAGAAACGCTAAAAAATTAAGACTGTTTTTCTTGCCATGCCAATTATGTAATTTTTTTTTTCTAATGATTTGATTGTTTTAATTCTTTTTGGATTGTTTTTCAATTATTTGGAAGTTGTATTTTATAATATTTATTTTATCTAATTATGTTTTGGTTTACCACTTGTACCGAAATAAGCTTGCCAAGACTTAAAATAACCCTAGTCACCTATATTAATCCAAAACATTATCAATTCATTTTAGAATATTATGAAACACTAAAAACATGTTCATATCCTCATACAAGTATATTTAAACACATTCAAATACATGGTGGCGATTATGGTCACACCATTTTCAAATCAAACATCAAGTTCACTAAATTTGGCATGCAAGTAATACTTAAAACATGGTATAAACATTGCAATAGTTTCATGCCTACCGTCATATGAAAAGAATTATACTACAGACCTCCATACATATATAAACATACTCAATTACAAGTTTCTAACATTTTAAATGTCAAAACATCAAATTGGACTCCAAATTAAATTATAATACTAGGTACATGTAATTATCCGATTTTAGACGGTGTCAAAAAATACGGTTTTGGAACCTAATTCCGTAAATTGAGTCTGCAAAATTATGAATAGAAAGATTTACACATTTAGTATGAAAATAAATTAATAGACAATCAAGTAATTAAATCGAGAAAATTATTTGTTATAGTACAAGGACTAAATTACAAAATTTCAATCATTATTAAGTTTTAATTTAGAAAATATTTGAGGACCCAATTAGGCATTAACCAAAGGACTTAATGGTTATTTAACCATTCATATAATATGGATAGTGGAATGTGGTGATTATTTACCCATTTTTAATTAATGAACGCTAATTATTAAAGTAAGGATCATTAAGAGTTAAAATTTAGGTTAATTATGTTTTAATTATAATCTTAATCTAAGTATATATACTAGTGACTGGGGAGGAAAACAAAACACTCATCTTTCTTCTTCTTAAATCGTCCATAGCCATTGGAAGAAAAAGAAAATTACAAGCTTTCTTAGCTACTATTGAGTATGCCTCATATTTTAGTCAAATTTGAGAGATAATCTTCCAGTTAAACTCTATTTATTTGTTTCAGTCAAACTCTGATTTGTTTAAATTATTTTATTATTATTTGACATATGAATTCAGACTATAAATAGGCTCTTTTACAACCTTAGAAAGTACACCCATTCTTTTGGAGAAATTTGTCTTTATGTTTTGAGGGTTCTTTGTTTTCAGGTTTCGGGGTTTAGTTTTTATCTCCATCTTTTGTACTCTTCGTTCTTTTTCCATTATAGTAAAATTATCTTTGTTCGTGGTTTTTTATCCTCTTTGGAGGGGTTTTTCTACGTTAAATTTGTGTGTTCAATTTCTTAATTTCTTTTGCTATTTTTACTTGCTCGTTACTTAATTGAGTTGATAAAAAATAAGTGGTATCAGAGCTAGTTCAATTTCATAGATCAACTAGTTTAGAAATGGCAGCAACAATGTTTGACATTGAGAAGTTCGATGGTGTCACAAATTTCAATCTGTGGCAAGTTTGAATGATGACAATTCTAGTTTAGACCGACATGAAAAAGGTCGTTACCGAGAAAAAGCCTGATAATCTAGATCAAATAGAATGGGAAGAGCTTGATGAAAATGCTCTGTCTGCAATCCAATTTTGCCTTGCGAATAGGGTATTGCAGGAGGTATTGATGGAGAAAACCTCATTTGCCTTGTGGAAAAGGTTAGAAACTCTTTATGTGACTACGTCTCTAGCTAACCATTTAGTGTTGAAACAACTTCTATTTATGTTTTGTATGAACAAAGGTAAGCTTCTTAGATATCACATTAGTCAATTTATTACACTGTTGAATGATTTAAAGAATGTGGAGGTTAATATTGATGATGAAGATCAAGCTATGCTATTATTATGCTCTTTACCCTCTTCATACATATAACAACCCGTTTTCAGTGAAATTAGAATAGTGGTTTCGGGACCACAAATCTGATGAGTAAATTATTTTTATTATTTTAATGTCTATGGGATGTTAGTAAGGTCATATTAAAATTTTGTTAAGAAATTTTGATGTTTGTAAGCTTAATTACGTGAAAAGAACTAAATCATAAAAAGTACAAAAGTAAAGTTCTATTAGTTAAAGGGGTCTATTAGGTATGTAATTTTAAAATGAGTGGACTTAATGGATAATTATACCATTTGTAATGTTAGTGGACAAAGATGGGCATGAAATTTGCGTTTTAAGTGGTTATAAGTAAAGGTTAATATGGCAATTAATTAATTAAACTAAAAGTAAATAAAAGAAAAAAAATACATTAATCTTTCCCAAATTGTATTTCCATCGAAATTAGAAGTATAAAAGGCTATATCTAGGGTTCATCCATTCAACGAACTACATCCCTTGCATGTAAGTGTAATTTTGTCCCGTTTTTAATGATTTTTATGTTTTCGGGATTGTTGTAGCTTAATCTAGCTAGCCCGATGATCAATTTGCAAAACTGTTAAAGATTTAGGGTTTTTCCATAAATGTCTTTGCATGATTTTTGATGTTTAATGAAAGATTTTGAGTCATTATTGATAAATAAACTAGTTTTGCAAAGTGATTTTAAATGACATTGTCATTTAGGGACTTATTTGTAAAAATGATGAATGTTCATGGTAAATTTGTGAAATGATGATTTGTATAGATTGGTATAACCCCTAGAAAAATTGACTACTTGAGAAAAGGATGAAAATGATTAGATTTCAATTTATAAGCTTAAGGACTAAACTGTAAAAAGTTAAAATGTTAAGGCCAAAATAGTAATTTTGCAAAAATAAGACATACAGAGTGAATTGAATAATAGAAGAATTAAATGAATTGAATTTGTCTATTTAGATCAATATTGACTACGTAGATTAGTTAATCTCATTTCTACGCCCTTGTCATTGAGGTAAGTTCGTAAGAATAAGTATCATTTTTAATGCTAATTTCAATTATATGTTAATATGTTAGTTGTTATGTAATTGAATGATAAATATCCAAAATTTCATGATGTTATCAAGTCTCGGTTGAACCTTAGGAATTCGTAGGATACAAATAACATGTCATTAGGGATTCCATGTTTTGGGTGTTAGTCTTGAATGTCCTACCGATGGCTGAGATCCTACATTTGTTGCAGATACTTCACAGCTTGTGTGAGCAGCATCGTGTAGCTTACATTCTGACCCACAGCTCGTGTGAGCAACGATGTAAAGGAAATGTTATGGTTATATGTTAAGCACACTTCGTGTGAGCTTTTCTGAGTATCCAATTATATTCTAAATGGTTCAATGGGCATGAAAATGAAAGGAATGGTAAATGTTCAAATGAACTATATCATGTAATTATGAAAAGGGTTGAAATGTTAAGCTTCAATGGAAGTATGCTTAAGTTAATGAATATAATGAATATAAATGAAGTATGTTTATGTATAATGGCTTACCTTATGTTAAATTTATGTGAATTAAGTTTGAATGCACTAACATGTGTTGTTGATGGTGTTTAGGCCTGTGCCAAGCTTGTGGTTGGATTATATTATGCTCAATCTTAATTTTTTGTATATAAATGGTAAGTTATGCTCATGTTTTACGAACTTACTAAGCATTATGTGCTTACGTAGTTTTCTTTCCTATGTTTTATAGATAATCAGAAGCTTGATCGATTTAGCAGCTTGTTGGAGATCTATCACACTATCCAAAATAAATTTCGGTAGTTTTTTGATGTTTTGTCCAAGGTTATAATGACATGTATAGGTGGATTTGTTATAATAATTAGTTCAAAGTTAGTTGATAAGTTTGGCATGTATAAGTTGTTTTGGTTGGTATACTTTTGGTACTTTTGGTGCCTTATTAGTATGTGTTAAATGTGGAAATGATTTGATGCATATTTGAATGGCCAAAATGGTATGTGTCATGAGTTAAATTCAATATGGTCAAGATATGGTAAGTTTTGAAAATGGTATTGAACTATGTGTGTATGATTAAAATATGGTAAAGTGCACATGTTTAGGTAAGTTTGTATGTTTGCATTTGAGGTGTCTTATATGGCATATTGGTTGAATGATTTTAGACTATTGGATTGGTTATTTCATGTTGGTTTTGGTCATGTTTTGATGCTTTGATTAGGTTTCTAAAGGCCTTTAGATGATTTCTAGAATTGGAGATGGAAATGGCTTGTTTTGGGGTAAATTCATGTCCACACGGCTTAAGACACAGGCGTATGACTCAGTCGTGTGTGACATACGGCTAGGTGACACGACCGTGTGTCCCTTGTAGGTTTTAATGCATGCAAGTTAGCCTATTACACGGCCTATTACACAGCCTGGTAGACAGACGTGTGTGGTTATTTCTAGAGTTGCACGGCCTGGCACACGGAAGTGTGGCTTGGCCGTGTGGCCCAACTCAGAGAGTTACACGGGTAAGGACACGGGTTGGGACATGGTTGTGTGTCCCTATTTTGATTGTTACACAGCTTGACACACGGGCGTGTGTCTCAGCCATGTGAAGCACACAACCATGTGACCCCATATAGTCCAATTTTTCTAATTTTTTCTTCTACATTCTGAATTTTTCCAATTTGGTCTCGAATTTTTCCTAAGGTATTTCTAAGGCCTCGAGGGCTTAATTAAGGGACGCTATGTATGTGATTGAATGTAATTAAATTATGTTTGCAATGATGTATGAAATAAATGTTTTAATGTTTCGTTTGTATAGTAATGCTCTATAACCCTATTTCAGCGATGGATACGGGTTAGGGGTGTTACAACACAAGTCTTTCAGGGAGACCCTGATTTATGGATGAGACAAACTCTCGTTCTAGGCTGTGAAGGGTCATTTGTTGAGTAAAGATAAATTTGAAAATAAGTTTTGTTCGGATAGCAAGGCAGATAGGCAAGTTTCTGTTTTGGTAGCATCAAAGAAGCGAGATAAAAGGTGCCGCTATTTTACGAAGTTAGGTCATATTGCAACACCCCTAACCCGTAACTGTCTCCGGAATGGTTAAGAGGCATTACCAGACTTATAACTCAATTCAGAACAATCATGTATCCAATAACATCTTATTTCAGTCAATATCATTCATTCACATTCAATATGTACTTAACTCAAGCATATAAAGCTTAAATCATGCATTCAGAACTAAATTGGTAACATATTAAAATTTTAGGAACTTAGAAAAATTTCAACATTTCAAGTGTCACA
Source organism: Gossypium anomalum (assembly GCA_025698475.1). NCBI lineage: Eukaryota > Viridiplantae > Streptophyta > Magnoliopsida > Malvales > Malvaceae > Gossypium > Gossypium anomalum. The sequence goes on from CM046963.1 coordinate 47,208,287, forward strand.
TGCCCGTGTGAACAGGCCGTGTGCCTCACATGGCTAGTGGACACACTCGTGTCTTAGACCGTGTGAAAACAGGGCATACATACTGACTTATGTCACACGGCCGATGACACGCTCGTGTGCCAAACCATGTGAAAACTAAAGAGGATACTGACTTAGGTTACATGGCCAACAACATGCTTGTGTGTCTAGCCTGTGTGCCCTTCGAAATGGCCATACACGCCCATGTATCAGGCCGTGCCAAAACTGTAGGGTATACTGATTTTTTCAATACGGCCAAGTCACACGCCCGTGTGCTAGACTGTGTGCCATTTAAAGGGTATACTGATTTGTACCACACGGTAGGTCACACGCCCGTGTGTGAGGCCGTGTAGAGCATAATGACTTCAATTCCATTTCAACACTAGGGGACACACGGCCGTGTAACGTGACCATGTCTCACACACGACTGAGACACACGCACTTGTCCCTACCTGTGTGGACAAAATAGGCTATTTACAAAGCCATTTTACCACCCTATACACACAAGTATTCACAAGCATAAATGGCCACATTTCATAACTCAATTGGCAATCATAATAAACATTTCAATGTACATTGTTTGCCATATCAAACCTAACATTTACAGACCCAAATACTTGATCAACATCATGCACAAGTGACCATAACTAACAACATTTAAACTAGCATATATATGCCATATTTACATATCCACAAATTCAAAAGTACCAATTGAAAATTTGATAGTGTGATGTGCAACTTCAACTTGTCCGAAACGAACGAGCTAACGAACCTCTATAAAACATAGAAAAAGAAACAGAGTAAGCTTATAGCTTAGTAAGCCTGTAAAACTTAGAATTAAACTTACCATTTATACATAATCAAAGCAATACATAAAGTGCAACCAATTCAATTAACAAATACCTAATCACAAGTATTCATCACATGTTAGTCATTTTAAAATACATGAAACCATCCATTAATACCTTACTTTGCATCATTCCAAATTCATATATCATATATAAAATAGTAACATTTATAACAGCAAGCTCTATTGAGCTGAAATGGTAAGCTTTATCGCGCTGAACAGTAAGCTCATACGAGCTGAAACGGTAAGCTCCAATGAGCTGAAAATAATAAGCTCTTACGAGCTGATATATCGGTAAGCTCATACGAGCTGTGGTGAGTCTGCAACAAATGCAGGAGATCGACCAAATCGGTAACCCTAGTGACAAGTCACTCGTATCCTATAAATTTATACAGTTAAAACGGGGGTCAGTAACAAATATATATTATATAAATAAAACATTCATATCTCATGTATATCGATCATTAAATTATACACATTCATTTCAATAATTACAAGTATTTAAAGTTCGATTCTAATTATACGAACTTACCTCGTATTGCTCGGATAAAACTATCGGTTATTTGTCGATCTTTCCTTTTCCCCGATCTAAACTCGATCTCGGCTTATCTTGATCTATATATTATCAAATTTAGTACATTCAACATTCAATCTATTCAATTTAGTCCATAATTCCTATTTTGGCAAATTTACACATTTGCCCCTATACTTTTAAATTTTTACAATTTAGTCCTTATAACATAAAATTGCAAATTCATGCAATTTAGTACCAACCGATGCCTATCAAAATTTTCTATATACTACTAGAATCCCATATCTTTCATTATTTCACACTTTTAACCACAACATTTCTACAATTTCTCAATTTAATCCCTAATTGACATTTTTTGTCAAAAATCACTTTACAAAACTTGTTTAACTATCATCAAGCTTCCATAATCTATCATTAAGCATCAAAGAAATCAACTATTCATCAATGACACTTTACAAAATCATGAACAAATTCAAAAATTAAGGTACGGGCTAGCTAGATTGTAATAGCCCAATTTAGACCCTATTCAGAACAGTGTTTTTGGGACCACGAATCTGAGTCAAAAAAATATTTAGAAATTATTTTTTTGGTTTATTATGTGTGAATTTATGTGTTGGAAAGTCTCGTTTGAAAATTTTACTGTTTGGATGCCCGATTTAATAAAAGGGCTTAATCGCATAAGTTATAAAAGTTGCAAACTAATTATTAAAGTACCAAATTTCTTTGTTCTTTTAATATGGGGTCTTTATGATGTAATTAGACCATATGAATTAGTGATGGACGGTTTTAGTAATAATATATAATGGTTTCATATTTTATAACAAAGGTTAATTTTGTAATATATTAAATAATGTTTATATAATATAAATCATAAAATAATAAAAGCCATGCATGTTCATCTTTTGGTAGCTGAAATTAGCTAAAGGAAAAGAAAAAAAAAAGAAAATAAAGCCATATTCGGCCATTTTTTAGCTTAATCAAGGTATGTAACTTGCTCGGTTTTTAATAATTTTTACGTTTTTGAGATCGTTACAGTGTAATGTACAAAGCCCATGCTTGAATTTCTGATTTTGATGAATATTTTGAGTTATTCCATTGATGAATAATTGAGTTTTGTGACGTTATTTGATGAATTATGAAAGATATGTTTTGGATTAATATGTTTTGTATTGGAATTTTTGATGAATTTGAGTAATTAGGGCTAAATTACAAAAATAATAAATTGAGGGACTAAAATGTGAAATGAATGAAATGTATGGACTTGTATGAGCATGGGTAACATTCGGCCTAAGCATAATGTGTGCAAATTTTGCATGTTTTGTGTTTTGTGCAATTTGGACTAAATTGTAAAAAGTATGAAATGTTAGGGGCAAAATGGTAATTTTCCCATGTATGTGTTTTTGGACTAAATTGAAAGAAGTTATGTTTGAATGAGTTTAATTTGAATATTTGTAGATCAAGAACTAAAGAAATCAGATTTGGATCGGGGAAAAACCAAAGTTGTTGAATAATAGTCCTGTTCCGATTACTGTTGTCCGAGGTAAGTTTGTAAAAAAAATAGATGTTGTTAAATTTCAATATATGTGATCTATAAATAATTGTAATGATTATTAGTAAGTTATGAATCAGCATTGAGTAATGAAAAATGTGATTGTGGTATGATTTGTGAGTTATATGATCTTATAATTCAGTTTTATAATGGCATATTCGGTTATGTAATAAATTAGTTAGGTTGGTTTATAAGGATTTGATGATGTATATTAAAAATTTTGTATTAAAGATTTATCAATTAGCCGAATGTTTATTTATAAGTTATTTGTATTAAATATGAGATATTTTTGGCTTGAATTATGGTAAATGAAATGGTACATTTTTGAGTTGGCTAATATTTTGGTAAAAATGATTTATGTTTGATGATTAAACAATGTATAAGTTGGCCTTTAGAGAATCAGTTTTTAAGGTTCATTTGATATACTTATGCGCATATCATGAAGTAAAAGAATGAATAAGTTCAGTCTTTAAGTGGTATGATATGATTATTTATTTTTTTTATATGCATACATGCGTAAATATTGAACTGATATGATTAATGTTTGATATATGAAACAAGCATTTTGGCATTTACTTAAAGCACGGTTAAAACGATATATGTGTACGATACGTTGGCATCGATATGTGATTTCGAAATATGTGTGCAAGTAAGACCACGTTTAATACGTAGGCATCGATATGTGATTCTGATATATGTGTGTGAGTAAGACCACATTTAATACGTTGGCATCGATATGTGATTCTGATATATGTGTGCGAGTAAGACCATGTTTAATACGTTGGCATCGATATGTGATGATTCCGATATATGTGTGCGAGTAAGACCACGTTTAATACATTGGCATCGATATGTGATTCCGATATGTGTTTACGAGTAAGACCCTGTCTGGGATAGTGGCATCGATATATGATTACATGTAAGACCACGTCCGGGACGTTGGCATTGTACGAGCTTTCCGACTATTTGAGTATCCTTTTTAATTTCTAAATAGTTCATCGGGCAATGTTAAGTGAAGACCGAATGTGAAATCGAATTAAAAGGTTCAGGTATGAGTTAGCTAATGTATTTAAAATAAGGTAAGTTTTGGTATTTGAAGTGATGATATGAATTATACATGTTAAAATGTTGGTTATGTGTATATTGAATGCAAATCTATATTCGGCCAAATGATATATGTTTGTGATATTAAAGTGTGAATCATGAGTATACATAAATGAATGTATATATATATTTGACTATATGATGATATTGTGACCTTGGAAGTAAATGATAACTTTGTTAATGAATATATGTGTTTTTTGGTCAAGTTAAAGTTGATACATAGATGTGTTGTTATACATGAATTTGCAAGTTTGAATTAAATGTGATTATGGTAGCATGAATTTGTTTAGTCAAGTTGAGCTATTAATATTAATGAATGTTTTATTTGCTTATGACTTGCTAAGCTGTGAAAGCTTACTGTGTGTATGTTTACTCTCTGTTTTATAGATTTTTGAAGCTAGTTACGGGCTCGGGGATCGTCAGAGAAGTCCATCACACTATCAACTATTTTGGTATTTTTATAAAGTTGAACTTAAACCTATGGCATTTATAGGCTAGCTTATGTTTATGTTTGTTTTGGGAAATGTAAATATGAGCCATGCGAAAATGGCTTGTTTATTATGTTAAGTTTGGTTTCTATGCTTTTGATTATATGATAGATATATTTTGTTTTGGTGATTCGATCATGGCATATAAAAGATGTGTGCTTGGTATGGTTTATTAATGTTTGAGATTGATTATGGTTAATTATGGTTGAGGTTTATTTTGGTAAAATGCTAAAAGATTTATGTAGATAATATGTGTGATAAGCTTGGAAATAATTCATATATCATTATTAATATTAGGTCATTATGTTCGGCTATAAGAGACAAGAAATAAATGTGCTTCTTAGATGGTTGGATAAATGTTTTAAGTGTAGTTATAATGGTTATGTTCGGTTATTTATTTAATTGATTAGATTTGACTATAATGATATGAAGGTATTTGCTAAGTGGGTTGGATTATCTATGTGCAATTTTGGGCAGGTAATGTTTTAGTAATGTTTTTCTAAGATGGCTTAAGATGTATCGTCATAAATGTATAAATAGTGAACAACCAAATATGTGTGTTTGGTTTAGCAAGTGTCTATACTATTATGGAATAAAGTGTTTGGTTTTTTTTATGTTTAATAGTTAATATCCATATGTTATATATATATATGTACATTCAAATATGACTTAGGTGAATGTGTGAATGTCCAGAATTTGTATCTTGTTTGGTAATACCTTGTAACTCATTCTGGCGACGGATACGGGTTAGGGGTGTTACATAAATTACAAAGTAACGATCTCAAAAACGTAAAAATCATTAAAAACTGAGTCAAATTACATACCTAATTGAAGAATTTATGCTTGCAGAATGTAAAACCCTATTTTTGTTTCTTTTTCCTCAAATTTTCGGTTAAAAGATGAATAAAGAAACAAAATTTGGTTTTATTTTATTAATATTAACATTAATAACCAATTTACCTTAATAACCTTATTATAAGACATTAATATTTCATATAATCAATGTCCAAGGTTGTCCACTTACATTATAAATGGACTAATTATATAATAATGACTTCTATATTAATAAACCATAGTTATTTAATACTTTTAAACAAAAGAACTCAACTTTTACACGTTACGCGATTTAGTCATTTTTACCGAATTAAGCATTCAAACAGTAAAATTTCTGTACGAATCTTTCACATAGTAATTCTATCATGCTGTAAATTTTAATAAAATAATAAAATAAATATTTTGACTTCAGATTTGTGGTCCTGAAGCCACTGTTTCAATTTGACTCAAAAACGGACTGTTACACATGTCAAAGCAGATTGTTATAAACTGCGAAATAAAAGGGCTGCTGAGAGTAATGAGGAAGATGTAGCTGGTGCTAATTTGGTCGACAAAAGTGGTGATGATTTCTTATTAGTTTCAACGAGTGATAGCTCCAAGCTTATGTTTGAGTGGATCTTAGATTCAGGATGTTGTTTCCACATGTGTCCCAACAGAGAATGGCTCTCCACATATAGTTTGGTTGAAGGTGGAGTTGTGTGCATGGGAAACAATTCATCCAGTAAGATAACTAATATAGGTACTGTTAAAATTAGGATGCACAATTGGACGATTAGGACACTCTCAAATGTTAGGTATGTACTTGATCTACGAAAGAATCTTATCCCCTTGAGTATTTAAGACTCGAAAAGTTTCTAAATCAACATCAAGTCGAGCAAAATTAAGGTGTTTCATAGGGATTTCATTTTGTTAAAAGATAAAAGGACCGATAGTCTTCATATTCTAGAAGGTTTTATAGTAACAGGTGAAACTAGACGTCCCTTATCTGTTACAGAGTCAAAGTGAACTTATTTGTAGAGGAGGCAACTTGGTCATAAGGGGAAAAGGTATGACTATTTCTTTTAAGAGAGGTTCTCTTTTGGATATAGGTTTTGAAAAGTTAGGGCACTATGTTCACGAAAATTAGACCCGGGTTAGTTTTGATTTGGTAATGCACAAGTCGAAGGCTAGAAGTCTTCCAACTTCTAAGCATAGATTTGACTCAATTAATTCTCTACATAGTTCAAGATAGGCCGTAGCAAACTTTAGCAAATATCGTTTTGTGGAAATGTGAGTCAAGGTAGAAATTTATTAAGTATGCCTCATATTTCAGTCAAATTTGAGTGATAATCTTCCAGTTAAACTTTATTTATTTGTTTCATTCGAACTCTGATTAGTCTAGATTATTTTATTATTATTTGACCTACAAATTTAGACTATAAATAGGCTCTTTTACAACATTAGAAAATACACACATTAAAATGTTAGAACTCATAACACTTTTGGAGAATTTTGTGTTTACGTTTTGAGGGTTTTTTGTTTTCGGGTTTCAAGGTTTATTTTTTATCTCCATCTTTTATACTTTTCATTCTTTTGTCATTATAGTAAAATTATCATTGCTCGTGGTTTTTTTATCCTTTTTGGAAGGGTTTTTCCACGTTAAATTTGTGTGTTCAATTTCTCAATTTCTTTTACTATTTTTACTGGTTCGTTGCTTAATTGGGTCGATCAACAAAAAACTACATTTGGATATCAAATTTATCGAGGTAATCAAGTAATTTCTTTAAATTTTCTATAGATTCTTGATCATAGAGGTTTAATTAAGCCAACCCAAGTGTTTGTTTCATCAATTATTTAATTTTATCAAATTGCCATCAATGAAAGTTGATGAATTTAAGCTTGAAATTGATGGATATCTAGTTGTTCAATTTAAATTTTACTAAGATTGTATTAGAAGATAGTGAAATTAGCTTAGAATTAAAGGTTTAGTTAATTTTTGCATTAGGTACTAAATCAATAAATTGAAAGGTGTTAAGAAATTAACTATAGATTAAAAGTATAAGGTCTCTAATGAAACAATATGAAATTAAATTTTTATTCGATGTTAAATATAAAAAAAATGAGTAATTTGGATATAGGGACTAAAATGAATAAAATTAAAATTATGTTTAATTATATGTTTTTCATGTGATTGGGTGAAAACTAATACCATTTTTATAATTGAATTATCATGCATAGCTAAAGACGACATCAAACCATCTTGTGATAAAGTAAAAGTGAAGACCGTAGACGAGTAGATATTCATGTTTGTGCTTTTATGATTGAGTTCAATTTATATATACTTGGTTGTTACAATTAGCTTGTTTAAGGTAATGATCTCATTTGCCTCATGAATAGGTAAGTATGAACTTTTTAGTAGCTTGTGAAAAATAAGATAGTATGTATATGATAGTATGTCATGGTCTGAAATTGAATTGAGTATATATGTATTGGTAATGTGTTAGACTGTGATATGTGAACCATGTATATATGTTTGAATCATAGAATACCCTATTATCAATGCTGAGCAGAGTCAGGTATAGTTGGCATGTCATAGGGTTAGTGTACGGGATTTTACTTCTATTTATATTGATGAGGCATAAAGTGCATATTATACTCTGGGCATACCGATGAGGTGCTAGGCACATATATATACTTTAGTTTGTACCAATGAGGCATGGAGCACATATTACACTTTGGACATACCAATAAGACACTGGGTACCGGATATATTAGTGTAATGGTTGGATGATTCGTGTATTTGTCTTAAGTCCATGCCCAATTAACAGGGATAATGAAACATGTACCTTGTTCATTGACATTTGATATGGAATGTAAAACCAATCTCACAAGGCATGGTTCAACGTGCTTATGCATCCATGAACAAGGCTATACCAAAAGTACCAAATAAGAAACACTTTCAGAACATTACATGACCAAAATATGAAATAACAAAATTATGAACAAGTAAACTTTAAAACTCCTAGCACATGCCATTTATAACCTAAATCAAAATAATCACTATTTATACCGAATCGTTAAACAGATAGTGTGAGCTCTGACTTGAACTTCCAACTGATATAAACTTCTAATAATCTACAAGAAATCAAATACAACAAATGTATGTAAATCTTTGCTTAATAAGTTCGAATTAAACTTAAACTTTAACTTAGTATAAATGTTATAACTTAAACATTTTGCAATTAAATTCATAAGTAAGGTCATGAGTTCATTATTAATCTATACATATCACAAGCCTCACAAGGTTAGTGAGTTCACATATACAAAACTTATAACTTTATCATGTCATAAAACATGTACAAGTACACATATTTGACATACCATTCATTCCACATCTATTTATTTAACATTTCACATTTCCGTTGTGAGTGCTAATTTCAATTGTCCCTTTTACATATCTATCCATATAAACATTTCGTATAAATACTTCTTTTAACTATTTTCATATAGTCGATTCATATAATCATTTTATATATTCGATTCCATATAATTTATTCACATAACCATTCTATACATCTATTTCATATAACTATTTCATTTTACACATTTAGCACATAATAGCGTTGTATATCACATTTCATTTTAATAATCAATATCAAATTTCCCATTCAATGTCTCATTCCCTATAACTATTTCATTTTATATATTTAACACCTAATGAACCAAATGAAATAACGTCGAATACTCAGGAAAAATGCTCACACAAAGTTTGACTGTAACTATAACTGTAACTGTAAATGCTTACAAGAGCTGTGAAATGGGCTTGCTCACACGAGTTGTGGGTTAGGATGTTAGGCTACTCGATGCTACTTACACAAGTTGTAAAATCCCAAATTTTTGCTTAATAGGAATGCAAAATTATTTCAATAATGAGGAAATAGCCTAGTGTTTAAAAGAAAAATGGGAAAGCATTGAAATTAGATTAAAGTTCCAAGTTCAATTCCCTTCCCTTGCAAATAATTTAATTTTGCAAAAATCCCTTTTTTTCTTTTATGTCTTCCATCCATACCTAGTAAAACCTATGTACAAATGATACTTTTAATTAATTTTATCAGCTTTCAATTGATTTTTCTTCACCCTAGTTGCCCCTCCCTCTTTCCCTCCTATCTTCTCTTTAATTTTTTCTTTCTTTTCCTCTTGTTGCTGCCACCGAAACCGCCAAGAACCACATTCTCTTTTTCTTTTCTTTTTCCACAAGTTCCTGCACCATTTTCCCCTCTTTCTTCCTGCCCTTATTTTTCTAGCCATAAATTTTAAATATTTGACCTCCAAGAATGATCTCCACTATTGCCCAAGAAGCTCCATTGCTTCCCCTTTTTTCTAACATGTGTAAATGTCTTTTTTCTTTAATTTTCTTAATGAGTCTTTTAAGGGAATACCAAATTTTTCAAATATGGTATTGGGGATATTTTTAATTATTTTATGGGTATTTTTCCAGCCTTCAAAAGTGATATCAATTGGCTTTCTAAAACAAACTCAATTTGCCACTGTTGGTGGTGGTGTGCCGCGCCTAGAGGCACCAAAAGGAGGCTGCTATTTTCTTTAATTTTTCCCATTTATTTCCAGAAATATCTTGGTATCAAGAAACCCTTCTAATTACCCTTTAATATTGTGTGATTTAGGAAAATTCAATCTTGATCATTCGAGGACTCAGATCTGATAATTCGGGAAGCGTAACTGTGGTAGATTGTGGGCTAGTGCGTAATTTTGACTTAATTTTGGGGAAATTGATAATTTATTGAGTAAAATAATTTTTTGATGGTATAGATACTGATTATTCAGTATTTAATGGTGTTAGTTGCTGGCCCAAATGCCCCAAATCAACAGTAAAGCTGTTAGACATTCACGCGTATGTTTCGCAACAAACCAGTGTAAGTAACCTAGCTAATTTATAACTGAAAATTGTTATGGTTATGCTATTTGGATTGGACCCTTAAGATGGTGATTTAGGGATATTTAAGTGGTGTATTAATTTTATAAAATATTTATTTTTAATTTAGGCTCAATTTAAGGTCTTAAGGAGAAATTACGGGTTTCACCAGTATGCTATAGTAATGTAAAAAATAAGGTGTGGGTCCTAACTTGTTAACTTGAATGTTTTAGTAATATTTTATATGATCCAAATGTGGATTAATCTTTCTGGTCTGACTTATCTAATTGACTAATTGATTGTGTTAAAATGACTAAATCAGGTACGTTACTAGCCTTAACTAAATGGCATGTTTGCAAAATTGTGTGGTTGACTGAATAGTTGATTGTTTGGTACTATTATGGAAGGCTTGTTGATGTAATTTGTGATTGATTGTATGTATAACATGTATTATTTTGGAAATAAATATTGAATGCCTAAAATCTTGTGGGGTAAAATGCCATGAAAAGTACTGAATGAAAAACTGCTATAAATGCACTGGAAATAATTTCCTAAAGTGTTAACGATTGATGGTATGATGAAATGTCACAGTATTGATGGTGAAAGTGAACACTTGATATGTGAACGTTATAATGTTTGCATGTAAGCTATGCTACGAAAGGAAATGTATGAAATGTGTATTTGATTAAAATATTGTATGGCATATCACATGTGCATGGGGTAGGATATTGTGGTTGACGGAGGAGTTCTGTAGATTAATGGTAGCATATTAAATCTGCATTTATATGTAGTCAATGCACTGCACTGGGAGTACTTTAGAGATTGACAATTTTATTGCATTTTATGTTAAATGGCAGAATATCTGCATTATGTTTATATAGTGGTTTAACCACAATGAGCTTTGCTCGCACTGTTTGGATTTTGGTAGACGAGTTATAGGGAGCTCGTGGTGTGTAACGGATGGTTGGGGTAAGAAATAAATTTTTGCATTATGTTACGTTCATGACCCATTCTAATGTGATATTGTTGCTATGATTGTGACACATGGATTCTTGTGTGATTGATCTTAAACTCATGCAAATGTACTTTTTTATCAGACTCACACTGCTCTAGTTAGCTTACCCCATAATTGACAACCTTCTCAGGTAATGATCGAGACTAGGGTTGGACATGGCATGCGAACGTACGACAGAAGTCAAATTTATTTTCTATCTTATTTTATTTTATTTTATTCAAATTCCCTAAGATTATTTGTTTTTTTTTTTTACTAGAAAGCTGTTTCAACTATGGTTTGGGTTTATTTCTGTTTTATGGATTTTCATGCTTGCATAACTTCATATTTCAAATCAATTTATAAGTATATTTTGAAATCGGACTGAGCATGTTACATGGCTTAATAGATAATCAATTTTCTGCTACATCAAAATTTAATATGGACTTTCAAAATTAATAACGAGCAATGTGTCTTTCTTAAAACCATGCCAACGTTAATAACTTGACTTAGTAAAAGTTAAACTTATTAAATGAATGATTTCCTAATATTACAAAGGGTATTTGAGGTTTCCAACTAGCGATAGGGTAGATTCGTAGTTTAGGTGTTCAGTGTGACCTTCATGATTTGGCCATAACGTCTAGGTCGTGTTTAGGAGGTTACATGAGCTGTGGAGAATCCGTAACAAATACAATACCTCAACCATCGGTAGGACATCCAGACGAGCACTTTGAACTGTAAATAACCCTTAATGACATGTCATTTGTATCCTAAACACTAACGAGGTTCATAGGGGCCAAGTTTCATATCTATATCATTTAGTCATATACACATTATCTCATCACAAGAATTTATCCATGTAGTTTCCCATTTTCAAATATAACCTTTAATTTAATTATCATTTCAACTTAGTTCATTTCATCCTTTACCACTTAACCAATGAATGAACTCAATCATAACATATATAGATAGATATTATATCATAAAAATAATAAGTAATTAATTTAACTAAGTGTAACATCTCGAAATAGGGCCTAATCGGAACAGTAGTTTTGAGACCACAAATATGAAATAGAAATAATTATTTTATGATTATTTGATGATCCATGACATGATTGCATGTTTGTGTAAAATTTTCATGAAGAAATTCTATGCCTAAGATGTCCAATTTGACTTTAGGGACTAAATTAAATAAGTTGCAAAAATTGTGTTCTAGAAGCTTCAAGCATGAAATTGCATTGGATTATTAATTAGAGGTCCTTAAATAGAAATTAGACCAAGTTCTAAAATTTTAGACAAAAAGGGCATGAATAGGAAAATTTTGAAAGAAAGGCCTTAAGGACATTTTGGTCATTTGGTAAATAAAAGATTAAAAAGGGAAAATCAAGTCAAAATTGACTCATCTTCTCCATGTACCAGCCGAAAATTGCATGCTCTCCATAGCTAGGGTTTTCAACTTTTCAAGCTTGATTGTAAGTGCTCCCAAGCCCCGTTTTTAATGTTCTTTATGTTTTTGAGATCTTTGAAGCATGATCTAGCTATTTCTACCATTATTTTAAGCTATGGTTCATGAATTAAATTTGATCCATGTGTGACATGGTTGTATTTTGATGTTTAATGGAGGAATATGAATGTTTGATGTGTTATAAACATCTTTTACTAAGTGATTTTTAGTGAAAATACCTAAAAAGGACCTGTTTGTAAAAAGTGTAAATATGGGTAGTAGAAATGTTTTTTGATGAGAAATATGGGTTTATATGAGTTAGTTTATGAATCGGCTAGGCTTGGGTAACCAAGAAAATGCATGCATTTCATTTTACGAGCCTAGAGAAAAGTTAAGGGTAAAATGGTAATTTTACCAAAATATGTGTTATGGGTCGATTTGACCACTGTATGTATTGAACAAGTTAATTTTGGCATTATAGATAAAGAAAAACATGATTCGAGTCTTGATCGGGGGAAAAATAAAGTTTACGAGGATTAGGCTCGTTTCTATCATTTTGTACCGAGGTAAGTTCATGAGTAAATAATGCAATGTTGTATCATGTTTTAATACTTTATTAATGTATGAATTTCCATGTCTAATTATTGTAAAGAGTGTATGAATAATATTATGGTTAATGAGAATGACTTTGGGAACGAGTTCGACAGAGATGTAGTATCGAAGAATCCCGTTTAAACCTTAAGAATAGTTTAGGATACAAGTGACATGTCAGTAGGAATTATGAGATCTGAAATCATTGAGTTGTGGTCTGAGTTCATGATTATGAGACACATGTTATGGCGGTCCGGGTGCTGGTCTCGTATATACTATTGATGGCAAGGTAGTCCGGCATGTGTTGCGGCTACCTGACAGCCTGTATGAGCAGACCCGTGAGTAGCTCGAAAGTGAGCAACATGTGATATGAGATATGAAGTAGCATTGGCTACATATGTGACACTTAGGTGCAAGATTCTGATGCATCCGATAGTATTCCGAGTGTTCAACGGGTAATCTAAAGAGAAGCCTAAAGGGGTAATGTGTAATCTTAATGAATACGACAAAGAAGCGAGTTATTTTATGCAAGTGGGCACAGGTATGTACACCAAACTAATGAGAATGCCATGAGATATGATGAACTTGTGGTAAGAATATACATATGTATACTTATGTGAAAATTAAGGTTGAAAAGTTGATAAAAATACAAGATTATGTTCAATATGTTAATATATATGATTAATGCTTGTTTAAGTTGCATTTTATTTGCAGGTGAACTTATTAAGCTTTAAAGTGTACCCCTCTTTTCCTTTCCTTTTTTTTATAGTTTTGCCAAGCTAGCTCGAGGATCGTGAAATGTCGGAACTCGATCACACTATGAATTGGATAATTGGGTATAGTCACACTATCTGCCTTTGTTGACTAGAAACCACCAAGAAATGTATCTGAAGTCAGAAGTTTTCTAGGATTAGCTAGCTATTATTGGCATTTTGTAAAAGGATTCTCTATGATTTCTACACTAATGACTAGATTGCTACAGAAAAAATATGAAATTCGAGTGGTTTGAGAAATGTCAGTAGAGTTTTGATCAGTTGAAAGCATTGTTAACTAAGGCACCAGTTTTGGTTCAACCTGAGTTGGGTAAAGAGTTTGTAATTTTTAGTGACACGTCATTGAACGATTTGGGTTGTGTTTTTGATGTAAGAGGGTAAAGTGATAGCTTATGCCTCTAGACAGTTAAAGCTGCATGAAAAGAATTATCCAACGCACGATTTAGAGTTGGCTACTATTGTGTTTGCATTGAAAATTTGGTGACATCATTTATACGGTGAAAAGTGTCATATCTTTACTAATCACAAGAGCTTGAAGTATATTATGACTTAGAAAGATTTGAATTTGCGACAACAAAGATGGCTCGATCTGTTGAAAGACTATGAATTGGTGATTGATTATCATCCAGGGAAAGTGAATGTAGTCGTGGATGCTCTGAATAGAAAATCTTTATTTGCTTTGCGAGCGATGAATACACAGTTAACCTTGTCTGATGATTGTTCAATTTTAGCTGAATTAAAAGCTAAACCATTATTTCTTCAATAAATTTGTGAAGCTCAAAAGCGTGATAACCAATTTCAAGCTAAAAGAGTGTAATGTGAATCAACTATTGATTCACATTATCAAATTGGATCCGATGATTGTTTAATATTCCGAGGTAGAATTTGAGTACCAAAGAATTCAGAGGTTATTCAGAAAATTTTACACGAAGCACACAGTGGTTGTTTATCTGTACATCCGGGGAGTATAAAAATCTATAATGATTTGAAACAATTATATTGGTGGTCAGGCATGAAACGAGACATTTCAGAGTTTGTGTCGAAATGTTTGATTTGTCAACAAGTTAAAGCCGAACATCAAGTACCATTAGGATTACTACAGCCTATGATGATACCAGAGTGGAAATGGGATAGAGTTATGATAGATTTTGTATCGAGTTTGCCTCTGTCTCCAAGAAAGAAAGATGCTATTTGGGTTGTTATTGATTGACTGACGAAGTCTACACATTTCATTCTGATATGTATAGACTATTCACTTGATAGATTAGCTGAGTTGTACATCTCTGAGATTGTTAGATTGCACGGGGTACCAATTCCTATTATTTCATATAGAGACTCAAGTTTTACAACGCGATTTTGGAAGAAATTGCATGAAGCTTTAGGTACACGGTTGCATTTTAGTACTACTTTTATTCGCAAGCCGAAGGTCAGTTTGAGAGAATAATTCAGATTCTCGAAGATATGCTTCGTTGTTGTGTTTTAGAGTTTGAAGGAAACTGGGAGAAATATTTACTGTTAGTTAAATTCGTGTATAACAATAGTTTTCAAACGAGTATAAAGATGGCACCGTATAAAGCATTGTATCATCGCAAGTACCGAACTCCGTTATACTAGACCGAGCTTAATGGGAAAAAGATTCACGGAGTTGATTTGGTTAGAGAGACAAAAGAGAAAGTGAAAGTAATTCGTGACAATTTGAAAGCAACTTCAGAACGACAGAAATCTTACGCGGATTTGAAACATAAAGACATTTAATTTCAAATCGGCGACCGAGTATTTTTGAAAGTATCTCCGTGGAAGAAGATTCTTCGATTTGGTAGCAAAGAAAAATTGGGTCCGCGATTTATCGGGCCAGATGAGATCATCGAAAGAATAGGGCCAGTGGCATATCGACTAACTTTACCATTAGAATTAGAAAAGATCCACAATGTATTTCATTTTTCGATGTTACGAAGGTATCAATCGGATCCATCGCATGTAATTTCTCCGACAGAGATTGAAATTCAACCTAATATGACATATAACGAAGAACCGATCAGAATTTAGGTTAAGAGTTTAAAGAATTGAGAAATAAGAGCATAGCTTTGGTGACAGTTTTGTGACAACGTCACAGGGTCGAAGAAGCTACATGGGAACCCGAGGAAGCTAAGAGAAAACAGTACCCTAACCTCTTTTCTGGTAAGATTTTTGGGGACAAAAATTCCTAAGGGGGGAGAGTTGTAACAACTCGTTTTTAGTAAAATTGGAATAGTGGTTTTGAGACCACAAATCTGAGGTCAAAATATTTATTTTATTATTATTTTGGGGTCTACAGTATGATAAAATGATTGTGTGAAAACTTTGTTAAGAAATTTTATTGTTTGAGTATTTAATTTGATAAAAAGGACTAAATCACGTAAAGTGTAAAACTTATGTTCTATTAGCTAAAAGTATTAAATGGCTATGAAATTAAATTGTGGAGGCCCTTATGTAGTAATTGGCCCATTGTTAATGATAATGGACAAAGATAGACGTCTTTTAAATGGTTTTATAAGGTTAATTAAGTAATTATATAATTAAATGGTAAATGAATAAAACAAAAAGGCCATTTATTTCATTCTCATCTTTCTAACCGAAAATTAGGGTGAAAAAAGCCATTAAAATAGCTTGAAGCATTCAGCCACTTCATGGTTTAATTGTAAGTTCGTATGTAAGAAGCACTGTTATATTTGTATTTTAAATGCTTTAGTATTGCATAAACTGTGAATACAACACTACGGACATGTTCCACGACGATACGGAAAGTGTGAAATCCCCGTTGAACCTTAGGAATAGATTAGGATAAAAATGAAATCCGTACGTCCTACCGGTGGCTGAGTTATCCGGCATGTGTTGCGGATACTCGTCAGCTTGTGTGAGCAGCACCTTGTAGCTTTGTCATGACCGTCAACTTGTGTGAGCAAACCCATTCATAGCTCGAGAGTGAGCATTATATGTGTTACGAGATTGAGATAACTTCAGCTATGTATGTGGCACTTAGGGTGCGAGTTTCCCGTGTACCCGATAGTATTCCGAATGGTTCAATTGGTATGCCAAAGACATGGATAAGCATCAGACTAGTAAGAGATTGTATATGTATGTACAAGAACCGTCTAAGTATTGAATCGATCAAACTTGTGAATTTCAAAACTAATCTTATGATTTATTATGTGGAAGGTTTGTTAGCTAATATGAGTTATGTGATGATATATTCAATTCGTTGAATTGTGTATTTA
This sequence comes from Gossypium anomalum, assembly GCA_025698475.1. NCBI lineage: Eukaryota > Viridiplantae > Streptophyta > Magnoliopsida > Malvales > Malvaceae > Gossypium > Gossypium anomalum. Next base: position 47,225,621 of record CM046963.1, read on the forward strand.
TGATTAATTGAGTTTATTTCATACGAGCTTACTAAGCTTTATAGCTTACACTATTTATTTTTCTGTGTTTTTTAGTTATATCAAAGCTAGCTCGGATTCAAAAATTGTCAAAGACTTCATCACACTATCAAACTATCACTTTGGTACTTTTGAATTTATGTATTTGGTTATATGGCATGTATAGGAAGTGTGGTCATTTTGGTTATGATTTGGTACTGAATTTAGCCATTTGAGTTGGCTTGTAAATGTTAAGTGTTTGATTTCTGTATAGCCATGAGACTTGGCTTATTTTGGTATATTTTTGGTGATGTATATATATGTGCATATGGCTCTTGTTATGTGCTTGATGATGGATTGTAAATGCTTGTGGTGAATGGTTGAGATTTGAGTTTGGTATGTTTGTGGATTTCGATCAAATAATGCATATTTGAAAATGGTTATATTGATGATGTGAGAAAGTGAAGTTTGGTATGAAATTGAATGGCATATTGTGGTTTTGTGTGTCTTGTATATGTTGGTATTGAAATGGCATGATTTATGCTTGGTTGAGGTTGGATGAATGCCTATTTATGCCTTGTTTTGGTGCCATTTGGTTTGGTGTAGGTGTATACAAATTTGGGTGGCAAGTTGGCTTGGTAAATAGCCTATTTTTTTCTACACGGGCATATGTCTCAACCGTGTGTGATACACGGTCAGGTTGCACAGCCGTGTGTCCCCTAGTGTTGAACTAAAATCAACTCAGTATGCTCCACATGGCCTAGCACAATGGTGTGTGACTTGGACGTGTGGTATAAGTCAGTAAAACCTATAGGTTTGGTATGGCCTAGCACACAGCCTGGCACACAGACGTATGTAGCCATTTCGAAGGGCATACGAGTTGGTCACGTGGGCACGCGGTTGGCTGTGTGACCCAAGTTAGAGAGTTACACAGGGTCGAACACGAGCTAGGACACGGCCATGTGATCCCATTTCAAATGTCCACACGGCCTGTGACAGGGCGTGTCTTTGGCCGTGTGAGACACACGGCTGGGCCACACGGGCGTGTGTCCCCTGTATTTTGTAAAAGTTTTCTAAGTTTTGTAAAAATTTCTTGAGTTATCGGGTTAGTCCCAAACCACCCCGAATGTATGTTTTGAGCCCCGTAGGCTCATATTAGGGGCAATGTGAATAATGTTGAATGATGATTGTTTGGAATTGGAAAATATATGTGAAATGTATGTTATTTACGTTTTAAGTCTGGTAATGCTCCGTAACCCCATTCTGGCAATGAATATGGGCGAGGGGTGTTACAACTTATACATACCAAAACCCACTAACACAAGCATCATAATAGCATTACAAATCACCCTATACATGCCATTATAAACCTTAATCAAATAACTCAAAATCTACAAAATTGTTCACGGGATAGTGTGATAGATCTTCGACCAACTTCCAGCCAATTGATCTTCTAATAATCTACAAAGTAAAGGAAAATAACAATGTATGTAATGAATGCTTAGTAAGCTTGTACAAACTTTAAGCATAATATACCATTTATGTAACACCCCTAACCCATATCCATCACCAGAATAGGGTTATAGAGCATTACCGTAAAATCATATCTTAAACATTCAATTTTAAACATTTTATAAATCATTCTATAATTCATCAAAACTCATGCATAACGTCCCTTATTCGAGCCCTAGAGGCCTTCAAAACACTTTAGATTTTGAAGGGTTATGATGTTCTTTTGATTTCTTCGATGACAAATCATATGACTTTCCAATTGATCTCTTTCTCGAATCTCTAGCTTAATAATCAGCTTTTCTCTTTTCTTTGCTAAGCTCTTTGAGTTTATGTGTCCGGTCAACTAAAACTACCAATTCTTTCAATTCAAGTATCTCGACTAATAACTTTACGTCTTTATTTAACCCGTCTTCAAACTGTTTACACATGGCAACTTTAGTTGGTATACATTCTTGTGTGTACTGGCTCAATCTAACAAATTCCCTCTCATACTCGGACACTTTCATTTGGCCCTGTTTAAGCTAAAGAAACTCTTTGCATTTCTGATAAAGAAATCTCTGACTTATATACTTCTTTCATAACTTAGTTTGAAAGAATTCCCAATCTATATGCTCACTCTGCACAAGAACTGATAGTAACCATAACAAATATTAATCTTTGAAAATACTGTTGCACCTTTTAATTGATCAAACAGATCGTCAATACACAGTAACGAATACTTGTTCTTGATTGTGACTTTGTTGAGATGATGATAGTCAATACATAATCATATAGATCCATCCTTTTTCTTAACAAATAGAACAGGTGCACCCCAAGAAGAAAAACTGGGTCGAGCAAAACCCCTATCTGTCAACTCTTGCAACTGCGCTTTCAACTCTTTCAATTCTGTAGGTGCCATTCTATAAAAAGCTATTGATATCGGAGATGTACCCGGTACTAACTCAATAGCAAACTCGACCTCTCAGATCAGCAGTAACTAGGGTAACTTATCTGGAAACACATCTGAATACTCAGAAACCACTAGAACCAATTCTAGTTTAAACTCAGAAACTCTAGAATTAAATATGTAAACAATGTACGCATCACCACTTTTTCTAACATATCTTTATACTGACATAGCTGAAATCACATTAGACATACTATCCAATCTATCGAATTCAATTTGAATCTTTTCACCGTTCTGACACTTTAACACAATAAGCTTTCATCTACAATTCACAAGGACATCATGCAGAGTCAACCAATCTATACCCAAAATCACATCAAACTCATCAAATGGTAATAGCATCCAATCAGTCAAAAAGTTACAACCCCGAACCATCAAAGTATAGTTTTTGCAAACCTTATCAACTAGCACATACTGACCTAGGAGGTTTGTTACATTAACCACAAATTCAGTGGACTCAATAGGTAAATTCTTACTTGACACTAGGTTCATGCATACATATGAATGTGTTGATCTCGGATCAATTAAAGTAGTAACATCAGTATCAAAGATAGAAAATGTATTGGTAATAGCATTTGGCGCTGACACTTCTTCTCTTGTACAGATCGCGTAAGCTCTAGCCGATACTCGTGCCTCGGGTCTCACAGTAGAGTTATTTGTTTCAGTACGGCTATTGCTGCATTTCTAAGGTTTCGAGGTGGTCTACCTCTCGTGGTAGTGTTGCTCAGTAGAACAGTCTAAGCCTTTTCTTTCTCTAACCTCTCCGGGCAGTCTCTAAGATAATGCTCAAATGAACCACATCTGAAACATGACCCATTTTTCAATCTACACTCACTGAAGTGTAGTCCCTTACATTGTTGGCAATCAGGCCTGTTGCCCCTGACACTGCCCACACTCCCTATAGACTTAGCTTTAGGTTTTGGACTCGTATGCTGTTTACATCTATCTTTACTGGAATATTCCACTGAAACTATCAAACGGTTATGATGTTCTTTCAATTTCTTCGATGATGACTAATATAACTTTTCAATTGATCTCTTTCTCAAATCTCTAGCTTCATAATAAGCTTTTCTTTTTTCTTTACTAAGCACTTCGACTTTATGTGCTAAGTCAACTAACACGAAAAATTCTTTCAATTCAAGTATCCTGACTAAAACTTTATGTCTTCATTTAACCCATCTTCAAACCATTTACACATGGCAACTTCAGTTGGTATATGTTTCCTGGCATACTTGCTCAGTCTAAGAAATTCCCTCTCATACTCGGACACTTTCATTCAGCCCTGTTTAAGCTCAAGAAACTCTTTGCATTTTAGAACTCAGTTTGCAAGAATTCCAAATCTATATGCTCTCTTGCTACCACTGAAACCAAAATATTCCACCACTGATAAGTTGAGTCTTTAAGTAAAGATACAACACATTTTATGCACTCTGACGATGTATAAAACAACTCGTCGATAACCCTGATAGTATTTTCTAACCAGGACTCCGCTTTCTTTGGGTCATTTTTAGTTGTAGCTCTAATTTATTCAACAATATTTTTACGAATGTTATCAACTTGTAGCTTACAAACTCGTATTGGTTCCATACCTTGAAGAACTACGGGAATTGGTTAGGGAACAGATGAAAGTAGAGGTCGTTGAGCCATCGGGTTCATTCATACGAACTTGGTAAAATATTCATTCATCATATGGAAGAATGCTTCTTTAGCCTATACTTTTCGGCCCTCATATTTGGGCCTACTACCACTGAATGCTACTCCGCATATGGAGGCTTGCGCGTTACTTTCATCGGAGTCTGCTCAGTTAGATGTCATTTCTATATGAAAGCATAGTTCAAAACATGTCAGGAGTTATCACACTATCACAAGTTATATAATGGCATGTATTTCTAGACTCGTACACGCTACATTCAGTCTGAGAATTGACTAAACTGTAGCTCTGATACCACTAAATGTAAAACCCCTAACCCGTATTTGTCACCAAAATAAGGTTAATGAGCATTACAATAAAATCGTAACTTAAAACATTCAATTTCAAACATTTTATAAATCATAGTATATTTCATCCGAACTCATGTATAACGTCCCTTATTCGAGCCGTTGAGGCCTTAGAAACCCTTTAGGAATAATTTAGGACTGAATCAGAAACATTTAGAACTTCATAGAAAAAGATAGAAAAATTCACGCTGCAGGGGTCACACGGCCGTGTGGCTAGGCCTTGTGACTCACACGACTGAGAAACAGGCCCGTGTCTCAGGCTATATGGACATTCAAAGTAGAGACACACGGCCGTGTCTATGCCCGTGTAACTCTCTGACTTGGGTCACACGGCCAAGCCACACGCCCGTGTGCCAGGTAGTGTAACTTTTGAAATGGCCTCACATGTAACACCCCTAACCTGTATTCGTCATTGGAACAATGTTTCAGAGTATTACCGAAACATTCAGAACATTTTTTAGATAATTCCTGTAAATTACTATTCATCTACTGAGATCATTCAAAACGTCCCTTAATTGGACCCTTGAGGCCCAGTACAAGCATTAGAATCAAGTTGGGACTTAATCGGAAACTCATAATTTTTTCCCAACATTTCAAATATTTTCCAAGGTTGTAGGGCTCACACGCCCATGTGGTCTAGGGCCACGCCCGTGTGGTCAGGCCGTGTACTACACCGCCCGTGTCCCTAACCCGTGTAACTCTTTGACTTTTAAGCATAAAGAAATTGAAGTCACACGGCCAAGTCAAATGCTTGTGTGCTAAGCCGTGTGGTAAATTTTATTTTTGAAATTTAGGTGAAGTTTTCACACGGTCGTGTCAATTGAATAAATGTGAAACTTTAGGGGCTAAATTGTAAAAATGCCCAAATAGATATTTTAGATGAAATTGAATGATTTGGTGAATAAATGAGTTAATTTTGAATGTATATAAATCAAGAACGAAAGAATTTGGATTTAGATCAGGGGAAATCGAAAGTTGTTGAGTAGTCAATCCGATCCAATCATTTTATATATGAGGTAAGTTCATATGCAAATAAATACCTTTAAATTGATTTATAAATGTTTAATTGTTATTGAATTTCTATGAATGTTTAACGAGCAAATACGAGTAAGAATCGATGAGGTTTCGATATCCAAAAGTCCCGTACGAACCTTAGGAATAGTATAGGATACAAATGTCATGACATTAGGTTACCGAGATGTGATTACATGTAAGACAATTTCTGGGACATTGGCATTTTCTTATGATTACGTGTAAGACCATGTTTGGGACATTGGCATCATTATATGATTTTGTATAAGACCCTGTCTGGAATAGTGGCATCGATATGTGATAACATGTAAGACCATATCTAGGATATGGCATTGTACGAGCTTTATGTGATTTCTGAGTATCTTTAACGATTCCGAACGGTTCAATGGGCAAAGTTAAGTTGAGAAAGAATGTGTAAATGAGTTAAATGACTCAGGTACGTACAAGATTCATACAAGTATTGAAAAGGGAAGTATTTGATGAATTCACTTATGAAATTGAATATGAATACATTTGAGAAGGTTTGTAAGCTTATATGTGCTTATTCATAATTTTCTTATTTGATGGAAATGATGTTGATTCATGAGATGGTTTTATTTGTATATGGCTTACTAAGCTTTTAAAGCTTACTTTGTGTGTTCTTTCCTTATTTTATAGATAATCGAAGCTAGCTCAGACTCGGGAATCATCGGGAACATCGTCACACTATCGACTACTTGTTGGTATTTTTGAATGCTTTGTAAATATGGTATATGATATGTATAGGCTAGTGTCATCTTGGTATGTTTTGACCTTTGAATTTAGCCATGTGAGTTGGCTTGTAAATGGTGTTGTTGATGAAGTTAAATTTGACTTATGTTATGAGTTAGTATGTGATATGAGATGTATTTATGATGCCTTATGTTTTGGTAGGCATGATATTGTCATTTTGATGGGTTGGTGGATAAGTATTTAGTAAATTGTTAATGATGTGTTATGGTTTGAGAAATGGTAAGCTTTGTATAATTTAAGATAATGTTTGGATGCCATTTTGGTTTAGTAAATGCTTGATGATTTGGGTTATGTCTAAATGAGGATATTAGATAAAGTAACAATTTGATTTGGCATACTTTTGGTGGAATTGAGTAGTGAAAGGGATGGCGTATAAATGGCATGAAATGTTTATGAAATAACATGTTTTGGTTGCCTATTAATGTATTGAATTGGTACAAATGTTGTGGTTTAGGTATGCTTGAGAAAGGGTGAGAAATGTGGCTTTAACGAAACCTATTTTCACTCTACACAGTCGAGCACAAGGGCGTGTGGCTTGACCGTGTGTGACACATGGCCTTGGTACACGGCCTTGTGTCCCCTGGGGTAGCCCTTCAAATTAAGTCAGTATACCCTACAGGTTTGGCACAACCTAGACACATGGGCTGGCACATGGACGTGTGGCTGGTCGTGTGACCCAAGTCAGTAACCCCTCCAGTTTTTCCGTTGCCATGGCACACGGGCGTGTCTCCGACTATATGGTGCAGGTCAGTATGTACTCACAGTTTTCACACGGCCTATGACATGGGCGTGTCTGGTGGTCGTGTAAGGCACACGGCCTGTTCACTCAGACGTGTGATGTAACGCCCTAAAAATCTTGAAACCCAAAAATCTCAAAATCGTGAATTTTTCTTTTAATGCTTAGCAATCGTGGTTAAGTGTTAATTACGCGTTGGTAGGTCTTGGTTAAGGTTTGAGTTTGAATCTAGGGGTAGAAGAAATTAAATTTTAATAATTAAAAGGGCCTTGTTGGCAAGTAGTTAGGCTTTTAAATAAAGATAGGGGAAAATGGCATCAAAAAGCCTTGTGGTGGAGTGGCTAAGTAACGCCACTTAGAGTGTAGGGAGGTGGTGTTAGTGGCCAGCAAGTAGATCCTAGGTTTGAATCCTAGCTTAGTATTTTTAGGAGTTTAATTTTGGCCTTCTAGAAGGTTAGAACTGGCGTGAAGATGGACTCTAAGGGGAGTGTTCAGTAGAGAAAATTAAGGAAAGGATCAAGGGGTTATCAGGGAGAAAAAGGAGGACATGAGAGGGGGAAGTGATGGAGCCAAATGGGGAACTGAGGGCCAGGCAATTCGGCATTAGGGTTATAAATAAGTGCCGAATGCAAGGTTGCCAGGCTAGTGCCGAATTTCCTTCACCCTATTATTGAAAACCCTTTTGTTTTCTTCCTTTTCTTTCTGCTGATTTCTCCAAAAGCCGAAAATCCTTGTTCTCCTTTTATTTTTCTTGTGCCAATTTCTTTGTTTCACTTTTGGGTTTAGCAGATTCTTTTTCCTCTTTCCTTTAGTGCCGAATAAGCAATTGTGCCATTCAGATCTCTAGAGCCGAATACTCTTTGACCGAATCTAGTGTAAGTGTTACTCTTCCAATCGGTTTTCTTTGGTAAGTATCAAATATTGTTCCTTACTCTTTCTAATCGACTATGGTAGGGAATTAGTATCGAATCTCGGATCTTAGCTCTATGCCAAAATTGCTCTTTAGGTGTTTGCGATCTTGGTAAGTATTACACTCCCATTGGCTAAAGTGGCTGATTGTTCATAGTTAAGGTAAGGGGACTTGTGTTGGATACGAGCCACCTATTATTTTGTTTTAATAGTTAAGATTGGTGCAGATCTGGGAGTTGATTGTGGTTAGGGATTTAAGAAGGGGTTGTTATTCTTATCGCGCAAGGTTTGGGGCTAAAGAGATCGCATCACGCTTGCTTACCAGGTGTGTACATACACTGCACACATACTATGAATCGGTAAAAGCTGAAATGCCGAAATATCGAAATGCCGAAAAGTCAAAAGTATAGCTACGGTAGTCTTGCGAGTGCGGGAATACTCATAAGGGGGAGACCGATAGGTTGCCTAAGGCCCATGGGCAATTCCATGGGCTTGGGTTGCAAATAGGACAAGTGGGCCAAAATGGGCTAAATGGGCTCGATGGGCTGTTGGGCCCATAATAGGAAAAAATTGATAAGCGATACTATGCGATAGGAAATTTGTATGTGAACATGAATATAATGTGGTTTGGGCCGGATGGACCATATAAATGAGATTGGGTCGAATGGGCCATATGAACGTGAATTGGGCCCGATGGGCCATATGAATGTGAATTGGGCCTGATGGGCCATATGTATGAGATTGGGCCAAGAGGGCCATATGTATGTATGTAGGGGTTTTGGGCCTAGTATATGATAACCACATAAAACTTAATTAATATATTGCGACCTTGGACAAGTCATAGAGTTAAGGTGTGGCAACGGGTATATGCATGTCTAGGATTGGATCTAGGGAGAGCTTGGTACTTAAGCAGTCTTAATGACTCACTTCCTCTTCTCTGGAATCCTACCTGGTGCATAGTATTCGTTCATCTTAGCTCATGGGATTTGCTAAAGGGCCAAGGTAAGTAAAAACCCGTAATAAAAGAAAATTATTGAAATGCCTCTAAGGGCGAAAATGACTAAAATACCCCTATGTGTTGAGTGTAAGATTTATGTTTGCTACATGCATCCATATGTATTCATATGATATCCTGTTTAGGTTGCACATGGGTTGGGAATTATGGAACGGAGGGAGTATATGAGGGTCGCATGGTTGCTTGACAACCGTGGATCCACTGACGGCTTTTAAGCCCAATTCGTGATTGGCAGCTTGCTGAAACTTGGGTAGTTCCCCAACCGGGATACCATTGATGTGTATCAGTTGGGTGGGTCGATATTTATATCCCTACAGGTTGTGAAAAGTAAGACCGAGCAGAAGTGTACTGGTTGGATTATTGGGGTGGGTTGCACTGTATTGCATTGCATGTTTGATGTATGATGACTTTTGAATGCTTGTTTTCGTTGAGGGTTGTACACACTGAGTTTGCGAAAACTCACCCCCCCTTTTATTTTATTTTTAGGTGATGCTCAGTAGAGGGTTCGATGTTTGGAGGGACTCTGGGTGGCCAGCTAGCAAGATAATTTGGGCTTATTATTTTTTTCTTTTTAAAACTTATCAGTTTCTATGTTATTAAGTACTTTTCAAATCAGATTGTAATAGGGCTTCCACTTTATTATTATTTGGATTATTATTTTTATGTGATGCAATTATAAGAAGTTGAACATGGTTTCTTAAACTATAGTATGACTTTTCTACATTTTCGCAACTACATTTTAAAATGACATGTTTTCATAAAATCATATATTTTAAACAAGTGATTGAAATGAGTTTTTTTAAGGATAGTTAAGGTTTCTTTTATTTTAAGAAGGATTTTCAATGAAAATACGGTTTTCGCTAAAACACTTCAATGTGATGCGCTAGATTCAGCCATAACGTCCAGGCTGGGTTTGGAGTGTTACATTTAGTGGTATCAGAGCTCGGTTACAAAACACGGGCTGTGAATTGGGCCTTATTACTTGGTTTCTTTTGTGTTTTAAAAAAAATTGATTGAATCACAATGTTTTGGAAAAAGGGAAGTCTTGCTGAGCGGCGCATCGAGCCTCCGACGTCGAACTAAGTAAGTACTTTTATTCTTAAATTTTTTTGAATTTTTATACAGTAGTTAGTTAGAGGGATACTTTAAGTGATCTTGTTAGAATGGAATCAAAGCCCGCAGGAACTTGAACCTGTAAAAGATTTTCGAAAGCAGTCTTCTCTTTAATATTTTCCATAAAACATCGGGTTAATTATTAAACTAACTAAAACTTCATAAAATTTTTAATCCAGATAATACGTGAATCAACGATGAGTGCTAAAAAAGGTGCAAGAGGCTGTGGCCGAGGTCACAGAAGTGTTAGGGCTAAATTGTCGGCATCGGGCCATATACCCGATACTGGAGTAGAAGAGGCTCCCGCGTCACTTGTGGCTGGGAATAGACTGTATGATCGGGCCGCGGGAGAAGATGCATTGTCGCAGGCAATGCTGAGGATTTTGGAAAGGGTCGCTGGACCCAACAATGGCACTAGAAATCGGGGGTCCATTCCGGAGCGACTTCGATCGAACGGGGCTAAGATCTTTAAGGGCGTGGCTGGAGTGGCTCCTAACGTGGCGGAATATTAGTTGGAGGCCACTAAAAGGATAATGGAGGACCTGGACTATTCACCAGAACAAAAGTTAAAAGGAGCCGTGTCACTACTTAGGGAAGAAGCCTACCAATGGTGGCTGACGGTGAAAGAGGGCACCCAACCAGAGTGGGTCACTTGGGAGTTTTTCAAAGCTGCATTCCAAGGGAAGTATGTGGGTGCAACCTATATGAATGCTAGAAGGAAGGAGTTCCTGAACTTGACCCAAGGAAATAAATCAGTGGTGGAGTATGAGGCGGAGTTTCTATGCCTTAGTAGGTATGCAAGAGTTATGGTGGCAACGGTGTAACACCCCTCGCTCGCATCCGACGCCGGGATGGGGTTCGAGGTGCTACCTGACTTTTGCTAACACTTCTATACTAAATAGGGCCATGAAATCTCAAACAATTAAAAACTTTTCTTTTCACATGCAATATGTCCCTTATGCGGGCTTACGAGGCCCAAAACATACATTCGAGGTGGTTCGAGACCCAACCAAGAACTCATGAAAAACTTAGAAAATCTCTTGCATCAAAGCTCCACACGCCCGTGTGGGTATAGAGCACACGCCCGTGTGTTAAGGACATGCCCGTGTCCTGAAACCGTGTCCAAAAACCTGGACATTCTGCCAAAACCATACAGCCAAGGCATACACCCGTGCCTTATGACCGTGTCCTTCACATGGCTGAGACACATGGCTGTGTCTCTTGCCCGTGTACCACTACCATGCATACTGACTTGAAAAGCTTAGGTGGAGGGGACACACGGCTAAACAACACGCCCATGGGGACGGACCGTGTGTCACACATGGCCTAGACACACGCCCGTGTGTCTACCCATGTGGACAAATACAAGGCTATTTTCCAAGCCACTTTGTCACCCTCACAACCCATGCACGCATACTTATACAATAGCGTACAACATGATGGAATTAGGCACTTAAACATTCCTGACATGTCATGAGCATGGCAATTTCACATGCAACCGTTATCATAGGTTTTACTTTCATCTTTACCACATTAATGCTATAGCTATTAACATGTCATCAAACCTCATGTTCATCACTAAGTATGCATAATCATATCCACAAACCATTTATGAGGCATTATTAACTATTTACCAATCACATAATCATGCATAAGGTACTAACTCATCAATGAATTCCAATTTTAATCTCTAGGCATACATTCTGTAAGCCACATTGCAAAAGATAACAACATACATATATATGAATGAACATTTAGGCCCACAACATCATTAGCCAACATAGGCCAATTCACATGGCTACAACCCTTTATTAATACAAGCTAACATCGTTGGGTAAATCATAATATCACATACTCAACATTTAAAACCCTATACACGCCATAGACTCGAACCACTAGGATTTACTTACGCCAATAGTGTTAACTCGACAGTGTGATAATATCTCTGATGGCCTCCAACCCGAGCTAACCTGGCAACCCTAGAAAGCATGGGAAAGAAGGAGGGGTAAGCTTTCGCTTAGTAAGTTCATATGAAAATAATAAGCAACTCATTAACATGTTTTATCCATGTTTACAACATATTCTCAAGTTCACGATAAACTGTCTTCCTAAGCAATAGTCACTAAATTATTTATATCTAGAGCTACGAAACTCCAAATTAAGTTTCGTTAATTTTTCCTGAAACTAGACTCATTTACCTTTTTACCATAAAATTTTCAGAATTTTTGGCCTAGCCAATTAGTACAGTTTATTCCTCAAATTTACCCTTGATTAACTGTCTGACAGTTTCAACCCTTCTGCACTAAAGTTCAATTATCTCATAGCACAAGACTCGAATAATGTTCATTTCTATTTCTCTTGAAACTAGACTCATTAAGGATTATAAGCATAAAAATCATAACTCACAACCAGTTTTTTAAAATTTATATTGATTTTCTCAAATCAAAACAGGGGATCTCGAAGTCATTCTGACTCTGTCCCACGCAACTTCAAATATCTCATTATAGGAAATTTTTCTGCTTACAAGGTTTCTTTTATAAAAAACTAGACTCATTAATCTTTAATACCATATTTTTTTTCAGCCTCTAACTTATTTTCCACTATTTTTAGTGTATTTTCAAAGTTACACTACTACAGTAACTCAAATCTGTCAAGGCTAAGTTACTCATATGCTTAGTGTACATACTTGTACAACTTGTAACATAACTCAAGAACATACCTGTACCAACTCGTATTAAAGTATATAATCATACCTTATTTAACATGCCTTCCATAGGGATTTCATCACATCATCCATTTCATTACCCGTTGAATACTCGGGATGCTAGAGGATGTTCGGAATTATCATACGCCGAACAGAATGCCCAAGGCCATGTCCCTCACATGGTCTTACATGGATCCACATATCATTGCCATATCCCAGATATGGTCTTATACGAGGTTTCATGTTAGTGCCGATGCCATTACCGGACATGGTCTTATACTAGCACACATATCATCTCATTTTCATTGAATCCTCACAAGTCAATTCCAATAGAGGCATACATCCACATTTTGTACAATATCAAGTATTAAGCACATCATAATGAAATTGAGCATTACTCTCATACAAAATTTTAATATTTTAGGCCATACACTTAATGCCATAACAATAAAGAATTTTAATTCAAGCATGATATTGCATTATTGTTACCATACGAACTTACCTCGATACCACAAAGGTGAAAAAGACATAATCGTCCATAAATCGATTTTCCCCATTCTAGGCCCAAATTGCATTTTTCAACATCTAAAACATCACACTTAGCTAATTAAAACAATGTACTAATCAAATTAGTCCATTGACACACTTGGGCAATTTTTACAATTTTGCCCCTATATTTTGCCAAAATTACCAAATTGCCCTTAGGCTCGAAAAATGATTTGTATTCAATTTCTTTACTCTTTAAGACTAGATAAACCATTTTCATAACTATGGCAACTCACAAAATCAACTATTTCATACACTTACACCTTATCTTACAACTTAGCAAACTAGCCCTTTTTAAGGTGTTTTCATGTAATTTCTTTCACAAAAGTTGTTTATTAGACAACTAGGACTCATAATCTCCCATAAAAACACAGCAAACAACACATTTACTCTCATGGAAAAACCCTAAACTCTTCATCATTTTGCAAACTAGACCCCTCAGATGAAAGCTCATGCTTTAGGGATTCCAAAAATGTAAAAATCATCAAGAAAGACATTAAAAATCACTTACTAGCAAAGGATGTAAGTGACTGATATTTCAAAGCTTCAAAACCCCTTTCTTTGCTGCCATTTTCGGTGGAGGAGAAGAGAAAAATGATAGCTTTTTCTTTTTGATTTGTTAATAATAAAACTAGTCAAAATTGGTGACCAACTTCACCTAATTTTGACTTTTCAACAATTTATGTCCCCCATGACCGGTCATGCTTCATTTAGGGGTCTAATTTCACTTTAAAGTCCCCCAATTTAATACACAAAGCAATTTAACACGTTAGGCACCAAAACACAATTTTTACCTTTTTCGCGATTTAGTCCTTTTTCTAAATTGGACTAGAAATCACTAAAGTTAACTTACCAAAATTTACATGCATTTATAAAATTATATTATAACACAAAAAATAACACTAAAATAATTTTCTCTGGCCTCAAAATAGTGGTCCCGAAACCACTGTTCCGACTAGGCCCAAAATCAGGTTGTTACAAACGGACTATGAGCGTTGCGCTAAGTTTGAGGATGGACTTAGAGATAGCCTCAGAGTATTGATAGCCCCACAAAGGGAACGAGTTTTCTCGGAGTTGGTAGAGAAAGCAAAGATAGCAGAAGAGGTAAAGCGGACTAAGCGCCTAAATTGGGAGAAAGAAAGGGGTAAGAACAAGAGGGAGGTTGAGACTCCTGGTGTTGAATAGAGGCCTAGGGCTAGGGCCAGAGTTAATGAGCTAGTTAGAGCAGGGCCCTTGCTGTTAATCCAGGGGTGATACCTTGTGCTGATTGTGGGAAAGGTCATGTAGGCGAGTGTTGAAAGAGGATGGGAGCTTGTTTAGCTTGTGGATCTAAGGAGCATAGGATCAGAAATTGCCTCAGAATGCCAGCTCAGGTGCCAGTCGTGGACCGAGGTGGTGTACAGCCACCGAGGGGTGGTTAGCAACTGCTGAGAGGCCGTGATTAGGCCAGGGTGGAAATAGTTTGGATCGTGGAGCACCGGGCAGAGGTACTGGTCATGCTGAGGCGAGGCAGCCAGTTTTGGTCTATGCAGCACGTAGTCAAGAGGATGGAGACGCTCCAAAGGTGAATAATGGTACGTACTTACCCGTCGGGTGCTATTACCTGAGTTGGAATTAGAGTGCGTAGTAGAAGTGTGGTGTGGTAGTCTGTGTTAGTAGTTGGGAATTTCGAGGATGAAATTTTTTTTATGGGGGTAGAGTTGTAACGCCCCAAAAATCCTGAAACCTACAAATCTCGAAACCCAAAAATCTCAAAATCGTGAATTTTTCTTCTAGTGCTTAGCAATCCCGGTTAAATGTTAATTACGCGTTGGTAGGTCTTGGTCAAGGTTTGAGTTCGAATCTAGGGGTAGAAGAAATTAAATTTTAATAATTAAAAGGGCATTGTTGGCAAGTAGTTGGGCTTTTAAATAAAGATAGGGGAAAATGGCATCAAAAAGCCTTGTGGTGGAGTGGCTAAGTGACGCCACTTAAAGTGTAGGGAAGTGGAGTTAGTGGCTAGCAAGGAGATCCTAGGTTTGAATCCTAGCTTAGTATAATTTTGGCCTTCTAGAAGGTTGGAAGTGGCGTGAAGATGGACTCTAAGGGGAGTGTCCAAGAGAGAAAATTAAGGAAAGGATCAAGGGGTTATCAAGGAGAAAAATGATGAGATGAGAGGAGGAAGTGATGGAGTCGAATGGGGAACTGAGGGCCAGGCAATTCGGCTATAGGGTTATAAATAAGTGCCGAATGCAGGGTTGCCAGGTAAGTGCCGAATTTCCTTCACCCTGTTATCGAAAACCCTTTTGTTTTATTCCTTTTCTTTCTGCCGATTTCTCTAAAAGCCGAAAACCCTTGTTCTCCTTTTATTTTTCTTGTGCCGATTTCTTTGTTTCACTTTTGGGTTTAGCCAATTCTTCTTCCTCTCTCCCTTAGTGCTGAATAAGCAATTGTGCCATTCAGATCTCTAGAGCTGAACACTCTTTGACCGAATCTAGTGTAAGTGTTACTCTTCCAATCAGTTTTCTTTGCTAAGTATCGAATATTGTTCCTTACTCTTTCTAATCGACTGTGGTAGGGAATTAGTATCGGATCTCGGATCTTAGCTCTCTACTGAAATTGCTCTTTAGGTGCTTGTGATCTTGGTAAGTATTCCTCTCCCATTTGCTAAAGTGGCCGATTGTTCATAGTTAAGGTAAGGGGACTTATGTTGGATACGAGTCACCTATTATTCTGTTTTAATAGTTAAGATTGGTGCAGATCTGGAAGTTGATCGTGGTTAGGGATTTAAGAAGGGGTTGCTATATTTATCGCGCAAGGTTTGGGGCTAAAGAGATCGCATCACGCTTGCTTACCAGGTGTGTACATACACTGCACACATACTATGAATCGACAAAAGCCGAAATGCCGAAATGCCAAAATGTCGAAACGCCGAAAAGCCAAAAGTATAGATACGGTAGTCTTGCGAGTGCGCGAATACTCGTAAAGGGGAGTCCGATAGATTGCCTGAGGCCCATGGGCGATTCCATGGACTTGGGTTGTGAATAGGCCAAGTGGGCCGGAATGGGCTAAATGGGCCTGATGGGCTATTAGGCCCATAATAAGCAAAATTTGATAAGCGATGCTATGTGATAGGAAATTTGTATGTGAGCATGAATATAATGTGGTTTGGGCCGGATGGGCCATATAAATGAGATTAGGTCCAATCGGCCATATGAACGTGAATTGGGCCCGATGGGCCATATGAATGTGAATTAGGCTTGATGGGCCATATGTATGAGATTGGGCCAAGAGGGCCATATGCATGTATGTAGGGGTTTTGGGCTTAGTATATGATAAACACATAAAACTTAATTAATATATTGCGACCGTGGACAAGTCATAGAGTTAAGATGTGGCAACGAGTATATGCATGTCTAGGATTGGATCTAAGGAGAGCTTGGTACTTAAGCGGTCTTAATGACCCACCTCCTCTTCTCTGGAATCCTATCTGGTGCATAATATTCATTCATCTTAGCTCACGGGGTTTGTTAACGGGCCAAGGTAAGTAAAAACCCGTAATAAAAAAATTACCGAAATGCCCTTAAGGGCGAAAATTACTAAAATACCCTTATGTGTTGATTGTAAGATTTATGTTTGCTACATGCATCCATATGTATTCATATGATATCCTGTTTATGTTGCACATGGGTTGGAATTATGGAACGGAGGGAGTATATGAGGGTCGCATGGTTGCTTGACAACTGTGGATCCACCGACGACTTTTAAGCCCTATACGTGATTGGCAGCTTGCTGAAACCTGGGTAGTTCCACAACTGGGATACCATTGATGTGTGTTGGTTGGCTGGGTTTATATTTATATCCCCACAGGTTGTGAAAAGGGGGACGGAGCAGAAGTGTACCGGTTGGATTATTGGGGTGGGTTGCACTGCATTGCATTGCATGTTTGATGTATGATGCTTGTTTTTGTCGAGCGTTGTACACACTGAGTTTGCGAAAACTCACCCCCTCTTTTATTTTATTTACAGGTGATGCTCAATAGAGGGTTCGATCTTTGGAGGGACTCTGGGTGGCCAGCTAGCAAGATAATTTGGACTTGTTTTTTTTTTCTTTGTAAAGCTTATCAGTTTCTATGCTATTAAGTACTTTTCAAATCAGATTGTAATAGGGCTTCCACTTTATTATTAGTTAGATTATTATTTTTATGTGATGCAATTATAAGAAGTTGAACATGGTTTCTTAAACTATAGTATGACTTTTCTACGTTTCCGCAACTACATTTTAAAATGCCATGTTTTCATAAAATCATATATTTTAAACAAGTGATTGAAAGGATTTTTTTTAAGGATAATTAAGGTTTCTTTTATTTTAAGAAGGATTTTCAATGAAAACACGATTTTCGCTAAAACACTTCAATGTGATGCGCCAGATTTGGCCATAACGTCCAGGCTGAGTTTGGGGTGTTACATGTGAACCCTATATGCATGAAAATTTTATAAGTTTGCCAAAATTTTCAAATGTTATCGGTTTAGTCTCAAACCTCTTTCGAGCATATTTTAAGGTCTCGTAGAGCCTTATAAGGGACAATGTGATTATATTTCATTGAGCTTTATGTGATAATGGATTTATGTGTGAGAAATGTATGATTTGTGTTGTGATTCGATTTGTAGTACCTCGTAACCCTAATCTGGTGACGGACACGGGGTTAAGGGTGTTACAGTGTTGGCAGCTGCGACGATGGCATTCTGCTGGCCGACAAATGGTCAGCGGCGGTGGGTCTTCAATGATTGAGCAGTGGAAGAATTACACTCCAATTGAGACTTTATCAGAGAATTTGATTTCAGATTAATTATTCCAAAAAAAATATTATTTTAATAGATTTAATATTTGATTTAATTTAATACTTATCTTAATAGTATTGTTTAATTTAATATTAAAGTGATTATCTTAATATTAAATTAAATTTAATATTTATCTTGTAGATAAATATTCTATTAATTTAATAAGATTTAATATTAAACTTAATCTAATATTTATTTTGATAATTATTAGATTAATTTAATTTTAAAGTGATTAAGTTTAATGATAGTTGAACTCTCTAAACTCTCCCCCTATAGAGAGAGCCTTAAGGTCATTATTTTTCACATATTTGAATTCAAGAGAAAAGTTGTAGAGAGAAAATTCTCTGAAAAAATTATTTCAGAAAATTTCTAGAGATATTTTTCTTATTTATAACTTGGCCCAAAAGTTTAGAGAAATTACGAAATTACCCTATTGGTAATTTTTGTGAAAAAATTTCTGATTCAAAGCAAGCTCACACTCAGTAGACATAAGCTTAACGATAGTGGAGAAGAGTACTCAGTCCAAGCGTTCATCCTAGACAAATCGAAAAGGTACAATCTTGATTAAGTGTTTATTACTTTAGATATCACAACCAAGTTCTTGTTTTGGGAAAAAAAAGTTTAAAACTTTGGTTTTTTTCCCTAAATTTATTTTTCATTGCATTTTCTAAACCTGATTTTCCAACAAGACCCAACGTCAGTCTTTATAGTACAACCTATTATGGTAGACATTTGATTGTATCCAAATATAGAACTCAATATGTTGGGACAATGATGATCTCAAGTCTGAGAATCATATACATAGTTATTACTATGAGCAATGTTATGACTATTACATAATAATTCAAGAACTATACTAATAATGGGTTAGTACAGTATGTTGTTCTCTAACACATACTCAAGTATCGATTTTGACATCCATATGTCAATGACAACACTTTATCATCAATCAACTACACATTAGTCTCAATGCATTCATTGTCCAACCCTATAACAATACTTGACTAAGGACCTTTTAAGAATAATCATATTATTATCAGGACTTTATTAAACCAACATATTTGTACACACAGAAAAAAAGAAACTGAAATAACAATGGCAATGCCTTATATTAACAAACAAGGTAAAATGAGTATGAGATTTCAATCATCTCATGATTGGTCTTTGGGCATACTATAACACATATAACTTGAGAATCTGCAACAAATGCTAGATCTCATAATAACATGTGATATCATCAATCAGACGTACATATAACATTTTACTAAGTTCACACAAGCAACATTTCTGTATACATGTCATCAACAATCCCTAAACTAGATTACATGCTTCATTATAAGCCTTGTAGACACTCAATTTTTTAAAATTTACCCACTGTACCTTTTCGTAACACATTCACATGACTATTCAATTCAACCCTTTTTAACAAATATGTCAAATCACTAAATTTACTTCAATCTAAACAATCAGATGAAATAAAAAAAAATTCAAATATAGCATAAAATGAGGTAGCAAGTTCCATTTGGACTTGATCAAAACAACAAACAAGTTGAATCTTCAGAGACTAATAGACAAGTTTAGCTTTTCCTTAATTATCTCCAGTTTGATCCAATTCTTGATCTATACAATTGTTCTATTCAATTCATCAACACCAAACATTTACAATATGTCATGACATGAATGAACCTATACAATCTTATTTTTGATACCTTTAAAGTTTACATTTTATTCAATTTAGTTCCTAAAATCAAAATAACTATATCTTTCAATTTTGAGTCTCAGTTTGAAAACCGACTTCAATTACATTCATAAAGGACCCTCTACTATCTATTCATACTGAAATTTAACCTAAATTTCACATTTTATTCACTTTAGTCCTTATGTACAAAACAAGCAATTTAGTCCCTTTTTCATAATATAAGTTGAAAATCTATCAATTTAATACCAATTTCTGCAAAAAATCAATAAAGAAAACTTCCAAAAACTTTAACAATTTTGCAAATTGATACATGAGCTAGCTAAATCAAGCTCCCATGACATCAAAAACATAGAAATTACAAGAAAAAGACTTGAAATTACTCACTAATTTGTGACCAAATGCACACAAGCTTCCAAGGGTTTCTTTCTTTCAATTTCAGCACAAATGAAGAAGATGATATAATGTTTTCGCAAGTTTTCCCACTAACTTAATATATTTAGTCTAATTAAGGTTTAATTAAGCTAAATTAATTAACTTAATTTAATAATTTTTTAATTAAAGTGGAATATGACCTCATAATCCATTAACATTAGTTTTATAATGGTATTAACCATTTTAACCCTTTGGCTATTTACAATTTAAGTCCCTAAGTCTTTCGCCAATTAAAAACCTATAATAATCAGACTTTTACAATTTAGTCCCTGTACCTAAATTAAACAATTAATAGATAAAATTGATGGGTCAAACATCAATATATTTTTATACCAACTTCGTAAATATTCATATTTAATATTTATGTATTTGATTTACAAAAATGACGTTTCGAAACCATATTTTTTGGTACTACTAAAAATTGGGCTATTACATTATCTGATACACATTGTACCAAATTTCAATAACACATATATTATAGAATTTTTTGATGCTCTAATAAATTGTTTATAATTTATAAATCAATTTAAAAGGCATAATACAATCATTAATAGTCGATTAATAAGATTCAATAGGATCTTATTGGATTTTCCTTAATCAAAATTTAAGCATATTTAATAACAATAATTTCACCATCAAATTTTTTTACATTCAAATATTATGCATAATATAGCACAATAAAAGAACCCTAATTTAGAAGAAACTTTAAAATGATAATTTTTTTCGTAAATTAATTTTATCAAAAATCAAAACGGTGGAGATGAATATTATATAGATTGCTAAGTATAAGAAATTTAAAGATTTTAGAGTACCTTAATATTTAGAAAGCCTTGCTGATCACTTTAAGGATGCAAGTTTAAAACTTTTTACCATCGATGTATTTTATTTTCTTGGATCAAAATGCATCTAATTGTCATACAATTTTCTTGCGTAGGAAACCAAAAAATTCCAAATCACGTGAGGGGTTGAATAGGTTTCTACGCTCCTGCACCCAAAATTTATTTTTCCTTTGTTCTGATTGGACCATAATCTTGTTCTAATTGGATCAAAACTTTTCCTCAAGAACATAAAAGAGTAAAAAACAAAATAAAACAATTATAATTAATTATGAATTAAAATTAATCCGGACATAAAAGATTAAGGAAAAAACTTCTTGCTAATCCTTGCTAATCCTGGAATGAATAAATATAAAAAGTTATGGGTTCAAATCCTTCTTCCTGTGGTTCTCTTCCTATTCTTCTCTCTGGTGTGGATTCCTCTTGAATATTTCTTTATGCATTTTCATATTGAAATCTTGGAGTAGCTGAGTAGTTGAAGTCAATATTGTATAACACAAGAGGCGTAAGATTGAGTCACTTTGTTGGCGTTGAGCTTATTAGCTTATTATTTTTGGAACTTTGGAAGGGGTTATAAAGGGCTTTTGAGGGTAGAATCAATGAACAATTAACTGAAAAGGTAATAGGGGTGTTGTGATTTGTTTTTCAAAACTTTTGCTTGTTAAGTAAGCTTACATGTTATGAAATAAATAATATATAGAGTTAAAAAAATAAATATAAATAATATCACTCATATGCCCTAGACGAATATGCCAAAGTCTATTCACATCATTATCTAACAAGGAAGAGGAAGCGACGACTACATCACCAGTAATAGTTGAATCCTGCAAAACATATAACTTGGTAGCCTTTCTTTGCCCTTTCATCACAATGAGGGAACCCTTGCTAATCTTTAGAATCCCACTTTCAATTATGTACTTGTACCCTTTTGAATCAAGAGTACACAATGAAATCAATTTTCTCTTCAATTCTAGTACATGTCATACGCTACTAAGTGTTCTGACGACTCCATCGAACATATTAATTTTGATCATGCCAATACCTGCGATTCTACATGAAGCATTATTTACCATCAAAACAACACCTTCAGACATTATTTCATATGTTGTAAAACAATCCCAGTTGGGACTGATATGGAAGGTGCAACCAGAATCTAGGATCCACTCCTCATTCATTTTAGAGTTGTCAGCAGAAGTAACTAGGATTTCACCATCGTTGTAGCCTTTTACAACATCAGCTTCACCAGATTGTTCTGGTGCTTTTCCCTTTTGATTTGCCATCTCCCTTTTGATTTTATTCAACAATTTATAACACTTAGACTTAATGTGCCCTTTCTTCTTGCAGAAGTTAAAGGTTTTACTCTATTTGAAAATTTTGATCTACCCTTAGAGTTACTACAATGATTTCATTCCAGTGTCCTCCCACGATAATCATCAGTATTTTTTCTTGTCTCACACGAATAATGAGATATTCAGATTTAGGCACAAGATGTTTCATCTTGTCATACGAGGCTAAAGAAGCAATACTTCATCAACTCTAAGAGATTCGTGACTATACAAAATCATATCTCTGAAGGTTGAATAAGATGAGGGCAATGGACAAAGTATAATTAACCCTAATTCTTCTTTATCATACTAAACCTTCATGGCCTCTAAGTCCGAGAGAATTTTGTTAAACACAGTTAAGTGTTCATGCATAGACGCATCTTCTTCCAAATGATGAGCATAAAGACGTTGCTTCATATGCAACTTGCTAGTTAAGGTTTTTGACATGCATAGTTGTTGTAGCTTTGCCCATATTGCAACGACGGTCTTCTCCTTCAACACATCCTATAGAATTTCATTCAACAGATGTAGATGTAATTGTGTTGAAACCTTTTTATTTTTACGTTTATTCTCTTCCTCCGTCAATGTTGACGACATCTTATCTAACCCCAACAGAGCATCCTCCAAATCCATCTGCGCAAGAATTGTTTGCATCTTTACTTGCCACAACACGAATCTAGCGTTACAATCCAACAGCAGAATATCATACTCTATTGTCACCATTATCGTGATTGAGACAGGCAACCCAAAAAGCTCTGATACCAGTTTGTTAAAACTGAATGTCGATAATGGCAATATAGAACGATCGCAAAGCAATAAGAAAGAAATTTATAAAACACACAGATTTTACGTGGAAACCTTTTTGGGAAAAACCACCGGCGGGGGAAAAGAAAAGTCACTATTGTTGAAAATCGAATAATACAAAAAGAGTTTCGACTACATCTATTTAAAATTTGAAAAATCTTATTCTAATCAAAGTCAAATAGAGGAAGTGTAGTTCTATACAGATTCTACCTGTGTTGTATGGTCCCCTAGTTTTGCCACTATATTTTATTTTAACAAGGATTTGGGTCACACAACTCCAACAGCCTCTATAACCCAATTTCCATGATGATCTCAAGTAAGGGCACCTAGGCCTACTCTTGCTCTACCCGGAGTTCCCAGCGACGAGCCATTGGTGTTGAGTTTAAATCATCCGTGTTGAGGGGGTTTCCAAGAAACTAGAATGACGTCAAAGAGATCTCTCATTTTCATAGAGGGAGAGAACATCACACAATTCACTAGCAGTTGTTATAACTCTCTCTACATGAATCTCTCTATTAGTCTATTTTATTAAAAAATCAAAGCATTCTAATATAACCAAATTTCCCATAAGGTAAAGGTGAATAAAATTGACCAGGGAATTTGAGGATTCTTAACCTAAAATTTGGAGAATATATTGTGATAAAGCTAGTTTTCCCAATTACTCTGCTATAGAGGTGTGTACTAGAAATGGATAGAAATGGATTCCCATAACTGCTTGGTAATTTGACAGTCTCGAAGTAAATGCTCTATGGTTTCTTGATCATTATAACAAACAGGGCAAAGGTCCAATATATCCATATCGCAACGCACTATGAATTGTTTAATGGGGAAAGCTTTTAACCCGTATTTCCAAAGGAAGAATTTTAGCTTTGGAGGTAATTTAGCTTTCCGTGCCAATTTCCAAAGAAAATTATTGATGCTAGGTTGAGTCCCGTTCCATATCAGAATGAAAGAATAAGCACTCATAAGAGTGAAGGATCCTAAACTTTATGACCCCCAACAGATGAAGTCGTCACTCGGGGTATTACAAGAGATTAGCGTACTCAGGAAAGTCTCTAACACTTCTAGGGTAATTGATAGGAGATTGAGTTCGGGCCAGTGGTCAACCATTTCTCAAAAACTTGTTCAAAGCTCCAAGAATCCTCCACGGGTGTCAATGGTCATTGTAAGAATTTTGTTAAGGGGCTTCTACCAATCCAGTTATCATTCTAGAAGCTAATAGATCTTCCATTACGGATAACCCATTGTAGTCTTCACTCAAGAAGACCGAATCAAAAAAATAGTTTTTAATCTATGAGGACTTAGAGAATTATGGAGATATTCTGCAATAAGGGTTTTAGCCCAAAGCATATCCTTTGCCTGAATGAGACACCAACCTAACTTAACTAGGAGAGCTTGATTTTTGGGCTTTACACTAGGGATTCCTAAGCCTCCATTAGCTTTAGGCCATGTCACCATCTCCCACTTAACAAGATGGCCATGTCTCACTTGTTCATTGTCACATTACAAAAAATTTCTATTAATGCAATCCAACTCAGAATGGATACTAAAAGAGAGCATACAATATTGCATGAAGTAATTAGGAATAGTTGCCATTGTTGATTGAA
Source organism: Gossypium anomalum (assembly GCA_025698475.1). Taxonomy (NCBI): domain Eukaryota; kingdom Viridiplantae; phylum Streptophyta; class Magnoliopsida; order Malvales; family Malvaceae; genus Gossypium; species Gossypium anomalum. The sequence continues at coordinate 47,250,423 of CM046963.1, forward strand.
TAGGAACCAGCTCCTAGCGAAAGAAAGGATGTTAGTTTTCCAAGAGCTCAACTTGTTTCTCACTTTGTCGACAATAAACTCATAGTCACCCGTAGAAACTATTTTTGAGTGCATTTGAAAGCTGAGATATTTCTCGAGGTCCGTGGCTTCCTTGATCTCTAAGGCATTAGAAATATTTTCTTTAATGGATGTTGGGCCCTTAGGAGAGAAAACCACCCATGATTTGTTGAAATTTATAGTTTGGCCTAACTTCGACATAAATATTTGAAGGATACGTTTAATGGAGATTACTGTTTTCTCATCCGTCTTAACGAATTAAATAACGTCATCATTGAACACAAAGTGATAGAAACATGGGTCACTTCTTGATGATCGGATAGGGAGTCACTCATGTTGATCGACCGCTTTCATAATCAATTAGCTGAGGAATTCCATACACAAAATAAATATAGAGGGAGAGACGGAATCACCTTGTGAAATGCCTCTGAACAGGATATATATATATATATATATATATGTAAAACTCAGTTTCCTATATCGAAATCAGCATCATGCCTCTGCATCAACTGTGATACCGACAAAACAATTGTGATATATTTTCTCAGTAGTGATTGAGTTACTTGTATATCAAACTTTGATTATTTTTGGAATCCAGTAGTTTTAGTCCCGTAACATTATTGCCACTGAATTCCTATATATATTTTGAGTTCAATAATTTGCTTTTGAAAGTAAGTTAGACGCACATGAAAATTGGGTATAAGAAGAAAAAAGATAAATACAACAGCCCTCGAAAATGACACACTCCACTATTTTTGTGAAACAGCTATAATGGAATATTATGGAAGACTTTTAGTAAGTTCATCCACCATTGAGTTCCACATGGAAGTGAAACCCTTTACTAGGATTTTAATTAAAAAGTGGTTTTGTCTTATCTACTTATTTTGAACTTGCAAACCGGATTGAAAATAATTGTTAATGGGAATCAGGAAAGATATATATATTGCCGATGGACAGAGGGGGGACCATTACAGATGCTTCGTGCCCAATGAGTGTGATGAACTTGGCAAGAGAAAAAGAGATGAGCCAAGACAGATTTTGGAAAGAGGAAAGAAATAAAAAAAGAATCAGTGGCTTCATTCAGGGGCAGGGCTAGGCTTCACCTGAATGGACCTGCCCCGAAATTGGACAATTTGGTGGTAGTGGCGGCCAAGGCCCTGAACTTTTAAGGGGAAAGGGCAGGTGAGGATGACAGGCGTGGCGTTTTCTGGGCAGGTGTTGATGTATGGTTGCATGTATCCAATTCAAAACTGTGTTGTGAAGTGAAAGGGTGACGTTTGTCACTTCCGGGTTTTGTCTGCTTCGCACGGTTCTCATTATTAATTGGATTGGATGAAATCCCACCAAGGGGGACATATCTCAGTGAAGGGTGGAGTTGATGTTCATCATCCACATCAATACAGGTTTTAGATTTTTATACACATAGTGTGGTACCATAAACATATATAACTCAGATTAAGGTTGATTAATTAATTAATTAAGAAGCTATTAAAAATGAACTCAATCATTCCAGGGCTATTTTCATAACTTCCTGGATGGTGGCAACAAGTGCTGGAGAAAGGCTTGAAACCCGGGGAATCAACGTTAATTCGAGGCAAAGTTCCACTTGTCTTGGGCTGCTGCTTTTTTTTTTTTTTTTTTGTTTCTCTGGCAGTAATTCAGTTGCATCCTGGTTGATTTTCCAGAAATAGAGGAAATAGGATTCCTTTAATAATTTTTAATGACATTTATTAACCTTAGATTTATAAAAACTAATAAAATTTATTTTATTATTTTTCGTACTAAATAAAAAATAATTTTAAATTTATAATTAATAATGCTTTAGATTATGTCAGGTTTAAATAAGATCTATTAATTCACAAAGTACTTCAATTTTATTGGAAACTTTGATTTGCTTGTTCGGTTTCATATTTGAACGATTGTTGGAACTAAGAGTTAGCGTTCGATCGAATCGAATGAAAAATTTTCGAGTTAATTAAGTTGACGAATCCTATTTTATCATCCTAACTCGATTTAAAATTTTCTCAAATTGAGTCGAGTGAGATGGAATTCGAATAGAATATATTTGTTTGAGTTAAATTTAAAAAATGACTTTGGGTCCTTGTAACCACTGTCGCCCACCATAATCAAATTTGTCCACCGTAATCAAATTTGTTATTAACTTTCATCTCCTCATAATTTATTTATTAATCTTTTATATATGGGTTAGCTTATTTACTTGCTTAGTTGCTTGAATTATCTTTTGGTTTTTGTCATTACGTATTTTGAAATTAAAAACTATATTAAATATAAAAATCTGATTTTTTAATAAAAATTATCTTAAAGATAAAATGTGAAATTGATACCAACATAAAATTTTAACGCAAATATTTTATGACATCATCAATAATTTAATTTTAACAAAAATTTTTAAATATTTAATATGAATATATAATTTAATAATTTAAATAGTACAAAATGTAAAATTTAATTTAATAATATAAATAGTATATATAAATAAATAATTACTATTTAGGTTTACGAAATTTTTTGGCTAATTTTTTATTTGAGGTAAATGGTGAAAAGTAAAAGTTTAAGGAGAAAATAAAAATTTTTGAGGGTTTGGAAAGTAAAATTTTAAGGGGGAACTAAATGGGGAGAAAATATTCAAACAAAATTTGGGGGGGGGGGGAATGGGGTTGGGGTAGATGGAAGGTGGGATGGGAGGGGAGTAAAAGTTTTGGAGGAAAAGTGGGAGGGAGTAAAGTATTGAGGGGAAGTAAAAATGTTTAGGGTAAAAATGTAAAATATTATAGTTTTATATTTGGTTTATTCGAATTATTCGAATTCAAAAATTAAACTCAATTCGAACTAGAAATTCGAAAAAAATTCGAGTTGACTTAAATAACTCGATTAACTCGATTCGTTGAACTCAAAATTCAAATTTTTTTTGAATTTTTTAATTTTTTCGAGTTAAATCGAGTTTTGCTCACCCCTAGTTAGAACAATTTATTTGAAGCAGTCAAAGTTTTACTATTGACATATTTGATTTTTAGTTACTTATGATTGAATATTATTAAACAACAAATGATGAGAAAATTTCATGGTAAATGAGAATACGATTGTAACACCCCTAACCCTTATCCATCCATGGAATAGGATTACGGGGCATTACCAGTTAATACAATTCAATTATGGATATTAATTAAAATAATTGTTTACAGTTATCCTAAATTTAACATATTATCCCTTTAATGGGCCCTCGAAGTCTAATATGAACAGTAAAATCAATTCGGGACTAATTTAAAATCACTACGAAATTTTTCTCAAAATTTCAAAAATTTTCCTATCAAACAGTACCTACATGCCCGTGTGGTCTAGGGGACATGCCCGTGTCCTTTACCCGTGTAACTCTCTGACTTATTACTTATGAACAAATTAGTTTCACACAGCCAAGTCACAAACTCGTGTGCTTAGCCCGTGTGGTTTTATTTTCAATTCGAAACTAGTGTAGTTTTCACACAGCCGTACCGCACGCCCGTGTTCAAGACCTTGTCTTCCACACGGCTGAGACACACAGCCATGTCTCTGCCCGTGTGGTAGTACCTGATCATTCTATTTTGCAATACTTCAGATGCAAGGGATACACAACCTAACGACACGCCCGTGTGCAAGCCGTGTGTCTCACACGGTCTAGTCACACGCCCGTGTGCCAGGCCATGTGGACTCAAAATGAGCCCAACAAATCTAGTTTACCAACCCTGCAAATCTTGAACCACAAGCAACATAATTTCTAATCTTTTAACCTATTTAAATTACGATCAAACACATCTAAAACATATTAAATCAACCATCTTAAGTGTCTAACCAATGTACCTTCATTGGTACCACAATTTATATCAATCATCATTGTAATAAAATACTAATTAAGCTTATTTATGTTTATACCCAAATTTGCATCTTTCATACCAAACTTAATTAAGTTATAGACTTAACCATTAGCATTTATAACAACATTTACAATAACTTTCCAAAATGACCACTTTTGGACATCCTAGGTACATGCCATTACCAATAATAAACATACTTCTCCACTTACAATTTGGGATCGGCCTGGAATGCTGATTCAACGATCTGACTTTAACCTATCCTGCGCACGGAAACAAACCATACACTGAGTATGAACTCAGTGGTATTTCTATAATTTGAACACTTAATAACATAACATACACTGAAAATCATATAATGATCATAAATATTCAATTATTCATTTCATGGATAAATTCTTTATAACTCTTTCAATCTTTATCATCTATTAACCTGATTAGCTTTTCAAAATGAATTCACAAATCATTTAAGACAATAATATTTTCCATTCATATGTCTCACTTATACTTCTGTTCACTATTTAATTTCATTCAGTAACCCGTATAATCTAAACTCAATATCAGTCAATATTTTTCGGTGTCATTCAATTTATCAGTTTCATTTAGTAACATTCAGTCATTCAGTAGCAATTAGTTATTGAGTAACAATCATTTGCTCAGTAGCAATCAGTTATTCAGTAACGATCAATTCTTTAGTAACAGTCAGTCATTCAGTACTTTTATTTACCCCTATTAACATGACTCGGACACTGATGGATACACGGATCCAACCATCACACCAGTACAGTACGATACATAGTGCCTCATCGGCCAAGCCAAAGTAAACAGTAACAGTAACAGTACGGTACAAAGTACCTCATTGGAATTAATCCGGAACAATAACAGTAACAGTATGACACTTATAGTGCCTCATCGACTCAAGGTCGAAGTATCCCTGAACACTTCCAATCCTATGGCATGCCAACTATATCCGACTTAACCCGAATACTGTTAATAGGGTTTTCAATTCACTTTCTATTTTTGAACTAATACACATTTCAATTAATTACATATATTTTCAATTCAATACAATTCACTTTACTTTTCAATAATAAATATTCAAATTTCACAATAATCACATATTCATATCAAGTCAATTCAATAACAATTACTTATACTTACCTTAATTACTTACCATAACATTTAATCAAAATAAAACAATTAATAATTAAATTCACCTTTCAATTCCAACCAATGTCACTCCAATTCAAATAATCATCTCAATGCACTAAACATACATATTAAATAATAATTTCAACAAATATATATTAAGTTCAGATTATAGAAATACAAACCATGAATTTTTCTCGAGTTTACTCCTCGTCCACCTTTTCTTTTCCTTTCTTCATAGATGCCTCAGGTGCGCTGTTAGCTATGAAAAATTAAGATAATTTATACTATTAATACAACACTAATTTATATTGAATAATTGAATTTCTATTCAATTTCTACCTTATTTTCAATTTGATCCTAACTAAGTTCACTTACTTTTCTAACTCAATTCATACTTTATTTTTACTCAATTTTCTATCATATTCAACATAAATATTCAATGTTCATGATAAAACCCTAATTTCAAATTTCTTCCAATTTAGTCTTTCAAACACAAAACTTATAGCTTACTTTATAATTTAATCCTTTAATCAATTCTAAATAAGAATTCTATCAATTTAATCCCTAATTCAATCATTTGTTCAACATGAACTATATTCAAAAACCTAAGAACTTCCAAAATCTCAACTTAATTTCTAAAAAACTTTGTTCTAAAATTTCTAAAACATCAAAATTAAAAGAAAATAACTTAATTGACTTACCTATTTAAATTCTAAGCTTTCAAATCCTAGTTTCTCCTTTTCTTTTTCTTTCTTATTCTTTCTTTCCCACTTTCGGCCAAGCTTTTGTTCTTTTTCTTCTTTTGTTTCTTTCTTTATATACTTATTCTTTTATTAACATAATATAATATTAATATCATATATTAAAATATCTTTTACTTTAATATTAAGTAAATTAATAATTATATAACAAGTGTACATATTTATATTTATTACAAATGTATGGTCTCATCACCATACATTTGTCATATTTTAATTTATTTATCACATAAAAATCTTATAATATAATTATTTAATTAATAAATATCTTTTACTTAATAATAAATAATAAATATCTATTTACTTAAATAAAAAGTAATTAAATAAATATATCACAATTGTACAAATATAATTATTACACATGTATAATTTTATTACCATACATGTGTCTTTACTTTAATTTATTTCATAATATAATATCAATTTAATAAAAATAACATTAATAAATGTCAAATATAAAACCATAATAATAAATAATAATTTAATATACATATTTATGCATAAAAATTAAAGATTTTTATGCATTTGCCGGACAAATGACATAATTTTATTTTGGTCCTTTTTATTTTCTTTTAATCTACAATTAAACTTTCATACTTTATTCAATTTAGTTTTTTTTCTTAATTACTCTTAATTAAGCTAAATTCACTTAATTAAAGCCTAATTAACCACTCGATTAACTTCATAAATATTTTTAATAAATATTTTTAAATCTATTTTTTAGAAACGGAGACTCGAAAATAAAATTTTTGATAACCTTAAAATTCGGGTCGTTACAGCGATCATCGTCCATCCGATCAATCCTGGAAAGGAAGGGAGAAGTTTAAAGTATTGGAGTTGTCTATCCTTATCTTTGTCTTTATCTCTCAAGTAATTTGAAGCAGCTATAAAACTTGATAATAATAAGATTAATGAGATTATTTATCAAAGAGTTTCAGTATTTAAACCAAGTGATAAAGCCTTTTCTTGTGGTCGGGGATCGCGCTATTCATGTCCTATATGTTGGCAGCTTAATGATGATCTTGATGGACAGTTTATGAGTGTTTTCGACTTTTGTATTTTTCTATTTTATTGGGATATTTTCAGCACTCTTGATAAGTTTTATTCGAGAGATTTACTTATATGCAAAGTGAGGTGTTTGAGGTGAGTGATTTATAACAATTTGAGCTCAATATTTAGGCTGCAAATATATGTCAATGTACGGTTAGACTGGGCTTTAGCTAATAGTTTTTCTGAATTATTATGAAATAAAATCATTTTTTGTGCGAGATTCCACAAAGTATGATTGGTGAATTCAAGTTGCGTTAACAAATATTGCGCCCAACTAAATTATCTATTCCAACAATAGTTCCAAATCAAAATTGGATCGAGGTGCAAACCGAGTTTTTTTCAAACTTAATTATAAAAAAAAATCAAGTCTGGAGTAATCAATGTTGATCTAAACCCGAATTAAGCTATTAAGTCAAATTAGAAAATTTAGTTAGTCGAATGGATAGCTTGTAAATTTAATTGAGTTTTTTTTTTTTAAATTATCATACATTTTTATTTCCTTCTTTGATATTAAAACAAATTTTTAATTTGAATCTCAAACATAAATTATTAAATTTAAAATTTTTATAATTGAAATATAAGTGGACCACGCGCATGATGAAACTTAAACAAAAATAAATTTAAATATGATTTATACAAAATGAAACTCAAACATGAAATTATCAATATGGGGTATTGAAAGTCTTAAATGTTTTCGAGTGAGTGGTATGTATAGAGGCTTAGTTGTTATGATACTTGTTCTTATGAATTAGTCAAAGATGTTGGCTTATATTGATCCATTGTATTTAGCTATGAGATGTGGCTTATATTAGTTATGGGTTTGTAAGCCTATTTATCTATGCTAATGACTTGAAATGTGGTTATGTGTTTGCAAGTGCTAAGATTTCATGTGATGTGGTCATGCATGTTTGCTAAGAATGGATAGTGTCATGGTATATATACATATGTGTTTGATGAATGCATTATGACCAATCGAAGTGGTCATAACCATGAAATCAATGTGTAATATGGTAAATAGAGAATAATACCTTGAATAAGAATGCTTGATGATTAAGTTGAGATTTATTGGCAAGTGGATAATCATAGTATAAAGGTAAAAGTAGTCATCAAAATGACAAGGCTAAATGAATGTGAATTTGTGTGTTTAGATGTGGTATAATATGCGTGTGGGGATCACATAGATGATGGCATGTAAATAGCTATACTATGTGCCTTTGATGTGTATAAATATGGTTGGGATTAAGGGTAACAAAAAGGCTTGGAAAATAGCCTAAGTGTTGGCCACAGAAAAATGAGACACGGCCGTGTGTCTTAGCCGTGTGGAGGACACGGCTTGGAGATAGGTGCTTGTGTCCAGGCCGTGTGAAGTCTGTACTTAATTGCGAGAATTTAAATTCGTCACACGGCCTAGTGCACGGGCGTCTGGCTTGGCCGTGTGGTTCATTTTGTTTGATGATGTCATAAACAGAGAGTTACATGGCCTGAGGACACAGGTGTGTCGAAGGCACATGGGCCTGTCCCTGTGTCCACATAGGCGTGTGACCTTGTTCCATGAAAAGTTTTCTAAATTTTCCCAAAGTTCTTCAATGTCCTCGATTTAGTCCCAAACTATTTTCAAGGGCTTCGTAAATCCATATAAGGGATGATTTGCATGCGATGGGTTGATTTTAATTTGAACGAAATTTTATGGCCTGGTTTTGTATAAATGTTTATGTTTAAGTCTGGTAATACCTCAAACCCTGTCCCGGTGTTGGATACAGGTAAGTGGTGTTACATTTAGTGGTATCAGAGCTATGGTTTAGTAGGTTCTCGGACTAACCTAGCATGTGTGAGAGTCCAGCTATACATGCCACAAATCTGTGATAGTGTGATGTCTCTCGACGCGAATGAGAACTATCTTGTTTAGACAGAGGTACACTCCAACCAAGCTACACTCGACCATGTTGATAGTGGTACTAAAGTATTTGAGTAAAGTGCAGTTATGATGAGTCGAAAATTGAAAAGGTATGAATAAGAGTTCATGATATGTATGTGATGAGGTATGATATGAAAGTTTATATTGTGATAAGCTCACCTATGTTTGTTCGATATCCATATGATGTTATGCCCCTAACTTATTTGATTAAGTGAACATGATAAGTAATCTTACTCAAATCGATGAAATATGTGTTTATGTGCACTTGTTTAAATAAGATAATCGGAAAGTTCTTATAACATAAATATGTATGTTAATTTGCTTGAAGTGAATTATGTGATTGTGATGATATTATGCGGATGATAAATGCTAAGTCACATGTCTGTATTTATGAGAGTCAAATTAAAGGCTTTACGACCTCACCCCTTACCAATGTGGTATTTTATAATAAGATTTTACAAGATTTATTTTGAATAAGTTCCCAAGTGTGAAACCAAAGAGTTCAGTAGTAGAATAATTATAAATATGATCAAAGATTGAGATTGGGTTAGTAATTAAAGATAGAGCTAGAAAGGTATCAGATTGATCTGAAGATTATACGGTTTACGAAATATCATAGTTAGAGAAGAAATTAACCTTGGTAAATCGACTTATTCAGGCACGATGTTGGAAGAATGTATTAATTGGAATTTCTTCTGAACTGATTTTCTTTAGTGAAAGAAATAATGCATAATTAGTGATAGCATAAATAGTTGAAGGAATAATATTTGAAGTGTAAGATATCTGAGTGTGGCAGATTACAGTGGAGCAGGTTATGACAGTCTCTTCTAAGACATTCTATGTGATCATTTGTTCTCAGAAGTCTTCTTGTGGCTATCTATTCTCTAATAAAATTTTATTATATGAGAATGTTTTCTAATCATGGTGTTAGACGAAAACATTGTTAGTCTGATTGGTTATGATCTGTATTTCTCTATTACTCTTTGGCATTCCATTACATTCCGTCTATTGGGAATTGATGAGAAAATGCGTATGATGCTATGATTTTGTTTCTTCTGATTGTTACTCTATCTGATATATACATATATGAAAGGTACATTGTTTTCGTTACATTTAATTCCAGTGGGTCTGTATGATGTTTTCTTCTGGACTTCTTTTCTTTAAAGAATCATCGGGATCTTATTCATTATTTTCTTATGAGTTTTGTTCTCGGTCTTTCGATATGGTATTGTATTTTGGATTTCTCTATCTTGGATCTTCATCTTGGTTTCTTTGTCATATTTATTCTATAATCTATTAATCATGGCTCAAATCTAAAGGGTATTCTTTAGTCTGCGATAACTATGTCGAGTATGGTTATGCTTCTGATTCGATCATAGTAATGTGGTGATTCTAGTATCTGAATTTCTCTAATTTTCGTGTAAGAACTTGACATCGGCAAAGGTAAAAGAGGTGAAATCACAAGTTCCAATTGTATGGTGGATTTCTTTTCTCAGGTGAGTAAAATAAAGTCAATACATTCAATCAAATATCTTTGTTAATCTAAGTTAATGCAATTGTAAATGATCTCTGATTTGCATGGTAAGTGAATTATGAAAGATTGTATGTTGAATCATTCTATCAACTGGAAAGAGGGGTTTCTTGAAGTGTTATTAATTGATAATTAAAATCGACTCGGTTGTTCAATCTGTACGGTTATTTGTCTGAAAGATTAAATGAGACATTTGTGTCTGGGTCTATTCTCAGGTTTGAAAATAAAATTTCATCTCTCTACAAGTAAAAGATGAATAGACTGAATGAAGAATATATATTCTTAGAAGACATTGTTATGAGTTAAAGTTGTTCTGAATAATATGGTTATCACATTTATGAAAATTTGGAAGGTCGGTGCATGTTAGCAAAGTTGAAAACAGTTGAAGATATTATTAACTGAAGCTCTGGTTTTGAGTTCAGTTTGAATAGAGTAATGAATTTATGATTTTTTAGTGATGCCCTATTGAACGGATTGGGAATGTGTTTTATTACTAGAATGTAAAGTGATGATTCATGTTTTCATACAGTTAATGTCACATTAAAAAAAAAAAAAGAAGAAGAATCGTTCGACCAGTGATTTGGAGACGGTCATTTTTATGTTCGTATTGAGAATTTGGTGATATCGTTATTCGACGAAAGTGTCACATGTTCCCTGATTTCAAGAATTAAAATATCTGATGTCATAGAAAGATATGAGTTTGAGATAGCATAGATGACTTGAGTTATTAAAAGATGATGATTTAGTTATTGTATGATCTTGAGAAAGGCAAAATGCAGTTACAAGTGCTCAGATAGAAAATCCAGAGCTTATACACAAATTCCACAAGGAAGCTCACAGTAATAGTGTATTAGTGGCCGAGTTTGGAACTTGACATTTCTAATCTTTGTGTATGAATACTTGAAATGTTAACAGGGTTAAAGCCGAATATCAAGTGTTATCAAAACTATTTTCGCCAGTGTCGACACTAGAATGGAAATGAGAGAGCTACTATAGATTTCATATAGGGATTATTCTCACCTCTGAAGAAGAAAAATATTATGTGACTTGTTGTTAAATGTTTGGCAAAATCTGTGAATCATTTCGGTATGTATTGAATTCTCACTTAACAGATAAATGGAATTATGTGTCTCTGAAGTTTTAAGATTTCTTAGAATGCTAATCTTTATTAATCGGATTGAGATCTGGGATTTATATCATGATTTCTTGGGAAAGTTAAAGGAGGCTTTGAAATTTAAAAGCAACTGAGAGTTGAATTCACGAACTATCGAGCCGTATGAATTATAGAGAGTATGAGGTCATGATGAACTAGCTAGCTTCACCATTTGAATTGGAAAAGATTTAAGTGTGTGTGATGTGTATATGTGTTATGACAGTATGGATCCGACCTTGGTGCCTATGAACACTCCGATAGAGGTTAAGATTCAGTTGATGTGGTATAGCGGAGAACCGCTTATGATTTTAGTACGAGAGATTAAAAAGCTAAGTATTAAAAGCATAGCTTAAATGGAAGTCTTTTAGGGTCTAGTTAGGATAGTGGTTTCAAGACCACAAATTTGAAGTTGAAATAATTATTTTATGAGTATTATGAGGTTTATGATATGATTGCATACTTGTGTGAAATTTTCATGAAGAAATTCTATGCCTAAGATGTCCAATTTGAAGTTACGGACTAAGTTGAATAAGTTGCAAAATATGAGTTCTAGAAGCTTTTAGTATGGAATTGCTTTGAAATTTTAATTAAAGGTCTTTAAATAGTAATTTAAGCAAGTTCTAAAATTTTGGACAAAAATGGGCTTGGATGGGTAAAATTTGAAAGAAAGGCTTCAGGGGTATTTTGGTCATTTAGTAGTTAAATGAACTAAAAGACAAATTAAAAGCCAAAACTTTTCCATCTTCTACCCCATGGCTATGTGAACCAAGGAGGACACCATGGCTAGGGTTTTGTCACTTCCAAGCTTAATAGTAAGTGCATCTAAGCCCTATTTTTTATGTTCTTTACATTTTTGAAGTCCTCGTAGCATGATCTATCCATTTCGACCCATATTTTGAAGTAGATTTCCTTTTTAAAATTTGACCCATGCATGACATGCTTGTGTTTTGATGTTTAATGGAAGAATATGAAAGTTTGAAGTGTGTTTGACATCTTTTACTAAGTGATTTTGCATTAAAATACCTAAAAAGGACTAAAGTGTAAAATATGAAAAAGTGAGTAGTAAAAATGTGAAAGAAAGAAAACTGTGGGCTGCTATGAGTAGGAATATGAATCGGCTAGGCTTGGGTAACAAAGAAAATGTATACATTTCATTTTACGAGCCTAGGAAATAAAGTGTAAATATGAGAAAGTTTAGGGGCAAAATTGTAAATTTGTCAAAATATGATTTTTGGACCAATTTGAATAATGTGAGTGTTCAATAAGTTACATTTGGTTTGTTAGATCAAGAAAAATGAAATTCGAGCTTAGATCGACAAAGAATAAGGTTATGGACTAAATCGAAATAAATAGCCATTTTTGGATTCGAGGTAAGTTCGTGTGATAATAATAATGCAATGTTATGTTTGAATTGTAATGCTTATTTATTATTACATAAATTGTATGATTGGTTATACTGATGTACTCGACGAGGATTCGTCAAGTAAGTTCCTACGAAGATGTTATCATTTTTTGTGATTGAAACCTAAATTGGTATGTTAAGTTGATTGTGATGAATTATATGTTTATAATGTTACGTGCGTGATAGTGGCATGTATCATGAAATATTTGATAATCCAAATATCGATTATATGTTATGTAATGATTGAATATGTATATATTGGAAAGTTGATGAATTATGGAGTTTTTATTGAATTGCGTAAATTATGAAAAAGTGAAATAAATGAAAACTTATACCGTGATGAGTTTTATGGGTTGTAAAAGCTACCCTTTGAGCAAGTTCGATAGCAATGTGATAATTAAGGAAATCTCGTTCGAACCTTAGGAATAGTTTAGGATACAAGTGACATGTCACTAGGAACTAAGTGATTTGAACTCATGAGTTGTGGTTTAAGTTCATGATATATGTGACACATGTTATGGCATTCTGGGTTCTGGTCTGGTATGTTTTACCGATGGCTGGGTAGTTTGGCATGTGTTGCGGATACCTAACAGCTGCGGTGGATAGACCCGTGAGTAGCTCGAAAGCGAGCAACATGTGATATGAGATATGAGGAAGCATTGGCTACATATAAGGCACTTAGGTGTGAAATTCTGATGTATCCGATAGTATTCCAAGTGTTCAACGGGTAGTACAAAGAGAAGTTCAATGGGTAATCTTGATGAATACATCAAGGACAAGAAAGTAAGTGGTTATGTGCAAGTGGGCACAGGTATGTAAATCAAATCATGAGAAATGAGCTTTGTATGTGATGAATATGTGGTAAGAATGTTTACAAAGAAGTTTATGTTTATGAGAATGATTTCTATAATGACCATGTGAGTATAGATTTATATTCATGAGGTATCAATATGTGATGAAATCGATGGTTGAACATGTGTAAGACTTTTAGATCAATGTGACTTAAGACACGATGTGTTTATTCTTTAAGGTTTGTGATTCGTTGAATGATGTCAAGCTATATGACTTGAGAAACATGAATACACATAGTTAATATGCATTGTAGTACTTATGTTGATAAGTTTATTTATGAAGAGATTATGACTGCTTGACTAAAGCCTGAGCATGATAAGCTATGATTATAGTTTTAAAAAGGAGAGCTTTATAATCGATTAACTAATAATTACGAGAGCATGTTGATGAAGTTGATAAATGCATGTAAATGAAATGCTTATTATTTTCATACGGGCTTACTAAGCTATAAAGCTTATTCCCTCCTTTCCATTTCTTTTAGTGTTGTCAGGTTGGCTCGGGGTTGGAGATTGTCGAAGGTAGCATCACACTATCAAATTATCAATATGGGGTATTGAAAGTCTTAAATGTTTTCAAGTGAATGGCATGTATAGAGGCTTAGTTATTATGATACTTGTTCTTATGAATTGGTCAAAGATGTTGGCTTATATTGATCCATTGTATTTAGCTATGAGATGTGGCTTATATTAGTTATGGGTTTGTAAGCCTATTTATCTATGCTAATGACTTGAAATATGGTTATGTGTTTGCATGTGCTAAGATTTCATGTGATGTGGTCAGGCTTGTTTGCTAAGAATGGATAGTGTCATGGTACATATACATATGTGTTTGATGAATGCATTATGACCAATCGAAGTGGTCATAACCATGGAATTAATTTGTGATATATTAAATAGAGAATAATGCCTTGAATAAGAATGCTTGATGATTAAGTTGAGATTTATTGGTAAGTGGATAATCATAGTATAAAGGTAAAGGTAGTCATCAAAATGACAAGGCTAAATGAATGTAGTGTGTTTAGATGTGGTATAATATGAGTGTGGGGATCACATGGATGATGGCATGTAAATGCTATATTATGTTCCTTTGATGTGTATAAATATGGTTGGGATTAAAGGTAACAAAAGGGCTTGGAAAATAGCTTAAGTGTTGGCCACACGGGCAGAGACACGGCTGTGTGTCTTAGCCGTGTGGAGAACACGGCTTGGAGACATATGCGTGTGTCCAGGGTTTGTGAAGTCTGCACTTAACTCGCTAGAATTTAATTTGTCACATGGCCTAGCGCACGGGCATGTGGCTTGGCCGTGTGGTTCATTTTTTTTGATGACGTCATTAACAGAGAGTTACATGGCCTGAGTACACGGGCGTGTCGAAGGCACATGGGTGTGTCCCTATGTCCACACGGGCGTGTGACCCTGTTCCATGAAAATTTTTCTAAATTTTCCTAAAGTTCTTCAAAGTCCTTAGGTTAGTCTCGAACTGTTTTCAATGTATGTTTTGGGCTTCGCAGATCCATATAAGGGACGATTTGCATGCGATGGGTTGATTTTAATTTGAACGAAATTTTATGGCCCAGTTTCGCATGAATGTTTATGTTCAAGCCCGGTAACACCTTGAACCCAGTCTCGGCGTTGGATATGGGTAAAGGGTGTTACAGTTGATGTACTTTAATATGTACTGTTAAATTTAGGGAAGCTCAACTATGAATAGAGGTCTCTTTCCCACTGTATTCACTTAATTCTAGAATAATAGAATTCTTTGAGAACATTCGCTCAAACTCTCGTGCTTTTTCTTTTTTTATGACTTTTATCTTATTTTGAGTTCTTTTATTAAGTTGCTTTTGATTTAGGTTGGTGCCTTAAAGGAATTCTATAACACCCTTAGCCCGATCTGATTAACCAGATCTAAATTTAGGGTATTACTATGTGAATACAATGGGTAATTACTACTTATTTAATTTACTTTTGAATTTTTATAGATAATTACATCTTATTTAATTACAACATTTCAAACTAAAATACATAAGTAAATACAATGGGTAATTACAACTTCAACTCGAGGTAATTAAATTGCAGCAATATCTTATTTAAAAACTAATCTATTACAATTTCCCCTAAGCATGGATTTCTAAGTAGTATGTTTGTCTTTGAACATGTCGCCAAACTTGCTCCGTATGCATAAAAGCCTAATGCATCACTCCTTAGGTGTAGTCCTGGCATTATCCCTCATAACGCAGACTCATGTCAAATCACCTGTAACAGTACACACCCAATTAAGTTCTTATGAACTTACTGAGAAAAACATCATTACATGTTTCATATCTGCCCATCTCAACTCGTAACTTATTTAGATGATCGTATTATTCTGAACCTTCAACTTAGTCATTGGCGAATACTCCCTCAATTTCCACTCTCATTTATATGTTAGGTACCATACCTTATTCAGAGATCATTTCTTACCCATCAACATCTTTGATACGCCACTTACCTCTTTCAATCTAATCTTTCATAAGTCTTTACCCATTTTCCTTTACAGAGGTCCATACGATCGAATCACCATTACTTTTGTTTATGTAACTTTAAGTCGTCATTCCACAATCCATGTTTGATCACCTATACATAACAAGTACATTCTTTCTAATATACAATTAGAAAATTCTTACATGGAATACACTTCTTTTACGTTTACACATTACTTCTTTATTCACATTTGAATCATGGTCTTGTATAGCACTTTATCATAGCCCATAGGGACATTGTGCCTTATTAGTCTTTCTAATCACACTTACAAGCCATGCTGAACATGGCAAAGCAATTTAATACATAATTCACTAAGAATCATTCCTTTAGGTTACGCCATTGCGAGCCTCACTAGGATATGACACAAGAGCATTGCTTTCAGATTTCTCCATGTACGTTGTTCTTTCAGGTTTTTGCCACAAAGGCTAATACGTCAGAATTTTCCACACAGGCTATTCATTCGTAGTTCACCATGGGGTGGTTCTTAAGAGTGTGCCACGAAGGCGTTACTTATAGAGTTTTGCAGAAAGGCAATATTACGCCACAAAGGCTTCCTTTATATATCCTCTTTTTGCAATATGAAATTGCCTAAACTCACTTAAGTTAGGTTTGCCCATCATAGCATGGGACACGCATAAAACCCTATAGGTAATAACCGTCCTTTAAGTTCATTTAGAAAGTATCATGGCCATGGATTTATCATTTCAAAATTCGTGTTTAAAGTCCTGATAGACCCCTTTAAACTCCATCGTGGTGAACAGACTCACTTGATTGACTCTTTATGCATTGACACCATTTAAGACTTCACACTTTGATCTATTAACAACACCCGACTAACTCATATCTCATCACATACATTCCATTTGTGCTTATGCAATCATACTTCATCATCAGAATATTTATCACATACTTGTTAAATTCCATGCGAACTACACATGAAAGATCCAACAAACATTCATACAATAGTGTAACCTTCATATTATACCTTTCTGATGTCAGTTTCATAGTTCATTAATTTTCCACAGAAATATCTAGCATAAACAGTATATATGCAAGAGTCAGTTTAGGGACTCACCTGACAATCATGAGTAGCTTGAACTCCAAGTCCAATAGGGAACTATAGCAACCACTACTTATAAATCAGAAGAACACTATTAAAACTCATTTGTAACCTTTACCATCATCAAAAACTTAGATAACACTGATACTAAGCCTTTATTCTTTATCTTATTGTTCATGCACTCTTACAGACTTACTCTTCAATAGCATAACATGCAGAATAATAAAACTTACCTTGACATGGAGCAATCATCAATAAAATCCAAGATCTCAACTTCAGCTTAGAGAAATGCCTTCGTTTCTCGAGCCTTTGATAACCTTATTTTAGAAGAAGAAGAGGAGAACTCCCTTATCTCAAACTTGAATATCTATTATTATAACCTAAGTTCTTATTAGAACTTGACAAATGTCACATCATTACTGAATTGTCTTATCAAAACTCTACAACTTTTGATAAACCTAATTGAGTATTCCCTTACCTTTTAACTATTTAGGTTCACAGCCAGCTAATTCCTAACCAGCTTACCTTGTAACTTAACTTGTATAGCACCATAATTAACTGGCGCACTATATCTCTGACGTGAACCTATACACTCGATACCATCTTACTTAGCCAGTGATCTTATTCCAACTAACATAGCCACCTAACAATAGACTTTTATTAACTTACATAATTGTACACGCCCATTCTATACGCCGAAAGATGCACTTAGGTGAAGCCTACTCCGCTAATCATACTACCTTAGGACTATGCGCCAAACCTTATACCCGCCAGAACGGAGCTATTACAAATTCTACAAGAATCTTCAGTTTCAAAAGTTAGGCTGACTTAGGTGTATATGAAGTGAAGAAATTGCCTAAGGTCGTACAGATTACGAGGCTAAATATCTAGCCCCGTGACACAATAACAACTATAAATTTTTAGAATAAAACAAAGTGAAACAACATAAACATAGACATCTTGTGGGTAATGGATATCTTTCAGCCCATCATAGATAATGGATTTAAGCCATCAATTTACAACTAATCAGAACAATGCCTAAGAAACATCTTAGGACAAGCCCAACCCAAACAAATGGTTGTACGCTAGAGTCTAGTGCAAGTTCCCCCCCTTTTTTTTCCTAAAATGTAAAAAAATTCCAATGCAAGTTGATATGGGAATCAACGTTACAAATTTTACTAGCATATATTACCTTGCATACAGGGACGAATCCAAGATTTTACTCTATGGGGGGTGAAACTTCTAAATCTGAACGACCTTTTTTTAACGTAAAAAAGGTGTCAATTCTTCTCGAATACCCTTTTTTTTTCTTATCAAACAAATAAATTTAATGTTTTTTTTTAAAAAAAATGAATGATTTAATTGTAAAAAAATAAAAATAAAAATAATCACATTACATAAAATTAATTATATATTTTCAATATGCAAAAAAAAAAAATTTAGCCCAAATTACTCAAATTCATCAAAAATTCAAAGACAAAATATATTAACCCAAAACATATCTTTTATTTACCAACAACTAACTTCACAAAACTTATAATTTCATCAATGGCATAACTCAAAGTCATCATCAAAATCAAAAATTTGAACATGGGCTTGATAGAATTCTAAGCAACGATCTCAAAAACGTAGAAATTATCGAAAACAGATCAAAACACATACCTCAATCAAGCAAAATCTTAGCCGAACCCTAAACTCTTTTTCTTCTTCTTTTACTTAGTATTTTCAACAACCATATATGAAAATGAACAAAATATGACTTTTGTTTTATTTTAATTAAGCTTAATTATTCAAATACCAAGTTTGCCCTTAATGAATATACATTAAAAATCCATCAACTATGGACATGTTTGTCCACCCATTAAGCTAATGGTTTTATAATAATATAAGGACCCCACATTTAATAAGACATGACAAATAGGCACTTTAGCAAATAGAACACATCTTTTACATTTTTTACGATTAGGTCTTTTTATCAAATTAGGCACACAAATGATCAAATTTTCAGACAAAACCTTCAAACATGTCAATTCACATATTATAAACACGAAAAATAATATTAAAATATTTTTTTGACTCAAATTTATGGTCCCAAAACCACTATTCTGATTAGGGTCTAAACCAGACTGTTACACAAAATTTCTTGGTACACATATTCTATTATGAAATATCAAACAGTCATCAGGCCCTATTCAAAACTCTAAATCAAAAGTCGACTCACACTGAGCTCGTTTTGCTTGCAATTCATTATCAAATTTTTGAGCCTCACAAATCTGTTGTAGAAATAACGTTCTCGCTTTCAACTTGGCTACTATCAAACCATCTTCAGACAAAGCTAATTGTGTGTTCAAAGCACGTAAAGCAAGTAAGGACTTTTGGCTCAAAGCATTAACAACTACATTCACTTTCCCCGGATGATAGTCAATCACTAATTCATAGTCTTTTAGCAATTCTAACCATCTCTGCTGTCGTAAATTCAAATCTTTCGAGTCATCATATATTTCAAGCTTTTGTGGTCGATATAAATATGGCTTTTCTCACCAAAAAAGTAATGACGCCAAATTTCCAATGCGAATACTATCGCAGCTAGCTCTAGACGGTGCGTCAGATAATTCCTTTCGTACGGCTTCAACTGTCTCGAGGCATAAGCTACAACTTTGCCTTCCTGCATCAAAACACAACCCAGGCTATTTAATGATACATTATTGAAAATTATGAATTTTTTACCCGACTCAGGCTGAACTAACACTAGTGCCTCTGTCAATAATGCTATCAACTGCTCGAAGCTCTACTGACACTTTTTTGACCACTCAAATTTAACATAGTTTTAAAGTAATCGTGTCATCAAAGTCGCAATCATCGATAAGCCTTTCACAAATCGTCTATAATAATCGGCTAGTCCTAGAAAACTACAGACTTCGGATATATTTCTCAGAGGCTTCCAATCTATAATCACAGAAATTTTACTCGGGTCAACTCGAATACCTGGGGCTAAAACTATATGTCCTAGAAAACCAGCCTTTCGTAGCCAAAACTCACATTTGTTGAACTTTGCAAACAACTATTTATCTCTCAAAGTTTGTAACACGATTCTTAAATGCTCGGCATGCTCAGATTCATCACGAGAGTAAATCAAAATGTCGTCAATAAACACAACTACTAATCGGTCTAAGTACAACCTGAAAATCCTGTTCATCAAGTCCATAAAAATAGCAAGTGCATTTGTTAGTCTGAAAGGCATACCAAGAAATTCGTAGTATCCGTATCTTGTTCTAAATGCAGTCTTTGGCACATCTGAGTCTTTAACTTGCAACTGGTAATAACCAATCTCAGACCAATTTTTGAAAACACTGTTTCTCCTTTTAACTGATCAAACAAATCATCTATTTGTGGCAAAGGGTATTTATTTTTAATCGTCACTTTGTTGAGCTATCGATGGTCTATACACATTCTCATTGTGCCATCTTTCTTTTTCACAAATAACACCGGTGTACCCTAAGGAGAGAAACTTGGTCTAGCAAAACCTCTATCTATCAACTCTTGCAACTGAGCTTTCAATTCTTTTAACTCTGTTGGAGCCATTTTGTACAGAGGTATCGATGTTGGCGTTGTTCCCGGTACTAATTCAATACCAAACTCAACCTCTCCGATAGGTGGTAATCCCGGTAACTCTTCAAGAAATATATCTGGATACTCGCACACAACTAGTACTAATTCAATCTTTGTTTCTATCACTTTCGTATCAAGTACATAAGTAAGATAGGATTCACACCCCTTTCTCACAAATCTCTAAGCTAACATAGACGATATCACAACTGGAAAACTATTCAGATCATCAGATTAATTCTAATAGTCTAATTATTCTGATGTTTTAGTTCAATTATCTTTCGTATACAATTCATTATAGCATCATGCATCGTTAGCCAATCCATACCCAAAATGTAACATCCCAATTTAGGGTCTAGTCAAAATAATGGTTTTGAGACCAAAAATATGAAATAGCAATAATTATTTTATGATTATTTGATGGCCTATGATATGATTGCATGTTTGTGTAAAATTTTCATGAAGAAATTTTATGTCTAAAGTGCCCAATTTGAAGTTAGGGACTAAATTGAATAAGTTGTAAAATACATGTTCTAGAAGCTTTGAGCATGAAATTACCATGGATTTTTAATTAGAGGTCCTTAAATAGCAATTTGACCAAGTTCTAAAATTTTGGACAAAAATGGGCATGAATAGGAAAAATTGAAAAGAAAGGACTTAAGGGCATTTTTGTCATTTGGTTAATAAAAGAATAAAAAGGGAAAAATCAAGTCAAAATTGTGTCTATCTTCTTCCTTGCGTGCTGAAATTTGTAAGGGTTCCATAGTTAAGGTTTTCAACTTTTCAAACTTGGTTGTAAGTGCTCCCAAGCCCCATTTTTGATGTTCTTTACATTTTTTAAATCCTCGAAGCATGATCTATCCATTTCTAGCCATATTTTGAGCTAGGGGCCATGTATGAAATTTGACCCATGTGTGACATGTTTGTATTTTGATGATTAATGGAAGAATATGAAAGTTTGATGTGTGATTAACATCTTTTACTAAGTGATTTTTAGTGAAAACACCTAAAAAGGACTTGTTTTAAAAGGGTATAAAAATGAGTAGTAAAAATGTGAAATAAAGGAAAATATGGGCTGATAGGAGCATGATATAGGTTCGGCTAGGCTGGGTAACCAAGAAAATGCATGCATTTCATTTTACAATCCTAGAGACTAAAGTGTAAATAAGTGAAAAGTTAGGGGTAAAAATATAATTTTACCAAAGTATGTGTTATGGGTCGATTTGACCAATGTATGTATTGAACTAGTTAACTTTGGCATTATAGATCAAGAAAAATGTGATTCGGGTCTTGATCGAGGGAAAAACAAAGTTTACGAGGATTAAGCTCGTTTCTATCATTTTGTATTGAGGTAAGTTCATATGTAAATTATGCAACATGTACCATACTTTAAATGCTTTAATGTTGCATGTATGATAAGTACATATTTAATTAATGTAATGTTGCACCATGTGTTTAATGCCTAAATTTTATTATGTAATATGCTTTAATTATTCCATAAGTATGTGATTGGTGCTAAGAGTATTGAAATCGACACTGCGAGCAAGTTCGACAGAAATGTGGTAATGATCGTTTGAACCTTAAGAATAGTTTAAGATATAAGTTACATGTCACTAGGAACTATGTGATCTGAACTCATGAGTTTTGGTCTGAGTTCATGATATATGTGACACATGTTATGGTGTTCTGGGTTCTGGTCTGGTATGTTTCACCGATGGCTGGGTAGTCTTGCATGTGTTGCGGATACCTGATAGCTGCTATGGATAGACCCCTGAGTAGCTCAAAAGTGAGCAACACGTGATATGAGATATGAGGTAGTTTTTGGCTACATATGAGGCACTTAGGTACGAAATTCTGATGTATTCGATAGTATTCCAAGTGTTCAACGGGTAGCTCTAAGAGAAATTCAATGAGTAATCTTGATGAATACGTCAAAGACGAGAAAGTAAGTATTATGTGCAAGTTGGTATAGGTACGTACGCAAAATTCATGAGTAAAGGACTTGGTATGCTAAGAACGTGTGATAAGAATGTATATGAGAAAGTTATGCTTATGAGACTTGATGATAATTATGAACTTTGCCTTATGTAAATTGTATGATTTATGTTGCTTATTATTTGCATGTAAACTTACTAAGCTTTAAAGCTTACCATCCTTTCTTTTCCTTTTCTTATAGTGTCACCAAGCTAGCTCGGGGATCGTAGAATGTTAGAGACTCTATCACACTATCAATTTGATATTTGGGTATAGTTAGTTTCATCTTTTTGAGTATGACATGTATAGGGACTTGGTCTTTTTGTTATGTGTCATATTGATCAGCCAAATATGTTGGCTCATGATGGTATTGTGATTCATTTTGTAATGGTCATGAAAGGTGACTCATATTGATTATTGGGTTGTAACCCTAATCATTTATGTATGCATGCAAATGTGTTTATGCTTGATGTGGTTGGTTGCTTGTGGATGATATGTGAGATGAATGGCATATGTGGTTAATGAATGAATGGGGACTAATAGGTATGACCATATTTATGGTGTAATTGAGTGACTTGAAAGAAGAATTATAATGATGAATGAATATAATTGGTGTGGAATACCACATAAAAGCATGATGGTTGCAGTATCTGATATGTCCACATTATAAAGTCATGGATTAATCATGATTGTGTATGCTTGTGTAATCAAATCTGCCATGTTGCATGTCATGATGTGAGATTATGCATGTAAGTGTTAAAGGGTGACAAATGTCTTGGAAAATAGTCTAGAATTTGTCCACATGGCTAGACACACAGGCATGTGTCTAGGCCTTCTATGACACACGGTCTACCCCATGGGCGTGTGGTTCGGCCGTGTGTCCTCTGCACCCTAGTTAATGCAAAACAGAATGCTCAGTAGTAAACACACGAGCAGAGACACGGTCGTGTGTCTCAGTCGTTGGAGGACACAGCCTCAGAACATGGGCGTGTGCCGAGGCCGTGTGAAGCTTGCACTTGATTTTTAGAAATTAATTCGCCAAATGGCCTAAGCATACGGGCGTGTGACTTGGCCATGTGACCTTATTTAGAGTTACATGGGCTAAGGACACGGGCGTGTCCCAAGCCACATGGGTGTGTGAGACCACACGGCCTACCCACACGGGCGTGTGACTCTACAAAGTAAGAAAATTTTCTAAGTGTCGAAAAGGTTCTGAAAGTTCGCGGTTTAGTCCCGAACCGCTTCCGATGTATGTTTCGGGCCTCATAGGCCCTTATCAGAGACAATTTGCATGTGATTGAAATGTTCTAAATTTGAATGAAACTTTATGGCTCAAATTTATATGTTTGTTTACATTTAAGTCTGGTAATGCCTCGTACCTTGTTCTGGTGTCGGATACGAGTAAGGGGTGTTACACAAAATCGCATCAATTTCATCGAATGGCAACAACATCAGATTAGCCAGAAAACAAAAATCCCTATTCATTAACAAACAATTCTTGCAAACTTTATCAACCAAAACACATTTGTCTAAGGGGTTCGATACTCTAATCACAAATTCAGTAGACTCTACAGGCAAAGTCTTACTAGGTACTAAATTCATACATATATACGAATGGGTTGATCCAGGATCTATCAATGCAACTATATCACTATCAAAAAGAGAAAAAGTATCGGTAATAACGTCTGGTGATGTTGCCTCCTCCCGTGCACGAATAGCATAAGCTCAAGTAGGCACTCATGCCTCAGATCTCACAAAAGAATCTCTCATCACACCTCTACCATTGGATACATTCCCTGTATTTATTGGCGGTCTCCCTCTTGTTGTCGTATTGATCGATCTTGCATGCTGAGCTTTACCTTTTTCATTTAGCTCGAGACAATCTCTAATAAAATGATCTCGCGAACCCTAACTATAACAAGCTCTATTATTATTTTTCATCCAAAATTCTCCAAAATGTCGTCTTCCACACTGTTGACATTCGGGATTAACATCTTTCACATTGCCAACACTCGATACTGGTGCAGCTTGAGCTTTAGGACTGGTCTATTGCTTTCCACCATCTCTACTGGAATATCCTATTGAAGTGATCTGTCGATTAAAATATTCTCTGTGTTTTTTCGATGAGGAATGATACGGTTTACTCATCGATCTCTTCCTCGAATCTCTTGCCTCTGGATCAGTCTTTCTCTTTTCATTGCTAAGTTACTCAGCTTTGCAAGCTCTGTCTGCTAAAACAACAAATTACTTTAGTTCTAAAATTCCAACGAGAATTTTACTGTCTTCATTCAACCCATCTACAAATCGCTTGCACATGATTTCTTCAGTGGAAACATATTCCCTAGTATACTTGCTCAATCGTACAAATTCTCTTTCATACTCTGTCACGGTCATTTGGCCCTGTTTCAACTCTAGAAACTCTTTATGTTTTTAATCAAGGAACCGCTGACTTATATATTTCTTTCGAAACTCCATCTAAAAGAATTCCCAAGTCAAACGCTCTCTCAGTACTACGAACACCAAGGTATTCCACCATTGATATGATGTGTCTTTCAACAGTGAAATGGCACACTTTAAACATTCAACTAGTGTGCATAAAAGTTCATCAAACACTCAGATCATATTTTCAAGCCAAAACTTGGCTTTCTCAGGATCATCATCAACATTAGCTCTGAACTCTTCAGCCCCTTGTTTACGGATCTTGTCAACAGGAGGTTTATTCAATCTTAAAAGCTCAACTC
The DNA here is from genome assembly GCA_025698475.1 of Gossypium anomalum. NCBI lineage: Eukaryota > Viridiplantae > Streptophyta > Magnoliopsida > Malvales > Malvaceae > Gossypium > Gossypium anomalum. The sequence goes on from CM046963.1 coordinate 47,276,059, forward strand.
CTTGAGGAGCTACGAGTACAGGTTGGGGATTAGGAGGGGGTGAAGGTTGTTAAGTAGCTGGGTTTGGATGAATATATTGAGTGAATATTCATTCATCATTTGCAAGAAGGCTTCTTTAGCCTCTCCTCCCTGGCTACCCGTCACGGGTCTAGAATCAGACGACATTGTCCCTTGCGTGGGAGCAGGTGCCTTACTCTCAACCTCATTGGCTATATCTCGATTGGGATCCATTACTATATGAAAACATAGTTTAAAATGTCAGGAGTCATCACACTATCTTAGTTTTTATATATGGCATGTATAGCTAGACTCTCATACGCTACGTTAGTCCTAGAATCGACTAAACCGTAGTTCTGATACCAATAAAATATAACACCCCTAACTCGTATCCATCGCCGGAGTAGGGTTACAAGGTATTACCGATCAATTCACAACATTTAACATACATAACTCATACATAAAGCATTCATTCTCATAAATCATTTAACACAATCACATTGTCCCTTATAATGGCTTACGAGGCCTTAAACATGCTTTAGAAGTGGTTCGGGACTAAACCAATAGCATATGAAAATTTTGAAAACTTAGAAAAATTTCAACCATACAAGGGTCACACGCCCGTGTGAATAGGCCGTGTGCCTCACACGGCTCCAATCACGTCCGTGTCATAGGCCGTGTGGAAACAAGGCATACATACTGACTTGGGTCACAAGGCCAACCACCGCCTGTGTGTCTAGGCCGTGCCAAAACTGTAAGGTATACTGACTTATGCAACACGGCCAAGTCACACGCCTGATTCGGCTAATTATGGACATTTAGTGTGCAAGATTGAGATAGCTTCGGCTATATATATATATATATATATGGACACTTAGTGTACGAGATTGATACAGCTTCGATTATTTATTTGGCACTAAGTGTGTGAGTTTTCCAAGTATCCAAAAATATTTTGAATGGTTTAATAGATATTTCAAAGATGTGAATGAGTATGAGTTATATACTAGAAGGTACAGGTATGTACAGGAACCGAGTAATACACTGAAATGACAAAATTATAGAAATTACATCTAATTTAATGGATGCAAATGTGGTAGGTTAGTGATTTATTATGAGATATGTTATGGTATGTTTTTGGTTTAATTTGAGTTTATATGATGAGTTGATATAAATGCTATACGAACTTCTAAGCTATAAAGCTTACTTTGTGTATTTCTCTGTGTTTTATAGTGATTTCAAAGCTAGCTCGGATTCGAAGATCATCGGAGACATCGTCACACTATCCAACTATCAATTTGGTAGTTTTGAGTTTATATTTTGAGTATATGGCATGTATAGGAACTTTGGTCATATTGGTTATGTTTTGGTAGTGAACTTTGCCAATTGAGTTGGCTTGTGATTTGTTATGTTTTTGGTTTATATACATGGCTTTGGAAGTTGGTTTAATTTGGTTGGTTGCATTATGTAAATATATGTGTATATATGGCTTGTATTGTAAGTTCATGGATGGATTTGAGTATGGCTTATACTAGGAAGCTTATGGATGTAGTTATGGTAGATGCTAAATGGTTAAAATTAGATAACATATAGGTTTGTGAGATTGAGCACAATGGTGTATAATTTGGAATATATAATTAGATGAATTGTATATTTGATTTTGGTATAAAGGGTATGGTATATGTTGTGACTTGTGTGTATTGAAGATGATGGTATAGAATGAGCATGAATGTAACACACCTAACCTGTAACCATCGCCGAAATAGGTTAAGAGGCATTACCAGACTTATCATTCAGTTCAGAACAATTATAAACCAATTATCAATTCATTACAATAAAAGTCATTCATTCTCATACAATATGAACTTAAATTCGAGCATACAATACTTGAATCATACATTTGGGACCAAATCGTTAATATATAAAGTTTTAGAAACCTAGAAAAAATTTTAACTTTTAAAAGGTCACACGCTCGTGTGGATTGGCCATGTGCCTCACACGGTCTCAGACACACCCATGTGTCCAAGGCGTGACCAAACAGGGCATACATACTGACTTGATCACACGGCCAGACCACACACCCGTGTGTCCAGCCCGTGTTCCTATCACACACCCGTGTACAGGCCGTGTGCTAGGCCGTGTAAAAAATAAGGGGTATTTTGTTTGTGACATCAGCATACCAATTAAGGTCACACGGCCGGACCACACGCCCATGTGTCTTGGCCGTGTTCGAGCCTGACTTACAAATGTAGGATACCCAAGGGGACACACGACCGTGAAACATGGCCGTGTGTCGCACACGGCTGAGACACACGCCCGTGTGGACAAAAACAGGCCGTTTGAATAGCCAATTTGCCACCCCAATTTGGTCATCCTACAAGCAATGAAAACAAGCATATTTGTATCACCATTTCAGCCAATTTCAACATCAAAACATAACCCTTTCATATCATATAATAGTCACCAAAATTCATACTCATAAACTTTACCGATTCATGCTAAAAATAAGGTAATTTCATACCAAAACATTTCTTCTATACATCATTCAATCTCAAGTTAATCTTACCAAAACTTACCAACTACAACATACCACAATTTCATATTGCCATCACGTACATGAACCATTATCAACTATGAGTTCAAGCACAATTTAGCCAAGTCACATGGCTAAGCATATACATTACAAAAGATACTTCCCAAAATACTAGCCTATACATGCCATACTTTAAATATATACATTTTCAAAAGTACTAAGGTAAGGTTCGATAGTGTGGTGACGATCCTAAACTATCCCCGAGCTTGTAGTAGCTTTGATATCTAAAAAACAATGTAAACACACACAAAGTAAGCTTTCAAAAGCTTAGTAAGCTCGTACCAAAAACATCATCAATATAAAATATGAAACATCAATACATAAGTAATTATAATTTCTCAATTCATTTATCAAGTCCATGCCAACACCAACTATATGTTTATACAAATTCAATAAACTTTTATGCATTTTACTACCTACCACATAGGTATTATACTTACCGAAATCTTTTCATATTCATTCGTTTGCAATCTCACCTCCTGTTCGAATACTTTAAGACTTTTCGATGATCACCAATGCTTTAATTATGCGCACACTTAGTGCTTAAAGATTAGTTGAAGCTAGAACGGTTCCGCACACTTAGTGCCATCTCAACTAACCGAAGATAAGTCGGTATCGTACACTTAGTGCCTTTGGTAGCCAAAGCTAGTTTAAATCGCACACATAGTGCCAAATACTTTTGATTCATCATCATATTCATCCAATTCAATTATATACAATTCATGTATAATAAAGGCACCAAAACCTACTTAACATCATATTTTAATTATGAACTTACCTTGTACTCGAAATTTGTCGACTCAGACTATTTATTCTACAATCTTCGATTTCCCTCGGTTTAAGTCAGAATTCCTCTTTTCTTGATCTATATGTATTCAAAATTAACCCTTTTATTAACCAAATCATTCAAAACAATCCAAATACACACAATTAGGGTATTTTGCAAAATAGCCCTCACATTTTCACATTTTGACACTTTAGTCCCTAATATATAAAATTACAAAATACACAAAATTTGCTTGTACACAAGCTTAGCCAAATTTTCATGACTTTCATAAAAGTCCATACATTTCATTTATTTTACATTTTAGTCCCTCAAAATAATATTTTTACAATTTAGCCCAAATTACTTAATTTCATCAAAAATCCAAAGACAAAACATTTAAACCCCATATCAAACTTTCATAATTCATCATATAACATCACAAAGCTCATGAATCCATCCATGGTACATTTCAAAATCATAAAAAAAATCAGAAATTGAGGCATGGATTAAATAGTACTCGAAGCAATGGTTACAAAAACCTAGAAATTATCAAAAACCGAACAGAACTCATACCTCAATCAAGGAATACAATGGCCGAACACTAGGTGTTCTTATTTTATTTTCTTTACTATTATCGGCTATGGAACATGAATAATGGCTTTATTTTATGCTTTGTTTTATTTAACTAATACTTATTAAACAAATACCCATTTTACCCTTGCATTATAAACCTTTAAAACATTAATAACATGGCAATTAATGTCCACTCATATGCTCAATAGTCAAATAATAATATAAGGACCTTTCCTTTAATAAGCCAAGTCAAATAGGCACTTTTAACATCTAGCACACAGCTTTTACATTTTGTAAATTAAGCACACAAATAGTTAAATTTTCACACGAGACTATCATACATGTCAATTCACTTATAATAGGCACAAAAAATAATATTAAAATATTTTTTCGACTCGAATATGTGGTCCCGAAACTACTATTCGACTAGGGTCAAAATCGGATTGTTACAATTCTCCCCCCTTAGGGTTTTTCGTCCTCGAAAATCTTACCGTTAAATAGATTCGGATATTGCTATCTCATAGTATTCTCAGGCTCCTATGTAGCCTCTTCAATACGGTGATGATGCCACATCACTTTAACTAATGAAGTTTTCTTATTCCGTAGCTCTTTAACCTCTCTAGTTACGATACGAATCGGCTTTTCTTCATAGCTCATATCAGACTGAATTTCAATATCAGATTGAGGAACTATATGCGAAGGACCGGATCTGTATCGTCGACGCATCGATACATGAAACATATTGTGAATCTTTTCTAACTCTGGTGGTAACAACAATCTATATGCTACAGGTCCAATACACTCGATAATCTCATATAACCCGATGAACCTCGGACTCAATTTGCCTTTTCTACCAAACCGAAGCACTTTCTTTCATGGAGACACTTTCAAAAACACTTTATCGCCGATCTCAAATTCAATTTTTTTCTTTTCAAATCCGTATATGATTTCTGACGATCGGAAGCTGCCTTCAAACTATCTCGGATTAGTTTTACTTTTTGTTTAGTTTTTTTTATCAAATCAACCCCGTGAATCTTATTTTCGCTGAGCTCAGTCCAATACAAAGGTGCACGAAATTTGTGACCATATAAAGCTTCGTATGGTGTCATTTTAATGCTCGACTGAAAACTGTTATTATAAGCGAATTCAATCAAAGGTAGATATTGTTCCCACGTACCTTCAAACTCAAGAATGTAACATCTCAACATATCCTCGAGTATCTGAATAATCCACTCAGATTGACCATCTATTTGCGGATGAAAGCAGTACTAAAGTGCAATTTAGTACCCAGAGCATCTTGCAACTTCTTCCAAAATCGTGATGTAAATTTTGGATCTCTGTTTGACACTATAGATAATGGCACACCATGCAATCTCACGATATCAGAAATGTATAACTCAGCTAATTTATCAAGTGAGTAATCAGATCGAACTGGAATAAAATGAGCTGATTCCGTCAAATGATCAACTACAACCCAAATTGCGTCTTTCTTTCTCAGAGACAGGGGCAAACCTAAAACAAAATCCATGGTCACTCGTTCCCATTTCCACTCCGGAGTCATAATTGATTGTAACAAACCAGATGGCACTTGATGTTCAGCTTTAACTTGCTGACAGATCAAACATTTAGAAATAAAATTAGAGATATCTCTTTTCATTCCAGACCACCAATAATACTGTTTCAAATCATTATACATTTTTGTACTACTCGGATGCACAGATAACCGACTATTGTGGGCTTCATTTAGAATTATTTGAATTAACTCTAGATTTCTTGGAACACAAATTCAATCTCAGAATCTCAAGCAATCATCTTTATCATCTCTGGATTCTGAATCAGACTCTACATCACACTGAGCTCGTTTAGCTAAAATCTCATTATCAATCTTCTGGGTTTCAATAATCTACTGTAAGAACAAAGGTCTTGCTTTTAATTCAGCTAAAACTCAACCAACATCAGACAGAACTAAATGAGCATTCATCACACGCAAAGTAAATAACGGTTTTCGACTCAAAGCATCAGCAACAACATTTGCTTTTCCCGGGTGATAATCAATCACAAGTTCATAGTCTTTTAGCAGATCTAACCATCTTCTTTGTCGCAGATTTAAGTCTTTCTGAGTTATCAAATACTTCAAATTGTTATGATCCGAATACACATGACATTCCTCACCGAACAAGTAATGGCACCAAATATTTAGGGCAAACACAATCGCAACTAATTCAAGATCGTATGTCGGATAGTTCTTTTCGTGTGGCTTCAACTATCTCGAAGCATAAGCAATAACTTTTCCTTCTTGCATTAGAACACATACTCGACCAAGCAACAAAACATCGCTGTAAATTACAAATTCTTTACCCGATTCAGGTTTTTGCTTATCTCGAAAGTAAGAAAGATTATAATTGAATCCGTGAACATTTTTCAGTCATTCATTGAATGATAAATAACTACAAGTGACGGAGATACACGATTTAAATAACGAAAGATCCAATATTTAAAAATTGTATCTAGAATTACTGGAAAGGTAGAAACAAGGCCAGATATAATACTGAATTTTGCATACAACTGTTTATTTCGCAGAGTCTATAGCACTATTCTCAAATGCTCGGCATGTTCAGATCCGTCACTTGAATAAATCAATATGTCATCAATGAATACCACAACAAATTGGTCTAAATACGGCTTGAAAATTCTATTCATCAAATCCATAAAGATAGCAGGTGCATTAGTCAATCCAAAAGGCATAACTAAAAATTCATAGTGGTCGTACCTCTTTCTGAAAGCAGTCTCCGGAATATCTGGGTCTTTCACTCGCAGCTGATAATAGCCTGATCTCAAATCTATTTTCGAAAACACAGTAGCTCCTTTCAACTGATCAAACAAATCATCAATTCGGGGTAGGGGATACTTATTCTTGACAGTCACCTTGTTCAACTGACTATAATCTATACACATTCTCATCGTACTGTCTTTCTTCTTCACAAACAGCACCGGAGCACCCCAAGGTGAGAAACTCAGTCTAGCAAACCCTCGATCGGTCAACTCTTGCAACTGAGACTTTAATTCTTTTAGTTCGGTCGGAGCCATTCTAGACAGAGCTATCGAAATCAGAGTAGTACCAGGTACAATTCAATACCAAATTCTACCTCTCTAACTGGAGGTAATCCCGAAAGTTCTTCAAGAAACATATCAAGGAAATCACAGAAAATAGGTACAGATTCAACTTTCTTTTCTGACACTCTTGAATCAATCACATATGCAAAATAACCTTCACAACCCTTTCTCACAATACTCAAAGCTTTCATCGAAGATATTATGGTAGGAAATCCATTCAAATCACTAGATTCAATTCTGACTATTTCATCATTCTTGCATCTCAAATCAATAGTTTTCCATTTACAATTCACCATAGCATCATGCAAAGTTAACCAATCCATACCCAGAATTATATTAAATCATCAAAAGGCAATAACATCAGATTAGTCGGAAAACAATTGTCTCAAAACATTAACGGACAATTCTTGCAAACTTTATCAACCAGAACACATCTGCTTAGGGGGTTCGAAACTCTAATTACAAATTCAGTAGACTCTACAGGCAAAGTCTTACTGTCCACTAAGTTCATACATATATACGAATGTGTTGATCCAGGATCTATCAAAGAAATCACAGAAGTATCATAGGGAGTAAATGCACCCGTAATCACATATGGTGATGAAGCTTCCTCGCGAGCTCGAATAGCATAGGCTCTAGCAGGTGCACGAACCTCAGATCTCACAGTTGTGTCTCTCGTTCCTCGTTGACTACCACTTACATTTCCCTGAATTTCTGGGGGGTCTACCATGAGAAACATTACCACTCTACCTTGGATTCTGAACATTATCTTTTTTAGCTAAATCTAAACAATCTTTAATAAAATGATTTCTTGAACCACAACTATAACAAGCTCAATTATTACTTTTTCTCCAACATTCACCAAAGTGTCGCCTTCCACATTGATCACACTTAGGCTTTTCATTCTTTGCATTATCAACACTAGCAATAGACGTGGCTGAAGATTTGAAATTTGATTGCGACCTAGCACGATCTCTATTCGAATGCCCCACACTAGCCTTTGAACGACTGCTATCATCTCTAAACTTCTTGGATCCAGATTGAAATGATTTGCCCGATATCTCTTTCGTACCTTTCTAGCTTCAAAATCAGCCTTTCTTTTCTCTTTCCCATGATCTTCAGTTTTACATGCTCGTTCAACAAGCACCACGAATTATTTGATTTCCAAGATCCCAACTAGTAAACGAATATCTTCGTTCAAACCGTCTTCAAATCTCTTGCACATTATTACTTCCGAAGATACACATTCTCGGGCATATTGACTCAACCTTACAAATTCTCGCTCGTATTCTATGATAGACATACGGCCTAGTTTAAGCTCGAGAAACTCTTTGTACTTCTAATCGATGAATCTCTGACTAATGTATTTCTTCCAGAATTTAGTTTGGAAGAAATCTTACATAACTCGTTCACTCGGAACCACATATGTCAAAGTTTTCCACCAGTGACACGCCGTGTCTCTCAGAAGTGAAACGGCACATTTTATACATTCTTCTAGACTCAAGGATAACTCATCAAACACTCTTATTGTGTTCTTTAACCAGAACTTGTCTTTTTCAGCATCATCGTTTGTTGTAGCTCAGAACTCTTCATCCCTATATTTTCTAATCTTATCAACTGGTGATTTACTCAACTGTACCGGATTCACTGATGGCATAACAGGAGTTTGAGGAGAATTAACCGAGGGTGGAGGTTGTTGTACAGCCGGATTGGTTCTAATGTATTGGGTGAACCAATCATTCATCATCTGATAAAGGCTTGTTTAGCCTCACCATCACGGCTACTAATAGCCAGTCGAGAATCAACTTGCACCGTCCCTTGCGTGGGAGTAGGCGCATTGCTTTCAACATCGTCTGCTACAGCTCTATCGGGATTCATTGCTATATAAAAGCATATTTCAATGTCAAGATTCATCACACTATCCCAGTTCAAAAATATGGCAGGTCTAGCTAGACTCACATACGCTATGGTAGTCCTATAACCGACTAAACCATAGCTCTGATATCAATAAAATGTAACACTTCTAACTCGTAACCATCTCCGGAATAGGTTAAGAGGCATTACCAGACTTATCATTCAGTTCAGAACAATTATAAACCAATTATCAACTCATTACAATAAAAGTCATTCATTCTCATACAAAATGAGCTTAAATTCAAGCATACAATACTTAAATCATGCATTCAGGACCAAATCAATAATATATAAAGCTTCAGAAACCTAGAAAAATTTTTAACTTTTAAAAGGTCACACGCCCGTGTGAATTGGCCGTGTGCCTCACACGGTCTCAGACACACCCGTGTCTCCAGGCCATGGCCAAACAGGGCATACATACTGACTTGATCACATGGCCAGACCACACGCTTGTTTGCCTTAGCCGTGTTCGAGCCTGACTTACAAATGTAGGATACCCCAGGGGACACACGACCGTGCAACATGGCCGTGTGTCACACACGGCTGAGACACACACCCGTGTCTCTGCCCGTGTGGACAAAAGCAGGCCATTAGAATAGCCAATTTGCCACCCTAATTTGGTCATCCTACAGGCAATGAAAACAAGCATATTTGTATCACCATTTCAACCAATTTCAACACCAAAACATAACCCTTTCATATCATATAATAGTCACCAAAATTCATACTCATAAGCTTTACCAATTCATGCCAAACATAAGGTAATTTCATACCAAAACATTTCTTCCATACATCATTCAATCTCAAGTTAATCTTACCAAAAATTACCAATTAAAACATACCACAATTTCATATTGCCATCATATATATGAACCATTATCAACTATGAGTTCAAGCACAATTTAGCCAAGTCACATGGCTAAGCATATACATCACAAAAGATACTTCCCAAACTACTAGCCTATATATGCCATACTTTAAATATATGCATTTTCAAAAGTACCAAGGTAAGGTTCGATAGTGTGGTGACGATCCTAGACAATCCCCGAGCTTGCAGTAGCTTCAATATCTAAAAAATAATGTAAACACACACAAAGTAAGCTTTCAAAAGCTTCGTAAACTCGTTCCAAAAACATCAACAATATAAAATATGAAACATCAATACATAAGTGATTATAATTTCTCAAATTATCTATCAAGTCCATGCCAACACCGACTATATGTTTATCCAAATTCAATAAACTTTTATGCATTTTACTACCTACCACATAGGTATTATACTTACCGAAACCTTTTCATATTCATTCGTTTTCAATCTCACCTCCTATTCGAATACTTTAAGACTTTTCAATGATCACCAATGCTTTTATTATCTGCAAAATTAGTGCTTAAAGATTAGTCGAAGCTAGAACGATTCCGCACACTTAGTGCTATCTCAACTAACCGAACCTAAGTCGGTATCGCACACTTAGTGCCCTTGGTAGCCGAAGCTAGTTTAAATCGTACACATAGTGCCAAATACTTTCGATTCATCATCATATTCATCCAATTCAATTATATACAACCATATATAATAAAGGCATCAAAACTTACTTAACATCATATTTTAAGTACGAACTTACCTTGTACTCGAAATTTGTCGACTCGAACTGTTTATTCTACAATCTTCGATTTCCCTCGGTCTAAGTCAGAATTCCTCTTTTCTTGATCTATATGAATTCAAAATTAACCTTTTTATTCACCAAATCATTCAAAACAATCCATACACACACAATTAAGGTAATTTGTAAAATAGCCCTCACATTTTCACATTTTAACACTTTAGTCCCTAATTCATAAAATCACAAAATACACAAAATTTGCTTGTACACAAGCTTAGCCAAGTTTTCATGACACTCATACAAGTCCATACATTTCATTTATTTCACATTTTAGTCCCTCAAAATAATATCTTTACAATTTAGCCCAAATTACTTAATTTCATCAAAACCCAAAGATAAAACATTTAAACCCAATATCAAACTTTCATAATTCATCATATAACATCACAAAGCTCATGAATCCATCCATGGTACATTTGAAAATCATCAACAAAATCAGAAATTGAGGCATGGGTTATATAGTACTCGAAGCAACGATTACAAAAACGTAGAAATTATCAAAAATCGAACAAAACTCATACCTCAATTAAGAAATACAATGGCGAACCCTAAGTGTTCTTATTCTTTTATTTTCTTTACTATTTTCAGCTATGGAACATGAATAATGGCTTTATTTTATGCTTTGTTTTATTTAACTAATACTTATTAAACAAATACCCATTTTACCCTTGCATTATAAACCTTTAAAACATTAATAACATGGCCATTAATGTCCACTCATATGCTCAATGGTCAAATAACAATATAAGGACCTCTCCTTTAATAAGCCAAGTCAAATGGGCACTTTTAACATCTAGCACACAGCTTTTACATTTTTACGCGATTAAGTCCTTTTTGCAAATTAAGCACACAAATAGTTAAATTTTCACAGGAGACTTTCACACATGTCAATTCACTTATAATAGGCACGAAAAATAATATTAAAATATTTTTTGACTCCAAAATGAGGTCACAAAACCACTATTCTTACTAGGGTCAAAACTGGACTGTTGCAATGAATTAGGCTTAAATTGGTTGGGTTAATTGTCAAATTATGCTACGTTTTGTGCCAATTGGATTGGTGTAGGTATATGAAGATTTGGGTGGCAAAATGGCTTGGTAAATAGCCTATTTCTGTCCACACAGGTAGAGACACGGGGGCGTGTCTCAATCGTGTGTGACACATGGTTACATTAAACAGCCGTGTGTCCCCTGGTGTTGAAATTGAAATCGAGTCAGTATCCTCCACATGGCCTCACACACGGGTGTGTGACTTGGCCGTGTGGCATAAGTCAGTATACCCTACAGGATTGGCACGGCCTAGCACACGACCTGGCACACGGGTGTGTATGGCTATTTTTAGGGCACATGGGCTAGTTACACGAGCGTTTGTGTTGGCCGTGTTACCCAAGTCAAAAAGTTACACGGGGTTGGACACGGGCTGGGACATGGTCATGTGCTCCCATTTCGAATGTTCAAATGGCCCGTGACATGGGCGTGTCTATTAGCCGTGTGAGGCACACGGTCGGGCCACACTGGTATGTGTCCTCTGTTTTGAGAAAAAATCTTAAGGTTTTATGAAAGTTTCCAAAGTTATCGGTTTAGTCCTGAACCACTCCCAAAGTATGTTTAGGGCTTCATAGGCTCGTTATAGGGACATTGTACTTGGATTTGATTAATTTTTGCATAAATTGTGAAATTATATATGAATTGTATGCTTATATGTGATGTAAGTCCGGTAATGCTCCATAACCTTATTCCGACGTTGAATATGAGTGAGGGGTGTTACAGATAATCAGAATAATCAGCTACCTCTTACAGTTGCTGCAAATCCAGATCCTGTTCCTAGTACCACGTATGATTATGCCAAGCCCACTCTAATTGGGGCTGAATCGAGTATTGTGAGACCAACCATTGCTGTGAATAATTTTGAACTAAAACAAACACTATTTAGATGATACAATAGTTTATTCAGTTCGATGGTTTGCAAGACAAAGCTTCAAATGCTCATTTGGCTAATTTTTTGAAAGTCTATGATACTATCAAGATAAATGGTGTTTTTGACGGTGTCATTCACCTACGGTTATTCCCTTTCTTGTTGAGGAACAAAGTTAAATAGTGGTTGAATTCTTTACCACGAGGTTCCATCACTACATGGGATCAAATGACTAAGAAATTCCTACTAAAGTACTTCCCACCAGCTAAGATAGCTAAGTTGAGGAATGATATCTCTTCTTTTCTTCAGATTGATTTAAAGACCCTATATGATGCACAGGTGTAACACCTCTCACCAGTATTCAACGCTAGAATAGGGTTACGAAGCATTACTGAACATATTATACAATTACACATACATTTCATGTACATTTTTAAATTTCATATAATCATCAATCAATAACATTCATATTGTCCCTAATATGAGCCTACAAGGCTCAAAACATGGATTTGAGGTGGTTCGGGACTAAACCGATAACTTTAGAAACTTTTCAAACACTTAGAAAATTTTTCCAAAATACAAGGGACATACGCCCGTGTGGCCCAGCCGTATGTCTCACACGGTGAAAGACACGCCCGTGTGGACATTCGAAATGGAATCACATGGCCATGTCTCAGCCCATGTTCGATCCCGTGTAACTTTCTGACTTAGGTCACACGACCAACACACACATCCGTGTGCCCTAAAAATGGGCACACACGCCCGTGTGCAAGGCCGTGTGCTAGACCGTGCCAAACCTGTAGGGTATACTGGCTTATGCCACAAGACCAGGTCATACGCCCGTGTGTGAGGCCGTGTAAGGTATATTGACTCGGTTTCTATTTCAACACCAAGGGACACACGGCCGTGTAACATAACCGTGTGTTACACACGGCTGAGATACACGCTCGTGTCTTTGCCCGTGTGGACAAAAATAGGCTATTTACCAAGTCATTTTGCCACCCAACTTGCACAAACCTACACCAAACCAAATTGCACAATTCATGGCATAAAAATAGGCATTCTATTAACTTCATTCAACCATATTTCATACCATTTCAATACCAACCAATCCAAAACAAATCAATACCATAATATGCCACTCAATTCATCAATATGAACACTTTTAAATTTTGAATCATTTAGCCTAATTTCACAAGCATACCAAATTCAATTCTCAACCATTTAGTACCCCTTAATACCAATATCAACAAGCATAACATATCCATCATTAAACACACCAAAGCCATAAGCACATATGTATACACAACCAAACCAACCAATTTAAGCCAACTCTCATGGCTATTTACAAAACTATAAGCATTTAACATTTACAACCAATTTCAAATGACCAAAATCATTATCAGCTCATATACCAAAATGACCAAAGTTCCCATACATGCCATATATTCCAAAAACATATATTCAAAAGTACTAAAATGATAGCTTGATAGTGTGACCAAAGTTTATATGATTAATAAGTATAATTTTTCAATTCATTTACAATTTAAAGAATATAAGTAAATGTATGTAATACATTCAACTCAACAATTTGCACATTTCCGTAATTCTATGTATCATGTATAAATTCGTCAACTTTCACTTACTTTTCATATGAACTTATCAATTATCACTTACTTGCCAAACTTTTCACGAGTACCTGAAATGATCAATAGCATTGCTTATATCCTCATACCATCATCTTTTCCCGTTGAACCATTCAGAATAATATCGGATACTTGGGAATCCCGCACCAAAGTGCCACATACATAGTCAGTGCTATCTCAATCTCAATCACATATATGCTCACTCTCGAACTATCAACGGGCCTGCTCACACAAGTTATCTGTCAAGACATAGCTACACGGTGCTACTCACATAAGCTATCAAGTAACTGGAACACATGTTGGTATACTCAGCCATCGGTAGGACGTACAAGACCAGCACCCGGATCATATAATCACAATAACCCCTAATGACATGTCACTAGTATCTTATCTATTCCTAAGGTTCAACCAAGATTCTTACTGTGTCAATACTTTGTTAATAGATTCTGTAATGTCGTAATATCACAATTATAATGTTTAAGCATATAAACACATATAACATTAAGCTTATTAATCATAAAAACTTACCTCGATCGTAAAAACGATGAAATAGGTCGATTAGTCGAGTACTTTATTTTTCCCCCGATCTAGATCTGAATTTCACTTTTCTTGATCTATATGTAATCAAATTTAGCTTATTTAATTACCATTCTATTCAACTTCATCCAAAAACACTCATTAAAGCACATTTACACTTTTGCCCCAAGTCTTTCACAACTTTTACAATTTAGTCCTTATTTCATAAAAACACAAATTAATGCAATTTGATATCAACCCATGCTAGCCGAATTTTCTTAGTACACATATCAGCCCATATTTTTCATTTATTTCACAATTTACCCACAAACTTTTCATATTTCTCAATTAAATCCCTATTTGACATTTTTCTCAAAAATCACTTTACAAAACTTGTATAACTATCATTA
Source organism: Gossypium anomalum (assembly GCA_025698475.1). NCBI lineage: Eukaryota > Viridiplantae > Streptophyta > Magnoliopsida > Malvales > Malvaceae > Gossypium > Gossypium anomalum. The sequence continues at coordinate 47,291,161 of CM046963.1, forward strand.
AACATTCATAATCTATCATCAATCATTAAAGTTCATACATATTCATCAATGGTAACATCCTAAACCTTTAACAATTTTTCAAAATAGTCCCTGGGCTAGCTAGACCTAGTTACAACGATCTTAAAAACATAGAAATCATTAAAAACGAGACGAAAATGAACTTACATGCAAGGGAGTGCTTGGCCGAACCTTCAAAGTTCTCCAATGGTGTTTTCTTTCTCAACATTCAGTTGGAGAAGATGAGAAAATAAAAATGTTTTCTTTGTTTCTTTTATTATTTACTAACTTATTTATTAATTTACTTATTTAACCTTAATGTATAACATTAAAAATCCACATAAACCGTGTGCATAAATGTCCACTAACATTAATAAGGGTATAATTACAATATAAGGACCTCTACTATTTAATTTTATAGCCATTTAATACTTCTAGCTATTAGAACATCACCTTTGCACTTTATGCGATTTAGTCCTTTTTATCAAATTGACTAATCAAAGGGTAAAATTTCTGAACGAAACTTTCACACAAACATACTATCATGCTGTAAATATTAAAATAATAATAAAATAAGTATTTTGACTTCAGATTTGTGGTCCCAAAACCACTGTTTTGATTTGACTAAAAACAAGCTATTACAATAGGAGAGGTATAAGGACTTATTGAGACGGTGCCCTCATCATAGGTTACCTTCTACAACGGTTTGAATCCCTCAACTAGGAAATTGATTGATGTAGGAGACAGTGGTACACTTAACAACAAAACACCCAAAGCGGCTTATGAGTTTATAGAGGAGATGGCACTAAATAATTATGAGTGGCAAGTCATAAGGACAAAGCCGATGAAAGCAGTCAGTGCCTTTAATTTAGATGCATTCACCATGTTATTGAATTAGGTAGAACAATTAAATAAGAAAATTGATGGTTTATATTTTTCTACACAAGTACATTCGGTGATGCAATGCGATACAAATGGAGGAGGAATGAACAATCTAGAATGCTTACCCTACGGTCCTAGCACAAAGAACGAACAAATCAATTATATGGGTAATAATTCTAGGCCTCAAAATAACCCTTATAGTAATACCTATAATGCAGGTTAGAGTAACCATCCCAATTTCTCTTAGGGTGGTCAAGGAAATCATAGAGCACAACCCCCTCTAAGCTTCCAACAACAACCTTACTAGCATAAGAAGAAGCTGAACCTTGAGGATATGTTAACCAAGTTTATCTCAGTGTTAGAAAATCACTTTCAAAACACTAAAGCAACACTTAAAAACCAACAAGTAGCGATTCAAGGACTAGAGAATCAAATCGGCCAACTTGCTAAGTTAATTTCGGAACGACCACAAGGTAGTTTGCCTAGCAATACTGAAACTAACCCGAGGGAACAACTTCATGCAAATACTGTGCGAGATGAAGAAGAGTTAGTTGAATCTAAACCAGAACTGAGGCAAAAAATTATGATAAGTAACGGTAAGGTTTAGGTAAGCCAGAATGAGCAAAAATCGATTGATAAATAATATAAACCTCGATTGTCATATTCTAACGCAACGAAAAGAGACCACACGAATGAACAATTTGGTAAATTTCTTAAACTTCTGAAAAAATTACATATTAACTTACCGTTTATTGAAGCTCTTTCATAGATTCCAAATTTAGTTAAATTTTTAAAGGAGATTTTGGTAAACAAAAGGAAGTTAGATGATTCGTCACATGTGGAGCTAAATGTAATTTGCTCAGCCATACTACAAAATAAACTACCCAACAAGTTGAAAGATCTAGGCAGTTTACTATTCCTTGTTTAATTGGTAGTTTGAATATTAATAATGCTTTGGCTGATTTAGGGGCTAGTATTAACGTCATGCCCTATAAAATGTTTAAGCAATTAGGCCTTGGGAAACCCAAAAAAGCTAGGATGAATATTCAATTAGCGGATAGAACCATTAGATTTCCTAGGGGTATTATTGACGATGTTTCTGTAAAAATTGATAAATTCAAATTCCAGTTGATTTTGTTGTTTTAGATATGAATGAAGATAGTGATGTACCTTTGATTCTAGGTCGACCCTTTTTAGCAACTGCTAGATCTATAATTGATGTTGGTTCGGGTGAATTATTACTTCGTGTAGGTGATGAAACGATTACTCTCCAAGCTCACGATTTGGTTAAGACATCTAGTGATCGAGATGATTTTACAAGTTCTGTTAATATGAGTAACCATGTGGTTCAACCTTCTTTGCAGGAAACCCCTTAGAAAAATGTAGTGGAGCCACGTTTCAGTCCATAGGACAGAAATAGAATGACTCATGAAGAACAAATGTTACAAATCGATGAACTGGATGAATGGTGGACACATGTCAAGGAGAAACAAAAAGAAACACGATGAAGAGCCAAAGTGACACCATGATGAGCATGTGGATGGAATGAACCAATTTAAGGTTAGGGACAAGATACTGCTAGATAAAATGGATCCTCAAATTGCCACTTCGAAACTTGATGCAAATGCATCAAATCCCTTTACGGTACTGAATATCTTCCCATACGGTACAGTCGAGGTAACTCATTCTGAATTTGGCACATTTAAGGTAAATAGTACTTGAATCAAACCTTACTTTGATAATAGAATTGATAGTGAGAAAGAGGAGCCTCAGCTCCACGAACCATCGTAACTGTGCAAATACGAGGTAAGTCGAGCTTAGACTTTAAATAAGCGCTTCTCGGGAGCCAACCCAAGTGTTAACACTGCTAATTCTCTTAATTTTATTTCATATTATTTTTAAAACTAATTAATTATCAAAATTAAAAAAAAGTTTTTTGACCTACACGGCCTGGGCACACAGGTGTGTCCCAGGAAATGTGCACTATAAAGGGTTTGAAAATAAGTTACACGGCCTAGCGACATAGCTGTGTGATCCACATGGCCTGGACACACGGGCATGTCCTTGGTCGTGTGGATCCTGGAACTTCATTTTTCTAAAATTTGACTATTACACGGCCTAAAATAGTCCACACGGGCATGTCTTAGGCCATGTGAAGACTGGGTTTATTTTTTTTAAATGTCACACGGGCGAGTGACACGGCCGTGAGGCCTAGCACGGGCCCTTACACAATTGTGTCCCCCTTTTAACCCCCCAAACCTTAAATTTTTTTTTTTTTACATTCATCTTCTTCCTTTCTCACAAACAAACCCTAGCCCGCCGCTCCTTAGCACCCCAACACCGCCAGCCGTTGTTCACTTCACCATCTCTGGCCATTAATTGTACCCTCACCTTAATCGACCTCTCTCCCTCACCAATCCACCTTCGAACCCTCAAACCACTCTTTCTCGCCGAGCCACGCATGCACTAGACACCCCCTTCATTGCCCCGTACATCGTCCCTTTGTTCGCCGACCCACCTTCGAACCCCATCCCCATCGATCGCAACCCCCACTCTCTTCCTCACCCTTTCTCTTCCCCCATCAATGGCCTACCACAACCCCAGCTGAGCCACGCAGGACCAGCCCCGTTCCACCACTATTTCGTCCTTCCACGTTGCACACACACACCCCCTCAGCCACGTCATCCCCTAACATCCATCCCTGCCATAACCTCGGCCGTCGTCCACAACTCCGATCACCACCCTTTGTTTGCTTTATTTTATTTATTTATTTATTTGTATATTATTATTCTTTGTTATTATTATTTTCTTTCTCTAGTTATTATTATTATTAAGTTGCTTATTATTGTTTTGGCTTATTATTATTCTAGTCCTTTTTTTATTTGTTATTTTATTTTTCTTATTATTCATAATCTTCTTATCATTAGTCTATTATTCTTTTCTACTTGTTCACTGTTTTTATTACTATTATTGTCTTTATTATCATTTTTTCTATTTAGTTTTCTTATTTTTATTTCCCTTCATTATTGTTTTTCTTACTTCTGAATTCATTTTCATATTTAGCAGCATTCGCACCTAATTTTTCCATGATTGATACTAGTACATATTATTCTAGGAGTCGATTCTCTATTTAGGCTGTTTAGATTGGGCTGCGCATCTTAAGATGCTTTTTAGTGTCGTATTTTACTTTACACAATTGTTTTGTCGACTTTTCTGTTTGTGTATTTGGAAATCCTTATACTATTTTTCTAAAAGTGGATTATTTTATTTTTCAGGCATACCATGACAAATACTCTCGATAAATCTAAGGTCATCGTTCCTGTTTCGAAAAAGCGAAAGACTCGGGGCGCAACCTCTTTCTCGAGCGCTTCTGTCGAAGCTCGTCACCCTTATCTCTGATTTTTTCAGTGGGTCCCTAGGAGGATTTATATTAGGTACTTCAACTACGACCACTCGGTTTATGCCGCTATATTAATTGGGCCACATTGGAGTAGGTCCAATTAGCTGATCATGTGCGTGCCTTTATTGCCACAGCCCCATGGGACCAGTTCTTCTCTATCATTGAGCCCACATACACGGAGCTAACTTTGGAGTTCTGCTCTACATTTACTCTTCAGCATGTGATGATGACTCATGACGAGTCGAGTACCATCACTTTTCAACTCGGTGGCCTGGTACACCATATGAGTGTCCCAAAGTTCGGTGCTGCTTTGGGACTATACACTAAGGAGTTTATGAGTGCTGAGAACTTCCTCCACCTACACCAGCATATCCACTACTCACCATCTAGTTGTTGGGTAGATCTTACGGCGAGTTTCACACCTACTGATGTGAGTCGCTCGAAAGTGACTCCTCTTCCTCTGGCCTTACGGTATATTCATGCTCTCTTAGTTCATACATTGACCGGTAGGAGGGAGAGCACAAAATTTTTCAGTACCACCGATGCATATTTTTTATAGAGTATGGCCACAGAGCATATTTTTTATTTAGCCTACTTCATCGCCCTCGCCTTCCGCCATCAGACAGACTGCAACAGGAAGGGTCCTATCTGTTTAGGCCCATATGTGATTCGACTCGCTTAATACTTCGGTTTCCTCAACACACCAGAGTAGTTCTCCTCGCTTACACTCGCCAGCCAGATGTCCCGACAGTGAATATTGAGCATGTCCCATATAAGGATGATCGAGCGACTTTGTGGAGTGGATGCTCCTCAGTACCAATTATCTCATTTTGACCCTCAGGATGAACCTGAGGGACTTCACTGATGATGTCCCTTTCCATTACGAGGACCCACATTATCCTCCACCTTCGAGTCATCGTCCTGTTTCTTTTGCTACTGCATTAGAAGACCTCTCCGAGTGGTTCACTCGCTTCGAGCAGCACTGCTTTTAGAGGTTCGATAGTATTGACGCGACACTACAGCAGATCTGTCAGCACCTCCACATCTTTTTTTTGATATCGATGACTCACCCTGCTGATGCCTCCGATGACGAGGACCATTGAGTTTACATGTTTTCCTTTTATTTTTATTTTTATTTTATGTTTAGGTTTATTGTTATTTTTAGTTCTTTTTATTGTTATTTTCTTAAACTTATTTCGTTTCTTATCTTTTGAACTATATTTTTATTTTTATGGTTGTTTCTAATTGAGCTAGTAACCTTTTAATCTTCTTCACTATTTGTGTTTATTTTCTTATTAGTTTGCTCATAATCATGCACTATATTTAGATCTACCTACAATTTCGTTTTTCACCATTCTGGCAATTTCATCCAATATTTAGGGCAGTTTCAGTTTTCTCCCGCTCTTATGATGTTCTGCTTATAGTATGATTATATCTGTTTGTACATTAAGGACAATGTACCTCTTAAGTGTGGAGAAGTTATTTATATTATTATTAGAAAATTCCTGAATTATGTCTTATTTTTAAGTAATTTTCTCATACTTCCATTAGAATGATTTTTTGTTGATTTGGAATTTTTGTTGATGTCTTTTAGATTAAATTGTTGATAATTGTGTATTGGTTTATTTAAACTTTAAGACATGAGAGAATCAAGCATGGTAAGTTATTTTTTAGAAATTAAAAAATTTTAGGTTGTTTTCCTAAATTGAAGAAAGTTGGAGATTTGCAAGATTGACATAAAAAAACCATGATTTTTTGTGAGATTTTGAGCTTTTAGAGCAATATTTATCTTGCTCATTTTATTATTGGTTATGAGTGCGTCAATTTGGTTTTTAATTCTAGAACTTGCTTCGACTATACATGTCGAGACCACACCTTTGATTTGATATACTGAGATGATAAAGGCACTTAGGTTTTAACCCACTTATCCCATAAAAATTCTACCCTTTTAATTAATCCTTAGTGAACCTTGTTGAGCCTAACACACCGTTTCTTAATTTACCCGTTAATGTTAACTCATAACTTATTCTTTTTTGTGGATAATTTTTCCTGTTTTATTGACTCCTTTTTTGTCGAGATTTGATTTGGTTAGTTGCTTAACTATGCTCTTTTATTTGATTTATTAAATTATTTCTAATTGTTCTAGATAAAAAAAGGAGAAAAAATTGATTATTATTTAATTCTATGATTGAGCTTGAACAGTTAAATTCATATTTTGAGAAGAAGCTCGTTTTCTTATTCTTAAATAGTTCTTGATTTATGCACTTGTTTTTAATTCAGCACTTGTTATTTTTCTAGTTTGGTAATTTATCAATTTGATCTCGATTTTAACCATCTTTTTCAACATTTCTCCACACCCTTAACCTAAGCCCCATTACAACCTCTGAAAGACATTTTGAATTTGTATATCATATCATTTTATAGTGGTGGAGATTTGATTTTCATGCAAGCCTATGGTAATGACATTTATTATTCGACTATTGAGTGTTTATTCTTGAACCTTAAACACTTTGAGTGATTTGAATGAATCTTTAGTGAGGATGTCGATTCTTATTGATTTTGAATTAAAGGTAACTACTTAAATAAGGGGAGACACCTATATATTTTCATGTTTAAAAATATTAGCTTGGATTGTTTGAAACTTTAATGCTATTTTAGTTGAATTGCCAATGCATGATTATTTATAAATTATTTTGAGGCATTATTGATAAGAATTACAAGTTGAGAAATATTAATTTTAATGTGATTTGAGGATTTTGCTTGAGGACAAGCAAACACTTAAGTATGGGGATATTTGATAAGTTATAAAAGTAACATATTTTAATCTCATTCTTAATGCATTTTTGAATGATTAATTATGCAAATTAGTGAATTTGATGCTCCTAATCATTTAAATTTGTGTTTCTATACATATGAGAGCATTTGGGAGTGAAAGGAGCCAAAAATGAGCCAAAATTGGACAAATAAAGTTGTTTTCAGGATCTCCACGGCCTAGGCATTTCCACACGGGCTGCCACACGCCCATGTGCCAGCCCGTGTCAATGTCACACCCTGCTTCCCAATTGCGCAAAAAAACCCAATTGTTTTTGCTTTCTAAGCATTCTAAAGTCTATAAATACCAATTAAACGAAGATCTAAGGGGACAATCAGAGAATACGAAGAAAACACTCGAAGAATGCCATCAGAATCAACTCGGAAGCAGATCTTACTCAAGATTGAAGATCTCCATTTAATTTCTTTCGAAGTTTTATTGAATTTCTTTATGTCTTGTGGTTATCCTAACTTTTAGATGTTCCTATTCAGAATAATGAACTAAATTCCCTTGATACCTAGGGATGATACCTAGGGAGGATGAAACCTATGATGAATCTTATTATTTAATTTCTATTTTTACACGATAAATACGTGATTCTTATTCTCAATTATGTATGCTTATTTCGTGTTTTAATATTTTTAGGATATTAATTCATGCTTATTCAGTGGAGTAAAAGTACCTGTTTAAGAGTAGATCTAGCATAATTGAGTGGAGTTGCACACAATCTTAGAAATAGGACAACATAAATATATCATATTAGAGTCAAATCTAATAGGGGAATCCATAAATTGAGTTAATGCGACGATAGGGGTTTTAATTAAAAAGAGATTTCAATTAATCAACCTAGAGTCAGTTGTTCTTAATCCCGAAAGAGATATTAACATAATTTAGGGATTTCTATGGATTAAGGCACAAGTGAAGAAATCGTTTAATTCAAATTCATAATAATAGGTGAATTGTAGGTGGATTCTTTCATGGGTATTGTCTATCTCATTGGTTATCTTTGAGTAATTTCCTATTTCATTCCCTGTTACGTTATTACATAAATTAGATTAGCGAATTTAGATTAAAAACAATCATTCCAATTTGTCGGCTAAATAATAGAAAAAATATAATTACTAGTACTTTTAGTCCTCATGGATACGATATTCCCTACTCACCATAGCTATACTATTATTTGATAGGTGCGCTTGCTTTAATCGTATTTATAGTTAGTTTAGTGACCATTAATATAAAGTATAACCTTATGGCTTAAGGGGACGAATTGTGTGAAATACAATTTGGCCAAAGAGGCAAACGTTATATAATGTAAGCACCAAATCTAAAATACATGATAATTTATATATAAAATTCAAAAATCTAAAAATTCCAAAGGGGGCGATCTCCCCCTGCACCCCTTGGATCCATCCCTGCATGACTGCATGCATGTCCAATGATAAATCTATAACTAATTTGCAACGGCAAGGGCTTCATGAAGCATATCAGTAAAGATAATAATACAGTGAGTTAGGTGCTTGTTAGGATGTTTGAGAAAATCAAACATTATTTAGAGATAAAAGGAGCTAGCACTGGAAAGTTTGTTCAACAGAGCAGCTAAAAGCTTAAATTAGATTAAATAAGTTGACAAAAGGAGATCGATTTCCCAAAAATTGAAAATAAACTAAGTCCTCATTCCTATTACGGTCTCCAAAAATAGGGGAATACTTTTATGGATAATGATTGGCCACGGATGAGTGGTTGGTTACTCTCCCATCTACATCATCTTTGCGTTTGACAGGTCCATAGTAGGATTCTGCAATAAACCAAGAAAACAAATTGAGCAAATTTCATCCAATACGGGGAAAACTAGGTGGAGTAAACTAGGGAGGATAGTTACCATGGCCATGAATTGCTTTAGCATTGCCTGCTTCTGAATCTCATCACTGGTTGGAAGCCCCAATACCTTCTGCCTCTGGTCAAACTACACAACCAAATATGGTGATTTAACCCATACTTTACTAACTAATTACCGTAAAAAGAAGAAAAATATGTATATAACGAACAAGGCAGAAGTAATTACCATCAGCTTCTCCACTGTTAGTCGTGTGTCTGGATCTAAGTCGGAAATTCTGCTGCTCTCTGGTTCAACTTTCTGAGTGTCAATTTCAGGTTCTCCTTTAACCAATGATTTCCACCACTCCAATTGGTTTTGCTTTGATAACACGATTGAGATTGAATCGTTATCCTCTACACCGATCGTGCGAATATTTTTTTTTAATTACCACCAATTTTAATACAAAAATTCTACAATCGAGATCAAGAGAAGCAAAAGAGAAATTACCTGGTAAAATTTAACATAAAACTCCTTTTGAACAAAACAAATTAAAAACAAGATCAAACAACATCTATGCATACAGTGATCTGTTTCTCTTTGTGATAACATACATACCCATGCTCCAGTAACAATCATCAGGCTTGATAGCTTGGAAAAGCTCCCCCTGAAAATAGAAGAAAAATGTTTGTTCAATGTGAGCCAAGTAGGAACTGTTTGAAAGCACATGCACCAACTTACATCAATAATAGGAGGCTGGCCCTTGAGTCCAACTTTTAGGTGGCTCTTCTTCATCTGACATTCAACTGACTTGGATCTTGTTCCAGGTGGAACGGGAACGATAACAGTGGCCTCTTGTATGGTCTGTGTCCAAGAGTAATTCTCCAGATCAAGACCATTGCCTTTGTTTGGAACTGTCCACAAACAATTAAATTGGTGTATCAGTAATGATCTTTTGAGTTTTTCCACATGCATGCATCCCAGAGAAGCAAATTCAAAATCTCACATGCAGTCCCCAATCCCCAACAAGCATGCAGCTAAAAGCAAAATGAAAATAAGTCCGTTTTCAACCAAGATTCCAGCACATTGTAATATCTTTTCGTAGCCAACTGGTGAAGTTAACATACTACAGACCACAACCATGTACACCTATTATTAGCCCCAAATTTGAGGATGCACAAGTAAGTGGGCTAACACATCTACCAAAACAAGAGGAAAAGAGCTTGCAATTCAACGTATAAGAAAAATTTTGCACCAACCATTGTATCTCTAACCATCTAAAACATCCAAAGACTAGAATAATTTATACAAAGTTCAATAAGCGATTGAACCAAGTAAATATCTTGTTCCTCACCTCCCTCCCTCCTCCTTCAAAATTTCAAAACATTGTTTCTATGTGAAATCCTTTACGATCAAATTTGAAAAACTTGTCAACAAGTTTCAGGTGAAGGCTCCAAGGTTATTACTAAACCTGCTCAATCAAACCTCATTGCTTACACCAAAATCCAAAACGTATAGGGGCAAAAGGATTCCACACAACCTATTCCAATGTGTTTCCCACAGAACAAGCAGTTGAAAAACCCTCACTTCATGGACCACTATTAACTTTACTTCTAGTAAAAGACATGGAAAACCATACTCAGGGTAGGGGTAGAAAAAAAAAAGAAAAAAACAACTATGAATGAGAGAGAGAGAGAGAGAGAGAGAGAGAGAGAGAGAGAGAGAATCAAGTTTCAAGAAAAGGTTGGTCACTTTTTTCATAAAATTTTAAAACGGATAGGTATAGTGCGCAGTCTCCATATATAAAATGTATTTAATTTTATAAATATTTTTATTGTTACTATTATTGTTTTAATTTTATAAAAATTTAACATATATTTAGTTTAATTTTGGTAAAAATTCATATATATATATATATAATATTATGTAAAATTTTGGGAAAGTTAAAAAGAATTCTTAGTTGAAATCAACGGTAAAGTATTAAATAAAATTTGAGGTGGATAAGTTTGAGTAAAACTTAAATAGGAGTCAATATATATATATATATATATATAAACTCGTCCCGCGTGATTATCATCTCTAAATAGAACATCCATCAAAACATCATTAAAGATGTAAAAAAGTTGAGTTTCCACTTTTAATCATTACTCTAGTATTAAGGAGCTTAATCTTATGTAAAAATTCAAAGTAAATAACATTGTTTACTATATATCTAAATCAACTAAATATTTGAATTATATAAATTAAATGTTTAAATAAGATATAAAATCAAACAAAATTTAATTTTAAAATAAAATTTTCTCATCATTAACACAAAAAGTAATAAAATAGTTAACTAATTCAATTTAATAATCAACTTCTTATATATATAATTTTGGAAAAAAAAGTTTTGAATTATTGTTATATGTAGTTTAACAATTTTTTTAATTATTCATTATGTTTAATTAAAAAAACAATTATTACATTTCATTATAATGGATATAATTTAATTGTATATTATATTAAAATTCAAAATTATAATATGGTTTTTTACTTTACCATGTAAGCCAAGTTTGATTGTCTATGCAGCATAAACTTTTATATTTTACGCAAAAACACTACCGATTTCAGATTTAGATATTTGAATGTAGTAATTGTTAATATAAAAATTAAAGTCAAATAGAAGATAGTGAGCAATATGAACCTCTCAAGTTAGGGTTGGTCTGTTTATCTTTTCCATCGGCCTCCGTTGGCTCCTTCTCCGCTTTTTTCGTGATATCTTCCTCTTTCTTCTTCTTTTTCTCCATTTCTTCAGCCTTCTTCTTGCAGTACTTGTCCGTAGCTACTCTTGCAATCAGCGCGATCTCCTTATCCACGCTCTCTTTCCCGAGAAAATCACTCTCCTTCGCAATGAAATCGAAAACCTTCTCCAAGAACCCAACAACATTTGACGGATTGAAGCTTGCAACAAACGATGTCGGTTTAGGTTCTGGTGATGAAGAAGCCGAAGGTTTCGCACCTTCGTCTTTGACCTCGGAGATTATTGCCATGGCTATATTAGGTTAGTTAGTAGGGGAGTGTTATATTTCTTTGGGTGAAGCTGGAGGTTTGTGAAGGGGCTTATATATACTTGCTAGATGGGACAAGGAGTTTGAAGATTTCAACAAAGGCTTCCCATCCCAAGTTTACAGTTATATTTGTTGCGCTTGTTCATACTTTTTTTTTGTGTGTATAAAAGTATAGTCTGCTAAATAAATTGTAATAAGGATAAATCTGGTATTGTAATTAAATTTGGTCATTTTATTTTATTTAAATTCAACTTTAGCATTAAATTTAGTGCAAACAGAATATATTTTAATTTCTTTTTCATATGAAGCAGTAAATATTGCATTGAAAATCTAGTAGTACAAACTGCAATTTTACGCCTTGACATATTATTCTTAAATTTTGTGCAAGCAAAATATTTTGTAAAGTAACCTAACTTATTAAAATGTAGAAAAATACCATCATGTAAAAGTTTAAGAAATTATCGAAAAAAAAAAACAGAAAGTAAAACTTTTAAGAAATAACGAATTGAGAGGGATATATATCAAATTTAACATTGAGTAAATATGTTGTAAATATTTTTTGATTAAGTGAATATTCATCAAAATTAAGATAATTTTGATGTACTTTAGGATTATAATATTCATTAGAAGTGATGTTTTATTTCGTTTATATTTCTTATATTTATAAATATAGATTTTGAAGAAATATTATAAAAACAAAAAACAGCATTATAAAAACAGCATGGCAGAATTAAGCAAAAGAAGACTTCTTTATGGATAAGGCATTAGCAAACTGACATTTAGTGAACACTGTGTTTTTGGGAAGCAAAAGAGAGTTCGATTCACTAGAGGAATCCATAGCACGAAGGGAACGCTAGATTATATTCATTCTAATCTTTGGGGACCATCTATAGTGCTTTCAAGGGGTGTCACTAAACACCTCTACACAGATAATGGTTTGGAATTCTGTTCTGATGAGTTTAATGAATTACGCAAATAAGAAAGGATCATGAGACACCTAACAGTTCAACATACTCTATAGCAAAACGGCGTTGTAGAATGAATGAATAGAACAATCATGGAAAAGGTTCGATGTATATTGTCAAATGCTTGTTTACCAAAGTCGTCCTGGGCTGAAGCGACCTCTACTGTATGTTTTTTGATTAACCAGTCTTTATCTGTTGCCAGTGAGAAAAAGACTCCATAGGAGATATGGTTTGGAAATTGTGTTGATTATTCTAATTTGAAAATTTTAGGGTATCCTGCGTATGCTCATGTTGATAATAGAAAATTGGAACCTAGATCCATTAAATGTGTTTTTCTTAGTTATAAGGTTGGTGTTAAAGAGTATAAGTTATGGTGTCCTGAAACGAGGGAAGTTGTAATTAGTAGAGATGTTATTTTTTATCAAAATGCTATGATGTCTAACTTATCTCTTAAAGGCTCTTCCAATAAAGACCAGCAAAGTTCAAACACGCATGTAAAGTAGGTGGAGCTTTAGATTGATCTAGGATCTACAATAGAGTCTACTCTTGAAGTTAGTACAAAAACTCAAAGTAGAATTGCTTCTTTCCCACAATATTCTATTGCTAAGAACTGACCTAGAAGATAAATTAAACCTCTAAAGAAGTTCACCGAGGCTGATCTAGTTGCTTATGCTTTAAACATGGCTAAAGATATAGATGCAAATTAAGAGCCATTTACTTATTCTAAGATGGTTAGCTATGAAAATTTAGGAATGTGGATGTTTGCCATGCAATAAGAGATGGAATCACTCCATAAGAATAGAACATGAGACCTAGTGAAACTTTCTAAGGGTAAAAAGGTTGTATGTTGTAAATAGGTGTTCAAGAAGAAAGAAGGGACTCTAGGAGTTGAAGAACCTAGATATAAAACAAGGTTGGTTGCAAAAGGTTACAGTTAGATTCCAGGTGTAGACTTCACAAATGTGTTTTCTCCAATTGTGAAGCATAGTTTGATTCGAGCCTTGCTTGGTATTGTGGCCATGTATGATTTGGAGCTAGAGCAGTTAGATGTAACAACAAGTTCTTGCATGGAGAACTTGAGGAAGATATTTACATGCAACAACAAAGGGTTTTATAGTCTCAGAAAAGGAGGACTATGTTTGCTTGCTGAAAAAAAAATCTTTTTATGGCTTGAAATAGTCACCAAGGTAGTGGTACAAGAGGTTTAATTCATTTATGACTACTCATGATTTCAAAAGAACTCTGACAATTGTGTTTATTTTAACAAAAATAGTGATGGTTCATTTGTAGATCTCCTCCTTTATGTTGATGAGATGTTGATAGTAACAAAAGATAAATGAGAGATAAAAAAGATTAAAGCCTAGCTTAGTGAAAATTTTGAGACGAAAGATTTGTGAGCAATAAAGATTAAAGCATGTAAATTATACCTAAGTCAAGAAGGGTACATTGAGAAAGTTCTTTTCGAGTTCAATATGCAGAGTGCCAAACCTATTAGTACTCCATTAGTAGCCCACTTCAGACTTTCATCTCCATAACCAGATTATAAGATTGACTATATATCACGTGTTCCATATTTTAGTGCAATGGGATCTCTCATGTATGCTATGGCTTGCTCACGTCCAGATTTATTGTAACACCCTCACCCGTATTCAACGCCAAAATAGGGTTACGAAGCATTACCGGACTTACAACACATTTATACACACTTTGTAACAGCTCGTTTTTAGGTCAAATTGGAACAGTGGTTTCAGGACCGCAAATTTGAAGTCAAAATATTTATTTTATTATTTTAATGAGGTCTACAGCATGATAGATAAATTATGTGGAAGTTTTGTAAAGAAATTTTACCGTTTAAATGCTCAATTTAGTAAAAAAGACTAAATCGCGTAACGCGTAAAAGTTGAGTACTATTATTTAAAGGTATTATATGGCTATAGCTTTTAATGTGGGAGTCCTTGCATGTCAAATAGACCATATTAAGGGTTAGCGAAAGTTGTTAGCTTGGTAAATTTGAAATTATTAAAGTTTATTAAGGTTATTTTGGTAAAATGTCAATTTATGTTAATAGTAATAAAACAAACAAAAATTACATTATTCATTCATCTTCCTAAACTGAATTTGAGAAATAAAATCAGCTATTTTAGGGCTAGACATTCGACCAAGCTTGAGGGAGCAATTAAGGTACGATTTTGACTCGGTTTTTAATGATTTCTACGTTTTTGAGCTCGTTGCAGCTTAATCTAGCTAGTCTGTACCTTCATTTTTGAAACTGCTATAGATTTTGAAAAGTACGATTGTCGAATACTTGAGTTCTTTGTTATTAAATGATAGATTTTGGATGTTTGATGATAGTTTTGCTAGTTTTGTAAAGTGATTTTTGACAAAAATGCAAAATAGGGACTAAATTATGAAATTGTAAAAGTAGTAGTTAAAAGTGTGAAATAATGAAAGTTTCGGGCTGCTAGTAGCATATAGGAAATTCGGTATCATGGGTTATAGCCTAGTTGTGTAAATTTTCCATTTTGTGTATAAAGGACTAAATTGCAAAGTAGTTAAAAGTCTAGGGGTAAATTGTAATTTGGCCAAAAATGAATGTTTTAGGCTAAATTAAATTGAATTAAACTTTGAATGAGTTAATTTGATATCATATAGATCAAGATAAGCAAATACCGGAATTAGATCGGGGGAAACGAAAAGTAGACGAGTAGACGCTAGTTTTCATCCGAGCAACTCGAGGTATGTTCGTATAATTAGAACCGAACTACACTGTACTTGCAATGGTTGAATTGAATGTTTATAATTGAATTATTGAGATATGAATACTTTGTTGATATATCGAATTTGTTACCGAGCTTTATTTGAACTATATAAATTCATTGGATACGAGTGACGTGTTACTGTACTTACCGAAATGGTCGAGCTCCTGCATTTGTTGCGGACTCACCATAGCTCGTATGAGCTTACTGATTTAGCTCGAAAGGGCTTACTATTCAGCTCAATAGAGCTTCCCATTTTCAGCTCAATAGAGCTTACTGTTATCAGCTCATGATGAGCTTCCTGGCCATGTCTCGAAAGAGCATGTATGATGATGAATTGACGGAATATTGACATTGTTCACTCGATTATCCTTTGAAGTTCTAATAGATTCAACGAGCTTAAGTAATGTTATATGAATAAGTTATGGTTTATGTATTAGTTAAATGACTAACATGTTATGATATTGTGTAATTAAGATGCTTATATTGAATGGTTGGCATTATACTATTGCTTTGATTACTTTAATGGTAAGTTCAATTCTGAATTATACGAGCTTATTAAGCTTAGAAGCTTACTCTGTTTCTGTTTTTATGTCTTATAGAGGTTCGTTAGCTCACTCGTTCCAGACAAGTCGGAGTTACACGTCACACTATCCAAATTTCTGTTTGGTATTTTGAACTTTTGAACTTATGTAAATATGGCATGTATAGGCTAGCTAGATAGTAAAGTTATGTTTTGGAATCATGTTTTGAGTTTGAATTTGTACATAAGTTAAGCCATGTGATTTGGCTTATTTGGTATCATATTTTGGTTATATATGTATATGTTTGAATATGGTATGTTTTGGTATGAAAATGTTTGAATGAAATTAGGCAAAGGTAGTCTTAATTTATGGATGTTAAATGGATGAATTGTATATGTTGTTATATAGGTATATTGACATGTGAATGGTAAGTTTGGTTATGGCTTATAATGTGTATTGATTGATCCATTTGGTTGCAAATTGAGTTGTTTAAATGTGGTCAAATTTGAATGTATATGCTTATGTTTTAAGGTGGCAAATTGGGCTATTCAAATGGCCTATTTTTGTCCACACGGGCAGAGACACGGGCGTGTGTCTCAGCCGTGTATCCCCTGGGGTACCTTACAAATTAAAGTCACTATACCCTCTAGTTTTGACACGGCCTAGACACACGGGCATGTCTATTGGTCGTGTGTAGCACACGGGCTGGCACACGAATGTGTGGTTGGCCGCGTAGCCAAGTCAGTAGCCTCCTTAATTTTCACAAGGCCTGGCACACGGGCGTGTCTTATAGCCATGTGGATAAGTCAGTATGTATGCCTTGTTTTGCCACTGCTTAGACAGACGGGTGTGTCTAAAGTCGTGTGAGGCACACGGCTTATTCACATGGGCGTGTGACCTTTTAAAAGTTAAAAATTTTCTAAGTTTCTGAAACTTTTATATGTTACCGATTTGGCCTCGAATGCATGTTTTAAATATTGTATGCTCGATTTTAAGTTCATAAAGAATGTGAATGAATGACATTTATTGTAATGTGATGATATTTGATATGAAATTATTCTGAATTGAATGACAAGTTTGGTAATGCCTCTTAACCTATTCCGGCGACGGTTACAAGTTAGGGTGTTACATACTTTTCATATACATTTAACCAATTCATACAATCATCCTTCAGTCTCAATCAATTTGTCCCTAATACGAACCTACTAGGCCCTAAACATGCTTTGGGAGTGGTTCCGCACTAAATTGATAACATAAGAAACTTTCACAATACTTTGAAGATTTTTCTCAAAACAGGGGACACAAGCCCATGTGGCCAGGTCGTGTGTCTTACACGGTCACCAGACACGTTCGTGTCACAAGTCGTGTGGAAATTTGAAATGAGAGCACATGACTGTGTCTGAGCCTGTGTCAAACCCCATGTAACTCTCTGACTTGGGTCACACGGTCAGCACACACGCCCTTATGGCTAGCCCGTGTGCCCTAAAAATGGACATACACGCCTGTGTGCCAGGCTGTGTTATAGGCCGTGCAAAACTTGTAGGGTATACTGACTTATGCGACACGGCCAAGTCACATGCCTGTGTGTGAGGCCGTGTGGAGCATACTAGCTTGATTTTAATTTCAACACTAGGGGACACACGGCGGTGTACTTGACTGTGTGTCACACACGCCCGTGTCTCTTCCCGTATAGACAAAAATAGGCTATTTACCAAGCCAATTGCCACCCAAAATTTTCATGTACCTACACAAACCAATTGGTACGAATTCATAGCATAAATGAACATCTAACTTATCAGTAATCAAGACTAAATCATTCCATTTCCAATACCAACAACCAACATGCTTGTAAACTCATGTTTTACTCATTCAAAACATACCAAAAACACATATACAAATCAACTAACTAAACCTTTACCAAACATACATCATTTTGCACCAATTTACAAGAATAACCATTTTCAATTCATCAACTATTAGCTACCTTAAGAGTTGCATTAAACAAGTAATTTTCAAGCAAACATGGACCACACCACTAAAAGGCATTAACACACACACACATATATATATATACACCACATAATTGCCAAAATAAGACAACTTACATGACCAAACATTTAATATTTACAAGCGAACACAAATGGCCAAAATCATGCTACAATACTAAAATGACTCAAAGTCCCTATACATGCCATATAATTAAAATACCGAAGTTCATAGGTATCAAGAGATAGGTAGATAGTGTGAAGCGATCTCCGATGATCCCTGAATCCGAGCTAGCTTTGATAACATTATAAAACACAGGAAAAATAAACAAAGTAAGCTATAAAGCTTAGTAAGCTCGTATGAAATAAACTCAATGCAATCTCACAAATATAATTCAACAATTTGAATATACCAACATATAGCATGCATTAATTAACAAACCTTTCAAATACTCAATTTTGAGAGTATACACTTCCTTCACAAGTTTCCTTGATTTGAAACTTATATAATTCATGTTCATACCTGTATCATCTAGCATCAGCCTCATACTCATCCACATCTATCGTTTATCCGTTGAACCATTCGAAATAGAAATCGGATACTCAAGGGTCTCACACAATAAGTACCATACGATGGCCCGAAGCCAAATTAAGGTAACTTATATCTGAAGTACTGATATCATGGCCCAAAGCCAAATCAACCAATATTCATGGCCCGAAGCCAAATCAGTATATCTCGCACCCGAAGTGTTAATATCATGGCCCGAAGCCAATACATGTATCCCATAATGACATGTCACTAGTATCTTAAACTATTCCTAAGGTTCAACCGAGATTTTGAACGCCAAATTTCTATCGAGTCAATGTTGAACTTATTCGAAGTCTCGCATTCACAACTTATACAGTATCAAAGCATTTAAAATACATTTACAATGAAATTTCACATACGAACTTACCTCGGTTCAAAAGCGATGAAATTGTCGATTAATTGATTACTTTATCTTTTTCCCGATCCAATTCCAAATTTTGATTTTCTTGATCTATATAATATCAAATTCAACTCATTTAATTATCCCTCTATTCAATTTAGTCCAAAACATACTTTAAAACATATTTACACTTTGCCCCTAATATTTCACATTTCTCACAATTTAGTCCTTATTTCATGAAATCAAAAATTAATGAAATTCAAAATAAACCCATGCTAGCCAAATTACTATTATGCCCCTAGCAGCCCTCATTTTTCAACTTTTCACACATTTAACCACACATTTTCACATTTTCAAAAATAAATCCCTATTTTGCATTTTTACTCAAAATCACTTTACAAAATATGTAAATATAGCAACAAGATTTCATATTTCATCATCAAACATCAAAGAACACATATTTTCATCAATAGAAACTTTCAAAAACTTAAATAGTTTTGCAAAATAGTCCCTGGGCTAGCTAGAACTAGTTGCAACAATCTCAAAAACATAGAAATCATTAAAAACAGGGCAAAAACGGACTTACAATTGCACAAATGAAAGGAATAAAAATGAATTCCTCTAGCCCTAATTTTCAGTGGTGATCACTTAATGAAGATGATGATATTATGTTATTATGTTTTTAACTTATTAATTAACCAAATTACTAAATTAACCTTAGTTATAATTCATGAAAACCATATAATGCATGCCCATCTTTGTCCACTCACTACTAAAATGGTCTAATTACAACATAAGGACCTTAAATTTAAGGTTCTATAGCTATTAGACACCTTTAGCTATTAGAACTCAAGTTTTATGCTTTACGTGATTTGGTCCTTTTTATCAAGTTGACCAATAAACCGATAAATATTTTTAACGAAATTTTCACACAATCACTCAATCATGCTGAAAACATTAAAATAATAATAAAATAATTAATCCAATCTCTGATTTGTGGTTCTGAAACCACTGTTCCGATTTAACTTAAAACAGGTTGTTACAACTCTCCCCCCTTAGGGATTTTCGTCCCCGAAAATCTTACCAGTGAATAGGTTAGGGTACTATTTTCTCATAGTTTCCTCGGGTTCCCACATGGGCTCTTCGACCCCATGATGTTGCAACAAAACTTTCACCAAAGCTATGCATTTATTTCTCAACTCTTTAATCTATCGAGCTAGAATTCTGATCAATTCTTCATTGTACATCGTATCAGGTTGAATTTCAATATCTGACGGAGAAATCACATGTGATGGATCAGATTTATATCGACGTAACATCTACACATGAAACACATTGTGAATCTTTTCTAATTCTGACGGTAAGTTAGCTAATATGCTACTGGTCCTATTCTTTCAATGATCTCATACGGCCCGATAAATCGCGGACTCAATTTATCTTTGTGACCAAATCTAAGTATTTTCTTCCACGGAGACACTTTCAGAAACACTTTATCACCGATCTAAAATTCAAAGTCTTTTCGTTTCAAATTCGCGTATGATTTCTATCGATCTGAAGCTGCTTTCAAACAATTGCAAATTACTTTCACTTTTTCTTTGGTTTCTTGGATCAAATAAACCCCGTGAATCTTTTTGTCACTCAACTCGGTCCAATACAACGGAGTTCGACATTTGCGGCCATATAAAGCTTTGTACAGTGCCATCTTTATACTCGACTGAAAGCTGTTGTTATATGCAAATTCAACCAGCGGTAAATACTTCTCCCAATTGCCTTCGAACTCTAGAACACAACATCAGAGCATATCTTCGAGAACCTGAATTACTCTCTCAGATTGACCATGGGTTTGTAGATGAAAAGCTGTACTAAAATTCAACTTCGTACCCAGAGCTTCTTGCAATTTCTTCCAAAATCACAATGTAAACCTTGGATCTCTATCTGAAATAATCAAAATTGGCACCCCGTGCAATCTAACAATCTCAGCAATGTACAATTTAGCTCATCTATCGAGTGAATAGTCAGTACGTACCGGAATGAAATGTGTAGATTTTGTCAATTGATCAACGACAACCCAAATTGCATCTTTCTTCTTCGGAGACAGGGGTAATCTCAATACGAAATCCATAGTCACTCTATCCCATTTCCATTCCGGTATCATCACAGGCTGAAGTAAACCCGGACGCACTTGATGCTCGGCTTTCACTTGCTAACAAGTCAAACACTTTGATACAAACTAAGAAATGTCTCGTTTCATACCCGACCACCAATAGGACTTCTTCAAATCATTATACATTTTGGTACTCCTCAGGTGAACAGATAAACTACTAGTATGTGCCTCGTGCAAAATTTTCTGAATCAACTTTGGATTTTTCGGTACACAAATTCTATATTGGAACATCAACTAATCATTGGATCCGATTTGGTACTCTAAATTACTAGTCGACACGCATTGCACTCTTTTAGCTTGTAATTCACTATCACACTTTTGAGCTTCACAAATTTGCTGAAGAAAAATTAGTTTAGCTTTTAATTCAGCTAATATCGAACCATCATCAGACAAAGTTAGTCTCGTATTCATAGTTCTCAAAGTAGACAAAGATTTTCTACTTAAAGCATCAATGACCACATTAGCTTTTCCCGGATGATAATCGATTACTAACTCATAATTTTTAAGTAGCTCGAGCCATATCTATTGTTGCAAATTCAAATATTTCTAAGTCATTAAATACTTCAAACTCTTGTGATTTGTAAAGATATGACATTTTTCACCGTACAAATGATGATGCCAAATTTTCAATGCAAAAACTATAGATGACCAACTCTAAATCATGCGTCGGAGAGTTCTTTTCATACAAATTCAACTGTCTCGAGGCATAAGCTATAACTTTTCTTTCTCACATCAAAACGCAACCCAAACCATTCAATGACACGTCGTTGTAAACAACAAATTCTTTACCCAACTCAAGTTGAACTAAAACTGGTGCTTCGGTTAGCAATGCTTTTAACTGCTCGAAACTCTGTTGCATTTGTCAAACCACTCAAACTTTACATCTTTCTATAGCAATCTAGTCATCGGTGTTGCAATCATCAAAAACCCTTTTACAAAGCATCGATAGTAACCAGCCAATCCAAGAAAGCTTCTGGCCTCGGATACATTTCTAGGTGGTTTCCAATCAACAACTACCAAAATCTTACTTAGATCAACTCTTATACCGTTGAAACAATGTGCCCCAAAAATCTGACTTCTCAGAGCCAAAACTCACACTTACTCAATTTAGCATATAATTGCTTATCTCTCAGGGTTTGCAACACAATCCTCAAATGTTCAGCATGCTCAGTCTCATCTCATGAATAGATCAAAATATTGTCAATGAACACAACAGCAAATCTGTCTAAATACGGTCTAAAGATCCGATTCATCAAATCCATAAAAATGGTAGGAGTATTAGTTAGTCGAAAAGGCATAACAAGGAATTCATAATGTCTGTACCTCATTCTGAACACAATTTTTGGCACATCTGAGTCTTTAACTCACAACTGATAATAGCCAGATCTCAAATCAATTTTTGAAAACACTATTGCACCTTTCAACTGATCAAACAAATCATCCATTCTTGACAGTGGATACTTGTTCTTTATTATAACCTTATTGAGCTGTCGATAGTCAATACACATTCTTAAAGACCCATCTTTCTTCTTTACGAACAATACTGGCACACCCTAGGTCAAAAAACTAGGTCATGCAAAACCTCTATCTGTTAACTCTTGCAACCGAGATTTCAGCTCTTTCAATTCTGTCTGAGCTATTCTATAAGAAGCTATAGATATTAGCGATGTTCCCGGTACCAGTTCAATAGCAAACTCAACCTCTCTGATCGGTGGTAATCCAGGCAACTCTTCTGGAAATACATCTGGATACTCGTAGACTATTGGCACCGATTCAATCTTTGATTCAGACACTTTTGTATCCAGTATAAAAGTAAGATAAGCTTCACAACCTTTTCTCACATATCTCTGAGCTGACATCGACTAAATCATTATAGGCAATCCACTCGACTCATCATGTTCAATCCAAAGAATTTCATTCTTCTGACATTTCAATTCTATAATCTTTCATCTATAGTTCACAACTGTATCATGTAAAGTCAACTAATCCATACCCAAAATCACATCAAACTCATCAAATGGTAAAAGCATCAAGTTAGGCAGAAAATAGTAACCCCGAGTCATTAAAGGACAGCTCTTGTATACTTTGTCAACTAGAACATACTTGCCTAAGGGATTCGATACTTTAATTACAAATTCCATAGACTCAACAGGTAATTTCTTACTAGACACTAAATTCTCAAAAATATACGAATATGTCGATCTAGGATCAATTAAAGTAATCACATTAGTGTCGTAAAGAGAAAATGTACCAGTAATAATATTTGGGGACAACGGCTCTTTGCGATCCACATTCCTTGATGGTCTTCCTCTCACAGTCGTGTTGCTCGATCTTACATTTTGAAATTTATCTTTATCAGATAACTCTAGGCAATCTCGAATAAAATAATCTGGCGAGCCACATTTAAAACAAGCTTTATTACTCTTATTCCAGCATTCTCCAAAAATGTTTCCTCCCACACTGTTGGCACTCAGATTTATTATTTCTCACACTGCCAATGCTCGAGATGAAAGTTTCTTGAGCTTAGGAACTCACATATTGATTTCCACAATCTCTATTCTGGTATCCCAGTAATGCATTAGATCGACTATATGAATCTCGAAATCTCTTCAATGATGAATGATAAGATTTATTCATCGGTCTCTTTCTCGAATCTCTAGCTTTATAATCAACTTTTCTCTTTTCTTTGTTCAATTCTTCAGCTTTGGACGCTCGATCAACCAAAGCAACCAATTCTTTAAAATCTAAAATCCCAACCAGGAGTTTAATATATTTATTCAACACATCAACAAATCGTTTGCACGTGATTTCTTCTGTAGAAACATACTCTCGAGCATATTTACTCAACTGCACAAATTCTCTTTCGTACTCAGTTATAGTCATACGACCTTGTTTCAATTCTAAAAACTCTTGGTGCTTTTGATCCAGAAACCGTTGGCTTATATATTTCTTTCGGAACTTGGTCAAAAAGAACTCCTAGGTGACTCTCTCTCTCTCGGCACCACTGATACTAATGTATTCCACCACTGGTATGTTGTATCTCTCAATAATGAAATGGGACACTTTAAACTCTCAATTGGAGTACACGACAGCTCATCAAATACCCGAATAGTATTTTCAAGCCAAAATTCAACTCTCTCAGGATCTTCATCAACAATAGCTCTGAATTCTTTGGCCCTGTACTTTTGAATCTTATCAACCAGAGTCTTATTCAGTCGTTGAAGTTCTACAACTTGAGGATTACGGGAACCAGTTGAGGATTAGGTGGGGGTAGAGGTTGTTGAACAGTCGAGTTCTTCTGAATATATTGAGTGAACCACTCGTTTATCATTTGGAAAAAGGCTTTTTTAGCCTGTCCTACCTAATTACCCGTCACGGGTCTAGATTCAGAACGAGCTATCCCTTGAGTAAGAGTTGGCACATTACTTTCTACCTCATCAGCTATAGCATGATTGTGATCCATTTACTATATAAAAGCACATTTTAAAATGTTAGGAGTCATCACACTATCACAATTTATATATGGCATGTATAGCTCGACTCTCACACACGCTACGTTAGTCCTAAAATCGACTAAACTGTAGCTCTGATACCAATAAATGTAACACCCCTCACTCGTATTCAACGCCAAAATAAGGTTACGTTACATTACCAGACTTACAACACATTTATACATACTTTTCACATACATTTAATCAATTCATACAATCATCATTCAGTCTCAATCAATTTGTCCTTAATACGAGCCTACTATGCCCTAAACATGCTTTGGCAGTGGTTTGGGACTAAACCGATAACTTAAGAAACTTTCACAAAACTTTAAAAAAAAATTCAAAATAGGGGACACACACCCGTATGGCCAAGTTGTGTGCCTCACACAGCCACCAGACACGCCCGTGTCACAGGTCGTGTGGACATTCAAAATGAGATCACATTGCCGTGTCCCAGCCCGTGTCAGACCCTATGTAACTCTCTGACTTGGGTCACACAGTCAACACACATGCCCGTTTGGATAGCTCGTGTGCCCTAAAAATGGCCATACACGCCTGTGTGCCAGGCAATGTGCTAGCCCGTGCCAAACTTGTAGGGTATACTGACTTATGCCACACGGCCAAGTCGAACGCCTGTGTGTGAGGCCGTGTGGAGTATACTAACTTGATTTTAATTTCAACACCAGGGGACACGTGGTGATGTACTTGACCCTGTGTCACACACGCCCTTGTCTCTGCCCGTGTGGACAAAAATAGGCTATTTACCAAGTTAATTTGCCACCCAAAATTTGCATGTACCTACACAACCCAATTGGTACCAATTTATAGCATAAATGAACATCTAACTTATCAATAATCAAGACTAAATCATTCCATTTCTAATACCAACAACCAACATACTTGTAACCATATCACTAAGAGGCATTAACACACACACATATATATACATCACATAATTACAAAAATAAGCCAACTTACATGGCCAACATACAACCAAACATTTCATATTTACAAGCGAGCACAAATGGCCAAAATCATGCTACAATACTAAAATGACTCAAAGTCCCTACACATGCCATATACTTAAAATACCAAAGTTCATAGGTACCAAGAGATAGGTAGATAATGTGAAGCGATCTCCGATGATCCATGAATCCAAGCTAGCTTTGATAACATTATAAAACACGGGAAAAATAAACAAAGTAAGCTATAAAGCTTAGAAAGCTCGTGTGAAATAAACTCAATGCAATCTCACAAATATAATTCAATAATTTGAATATACCAACATATAGCTTACATTAATTAACAAACCTTTCAAATACTCAATTTTGAGAGTATACACTTCCTTCACAAGTTTCCTCGATTTGAAACTTATATAATTCATGTTTGTACCTATATCATCTAGCATCAATCTTATACTCATCCACATCAATCGTTTACCCGTTGAACTATTCGGGATAGAAGTCGGATACTCAAGGGTCACACACAATAAGTACTTATACCATGGCCCGAAGCCAAATCAAGGTAACTTATATTCGAAGTACTGATATCATGGCCCGAAGCCAAATCAGCTGATATTCATGGCCTGAAACCAAATCGGTATATCTCACACCCAAAATGCTAATATCATGGCCCGAAGCCAATATATGTATCCTCTAATGACATGTCACTAGTATCCTAAACTATTCCTAAGGTTCAACCGGGATTTCGAACGCCGAATTTCTATCGAGTCAATGTCGAACTTATTCGAAGTCTTGTATTCACAACTTATACAGTATCAAAGCATCTAAAATACATTTATAATGAAATTTATCACATATGAACTTACCTCGGTCCGAAAACGATGAAATTATCGATTAATCGAGTACTTTATCTTTTCCCCGATCCAATTCCAACTTTCTATTTTCTTGATCTATATAATATCAAATTTAACTCATTTAATTATCCCTCTATTCAATTTAGTCCAAATCATACTTTAAACACTTTTACACTTTTGCCCTTAATATTTCACATTTTTCACAATTTAGTCCTTATTTCATAAAATCACAAATTAATGAAATTCAAAATAAACCCATGCTAGCTAAATTACTATTATGCCCCTAGTAGCCCACATATTTCAACTTTTCACACATTTAGCCACACATTTTTAAAAATAAATCCCTATTTTATATTTTTACTCAAAATCACTTTACAAAATATGTAAATATAGCAATAAGATTTCATCTTTTCATCAAACATCAAAGAACACATATTTTCATCAATGAAAACTTTCAAAATATTTAACAATTTTGCAAAATAGTGCCTGGGCCAGGTAGAACTAGTTGCAACGATCTCAAAAACATAGAAATAATTAAAAAGGGGCAAAAACAGACTTACAATTGCACAAATGAGCTTGGCCGAATGAAAGGAATACAAATGGATCCCTCTAGCCCTAATTTTCAGTGGTGATCACTTAATGAAGATGATGATATTATGTTATTATGTTTTTAACTTATTAATTAACCAATTTACTAAATTAACCTTAGTTATAATTCATGAAAACCATATCATGCATTCCCGTCTTTGTCCATTCACTACTAAAATGTTCTAATTACAACATAAGGATCTTAAATTTAAGGCTCTATAGCTATTAGACACATTTAGCTATTAGAACTCAAGTTTTATGCTTTATGCAATTTGGTCTTTTTTTATCGAATTGACCATTCAACCGATAAAATTTCTTAATGAAATTTTCACACAATCACTCAATCATACTAAAAACATTAAAGTAATAATAAGATAATTATTCCAACCTCGAATTTGTGGTTTTGAAATCACTATTCTGATTTGACTAAAAATACGCTGTTACATTTATCATATGCAATTAGTGTAGTTAGTAGATACATGGTGAATCTTGGTAAAGAACACTGGAAAAAATTTTGGTGGATATTCAGATACTTACGAGGTACTACTGATGTTTGATTACAGTTTGGAAGAATTAGAGATGGAGTCTTTGGGTATGTTGGTTCTAATTTTGTTAGAGACTTTGATAAAAGAAGATATCTCACAAGGTATGTCTTTCCTATTAAGGGTTGTGTAATCAATTGAAAAGTCACTTTGCAAACTACAGTTGCTTTGTCTACTTTTAAAACTAAGTACATGGCAATTACTGAGTCTTGTAAAGAAGCTATTTGGTTAAAGGGACTTTTTGGTGAACTCAGTAAAGGCCTTCAAATCAGTACAGTGTTTTGTGATAGTCAGAGTGCCATCTTCCTTTCGAAGGATCAAATATTTCATGAGAAAACAATACACATTGACATTCGGTATCATTTTGTGCGTGATATTATTGCTCGTGGTGATATTGTTGTGAGCAAAGTTAGTACTCATGATAATCCTTTAGATATGATGACTAAGTCACTTCCTATAAACAAGTTTGAGCATTGCTTAGACTTGTTGGTGTTCATTGTTGAAGAATACCCTTTTAGGGGTTTCCTGAAAGAGGTGGAGAACTTGTTCGTTGAGGTTCTGTGGTGAAAAACTTGTTCATTGAGAATTCGTGTCAAGGTGGAGATTGTCAGAGTTGTGTGACTCGAATCCTTGTCAAAATAAAATACAGTGGCAAAACTAGGGGACCATGCATCACAAGCAAAATCCATAAAGAACTACACTTCCTCTATTTGACTTTGATTA
This sequence comes from Gossypium anomalum, assembly GCA_025698475.1. Classification (NCBI taxonomy): domain Eukaryota; kingdom Viridiplantae; phylum Streptophyta; class Magnoliopsida; order Malvales; family Malvaceae; genus Gossypium; species Gossypium anomalum. The sequence continues at coordinate 47,319,595 of CM046963.1, forward strand.
CAATAAAGTTTTTCAACCTTTAAATAGATGTAGTCCAAACTCCTCTTGTATCATTCGATTTTCAACATTAGTGAATTTTCTTCTCCTACCCGTGGTTTTTCCCCGAAAGAGTTTCCATGTAAAATCTGTGTTTTATTTTTCTTTTTTATTGTTTTACAAGCGTTCAATATTGCGATTACCGACGTTCAATTTTAATAGAGGCTTTTCGACATATCCCTAAAGAAACAAGTGTAGAAGCAGAACTTTGGGTACTTTGAGATGGGCTCACCTTAGCTCGGCAATTAAACATTGTGAATCTTGAGATTGAAGTATATGCTACATCTATAATTCAATTTATGAAGTCTACTTCTTATCATACCTTGTTTTTGTCTCACTTGATCGATGAGTGCATGGTGCGTCTCCATTGTATGAGTTCTAGTTCTCTACTTTATGCCTTTTGAAAAGGGAACAAATGTGTGGATGCTTTAGCACAATAATGAATTAATTTTCAGCCTCCTTATTCCTTGAATGTAATTTCATTTAATGACTTATTTTGTGTTTGTTCCCCTTAAACCAAAAAAAACTTGACACATTATTCTTTTAAATTTATAGAATTTTTTCATCTATTTTTTATTTTTTTAAAAAAATAAGATAGATCATTTTTTAATCTTTTATGGATATAATATTTAAACTTTTCAAACTTTAACAAGACAATTTTTAGATTTTATATCTTGCTAAACTAGGATTTAGATAACTAATTACAAATAATTTTAACTTTAATTATACAAAATAATTATTATTTAATATTAATATTTAAAAAGTAGAATTGAATTCAAATAATTACAACGAATACTATATTAGTAAACGAACCTGTAAAAATTATACAAAACAATCATTAAGACATAAAATTTATATTAAAGAATATGAATACAAAAAAGGTTATAAATTGAATAACTATTATAAATTATATAAAATACATCATTATATGACAGGTTTAAATATAGAAAATTTGCAATAATTTTTTAAAGTGTACACATGCATATTTTTTTTCTAAATTGAACCACAATGATAAGCTATATATAAAAAATGTGCAATAATTTGATAGATAACTTGAACAAAATATAGATTACACATTATAACAATAACATCATCATAACAAAAAAATACAGGACTAAATAATATCAGCCAATCAAATAAATAATTTAAATAAAATAGATAAACTTATGAGTGGAAAAGAGCATAAGTTGGCTAAAACCAACATGACACTTACCGATCAATTAGATTAAGTAGATTTTAGTTTAAATAATTTTGACAGATAAATTAATTGTAAGATCGATATATTTAGATATGTGGATCAGTTATCTATAATAAAATTAATATTTAATATTATTAAATATTTTAGACATATTTATACTTTATAATATATAAATTAGTTAAGTCAGTTAACTATATTTATATTTTCATTATTTTAAATATATATTATAATATATTTTTAATAAATTGGTTAATCGACTTAACCAACCGAATTAACTATTATTAATTTAGTTTGGTTCAGTTGGTTTATGTTATATAAGTCAAAGAGTTTCGTTATGTTAATTGAGTTCGAATTAGTTGGTTTATGTTATATAAGCTAATTAATTTAATTACTGTACATGATGGTCAGTTAAGTTAAAAAAACCAATCAAACCGACAAAAATAATTGGTTACTCACCCTTACCCATTAGTGGTTATACAGACTAATTCATTTAAACATATCATTTAAAATAATTTTTTGAGGGAATCATATAAAACAAATCCTTTAAATATATCATCTAAAATTAAAATACTAAAATGAAATAATTTTTTACGAACAAATTAATATGTATACTAATCCTTTTAAATATATCATTTGAAATTAAATAAAATAATTATTAAATATTTTATATTTTATAGGTAAAAAGTAGTATCTTATTTTTTAATCTCTTAAAATACTTATTTTTAAAAAAAAATCTGAAAGTATTAGAAAAAGAGCTTGATAAAAATGTAAAATGTCAATGTCTCTTTTTTTTTTTTTAAAATAAAAACATATATAACAATCTTCGATAAATAAAAGGATAATGCATCAAGATTATGTTAAAGGGACAAGGAGGCTGGGATGGAGGATTTTTTTTCCTCACTTTGTTCGTTAAATTAAAATAATATAACCTACCTTTATACGTTAGGTGATTTATTTTTAAATCTCATATTAAAGTAATCTGCGTTAAGCTTTAATTTAATGTCATTTTGGGTTGCAAAATTGATCCTATGCTTATGAAAAGCATCAAATGAGATAATAATGTAGAGGAATTAAACAAAATTTACCTTATGTTTATTATAAGAGAAAAGAATTATATCAACTTAAAATTTTTTATTAGACACGTAACACTATTCTAGTAGTAAATATAGTGAATTTTTTAGGAAATTTGAAAATGATTCAGTTAAAGGAATTCTTATGAAAATAAGTGATTTTGGATATGACAATTAATAAAAAGAATTTTAGAAGTGAAAATGTGATGAAAGGATGAAATCATAAATCTTGAAAAGTTCAAGGCCTAAAGTAGAAATTTGGCCAAAATGGGAAAAATACATTATTATTTTACATGGAAGTATGATAGGTAATATGTGAGAATACTTGCATGTGATATATGATGTGCTGATTTTAATGCACACATATGTTGTCAGATATGTGATGGCTCAATAAGCATTATTGTGGCACTTAAACTACAATTAAATGTGAATCCGATAAGCATGCATTGTGTACAAGTTGTGATGTAAATTGATGAATATGAATAGAGATGATGTGCATTAAATTAGTAATTAAAAATGTGTAATTTTGGATATTTTGGCCTTGTGATCTCTTGAAACTGTTGGATATAGTTGGCATGCCATTGGTTTGTGAGTACTCACCTATATGTATTGTGTTTTTGAGCATTAAAGCCTTGGGACAAGTTGGAGAGAGAAGAGAATGTGAGCTAAGCTCCATTCAGTGGGACATGATTGGTGTGTTGGAGAATGTTATCTTTATGCTTCACTTTTAAGGATATGCTCGACTCCATGAGTCAATTCGTGTGTTAGAGATACGTGTATCCAATGTGTGGTGGTAGAGCCCTCTTTTATGTTTCATAGCCTCAAGTGCCAAATTTTCGTTTAAATGTGATGTTATATATTGTAATAATACGATGTGAGATGCATGCATAAACATGTGAATAATATGCTAAATGAGTTTATTTAAGTTTCATGAAAATGTTAGTATGTTATCATGGTAAATTGTGTATGTAATTATAGTTTGGGTCATTTTCGTTTAACTTGTGAATGCCTGTGAATATATAAGCTAGACTTGCGAGTTATTAAAGCATGTATACATTTCTTAGTCTTGATGAATTAGTCTAAAATGAATTATATATATATGAGTGAAGTTTGATTGCATGTGAGAGTATGTGCTAGATTTATGAATTAATGAAGCATGAAAAGGTAATTCTGACTCAATTAGAACATGGTTGTGAATGTGTTATAAAATGCTCTTGCTTAACCTTTGATGTTGTGTATACATTGTGGTTACTCCAACATTCATTGAGTTGGTTTAAGCTCACCCATTCTCTCTAACAATTGCTGATATATAGTGTTTGTGGTGTAAGTGGTACAGGGGTACCAAGGAAGTGATCCAAGTTAGGCTTTAGCATTTGTGTAGGTGGTATTAATATTATTCTTTGAATTGTAGGGATAAGGCAATGTGGTTAGACTTTGATCAATTATTATTGTGGTCCTCATGATATTTTATGGGTTTAGTTCTCTAGCACTTTTGGGTTGAATATTTACTATGTTGAAGTGCCATGAACGGTATGGTATGTATGGTCAATGGATGTTGAATAATGTGGTAGAATTGTTGTATGAACTTTGCCATAATATTTTGATTACTTTCATAGCTTATTTTTTCTTAGGATTTACGGATATTATTCTTGTTATATCGTTTGCTTATTCGGATATGTTTTCGATGATTAAACCGTTATTGTGATCGTTTTGGTGATTACTTGATAAGGTAAAAGTTGCATGCTGAGTAGTTATTATTTTTAGTGGATTATATGCCTTAAACTACTTAATTTTTGTAGTTTGGACGAGATATCAATATTCGTGTTTTAAAAATGATACCTCCATTATTTTTGAAAGTACAGGAAGCCAGTAGCATAATTTGGTATTGATACCATATCACATGTATTAATACTCGGGGTAGAATAATCGATACTTTATGAAAGGTACCGATAAATTCTGAGATTTTGATTTTAAACGAGAAACAAAATACCAATTTAGTACCGATTTTCTGGGTGGTATTGATGCCATCTAAGGAAAATATTGATACCTTTGATTCAGTATCCATAAGTATGTGATTTGTTTTGAAATTTTGCTAAGTGGTTCTAATGCATGTTTAATTCCGTTTTAAGTTCGCTAGATGAATGCTTAGCATGTTTTATTGATGACTGGAACATGTATGACTTATAGTTATTACAAAAGCTAAATTGGAAGATGTGTGACGGTGGTGTGACATCCTAATATTCAGGCTCGACAACCAGGGTAGGTATAGTGTGTTATAGAGAAAATCGATTAAAAGACTAATATGTCGTCTATCAAGTCCAATTAGGGAGATGCCTTGTCTTGGGCGTCGAAACAGATGACTCCAAGAAGATAGAGACATTGATGTAACTGACTGGACTAATAGTACATCAGACATGACCCAAACAAAATAGATCATGAATCTATTTATGGATTTATTCACTTGTGACATTCATAGTGTAACACACCTAAATCCTGAGTGGACGAAAGACTATGTATGCGTGACTTGTACACTTTGATGTAAGTAGAAAATTGAGTCAAGTAGATAAGGAATCGAAATCTGATGTGTTGGGTGTACGACTTCTATAGTATGTATTATAATTCAAAATAGTGGAATTCATAGCCCAAAATATGGGCAAATGATATCCTCTCATTAGCATTACATGGTTGATGAAAATTAAACGTGGCCATGGGTCGCTCGTCATTGTGATGGATGACTTGATGACTATTTGATAGTGATTGACTTTTCATGAAGGAAGATGTAATGATTACTATAAGATAAAATAGGATCATATTGGGAGAATGAATACTATCCCAAAGAGATCAAGGACATCCTATGCTGATAACACACTTATGACAAGGTCATTGGATGAGCACTGAGTAGTTGCTTTCGTAATGGTATGTCGTTGGGAAGAGCTTAGTTAGAATTCTATAGTGGAATGACTTCATGACTAAATGAGTTTATAATTAATAGGCGAAAACCAGAACTTAATTATAAATCATTTGAGCCTCAACTACATATGTCCAATCGGTCCTTTCACTAGCTCATTGAAACTAGAAATGAATTGCGTGTTTGAATAGAAATGAATGAAATGAATAGGAAATGAGAAACGAGAAACGAGAAACATTCAGGAATGATTATGGTTTTCTCTGAAATGGAGAAATTGTATCATTTGGAAATGAATGTTGGTTTCCAAAAATGGAAATAGAAATGAAAACAAAAATGGAAATGATCCATTTCCAATACTATATGGATTACTTAAAAATTTATTAGAAGAATGAGTTTATTTTTTTTGTAACAGCCCACCCGATGGAGACTTAGTATTCGGTTACTGTTTGGCATATAGTTGGTAAATTTAAGGGTAGAATTTATTAAGTAATTTTTTTTTTGGCTAAGTAAAGTATTCTGTGTGACTCGCCATTTGGCAAACTCATAATTTTGGTGAACATTCTTCTGTTAAGTATCCGCCCACCCCAAATGTTTTGGGTGACCTCATTAAGTTTGTAGTTGTTATAACCTTGTTTTATTTAGTGCTTGATGATTTAATTAGCTATGTTGGAATTTAGTTAAGACTTAGTTAGAAGTGAACTAGAATATTGTAGATGATTTAACCTAAAACTTGTTAAGTGTGTTTAATCACAAGAATCAAAGGTGTTAGTGGAATTATATGATTTTTCCAACTAAACCTTATCTCATTTGCTTGGGTATATAAGGATAGTGTTTGCCATCAAGAATTACCTTTTTATATTCTTCTTCCCTGAATGTCTCTGTAAGGCTTTGAAAAACCTTAGTGTTGAGAGCTTCTCTAAGAGAGTTCGTAGAGTTTAGATAGCAACCCCGTTAGTACTAGTTTATTTGTATTTTTTGGTGAATTCACGTGTTTATTGAATTGCATGTATAGACATTAGATTTGTCCATGAGGAAGGAAACTTCCTGATTTTATATTATGTGTTACCAATTCTTTCATGTATGACAAGTTTCAATAGATTAATAATCTGATAAGAATAATTGTCTTATAGCTCAAGACACTAACAAGGGTCCCAACGATAAGGGCAAAACACTTGCTATATAGATCATTGTAGTAGAATTTCTAGTGAGTTCCTTTTTACTTCCATGCACTGCAAACTCCATTATTATATAAACTATGTAAGGTAAGTAATATCTCTCTATAAAGTATGAATGACATATGTGTGGGTAATGATAATCCAGTGTTATAAGTCTGAGTTCAGTCAGTCTATGTTATGAAGTAAAAACCATCCTTCATGCTGAAGGCAATACCATCAGTTTGTGATATGTGAGATGTGGTCTGTGGTAATGGAAAAAGGGAGATATGTTTGTGATGCCTCTGGTAGGGTAACTATAATGCAAACTGAACTAGCAAATTGACCACCTCTAGACGTACTAACATCCAAAGTGTGAATATACAATAAAATATGGAATGACAAAGTGGTATCTGCAAGTATATGGGTCGAGTTGTAATATAGTGTTACAACGAAGTAGGTGAGTGCTTTTAGGATCGTACCCAAGGGAGGCGAGTGCTAGATCTATTCTAACCTAAACACTTAAAAGATCTAATTAGTACTTTTAATAAATTATAGTATGAGAAAAAAGAGAAGGGTTTTATGGATTTTAGAATAATAATACTAAAATAACATAAAATAAATAAAACTCAAAAGATAGAAGAGTGTAGTAAATCAAATCTCAATTTGTAACACCTTAAACCTGGCCTAGACGTCTAGACCAAATCCAAAGAGTTACATTGACGATATTAGGAAAACCACATTTATAAACGCAATTAAAATGAAACCATCCCACATATTATAACTATCACAGCCATTAACTATCTATTTAATCTTCCCAAACATCATAATATCATAGAAAGCTGAAATTACTAATAGTAAAATTAAAAGGAAAGACAAATGGATTAATCGAGCTTCTGCACTACTGACCTGTCCAAGTTTGAGAGCCACCTGAAATCCAATCAACGACAAAATGAGTTATGAACCTAGTGCATAAAAAAATCCAATCAATTAAAGTACATTTATAAGACATTTCTCGAATCCCAAGATTCAGTTAGATAATAGAAGCAATTCTAGTTTCAGATACAGAACAGATCAGATACATATGCAGTTATTCCTAACCCCAATCACTACACACCATTTCTGACCATCCCAACACACCGTTTAGGGCATTTAATGCCCAACAAACCATACACACCATAAAGTGTCTATCCTACACATTTACAGAGATGTAGACTAGTTGCTAAATCGAACTGCGACAAAGTGCCATATCCATATATATACATTGTGGCTTAGCCACTGATTCAGAGAAAATTACTTCCTCCTTCACAATATTCCAACCCATGTAAATGTAGATTACAATTATCAATAACATGTGTTCAGTCATTCTGATTCGATTCATAATTAGATGGTATAGATTACTATCATTAATAGCCATCACAGTATACACACATTTATGTAATCCATAACTCGATCTCAGAGTATCAGATAGTCTTCATACAATAAAATTAAGATTGTGGAGGTCAGTGCTCATGTTAGACAACACTCACTATCTCAAAAAATAAGGCTCGGACCCTATTTATATGCCACATGGCCTGGCACACGCCGTGTACTTGCTCATATGGCTCACACGGCCTGAAAAATGCCCATGTCATCTGCTCGTGTGGTTCTAAATCATAAATAGTTAGTCACATGGCCTGTGTCCTTGCTCGTGTGGCTCAGACGGCCTGGCCCTTGCTGGTGTCATCTGCTTTTGTGGGTCTAAATCGTAAATAGTGAGTTACATGACCTGGACACATGCCCGTGTCCTTGCCTGTGTGACTGGCCTGGGCACACGCCCGTCTCCCTGGCTCGTGTGGTCCTTATTCTCAACTTAGAGAGTTACATGGCCTAGACACACGCTCGTTTCCTTTGCCTGTGTGAACCTTGCAATAACATGGCCACACACCCCTGTCCCTTGCCTGTGTGGATCAAATTCAATGAACAGTAAGTTACATGGCCAACCACACGGCTTGGCACACGAGTGTGTGGCGTCGACAGCCACATTTTTCGGCATCTGAAATTCACAAAAATAGGGGTTTTCGGTACACATCTGTAATAGTTTCAGAATAGAAACAATGTAGGAGAATCCTAGAACCTAAAATGACCATCCAATAATCAATTATACAATTATTCTCAAATCATCACTAAGATTGACATATCACAAAAATTATGTCGAAGGTTCCGACACAACCCCCAACCCAATTTTGCACTCTTAATGTTATGATCTAGAATTTGAATAGGTTCCTCCTCAAAAGTTAGGTCCGATCCCAGCTCAATTTCGTCAATAGGGACTATGTGCTACAGATCTGACCGATACCGTCTCAGCATCGGGATGTGGAACACATTGTGAATCTGCTCTAGCTCCGGTGGTAATTTGAGTTGATACGCAACGGGTCTGACCCATTTTAGAATGCGATAAGGTCCAATGAACCTTAGGCTCAACTTGCCCTTGCGTCCAAATTGGAAGACCTTTTCCTACGGTGACACTTTCAGGAAAACCTGGTCACTTACGGAAAACTCAATGTCCTTTCTTTTTAAATTGGAATAAGTTTTTTGTCAATCAGAAGCGGCTTTAAGATGGTCATAGATCAACTTGACAGTACTCTCGATTTTAGAAACTAGTTCAGGGCCCAAAACTTGACGTTCACTTAACTCAATCCAACATAGAGGAGTACGACACCTATGACCATATAAAGCCCTATAGGGTACCATCTGAATACTAGACTGGAAGCTGTTGTTGTATGCAAACTCAGCCAATGGTAAGTAATCTTCCCAACTACCCCAGAAATCTATTACACAACCCCGAAGCATATCTTCTAGAATTTGAAATCAGACTGTCCGTCAATCTTAGGGTGATACGCAGTACTGAAATCAAGTCAGGTGCCTAAAGCCTCATGAAGCCTCTTCCAGAATTGTGATGTGAAACGCGGATCTCTATCAGAGCTAATCGAGATTGGAATCCCCTGCAGTCTCACAATTTTGGCAATATACAGTTTAGCTAGTTTCTGTATGGAATAATTTGTTCTGATAGGAATAAAATGAGCGGATTGGAATGATGAAAATGTGCAAGTGTACACAACCGCAACAAGTAATTAAATTACAAGTAAATATAGAATTATCATACCCGCAAGGACTATGAAAAGAAAAGAATTATTTATGAATGCAATTAAAAACACTTTGGTGAAGAAAAATATTTTGATTTTGAGGAAGTGATTTAAAAACTAAAATTTAACTAAGTAAAATAAAATAAAAATAAAAATAAAAGTTCCAATGAACGATTTCAAAAGATGACATAATTGTATTAGATTAATTACATTTCTTAACTTATAATTACTAAACTTATGTTCATGTTGTTATGAATAAATTCAAGGCAACTTGGTAATTTGCTAACTATTGCTTATACATCCTTATTAAATTAATTAATCTCTTGAACATTTTCCAATTCCAATTCAAACAATTAATCACTCTTCATAAGCACATAAAAGATTAATTGAGGTAACAATGTATTCCTAACTTGAAACATTTTAATCACAATAATCTTTCAAGTTATGCAAAGCTAATGTACCGTTTATACCGTCGCTAATTTAACCCTTAGCTACCTTAGAAGATTAAACATGCATTAATTAAGTATTATGCCAATTAATTACAATTTCAACACGATTAAATAATTTATTCATTAGTTACCTTACAATTATAATGCAAGAATAACTTAATCATAATTGTACTTAATCAAACAATTTACCAAGACCTATAACAACACAAACATAATTTTAATAACTTAAGTGGGCGAAATGGAATCAACCTAACATGAATTAAAGTTAAGCCATATTAATTAAATTAAGCATATCAACATAACAAGTATCTGTAGACATGTTCATGACAACAATGATAAAATTTAAAGGATTGAGAACTAGAATCAAATCTGGTGTTTCAACGAAGCTTGACTAGTTTGCTTTGCCCCTCCTTCTCTATTTGTTCTTGTTGAACTGAGGCTTGTATGAGCACTTGAATGCTGCTACAATGGTGGTTGAAGGGCTATTTTCCAAGAGGGGAAATTAGAAAGGGAATGGAAAGGAAAAATGAAGAACAAATGAAGGGTTTTGAAGGGAGAAAGTGAGAGAGAAGTGAAGAATGAAAGAATGAGATGTGTGTTTCAAATGAGTAGCAAAAGGGGGTATTTATAGGTTGAGTGGGCTACTAAAAATAGCAAAAATCATCAGCCATTGACTCCCCCCATGGATGGCTACACATGTGGCTGTTTGAAGCTTTCAAACTTGCTAAATTTAGCTAGGGGCAAATTTACAAAAGCTTGATAAGTAGACGGGTCTGAATGCAATTTCAAGGAAAATTCAGGGCTATTTTGCAAGTGAAATAATCAGCTAAATAAGCTGATTGGATCAGCATGTGGGACGATTTTGGGTAGGCCACTGCTCGGTTGGATCGGTCTTATCAGTTTAGCACAACTGGGCCTTCTTTCATAATTTAATTAATAATAATTATTTAACCCAAAATAAATTTGATTAAAATTAAAATTAAAATTAATTATATTATGAATTAATATTCATAAATTGGACCGTCTTAGGCTAAAAAAGTAATTTGCCTCGATGTTTCAAGAATCGCTTCTCGATTTTGCATCTAGTAGTGTCTGCCGAGGCAATTTTTGTCATTTGTGCGAATCTATCGAAAATAAATCAAAATTAATCAAAATTTATTATAAAATTAATTTAAATTCAATATGTTAATAATTTCAGTGCAATTTAATTATTTTATAATTATTATATATTGTTTGTTAGGAATTACACAGAAATTGCATGAATTTGAGTTTAAAAAGGCATGGAAAAGTCTATATATTTTTGTGTTTCCACACCCCCAAACTTAATTCATTGCTCGTCCCGTGTAATGCACAAATTGAAAAAGAATTTCTTGGAAACACCTTTGAAAAATTCCTTCAGAAAAACATTCTTCCCAAAATTATGAATTTCGTATACTTATGCTTAAGAACAAGAATTTTGATATTTATGCTACTTAAGTGTACATATCATTCAAATTAATCTCAATTATTATTATGATAACAAAACTAGACTAAATGCTTACTCAATAAAGACATGTTAAATCCCTACCAATTTGATTTTATTCCCTTATTTAAGATTAAGCTGCAATCATCAAGTTTAATTTATGCCTTCATATGTTGAACATAGCAATTTCTCTCCTCTAATGTAGGTAGCTTAGGATCTTGAATCAATAGGTATTTTAAATAGGTTGTAATGTAGCTAAGTTAGGGGTAGGTAAAAGATAGATAAATTTGAACTGAACCTTCAGAATATTTACCTTCAGTACACCAACTTATTTTGCTTTCACATGCTCTTTTGTACATCTATTTTCTTTCAAGTACATATACTCTTCTCTCTCTCTCCCTTTTTTTTTACAAGCATTTTGCTGTATGTACTTCAACTTTTTGAGTATTTGATACTTCTTTTCAACTCCCCCAAAATTATTTTCAAAAAATATTCTGAATAGTACTGAGTCTAGTGTTTGGGACAATTTAAAGATAATTAAGAGAAAAGTGATGGCTAAATATTGCAAGGGTTACAAAATTAGGCCATATAGTCTCAAAGTTGGGTTTCAAGGGATAAAAATTCATTAGGATTGGCTTGAAAGGTTCAAATGATCCAAACAAAAGTTGCCTAAATCATTTTCAACATTCCATGCTTTCTAGGATTTTGCCTCAAGAACTAAGTCAATTCTAGAGACTTAAACTTTCACGCATGCCTAACTTTCCTAAGGAACTAAAATTTTATTGTATGATTTACAAAATTTATTAAGAGTACATTTATGTCATAATTCATCTAACATAACAATTATTTGAAATAATAGAACTTGATTCATACTGAAGTTTAACATACTTAACAAGATTTCATATTTTTGAGCAAAATATAACCTAATCATACTTAAAAGAAGAATTTATTCTGAGAGGAAGTAATTTTAAATTTTTGGGTCTCCCTACTTAAGATGAACAATATCCTCATTGTTAGAAATGAATAGATACTATACACTAGGTTAGATTTTTAGAAAAGAAGAGGTGAGTCAATTTGACTGCTTAAGTACCAAGCTCTTTCTAGATCCAATCCTAGACATGTATATATCTATTGCCATACTACTTATTATATAAACTTGTTCATTTTTATTCATGATTTTCATCTCTTGTTTTATTATGCGAAAAGTTAAAAATCCTAATAGATCTTAATCTAAAAATAACCTAGGAAAGAATGTAACACTCCTTACCTGTATTCAACACCAGAATAGGATACGAGGCATTACCGGACTTACATCGCAAGTAGACACACAATTCCGAGTCATTAATTCCAACCAAATTAAAAATGATTTGTATTCAATCACAAAGTCCCTAATATGAGCCTATAAGGCCCAAAACATGCTTTGGAAGAGGTTTGGGACTAAATCGAGCACTTAGGAAATTTTTACAAAACTTAGAAAATTTTTGCTATAAACAAGGGTTCCACGCCTATGCGGTTTGGGACACGCCCTGTGGTCACACACGGCCGTGTCCCAAACCCATGTAACTCTCTATTTTGCAAGGCATGAACAAATTGAAGTTACACAGCCAAGCCACACGCTTGTGTGCTAGGCCGTGTGACTAATTAATTTCCATAAAATAGGTGCAAACTTCATACGGCCAAGACACACGCCCATGTCCTAGGGTGTAACAGTCCGATTTTGGGCTTAGTCGGAACAGTGGTTTTAGGACCACAAATCCGATGGTCGAGAAATTATTTTTAATATTATTTTGGTGTTATAGCATGATTATATGGGTACATGAAAATTTTGGTGAATTAATTTTAGTGTTTGTGAGCTTAATTGAGAAAAAGGACTAAATCGCATAAAGGGCAAAAGTTTTGTTTTGCTAGATAAATGTGTTAAATAGCTAGAGAATCATAATTAGGAATCTTTAAATAGAAAATAGACCTTTAAGCAAGGCTTGGCCAGCCATAGAGAGAAAGAGATAAAAATTTTCAATGGTTAGGTAAGTTTGGTGACTTATTTTGACTAGTAAAATAATAAAACAAAGAAAAAAGGGTATCATCTTTTATCTTCCTCTTTCCCCACCGAAAATACCAGAAAAGAGGGGGTTTTGAAAGATAAAAAAATATCAGCAACTTATATCCCTTACAAGTAAGTGATTTTGATGGCTTTTCTTGATGATTTTTGTACTTTTGGGACCCTTGTAGCATAGGCTAGCTAATGAGGGGACTATTTTGTTAAATGGTTGAAAGTCTAGGGTTTTTCCATTAGAGTATTTATGTTTTTAGCTAAAACTGTATGGAAGAAAATGAGTCATGGTTGTATAATAAACAACTTTTGTGAAAGGATTTTCATGAAAACACCTAATATGGACCATTTTGTAAAGTTTGTTAAATGGATGGGAATTGTGTGAAATAATTGGAAATTTGAGTTGCTAAAAGAGTATTAAAGGTTGGGCTAGGCTTGGTTAATGAGTAAATTTGATAAAAATAATTTTACGAGCCTAGGGGCTAAATCGTAATTTTTGTGAAAGTCTAGGGGCAAAATGGTCATTTTGCCAAAGTATGAATTGTGAAACGCTTAATTTAGTGTGATGATCAAATGAGTAAAATTTATTATTTTAGATCAAGAAAATTGAGATTCGGGCTTAAATCGAGAAAGTATGTGGTTTAGGACAAAAATGAATAATTAGTTGTTTTTACATTCGAGGTAAGTCCGTATGGCTAAATAAGCATGTTATCCATGTTATTGTTAATATACTTGAAATCTTTCCTGCTATGATTGTATTGAATTATATGTTGATGATATTAAGTATGAGAAAGTGATGCCAAATGTTAATAACATTTATGTGATGATTGAATACATTGGAAATTTGATGGAATATGATATATTCCTTTGAAACGAATAAGTTGGATGTAAGTAAGGAAACTTTATTGTTATTATGTATTGAATGATTGATTTTGCAGAATATGGTTGAATATGTTTATGAATAATGCATGGTGAAATTTAATGTGATAAATTCCCGGTTGAGCCTAGGAATAGATGGGATATCCATGCCATAATAGTTGGGTGATATATGTGCTAGTGTAAGACATGGTCTGGGACATGGCATCGGCTACATTATGTGTAACACCCCTAACCCGTATCCGTCGCCGAATTAGGGTTACGAGGCATTACCAGACATATCACAGTTCAAAATAGACATTTAATACATTTCTTGCATTCGTAATTTAAAATCATCAAAACACTTATCTTATTCAATTTCGAACTCAAAACTACTATATTACTATCATTGGTATATTTAAAAATTTATTCAAGTACATACATAAATCATTACACAAAATTTACCAGATATATTGCATCCATTTTTCATAAGTTGAGTATCAAACATAACATTTCATAATCAATACACATGCACATTTTAAAACTAAATGAGCCATAATACTCAACTTAATTATCACTCACATATGTGACATGGATATTAGTCACTACGAACAAACAAGCTTTATACATTATTTTTAAATAAAAACATCCACATGGCAATAATCAAACATTTAAATATACTTCACTTAAATAAATATCATTTAAGACTAAACATACCTCTTTCTAGTCACTAGAACATGCGCATATTGAACCAAAGAAAACATAAGTACCATAACAATATTATATCATGACCATAGTTGTTTATACTACATGTGTATATTTACTAATAGAAATAAACTATAACTAAACATAATTACCAAATGACTAATTTTACCTAATTTTTTTATCAACATTTATGCGCATAAAATCTTAAAGAATCAAACCATTTTGAGCACAAACAACAACCAAAAAAAATATACACATTCTTGCCATTATAAACCGAACATAGATAGCCAATTACCATGGCCGAACATACAACCACATATATATATATAATATAAAGTGATACAAATTTATTTATACCATTACAAATCTAAAGAAATAACCAATGCATATGGCATCACCAATATAGATATATATGTACACCAAATACCTATATTGCATACTTATCATTATGAACCTAATGATCTAGCCGAATATTCATATACATATTATCCACCACTTCCAAACTAATTCAAAATAACCATATCTATAAATCAAATACCTATAGCATTGTATAATTCTAACATATCAAATACAACTAGATTCATTATTAATAAATATGTATATAACTAAACACTTAAACACCTGATTTAATCAAGCCAAACCTCAAGACCCTTCCATTACACAATTTATATCGTAACTCATACTTACAAATTAAGTTAATGCATGATTGAATATCACCATCATTAACAAACCACAACCAAAACACATCCATCATCCATATACCAAGCTTACCAAAATCAACTAATCATAAGCCATATATATATCATTACATCATATAGCATTCATATACCAAGGACACACACACATATATCATGATCAAAATTACTTAAACATTAGATCATTAGCATTAATACCAAGCCATTTTCGCATGGCTAAATATATATACAAACTTTAAAACCAGCCAAAACAAATACTAACCTATACATGCCATAAGTTCAAAGTTCAAGCTTTTAAAATACCAAAATAACGATCAATAATGTGACGAATTTCCTTGACGATCCCTGAGCTCGTAACTAACTTCCAAAATCTATAAAACAGTAAATGAACACACACATAGTAAGCTTAAATACCTTACTACGTCATAAGCAAATAAAACATTTCAATAATATACATAATTCAATTAAACCAAATCAAACCAAACAAAATTTAACCTTGTATACACGAATTATGCTTATCAACTCAATCATTAAATCATAAACATTAATCACATAATATCAATGGCTGAATGTACATATGTTTATAACATAAACAATTCTCACTTATAATGCATATTTCATAATTAAATCATAAGTACACACTTACCTTAATTTTTCAATAATTTTAACTTAGCACATACCTGACCCTTTTATCTCGATTTCACATTCGATCTTTACTTAATATTTCCCGTGGAACCATTCAGAATTCATAAGGATACTTGGATAGTCGAAAAGCTCGTACAATGCCAACGTCCCAGATGTGGTCTTACATGTCATCACATATTGATGCCACTGTCCCAGACAGGGTCTTACACGTAAATCACAAATCGATGCCAACGTCCCAGACATGGTCTTACACTAATCACATATCGAAATCCTATGTCATGACATATGTATCCTAACTATTCCTAAGGTTCGTAAGGGACTTTCGGACGTCGTAACTCAATCAATTCAAGCTCGTAAATACTTTTCCCATACTTATACAAATTCGACTTAAACATACTTATACAAGTGATAATTCAATTCGGCACAAATAAGATATATATATATATATACAATCGAATTTAAGGACATTTATTTACTTATGTACTTACCTCATACGAAGACGAATAGACCGGGTCGACTATTCAATAATTTTAGATTTCCCCCGATCCAAATCTGATTTTCTCTTTTCCTGATCTAAATTAATATAAATTAAACTTATTTAATCAAATAATCAATCAAATTCATCCAAAAACACAAAAATGGGCAAATTACACTTTTGCCCCTAACATTTCACATTTTTCACAATTTAGTCCCTATTTAACAAAACACAAAATATTCAAAATTTGACTACACTCATGTTAGGCCAAATTTACCCCTAGTCCATACAAGTCCATATGTTTCATTTATTTTACATTTTGACCCCTCAATTTACAAAATTCATAATTTAGTCCTAAATAGACATTTTTATCAAAAATCACTTAATTAAACTTGACAATCTAACAACATATATTTATTTTTCATCATCAAACAAAAAAATCATCAAGCTATCAACAATGGAAATTCATGAAGACATCATCAAATTAAAAAATTCAAGCATGGACTAGCTAGTACTCGTAGCGACGATCTCAAAAACGTAAAAATTATCAAAAACCGAACAAATTACATACCTAATTTGAAGAACACAAGGGCCGAACCTTTAAAACTCTTTTCTTTTTCTTTTTCTTTTTTATAATCAGCCAAAAGATGAACATTTGCATGGCTTTATTAATTTTTGTTTTATTATAACATTATTAATTAGCATTTTTACCATATTAACCTTATAAAATTAATAACCAAACTATATATTTAATGTCTAATACCTTCCATGCATGATTTCAAGGGTGAAATTTCACCTTAAGGACTTCACATTATAAAAACAATAGCAATGTAGCACTTTAATAATTGTCTAGCCACTTTTACATTTTACGTGATTAAGTCCTTTTAATTAAATCGAGCACACAAACGATAAAATTTTCACACTAAATTTTCACACATATAAATTAACATGTTGTAGACACCACAAATAATATTAAAATATTTTTTTGAATCGAATTTGTTGTCCCAAAACCACTGTTTCGATTAGGATCTAATGTGACAGCCCTAATTAGACCCTAGTCGAAATGTGGTTTCGGGACCACAAAACAGAATCATAAAAATTTTATTTTAATTTTAATTGCATATATTTTATGTGTGATAGTGTATGTATGAAAATTTAATGTTTAATTTAGTCTTAGGAATGTAAATTTTCTTGAAGGGACTTAGTTGAGAAACTTAGAAAAGATGATAGGTAATTGGTAAGGATCAAATAACTACAAAGTGTGAAAGCTTGGGTTTGCATGTCAAAATGCCCATAATGCATGAAGTGGCCGGCCAAGTAATGATGTCCCTCCACTAATTCTAATTAAATATAATTTTATGTTGATAAATGATTAAATAATCCAAATAAAAATGAATTAATAAGAAATGGATGAATAAAAGAAGAAATAGGAGGATAGAGAGAGTGTTTATCTTCTTCTTCTTCTTCCAAAGCCGAAACAAAGAGGAAGAAAAAAAGGAAATTTACCCTAAGGCAATTCAGCACCTTTTTTAGCTAGTAGGAGGTAAGTTTTGAATTGTTGATTAAGTCTTGTTATATGTTAAGTTAATTTCTAAATGCACTCTTGGAAATGTCAAGAAAGTTTGAAACTTCTATGGTGGTTTGGGCACTATGCCGTGAATCAAAGTGTTAGACTTAGAGGTTGTTTTCATGTTGTATCAAATAAGGGAATGATAGAATGGGGTGGAATTTGTTGAATAAGTAGTTGGGTAGCACCTTGTACATTCGGCCATATGGAGTCTAGATGGAATGTCATTTTTTTTTATGCATATTTTTCCTTGTATGATAAATGGTTCTTTGATAGGGCCGAATGAATTATGAAGGACATAATGAAAATGTACTAAGTTTAAGGTACGTATTTTAGTCTAGGTGTTGTGGAGAATTCGGTTAAAATAGTGGCTATGAGAGTTGCCGAATTTAAATTAAGATCATGAGAGTGATTATAATGGGCATTAAGATGTTGAATGTTTGAAATTAGAAGTATATGAACTTATTAGTAAATAAATAATGGTATGAATAAATGGGGAGCTTTTGCCAGATTAGAAGTATACGGTCAAAGTTTTTATGAGGTTAAATCATGTGTTAAATGGAATGAAAATGATATTAAATTGGAGTATGTATATTCAGCCATATAAGTAAATACATAGGTAATGTTAAATTTGATTTTGTATATTCGGCCATATAGGTGTATACGTTTGTGATATTATTTTTAATTCTCTATAATCGACTAAATGGGTGATATTGGCTTATAAGGTTGAGTTGATTCATGATTATGTACATTGGAATTAAATATATCAGAGACTATGTTATTTTGGTAGTGATAATACATTCGGCCTTGAGGCATTAGATGAGCATTAGTTGAAGTTTCAATGTCTTGAACAAGGATGGTTGTAAGATGAAGTGAAAATCATTAAATTGTATATATAAGTATCTAGCAAGGTAATTAAACTACTAAATTTATTTATTCTAGATCAAGAACTCAAAGGAAGGGAATCAAGCAAGGGCAAAGCAAAGAATATTGAGTAGTCGATTGGGAATCATTTCATCCGTCATAAGGTAAGTCCTTAAGCATTTGTAAGGTTGATTAGTTTGTACATAAATAATACTAGCGAATCATGAAAGAATTTCTTTTATTAGGTATTCTTTTGGAGTGATATACATATTTATAAATGTGGCCGTATATGCTATTTGAATTAAGTAAATTGCCTTATTAAAATGAGTCAACATTGGCACTAAGTGTGTGAAAATTGAATGGCACTATGTGTGCTGTTTTGAATGTCAATACATGAGTGAAATTCCCAGGCACTATGTGTGCGGTTTAGCATGGCACTATGTGTGCGAATTTGATTAGCACTATGTGTGCGAAATCAGTTGATGATATAATAAGTGCAGGAAAAGAATAAAGTGATAGAACTATTAATTGAAATATCGAATTTGAGACATGTAATATATATATGCAAGGATTCATTTAGTTCATCATTGTTTCATACTTTGAGGAAAGGATCTAAATCATTTTGGTTGTTTTGACATTCGATTGGATAGTAGGACTTGGCTTGTGGTTGGACCGATAATCTAAGTAATTGTGGCATAGTTCGGTATGGCTGAAGTAGTTGATCTTACACTAGTTTTCTTATGATCTCATATTAATGGTCTGTATTATATTGCTTATGACTTACTGAGTTGAATACTCATTTGGTGTGTTTACTTGTCTCATAGTTAGATTTCTTTGATCCATTTTGTGTGCTCGGTGTAACACCTCAACCCATATCCATCGTTGGAATAGGGTTACAGTGTAACACCCTTCACCCGTATCCAACTCCGGGATAGGGTTCGAGGTGTTACCGGACTTAAACATTCACAAACATATAAAATCGAGTCACCAAGTTTTTGCCCAAAATTAAAACTTACAAACCACAATGAATAAAGGCCACATCTTATGGCCATATACAATAGCTCGATGTAGGCCAATACATAAGCCAAATCATAATAATAATACATGACATGAAACAAACTTCCTATACATGCCACTCACATGAAAATATTTAACATATACTTGCCAATACTCCAAAGATAATGGCTTGATAGTGTGATGCTGCCTCCGACGATCTCCAACCCCTGAGCTAACCTGGCAAACTAAAAAAAATGGAAAGGAGGAAGTAAGCTTTACGCTTAGTAAGCTCGCATGAAAATAATAAACAATTACTACCACGCTTTTCAAGATAAAACACTATAATTATACAATTACACATATTCAGGTTAAGCTATGTTATCGAGTTACAGTTACTAAATCATTCATATCTGAAGCTACAAAACTCCAAATTTAGTTTTGTTAATTTTTCTTGAAACTATATTCATATATCTTTCTTCCATAAAATTTCCAGAATTTTTGGTTTAGCCAATTAGTACAGTTTATTAGTTAAAGTCTCCCCTGTTTCAGAGTACGACTACTCTGACCTCTGTGCACTACGAACCAAATTTCTCCCTGTACAGAATTCCAACGACCATGATGTTTATTTCCCTTAAAAATATACTCAATAAGGAATCCATTCATGTAAAATATGACTCTTAATAATTTTTTTTACAATTTATGGTGAATTTCTAAAATCAAAACAGGGGACCTCAAATTCATTCAGACCCTATTTCACAAGAATTCAAATATCACACAATATAGAATTCTTTTGCTTCCTCTATTTATTTCATGTGAAAATAGACTCATTAATATTTATTTTCATATATCATTTGCATTTTTATTCAACTTCCATAATTTTTAGTGAATTTTCAAACTCACGTCACTGCTTCTGTCCAAAATAATTTTATTGCTAATTCACTCTTTCACACTTTCTTTGTATTAACCTCATTTTAACATACATATCACAAATCATTTTCACCACATTTCATACATCACAAGCATAGGCCCATGATTACAAGGTCACCATAAAATCATCCTCATGTATAACTTACTTGTTTATAACCTTATCACATCCCGGTCACTTAATGAACACATCATTCACATAAGCAAATTCCTGCACTTATGCATCACAAAACTCACAAAGCAGTACATAGTAAGTCTCCCGTTGAACACTTCGGATCAATCCTCGATACTTGGTGGTTTCAGAACATAGCTCCACCCATCATAAAGTTCGGCTCTCTTGTACACATGGTGAACACTTAGTATCACCCATGTGACCTAGCCAGTTTATCTCGTAGCTCTCTTGCCTACATGGTGTCCTTCACCTGGAACCACGCATGCGACCTAGCTACATATATCCCGTAGCTCTCTTGTCTACATGGTGTACACATAGTATCACCCATGCGACCTAGCTACATCATAATGTCTCGTAGCTCTCTTGTACACATGATGTGCACTCAGCACCATACATGTGACCTAGCTACATACCATCTGTATCATCCAATCTTTCCGAAGGTTCAACCGGGATTTCTCTCTTTTCCAACAATTTCACCAATCAAGTAATTATCAACAAACATATTTCCAATATTATTATAAAATATCATAATACAAGTAAAATTGATATATTACTTACATCTCATTTAATATCAAGGCAATAACATTAAATTACACATTGCATTATTAAAAATCATATGAACTTACAATTGCTCATAATATCCATAATCATAGAAATCACATTTATGTATGATAATTTAATGCACTTCATGTACCATAGACATATTTTTAAATCAATTCATAAACTTAGCACCATAACATTTAATTTAACATAATTCAATTAATTCACTAAATTTAACTTTCAAATATAAATTACAACATCATTGCAGTATTATTATCATACCAACTTACCTTGATTCAGAAACGGCAATTTACTATTTTAGTCTACAACCTTGTATTTTCCCGATTTAAGCTTGAATCTTGATTTCTTTCATCTATAATATCACATTTAGCCTAATAATTAATCACACTATTCATATGGGTCTAAAAATCATATTTTTACAAATTTACATTTTGACCCCTAAACTTTTGCATATTTGCACTTTTTCCCCAAGACTTGGAAATTAAACTTGATCCTATTTTCTTATGTTTTATGACATGCTGATCATTTTCCCCTTCTATAGCAACATCAAATTCTCACTCTAACATGTACTTATGACTATTAGTTATTTTTACCGATTAAGCCCTTTTACTCTTTTTCACTTAAAACCGAGTAGCACAAGTTGTTTAACATAATTTAAAACCTTATATTCTATCATAAAACACCAAAATACACATATTTCACCTATGGGTATTTTTCCAAATACGAACCCTAGGTTGAATTATTGCTAGCATAAGCTTAATCAAGTTACCGGGATTCCAAAAACGTAAAGAACTTGAAAAACGAGGTTAGAACGGACTTACTATTGAGCTTGGAAAGCTTGAAAACCCTAGCCATGGCTTCCCCCATGCTAATTTCGGCCTCCATGAAAAAGATGAGTCAATTTTGGCTTTATTTTCCCTTTTTATTTCTTTTAATTACCAAATGACTAAAATGCCCTTACTACTAAACTTTCCAAAAATTCCATCCATGTCCAATTTTTGTCCATAGACTTAGAAATTAGTAAAATTGCTATTTAAGACCTCCTAATTAATATTCCAAAGCAATTTCATACTAAAAACTTCTAGAATGCAAGTTTTACAAATTATTCGATTTAGTCCCTAATTTCAATTTAAGCACTTTATGCATAAAATTTCTTCACGAAATTTTCACACAATCATGCAATCATGTCATAAACCTCAAAATAATTATAAAATAATTATTTCTATCTTAGATTTGTGGTTACAAAACCACTATTATTCGGGATATTACAACTCTTCCCCCCTTTAGGGATTTTCGTCCCCGAAAATCTTACCGAAAAAGTGGTCTTCACTTAGATTCCTAAATTTGACTTTCGGTGCTGAAGAAATTTCACTCAGGCAGTGCCTCCAATATATCTCTTTAATTTTCTCATATATTCTGAAAGCTTACGGACTCATCTCTCAATTGTTCTTAAATTTTCAACCCTTCTCCGTTTCCCTTGTCATCTTGACATAAAACCAGATCTGGTTAATGGAGACTAGAATTCCAAGAAATCCAACAATCAAAGGGACCTGCACTCTTCTGAAATAATCATACAGATTTTCATCATCAATAAATCACAATCCAATAATCAAATTACAGTACACGTCATTACTCTCTAAATGAATAGGCAAATTTACACTGTGAGCTTCATACAATTCTTTCTGTATAAGCCTCGGAATAATAATACCATGAATCAGATCCAATCTGAAATTCAACATTAGAAGTCGATCCTCATTGTACTCTTTTAGTTTACTACTCACTATCACATTTTCCTCTTTCCGCTACGGAAATAATTCTGATATAGCCTCAAAAATATTCCTTTCTTCTAGTTACAATACAATTCATCACGCCATCCTTTACTATTCATTCCTTACGTTAATCAAAACTGTCTCAATTGCATTAGCTTAAGTAACCAAAATATCTCAATTGAAGACATTAACTATAATTGACTTACTTGAGAGAAGTAATCCACCATACCGATTGAAACTCGCAGTTTTATCACTTATGCTTTTACTGTTGTCAAACCTTACACGAAAATTAGAAAAATCCCAATACTGAAATCACCACATTACCCAAATCAAATCAGAAGTATAGTCATACTTGACATGATTATCATGAGCTGAAGAATGCACTCCAAACATGAGTCATAATTGAAAAATTACGGAATATAGATAACAAGAAAACCAAATAAAGAAATCCAAGATAGAGAAACCCAGAATAAAGAAATCTAGAATAAAGAAACCTAAGATACGGTACTATGCCGAAAAATCAAAAACCAAACTTATAGGAAAATATAGATGATCCCGATAATTCCTTAGAGAAAAGAAATCCAGTAGAAAAAATCATTTAATCTCACTGGAATCAAATGCAACAAGAACAATGTATCTTCCCATATATACATATCAAATGGAGCATCAAGTAGAAGAAACAAAATCATAGTATCATACATATTCTCTTATCTTTTTTTTTCAGGCAGAATATAATAGAATGCCCGAAGGAATAGAGCAATACAAATTATAAACCAGTCAGGCTACCAATGCTTTCGTCTAACATCAGGATTAGAAAACATCCCCATATAACAAGAATTTCTTTAAAAGATCAATAACCATAGAAATATTTCTGGGAACGGATAAACACATAGAACATCTTAGAAGAAACCGCTAAAATCTGCCCCACCAGAATCACACACTCAGATATTACGCATTTTAGATATCATTTCCCCAACTATTTCTGTCATCACAAATTTCATATTACTTTTCACTAAAGAAGACTAGTTCTGAATAAATTTTGATTTGCACTTTTCTCGACCTTGTACCTTAGTAATTCGATTTATCAAAATAAATTTCTTCTCTAATCGAACAAAGGCATAACTCCAATAATCCTTATGCCAACTGATACTTTTCTAGCTTTGACTTTACTTATCAACTCATTCTTCAATCTCTAATCATATTTATAATTATTCTAGCACTGAACTCTTTGGTTTCTCAACCGGAAACTTATTCAGTACAAATCTCATGAAATTTCATTATAAAACACCACTTTGATAAGGAGGAAGGGGTCGTAGGGCCTCTGACTCAACTCCCATATACATATACATGTAACATAGTTTTCATCATAGCAATCATATCTCAATCATGTCATTCATTTCGAGTAACTAACATTCATATTGGTTTAATGCCCACTTTCCAGTTATCTCATTTAGTCAAGTATAATTATGCATGCATCCTATGTTTTTTTTGAATAGCTTGACTTATCCATTCATCTACTCGAACAAATCATGCTCATAACGTCATATAAGGGTTAAATAAACATAGATATTTGCATCACAATCGCAACCTTCATTTCGTGCATCATTATATACATATCATTATATACATATCATTATAATCATTTATCTCAAAAAAAATATCATTGACATTCATCAACATTCAATGTTCAATCAAGGCAATGACATTTTTAATCATATCATAATATTAGGAACTTTTACTCATACCTCTACGAATTTCTATTTATCCCAATCATCTTATCAAGTAAATCAAATACACTACATCATATGAGCATCAAGCATGTATGGATATTTATTACAACATGACCTTTCATCTCACGTGTTATCACTTATATATATATCATAAATTTCTATTCATACTTTTCTAAATCGAGACTCATCATAATCGTAATTTTATTCAAACACCTTCGTATCACATTGAACATGGTCAGTGCAGCTCGGTTGGAGAGTACCTCTGTCTAAACAAGACGGTGTTCATACGCGTCGAAAGACATCATAATATCATAATCCGTGGCATATATAGCTAGATTTTTCACATGTTAGGTTAGTCTGAGAACCGACTAAACCTTTGCTCTAATACCAATAAATGTAACACCTCAACCCGTATCCATCGTCGGAATAGGGTTACAGTGTAACACCCTTCACCCATATCCAACTCTGAGACAGGGTTCGAGGCGTTACCGGACTTAAACATTCACAAACATATAAAATCGAGTCACCAAGTTTTTGCCCAAAATTAAAACTTACAAACCACAATGAATAAAGGCCACATCTCATGGCCATATACAACAGCTCGATGTAGGCCAATACATAAGCCAAATCATAATAATAATACATGACATGAAACAAACTTCCTATACGTGCCACTCACATGAAAATATTTAACATATACTTGCCAATACTCCAAGGATAATGGCTTGATAGTGTGATGCTGCCTCCGACAATCTCCAACCCCTGAGCTGACCTAACAAACTAAAAAAAATGGAAAGGAGGAAGTAAACTTTACGCTTAGTAAGCTCACATGAAAATAATAAACAATTACTACCACGCTTTTCAAGATAAAACACTATAATTGTACAATTACACATATTCAGGTTAAGCTGTGTTATCGAGTTACAGTTACTAAATCATTCATATCTGAAGCTACAAAACTCCAAATTTAGTTTCGTTAATTTTCCTTTAAACTAGATTCATATATCTTTCTCCCGTAAAATTTCCAGAATTTTTAGTTTAGCCAATTAGTACAGTTTATTAGTTAAAGTCTCCCCTGTTTTAGAGTACGACTACTCTGACCTCTGTGTACTACAAACCAAATTTCTCCCTGTACAGAATTCCAACGACCATGATGTTTATTTCCCTTAAAAATATACTCAATAACGAATCCATTCATATAAAATATGACTCTTAATAAAGTTTTTACAATTTATGGTGAATTTCTAAAGTTAGAACTGGGGACCTCGAATTCATTCAGAACCTGTTTTACAAGAATTCAAATATCACACAATATATAATTCTTTTGCTTCCTTTGTTTCTTTCATGTGCAAATAGACTCAATAATATTTATTTTCATATATCATTTGCATTTTTATTCAACTTCCATAATTTTTAGTGAATTTTCAAACTCACGTCACTGCTTCTGTCCAAAATAATTTTATTGCTAATTCACTTTTTCACACTTTCTTTGTATTAACCTCATTTTAACATACATATCACAAATCATTTTCACCACATTTCATACATGACAAGCATAGGCCCATGATTACAAGTTCACCATAAAATCATCCTCATGTATAACTTACTTGTTTATAACCTTACCATATCCCGGTCACTTAATCAACACATCATTCACATAAGCAAATTCCTACACTTATTCATCACAAAACTCACAAAGCAGTACATAGTAAGTCTCCCGTTGAACACTTCGGATCAATCCTCGATACTTGGTGGTTTCAGAACATAGCTCCACCCCATCATAAAGTTCGGCTCTCTTGTACACATGGTGAACACTTAGTATCACCCATGTGACCTAGCTAGTTTATCTCATAGCTCTCTTGTCTACATGGTGTCCTTCACCTGGAACCACGCATGCGACCTAGCTACATATATCCCGTAGCTCTCTTGTCTACATGGTGTACACATAGTATCACCCATGTTACCTAGCTACATCATAATGTCTCGTAGCTCTCTTGTACACCTGATGTGCACTTAGCACCATACATGTGACCTAGCTACATACCATCTATATCATCCAATCTTTTCGAAGGTTCAACCGGGATTTCTCTCTTTTCCAACAATTTCACCAATCAAGTAATTATCAACAAACATATTTCCAATATTATTATAAAATATCATAATACAAGTAAAATTGATATATTACTTACACCTCATTTAATAACAAGGCAATAACACTAAATTACACATTGCATTATTAAAAATCATATGAACTTACAATTGCTCATAATATCCATAATCATATAAATTACATTTATGTATGATAATTCAATGCACTTCATGTACCATAGACATATTTTTAAATCAATTCATAAACTTAGCACCATAACATTTATTTTAACATAATTCAATTAATTCACTAAATTTAACTTTCAAATATAGATTACAACATTATTGCAGTACTATTATCATACCAACTTACCTCGATCCAGAAACGGTAATTTACTATTTTAGTCCGTAACCTTGTATTTTCCTGATTTAAGCCTGAATCTTGATTTCCTTCATCTATAATATCACATTTAGCCTAATAATTAATCACACTATTCATATGGGTCTAAAAATCATATTTTTACAAATTTGCATTTTGACCCCTAAACTTTTGCATGTTTGCACTTTTGCCCCAAGACTCGGAAATTAAACTTCATCCTATTTTATTATGTTTTATGACATGCTGATCATTTTTCCCTTCTATGACAACATCAAATTCTCACTCTAACATGTATTTATGACTATTAGGTATTTTTACCGATTAAGCCCTTTTACTCGTTTTCACTTAAAACCGAGTAGCACAAGTTGTTTAACATAATTTAAAACCTTATATTCTATCATAAAACACCAAAATACACATATTTTACCTATGGGTATTTTTCCAAATACGAACCCTAGGTTGAATTATTGCTAGCATAAGCTTAATCAAGTTACCGGGATTCCAAAAACGTAAAGAACTTGAAAAACGGGGTTAGAACGGACTTACTATTGAGCTTGGAAACTTGAAAACCCTAGCCATGGCTTCCCCCATGCTAATTTCGACCTCCATGAAAAAGATGAGTCAATTTTGGCTTTATTTTCCCTTTTTATTTCTTTTAATTACCAAATGACTAAAATGCCCTTACTACTAAACTTTCCAAAAATTCCATCCATGTCCAATTTTTGTCCATAGACTTAGAAATTGGTCAAGTTTCTATTTAAGACCTCCTCATTAATATTTCAAAGCAATTTCATACTAAAAACTTCTAGAATGCAAGTTTTGCAAATTATTCGATTTAGTCCCTAATTTCAATTTAAGCACTTTATGCATAAAATTTCTTCACGAAATTTTCACACAATCATGCAATCATGTCATAGACCTTAAAATAATCGTAAAATAATTATTTCTATCTTAGATTTGTGGTCACAAAACCACTATTCTGATTAGGCCCTTATTCAGGATTTTACACTCGGGACCATCGTCGAAGTCATCACACCAGCCTGCAACGTTTTGGTACCCTCATCTTAGTTGAACTTAAGTGAACATTACAGCATGTATAGGCTAATATGTATTTTTTCTGAACTTATATATGTAAATTTCAGCCATGCGAATATGGCTTAACTACCAAGTTCAAATTTGGTTATGTTTAGTTATGCTTTAATTCGTTTTGGTTATAATGTTATATGCTATTAATGAATGATATATGTGATTTGTGATTTTACCTATTGGATATGGCTATTGTGTTTGGTCATAGTTTTTAATTTGAGATAGCGTTATAAGTTATCTGGTTAGGTACAAACATAACATAAAATCGTTTTAATATGTTCGTTGTAAGATGAAAACGTAATTAATTGTTTTAATTAATTTGTGAGTTGGCGTTTGACTACATAAGTAATTATACACTAGGATTTGACTTGATAAGTATTTTATCTTAGATATGTATATATATACACTTATAAACTTGATGATGATTAATGATGTGTTTCGGTTATGTATAATAGAGAATGCTTTTACGTTTGACATGATGATAGGAAGATGGTAAAATGAATGATTTATGAATGTATTCATGTATATGCATCCAATAAAAATTGAATTGGGTGTTACATCTAATTAGTATCAGAGCTACGGTTTAGTCGGTTCTAGGACTACCGTAGCGCGTATGAGTCTAGCTATACATGCGTTAATGTTAATATATGATAGTGTGATGACTTCTGACGGTTAAAATTATTGTTTTGATTAGTAAATGGAACCCAATCTAGAGAGAACCATAGCGGATGACGTTGAGAGTGTAGCGCCTGCCCATGCACAAGGGACGGCGCCTGTAGAACCTCAACCGTTTGCGAGTAGTCAGGATGATGGGGCTAAGCAGGCCTTATTTACCATGATGAATGAGTGGGTTGAACAATATGCCTGAACAAACCCGACTACTCAATAATTTCTGAATTTAAATAATCCTTCTCCGGTGCCTATAACACCATCAACTACTGATCTTTTAAGACCGAGTAAACCTCCTGTTGATTTGATTAGGAAGCGCGGGGCTGAGGAATTTCAGGCTACAGCTACTGATGATGCTGAAAGGGCCGAGTTTTGGCTTGATAATACCATCTGTGTTTTTGAAGAGCTGTCTTGCACACCTGATGAGTGTCTAAAGTGTGCCATATCCTTATTACGGGACTTGGCCTACTATTGGTGGAGAACCCTGATTTCTATTGTTCCGAAGGAATGAGTTACTTGGGATTTCTTTTAGACGGAGTTTTGTAAGAAGTATATTAGTTAACGATTCATCGATCAAAAGCGTAAAGAATTTTTGGAGCTTAAACAAGGCCGTTTGACGGTATCTGAATACGAACGTGAGTTTGTAAGACTCAGTCGGTATGCTCGGGAGTGTGTAACTGATGAAGTTGCCATGTGTAAAAGATTTGAAGAAGGATTGAATGAAGATTTAAAGCTACTGGTGAGTATTTTAGAGATAAAAGCATTCGTAACACTAGTTGAATGAGCTTGCAAGGCTGAAGAACTTGGAAAGGAGAAAAAGAAAGCTAAATCTGAAGCTAGAGACTGTCGTAAAAGATTGACGGGTAAAACTTCTTTCTCAGCTGCAATGAAGTTCAGAGACGATACTAATAAATCGAAAACGACTGCAGGAATTTCTATTAGAGAGCGATCATCAACGGACTCATGAGCTACTTCGGTTGCTAGTGTTGGTAACAATCGACAAGAAAAACCTGAATGTCCACAATGTGGAAGACGACACGTAGGTGAATGTTGGGGTAAGTCTACTAACAGAGCCTGTTATAGATGCGGTTTGAGGGATCATTTCATTCGAGATTGCATAGAACCTGACGAGGAAAATAAGATGCAAGGTGCGAGACCGAGTGGTACAACGACTAGAGGTAGACCACCGAGAAATACAGGAGGTAGGGGTGGTAGTCAGAAAGGGACTTCTGATATGGCTGTTCGATCTGAGACTCGTGCTCCTGCCAGAGCTTATGCCATCCGCGTACGAGAGGAGGCATCCTCCCCTGATGTTATCACTGGTACTTTCACTCTCTTTGATACTGATGTGATTGCATTGATTGACCCTAGCTCTACCCATTCATATGTATGTGAGAGTTTAGCATCCAGTAAGACTCTACCTGTTGAGTCTACTGAGTTTATAATTCGAGTGTCGAATCCCCTGGGTCGATATGTACTTGTCGACAAAGTGTGCAAGAAATGCCCCCTGATAATCCTAGATTCCTGTTTTCCAGTCGATTTGATGCTTTTACCGTTTGATGAATTTGATGTTATTCTCAGTATGGATTGGTTGACTGTACACGATGCAGTTGTGAATTGTAAAAGAAAAAATATTGATTTGAGATGTGCAAATAATGAGGTAGTGCGAGTTGAGTCTACTGAATTGAACGAATTGCCAGCAATAATATCCTTGATGTTAGCTCAGAAATGTGTGAGAAAAGGGTGTGAAACATATCTTGTGTACGTACTTGATAGCAAAGAATCAGAAAAGAAGCTAGAATCAGTGCCAGTAGTTTGTGAGTATTCAGATGTTTTTCCTGAGGAACTACCGGGATTACCACCCGTTCGAGAGGTAAATTTTGGCATCAAACTTGTACCTGAGACTACACCAATTTCGATAGCTCTGTACCGTATGGCACTTACGAAATTGAAAGAATTGAAAACTCAGTTGTAAGAGTTGGCGGATAGAGGTTTCGCTCGACCGAGTTTCTCACCTTGGGGTGCACTAGTATTGTTTGTGAAAAAGAAAGACGAAACCATGAGAATGTGCATTGATTATCGTCAATTGAACAAAGTAACAATAAAAAATAAATATCCGTTACCACGTATTGATGATTTGTTTGATCAGTTTAAGGGAGCCTCAGTATTTTCAAAGATAGATTTGAGATCGGGTTATTATCAATTGCGAGTTTGAGGCTCAGACATACCTAAAACTGCTTTTAGAACGAGATACGGTCACTACGAGTTCTTGGTGATGCCGTTTGGACTCACTAATGCCCCTGCGGTATTTATGGACTTGATGAATCGAATTTTCAGACAATATTTGGACCGGTTTGTAGTTGTGTTTATAGATGATATTTTGATCTATTCATGAGATGAAACTGAACATGTCGAGCATTTGAGATTGGTATTGTAAATTTTACGAAATGAGCAGTTATACGCGAAATTCAGTAAATGCGAGTTTTGGTTGAGAGAATTTAGCTTTTTGGGGCACGTAGTATCCACATCGGGTATTAAAGTTGATCCGAGCAAAATTTTGACCATACTCGATTAGAAACCTCCGAGAAATGTTACTGAAGTTCGAAGCTTTTTGGGACTTGCCGGTTACTACAGACGGTTTGTAAAGGGTTTCTCCATGATAGCCACACCAATGACGAATCTACTTCAAAAAGATGTTAAGTTTGAATGGTTAGAAAAATGTCAGAAAAGTGTTGATCAATTGAAAACCTATTTAACTGAAGCTCCAGTGGTCTTGTGTGCCGAATCCCAGAAAGAGTTTGTCATTTACAGTGATGCATCCTTACTTGGGCTGGGTTGTGTGTTGATGCAAGAAGGTCGAGTTGTAGCTTATGCGTCGAGGCAATTGAAGCCGCATGAGAAAAATTATCTGACTCACGATCTCAAATTAGCTGCCATTGTTTTCGCTCTGAAAATATGGCGACACTACTTGTTTGGAGAGAGGTGTCATGTATATTCGGATCACAAAAGCCTCAAATATTTGATGACTCAAAGAGATTTGAATTTGAGACAAAGACATTAGATTGAATTGTTGAAAGATTATGAGCTCGTCATTGACTATCACCCGGGAAAGGCTAACCTGGTTGCCGATGCTTTAAGTCGTAAATTGCTGTTTACTTTGAGAGCGATGAATGTACATCTGTCCATTTCATCCGATAATGTGTTAGTAGCAGAATTAAAGGCCGAACTATTATTGATTCGTCAAATTCGTGAATCCTAGAAAGTCGACGATGAATTGGTTGCTAAACGAGCTGAATGTGTTTCAAATGTGGAATCAGAGTTTCAAATTGATGACAATGATTGTTTGATGTTCAGAAGTCGATTATGTGTTCCAAGAAACTCAAAACTTATTTCGATGATTTTGAGCGGGGCTAATAGTAGTCGAGTGTCAGTTCGGGTAGTACGAAAATGTACAACGACCTGAAATGTTAGTTTTGGTGGCCTGGTATGAAACGAGACATTTCTAACTTTGTTTCGAAGTGTTTGATATGTCAACAAGTGAAAGTGGAACATCAAGTGCCTTCGGGATTACTTCAGCCGATCATGATACCCGAATGAAAATGGGATCGAGTCACAATGGATTTTGTATCTGGTTTGCCGTTGACGCAGAGTAATAAAGACTCAATCTGGGTTATTGTTGATAGACTGACGAAGTCTGCTCATTTTATCCCTATCCGTACGGATTTCTCGCTCGATAAATTGGCAGAATTATATGTCTCCCAAATTGTTCAATTACATGGAGTACCTATTTCTATTGTGTCAGATAGAGACCTGAGATTCACGTCGCGATTTTGGAAGAAATTGCAAGAAGCATTGGGTACCAAGTTGCATTTTAGTACCGCTTTTCATCCCCAGACTGATGGTCAATCCAAGCGGATAATTCAGATACTCGAGGATATGTTGAGATGTTGTATCCTAGAGTTTTGTGGTTCATGGGAAAGGTATTTCCCTTTGATTGAATTCACTTACAACAATAGTTTCCAATCAAGCATTAAGATGGCACCTTACGAGGCTTTGTACGGTCGTAAATGCCGTACACCGTTGTTTTGGACCGAACTTAGTGAAAGTAAAATCTTCGGGGTTGATTTGATTAAAGATGCTGAACAGAAAGTAAAAGTGATCCGTGAAAGTCTGAAAGCAGCTTCGAATCGTCAGAAGTCGTATGCGGTTTTAAAAAGAAAAGGCATTGAATATCAGGTTGGAGACAAAGTGTTTCTTAAAGTTTCATCTTGGAAAAGGTACTCAGATTTGGCCGTAAGGGCAAATTGAGTCCGAGATTCATCGGGCCGTATGAAATATCCGAACGAGTTAGACCAGTCGCATACCGATTGATTTTACCCCCTGAGCTTGAAAAGATTCACAACGTTTTTCACGTTTCGATACTTCGACGTTATAGATTCGATCCATCGCATATAATTAATCCATCTGAGATCGAGATTCAATCTGGTTTGAGTTATGAAGAAGAACCGGTTCGTATTTTGGCACGTGAAGTAAAGGAACTACGAAATAAGAAAATCTCATTAGTGAAGGTACTGTGGCTTAAGCACGGGGTCGAAGAAGCTACTTGGGAACTCGAAGACACTATGAAGAATTGATATCCTAACTTATTCGCCGTTAAGATTTTCAGAGACGAAAATTCCTTATATGGGGGAGAGTTGTGACACCCCTAATTAGACCCTAGTCGGAATATGGTTTCGAGACCACAAAACTGAATCATAAAAATTTAATTTTAATTTTAATTGCATATATTTTATGTGTGATAGTGTATGTATGAAAATTTAATGTTTAATTTAGTCTTAGGAATGTAAATTTTCTTGAAAGGACTTAGTTGAGAAACTTAGAAAAGATGATAGGTAATTGGTAAGGATCAAATAACTACAAAGTGTGAAACCTTGGGTTTGCATGTCAAAATGCCCATAATGCATGAAGTGGCCGGCCAAGTAATGATGTTGCTCCACTAATTCTAATTAAATATAATTTTATGTTGATAAATGATTAAATAATCCAAAAAAATGAATTAATAAGAAATGGATGAATAAAAGAAGAAATAGGAGGAGAGAGAGAGTATTCATCTTCTTCTTCTTCTTCCAAAGCCGAAACAAAGAGGAAGAAAAAAAGGAAATTTACCCTAAGGCAATTTGGCACCTTCGTTAGCTTGTAGGAGGTAAGTTTTGAATTGTTGATTAAGTCTTGTTATATGTTAAGTTAATTTCTAAATGCACTCTTGGCAATGTCAAGAAAGTTTGAAACTTCTATGGTGGTTTGGGCACTATGTCGTGAATCAAAGTGTTAGAATTAGAGGTTGTTTTCATGTTGTATCAAATAAGGGGATGATAGAATGGGGTGGAATTTGTTGAATAAGTAGTTGGGTAGCACCTTGTACATTCAGCCATATGGAGTCTAGATGGAATGTCATTTTTTATGGATATTTTTCCTTGTATGATAAATGGTTCTTTGATAGGGCCGAATGAATTATGAAGGACATAATGAAAATGTACTAAGTTTAAGGTACGTATTTTAGTCTAGGTGTTGTGGAGAATTCGGTTAAAATAGTGGCTATGAGAGTTGCCGAATTTAAATTAAGATCACGAGAGTGATTATAATGGGCATTAAGATGTTGAATGTTTGAAATTAGAAGTATATGAACTTATTAGTAAATAAATAATGGTATGAATAAATGGGGAGCTTTTGCTACATTAGAAGTATACGGTCAAAGTTTTTATGAGGTTAAATCATGTGTTAAATGGAATGAAAATGATATTAAATTGGAGTATGTATATTCGGCCATATAAGTAAATACATAGGTAATGTTAAATTTGATTTCGTATATTCGGCCATATAGGTGTATACGTTTGTGATATTATTTTTAATTCTCTATAATCGACTAAATGGGTGATATTGGCTTATAAGGTTGAGTTGATTCATGATTATGTACATTGGAATTAAATATATCAGAGACTATGTTATTTTGGTAGTGATAATACATTCGGCCTTGAGGCATTAGATGAGCATTAGTTGAAGTTTCAATGTCTTGAACAAGGATGGTTGTAAGATGAAGTGAAAATCATTAAATTGTATATATAAGTATCTAGCGAGGTAATTAAACTACTAAATTTATTTATTCTAGATCAAGAACTCAAAGGAAGGGAATCAAGCAAGGGCAAAGCAAAGAATATTGAGTAGTCGATTGGGAATCATTTCATCCATCATAAGGTAAGTTCTTAAGCATTTGTAAGGTTGATTAGTTTGTACATAAATAATACTAGCGAATCATGAAAGAATTTCTTTTATTAGGTATTCTTTTGGAGTGATATACATATTTATAAATGTGGCCGTATATGCTATTTGAATTAAGTAAATTGCCTTATTATAATGAGTCAACATTGGCACTAAGTGTGCAAAAATTGAATGGCACAATGTGTTCTATTTTGAATGTCAATACATGAGTGAAATTCCCAGGCACTATGTGTGCGGTTTAGCATGGCACTATGTGTACGAATTTGATTAGCACTATGTATGCGAAATCGGTTGATGATATAATAAGTGCAGGAAAAGAATAAAGTGATAGAACTATTAATTGAAATATCGAATTTGAGACATGAAATATATATATGCAAGGATTCATTTAGCTCATCATTGTTTCATGCTTTGAGGAAAGGATCTAAATCATTTTGGTTGTTTTGACATTTGATTGGACATTAGGACTTGGCTTGTGGTTAGACCGATAATCTAAGTAATTGTGGCATAGTTCGGTATGGCTGAAGTAGTTGATCTTACATTAGTTTTCTTATGATCTCATATTAATGGTCTGTATTATATTGCTTATGACTTACTGAGTTGAATACTCATTTGGTGTGTTTACTTGTCTCCTATTTAGATTTCTTTGATCCATTTTGTGTGCTCGGGACCATCGTCGAAGTCATCACACCAGCCTGCAACGTTTTGGTACCCTCCTCTTAGTTGAACTTAAGTGAACATTACGGCATGTATAGGATAATAAGTACTTTGTCTGAACTTATATATGTAAATTTCAGCCGTGCGAATATGGCTTAACTACCAAGTTTAAATTTGGTTATGTTTAGTTATGCTTTAATTTGTTTTGGTTATAATGTTATATGTTATTAATGAATGATATATGTGATTTGTGATTTTACCTCTTGGAAATGGCTATTGTGTTTGGTCATAGTTTTTAATTTGAGATAGTGTTATAAGTTATCTGGTTAGGAACAAACATAACATAAAATCGTTTTAATATGTTCATTGTAAAATGAGAACGTAATTAATTGTTTTAATTAATTTGTGAGTTGGCATTTAACTATATAAATAATTATACACTAGGATTTGACTTGATAAGTTTTATCTTAGATATGTATATATATATACACTTATAAACTTGATGATGATTAATGATGTGTTTCGGTTATGTATAATAGAAAATGCTTTTACGTTTGACATGACGATAGGAAGATGGTAAAATGAATGATTTATGAATGTATTCATGTTTATGCATCCAATAGAAATTGAATTAGGTGTTACATCTAAACCGGCTGTTACAATTATGAGAGCCAGTGTAAGACCATGTCTAGGACATGGCATCGGCTTGATATGTGTCAGTGTAAGCTAGGACATGGCATCGGCACCGATAGATGAGAGCCAGTGTAAGACCATGTCTAGGACATGGCATCGGCTTTGATGTGTGAGCCAGTGTAAGACCATGTCCGGGACATGGCGTTGGAACATTACCCTATGCTTGAGTCTTATTGAATATCCTGTAGTATTCCAAATGGTTCAATGGGAAATTTACGGTTTATGTCAGAATAAGAGAGGTTATGACCATGTTGTGAGTGGTACAAGTACTTACATGAAATTCATGAAATGCGTGCTCAATTTATGTTGTATGATTAGTAAGGAATGAAAACGAGTAAGCTATGTTTATAATCATGTTGAAAGGGTACAGGTATGTACTAAAAATTCATGAGTGATGAGGTTGACGTATATTGGACTTTTGGTAATAATGTAAATGAGTAAGTCATACCTATGAAAATGACTTTATGACAACCTTGTAAATATTAGGTCGATACCTAAAGTGTATAATTTTGTGGTAAATTTGATGGATGATTATGTGTGAGGCTTTTAGGTCGAATTAAATTGAGACATGATATGTTTATCCCTTCACCTTATGGCCTACTGAATATGAAAAGAGAAACTGATTGGCATAAAAGCCTATTTAAAGATAATCATGAAAGGGTAAAATTAACATTGAAACAATTTTGGTCAGTAGTAGCAGTCCGACTTTGAAAATCCACCAAAAATTGTGGAAATCGAATTAGAGGCCAAATAAGATATTAAATTAAATTTTATTGAGTCTAGTTTCATAGAGAAGAAACGACGTAAGTAAAAGAAGTTCATATTATGAGATATTTGAATTGTTGTGATATAGAGTCAGAATGATTTTGAAATCCCCTATTCCAATTTGGGAAAATCATTAAACATTGTACAAAAATAATTATGGGTTATAATTTATATGCTTAGAATCCTTAATGAGTCTATTTTAAAAAAAACAAAAGAGAACATCATCTGAATCTCGTATGAGGAGATAATTAATTTTTAGCGAAAAGGGGTCAGAATTGTCGGACAGCAAAACAAGGGTGACTTTAAAGAATAAACTGTACTACTTGGCTAGACCAAAAATTATGAAAATTTTATGGTAAGAAGACATGTGAGTCTAGTTTCAGGGAAAATTAGTGATCTTAATTTGAAGTTCTGTAGCTCAAGATATAAATAATTTAATACTGTGAGTCGAGAAAACAGCTTGACCTAAACACAAGTAAAAGTGCAAATATGGTTGTATTACCTTGGGAAGCAAGTTGATAAATTGATTATTATTTTCATATAGTCTTACTAAGATATAAAGCTTACTCCCTTCCTTTCCTTTTCTTTAGTGTTATCAGGTTAGCTCGGGATTGGAGATCGTCGGAGGCAGCACTACACTATCAAGCCATCACCTTTGGAATATTGATATATATATTAAGCGTTTTCAAGTGAGTGGCATGTATAGGGGCTCGGTTTTTATAATATGTGTAATTATGATTAGTTGAATGTATTGGCCTATATTGAGTTATTTATATATGGCCAATAGGTGTGGCTCATATGGATTATTGTTGTGATCCTATCTATCTATGCTATGTTCTAATGCCTGTGAATGTGTCTTAATATGGGATGCTAAATCATTGAAATGATCTCATGATATGTGTCCTTGGTGTGTATATAGATGTGAATGATTAAGGGTAACATAAGGGCTTGGAAAATAGCTTAAGTGTTGGCCACACGGGCTGAGGCACGGCTATGTGTCTCAACCATGTGGGAAAAACGACCATAGCACACGGGCGTATGGCTTGGCCATGTGGTTCAATTTGTTTGCTGACATCATAAATAGAGAGTTACACGGCCTGAGGACACGGGAGTGCCCCTATGTCCACACGGGCATGTGACGCTGTTTGCTTGAGATTTTACTAAGTTTTCTAGAGTGCACAGTTTAGTCTTGAATCAATTTTGAGGTGTGTTAGGAGCCTTGAAGGCTCATAGTAGGGACATTAAGGGATACTGTGAAAAGTTTTAAATTGAAAAGAAATTTTATGAACCGAAAATGTTTGTAAGTATGTGTTCAAGCCCGGTAACACCTCGTATCCTATTCCGGTGTCAAACTTGGGTAAGGGGTGTTACAGGGCTGTGTCCCTCACACGGCTGAGACACACGCTCGAGTCTCTACCCGTGTGCTCAATTCTGAGCATTCTCTTTCTCAAAGTTAAGGTGCAGGGATACACGACCAAAGCACATGCACACACGGCCTAGATACACTCCCGTGTGTCAACCCTTGTGGATAAAATAAAGGCTATTTACCAAGCCATTTGTCACCCTCATTTGCACATACACACCTACAAACTTAATGGAATGAATCATGGAATATTTAGGCAACCAAAACATCCAAAAACAAGGCCAAATCATGTCATTTCATTATCCACACTCCACATATTTACAACATCATATTTTGCCAAACCAAATCATACCAAACTCACATTCTACAAGTTCCAATATGGCTACTAATAACATGCATAATTTTTACTTAGTTTTCTTAGCATACCAATGAGCCAATCTTAACCATTCAACAACAAAACCATTAAGCCACAGTCAATCATTTACCATGTATTTATAAATCACATCACACAAGAGATAATTGCACTTGCATGCATACATAAATATATATATACAAGCTTATAACCAATTTTACCAAAATGAGCCAAGTCACATGGCCAATTACCAGAAGAAGCCTATGACTATTACAAGCTAATACATTTGGCCAAATTCATAACGACACATATAACAAAATGACCAAGTTCCAATACATGCCATATTCTCAAAATGTTTACAATCATCAGTACCCAAAATAATAGTTAGATAGTGTGATGCGAACTCCGATAATCTCTAACCCGAGCTAGCTTGGTGACACTATAAACATGGAAAATAAAATGGAGAAATCTATATAGCTTAGTAAGCTCGTATGAAATAAATAAACAAACCTTACCATAAATTAACATGCAAGTATTATAACATGAGATAATGTAATTTACCAAAATCTCATGATCATAATTCACTTCCATCACAACTTACCTTGAAATCGTCATTTCATGAATTAATAATAACAAGCTTTAAATACATACCTGTACCATCTTGTAATAATTTCATACTTAGTCTCATCATTGTTTTGCCAATGAACCACTCGGAATAATAATATCAGATACTCGGGAAAAACCTTGCACACAAGGTGGTACATATATAGTCATTGCTACCTATATCTCGTAACACATATATGCTTGCTCTCGAGCCATTAACGGGCCTGCTCACACAAGCTGTCAGTCAAGTCTTAGCTACTCGATGCTGCTCACACAAGCTGTCAAGTAACCACAACATATGTTGGTATACTCAGCCACCAGTAAGACGTATAAGACCAACACCTGGATCATAAAGCATAAAACCCTAGTAACATGTCACTTGTATCCTAATCTATTCCTAAGTTTCGATTGGGATTTCTCGCTTGCCAAAACATCATTGGACGTGCCCATAGAGTCGTTTATACAATTCATACAATATTAAAACATTAGAAATACAATTATGGTAAAGCTTATTTAACATACGAACTTACCTCAGTTACAAAAACGGCCAAAGGGATCTTTTTGTCAATTACTTTGTTTTTCCCTCGATCTAGACCCGAACTTTGTTTTTCTTGATCTATAATATCATATTTAACTTATTTAATCATCACATTATTCAATTCAACCCAAAAACACATTACTGTAAAATTTACATTTTTACCTTTAACTTTTTGACATTTTACAATTTAGTCCCTAAGCTCGTAAAATGAATTTCTTTCAATTTCTTCATAACCCAAGCCTAGCCGAACCTCTTTCATGCTCATGACAACCCAAACTTTCCATTTATTCACATTTTACTACACATTTTACAACATTTTACAAATAAGTCCCCTTTTTGACACTTTCATCAAAAATCACTTGTAAATGTTGTTTATCTAACATCAAACATACATTTTCTACCTTTAAAAAAAATCACACATATTCATCATGGGTCAAATTTTAGACATTAATCCTTCTTCAAATTAGTCCTTGGAAAGGCTAGATTAGGTTAAGACAACTTCAAAAACATAGAAATCATTAAAACGGAGCAAGAACGAACTTACAATCAAGCTTGAAAGTGGCCAAAACCCTAGCTATGGACTCCCTTGAAAATTCAACTATGAGGATGAAGTTGAATAAAAATTTTGACTTTATTTTAGCTTATTAAATCATTTAATTACTAGTTTACCAAAATACCCGTAATGCAAAACTTTGGAAATTCACCTAACCATGTCCATTTTTGTCCACTAAGAAGTATAATGGTCTAATTACCATCTAAGGACCTCTAATTTAAGAATTCATAACAACTAAACACCTTTAGCTAAGGGAACTCAAGTTTGGCACCTATTGCAATTTAATCCTTCTAGTCAAATTGAACACTCAATCGATAAAATTTCCTAACGGTGTTTTCACACATTTATTCTATCATGCTGTAGACCTTTAAGAAATAATAATATAAATATTTCTACTTCGGATTTGAGGTCCCAAAACCACTGTTCTGATTTGACCCAAACATAATTTGTTATAACTCTCCCCCATTTAGGGATTTTTGTCCTCAAAAATCTTACCAGAAAAGAGGTTAGGGTACTATTTTCTCATAGCTTCCTCGGGTTCCCATGTAGCCTCTTCGACCCCATGTCGTTGCCACAAAACTTTCACTGAGCTATGTTTTATTTCTCAACTATTTAACCTCTCGAGCTAACACTTTGATCGGTTTTTCACCGTATGTTATATCAAGTCAAATCTAAATCTCTGTTGGGGAAATTACATGCGAAGGATCTTATCGGTATCGTCGCAACATTGATACATGAAACACATTATGGATCCTCTCTAATTCCGGCGATAAAGCTAGTCGATATGCCACTGGCCGTATTCTTTCAATAAACTCATATGGCCAAATGAAACGCGGACTCAACTTGCCGTTGCGACCAAATCTAAGAATTTTCTTCCACGGAGATACTTTCAGAAACACTTTATCACCAACCTAAAATTCAATATCCTTCCGTTTCAAATTTGCGTATGATTTCTGTTGATCCGAAGCTACTTTCAAACAATCACGAATTACTTTCACTTTCTCCTCGATTTCTCTAACCAAATCAACCTTGTGAATCTGTGTCTCGCTAAGCTCAGTCCAGTATAGTGGAGTTCGGCACTTGCGACCATACAATACTTTATACGGTGCCATCTTTATACTCGATTGAAAAATGTTGTTATAAGCAAATTCGACCAACGATAGATATCTCTCCTAACTACCTTCAAACTCTAAAACAAATAGTGAAGCATATCTTCGAGAATTTGAATCACTCTCTCAGATTGACCGTCGGTTTGTGGATGAAATGCAGTACTAAAATTCAACTTTGTACCCAACGCTTCTTGCAATTTCTTCCAAAATCGCGACATGAACCTCAGATCTCTATCTGAAATAATAGAAGTAGGCACTCTGTTCAATCTAACAATTCAGCAATGTACAATTCAGCTAATTTATCAAGTGAATAATCGCTACGTACCGAAATGAAATGAGCTGATTTTGTCAATCTATCAACAACAACCCATACAACATCTTTCTTCTTCAGATTCAGAGGTAACCCCATTATGAAATCCATCGTAACTCTATCCCATTTCCACTCGGGTATAGTCACAGGCTGAAGTAAACTCGAAGGCACTTAATGTTCGGCTTTCACTTGTTGACAAATCAAACAACTCGTTACAAACCCTGAAATGTCTCGTATCATGCCTGACCACTAATACACTTTCTTCA
Organism: Gossypium anomalum; assembly: GCA_025698475.1. Taxonomy (NCBI): domain Eukaryota; kingdom Viridiplantae; phylum Streptophyta; class Magnoliopsida; order Malvales; family Malvaceae; genus Gossypium; species Gossypium anomalum. The sequence continues at coordinate 47,362,709 of CM046963.1, forward strand.
AATCATTATACATCTTTGTACTTCCAGGATGAATAGATAAACAACCATTATGTGCCTCATGGAGAACTTTCTAAATCAGTTACGTATCTCTCGGTACAAAAATCCTACCTCAGAACCTCAAACAATCACTGGATCCAACCTAATATTCTGAATCACTATTTGATTCGCATTGAACTCTTTTAGCTTGCAACAAATTATCACCTTTCTGAGCTTCAAAAATTTGCTGAAGAAATACCGGTCTAGCTTTCAATTCAGCCAGAATCAATCCATCATCAGATAAAGTTAACCGCGTATTTATCGCCCTCAAAACAAACAAAGTCTATCTACTTAAAGTGTCTGCAACTACGTTCGCCTTCACCGGGTGATAATCAATCACTAATTCATAATCTTTCAATAGCTCGACCCATCTTCGTTGTTGCAAATTCAAATCTTTCTAAGTCATCAAATACTTTAATCTCTTTTGATCAATAAAGATGTGACACTTCTGAACAAATAAGTGGTGTCTCCAAATTTTTAAAGTGAACACAATATCAGCCAATTCCAAGTCGTGCGTCAGATAATTCTTTCCATGCAGTTTCAACTGTCTCGAGGCATAAGCTATCACTTTTCCCTCTTGCATCAACACACAACCAAGACCATTCAAGGACGCGTCGCTGAAATCACAAACTCTTTCCTCGACTTAAGGTGCACTAATACTGGTGCCTCAGTCAACAATGCTTTCAATTGTTCAAAACTCTTTTGACATTTCTTAGACCACTCAAATTTCACATCTTTTTGTAATAACCTGGTCATAGGTGTAGCAATCATTGAAAATCCCTTAAAAAAATGTCGATAATATCCAGCTAAACCCAAAAATCTTTTAACTTTAGATACATTCCTCGGTGGTTTCTAATCAACAATTGCCAAAATATTACTCGAATCAACCTGTATACCTTTCGCTGAAACAATGTGTCCCAAAAATCTGACTTCTCGGAGCCAAAACTCACTTTTGCTGAATTTAGCAAATAATTTCTTATCTCTCAAAGTTTGCAATACGATTCTTTAATGTTCGGCATGCTCAAACTCATCTTGGGAATAAATCAGGATGTCATCAATAAATACAATCACAAACTTATCTAAATACGGTCAGAAAATTTTATTCATCAAGTACATAAAAACTGCAGGAGCATTTGTTAATCCAAAAGGCATAACAAGAAATTCATAATGCCCGTACCTCGTTCTGAATGCGGTTTTTGACACATCCGACTCTTTAACTCTCAACTGGTAATAGCCTGATCTGAAGTCTATCTTCGAGAACACTGTTGCCCCTTTCAATTGATCAAACAAATCATCAATTATTGGTAAAGGATACTTGTTCTTTATTGTAACCTTGTTAAGCTGATGATAATCTGTACAAAGTCTCATGGATTCATCTTTCTTCTTCACGAATAACACTGATGCACCCCAGGGCAAAGAAATCGATCTCGCAAAACCCTTATTTTGTCAACTCTTGCAATTTCACCATCGATATCGATGAAGTTCCCAGTACTAAATCAATAGGGAACTCAACCTCTCTGATCAATAGTAATCCAGGCAACTCTTCCAGAAACACATTCAGGTATTCACAAACTACTAACACAGATTCGATCTTCAATTCAAACACTTTTGTATTTAGTACATACGCAAGATAAGCTTCACAACCCTTTCTCACATACCTCTGAGCCGACATCGACGAAATCACAATAGGCAACTCACCCCACTCATCCAGTTCAATCTGAAGAATTTCATTACTTTGACATTTCAATTCAATAATCTTTCATCTACAATTCACTACGACATCATGTAGAGTCAACCAATCCATTCCAAGAATTACATCGAACTTATCAAATGGTAAAAGCATTAAGTCGGCTGGAAAATAGTGACCCCGAATCATTAAAGGACAATTCTTGAAAACTTTATCAACTAAAACATATTTCCCTAAGGGGTTCAATACTTTAATAACAAACTCAGTAGACTCAACAGGAAAATTCTTACTAGATACCAAATTCATGCAAATATAAGAATGAGTCGATCTAGGATCAATCAATGCAACTACATTAGTATCATAAAGAGAAAATGTATCAGTGATAACATCAGAGGATGACACATCTTTACGAGCGCGAATAGTGTAGGTTCTAGCAGGTGCTCTGACCTCTGATGTCATAGTTAAATCTTTTGTTACACCTCTGCTACTATTTCCATTTCTCGTATTTCTCGGTGGCCCCCTCTAGTGGCAGTGTTGCTCAGTCTAAGTCTTGCATTCTAAAAATTATCTTCCTCGGCCATTTTAGGGCAATCTCGAATGAACTGATCTGGGAAGCCACATTGAAAGTAAGCCCGGTTATTCATCCTACATTCACCGGGATGTCGTCTACCACAGTGTTTACATTCAGGTCTATTAGACCTAGCATTACCAACACTCGCTATTGACATAGTTTGGGCCTTAGAACCCGAATATTGCTTCCACGATCTCTGTTGGGATACCCAGCTTAAACATTTGATCGAGTATACAAATCCCTCTATTTCTTTGACAAAGATTGAAATGACTTATTCATCGGCCTTTTTCTCGAATCTCTAGCCTCAAACTCAGCTTTTCTTTTTTCTTTGCTCAACTCTTCGGCTTTGCAAGCTCGGTCGACTAGCACAACAAATTCTTTCAACTCTAAAATCCCCACTAACAGTCTGATATCCTCATTCAACCCATCTTCGAATCTCTTGCACATGATGGCCTCAGTAGAAACACATTCTCGAGCATACTTTCTGAGCCTAACAAACTCTCGCCCATACTCAGTCACAGACATACAACCTTGTTTCAGCTCTAAAAACTCTTTGCTCTTCTAATCAATGAATCGTTGACTGATATATTTCTTTTTTAACTCATCTTGAATGAATTCCCAGGTAACTCTTTCTCTTGGTACCACGGATACAAGGGTATTCAACCATTGATAAGCCGAGGCCCTCAGAAGTGATATAGCACATTTCAAGCACCCATCCAGTGTGCAAGAAAGCTCATCAAATACCCTAATAGAGTTCTCAAGCCAAAACTCTGTTCTCTTGGGATCATCACCAACATTGGCTCTAAATTCTTCAGCCCTTGTTTTCGAATCTTATCAACTAGAGGTTTGTTTAGTCTTAACGATTCCACACTTTGGGGAGCTATGGGAACCAGTTGGGGGTTAGGTAGGGGTGGAGGATGTTGGGCAGGCAAATTTGTTCGAACAAACTCGGCAAACCACTCATTCATCCTTTGGAAGAAGGCCTCTCTAGCCTCTCCTCCCTGACTAACCGTTACTGGACTACTTTCAGATGGCACTGTCCCTTGAGCAGGAGCTGGCGCATTACTTTCAACATCATCAGCTACCTCTCGGTTGGAATCCATTTACTAGATAAAAACACAATTTAAATTGTCAAGAGTCGTCACACTATCACAAATTATATATGGCATGTATAGCTAGACTCATACACATGCTACATTAGTCTGAGAATAGACTAAACCATAGCTCTGATACCACTAAATGTAACACCTCTTACCCGTATTCAACGCAGGAACAGGATATGAGGCATTACCGAACTTACATCACAAGCAGACATATAATTTCGAGTCATAAATTCCAACCAAATTAAAAATGATTTGTATTCAATCATAAAGTCCCTAATACGAGCCTATGAAGCCCAAAACAAGCTTTGGAAGAGGTTCGGGACTAAATCGTGCACTTCAAAATTTTTGCAAAACTTAGAAATTTTTTGCTATAAACAGGGGCACACGCCCGTGCGGGCAGGCCGTGTGGTCACACACATCCGTGTCCCTAACCCGTGTAACTCTCTGTTTTACAAGGCATGAACAAATTGAAGTCACATGGCCATGCCAGAGGCCCGTATGCTAGGTCGTGTGATTAATTAATTTCCATAAAATAGGTGCAAACTTCACACGGCCAGGACACACGCTTATGTCCGGGGCTGTGTCCCTCACACGGTTGAGACACACGCCTGTGTCTCTGTTCGTGTGCTCAATTCTGAGCATTCTGTTTCTCAAAATTAAGGTGCAAGGGACACACGGCCAAAACACATGGCCTAGATATACGCCCGTGTGTCTACCTATGTTGACAAAATAAAGGCTACTTACAAAGCCATTTGTCACCCTCATTTGCACATACGCACCCAAAAATTTAATGGCATGAATCTTGGCATATTTAGGCAACCAAAACATCCATAAACAAGGCTAAATCATGTCATTTCATTATCCACACTCCACATATTTACAACATCATATTTTGCCAAACCAAGTCATACTAGACTCACATTCTACAAGTTCTAATATGGCTACCAATAACATGCATAATTTTTACTTAGTTTTCTTAGTATACCAAGGAGCCAATCTTAACCATTCAACAACAAAACCATTAAGCCATATTCAACCATTTACCAAGCATTTATAAACCACATGACATAAGAGATAATTGTACATGCATGCATATATAAATATATATATATATAAGCTTACAACCAATTCTACCAAAATGAGCCAAGTTACATGGCCAATTACCAGAAGAAGCCTATGACTATTACAAGCTAATACATTTGGCCAAATTCATAACGACACATGTAACAAAATGACCAAGTCCCTATACATGCTATCTTCTCAAAATGTTTAAAATCATAGTTCGATAGTGTGATACGAACTCTGATAATCTCCAACCTGAGCTAGCTTGGTGACACTATAAAACATGGAAAATAAAATGGAGTAAGCTATATAGCTTAGTAAGCTCGTATGAAAGAAATAAGCAAACCTTGCCATACATTAACATGCAAGTATTATAACATAAGATAATGTAATTTACCAAAATCTCATGATCATAATTCACTTCCATCACAACTTACCTTGAAATCGTCATTTCACGAATTAATAATCACAAGCTTTAAATACATACCTATACCATTTTGTAACAATTTCATACTTAGTCTCATCATTGCTATACCCAATGAACCACTCGGAATAAGAATATTAGACACTCGGGAAAAATGTTCCACAGAAGATGCCACATATGTAGCCATTGCTACCTATATCTCATAACACATATATGCTCCCTCTCGAGCCATTAACGGGCCTATTCACACAACCTATCAATCAAGACGTAGCTACTCGATGCTGCTCACACAAGTAGTCAAGTAATAGCAACATATGCCGGTATACTCTGCCACCGGTAGGACGTATAAGACCAGCACCTAGATCACATAACATAAAACCCTAGTGACATGTCACTTGTATCCTAATTTATTCCTAAAGTTCAATTGGGATTTCTCGCTTGCCAAAATGTTAAAACATTAAAAATACAATTATAATAAGGCTTATTTAACATACGAACTTACCTCAGTTATAAAAATGGCCAAAGGGATCTATTCATCAATTACTTTGTTTTTCCCTCGATCTAGACCTGAACTTCATTTTTCTTGATCTATAATACCACATTTACCTTATTTAATCATCACATTACTCAATTCAGCCCAAAAGCGCTTTGTGGCAAAATTTACTTTTTACCCCTAACTTTTTAACTTTTTACAATTTTGTCCCTAAGCTCGTAAAATGAATTTCTTTTAATTTATTCAGAACCCAATCCTAGCCGAACCTTTTTCATGCTCATGACAGCCCACACTTTCCATTTATTCACATTTTACCACACATTATACAACATTATACAAATAGGTCCCCTTTTTGACACTTTCATCAAAAATCACTTGTAAATGTTGTTTATCTAACATCAAGCATACATATTCTACCATTAAACATCAAAATACACACATATTCATCATGGGTCAAATTTTATATTTTAATCATTCTTCAAATTAGTCCCTGGAAAGGCTAGATTAGGTGAAGACAACTTCAAAAACATAGAAATCGTTAAAAACGGGGCAAGAACGGATTACAATCGAGCTTGAAAGTGGCCAAAACCCTGGCTATGGACTCCCTTGAAAATTTGGCTATGAGGATGAAGATGAATAAAAATTTTGAATTTATTTTAGCTTATTAAATCATTTAATTACTAGTTTAACAAAATACCCTTAATGTAAAACTTTGGAAATTCTCCTAACCATGTCCATTTTTGTCCACTAAAAAGTATAATGGTATAATTATCATTTAAGGACCTCTAATTTAAGAATTCATGACAATTAAACACCTTTAGCTAAGGGAACTCAAATTTGGCACCTATTGTAATTTAGTCCTTCTAGTCAAATTGAGCACTCAATCGATAAAATTTCCTAACAATATTTTCACACATTTATTCTATCATGTGGTAGACCTTTAAGAAATAATAAAATAAATATTTCTACTTTGGATTTGTGGTCCCAAATCAACTATTTTGATTTGACCCAAAAACTAGCTGTTACAAAGAAAATAACATAAGGTAAAGATCCCCCTTTTCTTATTTATTTGCAGATCCCTCAGAATCAGACTCATCTTTTACTCCATCATCTTTGTTTTTTCATGAATTGCTTTGTTCCCTCTTCGATAGTAGACTCTATGGTTCAAATATAAAATTTGGAAACTCAAGCACAAAAATAAACAAGTCATTGAATATTTTCGTAATAGCGCTTCTCATTGAGTCATCCCATATTTTTGAATATCTTCAGTAAGTTTGTTGTTACCACTGCATATGTTGCATTATGTCCATCAACTTTGATAGCTCATCTTGAAGATCTGGATGAGGCAATTGAGTTCTGACCATTGACTTTGTCATGTCAGGTTTTGTAATATCCTGAATTAGGGCTTAATCAGAATAGTGGTTTTGTGACCACAAATCCGAGATAGAAATAATTATTGTATAATTATTTTGATGATTGTGATATGATTGCATGATTGTGTGAAAATTTCGTGATGAAATTCTATGCCTAAAGTGTTTAAATTGAAAGTAGGGACTAAATCGAATAAGTTGCAAAATTTGCATTCTAGAAGTTTTTAGTATGAAATTACATTGAAATATTAATTAGGAGGTCTTAAATAGAATTTGACCAATTTCTAAGTCTATGGACAAAAATTGGACATGGATGGAATTTTTGGAAAGTTTAGTAGTAAGGGCATTTTGGTCATTTAGTTATTAAAATGAATTAAAAACAAAATTAAAAGCCAATTTTTGTCCATCTTCTTCATTAGGCTGAAATTTCAAGGGTTCTCCATAGCTAGGGTTTGTTTCAAGCTTCCAAGCTCCATAGTAAGTGATTCCAAGCCCCGTTTTTAATGTTCTTTACGTTTTTGGAATCCCTGTAGCTCGATTAAGCTTATTCTAGCAATAATTCAACCTAGGGTTTATATTTGGAAAAATACCCATAGGTGAAATTTGTGTATTTTGATGTTTTATGATAGAATATGAGGTTTTAAATTATGTTAGACAACTTGTGCTACACGGTTTTGAGTGAAAACGAGTAAAAGGGCTTAATCGGTAAAAATACCTAATAGTCATAAGTACATGTTAGAGTGTGAATTTGATATTTTCATAAAGGGAAAAATGATCAGCATGTCATAAAACATAAGAATAAGGGATAAAGTTTAATTCCCGAGCCTAGAGGCCAAAGCGTAATTATGCAAAAGTTTAGGGGCAAAAGTGTAATTTTCCAAAGTTTGTATTAAATGCTGTTTTGATGAATGTATGTATTAAATAAGATTAATTTGGTATTATAGATCAAGAGAAACGGGAATCAAGTCGCGATCGAGGAAAATAAAAGATTGTGGACTAAATTGCAAAATCTTTATATTTTGGTACCAAGGTAAGTTCATGTGTAAATAATGTAGCATAATTGTTATTTTTAAGTTATTGATGTTAATTATATGATATGCTGATTTTTTATCGTGAAATATTATGCTTTGTGGTTAATGTTGAGTAATATGCAAATTATGTTTACTGCTTGATAAATATGAATTGCTACCAAGTATCGGTTTCGATATTCTGTAGAATACGGCTAATGTCAGATCGAGGGAAAAAGCCCGTTTGAACCTTAGGAATAGATTAGGATACAAGTGACATGTCACTAGGATATTTGAGCATTCGAACTCGTTGAGTTGAGTCTGAGTTCACTTATGGATGCGAATGTTCGAACTCGTTGAGTTGAGTCCGAGTTCACTTATGGATGAGAAACACCCGAGCTCATTGAGTTAAGTCCGAGTCACCTATGGGCGGGTTACATGATTGCTTGATTACATATGTGGCACTTATGTGCAAATTATCCGTGTATTCGAGTTATATTCTGATATGTTCAACGAGTGAAAATTTCTATGAAATGGAAGAACACTTAAGATGCAAGTGACATTTTGGTAAGTGTTATGAAATGGGCACTTTGGACAGGTATGTACTTAACCCTCGGGTTGAAAATAGATACAACAATGGTAAAGTGGTAAGATGATGAATGATGTTTAGAAATGTGATATATGTTTTGGTGATGCCATGCTAAGGTTGTTTGGTATAATTGTATTGTTATGTTACTTGTTATTTGCATATGAACTTACTAAGCATTTATGCTTACTCCTTCCTTTTCATTCATTGTAGTTTTGAACAAGTTAGCTCGGGAATCGGGACAAGTCGAAGTTTCGATCACACTATCCGAAGGATTTCTATTGGTAAATGGCTTGTAAAACTTAAGTATGGCATGTATAGCAATGTACCTATTTTGTGTAAATAATTTTATAATACGACCATGTTTGGTTGAGAAAATGTTTGATATTGATAAGTCATGGTGATGGCTAATTAGATCATGTTTGGTATCATGGAAGTTTAATAGGTTATCTAGTTCATATAAAAATTCATGGAAAGATGAAACTTGCCTTAAAACAGAATATAGCTGCAGCAATGACATGAATTTGAAAAATCACTAAAAATAGTATAAGTGGAACTAAATGATGATTAAGTTATGAAATTGAAGCTTAATGAGTCTATTTTCATGTGGATTGAACAAAACAGGCATATAAATTATATTTTACGAGATATTTAATCTTTTCTGAAATAGGGCCAGAATGATTTCTGGATCCCTTGTTCTGACTTTAAAAATATATAATAAATTTTAAAAAAATAATTATAAGTTGTTCTTTACATGTACAGATTCCTTATTGAGTCCAGTTTTAAGAGAAACAAATCTCATAGTCATTGAAATTTTGTATAGAGAGATATCTGATTGGTAATACACAGAGGTCAGAGCACTTGAACCCTGAAATAGGGGAGACTTTAACTAATAAACTGTAATAATTGGCCCAACCAAAAATTCTAAAAAAATTTATTAAATAGATATATGAGTCTAGATTTAGGGGAAATTTACAGATCTTGATTTCGAGTTTCGTAACTCGAGATATGATTTTTCTTGTAACTGTGACGCAGATAGCTAGAAAGTTGTGAATATAGAAACAAATGATTCGAAGTACTTAAATTGATAAATTATGTTCGGTAACACCTCAAGCTTGATTCTGGCGTCGGTCTCGGGCGTGGGGGTGTTACATTTGGTGGTATCAGAGTAGGTTTAGTCTGTTCTCGGACTAGTGTTGTATGTACGAATTTTTGCTATACATGCCATATGTATAAATTGTGATAGTGTGACGACTTCTGACCTTTTTAAATGATTTTTATATAGTAAATGGATCCCGATCCAGCTGTGGCAGATGAAGTAGAGAGTAATGCGTCAGATCCGGCTGAAGGGGCAGCGCCGACTGAAAACCCACCTCCTATTGTTGGTCAGGGAGGAGGAGAAAGGGATCAAGAAGCCTTTCTCCAAATGATGAGTGCATGGTACACTGAGTTCGTTCGTACGAACCCAAATGTACAACCTCCCCCACCTCCTCCAATTCCTCAACCTATGCCTCCGATGCCTCAAGGAGTGGATATAATAAAATTTCACAGAAACCCTGTTGATAGAATTCGTAAACAAGGGGCTGAAGAATTTAGAGCAAATCATCGATGATGATGCAGAGAAAGCAGAGTTCTGGCTTGAAAATTCTATCCGGGTATTTGATGAATTATCTTGTACACCTGAAGAATGTTTGAAATGTGCTACATCTTTTTTGAGAGATTCAGCCTATAATTGGTGGAAAACTTTAATTTCGGTGGTACCGAGAGAGAGGGTAACCTGGGAATTCTTCCAAGAAGAGTTTCGGAAGAAATATATTAGTGAAAGATTTATTGATCAGAAATGTAAAGAGTTTCTTGAGCTGAAGCAAGGTAATGTGATAGTCTCAGAATATGAAAGAGATTTTGTTCGATTGAGTAAGTATGCCAGGGAATATATTTCTACAGAAGCCAAGATATGCCGACGATTTGAAGACGGGCTCAACGAAGACATTAACGTATTTGTCGGGATCCTTGAACTGAAAGAAATGGTAGTACTGGTTGATTGAGCTTGCAAGGCTGAAGAACTACTTAAAGAGAAGAGAAAGGTAGAGGCTGAGACACGAAATTGGAAGAAAAGGCCAATGAGTAAGGCACCTTCACAAAGAACCGGAAAGTCAAGAAATATGAATCCTCATTCCCAAGTTTCACTGGGCAATCATATGGAAATTTTAAGAAGCGAGAATGTGGGTCCTAAATCTCGAATACTTCTACGACTAGTGTAGGGAACTCGAGATTTGTTAAACCCGAGTGCCCGTGTGTGTGGAGAAATCATTTTTGGTCCGTGCAGAGCACATGAATGTTTTTGATGTGGTTCTCCAGATCATTTTATTAGAGATCGCCAGAGAGAGCCGAGAAAGAAAAATTTGAGAATGTAAAAGCTAGTGGTGCAGACTTGAGGAAAGGTATCGAGAAAAGTTTGGAAGTGAAACAAGCGAGTAAGAATGTAGCGAGAGATGCAGCAGTTAGATCTGAAGGAAGAGCTCCGGCTAGAACTTATGCTATTAAAGCGCGTGAGGATGCTTCCTCACCCGATGTGATTACCAGTACATTTTCTCTTTAAGATATTAATGTTATTGCTTTGATTGATCCCGGTTCTACTCATTCATATGTATGCATGAAGCTGGTGTCTAGTATGAATATACCTGTTGAGAACACAGAATTTATGGTTAGACTGTCGAATCCATTAGGCAAATGTGTGATAGTTGATAAAGTATGCAAGAAATGTCCTTTAATGATTCGGGGTCATTACTTTCCAGCCGACTTGATGTTGTTGCCGTTTGATGAATTTGATGTTATTTTGGGTATGGATTGGTTGACATTGCATGATGCTATAGTAAATTGCAAAGAAAAGGTTATAGAATTAAAGTGTGAAAACGGTGAAACTCTACGGGTTGAATCAGATAAATCAGAGGCATTGTCTAGTGTGATTTCTTAGATGTCGGCTCAGAGATATTTGAGAAAGGGTTATGAAGCTTATTTGGCGTATGTAATTAATACAAAAGAAGTTGAAAAAAAACTTGAATCAGTGCCGGTTGTGTGTGAATTTGCGGATGTATTTCCAGAAGAATTGCCGGGTTTGCCTCTAATCAGGGAAGTAGAATTTGGTATTGATTTGATACCGGGAACAGCTCTGATCTCAATTGCTCCATATAGAATGGCACCAACAGAGTTGAAAGAATTAAAGTCACGATTGCAAGAGTTGGTGATAAAGGCTTTGTAAGAACGAGTTTTTCACCTTGGGGTGCTCCTGTGTTATTTGTGAAAAAGAAGGATGGTTCTATGAGATTATGTGTTGATTATCGGCATTTAAACAAGGTGACAATCAAAAACAAGTATCCATTGCCGAGAATTGATGATTTGTTTGATCAGCTAAAAGGAGCGACATGGTTTTCAAAGATTGACTTGAGATCTGAGAGTCAGATGTGCCTAAAACTGCTTTTAGAACAAGGTACAGTCATTGTGACTTTTTAGTTATGCCATTCAGGTTGACAAATGCTCCTGCTGTGTTTATGGATTTAATGAATCGCATATTTCGGCCATACTTGGACAAATTTGTTGTGGTGTTTATAGATGATATTTTAATTTATTCAAAAGATGAGACAGAGCATGCTGAGCATTTGAGGATAGTTTTACAAACTTTGAGAAATAAGCAGTTATATGCCAAGTTTAGTAAAAGTGAATTTTGGCTCCGGGAAGTTGGATTTTTGGGTCATATTGTTTCAGGTGATGGTATACGGGTTGATCCTAGTAAAATTTTAGCCATTATTGATTGGAAACCATCAAAAACGAATCAAGTTAGAAGTTTCTTGGGGCTAGCTGGGTATTATCGGTGGTTTGTAAACGGATTTTCTATAATTGCTGCTCCTATGACTAGACTACTCCGAAAGTATGTTAAATTTGAATGGACGGAAGAATGTCAACAAAGTTTCAAAGAATTGAAAAAGTTATTAATCAAGCACCGAGATTAGTACAACCCGAATCAGGTAAAGAATTTGTGGTGTATAGTGATGCTTCTCTAAATGGTTTGGGGTGTGTACTCATGCAAGAAGGAAAAGTGGTGGCTTATGCTTCGAGGCAGTTAAAACCTCATGAGAGGAATTATCCTACTCACAATTTGGAATTGGCTGCGGTGGTGTTTGCTTTGAAGATTTGGCGACATTATTTGTATGGTGAAAAGTGCTGGATATATACCGACCACAAAAGCTTAAGTACTTGATGTCACAAAAAGACTTGAATTTGAGACAACGAAGATGGTTGGAGTTATTGAAAGATTACAAGCTTGTTATTGATTATCATCTGGGAAAGGCGAATGTGGTTGCCGATGCTTTAAGCAGAAAGTTGTTGGTTGCTCTGAGAGTTATGAACACTCAGTTGAAAATGTCAGATGATAGTTCAATTCTAGCAGAGATAAGAGCTAGACCGATGTTTTTACAAGAGATTTCTGAAGCTCAGAAAAATGATCAACATTTGCTAGCCAAGAGAAGACAGTGTGAAGCTGATACGGGATCAGATTTCAAAATCGGTTCTGATGGTAGCTTGATGTTTAAAAATCAGATTTGTGTACCGAAAAATGATGAGTTGATTCAAAAGATTTTGCATGAAGCACATAATGGCTGTTTGGCGGTTCATCCGGGCAGTACGAAAATGTATAATGACTTGAAGAAAATGTATTGGTGGAGTGGAATGAAAAGAGATATTTTCGAGTTTGTATCAAAGTGCTTAATTTGTCAACAGGTGAAAGCTGAACACCAAGTACCTTCAGGATTACTTCACCTATTACGGTTCCCGAATGGAAACGGGATCGATTGCTATGGATTTGTTTTAGGGTTGCCATTGACTCGGGAAAAAAGATGCCATCGGGTAATAGTTAATGATCGACTAAATCGGCTCATTTTATTCGACGCACGCACGGATTATTCTCTTAATAAGTTGGCTGAATTGTATATCCGTGAGATTGTTAGACTTCATGGAATACCTTTGTCAATCATTTCGGATAGAGATCCGAGATTTACTTCACGGTTTTGGCAAAAGTTGCAAGAGGCATTAGGTACAAAGTTAAATTTCAAAGATCGCCTTTCATCCACAAACCGATGGGCAATCAGAGAGAGTAATTCAGATTCTTGAAGACATGCTCAGATGTTGCGTATTGGAATTTCAAGGCAGTTGGGAAAGGTACTTACCGTTGGTAGAATTTGCTTATAAAAATAGTTACCAGACAAGTTTGAAAATGGCACCTTATGAAGCATTATATGGTCGTAAGTGTCGAACACCTTTGTATTGGACTGAACTCAAGGAAAATCAGATTTATGGAGTTGATCTAATAAAAAAAACCGAATAAAAGGTGAAAGTGATTCGAGATTGTTTGAAAGCTACTTCAGATAGACAGAAATCTTATGCAGATTTGAAACGAAAAGAAATCGAGTTTCAAGTTGGTGATAAGGTATTTTTGAAAGTGTCTCCATGGAAGAACGTCCTTAGATTTGGACGAAAGGGCAAGTTAAGTCCTCGTTTTATTGGGCCGTATGAAATAATTAAAAAAGTTGGACCGGTAGCATATCGGCTAGCATTACCACCTGAATTAGAGAGAATTCATGATGTGTTCCACGTATCTATGCTACGTCGGTATCGTTCAGATCCTTCACATATAATTTCACAGACAAAAATTGAACTACGACCGGATATGACTTACGAAGAAGAACCGATTAAGATCTTAGCTCGAGAGGTCAAGAAACTAAGAAATAAAAGTGTCGCTCTCGTGAAAGTATTGTGGCAAAAGCATGGGGTAGAAGAGACTACATGGGAACCTGAAGAAACTATGAGAAACCAATACCCACACTGCTTTTCAAGAAGATTTTCGAGGGCGAAAATTCTTAAAAGGGGGGAGAGTTGTAATATCCTAAATTAGGGCTTAATCGGAATAGTGGTTTCGTGACCACAAATTCGAGATAGAAATAATTATTTTATAATTATTTTGATGATTATGATATGATTGCATGATTGTGTGGAAATTTCGTGATGAAATTCTATGCCTAAAGTGTTTAAATTGAAAGTAGCGACTAAATCGAATAAGTAGCAAAATTTGCATTCTAGAAGTTTTTAGTATGCATTGAAATATTAATTAGGAGGTCATAAATAGCAATTTGACCAATTTCTAAGTCTATGGAAAAAAATTGGACATGGATGGAATTTTTGGAAAGTTTAGTAGTAAGGGCATTTTGGTCATTTAGTTATTAAAATGAATTAAAAACAAAATTTAAAAGCCAATTTTTGTCCATCTTCTTCATTAGGCCGAAATTTCAAGGGTTCTCCATAGCTAGGGTTTGTTTCAAGCTTCCAAGCTCCATAGTAAGTGATTCCAAGCTCCGTTTTTAATGTTCTTTATGTTTTTGGAATGCCGGTAGCTTGATTAAGCTTATTCTAGCAATAATTCAACCTAGGGTTTATATTTGGAAAAATACCCGTAGGTGAAATTTGTGTATTTTGATGTTTTATGATAGAATATGAGGTTTTAAATTATGTTAGACAACTTGTGCTACTCGGTTTTGAGTGAAAACGAGTAAAAGGGCTTAACCGGTAAAAATACCTAATAGTCATAAGTACATGTTAGAGTGTGAATTTGATATTGTCATAAAGGGAAAAATGATCAGCATGTCATAAAACATAAGAATAAGGGATAAAGTTTAATTCCCGAGCTTAGGGGCAAAAGTGTAATTATGCAAAAGTTTAGGGGCAAAAGTGTAATTTTCCAAAGTTCGTATTAAATGCTGTTTTGATGAATGTATGTATTAAATAAGATTAATTTGGTATTATAGATCAAGAGAAACGGGAATCAAGTCGCGATCGAGGAAAAGAAAAGATTGTGGACTAAATTGCAAAATCTTTATATTTTCGTACCAAGGTAAGTTCATGTGTAAATAATGTAGCATAATTGTTATTTTTAAGTTATTGATGTTAATTATATGATATGCTGATTTTTTATCGTGAAATATTATGCTTTGTGGTTAATGTTGAGTAATATGCAAATTATGTTTACTACTTGATAAATATGAATTGCTACCGAGTATCGGTTTCGATATTCCGTGGAAGACGGCAAATGCCAGATCGAGGGAAAAAGCCCGTTTGAACCTTAGGAATAGATTAGGATACAAGTGACATGTCACTAGGATATTTGAGCATTCGAACTCGTTGAGTTGAGTCAGAGTTCACTTATGGATGCGAATGCTCGAACTCGTTGAGTTGAGTCCGAGTTCGTGAGATGTAACTAGGCATCCGAACTCGTTGAGTTGAGTCCGAGTTCACTTATGGATGCGAACGCCCGAGCTCGTTGAGTTGAGTCCGAGTTCACTTATGGGCGGGTTACATGATTGCTTGATTACATATGTGGCACTTATGTGCAAATTATCCGTGTATCCGAGTTATATTCCGATGTGTTCAACGGGTGAAAATTTCTATGAAATGGAAGAACACTTAAGATGCAAGTGACATTTTGGTAAGTGTTGTGAAATGGGTACTTTGAACAGGTATGTACTTAACCCTCGGGTTGAAAATAGATACAACAACGATAAAGTGGTAAGATGATGAATGATGTTTAGAAATGTGATATATGTTTTGGTGATGCCATGCTAAGGTTGTTTGGTATAATTGTATTGTTATGTTACTTGTTATTTGCATATGAACTTACTAAGCATTTATGCTTACTCCTTCCTTTTCATTCATTGTAGTTTTGAACAAGTCAGCTCAGGGATCGGGACAGGTCGAAGTTTCGATCACACTATCCGAAGGATTTCTATTGGTAAATGGCTTGTAAAACTTAAGTATGGCATGTATAGCAATGTACCTATTTTGTGTAAATAATTTTATAATATGGCCATGTTTGGTTGAGAAAATGTTTGATATTGATAAGTCATGGTGATGGCTAATTAGATCATGTTTGGTATCATGGAAGTTTAATAGGTTATCTAGTTCATATAAAAATTCATGGAAAGATGAAACTTGCCTTAAAACAGAATATTGCTGCAGCAATGACATGAATTTGAAAAATCACTAAAAATAGTATAAGTGGAACTAAATGATGAGTAAGTTATGAAATTGAAGCTTAATGAGTCTATATTCATGTGGATTGAACAAAACAAGCATATAAATTATATTTTATGAGATATTTAAACTTTTGTGAAACAGGGCCAGAATGATTTCTGGATCCCCTGTTTTGACTTTAAAAATATATAATAAATTTTAAAAAAATAATTATAAGTTGTTCTTTACATGTACAGATTCCTTATTGAGTCTAGTTTTAAGAGAAACAAACCTCATAGTCATTGAAAGTTTGTATAGAGAGATATCTGATTGGTAATACACAGAGGTCAGAGCACTCGAACCTTGAAATAGGGGAGACTTTAACTAATAAACTGTACTAATTGGCCCAAACAAAAATTATAAAAAAATTTAGTAAATAGATATATGAGCCTATATTTAGGGGAAATTTACAGATCTTGATTTCGAGTTTCGTTACTCGAGATATGATTTTTCTTGTAACTGTGACACAGATAGCTAGAAAGTTGTGAATGTAGAAACAAATGATTTGAAGTACTTAAATTGATAAATTATGTTCGGTAACACCTCAAGCTCGATTCCGGCGTCAGTCTCGGGTGTGGGGGCGTTACAGGCTTGGTTGTTGGTTCCATTGGTTCTGCCTTATTCGGGACTTCAGCTGATTGCATTGGTTCGATCTTTGTGGGATCTTTATCTTCTTCTTCTTTGGAATCCTCGCTCTCTTCAACTCATTGCTAGAGAACAGATTCTTTGGCTATTTAGTTGAGGACCCAATCTGTGATTGTGTCCTATCTATAACTTGTCTTCTTTGCGTTTGCAAGAATTTTAGCTTTCAAGCACAAAATTGTTATCGTAAAAGGGAAGTAAGTTGGGCTAGAATGTCTCACAACACAATTCTGCATTTCTCAGAATAATTTGTCCCACATCAATGGTCTTTGCAGTTAAAATCGAGTAAATAAGACGATTTGCTCTAACGAAATTGTATTCCCGTGTGAAATAGACATTAGGCTAAACCAAATGAAATAGAACCATACCTTCGCTAGTGGTGTCAAATATTCTCTACGACAAGTGTGAATTCCTTGTTTTGACACAGTCCACTTAGAACTTGGAACTGTAAGTTCCCCGAGAACTTCTTGCATATTTTTAGCCTCAATATTTCTCATCAAGGAGGAATATTCATCATCTTCAAAATCAGGTAATTCAAGGAATTCATTAATATCAGTTGAGCTTATTGGTACCTTGATTCTTCGGATAGAAACTTCTATTATTCACGAACTAATTCCTCATTTGCGTCTTTTGTCACAAAACAATTCCAATTGAGAGCTTCAGCAATTTGTCGAATGCATGCCATGAAATCGATATAGTTGCTTTCTTTCAATGTAAAGCCTTTTTCAGGGTACATATCGTATCTCGCATTGGCTTCTTTACAGTGAAATTTGTTTTGTGATTCGTTAATTTGGATAGAGGCATGAGTTCTTTTGCAAGGCATGATTAGGCTGAACATAAGATGAAAAAAAATAATTTCTCAAAATTTCAATTAGTATAAAATATTAACAATTCGAAATAAATTGAAAAGTTGAATAATTAAAATGAATTAAAATTTTGGAGAAAACTTTCTTACAACCTTATATAAAAATTAAGTACACAAGAAATAGAATTAGAAGCAAAAGAATTTAATTGAGGGATGGTTGGAAGGGTTATCGGCCAAATGTGATGGAAGTGTTGCACAAATTTGACAAGGGGTGTTTTGTTTATGTAATGGTGTGCATGGCACAAGGAAGAAATGGCAGCAGCGCACGCCCTTGGCATGAGCGCGGCAGCAGCCAACAATGTCAATTGAGCAGAAAGGGCTGGTGAGTTGGCGTACGTGAGCTGGAGTTGGATGCGTGCAGAGTAGGATGTGCAAAGTAGCAGCGGCACGCGATGGTCGACTGGAGCAAGTGCGGGTGTGAGCGACTTTGGAACTAACTAGCGACGTGCGCGATAGGGTAGGTAGTGAGGTGTGTGTGAGGGTGGCTACTAGGTGACGTGCACGATGGGGCAAGTCACGAGTTGCGTGCGAGGGTGGCTACTGGGCGATGAAGCTACTAAGGGTACTGGTGATAGGTGCTGGAGGGAAGGATGGAGATTAGTTTACGTGATGTGAAAAAGTGTAGAAGGTGATTGGAATTTATAGTGAAGAGGGTAAGAGTTCAATTAAAATTCTTAGAACAAAATAATAGTTAAAATATTCTAAGTTCTAATTCTACAGAAAGTTAATAACAATTAATAATTAATATTATTCATATTAAATTATTATTTGCTATTAATTTATTTGAAAAAAAACTATTAATTAAAATATGATCAAATTTAAACAAATCCAAATTCTATGCAAAGTTGATAATAATTAATATATATTATAATAAATATAATTATATACTAGTTATTATCTTCTTATTTATTAAAATTAAATTAAAAACATTTATTTTAGATTCCTTTGAAAATATTCACAAAAAGAGACATCTAACTTTTAATATTCACAAAAAGAGAAACTAAATTTTAAAAATAGTTCAATTAAGTACCTAGACTTAAAGAAAATTTGAAAAATGAGTTGGGATTAAGACTTGGATCAAAATTGACCATTTTATTTGAAAAACTAAAAATTTATTTTGCTATTTAGGAAATAATTTCTTAGAAGATTATGTTAAAATCAATTCCAAGGAAAGATTAGAGGGGTCACAAGCGGTTCCACTTAAGTTCTAATCTCCTAGATAGAATTTATTTAAACATACTAATCCTAAAAATATACCCTAAATAATTTATTTAAAAAGAAAAATGAGAAAATTTAAATATATGATAAAATGAATGAGACTGTATCCTGCTCAATTTTATCCCCTCAGTAATGTTTTAAGCGCTGAGCATTGAATCGAAAATTACATCCCTTACCTTGAAGTTCGACAACTCCATATAGGAAAACTTGGTAAATCGTAAATGGACTGGACCAATGTGATTTTAACTTACCTGGAAAGAACCTTAATCTGGAATTGAATAACAAGGCTTGCTGACCAGCTTCAAATTCTCGAACTCGAATGTGCTTGTCATGCCATCTTTTAAGTCTTTCCTTGAATAGTTTGGCATTCTCGTATGAGAACATTCGAAACTCTTCTAACTCATTGAGTTGAAGCATCCGTTTCTCTTTAACAAGCTTAAGATCCAAGTTGAGTTGTTGGAGAGCCCAGCAGCTTTGTGTTCTAACTCGAAAAGTAGATGACAAACTTTGCCAAAGACCAACCTATAAGGTGACATCCCTAAAGTGTCTTATATGCTATCTTATAGGCCCATAAAGCATCATCCAGTCTTTTGGACCAATCTCGCTGGTTCAAGTAAACTACCTTCTCGAGTATGCCTTTTATCTCTTTATTTTCCAGTTTAGCTTGCCCGTTTGTCTGCAGATGATAAGCTGTGGCAACCTTGTGCTTCACTCCATGTTTTTCGAGTAACCATTTCAACCATTTGTTCACAAAATGGGACCCTTCATCATTGATGATAGCTCTCAGGGTTCCAAACCTTGTGAACACATGCTTTTGCAAAAACTTCATCACAACCTTAGCATTGATTGAATATGCCTCAGCCTCAACCCACTTAGAGACGTAGTCAACTGCTACCAATATGTATTTGTGACCAAAAGACGGAGGGAATAGGCCAAAGAAGTCAATACCCAAAACATTGAATAATTCTACCTCAATGATGTTTGTTCGGGGCATCTTCTTGCTATTGGTGATGTTTCCAACACTCTTTATGTAAGCATACGCGTCTTTGAATAGTGTTGGCTAAAAGAATTCAACTTGCAATACTTTGGCTACAGTATGTGTACCTCCTTAATGTCCCCCATTCAAAGTTGTGTGGCAATGATATAGAATCTTATGTATTTCAGCTTCTGCCACGCATCTCCTGATCATTTGATCTGTACACTTTTTGAACAAGTATGGTTCTTCCCAGAAATAATATTTCACATTGTGAAGAAACTTTTTCTTTTCATGATACGTCTTATCAATCAGCATCAAACCATAAGCTAAATAGTTAGCAAAATCAACAAACCAAGGGGTATTATGGACATGATTTACCTTTAGTATGTGTACATTTGGGAATGTCTCCTGAATGGGTATAAATGGAAAATTCCCTTCTTGTAGCTCCAATCTGGACAAGTGTTCTGCTACTTGGTTTTCTACTCCCTTTCGATCTTGAATTTCTAGATCAAATTCTTAGAGTAAAAGTACCCATCGGATTAATCTCGGCTTGGCATCCTTCTTGTTAAGTAAATACTTAATTGTCAAATGATCCGTATAGACAGTCACTTTGGTACCTATAAGATAATATTGAACCTTGTCAAAAGCAAACACAATATCAAGTAACTCTTTCTCTGCTACCGCATAATTCAATTGAGCTCTCGTCAGAGTCTGACTTGCATAATAGATGGGATGAAAAACTTTGTTCCTTCGCTGGTCCATCACAGCTTCTATCGTGAAGTCACTTGTATCACACATCAGTTCAAATGGCAAATCCCAGTCTGGTGTGATGATGATGGGTGCCGAAACTAACAGACTCTTCAAATCATTGAAAGCTCTTAAGCACTCCTCATCAAATTTGAACATCATGTCCTTCTCCAATAATTTGTATAAGGGTTTAGCAATTTTGGAAAAGTATTTGATAAATCTATGATAGAAACTGGTGTGGCCCAAAAAGCTCTTAACACCCTTCACATATGTTGGAGGTGGGATTTTCTCAATCATATCTACCTTTGCTTTATCTACCTTGATTTCATGTCTCGTTATCCGATGCCCTAGAACAATACTTTTCCCAATTGAGTACGAAGTTTGTTTCTTCGCATCGTCTTATTACCTTGGCTAGATTGGCTAGGCAATCATCATATGTTTCTCTGAATATTGAAAAATCATCCATAAACACTTCCAAGTAATTTTCAACCATGTCAGTAAAAATAGACATCATACATCTTTGAAATGTAGTAGGTGCATTACATAAACCAAATGGCATGCGTCTAAATGCAAATGTACTGTACGGGGATGTGAATTTTGTTTTGTGTTGATCTTCTGGTGCTACTATAATCTGAGTATACCCCAAGTATCTATCGAGAAAACAATAATAGTCTCGCCCCGCAAGTCTATCCAGCATTTGGTCCAAGAATCGTAAAGGAAAGTTATCTTTTCGAGTTGCCTTGTTCAACTTCTGGTAATCTATACAAATTCTCCATCCCGTAACCATTCTAGTTGATATAAACTTATTATTCTTGTTCTCAATAACTGTAATACCTCATTTCTTTGGCACATACTAGACTGGACTTACCCATGAACTATCTGAGATAAGGTAAATTATACCCGCACCTAACCACTTAATGATTTCTTTCTTTACCATATCCTTCATGATGGGGTTCAGTATTCATTGTCCATCAATCGTCTCTCTCTTGCCATCTTCTAGGATGATCTTATGCATGCATACAGATGGACTAATGCCATAAATATCGGCTATAGTCCATCTGATAGCCTTCTTAAATTGTTTCAACACTAGGATGAGTTTCTCTTCTTGCTATTCGGTCAATTCCGCTGAAACAATCAAAGAAAAAGTAGAAGCATTACCTAAATAAACAAATTTTAAATGTGAGGGAACTATCTTTAGTTCTAATTTAGCTGGCTCTTCAATTGACACTTTCGGCTGGATGTAATCTCTATTTTCTAACTTTAAAGATTCAAAGTGGGATTATGGATTAAATCCCCTTTGATTAACTTCTAGCAAAGCTGAGTATTCATCCTCCTCTTCATCATTTGGAGGGTCTGATGTCAAAATTTGCTCCAAGGGTCCTCAACATAGTTGAGTTCCTTTTCCATGATTAATTCCACTAACTCGGATATTGTAGAACAATCATAAACTATGTTAGGAAATCATATAGACTTAAAAACATTAAATGTTACCTGGTCGTCCTGAACACGCATAGTAAGCTCGCCCTTCTGCACATCGATAAAGGTCCTTCCAGTTTCTAAGAAAGGCCTTCTTAAGATGATTGGCACTCTTTATCTGCTTCAAAGTCTAGAATAACAAAGTCAGTAGGGAAAATAAATTTATCTACACGCACCAATACATCTTCAATTTTTCCTTCTGGATGTGCTAAAGATTGATTTGCTAATTGAAGTATAACCGTAGTAGGTCTAACTTCACCTATCCCCAACTTTCTGAATATGGAGATGGGCATCAAGTTGATGCTTGAACCCAAATCGCAAAATGCCTTACCATAGTAAGTTGATGCGATATTGCAGGGTATGGTAAAACATCCAGGATCCTTTAACTTTGAGGGTAGTTTATCTTGAACGTATGCATTGCATTCCTTCATTAGGCTACCATCTCAACTTCTCTAATTCTTCATTTCTTATACATGATATCCTTCATGAATTTGACATAATTTGGCATTTGTTCATGTGCTTCTACCAACGAAATGTTGATATGAATTTGCTTGAGTACATCTAGGAACTTCTTGAACTAGACTCCCTGCTTCTGCTTCTGAAGTCTTTGAGGGTAGGGTGGTAGAGGATTCTTTACTGGAACTAGCTGATTCGTCTTCTGTGGCAATTCTGCATCTGACAAAGTTGTTAATTTATTAGAATTAATTGGTTCAGAAGTTACCTTATCAGATTTTGTAAGTTCTGGTTCCAGTGGAACTGTAATTTTAATACTCGGTTGAACTTCCACTGAGTCTTGAGCATCAGCCAGCTCCTATTCAACTTCAACAGTGTTGGGCTCTAATGTCTTTTCACTTCTCAATGTCAATACTTTACAATGCTCTTTCCCAGAATCTCTCAAATTCTTCGTATCACTAGGCAAAACACCTTTTGGATGGTTTCTAAGTTCAATGTGGCTTTTTGGCTTTGGATTAAGGCATCATTTTTGGCTATGTATGCCTTCAACAAGTTTTCTAAGACATAGGAGGATTCAACTTGAGGTTGCTTCTGAACTTCATGGGTAAAAAGAGGTGGCTGGGTGTAACACCCCTAACCCTTATCCGTCGCCAGACTAGGGTTAAAGGCATTTCCGGATAAATCAAAACATTTAGCATTTATTTCACAAACATCATAACATCAAAGGTCAAAAATTATCATAATGGCCCTTATATAGGTCATTGAGACCTTAAATGTAACGCCCCGTACCCGATACCATCGCCGAATTCGAACACGAGGTGTTAACAGACTTAATTCATTACTTAAACCGCTCAAACAATTTATTTTTTTAAAAAATTTCCAGTCAAGCTAGCAATCTGCATCACAGTTGCTTAAAAATTCATATCTCGAGTTCCGAAACTCGAAATCCAATTCCATAAATTTTAACTAAAATTAGACTCATATATCTATTTATAATTTGTTTCTAGAATTTTTGGTCAAGCAATTAGTATAGTTTATTAGTTAAAGTCTCCCCTATTTTAGGGTTCGACTACTCTGACCTCTGTGTATTACAAATCAGATATCTCTCTGTACAGAATTTCAATGTCTATGAAGTTTGTTTCTCTTAAAATTAGACTCAATAAGAAATCTGTACATATAAACCATGACTTCTAATTATTTTTTTACAGTTTATTATGAATTTTTAAAGTCAAAATAGGGGATCCACAAATCACTCCGGCCCTGCTTCACAAAAATTCAAATATTTCATAAAATATAATTCATATACCTGTTTTGTTCAATCCATATGAAAATAGACTCATAAATATTCAATTTCATAACTTACTCATCATTTAATTCCATTTCTACTATTTTTAGTGATTTTTCAAATTTACATCACTGCTGCTGCCAGATTCTGTTTTATGGCAAATTTCACTTTACTAAGGATTTTCATGGACTAAATATCATTTTAAACATACATAACATCAAATATGACTTAGACTGGCCATTCCAATGGCTAATCATTTACAAACCCTTTTCTTGCCAAACCATAGCCATATCATAAGATCATTTACACAAAGTGAGTATTTTGCCATACATGCCACATTCAAAACACACAAGCCATTTTACCAATTTAGGCCTTCGGGTAGTGTGAACGAGTCTTCGACCTATCCCGATTCTCAAGCCGGCTTGTCAAAACTATAATGAAAGAAAAGGAGGGAGTAAGCACAAATACTTAGTAAGTTCACATGCAAATAGCAAGTAACATAATCACACAATCCCACAAGAACATTATTTGCATAAACAACACCAAGACATTCACATTTCATTTGTATTTAATATCTTTCTACGATTTCATCATACCAAGTTCTCAACCCGAGGGTTTAAGCACATACCTGTCAAATTTTCTCATTACCACACTTACCAACATGTCACCTTCATTTTAGGCCTTCTTCTTATTCACTTAAGATTCACCCATTGAACACATCGGAATATAATTCGAATACGCGGATCTCATGAACATAAGAGCCATACCCGCAGCTAGACAAACCCAATAGCCTGCGAAACTTATGTAGCTAAGCTACCATGTAACCCGCCCATAAGTGAACTCGGACTCAACTCAATGAGCTCGGGCATTCGCATCCATAAGTGAACTCAGACTCAACTCAACAAGCTCGGATGCCTAGTTACATCTCACGAACTCGGACTCAACTCAACGAGTTCGGAACTCAACCATCCTAGTGACATGTCACTTGTATACTAATCTATTCCCAAGGTTCAAACGGGCTTTTTCTTCGATCACATATCGTTGTCGTCTTCCATGGAATATCGAAACCGACACTCGGTTGAAATTCTTATTTATCAAGTAGTAAACATAGTTTGCATATTACTCAATAATAACCACAAAGCATAATATTTCATGATAAAAATCTTCATATCATATAAATAACTTTAATGATAATAATCATCATATCATATATATAACATTATATTACTTAAATTGACAATTATGTTACCACATTTACACATGAACTTACCTCGGTACAAAATTATTAGCAATCGAGCCTATTCTTCGTAAACTTTGTTTTTCCCTCGATCCCGACTTGAATCTCGTTTCTCGATCTATAATGCCAAATTAATCTTATTTAATACATACATTCATCAAAACAGCATTTAATACAAACTTTGGTAAAATTACATTTTTGCCCCTAAACTTTTGCATAATTACACTTTTGCCCCTAGGCTCGGGAATTAAACTTCATCCCTTATTCTTATGTTTTATGACATGCTGATGATTTTTTCCTTCTATGGTAACATCAAATTCACACTCTAACATGTACTTATGACTATTAGGTATTTTTACCGATTAAGCCCTTTTACTCGTTTTCGCTTAAAATTGAGTAGTACAAGTTGTCTAACATAATTTAAAACCTCATTTTATATCAAAAACACCAAAATACACAAATTTTTTTCCAAATATGAACCCTAGGTTGAATTATTACTAGCATAAGCTTAATCGAGCTACCGGGATTCCAAAAACGTAAAGAACATTAAAAACGGGGCTTAGAATCACTTACTATGGAGCTTGGAAGCTTGAAACAAGCCCTAGCTATGGAGAACCCTTGAAATTTTGGCCTAATGAAGAAGATGGACAAAAATTGGCTTTTAATTTTGTTTTTAATTCATTTTAATAACTAAATGACCAAAATGCCCTTACTACTAAACTTTCCAAAAATTCCATCCATGTCCAATTTTTGTCCATAGACTTAGAAATTGGTCAAATTGCTATTTAAGACCTCCTCATTAATATTCCAAAATAATTTCATACTAAAAAACTCCTAGAATGCAAGTTTTACAAATTATTCGTTTTAGTCCCTAATTTCAATCTAAGCACTTTAGGCATAGGATTTCATCACGAAATTTTCACACAATCATGCAATCATATCATAAACATCAAAATAATTATAAAATAATTATCTCTATCTCGGATTTGTGGTCACGAAACCACTATTCTGATTAGGCCCTAATTCGGGATATTACAACTCTCCCCCCTTTAAGGATTTTCGTCCTCGAAAATCTTCTTGAAATAAAGCAGTGTGGGTATTGGTTTCTCATAGTTTCTTCAGGTTCCCATGTAGTCTCTTCTACCCTGTGCTTTTGCCACAATACTTTCACGAGACCGACACTTTTATTTCTTAGTTGTTTGACTTCTCGAGCTAAAATCTTAATCGGTTCTTCTTCGTAAGTCATATCCGATTCGTAGTTCAATTTCATCGGTGAAATTATATGTGAAGGATCTGAACGATATCGACGTAACATAGATACATGGAACACATCATGAATCTTCTCTAATTCAAGTGGTAATGCTAGCTAATATGCTACCGGTCCAACTTTTTCAATTATTTCATACTGCCCAATAAAACGTGGACTTAATTTGCCTTTCTTGCCAAATCGAGAACTTTCTTCCACGGGGATACTTTCAAAAGCACTTTGTCACCAACTTGATATTCAATCTCTTTTCTCTTCAAATCTGCATACGATTTTTGTGCATGTCGAAAGTCGCTTTCAAGCAATCTCGATGACTTTTACTTTCTCTTTGTTTCCTTAACTAGATCAACCCTCAGAATCTGATTTTCCTTAAGCTCTGTCCAATACAAAGGTGTGCGACATTTACGTCCATACAAAGCTTCATAAGGTGCCATCTTCAAACTCGTCTGATAACTATTATTATAAGCAAATTCTACCAACGATAAATACCTTTCCCAACTACCTTGAAATTCCAATACGCAACATCTGAGCATGTCTTCAAGAATCGAATTACTCTCTCCGATTGTCCATCGGTTTGTGGATGAAAGGCGATCTTTGAAATTTAACTTTGTACCTAATGCCTCTTGCAACTTTTGCCAAAACCGTGAAGTAAATCTCAGATCTCTATCCGAAATGATTGACAAAGGTGTTCCATGAAGTCTAACAATCTCACTGATATACAATTCAACCAACTTTTTAAGAGAATAATCCGTACGTACTGGAATAAAATAAGCCGATTTAGTCAGTCTGTCAACTATTACCCAAATGGCATTTTTCTTCCCCGGAGTTAACGGTAACCCTGATATAAAATCCATAGTAATCCGATCCCATTTCCATTCAGGAACCATGATAGGCTGGAGTAATCCTTAAGGTACTTGGTGTTCAGCTTTCACTTGTTAACAAACTAAGCACTTTGATACAAATTCGGAAATATCTCTTTTCATTCCACTCTACCAGTACATTTTCTTCAAGTCATTATACATTTTCGTACTGCCCAGATGAACCGCCAAACAACCATTATGTGCTTCATGTAAAATCTTTTGAATCAACTCATCATTTTTTGGTACACAAATCTGATTTTTAAATATCAAACAACCATCAGAACCGATTCTGAAATCTGATCCCGTATCATCTTCACACTGCTTTCTCTTGGCTTGTAAATCTTGATCATTTTTCTGAGCTTCAGAAATCTCTTGTAAAAACATCGGTCTTGCTCTTAACTCTGCTAGAAACAATCCATCATTTAATACCTTTAACCGAGTGTTCATAGCTCTCAAAGCAAATAGTAATTTTCTGCTTAAAGCATCGGCAACCACATTCGCTTTTCCCGGATGGTAATCAATAACAAGCTCGTAATCTTTCAATAACTCCAAGCATCTTCACTGTCTCAAATTCAAATCTTTTTGTGACATTAAGTATTTAAGACTTTTGTGGTCGGTATATACTTGGCACTTTTCACCATACAAATAATGTCGCCAAATTTTCAAAGCAAACACTATAGCAGCCAATTCCAAATCATGAGTCGGATAATTTCTTTCGTGAGATTTTAATTGCCTCAAAGCATAAGCCACCACTTTTCCTTCTTGCATAAGTACACATCCTAAGCCATTTCGAGAAGCATCATTATACACCACAAATTCTTTACCTGATTCGGGTTGTACCAACACTGGTGCTTCAGTTAATAACTTTTTCAATTCTTCAAAACTTTGTTGACATTCTTCCGTCCATTCAAATTTAACATTCTTTCAGAGTAGTCTAGTCATAGGAGAAGCAATTATAGAAAATCCATTTACAAACCGCCGATAATACCTAGCTAGCCCCAAGAAACTTCTAACCTCGGTTACATTTTTCGGTGGTTTCCAATCAATAATGGCTGAAATCTTACTAGGATCAACCCATGTACCATCACTTGAAACAATATGATCCAAAAATCCAACTTCCCGGATCCAAAATTCACTTTTACTAAACTTAGCATACAGCTGCTTATCTCTCAAAGTTTACAAAACTATCTTCAAATGCTTAGCATGCTCTGTCTCATCTTTTGAATAAATTAAAATATCATCTATAAACACCACAACAAATTTGTCCAAGTATGGCCAAAATATGCGATTCATTAAATCCATAAACACAGCAGGAGCATTTGTCAACCCGAATGGCATAACTAAAAATTCATAATGACCGTACCTTGTTTTAAAAGCAGTTTTAGACATATCCGACTCTTTTACTCGCAGCTGGTAGTACCCAGATCTCAAGTCAATCTTTGAAAACCATGTCACTCCTTTTAGCTGATCCAATAAATCATCAATTCTTGGCAACGGCTACTTGTTTTTGATTGTCACCTTGTTTAACTGCCGATAGTCAACACACAACCTCATAGAACCATCCTTCTTTTTCACAAATAACACAGGAGCACCCCAAGGTGAAAAACTCAGTCTCACAAAGCCTTTATCAGTCAACTCTTGCAACTGCGACTTTAATTCTTTCAACTCTACTGGTGCCATTCTATATGGATCAATTGAGATCAGAGCTGTTCCCGGTATCAAATCAATACCAAATTCTACTTCCCTGACTGGAGGCAAACCCGGCAATTCTTCCGAAATACGTCGCAAATTCACACACAATCGCAGCGATTCAACTTTCTTTTCAACTTCTTTTGTATTAGTTACATACGCCAAATAAGCTTCATAACCTTTTCTCAAATATCTCGAGCCGACATTGAAGAAATCATACTAGATAATGCCTCACGATTTGTCCGGTTCAACCTGCAGAATTTTACCACTTTCACACTTTAATTCTATAACCTTTTCTTTGCAATTTATTATAGCATCATGCAATGTTAACCAATCCATACCCAAACTAACATCAAATTCATCAAACGGCAAGAACATCAAGTCGGCCGGAAAGTAATGACCCCGAATCATTAAAGGGCATTTCTTGCATACTTTATTAACTATCACACATTTGCCTAACGGATTCGACACTCTAATCATAAATACGTGTTCTCAACGGTATATTCATACTAAACACCCGATTTCATGCATACATATGAGTAGAGGCAGGGGTCAATCAAAGCAATAACATTATCATAAAGAGAAAATATACGATAATCACATCGGGTGATGAAGCATCTTCACGTGCCTTTATAGCATAAGTTCTAGCTAGAGCCCTTGCTTGATTTAGTCTTTGAATCTCGGCTACATTTTTCTTTGCTTGCTTCATTTTCGACTTTTCTCGAATATCTTCCTCGAGTCCTGCACCTCTGGCTTTTACACTCTGAAATTTTTCTTTCTCAACTCTTTCTGGGCAATCTCTAATAAAATGATCTGGAGAACCACACCGAAAACATTCATTCGCTCCACATGGGCCAAAATGATTTACACACACACCGCTGACACTCGGGCTTAACAAATCTCGTATTACCCACACTAGCTGCAGAAGTAGTCTGAGATTTAGGACCCACATTTTGCTTCTTAAAATTTCCATATGATTGTCCAGCCGAAACCTGTGAACGAGGATTCATATTTCTAGATTTTCTCGGATTTCTTTGTGAGAATGAAGCGCTCATCGGTCTTTTCTTCCAATTTCTAGTCTCAGCCTCTACCTTTTTCTTCTCTTTAAATAGTTCTTCAGCCTTGCAAGCTCGATCAACCAGTGCTACCATTTCTTTTAATTTAAGAATCCCAACAAATACTTTGATGTCTTCATTGAGTCCGTCTTCAAATAAATCGCACATTTTAGCTTCAGAGGAATATATTCTCTAGCATACTTACTCAACTCGACAAACTCCTTTTGTATTCGATGAATTGTCATGTTCCCCTGCTTTAATTCAAGAATCTTTACGCTTCGATCAATAAATCTTTCATCGATATATTTCTTAGAAATTCTTCTTGAAAGAACTCCCAAGTTGCTTTCTCTTTTGGGTACTCATGAAGTCAATGTCTTCCACCAATGATAAGTGAATCCTCAACAATGATATAGCACATTTCAAGCATTCTTCAGGTGTACAAGACAATTCATCAAATACTCGAATAGAATTCTCGAGCCAAAACTCTACTTTCTTGGCATCATCATCAATATTTGTCCTGAATTCCTCGACCCCTTGTTTATGGATTTTGTCAACTGGAGTTCTGTGAAATTTCATCAGATCTACACCTTGAGGCATCGGGGGTACAAGTTGAGGAATCGGGGGAGGTGGGGGAGGTTGTGCATTCGGGTTCGTACGAACGAACTCAGTATACCAGGCACCCATCATCTGGAGAAAGGCTTCCCGAGCCCCTTCTTCTCCTCCTTGACCGACAGTAGGAGGTGGATTTTCAGTTGGCACCGCCCCTTCAGCCGGAGCTGGTGCATTACTCTCAACATCATCAGCCGCAACTGGATCAGGATCCATTTACTATAAAAAAAATCATTTAAAAGGTCAGAAGTCGTCACACTATCACAATTTATATATATGGCATATATAGCAAAACCCGTACATACAACACATTAGTCTAAGAACCGACTAAACCTGCTCTGATACCACCAAATGTAGTGCCCCGTACCCGAGACCGTCGCTAGATTCAAACACGAAGTGTTAACAGACTTAATTCATTACTTAAACCGCTCAAACAATTTATTTTTTTTTAAATTTCTAGTCAAGCTAGCAATCTGCATCACAGTCACTTAAAAATTCATATCTTGAGTTCTAAAACTTGAAATCCAATTCTGTAAATTTTACCTGAAACTAGACTCACATATCTATTTACTAATTTTTTTCTAGAATTTTTGCTCAAGCCAATTAGTACAGTTTATTAGTTAAAGTCTCCCTTGTTTCAGGGTTCGACTGCTCTGACTCTATGTATTACAAATCAGATATCTCTCTGTACAGAATTTAAATGTCTACGAAGTTTCTTTATCTTAAAACTAGACTCAATAAGAAATTTGTACATATAAACCATGACTTCTAATTATTTTTTTACAATTTATTATGAATTTTTAAAGTCAAAGCAGGATCCAGAAATCACTGCGCCCTGTTTCAAAAAAAAAAATTCAAATATCTCATAAAATATAATTCATATACATGTTTTGTTCAATCCATATGAAAATAGACTCATAAATATTCAATTTAACTTACTCATCATTTAATTCCATTTCTAATATTTTTAGTGATTTTTCAAATTTACATCACTCTTCTTTGCTTTTGATTCTGTTTTATGGCAAATTTCACTTTACTAAGGATTTTCATGGACTAAATATCATTTTAAACATACATAACATCAAATATGACTTAGATTGGCCATTCCAATGGCTAATCATTTACAAACCCTTTTCTTGCCAAACTATAGCCATATCATAAGATCATTTACACAAAATGAGTATTTTGCCGTACATGCCACATTTAAAACACACAAGCCATTTTACCAATTTAGGCCTTTGGGTAGTGTGAACGAGTCTTCGACCTATCCCGATTCTCAAGCCGGCCTGTCAAAACTACAATGAAAGAAAATGAGGGAGTAAGCACAAATGCTTAGTAAGTTCACATGCAAATAGCAAGTAACATAATCACACAATCCCACAAGAACATTATTTGCATAAACAACACCAAGACATTCATATTTCATTTGTATTTAATATCTTTCTACGATTTCATCATACCAAGTTCTCAACCTGAGGGTTTAAGCACATACCTGTCAAATTTTCTCATTACCACACTTACCAACATGTCACCTTCATTTTAGGCCTTCTTCTTATTCACTTAAGATTCACCCGTTGAACATATCGGAATATAATTCGAATACGCGGATCTCATGCACATAAGAGCCATACCCGCGGCTAGACAAACTCAATAGCCTGCGGAACTTATGTAGCCAAGCTACCATGTAACCCGCCCATAAGTGAACTCAGACTCAACTCAACGAGCTCGGGCATTCGCATCCATAAGTGAACTCGGACTCAACTCAACGAGCTCGGATGCCTAGTTACATTTCACGAACTCGGACTCAACTCAACTAGTTCGGAACTCAACCATCCTAGTGACATGTCACTTGTATTCTAATCTATTCCCAAGGTTCAAACGGGCTTTTTCCTCGAGCACATATCTTTGCAGTCTTCCATGGAATATCGAAACTGACACTCGGTAGAAATTCATATTTATCAAGTAGTAAACATAGTTTGCATATTACTCAATAATAACCACAGAGCATAATATTTCATGATAAAAATCTTCATATCATATAAATAACTTTAATGATAATAATCATCATATCATATATATAACATTATATTACTTAAATTGACAATTATGTTACCACATTTACACATGAACTTACCTCGGTACAAAATTATTAGCAATCGAGCCTATTCTTCGTAAACTTTGTTTTTCCCTCGATCGCGACTTGTATCTCGTTTCTCTTAATCTATAATGCCAAATTAATCTTATTTAATGCATACATTCATCAAAACAGCATTTAATACAAACTTTGGCAAAATTACATTTTTGCCCCTAAACTTTTGCATAATTACACTTTTGCCCCTAGGCTCGGGAATTAAACTTCATCCCTTATTCTTATGTTTTATGACATGCTGATCATTTTTCCCTTCTATGGTGACATCAAATTCACACTCTAACATGTACTTTGGACTATTAGGTATTTTTACTGATTAAGCCCTTTTACTCGTTTTCGCTTAAAATCGAGTAGTACAAGTTGTCTAACATAATTTAAAACCTCATTTTCTATCATAAAACACCAAAATACACAAATTTCACCTCTGGGTATTTTTCCAAATATGAGCCCTAGGTTGAATTATTGCTAGCATAAGCTTAATCGAGCTACCGGGATTCCAAAAACGTAAAGAACATTAAAAACGGGGCTTGGAATCACTTACTATGGAGCTTGGAAGCTTGAAACAAACCCTAGCTATGGAGAACCTTTGAAATTTCAGCCTAATGAAGAAGATGGACAAAAATTGGCTTTTAATTTTGTTTTTATTTCATTTTAATAACTAAATGACCAAAATGCCCTTACTACTAAACTTTCCAAAAATTCCATCCATGTCCAATTTTTGTCCATAGACTTAGAAATTGGTCAAATTGCTATTTAAGACCTCCTCATTAATATTCCAAAACAATTTCATACTAAAAACTCCTAGAATACAAGTTTTACAAATTATTCAATTTAGTCCCTAATTTCAATCTAAGCACTTTAAGCATAGGATTTCATCACGAAATTTTCACACAATCATGCAATAATATCATAAACATCAGAATAATTATAAAATAATTATCTCTATCTCGGATTTGTGGTCACGAAACCACTATTTTGATTAGGCCCTAATTCGGGATATTACATTAAACATACTTTAGAAAAGGTTTGGGACTAAACCGAGCACATACAAAATTTTTGAAACTTAAACATATTTCAAAGTTGTACAGGTCACACGCCCATGTGAATAGGCCCTGTGCCTTACACGGCATTAGACGCGCCCATGTGTTTAGGCTATGTCAGAACAAGGCATACATACTTACTTGCTCACACGGCTACAAGACAAGCCCATGTGCCTTGGCTGTGGTCAAAACTAACTTGGGCCACACGGCTAGCCACACGTCCATGTGCCTTGACCGTGCTCAAGCCTGACTTAAAATCATAGGGTACCCCAAGGGAAACACGGCCGTGCAACATGACCATGTGTCACACATGGCTGAGACACACGCCCGTGTCTCTGCCTGTGTGGACAAAAATAGGCCATTTGAAAAGCCAATTTGCCACCCAATTTGGGTCAAACCTACAAGCATCAAACCAAGCACATTTGCACTATAATTTAAGCCAATTTCAATACCAAAACATACTCCATTCATGCCATAACATTATGAACCAATTTCATGCTCATATCACCTACCAATTCATGTCATTCCATAAATCAAAAACATACCAAAACATATGGTTTCATAATGTCTAAACATATGATCAAATCTCATACCAAAACTTTACCAAATTTCATACTAGGCAAATTCCAAAACTTACCAAATTGACCAACTCACTTGGCCATCCATAAACATATCACATAAGCATAATTTGCATCACATAACATATACTAAAATCAAACCATAAGTTCAACCTCAAACTAGCCATATCACATGGCAAGATATATACATCACAAAACATAATCACATACTTCTAGCCTATACATGCCATATTTCAATATATACATTTTCAAAAGGTACCAAAATATAGTTCGATAGTGTGGTGATGATCCTCGACATCCCCGAGCTCCTAGTAGCTTTGATATCTATAAAATAGTTGAAAAACACATAGAGTAAGCTTTCAAAATCTTAGTAAGCCATATATAAATAAACCTATCATTTGAAACATGTATACATCATCAAATTACATATACTTTGTAGTAAATAATCAAAGCAAACCTCTTGTTCATATTTATATCACATATTCTCAAATCATTTGCACATATAGCATATATTCACATACTTAGATTATATATCATCATTTGCATATTTACTTGCCTTTCATTCTCAAACATAGTATACAATTCAAACGTACCTGAATCGGATACACATCTCATATAATTATTCATTTTCTCAGAATGCCTGTTGAACTATTCAGAATCATAAGGATACACGGATAGCTCAGAAAGCAAATACAATGCCAACGTCCCAGATGTGGTCTTACATGTAAATCATATGTCGATGCCAACGTCCCAGACGTGGTCTTACACGAATACACATATCGGATCCTATGTCATGACATATGTATCCTAACTATTCCTAAGGTTCGTACGGGGCTTTTCAGACGTCGGAACTTTGTCGATACTTTCTCAGATATCTCATATTCAACTCTCATAATATCATTAATCATAATAAAACGTCATATATACATGAATAAATCAATTCAAATACATTTATTTGTATATCGACTTACCTCGTACGGATTCAGACGAACAGAGTCGACTATTCAACAACTTTTAACTTTCCCCGATCTAATTCCATTTTCTTTGGTTCTTGATATAAACATATTCAAATTTAACTATTTTATTCACCAAATCATTCAAATCAATCCATATACACATATTTTGGGCATTTTACAAACTAGCCCTCACATTTTCACAAGTTGACACTTTAGTCTTTATTTCACAAAATCACAAAATACACATAATTTCTTTATACACATGTCTAGCCAAATTTTCATATAGCTCATACAAGCCCACATATTTCATTTATTTCACATTTTAGTCCCTAAATTTACAAATTTCTCAATTTAGTCCAAATTACTCAAATTCATCAAAAATTCAAAGACAAAATATGATAACCCAAAACATATCATTCATTTAATAACAACTAACTTCACAAAACTTACAATTTCACCAATGACATATTTCAAAATCATCATCAAAATCATAAATTTAGGCATGGGCTTAGTAAAACACAAAGCAACGATTACAAAAATATAGAAATTATTAAAAACTGAACAAAAACAAACCTTGAATCAAGCTTGGACCATGGCCGAATGCTTCAAACACTTAAAACCTATCTTTTCTTTCTATTTTTGATGGATGATGGATGAACTAAATGAATTTTAACCTTTTTTTATTTAATATAACATAAATTCACCTTTTACCATTTTGCCCTTTGTTATAAAACCATTTATTCACTAAACATAATGTCATTTATGTCATTTAATGCATGCCATGTTCAAATAACCACACAAGGACCTCACATTTAAAGAGACACATCAAATATTCATTTTAACAATTAGAAGGTCACTTTTACATTTTACGCGATTAGGTCTTTTTCTCAAATTGAGCACACAAATGATTGAATTTTCATACGAAACTTTCACACATACTATTTCACATATCATAAGCACAGAAAATAATATTTAAATATTTTTTGACTCAGATTTGTAGTTCCAAAACCACTATTTTGACTAGGGTCTAAACCGGATTGTTACACTGGGTCAGTCTAGGTTGGGCGTAAGTGTTAGTGGTTTCAACCCATTGGTTACTCCAGGAAAGGTTAGGGTGGTTTCACAAACATGGGTTACAAAAATTGGATTGCAATCCTTGCCTTCCTTGATTGTAGTTTTGATTACCAATAAAATACATAGATTTTGGGTTTGATGGACATTCTTCGAACAAATGTCCTTCCCCACAATAAACACAGGCTATATTCTTAAATTGATTGGGTGGTTGAGTTGCAAAACTATTAAACTCATTAGTTGTAAAATTTTTAAGCATTGATGATATTGAGGATACCTGAGATGCAAGTGAAGTGAGAGCGTCCACTTTATGTACTCCAGCGACTCGTCTTCCTGACGCTGCTCGGTTGGTTGGCTATTGATAATTATTGCTGGCAATCCTCTCAATGATTTCATAGGCCTCGTTATACGACTTAGAAAGGAGAGCACCATTACCAAAAGCGTCCACTACCATCCTCGTGTGAGCATTGAGATCGTTATAAAACGTCTGGGACGTTGGCATTGTACGAGCTTTCTGTAATAGCCCGATTTAGACCCTAATCAGAACGTTGATTTTGGGACCATGAATTCGAGTCAGAAAAATATTTAAATATTATTTTTCGTGTTTATTATATGTGAATTTACATGTGTGAAACTTTTGTAGGAAAATTTGATTATTTGTGTGCTTAAATTAATAAAAAGGGCCTAATCGCGAAAATTAAAAATTTGATATTTAAAAGCATAAGGGCCAACTTGTTAATGGCTTTGTAAGTTGAAGCATTTAAGTGGCAATTTGACCATATTTAAATGTTATGGATGGTAGTGGCCTTGTGTATAATGGTTTCATAATTTTATTTTAAAGGTTAAAAATGTAAAATTATTAAAATGTTAATATATTAATGAAACATAAAATAAAAGAAAGTGTTCATACTTTTACTTTGCGTGACCGAAACTTAAAGAAAAATGAGGTTTAGAAAGATTTGAATATTCGGCAATTTGGAAGCTAAATCAAGGTATGTTTTTGTTTCGATTTTTGATGATTTTTACATTTTTGAGATCGTTGCTTTGAGTACTATCCGACCCATGCTAGAATTTCTGATTTTGATGAATGTTTTGAGTTATTGCATTGATGAATATTTGTGTTTTGTGATGTTTGATGATAAATTATGAAAGATATGTTTTGGAATAATATATTTTGTATTGGAGTTTTTGATAATTTTGAGTAATTAGGACTAAATTGCAAAAATAATAAATTAAGGGACTAAAATGTGAAATAGATGAAATATATGGACTAGTATGAGTATATGGAAGATTCAGCCCAACTATGTTGTTGTGAGATTTTGTGTATTTTGTGTTTTATGCAATTAGGACTAATTTGTAAAAGTATGAAATAATAGGGGTAAAATGGTAATTTGCCCATTTATGTGTTGTTGGAGTAAATTGAATGAAATTGTGTTTGAATGAGATTAATTTGAAATTGTATAGATCAAGAACAAAAGAAATCGAATTTGGATCGGGGAAAAGCAAAAATAGTCGAATAGTCGATTTACATCATTCGTCGATATCTGAGGTAAGTCTTTAAGCAATTAAATATCGTTAATTTTGAATGAAATATAATTTAGGATGCTGATTTGGAATTCATGAATTTATGGTATAGTTAGCTGAATGTGATAAAGCATAGAGATGATGTATTTGAGTTTAACTCGATTGAGTTATAACATTTGGAAGACAATATGAATTATGTGAATATTTGAAATGTTCAATATATGAATTGTTATGAGATAACTTTATAATAATGAAATTCGGGCTATGAGCCTAGCAAGCCCTGTGCTGGTGAATTTAATTGGGCTTTACGCCTAGCAGGCTTATTGCCGATGAATAAAATCAGACTTTGAGTCTAGCAGGCCTTATGCCGGTGTGTGATTCAGGCTTATGCCTAGCAGGTTTTTCTTTTACCAGTGATTTACTTTAAGCCTATACCCACAAGACTTCATGTTAATGTGGTAATTGAGTAAGTAAATTGAGCTAAATGACCATGTATATTCGGCCCCATAGGTATGTACATATGTGATGTTATATTTATCTTGTATAATCGGCCACATAGGTATGTACATATATGATGTTATATTTGATCTTGTGTAATCAGTTGAATGAGTGATGTTGGTATGTGAAGTTAAATTTTGTTTTGTGAGCTTGTGTAAATGTGTGGAAGTATATTTGAATGTATAATGATATTTGGCTTTGAAAGTTGAATGAAAATTTGTAAAATGTTAACCTTATAAGTATTCAGCCAAAGTGATAGTTATATAAAACATGTGTGATTATGGATTGATTAAGTTGAAATTAATTATGACATTGATATAGTAAATTAGTTTAGTTTAAATTTTAAAAAGTTGAATATATTATTGAGTTGATATTTGCTTATGACTTACTAAGCTATAAAAGCTTACTCTATGTACATGTGTGTTTCTGTTTTATAGATTTTGGATTCGAGTTTTGAGCTCGGGAATCGTCAGTCAAGTCTATCACACTATTGACTATCTTCGGTATTTTAATAAGCGACCTTTCGAACCTATGGCATGTATAGGCTAGATTATGTTTTGGAATATTGTATTTTGCTTTGTGTTTAATGGGAGCCATGTGAAAATGGCTTAATTTCTATGATTGAGTTCAGTGTTGGTTAAATTATGGTTTAAGTCTATTTTGATTATCATGCCGTGTGCCATGGTTGATTATAAGTTGTGTTATGTGTTTGTATTTGGTGGTGGTATGGATGAATTGGTTATGTTATATACATGTTTGATATTGGCCTAAGTTTATATCGAAAGTGTATCCAAATGGTATGATGTTGTGAAGCTTGTTATGTTATTCGGCCATATGATATTTAATGGTTGTTAATTGAGTTAAAGTAGATCATGTGTTAGTTAGGTAAAAATCAAGACTTATGCATGGTGCGAATTTGTTGTATACTTAGGGACTAATTTAATGATATGAATGTCACTTGATTTGTTGTTATGGTAAATAAAACATATTGGAACTTAGATTCATATAAGGGGATTAAATCGATGAAAAAGGACATGTGTACCTTGGTATTTGTTCATAATATGTTAGTTGAGTTCTTATAGGTTGTTACATATATATATGTGATTATATTGTGGTTGGTATGTACATATGTATGACTATACAAAATTGTTAGTTACTTGTATGTTTACTAATAGGTGCAAAAGATCTAAGTTAGCCGAATAGATAAGGAAATAAAAAAAAGGCTTTAATACTTGACTTTTGACAATGTTGGTTTTACTTATGAATTTGAGTATTAATGTGTATTAATATATGAAACGTGAAAACTTATATTGACTAGTTGAAAAATGTTGTATAAATGAATGACTAGTTGGTATTGAAATTTATTTTATTTGAAATAAAATTTGTGCTTGTGTAAGACTATTATAAAAATGGGTTTGATATTCAATTAATGAAATTGCTAAATGTTATATATTCTATATATATATAAATACTTGATTTTAATTTGTTTAATATATGCTGAATTATAATTTAATTATGCTATCATATGAACGATATGAAGTTTAAGATTTGATATTTGAGAATGATATGAGTATTGATGTGATTATAATTTTGAATTCTAAAATGTAATGCATATTTGTATGAACTGTGATTTGATCGGTATCGCCTCATAACCTTAATCCGGCGACGAATACGGTTTAGGGGTGTTACACTTTCTGAGCTATTCGCGTATCCTATTTGATTTCAAATGGTTCAACGGGAATTCCAAGAAATATGTGATTGAATGAATGAATATTTGATTCAGGTACATTGAAATGTGTTCCACATTTGTTAAGGTGAAGTAAGTATATGTGCAAGTGATGATTTGTGATACAAATATGAGAAAATATGTTATATGTGTAAATGAATTGGGAATATATGAAATGTATATGAACTATGAGGTTTGTGATAGTGTTTGACTATGTAATATATGTATTTTATGATGCTTAGATGCTTAAAGTGATAAGTTTATTTGTATATGGCTTACTAAGCTTTTGAAAGCTTACCTTGTGTCTGTTTGCATTGTTTGTTTAGATATCAAAGCTACCGAAGGCTCAGGGGATCGTCAAGGACCATCACCACACTATCGAATTTTAGTTTTGGTACTTATTCAGAAATGTAGATATTGAAGTATGGCATGTATAGGCTAGAAGTATTTGAATATGTTTTGAGATGTATATATATATATAACATGCCATGAGATATGGCTTGATTTTGGATGCAATTATGGTATGATTTTTGGCAAGTTTGATGCGTTCATAAATGGCTTAATGAAATGGTCATTTTGGTAAGTTTCATGTTGGTTAGGTAGTTGATATGATGATGAAATGGTATGTTTTGGATTGATTTGAAATGAGATATGAACATATATCTTTGATATGGTTTTGGCCTGTGATTTTAGTATGTTTTGGTATGAGTGATGAGTATTATTTGGTTGAGAATATTATGATTTGAATGATGCATATTTTCGAGTTGAAATTGGTTGAAAATGTGATATATTTGATGCTTGAATTTGGCATATAGGTACGACCTAAAATGGGTGGCAAATTGGTCTTGCAAATGGCCTATATTTGCCTACACGATTGAGCACATGGGCGTGAGTCTTGACCGTGTTCTTCAATGTTTCTTTTTGAAGTAAGTCAGACTCAAGCACAGCCTAGACACACGAGCGTGTGGCCGGTCGTGTGACCCAAGTCAGTTTTGAGCACGGCCAAGGCACATGGGCTTATCTCCGGCCTTGTGGTATAAGTTAGCATGTGTGCCCTGTTTTCACACGGTCTATGACACGGGCATGTCTGATAACTGTGTGAGGCACACGGCCTGTTCACATGGGCGTGTGACCTGTGATTGCAAAAATTTTTATAAGTGTCTGGAAACTTTTATATGTGATCGCTTTAGTCCCGAACCCTTTCTAAAGCATGTTTGAGGTCTCATAGACCTCCTAAAGAGTTTATATGTGTATGAATTGCTATGAAAGGATGATATATGATTGATGTTTGTAAATTGATTGTAAAATGTTTTGATATGTTCGATAATGCCTCTTAACCCTAGTTTGGTGACGGATACGGGTTAGGGGTGTTACAAATTTTGTGGCAATAAGTTCAACCAAGCTCGAGCTCTGTCCCTTAGCAAATATGGGAACAACTTTAATCAAAGTGCATCTTCAGGTACTCCAGCTAACTTGAAAGATTCGCTTACGTCCATAAACAGTCTTAAGTGAAGGCGAGGATCTTTGGTAGGCATTCCACTGAATTGGCCTATTGTCTAAAGCATCTGGAACATGACTGGCTTCAGATCGAATTGTTGTGCCTCGATTTCGGGTCTCTTAATACCCGGATTAAGATCATGAAACACTGGCACAACATACTTCCTTAGAGCTCTATCCCTATCATCAGCAATAAGAATAGAATTTTGAGCAGGTTTTGCTC
Source organism: Gossypium anomalum (assembly GCA_025698475.1). NCBI lineage: Eukaryota > Viridiplantae > Streptophyta > Magnoliopsida > Malvales > Malvaceae > Gossypium > Gossypium anomalum. Next base: position 47,404,798 of record CM046963.1, read on the forward strand.
CAGTTCTTTGATTCAGATTTTCATAGTTCATCTCTCCAGTCCTTCTTTGACTTGCTTGTCTCCCTCGTTATTGAAAAGTTCTTTCAATCTCAGGGTCTACGGTGAGTAAATCGATAATTCGATCAATACTCATAAACACCTGAAACGACACAAAAAAATTATCTAAGTTAAAATTGAACAGAAAAATAAACTAAAATGCAAAATTAACAATGAAACACTGTAACGCCCTCATGCCCGAGACCGTCGCCGGAGTCGAGCTTGAGGTGTTACTGAACTTAATTCATTAATTAAATAGCTCAAACAATTTTATTTTAAAATTTTCAAACAAGCTGGCTAACTGCATCATAGTTGCTTAAAAATTCATATATCGAGTTTTGGAACTCGAAATTAAGATCCGTAAATTTTTCCTAAAACTATACTCATATATCTATCTAATAATTTTTTTCTAGAATTTTTGGTTGGGCCAATTAGTACAGTTTATTAGTTAAAGTCTCCCATGTTTCAAGGTTCGACTGCTCTGACCCTTGTATATTACGAATCATATATCTCCTTGTACAGAGTTTCAAAGATTATACCGTTTGTTTATATTAAAACTAGACTCAATAAAGAGTCTGTACATATAAATTATGGCTTCTAATAATTTTTTACAATTTATGATGAATTTTTAAATTTAGAATAGGGGATTCAGAGATCATTCTGAACCTATTCCACCAAAACTTAAATATCTCATAAAATATGACTCATTTACCTATTTTGTTTCTTACACATGAAAATAGATTCATTAATATTCAATTCCATATTTTATTCATCATTTAATTATATCTATACTATTTTTAGTGATTTTTCAAACTCACATTACTGCTGCTGTGAGATTCTATTTTATAGCAAATTTCACTTTACTATAGATTTTCAAGAACTAAATAGCATTTTAAACATACATGACATCAAATATGATTTAGATTGGCCATTCCAATGGCTAATCATTTACAAACCCTTTTCTTACCAAACCATAACCATATCATAAGATCATTTACACAAAGTAAGTATATTACTATACATGCCACTCTCAAAATATACAAGTCAATTTACCAATTTAAGTCTTCGGATAGTGTGAACGAGTCTTCGATCTATCCCGATTCTCAAGCCAACTTGTCAAAACTACAATGAATAAAAAGGAGGGAGTAAGCATAAATGCTTAGTAAGTTCACATGCAAATAATAAGTAACATGATCATACAATCCAACATAAACATCATTAAGACACCCATAACATAAAAAATACTTACTATCTTACCACAATTTTGTCTCACCAAGTTCTTAACCAAGGATTAAACTCATACCTGTCCATTTTCACTTCTACAATACATTCATCATCAAATCACTTTCATTTTAAGTGTTCTCCATATTCTCTTAGAATTCTCCTGTTGAACACATCAGAATATAATTTCGGATACGCGGATAGTGTGCACGTAAGTGCTATACTCATAGCTAAACAAGCTCAATAGCTTTGGAAATTTGTGTAGTCAAGCTACCATGTAACCCGCCCATAAACAAACTCGGACTCAACTCAACGAGCTTCGCATCCATAAATGAACTCAGACTCAACTCAACGAGCTCGGATGCCTAGTTACATCTCACGAACTCAGACTCAACTCAACGAGTTCGGAACTCAACCATCCTAGTGACATGTCACTTGCACCCTAATCTATTCCCAAGGTTCAAACGGAATTCTTCTCAATTACACATTTTAATCGTCTTTTTCGAAATATAGAAACCGATACTTGCTAGCATCTCATACTTATCAACTTGTTCACATAATTTGCATATTACCAAATAATAATTCACAAAGCATAATATTTCATGATAATAAGTATCGTATCATATAAATATAGTTAAATCACTTAAAATAAAAATTATGTTACCTTATTTACACATGAGCTTACCTCGATACCAAATATTAGCAATCGAGCGTATTCCTCATAAACTTTATTTTTCCCTCGATCACGACTTGAATCTTGCTTCTCTTGATCTATAATACCAAATTAATTTATTTAATACATACATTCATCAAAACAACCCCTAGTACGAACTTTGGAAAAATTACCATTTTGCCCCTAAACTTTCACATATTTGCACTTTTTCCCCAAGGCTCGTAAATTAAACCTCATCCTATTTTCTTATGTTTTATGACATGTTGATCATTTTTCCTGTAACGCCCCAGTTTTCGGGAATTCTGTGAATGTTGGTAAAATTTAAAATTTCTGTGTTCTGTCTGCTTGGCATAGATTTAATTATGTTAGTGGGCCTCTAAAAGGCCCAAGCTTAAGTTAAAACCCGGTAATTTTAATTAATTTTAATTCCATAAAAAAAGGGTTCAGTCATTTGGGCTTTTAAGTATTAATTGGGTAAAATAAAACACAAGGAAATGGGTGGCAAAGTGGCATGTGACGCCCATGGGAAGGCTATAAAAGTGGCGTGTGGATGCAAGGGAGGCGAGGTTCAAGTCACAATGTGACATATTAAGGGAATTATTTTTATGAGTATGAAAGGTAAGTAATGGAACTCAAGTAAAAGTCTATCAGGAGGAGTTTGAGTTGCTCAGGAGATTGAGCAAGGAGGGGATAAGGGAGAGAATTTAGGAGCTGATTAGGGAGAGCAGTGTTTTCCAAATGGTGGACTCTTGAGGAGCAAGAGTTGGCCAGCCAAGGGTTTCTTTAGGGGGAAAATTTTGGCTAGGTTAAGTGCCAAATATAAATTCGGCATTAAGGGTAAGTTGTGCCGTTCCCTGACTATTCTTCCTCTTCTTTTCTTTTCTCCTCTCTTCATCAACTTCTTTTCTTCTTTTTGTCTACCGAATCTCCCTACCACTCTGTTCATCTTCATCTTTTACCAGTTGTTTTCAAGCCTATAGCCGATTACTCAAAAACCTGAAATCCCGAAAGCCTGATTTCTTTTGTGCCGATTTCTTATAGCCAAAACCCTCTTATTTTTCCTCATCTTCTTGATTGATTCTTTAGTCCTCTGAACCCCAAGTTTTTGTCGTCAAAGCCATTACAAAATCCTCATCTTTCCTCCACATTACAAAAAGCCAAAAATTCATAGCCATGGGGACATAGCCGAATTTTAAGGTCACTAAAGGCTCGACTTTTGTTGTCATTTGAGGGGTTAGATCTGCATCAAAATTGAGTAGAAGTTAACTGGAATCATTGACCGAAGGAACTGGCGGTAAGTCTTTCAAACCTATTTTTTATTTCGAGTTTTAGAAAAAGTCAAAATCCCTAAAGGTTAGGGAGGCTGTCGATTTGGGCTTGAAGCTCTAAGGGTTGTGATAACTATTTTATTTTGATAATAGTGTGTTCAAGGGGCCACTGATCAAAGGCTTGGACAAGTGGAACGACTGGATCTAGACATAATCACTAATCTCGGCAAAGGTAGGATCGCTAGTGCCTAAAGTGTTAAAGGCCGAATATGGTAAGGGCTTAAATACGTAGTTGATTTCGATAGTTAGATTAACGTGTTAGTAGTCCAATTGTAGGCAGTTCGTGTGTGGATCTCACCAACGTACCGCTATAAATCAGGTGTGTAACTGACACCCTCTCATAGACTAGATCGGCAAAAGCCGAAAAGCCAAAATGCGGAAGAGCTGGTATTTTGGGAACTTGTGAGTGTGCAAATGCTCGTGATATTGAAAGTTGATGTATATGGTAAAATAAAGTAATAAGTCTGCAGAGTACACGAGTCCGTGCATTTCGATATTTTGGGCTTAATGGGCCTAAATCGGGATAATGGGCCAATGGGCCCAATTCGGTGAGGACACTCGGTAAGTGTTTCTGTTAGTACGTAAACAGTTATGATATGCATGAAAACCCTAAGAATATTAAAATTACTAGAATACCCCTATGTATGCAAAAGTACCTTTATACCCCTAGGTGCAAAATTATCGTTATACCCCTAGGCTTAATTTTGACTGAAAAGCATGTTGATCTGATTCTGAATGATGTATGCCATAATTGTATATCTGTTGCATGGGGACATGGGTTATAATATGGAGGAAGCGTCCTGGTGGCTATGCAACAAATTATTCGATCTGGTGGCTCTGCCACATATATATATTTTGGTGGCTCTGCCACGATTATCTAAATCTGGCGACTCTGTCACATTATTTGTTCTGGCAGCCATACTACATATTTCTGTGGCGTGCAGCGATTGGGTGGGTCGAGTAGTCTCCCCACATGGTGAAAGGCTGGTATGGGGGTGCATATGGTTGGATATGGGTTGGGTTTGGATAAACATGTAATATCTGTTCTGATCTGTTATGGGCCTATGGGCTTTATTCTGAATTTTGTTCTGGGCTAAGGCCAACTTATTCTGTTTCTGTGGTTTGAGTTGATATAGGTTATGGTTGGGTTAATTTATACACTGAGTTTCCCCAAACTCACCCCTTTCTTTTCATCCACGCAGGTAATCCCCAACCATAGTGGGCTTAGAGTTGTGGGGGATTCGGAGTGGCCACACGTTCTGCAAATTTGGTTTTTCTTCTGGTGAACTGGACATCCTTTTATTTACATTTAAGGTTTTGGGTTTTTTTTTAAATGTAATAAGGCCGCTTAATTATTTTTGATGGTTTAAATATGTTTTGTTAAGATAGGTATTACTTGTATTCAACTATCGAAATTGGATAGCTTTAGGGCGCGTTTTCAAAAATAGTAAGTGATTTCAAAATAACACGACAACAAGCAAAGCTTCCGCAATGAAAATGTTTTCCAAAATTAATCACTTTTCTCAAAAAGGACTTAATCAAATTGGGTTCCTGAAAATATATCCTAAGTTAAGGTGTGGCAACGGCAATGCGCATGTCTAGGATTGGATTCGAAGGGAGCTTGGTACTTAAGCAGTCCGATGGACTCACCTCCTCTTTTCTGGTTTCCTACCTGGTGCACAGCTTCCATTCACTTTAACCTATAATGAATTATGTTTTAAAACACTAAGTAAGTTTTTCTAGGTCAACAATATAAAATGTTTTGAACACTTTGATGTGGCACGACGGATCCGGCCCTAACGTCTAGGCCGGGTTTAGGGTGTTATATTTAATGGTATCATAGCCCAGTTGCAATAACTCGACTGTGGAATGGGTTTACAAAAACAAAGATTTCAAAAACAAAAAATTTATAAATATTGCAAAAACTCAGTTTTCAAAATCTGGATCTTTAGAAGGTGGCATTCCTAATCTTCGGCCAAAGCCCGTAAGTATTATTCTGAGCCTTTCTGAATATTTTCTGAATTATCTATTTATACTCTGCTAGGATACTCTAGTTAGGGTGATACTGAAAACTGTAGAAAATTTGATTGAGACTGTAGCTAGACCACGATTCTGCGGAAACAAACTCTGAAATACTATTTGTTCATAAAACATCTGTAATAAACACTGAAATGTTTAATTGATGCATAAAATTCATAATCAGATAATACGATATGAGTACGAGAGTAGCTCGTGGACGTGGTCGCGGTAGTGCTAGAGCAAGAACTGCATCTTCTGGGCATATGCCGGCTGCAGAGGCACCGGTACCACCAGCAACTGAAGTGGAGTCTCATGATCGTGGTGTCGGGGATGACGCCCTGTCGCAGGCAATGCTTCGTGTTCTGGAAAGGGTTGCCGGGGAAAGTACGGGCAACAGAATTCGAGGATCCATTTCTAAGCGACTCCGGGCTAACGGAGTAGAGATCTTCAGGGGCGTACTTGGCGTAGCCCCGAATATGGTAGAATATTGGTTGGAGGCCACAAAATGGATTATGGACGACTTGGACTACTCTGTGGAGTAGAAGCTGAAGGGAGCCGTATCATTACTGCGAGATGAGGCTTATCAGTGGTGGCTCACTGTGAGAGATGGGACCCCAGCTGATAGGGTAACATGGGAGTTGTTTAAGACGGCTTTTAAAGGGAAATATGTTGGGGTAAGTTATGTGAATGCCCGCAGGAAGGAATTCTTGAATCTAGATCAAGAAGGTAAGACGGTTGCGAAATACGAGGTTGAGTTTCTGAGGCTGAGCCGGTATGTTGTGGGGATAGTCACCACGAAGTATGAGCGTAGTGTGCGCTTCGAGGATGGTCTAAGGGATGAACTTAAGGTGCTGATTGCTCCGTAGAGGGAGCGTGACTCGCGGTTTTGGTGGAAAAAGCTAAGATAGCTGAGGAAGTGAAGCGTACTGAGAGGCAGAACCGTGAGAAGGATCAAAACTGATTCCGGAAGGGTTCCAGACCTTCGGACGGAGCAAATAAGAATGTCAATAGGGGAAGAATGGAGAAGCCAGTTCGAGCGGTTTCGATGAACATTGTCAGACCACCAATCTGTGGAGACTGTGGTAAGGTACATCTGGGCGAACGTAGGAAACGTCCCAGTGCTTATTTCCGGTGTGGATCTATGGAGCATAGAGTTAAAGACTGTCCTCAGAGAGCTCATCAGGTTCAAGTTGCTTAACAGAGGGTTGCTCAACCCGTGAGAGGTGGACCACAACCACCGAGAGGACGTGGACAAGGTAGGGGTGGAAATGGAAATGGACGAGTTCGAGGCACTGGCGAGGATTTTGAAAATCTTTGAGGCTTGGCTGGCCCGGCATTGGTGTATGCGGCTTCGTCGTTGAGAGGAGGCGGCCTTTTGGCGTCATAAGCGAATGCGTTTTGGCTTCTAGCATGCCGTATACTGCTTTGGTGGATATTGGATCTACTCATTCCAATGTTGCATGTGCCATGTCTGGGTCGTTGGGTGTGCATTCTGAGAAGATTGTGAGTGGGGTATCTATGCTTAGTCCTTTAGGTCACTCGGTTAGGGTAGACAAACTGTTTAGGGATGTGCCTTTAGAAACTTATGGTAGAATTTTTCCTGCAGATTTGATGGAGTTACCGTTCGGAGAATTCGACCTCATTCTAGGAATGGATTGGCTAGTTAAGCATAGGGCGACTTTGGATTGTGCTGCTAAGCGAATGGTGTTAAGGACCACTGAGGGTGAAGAGGTTATGTTGATAGGTGAGTGAAGAGACTATTTGTCCAATATGGTGTCGGCATTGAGGGCCGAGAAGTGGATTCGGAAAGGCTGTGAGGCCTATTTGGTATTTGTAAGTCAGTCGAAAGCTGAGGGGCTGACAGTGGATAAGGTTAGGACCGTAAGGGAGTTCCAAGATGTTTTTTCGAAAGAGCTTCCGGGATTGCCTCCGAATCGAGAGGTCGAGTTTGGAATCGACTTATTGCCTGGAACGGCACCAGTGTCCATCGCACCGTATAGGATGGCACCGAAGGAGTTAGTGGAGTTAAAGGTGCAAATTCAAGAGTTGTTGGATAGAGGCTTTATTAGGCCAAGTGTGTCTCCATGGGGAGCACCGGTGCTATTCGTGAAGAAGAAGGATGGGACGATGAGAATGTGTATTGATTATTGCCAGTTGAGCAAACTAACGATTAAGAATAAGCACCCACTGCTGAGGATTGATGATCTGTTTGACCAACTTAGAGGAGCTTCTGTATTTTCCAAGATCGATCTTCGATCTGGATATCATCAGTTAAGGGTTAAAGAGGCAGATACTCATAAGACGACATTCAGGACTCGATATGGTCATTACGAGTTTCTGGTTATGCCATTTGGACTGACGAACGCTCCTACAGCATTTATGGATATGATGAATCGTGTGTTCCAACCATTCTTGGATCAGTTCATAGTCGTCTTTATTGACGATATTCTGGTATATTCTGAAACAGAAGCGAAACATGATGAGCATCTCCGTATTGTGCTGCAAGTGTTAAGGGAGAAGGAACTTTATGCGAAGTTCAGCAAGTGTGAATTCTGGTTGTAGGAGGTAACCTTCTTAGGACATGTTGTCTCTGCTGAAGGGATTAAAGTAGACCCTCGAAAGATTGAAGTGATTCTGGAATGGAAGCCACCTAGGTTGGTGTCAGAAATTCAGAGTTTCCTAGGGTTGGTAGGTTACTACAGAAGGTTTGAGGAAGGATTTTCTGTGATGGCAGCACCTTTGACAAAATTCATAAGGAAAAGGGTACCGTTTGTGTGGATGAGATAAAGCGAGGAAGCTTTTGAGAAGTTGAAGAAAGTTCGATCAAGCACTGTATTAATTCAGTAGAGTGCAGGAAGGATTTTACTGTGTATAGTGATGCATCGCATGTAGGTTTGGGCTGTGTGTTGATGCAAGAGGGTAAGGTGGTTGCTTATGCATCACGACAGCTTAAGCCTCACGAGGGGAACTATCCTACTCATGATTTGGAGTTAGCGTGATGATCTTTGCACTTAAGATTTGGAGACACTACTTGTATGGAGAAAGGTGTGTTATATACACGGACCATAAGAGTCTTAAGTATTTGTTGACTCAGAAGGAGTTGAACCTTAGGCAAAGGAGATGGATAGAATTGCTTAAGGATTATGATTGTTCGATTGAATACCACCCAGGCAAGGCTAATGTGGTAGCCGATGCTCTAAGTCGTAGAACCGTATTTGATCTGAGAGCAATGTTTTCTCATTTGAGTCTGTATGATGATGGTAGCCTTTTAGCTGAATTGCAAGTAAGGCCAACCTGGGTGGATCAGATTAAGGAGAAGCAGTTGAAAGATGAGTCTTTGGTCGCTCATTTTCAATAGGTTAAGGAAGGGGAAACTTCTGAGTTTGGGTTGAATAGCGAAGGGGTTTTGTGTTTTTGAGGAAGAATTTGTGTTCCGAAGGACTCTGACTTAAGGCAGTCAATACTTAAGGAAGTTCATGGAGGACTTTATGCCATGCATCCTGGAGGGAATAAGTTGTATCACGACTTGCGTGAATTGTATTGGTGGCACAGTGAAAGCGAGAAATGCTTGAGTTAGTGGGAAAATGTTTGACATGCCAGCAAGTGAAAGCTGAGCATCAACTACCTTCTAGACTTTTGCAGGCAATAAAGATACCACTTTGGAAGTGGGAGAGGGTAACCATGGACTTTGTGAGTAGGTTACCCTTGACGCCATCAAAGAAAGACTTAGTTTGGGTGATCGTGGATAGGTTGACCAAATCGGCCCATTTCATACCTGTCTATACTAACTTTTCACTTCAGAAATTAGCCAAGTTTTATGTGGCAGAGATTGTGCGACTTCATGGTGTCCCAGTTTAAATTATCTCTGACCGGGATCCTAGATTCATATCTCAGTTTTGGAAAAAGTTGCATGAGGCATTGGGGACACGATTGAACTTTAGTACGGCCTTCCATCCTCAAACTGATGGTCAGTCGGAAAGGGTTATTCAGATTCTGGAGGACATGTTGAGGGGATGTGTTATTGACTTTTGAGGTAGTTGGGAGGATTACTTGCCATTGGTGGAGTTTGCATACAACAACAGTTATCAGGCAAGTATTCGAATGGCACCGTATGAAGCACTGTATGGACGAAGGTGTCGTACACCTAGTTGTTGGACTGAACTAGGAGAGCGACAAAGTTCTTGGACCAGAGTTGGTAGATGATACTAAGGATAAGGTCAGAATAATTAGAGATTGGTTAAAAGAAGCTGCTGATAGGCAAAAGTCATATACAGAATTGAAGCGTAAGGAGATTGAATACTCAGTGGGTGATATGGTCTTCTTAAAGGTTTCTCCTTGGAAGAAGATTCTGAGGTTTGGTAAGAAGGGCAAGTTGAGTCCGCGGTTCATTGGGCCTTATCGGGTTTTGAAGCGAGGAGGACCAGTGGCATACCAATTGGAGTTACCTCCAGAGTTAGAAAGGATTCATGATGTTTTCCACGTCTCCATGTTAAGGCGTTATCGTCCTGACCCTACTCATGTCATGCCAGTTGCAGAAATTGAGGTGCAAACTGATTTGACCTTTTAGGAGGAGCCTGTGCAAATATTGGATCGAGATGTTAAGGTATTAAGAAGGAAACCTGTCCCATTAATGAAGGTGCTTTGGTGTAATCATGGCAGAGAGGAAGCTACTTAGGAGCCAGAAGAGGCGATGCAACAACAATACCCTCATCTGTTTGGATCAAGTAAATTTCGAGGACAAAATTTCTTTAAGGAGGGTAGAGTTGTAACGCCCCAGTTTTCAGGAATTCTGTGAATGTTGGCAAAATTTAAAATTTTTGTGTTCTGTCTTCTTGGCGTAGGTTTAATTATGTTAGTGTGCCTCTAGAAGGCCCAAGCTTAACTTAAAACCCAGTAATCTTAATTAATTTTAATTCCATAAGAAAAAGGGGGTTCTGGTCGACTGGGCTTTTAAGTATTAATTAGGTAAAATAAAACACAAGGAAACAAGTGGCAAAGTGGCATGAGACGCCACTAGGAAAGCTATAAAAGTGGAGTGTAGATGTAAGGGAGAACTGAGGTTCAAGTCCCAATGACAGCATATTAAGGGAATTATTTTTATGAGTATGAAAGGTAAGTAATGTAACTCAAGTAAAAGTGCAGAGGAGTTTGAGTTGCTCGGGAGATTGAGCAAGGAGGGGATAAGGGAGAGAATTTAGGGAGCTGATTAGGGAGAGCGGTGTTGGCGGATGGTGGACTCTTGAGGAGCAAGAGTTGGTGTGGCCAAGGGTTTCTTTAGGGGAAAATTTTGGCTAGGTTAAGTGCCAAATATAAATTCGGCATTAGGGGTAAGTTGTGCTAGTTTCTGACCATTCTTCCTCTTCTTTTCTTTTCCCCTCTCTTCATCAACTTCTTTTCTTCTTTTTGTCTATCGAATCTCCCTACCACTCTGTTCATCTTCATCTTTTACCAGTTGTTTTCAAGCCTATAGCCGATTGCTCAAAAAGCCAAAATCCCAAAAGCCTGATTTCTTTTGTGCCGATTTCATATAGGCAAAACCCTCTTATTTTTTCTCATCTTCTTGACTGATTCTCTAGTCCTCTGAACCCCAAGTTTTTGTCGTCAAAGCCATTACAAAATCCTTATCTTTTCTCCACTATTACAAAAAGCTGAAAACGTATAGCCATGGCAACATAGCCGAATTTTAAGGTCACTAAAGGCTTGAATTTTGTTGTCATTTGAGGGGTTAGATCTGTATCTGAATCGAGTAGGAGTTAACTGGAATCATTGACTGAAAGAACTGGTGGTAAGTCTCTCAAACCTATTCTTTATTTCGAGTTTTTAAAAAAGCCGAAACCCCTAAAGGTTAGGGAGGCTGTTGATTTGGGCTTGAAGCTCTAAGGGTTGCGATAACTATTTTATTTTGATAATAGTGTGTTCAAGGGGCCGTTGATCAAAGGCTTGGACAACTGGAACGACTGGATCTAGACATAATCGCTAATCTCGGCAAAGGTAGGATAGCTAGTGCCTAAAGTGTTAAAGGCCGAAAATGGTAAGGGCTTAAATGCGTAGTTGATTTCGATAGTTAGATTAACGTGTTAATAGTCCAATGTAGGCAATTTGTAAGTAGATCTCGCCAATGTACCACTATAAATCAGGTGTGTAACTGACACCTTCTCATAGACTAGATCGGTGAAAGCTGAAAAGTCGAAATGTCGAAGAGCCGGTATTTTGGGAACTTGCGAGTGTGCGAATGCTCGTGAGATTGAAAGTTGATGTATATGGTAAAATAAAGTAATAAGACTGCAGAGTGCAGAATTTCGTGCATTTCGATATTTTAGGCTTAATGGGCCAAAATCGGGATAATGGGCCAACGGGCCCAATTCAGTGAGGAAACTCGGTAAGTGTTTCTGTTAGTACGTAAACAATTATGATATGCATGAAAACCCTAAGAATAGTAAAATTACTAGAATACCCCTATGTATGCAAAAGTACCGTTATAACCCTATGTGTGAAATTACCGTTATACCCCTAGGGTTAATTTTGACTGAAAAGCATGTTGATCTGATTCTGACTGATGTATGCCATAATTGTATATCTGTTGCATGGGGAAATAGGTTATAATATGGAGGAAGCGTCCTGGTGGCTATGCCACAAATTATCTGATCTGGTGGCTTTGCCACATATACCTGGCCTGGTGGCTCTGCCACGATTATCTGAATCTGGTGACTCTGTCACATGATCTGTTCTGGCAGCCATGCTGCATATTTCTGTAGCGTGTAGCAGTTGGGTGGGTCGAGTAGTCTCACTACATGGTGAAACGCTGGTATGGGGGTGCATATGGTTGGATACGGGTTGGGTTTGCATAAACATGTAATATCTGTTCTGATCTGTTATGGGCCTATGGGCTTTATTGCAGATGCATTGCAGGCTAAGGCCAACTTATTACATTTACGTGGTTTGGTGATATAGGCTATGGTTGGGTTAATTTACACACCGAGTTTCCCCAAACTTACCCCTTTCTTTTCATCTACGCAGGTAATCCCCAACCATAGTGGGCTTGGAGCTGTGAGGGATTCGGAGTGGCCACACGTTCTGCAAATTTGGTTTTTCTTCTGGTGAACTAGACATCCTTTTATTTACGTTTAAGGTTTTGGGTTTTTTTTAATGTAATAAGGCCGCTTAATTATTTTTTATGGTTTAAATATGTTTTGTTAAGATAGGTATTACTTATATTCAACTGTCAAAATTAGATAGCTTTAGGGCGCGTTTTCAAAAACAGTAAGTGATTTCAAAATAACACAACAACAAGCAAAGCTTCCGCAATGAAAATGTTTTCCAAAATTAATCACTTTTCTCAAAAAGGAGTTAATCAAATTGGGTTCCTGAAAATATATCCTAAGTTAAGGTGTGGCAACGGTAATGTACATGTCTAGGATTGGATCCGAAGGGAGCTTGGTACTTAGGCAGTCCGATGGACTCACCTCCTCTTTTCCGGTTTCCTACCTGGTGCACAGCTTCCATTCACTTTAACCTATAATGAATTATGTTTTAAAACACTAAGTAAGTTTTTCTAGGTCAACAATATAAAATGTTTTGAACACTTCGATGTGGCACGACAGATCCGGCCCTAACGTCTAGGCTGGATTTGGGGTGTTACATTTCCCTTCTATGGTAACATCAAATTCACACTCTAACATGTACTTATGAATATTAGGTATTTTTACCGATTAAGCCCTTTTACTCGTTTTCACTTAAAATTGAGTAACACAAGTTGTCTAACATAATTTAAAACCTCATATTCTAACATAAAACACCAAAATCCACAAATTTCACCTATGGGTATTTTTCCAAATATGAACCCTAGGTTAAATTATTGCTAGAATAAGCTTAATCAAATTACCGGGACTGCAAAAACGTAAATAACATTAAAAACAAGGCTTGGAATCACTTACTATGGAGCTTGGAAGCTTGAAACAAACCCTAGCTATGGAGAACCCTTGAAATTTCGGCCTAATGAAGAAGATGGACAAAAATTGGCTTTTAATTTTGTTTTTAATTCATTTTAATAACTAAATAACCAAAATGCCCTTAATTAAAAACTATAGTGTTTTATTTTCTTTTAGGTATTTTTGTCCAAACTAGTATAATGGTCTAATTACTATCCAAGGACCTCCACTTTAAATACCCATTACTCACAAGTACTTAATACCTTTGTGAACTAGAACACACATTTTACAACTTTTGCAATTTAGTCCTAAATATCAAATTGGACCCTATATCGATAAAATTTCTAAATGAAATTTTCACACAATCATGCAATATGCCATAGACCTTAAAATGATAATAAAATAAATTTTTCTACCACGAATTGTGGTCATGAAACCACTATTCTGATTAGGCCCTAATTTGGGATATTACAAGCACCCCTTACCTGTATTTGACGTTGGAACAGGGTACGAGGCATTACTAGACTTAAACTCAAGCAAACATTTAGAACCTAGACATGAATTTCCACTCAAATTTAAAACTTTTTATAAACATTCACTTCATCCCTAAATGAGCCTACGAGACTCAAAACATACATTGAAAGTGGTTTGGGACTAAACCGAGAACTTTAGAACATTTTTTAACGCTTAGAAAATTTTTCACCAAAACAGGGGTCACACGCCCGTGTGGCTTGGGACATGCCCGTGTGGTCACACACGTTCGTGTCCATAACCCATGTAACTCTCTATTTATGACATCATCATCAAATTGAAGTCACATGGCCAAGGCACATGCCAGTGTGCTTAGGCCATGTGGTCGAATAAATTTTCATAATTTTTCATAAAATAGGTGCAGACTTCACACAACTAGGGCACATGCTCATGTTCAATGCTGTGCCATCCACACGGCTGAGACACACAACCGTGTCTCCGCCCATGTGCTCGATACTGAGCATTCTGTTATGCAACAATTAAGGTGCAGGGCACACACAGCTGGAACACAAGCCCATGGGGCAAGCTGTGTGTCACACACGGCCTAGACACACACCCGTGTGTCCCCCCGTGTGGACAAAAATAAGGCTATTTACTAAGCCTTTTTGCCACCCTTCCATGCACAACCTACACAACAACAAGTAATACTATTCCAAGTATAAACATACAACCAATTTAGCCATAACCAAGGGATCCACACATCATATACATACTTATTAACTCATACCATGCAACTTTCACATCCATGAAAGACATCATCATATGAAAATAAACTTAATGTTAGCCAATTTCAATGGCCATTTACAAAATGTATCATCAACCATACTTGACACTTAAGAATTTGGACATACATGAACATCATACATGCACCACTTGAACATCCTTAGCCATTCCAATGGCTAGGTCACAAAATATTACTTACAAGCCTTCATCTATGCCAAGAAGCTTATACATGCCATTATACCAAAATGAATCATTTAGCTATACCAAAAGGAGATTTGTGGATAGTGTGATCTTGCTCCGACTGAATCCTCCAACCTTCGCAAGCCTTACGAGTACTATAAAACAAGGAAAAGTAAAACGGGGTAAGCATTTTCATGCTTAGTAAATTCACGTAATAGAAAGAAAACTTACCGGTCATAATTATTTAAATAAGCATACATATGTATTCATTCCATCAATAAATTTGACAAGTTACCTAAATACATTCGCTCATTAAACAAATTAGTCATACACATCATGAAGTATTCAAACCAACATAGATGAGCTCACCATAATATAAACTTTCATTAGTCATACACATCATGAAGTATTCAAACCAACACAGATGAGCTCACCATAATATAAACTTTCATATCATCTCACAATTTCGTTCCAGGAAGAATGATACATGATAATATCTTAATCGCGCATGAACTCCTACACTACCTTCAAGCTCCAAAAATAGCCCAAATAAAGGGTTAGCAATCAAGATTGATATGAGTAAAGCATATGACCGTGTGGAATGGGATTTTATCAAGAAAGTAATAAAGAAAATGGGGTTTGCTGAAAAGTGGATCGACAAAATTATGAGCTGTGTTCGGTCGGTAATATCTTATCAGACATTATTATTCCTGAGATGGGTCTTCGTCAAAGGGACCATCTATTCCTTTATTTGTTTCTATTCTGTATGTAAGCCTTGTCAAGAATGCTGATTCAGGCCCAAAATAAAAAGTCCTTAAAAGGAATAAGGGCTAGTATTAATGGACCTAGGGTTAATCACTTGTTTTTTTGCCGATGATGCCTTATTGTTCGTTAAAAATAAGATAAGTGATATTAGCTGTCTTATCCATATACTGAAGGTTTTTGCTAATGTCTTAGGGTAATAAATTAATTATGAAAAATCTATGGTTCTTTTTAGTCCTAATACTCCCAGGGAAGAGAGACACGATTTCGGTGAAATTCATGGCATGAAGGTGGTTGAGAAGCTGGACAACTATCTCGGCCTTCCACTTCCTCTAGGAAAAAAGAAAAAAGTGGCTTTCTAGGAGATTATTAACAAGTTGCCATGCAGATTAAATAGTTGGACGAAGAGGCTCCTTTCCTTTGGCGGTAAGGAAGTCTTCATCAAAGTAGTCTTTCAGTCCATTCCAACATATGCGTTGTCAATTTTAAGGCCCCTAGAGGTGTGTTGGATGACATTCAACCAAAGCTTAGTAGAGCATCGTGGACGGGCAAAGAAAAAGACAGATTTTGGGCAATGCTACCATGGAAAACTTTGTGTCACCCGAAAGGTATGGGAGGCATAGGCATAAGGGGCATTAGACTTTTCAATTTGGCTCTATTGGGGCAGCAATTTTAGAGGCTCGTTAATAACAAAGACACATTGTGTTTTAAACTTTTATCAGCTAAGTATTTGCTCGATGGCAATATCTTTCACTCTAAAAAGGTAGACAAAGCTTCCTTTATATGGAATAGCATTACGACTGCAGTGAATATCCTCAAAGACAGTTTTGGGTGGCAGGTAGGAAATGGTACCAGGATAAATATTAGGGATGAAAATTGGGGGATGGAAAGGGTTAATGGTGTCCTTCTCATTTTGGATATGATTGACCCGAATGAAAGGAGTGTGAAGGACCTTTGGATTAAGGAACAGAGAAGCTGGAATAGAAGTAAAATACACAAGATATATGGGCAGGACTGGGGGGATAAAATTTGCAACCTTCCCATTGGGACTGAAAACCATGATGATAGAATAATATGGTTGCACAACCCGCATAGTTGCTATACTTCTAAGTCAGCTTATTCGTAGTTGTTATTAAAGGAGATGGGATACGGTCCTCATAGAATTTTTTAGAGGGCTATCTAGAAACTTGATACTTTACCTAAGATTAGGATGTTTACTTGGCGTGTGGGACATGAGATCCTACCCACAAATGTGAAAATTGCTTCGATTAGGAGCGGCTTTGAGCCCAAGTGTCCAAGATGCAGAGTAAAGGATGAGACACTAATTCATGCGATTAAGGACTGCCCAACATCTCGGGCAATTCTATCTACCGGAGGATGGAATGAAAGTACAATTTAAAAGAAGTATAGCAACTGCATAGATTGGTTGGAAGATATGATACGTGTCCTTGATAAAAAAGCCATGGCCAAACTTATGACAACTCTATGGAATTCATGAAACAATAGAAATAATTTCTTATTTAGGGGCAAAGAAGAGGAAGCTCAAGTCATTTGGGAGAGGGCCTACATCCTGAGCAAAGATTTTCGTATTTGCAACTTGCTTAATGAACCACTACTTTCTTCTCATTATGCTCTTAAGAAATGGGAAAAACCACCAGAGGGATTTATAAAAATTAACTTCGGTGCAACTTTAGATGATAACAGAATGGGGTATAAGACGATTATTAAGGATGATGATGGTTTTGTTCTGGGCGGTGGAGGGGGTTTTATTGACGCAAGGGCCTCAGTGTAAGAAGTTGAGTGTTTGGCACTTGAGAAGAGTATCCAACTAGTGTTTCAGTTAAAAATTAATGGGGATGTAAAATTTGAAACGAACCTCACCATTATTGGTGCGCGCATTAAGGAGTGTACTGCAGTATTCAAGAAATTTAAATCTGCCACTTTAGTTTGGACCGAAAGGTCATGCAATAATTTAGTTGATTTACTTTGTAAAAAAATGTATAATGAGGTAAAAACTTATTTCTTTGATATGGATTACCCAGTGGATATCCATAATGTTGTAATTAGTGATGTTACTTAATAAAATAAATTGACCCTTATGGTCGTTTTATGTTCGAAAAAAAGAAATGTGTTCAATTTCTTGGTAACCCAAGCCTAATCGAACCATAAACATGCTCATATCAGCCCACATTTTCCATTAAATTAGATTTTTTACTGCCATTTTACAACTTTTTACAACTAGGTCCTTTTATGCATTTCCATCAAAAATCACCTAGTAAAAGTTGTTTATTATACATCAAACTTTCATTTTCTACCATAAAAAATCAAAACACATGCATGTCATGCATGGGTAAAATTTTAAACATGAACCTTACTTCAAAACAATGGTAGAAATAGAAAGATAGGGTGAATACGACTTCAAAAACATAAAGAGCATGAAAAATGGGGCTAGGATGTACTTACAATCAAGCTTCAAAGTTAGACAAACCCAAGCTATGGAGAGCTTGAAAATTTCGGCTATGGTGAAGAAGATGGACGAAATTTTGGCTTTATTTTCCCTTTTTAATTCATTTAATAACCAAATGACCAAAATGCCATTAATTCCTTACTTTAAAATTTCACCTAATCATGTCCGTTTTTATCCATAAACTTAACTAATGGTCTAATTATCATATAAGGACCTCTAATTTAAAATCTCATAGCAATCGGACACCTTTAACATCTAGAATTCAAGTTTTGCACTTTTTATAATTTAGTCCTTAAAACTAAATTGAGTGCCCAAACGTCGAAATTTTCGAACAAGATTTTCACAGATAGTTCCATAAAACTGTAAACCATAAAAATATAATAAAAATAAATTTTATTGTGTCAGATTTGTGGTCCCAAAACCACTATTCTGACTAGACCTAAAATCGGGATGTTACAACTCTCCCCCATTAGGGATTTTCGTCCCCGAAAATCTTACCAGAAAAGTGGTTTGGGTACTGTTTTCTCATAGCCTCCTCAAGTTCCCACGTTGCTTCCTCGACTCCATGTCTTTTCCACAAGACTTTAACTAGGGGTATACTTTTATTTCTCAACTGTTTCATTTCTCGAGCTAAAATTTTGATCTGTTCCTCACCATACGTCATATTCGGTCGAATCTCAATCTCTATAGGAGAAATCACATGTGAAGGGCCAGATTGATACGGCCATAACATAGACACATGAAACACATCATGAATCTTTTCCAACTTCGTTGGTAAAGCCAACCGATACGCTACTAGCCTGATCCTTTCAATCACCTCATACGGCCCAGTAAATCGTGGACTTAACTTGCCTTTCCAGCCAAATCTAAAAACTTTCTTCTATGGAGATACTTTTAAGAACACTCTATCTGTAATTTGAAACTCAATTTCTTTTCTTTTCAAATCCGCGTATGACTTTTGTCTATCCAAAGTTGCTTTCAAACAATCACGAATTACTTTCACCTTTTCTTCAGTTTCTCTAACTAAGTCAACCCCGTGAATTTTTTTCGCTGAGCTCTGTCCAATACAGAGGAGTTCGGCACTTACAACCATATAACACTTCATATGGTGCTATCTTTATGCTTGATTGAAAACTGTTGTAGGCAAATTCAACCAACTATAGATATTTCTCCCAACTACCTTGAAACTTTAGAACACAACATCAGAGCATATCATAAAGAATTTGAATTACTCTTTCGGATTTAACTTCGTACCTAAGGCTTCTTGCAACTTTTTCCAAAACTATGAAGTGAATCTCGGATCTCTATCAGAAATAATCGATATAGGCACCCCGTGCAATCTCACAATCTCAGCAATGTACAATTCAGCTAACTTATCAAACGAGTAGTCAGTACGTACCAGTATAAAATGAGCCAACTTCGTCAATCTATCAACAACGACCCATATGACATCTTTCTTTTTCGGGGTCAAAGGCAAACCCGTTACAAAGTCCATTGTAATTCTGTCCCATTTCCACTCGGGAACCATCACTGGCTGAAGCAGACCTGAAGGTACTTGGTGTTTGACTTTCACTTTTTGGCAAATCAAACATTTAAGAAACAAACTCAGAGATATCTCTTGTCATACCCGACCACCAATACATTTTCTTCAAGTCATTATACATTTTTGTACTACTCAGATGAATGGTTAAACAGCTACTCTATGCCTTTTGAAGAATTTTTTGAATAAGTTTGTCACCTTCCAATACACAAATCCTATCTCGAAATATCAAACAACCATCGAAACTAATACGAAAATTTGAGTCATTACCCAATTCACACAGAGCTATCTTAGCTTGCAATTCACTGTCGCACTTTTGAGCTTCACAAATCTATTGAAGAAACGTTGGTCTAGGTCTCAACTCGGCTAGAATTGAACCATCATCCGATAAGTCATCGTGTTCATGGCTCTCAAGGCAAACAAGGATTTCCTACTCAGGGCATTTGCAAATACATTCACCTTACCAGGGTGATAATCAATCACCAACTCATTGTCCTTCAGTAACTCAAGCCATCATCGTTGTCGCAAATTTAAGTCTTTCTAAGTCATCAAATATTTCAAACTCTTGTGATCAGTGAAAACATGCCATTTCTCACCGTACAAATGATGTTTCAAAATTTTCAAAGGAAAAACTATGACGGCCAGTTCCAAATCATGTGTCGGGTAATTCTTCTCACATGGCTTCAACTGTCTTGAGGCATAAGCTATCATTTTGCCCACTTGTATTAACACATTTCCAAGACCAATCAATGACGCATCGATATAAATCACGAACTCCTTTCCCAGTTCAGGTTGCACTAAAATCGACGCCTCAGTCAATAAGGCTTTCAATTTCTCAAAACTTTGCTGACATTTTTCGGACCACTCAAAGTTGACATCTTTTTGCAACAATCTCGTCATAGGAGTAGTAATCATCAAAAACCCTTTAACAAACAGGCAGTAGTAACGGACCAAGCTCAAAGAGCTTCTAACCTCGGATACATTCTTCGGTGGTTTCCACTCAATTATTTCTGAAATCTTACTGGGATCGACATGAATACCATCGCCTGAAATGATATGTCCCAAAAATCCAACTTCTCAGAGCTAGAACTCACTTTTACTAAACTTAGTATATAACTATTTTTCTCTCAAAATCTATAGAACAGTTCTCAAATGCTCAGCGTGCTCAGATTCATCTCGAGAATAAATCAGGATGTCATCAATAAACACGACCACAAACTTATCTAGGTATGGTCTAAAAATTCGGTTCATTGAATCCATAAAAATTACAGGAGCATTCGTCAATCCAAAAGGCATAACAAGGAATTCATAATGCCCATACCTTGTTCTAAAAGTGGTCTTTGGTACATCCGACTCCCTAACTCTCAACTGATAAAAGCCCGATCTCAAATCTATCTTTGAAAACACTGTTTCCCCTTTCAACTGATCAAACAAGTCATCAATTCTCGGTAACAGATACTTGTTCTTTATGGTCACTTTGTTGAGTTGTTAGTAATCGATACACAGTCTCATAGAATCGTCTTTCTTCTTTACAAATAATACCAGTGCACCCTAGGGAGAATAACTCAGTCTAGTAAAACCTTTACCTGTCAATTCTTGCAACTGAATTTTCAATTCTTTCAATTTAGTCAGGGCCATCCTATACGGAGCAATTGATATCGGCGAGGTACTAGGGACAAAATAAATACCAAACTCAGTTTCTCTAATCAGAGGTAGTCCTGTGAATTTCTCTAGAAATACATCTAAGTATTCGCATACTACCGGCACTGATTCAATGTAACAGCCCGGTTTTAGCTAAATCAGAATAGTGATTTTGGAATCACAAATCTGAGGTCAAAAAATTATTTTATTATTACTTTATGTGTTTACAGCATGTGAATATATATATGGGTGAAAATTTTGTGAGCTAATTTTATCGTTTAATAGCTCAATTTGAGAAAAAATGACTAAATCGCGTAAAATGCAAAAGTTGCATTCTACTTGTTAAAAGTGTCTATTGGCTATAAAATTTAAATGCGAAAGTTGTTCTGATGAAATTATACCATTGATAGTGGAAATTGACATAAATAACCATCCATTATATGTTAGTATATGTTTTTATTAAAGGTTAATAATGTAAATTAGTTAATAAGTTATATTACATAAAATAAAACATAAAAAATTCTTTTATCATCATTTTCCACCACCGAATATAGAGAAAAGAAACAGCCATTGAAGCTTCATTAAGTTCGTCTCTTGCATGATTTATTAGGTATGTGTTTTGAGCTCGGTTTTTTATGATTTTTATGTTTCTGTGATCGTTGCTTTGAGCACTAGCTAGCCCGTGCCCTAATTTTTTAGTGTGTTGGTGATTTTGTGAATTGTCATTGATGAATGATTGAGCTTTTGAATGTTTGATGATGAAAAATAAATGTTTGTTGATAGTTATACAAGTTTAGTAAGTGATTTTGAGTAAAAATTCCTATTAGGAATTAAATTGTGAAAATTGTAAATTGAGGGGTTGAAATGTGAAATAAATGGAAAATATGGGCTGATAGGGGCACTATGGTAATTCGCCTAAGCATGGATTAAATTGAATTGACTGAATTTTATGTATTTGTTAAGTAAGGACTAAATTGTAAAAATGTTAAACTTTAGGGGATAAAGTGTAGAAATGCCCAAATAGGTATTTTTGGATGAGCTAAATTTGAATTCATACAGATCAAGAAAGAAAGAAATCGAATTTAGATCAAGGGAAATTGAAAGTTATCGAGTAGCCGATCCGATCTGTTCATCGTATATACGAGGTAAGTTCATATGCAAATAAATACCTTTAAATTGATTTATAAATGTTCATTTGTCATTGAATTTCTATGAATGTTGAACTAGCAAATACGAGCAAGTATCGACAAAGTTATGTTAATTGAAAGTCCCGTACGAACACTAGGAATAATATAACATACGAATGTCATGACATTAGGGGTGTTGAGAAGTGATTACATGTAAGCCCATGTCTGGGACATTGGCTGTAACACCCTTCACCCATATCCGACTCCAGGACAGGGTTCGAGGCGTTACCAGACTTAAACATTCACAAACATATAAAATCGGGTCACCAAGTTCTGCCCAAAATTTAAAACTTACAAACCACAATGAATAAAGACCACATCTCATGGCCATATACAAAAGCTCAATGTAGGCCAATACGTAAACCAAATCATAATAATAATACATGTCATGAAACAAACTTGCTATACATGCCACTCACATGAAAATATTTAACATATACTAGCCAATACTCCAAGGATAATGGCTTGATAGTGTGATTTGCCTCTGACGATCTCCAAAATCCCGAAAGTGGCTTAATAATTCTATAAAACAAGAAAAAGAAAAGATGGTAAGCATATAGCTTAGTAAGTAAGTACTAAATTGATATATAATTTATCAAAGTAAAACAATCATACTAGTATATGGTTACATATATTGATGACAGGCTGTTTTCTAGAGTCCCGGTTAAAAGAAAAATCATATCCTGAGCTACATATCTCAAAATTCAATTCCGTAAATTTTCCTTGAAACTATACTCATAAGTATATTTACTAATTTGTTTCTAGAATTTTTGGTCGGGCCAATTTGTACAGTTTATTAGTTAAAGTCTCCCCTATTTCAGGGTATGACTACTCTGACACCTGTGCATTACGAACAAAATTTATCCCTGTACAAGATTCCAACGACCATGCCGTTTATTTCCCTTAAAAATAGACTA
The DNA here is from genome assembly GCA_025698475.1 of Gossypium anomalum. Lineage (NCBI taxonomy): Eukaryota > Viridiplantae > Streptophyta > Magnoliopsida > Malvales > Malvaceae > Gossypium > Gossypium anomalum. Next base: position 47,427,951 of record CM046963.1, read on the forward strand.
AATAAGGAATCCATGCATGCATGGTATGACTCTTAATAATTTTTGTACAATTTATGGTGAATTTCTAAAGTCAGAACAGGGGATCTTAATTTCATCAAGAACCTGTTTCACAAGAATTCAATTATCACATAATATAGAAGTATTTTGTTTCCGATGTTTCTTTTATATGAAAGTAGACCCATTAAGATTTAATTCCATAATTTATTTGAGATTTAATTCTACTTCCATGATTTTTGGTCAATTTTCAAAATTATGCAACTGCTGCTTTCCAACATTGTTTTACTACAAAAATTCACTCTTACATATTTCGCTCAATCCTTTCCATTTTACTGAGGTTCGCTCACTTATCGAGCATATTGCTCATAAATTCAAATACACATATACTTGCACTTATTCATCACATAATCACTTTCACATGTATCTTCATTTAAATCAATTTCCCGTTGAACTCATCGGAATAACATCAGATACACCACTACTTGAACATTTTCCCATTTCCACACGTGTGTAGAAGCTATATGATACGCATAGTAGCTTTGCGCACTTAGTGCTACACATGCGACCAATAATCTGGTACACGTAGTAGCCTACACTTAGTACTACACACGTGACCACGGTTTCGGCACGCATAGTAGTCGCACTTAGTACTACACATGCGACCAATAATGCGGTACACGTAGCTTTGCACTTAGTACTACACACGTGACCACGTTTTGAGCACGCATAGTAGCTTGCACTTAGTACTACACATGCGACCAATAATCTGGTACACGTAGTAGCCTGCACTTAGTACTACACACGTGACCACACAATAGTTCATTTGTATCGTTTTTATTTCGAAGGTTCAACAGGAAATTTCTCACTTTTCCAACATTTTACTAAATTGTCCGAAATCAATTTAAATTCATAACTTACATCAAATAACCATTTGATAGGCAGCCATATTCCACATGTTATCAAAATACAATAACATAAAAGAAATCGATGATTTATTTACGTACAAACTTACCTCGGTGCAAAATATAGAAATTTTGCAATTTAATCCAAAACATTTTCCTTCCCCCGTTCGAGATCGATTCCACGCCTTTCTTGATCTATAATATCACATTTAGCCTAATAATTAATCACACTATTCATATGGGTCTAAAAATCATATTTTTACAAATTTGCATTTTGACCCCTAAACTTTTACATATTTGCACTTTTGTCCCAAGGCTCGGAAATTTAATTTCAGCCCTTATTCTTATGTTTAATGACATGCTGATCATTTTTCTCTTCTATGGAAACATCAAGTTCTCACTCTAACACATAGTTATGAACAATAGATATTTGTACCAGATTATGCTTAGTTTTACTCGTTTTTACTGAAAAATCACTTAGCAAAAGTTGTTTAACACAATCTCAAACTTCATATTCTACCATAAAACATCAAAATTCATGCATATCATTGATGGGTAAATTTTTAAACATAAACCCTAACTTGAAATAATGGTAGAAATAGGTAAACCAGAAGCTACGAGGATTTCAAAATGTAAAGAACATTAAAAGCGGGGCTTGAATGCACTTACTATTGAGCTTAGAAGTTGAAGAAACCCTAGCTATGGTAGCAAGTAAATTTCAGCAACAACATGAAGAAGATGAATGGATTTTTGCTTTTATTTCCCATTTTATTTCATTTAATATCCAAATGACCAAAGTGCCCTTACTTACTAAACTTTCAAAAATTCCATCCATGTCCAATTTTTGTCCATAACTTATAAATTGGTCAAATTGCTATTTAAGACCTCCTAATTAATATTTTAAAGCAATTTCATACTAGAAACTTCTAGAATGCAAGTTTTGCAACTTATTCAATTTAGTCCCTAACTTCAAATTAAGCACTTTATGCATAGAATTTCTTCACGAAATTTTCACATAATCATGCAATCATATCATAGACCTCAAAATAATCATAAAATAATTATTTCTATCTCGAATTTGTGGTCCCGATATCACTATTCCGACTAGGCCCAAAATTAGGGTGTTACAACTCTTCCCCCCTTTAGGGATTTTTGTCCTCGAAAATCTTACCGAAAAAGTGGTCTTCACTTAGATTCCTCAATCTCATACTCAATAATAAAGTACCTTCACTCAGTGGTGCCTCCAATACATCTCTTTAATTTCTCATTTCCATCCTAATATCAATTTTGGCAAAGATAATTCAGTAGATTCGATGCTCGGCTTTAACCCCATTATCAATTTAGATTCTCTCGTGGCATCGAATGCTCTATACTATCACATTACCTTATTAACTTGAAACACATCACAATTCATACAACAATACATTACTAAAAAAATCGGAAGTCTTTACTCAATACGGACTAGTCCATTTCGGACATTCCGAGTTAACAATATTCTCATCTGTTTCAAACTTTACCAACATGTAATAAACTTTTCAACTTTCACAAAACGAAAACCTCATCATTCGTGATGGTTTTTACTCATATAAATTTATTTATTTATTTATTATTATTATTATTATTTTTAAGAGATATACACTTCTCGTTCAACAATATTTGCTTTTTATCCTTCAGAAATGAAATTCTATTATCAGACTTGAGAAAAATAATCCTGACATGATTGTCACATGAAATATTTCAAATAAATAATTCACCCGATTGAACACTCGAGTCGATCTTAATCACCGATGAATGACATTTTCCAGTAATCTTTTACTATTCATTCATTACGCTAACTAAAACCATCTCAATTTCATTAGTTCAAGTAACCAAAATATCTCAATTGAAGTCATTAATTATAATTGACTTATTTGAGAGAAGTAATCCACCATATCGATTGAGACTCGCGCTTTTATCACTTATGTCTTTACTGTTGTCAAATCCTTACACGGAAATTTAAAAAAATCCTAATGCCAAAATTTGTCCAGTAGTAATTGTCACATTCGGATATTACTGATTTCAAATATTTTTCCCATAACTAGTTCTGTCATCACAAATTTCATATTAGACCTTTCGCTAAAGAAGACCAATTCTGAATAAATTTTGATTTACACTTTTCTCGACCTTGTACCTGAGTAATTCGATTTACCAAAGTAAATTTCTTCTCTAACTGGAACAGTGTATAATTTCAATAATCTTTATGGCAACTTTGATACTTTTCTAGCTCTGTCTTTACTTATCAATTCATTCTTAATCTCTAATTATACTTATAATTATTCTATCCTTCGAACTCTCTTTGAATTTTCAAGCGGGAACTTATTCAAGTATGTATCTCATGAAATTCAATCATAAGCACCACTTCAATAAGAGGAGGGGTTATAAGGCCTCGACTCATCTTTCTTATATATACACATATAATACAACTTTCATCATCATAGCAACATCGTCAAAATCATGTCATTCATTCAGGTAATGCATCATTCATATTGGTTTACACCAAATTTTCCAATTATCCTATTTAGACAAGTATACTTATACATGCATTCTATGTTTTCTGGATAGCTTTACTTACCCATTCATTTACTCAAACAAATCATACTCATGACATCGTATAAGGGCCAAACAAACATAGTTATTTGCATCACAGTCACAACTTTCATTTCGTGCATCATTATATACATATCCTTACAATCATATAATTCAGTCCAAACAATTTAACATAGATAAGTTCATTTCATTATAATCCTTTATCTCATAAAAAAAATATCATTGACATTCATCAACATTCAACGTCCAACCAGGACATTGACATTTTTATTCGTATTAAAATATTATAAACCTTTATTCATACCTTTCTGAATCTAAACTTATTATAATCGTAATTTACTCAATTACCTTTGCATCACGTTAAACATGGTCGGTACAGCTCGGTTGGAGAGTACCTCTGTCTAAACAAGACGGTTCTCATACGCGTCGGAAGACATCACACTATCACAGATCCGTGGCATATATAGCTAGACTTTTCTTCTTCTTTTTTTTCACATGCTAGGTTCGTCCGAGAACCGACTAAACCATAGCTCTGATACCACTAAATGTAACACCCTTCACCCGTATCCGACTCGGGAATGGGTTCGAGCGTTACTGGACTTAAACATTCACAAACATATAAAATCGGGTCACCAAGTTCTGCCCAAAATTTCAAACTTACAAACCACAATGAATAAAGACCACATCTCATGGCCATATACAAAAGCTCAATGTAGGCCAATACGTAAACCAAATCATAATAATAATACATGTCATGAAACAAACTTGCTATACATGCCACTCACATGAAAATATTTAACATATACTAGCCAATACTCCAAGGATAATGGCTTGATAGTGTGATGCTGCCTCCGACGATCTCCAAAATCTCGAGCTGGCTTAATAATTCTATAAAACAAGAAAAAGAAAAGATGGTAAGCATATAGCTTAGTAAGTAAGTACTAAATTGATATATAATTTATCAAAGTAAAACAATCATACTAGTATATGGTTACATATATTGATGACAGGCTGTTTTCTAGAGTCCCGGTTAAAAGAAAAATTATATCTTGAGCTACATATCTCGAAATTCAATTCCGTAAATTTTATTTGAAACTAGACTCATAAATCTATTTATTAATTTTTTTCTAGAATTTTTGGTCCGGCCAATTAGTACAGTTTATTAGTTAAAGTCTCCCCTATTTCAGGGTATGACTACTCTGACACCTGTGCATTACGAACAAAATTTCTCCCTGTACAAGATTCCAACGACCATGCCGTTTATTTCCCTTAAAAATAGACTCAATAAGGAATCCATGCATGTATGGTATGACTCTTAATAATTTTTGTAAAATTTATGGTGAATTTCTAAAGTCAGAAAAGGGGATCTTAATTTCATTCAGATCCTGTTTCACAAGAATTCAATTATCATATAATATAGAAGTATTTTGTTTCCCCTGTTTCTTTTATATGAAAGTAGACCCATTAAGCTTTAATTCCATAATTTATTTGAGATTTAATTCTACTTCCATGATTTTTGGTCAATTTTCAAAATTATGCAACTGCTGCTGTCCAACATTGTTTTACTACAAAAATTCACTCTTACATATTTCGCTCAATCCTTTCCATTTTACTGAGGTTCGCTCACTTATCGAGCATATTGCTCATAAATTCAAATACACATATACTTGCACTTATTCATCACATAATCACTTTCACATGTATCTTCATTTAAATCAATTTCCGTTGAACTCATCGGAATAACATCAGTACACCACTACTTGAACATTTTCCCATTTCCACACGTAGCGAAGCTATATGATACGCATAGTAGCTTCGCACTTAGTGCTACACATGCGACCAATAATCTGGTACACGTAGTAGCCTGCACTTAGTACTACACACGTGACCACGGTTTTTGAGTGCACGCATAGTAGCTTTGCACTTAGTACTACACACGTGACCACGTTTTTGAATGCGCGCATAGTAGCTTTGCACTTAGTACTACACATGCGACCAATAACCGGTACACGTGTGCTTTGCACTTAGTATTACACACGTGACCACGGTTTTGAGTGCGCATAGTAGCTTTGCACTTAGTACTACACATGCGACCAATAATCACGGTACACGTAGTAGCACGCACTTAGTACTACACACGTGACCACACAATAGTTCATTTGTATCGTTTTTGTTCAGAAGGTTCAACAGGAAATTTCTCACTTTTCCAACATTTTACTAAATTGTCTGAAATCAATTTAAATTCATAACTTACATCAAATAACCATTTGATAGGCAGCCATATTCCATATGTTATCAAAATACAATAACATAAAAGAAATCGATGATTTATTTACGTACAAACTTACCTCGGTGCAAAATATAGAAATTTTGCAATTTAATCCAAAACATTTTCTTTCCCCCATTCGAGATCGATTCCACGCCTTTCTTGATCTATAATATCACATTTAGCCTAATAATTAATCACACTATTCATATGGGTCTAAAAATCATATTTTTACAAATTTGCATTTTGACCCCTAAACTTTTACATATTTGCACTTTTGCCCCAAGGCTCAGAAATTTAATTTCAGCCCTTATTCTTATGTTTAATGACATGCTGATCATTTTTCTCTTCTATGGAAACATCAAATTCTCACTCTAACACATAGTTATGAGCAATAGATATTTTTACAGATTATGCTTAGTTTTACTCGTTTTTACGAAAAATCACTTAGCAAAAGTTGTTTAACACAATCTCAAACTTCATATTCTACCATAAAACATCAAAATTCATGCATATCATTCATGGGTAAATTTTTAAACATAAACCCTAACTCGAAATAATGGTAGAAATAGGTAAACCAAGCTACGAGGATTTCAAAAATGTAAAGAACATTAAAAACGGGGCTTGAATGCACTTACTATTGAGCTTAGAAGTTGAAGAAACCCTAGCTATGGTAGCAAGTAAAATTCAGCAGCAACATGAAGAAGATGAATGGATTTTTGCTTTATTTTTCCCATTTTATTTCATTTAATATCCAAATGACCAAAATGCCCTTACTTACTAAACTTTCAAAAATTCCATCCATGTCCAATTTTTGTCCATAACTTAGAAATTGGTCAAATTGCTATTTAAGACCTCCTAATTATTATTTTAAAGCAATTTCATAATAGAAACTTCTAGAATGCAAGTTTTGCAACTTATTTAATTTAGTTCCTAACTTCAAATTAAGCACTTTATGCGTAGAATTTCTTCACGAAATTTTCACACAATCATGCAATCATATCATAGACCTCAAAATAATCATAAAATAATTATTTCTATCTCGAATTTGTGGTCCCGATATCACTATTCTGACTAGGCCCAAAATCAGGGTGTTACATTGGCATTGTATTGTGATTACGTGTAAGACCATGTCTTGTACATTGGCATCGTTATATGATTTCATGTGAGACCATGTCTAGGACATTGGCATCGATATGTGATAACATGTAAGACCATATCTAGGATATGGCATTGTACGAGCTATATGAGATTTTTGAGTATCCTTAACTATTTCGAAAGGTTCAACGGGCAAAGTCTAGTTGAGAAAGAATGTGTGAACATGTTAACTGACTCAGGTATGTACGAGATTCATACGAGTATTGAAAAGGGAAGTATTTGATGAATTCACATGTGATATTGAATATGTATACATTTGGGAAGGTTTATAAGCTTATATGTGCTTATTCATAATTTACTTATTTGATGGAAATGATGTTGATTCATGAGATGGGTTTATTTGTATATGGCTTACTAAGCTTTCAAAGCTTACTTTGTGTGTTCTTTCCTTGTTTTATAGATTATTAAAGCTAGCTCAGACATCGGGGATCATCAAGAACCGTCATTACACTATCGACTGCTTGTTGCTATTTTTAGATGCTTTATAAATATGGTATACGTCATGTATAGGCTAATGATATGATGATATGTTTTGAGTTATGATATAACCTTGAGATTTGGCTTGTTTATGATGTAAATGTTGGTGTGTATTTGGCCATTTAAGTTGGCTTAATTCATAAGTTTGATAAGTGATATATGATGCATATAATGCCTTATATTTTGGCAAGTTTAGTATGGCTTATGTGTTGGTTAGATAGATAATTGATTTGGTTAATTGTAAATGATGTGGCATGGTAAAGAAATGACATGTTGTGAATTAGTTTTAAAGATGATAAAATGGTACATCTTGTGGCATGGATTAGTTGATAATATGATGAGTATATGCATAAACACTTCAAGTGAAAAATGTTGGTTATAATTTTAGGGGTTGAAGTAATAGTTTAAAAATGGCATGAAATGTGTATGAAATAACATGCTTTTGTTTCCATTGAACATATTGAAATGGTATTAAATGATGTGGTATAGGTATGTTTGATGTGAGTGAGGAATGTGGCTTAAACCAAGCCTATATGAGCCCCACATGGTTGATCACAAAGGCGTGTGACTCGACAGTGTGTCTGCAGTAACTTAGTTAAAACAAGTCAGAGAGTTGCAAGGCTTAGACACACGAGCGTGTCTACTAGTCGTGTGTAGCACACGGGCTGGCACATGGGCTTGTGGTCAGCCGTGTGACCCAAGTCAGTATACCTTCCAGATTTTACACGGTCATGGCACACAGGCGTGTCTTCGACCGTGTGATGCAAGTCAGTATGTATGCCCTGTTTCCACACAGCTTGTGACATGGGCGTGTCTAGTGGCCATGTGAGGTAGACGGCCTGTTCACACAGGCGTGTGAACCTTGTATGCATGAAAATTTTCTAAGTTTCTTAAAGTTTTTAAATGTTATCGGTTTAGTCCCAAACCTTTTCCAAGTATGTTTTAAGGTCTCGTATAGCCTTATAAGGGACAATATGATTATGTTTGATTCATGATTATGTGTTAATTGATTCATGTATGAGAAATGTATGTTGCATGAAGTAAGTGATCGGTAATACCTCGTAGCCCTATTCCAGCGACGGATGCAGGTTAGGAGTGTTACATTTATTGGTATCAGAGTTAAGGTTTAGTTGATTCTAGAACTAACGTAGCGTGTGAGAGTCTAGCTATACATGGCATATATATAAACTGTGATAGTCTGATGATTCCTGACAGCTTAAAGTGTGTTTTCATATAGTAAATGGATCTCAAATGAGCTTTAGCTGATGATGTGGAAAGTAATACGCCCGCTCCCGCTCAAGGGGCAACGCCAGCTGATTCTAGGCTGATTTCGAGTAGCCACAATGGAGAGGCTAAACAAGCCTTTTTCCATATGATGAATGAGTGGTTCACGAAGTTCGTTCGAACAAATTCGGCTGCTCAACAACCTCCACCCCCACCTGTTCCTCAACAAAACTCTGTTAATCCTTAAGTTATAAATCCAATACGGTTGAACAAGCCACCAGTGGATAACGTACGTAAACACGAGGCTGAAGAGTTCTGGGCTACCATTGATGATAATGTTGAGAGAGCTGAGTTTTGTCTTTAGAACACAATTCGAGTATTCAATAAATTGTCTTATACTCCTGATAAGTGTATAAGTGTGTTGTATCATTACTGAGAGATAATGTGTATCATTGGTGGAATACGTTGATATATGTGGTTCCAAGGGAACGGGTTACCTGGGAGTTTTTTTAATCTGAGTTCCAAAAGAAGTACATTAGTCAGTGATTTCTCAGTCAGAAACATAATTATTTTTAAGGATTGAAATAAGGCTGGATGACTATCATTGAGTACGAAAGAGAATTTGTACGTTTAAGCAAGTATGCTTGAGAATATGTGTCTATTGAAGAGATCATATGTAAACGATTAGTTGATGGACTAACCAATGATATATAACTATTAGTCCAGATTCTTGAATTGAAAGAATTTGTCATTTTAGTTGAACGAGCTAATAAAGCTGAAGATCTTAGTAAAGAAAAGAGAAAAGCTAATTTTGAAGTAAGAGATTCGAGAAAGAGATCAACTAGTAAATCTTATCAGTCTACATCGAAGAAATTTTAAGACTCATTTAATCGTCCTAGTGAACTAATGAGATATTCAAGTAGAGATCATGAAAAGCAACCCATAAGTTCTAAAGCTCAAACTACGTCTATTGCTAGTGTTGGCAGTGTGAGACAAAACTGACCCGAGTGTAAACATTGTAGAAAATGACATATCAGTGATTATAGATTGAATGATCGAGCCTGTTTTAAATGTGGATCATTAGATCATTTCATTCGTAACTGTCCTGAGTTGGCTGAGCAAGATACAATACAAATACAAGGACGAGTAACACAACAGTTAGATGTAGACCATCCAGAAACACGGGAAATGTGAGTGATAGCCAGAGAGCGACTAAAGATTCTGCTGTGAGGTTAGAGGCTAGAGCACCTGCACGAGCCTACGCTATTCATGCTCGCGAAGAAGCTTTATCTCCAGATGTTATCACCGGTACTTTTACTCTTTATGATACTAAAGTTATTGCATTGATAGATCCAGGATCAACTCATCCTTATATATGTGTGAATTTAGTATCTAGTAAGACTTTGCCTCTAGAGTCTACTGAATTTGTGATTAGAGTATCAAACCCTTTAGGCAAGTGTGTTTTGGTTGATAAAGTGTGCAAAAACTGTTCATTGATGATTTGGATTTCTATTTTCTGGCTGACCTGATGTTGTTACGATTTGATGAATTTGATATAATTCTGAGTATGGATTGGATAACGCTACATGATGCTATTGTAAATTGTAAACAAAAGATGATTGATTTGAGATATCAGAATAATAAGATTATCCGAATTGAGTCAAATGATTTGAATGGTTTACCAGCAGTTATTTCATCAATGTTAGCTCAGAAATATGTGAGAAAGGGTTGCGAAACTTATCTTGCTTATGTGTTTGATACAAACGTGACTGAAAAGAAGATCGAAACAGTACCAGTGGTGAGTGAGTATCTAGATGTGTTTCCTGAAGAGTTACTAGGTTTACCTCCGATCTGAGAGGTTGAGTCTGGCATTGAGTTAGTGTCGGGAACAACGCCAATATCAATAGCTCTGTACAGAATGGCTCTGACAGAGTTAAAAGAATTGAAAGCCCAATTGAAATAATTGACAGATAGAGGTTTTCTACATTGAGTTTCTCTCCCTGGGGTGCACCGGTGTTGTTTGTGAAAAAGAAAGATGGCACGATGAGAATGTGTATTGACTGTAGATAGCTGAACAAAGTGACAATCAAGAATAAATACCCTCTACCACGGATTGATGATTTTTTTGATCAATTGAAAAGGGTTACAGTGTTTTCGAAAATAGATTTGAGATCGGGCTATTACCAGTTATGAGTTAAAGACTCTGATGTGCCAAAGACTGCATTTAGAACGAGGTACAGACACTACGAATTTCTTGTTATGCCCTTCAGATTAACAAATGCACCTGCTATTTTTATGGACTTGATGAATCTAATTTTCAGACCGTACTTAGATTGATTTGTCGCTGTATTTATTGATGACATTTTAATTTACTCTCGTGATGAATCTGAACATACCAAGCATTTGAGAATTGTACTACAAACCTTGAGAGATAAGCAGTTGTATGCAAAATTCAGCAAATGGCTATGAAAGGTTAGTTTTCTTGACATATTGTTTCAGCGATGGTATCCGGGTTGATCCGAGTAAGATATCTGCGATTATAGATTGGAAGCCTCCAAGAAATATTTCTGAAGTCCGCAGTTTTCTGGGACTAGCGGGATATTATAGACAATTTGTGAAAGGCTTTTCAATTATTGTGACTCCAATGGCACGATTGCTTCAAAAAGATATTAAGTTCGAGTGGTCAGATAAATGCCAGAAAATTTTTGAGCAGTTAAAAGCTTTATTAACTAAAGCTCTAGTGTTAGTTCAGCCTGAGTAGGGTAAAGAATTCATAATTTTCAGTAATGCATCATTAAATGGCCTGGGTTGTGTTTTGATGCAGGAAGGAAAAGTTGTAGCTTATGCCTCCAGACAGTTGAAGCCACATGAAAAGAATTATCCGACTCACAATCTTGAATTGGCCGCAATAGTGTTTACGTTGAAAATTTAGCGTCACTATTTGTTTGGTGAGAAATGCCACATCTTTACCGATCACAAGAGTTTGAAATATTTGATAACTCAGAAAGATTTGAATTTTCAACAACGGAGGTGGCTTGAATTACTAAATTATTACGAGTTAGTGATTGATTATCATCTGGGAAAGGCTAATGTAGTTGCTGATGCATTGAGTCGCAAGTCCTTGTTTGCTTTACATTCTTTGAATACACATTTAGTTTTGTCTAATTATGGTTTGTTATTAGCCGAGTTGAAAGCGAGATCATTGTTCATAAAATAGATTTGTGAGGCTCAAAAGTTTGATAATTAACTGTAAGTAAAACAGGTTTAGTGTGAGTCAATTTTTGATTCAGAGTTTCAAATTGATTCCGATGATTGTTTGAGATTCAAAGATCGAATATGTGTTCTGAGAAATTCAGAATTGATTCAGATGATTTTGAATGAAGCAGATAGTAGTTATTTATCAGTGCATCCGAGAAGCACGAAAATGTATAATGATTTGAAACATCATTATTGGTGGCATGGCATAAAACAAGATATCTCAGAATTTGTTTTGAAATGTTTGATTTGTCAGCAAGTCAAAGCTGAGCATCAAGTACCGTCAGGTTTATTACAGCCTATCATGATTCTTGAGTGGAAATGGGATAGAGTAACTATGGACTTTGTTTCGGGTTTGCCCTTAACTCTGAGAAAGAAAGATGCGATCTGGGTTATTGTTGACTGATTGACGAAATCAGCTCCTTTTATCCCTGTACGTACAAATTTCTCACTTGATAAGTTAGCTGAGTTATATATCTCTGAGGTTGTGAGATTTCACGGGGTACCTATTTCCATTGTTTCGAATTGAGATTCGAGGTTCACATCACGATTTTGGAAGAAATTGCAAGACACACTGGGTACAAAGGTACATTTCAGTACCTCATTTCACCCATAGATGGATGGTCAATCCGAGCGAGTTATTCAGATACTCGAGGATATGTTACGTTGTTGCATTCTTGAGTTCGAAGGTACATGGGAAAAATATTTACCAATGACTGAATTTGCTTACAATAATAACTTTCAATCAAGTATAAAGATAGCACTGTATAAAGCTCTATACGGTCGTAAATGTAGAACACCATTGTACTGGACTAAGCTAAGTGAGAATAAGATTCACGGAGTTGAACTGATCAGAGAAACAGAAGAAAAAGTGAAAGTAATTCGCGATAGTTTGAAAGCAGCTTCAGATCAATAGAAATCTTACGTAGATTTGAAACGGAAAGATATTGAGTTTCAAGTTGGGGATAAAGTGTTTCTGAAAGTGTCGCCGTGGAAAGAGATATTACGATTTGGTCGGAAAGGAAAATTGAGCCCGAGGCTCATCGGACCGTATGAGATTATCGAGCGAATCGGACCAGTTACTTATCGACTATCTTTACCGTCTGAGCTAGAGAAATTTCATAATGTATTTCATGTATCGATGCTTCAACGATACCGATCTGACCCTTCACATGTCATTTCCCCAATAGAGGTTGAAATTCAGTCTGATATGTCATATGATGAAGAACCGATTCAGATTTTAGCTTGTGAGAAAAGAGCTGAGAAATAAGAAAATTGCTCTAGTGAAAGTCTTATGGCATCGACACGGGGTTGAAAAAGCTACATGGGAACCCGAGGATGCTATGAGAAAGCAATATCCAAACCTATTCACTGGTAAGATTTTCGGGGACGAAAATCCCTTTGGAGGGAGAGTTGTAACAGCCCGATTTTAGCTAAATCAAAATAATGATTTCAAAACCACAAATCTGAGGTCAAAAAATTATTTTAATATTATTTTATGTGTTTACAACATGTGAATATATATGTGTGAAAATTTCGTGAGCTAATTTTATTGTTTAATAGCTCAATTTGAGAAAAAGGACTAAATCGCATAAAATGCAAAAGTTGCATTCTACTTGTTAAAAGTGTCTATTGGCTATGAAATTTAAATGCAAAAGTCATTATGATGAAATTATACCATTGATAGTGGAAATTGACATAGATAACCATCCATTATATGTTAGTATATGTTTTTAATAAAGGTTAATAATGTAAATTAGTTAATAAGTTATATTACACAAAATAAAACATAAAAATTTCTTTTATCATCATTTTACACCATCGAATATAGAGATAAGAAATAGCCATTGAAGCTTCATTAAGTTCGTCTCTTGCATGATTTATTAGGTATGAGTTTTGAGCTCGGTTTTTTATGATTTTTATGTTTTTGTAATCGTTGCTTTGAGTACTACCTAGCTCGTGCCCTAATTTTTGAGTTTGTTGGTGATTTTGTGATTTGCCATTGATGAATGCTTGAAATTTTGAATGCTTGATGATGAAAAGTAAATATTTGCTGATAGTTATACAAGTTTTGTTAAGTGATTTTGAGTAAAAATGCCTATTAGGGATTAAATTGTGAAAATTGTAAATTGAGGGGTTGAAATGTGAAATAAATGAAAAATATGGGCTATTAGGGGCACTATGGTAATTTGGCTAAGTATGGATTAAATTGAATTGAATGAATTTTTTGTATTTGTTAAGTAAGGACTAAATTGTAAAAATGTTAAACTTTAGGAGCTAAAGTGTAAAAATGCCCAAATAGGTATTTTTGGATAAAATTGAATGAATAGGTGATTAAATGAGCTAAATTTGAATTCATATAGATCAAGAAAGAAAGAAATTGGATTTAGATCGAGGGAAATAAAAAGTTATCGAGTAGTCGATCAGATCCGTTCATCGTATATACGAGGTAAGTTCATATGCAAATAAATACCTTTAAATTGATTTATAAATGTTCATTTTTCATTGGATTGCTATGAATGTTTAACGAGAAAATACGAGCAAGTATGTGTTTTGAGCTTGGTTTTTGATGATTTTTATGTTTTTGTGATCGTTGCTTTGAGTACTAGCTAGCCCGTGCCCTAATTTTTGAGTTTGTTTGTGATTTTGTGAATTGACATTGATGAATGCTTGAAATTTTGAATGCTTAATGATGAAAAGTAAATATTTGCTGATAGTTATACAAGTTTTGTTAAGTGATTTTGAGTAAAAATGCTTATTAGAGATTAAATTGTGAAAATTGTAAATTGAGGGGCTGAAATGTGAAATAAATGAAAAATATGGGTTGTTAGGGGCACTATGGTAATTTGGATAAGCATGGATTAAATTGAATTGAATGAATTTTTTGTATTTGTTGAGTAAGGACTAAATTGTAAAAATGTTAAACTTTAGGGGCTAAAGTGTAAAAATGCCCAAATAGGTATTTTTGGATAAAATTGAATGAATAGGTGATTAAATGAGCTAAATTTGAATTCATATAGATCAAGAAAGAAAGAAATTGGATTTAGATCGAGGGAAATAAAAAGTTATCGAGTAGTCGATTAGATCCGCTCATCGTATATACGAGGTAAGTTCATATGCAAATAAATAACTTTAAATTGATTTATAAATGTTCATTTTTCACTGGATTGCTATGAATGTTGAATAATCAAATACGAGCAAGCATGTGTTTTGAGCTCGGTTTTTGATGATTTTTATGTTTTTGTGATTCTTGCTTTGAGTGCTAGCTAGCCCGTACCTTAATTTTTGAGTTTGTTGGTGATTTTGTGAATTTCCATTGATGAATTCTTGAAATTTTGAATGCTTGATGATGAAAAGTAAATATTTGCTGATAGTTATACAAGTTTTGTTAAGTGATTTTGAGTGAAAATGCCTATTAGGGATTAAATTATGAAAATTGTAAATTGAGGGGTTGAAATTTAAAATAAATGAAAGATATGGGTTGCTAGGGGCACTATGGTAATTTGGCTAAGTATGGATTAAATTGAATTGAATGAATTTTTTGTATTTGTTAAGTAAGGACTAAATTGTAAAAATGTTGAACTTTAGGGCTAAAGTGTAAAAATGCCCAAGTAGGTATTTTTGGATAAAATTGAATGAATAGGTGATTAAATGAGCTAAATTTGAATTCATATAGATCAACAAAGAAAGAAATTGGATTTAGATCAGGGGAAATAAAAAGTTATCGAGTAGTCGATCAGATCCGTTCGTCGTATATACGAGGTAAGTTCATCTGCAAATAAATACCTTTAAATTGATTTATAAATGTTCATTTTTCATTGGATTGCTATGAGTGTTGAACGAGCAAATACGAGCAAGTATGTGTTTTGAGCTCGGTTTTTTATTATTTTTATGTTTTTTCGATTGTTGCTTTGAGTACTAGCTAGCCCGTGCCCTAATTTTTGAGTTTGTTGGTGATTTTGTGAATTTCCATTGATGAATGCTTGAAATTTTGAATGCTTGATGATGAAAAGTAAATATTTGCTGATAGTTATACAAGTTTTGTTCAGTGATTTTGAGTAAAAATGCCTATTAGGGATTAAATTGTGAAAATTGTAAATTGAGGGGTTGAAATGTGAAATAAATAAAAATATGGGCTGTTAGGGGCACTATGGTAATTTGGCTAAGTATGGATTAAATTGAATTGAATGAATTTTTTGTATTTGTTAAGTAAGGACTAAATTGTAAAAATGTTAAACTTTAGGGGCTAAAGTGTAAAAATGCCCAAATAGGTATTTTTGGATAAAATTGAATGAATAGGTGATTAAATGAGCTAAATATGAATTCATATAGATTAAGAAAGAAAGAAATTGGATTTAGATCGGGGGAAATAAAAAGTTATCAAGTAGTTGATCAGATCCGTTCATCGTATATACGAGGTAAGTTCATATGCAAATAAATACCTTTAAATTGATTTATAAATGTTCATTTGTCATTGGATTGCTATGAATGTTGAACGAGCAAATAAGAGCAAGTATCGACAAAGTTATTTTAACCGAAAGTCCCGTACGAACCCTAGGAATAGTATAGGATACGAATGTCATGACATTGGGATTGCTGAGATGTGATTACATGTAATACCATGTTTGGGACATTGGCATTGTATTGTGATTACCATGTCTAGGACATTGGCATCATTATATGATTTTGTGTAAAACCATGTCTGGGACATTGGCATCGATATGTGGTAACATGTAAGGCCACATCTGGGATATGGCATTATACAAGCTATATGTGATTTTCGAGTATCCTTAAAGATTCTAAAAGGTTCAACAGGCAAAGTCAAGTTGAGAAAGAATATGTGAAAGATTTAAGTGACTCAAGTACATAAGAGATTCATACAAGTATTGAAAAGGGAAGTATTTGATGAATTCACATGTGATATTGAATATGTATACATTTGGGAAGGTTTATAAGCTTATATGTGCTTATTCATAATTTTCTTATTTGATGGAAATGATGTTGATTCATGAGATGGTTTTATCTGTTCATGGCATACTAAGCTTTCAAAGCTTACTTTGTGTGTTCTTTCCCTATTTTATAGATTATCAAAGCTAGCTCGAACATTGGGGATCATCAAGAACTATCATTACACTATCGACTACTTGTTGGTATTTTTGGATGCTTTGTAAATATGGTATATGGCATGAGATATAATGATATGTTTTGAGTTATGATATAGCCATGATATTTGGCTTGTATATGATGTAAATGTCGGTGTGTATTTGGCCATTTAAGTTGGCTTAATTCATAAGTTTGATAAGTGATATATGATGCATATAATGCCTTATGTTTTAGCAAGTTTAGTATGGCTTATGTGTTGGTTAGATAGTTAAATGATTTGGTTAATTGTAAATGATGTGTCATGGTTAAGAAATGACATGTTGTGAATTGGTTTTAAAGATGATAAAATGTTATGTCTTGTGGCATGAATTAGTTGATAATATGGTGAGTATATGCATAAAGAAGTTAGGTGAAAATTGTGGGTTATGATTTTAGGGGTTGAATGAATATTTTATAAATGGCATTGAATGTGTGTGAAATAGCATGCTTTGGTTGCCTTTGAATGTATTGAAATGGTATGAAATGATGTGGTATAGTTATATTTGATGTAAGTGAGGAATGTGGCTTAAACCAAGCCTATATGCGACCCACATGGTTGAGCACACGGGTATGTGACTCAATAGTGTGTTTGCTGTAACCTAGTTAAAACAAGTTAGAGAGTTACATGGCTTAGACAAACAGGAGTGTCTACTGGCCGTGTGTGCCACACGGGCTGGCACATGGGCGTGTGGTCAGCCGTGTGACCCAAGTCAGTATACCCTCCAGATTTCAGACGGTCATGGCACACGGGCGTGTCTTCAGCCGTGTGATGCAAGTTAGTATGTATGCCCTGTTTCCACACGGCTTGTGACACGGGCGTGTCTAGTGGCCGTGTGAGGCACACAGCCTGTTCACATGGGCGTGTGAACCTTGTACGCATGAAAATTTTCTAAGTTCTGTAAAGTTTTTAAATGTTATTGGTTCAGTCCCAAACCTTTTCCAAGTATGTTTTAAGGTCTCGTAGAGCCTTATAAGGGACAATATGATTATGTTTGAATAATGATTATGTGTTAATGGATACATGAGAAATGTATGTTGTATGATGTAATTTATTGGTAATGCCTCGTAGCCCTATTCCGGCGACGGATATGGGTTGGGGTGTTACATTTATTGGTATCAAAGTTACGGTTTAGTCGATTATATGACTAACGTAGCGTGTGAGAGTCTAGCTATACATGCCATATACATAAACTACGAGAGTGTGATGATTCCTGACAACTTAAAGTGTGTTTTCATATAGTAAATGGATCATGAACGAGCTTTAGCTGATTATGTGGAAAGTAATGCGCTCACTCCCACTCAAAGGGCAGCTCCGACTGATTCTAGGCCGATTTCGAGTTGCCACGAGGGAAAGGCTAAACAAGCCTTTTTCCATATGATGAGTAAGTGGTTCACGGAGTTCGTTCCAACGAATCCAGCTACTCAACAACCTCCACCCCCACCTGTTCCTCAACAAAACATAAATAGTTTTTGGAATTGAAATAAGGTCAGATGGCTGTCACTGCGTACGAAAGAGAATTTGTACGTTTAAGCAAGTATGCTCAAGAATATGTGTCTACTGAGGAGATCATATGTAAACGATTCGTTGATTGACTGAACAAAGATATAAAACTATTAGTCGAGATTCTTGAATTGAAAGAATTTTTCGTTTTAGTTGAACGAGCCTGTAAAGCTGAAGATCATAGAAAAGAAAAGAGAAAAGCTGATTTTCAAGCAAGAGATTTGAGAAAGAGATCAACTAGTAAATCTTATCAGTCTTGTGACAGCCCTAATTTGACCCTAGTCGGGAAGTGGTTTCGGGACCACAAAACCAAATCATAGAAATAATTAACCGTCAAATTCTATGTTTATTTTGTGTAAGTATAATGTGTGAAAAATATCATGCTTGAATTTTGTTATTTCATGTGAATTTTATTGATTAGGATTAATATGAAAAAAATTAGAAATGTGCTAGTTAATTGTTAAAGTGACTAATTTATGCATAAAGTAAAAGAAAGGTACTTGCATGTCAAATTATTAATTAGTTGAACTAGTGGCGGCCATGCCATGATGGTTATTAAAGCTTATTATAGTATTATTTATCAATATGTTGACCTTTAAAATGAATTTATAATGAAGAAAAAAAAATAAGGCATGGTTTAGTGGGTGGCAAAACCAAAGCCTCACCATTTTGTTTCTCATTGCCGAACCTAGAAGGGAGAAAAGCTTGGAGAATCGGTCATGGGGTTAGCTAATTAAGGTAAGTTTATTAATGATTCTTGAAGATTTTTAGCACTTTTGAATTAGTTATTAGGGTCTTAGCTTAGCCCATGACCAAATTTGGGATGGTATGGTGTCTTGTATATTCGGCCATGGTTGAAATGAGGAAGTTAGATATGGTTGATTTCATGCTTAATGAATAGGTTACCTTTGGGTGTTAATTGAATTAGTCAAGGTTGAAATGGTTTGAGGGGTTTACCGAATCTAATTGAGGAAAATGGAATTATGTAAGTTCGGCTATACTATTGATTTTGGAGAAAAAAAAAATGTTTAAGGTATTTATTTTGTTTATGTTCATAAAGCTTTAGTAATTGAAATTGAGAAATTTAACTTGTTAAGGGAGGTACGGTTTTAGAAGGAAACTATATGAAATTATTGTAGTAGGTTAAATAATTTATGGATGGCTTGTATACATAGAATTATGTATGTATGTATTTTCTTTTGTGTACGGCATTGAAGATAAATGGTGGTTGATAAGAGCATGTGTTATTGATATATATGCATGTGTATATGAGGTTGATCATAAGTAGGAAGAAATGACCAAATGTTGTTAGATATATATATATATATATGTATGATCATCAAATGTGATTATTGAGTGATAAAGTTGATTTAGTAAATAAACAAATCTATTTGTTTTAATTAAGCTCAAGAGCTAAGGGGATCGAAATCGGATAAAGGAAAAGAGAAAGCGGTCGACTAACTTATCCGTAACAAGTCAAATATACATATTCGAGGTAAGTTTTCGAGTAACGAAACTTAGTTTACGATTTGATTAAGTCATGATGTATGAGCATAACAATTATAGGGCGATAAAATAATTCTACTTGAATTATATGATGAGTTACTTAGTCTATACACGTATGAAGGGTAGCCGTATGTGTATAGAGATTGTGTCGTAAAGCAAACTAAACTATGCTATTTGTATGTGGCTAGTGAGCCGAAAATGAGATTTCTTAATACGTGAATTGTGTTTGAAACTTATTATGAAAATAAAAAAAAAATGGATGTGTCAGGATTTATTTATATGTACATGAATATTTGGATGTTAACCGGGCTAAGTCCCGAAGGCTTTAGTGCGAGTTGTTAGTTCCGGGCTAAGCCCGAAGGCATTTGTGCGAGTTACTATATCTCGGGCTATGTCCGAAGGCTTTAGTGCGAGTTGCTATATCCAGGCTACGTCCGAAGGCCTTTGTGCAAAATTACTATATCCGGCTATGTCCAGAAGGCATTCGATCGAGAAACTATACCCGGTTAAACCCCGAAGGTACTTGGCTTGAGAATGAGTGATCATGCTGCCATAGTTTAAATTAAAATGCTCGTGAAATCCCAGCGATGAGGTATGTTTCGTATGTGCATTGATTTAGATAATTCCTTGCAAATAATACTCACTCACCAATCAATAAATGACTCTGGTCTTTGGTTAAGTTAATCTTTTGTGTATGAATATAAAGGTTGGTAATATGGAATAAGTAGGATATTGAGAATTTGTGCATATGAAATTATCCGTTTAGCTATACAATGTTACATTATAGTTGTGTTTAATTTCATAGCTCAAAACTTACTAAGCATTAAAATGCTTACTCCGTTTTCCTTGAATCTCCATTTTATAGATTTTGGCTCGTCAGCTATCGGACTCGGGATTGTCGAAGTTGAAGTCGTCCACACTATCAACACTCCTTTTTGGTATATTTTTGGTTGAACTTTGAAATGGCATGTATAGGACTATTTCTTTTTGTTTGATGGTCATGCAACTTTTGGAATTGTATAAATTTGGTTAGCCATGCGAAAATGGCTTGTGTTCATATTCGAAACATAATGTTATAATCATCGTGTATGTATATGGTTATCGAGAAGTACGGATATGTTTGGCAATGGTTGACCATTGGGATGGTTAATCACAATTATAAATTGTGTTATGTATGCTATCGGATTAGTTAAGTCATGGAAACTAGGCAATAGGTAAAGTCTACCCTAAAGTCAGATGTTGACAGCATCAATGGGGTAAATTTGAAAAATCACTAAAATTTGTAAGTATGGATTTAATTAGTGGATAAATTATGTAATCGAACCTTGATGAATCTACTTTCTTATGGAAGAAACGAAACGGTCAAATGAGTCATATGTTAAGAGATATTTAGGTTTTCATGAAATAGGGCCAGAGCGATTTCTGGATCCCCTGTTTTGACTTTGAAAATTTGCTATAAATTAACCAGAGATAATTAGAAGTCATGCCCCATATGTGAAAATTCCTTGTTGAGTCTAGTTTCTTTAGAAACAAACGGCATAAGATTTGAAGCCCTGTATAGAAAGATACTTAAGTTGCAATGCATGAAGGTCTGTGTAGTCGAACCCTGTAACAAGGGAGACTTAATCTAATAAACTGTACCGTTTGGCCTGATCAAAAATTATAGAAAAAAATGTGTAGATATATACATGAGTCTAGTTTCAGGGAAAATTTACGGATTAAGTTTTCGAGCTTCGGAACTCGAGATATGATTTTTAAAGTGGTCGTGATGCAGTTAGCCAGCATGTCTGAAATTTTAAAAAAATGAACCGTGTAAGCCAATGAAGTAAGTTCGTAAATACCTCGTTTTCAATCCCGGTAACGGTCTCGGGTCCGGGGCGTTACATTTTATTGGTATCAGAGCCACGGTTTAGTCGATTCTAGGACTACCGTAATATGTTTGGGTCTAGCTATACATGCCATTTTGTGATTATTTGATAGTGTGGTGATTTCTGACAATTGAAAATGTGTTTATTATAGTAATGGATCCCGATCCCGACCGAGCGGTAGCTGATGACCTTGAGAGTGTAGCGCCTGCTCCTGCACTAGGGACAGCTCCGGTGAACTCTCAACCTATTGCTAGTAATCCGAATGATGAAGCTAGACAAGCTTTCTATAGCGTGATGAATGATTGGTTCAACCAATACATTCGAACTAATACGGCTATACCACAACCTCCATTCCCGACTAATGCCACCCCCGCACCTACAATACCTCCGGCAACTGACCAAATAAGGTCAAGTAAACCCCCAGTTGACAAGATTCGAAAACACGGGGCTACTGAATTTAAGGCTCTGAGATAGCGGCGATGCGAGCAAGCTGAATTTTGGTTGGATAATACTATCCGGGGTACTTGATGAACTATCTTGCACACCCGAGGAATGCCTAAAGTGTACTATCTCTCCGCTACGTGATTACGCCTACTATTGGTGGAATACGTTGATTTCTATTGTGCCCAGAGAGGGTAACTTGGGAGTTTTTCCAAACCGAGTTCAGAAAAAGTATATCGGCCCAGAGATTTATTGATCAAAAACGAAAGGAATTTCTTGAACTTAAACAAGGTTCTATGACTGGTTCATCGATTATGAGCGAAAGTTTGTGAGGCTTAGCCATGACGCTCGAGAATGTGTTTCTTGAAGCTATAATGTGTAAACGTTTTGAAGATGGTTTGAACGAAGATATAAAGTTGTATGTTGGTGTTCTAGAAATCGGAGAGTTCGTAGTACTTGTCGAACGAGCTTGCAAAGCCGAAGAGCTCAAAGAAGGAGAAAAGAAAAGTGAAATGGGAACCAACGAGTTTCGTAAGAGATATTCAGGGAAACCCTTTCAACAATCATCGAAGAGGTTTAGAGATGATTCGGCCATCCAAAGACACTTCGGGTTTTCGGCGAGATCGCGAACGACCCCCACAGCACGCGCGAGTCACTTCGATTGCCGGTGTAGGAAATGATCGCCGGGACAGTCGAGTGTCGACATTGTGGTAAATGGAATTCGGGAGTTGTAGATTCCATGATCGCTCTCGCTATAAGTGTGGATCAGCTGACCACTTTATTAAGGATTGCCCGAGACTATCTGAACAGAATGTAAAGCAGAGCGGGAAACCGGGTGCTACTACTGCTCGAGGTAGACCATCTAGAAATGTGGGGGATGCTAGCGGTGGTCAGAGAGGATCTAGAGATGCTACAACTAGATCTGAGGCTCGTGCTCCTGCTAGAGCTTACGTTTGACGCCGCACGCGAGGATGCTTCCTCGCCGATGTTATTACCGGTATTTTTACTCTTTCCGATACTAATGTGATTGCTTTGATTGACCCTGGTTCTACTCATTCTTATATATGTGAAACCTTAGCATCCAGTAAGACTCTACCTGTTGAGTCTACTGAGTTTGTAATTCGGGTGTCAAATCCCTTGGGTCGTTCACGTACTTGTCGACAAAGTGTGCAAGAAATGCCCCTAGTAATCCGAGGTTCTGCTTTTTCCGGTGATTTGATGCTTTTACCGTTTGACGAATTTGATGTTATCCTCGGTATGGATTGGTTGATCAGTACATGACGCAATTGTAAATTGCAAAGAAAAACCATCGATTTGAGATGTGCAAATAACGAGATAATCCGAGTCGAGTCATCGACTTGAATAGGTTGCCACCGTAATATCGTCGATCTTTGGCTCGTAAATGT
The DNA here is from genome assembly GCA_025698475.1 of Gossypium anomalum. Classification (NCBI taxonomy): domain Eukaryota; kingdom Viridiplantae; phylum Streptophyta; class Magnoliopsida; order Malvales; family Malvaceae; genus Gossypium; species Gossypium anomalum. The sequence continues at coordinate 47,451,680 of CM046963.1, forward strand.
GTAAGAAAGGGGTGTGAAACATACCTTGCGTATGTACTTGATGACAAAGAGTTAGAAAAGAAGCTGAATCTGTGCGATGGTTTGTGAATACCGGATGTTTTTCCCGAGGAATTACCGGGTTTACCACTGTTTGGGAGGTAGAGTTTGGCATTGAGTGATGCACAGGACTACACCGATTTCGATAGCTCCGCACGTATGGCACCAACAGAATTAAAGGAACCGAAAGCTCGGTTGCAAGAGTTGTGGATAAAGGTTTCGCTCGACCAAGTTTCTCCTTGGGGTGCACAAGATTGTTTGTGAAAAAAGAAGGACGGAACTATGAGGTTGTGCATTGACTATCGTCAATTTGAATAAAGCGACGATAAAGAATAAATATCCGTTACGCGTATTGATGATTTGTTTGACCAACTGAAGGGAGCCTCGGTGTTTTCAAAGATAGATTTGAGATCGGGTTATTATCAGCTGCGAGTTCGAGATTCGGATATACCCAAAACTGCCTTCAGACCGAGATACGGCCACTATGAGTTCTTAGTGATGCCGTTTGGGCTCACCAATGCCCCTGCGGTATTTATGGATTTGATGAATCGGATCTTGCATGATATTTGGACCGGTTCGTAGTTGTGTTTATTGATGACATCTTAGTCTATTCAAGGGATGAGACCGAACATGCTGAGCACCTGAGATTAGTGTTGCGAATTTTACGGGATAAACAGTTATATGCTAAGTTCAGTAAGTGTGAGTTCTGGTTAAGAGAAGTTAGTTTTTTGGGTCATGTGGTATCTGCATCGGGTATTCGAGTTGATCCGAATAAAATTTCAGCCATACTTAACTGGAAGCCTCCGAGAAATATTACTGAGGTTCGAAGCTTTTTGGGACTTGCCGGTTACTACCGAAGATTTGTAAAAGGTTTCTCGATGATAGCCACGCCAATGACGAAGCTACTTCAAAAGGATGTTAAGTTCGAATGGACGGAAAAGTGTCAGAAAAGTTTTGATCAACTGAAAACTTATTTGACTGAAGCTCCAATTTTAGTGCAGCCAGAATCAGGCAAAGAATTTGTCATTTATAGTGATGCCTCCCTACTTGGGTTGGGTTGTGTATTGATGCAAGAAGGTCGAGTTGTAGCATATTCGTCGAGACAATTAAAGCCACATGAGAAAAATTATCCGACCCATGATCTCGAATTAGCTGCCATCGTTTTTGCTTTGAAAATATGGCGACATTACTTATTTGGTGAGAAGTGCCATGTATTTTCGGATCACAAAAGTCTCAAATATTTGATGACCCAAAGAGACTTAAATCTACGACAAAGACGTTGGCTCGAGTTGTTAAAAGATTATGAACTTGTCATTGACTATCACCCGGGAAAGGCTAATGTGGTTGCGGATGCCTTAAGTAAGTAAATCATCGTTTTGCTTTACGAGCAATGAATGTACATTTGTCTATTTTACCCGACAATGTGTTAGTGGCGGAATTAAAGGCCAAACCATCTGTTGATTTATCAAATTCGTGAAGCTCGAGAAAATTGATGAAGAATTGGTTGCAAAGCGGGTGAATGTGTTTTGAGTATGGAATCGAGTTTCAAGTTGATGATGACGATTGTTTGAGGTTGAAGTCGGTTGTGTGTTCCAAGAAATTCGTAACTTATTTGATTCGAACGAAGTTCATTGTAGCCGAATGGCAATTCACCGGGAAGTACGAAAATGTACAACGACACGAGACGTCGATTTTGGTGGCATGGCATGAAAAGAGACATTTACGATTTTGTTTGAAGTGTTTAATATGTCAACAAGTGAAAGCGGAACATCAAGTGCCTACTGAGTTTACTTCACCGATCATGATACCGAATGGAAATGGGATCGAGTTACAATGGATTTTGTATCGGGTTGCCATTGTCGGCAAGTAAGAAAGATGGGATTTGGGTTGTTGTTGATAGATTGACTAAATCGGCTCATTTTATTCCCGTGCACGTATGGATTATTTCTTTGGATAAATTAGCTGAATTGTATGTTTCTCAGTTGTAAGATTGCACGGGGTACCTATTTCTATTGTGTCGGATAGAGATCCAGAGATTCACCTCGCGATTTTGGAAGAAACGCAAGAAGCTTTGGGTACTAAGTTGCATTTTAGCACCGCTTTTCATCCATGTGATCGATGGTCAATCCGAAGCGGATAATTCAGATACTCGAGGATATGTTGAGATGTTGTATCCTTGAGTTTAGTGGTTCATGGGAACGGTATTTGTCTTTGATTGAATTCGCTTACAACAATAGTTTTCAATCAAGTATTAAGATGGCACCTTATGAGGCTTTGTACGGTCGTAAATGCCGTACACCATTGTTTTGGACCGAGCTCGGTGAAAGTAAAATTTTCGGAGTTGATTTGATTAAAGATGCTGAACAGAAAGTAAAAATAATTCATGAGAGCCTGAAGGCAGCCTCAGATCGTCAGAAGTCGTATGCGGATTTAAAACGAAGAGATATTGAGTATCAGGTGGGAGACAAAGTATTTCTTAAAGTTTCACCTTGGAAAAAGATACTAAGATTTGGCCGTAAGGGCAAACTGAGTCCGAGGTTCATAGGGCCGTATGAGATATCCGAACGGGTTGGTCCGGTGGCATATAGATTGATTTTACCCCTTATCTCGATAAGATTCACAACGTTTTTCATGTTTCAATGCTTCGACGTTACTGATCGATCCTTCGCACATAATACATCCCTCCGAGGTTGAAATTCAAGCCGATATGAGTTATGAAGAAGAACCAATTCGTATCCTAGCTAGTGAAGTGAAAGAGTTGCGAAATAAAAGAGTTCCGTTAGTAAAGGTGTTATGGCTCAAGCACGGGATCGAAGAATCTACTTGGGAAACCGAGAACTCTATAAAAGAACGATATCCAAACTTATTTACCTGGTAAGATTTTCAGGGACGAAAATTTCTTAAGTGGGGAGAGTTGTGACATTTCTAATTTGACCCTAGTCGGGAAGTGGTTTGGGACCACAAAACCAAATCATAGAAATAATTAACCGTCAAATTCTATGTTTATTTTGTGTAAGTATAATGTGTGAAAAATATCATGCTTGAATTTTGTTATTTCATGTGAATTTTATTGATTAGGATTAATATGAAAAAATTAGAAATGTGCTAGTTAATTGTTAAAGTGACTAATTTATGCATAAAGTAAAAGAAAGGTATTTGCATGTCAAATTATTAATTAGTTGAACTAGTGGCCGGCCATGATGGTTATTAAAGCTTATTATAGTATTATTTATCAATATGTTGACCTTTAAAATGAATTTATAATGAAGAAAAAAAAAAATAAGGCATGGTTTAGTGGGTGGCAAAACCAAAGCCTCACCATTTTTTTTTCTCATTTAGAACCTAGAAGGAGAAAAGCTTGGAGAATCGGTCATGGGGTTAGCTAATTAAGGTAAGTTTATTAATGATTCTTGAAGATTTTTAGCACTTTTGAATTAGTCATTAGGGTCTTAGCTTAGCCCATGACCAAATTTGGGATGGTATGGTGTCTTGTATATTCGGCCATGGTTGAAATGAGGAAGTTAGATATGGTTGATTTCATGCTTAATGAATAGGTTACCTTTGGGTGTTAATTGAATTAGTCAAGGTTGAAATGGTTTGAGGGGTTTACCGAATCTAATTGAGGAAAATGGAATTATGTAAGTTCGGCTATACTATTGATTTTGGAGAAAAAAAAAACGTTTAAGGTATTTATTTTGTTTATGTTCATAAAGCTTTAGTAATTGAAATTGAGAAATTTAACTTGTTAAGGGAGGTACGGTTTTAGAAGGAAACTATATGAAATTATTGTAGTAGGTTAAATAATTTATGGATGGCTTGTATACATAGAATTATGTATGTATGTATTTTCTTTTGTGTACGGCATTGAAGATAAATGGTGGTTGATAAGAGCATGTGTTATTGATATATATGCATGTGTATATGAGGTTGATCATAAGTAGGAAGAAATGACCAAATGTTGTTAGATATATATATATATATATATGTATGATCATCAAATGTGATTATTGAGTGATAAAGTTGATTTAGTAAATAAACAAATCTATTTGTTTTAATTAAGCTCAAGAGCTAAGGGGATCGAAATCGGATAAAGGAAAAGAGAAAGCGGTCGACTAACTTATCCGTAACAAGTCAAATATATATATTCGAGGTAAGTTTTGAGTAATGAAACTTAGTTTACGATTTGATTAAGTCATGATGTATGAGCATAACAATTATAGAGGCGATAAAATAATTCTACTTGAATTATATGATGAGTTACTTAGTCTATACGTATGAAGGGTAGCCGTATGTGTATAGAGATTGTGTCGTAAAGCAAACTAAACTATGCTGTTTGTATGTGGCTAGTGAGCCGAAAATGAGATTTCTTAATACGTGAATTGTGTTTGAAACTTATTATGAAAATAAAAAAATGGATGTGTCAGGATTTATTTATATGTACATGAATATTTGGATGTTAACCGGGCTAAGTCCCGAAGGCTTTAGTGCGAGTTGTTAGTTCCGGGCTAAGCCCGAAGGCATTTGTGCGAGTTACTATATCCGGGCTATGTCCCGAAGGCTTTAGTGCGAGTTGCTATATCCGGGCTACGTCCCGAAGGCCTTTGTGCAAAATTACTATATCCGGCTATGTCCCGAAGGCATTCGATGCGAGAAACTATACCCGGTTAAACCCGAAGAAGGTACTTGGCTTGAGAATGAGTGATCATGCTGCCATAGTTTAAATTAAAATGCTCGTGAAATCCCAGCGATGAGGTATGTTTCAGTATGTGCATTGATTTAGATAATTCCTTGCAAATAATACTCACTCACCAATAAATGAGCTACCGGTCTTTGGTTAAGTTAATCTTTTGTGTATGAATATAAAGGTTGGTAATATGGAATAAGTAGGATATTGAGAATTTGTGCATATGAAATTATCCGTTTAGCTATACAATGTTACATTATAGTTGTGTTTAATTTCATAGCTCAAAACTTACTAAGCATTAAAATGCTTACTCCGTTTTCCTTGAATCTCCGTTTTATAGATTTTGGCTCGTCACCTATCGGACTCGGGATTGTCGAAGTTGAAGTCGTCCACACTATCAACACTCCTTTTGGTATATTTTTGGTTGAACTTTGAAATGGCATGTATAGGACTATTTCTTTTTGTTTGATGGTCATGCAACTTTTGGAATTGTATAAATTTGGTTAGCCATGCGAAAATGGCTTGTGTTAATATTCGAAACATAATGTTATAATCATCGTGTATGTATATGGTTATCGAGAAGTACGGATATGTTTGGCAATGGTTGACCATTGGGATGGTTAATCACAATTATAAATTGTGTTATGTATGCTATCGGATTAGTTAAGTCATGGAAACTAGGCAATAGGTAAAGTCTACCCTAAAGTCAGATGTTGACAGCATCAATGGGGTAAATTTGAAAAATCGCTAAAATTTGTAAGTATGGAGTTAATTAGTGGATAAATTATGTAATCTAACCTTGATGAATCTACTTTCTTATGGAAGAAACGAAACGGTCAAATGAGTCATATGTTAAGAGATATTTAGGTTTTCATGAAACAGGGCCAGAGCGATTTCTGGATCCCCTGTTTTGACTTTGAAAATTTGCTATAAATTAACCAGAGATAATTAGGAGTCATTCCCCATATGTGCAAATTCCTTGTTGAGTATAGTTTCTTTAGAAACAAACGGCATAAGATTGGAAGCCCTGTATAGGAAGATACTTAAGTTGCAATGCATGAAGGTCTGTGTAGTCGAACCCTGTAACAAGGGAGACTTAATCTAATAAACTGTACCGTTTGGCCTGATCAAAAATTATAGAAAAAAATGTGTAGATATATAAATGAGTCTAGTTTCAGGGAAAATTTACGGATTAAGTTTTCGGGCTTCGAAACTCGAGATATGATTTTTAAAGTGGTCGTGATGCAGTTAGCCAGCATGTCTGAAATTTTAAAAAAAATGAACCGTGTAAGCCAATGAAGTAAGTTCGTAAATACCTCGTTTTCAATCCCGGTAACGGTCTCGGGTCCGGGGCGTTACAAGTTTGCATCGAAGAAATTTCGAGACTAGTTTAATCGTCCTAATGCATCGATGAGATATTCAAGCAGAGATCATGAATAGCAACCTGTGAGTTCTAAAGCTCAAGCTACGTCTATTGCTTGTGTTGGCAGTGTGAGACAAAACTAACCTGAGTGTAAACATTGTAAAAAACGACATATCGGTGTTACATTCAATTTTCAACTCAGACTCTTGAGTGTTCAACACATAAGCAGGATAAGCTTCACACCCTTTTCTCATGCATTTCTGAGCCGACATAGAATAAATCACAATAGGTAGTGTATTTGACTCATCTGATTTTGTAACACCCCTAGCCCATGTCTGTCACCGGATTAGGGTTAACAGGCATTACTGATCAAACACAACATTTACATACAATTATACATTCCTTATCAAAATCCGTTCAAAACAGTCACAATGTCCCTTGTAAGGCTTTACGAGGCCTTGAAACATGCTTAGAAGAGGTTCGGGACTAAACCGATAACATTTGAAAACTTTGGGAGACTTAAAAAAATTTTCAAACATTTAAGGTCACACTCCCGTGTGAACTGGCTGTGTGCCTCACACGGCTACCAGACACGCCCGTGTCACAGGCCGTGTGAAAACAGGGCATACATACTGACTTGTACCACACGGCCGAGGACACACCCGTGTGCCAGGCCATGTGAAATCTTGGGAGGTTACTAACTTGGGTCACATAGCTGACCACACGCCCATGTGCTAGCCCGTGTATCACACACGGCCAGTAGACACACCCGTGTGTCTAGGCCATGCCAAAACTGTAAGGTATACTGACTTAATTCGAAAGGGTACCCCAGGGGACACACGGCCGTGTAACATGACCGTGTGTTGCATACGGCTGAGACACACACCCGCGTCTCTGCCTGTTTGGACAAAAATAGGCCATTTGTAAAGCCAATTTACCACCCTTTTCTCATGCACACCTAGCCATCAAAATGGTATCATTTCAACACTTATATAAGCAGCCAAAACATGCCATTCACACATCTATCATGCCATCTAGCATCAACCAATTCAACTACTAAATTCCATATTCAAAACATACCAAATCAATATGCCACAATCATCAATCTCACATAATTCTTAAATGAATTTTCACACCTTTTTATCAACCAAATCATGCTTCTCAAACATACCAATTCATCATCCTCAAATCATACCAAATTCCAAGCAATAATATCACAACATATAACTATCCAAAAGAGCATCCATACAACCATTCCAAACAAGCCAACACTTAGGACATTATATACATCGCATATATCACTTATCAAACACACAATTCAAGCCAAATTAAATGGCCATATTCCAACATTTACAAACCAAATCTCATGGCTATAATCACAACTCAAGACATACTAAGATGACACTAGCCTATACATGCCATATACCATATATACAAAGCTTCAAAAGTACTGACGAGATGATCGATAGTGTGATGACGTTTCCCAATGATCCCCGAGTCCGAGTTGGCTTCGATAATCTATAAAACATGGAAAGAACACACAAAGTAAGTTTTAAAAGCTTAGTAAGCCATATACAAATAAAGTTATCATATGAACCTTCGCGTATCAATTCAAATATGCTAAACATAACTAATCATACACAAGTTCAAAAACCTTTCTCATTGAACACTTATTCAATACCATGATCAAATTCATCATTTACTTCACTTCTCAATACTCGTATGAATCTCATACGTACCTGAGTCACTTAGCTCATTCACATATTTTTTCTCAACTTGACTTTGCCCATTGAACCGTTTGGAACCATTAAGGATACTTGGAAATCACATAAGCTCGTACAATGCCATATCCCAGATATGGTCGTACATGTTATTACATATCGATGCCACAGTTCCAGAGAGAGTCTTACACGTAATCGATTAACGATGCTAATGTCCCAGACATGGTCTTACATGTAATTTCAATACAATGCCAATGTTCCAAACATGGTCTTACATGTAATCACATCTCAGTAACCTAATGTCATGACATTCGTATCCTATACTATTCCTAAGGTTCGTACGGGACTTTCGGATATCGAAACTTCATTGTTTCTTGCTCGTATTTATTTGTTCCACATTCATAACAATTCAATGGAAAGTAAACACATATAATTCAATTTAGAGACATTTATTTGCATATGAACTTACCTCGTAGTGGAATAAATGGATTGAATCGACTATTCGATAACTTTGGATTTCCCCCGATCTAAATCTAATTTCTTTCGTTCTTGATCTATATACATTAAAATTTAGATCTTTTATTCATCAACACATTCAATTTAGTCCACAAACACATATTTGGGCATTTTTACACTTTAGCCCTAAACTTTCACATTTCTAACAATTTAGTCCCTATTTTACAAATACACAAAATTCAACAATTCCAAATACACTGAAGCTAGCCAAATTTTTATAGACTCTATAACAGCCCATATTTATCAATATTTCACACATTTAACCACACATTTTCATCTTTTCACGATTTAATCTCTTTTTTGCAATTTCACTAAAAATCACTTTACAAAACATGATAATTTATCAACAAATACTCATTTTCTATCATCAAACATTCAAGATCTCAAGATATCATCAATGGAATTTTACAAAATCACCAACAAAATCAAAAATTAAGGCACGGGCTAGCTAGTACTCAAAGCAACGATCACAAAAACGTAGAATTCATAAAAAATCGAGTTCAAAACATACCTTAATCACAAACACAAAGTGTCAAACCCTAAAACATGGATATGACTTCTTATTTCTTCTATTTTTGGTTGAGGAAGATGACCATTTAACATTAAAATTATTTTTATTTTATTTAATATAACTTAATACATAGTTTACCATTTTACCTTTGGTTATTAAACCGTTTAATCATCAAATATAAGGCCATTTATATCGATCTCCACTATCAATGGTCTAATCACAACATAAGGACCATTCATTTAATAAGCCATAGCAATTTGGCAGTTTTAACTTATAGCATGCTACTTTTGCATTTTACGCGATTAAGTCATTTTTCTCAAATTGAGCCATTAAACGATTAAATTAGCTCACGAAATTTTCACACATATATATTCACATTCTATAAACACCAAAAATAATATTAAAATAATTTTACAACCTCATATTTGTGGTTCCAAAACCACTATTCTGATTTAGCTAAAACCGAACTGTTATAGATTCAACCCGAAGAATTTCACCATTTTTCACATTTCAATTCACAAAGTGAATAAATTGTAACACCCCAAACCCGGCTCAGACGTTATGGCCGAATCAGGCGTGTCACATCAAAGCATCGTTCAAAAATTAAGCTGTCGTTAAAAGTTCATTTCTATGATTAAAACCTTTTGCTCGAGGTTAGCAAATCATCTCGTCAAAAACGTTTACTTAATGTCTGGCATTGATGATTTAAGTTATTTCAAATCGCGGAAGCTACTAAAGTTTGAAATATAAAAACATCTATTTTTAAGTGTTTTTTTTTTAAAATAGTTATTAATTTTGAAAATTTGTGTTTAGCAATTTTAAATAAGGAAATCAAAAGCCCAATTAAAAATATAATCCTTCAAAGGCCTTATTACAGAATTAAAACCTCAAAATATAAAATTCAAATAAAAAGTTTACAGTAGAGCATCAGCAGTCGTGTGGTCACCTCCGAGTCCCTCGCGGCTCCAAATCGTCTAAGGCTGGGGATTACCTGTACAGTTAGACAGAAGGGTGAGCTTGCAAAAACTCAGTGTGTAATCCCTTATAATACAAATAGTCAGATATATGGTATGCAGAAACAGACTAGGCCTGAGCCCATCACAGACACAGTATTAGGTGGGCCTTAGCCCACTAATAGAATCAAGTGGTCTTAACCCCATTACAGAATCAGTATCAGATGCAGTTATGTAGACAAATATCCAGTCCAGTCTAACCAATACACAACCTGTACCAACCAACACACCATGTGGGGATAAAATCTACCCACCCAGCCAACACACCAAGCTTAGAATTGGTTGCGACACTAAGTCAATAGAACGACTCAAGGCCGTAGACAGAACGACTAAAGGCCATAAATATTCGCAGCAACGCTGCCAAATAACAGAATGGCTATAAGCCATAAGTATCGCAGAAAGTCTGAAAGCCTTGTACAAAATGGCTACGGGTCGTACACTTCCTCCGTCAATATTAACCCAACCCTATGCAGGATGACATGTCACAATAACATACGTGAATACAGGATGTCATGCTCGGTATCAATCATATAACTATCATACATACATCGGTCAACCTACCACTAGTGGTGTAACAAACATCTCGTTAGTTAGGGGTAAAACGGTGATTTTACCCCAAGGGGTATTTTGGTCATTTTACCAATATTAGGGTCTTGATACTTATTACGACCTCCTATAAGGTCTATCGTCGCTTCGAGTGACTCAGATAATCTACATGGCCAGAATAGTGTATATGGGCCCAAAACCTGCTATTGGGCCCAAGTGGGCCTACACGCTCGTGTGGCCCATTAGTCAAGATTCACATACGGCATCGCGAGCCTCATAAACCAACCTATCAATGATCACTTATCAAGGATTTTAGCTATGTGGGCCCACAAGACCATTGTGCCCACGCGGCCCATTGAGGCCCAAAATGGCCCCAGTCCACGAAAACGCTTATGGTGGCCTTTGTAGTCTACTACCCACGATTTTGGGCTCAGTTCGCCCCATGTGCATTTGCATGTCCGTGAGGCCTTGAATACCAAGGTTCTGACATTTCAGCTTTTCAATTTTTGCCGATTCACAATTAAACAAGGGTGTGAATACACACCTACCTGACCTTTCGAAAGTAAAGGATTTTGATGAGTTACACACCTTTTCCGGAATAGCGCAGAAACCCACAAATGTCAAACCTACCCGAGCCTTGCTTGATCGGATGCCCCTAGCCTTCTTAGACTACTAACAGAATTGATCACCCGATTAATCGTGTATCTTTTTTACCACGAATTCTATTAAAAGATTGAAAACATCAAAAGATTTAGGAACTTAACACCAGGATAATTGGCTAACATCCTACAATATTGGCCCAAATGATTACCTTAGATTGCGAGATAAGAAAAGGATTGACTACCACTGCGATCCTTGACAAACCTTTCACCCCTTACAATGATCTAAAAACTGAAAGTGCCAGCACCATCATCGGGGAGGAAAAGGGATTCAACCACGCGTGAACAACCAAAGGAAACATTTATTAAAGAAAGAGAAAACGCTTAGCATCCAACAATAAAAGACAGAACAAGAGCTTACCGAATGTCTAGGTGACCTACAAACCGTGACCGAGCACAGCGAAAGGAGAACGAGATTGCTATCTAGTTCCAGGTTATGAGCCAAAGGGAAACAAAAAGAGAAATAGAGATTCAGCTTGGTATTAAAAGAATAAGGTATTGCGAGAGAGAAGTTCAGTTGTGAAGAAAAACCAGAAGAAATAGTAAGAAAAAGAACTATTCGGCCTTAGAGAAACCGAGAAGAAAAACAACAACATAAGATTGGAAAGGGGTTGATTTGGGTCGAGAGAGAATAGAAGCAGAGAGATGTTAAGTTCGACCAAAGAAGAATGAGAGAAAAAGACTTCAAAAAGAAATAATTAGAATTAGGCACTTGATGTCTTGCGTTTTCGGCAGAGTGACCAAAAGCTAAACGAGTAATAATATTGAAAGAAAGGAGAACCCGAATGGTAAAAAATGTGCCAAAATAAGAAAACAAAACCCGAAAATACCAAAAGAGGTTGGCACCTACTCACTCTTACATTGCCGAAGTGCACCAAATGGGTTCCCTTAGCCGAATTTGCACATAGAAGTTGCACAATTCGGCTACAACACTCCTCTCCTCCGAATCCCTTGAAAATCTCCTCAAATCTCTCCCATTATCCCTCCTTGACATCCTCCATAACAACCTCTAAGACCCAAACTCTCACCCAATAGAGTTCGAAACCACCTCAAACTCCTGCCACCTCATGCTAGCAAAATAAATATCCATTTTGCTTGCAATGGGATTAGAACCCAAGCCCCCCTCAATAGCTAAACACGCCACTCGCCTCCTTGCCACAAGCTCTTTTGTGTCACATTTTAACCTCAATTAATTATAAGGTCTATAGGCCAAAGTCCAGGTTCCTTTAAAAGAAAAACCAAAATAAATTGCAAGAGCCAAGACTTGAAACCAGGCTCCCTTTCAACCTTAATGACGTCACAATGACTAGACCACAAACTTCCTTGTGTCATTTATTTAACACAATAATTTAAAAGGCCTACCTCCAAGCATCCAGGGTTTTATTCACTTAAAATCAAAAGTTTTGCTAAAGCCCGAGTTTGAACCCAGGACTTTTCCAATTCCTTTCAGGACCCTTAACCACTTAAGCAGACATTTAATTGTGTCTCTTCCTAGCTTAGATAAACTTTTATGCACAGTTTCCTAACCGCTCCCTTGCTTAAGGCTCAATACTTCTAGGCCCAAATTCCGGGGTGTTACATAAATCCACAGCATCACATATACATATCATCCCTAGCATAGTAGGATTTTATAAAACTTTAAAGCCTTTCAAATTTTCTTACGTCCATTTGCATTTCATTACTTTCCATTTATTTACTTTCTTTTCCTTGTTGGATCGTGGGTTCATTCGTTCGAATGTGTCTCCATAGGGAGCACTAGTGTTGTTTGTGAAGAAGAAGGATGGGACTTTGAGGCTGAGTTGACCATCAAGAATAAATATTTGCTACTGAGGACTGATGATCTGTTTGACCAGTTTTGAGGAGCTTCGATTTTCTCGAAGACTAATATGAGGTTTGGGTATTATCAGTGGAAGGTTAAGGATTCTGATGTGATGAAGATTGCTTTTAGGAGTCGGTTTTGTCACTACAAGTATCTTGTCATGTAACACCCCTCACCCGTATTCAACACTGGAATAGGGTTACGGAGCATTACTAGACTTATAAAACAATTAAACATTCATTTTGCATGCATTTTCACATTTCATAAAATTATCATTTAATCTCAATCAATATGACCCTAATACGAGCCTATGAGGCCCTAAACATACAATTAGAGTGGTCCGGGACTAAATCGGTCACTTTGAAAACTCATAGAACACATAAAAATTTTTCTCAAAAAAGGGGACACACAGCTGTGTGGCTCGGTCGTGTGTCTCACACGGCCAACAGAAACGCCCGTGTCACAGGCCGTGTGAACATTCAAAATGGAAGTACATGGTCGTATCCCAGCCCGTGTCCAACCTCGTGTAACTTTTTGACTTGTGTCACACGGCCAACACACACGCACGTGTGGCTAGCCCGTGTGCCCTAAAATTGGCCATGCATGCCCATGTGCCAGGCTGTGTACTAGGCCGTGCCAAACCTGAAGGGTATACTGACTTATGCCACACGGCCATGTCACACGCCCGTGTGTGAGGCCCTGTGGAGTGTATTGACTTGATTTCAATTTCAACACCAGGGGACACACGGCCGTGTAACATGACCGTGTGTCGCACACGGCTAAGATACACACCTGTGCCTCTGCCTGTGTAGACAAAAATAGGCTATTTACCAAGCGAATTTGCCACCCAAACTTAGGCACACCTACACAACTCATATGGCACAAAACATAGCATCAATAGACATATAATTTAATTCCAAATCAAGCATAATTTATACCATTTCCAACACCAACCAATATAAAACATAAATACCACATTATGCCATCTAAGTTCATACCAATACCCAAAATCTCAAATCATCAATATGGATACATTCAAACATGCATTATTTCACCTAATATCCCAAACATATCATTCCTAAAACATGGACTATTTCATACTCCAAATACTAATGCAACAGCTACCTATCACAATTATCAAACTCAAAACAAAGACCATTTGCACACTTTTATACATCATCAAAATCACCAATATAAACCAACTCACATGGCTATATATATACAATCCAAAACATAAACATTTACAAGCCAATTCAAATGGCAAAAATCATCATCAACTTATAACCAAAATGACCATAATCCTATACATGCCATATAACCAAATCACAAGCTCAAAAGTACCAAATTGATAGCTTGATAGTGTGATGATGTCTCCAACGATCCTCGAGTCCAAGCTAGCTTTAAAGTCACTATAAAACATGGAAAATTAAATAAAGTAAGCTATATAGCTTAGTAATCTCGTATAACAATATAAGCAAATATCACTATTTATTTATCAATTCTAATTCAATGACATAATATGCAACAATGCTTTAATTCCAAGCTTACATGAACTTAACCACATACTTGATCATAAACTTAAAACTTCCATTGATTTAATGCTCGTAAAGGTTTCAGTACATACCTATACCGTTACTTATCTATTTTTCACCAATTCACATATTCAATATACCCGTTGAACCATTCAGAATAGAAGTCGGATACTCAGAAGTCTCGCACATTAAGTGCAAATATCATGGCCCGAAGCCAACTCAATATATCTCACACTGGAAGTGCTAATATCATGGCCTGAAGCCAAATCAATGAAGCTCACACCCGAAGTGCCAATATCATGGCCCGAAGCCAAATCAATGAATCCCCTAATGACATGCCATTAGTAATCCTAATCTATTCCTAAGGTTCAACCGGGATTTCAAATGCTGATTTGTTATCGAATCACTATCGAACATATCCGTAGTTTCGTATACACAATTCATACAATATCAAAGCATTTAAAACATAATTATATCAATGCTCATTACATATGAACTTACCTCGGACGTAGAAATGACGACACGGGTCAACTAATCTGAAACTTTATTCTTTCCCCGATCTTAGACCGTATTTCGCTTTTCTTGCTCTATAAAACATCAAATTTAGCTTATTTATTTTTCTCTCTATCCAATTTAGTCCAAAATACACTTTAAAGCACTTTTACACATTTTCCCCTATTGTTTCACCACTTTTACAATTTAGTCTTTATTTCACAAAATCATAAATTCATGAATTTCAATACTAACGCATGCTAGCCGAATTTCTCTAGTAATCATACAAGCCCATATTTTTCATTTATTTCACATTTTAACCACTAAGTTTCCACATTTCACAATTTAATCCCTAATTTGCATTTTCACTAAAAATCACTTTATAAAACTTGTATAATTCATAACCAACATTCATAATCTATCATCAAACATCAAAACACACATGTATTCATCAATGGAAATAGTCAAAATCTTTAACAATTTTGCAAAATAGTCCCTAGGCTAGCTAGACCTAGCTGTAACGATCTCAAAAATGTAGAAATCATTAAAAATGAGATAAAATTGGGCTTACATGCACCAAGATTGATGGTCGAACCTTAGAAGCTCTTTCAATGGTGTTTTGTTTCCCCAATTTTGGCTAGATGAAGAAGAAACAAGATGATACCTTGTTTTTCTTTATTCATCATTTAATTACCAAATTACATTATTAACCTTCATAAAATCATTAAAATTTCACCTAACCATCCCCATAAATGTCCTCCCAAAATTTCAAATGGTTTAATTACCAATTAAAACCACATATTTATAAATCAAGCTATTTAACACCTTTAACTAATAGAACACAAATTTTGAACTTAACGCGATGAAGTCCTTTTTATCAAATTGACTAATCACACGATAAAATCTTTAAACGAAACTTTCATACAACCATTCAATCATAATGTAAACATTAAAATAATAATACAATAAATATTTTGACCTCAAATTTTGTGGTCCCAAAACCACTATTCCAATTTGACTAAAAATGGGCTGTTACAACTCTCCCCCTTAGGGATTTTTGTTCCCGAAAATCTTACAAGTGAATAGGTTAGGGTACTACTTTCTCATAGCTTCCTCGGTTTCCCACGTGGCTTCTTTGACATCGTGTCGTTGCCACAAAACCTTCACGAAAGCTATTCACTTATTTCTCAACTCTTTAATCTCTCGAGCTAGAATTCTGATAAGTTCTTCGCTGTAAATCATGTTGGGTTGCATTTCAATCTCTGCCGGAGAAATTACATGTGAAGGATCTGATCTATATCGATGCAACATCGACACATGAAACATATTTTGGATCTTTTCTAACTCAGTCGGTAAAGCTAGCTGATCTGCTACTAGCCCTATTGTTTCGATGATCTCATATGGCCCAGTGAAACACGGACTCAACTTGCCTTTCTGACCAAATCTAAGGATTTTCTTCCATGAAGATACTTTTAGAAACACTTTATCACTGATCTAAAATTCAATGTCTTTTAGTTTCAAATCGGTGTACGATTTCTATCAATTTGAAGCTGCTTTCAACCTGTTTGGAATTACTTTCACTTTTTCTTTTGTTTTTCAGATCAAATCAACCCCCTGAATCTTTTCTCACTCAACTTGGTCCAGTACAACGGAGTTCGGCATTTGCGACCATACAAAGCTTCGTACGGTGCCATATTTAACATCAATTGAAAGTTATTTTTATACGCAAATTCAACCAACAGCAAATATTTTTCCCAATTGCCTTCGAATTCCAACACACAACAACGAAGCATATCTTCGAGAATCTGAATTACTCTCTCAGATTGACTGTTGGTTTGTGGATGAAATGTTGTACTAAAATTCAATCTCGTACCCAGAGCTTCTTATAATTTCTTCCAAAACTGCAATGTAAACCTCGAATCTCTATCCGAAATAATCGAAACTGGCACCCGTGCAATCTAACGACCTCAGAAACATACAACTCGCCCAATTTTTCAAGTGAATAGTCAGTACGTACCGGAATGAAATGTGCAGATTTTGTCAATAAATTAATAACAACCTAAATAACATCTTTCTTCTTCGAAGACAGGGGTAATACCGATACGAAGTCAATCGTAACTTTATCCCATTTCAATTCTGGTATCATCACTGGTTGCAGCAATCCCGAAGGCATTTGGTGTTCGGCTTTAACTTGCTGGCACATTAAACATCTCAATACAAATTTTGTAATGTCTCGTTTCATGGCTGACCACCAATATAATTGTTTCAAATCATTATACATTTTGGTACTCCCCAGGTGAACAAATAAACTTCGTGCAGAATTTTCTGAATAAGCTAAGAATTCTTTGGTACGTAGATTCTGTTTCGGAACATTAGACAATTATCAGCTCCGATCTGATAGTCTGAATCACAACACGACTCACATTGCACTCTTTTATCTTGCAACTCTGTATCACACTTTTGAGCTTTACAAATTTGTTGTAGAAAAACCGGTATAGCTTTCAATTCAACCAATATTGAACCATCACCAGTTAATGACAATCGTGTATTCATTGTAACACCCCTAACCCATACCCATTATCGGAACAGGGTTTCAGAGTATTACAGAAACATTCAGAATATTTTACAGATAATTCTTATAAATTACTATTCATTCACCGAGATCATTCAAAATGTCAGTTAATTGGACACTCGAGGCCCAATACGAGCACTAGAAACAAGTCGAGACTTAATCAGAAACTCATAAAATTTTTGCAACATTTCAAAAAATTTTCAAGGTACAGGGCTCACACGCCGGTGTGGTCAGGCCGTGTACTACACAAGCCCGTGTCCCTAACCTGTGTAACTCTTTGACTTTTAAGACATGAAGAAATTGAAGTCACACAGCCAAGTCACGCGCCCGTGTGCTAGTCCATGTGGTGAATTTTATTTTCAAAATTTAGGTGCAGTTTTCACATGGCCGTGTAACACGTCTGTGTTTAAGACCGTGTCAACCACACGACTGAGACACACGCCTGTGTCTCTACTTGTGTGCCCAATTCTGAGCATTCTATTTCTCAATTTTAAGATGCAGGGGACACACGGCTGGACCACATGCCCATTAGATAGACACACAGCCAAGACACATGCCCGTGTGTCTACCCGTATGGACAAAATTAATCCATTTCCTAACCTCATTTGTCACCCAAAACTTACCATTTTCCTGCACTAAAACTCACAAGCATATATCCACCAATCCAACATCATTTTCACATAAATCTATCCATCAATCATGTGGTATTAACTCATGCATCAAAGGATGTATACTTACTCTTACCATAAACTTATATGCTAACAAAATTCCAACAAACTAACACATAATATGCACTTATGTGATAAAAAAAATATTACTTCACAAATAGCCAAACTTAGACTACCACTAGCCACTCCAATGGCTAGATTACAAAATAACAGTTACAAGCCATCATTGGCCAAATGAGCTTATACATGCCATTATACCAAAATGAGATAATAGATAGTGTGATGATTGCTCCGACAAACTTCCAACCTTCGCGAGCTTTAAGCACCATAAAACAGGGAAAATTAAACGGAGTAAGCATGTAACACCCCTTACCCGTTATCGTCGCCGGAATAGGGTACAAGGTATTACTAAAACATAGCACATATCATTAAAAAAAAAAAACCGAAATAGAAATATGTCATCTAATTTAATAGTGTATCGTCATAACATATGTCTTGAACAATATTAGCCAACTTTAATGGCTTATACAACATAGTTGATCGAATCTGCCAATAATATTTTAAACCTAGGCAATTATGACACCTAACAAAATAATTAAGTCTACTATACATGCCATAATTCAAAATATTTAGTTCAATTACCTAAAGTATTGATAGTATAGCGGATCTTCTCGATCCTTAACTCTGAGCAATTGAATGACACTATAAAATGTAAGAGAGAAAACAAAGTAAAGCTTATAGCTTAGTAAGTAGGTAAGTAAATATTAATGAGAGAATCTAAATATGTTTATACAACAATTCAAGTATATCTACTTCAATTTCAATATTCACTCCAATTTGATTAATGCTGTCTCTGTGCATCATGTTTGCTAAATAAATCATAACTCGAGTTACAAAACTCGAAATCCAATTCCGTAAATTTTCCTTGAAAATAGACTCATATATCTATTCACTAATTTTTTTCTAGAATTTTTGGTCAAGCCAATTAGTACATTTTATTAGTTAAATTTTCCCCTGTTACACAGCTCAACTGATCTGACCTCAGTTCACTACGAATTGAATTTCTTCCAGTACACAATTCGAATAACCATGAAATCTATTTCATTTAAAACTAGATTCAATAAGGAGTTTAGGCATATAAACTATATTTCTTAATTTGTTTTGTACAATTTTTAATGATTTTTCAAAGTTGGAACAGGGGACCACGTAGTCATTCTGAGCCAGTCACACACAATTGTAAATATCTCAAAATATAGAATTCTTTTGCTTGCCCTGTTTCTTTTATATAAAAATAGACTCATTAAGCTTTAATTCCACATCTAATTCAACCTCTAATTAAATTTCTTCTATTTTTGGTGATTTTTCAAAATCACGTCACTGTTACTGTCCAAAACAGATTTAATGCTACTTTCATTCTTTCACCCATTCTTTGCACCAACCTCATTTTTAACTTACATATATATGCTACAAATCAATTTCATCACATTTCATACATCACAAATGTAGGTCCATGACTACAATCTCACCACTAAGTCATCCCGTTAAACAATTCGGATCAATCCTCGATTTTAATGGTCTCAGCACACAGCTCCACCATCATACTTCATTTAATTCGGCTCTCTTGTACACATAGTGAACACTCAGTACCACTCATGTGACCTAGCCGATTTGTCCCGTAGCTCTCTTGTCTACATGGTGTCCTTCACTTGGAACCACACATGCGACCTAGCTACATTTATCTCTTCCGTAGCTCTCTTGTCTACATGGGATACTTCCTGTATCACACATGTGACCTAGCTACATTTATCTCTTCCGTAGCTCTCTTGTCTACATGGGATACTTCCTGTATCACACATGTGACCTAGCTACTACATAGCATCGTGTAGCTTTCTTGTACACATGATGTGTGTAATGCCCCCACGCCCGAAACCGTCACCGGAGTCAAGCTTGAGGTGTTACTAAACTTATCTTACCTTTTAAACAACTCTAAACCACTTATTTTAATTTTCGGAATAAACTGTTTTTCTGCATCATAGCTGCTTAAAAATTTATTTCTCGAGTTTCAAAACTTGAAATTAAGATCCGTAAATTTTTTCCTGAAACTAGACTCATATATATATCTACTAAATTTTTTCTAGAATTTTTGACTTAGCCAATTAGTACAGTTTATTAGTTAAAGTTACCCCTGTTTCAGAATTCGACTGCACTGACCTCTACTTACTACGAACCACTTTTCTCCCTATACAAATTTAATATAACTATACCGTTTATTTATATTAAAACTAGATTCAATAAGGATTCTAATCATATAAATTATACCACCTAATTATTTTTTTACAATTTATGGTGAATTTCCGAAGTTGAAACAGGGGATCTAGAATTTTCTCTGACCTGTTTCACTAAAACTCAGATATCTCATAAAATATAATACCTTTACCTGTTTTTCTTATTCCATAAGAAAATAGACATAATAAGCTTTAATTTCATATATTATTCACCATCAAACCATGTCTCTACGATTTTTAGTGATTTTTCAAAATCACATTATTTCTGATACTTGAATCTGTTTTTAAGTTACTTTCACATTTTTCTTAGTTTTCATGTGATAGTTACTACTTATTCATACATACAATTAAACATGTATATCATCAGCCATTCTATTAGTTAATCACTAGCAAGTATTTACACATCATTCATTGATCATATCATATCAAAAGAAACCAAGTTCCTATACATGCCATACACAAAACTAAATGTCTAACTATACCAATGTGATTTCTTCGATAGTGTGATCGGGTCTCCGACGTTTCCTTCGATCCCGAGTGGCTTGATAAAAACTATAAGAAAAAGAAAATAAAGAGAGTAAGCACTAGGCTTAGTAAGCTTACAAGCAAATAAATTACAACATTCAGCATAATGAATGATTATACATAATGTCACCTAGCCTCATAAACTTTCTTTACTTCTCATTTTCTACCTTCTTCTTTACTTACTTATCTTCTTTCTTACCTGACCTTTCACTATTCATAAATATAATCTACCTTCCCTTTTGCTGATAATTCACTGTAATTTAACGTGTACAATGACCCATTGAACCACTCGGAATACTAAGGATACTGGGGTCGTTCCTGTCTATCAATATCCTGCCAATGCCATGTCTTCGACATGGACTTACATGAATTATTCCTGTCTCCAATGCCATATATATATATCTAATATGGGCTTACATGGCTCATTCCTGTCTCCAAAGCCATATATCTGATATGGACTTACATGGCTCATTTCTGTCCTGTCCTGTCCTGTCAACCCCAATATCCTAACATTCCTAAGGTTCAAACGGGGCTTCCTAATGCTTTTTCTCTGTCACTTCGCCTTTAATTCGACTTTAAATATTCTCATAAAATAAGTATATAAATGCTGGAAATTAACAATAATAATGTAAAATAAAAGAATATTGCATTTATTTACTGTAAACTTACCTCGTATGCAAAAATAGCTACTTTTACCATTTCGTCCACAACTTGGTATTTTCTCCATTTTAGCCCGAATTTCAGTTTTCCTTGCTCTATCATTTAAAATATAGTCTAATTAGGACTCAAATTATTCAAATTGACCCAAAATCATATTTTGGCAAAATTACAATTTTGCCCCTAAACTTTTGCATATTTACACTTTTGCCCCAAAGCTCGTAAATTAAACTTCAGCCTATTTTCGTATGTTTCATGACATGCTGGTCATTTTTCCCTTCTATGGCAGCATCAAATTCATACTCTAACAAGCACTTATGACTATTAGGTATTTTTACCAATTAAGTCCTTTTACTCGTTTTTGCTTAAAACCGAGTAGTACAAATTGTCTAACATAATTTAAAACCTCATATTCTATCATAAAACACCAAAATACACAAATTTTACCCATGGGTATTTTTCCAAATATGAACTCTAGGTTGAATTATTACTAGCATAAGCTTAATCGAGCTATCGGGATTCCAAAAACGTAAAGAACATTAAAAACGGGGCTTGGAATCACTTACTATTGAGCTTGGAAAGCTTGAAAACCCTAGCCATGGCTTCCCCATGCAATTTCGGCCTCCATGAAGAAGATGAGCAAAATTGGCTTTAATTTTGTTTTTAATTCATTTTAATAACTAAATGACCAAAATGCCCTTACTACTAAACTTTCAAAAATTCCTTCCATGTCCTAATTTTTGTCCATAGACTTAGAAATTGGTAAAATTACTCTTTAAGGACCTCTAATTAATAATCTAATTCAATTTTATTTAAAATACTTCTAGAACACAAGTTTTGCAATTTATTCAATTTAGTCCCTAATTTCAAATTAAGTACTTTATGCATAGAATTTCTTCACGAACTTTTCACAAAATCATGCAAACATATCATAGACCTCAAAATAATAATAAAATAAATTTTTGTACTCGAATTTGTGGTTTCGCAACCCTGCTTTTCGTTTAGGCCCTATTTCGGGATGTTACATTTCTCCTCCTTTAGGGATTTTCGTCCCAGAAAAATTTTACTGTGAAGAGATTTGGGTACTGCATTTTCACATAGCCTCTTCGAGTTCCCATGTAGCCTCGTCTACCCCATGTAGTCGACTATCTCTCAAATATACAACTCGGCCAACTTGTCAAGTGAAAAATCCATACGAACCGGGATAAATGAGCCGACTTCGTTAACTTATCAATCACAACCCATACTGCATCTTTCTTTCTCGGTGTAAACGGCAATCCTGTCACAAAATCTATAATAACTTGATTCCATTTCCACTCAGGGACTAGCACAGGCTGCAATAAACCTGAAGGTACCTGATGTTCGGCCTTTACTATTGATGAGATCAAACATCTAGAAACAAACTCAAATGTCCTTTTTATTCCTACCCACCAGTACATTTTCTTCAAATCATTATACATCTTTGTACTACCTGGATGAATAGACAAAAAAAAAAAAACTACTATGTGCTTCCTGTAAGATCTTTCGAATAAGCTCATCATTCTTCGGTACACATACCCTGGGTGATAATCAATCACTAGCTCATAATCTTTAATCAACTCTAGCCATCTTCTTTGCTTCAATTTCAAACTTTTGTGATCAGTGAATATGTGGCACTTCTCACCGTACAAATGATGTCTCCAAATCTTCAACGCAAAAATAATGGCAGCTAGCTCTAAATCATGTATCGGATAGTTCTTCTCATGTGGCTTTAGCTACCTAGAGGCATAAGCAATTACCTTCCCTTCCTGCATAAGTACACAACCAAGTCCATTCATGGACGCATCACCAGTAAATCACAAACTCCTTTACTGGTTCGGTTGTACTAAAACAGAGCTTTAGTCAATAATGCTTTTAACTTGTCAAAACTCGTTGACACTTCTCATCCATTCAAACTTGATATCCTTTCGCAGAAATCTTGTCAACGGGTAGCTATCATGGAAAATCCTCTACAATATCCGCAAGACTAAGAAAACTTCTAACTTCGATACATTTCTAGGAGGCTTCCAATCAAAAATGGTGAAATCTTGCTCGGATCAACCTTAATAACTTCACCTAGTCCGGAAAACAGTCTTCGGGACATCTGACTCTTTAACTCGCAACTGATAGTATCCGGATCTCAAATCTATCTTGGAGAACACAAGAGCTCCCTTGTTTCAATTCCAGAATTCTTTTCTTCCGGTCAATAAACCCCTCGATGATGTACTTTTTACGAAATTCCTCCTGAAAGAAATCCCAAGTGATCCTCTCCTTTGGTACAACTGATACAAGTGTCTTCCACTAGTAGTAGGCTGAGTCTCTAAGAAGCGATATTACACATTTCATACATTCCTCGGGTGTAAAGATAATTCATCAAAGACTCTGATAGTATTTTCTAACCAAAATTTTGCTCTTTCTGCATCATCATGTTTTGTTGCTCGGAACTCTTCGCGCCCTTGTTTCCGATTCTATCAACTGGTGGCTTTTCTCTTATCATTGTACCTATGACTGGGGAAGCTTGAGCTACATGGGTAGCCTGAGAGTCATGAGGGGGTGGAGGTCTAACTACCGAATTCGTACGAACGAACTCGGCAAACCAATTATTCAAAGCTTGGAAGAGAGCTTCTCGAGTCACTCCTCCCTGATTAACTGTTACTGGCCTATTCTCAGATGGCGCTACCCCTTCCGCGGAGCAGCGCATTACTTTTACATCATCATCACCACCGGCTCGCTCGGGATCCATTACAATAAAACAAAATATTTAAAAATCGTCAGGAGTCGTCACACTATCAAAATACAGGTATGGCATGTATAGCTAGACATTTACTCACACTAAATGTTCCGAGAACCGACTAAACCTGCTCTGATACCAATAAATGTAATGCCCCCACGCCTAAAAACCGTCACCGGAGTCAAGCTTGAGGTGTTACTAAACTTATCTTACCTTTTAAACAACTCTAAACCACTTATTTTAATTTTTGGAATAAACTGTTTTTCTACATCATAGTTGCTTAAAAATTTATTTCTCGAGTTTCAAAACTTGAAATTAAGATCTGTAAATTTTTCCTGAAACTAGACTCATATATATATCTACTAAATTTTTCTAGAATTTTTGACTTAGCCAATTAGTACAGTTTATTAGTTAAAGTTACCCTGTTTCAATTCGACTGCACTGACCTCTACTTACTACGAACCACTTTTCTCCCTATACAAATTTAATATAACTATACTGTTTATTTATATTAAAACTAGATTCAATAAGGATTCTAATCATATAAATTATACCACCTAATTATTTTTTTACAATTTATGGTGAATTTCCGAAGTTAAAACAGGGGATCTAGAATTTTCTCTAACCTATTTCACTAAAACTCAGATATCTCATAAAATATAATACCTTTACCTGTTTTTCTTATTCCATAAGAAAATAGACATAATAAGCTTTAATTTCATATATTATTCACCATCAAACCATGTCTCTACGATTTTTAGTGATTTTTCAAAATCACATTATTTCGATACTTGAATCTGTTTTTAAGTTACTTTCACATTTTTCTTAGTTTTCATGTGATAGTTACTACTTATTCATACATACAATTAAACATGTATATCATCAGCCATTCTATTAGTTAATCACTAGCAAGTATTTACACATCATTCATTGATCATATCATATCAAAAGAAACCAAGTTCCTATACATGCCATACACAAAACTAAACGTCTAACTATACCAATGTGATTTCTTCGATAGTGTGATCGGGTCTCCGACGTTTCCTTCGATCCCCGAGTGGCTTGATAAAAACTATAAGAAAAAGAAAATAAAGAGAGTAAGCACTAGGCTTAGTAAGCTTACAAGCAAATAAATTACAACATTCAAAGCATAATGAATGATTATACATAATGTCACCTAGCCTCATAAACTTTCTTTACTTCTCATTTTCTACCTTCTTCTTTACTTACTTTCCTTCTTTCTTACCGACCTTTCACTATTCATAAATATAATCTACCTTCCCTTTTGCTGATAATTCACTGTAATTTAACGTGTACAATGACCCATTGAACCACTCGGAATACTAAGGATACCGGGTCGTTCGTCTATCAATATCTCGCCAATGCCATGTCTTCGACATGGACTTACATGAATTATTCCTGTCTCCAATGCCATATATATATATCTAATATGGGCTTACATGGCTCATTCCTGTCTCCAAAGCCATATATCTGATATGGACTTACATGGCTCATTTTGTCTGTCTGTCCCGTCTCACAACCCCAATATCCTAACATTCCTAAGGTTCAAACGGGGCTTCCTAATGCTTTTTCTCTCACACTTACTTTAATTCGACTTTAAATATTCTCATAAAATAAGTATATAAATGCTGGAAATTAACAATAATAATGTAAAATAAAAGAATATTGCATTTATTTACTGTAAACTTACCTCGTATGCAAAAATAGCTACTTTTACCATTTCGTCCACAACTTGGTATTTTCTCCATTTTAGCCCGAATTTCAGTTTTCCTTGCTCTATCATTTAAAATATAGTCTAATTAGGACTCAAATTATTCAAATTGACCCAAAATCATATTTTGGCAAAATTACAATTTTGCCCCTAAACTTTTGCATATTTACACTTTTGCCCCAAAGCTCGTAAATTAAACTTCAGCCTATTTTCTTATGTTTCATGACATGCTGGTCATTTTTCCCTTCTATGGCAGCATCAAATTCATACTCTAACAAGCACTTATGACTATTAGGTATTTTTACCAATTAAGTCCTTTTACTCGTTTTTGCTTAAAACCGAGTAGTACAAATTGTCTAACATAATTTAAAACCTCATATTCTATCATAAAACACCAAAATACACAAATTTTACCCATGGGTATTTTTCCAAATATGAACTCTAGGTTGAATTATTACTAGCATAAGCTTAATCGAGCTAACGGATTCCAAAAACGTAAAGAACATTAAAACGGGGCTTGGAATCACTTACTATTGAGCTTGGAAAGCTTGAAAACCCTAGCCATGGCTTCCCCCATGCTAATTTCGGCCTCCATGAAGAAGATGAGCAAAATTGGCTTTTAATTTTGTTTTTAATTCATTTTAATAACTAAATGACCAAAATGCCCTTACTACTAAACTTTCAAAAATTCCTTCCATGTCCTAATTTTTGTCCATAGACTTAGAAATTGGTAAAATTACTCTTTAAGGACCTCTAATTAATAATCTAATTCAATTTTATTTAAAATACTTCTAGAACACAAGTTTTGCAATTTATTCAATTTAGTCCCTAATTTCAAATTAAGTACTTTATGCATAGAATTTCTTCACGAACTTTTCACACAATCATGCAAACATATCATAGACCTCAAAATAATAATAAAATAAATTTTTGTACCTCGAATTTGTGGTTTCGCAACCACTGTTTCGTTTAGGCCCTATTTCGGGATGTTACATTTCTCCCCCCCTTTAGGGATTTTCGTCCCCGAAAATTTTACCTGTGAAGAGATTTGGGTACTGTTTTCACATAGCCTCTTCGAGTTCCCATGTAGCCTCGTCTACCCCATGTAGTCTGACTATCTCTGAAATATACAACTCGGCCAACTTGTCAAGTGAAAAATCCATACGAACTGGGATAAAATGAGCCGACTTCGTTAACTTATCAATCACAACCCATACTGCATCTTTCTTTCTCGGTGTAAACGGCAATCCTGTCACAAAATCTATAATAACTTGATTCCATTTCCACTCAGGGACTAGCACAGGCTGCAATAAACTTGAAGGTACCTGATGTTCGGCCTTTACCTGCTGACAGATCAAACATCTAGAAACAAACTCTGAAATGTCCCTTTTTATTCCTACCCACCAGTACATTTTCTTCAAATCATTATACATCTTTGTACTACCTGGATGAATAGACAAAAAAAAAAAAAAAACTACTATGTGCTTCCTGTAAGATCTTTCGAATAAGCTCATCATTCTTCGGTACACATACCCTGGGTGATAATCAATCACTAGCTCATAATCTTTAATCAACTCTAGCCATCTTCTTTGCTTCAATTTCAAACTTTTGTGATCAAGTGAATATGTGGCACTTCTCACCGCACAAATGATGTCTCCAAATCTTCAACGCAAAAATAATGGCAAGCTAGCTCTAAATCATGTATCGGATAGTTCTTCTCATGTGGCTTTAGCTACCTAGAGGCATAAGCAATTACCTTCCCTTCCCGCATAAGTACACAACCAAGTCCATTCATGGACGCATCACTCAGTAAATCACAAACTCCTTACAGTCTCGTTGTACTAAAACAGAGCTTTAGTCAATAATGCTTTTAACTTGTCAAAACTCGTTGACACTTCTCAGTCCATTCAAACTTGATATCCTTTCGCAGAAATCTTGTCAACTGGGTAGCTATCATGGAAAATCCTCTACAATATCCGCAAGACTAAGAAAACTTCTAACTTCTAATACATTTCTAGGAGGCTTCCAATCAAAATGGTGAAATCTTGCCCGGATCAACCTTAATACCTTCACCTAGTCCGAAAAGCAGTCTTGTGACATCGACTCTTTAACTCGCAGAATCGATAGTATCCGGATCTCAAATCTATCTTGGAGAACACAAGAGCTCCCTTGTTTCAATTCCAGAATTCCTTTCTCTTCCGGTCAATAAACCCCCGATCGATGTACTTTTTACGAAATTCTCCCGAAAGAAATCCCAAGTGATCCTCTCCTTTGGTACAATCGATACAAGTGTCTTCCACTAGTAGTAGGTCGAGTCTCTAAGAAGCGATATTACACATTTCATACATTCCTCGGGTGTAAAGATAATTCATCAAAGACTCGATAGTATTTTCTAACCAAAATTTTGCTCTTTCTCGCATCATCATGTTTTGTTGCTCTGAACTCTTCCGCCTTGTTTCCGATTCTATCAACTGGTGGCTTTTCTCTTATCATTGTACCTGTGATTGGGAAGCTTGAGCTACATGGGTAGCCCGAGAGTCATGAGGGGGTGGAGGTCTAACTACCGAATTCACGTAACGAACAACTCGGCAAACCAATTATTCAAAGCTTGGAAGAGAGCTTCTCGAGTCACTCCTCCCCGATTAATCATTCATCGCCTATTCTCGGATGGCGCTACCCCTTCCGCATGAGCAAAGCGCATTACTTTCTACATCATCATCACCACTCGCCGGGATCCATTACAATAAAACAAAATATTTAAAAATCGTCAGGAGTCGTCACACTATCAAAATACAGGTATGGCATGTATAGCTAGACATTTACTCACACTAAATGTTCCGAGAACCGACTAAACCTGCTCTGATACCAATAAATGTAATGCCCCCACGCCCGAAACCGTCACCGGAGTCAAGCTTGAGGTGTTACTAAACTTATCTTACCTTTTAAACAACTCTAAACCACTTATTTTAATTTTTGGAATAAACTGTTTTTCTACATCATAGCTGCTTAAAAATTTATTTCTCGAGTTTCAAAACTTGAAATTAAGATCTGTAAATTTTTTCCTGAAACTAGACTCATATATATATCTACTAAATTTTTTCTAGAGTTTTTGACTTAGCCAATTAGTACAGTTTATTAGTTAAAGTTACCCTGTTTGAGAATTGATCAGACTGACCTCTACTTACTACGAACCACTTTTCTCCCTATACAAATTTAATATAACTATACCGTTTATTTATATTAAAACTAGATTCAATAAGGATTCTAATCATATAAATTATACCACCTAATTATTTTTTTACAATTTATGGTGAATTTCCGAAGTTAAAACAGGGGATCTAGAATTTTCTCTAACCTGTTTCACTAAAACTCAGATATCTCATAAAATATAATACCTTTACCTGTTTTTCTTATTCCATAAGAAAATAGACATAATAAGCTTTAATTTCATATATTATTCACCATCAAACCATGTCTCTACGATTTTTAGTGATTTTTCAAAATCACATTATTTCTGATACTTGAATCTGTTTTTAAGTTACTTTCACATTTTTCTTAGTTTTCATGTGATAGTTACTACTTATTCATACATACAATTAAACATGTATATCATCAGCCATTCTATTAGTTAATCACTAGCAAGTATTTACACATCATTCATTGATCATATCATATCAAAAGAAACCAAGTTCCTATACATGCCATACACAAAACTAAACGTCTAACTATACCAATGTGATTTCTTCGATAGTGTGATCGGGTCTCCGACGTTTCCTTCGATCCCCGAGTGGCTTGATAAAACTATAAGAAAAAGAAAATAAAGAGAGTAAGCACTAGGCTTAGTAAGTTTACAAGCAAATAAATTACAACATTCAAAGATAATGAATGATTATACATAATGTCACCTAGCCTCATAAACTTTCTTTACTTCTCATTTTCTACCTTCTTCTTTACTTACTTTCCTTCTTTCTTACCCGACCTTTCACTATTCATAAATATAATCTACCTTCCTTTTGCTGATAATTCACTGTAATTTAACGTGTACAATGACCCATTGAACCACTCGGAATACTAAGGATATCGGGTCTCCTCGCCTCATCAATATCTCGCCAATGCCATGTCTTCGACATGGACTTACATGAATTATTCCTGCCTCCAATGCCATATATATATATCTAATATGGGCTTACATGGCTCATTCCTGTCTCCAAAGCCATATATCCGATATGGACTTACATGGCTCATTTTCTCGTCCCGTCCGTCTGTCAACCCCAATATCCTAACATTCCTAAGGTTCAAACGGGGCTTCCTAATGCTTTTTTCTCTCACTTAGCCTTTAATTCGACTTTAAATATTCTCATAAAATAAGTATATAAATGCTGGAAATTAACAATAATAATGTAAAATAAAAGAATATTGCATTTATTTCATCAGTAAACTTACCTCGTATGCAAAAATAGCTACTTTTACCATTTCGTCCACAACTTGGTATTTTCTCCATTTTAGCCCGAATTTCAGTTTTCCTTGCTCTATCATTTAAAATATAGTCTAATTAGGACTCAAATTATTCAAATTGACCCAAAATCATATTTTGGCAAAATTACAATTTTGCCCCTAAACTTTTGCATATTTACACTTTTGCCCCAAAGCTCGTAAATTAAACTTCAGCCTATTTTCTTATGTTTCATGACATGCTGGTCATTTTTCCCTTCTATGGCAGCATCAAATTCATACTCTAACAAGCACTTATGACTATTAGGTATTTTTATCAATTAAGTCCTTTTACTCGTTTTGCTTAAAACCGAGTAGTACAAATTGTCTAACATAATTTAAAACCTCATATTCTATCATAAAACACCAAAATACACAAATTTTACCCATGGGTATTTTTCCAAATATGAACTCTAGGTTGAATTATTACTAGCATAAGCTTAATCGAGCTACCGGGATTCCAAAAACGTAAAGAACATTAAAAACGGGGCTTGGAATCACTTACTATTGAGCTTGGAAAGCTTGAAAACCCTAGCCATGGCTTCCCCCATGCTAATTTCGGCCTCCATGAAGAAGATGAGCAAAATTGGCTTTTAATTTTGTTTTTAATTCATTTTAATAACTAAATGACCAAAATGCCCTTACTACTAAACTTTCAAAAATTCCTTCCATGTCCTAATTTTTGTCCATAGACTTAGAAATTGGTAAAATTACTCTTTAAGGACCTCTAATTAATAATCTAATTCAATTTTATTTAAAATACTTCTAGAACACAAGTTTTGCAATTTATTCAATTTAGTCCCTAATTTCAAATTAAGTACTTTATGCATAGAATTTCTTCACGAACTTTTCACACAATCATGCAAACATATCATAGACCTCAAAATAATAATAAAATAAATTTTTGTACTCGAATTTGTGGTTTCGCAACCACTGTTTCGTTTAGGCCCTATTTCGGGATGTTACATTTCTCCCCCCTTTAGGGATTTTCGTCCCCAGAAAATTTTACTGTGAAGAGATTTGGGCACTGTTTTCACATAGCCTCTTCGAGTTCCCATGTAGCCTCGTCTACCCCATGTAGTCGACTATCTCTCAAATATACAACTCGGCCAACTTGTCAAGTGAAAAATCCATACGAACCGGGATAAAATGAGCCGACTTCGTTAACTTATCAATCACAACCCATCGCATCTTTCTTTCTTTCTGTAAACGGCAATCCCTGTCACAAAATCTATAATAACTTGATTCCATTTCCACTCGAGGACTAGCACACAGCTGCAATAAACTTGAAGGTACCGATGTTCGGCCTTTACCACTGACAGATCAAACATCTAGAAACAAACTCAAATGTCCCTTTTATTCCTACCCACCAAGACATTTTCTTCAAATCATTATACATCTTTGTACTACACGGATGAATAGACAAAAAAAAAAACTACTATGTGCTTCTGTAAGATCTTTCGAATAAGCTCATCATTCTTGATACACATACCACCGGGTGATAATCAATCACTAGCTCATAATCTTTAATCAACTCTAGCCATCTTCTTTGCTTCAATTTCAAACTTTTGTGATCGGTGAATATGTGGCACTTCTCACCGCACAAATGATGTCTCCAAATCTTCAACGCAAAAATAATGGCAGCTAGCTCTAAATCATGTATCGGATAGTTCTTCTCATGTGGCTTTAGCTACCTAGAGGCATAAGCAATTACCTTCCCTTCTCGCATAAGTACACAACCAAGTCCATTCATGGACGCATCATTGTAAATCACAAACTCCTTACTCGGTTCGGTTGTACTAAAACAGAGCTTTAGTCAATAATGCTTTTAACTTGTCAAAACTCGTTGACACTTCTCATCCATTCAAACTTGATATCCTTTCGCAGAAATCTTGTCAACGGGTAGCTATCATGGAAAATCCTCTACAATATCCAAGCAAGACTAAGAAAACTTCTAACTTCGATACATTTCTAGGAGGCTTCCAATCAAAAATGGTGAAATCTTGCTCTGATCAACCTTAATACCTTCACCTAGTCCGGGAAAGCAGTCTTGGGACATCCGACTCTTTTAACTCGCAGAATCGATAGTATCAGGATCTCAAATCTATCTTGAGAACACAGAGCTCCTTTGTTTCAATTCAGAATTCCTTTCTCTTACGGTCAATAAACCCCACGATCGATGTACTTTTACGAAATTCCTCCTGAAAGAAATCCCAAGATGATCTCTCCTTGGTACAACTGATACAAGTGTCTTCCACTAGTAGTAGGTGAGTCTCTAAGAAGTGATATTACACATTTCATACATTCCTCGGGTGTAAAGATAATTCATCAAAGACTCGATAGTATTTTCTAACCAAAATTTTGCTCTTTTCGCATCATCATGTTTTGTTGTTCGGAACTCTTCTCGCCCCTTGTTTCCGATTCTATCAATGGTGGCTTTTCTCTTATCATTGTACCTGTGGATTGGGAAGCTTGAGCTACATGGGTAGCTTTGAGAGTCATGAGGGGTGGAGGTCTAACTCTACCGGATTCGTGCACGAACGAACTCGGCAAACCAATTATTCAAAGCTTGGAAGAGAGCTTCTCGAGTCACTCCTCCCGATTAATCATTCATCGCCTATTCTCGGATGGCGCTACCCTTTCCAGGAGCAAAGCGCATTACTTTCTACATCATCATCACCAGCTCGCTCGGGATCCTTTACAATAAAACAAAATATTTAAAAATCGTCGTGAGTCGTCACACTATCAAAATACAGTGTATGGCATGTATAGCTAGACATTTACTCACACTAACTATTCCGAGAACCGACTAAACCTGCTCTCGATACCAATAAATGTAATGCCCCCACGCCGAAACCGCCACCGGAGTCAAGCTTGAGGTGTTACTAAACTTATCTTACCTTTTAAACAACTCTAAACCACTTATTTTAATTTTGGAATAAACTGCTTTTTCTCATCATCATAGCTGCTTAAAAATTTATTTCTCGAGTTTCAAAACTTGAAATTAAGATCCGTAAATTTTTCCTGAAACTAGACTCATATATATATCTACTAAATTTTTCTAGAATTTTTGACTTAGCCAATTAGTACAGTTTATTAGTTAAAGTTACCCCTGTTTCAGAATTCGACTGCACTGACCTCTACTTACTACGAACCACTTTTCTCCCTATACAAATTTAATATAACTATACCGTTTATTTATATTAAAACTAGATTCAATAAGGATTCTAATCATATAAATTATACCACCTAATTATTTTTTACAATTTATGGTGAATTTTAGAAGTTGAAACAGGGGATCTAGAATTTTCTCTAACCTGTTTCACTAAAACTCAGATATCTCATAAAATATAATACCTTTACCTGTTTTTCTTATTCCATAAGAAAATAGACATAATAAGCTTTAATTTCATATATTATTCACCATCAAACCATGTCTCTACGATTTTTAGTGATTTTTCAAAATCACATTATTTCTGATACTTGAATCTGTTTTTAAGTTACTTTCACATTTTTCTTAGTTTTCATGTGATAGTTACTACTTATTCATACATACAATTAAACATGTATATCATCAGCCATTCTATTAGTTAATCACTAGCAAGTATTTACACATCATTCATTGATCATATCATATCAAAAGAAACCAAGTTCCTATACATGCCATACACAAAACTAAACGTCTAACTATACCAATGTGATTTCTTCGATAGTGTGATCGGGTCTCCGACGTTTCCTTCGATCCCCGAGTGGCTTGATAAAAACTATAAGAAAAAGAAAATAAAGAGAGTAAGCACTAGGCTTAGTAAGCTTACAAGCAAATAAATTACAACATTCAAACATAATGAATGATTATACATAATGTCACCTAGCCTCATAAACTTTCTTTACTTCTCATTTTCTACCTTCTTCTTTACTTACTTACCTTCTTTCTTACTGACCTTTCACTATTCATAAATATAATCTACCCTTCCCTTTTGCTGATAATTCACTGTAATTTAAACGTACAATGACCCATTGAACCACTCGGAATACTAAGGAGGATACCGGGTCGTTCTCGCTATCAATATCTCGCCAATGCCATGTCTTCGACATGGACTTACATGAATTATGCCTGTCTCCAATGCCATATATATATATCTAATATGGGCTTACATGGCTCATTCCTGTCTCCAAAGCCATATATCGATATGGACTTACATGGCTCATTTTTCTGTCTGTCTCCGTCTGTCAACCCCAATA
This sequence comes from Gossypium anomalum, assembly GCA_025698475.1. Taxonomy (NCBI): domain Eukaryota; kingdom Viridiplantae; phylum Streptophyta; class Magnoliopsida; order Malvales; family Malvaceae; genus Gossypium; species Gossypium anomalum. The sequence goes on from CM046963.1 coordinate 47,486,493, forward strand.
TCCTAACATTAAGGTTCAAACGGGGCTTCCTAATGCTTTTTCTCTGTCACTTACTTTAATTCGACTTTAAATATTCTCATAAAATAAGTATATAAATGCTGAAATTAACAATAATAATGTAAAATAAAAGAATATTGCATTTATTTATTTGTAAACTTACCTCGTATGCAAAAATAGCTACTTTTACCATTTCAGTCCACAACTTGGTATTTTCTCCATTTTAGCCCGAATTTCAGTTTTCCTTGCTCTATCATTTAAAATATAGTCTAATTAGGACTCAAATTATTCAAATTGACCCCAAATCATATTTTGGCAAAATTACAATTTTGCCCCTAAACTTTTGCATATTTACACTTTTGCCCCAAAACTCGTAAATTAAACTTCAGCCTATTTTCTTATGTTTCATGACATGCTGGTCATTTTTCCCTTCTATGGCAGCATCAAATTCATACTCTAACAAGCACTTATGACTATTAGGTATTTTTACCAATTAAGTCCTTTTACTCGTTTTTGCTTAAAACCGAGTAGTACAAATTGTCTAACATAATTTAAAACCTCATATTCTATCATAAAACACCAAAATACACAAATTTTACCCGTGGGTATTTTTCCAAATATGAACTCTAGGTTGAATTATTACTAGCATAAGCTTAATCGAGCTACCGGGATTCTAAAAACGTAAAGAACATTAAAAACGGGGCTTGGAATCACTTACTATTGAGCTTGGAAAGCTTGAAAACCCTAGCCATGGCTTCCCCCATGCTAATTTCGGCCTCCATGAAGAAGATGAGCAAAATTGGCTTTTAATTTTGTTTTTAATTCATTTTAATAACTAAATGACCAAAATGCCCTTACTACTAAACTTTCAAAAATTCCTTCCATGTCCTAATTTTTGTCCATAGACTTAGAAATTGGTAAAATTCCTCTTTAAGGACCTCTAATTAATAATCTAATTCAATTTTATTTAAAATACTTCTAGAACACAAGTTTTGCAATTTATTCAATTTAGTCCCTAATTTCAAATTAAGTACTTTATGCATAGAATTTCTTCACGACCTTTTCACACAATCATGCAAACATATCATAGACCTCAAAATAATAATAAAATAAATTTTTGTACCTCGGATTTGTGGTTTCGCAACCACTGTTTCGTTTAGGCCCTATTTCGGGATGTTACAATGTGCACTCGGCATCATACATGTGACCTAGCTACATTCCATCAATATTATTGAACTCTTCCGAATGTTCAACCGGGATCTCTCCCTCTATTACTTATTTCCATTCTTCCAATGATCTATTTATATTTTAAAATTCACTAATATATTCACATAATAAACTGAAATGTAAGAATATACATGAAATTAATGTAATATTTACGTACAAACTTACCTCGGTACAAAATGTGAAATTTTTGCAATTTAGTCCAAAGCCTTTTCTTTCCCCCGTTCGAGATCGATTCCACGCCTTTCTTGATCTATAATATCACATTTAGCCCAATAATTAATCACACTATTCATATGAGTCCAAAAATCATATTTTTACGAATTTGCATTTTACCCTAAACTTTTGCATATTTGCACTTTTCCCCAAGGCTCTGGAAATTTAATTTCAGCCCTTATTCCTATGTTTTATGACATACTGAACATTTTCTCTTCTACAACAACATCAAATTCTCACTCTAACATATAGTTATGAACAATAAGTATTTTTACCGATTATGTCGTTTTACTCTGTTTTTTGAAAAATCACTTAGCAAAAGATGTTTAACACAATCTCAAACTTCATATTCTACCATAAAACATCAAAATCCATGCATATCATCCATGGGTAAATTTTTAAACATAAACCCTAACTCGAAATAATGGTGGAAATAGGTAAACCGAGCTACGAGGATTTCAAAAATGTAAAGAACATTAAAAAGCGGGGCTCGAATTCACTTACTATGAAGCTTGAAAGTTGAAGAAACCCTAGCTATGGAGGAGAGGAAAATTTGGCAGCAACTAATGAAGAAGATGACCAATTTTGTGTTATTTTTCCCATTTTATTTCATTTAATATGCAAATGACCAAAATGCCCTTACTACTAAACTTCCTAAAAATTCCATCCATGTCCTAAATTTTGTCCATAAACTTAAAATTGGTCAAATTGCCATTTAAGGCCTCCTAATTAATATTCCAAAGCAATTTCATACTAAAAACTTCTAGAATGCAAATTTTGCAACTTATTCAATTTAGTCCCTACTTTCAATTTAAGCACTTTAGACATAGAATTTTATCACGAAATTTTCACACAATCACGTAATCATATCATAATCCTGAAAATAATTAGAAAACAATTATTTCTATCCCTGATTTGTGGTCAAAATATCACTATTCCGATTAGGCCCTAATTCGGGTTGTCACAAAGCATTTTATGCTTAGTAAGTTCGTATAATAGAAAATAAACTTACCGATCATATTTACTAATTCAAGCATACATAAATTCACATTCCATCAATTTTGGTTAAGTTACCTAAACACATACACTTATTCAACAAGTTAGTCACATAATCTCATATGAATATCAAGTAAACATAAATGAGCTCATCACATTACAAGCTTCCATGAATTCACCTTTCCACACTTCAAGAGTCATTTTCATTAAACTATTGAGATCTCGACGAATGTTCGGGTAATATACACATGTACAAAATTACCCATTAGGGTACATAAGAGAAAGGCACACTCTTGAGCTGTACATTTTACAGTAGGATTACCAGTCTAGGCTAAATCCTATCTGTAGCATATGGTCTAGAGAGCTTAATATGGATTACCCGTCAGGGCTAAATCCAATTTATAACCTAAGCTCAAGAGGGCTTATATTAGAATTGTAACGCCCCTAACTCGTAACCGTCGTCGGAATAGGTTAAGAGGCATTACCGGACTCATAACACAAATCAGAACAATCAAATATAAAATATCATCTCATTACATTAAACATAGATCATTAGTATCCAATATGAACTTAAAACGAGTATACAAAGTCTAAATCATGTGTTCAGAACCATATTGATAACATATGAAAGTTTTAAGAACTTAGAAAATTTTCAAGTTTTCAAAGGTCACATGCCCGTGTGCCTCACACGGCTTTAGATACGCTCGTGTGTCTAAGTCGTGGCAAAACAACCCATACATACTGACTTGTCCACAGGGCCATAAAGCACGTCCATGTACCAGGCCGTGTGAAAATTAGGGAGGCTACTGGCTTGGCCATACGGCCGACCACGAGCCCGTGTGCCACACATGACCAATAGACATGCTCGTGTGCCACACACGACCAATAGACACACCCGTGTGTCTAGGCCGTGTCAAAACTGGAGGGTATACTGACTTTAATTCGTAGGGTACCCCAAGGGACACACGGCCGTGTAACATTACCGTGTGTCGCACACGGCTGAGACACACGCCCATGTCTCTGCCCGTGTGGACAAAAATAAGCCATTTGAATAGCCAATTTGGTACCCCAATTTGGGTCAACCTACAAACACCAAACCAAGCATATATGCACAACCAATTCAGCCAATATCTATACCAAACCATACATAATTCATGCTATAACATTAACAATCATTTCCATTCTCAATTCATCAATTAATTAATATCAAAACTTAAACTAACATCATACCTAAACATATGATCAATACATCATTCAATATTATGCTCAAACATACCAAAACTTCTCAACACTTACCAATTCTTTTGGCTAACCAAAACATACCGTAATTGCTTATTAGCACCACATATCATATACCATTATCAAACTATAAGTTCAAACACAAACTAGCCATATAGCATGGCTAAATATATATAAATATCAAAACATAATCCCACAACTTCTAACCTATACATGTCATACTTTAATAAATACATTTTCAAAGTACCAAAATAAGGTTCGATAGTGTGGTAACAATCCTCGATGATCCCTAAGCTCACAGTAGCTTCGATATCTATAAGACAATGCAAACACACATAAAGTAAGCTTTCAAAAGCTTAGTAAGCCATATACAAATAAACATATCTTTCAAAGCAAATAAGCATCATCAAATCATTCATACTTTGTATACAAATGCTATTACAATTCTCATATTCATATACTTACCTTTCATTTTCAAATAAACTATACAACACGATCATACCTGAATCAGATATAATTTCACAAAGTAATTCATTTCTCAAAATGCCTGTTTGAACCGTTCGGAAACATAAGGATACGCGGGTAGATCAGAAAGCATATATACAATGCGAACGTCCCAGACGTGGTCTTACATGTAATCAAACATCGATATCATTGTCCTATACAGGGTCTTACACGAAATCAGATACGAGGCCGATGTCCCAAACATGGTCTTACACGCAAAATAGAAGCTGATGCCAACGTCATAGATGTGGTCTTACACGCAGAACAGATATCAAAAATCCTATGTCATGACATATGTATCCTAACTATTCTTAAGGTTCGTACAGGGCTTTTCAGACGTTGGAACTTTGTCGATACTTTCTCAGATATCACATATTTAGCTCAGACATTCATTCATCAATAATAATAATTCAATTGAAACAAGTTTATTTGTATATCGACTTACCTCATACGGATTTGAACAACGGAGTTGACTATTCAACGACTTTCGACTTCCCCCGATCTAATTCTGCATTTTTTAATTCTTGATCTAATTCAATTCAGAATTAATCAATTCAATCACAAATTCATTCAAAACAATCCACAAATACACATTTAAGGCATTTTGTAAACTAGCCCTCACATTTTCACATTTTGACACTTTAGTCCCTAATTCACAAAATACACATAATTTGCTTGTACATAAGCTTAGCCAAATTTTCATAGCTCTCATTCAAGTCCATACATTTCATTTATTTCACATTTTAGTCTCTCAAAAATAACATTTTTACAATTTAGCCCAAATTACTCAATTTCATCAAAAATTCAAAGACAGCATATGTTAACCCAAAACATATCTTTCATAATTCATCAACTAACATCACAAAGCTCATAGTTTCATCAATGGCATAACTCAAAATCATTAACAAAATCAGAAATTGAGACATGGGCTTGATAGTATACTAAGCAACGATTACAAAAACGTAGAAATTATTAAAAACCGATCAAAACACATACCTTAATCAAAGAAAATCAATGGCCGAACCCTAATGTTCTTTCTCTTTTAATTTTCCTTGTATTTTTCGGCAAGATGGATGAACATAAAGCCAATTTCATGTTTTCTTTTATTTAATATATGATTAATATGCTAATGACCAAAATACCCCTTTAATAAACCATTTTAAATTCACATATAATAAGGTCATTTATGTCCATTATCAATGTAAATGGAATAATATCCACATAAGGACCTCTCATTAACAAAGACAAAACAAATAGACACTTTTAACAAAGAGGATGCAAATTTTACGCGGTTAGGTCCTTTTATCAAATTAAGCACACAAACATTTAAATTTTCATACGGAATTTTCACAGATACTAATTCACATATCGTAAACACGGAAAATAATATTTAAATATTTTTTGACTTGGATATGTGGTCCTGAAGCCACTATTTTGACTAGGGTCTAAATCGGACTGTTACAAGAATTACCCGTTCGGGATAAATTCTATCTACAACATATGCACTATTATTCTTAACCCATTGAAACTCAACATTCAACCGGAACATGACAATTCATCCATTTTTCACAACTTATGACTATTTCATTATGTGTATCATCTCATACCTATCAACACAATCACACAATTCAATTCAAGCATATTAACATACATATTTAAGTTACACAAACTTACCTTGAAAATGGTTCGTATTTGAATTTCAACTAATCAAAAACTATTTGCTTTCCTCGATCTAGTTTCGTGGTTGGTCTTTCCAGATCTATATGGGTAAATTTAACTATTAATCTATCACATTTCATATATATTTGCACCCTATTACATCCTAGGCAAAATTACCATTTTGCCCCTATCTTTTTTCTAAAATTTCGATTTCGTCCCTAGGCCCGAAAAATAAAATTCATGAAATTTAACCCTCTTTCCAAGCCTAGCCGAAATTTATATATTACACTTACCGCACATACATTTCACAAATTTCAGAATTTTTCATGGGTTTTATCACTTTTTCATTTTAATCCCTAAATCAAGTTTTCATCAAAAATTGCTTTGTAAAAGTTGTTTATCTATGAATAACTTTTCATTTTCTACCATAAATTTCAAATTTTCAGCATATTCATCCACGACCCAAATTTCATACCTTGATAACTTTTCAAATAAATCCCCTAAATAGAAAGATTAAGCTATCTCGATTCCAAAAATATAGAAATTACTAAAAACGGGACTTGATTTCATACCTTATTAAGCTTGAGAAGTTTTCTTTCTCTCTTCTAGGGTTTCCATAGAAAAATTGGGGAAGATGATATGAAATTAGATGATTTTTTTCTTTTTAATTAATTATCATCTATTAATTTTATTGATTTCCAATATAGTCCCTACCTTTTTCTAATTTTTCCATGGATGAGTCATTAAAATATCTACTAACTACTCTTCAATGGTCTAATTACCACATAATGACCTTAAGTTTTGAACTCCACAGCTATTTGATACCTATAGCTACTAGAACCCAAGTTTTGCATTTTATACAATTTACTCTTTTCCCAAATTAAACACACAATCAGTAAAATTTTCGTACCAAAATTTTCATGTGACCTTCCTATCATAATGCCAACCATAAAATAAAATAAATTTTTATTTTTGGCTCAAATTTGTGGTCCTAAAACCACTATTCTGACCTCACCGAAAATGGGTTGTTACAACTCTCCCCTATTAGAAATTTTCGCCTTTGAAAATTCTTACTAGAAAAAAGGTTAGGGTATTGTTTCCTCATGGTATCCTTAGGCTCTCAAGTAGCTTCAACTAATCCATGCCATTGCCAAAGAACTTTTACCAATGCAATCTTTTTATTTCGTAGCTCTTTCATCTCCTATGCAAGTATTTTAATCAGTTCCTCATTGTAAGTCATATCAGACTGAATCTAAACTTCTGTTGGAGTAATAGTGTAACACCCCTAACCCGTATCCATCGCTGTAGTAGGGTTACGAGGTATTACCAATCAATTCACAACATATAGCATGCATTTATCAAACATAAAGCATTCATTCTCATAAATCATTCAACACAATCACATTGTCCCTTATAAAGGTCTACGGGGCCTTAAACATGCTTTAGAAGTGGTTTGGGGCTAAAACAAAACATAAGAAAATTTTGGAAACTTAGAAAAATTTTCAACCTTACAGGGGTCACACGCCCGTGTGAACAGGCCGTATGCCTTGCACGGCTCCAGACACTCCCGTGTCTCAGGCCGTGTGGAAATAGGGCATACATACTAACTTGGGTCACATAGCCAACCACACGCCCGTGTGTCTAGCCCATGTGCCCTTCGAAGTGGCCACACACGCCCGTGTGCCAGGCTGTGTGCTAGGCCATGCCAAAACTGTAAGGTGTACTGACTTATGCAACACGGCCAAGTCACACGCCCGTGTGCTAAGCCGTATGCCAATTAGGGAGTATACTAACTTGTACCACACGGTCAGTCACACGCTCGTGTGTGAGACCGTGTGGAGCATACTGACTTCAATTCAATTTCATCACCAGGGGACACATGGCCGTGTAACATGACCGTCTGTCATGTATGGCTGAGACACATGCCTATGTATCTGCCTGTGTGGACAAAAATAGGCTATTTGCAAGACCAATTTGCCACCCTTATTCATGCCCACCTAAACACCGAAAATGGTACCCTTTCATCATACAATTAGGCAGCCAAAATCATCAACCAAATGCGCAATTCATTCCATTATAATTTCATGTATTCCAAATATCAAATCACTACCATTTACTTAGCCAAATATGTAACACCCCTAACCCGTATTCGTTGCCGGAATAAGTTAAAAGGCATTACTGAACTCATAACGCAGCTCAGGACAACCAAACATCAAATATCATCTCATTGCAGTAAATCTCATTCATTCACATTCAATAAAATCACAAAAACAAGTATACAATCTTTAAACATGCATTCGGGACCAAATTGACGACATATAAAAGTTTCAAAACTTATAAAAATTTTTAACTTTTAAAAGGTCACACGCCCGTGTGAACAGATCGTGTGCCTTACACGACCTTAGACATGCTCGTGTATCTATGCCGTGGCAAATTAGGGCATAGCTACTGACTTTCCCATACGGCTACAAGGCACGCCTGTGTGCCTTGGCCATGGTCGAGCCTGACTTGGCCACACAGCTAGCCACACACCCGTGTGCTTTGGCCATGCTCGGGTCTGGCTTACAATTGTAGGGTACCCTAGGGGACACACGGCTATGCAACATAGCCGTGTGTCGTAGACGACTGAGACACACGTTCGTGTCTCTGCCTGTGTGGGCAAAAATAGGCCATTTGAAAACCCAATTTTCCACCCTAAATTGGGTCAACCTACAAACAAGGAAACAGGCATACTTGCATCACCATTTTAGCCAATTTCAACACCAAAACATAAACCATTCATATCATATAATAGTCACCCAAATCCATACTCATACACCATACCAATTCATGCCAACATGAAGTAAGATCATGCTAAAACATTTTCTTCCATACATCATTCAATCTCAAGCTAAACTTACCACAACTTAACAACTAAAACATACCACATTTGCAACTTATCATCACATACCATAGGTGATTAACAACTATGAGTTTAAACACCAAATAGCCAAGTCACATGGCTAGGTACATATATCACAAAACATACTTCCACAACCACTAACCTATACATGCCATACTTCAAAATATATATTTTCAAAAGTACCAAAAATGAGGTTCGATAGTGTGGTGACAATACTTGACGATCCCCAAGCTTGTAGTAGCTTTGATATCTATAAAACAATATAAACACACACAGAGTAAGCTTTTAAAAACTTAGTAAGCTCGTACTATAATCATCAACACATAAGTATTTACAAGTTATCAAATCATTAATTCAAATCTATACTAACACAATCCAAAAGTTCATACCAAATCAATGAGCTTCATAATTATAATTTCATCTACCACAGAGGTATACTGACCAAAGATAGGGGTTTTATCCTTAAAAACCAAAACTTTGTGGAAGCTAGCACTTGAACCCATGACTTCCAAGACACTTCCACAGTACACAACCATTAAGCCAAACACTCAATTGTACCACTTTCCTACACAATTAAATCTTTATGTGCAATCTCCTAACTGCACCCATGCTCAAAACCTAATACTTCTAGGCCCAAAATCGGGGCGTTACAGCCTTGGTCGTGTTTGAGACTGACTTAAAATTTTAGGACTACCCCAGGGGACACAAGGTCGTGTAACATGACCATGTGTCGTACACGGCTGAGACACACACCCGTGTCTCTGCTCTTGTGTACTAAAATAGGCCATTTGAAAGGCCAATTTGCCACCCATTTTGGGTCATATTTGCCACCCATTTTGGGTCATACCTACAAGCATCAAAACCACATCATTTTATACCAAATTCTCAACTATTTCACAACCAAAATATTCATCTTTCATGCCATTTCACTATCAACAAATTTCATACATAACATACATACCAAAACATACTATATCATGAGTCATAATCAAACCAAAACATTTGTCTTGTAACTTCAATTTACCTCATTCATACTCTTGCCAAATTCTTACCAAATCCACAATCAAACATATACCAAAAACTTAACAACTTGACCATTACTTTAGGCCATCCAAAAGCACCACATAATATCAACATTGCATTATATATCATAGACCAAATTCAACCCATAAATTCAACCATAATTAAGCCATATCACATGGCTAATATACACTTCACAAAACATATTCAAAAACCTCTAGCCTATACATGCCATACTCCAATATTTACACTTTCAAAATATACCAAAATAGAGTTCGATAGTGTGGTGACGATCCTTGACGATCCCCGAGATCCTGATATCTACGATATTTATAGAACAATGCAAACACACACAAAGTAAACTTTCAAAAGCTTAGTAAGCCATATACAAATAAACTTACCAATTAAAGCATATAAGCATCATCTAATTATATATACTCCATTGTCAAATACTATTACAAACCACATAATTCATATACATTTCCCATATACTCAATTCATTTGCACATATAACATACTTTCTCATACATATATTACATAACATCAATTGCTCATGTATTTACCTTTTATTCTCAAACATTAAATTACATTTCAAATGTACCTGAATCGGATACACATATCATATATTCATTCTTTTCTCGAAATGCCCGTTGAATCATTCAGAATCATAAGGATATGCGAATAGCTTGAAAAGCTGGTACAATGCCAACGTCCTAGACGTGGTCTTACATGTAATCAAATATCGATGCCACTATCCCAGACAGGGTCTTACATGAAATCAAATACGATGCCAACGTCCCAGACGTGGTCTTACACATAAATCATAAGTCGATGCCAGCGTCCAAGATGTGGTCTTACACGATAACACATATCGAAATCCTTTGTCATGACATATGTATCCTAACTATTCCTAAAGTTCGTACGGTGCTTTTTAGACGTCGAAACTTTATCGATACTTTCTCGGACATCTCATGCTCAACTCATATAACCATTCATCAATGTTCAATATCATATTAACAGTAATAATTCAATTCAAAACATGTTTATTAGTATATCTGTAACACCCCAAAAATCTCAAAACCCAAAAATCCTGAAATCGTGAATTTTTTTTTTGTGCTTAGCAATTCCGGTTAAGTGTTAATTATGCAAAGGTAGGTCTTGGATAAGGTTTGAGTTCGAATTAGGAGGTAGAAAAAATTATAATTTAATTATTAAAAGAATCAGGGTTGGAAAGTAGTTGGGGTTTTAAATAAAGATAGGGGAAAATAACATCAAAAAGCCTTATGGTGGAATGGCTAAGTGACGCCACTTAGAGTGTAGGGGGTGGCGTTAATAGCTAGCAAGGAGGTCCAAGGTTTGAATCCTAGCTTAGTATTTTTAGGAGTTTAATTTTGGCCTTATAGAACATTGGAAGTTGCGTGAAGATGGATTCCAAGAGGAGTGTTCAGGAGAGAAAATTAAGGAAAGGATCAAGGGGTTATCAGGGAGAAAAATGAGGAGATGAGAAGGGGGAAGTGATGGAGCCAAATAGGGAACTGAGGGCCAGGTAATTCGGCTATAAGGGCTATAAATAAGTTCCAAATGCAGGGTTGCCAGGCTAGTGTCGAATTTCCTTCACCCTGTTATCGGAAACCCTTTTCCCTAAAAGCTGAAAACCCTTTTGTTTTCTTTCTTTTCTTTCTGTCGATTTCTCCAAAAGCCGAAATTCTTTGTTCTCCTTTTTATTTTTCTTGTACCGATTTCTTTGTTTCACTTTTGAGTTTAGCCGATTCTTCTTCCTCTCTCTCTTGGTGCCAAATAAGCAATTGTGCCATTCAGATCTCTAGAGCCGAATACTCTTTGACCGAATCTAGTGTAAGTGTTACTCTTCCAATCGGTTTTCTTTGCTAAGTATCAAATATTGTCCTTTACTCTTTCTAATCGATTGTGGTAGGGAATTAGTATCGGATCTCGGATCTTAGCTCTCTGCCGAAACTGTTCTTTAGGTGTTCGTAATCTTGGTAAGTATTCCTCTCCCATTGGCTAAAGTGGCTGATTGTTCATAGTTAAGGTAAGGGGACTTGTGTTGGATACGAGTCACCTATTATTTTGTTTTAATAGTTAAGATTGGTACAGATCTGGGAGTTGATCATGGTTAGGGATTTAAGAAGGGGTTGTTATACTTATGACGCAAGGTTTGGGGCTAAAGAGATCGTATCACGCTTGCTTACCAGGTGTGTACATACACTGTAGACACACTATTAACCGGCAAAAGCCGAAATGCCAAAATGCCAAAAATCTGAAATACCAAAAAGCCGAAAGTGTGGCTACAGTAGTCTTGCGAGTGCGCGAATACTCGTAAGGGGGAGATTGATAGGTTGCTTGAGGCCCATGGTTGATTCCATGGACTTGGGTTGTGAATAGGCCAAGTTGGCTGAAATGGGCTAAATGGGCCTGATGGGCTGTTGGGCCCATAATAGGCAAAATTTGATAAGCGATGCTATGTGATAGGAAATTAGTATGTCAGCATGAATATAATGTGATTTGGGCCGGATGGGCCATATAAATGAGATTGGGCCGAATGGGCCATATGAACGTGAATTGGGCCTGATGGGCCATATGAATGTGAATTGGGCCTGATGGGCCATATGTATGAGATTGGGCCAAGTGGGCCATATGCATGTATATAGGGGTTTTGGGCCTAGTATATGATAACCACATAAAACTTAATTAATATATTGCGACCGTGGACAAGTCATAGAGTTAAGGTGTGGCAACGGGTATATGCATGTCTGGGATTGGATCTAGGGAGAGCTTGGTTCTTAAGCAGTCTTAAAGACTCACCTCCTCTTCTCTGGAATCCTACTTGGTGCATAGTGTTCGTTCATCTTAGATCACGGGATTTGTTAACAGGTCAAGGTAAGTAAAAACTTGTAATAAAGGAAAATTACCAAAATGCCCCTAAGGGCAAAAATGACTAAAATACCCCCAAGTGTTGTGTGTAAGATTTATGATTGCTACATGCATTCATATGTATTCATGTGGTATCCTGTTTAAGTTGCATATGGGTTGGGAATTATGGAACAGAGGGAGTATATGAGGGTCGCATGGTTGCTTGACAACCGTGGATCCACCGACGGCTTTTAAGCCCAATATGTGATTGGCAGCTTGCTGCAACTTGGGTAGTTCTGTAACCGAGCTACCATTGATGTGTATCAGTTGGTTAGGTCAATATTTATATCCCCACAGGTTGTGAAAAGTGGGACGGAGCAGAAGTGTTCTAGTTGGATTATTGGGGTGGGTTGCACTGCATTGCATTGCATGTTTGATGTATGATGACTTTTGAATGCTTGTTTTCATCGACGGTTGTACACACTGAGTTTGTAAAAACTCACCCCCTCTTTTATTTTATTTTCAGGTGATGCTCAGTAGAAGGTTCGATGTTTGGAGGGACTCTAGGTGGCCAGCTAGCAAGATAATTTGGACTTGTTTTTCTTTCTAAAGCTTATCAGTTTCTATGTTATTAAGTACTTTTCAAATCAGATTGTAATAGGGCTTCCACTTTGTTATTATTTGGATTATTATTTTTTTGTGATGTAATTATAAGAAGTTGAACATGGTTTCTTAAACTATAGTATGACTTTTCTACGTTTCTGCAACTACGTTTTAAAAGGACATGTTTTCATAAAATCATATATTTTAAACAAGTGATTAAAAGGAGTTTTTTTTAAGGAGAGTTAAGGTTTCTTTTATTTTAAGAAGGGTGAAAACACGGCTTTCGCTAAAACACTTCAATTTGATGCGTCAAATTTGGCCATAACGTCCAGGCCGAGTTTGGGGTGTTACAATATCGATTTACCTCGTATAGATTCGAACGAATAGAGTCGACTACTCAACGTCTTTCGACTTCCCCCAATCTAATTCCGTTTTCTTTTGTCCTTGATCTATATAAATTCAAATTTGACTTATTCAATCACACATTCACTCAAATCAATCCATATATACATATCTAGGGCATTTTACAAATTAGCCCTCACATTGTCATATTTTAACAACTTAGTCCCTAATCACAAAAAACACAAAATACACAAAATTTCCATATACCCATGCTTAGCCGAATTTTCATAGTATTTATATACGCCCATATGTTTCATTTATTTCACATTTTAGTCCCTTAAAATCTCATTTTCACAATTTAGTCCAATTTACTCAAATTCACCAAAAATTCAAAGACAAAATATGTTAACCAAATACATATCCTTTATTTTCCATCATCTAACATTTCAAAGCTCACAAAATCAACAATGCCATAACTCAAAATCATCATAAAAATTAGAAATTAAGACATGGGCTTGATAGATTACTAAGCAACGATCACAAAAATATAAAAATTATCGAAAACGGATCAAAAACCACATACCAATTAGCCAAGACAAGTTTTGAATGCTTGAAGGCTTCGAAACCCTTATTTCTTTTCTTAGTTTCGGTCAAAAAGATGAAAATAAGATGAACATTTTATTTTGTTTTGTTTTAACTATCATTTAATTATTAAATTACTTAAGTAACCTTATTAATTTCATATAAAAATCCACTAACTCATGTCCAACCATGTCAATTCATGAATTCAATGGTCCATTTACAACATAAGGACCTCTCATTTACAAAGACATAGCAAATAAGCACTTTAGCAAATAGAAGGCCACTTTTACACTTTACGCGATTAGGTCATTTTATCAAATTGAGCACACAAACGATTAAATTTTCATATGAAATTTTCACATATACTAATTCACATATAATAATCACTAAAAATAATATTAAAATATTTTTTGACACGAATTTGTGGTCCCAAAACCACTATCTGACTAGGGTCTAAACCAGGCTGTTAGAACTCTCCCCCCTTAGGGATTTTCGTCCCCGAAAATCTTACCATTGAACAGATTCGGATATTGTTATCTCAAATCATTTTTAGACTCCCAGGTAGACTCTTCAATACCGTGTCGATGCCACATTACTTTAACTAACAAAATTTTCTTGTTTCACGGTTCTTTAACCTCGTGTGCCAAGATACGGATCGGTTCTTCATCATAGGTTATATCAGACTAAATCTCAATCTCAGATGGAGGAATTACATGCGAAGGATCAGATCTGTATCATCGAAGTATCGATAAATGAAACACATCATGAATCTTTTCTAGCTCTGGTGACAATAACAATCTATAAGCAACTGGCCCGATACGCTCGATAATTTCATACGGCCCAATGAACCTTAGACTCAATTTGCCCTTATGGCTAAATGGGAGTACTTTCTTCCACAGGGATACTTTCAAATTCAATGTCTTTTCGTTTCAAATCTGCATAAGATTTCTGACGATCGGAAGCTATTTTTAGACTATCTCAGATTACTTTCACTTTCTGTTCAGTCTCTTTTATCAAATCAACTCCGTGAATTCTCACTGAGCTCAGTCTAATACAAAGGTGTACGGAACTTTCTACCATATAAGGCTTCATACGGTGCCATTTTAATGTTCAGTTGAAAACTATTATTGTATGTGAATTCAATCAATGGCAAATATTGTTCCCACGAACCTTCAAACTCAAGAATGCAACATCTCAACATATCCTCAAGAATCTGAATAATCTGCTTGGATTGACCATCCGTCTGCGGATGAAAAGCAGTACTAAAATGCAATTTCGTACCTAAAGCCTCTTGCAGTTTTCTTTTAAAATCGTGAAGCAAACCTCGGATCTCTATTTAACACAATAGATAATGGCACCCCGTGTAGTCTTACAATATAAGAAATATACAACGCAACTAATTTATCAAGCGTGTAATCAAATCGTACTGGAATAAAATGAGCTGATTTCGTCAATCAATCAACTACAACCCAAATTGCATCTTTCTTTCTAGGAGATAGGGCAAACCCAAAACAACATCCATCGTCACTTTATCCCATTTCCACTCCGAAATCATAATCGGCTGTAATAGACCAGATGGCACCTAATGTTTAGCTTTAACTTGCTGACAGATAAAACATTTCAAAACAAAGTCAGAGATATCTCTTTTTATTCCAGACCACAACTAATGCTGTTTTATATCGTTATACATTTTTGTACCATATAGATGCACTGACAAATGACTGTTGTGAGCTTCATTCAAAATCAGCTGAATTAACTCTGAATTCCTCGTAACACAAACTCGATCTCAAAATCTCAGACACTCATCATTATCAACTCAAAATTCAGAATTAGAATCTAAACCACTCTGGGCTCGTTTTGCTAAAATCTCATTATCAACCTTCTGAGCATTAATAATCTGCTGTAAGAATAAAGGTCTCGCTTTCAATTCCGTTAAAACCGAACCATCATCAAACAAAGCTAAATGAGCATTCATAGCATACAATGCAAACAGTGATTTCTGACTTAAAGCATCAGCAATAACATTTGTTTTCCCCAGATGATAGTCAATCACGAGCTCATAGTCTTTTAGCAGTTCTAGCCATCTTCTCTGTCGCAAATTCAAATCTTTCTGAGTCATCAGATATTTCAAACTTTTATGATCGGAATAAACATGACATTTCTCACCAAACAGATAGTGACACCAAATCTTCAAAGCAAATACAGTTGTAGCTAACTCAAGGTCATGTGTCGGATAATTCTTTTCGTAAGGCTTCAACTGTCTCAAGGCATAAGCTATAACTTTGCCTTCCTGCATTAAAACACAACCCAGACCATTCAACAAAGAATTATTGTAAATCACAAATTCTTTACCCGATTCTGGTTGTACTAACACTGGAGCTTCAATCAATAGGACTTTTAACTAATCAAAGCTTTTCTGACACTTTTCAGACCATTCAAATTTCACATCTTTCCGAAGCAGTTTCTTTAACGGAGTTACAATCATTGAAAAGCCTTTTACAAAGCATCTATAATAACCAGCAAGTCCCAAAAAACTAAGGACTTCAGAAACATTTCTCGGAGGCTTCCAATCTAGAATAGCTGAAATCTTGCTCAGATCAACTCGGATACCGGATGCTAACACAATATGGCCTAAAAAACTAACTTCGCTTAACCAGAATTCACATTTACTAAACTTCGCATACAACTACTTATCTCGCAAAGTCTGTAACACTATTATCAGATGTTCCACATGCTCAGATTCATCACGCGAATAAATCAAAATGTCATCAATGAATACAATAACAAATCAATCTAAAATGGTCTAAAAATTCTATTCATTAAATCCATAAAGATAGCAAGTGCATTCGTTAGTCCGAAAGGCATAACTAAGAATTCAGAGTGTCCATACCTCGTTCAGAAAGCAGTTTTCAGAATGTTTGAATCTTTTACTCTCAATTGATAATAACCCGATCTGAGATCTATCTTTGAAAATACAGTTTCTCCTTTCAACTGATCAAACAAATCGTCAATTTGAGGTAGAGGGTATTTATTCTTGATAGTCACTTTGTTCAACTGACAATAATCAATACACATTCTCATTGTGCCGTCTTTCTTTTTCACAAACAGGACTGGTACACCCCAAGGTGAGAAACTCGGTCTAGCAAACCCTCTATCGGTCAATTCTTGCAATTGAGACTTTAACTATTTTAACTCGGTCGGAGCCATTCTATACGGAGCTATCAAAATCAGAGTAGTTTTCGATACTAACTCAATGCAAAACTCCACTTCTCAGATCGGAGGTAATCCCGGAAGTTCTTCATGAAACACAACAGGGAATTCACAAACCACAAGCACTGATTCCACTTTCTTTTCTGTTACTTTCAAATCAATCACATAAGCAAAATAAGCTTCACAACCTTTTCTCACAATATTAAAAGCTTTCATTGAAGAAATCACAGCCGGTAACCCATTCAAATCACTAGATTCTATTCGAACTATTTCATCATTCTTGCATCTCAAATCAATAATTTTTTGTTCGCAGCTCACAATAGCATCATGTAGAGTTAACCAATCCACACCCAGAATTATATCAAACTCTTCAAAAGGTAATAACATCAGATCAGCTGGAAAACAAATATCTCGAAACATTAACGGACAATTCTTGTAGACTTTATCAACCAAAACATATCTGCCTAGGGGGTTCGATACTCTAATCACAAATTCAGTAGACTCTACAGGCAAAGTCTTAATGTTCACTAAATTCATGCATATATAAGAATGCATTGATCCAGGATCTATCAAAGCAATCACAGAAGTATCACAAAGAGTAAATGTACCCGTAATCACATCTGGAGACGAAGCTTCCTCACGAGCTCAGATAGCATAAGCTCTGGCAGGTGCTCTAGCTTCAGATCGAACAGTAGTGTCTTTAGTCCCTCTTTGACTACCATTCACATTTCTCGTATTTCTGGGAGGTCTATCACGAGATGCATTGACACTAGGCCTCAGATTTTGTACAATTTCTTGTTCGACAGACTCGAGGCAATCACAGATAAAATGATCTAAAGAACCACATTTAAAACAGGCCCGAACATACAATCTATAATTACCAGGATGTCTTTTACCATAGTGTTTACACTCGGGTCAACTGAATTTAGCATTTCCAACACTAGCAACAGAAGTAGCTGGAGCTCTGAAACTCGAATGCGATCTAGCACGACCCCTACTCTAATGCCCCACATTAGTCTTTGAACGGCTATTATTATCTCAAAATTTCTTCATTGCCGAATGAAATGACTTACTCGATGATCTTTTTCACACTTCTCTAGCTTCTGAATCGGCATTTCTTTTCTCTTTCTCGAGCTCTTCAACTTTACACGCTCGCTCAAGAAGCACAACAAATTCTTTTATTTCTAAAATTCCAACTAACAGTTTGATGTCTTCATTCAAGTCATCTTCAAATATCTTACACATAATTGCTTCAGTCGAGACACATTCTCGAGCATACTGACTTAATCTCATAAATTCTCCCTCGTATGCTGTAACAGACATACGGCCTTGTTTAAGCTCAAGAAACTCTTTGCATTTCTAATCGATAAATCTCTAACTGATGTATTTCTTCCAGAATTCAGCTTGGAAGAAATCCCAGGTGACTAGCTCTCTTGGAACCACTAATATTAAAGTCTTCCACCAATGATACGCTGTATCTCTCAGAAACGAAACAACACACTTAAGACATTCATCCGGAGTCAATGACAATTCATCGAATACTCTTATCGTATTCTCTAACCAGAACTCAGCTCTCTCGGCATCATCATTAGTAGTAGCATAGAATTATTCGACCCTATATTTTCTAATTTTATTGGTCGGAGGCTTATTCAACTGAGTCGGATCAGCTTGTGACATAATAGGGGCTTTAGGAGGATTTACCGGGGGTAAAGTTTGTGGCACAGCCGGATTAGTACGAATATATTGGGTGAACCAATCATTCATCATTTGATAAAAGGCTTGTTTAGCCTTTCCATAATGGCTACACATAGCAAGTCTAGAGTCAGATGGCACTCTCCCTTGAGCGGGAGTAGGCGCATTGCTTTCTACATTGTCAGCTATGGCTCGTTCAGGATCCATTTGCTATATAAAAACACATTTTCATTGTCAGGATTCATCACACTATCGCAGCTCATATCTATGGTATGTATAACTAGACTCACATATGCTTTGGTAATCCAAGAACCAACTAAACTATAGCTCTGATACCAATAAAATGTAACACCCCTAACCCGTATCCATTGCTAGACTAGGGTTAAAGGCATTACCAAAAAAACTAGAACATTTTGCACACAATTCATATACATCATCCACAATCATAGTCAAACATTACCATAAAGTCCCTTATATAGGTCGTCCAGACCTTAAACATACATTAGAAAGGGGTCAGGACTAAACTGAGCTCATACAAAATTTTCAATAACTTATACATTTTTCAAAGTTTTACAGGTTACACGTCCGTGTGAACAGGCCGTGTGCCTCACACGGCTTTAGACACACCCGTGTGTCTAGGCTATGCCAAAACAGGGCATACATACAGACATATCCACACGGCCAGAGACACGCCCGTGTGCCTTGGCCGTAGTCAAAACTGACTTGGGACACATGGCTAGCCACATGCTCGTGTGCCTTGGCTGTGCTTGAGATTGACTTAAAATTTTAGGACTACCCCAAGGGACACACGGCTGTGTAACATGACCATGTGTCACACACGACTGAGACACACGCCCGTGTGGACAAAAATAGGCCATTTGAAAAGCCAATTTGCCACCCATTTTGGGTCATACCTACAAGCATCAAAACCACATCATTTTATACCAAATTCTCAACTATGTCACAACCAAAACATACATCTTTCATGCCATTTCATTATCAACAAATTTCATACATAACATACATACCAAAACATACTATATCATGAGTCATAATCAAACCAAAACATTTGTCTTGTAACTTCAATTTAGCTCATTCATACTCTTGCTAAATTCTTACCAATTCCATAATCAAACATATACCAAAAACTTAACAACTTGACCATTACTTAGGCCAACCAAAAGCACTACATAATAGCAACATTGCATCATATATCATATACCAAATTCAACCCATAAATTCAACCATAATTAAGCCATATCACATGGCTAAATATACACTTCACAAAACATATTCAAAAACCTCTAGCCTATACATGCCATACTCTAATATTTCTGTAACGCCCCTAACCCGTATCCGCTGCCAGAATAGGGTTTCGGAGCATTACTACCATTTGTAGATCACTAAAAAAAATTCACTTAAATACTTATCAATTCAATGCATCAATAAATATATTACCATTCAATCAATGGCTTGGCACTTGCCTAAGCATCAACAACAACACTTGTTAGTGTACTTACACATATTTCATATAAATTCTTATTTTCTCAATATGTCATATTTGAATTTAATACTCGTCTTAACTTACATATTTTCCTTATGTTAACATATAAAAGATAATCTCATATGTACATGTCATGATACATATCATTCTCTTACCGTTTCTTTAATAACATATATCATTCATTTCATTATATCAACATTTCATGCACCATCATTTCCTTATATCTTAGGTATATTTATTTCGGTAATAGTTAGTATTAAACTTAACATAATTTAAATTCCATATACCTATACTTATTTCATTTATCTATCTTATAAATTATTTCATACAACTATTTTGTACATTTATTTCCATATGACCAATTCCTGTAAACATTTCACACTACCATTTTGTATAACCAATTCATTTAACCATTTGTTATATTATTACGAATATTAGTTGTTCAATGAGATATCTTGGCGTTTCTCTTCCACGATCTTATTTATCTTCGACATGATGCCATAGTGTTTTTCAACTATGGTCTTACTCATTTTCTGTCATGTTGCCATGGTATCATTCAACCATGGTCTTATTCATTTTCCCGTCACGTTGCCATGGTATCTTTCAACCATGGTCTTACACATTTCATGTTACGTTGCCATGGTATCTTTCAACCATGGTCTTACACCTTTCATATCAGGTTGCCATGGTATCTTTCAACCATGGTCTTACACATTTCATATCAGGTTGCCATGGTATCTTTCAACCATGGTCTTACACGTTTCATATCAGGTTGCCATGGTATCTTTCAACCATGGTCTTACACGTTTCATATCAGAGAGCACACTCCCGCGAACCTCATCCTTACAGTGGGATTACCAGTCCAGGCTAAATCTCCTGTAATATAAACTCATGGAGTATTGTTAGGATTACCAGTCCAGGCTAAATCCCCTGCAACAACAATTACTCTAATAAGCTTGGATCTGAATTACCAGTCCAGGCTAAATTCAGACCCTAATTCGGACTACCCGTTCGGGCTAAATCCATTTTCCACATATTCTTCGGGAGGGCTATATCAGGATAGGATCACCCGTCCGGGCTAGATCCTTTTTACCATCAATTCTTTTTCAGAGATCTATCGAATTTTCTTTCCATTCAACAGGGATTTATTTTCAAGTTATATCGAGTATTTACCAATATTTCATCAATTATCATAAATTGAATATTCAAATCATATTTTCATTACATAACCACATATTTCAAGTGTTTAAAAATACAATTCAAGTTACACAAACTTACCTCATTGATTGTTCGTGTTTATGATTTCATTATTATGATATATTTTCTTTTCCATGATCAAGTCTCGTATTTGTGTCGTCCGGATCTTTATAAATAAATTTGATCACCATTTTCATTCATTTCATATTCTAATGCATTTAATTAATGCTCCAGGAAAAATTACCATTTTGCCCCTAAACTTTTAATTAATGATGATTTCATCCTTAGGGTCAAGAAAATAAAATTCTTGCAATTTAATCCTTATTTCCAGCTATTATTATCATACATATCGATAACAGTCCATGAATTCTATAAAGTATCAAAATTTTTCACAATTTCAACACTTTTCAATTTAATCCCTAAAACATGTTTTCCCCCGATCTTGAACTAAATTGATAATTTCGTTAAATTTTGTAATTTAAATAATAAAATAATCTATTTCATGCAATTTAGTCATTTCTGACTTTTTACAAAATTGCCCATAAAGTTTTACTTTTACTCAATTTAGTCCCTAAGCCTAAAACATGCAAATTAGCAATGCTAGATGAATATTCATACATATTTTCCTTCTCCTCCTCTCCATTCAACATCCTTAATTTATATGACATGCAACAAGTAACATTATCAATAATTTCACTATTTACTTATATGTACATTCAAAACTGTCCATTTGCGTGATAGTCACTAAATTATTTATATATTAAGCTAAAAAACTCAAAATTAAGATCCATTAATTTTTCCTGAAACTAGACTCAATGTCTTCCTACCATAAAATTTTCAGAATTTTTGGTTCAGCCAATTAGTACAGTTTATTCATTAAAATCTCCCCTGTTTTGCTATTTGACAGTTCTGACCACTCTTCACTAAAGTTTAATTATCTATTTAAACAGAATTGAAATGATGTTATAATTTGTTTCTTATGAAAATAGACTCATAAAGGAATTTAACCATATAAATTATGTAACAAAATTATTTTTTTATAGTTTTTAGTGATTTTTCCAAGTCAGAACAAGGGATCTCAAAATCATTCTAAACCAGTCTCACAAAAATATAAATATCTCAGAATACAGAATTACTTTACTTTCTCTATTTATTTTATATAAAAATAGACTCAATAAGCTTTAATTCCATATCACCCTTAGCTTCTAATTCAATTTCTATCATTTTTTGTGATTTTTCAAAGTTAGCCTATTACTGCTGTCTAAAACTACTTTAGTGCAACATATTGATTACCAAGTTTATAAAACTCCTATTTCCATTTTCTACCATATTTCCCATTATTTTATCTCATTTCCCTTCACTAATATATCAAAAACATGGGACCATATAAAGGAAAATTCTACATTAACATCAATTCCATGCTTTTTCAACAATATTAAACTTAAAAATATATTGAAATCTTAATGTTCTTACCTTTTCTTATTAACTTCAATCTTTAACTTGATTTTTCTCTCTCCTCCAGCTTCTATTTCTTGAATCCAACTTGATATTCTTGCTCCCCATCATCTCCTTGCTATCTTTCTCTCTTGATGGCTATGGAAATTCTTTGAATTTTTAGGTGAGAATAATGAATTTTTGGTGAAAGGACTAAATTGTAAAGAAACAAAACTTCTTTTCTTCTTACTCTTTCTCACATTGGTTTGCATGGAAAGGAAAGATGATGAAAATTCTTCATCTTTCTTTCCTTATATACTAAATAAATAATAATAAAATAATATTAAATATCTCATAAAATATTAATAAAATAATATTTATCTAATTAATTAATTTAAAATATCATCAACATAATCATTACATTCTAGAATTCTCTCTTTTACTAATTGATCATTTTGCCCTTCATGATCTTTTAGAATTCGATCCTTGAGTCATCATTTAATTTGGTAAAATTGCAATTTAGTCCCTCATAGTTCTTCACTTATTCAATTTGGTCCTAATTCATCCATTTTCCTTAGTTTCTAGATCATTCTACCCTTAAATATTTACACTATTGGTCCTTCAAATTTTTCATATTTACACTTTAACCCCTTAAGTCTTGAGTATTTACTCTTAGGCAACAAAAATTTTCTGACTTTTACAATTTAGTCCCTTCCTGAATCAAGATATCATAATTTACCTCCCAATGTTGCCATAACTCAAAACTTCCCTTTTTATCACTTTATTTCCTTATTTTATTATATCAAGGATAATATATTACTGTAAAGATTTTCGGGGTATTACATTTCTCTCCCCCTTAAAATAAATTTCGTCCTCGAAATTTCTTTAGTTTTATTGACCATGAACTTTATTATCACTTTATTCTTTGATTTTACTTATTCAAAAAAATGCATAATCTAATTATCTTAAAATCGTCCCTTCAATTTCATATACTTATGTATATATATTTTTAATTCATTAATGACCTATAACCCTCATATCATTCTTCAAACTCTTATCATAAATATGGAACTTTTCACCTGAATATACTCTTCATTATTCCTTCAAATTTCACTTATCATCCTCCCTTACTTAATTCACCCTTTAACATGATGTATATCTATCAGTTTATAATAATTACCCAATTGTAACAGC
Organism: Gossypium anomalum; assembly: GCA_025698475.1. NCBI lineage: Eukaryota > Viridiplantae > Streptophyta > Magnoliopsida > Malvales > Malvaceae > Gossypium > Gossypium anomalum. The sequence goes on from CM046963.1 coordinate 47,510,879, forward strand.
TATGTTCAAATGTCTTATATTTATTTATTTATTTTTTTCATTCACTAATTCATTGACTAGTATAGTCATTAATAATTTCACATCATTCAGTTCACTCAAGAAACTAATTCGAAAGAAATTTTTAGTTAACTATTTGGTAAATACCATATCTGAATAAATCGATTTTCCTATAAATAACTTCTTTCTTTAAAAGTAGAACTATATATTTCAAATTTAGTTTCAGAGAAAAACATGATATCTCTATTTAGAACCCATCTTTACTTATTAACTCATTCTCGATTCATTTGTATTATCAATTGCTCAACTATTAAACTTTTCATTTTCTACTTTTGAATTTAATGAATATAAATCTCATGAATTTCATTGTATATAACTGTACTAGTAAAGGGGTATAGATCATAAAGTCTCATAATTTAATTTTCATATATTTACTCATATAACATTTTTCATTACAAGTCTTGTAAAACATTTATCCGTATTTTTTTTACGAGTTCTGCCTTATCATAACTAATATTTTTTTTTACTCAGAGATAATCCTTTATCTTGTAACGAAAATTTCTTTACTTTTTACTTAGCGGAGGCCCAGTAGACTAGATAGAACACTTCTAATATACGGGACTTATACAGAGGTGCATTATTATGCACTAATGAACAGAGAGCACTAAAGTGCTATACAGAGAGCATTGGCGTGCTAATAATCAGAGAGCACTGGCACGCTAATAATCAGAGAGCACTGGCGTGCTAATAATCAGAGAGCATGCTGAGGTCCCTTAGTATCCTAGTAGTTCTAATCTTGTCTACTTGGGCAAATTGTTTTATGCACGTATATCACTGTTACACCTTTCGTATAATACTTTTACATGCTTTACAATTTAATCCTTGTACCAATAATTCATAAACTTATATCTTCTGTATCTTCAATACATGTAATACATTTTAAAATTCACAATTCATTCATAATTCTCTAATAATCCTTATCATGTACTTCATATATTACATTTATATATTTTGTAATTTAGTCATCAGCACAATATTTCATGTAGTAATATAATTTGCTTTTAATAATACATATAACATAATATTCATCATCGACATGTATTATAAAACATTTATTCATGCTTTTTTTTTCTTTTCATTTTCTTTTTTTTTTTAGTTGAAAAACATCTCTTTCTATAAGTAAAACAAATCTCATTAGAGTCAAGAGATATCACACTATCATATATTTTAATGACATGTGTTTTTAGACTTCACATATACTACGTTTGGTCTGAGAACTGACTAAACCATAACTCTGATACCACTAAATGTAATGCCCGTAACCCGTATCCGCTGCCAGAATAGGGTTTCAGAGCATTACTACCATTTGCAGATCACTAAAAAAAATTCACTTAAATACTTATCAATTCAATGCATCAATAAATATATTTCCATTCAATCAATGGCTTGGCACTTGCCTAAGCATCAACAACAACACTTGTTAGTGTACTTACACATATTTCATATAAATTCTTATTTTCTCAATATGTCATATTTGAATTTAATACTCGTCTTAACTTACATATTTTTCTTATGTTAACATATAAAAGATAATCTCATATGTACATGTCATGATACATATCATTCTCTTACCGTTTCTTTAATAACATATATCATTCATTTCATTATATCAACATTTTATGCACCATCATTTCCTTATATCTTAGGTATATTTATTTCGTTTATAGTTCATACTAAACTTAACCTAATTTAAATTCCATATACCTATACTTATTTCATTTATCTATCTTATAAATTATTTCATACAACTATTTCGTACATTTATTTCCATATGACCAATTCCTGTAAACATTTCACATTACTGTTTTGTATAACCAATTCATTTAACCATTTGTTATATTACCTGAATATTAGTTGTTCAATAGATATCTTGGCGTTTCTCTTCCATGATCTTATTTATCTTCGACATGATGCCATAGTGTCTTTCAACTATGGTCTTACTCATTTTCTGTCATGTTGCCATGGTATCATTCAACCATGGTCTTATTCATTTCCCCGTCACGTTGCCATGGTATCTTTCAACCATGGTCTTACACATTTCATGTCACGTTGTCATGGTGTCTTTCAACCATGGTCTTACACCTTTCATATCAGGTTGCCATGGTATCTTTCAACCATGGTCTTACACATTTCATATCAGGTTGCCATGGTATCTTTCAACCATGGTCTTACACATTTCATATCAGGTTGCCATGGTATCTTTCAACCATGGTCTTACACGTTTCATATCAGAGAGCACACTCCCGCGAACCTCATCCTTACAGTGGGATTACCAGTCCAGGCTAAATCCCCTGTAATATAAACTCATAGAGCATTGTCGGGATTACCAGTCCAGGCTAAATCCCCTGCAATGACAATTACTCTAATAAGCTTGGATCTGAATTACTAGTCCAGGCTAAATTCAGACCCTAATTCGGATTACCCGTCCGGGCTAAATCCATTTTCCACATATTCTTCGGGAGGGCTACATCAGGATAGGATCACCCGTCCGAGCTAGATCCTTTTTACCGTCAACTCCTTTTCAGAGATCCATCGAATTTTCCTTCCATTCAACAGGGATTTATTTTCAAGTTATATCAAGTATTTACCAATATTTCATCAATTATCATAAATTGAATATTCAAATCATATTTTCATTACATAACCACATATTTCAAGTGTTTAAAAATACAATTCAAGTTACACAAACTTACCTCATTGATTGTTCGTGTTTATGATTTCATTATTCGATATATTTTTTTTTTCCATGATCAAGTCTCGTATTTGTGTCGTCAGGATCTTTATAAATAAATTTGATCATCATTTTCATTCATTTCATATTCTAATGCATTTAATTAATGCTCCAGGCAAAATTACCATTTTTCCCCTAAACTTTTAATTAATGACGATTTCATCCTTGGGGTCAAGAAAATAAAATTCTTGCAATTTAATCCTTATTTCCAGCTATTATTATCATACATATATCGATAATGATTGCATGAATTCTATAAAATATCAAAATTTTTCACAATTTCAACACTTTTCAATTTAATCCCTAAAACATGTTTTCCCCCGATCTTGAACTAAATTGATAATTTCATTAAATTTTGTAATTTAAATAATAAAATAATCTATTTCATGCAATTTAGTCATTTACAGCGTTTTACAAAATTTCCCATAAAGTTTTACTTTTATTCAATTTAGTCCCTAAGCCTAAAACATGCAAATTAGCCATGCTAGATGAATATTCATACATATTTTCCTTCTCCTCCTCTCCATTCCACATCTTTAATTTATATAACATGCAACAAGTAACATTATCAATAATTTCACTATTTACTTATATGTACATTCAAAACTGTCCATTTGCGTCATAGTCACTAAATTATTTATATATTAAGATAAAGAACTTGAAATTGATATCCGTTAATTTTTCCTGAAACTAGACTCACATTTCTTCTTACCATAAAATTTTCAGAATTTTTGGTTTAGCCAATTAGTACAGTTTATTCATTAAATTCTCCCCTGTTTTGCTATTTGATAGTTCTGACCACTCTTCACTAAAGTTCAATTATCTCTTTAAAAAGAAATCAAATGATGTTATAATTTGTTTCTTATAAAAATAGACGCATTGAGGAATTTAACCATATAAAGTATGTAACAAAATTATTTTTTTATAATTTTTACTGATTTTTCCAAGTCAGAACAAGGGATCTCGAAATCATTCTGAACCAGTCTCACAAAAATATAAATATCTCAGAATACAGAATTACTTTACTTTCTCTATTTATTTTATATAAAAATAGACTCAAAAAGATTTAATTCCATATCACCCTTAGCTTCTAATTCAATTTCTATCATTTGTGGTGATTTTTCAAAGTTAGCCTATTACTGCTGTCTAAAACTACTTTAGTGCAACATATTGATTACCAAGTTTATAACACTCCTATTTCCATTTTCTACCATATTTCCCATTATTTTCTCTCATTTTCCTTCACTAATATATCAAAAACATGGGACCATATAAAGGAAAATTCTACATTAACGTCAATTCCATGCTTTTTCAACAATATTAAACTTAAAAATATATTGAAATCTTAATGTTCTTACCTTTTCTTATTAACTTCAATCTTTAACTTGATTTTTCTCTCACCTCCAGCTTCTATTTCTTGAATCCAACTTGATATTCTTGCTTCCCATCATCTCCTTGCTATCTTTCTCTCTTGATGGCTATGGAAATTCTTTGAATTTTTAGGTGAGAATAATGAATTTTTGGTGAAAGGACTAAATTGTAAAGAAACAAAACTTCTTTTCTTATATACTAAATAAATAATAATAAAATAATATTAAATATCTCATAAAATATTAATAAAATAATATTTATCTAATTAATTAATTTAAAATATCATCAACATAATCATTACATTCTAGAATTCTCTCTCTTACTAATTGACCATTTTGCCCTTCATGATCTTTTAGAATTCCATCCTTGAGTCATCATTTAATTTGGTAAAATTACAATTTAGTCCCTCATTGTTCTTCAGTTATTCAATTTGGTCCTAATTCATCCATTTTCCTTAGTTTCTAGATCATTCTACCCTTAAATATTTACACTATTGGTCCTTCAAATTTTTCATATTTACACTTTAACCCCTTAAGTCTTGAGTATTTACTCTTAGGCAACAAAACTTTTCTGACTTTTACAGTTTAGTCCTTTCCTGAATCAAGATATCATAATTTACTTCCCAATATTGCCATAACTCAAAACTTCCCTTTTTATCACTTTATTTCCTTATTTTATTATATCAAGGATAATATATTACTGTAAAGATTTTCGGGGTATTACAATTTCCACTTTTAAAATGTACCAAAATAGAGTTTGATAGTGTGGTGACGATCCTCGGTAATCCTCGAGCTCTTGATAGCTACAATATCTATAAAACAATGCAAACACATATAATGTAAGCTTTCAAAAGCTTAGTAAGCCATATACAAATAAACTTACCAATTAAAGCATATAAGCATCATCTAATTATATATACTCCATTGTCAAATACTATCACAAACCATATAACTCATATACATTTCCCATATACTCAATTCATTTGCACATAAAACATACTTTCTCATACATATATTACATTACATCAATTGCTGATGTACTTACCTTTTATTCTCAAACATTGAATTACATTTCAAACATACCTGAATCAGATTCACATTTCATATATTCATTCTTTTCTCGGAATGCCCGTTGAACCGTTCAAAACCATAAGTGTAACAGTTCGATTTAGACCCTAATCGACCGTCAACAAAGTCTACCACACTATCGACCGCCTTTGGTATTTTATAAGTTGCATTTTGGAACTATGGCTTGTATAGCCTGGAACATACTTTTGAAATGCTAAATGTTGGTTATGTATATAAGCCATATGAAAATGGCTAAACTTTTATTTTTAAATTCGGTTATGTTAAGTTTGGTTTATATTCACTTTAGTTTCATAGTCACGTGCCATGAATGTATAATGTTTTTAGTAGGTACCATGTGCTTTGAAAATGGTTTGCTTGTTATGTCTAAATTTGGTTTTATATGCTCTTGGTTAAATGTTCATCGAACTTGATTGTTGGTAAATATTGCATATATTTCATGGATAATTTTTGGTTGATTAATTAGTATGTATTCTATGTTAAATATGATCTTTATTTTAGGTAAGTTGCGTATATTATACATGTGCATTATTAAATGGTTCGGCTATGGTATAATGTATCAGAAAACATATATGATTTCTTATTAGATTATATAATATGATTGTATGCGTAAACATGGTTACTACGAAATTGCTGTATGAGCTAGGTTAAGAGATATAATAAGTAATCAATAATTTAAGAAGTCTGAATATTGACCAATATTTTTTTATTGAATATGTAATTTAAACATATTAATTAATAAATGTAATAAGTGTACCTTTTAATGATGTGTGCTTAAAATAGTTAAATTTACTAAGGTCAAATGCATAAAAATCTAATGATTAAATGGTATGTATAGACATTAATGATTATTTACTTTGAATAAAGTATATAGAAATGCATGATTATTACTGTATGAATGCTTTAATTAGTATTAAATTGAAAGGCATGCAAGATTAATTTGCGTATGATCTAAGCCGTATAAGTAAGTGGTTTAAGATGTGAATTATGGCTTATTAAATTATAAGAATGTGTACATGATTTAGCGGCTATATGCATAATTACATAAGTGGTAATAGACCATGTTGGTAATAGATAATGCTGTGCAATTAAATACATTATATGTTGTTAGTAACAAATTGAAATTTGTTGTGACCTATATATGCAAGGTGTAAATCGATGTATGTTCTGAAATGTGAATTGATTGTATTTTTATTTATAAATGGGTTTGAATTGAGTGATTACATACATTAATAAATGTTTTGAAATTGTGTTTTTGATCGAAAATGCCCCATAACCCTAATTCAGTGACGGATATGGGTTAGGGGTGTTACAATAAGGATACGCGGATAGCTCAGAAAGCTGGTACAATGCCAACGTCCCAGACATTGTCTTACATGTAATCAAATATTGATGCCACTGTCCTAGACAAGGTCTTACACAAAATCAAATACGATGCCAACGTCCCAGACGTGGTCTTACACGATAACACATATCGGAATCCTATGTCATGACATACGTATCCTAACTATTCCTAAGGTTTGTATGGGGCTTTCCATACATCGAAACTTTATCGATACTTTCCCGGACATCTCATGCTCAACTCATATAACCATTCATCAATGTTCATTATCATATTAACAGTAATAATTCAATTCAAAACACGTTTATTTGTATATCAACTTACCTCATATAGATTCAAACGAACAAAGTTGACTACTCAACGACTTTCGACTTCCCTCGATCTAATTCCATTTTCTTTTATTCTTGATCTATATAAATTCAAATGTGACTTATTCAATCACATTCATTCAAATCAATCCATATATACATATTTAGGGCATTTTAAAAATTAGCCCTCACATTTTCACATTTTAACAACTTAGTCCCTAATCACAAAAATCACAAAATACACAAAATTTCCATATACCCATGCTTAGCTAAATTTTCATAGTATTCATATAAGCCCATATGTTTCATTTATTTTACATTTTCATCCCTCGAAACCTCATTTTCACAATTTAGTCCAATTTACTCAAATTCACCAAAAATTCAAAGAAAAATATGTTAACCCAATACATATCCTTTATTTCTATCAACTAACATTTCAAAGCTCACAAAATCAATAATGCCATAACTCAAAATCATCACAAAAATTAGAAATTGTGACATGGGCTTGATAGATTACTAAGCAACGATCACAAAAACATAAAAATTATTGAAAACGGATCAAAAACCATATACCAATTAGCCAAGACAAGTGTCGAATGCTTGAAGGCTTAGAAACCCTTATTTCTTTTCTTAGTTTCGATCAAAAAGATGAAAATAAGATGAACATTTGATTTTGTTTTGTTTTCACTATCATTTAATTAACAAATTACTTAAGTAACCCTATTAATTTCATATAAAAATCCACTAACTCATGTCCAACCATGTCAATTCATGAATTCAATGGTCCATTTACAACATAAGGACCTCTCATTTACAAAGAAATAGCAAATGCTCAAAAAAATTGCTTAAAAAAATTTAATTGCAGAATATTCTCTGAAAATAAGTTTAGGGGAGTTAAGAAGAAGTATCAAACGCTCAAAAAAATTGCAGTACATGCAGTAATATTCTCAAGCATGTTAAAAAAAAGAGAGACTGTATGTATTCAAAAAAATAGATGTACAAGGAGCATGTGTACTCAAGTGTAAAATTAGTTGGTGAATTTGCAGGTATTTATTCTGAAGGTCCGATGTAAGAAGGGTTTAGGGATTTTGGCTTAAAATTATCTATCTTTTACCTAACTCTAGCCAAGCCACATTGCTACCTATCTAAAAGACCTATTGATTTAGATTTCTCTGTTGATTACATTAGTAAAGAGAAATTGCTAAACTCAACTTATGAAGGCATAATTAAATTTAGAGTTGCAGTTTAGTCTTAAATGAGGAAATAAAATTTAATTGGTAAGAATTTATCAAATATTTATTGATAGAACATTCAGTTTATTCTTACTATCATGATAATAATTGTGAATAATTTGAATAATATGTATACTTAAATGGCATGATTTCAAAATTTTTGTTCTCAAGCAAAATTATGCTGAACTCATAATTGTGGGAAGAAAGAATTTTTGAAGAAAATTTTCAAAAAGTGATTTTCTTAAATTTCTTTTGCAACTTCTACATTACTTAGGGCGAGCAATGATTTAAGTTTGAAGTGTGGAAACACTAAAACATGTAGACTTTTTTAACACCTTTTGAGCACTAATTCATGCAATTTCTAAGCAATTTCTATCGAATTTTATAATTTTATTATAAAATAACTAATTTGAATTCAATTTATGAAATATTTTTAATTTTAGTTATTTTTATAATTTTGCATAATTTGGGTTATTTTTGATAGTTTCCACAACGGGTGAAATTTAACTCGATAGTCAGCTTGAAAGAATTAATTGTTGAGGCATCTTTGGAGCAAAAGTTAATGAATTAACAGCCATGAAGGACTTAAATTTTGGCTCTTGAACTTTCTTGAATCAGTTGGTCCGATTAAAATTTTTTGAAAAAAGTGGACAGTCTGAAGCGAAGAAAAAGGGCTTGAATTGAATAGAGAGCAGCCCAAACTGTCCCAACTTTCTAACCAAATCAACTAATTTTATTTGATTTCAAGACTTACAAAATAACCCTTAAACTCTTCCCAATTTTCATTCCTACCTCTTCTCTTTTCTAGATTTTCCACTCAAGCCCCAAGCTAAAAATAGCAAACTCATTCAACCACTCTTTCCACCTAAGCATGGTTGGCCATATGAAGGGGGTTTCATGCTATTTTTAGCTAACTTGAGCTTTCAATTGCAAGTATAAATAGCCCCTTTGACTTTCTTATTTTACACGCCATTCATCATTAACTCATCTCTTCTTTCATTTCTCTCCTTCATTCACTTATGCTTTTCATTTCTTCCCCTTCCCTTTGCCGATTTTCCCTCTTGAGAAAGAGCTAGCACGCCTGTTGTAGTAGCAACAATCAAGCATTATTAAAGGTCGTTGATCGATAGAACAAGCCGGGAGGAAGAGGAGCACGCTAGTTTGGCTTCGGAGAATCACCAGGATTTGCCTTCTAATTCCCTTCTCTATATCTTTTAAGTTTATTTTGTGATCATAAAAATGAATACTTATTGTTTTGATGCTTTTATTTTAATTAAAATGACTTAATTCTCGATTATGTTCGATTGATTGCATTTTGTCGACTTAAATTATTAAAATCATGTTTGTATTTTTATAGACCTTGGTAATTTGTTCAATTAGATAAAATCATGCCTATCTTATGCTTCCATTACAATTTTAATATAGCAATTGAAATTATAATTAATCGACAAAATATCCAATTGGTGCATGTTTAATCTTCCAAGGTAAATGAGGATTAAATTAGCAATCATATTAAACAAAATTCTTGCCTTGCATAACTTGTAAGATTGTTGTGATTAAATTGTTTAGTATAAAAATATATTTCATTCACTCTGTCTTCTACTTGCTTATGAATTGATTAACTATTTTAACATAGGAATATGTTTATTTGGTCAATTCAATAAGTATGTTTGTGCATTAGTTAGCAAAAGACCAAGTTGGCATGAAATTATTCGTAACAATATGAACATAGTTTTAATAATTCTAAGTTGAAGAATGAAATTAATCTAACACACTTACTTATCTTAGTTAATTCTTAATTATTAGATCACCTCTTACAAATCAATATATTTTTCTTTACTAATTTGTTAAAATTTATATTTCATAAATATTCACTTATACAGTCACTATAGGTATGATAACTCGACATACTTGTCACTTTATTACTTAATATGATTATGTACACTTGCAAATTTTCGTCGTTCCAATCTTTTGGCACTATTGTTGATCACTACTATAAAAGACATTATTTGTGAAATTGTTAATTTTGTATTTTGGTTTATTTTTTGTATATATTTTGTTTAATTATTTTTTTCTGTGATTGTTTTAGGTGTTTATGAGTATTGATTGAATTCTTGACTTACTCCTCATAGATCCTAAAATAGAACGGGCTTTCAGACAAAGGAGAAGACAAGCAAATCCAAGAAGGATGAATTTTGAAATTCAAAACCAAGGAAATGGAGCAAATCATGCTCAACATCCTATCCTTATTGCTGATGATAGGGATAGAGCCTTAAGACAGTATGTCATGCCACTATGTAATGAGCTCAATCCGAGAATTAGACGGCCCGAGATCGAGGCACAACAATTCAAGCTTAATCCAATCATGTTCCAAATGCTTCAAACAATGTGCCTATTCAGTGGAATGCCTATTGAAGAACCTTACCTTCACCTCAGATTGTTAATGGAGGTGAGTGATTCCTTCAAGTTAGTTGGAGTACCCGAAGATGCACTAAGATTAAAGTTGTTCCCATATTCACTAAGGGACAGGGCTCGAGCTTGGCTGAACTCATTACCACCAGAGTCTATTACAATGTGGCAAGAGTTAGCAAAATGCTTCCTTATGAAATATTTCTTACCTACCAAGAATGCTATGTTTTAGAATGAGATCACTACCTTTCAAAATATGGATGATAAGTTCTTGTATGACGCATGGAAAATATTTAAAGAACTACTACGAAAATGGCCTCGTCACGGAATCTTGTAATCAAGAGTAACCACAATGGATAGTAATATGCAAATTTAATTGAGCATTGCAACCGAAGAGAAGGTTTCTTCATAATTGATACCTTCTTTCTGAGTATACCATTTTGCTACAAGTCTGGCCTTATAAGTTTCCACTTTTCCATCTGTATTTTTTTTTCCTCTTGTAGATGCACTTACACCTTATGGGTTTTATCCCTTTTGGTAAGTCTACAAGTTCCCACACTAAGTTGAAATACATAGAGTCCATCTCAACTTTCATAATTATTTCATAGAGCTTGGAATCAACACTTTGCATCACTTACTCATATGTGAGTGGGTCATCATCTTCATGTTTAGTAAACTCAGTGTTAAAAACACTTATGACAAATTCGAAGAACGTAGGGCTACGAGAGACTCTCCCACTGTGACGAGGCTTGCTTTGCTACTGGTCATTTGCAAGTCCACAATTAGGAGTTCGTTCTAGAACCGTTTTGGTAGTGTTTTGTATATTTCTTGAAAGCATCTCGAGTACCTCTTTACTCCAACATTTGAAGTCATTTATATAATTTTCTTCAAGGAAAGTAGCATGAGTTGAGACTATAAAAGTTTGCTCATTCAGGTAATAAAACAAACCACCATTTGTTCCTTTAGATATTCTACAAACATGCACAATTATGTTCGTGAGTCCAACTTCCTTACATCTTTATCCAATACGTGGGTCGACTATCCCTAAATCCTAAATTGATTAATATTAGACTTCCTGCCATGCCACAATTCGTATGGGGTTTTCGATGCTGCCTTAGTTGGCACATTATTTAGAATATACCAAGCCATTAGTACAGTATATCCCCAAAAAGAGATTGGCAGCTTCAAATTACATAAATGTCTAACAACATTTGATTTTTTCTTTCTGGCACGTCATTTTGTGTGGAGTGTTTGGTGTAATGCCCTAAATTTTGGGCCTAGAAGTATTAGGTTTGGAGCAGGGTACAGTTAGGAAGCTGCTCATAAATATTTAGTTGTGCAAGAAAGTGACACAATTGCATGTTTGTTTCAGTGGTTAAGTGTTCTGGGAAGTGTCTGAGAAGTCTTGGGTTTAAGCCTGGGCAAATGCAAAAAGTTTTGTTTTTAAAGGAATAAGCACTATCTCGGCTCCCCAGCCATTCCAGCCAGATAAAGCAATGCAATGCGTCAGAGGAGAAACATTAAAAAATTCCAACGACTACTCATATCTGGCCTTATGTAAGTAAAGCCCTCGGTAGGTAGTTCTTCTTCCTAAGCTACAAGCGTGAGACCGAATAAAATAGAGAAGGATGGATTGGCTCGCAAGAGAGAAGGAATGAAACGGGGGGAAGGCACTAGGCTTTTAAGTAAATAAGGGAAAAACATGACAGAAAAGAGCCTGCTGGCCCAGGGGATAAGTAGCGTGTTGCTAGTGCCTGAGGTCTGAAGTTCGAGTCCTCGTTTGTGCAATGGGGGTTTTATTTTGCTGCCTATGCCATGAGGGTAGTAGAGTTTGATCAAAATACTACAGAGTTGTTGTAGAATTTGAATTAGTGGTTGAGGAGATTATGGTGGAAAGGTTTTATGTAAAACCCCAAACCCAGCCTAGACGTTATGGCCGAATCTGGCATGTCACATTGAAGTGTTTTTCGAAAACCATGTTTCCATTGAAAACCCTTCTTACTATTTAAAACCTCTGGCCATTTTAAAACTTGTGAAAACCTTAGTTTAAGCTGGTTTATTTTGCAAAACGTGGTTTGCTGGAAAGTTATTCCTATTTAAAATGGTGTTTGTTGTGGAAGCTTAATTTAAAATAGTCGATTTACGGAAACGTGATGTTTAAAAGTTAAGTTGCGAAACCGTAGTGTTTTGAAAATAATTATTATTTTGGAAAACTGTGATCTACTTCTAACAAATATCAAACATAGTAATAAAATCCCAAAGATTAAAATAAAAACCAGAGAGGCCTTATTACAAACTAGATCAAAATATAAGTATTTATAAGTAGATAACTTAAAAGAAAATTAGAAACAATAGTAGTTGTGTGGCCATCTCCGAGTCCCTCGTAGCATCGATCCTCCTAATGATGGGGAATACATGTATAGTTAATAAACGGGATGAGTTTATGAAAACTTAGTGTGTAATCCCCTCCTAAATTAAAACAGTTAGTAAACAGAATTCAGAATCAGTCTAGGCCGGAGCCCATTACAATAATAGAACAATGTGTGTGGGCCTAAGCCCAGTACAATTTCACTTGGGTCTCAGCCCTCATCAGAATCAATTGGGCCTAGCCCATTCTAAATATCAGTAATAGTTGGGCCTACCCCATATCAGTAACAGTTGGGCCTAGCCCATATCAGAAACAGCTCTATATGCATAATGTGTGATGCATGCTAACCCATTCTATCCAACCCTGCACTTGCCTCTGTCCAACCCTGCACTACCTGCGGGGAATAAATCACCCACGCCATCACTACACTCCCAATGTTAGCACCGGTTGCGGCACTAACCAAAATGGCAGCAAAGCTGCGCGTAAACAGAATGGCCAAGAGCCATAAACAAAATGGTTATAAACCATAATCAGGATGGCACAGAGCCATAATCAGGATGGTACAAGGATATCGGTAACTGTAATAAGTCTGGCACATAGCCATCAGTGACGGTTATATAATCGGCACACAGCCACGGGTAAATATGATCGACACAGAGTCATCAATAAATATGATAGGCACATAGCCACAGGTAAGTACGATTAGGACAAAGCCATAATCAAGATGGCACAAAGCCATATTTAGGTTGGCACGGAGCCATAATCAGATTAAGCAGCACTAAGTTGTCCATCGGCCCACAGTCGTCTGTGCGACCTTAACAGATTAATACTAGATCCACAGTCGTCTCGTGTGACCCGTGCGATCCTATCAGAACTTCCACCGTATCAATGTCCCAACCCCATGCAATATGTCGTGTATGTCGTGCTCAATCACCACACGTGTATGCAAAATGGCCATGCTCAGTAACAGTCATTTAAACATATATTAAAAGCATATCAATCATACGACTACAATCAAGTCATTTAAAACACAGTCATACGATCACAGTCAAATCAGTTAAATTCACAATCTAAGTCGGTCATCTACCCATAAGGGCAAAACAGTCATTTTGCCCTACAGGAGTATTTTGGTAATTTTACACTACAAGGGTATTTTAGTAATTTTACACTACAGGGGTATTTCGGCAGTTGTACACTACACAGGTATTTTGGCAATTTCACAAACCAGGGGTATTTCAATAATTTTACAAACTGGGAGTATTTCGATAATTTTACAAACCAGGGGTATTTTAGTAATTTTATAATCTCGGGGTATTTTGCTAATTTTACAATCTGAGGGTATTTCGATAATTTTACAAATCGGGGATATTTCGGTAATTTTACGAATCGAGGTTATTTCGATAATTTTATAATCTGGGGGTATTTTGATAATTTTACAATTCGGGGGTATTTCAGTAATTTTACAAACTAGGGTATTTTGGTAATTTTACAAATCGGGGGTATTTTAGTTATTTTTTAATCTTGGGGTATTTCGATAAATTTACAATCCGGGGGTATTTTGATAAATTTACAATCTGGGGGTATTTCGGTAATTTTACAATCTGGGGGTATTTCGATAATTTTATAATTTGAGGGTATTTCAGTCATTTTACAATTCGAGGGTATTTCAGTCATTTTACTAATATTGGGGTCTCGATACTTATTATGACCTCCCAGAAGGTCTATCGTCACTTCGAGCGACTCAGATAACCTGCATGGCCAGAACAGTGAATATGGGCCCAAGTGGGCCCACACGTTCGTGTGACCCATCTAGTCCAGATTCACATACGGCATCGCGAGCCTCATAAACCAACCTATGAATGATCACTTACAGAGGATTTTACTCGTATGGCCCATAAACCCATTGGGCCCACGCGGCCCATTTTAGCCTATCGAGGCCCATAACGGCCCTAGTCCACGAAAACGCACGTGGTGGCCTCTACAGTCTACCACCCACGATTTGGGCTCGGTTTGCCCCACGTGTGTTCATAGGCTCGTGAGGCCCCGAATGCCGAGGTTCCGGCATTTTGGCTTTTTGGCTTGTACCGATTCACAATTAAACAGGGGTGTGAATACACACCTTTCGACTTTTGACAGTACAGAATGGTGTATGGTTACACACCTACTTTTGGCTTTTCAACCGATTAGCGAACACGGTATACGGTTACACACCTTTGTGAACAAAGAGAGTGGCCAATCCTTGAGCACCAAACCTACATCAATTCCAACGCACAATCAATCTTATGCCGATAGGAATACAACCAACCTTATTAACCCTTACTCAAATGAAAGACTTGAGCAAGATAAAGGGAATACTTACCGAACCGCAAGTTAATTAGGTAGAAGGGACAATCATCCTAACCCACTAGAACAGAGGAGCAAAGCTGGCACCACTCGTCCCTAGCCATTGAACGGCAATAAAGAACAAGATTAAATATAGGATTACCAACAGGAAGGAGAAGATTTACAAAGAATCAACACTTACCACCTGATCACAGAATATTCGCATAAGTTGAAAATCGAAGTAGAGAGGGAGAGTGTTGATATTCAGCCAAAGTAACACCACTTGATAACACCACAGAAGAACAACAACCAGTCTACAAAGAAGAAATTGATTGAAAGAATTGGGAGGAAGAGTATTCGGCCAAGAAAACTGAGAAGTAGAAGAGGTGAGAAGAGAGCAGTGATTCGGCCAACCAAAAGAAAAAAGATTAAGGGGAAGAAGCAAAGTTCGATTTCAGCACAAAAATTAAGTGTCTAATCGGCCAAGGAAGTAGCGATTCGAGATAGGGAAGGAAAAACAAAGAAAATGAGTAGAAGGAATAGGCAATAGAAGAATTCGGCACCAAAAAGCATAAAAACCAAATGTCAAAAGAAAGACACACAAAACCGAAACTTGAGGAACAACACTCAGCTGAAATTCTGAGTACCTCCTAAGCAAATTCGGTCAAACTTACCCACTCTCAAACTCCTCTTTCCTCTCCTAAAATCCCTTCATAATTTCAAATTCAATTCAAGTTCTTATGACCAATTCAACCACAGAGTTCCAATCCAACTCCACCTCCTACACAGCTCAACAGCAAAATAAATACTCCATTGAGCATCCCAAGACTTGAACCTCAGACCTCACAGTTACACAACACTCCACCTTCCCACTCCACCACAAGCTCCTTTGCGACACATTTTATGCTCAATTAGTTATAAGGTTTATAGGCCAAAGTTCAAGTTCCTTTAAAAGAAAAAACCAAAATAAATTGCAAGAGCCAAGACTTGAACCCTAGCTCCCTTGCAACCTTAATGACGCCATAACCACTAGACCACATGCTTCCTTGTGTCATTTATTTACCACAATAATTTAAAAGGCCTTCATCCAAGCATCCAGGGTTTTATTCACTTAAAACCAAAATTTTTGCTAAAGCCCAGGTTTGAACCCAGGACTTTTCCAACTCCTCTCAGGACCCTTAACCACTTGAGCAGACATTTAATTGTGTCATTTCTTGTACAACTAACTACTTACGTCAAGCCTTCTTACAGTTCCTCTGCTCAAGGCCCATTCCTTTTGGGCCCAAAATTTGAGGCGTTACATTTTAGGAGGAAATTAAGGGATTTTGAAGGAGAGGGAGTGTTGTGCCGTTTAGGGATTCTAGGCACTTATTGCGTTCGATTTTGGGTAAGCTTGGCACTTCTTTTGGTTGATTATTTTCTTTGGAAACTGAGTGGTGCCTAGGGAATTTTGTTTTGTTTTCAATTGTGCTTTCGGGTTTGCATTTTAAGTTTTTTCCCTTGCCGATTTCTCCCTTCTACTCTCTCAAATTGTTTGGCTTTTTGCTCCTGGGTTTAACTGATTCTCTTCTTTTCTCCATTTCCCCACACCTTGGCCGAATATTGTAGGGCTTATTTTGTGTTGCATTTTCTTCAAGTCTTTCTCTTCTTCCACCACCATTTTGGTCCTTTGTGTTGCCGAATATTGTTTCTTTCTCCCTCTCTTGTTTCAGTGTTGGGCAATCTTGTTACTTGCCTGCCGATTTCCTTCCTCCATTCTTCCTTTTTCCTCTAGTAGGCATACGTTGGTCAAGTATTGTATGGTATGTCCCTTCTGTCCTTTTGGTTTTTCTCTCCTTTTCTCCTCTTTTGGGCGTTTCTCACCTCCTCTCTATTATTGGTGGTGCTCCTTTCAGTTTTTAGAAGTTCTCGAGGAGTGAAGGTGCTTACAAGTATTATTGAAGCAATCAAATATCTCTCTGCACTCGATTATAGGTAACGTGGTCCTTATTTATCACGTGTTGATCCTTGGTGCATGGCTTGTGTCATAGGGTGTTGCCCGATTGCCTTACTTTTCCCTTATCTCTGGTTTTGGTTTTCAATAAGCCAGTATATAATGATTCAAGCCATATGTTTATGCAATCATCATTAATAGACTTCGCTAGTAATGCAGTTATTCGACAAGGAAGGTGTAATCAACCTTCGTCAGTGATTTAGCGAACTAAACCACACTCGTTCAATCAAGGTTTGGCACTCATGGAATTCTAGCACTTTTTGCAAACAGGTGTGTAACCGCACTGCTGTAAACATAGTTCGACAAAAGCTAGAAAAAGTATGACTACTGACGCTATACGAGCGTGCGCTCGCTCGTGTGGTATTCCGAACGCATAAAACATGGGTGTTTGAAGATAGAGGGCACCATAAGCGATTTCATAGGCTTAGGCTATTTTGGGCCGCGTTGGGCCGAAATGGGCAGTGTGGGCCCCGTAAGTCTATGGACCCCACATGGGTTAACGACACTGATGTGTGGAGATTATTGGGCCAGGCTGTGTAATTCACGTGGCCAAGGCCATTTTTGGGCTTTATAGGCCACACGGGCCCGCGTTATAGGCATTGAGCCCATTTTCACTGTATAACTATTAAGGTTGCACGGGTCGCCCGAGACGACTGTGAACCTACTGTTGGGTCGGTAAGTGTACCTAGACCCCCTTTATGGTAAAATAGCTGTATTGCCCCTGTATGGTAAAATGACTATTTTACCCTTATGTGGTAAAATGGCTATTTTGCCCTTTGTGGTAAAATGGTTGTTTTGCCCTTATGTGGTAGAATGACTATTTTTCCATTATGTGGTGAAATGACTGTTTTGCCCTTATGTGGTAAAATGGCTAAAATGCCCCTACATGGTAAATTAACTATTTTGCCCTTATGTGAGGTATTTATATATATGTACATGTATGATTGTATTTTAGCTTGCTATTTAAATTGTAATGGATAAATGTATGATTCTATGATATGAAATGACGTGATTGTATGATACATTGCATAGGGATGGGTGTATTATGATTGCAGGAAGTGTATTGTTCTGGCAGCTCTGCTGCAAATCACTGATGGCTTTAAGCTTATTATATTGGCAGCTTAGCTGCATATTACTGTTTAGTGTAGCAACCGATGCTAATTTTGGAGTGTAGGGATGGGTGGGTTGATTATATCCCCACATGGAGTGTAGGGTTGGACAGAGATGGAGTGTAGAGGCTGGATGGGTAGGACTTACATACTGTTTACTATTTTTGCATTGTTTACTGTTACTGCAAAGGGCCAAGGCCCAAGCATATGACTGTTTCTATATTAAGTTAGGCTAAAGCCCAAACTGATATTGTCACTGTTACTGATATGGGCTTAGGCCCAGATTGTATGCTTACTGTATGATTGACTGTATGTTTATTAAGGGATTACACACTGAGTTTTCATAAACTCACCCTTTTGCGTATCTGCACAAGTAATCCTTAGGTGGATCGGTACTGCGAGGGACTCGAAGGTGACCACGCAACAGCTTATGCTTCCTTATTTAGCTTTTGATTTATAAATAATTTTAGTTTGGGTATTTTTGATGTAATAAGGCCTCTCTAAATTTTTAATCTTTAATTTGGGGTTTTATTGTTTTGAATTATAACTACTAGTAGTAGGATGCGGTTTTCAAAAGATTTATGATTTTCCAAAACATCACGTTTACACAACATATTATAAAAAAAAGATTCCACTATGAACGAGATTTTGAAATTAATAACATTTTAAAGTAAATACTTTATGATAGCAACGCAAGTTTTAAAACCATCGTTTAGATCACACAAAGAGGCTAATTAAAGAATAGGCTTTTCAAATGATATCACGCTTTACGAAAAACACTTCAGTGTGACATCGCCAGATTTAGTCATAACGTCCAGGCCGAGTTTGGGGTGTTACATTTGGCGCGGTTAATTGGGTTAGAACCCCATTGTCTATGAGGAACCCTAAGAACTTATCAAATAAATATTCTCTAGTACAATCAGATAGAAGTGCCTTTTTGGATAAAGCTAGTTCTTTCTCTACTTCCGCAAGAAACTCTTAATCACTCTTGTGGTGTATTAGGTATACATACCCATATCTATAATAGTCATCAATAAATGTTACATAATACTCTTAATCACTTCTTCGTCATGGGGCCACATTCATCAGTGTGCACAAGTTTTGGGGTTTTCCAGTCCTTATTCTTTTTGCATTTAGAAGATTGCTTAATCGTCTTACCTTCCAAGCAAGTTTCACATTGTGGACGATCAACTTCTTTAAGCGAACTTAAGATGTTATCTTTCATAAATATAGTAATTATTTCTCAATTAATATGATCAAGTCTGAAAAAAAAGGTACGCCCCATTAGATTGAGAAGTTTGAAGTCTTTTGTAACACCCCTAACCCATATCTGTCGCTGGAATAGGATTACAGAGCATTACAGTAAAAAAAAACTTAAAATCATTCATTTCCAAACATTTCACAATCATAGAAAAAATCCATTCAAACACATGCATATCGACCATTATTCGAGCCCTCAAGGCCTTAGAATCACTTTAGAAACGATTTGGGACTAAATCAGGAACATATGAAACCTTAAAGAAAAAGTTAGAAAATTTCACACTGTAAGGGTCACTCGGCCGTGTGGTCAGGCCGTGTGCCTTACATGGCTGAGACACACGCTCATGTCTCAGGCCGTGTAACATTCAAAATAGGGACACATGTCTGTGTCCCAGCTCATGTTCATGCCCGTGTAACTCTCTGACATGGGTCACACGGCCAAGCCACACGCCCATATGCCAAACCGCGTAACTCTCAAAATGGCCTCACACGCCCACATGTCAGGCTATGTGCTAGGCCATGTAACTTTTAAAAAAAACATTAAAACCTACAGGGGACACACGATAGTGTCACATGGTCGTGTGCCACACATGGCTGAGACACCCGCCCGTGTCTTAGGTAGGGTAGACAAAATAGGCCAAAATGAAGCCATTCCTTTCACCCATTTTCAACAAGTACCTACAAGCCAAATCCACCTATGAACAAGGTACCAAAACATGCCAAAACATGCATAATAAGACCATCTCAATAGACCATAAACCCATACAACCAACATGCCATTAAGACACCTCAATCACAATTTATCAAATCTATCCAAATATATGCATAATTGACCATTCATTTAGCATTCATATCTAACCTATTTCCATACAAAAAATACCAAAACAAAAGTTGTTTATATAACAACAATGATTCATAATCTTTCATAAATTTTCAAGAATCACACAAACACATTCATGGCAAAACCCTAATCCTTTAACACTTTTGGAAATTAGTCCCTAGGCTAGCTAGATTAAGCTACAACAACTTCAAAAACATAAAAATCAGTAAAAATAGGACAAAAATCACTTACATGCAAGAAAAGAGAGATAGCCAAATGTTCAAAGCCTTAAATGCTGTTCTTTCTTCTTCAATTGCGGTGGAGGAAAAGATGAATGAAAAAAAAAAGAATTTTGTTTTGTTTATTTTAACCTTAATTACCTAATTACCAAAATAACCTTTAAAAACTTTAATAATTTCATTAAAACCTATCCATGAATGTCCACTAACACATAAATGGTCTAATTACCATATGAGTCCTCTTTCATTAAAGTTCTATAGCCATTTCATACCTTTAACTAATAGAACTAAACTTTTGTACCTTTTACGATTTAGTCCTTTTTACTTAATTACACATGCAAACGTTAAAATTTCTTAACGAAATTTTTATATGACACTACTAACATACCGTAGACATTAAATAATAAATAAAATAAAAATTTTCACATCGAATTTGTGGTCTCAAAACCACAATTCCAATTTCACTGAAAACGGGTTGTTATAACTCTCCTCCCTAAAGGAATTTTCATCCCTGAAAATCTTACCAGAAAAAAGGTTTGGGTATTGCACTTTCATAGATTGTTCCAGTTCCCAGGTAGCTTTTTCTATTCTATGTCATTTCTAGAGAACTTTAACTAAAGTTAGGCTTTTATTTCTCAGTTCTTTAACCTCTCGAGCTAAAATTCTAATCGGCTCTTCGTTGTATGTCATATCAGGCTGAATCTCGACATGAATACGTGAGATTAAATGCAAAGGGTCTGATTGGTACCATCGTAACATAGATACGTGAAACACATTATGGATCTTTTCTAACTTTGATGGCAAATCTAATCTGTAAGCTACTGGCCCAATTCTTTCAAGAATCTCATATGGCTTGATAAACCGCAAACTTAGCTTTCGTTTACGATTGAATCGGAGAACTTTCTTCCAAGGCGATACTTTCAAGAACACTTTGTCACCAACTTGAAATTCAATATCTTTTCTTCTTAAATCTGTATAGGAGTCTATCGATCTGAAGCTGTTTTCAAATTGTCTCGAATTACTTTAACATTTTCTTCAGTTTCTCATATCAAATCAACCCCGTGAAGCTTTTTCTCATTGAGTTCAGTCCAATACAATGGAGTTTAACATTTTTGACCATACAAAGCTTCGCATGGTGCCGTTATTATACTTGATTGATAACTGTTGTTGTATGCGAATTCAACTAATGGTTTACATCTTTCCCTGTTGCCTTCAAGTATCTAAATCACTCGCTTGGATTAACCATTAGTCTGAGGATGAAACGTCGTGCTAAAATAAAAATGAGTACTTAGAGCCTCATGCAACTTGCTCAAGAATCGAGACATAAATCATGGATCTCTAACGAAAAGGATAGAAATTGGCACCCCATGTAATCTGACAATCTCAGCAACATATAACTCTACCAATCTCTCGAGTGAATAATATGTACGCACTAGAATGAAATGCGTGGATTTCATCAGATTATCAACAATTACCCAAACTTCATCTTTCTTTCTCGGAGATAAAGGCAATCCCGATAAAAAATCCATAGTGACGCGCTCACATTTCCATTTTGAAATCATCACTGGTTGTAACAAACCAGGAGGTACTTGATCTTCAGCTTTAACTTGCTGACAAACTAAATATCTCGATACGAACTCTAAGATCTCTTGTCTTATACCTGGCAACCAATACTTTTGTTTCAGATCACCGTACATTTTATTGCTACCATGATAAATAGACAAGCTACTACTATGAGCTTCCTGCGAAATCTTCTGAACGAGATCGAAACTTCTCAGAATGCAAATTCTACCTTTAAAATACAAACTATCATCAGATCCAATCTGAAAATCTAAATCAAGAGTCGATTCAATCCGTTTCCTTTGGCTAACAACACATCATCTTATTTCTAAGTTTCGTAAATCTATTGTAAAAACATCAGTCTAGCTTTCAACTCAACTAAGATCGAACTCATCAATCAATGTCAATTGCATGTCCAACACCTTCAATGAAAAATAAAGATTTTCTACTTAAAGCATCATCAACAACATTAGCTTTTCCCGGATGATAATCAATGATCAAGTCATAGTCTTTCAATAACTCGAGCCACCTACGCTGTCTTAGATTTAAATTTTTCTGTGACATTAAGTACTTCAGGCTTTTGTGATCTATGAAGGTATGACATTTTTCTCTATATAAATGGTGTCGCCAAATTGTTAAAGAAAAACAATCGCTATAATCACTAAATATTGCGTTGGATAATTCTTTTTGTGTGACTTTAACTATCTATAAGCATATGCTATTACTTTATCATCTTGCATTAATACACAACCCAAACCATAAAGTGAAGCATCACTATAGATCACAAATTCTTTACCCGACTCTTGTTGAACTAACAGCAGTGCCTCTATTAACAATGCATTTAATTGATTAAAGCTTTGTTGACATTTCTCAGACCACTCAAATTTAACATATTTCTGAAATAATCTCGTCAACGGTGTAGCAATCATCGAGAATCCCTTGACAAATCTTCTGTAATATCCAGCTAAACCCAGAAAACTTCTAACCTAAGATACATTTCTTGGAGGATTCCAATCAATAACAGCTGAAATTTTACTCAGATCAACTCTGATGCCCTTGGCTGATACAACATGTCCCAGAAATCTAACTTCCCTAAGCCAGAATTCACATTTTCTAAACTTAGCAAATAATTTCTTTTCGCGCAAAGGTTGCAAAACAATTCACAAATTCTCGGCATGCTCTGTCTCATCCCGTGAATAAATCAAAATATCATTGATGAATACCATGATGAATCTATCTAAATACGATCTAAAAATTTTGCTCATCAAATCCAGAAATACTGTAGGTGCATTAGTTATACCAAACGAAATCACAAGAAATTCATAATGTCCATACCTGGTCATGAACACGGTTTTTGGCACATCTGAGTTTTTAACTCACAGCTGATAGTAACCATAACAAAGATCAATCTTTCAGAATACTGTTCCACCTTTCAACTTGTCAAAAAGATCATCAATACGCGACAATGGATACTTATTCTTGATCGTGACTTTGTTGAAATGTCAGTAGTCAATACATAATCGCATAGATCCGTCCTTTTTCTTAAAGAATAGAATAGGTGCACCCTAAGGAGAAAAACTACGTTGAGCAAAACCCTTATCTACCAACTCTTTCAACTGTGCTTTCAATTCTATAGGTGTAATTTTGTAAGGAGCTATCGATATCAGAGATGCTCCCGGTACTAACAAAAAAGCAAGCACAACCTCTCTAATCAGCGGTAACCCGGGTAATTCCTTTGCAAACACATCTAGATACTCATATACCACTGAAACTGATTCCAGCTTCAACTCAGAAACTCTAGAATCAAATATGTAAGCAAGATACGCATTAGAGCCTTTTCTAACATATCTCTGTGCTACATAGCCGAAATAACATTAGACATACTATCCACTAACACGTAAATGGTCTAATTGCCATATGTGTCCTCTTAAATTGAAGTTTTATAGCCATTTGATACCTTTCACTAATAGATCTCAAATTTTTCACTTGTTACAATTTAGTCCTTTTTACTTAATTACACATGCAAATGTTCAAATTTCTTAACGAAATTTTTGTACGACACTACTAACATACCATAGACATTAAAATAATAAATAAAATAAATATTTTCACATCAAATTTGTGATCCCGAAACCATAATTTCAATTTCACTAAAAACAGGCTGTTACAACTCTCCCGCTTAAAGGAATTTTTGTCCCCGAAAAACTTACTAGAAAAGAGGTTCAAGTATTGCACTTCCATAGCTTCTTCTGGTTTCCAGGTAGCTTCTTCTATTCTGTGTCATTTCCAGAGAATGTTCACTAAATCTATGCTTTTATTTCTCAATTCTTTAAACTCTCGAGCTAAAATTCTAATCAGTTCTTCGTTGCATGTTATATCAGGCTAAATCTCAACATCAATAGGTGAGATTACATGTAACGAGTCTGATCGGTACTGTTGTAACATAGATACGTGAAACACATTATGGATCTTTTCTAACTCTAATTGAAAAGCTAATATATAAGCTACTGGCCAAATTCTTTCAGTAATCTCATACAACCTGATAAAATACGGACCTAGCTTTCCTTTATGGTCGAAACGAAGAACTTTCATCCAAGGCGATACTTTGAAGAACTGTAACGCCCCAAATTTTGGGCCTAAAAGATTTAAGTCTTGAGTGAGTGCAATTAGGAGACTGCACATAAATATTTAATTGTGCAAGGAAGTGACACAATTGAGTGTCTGGCTTAGTGGTTGTGTGCTCTGGGAGTATCTGAGAAGTCTTGGGTTCAAGCTTGAGCAAGTGCAAAAAAGTTTTTTTTTAAAGGAATAAGCACTGTCTCTAGACAGTATACTTTTAATTAAATGTGGGCAAAACATGTCATAAAATGCCTACCAGTCTAGGGGAAATGGCATGTGGAGTGGTTCCAGGAGGTCTAAAGTTTGAATCCTATAGGGTGCCAGTGAGTGATTTATTTTTACTGATGGCCATGGGAGGAGGTTGTGTTTGACCGAAACTCTGCTTGGTTGAGTAAAGTTTGAATTTGTTACTTGAGTGGATAGTGGGAGGGAGTGATTTGAGAAGGATTGTGTGGATTTTGAAAGAGGAGTTGTAGCCGAATAAGGATTTTGATAAGGGGATTAGACTTTGAGGTTGGGAGCTTTTCTCATTTTTACATTTTGGGGTTTTGACAATTTTGGGTTCTTTCACCCTTGTTTCTGAAGCTGTGTATCGTTTTGTTTTTATTTCGAGTATCTTCTGGTTTAGTTGGGTTTGATTCAACACTTTTCTCTAGCCTTTAGTCCACTGATTTCTTTCCTTCACTTTTTCTTTCTCTGTTGGTATTCTTCTCTTTGGTCAAATATCACATGTCCTTTCTCTTGTATCTGGACGTTGTGTTTTCGGTAAGTGACTTCTCGACTAGTACAAACTGTGCAAAGATTGATAGTTGATAAGTGTGGTTTGGATTGCAGATAGCCCTAAGGCCTTTTGATTGGTCTTTTACAGTGGAGTCAGAAAGTAAGCCATAATCGATTGATTGGTTCTAGTGAGGGGTTGGAGTACTCGTGGACTTTTGGGCGCGTTCTTGTAAACAGGTGTGTAACATTGCCTTTAGGTGTGAAACTGGAAAGCCGAAATGCTGAAAAGCCAGAAAGTGGGTTGTCGACACCACACGGGGTGCCCGTGTAGTAGCCGTGTGGTCAACGAGATGGCCATGAGAGTTTTCATGGGCCGAAATGATACTAGGCCATTTTGGGTTGAACTGGGCCACGTAGTCCTAATGGGCCTGTAGGCCCATAGGGGAAGGATCACACAAGAGTGTGGTTATATTGGGTCGACTGTGTAAATCACACTATTAAGGTCATCTTGGGTTATATAGGCCATACGAGTGTGTGAGCCCACATGGGCCCGTAAAATAAACCGTGGGCTCATTATCACCGATTGACTGTTAAGGTTGTACGGGTCACCCAAGACGACTGTAGACCTACTGTTGGACCGGTCAGTGTACTTGGGCCCTTATTTATTTGTAAATGATTGAAATACCCCCATAGGGTAAAATGACCGAAATACCCCCATAGGGTAAAATGACCGAAATAGCCCCATAGGGTAAAATGACTGAAATACCCATATAAGGTAAGATGACTGTAATACCCCTATAAGGTAAAATGACTGATTAACCCTACGATGTGTATGACTGTATTTAAGCATGCCATGTTATATGTATGTTGTATCCATATAAGATATTATAATATGATGCATGCATGAGGTTGGGATTGTTATGTTGGAGGAAGTGTATTGTATTGATAGGGTCGCACAAATTGCCCAAGACGATTGTGGACCTACTGACGGCTTTAAGCCATACATATCACTGGCAGCTTTGCTGCAATATTGTTTAATGCTACAACCGGTGCTAATTCTGGAGTGTAGGGATGGGTAGGTCGATTTTATCCCCATATGGTGTGTAGGGTTGGTACGGAGGTGGTGTGTAGAAATTTGGATGGGTAGGACTCGCATCTTCGTTTTATTATTCTTTGCATCTTGCATTGTTACTACAAAGGGCCAAGGCATGAACATATGACTATTTCTATATTGAGATGGGATAAAACTCAAACTGATATTGCCACTGTTACTGATATGAGTTTAGACCTAGACTGTATCTGTTCACTATATGTTTGATTGTTTGCTTATATGGGATTACACACTGAATTTTCGTAAACTCACCCATCTGTTAACTGTTCAGGTAATCCTTAGGCGGATCGGTGCTGCGAGGTTCTCGAAGGTAGCCACAGAACAACTTATGCTTTCGTAATTATCTTTTAAATTATATGTAGTTTAAATTGGGCAATTTTATGTAATAATTTTAAATTTTTAATCTTTAATTTGGGGTTTTATTAGATTTGGTTTATAACTGCTAGTAATAGGAAAATGTGAGTTTGCAAAACAAACAATGTTTTTACAAAGTAAACGCAAGTACGCAACTGTTTTAAAAAGCTTGCGCTATAAAATGATATTTTTTTGGAAATGTATAATAACTTTTAACTAAGTACCCTTTTGCTTGGATCGCAAGTTTTAAATGAATGACTCGTTTTATAAACCATCATTTAGATTACACAACAAAGGTAAACATGGAAAGGGTTTTCAACGACAACAGACTTTACGAAAAACACTCCAATGTGACATCACCAGATTCGGCCAGAACGTCTAGGCCGGGTTAGGGGTGTTACAAGAACACTTTCTCACCAACTTGAAATTCAATGTGTTTTTGTTTTTAAATCTACATAGGATTCTGTCGATCTAAAGTTGTTCTCAAACTGTTTCGAATTACTTTAACCTTTTCTTCGGTTTCTTGTATCAAATCAACCACGTGAAGCTTTTTCTCACTGAGCTCAATCCAATACAATAGAGTTCGACATTTTCGACCACACAAAGCTTTATATGGTACCATTTTTATATTCGATTGATAATTGTTGTTGTATACGAATTCAACTAACGGAAGAAATCTTTCCTTATTGCCTTCGAACTCTAAAACACAACATCGAAGCTGAAAGTACTGAAATGAAAATGAGTACCTAGAGCCTCATGCAACTTGCTCTAAAATCGAGACGTAAATCGCGGATCCCTATCGAAAATGACAGAAACTGGTACCCCATGTAATCTGACAATCTCAGAAACATATAAATCTGCCAATCTCTCGTGAAAATAATATGTACGCATTGGAATGAAATGCATGGATTTCGCCAGACGATCAACAATTACCCAAACTTCATCTTTCTTTCTTGGAGATAAAGGCAATCCCGATACAAAATCTATAGTGACGCTTTCCCATTTCCATTATGGAATCATCGTTGGTAGTAACAAACCAGAAGGTACCTGATCTTCAGCTTTAACTTGCTAACAAACTAAACATCTCCATATGAGCTCTAAGATCTTTCATTTTATACCTGACCACCAATACTTTTGTTTCAAATCACTGTACATTTTATTGCTACCATGATGAATAGACAAGCTACTATTATGAGCTTCCTACAAAATTTTCCGAGCGAGATCAAAATTTCTTGGAATGTAAATTCTGCCTTTAAAATACAAACTATCATCGGATCCAATCTAAAAATCTGAATCAAGAGTCGGTTCAATTCATTTTCGTTTGGCTAACAACACATTATCGCATTTCTGAGTTTCATAAATCTATTGTGAAAACATCAGTCTAACTTTCAACTCAACTAAGATCAAACCATCATCAATCAATGTCAATTGCGTGTCCAACACCCTTAAGGAAAATAAAGATTTTCTACTTAAAGCATCAGCAACAACATTAGCTTTTCCCGGATGATAATCAATGATCAAGTCATAGTCTTTCAATAACTCGAGCCACCTGCGCTGTCTCAGATTTAAATCTTTCTATGACATTAAGTACTTCAGGCTTTTGTGATCTGTGAAGATATGACATTTTTCTCCGTAAAAATGGTATCGCCAAATCTTTAAACCAAAAACAATCGCTACAAGCTCTAAATCATGCGTCGAATAATTCTTTTTGTGCGGCTTTAACTGTCTATAAGCATATGCTATTACTTTATCGTCTTGCATTAATACACAGCCCAAATCATTTAGTGAAACATCATTATAGATCACAAATTCTTTACCCGACTCTTGCTAAACTAACGCCAATGCCTTTTTTTAACAAAGCATTTAATTGATTAAAGCTTTGTTGACATTTCTCAGACCACTCAAATTTAACATCTTTTCGTAATAATCTTATCAACGGTGTAGCAATCACCGAGAATCCCTTGACAAATCTTCTGTAATATCTGGCTAAACCTGGAAAATTCTAACCTCAAAACATTTCTCAGAGGATTCCAATCAACAACAGGTAAAATTTTGCTCGGATCAACTCTGATGCCCTCGGTTGACACAACATGTCCTTGAAACCTAGCTTCCCTAAGCCAAAATTCACATTTGCTAAACTTAGTAAATATTTGCTTTTCGCATAGAGGTTGCAAAATAATTCTCAAATGCTCGGCATGCTCTGTCTCATCCCGTGAATAAATGAAAATATCATCAATGAATACAACGATGAATCTATCTAAATATGATCTAAAAGTTTTGTTCATCAACTCCATGAGTGTTGTAGATGGATTAGTCAAACCAAACGACATCACAAGAAATTCATAATCTTCGTACTTAGTCCTAAACATGGTTTTCGACACATTTGAGTTTTTAACTCGCAACTGATAATAACCAGAACAAATATCAGTCCTTCATAACACTGTTGCACCTTTCACCTGATCAAACAGATCGTTAACACGCGACAATGGATACTTATTCTTGATCGTGACATTGTTTAGCTGTCAATAGTTAATACATAATCGCATAGATCTATCCTTTTTCTTAACAAATAGAATAGGTGCACCCCAAGGAGAAAAATTGGGTCGAGCTTAACCCTTATCTGTTAACTCTTGCAACTGTGCTTTCAACTCTTTCTATTTTGTATAGAGCTATCGATATCAGAGATGTTCCCAGCACTAACTCAATAGCAAACTCAACCTCTCTGATCGGTGGTAACTTGGGTAATTCCTTTAGAAGCACATATGGATACTTACATACCACTGGAACCAATTTTAGCTTCAACTCATAAACTCTAGAATCAAATAAGTAAGCAAGATACACATTAGATCCTTTTCTAACATATATTTGTGCTGACATAGCCGAAATAACTTTAGACATGCTATCCAGTCTATCTGATTCAATCTGAAGCTTTTCACCTTCACCGTTCTGACACTTTAACACAATAAGCTTTTATTTACAGTTCACAACAGCATCGTGTAAAGTTAACCAATCCATACCTAAAATCACGTTAAACTCATCAAATGGTAATAACACCAAAATGGCTGGAAAGTTGCAACCCTGAATCATGAAATGACAGTTTTTACAAACTTTATCAACTAACACATACTAACCTAGGGGGTTCGTTACTTTAATCACAAATTCAGTGGACTCAATAGTTGTAACACCCCAAACCCATATCCATCATCGGAATAGGGTTAAGGAGCATTACTAAACTTATTTCTTACATAATCATACATTTCATATACATTTCTCAAATCCAAATAAAAATCATTCAAATACAATCATATAGTCCCTAACACAAGCCCTCGAGGCCCAAAATAAGCATTAGAAGTGGTTCGGGACTAATATGAATACTTAATAAATTTTTTAGAAAAACATAGAAAATTTTCAAAGTGTAGAGGACACACGCCTGTCTGGACAGGCCGTGTGTCTCACGCAGCCAAGAGACACACTCGTGTCACAGGCCATGTAGACATTCAAACTGAGATCACATGGCCGTGTCCTAGCCCGTGTCTGACCCCGTGTAACTCTCTGACTTGGGTCACACGGCCAACCACATGACCATGTGATTAGCCCGTGTACCCTTCGAAATGGCCTCACACGCCCGTGTGCCAGGCCATGTGCTAGCTCATGTGAAAGATGGAAGGTATACTGACTTATGCCACACAGCCAAGCCACACGCCCGTGTGCTAGGCCGTGTGAAGCTACTGACTTAGTTTCAAAGGAAATATCAAGGGACACATGGCTGTGTCATCTGGCTATGAGTCACACATGGCTGAGACACACGCCCGTGTCTTTTCTCACCCAAATTTGCATCAACCTAAACACAACAAATAACATATAACCATATCATCAGTTGACATTCAAACCAATCTCATACAAGTCCAAAACATGCAATACCAATACCAACAACTATAATGCTCATAAACATCACAATTTTCCATTTCAAAACATACCAATATCACCTTTAAGAATTCACCTAAATGGTCACTTTCATATATGCATTATCTTGCCTAGTACTTAGCATGCTAATACATTTTCAATTTTAGCTATTTGGTACCAAAACACAAACTCACAAGAAAGGCAATCGTATAGCAACTATACACCATATTTCACAAGACCCTATATACATATATACATTTCAACATATATGACTACTTACAAGTCAATTCAAATGGCCAAAATTCATCAAGACATAAAGGTAACCTTAGCCAAAAGACCTATACATGCCATATAACCAAAGTACATTAAGTCCAAAAGTACCAAAACAACGGCTGGATAGTGTGATGAGATCTCTAACAAATTCCAATCCGAGCAAGCTTTAAAATCACTATAAAACATGGAAAAGTAAACAAAGTAAGCTATTAAGCTTAGTAAGCTCGTATGGCTAAAAGTACAACTTACCATTCACTCATAATTTAAGTAATTAAACATGGCATAATGCAACTCAATTTAATCCACAAACCTAACACATATTCATCCATAAGGTTAGACATAATATTAAAAAATTTCATGGATTCAATGCTTATATGATTCACATACATACGTTTACTAATTCGTATCAATTTCTTATTCTTTTATACCATCAATATACCTGTTGAACCATTTGAAATACTATCGGATACTCAGTAATCTCGCACACTAAGTGGCAATACATGGTCGAAACCATCTCTATGTCATATCTTGTATAAATGCTCACTCTCGTGCTATCACTGGGTTTGCTCACACAAGCTGACAGTCATGGCATAACTACATAGTGCTACTCACACAAGCTGATGAGTAATCGCAACACATGTCGATAAACTCAACCACCAGTAGAACGTACAGGACCAGCACCCAAAACACGGTAACCCCTAATGACATGTCATTTGTATCCTATCTATTCTTAAGGTTCAATCAGGATCTCATATATTGTCGATAACTCATTAAAATTTTCGTAGTGTCGTATCATCACAATTATATCAATTAAGCATTCGTACACATATAATCTAATTCTTATTAAACATACAAACTTACCTAGAATTAATACAGAGAAAATCGAGCGAAAATCCATTCCTTTTTTTTCCCCCGATCTAATTCCGAACGTAGCTTTTCTTGATCTATATAATATCAAATTTAACCACTTTAATACTTATTCTATTCAATTTAATCAAATTTCATGTTATGGAAAAATTATAAATTTGCCCTTAAACATTTGACTTCTTTACAATTTAGTCCCTAGGCTCTTAAAATGAAATTCATTCAATTTTATCCCTACCCGACCCTAACCAAATATTAAACATACTTATAGCAGCCCATATATTTCACATATTCACACTTTTACCACAAAATTTATTACATTTCTCAATTTAATCCCTAATTTGCAATTTCATTCAAAATCACTTAACAAATGTTGTTTATCTAAAAACAACCATTCATTTTCTACCATAAAACATCAAAGCACATATACAGTCATCAATGGTAAAACCCTAATACTTTAACAGTTTCACAAATTATTCCCTGGGCTAGCTAGATTAAGATACAATGACTTCAAAAACATAGAAATCATTAAAAACCAAGCAAAATTGCACTTACATGCAAGGTTAATACATAGCCAAACCTTCAAGCTCCATTAATGGATTTTTCATAGGTTAATTTCGGTGAAGATGAAGTGAAAATGATGATATGCATGTGTTTTCCTTTATTTTACTTTGTGTATTTAACTATTTACTTAATTAACCTTGGTATACAACATTTAAAATCATTTAAATGATGTCCATAAAAGTCCACTCATATTATAAATGGTTTAATTACAACATAAACCCTCTAACCATATAATATCATAGTTATTAGATCACTTTAGCTTATAGAACTCTAATTTTTTACTTTATGCGATTTAGTCCTTTTTATCGAATTGAGCATGCTAACAATAAAATTTCTTAACGAAATTTTTATACAATCATACTATCATGCTACAGACCTTAAAAGAATAATAAAATAATTACTTTGACTTTGAATTTGTTGTCTCAAAACCATAGTTCTGATTTTACTGAAAATGGGCTGTTACAACAGGAAATTTCTTACTTTACACTAAATTTGTGCATACATATGAATGTGTTGATCTCGGATCAATTAGAGCATTAATATCAGTATCAAAAATAAAAAATGTACAAGTGATAATATCTAGTACTGAAGCTTCCTCTCGTGCACGGATTGCGTAAGCCTAGCTAGTGCTTGTGCCTCAGATCTCATAGCAGAGTCATTTGTCCCATTACGGCTATTAGCCACATTTCCAGGGTTTCGAGGTGGTCTACCTGTCTTAGTTGTGTTGCTTGGTCGAGCAATTTAAGTCTTTTCTTTTTCGAGCCTCTAAGGGCAATCTCGGATAAAATGTTCATTCACACAAAGCATGTTAAACAATGGTTGTAACCGTCCCTTTTCATTAATCGATAGTCGTCACATCCCTTTTCATAGTTGATGGTTTTCACCATCCCTTTCCGTAATCGATAGTCAAAACTATCCTTTTTCATAATCGATAGCCGAAGCTATCCTTTTTCATATTTGATGGTTGTCACCATCCCTTTTTATAGTTGATGGTCATTACCATCTATAACAACCTATTTTAAGTGAAATCGAAATAATGGTTTCAGGACCACAAATCTGATCCAAAAAGAAAATTTATTTTAATATTATTGCATGGTCTGCATTATGATAGGAATGCCATATGAAAATTATGATAAGAAAAATTTTATCGATTATGTGTTTAATTATGGAAAGGACCAAATTGCATAAAATGGAAAAGTTGAATTCTAGTAGCTAGAAGGATCAAATAGCTATGGAATTCAAAATAAGAGGTCCTTATATGGAAATTAGACCATTAAAGAAAATTTAGTAGATACTTTTGGTGATTCATCCATGGAAAAATTAGAAAGGCTAAGGACTAAAGTGGAAATCAAAATAATTAGAAGATGATAATAGAAAATATCATCTTATTTTTCATCATCTTTCCAAAAATTTGCATGGAAACCCTAGGAGAGAGAAAGAAAACTAATCGAGCTTAATTAGGTATATTTTCTTGTCCCGTTTTTAGTAATTTTTATATTTTTGAGATCGGGATAGTTTAATCTATCTAGTTTAGGGATTAATTTGAAAAGATATCAAAGTATAGAAATTTTTCCATGGATGAATATTCTAAAAATTTAAAATTTATGTTATAAAATGAAAGGTTGTTGATAGATAAAAAAATCTTTTACAAAGAGAATTTTTAATGAAATCATGATTTAGGGACTAAATTGAAAAGTGGTAAAACCCATGGAAAAATTCTAAATTTTGTGACATACAAGTGCTATAAATGTTATATGAAAATTTTAGTTAGGTTTGGAATAAGGATTAAATTGCATTAATTTCATTTTCTGAGCCTAGGGACAAAATTAGAATTTTTGAAAAGTATAGGGGCAAAATGGTAATTTTGCATAAAGTATAAAGTGAATCCAATTTAATATGAATTGTATTAAATTGATGTTCATTTATATAGATCTGGAAAGACCAACTACGGAATTGGACCGAGGAAAACAAAAAGTTTCAGATTAGTAGAATTCGTATACGAACAAGTATCGAGGTAAGTTCGTGTAACTAAATTGAGAATTCATATGGGTTAATTGAATTGTATGTATGTGATTGTAATGTTTCTTTGTAAATGAAATTAATCTTATACCCGACAATGCCTGAAAAACATTAAGTCCCGATTGAATAAATGAAGTTCGATGGATACAGGATTTCTCGTATTGGTTGTGGTCCTGCATATGTTACGGACACACCATAGCTCGAAAGAGCATCCCGTTATTAGCTCTCTCAAGCTTCCCGTTATAAAATTCTTGCAAGCTTCCCGTTATAAGGTTCTTACGAGCTTCTCGATAATTGCTTTTCGGCGTGTCCCGATAGGTTGTGATCCTACATTTGTTGTGGGCACACCTTAGCTCTTATGAGCATCCCGATTAAAGGTTCTTTATGAACTTCCCATTAAATTGGCTCTTTATGAGCTTTTTGATAATGCTCGCTTGAACTTCTTGATATTGGTTATCTGAAGCTTCCTGATATGGTTCTTTGTGAACTTCTCGATAAGGTTCTTTGTGAACTTCTCGATAAGGTTCTTTGTGAACTTCCCGATTATGGCTCTTATGAGCTTTCCGTTATATAGCCCGGATAAGCTTCCTGATAGGCTCTTTATGAGCTTCCCAAAATGGCTCTGTGTGAGCTTCCTGTTACAAGGCTCGAGACTGTGCTTCCCGATTATGTGCCCTAATGGGTACCCCTGGAAATGAATTGATGAATTATAGTGTACACTAAAGTGTACTATATGAGTGTATCCATAGATATTACAAATAAATTCAATGGGTAAAGTTTAAAGATGGCTAAACTGATTTTAAAATGATTTGTCATTAAAGTGTACATGTAATATGGAAAAATGTTTTGTAAAGCATATGTATTATGTGAATTACTTGACTAACATGATTGGTGAAGTTGGGTTTTAGGCTATAATCCAAATTGCTTGGATACATTATTGTATGCTTATCTTAAATGTAAATATATGGTAAGCTAAATTCCTGTTATGCGAACTTACTAAGCATTAAATGCTTACTAGGTTTTCTTTTCTCTATTTTATAGTGCTCGGAAGCTTGTAAAGGTTGGAGATCAGTCGGAGTATCATCACACTATCCTCTAGCTTGTTTCGGTATAAAAAGTAATCTTATTTTGATATAATGGCATGTATAAGTTAACTTGGCCTATGTTGGCATGTAAATAGTTGTTTGTAATTTAGCCATTGGAATGGCTAAAAATAGATTGTTTTGGTATGTTATTATAAGGTTATATATATATATCATGTTTAGCTTATATGTATGTGGTTTGGTTAAATTGAATTAGGGTAAAATATAAATCATTACAATAAGGGAAGTTTGATCATATGAATATGTGATACTATTTCATTTGCTTGATTTATATGACTTCAATTGGTTGGCAAATGTATGCAAACGTTATTGTTGGTTGAAGGTAAAATTTGGGTGAGAAATAAGGCTAACAGATAGTCTTATTTTGTCCACACAGGTAGACACACGGGCGTGTGTCTTAACTGTAACACCCCAAACCCGGCCCAGATGTCATGGCTGGATCTGGCGTTGTCACATTGAAGTGTTTTTCGAAATCTAAGACTCATCGTTTTAAAACCCTTTCTCTAACTAACCTCTTTGTATAGGTTGAATTGCCGTTTTAAAGTCCTATTGCTCTTTCATTATGTGGTTGTACTTTTAAAAGTTACTTTTAATAAAACGTTATTAATTTTAAAATGGTTTGTTATTCACGAAAGCTTTGAAAACGAGTTATGTATCTGTGGTGGTTTTGAAAACATTTCACTTTTTGAAAACTCACGTTTTTCCTACTGCTAGAAGTTGTAAATCACAAATAAATATGAGTAAAATACCAAAATCAAAAATAAACCTGAGAGGCCATATTACATAATGTAAAACCCAAAATAAACCTTAATTATAATATTAAAAGTTAACTAAGTCGAGTGGCCACCACTGAGTCCTTCGTCACATCGAACCGCCTAAGTTTAGGGATTTCCTGCACAGTTAACAGATGGGTGAGTTTACAAAAACTCATTGTGTGAAATCCCATAATAGCAATCAATCAGATTAAACAGAATCTGGGCCTCAACCCTTTCAGTTTCAGTTAGGGCCTTAGCCCTTATCAGTAACAGTAGCAGTCTGGGCTGGAGCCCATTTCAGTAATAGTATCAATGGGGCCTAAGCCCATTATAATATCCGTACAATATGCAATCAAAAATCCTATCCAATCTAGTCTCCACACCATCTCCGTACCAACCCTACACATCATGTGGGGATAAAATCGACCCACCCATCCCTACACTCCAAGTAGCACCGGTTGTGGCACTAAAACTATATTTGCAGCAGAGCTGCCAGAAATAGGCTTACAGCCTTTCGGTACACTTCCTCCAAAAGCATATATCCCACCCCATGCAATGCAACATAATATACATGTATATACAGTAAAAATGGCATGCTCAAGCAGCCATACATCATATAGGGGTATATTAGTCATTTAAAAAAAGAAAGGTCTAGGTACACTTACCAGCCCAATAGTAGGTCCACAGTCGTCTTGGGCGACCCGTGCAACCTTAACAATAAATTGGTGATAATGGGCCCATAGCCCGTATTTCTAGCCCATGTGGGTCCATACGCTCGTATGACCCACATAACCCAGAAATGACCTTCGCTGTGTGGTTTACACAGCCTGGCCCAATATTTACCACACATTTGTGTGATTTTCCCGTGTAGGGCCCACAAGCCATTGGGCCTACACGGCCCAGCTCGGCTCAAAAAGACCCAATATTGTTTTGACCCATGAAAATGCTCATGGCCATCTCATCGACCACACGGCCATGTTTTGTTACACGGCCTGCCACATGGGTGGCCACACGCCACTGTGGTGTCGACAGTCCACTTTTCGGCTTTTCAACTTTTTGTCGTTTTCCGTCTAATG
This sequence comes from Gossypium anomalum, assembly GCA_025698475.1. Taxonomy (NCBI): domain Eukaryota; kingdom Viridiplantae; phylum Streptophyta; class Magnoliopsida; order Malvales; family Malvaceae; genus Gossypium; species Gossypium anomalum. The sequence continues at coordinate 47,548,446 of CM046963.1, forward strand.
ATAGTTTACACACATCTGTTATGAAATTATAGCCGAAACGCTTCCGAGATCAAAGAACCTATGATTAACAACAACCCCACCATCAGTCCCTATTTGGGGTTAATCCAAAACCATAGTATTGAAAATACTTTAATCAATTTATCCCTACTTACAAATCAAACAATTGCAAAACCCTTTTTGTTCCAACCAACATTTTCTCTCCAATGCTTTAACCTTCACACGAAATAGTTAACCGATTCATAAGAATCCATAACCTAACATAAATATATCTAGAACTTAAAGCACTTACCACGAGTGAAAAGATCACTTGTTGGGAAAGAATAATCAATCTAACCCCTTTACTATTGAGATCAAGCCCCAATATTCAGCCAAGACGCAAGCCTAGAAATTGACACAATTGAAAAGGGCATTCAATTTTTGCAAGAGAAACAAAAAGATTGAGAGAGAGAAGGCGAAGGAGAAGGTGTTTCGGCCCAAAGAGGAGAAGAGATGGATCAACCACTTCCAGAGAAAACACTACTGCCTAGAGGAAAATTTGAAAGAATGGTTGCACAAAAGGGCAGAGAGCAAGAAAGAGGAACCGAAACTTGAAAGGAGGAAATTTTGGCAGCACTTTTCTTTGGGAATTTTAAAAACCAAAAATGAAAAAAGAAACTAGATGCAACTTCAGCCTCCCACATGAACACAAAGTTGGCGTGATGTCAGAAACCGGAATTGAGAAGAGAGCAGCCAAGTCCCAGCTAAAATTCTGATAAGCAAAGTTCAAAATTGGTACAACTCTCTTTCAAGTTCAAAAATCCAAGATTTCCTCTTAAAATCCCTCCTATTTAAAACTTCAACAACCGAAATCCCCCATCCAACTCCTCAGATTCGGCTAACAACAACCTCATACACACTTATTCAAACTCTTGGTGTTTCGGTCAAACACAACTTCCTCCCATGACCATTAACAAAAATAATCTCCATTTGCACAAGCAAGGATTCAAACCTCAGACCACTAGCACACTCCACACGCCACTATCCACTAGACCAGCAGGCCCATTCTGTCATTTTTTTACCAAAATAAACTTATAACCCTACTGGCCAAAAATAGGGGTTTTATCCTTAAAAAGCAAAATTTTTGTGGAAGCCAAGGCTTGAACCCATGAGTTCCGGGACACTTCCAGAGCACACAACCACTAAGCCAGACATACTTTCACGTCACAAACACACAAAAAATAATTTTAACAGGGGGTTTTTTGGATTTGGGGATTTATGGCGTTACATTGGCCGTATGTGACACACGGCCTGGCACATGGGCATGTGAATTGGCCATGTGTCCCCTACATCTTAAAATTGAAAAATAGTATGCTCAGAATTGGGCACATGGGTAGAGACACGGGCGTGTGTCTCAACTGTGTGTGATACACGACCTAGAACACGGGCGTCTGTCTTGGCCTTGTGAAACCTGCACCTAATTTATGAAAATTAAATTGATCACACGGCCTAGCACACGGGCATGTGGCAGGCCGTGTGGCACAAGTCAGAGAGTTACACGGGTAAGGACACGAGCTGGGACATGGCCGTGTGCCTCACATCAAATGCCAACACGACCTGAGACATGGGCATATCACTTGGCCGTTTGAGCCACACGGCCTACTCACACTGGCGTGTGACCCCTGTATTAATGAAAATTTTTTAAATTCCGCCAAAAATTCTTTGAGATTTCGATTTAGCCCTAACTTGATTCTAATGTTTAAATTGGGTCTCGAGGGTCCATTCAAGGGACAGTATGATTATTTTTGGATATGAATAGTAAATGATATGAATTATCTGTATTTGTTTTGTAAACTTCGGTAATGCTCTATAACTCTATTTCGACGACGGTTGCGGGTTAGGGGTGTTACACCATCCCTTTTCATAATCAATAGCCGAAGCTATCCCTTTTCATAACCGATAGCTGAAAATATCCCTTTTCATAATCGATAGCCGAAGCTATCCCTTTTCATAATCGGTAGTCGAAGCTATCCCTTTTCATTGGTCAATGATCGCCGATACACCGTTGGATTTATGTCGTCTCACAACATGATAACTTGTACAATAACATATATATATTGATTCATTTTGAATAAAATCATATGTTAACATTCAATTTAATCGACATTATACATTATACAGTTCATACGAACTTACTTGGTTAACTTGCAGAAATACCAAAGTTCAGGGGATTTTGGTAATTTTCCATTTTCCTCGATTTTTCCACTCGAACTTGATCAATTTGGCTTTTCAAATTACCGAAACTCCAAGGTTAAAATTGGCTTCTTTCTCCCTTAATAATTGGTGAAGAATACAATGTAAAAGATGAAGAAACAATTTGGTTTTATTTATTTTAATTTAATTATCAAATTACCATTTTAACCTTGGTTAATAATTAAATAAAACATCAAATTCATGTCCATTATTGTCCAATAACACCTTGAATGGTATAATTACAATTTAAGTCCCTTTTCCTTTATTCAATTAACCATTTAATCACTCAAATCAAATAGTGATCAAATTTTACATCTTTTACAATTTAGTCCTTTTTAATTAATTAACTATCTAAACGTTGAAATTTTTCAATGAAACTTTAATTCCACCTTTGACGCTCCATAAATATTTATAAAAATATTTATGGCTCAATTTATAGAAAGGAGTGTCGATACCTCATTTTCTAAAACCACTTGACCTTAGGGTCTTACCACTTGAACTTAATAAATTGCTTATATAACATAAATTATCAAATAAAAAAACCTTTTTAAAATCACATTTGACTCGTAAATATTGAGTAATAGTATTTACGAACTTAATCGTCGAATTTGGTGGCCCCGAAACCACTATTTTTGATACCAATGAAAAACGGGTTGTTACAAGACATGCCATTATAACCATGACCAAAACATCAAAATCTACCAATGTAATCTCTGGATAGTGTGATAGGTCTCCGACGAGCTTCCAAACCAATCGAGCTTCTGATAATCTATAAAACATAGAAAAGAACAATATTGGTAAGCGTATAATGCTTAGTAAGTTCATAAATCATGAACATAGCTTACCATTTCAATGCAAAATCTTAAAAATAAACATGAATAAATCCAACATAGCATGGCACAAGCCTAAGCATCATCAATAACACAAGTTAGTGATTAAATACATAACTTAGCAAAATCATCCAATGGAAAGATAAATTTCATGAACATAACATACTTGAATTCATACTTTTCATAAACATGATTATACATACTTTGATCATCAATAATTCATACCTTTCCATAAGTTCTTAACTTAACCATTGGAACACTTATTGTTCCTTCCCTTTTCATGCTTGTTGAACCACTTAGAATAATATCGGATACGCTGGAAGCTCACACAAATTCTGCTAAACATATGGTTGAAACCATTTCCTTTCTTTTTCTTTTACATCGATGCTCACTCGAGCTGTAAATGGGTTTGCTCACACAAGCTGATGGCCAAAATGTAGCTACCCGATACTGCTCACATAGGTTGACGAGTATCCGCAACAAATGTTGAAACTCAGCCATTAGTAGGACATTCAGGACTAGCACCTGAAACATGGTAACCCTAATGACATGTCATTTGTATCCTATATATTCCTAAGGTTCAAATGGGGCTCGATAGTCGTTGTAACGTCATTGGATGAAGATGAACGAAAAAAATAAAATTTGTTTTGTTTACTTTAACTTTAATTACCTAAGTAGAAAAATAACCTTTAAAAACTTTAATAATTTCAATAAAACCTATCCATGAATGTCTACTAATACATAAATGGTCTAATTAAAATATGAGTCCTCTTACATTAAAGTTCTATAGCAATTTGATACCTTTAACTAATAGAACTCAACTTTTTCACCTTTTATGATTTAGTCCTTTTTACTTAATTACACATGCAAACATTAAAATTTCTTAACGAAATTTTTATACGACACTACTAACATACCTTAGACATTAAAATTATAAATAAAATAAATATTTTCACATCAAATTTGTGGTCCCAAACCCACTATTTCGATTTCATTAAAAATGGGTTGTTACATCTTTTATTCAATATTTTAGTCTCAAGCACTGTGTACATATTTGGTTTGGTAAGTTGAGATTATTTGACATCCATTCATTATAGATAATATTTTGATTTCACAATATTGCAATTTCATTATTAAAAGTCACGGTTAAGACGTCTTTATATAAACCTAAACGGAAATGAAGTTTCTTTTGAAACATGGTACATAGAAAATGTCTTTCATAACATGACCTCTCGGCAGCTACTGAATACCCCTTTGTGGCTGAATGGTACCCATACCAGCAGCTTGCATCTGATCAGGCCTCATTGGACAATCCCTGATACGGTGCTCTATAGATCCGCACCTCAAACATGCCCCCAACCTCTTCCAGCACTCACCCTGATGGCATTTTCCACAATCAGCACAAGGCTACAGTCTAGTAACAGCAACAAGGGCTCCAAATCTGGCTGGCCCATCAAATCTGGCCTTCTTCTTAGGCCCTATAGCTGAACCTGAGGGCTCCCATACCTTCTTGTTTCTTCCCTTATCCTTCTCACGATGCTGGCGCTCAGTGCGCTTCACATCCTCAGCGATCTTTGCCTTTTCTACTAACACAGTGAAATCTCGCTCCCTCTATGGAGCTATCAAAACTCGTAGATTATCCCTGTATTAAGAGTTTTATGCATTAGTTTTATAGTTCCAGTGTTTGTTAACGAATGTTTTATGAAAAATAGCATCAATAATTCAAAGTTGTTTATTTTCGCAGATCGTAGTCTTACTAACCCTAATAAATATTTTAGCACAGTTTATTATCTATGGTAATCTCATTATTTTAATTAAATCAATAGTGGTTTTAGAGAACTTACAGGATCAGCGTCGGAGACTCGGTAGACCACGCATTCAGAAATAACACCTCAAGATATTTTTCCACCATTTGAAATAATTCTTTTGAAATTTACATTTTTAGAAAAAAAACCAAAATCCACAGTCGAGTTTTGCAACTTGGCTCTGATATCACTAAATGTAACACCCCAAATCCGACCTAGACGTTATGGCCGAATCTGTGATGTCATATTTTAGTGAGTTTTGAAAAGCGTAGTTCTATTAGAAAAGTCTATTTGTGTTAAAACCCCATTTGTGATCTTTATGAGAACCTAACTTATTTTCTTCATTTGTTAAATTACAGGTTCGTTTAGCAAAACATGTCTTATACTAAATCATTATTACCCTTTAAAACATTGTTCGTTGCGGAAGCTTTTTAAACAAGTTACGTAGCATGGTAGTTGAAAATCATTTACCTTTTGAAAAATCGAGTCCTACTGCTAAAAGATATAATTCAATTTAAATAAATCCCCAAATAAAAATAAAAACTTAAAACGGCCTTATTACATAAAATTTATCCAAATAAAACTACTTTTACTAAAAATCAAAAACGAAAACATAAACAGTGGTGTGGCCATCTCCTTGTCCCTCGCAGCACCGACCCACCTAAGGATTACCTGTACAGATAAGCAGAAAATGTAAGTTTATGAAAACTCAGTGTGTAATCCCTATCATCAAATAGTCAAACATACAGTGTCGAACAGTCTGGGCCTAAGCCCATATCAATAGCAATATCAGTGTGGGCCTTAACCCATTACAGTAGCAATATTAGTGTGGGCCTAAGCCCAATTCAGTACAGTATCAGAGATGCATACAAAGATCCTACCCAACCATTCTCTACACTCAACTCCGTCCAGCCCTACACTACACGTGGGGATAAAATCGACCCACCCATCCCTACACTTTAGAATATAGAACCAGTTGCGACACTAACAGTATTTGCAATAGAGCTGCCAGTATTAGGCTTATAGCCTTTCAGTACACTTCCTCCAATTTCATATATCCCACCCCATGCAATGCATCATAATATAAATGTACATACAATAAAAATGGCATGCTCAAACAGCCTTACATAGGGGTATATCCATCATTTAACTCATAGGGGTATAATAGTCATATCATAGATTAGGGTCTAGGTATACTTATCGGCCCTACAGTAGGTCCACAGTCATCTCGGGCGACCCGTGCAACCTTAATAGTTAAACAGCGAAAATGGGCCCAAGCCCATAATACGGCCCCTGTGGGCCCACACGCTCGTGTGGCCCAATAAGTCCAAATAATGGCCTTAGTCGTGTAAACAACATAGACAGCCCAATAATCTCCACACATCCATGTGGTTTGCCCGTGTGGGGCCCACGAGCCCGTGGGCCCACACAGCCCATTTCAGCCCAATGCAGCCCAAAATGGTCTAAGCCCTTGAGTCGCTCATGGTGGCCTCTACTGTCAAACGCACGTGTTTTTGCATTTGACTCACCATACGAGCGAGCGCACGCTCGTGTAGCAGGTATGAACATGCTTTTCGAGTTTTGCCAATTAACAACATTGCAGTGTAATTACACACCTTATAAGATTGAAGTTAATCCACGTTCTGAATACTTCCTCTACCTAAAGAAAAATCAGTATGAAACCTAATCAGTTACTTAATCCAAATATCAAAGGAACTTAATGGAGTTCCAAAACAATCATCGACTTCTTACCCCAAACAATAGCAATCACACCTTCGACTTCCAGAGAAGAATGTCAACCGAGTTCAATTACTACCTACACCAAAGTCACCCCCTTTTTATTAGGGTTATACTTGAAGCACCATAGTTTCTCAATTATACCCATTTACCAAGACAAAGGGGATTGTAGGCGTAAGACGTATCGAACAAGAACGTGAATAAAGAGTAATCTGCAAGAGTAACACAAGAAAGGGAGATAATCAGTGTTAAGGTGTAACACCCCAAACTTGGCCTGGACGTTATGGCTGAATCTGGCGCATCACATTGAAGTGTTTTAGCAAAACCGTGTTTTCATTGAAAACCCTTCTTAAAATAAAAGAAACCTTAACTATCCTTAAAAAAAACTCCTTTCAATCACTTGTTTAAAATATATGATTTTATGAAAACATGTCATTTTAAAATGTAGTTGCAGAAGCGTAGAAAAGTTATACTATAGTTTGAGAAACCATGTTCAACTTCTTATAATTACATCACATAAAAATAATAATCCAAATAATAATAAAGTGTAAGCCCTATTACAATCTGATTTCAAAAATACTTAATAACATAGAAACTGATAAGCTTTAAAAAGAAAAACAAGTCTAAATTATCTTGCTAGCTGGCCACCCAGAGTCCCTCCAAACATCGAACCTTCTACTGAGCATCACCTGAAAATAAAATAAAAGAGGGGGTGAGTTTTCGCAAACTCAGTGTGTACAACCCTCGACGAAAACAAGCATTCAAAAATCATCATACATCAAACATGCAATGCAATCCCATCCAAATTATCCATCCGTTACACACTAGCTCCGTCCCCCGTCACACCATATGGGGGTATGAATATCGACCCACCCAACCCACACACCAATGGTAGTACGGTTGTGAAACTACCTTCATTTACATAATGGGCTTTAAAAGCCGTCGATAGATCCACGATTGTCAGGCAACCACGCAATCCTCATATACTTCCTCCGTTCCATAGTTCCCACCCTATATGCAACCTAAGCAGAACATCATATGTATGCATGCCACATCTATAAAACTTACATTCAACACCTAGGGGTATTTTGGTCATTTTAACCCTTAGGGGCATTTCAGTAATTTTCTCTTAAGTATGGTTTCCTTTTACCTTGACCCGTTAACAAGTCCCGCCAGCTAAGATGAACGAATACTATGCACCAGGTAGGATTCCAAAGAAGAGGGGGTGGGTCATTAAGACCGCTTAAGTACCAAGCTCTTCCTAGATCCAATCCTAGACATGCATATACCCGTTGCCACACCTTAACCCTTGACCTGTCCACGGCTGCAAAATATTAATTAAGTCTTATGTAGTTATCATATGCTAGGCCCAAAACCCTTACAAAGCCCAAACAAAGTCACATACCTATATCTGGCCCATTAAGCCCAATCATATTCATATACCCATTAGGCCCAAATCACCTGTATATGGCCTATTTGGCCCAGTCACATTCATATTCATGCTCACATATAGATTCCTATCACATGGCATCAATATTAAGTCTTTGCCTATTATGGGCCCAATAGCCCACCGGGCCCATTTAGCCCATTCTGGCCCGTATGGCCAAATCATAACCCAAGTCCACAGAATTGCCCGTGGGTCTCAAGCAACCTATCAGCCTCTCCCTTATGAGTGTTTGCACACTCGCAAGACTACTGTAGTCACACTTTTTGCTTTTTGGTACTTCGGCATTTCGACTTTTGCCGATTCATAGTGTGTGTGCAGTGTATGTACACACTTGGTAAGCAAGCGTGATGCGATCTCCTTAGCCCCAAACCTTGCGCGATAAGTATAATAACCCCTTCTTAAATCCCTAACCACGATCAACTCCTAGATCTGCACCAATCTTAACTATTAAAACAGAATAATAGGTGACTCATATCCAACACAAGTCCCTTTACCTTAACTATGAACATTCGGCCACCTTAGCCAATGGGAGAGGAATACTTACCAAAATCACAAACACCTAAAAAGCAATTTCGGAAGAGAGCTAAGGTCCAAGATTCGATACTAATTCCCTACCGCAGTCAATTAGAAAGGGTGAGGAAAGAACAGCGTAATAGATTCTTAGCAAAATCAATTGGAAGAACAACACTTACGCTAGATTTGACCAAAGTAGAAGGAGTAATGATTGCACCAAGGGTATTCGACCAAAGAAGTTTGGCCCTTTGCGATTTTTTATGGCAAAAGAGAGTTATTTGGCTCCAAGGAAAAAGAAGGAAAATTTAGCAATTAGGTAGAGGAAGAATAGAATTCAGCACAAGGAAGAAGGAAAAAGAAAAGAAAGTAGAGGGTTTTCAGCTTTTAGAGAAAAGGGTTTTCAGTAATAGGGTGAAAAAAATTTGGCATTAGCCTGACAACCCTACATTCGGCACTTATTTATAGCCCTATAGCCGAATTTCTTGGCCCTAAGTTCCCCATTCGACTCCATTACTTCCCCCTCTCGTCTCCTCCTTTTTCTCCCTGATAACCCCTTGATCCTTTCCTTAATTTTCTCTCCTGAACACTCCCCTTAGAGTCCATAAACTTCTAAAAACACTAAGCTAGGATTCGAACCCTGGATCTCCTTGCTAGCTACTAACGCCACCTCCCTACACTCTAAGTGGCGTCACTTAGCCACTCTTCCACAAGGCTTTTTGATGCCATTTTCCCCTATCTTTATTTACAAGCCCAACTACTTGACAACAAGGTCATTTTAATTATTAAACTTTAATTTCTTCTACCCCTAGATTTGAACTCGACCCTTGACCAAGACCTACCATCATGTAACTAACACTTAACTAAAATTGCTAAGCTCAAAAAGAAAAATTTAAGATTTCAAGATTTTTGGGTTTCAGAATTTTTGGGGCGTTACATAAGGGAAAAGAGAGAAAGAAATTATGTTAGAAAAGGGAGAACCGAAACAGGGGAAAAGAAGAGAGTGAGACAGAGATTCACCTACCAATATTCGACCAAAGTAGACAGTTGAGGGAGAGGAGAAAGAGTCGTGTAACTAAACCCAACAGATCCGAGATCACTTGCCAAAATAGAAAGTGAGACAAAAAAATAGAGGAGTTCGACCAAGGTAGCAAAGTGAGAAGAGAAAATAAGGTTAGCGAGAAGGGAATGAGGGAAGAGTAGTCAGCAAAGTTTTAGAGAGAGGAGAAGAAAAATGTTACCATTTGTGAAAAGGAAAGTGCCTATTCGGCAATGGTAAAGAACAACCACAAAGGAAAATTGAATGCAGAACTTAACCCTAAAAAGAGAGAAAATACCTGTTCAAAATCAAGAGAATACGCCAAATGCGATATTAGACTTAGGAAAGAATAGAACCGAAAACACCACCCTCAGTCAATAGCACAAAGTTGAAAATGAATAGAGGCAAAGTCCCCAATCGGCACACCCTCCTCACTCCCTTAAAACTCTCCTAATTTCTCTCCCCATATCACTCCTAAGATTTTTCAAACACATCCTACCTAACCATATCCCAACCAGCTAAAATTCTCTCCACAACACACCTAGAATTTGGCCACAACTTCCTCCACCACACAATCATTCAATTTTAGTCAAACAACAACACCTTCCCAGCGTTAACAGTAAAATAAAAAGTTCCTCTTGCGTTACCAAGCCTCGAACCCAAAACCCCCTAAAACACTCCACACGTCTTATCCCCTAGACCATCAGGCATTTCATGACACATCCTAACCACATTTATTTAAGAAACTCACTAACAAAAGATAGGGTTTATTAAAGCCAAAATCAAAATTTTGCATAAGCCAAGACTTGAACTCATGACCTCTCCCACACTCCTCAAGACACTCAACCACTGAAGCAAGCATACATTTATGCAACACAACACCCAAAAATAAATACCTAAATTTTGGGGTGTTACAGAGCAACCATAAAAATTGGAGGAAGCCACCACGAACAGACTTCGAGAATCATCGAATTCATCAAAAGTTTGTTCTTCCTTTATCTTTAATTTGTTCTTATTTTTTAAACATGTTTGCAAATTGTTTGATTGTTTTTCCATTAATTATGATGACTTGAATTGTTTTAGTTAGAATAACTACAATGATCTGATTAAATTTGTTCAATTCATGTCTTTATTATTTTGTGCCTCAGTTGTTCATGCTTCCAATTAAAATCATTCATGTTATTCATGTAATAAAATATGTTTGGATGCATTAGAATTACTTGCTTAATCCGAACTAGATGTTGATTAATAGGCACAATAATTGGAAGGTGCACGCTTAATTTATATCCAACCTAGAATTAATTAGAGGTTCGTAATAATTCCAAAAGAATACTATTACCTTACATAACTTTAGGATTATGTGATTAAATTGTTTCAATTTGACCCAGTCCCTATTAATTGACATGAATTCTAAGGAATCCTTAGTTAAATATTGACATATTAATGTGCATGGTTTCCTAAGTATAAGACTTTGAAAGAACTTATGTTAGATTCCAAGTTAATGAATGATTGAGTTGTCATGGAATGTTTTTAGAACATTGTTAAACAAGATAAAGAATGAATTGAGTCAAGTGTTGTAATTGTTCTAGTTTATTCATCTTATTGTTGTTAAGTCTTGTGAAACTACTGCTAAACCATCTCATTTCATTTTTTTTTATTTCATGACATTTAGGTTAATTCATTTGTAGATAGTTGATTAATTTAATTTTGACACCCATCACCTTAAAATATTATGTTTTCTTAACCGACTTTTGAATATTAATTTTCCAATTATCGATTTAAACACAGTCCTTGTAGAGACGATACTCTTTTACCTACTTATTAATTAATTGTGTATACCTTCACATTCTGTTGTGAACCAAGTTTTTTTGCGTTGTTGATGGGGACTGTTAATTTAATCACTATTTATGAACTTATTTCTTGCAATTTGGTTTTTTTTTTCAACTGTATATGAGCATAGATTGAATCATTGATTTACTTCCTATAGACCTTGAAATCGAGCAGACATTTAGACAAAGGAGATGAGAAACACTAGCCTAAAGACAAGCCATAGAAATGATCCCTAAAATTCAAAACAAAGTTCAAGGGATCCTTTTCACTAATAATAGGGATCGAGCCATAAGGTAGTATGTTGTGCCCCTTTTTAATTAGCTTATTCTAGGAATTAGAAGACTAAAGATCGAGGCACCATAGTTTGAATTGAAGCCTGTGTGTTTTAGATGTTGAGGTAGTGGGCCAGTTTAGTAGAATGCCTACAGAAGATCCATACCTTCACCTTTGATTGTTCATAGAAGTGAGTGATTCCTTCAAGATAGACAGTCTAACCGAAGTTGTTTCTATACTCGTTATGAAATAGACCACAAGCATGACTTAATTCATTGCCACCAATCTCAATTCAAGAATTAGCAGAACATTTTTTTGTTAAGTATTTCCAACCTAGCAAAAATGCTAAGTTACGAAGTGAAATCTCTAATTTTCATCAAATGGATGAAGAACCCTTATACGAGGCATGGGAAAGATCCAAAGAGTTATAGAACAAATGTCCTCACCACGGGATTTCACATTGCATTAAGCTAAAGACATTTTATAATAGTCTCATTGCGCATACTAGGAGTATAGTAGATGCTTCAGCAAATGGTGCTCTCCTATGTATGTCTTATAATGAGGCATATGAAACTATTAAGAGAATAGCCAGTAACAACTAGCAATCACCGACCAATTGAGTAGCTTCAAGAAGACGAGTAATAGGAGTCATAAAGTAGACACCCTCACTTCACTCTTAGCTCAGGTACCTTATATCTCTTCAATGATGAAATAATTTACTACTAATGGTTTTAATGATGTTGCAGCTCAAACACCGAGTCAATTTGACATTATTTGATGTGTATACTATGGGGATGGACATTCATTTCATCATTGTTTATCAAATCTCGAGTTTGTTTATTATGTAGGAAATCAAAACCAAAATAAAAGTGGACAAGGACCATAGTCCAACTTCTATAACCCTTCATAGCGAAACCATCCAAACTTTTCTTGGAGTAACCAAGGAGCTGGATCGAACAAGAACTACATGTAGCATAATTCAAATCAACCTCTTGGGTTCAATCAACAAGTTTAAAAGCCACTACAAGATGAACCGTCCAACAATTTGGAGAATTTTTTGACGACATACATAGCTAAGAATAATGTCTTAATCCAAAGTCAAGTAGAAAAATTCTAAATGTTGGAGAACCAAATGGGTTAGTTAGCTACGGAGCTTCACAATAAACCACAAGGAGCCCTTCCAAGTGACATGGAAAATCTAAGGAGTACAAGTAAGGAACACTGCAAAGCAGTTGCTCTGGGAAACGAAAGGACTTTGGAACCCAAGAAAGTTGAGGTTGAATATGACCCTACCAAGGGAAAGGAAGACCAATTGTTAGTTGAAATTCCTGCACTAAAGAAGCCAGATTTTGTGGAGGTAAAATCTAAATTTATAAATTCTGATAATCTATCATCTATGCCAAATGCAGAGACATTACCTCGAAATAGTTGTCCAATCCAAGACAAAGTTCCACAACCTCTATATCCTCAAAGACTCCAGCAACATAAGAAACAACAAGATACTCAATTTAGGAGAATTTTGGATGTATTAAAATAGCTACGTATCAACATTCTGTTGGTCAAAGCTTTTGAGAAAATTTTGAACTATGGAAAAGTTATAAAGGAATTTCTGCCTAAGAAGAGAAAGTTTGGGGAATTTGAAACGGTAGCCCTGACAACAGAATGTAACTTATTTTTTTAGAATAGGTTGCCTCCTAAGTTGAATGATCTAGGAAGTTTCACCATACCTTGCAATATTGGAGAATCCTATTGTGGTAAGGATTTGTGCAATTTTGGATTGAGTATCAACTTGATGCCTATGTTTGTGTTCAAACGGTTAGGAATTTATGAGGCCAGGCCGACGACTGTTACACTACAATTAGCAGACATATCCTTAGTGCATCTGGAAGGAAAAATCGAGGTTGTATTGATATGTGTTGATAAATTCATATTTCCTACTAACTTTATTATCTTAGATTTCGAAGCAGATAAATAAGTACAAACCAACCTAGGAAGGCCTTTCTTGGCAACCGATAGTGTAATGGCCAGTTTTTAGTCAAATCAAAAAAGTGGTTTCGGGACCACAAATCTAAAGTTGAAATAATTATTTTATTATTATTTAATGCTTGCAGCATGATAATATGTTTGTGTGAAATTTTCGTTAAGAAATTTTTTTGTTTAAATGTTTAATTCGATAAAAAAGACAAAATCGTGTAAAGTGCAAAAGTGTTGTTCTATTAGTTAAAAGTACTAAATGACTATTAAATTAAATAGTGGATGTCCTTATGTTGTAATTAGACCATGTGAAATATAAGTTGACAATTATAGACATGCATTAAATGATTTTATGTTATATAACTAAGGTTAATTAAGTAAATATGTAAATAACTTAAAATAAATAAAACAATACAAAATTTTGCCTTCATATCATCTTCTACCACCAAAATTTAGGGCTTGAAACACCATTTTTGTGCTTTTGAAGGTTTGGTCATGGTACCTTGAGCATGTAAGTGATTTTTGACTTGTTTTTAATGATTTCTATGTTTTTGTGATCGTTGCAGCTTAGTCTAGCTAGCCCAGGGACTAATTTACAAAATTGTTAAAGGTTTAGGATGTTGCCATTGATGAAAATGTATTATTTTTAATGATTGACGATAGATTATGAATGTTTGATGATAGTTATACAAGTTTTGTTAAGTGATTTTTAGTGAAAATGCAAATTAGGAATTTAATTGTGAAATGAGTAAATTTTGTGGTTAAAATGTGAAATAAATGAACGGTATGGACTGCTAGGGATGTAATTGAAATTCGGATAGCATGGGTTGTGCATGAATTTGTGATTTTATGAAATAAGGACTAAATTGTAAAAAAATGTGAAACATTAGGGGCAAATATGTAAAAGTGCTTTAAAGTGTGCTATGGACTAGATTGAATAGAGAAATTATTAAATAAGCTAAATTTGGTATTATATAGATCAAGAAAAATGAAATACAGACTTAGATTAGGGGAATAACAAAGCTTTGGATTAATCGACTCATTTTGCAGTTTTTGCATCTGAGGTAAGTTCGTATGTAATAAGCTTTGTTTTAATTATATTTAAATACCTTAATATTGCTTAAATTGTGAATTATGACCTTGTGGACACAGTCGAAGAAGATCGGCATTGGAAATCCTGGTTGAACCTCAGGAATAGTGTAGGATATAAATGACATGTCATTAGGGTTTACATTAAGTTGGCTTCGGTCCATGATATTGGCACTTCGGGTGCGAGATACATTGAGTTGGCTTCGGGCCATGATATTGGCACTTAGGGTGTGAGACTTTTGAGTATCATACTTATATTCCAAATGGTTCAATTGGTATATTGAAGATATAAAATGGTGAGAATAGATACATAGCAGTACAGGTATGTACGAAAACTATGTGATCATAGAATTTATGGAAGTTATAAGTTCATGGTTATAGTTGTGATTGAATACAAGTTAACATTTTGAATTGAATTTTTGTAGCATATTATGTTTATATTATTTGATTGTGAATAAATAGTGAGTTTGATTATTAATTCATACGAGCTTACTAAGCTATATAGCTTACTTTGTTTATTTTTCATATTTTATAGTGAAATCAAAGCTAGCTCGGATTTGGGATTGTCGGAGGCTTCATCACACTATCCTACTATCACTTTGGTACTTTTGAACTTAAGTATAGAGTTTGGTCATTTTGGTAAATATATGTTAACTATGAATTTAGCCATTTGAGTTGGCTTGTAAATGTTAATATTTGGTTTCGTATATAGCCATGTAAGTTGGCTTAATTTGCTTGGTTTGGTTGTGTATATGGAATGACGGAAATGTGCAAGTGTACAAAATCGCAACAAGTAATAAAGTGACAAGTAAACGTCGAGTTATTGTACCCATAGGGACTGTTAAAAGAATTATTTATGATTGCAATTTAAAACAATTTTGTGAAGAAAAATATTTTGTTTGAAGAGGGTGATTTAAAAAGTAAGAAATTAAATAATTAAAATAAATAAAAAGTTCTCAAGGCACGATTTCAAAATAAGATTTAATCAAGATGACATAATTGTGTTGGATTAATTACATTTCTTTCACTTAGAATTATTAAACTAATGTTTATATTGTTACGAATAATTTCATGGCAACCTGGTAATTTGCTAACTTATGAACATGCTCACATACCAAAATCCATTCCTCTCTTGACATATCCCTATGTCAATTCAATCGACTAATTAGATTCTAATAAGCAAACATGTTATTGCACATACATACTCATTAAACTGAACAAATCTCTTGCATATCCCTATGTCAATTCAAACGATTAATTAAATCTAATAAGCACATAAAAGACTATGTGAGGTAACAAGGTATCCCTACCTTAAAACAATTTAATCACAATAATCTTGCAAGTTATGCAAGGCAATAATATCGCCAGATACATTGCTAATTTAACATTTAGCTACCTTAGAAGAATAAACATGCACTGATTAAGTATTGTGTCCATTAATTACAATTTCAATCCGTTTAAATAATTAATTCATTAGTTACCTAAAAATTATAATGCAAGAATAACTTAGGCATGATTTTACTTAATCAAGCATTTTACCGAGGCTTATAACTGCATAAACACAATTTTAATAATTCAAGCAGATGAAATGCAATCAAACCAACACGAATTGAATTCAAGCTAAACTAATCAAAATAACCATTCCAACAATATAAATATTCATAGATATGTTTATCATAACAATAACAAAAATTAAAGAGATAAGGAACAAGAATCAAATCTGGTGTTTTTTCGTGGCTTGACTAGGTTGCTCCATTCTCTCTTCTTTGTGCCTTCACGGATCCAGCTTCTATGAACACTCAATTTCTACTCCAAAATGGTTGAATAAGAACCCTTTCCCTAGGGGAGAAATCAGCACAAGAGCAAGGGGCTTGGAATGGGAAAATGAGAGGAGAAAGTGAGAGAGGAGAGAAGAGATGTGAGTGAATGATGGATGAATGAGAGATGCTCTGAATAATAAGCCAAGGGGGGTTTTTACAGCTGAATGTGGCAGCTAAAATTTGCTAAAAATAGCAGCCAAAGAGCCACCCCTTGGCTAGCCATCTATGTGGCAAAGTTGATGGCTTCAACTTTGCTAAATATGGCTTGGGGCAAATCTTCAAAGCCACTAATTGTGGAGGGGCTTGAATGCAAATTTGACAAGCCTTGAAGGGCTTCTTTGCAAGCTTAATAAATAAGCTAATAAGCTGATTTGAGTCAGCATATGGATAGTTTTGGGCTGCCCAATCCTTGGCCGGTTCAGTTTAATCGGTTCTGTTCAACTGGACCACTTTTTCCATAATTAATTAATAATAATTTATTTAGCCCAAATTAAATTAGGTATAAATTAAAATTAATTATGTTATTAATTAATACACATAATTGGACCGTATTAGGCTGGAAATTAATTCACCTCAATACTTCAAATTGCTTCTCGGTTTTGTGCTTCTAGCAGTGTAACGCTCCCACGCCCGAGACCGTCGCCGGAGTCGAGCATGAGGTGTTACTAAGCTTAATTTAACATTTTTAGAACTTTGGATTATTTGTTTCTACATTCACAGCTTTTAAGCTACTTGCGTCACAGTCACAAGAAAAATCATATCTCGAGTTACGAAACTCAAAATCAAGATCCGTAAATTTTACTTGAATCTAGACTCATATACCTATCTACTAATTTTTTTATAGAATTTTTGGTTGAGCCAATTAGTACAGTTTATTAGTTAAAGTTACCCCTGTTTCAGGACTTGACTGGCTTGACCTATGTTTACTACGAACCATATTTATCTCTGTACAAAATTTATATGACTATGAGGTTTGTTTCTACTAAAACTAGACTCAATAAGGATTCTGAGGATATAAAATACACCACCTACACCTAATTATATCTTTACAATTTATGGTGAATTTCTAAAGTTGGAACAGGGGATTCAGAAACTGCTACGACCCTGTTTCACTAAAATTCAAATATATTTTAACATATAATTCCTTTACCTGTATCATTTGTTCCATGTGAAACTAGACATAATAAGCTTAAATTTGATACATAATCCATCACTAGATTCAATTTCTATGATTTTTAATAAATTTTCAAACTCGCATCAGTGTGCTGTAGTATTACATTTATGGCAAATTTCATCCCTTTTATGAGTTTTTATGCACTAAGTATCTTAATAATTTTCCTTAACCTCAAACATAATCTAAACTAACCATTTTCATAATTTATCATTGTCAAACATTTTCTCAACCATTCCATCACCATATCATAAGATCATTTATACAAAATAGGTATATTGCTATACATGCCATACTTAATTTTACAAACCATTTACCAAAAGTCTTAGGATAGTGTGGTCGAGCCTTCGACCTATCCAGACTCACGAGTTGGCTTGTTCAAAAATACAATGAGTAAGAAGGAAGGAGTAAGCATAAATGCTTAGTAAGTTCATATGCAAATAATAAGTAACATAACAAACATTCATACCAATCAACATTAGCATGCATCACTAAAACACATATCACATTTCTAATTATTTTTCATCATCTTATTACCTTATCGTGATTGTATCAATACTCAACCCGAGGGTTAAATACATACCTGTCCAAAACATCCATTTCACATCACTTACCAATACGTCTCTTTACATCTCGAATATTCCTCCAATTGAGTAGAACTTTACCCGTTGAACACATCGGAATATAATTCGGATACATGGATAACTTGCACATAAGTGCCATATATGCAATCAAGCAATTATGTAACCCGCCCATAAGCGAACTCGGACTCAACTCAACGAGCTCGGGCGTTCGCATCCATAAGTGAACTCGGACTCAACTCAACGAGCTCGGATGCCTAGTTACATCTCTTGAACTCGGACTCAACTCAATGAGTTCGAACATTCGCATCCATAAGTGAACTCGGACTCAACTCAACGAGTTCGGATGCTCAACCATCCTAGTGACATGTCACTTGTATCCTAATCTATTCCTAAGGTTCAAAGCGGGATTTTCCTCGAACACATATCCTTGCTAGTCTTAGTAGAATGCCGAAATCAATACTCATTAACAATTATATTTAACAAGTAGCTCACATAATTTACATATTATTTGAAATTAACCACAAAGCATACATTTCATAATAAAATTCAGCATCACATATATTTAACATCACTAACTTAAAAATAACAATTATGCTACATTATTTACACATGAACTTACCTTGGTACCAAAATACAAAGATTTTGCAATTGAGTCCACAATCTTTTCTTTTCCTCGATTGAGGTCGATTCCACGTCTTTCTTGATCTAAAATAACACATTTAGCTTATTTAATACTCAAATTATCAAATTAATCCTTAACTCAAATTTTGGCAAAATTACAATTTTACCCCTAAACTTTTGCATATTTACATTTTTGCCCCTAGGCTCTGGATTAAACTTTATTCCTTATTCTTATGTTTTATGACATGCTGATCATTTTCCCTTCTATGGTAACTTCAAATTCACACTCTAACATGTACTTATGACTATTAGGTATTTTTACCGATTAAGCCCTTTACTCGTTTTTGCTTAAAATCGAGTAGTACAAGTTGTCTAACATAATTTAAAACTTCATATTCTATCATAAAACATCAGAATACACAAATTTCACCTATGAGTATTTTTCCAAATATAAACCCTAGGTTAAATTATTGCTAACATAAGCTTAATCGAGTTATCGGGATCTCAAAACGTAAAAATCATTAAAAAGCAGGGCTTAGAATCACTTACTATGAAGCTTGAAAGTTGAAGAAACCCTAGCTATGGTGAGAGTGAAGTTTCAGCAGCAACTAAATGGGAAGATGACTATTTTGTGTTATTTTTCCCATTTTATTTCATTTAATATCAAAATGACCAAAATGCCCTTACTACTAAACTTTCCAAAAATTCCTTCCATGTCCTAATTTTGTCCATGAACTTAAAATTGGTCAAATTGCTATTTAAGACCTCCTAATTAATATTTCAAAGCAATTTCATACTAAAAACTTCTAGAATGCAAGTTTTGCAACTTATTCGATTTAGTCCCTAACTTCAAATTAAGTATTTTATGCATAAAATTTCTTCACGAAATTTTCACACAATCATGTAATCATATCATAAACCTCAAAATAATTATAAAATAATTATTTCTATCTCGGATTTGTGGTCACGAAACCACTATTCCGATTAGGCCCTAATTCGGGATATTACAACTCTCCCCCCTTGAAGGATTTTCGTCCTCGAAAATCTTACCGGTAAACAGATGTGGGTATTGATTTCTCATAGTTTCTTCGGATTCCCATGTAGCTTCTTCTATTCCATGCCTTTGCCACAACACCTTCACAAGTGCAACATTTTTATTCCTTAGTTGTTTGACCTCTCGAGCTAAAATCTTAATCGGTTCTTCTTCGTTGGTCATATCGGTTGTAGTTCAATTTACATCGGTGAAACTACATGTGAAGGATCCGAACGATACCGAGCGTAACATAGATACGTGGAACACATCATGAATCTTCTCTAATTCGGTGGTAATGCTAGCCGATATGCTCTTTGGTCCAACTTTTTTCAATTACTTCATACGCCCAATAAAGCGAGGACTTAATTTGCCCTTCCGTCCAAATCTAAGGACTTTCTTCCACGGATACTTTATCACCAACTTGAAATTCAATGTCTTTTCGTTTTAGATGCATAAGATTTACTGTCTATCTGAGCGACTTTCAAACAATCTCGAATTACTTTCACTTTTTCTTGATTTCTTTTATTAGATCAACTCCATAAATCGATTTTCCTTGAGTTCAGTCCAATACAAAGCGTTCGACACTTACGACCATACAATACATCGCATAAGGTGCCATTTTCAAGCTCGTCGATAACTATTGTTGTAAGCAAATTCTACCAATGGCAAATATCTTTCCCAACTTCCTTGAAATTCCAATACACAACATCGAGCATGTCTTCAAGAATCGAATTATTCTCTCCGATTGTCCATCGGTTTGTGGATGAAAAGCAAGATCGAAATTTAACTTTGTACCTAACGCGTCTTGCAATTTTTGCCAAAACCGTGAGGTAAACCTTGGATCTCTATCCAAATAATCGACAATGGTATTCCATGTAATCTAACAATTTCTCTAATATACGATTCAGCCAACTTGTTAAGAGAATAATCCGTAAATGCGTCTAGGAATAAAATGAGTGACTTAGTTAATCTGTTAACTATTACCCGGATGGCATCTTTCTTTCACGAGTCAATGGCAATCACGAAACAAAATCCATAGTAATCCGATCCCATTTCCATTCAGAACCATAATAGGTCAAGTAATCCCGAAGGCACTTGGTGTTCAGCTTTCACTGTTGACAAATTAAGCATTTGGACACAAACTCGATATATCTCTTTTCATTCCATTCCACCAATACATTTTCTTCAAGTCATTATACATTTTCGTACTACAGGTGAATCGAGAAATAACCACTATGTGCTTTCTGTAGGATATTTTGAATCAATTCCTCATTCTTTGGTACACAAATCCGATCTTTAAACATTAAGCACCCATCGAACCAATTTTGAAATCGACTCTGTATCAACTTCACCTATTTTCTCTTGGCTTGCAAATCTTGATCATCTTTTTGAGCTTCAGAAATCTCTTGTAAAAACTTGGTTTTACTCTTAGCTCTGCTAGAATCGAACCATCATCGACACTTTCAAGCGAGTGTTCATAACTCTCAAAGCAAACAACAACTTTACGCTCAAAGCATCAGCAACTACATTCGCTTTTCCCGGATGATAATCAATAACAAGCTCGTAATCTTTCAATAATTCCAACCATCTTCATTTGTATTAAATTCAAGTCTTTTGTGACATCAAGTACTTAAGACTTTTATGGTGGTATAGACCCAGCACTTTTCACCATACAAATAATGTCGCCAAATTTTCAAAGCAAACACCACCATGACCAATTCCAAATCGTGAGTAGGATAATTCCTCTCATGAGGTTTTAATCGCCTCAAGCATATGCCACCACTTTTCCTTCTTGCATGAGCACACACCCCAAACCATTTAGAGAAGCATCACTATACACCACAAATTCTTTACTGATTCGGGTCAGTATTAATCACTGGTGCCTCTGTTAATAACTTTTCAATTCTTCAAAACTCTGTTGACATTCTTCCGTCCATTCAAATTTAACATCCTTTCTGAGTAATCTAGTTATAGGAGCAGCAATTATAGAAAATCCATTTACAAACCGCCGATAATACCCAGCTAGCCCCAAGAAACTTCTAACTTGATTACATTTTTGGTGTTTTCCAATCAACAATGGCTGAAATTTTACTAGGATCAACCCGTATACCATCACTGAAACAATATGACCCAAAAATCCAACTTCCCGTAGCCAAAATTCACTTTTACTAAACTTAGCATACAAGCGCTTATCTCTCAAAGTTTGCAAAACTATCCTCAAATGCTCAAAGCATGCTCTGTATCATCTTTTGAATAAATTAAAATATCATCTATAAACACCACAACAAATTTGTCCAAGTATGGTCGGAATATGCGATTCATTAAATCCATAAACACACAATGAGAGCATTTGTCAACCCGAATGGCATAACTAAAAATTCATAATGACCATACCTTGTTCTAAAAGCGATTTTAGCCACGTCCGACTCTTTTACCCACAGATTGGTAATACCCGGATCTCAAGTCAATCTTTGAAAACCATGTCGCTCCTTTTAGGTGATCAAATAAATCATCAATTCTTGGCAAGCGGATATTTGTTTTTGATTGTCACCTTGTTTAATCGGCGATAATCAACACACAACCTCATAGAACCATCCTTCTTTTTCACAAATAACACGGAGCACCCCAAGGTGAAAAACTCGGTCTCACAAAACCTTTATCAGTCAACTCTTGCAATCTGCGACTTTAATTCCTTCAACTCTGCTTTGGTGCCATTCTATCTGAGCAATCGAAATCGAGCTGTTCGGTATCAAATCAATACCAAATTCTACTTCCCGATTGGAGGCAAACCGGCAATTCTTCCGGAAATACGTGCGCAAATTCACACACAACCAAAGACTGATTCAACTTTCTTTTTTCAATTTCTTTTGTATTAATTACATACGCCAAATAAGCTTCATAACCCTTTCTCGGATATCTTTGAGCCGACATTGAAGAAATCACACTAGGTAATGCCTCGATTTATCCGATTCAACCCATGCAGAGTTTCACCGTTTTCACACTTTAATTCTATAACCTTTTCTTTGCAATTTACTATAGCATCATGCAATGTCAACCAATCCATACCCAAAATAACATCAAATTCATCAAACGACAAAGACAACATCAAGTCAGGAAAGTAATGACCCCGAATCATTAAAGGGCATTTCTTGCTTACTTTATCAACTATCACACATTTGCTACTTGGGTTCGACACTCTAATCATAAATTACGTGTTCTCAACGGTATATTCAAACTAGACACCGATTTCATGCACACATATGAATGAGTAGAACCGGGATCAATCAAAGCAATAACATTAACATTATAGAGAGAAAATGTACCGGTAATCACATCAGGTGAGGAAGCATTTTCACGCGCTTTAATAGCATAAGTTCTAGCCGGTGCCCTTCCTTCAAGTCTAACTGGTGCATCTCTAGCTACATTCTTACTGCTTGCTTCGCTCCCAGCTTTTCTTGGATATCTTCCTCTCGAATCTGCCCCACTTGTTTTTGTATTCTGAAATTTTTCTTTTTCAGCTCTCTCTGGGCAGTCTCTAATAAAATGATCCGGAGAACCACATCGAAAACATTCATTTGCTCTACACGGACCAAAATGATTTCTACCACACCGCTGGCACTCAGGTTTAACAAATCTCGAGTTCCCTACACTAGCTGCCGAAGTAGTCTGGGATTTAGGACCCACATTTTGCTTCTTATAATTCCCATATGATTGCCCAGCTGAAGCTTGGGAACGAGGATTCATATTCCTTGACTTTCCAGGTTGTTGTGAAAATGAACTGCTCATCGGTCTTTTCCTCCAATTTCTAGTATCAGCCTCTACCTTTTCTTTTCTTTAAGTAATTCTTCGGCCTTACAAGCCCGATCAACCAATACTACCATTTCTTTTAATTCAAGAATTCCAACAAATACCTTGATGTCTTCGTTGAGCCCGTCTTCAAATCGTCGGCACATCTTGGCCTCTGTAGCAACATACTCTCTGGCATACTTACTTAATCGAACGAACTCTCTTTCATATTCTCAGAATCAGTCATATTACCTTGCTTCAACTCAAGAAATTCTTTACGCTCGATCAATAAATCTTTCACTAATATATTTCTTCGAAACTCTTCTTGAAAGAATTCCCAAGTTATTTTTTCTCTTTCGGTACCACCGAAATCAAAGTCTTCCACCAATTATAAGCTGAATCCCTCAACAAAGATATAGCGCATTTCAAACATTCTTCAGGTGTACAAGATAATTCATCAAATACCCGGATAGAATTTTCAAGCCAGAACTCTGCTTTCTCGGCATCATCATCAATATTTGCTTTAAATTCTTCGGCCCCTTGCTTGCGAATTCTATCAACTGGAGTTCTGTGAAATTTCATCAGATCCATACCTTGAGGCGTCGGGGGTACAGGTTGAGGAATTGGGGGAGGTGGGGGAGGTTGTACATTTGGGTTCGTACGAACCAACTCAGTGTACCATGCACTCATCATTTGGAGAAAGGCTTCCCGACCCCTTTCTCCTCTTCCCTGACCAACAGTAGGAGGTAGATTTTCAGTTGGCGCTGCTCCTTCGGCCGGAGCTGGCGCATTACTCTCTACTTCATCTGCCACAGCTGGATCGGGATCCATTTACTATAAAAAAATCATTTAAAAGGTCAGAAGTTGTCACACTATCACAATTTATACATATGGCATGTATAGCAAAATCCGTACATACAACACGTAGTCCGAGAACCGACTAAATCTGCTCTGATACCACTAAATGTAATGCTTCCACGCCCGAAACCGTCGCCGGCGTCGAGCATGAGGTGTTACTAAGCTTAATTTAACATTTTTAGAACTTTGGATTATTTGTTTCTACATTCACAGCTTTTAAGCTACTTGCGTCACAGTCACAAGAAAAATCATATCTCGAGTTACGAAACTCAAAATCAAGATCCGTAAATTTTTCTTGAATCTAGACTCATATAACTATCTACTAATTTTTTTATAGAATTTTTGGTTGAGCCAATTAGTACAGTTTATTAGTTAAAGTTACCCCTGTTTCAGGACTTGACTGGCATGACCTATGTTTACTACGAACCATATTTCTCTCTGTAAAAAATTTATATGACGATGAGGTTTGTTTCTACTAAAACTAGACTCAATAAGGATTCTGAGGATATAAAATACACCACCTAATTATATCTTTACAAATTATGGTGAATTTCTAAAGTTGGAACAGGGGATTCAGAAACTGCTACGACCCTGTTTCACTAAAATTCAAATATATTTTAACATATAATTCCTTTACCTGTATCATTTGTTTCATGTGAAACTAGACATAATAAACTTAAATTTGATACATAATCCATCACTAGATTCAATTTCTATGATTTTTAATAAATTTTCAAACTCGCGTCAGTGTTGCTGTAGTATTCTGTTTATGGCAAATTTCATCCCTTTTATGAGTTTTTATGCACTAAGTATCTTAATAATTTTCCTTAACCTCAAACATAATCTAAACTAACCATTTTCATAATTTATCATTGTCAAACATTTTCTCAACCATTCCATCACCATATCATAAGATCATTTATACAAAATAGGTATATTGCTATACATGCCATACTTAATTTTACAAACCATTTACCAAAAGTCTTAGGATAGTGTGGTGAGCCTTGACCTATCCACGACTCACGAGTTGGCTTGTTCAAAAATACAATGAGTAAGAAGGAAGGAGTAAGCATAAATGCTTAGTAAGTTCATATGCAAATAATAAGTAACATAACAAACATTCATACCAATCAACATTAGCATGCATCACTAAAACACATATCACATTTCTAATCATTTTTCATCATCTTATTACCTTATCGTGATTGTATCAATACTCAACCCGAGGGTTAAATACATACCTGTCCAAAATATCCATTTCACATCACTTACCAATACGTCTCTTTACATCTCGAATATTCCTCCAATTGAGTAGAACTTTACCCGTTGAACACATCGGAATATAATTCGGATACATGGATAACTTGCACATAAGTGCCATATATGCAATCAAGCAATTATGTAACCCGCCCAAGCGAACTCGGACTCAACTCAACGAGCTCGGGCGTTCGCATCCATAAGTGAACTCGGACTCAACTCAACGAGCTCGGATGCCTAGTTACATCTCTTGAACTCGGACTCAACTCAACGAGTTCGAACATTCGCATCCATAAGTGAACTCGGACTCAACTCAACGAGTTCGGATGCTCAACCATCCTAGTGACATGTCACTTGTATCCTAATCTATTCCTAAGGTTCAAACGGGATTTTCCTCGAACACATATCCTTGCCGTCTTAGTAGAATGCCGAAATCAATACTCGGTAACAATTATATTTAACAAGTAGCTCACATAATTTACATATTATTTGAAATTAACCACAAAGCATACATTTCATAATAAAATTCAGCATCACATATATTTAACATCACTAACTTAAAAATAACAATTATGCTACATTATTTACACATGAACTTACCTTGGTACCAAAATACAAAGATTTTGCAATTTAGTCCACAATCTTTTCTTTTCCTCGATTGAGGTCGATTCCACGTCTTTCTTGATCTAAAATAACACATTTAGCTTATTTAATACTCACATTATCAAATTAATCCTTAACTCAAATTTTGGCACAATTACAATTTTACCCCTAAACTTTTGCATATTTACATTTTTGCCCCTAGGCTCGGGATTAAACTTTATTCCTTATTCTTATGTTTTATGACATTCTGATCATTTTTCCCTTCTATGGTAACATCAAATTCACACTCTAACATGTACTTATGACTATTGGGTATTTTTACCGATTAAGCCCTTTTACTCGTTTTTGCTTAAAATCGAGTAGTACA
Organism: Gossypium anomalum; assembly: GCA_025698475.1. Taxonomy (NCBI): domain Eukaryota; kingdom Viridiplantae; phylum Streptophyta; class Magnoliopsida; order Malvales; family Malvaceae; genus Gossypium; species Gossypium anomalum. The sequence goes on from CM046963.1 coordinate 47,575,309, forward strand.
AGTTGTCTAACATAATTTAAAAAACTTCATATTCTATCATAAAACATCAGAATACACAAATTTCACCTATGGGTATTTTTCCAAATATAAACCCTAGGTTAAATTATTACTAACATAAGCTTAATCGAGTTATCGGGATCTCAAAAACGTAAAAATCATTAAAAAAGCGGGGCTTAGAATCACTTACTATGAAGCTTGAAAATTGAAGAAACCCTAGCTATGGTGAGAGTGAAGTTTCAGCAGCAACTAAATGGGGAAGATGACTATTTTGTGTTATTTTTCCCATTTTATTTCATTTAATATCAAAATGACCAAAATGCCCTTACTACTAAACTTTCCAAAAATTCCTTCCATGTCCTAATTTTGTCCATGAACTTAAAATTGGTCAAATTGCTATTTAAGACCTCTTAATTAATATTTCAAAGCAATTTCATACTAAAAACTTCTAGAATGCAAGTTTTGCAACTTATTCGATTTAGTCCCTAACTTCAAATTATGTATTTTATGCATAAAATTTCTTCACGAAATTTTCACACAATCATGTAATCATATCATAAACCTCAAAATAATTATAAAATAATTATTTCTATCTCGGATTTGTGGTCACGAAACCACTATTCCGATTAGGCCCTAATTCGGGATATTACAAGCAGTATCCGCCGAGCCATTTTTCGCCCTTTGTGCAAATCTATCGAAAATAACCAAAATTCATCAAAAATAATTTTAAAATTAACTAAAATTCAACATGTTCATAATTTAAGTTCACTTTAATTAGTTTATAAAAATTAATCATTTTTTGACAAGAATTTAACCGAATTCCCATGAATTTAAGTTAAAAAGAGTATGAAAAAGTGTGTAAATTTTTGCGTTTCCACACCCCCAAACTTAATTCATTTCTCATCTCGAGTAATGCACAAATTTTGAAAAGAATTTCTCGAAAAAACCTTTGAAAAATTCCTTCAGAACAATATTTTTCCCAAAATTATGAATTTAATATACTTATGCTGAAAGACAAGAAATTTGATAACTATGCTACTTAAGTATACATATCGTTCAAATTAATCTCAACAACTATTATGATAGCAAAAAATTAGACTAAATGCTTCCTAATAAAGTCATGTTAAACCTTACCGATGTAATTTTATTCCCTTTATTCAAGATTAAGCTGCAATCATTAAGTTTAACTTATGCCTTCATATGTTGAACGTAGTAATTTCTCTCCACTAATGTAGGTAGCATTGGAACTTTGAATCAATAGGTCTTTAACAAGGTTGTAATGTGGCTGGGCTTAAGGGTAGGTAAAAGATAGATAATTTTAGGCTTTTAAACCCTAGATTTAGCTTGTATCGGACCTTCGAAATAATTACCTTCAATACATCAACTTTCTTTGCTTTCACATGCTCTTTTGTACATCTTATTTTAAGAGCTCATGTTTTGTTTTCAAATTGAGCATTTTGTTGAATGTACTACAGTTTTAGAGCATTCAATACTTTTTTCAACTCCCCCAAACCTACTTTTAAAGAATACTTCGAATAGAATTGAGTCTAGTGTTTGGGACAATTTTAAGATAGTTAAGAGAGAAGTGATGGCTAAATTTGCAAGGGTTCAAATAAAATTAGGCCATATAGTCTCAAAGTTGGGTTTCAAAGGATAAAGATTTCATCATAGTTGGCTTGAAAGGCTCAAACGGTCCAAACAAAAGTTGCCTAAATCATTTCCAATGTTCCATGCTTCCTAAGATTTTGCCTCAAGAAACTACTAAGTTAATTCTAAAGAGTTAAACTTTTATGCATGCCTAACTTTCGTAAAGAACTAAAAATTTATGGTACGATTTGCATGCTTTATCAAAAATACATTCATATCATTATTAAGCTAACATAATAATTTATTAAAATAATAGAACTTTAAAATTTCAAATTATTGAACAAAATATATCCTAATCATAATTAAAAGAAAATTTTATTCTGAGTGGAAATAATTCAAATTCAATTTTTTTGTCCCCCCTACTTAAGATGAGCAATGTCCTCATTATTTAAAGTGAATAGATATTATACACCAGGTAAGATTCTAGAAAACAGGAGATGAGTCAAATTGACTGCTTAAGTACCAAGCTCTCTCTAGATCCAATCCTGGACATGTATATTATGACTTGTTCATTATTCATGATTTCCATCTCTTGCTTTATTATGCAAAAAATAAAAATTCCTAATTAAACTTAATCCTAAACTGACCTAAGAACAGAAATAAAATAAAGTCAAGATCCCCCCTTTTATTTATTTACAGATCCTTCTGAATTCGACTCATCTTTTGTTCCATCAGTATTGCCTTTGTAAGAATCGCTTTACTCCTTCTTCAATAATGGACTCCATGGTTCAAATATAAAATTTGGAAATTCAGGCACAAAAATAAATGGGTCAATTTAAATTTTCTTAAGAGCACTTCTCATCGAGTCACCCCTTATTTTTGAGTATCTTCAGTAAGCTTGTTGTTGCCATTGCATATGCTGCATGAAATTTGATAGCTCAACTCGAAGATTTGAGCTTGGCGGTTGAGCTCTGAATATTGAAGTTTCGTCATTAGGTTCAACTTCTGGTTCCATTGGTTCCACCTTATAAGGGACTTCAGCCGATTGCGTTGGCTCGATCTCTACAGGGTCTTCTTCCTCTTCTTCGGGATCCTCACTTTCTTCCACTCATTGTTGTAGAACAAATTTTCCAGCTACTCAGTAAAGGTCCCAATCTGTGATCGTGCCTTGGCTATAGCCTGTCTTCTTTACGTTTGCAAGAATTTTAGCTTCCAAGCACAGATTTGTTATAGTAAAAGGAAAGTAGGCTGGGCCAGAACGTCTAGCGGCACAATTTCGTATCTCTCTCAGGATGATTTTTCCCACATCAATGGTCTTTCCAGTTAAAATTGAGTATAATAAGACCATTCGCTCTAATGAAATTGCAGTCCCATGTGAGCTAGGCATAAGGCTGAAACGGATGAAATAGAACCATACCTTCGCGAGTGGTGAAAGATGGGAAAATTTATTTTCTCAAAAATTTAATTAATAAAAATTATTAATGATTCAATAAATTGAAAAATTAATTATTAGAATAAAATTAAATTTAAGAGATAATTCGGTCTTACCACCTTATTCGTAAAAATTAAAAGCTCCTAAGGAAAATAATTATGAAACAAAAGTTGGCAAATAAGAATAAGTTGGCAAACAAAACTTGGGTCAAAATTGACCTTTTTATTTGAAAAACTAAAAATTTATTTTTCCATTTAAGGAATAATTTCTCGAAAAATTATGTTAAAATTAATTCCCAGGAAATATTGGAGGGGTCACAAGCGGTCCCACTTAAGTTCCAATCTCCTAGACAGAATTTATTTGAACATACTAATCCCAAAAATATATCCTAAATCATTTATTAAAAAGAGAAATGAGAAAATTTAAACATCCGATAAAATGAACAAAATTTGATTCCGTTCAATCTTATCTCCCCAGTAATGTTTCAGATGCTGAGTATTAACTTGAAAATTACCTCCCTTACCTTAGAGTTCAACAACTCCGTATGGATAGACACAATGAGTCATAAATGGACCGGACCAATGTGATTTTAGTTTACCTGGAAAGAGCTTTAACCTGGAATTAAATAACAAGACTTGCTGACCTGCTTCAAATTCTCGAACTCGAATGTGCTTGTCATGCCATTTCTTAAGTCTCTCCTTGAGTAATTTGTCATTTTCGTACGAGAACATTTGGAATTCCTCTAGCTCATTGAGTTGGAGCATTCGTTTCTCTTTAGCAAGCTGAAGATCCAAGTTGAGTCGTCGAAGGGCCTAGTAAAATTTGTGCTCTAACTTCAAGAGCAGATGACAGGCTTTCCCAAAGACCAACATGTAGGGTGACATCCCTAAAGGTGTCTTGTATGCTGTCATGTAAGCCCATAAAGCATCATCTAGTCTTTTGGACCAATCTCGTCGATTCGGGCAAACTACCTTCTCAAGTATGGCTTTGATCCCATTTGCCAGTTCAGCTTGCCCATTCATCTGCGGATGGTAAGCTGTAGTGACCTTGTGATTCACTCCATGTTTATCTAATAACCATTTCAACCACTTTTTCATAAAATGGGACCCTTCATCGCTGATAATAGCTCTTAGGGTTCCAAACCTTGTGAACACGTGTTTCTACAAAAACTTCATCACACCCCTAGCATCCTTTGTCGAATAAGCTTCAGCCTTGACCCACTTAGACACATAGTCTACTGCTACCAATATATACTTGTGACCAAAAGATGGAGGGAAAGGACCAAGAAAGTAAATACCCCAAACATCGAATAATTCTACCTCAATGATGTTTCTTCGAGGCATCTCATTTCTATTGGTGACATTTCTGACCCTTTGACATCAATCACAACTCTTTACGTAAGCGTATACGTCTTTGAATAATGTTGGCCAAAAGAATCCAGCTTGTAATACCTTAGCTACAGTACGTTACCTCCGAAGTGTCCCCCACTCGGAGCTGAGTGACAATGGTATAAAATCTTTTGTACTTCTTCTTCTGCCACACATCTTCTGATCATTTGATTTGCGCACTTCTTAAACAAGTATGGTTCTTCCAAGAAATAGTACTTGCTATCGTGAATAAACTTTTTCCTTTGATGATACATCTTGTCAATTGGCATTAAACCACAAGCTAAAAAGTTAGCAATATCAACAAACCAAGGGGTATTATAAACATGAATTACCTTCAGTATGTGTTCATCTGGAAATGTCTCTCAAATTGGTATAAGAGGAGAGTTCCCTTCTTTCGGCTCCAATTTAAACAAGTGGTCTGCTACTTGGTTTTCCACTCCATTTCGATCTTGAACTTCTAGATCGAACTCTTGAAGTAGAAGCACCCATCAGATCTGTAACACCCCTCGCCCGTATCCGACACCGAAATAGGGTCTGAGGTATTACCTGACTAAAACTCAATCAACTATATAAAACCCGGTCATGAAATCCCAAACAATTTAAAAAACTTTATTTTCTCATGTAATCTGTCCCAAACATGGGCTTATGAGACCCAAAATATACATACGGGGTGGTTCGGAGTCCAACTGAGAACTTATTTAAAACTTAGAAAAATTTCATGCAACAAGGCTCTACACGCCTGTATGGTTATAGAGCACACGACCGTGTGCTTGGGACATGCCCATGTCTTGTACCCGTGTCTGAAGACCTGGGCATTCTGCCAAAACCACACGGCCCAAGAACACACCCGTGTCTTTCACACAGCGAAGACACATGGCCGTGTCTCTTGCCTGTGCACTACTAGCATGCATATTGACTTTATGACACGGCATGGACACACGTCTGTGTGGCCTACCTGTATGCTAAAATGACTTCAAAATTTGAAGTACAGGGGACATACGGCCATACCATACACCCATGGGTGTGAGCCGTGTGTCACACACGGCCTAGACACACGCCTGTGTGGACAAACTAGACTATTTCCCAAGCCCATTTGTCACCTTTTTTGCACAACCTACGCAAGGTCATTTCAATATACAAATCTCATCACAATGGACACTAATTCATCCATAGAAAGAACATCATATGCGTTCATCAAAATGAATAATAGCCATTATTCTGGGCTTGATACAAAATAAAGGGCTTTTGACTGAAGCCAAAATACATAAACAATTCTCCTGATGTAACATCCTAGTCTAGCCCTATACATGCCACCTTCAAAAATATAAATCAAACTATACCAAATGTTGCGGAAGATAGTGTGATCGATATCTCTGACTTTAAAGGATCCTTAAGCTAGCTTGGCGACACTGAAAGAAGAGGGAAAAGAAAGAGGGTCAGCATAAAGCTTAGTAAGTTGCATATAAATAAATATACAACAACAATCTCACCAGTAGTCATCTTACTTATAGCTCAAAGATAAACATAATTTAATTTACTCATTATTCTCTACTCGAATCACATTTTCTAAATTAAGCTCGTTACTCATGCTTACCATATAGGTACCTATAACATTCACAACATGATTATTATTTCTTTATCAAAATTGATCTATAACTCTTGCCATTGAAACATTTGGAATATTACTGGATATTCTATTAACCTTCAACATGGGATATATTGCCGATGCCATGTCCCAGACATGGTCTTACACTGGATCTCATAAATGCATGCTGATGCATGTCCCAGACATGTCTTACACTAGCACAACTCTTATTCGATGCATGTCCTAGACACGTCTTACACTAGCTATCTCTGTCGAGGCCGATGCATGTCCCAGACATGTCTTACACTAGCAGTCATCTCTGTGCCGATGCCATGTCCCAGACATGGTTTTACACTGGCTATCTCTGTATGGCTGATGCATGTCCCAGACATGTCTTACACTAGCCCTCATCTAGAAGTCGATGCCATGTCCCAGACATGGTCTTACACTGGATCTCATAAATGTGGCCGAAGCATGTCCCAGACATGTCTTGCACTGGCACACAAATCACCTAATGCCTTGGCATGGATATCCAGTTCGTATCCTAATGTTTCAACGGGATACTTCTATTCTCTCAAATATTACTATGCGTTCTCAATTCATAACTTAACAACTCATACAATATCAATTCAATGGTGATATGAATACAAGTATTAACAGTGTAGTTGTATTATTTACATACAACATACCTCAGTTTACAAAAATTACTTGACTATTCGGTTTAGTCGATTTGCTTGGCCTTCCCTCAATCTAGGTTCAGATTTGATAAACCTTGATCTATAATGACAATATGCACCCATTTAGTCACTAATTAGGATTAAGCAATCATAAATTCACGTCTTTGGTAAAATGACCATTTTGCCCCTAGACTTTGACAAAATGACCATTTTACCCCTATGCCTGAAAATCGATTTTCATCAAATTTCTTTGTATCATAAGCCTAACCAAACTATTTTTACTCTTATAGCAACATTAATATATCACTATTTCACATACTTATTAACTATTTTACAACTTATGTAAAATAGTCCCTTTAGGTGTTTTCATGCTAACACCTTTCACAAAAGTTGTTTTTAACACAACTAGTACTCATATTTCTCCATAAAAACTCAGTAAACCTCACAATTCATTTTATGGTAACACCCTAAACTTTCAATCATTTTGCAAGATGCCACCCTCATTTGAAAGCCCATGCTTTGAGGGTCTCAAAAATGCAAAAATCATCAACAAAGGGTGTGGGAATCACTTACTTGTGAGGGCTTTAAGTAGCTGAAAGTTTTCAGCCTTCAAAACTCCATTTTTGTTGATATTTTCGATGGAGAAAAGAGATGGAGAAGAAAGAAATGATTGCTAGGATTTTAGGCATTATTTTATCACCAAATCATGACATTGTCCACCTAATACTTTGACTATTTGCTTAAAACTCATCACATGGCTGGCCAACACTAATAAAAAGGGTGTAATTGCCCTTTAAAATCCCTCAATTTAAGTTCTCTAGATATTTAACACATTTGGGTACTAAAATGCAACTTGTGCCTTTTATACGATTTAGTCTTATTTCGCAATCGGGCTTGAAAACATTAAAATTAGCTCACCAAAATTAACATGCACTTATAAATTCACACTATAACCTCATAAAATATAATAAAATAATTTTTCTAGCTTCAGATTTGTGGTCTTAAGACCACTGTTCTGACTAGGCCCTAAATCGGGCTGTTACATTTCTCCCCCTTAGGGATTTTCATCCTCGAAAATCTTACCAGTAAACAAACTCGGATACTGTTCTCTTAAAGACTCCTCGAGTTCCCATGTGGCTTCCTCAGCTCCATGTCTATGCCACAAAACCTTGACAAGTGGTATACCCTTATTCCATATCTGTTTAACCTCTTGAGCTAAGATCTTGACCGGTTCTTCACCATAAGTCATATCTGGAAGAATTTCAACTTCAGTGGGTGCAATTACATGCGAAGGGTCAGATCTGTATCGGTGTAACATAGACACGTGAAGCACGTCGTGAATCTTTTCTAACTCTGGCGGCAAATTCAATCTGTTGGCAACAGGCCCTACTCTCTCAGTAATTTCATAAGGTCCTATGAAACGAGGATTCAACTTGCCCTTTTTACCAAATCTGAGGACTTTCCTCCAAGGGGAAACTTTTAAGAATACTTTATCACTGACCTCAAACTCGATCTCCTTTCATTTCAAATTCGCATAGGATTTCGGCCTATCCGAAGCGGCTCTTAGGCATTCTTGAATCACTTTAACTTCTTCCTCAGTATCCTTGACCAAATCAACCCCCTGAATCTGACTCTCTTTCAACTCAATCCAATATAAGGGCGTTCGGTACTTTCGCCCGTACAAGGCCTCATAAGGTGCCATTTTCAGACTCGACTGATAGCTATTGTTGTAGGCGAATTCAACCAATGGTAAGTATTTTCCCAACTTCCTTGAAATTCAAGGACGCAGCACCTCAGCATATCCTCTAAGATCTGTATTACTCTTTCTGATTTTCCATCAGTCTGTGGATGAAAAGCCATACTGAAACTTAACTTGGTTCCTAGAGCCTCTTATAACTTTTTCCAAAACCTCGAGGTGAATCTGGGGTCTCGATATGAAACAATCAATAATAGTATACCATGTATCCTCACAATCTCGAAAACATACAAGTCAGCTAATTTTTCAAGGGAGTAGTCGGTACGCACTGGTATGAAGTGGGCTAACTTAGTTAATTTGTCGACAATAACCCATATAGCATCTTTCTTTTTCGGGGTTAATGGCAAACTAGTCACGAAGTCCACAGTGATACGATCCCATTTCCATTCTGGAACCATAATAGGTTGAAGTAGCCCAAAAGGTACTTGGTGTTCAGCCTTTACTTGCTGACATACTAAACACTTGGAAACAAACTCCAAAATATCCCTTTTCATTCCCGGGTGGATGGACATACATTTTCTTCAGGTCGTTATACATTTTTACACTACCCGGGTGGATGGACAAACTACCATTATGTGCTTCTCGTAAAATCTTCTGAATGAGCTCACTATATTCAGGCATGCAAATTCTGTTTTTGAACATTAAACACTCGTCGGTACCAATTTGAAAATCTGATTCAACACCTGACTCACACTGATTTTTCCTGGTTTGAAACTTCTCACCATTTTTCTGAGCTTCTCGGATTTCATGAAGAAAAGTTGGTCTAACTCTCAGTTCTGCTAAGATCGAACCATCCTTAACTACAGTCAACTGCGCATTCAAAGCTCTCAAGGCAAACAACGATTTTCTACTCAAGGCATCAGCGACTACATTCGCCTTTCCCAGATGGTAATCGATGATCAACTCATAATCCTTTAATAGTTCTAACCATCGACGTTGCCTCAAATTCAACTCCTTTTGAGTCATCAAGTATTTTAAACTCTTGTGGTCGGTAAATACCCTACATTTCTCCTTATACAAATGCTGTCGCCAAATCTTCAAGGCAAACACTATAGCTGCTAGCTCTAAATCATAGGTCAGATAATTCTTCTCATGTGATTTTAACTGTCTCGAGGCATAGGCTACAACCTTGCCTTCTTGCATAAGTACACACCCTAAACCATTTAAAGAGGCGTCACTATAAATTACAAATTCTTTACCCGGCTCTGGTTGCACTAAAATTGGGGCTTTGGTCAACAAAGCCTTTAATTTCTCAAAACTCTGCTGACACTTATCTGTCCATTCAAACTGGATGTCTTTCTGCAATAGTTTCATCATCAGAGTAGCTATCATAGAAAATCCATTTACAAAGCGTCTGTAATACCCTGCTAGCCCCAGAAAACTACAAACCTCTGTTACATTCCTCAGCGATTTCCACTCCGCAATAGCTGAGATCTTATTTGGGTCAACTCTGATCCCATCACCAGACACGATGTGTCCTAGAAATCCAACTTCATTAAGCCAAAACTCGCTCTTACTAAACTTAGCATAAAGATTTTTATCTCTCAGAGTCTGTAACACAGTTCTTAAATGTTCCACGTGCTCACTCTCATCACGCGAATAAATCAGTATGTCATCTATAAAAACAACGACGAACCTATCCAAGTACGGTCGGAAGATGTGGTTCATCAAGTCCATAAACACTACTGGGGAATTCGTTAATCCAAAAGGCATAACAAGAAACTCGTAATGCCCATATCTCATCCAAAAAGCAGTCTTCGGTACGTCTTGTTCCTTGACCCTTAACTGGTAGTAACCCGATCTCAAATCTATTTTAGAAAATATAGTGGCTCCTCTCAATTGGTCGAAGAGATCATCAATTCTCGGTAAAGGATACTTGTTCTTCACTGTCACCTTGTTAAGCTGTGTGTAGTCGATACATAACCTCATCGACCCGTCCTTCTTTTTCACGAAAAGTACTAGAGCACCCCAAGGTGAATAACTTGGTCTAGCAAAACCTTTATCTGTTAACTCTTACAACTGTACTTTTAACTCCTTCAACTCAGTGGGGGCCATCCTATAAGGTACAATCGAAATTGGCATTGTACCAGGAGCCAACTCAATCCCAAACTCAACCTCTCTCTCTGGGGGTAACCCTGGTAACTCCTCCGGAAAGACATCTATAAACTCACAAACCATTGGTACTGACTCATTCTTCGACTCGGACACTTGGGTATTCAGCATAAAAGCTAAATAAGCTTCATAACCTTTTCTCAAGTATTTTTCGGTGGTCAAAGACGATATTATCACAAGTAGGTTGTTTGACTCCTCTGGCCCAACTCATATAACACTACTATTCTCACATCTTAACTGAATTACTTTTCTTCCACAATCTATCACCACACCATGGGAGGTCAGCCAATCCATCCCAAGAATTACATTGAATTCATTAAACGGTAACAAAATCAAGTTGGCCGAAAAACAATAGCCTCTAATCGTCAAAGGACAATTTTTACATACTTGGTCCACTAATACATGCTTGCCTAACGGGTTAGACACTTTCATAACAAACTTAGTGGACTCTACAAGCATGTCTATACGAGGTATCAAATCCATACATATGTAAGAGTGGGTAGATCCTGGGTCAATTAAAGTAACAACAGTTATATCATGAATAGAAAAGTTACCCGTGATCACGTCTGGAGACTCTGCCTCTTCTCGGGCTCATATAGCATAGGTCCTAGCTAGTGCTTTGCCTTCAGACCTCATCGCAGAATCTCTCGGTGCACCTCTACTACCAGTCCCACTCCCGAGGTTCCTTTGAGGCCTACCCCTCAAGGGAGCACTACTTGCTTTCGTATCTTATTTTCTCTCTCTCTCGTCTATCTCAGGACACTCGCGGATAAAGTGGTCAAGTGACCCACACTTGAAACAGCCCCTCTCGTTAACTCGGTATTCGCCCAAGTGACGTCTTCCACATTGCGAACACTCCAACCTATTTGGCCGAGCACCGCCAACACTAGCAACTGAAGTAGTTTGACCTTTAGGCACCATGTTTCGCTGATTCTTATTTCTCTTCGAATACCCTACCGAAGTATTTGATCGGGTAGTAAGTTCTTTTGACCTCTTATAGGAGGACTTATATGCTTTCCCCATCTGTCTTTTCTTTGAATCTCGCGACTCGCTGGCCGCTTTCCTCCTCTCTTTCACCAACTCTTCTACTTTACACGCTCTCTCAACGAGTACCGCAAATTCTCTCAACTTTAGGATGCCCAAAAATACTCGAATGTCTTCATTGAGGCCATCCTCAAACCTCTTACACATGGTAGATTCAGTGGATACGCACTCTCACGCATACTTGCTGAGTTTCACAAACTCCCGCTCATACTCTGTCACAGTCTTATTACCTTGATTTAACTCTAGAAATTCCTTCTTTTTCTGGTCCATAAACCTCTGGCTAATGTACTTCTTTTGGAACTCTCCTTGGAAGAATTCCCAAGTCACTCTTTCTTTCAGTGCTATAGACACGAGAGTTTTCCACCACTGATAAGCTGAGTCTCGTAGAAGTGACATAGCACACTACACGCACTCTTCAGGCGTGCATAACAGTTCATCGAATACCTTCAGGGTATTCTCCAGCCAAAACTCCGCTCTTTCTGGGTCATCATCTACACTAGCGCAAAATTCCTCAGCCCCTTGCTTCTGGATCTTATCTACCAGAGGCTTCTCTCACCTGAACACTTTCGTACCTTGTGAAGCCATCAGGGCATATTGAGGAATCGGAGGAGGTGGGGGAGGTGGAGTGTTCGGGTTCGCACAAACAAATTCCATATACCAAGCATCCATCATTCGCAGGTAGGCTTCCGTAGCCCCTCTGCCCTGGCCCATACTCACGGGCTCACTCTCTACTGGCGCGGTCCCTTCTGCGGGAGTCGACGCATTACTTTCCATGTCATCCACCATCGTTCTATCAGGATCCATTACTATAAAAGCACAATTTATAATCGTCAGGAATCGTTACACTATCAATATGCATATACGTGGCATGTATAGCTAGACTTGTACTCTGACTAGCTTAGTCCTAGAATCGACTAAACCAGGATCTGATACCACCAAATGTAACACCCTTCGCCTGTATCCGACGTTGAAATAGGGTTTGAGGTATTACCTGACTAAAACTCAATCAACTATATAAAACCCAGTCATAAAATCTCAAACAATTTTAAAAACTTCCTTTTCTCATGTAATCTGTCCCAAACATGGGCTTATGAGACCCAAAATATACATCCGGGGTGGTTCGGAGTCCAACTGAGAACTCATTTAAAACTTAGAAAAATTTCATACAACAAGGCTCTGCACGCCCGTGTGGTTATAGAGCACGCGACCGTGTGTTTGGGACACGCCCATGTCCTGTACCCATGTCTGAAGACCTGGGCATTCTGCCAAAACCACACAGCCCAAGCACGCACCTGTTTCCTTCACATGGCGGAGACACATGGCCGTGTCTCTTGCCCGTGTGCTACTAGCATGCATACTGACTTTATGACATGGTATGGACACACGCCCGTGTGGCCTGCCCGTGTGCTAAAATGACTTCAAAATTTAAACTGTAGGGGACGCACGGCCATACCATACACCCATGGACGTGACCCGTGTAGACAAACTAGGCTATTTGCCAAGCCCATTTGTCACCCTTTTTGCATAACCTACACAAGGTCATTTCAATATACAAATCTCATCATAATGGACACTAATTCATCAATAGAAAGAACATCATATGCATTCATCAAAATTAATAATAGCCATTATTTTGGGCTTGATACAAAATAAAGGGCTTTTGACTTAAGCCAAAATACATAAACAATTCTCCTGATGTAACATCTTAGTCTAGCCCTATACATGCCACCTTCAAAAATATAAATCAAACTATACAGAATGTTGTGGACGATAGTGTGATCAATATCTCTGACTTTAAAGGATCCTTAAGCTAGCTTGGCGACACTGAAAGAAGAGGGAAAAGAAAGAGGGTAAGCATAAAGCTTAGTAAGTTGCATATAAATAAAATAATCTCACCAGTAGTCATCTTACTTATAGCTCAAAGATAAACATAATTTAACTTACTCATTGTTCTCTACTCGAGTCACATTTTCTAAATTAAGCTCGTTACTCATGCTTACCATATAGGTACCTGTAACTCTCACAACACGATTATTCTTTCTTTATCAAAATTAATCTATAACTCTCGCCATTGAAACATTTGGAATATTACTGCATATTCTATTAACCTTCAACATGGGATATATTACCGATGCCATGTCCCAGACATGGTCTTACACTAGATCTCATAAATGCGTGCTGATGCATGTCCCAAACATGTCTTACACTAGCACAACTCTTAGCCGATGCATGTCCCAGACACGTGTTACACTGGCTACCTCTATCAAGGTCGATGCATGTCCCAGACATGTCTTACACTGGCACTCATCTCTGTGCCGATGCCATGTCCCAGACATGGTCTTACACTGGCTATCTCTGTATGGCTGATGCATGTCCCAGACATGTCTTACACTAGCCCTCATCTAGAAGCCGATGCCATGTCCCAGACATGGTCTTACACTAGATCTCATAGATTTGGCCCAAGCATGTCCCAGACATGTCTTACACTGGCACACAAATCACCCAATGCCTTGGCACGTATATCCAGTTCGTATCCTAATGTTTCAATGGGATACTTCTATTCTCTCAAATATTACTATGCATTCTCAATTCATAACTTAACAACTCATACAATATCAATTCAATGGCGATATGAATACAAGTATTAACAGTGTAGTTGTATTATTTACATACAACTTACCTCAGTTTACAAAAAGTACTTGACTATTCAGTTTAGTCGGTTTGCTTAGCCTTCACCCAATCTAGGTTTAGATTTGGTAAATCTTGATCTATAATGACAATATGCACTGATTTAGTCACTAATTAGGATTAAGCAAACATAAATTCATGTCTTTGATAAAATGACCATTTTGCCCCTAGACTTTGACAAAATGACCATTTTACCCCTATGCCTGAAAATTGATTTTCATCGAATTTCTTTGTATCATAAGTCTAACCGAACTATTTGTACTCTTATAGGAACTTTAAAATATCACTATTTCACATACTTATTAACTATTTTACAACTTTACAAAATAGTCCCTTTAGGTGTTTTCATGCTAACACCTCTCACAAAAGGTGTTTATAACACAACTAGGACTCATTTTCCTCTAAAAAATCTCAGTAAATCTCACAATTCATTTCATGGTAACACCCTGAACTTTCAATCATTTTGCAAGATGTCACCCTCATTTGAAAGCCCTTGCTTCAAGGGTCTCAAAAATGCAAAAATCATCAACAAAGGTTGTGGGAATCACTTACTTGTGAGGGCTTTATGTTGCTGAAAGTTTTCAGCCTTTAAAACTCCATTTTTTTTTTGATATTTTTGGTGGAGAAAAGATATGGAGAAGAAAGAAATGATAGCTAGGCTTTTAGGCATTATTTTATCACTAAATCATGACATCATCCACCTAATACTTTGACTATTTGCTTAAAACTCATCACATGGCTGGCCAACACTAATAAAAAGGGTGTAATTGCCCTTTAAAAGCCCTCAATTTAAGTTCTCTAGCTATTTAACATATTTGGGTACTAAAATGCAACTTTTGCCTTTTATGCGATTGAGTCCTATTTCGTAATCGGGCTTAAAAACATTAAAAATAGCTCACCAAAATTAACATGCACTTATAAATTATCACTATAACCTCATAAAATATAATAAAATAATTTTTCTAGCTTTGAATTTGTGGTCTTGAGACCACTGTTCTGACTAGGCCCTAAGTCAGGCTGTTTCAGGATCAGTCTCGGCTTAGTGTCTTTCTTGGCAAGTAAATACTTAATTGCCGAGTGGCTCATATAAACGGTCACCTTGGTACCTACAAGATAAGATCAAAACTTTTCAAAAGCAAACACAATAGCAAGTAACTCTTTTTCTGTTACCGTATAATTCAGTTGAGCTCCTACCAGAGGTCAACTTGCGTAGTAGATGGGATGAAAAACTTTGTTCCTTCGTTGACCCATGACAGCTCCTATCGCGAAGTCACTTGCATCACACATCAATTCAAATGGCAAATCCCAGTCTGGTGTGACGATTATGGGTGCTATAACTAACCGACTCTTCAAATCTTTGAAAGCTTTTAAGCATTCCTCTTCAAATTTGAACATCGCGTCCTTCTCCAATAATTTGCATAAGGGTTTAGCAATTTTGGAGAAATCCTTGATGAATCTTTGATAGAAACCGGCGTGGCCCAAAAAGCTCCTAACACCCTTTACAAATGTTGGAGGTGGGAGTTTCTCTATAACATCTACATTTACTTTGTCTACTTCGATTCCATGTCTCGTTATCCGATGCCCTAGAACAATACCTTCTCATACCATGAAATGGCACTTTTCCCAGTTGAGTACTAGGTTTGTTTCTTCACATTGCCGTAGTACCTTGGCTAGATTGGCTAGGCAATCATCATATGTATCTCCGAATACTAAAAATTCATCCATAAAAAACTTCCAAATACTTTTCAACCATGTCAGTAAAAATAGACATCATACATCTTTGAAATGTAGCAAGTGCATTACATAAACCAAATGGCATGTGTCTAAATGCAAATGCACCGTACGGGCAGGTGAATGTTATCTTGTGCTAATCTTCTGGTGCTACTATAATCTGATTATACCCCGAGTATCCATCGAGAAAACAGTAATAGTCACGTCCTGCGAGTCTATCCAGCATCTGGTCCAAAAATGGCAAAGGAAAGTAATATTTCCTAGTCACCTTGTTTAGCTTCTGGTAATCGATGCAAATTCTCCATCCCATAACTGTTCTAGTTGGTTTCAACTCATTATTCTCATTTTCAATGACCTTGATACCTATTTTCTTTGGCATGCACTGGACTGACTTACCCATGAACTGTTTGAGATGGGGTAAATTATACCTGCATCAAACCATTTAATGATTTCTTCATTAACTATGTCCTTCATAATGGGGTTTAGTCTTTGTTGTCCATCAATCATCCCTTTCTCGCCATCTTCTAGTATGATCTTATGCATGCTACAGATAGATTAATTCCATGAATATCAGCTATGGTCCATCCGATAGCCTTCTTGAATTGTTTCAACACCAAGATGAGTTTCTCTTCTTACTCAGTAGTTAATTCTGCTAAAACAATCATAGGCAGAGTAGAAGCATTACCTAAATAAACATATTTCAAATGTGAGGGAAGTACCTTCAGTTTTAATTTAGGTGGCTCCTCGATTGACACTTTTGGTTGGGCATAATCCCTTTTCTCTAATTCCAAAGATTCAAAACGGGATTGCGGATTAAATCCCTTTTGATTAGCTTCTAACAAAGATAAGTATTCATCCTCCTCTTCATCATTCGGAGGATCTAATGTCAAAATTTGTTCCAACAGATCCTCAATATAGTTGAGCTCTTTCTCTACTATTAAATCCTCTAAATCGGATACTGCAGAACAATCATTAATTGTGTCAGAAAATTGCATAGACTTAAAAACGTTAAATATTACCTGATCATCCTGAACACGCATAGTAAGCTCGCCCTTCTGCACATCAATAAGGGTCCTTCTGATTGCTAAGAACGGTCTTCCTATGATAATTGGCACTTCTTTGTCTGCTTCAAAGTCTAGAATAACAAAATCAGTAGGGAAGATAAATTTATCCACACGTACTAATACATCCTTGATCTTTCCTTCTAGATGTGCTAAGGATCGATCTGCTAATTGAAGTGTAACCGTAGTAGGTCTAACTTCACCTATCCCCAACTTTCTAAATATTGACATAGGTATCAAGTTAATACTAACACCTAAGTCACATAATGTCTTACCACAATATATTGCTCCAATGTTGCAAGGTATGGTAAAACATCCAGGATTCTTCAACTTTGGGGGTAGTTTGTCTTGAAGATATGCATTGCATTCCTTTGTCAGAGCTACCGTCTCAAATTCTCCAAGTCTTCATTTTTTAGACAGGATATCCTTAATGAATTTGACGTAGTTTGGCATTTGCTTAGGTGCTTCAACCAACGGGATGTTGATATGAAGTTGCTTGAGTACGTCTAGGAACTTCTTGAATTGAAACTCCTGCTTCTGCTTTTGAAGTTTTTGAGGGTAGGGTGGTGATGGTTTCTTTACTAGAACTAGTTGATACGTCTTTTGTGGCAATTCTGCATCTAACAGAGTTGTTAGTTTATCAGAATTAGTTGGTTTTAGAATTACCTTATCGGGTTTTTCAGATTTTGGTTCTTGTAAAATTGGAATTTCAACACTCGATTGAAATTCCTCTACATCTTGAGTGTCAGTTGGCTCCTTTTCAACTTCGATGGTGTGAGCCTCTACTGTCTTTCCACTCCTCAATGTCAACACTTTGCAATGCTCCTTCCTTGGATTATTCGGATTCTCTGTATCACTAGGTAAAGAACCTTGTGGTCGGTTCCTGAGTTCAGTAGCAAGCTGGCCCAATTGATTCTCCAAATTCCTTAGAGTGGCGTTATTTTTCACCATGTATGCCTTCAGTAAATTCTCTAAGTTATTGGATGATTTAGCCTGAGCTAGTTTCTGAACTTGTTGGGGAAAACTAGGTGGCTGGGTTGGTCTAGATTGGGCATAAGTGTTACTGGTTCCAGCCCCTTAGTTACTTCAGGAAAAATTGGGGTGATTTCGCCACGATGGGTTATAGAAATTGGATTCCAGTCCTTGCCTTCCTCGATTTTGGATCTGGTTACCTATGTAATACATGGATTTTGGGTTCGATGGACATTCTTCGAACAAATGTCCTTCCCCACAATAAACACAGGCTAGGTAGCTGTGCTGCAAAATTGTTAGACCCATTAGTAGTAAAATTTTTAAGCATTGAGGATATTGATGATACCTGAGATGAGAGTGAAATAAGAGCGTCTACTTCATGTATTCCAGCAACTCATCTTCTTGACGCTACTCGATTGGTTGGCTATTGGTAATTGTTGCTGGCAATCCTCTCAATAATTTCATAAGCCTCATTATAAGACTTAGAAAGGAGAGCACCGTTAGCAGAAGCGTCCACTACCATCATCGTGTGAGCATTGAGATCATTATAAAATGTCTCAAGTTGGATGCAATGTGAGATTCCGTGATGAGTGTACTTTCGTAATAACTCTTTGTACCTTTCCCATGCCTCATATAAGGACTCATCATCCATTTGTTGGAAGGCAGTCATCTCGTTCCTCAACTTTGCACTCTTGCTAGGCGTGAAATACTTCATAAGGAATCTTTCTATTAACTCTTGCCATATAGAAATTGAGTTTGGTGGAAATGAGTTCAACCAGGCTCGAGCTCTGTCCCTTAGTGAATATGGGAACAGCTTCAATCATAATGCATCTTCGGGTACTGCGGCTAATTTGAAAAAATCGTTCACCTCTATAAATAGTCTTAAATATAGGTGAGGATCTTCGGTAGGGATTCGATTGAATTGGCCCACCGTCTGAAGCATTGGAACATGACTGGCTTCAGCTCGAACTGTTGTGCCTCGATTTTGAGTCTCCTAATACCCGGATTAAGGTCATTAAACACTGGTACAACATACTGTCTTAAAGCTCTATCCCTATCATTAGCAATAAGGATAGGATTTTAAGTCCGTTTCCTTGATTTAGATTTTCAAAGTTCATTTCTTCAGTCCTTCTCTGACTCACTTGTCTACTTCACTGTCAAAAAGTTTTTTCAATCTCAGGGTCTACAGGGAGTAGGTCAATAATTCGATCAATACTCATAAACACCTGAAACTATCACAGAAAAATTAATTAAGTTAAAATTTAAACAGAAAATTAAACCAAAATGCAAACTAACAAATTCACAAATAATGAATTTTTAGAATAGTCCCCGGCAATAGGGCCAAACACTTGGAACGAAGGAAATGTGCAAGTGTACACAATCGCAACAAGTAATAAAGTGACAAGTAAATGTCGAGTTATCGTATCCACATGGACTGTTAAAAGAATTATTTGTGAATGCAATTTAAAACACTTTGGTGAAGAAAAATATTTTGTTTGAAGAGGGTGATTTAAAAATTAAGAAATTAAATAATTAAAATAAATAAAAAGTTCTCAAGGCACGATTTCAAAATAAGATTTAATCAAGATGACATAATTCTGTTGGATTAGTTACATTTCTTTCACTTAGAATTATTAAACTCATGTTTATATCGTTACAAATAATTTCACAGCAACCCAGTAATTTGCTAACTTATGAACATGCTCACATGCCAAAACCTATTCCTCTCTTGATATATCCCTATGTCAATTCAATCGACTAAATAGATTCTAATAAGCAAACATGTTATTGCACATAAATACTCATTAAACTGAACTAATCTCTTGCATATCCCTATGTCAATTCAAACGATTAATTAAATCTAATAAGCACATAAAAGACTATGTGAGGTAACAAGGTATCCCTACCCTGAAACAATTTAATCACAATAATCTTCCAAGTTATGCAAGGCAATCATATCGCCAGATACATTGCTAATTTAACCTTCAGCTACCTTAGAAGAATAAACATGCACTGATTAAGTATTGTGTCCATTAATTACAATTTCAATCCGTTTAAATAATTAATTCATTAGTTACCTAAAAATTATAATGCAAGAATAACTTAGGCATGATTTTTCTTAATCAAGCATTTTACCGAGGCCTATAACTACATAAACACAATTTTAATAATTCAAGCAGATGAAATACAATCAAACCAACACAAATTAAATTCAAGCTAAACTAATTAAAATAACCATTCCAACAACATAAATATTCATAGATGTGTTCATCATAACAACAAAAAAAATTAAAAAGATAGGGAACAAGAATCAAATCTAGTGTTTTTCCGTGGCTTGACTAGGTTGCTCCATTTTTCCTTCTTTGTGTCTTCACCGATCAAGGCTTCTATGAACACTCAATTGCTGCTCCAAAATTTCTGAAGAAGAATCCTTTCCCAAGGGGAGAAATTGGCACAAGAGCAAGGGGATTGGAATGGGAAAATGAGAGGAGAAAGTAAGAGAGGTGAGAAGAGATGTTAGTGAATGATGGATGAATGAGAGATGCTTTAGATAATCAGCCAAGGGGGGTTTTATAGCTGAATGTGGCAGCTAAAATTTTCTAAAAATAGCAGCCAAACCCTTGGCCGGCCATCTATGTGGCAAAGTTGGTGGCTTCAACTTTGCTAAATATGGCTTGAGGCAAATCTTCAAAGCCAATAATTGTAGAGGGGCTTGAATGCAACTTTGACAAGTCTTCAAGGGCTTCTTTGCAAGATTAATAAATCAGCTAATAATCTGATTTGGGTCAGCATATGGACGGTTTTGGGCTGCCCAATCCTTGGCCGGTTCAGTTCAATCGGTTCGGTTCAACAGACCACTTTTTCTATAATTAATTAATAATAATTTATTTAGCCCAAATTAAATTGGGTATAAATTAAGATTAATTATATTATGAATTAATACACATAATTGGACCGTCTTAGGCTGGAAATTAATTCACCTCGATACTTCAAATTGCTTCTTAGTTTGTGCTTCTAGTAGTATCCGCCAAGTCATTTTTCGCCCTTTGTGCAAATCTGTCTAAAATAACCAAAATTAATCAAAAATAATTATAAAATTAACTAAAATTAAACATTTTCATATTTTAAGTGCAGTTTAATTATTTTATAAAAATTAATTATTTTTTGACAAGAATTTAACCGAATTCGCATGAATTTAAGTTAAAAACGGTATGAAAAAGTGTGTAAATTTTTGTGTTTCCAGTATATAATTGTGCATATGCCTTGTGTGTGAACTTGATGATGGATATATGTGATGCTTGTTGATAATAGGCATTGTGGATGTCAATTGGTTGATGAATTAAGAACATGTAAGCTTATGAGTTTAGACAAATTGATGCATGTTTGAAAGTGGATATATAGTTAAATTGGGAATGTGAATTCGGTATAAAATGCAATAGCATTTTGTGACACATGTGAGACTTATTATTGTTGATATTGAAGTGGTATATTTGAGTTTGGTGTAGGTTCATGTAAATTGGGTGGCAAAATGGCTTGGCAAATAGCCTATTTTTGTCCACACGGTCAGGTTGCATGGCTGTGTGTCCCCTGGTGTTGAAATTAAAATCAAGTCAGTATGCTCCACACGGCCTAACACACAGGCGTATGACTTGGCCGTGTGGCATAATTCAGTATACCTTACAGGTTTGGCACGGCCTAACACACGGGTGTGTGTGTTGGCCGTGTGACCTAAGTCAGAGAGTTACACAGGGTCGGACACGATTTGGGACATGACCATGTGCTTCCATTTCGAATATCCATACGACCTATGACACGGGCGTGTCATTGGCCATGTAAGACACATGACTGGGCCACATGGGCGTGTGTCCTCTGTATTTTGGAAATTTTTCTAAGTTTCGTAAAAAGTTCCTGAGTTGTCAATTTAGTCCCGAACTTTCCTAAATGCATGTTTTGGGCCTCGTAGGCTCATATTAGGGACAATGTAAGGGAATTTGAATAATGATTGCTTGATATTTGAAAAAGTATATGAAATGAATGTTTAATTATTTTTATAGTTAGGTAATGCTCCATAACCCTATTTTGACGTTGAATACTAGTGAGGGGTGTTACATTTATTGGTATTAGAGTTACGATTTAGTCGATTCTCGAACTAACGTAGCGTATGTGAAAGTCTAGTTATACTTGCCATATACAATCTATGATAGTGTGATATCTCCTTACAGTTTAAAATGTGTTTTCATATAGTAAATGGATCTCAATCGACCTGTAGCTAATGATGTCGAAAGTAATACGCCTGCCTCTGTTCACAGGGTAGCTCAATCGGAGTCTAGACCCGTATCAGGTAGCCAAGGAGGAGAGGTTAAAGAAGCCTTATTCCAGATGATGAACGAGTGGTTCACAGAGTTTGTTCGAACAAATCCAGCTACTCAACAAACTCCACCCTCACCTAATGCGCAACCGGTTCCCGTAGTTCCTCAAGGTGTGGAATTTCTACGATTGAATAAGCCTCCAGTTGATAAGATTAGAAAACACGGAGCTAAAGAGTTTAGAGCTAATGTTGAAGACGATCCTAAGAGAGCTGAGTTTTGGCTTGAAAACACTATTAGAGTATTTGATAAACTTTCTTGCACACCGGTAGAATGTTTAAATATGCTGTATCACTTCTGCGGGACACTGTGTATCAACAGTGGAATAGTTTGGTGTCTTTGATACTAAGAGAAAGAGTTACTTGGGATTTTTTCCAAGCTAAGTTTAAAAAGAAATACATCAGTCAACGGTTCATTGATCAGAAATGCAAAGAGTTTTTGGAGCTAAAATAGGGTCGTATGTCTGTGACAGAATACGAGCAAGAGTTTGTTAGACTCACCAAGTATGCTCGGGAGTGTGTTTCAACTAAGGGCATTATGTGTAAAAGATTCAAAGATGGGTTGAACGAGGATATCAAATTGCTTGTCAAAATTCTAAAGCTTAAAGAATTTGTTTTCCTGGTTGATAGAGCTTGTAAAGCCGAGGAGCTTAGTAAAGAAAAGAAAAAAGTAGATTCAAAGGCTAGAGACTCGAGAAAGAGATTAATGAGTAAACCATATCAATCTTCGTCAAAGAAATTAAAAGATTCGTATACTCGTTTGAATGCTTCAATGGGATTTTAAAATAGAGATCGAGGAAAGCCATACTCTAGTCCTAAAGCTCAAACAACTTTAGTATCGAGTGTTGGTAGTGTAAGAAACAATAAACCCGAGTGTCAACAATTTAAGAGACGACATTTTGGATATTGCTGGAATAAAAGTGATACGAACTCATTTCGGTGATGATTCGAGTCATTTAAATGCCCGATCGCAAAATGGAGAAGTATCACTCTTAGTTTGAGTTTAAAGAAATTCGGTTAAGTATAGGTGTAAGCAATGGATTCTAAAAGGGGCTTAGGAATAAGATGGATAGTGGTTCGGCTAAGATAATAAAACAAAGCAAGGAAAAGATGATAGTTAGAATGGATAAGTAAGCTTAAGGTCAAGAATGAACCAATACTATGAAAGAGTATTGACCTGAGACTTATAAGACACGTGATAGAAGGTTGATAGAAAAGACCTTGACCCACTATCTATGAAAAGATAGGAACCAGAGGTATAAAGGGTTGAACACCACACTCAGTTGAGTGATAAGTTCACAAATAAACAGTATTGATGCCACTAACAAGCTAGATAAGTCAAGCTGAGTCTTAGAAGAATAATGAGAGTTGAATTAAACTGACAAAGATATAAAAAGTTCATAAAGTATCAAAAGTCTAAAATACATCTTAAGAGCTTCATATTTATAGCTCAAGTACAAGGCTAGCAGAATAGGCACTTTGGAGAGCTGAATGGACAGAAGTATTAGCTTAATGGAGCTGAAACTTCCATGAAGCTTCCTAGAACGTCCTTTAAAGCTTCTAAGCTAGTTGAAATAAATGTTGAGCTGGATGGACTTGCTTAGGTTCGGCCAAAAGGTGTGCACTTGCTTTAATGTGCTGCTTTGATCAACTGAATGGTTTTGAGCTTATTAAAGTTAGCTTGGGGTCTTCAATAGTTTTTGAGTGTGAACAAACGGAATTGAGTATCCTTTGTGTGTGAATGCCCCAAACCGAATGGACAACTAATGTGAAAGGAATTTCTAGCAATGTGAAAGCTCTTGGGCTGTTGGTGTCCACGAAGTGGCAGTTTGGAGAAAAGAGAACAGCAGCTCTCCTATGGCCATTGATGTTCACAAAAGGTTGCTTAGAGAAGAGAAATCAGCAACACACCATATTTAAGTCGTCCAAGCATTTACCTGAAACAAATAAATTTAGCTAATTAATTTGGCCAAGACATATTCAATTCGACTAGACAAATTAATTGAAACATGAAATTAATTTGTCTTAAACATAGACACATTAAAACAACTGTTAAACATGTATTAAACTAAGACACATTAATCCTTAATTAAAATGTCCAGATTTTGACATATTTAATCTGAATATTAATTATTTTAGCTAAATAAACTAATTTAATTAAAACCAAATTAAATGTTTATTTCTAGCAAGCTATGCATAAACTAAAACATCTTGAAATGAGTTCAATGAGCTAGGTACGAGCTAGATGAGCTCGAATCAGGTTGTGAGGGTTACTCGGCTGACTTGTCCACGATCGTTCGATTAGCCAAGCAACATTTTCTCCCTACACTCGATCAATTAAAGCTTGCAAACAAATTAACAGCTTTATTTTACACTTGGGCCCCTCGTGTCTAGGCCATTCTCAGTGCCGTCGAATTGTATCGAGACATAATGCGGCTAGGATCGCATCAAAAAGTAATAAAGCTTGTTCCAAATGTGGTTCGCCATATCATTTTATTCGAGATTGTCCTGAGTTATCCGAGAAAGACAAATATCAAAGTGCAAGATCGAATAATACAGCTACTAGAGGAAGACTACCTAGAAACACAGGAAATGTCACAAGTAGTAAAGGAGCAACAAGAGACTCTGCAATGAGATCCGAGGCCATGACACCAGCTAGAGCTTACGCTATTCGCACTCACGAAGATGCGTCATCACTAGATGTTATCATCAGTACATTTTCTCTTTATGACATTGATGTAGTTACTTTGATAGATCCTGGATCAACTCATTCGTATATCTGCATGAATTTAGTGTCTAGTAAGGATTTGCTTGTTGAGTCTACTAAGTTTGTGGTTAAAGTGTCAAACCTCTTAGGCAAATATATTTTAGTTGATAAAGTTTGCAAAAATTACCCTTTGATGATCCAGGGTTACTATTTTCCGGTTCTGGGTATGGATTGGATGACGTTATATGATGCTATTGTGAATTGTAGACGAAAGACTATTGAATTGAAATTTTAGAATAGGGAAATCATTCAAATTGAATCAGATGAGTCGAGTGAATTGCCTGTTGTGATTTTGATGATGCCAGCTCAAAGATGTGTAAGAAAAGGTTGCAAAGCTTATCTTGCTTATGTACTGGATACAAAAGTGTTTAAATCATAAATTGAATCTATGCCAGTAGTCTGTGAGTATTCGGATGTGTTTCCAAAAGAGTTACCGGGGTTACCATCGATCAGAGAGGTTGAGCTTGCTATTGAATTAGTGCCAAGAACATCACCGATATCTAGCTCCATACAGAATGGATCTGACAGAGTTGAAAGAATTGAAAGCTCAGTTGCAAGAGTTAATAGATAGAGGTTTTGCACGACCTAGTTTTTCACCCTGGGGTGTGCCAGTATTGATTATCATTAGCTCAACAAGGTTATGATAAAGAACAAGTATTCATTGCCAAGAATCAATGATTTGTTCGATCAGTTGAAAGGGGCAGCAGTGTTCTCAAAGATTGATTTGAGATCGAGCTAATATCAGTTGTGAGTTAAGGATTCAGATGTACCAAAAACTACATTCAGAACAAGGTACGGGCATTATGAATTTCTTGTTATGCCTTTCGGATTAACTAATGCTCTTACTATTTTTATGGATTTGATGAATCAAATCTTTAGACCATATCTAGATAGATTTGTGGTTGTATTCATTAACGATATTCTTATCTATTCACGAGATGAGTCTGAGCATGCCGAACATTTAAGGATTGTGCTACAAACCTTTAGAGAAAAGCAATTGTTTGCTAAATTTAGAAAATGTGAGTTTTGGCTCTGAGAAGTCAGATTTTTGGGACATATTGTTTCAGCGAAAGGTATACAAGTTGACCTGAGCAAGATTTCTGCAATTGTTGATTGGAAACCACCGAGAAATGTATCTGGAGTTAGAAGCTTTCTAGGGTTAGCTGGTTATTATCGATGTTCTGTTAAAGGATTCTTGATGATTACTACAATGATGACAAAATTATTACAGAAAGATGTAAAATTCAAGTGGTCTGAGAAATGTGAACAGAGTTTTGAACAATTAAAAACATTGTAAACTAAGGCACCAGTGTTGGTTCAACCTGAGTTAGGTAAAGAGTTTATGATTTACAATGATGCATCATTAAATGGTTTGGGTTTTGTTTTGATACAAAAGGGAAAAGTGATAGCTAATGCCTTCAAACATTTGAAACCTCATGAAAAGAACTATTTGACGCATGATTTGGAATTGGCTGCTACTGTTTTCACATTAAAATTTTGATGACATCATTTATACATTGAAAAGTGCCACATCTTTATCGATCATAAAAGCTTGAAATATATTATGACATAAAAAGATTTGACTTTGCGACAACGGAGATGACTTGAGCTGTTGAAAGACTATGAGTTGGTGATTGATTATTACTCGGGAAAAGTGAACGTAGTCACAGATGCTTTAAGCAGAAAATCATTATTTACTTTGAGAGCGATGAATACTCAGTTAACCTTGTCTGATGGTTCAATTCTAACTGAGCTGAAAGCTAAACCAGCTTTTGTTCAACAGATTTGTGAAGCTCAAAAGTGTGACAACGAGTTGCAAGTGCCTTCGAGATTGTTATAGCCTGTGATGATACCAGAGTGAAAATGGGATAGAGTTACGATGGATTTCATATTGGGATTACCCCTATCTCCGAAAAAGAAAGATATTATTTGGGTTGTCGTTGATTGACTGGCAAAATCTGCACATTTCATTCTAGTACGTAGAGGCTATTCACTTGATAAATTGGCTGAGTTGTACATTTAAGAGATTGTTAGATCGGGGTGACAATTTTGATTATTTTGGATAGAGACCCAAGGTTTACATCGCAATTTTCGAAGAAGTTGCAAGAAGCTCTGGGTACGCGGTTGAACTTTAGCACCGCATTTCATCTGCAAACCGATGGTCAGTCTGAGAGAGTAATTCAAATTCTCGAAGATATGCTTCATTGTTGTGTTTTAAAATTTGAAGGCAATTGGGAGAGATATTTGCCGTTGGTTGAATTTACGTATAACAATAGTTTTCAATCAAGTATTAAAATGGCACCATATGAAGCTTTGTATGGTCGCAAGTGCCAAACTCCATTGTACTGGACCAAACTTAGTGAGAAAAAGATTCACAGGGTTGATCTAATTAGAGAGACTGAAGAAAAAGGGAAAGCAATTCGTAACAGGTTGAAAGCAGCTTCAGATCGACAGAAATCTTACTCGGATTTGAAACGAAAAGACATTAAATTTTAGATTGGCAACAGAGTATTTCTAAAAGTATCTCCGTGGAATAAAATACTTTGTTTTGGTTGCAAAGGCAAATTGAGTCCGCGATTCATCGGGCCGTATGAGATTATTGAACGAATAGGGACAATGGCATATTGGTTGGTGTTACCATCAAAGTTAGAGAAGATTCAAAACGTGTTTCATGTGTTGATGTTGCATCAATATAAATCAGACCCATCACACGTAATTTCTCTGGCAGAGATTAAAATTCAACCTGATATGATGTATAACGAAGAACTGATCAGAATTTTAGCTCAAGAGGTTAAGGAATTGAGAAATAAACACATAATTTTTGAAAAAGTGTTGTGGCAACATCACGAGGTCGAAGAGGCTACGTGGGAGCCCGAGGAAGCTATGAGAAAATAGTACCCTAACATCTTTTCTGGCATGATTTTCGGGTACGAAAATTCTTTAGAGGAAGAGTTGTAATAGCCCATTTTTAGTCAAATTAGAATAGTGGTTTCGGGACCACAAATCTGAAGTATTTTAATGTTTACAACATAATAATATGTTTGTGTGAAATTTTCGTTAAGAAAATTTATTGTTTAAATGTTTAATTCGCTAAAAAGGACTAAACTACGTAAAGTACAAAAGCATTGTTCTATTAGTTAAAAGTACTAAATGACTATTAAATTAAATATTGGATTTCTTTATGCTGTAATTAGACCATTTGAAATATAAGTTGACAATTATGGACATGCATTAAGTCATTTTATGTTATATAACTAAGGTTAATTAAGTAAATATGTAAATAACTTAAAATAAATAAAACAAAACAAAGTTTTGCCTTCATATCAGCTTTTACCACCAAATTTTAGGGATTGAAACACCATTTTTGTGCTTTTGAAGGTTCGGTCATGGTACCTTGAGCATGTAAGTGATTTTTGACTTGGTTTTTATTGATTCTATGTTTTTGTGATTGTTGCAACTTAGTCTAGCTAGCCCAGGGACTAATTTGCAAAACTGTTAAAGGTTTAGGATGTTGCCATTGATGAATATGTATTAGTTTTAATGATTGATGATATATTATGAATGTTTGATGATAGTTATAAAAGTTTTATTAAGTGGTTTTTAGTGAAAATGCAAATTAGGGATTTAATTGTGAAATGTGTAAATTTTTTGGTTAAAATGTGAAATAAATGAAAGATATGGACTGCTAGGGACCTAATTGAAATTCAGCTAGCATGGGTTGTGGTTAAATTGCATGAATTTGTGATTTTATGAAATAAGGACTAAATTGTAAAAAAATGTGAAACATTAGGGTCAAATGTGCAAAAGTACTTTAAAGTGTGTTATGGACTAAATTGAATAGAGAGATTATTAAATAAGCTAAATTTCATATTATATAGATCAAGAAAAATGAAATATGGACTTAGATTGTGCGAAGAACAAAGTTTTGGATTAATCGACTTGTTTCACTGTTTTTGCATCCGAGGTAAGTTTGTATGTAATAAGCATTGTTTTAATTGTTTTTTAAATACCTTAATATTTCTTAAATTGTGGATTACGACCTTGCGGACACATTCAAAGAAGATTCAGCATTGGAAATCCTGGTTGAACCTTAGGAATAGAGTAGGATACAAAGGACATGTCATTATGGTTTACATTAAGTTGGCTTCGAGCGATTATATTGGCACTTCGGGTGCGAGATTCAAGTTGGCTTTAAGCCATGATATTGGCACTTAGGGTGCGAGACTTTCGAATATTTGACTTATATTCCAAATGGTTCAACGAGTATATCGAAGATATAAAATGGTAAGAATAGATACATAACAGTACAGGTATGTACGAAAACTATGTGAGCATCAAATTTATGGAAGTTATAAGTTCATGGTTATAGTTCTAATTGAATACAAGTTAATATTTTTATTTGAATGTTTTGTAGCATATTATGTTTATATTATTTGATTATGAATAAATGGTGAGTTTGCTTATTAATTCGTACAAGCTTACTAAGCTATATAGTTTACTTTGTCTATTTTTCGTGTTTTATAGTGAAATCAAAGCTAGCTCGGATTCGGGATTGTCAGAGAGTTCATCTCACTATCCTACTATCACTTTGGTACTTTTGAACTTATGTATTTTGAGTATATGGCATGTATAGGAGTTTGGTCATTTTGGTACATATATGTTAACTATGAATTTAGCCATTTGAGTTGGCTCGTAAATGTTAATATTTGGTTTTGTATATAGCCATATAAGTTGGCTTAATTTGCTTGGTTTGGTTATGTATATAATTGTGCATATGTCTTGTGTGTGAACTTGATGATGGATATATGAGATGCTTGTTGATAATAGGTATTGTGGATGTCAAATGGCTGATGAATTAAGAACATGTATACTTGTGAGTTTAGACAAATTGATGCATGTTTGAAAGTGGATATGTAGTTGAATTGGGAATATGAATTCGGTAGAAAATGCAATAGCATTTTGTGACACATGTGAGACTTATTATTGTTGATATTGAAATGGTATATTTTATGCTTGGTTGAGATTGGATGAGTGCCTATTTATGCTATGTTTTGTGCCATTTGAGTTTGGGGTAGGTTCATGTAAATTGGGTGGCAAAATGGCTTGGTAAATAGCCTATTTTTGTCCACACGGGTAGAGACACGGGCATGTGTCTCAGCCGTGTGTGACACACGGTCAGGTTGCATGGCCGTGTGTCCCCTGGTGTTGAAATTAAAATAAAGTCATTATGCTCCACACGGCCCAGCACACGGGCGTGCGACTTAGCCGTGTGGCATAAGTCAGTATATCCTAAGGTTTGGCACGGCTTGGCATACGGGCGTTTGTGGCCATTTTTATGTCACACGGGTTAGCCACACAAGTGTGTGTGTTGGTCGTGTGACCCAAGTTAGAGAGTTACACGGGGTCGGACACAGGTTGGGACACGGCCATGTGCTTCCACTTTGAATGTCCACATGGCCTGTGACACGGGCGTGCCTTTGGCCGTGTAAGACACATGGCCGGGCCACACGGGTGTGTGTCCTGTGTATTTTTGAAAATTTTCTAAGTTTCATAAAAATTTCTTGAGTTGTCGATTTAGACCCGAACCTTCTTGAATGCATGTTTTGGGCCTCGTAGGCTTGTATTAGGGACAATGTAATGGAATTTGAATGATGATTGCTTGATATTTGAAAAAGTATATGAAATGAATGTTTAATTGTTTTTATAGTCCGGTAATGCTCCGTAACCCTATTCTGGCTTTGAATACGGGTGAGGGGTGTTACAGTTAGGATGATAATTGATGTATAGAAAAGTGAACTCACCATGCGAGTTCAAGATGAACAGGTGACCTTTAATGTACTCAAGGCCATAATAGCTCCTGATGAGGTTAATGATTGTTCTATTGTCTCCAAGGTAGATTCGTTGGTTCCTAGAAAATTAGAATTCAATGATCTGTTGGAAGGTGTAACATCCTGAATTAGGGCATAGTCAGAACAGTGGTTCCAAGACCACAAATCTGAAGTAGAAATAATTATTTTATGATTATTATAAGGTCTATGATATGTTTACATGCTTGTGTGAAAATTTCATGAAGAAATTGAATAAATTGTGTGAAAAGTGTCCAATTTGACTTTAGGGACTAAATTGAATAAATTGCAAAATATGAGTTCTAGAAGTTTTTAGTATGAAATTGAATTGGATTTTTAATTAGAAGGTCTTAAATAGCAATTTGACCAAGTTCTAAAATTTTGGACAAAAATGGGCTTGGATGGATAAAATTTCAAAGAAAACCTAAAAGGGCATTTTGGTCATTGGGCCATTAAATGGACTAAAAGACAAAATAAAAGCCAAATTTCTTGTCCATCTTCTAACTATGGCCAAATATTGCATGGGAGAAGACATGGTTAGGGTTTTCAAGCTTCCAAGCTCAATAGTAAGTGCATTCAAGCCCCGTTTTTGATGTTCTTTACATTTTTAAAATCCCGATAACATGCTCTACTCATTTCTACCATTATTTTGAGCTAGGGTTTATGTTTAAAAATTTACCCATGAATGATATGCATGTGTTTTTATGTTTAATGGTAGAATATGAAGGCTCGGTGTGTAATAAATGACTTTTACTAAGTAATTTTCGGTGAAAACTCTAAAAATGACCGTTTTATAAAAGTTACAAAATTTGTCATCAAAGTGCGATTGAGTGGAAATTAGGGGCTGCTATAGTTATGAAAATTGTTCGTCTAGGCTTGAAATGCAAGGAAATTGAATAAAAATCATTTTACGAGCATTGGGGCAAAAGTGCAAATATGTAAAAGTTTAAGGGTCAAAATGTAAACTTGTAAAAATATGATTTTTGGACCCATATGAATAATGTGACTAATTAGTAGGCTAAATGTGATATTATAGATCAAGGAAAATAAGATTCAGGCTTAGAACGAGGTTGAACAAGGTTAAGCACAAACTCGAAATAAATAATCGTACTCGAAACCGAGGTAAGTTCATATGTCAATGATAATGCAATGATATTATTGTTCATACTTGAACTTAAATTGATGTGTTAACATTGTGTGATGGATATTTATTTAGTTTATATGAAGATTATATATGGTAATAAATCCCTAAATATAATTATATGCAATACCATGTTTATTTCATGGACTAATGTCTAAATAAACATGGAAATGTGTTGAATTGGATGTATATTGCATGATCAGCTTTGCATAACGAGATACTTGATGAAAAGAAAAAACCCCCGATTGAATAAAAAGGGAAATTCGATGGATAAACCATGGCTTACATGACTTGAGATCCTACATGTGTTGTAGAAAAGGATTTAGCCCGGACAGGTAATTCGATTAGGGTCTGAATTTAACCTGGACTGGTAATTTATATCCGAGCTCATTGAGAGTGCTTGTCGTTACAAGGGATTTAGCCTGGACTAGTAATCCCGACATCACTCCATGAGTTTATGTTACAAGGGATTTAGTCTGGACTGGTAATCTCGCCGTAAGATGTGAGGTTCGCGGGAGTGCATACTTGAGATGATCACTTGTATGACTTGACGTTAAATGGATTATCCATCGATATTTTTGAGAAAATCAACAGGTATTATAATAAATAATGCGATGAAAGTCCCGAGATGGGCGCGATGATAAAGGTAAAGTTAATTGATATGCTATGGATATGTACAGGTACGTACATTATACTCATAAGTGATGCCTTAATGAAATGTGATAAATGATGAGTAAGCGAATTCATGCATACGTATGTGTATACATGATGAACAAGTGAAAAGATTTGAAAGATGAACCATCCTTATGCTTATGATCTGAATTGTGTTGCAATATCATGTTAACTTACATTGTGTAATTGAATATGCGATTTATGAAATAATGAGTCCATGATCAATGTGATAATGAAATTATGATAGCTATTGTGATTTTGCACCGAAATAGTGTTGAACAGCGGCAGTAGTCTGACTTTGAAAAATCACCATAAATGGTGGAAGTCGAATTAGAGGCTTAATAATATATAAAATTAAATCTTAATGAGTCTAGTTTCACATAAAGGAAACGATGTAAGCAAAATAATTTTGTATTATGAGATATTTGTATTCTTGTGAGACAGAGTCGGAGTGATTCTAGACTCCCCTTTCTTAACTTTGGAAAATCACTAGAAATTGTAAAAAATAATTATGAGTTAAAATTCATATTAATGAAATCATTAATAAGTCTATTTTCAATATAATGAGACAGGAACATTATCTGAGTCTCGTACTATGAGATATTTGATTTTTAGTAGATAGAGGTTGAAGCTGTCAGACAGTAAAACAAGGGAGAGTTTAAAGAATAAAATGTACTTATGGGCTTGACCAAAAATTCTGTAAATTTTATGGAAAAAAGATATATGAGTTTAGTTTTAGGGAAAATTAAAAAATCTTAATTTGGAGTTCTTTAGCTCCAGATATAATTAAATTAGTGACTACGACTTGAGAAAACAACATAACCAGAATATGAGTAAAAGTGTCATTGTGGTTGTTTGCCTAAGGAAACATGTTGTTATAATGCTTATTATTTTCATATGGACTTACTAAGCTTTAAGCTTACTCCCTCCTCTCTATTTCCTTAGTGTTCTCAGGTTGGCTCGGGGTTGGAGATCATCGGAGGCAGCATCACACTATTAAGCTATCAACTCTAAAGTATTGTCATACGTGTATTAATCACTTTCAAGTGAGTGGCATGTATAAGGAGTAGTTTTTATATTAGATGTTGTTATGATTAGCCAAATGTACCGGATTATATTGATCTACTTTACATAGCCATGAGATGTGGCTTATTATGGTTATGGCTTGAAAGCCTAATTATTCCTGCTATAGGTTAATGCATGTCATGTGATTATAATTAGTTGTTATGAATAATTAGTATAACACATGTACACGATGAATGCCCTAGAACCATTCGAGGTGGTCGTGGCCATGGAATGAATATGTGGCCTAGTAATAAGTTGATAATGATTAAACATGGACAATTGTAAAATGTGTAGAGATTAAGTATTGAGTAATAAACACATGTATGACAACATGAAAATTATTTAATTGAATTTCACCAAAGGTTTATTAACTATTAAATTGATGCTATAATTTGGGTCCATGATGTGTAAAGTATGGGAAAGAATTAAGGACAACATAAGGCTTAGAAAATA
The DNA here is from genome assembly GCA_025698475.1 of Gossypium anomalum. Taxonomy (NCBI): domain Eukaryota; kingdom Viridiplantae; phylum Streptophyta; class Magnoliopsida; order Malvales; family Malvaceae; genus Gossypium; species Gossypium anomalum. Next base: position 47,609,649 of record CM046963.1, read on the forward strand.
GCTAAGTGTGGGACACACAGGCAGAGACACGGCCATGTGTCTCAACTATGTGTAGGACACGGTCTAGCACACAGGCGTGTGGCTTGACCATGTGGATCAATTTGTTTAGCTAACATCATAAATAGAGAGTTACATGGGCTGAGGACACGAGCGTGTCCCAAGCCACACAGGCGGTCCAACCCACATGGGCTTGTGACTCTCCAAAGCAAGAAAATTGGTTAAGTTGCCCAAAGATTTTTAAAGTTCTCAGTTTAGTTCTGAACCACCCCAATGTATGTTATAGGCTTCGAAGGCCTGTATAAGGGAATATATGCATGTCTTTGAGATGTTTTAATTTTGGGCAAAAATTTTTGTGGCCCGGTTTTGTATGTTGTGAATGTTTAAGTCCGGTAACACCTCGAACCCTGTCCCGGTGTAGGATACGGGTAAGGGGTGTTACAGAAGGTATTTCATTTAACTCACCACATCAAGATGAAGATGATACACGTTTAGCCTTATTGGAAGCTAACTCGAAAGGATTCAGATCAAAAGTTCAGATTCATCATTAAAGCTATCATCATAAGAGAACAAGTAACCCAAATCATCAAGAGAAGAGCCACCTAAGTTAAACTTAACGGTTTTGAAAAGGCACGAGAAGGGTATCGAGTGGACTATTGCAAATATTTGAGTTAATAATCTTTCTTTTGTACTCACAAGTTATTAGACACTGAAAAGGGATCTATTGAGGGACAGAAGAGTTTGATCTAATATCGAGTATTTGATCTTGGGAAACTCAAATCTTAATGGGTAAAAGAAAGGATCATTTATCCCACCTATGACAATTCGTGGGTAGGACTTGTACCAAAGAAATAGGGTATCACGGGTAATGAGTTGATTCCATCAAGGACAATCACGAATAGGCAAATTTGTGTCAATGATAGAAAGTTGAGCAAAGCAATGTAGAAAGACTATTTCCCACTGCTATTCCTTGATCAAATGTTGAACATAATTGCTAGGCAGAATTATTTTTTTCTTTCTAAATGGGTATGATTGGTATGATAAATGGTCATTTGACATTGCTTCGGTTACTGACGATCACCAATGACATTGAACAAGTTCTCTTCACTTTCTCTGTCGTTATTTTATTTTTCTTTTTTTTTTCATTTGAATAAATGACGTAATTAGAAAATTTTTTCTTGAATTAGTACATTAAATTAATTCTATCTAAAGAGATTAGTATTTAAGCGGGACCGCTTTTAACCTCTTTAACCTTTCTTGGGAACTTAATTTAATGTAATTTTCTGAGAAAATTTTCTAAATAGCCTAAAAGGAGTTTTAATTTTAATTTTACTTTTAATTTTATGTTCAATAAGAGGGTTAAAATTGGGCTAAGTACTAATCTATTTATTTGTTTAGTTTTATTTACAGATAATAAAACTTTATAGTTTGAGCTCGAGGCCCAGAACAGTGAAGAGGAGAAAAATACCCAAGTTTTGTCGTCCACAGGTTCTGCTAAAACCCTAAATTTGTCACCAACTTATTTCCCTCCATGCCTTGCCGCCCAAGTTTTTCTATAGCAAAGTCCTTGCTAGTTATTTACCCTAATTCACCACTATAAAACCCCCTTTCCACCATCATATTTTCCAGACCCCTTAAGTAATTAACTTTAACCCTAGCCTCAATCTTTTTCATCTCTTAGCCATTGGCCTTAAAATCCAAAAATATCCCTTACAAAATTTTCTCCTTGCTGTCAGCCTCAAAAAGCCTAAAATCTTCTCCAAAACTTTTCTTTGTCATCGCACTGCCTCATCGCTATAGCAAGCTTTTTACCCCTTTGCCGCCGTAACTCCATCTTCGTTGCAACTTTATCATCCCCGCACCACTGTCAAAACATAACTCCTTGTCAGTTAGCCATGACTCAAAAGAGAACTAGATCTTTGAAAACTTCTACTGAAAACCCGATTGTGATTCAAGATGAAGAAGCAAGGGAGAGATTTGATTCTATCTTCAAGAGTCAACCCACGTTCCAAGAAAAAGGTTTCAACTTGGAAAGAAATGATAAGATGATTGTGCGATTGTTAATTCGAAAAACAATAGATGCTCTAAAGTGGAATCAATTTTGTATGCACAATCATTGCCCGAAGAGGAATTAGTAAGAGAATTCTACGCCAATTTAACTGTGCCAGACGCTTCTGAAGGTCTTGTTCATAAGAAGAAGGTACCTTTACTTCTAAATCATCAATAATTTGTTTAATCTGCCTAATGTTGAAGAAGATGAATACTCTACCATGATAAGAAATATCAATAGGGATTTTATTCAAGAAGTAATTAACATTGTTGCAAATCTGGGATCCCACTGGATCATAAGAAAATATGGCAGTCACTCTTGCCGAAGGGAGTTCCTAAAACCAGTGGCTAAGGTATGGTTCTACTTTGTACGATATAGCTTCATGCCTATAACACATAATTCCACCATCTCGATGGAATGAATGCTTTTGTTATATGCAATTATGACAGAAAAGTCAATCATTGATGAGAAAATTATTCTCAAAGAAATGCAAGATTGTGCTAAGAAAAAGACAAAAAGCGCTTATTTTCCATTATTAATTACTTCACTTTGTTTGCGAGCATAAGTTCGATTAAAATAAAACCTTAAAGGTTTATATGTTCAATGTTGCAAAACAAAACATGACCTTGAAAGGTTAGTGGAGAATGTAGAACAGTTGAATTAGATTAAACCAGATGAACCAAAACTTGAAGAGTTATCAACTAATTCTGATCCTGATGCTAACTTAATAAATGAATCAAGAAAAGAAGAATCTAAAGGCGAACCGGAAAACCCTGAACAAGGAATGTAATCAAGTATTGTTGAACCAGTTGAGCCAAATGTTAATCCTGAATACATGTAATTTGTCTCCTAGCTATTCACTTAGTTTACATAGGCTTATACTATTTTTGCAAGACATTTCAACTTAACTTAATACTTCCATTTTATAAAACAACTAATTAATCATAATAACTTTCAATTACGTTGAATTAAACACATAAAAAGTGTAATAATTATGAGCATAGTAATTGTAATACAAACTTCCCAACAACGATAGTTAATGACACTCAATGACAATTACTTGACAACTTTTCATTTCCCATGTTTACCAACAAGCTGGTCTGTTTTTTAATTTAGATATAATAGTTTAATTCAATTAACCAAATTAAACATCTTAAAACACCTAAATTCATGAAATTAACCCTTTAATGACATTTTACACATTTACCCTAAACTTTCATCTTTTATTCAATTTAGTCCTTAACCCAAAATTTTCAAATTTAACATAATTATACTAAAATTAAGCTAACCAAATTCTTTATGGTCCCTGAACAACCTATATTCATCATAAGTTTACGAGTATTACATGATAATTTATAATTTTAACAACTAAATCTCTAAAATTTAAAATTAACTAAAATCACTTTACAAAATAGTCCTATTTAACTATCAAACTTAATAATCTATCATTAAAATTAAAAATCACTACAAATTCATCAATGGAAAAATCCTAAACATTTAATAATTTTACGAATTAGTCCCGGGTTAGCTAGACTAAGCTACAACGATGTCAAAACCATAAAAATTACTAAAAGTAAGTAACAAAAACGTACCATGCAAGGTGAACTAAGCTTAGCCATTAAACTCATAAAAATGGTGTTTCCCTTCTTTCAATTTCAGTGATGGAGATGAATGAAGATGATAGCTATTTTTGTTATCTTTTAATTTTTATTTATTTATTAAATTACCAAATTAACCTTGGGTTTTAAATTAAATTTCATCCTAAACCCATTACCTAACCGTCCACTATGTTTCAAATATGTATAATTGCCATATCAAAACCCAAAGTTCATGATTTATAACTATTTAATGCCATTAAACCTTTAGTGAGTGACTTTTGTAGCTTATACGATTTGGCCCTTTTTACTTAATTAATTACCTTGACATTAAAATTCCTTAGCCAAAATTTAATATGACACTTTAACAACCCTATAAATAATAAATATATCATAAAATATTGGTTCATTGGTTAGAATTGTGGTCCTGAAACCACTGTTTCTGACACCACTGAAAACGAGTTGTTACACGGTACTTAAGCAGTCTTCATAACTCACCCCTCTTTTCTGAAATCCTACCTAGTGTACAATTCTCATTCAGTAATTTTTTATTTTACAATGAGAACATTGCTTCTTTTAAAAGGGGGTAAGGGCCAATCTTGCATGATTTTTAATTTTTTTTTTCAATTTTCACACATAAGTATGCTAAAATAAAGTATTGTTCAGAGAAGATTTTTGTTAATAAGTTAGCTCATATGCAAGCATCATTTTAATTTTATTTAAGTACTTTTTATATGTTAGCTAAGTTTTGAGATGTTTCTATTTTTCATTAGTCTTATGTAGTCTTTGCCATTAAATTTACTTTTCATTAGCAATTAGGCGTGCATGAAGGTTTAAGTCTTTAGAATTGTCCTAGTTACTTTCTTGAGGTGAAATCCTAGTAGGCATAAGAATATGAAAATTATATAGGGACATTTTGTTTGATCATTTGGGCCTTTCAAGCTTACCATATTTATAATTAACCCTTGAAACCTTACTTTGAGCTATATTACCTTTGTTATTTGATTTACCTACATCATAAGCCATTTTACCTTATTTTCATAAGTTTTACCTTGTCTTTGCACCAGTTTTAATTTTACTTGCTTTGTTGAAAAGAAATCTTGAGAAAGAAGTCAAAAGGAGGTATATGCTTAAAAAAAATCATGATCAAATGTTGATGTATGATCAAGTCTTATGGTCAAAGTGTTTAGAAGCAGGAGTTAAAAATTAAGTTTAGAGGTGTTAGCCCAATTAGTAAGGTGGATTGTGCTATGAAGATCCAAGGTAAGTTTAAGGTTATTAAGCCTAAAAATCACTTCTCTTTATCCCAACCTTGAGCCTAGCCTCATTACAACCTTATAAAAGACCTACTGATTTTGATAATTTGCCAAGTATAATAGTGAAGAGAATTTACTAAGTTCAAAATATGAAGACCATTAATTAAACCTTAGGATCATTTGTCTAATTAGATAAGTAAATTTTTTTGAATGGTAGATTTTATATACAACTTTGAAATGCATGCAAATTATGACTTATGATAACATTTTCTTTTACTTAATTTTGGGAATAATATTTGCATATGAACGACTTATCAGCAAGAAGAGTTTGTGAGCATAAATTTGTTGATACATGGTTATTTGAAAAGTTGACTCTACTGAAAAATTGTGCAAGATTGCCCTAAATTTTTGCTTTGCACAACATTTCTTGAGATGAGCAGTGGATTAAGTTCGGGGTGTGATAAGTCTAAATTATATAGGTTTATTTAGCACCTTTGGAATTTCTGCATATCTCGGGCATGTGGATAGCTAATTGTATAATTTTAGTTCATATTGACACATTGGGCATAATTTATGTAAAATTTGTAATTTTACATAATTAGGTGTTAATTTTAATTAATTTCACTGAATTATGCTACATGAGAATTGCTTGTTTAAAATGCTGCAGTATGGACCACTAAATTACTTAATGTTGGGAGCTAGTAAGGAAACACATGAAAGTGAGTTAGCTATCAAATAATATGGACAACAAGCTGATGAATTGGGCACATAAAAATTGCTCTAACCCAACTTGGAAGATGGCTGCTAAAAAGAATTAGTCTACTTTCTAGTTCGGTTGCCAAACTGTCCAATAGAGGGAAAAGGAGCCCAAATTCGGCAAAGACATGAAAAAGCTGCCCAAACCAGATTTGGAACAATTGGAGGAAGGCCCTTACATGTGTGAAAAATTACAAATTAGTCCCGACTAAGTCCCTTGATTACCGTCTAACCCCATGCATTGAATCAAGGAAGAATTGGTCACAAATCAAGCAACTAACAAACTTTTCATCCCAAAAATCAAGGTCGACCATGCATTGAATATTCTCAAGGTATGTGCATGCTATTTTTAACAAACTGTGAAGCTCTCCCTCAAATATAAATAGCACATTCCATTCACCTTTGAATCCATCCCTCAACACTCAACATTCTCTCACCTTTCTCTCCCATCTTCTAAGCCTAAAGCTCTCCATCTTCCCATTTCTTTTAGTTAGCCTTTCCTTTCAAGAAAAACTCTTTTGGCCAGCCACCTTGAGGAGCAATTTATGAGAGAGCAACCACGAAAATTGGAGGAAGCCACCATAAACAGTCTTCAAGGAATCATCAAATTCATCAAGAGTTTCTTCTTCCTTTATCTTTAATTTGTTATTAGTATTTAAACATGTTCGCAAATTGTTTGATTGTTTTTCCATTAATGATGATGACATAAATTGTTTCAGCTAGAATAATTGTAATGATTTGATTAAATTCACCCAATTCATGTTTTTTATTGTTCTCTGTGTAACCCCTTGAATCGAGCCTAGACATTACAGCCCAATCTAAGCAATTACATGGGCCATAGGTACGGTGAAAATTTGAGTTGAAGTAAATTGGTTTAACCTTTGGAAAACACGTTATAGTAATTCTCTTAAATATGGTGTTTTTAATATAAATTTGAAAGAACGCTTGTTTAATATTTGTAAAACAACTTGATGTTCCTCTAATTAAAATTTGATAAATTGAATTTGCGGAAAATGGTTTGATTAGGAAAAATACCAAATTATTTAATCCATAGTATAGAAATCCATGCAAATTGTCTAATGTCCAAAATTTAAAATCCCATGCAATGATTCAATAGTATATCACAAAAATTACATCCCAAATAAAAGTTATAAAGTCCATAAAAGTCCAAAAGATAATAAAAATCCATAACCATGAAAACTAATTTCTGAGAGCATCTTTGATGACCGATTCTGAGTCCTAACCACGAGAATTATCTAAAACACACAACTAATGTGAGCAAACTTTAAAAGGCTCAGTGTGAGATCAAGACAAATATATTTACATACATATCAAAATATATCAATCAGACATCATAATATTCATGATTTATAACACTAATACTTATGCACGGACATATCAATGCATATTTAAAAACGATGCACATTTTATAAAAAGTTCTTACCCATCTCTGCTACACACCACATAATGAGTTCCCTAGAAATCATGAATTCATAACACCATTTGTGGACAAGCAACCATTGATTTGTAGATAAACTAGAACTGATAACACTTTTATGGACAAGCCATTACTGATATACATATATAATGCCACTAATAAATTTGGTGGACAAGCCACCACTGACTTGCAGATATACTGCCACTACTTCCACCTTTTTCAAAATCTCGCCCCATGCATGTGACATGGAAATTTCACTTTTAAGCACATGTGAATCACTTTTAACACTTAGGCATGTGGATATGCTCATATAATAACATTCCACTAGTCATCACTTTAACATGTTTAGTCATGTTTGTCACTTTAGATCATATATCACAATATTCACATATATATATATATATATCACATACTTGAATCAACAAATATATCACATAAGCCACGCAACACATGTCATAAGAATGAGATTGCACATACATCATTATTATAATAATCACATCATATCACATATCTTATGCGTTACACAAAATGTATTTCAGATAGAGTCACTTACTTGGGCTCTTTGTAAAGAGTTTTTCAACTCCTCTTTGATTATTTAGTGTGCTCATGATTGCTTAAAATTAATTTATTAATAGATAAAAAAAACTATATCACAAACAATAAGTAGAATCAATCCTACACCTTTTGTCGTAAATTCGATTTGCCACAATCCTTATTAACGATTTCACTTTGATCTAACTCGAAAGACGTATTTAACAAATGAGTAATTTTTATTGATTAGGATTTGATTAAAAATAATTTATCACTAATAAATTGATTACTAATAGCCTCACCAACACTTACCCTGCGGTTTTAGACTCCTCGAAAAGATGATTTCTAATGCGAACTTAGGGGTCTCCCCTATGATTATCGTTTGGTACTTCAAGATTGTTACGAATAGTATTGGTACAATAATAAATAAATAAATAAATAAAATATAATTGTCTCTATGACCAATATACCAATCGGCCAAGGGATGAAATTACCAAGAGGAGGAGTTTACAATTAAAATAACCCACACTTACAACTTGATTAAATTAGAATGGACAATGAATCAAAAGAGGAACGAGATCAGAGATTTGAGAATCTAATAGAATTGTTAGAGCAAAGAGAGAGTGTAAGTTTAATAAATGTGAGGAAGAACAAGGAAAATAGAGGAGGAAGAAAATGGAAGAAATTCAGTCACCATCGACGTTGGTGATAGCGATGGTCTGGCAACTAGGGAGTAATGGTCCGGTGATAAGTGAAGGAAAGAAACTAAAGGGGTTCAACACAAAGGGAAGGAGTAAGAAAGTAAAAATAGAGGAGGAGACGAACCCACGGTGGCACACGTCAGTGGTCACGGCAGTGATTTGTAGTAGCAACAAAAAAAGAAAGAGAATGGTGGCTAAAGGTGTGGTGACAGGTGGTGCTAGGGTCGGTCATGGTGGAGAAAGGGAGCAAAAGAAGAAAAAGAGAGAAGGTGGTGGTTAGAAAAAGGGAGAAAAATATATGAGTATGGAGAAAAAATGTGAAAATGTATAACAGAGGGAGGTAGGGACGGCGAAGGGGTTGGGAATGAGAGGAATTGTTTGGTCAATAATGACTAGGTTCAATGAACCTTTACTAAAGCTAAGGTATAAAGTTTTCGTAAGGGAGGGAGACATGGAGTGAAAAGGGGATCATGCACCCTTAACATAAGGTAAGTTTGACTCTTAAATAAGGAAAGGAATCCTCCAAATTATGGTGACTATAGGGGTGGACATCAAGCACTAAAAACTGGAACGATGAAAATGTGCAAGTTTAGACAATCGCAATAATTGATAAAGTGACAAGTAAATGTCGAGTTATCGTATCCACAGGGACTGTGTAAAGAAATATTTATGAAATGCAACTAAAAACACTTCGGTGAAGGAAAGTCTTTTGTTTTGAAAAAAGGTTTAATAAAACTAGATTTTAAGTAAGTAAATTAACTAAGAAAAATTAAAAGGTAAAAATTCCAAAGCACAATTTTTGAAAAATAAGTTTAATCAATATGACATAATTGTGTTAGATCAATTACATTTCTTAACTTAATATTACTAAAACAATATTCATGTTGTTACAAATAAATTCACAATAACTTGGTAATTTGTTAACTATAACACATATGGACTCACTAAATTAACTAATCTTTTGAACATATTACTATGCCAATTCAAACAATTAATAAATTTAAATAAGCAAGTAAAAGGTTAAGTGAGGTAACAATATATTTCTACATTAAAACAATTTATTCACAATAATCTTGCAAGTTATGCAAAGCTAATGTACCGTTTAATACTGTCGCTAGCCGTTTAATATCATCACTAATTTAACCCTCGGCTACATTAGAATATTAAACATGCACTGATTAACTATTGTGTCAATTAATTATAATTTCAATACAATTAATAATTAATTCATTAGTTACCTTACAATTATAATGCAAATATAACATAATCATTGTTTTAGTTAATCAAATAATTTACCAAGACCTATAACAACACAAACATGATTTTAGTAACTTAAATAGATGAAATGCAATCAACCTAACACAAATTAAATTTAAGCATTGTTAATTAAATTAAGAATAAAAACAAAACAAATATTCATAGTGTAACATCCTGATTTTCGGGTTTTTCGTAATTTTCGAGAAATTGGTAAAGTTGTTAAAATTTGGTATTTGGTAGTGAAATTCATAATTGGAATATGTAAATGGGCCTAAGGAAGGCCCATGTGTTGGCCAAAACCCGGTAGAATTTTTGGATTTTAGACTTAAGGAGTTAGGGGCTTTGGATAGGTAGCCTTATTAAAAGATATGGGTAAAATGTAACACAAGAGAGCCCCTGGCAAAGTGGCTAAGTGACGCCACTAAGGAGCTAAAAAGGTGGCGTGCAAGTGTCTGGGGAGAGCCAAGGTTCAATTCCCTAAGCTGGCAGTTGTGGTGTTCTTTTTATGTCTTGAGTAGGCAGGAGTTGGAAGCTGAGTGGAACTCTATTGGGGAGAGTTTGAATCAGTCAAATGCATGGATTAAGGAGTGATAAGGGGAGAGATTTTGGGGATTTGGAGAGAAGCTAAGAGTTGGCTGAATAGTGGGAATTAGAGAGGGGATTTCGGCAGAGGAGTATTAGGTTAGTATTTCGGCATTTAGGGACTTAGTTGTGCCGTTTTCTTCTGTGTAAACACCATAAGATTATTCTTTTCTTCCCTTCTTCTTCTCTAGCCGAAACTCCCTATAGTTTAGAGAGGCTGTCATTTTGAGGTATAGGCCTTATTGGGCTTTGTCATTTCTTTCTTATGGTTTGTGTAGTGGAATAGATAAACTTTGGAGGAGCAGCAAGGCTTGGGGTATCGACTTGGATAAGCTCGAATCGTATCATCGGACCCGGTGAAGGTTGTCATGGGAGACTCTGTTAGCAAAACGTCACAAAACAGGTGTGTAACAACCCTCGTAGTAGCTTAGGCTAATATTCGCAGAAAAGTCGTAATGCCAAATTCTGGCATTTCGAGAACTTGAGATTTTGCATGTGGTTTTAGATGCGATAAGAATGATACGATTGGTGTTTGGATCGATGGAACAGGTAAGGGCGCAATTCTGTGCACGTTGGTAAGTTGGGCCTCGATGGGCTGAAATTGGGCCCAATTGGCTTCCTGGCCCATTTGGGTAAATTTGATAAAAATGGAACTTGGATATATTGCATGATAACACGGTTAGATCTATTGTAAAAGTTGGGTTAAGTGAGCATAAAGGGCTAAATCGGCATTCGTAGGGCCCATTAGGGGTTGTGGCCCAAAAGCCCTAATTTGATAAAGTGCATTAAAAACACTGTTTAAACACTTGAGAATAGTGATAATTGTTAATGAACGTGGAAACTCTTGATAATTGGTAAATTTATGAAATTACCCTAAGATATGAAAAATGACCGTTTAGCCCCTAAAAAATGACCTTTATACCCCTAGGTTTTTATTATGAATATGATGCATGAGATATTGATATACATGATATGACACGATATGCACATGATATGTTATGACATGCACATGATATGCACATGATATACTCATTATATGCATAGGTTGGGTTTTGATATGAATGGAGGAAGTGCAAAAGGGGCTTTGCCCTAGTTTACCGAAAAGGGCTTTGCCCTAGTTATTAAAAGAGGCTAGGCCTCCAGTTATATGATAAAGCAGCTACGCTGCCAGTGGAGAGTTTGGTTGGGTGGGTTGAGTTATTCCCCACATGGAGAGTTTGGTTGGTACGGGTGGAGAGTAGCGGATGGTGGGTAGAGTAGTCTCCCCAAATGGACTTGATTACATCCATTAATATTACATGTGATATTGAAATGGGCCTATGGGCCATACTGTTTACAGTAAAGGCTTCGGCCCAGTGATATGATTAATGAAAAGGCTTCGGCTAGTAACCGTTAAACGAAAGGTTTCGGCCCAGTATATATCGAGATTGAATTTGGGCTTAGGCCCAGTATGCGGATTTTAGTTTGGGCTCCAAAAGGGGTTTGTTGCACACTGAGTTTCCAAACTCACCCCCCTTTTTCCTTATCTTTACAGGTGAGCCTTGATGTGGAGACTTGGAGCCGGAGGGGATTTAGAGTGGCCATGGTGATCACGTTTGGACTTTCCAATAAGTAACCATTTTTTTTTCAGTTTATCCCCACTATTAATACTATTTATTTTTGGGATGTAATAAGGCCATTTTAACTATTTATTTGGGATTATTTTTATTTTTTTCTTATAACTCTATTTTTTTCTGATAATAATTGAACATGGGCTAGACTTAGGACGCGTTTTCAAAATGTTATTCATTTTCAAAATACCACAACGATACAAATAATCGGTATATCAAAGATGACTACTTAAATGAATTTCAACTCGTTTAACAAAGTGTGGCACTGGTTGTGGGCATGTCTAGGATTGGATCCAATCAAGAGCTTCGTATTTAAGCAGCCTTCATGGCTCACCTCCTCTGTTTCGGATACCTACCTGGTGCACAGCTTCCATTCACTTTGTTAACTTAACAAAAGACGATCTTTTAACACTAAAACAAAGCATGGGTTTTTAAAACTTCAATGTGACACGTCGGATTTGGCCATAACGTCTGGGCTGGGTTTGGGTGTTACACATAGGCATGTTCATAACAACACAAGAAAAGTTAAAGGATAGGAAACCAGAATCAAATCTGGTGTTTCTCCAAAGCCAGACCAGTTTGCTGCTCTCCTTCTCTGCTCATTCTGTTGAACTGAGGCTTCTATAAGCACTTGAATATTGCACCCAAGGTGATTGAAGGGCTCTTTTCCAAGTGGGAAATCAGCAAAGGAAATTAGAAGGAAAAAATTGGGAAACAAGAAGGGAAAGTGAGTGAAAGAGAGAGAGATGTGTGAGATGAGAGGTGTGTTGAATGAATAGGTGAAAGGGGTATTTATAGGTGGGAGTGGATGCTAAAAATAGAAAATAATTAGCAGCCATTAACTCCCTCCATGGCTGCCCACCACTCATGCACAAGTTGAAGATTTCAACTTGCTATATTTAGACAGGGGCAAATCTACAAAAGCATAATAAATGGAGGGGCTTGAATGCGATTTCAAGGAGACTTCAAGGAATGATTTGCAAGTCAATAAATCAGCTAATTTGAGCTGATTGGGTCAGCATGTTGGACGGGTTTGGGTAGCCCGTTTGCTTTCTTGGATCAGTCTTTCATTTTAGCATAACTGGGTTTTCTTTCCATAATAAAATTAATAATAATTATTTAACCCAAAATAAATTAGATTAAAATTAAAATTAATTATATTATGTATTAATATTCATAATTTGGATCATCTTAGGCTGAAAAATTAATTCGCCTCAATGCTTCAAGAATCGCTTCACGGTTTTGAGCTTCTAACAGTGTCTACCAAGCCAATTTTCACCCTTTGTGCAAATCTATCGAAAATAAATCAAAATTTATGAAAATTTATTATAAAATTAATTAAAATTCAATATATTAATAATTTAAGTAAAATTTAATTATTTTATAATTATATTATATTTTTCAACAAGAATTATTATGAAACTACATGAATTTGTGTTAAAAAGGGCATGAAAAAGTCTACATATTTTTGTGTTTCCAATAACACATGGAAAAAATGTCTTACAAATTAAATAAAAGGAGTGTGAACAAGAGGGCTTGAATGTAAGACCGCTAGGATAGCTAAGGAGCATTTAAGCCACTAGACCACTCCATTCCTTGTTCTCATTCTTGCGCATATATTAATAAAAACATGGGATGTGACAACTCTACCCTCCTTATAAAAAAATTCATCCTCAAAATTTACCCGATGGAAAAAGGTGAGGATATTGTTGTCGCATTGAATCTTTCAGCTCCCAAGTGGCCTTATTAGAGCCATGATTCTACCATAAAAATTTTATGATAACCTCAATCTCCTCAATCGAAACTATATGAGAAGGGTCAAATTGATATCTCCTCAACATGGACATGTGAAAAATGTCATGGATACAATCCAACTTTGGAGATAACTCTAGCTGATATGCCACTGATCCTACTCTTTTAATGATGTGATAAGGTCTGATTAACCTCGGACTCAATTTCCCCTTTCGACCAAATCCCAACACTTTTTTCTAAGGCAAAACCTTAAGGAAGATTTGACCACCAACACTGAACTCTATATCCTTCCTCTCAAAGTCAGAATAAGATTTCTATTGATCTGGTGTCGATATCAAATGATCCCAAATAATATTCATAGTATTCTTAGTTTCTTGCACTAGATCTGATCCTAACACTTTCTTCTCTCCAAAATCAATCCAAGAAAGAGGTGTCCTACACTTGCATACAAAGAAAGCTTCATTAGGAGCCATCTGAATGCTCAACTGAAATCTATTATTATATGCGAATTCAACAAACAATAGATGTACCTACCAACTACCTCAAAAATCAATCACGCAACCTCTCAACATATCATCGAGAATCTAGATAACCCTCCTAGATTGTCCATCAGACCGCAGATGGAAAGAGGTACTGAAGTTCAATTTTGTACCAAGGGCTTCATGTAGATTCATCCAAAACTGATAAGGATCCCAATAAGAAATGATAGAAACAGGTACCCCGTGAATTCTCACAATTTTAAAGATATACAATTTCGCCAACCTCTGTAACAAATAAACTGTACGCATGATAACTCTTCAAAAGAGTTATAATTCATATTTTTAAACTTAGTTAACTGCTTGTACTCAAGTAAAATTAGTTTCATTTTAGTTAATTGCATGATTATTTTCAGTTAATCGAGCATTTCATGTAAAAACTTGGGATGGTGACGACTTTAGTACATCTACACTTTTAATTGTTGGTGGAAAGGCTTTACAGTGGTTGAATGACATGTTTGAGGAAGAAAGATAGCAAAGGATGGAGATTTGTCGAGGTATTATGAAAGATTGTCATGGTAATGATGAGAAGAAAACAAAAAATAACCAATCATCAATTAGAGCATTTAGGGTTTGGCCCCCTAAATGCACATGTAATGGAAAATATTCACCTCAAAATTAGGGAAAAAAATAATCATTGGTTGACGGCTTTTACCCTCAAGGAGGACCTAAGTATAAATGAATAAAAAGGGAGGTATGTCATGGAAAAGAGTGCAAGGTATGGTTGATTTCAAATACGAAGCTTTGATAGAGGTCTCTTTGTGACAAAGAGGGTAATTTGAGCTACTAAGAGCTTAGGTGAAGACGCACACTAGACGTCAAGTGGGGGGAATTTGTGTTCTGAACCCAAATTTCTTTCTCTCCAATTTTTTCTAAATTTGTTGATTTAAATTGTTATTTTGGGATGTTGATGATATTAAAATACTTGAATTTTCATAGCCCAGTCATGAGCTAACATAGCATAGCTGGGGATTACTTTTGATGATTTTTAACTTTGATGAATGTTATTGGATGAATATGGTTCAGTTTACTACTTTACAGAATGTGTATTTCTATTTAAATGCTTGGACCAAAGAAAAAGCTTGATAAGTCTGAAAGTAATTTAATATCAAAAAATTAGGTTGCTTGGACCAAAATTGGGTAATATGAGAAACGGTTGAGTGAATTGCTTGTGTAAACCCTAAACATAGAGATTTACCTTATGCGATTTAGAGGATTGTGCTTCAGTCATGGTTGCTAATTCTTAGCCTATAGATGTATAGTTTCTTAGGAGTGAGCAGCTTTAGGTCTTGCTTTCGACAAAGGTAGACCACATTAGTACCCAATCGAGTAATAGGTTACCATATTTTTTCCATGGCATTGATCCTGGTTTATAACTAATTCATTAGTAATCCCTGCCTCTACAATTAATATTCCAATCTTGCTAGACTCCTTAGTGCTTTTATTCAATTTGATACAATTGTAATCTACGATAGTATATTTTATTACTTTAATTTTTAGTGTATTAATCGCATTGTTATTTCTCAAAATATCATTTGATTCATTTATCTTTTCTACTCAATTGTGGTAATTTAGACTAAGGATATTAATCCAATCCTTGTAGGAACAATACTCACTCATCACTTTATTACTTGATTTGACATATATACTTTCACAATTCACATGCCGTATTCACACGCGACAAGTTTTTGGCAGGGATGCCGGGGATTGGCGATTGGCAACTTTAGTTTTGTTATTGCAATTTTATATTTTTTTAGCTGTTAATTTATTTATATTGTGATCACAACAGGTTTGTTATTAGTTGTATGCGTAGAGGCATTCCTATTGAAGAACTTTATCCCTTAGATCTAGAAATTGAAAGAACCTTGCAAAGAAGGAGAAGAGAACAAAGAGCAATGAATCAAGGTGGTAATAATCAACCTGGTCCGAATAAGTTACTTAATCCAGGAGCTGGCAATGGTAAACCTCATATTGCTCAGATTTTGTATGATTGGGATAGGGAAATTCGAGAGCATGTAGTTCCTATCTTAGACAACTTGAATCTTGGAATAGTCAGGCCATAAATTCAAGCCGCCCAGTTTGAACCTGTAATGTTTCTGTTGCTTTAATCAATTGGCCAATTTGGTGGTTTGTGTAACAACCCATTTTTAGTGAAATCAAAAAAGTGGTTTTGGGACCACAAATTTGAGGTTGTAAAATTATTTTAATATTATATTAAGTGTTTACAGCATGATGGTATGTATGTGTGAAAGTTTCGTGAAGAAATTTTATCGTTTGAATAGTTAATTTGATAAAAAGGACTAAATCGCGTAAAGTGTAAAAGTAGAGTTCTATTAGCTAAAAGTATCTAATAGCTATAGACTTTAAAGTTAAGGTCCTTATGTTGCAATTAGACCATTACTTATTTGCTTGGACATTATTGGGCATATTATCATGTAATTTGAAGGTTTTTAACCAAGGTTAAAAAGGTAAATAAGTTAATAATTGGTAATTTAATAAAACCAAAAGCCATTTTCCTTATTATCATCTTCTTCTAATAAAAATTAGGGTGAACAAAGCCATTTTAAAGCATTCAAAATTTTGGCTACTTCATTTGGACTAAATTGGTATGTATTTTGTCCCGTTTTTTATGATTTCTATGTTTTTGTGATTGTTGCATTTAGTACTAGCTAGCCCAGGGACTATTTTGCAAAACTGTTATAGATTTTGAAAGATGCCATTGATGAACATGTATGAGTTTTGATGTTTGATGATAGATTATGAATATTTGATGTTAGTTAAACAAGTTTTGTTAAGTGATTTTTAGTGAAAATGTAAAATAGGGATTAAATTGAGAAATGTGTAAATTTAGTGGTTAAAATGTGAAATAAATGAAAAATATGGACTGCTAGGGGCATTATAGTAATTCGGCTAGCATGGGTATAATTGGAATTTCATTAATTTGTGATTTTATGAAATAAGGACTAAATTGCAAAAAATGTGAAAGTTTAGGGTCAAATGTGTAAAATAGCCTTAATGTATGTTTTGGATTGAATTGAATAAATATTTGATTAAATGCGTTAATTTTGAATATATACAGATCAAGAAAAACAGAATTCGAATCAGGATCGGGGAAAAACAAAAGTTATCGCCTAAACGACTTATTTCATCGTTTACACATCCGAGGTAAATAAGCATTGTTATAGTTATGCTTTAAATGCTTTGATATTGTATAAATTGTGTATACAAGACTATAGTCATATTTGATGACAATTCGGCTATGTATGGCACTTAGTGTGCGATTCAAGATAGCTTCGGTTATGTATGGCACTTAGTGTGCGATTCAAGATAGCTTCGGCTATGTATGGCACTTAGTGTGTGATTTGAGATAGCTTCGGCAATGTATGGCACTTAGCGTGCGAGATTGAAATAGCTTCGACTATGTTTTGGCACTTAGTGTGTGACTATTCAAGCATTTGGCAATTTTTGTTTGGGTATGAGTCTATTACGGGTTGGTACAGGTATGTACAAAATACTATTCGAATATTGAAATTATGTAGCTGATGAATTCTTTGATGTAACGCCCCAAATTTTAGGCCTAGAAGTATTAGGTTTTGAGCATAGGTGCAGTTAGGAAGGTGCACATAGATATTAAGTTGTGCGAGAAAGTAACACAAACGCATGTTTGTTTCAGTGGTTAAGTGCTCTGGGAAGTGTCTGAGAAGTCTTAGGTTCAAGCCTGGGCATGTGCAAAAATTTTGTTTTTTAGGGAATAAACCCTGTCTCTAGTCAGTAGGCTTTTAAATAAATTTGGGTAATGCATGACATAAAAAGGCCTACTGATTTAGGGGATAGGGGCGTGTTGAGTGTTCTAAGAGGTCTAAGGTTCAAGTCCAGCTTAACGTAAGGGAGTGTTTTATTTTGCTAAAAATGTTGTGGAAGAGTTATGGTTTGACTGAAACACTGAAGTGGTTGGGGGGAATTCAAATTGGTGGTTGAAGAGATATTGATGGAGGGATTTTAGGAGGATATCAAGGGGATTTGAAGTGGAAAGAGTGCTGGTGTCAAATTGGGATTGTAGGTACCCAATGAATTCAGTTTTGGGGTTGGCATTTTGCTGTTCATTTTCAGTGGCTGTCAGCTTTTGGTTTCTTTTCCTCTTTGAGACCGATTGGTGCATCAAGGGTACCTTTCATTCTTTTGGTCTGTCTCAGCTTACTCTTTCACAATGCCCTTCTGACCGATTATCTCTCCTTCCCCTCTCTTTACTTTATTTTGTTTTGGCTGGATATTACTCCTCTTCCTCTCTTCCATTTCTTTCGGCTCTTAGTTCTTAATTCCTTAACTAATTGCTTCCTTCATCTTCCCTCCCAATCGATTATTGTTCCTTGGCCAAACATCTTGTCTTCTTTTGCTCTCACAACTCCTTCCTCTTTGCAACTAGTGGCTAAGTCGAATACTTCCCCTTCTTCTCTTTTGGTTCTAGACTATTATATTTCGACCAGTGTGGGTACAAACATTCTGTTTTGCCTCTGTTATCCTGTGTACTTTTGGCTCTTGTGTGGGTATAGGTTGAGTACTTCTATCAACCATTCTTAGTTCTACGTGGTGATAAGTTGTTGTTATTTTGGTTATAGTTATTTTCGTTTATGGTGGTGATTAATAAGAGTAGGATGCAATGCAGATTTTGCCAAGGATTTGGAAGTCAATTCTGATCACTAGTTTAAGGGGGATTAAATTGTACTTGCTTAAACAAGGTAGGTAACATGTAACATATTGGGGATTAAATACTAATAAGAGGGTGTTTAACCCTAATGATTTAAGGACTGACATTGGGTCATGATTGAATCTAGGTTTGGTGTTCGTAGAGATTGGGCTCTTTTTGCAAACAGGTTTGTAAACACTACCTTTGATTGTAAATCGGTGAAAAGTCGGAAGGTGTGAATAGTCAACACCATATGGGTGTGTAGCTACCCATGTGGTAATCCGTGTGACTAAACACGGGCAGATGATCGACGAGGTTGGCCATGAGCGATTTCATGGGTCGAGGTCGTATTGGGCCATTTTGGGCTGAACTGGGCTATGTGGGCCCCACACAGGTAAACCACACGAACGTGTGGAGAATATTGGGCCAGACCATGTAATCTTCATGGCCAAGGCCATTTTTGGGCTATGTGGGCCACACAAGCGTATGGGCCAACATGGGCCCGCAATATGGGCCTTAATCCCATTCTCACTGTTTGACTGTTAAGGTTGCACAAGTCACTCGAGACAACTGTGGACCTTCTGTTGGGTCGGTAAGCGTACCTAGACCCTTTGTCAATAAAATTACTATTTTGCCCTTTTATGGTAAAATTACTATTTTGCCCTTATATGGTAAAATTACTATTTTGCCCTTATATGGTAAAATTACTATTTTGCCCTTATATGGTAAAATTACTATTTTACCCTTATATGGTAAAATGACTATTTTGCCCTTATGTGGTAGAATGACTATTTTGCCATTATACGGTAAAATTACTATTTTGCCTTTATGTGGTAAAATGACTATTTTGCCCCTATGTGATGTATGTTTATATTTTAGCATGCTATTTGTAATTGTATTGAGTACATGTATAATATTATGATATGACATGTCATTTCACATGATGCATTGCATGGGGATGGGTTTATATATGATTGGAGGAAGTGTATTGATCGGCTCTCACAGCAAATCACCGATGGCTCTAAGCCTATTATATTGGCGATTCATTTTGCAAATCACCGATGGCTCTAAGCCTATTATCTTTGGTAGCTCATCTGATATTATTGTTTGTTACGATGTCGGTGCTAATTCTGGACTGTAAGGATGGGTGGGTTGATTATATCCCCACATAGAGTGTAGGGCTAGACGAAGATGGAGTGTAAAGGTTAGATGGGTAGGACTTGCATAGTGTTTACTATTGTTGCAATCGTTTACGAATTTATCGCAATGGACTAAGGCCGAACATATGGATCAAGCCAGATTGAGATGGGCTAAAGCCCAAATTGATATTGCCACTGTTAATAAAAAGGGTTTAGGCCCAGACTGTATTTGCTCACTGTATGTTTGATTGTCTATTTATTAAGGGATTACACACCGGTTTTTCGTAAACTCGCCCTTCTGTTTATCTGCGCAGGTAATCCTTAGGCGGATCGATGCTGCGAAGGACTTAAAGGTGGCCACATAACTGCATGTGCTTCTATTTTTGACTTTTAAATTATAAGTATTTTAATTTAGGTATTTTCTGAAATAAGGCCTCTTTAAATTTTTAACGTTGAATTTGGGGTTTTATTATATTAATTTATATCTACTAGTAATAATACACGGGTTTTCAAAAGATAAATGCTTTTCAAAACATCACGGCTATGCAACACGTTTCAAAAGCTTTTGCAAGAAACATCATTTTTAAATAGATAACGACGTTTTAATATGATAAATTTTTGACAAACGACTTACATTTTCAAGATAAATGGCAAGCCTTGAAATCATCTTCAAGGTCATTCAAAAAGGGTTAATGGAGAATGGGTTTTTAACAATTTTGCACTTTGTGAAAAACACTTTAATGTGACATCGCCAAATTCGGCCATAACGTCCAGGCTGGGTTTGGGGTGTTACATTTAGTAAGTTATGTGAATGATGTATTGATAGCCTTGCGGCTTAAATGAATTGTTGTTCATTGTTTCCAATTATTTGATTTGTAAACAATTGATAAGATTTGCTTATCATTTTTCATATGAACTTACTAAGTTGTATATATTACATTCTTTATTTTGTTATGTTTTATAGTGATTCAAAGCTAGCTTGGATTCGTGGATCGTCGAAGGCTCCGTCACACTATATATTATCACTTTAGTACTTTTGACATTATATTTTGAGTATATGGCATGTATAGGGACTTTGAGTCAATTTTGGATAAATGATGTAGTTATTTGAGTTGGCTTATAAATACCTATTTTTGGTTTGTATTTAGCCAAGGAAGTTGGCATATTTTGGTTGTGTTTATAATTATGCAGATACTTATATTATGAATTGATGAATGAAATTGTGATGCTTGTTGTTGATAGGCATTATGGAAGTTAAATTGATGATTTATGGATGCTGGTATGCTAGTGGAAGTAGGCCAAATAGTCCATATTTGTAAATGGTCATGTTGTTGATTTGAGAAAATAAGAATTGGTATGAATTTGAGATAGCATATTGTGGTATGTATGTGTCTTGAATTGGTTACTATTTAAATGGTAGGATTTAGGCTCGATTTGGTTGTTTTGGTTTGCATATTATGTTTTATTTTGGTGCCATATGATTTAGCAACAGTGTGTGCCAATTGGGGTGGCTAAATGGCTTGGTAAATAGCCTATTTTGTCCACACGGGCAGAGACACAGGCATGTGTCTCAGCCGTGTGTGACAGATGATTGTATTACACGGCCGTGTGTCCCATGGGGTTGAAATTGAAATCAAGTCAGTATGCTTCACACGGCCTCAAACACGGGCGTGTAACTTGGCTGTGTGGCATAAGTTAGTATACCCTATAGAATTTGTACGGCCTAGCACACCGCTTAGCACACAGGCGTGTGTGGCCATTATTAGGGCACACGGGCGTGTGTGTTGGCCACGTGGCCCAAGTCAAAGAGTTACACGAGGTAGGACACGGGCTGGGACACGGCCATGTGCTCCCATTTCTAATGTCCACACGGCCTGTGATGAGCGTGTGTCCCCTGTTTCGAGAAAAAATTTATATGTGTTTCAAATGTTTTAAACATTATCGGCTTAGTCCCGAACCAATTTCAATGTATGTTTAGGGCCTCATAGGCTCGTATTAGGGATAAATTGTTTGACTTTGAATAATGAATGTATGAAATGATGTTAAGTATGTTAAATGGTTGTTTAATTGTTTTGTACGTTTGGTAATACTCCATAACCCTATTTCAGCATTGAATACGGGTGAGGGGTGTTTCATTTACTGGTATCAAAGCTACAGTTTTGTCGATTCTAAGACTAACGTAGCGTGTGTGAGGGTCTAGCTATACATTCCATATATAAACTGTAATAGTGTGATGATTTCTGACGTTTTAAAATATGTTTTCATATAAAAATGAATCCTGGTCGAGCTGTATTTGATGAGGCTGAAAGTAATGTGCTCGATCCCACTTACGGGACAGTGCCGTCTGATTCTAGACCCGTAACGGGCAGCCAGAGAGGAGAGGCTAAAGAAGCCTTCTTCCAAATGATGAACAAGTGGTTCACTCAATATATTCGTATGAACTCGGCTGCTCAACAACCTCCACCCCCTCCTCATCCCCAACCGACTCTTGTAGCTCCTCAAGTAGTCGAGCTTTTAAGATTGAACAAGCGTCCATTTGACAAGATCCGTAAACATGGGGCTGAAGAATTCAGAGCTAATGTTGACGATGATCCTAAGAGAGCCAAGTTTTGGCTTGAAAACACTATTAGAGTACTTGATGAACTTTCTTGCACGCCAGCTAAGTGTTTAAAGTATGCTATATCCCTGCTCAGAGATACCGCATATCAGTGGTGGAATACATTAGTATCGGTGGTGTCGAGGGAGAGTGTCACCTGGGAATTCTTTTAGACTGAGTTCTGGAAGAAATATATAAGTCAACGGTTTTTGTATCAAAAGCATAAAGAGTTTTTAGAATTGAAATATTGTCACATGATCGTAACCGAGTATGAGAGAGAATTTGTACGGTTGAACAAGTACGCTCGGGAGTATGTTTCTACTGAAGAAATTATGTACAATCAGTTCGTTGATCCTTCTAGTTAGAATTTTAGAACTGAAGGAATTTGTCGTTTTAGTCGACAAAGGTTGCAAAGCCGAGGAACTTAGCAAAGAAAAGAGAAAGGCTGATTTAGAGGCAAGAGATTCAAGGAAGAGATCGATAAGTAAACTTTATCATTCCTTGTCAAAGAAATCAATATATTATTTTAATCGATCGACCATTTCAACTTGATATTCCAATAGAAATCGTGGAAAGCAATACACAAGTCCTAAAGCTCAAGCTACATCGGTATTGAGTGTTGGCAACGTGAAAGACATTAAACCTGAGTGTCAACAGTGTGGAAGATGGCATTTTGGAGATTCTTGGATGAAAAATAATAATAGAACTTGTTACAGTTGTGGTTCGCGAGATCATTTTATCTGAGATTGTCTTGAATTAAATGAAAAAGATAAATCTTATAATACAAGATCAAGCAATACAGCTACTCAAGGAGGCAACCAAGATATACAAGAAATGAAAGTGGTAATTGTGGTACAATGAAAGATTCTACAGTAAGATCTGAGGCCAGAGTACCTGCTAGAGCCTACGCTATTCGCGCTCGTGAAGAAGCGTCATCACCAGATATTATTATCAGTACATTTTCTCTTTCTGACACTAATGTTATTGCATTGATTGATCCCGGATCGACTCATTCGTATATATGTATGAATTTGGTGTCTAATAAGAGTTTTCCTATTGAGTCTACTGAGTTTTTTATTGAAGTACCGAACCCCTCAGGCAAGTATGTCCTAGTTAACAAAGTATGTAAGAACTGTCCTTTAATGACTCGGGGTTACTATTTTTTGGCTGAGTTGGTGCTTTTACCATTTGATGAGTTTGATGTGATTCTAGATATGGATTGGTTGACTCTACATGATGCCATTGTAAACTATAGATGAAAGACTATAGAATTGAAGTGTCAAAATAATGAAATTCTTCGGATTGAATCTAATGAGTCGAGTGGATTGCCAATAGTGATTTTATCGATGTCGGCTCAGAGATATGTTAGAAAAGGTTGTGATGCATACCTAGCATATGTTTTAGATACCAAAGTGTCCGAAAAGAAGATTGAATCGGTACCTATAGTTTGTGAGTATTCGGATGTATTTCTAGAAGAATTGCCTGGGTTGCCACCAGTCAGAGAGGTTGAGTTTGCCATCGAGTTAGTACCGAGAACTTTGTCGATATCTATAGCTCCATGCAAAATGGCTCCGACAGAGTTGAAAGAGTTGAAAGCTCAGTTACAAGAGTTAATAGATAGAGGTTTTTCATGATCAAGTTTTTCGCCCTGGCGTGCAGCTGTATTATTCATAAAGAAGAAAGATGGATTAATGAGAATGTGTATTGATTATAGACAGCTCAATAAGGCTACAATAAAGAAAAAGTACCCATTACCGAGAATAGGCAATTTGTTTGATCAATTGAAAGGTGTAGTGTTTTCGAAGATTGATTTGAGATCAGGTTATTATCAGTTGTGAGTTAAAGACTCAGATGCACCTAAGACTATGTTCAGAACGAGTTACGGACACTATGAATTCCTTGTTATGCCTTTTGGACTAACTAATGCTCTTGCCATTTTTATGGATTTGATGAATCGAATCTTTAGACCGTATTTAGATAGATTTGTTATTGTGTTCATTGACGACATTCTAATCTACTCACGAGATGAGTCTGAGCATGCTGAGCATTTGATGATTGTGTTGCAAATCTTGAGAGATAAGCAATTGTATGCTAAATTTAGCAAATGTGAGTTTTGTCTCCGAGAAGTAGGATTTTTGGGACATTGTATCGGTAGATGGCATTCAAGTTTATCTGAGCAAGATTTCTACAGTTATTGACTGGAAACCACCCAGAAATGTATCCGATATTAGAAGTTTTCTAGGATTAGCTGGTTATTATAGACGCTTTGTAAAAGGGTTCTCGATGATTGCTACATCGATGACCAGACTGCTAAATAAATATGTCAATATCAATTGAAAGCATTGTTAGTGTTGGTTCAACCTGAGTCGGGTAAAGAATTTGTGATTTATAGTGACGCGTTATTAAGCGAATTGGGTTCCGTATTAATGCAAGAGGGAAAAGTTGTAGCTTATGCCTCCGGATAGTTGAAGCTGCATGAAAAGAACTATTTGACACACGATTTAGAGTTGGCTGCTATTGTATTTACATTGAAAATTTAGAGACATCATTTGTACGGTGAAAAAAGTCACATATTTCTTGATCATAAAAGGTTAAAGTATATTATGACTCAGAAAGATTTGAATTTGCAACAACGGAGATAGCTCGAATTACTAAAAGACTATGAGTTAGTAATTGATTATCACCTGGGGAAAGTAAATGTGGTCGCGAATGCTTTGAGTAGAAAGTTGTTGTTTGCCTTGAGAGTAATGAATACACAGTTGACATTATCCAATGATGGTTCAATCTTAGCTGAGTTAAAAGC
Organism: Gossypium anomalum; assembly: GCA_025698475.1. Taxonomy (NCBI): domain Eukaryota; kingdom Viridiplantae; phylum Streptophyta; class Magnoliopsida; order Malvales; family Malvaceae; genus Gossypium; species Gossypium anomalum. Next base: position 47,634,932 of record CM046963.1, read on the forward strand.
TAAACCAGTGTTTCTTTAACATATTTGCGCAGCTCAAAGGTGGGATAGTGAATTGCAAGCTAAAAGAGTACAATACGAGTCGACTAGTGATTTAGAGATCAAATCGGATCCGATGATTGTTTAAGTTTTAAAATAGAATCTGTGTACCAAAAAATCAAGAATTGATTCAGAAACTTTTACACGAGGCACATAGTGGTTGCTTATTAGTTCATCCTTGGAGTACCAAAATGTACAACAATTTGAAACAATTGTATGGTGGTGGGGTATGAAATGAGACATTTCTGAATTTGTAGTGAAATGTTTAGTGTGCCAGCATGTTAAAGCTGAACCTTAAGTGCCTTCTGGATTGCTTTAACCTGTGATAATACTAGATGGAAATGGGATACAGTGACTATGGATTTTGTATCAAGATTACCCCTGTCTCCGAAGAAAAAAGATAAAATTTGGGTTGTCATTGATCGACTGACAAAATCTGCACATTTCATTCTGGTACGTACTGACGTTTTGCTTAATAAATTAGCTGAGTTATACATTACTGAGATTTTTAGATTCGAGGACTACATCGAAATTTTGGAAGAAATTACAAGAAGCTTTGGGTATGAAGCTGAATTTTAGTATAACTTTTTATCCGTAAACTGACTGATAGTCTGAGCGAGTAATTCAGGTTCTCAGAGATATGCTCTGATGTTGTATTTTAGAGTTCGAAGGCAGTTGGGAGAAATATTTCTCGCTGGTTGAATTTGTGTATAATAACAGATTCACGGGTTGATTTAATTAGAGAAATCGAAGAGAAAGTGAAAGTAATTCGCGATTGTTTGAAGGCAGCTTCAGATCGTCAGAAATCATACATGGATTTGAAACGAAAAGATATTGAATTTCAGATCAGTGATAAAGTGTTTTTAAAAGTGTCCCCATGGAAGAAATACTTCGATTTGGTCGCAAAGGCAAATTAAGTCTACGATTCATTGGGCCGTATAAGATTATTGAACGAATAGGGCCAGTGGCATATCCACTAGCTTTACCGTTTGAGTTAGAAAGATTCATAATGTATTTCATGTATCGATGTTGCATCGATATAGATTTGATCCATCACATGTGATTTCTCCGTCTAAAATTGAAATTCAACCTGATATGAAATACAACGAAGAACCAATCAGAGTCCTAGCTCGAGAAGTCAAAGAATTGAGAAATAAACACATAGTTTTACTAAAAGTCTTGTGGCATTGACATGGTATTGAAGAGGGTACACGGGAGTCCTAAGAAGTTATGAGAAAATAGTACCCTAACCTATTCACTGGTAAGATTTTTGGGGACGAAAATCCCTAAGGGAGGATAGTTGTAATAGCCAATTTTTAGTCAAATCAGAATAGTGATTTTGGGACCACAACTCTGATGTTGTAAAATTATTTTCATATTATTTTAAGTGTTTACAGCATGATGGTATGTATGTGTGAAAGTTTCGTGAAGAAATTTTATTGTTTGAATAGTTAATTTGATAAAAAGGACTAAATCGCATAAAGTGTAAAAGTAGAAATCTATTAGCTAAAAGTATCTAATAGCTATAGAACCTTTAACTTAAGGTCCTTATGTTGCAATTAGACCATTACTTATTTTATTGGACATTATTGGACATATTATCATGTAATTTGAAGGTTTTTAACCAAGGTTAAAAAGGTAAATTAGTTAATAATTGATAATTTAATAAAACCAAAAGCCATTTTCTTTATTATCATCTTCTTCTAATCAAAATTAGGGCAAAGCCATTTTAAAGCATTTAAAATTTTGGCTACTTCATTTGGGCTAAATTGGTATGTATTTTGTCCCACTTTTTATGATTTCTATGTTTTTGTGATCGTTGCATCTAGTACTAGCTAGCCCACGGACTATTTTGCAAAACTATTAAAGATTTTGAAAGATTCAATTGATGAATATGTATGAGTTTTGATGCTTGATGATAGATTATGAATATTTGATGTTAGTTAAATAAGTTTTGTTAAGTGATTTTTAGTGAAAATGCAAAATAGGGATTAAATTGAGAAATATGCAAAGTTAGTGGTTAAAATGTGAAATAAATGAAAAATATGGACTGCTAGGGGCATTATATTAATTCGGCTACCATGGGTATAATTGGAATTTCATTAATTTGTGATTTTATGAAATAAGGACTAAATTGTAAAAAATGTGAAAGTTTAAGGGCAAATGTGTAAAACAGCCCTAATTTATGTTTTGGATTGAATTGAATAAATAGTTGATTAAATGATTTAATTTTGAATATATATAGATCAAGAAAAATGGAATTCGGATCAAGATTGGGGTAAAACGAAAGTTATCGACTAAACGACTTATTTTGTCGTTACACATCCGAGGTAAGTTCGTATGTAATAAGAATTGTTATAGTTATGCTTTAAATGCTTTTATATTGCATAATTGTGTATACGAGACTACAGTCATATTTGACGACAATTCGGCTATGTATGGCACTTAGTGTGCGATTCAAGATAGCTTCAGCTATGTATGGCACTTAGTGTGCGATTTGAGATAGCTTTAGCTATGTATGGCACTTAGTGTGCGAGATTGAAATAGATTCGACTATGCTTTGGCACTTAGTGTCCGAGAATTCAAGTATTCAGCATTTTTCGTTTGGGTATGAGTTTGTTATGGGTTGGTATAGGTATGTACGGAATACTATTTGAATATTGAAATTATGGAGTTGATGAATTCTATGGTAAGTTATGTGAATGATGTATTGATAGCCTTGAGGCTTAATTGAATTGTTGTTCATTATTTCCAATTATTTGATTTGTAAACAATTGATGAGATTTGCTTATCATTTTTCATATAAACTTACTAAGTTGTATAGATTACATTGTTTATTTTGCTATGTTTTATAGTGATTCAAAGCTAGCTCGGATTCATGGATCGTCGGAGGCTCCGTCACACTATCTACTATCACTTTGGTACTTTTGAAACTATATTTTAAGTATATGGCATGTATAGGGGCTTTGAGTCAATATTGGATAAATGATGCAGTTATTTGAGTTAGCTTATAGATACCTATTTTTGGTTTGTATTTAGCCAAGAAAGTTGGTATATTTTGATTGTGTTTATAATTATGCAAATGCTTATATTATGAATTGATGAATGAAATTGTATCAGCTTATTGATGATAGGCGTTATGAAAGATAAATTGATGATTTATGGATGTTGGTATGCTAGTGGATGTAGGCCAAATAATGCATATTTGTAAATGGTCATGTTGTTGATTTGAGAAAATAAGAATTGGTCGGAATTTGAGATAGCATATTGTGGTATGTATGTGTCTTGAATTGGTTAGTATTGAAATGGTAGGATTTAGGCTTGATTTGATTGTTTTGATTTGCATATTATGTTTTATTTTGGTGGCATATGATTATGTGAAGGTGTGTGCCAATTGGGGTGGCTAAATGGCTTGGTAAATAGCCTATTTTTGTCCACATGGGCAGAGGCATGGGCATGTGTTTTAGCCGTGTGTGACACATGGTTGTATTACACAGCCATGTGTCCCCTAGGGTTGAAACTGAAATCAAGTCAGTATGCTTCACACGGCCTCACACACAGGTGTACGACTTGGCCGTGTGGCATAAGTCAGTATACCCCACAGGATTGGAACGGCCTAGCACACGGCCTAGAACACAGGCATGTGTGGCCTTTATTAGGACACACGAGCTAGCCACATGGGCATGTGTGTTTGCTGTTTGACCCAAGTAAGAGAGTTACACAGGGTAAGACACGGGCTAGGACACAGCCATGTGCTCCCATTTCGAATGTCCACACGGCTTGTGACACGGGCGTGTTTGTTAGGTGTATGAGACACACGGCCTGGCCACACAGGCGTGTGTCCCCTGTTTTGAGAAAAATTTTCTATGTATTTTAAATGTTTTAAAAATTATCGGTTTAGTCCCGAACCAATCCCAATGTATGTTTAGGGCCTCGTAGGCTCGTATTAGGGATAAACTGTTTGGGTTTGAATAATGAATGTATGAAATTATGTTAAGTATGCTAAATGGTTGTTTAACTATTTCATAAGTCTGGTAATAATCTATAACCCTATTTCGGCATTGAATACGGGTAAGGGGTGTTTCAATTTATCAACTATAGATCCTTGATTGCATTTGAGACTTTTCTTGGAGGTCTGTGATCCTTTCAGACAGTAAGGTGTCCCTAAGACGCCTTAAAACACAAGTTGTTTCCCTATTCTTTAAGAGATCATGCTAGAACATGGCTTAATGCTTTGCCATCTGAAACAGTAGAATCATGAAATGATCTCTATCAAAGATTCCTTCTACGATATAACCTACCCAACATGAATACTAAACTGAGAAATGACATAACATCCTTCAGGAAACTAGAGGATGAAACACTGTACGAAGCATGGGAAAGGTTCAAATATATGCTTAGGAAATGTCCTATGCATGGATTTTAACCTTGGACCCAAATGGAGATGTTTAATGGTTTGAATGCACACACACATATGGTGGTTGATGCCTCAGCTAGTGGAACTCTATTGGACAAGTCCTACAATGAAGCATAGGAGATTTTGGATAGAATTGCTTATAACGATTATCAATACCCCACAACAAGAGATGGAACTGGTAGGAGAGTAGTTTGATCATTTGAACTGGATGCGATTACATCACTTACTGCTCAGGTATCTTCTTTAGCCAACATGATAAAGACCATGCAGAAGCCTAGTGAAGTGAAAGAGCTAAAAGCAACTAGGTTATCTTGTGTTTACTATGGTGAGGATCACATGTTTGAAGAGTGTCCCTCAAACCCAACATTTGTCTACTATGTGGGCAAGTTCAATACAAACAATAACCCTTATTCCAACACGTATAACCTTGGTTGGAAACAACACCTAAATTTTAGGTAGAACAATCAAGGAGTTGGAAATTCCAACATAGCTATTAGAACCAATACCATGAATGTCCCACCTAGTTCCCATCAATCTATACCACCTCAACAATGAGTTCAACAAGGGCAAACATCACCCACTTCCTCATCTATTGAATCTCTATTGAAGGAGTATATGGCAAAGAACGATGTTGTGATCCAAAGCCAAGCGTTATCTTTATGAGCTTTAAAGAACCTAGTAGGATAGGTAGCTAATGCTTTGAACTCAAGAACACGAGTAACTTTGCCTAGTGATACTGAGAATGCAAGATCACATGGGAAAAACATTGTAAAGCAGTCACTCTTAGAAGTGGCACACAGGTAGATAGACTTGACAAGAGTGTTGTTGATGAAACAGCGAATTCAGAATCTGATCAAAGCAAAACTCTTGAACAACACAAGAAGAGCACCACAAATGAGAAAATTGGACCAACTAATGCCAAAGCAAACTCAGATAGGACTACTGAACACAATTCCACGGTAAAACAATCACTGTGACTTGAAGTTCGCCCATCCCCACTATTTCCCCAACGATTTCAGAATCACAAACAAGACCAACAATTCAGGCGATTCTTGGATGTCTTTAAGAAACTTCACATCAATATACCTTTCGTGGAAGCTTTTGAGCAAATGCCTAACTATATTATGTTTATGACATACTTCTAAAGAAGAGACGATTGAGAGAATTTGAAACAGTCACATTCACTGAAGGTGCACTGCTATGCTAACAAATAAATTGCCTCCAAAATTAAAGGACCCAGGAAACTTCACAATACCTTGTTCAATTGGTAACCAATATGTTGGGAAGGCCTTATGCAATTTAGGAGTGAACATAAACCTTATGCACAGGTCTATGTTCAAAAAGTTGGGAACTGGTGAAGCAAGACCTACCATTGTAACCTTGCAATTGGCAAATCGATCATATGCACACTCAGAAGGTAAAATCGCAGATGTCCTAGTAAAGGTAGATAAATTCATTTTCCCAGTTGTTTTTATTGTATTAGACTTTGAAGCTAACAATTATGTGCCTACTATTCTGGGTAGACCTTTTCTTGCAATAAGTAGGACCGCAATTGATGTTCAAAAGGGTGAGTTAACTATAAGGGTGACCGATCAACAAATCACTTTTAATGTTTTCTAAGCTCCGTAATGTGCTGATGATATAGAAGAGTGCTATGTTGCTAGTTTGTTAAACTCTATTGTGGAAGAGGAATTTTTAAAAAATAAAATGAAAAAGAGAATACTGAATTGGATGCTACTAATATTGATGATGAAGGGCCATTAGGACACCATAAGTAGTTGCTAACATCCAAACTAACTATCGATAGACCTGGAAAGGTTTGACATATTAGATTTATCTGCTTGAAACTTCAGCACTGCTAAAGTGTTTATAGATGAACCACCCACGTTGGAGTTGAAACCTTTACCAACACAGTTAAAGTACGCTTATTTGGGGAAGGATAACACACTGCCTGTGGTTGTATCTACTGAGTTAACTTATGAGAAAGAGGTTGTTAGTTATACTCAGGAAATTCAAAAAAAGCATTAGGCTAGACAATCGTAGATATTAAAGGAATCAACCCTACAATCCATATGCATAAAATTTTGTTGGAAAATTGACATGGCAATTCTATTGAGAAGAAGAGGAGGTTGAACCCGATTATGAAAGAGGTATTGAAAAAGGATAAAATTAAATGGTTGGATGTTGGAAATATCTACCCAATCCCAGATAGCTCTTGGTGAGTCCAATCCAATGTGTGCCAAAGAAGGGATGGGTCACCGTGGTCACTAACGATAATAATGAGCTTATACCTACAGGAACTGTCACAGTATGGCAAGTCTCTATGGACTATCGCAAGCTCAACAAAGCCACAAGGAAAGATCATTTTTCACTACTCTTCATTGATCAAATGTTAGATACACTAGCTGGTAAGGATTTCAACTGCTTTTTTGATGGATATTCTAGGTACAATCAAATTGCAATCGCCCAAGAGGATCAAGAAAAAAAAAATTCACCTATCCATATGGTACATTTGCCTTCAGAAGAATGCCCTTTGGTCTGTGTAGTGCACCGACAACATTCTAAGGGTGCATGATGTCAATATTCTCGTATACAGTTAAAAAGTTCCTCAAAATGTTTATAGATGATTCTCTATGTTTGGGAATGACTTTGAAGGTTTTTTGTGAAACACCCCTTACCCGTGTTCGATGTCCGAACATGATACAAAGCATTATTGGACTTAAACTCAAACACACATTCAAAACTGAGACACGAATTTCCACTCAAATGTAAAACTTTTCATAAACAATAATTTCATCCCTAAAACGAGCCTACGAGGCTCAAAACATACATTGAAAGTGGTTCGGGACTAAACTGAGAACTTCAGAAAAAGTTTACAACGATTAGAAAATTTTTCACCAAAACAGAGGTCACACGCTCGTGTGGCTTGGGACACGCCCGTGTGGGCAGGCCGTGTGGTCACACACGCCCGTGTCCCTAACCCATGTAACTCTCTATTTATGATGTCATCAACAAATTTAAGTCACATGGCCAAGGCACACACCCATGTGCTTAGGCTATGTGGTCAAATAAATTTTCATAATTTTTCATAAAATAGGTGCGGACTTCACACGGCCAGGGCACACGCCCGTGTTCAAGCCGTGCCGTCCACACGGGTAGAGTGCTCCTTGAGCACATACTCATAGAGCACACTCTCAAGCTACATTTATTTAACAGGATTACCAGTCTAGGCTAAATCCCGTCTTTAGCATTCGCTCTCAAGAGTTTATTTAGGATTACCAGTCCAGGCTAAATCCTTTCGATAACGTTAGCTCTAATGAGCCTACTATGGATTACCTTAGCTCTGATGAGCCTACTATGGATTACCCGTTTGAGCTAAATCCATTTCATAACATTTTCTCAAGAGAGTATAGCTCAGGATTACCCGTCCGGGCTAAATCCTTTATACATCATTTTTGTTCAGTTCAAGGAAATTATTATAATCCATCGAAATACAATGCTCAACTGGGACAATGACATTTTATTCATGTCTTCCATCTTATGGTTATTTCATAGTGTATATCGTTACATATATATTATCTTAACCACACAATTCAATTCAAACATAATAACATACCAAATTAAATTTCACGAACTTACTTGAGAATGGTTCGTATTTGAATTCAACTATTCCGAGACCTTTCGTTTTCCTCGATCTAATTTCGTAATCGGTTGTTCTGGGTCTATATGAGCAAATTTAACTATCAATTCATCATTTTACACATACATTTACATTAATTTGCATCCTAGACAAAATTACCATTTTGTCCCTAACTTTTTGACATTTTACATGTTAGTCCCTAGGCTCGTAAAATGAAATGTGTTCAATTTCTTGGTAACCCAAGCCTAGCCGAACCATATACATGATCATATCAGCCCACATTTTCCATTAAATTATATTTTTACTACCCATTTTATAACTTTTTACAAATAGGTCATTTTATGCATTTCCATAAAAAATCACCTAGTAAAAGTTGTTTATTATACCTTAAACATACCATATCTTCCATCAAACATCAAAATACATGCATGTCACACATGGGTAAATTTTTAAACATGAAGCCTACTTTAAAATAGTGGTAGAAATGGAGAGATCGGGTGAATACGACTTCAAAAACATAAAGAGCATTAAAAACGGGGCTAGGGTGCACTTACAATCAAGCTTGAAAGTTGAAGAAAACCCTAGCTATGGTGTATTTATAATTTTGGCCAAGGAGAGAAGATGGACAACAAATTTTGACTTGATTTTCCCTTTTTATTCTTTTATTTACCAAATGACCAAAATGCCCTTAAAGCTGTTCTTTAAAATTTTTCCTAAACATGTCCATTTTTGTCCACTAACATAAAAAAGGGTCTAATTATCATATAAGGACCTCTAATTTAAAATTTCATAGCAATTGGTCACCCTTAACATCAAGAATTCAAGTTTTGCACTTTTTATAATTTAGTCCTTAAAACTAAGTTGAGTGCCCAAACATCGAAATTTTCGAACAAGATTTTCACAGAATAATTTCATAAAACTATAAACCATAAAAATATAATTAAAATAAATTTTACTACCTCAAATTTGTGGTCCGAAACCACTGCTCCGACTAGACCTAAAATCGGGATGTTACATTTTGCTCAACTTAGAGATGGTACTTTAATGCTATGAGGAGACTAACCTCGTTTTAAATTGGGAGAACTGTCATTTCATGGTATGAAAAGGTGTTATCCTAGGGCATAAGGTCTCTCATAAAGAAATTGAACTTGATAAGGAAAAAATTGAAGTGATTGAGAAACTGCCACCTCCAACGAGTGTTAAGGGAATTAGAAGCTCTTTAGGGCATGTTGGATTCTATCAGGGATTTATCAAAGATTACTCTGAGATCTCTAAGTCCTTGTGTACCTTGTTGGAACAAAATAAACCTTTCCTTTTTTATGACGCTTGCCTATTTGCTTTTGAGGAGCTGAAGAAGCGACTAGTGGTTGCTCCAATAGTAGTTGCCCTATATTGGTCCCTTCCATTTAAGATTACGTGCGACGTGAGTGATTTTTCTCTTGGATAAGTGCTTGGGCAACGAACATGTAAGAATTTTCACAGTATTTACTATGTCAGTCACACTCTAACAAAAGTACAATTAAAGTACACTACCACTGAGAAGGATTTATTGGTTGTTGTGTTTGCATTTGATTAGTTTAGATCATATCTAGTAGGCACTAGGGTCATAGTGTATACCGATCACTCTACAATTAAATACTTAGCTGCTAAGAAAGATACAAAGCCTTGACTGGTTAGGTGGATTCTTTTGCTACTAGAAGTCGAGACAGAAAAGGAACAAAGAATGAAGTAGCAGACCATCTATCCATGTTAGAAGTTGGAGATGAGAATGACAATATGAAGCTTATTAAGGAAGACTTCCCAGAGGAACAACTATTGGCTGCCATGTCATTACCTTGTTATGCCGATATACTGAACTTCTTAGTAAGCAGCTTGCTGCCACCTGATCTCAATAGCCAAACAAAAAGGAAATTCCTTCATGATGCAAGATATTATTACTAGGGCAAACCTTTCATATTCTAGCAGTGTGCTGATCATATAATTATAAAGTGTGTCCTTGATGATGAAATGCACAATATTTTGCAACATTTCCATTCAGCCCCTTATGGAGGACACTTAAGAGGAGTGAGAACTGCTGCCAAAGTACTTTAGTCATGATTTTATTGGCCAAGCCTATTCAAGGTAGCCCATAGCTATTATAAAACATGTGATCAATGTCAAAGAACTAGTAATGTTTCAAAAAGACATGAAATGCCATTGAAAAACATTTTAAAGGTTTAGTTGTTAGATGTATGGGGAATAGACTTTATAGGTCCATTTCCACCCTTATTTGGCAACCTATACATACTAATAGCCGTTGACTACGTCTCCAAGTGGGTAGAAGTTGTAGCACTTCCTACCAATGATGCCAAGTCGGTGATGAAGCTCTTATACAAGAACATCCTCACTAGATTTGGTACACCTTGATCCATCATCACTAATGAGGGGTTTCATTTTGGTTGCAAACTCATTGATAATGATTTGCACAGGTGTGGGGTGAAGCACAAACTTGCGACAATATATCACCCACAAAAAAATGGACAAGCTGAGATTTCTAACAGGGAGATTAAGCAAATTCTAAAAAAGGTGGTGAAACCAACTCGAAAGGATTGATCCTTAATATTGGATGAAGTCTTGTGGGCTTATTGTACTGCCTTTAAAACATCTTTAGGAATGTCACCTTTGAAGCTTGTTTATGGTAAGTCATGTCACCTACCTATTGAGTTAGAGCACAAGGCATTTTGGGCCATTAAAAATTTAAATATGGATTGGATAGTCGTCAAACATAAAAGACTTTTTGAGTTGAATGAAACGAAAGAATTCAGAGCTCGAGCTTATGAGAACGCTAAGCTTTATAAGGAAAAGACTAAGAGAAGGCACGATAAGAGGATCGTGCCAAGGTAATTTGAGTAGAGGCAACAAGTGTTGCTATTTAACTCAAGATTGAAATTGTTCCCTGGTAAGTTGAAATCATAATGGTTGGGGCCTTTTGATGTGATCAAAGCCTATCCTCATGGCATAGTGGACATCAAATATACCAAGATTGGGGTAATTTTTAAAGTTAATGGTCAACATTTAAAGCACTATTGTGGTGCTCATGTGGATTGAGACAAACAATCCATTAACCTTTGAGATGTTTAAGCTCAAAATCTTTTCTATCATTATTTTCTTTAATTGCTTTAATTAATTAACGTTATTTTTATTTCTTGTTATAATTTCGATTAAAGTACAGTTTTAGCAAGAATTGTAGGGAAAGAATGAAGGTGCAAGCTTGTTTGATGTAATGCCAAGGGGTGTTTGCCCTAACATTTCAAAGAGAATTATGCTATGGTAAACTGGGTTATTGGATATTGGAGCAAGAGACAATGAGGGTTGACAAAAAAAAAGATTAAAGGAAGAGATTTTGGATTGTTGGGTGCATTCTGTCAATTAGGTAGCCCATGAAAAAAATGCCAAAGTGTTGCTTTAGGGCTAGGTCATTCTAGGATTTCCTAAAAAAAATTATTTTCCTCATCCGTTCCACAAAGCTTACTCTGCAAGCTTTTCTGAATAAAAAAAACCATTACCATCATTTACTTCTCTTCAATTGCCCATGCCTCTTTCGTTTTCCACAATTCCTTCGTGTTTACCATTTCTTTTTCCTAAACTTCTTGGTCTTTCCTCTTGCACTTTCAACTTCCTTTAACTTCTCTTGAGTAGTGTTATTTTCCTGTCTAACTTAAATCCCATTCTTAAATATTTGTCAACATTCTTCAATGGCAAGAGTAAAAACTACTTTCAAAGGTGCTGAATTTTCACCAGCAAGTGCTACCCAACCTAAAGCCTTCTTCAATAGTGATGTTGCCGCGAAGTACAACAATAACATCTCCAAATTACCATTTTGCTTTGAACAATGTTTTCTATTCAAAGATGAGTTTTATATGGGATATGATGTGTAACAGCCCATTTTTCAATGAAATCAGAGCAATGGTTTCTGGACCACAAATTAGAAGTCAAAAATTTTATTTTTATTATTATTTTATGGTCTATAGCATGATAGTATTACCATATAAAAATTTCGTTAAGAAATTTTACCGTTTACATGTTCAATTTGATAAAAAGGACTAAATCGCGTAAAGTGTAAAAGTTGTGTTCTAATAGCTAAAGGTGTCTAATAGCTATAGAAATTTAAAGCAGAAGTCTTTATATGGTAATTAGACCATTTAACTTGATAATGGATGTACATGGCTTGTCAATTGTGTAATTATTAATGTTTTAAAAGGTTAAATTATTAAAAAGGTAATTACGTGTTAAATTAAATAGAACCAAAGTGAAGTATCATCATTTTCTTCTTATTTTCAACCAAAAGTTGAAGCAAAAGGAAACTATAGTTGAGCTAGGGTTCGTCTAGTCTTATTTCTTTGACTGGTAAGTAAATTTTGTCCCATTTTTAATAATTTCTATGTTTTCGGGATCGTTGAAGCTTAATCTAGCTAGCCCGGGGACTAATTTGTGAAATTGTTAAAGTATTTGAGTTTTTCCATTTATGAACATGTTAGGGTTTTCAAGGTTAATGGTAGAAAAAAATGGTTGTTTTTAGATAAACAACTTTTGTAAAAGAATTTTTTATGAGATTATCAATTAGGGATTAAATATGTTTATAATTTAGTAAGGCTTGGGCAGAGATAAAATGGAATGAATTTCATTTTCTGAGCTTAGGGACTAAATTACAAAGAATTAAAAGTATAAGGGAAAATGGTCATTTTTCTAAAAATGTGTGTTGCTCTAAATTGAATATGAATTATATTGAGTTGAGTTAAATTCATTCGTATAGATCTGGTTAGACCTCGTACGGAGTTAGATCAAGGCAAAGAGAAAATCTCGGATTAGTCACCTCCATATTTACGAACACTCATCGAGCTAAGTTCGTGTAATTACATTGTGTAGTTATATGTTTTGATTGAATTAGATTTATGTTATTTGCATTATTATCATATATGAATACCGATCGCATATCCAAAGACGTACAGTGATTACCAAGCCCCGTTTGAACCTTAGGAATTTGAAGGATATAAATGACATGTCATTAGGGTTACTAATTTCAGCTCTTATGAGCTTACCAATACTCAGCTTGTATGAGCTTACCGTTATTTAGCTTGTATGAGCATACATGTACATGAATTGACGGATGACAGTTCGTACACCTTGTGTGTACTACCTGCATATCCAACGATATTCTAAATGGTTCAACGGACACAATTCTGTTACGAGTTTATATGAGTTCGATACGAACTAGTACATGTATTTACATGAATTACATGGAGATGGTTTGTATATGATATATGGATACATGGTATAAATGTTACATGTATAGAGAGTTTGAATAGTTGTTGAACTCATACAGGATTCTCAGTTTTTATATGAATTACATGGCTAACATGGTCGATGAAAATGTGTTAGGCTTTTGGCCAAATTGAGTTGAGATATGCTTTGGGTTTACTTACCTTACATATGATTAAAATGGTAAGTTAAAGTCTCTATTATACGAACTTACTAAGCTTAAAAGCTTACTCTGTGTTATTTTTTGTGTTTTATAGTGATTCAGAAGCTTATTCAGATTGGAAGCTCATCGGAGCTATAGCACACTATCTATTAGCTCTTTTGGTACTTTCGGTTATTTAATTTTGTTTATAATGGCATGTATAGGTTAATTTGGCCAATGTTGGCATATAAGTGCTTTGTTGAGATTAGCCACTTATATGGCTTGTGTTTGGTATATTTTGATGTGTATATATATGTAGCCTTATCAAATTTGATATGTGTTTGATATGGTAGAATGATGGAAAGTAAAATGTGGTTTGAATATACATATAAGATATGTTATATACATTGGTGTGATTTAGTGCTTTGTTATGGAAAACATATAGGAATATTGATGTTAGTTAGAATGGTATATTTGGTACCATTTGGAAATATTGGTATGTTTTGGTAAGTAAGTTAGGTGACTAAAATGATGCAAAATGATTTACCTTGTGAATTGGTATTTTGGGTACCAAATGGGTGAGCTTGATAAGTGACCTACATGATAGGTTTTGGTACAACTATGCATATATGTATTTGGTTACTTAGGTAAATTTGGATACATGGTTGACATGTTTGCATATTGTCATTTGACGTGCCTAAGGGCATATTGGTTGTATGTGATGATTTTACATGTTTAAGGATTGATTTTGGCTTGTTTTGGTTACCTAATTATGACTTATGTATATGCAAGATGTTGGGTGTAGGTGGATGCCAAATTGGGTAAGAAATGTAGCTTGTAAAATGGTCTATTTTCGTCCACACGGGTAGAGACATGGGCGTGTGTCTCAACCATGTGTGACACACAGCCAAGTGACATGGATGTCTGCCCTCTGTATCTTTTAAAGAGCGCAAGTCAGTATGCTCACACGGCCTAGCACACGTGCGCGTGGCTTGGCTGTGTGGCACAAGTCAGTGAGTTACACGGGCACGGACACCGGCTGGGACACGGTCGTGTGTCCCCATTTCGAATAGGCACACGGCCTAAGACACGGGCATATCTCATTGCCGTGTGAGTCACACAACCGTGTGACCCCTGTGTTTTGAAAATTTTATAAGTTTCTGAAAAATTCTTTGAAGTTTTTTTAGTCCCGATTTTCTTTTAACGTGTATTTTGGGCATCGAGAGCTCATATTAGGGACAATATGCATACTTATGATTGGTTTCTGACCTGAACGCTATATGTTATGAAATGTTTGAAATTTTTGTCCGTTTAAATTGTAAACTTTGGTAATACTTTATAACCTTGTTTCGACGATAGATTCGGGTTAGGGGTGTTACATTTATTGGTATTAGAGCTATGGTTTAGTCAATTCTCAGACTGAACGTAACATATATGTGTTTACCTATACATGCCATTATATAACCTTTGATATTGTGATATCTCCTGACCGTTTTAAAACATTGTATAGCAATGACATCCAATCGAGCTGATTCCGATAAAATAAAGAGTAACACTCAAACATCCATTCACGAAGTAGTACAAGGCTCGTATCTGAGGGCTGAGAATGAGAGCCTAAGGATGCCTTCTTCCAGATGATGAATGAGTGGTTCACCGAGTTCGTATGGACAAACCCGGCTACTCGACAACCTCTACCCCCTCTTGTTCCCCAATCGGTTCTCGTTATTCCTGAAGGTACGAATCCAATCTGAGTTAGTAAGCCTCCTATCGATAATTCTGAGAGAGTTGAATTCTGGTTAGAGAATACCATCAGGGTTTTTGACGAGTTATCCTGTCCACCAACTAAATGTGTGAGGTGTGCAGTATCTCTATTAAAAGATTCAGCTTACCAGTGGTGGAATACATTGACTTCTGTAGTGCCGAGAGAGGATCAATTGGGATTTCTTTCAATTCAAATTTTGAAATAAATACATCGGTTAGAGTTTTCTCATCAGAAACGTAAAGAATTTCTAGAGCTCAAGTAGGGTCGTATGTTAGTGTCTGAATATGAATGAGAATTTGTTTGATTAAGTAAATATGCTCGAGAGTGCATTCTGACCGAGACTGTAATGTGTAAATAGTTTGAAGATGAATTAAATGAAGATATAAAGCTTTTAGTCAAGATCCTTGAGTTAAAAGAATTTGTTGTACTGGTTGATCGGGCACATAAAGCTAAAGACCTGAGTATAGAGAAAAGACACACTAAGTTTGAAGCTAGAGATTCGAGAAAGAGATTGACAAGAAATTCATATTAGTCAGCATTGAAGAAATCTAAAGAACATCACTATCATTCTACTGCTTCTATGGGACATTCTAATAGAGATAGAGATACGAGCCACTCCAGTCCTAAACCCCAGGCTCCATCTGTAATGAGTGTGGGTAGTGTTAGAAACATCAGACCTGAGTGCAAGCACTATAACAGGTCACATTATGGTGAGTGTAGAATGAAGAGAAAAGCATGTTTCAGATGTGGTTCTTTTGACCACTGTCTTAGAGATTGCCTAGAGAAATCTGATAAAGAGAAAGCTCATACCACGAGGTCAAGAAATACTATTGCGAGAGGTAGACCACCTTGTAATCCTGGAAATGTGAATTACAGTTGTGGTGTGACGAAAGACTTTACTGCAAGATCCGATGCACGAGTACCAACTAAGGCCTATGCTATTCACACACGCGAATATGCTTCTGCGCCATATGTTATTACTGGTACTTTCTTTATTTATGGTACTGATGTAATTGCCTTGATTGATCCTGAATCGACCCATTCATATGTTTGCACAAATTTAGTGTCTAGTAAGAATTTACCTATTGAGTCCACTGAATTCATGGTTAAAGTATCAAACCCCCTAGGCCACTATGTGCTAATTGATAAGGTTTGCAAGAATCGTCCGTTGATGACTTGGGGTTACAGTTTTACAGCTAATTTTATGTGATTTTGGGCATGGATTGGGTAACTCTGCATGATGATGTGGTAAATTGTAGACGAAAGCTTATCATATTGAAATGTCAAAATGGTGAGATGTTTCGAATTGAATCAGATAATTCGAGCGGGTTGCCTATTGTGATATCAGCTATGTCAGCATAGAAATATGTGAGAAAAGGTTGTAATGCTTATCTTACTTATGTATTGGATACTAAAGTGTCTGGTTTGCAAATATTTTGATGTGTTTCTAGTGGAGTTACCTGGATTACCACGGGTCAGAGAAGTCAAATTTGCTATAGAACTTGTACCGGGAACAACACCGATATCGACAGCACCTTACGGAGTTAAAAGAGTTGAAAGCAGAGTTGCAAGAGTTGACTGATAGGGGTTTTGCTCGACCTAGTTTTTCACCTTGGGGTGCACCAGTTCTATTTGTGAAAAAAAAAAGGACGGATCGGTGAGATTATGCATTGACTACCGTCAGCTTAACAAAGTTACAATCAAGAGCAAATATCCACTACCTCACATTGACGATTTGTTTGACTGGTTAAAAGGTGTCACATTATTTCTCTAAGGTTGATCTTCATTCTGGCTATTATCAGCTACAAGTGAAAGATTCAGATATGCCAAAAATTGCATTTAGAATCGGGTATAGACACTATGAATTTCTTGTGATGCCGTTTGGTTTAACTAACACACCTTTAGTATTTATGGATTTGATAAACATGATCTTCATACCGTATTTAGACAGATTTGTTGTGGTATTTATTGATGATATTCTGATATATTCTCGAGAAGACTCTAAACATGCCGAGCACCTGAGAATTGTTTTACAAATTCTACGAGATAAACATATTTACTAAATTTAGCAAATGTGGGTTTTTGCTCCGAGAAGTTGGTTTTTTGGGACACATAGTATCGACTAAAGGCATCAGATTTGATCCGAGTAAAATTTCAGTGGTTGTTGACTGGTAACCACCGAGAAATGTATTTGAAGTCAGAAGTTTTCTGAGATTAGTTGGTTATTACCGGAGATTTGTAAGAGGGTTCTCGATGATAACTATACTGATGAACCTACTATTACAGAAAGATGAGAAGTTTGAATGGTCTGATAAATGTCAGCAAAATTTTAATCAGTTGAAAGCATTGTTGACCAAAGCACCGGTTCTGGTTCAGCTTGAAACGGGTAAAGAATTTGTGATTTTCAATGATGCGTCATTGAATGATTTAGGCTATATTTTGATGCAGGAAGGCAAAGTAATAGCTTATGCCTCTAGACAGTTAAAGTCGCACGAGAAAAACTATCTGACACATGACTTAGAGTTGGCAGCTATTGTGTTTGTGTTGAAAATTTTGCGACACCATTTGTTCAGTGAAAAATGTCACATATTTACCGATCACAAGAGTTTAAATATCTAATGTCACAGAAAGATCTAAATTTGAGACAGCGTGGATGGCTCGAACTGTTGAAAGATTATGAGTTAGTTATTGATTATCATCTAGGAAAAGCAAACGTAGTTGCAGACGCTCTGAGTAGAAAGTCTTTGTTTGCTTTGCGAGCGATGAATGCCCTATTGTCATTGTTTGATGATGGCTCGATCTTAGCTGAGTTAAAAGTTAAACCAATTTTTTTACAGCAAATCTGCGAAGCTCATAAATGTGATAGTAAATTGTTAGCTAAGTGGGTACAGTGTGAGTGGACTTCTGATTCAGAATTTTAGATAGGACCCTGTAATAGTCCAGTTTTGACCTTAGTTAGAATAGTGGTTTCGGGACCACATATCCGAGTCAGAAAAATATTTTAATATTATTTTTCGTGCTTATTATAAGTGAATTGACATATGTGAAAGTTTCGTGTAGAAATTTAATTGTTTGTGTGCTTAATTTGCAAAAAAGACCTAATCACGTAAAATGTAAAAGTTGTCTGCTGTTTGTTAAAGTGCTTATTTGCTATGGTTTATTAATTGTAAAGTCCTTAAAAGGGAATTTGGCCACTATTAAGGTTGGTGGATGGTTATGGACTTAATTTATATGATGTTATAATGTTTTTAGTAAGGTTAATTTAGTAATTGGATTAATAAGTTATAATTTAATAAAACAAAATGACATATGGCTTCATAATCATCTTTATCAACCGAAAATACAAAGAAAAGAGAAAGAAAAAGAGTTCTAGGGTTTCGGCACTTTGAGATTTAATTAAGGTATGAGTTTTTAATCGGTTTTTTATAATTTCTACGTTTTTGTAATTTTTGTTTCGTATATTATCGAACCCATGCTTCAATTTTTGATTTTGGTGATGATTTTGAAATATGCCATTGATGAAACTATGACTTTTATGATGTTAGTTGATGAATTATGGAAGCTTGATGTTGGGTTTACATATATTGTCTTTGAATTTTTGATGAAATTGAGTGATTTGGAATGTTATTTTGAGGGACTAAAATGTGAAATAAATGAAATGCATGGACTTGTATGAGAGTCATGAAAATTCGGCTAAACTTGTGTACAAGCAAATTTTGTGTATTTTGTTATTTTGTGAATTAGGGACTAAAGTGTCAAAATCTAAAAATATGAGGGCTATTTTGCAAAAAAAACCCTAATTGTGTATATATGGATTGTTTTGAATGATTTGGTGAATAAAACGGTAAATTTTGAATACATATAGATCAAGAAAAGAGGAATTCAAATTTAGATCGAGGAAAGTCGAAGATTGTAGAATAAACGTCCGAGTCGACAAATTCCGAGTATGAGGTAAGTTCGTACTTAAAATCTGATGTTAAGTAGGTTTTGATGTCTTTATTATATATGGATTGTATATAATTGTATTGAATGAATATGATGATGAATCAAAAGTATTTGGCACTAAGTGTGCGATTTAAACTAGCTTCGGCTACTAAAGGCACTAAGTGTGCGATACCGACTTAGCTTTGGTTAGTTGAGATGGCACTAAGTGTGCGAAATCGTTTTGGCTTTTGCTAATCTTTAAGCACTAAGTATGCGGATAATTAAATCCTTGGTGATTATCAAATAGTCTAAAGTATTCAAACAAGAGGTGAGATTGGAAACAAATGAGTATGAAAATGCTCCGGTAAGTATAATACCTATGTGGTAGGTGGTAAAATACATAAAAGTTTATTGAATTTGTATACACATATAGTTGATGTTGTCATGGACTTGATGAATGAATTGAGAGATTATAATTACTTATGTATTGATGTTTCATGTTTTATGTTGTTAATATTTTTGTTACAAGCTTACTAAGCTTTTGAAAGCTTACTTTGTGTGTGTTTACATTGTTTTATAGATATCGAAGCTTCTGCAAGCTCGGGGATCATCTAGGGTTGTCATCACACTATCAAAACTCATTTTGGTACTTTAGAGAATGCATATTTTCTTTAAGTATGGCATGTATAGGCTAGTAGTTTGAGAAGTATGTTTTATGAAATAGATGCTTAGCCATGTGATTTGGCTAAATTGTACTTAAACTTATAGTTGATAATGGTTTGTAGTATATGATGGTAATATGAAATTGTGGTATGTTTTAGTTGGCAAGTGTTGGTAAGAATAACTTGTGATTGAATGAAGTATGGAGGAAATGTTTTGGTATGATATTATCTAATGATTGGCATGAATTAGTAAGGTTTAGGAGTATGAATTTTGGTGTTGAAATTGGTTGAAATGGTGATATAAGTATGTTTGATTCTTTTGCTTGTAGGATGACCAAATTGGGGTGGCAAATTGGCTATTCAAATAGCTTGTTTTTGTCCACACGGGCAGAGACACGGGCGTGTGTCTCAGCCGTGTACGACACACGGCCATGTTGCACGGTCGTGTGTCCCCTAGGGTACCCTAAATTTGTAAGTCAGGCTCGAACACGGCTAAGACACACAGGCGTGTGGTCTGGCCGTGTGACCCTAATTGGGATGCTGACGTCACAAATAGAATAGGCCCTAGTTTTGGCACGGCCTAGCACACGGCCTGGACACGGGCGTGTGCATAGTACACGGGCTGGACACACAGGCGTGTGGTCTGGCCGTGTGGGCAAGTCAGTAGCTATACCTTGTTTTGCCACGGCTTTGACACACGGGTGTGTCTAGACCGTGTGAGGCACATGGCCTATTTACACAGGCATGTGATCTTTTAAAAGTTGAAAATTCTTTTAAGTTTTGAAACTTTCATATGTTGTCAACTGGGTCTCGAATGCATGTTTTAAGTATTGTATGCTCAAATGTAAGATCATATTGAATGAAAATGAATGACTTCTACTGTAATGAGTTGATTATTGGTTTGTAATTGTTCTGAATTAAATGATAAGTCCAATAATACCTCTCAACCTATTCTGGCGATGATTACGTGTTAGGGGTGTTACAGACCCGATGATTGTTTGTTGTTCAGAGGTAGAGTTTGTGTACCGAAGAATCTAGAGATTATATAGAAAATTTTGCACGAAGCTTATAGTGGTAGCTTGTCTATTCATCCAGGGAGCAATAAAATGTACAGTGATTTGAGATAGATGTACTGATGGCCGGGAATGAAACGCGAGATTTCTGACTTTGTATCCAGATGTTTGATATGTCAGCAAGTTAACGCTGAACATTAGGTACCTTCAGGACTATTACAGCCAATGATGATACAAGAGTGGAAATAAGATAGAGTTACTATGGATTTCATATCAGGGTTATCTCTATATCTGAAGAAGAAAGATGCTATCTGGGTTATTGTTGATGATTTGATGAAGTTTGTACATATTATTTTGGTACGTACAAATTTCTTACTTGATAGATTAGCTGAGTTATATGTTTCTGAGATTGTCAGATTACACGGAGTGCCAATTTCCATTATTTTGGATAGAGATTCGCGATTTACATCGTGATTCTGGTGAAAGTTACAAGAAGCTCTAGGTATGCAGTTGCATTTTAGCACTGCATTTCACCCTCAGACCAATGGTAAGCCTTAGAGAGTGATTCATATTCTTGAAGAGATGCTTTGTTGTTTTGTTTTAGAGTTCGAAGGCAACTAGGAGAAATATTTATCGTTGGTCGAATTCAAATATAATAATAATTTTCAGATGAGCATAAAGATGGCTTCGTATGAGGCTCTTTATGGTCGTAAATGTCGAACTCTGTTATTCTGGACTAAGCTCGGTAAAAAAATACACAGGGTTGAATTGATTTGCGAAACTGAGGAAAAAGTGAAAGTGATCCGAGATAGCTTAAAAGTAGCTTCAGATAGTCAGAAATCCTATGCGGATCTTAAATGTAAAGATATAGAGTTTCAAGTCAGTGACAGAGTATTTCTGAAAGTTTCACCTTGGAAGAAAATTCTTCGGTTTGGTCGCAAAGGAAAGTTGAATCTGTGATTTATCGGACCATATGAGATTACTGAAAGAATCAGACCTATTACATACCGATTAGATTTATCTTCAAAGCTTGAAAGGATTCATAATATCTTTCATGTGTTTATGTTACGACGGTATCGATCTGACTCTTTACATGTTATATCTTCGGCGGGCGTTGAGATTCAAGTTGATATGACATATAGTGAAGAACCAATCAGAATCCTGGTACGAGAGGTGAAAGAATTCAGAAATAAAAACATAGCTTTAGTGAAAGTTCTCTAGCAACGACACGAAATAAAGGAAGTCACCTGGGAACCTGAGGAAGCTATAAGAAAGCAATATCCGAACCTCTTTTCTGGTCAGATTTTTGGGGATGAAAATCCCTTCAAGAGAGAGTTGTATCAACCCATTTTTAGTGAAATCAGAATAGTGGTTTTGAGACCACAAATTCAAAGTCAAAAAATTTATTTTATTATTATTTTATGGTCTACAACATGATAGTATCATCATATAAAAATTCCGTTATGAAATTTTACTGTTTACATGCCCAAGTTAATAAAAAGAACTAAATTGTGTAAAGTGCAAAAGTTGTGTTCGAATAGCTAAATGTGTTTAATAGCTGTTGAACTTTAAAATCGAAGTCCTTATATGGTAATTAGACCATTTAACTTGATAATGGATGTACATGGCTTGGCAGTTGTGTAATTATTACTGTTTTAAAAGGTTAAATTAGTAAAAAGGTAATTACATGTTAAATTAAATAAAACCAAAGTGAAGTATCATCTTTTTCTTCATATTTTCAACTGAAAGTTGAAGCAAAAGGAAACCAATGTTATGCTAGGGTTTGGCTAGTCTTATTTCTTTGATTGGTAAGTGATTTTTGTCCCGTCTTTGATAATTTCTATGTTTCCGGAATCGTTGTAGCTTAATCTAGCAGACTAATTTGTGAAATTGTTAAAGTATTTGAGTTTTGCCATTGATGAACATGTTAGAGTTTTCAAGTTTATTGGTAGAAAATAAATGGTTGTTGTTAAATAAATAACTTTTGTAAAGGAATTTTTTATGAAATTATCAATTAGGGATTAAATTGAAAAAATGTGATAAATTATGTGGTAAAATTGTGAATTTGTGAAATATATGGGCTGCTTTAAATATGTTTATAATTCGGCTAGGTTTGGGTAGGGATAAAATTGAATGAATTTCTTTTTCCAAGTCTAGGGACTAAATTACAAAGAATTAAAAGTATAGGGGCAAAATGGTAATTTTTCCAAACATGGGTGTTGGACTAAATTGAATATGAATTATATTGAATTGAGTTAAATTCATTCATATAGATCTGATTAGACCTCGTACGAAGTTAGATCGAGGCAAAGAGAAAATCTCGAGTTAGTCACCTCCGTATCTACGAACACTTATTGAGGTAAGTTTGTGTAATTAAATTTTGTAATTATATGCTTAGATTGAATTAGATGTATGTTATTTGCCTTATCATCATATAAGAATACCGATCGCATATCTGACGACGTACGATGATTACCGAGCCCCGTTTGAACCTTAAGAATTTGTAGGATACAAATGACATGTCATTAGGGTTACCAATTTTAGCTCTTATGAGCTTACCGATACTCAGCTTATATAAGTTTACCATTATTCATTTCAAAGGAGGTTTCCATTTACAGCTCGTATGAGCATCCATGTACATGAATTGACGGATTCCAGTTCAGTACACCTCGTGTGTACTACCCGCATATCCAACGATATTCTAAATGATTAAACAGGCACAATTCTATTACGAGTTTATATGAGTTCGATATGAACTAGTACAGGTATTTACATGAGTTACATGGAAATGGTTTGTATATGATATACTGATACATGGTATAGATGTTACATGTATATGGAGTTTGAATAGTTTTTGAACGCATACATGATTCTCAGTTTTTATATTAATTACATGGCTAACATGGTCAATGAATATGTGTTAGTCTTTTGGCCAAATTGAGTTGAGATATGCTTTAGGTTTACTTACCTTAATTGTGATTAAAATGGTAAGTTAGATTCTTTATTATACAAACTTACTAAGCTTAAAAGCTTACTCTATGTTATTTTCCGTGTTTTATAGTGATTCGAAAGCTCATGGGTTGGAAGCTTGTCGGAGCTATAACACACTATCCATCGACTCTTTTGGTATTTTCAGTTATTTAATTTCAGTTATAATGGCATGTATAAGTTAATTTGGCCAATGTTGGCATATAAGTGTTTTTTTGAGATTAACCACTTCTATGGCTTGTGTTTGGTATATTTTGATGTGTACATATATGTGGCCTTATCATATTTGATGTGTTTTTGATCTGGTAGAATGATGCAAAGTAAAATGTGGTTTGAATATACATATAAGATATGTTATATACATTGGTGTGATTTAGTGCTTTGTTATGGAAAACTTATAGGTATATTGATGTTAGTTAGAATGGTATATTTGGTACCATTTGGAAATATTGGTAGGTTTTGGTGTAAGTTAAGTGACATGAAATGATGCAAAATGATTTACCTTGTGAATTGGTATTTTGGGTACCAAATGGGTGAGCTTGATGAGTGGCCTATATGGTAGGTTTTGGTACAATTATGCATATATGTATTTGGTCACTTAGGTAAATTTGGATACATGGTTGACATGTTTGCAAATTGTCATTTGAGGTGCCTAAGGGCATATTAGTTATATGTGATGATTTTACATGTTTAAGGCTTGATTTTGGCTTGTTTTGGGTACCTAATGATGACTTGTGTATATGCAATATGTTGAGTGTAGGTGGATGCCAAAATGGGTGAGAAATGTGTCTTGTCAAATGACCTATTTTTGTTCACACGAATAGAGACACGAGCGTGTGTCTCAGCTGTGTGTGACACATGGCCACACGGCCTAGCACACGGGTGTGTGGCTTGGCCATGTGGCACAAGTCAATAAGTTACATGGGCACGGACACGGGTTGGGGCACGATCGTGTATCGCCATTTTGAATGCCCACATGGCCTAAAACACGGGCGTGTCTCTTGGCCATGTGAGTCACATGGCCGTGTGAGCCCTGCAATTTTAAAAATTTTATAAGTTTTCAAAAAATTCTTTGAATTTTCAATTTTTTCCTGATTTGATTCTAGGGTGTATTTTGGGCCTCGAGGGCTCGTATTGGGAACAATATGCATAATAATGATTGGTTTTTGAGATGAATGCTATATGTTGTGGACTGTTTGAATTCTTTGTCCGTTTAAATTGTAAACTTCGATAATACTCTATAACCCTATTTTGACGACAGATTCAGGTTAGGGGCATTATATGATGAGTCTGTTTCCTCCACTATTAAGAAGCATGGATGGAAAATTTTCTGTTTACATCCAGATGATGTTTTAGGGAAAGTTGTTTGCGAGTTCTATGCAAACATCACTTCTCCTGACAATCCTTCTATCTATGTTCGTCGAACCTCATTTTCATTTTATGAAGACTGCATTAATGCCCAATTTGGGTTAACTGATGTTCAAGACGAATACTCCATTCACCGAAGCCATCACTGTTGATTGCTTAAATTAGGTATTAAAAAATTTATGTGCTGTAGGCACTCAATGGACTGTATTTAGCCAAGAATGTCATACAATTGAAAGGGCTTCCCTGAAGCTCATAGTAAAGTTTGGTAACACTTCCTCAAAAGTTGACTAATGCCATCCACCCACAACACCATAGTATCAAAGGAAAAGAATTCTATTGTTGCATTCAATCATTATGGGTCAAAAAATTAACATTGGTCGGGTCATTTTCTATGAAATGCAGAAAAGAATGCTGGCAGCCTCAATTTCCCTTCCCTCGGCATTGCTATTTGCAAAATAGCTCAAGTACCTTTAAATGCCAATGAGGACGTCACACCAAACAATAGAGGAATGTCAGGAGATCTATTTGCCAAAATTCAAAGAGTGGAGACATCAAAACAATCTCAGCATAGTAAGGCACCCACCTCCTCTACTAAATACTTTCCCACAGCAGAAGCCTCACCAACTTAGAGCTCATTTGAAAAACAAATGTTGCAATCATTAGAGCAATTGGAGCAGAGAATGTCCTTTTTGTGATTTAGCAATTTCAACTTGCTGAGGAGATGACAAAGGCCCAAGAATAGCTGGTATTGGTACATGCACGAGAATGATTGAAGTGCATTCGAGTTCATTCAGTGGACTAAACTCCAAGTTGCTCATTTCAAGAGAGAACCTAATTGAAATTTTCATCGAGTTTATAACAGGTGCTAGATCAAAGAAGTTTAAAGAGGCGATGATGGGCCTGATTCAGCACGTTTGGGCTGAACATGAGATGTCCAACCCTTATTGGACCCAAAATAACGTCACAAGTGCATACAATGTTTGGCATGTGGTTGTTTGTTTAATTTAATTAATTTTACAGCTTTTAATTATGTCTTGTTTATTATATGCATCTTTCATTAATGTCTTGCATTATTAATCTACATCTTTTAATTGTGACATGCACTATGTGTTCTGCATTTAATAAAGTCATGCATTATGTAACTCTCATGTTAGTTAAGTTTGCATCATAAGTTATGACATGCATTATGTAACTCCCATGTTAGTTAAATTTTGCATCATTAAATTAAGTCATGCATTAAGTAACTCATTTGTTCATTTAGTTTACATCTTAAACCATGCATTTAAGCATCTTAGTTGTTAAATATGTTTGAGTTTGTTTATATAAGTATGTTATTTAATTTGGCTACTACTTTTTAATGCATAAGTTATAGTATATTTAATTTTTCTTCAATAAATTAATTGTGTGTTCAATAGATTGTTGTAGGAAAGTCCAAAAAGTTGGTCACATATTCTAAAGCTACAATAGGGCTGTTCGTTTGCCAAGAAAAATCAAATGTTGTCACATTCAAATGGCTGTTCAGTTTTGGCATGAAAGAGTGTGCATTTGGTCACTTAATTGTCGGTGGATAAAGGGAACATTTTTTGTAGATATTGAAGCACTCAAAACTCATTATGGTGGCTGTTCAAATGGACCAAGAGTGATCTTCAAGTCTAATCGGTTTCATGCACTCAAATCTAGTTATGGTGTCAATTAAAGAGATGAATACACAAGCATTAAGGCATTTGGTTCAGGGGAAAATGAAGGGACATCAAGCAGCACATTTAAAGGACCATTAAGCCTTCATCAAGTGAAGAGGCATGACTTTTCAGCTATGCATGAATAAAGTGAAAAGATATGACTCTTTGGCTGCCCATCAAGAGTTATAACCGAATTTTAGTATTTTGTTAATAGCTGGTATGAATGTCGAATTTGAATAGCCAAATTAGTGCCTATAAATAGCTTGTAAAAGGACAATGTTCAGGAAAGACTCTGTTGAATGAATGATGAATGAATACGTTTGATTTATTGTGAGAATTCTATCTCATTATTCTTGAAAGAACTTACTTAGACTTATCAAGGTACTCCTTGTGGCCTCAAACATTTTTCTTTTAAACTTATAACTTCCTTTTTTCCTTTGTTCTGCAGTGTGGCGTTCTAGCATACTGCTGGTTCCTATTTGCTAAATAGCAGGTCACAGTTTACTTCTTCTTCTTCAAAGACTTGTTTGTTATTTCACTTTATATAAATCGGGTCATGATCTTTCATATCGTCGGTTCATTTCTAAGTGTCCATTTTGTGCAAGTTATCCATCCAACATCATTTCCATCCTTTCCATTGAATCAATAACCATTAATCCCATTTTCACCTTAAAGTCTATTTCGAAATGATACAACATTAGACAATCGGGTAACTCAACATCTTGTAATCAAATTCATGATTACGAGCACACATCAGGCATGCTACTGGTCCTATGTGAGGGATAAAAATGTGGCTCTAAAATGGTCCTTACAGAAGAACTTCACAAAACCTATGCTTGACTTCCTTGATTTCCCAAAAGCTTTGCTACCATTTTCCTAGGCTGAGGAGGAACCAGTTAAAACCCACTCTGACAAGGCCGAATATGCAAACATGAAAGCTACTCGTGACATAGTGCAAGTAGGTAAGGATGAGCCTGAGAAAATAAAATCTCTATGTAACACCACAAACCCGGCCTAGACGTTATGACTGGATCCGACGTGCCACATCGAAGCGTTCAAAACATTTTATGCTTTTAATCAAAAACTTATTTAGGTGTTTAAAAGACAAATCCATTATAGATTAAAGTGAATGGAAGCTATGCACCAGGTAGGAAACCAGAAAAGAGGAGGTGAGTCTAATGGACTGCTTAAGTACCAAGCTCCCTTCGGATCCAATCCTAGACATGCACACTGCCATTGCCACACCTTAACTTAGGATATATTTTCAGGAAACCAATTTGGTTAAGTCCTTTTTAGGAAAAGTGATTAATTTTGGAAAACATTTTCATTGTGGAAGCTTTGCTTGTTGTCGTGTTATTTTGAAGTCACTTACTATTTTTGAAAACGCGCCCTAAAGCTATCCAATTTCGACAGTTAAATATAAGTAATACCTATCTTAATAAAACATATTAAAACCATCAAAAATAATTAAGCGGCCTTATAACATTTAAAAACCCAAAACCTTAAACGCAAATAAAAGGATGTCTAGCTCACCAGAAGAAAAACCAAATTTGCAGAACGTGTGGCCACTCCGAATCCCTCACAGCTCCAAGCCCACTATGGTTGGGGATTACCTACGTGGATGAAAATAAAGGGGTGAGTTTGGGGAAACTCTGCAACAACCCTAAATTGACCCTATTCGGAAAGTGGTTTCGGGACCACAAAACCGAGTCATAAAAATAATTAGCCGTCATATTTTATGTCTATTATATGTGTATATAAATGTGTGAAAGTTTTAAGTTTCGATTTAGTCGTTTGCATGTGAATTTAGTTAATAGGACTTATGTGTGACACTTTTGAAATGTGATAGGTAAATCCATAAGGATCTATTTAAGCATATATTGGAAACAATGGTTTTGCATGTCAAATAAACCTTTCTATACCTAGTGGTTTAGCCATGATGATTGATGTTGGGTAAAATGTGTTTAATTAAATATTAAAATAAGGAATTTCATTGTTTGAAATAAAATAATAATTAGTAAAATAAGGTAAGGTAAAAAAAAAAAAAGAAGTAAAGGAATGCTCATCTTTCTTCCTCATTGCTTAGAAAATTGGAGAAAGAAAAGCTTGAAAAAGAAACAAAGCATTCGGCCATAGCTACTTCCATTTAAAGGTATGCTTTGTGATATTTTTTTTTAATTGATGATGAGATTAAGTTGATAAGAGTATGGTTTAGTTAGCCCATAGTTAAGATTTATGGATTCTTGAGTATATATATATAACCTATTGACAAGTAGATAAATTTGGTTAATTGATGAATTTTGAAGGATGTTTGATATGTTAAGGTAGCCTAGTTGAAGAAGTTGATTTCATTGTTGGAAGTGTATTAGGGAAAGGAATCGGCTATTTAGTTGTGTTATATGGCCGAATATGGTTTTTGATATTTGGGTAATGTATGTGTTTTTAATTGATAGAATGAAGAGGATGCTTTAATTGTGTTAAGAAAAATTGTATGTTAAAATAAGGTTTGCTAGGCTAGCTATTAAGGTGAAATACAAATGTTAGTAATTGATTTCTAGTGTATATATATGTGTGTATTAGCCGAATTTTGAACTTGAATAATGGTTTGAACACCATGTATTGTATTGAGATGGTTGAAGTGAATTTTATAGATAATTATTTGAAAAATTCGATTGTTTATATAGACTTGAATAAAATGTATACTAGGAACGTTTGAAAGAGTGATTTAGTATTAAACTGCTTGGGGACAGCAGCAGTAAGGTGATTTTGGAAAATCGCCATAATTTGTAGGAGTTGATTTAGAAGCAGGATAAATTATGTAATTAAAGCTTGAAGAGTCTAGTTTCTTGCAAAAGAAACTATAGAAACAAAAGAGTTACCGATCTTGAGATATTTGAAATATTGTGGGGTTGAGTCGAAATGACTACTAGGTTTCCTGTTCTGTTTTTTATAAAATCAGAATAAATTGTACAAAAATGGCCTTAAGATAAAATTTATATGCTTAGATTCCTTAATGAGTCTAGTTTCAAATGAAATAAGTGAGAACACATTTTGAATTCTGTACAATGAGAAATTTGATTCGTAGTGAAGAGTGGTCAGTTTAGTCAAGCAGTGAAATTAGGTGAACTTTAAGAAAAATCTGGTATTGTTGGGCTAAACTAAAAATTATGAAAATTTTATGGATAATATATAAATGAGTCTTCTGTCAAGAAAAATTTACGACAATCGATTTGGAGTTTCATAACTCCAATTATAAATACTTTACAGGCTGTTGCTCAGGAAGTTAGCTTATAAGGAAATTGTAATCATATTGTAAACATTAAAGAAAATTTGTTAATGAATTAATTATCATTTTATAAAGCTTACTATAATCTATATGTGTGATAGCCGAATCTATATGTATTACATTCTTAAAGTAATGCTTTAATATTCGATTAATGACTAGTTTAAATTTGTTGAACTTAAGCTCAAGAGCATAGGGGGACAATTTCAGATAAGGGGAAAGAAAAAGTAGCCGAGTAGCCACTTCGCAACTGTTCAAGTATATCCGAGGTAAGTCTTTGAGTAATAGAACTTGGCTTATGTTTAGATGAAGAAATTACATAGTTATGAGCATGATAATTAATTTATAACATAATGGTCCTACTAGCATCACATGATCAAATAAATAAGTAAAGTGTTTGCTTGTAGCCGTATGGTTATAGAAAGCTTGTGAAATAACGAAACAGAATCTTGTTATATGTTTGTGATTAGTGAATTGAACGAGCATATATGTGAGAATGTTAATTGGGGACTTGAATCCGAGCTTAGTCTCGAAGGGCTTTAAGCCAGTGGTCTAATCCGAGCTTGATCTCGAAGGGCTTTTGAGCCAGTGTCACAACCGAACATAGTTCCGAAGGGCCTTCGAGCCAGTGGTCTAATCCGAGCTTGATCTCGAAGGGCTTTTGAGCCAGTGCTAAAAGTTGGGCTTAATTCCGAAGAATGGTCGTACAAAGCATAATAATTGGGGATGAAAACCCATAAGTGTTTGTACGAGAAATTATATAATAAATGCTGAAACAATTTTAAACACATGCGCTACTTACCGTAAGATAACCAGGTAAGTAACTTACTCTCGTTGAGAATGTAATTGATTTTAAATTATGACTATGAAATTCGGTAGGTATGTTTAAACCATTGTTTAAAATCATTTGAACGTTTATAATTTGATTATTGATGTATTGAGTTCCGAAGTAGAGAGTTCAACTTCACAAATATGAGATGTATATATATATATATATGCATGAAATTGTCATGAAATTTGAGGAGAATGTATTCGGCTATGGATTGAATTTAGTTGGGTATATTGATTTCATCTTTGTAATATGGATGGTAAAAGTAGTATCTTAGTCATGTTTCTATTCAGCCAAGGGATGTAACAAACAAACTTGATATTATTATGTCACTCTTTTAGATGATTCATTACTCAAAACTTACTAAGCATCAGAATGCTTATCCTTTTTGCTTTAATTCTCTGTTTTATAGATTTTGTTCGTCAGCTATCGGACTCAGGAGTGTCAAAGTCGAAGTCGTCCACACTATCTAAGCTCTTTTTGGTACTCTTTTTGTTGAACTTTGATAATGGCATGTATAGGTTGACATTTGGATGTTAATTAAGTACTTTATGTAATGTATATATGTTTAGCCATGCGAATATGGCTTATTCGGTTATTATATGTATTTCATGTGGCTAATGTGTATGTATGGTTGATATTCAATTAAGGCTAAAAAAAAAAAAAAATTATGAGAATCGAATTTAGTATTTATTCTATTTTGTTAAATGAAATCTCATGTTTGTTTTGTAATACTCCTCAATCCTTCCGGCGACGGGTATGGGTTAGGGGTGTTACAAACTCAGTGTGTAAATTAACCCAACCATAGCCTATATCGGCTCAAACCATAGAAACAGAATAGGTTGGCCTTAGTCCAGAACAGAATTCAGAATAAAGCCCATAGGCCCATAACAGAACAGAACAGATATCACATGATTATGCAGAAACCCAACCCATATCCAACCATATGCACCCCATACCAACCTTACGCCATGTGGGGAGACTACTCGGCCCATCCAACCGCTACACGCCATAGAAATTTGCAGGATGGCTGCCAGAACAAATAATGTGACAGAGTCACCAGATACAGATAATCGCGGCAAAGCCACTAGAACAGATATTTCTGGCAGAGCCACCAGATTAGATATTTGTGGCATAGCCACCAGGACGCTTCCTCTATATTATAACCCATGTCCCCATGCAGCAGATATACAATTATGGCATACATCATTCAAAATCAAATCAACATGCTTTTTAGTCAAAAGTAACCTTAGGGGTATAACGGTAATTTTGCACCTAGGGGTATAATGGTAATTTTGCATACATAGGGGTATTCTAGTAATTTTACTTTTTTTAGGGTTTTCATGCATATCATAACTGTTTACGTACTAACAGAAACACTTACCGAGTGCTCTTACCGAATTGAGCCCGTTGGCCCATTATCCCGATTGGGCCCATTAAGCCCAAAAATATCGAAATACATGAAATCATGCATTCTGAAGTCTTATCCCTTTAGTATACCAAATACGTGAATCAATCCATCTCACGAGCATTCGCACACTCGTAAGTTCCCAAAATATCAGTTTTTCGGCATTTCAGTTTTTTGACTTTTGCCGATCTAGTCTATGAGAGGGTGTCAGTTACACACTTGTTTGTGACGAAACGCTGACGAGTTCCACTCATGAGTTGCCTACATTCAGTTAGTAATATGTCAACTATGAATCCATAATAGCTTGAATACAAAACTCCTTACCCAAAAGTAGGCCATTAACACCTTAGCCACTTGAGATCCTACCTTTTTCTGAATCTAGCGACTAGGTTTAGATCCAGTCATTTCCCCTTGTCCAAGCCTCCGATCAGCAGCCTCTAGATCACACTATCATCATAATAAAATAGTTATCATAATCCTTAGAGCCATAGGGCCCAATCGACAGCCTCCCTAAGCCTTTAAGGGTTTCGATTTTTTTAAAACCCGTAATAAAGAATATATTCGAAAACTTACCACCTGTTCCTTTGGTTAACGATCCCAATTTAATTCCTATTCAATTTTGATGCAGATCTAACCCCTCAAATGTTAGCAGAAATCAAATCTTTAAAGGTCTAAAGATTCGACTATGCCCCTATGACTATGGTGCTTTCGGCTTTTGAAACTGTGAAGTAGAAGAGGATTTAATAAGGATGTTTTTGCAAGGTTGTGGTCGACAGAGGTTGGGGTTTAGAGGGTGTGAAAATCAGTCAGGGTAGTTGAATGAAAAATAGGAGAAGTTGGCTAGGAGAAATCGACACAAGCAATAGGTTTTTGGGATTTTGGCTTTTATGGCAATCGGCTATAAGGTTTTAGAAACGGATGGAATGGAAAGGGAGAATGGTAGGAAGATTTTGGCTAAAGAAGAAAAGAAAAAGAAAAGAAGAAGAAAAAATTGAATCCTATAGGCCAAAAATATGGCACTTATTAGCTATGGCCGAGTGAGTGTATTTGGGGCATAGGAATTCTTCCTAAATTCTAATTCCCCGAATTACTCCTTAATTTTTGGCCACTTTCAATGTTTGAATTCCATGCAAACTCTTGACCGAACAGCCCACCGTTTGCACCGCTTCAGCATCTACCAAAAGTCCTGATCAGACCCCAACTTCTTCCCCACGTATGCAGCAAAAATCCCAGCCTTACGTGTGCGAGATGGAGCTCGAACCCCATACCTCCATCCACCTTGTGCCCTTGCGCGTTCGCCCGAGCTGCTGGCCACTACACCACACTTTCTCCTTTACTAATATATGGTTACAATTAATTATAAACCTTACCTACTGAAGCTTCAATCCGCTTAAAAAAATAAAGGAGAATTTCGCCTTCCACGCGACTTGAACCTGCAACCTCCAGAAACCCAGCTACACTGCCTGCCGCTGTGACACAACCTCTCTTTTGTTATAATATGACTGCGTTTACTTATAATCCTTATTCGCTTCAGTCACGGGCTACTTAAAAATGAAACAAATTTTGCTGTCCCCTGCATTCGAACCCGCAACCACTGGGTCTCCTTAACACGCTGCTGCCACTGCACCGAAGTTCCTTTCATGACACAATCTTCTCCTAATTATTTATAAACCTTAACTGCTTCGGTTCTGGCACATTTAAAAATAAAATAGAATTCGCCCGTGCAAGGACTCGAACCTACGTCCTCTTCGTGTGCCCAGCACGTTGCTGCCACTGCGCCACAGACGCTCCTTGTGCTAGATTATGCTCGCTACACTTCTTAACCCCTATCTTAGCCGTAACTTAAATAAATAAAAAAATAACATGTTGCGCACGCTGGGAATCGAACCCCAGCCTTCCTTCCTACTGTCCATCGTGCCTAACCACTGGGCCAGGCGTTCCTTCATGCTAAAACTCAGCCCTATTTATTAATAAGGCCTACTGTCCAGATTTCCTTAAGAGACCAAATTTAAGAATTTTGTGGGCCAAACCTTGGACTTTTCCCCACACTGTAAGCCATTCGTTATTTATTTAATTACTAAATTTAAACATACTAGATAATAATAATAATTAATAATAATAATCGACTAATTAGAACATTCAAATTATTCGGGCCGTCTTCTACCCAAACCCAGACTCAAGGCCCAATACCTTCTAGGCCCAATTTTTGGGGCGTTACAACTCTATCCCCCTTAAAAAATTTCGTCCTCGAAATTTCAAACTATCAACTAACCGTATTACTCAAGTCAAACCACTATGCTTTCACTGCGCACTCTGATTAAAAAGTATTCTTAGTACAACCCAGAACATCTAATTACCAAAGTAAAGAAACATTTACCAACCATGCATAAAACTCGTAACACGCACTTAAATAGAATAAGCTTGGCAATCCTGAGCTCAATGCTCCTTGGACCCACATCTAAAGCACGCTCCTGTCTTCCTATGGCATTCACCCGGATGACGCCCGTTTTAGTTCTTGCAGGTTGGAAAGTTTGGTTGTGTCTTAACATGTTTCACAGAACGAGGCTCGGTCATCTAAGAACTAGAATCCTTCCTCTTCTTACACTCCAAGCACCCTATTTGAAGCATTTCCCTAATTTCTTGAACCTTGGTCTCCAATACTTTCTCTACCACTTTTCTTACTAACTCAGCCAGTGCCTCAATCCCAAGCTCCGAGTTACCGCTACCCAAAGTTGGCAGACTTCGCTTACCCTCAGAATCCATATCAACACTCTACATTTTCAGCATGCATAACAATAACTACCAAGATCTCGATTCAAAAATTTCAGTACTTATTCATATGTTTTATGCAGAGATAGTATTTTAAAGTTTCTATCTTCACAGAATCATAGCCTAGCTACAGTCTAAGTATTCTAGGGTTTTTAGTATTGTCCTAGCTATAATGTTATGATGTGGTCTCAGTTCTATCTACAGTAATATCTTAATGCAGTGTAGTATGAGTAATGTGAGAATACTTATGCAGACTTGGTAGGAGAGATCGGGTGCCACCTTCTAAAATATCTAATTTTTGAAAACTGAGTTTTGAAATCTTTACAACATTATTGTTTTCGAACATCTTTATTTTTGTAAACCCATTCCACAGTCGAGTTGTTGCAACCTAAGCTCTGATACCACTAAATGTAACACCCCAAACTCGGCCTAAACATTATGACCGGATCCAACGTGCCACATCGAAGCGTTCAAAACATTTATGCTTTTAATCAAAAACTTATTTAGGTGTTTAAAAGACAAATCCATTATAGATTAAAGTGAATGGAAGCTGTGCACTAGGTAGGAAACCGGAAAAGAGGAGGTGAGTCCATCGGACTGCTTAAGTACCAAGCTCCCTTCGGATCCAATCCTAGACATGCACACTGCCATTGCCACACCTTAACTTAGGATATATTTTTAGGAAACCAATTTGGTTAAGTCCTTTTTAGGAAAAGTGATTAATTTTGGAAAATATTTTCATTGCGGAAGCTTTGCTTGTTGTCATGTTATTTTGAAGTCACTTACTGTTTTTGAAAGCGCGCCCTAAAGCTATCCAATTTCGACAGTTAAATATAAGTAATACCTATCTTAATAAAACATATTAAAACCATCAAAAATAATTAAGCGGCCTTATTACATTTAAAAACCCAAAACCTTAAACGTAAATAAAAGGATGTCCAGTTCACCAGAAGAAAAACCAAATTTGCAGAATGTGTGGCCACTCCAAATCCCTCACAGCTCCAAGCCCACTATGGTTGGGGATTACCTGCGTGGATGAAAATAAAAGGGTGAGTTTGGGGAAACTCAATGTGTAAATTAACCCAACCATAGCCTATATCGGCTCAAACCACAGAAACAAAATAAGTTGGCCTTAGCCCAGAACAGAATTCAGAATAAACCCCATTGGCCCATAACAGAACAGAACAGATATCACATGATTATGCAGAAACCCAACCCATATCCAACCATATGCACCCCCATACCAACCTTACGCCATGTGCGGAGACTACTCGACCCACCCAACCACTACACGCCACAGAAATATTCAGCATGGCTGCTAGAACAGATAATGTGACAGAGTCACCAGATACAAATAATTGTGGCAAAGCCACCAGAACAGATATTTGTGGCAGAGCCACTAGATCAGATATTTGTGGCATAGCCACCAGGACGCTTCCTCCATATTATAACCCATGTCCCCATGCAACAGATATACAATTATGGCATACATCATTCAGAATCAGATCAACATGCTTTTCAGTCAAAAGTAACCCTAGGGGTATAATGGTAATTTTACACCTAGGGGTGTAATGGTAATTTTGCATACATAGGGGTATTCTAGTAATTTTACTATTCTCAGGGTTTTCATGCATATCATAACTGTTTACGTACTAACGGAAATACTTACCGAGTGTTCTTACCAAATTGGGCCTGTTGGCCCATTATCCCGATTTTGGCCCATTAAGCCCAAAAATATCGAAATACACGAAATCATGCATTCTGCAGTCTTATCCCTTTGTATGCCAAATATGTGAACCAATCCATCTCACGAGCATTCGCACACTCGAAAGTTCTCAAAATACTAGCTTTTTGGCATTTTGGTTTTCCGGCTTTTGCCGATCTAGTCTATGAGAGGGTGTCAGTTACACACCTGTTTGTGACGAAACGCTGACGAGTTCCACTCACGAGTTGCCTACATTCAGTTAGTAATATGTCAACTATGAATCCATAATAGCTTGAATACAAAACTCCTTACCCAAAAGTCGGCCATTAACACCTTGGCCACTTGAGATCCTACCTTTTTCCGAATCTAGCGACTAGGTTTAGATCCAGTCGTTTCCCCTTGTCCAAGCCTTCGATCAGTAGCCTCTAGATCACACTATCATCATAATAAAATATTTATCACAACCCTTAGAGCCATAGGGCCCAATCGACAGCCTCCCTAAGCCTTTAGGGGTTTCAGTTTTTCTAAAACCCGTAATAAAGAATAGATTCGAAAACTTACCACCGGTTCCTTCAGTCAACGATCCCACTTTAATTCCTATTCGATTCTGATGCAGATCTAACCCCTCAAATGTTAGCAGAAATAAAATCTTTAAAGGTCTAAAGATACGACTATGCCCCTATAACATGGTGCTTTCGGCTTTTGAAACTGTGAAGTAGAAGAGGATTTAATAAGGAGGTTTCTACAAGGTTGTGGTTGATAGAGGTTGGGGTTTAGAGGGTTTGAAAATCAGTCAGGATAGTTGAAAGAAAAATAGGAGAAGTTGGCTAGGAGAAATAGACACAAGCAATAGGTTTTTGGGATTTTGGCTTTTTTGGCAATCGGCTATAAGGTTTTAGAAACGGATGGAATGGAAAGGGAGAATGGTAGGAAGGTTTCGGCTACAGAAGAAAAGAAAAAGAAAAGAGAATAGAAGAAGAAAAGAAAAGAAAAAAAAAAACTGAATCCTATAGGCCAAAAATATGGCACTTATTAGCTATGGCCGAGTAAGTGTATTTCAGGCATAGGAATTCTTCCTAAATTCTAATTCCCCAAATTGCTCCTTAATTTTTGGCCACTTTCAATGTTTGAATTCCATGCAAACTCTTGACTGAACAGCCCACTATTTCCACCGCTTCAGCATCTGCCAAATGTCCTGATCAAACCCTATCTTCTTCCCCACGCATGCAGCAAAAATCCCAGCCTTGCGTGCGCGAGATGGAGCTCGAACCCTAGACCTCCGTCCACCTTGTGCCCTTGCACCTTCACCTGAGCTGCTGGCCACTGCACCACATTTTCTCCTTTACTAATATATGGTTACAATTAATTATAAACCTTACCTGCTGAAGCTTTAGTCCGCTTAAAAAAATAAAGGAGAATTTCACCTTCCATGCGACTTGAACCTGCAACCTCCCGAAACCCAGCTACACTGCCTACCGCTGCGACACAACCTCTCTTTTGTTATAATACGACTGCGTTTACTTATAAGCCTTATTCGCTTCAGTCACGGGCTACTTAAAAATAAAACAAATTTCACTGTCCCCTGCATTCGAACCCGCGACCACTAGGTCTCCTTAACACGCTATTGCCACTGCATCGAAGTTCCTTTCATGACACAATCTTCTCATAATTATTTATAAACCTTAACTGCTTCGATTCTGGCCCATTTAAAAATAAAACAGAATTCGCCCGTGTAAGGACTCGAACCTAAGCCCTCTTCGTGTGCCCAGCACGCTGCTGGCACTGCGCCACAGGCGCTCATTGTGCTAGATTATGCTCGCTACACTTCTTAACCCCTATCTTAACCGTAACTTAAATAAATAAAAAAATAACATGTTGCGCACACTGGGAATCGTTCCCTAGCCTTCCTTCCTACTGTC
This sequence comes from Gossypium anomalum, assembly GCA_025698475.1. Taxonomy (NCBI): domain Eukaryota; kingdom Viridiplantae; phylum Streptophyta; class Magnoliopsida; order Malvales; family Malvaceae; genus Gossypium; species Gossypium anomalum. The sequence goes on from CM046963.1 coordinate 47,673,774, forward strand.
CAGCTTGCCTAACCACTGGGCCAGGTGTTCCTTCATGCTAAAACTCAGCCCAATTTATAATAAGGCCTACTGCCCAGATTTCCTTAAGAGACCAAATTTAAGAATTTTGTGGGCCAAACCCTGGAATTTTCCCCACACTATAAGCCATTCGTTATTTATTCAATTACTAAATTTAAACATACTAAATAATAATAATAATTAATAATAATAATCGACTAATTAGAACATCTAAATTATTCGGGATGTCTTCTACCCAAACCCAAACTCAAGGCCTAATACCTTCTAGGCCCAATTTTTGGGGCGTTACACTCTAAATATTGAGTCTGACGATCATAAGCAAAGTGAACCCACACCTACCGCTAAAGCCACCAAGAAGGGCAAAGAAACTATTCTACCCATAACACCTAAAGCAATGACTACCCAAGACTATAAAATTGATCACATCATTAATGACATCACTGAGTCTGATAAAGAAGGGAAGGATGTGCCACTCTATTCAATGAAAAGAAAGATGCATTATAACCACAGTGCACGCAAATCCACCCATTAATAGTGAAGAGACAATCACCAACATCCAAGTCAAGGAAGTTCTCTTCCCATTACATATTCATGCATTTATTTTTTTTTTACTATGACATTCTCTGTATATATATATATATATATATATATATTCTGCATTCATGTTACATTGATATTCATGCACTGAGGACAATGCATCCCTTAGGATTGGGGATGTATCGAGCATTTAGGATGCATCATGTATTTAGTAAGTATGCTTATTTTAGTATAGGTATTCTAGTATAGCCAAATTTGTTTCGCCACATAACTACCAAGAACTAGTTAGACTACGATGAATATAATTTTCACTTGTGATGTTCAATGATGAGCTTAATTGTTCAGTAAACTTAGAACATGTGACTGTGGATTAGGTGAATTTAGTTTAGGTTAGGTTGCTTGAGAATCGAATCCTAAAAATTAGATATCCTAACCTTAATTATAATTAGAATATAATGAGTTTAATTTTTTTAGAGATTATTGAAGCTAAACTCAGTAAAATTGCCAAAGCATTACTTAAAGAATTACCAGTAGAAACTCAAATGCTTATAATTACCAAATAGTTCAGCAACACTTTGTTTGTTCCATTGTGTTGTTGGCTAGAAAAGTGAGCTTAAGCAAGAGTGTGTAATAAAGAAAAAGGACAATTAGGGGCACTCCAGTATAGTATCAGGCTAAGTAGCTAAGGAGGTAGTTGTTTGCTCCATCCATTTTCTACGTAAAAAGCCTTAGCTTCATGAGTGAATTCCATTCACCCCTAGACTTGACAATCCTAAGAAGTAGTCATAGGGGAGACGAGGCGAGGAGACAAGTCAAGCCGAGTAAATCGTAGTTGGCGAGGAGACAAGTCAAGCCGAGTAAATCGTAGTTTATCTTGGTGGAGAAAGTGAGGTCGGGAGATAAGCAAGTATCCAACAATTAATAAATTAGTAGACCTGAGAGGTAATACTAGTTAATTAATAGCTATTTCACAATTAGACTTGGATTTTGAAATTAGTTAATTTTCTATTTACTAATTAGGAATTTAATCAATCATAGACTGCAACACCCCTAACCTATATCTGTCGCCGGTTTGGGGTTACGAGGCATTACCGAAAAAATCACAACTTCTAAACATTCACAAATTCACAAAGTTCACATTAATATATATATATAAAGTAAATGACCGATCAAATTTAAAACATATATTGTTAATAATAGTAATGCATATACGAATCATATCTCCAAGTCATACAACATATATATACTTTGAATCATAATCGCATCACCTTAATGGTATTTGATTATCTAATAAAAATCAAACATTTTTCTTCATCACTCTATTCATGCGCATATTGAACCAAATAAATCATATCATATGGCTTTTTGTATATTAACATATGCGATAATATCAACTATACAAAATGGTCAAGTTTAACTTTTAAACATACTAGTCATATGCGCATATAACTTATCAAGTAGAACCCAATTCGCATGCTAAATAATATGCCTATAATGCATTTACACACCCAATAAATTCATTATATAATCAGTGATGCAAACTAACTTCCATAAAATAATTAAAAACATACACATTCTTTCCATTATAAACCAAACCTAGATAGCCAATCACCATGGCCGAACATACAACCACTTATGTAAATAACACAAAGTGATAAAAATTTATTTTTACCATTAAAAATCATAAAAAAAATTACCAATGCATAAGGCATCACCAATATATATATACATACCAAATACCTATATTGCATACTTATCAATATGAACCTAAAGCCCTATAATAGCCCGATTTTAGGCCTAGTCAAAATAGTGTATTCGAGACCATAAATTTGAAGTCGGGAAAACTATTTTATTATTATTTTAAAGTCTTAGCTTGTTTATATTAGTGTATGAAAAATTTAGTGAATTAATTTTAATGTTTGTGAGCCCAATTGCGAAAAAGGACTAAATCGCATAAGGTGCAAAAGTTTTGTTTTGACAACTAAGGCTATTAATTAGCCTTGGATCATAATGTGGAGGTCTTTAAAGTGCAAATAGGCCTTTAAATTTGGCATGGCCGGCCATAGGGAACAAAGGCTTTAGAAAAGTCAAAATTTGGTGAATATTAGGTGACTTATTTGACTAGAAATGTAAAAAAATAAAGAGAAAAAGATGTCATCTTTTCTCCTTCACCCTTCCAAAAAAATTTTAGCAAAATAAGGTTTGAAAGCTCAAAAATTTCAGCCACTCTTCACCCTCACAAGTAAGTGATTCTAATGGTCTTTCTTGACGATTTTTGCATTTTTGTGACCTTTGAAGTATGAGCTTTCAAATGAAGGTAATATTTTGCAAAATGACTAAGATTGTAGGGTTTTTCCATGGAAGGATTTGTAATGTTTGCTGAGTTTTTGTAGAAGAAAATGAGTCTTGGGTGTATTATAAACAACTTTTGTGAAGGGTGTTAGCATGAAAACACCTAAAAAGACTATATTGCATAATTTGTAAAATAGATGTTAAATATGTGATATGGTGGGAATTTAGAGTTGCTATAAGAGTAAAACGGGTTCAGCTAAGCTTAAGATATGAAGAAATTTGATGAAAATCAATTTTTGAACCTAGGGGCAAAATGGTCATTTCACCAAAGAAGTAAATTTTTGATTGCCTAATTTTATTTAGTGACTAAATAAGTGCATTATGCTATTATAGATCAAGAATTACCAAATCCTAACTTAAATCGGGGGAAAGCCAAGCAAATTGACTAAATCGACTAGTCGCCACTTTTTGTATTCTGAGGTAAGTTGTACGTAAATAATACAACTACATTGCTAATGTATATGTTGAATTGTGCTTGAATTTATTATAGCATGAATTGCTCGATTATGGAATTGAGAAAGCATGATGGTAATAGAGATGGTAGAGTTCTCGTTTGAACCTAGAAAATAAATTGGATATTCATGCCATGACAATTGGGTCACTTGTGTGAGCTAGTGTAAGACATGTCTGGGACATGCATCGGCCACATTATGAGAGCTAGTGTAAGACCATGTCTAGGACATGGCATTGGCATTGAGACGAATGTTAATGTAAGACATGTCTAGGACATGCATTCGCCTCGAGATGTAAGCCAGTATAAGACGTGTCTGGACATGCATCGACTATGAAATGTGTCAGTATAAGACCATGTCTAGGACACAGCATCGGCACCTTGCCCCATGTGTGAGGCTTAATGAATATCCGATAGTTTTTCTAATGGTTCAACGGTGAAAGTTATGATTTCAAGTTAACGAGGAAAGTATAACCATGTTGTGAGTGGTACAGGTACCTATTGGTATATATGGAATGTGAGCTCAATATATGCTATATGATGTGTATTGAATATTGATGAGTAAGTTATGCTTATGCCCACTTGTGTATAATGAAACTTGTTGATGAATGGTAAAGTTATGTTGTATATTTATATATGTGCAACTTACTAAGCTTTATGCTTACTCTCTCTCCTTTTCCATTTTCTTATAGTGTCGCCTATCTAGCTCAAAGGACCAACGGAAGTCAAAGATATCAATCACACTATCAATCGAAGCATTCGGTATAGTTTGATTTATAGTTTTGAATATGGCATGTATAGAGAACTAGACTTGTGTTTTCTGTTATTATTAATTTGGCCAAATGTGTTGGCTTGGGATAAATCCCTCATTTTGTATTAAGCCTTGAATGATGGCTAATATTTATTTTGAATTATATGCAAAGATGTTATTTTCATAGATGAGTAAAATGCAACAATGAAATATTGTTATTATGGCTGATTTGGATACATGAGCTAGGCTTGTATTGGTTGTGAATGTTTTTGTATAGGTTGTGTAAGTGAGAGTTGCAAAGAGGCTTGGTAAATAGCCTTATATTGTCCACACGGGTAGACACACGGGCGTGTGTCTAAGCTGTGTGTGACACACGGTCTGTCCCATGGGCGTGTGGTCTGGCCGTGTGTCCCCTGCATATAAAAATTTCAATTCAGTGTGCGTGCTAGTAAACACATGAGCAGAGACATGGACGTATGTCTCAACCGTGTGAAGGCCATGGCCTAGCACACGGGCGTGTGCCTTGACCGTGTAACATTTTTGGGGTTGCTGGCGTCAGAAACAGAATGTCTAGGTTTTTGCACATGGGTAGGACACAGGCATCTCATGGCCCTGTGACGGACACGGGCCAGAGACACGGGCGGATGCCAGGCCGTGTGAAAACTCCTGTAGGTGAGCATTTAGAATTAATTCCACACAGTTGGAGGACACGGGTGCATCCCTATATTGCTTAGGCCGAGTGAGACACATGGGCCATCAGCACGGCCATGTCAAAATGGCCACACGGGCGTGTTGCCCTTCCACATGGGCGTGTAACCTATTTCAAAGACAAATTTTCTATAGATGGTTTAAGGGCCCAGGTTGATCCCGAATAGTTTCCAATGGTCGATTTGGAGCTCATAGGCCCATGATAAGAAGTTTAAGTAGAAATTGAGAAGGTTTTAATTTGAGCAGAGTTTAGGTGACTCGGATATGTTGATAGCCTGAGTTTTAAGTTAGGCAATGCATCTATTCCATTCTGGCGAAAGGTACGGGTGTGGGGTGTTACATTTAGTGGTATCAGAGCTATGGTTTAGTCGGTTCTAGGACTACCCTAGTGAGAGTACGAGTCTAGCTATACATGCCATAATTGTATATTGATTGTGTGATGACTTCTGACGATTATAAATTGTATTTTCATATAGTAAATGGATCCTAATAGAGCTACGGCGGATGACTTAGAGAGTAACGCGCCAGCTCCTACTGAAGGCGCCAATGGAGAGTGAGCCCGTGACTATGGGCCATGGTGGAAGGGTAGAGAAGCCTATCTCCTAATAATGGACGCTTGGTACACGGAGTTCGTTCGTGCGAATTCGAACACTCCACCTCCCCCACTTCCTCTGATTCCTCAATATGCCCCGGTAGCTCCGCAAGGCAGGGACATGTTTAGGAGAAAGAAGCCTCTGGTAGACAAGATCTGAAAACAAGGGGCTGAGGAATTTCGGGCTAACATAGATGATGACCCGGAGAAAGTAGAGTTTGGTTAGAGAATACCATCAGAGTGTTTGATGAACTGTCGTGCATACCTAAGGAGTGCATGAAGTGTGCAGTATCTCTCTTGAGAGATTCAGCTTACCAGTGGTGGAACACTCTCATGTCTGTTGTACCGAGAGAGTGTGTAACTTGGGAGTTCTTCCAGGAAGAGTTCCGAAAGAAGTATATTAGCCAAAGGTTTATAGACCAAAAGAGGAAGGAGTTTCTAGAGTTAAAGCAAGGTAGTAAGACAGTGAAGGAGTATGAACAAGAGTTTGTGATACTCAGCAAATACGCGCGGGAGTTCGTGTCCTCAGAAGCCACCATGTGCAAAAGGTTTGAGGATGCTCTAAATGAGGATATCTGAGTGTTTGTTGGCATTTTAGAACTAAGAGAATTTGTGGTGCTCATTGAGAGAGCATGCAAGGCAGAAGAGTTGGTGAAACAAAGGAGAAAGGCGGCTATTGAGTCGCGGGATTCAAGAAAAAGACAGATGGGGAAATCGCATCAGTCCTCATCTAAGAGATCTAAAGAATTCTCTACCGATCGAATGCTTCAGTGGGGTTCTCGAATAGAAACAAGAACCAGCAAAACACAACTTCTAGAGCCCAAACCACTTCTGTTGTGAGCGTCGGTAGTGCTCGGCCAAATAGGCAAGAATGTTCGCAATGTGGTAGACGTCATTTTAGTGAATGCTTAGGTAAAGAAAGAGGGTGCTTTAAATGTGGGTCAATAGACCACTTTATCCGAGACTGTCCCGAAATGGAAGAGGGAGATAAAAAGTAAGAAGTGAAGGAAAATAGTGCTTCATTGAGGGGTAGGCCACTAAAGAACCCTAAAAGCGGGGCTACTAGCAGAGGTGCGCCAAGAGATGCTACAGTGAGGTCTGAGGGCAGAGCGCTTGTAAGGACTTACGCGATTCGTGCCCATAAAGAGGTAGAGTCTCCTAATGTGATCACGGGTACATTTCCTATTCATGAAATATCTATTGTTGCTCTAGTTGACCCGGGGTCTACCCACTCTATAACACCCCAAACTTAGCCCAGACGTTATGGCCGAATTTGGCGTGTCACATTGAAGTGTTTGATCGAAAACCTTGTTTTCATTGGAAACCCTTCAATGGAGAAAATTAAGTAACATCCAGTTTGTATTTGTTGCTTTCAAAGTGAGGTGTATTTAAAGAAAGCTATTCCTTCTTGTATGATAATAATTACTTTGTAAAATCTCTTTTCAGTTGCCGGAGCTTTATTTAAAACAGATGATCTATGAAAACTTGTCATTTAAAGATTGAGTTGCAGAAACATAGTATTTAAAAACAGTTATAGATTAGGAAAACCATGTTCTACTTCTAATAAATATAAAGCCTGAAAATAATAATAATCCTAATTTGAAATAATAACCAGAGGAAAGGCCTTATTACAATCCGGACTGAAATAACTTAAAATACTAGAAATTATAGGCTTAAGAAAACCAATCCAAGCCATCTTGCTAGCTGGCCACCTCGGAGTCCCTTCAACTGTCGAACCACCTACTGAGGATCACTTGAGAAAAATAAAAGAGGGGGTGAGTTTTCAAAAACTCAGTGTGTACAACCCTCGGCAAATAGAAAAGCATGCAATAGCAAGTCTTTTCGGGCCTAAGCCCAATTCAAAATTAGAATAGATGTAAGGCAATCAAATATGCACGGATCCCACCCATCCAACCGCTGCACACCATCTCTATCCCTCGATACACACCATGTGGGGATATAAATATCGACCCACCCATCCGATACACTCCAATGGTAGCCTGGTTGCAGTACTACCTAACGTTGCAGCAAAGTCGCTAATCATATATTGGGCTTAAAAAGTCATCGGTGGATCCACGGTCATCAAGCAACCATGTGATCCTCATATACTTCCTCCGTTCCATAATTCCCAACCCATATGCAACCTAAACAGAATATCATATAAATGCAGCAGGTATACATGTAACATCCATAAATCTGACATTCAACACATAGGGGTATTTTAGTCATTTTTGCCCTTAGGGGCTTTTCGGTAATTTCTCTTTCTTATGGGTTATTACTTACCTTGGCCCATTAACAAGTCCTCATTGGCTAAAGCGAACAGATACTATGCACCAAGTAGGAATCCAGAGAAGAGGAGGTGGGTCAACAAGACAGCTTAAGTACCAAGCTCTCCTTAGACCTAATCCTAGACATGCATATACCCATTGCCACACCTTAACCTTATAGCTTGTCCATGACCACAATTAATTAATTATTTAAGTTTTATGTTTGTTTAAGTAGTTATCAGATACTAGGCCCAAACGAGTCTACATACATGCATATGGCCCACTAGGCCCAATCACATTCGTATGGCCCATTAGGTCCAATCACATTCATCGTCATGCAATCATATGATTTTTAATCACTTAGTAACAAATTGCCAATTTTGCCTATTATGGGCCCTACAACCCATTGGGCCCATTTAGCCTATTCTGGCCCGGTTGGCCAATACACGGCCTAAGTCCACGGAATCACACATGGGGCCTCTGATAACCTATCAGTTTCCCCTTACGGGTGTTCACGCACTCGCAAGTCTATTGTATCCAACTTCTGGCTTTTCGGCATTTCGACTTTTCGATATTTCAAGATTTGCTGATCTACTGTGTGTGTGCAGTGTATGTACACACCTGGTACTAAAACGTGTTGCGATCTCCTTAACCACGAACCTAAAAATGATGTCACTCAACGATTAATCACACACTTATCAAATACGATCACCAAAAGCCAAAAATCTCACCTTTGCCTTACCTTGAGCTATAAGCATTAACAGCCCTTCCTTGGTCACTAATCATGAGTATTTCTTAAATCCAAAACCCCAAAATGCCTAAGGATCAATTTGGCAAAGATCTGAAATTTGAGATTCGATACTAATCCCACAAGAATTGTTCAAAGTAGAGGGAGTAGCTGCTGCACAGAGGGCCTTCAGCGAAAGAGGTATTCGGCTTTTGAGATTTGTATGGTGAAAGGGGTTATTCGGCACAAATAAAAAGAAGAGAAGAAAGAATCGGCTAAAACCAAAGGTAAATCAAAAGAGAATTTGAGAAGAGAAAAAATGGAAAATCGGCAAGCAAGGAATAAGGAATTCGACTTTTGAGCACTTAGAGAGAAATGTGTTTCGGCAACACAAAAATGAGAAATTTGGCTAAAGGAAGAGAAGCACTTTCGGCATTACCTAGAATCCCCGAAATCGGCACCTATATATACTATAGCCAAATTTACCTATCCCCAAATTCCCTATTCGACTCCACTTCTCTACACCTCTCATCTCCTAACTTTTCTCCCTAATAACTCCTTAATTCCTTCCTTAAATTTCTCCTCTGATCACTCCCTTCAGAGTTCACATCCAACACCACTACTGGCCATTTATTGAGCAAAAATAAATCCTTCTTTTGAGCAAGGAGGGATTTGAACCCCAAATCTCCTTAACATGCATGTGACGCCACCTCTAAGCCCCACATGTAACGCTACTTGCCACTCCAACACAAGGCTCCTTGTGTCCAATTCCTCCTTCATTTATTTAAAAACCAAACTACTTGCTATGAAGGTTCTTTTAATTATTAAACTATAATTTTCTTTACCCCAAAGTTCAAACTCAAAACTTAACCAGGCCTATTATCACATAAATAACACTCGACTAGGAATATTAAGCACACCTTTTTATCAAAACTGAAAAAGAAAGAAAGTTCAGGATTTTTGGGGCGTTACACACTCCTATATTTGTATAGAATTAATATCCCATATGAACATGTTAGTAGAGCTCACAGAATTTGTGATAAAAGTGTCCAACCCGTTAGGTAGATATGTGCTAGTAGACCAAGTGTGTAGAAATTGTCATTTGACAATTAGGGGTCAATGTATTCCGGCCAACCTGATGTTGTTGTCGTTTAATGAATTCGATATAATCCTTGGAATGGATTGGTTGACTTCTCATAGTGTTGTAGTGGACTGTGGGAGAAAAGTTATTGAACTGAAATGTAAAGACGGGAACATCCTTCGTGTTGGACCAGATGAATCAAATAACTTGCCTGTGATAATATCATCTTTGACTGCTGAGAAATATTTGAAGAAAGGATGTGAGGCTTATCTCGCTTTTGTACTGAATACTCAAGTGTCTGAATCGACGATAAAATCGGTACCGGTGATTTGTGAGTTTACGGATGTATTTTTGAAAGAGTTGCCCGGATTACCTTCAGTAAGGGAAGTTGAATTTGGTATCGAATTCGCCCCTGGTATGGCACCTATCTCGATCGCTCCATAAAGAATGGCTCCAACGGAGTTGAAAGAATTGAAGGTACAGTTGCAAGAATTGACGAATAAAGGCTTTGTGAGACCGAGTTTTTCCCCGTGGGGTGCTCCAGTACTTTTTGTGAGAAAGAAAGACGAGTCGATGAGGTTATGTATCGACTACAGGCAGCTCAACAAGGTAACTGTAAAGAACAATTATCCTTTTCCAAGGATTGATTATTTGTTCGATCAGTTGAAGGGAGCTACCGTGGTTTCTAAGATTGATTTGAGGTCTGGCGTGTGCCTTGGCCGTGTGACATTTTGGGGTTGCGTACGCCAGAAACAGAATGTCCAAGTTTTTACGCACGTGCTAGGACACGGGTAATTAAGCATTCAACTATATTTGGTTAGTAAACTCAATTAGCATAAAATGTTTTTCAACCCAATTAGCATAAAATGCTTTTCCTAGTAATACACTTAATCGATGAGTTAGATATATATATCAATGATACCATGAAATTTAACTTAGATGAGCTCATCATTTCAGATTTCATCTTATACATGTATATCATATTAGTCTCACTGAGTATATAGGAAATCTCGATGGAGTGCCCATTAACCGTCAATTCGTATGAATGATCATATCAGGTATGCACTCCCGCGAACCTCACATTTTTATATTACCTATCCAGGCTAAATCCCCCATTCAGGAACTCATAAGGTAATGACAGGATTACCAGTCCAAGCTAAATCCCATTCATGGTAAACATCCTTAATGAGCTAGGATCTAAATTACCAGTCCAGGCTAAATTCAAACCCTATTTGGATTACCCGTCCGGGCAAAATCCACAGTGCACATTTATTCTTCAGAAGGCTTAATTATTCAGAAGGAACACCCGTCCGGGCTAGATCCTTTTCGTAAATGAGATCAACGGATTACCCGTCCGGGCTAAATCCTTATTGCAACACATGCAGGATCTCATTATTCATGTGAATCATGGTTCAACCATCGGATTCCCCATTCAACTTCAACCGAGACATTTATCAACATATCATTATCCAATAGCATTTCATACATTTACATACTTTAATCAAATGCAATTTATCATACATTTGCTAAAATATGTAATTGAGCATATTATGTGTTTACTTTAAGTTATCCGAACTTACCTAGTATTTGTTTTGTTTAATGTTTCGATCACTCCGAAACCTTCCATTTCCCTCGATCGACCTCTGGAATTTGTTCCTTGGGGTCTATAACAATAAGAATAGATTATTAACCACTCATTTTATCCATTTCAAATCTAAATTCCACCCCCGATCAAAATGACCATTTTGCCCCTAGCCTTTCACATTTTTACAATTTAGTCCCTAGGCTCGTATAATGAAACTCATGCAATTTCTACCTTACCCAAGCCTAGCCAAACATTTTTCTCTCCTATGGTAACTCACATCTCCCATTGGTTTCACATTTCTACCACACATTTTAAACTTTCACAAAATGGTTCCTATAAGGGTTTCTCATGAAAATCACCTAGAAAAAGATGTTTAACACACATCATCCTTTTATATTCCTCCATGAACCATCAAAATACAAACATTTCACGCATGGGTAAAATTTTAAACATGAACCCTAGCATGAAATATGGGTAGAAATAGAAAGAACAAGCTACCGGGATCTCAAAAATACAAAGAACATTAAAAACAGGGCTTGAGAGCACTTACTATTGAGCTTGAAAATTAAAGAAACCCTAACTATGGAGGCTCAAAATTTCGGCAGCTATGGGGGTAGAAGATGGCTGATTTTTTCTTCCTTTTCCCCTTTTTAATTCATTAAAATGGCAAATGACCAAAATGCCCTTAAACCCCTTTCTTTAAAAATTTATCCATACAAGCCCATTTTTGTCCAAATTTCTAGAACTTGGTAAAATTACTATTTAAGGACCTCTAATTCATAATCCAAAGAAATTTCATATAAATTGCTTCTAAAACCCATGTTTTGAAATTTATTCAATTTGGTCCCTAATTCCCAATTGAACATCTTACACTTAAAATTTCTTCATGAAACTCTAATGTAAACATATCCTCATATTCTAAACCTCATATCATTCATAAAATAAATATTTTAACGTCAAATTTGTGGTCCCGAAACCACTATTCCGACTAGGCCCTACTTTAGGATGTTACATTTCTCCCTCCCTTAGGGACTTTCGTCCTCGAAAGTCTTACCAGTAAACAAGTTCGGATATTGACTTCTCATGGTTTCTTCTGGCTCCCATGTAGCTTTTTCCACGCCATTTCGATGCCATAGAACTTTTACTAGAGCCACATTTTTGTTTCTCAATTGTTTAACTTAACGAGCTAAAATCTTAACTGGTTCCTCACCATAGGTCATGTCCGGTCTAATCTCAATCTCCATCGGTGAAATTACATGGGAGGGGTCTGATCGGTACCTCCTTAACATAGATACATGAAATGTGTCATGAATCTTCTCTAACTCAGGAGGCAATGCTAAACGATAAGCTAAAGGTCCAACTCTTTCAGTGATCTGGTACGGTCCGATAAATCATGGACTCAGTTTGCTTTTTCGACCAAATCTTAACACCTTTTTCCATGGGGACACTTTCAAGAATACTTTATCTCCAACTTAAAACTCGATTTCTTTTCTTTTCAGATCAGCATATGACTTTTTCCTATCCGATGCGCTCTTAGACAATCACGTATCACTTTAACCTTCTCTTCAGTCTCTTATATCACATCAACTCTATGAATCTGGTTTTCCTTGAGTTTTATCTAGTACAACGGAGTTCTGCACCTTCTGCCATACAAGGCCTCATAAGGTGCCATTTTCAAACTTGTTTCAAATCTGTTGTTATAGGCAAATTCTACCAACGGCAAATATTTTTCCCAGCTACCTTGAAATTCGAGGATGCAACAATGCAACATATCTACGAGAATCTGAATCATTCTCTCAGACTGACCATCTGTTTGAGGATGAAAAGCTATACTAAAACTCAACTTTGTATCCAAGGCTTCTTGTAACTTCTTCCAGAATCTCGATGTAAACCTTAGGTCTCTATCTGAAATGATCGATAGTGGTACTCTATGTAGTCTCACTAACTCAGAAATGTACAAGTCAGCTAACTTATCAAGGGAGAAATATGTTCTTACTAGAATAAAATGAGCTTACTTCGTCAATTTATCCACTATGACCCATATGGCATCTTTCTTTTTCAGAGTCAACGGCAATCCTGTTACAAAATCCATGGTGATTCTGTCCCATTTCCATTCGGGGACCATTATAAGTTGTAACAAACCTGAAGGTACTTGATGTTCAGCTTTAACTTGTTGACATACTAGGCATGTCGATACGAATTCAGAAATATCCTTTTTCATGCCGCTCTACCAGTACATCTTTTTCAAATCGTTGTACATCTTAGTACTTCCCGGGTGAATTGACAAGCTGCTTCTATGCGCTTCTTGCAAAATTCTCTAAATAAGCTCTTTGTTCTTGGGTACACAAACCCTATTTTTGAACATCAAACATCCATCAGAACCAATTCAAAAATCAGACTCAATATCCGACTCACATTGAGTCTTTTTTGCCTGCAATTCACTATCATTGTACTGAGCACTATGAATTTCCCGAAGGAATGTCGGTCTAGCTTCTATCTCTGCTAAGACCGAACCATCATCAAGCAATGCCAGTCGAGCATCTATGGCCTTTAATGCAAACAAGGATTTCCTGCTCAACACAATGGTGACTACATTCGCCTTTCCCGGGTGATAATCAATAACCAAATCGTAGTCTTTAATTAGTTCTAACCATCTCCGCTATCTCAGATTTAATTCTTTCTGAGTCATCAAGTATTTCAAACTTTTATGGTCTGTGAAAATAAGACAAGTCTCGCCATATAAGTAATGCCTCCAAATCTTCAAAGTAAAAACGATGGCGGCAAGCTCTAGGTCGTGTGTCGGATAATTCTTCTCGTGCGGCTTTAACTGTCGTGAAGCATATGCTATCACCTTGCCATCTTGCATAAGCACACAACCTAATTCATTCAAGGATGCATCACTGTAGACCACAAATTCCTTTCCCGATTTAGGCAACACTAAGATAGGAGTTTCAGTCAGCATTGTCTTCAACTTTTCGAAACCCTGCTGACTTTTCTCTGTCTACTTGAACTTAACATCTTTCTGTAGCAATCTCGTCATTGGGGTTGCTATTACGGAGAATCCTTTCACAAACCTTCGATAATAACCGGCTAAGCCCAAAAAGCTTCTAACATCGGTTACATTTCTAGGTGGATTCCATTCTATAATAGCAGAGATCTTACTTGGATCAACTCGGATGCCTTCACTCGAAACAATGTGACCTAAAAATCTAACTTTTTGGAGCCAAAACTCACTCTTGCTAAACTTAGCATACACCTATTTTTCTCACAAAGTTTGCAATACAATCCTCAAGTGCTTTGCATGCTTGGTCTCATCTTTAGAGTAAATTAAAATGTCGTCAATGAACACAACAACGAACTTATCCAAATATGGCCGAAAGATCCTATTCATAAGATCCATGAATATGGCTAGTGCATTAGTCAGTCCAAATGGCATGACAAGGAACTCATAATGTCCTTACCTTGTTCTAAAAGCTGTCTTAGGTACATCTGACTCTTTAACCCGCAGCTGATAATAACCAGACCTCAAGTATATCTTAGAGAATACGATGGCTCCTCTCAACTAATCAAATAAATCATGAATCCTTGGCAAAGGATACTTATTTTTGACAGTTACCTTATTAAGTTGTCGATAATCAATACATAATCTCATCGAACCATCTTTCTTCTTTACAAAAAGTACAGGGGTACCCCAATGTGAAAAACTCGGCCTTGCAAAGCCTTTATCCGTTAACTCTTGTAACTGTGTTTTTAACTCTTTCAGCTCGGTTGGCGCCATTCTATACGGAGCAATAGAAATGGGAGTTGTCCCTGGCACCAATTCAATACCAAATTCTATTTCCCTTTCAGGAGGTAAGCCGGGTAATTATTTCGGGAATACGTCTGGATATTCGCATACTATTGGCACAGACTCAATCTTCAACTCTATTTCCTTTGTGTTCAACACGAATGCAAGATAAGTTTCATACCCTTTTCTCATATATCTCCGGGCAACCATTGCCGTGATTACCACTGGTCGCGTACTCAAATCTCTTGAATCAACCCGTAAAATCTCACCATCCGAGAACTTCAACTCAATATACTTATTACTACAGTTTACTATTTCATCATGCAAGGCTAACCAATCCATACCAAGTATTACATCAAATTCGTCAAATGGTAACAACATAAGGTTAGCCGGAAAACAATGACCCTGAATCGTCAAAGGACAATTCTTACAAATCTTATCAACCATCACAGATCTACCTAGTGGGTTTGACACTTTAACACTAAACTCCGTAGATTTAATCGGTAGATTCATCCTAGATATCAATCTCATGCATATGTATGAATGTGTTGACCCTGGGTCAATTAAAGAATAACACACGTATTGAAAAGGGAAAAAGTACCCGTGATGACATCGAGAGCAGAGGCTTTATCTTGAGCGCGTATCGTATACGTCCTTACCAGAGCTCAAGCCTCAGATTTTGTAGCATTCTTAGCTGCAGCTTGACTACCACTAACATTCCTCGGATGTCTCAGAGGTTTACCACGTGAAATAGGAGTACTTGATTTTGGGGTTGATCCTGCTTCCCATTCATTTCTTTCTGAGTAGTCTCTGAGAAAGTGGTCAAAAGATCCACATCGAAAACAAGCGCCGCTCTTTATTCGGCACTTTCTGAAGTGAAATTTGTTACAGCTCTTACACTTCGGCTTTTGCTCTTCTACAGTCCCCACACTAGTCGCCTTTGGGGAGGAGGACTTCTAACTCTGCCGTTTAGAACCTCTCGCTCTACTCGAATATCCCACCGATGAAGTGGAGCATTCTTGCTAACTTCTTGCCTTCTTCATGGAAAACGAAATGTCTTGCTACTGGACCTTTTGCTCGCAACTCAAGCTTACTAAGTTCCTCAGCCTTCTTGGCTCGATCAGCCAATGCTGCAAATTCTCGTATTTCGAGAATTCCAATCAACAGCCTGATATCCTCGCTCAAGCCTTCCTCGAAGCGTTTACACGTTTCTGCGTCAGTTTGGACCCATTCAGATGCGTACTGACTTAGCTGTACGAACTCTCTTTCATATTCTGCTACCGACTTGTTCCCTTATTTGAGCTCTAGGAACTCTTATCGCTTCGAGTCTAAAAACTTTTGGCTAATATATTTCTTCCTAAACTCTGCCTGGAAGAAATCCTAAGTGATAGCCTCTTTTGGCACTACCGAGGACACTGTTTTTCACCAATGGTATGCAGGATCCTTCAGGAGAGATACAGCACACTTTAAACATTCCTCAGGTGTGCATGACAATTCATCTAGTACTCGTGTAGTATTTTCGAGCCAGAACTCGGCTCTTTCAGCGTCATCATCTACTTTAGCTCTGAATTCCTCAGCTCCATACTTTCTAAGCTTATCTACGGGGGCCTTAACAGTTCTTACTGGTACCACACCTCGTGGCACATCGGTATTAGGTTGGTTAAGGAGCGGGGGAGGTCGCGGTATATTGGGGTGACTTTTCAAATAATCCCTAAACCACTCATCCATCATATCAAAGAAGGCAGCCCGGGCCTCTTCTCGGCCTTTAGGTATAGGCCTTCTACTACTACCAGAAGTAGCCTGGCATACGGAAGCTAGAGCGTGGCTCTCGGCTCCCTCGGACTCATCTTGTGCTTGGTTGGAGGACATTTACTATATTTTAAATAAATAAAAAATATTAGGAGATTTCACACTATCAACATTCGAATACTGGCATGTATAGCAAACTTTAACATCCTCTACGGTAGTCCTAGAACCGACTAAATTGTAACTCTGATACCACTAAATGTAACACCCCTTACTCATACCCATGCCCGGGGACAAGTACGAGGCATTACCAGACAGACATGCAGGCAGAATCAGAAAATACGGGCCATAAAATTTTGTTTCAACCATAAATTGATTTACCTGCCTGGGCCTACGAGGCCTTTATTGGATACCAAGAATAAATCGGAACAATATCTGACATTCGACATGAATCCTTTGAATAATACCCCACACGCCCGTGGGTAGAGAAAACACGCCCGTGCCCCTAAACCGTGGGCGACACTGACTTATAGACACGGCCATGGCACACACCCGTGGGTTCACCCCGTGTCTATGACTTGAGCAACCTGTTAAAACAACACGGCCAAGACACATGCCCATGTCTCTAGCCCGTGCTTGATGCTAACTTAAAATTTTAGGTGCAGGGGACGCATGGCCATACCAAACACCCATGTGAGTGGCCCGTGTGTCACACACGGCCAAGCACACGCCTGTGTGTCCCACCATAAGGACCCTATTAGGCTATTTTCCATGCCCTTGGTCACCCTTTTTACACCTTCATACCTATTAGATATCAATTAACAAGCAATATTCACTTAATACTTATGAATTGACTTCATAAAACCTTATTGCATGGAAACCTCATATCATTGGTTTGCACATGCCATAATGTTCCTTAATGGTTTGAGAAATGATAGCAATATTTGCCTCGACATTGGATTTGGCTCGATGTTTACTCATTGCCAATTATGATCCTCCCAATTCTGATGAATTGGTCACGTTTCACAAATATGTCTATATTATGACATATACATAAGTATTCAACAATTCATTTATCATGATTGGTGAGATAACATACCACACCCCAAAAGACCATATATCAATGCGATTACAAAATGTATAAACAAGACATCCAAGCCTTTACATTGGTTAGCCAATTGGCATTTAACAAAATAACTCAAAAACACCTATACATGCCAATTAACAAAATAAAAGTATTCATATACCAAAGCAGACCTAGTTGATAGTTTGCTGAAATCTCCAACCGTCCTTCAAGCCTTATGAGTCCTCGAGCTCTGAAAAAGTAGGGAAAGAAGAGGAGTAAGCATTTACATGCTTAGTAAGATCGAATAACCGGAAAGTAAACTTACCAGGTAATTAAGCATTCAACCATATTTGGTTAGTAAACTCAATTAGCATAAAATGCTTTTCCTAGTCATACACTCAATCGATGAGTTAGATATATATATCAATGATACCATGAAATTTAACTTAGATGAGCACATCATTTCACATTTCATCTTATACATGTATATCATATTAGTCTCGTTGAGTATATAGAAAATCTCGATGGAGTGCCCATTAACCGTCAATTCGTATGAATGATCATATCAGGTATGCACTCCCGCGAACCTCACATTTTTATGGCGGGATTACCAGTCCAGGCTAAATCCCCCATTCAGGAACCCATAAGGTAATGTCGGGATTACCAGTTCAAGCTAAATCCTAATCATGGCAAACATCCTTAATGAGCTAGGATCTAAATTACCAGTCCAGGCTAAATTCAGACCCTATTTGGATTATCCGTCCTGTAACACCCCTCGCCCGCATCCGATGCCAGGACGGGGTTCGAGGTGCCACTTGACTTTTACTAACACTTCTATACTAAACAGGGCCATGAAATCTCAAACAATTAAAAACTTTTCTTTTCACATGCAATTTGTCCCTTATACGGGCTTACAAGGCCCAAAACATACATTCGGGGTGGTTCGGGACCCAACCGAGAACTCATGAAAAACTTAAAAAATCTCTTGCATCAAAGCTCCACACTCCCGTGTCCCAAAACCGTGTCTAAAAACCTGGAAATTCTGCCAAAACCTTACGGACAAGGCACACGCCCATGTCTTATGACCATGTCCTTCACACGGTTGAGACACATGGCCGTGTCTCTTGCCCGTGTATTACTACCATGCATACTGACTAGAAAAACTTAGGTGCAGGGGTCACACGACTGGACAACATGCCCGTGTGTCTACCCGTGTGGACAAATACAAGGCTATTTTCCAAGCCATTTTGTCACCCTCACAACACATGCATGCATGCTTATACAATAGCATACAACATGGCAAAATTAGGCACTTAAACATTCCTAAATATTCTTAACATGACATGACCGTGGTAATTTCACATGCAACCATTACCATAGGTTTTACTTTCATATTTACCACATTAATGCTATAGCTATCAACATGTCATCAAACCTCATGTCCATCACTAAGCATGCATAATCATATCCACAAACCATTTATGAGGCTTTATTAATTATTTACTAATCACTTAATCATGCATAAGGTACTAACTCATCAATGAATCTCATTTTAATCTCTAGGCATACTATAAGCCACATCGCAAGAGATAATAACATACATGCATAAGACTAATCATATAAGCCCATAACGTCATTAGCCGATATAGGCCAATTTACATGGCTACAACACTTTATCAATACAAGCCGACACCTTTAGCCAAATCATAATATCACATACTCAACATTAAAACCCTATACATGCCATAGACTCGAATCACTTGGATTTACTTACGCTGATAGCATTAACTCGACAGTGTGATAATCTCTCTGATGGTGTAACAGCCCGATTTAGGGCCAAAATGGAATAGTGGTTTCGAAACCACGGATCAGGGGTTGAAAATTTTATGACTAGGTGTTTAATTTGATGTTTGGGATTAAATTGAAATAGGTGAAAAATGTGTGTTCTAGTTCATAAAGTATTTAATTGAAATGGGGGTTTTAAGTAGAGGTCTTTGGATAGTAATTAGACCATTATATTATTTTGGAAAAAAATACCTAAAGGAAGATAAAACACCATAGTTTTTAATGAAGGGCAATTTAGTCATTTGGTAAATAAAATAATAAAATGGGAAAACAAAGACAAAATTGGTATCATATTCACCAAGCTTGGCCAAAACTGTCATAAACACCATAGCTAGGGTTTTTTCCAAGCTTTCAAGCTCAATAGTAAGTCATTCAAGCCCCGTTTTTAATGTTTTTTACATTTTTAAAATTCTCGTAGCTCGGTCTACCTATTTCTATAATTATTTCGAGTTAGGGTTTATGTTTAAAAATTTACCCATGAATGATATGCATGTATTTTGATGTTTGATGGTAGAATATGAATGTTTGAAGTTAGGAGAACGATCTTTTCTAAGCGATTTTTAGCGAAAACGAGCAAAACGGCATAATCGGTAAAAATACCTAATGTTCATAAGTACATGTTAGAGTGAGAATTTGATGTTGTAATAGAAGAGAAAAATTTTAAGCATGTCATAAAACATAAGAATAAGGGCTGGAATTAAATTTCTGAGCCTAGGGACAAAATTGTAATTTTGTAAAAGTTAGGGGGCAAAAACGTAATCTGTCCATAATATGATTTTTGGATTGAAATAGATAGTATGAGTGTTAAATGAGCTAAATTTGTTGCTATAGATCAAGAAAGGCGTGGAATCGACCTTGAACGGGGGAAGGAAAAGACTTCGGACTAAATTGCAAAATTTCCATATTTTGTACCGAGGTAAGTTTGTATATAAATAATACATTATCTTTATATACGTTTGTATATTCCAGCATATTTTATATAATGTAGCTAATTTTGAATCATAATCGATTGTTGGAAGAATGAAAGTAAGTATTAGAAAGTGAAATACTTCTTGGTTAAACCTTCGGAATTGAAAGATATAGATTGTATGTAGCTAGGTCACATGTATGGTGCTGAGCGCACATCATGTAGACAAGAGAGCTACGGGATACTATATGGTAGCTAGGTCACATGTATGGTGCTGAGCACACATCATGTAGACAAGAGAGCTACGAGATACTATCTGGTAGCTAGGTCACATGTGTGGTTCCAGGTGAAGGACACCACGTAGACAAGAGAGCTACGAGATTAAGTGGCTAGGTAACATGGGTTGTACTAAGTGTTCATGTTCACCATGTGTACAAGAGAGCCGAACTATGTGATGGGTGGAACTACGTGCTGAAACCACCAAGTATCGGGGACTCGATCCGAAGTGTTCAATGGGAAAATCGACTAAATGAAATTATGTGATCTTGTAATGATAAGTGTAAGAATATACATGTGTAACGTATGAGTAATAAGCTCGATATTTAAATGGAAGTTGGAAAATTTGTTAAGGATAGGCAATGAATGCAACCAAAGTGTGAAACATCAAAAATTGATAATAAAACTGTTCGGACAGTCGCAGTGATGTGAATTTGAAAAATCACCAAAAATAGTGGGAATTTAATTAGAGGCTGAATGAGAAATGAATTTAAATCTTAATGAGTTTATTTTCATGTAAAAGAAATAGAGCAAGTAAAGGAATCTTATATTTTGAGAAATTTATATTTTTGTGAGACTTGTTCAGAATGACTACGCGATCCCCTGTTCTAACTTTAAAAATTCACCATAAATTGTAAAGAAATAATTAGGATTTGTATCTTACATTTATCAAATCCTTATTGAGTCTAGTTTATAAGAAACAAACGGCATAGTCATTGAAACTCAGTACAGAGAGATATCTGAATCGTAATACGCAGGGTTTCAGAGGGCCAAACCCTAAAATAGGGAAGACTTTAACTAATAAACTGTACTAATTGGCCAAACCAAAAATTCTAGAAAAATATTACTAAATAGATATATGAGTCTAGTTTCAAGAAAAATTTACGGAATTGGATTTAAAGTTTCGTAACTCGAGTAATGATTTATTCAGTGAACATGACGCAGGAGGGACAGCTTGATCAAATTGGAGTAAATAGTGAAATTAAAAACAGATCTAATTGAGTTACTTTGTAAACATATTAGATTCCTTATTTATTATTTATATACTTACTTACTAAGCAATAAGCTTACTTTCTTTTCTCTCTTTTGTTTTATAGTGTCATCCAGCTAGCACGGGAGTTAGAGATCGTTGAAGATTTGCCCGCACTATTAATACTTTTGGTATTTGTACTAAACATTTTGAATTATGGCATGTACAGTAGGCTTAGGTATTTTGTGTCATAATTGCCTAGGTTTAAAATATTGGTTACAGTATGTGATTGACTATTTTGTACAAAGCCATTGAAGTTGGCTAATATTGTTAAAGGCATATGTTATAATGTTTCATTATCCAATTGGATGCCATATTTTTGTCTCGATTTTATTTAATGGTATGTGTTATGTTCTGATAATACCTCGTACACTGTTTCAGTGTGGAATGCGTGTAACGGGTGTTACATTTAGTGGTATCAGAGCCACGATTTAGTCAGTTCTCGGACTAATATAGTGTATGTAAAAGTCTAGCTATACATGCTATAAATATATTATGATAGTGTGGTGACTCCTGATTATTCTAAACTGTTTCTTTTTAATATAGTAATGGATCACAGCCAGGCTGCGGTGATGATGTCGCTGCTAATGTACGTCGGCTCCCACACAAGGGACCGTGCCTGTAGAAAGTAAACCTGAGACATTGAGACAGGGAGATGAGGCTTGGGATGCCTTTCTCCAAATGATGAACAATTGGTATACTGAGTTTATTCGAGCAAACCCAAATGTTCAACCTCCTCCACTCCCTCCCATACCTCAGACGGTTCTTGTAGCTGCCCAAGGCATAGATTTGGTAAGAATGCACAACCTCCGGTCGACAAGATTCGAAAATAAGAGGATGAAGAGTGTAGAGCAAAGATCGATGATAATCCCGAGAAAGTGGAGTTTTGGCTTGAAAATTCTACTCGTGTATTTGATGAGCTCTCATGTACACCCGAGGAGTGCTTAAAGTGTGTTGCATCACTTTTGAGAGATTCGGCCTACCATTGGTGGAAGACTTTGGTAGCAGTGGTGCCAAAAGAAAGGGTTACTTGGGATTTCTTCCAAGAAGAATTCAGAAAGAAATATATAAGTCAGCGATTTATTGATAAAAAATGAAAGGAGTTCCTTGAATTGAAGTAGGGCAAGATGTTTGTGGCAGAGTACGAACGCGAATTCGTAAGACTCAGCAAGTATGCCCAGGAATGTGTGTCCATCGAGGCTATTATGTGTAAAAGATTTGAGGATGGGCTTAATAAGGACATTAAAGTGCTTGTGGGAATTCTGGAGCTGAAAGAATTTGTAGTCTTGGTTGACCGAGCTCTTAAAGCCGAAGAATTAAATAAAGAAAGAAGAAAAGCTTCTATTAAGGCCCAAGATGCTAGAAAGAGGCCGATAAGCAAGTTATTTCAATCTCAATCAAAGAGGTCCAAAGAGACAAACCCTCGAATGATAGTTTCAGCTGAAGATTCACACAGAGATCGTGGTAAGGCATATTCGGGGTCTAAAGCTCAAGCTACTTCAGTGGCAAGTGTGGGTAATGTGCAGTCTAGAAAGCCCGAATGTCAGCAATGTGGCAGGCAACATTTTGGTGAGTGTTGGGGAAACGAGCGAGCTGGTTTCAGGTGTGGTTCTCATAAGCATTTTATCAGAGACTGTCCGGAGAAAGTTAAAGAAGAAAATTTTCAGAGTGCTAGACAGAGTACTACGCGCATGAGAGGTAGACCACGAGAAATACTTCTGGAAGTGAGCTAGCAAAGAAAAGCGTGATGAAATATTCGGCAGCGAGATCAGAAGCTAGAGCGATTGCTAGAGCTTATACCATACGTGCCCGAGAGGATGCTTCATCTCCCGATGTGATTACTGGTACATTTTTTCTTTATGATACTATTGTTATTACATTGATTGATTCCAGGTCTACTCATTCGTATATTTGTGTAAATTTAGTGTCTAATAAAAAGTTGCCTGTTGAGTTTACTGAGTTTGTGATTAAAGTGTCGAACCCCTTAGGCCAATATGTGCTAGTCGATAAGGTTTGCAAGAATTGCCCATTAATGATTCAAGGTCATCATTTTCTGGCTAATCTGATGCTGTTACCATTTGATGAGTTTGACGTTATCTTGGGAATGGACTAGTTGACATTGTATGATGCCAAGGTAAATTGTAAATAGAAAACACTAGAGTTGAAATGTGAAAACGGTGAAATTCTATAGGTTGAAACAGATGAATCAAATAAATTACCTATGGTGATTTCGCACATGTCTGCACAGAAATACATAAGGAAAGGGTATGAAGCTTATCTTGCCTATGTAATGAATACTGAAGTGCCTGAATTGAAGCTTGAATCAGTGCCGATAGTCTGTGAATTTCCAGATATATTTCCAGAGGAATTGCCTGGGTTGCCTCCGAACAGAGAGATAGAGTTTTCCATTGATTTGTTGCCGGGGACTACACAGATCTCGATTGCTCCATATAGAATGGCTCCAACTAAATTAAGAGAGTTGACGGCTCAGTTGCAAGAGTTAACATACAAGGGATTTGTGAGACCGAGTTTTTCTCCCTGTGGTGCTCCTGTATTGTTCGTAAAGAAGAAAGATGGCTCAATGAGGCTTTGCATTGATTACCGTCAGGTCAATAAGATGACTATAAAGAACAAGTACCCGTTACCGAGGATTGACGATTTATTCGATCAGTTGAAGGGGGCAACAGTGTTTTCAAAGATCGATTTGAGGTCCGGTTACTACCAGTTGAGAGTTAAGGAGTCAGATGTGCCAAAAACTGCCTTTAGGACAAGGTATGGACATTATGAGTTCCTTGTGATGCCTTTTTAGCTTAACAAATGCTCCAGTTATATTCATGGACTTGATGAACCGAATTTTTCGACCATATTTGGATAAGTTTGTGGTAGTGTTCATAGATGACATCCTAATCTATTCTCGAGATGAGCCTGAGCATGCCGAACACTTGAGAACCATATTACAGATCTTGAGAGAAAAGAAACTGTTTGCTAAGTTTAGCAAAAGTGAGTTTTGGCTTCGTAAAGTCAAATTTTTGGGACATATAGTCTCAGGTGATGGTATTCGGGTTAATCCGAGCAAAATTTCCACGATCGTTGATTGGAAACCGCCAAAGAATGTATCCGAGGTTAGAAGCTTTTTAGGCTTGGCCGGGTATTATAGATATTTTGTCGAGGGATTTTTGATGATTGTCTCTCTTATGACTAAGTTGTTGCAAAAGAATGTTAAGTTTGAATGGATTGATAAATGTCAGCAGAGTTTTGAAAAACTGAAAGCACGATTAGTGATCAAGCACCGATTTTAGTACTGCAAATTTTGAGCCAGGGAAGGAGTTCGTAATGTATAGTGATGCATCATTGACAGGCCTTGGATGTGCGCTGATGCAAGAGGGTAAAGTGGTAGGTTATGCCTCGAGACAATTAAAACCGCATGAGAAGAACTATCCTACGCATGATTTGGAATTGGCCGCTATTACATTTGCCTTGAAGATCTGGCATCATTATTTGTATGGTGAAAAATGCCGAATTTTTACTGATCACAAAAGTTTGAAGTATTTGATGAATCAAAAGGATTTGAATTTGCGACAGCGGAGATGGCTTGAATTATTTAAAGATTATGAGCTAGCGATTGATTATCATCCGGGGAAAGCGAATGTAGTTGCTAACGCCTTGAGCAGGAAATCTCTTTTTACTTTGAGAGCCATGAATATGAGGTTAGCATTGTTTGATGATGGGTCAATCTTGGCTGAGATGAGGGCTAAACCATTATTTCTCCAGCTAATTTGTGATGCTCAAAAGAATAATAGTGAGTTGCGAACCAAGAGAACTCAGTGCGAATCGGGTTACGACTTAGATTTTCGAGTTGGACCAGATGACCGTTTGATGTTTCAAGACAGGATATGTGTATCGAAAAATGATGAATTGATTCAGAACATATTACATGAGGCGCACAGTGGTTGTTTGACAGTTCACCCTGGTAGCACAAAAATGTATAATGATTTAAAGAAGTTATATTGGTGGCCAGGCATGAAAAGGGACATTTCTGAATTTGTAACCAAGTGTTTGATCTGTTAATAAGTAAAAGCTGAGCATCAAGTGCCTTCAGGATTACTCCAACCGGTGATGGTACCTGAGTGGAAATGGGATAGGATTACCATGGATTTTGTAACCAATTTGCCTTTGACTCCTAAAAAGAAGGATGCTGTCTGGGTAGTGGTTGATAAGTTAACAAAGTCGGCTCACTTTATACCGGTACGTACCGATTACTCACTTGATAAATTAGTTGAATTATATATTGCTGAAATTGTGAGGTTGCACGGGGTACCTATGTCTATCATATCAGATAGAGATCCGAGGTTTACCTCGAGATTCTAGAAAAAGTTACAAGAAGCTTTAGGTACAAAATTGAATTTTAGTACCGCGTTTCATCCACAAACAGATGGTCAGTCAGAAAGAGTAATCCAGGTACTTGAAGATATGCTTAGATGCTATTTTTTAGAATTTGAAGGCAGTTGGGAGAAATATCTACCTTTGGTTGAATTTGCCTACAATAATGATTTTCGATCAGTATGAGATGGCACCATACGAAGCCTTATATGGTCGCAAGTGTCGAACTCCTTTATATTAGACCGAACTTAGTGAGAAACAGATTCATGGAGTTGATCTAGTTAAAGAAACCGAAGAGAAAGTAAAAGTAATTCGTGATTGCCTGAAATCTGCTTCAGATCGACAAAAGTCATATGCAGATTTAAAAAGAAAAGAGATTGAATTTCAGGTGGGTGATAAAGTGTTCTTGAAGGTGTCACCATGGAAGAAGATTCTAAGATTTAGCCGAAAAGGCAAGTTGAGTCCGTGATTTATTGGGCCGTACGAGATTATTGAAAGGATTGGACCAGTGGCATATCGGTTGGCTTTACCGGCAGAGTTAGAAAGAATACATAACGTGTTTCATGTATCAATGTTGCGACGTTATCGTTCTGATCCTTCACATGTGATTTCTCCAACAGAAATTGAGATTCGATCGAACTTGACCTATGATGAGGAACCGATTAAGATTTTGGCTTGAGAAGTGAAACAATTGAGAAAGAAAAGCATAGCTTTAGTGAAAGTGTTATGGCAAAGGCATGGAGTAGAAGAAGCTACGTGGGAACCAAAGGAAGCCATGAAAGCGAAGACTAAAAAACCTTTACTGGTAAGATTTTCAGGGGACGAAAATCCCTAAAAGGGGGAGAGTTGTAACACCGATTTAGGGCCAAAAGCAGAGTAACGATGGTTTTGAAACCACGGATCCGAGGTTGAAAATTTTATGACTGGTGTTTAATTTGATGTTTGGGATTAAATTGAAATAGGTGAAAAATGTGTGTTCTAGTTCATAAAGTGTTTAATTGAAATGGGGGTTTTAAGTAGAGGTCTTTGGATAGTAATTAGACCATTATATTAGTTTGGACAAAAATACTTAAAGGAAGATAAAACACCATAGTTTTTAATGAAGGACAATTTAGTCATTTGGTAAATAAAATAATAAAATGGGAAAACAAAGCCAAAATTGGTATCATCTTCACCAAGCTTGGCCGAAACTCTCATAAACACCATAGTTAGGGTTTTTTCCAAGCTTTCAAGCTCAATAGTAAGTGCATTCAAGCCCCGTTTTTAATGTTCTTTACATTTTTGAAATCCTCGTAGCTCGGTCTACCTATTTCTACCATTATTTCGAGTTAAGGTTTATGTTTAAAAATATACCCATGAATGATATGCATGTATTTTGATGTTCGATGGTAGAATATGAATGTTTGAATTTAGGAGAACTATCTTTCCTAAGTGATTTTTAGCGAAAACAAGCAAAACGACATAATCGGTAAAAATACCTAATGTTCATAAGTACATGCTAGAGTGAGAATTTGATGTTGTCATAGAAGAGAAAAATGCTCAGCATGTCATAAAACATAAGAATAAGGGATGGAATTAAATTTCTGAGCCTAGGGACAAAATCATAATTTTGTAAAAGTTAGGGGGCAAAAATGTAATTTTTCCATAATATGATTTTTGGATTGAAATAGATAGTATGAGTGTTAAATGAGCTAAATGTGTTGCTATAGATCAAGAAAGGCGTGGAATGGACCTCGAATGGGGGAAGGAAAAGACTTCGGACTAAATTTCAAAATTTCCATATTTTGCACCGAGGTAAGTTTGTATATAAATAATACATTATCTTTATTTACATTTGTATTTTCCAGCATATTTTATATAATGTAGCTGATTTTGAATCATAATCGATTGTTGGAAGAATGAAAGTAAGTATTAGAAAGTGAAATACTTCTTGGTTGAACCTTCGGAATCGAAACATATAGATGGTATGTAGCTAGGTCACATGTATGGTGCTGAGCGCACATCATGTAGACAAGAGAGCTACGGGATACTATATGTAATGCCCCCATGCCCGAGATCGACTCCGGAATCGAGCTTGAGGTGTTACCGAACATAATTTACCAATTTAAGTACTTCGAATCATTTGTTTCTACATTCACAGCTTTCTAGCTATCTGCGTCACAGTTATAAGAAAAATTATATCTTGAGTTACGAAACTCAAAATCAAGATCCGTAAATTTTTCCTAAATCTAGACTCATATATCTATTTACTAATTTTTTTATAGAATTTTTGGTTGGGCCAATTGCTACAGTTTATTAGTTAAAGTCTCCCCTATTTCAGGGTTCGACTGCTCTGACCTCTGTATATTACGAATCAGATATCTCTCTATACAAAATTTCAATGACTATGAGGTTTGTTTCTCTTAAAAATAGAATCAATAAGGAATCTATAAATGTAAAAAAAACTTATAATTATTTTTTAAAATTTATTATAAATTTTTAAAGTCAGAACAGGGGATCCAGAAATCATTCTGGCCCTATTTCACAAAAGTTTAAATATCTTATAAAATATTATTTATATGCCTATTTTTTTCAATCCACATGAAAATATACTCATTAAGCTTCAATTTCATAACTTACTCATCATTTATTTCCACTTATACTATTTTTAGTGATTTTTCAAATTTATGTCATTGCTGCAGCAATATTCTGTTTTAAGGCAAGTTTCATCTTTCCATGAAATTTTTTTTTTATGAACTAGATAACCTATTAAACTTCCATGATATCAAACATGATCTAATTAGCCATCACCATGACTTATCAATATCAAACATTTTCTCAACCAAACATGGCCATATCATAAAATTATTTACACAAAATAGGTACATTGCTATACATGCCATACTTAAGTTTTACAAGCCATTTACCAATAGAAATCCTTCGGATAGTGTGATCGAAACTTCGACCTGTCCCGATTCCCGAGCTGACTTGTTCACAACTACAATGAATGAAAAGGAAGGAGTAAGCATAAATGCTTAGTAAGTTCATATGCAAATAACAAGTAACATAACAATACAATTATACCAAACAACCTTAGCATGGCATCACCAAAACATATATCACATTTCTAAACATCATTCATCATCTTACCACTTTATCGTTGTTGTATCTATTTTCAACCCGAGGGTTAAGTACATACCTGTCCAAAGTGCCCATTTCACAACACTTACCTAAACGTCACTTGCATCTTAAGTATTCTTCCATTTCATAGAAATTTTCACCCGTTGAACACATCGGAATATAACTCGGATACACAGATAATTTGCACATAAGTGCCACATATGTAATCAAGCAATCATGTAACCCGCCCATAAGTGAACTTGGACTCAACTCAACGAGCACGGGCGTTCGCATCCATAAGTGAACTCAGACTCAACTCAACGAGTTCGGATGCCTAGTTACATCTCACGAACTCAGACTCAACTCAATGAGTTCGAACATTCGCATCCATAAGTGAACTCGGACTCAACTCAACGAGTTCGGATGCTCAACCATCCTAGTGACATGTCACTTGTATCCTAATCTATTCCTAAGGTTCAAACGGGCTTTTTCCCTCGATCTGACATTTGCCGTCTTCCACGGAATATCGTAAACCGATATACTCTGTACCAATTCATATTTATCAAGTAGTAAACATAATTTGCATATTACTCAACATTAACCACAAAGAATAATATTTCACGATAAAAAATCAGCATATCATATAATTAACATCAATAACTTAAAAATAAAAATTATGCTACATTATTTACACATGAACTTACCTTGGTACCAAAATATAAAGATTTTGCAATTTAGTCCACAATCTTTTCTTTTCCTCGATCGCGACTTGATTCCCGTTTCTCTTGATCTATAATACCAAATTAATCTTATTTAATACATACATTCATCAAAACAGCATTTAATACGAACTTTGAAAAATTACACTTTTGCCCCTAAACTTTTGCATAATTACACTTTTGCCCCTAGGCTCGGGAATTAAACATTATCCCTTATTCTTATGTTTTATGACATGCTGATCATTTTTCCCTTCTACGAAAATATCAAATTCACACTCTAACATGTACTTATGACTATTAGGTATTTTTACCGATTAAGCCCTTTTACTCGTTTTCACTCAAAACCGAGTAGCACAAGTTGTCTAAAATAATTTAAAACCTCATATTCTATCATAAAACATCAAAATACACAAATTTCACCTATGGGTATTTTTCCAAATATAAACCCTAGGTTGAATTATTGCTAGCATAAGCTTAATCAAGCTACCGAGATTCCAAAAACGTAAAGAACATTAAAAACGGGGCTTGGAATCACTTACTATGGAGCTTGGAAGCTTGAAACAAACCATAGCTATGGAGAACCCTTGAAATTTCGGCCTAATGAAGAAGATGGACAAAAATTGGCTTTTAATTTTGTTTTTAATTCATTTTAATAACTAAATGACCAAAATGCCCTTACTACTAAACTTTCAAAAATTCCTTCCATGTCCTAAATTTGTCCATGAACTTAAAATTGGTCAAATTGCTATTTAACACCTCCTAATTAATATTTCAATGCAATTTCATACTAAAAACTTCTAGAATGCAAATTTTGCAACTTATTCGATTTAGTCCCTACTTTCAATTTAAACACTTTAGGCATAGAATTTCATCACGAAATTTTCACACAATCATGCAATCATGTCATAATCATCAAAATAATTATAAAATAATTATTTCTATCTCGAATTTGTGGTCACGAAACCACTATTCTGATTAAGCCCTAATTCAGGATATTACATTATATGGTAGCTAGGTCACATGTATGGTGCTGAGCGCACATCATGTAGCTAGGTCGCATGTGTGGTTCCAGGTGAAGGACACCATGTAGACAAGAGAGCTATGAGATTAAGTGGCTAGGTCACATGGGTGGTACTAAGTATTCATGTTCACCATGTGTACAAGAGAGCCGAACTATGTGATGGGTGGAACTACATGTTGAAACCACCAAGTATCGGGGACTCGATTCGAAGTGTTCAACGGGAAAATCGACTAAATGAAATTATGTATGATCTTGTAATGATAAGGGTAAGAATATACATGTGTAACGTATGAGTAATAAGCTCAATATGTAACTAGAAGTTGGAAAAATTGCTAAGGATAGGCAATGAATGCAACCAAAGTGTGAAAGATCAAAAATTGATAATAAAACTGTTTGGATAGTCGCAGTGATGTGAATTTGAAAAATCACCAAAAATAGTGGGAATTTAATTAGAGGCTGAATAAGATATGAATTTAGAGCTTAATGAGTTTATTTTCATGTAAAAGAAACAGATCAAGTAAAGGAATCTTATATTTTGAGAAATTTATATTTTTGTGAGACTTGTTCAGAATGATTATGCGGTCCCCTATTGTGATTTTAAAAATTCATCATAAATTGTAAAGAAACAATTAGGACTTGTAACTTACATGTATGAAATCCTTATTTATCCTAGCTTTATAAGAAACAAATGGAATAGTCATTGAAACTCTGTTTAAGGAGATATCTGAATCGTAATACATAGGGACCAGAGGTGCCAAACCCTGAAACAGGGGAGAATTTAACTAATAAACTGTACTAATTGGTCCAACCAAAAATTATAGAAAATAATTAGTAAGTAGATATATGAGTCTAGTTTCAAGGAAAATTTACAGAATTGGATTTCAAGTTTCGTAACTCGAGTTATGATTTATTTAGTGAACATGATGCAGGAGGGACAGCTTGATCAAATTGGAGTAAATAGTGAAATTAAAAATAGATCTAATTGAGTTACTCTGTAAACATATTAGATTCCTTATTTATTATTTATATACTTACTTACTAAGTAATAAGCTTACTTTATTTTCTCTCTTTTGTTTTATAGTGTCGTCCAGCTAGCACGGGAGTTAGAGATCGTTGAAGATCTGCCCGCACTATCAATACTTTTGGTATTTGTACTAAACATTTTGAATTATGGCATGTATAGTAGGCTTAGTTATTTTGTTACGTGCCATAATTGCCTAGGTTTAAAATATTGGTTACAGTATGTGATCGACTATTTTGTACAAAGCCATTGAAGTTGGCTAATATTGTTAAAGGCATATGTTATAATGTTTCATGATCCAATTGGATGCCATATTTTTGTCTCGGTTTTATTTAATGGTATGTGTTATGTTCTGGTAATACCTCGTACACTGTTTTGGTGTGGAATTCGTGTAAGGGGTGTTACAGACGGCCTCCAACCCGAGCTAACCTGACAACCCTAGAAAACTTGGGAAAGAAAGGGGAGGTAAGCTTTACGCTTAGTAAGTTCATATGAAAACAATAAGCAACTCATTAACATGTTTTATCAATGTTTACAACATATTCTCAAGTTCACGACAAGCTGTCTTCCTGATCAACGGTCACTAAATTATTTATATCTAGAGCTACGAAACTCCAAATTAAGTTCTGTTAATTTTTCCCGAAACTAGACTCATTTACCATTCTACCATAAAATTTTTAGAATTTTTTTCTTAGCCAATTAGTACAGTTTATTCCTCAAACTTACTCCTGATTCACTATCTGATAGTCTCAACCCTTCTGCACTAAAGTTCAATTATCTCATAGCACAAGACTCGAATAATGTTCTTGTCTATTTCTCTTGAAACTAGACTCGTTGAATATTCTAATCATATAATTTATAACTCATAATAGTTTTTATACAATTTATAATGATTTTATCAAATCATAATAGGGGATCTCGAAGTCATTCTGACTCTGTCCCACGCAACTTCAAATATCTCATTATAGCAAATTATTTTGCTTATATGGTTTCCTTTATAAGAAACTAGACTCATTAAGCTTTAATTTTATGTTTTATTCAGTCTCTAAATCATTTTCCATTATTTTTAATGTATTTTCAAAGTTACACAACTGCAGTAACTTAAATCTGTCAAGGCTAAGTTATTCATGATCATTGTTCACAAAATTAATACAACATCATTTCATCCATCATGATAAGAACACATATTTATGCATCATAGATCTTTCACATACCAAGACATTCTCATAGGCTTAGTGTACGTACCTACACAACTCGTAACAGATCTCAAGTGCATACTCACCAATGACTTACCTCATTGGGACCATCATCAACTCTTTATTCGGATTACCCGTTGAACACTTGGAATGCTAATTGGATACTCGGAAAAATCTTTGCACATAAGTGCCTCAATTGTAGCTAAAGCTACCTCATATCTCATGAAATTTCAATGCTCACTCTCGAGCTAGTCATCTAGACTCATAATTCCTAGTGACATGTCACTCGTATCCTATTTTATTCCTAAGGTTCAAACGGGATTCTTCCTCTCCTATCAAGGCTTTGTCTTATCATATTTCTATTAATCACATACACATGAATATTTGTACAAATCATGTAATGATAACATTTAAAATACATGTATAGCATGTTATTGTTTACATACGAACTTACCTCGATACCACAAAGGTGAAAAAGACGTAATTATCCCTTAATCGATTTCTTTCCATTCTAGGTCCAAATCTCGATTTTCATCATCTATAACATCACATTCAGCTTATTAAAACAATGTACTAATCAAATTAGTCCATTAACACACTTGGGCAATTTTTACAATTTTGCCCCTATATTTTGCCAAAATTACCAAATTACCCCTAGGCTTGTAAAATGAATTTTATCACATTTCTTTACTCCTTGATTCTAGATGAACCATTTTCATAACTATAGCAACTCATAATTTCAACTATTTCACACATTTACAACTTATTTTACAACTTTACATAATAACCTTTTTAAGGTGTTTTCATGCAATTTCTTTCACAAAAGTTGTTTATTAGACAACTAGGACTCATAATCTTCCCATAAAAAGACAGCAAACAACACATTTACTCTCTGGAAAAACCCTAGACTCTTCATCATTTTGTAAAATAATCCCTCTCTTTGAAAGCTCATGCTTTAGGGGTTCCAAAAATGTAAAAATCATCAAGAAAAACATTAAAAATCACTTACCAGCAAGGGATGTAAGTGGCTGATATTTCAAAGCTTCAAAAACCCTTTCTTTTGCTGGAAAGATCGGTCAAGAAGAAGATGAAAAGGGATGATATCATCCTATCTTTATTTTATTACTAATTGGTCAAATAAGTCACCTAAAAGCCATAAATTTTGGCTTTTTGACCAATTGGTCTCCCCTTGGCCGGCCACCTCAATAAAAAGGGTCTATTTTCCATTTAAAAGCCCTCAATTTTAGTTATCTAGTCTATTAACACCTTTAGGCACAAAATTACAACTTTTACCTTTTATGCGATTTAGTCCTTTTTCGAAATTGGACTAGAAAGCGCTAAAATTAACTTACCAAAATTTACATGCACTTATAAAATTATATTATAACACATAAAATAATACTAAAATAATTTTCTCCGGCCTCGAAATAGTGGTCCCAAAACCACTGTTCCAACTAGGCCAAAAATCGGGCTATTACATTTCTTCCCCCTTTTAGGGATTTTCGTCCCCAAAAATCTCACCAGAAAAAGTTGCTCTCAACTTTCACGAGTCACTTATATCTTTTCTCAAAACTTACAAAACAACTCAGTTGAAGCTCATACTCAGGATTTCTGCAACTTTTCCACAATTACAATAAAATTCTCGGCTCAATTCGAAATACTGAAAACTGACATTCTAAGAACTATAAGCTTAGAAGCACAACTTGTCAAAATCCGTCTAACAATACCTCTGTATATTCCAAAATAGTCATGCGGACTAATATCATCAATCTATCACAATTCAACTTGCATCCCTTCTTTTTCTCGGGGATAAGAGATATCCCAATACGAAATTTCATAACAGTACTCTCTTATTTTCCTTTCAATATCATCACCGACAATAATAGTCTCAGGTGCATCTGATATTCGGCTTTACTCTTAGACAGTTCAACATCCTTTAGAAGAATGGACAAAAGGCTATTGTAAGCTCTGTACTTAATTCTCTGTACAACCCGAAGTTTCTTAGTACTCAAATCTTACTCTGAAATAACAGTAACAGAAACTAGAAATTAAATCCTCCCTACAATTCCAAATTAAAAGTTGAATTATGCTGTACTAGTTTAATTTATCACTTATAGCCACATTTCTATACTCTGGTCATCAACTATTTAGAAACTTTACTAACATGAATCAAATGATTCCAACTTCATAGATGTGATCTCTTTATTGATCAGGACAACTTTACTTATACAACATCTCTCGAATGGGAGAAATCCACTAATTATGGTTTTCATATCATACTTATAAGGATAAAACCTCATCATTTCTAACTGCACGACTACTTACCAAAGAACACGTAACGGTATTCTCGAACCAGAGAATAAACTTAAATGCACATAACTCAGATTTACCTTTGCCGAATATCCATTCTTTACCCCAAGAATTTTAAAGAAATCTCGACACTGAAATCCCCGCACTTCTATAGTTGAGCCAGAAGCATAATCATAACAGATTCTAATATTGCAAGTCAAAGATTACTTGTAAAGATAAGCCAAGCTCGATAATTCTCGAAACAAGAACAAGAGAAAAACCAATATAAGAAATTCCAAGATATAAGACGATACCAGAAATTCGAGAATATAATCTAGAAGAAAATAATAAAGATGATCCAGAAAATCCCTCAGAGAAAACCAAAAGGAAACTACTGTCTGTACGCTCTAGGATTCCTCGTAACAGAGATAATATAATTCCCGCATATATATAAAGCATAATCAATAGAACATCAGAATAATCTCACATAGATTTTTACTATTGACTTCATTCTAATATATCAGAATAGAAATCTAAAGAGATGGAGAAATGTCGATCATAACTAACTGAACCAATAAAGCTTTTCATCTAATATCACAGCCACTAGCATCCTCACATGATAGAATTCCCACTCGAAAGGGATAACCATACGTATTCCCTAGAATAGAGGAAAACATAGAATACTCAAAAGTGAAAGATAGCCATAACTTTTATTTAATTGAATACGTCATACTCAGACATCTGTGCAAGTCTAACATTATTCCTCTAACTAATTTTGTCTTCACTAATTCCATACTATTCCATTATTGTGCTATTTAGTTTCACTTTTGCAAGCTTATGCAAACATATCTCTCGAGAATCTCATAGTATAACTCTATTCTGGTAAGGGGCGAAGATTGTAAAGCCTTTAAACTTTTGACTCTCAAGCAAATACATATTCAACAACAACATAGCATTACGCACATTGATTCAAACATTTCAAATTTCCAACTTGTTATGAACACATCTTTACATATCTTAGTAATACATCAACTTTATTTCATGAGAATATTAGCTAAACATAAGTGAATTTATCACAACTCAAACTTTTATTTCTTTTACTCAAATTAACCTTAATGTCTTATCAAGTTCCCACATTGAGTCTTAATCACTTACCAATATTTATCAAATTGGAGAACGTCTTACGGTTTTGAGTACATCGCTTACTTGATGCCATAGTCCAACTATGGTCTTGTACTAGCTCTCGTCCATCTGCGTCAATGCTGTGTCCCAGATAGGTCTTACACTGACACATGTAACTGTGGCAATGCATGTCCCAGACATGTCTTACACTAGCACATCTCGTAGTCGACACATGTCCCAGACATGTCTGACACTGGTTAACATCTCGAGACTGATGCATGTCCCAGACATGTCTTACTCTAGCACAACTCTTAGCCGATGCATGTCCCAGACACGTCTTACACTGGCTATCTCTGTCGAAGCCGATGCATGTCCCAGACATGTCTTACACTGGCACTCATCTCTGATCCGATGCCATGTCCCAGACATTGTCTTACATTGGCACACAAATCTCATGTATTGCCATGGTCCAGCCATGGTCTTTTCCGTCAATTCATTAGTGAACGATCGTACTCATTCCCTGCGTTCCACCCAATTTGATCTTTCATTACAACTTTCATGCTATTGTGACATTTATGATTCTGTAACTGAGATTATAAAGCATAACATTACGGCATCTTGACTTCATTAATCTAGACATAAACGTCAACCTCATGTATATACTGATTACTAATCATGCAATAAAAGCATTCATACATACACTCTGTCATTTCAAGCAAATTTCTTTCTTTTCAAAAACACTTGGCCAATCAGTTGGACATTTAACATCGTATGAATACCAACATGCATAAAAGAGCTTTTCACAACTTAACTTCATTTTACTCCACTGTTTCATATTCTTTATCTCAAGAGTATCACATAACGAATACTAGTTCATGTAAAAATCATGAATTTCTTTTCATACCTTTCCCATTTTCAGCATATCACAAGCATGATTCAATAATCTCAACTTTACTCTTATCTCTATCAAGATTTGCTCGGTTGGAACTCATTCCTGTCTTAGTCAACAATTTTGTTAGGGCCGGGAGATATCACACCATCACGAGTAATACTATGGCATGTATAGCTAGACTCTCTTACGCTAGGTTAGTCCGATAACCGACTAAACCATGCTCTGATACCACTAAATGTAACACCCCTTACCCGCATCCGACGCCAGGACGGGGTTCGAGGTGCCACCTGACTTTTACTAACACTTCTATACTAAACAGGGCCATGAAATCTCAAACAATTAAAAACTTCTCTTTTCACATGTAATTTGTCACTTATGCGGGCTTACGAGGCCCAAAACATACATTCGGGGTGGTTCGAGACCCAACCGAGAACTCATGAAAAACTTAGAAAATCTCTTGCATCAAAGCTCTACACGCCTGTGTGGGTATAGAGCACACGCCCGTGTGCTAGGGACACGCTCGTGTCCCAAACCCGTGTCTAAAAAACTTAGAGATTCTGCCAAAACCACAAGGCCAAGGCACACGCCCGTGTCCTATGACTGTGTCCTTCACACGGCTGAGACACATGGTCGTGTCTCTTGCTCGTGTACTACTACCATGCATACTAACTAGAAAAACTTAGGTGCAGGGGTCACACGGCTGGACAACATGTCCGTATGTATACCCGTGTGGACAAATACAAGGCTATTTTCCAAGTTATTTTGTCACCCTCACAACACATGCATGCATACTTATACAATAGCATACAACATGGAAAAATTAGGCACTTAAACATTCCTAAACATTCCTAACATGACATGGCTGTGGTAATTTCACATGCAACCATTACCATAGGCTTTACTTTCATCTTTACCACATTAATGCTATAGCTATCGACATGTCATCAAACCTCATGTCCATCACTAAGCATGCATAATCATATCCACAAACCATTTATGAGGCTTTATTAATTATTTACCAATCACTTAATCATGCATAAGGTACTAACTCATCAATGAATCTCATTTCAATCTCTAGGCATACTGTAAGCCACATTGCAAGAGATAATAACATACATGCATAAAACTAATCATATAGGCCCATAACGTCATTAGCCGATATAGGCCATTTACACGGCTACAACACTTTATCAATACAAGCTGACACCTTTAGCTAAATCATAATATCACATACTTAACCTTAAAACCCTATACATGCCATAGACTCGAATCACTTGGATTTACTTATGCCGATAGCATTAACTCGATAGTATGATGATATCTCTGACGGCCTCCAACCTGAGCTAACCTGGCAACCCTAGAAAACATGGGAAAGAAAGGGGAGGTAAGCTTTATGCTTAGTAAGTTCATATGACAACAATAAGCAACTCATTAACATGTTTTATCAATGTTTACAACATATTCTCAAGTTCACGACAAGCTGTCTTCCTGATCAATAGTCACTAAATTATTTATATCTGGAGATACGAAACTCCGAATTAAGTTCCGTTAATTTTCTCTGAAACTATACTCATTTACCATTCTACCATAAAATTTCTAGAATTTTTGACTTAACCAATTAGTACAGTTTATTCCTCAAAGTTACTCCTGATTCACTGTCTGACAGTCTCAACCCTTCTTCACTAAAGTTCAATTATCTCATAACACAAGACTCGAATAATGTTATCATCTATTTATCTTGAAACTATACTCATTAAGGATTCTAAGCATATAATTTATAACTCATAACCATTTTTATACAATTTATAATGATTTTCTCAAATCAAAATAGGGGATCTCGAAGTCATTGACTCTGTCCCACGCAACTTCAAATATCTCATTATAGGGAGTTCTTTTTCTTACACGGTTTCTTTTATAAGAATCTAGACTCATTAATATTTAATTCCATATTTTATTCAGCCTCTAACTCATTTTCCACTATTTTTAGTGTATTTTCAAAGTTACACTACTGCAGTAACTCAAATCTGTCAAGGCTAAGTTACTCATTCATGATCATTGTTCACAAAATTAATACAACATCATTTCTTCCATCATGGTAAGAGCACATATTTATGCATCATAGTTCTTTCACATACCAAGACATTCTCATAGGCTTAGTGTACGTACTTGCACAACTCGTAACATATCTCAAGTGCATACTCACCAATGACTTACCTCATTGGGACCATCATCAACTCTTTATTATGATTACCCGTTGAACACTTGGAATACTAATTGGATACTCGGAAAAATCTTTGCACATAAGTTCCTCAATTGTAGCTAAAGCTACCTCATATCTCATGACATTTCAATGCTCACCCTCGAGCTAGTCATCTAGACTCATAATTCCTAGTGACATGTCACTCGTATCCTATTTTATTCCTAAGGTTCAAACGGGATTCTTCCTCGCCTATCAAGGCTTTGTCTTATCATATTTCTATTAATCACATACACATGAATATTTGTACAATTCATGTAATGATAACATTTAAAATACATGTATAGCATGTTATTGTTTACATATGAACTTACCTCGATACCACAAAGGTGAAAAAGACGTAATTATCCCTTGATCGATTTCTTTCCGTTTTAGGTCCAAATCTTGATTTTCATCATCTATAACATCACATTCAGCTTATTAAAACAATTTACTAATCAAATTAGTCCATTGACACACTTGGGCAATTTTTACAATTTTGCCCCTATATTTTGCCAAAATTGTCAAATTACCCCTAGGCTCGTAAAATGAATTTTATCACATTTCTTTACTCCTCGAGTCTAGATGAACCATTTTCATAACTATAGCAGCTCATAATTTCAATTATTTCACACATTTACAACTTATTTTACAACTTTACATAATAACCTTTTTAAGGTGTTTTCATGCAATTTCTTTCACAAAAGTTGTTTATTAGACAACTAGGACTCATAATCTTCCATAAAAACACAAAAAACAACACATTTACTCTCATGGAAAAACCCTAGATTGTTTATCATTTTGTAAAATAATCCCCTCTTTTGAAAGCTCATGCTTTAGGGGTTCCAAAAATGTAAAAATCATCAAGAAAAACATTAAAAATCACTTACCAGCAAGGGATGTAAGTGGATGATATTTCAAAGCTTCAAAACCCCTTTCTTTTTCTGGAAAAATCGGTCAAGAAGAAGATGAAAAGGGATGATATCATCCTATCTTTATTTTATTACTAATTGGTCAAATAAGTCACCTAAAAGCCATAAATTTTGGCTTTTTGGCCAATTGGTCTCCCTTTGGCCGGCCACCTCAATAAAAAGGGTCTATTTTCCATTTAAAAGCCCTCAATTTTATTTATATATTCTATTAACACCTTTAGGCACAAAATTACAACTTTTACCTTTTACGCGATTTAGTCCTTTTTCGAAATTAGACTAGAAATCGCTAAAATTAACTTACCAAAATTTACATGCACTTATAAAATTATACCATAACACATAAAATAATACTAAAATAATTTTCTCCAGCTTCAGAATAGTGGTTCTGTAACCATTGTTCCGACTAGGCCCAAAATCGGGCTGTTACGCGTCCGGGCTAAATCCACAATGCACATTTATTCTTCGGGAGGCTTAATCATTCAGAAGGAACACCCGTCCAGACTAGATCCTTTTCATAAATGAGATCAGCAGATTACCCGTCCGGGCTAAATCCTTACTGCAACACATGTAGGATCTCATTATTCATGTGAATCATGGTTCATCCATCGGATTCCCCATTCAACTTCAACTGAGACATTTATGAACATATCATTATCCAATAGCATTTCATACATTTACATATTTTAATCAAATGCAATTTATCATACATTTACTAAAATATATAATTGAGCATATTATGTGTTTACTTTAAGTTATCCGAACTTACCTGGTATTTGTTTTGTTTAATGTTTCGATCACTCCGAAACCTTCCGTTTCCCTCGATCGACCTCTGAAATTTGTTCCTCAGGGTCTATAACAATAAGAATAGATTATTAACCACTCATTTTATCCATTTCAGATCTAAATTCCACCCCCGGTCAAAATGACCATTTTGCCTCTAGCCTTTCACATTTTTACGATTTAGTCTATAGGCTCGTATAATGAAACTCATGCAATTTCTACCTTAACCAAGCCTAGCCAAACATTTTTCTCTCCTATGGTAACTCACATCTCCCATTGGTTTCACATTTCTACCACACATTTTAAACTTTCACAAAATGGTCCCTATAAGAGTTTCTCATGAAAATCACCTAGAAAAAGATGTTTAACACACATCATCCTTTTATATTCCTCCATGAACCATCAAAATACAAACATTTCATGCATGGGTAAATTTTTAAACATGAACCCTAGCATGAAATATGGGTAGAAATGGAAAGAACAAGCTACCGGGATCTCAAAAATACAAAGAACATTAAAAACGGAGCTTGATAGCACTACTATTGAGCTTGAAAATTAAAGAAACCCTAACTATGAAGGCTCAAAATTTCGGCAGCTATGGGGGAAGAAGATGGCTGATTTTTGCTTCTTTTTCCCCTTTTTAATTCATTAAGATGGCAAATGACCAAAATGCCCTTAAACCCCTTTCTTTAAAAATTCAACCATACAAGCCCATTTTTGTCCAAATTTTTAGAACTTGGTCAAATTACTATTTAAGGACCTCTAATTCATAATCCAAAGCAATTTCATATAAATTGCTTCTAAAACCCATGTTTTGAAATTTATTCAATTTGGTCCCTAATTCCCAATTGAACATCTTACACTTAAAATTTCTTCATGAAACTCTAATGTAAACATATCCTCATATTCTAAACCTCATAACATTCATAAAATAAATATTTTAACTACAGATTTGTGGTCCCGAAACCACTATTCTGACTAGGCCCTACTTTGGGATGTTACAAAATTCATATACTAAGCATACCACACACATATACCATGACCAAAATTACTTAAACATTAGATCATTAGCATTAAGATCAAGCCATTTTTGCATGGCTAAATATATACAAATTTCAAGACCAACCAAAACAAATACTAGCCTATACATGCCATAGGTTCAAAGTTCAAACTTTTAAAGTACCGAAACAATGATCGATAGTGTGATAGATTTCCTTGACGGTCCCCGAGCTCGTAACTAGCTTCCAAAATCTATAAAACAACGAATGTACACACACATAGTAAGCTTGAATAGCATAGTAAGTCATAAGAAAATAAATCATTTCAATAACATGCATAATTCAATTAAACTAGGCTGAATCAAGCAATCTTAACCACATATACATTTATCATGCTTGCAAATTCATATAATCATGTGAACACTTTACTTACCTTTACTTTCATGAACATTTAAACCTTACTCATACCTGAGCCATTTAGTTCAATTTCACATTCGGTCTCATCTTAACATTGCCCGTTGAACCATTTAGAATCAATAAGGATACTCGAATAGCTCAAAAAGCTCGTAGAATACCAACGTCCCAAACGTGGTCTTACATATAATCGAATATCGATGCCACTATCCCAGACAGGGTCTTACACAAAATTATATACGATGCCAATGTCCCACACATGGTCTTACACGTAAATCTCAAATCGTTGCCAACGTCCCAGACGTGGTCTTACACGGAATCACATATCGGAATCCTATGTCATGACAAATGTATCCTAACTATTCCTATGGTTTGTACAGGGCTTTCGGACGTCGTAATTTGATCGATTCATGCTCGTAACAAATCATTCCATGCTAAATTCAATTCGGCAATGTAATTATACATACATACAATTCAATTCAGCTATGTACAAAATAAATACATTCAATTTAACATCATTTATTCACTTATGAACTTACCTCATACGAAGACGAACGGATCAAAACGACTAATCGACAACTTTTGA
This sequence comes from Gossypium anomalum, assembly GCA_025698475.1. Lineage (NCBI taxonomy): Eukaryota > Viridiplantae > Streptophyta > Magnoliopsida > Malvales > Malvaceae > Gossypium > Gossypium anomalum. The sequence continues at coordinate 47,717,185 of CM046963.1, forward strand.
TTTCCCCCGATCCAAATCTGATTTTTTCTTTTCTTGATCTAATTTAATACAAATTTAACTTATTTAATCACATATTTACTCAAATTCATCCAAAAACACATAAAAGGGCAATTTTCACTTTAGCCCATAACATTTTACATTTTTTACAATTTAGTCCTTATTTCACCAAACACAATATATTCAAAATTTCACCAAAATCAAGTATAGCCAAATTTTACTAAGGTTCATAGCAGCCCATTTATTTCATTTATTTCACATTTTGACCCCTAAATTTACAAAATTCACAATTTAATCCTAAATAGGCATTTTTACTAAAAATCACTTAATTAAACATTATAGTCTATCAATACATATTTATTTATCATCATCAAATCACAAAAACAACAAGCTATCAACAATGGAAAATCTCAAATTCATCATCAATTCCGAAAATTCAAGCATGGGCTAGCTTGATACGAACCGGCCCGGTGATGAGTCAAGTCGTATATGAAATGCCCGATCGTCTACGAAGAAGTATTGTTAACGTAGTTTAATAACTTAGATAGAAGTCGGGTTTGAAAAGAAAAGGTGTTTGAAGGAAATGGTATAAATGGAATGGCACGAAAATGGTCAGTTTTTGGTATGTTTTAGGTAAGAAAGAAATGGGATCGAACAGAGAATGCAAACAAGAACCAACACCAATTTGGAATCGACCCGTTGTTTATATGCACTTTTTGGTTCGGTTTAGGTTTGGTAAAAGGAGCCTCGACCCACTATCTAACAAGATAGGAACCTCGGTTTAGTTTGGAACGCCACACTACAAGTAGTGATAAGTTCAGAATCGACAAAGAACACGGTTGACACAACTAGAACGCTAGGAACGCCAAATGAATCTTTGAATGAAATATAAGAAAAGTTTGCCTCACAATTTTGGCAGCATAACATTAACAAAAGTTTCAAAAAGTTCTTTTACATGGAAAATGAACAAGTATTTATAGGCCTAAAGTCTAGGTAGCCGATTGGCGTTTCATACTTACAAATTAATTAAAAGAAAATTCTAGAAAAATAACTCTTAATGTGCATGTCTAGATTCGGCTATGGAAATGGTGGATGAATGCATCTTCATGCTTAAGAAAACAAAATGAATGCATGATGTCCAATGGTCACTTGTAAGGTTCGGCCAACCTTGTTAAATGAAGCAATGTTTATGAATTAATTGTGGATACTCCAAGGGCCAACACATGTGTGAAAACCGAATGTTGAAGAGTCTTCTAGTGTGAACAAAGTGAACCGAAAAGTCTTGCAATGTGAACATAGGTGTGAAACGAATTAAGAAGACTCATGGGGAAGCTAATCGGCCAAGCTATCTTCATGCATGTGTGGGTGTCCTTTGGCCAAATGGTCACCTTGAAAAATGAAGAGATAGCACACCATACATGAATGGAAACATTCATGAACCTTGAAGACTTTGAATGTGGCCATACATGCACTTAGCCGAACATGCACCTAGGAGATTCAAATCCATTGTGCTCCTACAAGAAATATGAACAGAATTAATTCAAGCTAATGTGAACACAAATATCAACATTAAATTTGGTTATGACCAATTTAATTATCATCAATAAACACTTTTAAGACATATTTAATAAAACTAATGTGACTAAATTTAATATGTAGGATATTAATTAACTAATTATTGAACTTATTAAATAAAAAGTCAATAGTAGTCAAATGCATTCAAAGTGAGCTCCACGAGCTGATGTTTAATTTATGAGCTAAACCCGAGCTGATCTTTGACTCGTAAGTCGATAATGAGTGGTCCCAGTTTGTGAACCGAGAATGAATGAATCTGAGAGCTAATAAGCTGGTGTTGAGCTGCATGGGAGCTAACTTGAGCTGGAGTTGTACTCGGTGAGCTGAACTGAACTTGTAGAAGAGTTCGGCATGGATTCCTAAAGTTGCCACCAGCTAGTTCGGTAGGTCTAGCATTGACATCATTCCACATTTGTTAAGCTAAAGCTATAACAGCTTCTTTAAACTGTTTTGCACGAGCCCTTGTGATCGGCCCTTGAGGTAGCACCATCGGATCTCGGCTCAGACTTGACTTATGGGAAAGCGTGATCGTATCATAGCTAGTACTCGAAGCAACGATCTCAAAAACGTAAAAATTATCAAAAATCGAGCTAAGCACATACCTTAATCAAGCTTGGACAAGGCCGAACCCTATGAACTATTTTTCTTTTCTTTTTCTTTCAAGTTTCGGCAAAGATGAACACATGCAAGCTTATTTCATGTTTGTTTTATTTTATTACTAATTATTTTACAATTACCAATTTAACCTTAAAGAAGTAATATGAAAACTATATAATATATGCCTAATGCCATCCATTCCCCTTCATAAAGGCTTAATTTCAATTTAAGGGCTTTAAAATTAAGAAACCATAGCTAATAGGTACTTTAACAATTAGAAATCCATTTTTTCAAATTACGGCCCTTTTATCAAATTAACTAACCAATCGGTAAAAATTAAATCACGAAATTTTCACACACATCAAATAACATGTTGTACACATCAAAAAAAAATAATATTAAATTAATTTTACGACTTCGAATTTGTGGTTCCGAAACCACTGTTCCGATTTAGCTAAAACCGAGCTGTTACATAGACTAGTGGCTCCCATTGTCGACACTAGGAATAGGAAATTCCATTGGTTAGTTAATTTAATTAGTTTAATTAAAATCTCAAATTATATTCACACTACTAATTCATGACTTGATTATATTAATAATTATTTTTTGTGATTAACTTAGTAATAGTTTCTCCAATTTGCAATCCCTTGGGTACGATCCTCGAAATACTTATCGGTGTTCCGTAGTAACATATATTATATTACAATGAGACTCGTACGCTTGCGGACACCTCTGATTTAATTTAATATATATTTTTGGTGTAATATTTCTTTATAAACGATAACACATTTAGAGGCGGTCAATGTTCTACCGCTTGATGATAAATACACATTCCTCCTTGTTTGCAGATTATTGACCTACAACCAACTCTTCTGATTCGAAATATGCCACCAACCTATGCAAAGGTATTATATCTAGGTATTCTAGGAACTCAAATGCATGCACAACACCAAGATATACGCGCTCCACATGTGGGCCCTATGGTCCTTTCGTATAATAATGAAACGAGTTGGGTTCTTGAGTGAAGGGACATATACATTATCATCATCGTCTGTGCCTTCATTGTTGACTTCAAGACATTATCGATATAGGAGTCACTAAAATTTTTACCTTTGTGATCAAAACCACCATCATCATCGAGTTCTTTTTTACCATCTGCATCGAAACCAATCACCAATGAATGTATTTGTAAACGAGGACCCGAATTAGGGTTGTTATATACAGTCGAATCATTATGTAGATTCTTGACCCATGTTGATGTCACTTTATAATCGCACCATTCTACCCACCCAACATTTATATCAAAGTCAAACCCATTTACAAACGATCACCTATTAACAAACAATCTCGAAACCTTTGTATTCAAGTACCGAACTCCATATTGTTGACTTAATGGAGTGACATTTTGAATTGGCTTAACATCCACTAACTTAGTGAACAACTCAACTGGCTCAACGTTCCAAGGCGAGCAATATAATGCGATCATGGTTTCCATGTCATCATCCTCTACAAATTCCATCTTCTTATATTTGCACAGATTTGACGAAACTAGAAATTTGTAGAATAGTCTAGACATCCTTCTCCCACAATGTCGAGAAATTTTTGCACTAATTTTTTGTTTCGTTTCATTGACTTTTACATTCTTGTTAAAGATCATTCCTATTTGATGGCACGATTCAAATATAAAACCAACTGTTATTTGTAAAATTATCCCATCGAAATGAACGTATACAAATAATTAACTATTCATCTTCAATACTAAATCTCTCAAATAAATTAAAAATATATATATATTAGTTCTTATTAAAGCAATCCATACCATTTAAAAAAAAAACATTTTTATCAAACAATATAAGTAAGTTGCATCTCATATTACTAATTATCAAAATAAAATAAAATAAAATAAAATTACAAAAAAATAATTACAAACTAACCTTATAAACTCAAACTTGATTTTTGAAGTCTAAAATGAAAGGAAATATGTTGATATTCAATTTTGATTTCTAACAACTCTTCTTTTTTCTTTTTCGTTTTGTTAAACCAATTTTTTTGCTCTCCCCTGTTGCTAAGCAAAAAAAAAAAAAAAAAAATCACTTTTTTTTTTTCTATTATCTCCCATTTTGCTAAACACTAGTTTTTTTTTCTCTTTTTTTGTTAAACTTACAGAAATCGTATTTTGGTACGGGGATGGGGTATTATATAAAGGGTTGGTGTCGTCTGATAGTGTGGAGGCACCTATTTAAACGGTAAGATTTTCAATTTTCAAATTGATGCTGCCTAACACATCGGCGGCACCATTTGACGTCAACCAATCTTTTTTTCAGTTCAACAAATTTTTTTAGCCATTTTAAAAAAAAATAAAGTTGTGTCGCCAATGCGTCACATGCCACCAATAATTTTTTATTATTTTTAGACCATTGTATATACCTGTGAAAATTCAGGTATTTTTAAAGAATACATACCAGTGCCACCACTAGTTAGGCAACACAAATAATTTTTTTTTTTTTTTTTTGTAAATGATATGATTGCATGATGATTGGGGAAAGAGCAGAGGCTATTCTAAGGGGCTGGCATTTAAATTTTCTTAAAATTTTAAATTTATAAAGGTAAAATTGCACTTTGGCCCCCTAAAATTATAAAAATTTGATTTAATCCTTTAAACATTATAAATATATAGACTATAAAAAATTAAAAGTTCATTCGCCCCCTAACAAATTGTTCTGGCTTCGCCCCTGGGAAAGAGTAGGGTGGTGCCATCTGACTTGTTGGCGTAATTGATATACACTATAACAAACACCCCATTTTCATAATTAATCTATTTCCTATATCATTTTTGTATTTAATTTTTTTAGTATTATTGTTATAAAGAATCCAACAATAGTCATCCTTTACAAGTCTTTTTATTTCAATGTCAACCAGTTAATGTGGAGGCATTTGTAAAATATTTAAAATCAATTAAGTTTCGAACAAAATAAAATTGTAATAAATTGAGTCTCTAAAATAGAGTTTCTTATTGAAGCTTCTGACGAGACGTTAAGTAATGACGTGCTGGTCGACATGACATTAATGTGGAAGTGACATAGAAGGCTTAATTGACCCTTACTAATTTTCTTCAACAAAAAGCAGTACTTACTCATCACCGACCTTAAACCACTAAAACCTAAACTTATTGTCATTCAAACTCCTCACTTGATGCCCCTTACAAGTGACGTAGCCATTGTACTTCAAGCTTCATGTTTTCTTATTACCTGAACCAAAGACTTCAAGCATTCAGAATAATAAAACTTTTAATTTTATAACTTTCTAATAATTTTTATAATATTTAACAATTTTTATACTTTTTGTCATTTTAATAATTTTTCTATATATAATCCTTTCATATTTTTATAATATTAATAATATTATAATTTTTAAGTTTTACGTAATATTTTAATAATATTTTAAAATTTGTTTACTTAAATCTTTAAAATAAATTAAACCGTGTAAAATAATTAAAAATCAATTAAAACTCAAAATCTATGTGAGTTGGTACGCCATCATTTTCTTCATGTAAATTGATACATCATCACTTAAAAACTCGTCAGAGTATTTATAGAAAACTCTATGTTAATAATTTCTCATTTAGGGTTTAAAAGATTCCAATTTTCCATTAAAAATGTCATTAATTACTCTTTCTTCGTCTCCTTCTACATACTTGAGGCGACTTTTCATCGGCCTTAACAGTCAACATCACTTCAGCCGTCTACAACCAAAAGAATCCAAAATGTGCCTTCAAGTTTGGGCCAATTTAAGAGTGGCGCAAAGGGGGTCCCATTTACCAATAAAACAATTCTCAACTGAATTGCCGTTCCCCGTTCCTCTACTAAAGACAAAAAACCCAAAAAGAGAACCCCCCCCCCCTCCCCGCCCAAAAAAAAGCACTACCAGATAAGTCTCCCAAAAGTCGAAATGCCCAAGGCCCCCCCCCCCCCCTAGTTTGATCGATGGACATCTTAATTTGGTGATAGTGCCATCTTTCACACTAAAACCATTCGATTTTTTTGTTTGTAATTTATTCCCTCTTTCTGCTATTGTAATGGATTACTTGCATCAAAAAACCCAGGCTTAAGTGGTCTTCAATTCACAGTTTCATTTTGGAAAAGGCATAAACTGAATTTGAAGAAAAAATTCAAATGAAAACACGTTTTTGGTTGGTATGCAGATAAAGTAAATGATTACTAATACTTAATTCTATTGATTCATGTAAAGAAATCCAATAAAGTTCACTCGACAACTTTTATTTATTTTATTGTTTATTCCAATTTGTCAAAGTATTGATAAAATCCAAAGCAGCAGACAAAGACAAAGTGGAGGCAGCAACATCAATTTTGTCATAATAAGTAAAGCAAATGCAAACTTAAAAAGCAGTAGTAATTAGATGCTAAAGCTACGAATAAAATGACTAGATTCATTTCACTTCCTAAATTAACACAATGTAATTATTTCTTTTTCGAGTCAACTAAGTGCAAATCCAAAAATTCGCCTTTAGGTTTTGCCTTCCAGTTCTATTCAATTTCCATCCTTTCAAACCATGTAGTTTTGCATTACAACCACTGAAAAGATGGAATGCAATAAGCCAGCTTTCTTGATAGCTGCTATAACTAGACATGTTACATTCTTTTGTCCGGTAAAGTCCACTACAAAAGTTGCGGTCGTGCCAAGTGCTGCGACTCTATTGCACCAACTTCAGACGTTTTATTGGATGTAAACTGTTGCCCCATGACATGGACATAAAAAATGTAAGCATATACCCTCAAAAACAGAATCTAACAAATGTGTACTTAGGCTTTTATTTCCTTAAAGCAATATCGTTACTCGAGTTTGAAGTTCGTTTTTTTAATTAACTAAAATCAATTGCTTCAGACAAAAATGTTAAATATTTTATTAAAATAAAAAGTTATAACTAACCAAATGGTTAGTAGAAATATTGTAATAATCACACTTGACAAATCCTAAAACGTATTGAAGACGTTATGCTAAATATGAAATAAAATAAAAAAATGCAAGCCGTTGCTAAATATAAACAACTTGAAAATCCTGGAAAGCAATAAAACATTGGAGTAAAAATACTCTATAAAAGTGCCCAAAGTTCAATTACATAACAATTAAGCAGACGCAAAAAATAAAATAACACAAAAAAAAATCAAGCACACTCCTTAACATCACAAAACATCAATATCTATAAACTTTTCAACAAACTAAAAGCACCAACTGTAACAACCCAATTTTAACTAAATCAGAACAGTAATTTTAGGACCATAAATTCGAGGTCAGAAAATTATTTTAATATTATTTTTGGTGTTTACAACATGCGAATATAAATGTGTGAAAATTTTGTGAGCTAATTTTATCGTTTAATAGCAACATTCGAGAAAAAGGACTTAATCGCGTAAAATGCAAAAGTACTATGCTATTAGTTAAAAGTGCTTAGTTGCCATGGCTTATTAAATAAAAACTCCTTATGTTGTAATTAAACCATTGATAGCGGAGATGGACATAAATGGCCTTATATTTGTTGATTAAATGGTTTAATAACCAAGGGTAAAATGGTAAACTATGAATTAAGTTATATTAAATAAAATAAAAACCATTTTTATGCTTAATTATTATCATCCATAGACGAATATCAAGAACAAAAGAAGAGGAAAATGTTGTTTTAGGGTTCAGCATCTTAGAAGCTTGATTAAGGTACAGTTTTGACTCGGTTTTTAATGATTTCTATGTTTTTGTGATCGTTGCTTTGAGTACAAGCTAGCTTGTGCCTTAATTTTTGAGTTTGTTGATTATTTTGTAAAGTGTCATTAATGAATGTTTAATGATGGAAAATGAGTAATTGTTGATAGATTTTAATGTTTTGTAAAGTGAGTTTTGACAAAAATGTCAAATAAGGATTAATTTGTGAAATGTCCAAATTGAGGGGTTTAAATGTGAAATAAATGAAAGTTTTGGACTACTAGGGGTCCATATGGAATTCGGCTAGTGTGAATTTGGATTGAATTGTGTGCATTTTGTGTAATTATGAAATAGGGACTAAATTGTTAAAATGTGAAACTTTAGGGGCTAAAGTGAAAAAATGGCCAAATAGGTATTTTTGGATTAAATTGAATGTGTGGTTGAATAAACAAGTTGAATTTGATATTATATAGATCATAAAAAGAGGAACTCGGACTTAGATCGAGGCAAGAACAAAGTGCTCGACTAATCGACTAGTTTCGTCGTTTTTACGTCTGAGGTAAGTTCGTACGAGATAAACATTGTTAAAATTATGTATTTAATGCTTAAATATTGCATAAATTGTATATATACGACTACGATTGCGTACGACGACAAATCGACTATGTTTGGCACTCAGTGTACGGTTCGAGATAGCTGGCTATATACAGCACTTAGTGTGCGATATTGAGATAGTTTCAGTTTAATGTGATGGCACTAAGTGTGCCATATCATTATAGCTTCGGCTAATCATTTTTGCACTAAGTGTGCGAAATCTTGAAGTATTGAGAGATTTTTGAATGATTTAACGTATTGAACAAAGAGGTGAGAATAAAATAAATAAGACGGGAAAGTACAAGTACGTACGATACCTATGTGGTAGTTGATACTATGTGTATGAAGATTGATGGAATTGTATATAGGATATATACTCATGGATTAGAATCGAATGATGATAAGAATCTTATTAATTGTTTATTAATTGATGATTTTGTATTATAAATTACTTACAGTGTGTTATTTGTCTTTGTTTTATAGAGTATCAAAGCTAGCTCGGACATCGGGGATCATCGGGAACCATCATCACACTATCGAGTACTTGTTGGTATTTTTGCATGCTTGTAAATATGATATATGGCATGTATAGGGTAGTGAGTTGATGATATATTTTGATATTGATATAGCCATGGGATTTGGCTTGCTTTTGTTGAAAATGTTGGTACGTATTTGGCCATTTACCTTGGCTTAAATTATGTGTTTATTATGGTTATATAGTTGTTCTTTTGGTTAGTTGTAAATTGGAGAATCAACATTGGAAATATGGTAAGTTGTGACTTGGTTTTGATTTGATGAAATGGTATGTTTTGGTTGTGGAATTTAGTGGTTATAAATGTTGTATATAAATGGCATGATATGAGTATGAATTGACATGTTTTTGGTTGCCTAAAAATGTATTAAAATGGTGCTATGTTAGTTAATTTGTGTGCTTGTGGAAAGGGTGGCAAATTGGCTTTACAAATGGCCTATTTTTGTCCACACGGGCGTGTGTCTCAGCTGTATGCGACACACGGTCATGTTACATGGCCGTGTGTCCCCTGGGGTACCCTTTCGAATTAAGGCAGTATACCCTACTATTTTGACATGGTCTAGACACACGGGCGTGTCTACTAGCCGTGTGAGACACACGGGCTAGCACATGGGTGTGTGGCCGGCTGTGTGACCCAAGTCAGTAACCTCCCTAATTTTCCCACGGCCATGACACATGGGCGTGTCTTAGGCCATATGGTACAAGTTAGTATGTATGCCCTATTTTCACACGGCCTACGTCGTGGACGTGTCTAGTGGCTGTGTGCTTGTTCACACGGGTGTGTGACCCTAAAATTAAAGAAAATTTTTTATGTTTCTCAAAGTTTGCAAATGTTATCAATTTAGTCCCGAACCACTTTTAAGCATGTTTAAAGGTCTCATAGAGCCTTATTAGGGACATTATTAATGGATTTTGATTATGAATATATGAATGTATGTGAATGAAATATATTGTTCGGTAATGCCTTGTTATTCCAGCATTACGGGTTAGGGGTGTTACATTAATTGGTATCAGAGCTATAGTTTAGTCGATTCTAGGACTAACGTAACGAGTGAGGGTCTATCTATATATGCCATATATATATAAACTGCGATAGTGTGATGATTCCTTACAATTAAAATATGTTTTTCATATAGCAAATGGATCCCGATCGAACCGTAACTGACGATGTTGAAAGTAATGTGCCCGCTCCCGCTCAAAGGGCAGTGCTAGTCGATTTTAGGCCTATTTCTAGTAGCCAAGGGGGAGAGCTAAGCAAGTCTTCTTCCAAATGATGAGTGAGTGGTTCACAGAGTTCGTTCGAACGAATCCGGCTGCTTAACAACCTCCACCCCTACCTGTTCCTTAAGAAGTCCTAGTTATGCCACAAGTGATAGATCCAATCCGATTGAGTAAGCCACCTGTTGATAAGATTCAGAAACACGGAGCTGAGGAGTTCTGAGCTACAGTTGATAATGATGCCGAGATAGCTAAATTTTGGCTTGAGAACACGATCAGAGTATTTGATGAATTGTCTTGTACTCCAGAAGAATGTATCAAATGCTTAGTATCTTTGCTTAGAGATAATGCATATCATTGGTGGAAAATGTTGACATCGATGGTTCTTAGAGAACAGGTTACTGGAAATTCTTTCAGATCGAGTTCCGGAAAAAGAACATAAGCCAGAGATTTCTCGATTAGAAACATAAAGAGTTTCTGGAATTGAAGCAGGGCCGAATGACTGTTACTGAGTACGAAAGAGAATTCGTACGATTAAGCAAGTATGCCCGGGAATATGTTTCCACCGAAGAGATTATGTGTAAATGATTCGTTGATAGGTTAAATGAAGATATAAAACTGTTAGTAGAGATACTTGAATTAAAGGAATTTGTAGTATTGGTTGAGAGGGCTTGTAAAGCCTAAAACCTCAGTAAAGAAAAAAGAAAGGCTAATTCAGAGGCAAGAGTGTAACGCCTCAAAAATCTCGAACTTTATTTCTTTTTTTATTTTGATAAAAGGTGTGCTTAATATTATTAGTCAAGTGTTATTTATGTGACAATAGGCCTAGTTAGGTTTTGAGTTTGAACTTTGGGGTGAAGAAAATTATAGTTTAATAATTAAAAGAACCTTGATGGCAAGTAGTTTGGGTTTTAAATAAATGAAGGAGGAATTGGACACAAGGAGCCTTGTGTTGGAGTGGCAAGTAGCGTCACATGTGGGGCTTAGAGGTGGCGTCACATGCATGGCAAGGAGGTTTGGGGTTCGAATCCCTCCTTGCTCAAAAGAAAGATTTATTTTTGCGTAATAAATAGCCAGTAGTGGCGTTGGATGTGAACTCTGAAGGGAGTGATCAGAGGAGAAACTTAAGGAAGGGATTAAGGAGTTATCAGGGAGAAAAGTTAGGAGATGAGGGGTGTAGGGAAGTGGAGCCGAATAGGAAATTTAGGGATAGGTAAATTCGGCTATAGTATATATAGGTGCCGATTTTGGGGATTCTAGGGTATTGCTGAAATTGCTTCTCTTCTTTTATTCGAATTTCTCATTTTTGTGTTACCAAAACACTTTTCTCTCTAAATGCGTAAAAGCTGAATTCCTTGTTCCTTGCTTGCCAATTTTCCATTCTTTCTCTTTTCAAATTCTCTTTTGATTCACCTTTGGTTTTAGACGATTTCTTCTTCTCTTCTTCTTATTTGTGCCGATTAACCCCTTTCACAATACAAATATCAAAAGCCAAATACCTATTTGGCTGAAGACCCTCTGTGCTACCGCTACTCCCTCTCCTTCGGTCGATTCTTGTGGGATTAGTATCGAATCTCAGATTTTAGATCTGTGTCGAATTGTTCCTTAGGCGTTTTGGGGTTTTGAATTTAAGGAATACTCGTAATTGGTGATCAAGGAAGGGCTGTTAAGGCTTGTCGTTCAAGGTAAGGAAAATGTGAGATTTTCGGCTTTTGGTGATCGTATTTGATAAGTGTGTGATTAATCGTTGAGTGACATCGTTTGTAGGTTCGTAGCTGAGAAGATCGCAACACGTTTTAGTATCAGGTGTGTACATACACTGCACACATACAGTAGATTGGCAAATCTTGAAATGCCAAAAAGCCGGAGGTTTGGCTACAATAGACTTGCGAGTATGTGAACACTAGTAAGAGGAAATCGATAGGTTACCAGAGGGCCCATGAGTGATTCCGTGGACTTGGGCCGTGTATTGGCCAACCGGGTCAGAATGGGCTAAATGGGCCCGATGGGCTGTAAGGCCCATAATAAGAAAAATTGGCAATTTGTTACTAAATGATGAAAAATCATATGATTGCTTGACTATGAATGTGATTGGGCCTAACAGGCCATATGAATGTGATTTGGGCCTAATGGGCCATATGAATGAGATTGGGCCTAGTGGGCCGTATGCATGTATGTAGACTCGTTTGGGCTTTGTAAGGGGTTTTGGGCCTAGTACTTGATAACTACTTTAATAGACATAAAACTTAATTAATTAATTGTTGCCATGGACAAGCCATAAGGTTAAGGTGTGGCAATGGGTATATGCATGTCTAGGATTAGATCTAAGGAGAGCTTGGTACTTAAGCGGTCTTATTGACCCACCTCCCCTTCTTTAGATTCCTACTTGGTGCATAGTATCTATTCACTTTAGCCAACGAGGACTTGTTAACGGGCCAAGGTAAGTAATAACCCATAATAAAGAGAAATTACCGAAAAGCCCCTAAGGGCAAAAACGACTAAAATACCCCTATGTGTTGAATATAAGATTTATGGTTATTACATGTATACCTGCTGCATTCATATGATATTCTGTTTAGGTTGCATATGGGTTGGGAATTATGGAACGGAGGAAGTATATGAGGATCGCATGGTTGCTTGATGACCGTGGATCCACCGATGATTTTTTAAGCCCAATATATGATTAGCAGCTTCGCTGCAACGTTAGGTAGTACCACAACCGGGCTACCATTGGAGTGTATCGGATGGGTGGGTCGATATTTATATCCCCACATGGTGTGTATCGGGGGATGGAGATGGTGTGTAGCGGTTGGATGAGTAGGATCCGTGCATATTTGATTTCTTTACATCTGTTCTGATATTGAATTGGGCTCAGGCCCAAAAAGACTTGCTATTGCATGCTTTTCTATTTGCCGAGGGTTGTACATACTGAGTTTTCAAAAACTCACCCCCTCTTTTATTTTTCTCAAGTGATCCTCAGTAGGTGGTTTGACGGTTGGAGGGACTCCGAGGTGGCCAGCTAGCAAGACGGCTTGGACTGGTTTTCTTAAGCCTATAATTTCTAGTATTTTAAGTTATTTCAGTCTGGATTGTAATAAGGCCTTTCCTTTGATTATTATTTCAAGTTAGGATTAATATTTTTTTTATTGGAAGTAGAACATGGTTTTCCTAAACCATAACAGTTTTTAAATACCACGTTTTCGCAACTCAATCTTTAAATGATAAGTTTTCGTAGATCATCTATTTTAAATAAAGCTTCCACAATTGAAAAGAGATTTTACAAAGTAATTATTATCATACAAGAAGGAATAGTTTTTATTTAAAGAAGGGTTTTCAATGAAAATAAGGTTTTCGATAAAACACTTCAATGTGACACCCTGGATCTGGCCATAACATCCGGGCAGGGTTTGGGTGTTACAAAGAGATTTGAGAGAGAGATAGATGAATAAATATTATTATTCCTCGTCAAAGAAATCTATAGACTATTTTAACCGATCGACATCTTCAGCAGGATATCATAATAGAGATCGTGGAAAGCAAAACACTAATCCTAAAGCTCAAGCCACATCGGTATCAAGTTTTGGTAATGTAAAATATGTTAAGCTCGAGTGTCAACAATGTGGAAGATGACATTTTGGTGATTGTTAGGGGAAAAATAATAATAGAAATTGTTACAGTTGGGGTTCACGAGATCACTTTATTAAAGATTGCCCAGGGTTAGCTGAAAAAGATAATGTTCAAAACACGAGGCTGAGTAAAACTGTAGCTAGAGGTAGACCACCCAGAAATACGGGTAATGTGAGTGGTGGTAGAGGTGTGACACGAGACATTGCTGCAAGATCTGATGCTAGAGCACCTGTCTGAGCCTACGCTATCCACGCTCGCAAAGAAGCGTCATCTCCAGATGTTATTACCGGTACTTTTACTCTCTATGATACTAAATTTTTTGCATTGATAGATCCAGGATCAACCCATTCATATGTATGTGTGAATTTAGTATATAGTAAGTCTTTGCCTGTAGAGTCTACTGAATTTGTAATTAGAGTCTCGAACCCCTTAGGCAAGTGCATGTTGGTTGATAAAGTGTGCAAGAACTGTCCATTGAAGATTCAGGATATATGTTTTTCGGTTGATCTGATGTTGTTACCATTTGACGAGTTTGATATAATTCTGGGTATGGATTGGTTAACATTGTATGATGCTGTTGTGAATTGCAAACAAAAGACGATTGATTTGAGGTGTCAGAATAATGAGATTATTTGAATTGAGTCAGATGATCTGAATGGCTTGCCAACAGTGATTTCATCGATGTTAGCTCAGAAATATGTGAGAAAGGGTTACAAAGCTTATTTTGCTTATGTGCTTTATACGAAAGTGACTAAAAAGAAGATTGAATCAGTGCCAGTTGTATTTGAGTATCCATATGTGTTTCTTGAAGAGTTATCGGGTTTACCACCAATCCAAGAGGTTCAATTTGGCATTGAATTAATGCCGAGTACAACGCTGATATCGATAGCTCTGTACAGAATGGCACCAATAGAGTTAAAAGAATTAAAAGCTCAATTGCAAGAATTAACCGATAGAGGATTTGCACGACCGAGTTTCTCGACCTGGGGTGCTCCTGTGTTGTTTGTGAAAAAGAAAGATGGCACAATGAGAATGTGTATAGATTATCAATAGTTGAATAAAGTGATAATCAAGAACAAATACCCTTTACTGTGGATTGATGATTTGTTTGACCAATTAAAAGGGGCTACAATGTTTTCAAAGATAGATTTGAGATCGGGTTATTACCAGTTGCAAGTTAGAGATTCTGATGTGCCAGGGACTGCATTTAAAACGAGGTATGGTCACTATGAATTTTTGGTTTTGCCTTTTGGACTAACGAATGCACCTACTATTTTTATGGATTTAATGAACCGAGTTTTCAAACCGTACTTAGATCGATTTTTTGTTGTATTTATTGACGACATATTGATATATTCACGAGATGAAACTGAGCATGCTGAACATTTGAGATTCTATTGCAGACTCTGTGTGATAAACAGTTATATGCAAAGTTTAGTAAATGTGAATTTTGGTTGCGTGAGGTTGGTTTCTTAGGGCATATTGTGTCAGCATCAGGTATCTGAGTCGATCCGAGCAAGATTTCTGCAATAATGGATTGGAAGCCTTCGAGAAATGTATCAGAAGTCTGTAGTTTTTTGGGACTAGCTGGCTATTATCGACGGTTTGTAAAAGGATTTTCGATGATTACAACTCTATTGACGAGATTGCTTCAGAAAGATGTAAAGTTTAAATGGTCTGAGAAATATCAGAAAAGTTTTGATCAGCTGAAAGCTCTTTTGACTAAAGCTCTAGTGCTAATACAGCCAGAATCGGGTAAAGAGTTTGTAATCTATAGTGACGTATCGTTGAATGGTCTAGGTTGTGTTTTGATGCAGGAAAGCAAAGTCATAGCTTATGCCTCGAGACAGTTAAAGCCGTATGAAAAGAATTACCCGATGAATGATTTAGAGTTAGCAGCCATTGTGTTTACATTGAAGATTTGGCGCCATTATCTGTTTGGTATGTTTATTCTAATCACAAGAGTTTGAAATATCTGATGACTCAAAAAGATTTGAATTTGAGACAGTGGAGATGGTTAGAATTGCTAAAAGATTACGAGCTAATGATTGATTATCATCCGGGAAAAGCAAATGTTGTTGCTGATATATTAAGTCAAAAATCATTGTTTGCTTTACGTGCAATGAATACTCAGTTGGCCCTATCTGATGACGGTTCGATTGTAACTGAGTTGAAAGCGAGACTATTGTTTTTACAGTAGATTTGCGAAGTTCAGAAAGTCGATAATAAAATGTTAGCAAAAAGAGCTCGGTGTGATTCAAACCTTGATTCAAAATTTCAAGTTGATTTCGATAATTGTTTAAGATTCAAAGGCCGAATATGAGTTCCAAGAAATTCAGAGTTGATTCAAATGATTTTAAACGAAGCCCGTCGTTTATCTATTCATCTAAGAAGCATGAAAATGTATAGTGACTTGAAACAACTTTATTGGTGGCATGGTATGAAACGTGACATTTCAGAATTCATTTCTAAATGTTTAATTTGTCAGCAAGTTAAAGCTGAGCATCAGGTACCATCTGGTTAATTGTAGCCAGTTATGATTCCTGAGTGGAAATAGGATAAAGTGACTATGGACTTTGTGTCGAGATTGCCCTTATCTCCGAGTAAGAAAGATACGACCTGGGTTATAGTTGACAGATTGACAAAATTGACTCATTTCATTCTGATGTGAACAGATTATTCATTTGAAAAGTTATCTGAGTTGTATATCTTCGAGGATGTGAGATTACACGGATTACCTATTTCTATTGTTTCGGATAGAGATCCGAGGTTCACATCAAGGTTTTGGAAGAAACTGCAAGATGCACTTGGTACAAAACTACATTTTAGTACCGAATTTCACCCACAAACGGATGGTCAATTCGAGCGAGTTATTCAGATACTCGAGGACATGTTGAGATGTTGTATTCTTGAGTTTGAAGGTATATGGGAAAAGGATTTGCCATTGATTGAATCCGAGTCTAACAATAGTTTTCAATTAAGTATTAAAATGGCACCATACAAAGCTTTATATAGTCAGAAGTGTTGAACACCGTCATACTAGACTAAGCTAAGTGAGAATAAAATTCACGGGGTTGATCTGATTAGAGAAACAGAAGAAAAAGTGAAAGTGATACGTGATACGTGATAGTTTGAAAATAATGTCAGATCATCAAAAATCATATGTAGACTTGAAACAGAAAGATATTGAGTTTTAGATTAGGGATAGAGTGTTTCTGAAAGGATCTTCATGGAAGAAAAATACATCGGTTTGGTCGTAAAGGCAAATTGAGTCCGCGATTCATTAGACCATACAAGATTCTAGAGCAAATTGGACCAGTAGCTTACCGGCTAGCATTGCCGTCTGAGTTAGAAAAGATTCATAATGTATTTCATGTATCTATGCTACGAAGGTACAGATCTAATCCTTCACATGTTATTTCTCTGACGAAAATTGAGATTCAGTCAGATTTATCGTATAGTGAAGAATCGATCAGAATTCTAGCTCGTGAGATCAAAGAGATGAGAAATAAAAGAATAGCATTAGTAAAAGTATTATGGCATCAACACGGGGTAGAAGAAGCTATGTGGAAACTCGAGGATGCTATGAGAAAGTAATATCCAAACCTATTCACTGGTACGATTTTCGAGGACGAAAATCCCTAAGGGGGGAGAGTTGTAACAGCCTGATTTTAGCTAAATCAGAACAGTGGTTTTGGGACCACAAATCTGAGGTTGGAAAACTATTTTGATATTATTTTTAGTGTTTACAGCATGTGAATATATATGTGTGAAAATTTCGTGAGCTAATTTTATCGTTTAATAGCTCAATTCGAGAAAAAAGAACTTATTCGCATAAAATTCAAAAGTAGTATGTATTAGTTAAAAGTGCTTAAGTGCCATGGCTTATTAAATAAAAGCTCATTATGTTGTAATTAGACCATTGATAGTGGAGATGGACATAAATGGCCTTATATTTGTTGATTAAATGGTTTAATAACCAAGGGTAAAATTGTAAACTATGAATTAAGTTATATTTAATAAAATAAAAACCATTTTTATGCTTAATTATTATCATCCATAGCTAAATATCAAGAACAAAAGAAGAGGAAAATGTTGTTTTAGGGTTCGACAACTTAGAAGCTTGATTAAGGTACAGTTTTGACTCAGTTTTTGATGATTTCTATGTTTTTTTGATCGTTGCTTTGAGTACAAGCTAGCTCGTGCCTTAATTTTTGAGTTTGTTGATGATTTTGTAAAGTTCCATTGATGAATGTTTGAGTTATTGAATGTTTGATGATGAAAAATGAGTAATTGTTGATAAATTTTAATGTTTTGTAAAGTGATTTTTGACAAAAATGTCAAATAAGGATTAATTTGTGAAATATGCAAATTGAGAGGTTTAAATGTGAAATAAATGAAAGTTTTGGACTGCTAAGGGTCCCTATGGAATTTGACTAGTGTGAATTTGGATTGAATTGTGTGAATTTTGTGTAATTATGAAATAGAGACTAAATTGTTAAAATGTGAAACTCTAGGGCTAAAGTACAAAAATGCCCAAATAGGTATTTTTGGATTAAATTGAATGTGTGGTTGAATAAACAAGTTGAATTTGATATTATATAGATCAAGAAAAGAGGAACTCGGACTTAGATCGAGGCAAGAACAAAGTGCTCTACTAATTGACAAGTTTCGTCATTTTTATGTCTGAGGTAAGTTCGTGCGAGATAAACATTGTTACAATTATGTATTTAATGCTCTAATATTGCATAAATTGTATATATACAGCTACGATTGCGTACGACGACAAATCAACTATCTTTGGTACTCAGTGTGCGATTCGAGATAGCTTCGGCTATATAAAGCATTTAGTGTGCGAATTGGAATAGCTTCGACTATACGTGGCACTAAGTGTGTGATATTGAGATAGTTTTGGTTTAATGTGATGGCACTAAGTGTGTGATATCGTTATAGCTTCGGCTAATCATTTTTGCACTAAGTGTGCAAAATCTTGAAGTATTGAGAGATTTTCGAATGATTTAACGTATTAAACAAAGATGTGAGAATGAAATAAATAAGTACGAGAAAGTACAAGTACATACAATATCTATGTGGTAGTTGATACTATGTGTATGAAGATTGATGAAATTGTATATAGGATATATAGTCATGGATTAGAATCGAATGATGATATGAGTCTTATTAAGTGTTTATTAATTGATGATTTTGTATTATAAATTGTTGAATAAATATATTTAGTACGAACTTACTAAGCTATGAAGCTTACTGTGTGTTATTTGTCTTTGTTTTATAGAGTATCAAAGCTAGCTCGGACATCGGGGATCATTG
Source organism: Gossypium anomalum (assembly GCA_025698475.1). NCBI lineage: Eukaryota > Viridiplantae > Streptophyta > Magnoliopsida > Malvales > Malvaceae > Gossypium > Gossypium anomalum. The sequence goes on from CM046963.1 coordinate 47,736,365, forward strand.
GGAACCATCATCACACTATCGAGTACTTGTTGGTATCTTTGGATGCTTGTAAATATGGTATATGGCATGTATAGGGTAGTGAATTGATTATATATGTTGATATTGATATAACCATGGGATTTGGCTTGCTTTTGTTGAAAATGTTGGTTTCCCATGGCTTAAATTATGTGTTTATTATGGTTATATAGTTGTTCTTTTGGTTAGATGTAAATTAGAGAATCAAGGTTGGAAATATGGTAAGTTGTGACTTGGTTTTGATTTGATGAAATGGTATATTTTGGTTGTGGAATTTAGTGGTTATAAGCATTGTGTATAAATGGCATGATATGAGTATGAATTGGCATGTTTTTGGTTGCCTAAAAATGTATTAAAATGGTGCTATGTTAGTTAATTTGTGTGCTTGTAGAAAGGGTGGCAAATTGGCTTTACAAATGGCCTATTTTTGTCCACACAGGCAGAGACAAGGGCGTGTGTCTCAGCCGTGTGCGACACACGATCATGTTACATGACCGTGTGTCCCCTGGGGTACCATTTCGAATTAAGGCAGTATACCCTATAGTTTTGACACGGTCACACGGGCGTGTCTATTGGCTGTGTGAGACACACGGGCTGGCACATGGGCGTGTGGCCGGCTGTGTGACCCAAGTCAGTAACCTCCCTAATTTTTCCACGGCCATGGCACATGGGTCTGTCTTAGGCCGTGTGGTACAAGTCAGTATGTATGCCCTGTTTTCACACGGCCTGCGCCACGGGCGTGTCTAGTGACCGTGTGAGGTACACGGCCTATTCACACGGGCGTGTGACCCTGAAATCAAAGAAGATTTTCTATGTTTCTCAACATTTTCAAATGTTATCGGTTTGGTCCCGAACCACTTTTAAACAGGTTTAAAGGTCTCATAGAGCCTTATTAGGGACATCATGAATGGATTTTGATTATGAATGTATAAATGTATGTGAATGAAATTTATTGTCCGGTAATGCCTTGTAACCTTATTTGGACATCGATTACGGGTTAGGGTGTTACACCAACACATAAGCCAGATACTAATACTTGAAAAACATTAGAAAATCCCTTCGAGGCATAAGTTTGCAGAAAATGAAATTAATCTTAAAACTCATAATTGAGCGCCATCACCTATTCACATTAAAAAAAAAGGTAAACTACGAAAACTAATCACTAAACAAATGCTAAGTTTTTATTTCTGCCTCCCAACTATCAAATGTTACAATATGTTCATCCACCTTATTAAATTGTTTCAATCACACATCTATTAAGTATTGTTATCCTTCTTAACGAATGATGACACGGCACATTAACTCAAGTGTTAATATTTAATTTGACCGTTGAATTATAAATAAAATATTCATTTATTTTGCAACTTTTGTTTAACAATAATTCTAAACAAATTTAAATATATCAATAAATTCTAAAAAATCTAAGAATTAATAATTTATTTTATGGAATTATAAACAATAATTTTAAAGTTATAATTATATAAAAATAAAAAATTTAAAGAAGTTCCCTTAAATGTATATTATTTCTAAAAATTCATAAATGAGTAAGTTGTCTCAATTTAGTGCCTATAAGGCTATAATATCGATACAATAAGACTGTATTAATACTTTCTATGAGGTATCGATACCTTTGGGAGTGTATTGATACTCGGGTAATTTTTCTTTGATTTTCCAAATCATCTAACTTTAAAACAGTATATGTATGTCTGTCGCCGAAATATGGTTACGAAGCATTACCGAAATATATAGATCAAGTAAACAAAAATTTAATTTTATACAGTTTTCATGTTAGAATTCAAACATAAAGTCCCTTTTATGAACCCTTGAGGTCCAAAACATGCATTAGAAACGAGTCGTGTAATATCCCGAATTAGGGCCTAATTGGAATAGTGGTTTCGTGACCACAAATCTGAGATAGAGATAATTATTTTATAATTATTTTGACGTTTATGATATGATTGCATGATTGTGTGAAAATTTCGTGATGAAATCCTATGCCTAAAGTGCTTAGATTGAAATTAGGGACTAAATCGAATAATTTGTAAAACTTGCATTCTAGAAGTTTTTAGTATGAAATTGTTTTGGAATATTAATGAGGAGGTCTTGAATAGAAATTTTACCAATTTCTAAGTCTATGGACAAAAATTGGACATGGATGGAATTTTTGGAAAGTTTAGTAGTAAGGGCATTTTGGTCATTTAGTTATTAAAATGAATTAAAAACAAAATTAAAAGCCAATTTTTGTCCATCTTCTTCATTAGGCCGAAATTTCAAGGGTTCTCCATAGCTAGGGTTTGTTTCAAGCTTCCAAGCTCCATAGTAAGTGATTCCAAGCCCCGTTTTTAATGTTCTTTACGTTTTGGAATCCCGAAGAGCTCGATTAAGCTTATGCTAGCAATAATTCAACCTAGGGTTCATATTTGGAAAAATACCCATAGGTGAAATTTGTGTATTTTGGTGTTTTATGATAGAAAATGAGGTTTTAAATTATGTTAGACAACTTGTACGACTCGGTTTTAAGCGAAAACGAGTAAAAGGGCTTAATCGGTAAAAATACCTAATAGTCATAAGTACATGTTAGAGTGTGAATTTGATGTTACCATAGAAGGGAAAAATGATCAGCATGTAATAAAACATAAGAATAAGGGATGAAGTTTAATTTCCGAGCCTTGGGGAAAAAGTGCAAATATGCAAAAGTTTAGGGGCAAAAATGTAATTTTGCCAAAGTTTGTACTAAATGCTGTTTTGATGAATGTATGTATTAAATAAGATTAATTTCGCATTATAGATTAAGAGAAACGAGATTCAAGTCGTGATCGAGGGAAAAACAAAGTTTACGAGGAATAGGCTCGATTGCTAATATTTTGTATCGAGGTAAGTTCATGTGTAAATGTGGTAACATAATTGTTATTTTAAGCAGTTTAATGATGTTTATATGATATGATGATTAATATCATGAAATGTTATGCTTTGTGGTTATTATTGAATAATATGCAAATTATGTGTGCTATTTGTTAAATATGAATTTCTACCGAGTGTCAGTTTCGATATTCCATGAAAGACGGCAAAGATATGTGATCGAGGAAAAAGCCCGTTTGAACCTTTGGAATAGATTAGAATACAAGTGACATGTCACTAGGATATATGAGTTCCGAACTCGTTGAGTTGAGTCCGAGTTCGTGAGATGTAACTAGGCATCCGAGCTCGTTGAGTTGAGTCCGAGTTCACTTATGGATGCGAATGCCCGAGCTCATTGAGTTGAGTCCGAGTTCACTTATGGGCAGGTTACATGGTAGCTTGGCTACATAAGTTCATGAGCTATTGAGTTTGTCTAGTCTGCGGGTATGGCTCTTATGTTCATGAGATCTCGCAGATTCGAATTATATTAGATGTGTTCAACGGGTGAATCTTAAGTGAATAAGAAGAAGGCCCAAAAATGAAGGTGACATGTTGGTAAGTGTGGTAAATGAGAAAATTTGACAGGTATGTACTTAAACCCTTGGGTTGAGAACTTGGTATGATGAAATCGTGGAAAGATATTAAATACAAATGAAACATGAATGTCTTGGTGTTGTTTATGCAAATAATGTTTTTGTGGGATTGGTGATTATGTTACTTGCTATTTGCATGTAAACTTACTAAGCATTTATGCTTACTCCCTCCTTTTCATTCATTGTAGTTTTGACAAGCCGGCTTGAGAATCGGGATAGGTCGAAGACTCGTTCACACTATCCGAAGGCCTAAATTGGTAAAATGATTTGTGTGTTTTGAATGTGGCCTGTATGGCAAAATACTCACTTTGTGTAAATGATCTTATGATATGGCTATGGTTTGGCAAGAAAAGGGTTTGTAAATGATTAGCCATTGGAATGGCCAATCTAAGTCATATTTGATGTTATGTATGTTTAAAATGATATTTAGTCCATGAAAATCCCTAGTAAAGTGAAATTTGCCATAAAACAAAATCTAGCAGCAGCAGTGATGTAAATTTGAAAAATAACTAAAATAGTAGAAATGGATTTAAATGATGAGTAAGTTATGAAATTGAATATTTATGAGTCTATTTTCATATGGATTGAACAAAAATGGTATATGAATTATATTTTATGAGATATTTGAATTTTTGTGAAACAGGGCCAGAGTGATTTCTGGATCCCCTGTTCTGACTTTAAAAATTCATAATAAATTGTAAAAAAATAATTAGAAGTCATTCTTTATATTTAAAGATTTCTTATTGAGTCTAGTTTTATGAGAAACAAACGTCATAGACATTAAAATTCTGTACAGAGAGATATCTTATTCGTAATACACAGAGGTCAGAGCAGTCAAACCCTGAAATAGGGGAGAATTTAACTAATAAACTGTACTAATTGGCTTGACCAAAAATTCTAGAAAAAAATTAGTAAATATATATATGAGTCTAGTTTCAGGTAAAATTTATGGAATTGGATTTCAAGTTTCAGAACTCGAGATATGAATTTTTAAGCGATTGTGGCGCAGATTGCTAGCTTGACTGGAAATTTTAAAAAAAATAAATCGTTTGAGTGGTTTAAGTAATGAATTAAGTCTGTTAATACCTCGTGTTCAAATCCGGCGATGGTCTCGGGTACGGGGCATTACAAGTCGGGACTAAACCAGGTACTCAGAGAATTTTTCGCAAAATCTCAAAATTTTTCCTAACTGTAGGGGTGATATGCCGTCTTGTAACACCCCTCACCCGTATTCAACGCCGGAATAGGGTTTCAGAGCATTACTGGACTAACAATACATATAAACATGCTTTTCTCATACATTCATTCATTTCATACAATCATCATTCTAATTTAATCTATTTATCCCTTATACGAGCCTATAAGGCCTTAAACATGCTTTGGGAGTCGTTCGGGACTAAACCGATAACTTAAGAAACATTTATGAAGCTTTGAAAAATTTCTCAAAACAGGGAACACACGCCCACACGACCACCAGACACGCCGGTGTCACAGGCTGTGTGGACATTTGAAATGGGAGCACATGGCTGTGCCCCAACCCGTGTTCGACCCCTTGTAACGCTCTGACTTGGGTCACACGACCAACACACATGCCCGTGTGGATAGCCCGTGTGCCCTAGAAAATGACCATACACTCCTGTGTGCCAGGCCATGTCCAACCTGTGGGGTATACTAACTTATGCCACACGGCCAAGTCACACGCCCTATGTGAGGCCGTGTGGTATAACAGGCCAAATTTGGGCCTAGTCAGAATAGTGGTTTCGAAACCACTAACCTGAGGTCAGAGAAATTATTTTTAATATTATTTTATGGGTTATAGCATGATTATGAAGGTGCATAAAATTTTGGTGAATTAATTTCAGTGATTGCATGCTTAATTGAGAAAAATGACTAAATTGCATAAAGTGCAAAAGTCCTATTTTGATAGCTAATTGTGTTAAATTGGCATGAATCATAAATTGGGGCTCTTTAAAGGGCAATTAGACCCTTTTAAAAGAGCATGACCGGCCATAGGGACAAGGAAATAAAAAAGTCAAAGAAATTAGGTGGGTTGGTGACTTAAGTGAATAGATGGAATAAAATAAAGATTGGCCTTCATCTTCTTTACTCTTTCTTTGGTCCCACTGAAATATCAGCCATTAGAGGGCCTTGGGAAGCTTGAAAATTTCAACAACTTATCACTCTCCCAAGTAAGTGATTTTGATAGTTTTCTTGATGATTTTTACATTTTTGGACCCCTTGAAGCATGAGCTTTCAAAAGAGGGGACTATTTTGTAAAATGGTTGAAAGTCTAGCATTTTACCATGAGAGTGTTAATGTAGATGGAAGAATATGAGTATTAGATGTGTAATAAACAACTTTTGTGAAGAAGTTTTCATGGAAACCCTAACTAAGGACCATTTTGCATAAGTTGTAAAATAAGTGACAAATGTGTGAAATAGTGGAGATTTTGGATTTCTATAAGAGTAAAAAGGGTTCGGCTAGGCTTATGATATGAAGAAATTCGATAAAAATCAATTTTCGAGCATAGGGGTAAAATGGTCATTTTGTAAAAGTCTAGGGGCAAATTGGTCATTTTACCCAATTATGAATTTTTGAGTGTCTAGATTAATGTGCTGATAAAACGAGTGAATTTTTTTATTATAGATTAAGAAATTCAGAATTCGAACCTAGACCGGGGGAAGGCCAAGCAAGTAGATTAGACCGACTAGTCGCTATATTTTTGTAATCCGAGGTAAGTTTATGTAAATAATACAACTAAATTGTAATTATATGTATTGAATTAATATAGCATGAATTGCTTGATTGTTGAAATGAGAATGCATGATGATAATTGAGATAGTAGAATTCCTGTTTGAACCATAGGAAATAAATCGGATATTCATGCATGACGTATGCGTTATTATGAGCTAGTGTAAGACATGTCTGGGACATGCATCGACCACATTATGAGAGCTAGTGTAAGACCATTTCTGGGACATGGCATCGGCATTGAGATGAGATTTAGTGTAAGACATGTCTGGGACATGAATCGGCCTTGAGATGTAAGCCAGTGTAAGACATGTCTGGGACATGGCATCAGCACGGATACGCGAGAGCTAGTGTAAGACCATGTCTAGGACATGGCGTCGGCCTCGCTGACGATAGTCAGTGTAAGACCATGTCTAGTACATGGCATTGACCTGAGATATGAGCCAGTGTAAGACCATGTCTGGGACATGGCATCGACATTCTACCCCATGTTGAGGCTTATTGAATATCCGGTAGTGCTCCGAATGGTTCAACAGTGAGAGTTATGGTTTAAGTTAATGAAAAAAGTATAACCTTGTTGTGAGTGGTATAGGTACCTATGTAGTATGTATGAGATATGAGCTCAATATATGCTATATGATTTGTATAGGATAGTGATGAGTAAGTTGTGCTTATGCCTTCTTTTGTATTATGAGCATGTTGATGAATGGTAGAGTTGTTATTATATTCATTTGCCTGCAACTTACTAAGCTTTATGCTTACTCCCTCTCCTTTCCATTTTCTTTTAGCGCCGCCTAAATATCTCGAGGACCAATGGATGTCAGAGACAATGATCACACTATCACTCGAAGCACTCGGTATAGCTAGATTACTTGTTTTTGAGTATAACATGTATAGGGTTTAGACTTTAATCTTTTGTGTCACTAGGAAAATTGGCCAAATGTGCTGGCTTGGGCTAAAACCCCTTTATTTTGTATAAAGCCTTGAATGGGGGCTAATATTCATTTTGTTATATATATATATATACAAAAGATATTATTTTAATGGATAAGTATATTGCATAAATGAAATGTCGATTATTGTGACTGTTTTGGTTATGTGAGTCATTCTTGAATTGGTATAGGTCGATCTTGTGTAGGTTTTGTAAGTAAGGGTGGCAAAGAGGCTTGGTAAATAGCCTTGTTTTGTCGACATAGGTGTGTGTCTAGGCCGTGTGTGACACACGGTCCGCCACATGGGTGTGCTATCCGGCCTTGTGTCCCCTGCATGTAAAATTTGCAAGTCAGTATGCATGGTAGTAAATACGCGGACAGAGACACGGCTGTGTGTCTCAGCCGTATGAAGGGCACGACTTAGCACACGAGCGTGTGCCTTGGCCGTGTGGCCCTCAAGAATTGCTGACGTCAGAAACAAAATGTCCAGCTTTCTGCACACGGGCTAGGACACGGACGTGTCATGGCCATGTGAGGGACACGGGCCATGGACACGGGTGTGTGCCAGGCCGTGTGAAAACCCTTGTAGGTTCGAATTGGAAATTAATTCCACACAGGTAAAGAACAAGGGCATGTCCTTAAATACTTAGGCCGTGTGAACCACACGGGCCATCAGCACGACCATGTTGAAATGGTCACACGGGCGTGTTGCCCTCCCACATAGGCGTGTACACCTGTGTCTAGTGTTATTTTTCAGAGTTCGTTGAAGGACTCGAATTGGTCCCGATTGATTTTTAAATGAATGCTTGGAGCCTCGTGGGCCTATATTGAAGGAGTTTAGACAAGGTTTTAAATTTGACCCAGTCTTGGTGACTCAGGAACGTATGAATGCATGTATTCAAGTTAGGTAACGCCTCATATTCCACCCCGGTGTAGGGTACAAGTGTGGGGTGTTACATGTGGAGCATACTAACTTGTTTTCAAAATCAACATCAGGGGACACACGACCGTGTAACATGACCGTGTGTCACACACGCCCGTGTCTCTGGCCGTGTGGACAAAAATAGGCCATTTACCAAGCTATTTTGCTACCCATTTTGCACATACCTATTCAAATATGTAGCCAAAAGTCATCAACCAATACACAATCATACTATATCCATTTCAACGAATTCAATACTCAATTCAATGCCATTTACCTATTCAAATACCTATTAATTCAACTTGCCTTACTATACATAATTCACATTTATATTTCATTTAGTTAAACCATTCCAAACATGCATTATTAATTCAACCTCATTTACTCAATATAGGTCAATTACCTCACTCAAAACAAGCCCATTTACATATCTTTATACATTAACAAATTCATCATCACAAGCCAACTCAAATAGCCTAATTACATGTTCATCAAACATACCAAAATGAAACAAGCCTATACATTCCATATACCATATTTATACTACTCAAAAGTACCAAATAGATGTCCGATAGTGCGATGAAATCTCTGACAATCCACGGATCTGAGCTAGCTTTGTAAAACTATAAAACATTAAAAATTAAACAAAGTAAGCTATAAAGCTTAATAAGTTCGTATGTAAATATGAAATAATCACAATATTCATTAACATCTCAAAATGGATAACATGATTAACATTTAAAGCATCAAACAATGAGCAAACATAAAGTTCATCCATATCATAACTCATAAGTTCTCAACTTCTTCTAACTCGTTACTTGAATTAGTTTTTCGTACATACATGTACCGATACTTATCTATTTCTCAACAATTCTCTTATAAAACCACCCCGGCTTATAAATGCTTACGATTCAAACACTTCAATTTTCCAATGCCATAGTCCAACTATGGTCTTACACATACATTGCCAAGGCCCTGCCGTGGTCTTACATTCACATGCCATAACCCAGTTATGGTCTTATTATTCGATTTACCATAGCCCAGCTTTGGTCTTACTTAGCCTCTAGTTTACTTTAAACTTACATTAAATTTAATATCTCCACATTTATCTATTATAATAAATACTATCTCAATTTCATCCATCAAATAAATGATACACATTTAAGTTCAATTATACGAACTTACCTCGTGTATGAAAATGACGAAACAGACCGACTATTCAATTATTTTGCTTTTTCCTCGATCTAAGTCCATATTCCTCTTTTCTTGATCTATAAGTAATCAAAGTCAACTTATTTATTCTTCTATTTATTCAATTCAATCCAAAACACACATTAGGGTAATTTTTACACATTTGCCCCTACACTTTCACATTTTTATAATTTAGTCCTTATTTCATAAATTCACAAATTTATAAAATTCCAATTAAAACCATGCTATTCGAATTACCATTATACCCCTAGCAGCCTATATTTTCCATTTATTTCACATTTCAACCACATATTTTTAACATTTCTCAATTTAATCCCTATTTTGCATTTTCACTAAAAATCACTTAACAAAACTTGTATATCTATTAACAAGCATTCATAATCTATCAACAATTTTCAAAACTCATACATATTCATCAATGGCAACATCTAAAATCTTTAATAGTTTTGTAAATTAGTCCCTAGGGCTAGCTAGTACTAGTTGCAACGACCACAAAAACATAGAAATCTTTAAAAATCGAGCAAAAATCGTACCTAATTGAGTCAAAATAGCATGGCCAAAAGAACCCTAAGAAAATTGTAACAGCCCAATTTAGACCCTAGTCGAAATAATGGTTTCAAGACCACAAATTCGAGTTAGAAAAATATTTTAATATTATTCTTTGTGCCTATTATATGTGAATTAGTATGTGTGAAAATTTCATATAAAAATTTTATCATTTGTGTGCTTAATTTGATAAAAGGACCTAATCGTGTAAAATGTAAAAGTGGCCTTCTATTTATTAAAGTACTCAATTGCTATGTCTTATTAAAGGAGAGATCCTTATGATGCAATTGTACCATTGAATATATGAATGGACATATATGCTAAGGGTTAGTGGATTTTAAATGTTTATAATAAGGTTATTTTGGTAAATTGTGTATTAATGTTATGTTAAATAAAACAAAATGAATTCGGTTGTCATTCTTTCACCATATTGCCGAAAATACAAGAGAAAAGAAAGTTTTTTCTTTCAACTAGGGTTCTGCTATTACTCATCTTAATTAAGGTATGATTTTTTATCGATTTTTGATAATTTCTACGTTTTTGTGATCGTTGCTTAGTGTTCTATCAAGCCCATGTCTAAGTTTTGGAAATTCTTGATGATTTTGAATTATGCCATTGATTCTTTTGTGAGCTTTGGGAAGTTTGGTGATAGTATGTTGAAGCTTGATGTTGGGTTAATATGTTTTGTCTTTGAAATTTTGATGAATTTGAGTATTTGGGCTAAATTATAAAAATAAGATTTTGAGGGAATAAAATGTGAAATAAATGAAACATATGGGCTTATATGAACACCATGTATATTCGGCTAAGCAAGTGTGTATGGAAATTTGGTGTATTTTGTGATTTTATGAATTAGGGACTAAAATATAAAAATGTGAAAAGGTGAGGGATAATTTGTAAAATGCCCTAAATATGTGTTTTTGGGTTGAATTGAATGATTTGGTGAATAAAAGAGTTAAATTTGAATTTTAAGAACCAAAGAAAACGGGATTAGATCGGGGAAAGTCAAAAATTGTCAATTAGTTGAATCTGTTCGTTCAAATCGTACAAGGTAAGTCAATATACAATAAACATGTTTAAGTTGATTTATTTATGTTATATAACATTGAATTGTGATGAATGGCTATATGAGATCTCAATATGTGATATCTGAGAAAGTTTCGATAATGTAACACCGTCCGAAAAGCCCGTACGAACCCTAGGAGTAGTTAAGATACATATGTCATGACATAGAATCTGATATGTGTTTTCGTGTAAGACCACATCTGGGACGTTGGCATCGACTTATGATTTACATGTAAGACCATGTCTAGGACATTGGCATCATATTTGATTTTGTGTAAGACCATGTCTAGGACAGTGGCATCGATATTTGATTGCATGTAAGACCACGTCTAGGACGTTGGCATTGTACTAGCTTTCCAAGCTATTTGCGTATTCTTATGATTCCGAATGGTTCAATGGGCATTTCGAGAAATGAATGATTATATGAAATTTGTATCCAATTTAGGTACATTCGAAATGTATACTATGTTTTAGAATAAAGGTAAGTATATGTACAAGTGACGATATGTGTTATAAGTATGAGAAAATAAGCTATATGTGAAAATGAATTGGGAATATATGAAATGTATATGAACTATGTGGTTTGAGATAATATTTAGTCATGGAGTATATGTAATTTGATAACGCTTTCATGTTTTGAATGATAAGTTTATTTTTATATGGCTTACTAAGCTTTTGAAAGCTTACTTTGTGTGTGTTTGCATTGTTTTATAAATATCGTGGCTATCAGGAGCTCGGGGATCATCGAGGATCATCACCACACTATCGAACTTTATTTTGGTACATTTTGAAAGTGTAAATATTGGAGTATGGCATGTACAGGCTAGAAGTATGTGATTATGTTTTCTAATGTGTATATCTAGCCATGTGATATAGCTTAGTTTTGGTTATGTATATGAATGAGTTTTTGGTATGAATCATGTGATGCAATATTGCCAATGCGACGTGTTTTGAATAGTCTATAGTAATGGTCAATTTGGTAAGTTTATGATAGGTGCTTATTTGAAGAATTGGTAGCTTAATGGTATGATTATGAATTATGATTTGGCATGATTTTTGTAACACCCCTTACCTGTATCTAAGGCCGGAACAGAGTACGAGGCATTACCAGACTTAACAATACACATAGACGAAAACCAGGCCATAAAATTTCATATAATTCAAAACTTTTCGAACATATGCATAACAAACAAAGTTAACTATATCATTACATCAAAACATAGGACATAGCACGATTAATTAAACTTATAAACCATAATGGATAAGGACCACATCTCATAATCATATACGATAACTCAATGCAGACTGATACGTATGGTTAAAATCATAATAAAAATACATATCACAAACCAACTTCCTATACATGCCACTCACTTGATATTTCTAATATTTGAATTAATTCTCCCAAAAATGATAGTTTGATAGTGTGATTTTGCCTCCGACGATCTCTAACCACGAAAGTGACTGCCAGTACTAAAGAAATGGAGAGGATGGGTAAGCTTTACGCTTAGTAAGTTCATATGAAAATAATAAGCAATTACTACCATGCTTTTCAAGATAAAACACTATAATTGTACAATTACACATATTCAGGTTAAGCTATATTATCGAGTTACAGTTACTAAATCATTCACATCTAAAGCTAAAAAACTCCAAATTTAGTTTTGTTAATTTTCCTTGAAACTAAATTCATATATCTTTCTCCCATAAAATTTCCAGAATTTTTGGTTTAGCCAATTAGTACAGTTTATTAGTTAAAATCTCCTCTGTTTCAAAGTATGACTACTCTAACCTCTGTGCACTACGAACTAAATTTCTCCCTGTACAGAATTCCAACTACCATGTCATTTGTTTCCCTTAAAAATATACTCAATAAGGAATCCGTTCATGTAAAATATGACTCTTAATAATTTTTTTACAATTTATGGTGAATTTATAAATTTAGAACAGGAGATCTCGAATTCATTCAGACCCTATTTCACAAGAATTCAAATATCATACAATATAGAATTCTTTTGCTTTCCCTGTTTCTTTAATGTAAAAATAGCCTCATTAAGCTTTATTTTCATATATCATTTACATTTTTATTCAACTTCCACAATTTTTAGTGAATTTTCAAAGTCATGTCACTACTGCTGTCCAAAACAATTTTATTGCTAATTCACTCTTTCACACTTTCTTTGTATTAACCTCATTTTAACATACATATCACAAATCATTTTCACCATATTTCATACATCACAAGTATAGGCCCATGATTACAAGGTCACCATAAAATCATCCTCATGTATAACTTACTTGTTTATAATCTTACCACATCCCGGTCACTTAATGAACATATCATTAACATAAGCAAATTTCTGCACTTATTCATCACAAAACTCACAAATAGTACATAGTAAGTCTCCCGTTGAACACTTCGGATCAATCCTCGATACTTGGTGGTTTCAGAACATAGCTCCACCCATCATAAAGTTGGGCTCTGTTGTACATATCGTGAACACTTAGTATCACCCATGTGACCTAGCCAGTTTATCTCGTAGCTCTCTTGTCTACATGGTGTCCTTCACCTGGAACCACGCATGTAACCTAGCTACATATATCCCGTAGCTCTCTTGTCTACATGGTGTACACATAGTATCACCCATGCGACCTAGCTACATCATAATGTCTCGTAGCTCTCTTGTACACATGATTTGCACTTAGCATCATACATGTGACCTAGCTACATACCATCTGTATCATCCAATCTTTCCGAAGGTTCAACCGGGATTTCTCTCTTTTCCAACAATTTCACCAATCAAGTAATTATCAACAAACATATTTCTAATATTATTATAAAATATCATAATACAAGTAAAATTGATATATTACTTGCATCTCATTTAATATCAAGGCAATAACATTAAATTACACAATGCATTATTAAAAATCATATGAACTTACAATTGCTCATAATATCCATAATCATAGAAATCACATTTATGTATGATAATTCAATGCACTTCATGTACCATAGACATATTTTTAAATCAATTCATAAACTTAGCACCATAACATTTAATTTAACATAATTCAATTAATTCACTAAATTTAACTTTCAAATATAAATTACAAAATTATTGCAGTATTATTATCATACCAATTTACCTCGATCCAGAAACGGTAATTTATTATTTTAGTCCATAACCTTGTATTTTCCCGATTTAAGCCCGAATCTTGATTTCCTTCATTATTGAGCTTGGAAAGCTTGAAAACCCTAGCCATGGCTTCCCCTATGCTAATTTCGGCTTCCATGAAAAAGATGAGTCAATTTTGGCTTTATTTTCCCTTTTTATTTCTTTTAATTACCAAATGACTAAAATGCCCTTATTACTAAATTTTCCAAAAATTCCATCCATGTCCAATTTTTGTCCATAGACTTAGAAATTGGTCAAATTGCTATTTAAGACCTCCTCATTAATATTCCAAAGCAATTTCATACTAAAAACTTCTAGAATGCAAGTTTTGCAAATTATTCGATTTAGTCCCTAATTTCAATTTAAGCACTTTATGCATAAAATTTCTTCACGGCCGTGTGTGACACATGGTCATGTTACACGGCCGTGTGTCCCCTAGGGTAGTCCTACAATTTAAAGTCAGTCTCGAGCACTGCCTAGACACACAGGTGTGTTTGGTGCCCGCACACAACCTTGGCACATGGGCGTGTGTGGCCATTTCGAAGGGTACACGGGCTAGACACACGGGCGTGTGGTCAGCCATGTGACCCAAGTTAGCTTCGACCACAGTCAAGACACACGGGCGTGTCTCCGGTTGTGTGGATAAGTCAGTATGTATGCTCTGTTTTGCCATGGCCTAGACACACGGGCGTATCTAATACCGTGCGAGGCACATGGCCTGCTCACACGAGCTTGTGACCTTTATAACTTTGAAAAATGTTTAAGTTTTAAAAAATTTTGTATAGGCTCCGTTTAGTCCCGGCCCCTTTCTAAAGCATGTTTAAGGTCTCATAGACCTATATAAGGGACAAATGTGTATGATTATTACATGTTTGATTATGTAATGCTTAAGTATATGTGAATGTTCTGATATGTCCGGTAACGCCTTTAACCCTATTTCGGTGACAGATACGGGTTAAGGGTGTTACAAAAATAGCTTCTCTTCTCTTCAATTTTCAGTGAAGAAAGTGATAAAAGATGATAGAAAATTGGTTTTGTTTTAATTTATTAACCTTACTTACTAATTTACATTTTTAACCTTATTAATAAACCATTAAAACATTCATATTATGCCCATAAATGTCCACCCAATATAAAATAGTCTAATTCTATCATAAGGACTTTCACTTTAATAAGCCATAGCTATTAGACACATTTAACTAATAGCACATAAGTTTTACACTTTACGGAATTAAGTCCTTTTTCTTAAATTGAGCAATTAAATGATAAAATTTCTTAATGAAATTTTCACACCAACATGATATCATACTGTAAACATTAAAATAATAATAAAATAATTATTTTGACCTCAGATTTGTGGTCCCAAAACCATTGTTCTGATTTGACTAAAAACGGGCTATTACAACTCTCCCCCTTTAGGGATTTTCATCCCCAAAAATCTTACCAATGAATAGGTTCGGGTATTGTTTTCTCATTGCATCCTTGGGTTACCACGTAGCTTCTTCAACCCCGTGTTGATGCCATAATACTTTCACTAATGCGATTCTTTTATTTCTCAACTCTTTGATCTCACGAGGTAAAAATCGAATCGATTCTTTAGCATATGACATATCAGACTGAATTTCAACCTCGATCAGGGAAATGACATGTGAAGGGTCTAATCGATATCTTCGTAGCATCGATACATGAAACACATTATGCATTTTCTCTAACTCAGGCGATAAAGATAGCCGATTTGCCACTGGCCCAACTCACTCAATAATCTCATACAGTCCGAAAAATCGTGTACTCAATTTTCCTTTCCGACTAAACTGCAATATCTTTTTCCATGGCAACACGTTCAAAAACACTTTATCCCTGATCTGGAACTCAATATCTTTCCGTTTCAAGTTTGCGTATGATTTTTGTCGATCTGATGCTGCTTTCAATCTATCACGAATTACTTTCACTTTTTCTTCAGTCTCTCTAATCAGATCAACCCCGTGAATCTTATTTCACTCCAGTACAATGGTGTTTGACATTTACGACTGTATAGAGCGTCGTACGGTGCCATCTTTATACTCGATTGGAAGCTATTATTGTAAGTAAATTTAATCAATGGTAGATATTTTTTCAGCTACCTTCAAACTCAAGAATGCAACAATGCAACATATCCCCAAGTATCTGAATAACTCACTCGGATTGACCATCCATTTACGGGTGAAATGCAGTGCTAAAATGCAGCTTTGAACCCAAAGCTTCTTGTAATTTCTTCCAAAATCGTGAAGTAAATCTTGGATCTCTATCCGAAACAATAGATAGGGGAACACCATGTAATCTCACAATTTTGGAAATATACAACTAAGCTAATTTATCAAGCGAGCAATCTGTACGTACCGGAATGAAATGAGCTGATTTCGTCAATCTATTTACAACAACCCAAATCACATCTTTCTTTTTCAGATATAAGGGCAAACCCGATACGAAATCCATTGTTACTCTATCCCACTTCCACTCAGGAATCATAATAGACTGTATTAAACCTGACGGCACTTGATGCTCAGCTTTGACTTGCTGACAAATCAAACATTTTGAAACAAATTCTAAGATATCTCGTTTCATGCCGTGCCACCAATAAAGCTATCTCAAATCGTTATACATTTTCGTGCTTCCCGGATGTACTGATAAACAACTACTGTGTGCTTTGCTTAGAATCTTTCGAATGAGCTCAAAATTTCTTGGTACACATATTCTATTACGAAACATCAAACAGTCATCAGGCCCTATTCAAAACTCTGAATCAAAAGTCGACTCACACTAAGCTCGTTTTACTTACAATCCATTATCAAATTTTTGAGCCTCACAAATCTACAATAGAAATAATGGTCTCGCTTTCAACTCGGCTACTATCGAACCATCGTCAGACAAAGCTAATTGTGTGTTCAAAGCATGTAAAGCAAATAAAGACTTTCAACTCAAAGCATCAGCAACTACGTTCACTGTTCCCGGATGATAGTCAATCACTAATTCATAGTCTTTTAGCAATTCTAACCATCTCCGCTGTAGCAAATTCAAATCTTTCTGAGTCATCAGATATTTCAAGCTTTTGTGGTCGGTTTTAAATATGGCATTTCTGACCAAACAAGTAATACGCTAAATTTTCAATGTGAACACTATCGCAGCTAACTCTGGATTGTGCGTCGGATAATTCTTTTCGTGTGGCTTCAACTATCTCGAGGCATAAGCTACAACTTTGTCTTCCTGCATCAAAACACAACTCAGGCCATTTAACGATGCATCACTAAAAATGAAAAATTCTTTACCCGACTTAGGCTGAACTAACACTGGTGCCTCTATCAATAATGCTTTCAACTGCTCGAAGCACTTCTAACACTTTTCTAACCATTCAAATTTAACATCTTTTTGAAGCAATCTTGTCATCGGAATCGCAATCATCGAGAAGCCTTTCACAAATTGTCTATAATAGCTAGATAGTCTTAGAAAACTATGGACTCCAGATACATTTCTCAAAGGCTTCCAATCTATAATCACAAAAAATTTTCTCGGGTTAACTCGGATACCCTCGGCTAAAACTATATGTCCCAGAAAACTAACCTCTCGTAGCCAAAACTCACATTTGCTGAACTTTGCAAACAACTGGTTATGTCTTAAAGTTTGTAACATGATTCTCAAATGCTTGGCATGCTCGGATTCATCACAAGAGTAAATCAAAATATCATCAATAAACACAACTACGAATCGTCTAAGTACGGCCTAAAAATCCAGTTCATCAAGTCCATAAAACCAGCAGGTGCATTTGTTAGTCCGAAAGGCATCACAAGAAATTCGTAGTGTCCGTACCTTGTTCTAAATGTAATCTTTGGCACATCTGAGTTTTTAACTCGTAACTGGTAATAACCCGATCTCAAACCAATTTTTGAAAACACTTTTTCCCCTTTTAACTGATCAAACAAATCATCTATTCGTGGCAAAGAGTGTTTATTCTTGATCGTCACTTTGTTGAGCTGTCGATAGTCTATACACATTCCTATCATGCCATCTTTCTTTTTCACAAATAACACCAGTGCCCCCCAGGGAGAGAAACTCGGTCTAGCAAAACCTCTATCTATCAACTCTTGCAACTGAGCTTTCAATTCTTTTAACTCTGTTGGAGCCATTCTGTAAGGAGCTATCAATATTAGTGAAGTTCCTGGTACTAAATCAATAGCAAATTCAACCTCTCTGATCGTTGGCAAACCCGGTAACTCTTCTGGAAACACATTTGGATACTTGCAAACAACTGGTACTGATTCAATCTTTGTTTCTAACACTTTTGTAACAAGTATATATGTAAGATATACACTGCACCCCTTTTTCACATATTTCTGAGCTAACATTGGCGAGATTAAAGCTGGTAAACCCTTCAAATCATTTGATTCGATTCAGAGAGTCTCATTATTCTAACATTTCAACTCAATTGTCTTTTGTCTATAATTTACAACTGCATCATGCAACGTCAACCACTCCATACCCAGAATAACATCAAACTCGTCAAACGACAACAACATCAAATCAACCATAAAATAGTAACCCCGAGTCATTAACGGGCAATTCTTGCAAACTTTATCAACCATGACATATTTGCCTAAGGGGTTCTACATTTTTATAACAAACTCAGCAGAATCAACAAGTAAATTCTTACTAGACACTGAGTTCACACATATATATGAATGAGTTGATCTGGGATCTATCAATGTAATTACATTAGTGTCATAAAGTGACAATGTACCAGTGATAACATCTGGAGATGACACTTCTTCGCGAGCACGAATAACATAAGTTCTGGCAAGTGCTCTAACCTCTGATCTCTCAACAGTATCTTGTGTTGCACCTCTACCACCACTCACATTTCCAGCATTACGGAATGGTCTTCCTTCCACAGTCGTGTTGCTTTATCTTGCACTCTGAGATTTATTTTTCTCATCTAACTCAGGACAATCTCGAATGTAGTGATCGTACAAACCACATCTAAAACAGGCTTTATCATTCAGTCTACACTCTCTAAAATTTTGATTTCCTCATAGTCTACATCCAGGTTTATTCGGTCTAGCATTACCCACACTTGCCATTGATACGGCTGGAGTTTTTGAACCCATAAATTGCTTCCCACGATCTCTATTAGAGTACTTCACTAACGCATTTGATCGACTATATGAATATCGAAATTTCTTTGATGATGAGTGATAGGGTTTATTCATCGATCTCTTTCTCGAATCTCAAGCTTCAGAATCAGTCTTTCTCTTTTCTTTGCCCAATTCTTCAGGTTTACAAGCATGCTTAACTAATATAATGAATTCTTTTAAATCCGATATTCTGACCAGAAGTTTACTATCTTTGTTCAGCCCATCACAAACTGCTTACACATTATCTCTTCAGTCGAAACATACTCTCGAGCATATTTACTTAAACGTACAAATTCTCTCTCGTACTTGGTTACGGTCATGCGGCTTGTTTTAGTTCTAAAAACTCTTTATGCTTTTGATCTAGAAATCGTTGACTGATGTACTTTTTTTAAAACTCAGTCTGAAAGAACTCCCAGGTGATTCTCTCTCTCGGCACCACAGATATTAATGTATTCCACTACTGGTATGCAATGTCTCTCAAAAGAGATATAGCACACTTTAAACATTCAGTCGGTGTGCAGGAAAGTTCATCAAACACTCGAATCGTATTTTCAAGCCAAAAGTCAGCTCTCTTAGGATCATTATCAACATTAGCCCTGAACTCTTCAGCCCCATCCTTACAAAGTTTATCGACTGGTGGCTTATTCAATCGTATTGGATCAATAACTTGAGGAACTACAGGGATTGATTGAGGATTTGGCGAGGGTGGAGGTTGTTGAGCAGCCGAATTTGTCTGGACATATTGAGTGAACCACTCGTTCATCATCTGGAAAAAGGCTTCTTTAGCCTCACTTCCATGACTACTCGACACGGGTCTAGATTCAGAAGGCGTTGTCTGTAATATCCCGAATTAGGGCCTAATCAGAATAGTGGTTTTGTGACCACAAATACGAGGTAAAAAAATTTATTTTATTATCATTTTAAGGTATATGGCATGATTGCATGATTGTGTGAAAATTTCGTTCAGAAATTTTATCGATAGAGGGTCCAATTTGATATTTAGGACTAAATTCCAAAAGTTATAAAATGTGTGTTCTAGTTCACAAAGGTATTAAGTACTTGTGAGTAATGGGTTTTTAAAGTGGAGGTCCTTGGATAGTAATTAGACCATTATACTAGTTTGGACAAAAATACCTAAAGGAAAATAAAACACCATAGTTTTTAATTAAGGGCATTTTGGTCATTTAGTTATTAAAATGAATTAAAGACAAAATTAAAAGCCAATTTTTGTCCATCTTCTTCATTAGGCCGAAATTTCAAGGGTTCTCCATAGCTAGGGTTTGTTTCAAGCTTCCAAGCTCCATAGTAAGTGATTCCAAGCCCCGTTTTTAATGTTCTTTACGTTTTTGGAGTCCCGGTAACTTGATTAAGCTTATTCTAGCAATAATTTAACCTAGGGTTCATATTTGGAAAAATACCCATTGGTGAAATTTGTGTATTTTGGTGTTTTATGTTAGAATATGAGGTTTTAAATTATGTTAGACAACTTGTGTTACTCGGTTTTAAGTGAAAACGAGTAAAAGGGCTTAATTAGTAAAGATACCTAATATTCATAAGTACATGTTCGAGTGTGAATTTGATGTTGCCATACAAAGGAAAACTGATCAGCATGTTATAACACATAAGAAAATAGGATGAGGTTTAATTTACGAGCCTTGGGGCAAAAGTACAAATATGTGAAAGTTTAGGGGCAAAATGGTAATTTTGCCAAAGTTCGTACTAGGGGCTGCTTTGATGAATGTATGTATTAAATAAATTAATTTGGTATTATAGATCAAGAGAAACAAGATTCAAGTCGTGATCGAGGGAAAAATAAAGTTTACGAGGAATAGCTCGATTGCTAATATTTGGTATCGAGGTAAGTTCATGTGTAAATAAGGTAACATAATTTTTATTTTAAGTGATTTAACTATATTTGTATGATACGATACTTATTATCATGAAATATTATGCTTTGTGAATTATTATTTAGAAATATGCAAATTATGTGAACAAGTTGATAAGTATGAGATGCTAGCAAGTATCGGTTTCTATATTTCGAAGAAGACGATTAAAATGTGTAATTGAGAAGAATCCCGTTTGAACCTTGGGAATAGATTAGGGTGCAAGTGACATGTCACTAGGATGGTTGAGTTCCAAACTCGTTGAGTTGAATTGAGTCCGAGTTCGTGAGATGTAACTAGGCATCCAAGCTCGTTGAGTTGAGTCCGAGTTCATTTATGGATGCGAACGCCCGAGCTCGTTGAGTTGAGTCAAAGTTCGTTTCTGGGCGGATTACATGGTAGCTTGACTACACAGATTTTCAAAGCTATTGAGCTTGTTTAGCTATGAGTATAGCACTTACGTGCACACTATCCGCGTATCCGAAATTATATTCTGATGTGTTCAACGGGAGAGTTCTAAGAGAATATGGAGAATACTTAAAACAAAAGTGATTCAATGATGAATGTGTTGCAGAAGTAAAAATGGACAGGTATGAGTTTAATCCTTGGTTAAGAACTTGGTGAGACAAAATTGTGGTAAGATAGTAAGTATTCTTATGTTATGGGTGTCTTAATGATGTTTATGTTGGATTGCATGATCATGTTACTTATTATTTGCATGTGAACTTACTAAGCATTTATGCTTACTCCCTCCTATTTATTCATTGTAGTTTTGACAAGTCGGCTTGAGAATCGGGATAGATCGAAGACTCATTCACACTATCCGAAGACTTAAATTGGTAAATTGACTTGTATATTTTGAGAGTGGCATGTATAGCAATATACGTACTTTGTGTAAATGATCTTATGATATGGTTATGGTTTGGTAAGAAAAGAGTTTGTAAATGATTAGCCATTGGAATGGCCAATCTAAATCATATTTGATGTCATGTATGTTTAAAATGCTATTTAGTTCTTGAAAATCTATAGTAAAGTGAAATTTGCTATAAAACAGAATCTCATAGCAGCAGTAACATGAGTTTGAAAAATCACTAAAAATAGTAGAGATATAATTAAATGATGAATAAAATATGGAATTTAATATTAATGAATCTATTTCATGTGGAAGAAACAAAATAGGTAAATGAGTCATATTTTATGAGATATTTAAGTTTTGGTAGAATAGGGTCAGAATGATCTTTGAATCCCTGTTCTGAATTTACAAATTCATCATAAATTGTAAAAAAATAATTAGAAGCCATAATTTATATTTACAGACTCCTTATTGAGTCTAGTTTTAATAGAAACAAATGGAATAATCTTTGAAACTCTATACAGGGAGATATCTGATTCGTAATCCACAAGGGTCAGAGTAGTCGAACCCTAAAATAGGGGAGACTTTAACTAATAAAATGTACTAATTGACCCGACCAAAAATTCTAGAAAAAATTATTAGATATATATATATGAGTATAGTTTCAGGAAAAATTTACGGATC
Organism: Gossypium anomalum; assembly: GCA_025698475.1. Classification (NCBI taxonomy): domain Eukaryota; kingdom Viridiplantae; phylum Streptophyta; class Magnoliopsida; order Malvales; family Malvaceae; genus Gossypium; species Gossypium anomalum. The sequence continues at coordinate 47,759,060 of CM046963.1, forward strand.
TTAATTTTGAGTTTTGGAACTCGAGATATGAATTTTTAAGTGATTGTGACGCAGTTAGCCAGCTTGTTTGAAAATTTTAAAATAAAATTGTTTGAGCTGTTTAATTAATGAATTAAGTTTAGTAACACCTCAAGCTCGACTCCGGTGACGGTCTCGAGCATGAGGGAGTTACACTGTCCCTTGAGTGAGAGCTGGCACATTACGCTTAACGTCATCTGCTACAGCTTGTTCAGGATCCATTACTATACGAAAACATAGTTTATAATGTTAGGATTCATCACACTATCACATGTTATTTATAGCATGTATAGCTAGACTCTCACATACGCTACGTTAGTCCTAGAATCGACTAAACCGTAGCTCTAATACCAATAAATGTAACACCCTCACCCGTACTCAATGCCAAAATAGGGTTTTAGAGCATTACCAAAGTTATAATACATATAAACATACTTTTCTCATACATTCATTCATTTCATACAATCATCATTCAAAGTCAATCTATTTATCCTTTATACGAACCTATGAGGTCTTAAACATGCTTTGGGAGTGGTTCGGGACTAAACTGATAGCTTAAGAAACTTTTACGAAGCTTTGGAAAATTTCTCAAAATAGGGGATACACGCCCGTGTGTCTCACACGGCCACCAGACACGCCCGTATCACAGGCTGTGTGGACTTTCGAAATGGAAGCACTTGGCCGTGTCCCAACCCGAGTCTGACCCCGTGTAACGCTCTGACCTGGGTCACACAGCCAACACACACGCCTATGTGGATAGCCCATGTGCCTTAAAAAATGACCATACACGCCCGTGTGCCAGGCCGTGTACTAGGTCATGTCCAACCTATAGGGTATACTGACTTATGCCACATGGCCAAGTCACACGCTCATGTGTGAGGCTGTGTGGAGCATACTGACTTGTTTTCAAAATCAGCATCAGGGGACACACGGCTGAGACACACGCTCGTGTCTCTACCCTGTGGACAAAAATAGGCCATTTACCAAACCATTTTACCACCCATTTTGCACATACCTATACAAGATCAATTGGTACCATTTGAAGACACAAATATGTAGCCAAAAGTCATCAACCAATACACAATCATACTATATCCATTTCAACCAATTCAATACTCAATTCAATTCCATTTACCTATTCAAATACCTATTAATTCAACTTGCCTTACTATATATAATTCACATATATATTTCATTTAGTTAAACCATTCCAAACATGCATTATTAATTCAACCTCATTTACTTAATATAGGTTAATTACCTAACTCAAAACAATGCCATTTACACATCTTTATACATTAACATATTCATCATCACAAGCCAACTCAAATAGCCTAATTACATGTTCATCAAACATACCAAAATTACACAAGCCTATACATTCCATATACCATATTTACACAACTCAAAAGTACCAAATAGATGTTCGATAGTGCGATAAAGTCTCTGACAATCCACGAATCTGAGCTAGCTTCGTAAAACTATAAAACATCGAAAATTAAACAAAGTAAGCTATAAAGCTTAGTAAGTTCATATATAAATATGAAATAATCATAATATTCATTAACATTTCAAAATGAATAACATAATTAACATTTAAAGCATCAAACACTGAGCTAAAATCAAAAATTAAACAAAGTAAGCTATAAAGCTTAGTAAGTTCATACGTCCTAGAAAACTAACCTCTAGTAGCCAAAACTCACATTTGCTGAACTTTGCAAACAACTACTTATCTCTCAAAGTTTGTAACATGATTCTCAAATGCTCGGTATGCTCAGATTCATCATGAGAGTAAATCAAAATATCATCAATAAACACAACTACGAATCAATCTAAGTACGGCCTAAAAATCCAGTTCATCAAGTCCATAAAAACAACAGGTGCATTTGTTAGTCCAAAAGGCATAACAAGAAATTGGTAGTGTCCGTACCTTGTTCTAAACAGTCTTTAGCACATCTGAGTCTTCAACTCGCAACTGGTAATAACCCGATCTCAAATCAATTTTTAAAAGCACTGTTGCCCCTTTTAACTGATCAGATAAATCATCTATTCATGGCAAAAGGTATTTATTCTTGATCGTCACTTTGTTGAGTTGTCGATAGTCTATACATATTCTCATTGTGCCAACTTTCTTTTCCACAAATAACACTAGTACACTCCAAGGAGAGAAACTCGGTCTAGCAAAACCTCTATGTGTCAGCTCTTGTAACTGAGCTTTCAATTCTTTTAACTTTATCGAAGCCATTCTGTATGGAGCTATCGATATCGGCGTTGTTCCTGGTATTAATTTAATACCAAACTCAACTTCTCTAATAGGTGGTAAAGCCGGTAACTCTCCGGGAAATACATCTATCATGCTGTAGACCTTATTAAAATAATAAAATAAATATTTTGACTTTAGATTTGTGGTCCCAAAACCACTATTCTGATTTGACTAAAAAAGGGCTGTTACAAGCTTCGTCATGACTGTCAACTTATGTGAGCAGACCTTTTAATAGCTCGAGAGTGAGCATTATATGTGATATGAGATTGAGATAGCTTCGGCTATGTATTGGCACTTAGGGTGCGAGATTCCTGAGTATTCGATAATATTCCAAATGGTTCAACGGGTATGTCAAAGACATGGATGAGTATGAGATTAGTACGAGTGGTACAGGTATGTATATGAACTGTACAATCATTGAAGTGAAGAAACTTGTGAATTTCATATCTAATCTTGTGAATGAACATGTGATAGGTTTTTGGAACTATATGAAATTATTTATGATATGTTTAACTGAATTAATTGTACATGTATGGTAAGTTAATTTTATTAACTATACGAGCTTACTAAGCTTTATAGCTTACATTGTTTAGTTCTTTTTCGTGTTTTATAGTGAAATCAAAGCTAGCTCAGATTTGGGTATCGTCGGAGACCTGATCACACTATCAAGCTATCACTTTGGTACTTTTGAATTTATATTTTGGTTATATGGCATGTATAGGAATTATGGTTATTTTGGTATATGTTGATATTAATTTAGCCATTTGAATTGGCTTGTGGATGTTAAGTGGTTGGTTATGTATATATAGCCAAGTGATTTGGCTTATTTTGGCTAATTTAGTTGTATATATATGTGTGTAAATGGCCTTTCTTATGCACATGGTAAATGCTATATAATTGCTTGTGATGAAACGTAATTTGTGTAACATATGTTTGATAAATTGATATTGTTATGTATGTGATTTTAGGTAAGATGATGCTTAAATAAATGTGGTCTTATTGATGTTTTGAGAATGTAAATTGTTGGTGTTGAAATGGTATGAAATGTGCTTGGTTGGGGTTGGTTGATTGCCTATTTATGCCTTGTATTGTGCCGTTTGGTTTGGTGTAGGTGTATGAAAATTTGGGTGGCAAGATTGCTTGGTAAATATCCTATTTTTGTCCACACGGGCAGAGAGACGGGTGTGTCTCTCAGTTGTGTGTGACACACGGTCAGGTTACACGGTTGTGTGTCCCCTGGTGTTGAATTAGAAATCAAGTCAGTATGTTCCACACGGCTTAGCACACGGGCATGTGACTTGGCCGTGTGGTATAAGTCAGTACACCCTACAGGTTTGGCACGGCCTTGCACACGGCCTGGCACACGGGTGTGTATGGCTATTTCAAAGGCCACACGAGCTAGTCACACGGGCATGTGGTTGGCCGTGTGACCCAAGCCAAAGAGTTACACAAGGTCGGATACGGGGCTGGGACACAGCCATGTGATCCCATTTCGAATGTCCACATGGCTAGTGACTTGGGCTTGTGTCCCCTATATTTTGCAAAAATTTTCTAAGTTTTTTAAAAAAAAATTCTGAGTTATCGGTTTAGTCTTGAACCATTCTTAATGCATGTTTTGGGCCTCGTAGGCTTGTATTAGGGACAATGTGACTGTTTATAAGTGATGTTTATATTTGAAATGGAAAAGTGTATGAGAATTGTATGTGTATTTGTGTAATAAGTTTGGTAATACTTCGTAACCCTATTCCAGCATTGAATACGGGTGAGAGGTGTTACATTGTTAATGTGAATTACCAAATTGTTCCTAAAAGTAATGTTACCTGCACACGGGGTCAGGGGGTAAAGCTCCCAGTGGGGTCAAGGCGTAGAGCCCCTTACAAGGGTCAGAGGGTAGAGCCCTCTACGAGGGTCCTGTGCCTCACTGAAATTTTAAACATTGCACCCTGAGCTTTGTGAAAAAATGTCACTATTTGACAACTTTTATCAAAATAGAATAAGAATTTTTTTTAAAATTTTGATATGATATGCTTCTTACTGGAACAACTTTTGTTCCTTTTTTGAATGTAAGAAGAAGTTAACAACTAACTTCGAATGACAAAAACCCCATTGCCCTAAGAAAAATATGTTAACACTTAACAAACCATATACAAGATCCAGTAGGCTTTAAAATCAATGATTAACACTTAATCATTGATTCAAAGGTACAAATTGACCGCCTCTGGATATACTAACATTAAAAGTGTGAATACTGCAATAAAATAAAGGGTTATGAGGTTGTATCCGCAATTATACGAGTCGAGCTGTAATATAGATTTTACAACAAAGTAGGTGAGTACTCTGAGGATCGTACCCTAGGGAGGTGAGTACTAAATCAATCTTAACCTAAACAATTAAAGATATAATTAATACTTTAAGTCAATTATAGTACGAGAGTCAAATAAGAAATATGTTTAGGGTTTGTAAAATAATAAAATAAAATAACAGAAAAAAGAATTAAAATTGCAAGAGATAGAGATAGAAAAAGTGAATCAAATTTGAAGATGGGTGATTAGCTTGCTTTGGCAATCCCAATTAATTATCATCTCAGGTTTTTCGTCAACCAACTAGTCGCTACCCTAGAAGGATCTTTCGATCTTCCACTAACATAACGAGTCAGCAAGAACTACTTATCTTTCGACCTCACAGTCCAGATTGGCTTGGGGTAAAGGTGCTCACGAATGGACAATACAGATTTTGGGTTAATTTCAACCTTGATAACTTTCCAGGGCTATCAGGTCTAGGGTTTGTTTCACATTCTTCCTTTTCCAAATAGTTCATCCGTTGAGTACCCTTACAAAATAATTAAGAGATCATGTCTTCATTAGCTAATCCCCAATAGAAGGATTAGTTCCTCGTGGCTTTCATAAACAACATAGAAAGAATGAAAGAATTAATCATAGGGAATGAGTTAAAATAGAGAGTTTATGTAACAACCCGTTTTCAATGAAATCAGAATAGTAGTTTCAGGACCACAAATCCGAGTTAAAAAGAAAATTTATTTTAATGTCATTGCATGGTCTACATTATGATAAGAAAGATGTATGAAAATTTTGATAAGAAAATTTTACTGATATCATGTTTAATTAGGGAAAGGACCAAATTGCATAAAATGCAAAAGTTGAGTTCTAGTAGCTAGAAGGATCAAATAGCTATGGAATTCAAAATAAGAGGTCCTTAGATGGTAATTAGACCATTAAAGAAAAGTTAATAAATATTTTTGATAATTCATCCATGAAAAAATTAGAAAAGAATAAGGACTAAATTGGAAATGAGAATAATTAAAAGATGATAAATTAATTAAAAAGAAATATCATATTATTATATCATCTTCTTCCCCAAAATTTATATGGAAACCCTAGGAAAGAGAAAGTAAGCTTTCTTGGCTTAATTGGGTAAGTATTCTTGTCCCGTTTTTAGTAATTTTTATATTTTCGAGTTCGTACTAGCTTAATCTATCTATTTTGGGGATTGACTTGTAAAGATATCAAAGTATATAAAATTTTCCATGGATGAATATGCTGAAATTTTGAAATTTATGGTATAAATTGAAAGGTTATTGATAGATAAACAACTTTTACAAAGTGAATTTTCATGAAATTGTGATTTAGGGATTAAATTGAAAAAAATTATAAAACCCATGGAAAATTCTAATTTTTTTGAAATTCATGGGCTGTTATTAAGACATGTAAAATTTAGTTAGGCTTGAAATAAGGATTAAATTGCATGAATTTCATTTTCCGAGCTTAGGGATAAAATTGTCGTTTATGAAAAGTATAGGGGCAAAATAGTAATTTTGCCTAAGAAGTGAATTGAATTCAATTGAGTATGAAATGAATTAAATTAATGCTAAATTCATTTATATAGATCCAAAAAACTCAAATACAAAGTTAGATCGAGGAAAAGAAAAAGTGTCAGATTAGTAACTTTTTATATACGAACAAGTATTGACTAAGTTCGTGTAACTTAATTATGTATATTAATATGATTGAACCGAATGTTGTGATTGGGTGAATTGTATAAATGTTTAATGTATGAAATTAATCACATACCTGATATTGTTCGATAATTGAAAAGGCTCGTTTGAATAATGAAATGCAATGGCTACAATATTTTCCCATATTGAATATAGTCCTGCATCTGTTGCGGACATTATAGCTCGAGCGAGAAATCCCGTTATAAGCCCTCTTGAGCATCCTGTTATATAGTTCCTGGAAGCATACTGATTAGTAGTGATTCTGCATGTGTTGCGTACTACCGAAGCTCTTTGTGAGCGCCCTGTTACATGAATCGATCGGTTGTGGTCCAACATTTATTGCGGACACAAACGTAGCTCTTCGTGAGCGTCCTAATATAGGCTCTTATGAGCTTCCTGACATGGCTCGGTTGAACTCCCTGTTATGCTGTCCGAAGCTCTCTGTTAATAACCTTCGAAACTACCTGTTAAGCTCAATGAGCTTTCTATTCTAAACTCTTATGAGTTTCCTGTTTAGCTCAGATAAGCATCCTGTTACATGGCTCATCTGAACGTCCTGATATATGGCTCGAGAGTGTGCTTCTTAATTATGTGACTTAATTGGGAGCCCTTGGCTATGAATTGACGGATTTCAATTTTGTACACTTTAGGTGTACTACATGAGCATATCCATTGATATTTCAAATAAATTCAACAGGTAAAGTTCTGACATGGCTAAACTAAACTTGAAATGATTTGTCATGGAAATGTACATGTAATATTGAATAATGATATGGAAAGAATATATAAATATGAAAATCATTAAATGATGAGCTCATCCATGTTCTTAGTATTATGTGAATTACTTGACTAACATGATTGGTGAAATTGTGTGTTTTAGGCTATTAGCCAAATTGCTTGGATGCATTTTTGTGTGCTTATCTTTAATGAAAATATATGGTAAGTTAAATTCCTATTATATGAACTTATTAAATTCCTATTATATGAACTTACTAAGTATTTGAAATGCTTACTCTATTTTCTTTCCTCTATTTTATAGTACTTAGAAGCTCGTAAAGGTTGGAGATCAGTCGGAGCATCATCACACTATCCTCCAACTAGTTTTGGTATAAATAGAAATCTTACCTCGATGTAATGGCATGTATAGGCTAATGAAAATAAATGAGAGTATGTAAATAATTTTGGTTGTAACTAGCCATTGGAATGGCTAGTGATAGTAAATTTAATACATAATTGTACATGAGGTTTATTATATTTAATATATGAATATGTTTGGTTTAATATATTAGGTGCAATTAAGTTTGGGTAAGTATATACTTTTAATGTAAAGATGATACTTGAAAGCATGAGTAAATATGTCATGCATCAAATGTGATAATTAGATTGATTTAGATGCCTTGAATTGGTTGGTAAATATATTAAAGTGTTGATGTAGGTGCAAGATAGAAAGGGTGAGAAATAAGGCTTGGAAAATGGCCTTATTCTGTCCACACTGGCGTGTGTCTCAAAACCATTCGTGACACACATCCATATACGCGGGCATGTGGTTTGGCCGTGTGTCCCCTGCATATTAAAAATTGAGAAATAGGATGCTCAAAATTGGTCACACGGGCAGAAACACGAGTGTGTGTCTCAGCCATGTGAGTCACACGGCCTAGCACATGGGCGTGTGACATGGCCGTGTGAATCCTACACCTAATTTTTGAAAACTAAATTGTCTACACAGCCTAACACATGGGTGTGTGGATGACCGTGTGACCTAAGTCAGAGAGTTACATGGGTAAGGACACGGGCTAGGACACGACAGTGTGCCTCACATCAAATACCCACATGGCCTGGGACACGGGCGTGTATCCACTGCACCGAACAAAAATTTTGAAATTTTGCGAAAAATTTACTGTGATGTCAGTTTAGTCCTGACTCAATTCTAATATGTATTTTGGGCCTTGAGGACCCATATAAGGGACATTATGATTTATTGTGATCAATTTTCAAAAATGAATAGTAAATTACCTAAATTAAATGTAATTGAATTGTAAAACTCTAGTAATGCTCTGTAACCTTGTTCTAGCAACGGATACGGGTTAGGGGTGTTACAATTTAAGAAAACCTGGTTGATATTGATGAATAGAATGAATCCACAACAATTGATCTCCTTTACAATCAGATCTCTTGAAGAAAACAAATAAACTAAAATTATAAAAACCTAAAAAAGCAAGAGAACAAATCTAAACCTAAAGAAAGGATCTAAGCTAATGGAATGGTATCCATAATGTGTGCTACAGAGGTCTATTTATAGCCTTCAGGTAGTCTTTGTCCGTAGCCCTAGGGTAGCTGACATTCCCGAACTTTAAGTTTGATTGTGTAGACCAAAATGCCCTTACTTCATGTTTTAATCTCGTCATAAAGTCAATGTCGTGACATACCAGGTCCTGTGTCGCGAGATAGCAACCAGTATGCTCCTTTGCAGCCATCTTCAGGGGTATGTCATGACACCCTTAGTCTGTGTCATGACATTGAAGGCAATTTCTCACTTTCTCTATTCTACTCTCTATGTTGTGACATCAGCTCCCCCATGTTGCAACACAGCATCCAATATTGAGCCAAAATGCCCTCTAATGGTCTCCTGCACACTCACAAAGCACATTACCTTTCCCTTAGGCCTCACTCAGCCCTTAAGGTTAATAAAAGACTTAATGTGCACATTTTAGTGAACGTAAACAAAACTAAGGAAACTAAATTAAAGCATAACAAAAATGCTTGTATTTAAGCTCCTTAAATGTAAAAACTAGTTTAATCTACTACACCAAATTATAGCAGATCAAACTCCCCCACACTTATATCATTTCTTGTTCTTAAGCAACATAAATAAAGATTACAAGTGAAACTAACAACCCTTGAGCAAGTATGGTACAAGTATTGATTTTGGAGCATATGACTTAGGTATTTCACATTTACTAAAAATTTCAACATGATGAGTAGTTGACTTAACACTTTTGATCACAAACATATAAGTTCAGTATGTTACAAAATATACAAGTACTAAGGTTTTCACCTATAGGAATCCATCAACAAATCATACAAGTACTTTGATTATCTGAGCAGAATATATATAGTCATCTATGTGAATGTTCAGTATGATGTTCATTCATGTATAATGATATTTAGGTCACATAGGGCTTTTTCACTTGTAATGTTCTAATTCTTAGGATAGGTATAGAATTCAAAAACAGTAAGCATCAAAGGTTACAAATTAGAAAATAATTGGGCACATTGTATTGATCCCTATTCTTCCCCTTTTAGTGACCCTTACTCGTTCACCGTCTTATTTCTCTTTCTTTCACCTTCTTTGTCTCTCCAAATATAGGAAATCATAGCACGACATAGTAACTACGGCTAGCCTACGAGTTTCAGTGCATTAATGAACTAGCTTTTTCTATGGTTATGACTTTGTCACTGTTCTTTTTCAATTTTTTTTACTTTAGAATACTGTTTGGCTTTTTAGGTACTTTCTCTACTCGTATGGATTTTCTTTTTGGATTTTTCTTCTTGTTTTTCACTTTTAGGCTAACCTATAATTCCCATATCACACTAATCTTTCTTATTTCACTCTATTTCTTACATCGTCTGCCATGATGTATCTACTTAGCCCTCAATATGTATGATCAGACATCTATAATCGTGTGGCACAGGACCAATGAAAAAGGGTAAATATAAATTACTGTTTCTAGGCTCAGGTCTTGTAATGTGGTTCATCAAGAAGTGTCAATAGGCTCAAGAATTGGTACTAAAGGTGAAATATAAATAGGAAAACTTTTTGGTTCTGGATGTGTTCCAAACAATGCCTTAGGTCATTCCTAAATATATCAACATTCACAAATTTAATCAACCAAACAAATACAAATTCAACTATTTATCATTCATACTAGTATGCTCATTTCCTTGTATTTTCTATATCACTTGGTAAAAATGATAGCTTAATACCTACTTATAGTGTAACATATAGAATTTTAGTAGACTAACAATAAAAAAATTAAAATCGCTTATCATCAGGCCAATTTTATTCATAAACACAAGCAGCCTATGTACATGCTCAAGCACATAAAAGACAAGAAAAATTAAATTAAATGTAAAAAATTGAAGCAAATTTTCTATGATACCCCTCAAACACTTTAGTTGACACATTAACCTCTATGTGTGGCCCATTAAAAGATAAGGAAAGAAGTTACACAATTGATCGTGATCGCTCTAACTCCTATTAATGGGTGCTTTCGCATTTGATTGTGTAAAGTTCAGATATGTTTGTGTCTCCTTTGTTTTGGGTTCCTACATAAAAATTTTAAATAAAATTAAACATATTAAAATCTACTTATTAATCCTACTCCTACGAAGTCTAAATTAAAATTATCCAAAAATTAATACAATTTTTTTATAAAATTAAAAATAGTTCAGTCATCCTCCTCATTGTCCATCTCCTCATCCTCTTCATGCTTCTCTTCTTCTCCTTCCTCTTCTCTTTCATATGCTTCTTCTTCTTGGTCTATGTTTGACGGCCCAAACATGTCAGGTGTATAATTGGGAACCCAAATGTTATTTTTCCTCGCAAACTATTGAAAAATTAGTCATAATTCCTACATCCACTGATCCAATCTAACTTTGGATGACTATTCTCACCAACGTCTTGTTAAGCTCGTGCTAACCTTTTTAACGAAGTGGGTGTAGCTGTCGTTTCTTGCAATTGCTTATTCTAGTCTTTTATTTGTTTGGCTCACAGCTCAATGTATTGTTGGAACAAGGTGTCCATGATAATGCTTCAAGATGGTTTCAATGACTGCTCAATAAATGTACCTATTCGAGATGGTTTCAATGACTGCTCAATAGATGTCATAGGTACACTCGCCTTTTTGCATAAAGTCATCATTAGATGGGGAAAGAATACTCCCATGTTCTGGTGGATCCATTTGCCTACACTTCTAAAAAATAGCATAAAGTAACACTACTTTAAAGGCATTAACGTTAGAAACATTTAAAGTAGATACAATTCATGTGCAAATGAATTGAATCCACATCTTATCTTTCAAAAACATAATAGTTTGATGAAAGATACTAGGATATTGGTACCTGCGCGATACTTCTATTCACCCCTTCCCTCAGTTAAAAAGTTTATAATATTATCCATATCTATGTCTCTAAAATATTCTAAGTTAGTTTCATCAATGAAATTATTCTCATAGTATGGAACATTATAAAAGTCGCAAATTATTCTAGGGGTTACTTGCACCTCTTTCCCTCACACAAGTACTGTATCCCATATATGACCTATAGTATTTCTAGACTTGTAGTCCTATAGAGATGTGTAGAACACTTAGATAATAGGGACCATGGCATTATCCTTCGGAATAATCTAAAAATGTTACCTATGATGATACTTGACCAAAGGCCAAATTTATTTACACAAAATCATCGATGGATCAAATTCCCTCTCTTGAATGAAGGTTTTTCCTTGAAGTTCATTGAAATACTTTTCAACATTCAGATTTAGAAAATTAGAAGGAGTTTGAATCATGGATGGCTCCATTTCCATTGTTCGCCTAACAAATCCTAATAACTTACAAAATAAATGAGTCAATGGAATAGCAAAAAGTTTGAGTTTAGGAGCCCTTAGCCTTGAATGTATAATCGAAGTTTGCTTGAATTCTTTGCTTGCCCGTGATGTCCCCGTTCCTTGTTGCATTGAGTTTTTGAAAGGAAATTGGGGTTTTAGTGTAACACCCTTAACCTGTAACCGTCATCAAAATAGGGTTATAGAGCATTACCAGAGTTTACAGAACAAATATAGATAATTCATATCATTTACTATTCATATCTGAAAATAATCATATTGTCCCTTGAATAGACCCTCAAGGCCAAATTTAAACATTAGAATCAAGTTGGGACTAAATCAAAATCTCAGAGAATTTTTCTCGAAATTTAAAAATTTTTCTTTAATACAGAGGTCACAAGCCCATGTGAGTAGGCCGTGTGGCTCACACGGCCAAGTGACATGCCCATCTTATAGGCCGTGCGGGCATTCGATGTGAGGCACACAACCGTATCCTAGCCCATGTCCTTACTCCTGTAACTCTCTGACTTGTGCCACATAGCCTGCCACATGCACATGTGCTAGGCCGTGTGATCAATTTAATTTTCATAAATTAAGTGCACGTTTCACACAGCTAAGACACACCCCCGTGTTCTAGGCCGTGTATCACACACGACTGAGACACAAGACCGTGTCTCTACCTGTGTGCCAAATTCTTGGCATTCTGTTTCTCAATTTTAAGATGTAGGGGACACACGGGCGAATCACATGCCCATGTGCCAGGCCGCGTGTCACACACGGTCAAGACACATGCTTGTGTGTCTACCTGTGTGGACAAAAAAAGGCCACTTCTTAGCCTTATTTCTCACCCAAATTTTACCTTACACTACAATAACATTTGCATACATTTGCCAACCAATTCAAGTCATATAAATAAAAAAAAATCATTAACATGTATGGAATAGTATTACATATTCATATGATCAAACTTACGTTCTTGTAATGATTTATATTTTACCCTAATTTAATTTAACGAAACCACATACATATAAGCTAAACATGATATATATAAATAACCTTATAATACATACCAAAACAATTCATTTTTAGCCATTCCAATTGCTAAGTTATAAACAACTATTTACATGCCAACATAGGCCAAGTTAACCTATACACGTCATTATATCAAAATAAGATTACTTTTGATACCATGTAACGGCCCGATTTAGACCCTAATCGAAACGGTGGTTTTGCAACCACGAATTTGATTCAAAAAAATATTTAAAAATTATTTTCTGTGTTTATTTTGTGTGAATTTATATCTGTGAAATTTTTGTGATTTAATTTTGTCGTTTAGGTATCCGATTAAATAAAAGGACTTAATCCCGTAAATTAAAAATTTGACGGTTAAAAGAATAAGGGCTGAATTGATAGTGGCTTTCTAAATGGGAGCCTTTATGTTGCAATTAGCCCAATTGAGGAAAGAATGGATGGTAATGGGTATGTATTATATGATTTTATAATTTTATTTCTAAGGTTATAATAGTAAAATAGGTAATAATAAGTATATAATATAAACATATAATTAAATAAGCCAAAGTTTTATTTTGTTCTCATCACCGAATATGAAAAACAAAAAGAAAAGAATAAGTTCTTAAGGGTTCGGCCATCTTCCAAGTTGATTCAAGGTTTGTTTTTACTCAGTTTTTGATAATTTTCACCTTTTTGAGATCGTTGCTTCGAGTACTACAAAACTCAAGCTTTAATTTTTGATTTTGATGAATATTTTGAATTGTGCCATTGTTGATAATTTGTGATTTTTGTTGTTTGATGATGAAGTATGAAAGATATGTTTTAGATTAATATATTTTGTATTGGAATTTTTGATGATTTTGAGTAATTAGGACTTAATTGCAAAAATAATAATTTGAGGGACTAAAATGTGAAATTGATGAAATATATGGACTTGTATGGTAGTGGGTAAGATTCAGCCAAACATGAGTATTTGGAAATTTTGTGTATTTTGTGTTTTGTGCAATAGGGACTAAATTGTAAAAATTGTAAATGTTAGGGGTAAAATGGTAATTTGCCCATTAATGTGTTTTTGGATAAAATTGAATGAAAATATGTTTGAATGAGCTTAATTTGAATATGTTTAGATCAAGAACCAAAGAAATCAGATTTGGATCGGGAAAAAACGAAAGTTGTCGACTAGTAGCCCCGTCCCGTTTTACGACGTCTGAGGTAAGTTTAAAGCAAATAGACGTGTTTAATTGTAGTTAAATACTAAGATATATATGCTGTTATGAAATCTTAGAATTTACACTTGATATAGACGAATATGAAAAGGCTTGGTTACTATATTTCTGAATTCGTTTCGATCGAGTTGCGACGTCTGAAAGCCCCATATGAACTTTAGTAATAGTTAGGATACATATGTCATGAAATAGGGTTCTGATATATGTGTGCGAGTAAGACCATGGCATCGATTTGTGATTCCGATATGTGTTTACGAGTAAGATCCTATCTGGGACAGTGGCATCGATATGTGACTACATGTAAGACCACGTCTGGGATGTTGGCATTGTACGGTTTATGTGATTATCCGAGTATTCAATCCAATTCCAAGTGGTTCATCGGGCAAAAACAAGTTGTGAATGAATATGTAAAACGAACTGATTGACCAGGTATGAAAAAGCCTATTATCTACTTGAATAAGGTAAATAAGTTATTGATATGTGTTATGAATTGTGTGTGATGTAAAGGAAGATTGTATATGATCAAAAGATGTGCATGCGGCTTTGTGAACAAGAAATATAATGGTTGTTAAAATGATTCTTGAATATGTGTATTTATAATCTTGTGTATTCGGCCATATATTTAGAGTACATATATAAAGTTATATCTTGGATTATGAGCTTGTGTTTATGAGCGGAGATATGCTTGGCTATATAATAATAATTTGGCTTTGAAAATTTTAATGATAATTTGTTAATTTAACTATATGATTATTTGGCTAAGGTAATCCATATGTACTAAAAAGATACTTTGTATATATATGTGTGTATTCGGTATATAACTTAAATATGTATGTGATTATTAACCTTTGATTTATGAATTTATGTATATATAAGTGTATGTGTATTTGGTGTGATAAATATGTTTTGGCTTAGCCATTAAATGATAGTTTGTTAATGTATCTTTATATATATAAGTGTTCATTCGGCCATTGCTACGCTTATGCATATAAAGCTATATTTTAATTCATGAGTATAGGTATATGGGTATACATGTACGTGGTTACTAAATAATTGTGTTTTGAAACTGAAAGATGCTTTGGTAATATATATACATATTTATGTATTCGACCATAAATAAGTATATGTGAAAGTATAAAATAAGTGTTAAATCATAAGATTGAAGCTTAATTTGGCTATGACAGTATAACTTGGTATAGTTAAATGTATGAATTACATCCTTGAATAGTTTATTTGCTTATGACTTATTAAGCTATAAAAGCTTACTCTGTATGTGCATGTTTGTTTTGTTTTATAGATTATGAATTCAAGTTACGAGCTCCGGAATCATCAGAAGAGCTTATCACACTATCGACAGTCTTCGGTATCATTGACGTGAACTTTCGAATCTATGGCATGTATAGGCTGAGTTTTACTTTTGAAATGTTTAATTTTGGTTATGTATTAAAAGCCATGCGAAAATGGCTTAACTACTTTGTTTGAATTTGGTTTTGGTTTAGCTATGGTTTAAATTGATTTTGGGTTATGATGCCGTATGCTATGAAGAGTTATAAGTGGTGCTATGTGATTGTATATCAAGGTTGGTTTATGATTTAGTAAGTGACAGGGTAGTTTCGATCATAAGTATGATAGATTGGATTGGATGTGATTGAGTAAGATGACATATACATATGTGAACTTGTTTTTGATGCTTTGGCTTAGGCTCGTATGTGCATAGATATAATGCTTAGTGAGACTAGAATTAAGTATTATCATTCAGTGATGAAAGGTAACAAGTGTTAAATATATTTTAAAATTGTTTTCATTAATTATTTGACATGTGTGCATAAGTTAAGTGTGGCATTAAAATTTTGGACAAATGAGCTTTAGTTACATGTATATGAATATGTATTGATAGTGGGTACGGCTGTGTTATATAGCAACAATGATGCATAGGTGATTTTTATTTAAATTATGTACTGTGAACTCTTCTAGTATATAATATAGTGTGTGCAAGGGTTGTTATTTGCAATTTAGTGGCAGCTTGATAATATAATGGATTCTGCATGATTTAATATTAAATTATCATTAGGGTTCTTTGAAGGATTTTTGCTAAATGGTAAAATGTGTTTGAGCTTTGTAATATATATGTTACGTCCCTTATGTGATGATGATTTATTAATTTGATATTATTATTTGCCTTGTAGTTTATTCGGTTATGTATAGTTACAACTACTTTCATGTTCGTATATATTTAAAGAGTGAATTAGATTGCTTTAATGTATTATCTATGAACAACATAATAATTTAAATAGTAATGCCACTTAAATAGATATAAATGAAGGTAATGACATTTGTTTTATTTAGTGCAAAACTTGTGCATATACGTGATATATATATATATATATATATATATAACAAGTCTAATGATCAATAATGAAGTCATAGATGTGTTTCATGATTTGCGTACTTAATAATTGTTTAATTTTTACATACATTTTAAGTTATACATTATTTGTGTTGTATTGTGTATCTTAAATTTCTTTTAAGATTTGATAATGAAATGAATTATAAGCTTATATGTAATTTGAAACTTGAATTGCAAATTTATAATAAACTGTTGTATGAATAATAGTATAATCAGTAATACCTTATAACCCTAATCCGGTGACGGATACGGGTTAGGGGTGTTACATACCAAAACAAGCTGAAGGATAGTGTGATGATACTCTGACTGATCGCCAACCTTTATAAGCTTCGAGCACTATAAAACAGAGAAAAGAAAACCTAGTAAGCATTTAATGTTAGTAAGTTCGTATAACATGAATTTAGCTTACCATATATTTACATTTAAGATAAGCATACAATAATGTATCCAAGTAATTTGGTTTATAGCCTAAAACACAACTTCACCAATCATGTTAATCAAGTAATTCACATAATACCAAGAACATGGATGAGCTCATTATTTAATGTCTTTCATATACATATGCTTTCCATAACATTTTTCCATATTACATGTACACTTTAATGACAAATCATTTCAAATTCAGTTTAGCCATGTCAGAACTTTACCCGTTGAATTTATTTGAAATATCGATGGATACACTCATATAGTACACTTTAGTGTACACTACTATAATTTGTCAATTCATTTCCAGGGGTACCCAATTAAGGCACCTCATCGGGGAGGACACTCTCGAACCTTGTAACGGGAAGCTCACATAGAGCCATTTCAGGAAGCACATAGAGCCATTTTGGGAACTCATAAAGAGCCTATCGAGAAGGTTATCCGGGTTATATAACGGAAAGCTCATAAGAGCCATAATTGGAAAGTTCGAAAAGAACCTTATCGGGAAGTTCACAAAGAACCATATCGGGAAGCTCCGGATAACCAATATAGGGAAGTTCAAGTGAGCATTATCGAGAAGCTCATAAAGAGCCAATTTAACGGGAAGTTCACAAAGAACCTTTAATCGAGATGCTCGTAAGAGCTAAGGTGTGTCAACAAAAAATGCAGGATCAAAACCTATTGGGACATTCCGAAGAGCTATTATCGGGAAGCTCACAAGAACCTTATAATGGGAAGCTCGAGAGGGCTAATAACGGGATGCTCTTTCGAGCTATGGTGTGTTCGCAACATATGCAGAACCATAACCAATACTGGAAATATTGTATCCATCATACTTCATTTATTCAATCGAGACTTAATGTTTGTCAGGCATCGTCGGATATAAGATTAATTTCATTTACACATACATACCATTCAATTAACACATACAAATTCTCAATTTAGTTACACGAACTTACCTTGATACTTGCTCGTATACAAATTCTACTAATCCTAAACTTTTTGTTTTCCTCGATCCAATTCCATATTTGGTCTTTCTAGATCTAATTAAGCTTGATTAGTTTCCTTTCTCTCTCCTAGGGTTTCCATGCAAGTTTTGGGGAAGATGATGAAAAATAAGATGATATTTTCTATTATCATCTTTTAATTATTTTGGTTCCCAATTTAGTCCTTAGCCTTTTCTAATTTTTCCATGGATGAATCACCAAAAATATCTACTAACTTTTCTTTAATGGTCTAATTACCATATAAGGACCTCTAATTTTGAATTCCATAGATATTTGATCCTTCTAGCTACTAGAATTCAACTTTTGCATTTTATGCAATTTGGTCTTTTCCATAATTAAACACATAATCAATAAAATTTTCTTATCAGAATTTTCATATGACATTCCTATCATAATTCAGACCATACGATAATATTAAAATAAATTTTCTTTTTGGCTCGGACTTGTGGTCCCAAAACTGCTATTCTGACTTCACTAAAAGTGGGTTGTTACATTTAGGGTTTATGGGATGTTGAGAGATTTAAGAGAATTTTTGGAGGGGATAAGGTTTTAAGAAGTGTTTTAATTAGGAGTAAATAGGAGTTTAGGTTATAAAATAGGGTTTTAAAGGTTTAAAAATCGAGTAAAATTAATGTTAAAGTTGTCTGGTTGTAAAATGGGTCGGGTCAAACCTATAAAAAATTGCAACAATGTCGCGACATAGTGGTTCCTTATCGTGACGCATTCGCCAATTTGGAGATTCTCAGGGATTGTCTGCTACATCGCGACTTGTTGTGATGTTGCGACGATGACTCTGTTTCAGCCCAAAACTCTATCTTATGGATGTTTTGATCTAAGGATAAATATTTTTATAAATATTTACGAAGTTTCATTAAGGTGGTATTAAATTTTTGTTGAAAAATTTTAACATTTCGATAGTTAATTAAACAAAAAGGACTAAATCATAAAAGTTAAAAGATTAAAGAATCATAATTGGATGGCCTTAATGGGTAAATTACTCATTCTTAAGATGGTGGATGGTTTAATTTTTAATTTCTTTTAATTTAAAAGTTTTATAAGTTATTTTATTATTAAAATAAAGAATAAAGGTTAAAAATATAATAATAATAATAAGAAAACATGAATTTTTCTTCTTTATTTGGCTTGTTCACCACCAAAATACACCAATTGTCTGCTTCAAGGTTCAGCTATGGCTGTACTTGCATGGTAAGCCATTTTTCATCAATTTCTTTTAATTTTTATGTTTTTGAGATCGTTGCAACTAGGTCCAGCTAGCCTGTACCTTC
Organism: Gossypium anomalum; assembly: GCA_025698475.1. Lineage (NCBI taxonomy): Eukaryota > Viridiplantae > Streptophyta > Magnoliopsida > Malvales > Malvaceae > Gossypium > Gossypium anomalum. Next base: position 47,778,315 of record CM046963.1, read on the forward strand.
GATTTTGAAACTGTTAAAGATTTTGAATGTTTCCATTGATGAACCTTGTAATTTTAGATGTTAAATGATGAATTTGATATATTATTTTTTGCTTAAAAGTATTTTATTAAGTGAGTATTTTATTAAGTGATTGTTGATGAATTTTCTGATTAGGGACTAAATTATTAAAATAGTAAAATTTTAAGGATTTGATGTGAAATTATTGTAAATATGGGTTGATATGGGCGCCATGAACATTCGGCTATTATAAATTGGCATTAAAAATGGTTAATTTGCATGTTTTGGGCTCAGGGACTCAATTGAATAAAAGTAAAACTTTAGAGGCAATTTTATAAAAATGTCAAAAATGACTAAATTGCATAAAATACTTTTTTTATTGTCTAAATTAATAGATTGAATGAAACTATTAATTTAGATCAAGATCGAGTGGAAAATCGAGGAGAATGGAAAATTACCAAAATGCCCTTATACTTTGTCATTTTTGCAATTTAGCCAGGTAAGTTCGTATGAACTAAATTTTGTATAATGTTGATTAAATTGAATGTTATTATGTGATTCTATTGTGATTTAATCATTATATACATGTTATTATGCAATTTATCTTGTCAAGAAACGTTGAAAATTCAACGACGTATGACGATTATTGAGCCTCGTTTGAACCTTAGGAATATATAGGATATAAATTGCATGTCGTTAGGTTACGATATTTTGGGTGCTGGTCTTGAATGTCCTATCAGTGGCTGAGTTTTGGTATTAGTTGCAGATACTCAACAGCTTGTGTGAGCAGCACCGTGTAGCTACATTCCGACTGACAGCTTGTGTGAGCAGACCCAAGTTACCATGTTTCGGGTGCTGGTCTTGAATGTCCAACCGATGGCTGAGGTCTGGCATTAGTTGCGGATACTCAATAGATTGTGTGAGTAGCATCGTGTAGCTTACATTTCGACCGACAGCTTGTGTGAGCAGACCCATTTTACAGCTCATATGAGCTACGACTATATGTTTAGCACACTTTGTGTGAGCTTTCTCATGTATCTAGTATTATTCTAAGTGATGCTATGTTTATGTACCATATCTTACCAAGTGATGATATAGCTAAGTTTTGTGTTTAATCACTAACTTGTGACTACGGTTAATGCTATGTTTATGTCTTATGTGTTATGCAAATGAAATGGTAAGTGTTCAATATGAATTAAGATATGTATGTTTGAAACTCATTGAAATGTTGATACATGGAAAATATGATATGTTATGAGATGGATTATAAATCCAATTAAATTATGCTTAATTATAATGTTAATCCATGTCAAATTCATATGAATCATGTTTAAATGAACTAACATGTTTTGTTGATATGCTTAGGCTTATGCCAAGCTTGTGGATATTATTAATGCTTATATTTACACTCGTACTATGCATATGAAATGGGTAAGAAAAGGAAATTAAATGGTAAGTATGTAATTGGGATATATTATGATGTTATAAAAGGACTAATGTGATATATGATGTATTTATATGTGAACAAATTGTTTATGCTATGGATGAATATATCTATATCATGGATAAATACACTAAGTCGGGAATTTATAATGTTGTTTAGGCTTATGATAAGCATTGGGAATAAAATGAAAAGAAAGAAAATATAATGATATATAATCTTATAGAAAGGTTGATGATTATATATTATATCTCATGAAATCCTATCATGTTATGAATAGTTAATAATTATGCGACATTAATGGACTTATTCAATTGTGAGTTGATAATTATGGTTGGATAAATCTTGAGGCATTGGTATAGGCTTGTATTTATGTAACACCCCTTACCCGTATCCAAGGCCGGAACAGAGTACGAGGCATTACCAGACTTAACAACACATAGACAAAAACTGGGCCATAAAATTTCATTTAATTTAAAACTTTTCGAACACATGCATAACAAACAAAGCTAACTATATCATTACATCAAAACATATGACGTAGCATGATTAATTAAACTTATAAACCATAATGGATAAGGACCACATCTCATAATCATATACAATAACTCAATGCGGTGATACGTGCGATCAAAATCATAATAAAAATACATATTACAAACCAACTTCCTATACATGCCACTCACTTGATATTTCCAATATTTGAATTAATTCTCCCAAAATGATAGTTTGATAGTGTGATGTTGCCTCCGATGATCTCCAACCCTTGAGCCGACCTATCAATACTAAAGAAATGGAGAGGATGGGTAAGCTTTACGCTTAGTAAGTTCATATGAAAATAATAAGCAATTACTACCATGCTTTTCAAGATAAAACACTATAATTGTACAATTACATATATTCAGGTTAAGCTGTGTTATTGAGTTACAGTTACTAAATCATTCATATCTGAAGCTACAAAACTCAAACTCTAGTTTTGTTAATTTTATTTGAAACTAGATTCATATATATTTCTCCCATAAAATTTTCAGAATTTTTGGTTTGGCCAATTAGTACAGTTTATTAGTTAAATTCTCCCCTGTTTCAGAGTATGACTACTCTGACCTCTGTGTACTACGAACCAAATTTCTCTCTGTACAGAATTCCAACGACCATTCCGTTTGTTTCCATTAAAAATAGACTCAATAATGAATCCATTCATGTAAGGTATTACTCTTAATAAGTTTTGTACAATTTATGATGAATTTCTAAAGTCAGAACAGGGGATCTCGAATTCATTCAGACCCCATTTCACAATAATTCAAATATCACACAATATAGAATTCTTTTGCTTCCCTTGTTTCTTTCATGTGAAAATAGACTCATTAATGTTTATTTTCATATATCATTTGCATTTTTATTCAACTTCCACAATTTTTAGTGAATTTTCAAAGTCACGCAACTGCTGCTGTCCAAGACAATTTTATTGCTAATTCACTCTTTCACACTTTCTTTGTATTAACCTCATTTTAACATACATATCACAAATCATTTTCACCACATTTCATACATCACAAGTATAGGCCCATGATTACAAGGTCACCATAAAATCATCCTCATGTATAACTTAATTGTTTATAACCTTACCACAACCCGATCACTTAATGAACACATTATTCACATAACCAAATTCCTACACTTATTCATCACAAAACTCACAAAGCGTTACATAATAAGTCTCCGTTGAACACTTGGATCAATCCTCGATACTTGGTGGTTTCCGCAAATAGCTCCACCCATCATAAAGTTCGGCTCTCTTGTACACATGGTGAACACTTAGTATCACCCATGTGACCTAGCCGATTTATCTCGTAGCTCTCTTGTCTACATGGTGTCCTTCACTGGAACCACGCATGCGACCTAACTACATATATCCCGTAGCTCTCTTGTCTACATGGTGTACACATAGTATCACCCATGTGACCTAGCTACATCATAATATCTCGTAGCTCTCTTGTACACATGATGTGCACTCGGCACCATACATGTGACCTAGCTACATACCATCTGTATCATCCAATCTTTCCAGAAGGTTCAACCGGGATTTCTCTCTTTTCTAACAATTTCACCAATCAAGTAATTACCAACAAACATATTTCCAATATGTTACAAATTTATTCATAGTCCTTTTTCAATTTTCAATTTACTGACAAATAGTCAATCTATAGGTAGCCACATTTCATATGATAACAAAATATAATAAAATAAAATAAAATAAATCGATCAATTATTTACGTACAAACTTATCAAAATCTCTCTTCAGGTACAACGTGCAACAATTCATACAACCCAGATTAATAGTAATTTAACACTCAATTCTTGTAACAATAATTCCATTCAATTTCACATGACACAACTAGCATTACATTTTTTTATATCATACATACCATCCATCAACTTCTCTTAAACATATTAAATCATACAATTTATGCCATATCAATAGAGAATTACAATTCATGCACGATATTGCATTATTATTAACACACGAACTTACCTCGATTCAGAAACGGCAATTTACTATTTTAATCCATAACCTTGTATTTTCCCGATTTAAGCCCGAATCTCGATTTCCTTCATTATTGAGCTTGGAAAGCTTGAAAACCCTAGCCATGGCCTCCCCCATGCTAATTTCGGCCTCCATGAAGAAGATGAGCAAAATTGGCTTTTAATTTTGTATTTTAATTCATTTTACCCCTAAATGACCAAAATGCCCTTACTACTAAACTTTCAAAAATTCCTTCCATGTCCATGAACTTAAAATTGGTCAAATTGCTATTTAAGACCTCCTAATTAATATTTCAATGCAATTTCATACTAAAAACTTCTAGAATGCAAGTTTTGCAACTTATTCAATTTAGTCCCTAACTTTAAATTAAGCACTTTATGCATTGAATTTCTTCACGAAATTTTCACACAATCATGCAATCATATCATAGACCTCAAAATAATCATAAAATAATTATTTCTATCTCGAATTTGTGGTCCCGACATCACTATTCCGACTAGGCCCAAAATCAGGGTGTTACAATTTAACCTATAAATTTCATTATTGAAATGTAATATTATGCTTATGGTTTATACAAGCTTACTAAGCATTCATTTCTTATGTAGTTATCTTTCTCTTACTTTATAGATTATCGGAAGCTCATTCGGGTTGGAAGCTAGTTGGAGATCCATCAAACTATCCATCAATTTTATCAGTAGATTTTGATACTTTGGTCGTGGTTATAATGGCATGTATAGATGGACTATGTCTAATGTTTAATTGATGAGTTTGGTATGTATATGTCATTTTTGGTTGATGATTATGGTATGAAATGTTGCCTTGGATTTGAGGTACTTAAAGTACTATTGATATCTTGTTGGTTGTGGTTAATATGGTCAAATTGATGCATGTTCTGAATGACCAAAATTGGTATGTGTTAATGCATTTTTAAATGGCCAAAATGGTATGTGATAAATTGATCTAAACATGGTCAGGATATAGTTTACATTGGAAAGGTTTTGAACTAGATGTGTATGATGTAAAAATGGTATATAAATGTTAGTTGTTTGGTACAATTTGGAAATGGTTGGTTTATGTCATTTAGGTGGTTATGAAGCGATAGAGGAATGGTCCAAATGGCAGGGTTATATTGATATGGCATGAATCTAATATGGTATGGTTGTTATGTATCAATTGTGATATGTCTTGGCATGGAAATAAAATAGTTGATAAATGGTAAATGTGCACACGTTTAGGTTGATTGATGAATGTGTTTTAGGTGCCTTTTGGCATATTGGTTGTATGGATAAATAACCTATTGAATTGGTTTTATTATGCATATTTTAGGTATGTTTGAAAGCTTGATTGTATGTGTAAATGTCTTGTAGGTGTGAGCTTGAAATGGGTGAAAGGAATGGCTTGAAATTGGCCCATTTCTTAACCATACAGCCTAAGACATGGGTGTGTGCCTTGGCCATGTGTGACACACGACCAAGCGACATGACCGTGTGTCCCCTGTAGGTTTTTAAAGGTTGCATTTCGAGAGTTACATGGCCTGGCACACGGACGTATGGCTTGGCCGTGTGAAACAAGTCAGAGAGTTACATGGGCACGGATACGGGCTGGGACACGGTCGTGTGTCCCTACTTTGAATGCTCACACGGCCTTGCCACACGGCCGTGTGACCCCTGTAGTATGAATTTTTCTATCTTTTGCCATAAAGTTCTTAATATTTTTTATTTAGTCCTGAATCGTTTCTAAAGTGTTTCTAAGGCCTCGAGGGCTCGAAAAAGGAGCGTTATGCATGTGTTTGAATGGAATATGATGTGTTTTATAATTGATTCTAATCGAATGTTTTAAAGTTAAAAGTTTGTAGTAATGCTCTGTAACCCTATTTCGGTAACAGATACGGGTTAGGGGTGTTACAATAATGGCGCCAACAACTTGACTGCCTCTGGATATACTAAAGTCCAGAATGTGAATAGTGAAATAAAATAGGGAGTTATGATGCGTATCCACAGGTATACAGGTTGAGCGATGATATATATTTTACAACGAAATAGGTGAGTACTCTGAGGATCGTATTCTAGGGAGGTGAGTACTAAATCAATTTTAACCTAAACAATTAAAGATCTAATTAATAATTTATGTCAATTATAGTACAAGAGTAAAGTAAAAAATATGTTTAGGGTTTGTAAAATAATAAAATAAAATAGCATAAAAAAAGAATTAAAATTGCAAGAGATAAAGATAGACAAAGTGAATCAAATCTGAGGATGAGTGACTAGCTCGCTTTGGCAATCCCAATTAACTACCGTCTCGGGTTCCTCATCAACCAACTAGTCCCTACCCTGCTAGGATCTTTTAATCTTCCATTAACATAAGATTCAACAAGAATTACTTATCTTACAACCTCACATTCCAGACTGGCTTAGGTTAAAGGTGTTCACAAATGGGCAATACCAATTTTGGGTTAACTCCAACCTTGATAACTTCCCAGGGTTGTCATGCCTAGGGTTTGTTTTACGTTCTTCCTTTACTAAATAGTTGGTCCGTTAAGTAGCCTTACAAAACATTTAAGAGATCATGTCTCCACTTGATAATCCCCCATAGAAGGATTAGTTCCTCATGGCTTTCATAAACAACATGGAAAGAATGAAAGAATTAATCATAGGGAATGTATTGAAATAGAGAGTTTAAAAAAGCCTGATTGATATTGATGAATAGAATGAATCCACAGAAATTGATCTCATTTAAAATTAGATCTCTTAAAGAAAAAAAATAAACTAAAATTATAAAAACCTAAGGAAGCAAGAGAACAAATCTAAACCTAAAGAAATAATCTAAGCTAATGGAATGGTATCCATACTGTGTGCTAGAGAGGTCTATTTATAGCCTTTAGGTAGCCGTCATCTATAGCCCTAGGGTAGCTGACGCTCCTGAGCTTTAGGTTCAATTGTGTAGACCAAAATGCCTCTGCTTCGTGTTTTAATCTCGTCATAGAGTCAATGTCGTAACACACCAGGCCCTGTGTGACGACATAGCAACCATTATGCTCCTCTGCAGTCATCAGGCCCTGTGTGACGACATAGCAACCATTATGCTCCTCGCAGTCATCTTCAGGGGTATGTCGCGACACCCTCAACCTGTGTCGTGACATTGAAGGCAATTTCTCACTTTCTCTATTCTTCTGTCTATGTTGAGGCATCAGCTCCCCCATGTTGCGACATAGCATCCAGTATTGTGCCAAAACGCCCTCTAATGGTCTCCTACACACTCACAAAGCACTTAGCTTTCCCTTAGGCCTCATTCGGACCTTAAGGTTAATAAAAGACTCGATGTGCACATTTTATTGAATGTAAACAAAACTAAAGAAACTAGATTAAAACATAATGAAAATACTTGTATTCAAGCTCCTTAAATGTAAAAACTATTTTAATCTTCTATACTGAATTATAACAAATCATAAATACTCACATAGGTTTAACAAAGTAAACTTGCACGTTTTAAACAACAGTTAACAGATATCATAAATTCATAAAAATAGATCAATTACACATATCAAATAACATGTATCTCATACAACTGCATCAATCAATAAATTTAAACCTAAATATGTATTGTACAAGGGGCTCTAATACCACTATTGGATCGTCGGTATGCCCTGTAGTGCAGCGAAAAAATTATTCCAGCGATCGTCACCCAAGGATCCATGTACGAGGAACGAATCAAGTTGAAACAAAGGTAAAAAATATACCTTTCAAAAACTAAAAAGCAATGAATGACGTTGTTAATGGGATTCCTTTCATAGATGTTGATTCCAAACCGCAACAAAATGTCTCAGCCTCTGCGTAATCCACCCAATCAAAGAACGAATAAAAAAAATCAAAGAACGAATAAAAAAATTTTCTCTTGAACTTTTCATAGAGAATTTTCCAGAACGGCATCAATACCACTTTATTTTGTTTTCTTGGTAGCCTTGACACACTAAGGGATTCATTTCCTTTTATTTAATCTAATCTAATATATTAGAAAATAAAAACGGGATTATTTCCTTATTATTAGAGAAAAAAATAAAAATTTAGGAAAAATATTATATTTTTTCCAAAAGAATATCACTTTCCATGTTCTTTTATATTTTGACCGAAATTATTATAATTGTTTATATTAATAATTTCGGTAAAATATATATAATTAATATTTTGTATGAATAAAATTCATTTATTATTTTTATACAACAAGTTTGTACATATAATGTGTTTAATATTTAACTATCAAATTAAATTAATTCAACAATTAATTTAATTCATGTGACAGCTAAATACAATACCAAATGTATTTGGATTCTGTTCGCTTCAACTATAGGGTGTGACCTTGTAGCCTCTTGTAATGTTGGTAGTAATAGTAGAATGTTTCTAACATTACAAGCAATGAATGGCATCTAGCAATGCATCATTGTTACCCAAGTTACAAGAAGTCATGATTCGACATAACCTTTTTATGATAATCTTTCCATGTATTATATCAATTTATCATTAATATCTAGATTGGACACAAGTCATGAAACAGTCACACTTGTACAGTCCAATCTCATATTGCTTGATTTTTCTGAGTAGATTACAATAAACAAATAAGTGTGCTATCTCATATCAATTATTCGAGTATGACCATGCATTTCTAGTATTACTCCATCAAGAGGCCTAAGATATTGCTCCCATTATGTAGGAGGGATAAATCCTATCTTAATCAACTATATCCCACACATGGATTGTGGTATAACCAACATCAATCTTTATTGTACAACTTGTTACAGTATACGTTTGACTATATCAAAATATACGACTCACGATGTTGAGAAATGATGATCTCATGTCTGAGGATCATATACATTGTTATTATTATGAGTAATATTTGTGACTATTACATAATAATCCAAGAAACATACTCATGGCAGGTTAGTCCAGTATATTGTCCTCTAACACATACTCATGTATTGATTTTGACATCTCTATGCCAATAACAACACTTTGTCATCAATCAACTACACATTAATCTCAATGCATTATCCTTGTCCAAGGCCACAATAATACTCGACTATGGACCTTTTTAAGAATAATTATATTATTCATAGGACCTTATTATTGACCAACTTATTTATACACACAGGAAAGAAGAAGAAATAACAATGGTAATGCCTTATATTAACAAACAAGGCAAAACGAGTATGTGATTACAATAATCTTATGATTGGTCTTTGGGCATACTCTAACATTTCCCTATGAAAACTGTGGCATTAGTTTTGCAAACAAAATTGGAAAACATTTTTGACTACTACCAAATCTACCAATTCAAAAATACATCCCCTGTTTAGGCGCTTAATTTGCTTGCTAGCAATCCTTGAGTCTACAAGCTAGTTGTGAGAACAAACAAATTTCGCGGGAAGAGACCAGCATGTAGGGAAACAGAACCCACTCTCCAATTTCCAAATGACTCGTATAAATTTCTATTTTTTCCAGTGCAAGTTGGGAAAGCTATTTTGAATGATAGGTTGAAAGCTAGAATAAATGTTAAAGTGGGAAGAACTGACGCCAACCCCTTCACGGCTAACTTTCAGTTGGTACAACCTTTCAAAGACTCCTAAGAGTGGAGGCTCATTCTGTTTACAGTAATCTAAGAAATAAGCAATAACCGTCCACTAAGATAAGGTTGATAGTTGCCCTGGTGCGATGTCGTAAACCAACAACATGAAACAGAAAAATAGATGTAAAAGAAAATGGAAACCAACCTCTAACAAAATCAAGGGAAGGATAAACCCTTGAGAGTTGTCACTCAGATGGCTCCTCAAGGGTATTTTAACATTGAATGCAAAGTTAGGATGGTGTATTTCAACATTGTAAGAACAGTTAGGATGGCAGAAGCCTCATGCTACCAGGAATCAATCTGCTTCCTCTTGGGTTGTATTACACTCAAATTCTGGAGTCAATATGTTTAAAGGAGTACTTTTGAAGTCTTGAGGATAGAAAATGGTGAAATTTGTGGGAGATGAAGTGAGATTTCTTTAGTTACGACCATGAACATTCATATTGGACATTGTGAATTGGAATAAGAACAGAAAGAAAAGCAAAAAGAAATTATATTTACCCTTGAAGAACTATGATTTAGCTTTGAAGATTCTAAAAATTGAAGGAGATGAAGGTTGTGAAAGAGGAAGTTTAGACGACTGCTAAAGAAAAATTTGAAGGGTTTAACAAAAGTGTTAGATAGAATTTCAAGGTTTTTTTTTTTGTTTCAAAGATATAAATGTGCTCTAAAAGGCACTCCATGAAAACTGTTTAAATTCCCCAATGTAAGTTCAACACTTTTCAAAAAGGGATGATTGTGATGTACCCGTACTTGAGTATTAACCATAAAAAATCTGATCCTGACCAAAGGACTGGTCTGATGATTTCTTTCCTTTGACTTTGTGGGGTGTATCCCAATAAGAAGAATAAGGTGAAAGCCCATACATGTAGTCCTGTGCTATTGCAGATTTGTGTTTGGCGAAATTGACCCCAAATAGGAAAATTTTAGGGACGAAATTTCTTAAGTCGAGGAGAGTGTAACACCCCACCTGGCAAAGCCTTAGTGACCAAATACTGATTAAGGAAAAATGATGGATAAGATAAGTTCTTATCGTGTATGGTATTAGGAATTTATGTAGAATTAGAATTTCTTGAACACGCCTACAACACCTCGATGTTGTAGAACATAAGGACTAGAGCATAGATAAAAAGAAAATGTTTAAGAAGTAGTATTCGCCCAAAGCCCTCTTGGAGTATAGAACAGGCGAACTCTAATATAGACATAAGAGGATAAGGGTTTTATATTAGGTTTCTATGTCAGACTGACTAGGACTTGTGGTTATGTGAAATGACTTCTAATGTACGAGCTTACGACAGCGGTATAGTGTTTCTTATAACTATTGCTTCGTGTTGGTTAAGCTATAAGGTAAGCTACTTAGGTATTAACTACACGTAAAGAAACTTAGTTATAAAGAAAGGGAAAGCACTCAATTAATTTCTTGAGAGTTGAAGACCTTGATAAGACAATTAAGTGAAAAGGTGACATTTGTTAGGTAAGGCTGTAGGTTATATAAATAGATATACATGATAGGTGATAAATGATAAAACTAACATATTTTAATCCCATTCTTAATGCATGTTTGGAAGATTATTTACGAAAATTGGTGAATTTGATGCTCCTAATCCCTTTAATTCATGTTCTTACACTTGGGTGCACATTTGGAAGCAAAAGGAGAAAAAATCAGAGAAAAAGAGCAAATTTTAGGAGCCACATGGGCTAGGCACACACCCAAGTGAGCTACACGGGCTGGACACACGCCCGTGTGCCAGCCCGTGTCGATTCCGCACCCTACTTCCCAAATACGTAGAGAAACTCAATTTTTAGGCTTTCTGAGAATTCTAAAGTCTTTAAATACCAAATAGAAGAAGATATAAGGGAGCCATTAGTGAAGATTGAAGAAAACACTTAAGGAACACCATTGGAGCCACTTCCGAAGCAGATTTCCATCAAGATCAAAGACCTCCTTTTAATTTCTTCTGAAGTTTTTATGAGTTTCTTTGTTTCTTGTGGTTTATCCGACTTTGAAATGTTTTATTTCAGAATTATGAACTAATTCCTTAGATATCTAGGGAGAATGAAACCTATGACAAGTTCTATTATTTAATTTCTGTTTTACATGATAAATATTTTATTCTTGTTCTCAATTATGTGTGTTTATTTCTTATTTTAATATTTTTGGGACATTAATTCATGTTTAATGTGCTTAATTCAGTGGAGTAAAAGTCTCTGTTTAAGAGTAGATCTAGCATAATTGAGTGGAGTTGCATGCAATTCTAGAAATAGGACAACAAAAATCTACCGGATTAGAATCAAATCTAATAAGGGAATTCATAGATTGAGTTAATGCTACAATAGGGGTTTTAATTAGAAAGAGATTTCAATTAATCAACCTAGAGTTAGTTTTTTTTACTCTCGAAAGCGATATTAGCATAATTGGGGGATTTCTACAAATCAAGACACCAAGTGAATAAATCGTTTAAATCAGATTAATATTATTAGAAGGAGTCTAGGTGGATTCTTTCCTGGGTATTGTCTCTCTCATTAGTTATCTTTCGATTATTTGCCTGATTCGTTCTTTGTTGCGTTTTTAGTTAAATTAGTTTAGTAACTTTTAGTTTAAAACACATCAGTCCAATTTTTAGGCTAATTTATAAGAAAATGGTAATTATTAATGCTTTTAGTCCTTATGGATACAATATCTCTACTCACCATAGGTATACTATTGTTCGATAGGTACGATTGCCTTTGTCGTAAATTTTAGTTAATACAGAAAACATACATCAAGTTTTTGGCATTATTTCTAGAGACTAAAATATTCAGAACACTTGATTTTTATTAATTTATTCATCTTTTATTTTATTATATTTTTGTTTTTACTTTAATTTTTACATTCTAATTTTTCTTCTATTTTTTTCTAGAAAGTTCCTTTAGTTTATGACTAGAAGAAACCCGTCGGGACCATTACTTTACGACAGTGAAATAAAAAGTGCAGCTTATAGAAATCGTAGAGAAGCAAGGCACAGTCGACAAAATTTAGTAGATGAACAAAAGGACATTATTATTACGGAGGAGATGGACGATAATCAAAATATTCTACTACCTCCTACAACTCTTGCTCATGTTCCTCGTACTATGTACAATTATACGAAGCCCACTCTGATTGGGTTTGAATCGAGTATTGTGAGACCCACCATAGCTACTGATAACTTTGAACTAAAGCCGAACACAATTCAGATGGTACAACGGTTTGTTCAGTTCGATGGTTTGCAAGATGAAGATCCAAATACTCATTTGGCTAATTTTCTGGAAATCTACGAACAATTATGTTAAATTTCTTAAACTCTTAAAAAAATTACATGTAAACTTACTGTTTGTTGAAGCTCTTTCGTAGATGCCCAATTTTGTCAAAATTTTAAAGGAGCTATTGGCAAACAAAAGAAAGTTAGACAATTCGTTGACTGTGGAGCTCAATGCAGTTTGCTCGGCCATCTTACAAAATAAACTACCCAACAAACTGAAAGATCCAGGCAATTCTACTGTTCCTTGTTTAATTGGTAGTTTAAATATTCATAATGCTTTTGCTGATTTAGGGGCTATTATTAATGTCATGCCCTATAAAATGTTTAAACAACTAGGTGTTGGGAAACCCAAACAATCTAGGATAAGTATTCAATTAGAGGATAGAACCGTTAGATATCCTAGGGGTGTTATTGAGGATGTGCTTGTTAAAATCGATAAGTTCATATTCCTCGTTGACTTTGTTGTGTTGGACATGGATGAGGGTAATGAGGTACCTTTAATTTTACGGTGACCTTTTTTAGCAACTGCTAGGACTATAATTGTTGTTGGAACGTGTAACAATCCATTTTTAGAGAATTAGAACAGTGGTTTCGGGATCACAAATCGGATTCCGAAAATAAAATTTATTTTAATATTATTTTATGGTCTATAATATGATAATAATGTTGTGTGAAATTTTCGTAAAGAAATTTTATCGATTACATGCTTAAATTGAAAAAGGACCAAGGTGAAAAAGTTGAGTTCTAATAGCTAAAGGGATTAAATAGTTGTAGAACTTTAAATTGGAGGTCCTTATATGGTAATTAGACTATTAAAAATGCTTAGTCATAAAGGATGATTATTCATCCATGGAAAATAAAATTAAAGAAAATGACAAAATTGGAAGAATAAAAAAATAAAGGTGATAAATAATAAAAGATGAAAATATCATCATTTATCATCATCTTCCCCAAATATTTGTTAACGACTAGCTATTGGAATGGCTAGTTATGAAATGTTTTGGTGTTTATGTATAAAAGAATATATCATGGTTTATGTTTGAAAATGATTGATTAATAAAAATCACAATGAGATATGTATGAATGAATTAATATGCACAAATGTGAACATGGTATCTAGATAAATATGAGTATAAATTGACATGTATAATACTTAAATTTTGGTATGAAAATGTGGTTGGTGAATATGATAAATTGTGTATAAGTGTTGGTGTAGGTGTAAGGCTAAAAGGGGTGAAAAATAAAGCTAGGACATGACTTTATTTTTTTCCACATGGATAGACATAAGGGCGTGTGTCTTAACTATGTGTAACACATGGCTTAGCATATGGGCAAGTGGTCTGGCCGTGTGTCCCCTACATCTTAAATTTTAGAAACAGAATACTCAGAATTGAGCACACGGGCTATAACACCCCTTACCCATATTCAATGCCGAACCAAGATACAATTCCGAGTCATAAATTTGCATCCAAATTAAAATCATTTGCGTTCAACCATAAGGTCCCTAATACGAGCCTATGAGGCCCAAAACATGCTTTGGAAGTTGTCTGGGACTAAACTGAGCACTTAGGAGATTTTTACAAAACTTAAAAAAATTTTACTATGAACAGGGGTCACACACCCGTATGGCTTGGGACACTCCCGTGTGGGAAGGCCGTGTGGTCACACATACCCATGTCCCTAACCCCTGTAACTCTCTGTTTTGAAATGCATGAACAAATTGATGTCACACGGCCAAGTCACACGCCTGTGTTCCAAACCTTGTGGTAAATTATATTTTCATAAAATAAGTGCAGACTTCACACGATCATGACACACACCCATGCCTGAGGCTGTGCCTCTCACATGGCTGAGACACACGCCCGTGTCTCTGCCCATGTGCTCAATTCTGAGCATTCTGTTTCTCAAAATTAAGGTGCAGGGGACACACGGCCAGAACACATGCCCATGGGGCAGACCGTGTGTCACACACGACCTAGACACACGCCCGTGTGTCTACCCGTGTGGACAAAATAAAGGCTATCTACCAAGCCATTTGTCACCCTCATTTACACCTACACACACAAGTTCAATGGCATAATCCATGGTATGTATAAGCAACCACAACTGTAACAGCCCGATTTTAGCTAAATCAGAAAAGTGGGTTCAGAACCATAAATTTGAGGTCAAAAAAATATTTTAATATTTTTAGTGTTTATGGCATGTGATTAGGTATGTGTGAAAATTTCATGTTTTAATTTTATTGATTGGATGGTTAATTTGATAAAAGGACTAAATCGCAAAAAATGCAAAAGTAGCATGCTATATGTTAAAAGTGCTTGATTGCTATGAAATTAAAAGGTGGAAGTCCTTATTATGAAATTAGACCTATGATAGTGGAAATTGACATGAATAGCTATCCATTAAGTGTTTTTAAAGGATATTAAATAAGATCATTTTGGTAATTAGCTAAGTAAATCATAATTTAATAAAACCAAAGTTAAAAAAATATGTTCATCTTTACCATTCTCAACCAAAAATAAAGAAGAAAAAGCCAATAACAAGCTTGCTATGGTTCCGCCATGTTGATGCTCAATTGAAGGTCCGTTTTTGTTCCATTTTTTATGATCTCTACGTTTTTGTGATCGTTGCTTTGAGTACTAGCTAGCCCATGCCTTCATTTTTTAGTTTGTTGGTGATTTTGTAAAATGCCATTGATGAATGCATGATCTTTGTTATAGATGATAATGAAAAATGATAGATAAATGATAGATTATCATGTTTTGTAAAATGATTTTTGGTAAAAATGCATATTAGGGATTAAATTGATAAATGTGTAAATTTAGGGGTTGAATTGTGAAATAAATGAAAATAATGGGCTGTTAGGAGTCTATGAAGAATTCAGCTAGAATGAAATTAGAAAGAAATTATGTAATTTATGTTTTTATGAAATAAGGACTAAATTGTAAGAAATGTAAAAGTTTAGGGCCAAAGTGTAAAAATACCCAAATATGTATTTGTGGACTGAATTGAATGATTTGATGAATAACTAATTTAAATTTGAATTCATATAGATTAAGAAAGAAAGAAATCAGATTTAGATCGGGGGAAATCGAAAGTTGTCGAGTAGTCGATCCGATTCGTTCATCGTATATACTAGGTAAGTTCATATGCAAATAAATGTCTTTAAATTGATTTATAAATGTTTAATTGTCATTGAATTGCTATGAATGTTGAACGAGCAAATAGAGAAAGTATCGAAGAAGTAATGTTAACCGAAAGTCCCGTACGAACCGTAGGAATAGTATAGGATACAAATGTCATGACATTAGGATTGCCAAAATGTGATTACATATAAGACCATGTCTGGGACATTTGCATTGTATCGTGGTTACGTGTAAGACCATGTTTGGGACATTGGCATCATTATATGATTTCGTATAAGACCTTGTCTGGGACAGTGGCATCGATATGTGATAACATGTAAGACCATATCTAGGATATGGCATTGTGCAAGCTGTATGTGATTTCTGAGTATCCTTAATGATTCTGAATAGTTTAACAGGCAAAGTCAAGTCGAGAAAAAATATGTGAATAAGTTAAGTGATTCAGGTACGTACGAGATTTATCCGAGTATTGAAAAGGGAAGTATTTGATGAATTCAATTATGATATTGAATATGTGTACAATGAGAAAGGTTTGTGAACTTATATTTGTTTACTTATAGTTTGCCTAATGATGGAAATGATGTTGATTCATGTGGTAATTTTATTTGTATACGGCTTACTAAGCTTTTAAAGCTTACTTTGTGTGTTCTTTCCCTGTTTTATAGATAATCGAAGCTAGCTTGGACTCGAGGATCATCGGGAACATTGTCACACTATCGATCAACTTGTTGGTACTTTTGGTGCTTTGTAAATATGGTATATGGCATGTATAGGCTAGTGATATGATGATATGTTTTGAGTTATGATATAGCCATAAGATTTGGCTTGTATATGATGTAAATGTCAGTGTGTATTTGGCCATTTAAGTTGGCTTAAGTTATGAGTTTGGTAAATGAAATGTGTTGTATTAATTGCCTTGTGTTTTGGTATGATTGTCATGACATGTTGTGGATTGGTTTATTGATGAAGAAATGTTATGTATGGAGGCATGAAATAGTTAATAAGATGGTGAGAAAATGTATATAGAAGTTAAGGTTATGACTTGTTGTTTTGGCATGTTTTAGGTTATGGATTTTAGAAGTTGAATGGATAGTTGTAAATGGTATGATTTGAGTTGATGAAATAGATAGGATTGGTATTGTAAGATTGGTGCATAAAATAGCATGGTTTGGCTGTCTATTAATGTATTGAAATGACATGAAATGTGGTGTTTTAGGCAAGCTTGTGGAGGGTGAGAAATGAGGCTTTAACCAAGCCTATTTTCATTCCACACGGCTGAGCACACGGGCATGTGACTCGACTATGTGTGACACATGGCCTTGGTACACGGCTGTGTGTCCCCTAGGGTAGCCATTTGAATTAAGTCCGTATACCCTATAGGTTTGCCATGGCCTAGACACATGGGTGTGTCTACTGGCCATGTGTGGCACACGAGCTGGCACATGGGCATGTGGTCGGGCGTGTGACCCATGTTAGTAACCCCTCTAGATTTCGTACAGTCTGGCACACGAGCGTGTCCTCGGCTGTGTGGTGCAAGTTAGTATGTATGCCTTGTTTTCACACGGCCTGAGACACAAGCGTGTCAGGCCTCACATGGCCTGTTCACATAGGCGTGTGACCCCTGTATGTTTGAAAATTTTTTAAGTTTCCCAAAGTTTTCAAATGTTATCGGTTTAGTCCCAAACCTCGTACAAGCATGTTTTAAGGTCTCGTAGAGCTTTATAAGGGTCAATGTGATTATGATTGATTGATGTTTATGTAATAATGAATTCAAGTATGAGAAATATATGTTGTATGTTGTATTTGATCGGTAATGCCTCGTAGCCCTATTCTGACGATGGATACGTGTTAGGGGTGTTACATTTTATTGGTATCAGAGCTACGATTTAGTTTATTCTACGACTAACGTAGCGTGTGAGAGTCTAGCTATACATGCCATATATATAAACTGTGATAGTGTGATGATTCCTAACAGCTTAAAGTGTGTTTTCATATAGTAAATGGATCCCAAACGAGCTTTAACTGATGATGTGGAAAGTAATGCGCTCGCTCCCACTCAAGGGGCAGCGCTGATTGATTCTAGGCCGATTTCAAGTAGTCGTGAGGGAGAGGCTAAGCAAGCCTTTTTCCAGATGATGGGTGAGTGGTTCATGGAGTTCTTTTGAACGAATTCGGCTGTTCAACACCCTCTACCTCCACCTATTCCTCAACAAAACCTTGCTATTCCTTAAGTTATAGATTTGACACAGTTGAAAAAGCCACCAGTGGATAAGATTCGTAAACACGGGGCTGAGGAGTTCTGGGCTACCATTGATGATGATGCTGAGAGAGCTGAGTTCTGGCTTGAGAACATGATCTGAGTATTCGACGAATTATCTTGCACTCTTGATGAATGTATCAAATGTGTGGTATCTTTATTGAGAGATAATACATACCATTGGTGGAAAACATTGATATATGTGGTTCCTAGAGAATGGGTTACCTGGGAGTTCTTTCAATCTGAATTCCGAAAGAAGTACATAAGTCAGCGATTTCCTGATCTTTAGCATAAAGAGTTTCTAGAATTGAAACAAGGTCGAATGACTGTCACTGTGTAACACCCCTAACCCGTACCCATCGCCAGAGGGTTAAAGAGTATTACCATGTACAAAAGAGACATATCAAGATAACGAGGTATAGGGATTCATTCTTAGGTTCAATTCACATCAAACATTGAAAACATTAATTAAATCTCAAACACACATTCAGCTTAACCATTTGGCACACATACAGTAACTTATCAAGCCATTTTCGGATGGCTACACATATATACATCATCAAAAAGATAATTATTTAACAACAAAAAGTCAAGCCTATACATGCCATTATCGAATTTTAACTACTAGAGTACCAAAAAGTTTAGATAGTGTGGACGACTTCGACTTTGAGATCCACGAGACCGTGGTGGCGAACAAAATCTACAAAACAGAGAATTAAGGCAACAAAGTAAGCATTACCATGCTTAGTAAATTTTAAGCATTTCAAACAGTTGAAATGTTATCATTAAAATCAAAATTTAAGTATCAATAAGTTCATATTCAAATTATAAATCATTTAACCGATTATACACAAGCATACTAGTTATACGACATATTGGCTGAATACATACATGTATACTCACGAGACTTTTAGCACATATGTTACCATACTATTTAGCTCATACAATTAAATTTAGACATATACTTTCATATAACAATGAACATCAACCGAATAGGCCATTCTCTTATTCGTAGATACAGTACTTATCCACACACATGCATATATATATACAAATTGATATATACATATGTATATATATATTTATCATTCTTTGATAATAATGGTTTGCTTTAAAAAAAAAAAAAACATCAATTGACATATGAGTAATAATCACACGCACTGGCTATCTTAATGTATCATACAAAATCAATAGTGGTTTCTTCGAATATTTGAATTCACAATTTTACTCAAATAACCGACGTTAAGCCTGCTAGGCTTAAAACCCGAGTCCAATTTCTAGCACAAAGCTTGCAGGACTATAAGCCCAGGTATATTTTTCAAAACGTAGAGCTTTGTAGACCTCAAGTCCGGATATATTTCCAGCACGTAGCCTGCGGACCTCAAGTCCGGATATGTTTCCAGCACGTAGCCTGCGGACCTCAAGTCCGGATATGTTTCCAACATGTAGCCTGCGGACCTCAAGTCCGGATATATTATTCCAGCAAGAAGCCTGCGGGTCTTTGAGCCCGGATATAATTCCAGTATTTAGAACATTTTACATTATTAGTAGTCATTAGCTACGTTCGGACATAAGCTTCATACAAACACCATTATTTTATTTCAGTATAAATTCATGCACAAATATCACACATATCTTTCATCAATCAAACTTAACCCGAATTTACCATTCAACTTAATTCAAATACATATATAAGTCAAGGCATCATCAAATTCATACTAAAGGCGAATACTCAAAACTTACCTCAGATATTTTGGATGATTGTAGATAATTTACTCGTCTGCTTTCTCCTTTCTCCTATTTGATTTAGACCCCTTTTGTTCTTGATCTCCTCCTTAATTAAACAAATAGATTTATTAAAATTACTTACTCAACTTTACTTCCTAGTAGTCACATTAAACGATCCAATAAAACTCCAATACATATTCTATTATTATTTATTTTTTTATTTAAAATATCACATGAATCAATTTCCTAAATATCTAATTCGCAAACTCAACAATATTCATATAACTTATCATGCCTTCATATGAATAGATTCATTTAAGATCATTATATGACCCATTCAACCCCAATTACTCAAGATTAAACTTTCATACACAATTTCCCTCTCATGATCAAATGTAACAAATTACTTATAGATTACACTATTGCCAAACAATGACCGAATATGCATATCAAATAATTAGGTTACTTACACTTAACTCACATAGACAAAACACATATAACTTAAGGGTTCAAATATGAATGCCACCCAAACTTCCTATGATTTAACCCTTAACCCCTTATTGCCGAATATTCATTTAATAATTAACTCGCATACTCATACATGGACGATTTGAAATTTCCTTTAACCAATTATACAATCAGCAATGGCTACAATAAATTAACAAGCCTTAGAAACTTCTTTAACCTTTTAACTTCATCTTATTACCCCTAAAGTCCGAATGCACACACATAATAAAATATAATGCCAAACGTCATTAACTAATAAAATCACACATAACAATTTATATACAAATTTCATCCTTACAATGCATATAGTTCATTCGGCCATTCATCACTCACCTAACAAAACTTCATATCAAATTCCTATGACCGATCACGCATATACTTACATTCCAATATTCGTAACATCCAAAAATCACATTCTAAATAAAATAGTCATGAATAATGCCGAATCCCTAAGTGTTCAAACATAAATTTTTACTAAATTCAAAACATATAAACAACATTTGTTCAAGACATCAAACCTCTTTAATTTCGGCCATTACTAATATAAACATTTACAAATCATATTCTTAGGAAGACCAATTTCTTTCCACAACGCATTCATCATCAATACTTAGATTAAACAACCAAAATTCCTTGCTTTATACCCTAGCCAAATGCTCCAATCATCCATCAATATTACAAATTTAAGCATGGGCTAAGTAAGAACCATGATTATTTACCTAAAAAAAGTTAAAATTTCACAATTTAACATAATATACTAACCTCCTTAATGACTCAAGTGACCAAAAATTCTTCCCTCCCTTTCTTTCTTTCATTCGGCCAAGATGAACAAGAATGGAGCTTTGTTTTTATCACCCCTTTTTTTTATTTATTTATTCATTAACAATATAAAATTATACAACCATTATAAGTAATTATTTATATCTATTTTTAATATAAATTCCTTATCATGGCCGGCCACTATAAACAAAAAGGGATACTTAACATGATAGTACAAGCATTTTATATCATGCACTAATAGGCCACTTTAACATTTACCTAGCACATTTCTAAATTTTCTCACACAAGTCCTATTTAATAAATTTCACATACTATTAACAAAGTTTAAGCATGAAATTTTTCACACATGCATATTCATATATAATAATCATCAATTATGACGGTTAATTATTTTTATGACTCAGTTTTGTGGTCCCGAAACCACTTTCCGACTAGGGTCAAATTAGGGCTGTCACAACTCTCCCCCACTTAAAGAATTTTCGTCCCCGAAATTCTTACCAGTGAAAATATTTGGGTATCGTTCTTTCATAGAGTTCTCGGTTTCTCAAGTAGCTTCTTCGATCCCGTGTTTGAGCCATAACACAATTACTAAAGGAACCTTTTTGTTTCATAACTCTTTCACCTCGCGAGCTAGGATACGAATCGGTTCTTCTTCATAACTCAAATCAGATTGAATTTCAACCTCTGATGGACTAATTATGTGTGAAGGATCAGATCTATAACGTCGAAGCATCGAGACATGAAAAACATTGTGAATCTTTTCAAGTTCAGGGGGTAAAATCAACTTGTAAGCGACTGGCCCAATTCGCTCAGATATTTCATACGGCCCGATAAACCTCGGACTCAATTTACCTTTACGGCCAAATCTGAGCACTTTTTTCCAAGGTAAAACTTTAAGAAACACTTTGTCTCCAACCTGATATTCAATGTCTTTTCATTTCAAATCGCGTCACGACGACTACGACGATCCAGTAGTCGCTTTCAAACTTTCACTGATTACTTTTACTTTCTGCTCAGCATCTTTACTCAAATCAACCCCGAAGATTTTACTTTCACTAAGCTTGGTCCAAAACAATGGTGTACGACATTTACGACTATACAAAGCCTCATAAGGTGCCATCTTAATGCTTTTTTGAAAACTATTGTTGTAAGCGAATTCAATCAAAGGTAAATACCGTTCCCATGAACCACTAAACTCAAGGATGCAGCATCTCAACATATCCTCGAGTATCTGAATTATCCGCTCAGATTGACCATCAGTCTGGGGATGAAAAGCGGTACTAAAATGCAACTTGGTACCCAAAGCTTCTTGCAATTTCTTCCAAAATCACGATGTGAATCTCGGATCTCTATCTGACACTATAGAAATAGGTACTCCATGTAATCTTACAATCTGAGATACATACATTTCAGCTAGCTTGTCAGGGGAATAATCCGTACGTACAGGAATAAAATGAGCAGACTTTGTCAGTTTATCAACAATAACCCAAATCGCATCTTTCTTGCTTGATGACAATGGCAACCCAGATACAAAATCCATCGTGACTCGATCCCACTTCCATTCTGGTATCATGATCGGCTGAAGTAATCCCGAAGGCACTTGGTGTTCTTCTTTCACTTGTTGACATATCAAACACTTCGAAACAAAATCAGAAATGTCTCATTTCATACCAGGCCACCAAAACTGACACTTCAGATTGTTATACATTTTTGTACTACCCGGGTGAATCGATATTCGGCTGCTATGAGCCTCGCTCAAAATTATCGGAATAAGTTCTGAATTTCTTGGAACACACACTCGACCTCTGAACCTCAAACAATCATTGTCGTCAATTTGAAACTTTGATTCCACGTTTGAAACACATTCAGCTCGTTTGGCATCCAATTCATCATCGACTTTCTGGGATTCACGTATTTGATGAATTAATAATGGTTTGGCCTTTAATTCTGCTACTAACTCATTATTGGATGAAATGGACAGGTGTACATTCATCACCCGTAAAATAAACAGTGACTTATGACTTAAAGCATCAGCAACCACGTTAGCCTTTCCCGGGTGATAGTCAATAACGAGCTCATAATCTTTCAACAATTCAAGCCAACGTCTTTGTCGCAGATTCAAATCTCTTTGAGTCATCAAATATTTGAGACTTTTGTGATCCGAATATACATGGCACCTCTCTCCAAACAAATAGTGTCGCCATATTTTTAAAGCGAAAACAATGGCAGCTAATTCGAGATCATGAGTCGGATAGTTTTTCTCATGCGGCTTCAATTGCCTCGACGCATAAGCTACAACTCGACCTTCTTGCATCAATACACAACCCAACCCAAGTAAGGATGCATCACTGTAAATGACAAACTCTTTACCTGATTCGGGCTACACTAGCACTGGAGCGTTAGTCAAATAAGTTTTCAGTTGATCAAAACTTTTCTGGCATTTTTCTGACCATTCAAACTTAACATCTTTCTGAAGTAGTTTCGTCATTGGTGAGGCTATCATCGAGAAACCCTTTACAAATCGTCTGTAATAACCAGCAAGTCCCAAAAAGCTCCGAACTTCAGTAACATTTCTCGGAGGCTTTCAATCGAGTATGGCTGAAATTTTGCTCGGATCAACTCTAATACTCAATGCGGATACTACATGTCCCAAAAAGCTAACTTCTTTCAACCAGAACTCACATTTACTGAACTTAGCATATAACTGCTTATCCCGTAAAATCTGCAACACTAATCTTAGGTGCTCGGCATGTTCGGTTTCATCGCGTGAATAAATCAAGATGTCGTCTATAAGCACAACTACAAATCGGTCCAAATACTGCCTGAAAATTCGGTTCATCAAATCCATATATACTGCAGGGGCATTAATGAGCCCAAACGGCATCACTAAGAACTCATAGTGGCGTATCTCGTCCCTGAAAGCGATTTTAGGTAGGTATATCGAGTCTCGAACTCGCAACTGATAATAACCCGATCTCAAATCTATCTTTGAAAATACTGAGGCTCCTTTCAGTTGATCGAACAAATCATCAATACGCGGTAATGGATATTTTTTCTTTATTGTCACTTTATTCAATTGACGATAGTCGATGCACATCCTCATGGTTCCGTCTTTCTTTTTCACGAATAATACTGGTGCACCCCAAGGTGAGAAACTCGGTCGAGCAAAACCTCTATCCGTCAACTCTTGCAACTGAGTTTTCAATTCTTTTAATTCCGTTGGTGCCATACGATACGGAGCTATCGAAATTGGTGTGGTACCAGGTGCTAGTTCGATGCCGAATTCTACCTCACGAACAGGTGGTAACCCTGACAATTCCTCAAGAAAAACATTTGGATACTCGCGAACCACTGATACTGATTCAAGCTTCTTTTCTGATTCTTTACTATCAAGTACGTACGCAAGATACACCTCACACCTTTTTTTGACATATTTCTGAGCCAACATCGAGGATATTACTGCTGGCAATCCATTCAAACCAGTAGACTAAACTCGGATTATCTTATCATTTGAACATCTCAAATCAATAGTCTTTCTTTTGCAATTCACCACTGCATCATGTACGGTCAACCAATCCATACCGAGAATAACATCAAATTCATCAAACAGTAGAAGATTAAGTCGGCCGAAAAATAGGAACCTCGAATTATTAGGGGGCATTTCTTACACACCTTGTCGACAAGCACGTATCGAACCAAGGGATTCGACACTCTAATAACGAACTCAGTAGACTCAATAGGTAAAGTCTTACTGGATGCTAAAGTCTCACATACATAAGAATGAGTGGAACCAGGATCAATCAAAGCAATTACATCAGTATCAAAGAGAGTAAAAGTACCGATAATAACATCAGGCGAAGAAGCATCCTCACGTGCACGTATAGCATAAGCTCTGGCAGGAGCACGAGCCTCAGATCTGGTGGTAACATCTTTAGAACCTCTCTGACCGCCACTAGCATTCCCCGAATTCCTAGGCGGTCTACCTCGTGCTGCAGTACTACTCGGTTTCCCACTCTGATTCATGTCTTGTTCGGATAACCTCGGACAATCTTTGATAAAATGGTCGGCTGACCCACATTTATAACAGGAGCGGTCATGAAATCTACAACTCCCTGAATGCCATTTTCCACAATACTTGCACTCTGTTCTGTCTCGACGATCGTTTTTAACACTGGCAACTGAAGTAGCTCGCGTACTCACTGGGGGTCGATTGTGGTCTTGTCTGGAAAAGCCTGAAGTGTCTTTAGATCGACCTGAATCCTCTCTAAATTTCTTCGAGGATTGTTGAAAGGGCTTTCCCAAAGATCTCTTACGAAACTCTCTTGCTCCCATCTCAGCTTTTCTTTTCTCTTTACTAAGCTCTTCAGCCTTGCAAGCTCGCTCTACAAGTATTACAAATTCTCTGATTTTGAGAATACCAACGTACAATTTTATATCTTCATTCAATCCATCCTCGAAACAGTTACACATTATGGCTTCTGAAGAAACACATTCTTAGGCATACCGGCTAAGCCTCACAAATTTTCGTTCATAATCAGTAACCGACATGGAACCTTGTTTAAGTTCAAGAAATTCTTTCCGTTTCTGATCAATGAATCTCTGGCTGATGTACTTTTTCCAAACCTCGGTTTGGAAGAACTCCCAAGTCACTCACTCTCTAGGCACAACAGAAATTAATGTATTCCACCAATAATAGGCAGAATCACGTAGCAAAGATATAACATATTTTAAGCATTCTTCGGGTGTGCAGGACAATTCATCAAACACTCGGATAGTGTTGTCCAACCAAAATTCAGCTTGCTCGGCATCGCCGCTATCTCGTAGCCTTAAATTGAGAGCCCGTGCTTTGATTTCATCAATCGGGGCTTATCCAACCTCTTACGATCGATTCACGGGTATCGTAGGTGCAAGAGGTGTATTATTCGGGAGTGGGGGTTGTGGAACAGCCGTATTAGTTCGAATATACTGATTGAACCAATCATTCATCACGCTATAAAAAGCCTGTCTAGCTTCATCGTTCTGATTACTAGCAAGAGGTTGAGAGTCCACTGGTGCTGTCCCATGCGCGGGAGCAGGCGCTACACTCTCAACATCATTAGCTACCGCTCGATTGGGATCGGGATCCCCTACTATACGTAAACACATTTTTAACTGTCAAAAATCACTGCACTATCAAATAAACATATAATGGCACGTATAGCTAGACCCATTCGTATTACGATAGTCCTAGAATCAATTAAACCGTAGCTCTGATACCAATAAAAGGTAACACCCCTAACTCGTGCCCGTCGTCGGAGGGTTAAAGAGTATTACCATGTACTAAAGAGACATATCAAGATAACGAGGTATAGTGATTCATTCTTAGGTTCAATTCACATCAAACATTGAAAACATTAATTAAATCTCAAACACACATTCAAATTTTAACCATTTGGCACACATACAAGAACTTATCAAGCCATTTTTGGATGGCTACACATATATACATCATCAAAAAGATAATTATTTAACAACAAAAAGTCAAGCCTATACATGCCATTATCGAATTTTAACTACTAGAGTACCAAAAAGTTTAGATAGTGTGGACGACTTCGACTTTGAGATCCACGAGACCGTGGTGACGAACAAAATCTACAAAGCAGAGAATTAAGGCAACAAAGTAAGCATTACCATGCTTAGTAAATTTTAAGCATTTCAAACAATTGAAATGTTATCATTAAAATCAAACATTAAGTATCAATAAGTTCATATTCAAATTATAAATCATTTAACCGATTATACACAAGCTTACTAGTTATAAAACTTATTGGCTGAATACATACACGTATACTCACGAGACTTTTAGCACATATGTTACCATACTATTTAGCTCATACAATTAAATTTAGACATATACTTTCATATAACAATGAACATCAACCGAATAGGCCATTCTCTTATTAGTAGATACAGTACTTATCCACACACATGCATATATATATATTCAAATTGATATATACATATGTATATATATATTTATCATTCTTTGATAATAATGGTTTGCTTTAAAAAAAAAACATTAATTGGCATATGAGTACGTAATACGTACCTAGCTATCTTAATGTATCATACAAAATCAATAGTGGTTTCTTCGAATATTCGAATTCACAATTTTACTCAAATAACCGATGTTAAGCCTGCTGGGCTTAAAACCTGAGTCCAATTTCTAGCACAAAGCTTGTAGGACTATAAGCCCGGATATATTTTCAGCACGTAGCCTGTGGACCTCAAGTCCGGATATATTTCCAGCACGTAGCCTGCGGACCTCAAGTCCGGATATGTTTCCAGCATATAGCCTGCGGACCTCAAGTCCAGATATAATCCAGCATGTAGCCTGCGAACCTCAAGTCCGGATATATTATTCCAGCAAGAAGCCTGCGGGTCTTTGAGCCCGGATATAATTCCAGTATTTAGAACATTTTACATTATTAGTAGTCATTAGCTACGTTCGGACATAAGCTTCATATAAACACCATTATTTTATTTTGGTATAAATTCATGCAGAAATATCACACATATCTTTCATCAATCAAACTTAACCCGAATTTACCATTCAACTTAATTCGAATACATATATAAGTCAAAGCATCATCAAATTCATACTAAAGGTGAATACTCAAAACTTACCTCGGATATTTTGGATGATTGTAGATAATTTAATCGCCTGCTTTCTCCTTTCCCCTATTTGATTTAGACCCCTTTTGTTCTTGATCTCCTCCTTAATTAAACAAATAGATTTATTAAAATTACTTACTCAACTTTACTTCCTAGTAGTCATATTAAACGATCAAATAAAACTCCAATACATATTCTATTATTATTTATTTTTTTATTTAAAATATGACATGAATCAATTTCCTAAATATCTAATTCGCAAACTCAACAATATTCATATAACTTATCATGCCTTCATATGAATAGATTCATTTAAGATCATTATACGACCCATTCAACCCCAATTACTCAAGGTTAAACTTTCATACACAATTTCCCTCTCATGATCAAATGTAACAAATTACTTATAAATTACACTATTGCCAAACAATGACCGAATATGCATATCAAATAATTAGGTTACTTACACTTAACTCACATAGACAAAACACATATAACTTAAGGGTTCAAATATGAATACCACCCAAACTTCCTATGACTTAACCCTTAACCCCTTATTGCTGAATATTCATTTAATAATTAACTCACATACTCATACATGGACGATTTGAAATTTCCTTTAACCAATTATACAATCGGCAATGGCTACAATAAATTAACAAGCCTTAGAAACTTCTTTAACCTTTTAACTTCATCTTATTACCCCTAAAGTCCGAATGCACACACATAATAAAATATAATGCCAAACGTCATTAACTAATAAAATCACACATACAAATTTATATACAAATTTCATCCTTACAATGCACATAGTTCATTCGGCCATTCATCACTCACCTAACAAAACTTCATATCAAATTCCTATGACCGATCACGCATATACTTACATTCCAATATTCGTAACATCCAAAAATCACATTCTAAATAAAATAGTCATGAATAATGCCGAATCCCTAAGTGTTCAAACATAAATTTTTACTAAATTCAAAACATATAAACAACATTTGTTCAAGACATCAAACCTCTTTAATTTCGGCCATTACTAATATAAACATTTACAAATCATATTCTTAGGAAGACCAATTTCTTTCCACAACGCATTCATCATCAATACTTAGATTAAACAACCAAAATTCCTTGCTTTATACCCTAGCCGAATGCTCCAATCATCCATCAATATTACAAATTTAAGCATGGGCTAAGTAAGAACCATGATTATTTACCTAAAAAAAGTTAAAATTTCACAATTTAACATAATATACTAACCTCCTTAATAACTCAAGTGACCAAAAATTCTTCCCTCCCTTTCTTTCTTTCATTCGGCCAAGATGAACAAGAATGGAGCTTTGTTTTTATCACCCCTTTTTTTTATTTATTCATAAACAATATAAAATTATACAACCATTATAAGTAATTATTTATATCTATTTTTAATATAAATTCCTCATCATGGCCGGCCACTATAAACAAAAAGGGATATTTGACATGCAAGTACAAGCATTTTATATCATGCACTAATAGGCCACTTTAACATTTACCTAGCACATTTCTAAATTTTCTCACACAAGTCCTATTTAATAAATTTCACATACTATTAACAAAGTTTAAGCATGAAATTTTTCACACATGCATATTCATATATAATAATCATCAATTATGACGGTTAATTATTTTTATGACTCGATTTTGTGGTCCCGAAACCACTTTTTGACTAGGGTCAAATTAGGGCTGTCACACACTGAGTACGAAAGAGAATTCACATGTTTAAGCAAGTATGCTCGAGAGTATGTGTCTCCTAAAGAGATCATGTATAAACGGTTCGTTGATGGACTAAATGAGGATATAAAACTACTAGTTGGGATTCTTGAATTAAAAGAATTTGTCATTTTGGTTGAAAGGGCTTGTAAAGCCGAGGATCTCAGTAAAAAGAAGAGAAAAGTAGATTTTGAAGTAAGAGATTCGAGAAAGAGATCAACTAGTAAATCTTATCAGTCTGCATCGAAGAAATTCTAAGACTCGTTTAATCATTCTAATACATCGATGAGATATTCAAGCAGAGATCATGAAAAGCAACCTGTAAGTTCTAAAGCTCAAGCTACGTCTATTGCTAGTGTTGGCAATGTGAGACAAAACTGACTCGAGTATAGACATTGTGAAAAATAACATATCAGTGATTGTAGATTGAATGATCGAGCCTGTTTTAAATGTGGATCATTAGATCATTTCAGTCGTAACTGTCTTGAGTTGGCTGAGCAATATATAGTATAAAACACAAGGTCGAGTATACATTTAGAGGTAGACCACCCAGAATCACGAAAAATGTGAGTGGTAGCCAGAGAGGGACCAAAGATTCTACTATAAGGTCAAAGGCCAGAGCACCTGCACGAGCCTATGCTATCCATGCTCGTGAAGAAGCGTCATCTCCAGATGTTATTATTAGTACTTTCACTCTCTATGATACTAATGTGATTGCATTGATAGATCCAGGATCAACTCATTCGTATATATGTGTGAATTTAGTATCTAGTAAGACTTTTCCTGTAGAGTTTACTGAATTTGTGAGTAAAGTATCGAACCCCTTAGGCAAGTGTGTCTTAGTTGATAAAGTGTGTAAAAATTATCCATTGATGATTCGGGATTTCTATTTTTCGGTTGTTCTGATGTTGTTACCATTTGATGAATTTGATATAATTCTAGGTATGGATTGGCTAACGCTAGATGATGCTATAGTAAACTGTAAACGAAAGACGATTGATTTGAGGTATCAGAATAATGAGATTATTTAAATTGAATCAGATGATTTGAATGGTTTACCAGTAGTGATTTCATCGATGTTAGCTCAAAAATATGTGAGAAAGGGTTACGAAGCTTATTTTGCTTATGTGCTTGATACAAAGGTGACTGGAAAGAAGATCGAATCAGTGCCGATTGTGTGTGAGTATCTGGATGTGTTTCTTAAAGAGTTACCAGGTTTACCATCGATCTGAGAGGTTGAGTTTGGCATTGAATTATTACTGAGTACTATGCTGATATCAATAGCTTCGTACAAAATGGCTCTGATAGAGTTAAAAGAATTGAAAGCTCAATTGTAAGAACTGATAGATAGAGGTTTTGCTAGACTGAGTTTTTCGCCCTAGGGTGCTCTTATGTTGTTTGTGAAAAAGAAAGATAGTACGATGAGAATGTGTATAGACTACTGTCAGCTTAACAAAGTGACAATCAAGAACAAATACCCTCTATCGCGGATTGATGATCTGTTTGATCAATTAAAATGGGCAACAGTGTTTTTAAAAATCGATTTGAAATCGAGTTATTACCAGTTGCAAGTTAAAGACTCTGATGTATGAAAGACTGCTTTTAGAATGAGGTATGGTCATTATGAATTCTTAGTTATGCCTTTTGGACTAACGAATGCACCTGCTGTCTTTATGGACTTAATGAACCGAATTTTCAGACCGTACCTAGATCGATTTGTCATTGTATTCATTGATGACATTTTGATTTACTCTCATGATGAATCCGAGCATGATGAACATCTAAGAATTGTACTATAGACTCTGTAAGATAAGCAGTTATTTGTAAAGTTTAGCAAATGTGAATTTTAGTTAAGAGGAGTTGGTTTTTTGGGTCATATAGTGTCAGTCATGGGTATCCAAAGTCGATCCGAGTAAGATTTCTACAATAATAGATTGGAAGCCTCCGAGAAATGTATTCGAAGTCTATAGTTTTCTGGGACTTGCTAGTTATTATAGACGATTTCTGAAAGCCTTTTCGATGATTGTGACTCCAATGATGAAATTGCTTCAAAAAGATGTTAAGTTCGAGTGGTCAGATAAATGCCAGAAAAGTTTCAAGTAGTTAAAAGATTTATTGACTGAAGCTCCAATGTTAGTTCAGCCTGAGTCGGGTAAAGAATTTATAATTTTCAATGATGCATTGTTAAATGGCCTAGGTTGTGTTTTGATGCAAGAAGGCAAAGTTGTAGCTTATGCCTCGAGACTATTGAAGTCGCACGAAAACAATTATCCGACGTATGATCTTGAATTGGCCGCAATAGTATTTGTGTTGAAAATTTGGCGTCACTATTTGTTTGGTGAGAAATGCCATATTTATACCGATTATAAAAGTTTGAAATATTTGATGACTCAGAAAGACTTGAATTTGCGACAGCGAAGATGGTTAAAATTGTTAAAAGACTAGGACTTGATAATTGACTATCATCGGGGGAAAACGAACGTAGTTTCTGATGTTTTGAGCTGAAAGTCCTTATTTGTTTTACGTGCTTTGAAAACACATTTGAATTTGTCTGATGATGGTTCGTTAATAGCCGAGTTGAAATCGAGAACGTTGTTCATACAATAGATTTATGAGGCTCAAAAGTTTGATAATGAACTGCAAGCAAAACGGGTTCAGTGTGAGTCGAATCCTGATTCAGAGTTTCAAGTTGATTCTTATAATTGTTTGAGATTTAAGAATCAAATATGTGTTTCAAGAAATTCAGAGTTGATTCAGATGATTTTGAACAAAGCAAATAGTCGTTGTTTCTTAGTGCACCTGAGAAATGTCTAATGATTTGAAACAGCATTATTTGTGGCATGGCATGAAACGAGATATCTCAGTATTTGTTTCAAAATGTTTGATGTGTTAGCAAGTCAAAGCTGAACATCAAGTGCCGTTAGGTTTATTGTAGCCAATCATGATTCTTGAGTGGAAATGAGATATAGTGACTATGGATTTTGTATCGGGTTTGTCCTTATCTCCGAGAAATAAAAATGCGATCTGGGTTGTTGTTGACCGATTAAAGAAATCAGCTCATTTTGTCCCTGTACGTACAAACTTCTCGCTTGATAAGTTAGCTGAGTTATATATCTCTGAGGTTGTGAGATTGTACGAGGTACCTATTTCCATTATTTCGGATCGAGATTTGAGGTTCACATCGTGGTTTTGGAAGAAACTGCAAGGCGCACTGGGTATAAAGCTACATTTTAGTACCTCGTTTCATCTGCAGATGGATGGTCAATTGAGCAAGTTATTCAGACACTTGAGGATATGCTACGTTGTTGCATTCTTGAGTTCAAAGGTACGTGGGAAAAATATTTGTCGTTAATTGAATTTACTTATAATAATAGCTTTCAATCGAGTATTAAAATGGCACCATACGAAGCTCTATACGGTTGTAAATGTAGAACACTATTGTACTGGACTGAGCTAAGTGAAAATAAGATTCATGGAATTGATCTGATCAGTGAAACTGAAGAAAAAGTAAAAATGATTCGCGATAGTTTGAAAGCAGCTTCGGATCGACAAAAATCTTACGCAGACTTGAAACAGAAAGATATTGAATTTTAGATCGGGGATAGAGTGTTTCTGAAAGTTTCATCATGGAAGAAAATACTCAAATTTGGTAGAAAAGGAAAGTTGACCCCGAGATTCATCGGACCGTATGAAATTACTGAGCGAACTGGGCCAATGGCTTATCGGCTAGCATTGCTGTCTGAGTTAGAGAAAATTCATAATGTATTTCATGTATCAATGCTACGACGATACAGATCTGATCCTTCACAAGTCATTTCCCTGACTGAAGTTGAAATTCAGCCAGATTTATCGTACAGTGAAGAACCGATTAGAATTTTGGCTCGTGAGATCAAAGAGTTGAGAAATAAAAGAATAGTGTTAGTGAAAGTATTATGGCATCATCACGGGGTTAAAGAAGCTACGTGGGAACCCGAGGATGCTATAAGAAAGCAATATCTAAACCTATTCACTGGTAAGATTTTTGGGGATGAAAATCCCTAAAGGGGAGAGTTGTAACAGCCCAGTTTTAGATAAATCAGAATAGTGGTTTCGAAACCACAAATTCGAGGTTAGAAAAATATTCTAATATTATTTTTAGTGTTTATGACAAGTGATAAAATGACTAAATTGTGGAAAATGCGAAAGTAGCATGCTATATGTTAAAAGTGCTTGATTGCTATGAAATTAAAAGGTGGAAGTCCTTATTATGACATTAGACCTATGATAGTGGAAATTGACATGAATAGCCATCCATTAAGTGTTTTTAAAGGATATTAAATAAGATGATTTTGGTAATTAGCTAAGTAAATCATAATTTAATAAAACCAAAGTTAAAAAAATATGTTCATCTTTACCATTCTCAACCAAAAATAAAGAAGAAAAAGCCAATAACAAGCTTGCTATGGTTCCGCCATGTTGATGCTCAATTGAAGGTCCATTTTTGTTCCGTTTTTTATGATCTCTACATTTTTGTGATCGTTGCTTTGAGTACTAGCTAGCCCATGCCTTCATTTTTTAGTTTGTTGGTGATTTTGTAAAATGCCATTGATGAATGCATGAGCTTTGTTATAGATGATAATGAAAAATGATAGATAAATGATAGATTATCATGTTTTGTAAAGTGATGTTTGGTAAAAATGCATATTAGGGATTAAATTGATAAATGTGTAAATTTAGGGGTTAAATTATAAAATAAATAAAAATATTGGGCTACTAGGAGTGTATGAAGAATTCGGCTAGCATGAAATTAGAAAGAAATTATGTAATTTATGTTTTTATGAAATAAGGACTAAATTGTAAGAAATGTAAAAGTTTAGGGCCAAAGTGTAAAAATACCCAAATATGTATTTGTGGACTGAATTGAATGATTTCATGAATAAATAAGTTAAATTTGAATTTATATAGATCAAGAAAGAAAGAAATCGGATTTAGATCAGGGGAAATCAAAAGTTGTCGAGTAGTCGATCTAATCCGTTCATCGTATATACGAGCTAAGTTCATATGCAAATAAATGTCTTTAAATTGATTTATAAATGTTTAATTGTCGTTGAATTGCTATGAATGCTGAACGAGCAAATAGAGCAAGTATCGACGAAGTAATGTTAACCGAAAGTCCCATACGAACCCTAGGAATAGTATAGGATACGATTGTTATGACATTAGGATTTTCGAGATGTGATTACATATAAGACCATGTCTAGGACATTGGCATTGTATCGTGATTACGTGTAAGACCATGTTTGGGACATTGGCATCATTATATGATTTCGTATAAGACACTGTCTGGGACAGTGGCATTGATATGTGATAACATGTAAGACCATATCTGGGATATGACATTGTACAAGCTATATGTGATTTTTGAGTGTCCTTAATGATTTCGAATGGTTCAACAAGAAAAGTCAAGTCGAGAAAAGAATGCGTGAATAAGTTAAGTGATTCAGGTACGTATGAGATTCATACAAGTATTGAAAAGGGAAGTATTTGATGAATTCAATTATGATATTGAATATGTGTACAATGAGAAAGGTTTGTGAACTTATATGTGTTTACTTATAGTTTGCCTAATGATGGAAATGATGTTGATTCTTGTGGTAATTTTATTTGTATATGGCTTACTAAGCTTTTAAAGCTTACCTTATGTGTTCTTTCCTTGTTTTATAGATAATTGAAGCTAGCTCGGACTCGGGGATCATCGGGAACATCATCACACTATCGATCAACTTATTGGTACTTTTGGTGCTTTGTAAATATGGTAAATGGCATGTATAGGCTAGTGATATGATGATATGTTTTGAGTTATGATATAGCCATGAGATTTGGCTTGTATATGATGTAAATATCGGTGTGTATTTGGCCATTTAAGTTGGCTTAATTATGAGTTTGGTAAATGAAATGTGTTGTATTGATTACCTTGTGTTTTGGTATGATTGTCATGACATGTTGTGGATTGGTTTATTGATGATGAAATGGTATGTATTGAGGCATGAAATAGTTAATAAGATGGTGAGAAAATGCATATAGAAGTTAAGGTTATGACTTGTTGTTTTGGCATGTTTTAGGTTATGGATTTTAGCAGTTGAATGGATGGTTATAAATGGTATGATTTGAGCTGATGAAATGGATAGGATTGGTACTGTAAAATTGGTGCATAAAATAGCATGGTTTGGCTGTCTATTAATGTATTGAAATGACATGAAATATGGTGTTTTAGGTAAGCTTGAGAGGGTGAGAAATGACATGATTTACCATATTCTCATGATCATAATTCACTTCTAAAACAACTTACCTTAAAATCGTCATTTCATGAATTAATATTCCTAAGCTTCGTGTACATACTTGTACCATCTCGTAACGAATTGACACTTATTCTCATCTTTGACATACCCGTAAACCACTCGGAATAATAATAGCAGATACTTGGGAATCTTACACGCTAAGTGCCACAAATGTAGCCAATGCTACCTCAATCTCATATTGCATAATTACTCGCTCTCGAGCTAATCAACGGGCCTGCTCACACAAGCTGTCAAGTAACCGCAACATATGCAAGTATACTCAGCCACTGATAGGACGTACGAGACTAGAACCCGGATCACATAAGCACATAACACATGGTAACCCTAGTGATATGTCACTTGTATCATTATCTATTTCTAAGGTTCAAACGGGATTTCTTGTTTATCGAACCGTCGTCGAACTCGTCCGTAAAGTTAAATTCGTCTACACAATTAATCATACAGTTCATGCAATATTAAAGCAGTTAAATACAATTATATTAAAGCTTATTTAACATACGAACTTACCTCGGTTACAAAAATAACTATTAGTTCAATTTAGTCCACAACCTTGTTCTTTCCCCGGTCTAAACTCGAACTTCATTTTTCTTGATCTATAATATCAAATTTAACTTATTTAGTCATCACATTATTCAATTCAGCCCAAAAACACACTATGGCAAAAATTATATTTTACCCTTAAATTTTTGACATTTTACATTTTAGTCCCTATGCTCCTAAAATGAATTTCTTTCAATTTCCTTACAAACTAAGCCTAGCCAAACATTTTTCATGTTTATGACAGCCCAAAATTTTCATTTATTCACATTTTTCTACCCATTTTATAGACTTTTACAAATAACTCTCTATTTGTCTTTTTTACCGAAAATCACTTTACAAAAGTCGTTTAACAAACAACAAACATGCATTTTCTTCCATCAAACATCAAAATACATACATGTTCAACATGGGTAAAATTTTAAACTTCACCTTTCTTTCAAATTAGTCCTTAAAATAGCTAAATCAAGTTACAACGATCCCAAAAATATAAAAATCGTTAAAAACGGGACAAAGACGAACTTACAATCGAGCTTGGAAGTTGGCCAAATCCTAGCTATGGCTTCTCCTTGTAAAATTCAGCTAAGGGGACTAAATTGAAGAAGATGGACACTTTTATTTGTTAATTTTTGACTTTATTTACCAAATGACTAAAATGCCCTTAATGAAAAACTTCAAAATTTTACCTAACCAAGCCCATTTTTTCCATAGTAAATATAATGGTCTAATTACCATTTAAGGACCTCTAATTTAGGACTTCATAACAATTAGGCACCTTTAACATGGAGAACTCAAGTTTTGCACTTATTGCAATTTAGTCCTTCTAGTCAAATTGGACACTCAATCGATAAAATTTCTTAACGAAATTTTCACACAATCATTCAATCATACTGTAGATATTGAAATAATAACAAAATAAATATTTCTACTTCGGATTTGTGGTCCCGAAACCTCTATTCTGATTTAACCCAAAAATGGGTTGTTACAACTCTCCCCCTTTTAGGGATTTTCGTCCCCGAAATCTTACCAAAAAAGAGGTTAGGGTACTGATTTCTCATAGCTTCCTCAGGTTCCCATGTAGCCTCTTCGACCCCGTGTTGTTGCCACAAAACTTTCACTAGAGCTTTGCTTTTATTTCTCAACTATTTAACTTCCCGAGCTAAAATCTTGATCAGTTCTTCACCATAAGTCACATTGGGTCGAATCTCAATCTCTGTCGGTGAGATTATGTGCGAAGGATCTGATTGATAACGGAGCAACATCGATACATGAAACACATTGTGAATCCTTTCTAATTCCGATGGCAAAGCTAATCGATATGCCATTAGCCCTATTCTTTCAATAATCCCATACGGCCCAATGAACCGCGGATTTAACTTGCCTTTGCAACCAAATCTAAGAATTTTCTTCCACGATGATACCTTCAGAAACACTTTATCATCAACCTAAAATTCAATATCCTTTCGTTTCAAATCCGCGTACAATTTCTATCGATCTGAAGCCGCTTTCAAACAATCATGAATTACTTTCACCTTTTCTTTGGTTTCTCTGACCAAATCAACCCCATGAATCTGTTTCTCATTAAGCTCGGCCCAATACAATAGAGTTCGGCATTTACGGCCATACAATGCTTCAAACGGTGCCATCTTTATACTCGATTGATAACTGTTGTTATAAGCAAATTCAACCAACGGTAGGTATTTCTCCCAACTACCTTCGAACTCTAAAACACAATAGCGAAGCATATCTTCGAGAATATGAATCACTCTCTCAGATTGACCGTCTGTTTTCAGATGGAACATAGTACTAAAATTCAACTTTGTACCCAAGGCTTCTTGCAATTTTTTCCAAAATCGCGACATAAACCTTGGATCTCTATCCGAAATAATAGAAGTAGGCACCCTGTGCAATCTAACAATCTCAGTAATGTACAATTAAGCTAGCTTATCAAGTGAATAACCAGTACGTACCAGAATAAAATGAGTCAATTTTGTCAATCTATCAACAATGACCCATATGACATCTTCCTTCTTCAAAGTGAAAGGTAACCCCGATTTGAAATCCATAGTAACTCTATCTCATATCCACTCGAGCATAGTCACAGGCTGAAGTAGACCCAATGGTACTTGATGTTCAACCTTTATTTGTTGGCAAATCAAACATCTCGATACGAATTCAAAAATATCTTGTTTCATACCTGACCACTAATACAATTTCTTCAAATTATTATATATCTTCGTACTTCATGGATGAACAGACTAACAACCACTGTGTGCCTCATGAAGAATTTTCTGAATCAACTTAGTATCTTTCCGTACACAAATCCTACCTCGAAACATCAAACAATCATCGGCCCTAATCTGAAAGTCTGAATCACTATTCGGTTCGCACTGAACTCTCTTAGCTTGCAATTCACTGTCACATTTCTAA
The DNA here is from genome assembly GCA_025698475.1 of Gossypium anomalum. Classification (NCBI taxonomy): domain Eukaryota; kingdom Viridiplantae; phylum Streptophyta; class Magnoliopsida; order Malvales; family Malvaceae; genus Gossypium; species Gossypium anomalum. The sequence continues at coordinate 47,817,330 of CM046963.1, forward strand.
GCCTCGCAAATTTGCTGAAGAAATGCCGTCTAGCTTTTAACTCGGCTAGAATCGATCCATCATCAGACAAAGTCAGTCATGTATTCATTGCTCTCAAAGCAAACAAATATTTCCTACTCAAAGCATCAGCGACTACATTCGCCTTCCTAAGATGATAATCGATTACCAACTCATAGTCTTTCAACAACTCGAGCAATCTCCGTTGTCGCAAATTCAAATCTTTCTGAGTCATCAAATACTTTAAACTCTTGTGATCAGTAAAGATTTGACACTTCTCACTGAATAGATGGTGTCGCCAAATTTTTAAAGCAAACACAATGGCAGCCAATTCCAAGTCATGCGTCAGATAATTCCTTTCGTACGGTTTCAACTGTCTCGAGGCATAAGCTATCACTTTACCCTCTTGCATTAGCATACAACCAAGACCGCTCAATGATGCATCGCTGTATACCACAAACTCTTTTCTCGACTCAGGTTGCACTAATACTGATGCCTTAATAAACAACACTTTCAACTGTTCAAAACTCTTTTGCATTTCTCAGACCATTCAAACTTAACTTCTTTCGGTAACAATCTTGTCATAGGTGTAGCAATCATCAAGAATCCCTTGACAAAACGTTGATAATAATCGGCTAAGCCCAAAAAGCTTCTAACCTCGGATACATTCCTCGGCAGTTTCCAATCAACAATTGCTGAAATCTTACTCGGATCAACCCCTATACCTTCCACTGAAACAATATGCTCCAGGAATTTGACTTCTCGGAGCCAAAACTCACTTTTGCTGAATTTAGCAAATAATTTCTTATCTCTCAAAGTCTACAATACAATTATTAAATGTTCAGCTTGCTTAGACTCATCTCGTGAATAAATTAAAATGTCGTCAATAAAAACAACCACAACTTATCTAAATACGGTCTGAAGATTTGATTCATCAAGTCTATAAAAACTGTAGAAGCATTAGTTAATCCAAAAGGCATAATAAGAAATTCATAATGCCCGTACCTTGTTCTAAACGTGGTCTTCAGCACATCCGAATCTTTAACTCTCAACTAATAATAGCCTGATCTCAAGTCTATCTTCGATAACACTGTTGCCCCTTTCAACTAGTCGAACAAATCATTAATTCTCGGTAAGGGATACATGTTCTTTATCATAACCTTATTAATTAACGATAGTCAATACAAAGTCTCATGGATCCATCTTTCTTCTTGACGAATAACACTGGTGCACCCCAGGGCGAAAAACTTGGTCTTGCAAAACCCTTGTCTGTCAGCTCTTGTAACTGAGACTTCAATTCTTTCAATTTAGTTGGAGCCATTCTATACGAAGCTATCGATATCGGTAAAGTCCCCGGTACCAAATCAATAGTAAACTTAATCTCTCTAATCAGTGGTAACCTAGGCAACTCCTCTAGGAACACATCCAGATATTCACAAACTACCGACACAGATTCAATCTTCAATTCAGACTCTTTCGTATTCAATACAACGTAAGATAAGCTTCAGATCCTTTTCTTACATACCTCTGAGCCGACATTGATGAAATTACAATAGGCAACTCACCCGACTCATCTGGTTCAATCCGAAGAATTTCATTATTTTGGCATTTCAATTCAATAATCTTTCGTCTACAATTCACTACGACATCATGTAAAGTCAACCAACCCATTCCAAGAATTACATTGAACTCATCAAACGGTAAAAGCATTAAGTCAGCCGGAAAACAGTGACCCTGAATCATTAAAAGACAATTCTTGCAAACATTATCAACTAGAAAATATTTGCCTAAGGGATTGACACTTTAATCACATACTCAGTAGACTCAACAGGCAAATTCTTACTACATACCAAATTCATGCAAATATAAGAATGAGTCGATCTAGGATCAATCAATGCAACTACATTAGTATCATAGAGAGAAAATGTATCAATGATAACATAAAGGGATGATGCATCTACGAGAGCACGAATAGCATAAGTTCTAGCAGGTGCTCTAACCTCTGATTTCACAGTTAACTCTTTTGTCACACCTCTACTACTATTCCCACTCCCAGTATTTCTCGGTGGCCTTCCTCGAGTGGCAGTGTTACTTGGCCTTGCATTCTGAAAATTATATTTCTCAGTCATTTCAGGATAATCTCGAATGAAGTGATCTTGGGAGCCATATTTAAAGCAAGCTCGGTTATTCATCCTACATTCACCAAGATTGTAACACCTCTATCCCGTAACCGTCGTCGGAATAGGTAAAGGGCATCACCAGACGGACAGATCATTTTAGAGCAATACAGAATCACAGATATCATATAACATTAATACATAGGCATTCATCCACAATTCACACTTTAAGATGGTTTACGAGACCTAAAACATACATTTAAGAAAGGTCGGGACTAAAATGAACACATTTAGAATTTTCAGAACTTATTCAAAACTTTCAAAACTATCAAAGTCACATGCTAGTGTGCTTAGGCCGTGTGACTCACACGGGCACAAGACACGCCCATGTGGTCCAACCATGCCAAAAATAGTTCCTATACTGACTTTTTCACATGGCCAATAGACACGGCTGTGTGCCATGACCGTGTAATATTTAGCTAGCTACTGACTTAAGCCCATGGCCACAAGGCACGCCTGTGTTCCCTGACCATGTGGCACAATGCAGGCTTGGTTTAAGCCAATTTGCCACCCCTTTTTGGGTTAAATCCTACAAGCAATAATATGCAACATTCATACCAAAATTATCAACCAATTTCATGCTTAAAGATGACCAAATCACATTAGAACATAGCACATTACAAACATACACTAAAACTATATACAAACTTATCATTTGCTAGTCAATTCACATGGCATAACATATATACATATCAAGCTTATATACTTAGATATTCTAGCCTATACATTCCATACTTATAAATATGTACACTTCCAAAAGTACCAAAATAAGTTTGACAGTGTGGTGACAATCCTCGACTATCCCGAGCCTTCAGTAGCTACGATAACTATAAAACAGACAGAAATCACACAGAGTAAGCTACAAAGAGCATTGTAAACCAAATACAATTGGTCTAACTACTAAAGCATATATATACAAAGCAACAATAAGAATTCATAGCCATTTCTCAAAATAGTTCATAAACTTAACCAAGCTCATTTGCTTGTATACATGTCATATTCATTTCCATAATTTCGAACCTACTTCGTATTCACTATTTTTCAGAAACAGAGTCTTTCATATTCAGAAATTGAGTACGATACAAACGTACCTATATAGATTATACATTTCATATATTGATTCTGATATCTAGTACTTTTTAATCACACGGTTCAGAAACAATACAGATACTTGTAATTAGGTATAATGTCGACGTTCCGAACGTGTCTTACATGTAATTCAGTATCGATGCCTCTGTCCCAGATAGGGTCTTATACGAAATTAGATACGATACCGATGTCCCAGACATGGTCTTACACATAAATCTCAAATCGAGGCCTGTGTCCCAGACACGGTCTTACACGATATCTCAGATTGATGTCAACGTTTATTTCTAGACATAAAGTACTTTTTAAATACATATATTATCGAAATTTACTGAGAAATCATTCATCAGGCTCTCAAGGCCATCCAATATAGTTTACAGTGTATATGTGCAGAATTTAGTCACTTTAAAATGTAATTGTAATTTGACTTACTTCCTACGGATTTCAGACGAAAGCAAGTCAACTATTCAACTACTTTATACTTCCCTCGATCTAAATCTGATTTTCTTTGTTCTTGATCTAATACAATTCAAATTCAACTATTCAATCATTCATTTCATTCAGAATACTCCATGAACACATATTTTGGGCACTTTTTACTTTAGCCCTTACATTTTCACATTTTGATAATTTAGTCCATTTATCCCAAAATCACAAATATGCAAAATTCACCAAGACTATAGTTTAGCCAAATATACATAACTTCCATACAAGCCCAAGTAACATATTTAATTCACAATTTAGTCCCTAAAAACTTTATTTTCACAAATTAGCCCAAATAGCTCTGTTTCATCAAAATTCAAAGACAAAGCTTGTAAGTTATCTACCAAGTCTTCATAATTCATCCAAGAACATCACAAAACTCATGATATCAACAATGGCATTTCATGAAATCTTTAACAGAAATAGAAATTCAGACATGGGCTTTGAAGAACACAAAGCAACGATCACAGAAACATAGAAATTATCAAAAACAGACAAAAATTCATACCATAATCAAAGATTAAGCTAGCCGAAACGTAAAAACTCCATGAATGGCTTTCTTGTTCATTACATTCGGCTAAAGATGATAAAAGATGGACTAAATTTCATTTTGGTTTTATTTATTAACCTTTAATAATTATTTTACTATTATACCCTTACTAAAATAATCTTTAAAACATATAAGTCAAGGTCATAATTGTCCACTAGCCTTTCAAATGATTTAATTATCATTTGAGGGCTCCCACTTTAAAAGCCATAGCAAATAAACACTTTTATCAAATAGAATGCAACTTTTACGTTTTACTCGATTAAGTCCCTTTTTTTTTTGCAAAATCGAGCACAGAAACAAACGAATTAAATCATAGAAACTTTGCAGATATAAAATTCACATATCACAGACACTGAAAATAATATTAAAATATTTTTCAGACTCGATTTTGTGGTCCCAAAACCACTATTCCGACTAAGGTCTAAACCAGACTGTTACAAAGATATCGTCTACAATAATGTTGACATTTAGGTCTATTAGACCTAACATTACCAACGCTCGCTATTGACGTAGTTTGGGCCTTGGAACCCGAATATTGCTTCCCACGATCTCTGTTGGGATACCTGGCTAAAGCATTAGAGTGAGTATACAAATCCCTCGACTTCTTTGACGGAGATTGAAATGACTTATTTATCAGTCTTTTTCTTGAGTCTCTAGCCTCAAACTTAGCCTTTCTCTTTTCTTTGCTCAACTCTTCGACTTTGCAAGCTCAATTGACCAGCACGGCAAATTCCTTCATCTCTAAAATCCCAACTAACAATCTGATATCCTTATTCAGCCCATCTTCGAACCTCTTGCACATGATAGCCTCGGTAGAAACACATTCCTGAGCATACTTACTGAGCCTAAAAAACTCTCGCTCGTATTCAACCATAGACATACGACCTTGTTTCAGCTCTAGGAACTCTTTGCATTTTTTATCAATGAACCGCTAACTGATATATTTCTTTCTAAACTCATCTTGAAAGAATTCCCATGTAATTCTTTCCCTTGGCACCACGGATACAAGAATATTCCACCACTGATATGCTGTGTCTCTCAAAAGCGATATAGCACATTTCAAGCACTCATATGGTATGCAAGAAAGCTCATCAAATACCCTGATAGAGTGCTCAATCCAAAACTCTACTCTCTCAGGATCATCGTCAATATTAGCTCTAAATTCTTCGGTCCCTTGCTTTTAAATCTTATCAGCTAGAGGCTTGTTTAGTCTTACCGATTCCACACCTTGGAGAGCTATGGGAACTGGTTGGGGGTTAGGTGGGGGTAAAGGATGTTGGGTAGCCGAATTTGTTCAAACAAGCTCGGCAAACCACTCATTCATCCTTTGGAAGAAGGCTTCTCTAGCCTCTCCTTTCTGACTAACCGTTACTAGTCTACTTTCAGATGGCCCTGTCCCTTCGGCGGGAGCCGGCACATTACTTTCAACATCGTCAACTACCTCTTAGTTTGGAATCCATTTACTATATGAAATCACAATTTAAATTGTCAAGAGTCATCACACTATCACAAATTAAATATGCCATGTATAGCTAGACTCTCACACATGCTACATTAGTTTGAGAATCGAGTAAACCATAGCTCTGATACCACTAAATGTAACACCCCTTACCCATATTCAATGTCAGAACTAGATATAAGGCATTACTGGACTCACATCACAAGCAAACATACAATTTCGAGTCATAAATTTGCATCAAAATTAAAATCATTTGCATTCAACCATAAGGTCCCTAATATGAGCCTATGAGGCCCAAAACATGCTTTGGAAGTGGTCAGAGACTAAACCAAGCACTTAGGAAATGTTTACAAAACTTAGAAAATTTTTCCTATGAACAAGGGTCACACGCCCGTGTGGCTTGAGACACGCCCGTGTGGGAAGGTCGTGTGGTCACACACGCTCGTGCCCTTAACCCGTATAACTCTCTGTTTTGTAATGCATGAACAAATTGATGTCACACGGCCAATTCACATGCCTGTGTGCCCGACCATGTGGTAAATTATATTTTCATAAAATAGGTGCAGACTTCACACGGTTGGGACACATGCCCGTGCCTGAGGCCGTGTCTCTCACACGGCTGAGACACACGCTCGTGTCTCGACCCGTGTGCTCAATTCTGAGCATCTATTTCTCAAAATTAAGGTGCAGGGAACACATGGCCAAAACACATGCCCATGGGGCAGACCGTGTGTCACACACGGCCTAGACACACGCTCGTGTGGACAAAATAAAGGCTATCTATCAAGCCAATTGTCACCCTCATTTACACCTGCACACACAAGTTCAATGGCATAATCCACGTTATGTTTAAGTAACCAAAACATCCATAATCAAGGCTAAATCATATCATTCATTACCAACACTTACATATTTACTATAACATAATTTACCAATTCAATTCATACCAAACTCACATTCACAAGTATCAACATGAATCCTTTCATCAAACATAATTCTACTCAGATTTCCTAGCACACCAAAGGACCCATCTCATCCATTTCACAACAAGTCATTTAACCATAATAAACACATAGCAACCCATTACAAAACACAAAAATATGAAGGCATTAACACATATACTTATATAAATGGGCTTACAATCATTTTAGCCAAAATAAGCCAATTACATGGCTAAATACCAAATCACCTTAAACAAATATAAGTCAATACATTTGGCCAAATCAAATGACACATATAACAAAATGACCAAGTCCCTATACATGCCATACTCTCAAAATGTTTTAAAATCATTGGCACCCAAAAGACAGTTTGATAGTGTGATGCGGCTTCTGACGATCTCCAATCCCGAGCTAGCTTGGTGACACTATAAAAAATTAAAAAACAAAACGGAGTAAGCTATATAGCTTAGTAAGCTCGAAATAAGCAACCTTACCATACATTAATCATACAAGTAATATAAGATAAGGTGACATGATTTACCATATTCTCATGATCATAATTCACTTCTAACACAACTTATCTTAAAATCGTCATTTCACGAATTAATATTCCTAAGCTTCGAGTACATACCTGTACCATCTCGTAATGAATTTACACTTATTCTCATCTTTGACATACCTATGAACCACTCGGAATAATAATGTCAGATACTTGGGAATCTTGCACGCTAAGTGCCACATATGTAGCCAATGCTACCTCAATCTCATATCGCCAAATTTTTAATGCGAACACTATCGCGGCTCACTCTAGATTGTGCGTCAGATAATTCTTTTCATGAGGCTTCAACTGTCTCGAGGCATAAGCTACAACTTTACTTTCCTGCATCAAAACACAACCCAGGCCATTTAACAATGCATCACTGAAAACTACAAATTTTTTAAGCGACTCAAGCAGAACTAACACTAGTGCCTTTATCAATAAAGCTTTCAACTACTCGAAGCTCTACTGACACTTTTCTATCCACTCAAATTTAACATATTTTTGAAGCAATCGTGTCATCGGAGTCGTAATCATCGAGAAGCCTTTCACAAATCGTCTATAATAGCCGGCTAGTCCTAGAAAACTATGGACTTCAGATACATTTCTCGGAGGCTTCCAATCTATAATCGTAGAAATTTTGCTCAGGTCAACTCGGATACCCGCAGCTGAAACTATATGTCCCAGAAAACCAACCTCTCATAGCCAAAACTCATATTTGCTTAACTTTGCAAACAACTGTTTATCTCTTAAAGTTTGTAACATGATTCTGAAATGCTCGGCACGCTTAGATTCATCACGAAAGCAAATCAAAATATCATCAATAAACACAACTACAAATCAATCTAAGTACGCTTGAAAATCTGGTTCATCAAGTCCATAAAAACAGTAGGTGTATTTTTTAGTCTGAAAGGCATAACAAGAAATTCGTAGTGTCTGTACCTTGTTTTAAATGCAGTATTTGGCACATCTGAGTCTTTAACTCGCAACTGGTAATAACCCGATCTCAAATCAATTTTTGAAAACACTGTTTCCCCTTTTAACTAATCAAACAAATCATCTATTCGTGGCAAAGGATATTTATTCTTGATCGTCACTTTGTCGAGTTGTCGATAGTTTATACACATTCTCATCGTGCCATCTTTCTTTTTCACAAATAACACCGATGCACCCCAGGGAGAGAAACTCGGTCTAGCGAAACCTCTATCTGTCAAGTTTTGCAACTGAGCTTTCAATTCTTTTAACTCTGTCGAAGCCATTCTGTACGGAGCTATTGATATTGGCGTTGTTCCCAATACTAATTCAATACCAAAATCAATCTCTCTGATTCAATCTTTGTTTTTGACACTTTCATATCAACTGGTACTAATTCAATCTTTGTTTCTGTCACTTTCGTATCAAGTGCATAAGCAAGATAAGCTTTACACCCCTTTCTCACAAATCTCTGAGCTAACATAGACAAGATCACAACTGGCAAAGTATTCAGATCATCAGATTCAATTTTAATAGTCTTATTATTCTGACATTTCAGTTCAATTGTCTTTTGTCTACTATTCACTATAGCATAATGCATCGTTAGCCAATCCATACCCAAAATCACATCAAATTCATCGAATACAGACAACATTAAATTAGTTTGAAAACAAAAATCCCAATTCATTAACGGACAATTCTTGCAGACTTTGTCAACCAAAACACATTTGCCTAAGGGGTTCGATACTCTAATCATAAATTCAGCAGACTCTACAGGCAAAGCCTTACTAGATACTAAATTCATACATATATAAGAATGAGTTGATCCTGGATCTATCAATGCAATCACATTAGTATTATAAAGAGTGAACGTACCGGTGATAATATCCGGAGATCACGCTTCTTCGTGAGCATGAATAGGTAGGCTCTAGTAGGTGCTCTGGCCTTGAATTTCATAGCTTAATCCTTTGTCGCCCCTCTACTACCACTTACATTTTTAGAAATTCTAGGTGGTCTACCTTTATTCGACGTGTTACTTGGTCTCACATTCTGAGCTTTATCTTTCTCATCCAGCTTAGGACAATCTTAGATGAAGTGATCTAGCGAACCACATTTGTAACAAGCTTTATTACTTTTATTCCAGTATTCTCCAAAATGTTGTCTCCCACACTACTGACACTCGGGTTTGTTGCCTCTTACACTGCCAACACTCGATGCTGATGTAGCTTGAGCTTTAGAACTTGAGTATTGTTTTCTACAATCTCTGTTCGAATATTTGTTTGAAGCATTTGGGCAAGCGTATGAATCTATGGATTTCTTTGACAAAGATTGATACGGCTTACTCATCGATCTTTTTCTCAAGTCTCTAGCTTCTGAATCTGCTTTTCTCTTTTCTTTGCTAAGATCCTTAACTTTACAAGCTCTTTCAACCAAAACGACAAATTCTTTCAACTCTAGAATTCTGACTAGTAGTTTTATATCTTTGTTCAACCCGTCAACAAACCACTTACACATAATCTCTTCGGTAGAAACAAATTCTCTGGCATACTTCTCAACTGTACAAATTCTCTTTCATATTCTGTCACTGCCATTCGACCTTGTTTTAATTCTAAAAACTCTTTGTGCTTTTGATCGAGAAATCTTTGACTAATGTATTTCTTTCAGAATTTGGATTGAAAGAATTCCCAAGTAACTCGTTCTTTCAGAACCATAGATATCAAAGTGTTCCATCATTGATAAGTGGTGTCTCTCAGCAAAGATACAACACATTTAATACATTCATCAGGAGTACAAGACAATTCATGTAACACCCCTATCCCGAGACTGTCGCCAGAATAGGTAAGGGGCATTACCGGACTTGTAACTCATGTCAGAACAATAAGATTTTGAACTTTTTCTTGAAATGAAGATCATTCATTTAAATGAGTACTAAGCACAGCCAGGGATAAAATTTAAACTTCTCTAAGTAAACATTCAAAAGATGCCATTTTCGCATGGCTTATATACATTAACCAAAAATATTCTTCCGCCACTAGTCTATTCTATACATGCCATAAGATAATCCAAACCATAGCAGTACCAAGCAGTGGATAGTGATAGTGTGACTAGTTGCTGACGATCCCCGAGCCTGTAGCTTCCAAATGAGATCTATAAAACAGAGGAAACAAAGTAAACAGAGTAAGCATTACAATGCTTAGTAAGTTTTAAGCAGTGTCAACAGATAACAATCAAATTATAGCATAGTTGTTTGTATTTTTATTTCACTCTTCCTTCGGGCATACCATCCCTTTACCGAATATGCCCATCTCATCATATATATAATAGGCGGATAAACTTTTAAAAGTGAGCCCATGTGACATAGATATATTGTATAATTTCACATAACCCCTCACATCGATCGATGTCACATAATCATAGGAATAGTCTCATAGATTGCTCACATATGCATCTCATAACTACCTTATGATTTAGTTCAAATCAAGCTCACATATAAACTTGGAGTACATACTGTTTAACCTTTCGCATTGAATATATCTATAAGAAATTCTTATTGCGAAGTCTTATAGCTTTAACCTCTACTCGGATTATCGGCGAGACCTTTAGCTCGGATGAAATCCTCACACGAAGTCGTGTGGTCTTAACCTGAAATAGTCACCACATATGGTCATCTGGTCTTAAATCCGGGTTTACATCATAGAGTTTCATGCATATTTATTCACATGTTACAACATTCACATCGACTATCATATTTGTAATTCATTTACCTCATCAAATACCTAATAAAACACACCTTCCACAAATCATCATTTGGCCACAACGTATATATATATATATATATATATATATATATATATATATATATACAAATCTCATACATATCTATACGTTAGCCATTTGGCTTTACCACATATCCGTCTCATACACGTTTCGCATTAGCCATTCGGCTTCGCCACATATATACACTTTCACGTTCATCACATTGGCCATTCGGCCTTATCACATATATGCATGTTCACATTCATCACATTGGCCATTCGGCCTTATCACATATATGCATGTTCACATTCATCACATTGGCCATTCGGCCTTATCACATATATGCATGTTCACATTCATCACATTGGCCATTCGGCCTTATCTCATGTATACACATTCATATTCATCATGTAAAATCCTAAATCAAAATATAAATTTTCATGTATTCACATCACAATTATCCAAATATACTTCACATACCACATATACTATCATGTATACACTTTGTCTTGGCCGAATTTACATCTATCATTTTCCAATGAATAATTCAATTTCACGTCATACTATCATTTCATATTCGAATACTTATAAACTTACAATTTCACAAATTTTAATATCAAAGATCCATCTAACACTCATATATCACTTTACATTATCACGCTTTAGATTTCACGTATGGTTTAATCAATAGCTTATGAGCAACTAAAACAAGTTTTATCCATGTTTACAACAAAATCACATTTTCACTACAAGCTGTTTTCCTGAGCAATAGTCACTAAATTATTTATAACTAGAGCTAAAAAAACTCCAAATCAATTGCCGTAAATTTTCCCTGAATATAGACTCATATATCTTCCATCCATAAAATTTTCAGAATTTTTGGTTTGGCCAATCAATACCAGATTTTTCTTAAAGTTTCCCCTGTTTCACTGTTTGACTAATCTGACCACTCTTCAATACGAATCAAATTTCTCATTGTGCAGAATTCAAAATGTGTTCTATTTGATTTCATTTGAAACTAGACTCATTAAGGAGTCTAAGAATATAAATTTTATCTTATAACGATTTTTGTGCAATTTATAATGATTTTCTAAAAACAGAACAGGGGATTTTGAGTCATTCTGACACTGTCCCACACAACTGTAAATATCTCTTTATAGGAAATTTCTTTGCTTACACTGTCTCTTTTATAAGAAACTAGACTAATTAAGCTTTGATTACATATTTTATTCAGCCTATGATTCCACACCAACAATTTATAGTGATTTTCTAAAATTACATTACTGCAGCTGTCCAAAGCAAATTATTACAATTTGCTTTTAAATTTCCAAGTCTAAACACTTATGAACTTACCGTTTGAGTTTAAGACATATCATGGCCACATCATATCTTATTAAATCAACTCATTATGTCCTATTATGATTGAATTTACTCAACGTTGAATCACTTAAAACTTACCTCGAAGCGGTCGACGACTAGATATCCACGGCTATTCGTTTACTTTCTCTTTATCCAAAATTGCCCCTCTATGCTCTTGAGCTTAATTAACAAAATTTAAACTATTTTAATCACCTTGTTATATCATTAAAAACAACAAGGTAAATCTTCTCAATGAAACTCATACATAAGGCAACACCTCGATACATCCGCACACATTCGGTATTTCATTAAAACCATCCCAAATACATTTACCTAGGTATCACCATGTCGCCTTATATACATATACTAGTTATGTGGTCAATTTTACCGATGACCTATGCATATAACTAATTACACCTTTAATAATATTCACAAAGCCGATTATCCACATGACTACCTTAGCATATTATTAGTTAGCTTCTTATCCAAATTTGCTATAAAGAAAATTAACTCATACCCTCAAGTGCATAAGCAATTGCATCCAAAGGACACTTTAAATGCATGTTATGAAAGTAACCGAATGCACATATATTTATAGCAAGACATCATATACTTCAAAACCAACCATCAAGGCATAAAGCTGAACCTTCAAAATCAATTATCAATATACGTTCAAACATGCCTTCCTACAAATATACAAGTTCTCCCTTGGTTAAACTAAATCATGCTTTAAGGTTTAACACATTTGACCATTAGAGAGTTAATCAAATTAGCCTTCAATTTTTCTATACACCCACCAATTAACCGAATCTCATTTAATCAAATTTATTTCTTGACAATTTCATCACATTCGGCACAAGCAACTTCATTTCAATTATGCCACTCTTAAACTTATCCATAATACCTAAGTTCATTTAGTAGCTAGGCAACAATTATACAAAAACAACTAGTATTTAACAACAATGTACTTAACCAATTCCTTAAGCATACATTCGGCAATATATATATATATATATATATATATATATATATATATATATATATTAATGACTAAAACACTTAGGCCAATTCTAAAACATCCACAACTATTCAATTTTACCAAGCTCAACTCATCTATAATCAACCCTTAATACACTAAAGCATCAAAAACAACATCAAAGAAATTCAAACCTCCATGACCGAATTTCATCTTCATAAATTTACAAAAACATTTGCCATGAGCTAGCTTCTATACTTGATGACCACTCCAAATATACAAAGATTTTTTTTTTTTTATGAAAGAGCATTAACATACCTTAATCCACTTAAAGGTGACCAAATGCCTTAACTTGAATTTCTTCTTTTCTTTCCTTAGGTACGGCAATGGAAGAAGAAAAGATGAACCAACTTTGTTTTTATCACCCATTTCTTTTAATATAAGTTCATATTTCATTTTCTTTATTCATTTAACATTTAATTTATTAATATAAAAGGCATAAAATGTCAATCATCCACTAACCTTGCCGTCCACTAACTTAAGGAAGGGATATTTAACATGCAAGTCCCCATATTTTAAACCATACAATATTGGGCCACTACAAATTAACCTATCACATTTTCAAGTTTCTCACATAAATCCTTTTTAATAATTCCACATTCAAAAGACAAAATTAAGACACGACACTTTCACACATGAAACTTTACATATAATAAACATAGAAAAGAGAATTTATATAATTTTGTGACTCGATTTTGTGGTCCCGAAACCACTTTTCGACCAGGGTCAAATTAGGGCTATTAAAATTCATCGGATACTTGAATCGTATTTTTGAGCCAGAACTCAACCCTCTTAGGATCATCATCAATATTAGCTCTAAACTCTTCAGCCCCATGTTTACGAATCTTATCTACTGGCCTGGCTACACGGCCGTGTGACCCCTATAGTTTTGAAAATTTTTGCTATTTTCTGATAATTTCTTTGAGTTTTTGATTTAGTCTTGAATTATTTCTAATGCATATTTTGGCCCTCGAGGGCTCGTTTAAGGGACAATATGTATGTTTTGACTCAATTTTAATATGTTTATTGATATGATATGAACTGTTTATAAATATGTGTTCATTTGATTTGAAAATTTTGGTACTGTTCTATAACCCTATTTTGGCGACGGATACAGGTTAGGGGTGTTACATGAATACAATGTAAGTTCTACTTTAAATATTACTGATTTATCTCCCTCTGATGTTTCAAATTTGAGGATGAATCTTTTTGAGGAAGAAGGGAATGATGTGAGTCTCAAGGACAAAAATCAGGCTCATGAACGTGATAAGCTGAATTTTTCTCAAGGCCAAATAACAAGGTCGAAGGCCAAGCAAATCCGAGCAAGATTGAACGGGACCATCAAAGAATTTGTTACCAAGGCCTTATATGCGCACATGATCGAAAAAAATCAAGATTCACTTTCTTGTTTCCAAGAAAATTAAGAAACGGAATCTTGATCCAATTTTGCTATTTCGGATAATTTCAAGAATCAAGAAAATCAAGATTTCAAATCTTAGAAATCTTGGTCCAAGAAACTGAATCTTGCAGCCAAGGTGCATTGGATTTCATGTACGAGCTTGAACGAACCAATTTTGAGAGCAAACAGATCACAAGACTAAGTTCTTGAAAAAATGACCCATTAAGATGTCTATAAGCCCATCCTGAAGTTTGGAAAGAAATTTAATTGAAGAGAAGACCATATTATCAAAGTGGCTTAAATTGTAAAATATTTAAACTATAGGTCCAATTTTATTTTAATAGATGGACCATCATGTAAGAATTCAGCCCAAGGAGCCCATTTAATTCATTTGGTTGAATTCCCATTAAAAGTCCATGCTTAGAATTATTATTTTTTATTTGATGAGTTGTCATGCTAGTTATTCCATTAGGGTTAGAAAAACTTATTTTGGGGGCTTATAAGTAGCATGGTCGTCCACTTTATGCACATGTAACAACCCCTTTTTCAGTGGGGTCGAAAGTGTGACAACCCTAATTTGACCCTAGTCGGAAAGTGGTTTCGGGACCACAAAACTGAGTCTTATAAATAATTTAAAATTTTTATTTCATGATTATGACGTGAGTAAATGCATGTGCGAAAGTTTCGTACATTAATTTGGTCAATTGTTGTAAAATTATCAAAATGGACTTATATGAAACAAATTAGAAAGTGATAAGATAATTAATAAGGATCAATTAGTGCATGATTAAACAAAGGTGGTCTTGCATGTCAAATTTCCTTTTTTTTCAATTAGTGGCCGGCCATGATATGATGATATCCACCAAGTTAAATTTAATACAATATTAAATTTTATTTGAGAAAATAATAGTAAATAAAAAATTAAAGAAAATATGTTCATCTTGTTTCTTCTCTATTGAAAACAAAGAAAAAGAAAAGGAAAGAAAAACTTAAGGGATTCTAGCCATGCTTGTATGCTAGGAAGAGGTATGTTTGATGTTATCTTTTGAAATTCATGCATGTTTTAAGTTGCTATCTTGAATTCAAACTTAGCCCATGGTTTAAATTTTGTTTTTCTTATTAAGATTGATAGAAATGAATTCGCCATGGATGAGTACTTCTTGAATTATGTTTTGATGGTGTGATGATTGGAGCATGAAAATGGTTAATTGTGAATGTGTTATAAATGGGGATTAGATGTGAGTTGGGTGAATTAGTAAGTGATGAATTTTGGTAATGGATTGAAATGTTCACTATGGGATGGATAGGAAGAAATGCCTTAAAAATTTCTTTGTTGAATGTGGTAAGAAATGAAAGTTTAGATTTGATTATTGAAATTGGAATTTAGATGATAATTGATTCGTGAGTATGATATGAACAAATGTGTGAATTAGTTAGCTTAAGATTTTTTCGGCTAGGTGATTAATTGGTAGAAATCAAAGGTTAAAGGAAATGAAAATTTCATTATATGGGAGTATGTATATTCGGCCACATAGATTAAAATATATAGGTGAAGACAAATTTGATTATAGGTGAATGGCCATAAAAGGGTACATGTGTGAAATTAATTTAAATTCTTTAAGATAAATTAAAAGCGATGATGTTGGCCTAATTGATTAAATTTTTATAATGGATATGAACCTTGAAATGAAATAAATCCTAGACTATGTTACCTTGGAAGTAAGAGTGCATTCGGTTTTGAGATCACTTGCATTAGGTAGTTAAAATGCAAATGTTTGAACAAAAATGGTGGATTTTATATATAGATATGTATGTGTACATATTCGGATATCAAAGTAAAAACATAAGTGATGTTGAGTTTAAGTTTTGCACATACTGGCTATACATATATATATCTATATAAATGTATGTCCATTCATAATATCACCTTTGGACTATATGCATATTAAGTTGTCTAGAAATGAGTAGTTAGCAAGAATGGTTGCCGAATGTCAATTACATATATACATATATATATATGCTTGTGTGACCGGATTTTTGATAGTAGGGTGATAGCATGTAGTTATTAGCTAAATAGCTCAAAAACATATGGTAGGAAAATAAGAATTTATCATGAATATTTTATGAGATGAGATCATAAATATTTAGATATAAAAAATTTAACAAAACGGTTAAACTAATTGACTCATTGATTTAGCTCAAGAAGATAAAGGAGGAGAATCAAACAAAGGCAAAGGAAAGGTCATCGAGTAGAATAGAGAGTTGGAACCGTCCTACCCAACACAAGGTAAGTTGTTAAGCACAACTATTGTATTGACATGTATCGTCCTACTACCTAGGTATGTATACCGAATGGTAGAATATAAATATATATATATATACAAATGCTTGTATTGAGTTGATGATCTCGGCACTAAGTGTGCGGGTATGAACATTTACGATGATAAGGTAGGCACTAAGTGTGCGAGTTTGAATTCTCGCACTAAGTGTGCGAGTTTGATTATTAAGCACTAAGTGTGCGAGTTCGATTATTAAGCACTAAGTGTGCAAGTAAGATTAATAAGCACTAAGTGTGCGGACTTCTTTGTGTAATTTCAAATAATTATGAATGTTATGTGTACGACTTTATCGAGTAAATTATGAGCAGTTGAATGAGTAGATACTTTGATTTCATGAAATCATAGATATTATGTTTATATATATAGAACTGAGCTTAGTAAGCCGGAAACTATGTGGGGTGGTATTTAAAGTGAAGAACGTAAGGTCATGGTGGTATGGATGAGATATTAAAATTACTATAAACTAAACAACAACAAAACGATAAGTAGCAATGCATCGAGAATTATGTAAATTATTGATATGAGATGGTAATGAGGAATTGGATATTTGGGATTTTGTAATATTTATTTATTGTGTTTGTTTCTTTCAAGCCCTTTTTCTAAATGGACGATAGTGCTATGCTTATAACTTACTGAGTTTATACTCATTGTTGCGTTGTTTGCCACTTGTTTAGGTTCTTGCGATCCACTCTTGTATGCCCCGGAACCATCGTCAAAGTCATCACACCATCCTTCAGCGTTTTGGTACTTACTTTTGTTTTAGCCGAATTCTAGTAAACATTACGGCATGTATAGGTTAAAATGTATCTCGTTCAAAGTAGTATGTGTAAACTTCGGCCATGCTAATATGGTTTAGTTACTAGGCTTATTTTGGTCGTGCCCAGATATGGATTAAATTATTTTGGTTAAAAGATTATATTTTATAAGTGAAGGTTGTATATAAAATGTTAAGAAAAATTTATCTACTTAATTGTTTCAATTAAATTGCGAGTTAACGTATTCACATTTTATTAGTATGTATAAAAATCTTCTATACTAAAAGACTTAGTATTATGGGTGTTACATTTATTGGTATCAGAGCTACGGTTTAGTCAGTTCTAGGACTACAGTAGAACGCATTTGAGTCTAGCTATACATGCCTTAATGTTAGTATATGATAGTGTGATGGCTTTTGACGGTTGAAATTATTGTTTTGATTAGTAAATGGAACCTAATCACGAGAGAGCCTTGGCGGATGATGTTGAAAGTGTAGCGGTGCTGCTCTGCACAAGGAACACCTTTCTTTGAACCTCAATCTCGCAAATAATCAAGATGATGGGGCAAAACAAGCCTTCTTTTCTATGATGAATGAATGGGTCGCACAATATGCCCGGACTAACCTTATTGCTCAACCGTTTCCAAACTTAAATAATCCGCCTCAGGTTCCTAACATACCAACGAATATTGATCCTTTGAGTCTGAGTAAACCTCCTGTAGATTTGGTGAGAAAGCGCGGGTGAGGAATTTCGAGCTACGACTCATCGATGATCTTTGAAAAGGTGAGTTTTGGCTTGATAACACCATTCGCGTTTTTGAAGAGCTTTCGTGCACGCCTGATGAGTGCCTAAAGTGTGCTATATCTTTAATGCGGGACACGGCCTATTATTGGTGGAGAACTCTGATCTCTATTGTTCCAAAGGAACGTGTTACTTGGGATTTCTTTCAGGAGGAATTTCAAAAGAAGTATATTAGTCAACGATTCATTGATCAAAAGCGTAAAGAATTTTTGGAGCTCAAACAAGGTCGTTTGACAGTATCTGAATACGAACGCGAATTTGTAAAACTCAGTCGATATGCTCGAGAATGCGTAGCTGATGAAGTTGCTATGTGTAAAAGATTTGAAGAAGGATTGAATGAAGATTTAAAGCTACTGGTGGGTATTTTAGAGATAAAGGAATTCGTAACACTGGTTGAACGGGCTTGCAAAGCGGAAGAACTCGGGAAGGAGAAAAAGAAAGCTGAATCAGAAGCCAGAGACTTTCGTAAAAGAACGGCGGGTAAAACTACTTTTTCGACTCCAAAGAAATTCAGGGACGATACTAACAAATCAAAAGCGGCTCTGAGGAATTTCTATTAGGGGAGCGATCGTCAACGGATTCTCGAGTTACTTGATTGCAAGTGTGGGTAACAACCGACAACAAAACCCGAATGCGCACAATGTGGAAGGCGACATGTAGGTGAATGTTGGGGTAAGTCTATTAACCGAGCTCTGTTATAGATGCGGATCGCGGGATCATTTTATTCGAGATTGTACGGAAACGATGGAGAAGAATAAGGTACAAGGTACGAGATCGATCGCACAACAAATGACTAGAGGTAGACCATCGAGAAATACCGGAGGTAGGAGTGGGGGTCGAGAGGGACTTCGACACTGGTGATCGATCGAGACTCGTGCTCTGCGCAGAGCTTATGCCATCCGTGCTCGAGAGGAAGCATCTTCTCCTGATGTTATCACTGGTACTTTTACTCTCTTTAATACTGATGTCATTGCTTTGATTGACCCTGGTTCCACTCATTCATATATATGTGAGACTTTAGTATCTAGTAAGACTCTACCTGTCGAGTCTACTGAGTTCGTAATCCGAGTGTCAAATCCCTTGGGTCGTTATGTACTTGTGGATAAGGTGTGTAAGAAATGTCCTCTAGTAGTCAGAGACTCCTGCTTTCCAGCTGATTTGATGCTCTTACCGTTTGATGAATTTGATGTTATCCTTGGTATGGATTGGTTGACCGTTCATGATGCAGTAGTGAATTGCAAAAGAAAGACTATTGATTTGAAATGTGCAAACGATGAGATAATCCGAGTCGAATCTTCTGATAGGATCGGGTTACCAGCAGTTATATCCTCGATGATGGCCCAAAAACATGTGAGAAAGGGGTGTGAGGTCTATCTAGCATACGTGTTTGACGACAAAGAGTTAGGAAAGAAGCTTGAATCAGTGCCAGTGGTCTGTGATTATCCGGATGTTTTTCCTGAGGAACTACCGGGGTTACCACCTGTTCGGGAGGTAGAGTTTGGCATTGAACTTGTACCTGGGACTACACCGATTTCTACAACTCCTTATCGTATGGCACCAACGGAATTGAGAGAATTGAAAACCCAGTTGCAAGAGTTGATGGATAGAGGTTTCGCTCGTCCAAGTTCCTCACCTTAGGGTGCACGAGTCTTTGTTTGTGAAAAGAAGGACGGAACCATGCGATTATGCATCGACTATCGTCAATTGAATAAAGTGACAATAAAGAATAAATATCCGTTACCGCGTATTGATGATTTATTCGATCAGTTGAAAGGGGCCTCTGTATTTTCGAAGATAGATTTGAGATCGGGATATTATCGATTCTGAGTTAGAGACTCGAGATATCCCCAAAAGCGCTTTGAGCGAGATATGGACACTATGAGTTCTTAGTAATGCCATTTGGGCTTACTAATGCCCCGCAGATATTTATGGATTTGATGAATCGGATTTTGGACCATATCCGGATCGGTTTGTAGTTGTGTTTATCGATGACATTTTGGTCTATTCGAGAAACGAGCCCGAACATGCCGAGCACACGAGATTAGGTTACGGATTTTTTGCGGGACAAGCAATTGTATGCTAAGTTCGGTAAATGTGAGTACGTTGAGAGAAGTTAGTTTTTCGGGTCATGTGGTGTATGCATGACGGTATTCGAGTTGATCCGAGTAAAATTACAGACCATACTTAATTAGAAGCCTCCGAGGAATATTATGAAGTTGGAGCTTTTTGGGACTTCTTTGGTTATTGAGACGTTTTGTAAAGGGTTTTTCAACGATAGCCACACCAATGACAAGACTACTTCAGAAAGATGTTAAGTTTGTTTGGTCAGAAAAATGTCAGAGAAGTTTCGATCAACTGAAAACTTATTTAACTGAAGCTCCAGTGCTAGTTCAACCCGAATCCGGTAAAGAGTTTGTTATCTACAGTGATGCGTCTTTGCTTGGGTTGGGTTGTGTGTTGATGCAAGAAGGTCGAGTGGTAGCATATGCATCAAGACAGTTGAAGCCACATGAGAAGAACTATCCGACTCATGATCTCGAGTTAGCTGCAATTGTTTTCGCTTTGAAAATATGGCGACATTACTTATTTGGCGAGAAGTGTCATGTATACTCGGATCATAAAAGCCTCAAATATTTGATGACTCAGAGAGAATTGAATTTGCGACAAAGACGTTGGCTCGAGTTGTTGAAAGATTATGAACTGGTCATCGACTATCACCCGGGAAAGGCTAACGTAGTTGCTGATGCGTTAAGTCGCAAATCATCGTCGCACACGAGCAATGAACGCATTACTTGTCCGCTCTATCCGATAATGCGTTAGTAGCAGAATTAAGGGCTAGACCACTGTGGATTCATCAAATTAGTGAAGCTCAAAAAGTCGATGGTGAATTGGTTGCTAAACGAGTTAAATGTGCCGCGGGTACAGAATCAGAGTTTCAAATTGACGACGACGATCGTTTAAGGTTTGAAACCGATTGTGTGTTCCAAGAAACTCGAACTTATTCGATGATTTTGGGTGAGGCTCATAGTAGTCGAATGTCGACACCGGGAAGTACGAAAATGTACAATGATCTAAAGCGTCAATTTTGGTGGCTGGTATGAAACGAGACATTTCGACTATGTTTCAAAGTGTTTAATATGTCAACAAGTGAAAGCGGAACATCAAGTGCCTTCGGGATTACTTCAACCAATCCGTGATACCGAATGGAAATGGGATCGAATCACTATGGATTTTGTATCCGGTTTGCGGTGACTCAAAGTAAGAAAGATTCAATCTGGGTGATTGTAGACAGATTGACGAAGTCGCTCATTTTATCCACGTCCGTATGGATTTTTCACTTGATAAATTGGCGAATTATCGTTTCTCAAATCGTTCGATTACATGGAGTACCTAATTCAATTGTATCCGATAGGGACCCGAGGTTTACATCACGATTTTGGAAGAAATTGCAAGAAGCCTTGGGTACCAAGTTGCACTTTAGCACTTTTCATCCCGCATCGATGGTCAATCCGAACGGATAATTCAAATACTCGAGGACATGTTGAGATGTTGTATCCTAGAGCTTGGTGGTTCGTGGGAGAGATATCTACCTTTGGTCGAATTTCGCTTACAACAATAGTTTTCAATCAAGTATCAAGATGGCACCTTATGAAGCTTTATATGGTCGTAAGTGTCGCATAATCGTTATTTTGGACCGAGCTTAGTGAGAGTAAAATCTTGGGGTTGATTTAATCGGGGATCTTTGAGCAGAAAATAAAGATAATCGGTGAAAGCTTGAAAGCGACTTGGATCGTCGAAGTCCTATGCGATTTGAAAGCGGAAGGACATTGAATATCGGTTGGAGATAAGGTGTTTCTTAAAGTTTCACCTTGGAAAAAAGTACTCAGATTCGGCCGTAAAGGCAAACTAAGTCCGAGGTTCATCGGGCCGTACGAGATATCCGAACGAATTGGGCCAGTTGCTTTTCGGTTGATTTTACCCCCTGAACTTGAGAAGATTCACAACGTTTTTCATGTCTCAATGCTTCGACGTTATAGATCCGATCCATCCCACTTACTTAATCCATTAGAAATTGAAATCCAACCTGATTTGAGTTATGAGGAAGAACCGGTTCGTATTCTAGCGCATGAAGTAAAAGAATTACGAAATAAGAAAATTTCTTTAGTAAAAGTACTGTGGGTTAAACACGGAGTTGAAGAAGCTACTTGGGAACTTGAAGACACTATGAAGGATCGATATCCTAACCTATTCACGGGTAAGATTTTTCGGGGACGAAAAATTCTTTAAGAGGGGGAGAGTTGTGACAACCCTAATTTGACCCTAGTCGAAAAGTGGTTTCGGGACCACAAAACCGAGTCTTATAAATAATTTAAAATTTTTATTTCATGATTATGACGTGAGTAAATGCATGTGCGAAAGTTTCGTACGTTAATTTGGTCAATTGTTGTAAAATTATCAAAATGGACTTATATGAAACAAATTAGAAAGTGATAAGATAATTAACAAGGATCAATTAGTGCATGATTAAACAAAGGTGGTATTGCATGTCAAATTTCTTTTTTTTTTCAATTAGTGGCGCCATGATATGATGATATCCACCAAGTTAAATTTAATACAATATTAAATTTTATTTGAGAAAATAATAGTAAATAAAAAAATTAAAGAAAATATGTTCATCTTGTTTCTTCTCTAGCTGAAAACAAAGAAAAAGAAAAGGAAAGAAAAACTTAAGGGATTCGGCCATGCTTGTATGCTAGGAAGAGGTATGTTTGATGTTATCTTTTGAAATTCATGCATGTTTTAAGTTGCTATCTTGAATTCAAACTTAGCCCATGGTTTAAATTTTGTTTTTCTTATTAAGATTGATAGAAATGAATTCGGCCATGGATGAGTACTTCTTGAATTATGTTTTGATGGTGTGATGATTGGAGCATGAAAATGGTTAATTGTGAATGTGTTATAAATGGGGATTAGATGTGAGTTGGGTGAATTAGTAAGTGATGAATTTTGGTAATGGATTGAAATGTTCGGCTATGGGATGGATAGGAAGAAATGCCTTAAAAATTTCTTTGTTGAATGTGGTAAGAAATGAAAGTTTAGATTTGATTATTGAAATTGGAATTTAGATGATAATTGATTCGTGAGTATGATATGAACAAATGTGTGAATTAGTTAGCTTAGGATTTTCGGCTAGGTGATTAATTGGTAGAAATCAAAGGTTAAAGGAAATGAAAATTTCATTATATGGGAGTATGTATATTCGGCCACATAGATTAAAATATATAGGTGAAGACAAAGTTGATTATAGGTGAATGGCCATAAAAGGGTACATGTGTGAAATTAATTTAAATTCTTTAAGATAAATTAAGGGAGTGATGTTGGCCTAATTGATTAAATTTTTATAATGGATATGAACCTTGAAATGAAATAAATCCTAGACTATGTTACCTTGGAAGTAAGAGTGCATTCGGTTTTGAGATCACTTGCATTAGGTAGTTAAAATGCAAATGTTTGAACAAAAATGGTGGATTTTATATATAGATATGTATGTGTACATATTCGGATATCAAAGTAAAAACATAAGTGATGTTGAGTTTAAGTTTTGCACATACGGCTATACATATATATATATCTATATAAATGTATGTCCATTCATAATATCACCTTTGGACTATATGCATATTAAGTTGTCTAGAAATGAGTAGTTAGCAAGAATGGTTGCCGAATGTCAATTACATATATACATATATATATATATATATGCTTGTGTGACCGGATTTTTGATAGTAGGGTGATAGCATGTAGTTATTAGCTAAATAGCTCAAAAACATATGGTAGGAAAATAAGAATTTATCATGAATATTTTATGAGATGAGATCATAAATATTTAGATATAAAAATTTAACAAAACGGTTAAACTAATTGACTCATTGATTTAGCTCAAGAAGATAAAGGAGGAGAATCAAACAAAGGCAAAGGAAAGGTCATCGAGTAGCCGAGTTGGAACCGTCCTACCCAACACAAGGTAAGTTGTTAAGCACAACTATTGTATTGACATGTATCGTCCTACTACCTAGGTATGTATACCGAATGGTAGAATATAAATATATATATATACAAATGCTTGTATTGAGTTGATGATCTCGGCACTAAGTGTGCGGGTATGAACATTTACGATGATAAGGTAGGCACTAAGTGTGCGAGTTTGAATTCCCTGCACTAAGTGTGCGAGTTTGATTATTAAGCACTAAGTTAATGAGTTCGATTATTAAGCACTAAGTGTGCAAGTAAGATTAATAAGCACTAAGTGTGCGGACTTCTTTGTGTAATTTCAAATAATTATGAATGTTATGTATACGACTTTATCGAGTAAATTATGAGCAGTTGAATGAGTAGATACTTTGATTTCATGAAAGCATAGATATTATGTTTATATATATAGAACCGAGCTTAGTAAGCCGGAAACTATGTGGGGTGGTATTTAAAGTGAAGAACGTAAGGTCATGGTGGTATGGATGAGATATTAAAATTACTATAAACTAAACAACAACAAAGCGATAAGTAGCAATGCATCGAGAATTATGTAAATTATTGATATGAGATGGTAATGAGGAATTGGATATTTGGGATTTTGTAATATTTATTTATTGTGTTTGTTTCTTTCAAGCCCTTTTTCTAAATGGACGATAGTGCTATGCTTATAACTTACTGAGTTTATACTCATTGTTTGCGTTGTTTGCCACTTGTTTAGGTTCTTGCGATCCACTCTTGTATGCCCGGAACCATCGTCAAAGTCATCACACCATCCTTTGATGTTTTGGTACTTACTTTTGTTTTAGCCGAATTCTAGTAAACATTACGGCATGTATAGGTTAAAATGTATCTCGTTCAAAGTAGTATGTGTAAACTTCGGCCATGCTAATATGGTTTAGTTACTAGGCTTATTTTGGTCGTGCCCAGATATGGATTAAATTATTTTGGTTAAAAGATTATATTTTATAAGTGAAGGTTGTATATAAAATGTTAAGAAAAATTTATCTACTTAATTGTTTCAATTAAATTGCGAGTTAACGTATTCACATTTTATTAGTATGTATAAAAATCTTCTATACTAAAAGACTTAGTATTATGGGTGTTACAGAAAGCATTGGTTTCAGGACCACAAACCTTACAAGTAAGTTTGTATGATTGGTATTAAAATTATACGAGTTAATAGTAATTTTTATATTGGATTTTGATTTGATAATTTTATGATTTTAAACAATTGAATTAAAAGTTAGTCTAAGTGATTGGGTTCAAAAGTTAAGTGGTTATTGAAAATAAGTTATTAGGGCCTCGTTTTCGTAATATAAAGCCGCATATTTTTATTAAATATTTATAGAGTCGTATTATATGTGAATTGAAGTTGGGTCCGGTAATTTTGATAATTTATTGCTTAATTGAGGTAAAAGGATTAAGTTGTAAAAGAGGTAAAAGTTAATAGCTATAGATTTAAAATACTAAAGGGACCAAAATGATGATTAGACCATAGTTCCAAGTGGTGGTGAATTTCAATCATTTCACTAACTTTTGGATTATTTATCCATTTAGTCCTAATCAGTTTAAGGTTAAATTGTAAATAAGTTTGTTTAATTGGAATTTAATATAATTGAACCAATTGTATAATTAGACCCTCTTTAAATGACCTAATAATATAAATGATATGGAATTCTCTAGATTGTGGTAAATTGCAATTAATTCCTAATTAATTGAGGATTTACTAATTAATCTATTTTCTTGTATGATCAAAAATGGTTGTTTCAGGGCCATAACTTTGATGTTTTAGACCATAAATATTAATTATTTAATATTTACAAGGTAATAATGTTGAGTTAAAATTTGGTTATGAAATTTTATCACTTAGATAGTTAATTAAGTGAAAATGACTAAATTGTAAAACCTGCAAAGGTTGAATTCCATTAAATTAAAGGCATTAGATGCTAATTGAAAGGAAAGATAAGGTATTTAAATGGTAATTAGACCTTTAATAATTAAAATGGATGGCTTGGGTAGCTAATAACATGAAATTTCATTAAAATTTTAAGGTTATAATGGTAATTTTGTAATTAAGCAAAATTTAAATAAAAACAAAAGGCAAAAATGGCTATCATCTTCTCAATTCATCTTTTTTTAAAGCCGAAACCACCATAGCTTAAGGGAGAAGCTGTCGGTTGAGCTTGGGTTGCATGCTAGGTAGGTAATTTTTGCCTTTTTTAGTGATTTTTATGTTTTTGACCTCGTCTTAGTTTAATCTAGCTAACCCGAGGTCTAACTTGTAAAGCTGTCAAATGTTTTGGATAATGTCATTGATGAGTTTAGTGTGTTCTTGAAATATTATGTTAGATTGTTAAGCTTGGTTATTAAAAAGTTCTATTTTGTAAAGTAATTTTTTGGTAATTTTAATGTTTAAGGACTAAAATGTGAAAATAGTAAAAGTAAAAGGACTTGAGGTAAAATAACAAAAAATATGCGCTGTCATAGGGTCCCAAGCAATTTGGCTAAACTTGAATTTGAATAAAAATAGTTAAATTGCATGTTTTGGGCTTAGGGACTAAATTGAATAAAAGTAAAATGTCAAAAAGGACTTAATTGCATAAAATATATTAATTTTGCTGTTATAATTAGTGGATTGAATGAAATTATTGTTTTAGATCCTAAACGAGTGGAAAATCGAGAAAAATAGAAATTACCAAGTAGCCTTTGTACTTTGTCATTGTTGCAGTTTAGTCAGTAAGTTGATTCGGTTTAATTTTAGTACATTTATATATGTATTATATGAAATTAATTGCGTAAGGTTGGATTATATTGATGTGTATGATTGGAAATGGAAATAGTGAATTGAAATGACATCGATCACTAGTTGAGATATTATGAGTCGTTACTGCAAATCAATCATGTAAGTTGTGCAACTATTTAAGCTTCTAGTAATCTTTATATTCCTTGTTAATATACTATTATTGAATGTTATATTATATAACAAATGAAGTTCAGCGAGCGATGTCCATCGATATATTGAATGAAGCTCAAATGAGCTTACCTACTGAATCTGCTGAAACGTATCCGGTATCAAGCCATACCTACTAATTCTACTGAAAGTTGCTCAAATGAGCATTACTCATTGAACATACTAAAATACTGTACAGATTGTTGCTTCTCATACGAAGGATACAATTTATGGAAATTTCATTACTTAATTTTAAATTGATTACTATGTTTGGTTGGAAAGGCTTACTGATTTATTAAACGAACTTACTAAGCTTTATTCAAGCTTACCTGTATTTGTTTCATTTTGTAGATTACATTTTGAGGGATTGAAAAACTGGATCTATAACAACCCAGTTTTGGCTAAATCAGAGCAGTGGTTTCAGAACCAAAAATTCAATGTCAAAAAAATTATTTTAATATTATTTTTGGTATTTACAACATGTTATTTGATATGTGTGAAAATTTCGTAAGCTAATTTTATCGATTGGTTGGTTAATTTGATAAAAAGGATTAAATCGCGTAAAATGTAAAAGTTGCATTCTACTTACTAAAGGTGTCAAATAGCTTTGGTTTTTAAATATGGTGGCCTTAAATTATAATTAAACCATTTGAATGGTGAGTGGACAATTTTCGACAACCATTAAGTGATTTTTACGTTATAAAATTAAGGTTAATTTTGCTATTTGATAAATAATGTTAATATTAATAAAACAAAAGGAAATTTTGTTCATATTATCATCTTTCCAACTTAAAATAAAAGGAAGAAGAAATCCATTTTAGGGCTTGAGATATTCGGCCAACTCTTAGCTTGATTAAGGTACAATTTTAGCTCGGTTTTTGATGGTTTTTATGTTTTTGTAATCGTTACAGCTCAATATAGCTAGCCCGTTCCTTTAATTTTGATGTTTAAATATGAAAGCTTGATGATAGTTTTACATGTTTTGTTAAGTGATTTTAGATGAAAATGCATAATAGGGATTAAATTGTGAAATATGCAAATTGAGTGGTTGAAATGTGAAATAAATGAAAGTTTTGGGCTGCTAGGGACCCATATATAATTCGGCCAAGCATGGGTTTTGTTGAATTATGTGAATTTTGCATTTTGTAAAATAAGGACTAAATTGTTAAAAGTGTGAAAGTTTAGGGGCTAATGTGCAAATAGGCCTAAATGTATGTTTTGGACTAAATTGAATGAATAGATGATTAAATAAGTTAATTTTGAATATATTTAGATCAAGAAAGTGAAATACAAACTTGGATCAGGGAAAAGATAAAGTTATCGACTAATCGACTTGACTTCTTGTAACTTAGGTAGCATTGATGCATTGCTAGATGGCACTCATTGTTTGTAACATTAGAATCGTTCTAATATTACTGCTAATGTTACAAGAACCTATAGGGTCACATCCTATGGTTGAAATGAACGAGGTAAAACATAGTTGGTATATTGCTTGGTTGTCATATGAATTAAATTAATTATAGAATTAATTTAATTGGGCAATCAAATTGTTGAACATACTATATGTACAAGGATGTTGTACACATAATCAGAACATAATTTTATTGATATATGAATTTAGTTCGTATATAAGTTTAAATAAATATAGTTTACTGAAATCTTTATTATAATTAATGTAATTATAATTTTTCGGTTAAACATTATTATATTTATTTGAATGATTATTATTATGTTCGGATTAATTTTAATGAATTAAAATTCGTTATAAATATATACCAATTAAGAGGGAGTTATATATAGCAAGGGTAAAAACCCTAAAAAGGATATATATAAAAACTAGCCCAAATATATGCAAGGTGGTCTAGCAGCCGTTTAGCAAAATACTTTCTGAAAATAGTTTTCTGGGATTTCTACCGTTCATTGTCAATCGGGTAGACTACGTAGAGGCCGACATCGGAAAAGGTTGCAGCTTGGTTCGATAGTGGTTCAACATTCCTGTTGCCTAGGCGTTGCTGTCTACTCAGATTGAAGTTTCAGTAAATTCAAAACCTTTTTATCACCCCGATTCGTTCCTTACACATGGATCCTTAGTTTGGATCGCCGATTTTTTTTTAATTTTTCGCTGCGCCTTGGAGGCACCGATGTTCCAACAATGAGAGGAATAAGTTGCTGCAAATTTTTAGCTTTCAAACCTCCATATTTTCTGATATTTTTAGTGGAGAGAAAACATGGAGAAGAAGAAAAATAGTAGATAGGCTTTATGCATTATTTTATCACTAAATGATGACATCACTTACCTAATCTTTTGACTATTTGTTTCAATTCATCTTCTGGCCATCCAGCTTGTTTAAAAGGGTCTAATTGCCCTTTTAAAGACCCAAAATTCATATTCTCTAGCTATTTAACACATTTGGGCACTAAAATGTAACTTTTGCCTTTTATGCGATTTAGTCCTTTTTCGCAGTAGGGCTCACAAACATCAAAATTAACTCACTAAATTTTTTGTACACTAATATAATCATGTTATATCCTCAAAATAATAATAAAATAATTTTTAAACTTTGGATTTGTGGTCCCGAGACCACTGTTCCGACTAGGCCTTAAATTAGGCTGCTACAATTCTCCCCCTTAGGGATTTTCATCCTTGAAAATCTTACTTGTAAATAAGTTTGGGTACTGTTATTTCATAACCTCCTCAGGTTCCCACGTGGCTTCTTCGACTCCATGTCTATGCCAAAAAAATTTCACGAGTGCTATACTCTTATACCTCACTAAGCTAAAATCTTGACCAGTTCTTCTTTATAGGTCATGTCCGGATGAATCTCAACCTCTATCGGCTCAATCACTTGCGAAGGGTCAGAGTGGTATCTTCGTAGCATGGATACATGGAATACATCATGGATCTTTTCCAATTCTGATGGCAATCTTAACCGGTAGGCTACCGACCCAATTCTCTCAATCACCACATAAGGTCTGATAAAACGCGGACTTAATTTTCCCTTTCTGCCAAATCTGAAGACTTTTTTCTAAGGAGATACCTTTAGAAACACCTTATCACCGACTTGAAACTCAATTTCTTTTTGTTTTAAATCCACATAGGATATTTATCTATCTGAAATAGCCTTTAGACAATCGCGAATCACCTTAACTTTTTCTTCGGTCTCCTTGACTAAGTTGACCCCGTGAATCTGTCTTTCTCTTAGCTCAGTCCAGTATAAGGACATTCGACACTTTCGTCCGTACAAAACCTCATAAGGCACCATTTTTAGACTTGTCTGATAACTATTGTTGTAGGCGAATTCAGCTAATGGTAAGTATCTTTCCCAATTTCCCTAAAACTCGAGAACATAACACCGTAACATGTCTTCTAAAATCTAAATTACTCTTTCCGACTATCTGTCAGTTTGTGGATCAAATGTCGTGCTAAATCTCGAGGTAAACCTTGGGTCTCGGTCTGAGATAATCGATAATGGCACTCCATGAAGCCTTCCAATCTTGAAAATATATAAGTCAGCTAATTTCTCGAGGGAGTAATCAGTACGCACTGGTATGAAATGTGCTGACTTAGTTAGCCTATCCACAACAACCCATACTGCACCTTTCCTTTTCGGGGTTAACGACAAACCCATCACAAAATCCATAGTGATCTGATCCCACTTCCACTTGGGGACCGTGATAGGCTGAAGTAGACCCAAAGGTACTTAATGTTCAGCCTTTACTTGCTGACATACTAGGCACTTGAACACAAACTCTAAAATGTCTCTTTTCATACCCGACCTCCAATATATTTTCTTAAGGTCGTTGTACATTTTCACACTTCCCGGATGGATGAACAAACAACTACTATGAGCCTCAGTCAAGATCTTCTGAATAAGTTCACTGTTCTTAGGTACACAAACTCTGTCCCGGTACATTATACATCTATCGGCATCAATATTAAAGTCTAATTCAATTTTTGATTCGCATTTAGACACTTTAGCTTGTAACTTCTTATCACCTTTCTGAGCTTCATGGATCTCTTGTAGAAATGTCAGTCTAGCCCTCAACTCTGTTAGAACTGAACCCTCATTGGATACTGACAACTGAGTATTCAAGGCTCTCAAGGCAAACAATGACTTTCTACTCAAGGTGTCGGCGACCACGTTCGCTTTCCCTGGATGGTAGTCAATAATCAACTCGTAATCCTTTATTACTTCTAACCATCGGCGTTGTCGCAAATTCAACTCTTTCTGAGTTATTAAGTATTTTAAGCTCTTATGGTCGGTAAATACTCAGCATTTCTCGCCATACAGATGATGTCTCTAGATTTTTAATGCAAACACAATAGCGGCCAACTCTAAATCATGCGTTGCGTAGTTTTTCTCATATGGTTTCAGTTCTCTAGAAGCGTAAGCTATGACCTTACCTTCTTGCATGAGCACGCACCCCATCCTATTCAAGGAGGCATCGCTATACATCACAAACTCCTTGCTCGACTCTGGTTGCACTAACACCAGGGCTTGTATTAACAAAGTCTGTAGTTTCTTGAAACTTTGCTGGCATTTTTTCGTCCATTCAAACTTGACATCTTTTTGTAGTAGTTTAGTTATCAGGGTAGCTATCATAGAGAATTCGTTTACAAACTATCTATAATATCCGGCCAAAACCAAAAAACTTTGGACATCTATTGTGACAGTCCAAATTTGACCCTAGTTGGGAAAGTGGTTTCGGGAACACAAAACTGAGTCATAAAAATAATTAACTGTTAAATTTTGTACTTATTGTATGTGTAAATGCATGTGTGAAAGTTTCATGCATTACTTTTGCCGTTTGTATGTGAAATTGTTTTTATAGGACTTATATGAGATATTTGTGAAAGATGATAGGTTAATCTCAAAGTGGTTTAATAATGCATGTTAGAAAAAGGATGGGTTTGCATGTCAAATATCCATTTATGACATCTAGTGGCCGGCCATGATGAAATTATATATATAATATGTATTAATTATTAGTTAATGGTTTTATATTTTATAACATAGATAAATAAAAGGAAAATAATAAAAATAATAGAAAGAATGGTGAAGAAAACAAAGTATCATCTTTGTTTTTCTTAGCCGTACCTAAAGGAAGAAAAAAGAGGAGCAAACATTCGACCATTTGAACCTAAGGAAGGTTAGTAAATCAAGTTAGATTTTTGAAATTTTAGTTTGTTTTAGGTTAATCATCATGCTTTTTACTTAGCCCATACTAAAACTTTGAATTTGGATGGTTGAATGGAACTTTCGGTTATGGTAGATAAGGAAGGAATTTGATTTTTACCTTTAAGTTTTGATAAAAAAAATTGTTGATGAAAGAAGTTGATCTTGTTAAAACTTTAAATTTATAATACCCATATGTGTAATATATAGAGAGCATAGACTTTGCTTAAAGTCTTGAACAAAGGCCGATTAGGTGTTTTGAAATGGATAAGTTAGGTGTTTGATTTTTCTAAGGGTTCGGCATAGTACATGGTATCTTGTTAGTATGATTTTGAATAATTTGAGTAATGTTATGTACAAGTAAAATTATTATGTTCGGTTTTGGACGGTATATATATGTACAATTAACCTATTTAGCTAATGATATCTAGGGTGATAAATAATAAAATTCTTGATGACTTGTGTTAAATGATATTCGGCCAAGGACTATATGTGCTTCCTAATTTAGTTTAAGTGAAGAAAATATGATTGAGGGATGTGATTAGGTTGTGACTTATTATTGAGCTTTCTTTGTGGTCGTAAGGTTATTTTATAATGTGTCATGACATTTACTTAGTTAGTCGAATTGATGAGAAAAGAATTTGGATATTTTTTTATGGTGTCTTAAGCATATCGTCCATTTGGTAAAGTTGGTTAATGGTTCATGTACGAATGCTTGTTTAGCCATATGTTATGTTTTGTTTGACTTAGTACTAAATATATATATTTGATAATGCTATAATAGTAGACTTAGTTGGACTTCGGCATTTTAAATGGTGCATTTGACTTGTGTGTCGACCTAGGATGATATGTGTTACAATATGAAGTTAGGTGGTGTTTATGAAATTCGAAAATGCAAGGTGATCAACTAGTAACATGTTTAGTTGAATGAGTGGAACAAATGCATGATGTTAAAATAGTAGTGAATAAGGTCATTTGTACTTTAATTGTACGATATACATGTATTAAATTGAATTGCTCAATTGAGAAATAATTAAATAAATTTATTTGTTTAAATTTAAGCTCAAGAGCTAAGGGGATCAAAATCAGATAATGGAAAGGAGAAAGCAATCGAGTAGTCTATCAAATGAATGTCCAAATATACTCGAGGTAAGTCTTTGAGTAATGGAATTTAGCTTATGATTTGATAAAGCAATGACATATATATATATATATGAGCATAATAAATAATTTGTGACCTAATGGTTCTACTTGAATTACATATTGAAATAAATAAGTAGTGTATTTACTTGTAGCCGAATGGTAATAGAAATCTTGTGGAATAACGAAACAGAATCGTGTTATTTGTATAGGGCTATATAACCGAAAGTGTAATGATTGATAAGCATGTTGTGCTTGTGTTCAAATAATGTAAATGAAATGTTAATAATTATAATGTATATATATATATGTATTATGCATGATAATCGAGGAATATAACCGGGTTAAATCCCGAAGGAATTCATGCTGGATGATATAACCAGGTTAAATCCCGAAGGCATTCGTGCTGAGTGATATAACCGGGTTAAATCTCGAAGGCATTCGTGCTGAGTGATATAACTGGGTTAAATCCCAAAGGCATTCGTGCTGAGTGATATAACCGGGTTAAGTCCCGAAGGCATTCGTGCTGGTTGATATAATCAGGCCAAGTTCCGAAGGCATTTATGTTTAGAAAAGTGCGATCCTACTGTAATAATTCCGATTAATGTGCCCACAATCCTTAAGATGATCAGGTATGTATCGTATATACATTGGAAAAATTTGATCCGGTATAAGTTGTGATTATGTAATCGAATAGTGCTCTCCCGGCCATTTCTTAGAGTTGCATGAAGTCTTTAGCTTACTCGAGTTACATGGAATTTGATTTAAGTAAAATTTAGTTATGTTTGACTTTGAGCGTGTAACTAAATTGATAGAAGTATGGAGTAAATTGAATATGTGATCTTGTGTATATGTATTTATTTAGCCTTATGAATGCTATGTTTTAGTTTCAAATGATTTCCTTACTTATAATCTTACTAAGCATCGAATTGCTTACTCTGTTGCTTTAATTCTTTGTTTTATAGATTTTGTTCGTTTGCTATCGGACTCGGGATTTCAAAGTTGGAGTCGTCCACACTATCTAAGCCCTTTCGGTACTCTTGTAATTAAATTTTGATAATGGCATGTATAGGGTTGACTTTTGAGATTAATTAAGTATCTTTTTGGTAATGTATATATATATAGCCATGCGAAAATGGCTTGTTAAGTTATTGTATGTATTCCATATAGCCAATGTATATGTGTGGTTGATATTCGATTAATGCTTTAAATGTTTTGATGTGAATTGAACTTAGGAATTATTGGAATATTGTTAAATGAAATTTTGTGCTTGTTTTGTAATACTCCTCAATCCCTCCGGCGACGGGTACGGGTTAGGGGTGTTACATCTGTCACATTCATTGGCGGTTTCCACTCAATAATAGTCAAGATCTTGCTTGCATCCACTTGGATCCCGTCACACGACATAATGTGTCCTAAGAACCCGACCTCTTTAAGCCAAAATTCACTCTTACTGAATTTGGCGTACAACTACTTGTCTCTCAAGGTTTGCAATACAACTCTCAGATGATCCGCATGCTTATCCTCACCATGCAAATAAATTAATATGTCATCGATGAAGATGACAACAAACTTATCCAAATACGGCCTGAAAATGTGGTTCATCAGATCCATAAAAATTGTCGGGGCTTTAGTCAAGCCAAAAGGAATTACGAGGAACTCATAATGCCCGTATATTGTCTGAAATGCAGTCTTCGGCACATCTTGCTCTTTAATCCTTAACTGATAGTACCTAGACCTCAGGTCGATCTTAGAAAACATGGTGGCTCCCTTCAACTAATCGAACAAATTATCAATCCTTGGTAAAGGATACTTTTTTTTTCACTGTTACCTTGTTGAGTTGTCTATAGTCGATACATAGCCTCATCGATCCGTCTTTCTTCTTCACAAAGAGTACCGGAGCACCCCACGGGGAATAGCTCGGCCTCACAAAACCCTTGTCTGTTAGCTCTTGCAACTGTGCTTTCAACTCTTTCAACTCTGTTGGAGCCATCCTATACGGGGAGATCGAGATGGGTGTCGTTCCAAGAACTAATTCAATCTCAAATTCAACTTCCCTCACTAGAGGTAATCTGGGTAACTCTGTCGGGAACACATCTGTAAACTCATAGACTACCGGCACTGATTCAATCTTTAATTCAGACACTTGAGTATTCAACACAAAAGCTAAATAAGCTTCATATCCATTTTTCAAATATTTCTCAGCAGTCAACGATGATATTACTACAGGCAACTTTTCTGACTCATCTGGTCCAACTCGAAGAACATTCCCATCTTCACATCTCAACTCTATTACTTTTCGTCCACAATCTACTACCACACCAAGGGAGGCCAACCAATCTATCCCGAGGATTACATCAAACTCATTAAACGACAACATCATCAAGTTGGCCAAAAAACAATGGCATCTAATTGTCAAAGGACAATTTCTACATACTTGGTCCACTAACACATGCTTGCCTAACGGGCTAGACACTTTTATCACAAACTCAGTGGGCTCTACTATCATGCTCATACGGGGTATCAATTCCATACAAATATACTAGTGGGTAGATCCTGGTGTAATTAAAGCAACAACAGTTATATCATGGATAGAAAAAAGTACTAGTGATTACATCAGGAGACTCTGCCTCTTCGCCGGCTCGTATTGCATAGGTCCTTGCAGGAGCCCTGCCCTCGAACCCCACTGCAGTATCTCTAGGGGCACTTCTGCTGTTGGCCCCACTGCCCGGGCTTTTCTCTAGTCTAGCCCTCAAGGGAGCACTACTTGCTTTCACATCTTGTTTTCTTTCTCTTTCATCCAATTCGGGGCAATTACGGATGAAGTGGTCTAGTGACCCACATTTGAAGTAGCCCCTCCCCTTTCCTCGGCACTCACGGATGAAGTGGGCTCTAGATGCATTGCTCTGCTAGTTCTTGTTTCTATTTAAATACCCCACCGAAGCATTCGGTCGGGTAGAGAATTCTTTTGATCTTTTGGAAGAGGATTGATGTGACATCCCCATCTACCTGTTCTTTGAAGCTTGTGACTCAATGGTTGCTTTCCTCCTCTCCTTTACCAACTCATCTGCCTTGCATGCTCTCTCGACGAGCACCACAAATTCTCTTAATTCTAGGATGCCCACAAACACTCGGATATCTTCATTAAGGCCATCCTCAAATCTTTTACACATTATGGCTTCCGAAGGTACGTATTCCCGTATATACTTACTGAGCCTTACAAATTCACGCTCGTTTTCCGTCACTGACAATTAACCTTTCTTTAGCTCTAAGAATTTCTTCCTCTTTTGGTCAATGAATCCTTGGATAATATACTTTTTCCGGAATTCCTCCTGGAAAAATTCTTAATTATTCCTCTCTCGGTACCACAGACACAAGAGTGTTCCACCACTGATAAGTGGAGTCCCGTAGAAGTGACACAGCACACTTCACGCACTCTTCAAGTGTGCATGAGAGTTCATCGAATACCCTTATGGTATTTTCTAGCCAGAACTCTACCCTCTCCGGGTTATCATCTATACTAGCCCAAAAATTTTAAGCCCCTTGTTTTCAGATCTTGTCTACCGGAGGCTTCTCTCTTCTAAATGTGTCCGTACCATGCAGAGTTACTGGGGCATACTGAGGAATTAGAGGAGGTGGGAGAGGTGGAGTGTTTGGATTCGCACGAACAAACTCCGTATACCAAGTATCCATCATTCGAAAGTAGGCTTCTTAGACCCTCCGCCTTGGCCCATATTCACAGGCTCACTCTCAACTGGCGCGGTCCCTTCAGCGGGAGCCGGGTGTTACTTTCGATGTCATCCGTCGTGGCTCTGTCAGGATCCATTTACTATGTAAAAACATAGTTTATAATTGTCAAGAATCGTCACACTATCAAAATATATTTATGGCATGTATAGCGAGACTCGTAATCTCGCTAGGTTAGTCCTAGAACCAACTAAACCATAGCTCTGATGCCACTAAATATAACACCCCATATTCGTAACCCAAGCTGGGGTGGAATACAGGGCATTACCTAACTTGATATCATGCATGCGACCCATCTTAAGTCACCGAGACTCGATCCAAATTAAAACTTTTTAAAATTTGTACTTAAAATTCCTTAATATGGACTTACGATACCTAAATCGACCATTGGAGACAATT
Source organism: Gossypium anomalum (assembly GCA_025698475.1). Classification (NCBI taxonomy): domain Eukaryota; kingdom Viridiplantae; phylum Streptophyta; class Magnoliopsida; order Malvales; family Malvaceae; genus Gossypium; species Gossypium anomalum. The sequence goes on from CM046963.1 coordinate 47,855,425, forward strand.
TAGAATCCTTCCAGGTCCTTATTCAATCTATGCAAACTTTGCAATTCAAAACAAGGCACACGCCCATGTGGATGGGTAACACGCCCGTGTAACCACCTTGACACAGTCATGCTGATGGCCCGTGTGTCTCACACAGCCTGAACACCTAGGGACACGCCTGGGTCCCTTACCCGTGTGACCAATTTATTTACACAATTTTATAAAATTCAAGTGCAGACTTCACACGGCCTGGACACACGCCCGTGTCCCTGGCCCGTGTTGCTCACACGGCCTTGACATGCTCGTGTCTTAACTTTGTGCGAGAAAACTCGAGTATTATGTTTCTGACATCAGCACTCCCAACATGCCACACGGTTGAGACACACGGCCGTGTCTATACTTGTGTGTTTATTACCATGCATATTGACTTGAAATTTTTACATGCAGAGGACACACGGCCTCACCACACGCCTATGGGACTGACCGTGGCCTAGACACATGCCCGTGTGCCTGCCTGTGTGGAAAAAATAAGGTTATTTACCAAGCCTATTTGCTGCCCTTACCTACATGAATTAAATTGAACTCAACCAATACACATTCTAGTCTATACCACACAACCAAATTAGCTACAATAGACATTCTTTCATAAGGCGATTTACTCAACCAAGGAAAATATCATCTTTGCATATAATCAAAATGACTAATAGTTAACATCAAAGCTAAATACAATGAGTGGGACTTATCCCAAGCCCACACATTTGGCCAATGCTTAAGGACATAAAATAATCAAGTCTAAGCACTATACATGCCATGTTCAAAAATATAAATCCAACTATACCGAAAGTTTCGGACGATAGTGTGATTGATATCTCTGAATCCAAGTGACCCTCGAGCTAATTAGGCGGCACTATAAGAAAATGGAAGGAAAGGAGGGTAAGCATAAAAGCTTAGTAAGTTACATATAAATAAATATACAACAAAAATTCATCAATAATCAACATGCTCATAACACAAGGATAAGCATAAGCATGACTTACTCATTACCATCCATACAAGTCATATGCTCTCTAATGAACTCATTTCTCATACGTTCCAATTAGGTACCTGTATCACTCACAACATGGTTATGTTTTCATTATTAACTCACAAACATACGTACACCGTTGAACTATTCGGTACACTACTGGTCATTCTATAAGCCTCAATTTAGGGCAAGTGCTGATGCTATGTCCCAGACATAGTCTTACACTGGCTCACATCTCAAGTCGATGCCATGTCCCGGACACGGTCTTACACCGACTACCATTATCGAGGCCGATGCATGTCCCAGACACGTCTTACTCTAGCTCTCGCCTCAATGCCGATGCCATGTCCCAGACATGGTCTTACACTAGCTCTCATAATGTGGCCAACGCATGTCCCAGACATGCCTCACACTAGCTCACACAAGTGACCCGAATGTCACAGCTTAAACATCTGGTTTATTTCCTAGTTTTCAAAAGGGAATTCTACCATTTCATTGTCCTTATGCACTCTCAATACACAATCAAGCATTCATGCTATATCCATTCAATGACAATTTAAACACACATATTATTAATATAGTTTTATTATTTACATACAACTTACCTCAGTTTACAAAATGTACTCGACTAGTCGGTTCAGTCGATTTGCTTCGCTTTCCCCCGGTTTAGGTTCAGATTTGGCAAATCTTGATCTATAATAAAAATTCATTCATTTAGTCACTAATTACAATTAGGCAATCATAAATTCACATCTTTGGTAAAATGAGCATTTTGCCCCTAGACTTTGGCAAAATGACCATTTTACCCCTATGTTCAAAAATCAATTTTTATCAAATTTCTTCGTATTTCAAGCCTATCTGAACTCTTTTTACTCTTATAGCAACCCCAAAATCCAACTATTTCACACACTTATCACCTATTTCACAACTTATGCAAAATAGTCCCTTTAGGTGTTTTCATGCTAATACCTTTTACAAAAGTTTTTTAGAACTATTCTGAGACTCATATTCTTCCATAAAATTTCAGAAATAACATGAACATTCACATGGTGAAACCCTAGATAATCAACATTTTGCAAACTAGTCCTCTCAGTTGAAAGCCCATAATACAAGCATTCCAAAAATGTAAAAATCATCAAGAAAATCATCAAGATCACTTGCATTATGAGAGGAATAAGTTGCTACAAATTTTTAGCTTTCAAACCTCCATATTTGTTGATATTTTTGGTGGAGAGAAAGGATGGGGACGAAGAAAAATAGTAGATAGGCTTTAGGCATTATTTTATTACCAAATCATGACATCACTTACCTAATTTTTTGACTATTTGTTTCAATTCATCTCATGGCCAGCTAGCTTGTTCAAAAGTGTCTAATCGCCCTTTTAAAGACCCCCAATTCATATTCTAGTTATTTAACACATTTGGGTACTAAAATGCATCTTTTACCTTTTAAGCGCTTTAGTTCTTTTTGGCAATAGGGCTCATAAACATCAAAATTAACTCACCAAATTTTTTATACACTAATATAATCATGTTATATCCTCAGAATAATAATTAAATAATTTTTCAAACTTCATATTTGTGGTCTCGAGACCACTATTCCTAGTAGGCCCTAAATCAGGCTGTTACATGTTGTGCATAGCAGTGCGTCGCATGCTGGGCTTGGATATGTTCTAATGCAAGATGGTAAAGTAGTAGCTTATGCTTCAAGACAGCTTAGGCCACATGAATGCAATTATCCTACTTATGATTTAGAATTGGCGACTATTATTTTTGCTCTTAAAATCTAGAGAAACTACTTGTATGGAGAGATCTCGTCCTAATTTGGCCAGAGCCTTTGGTCAGCTGTTTAAATTCACAACAATAATATGCAACGGTACACTGTTGATGAAAGTATAGTAGAACGATATGAGTCTGTCAGATATCGATCCCATGAGGATGGTTGTCTTTTTTCTATCAATCTTAGTGCAATAAATGGATAGAATGAGATAAATTGTGAGAGTAGGTGTCGAAGTGATAACTTGAAAACAACAAGATAAAATATGATAATGATAAACTCAGATCCCCAACATGAATATTCAACAAAATGCTAAGTGCTCACAAGGTATAAAAAGTTAGGTGATTGTCGATGCAATAAATTGCAATGAATATCTTACCAAGCTTAACTTCTATATTTAATTAAAGACTTAAACATGCACATTAGCCACACCTTCCGATAATGGCTATGGAACACTATTAAGAACAAGTGAATTAAATTCCTCTAATCCTCAAGCAACTTCTGTTGTCGTGCTTATTAGCTTGAACTATCGTTGCACCTTCTAGTGTCAGAAATCGCAATAACACTTCCGTGCTAAAAATATTCAAACTCAAAGATTAAAAAGTAGAAGCAATATTGAATAAAATAACATTTAACCCAGAAATCATGTGTACTTCCATACTAACATGAAATAGAAAGTAATCACCAGTGGCTAGAAAAGAAAAATAAAAGAAACAAGTAGAGAATATTATTCCTAGACAACTCGACTTGAATCTCTCTATTCCCTCTTATGTCACACTCAGAGCTCCTCGTCAAGAGCTGGTCTACATCCCTTTTACGTCGATTCATCCGTAAAAGACTTAAGCTGCCATAGCCGAAATATTCAAAGGATAGGTTGAAGAGATGATAATCCCTAAAGCTCTCCTCTTTTTTTTTCTTTTTATGTGAATATTTATATTTTTCCCCAAATAGCCTAGGTGTCCTTTGATCAGAATCATGCTACCTCTGTACGTACAAGTTAGTTGTACCAGACTAGACAGCTCACATATTTTTGTTCCTATCTGGACAGTTGTCAGGTGCGGCAACAATTCTGGGCGTAATCTGAAAATACTCATGCTGCGACATCAGTACCAAAACATGACAAAATTAAGGATAAATAGGCTAAGATGCACTGAGTTATAAAATGTAAATTACTAAACTGAAAATGCTAAAATATGTGCTAAAGATAACTAAATGAGAACAAATTAACCAATAAGTAGGGAGAAAACATATGTTCTTTCTAGTACTATCACACCCCCAAACTTGAGTTTTTACTTGTCCTCAAGTAAAACAGAAACTAGCGAGGCTATACAAGAATTCACTAAGGCAAATGACCATTCTAGTGACTTGAATCACTTGAAATACCAATGAATGATTCACATTCAGATGACAAAATATTGCATCGACAATACATAAGTACGAATGAGTAAGATTGCATCTTCATCAAAACCAACATCATGCTTCAAATACTAAATTCTATCTACCAATACAACATTTATTGTACAATATATGTCTCTTTTTCTTTTTCTTTTTTGTGAATAAGGGATATTATTGAATTACTATACTCTTGTTCTTGAGAAGTAACGATAGAGTGCAATAAACCCCCAAGGACTATGTAATTGTGCCAACACACACTTGTGAAGCGACACCTTTGGCCAAATTCATTTTTCTAACCCTTGCATTGGAGTGTTCCCTCTTTAACATTTCACAATACACCCACTTTGGAGTGTCTCTTATTCATAACTATATATACATATGAGTAGCTGTAAAAGGCAGATTCATTCAAGATTCAAGGAATGCTACTAGTCATCCATTACTAATGCAACCTAAATCATTATCAAAGAATTGAAGATACATCATTCAGTTAAATTTATCTGACTCATTCATTGATAGTTTTCAAACACATTTGCGTTAACCACAAATAAATGTTTCATGCTTTATTAATATTAAAAATTATATATTTTGAAATGTGGGTGTATTTACAAACCCTATATGCATTCCCCTAAACTTAAAGTCTGCATTGTCCCCAATGCACTAACATTAAAATGCAACGGCAATGTGCACTGACAAAATAAAAATTACAACTACATGCAATGCATGAATGCTACAGCTAAAATTTAAAATAAACTAACTTAGTTTTCCTCAACCATCAATGTGGTTGCACGATGTTTCTTCTTCCTTTTCTTTTTCTCCTCGTTCTTGTGTTTTTTGTATTTAGAGTGTTTTCTCTTCTTTTCTTTGGGCTTCGCAAGGTCCTCGGATCATGCCTAAGTTTCCAGCACTGCCCATCAGCTGCTTCTTGTGTAGGAGGGATTACATATTAACATACACATATATAAATATCACATATTTAAATCATTGAACGTATCACATAAGCCATGCATCACATATCATGAGGATGAGATCTATATATACATCTTTTTCAAATTTATAATCAGATCATATATCATGCGTTTCATAGAAGTACTCGGTTAGAGTCACATACTTGGGTTCCCCTTGATGAAATTTTCAAATCCTCTTTGAATACTTAGTGTACTCATGATTAATTACAATTAATTTATTAATATAACAAAAGAAAACACATCACACACAACTAATAATATTTAACCGAAACCTTTTTCGTAGATCCAATATGCCACAATCTTCTAGTAGTGATTTCAGTTGGATCTAAAATTGAAAGATGTATCTAAACACACAAATAATTTCTATTGTTTAGGATCCACTGTGATTTTTATAACTAATTTAAATAGATATTTAAGTCTCGCCGATAAACTTACCCTTGATCTAACACTCGAATCCAATACCTTCGCTCCCAACATTAGTGATTTCCGAAGTCGTTGCCGTTTGGTCCTCAAAAAAGGGACAAGGGTGTTAACACACGAAGGACATATATATACTTAGTACCATTCAGTTTAAGAAAAAAATAAAGAGAAGGGGATGATGCCAAAACTACTCATGTACTTACTCTCTTTGATTAACATGATGACATCAGTTATTCAATTTGGTGAAGGAACGGAGAAGTTTAGTGATCTACAATAATGATTTGATCGGTTAGTCTAAAATAAAAAGTAAAGAATTCAAGTAAGAGAGTGGAGTAGATTTGATCATTAGAGGAGACGGTCTAAAAGAAAAGAGGAAGAAAACTCAACCACGACAGAAATGGCGATGGGGACGGTGGTCTGGTGACCAGAGAAGCGATGGTCCAGTGAATGGTGTAGGAAAAATAAATAATAATGATAAAGGTTAGGCACAAAAAGTGATGGAAAAATGAGATTAAAGGAGGAGAATGTAACATCTCAAATTAGGGCCTAGTCAGAACAGTGGTTTCGAGGCAACAAATCTGAATTAGAAATAATTATTTTATAATTATTATAAGGTATATGAGATGTTTATATGACTGTGCAAAATTTTCATGAAGAAATTATATGTGAGAAGTGTTTAATTTGGCTTTAAGGACTAAATCGTGTAAAGTGCGAAAGTTGCATTCTAATAGCTGAAGATATTAAATAGCTATAGAATTTTTAGTGGAAGCCTTTATGTGGAAATTAGCCCATTAATAAGTTAGTGGAAGATATTTGATTGGTATTATTGAAATTAGGTAGAAATTAAAAGGGTAAATGGGTAATTAAGTTAAAAAGGTATAATAAGACAAAAAATGCAAAAAGCTATCATCTTTTTATTTATCTTTCTTCTCCACTGATTTTTACCCAAGGAAATGGCCATTTCAACAACTTCTAACCCTCACAAATCAAGAAAATCAAGATTCGGGCTTAAATTGAGAAATTATGTGGTTAACGATAAAAAGGGGACAATTAGCCTTTTTTGTATTCGAGGTAAGTTCGTGTGATAAAAATAATGCAATGTCTTATTTGAATTGAAATGCCTAATTATTATTATATAATCTGTATGGTTTGTTACGAATATACTCGACGAGGTGGATATGGGTGAATATACTCAATTACCCGATTGAACCTAGGAATAGATTGGATATCCATGCCAAGACATTTGGGTGATATGGGTGCTAATGTAAGACCATGTCTGGGACATGGCATTGGCCACATTATGAGAGCTAGTGTAAGGCCATGTATGGGACATGGCATCGGTGTTAATATGTGTGCTAGTGTAAGACCATGTCTGGGACATGGCATCGGTCACATTATGAGAGCCAGTGTAAGACCATGACTGGGACATGGCATTGGCGTTGATATGTGCACTAGTGTAAGACCATGTCTGGGACATGGCATCGGCGTTGATATGTGCGCTAGTGTAAGACCATGTTTGGGACATGGCATCGACGTTTATATGTGGGCTAGTGTAAGACCATGTCTGGGACATGGCATCGGCCACATTATGAGAGCCAGTGTAAGACCATGTCTGGGACATGGCATCGGCGTTGATATGTCCACTAGTGTAAGACCATGTCTGGGACATGGCATCGGCCACATTATGAGAGCCAGTGTAAGGCCATATCTGGGACATGCCATCGGCATCGAGACGAGAGCTAGTGTAAGACCATGTTTGGGACATGACATTGGCAATTTACCCTATTGTGTGAGTGTAACGCCCCCACGCCCGAAACCGTCACCGGAGTCAAGCTTGAGGTGTTACTAAACTTATCTTACCTTTTAAAAAACTCTAAACCACTGATTTTAATTCTCGGAATAAACTGTTTTTTTGCCTCATGGTTGCTTAAAAATTCATTTCTTGAGTTTCAAAACTCAAAATTAAGATCCGTGAATTTTTCCTGAAACTAGACTCATATATCTATCTACTAATTTTTTTCTAGAATTTTTGACTTAGCCAATTAGTACAGTTTATTAGTTTAATCTACCCCTGTTTCAGAATTTGACTGCACTGCCCTCTACTTACTACGAACCACTTTTCTCCCTATAAAAAATTCATATGACTATAACGTTTGTTTATATTAAATATATATTCAATAAGGATTCTAATAATATAAATTACACCACCTAATTATTTGTTTAAAATTTATGGTGAATTTATAAAGTTGAAACAGGGGATCCAAAAATCGCTCTGGCCCTATTTCACTAAAACTCAGATATCTTATAAAATACAAAACCTTTACCTGTTTTGCTTATTCCATATGAAAATAGACACAATGATTTTTAATTTCATATATTATTCACCATCAAAACATGTCTCTACGATTTTTAGTGATTTTTCAAAGTCACATTATTTCTGATACTTGAATCCGCTTTTAAGTTACTTTCGCATTTTTCATAGTTTTCATGTGATAGTTACTACTTAATCATACATATTATTAAACATGTATATCATCAGTCATTCTATTAGCTAATCACTAGTAAGTATTTACACATCATTCATTGATCATATCATATCAAAAGGAACCAAGTTCATATACATGCCATACACAAAACGAAACGTCTAACTATACCAATGTGATTCCTTCGATAGTGTGATCGGGTCTCCGACGTTTCCTTCGATCCCCGAGTGGCTTGATAAAAACTATAAGAAAAAGAAAATAAAGAGAGTAAGCACTAGGCTTAGTAAGCTTACAAGCAAATAAATTACAACATTCAACATAATGAATAATTATACATAATGTCACCTAGCCTCCTAAACTTTCTTTACTTCTCATTTTCTACCTTCTTCTTTACTCACTTACCTTCTTTATTACCTGACCTTTCATTATTCATAAATATAATCTACCTTCCCTTTTGCTGATAATTTACTGTAATTTAATGTGTACAATGTCCCGTTGAACCACTCGGAATACTAAGGATACTAGAGTCGTTCCTGTCTATCAATATCTTGCCAATGCCATGTCTTCGACATGGACTTACATGAATTTTTCTCTCTCTCAATGCCATATATATATATCTAATATGGGCTTACATGGCTCATTCATGTCTCCAAAGCCATATATATCGATATGGACTTACATGGCTCATTTTCATCCAAATCTGTCTGTCAACCCCAATATCCTAACATTCCTAAGGTTCAAACGGGGCTTCCTAATGCTTTTTCTCTATCACTTCGCCTTTAATTCGACTTCAAATATTCTCATAAAATAAGTATATAAATGCTGGAAATTGACAATAATGTTGTAAAATAAAAGAATATTGCATTTATTTACTGTAAACTTACCTCGATACAAAATGTGACTAAACTTTACAATTTAGTCCTTTACTTTTTCTTTTCCCCGATCTACTCCCAAATTTCGCTCTTCTTGATCTATAATAGCAAATTTAATTTATTTAATATTCACATTTATCAAAACAGTCCTTTACTCAAACTTTGGAAAATTACATTTTTACCCCTAAACTTTTGCATATTTACACTTTTGCCCCAAATCTCGTAAATTAAACTTCAGCCTATTTTCTTATGTTTTATGACATGCTGATCGTTTTTCCCTTCTATAGAAAAATCAAATTCTCACTCTAACATATACTTATGACTATTAGGTATTTTTACCGATTAAGCCCTTTTACTCGTTTTTACCTAAAACCGAGTAGCACAAGTTGTCTAACATAATCTAAGACCTCATATTCTATCATAAAACATCAAAATAAACATTTTTCACCTATGGTTATTTTTCCAAATATGAACCCTAACTTAAATTATTACTAGCATAAGCTTTATCGAGCTATCGGGACTCCGAAAACGTAAAGAACATTAAAAACGGGACCTGGAATCATTTACTATGGAGCTTGAAAGCTTGAAACAAACCCTAGCTATGGAGAACCCTTGAAATTTCGTGCTAATGAAGAAGATGATTAATTTTGTGTTATTTTTCCCTTTTTATTTCATTTAATATCCAAATGACCAAAATGCCCTTCCTTATTAAACTTTCAAAAATTCCATCCATGTCCTATTTTGTCCATGAACTTAGAAATTGGTCAAATTATTATTTAAACCCTCCTAATTAATATTCCAAATCAATTTCGTACTAAAAACTTCTAGAATGCAAGTTTTGTAAATTATTCGATTTAGTCCCTAATCTCAACTTAAGCACTTTATGCATAGAATTTCATCACGAAATTTTCACACAATCATGCAATCATATCATGAACCTCAAAATAATAATAAAATAAATTTTTCTACCTCGAATTTGTGGTTTCGCAACCACTATTCCGTTTAGGCCCTATTTCGGGATGTTACATTTCTCCCCCCTCTAGGGATTTTCGTCCCCAAAAATCTTACCTGTGAAAAGATTTGGGTACTGTTTACGCATAGCCTCTTCGGGTTCCCATGTAGCCTCGTCTACCCCATGTCTATTCCATAGTACTTTCTCAAGTGCAATACTTTTGTTCCTTAATTGCTTTACCTCTCGAGCTAGAATCTTCACCGGTTCTTCACCGTAAGTCATGTCTGGCTGAATCTCAACCTCTGTCTGAGAAATCACATGTGACGGATCTGAATGATAATGACATAGCATAGACACATGAAATACATTATGAATCTTCTCTAACTCAATCGGCAAAGCTAACCGATATGCTAATGGTCCGACTCTCTCAATCACTTCAAACAGTCCAATAAAACGTGGACTTAGTTTGCCTTTCTTGCCAAATTTGAGTAACTTTCTTCCACGGGGATACTTTCAAAAAAAAATTTGTCACCAATTTGACACTCAATCTCTTTTCTCTTCAAATCTGCATATGATTTTTGTCTGTCTGAAGCTGCTTTCAAGCAATCTCTGATGATTTTTACTTTCTCTTCTATTTCCTTAACTAGATCAACCTCGTAAATCTGATTTTCCTTAAGCTCTGTCCAATACAAAGGTGTATGACATTTACTTCCATACAAAGCTTCATAAGGTGCCATCTTCAAACTCGACTGATAACTATTATTGTAGGTAAACTCTACTAATGGTAAATATTTTTCCCAACTGCCTTGAAATTCCAGTACATAGCATCTAAGCATATCTTCAAGTACCTGAATAACTCTCTCTGACTGACCGTCGGTTTGAGGATGGAAAGCTGTACTAAAACTCAACTTTGTGCCCAAAGCCTTCTGTAATTTCTTCCAAAACCGTGAAGTAAATCTTGGATCTCATGCGAAATGATCGATAATGGTACCCCGTGTAGTCCGACTATCTACGAAATATACAACTCGGCCAACTTGTCAAGTGAATAATCCATCTGAACCGGGATAAAATGAGCCGACTTCGTTAACTTATCAATCACAACCCATATTGCATCTTTCTTTCTCGGTGTAAACGGCAATCCTGTCACAAAATCCATAGTAACTCGATCCCATTTCCACTCAGGGACTAGCACAAGCTGCAATAAACCTGAAGGTGCCTGATGTTCGGCCTTTACCTGCTGACAGATCAAGCATCTAGAAACAAACTCTGAAATGTCCCTTTTCATTCCTACCCACCAGTACATTTTCTTCAAATCATTATACATCTTTGTACTACCTGGATGAATAGACAAAAAACTACTATGTGCTTCCTGTAAGATCTTTCGAATAAGCTCATCATTCTTCGGTACACATACCCTGTCTCGGAATATCAAACAACCATCAGAACTGATCTAAAAATCTGATCTCTTTTGGCTAACAACTCACTGTCATTTTTTTGAGCTTCAAAAATTTCTTCAAGAAACATCGGTTTAGCTCTCAACTCAGCTAAGATAAAACCATCATCTAATAAGGCTAGACTAGTGTTCAAAGCTCTTAATGCAAATAAAGGTTTCCTACTCAAAGCATCAGCAACAACGTTTGCCTTACCTGGGTGATAATCGATCACCAGCTCATAATCTTTAATCAACTTTAACCATCTTCTTTGCCTCAAATTCAAATCTTTTGAGTCATCAAATATTTCAAACTTTTTGATCGAGTGAATATGTGGCACTTCTCACCGCATACAAATGATGTCTCGAATCTTCAACACAAAAATAATGGCAGCTAGCTCTAAATCATGTGTGTCGATAGTTCTTCTCATGTGGCTTTAGTTTGTCTAGAGGCATAAGCAATTACCTTCCCTTCCTGCATAAGTACACAACCAAGTCCATTCATGGACGCATCACTGAGTAAATCACAAACTCCTTACCTGGTTCTGGTTGTACTAAAACAGGAGCTTTAGTCAACAATGTTTTCAACTTGTCAAAACTCTGTTGACATTTCTCAGTCCATTCAAACTTGATATCCTTTCGCAGCAATCTTATCAGCGGGGTAGCTATCATGGAAAATCCCTCTACAAATCGTCTATAATATCCGGCAAGACCAAGAAAACTTCTAACTTCTGATACATTTCTAGGAGGCTTCCAATCAACAATGGCTGAAATCTTGCTCGAATCAACCTTAATACCTTCACCTGAGAAAATATGTCCAAGAAAACCAACTTCTCATAACCAAAACTCACTTTTGCTGAACTTGGCATACAACTGATTATCTCTCAGAATCTATAAAACTGTTATCAAATGATCTGCATGCTCAGTCTCATCATGAGAATAAATCAAGATATCATTAATGAACACAACTACAAACTTATCCAAGTACGGTCTGAAAATTCGGTTCATTAAGTCCATGAAAATGGCAGGAGCATTAGTCAAGCCAAATGACATCACAAGGAACTCATAATGACCATATCTAGTCCGGAAAGCAGTCTTCAGGACATCTGACTCTTTAACTCGCAACTGATAGTATCCGGATCTCAAATCTATCTTGGAGAACACAGTAGCTCCCTTCAATTGATCAAACAGATCATTAATTCTAGGCAATGGATACTTGTTCTTTACTGTTACCTTGTTTCAATTCAGAATTCCTTTCTCTTCTGGTCAATAAACCTCCGATTGATGTACTTTTACTGAAATTCCTCCTGAAAGAAATCCCAAGTAACCCTCTCTTTTGGTACAATTGATACAAGTGTCTTCCACAGTGGGTAGGTGAGTCTCTAAGAAGTGATACTACACATTTCATACATTCCTCGGGTGTACAAGATAATTCGTCAAAGACTCGATAGTATTTTCTAACCAAAATTTCGCTCTTTTCGTATCATCATCTTTTGTTGCTCGAACTCTTACGCCCCTTGTTTTTCTGGTTCTATGAACTGGTGGCTTTTCTCTTATCATTTGTACGATGGATGGGGAGCTTGAGCGACATGGGTAGCCCTGAGAATCATGAGGGGTGGAGGTCTAACTGCCGGATTCGTACGAACGAACTCGGCAAACCAATCATTCAAAGCTTGGAAGAGAGCTTCTCGAGTCACTCCTCCCTGATCAACTGTTACTGGCCTATTCTCAGATGGCGCTACCCCTTCCGCGAGAGAAGGCGCATTACTTTCTACATCATCATCACCAGCTCGCTCGGGATCCATTACAATAAAACAAAATATTTAAAAATCGTCAGGAGTCGTCACACTATCAAAATACAGGTATGGCATGTATAGCTAGACTTTTACTCACACTAACTGTTTCGAGAACCGACTAAACCTGCTCTGATACCAATAAATGTAACGCCCCCACGCCCAAAACCATCACCAGAGTCAAGCTTGAGGTGTTACTAAACTTATCTTACCTTTTAAACAACTCTAAACCACTGATTTTAATTTTCGGAATAAACTGTTTTTCTGTGTCATAGTTGCTTAAAAATTCATTTCTCGAGTTTCAAAACTCAAAATTAATATCCGTAAATTTTTCCTGAAACTAGACTCATATATCTATCTACCAATTTTTTTTTAGAATTTTTGACTTAGCCAATTAGTACAGTTTATTAGTTTAATCTACCCCTATTTCAGAATTTGACTGCACTGACCTCTACTTACTACGAACCACTTTTCTCCCTATCAAAAATTTATATGACTATAACGTTTGTTTCTATTAAAACTAGATTCAATAAGGATTCTAATAATATAAATTACACCACCTAATTATTTTTTTAAAATTTATGGTGAATTTCTAAAGTTAAAACAGGGGATCCAGAAATCGCTCTGGCCCTATTTCACTAAAACTCAGATATCTTATAAAATACAAAACCTTTACCTGTTTTGCTTATTCCATATGAAAATAGACACAATGATTTTTAATTTAATATATTATTCACCATCAAACCATGTTTCTACGATTTTTAGTGATTTTTCAAAATCACATTATTTCTGATACTTGAATCCGTTTTTAAGTTACTTTCACATTTTTCATAGTTTTCATGTGATAGTTACTACTTAATCATACATATTATTAAACATGTATATCATCAGCCATTCTATTAGCTAATCACTAGCAAGTATTTACACATCATTCATTGATCTTATCATATCAAAATAAACCAAGTTCCTATACATGCCATACACAAAACGAAACGTCTAACTATACCAATGTGATTCCTTCGATAGTGTGATCGGGTCTCCGACGTTTCCTTCGATCCCCCAGTGGCTTGATAAAAACTATAAGAAAAAGAAAATAAAGAGAGTAAGCACTAGGCTTAGTAAGCTTACAAGCAAATAAATTAGCACTAGGCTTAGTAAGCATACAAGCAAATAAATTATAACATTCAACATAATGAATAATTATACATAATGTCACCTAGCCTCATAAACTTTATTTACTTCTCATTTTCTACCTTCTTCTTTACTCACTTACCTTCTTTATTACCTGACCTTTCATTATTCATAAATATAATCTACCTTCCCTTTTGCTGATAATTCACTGTAATTTAACGTGTACAATGTCCCGTTGAACCACTCGGAATACTAAGGATACTAGAGTCGTTCCTGTCTATCAATATCCTGCCAATGCCATGTCTTCGACATGGACTTACATGAATTTTTCCTGTCTCCAATGCCATATATATATATATATCTAATATGGGCTTACATGGCTCATTCCTGTCTCCAAAGCCATATATCCGATATGGACTTACATGGCTCATTCTGTCGAGTCTGTCTGTCATCAACCCCAATATCCTAACATTCCTAAGGTTCAAACGGGGCTTCCTAATGCTTTTTCTCTATCACTTCGCCTTTAATTCGGCTTCAAATATTCTCATAAAATAAGTATATAAATGCTGGAAATTGACAATAATATTGTAAAATAAAAGAATATTGCATTTATTTACTGTAAACTTACCTCGATACAAAATGTGACTAAACTTTACAATTTAGTCCTTTACTTTTTCTTTTCCCCGATCTACTCCCGAATTTCGCTCTTCTTGATCTATAATAGCAAATTTAATTTATTTAATATTCACATTTATCAAAACAGTCCTTTACTCAAACTTTGGAAAAATTACATTTTTGCCTTTAAGCTTTTGCATATTTACACTTTTGCCCCAAATCTCGTAAATTAAACTTCAGCCTATTTTCTTATGTTTTATGACATGCTGATCGTTTTTCCCTTCTATAGAAAAATCAAATTCTCACTCTAACATATACTTATGACTATTAGGTATTTTTACCGATTAAGCCCTTTTACTCGTTTTTACCTAAAACCGAGTAGCACAAGTTGTCTAACATAATATAAGACCTCATATTCTATCACAAAACATCAAAATAAACATTTTTAACCTATGGGTATTTTTCCAAATATGAACCCTAACTTAAATTATTACTAGCATAAGCTTTATCGAGCTACCGGGACTTCGAAAACGTAAAGAACATTAAAAATGGGGCTTGGAATCACTTACTATGGAGCTTAAAGCTTGAAACAAACCCTAGCTATGGAGAACCCTTGAAATTTCGTGCTAATGAAGAAGATGATGAATTTTGTGTTATTTTTCCCTTTTTATTTCATTTAATATCCAAATGACCAAAATGCCCTTCCTTATTAAACTTTCAAAAATTCCATCCATGTCCTATTTTGTCCATGAACTTAGAAATTGGTCAAATTGTTATTTAAACCCTCCTAATTAATATTTCAAAGCAATTTCATACTAAAAACTTCTAGAATGCAAGTTTTGCAAATTATTCGATTTAGTCCCTAATCTCAACTTAAGCACTTTATGCATAGAATTTCATCACGAAATTTTCACACAATCATGAAATCATATCATGAACCTCAAAATAATAATAAAATAAATTTTTCTACCTCAAATTTGTGGTTTCGCAACCACTATTCCGTTTAGGCCCTATTTCGGGATGTTACAGTGAGGCTTTTTGGATATCCTTTAGAATTCCAAATGGTTTCACGGGTTATTTTAATGCTTATGATAAAGATATAGAGTGATATAATTATGTTGGGAGTGGTATAGGTTCTTATTTGAAACTCATGAGATATGAGTTTGGTTATGTTGCCTTAATGGTAAGAAAAACATGAGTAAGTTCTATCTATGAGAAATGATTTTGGGTTATGATGCACCTTTGGTAAGGATGAAAATAAGTAAGTCATGTCCATGAGAATGATTTTGTGATGACCTTGTGATTATGGGTCTATGCTTATGATGTATAAATATGTATTTTTACCATGATGGTTGAAATGATTTGTAAAGGCATTATAAACTTAGCTGTCATTATTTTACACTAAAATAGTTTTGGATAGCAGTAGTAGTCCGACTTTGAAAATTCACTAAAAATCATGGAAATTGATTTATAGGTTTAATAAAAGATTAAATTAAATATTATTCAGTCTATGTTCACATAGAAGAAACAGTGTAAGCAAAAAAATTTCATGTTATGAGATATTTGGATTTCTGTGAGACAGGGTTAGAGTGATTTCGGGTTCACTTGTCTTAAATTTGGAAAATCATTAAAAATTGTACAAAACTAATTATGGGTTATAGTTTATATTCTTAGAATATTTAATGAGTCTATTTATAGAAGAAACAAATGGGAACATCATTCGAATTCTTTATGGGAAGATAATTAATTTTCAGTGAAGAGGGGTAGGAACTGTCAGATAGTGAAATAGGGGTGCACTTAAATAATAAATTGTACTTATTGGCTAGACCAAAAATTTTGGAAATTTTATGGTATGAAGAAACTTGAGTCTAGTTGTAGTTAAAATTAGTGGATCTTAATTTGGAGTTCCATAGCTCAAGATATAAATAATTTAATGACTATGAGTCAAGAAAATAGCTTGACCTGAATATAAGTAAAAGTGCAAACATGGTTGTATATCCTTGAGAAGCAAGTTGATAAATTGCTTATTATTTTCATACGGCCTTAATAAGCTATAAAGCTTACTCCCTTCCTTTCCTTTTCTTTAGTGTTGTCAGGTTAGCTCGGGATTGTAGATTGTCGGAGACAGCACCACACTATCAAGCCATCACCTTTGGAATATATATATATATATATTAAGCGTTTTCAAGTGAGTGGCATGTATAGGGGTTTGGTTTTTATTATATGTGTAATTATGATTAGTTGAATGTATTGGTCTATATTGAGTTATTTGTATATGGCCAAGAGGTGTGGCTCATATAGATTATTGTTGTGAACCTGTCTATCTATGCTATGTTCTAATGCTTGTGAATGTGTCTTAATATGGGATGCTAAATCATTGAAATGATGTCATGATATGTGCCCTTGGTGTGTATAAATATGTGAAAGATTAAGGGTAACATAAAGGCTTGGAAAATAGCCTAAATGTTGGCCACACGGGCTGAGACACGGCCGTGTGTCTCAACCGTGTATGGAACACGGCCTTAGCACACGGGCGTGTGGCTTGACCGTGTGGTTCAATCTATTTGCTGACGTCATAAATAGAGAGTTACATGGCCTGAGGACACGAGCGTGCCCTTGCATCTGCACGGGCATGTGACCCTATTTCACGGAAAAATTTTTCTATGTTTTCCCAAAACTTTTCATGGTTCTCGGTTTAGTCCCAGACCCCTCCCAATGTATGTTTTGGGATTCGTAAACCCAAGTAAGCGATGTTATGCTAGTGTATGATTAATTTGAATATAAATGAAATTTTATGGCCTGTTTTTTTATATGATTGATTGTATTTAAGTCTAGTAATGCCTTGTACCTTGTCCCGGCCTTGGACTCGGGTGAGGGGTGTTACAGAGAAAGATGAAGAAGAAAAGAGACTTGCAGTGCTGCGTAGTGGTGGTCATAGAGGCGATGGGTGGCGATGGGGAAAACAACAAGGAGGAGGAGGAGTTACGGTCATTGAGAGGTGCGGTGTTTGGTGGTGATAGGTTCGGTCACGATGGAGGAAGGAAACAAAAATGAAAAAGAAAAAGGTGATGGCTAGAAAAATGGAGAAAAATGGATAAGAAAAGAGAGAAAAAGAGAGAAACATCATAAACAAAAGCAAAATCTAGCAAAATGTTCAAAACTAACATGGCTATAAATAGGCCTACCACATTACCTTATTCCCCAAAGGATGATGCAAAGGTAATGCTTAAATTTTTTACACAGTGCCTAATTCCCCACAGTGTCTGGCGATATTAGTAGCTGTTGACTACGCCTCAAAGTGGGTTAAAGCTATTGCAGTCCCAAAGGATGATGCAAAGACAGTGCTTAAATTTTTTCACAAGCATATACTCACCCGCTTTGGCACACTAAACCAAACGCATTGATTAGTGATCAGGGTACACACTTTCATTGCAACCAAGTGGCAGGCGTACTAAAAAGATACAAAGTTAATCATAAAATAGCTACTACTATCATCCGCAAACTAATGCACAAGCTGAAGCATCGAATCAAAAAATTAAAAACATTATTGAGAAGGTTGTGAACCCTTCAAGGAAAGATTGGTCTTCCTAACTGGATGACGCTTTATGGGTATTGCAGACAGCATACAAAACTCCATTAGGGATGTCACTGTATTAATTGGTTTTTGGGAAAGCATGTCACTTTCCAGTTGAAATGGAACACAAAGCAATGTGGGTAACTAAACAAGTGAAAATGGACTATGAAGCTGCTCGAAAGAAAAGGTTATTGGATATAACTGAACTAGAGGAGATTAGGTGAAATGCCTATGAAAATGCTACAATTTACAATGAAAAGACCAAATGATGGCATGACAGAATTATTTTACAGTGACAATTTACTGCAAGTCAACAAGTTTTATTATTCAATTCTAGACTAAAATTGCACCCGGGTAAATTTCGCTCTCGTTGGTCTAGACCTTTCAAAGTTTTCAAAGTATTTCCTCATGGTGTAGTCACAATTAGAGATTTAAATGACGGGCACCAATTCAAAGTGAATGGCCAGTGATTGAAACATTATCTTAGGAATATTGATCACAAGCAGGCAGAGACCATTAAATTGGTCAAAAATTTTTAATTCTTATGAAATTTATTATGAAATTTTATTTTGTTTTTGTTTTTGTTCAAGTTTGTCTGACTTATTTTTATTTTTATAGAATAATTAGGTACCATTATCGACGCACTTGGGCTTTATTGTCAACTCATTGGCAATAGTGCTCTATACCAGACCACCCAAGGTGACCCCTCCTACACAAGAAGCAGTCGATGATGCTGGGGCAACGCCGAAGATTCAGTAGCAATTCGAGGACCGTGTGAAGCCCAAAGAAAGGAAGAGAAAACGTTCCAAAGATAAAAAGCACAAGAAGAAGGAGAAAAAGAGGAGGAAGAAGAAACATCGTGCAGCTACATTGATGGCCGAGGAAAACTGAATTAGTTTATTTTAAGTTTTAGCTGAAGTATTCATGCATTGCATGTAGCAGTAATTTTCATTTTGTTAGTGAACGTTGTCATTGCATTGTTATTGTCATCGCATTTTAATCTTAGTGCATTGGGGACAATGCAAACTTTAAGTTAGGGGAATGCATATGGGATTGGAAATACACCCACATTTCAAATTTTGTTTAATATTAATGAAGCATGCAATATTTATTTATGGTTAATGCAAATGTGTTGAAAATTTTTGTTACATTCAATGCTTAATTCTTGAATCATGTGAAATATTAATGAATGAGTTGGATAAATTTGACTGAATGTTGTATCTTCAATTCTTTGATGAATGATTTAGGCTGTGTTAGTAACGGATGACTAGTAGCATTCCTTGAATCTTGAATGAATCTACCTTTTACAGCTACTCATATGTATATATAATTATGAATAAGAGACACTCCAAAGTGGGTGCATTGTGAAATGTTAAAAAGGGAACACTCCAATGCAAGCGTTAGCAAAATGAATCTGGCCAAAGGCTACCGCTGCATGAGTGTGTGTCAACACAATTACGTACTCCCTGGGGGTTTGTTGCACTCCATCGTTACTTCTTAGGAACAAGGTACAGTAATTCAACAATATCTCTTTTTCACACACAAAAAAACATATACTAATGCTTTATTGGTAGATAGAATTTAGGATTTGAAGCAGAATGTTGGTTTTGATGAAGATACAGTCTTAGTCATTCATACTTATGTATTGTCGATGCAATATTTTGTCAATTGAATGTGAATCATTCATTAGGATTTTAGGTGATTCAAGTTGCTAAAATGATAAATTCCCTTCGGGAATTCTTGTGTAGTCTTGCTAGTTTCTATTTTACTTGATGACAAGTTAAAACTCAAGTTTGGGGTGTTATAGTAATAGAAAGAACATATGTTTTCTCCCTATTTATTGGTTAATTTGTGATTATCACGCGATAAGTTTTAAAATTTATAATTGATCGTACTTAAAACTAACTGTTATCATGATGAAGGCAAGCGTACCTATCGAACAGTAGTATAGTTTTAGCAAGACCGGATGTCGAACCCAAAGGAACTAAAAGTACTAGTATTAACTTTCTTTTTATTATCTAGCCTAAGAATAATGGGGGTTGTTTTATCTAAACTAATTAACTAACCTAAGAATGTACAGAAAGTAAATTGGGGAAATACTTTTGGAAAACTGATTGATTTGGACAATACCTAAGGAAGAATCCACCTAGACTTCACTTATTATTCGACTCTGAACCAAACGATTTATTCATTTGACTTGATCTGTAGAAATCCCTATGTTATATTATTATCCCTATTCAAGAATAATAACATCTAACCCTAGGTTGATTAATTGAAATCTCTTTCTAATTAAAACCCCTAGTTTTGCATTAACTCGATCTATGGATTCCCTTATTAGATTTGACTCTAATCTGGCAGATTTATGTTGTCCTATCTCTAGGATTGCATGCAACTCCGCTTAATTATGAATGATCTACTCTTATACAGGGACTATTCATCCTCCGAATAAGCACATCAATACTTGAATCAATATCCTGGAATATTCAAAAAAGAGTTAAAATCATAATTAAGAACAAATCAAGTATTTATCTTATAGTTCAGAAAATATTAACATGATCTGTCTTAGATTTCATCCTCCTTAGGTATTTAGGGGATTTAGTTCATAATTATAAAAGAAAACATCTCAGAAGAATAATGACAAAACATAAAGAAAACCCAAAACTCCTAAAGGAAATTGAAGGGAGATCTTCAGTCTTGACGATGAATCTGGCTTTTGAGATGGATCAATCGGCTTTCTTCGAGTAATTCCTTGCTTCCTACTCTGCGTGTCTCTTCAAACCTCTTTTAGGGTCTTTTAAATAGGCTTTAGAATGCTTTCAAACCCTTAAAATTGCCCTTTTCTGAATAGAACTCAACTTGGGCTCGACAAGGCCACGGTCGTGTGTGATTTCTTCAAATCGTGTTCAAGGCTATTAAATAGACACGGGCGTGTGATCTACCCGTGTGAGGAAGTCCAGGCCATGTTGATTTCCCATGTTGGCCCGTTTTCTCCATTTTTTGGCCTGTTTCTCATTCTTTTTACTTTCCTATGCTCACCTAAGTATAAGACATGAATTTAAAAGATTAGGAGCATCAAATTCCACAAATCTCATGATAATTCATCCAAAAGTGTGCTAAGCATGGGATAAAAATATGTATAAATTACAACTTATCAATTTGTTCCCTTTTAGTTATCTTTAGCACATATTTCAGTATTTTTAGTTTAGTAATTTGCATTTTATAAATCAGTGGATCTTAGCCTATTTATCCTTAATTTTATCATGTTTTGGTACTGATGTCGCAGCATGAGTATTTCCAAATTATGGTCCAAATTGTCGCCACACCTGACAGCTATTCGGATAAAAGAAAAAATGTGTAAGCTGTCCAGTCTGGTACAACTAACTTGTACATACAAAGGTAGCAGGATTTTGATGAAAGGACACTTATACTATTTGGAAGAAGATAAATATTCACATAAAAAAAGAGAGAGAGAGAGAGAGGGAGAGCTTTTTTGGACCATCTTCTTCAACTTATCCCTTGAAGTTTTTGGTTGTTGCAGCTTAAGCTCCGACGGGTGAACCGACGTGAAAAGGATGCAGCTTAGCTCTTGACGAGGAGCTCTGGGTGCGACACAAGAAGGAATAGATATATTCAAGTCGAGTTATCTCAGAGTAGTATTCTCCACTTGTTTCTTTTATTTTTCTTTTCTAAACGCTGGTGATTACTTTCTATTTCATTTTAGTATAAAAGTATACATGATTTCTAGGTTAATTGATATTTTATTCAATCTTATTTCTATGGTTTAATCTTTAGGTTTGAATGTTTTTAGCATGGAAATGTTATTGCGATCATTGACACTGGATGGTGTAGTGACAGTTCAAGCTAACAAGCATGAGAACGGAAGTTTCTTGAGCATTAAAGGAATTTAATTCACTTGTTCTTAGTAGTGTTCCATTGCCATCATCAAAAGGTTTGGCTAATGTGCATGTTTAACTCTTTGATTAAATATAGAAGTTAAGCTTGGTAAGATATTCATTGCAATTTAATGCATCGATAATCACCTATCCTTTTATATCTTGTGAGCACTTAGCATTCTATTGAATATTCATGTTGGAGATCCCAATTTATCAGTATCATATTTTATCTTATTATTTTCAACTTATTTCTTCGACAACTACATTCACAATTTATCTCATTTTTATCTAATTATTGCACTAACATTGATAAACAAAAGACAACCATCCTTGTGGGATCGATATTCGACAGACTCATACCTGTCTACTATACTTGCATCGATAGTGTATGCTTGCACATTATTGCTGTGACATTAAACAACCGATCAGATGGCTAGTGAAAGGGAGAAAAATAGATGAGAAAATAGAGAAAAAGAGAGAACATAGAGGAGAGGGAGGAAGAGGAGGATGACAAAGAGAGGTAGGGAGTGAGAAGATTGGGTGGTCAACCCAGTGTAGGTTCAATAAACCACTTCTACGCCCCATGTGCTTGGCCATGTGAGTTTTGTAGACCTGTGTTCAAAGATTCAGTTAGTGGTCTAAATATTAAGAATTTTGAAATTTAAATAAAATTTAAATAAATGAAAACTGTTAATACTCGGGTTGCCTCCCGAGAAGCGCTTATTTGTTGTCTCAGCTCGACTTTCCCTTGCTGATGTATTCATGGAGGTTCATGGAGTCATAGCTCCTCTCCATTGTCCTTAAAATTCTCGCCGTGATAAAGTTTGAGATGATGACAATTTACCTTGAAAGTTATTTGTGATGGGTGACTTACCTCTACTGTGCCATATAGAAAAATAGATTGAACTACAAAAGGTCCTGGCCATCGTGATTTAAGTTTTCCAGGAAACAATTTGAGTCTTGAATTATAGAGCAAGACAAAATCTCTGACTTCGAATTGCTTCTACTGCTTTAAGTGAGCCTCATGGCATCGTTTTGTTGCTTTCTTGTACAGTCGTGAATTTCCTATGCATTGGCTCGCCACTCATCTAACTCATTCAGCTGTATCAACCTATTTTGGCCTACAAGGTTAGGATCAGGGTTCAAAAATTTAATTGCCCAGAAAGCTTTGTGCTCTAGTTCGAATGGTAGATGACAACTTTTCCCATAATCAAGTCTGTACAGTGATGTTCCTATGGGGGTCTTAAAAGTAGTTCTATAAGCCCATAAAGCATCATCTACTTTCATTGTCCAGTCTTTCCCGTTTGATTTTGCTGTCTTTTCGAGAATTCGTTTGATTTCTCGGTTTGCCACTTCGACTTGTCCACTGGTTTGAGGATGGTATGGGGTGGCTGTTCTGTGATAAACTCCGTATTTCTTTAGAGTTTTCTCAAATTGGGTATTACAGAAATGAGTACCCCTGTCACGAATAATTTCTCTAGGTGTTTCGAATCTCTTAAGAAAACGTACTACTACTCTAGCATCATTAGTAGGTAACGCTTGGGCTTCTACCCATTTGGACGTATAATCAACTGTTACTAAGATGTAGTTATTACCAAACGAACTAGGGAATGGGCCCATGTAGTCGATACCCCAAACGTCAAATATTTCACATGGAAGCATATAGTTTTGAGGCATTTCATCACGTTTGGAGAGGTTACCTGTCCGTTGGCATTTGTCACAAGAAGTCACATACCTGTTAGCGTCTTTGATTAATGAGGGCCAATAAAAACCTGATTCAAGTATTTTATGCGCGGTCTTAGTTCCACTATAGTGTCCTCTAGTTGGTCCTGAGTGGCAATGTTCTAGTATTTTTTATGTTTCTGACCTTGTAACACATCTTCGAATGACTTGATCTGCACATATGCGAAAAAGAAAAGGGTCATCCCAAAAGTAGTGTTTTACATCACTAAGGAATCTCTTCTTTTGCTGGTGTGTCAACCCTTTTGGGATAATATTAGCGGCCAAAAGATTTGCAATGTCTGCAAACCAAGGTACCTCAGAATCAGATATAGCGAAGAATTGTTTGTCATGAAACGAATCATTAATTTCGGCTTCATCTAGTTTTCTGATATTTAAGTTTTCAAGCCTGGAAAGATGATCCGCCGTGAGATTTTTAGCTTCTTTCTTATCCTGAATTTCTAAATCAAATTCCTGCAATAACAAAATCCATCGAATGAGTCAAGGTTTTGCATCAGTTTTAGTTAGGAGATATCGAATGGCAGAATGATCAGTGTAGACAACAACTTTAGACCATATGAGATATGATCGAAATTTATCAAATGCAAAAACCACAGCTAGCAATTCTTTTTCGGTTGTGGCGTAGTTTTCTTGTGTGGCTGTCAACGTCTTGCTAGCATAATAGATAGGTTGGAAGTGCTTATCTCTTCACTGTCCTAAAACTGCACCTACTGCATAGTCACTCGCATCACACATTAATTCAAAAGGTAAGTTCCAGTCAGGTGCAATTATAATTGGAGCATCAATTAATTTATCTTTTAAGGTGTTAAATGCTTCCAAGCATTCCTGATCGAAATTAAAAAGCATATCTTTTTCTAGTAATTTAGTCAAAGCTTAACTATTTTAGAAAAATCTTTAATAAATCTTCTATAAAAATTGGCATGTCTTAAAAAGCTTCTAATAGCCTTGACCGAATTAGGGAGGGGTAATTTTTTGATTGTTTCAATTTTAGATTTATCCACTTCAATCCCTTTACTAGAAATTTTATGCCCTACTACTATACCCTCTTGAACCATGAAGTGACACTTTTCCCAATTAAGCACAAGGTTCGTTTCCTCACATCTTATTAAAACTCGTTTTAAATTTTTAAGGAAAAGATGGAAAGAGTTACCGAATACCGAGAAATCATCCATAAATACCTCCATGATGTCTTCCACGAGTTCGTCAAAGATGGCCATCATGCAGCACTGAAAAGTGGCAGGGACATTACATAATCCAAACGGTATTCTACTATAAGCAAACATACCGTATGGGCATGTGAATATTGTCTTTTCTTGATCTTCAGGAGCTATTGGAATTTGGAAGTAACCGGAGAGTCCGTCTAAAAAACAATAGTACATGTGTCCGGATAATCTTTCCAATATTTGGTCAATGAATGGCAATGGAAAGTGATCTTTCCTTGTGGCATCATTCAACTTCCTATAATCAATACAAACTCTCCAACCTGTAACTGTCCTTGTTGGGATTAATTCATTCTTCTTGTTAGCCACGACCGTCATGCCTCCTTTTTTAGGAACAACCTGCACTGACTTACCCAAGAACTGTTAGAAATAGGATAAATAATTCCAGCATCTAGAAGTTTAATTACCTCAGCTTTAACAACTTCTTTCATATTGGAGTTCAGTCGTCTTTGAGCTTGCACACAAGGCTTATATTCATCTTCCACTAAAATTTTATGGGTGCAAAAAGAGGGGCTGATCCCTTTGATGTCAGAAATTTTCCAAGCTATGGCCTTTTTATGTTCTTTTAGTACTTTGATTAATTCCTCCTTTTCCTTGGGATGCAGGTTAGAAGCAATAATCACTGGTAAAGTAGAATTATTTCCAAGGTACGCATATTCCAAATGATTTGGCAATTGTTTAAGTTTCAGTTTGGGAGGTTCTACAATAGAGGGTTTTTGTTTAAGTTCATCGCTCATTTTAATACCCTCATACTCTACTTGTCTTAAAAAATGTTCATTAGGGTCATCATTTGCCTCCTCTCCTTGAGCTAGACACAATTCCGTCATGTCCTCTTGTATAATTTCCTGAAAAGAGTCTTGAGTAGCATGATAAATAAAGTCAATAAAATAACATGAATCATCCTGTTCTCTAGAAAATCTCATAGCATTATAAACTTTAAAGATAATCTCCTCGTCACCTACTCTAAGTACCAATTTACCATCACCTACATCGATTACAGCCCTAGCAGTGGCTAAAAATTGATGCCCTAAAATTAAAGGTACTTCCATATCTTCATCCATATCGAGTACAACGAAGTCAACAGGGAATATGAATTTGTCTACTTTCACAAGTACATCTTCTATAATACCTCTAGAATATTTAACAGATCTATCAGCTAGTTGAATACTCATCCCAGTAGGTTTGGGTTCCCCAAGACCAAGTTGTTTGAACATTTTATATGGCATCAAATTAATGCTAGCGCCTAAATCGGCTAGTGCTTTCTCAACATTCAAACTACCAATTAAGTAAGGGATAGTGAAACTTCCTGGATCTTTCAGTTTGGTTGGCAGTTTATTTTGGAATATAGTTGAGCACTCCTCATTGAGTTCCACTATAGACAGGTCTTCAAATTTCCTTTTATTTGTTAAGAGCTCCTTCAAAAATTTTGCGTATGTAGACATCTGCAAGATAGCTTCAACAAAAGGTAAGTTTAAATGTAATTGTTTAAAAAGTTCAAGAAACTTACCGAATTGTGCATCCATGCGGTCTTTTTTCAATTTTGCTGGATATGGAACTAGTGGTTTATACTCCTTCGGTACTGGTTTGTCACTATTTTTGGGTCTTTTCTCCTCCCTTTCGCTTGTCACGGCTTCTTATGTTAGCTTCTTTTCAGATTCAGCTAATACTTTCCCACTCCTCAGTGTAACTGCTTTCACATGTTCTTTTGGTTTGCTGTTACTATGTAAACCACCTTGTGGTTGTTCAGAGATTAGCTTGGACAGCTGCCCTATCTAGATTTCGGGTCCTTGAATTGATGCTTTTTAATTTTTGAGTGTTGTCTCAATATTCTGGAAACGTGTTTCTGACACCGAGATGAATTTGGATAGCATCTTCTCAAGGTTCGACTTCTTTTCCTATTGATAAGGTGGCTGTTGAAAACCCTGAGGATTCTGTGGCCTTTGATTTCCTTAACCGCCCCAAGAGAAATTTGGCTAGTTCTTCCAACCTGCATTATAAGTATTACTATATAGGTTATTTTGAGATCTAAAATTATTGTTACCCATATAGTTGACTTGTTCCTCTTTGGTTGAAAGATTGAATGGTGGGTATTCTGTAAGCACACCTCCTCCACTTGAATCACACCTCATCACTGGATGTACCTGCGTAGAACCAAGTAAACCATAAATTTTCTTATTCAGAAGTTCTACCTGATTTGAAAACATAGTGATCGAATTGACGTTATAAACACTTGCTATTTTCGTTGGCTTAGTCCTCATGACTTGCCACTGATAGTTATTCAGTGACATCTCTTCAATAAATTCAGAAGCCTCTTCAGGTGTTTTGTTATTGATGGTCCCACCAGCAGCTGCATCAATCATTTGTCTTGTCGAAGGGTTCACACCATTGTAGAATGTTTGAACTTGCAGCCATAGAGGTAATCTATGGTCTGGGCACCTTCGCAAAAGGTCCTTGTATCTCTCCCATGCATCGTAAAGTGTTTCTAAGTCCATCTGTACAAAAGAAGATATATCATTATGCAACTTAGTTATTTTTGCCGGTGGAAAATATTTTAATAAAAAATTTTCAGTCATTTGTTCCCTCGTGGTAGTGGACCCTCGTGGTAGTGAGTTCAACCATTGTTTAGCTTTATTCCTCAGTGAAAAAGGGAATAACTGAAGGAGAATGGCATCATCAGAAACACCATTAATTTTGAAAGTGTCGCACAGTTCTAGGAAATTTGCCAAGTGAGTGTTGGGGTTCTTATCCTGCAAACCATCAAATTGAACAAATTGCAGTATCATCTGAATCATGTTAGTTTTCAGTTCAAAATTATTTGCAGCAATAGCAAGCCTAACAATACTTGACTTAGTTCCTATAAAATTAGTTTTAGCGTAATCATACATAGTACGAGGAGCAGGATTCTGATTTGCTAATTCAGCGGGTATGGCTGGAGGTAGCGGATTGTCTAGATTTTCAGCCATCTCCTCGGCTGTAGTTGAGATATCATCCTATTGCTCTTCCTCTGTGTATCTTAAAAGTCGCTTTGATTTCTAAATCGGTTTCACGACTGCACGATCAATTTCCTCGTCAAAAAGTAATGGTCCTGACGGGTTTCTTCTAGTCATAAACTATAAGAACCTGCCAGGAGAAAAAAGAAAGAAAACTAGTAAAATAAAAATTGAAGTTAAATTGCAAGAAAATAAATGGCTAAAGTAATAAAAATTTAGCGTTCCTAATATCTTAGTCCCCGGCAACGGTGCCAAAAACTTGATCGTCGATTTTCCTGTGATAAGTTTTATAAATTTATAATAAATCGTTCTTGAAAAAAACTATTATCACGACGTAGGCAAGTGTACCTATCGAATAGTAGTATAGTTTTAACAAGACTGGATTGTCGAACCCAAAGGACTATGAGTACTAGTAATGACTGTCTTCTTATTATCTAGCCGAAGAAAAGAGATTTGTTTTAACTAACTAATTAATTAAACTAAGAACTTGTAGAAAATAAAATTTGGGAAATTACTTTTGGGAAAAGCGATTGATTGAGACAATACCTAAGGAAAAATCCACCTAGACTTTTACTTGTTATTCTGGCTCCGAACCGGACGATTTATTCATTTAACTTGTTTCGTAGAAATCCCTACTGTATATTATTATCCCTCTCGAGACTAACAACGTCTAATCCCTAGGTTGTGTAATATCCCTAATTTGACCCTGGTCGAAAAGTGGTTTCGGGACCACAAAATCGAGTCACAAAATTATATAAATTCTCTTTTCTATGTTTATTATATGTAAAGTTTCATGTGTGAAAGTGTCGTGTCTTAATTTTGTCTTTTGAATGTGGAATTATTAAAAAGGATTTATGTGAGAAACTTGAAAATGTGATAGGTTAATTTGTAGTGGCCCAATATTGTATGGTTTAAAATATGGGGACTTGCATGTTAAATATCCCTTCCTTAAGTTAGTGGACGGCAAGGTTAGTGGATGATTGACATTTTATGCCTTTTATATTAATAAATTAAATGTTAAATGAATAAAGAAAATGAAATATGAACTTATATTAAAAGAAATGGGTGATAAAAACAAAGTTGGTTCATCTTTTCTTCTTCCATTGCCGTACCTAAGGAAAGAAAAGAAGAAATTCAAGTTAAGGCATTTGGTCACCTTTAAGTGGATTAAGGTATGTTAATGCTCTTTCATAAAAAAAAAAAATCTTTGTATATTTGGAGTGGTCATCAAGTATAGAAGCTAGCTCATGGCAAATGTTTTTGTAAATTTATGAAGATGACATTCGGTCATGGATGTTTGAATTTCTTTGATGTTGTTTTTGATGCTTTAGTGTATTAAGGGTTGATTATAGATGAGTTGAGCTTGGTAAAATTGAATAGTTGTGGATGTTTTAGAATTGGCCTAAGTGTTTTAGTCATTAATATATATATATATATATTGCCGAATGTATGCTTAAGGAATTGGTTAAGTACATTGTTGTTAAATACTAGTTGTTTTTGTATAATTGTTGCCTAGCTACTAAATGAACTTAGGGTATTATGGATAAGTTTAAGAGTGGCATAATTGAAATGAAGTTGCTTGTGCCGAATGTGATGAAATTGTCAAGAAATAAATTTGATTAAATGAGATTCGGTTAATTGGTGGGTGTATAGAAAAATTGAAGGCTAATTTGATTAACTCTCTAATGGTCAAATGTGTTAAACCTTAAAGCATGATTTAGTTTAACCAAGGGAGAAATTGTATATTTGTAGGAAGGCATGTTTGAACGTATATTGATAATTGATTTTGAAGGTTCGGCTTTATGCCTTGATGGTTGGTTTTGAAGTATATGATGTCTTGCTATAAATATATGTGCATTCGGTTACTTTCATAACATGCATTTAAAGTGTCCTTTGGATGCAATTGCTTATGCACTTGAGGGTATGAGTTAATTTTCTTTATAGCAAATTTGGATAAGAAGCTAACTAATAATATGCTAAGGTAGTCATGTGGATAATCGGCTTTGTGAATATTATTAAAGGTGTAATTAGTTATATGCATAGGTCATCGGTAAAATTGACCACATAACTAGTATATGTACATAAGGCGACATGGTGATACCTAGGTAAATGTATTTGGGATGGTTTTAATGAAATACCGAATGTGTGCAGATGTATCGAGGTGTTGCCTTATGTATGAGTTTCATTGAGAAGATTTACCTTGTTGTTTTTAATGATATAACAAGGTGATTAAAATAGTTTAAATTTTGTTAATTAAGCTCAAGAGCATAGAGGGGCAATTTTGGATAAAGAGAAAGTAAACGAATAGCCGTGGATATCTAGTCGTCGACCGCTTCCGAGGTAAGTTTTAAGTGATTCAACGTTGAGTAAATTCAATCATAATAGGACATAATGAGTTGATTTAATAAGATATGATGTGGCCATGATATGTCTTAAACTCAAACGGTAAGCTCATAAGTGTTTAGACTTGGAAATTTAAGAGCAAATTGTAATAATTTGCTTTGGACAGCTGCAGTAATGTAATTTTAGAAAATCACTATAAATTGTTGGTGTGGAATCATAGGCTGAATAAAATATGTAATCAAAGCTTAATTAGTCTAGTTTCTTATAAAAGAGACAGTGTAAGCAAAGAAATTTCCTATAAAGAGATATTTACAGTTGTGTGGGACAGTGTCAGAATGACTCCGAAATCCCCTGTTCTGTTTTTAGAAAATCATTATAAATTGCACAAAAATCGTTATAAGATAAAATTTATATGCTTAGACTCCTTAATGAGTCTAGTTTCAAATGAAATCAAATAGAACACATTTTGAATTCTGCACAATGAGAAATTTGATTCGTATTGAAGAGTGGTCAGATTAGTCAAACAGTGAAACAGGGGAAACTTTAAGAAAAATCTGGTATTGATTGGCCAAACCAAAAATTCTGAAAATTTTATGGATGGAAGATATATGAGTCTATATTCAGGTAAAATTTACGGCAATTGATTTGGAGTTTTTTAGCTCTAGTTATAAATAATTTAGTGACTATTGCTCAGGAAAACAGCTCGTAGTGAAAATGTGATTTTGTTGTAAACATGGATAAAACTTGTTTTAGTTGCTCATAAGCTATTGATTAAACCATACGTGAAATCTAAAGCGTGATAATGTAAAGTGATATATGAGTGTTAGATGGATCTTTGATATTAAAATTTGTGAAATTGTAAGTTTATAAGTATTCGAATATGAAATGATAGCATGACGTGAAATTGAATTATTCATTGGAAAATGATAGATGTAAATTCGGCCAAGACAAAGTGTATACATGATAGTATATGTGGTATGTGAAGTATATTTGGATAATTGTGATGTGAATACATGAAAATTTATATTTTGATTTAGGATTTTACGTGATGAATGTGAATGTGTATACATGAGATAAGGCCGAATGGCCAATGTGATGAATGTGAACATGCATATATGTGATAAGGCCGAATGGCCAATGTGATGAATGTGAACATGCATATATGTGATAAGGCCGAATGGCCAATGTGATGAACGTGAAAGTGTATATATGTGGCGGCTTCGAATGGCTAATGCGAAACGTGTATGAGACGGATATGTGGTAAAGCCAAATGGCTAACGTATAGATATGTATGAGATTTGTATATATATATATATATATATATATATATATATACGTTGTGGCCAAATGACAGACAGTGGAAGGTGTGTTTTATTAGGTATTTGATGAGGTAAATGAATTACAAATATGATAGTCGATGTGAATGTTGTAACATGTGAATAAATATGCATGAAACTCTATGATGTAAACCCGGGATTTAAGACCAGATGACCATATGTGGTGACTATTTCTGGGTTAAGACCCGCTGACTTCGTGTGAGGATTTTATCTGAGCTAAAGGTCTCACCGATAATCCGAGTAGAGGTTAAAGCTATAAGACTTCGCAATAAGAATTTCTTATAGTTATATTCAATGCGAAAGGTTAAACAGGTATGTACTCCAAGTTTATTATGGGACTATTCCTATGATTATGTGACATCAGATCAGTGTGAGGGGTTATGTGAAATTATACAATATATCTATGTCACATGGGCTCACTTTTAAAGTTTATCCGCCTATTATATATATGATGAGATGGGCATATTCGGTAAAGGGATGGTATGCCCGAAGGAAGAGTGAAATAAAAATACAAACAACTATGCTATAATTTGATTGTTATCTGTTGACACTGCTTAAAACTTACTAAGCATTGTAATGCTTACTCTGTTTACTTTGTTTCCTCTATTTTATAGATCTCATTTGGAAGCTACAGGCTCGGGGATCGTCAGCAACTAGTCACACTATCACTATCCACTGCTTGGTACTGCTATGGTTTGGATTATCTTATGGCATGTATAGAATAGACTAGTGGCGGAAGAATATTTTTGGTTAATGTATATAAGCCATGCGAAAATGGCATCTTTTGAATGTTTACTTAGAGAAGTTTAAATTTTATCCTTGGCTGTGCTTAGTACTCATTTAAATGAATGATCTTCATTTCAAGAAAAAGTTCAAAATTTTACTGTTCTGACATGAGTTACAAGTCCGGTAATGCCCCTTACCTATTCTGGCGACGATCTCGGGATAGGGGTGTTACAGGTTGAATAACCAAGAGTTATTCTAATTAACACCCTAAGGTTGCATTAACTCGATCTATGGATTCCCTTATTAGGTTTCACCCTAATTCGGCAAGATCTTGTCACCCTATCTCTAGGCGCGCAATAAACTCTGCTTAATTACGGCAAAGTTACTCTTAGCCAGGGTCTATTCCTCCTCCAACTAAGAGTAGTAACTTGAAGTGATATCCTGAAATATCAAAACAAGAATTAAGAACACATAATTAAGAACAAGTCAAATATTTATCATACGATTCAGAAATAATAACAAGGTTTTGTCATAGGTTTCATCCCCTTTAGGTATTTAGGGGTTTAGTTCATAACTAAACAAGAAAACATCTCAGAATAATAATAATTACAAAACATAAAGAAAACCTAAAACTCCTTGAGGGGAAATTAAGGAGAGATCTTCAGTCTTGATAGTAGATCTGGCTTCTGAGATGGATTAATTGGCTTCCTTGGAGTAATTCCTTACTCCCTATTGTCGGTCTCCCCTTTCTTCCTCTTTTAGGGTGTATTTATAGGCTTCGGAATGCCTAAGAACCCTCAAAAGTGGCCTTTTATGAATTGGACTTAACTTGGGCTCAGCAGGGACATGCCCATGTGCGATAACTTCATGCAGTCTTTGAGGTACACGGCCGTGTGTTATACCTGTGTGAATCGTGCTTTAATTCTGCCAAATTGACACGGTCGTGTGATCTGCCTGTGTGAAGAGGTCCAGGCCGTGTTGATTTCGTGCTTTGGCCTATTTTCTCCATTTTCAGGTCGTTTCTCGTTCCTTTCGTTCTCCTATGCCTACCTGAGAATAAAACATGAAATTAAGGCATTAGGAGCATCAAATTTACCAAATCTAAAGAGAAATCATTCATAAAATGCATTAAGCATGGGTTATAAATATGTATAAATTACGGTTTATGAAACAGTAAGACTTTGCCTGTAGAGTCTACTGAATTTATAATTAGAGATTTGAAGCCCTAGACAGATGTGTTTTGGTTGATAAAGTCTGCAGGAATTGTCAATTAATGTTTTGAGACACTTGTTTTCCAGCTGATCTGATGTTATTGCCCTTTGATGAGTTTGAGATAATTCTGGGTTTGGACTGGTTAACTTTGCATGATGATATTGTGAACTGCAAACGAAAAATTATTGATTTGAGATGCAAGAATGATAAAATAGTCAGAATTGAATCTAGTGAATTGAATGGATTGCCTGCTATGATATCGTCGATGAAAGGTTTGATTATTGTGAGAAAGGGTTGTGAAGCCTATTTTGCTTATGTGATTGATTCGAGAGTATCAGAAAAGAAAGTTGAATCAGTGCCTGTTGTGTGTGAGTTCCCTGATGTGTTTCCTGAAGAACTTCCGGGATTACCTCCGGTTAGAGAAGTTGAATTTAGCATTGAATTAGTGCCTGGAACTACTCCAATTTCGATAGCTCTGTATAGAATGACTCCGACAGAACAAAAGAACTAAAGTCTCGGTCACAAGAATTTAACTTAGACCGAGTCTCTCACCTTAGGGTGCTCGGTTCTATTTGTGAAAAATAAAGACAGAACGATGATAATCTGTATAGATTATCGTCAGTTGAATAAACTGACTATCAAGAATAAGTATCCCCTGCCCCGAATTGGTGATTTTTTTGATCAGTTGAAAGGAGCTGCGATGTTTTCGAAGATAGATTTGAGATCAGGCTATTATCAGTTGTGAGTAAAAGACTTAGATATTCCGAAAACTACTTTCTGAATGAGGTACGGCCACTATGAATTCTTAGTTATGCCTTTTGGATTGACTAACGCACCTGCTATCTTTATGGATTTGATGAATAGAATTTTCAGACCGTATTTAGATCAATTTGTTATCGTATTCATTGATGACATATTGATTTATTCACGTGATGAATTCGAACCTGCCGAGCATCTGAGAATAGTGCTACAGACTCTGTGAGATAAATAGTTGTATGTGAAGTTCAGTAAATGTGAATTCTGGTTGCAAGAAGTTGGTTTTCTGAGTCATATTGTCTCACCATTTGGTCTTCGAGTTGATCCGAGCAAAATTTCAGCTATTTTGGATTGGAAACCTCCAAGGAATGTCTCTAAAGTTTGCAATTTTTTGGGACTTGCTGGTTATTATAGAAGATTCATAAAAGGTTTTTCTATGATTGTGACTCCATTGACAAAACTGCTTCAAAAAGATGTTAAATTTGAGTGGTCAGAAAAGTGTCAAAACAGTTTTGATCAGTTGAAAATTTTGTTGACTGAAGCTCCGGTATTAGTACAACCCGAATCAAGTAAAGAATTTGTGATCTACAGTGATGCTTCGTTGATCAGTCTGGCATGTGTTTTAATGCAAGAAGGCAAAGTCATTGGTTATGCTTCAAGACAGTTGAAGCCGCATGAAAAGAATTATCTGACGCACGATCTTGAGTTAGCTGCGATTGTGTTTGCTTTGAAAATCTGGCGTCATTATCTGTTTGGTGAGAAATGTCACCTATATTCTTATCATAAGAGTTTGAAGTATCTGATGACTCAGAAAGATTTGAATCTACGACAGAGAAGATGGCTTGAATTGCTAAAAGACTATGAACTTGTGATAGCTTATCATCCGAGTAAGGCAAATGTTGTTACTGATGCATTGAGTCAAAAATCACTATTTACTCTGCATGCGATGAATGCTCATTTGGTTTTGTCCGATAATGATTTAATTTTAGTTGAATTGAAAGTAAGACCTTTATTCTTACAACAGATTATCAAAGCTCAAAAGATTGATAATGAGATTTTAGCTAAATGAGCTTAGTGTGATTTAGAGACTGATTCAGAATTCAGAGTTGATAAAGATGATTGTCTGAGATTCTGAGATAAAATTTGTGTCTCGAGAAATCCAAAGTTAATTCAGATGATTTTGAGCGAAGCTCACAATAGTCGGTTATTTGTACATCCGGGTTGTACAAAAATGTATAATGATCTGAAACAGCATTAATGGTGGTTCGAAATGAAAAGAGATATCTCTGACTTTGTTTCTAAATGTTTGATCTGTCAACAAGTTAAAGCTGAACATCAAGTGCCATCTATTTTGTTACAACCGATTATGGTTCAGGAGTGGAAATGGGATCGAGTGACAATGGACTCTGTTTCGGGTTTGCCCCTGTCTTCGAGAAAGAAAGATGCTATCTGGGTTGTAGTTGATCGATTGAAGAAATCAATTCATTTTATTCCAGTACGATCCGATTACTCACTTGATAATTTAGCTGAGTTATACATTTCTGATATCGTGAGATTGCATGGTGTGCCATTATCTATTGTATCAAACAGAGATTCGAGATTTACATCACGATTTTGGAAGAAATTACAAGATGCTCTGGATACAAAATTGCATTTCAGTACTGCTTTTCACCCATAAATGGATGATCAATCTGAGCGGATTATTTAGATACTCAAAGATATGTTGAGATGTTGCATTCTTGAGTTTGAAGGTACATGGTTAAGTCCATCTTAAGAAAAATGTTTAAGTTTGAAAACGTTTACTTAGCAGAAGCCTTACTTGTAATCGTGTTATTTTGAAATCACTTACTGTTTTTGAAAACGCGTCCTAGAGCTAATCCATTTCAATAGTTATCTCGGTTCATTTTTTATCATAATAAAATAAAAATAAAACAAAACCATCAAATAATTAAGCGGCCTTATTACATTTTAAAAACCCAAAACCATAAACGAAAATAAAAGGACGTCCAGTTCATCAGAAAGAAACCGAGTTTGCGAAAACAAGTGGCCACTCCGAATCCCTCACAGCTCCAAGCCCACTATGGTTGGGGATTACCTGCAAAGATGAAAATGAACGGGTGAGTTTGGGGAAACTCAGTGTGTAATTAACCCAACCATAGCCTAAATCAGTTCAAACCACAGAAATAGAATAAGTTGGCCTTAGCCCCTGAGCAGATTTCGAATATAGCCCATAGCCCCAATGCAGATCGAACGGATATATCATGCTTATGCAGAAACCCAACCCATATCTAACCATGTACACCCCCACACCATCCTTACGCCATGTGGGGAGATTACTCGACCCAACCAACCGCTACACGCCACAGAAATATGCAGCATGGTCGCCATATCGTAAAATGTGTGAGTCACGGATCTGAGATATATGTGGCAAAGCCACCAGAACAAATATATGTGGCAAAGCCACCAGAACAGATAATTTGTGGCATAGCCACCAGGACACTTCCTCCATAATATAACCTATGTCCCCATGCAACAGATATTCATTCATGGCATACATCACACAGATTTAAATCATCATGCTTTTCAGACAAAATTAACACTAGGGGTATAATGGTCATTTTACATACATAAGGGTATAATGGTAATTTCGCATACGTAGGGGTATTCTAGTAAACCTAACTATTTTTAAGGTTTTCATGCATATCGTAGCCATTACATATAACCGAAACACTTACCGAAGCGTTCTTACGGGTGGGGCGTTGGCCCATTAACCCAGTTTTGGCCCATTAAGCCCAAAATATCAAAACGCACGAAATCGCGCGTACTGCAGATTTATCACTTTCGATTACCAGTAATATTTACCTATATATCTTACGAGCATTCGCACACTCGCAAGTGCCCAAAATACCAGCTTTTCGGCATTTCGACTTTTCGGCTTTTGCCGATCTAGTCTATGAGAGGGTGTCAGTTACACACCTGTTTTTCGATGATTCGTTGACGAGATCCACGTACGAACTGCCTACAATTGAATTACTAACATATTACTCTAGATATCGAAATAAAACTGAGTATATAGTCCCTTACCATATTCGGCCAAACATGCCTAAAACCCTATTGCTCTTACCTTATTGGCGAAATATGATTAAGTCCAAAGATCCGATCGTTCCACATGTCCAAGCCCTTGATCAGCAGCCTCTAAGTCACCATTTATCAAAGCAATACAGTTATCACAACCCCATAGGGCTACAAGTCCAAATCGACAGCCTCCCTAACATTTAGGGATTTCAGCCTTTCCTAAAATACGAAAGAAAGACTAAGTTGGAAAGACTTACCACCAATTTTTTTCGGTCAATGATTCCAATGAGTTCCTACTCGATTCTGATGTAGATCTAAGCCCTCAGATGATAACAAAATTCGAGCCTTCAGTGATTTTTGGAATTCGGCTATGCTCTATAGACTATGGGGTTTTCGGCTTTTTGTAACAATGAAAGAAAAGATGAAAGTTTTGTAGTGGCTTTGTCGACATAGGTTTTGGGGTTTATAAGAAGAAGAATTGTCCACAAGATGGTGAAAAACCACAGGGTTTGGCTAGGAGAAATCGGCACAGAAATAATATAAGCTTTCGGGATTTCAACTTTTCTGTATAAGGCTTAAGAACATGGAGATGAATAGAACAATGGAAAGATTCGGCTATGGGGGAAAAGGAGAAGAGAAAATAGATGGATAGAAAAAGATAAGAAAGGAAGAGAAGGAAGAATGGTCAGAAAAACGGCACAACTCATCCAAATGTCGAATTTATACCTAGCTTAACCCTAGCCGAAATTTTGCCCTCCTAGAGAATCCCTTGGCCGGCCACCTCTTGCTCTTCAAGAGTCCATTATTCGGCCATCACAGCTCTCCCCAATCAGCTCCTAAATTCTCTCCCTTATCCCCTCCTTGCTCAATCTCCTAAGCAACTCAAACTCCTTCTACCAGTCTTTTACTTGAGTTCCATCACTTTCCTCTTCTGTACATAAAAATTAATCCCTTAATTTGCTGTCATTGTGACTTGAACCTGGGTCCTCCCAATCATCCACACGCCACCTATAGCATTCCCAGTGGCGTCACTTAGCCACTTTACCACATGCCTCCTTGTTATTTATTTTACGTAATAAATACCTAAAAGCCCAATTAACCAAAACCCTCCTTTTTCTTATGGAATTAAAATTAACTAAAACTATCAGATTTTAACTTAAGCTTGGGCCTTCTAGAGGCCCACTAACGTACTTAATCCTACGGCAAACAAACAGAACATAGAATTTTAAAATTTTCCAACATTTTTAAAATTCCCGAAAATTGGGGCGTTACAACTGTACCATCCTTAAAGAAATTTCGTCCTCGAAATTTACCTGGTCTGAACAGATGAGGGTATTGTTGCTGCATCGCCTCCTCTGGCTCCCAAGTAGCTTCCTCTCCACCATGATTACGCCAAAGTACCTTTACTAATGGGATAGATTTTCTTCTTAAAACCTTAACCTCTCGATCCAGTATTTGCACAGGCTCCTCCTCAAAGGTCAAATCAGTTTGTACCTCAATTTCTGCAACTGGCATGACATGAGTAGGGTCAGAACAATATCGCCTTAACATGGAGATGTGAAAAACATCGTGAATCCTGTCCAACTCTGGAGGTAATTCCAATTGATAAGCCACTGGGCCTACTCGCTTCAAAACCCGATAAGGCCCAATGAACCGCGGACTCAACTTGCCCTTCTTCCCAAACCTTAATATCTTCTTCCAAGGAGAGACCTTCACGAAGACCATATCACCCACTGAGTATTCAATCTCCTTATGCTTCAAATCTGCATACGACTTTTGCCTATCAGACGCTTCTTTTAACCGATCTCTAATTATTCTGACCTTTCCCTCAGTGTCAGCTATCAACTCTGGTCCAAGAACTTGTCGCTTCCCTAGTTCGGTCCAACAGCTAGGTGTTCGACACCTTCGCCCATACAGTGCTTCATAGGGTGCCATTCGAATACTCACCTGATAACAATTATTGCATGCAAATTCTGCCAATGGCAAGTAATCCTCCCAACTACCTCAGAAATAAATAACGCATCCCCTCAACATGTCCTCTAGAATTTGGATAACTCTTTCCGACTGACCATCAGTTTGGGGATGAAAAGCTGTACTAAAGTTTAATCGCGTTCCCAACGCCTCATGTAGCTTTTTCCAAAACCGAGATGTGAATCTAGGATCTCGATTAGAGATAATCGAAACTGAAACTCTATGAAGTCGCACAATCTCTGCTACATACAACTTGGCTAGCTTCTGAAGTGAAAAATCAGTGCGAACTGGTATAAAATGAGCTGATTTGGTCAACCTATCCACAATTACCCATATCGAGTCCTTTTTCGACAGTGTCAAGGGTAGCCCACTCACAAAGTCCATGGTTACCCTCTCCTACTTCCAAAGTGGTATCTTTACTGGCTGCAACAATCCAGAA
Source organism: Gossypium anomalum (assembly GCA_025698475.1). Lineage (NCBI taxonomy): Eukaryota > Viridiplantae > Streptophyta > Magnoliopsida > Malvales > Malvaceae > Gossypium > Gossypium anomalum. The sequence continues at coordinate 47,895,535 of CM046963.1, forward strand.
GGTAATTGATGCTCAGCTTTCACTTGTTGGCATGTCAGACATTTCCCCACAAATTCTGTTACTTCACGTTTCAGCCCAGGCCACTAATACAGTTCTCGCAAGTCGCGATACATCTTATTCCCTCCAGGATGCATGGCACAAAGTCCCCCATGAGCTTCCTTAAGTATAGACTGTCTCAAGTCAGAGTCCTTCGGAACACAAATTCTTCTTCGGAAGCATAGAACTCCTTCGTTATTTAACCCAAACTCCGAAGTTCCTCCTTCTTTAACTTGCTGGAAACGAGCAACCAAAGACTCATCTTCCAACTATTTTTCCTTAATTTGATCCACCCAGTTGGCCTTACTTGCAATTCAGCCAACAGACTTCCATCATCATACAGGCTTAGACGAGCAAACATTGCTCTCAGATTAGATACGGCTCTACGACTTAGAGCATCAGCTACCACATTAGCCTTGCCTGGGTGATACTTGATCGAACAGTCATAATCCTTAAGCAACTCAATCCACCTCCTTTGCCTAAGGTTCAATTCCTTCTGAGTCAGCAAATACTTAAGACTCTTATGATCTGTGTATATAATACACCTTTCTCCATACAAATAATGTCTCCAAATCTTAAGTGCAAAGATCATCTGCTTGCTAACTCCAAATCATGAGTAGGATAGTTTCCTTCGTGAGGCTTAAGCTGTCGTGATGCATAAGCAACCACCTTACCCTCTTGCATCAACACACAACCCAAACCTACATGTGATGCATCACTGTACATAGTAAAATCCTTCCCAGACTCTGGTTGAATTAATACAGGTGCTTCCGTCAAAACTTTCTTCAACTTCTCAAAAGCTTCCTGTTGCTTCTCAGTCCATACAAACGGTACTCCTTTCCTTATAAGTTTCGTCAAAGTTGCTGCCACCACAGAAAAACCTTCCACAAACCTCCTATAGTATCCTGCCAAGCCTAAGAAACTTCGAATTTCCGACACTGACCTAGGCGGCTTCCATTCCAGAATTGCTTTGATCTTACGAGGGTCCACCTTAATTCCCTCAGTACATGTCCTAAAAAGGTTACCTCCCTCAACCAGAATTCACACTTGCTGAACTTCGCATAAAGTTCCTTCTCCCTTAGCACTTGTAACACCGTGTGAAGATGCTCATCATGTTTTGCTTCAGTCTCAGAGTATACCAGAATATCATCAATAAAGATGACCACGAATTGATCCAGATATGGTTGAAATACACGGTTCATCAGATCCATAAACGCTGCAGGAGCATTTGTCAGTCCAATGGCATAACCAAAAACTCGTAATGACCATACCGAGTCCTAAATGCTGTCTTATGGATATCTACCTCTTTAACCCTTAACTGATGATATCCAGATCGAAGATCGATCTTGGAAAATACAGAAGCTCCTCTAAGCTGGTCAAACAGATCGTCAATCCTTGGTAGTGGATACTTATTCTTAATCGTCAGTTTGTTCAACTGGTAATAATCAATGCACATGCGCATCATCCCATCCTTCTTCTTCACGAATAGCATCGGTGCTTCCCATGGAGACACACTTGGCCTAATAAAGCCCCTATCAAACAACTCTTGAATTTGCACCTTTAACTCCACTAACTCTTTCGGTGCCATCCTATACGGTGCAATAGACACTGGTGCTGTTCCAGGCAACAAATCGATTCCAAACTCGACTTCTCGGTTTGGAGGCAATCCCGGAAGCTCCTCTGGAAAAACATCTTGGAACTCTTTAACGGTCCTGACCTTATCTACTGTCAATCCCTCAGCTTCTTTTTGACTCACAAACGCCAAATAGGCCTCACAACCCTTCTGAATCCACATTTCAGCCTTCAATGTCGATACACATTAGACAAATAGTCCCTTCGTTCACCTATCACCTTAACCTCATCCCCTTCCGTGGTCCTTAGCACCATCTGCTTAGCAGCACAATCCAAAGTCGCCTTATGCTTAACAAGCCAGTCCATTCCCAGAATGAGGTCGAACTCTCCGAACGGCAACTCCATTAGATCTCCAAGAAAGATCCTACCTTAAGTTTCTAAGGGTACATCCCTATACAGCTTGTCTACCCTAACCGAGCGGCCCAAAGGACTTAACGCGGATACCCCACTTACTATCTTCTCAGAATGCACTCCCAAAGACCCAGATATCACACATGCAACATAAGAATGAGTAGATCCAATATCCACCAAAGCAGTAAACGGCATGCTAGAAACCAAAAATGTGCCAGTTATGACGTCAGGCGCGTCGCCCTCCTCTCGACGACGAGCCGCATACACCAACGCTGGCTGTCAAGCCTCAGCATTTCCAGCACCCCTGCCAAGCGCCCCTCGACCTCGTCTATTTCTATTTCTATTTTTGCCCCTACCTTGTCCACGTCCTCTCGGTGGTTGTGGTTCACCTCTCACGGGTTGAGCAACCCTCTGTTGGACAGCTTGAACTTGATCAGCTCTCTGAAGACAGTCTTTAACTCTATGCTCCATAGATCCGCATCGGAAGCAAGCACCAGAACGTTTCCTACACTCACCCAAGTGTACCTTACCACAGTCTCCACAAATTGGCGGTCTAACCACGTTTACCGGAGCTGCTCGAACTGGCTCCTCCACTCTTGCCTTTTTGACATTCTTATTTGCTCCACCCGCAGGTCCAGAATCCCTCCAAAAATGGTTCTAATCTTTCTCACAGTTCTGCCTCTCAGTACGCTTTACCTCCTCAGCTATCTTAGCTTTTTCCACGTAACCATGAAATCCGCGCCTCCTTTGCGGAGCAATCAGCACCTTAAGGTCATCTCTGAGTCTATCCTCAAAGCGAACGCTACGCTCATACTCCGTAGCGACTATCCCCACAGCATACCGACTCAGCCTCAGAAACTCCGCCTCATACTCAGCAACAGTTTTACCTCCTTGGACCAAATTCAGGAATTCCTTCCTGCGGGCATCCACATAACTTGGCCCGACGTACTTCCCTTTAAAGGCTGTCTTAAACAACTCCCAAGTAACCCTATCAGATGGGGTTCCATCCCTCACGGTGAGCCACCACTGATAAGCCTCATCTCGCAGCAGCGATACGGCCCCCTTCAGCTTCTGTTCCACCGAGCAGTCCAAGTCATCCATAATTCGTTTTGTGGCCTCCAACCAATATTCCGCCACATTCGGGGCTACACCAGATACGCCCCTAAAGATCTCCGCTCCGTTAGCCCGGAGTCGTTCAGAAATTGATCCTCGAATTCCGTTGCCCGAACTTGCCCCGGTAACCCTTTCCAGAACTCGAAGCATAGCCTGCGACAGAGCGTCATCCTCGGCACCACGATCATGGGACTCTACTTCAGTTGTCGGTGGTACCAGTGCCTCTGCTGCCGGCATATGTCCCGAAGACGAAGATCCCGCTCGAGCACTTCCTCGGTCACGTCCATGGCCTCTTCCACGCGTGGCTCTTGTACTCATATCGTATTATCTGATTACGAATTTTATGCATTAATTTTAGCATTCCAGTGATAATTACAGATCTTTTATGATTCAGACAGTAATTCAGAGTTGGTTTTCGCAGAATCGATGTCTAGCTACAGTTTCAGTCTTTTAGCAAGCTTTTCTAGGGTTTCAGTAGCATTCTATCTAGAGTATTCTAGTAAAGTTTCAGTACAGACAGATAATTCAGAATATATTTAGGAAAATTTAGAATACTTACAGACTTGAGCCGGAGATTCAGAATGCCACCTTCTAAAGATCTAACTTTCGAAAACTGAGTTTTGTAACCTTATAAAATCTTATTTTTGAAAATCTTTGTTTTTGTAAACCCATTCCACAGCCGAGTTGTTGTAACTTGGCTCTGATACCACTAAATGTAACACCCCAAACCCGGCCTAGACATTATGACCGGATCTGACATGCCACATCGAAGCATTCAAAACATTCCGTATTACTTAGTTTAGAAAACTTAATCGACGTTTTAAAAGATACTTTTAAAGGTAGGTTAAAGTGAATGGAAGCTGTGCACCAGGTAGGAAACCAAAAAAAAAAAAAAAGAGGTGAGTCCATCGGACTGCTTAAATACCAAGCTCCCTTTGGATCCAATCCTAGACATGCACACCGCCATCGCCACACTCTAACATCTCGTGTAAATTTGAGAAAACCATTTTGGTTAAGTCCATCCTAAGAAAAATGTTTAAGTTTGAAAACGTTTGCTTAGCAGAAGCCTTACTTGTAATCGTGTTATTTTGAAATCACTTATTGTTTTTGAAAATGCGTCCTAGAGCTAATCCATTTCAATAGTTATCTCAGTTTATTTTTATCATAATAAAATAAAAATAAAATAAAACCATCAAATAATTAAGTGGCCTTATTACATTTTAAAAACCCAAAACCATAAATGAAAATAAAAGGACATCCAGTTCACCAGAAAGAAACTGAGTTTGCGAAAACAAGTGGCCACTCCAAATCCCTCACAGCTCCAAGCCCACTATGGTTGGGGATTACCTGCAAAGATGAAAATGAAGGGGTGAGTTTTGGGAAACTCAGTGTGTAATTAACCCAACCATAGCCTAAATCAGTTTAAACCACAGAAATAGAATAAGTTGGCCTTAGCCCTGAACAGATTTTAGAATATAGCCCATAGGCCCAGATCAGATCAGAACAGATATATCATGCTTATGCAGAAACCCAACCCATATTCAACCATGTACACCCCCATACCATCCTTACGCCATGTGGGGAGATTACTCGACCCACCCAACCGCTACACGCCACAGAAATATGCAGCATGGCTGCCAGATACAGAAAATGTGACAGAGTCACCAGATACAGATATATGTGGCAAAGCCACTGAATCAGAGATATATGTGGCAAAGCCACGTATCAGAGATAATTTGTGGCATAGCCACACGGGACACGCTTCCTCCATAATATAACCCATGTCCCCATGCAACAGATATTCATTCATGGCATACATCACACAGATTTAAATCATCATGCTTTTCAGACAAAATTAACACTAGGGGTATAATGGTCATTTTACATACATAAGGGTATAATGGTAATTTCGCATACGTAGGGGTATTCTAGTAAACCTAACTATTTTTAAGGTTTTCATGCATATCGTAGCCATTACATATAACCAGAAACACTTACCGAGCGTTCTTACCGAATTGGGCCCGTTGGCCCATTAACCTAGTTTTGGCCCATTAAGCCCAAAATATCAAAACGCACGAAATCGCGCGTACTGCAGTTTTATCACTTTCGATTACCAGTAATATTTACCCATATATCATAAAGCATTCGTACACTCGCAAGTGCCCAAAATACCGGCTGTTCGGTATTTCAACTTTTTAGCTTTTGCCGATCTAGTCTATAAGAAGGTGTCAGTTACATACCTGTTTTTCGATGATTCGTTGACGAGATCCACGCACGAACTGCCTACAATTGAATTACTAACATATTACTCTAGATATTGAAATAACATTGAGTATATAGTCCCTTACCATATTCGGCCAAACATGCCTAAAACCCTATTTCTCTTACCTTATTGCCGAAATATGATTAAGTCCAAAGATCCGATCGCTCCACTTGTCCAAGCCCTTGATCAGCAGCCTCTAAGTCACCATTTATCAAAGCAGAACAGTTATCACAACCCCTTAGGGCTACAAGTCCAAATCGACAGCCTCCCTAACATTTAGGGATTTCGGCTTTTCCTAAAATACGAAAGAAAGACTAAGTTGGAAAGACTTACCACCTATTTCTTTTGGTCAATGATTCCAATGAGTTCCTACTCGATTCTGATGTAGATCTAAGCCCTCAGATGATAACAAAAGTCGAGCCTTCAGTGATTTTTGGAATTCGGCTATGCTCCCTAGACTCTGGGGTTTTTGGCTTTTTGTAACAATGAAAGAAAAGATGAAAGTTTTGTAGTGGCTTTGTTGACAGAGGTTTTGGGGTTTAGAAGAAGAAGAATCGCCCACAAGATGGTGAAAAACCACAGGGTTTGGCTAGGAGAAATCGGCACAAAAATAATATAAGCTTTCGGGATTTCGGTTTTTGTGTATAAGGCTTAAGAACAATTGATAAGAACGTAGAGATGAATAGAACAATAAGATTCGGCTATGGGGGAAAAGGAGAAGAGAAAATAGATGGATAGAAAAAGAAAAGAAAGGAAGAGAAGGAAGAATGGTCAAAAAAATGGCACAACTCATCTAAATGCCGAATTTATACCTAGCTTAACCCTAGCCGAAATTTTGCCCTCCTAGAGAATCCCTTGGTCGGCCACCTCTTGCTCTTCAATAGTCCATTATTCGGCCATCACAGCTCTCCCCAATCAGCTCCTAAATTCTCTCCCTTATCCCCTCCTTGCTTAATCTCCTAAGCAACTTAAACTCCTCCTACCAGTCTTTTACTTGAGTTCCATCACTTTCCTCTTCTGTACATAAAAATTAATCCCTTAATTTGCTGTCATTGTGACTTGAACCTGGTTCCTCCCAATCATCCACACGCCACCTATAGCATTCCCAGTGGCGTCACTTAGCCACTTTACCACATGCCTCTTTGCTATTTATTTTACACAATAAATACCTAAAAGCCCAATTAACCAAAACCCTCTTTTTTTTTTTGGAATTAAAATTAACTAAAACTATCAGATTTTAACTTAAGCTTGGGCCCTCTAGAGGCCCACTAACGTACTTAATCCTACGGCAAACAAACAGAACACAGAATTTTAAATTTTTCCAACATTTTTAAAATTCCCGAAAATTGGGGCGTTACACTCCAAGGAAGAAAGTACTTTTGTTTGGTAGAAAAGGCAAATTGAGTCTGAGGTTTATTGGGCCGTATGAGATTACCAAGCGTATTGGGCCGGTAGCATATAGATTGTTGTTGCCACCAGAGTTAGAAAAGATTCATGATGTGTTTCACGTATCGATGCTTCGACAATACAGATCTGATCTTTCGCATGTGATTCCTCCGTCTGAGATTAAAATTCAGTCTGATATGACTTATGAAAAAAAACCAATCCGTATTTTAGCTTGCGAGGTTAAAGAACTGTGAAATAAGAAAATATTACTTTCCGTGTTTATGATATGTGGATGAGCATGTCTGAAAGTCTCGCATGAAAATTTGAATGTTTGTTTGCTTAATTTTGAAAAAAGACCTTATCGCGTGAAATGTAAAAGTTGCCTGTTGTTTGTTAAAAGTACCTATTTGATTTGTCTTATTAAAAGAAAGGTCCTTACGTTGCAAATTGACCATTAGGAGTATGAGTGGACACTTTTGACCTTATATCATGTGTTTCAAAATGTTATTCATTAAGGTTATTTAAGTAACTTGTATATTATATGATAATTAAAATAAAACAAACACATTTTTTCATCATTTTTACTTCATTCATCCACCAAAAATAAAAATAAAATAAAAGAGAAAAGCTTCTTAAGGTTTGGCCATTGAATTCCTTTATTAAGGTATGGATTTTGTTCGGTTTTTGATAATTTCTACATTTTTGTAATCGTTGCTTCGAATACTATCAAGCCCATGTCTCAATTTCTGATTTTGTTAATGATTTTGAAATATGCCATTGATGAAACTATGAGTTTTGTGAAGTTATTTGTTGATAAATGAAAGTTTGATGTTGGGTTTATATGTCTTCTCTTTGAGTTTTTGATGATTTTGAGTAAAATGGGCTAAATTGTGAAATTTGTAAATTGAGGGACTAAAATGTGAAATAAATGAAATGTGTGGACTTTTATGAGTGCTATGAATATTCAACTAAGCATGAGTATATGTAAATTATGTGTATATTGTGATTTTGTGAATTAGGGACTAAAGTGTCAAAATGTGAAACTGTGAGGGCTAGTTTGAAAATGCCCTAATTATGTGTATATGGATTGATTTGAATGATTTTATGAATAAAATGGTTAAATTTGAATTTATTTAGATCGATAATTAAAGAATACGAAATTAGATCGGGGAAAGAGTAAAGTCGTTAAGTAGCTAATTTTATCCATCCGAATCCGTACGAGGTAAGTCTATATATAAATAAATGTATTTGAAATGGTTTATTTATGCTTATTTGCCATTGAACTATGACGAATGAATATATGAGTTGAGAAAAATGAGACATCTGAGAAAGTATCAACAAAGTTCCAACGTTCGAAAAGCCCCGTACGAACCTCAGGAATAGTTAGGCTACATATGTCATGACATAGGATTTCGGTATGTGTTATCGTGTAAGACCACGTCTGGGACGTTGGCATCGACTTCTGTTTTATGTGTAAGACCATGTCTGGGACATTGGCATTGTATCTAATTATGTAAGACCCTGTCTAAGACAGTGGCATCGATATTTGATTACATGTAAGACCACGTCTGGGACATTGGCATTGTATGTACTTTCTGAGCTATCCTCGTATGCTTATGTTTTCAAACGGTTCAACCGGCATTCCGTGAAAATGAATGATTAACTAGATATTTACTCGATTCAGGTATGTTCGAATTGTGTACTATATTGAAAATGAAAGGTAAGTATATGTGCAAATGATGAACTATGATCTAAGTATATGAATATGAAGTTGGTGTTGGTGTTGGTATTTAGCTACAAAATATAAGTAAATTGATGATGTTTATATGCTTCAAATGATAAGTTTACTTGTATATGGCTTACTATTGTTTTATAGATATCGAATCCCACTGTGAGCTCGGGGATCGTCGAGGACCATCACCACACCATTGAAACTCATTTTGGTACCTTTTGAAAATGTATATAGTAAATTATGGCATGTATAGGCTAGAAATACTTCGATTATGTTTTGTAATGTATATATTATGCCATGTGATATGGCTAACTTATGTTTGAACTTATGGTTGGAAAGGTTATATGATATGTGTGGTATTATGAATTATATGGTATGTTTTGAATGACCAAATGAAATTGTCAACGTTGAGAAGTTTTGGTAAGTTTTAAGCATGAGATTGAATGATGTATTGAACATATGTTTAGGTATGATTTTAGTTTAAGTTTTGGTATAAATTGATCGATGAATTGAGATTGGAATTTGTTGATAATGTAAAGTCATGAATAATGTATGTTTTGGTATTGAGATTGGCTGAAATTGGTGTATAAATATGCTTGTTTTATTTCTTGTAGGTTTGACTTAATTGGGGTGGCAAGTTGGCTATTCAAATGGCCTATTTTTGTCTACACGGACAGTGTAACACCCCAAACCTGGCCCGAACATTATGGCCAAATCCGACGTGTCATATTGAAGGGTTTTAGCGAAAACCTTGTTTTCATTGAAAACCCTTCCTTAAAATGATACATCTCATTTACTTTGTAAAATCTCTTTTCAGTTGCGAAAGCTTTGTTTAAAACATTCAATTTCAGAAAACTTATCATTTAAAAATTTAGTTTCGGAAACGTAGAAAACTATATTATGATTTAGAAAATTGAGCTCAATTTCTCGTTATTACAATGCATAACAATAATAATCCAAATAATCAAAACAGAAGGCCTTATTCAATCCAAACTAAAAATCACTTAAGAAACTTATATGTTTTAAAAGAAAAACAAGTCCAAGTTGTCATGCTAGCTGGCCACCCAGAGTCCCTCCAGACATTGACAATCCTACTGAGCATCACCTGAGAAAAATAAAAGAGGGGGTGAGTTTTCAAAAACTCAGTGTGTACAACCCTCGACGAGAAACAAGCATTCATCAATCACCATACAACATAAATGCAATGCAATGCAGTGCAACCTACCCCAATAACCCAACCGGTACACTTCTGCTCCGTCCCTTGATACGCATCCTGTGGGAATATAAAAATTGACCCACCCAACCAATACACATCAGTGGTAGCCCAGTTGCGGAACTACCTTCGTTGCAGCAAGCTGCCAATCACATATTGGGCTTAAAAGCCGTCGGTGGATCCACGGTTGTCAAGCAACCATGCAACCCTCATATACTTCCTCTTTTCCATAATTTCGAACCCATATGCAGCCTAAATAGGATATCAATGTATGCAGCAAATATGCATGTAGCAATCATAAATCTTACACTCAACATATAGGGGTATTCTTGTCATTTTCGCCCTTAGGCTCATTTCAGTAATTTTCCTTTATTATGGTTTTTACCTACCTTGGCTTATTAACAAATCCAGTGAGCTAAGATGAACGAATACTATGCACCAGGTAGGATTCCAGAGAAGAGGAGGTGAGTCATTAAGACCGCTTAAGTACCAAGCTCTCCCTAGATCTAATCCTAGACATGCATATACCCGTTGCCACACCTTAACCCTATGACATGTCCACGATCTCAATAAATTAATTAAGTTTTATGCAGTCATTCTATACTAGGTCTAAAACCTCTTACGAAGCCCAAACAAATCCACATACCTATATATGGCCCATTAGACCCAATCTCTTTCATATGGCCCACTAGGCCCAAATCACATTCCTATGGCTACTAGGCCCAAATCACATTTACAGTCATGCTCACATACAATTTTTCATCACATAGCATCAATTATCAATTTCGCCTATTATGGGCCCAATAGCCCATCGGGCCCATTTAGCCCATTCCGACCTAGTTGGCAAATTCACAGCCCAAGTCCATGGGATCGCCCATGGGGCCTTAGACAACATATCGATTTCCCTCTTACGAGTGTTCGTGCACTCGCAAGACTACCATAGGAAAAATTTCAACTTTTCAGCATTTCGACTTTTGCCGATCTACTTGTGTGTGTAGTGCATGTACACACCTAGTAATAAAGCGTGCTTCGAACTTCCTTTCCACGAACCTACAACCGATATCACTTAATGATTAATTATATAAACCTATCGAATAGTTTACCCAGAAGCCGAAGTCTCACCTTAACTTTACTTTAAACGCCAAGTCTTAATAACTTTTCCTTTGAACACTAATCACGTGTACTTCTCAGATCTGCATCAACCTTTATCGTTAAAACATAATGGGTGATTTGTACCCAACATACATCACCCTTTTCACTAAAGGCTATTCGGCGAACCCTTATCAAATGAAGAACACTTACCAAAGTCTCTCACCTGAGGAGCAAATCGGCAGGGATCTAAAAGACTGGAATTTGATACTAATCCTACCAAAACTGACTAGAAGAAGTGAGGAATAGAGTATTCAATACTTAGCAAAACTGACTGGAAGGACTAAAACACTTACACTAGGACTAACCGACTAGAAAGAGTAGTGGCGGCTCCAAGGGTATTCGGCCAAAGAGGTGTTCGGCCTTTGCGATTTGTATGGCAAAAAGAGGTTATTTGGCACCAAGGAAAAAGAGAAAAAGAAATCGGGTAGACTAAAAGTGAATCAAAGAGAATTGAGTAAAGGAAGAAGGGAAAATCGGCACAAAGAGAAGGAAAGAAGATCAAGGGTTTTCGGCTTTTAGATCTTGAAGAGAAAAAAGGGTTTCTGGCAACCAGGTGAAGGAGAATTCGGTATTAGCCTGGCAACCACACATTTGGCACCTATATATACCCTCTATAGCCGAATTTCCTATGCCTAAATTCCCATTTTGATTTTACCACTTCTTCACTTCTCATCTCCTAGTTTTTCTCCCTGATAACTCCTTAATCCCCTCCTCAAATTTCTCCTCTTATCACTCCCTACAGAGTTCATATCCAACGCCACCTATGTCCATCTCTTAACCAAAAATAAATCCCTCTTTTGAGCAAGGAGGGATTCGAACCCCAGGCCTCTGACACTAGCAACACGCCACTTATTCCTTGGGCCAGCAAGCTCTTTTCTGTCCAATTCTCCCTTCATTTATTCAAAAGCCCATCTACTTGCCATCAGGGTTCTTTTAACAATTAAACTTTAATTTCCTTCACTTCTCAGTTCTAACTCCAAAACTAACCGAGACCTACTATCACATAATTAACACATAACTGGGAATACTAAGCACACATTTTTTATCAAAACTGAAAAAAAGACAATTCAGGATTTTAGGATTTTTGGGGCGTTACAACTCTACCCCCTAAAAGAAATTTCGTCCTCGAAATTTCCAACTACTAAGAAAGACTACCATATTACACTTCTTCCACGCACTCTAATTCTAACTTAGGTAAACAGCACACTATGGGTAAGTATGTACCATTATTCACCTCTAGAGCATCTCCATCCTCTTGACGACGTGCTGTATAGAACAAAGTTGGCTGCCTCACCTAAGTACAATTAGCACCTCTGCCCGGTGTTCCACGACCCAAACCATTTTCACCCCTGGCCTAATGACGGCCTCTCAGCGGTTGCTGACCACCCCTCGGTGGCTGCACACCACCTCGGTCCATGATTGGCACCTGAGCTGGCATTCTAGGGAAATTCTTGGTCTTATGCTCCTTAGATCCACAAGCTAAACAAGCTCCCGTCCTCTTCCAACACTCGCCCACATGACCTTTCCCACAATCAGCACAAGGTGGCACCCCTGGATTAACAGCAAGAGGCCCTGCTCTAACTGGCTCATTAAATCTGGCCCTAGCCCTAGGCCTCTGATTGATACCAGGAGTCTCAGCCTCCCTTTTATCCTTACCCATTTTTTTTCCCGATTTAGGTGCTCAGTGCACTTTACCTCCTCTGCTATCTTTGCTTTCTCTACCAACTTTGAGAAAACTCGCTCCCTTTGTGGGGCTATCAATAATTTGAGGCTATCTCTAAGTCCATCCTCAAACCTAACGCAACGCTCATAGTCTGTTGCCACCATAACTCTTGCATACCTACTAAGGCATAAAAATTCCGCCTCATACTCTGCCACAAATTTGTTTCCCTAGGTCAAGTTCAGGAACTCCTTCCTTCTAGCGTCCACATAACTCACACATGCATACTTCCCTTGGAGCGCAGTTTTGAAGAACTCCCAAGTGACCTGCTCAGGTTGGGTGCCCTCTTTCACTGTCAGCCACCACTAGTAAGCTTCTTCCCTGAGCAGTGACACTACCCCTTTCAGCTTTTGTTCAGGTGAACAGTCCAAATCCTCCATTATCCTTTCAGTGGCTTCCAACCAGTATTCTGCCATGTTAGGGGCCACACCAGCCATGCCCTTAAAGATCTCAGCCCCATTTGAATGAAGTCACTTCAGAATTGACCCCCGACTTCCAGTGCCATTATTGGGCCCTGCGACCCTTTCCAAAATTCTCAGCATTGCCTGTGATAATGCATCTTCCCCCGCGGCCCGATCATACGGTCTGTTCCCAGCCACGGGTGAGGCCGGAGCCTCTTCTACTCCAACATTAGGCATATGGCCCGATACTGACGATTCAGCACTAACACTTTTGCGGCCTCAGCCACTGCCTCTTACACCTCTTCTAGCACTCATCGTCAAATCACGTATTTTCTGGATTACAAATTTATGAAACTTTAGTTAATTTCCATGATTAAATTGATGTTTTATGAAAGTATTTAAAAAGAAGGTTGTTTTCGAAAATCCTCTGTAGTTTCAAGATCCTACAGGCTTCAATTCCATTCTAACATAATCATCTAAAGTAGCCCTCTAACTATTTATTGTATAACAATTTAAACAGGCTTAAGAACAAATAAACTTAGTTGGTTCGACGTCAGAGACTCGGTGTGCCGCTCAGCAAGACTTTTTTGTCCATAACATTGTAATTCAATTTTTTAAAAAAAAAACACAAAAGAAACCAAGTAATAAGGCCCACTTCACAGCCCAATTTTTCAACCAAGCTCTAATACCACTAAATGTAACACCCCAAACCTGGCCCAGACATTATCCTCGAATTTGGCGTGTCACATTGATGTGTTTTAGCGAAAACCTTGTTCTCATTGAAACCCTTCCTTAAAATGATACATCTCATTTACTTTGTAAAATCTCTTTTTAGTTGCGAAGGCTTTGTTTAAAACATTCAATTTAAGAAAACTTATCATTTAAAAATTTATTTGCAAAAACGTAGAAAAACATATTATGATTTAGAAAATTGTGCTCAATTACTCGTTATTACAACGCATAACAATAATAATCCAAATAATCAAAAGGGAAGGCCTTATTCAATCCAAACTGAAAATCACTTAAGAAACTTATATGTTTTAAAAGAAAAAACTCACCTCCTCTTTTATTTTCCTGAGAAAAATAAAACAGGGGGTGAGTTTTCGAAAACTCAGTGTGTACAACCCTCTACGAGAAACAAGCATTCATCAATCACCATACAACATACATGCAATGCAATGCAGTGCAACCCACCCTAATAATCCAACCAGTACACTTCCGCTCTGTCCCCCGATACACATCCTGTAGGGATATAAATATTGACCCACCCAATCGATACACATCAGTGGTAGCCCAGTTGCAGAACCACCTTCGTTGAAGCAAGCTGCCAATCACATATTGGGCTTAAAAGCCGTCGGTAGATCCACGGTTGTCAAACAAACATGCAACCCTCATATACTTCCTTCGTTCCATAATTCCCACCCATATGCAGCCTAAACAGGATATCAATGTATGCAGGAAATATGCATGTAGCAATCATAAATCTTACACTCAACACATAAGGGTATTCTTGTCATTTCGATAATTTTCCTTATTACAATTTTTTACTTACCTTGGCCTGTTAACATATCCCGTGAGCTAAGATGAACGAATACTATGCACCAGGTAGGATTCTAGAGAGGAGGTGAGTTATTAAGACCGCTTAAGTACCAAGCTCTCCCTAGATCCAATCCTAGACATGCATATACCCGTTGCCACACCTTAACCCAATGACATGTCCACAGTCTCAATAAATTAATTAAGTTTTACACAGTCATTCTATACTAGGCCTAAAACCTTTTACGAAGCCCAGACAAATCTACATACCTGTATATAGCCCACTAGGTCCAATCTCTTTCATATGGCCTACCAGGCCCAAATCACGTTCCTATGGCCATTAGGCCCAAATCACATTTACATTCATGCTTACATACAATTTTTCATCACATAGCATCAATTATCAATTTCGCCTATTATGGGCCCAACAGCCCATCAGGCCCATTTAGCCCATTCTGACCCAGTTGGCCAATTCACAACCCAAGTCCATGGAATCGCCCATGGGGCCTCAGACAACCTATCGGTTTCCCTCTTACGAGTTTTCGCGCACTCGCAAGACTACCGTAGCCAAACATTCAGCTTTTCGACATTTCGGCTTTTGCTGATCTACTTGTGTGTCCAGTGTATGTACACACCTAATAATAAAGTATGCGGCAATCCCCCTTTCCACAAACCTACAACCGATATCACTCAATGATTAATTACATAAACCTATTGAATAGTTTACCTAAAAGCCGAAGTCTCACCTTAACTTTACCTCAAACTCCAAGTCTTACTAAATTTTCCTTTGAACACTAATCACGTGTACTTCTCAGATCTGCATTAACCTTTATCGTTAAAACATAATGGGTGATTTGTACCCAACATACGTCACCCTTTTCACTAAAGCCTATTTGGCCAACCCTTATCAAATGAAGAACACTTACCAAAGTCTCTCACCTGAGGAGCAAATCGGCAGGGATCCAAAAGACTGGAATTCGATACTAATCCTACCAAAACTGATTATAAGAAGTGAGGAATAAAGTATTTGATACTTAGCAAAACTGATTGGAAGAACCAAAACACTTAAACTAGGACTAACCTACTAGAAAGAGTAGTGGCGGCTCCAAGGGTATTCGGCCAAAAAGGTGTTCGGCCCTTGTGATTTGTATAGCAAAAAAAGGTTATTCGGCACCAAGGGAAAAGAGAAGAAGAAATCGGGTAGACTAAAAGTGAATCAAAGAGAATTGAGTAAAGGAAGAAGGGAAAATCGGCTCAAAGAGAAGGAAAGAAGATCAAGGGTTTTCGGCTTTTAGATCTTGAAGAGAAAAAAGGGTTTCTGGCAACCAGGTGAAGGAGAATTCAGTATTAGCCTGGCAACTACACATTTGGCACCTATATATACCCTCTATAGCCGAATTTTCTATGCCTAAATTCCCATTTCAGCTCTACCACTTCTTTACTCCCCATCTCCTAGTTTTTCTCCCTGATAACTCCTTAATCCTCTCCTCAAATTTCTCATTTTATCACTCCCTATAGAGTTCATATCCAACGCCACCTTTGTCCATCTCTTAAGCAAAAATAAATCCCTCTTTTAAGCAAGGAGGGATTCGAACCCCAGACCTCTGACACTAGCAACACGCCACTTATCTCCTGGGCCAGCAAGCTTTTTTTTGTCCAATTCTCCCTTCTTTTATTCAAAAGCCCACCTACATGCCATCAGGGTTCTTTTAATAATTAAAATTTAATTTCATTCACTTCTCAGTTCTAAATCCAAAACTAACTGAGACCTACTATCACATAATTAACACTTAATCGGTAATACTAAACACACATTTCTTTATCAGAATCGAAAAAAAGACAATTTGAGATTTCAAGATTTTTGAGGCGTTACAGACAGAGACACGAGCGTGTGTCTCAGCCCTGTGTGACACATGGTCATGTGACACGGCCGTGTGTCTTCTAGGGTACCATATGAATTAAAGTCAGTATACCCTCCAGTTTTGACACGTCTTGGACACACGAGCGTGTCTATTGGTCGTGTGTGGTACACAGACGTGTGGTCGGTCGTGTGGCCAAGTCAGTAGCCTCCCCAATTTTCACACGGCCTGGCACACGGGCGTATCTTGTGGCCGTGTGGACAAGTCAATATGTATGCCCTGTTTCACCATGACTTAGACACACGGGTGTGTCTAGTGCCGTATAAGGCACATGGCCTGTTCACATGGGCGTGTGGCCTTTGAAAAGTTAAAAATTTTTGTAAGTTCTAAAACTTTCATATGTTATCAATTTGGTCCTGAATGCATGATTTAGACTTTGTATGCTTAATTTAAGTTCATATTGAATATGAATGATTTATATATATTGAAATGAGATGATATCTGATATATGATTATTCTGATCTGAGTTACGAGTCTGGCAATTCCTCTTTACCTATTCCGGTAACAGTTACAGGGTAGGGATATTACATTAAGTGTGGTGTTCCAAACCCTATACCTTTGGTTCCTATCTCTCAATAGGTAGTAGGTCAAGGTCTTTCCTATCATCTATCACCTTAAGAGTCAATATAAGATTCGGGTTAATACTCTTTTATAGTATTGGTTTCTTCGACTTTAAGCCTGCTAATCCATCCTAAATTATCAACTTTAAAAAAAATCACCTTTTTTTTCTTACTTAGCCGAATTCACATACTTCCCATAAGTAAACCATTTGAATCCTTTTGTTTAAAACCCTTTACTTAGCCGATTTCAACTACCAACTCCAAATAGAATGATATTTCTCTATTTTACGATCGGGAAAAATTTACGACTCGAATCCAACTACTAGTACGAGGTCGCCTCATTTGGTATCAGAGCTAGCTAAAATTTAAGGGTACGAATGATCGAGCATTTTCGGAGTAAGTTTTTGAAAAAATATATAAAAAATTGGTGTATAAACAAAATTATACAAGAAAAGTGCAAATACAAAAGTGTGTTGGATATATATTTAAAAAGAAAAAAAGGAAGAAGCTAGTTTTGAAAGTTGTTCTCGAACTTCAAAACTCCCTCTTCAACCCACTTTCACCACACTTCAATACATTTTCTTTCCTTTTAGCCTACCTTGCACCAAAATTAATATCTACCTTGTAAACCCTTTGAAGCCGACCCACAAAGCTTGCTGATAAGTCTAATCGAAGTCATTTACGAACCTAGAAAGGAAAATTGAGCGATAAACGGCACGAGAGTGGTGAGCGCAATAGAGTAAAGAAAAGCCAATTTATTGAGTGTAAACACGAGTGGAGTGTCATCTGATCTTTTCTTTGTGAGTGAATTGTGAGGTTTTTATAGTGAAGATTTTTAAACAACATGTCTCGAAGCTCGGAGAGAAACACAGCGGAAGGTGAAGGGCTACGACTTGTTAGAAATGTTGCGGCCGGTGGAGGAGTACCAGATTTGGTGCAACAAGCACTCATTTGAGAGTTTGGACGGATGCTCCGAAGTGAATTAGAACCCGTGCATGAGCGAGTGTATCAATTTGAAGAATGGCTACGGCAAGCAAGAACTCCCCAAAGCCTAAGAAAGGAATGAGGTCGACCAAGGTTCAATCAAAATGAACTCGATGATTCTAGTGATGTGGAGAGTGACCAAGGTCAAACTAAAATGAAAGACAATGAGGTCAAAGAAATCGAGGCCCTAGGGAGCTAGAACGTGTTGACAACGATCTAAAGAACATCAAGTTGTCCATTCCACTATTTCAAGGAAAATCTGATCCGCAGGCATACCTTGAATGGGAGAAGAAGATAGAGTTGGTCTTCGAGTGTCGCAACTACTCGGAGAGTAAGAATGTAAAGCTTGTGGCAATTGAATTCTCTGATTATGCAATGATATGGTGGGATCAGCTTACCATGAGTCGAAGAAGGAACGGTGAACACCCTATAGCCACTTGGGCCGAGATGAAGGTTGCAATGCGTAAGAGATTTATTCCCTCCTACTACCATTAGGAGTTATACTAAAAGCTTCAAAACATTAAGAAAGGCAACCAAAGTGTGGAGGACTATTTCAAAGAGATGGAAATTGCCATGATACGTGCTGATGTTGAACAAGATCGAGAGGCAACCATGGCGAGATTTTTAGCTGGTCTTAACCGTGACATAGCCAACATGGTGGAGGTTAAACATTATATTGAAGTAGTCGATATGGTGCACATGGCTATTAATATGGAGAAACAACTTAAGATAAAAGGATTTGTTTGAGCCTATTCCAACCCCACTGCCACTTCAAAATGGGGTCAAAGCACTGGAAAGAAAGATTCTTCAAATCGTGCGAAAGAACCAATGGTGTCCGTGAAGCCTAACAAGCCAAATGGAGATTCTAGAAAAGGTAAGAAAAAATCATTTCCTAATCGTTCGAGAGACATAAAGTGCTTCAAGTGCCTTGGGAGGGGGCATATCGCGAGCCAATGCCCCAACCGTAGCAATATGGTTGTGAGAGCAAACAGTGAAATCGAGTCGGAGGAGGAAAAAGAAAAAGAATCTAGCGTAACCACCGACGAGGAGGAAGAACTTAAGTATGCTGTTGATGGCAAAATTCTTGTCATCAAACGAAGTCTAAGCCTTCAAAGTGTGGAGAACGAGCAGTAATGAGAGAAAATCTTCCATACACGTTGCCATGTCCAAGGCAAGGTGTGTAGTTTGATCACTAATGGTGGAAGTTGTACCAACATTGCAAGCACTTTGATGGTGGAAAAACTAGGCTTGCTAACAACCAAGCACCTGCATCCATACAAGCTGCAATGGCTCAACGATGGTGGAGAGTTAAAGGTTATCAAGCAAGTTTTAGTAGCCTTTTCAATCAGCAAGTACAACGATGAAGTCTTATGCAACGTAATGCCAATGCATGACGGTCACTTGCGCTTGGGAAGACCTTGGCAGTTTAATTGGAGAGTCATTCACGATGGCTACACGAACCATTACACTTTCAAGCATTTAGGGAAGAAAATGACTTTGGCTCCCTTGACGCCAAAACATGTGTACAATGACCAATTGAAACTGAAAAATCCCATTGATCGATTGAATGAAAGTGAGCAAAAAGAAAAGAGTGAAAAAGAGAAAGAAAAGAAAGGTGAGAAAAAGAAAGAAAAACAACTGATAAAATTGAGAGAAAAGAGCAAGGATCATGAGAAGAAAATGAGTGAAGAAAAAGAGTTGGGAAAATTAAGTGTGCATGCAAAAGAGAGAGAGATTTGAAAGTCCTATTTATTGAAACAACCGATTCTTGTACTCATGTAAAAGGAGAATTTTCTTAACGCTAACAAATTAAATGAAAATCTTCCTTCTTCAATTGTTTCTCTTTTACAGGATTTTGAGAACGTGTTTCCGAACGAAGTCCCTAGTGGGTTGCCACCCATTCGAGGGATTGAACACTAAATAGACTTCATTCCCGGAGCCACCATTCCAAATCACTCGGCTTATTGAAAAAACCCCGAGGAAACCAAAGAAATACAAAGACAAGTGAATGAGCTTACGAAAAAAAGGTATATACAAGAGAGCCTTAACACTTTCACCATGCCTGTGCTATTGGTGCCAAAGAAGGATGGTACTTGGCACAAGTGCGTGGACTACCGAGCGGTGAACAAAATCACAATTATGTACCGACATCCAATACCGTGACTGTTGGAACACCGGTGCCTCCAAGGCGCAGCGAAAAATTAAAAAAAAATTCCAGCAATCCAAACCAAGGATCCATGTGTAAGGAACGAATCGGGGTGATAAAAAGGTTTCAAAATTATCGAAACTTCAATCTGAGTAGATAGCGACGCCTAGGCAACAGGAATGCTGAACCACTATTGAACCAAGCTGCAACCTTTTCTGATGTCGGCCTCTACGTAGTCCACCCGATTGACAATGAACAGTAGAAATCCCAGAAAACTATTTTCAGAGAGTATTTTGCTAAACGGCTGCTAGACCACTTTGCATATTTTCGAGCTAGTTTTTATATATCCTTTTTAGGGTTTTTACCCTTGCTATATATAACTCCCTCTTAATTGGTATATATTTATAATGAATTTTATTTCATTAAAATTAATCCGAACATAATAATTATCATTCAAATAAATATAATAATGTTTAACCGAAAAATTATAATTACATTAATTATAATAAAGATTTCGATAAACTATATTTATTTAAACTTATATACGAACTAAATTCATATATCAATAAAATTATGTTCTGATTATGTGTACAACATCCTTGTACATATAGTATGTTCAACAATTTGATTGCCAAATTAAATTAATTCTATAATTAATTTAATTCATATGACAACCAAGCAATATACCAACTATGTATTACCTCATTCATTTCAACCATAGGGTGTGACCCTATAGGTTCTTGTAACATTAGCAGTAATATTAGAACGATCCTAATGTTACAAACAATGAGTGGCATCTAGCAATGCATCAATGCTACCTAAGTTACAAGAAGTCATGATTCGACATAACCTTTTGTGATTAACCTTTCATGCATTAATCCTTAAGTTTTATATCTTTGGAATGGACACAAGTCATGGAATAGTCACACTTGCATAGTCCATCCCATGTTTCTTGATACCTTGAGTAGACTATGATACATAAATAAGTATGACATCCCATATCAACTTAGTTGAGCATGGCCATGCATTTCTAGCCTCACTCAATCAAGTGGCCTGAGATATTACTCCTATTATGTAGGAGGGACTTATCCTATATTGATCAATTATATCCCTCAACATAGATTGTGGTATATCTAACATCAGTCTTTATAGAACAACCAGTTACGGTGTTTTTTTGACTGTATCAAAATATACAACTCACGATGTTGGGATAAAGATGATCTCAAGTATGAGGATCATATACATATTAATCACTATGAGTAATGTTGTGACAATTACATAATAATCCAAGAAACATACTCATAATGTGTCACCCAATATGTTGTTCTCTAACACACATATTCATGTATTGATTCTAACACGCCATATAAATGACAACTCTTTATCATCAATCAAATACATGTTAGTCTTAATGCATTATTATTATCCTAGCCAACAACAATACTTGACTAAGGATCTTTTAAGAATAATCATATTATTCTCAGGACATTATTATAAAATAGTTTATTTATGCAATGAAAGAAAGCTGGAATAATAATGGCAACGCCTTATATTAATAAACATGATAAACCAAGTATGTTATTACAACCATCTCGTGATTGATCTTTGGGCATACTCTTACAATATCCCACTAGCACTAAGACCAATCACTTATACATCTAATACCAAGTGACTTAGTGTGACGATCATGCTTCTGCTGTTTTAGAGGCTTGGTCAGGGGATCAGCAATGTTATCATCTATAGGTATTCTGCATATCTCTACATCCCCTCGATCGATAATCTCTCAAATAAGATGGTAGCGCCTAAGTATATGTTTGGATCATTGGTGAGATCTGGGTTCTTTTGCTTGTGTAATGGCTCCATTGTTATCACATCGGAGTTCTACAGTATCTGATATGCTAGGCACAACCCCTAGTTCAATAATGAACTTCTTGATCCAAACCGCTTCTTTTGTTGCCTCACTAGCTGTAATATACTCAGCCTCTGTTGTAGAATCGGCTACTGTACTTTGCTTTGAACTCTTCCAGCTCACAGCACCACCATTAAGGCAAAACACAAAACCTGATTGCAACCGAGAATCATCCTTGTCGGTTTGGAAGCTGGCATCAGTGTAACCTTTTACACTTAACTCTTCTTCACCTCCATATATTAGGAATGTATCCTTAGTTCTTCTTAAGTACTTAAGGATATTCTTGACTGTGGTCCAGTGACCTTCACCGGGATCTACTTGGTACCTGCTCATTATACTTAAGGCATATGAGACATCTGGATGGGTACATAACATGGCAAACATGATAGATCCAATAGCAGAAGCATATGGAATTTTACTCATGCGTTCTCTCTCTTGTGGAGTTGAAGGACACATTTCCTTCGAGAGTGAAATACCATGTCTCATAGGTAGGAATCCTCTCTTAGATTCTTCCATATTGAACCTTTTCAATACTTTATCTATATATGTACCTTGACTTAGACCTAGTAGTCGTCTTAATCTATCTCTATAGATCTTGACTCCTAAGATGTAAGTGGTTTTGCCCAAGTCCTTCATAGAAAAATAACTTCCTAACCAAGTCTTACTAGACTGTAAGGTAGGTATGTCATTGCCCATGATAAGTATGTCATCCACATATAGTACCAAGATGATGAGGATCTGCGGTATAGACAAGGGGTGCGGGGCGGAGCCCCGCGGTACGAACCGCGAACCCCAGTCAAATGAAACCTCACCATTTGATAACTTTTATCAACAGAATCATGTTTTTAGGATTTTAATCCTTGAGGTTTCATATCGGAACAACCCTTGTTCCACTGGCCAGTAATCTGTTATTGGAAATTGTAAATGCCACCCCTGCTTCATCACAGATTTCTTAAAGTTAACAGTAAAAACATAAAACCGAATAGGCCATAACATCATGATAAACATTTAATCACTTATCGAAAGAAACAATTATCTGATTTTATTTAAACGATTTAAACAGGAATAACATAATAAAATTGAAACATGCATCTCATACAATTGCATCATCCAAGTATTTAAGCACGAGCCCGTATTACACAAGTGGCTTTGATAGCACTGTTGGAACACCGGTGCCTCCAAGGCGCAACGAAAAATTTAAAAAAATTTCGGTGATCCAAACCAAGGATCCATGTGTAAGGAACGAATCGAGGTGATAAAAAGGTTTTAAAATTACCGATACTTCAATCTGAGTAGACAGCGACGCCTAGGCAACAGGAATGCTGAACCACTATTGAACCAAGCCGCAACCTTTTTCGATGTCGGCCTCTACGTAGTCCACCCGATTGGCAATGAACGATAGAAATCCCAGAAAACTATTTTTAGAGAGTATTTTGCTAAACGGCTGCTAGACCACTTTGCATATTTTCGGGCTAGTTTTTATATATCCTTTTTAGGGTTTTTACCCTTGCTATATATAACTCCTCTTAATTGGTATATATTTATAACTAATTTTAATTCATTAAAATTAATCGAACATAATAATTATCATTCAAATAAATATAATAATGTTTAATAGAAAAATTATAATTACATTAATTATAATAAATATTTTTGATAAACTATATTTATTTAAACTTATATACTGAACTAAATTCATATATCAATAAAATTATGTTCGATTATGTGTACAACATCCTTGTACATATAGTATGTTCAACAATTTGATTGCCCAATTAAATTAATTCTATAATTAATTTAATTCATGTGACAACCAAGCAATATACCAACTATGTTTTACCTCGTTCATTTCAACCATAGGGTGTGACCCTATAGGTTCTTGTAATGTTAGCAGTAATATTAGAACGATTCTAATGTTACAAACAATGAGTGGCATCTAGCAATTCATCAATGCTACCTAAGTTACAAGAAGTCATGATTCGACATAACCTTTTGTGATTAACCTTTCATGCATTAATCCTTAAGTCCTATATCTTTGGAATGGACACAAGTCATGGAATAGTCACACTTGCATAGTCCATCCCATGTTTCTTGATACCTTGAGTAGACTATGATACACAAATAAGTATGAGCATGGCCATGCATTTCTAGCCTCACTCAATCAAGTGGCCTGAGATATTACTCCCATTATGTAGGAGGGACTTATCCTATATTGATCAACTATATCCCTCAACATAGACTGTGGTATATCCAATATCAGTCTTTATAGAATAACCAGTTATGGTGTTTGTTTAACTGTATCAAAATATACAACTCACAATGTTGGGATAAAGATGATCTTAAGTATAAGGATAATATACATATTAATCACTATGAGTAATGTTCTGACAATTACATAATAATCCAAGAAACATACTCATAGCGGGTCAGTCCAATATGTTGTTCTCTAACACACATATTCATGCATTGATTCTGACACTCTATATCAATGACAACTCTTTATCATCAATTAACTACATGTTAGTCTTAATGCATTATTTTTGTCCTAGCCAACAACAATACTTGACTAAGGATCTTTTAAGAATAATCATATTATTCTCAGGACATTATTATAAAATAGTTTATTTATGCACCAGAAAAAAGAAATTTGGAATAATAATGGCAACGCCTTATATTAATAAACATGATAAACCAAGTATGTTATTACAACCATCTCGTGATTGATCTTTGGGCATACTCTTACAGTGACTAGATGATATGCTAGATGAATTGAGTGGCTCACAATTGTTTTCAAAGATCGATCTTAAGAGTGGGTATCATCAAATTCGGATGCACGAAGGTGACTAGTGGAAAACTGCTTTTAAGATGAAACATGGTTTGTATGAGTGGTTGGTCATGCCATTTGGCCTAACCAATGCACTCAGCACCTTTATGAGATTGATGAACTATGTCTTACATTCTTTCATTGGAAAATTTTGTGTTGTCTATATTGATGATATTCTGATTTATAGTAAGTCATTAGATGGCAACTTGTTACATTTGAAAGTTGTTTTGGAAGTCCTTCAAAAGGAGACTTTGTATTCTGACCTTAAGAAGTGTACCCTTTGCACTAACAAGGTTGTTTTCTTAGGTTTTGTAGTCAGCTCGGAGGGACTTAAGGTTGACCAAGATAAGGTGAAGGCAATTTGAGAATGGCTAGACTGATGAGCATAAGCCAAGTGAGAAGCTTCCATGGCTTGGTGAGTTTTTATAGGTGCTTTGTTCCTAATTTCAGCACCTTGGCTACTCCATTAACTAGTGTGATTAAGAGGACTTCTTATTTACAATGGAACGAGGAACAAGAACATACCTTCAATATTATTAAAGACTATTTAACTAATGCCCTATTACTTGTGTTACCTGATTTTACTAAAACATTTGAAATTGAGTGTGATGCTTTAGGTGTCAGGATCAGAGTTGTTTTAACTCAAGATGGGAGTCCCGTTGTGTAACACCCCTTACCCGAGACCGTCGCGGGAGTCGAGCACGAGGCGTTACCTGACTTAACTTACTAACTCGGGGCATAAAAATTTGCTTTTAAAATTAATTTAGCTTCATTCATTCAATATGTCCTTAAAAAGGGTCCTCAAGACCCTAAAACATGAAATTGAAACGGTTCGGGAACAAACCAGAATCAATAAAAAATTTTTGATCCCTTAAACAAATCAAAACAATTTATTTCATCTTTCATAAATAAACTATCCATCTGCATCATAGTAATTAAATAAATCATAACTTGAGTTACGAAACTCAAAATCCAAATCCGTAATTTTTTTATAAAACTAGACTCATATATCTTCTTACTAAATGTTTTTCAAAATTTTTGTCTAGCAAATTAGTACAGTTTATTAGTTAAAGTTTCCCCTATTTTAGTGTTCGGCTTCTCTGGCCTCTGTTCACTATGAAGTAATTTTCTCCCTGTGCAGAATTCAAATAACCATTCCGTTTATTTCCTTTACAATTAGACTCAATAAGAAATATATACATATAAAGTATAAATCCTAATTATTTTTTCACAATTTTTAGTGAATTTATAAAGTCAGAATAGGGGATTCAGAAATCACTCTGACCCTGTCTCACTAAAATTCAAATATCTTGGAAAATACAAATCCTTTATTTATTCTGTTTCTTTCATATGAAAATAGACTCAATAAGATTTAATTTTATATCTCATTCACTATCTAAATCCATTTATACTATTTTTAGTGATTTTCCAAATTCATGTCATTACTACTGTCTGATGCAGTTTTAAAGCTAATTTCACATTTTTAATGATTTCCATGGAATAACTAGCATTTAGGCATACATAACACCAAACATGTCCTTGATTAGCCATTCCAATAGCTAATCATTATCAAGCATTTACATACCATTCGTTAGCCATATCATAAGATCATACACACAAAATGGCGATGATGCTATACATGCCATACTCAAAATGAAACGTCTAGCTATACCACAATAATCCTTGTAATAGTGTGTCCAGACCTCCGACATACTTTATGATCCCCGAGTTAGCTTGAAAAAACTATAAAAAGAAGGAATATAAAAGGGGTAAGCATTAAGCTTAGTAAGTTTGCATGCAAATAAATAACAACATTCTTAAGAATTATCTTACTACTTGGCATGATACTACTTAATGCAACTTCATTAATTGTCATAGACATATTTTAAATTTCTTCACTTACTCACTTACTTAAATACTTACTTACTTAATCAAATTTATTAATACATTTTACTTACCTTTTTCCTTATCAGGCATACATGAACATTATATACTTACCTTTGCTCTTCTAGCATGAACTTGTCTTACCTTTTTAACATAACTCTCCTTACCTTACCTTACCTTGATATTCTCTTTAAATTTTCCTGTTGAACCACTTGGAATACTAAGGATACACGGGTACCTTACCATTTCCATGACTTGTCATGGTCTTACGTGGTATCCTTTTGAAACTTACCATTGCCATGTCTCGACATGGTCTTACATGGTATCCTTGCCTTATGAACTCACCAATGCCATGCCTTGGTATGGTCTTACATGGGACCTTTGCCTTATAGTAACTTATCAATGCCATGTCTTGACATGGTCTTGCATGATTTCCTTTGCTTAGAAACCTTACCAATTGCCATGCCTTGGCATGGTCTTACATGGTATCCTTAAACCCTAATGTCATGACATTTGTATCCTACACATTCCTAAGGTTCAACCGGGACTTTCTGAAATTACTTCTCCGTCAATTCATGCTTGAGTCCTCTTTGAATAATTTCATAAAAATAAATATACACAGGCTGGAAATTAAAAACATTAACATAAAATAATAGAATATTGCATTTATTTACCGCAAACTTACCTCGAAACAAAATACGATCAACTATATCAATTTAGTCCACTATCTTTTTCTTTCCCCGGTCTAACTCCGGATTTTGTTCTTCTTGATCTATAATAAAAAATTTAGCATATTTAATAGTCACATTTATTAAAACAGTCCTTGACTCAAACTTTGGCAAATTACATTTTTCCCTTAAACTTTTACATATTTACACTTTTGCCCCAAGGCTCGGAAATTAAACTTCATCCTATTTTCTTTTGTTTTATGACAATCTGATCATTTTTCCCTTCTATGGCAACATCAAATTCTCACTCTAACATGTACTTATGAACATTAGGTATTTTTACCGATTATGTTGTTTTACTCGTTTTCACGTAAAATCGCTTAGCAAAAGTTGTTTAACACAATTTCAAGCTTCATATTCTACCATAAAACATCAAAATAAACACATTTCACCTATAGGTATTTTTCCAAATATAAACCCTAGGTTAAATTATTGCTAGAATAAGTTTAATCAAGTTACCGAGACTCCAAAAACGTAAAGAACATTAAAAACGGGGCTAAAACAGACTTAAAATCGAGCTTGGAAGCTTGAAAACCCTAGCTATGCCTTCCTCATGTGAAATTCGGCCACGGGGTTGAAGATGGATAAAATTGGCTTTTAATTTTGTTTTTAATTCATTTTAATAACTAAATGACCAAAATACCCTTAATTAAAAACATTGTTGTTTTATCTTCCTTTAGGTATTTTTGTTCAAACTAGTATAATGGTCTAATTACTATCCAATGAACTCCACTTTAAAAACCCATTCTTCACAAGTACTTAGTACCTTTGTGAACTAGAACACACGTTTTACAACTTTTACAAATTAGTCCTAAATATCAAATTGGACCCTCTATCGATAAAATTTCTAAACAAAATTTTCACACAATCATGCAATCATGCCATAGACCTTAAAATAATAATAAAATAAAATTTTCTACATCATATTTGTTTTTTCGTAACCACTATTCTGTTTAAGCCCTATTTCGGGATGTTACATGTTGCATATTTTAGTGAAAAGTTGAATAGAGCCACATTGAATTATCTGACCTATGACAAAGAGATGTATGCACTAATTCAGGCGTTAGAAACTTGGTAGCACTACTTATAGCCCAAAGAGTTTGTGATACCTTCTGACCATGAGGCATTGAAGTACCTTAAGGGCCAAAACAAATTGAATAAACATCATGCCAAGTGGATTGATTTTTTTGGAGTTTTTCCCATATGTTATTAAGTACAAGAAAGGTAAGGAAAATATTATTGTTGATGCATTATCAAGAAGGTATGCACTCTTAACTCATTCGGATTCTAAACTGCTTGGGTTTGTGTTTTTGAAAGATTTATATGCTAATGATGCTGATTTTGGTGAATTATATAAATCTCGTGAGAATGTTGCTTTTGATAGATTCTATAGACATGATGGCTTCCTTTTTAGAGAATGAAAACTTTGCATCCCACAAGGTTCTGTTCAGGACTTATTGGTAAGTGAGGCATATGGCAGAGGCCTTATGGGCCATTTCGGCATGGCAAAGCCCTTGGCAATGTTTCAAGAGCATTTTTCTTGGATGAGGATGAATCGATGCGTGGCTTGCAAGAAAGCTAAATCAAGGATCAAACCCCATGGGTTATACTTGCCATTGCACATACCTGAGGAGCCATGGGTCAACATTTCCATGGACTTTGTCCTTGGTTTACCTAGAACCAAAAATGGAAAAGATTAAATATTTATTGTAGTTGATCGTTTTTCTAAAATGTCTTATTTCATAGCTAGTAATAAAACTGATGATTCTGTTCATGTTCCTAACTTGTTCTTTAGGGAAGCTGTTCGTTTGCATGGAATCCCGAAAATAATTTTTTTTGATTGAGATGCGAAATTCCTTAGCCATTTTTGGAGGTCGTTGTGGGGAAGGCTTGGCACGAAGTTACTATTTTCGACAACATGCCACCTGCAAACGGATGGACAAACGGAAGTGGTTAATCGTGCCCTATCCACTTTGTTGCGAGCTATCATTTGGAAGAACCTTAAATCATGGGAGGAGTGTTTGCTGCACATTGTAACAGCCCAGTTTAGATCCTAGTCGGAATAGTGTTTTCGGGACCACAAATTTGAGTTAGAAAAATATTTTAATATTATTTTCTGTGTTTATAGTATGTGTTCAAACATGTGTGAAAGTTTCGTATGAAAATTTTATCATTTGTGTGCTTAATTTGATAAAAGGACCTAATCACATAAAATGTAAAAGTGGCCTTCTATTTGTTAAAGTTCCAAATTGCCATGTCTTTAAATATGTGGGGTCCTTAAGATGCAATTATACTAATGAATTATTGTATGGACAAAATTAGACATGAATTGATGGATTTTAAATGAAATGAAAAAGGTTAATTTAGTAATTAAAATATTATATTATTATAATTAAAACAAAACATCAAATTGGTTCATTATTTTATTTTGTTCTTGCCAAAAATATCAAAGAAAAAAAGAAAAGAAAAAGCTTGCTAGGGTTCGGTACTTTGATCACTTGATTAAGGTATGGTTTTGATCCGGTTTTTGATAATTTCTATGTTTTTGTGATCGTTGTTAAGTGTTCTAGCAAGCCCATGCCTAAATTCATGAAATTTTTGATAATTTGATGAGATGCCATTGATGAAATTGTAAGCTTTGTGTTGTTAAATGATGAAAGATATGTGATAGATAAATATGTTTTGTCTTTGAGTTTTTGGTGAATTTGAGTATTTTGGGCTAAATTGTAAAAATGAGATTTTGAGGGACTAAAACGTGAAATAAATGAAACATATGGGCTTATATGAACACCATGTATATTCGGCTAGGCAATGGTATAAAGAAATTTTGTGTAATTTGTGATTTTATGAATTAGGGACTAAATTGTTAAAATGTAAAAATGTGAAAGCTAATTTGTAAAATGCCCTAAACATGTGTATATGGATTGAATTGAATGATTTATTGAATAAAAGGGTTAATTTTGAATACATATAGATCAAGAAAGGAAGAATTCGGATTTAGATCGAGGGAAATCGAAGGTTATCGAGTAAACGATCCGAATAATCAATTTTGAGTACGAGATAAGTTTGTATGTGATAAATGATGCTACAAATTAAATTTATTTGCTTTGATAGTATATAAATTGTATATATTTGATTATGGTCTGAACACGATGATAAATTGATTTTTTTCAGCACTAAGTGTGCGAATTGGAATAGCTTTGGCTATACGAGGCACTAAATGTGTGATGCTGAGATAGTTTTGGTTATTTAAGATGACACTAAGTGTGCGAAATCGTAACAGTTTCAGCTAATCATTAATGCACTAAGTGTGCAAGCACGTAAAGTGCGAAAAGACTTTTGAATGAATTAATGTATTTTGAACGAGGTGAGAATGTAACAACCCTTACTTGTATCCAATGCCAAAACAGGATACGAGGCATTACCGGACTTACAAAGCGAGCAAACATACAATTTCGAGCCATAAATTTTCATCCAAATTAAAGCCATTTGCATTCAATCATAAAGTCCCTAATACGAGCCTATGAGGGCCAAAACATGCTTTCGAAGTGGTTCGAGACTAAACTTAGCACTTAGGAAATTTTTACAAAACATAGAAAATTTTTGCTATGAACAAGGGTCACACACCCGTGTGACTTGGGAATGCCCGTGTCCCTAACCTGTGTAACTCTCTATTTTGCAATGCATGAATAATTTGATGTCACACGGCCAAGTCACAGGCCCGTGTGCCAGGCCATGTGGTAAATTATATTTTGATAAAATAGGTGTAGACTTCACACGATCGGGACACACGCCCGTGTCTCTGCCTGTGTGCTCAATTCTGAGCATTCTGTTTCTCAAAATTAAGGTGTAGGGGACACACGGCCAGAACACATGCCTATGGGGTAAATCATGTGTCACACATGGCCTAGACACACTCCCGTGTATCTACCCATGTGGACAAAATAAAGGCTATTTACCAAGTCACTTGTCACCCTCATTTACACCTACACACACAAGTTCAATGGCATAATCCATGGCATGTTTAAACAACCAAAACATCCATAATCAAGACTAAATCATATCATTATTTACCAACACTTAACATATTTACTATAGCATAATTTACCAAATAAATTCATACAAAACTCACATTCACAAGTATCAACATGAATACTTTCATCATACATAATTCTACTTAGATTTTCTAGCACACCAAAGGACCCATCTCATCCATTTCACAACAAGTCATTTAACCATAATAAACATATAGCAAACTATTACAAAACACAAAAACAAGAAGGCATTAACATGTATACTTATATAAATGGGCCTACAATCATTTTAGCCAAAATAAGCCAATTACATGGCTAAATACCAAATCACCTTAAACAAATATAAGCCAATACATTTGGCCAAATCAAATGACACATATAGCAAAATGACCAAGTCCTTATACATGTTATACTCTCAAAATGTTTTAAAACCATCGGTACCAAAGAACAGTTTGATAGTGTGATGTTACTTCTAACGATCTCCAATCCCAAGCTAGCTTGGTGACACTAAAAAACATTGAAAACAAAACGGAGTAAGCTATATAGCTTAGTAAGCTCGTATGAAGAAATAAGCAACCTTACCATACATTAATCGTGCAAGTAATATAACATAAGATAGCATAATTTACCATAATTTCATGATCATAGTTCACTTCCATCACAACTTACCTTGGAATCGTCATTTCACAAATTAATAATCATAAGCTTCAAGTACATACTTGAACCATCTCGTAACGAATTTACACTTATTCTCATCCTTGACATACCCTTGAACCACTCGGAATAATAATGTCGGATACTTGGAATCTTGCACACTAAGTGCCACATATGTAGCCAATGCTACATCAATCTCATATCGCATAATTGCTCACTCTCGAGCTAATCAATGGGCCTACTCACACAAGCTGTCAGTTAATACTAGCTACTCAGTGCTAATCACACAAGCTATCAAGTAACCGCAACATATGCCGATATACTTAGCCACTAGTAGGACGTACGAGACTAGCACCCGAATCACATAATCACATAACACATGGTAACCCTAATGACATGTCACTTGTATCGTAATCTATTCCTAAGTTTCAAACGAGATTTCTTACTTATCGAACCGCCGTCGAACTCGCCCGTAGAGTTAAACTCATCCACACAATCAATCATACAGTTCATGCAATATTGAAGTGTTTAAATACAATTATATTAAAGCTTATTTAACATATGAACTTACCTCGATTACAAATACGACTATTAGTTCGATTTAGTCCACAACCTTGTTTTTTCCCCGGTCTAAACTCGAACTTTATTTTTCTTGATCTATAATATCAAATTTAACTTATTTAATCCTCACATTATTCAGTTCAGCCCAAAAACACACCATGGCAAAAATTACAATTTTGCCCCTAACCTTTTGACATTTTTACAATTTAGTCCCTAGGCTGGTAAATGAATTTCTTTCAATTTCCTCACAACCCAAGCCTAGCCAAATCTTTTTCATGCTCATGAAAGCCCACATTTTTCATTTATTCACATTTTCTACTCATTTTATAGACTTTTACAAATAAGTCCCTATTTATTGTTTTTACCGAAAATCACTTTACAAAAGTCATTTAACAAACAAAAAACATGCATTTTCTACCATCAAACATCAAAATACATACATGTTCAACATGGTTAAAATTTTAAACTTCACCTTTCTTTTAAATTAGTCCTTGAAATAGCTAAATCAAGTTACAACGATCTCAAAAATATAAAAATCGTTAAAAACAGGACAAGGACGGGCTTACAATTGAGCCTGAAAGTGGCCAAAACCCTAGCTATGTCTTCTCCTTATGAAATTCGGCCATCAAGGACTAATTTGAAGAAGATGACATCTTTTATTTGTTAAATTTTATCTTTATTTACCAAATGACTAAAATGCCCTTAATGAAAAACTTCAAACTTTCACCTATCCATGTCTATTTTTGTCCACCTTAGAGTATAATGGTCTAATTACCATTTAAGGACCTATAAATTAAAGATTCATAGCAATTAGACACTTCCAACATAGAGAACTCAAGTTTTGCACCTATTGCAATTTAGTCCTTCTAGTCAAATTGGACACTCAATCGATAAAATTTCTTAACGAAATTTTCACACCATCATTCAATCGTACTATAGACCTTAAAATTAATAACAAAATAAATATTTCAACTTCAGATTTATGGTCTCAAAACCACTATTTTGATTTGACCCCAAAATGGGTTGTTACAAAGAAAGCCATTTTTAGGGTTTTAAACATCCGACCACATACAAGCTCAATTGTAAGTCCGTTCGTATCTCATTTTTAATGATTTCTATATTTTTGAGATCGTTACAACTAGGTCTAGCTGGCCTAGGGACTATTTTGCAAAACTATTAAAGATTTTGAATGTTGCCATTGATGAATACATGTGTGTTTTGATGTTTAATGATAGATTATGAATGTATGATGATATTTATGAAAGTTTTGTTAAGTGATTTTTAATGAAAATGAAAAATAGGGATTAAATTGTGAAATGTGAAAACTTTGTGGTTAAAATGTGATATAAATGAAAAATATGGGCTGTAACACCCCTTACCCATATTCGACGCCGGAATAGGGTACGAGGCATTATCGAAACACATACGCTTGTAAACGTATTAAACCAAGTCATAAAATTTCATTCAATTTAAAATCATTTATACACATGCATGCGTCCCTTATATGGGCCTACGAGGCCCAATACATACTTTGGAAGTGGTCTGGGACTAAACCGTGAACTTTGGAAAACATTAGAAAATTTCTTGAAAATAGGGGTATATGCCCATGTCCAAAGCCGTGTTCTTCACACAACCATTCACATGCTTCACTTTCTATAATTAATCATTGCAAGCTCATTTAACCAAGTCATGCAAGCTTACACATCCACAAAATACAACATCATTAACATATAACTTAACTAATATTAGCCATCCTCAATGGCCTTATACAAAATGAACTATAAAATATTATAGGTCAACATTTTAGGCCAACTCATAATAACATATACACATAATCAAGTCCTTATACATGTCATAGACTTAAAAATACTTCAAGATTTTAATACTATACCAATCAATAACTTGTTAGTGTGATAGAATCTCCAACGACCTCCAACTCGAGTTAGCATCTGTGACACTATAGAAAAAAGGAAAGGAAGGGGGGTAGGCATTATCGCTTAGTAAGTAGGTATGTAAATGATAAGTAATCTATTAACATGATTTTATAAATCTTCACAATATGTTCTCAAGATAATACAATCATAATTGCACATAGTTCCACTATTTATTCATGTTCATCTCAAGCTATCTACTCGAGTCACAGTCACTAAATTATTTATATCTTGAGCTACGAAACTCCAAATTAAGATTTTATAATGTTCCTAAAACTAGGCTCACATATCTTCTTACCATAAAATATTTAGAATTTTTTGTTTCTCCAATAAGTAAAGTTCATTCGTTAAAGTCACCCCTATTTTGCTGTCTGACAGTTTTCACATCTTTGCACTAAAAATTAATTATCTCTTCGTACAAGATTTGAATAATGTTCCTGTTTATTTATTTTGAAAATAGACTCATTAAATATTTTAAGCATATAAATTATAACTCATAATTTGTTTTGTAAAATTTTTAATGATTTTCCCAAATCAGAATAGGGGATTCCAAAATCATTCAGACTCTATCTCACAAAAATTCAAATATCTCATAATATGAAATCTTTTTTCTTACACCGTTTCCTTTATATGAATATAGACTCAATAAGATTTTATTTCATATCTTATTCAACTTATAATTAGATTTTCACCATTTTTGGTGATTTTTCAAAGTCACACAACTGCTTCTGTCCAAAACTATTTTATTACTAAATTTCACTCTTTCTTGTTTTCTTTGTAGTAACTTTCATTGTAACACTTACTCCATATCAAACTTACCAAAGTTCGATCATATATCGAGCACGTTGCTCATAAGTTTACACACATGAACCTTCAGTTATTCATCACATAGTCATATTCAATTACACCTAGTTATTTCCCGTTGAACACATCGGAATAATAACGAATGCCCGGTGGCCTGCACATAGTACCACCCTTGTAGTCAAAGCTACCTTCTTCACAAAGTGGCCTTCACATAGTACCAGACTTGTGACCAGAGCTATCTTTTACACATAGTGGCCTGCACTTAGTACCACACATGTGATCAAAGCTATCGGGTACGCATAGTAGCCTGCACTTAGTGCTACACATGCGACCTAACCATCTGGTACACGTAGTAGCCTGCACTTTGTACTACCCACGTGACCTGAAACCATTTTAAACACATGGTAGCCTGCACATAGTACTACACATCTGTTCTCACAATGGATCATCCGAATCTTTTCTATTCCGAAGGTCTAACGGGGAAATTCCTCACTTTTCAACATTTTACCAATTCATCCATAATCAATGTTAATTCATAATTTACATCAAGTGATCATTAAATATGCAACCACCTCTCATATAATAACAAAATATTATAACATAAGTAAAAACGATATATTATTTACATACAAACTTACCTCGGTAGCATAATCAGTGAAAATGACTTATTCGTCATATTTTTTTGTTTCCCTCCCGTTCTAAATCTGAATCTTGTTTTCCTTGATATATATAACAACACATTTAACTCATTTATTCATCCTGCTACTCAAATTAGCCTAAATTCATATTTTCGCAAAATTTACATTTTTGCCCCTAAACTGTCATATTTACACTTTTGTCCCTAGGCTCGTAAAATGATTTTTATTCATTTTCCTTGTATTTTAAGCCTAGATGAACCATTTTCATAACTATAGTAGTCCATAATTTCCATTTATTCACACACTTACACACATTTTACAACTTTTTACAAAATAGTCCTTTTTGACAATTTCACCAAAAATCACTTAGTAAAAGTCGTTTATTGCACACCGAGCATTCATATTCTACCATTAAACATCAAAACATGCATGTCATCCATGGATATATTTTTAAACACAAACCCTAGCTCAAAATAATGGTGGAAATAGCTAAACTGAACTATGAGGATCTCAAAAATGTAAAGAACATTAAAAACGGGGCAAGAACGGACTTACAATCGAGCTTGGAAGCTTGAAAAACCCTAGCCATGGTTTCCCCTTGTGAAATTCGGCCATAGCTTAAAGATGGACACAATTTTTCTTTCATTTTGGCTTTTTAATTCTTTTAATTACTAAATGACCAAAATGCACCTAACTTAAAAATATTCTATTTCACCTATTTCATATCCATTTTTGTCCAACAAATTATCCAATGGTCTAATTACCATTTAAGGACCTCCAATTTAAAATTTCATAACAATTGGACACCTCTAGCATGTAGAACTTAGCTTTTGCACTTTTTATAATTTAGTCCTTTTGACTAAATTGAGTGGCTAAACAATAAAATTTTTGAATGAAATTTTCACGAAATCATTTCATGAAATTTTATACCATAAAAATATAATAAAAATAAATTTTCTTACGTCAAATTTGTGGTCCCAAAACCACTGTTCCGACTAGGCCCAAAATTGGGCTGTTACAACTCTCCCCCCTTTAGGGATTTTCGTCCCCAAAAATCTTACCATAAGAAATTGCTTTCAAGTCTCATGAATCACTTCCACTAATTTTTCAAAAGCACAAATCAAATCAACCTCGTATCTCTTTCTAGTCACCTTTAAACTTTAACACATCGTGTCAGAGTATATCGTCAAAGTTTTGAATTACTCTCTCAGACTTACCACCGATTTACAGGTGTATTACCATGCTAAGATGGAACTGCGCATTCATAGTATGCTGTAGCTCTTTCCATAATTGGGATTTAGCCCTCGAATCTTAATCCGAAATAATGGAGACTGATACTTTGCATAATCGAATAATCCTAGAAAAATTTTACTCGAATGGTTTTTTAAACAAGAAATCTATACACGAATGATCAATCACAATCCGATAACATCTGTGATTGTATCTGCTTTCCCAGAGATTAATCAATAGCTACTCGCGATCTTTCAATAGCTCAAGTCTTTAACAGTATCTTAGCTTCAGATCTTTCTATGACATTCAATACTTTAATTCTTGAAATAAGGGAACATGTGACATTAACCGTATGAAAACATGAACTATCACTTTACATTCTAGTAATAAAACACATTCCAATCCGTTCAATAGTACATCACTGAAAAATCATGAATTCATTACTCAATTCAAACTGAACTCAGAACCAGAGGTTTGGTTAATAGTATCTTCAACTGTTTTCAACTTTGGTAACATGCACAGACCATCCGAATTTTTGTAAATGTGATAACCATATCATTCAAAATAGCTTTAACTCATAATAACATCATCAGATTAGAACAAATCTAATAGGTGTATCTCGATATCATACTTTCTAGAATATCAATCCTTCATTTAGACTGTCCATCGATATACTCATGAATGCACCAAATTTATTACCATAATTGAGGATGAGTTAACTACATGTAACTCAAATCACAGTTCAACTGACCAATTCACTTTGATAAAAACAACCAAGTCGATTTCGATTATCAAATAATAACATAACAAAATGCTCCTTTCTTCATATTGTTAGGACAGTTCAAACATGCAATCTTTCATAGTTCTTTCAACATGCCAGTCACAGATATTTACTAACTGTATTAACTCAGACAAAACGTAACATCCTGCTTGAACTCACTGATAATAATCAAAATTACCCGAGGAAAGAAAATCAGTATATAATTTGAACTTGACTATCATAATCCACACTTTTACCGATATCGAGTTCAAAGATAAGCCATACTTGATAAACAATAAAGATGATAAGAAAACCAAGATAATGAAATCTGAGATACAAGACCATACTGAATGTCTGAGAATACTACTCATATAAAATAATAGAGATCCTGACGATTCCTCAGAGAAAACCAAAAGGAAAAGAAACACTATTCATACATTCGTCAACTCTTTATCTCTAACGTAATAGAATAGGATACCAATGGAAGATAGAAGAATACCAATCATAAATTAATCAAACCAACAATGCTTTCATCAGAAAAGAAGCAACAACAAATACCTCTAAGAATGTAAGAATACATAGAATACCAAGAAGAGATAGTCATAAATTACTCAACTGTAGCTGTCATACTCAAATATCTTTACGATTCAAACATCATTCCTCAGACTAATTCTATCATTATTAATCCCATAATATTTCATTCATTAACAAAAATCAATTCAGAAGAATTCCCAGTAAGTACAGTCTTTAGACATCATACCTGAATGAGTCAATTAACCGAGATTAATTTTTTCTCTAACTGTGGCATTGTGCATTCCAAATAATCTTTAGAATAATCTGATATCTCTCTCATAACTGTTTTTACTCGCTAAGTCATTCCCATCTCTGATCACATTATTAATTGTTCCACTACTGAACTCTTTAGTTCCCCACTTGTGAGCTTATTCAATGTAAATCTCGTGAACTTCGTCATAAGACACTATACCTATAAGGGGGTGAAGATTGTAAAGCCTTTAAAGTTTTGACTTTCATACATACACATATACAATATAGCATTTAACATCAACATAATATCATATACTTTGATTCACACATCTCTAGGTTTTTACTAATCATGAACACATTTTCAAACATCTTAGTAACTCACTCAGCATTATCAGATATACATATCAACCAATCGTAATAAGCTCATCCCAAAATAAGTTTTTCATGTTATTCACTACAAAAAGTCACTCTGATTTATCGAAATGCAATATTCAATTGGAACGATAACATTTTTTTCATATTCCTCAACTTTTGGTTAATCCATTGTATTGTATCCATTAACACATACATATCATCACAAATCACAAAGATCAATTCCATCAGATCAATATATTCACTAAGTTATACGAACTTACTTATCCCTTTTCAACATTATCAATGGTAGCTCGGTTGGAAAGCATCCCTACTTTAACCCAAATAAATCTTATCGGAGTCGAGAGATATCACATAGCTAGACTCACATATGCTACGTTAGTCCAAGAATCAACTAAACCATAGCTCTGATACCACTAAATGTAACACCCCTTACCCGTATTCGAATCTAAAATAGGGTACGAGGCATTACCGAAATATATACGCTTGTAAACGTATTAAACCGAGTCATAAAATTTCATTCAATTTAAAATCATTCATACACATGCATATAGTTCCTTATGCGGGCCTACGAGGCCCAATACATACTATAAAAGTGGTCTGGGGCTAAACCGTGAACTTTGGAAAACATTAGAAAATTTCTTAAAAATAGGGGTATACGCCAGTGTCCAAGGCCGTGTTCTGCACATAACCATTCACATGCTTCACTTTTCATAATTAATCATCACACGCTCATTCAACCAAGTCATGCAAGCTTGCACATCCACAAAATACAACATCATAAACATATAACTTAACTAATATTAGCCATCCTCAATGGCCTTATACAAAATGAACTATCAAATATTATAGGCCAACATTTTATGCCAACTCATAATAACATATACACATAACCAAGTCCCTATACATGTCATAGAATTAAAAATACTTGAAGATCATTAATAATATACCAATCAATAACTTGTTAGTGTGATAGAATCTCCAACGACCTCTAACTCAAGTTAGCATCTGTGACACTATAGGAAAAAGGAAAGGAAGGGGGTAAACATTATCACTTAGTAAGTAGGTATGTACATGATAAGTAATCTATTAACATGCTTTTATAGATCTTCACAATATGTTCTCAAGATAATACAATCATAATTGCACATAGTTCCACTATTTATTCATGTTCATCTCAAGTTGTCTACTCGAGTCACAGTCACTAAATTATTTATATCATGAGCTACGGAACACTAAATTAAGATCCGCTAATTTTCCCTGAAACTAGGCTCATATATCTTCTCACCATAATATTTCCAGAAGTTTTGGTTTATCCAGTAAGTATAGTTTATTCTTTAAAGTCACCCCTATTTCGCTGTCCGATAGTTCTGACTCCTCTGCATTAAAAATTAATCATCTCTTTGTACAAGATTTGGATAGTGTTCCCATTTGTTTCTTTCGGAAATAGACCCATTAAGGATTAAGAATATAAATTATAACCCATAATTATTTTTGTACAATTTTTAATAGTTTTCCCAAATCAGAACAGGGGATTCCGAAATCATTCTGACTCTGTCTCACAAAAATTAAAATATCTCATAATTTAAAATTCTTTTTCTTACATAGTTTCCTTTATATGAACCTTTATATGAAAATAAACTCAATAAGATTTTATTTCAACTCTTATTCAACTTCTAATTCGATTTCCATCATTTTTGGTGATTTTTCAAAGCCACACAACTACTGCTATCCAAAACTGTTTTATTACTAAATTTCACTCTTTCATGTTTTCTTTGTAGTAACTTTCATTGTAACACTCACTCCATATCAATCTTACCAAATTTCGATCACATATCAGAACGTTGCTCATAAGTTTACACACACGAACCTTCACTTATTCATCACATAGTCATATTCAATTACACCTAGTCATTTCCCGTTGAACACATCAGAATAATAACGGATGCAAGGTGGCCTGCACATAGTACCACCCTTGTAGTCAAAGCTACCTTCTTCACAAAGTGGCCTTCACATAGTACCACACTTGTGACCAAAGCTATCTTTTACACATTGTGATTGAAGCTATCGGGTACGCATAATAGCCTGCACTTAGTACTACACACGTGACCTAAAACCATTTTAAACACATAGTAGCCTGCACATAGTACTACACATGTGTTCTCACAACGGATCATTCATGTCATTTATGTTCTGAAGGTCCAACCGGGAAATTCCTCACTTTTCAACATTTTACCAATCCATCCATAATCAATTTCAATTCATATTTTACATCAAGTGATCATTCAATATGCAACCACCTCTCATATAATAACAAAATATTATAACATAAGTAAAAATGATATATTATTTACATACAAACTTACCTTGGTAGCATAATCGGTGAAAATTACTTATTCATCATATTCTTTGTTTTCCTCCTATTCTAAGTTTGAATCTCATTTTCCTTGACCTATAACAACACATTTAACTCATTTATTCATCCTGCTACTCAAATTAGCCTAAATTCACATTTTGGAAAAATTTACATTTTTGCCCCTAAACTTTATCATATTTACACTTTTGCCTCTAGGCTCTTAAAATGATTTTTATTCAATTTCCTTGTATTTTAGGCCTAGCCGAACCATTTTCATAACTATAGCAATCCATAATTTCCATTTATTCACACACTTGCACACATTTTACAACTTTTTACAAACTAGTCCTTTTTGACAATTTCACCGAAAATCACTTAGTAAAGGTCATTTATTACACACCGAGCATTCATATTCTACCATTAAACATCAAAACATATGCATGTCATCCATGGGTAAATATTTAAACACAAGCCCTAGCTCAAAATAATGGTGGAAATAGCTAAACCGAGCTACGAGGATCTCAAAAATGTAAAGAACATTAAAAGTGGGGCTAGAAGGGACTTACAATCGAGCAACAATCAGACTTTGTTTTTGTTCTCCATTTCTTCTTGAGATATCTCCATTGTGGCTTTTTTCTTTCCTTTCCTTCTTGTAGTATTTTTAGACAAAGATTGTTTTTTTGAAATGCTTCTTTTTCTTGGTGCGACAGTCACATAACTTGTCTTTTGCAGATTTATACTTCAAATGAGATTCATCACAAGCTTTGTCAATTCTCTTGTCACCATGAAGATAGTCCCTAAATATCTTCCTTCTATTGTAGATGTCTTCTAGAGCAATAAAGACTTCTTGTTGTAGTTCTCCAACTGTTTATTGGAGAATATCTTTATTTTTGCAACTTGTAATGGATCAGGAAGAGATGAGAGAATGACTGGATTAAGATTTGAATTTAAGCCTAAAGCACAAAATAATTTTTTCATTATTTTGAAATGCTTTGTCAAGTCTCTTTTGCCATATGAGCAGCATTTTCTCTTGTAAAATTCTTTTTAATGTCAGCAAATCTTCGGGATTTCCCACAAAATGCTGATGTATAATTCTAATTGGTTAGGCCAAATCTTGAAGAACTAGAAATTGCATCTGATTTTGCTGGTCAATAGCATTCCACCAGTCTCTCAACATTCCAGTGAATCTAAAAACAAATTGCATAAGAATGTTGTAATTGCTATCTTCAGTCAATTTGTGAGTTTCCAACCAAGAATGAAACTCTTGGATTCTATTTGGCCATTTTTTTAGGGGTAAATCATCAAGAGTGAAAGTGGTTCTTTCAATGGAAGTTTTTTGAGAATTATGTCTCTGTGGAGCAGAAGATGATTTTGGAGACCCTTTCTCGCGTCTTGATAGACTTAACTCATGTTTATTATCCTAATGGACTATCTTATATTTTCTGTCCTGGTGAACTATCTCTATAATAGGTTTACTGTCCCGGTAACTTACTCTGTTACGTGTTTATTATCCCAACGGGTTTACTCTATAGATGCCATGAAGTCTTTCATCGATGGTCTTACACTTATTTGCCATCCTGGCATACTACCTCAGGATGCCATAGAGTCTTTCATCCATGGTCTTACTCATCATACCTGGTTACAATAGCATCTTTCGTCTATTGTCTTACACCGTATACCTTATAACTTGTTCCATGTCGTCATCTTTCATCCATGGTCATACACTACGTTCTTCATACTAGACTGCCATAGCCTCTTTCATCTATGGTCTTACGCCATTTACCCTATACCATACTGTCATAGCCTCTTCCATCGGTCTTACACCATACACTATCGTAAAGGTGTCGCCCCGAAGGACTAGTCAATACCACCATTGTTTGTATTGTTCCCATGCAACTTGGGAATCGACTGGCTAACTTTGTGCACAGGCAATTTCCTGAAAAAGGGACCATAGAGTAGGAAAGCCAAACCCAGTCTCAAGCTTGCAGATAACCCTCACATATTTTTCATTCCTTTGTTAAAGATTTGAAATCCAATTATGGATTATGGGCTCGTAGCCTTGGAGTGATATAACACCCTTAACCCCTCTCCGTCACCAGATTAGAGTTACAGAGTATTACATTACAATTAGAAACATTTAATTTAAACAGAAAC
The DNA here is from genome assembly GCA_025698475.1 of Gossypium anomalum. Lineage (NCBI taxonomy): Eukaryota > Viridiplantae > Streptophyta > Magnoliopsida > Malvales > Malvaceae > Gossypium > Gossypium anomalum. The sequence goes on from CM046963.1 coordinate 47,939,283, forward strand.
AATGATTCAAACCTAATAATAATCAGAAACATATTTTATTTAAAGTAAAAATACACTTGTGGTCTTTAAATAGAGCCTACTGGGCACTAAAAATAGTTTGGGAACATTCAGGGATTATTCTGAAACAAAATAGTAAATTTTTTAAAAACTAAAATATCTTGAAAACATAGGTCACACGGCCATGTGGCAAATCGTATACAATTCAAAATGTGGGACATACGGTCGTGTCCCAGCTCGTGTGTTCACTTCTGTGGGTATTCAAAATAGGGTCACACGGCCGTGTCGTAGGCCGTGTGCCAGACCGTGTGAGAATTCAACATTTGGTCACATGACCATGTCGCCAAGCCATGTAACTCTCTGTGGCAGTGTAGTTCATCCTGCACTTAAAAATTTACATGGCACATGGCCGTGTGACAGCCCATGTGCTCCTTAAATAACCCCTATTGCAGGCCATTTCAAAACTAGTCACTTGGGCACCAAACCAAACCATTCCCATACACAATTATATGACTAAAACACATTCAAACACACTACAAAACAGGCCAGATCAATCGTCCTATAAGCTTAACCAATGTGCCATTAATTAGCACCATAATCCAAATACCAAAACAATTTAATTTCATACCAAAATCCATACTGTAAACATTCATCACACACACCATATAACAAATTCATTCTCACTTCAATAGACCATAAGACATTTACATTCACAAGGCATTCACAAGTGACAAAAACACATATATACATATGCATTTACAAGTCAAACATCAAAACATATGAGCAAGTACTCTCAATCCACATCATAGTGACCAAATAGCATAAAATACCTATTACATGCCATTTATAACCCTTAACCAAAACAAACAAACCAAAATGATGGATGGATAGTGTCATTCTACTCCGACAAGATTCCAACTGATCAAAATTTTTGATGAACTACATAAGCAACTATTGCTTAGTAAGCTCGTAAAAAGGAAACTTAAACTTACCGAAACACATTATGTTTAAAACAACCAAGTATAATTTTATTAACCATGAGCATAATATCCTTTCCTATACACACCACTTCCCAAGGTTAGAAAATGTATCAATGTACATGTAATCTAATCAAATCATGAAACATATCATAACAAGCTCTCAATGTGTATTTCATTGTTCATATATTCAAATGACACTCTTTTCATTTCAATTACATATATCAAAAGTTTACATTTCATCTTTTAATAGTTTAAGTCATTTCATATACATACATATTCAATTTAAACTTTAATCACTCGTTGAACCAAATGACCTATCACTGGATAATCGAAAAATGCCTACACAAGCAGTGACCGTATCACTCACACAAGCTGTGGGTCGAGATCTTAAGCTACACGGTGCTGCTCACACGAGCTGTGGAGAATCTACAACAAATGCAGGACCTCATCAATCGATTGGACATCCAAGACCATCACCTGAAACCATATAACCACTAATAACATGTCATTTGTATCCTAAGAATTCACAAGGTTCAAACAAGACATTTACTCATCCAAAACCTTTCATTTTTGTCCATTATACCATTTCAATGTACTTTCAAGAACTGTACATTTCCAAACATAACTTTTAATTTAATTAATTTTGCAATGTGATCCAGAATACCATAATATCAGAAATTATCAATCTAAATTATACATATCATTAATATTCATTAACATTTCATTCAAATTAGAAAATAACATATTTAATCCTTATACGAACTTATATGTACCCAAAAGCGACTTCTAGCATGAACCGATGACTAATCTAATACTTTGGCCTTTCCATGGTTTTGTGTTCTTTTGAGTTGTTTCTTGATCAAGATAAATATTTTTATACAATTAATCCAATTCCAACACTTAAAATAATCAATTTAAGTCTTATCCCATTTTAATATGAATTTACAAAATTACCCCTAACATTTTAACCTCTATGTGATTTGGTCCCTAAACCCGAAACTTGAAATTTTACCACAACCAATGAAAAACCAAGCTAGCCAATTTTTCCTAGGGTCTATTACAGCCCATACCTTTTATCATTTCACCCTATTTTCATTTAATTTTACTATTATCTCAAATAGTTCGCTAAACATTAAAATTATCATAAATCTATCAACTAAATTCAAAAACACTTTCAATTCATTCATGAAAGCCCCTAAAATTTTAACAGTTTTATGAATTGACCCTCGTGCTAGCTAAATTAAGCTAATATGAACTCAAAAACATAAAATTACTAAAAATGGGCCAAAATATCATAATTGAATATGTTTTGACCAAAGCTTACTCCTCCTTTGGCTACGGTGTTTCGATTTTTAGGGTGAAAGAAAGGATGAAGATGATGATTATTTCATCTATGTCGTTTGTTTTGGTTTATTAATTACCTATTTACCAAAATAACCTTTCAAATTAAACCAAATATCACTAAATACCAAGTCACAACCATCCACTACCACAACCAACGGCATAATTACTCACTAAGGCCCTCCACTCTTGTTTCTAGTTAAAATAACACCTTTAGCTTAAAGAATATAACATTTGTAGCTTTTACAGTTTAGTCATTTTCATTTAATTAACTATCCAAACGTTAAAATTTCTTAACCAAGTTTTAATATGACTAATAAATACTCATAAATATTAAATAAAAAATAAAATACTAATTCTCTCATCAGAATCATGGTCTTGAAACCACTATTTTTGACACCACTGAATATGGGCTGTTACAACTTTCCCTGTAGAAGAATTTTTGTCCCTAAAAATCTTACTAGAGAATAGGTTCGGATATTTCACTTTCATGGCCTCTTTCAGTTCCAAGGTAGCTTCCTCGACTTCGTGGTAGTGCCAAACAATCTTAACTAAATCTATGCAATTACTTTTCAAATATTTGACTTCCCAAGCTAAAATTCTAACTGCTTCCTCACTATACGACATGTCGAGCTATAATTCTACATCAGTTGGCAAAATTACGTTTGAGGGATCAGATCTATGCTACCGTAACATCGAGACATGGAAAACATTATGGATTTTCTCTAACTCCGATGGTAAAGTTAAATGATAAGTGATCGACCCAATTCTTTCTATAATTTCATACAGACTAAGCTTTCCTTTTTGCCAAAACGATGAACTTTCTTCCAAGGCGATACTTTCAAAAATATTTTTTCGCCAACCTGGAACTTAATGTCTTTTCTTTTCAAATCGGCATATGATTTATGACGATCGAAAGCTATTTTCATAGAATCTCGCATCACCTTTACTTTTTCTTCGATTCCCAAAAGCTTTTTCTTACTCAATTTGGTCAAATATAATGGAGTTCTACATTTCCAACCATACAAATCTTCATACGAGGCCATTTTAATACTTTACTAGTAATTGTTATTATACGCAAATACAACCAATGAAGAAAATTTTCCCAGCTACTTTCAAATTCCAAAATAAAACATCGAAGCCTATCCTCAAGTATCTGAATCACTCTCTTAGACTGGCCATTTGTTTGCGGATGAAACGCTGTACTAAAATGCAATTTAGTGCCCAAAGATTCGTATAATTTACTCTAGAATCTAGAAGTAAATCATGAATCCCGATCAGAGATAATCAACAATGGTATATCGTGAAGCCTGACTATCTCAAAAACATATAATTCTACCAATTTTTCAAGTGAATAATTTGTACGTACTGGAATGAAATGTGTGGATTTAGTCATATGGTCAACAATAACCCAAATGGCATCTTTCTTTCTTGGAGACAATGATAACCCTAACATGAAATCCATGGTAACCCATTCCTACATCCACTCTAGAATTAAAATCGGTTGTAGCAACCCCAAAGGTACCTAATGCTCGACTTTAACTTGCCGACAAATTAAACATTTTGATACAAACTCTGAGATCTCATATTTCATATCTGGCCAGCAGTACCTCTATTTCAAGTCACCGTACATTTTATTACTACCAGGATGAATTGAGTAATTGCTACTATGTGGCTCCTGTAAAATCTTCTGTTTGACTTTGAAACTTTTTGGAACACATAATCTATTGCAGAAATGTAAACTATCATCATCACTAACATAAAATTCTGAACCTGATAAATTACTAATCTGATTTCGTTTAGCAATCAAATCAGGATCATTTTTCTAAGCTTCATGAATTTGTTGCAAGAAATGTAACAGTCCATTTCCAATGAAATTGGAACAATGATTTTGGGACCACAAATTCAATGAGTAAATTATTATTTATTATTATTTTAATGTTTATGTAATGTTAGTAAGGTAGTATAGAAACTTTGTTAAGAAATTTTGATGTTTGCATGCTTAATTAAGTGAAAAGGACTAAATCATAAAAGATGCAAAGTGGAGTTCTCTTAGTAAAAAGGGACAAATGGCACCTAGATGGTAATTAGATCATTTCTATAGTTAGTGGACATTCATGGCAATGTTTTATTGAAATTTTGAATGTTTTTAAAGGGCAAAATGGTAAAATAGTAAATAACTTATAAAAACAAAAGAAAGAAAAAAGAGATATCACCTTCATATCATCTTCTTCAATTGATTCTTTAAGGATGACATAGCTAAGGTTCGGCCATGGAAACTCTTCATGCATGGTTCGTTTTGCAAGCCCGTTTTTAATGATTTTTTTATTTTTGGGATCGTTGCAGCTTAACCTCGCTAGCTCGGGGATCAATATGGAAAATTGTTAAAGATATAGGGTTTTGCCATGAATGTTCTTGCATGATTCTTGATGTTTAATGAAAGATTATGAGTCCTTGTTGAGAAATAAACTAATTTTGTAAAGTGATTTCTAATGGAAATGGCATGTAACACCCCCTAATCCATATCCATCGTGGGAATAGGGTTAATGAGGTATTACCGGACATATCAGAACATTCACATATGCTTAAGCATAACATAATCAAAACATATAATAATCATTCAAATGGTCCCTTATATAGGTCTTTGAGACCTTAAACATGCTTTAGAAAGGGGTTGGGACTAAACTGAGCTCATACAAAATTTTTCGAAACATAAAAAATTTTCAAAGTTACAAAGGTCACATGCCCGTGTGAGCAAGTCGTGTGCCTCACACAGCAATAGACACGTTCGTGTGTTTAAGCCATTGCAAAACGGGCATAAATACTAACTTAACCACACGGCCGGTGTAACGGCCTAATTTTCAGTGGTGTCAGAAATAGTGATTTGAGATCACTAAATCTGACAAGTAAGTTGAACAAGGTAGTAATTTAATATTTATGAGTCAAGTAAGAATTTGGAAGAATTTTTGAATTGGTGAGTTTGGTGAATTAAAAGAATTTATTAGGTTAAACGGGTCAAAACTGAGGTATCGAGACCTCAAATTTGAAAACCGAGCTATAAATATTTTTATAAATACTTATGGAGTGTCATTTAGCTAGTATTAAAGTTTGGTTGAGAAATTTTAACGTATGGGTAGTCAATTAAATAAAAGGACTAAATTGTAATAAAAATAAAATTTGCTAGAAGAATTAAATAGCTCAAGTGTTAAAAGAAAGAGGATTTAAAGAGCAATTAAGCCTAAAAGTGAGTAGGCTGGAATGGCAAAGGCAAGAAGTCACAGAAAAATAAGGGAAATAAGGGCAAAATTGGAAATTTTACAATTTTAACATATAAAAATAAGGACAAAATTGAAAGGTCTAGACATCTCTTCATATTTTCTCAGCCAAAACGCCATAGAAGGTCTGGAGAAAGCTGGTTTTTCATATTTTTACATCAAGTGAGTTTAATTCTTGCTTTTTCTTGATAATTTTTATGTTTTTATGACTTTTACAATTAGGTCCACTTATAGAATTCATTAGTTTTTGATTTTATGGGTGAAATTGGAAGTTACTATGGATGGATAAGGGAAGTTTGTGATGAATTATTATGTTATTTAAGTTCTAATTTCATATTAAAGTGGTTTTATTTAGTGATTTTGATAGAAAATGGTATTTAGGACCTAATTGTGAAAAAGTTGTGAATTGAAGGTTGGTGTTGAAATTCAGAATATTAAAGGTTTTGAAATAGTTTATAATGATAAAATAAAGTGTTAATTGAGAAAAATTAGTTCAATTGATGGGTGAATTGATGAGGACTAAATTGTAAAAATTGAAAATTTTGGGGTAAAAGTGTAATTTCAAAAGTTGAACAGCATAAATTGTGAAGTGAAATAGAAATCAAATTGATGCTAATGAATGGAAATATTTATATTATAGATCAACAATCCAAAGAAGAGCGAGGAAAAGAAAAAGTTGCAGAATAGTCCCTAAATTTCAATATCTTCTACAAGTTAGCCGGGTAAGTTCATATGGTTGAATTTAGATGTTTATTTGTGAATGATTGAAGTATATAATGTGTTATTATATATGAATTTGTTGTGGAATTGTGTAAATTTTGTTAATGAAAGAATAAATGTGGAAATGCAAATTAGGAAAAACGCAGGATTGAGTACGTTCGTATCGTGACAGGTGATGAATTGATGGATAAGACCATGGTTGATCCATGGCAAGGTTGTGAAACGTAGTTATGGTATCATCCATACTGAGTTGAGAAATGTAGGTATGGTATTAACCATACTTGAGTTTTGAAACGTAGGTATGGTATTATCCATCTTGAGTTAAGAAACGAGGTATGGCATTTCCCATACCGAGTTGTAAAATGTAGGTATGGTATTTCAATAAGGAAAACCATACCGAGTTGTGAATCGTGGCATTGAACAACGACGTACTCAATTTCGTAAGCCGTTTCTGATTTGATAATAAGAAATACAAGAGAAGTGAACCAAATGAAAGAAATTGAGTAGTTGTTACTGTTGAGCTCAACTATGTGAATTATTATAATGATAATTGTGAATGGCAGGAAACTTTAGTAAATGTTTTGGTATTGTTTGGAAGATTATGTTTGGTAATCATTACTTTTAAACCTATGAACTTACTAAGCTTCCATAAGCTTACTTGTGTGTGTTTGATATTTTTATGTAGATTGAATTAAAGTGAAGTTGGTAGATCGGATCAACACAACAAGGCACACTATCAGATCAATTCCGGTAGCTTTTGTTTTATGTTTAAAGATTTATATGGCATGTATAGAGTTTGAATGAATTAAAGTAAAGATGTTATAAACTAATTAACAATATTTTGTACTAAAACAGTTTTTAGTTAGTAGCAGTAGTTTGACTTTGAAAATTCACCATAAATTATGAAAATCTAATTAGGGGTTGAATAAAATATGAAATTAAAGCTTATTGAGTCTAGTTTCTTATAAAAGAAATTATGTAAGCAATGGAACTGTAAATCATGAGATACAATAACTTCTGTGAGATAAGGTCAGAGTGATTTCAAGCTCCCCTGTCCTGATTTGTAAAAATCATTAAAAAATTTTACAAAAATAGTTAGGAGTCATACTATACATGTATGGATTCCTTATTGAATCTATTTTTAACAGAAATAAACTTCATAGTTATTTGAATTTTTTACAGGGAGAAATTTGGTTCGTAGTACACAGGGGTCAGAGTAGTCGAACTCTAAAATAGGGGAGACTTTAACTAATAAACTGTACTAATTGGCCCAACCAAAAATTCTAGAAACAAATTAGTAAGTAGATATATGAGTCTAGATTCAGGGAAAATTTACGGATTTGGATTTCGAGTTTCGTAACTCGAGATATGATTTTTTTAGCAACTGTGATGCAGTTGGACAGCTTATCTGGAAAAGGTAATATAAATTGTCTGAATTTGTTTATGTGCTCAAATAAGTTTAGTAATGCCTCGTGCTCGACTCCGGTGACGGTCTCAGGTAAGGGGGCGTTACAGCCGGAGACACGCTCGTGTGCTTTGGTCGTGGTCGAAATTGACTTGGGTCACACGGCTGACCACATGCCCGTGTGTCTAGCCAGTGTGCCTTTCGAAATGGCCACACACACCCATGTGCCAAGGCTGTGTGCCTTACACGGCCACTAGACACGCTCGTGTGTCTAGGCCGTGCTCGAGATTGGCTTGCTTTGAAAAGAAACATTGAAGGACACGGTCAAGACACACGCCCGTGTGCTCAATCGTGTAGGCAAATATAGTCCATTTGCAAGGCCAAATTGCCACCCATTAAGGGTCCTCCCTACAAGCATCAAAACTAAAACATTTCATACCAAATTTTCAACCAATTCACAATCATGTCATCTCATTATCAACTAATTTCATCCACAATATACAAACCAAAACATATAAATTCTTAAGCCAAAGTCATACCACAACTTACCAAATTGACCAATTCACTTGGTCATTCATGAACACATCACATAAGCATAATTTGCATCACATATTATAAATCAAAAATCAAACCATAAGTTCAACTATAATTATGCCATATCACATGGCTAAATATACACTTCACAAAACATATTCACATACTTATAGCCTATACATGCCATACTCTAGTATTTACATATTAAAAATGTACCAAAATAAAGTTTGAAAGTCTGGTGATGATCCTCGACGATCCCCAAGCTCCCAGTAGCTCTGATATCTATAAAACAGTTGAAAACCCACACAACATAAGCTTTCAAAAGCTTAGTAAGCCATATACAAATAAACTTATCACATGACATAATTTAAATTCAGTACAATCATATAGATCATGGCAAAGCATAACCACATATTTATAAGTCTCATATTGCTCATACATATTTCATATGTTCACATATGTTCAAATCTTTACCTTTTATTCTTAATCATAAAATACAATTCAAACGTACCTAAGTCGATACACAACCACATAGTTACTCATTTCATGGAATGCCAGTTTAACCATTCGGAATCAATAGGGATATTTGGATAGCTCGAAAAGCTCGAATAATGCCAATGTCCCAGATGTGGTTTTACATGTAATCAAATATTAAAGCCACTGTCCCAGACAGGGTCTTACACGAAATCAAATATGATGTCGATATCCCAGACATGGTCTTACACGTAAATCACAAGTATTTTCCAACGTCCCAGATGTGGTCTCACACGAAAACAAACATATCGGATCCTATGTCATGACATATGCATCCTAACTATTCCTATGGTTCGTACAGGGCTTTTCGGACGTCGTTACATTATCGGAACTTTCTCGAATATCACATATTAAGCTCTCATATAGCCATTCATCACAATTCAATGTTATATAACATAAATAAATCAACTTAAAGATGTTTATTGTTTATTGACTTACCTTGTACGGATTCGATTGAACGGAATCAACTACTTGATGACTTTCGACTTTCCCCGATCTAATTTCATTTTCTTTGGTTCTTGATCTATATAAGTTCAAATTTAACTCTTTTATTCAACAAATCATTCAATTCAATCCATAAACACATATTTAGGGCATTTAACAAATTAGCCCTTACATTTTCACATTTTAACAATTTAGTCCCTAATTCATAAAATTACAAAATATACAAAATTTCTTTGTACTTATACTTAGCCAAATTTTCATATAGTTCATATTACAAGTCCACATATTTTATTTATTTTACATTTTAGTCCCTCAAAATCTTATTTTTACAATTTAGCCCAAATGACTCAAATTCATCAAAATTTCAAAGACAAAACATGTTAACCCAACATCAAGCTTTCATATACCATCATCAAACTTCATAAAACTCATAGTTTCATCAATGGCATAACTCAAAATCATCAACAAAATCAGAAATTGAGACATGGGCTTGATAGTACACTAAGCAACAATCACAAAAACGTAGAAATTATCAAAAATCGAACAAAATACTTACCTAAATCAAAGAAAGCTTTGGCCGAACCCTAGATAGCTCTTTTTCTTTTCTTTTCTTACCAATTTTGGTTGATGAACAAAGAAATAAAGAATATGATAGCTTTTCTTTTAATTATTATAAGTTTATTTACATATTTACTTATTTAACCTTTGTTTAAATATAAAATATACACATAATGGATAGTCAATTATGTCCGTTAACCGTACCAATGGCATAATAACAACATAAGGACCTCTCAATTAAAAATACACAACAAATAGGCACTTTAACAAACAGTAGGCAACCTTTACATTTTATGCGATTAGGTCCTTTTATCAAATTAAGCACACAAACGATCAAATTTTCATACAAATTTTGCACACATACTAATTCACATGTAATAAGCATGAAAAATAATATTAAAATATTTTTTCTTGGATTTGTTGTCCCAAAATGTAACATCCTTAACTCGTAACCGTCGCCGGAATAGGTTAAGAGGCATTACCAGACCTGTAACTAAATTCAAAACAATCATTTAAAAAATTATCTTTCATTTCAGTAATCATCATTCATCCACATTCAAAATGTACTTAATTCAATCATACCAAGTCTTAATCATGCATTTGGGACTAAATTGATAACATTGTCTAAGCCATGGCAAAACAGGGCATACATACTAACTTATCCACATGGCCACAAGACACACCCGTATGCCAGGCCGTGTGAAAATTTGGGAGGCTACTAACTTAGGTCACACGGCGGACCACACATCCATGTGCCAGCCCGTGTGCAACACACGACTGATAGACACGCCCGTGTGTCTGGGTCGTGTCAAAACTGTAGGGTATACTGACTTTAATTCGTAGGGTACCCCAGGGGACACACGGTTGTGTAACATGGCCATGTGTCGCACACGGCTGAAACACACGCCCGTGTCTCTGCTTGTGTGGAAAAAAATAGGCCATTTGAAAAGCCAAATTCTCCATCTTAAAACATAAGCATTTACATTCATATTTGACCACATTTAAGCTGTAACAGTCCGGTTTAGACCCTAGTCAGAATAGTTGTTTTGAGACCACAAATTCGAGTTAAAAAACTATTTAAATACTATTTTTCATGCTTATGATATGTGAATTAGCATGTATGAAAGTTTCGTATGAAAATTTAACCGTTTGTGTGTTCAATTTGATAAAAGGACCTAATTGCATAAAGTGTAAAGGTGACTAGCTAATTGTTAAAAGTGCTTAAGTGTTATGTCTTAATAAAAGCAAGGTCCTTATTATGTTATTAGACCATTGGTATGTTAAATGGACATTGTTGGACACCAATTATATGTTTAAATGTTTATTATAGTAAGGTTAAAATGGTAAAAGATGAATTAATATTATTAATTAAAGAAAAACATGATATTTACTTCATACTTTTCATCACTTGGCCGATTGTATCAAAGAAAAAGAAAAGAGAAAGGCTTGCTAGGGTTCGGCAATATTAAACTTTGATTTAGGTATGTTTTTGTTTCGATTTTTGATAATTTCTACGTTTTTGTAATCGTTGCTTCGTATACTATCAAGCCCGATGATTTTGAAATGTTCCATGGATGAATTCATGAGCTTTATGTTGTTAATTGATGAAATATGAAAGTTTGATGTTGGGTTTATATATTTTGTCTTTGGATTTTTGATGAATTTGAGTAAAATGGCCTAAATTGTGAAATTTGTAAATTGAGGGACTAAAATGTGAAATAAATGAAATGTGTAGACTTGTATGAGAGCTATGAGTATCCGACCAAGCATGAGTATATGCAAATTATGTGTATTTTGTGATTTTGTGAATTAGGGACTAAAGTGTCAAAATGTAAAAATATAAGGGCTAAATTGTGAAATGCCCTAAATGAATGTTTATGGATTGATTTGAATTATTTGGTGAAAGGGTTAATTTTGAATACATATAGATCAAGAAAAGAGGAATTCAAATTTAGATCGAGGAAAGTCAAAGATTATAAAATAGACAATCCAAGTCGACAATTCCAAGCACGAGGTAAGTTCGTACGTGATACATGATGTTACAAGTATATTTTTGATGCTTTGATTATACATAAATTGTTTGTATATTTGAATATGGTTTGATCATGATGACAAATCAACTGCATTTGGCACTAAGTGTGCGATTCAAAATAGCTTCGGCTATAAATACCACTAAGTGTGCGAAATGGAATAGCTTCGGCTATATGATGCACTAAGTGTGCGATACTGAGATAGCTTTGGTTAAATGAGAAGACACTAAGTGTGCAGAATCGTTCTAGCTTCAGCTAAACCTTAAAGCACTAGGTATGTGGATGCTTAAAGCATGAATAATCTTCGAAAAGTCTTAAAATATCCGAACGAGAGGTGAGAATGAAAATGAATAAATACGAGAATGTTCAGGTATGTACGATACCTATGTGGTAGATGACATTATGTATATGAAGTTCATTGAATTGGCATAAACATATGAATTGTGTTAGCATAGAATTGATAGATGAATTGAGAACTAGTAAGCGCTTATGTGTTGATGTTTTATATTTTATAAACTGTTGATGTTATTTGGTACGAGTTTACTAAGCTTTTGAAAGCTTACTTTGCATGTGTTTGCATTGTTTTATAGATATCGAAGCTATTGTAATCTCGGGGATCGTCGAGGATCGTCACCACACTATCGAACCTTGTTTTGGTACTCTGAAAATGTATATATTAAAGTATGGAATGTATAGGCTAGAAGTGTTTGGATTATGTTTTGTGATGTATATATTTAGCCATGTGATATGGCTTGGTGTAGTTGTGATTATGATATGATTTTGGTATATGAAATGTTAGGCAATATGATATATTTGATATGTTTATGTATTGTTAAAAGAAATGGTAAGTTTTGGTAAGTTTTGAGCATGAGATTGAATGATGTACTGAAACATATGTTTTAGTGTGATTTTAGTTTAGGTTTTGGTATGATTTGGTTGATGAATTGAGATTAGATTTTATTGATAATGTAAAGACATGAATAATGTATGTTTGCTGAAATTGGTGTACAAATATGCTTGGTTTGGTGCTTGTAGGTTTGACCCAATTGAGGTGGCAAGTTGGCTATTCAAATGGCCTATTTTTTTCCACACGAGCAGAGACACGGGCGTGTGTCTCAGCCGTGTGCGACACACGGCTATGTTGCACGGCTATGTGCCCCCTGGGGTATCCTACAATTGTAAGTCAGGCTCGAGCACGGCCAAGGCACACGGGCGTGTGGCCCAAGTCAGGCTCGACCAGGGCCAAGGCAGATGGGAGTGTCTTGTGTCTGTGTGAGAAAGTCAGTATGTATACCCTGTTTAGACACCGCCTAGACACACGAGCGTGTCTAATGCCGGGTAAGGCACATGGCATTTTCACATGGGCTTGTCACCTGTACTTCTTTGAAAATGTTTAAGTTTTGGAAAAAATTTGTATGAGTTCAGTTTAGTTTCGACCCCTTTCTAATGCATGTTTAAGGTCTCGTTGACCTATTTAAGGGACTCTATATTGATATTGATGTCTAATGTTATGATGTTTACGAAATGAATGTTAAATGTTTCAAATTGTCTGGTAACACCTTTAACTCTAGTCCGGCGACGGATACAGGATAGGGGTGTTACATAAGCAACTCAATTGGCTACCAAATTAACCAATTCAATACAGATTATAAGCCATATCCAAACATACCATTTACATGTCCATATGCCTATATAAAAACATATATAATTCATTCATCTAACTTTCATATATCAAGACTTCTTTTGCATATTTTCATTCAAATATTACCATACCAAAACATACCATCATTAAGCACATATATAAAATCCAAATGGGATACTAAAATAAGCCAAATCACATGGCTTAACTTATATACAAATTCATTCACAAACCATGATACCAAAACATAACTATTACTGTCAAACTATCCTATACATGCCATATTTACATAAGTTCATAAGTTCAAAATACCAAACGGAAATTGGATAGTGTGATGTGCAACTCTGACTTATCCAAAACGAGCGAGCCAACAAACCTCTATAAGACATAGAAAAAAAAACAGAGTAAGCTTATAGCTTAGTAAGCCCGTATAATTCAGAATTAAACTTACCATTTCAATATAATCAAAGGTATAATAAAATGCCAAAAATTCAATTTAATAATCACCTAATCACACATAATCATCACATGTTAGACAGTTAACTAATACATAAACCATCAACTAAAATAATACTTCATATCTTTCAAAACTCATATATCATATGTATAACTTTAATAGCACATATAAACCATAACTTGTCCGTACAACATTATTTAGGCCCGTTGAATCTATTAGAACTTCAAAGGATAATCAAGTGAACAATGTCAATAATCTATCAATTCATCATCATACATGCTCTTTCGAGTCATGGTCGGTAAGCTCTTACTGAGCTGATAAACAGTAAGCTCTATTGAGCTGAAAAAATAGAGCTGAACAGTAAGCTCTTTCGAGCTGAATCAGCAAGCTCTATTGAACTGAACAATAAGCTCTTTCGAGCTGAACAGTCTGCAACAAATGCAGGAACTCGACCAATACGGTAATCTCGGTAACACATCACTCATATCCAATGAGTTCACATAGTTCAAACGGGCTCGGTAACGATTACAATATATCATTAAGGCATTCATTTTTCAAATATTTCAATTAAACACATTCAATTCAACAATTACAAATATAGGAGAGTCCGGTTCTAATTATACGAACTTACCTCGTAATTTCTCGTATAACCGTTGTCTACTCGTCTACCTTTCATTTCCCCCGATCTAATTTCGGTATTTGCTTATCTTGATCTATATGATATCAAATTAACTCATTTAAACTTTCATTCAATTCAATTTAGCCTAAAACATTCATTTTGGCTAAATTACAAATTTACGTTAAACTTTTAACTACTTTGCAATTTAGTCCTTAACACATAAAAATGTAAAATTGCACAATTAAGCCCTAACCCAAGGTAGCCGAATTTCGACGGGATTCATATTAGCCCATATTTTCATTTTATTCACATTTTCAACCACAACATTTTTATCTTTTACAAATTATACCTTAATTCTCATTTTTGTCAAAAATCACTTTATAAAACTTGTTCATCTAACACCAAGCTTCCATAATCTATCATTAAACATCAAAGAACTCAAATGTTCAATAATGACACTTTAAAAAATCATGAAAAAATTCAAAAATTGAGGTACGAGCTAGCTAGATTAAGCTGCAACGAGCTCAAAAACGTAAAAATCATTACAAATCGAGCTAAAACAAACTTACATGCTCAAGGTGAAGTGACCGAATGTTTGAAGCTTATGGCTATTTGTTTCCCTTAATTCGGTTGAGAAGATGAATAAAGAATAAAAATGCATTTTGTTTTATTAAATTAAACTTTATTAACCAAATTACCAATATAACCTTATAATAAATCATCCACATATCAAGTAATTCATGGACAAGAATGTCCACTAACATTAACAAGGGTATATTATCAACTTAAGGACTTCTAATATAAATTTCATAGCTATTTGAGTCATTTAACTAATAGATCTCATATTTTACGCATTACGCGATTTAATCCTTTTTACAGAATTGAACATTGAAACAGTAAAATTTCTTTTCGAAACTTTAACATAATTAATCTATAATGCCGTAAACCTTATTAAAATAATAAAATAAATATTTTGACTTTGGATTTGTGGTCCCGAAACTATTGTTCCGATTTGGCCTAAAAATGGGTTGTTACACGAAACCACTATTCTGACCAGGGTCTAAACCGGGCTGTTACAACTCTCCCCCCTTAGGGATTTTCATCCCCAAAAATCTTACCATTGAACAGATTCGAATATTACTGTCTCATAGCATCTTCAGGCTCCCACGTAGCCTCTTCAATACCATGTCGATGCCACATTACTTTAACTGATGAAATTTTCTTATTTCGCGAAGATTTTAACCCATGAGCCAAAATACGGATCGGTTCTTCATCGTAGGTCATATAGGACTGAATCTCAATCTCAGACGGAGAAATCACTTGCGAGGGATCAGATCTGTATCACCAAAAAATCGATACGTGAAACACATTATGAATCTTTTTTTAACTCTGGTGGCAACAACAATCTATAAGCAACCGGCCCAATAAGCTCGGAAATCTCATATGACCCGATGAACCTCGGACTCAATTTGCCTTTTCTGCCAAATCGGAGTACTTTATTCCACGGAGACACTTTCAAAAATACTTTTTCACCAATCTCAAATTCAATGTCTTTTCGTTTCAAATCTGCATAAGATTTCTGACCATTAGAAGCTGTTTTCAAACTTTCTTGGATCACTTTTACTTTTTATTCAGCCTCTTTTATTAAATCAACCCCGTGAATCTTATTCTCGCTGAGCTCAGTCCATTACAAAGGTGTACAAAATTTTTACCGTATAAGGCTTCGTACGGTGCCATTTTAATGCTCGATTGAAAACTATTATTGTATGCGAATTCAATCAATGGCAAATATTGTTCCCACGTACCTTCAAACTCAAGAATGCAACATCTCAACATATCCTCTATTATCTGAATAATTCTTTTTGATTGACCATCCGTTTGCGGGTGACAAGCAGTACTAAAATGCAATTTCGAACCTAATACCTTTTGCAATTTCTTCCAAAACCGTGAAGTGAATCTCGGATCTCTATCTGACACAATAGAAATGGTACACCATGAAATCTCACAATATTGGAAATGTATAGTTCAGCTAATTTATCAAGCAAGTAATCAGATCGTACCGGAATAAAATGAGATGATTTCATCAATCGGTTCACCCCAACCCAGATAGCATCTTTCTTTCACGGAGATAGGGGCAAACTCGAAACAAAATCTATTATCACTTTATCCCATTTCCACTTCGGAATCATAATCGATCAGAATAACAAACCGGATGGCTTTGATGTTCACTTTAAGTTCTTTGAAAGATTAAACATTTCGAAACAAAGTCGAGAGATATCTTTTCATTCCGGACCACAGAATGTCTTTGTTTCAAATCATTATACATTTTCGTACTACCCGGATGCACAGATAACCGATTACTATGAGCTTCGTTCAAAATCTTCTGAATCAACTCTGGATTTCTCGAAACACAAACCCGACCTCAAAATTTCAAACAATTATTATTATCAATTCGATATTCAGAATCAAAATCTAGATCACACTGGGCTCGTTTTGCTAAAATCTCGTTATCAACCTTCTAAGCATAAAAAATCTATTGTAAAAACAAAGATCTCACTTTCAATTCTGCTAAAATTGAACCACCACCAGACAAAGCTAAATGAGCATTCATGGCACGTAATGTAAACAATGATTTCTGACTTAAAGCATCAGCAACAACATTTGCTTTTCCTAGATTATAATCGATAACAAGCTCGTAGTCTTTTAGCAATTCTAGCCATTTTCTCTAGCACAGGTTCAAATCTTTCTGAGTCATCAGATATTTCAAACTTTTATGATCGGAATAAATGTGACATTTCTCACCAAATAGATAGTGGCGCCAAATCTTCAAAGCGAACACAATTGTAGCTAACTCAAGGTCATGCGTCGGGTAATTCTTTTTGTGCGGTTTCAACTGTCTCGAAGCATAGGCTATAACTTTGCCTTCTTGCATCAAAACGCAACCCAGACCATTGAACAAAGCATCACTATAGATCACAAATTCTTTACCTGATTCTGGTTGTACTAACAGTGGAGCTTCAGTCAATAGGGCTTTCAATTGATCAAAGCTTTTTCTGACACTTTTCTGACCAATCAAATTTCACATCTTTCTGAAGATGTTTCGTTAACGGAGTCATGATCATCAAAATGCCTTTTACAAAGCGTCTATATTAACCAGAGTCCCAAAAAACTGTGGACTTCAGAAACATTTCTCGGAGGCTTCCAATCCAGAATAGCTGAAATCTTGCTCGGATCAACTTGGATACACGATCTCGACACAATATGGCCCGAAAACCAACCGGCGCAACTGAATTCACATTTACTAAACTTCACATACAATTGCTTATCTCACAAAGTCTGTAACACTATTCTCAGATGTTCAGCATGTTCAGATTCATCACGCGAATAAATCAAAATGTCATCAATGAATACAAAAACAAATCGATCTATATACGGTCTAAATATCCAATTCATTAAGTCCATAAAGATAGTAGGTGCATTCATTAATCCGAAAGGCATAACTAGAAAGTCATAATGTCTGTACCTCATTCGGAAAGCAGTTTTCAGAATGTCTAAATCTTTTACTCGCAACTGATAGTAACCCGATCTGAGGTCTATCTTCGAAAATACGATTGCTCCTTTCAATTGATCAAACAAATCATCAATTCTAGGTAGGAGATTTTTGTTCTTGATAGTCACTTTGTTCAGCTGATGATAATCAATACACATTCCCATCATGCCATATTTCTTTTTCACAAATAGAACAGGAGCACCCCAAGGTGAGAAACTTGGTCTTGCAAATCCTCTATTAGTCAATTCTTGCAACTGAGACTTTAATTCTTTTAACTCGGTCGGAGCCATTCTATACGGAGCTACCAAAATTGGAGTAGTTCCTGGTACTAACTCAATGCCAAATTCAACTTCTCGGATCGGAGGTAATCCCGAAAGTTCTTCAGGAAACACATCAGGGAACTCACAGACAACAGGCACTGATTCCTCTTTCTTTTCTGTTACTTTCGAATCAACCACATAAGCAAAGTAAACTTCACAACTTCTTCTCACCATACTTAGAGCTTTCATTGAAGATATCACAGCCGGTAACCTATTCAAATCACTAGATTCAATTCGAATATTTCATCATTCTTGCATCTCAAATCAATAGTTTTTCGTTTGCAATTCACAATAGCATCGTGTAAAGTTAGTCAATCTATACCCAGAATTATATCAAACTCATTAAAAGGTAATAACATCTGATCAGCCGGAAAACAATTATCTCAAAACATTAACGAATAATTTTCTGTAGACTTTATCAACCAAAACACATCTGCCTAAGGGGTTCGATACTCTAATCACAAATTTAGTAGACTCTACTGGCAAAGGCTTACAGTTTACTAAATTCATGCATATATAAGAATGCATTGATCCAGTATCTATCAAAGCAATCACATAAGTATCATAAAGAGTAAATGTACCCGTAATCACATCTGGACACGAAGCTTCCTCATGAGCTCAGATAGCATAGGCTTTGGCAGGTGCTCTAGCCTTAGATTGAATAGCAGTGTCTTTAGTCCCTCTTTGACTACCACTCACATTTCTTGTATTTCTGGGAGGTCTACCTCTAGCTAAAGTATTACTAGGTCTCAGATTTTGCACAGTCTCTTGCTCAACAGACTCAAGGCAATCTCGAATAAAATGATCTAAAGATTCACATTTGAAACAGGCCCGATCATGCAGTCTACAATTACCAGGATGTCTTTTACCACAGTGTTTACACTCAGGTCGATTGGATCTAGCATTTCCAACACTAGCAACAGAAGTAGCTGGAGCCTTGAAGCTCAAATGTGATCTAGCACGATCTCTACTCGAATGCCCCACATTAGTCTTTGAACGACTATTATCATCTCAGAATTTCTTTTTTGTTGAATGAAATGACTTGCTCGATGATCCTTTTCGTACTTCTCTAGTTCTGAATTGACTTTTCTTTTCTCATTCTCGAGTTCTTCAGCTTTACACGCTTGTTCAACAAGCACAACAAATTCTTTAATTTTAAAATCTCGACAAACAATTTGATGTCTTCATTCAAACCATCCTCCAATCTCTTACACATAATTGCTTTAGTCGAGACATATTCTCGTGCATACTAGCTCAATCTTACAAATTCTTGCTTGTATTCTGTAATAGACATACGACCTTATTTTAACAAAAGAAAGTCTTTGCGTTTCTAATCGATGAATCTTTGACTGATGTATTTCTTCTGGAATTCAGCTTGAAAGAAATCCCAAGTAAATCTTTCTCTCGAAACTACAGATATCAACTTCTTCCACCAATGATACGCTATATCTCTCAGAAGTGACATAGTACATTTAAGGCATTTTTCTGAAGTTAATGACAATTCATTGAACACCCGTATCGTATTCTCTAATAAGAATTTAGCTCTTTTCGTATCATCATTAGTAGTTGCACGGACCTCTTCGACCCCATATTTTCTAATTTTGTCAACTGGAGGCTTACTCAACTGGATCAGATTAGCTTGTGGCACGACAGGATCTTACAGAGGATTGACTGGGGGTGAAAGTTGTGGCACAGCTGGATTATTTTAGATATATTGGGTGAACCAATCATTCATCATTTGATACAGGTCTAGAGTCAGATGCAGCTGTCCCTTAAGCAGGAGCATGCGCATTGCTTTCTACATCGTTAGCTACGGCTCGTTCGGGATCCATTTGCTATATAAAAACACATTTTCATTGTCAGGATTCATCACACTATTGCAGTTCATAAATATGGCATGTATAGCTAAACTCACATACGCTATAGTAGTCCTAGAACCGACTAAACCATAGCTCTGATACTAATAAAATGTTACACCCCTAACTCGTATCTGTCGCTAGAATAGGGTTATAAGGCAGGACATATCAGAACATTCACATATACTTAAGCATAACATAATCAAAACATATAATAATCATTCACAATTGTCCCTTATATAAGTCTTCGAGACCTTAAACATGCTTGAAAAAGGGGTCGTGTAACGCCCCAATTTTCGAGAATTTTAAAAATGTTGGAAAAATTTAAAATTCTATGTTCTGTTTGTTTGCCGTAGGATTAAGTACGTTAGTGGGCCTCTAGAAGGCCCAAGTTTAAGTTAAAATTTGATAGTTTTAGTTAATTTTAATTCCATAAGAAAAAGAGGGTTCTGGTTAATTGGGCTTTTAGGTATTTATTGTGTAAAATAAATCAAAAGGGAGCATGTGGTAAAGTGGCTAAAGTGATGCCACTGGGAATGTATAGGTGGCGTGTGGATGATTGAGAGGACCCAGGTTCAAGTCACAATGACAGCAAATTAAGGGATTAATTTTTATGTACAGAAGAGGAAAGTGATGGAACTCAAGTAAAAGACTGGTAGGAGGACTTTGAGTTGCTCAGGAGATTGAGCAAGGAGGGGATAAGGGAGAGAATTTAGGAGCTGATTGGGGAGAGCTATGATGGCTAAATAATGGACCCTTGAAGAGCAAGAGGTGGCCAGCCAAGGGATTCTCTAGGAGGGCAAAAATTCGGCTAGGGTTAGTGCTTGTATAAATTTGGCAATAGGGGGTAAGTGAGCCGTTTTCTGATCACTCTTCCTCTCATTTTATTTTCTTTTTCTCTCCATTAGCTATTCTGTTCTCCTCCTTCCCCACATAGTCGAATTCTTCAATCACCCTACTTTACGCCACTTTCCTCCATTATTTTTTTAAGACTAAAGCCGATTACCTCAAATCCTGAAATCCTGAAACCTTGAATCTTTTTGTGCCGATTTCTTATAACCAAAACCCTATTTCTTCTCTTCATCAATTGTGGCTGATTCATTAGTTCTCTAAGCCCCAAGTTCTGTCGACAGGACCATAGCAAAACCCTCTCATTCCATCTTTCTATACACAGTTACAAAGAGCCAAAAACCCCACACTCATAGGGACTTAGCCGAATACTAAGATCACTGGAAGCTCGACTTCTGTTATCAACTAAGGGCTTAGATCTACATCGGGATCGAGTGGAAACTCATTGGGATCATTGGCTAAGGAATCGGTGGTAAGTCTTTCCTAAACTTAGTCTTTCTTTCGTATTTTAGGAAAAGCCGAAATCCCTAAATGTTAGGGAGGCTGTCGATTTGGACTTGTAGCCCTAAAGGGTTGTGATAACTATTCTGCTTTGATAAATGGTGTGACTTAGAAGCTACTGATCAAGGGCTTGGACAAGTGGAACGATCAGATCTTTAGATTTAATCATATTTCGGCAATAAGGTAAGGGCAATAAGGGTTTTAAGCATGTTTGGCCGAATATGGTAAAGGACTATATACTCAGTGTTATTTCGATATCTAGAGTAATATGTTAGTAATTCAATTGTAGGCAGTTCGTGCATGGATCTCATCAGTGTTTCATCGAAAAACAGGTGTGTAACTGACACCCTCTCATAGACTAGATCGGCAAAAGCCGAAAAGCCAAAATACCGAAAAGTCGGTATTTTGGGCACTTGCGAGTGTGCGAATGCTTGTAAGATATATGGATAAATATTACTGGTAATTGAAAGTGATAAAACTACAGTACGCGCGATTTCGTGCGTTTTGATATTTTGGGCTTAATGGGCCAAAACTGGGTTAATGGGCCAACGGGCCCAATTCGGTAAGAACGCTCGGTAAGTGTTTCTGGTTATACATAATGGCTATGATATGCATGAAAACCTTAGAAATAGTTAGATTTACTAGAATACCCCTACGTATGCAAAATTACCATTATACCCCTATGTATGTAAAATGACCTTTATACCCCCAGGGTTAATTTTGTCTGAAAAGCATGATGATTTAAATCTGTATGATGTATGCCATGAATGAATACCTGTAGCATGGGACATGGGTTATATTATGGAGGAAGCATCCTGGTGGCTATGCCACAAATTATCTGTTCTGGTGGCTCTGCCACATATATCTGCTCAGTGGCTCGCCACAAATATCTCAGATCCGTGACTCTGTCACATTTTCAGATCGCGGGCATGCGCATATTTCGTGGTGGCGTGTAGTGGTTGGGTGGGTCGAGTAGTCTCCCCACATGGTGAAAGGATTGTATGGGGGTGTACAGGGTTGGATATGGGTTGGGTTTCTGCATAAGAATGATATATCTCATTACGACTGCTCGGGCCTATGGGCTATATACGAAAAACTGCTGCAGGCTAAGGCCAACTTATTCCATTTCTGTGGTTTGAACTGATTTAGGCTATGGTTGGGATAATTTACACACTGAGTTTCCCCAAACTCACCCCTCCATTTTCATCTTTGCAGGTAATCCCCAACCATAGTGGGCTTGGAGCTGTGAGGGATTTGGAGTGGCCACTTGTTTTCGCAAACTCGGCTTCTTTCTGATAAACTGAACGTCCTTTTGTTTTCGTTTATGGTTTTGGGTTTTTAAAATGTAATAAGGCCGCTTAATTATTTTATGGTTTTATTTTATTTTTATTTTATTATGATAAAAATGAACCGAGATAACTATTGAAATGGATTAGCTCTAGGACGCGTTTTCAAAAACATTAAGTGATTTCAAAATAACACGATTACAAGTAAGGCTTCCGCTAAGCAAACGTTTTCAAACTTAAACATTTTTCTTAAGATGGACTTAACCAAAATGGTTTTTCTCAAAATTATACGAGATGTTAGAGTGTGGCAATGGCGGTGTGCATGTCTAGGATTGGATCCAAGGGAGCTTGGTACTTAAGCAGTTCGACGGACTCACCTCCTCTTTTTCGGTTTCCTACTTGGTGCACAGCTTCCATTCACTTTAACCTACTTTTGAAAGTATCTTTTACATCACCAACTAAGTTTTCCAAACTAAGTAATACGGAATGTTTTGAACGATTCGATGTGGCGCATCGAATTCGGTCATAACGTCTAGGCCAGGTTTGGGGTGTTACAGGTCGGGACTAAACTGAGCTCATACAAAAATTTTCAAAACTTAAACATTTTTCAAAGTTACAAAGGTCACACACCTGTGTGAGCAGGCAGTGTGCCTCACACGGCAATAGACACGCCCGTGTGTCTAAGCCGTGGCAAAACAGGGCATACATACTAACTTAACCACACGGCCGGAGACACGCCCGTATGCCTTGGACGTGGTTGAAACTGACTTGGGTCACACGGCTGACCACATGCCCTTGTGTCTAGCCCGTGTGCCCTTCGAAATGGCCACACACGCCCATGTGCCAAGGCTGTGTGCCTTCCACGGCCACCAGACACACTCGTGTGTTAGGTCGTGCTCGAGACTAACATGCTTCGAAAAGAAACATTGAAGGACATTATCAAGACACACGCTCGTATGCTCAACCGTGTGGGCAAATATAGGCCATTTGCAAGGCCAAATTGCCAACCATTAAGGGTCCTCCCTACAAGCATCAAAACTAAAATATTTCATACCAAATTTTCAACCAATTAACAACGAAAACATACACCATTCATGTCATCTCATTATCAACTAATTCATCCTCAATATGCAAACCAAAACATATAAATTTTTAAGCCAAATTCATACCACAACTTACCAAATTGACCAATTCACTTGGTCATTCATGAACACATCACATAGGCATAATTTGCATCACATATTATAAACCAAAAATCAAACCATAACTGAACTATAATTAAGCCATATCACATGGCTAAGTATACACTTCACAAAACATATTCACATGCTTCTAGCCTATACATGCCATACTCTAATATTTACTCTTTCAAAATATACCAAAATAAAGTTCGATAGTGTGGTGATGATCCTTGACGATCCCTGAGCTCCCAGTAGCTTTGATATCTATAAAATAATTGAAAACACATACAAAGTAAGCTTTCAAAAGCTTAGTAAGCCATATACAAATAAACTTATCACATGACATAATTTAAATTCAATACAATCATATGGATCATGTCAAAGCATAACCACATATTTATAAGTCTCATATTGCTCATACATATTTCATATGTCTATATATGTTCAAATGTTTACCTTTTATTCTTAATCATGAAATACAATTCAAACATACCTGAGCCGATACACAACCACATAGTTACTCGTTTCTTGGAATACCCATTGGACCGTTCGAAATCAATAAGGATACTCGAATAGCTCAGAAAGCTCATACAATGCCAACGTATGGTCTTACATGTAATTAAATGTCAATGCCATTATACCAGACAGGGTCTTACACGAAATCAAATACGATATCGATATCCCAAAATGGTTTTACACGTAAATCATAAGTCGATGCCAACGTCCCAGATGTAGTCTTGTATGAAAACACACATATTGGATCCTATGTCATGACATATGTATCCTAACTATTCCTATGGTTCGTAAGGGGCTTTTCGGACGTCGTTACATTATCGAAACTTTCTCAGATATCACATATTGAGCTCTCATATAGCCATTCATCACAATTCAAAGTTATATAACATAAATAAATCAACTTAAACACGTTTACTGTATATAGACTTACCTCGTACGAATTCGATTAAACGAAATCAACTACCCGGTGACTTTCGACTTTCCTCGATCTAATTCCGTTTTCTTTGGTTCTTGATCTATATAAGTTCAAATTTAACTCTTTTATTCAAAAAATCATACAATTCAATCCATAAACACATATTTAGGGCATTTTACAAATTAGCCCTCACATTTTTACATTTTAACAATTTAGTCCCTAATTCATAAAATCACAAAATACACAAAATTTCTTTATAGTTATACTTAACCAAATCTTCATATAGTTAATACAAGTCCACATATTTTATTTATTTCACATTTTAGTCCCTCAAAATCTCATTTTCACAATTTATCCCAAATTACTCAAATTCGTCAAAATTTCAAAGACAAAACATGTTAACCCAAGATCAAGCTTCCATAGACCATCATCAAACTTCATAAAACTCATAGTTTCATCAATGGCATAACTCAAAATCATAAACAAAATTAGAAATTGAGACATGGGCTTGATAGTACACTAAGCAACAATCATAAAAACGTAGAAATTATCAAAAATCGAACAAAATACTTACCTAAATCAAAGAAAGCTTTGGCCGAACCCTAGATAGCTCTTTTTCTTTTCTTTTCTTGCCAATTTTGGTTGATGAACAAAGAAATAAAGAATATGATAGCTTTTCTTTTAATTATTATAAGTCTATTTACATATTTACTTATTTAACCTTTGTTTAAATATAAAATATACACATAATGGATAGTCAATTATGTCCATTAACCATATCAATGGCATAATAACAACATAAGGACCTCTCAATTAAAAATACACAACAAATAGGCACTTTAACAAACAGTAGGCAACTTTTACATTTTATGCGATTAGGTCCTTTTATCAAATTAAGCACACAAACGATCAATTTTTCGTACAAATTTTTCACACATACTAATTCACATATAATAAGCACGAAAAATAATATTAAAATATTTTTTTCTCAGATTTTTTGTCCCAAAATGTAACACCCTTAACCCGTAACCGTCATCAGAATAGGTTAAGAGGCATTACCAAACCTGTAACTCAATTCAAAACAATCATTTAAAAAATTATCTCTCATTTTAGTAATCATCATTCATCCACATTCAAAATGTACTTAATTCAATCATACAAAGTCTTAATCATGCATTTGGGACTAAATTGATAACATTGTCTAAGCCATGGCAAAACAGGGCATACATACTAACTTATCCACATGGCCACAAGACATACCCGTATGCCAGGCCGTGTGAAAATTAGGGAGGCTACTGACTTAGGTCACACGGCAGACCACACACCCATGTGCTAGCCCGTGTGCAACACACGACTGATAGACATGCCCGTGTGTCTGGGTCATGTCAAAACTGTAGGGTATACTGACTTTAATTCAAAGGGTACCCCAGGGGACACACGGTTGTGTAACATGGCCATGTGTCGCACACGGCTAAAACACACGCCCGTGTCTCTGCTCGTGTGGAAAAAAATAGGCCATTTGAAAAGCCAAATTTTCCACCTTAAAACATAAGCATTTACATTCATATTTGACCACATTTAAGCTGTAACAGTCTGGTTTAGACCCTAGTCAGAATAGTGGTTTTGAGACCACAAATCTGAGTTAAAAAAATATTTAAATACTATTTTTCATGCTTATGATATGTGAATTAGCATGTATGAAAGTTTCGTATGAAAATTTAACCGTTTGTGTGTTCAATTTGATAAAAGGACCTAATTGCATAAAGTGTAAAGGTGACTAGCTAATTGTTAAAAGTGGTTAAGTGTTATGTCTTAATAAAAGCAAGGTCCTTATTATGTTATTAGACCATTGGTATGTTAAATGGACATTGTTGGACACCAATTATATGTTTAAATGTTTATTATAGTAAGGTTAAAATGGTAAAAGATGAATTAATATTATTAATTAAAGAAAAACATGATATTTACTTCATATTTTTCATCACTTGGCCGATTGTATCAAAGAAAAAGAAAAGAGAAAGGCTTGCTAGGGTTCGGCAATATTAAACTTTGATTTAGGTATGTTTTTGTTTCGATTTTTGATAATTTCTACGTTTTTGTAATCGTTGCTTCGTATACTATCAAGCCCATGCCTTAATTCATGGATGAATTCATGAGCTTTATGTTGTTAATTGATGAAATATGAAAGTTTGATGTTGGGTTTATATATTTTGTCTTTGGATTTTTGATGAATTTGAGTAAAATGGCCTAAATTGTGAAATTTGTAAATTGAGGGACTAAAATGTAAAATAAATGAAATGTGTGGACTTTTATGAGAGCTATGAGTATCCGACCAAGCATGAGTATATGCAAATTATGTGTATTTTGTAATTTTGTGAATTAGGGACTAAAGTGTCAAAATGTAAAAATGTGAGGGCTAAATTGTGAAATGCCCTAAATGAATGTTTATGGATTGATTTGAATTATTTGGTGAATAAAAGGGTTAATTTTGAATACATATAGATCAAGAAAAGAGGAATTCGAATTTAGACCGAGGAAAGTCAAAGATTATAGAGTAGACGATCCAAGTCGACAATTCCAAGCACGAGGTAAGTTCGTACGTGATACATGATGTTACAAGTATATTTTTGATGCTTTGATTATACATAAATTGTTTGTACATTTGACTATGGTTTGATCATGATGATAAATCAACTGCATTTGGCACTAAGTGTGCGATTCAAAATAGCTTCGGCTATAAATACCACTAAGTGTGCGAAATGGAATAGCTTCGGCTATATGATGCACTAAGTGTGCGATACTGAGATAGCTTTGGTTAATTGAGATGACACTAAGTGTGCAGAATCAATCTAGCTTCAGCTAAACCTTAAAGCACTAGGTGTGTGGATGCTTAAAGCATGAATAATCTTCGAAAAGTCTTAAAATTTCCGAACGAGAGGTGAGAATGAAAATGAATAAATACAAGAATGTTCAGGTATGTATGATACCTATGTGGTAGATGACATTATGTATATGAAGTTCATTGAATTGGCATAAACATATGAATTGTGTTGGCATAGAATTGATAGATGAATTGAGAACTAGTAAGCGCTTATGTGTTGATGTTTTATATTTTATAAACTGTTGATGTTATTTGGTACGAGCTTACTAAGCTTTTGAAAGCTTACTTTGCATGTGTTTGCATTGTTTTATAGATATCGAAGCTATTGTAAGCTCGGGGATCGTCGAGGATCGTCACCACACTATCGAACCTTGTTTTGGTACTCTGAAAATGTATATATTAAAGTATGGAATGTATAGGCTAGAAGTGTTTGGATTATGTTTTGTGATGTATATATTTAGCCATGTGATATGGCTTGGTGTAATTGTGATTATGATATGATTTTGGTATATGAAATGTTAGGCAATATGATATATTTGATATGTTTATGTATTGTTAAAAGAAATGGTAAGTTTTCGTAAGTTTTGAGCATGAGATTGAATGATGTACTGAAACATATGTTTTAGTGTGATTTTAGTTTACGTTTTGGTATGATTTGGTTGATGAATTGAGATTGGATTTTATTGATAATGTAAAGGCATGAATAATGTATGTTTGCTAAAATTGGTGTACAAATATGCTTGGTTTGGTGCTTTTAGGTTTGACCCAATTGAGGTGGCAAGTTGGCTATTCAAATGGCCTATTTTTGTCCACACGGGCAGAGATACGGGCTGTGTGCCCCCTGGGGTATCCTACAATTGTAAGTCAGGCTCGAGCACGGCCAAGGCACACGGGCGTGTGGCTAGGCGTGTGGCCCAAGTTAGGCTCGACCACGGCCAAGGCACATGGGCATGTCTTGTATCTGTGTGAGCAAGTCAGTATGTATACCCTGTTTGGACACGGCCTAGACACACGAGCGTGTCTAATGCCGTGTAAGGCACACGGCTTTTTCACACGGGCTTGTGACCTGTACTTCTTTGAAAATGTTTAAGTTTTGGAAAAAATCTTGTATGAGTTCAGTTTAGTTTCGACCCCTTTCTAATGCATGTTTAAGGTCACGTTGACCTATTTAAGGGACTCTATATTGATATTGATGTCTAATGTTATGATGTTTACGAAATGAATGTTAAATGTTTCAACTTGTCTGGTAACACCTTTAACTCTAGTCCGGCGACGGATACAGGATAGGGGTGTTACATAAGCAACTCAATTGGCAACCAAATTAACCAATTCAATACAGATTATAAGCCATATCCAAACATACCATTTACATGTCCATATGCCTATATATAAACATATACAATTCATTCATCTAACATTCATATATCAAGACTTCTTTTGCATATTTTCATTCAAATGTTACCGTACCAAAACATACCATCATTAAGCACATATATAAAATCCAAATGCGACGGGATTCATATTAGCCCATATTTTCATTTTATTCACATTTTCAACCACAACATTTCTATCTTTCACAAATTAGACCTTAATTCTCATTTTTGTCAAAAATCACTTTATAAAACTTGTTCATCTAACACCAAGCTTCCATAATCTATCATTAAACATCAAAGAACTCAAATGTTCAATAATGACACTTTAAAAAATCATGAAAAAATTCAAAAATTAAGGTACGAGCTAGCTAGATTAAGCTGCAACGAGCTCAAAAACGTAAAAATCATTACAAATCGAGCTAAAACAAACTTACATGCTCAAGGTGAAGTGACCGAATGTTTGACGCTTATGGCTATTTGTTTCCCTTAATTCGGTTGAGAAGATGAATAAAGAATAAAAATGCATTTTGTTTTATTAAATTAAACTTTATTAACCAAATTACCAATATAACCTTATAATAAATCATCCACATATCAAGTAATTCATGGACAAGAATGTCCACTAACATTAACAAGGGTATATTATCAACTTAAGGACTTCTAAGATAAATTTCATAGCTATTTGAGTCATTTAACTAATAGATCTCATATTTTACGCATTACGCGATTTAATCCTTTTTACAGAATTGAACATTGAAACAGTAAAATTTCTTTTCGAAACTTTAACATAATTAATCTATAATGCCGTAAACCTTATTAAAATAATAAAATAAATATTTTGACTTTGGATTTGTGGTCCCAAAACTATTGTTCCGATTTGGCCTAAAAATGGGTTGTTACACGAAACCACTATTCTGACCAGGGTCGAAACCGGGCTGTTACAACTCTCCCCCCTTAGAGATTTTTATCCCTAAAAATCTTACCATTGAACATATTCGAATATTACTGTCTCATAGCATCTTCAGGCTCCCACGTAGCCTCTTCAATACCATGTCGATGCCACATTACTTTAACTAACGAAATTTTCTTATTTCGCAGTACTTTAACCTCGCGAGCCAAAATACGGATCGGTTCTTCATCGTAGGTCATATAGGACTGAATCTCAATCTCAGACGGAGAAATCACATGCGAGGGATCAGATCTGTATCACCGAAAAATTTATACGTGAAACACATTATGAATCTTTTTTTAACTCTGGTGGCAACAACAATCTATAAGCAACTGGCTCAATAAGCTCAGAAATCTCATATGACCCGATGACCCTCGGACTCAATTTGCCTTTTTTGCCAAATCGGAGTACTTTATTCCATGGAGACACTTTTAACAATACTTTTTCGCCAATCTCAAATTCAATGTCTTTTCGTTTCAAATCTGCATAAGATTTCTGACCATTAGAAGCTGTTTTCAAACTTTCTTGGATCACTTTTACTTTCTATTCAGCCTCTTTTATTAAATCAACCCCGTGAATCTTATTCTCGCTGAGCTCAGTCCAATACAAAGGTGTACAGAATTTTCTACCGTATAAGGCTTCGTACGGTGCCATTTTAATGCTCGATTGAAAACTATTATTGTATGCGAATTCAATCAATGGCAAATATTGTTCCCACGTACCTTCAAACTCAAGAATGCAACATCTCAACATATCCTCTATTATTGAATAATTCGTTTTGATTGACAAGTACTAAAATGCAATTTTGTACCTAATACCTCTTGTAATTTCTTCCAAAATCGTGAAGTGAATCTCGGATCTCTATCTAACACAATAGAAATGGTACACCATGAAATCTCACAATACCAGAAATGTATAGTTCAGCTAATTTATCAAGCAAGTAATCAGATCGTACCGGAATAAAATGAGCTGATTTCATTAATCGGTTAACCCCAACCCAGATAGCATCTTTCTTTCGGGGAGATAGGGGCAAACTCGAAACAAAATCCATCATCACTTTATCCCGTTTCCACTCCAGAATCGTAATCGACTGTAACAAACCAGATG
The DNA here is from genome assembly GCA_025698475.1 of Gossypium anomalum. Lineage (NCBI taxonomy): Eukaryota > Viridiplantae > Streptophyta > Magnoliopsida > Malvales > Malvaceae > Gossypium > Gossypium anomalum. The sequence goes on from CM046963.1 coordinate 47,970,600, forward strand.
GCACCTGATGTTCAGCTTTAAGTTGCTGAAAGATTAAACATTTTTAAACAAAGTCAGAGATATCTCTTTTCATTCCAGACCACTAGTAATTCTGTTTCAAACCATTCTACATTTTCGTACTACCCGGATGCACAGATAACCGATTACTATGAGCTTCGTTCAAAATCTTCTGAATCAACTCTGGATTTCTCGAAACACAAATTCAATATTCAGAATCAAAATCTAGATCACACTGGGCTCGTTTTGCTAAAATCTCGTTATCAACCTTCTAAGCATCAAAAATATGTTGTAAGAACAAAGGTCTCACTTTCAATTCTGCTAAAACTGAACCATCATCAGGCAAAGCTAAATGAGCATTCATGGCACGTAATGTAAACAATGATTTCTGACTTAAAGCATCAACAACAACATTTGCTTTTCCCAGATGATAATCGATAACAAGCTCGTAGTCTTTTAGCAGCTCTAGCCATCTTCTCTAACACAGGTTCAAATCTTTCTGAATCATCAGAGATTTCAAACTTTTATGATCGGAATAAATGTGACATTTCTCACCAAACAGATAGTGGCGCCAAATCTTCAAAGTGAACCCAATTGTAGCTAACTCAAGGTCATGCATCGAATAATTCTTTTTGTGTGGTTTCAACTGTCTCGAGGCATAGGCTATAACTTTGCCTTCTTGCATCAAAACGCAACCCAGACCATTGAACAAAGCATCACTATAGATCACAAATTCTTTATCTGATTCTGGTTGTACTAACAGTGGAGCTTCAGTCAATAAGGCTTTCAATTGATCAAAGCTTTTTCTAACACTTTTCTGACCAATCAAATTTCACATCTTTCTGAAGATGTTTCGTTAACGGAGTCACGATCATCAAAATGCCTTTTACAAAGTGTCTATAATAACCAGCGCCCCAAAAACTGTAGACTTCAGAAACATATCTCGTAGGCTTCCAATCCAGAATAGCTGAAATCTTGCTCGGATCAACTCGGATACCTGATGCTGACACAATATGGCCCAGAAAACCAACTTCGCGCAACCAGAATTCACATTTACTAAACTTCACATACAATTGCTTATCTCACAAAGTCTATAACACTATTCTCAGATGTTCAGCATGTTCAGATTCATCACGCAAATAAATCAAAATGTCATCAATGAATACAAAAACAAATCAATCTATATACGGCCTAAATATCCAATTCATTAAGTCCATAAAGATAGCAGGTGCATTTGTTAATCCGAAAGGCATAACTAGAAAGTCATAATGTCCGTACCTCATTCGGAAAGCAGTTTTCGGAATGTCTAAATCTTTTACTCGCAACTGATAGTAACCCGATCTGAGATCTATATTCGAAAATACGATTGTTCCTTTCAATTGATCAAACAAATCATCAATTCTAGGCAGAGGATTTTTGTTCTTGACAGTCACTTTGTTCAGCTGACGATAATCAATACACATTCCCGTCATGCCATATTTCTTTTTCACAAATAGAACAGGAGCACCCCAAGGTGAGAAACTTGGTCTTGCAAATCCTCTATTAGTCAATTCTTGTAACTGAGACTTTAATTCTTTTAACTCGGTCGGAGCCATTCTATACGGAGCTACCGAAATTGGAGTAGTTCCTGGTACTAACTCAATGCCAAATTCAACTTCTCAGATCGGAGGTAGTCCCAAAAGTTCTTCAGGAAACACATCAGGGAACTCACAGACAACAGGCACTAATTCCTCTTTCTTTTCTGTTACTTTCTAATCAACCACATAAGCAAAGTAAACTTCACAACTTTTTCTCACCATACTTAGAGCTTTCATTGAAGATATCATAGCCGGTAACCTATTCAAATCACTAGATTCAATTCGAATATTTTATCATTCTTGCATCTCAAATCAATAGTTTTTCGTTTGCAATTCACAATAGCATCGTGTAAAGTTAGCCAATCCATACCCAGAATTATATCAAACTCATTAAAAGGTAATAACATCAGATCAGCCGGAAAACAATTATCTCGAAACATTAACGGGTAATTCTTTTAGACTTTATCAACCAAAACGCATCTGCCAAAGGGGTTCGATACTCTAATCACAAATTCAGTAGACTATACTGGCAAAGTCTTACAGTTCACTAAATTCATGCATATATAAGAATGCGTTGATCCAGGATCTATCAAAGCAATCACATAAGTATCATAAAGAGTAAATGTACCCGTAATCACATCTGGACACGAAGCTTCCTCATGAGCTCAGATAGCATAGGCTTTGGCAGGTGCTCTAGCCTCGGATTGAACATCAGTGTCTTTAGTCCCTCTTTGACTACCACTCACATTTCTTGTATTTATGGGAGGTCTACCTCTAGCTGAAGTATTACTAGGTCTCAGATTTTGCATAATCTCTTACTCAACAGACTCAAGGCAATCTCGGATAAAATGATCTAAAGATTCACATTTGAAACAGGCCCGATCATACAGTCTACAATTACCAGGATGTCTTTTACCACAGTGTTTACACTTAGGTCGATTGGATCTAGCATTTCCAACACTAGCAACAGAAGTAGCTGGAGCCCTGAAGCTCAAATGCCATCTAGCACGATCTCTACTCAAATGTGCCACATTAGTCTTTGGACGACTATTATCATCTCAGAATTTCTTTTTTGCTAAATGAAATGACTTGCTCGATGATCGTTTTCGTACTTCTCTAGCTTCTGAATTGACTTTTCTTTTCTCATTCCCGAGTTCTTCAGCTTTACATGCTTGTTCAACAAGCACAACAAATTCTTTTATTTCTAAATCTCGACTAACAATTTGATGTCTTCATTCAAACCATCCTCGACTCTCTTACACATAATTGCTTTAGTCGAGACACATTCTCGTGCATACTGGCTCAATCTTACAAATTCTTGCTCGTATTCTTAATAGACATACGGCCTTATTTTAACTCAAGAAACTCTTTGCGTTTCTGATCGATGAATCTTTGACTGATGTATTTCTTCTGGAATTCAGCTTGAAAGAAATCCCAAGTAACTCGTTCTCTCGAAACTACAGATATCAACTTCTTCCACCAATGATACGCTATATCTCTCAGAAGTGACATAGTACATTTAAGGCATTTTTCTGAAGTTAATAACAATTCATCGAACACCTGTATTGTATTCTCTAATAAGAATTCAACTCTTCCGGTATCATCATTAGTAGTTGCACGGACCTCTTCGACCCCATATTTTCTAATTTTGTCAACTGGAGGCTTACTCAACTGGATCGGATTAGCTTGTGGCACGACAGGATCTTGTAGAGGATTGACCGGGGGTGAAAGTTGTGGCACAGCTGGATTAGTTTAGATATATTGGATGAACCAATCATTCATCATTTGATATAGGTCTAGAGTCGGATGCAGCTGTCCCTTGCGCGAGAGCATGCGCATTGCTTTCTACATCGTTAGCTACAACTTTTTCGGGATCCATTTGCTATATAAAAACACATTTTCATTGTCAAGATTCATCACACTATTGCAGTTCATAAATATGGCATGTATAGCTAAACTCACATACGCTATAGTAGTCCTAGAATCGACTAAACCATAGCTCTGATACTAATAAAATGTAACACCCCTAACTCGTATCAGTCACTGGAATAGGGTTACGAGGCAGGACATATCAGAACATTCAAATATACTTAAGCATAACATAATCAAAATATATAATAATCATTCACAATTGTCCCTTATATAGGTCTTCGAGACCTTAAACATGCTTTAAAAAGGGGTTGAGACTAAACTAAGCTCATACAAAAATTTTCAAAACTTAAACATTTTTCAAAGTTACAAAGGTCACACGCCCGTGTGAGTAGGCCGTGGCAAAATAGGGCATACATACTAACTTAACTACACGGCCGGAGACACGCCCGTGTGCCTTGGACGTGGTTGAAACTGATTTGGGACACACGGCTGACCACATGCCCTTGTGTCTAGCCCGTGTGCCCTTCGAAATGGCCATACACGCCCATGTGCCAAGGCTGTGTGCCTTCCACGGCCACCAGACACACTCGTGTGTTTAGGTCGTGCTCGATACTAACATGCTTCGAAAAGAAACATTGAAGGACACGATCAAGACACACGCTCGTGTGCTCAACCGTGTGGGCAAATATAGGCCATTTGCAAGGCCAAATTTCCAACCATTAAGGGTCCTCCCTAGAGGCATCAAAATTAAAACATTTCATACCAAATTTTCAACCAATTCACAATGAAAACATACACCATTAATTTCATCTCATTATCAACTAATTCATCCTCAATATACAAACTAAAACATATAAATTTTTAAGCCAAAGTCATACCACAACTTACCAAATTGACCAATTCACTTGGTCATAGGCATAATTTGCATCACATATTATAAACCAAAAAACAAACCATAAGTTGAACTATAATTAAGCCATATCATATGGCTAAGTATACACTTCACAAAACATATTCACATACTTCTAGCCTATACATGCCATACTCTAATATTTACTCTTTCAAAATGTACCAAAATAAAGTTCGATAGTGTGGTGATGATCCTTGACAATCCCTGAGTTCCCAGTAGCTTTGATATCTATAAAACAATTGAAAACACATACAAAGTAAGCTTTCAAAAGCTTAGTAAGCCATATACAAATAAACTTATCACATGACATAATTTAAATTCAATATAATCATATAGATCATGTCAAAGCATAACCACATATTTATAAGTCTCATATTGTTCATACATATTTCATATGTCTACATATATTCAAATGTTTACCTTTTATTCTTAATCATGAAATACAATTCAAACGTACCTCAGTCGATACACAACCACATAGTTACTCGTTTCTTGGAATACCCATTGGACCATTTTGAAATCAATAAGGATACTCGAATAGCTCAGAAAGCTCATACAATGCCAATGTCCCAGAAATGGTCTTACATGTAATCAAATGTCGATACCATTATCCCAGACAGGGTCTTACACGAAGTCAAATACGATATCGATATCCCAAAAATGGTTTTACACGTAAATCATAAGTCGATGCCAACGTCCCAGATGTAGTCTTGCATGAAAACACACGTATTGGATCCTATGTCATTGCATATGTATCCTAACTATTCCTATGGTTCATAAGGGGCTTTTCGGACGTCGTTATATTATCGAAACTTTCTCAAATATCACATATTGAGCTCTCATATGGCCATTCATCACAATTCAAAGTTATATAACATAAATAAATTAACTTAAACACGTTTACTGTATATTGACTTACCTCGTACGAATTCGATTAAACGGAATCAACTACCCGGTGACTTTTGACTTTCCTCGATCTAATTCCGTTTTCTTTGGTTCTTGATCTATATAAGTTCAAATTTAACTCTTTTATTCAAAAAATCATACAATTCAATCCATAAACACATATTTAGGGCATTTTACAAATTAGCCCTCACATTTTCACATTTTAACAATTTAGTCCCTAATTTATAAAATCACAAAATACACAAAATTTCTTTATATTTATACTTAGCCAAATTTTCATATAGTTAACACAAGTCCACATATTTTATTTATTTCACATTTTAGTCCCTCAAAATTTCATTTTCACAATTTATCCCAAATTACTCAAATTCGTCAAAATTTCAAAGACAAAACATGTTAACCCAAGATCAAGCTTCCATATACCATCATCAAACTTCATAAAACTCATAGTTTCATCAATGGCATAACTCAAAATCATCAAAAAAATCAGAAATTGAGACATGGGCTTGATAGTACACTAAGCAACAATTACAAAAACGTAGAAATTATCAAAAATCGAACAAAATACTTACATAAATCAAAGAAAGCTTTGGCCGAACCCTAGATAGCTCTTTTTATTTTCTTTTCTTGCCAATTTTGGTTGATGAACAAAGAAATAAAGAATATGATAGCTTTTCTTTTAATTATTATAAGTTTATTTACATATTTACTTATTTAACCTTTGTTTAAATATAAAATATACACATAATGGATAGTCAATTATGTCCATTAACCGTATTAATAGCATAATAACAACATAAGGACCTCTCAATTAAAAATACACAACAAATAGGCACTTTAACAAACAGTAGGCAACTTTTACATTTTATGCGATTAGGTCCTTTTATCAAACTAAGCACACAAACGATCAAATTTTCATACAAATTTTTCACACAAACTAATTCAAATATAATAAGAACGAAAAATAATATTAAAATATTTTTCTGACTCAAATTTGTGGTCCCAAAACTACTATTCCACCAGGGTCTAAATTGGGCTGGTACATGGCATTTAGGGACTTATTTGTAAAAATGAAAAAAAAATCATGGCGAAATTATGAAATGATGGTTTGTATGAATTGATATAGGTCCCTAGTGAATTCGGCTAGCATGAGATGGGGATTAAAATGCTTAGATGTCAATTTTTGAACTTAAGGACTAAATTGTAAAAAGTTAAAAATATTAGGGGTAAAATTGTAATTTTGTAAGAATATGAAATATGGGCTGAATTGAATAATAGAAGTATTAAGTTGATTGAATTTGTATATTTAGACCAAGATAGACCACGTACGGACTTAGATTGGGGTAAAACTAAAGCCTCGGATTAATCGACTTTGTTGTTACACTCAAATCGTCGAGGTAAGTTCGAAGTGTTTTAATACGAAATGAATTTCTATTTGTGTACTTGAATATGATGCTTTAATTATTATGTTTTTAGAAGAATAATGACCCTGTTTGTACTTCGGTACCCCTAAATTACACATACGTACCTCTGTTTGTACTTCGGTAGCCCTGAATTGCACATACGTGCCCCTGTTTGTACTTCAGTACCTCTAAATTGCACATACATGCCCCTATTTGCACTTCAATACCCCTGAATTGCACATACGTGCCTTTGTTTGTACTTCGATACTCTTGAATTGCACATACGTGCCCCTGATTAGACTTCAGTAATTTTGAATTGACTAACATGTGAATCGTATTCAATTTATTATTAGATTAAATGATAAGATACGTTCTTACTAGCCTTTATAAGCTTATTTGTTCTTATGGATTGTTTTGCATATCATTGTTACTGACTCTTTGCGCGGATCAAATCTTCAACTTACACTATCCATTGACTTTGGTAGTTTTTGTATCTCCTAGGGTAGTGGCATATATAAACTTACATAGTTGAATTTTAGGTTGGAATGTATTTAGGATGTTATAAAATAGTGTTTGATGAATGTGTACATTATAACCTAATGTGTTTGTGTTTTGATGTCATGTATGCATAATAGGTTATTTTGGAATGTATAAGTTGTTTTGGTACCATTTTATGTTAGTTAGTTTGTGTCATTTTGGTACTTATGATGAATGAAAGGTATAGCTCAAATGGTAAGCTATGTTGAAGTGTTAATGATCATATTTGAGGCATAATTTGGTAAAAGTTGAGTTATGTTTAATAATAGAAATATGATCAACATACGCATGTTTTGGTAAGTTTGTATGTTTGTAATTGAGGTGTTTTGTATGACATATTGGTTGAATGGTTTTTGACTTTTGATTTGGTCATTTCATTTTGGTTTTGGTCATGTTTTGATGCTTTGATTAGATTTTTTAAAGGCATTTAGATGGTTGTTTCAATTAGTGATGGAAATGGCTTGTTTTTAGGCAAATACATGTCCACATGGCTACAGGCACGGGCATGTGACTCAGCCGTGTGTGACACACAGCCAGGGGACACAGCTGTGTGTCCCCTGTAGGTTTTAATGCATGCTAGTCAAGCTATTACACGGCCTAACACACGAGCGTGTGTGGCTAATTTGAAAGTTACACGGCCTGGCACACGGACATGTGGCTTGACCGAGTTACATGGGTAAGAACACAGGCTGGGAGATAGACGTGTGCCCCTATTTTGATTATGACATGGCCTGAGACATAGGCTTGTGGCTCAGTCGTGTGAGTCACACGGCCTAGCCGCACGGTCGTATGACCCCTACAGTCTAATTTTTTAACTTTTTCTTGTAGTTTTCAATTGTTTCCAATTTGGTCCCAAATTGTTTCTAAGGTATTTCTAGGGCCTCAAGGGCTCGATCAAGGGATGTTATGTACATGATTGAATGTAATTAGATTATGTATGCAATGATGTATGAAATAAATGTTTTATTGTTTGGTTTGTTCAGTAATTCTCTATAACCCTATTCTAGTAACGAATACGAGTTAGGGTTGTTACATTTAATGGTATCAGAGTTACGATTTAATCTATTCCAGGACTAGCATAGAGAAGTAAAGTTTAGTATATACATGCCACATATACCTTTTGATATTTTTATGCTTTTGATCTGTTCTAATACTGTATTTTCTTATAGATTCAAGATGTCAGCTGAATCAAATCGAGCTATAGTTGAAGCTGAAAGTAATGTTCAAACTCCGCCATCTCCACCCCCTATTGTGCCTCCTCCGGCACCCCTGAATAGTCCAAACCTTATACCTGTGACGGTTACCCGAGTATTAGTAGACACAATTCAAAAATGTGGAGCGAAAGAATTCAGAGGTATGACAAATGATGATCTTTCAAAATTTGAGTATTGGCTAATGAATACAAATATAGTTTTTACAAAAATGTTGTGCACCCTTGAAGATTGTTTGAGGTGTACGGTATCCTAAAGGATGAGGAGTATTTATTGTGGGATACTTTGAGCACGATGACATTGAATGGTCATGTTAACTGGGACTTCTTTTAGAATGAATTCAAGAAGAAGTATGTTAGCCGGCTATTCATTAACAGGAAAAAGAAAGAATTTCTTAAGATAAAATAAGGAAATCGAATGGTAGCTGAGTATGAACGTGAATTTGTGCAGTTAAGCAAGTATGCTCGAACATCGTATCAAATGAGGAGGAAATGTATATTAGATTTGAAGATGGGTTGAATGATGATATCCGTATGGCTATAGCAGCATTAAAGTTACTGGAATTTGTAGAACTTTCAGAGAGGGATTAGAAAGTTGAAGAAATTTGTAAAAGTAAACAACAATCAGATTCAAAATTTTGAGACTATAACAAAAGGGGATCGTTCAAGCCTACTCAAATGTCTCCATCGAAGAAAGTTAAAAATGAAAAAAGCTGATTAACTGCCCTTTTAGAATTAGTTGTAGAGAGAAGCCGAGGCAAAATAATTTCCAGTTAGTTAATTCTCTAGCGGCTAGTGTGGGAAGTGTAAAAAAAGTTGAGCGAACCATTCTTGTTTGTGATGAATGCAATAAAAGGCATTTTGGTAAGTGTCGGTCAAAGTCGGGAGCTTGTTTTTGTTGTGGGTCTACTAATGATTTTCTCCGTAATTTTTGAAAAAAGAAAAATGATTTCGGTAATCAATCAATCAAACCTGAAGCAACTTCTCAGAGAGGTAGAAGATCTGGAAATGCTAGAAATGCTACTGTAACACCCTTTACCTATATTCAACACCGAAATAGGGTTACAGAGCATTACCAAACTTATTATACAATTAAACATACATTTCACATACATTTTCCATTTCCATACAAATATCATTCATAAACAATCACATTGTCCATAATACGAGCCTACGAGCTCTAATCATGCATTCGGGGTGATTCAGGACTAAACCGATAACTTATGAAATTTTTGGAAAACTTTGAAAATTTTTACAAAATACAGGGGACACACGCCTATGCCACAGGCCATGTTGACATTCAAAATGGGATCACATGGCCGTGTCCCAACTCGTGTCCGACCCTGTGTAACTCTTTGACTTGGGTCACACGGCCAACCACATGCCCATGTGCCCTTTAAAATGGCAACACACGCCCGTGTGCCAGGCCGTTCCAAACCTGTAGGGTATACTAACTTATGCCACATAGCCAAGTCAAAGCCCGTGTGCTAGGCTGTGTGGAGCATACTGACTTAATTTTTAATTCAACACCAGGGGACACACGACAGTATAACCTGACCCTGTGTCATACACGGCTGAGACACACGTCTGTGTCTCTGCCCGTGTGGACAAAAATAGGCTATTTACCAAGCCAACTTGCCACCTAAAATTTCATACACCTAAACCAAACCAAATGGCACCAACAACCTCAATCAAGCACAATTCATACCATTTTAACACCAATAATTCACATTCTCAAAACATCAACATGGTCACTTTCAGACATTCATTATTTTACCTAAATTTACAAATATACCATATTCAAATCTCAACCATATAGTATCCCTAGTTTCCAATTATCAACAAGCATCACATATCCTTCATCAAACACATAACTAGCCATAAGCACATATATATACATGCATCACCAACATACCAAAATAAGCCAACTCTCATGGCTATATATCAAACTAAAAGTTAAACATTTACAAGCCAATCCAAATGGCTAAATTCATTACTAACATATACCAAAATGACCAAAGCTCCTATACATGCTATATATCCCAAAAGCATAGATTCAAAAGTACCAAAATGATAGCTTGATAGTGTGATGAGGTCTCCGACGATTCCCAAATCTGAGCTAGCTTTGATTTCACTATAAAAACACAGAAAAATAAACAATGTAAGCTATAAAGCTTAGTAAGCTCATATGAGATATTAAGCAAAGCTCACCATTCAATTACCATTCAAGAATATGTACATAACATGCTATAAAACATTTAGTCACAATGTTAACATGTATTTAATCACATAATAAATCAAGATCTCTTAAATTTCATAGTTTCTATACTAGTATAGTTTCTGTACATACCTGTACTGATACGTATCTATTTCTCACCATTTCATATCTTCGATATACCCGTTGAACCATTCGAAATACTATCAGATACCTAGGAAAACTCGCACCCTGGGTACCACATATATATAGCCGAAGCTATCTCAATCTCATAACACATATAATGCTCACTCTTGAGCTATCAACAGGTCTGCTCACACAAGCTGACGGTCATGACGAAGCTACACAGTGCTACTCACAGAAGCTGACTAGGATTTGCAACACATGCTAGATAACTCAGCCAATGGTAGGATGTACGGACCAGCATCCAATCACATAATCCCTAATGACATGTCATTCGTATCCTAATCTATTCCTAAGGTTCAACCGGGATTTCACATTTGTCGAATCATCGTCGAATGTATCCGCAAGGTCGTACTCACAATTTATGCAATATCAAAGTATTTAAAACATAATTATAACACTCATTATTACATACGAACTTACTTCGAATATAAAAATAATAAAGTAGATCGACTAATCTAACACCTTGTTTTTCCCCCGATCTATATCCAAATTTCGCTTTTCTTGATCAATATAATATAAAATTTAGCTTATTTAATCATCAATCAATTCAATTTAGTCCAAAATACACCTTATAGTAACTTTACACTTTTTCCCTTAATATTTCAACATTTTTACAATTTAGTCCTTATCTCATAAAAATACAAATTCATGAAATTTAACTTATACCCATGTTAGCCGAATTTTAATTAAGCCTCTAGCAGCCCATATTTTTCATTTATTTCACAATTTTTCCAAAAAATTTCAACATTTCTCAATTAAATCCCTAAATGATAATTTTGTCAAAAATTACATTACAAATATTGCTTATCTAACAACAAGCATACATTTTATATCGTCAAACATCAAAATACACCTATATTCATCAATGGAAAAGCCTTAAACCTGTAATATTTTTGCAAATTAGTCCCTAGGCTAGCTAGATTAAGCTGCAATGATCTCAAAAACATAGAAATCATTAAAAATGAGACAAAAATCACTTACCAATTTAGCTTCAAAGTGAACGAACCCTAAATGCATAAAAGTGGCTTCCTCACTTTGAGTATTCGGTTGAAGATGAAGAAATAAAAAGATGATATGTGATTTTATTTTATTTAATTAATCTTTAATAACTAAATTACAAAATTGACCTTAATGAACTTTAATTATTTCACTACATGCGAAGCCATTATCATTCATTAAATCATTAATGGGTTAATTACCACTCAAGGACCTTCACTTTAATATTTCATAGCTATTAGACACCTTTAGCTAATAGAACACAAGTTTTACACTTTACACGATTTAGTCCTTTTTATCAAATTAAGCACTCAAATGATAAAATTTCTTATCAAAAATTTCAAAAAAACACAATATCATGTTGTAAACACTAAAATAATAATAAAATAATTATTTCAACCTCGAATTTATGGTTTTGAAACCACTATTCTGATTTAACTAAAAAGGGGCTGTTACAACTCTCCCCCCAAAGGAATTTTCGTCCCCAAAAATCTTACTAGAAAAGAAGTTAGGGTATTGTTTTCTCATAGTTCCTCGAGTTCCCACGTAGCTTCTTCAACCCTAGGACGTTTCCACAAAACCTTTACTAAAGCTATGCTCCTATTTCCCAACTCTTTAACTTCTCGAGCTAAAATTATGATCAGCTCTTCGTTATACGTCATATCAGGTTGAATTTAAATCTCTGCCAAAAAAATTACTTGTCATGGATCTGATCTATATCGACAGAACATCGAGAAATGAAACACATTGTGGATCTTTTCTAATTCTAACGGTAAAGCCAATTGATATGCCACTGGTCATATTTTTTTGATGATCTCATACGGCCTAATAAATTGTGGACTCAATTTGCCTTTATGACCAAATCAAAGGATTTTCTTCCATGAAGATACTTTCAAAAATACTCTATCGCCGATCTGAAATTCAATGTCTTTACGTTTCAAATCTGCATACGATTTCTGTCGATCTGAAGCTGCTTTCAAACTGTCGCGAATTACTTCCAATTTATCTTCACTCTCTCCAATCAAATCAACCCCCTAATCTCAATCCAATACAATGGAGTCTGACATTTACGACCATACAATGCTTCATATGGTGCCATCTTTATTGTAACAACCCAGTTTTAGCTAAATTAGAATAGTGGTTTCAAAACCATAAATCTGATGTTGGAAAACTATTTTAATATTATTTTTGGTATTCACGACATGTTATTTGATATGTGTGAAAATTTCGCGAGTTAATTTTATCGTTTGAATAGTCAATTTGTGAAAAAGGACTAAATTACGTAAAATGCAAAAGTTGTATTCTACTTGTTGAAGGTGTTTAATTGCTATGATTTATTAAATTAAAAGTCTTTATGATGATATTAGACCATTGGTAGTGTTTATGGACATGCATTATAAATTTCTATGTTTATTCATTAAGGGTAAATAAGTAACTTGATAAATTAAGTTAATAAAATAAAACAAACTTAATTTGCTTTCATCTTCTTCAAGTACCAAAATTCAAGAGGAAAGAATACCATTTTAGGGTTTGAAGGGTTCGATTATTTCTTAGCTCAATTGTAAGTTCATTTTTGTTCCATTTTTGATGATTTCTATGTTTTTGTAATCGTTGCAGCTCAATCTAGCTAGCCCCTACCTTTAATTTTGAAGCTGTTGAAGATCTTGAGAGTTGCCATTGATGATTTTATGTGTTCTTTGGTGTTTGAGAATGAAATATGAAAGTTTAATGATAGTTATACAAGTTTTGTTAAGTGATTTTTGGTAAAAATGCAAATTAGGGGTTAAATTGTGAAATGTGAAAAATATGTGGTTAAAATGTGAAATAAATAAAAGTTTTGGGCTGCTAGGGACTATATGTAATTTGGCCAAGCATCGTTTTTGTTGAATTGTGTAAATTTTGTGTATTTGTGAAATAAGGACTAAATTGATTAAATGTGAAAGTTTAGGGGATAATGTGCAAGTAGGCCTAAATGTATGTCTTGGACTAAATTGAATGGATGGTTGATTTAATAAGTTAATTTTGAATATATTTAGATCAAGAAAAGAGGAATCCAGAATTAGATCGGGGGAAAGTAAGGTTATCAAGTAGTTGATCCGATTCGTCAATTCTGAATACGAGGAAGTTCGTATGTGGTAATTTCATTATAAAAGTATGTTAAAAGCTTTGATATTGCATAAACTATGATTATGAGATTTTGGATAATGATTGAATTATGAAAACGACTTTACGAATACATTCAACGATAGAAACGAAAAGTGTGAAATCCCGGTTGAAATTTAGGAATAGATTTGGATACTAGTGTCATGTTATTAGATGGTAAGTTGATTTGGCTTCAGGCCATGATATTAGCACTTCGAGTGCGAGTTATACTGATTTGGCTTTAGGCCATGATTATTGTTCTTCAGATAAGTTACCTTGATTTGGCTAAGGGCCATGGTATAAGTACTTATCGTATGAGACTATTGAGTATCCAATTTCTATTCCGAATGGTTCAACGGGTAAACGAATGATGTGGTTGAGAAAAAGGTTAGTACGATGGGATACAGGTATGTACAGAACCTATTCGAGTATTAAATAGAGAAAGTTCAATGAGATGGTATTTAATCATGTTTTAAGACTTGAGAAAGGTTTGTAGTTAATGTGAAATTGGTTGATTTATATTTATTCAATGAATTATTTATTTACATACGAGCTTACTAAGCTATGAAGCTTACTTTGTGTTATTTTTCTATGTTTTATAGTGGATCAAGGCTAGCTCGAATCTGGAAGTCGTCGAGAACCTCATTGCACTATCGGACGTCTATTTGGTACTTTTGAGTTGTGTATATATAGTATATGGCATGTATAGGCTAGATATAGTATTTTGGTTATGATTATAGCCATGAGAGTTGGCTTGTTCACTTGAGCGTGTGACCCATGTATGTTTGAAATTTTTCTAAGTTTCCAAAATTTTCATATGTTATCGGTTTAGTCCCGAACCACTTCTAAAGCATGTTTAAAGCCTCGTAGGCCCTTATAATGTACATTGTAATTGTGTTGAATGGTTTATGAGAATGAATGCTTTATGTTCGATAAATGTATGCCATACGTTGTGAATTGATCGGTAATACCTCGTAACTTTACTCTGTCGACGGATACGGGTTAGGGGTGTTACATTTATGCTCAATTGAAAACTGTTGTTATACGCGAATTCAACCAATGGAAAATATTTCTCCCAGTTGCCTTCAAATTGTAAAACACAAAAATGAAGCATATCTTCAAGAATCTGAATTACTTTCTCAGACTGACCATCTGTTTGCGGATGAAATGCAGTACTAAAATGCAACTTTGTACCTAAAGCTTATTGCAATTTCTTCCAAAATTGCGATGTAAACCTCGAATATCTATCCGAAATAATAGAAATTGGCACCCCGTGTAATCTAACAATTTCAAAGATATACAACTCAGCTAATCTATCAAGCGAATAGTCTGTATGTACCAGAATGAAATGTGCAAACTTCGTCAGTCGATCAAAGACGACCCAAATAGCATCTTTCTTTTTCAGAGACAGAGGTAATCCCAATACGAAATCCATTGTAACTTTATCCCATTTCCACTCTGGTATCATCATTGGCTAAAGTAATCCCGAAGGCACTTGATGTTCAGCTTTGACTTGTTGACAAACTAAACATCTCGACACAAACTCTGAAATGTCTCGTTTCATGCTCGACCACCAATACAATTGTTTCAAATCATTATACATTTTAGTACTCCCTGGGTGAAAGAATAAATAACCACTGTGTGCTTTGTGTAGAATTTTCTAAATAAGCTTGGAATTCATTAGTACGCAAATTCTACCTCGGAACATTAAATAATCACCGGATCCGATCTGATAGTCTGAATCAGTAGTCGACTCGTATTGCACTCTTTTAGGTTGCAATTCATTATCACACTTCTAAGCTTCACAAATTTACTGAAGAAATAACGGTTTAGCTTTTAATTAAGTCAAAATCGAACCATCATTAGACATAGTTAACTGTATATTCATCATTCGCAAAGAAAATAAAGATTTTCTACTCAGAGCATCTGCGACTACATTCGCTTTCCCCGGATGATAATCAATCACTAACTCATAGTCTTTCAACAACTTGAGCCATCTTCGTTGTCGCAAATTCAAATCTTTCTAAGTCATTATATACTTCAAGCTTTTATGATTGGTAAAGATATGGCACTTTTCACCGTATAAATGATGTCACCAAATTTTCAATTCAAATACAATAGCGGCCAATTCTAAATCATGCATAGGATAATTCTTTCCATGCTGTTTGAACTGTCTAGAAGCATAAGCTATCACTTTACCCTCTTGCATCAAAACACAACCCAAATTGTTCAATGACGCGTCGCTGAAAATCACAAACTCTTTACCCGACTCAAGTTGAACCAAAACTAGTGCCTCGGTTAACAATGCTTTCAACTGTTCAAAACTCTGTTGACATTTCTCGGACCACTTGACTTCACATCTTTCTGTAGCAATCTAGTAATCGGTGTAGCAATCATCGAGAATCCTTTAACAAAATGACGATAATAGCCAGCTAATCCCAGAGAAATTTTGACATCGGATACATTTCTTGGTAGTTTCCAATCAACAACTGTTGAAATCTTGTTCGGATCAACTCGGATACCTTTCACTGAAATAATATGCCCCAAAAATCTGACTTCTCGAAGCCAAAACTCGTATTTACTGAATTTAGCAAACAACTACTTGTCTCTCAATGTTTGTAGCACAATTCTCAAATGTTCAGCATGCTCAAATTCATCCTGGGAATAAATCAGAATGTTGTCAATAAATACAACAACAAATCTGTCTAAATATGGTCTAAAGATCCAATTCATCAAATCCATAAAAACTGCAGGAGCATTAGTTAATCCGAAAGGCATAACAAGAAATTCATAATGCCCGTACCTTGTTTTGAACGCAGTTTTCGGCACGTCTAAATCTTTAACTCGCAATTGATAATAGCCAGATCTCAAATCAATCTTTGAAAATACTGTTGCTCCTTTCAACTAATCAAACAAATCATCAATTCTCGACAAAGGATACTTATTCTTAATCATAACCTTATTGAGCTGATGATAATCAATACACAGTCTCATCGATCTATTTTTCTTCTTTACAAACAACACTGGTGCACCCCAGGGCGAAAAACTAGGTCGTGCAAAACCTCTATCTGTTAACTCTTGCAACTGAGCTTTCAATTCTTTCAATTCTATAGGAGCCATTCTGTACGGAGCTATCGATATTAGTGATGTTCCTAGCACTAATTCAATGGCAAATTTGACCTTTCTGATCGGGCAACTCCTCTGGAAACACATCCTGATATTCATAAACCAATCGCACAAATTCAATCCTCAATTCAGACACTTTCGTATCCATTACATACGCAAGGTAAACATCATAAGCTTTTCTCACATATCTCTGAGCTGATATCGATGAAATCACAATAGGCAATCCACTCGACTCAACAGATTCAATTCGAAGGATTTCACTATTCTGACATTTCAATTCAATAATCTTTCATATACAATTCACAACAGCATCATGCAGCATTAACCAATCCATACCCAGAATTACATCGAATTCATCAAACGGTAATAAGATCAAATTTGCAGAAAAACAGTAACCCCAAGTCATTAAAGGACAATTCTTGCAAACTTTATCAACTAGGACATACTTGCCTAAGGGGTTCAATACTTTAATCATAAACTCAGTAGACTCAACAAGAAAACTCTTACTAGACACTAAATTCATACAAATATATGAATGAGTCGATTCAGGAACTATCATGGCAATTAAATTAGTGTCGTAAAGATAAAATGTACTAGTGATAACATTTGGTGATGACGTATCTTCGCGAGCTTGAATAGCATAAGCTCTGGCATGTGCTCTAGCCTTGAATCTCACAGTAGAGTCATCAGTCATTCTTTCGCTACTAGACACATTACCCGCATTTCTAGGTGGTCTCCCTCTAGCAGTTGTCGATCTTGCATTCTAAAATTTATCTTTTTCGGCCAACTCAGGCAATCTCGAATAAAGTGGTCTAACGAACCACATTTGAAACAAGCTTTAGTATTCATCCAGCAATCTCTAAAATTTCACTGTCCATACTATTTACACTCGGGTTTATTGTTTCTCACATTACCGACACTCCACACTGAAGTAGCTTGAGCTTTATGACTTGAATATTGCTTCCCACGATCTCTTTAAAATATCCCACTAAAGTATTCGGACGACTATATAAATCCCGTGATTTCTTTGACGAAGATTGATAGGGTTTATTCATCGATCGCTTTTTCAAATCTCTAGCCTCGAAATTAGCTTTTCTCTTTTCTTTGCCAAGTTCCTCGGCTTTGTAAGCTCGGCCAACTAACACAACAAATTCTTTCAGCTCTAGAATCCCGACTAGCAATCTGATGTCTTCATTTAACCCATCTTCAAATCTCTTACACATAATGGCCTCAGTGGAAACACATTCTCTAGTATATTTACTGAGTCTCACAAACTCTCTTTCATACTCGGTCACAAACATTAGACCCTGTTTTAGCTCCAAAAATTCTTTTCGCTTTTAATCAGTAAACTGTTGGTTGATGTATTTCTTTATGAATTCAGCTTGAAAGAATTCCCAAGTGACCCTTTCTCTTGGTACCACAGATATTAAAGTATTCCACCACTGATACGCAGTGTCTCTAAGATGTGAAATGACATATTTTACACATTCAATTGGTAAGCATGAGAGTTCATCAAATACTCTTATCGTATTCTCAAGCCAAAACTCAGCCCTCTCAGGATCGTCATCAACGGTAGCTCTAAACTCTTCAGCCCTGTATTTTTTTTATTTTATCAACTGGCGGTATATTCAATCGTAGAGGTTCCAAACCTTGAGGAACTATAGGAACTAGTTGGGGATTAGGTGGGGATGGAGGTTGCTGAGTAGCCGGATTTTTTCGGGCATACTTAGTGAACCACTCGTACATCATCTGGAAGAAGGCTTCTTTGGCCTCTCCTCCTTGACTATCCGATACAGGTCTCGACTCAGATTGTGATACCCCGTGAACAGAGGCTAGCGCATTACTTTCTTCATCGTCAGCTACAGATCGATTGAGATCCATTTACAAAATGAAAAGATGATTCAAAACTGTCAGGAGATATCACACTATCACAAGTTATATATGACATGTATAGCAAGACTCTCACATACACTACATTAGTCCTAGAATTAACTAAACAGTAGCTCTAATACCAATAAATGTAACACCCCTCACCCGTATTCAACATCAGAATAGGGTTACAGAGCATTACCGAACTTATTATACAATTAAACATTCATTTCACATACATTTTCCATTTCCATACAAATATCATTCATAAATAATCACATTGTCCCTATACGAGCCTACGAGGCTCTAATCATGCATTCGGGGTGATTCGGGACTAAAATGATAACTTATGAAATTTCAGGAAAACTTAAAAAATATTTACAAAATACAGGGGACACATGCCCATTTGGCCCGACAGTGTGTCTCACACGGCCAAAGACACAACTGTGTCAAAAGCCATGTGGACATTCGAAATGGGATCACATGGTCATGTCCCAGCCCGTGTCCTACCCCGTGTAACTCTCTGATTTGGGTCACACGGGCAACCACACCCCCGTGTGATCAGCCTGTGTGCCCTTCGAAATGGCCACCCATGCCCGTGTGCCAGGTCGTGTGCTACGCTGTGCCAAACTTGTAGGGTATATTGACTTATGCCACACTACCAAGTCACACGCCCGTGTGCTAGGCCGTGTGGAGCATATTGACCTGATTTTTAATTAAACACTAGGGGGAACACGACCGTGTAACCTGACGTGTGTCACACACGGCTGAGACACACACTTGTGTCTTTGCCCATGTGTACAAAAATAGGTTATTTACCAAGCCAACTTGCTACCCAAAATTTCATACACCTACACCAAACCAAATGGCACCAAACATGACATAAATAGGCATTCATCCAACCTCAATCAAGCACAATTCATACCATTTCAACACCAACAATTCATATTCCCAGAACATCAATATGGTCAATTTCAAACATTCATTATTTTACCTAAATTCACAAGTATACCATATTAAAATCTCAACCATATAGTATCCTTAATTTCCAATTATCAACAAGCATCATATATCCCTCATCAAACACATAACTAAAGCCATAAGCACATATATATACATTCATCACCTGTAACACCCTATGACCTTCATCCGTCGCCGGAATAGATTCATAAGGTATTATTACCTATCAAAAGATAGATCAGACTAGCCATTCATAATCAATCGTGTATAACAAAATATAGTTCTTTAATCTTTCAACTATGAACAAAATTTAACCAAGGTTGGAATAACTAATAAATTTCAAGATATTTGACACATAAATCCATTGAACCATATACTCGTGCTTAGGAAATTTAGCAAGCCATTTTCGCACGGCTAGAATATTTACAATTTCAAAATATATCTTGTTTCAAAAGAGAGTTAAGCGTATACATGCCATATTTCAAAATATAAACTATCAAAAAGTACCAAAACAGTGACGATAGTGTAGATGACTTCGAACGTGAATTCCTCGAGCTCTTAGCTTTCAAACAAGATCTATAAAATTGGACAACATAAAACATTCACAGTAAGCCATTAAGCTTAATAAGTTTAAGTATCTTAAACAAAAAAACTTATTTATACACATTATAACATATTCAAAATGCAACACTAATTAGCCGAATATACATAACCACGTTAAATCTATTTCATTAACTTATTATTTCTTCAGAGTTCGAATTTCATAATCGCACCTTCTAAATGACTCGTAGTCATTCATCGATTCGACCTTATAAAGTCAATTCAAATCATTTCATTCATATATAATTTCAAAGATCATAATTGTATATATATAACATATACTTTCATATACTAAATTCATAATGGTCGAATATAACTATACACAACCACATTTCATATGCTTCTCTTTTCAATTCATACTTTAATTCACATTTCTTCATATGCATAACAACTTATACGTACCTGGACAATTTAATCTATCAAATGAATCTAGATGCCATATAGCATAATCTCATATACATAGACTTTTATTGTTTCACCGGCAATTTGCTTGCTAGGTATATACCTGAATTTATCACCGGCACGAGGCTTGCTAGACATTAAGTCTAAAACTCATTCACCGGCATTATGCCTGCTAGGCTCATGGCCTGAAACAATTTCACCAGCTAAAAGTGTAATGCCCTGTACCCGAGACAGTCGCCGGAGTCGAACACGAGGTGTTAGCAGACTTAATTCATTACTTTAAACAGCTAAAAAAATTTATTTTTAAAATTTTCAGTCAAGCTAGCAATCTGCGTCACAGTCGCTTAAAAATTCATATCTCGAGTTTGCACATAAGTGCCAAATATATAGCCAAGCTACCATGTAACCCGCCCATAAGTGAACTCGAACTCAACTCAACGAGCTTGGGCGTTCGCATCCATAAGTGAACTCGAACTCAACTCAACGAGCTCGGATGCCTAGTTACATCTCTCGAACTCGGACTCAACTCAACGAGTTTGGACATTCGCATCCATAAGTGAACTTAGACTCAACTCAACGAGTTCGGATGCCCAAATATCCCAGTGGCATGTCACTTGTATCCTAATCCATTCCTAAGGTTCAACGGGACCTTTTTCCCAATCATGTGTCTCAACCATCTCCTACGGATTGCCGATACCGATACTCAGTAGTATTTTACATTTTCCAAGTATATCACATAATTTGACATATTATCAAACAATTATCACGAGTATAATATTTCATAATAATTATCATATCATTTAAATAACATAAAAACATTTAAAATAATAACTATGTTACCAACATTTACATATGAACTTACCTCGTATGTGAAAATGGCTACTTTTACCATTTCGTCCACAACTTGGTATTTTCCCCATTTTAGCCCGAATTTTAGTTTTCCTTTCTCTATCATTTAAAATATAGTCTAATTAGGGCTCACATTATTCAAATTAACCCAAAATCATATTTTGGCAAAATTATAATTTTGCCCTTAAACTTTTGCATATTTACACATTTGCCCCAAAGCTCGTAAATTAAACTTCAGCATATTTTCTTATGTTTTATGACATGCTGAACATTTTTCCATTCTATGACAACATCAAATTCTCACTCTAACACATAGTTATGAATAATAACAATTTTTACCGATTAAGCCGTTTTATTCATTTTCGCTTAAAATCGCTTAGCAAAAGTTGTTTAACATAATTTCAGCCTTCATATTCTACCATAAAACATCAAAATAAACACATTTCACCTATGGGTATTTTTCCAAAAATGAACCCTAGCTTAAATTATTGTTAGAATAAGCTTAATCAAGTTACCGGGATTCCAAAAACGTAAAGAACTTGAAAAACGGGGCTAGAACGGACTTACAATCGAGCTTGGAAGCTTGAAAAACCCTAGCCATGGTTTCTCCTTGCTATATTCGGCCATGGGGTTGAAGATGAGCAAAATTGGCTTTTAATTTTGTATTTTAATTCATTTTACCCCTAAATGGCCAAAATGCCCTTACTACTAAACTTTCCAAAAATTCCATCCATGTCCAATTTTTGTCCATAGACTTAGAAATTGGTAAAATTGCTATTTTAGACCTCCTAATTAATATTTCAAAACAATTTCATACTAGAAGCTTCTAGAATGCAAGTTTTGCAAATTATTCGATTTAGTCCCTAATTTCAATTTAAGCACTTTATGCATAAAATTTCTTCACGAAATTTTCACACAATCATGCAATCATATCATAGATCTCAAAATAATCATAAAATAATTATTTCTATCTTGGATTTTGTTGTCACGAAACCACTATTTCGACTAGGCCCAAAATCAGGATATTATAACTCTTCCCCCCCTTTTAGGGATTTTCGTCTCCGAAAATCTTACCGGAAAAGTGGTCTTCACTTTTAATCTCATATTCGGTGCTGAAGAACTTTCACTTAGGCTGTACCTCCAATACATCTCTTTAATTTCTCATATGGTCTAAAAGCTTACAGTCTCAACTCTCAACTGTTCTTAAAATTTCAACCCTTCTCAGTTTCCTATGATATCATGACATAAAACCAGGATCTTAACTTGATTAATGGAGACCGGAATTCCAAGAAATCCAACAATCAAAGAGACTTGAATTCCATGAATCTGATGAGTAGGAATTCATTCAATACCGATATGATTTATAGATTTCTCCAAACATTTAAGAATAGGATACATCACATTTTCCTCTTTCTGCCATAGAAATAATTCTGATATGGCCTCAAGAATAATCCTTCTCATTTCCATCCTAATATCAACATTGACAAGGATAATTTTGATAGATCCTAATGCTTAGCTTTAACCTCTTTAACAACTCAGATTTTATGTAACATCGAATGCTCTAAACTATCACATTACCTAACTGTCTTGAAACACATCACAATTCATACAACAGTACATTACTGAAAGTCAGGAAGTCTTTGCTCAATGTAGACTAGTCTAGTTCAGACGCTTCGGTTACCAATATTCTCATCTATCCGAACTCTGTCAACATGTAATAAACTTTTCAGCTTTCATAAGATGAAAACCTTATCATTCGTAGTGACTTTAACTAAATCCAACTCTTTCTAATAAATATACACTTCTCGTTCAGACTATTTACTCTTTTATCAGTACAAAAATGAAATTCTATTATCAGACTTGAGAAAAATAATCCTGACATAATTGTCACATGAAATTTTTCAAATAAATAATTCACCATACCGACTGAAACTCGCGCTTTTATCACCTATGCCTTTACTGATGTCAAATCCTTACACAGAAATTAAAAAAAAAATCCCAATACTAAAATCACCACATTACCAAGATCAAATTAGAAATATAGTCATATTTGACATGATTATCACGAGCTGAAGAACACACTTCGAACATGAGTCGTAATTGACAAATTATGGAACAAAGATAACAAGAAAACCGAATAAAGAAATCCAAGATAGAGAAACCTGAAATAAAGAAATCTAGAATAAAAAGATCCAGGATAAAGAAACCCAAGATACGATACTATGCCGGAGAATCGAAAACCAAACACATAGAGAAAATATAGAATACCCCGATAATTCTTCAAAAAAAGAAAGTCCAAAAGAAAACATCATTTAATCCCACTGAAATCAAATATAACAAGATCAATATATCTTCCCATACATATATATCAGATGAAGCATCAAATAGAAGAAACAGAATTATAATATCATATATATTCTCTCATCAATTCTTATCAGACGAAATGAAATAGAATACCCAATCAAATAGAGCAATATAAATTATAAACCAGTTAGACTACCAATGCTTTCATCCAACACCAAAATTAGAAGACATTCCCATATAACAAGAATTTCTTCAGAAGATCAATAGCCATAGAAATATTTCTGAGAACGGGTAAACACATAGAACATCTCAAAAGAGACTGCTAAATCTGTCTAGTCATAACTGTCACACTCAGATAGTTCACATTTCAAATATCATTTCCCCAACTAGTTCTGCCGTCACAAATTTCATATTAAACCATTCACTAAAGAAGGCCAATTCTGAATAAATTTCGATTTACACTTTTCTCGACCTTGCATCTGAGTAATTCGATTTACCAAAGAGAATTCCTTCTCTAATTGGGGCAGTGCATAACTCCAATAATCTTTACGTCAATCCGATACTTTACTGGCTCTAACTTTACTTATCAGCTCATTTTCAATCTCTGATCATACTTATAATTATTCTATCACTAAACTCTTTGGGTTCTCAACCGGAAACTTATTCAATACAAATCTCATGAAATTCCATTATAAATACCACTTCGGTAAGGGGGAGGGGTTGTAGGACCTCTGACTCGACTTTCTTATACATACACATATGACACAACTTCCATCATCATAGCAACATCATCAAAATCATGTCATTCATTCAGGCAATGCAACATTCATGTTGGCTTACACAAATTTTCCTACTGTCCCATTTAGACAATATACTTATGCATAGATTCTCTGTTTTCTAGATAGCTTTACTTATCCATTCATTTAATTAAATTAATTTATGCTCATGACATCATATAGGGCCAAGCAAACATAGATATTTGCATCACAATCACAACTTTCATTTCGTGCATCATGTACATGTCATTACAATCATATAATTCAGTCAAACAATTTAACATAGATAAGTTCATTTCATTATAATCCTTTATCTCATAAAAATTATATATCATTAGCATTCATCAACATTCGACGTCCAAATCAAGACAATGACATTTTCATTCATATCATAATACTATGACTTTTATTCATACCGCTACTACTTTCTATTTATTCCGTTCATCTTATCAAGTAAGCCATATACACTACATCATATGAGCATTAAGCAAATATGGATATTTATCACATATGTATCATAAACTTTTATTCATACTTTTCTGAACCGAGACTTATCATAATCATAATTTTACTCAAATACCTTTACATAACATTGAACATGGTCGGTTGTGATTTCGGTTGGAGAGTACCCTTTCTAAATAAGACGTTACTCATATGCGTCAGAAGACATCACACTATCACAGATCAGTGGCATGTATAGCTAAATTTTTACACATGCTAAGTTAGTCCGAGAACCAACTAAACCTGCTCTGATACCACCAAATGTAATGCCCGCACTGAGAGGCTGTGCGCGAGTCGAACACGAGGTGTTAATGGACTTAATTCATTACTTTAAGCAAGCTCAAACAATTTACTTTTAAAATTTTCAGTCAAGCTAGTAATCTGCATCACAGTCGCTTAAAAATTCATATCTCGAGTTCTGAAACTCGAAATCCAATTCTGTAAATTTTCCTTGAAACTAGACTCATATATCTATTTACAAATTTTTTTATAGAATTTTTGGTCAAGTAAATTAGTACAGTTTATTAGTTAAAGTCTCCCTATTTCAGGGTTTGACTGCTCTCGACCTCTCTGTATTCTACAGAATCGATATCTCCCCCTGTCTGAGTTTCAATGACTATGCTGTTTATTTCTAATAAAACTAGACTCAATAAGGAATCTGTAAATATAATAATTATCTTTGAAAAATTTATGGTGAATTTCCAAAGTCGAAGCAGGGGATCAGAAATTGCTCGCCCTGTTTCACAAAAATTTAAACATCTCATAAAATATAACTCATATACTGTTTTGTTCCATCCATATGAAAATAGACTCATCAAGATTCAATTCCATAACTTATTCATTATTTAATTCCATTTCTACTATTTTTAGTGATTTTTCAAATTCACGTCACTCATCTTTGTCTGAATCTATTTTATGGTAAATTTTACCCATTTCATGGTTCCCATGGATTAGCTAGCAATTTAGCATACATAACACCAAATATGATCATGATTAGCCATTCCAATGGCTAATCATTACCAATAATTTCCATACCACTCAATAACCATATCATAAGACCATATATACAAAATGATTATAATGCTATACATGCCATACTCAAAATATACAAGCCATTATGCCAAGATGGTATACGGATAGTGTGAGTGTGCTTCCGACCGTTCCGATTTCGAAAGTGGCTTGTCAACACTACAAGGAATGAAAAGGAGGGAGTAAGCACAAATGCTTAGAAAGTTCACATGCAAATAGCCAGTAACACAACTATATAAGCAAACATAAACATCATTTGCATGATCATCACCGAGACATTCATATCACATTTTCATTTATCATCTTACCATATTGTTGTTATATCGAGTTTTCAACCCAAGGGTTAAGTACATACCTGTTCAAAGTATCCATTTCACAACACTTACCAATACGTCCCTTTCATCTTGAGTATTCCTCCATTTGAGTAGAATTTTACCCGTTGAACACATCGGAATATAATTCGGATACACGAAAAGTTTGCACATAAGTGCCACATATGTAGCCAAGCTACCATGTGACCCGCCCATAAGTGAACTCGAACACAACTCAACGAGCTTGGGCGTTCGCATCCATAAGTGAACTCGAACTCAACTCAACGAGCTCGGATGCCTAGTTACATCTCTCGAACTCGGACTCAACTCAACGAGTTTGGACATTCGCATCCATAAGTGAACTCAGACTCAACTCAACGAGTTCGGATGCCCAAATATCCCAGTGACATGTCACTTGTATCCTAATCCATTCCTAAGGTTCAACAGGACCTTTTTCCCAATCATGTGTCTCAACCATCTTCTACGAATTGCCGATACCGATACTCGGTAGTATTTCATATTTTCCAAGTATATCACATAATTTGACATATTATCAAACAATTATCACGAGTATAATATTTCATAATAATTATCATATCATTTAAATAACATAAAAACATTTAAAATAATAACTATGTTACAACATTTACATATGAACTTACCTCATATGTGAAAATGGCTACTTTTACCATTTCGTCCACAACTTGGTATTTTCCCCATTTTAGCCCGAATTTTAGTTTTCCTTTCTCTATCATTTAAAATATAGTCTAATTAGGGCTCACATTATTCAAATTAACCCAAAATCATATTTTGGCAAAATTACAATTTTGCCCCTAAACTTTCGCATATTTACACTTTTGCCCTAAAGCTCGTAAATTAAACTTCAGCACATTTTTCCCTTCTATGACAACATCGAATTCTCACTCTAACACATAGTTATAAACAATAACAATTTTTACCGATTAAGCCGTTTTACTCATTTTTGCTTAAAATCGCTTAGTAAAAGTTGTTTAACATAATTTCAGCCTTCATATTCTACCATAAAACATCAAAATAAACACATTTCACCTAAGGGTATTTTTCCAAATATGAACCCTAGCTTAAATTATTGCTAGAATAAGCTTAATCAAGTTACCGGGATTCCAAAAACGTAAAGAACTTGAAAAACGGAGCTAGAACGGACTTACAATCGAGCTTGGAAGCTTGAAAAACCCTAGCCATGGTTTCTCCTTGCTATATTCGGCTATGGGGTTGAAGATGAGCAAAATTGGCTTTTAATTTTGTATTTTAATTCATTTTACCCCTAAATGACCAAAATGCCCTTACTACTAAACTTCCCAAAAATTCCATCCATGTCCAATTTTTGTCCATAAACTTAGAAATTGGTAAAATTGCTATTTTAGACCTCCTAATTAATATTTCAAAACAATTTCATACTAGAAACTTCTAGAATGCAAGTTTTGCAAATTATTCGATTTAGTCCCTAATTTCAATTTAAGCACTTTATGCATAAAATTTCTTCACGAAATTTTCACACAATCATGCAATCATATCATAGACCTCAAAATAATCATAAAATAATTATTTTGTATCTTGGATTTTGTGGTCACGAAACTACTATTTCGACTAGGCCCAAAATTAGGATATTACAAAAAGCTTGCTGAGCCATAGGCCCGGATAATAATTCGAATATAAATTTCATAAAATCATGACATATACACTTCTTGTACTTATGAATTTCACACAAGTTAATCACATTGGTCACTTTGACTTCATTCACATATAATCACCTGATAACTATCACATTATTGCTTCTTAATTTACCATTACATATCTTTACTCTCATGAATATAACTTACGGCAATATGATCATAACAAATTTCTTTATTTCACTTTCATGCATACTATTCGGCTTCATGTATATGTATATATATATATGCTAAAGGTATGGCTAAATTCTCGTGACATATCATGTAACACCCCAAACCCGGCCTAGACATTATGACCGGATCTGACATGCCACAGCGAAGCGTTCAAAACATTCCGTATTACTTAGTTTAGAAAAATTAATCGACGTTTTAAAAGATACTTTTAAAGGTAGGTTAAAGTGAATGGAAGCTGTGCACCAAGTAGGAAACCGAAAAAAAGGAGGTGAGTCCGTCAGACTGCTTAAATACCAAGCTCCCTTTGGATCCAATCCTAGACATGCACACCGCCATCGCCACACTCTAACATCTCGTATAATTTTGAGAAAACCATTTTGGTTAAGTCCATCTTAAGAAAAATGTTTAAGTTTGAAAAAGTTTGCTTAGCGGAAGCCTTACTTGTAATCGTGTTATTTTGAAATCACTTATTGTTTTTGAAAACGCGTCCTAGAGCTAATCCATTTCAAAAGTTATCTCGGTTCATTTTTATCATAATAAAATAAAAATAAAACAAAACCATCAAATAATTAAGCGACCTTATTACATTTTAAAAACCCAAAACCATAAACGAAAATAAAAGGACGTCTAGTTCATCAGAAAGAAACCGAGTTTGCGAAAACAAGTGGCCACTCCGAATCCCTCACAGCTCCAAGCCCACTATGGTTGGGGATTACCTGCAAAAATGAAAATAAAGGGGTAAGTTTGGGGAAACTCAGTGTGTAATTAACCCAACCATAGCCTAAATCAGTTCAAACCACAGAAATAGAATAAGTTGGCCTTAGCCCTGAACAGATTTCAGAATATAGCCCATAGGCCCGCGAGCGGTCGAGCAGATATATCATGCTTATGCAGAAACCCAACCCATATCCAACCATGTACACCCCCATACCATCCTTACGCCATGTGGGGAGATTACTCGACCCACCCAACCACTACACGCCACAGAAATATGCAGCATGGCTGCCAGATACAGAAAATGTGACAGAGTCACCAGATACAGATATATGTGGCAAAGCCATCAGAACAGATATATGTGGCAAAGCCACCAGAATAGATAATTTGTGGCATAGCCACCAGGACGCTTCCTCCATAATATAACCCATGTCCCTATGCAACAAATATTCATTCATGGCATACATCACACAGATTTAAATCATCATGCTTTTCAGACAAAATTAACACTAGGGGTATAATGGTCATTTTGCATACATAAGGGTATAATGGTAATTTCGCATATGTAGGGGTATTCTAGTAAACCTAACTATTTTTAAGGTTTTCATGCATATCGTAGCCATTACATATAACCAGAAACACTTACCGAGCATTCTTACCGAATTGGACCCGTTGGCCCATTAACCTAGTTTTGGCCCGTTAAGCCCAAAATATCAAAACGCACGAAATCGCGCGTACTGTAGTTTTATCACTTTCGATTACCAGTAATATTTACCCATATATCTTACGAGCATTCGCACACTCGCAAGTGCCCAAAATACCAGTTTTTCGGCATTTCGACTTTTGCCGATCTAGTCTATGCGAGGGTGTCAGTTACACACCTATTTTTCGACGATTCGTTGATGAGATCCACGCACAAACTGCCTACAATTGAATTACTAACATATTACTCTAGATATCGAAATAACAATGAGTATATAATCCCTTTCCATATTCGGCCAAACATGCCTAAAACCCTATTGCTCTTACCTTATTACCGAAATATGATTAAGTCCAAAGATCCGATCGTTCCACTTGTCCAAGCCCTTGATCAGTAGCCTCTAAGTCACCATTTATCAAAGTAGAATAGTTATCACAACCCCTTAGGGCTACAAGTCCAAATTGACAGCCTCCCTAACATTTAGGGATTTCGACTTTTCCTAAAATACGAAAGAAAGACTACGTTGGAAATACTTACCACTGATTTCTTTCGGTCAATGATTCCAATGAGTTCCTACTCAATTTCGATGTAGATCTAAGCCCTCAGATGATAACAAAAGTCGAGCCTTCAGGGATTTTTGGAATTCGGCTATGCTCCCTAGACTATGGGGTTTTCGGCTTTTTGTAACAAGGAAAGAAAAGATGAAAGTTTTGTAGTGGCTTTGTCGACAGAGGTTTTGGGGTTTAGAAGAAGAAGAATTGTCCACAAGATGGTGAAAAACCACAGGGTTTGGCTAGGAGAAATTGACACAGAAATAATATAAGCTTTCAGGATTTCGGCTTTTGTGTATAGGGCTTAAGAACAATTGATAAGAAGGTGGAGATGAATAGAATAATGGAAAGATTCGGCTATGGGGGAAAAGGAGAAGAGAAAATAGATGGATAGAAAAAGAAAAGAAAGGAAAAGAAGGAAGAATGGTCAGAAAAACGGCACAACTCATCTAAATGCCGAATTTATACCTAGCTTAACCCTAGCCGAAATTTTCCCTCCTAGAGAATCCCTTGGCCGGCCACCTCTTGCTTTTCAAGAGTCCATTATTCGGCCATCACAGCTCTCCCCAATCAGCTTCTAAATTCTCTCCCTTATCCCCTCCTTGCTCAATCTCCTAAGCAACTCAAACTCCTCCTACCAGTCTTTTACTTGAGTTCCATCACTTTCCTCTTCTGTACATAAAAATTAATCCCTTAATTTGCTATTATTGTGACTTGAACCTGGGTCCTCCCAATCATCCACACGCCACCTATAGCATTCCCAGTGGCGTCACTTAGCCACTTTACCACATGCCTTCTTGTTATTTATTTTACACAATAAATACCTAAAAGCCCAATTAACCAAAACCCTCATTTTTCTTATGGAGTTAAAATTAACTAAAACTATCGAATTTTAACTTAAGCTTGGGCCTTCTAGAGGCCCACTAACGTACTTAATCCTACGGCAAACAAACAGAACACAGAATTTTAAATTTTTCCAACATTTTTAAAATTCTCGAAAATTGGGGCGTTACAACTCTACCCTCCTTAAAGAAATTTCGTCCTCGAAATTTACAGTCGTCGTAATGATGGTATTATTCTTTGCATCGCCTCCCCGGCTCCCAAGTAGCTTCCTCTCGCCATGATTACGCCAAAGTACCTTTACTAATGGGATGATTTTCTTCTTAGAACCTTAACCTCTCGATCCAGTATTTGCACAGGCTCCTCCTCAAAGGTCAAATCAGTTTGCACCTCAATTTCTGCAACCGGCACGACATGAGTAGGGTCAGAATGATATCGCCTTAACATGGAGATGTGAAAAACATCGTGAATCCTGTCCAACTCTGGAGGTAATTCCAACTGATAAGCCACTGGGCCTACTCGCTTCAAAACCTGATAAGGCCCAATGAACCGCGGACTCAACTTGCCCTTCTTCCCAAACCTTAATATCTTCTTCCAAGGAGAGACCTTTACGAAGACCATATCACCCACTGAGTGTTCAATCTCCTTACGCTTCAAATCTGCATACGAATTTTGCCTATCAGACGCTTCTTTTAACCGATCTCTAATTATTCTGACCTTTCCCTCAGTATCAGCTATCAACTCTGGTCCAAGAACTTGTCGCTCCCCTAGTTCGGTCAACAGCTAGGTGTTCGACACCTTCACCCATACAGTGCTTCATAGGGTGCCATTAGAATACTCGCTTGATAACTATTATTGTATGCAAATTCTGCCAATGGCAAGTAATCCTCCCAACTACCTCGAAAATCAATAACGCATCCCCTCAACATGTCCTCTAGAATTTGTATAACTCTTTTCGACTGACCATCAGTTTGGGGATGAAAAGACGTACTAAAGTTTAATCGCGTTCCCAAAACCTCATGCAGCTTTTGCCAAAACCGAGATGTGAATCTAGGATCTCGATCAGAGATAATTAAAATTGGAACTCCATGAAGTCGTACAATCTCTGCCACATACAACTTGGCTAGCTTCTGAAGTGAAAATCGGTCATGAATCGGTATAAAATGAGCTGATTTGGTCAACCTATCCACAATCACCCATATCGAGTCCTTTTTCGACGGTGTCAAAGGTAGCCCACTCACAAAGTCCATGGTTACCCTCTCCCACTTCCAAAGTGGTATCTTTACTGGCTGCAACAATCCAGAAGGTAATTGATGCTCAGCTTTCACTTGTTGGCACGTCGGACATTTCCCCACAAATTTACATTGCCAGCGTTTTATTGTGCCACCAATCTGATTCGCAAGTCGTGATACATCTTATTCCCTCTAGGATGCATGGCACAAAGTCCCCCATGAGCTTCCTTAAGTATAGACTATCTCAAGTCAGAGTCCTTCGGAACACAAATTCTTCCTCAGAAGCATAGAACTCCTTCGTTATTTAACCCAAACTCTGAAGTTCCTCCTTCTTTAACTTGTTCGAAACGAGCAACCAAAGACTCATCTTCCAATTGTTTTTCCTTAATTTGATCCACCCAGGTTGGCCTTACTTGCAATTCAGCCAACAGACTTCCATCATCATACAGGCTTAAACGAGCAAACATTTCTCTCAGATCAGATACGGCTCTACAACTTAGAGCATCAGCTACCACATTAGCCTTGCCTGGGTGATACTCGATCGAACAGTCATAATCCTTAAGCAACTCAATCCACCTCCTTTGCCTAAGGTTCAATTCCTTCTGAGTCAAGCAAATACTTAAGACTCTTATGATCGTGTACATAATACACCTTTCTCCATACAAATAATGTCTCCAAATCTTAAGTGCAAAGATCACTGCTAACTCCAAATCATGAGTAGGATAGTTTCCTTCGTGAGGCTTAAGTCGTCGTGATGCATAAGCAACCACCTTACCCTCTTGCATCAACACACAACCCAAACCTACATGTGATGCATCATCTGTACACTGAGAAAATCCTTCCTGGACTACTGGTTGAATTAATACAGTGCTTAGTCAAAACTTTCTTCAACTTCTCAAAGGCTTCTGTTTCTCTCGGTCCATACAAACAGTACTCCTTTCCTTATAAGTTTCGTTAAAGGTGCTGTCACCACAGAAAAACCTTCCACAAACCTCCTATAGTATCCTGCCAAGCCTAAGAAACTTCGAATTTCCGACACTGACCTAGGCGGCTTCCATTCCAGAATTGCTTCGATCTTACGAGGGTCCACCTTAATTCCCTCAAGCAGAGACCACATGTCCTAAAAAGGTTACCTCCTCAACGAGAATTCACACTTCTTTGAACTTCGCATAAAGTTCCTTCTCCCTTAGCACTTGCAACACAAATGCGAAGATGCTCATCATGTTTTGCTTCAGTCTCAGAGTATACCAGAATATCATCAATAAAGACGACCACGAATTGATCCACATATGGTTGAAATACACAGTTCATCAGATCCATAAACGCTGCAAGAGCATTTGTCAGTCCAAATGGCATAACCAAAAACTCGTAATGACCATACCGAGTCCTAAATGACGTCTTATGGATATCTACCTCTTTGACCCTTAACTGATGATATCCGGATCAAAGATCGATCTTGGAAAATACAGAAGCTCCTCTAAGCTGGTCAAACAGATCGTCAATCATTGGTAGTGGATACTTATTCTTAATCTTCAATTTGTTCAACTGGCGATAATCAATACACATGAGCATCGTCCCATCCTTCCTCTTCACGAATAGCATCGGTGCTCCCCATGGAGACACATTTGGCCTAATAAAGCCCCTATCCAACAACTCTTGAATTTGCGCCTTTAACTCCACTAACTCTTCCGGTGCCATCCTATACGGTGCAATGGACACTGGTGCTGTTTCAAGCAACAAATCGATTCCAAACTCGACTTCTCGCTTTCGAGGCAATCCCGGAAGCTCCTCCGGAAAAACATCCTGGAACTCTTTAACGGTCCTGACCTTATCTACTGTCAATCCCTCAGCTTCCTTTTGACTCACAAATGCCAAATAGGCCTCACAACCCTTCTAAATCTACTTTTTAGCCTTCAATGCCGATACCACATTAGACCAATAGTCCCTTCGTTCACCTATCACCTTAACCTCATCCCCTTCCGTGGTCCTTAGGACCATCTGCTTAGCAGCACAATCCAAAGTCGCCTTATGCTTAACAAGCCAGTCCATTCCCAGAATGACGTCAAACTCTCCGAACGGTAACTCCATTAGATCTCCAAGAAAGATCCTACCTTGAGTTTCTGAGGGTACGTCCCTATACAGCTTGTCTACCCTAACCGAGTGGCCCAAAGGACTTAACACGGATACCCCACTTACTATCTTCTCAGAATGCACTCCCAAAGACCTAGATATCGCACATGCAACATAAGAATGAGTAGATCCAATATCCACCAAAGCAGTAAACGGCATGCCAGAAACCAAAAACGTACCAGTTATGACGTTAGGCGCATCGCCCTCCTCTCGACGACGAGCCGCATACACCAACGCTGGCTGTCGAGCCTCATCATTTCCAGCACCCCTGCCAAGCGCCCCTCGACCTCGTCCATTTCCATTTCTATTTTCGCCCCTACCTTGTCCACGTCCTCTCGGTGGTTGTGGTTCACCTCTCACGGGTTGAGCAACCCTCTGTTCGACAGCTTGAACTTGATCAGCTCTCTAAAGACAGTCTTTAACTCTATGCTCCATAGATTCGCATCGGAAGCAAGCACCAGAACGTTTCCTACACTCACCCAAGTGTACCTTACCACAGTCTCCACAAATTGGCGGTCTAACCACGTTTACTGGAGCTGCTCGAATTGGCTCCTCCACTCTTGCCCTTTTGACATTCTTATTTGCTCCACCCGCAGTCCGTAATCCTCCGAAAATGGTTACGATCTTTCTCACAGTTACGCCTCTCGAAGACGCTTTACCTCCTCGGCTATCTTAGCTTTTTCCACGAGTAATCGTGAAATCCCGCTCCTTTGCGGAGCAATCAAGACCTTAAGGTCATCTCGAGTCCATCCTCAAAGCGCACGCTACGCTCATACTCCGTAGCGACTATCCCCACAAAGATACCGACTCGACCTCGAAACTCGCCTCATATTCGACTCTGATTTTACCTCATTGGACCGATTCGTGGAATTCCT
The DNA here is from genome assembly GCA_025698475.1 of Gossypium anomalum. NCBI lineage: Eukaryota > Viridiplantae > Streptophyta > Magnoliopsida > Malvales > Malvaceae > Gossypium > Gossypium anomalum. The sequence goes on from CM046963.1 coordinate 48,006,203, forward strand.
TCCTGCAGCATCCACATAACTTGCCCCGACGTATTTCCCTTTAAAGGTTGTCTTAAGCAGACTCCCAAGTAACCCTATCATTTGGGGTTCCATCCTCACGGTGAGCCACCACTGATAAGCCTTATCTCGCAGCAGTTGATATCGGCCCCTTCAAACCACTGTTCCACAAAGCACCCAAGTCATCCATAATTCGTTCTGTGGCCTCCAACCAATATTCCGCCACGTTCAGGGCTACACCAGATACAGCCCTAAAGATCTCCGCTCCGTTAACCCAGAGTAGTTCAAAAATCGATCCTCGGATTCCATTGCCCGAACTTGCCCCGGTAACCCTTTCCAGAACTCGAAGCATAGCCTGCGACAGAGCGTCATCCCTGACACCATGATCATGGGACTCTACTTCAGTTGCCGGTGGTACGATGCCTCTACTGCCAGCATATGTCCCGAAGACGAAGATCCCGCTCGAGCACTTCCTTGGCCACGTCCACGGCCTCTTCCACGCGTGGCTCTTGTACTCATATCGTATTATCTGATTACGAATTTTATGCATTAATTTTAGCATTCCAGTGATAATTACAGATCTTTTATGATTCAGACAGTAATTCAGAGTTGGTTTTCGCAGAATCGATGTCTAGCTACAGTTTTAGTCTTTTAGCAAGCTTTTCTAGGTTTTCAGTAGCATTCTATCTAGAGTATTCTAGTAAAGTTTCAGTACAGACAGATAATTCAGAATATATTTAGGAAAATTCAGAATACTTACAGACTTGGGCCGGAGATTCGGAATGCCACCTTCTAAAGATCTAACTTTTGAAAATTGAGTTTTGTAACCTTATAAAATCTTATTTTTGAAAATTCTTGTTTTTGTAAACCCATTCCACAGCTGAGTTGTTGCAACTTGGCTCTAATACCACTAAATGTAACACCCCAAAACCGGCCTAAACATTATGACCAAAACTGACATGCCACATCGAAGCGTTCAAAACATTCCGTATTACTTAGTTTAGAAACCTTAATCGACGTTTTAAAAGATACTTTTAAAGGTAGGTTAAAGTGAATGGAAGCTATGCACCAGGTAGGAAACCGAAAAAAAAAGAAGTGAGTCCGTCGGACTGCTTAAATACCAAGCTCCCTTTGGATCCAATCCTAGACATGCACACCGCCATCGCCACACACTAACATCTCATGTAATTTTGAGAAAACCATTTTGGTTAAGTCCATCTTAAAAAAAATGTTTAAGTTTGAAAACGTTTGCTTAGCGGAAGCCTTACTTGTAATCATGTTATTTTGAAATCACTTATTGTTTTTGAAAACACGTCCTAGAGCTAATCTATTTCAATAGTTATCTCGGTTCATTTTTATAATAATAAAATAAAAATAAAACAAAACCATCAAATAATTAAGCAGCCTTATTACATTTTAAAAACCCAAAACCATAAACGAAAATAAAAGGACGTCCAGTTCATCAGAAAGAAACTGAGTTTGCGAAAACAAGTGGCCACTCCGAATCCCTCACAGATCCAAGCCCACTATGGTTAGGGATTACCTGCAAAGATGAAAATGAAGGGGTGAGTTTGGGGAAACTCGGTGTGTAATTAACCCAACCATAGCCTAAATCGGTTCAAACCACGAAATAGAATAAGTTGGCCTTAGCCCCAGCAGATTTGAGAATATAGCCCATAGGCCCGCAAGCGGTCGTAGCAGATATATCATGCTTATGCGAAACCCAACCCATATCCACCATGTACACCCCCATACCATCCTTACGCCATGTGGGAGATTACTCTACCCACCCAACCGCTACACGCCACGAAAATATGCAAAGCATGGTCGCCAGATCTGTAAAATGTGACAGAGTCACGGATCTGAGAGATATATGTGGCAAAGCCACCAGAACAGATATATGTCGCAAAGCCACCAAAACAGATAATTTGTGGCATAGCCACCAGGACGCTTCCTCCATAATATAACCCATGTCCCCATGCAACAGATATTCATTCATGGCATACATCACACAGATTTAAATCATCATGCTTTTCAGACAAAATTAACACTAGGGGTATAATGGTCATTTTGCATACATAAGGGTATAATGGTAATTTCACATACGTAGGGGTATTCTAGTAAACCTAACTATTTTTAAGGTTTTCATGCATATCGTAGCCATTGCATATAACCAGAAACACTTACCGAGTGTTGTTACCGAATTGGGCCCGTTGGCCCATTAACCCAGTTTTGGCCCATTAAGCCCAAAATATCAAAACGCACGAAATCGCGCGTACTGCAGTTTTATCACTTTCGATTACCAGTAATATTTACCCATATATATTACGAGCATTCGCACACTCGCAAGTGCCCAAAATACCGGCTTTTCGGCATTTCAGCTTTTGCCGATCTAGTCTATGAGAGGGTGTCAGTTACACACCTGTATTTTGACGATTCGTTGACGAGATCCACGCACGAACTGCCTACAATTGAATTACTAGCATATTACAATAGATATCGAAATAACACTGAGTATATAGTCCCTTACCATATTCGGCCAAACATGCCTAAAACCCTATTGCTCTTACCTTATTGCCAAAATATGATTAAGTCCAAAGATCCGATCGTTCCACTTGTCCAAGCCCTTGATCAGCAGCCTCTAAGTCACCATTTATCAAAGCAGAACAGTTATCACAACCCCTTAAGGCTACAAGTCCAAATCGACAGCCTCCCTAACATTTAGGGATTTCGGCTTTTCCTAAAATACGAAAGAAAGACTAAGTTGGAAAGAATTACCACCGATTTCTTTCGGTCAATGATTCCAATGAGTTCCTACTCGATTCCGATGTAGATCTAAGCCCTCAGATGATAACAAAAGTCGAGCCTTCAGTGATTTTTGGAATTCGGCTATGCTCCCTAGACTATGGGGTTTTCGGCTTTTTGTAACAATGAAAGAAAAGATGAAAGTTTTGTAGTGGATTTTTTGACAGAGGTTTTGGGGTTTAGAAGAAGAAGAATCATCCATAAGATGGTGAAAATCCACAGGGTTTGACTAGGAGAAATCGGCACAGAAATAATATAAGCTTTCGGGATTTCGGCTTTTGTGTATAAGGCTTAAGAATAATTGATAAGAACGTGGAGATGAATAGAACAATGGAAAGATTCGGCTATGGGGGAAAAGGAGAAGAGAAAATAGATGATAGAAAAAGAAAAGAAAGGAAGAGAAGGAAGAATGGTCAGAAAAACGGCACAACTCATCTAAATGCCGAATTTATACCTAGCTTAACCCTAGCCGAAATTTTGCCCTCCTAGAGAATCCCTTGGCCGGCCACCTCTTGCTCTTCAAGAGTCCATTATTCGGCCATCACGGCTCTCCCAATCAGCTCCTAAATTCTCTCCTTATCCCCTCCTTGCTCAATCTCCTAAGCAACTCAAACTCCTCCTACCAGTCTTTTACTTGAGTTCCATCACTTTCCTCTTCTGTACATAAAAATTAATCCCTTAATTTGCTGTCATTGTGACTTGAACCTGGGTCCTCCCAATCATCCACACGCCACCTATAGCATTCCCAGTGGCGTCACTTAGCCACTTTACCACATGCCTCCTTGTTATTTATTTTACACAATAAATACCTAAAAGCCCAATTAACCAAAACCCTCCTTTTTCTTATGGAATTAAAATTAACTAAAACTATCGGATTTTAACTTAAGCTTGGGCCTTCTAGAGGCCCACTAACGTACTTAATCCTACAGAAAACAAACAGAACACAAAATTTTAAATTTTTCCAACATTTTTAAAATTCCCGAAAATTGGGGCGTTACATATCATTATTCATTCACAAATAACTTATGTTTAAATACTTAAAACTTACCTCAAGTATTTTCGAACAACTACGGGTCGGCTACTTGACTATTTTAGCTTTGCCCTTATCCGAATTTGCCCCTCTATGCTCTTGAGCTTAATTCAACAATTTTAAACTAATCATTATTCGACTATTCAAGCATTACTTCAAAATATCATACATATATATACATATTCGACTTTCACTTAAATGAATCATAGTAAACAAAAGTAAGATATATTATAGGTCATCCTTGACCTTTCTATTTTCATCAATTTGAATCATTCCTTGGTCAAACATTTCATTCGGCATTAATATACAAACAAGTTAACATTTTCTTTATACACACCCTTAAGACCAAATGCATAATTCATTTATTTTAACATATTTATACCTCGTAAATAAGCTTAATTCTCACCTATCAATCATCATCCTAACATGTATATGTAAGATACATATAAATCCTTAGTCCACTACCGTACATCATTTAACATGATAATTTCCATTTTCAATACCATAGAGACCTAGGTTGGCTGAACATATATAATTTCACCTATGCATAAACATTACTCACATTCCATTACTTACATTATTCAAAATCATACCATTAAATTAATGCTTAAACCCGAACCTTTAGACATTCAACATCTACTTTGTTTTTTTTCAAATCACCCAAACGGCAATTACTCACATTCTAACATTTTAATACAAAACATTTGTTCAAGTCATTTATCAAGTTCAAGTTCGGCTATTACACATATAAGTAATAGCAAACTAAATTTTAACTAGTTCAAACTTCTCTCATCAACAATTATTCATTAAAACATAAAGACAACAATCTATCCCCTTCATTATCTACCATGGCCGAATGCTCAAATCATCACCCAAATTCAAAATTTTAACATGGGCTAAGTAAGGAACTTGGTAACGAACTTAAAATAAGCTAAAATTTCAAGAACTAACATGAATTTCTTACCTTAATTAATGCCTAAGATGACCGAATGGTTTTTGCTCCCCTTTTCTTTCTTTACAATCGGCTAAGAAGAAAACAAAGATGAACACATTGTTTTCTTCACCCTTTTTCTATTTTTAATTATCATTATTTTATAATATAAAGCCATTTAGTTGAAATAATACTAATAGAAAATACATATATTTTATATTAAATAACAACATGGCCGGCCACTATCTTAAAGTGGATAATTTGACATGCAAGTCCATTCTTTTTTTATCATGCATTAATAGACCACTACAATTTAACCTATCACATTTTCAAAATTTCTCACATAAGTCCTATTTAATAAATTTCACATACAAATGAAAAAATCAAAGCATGAAACTTTCACACATGCACTTACACATATAATAAGCATAGAATATAACGTTTAATTATTTTTATGACTCGATTTTGTGGTCCCGAAACCACTTTCTGACTAGGGTCAAATTAGGGCTATCATATCACCAACATACCAAAATAAGCCAACTCTCATTCCTATATATCAAACCAAACATTAAACATTTACAAGTCAATCCAAATGGCTAAATTCATTACTAACATATACCAAAATGACCAAAGCTCCTATACATGCCATATATCCAAAAATATAGATTCAAAAGTACCAAAATGATAGCTTTATAGTGTGATGAGGTCTCTGACGATTCCCAAATCCGAGCTAGCTTTGATTCACTATAAAAACACAGAAAAATAAATAATGTAAGCTATAAAGTTTAGTAAGCTCATATGAGATAATAAGCAAAGCTCACCATTCAATTACCATTCAAGAATATGTACATAACATGCTATAAAACATTTAGTCACAATGTTATCACTTGAATTTCATAGTTTCAATACTTGTATAGTTTTCGTACATACCTGTACTGATACGTATCAATTTCTCACCATTTCATATCTTTAATATACCCGTTGAACCATTCGGAATACTACCGAATACCTGAGAAAACTCACACCCTAAGTGCAACATATATATAGCCGAAGCTATCTCAATCTCTTAACATATATAATCCTCACTCTTGAGCTATCAACGGGTTTTCTCACATAAGCTGACGGTCATGATGAAGCTACACGGTGCTGCTCACACAAGCTGGCGAGAATCTGCAACACATGCCGAATAACTCAGCCACCGGTAGGACATACGGACCAGCACCCAATCACATAATCCCTAATGACATGTCATTCATATCCAAATCTATTCCTAAGGTTCAGCTGGGATTTCACATTTGTCAAATCGTCGTCGAATGTATCCGTAAGGTCGTACTCACAATTTATGCAATATCAAAGCATTTAAAACATTATTATAACACTGATTAATACATACAAACTTACCTTGAATGTAAAAATGACAAAGTAGATTGATTAATCCAACACCTTGTTTTTCCCTCGATCTAAATTTGAATTTAGCCTTTCTTGATCTATATAATATCAAATTTAGCTTATTTTATCATCAATCAATTCAATTTAGTCCTTATCTCATAAAAATACAAATTCATGAAATTTAACTTATAACCATGTTAGCTGAAATTCAATTAAGTCCCTAACAGCCCATATTTTTCATTTATTTCACAATTTAACCACAAAATTTTAACATTTCTCAATTAAATCCCTAAATGATAATTTTATCAAAAATCACTTTACAAATGTTGTTTATCTAACAACAAGCATACAATTTCTATCATCAAACATCAAAATACACCTATATTCATCAATGGCAAAACCCTGAACCTTTAACAGTTTTGCAAATTAGTCCCTAGGCTAGCTAGATTAAGCTGCAACGATCTCAAAAACATAAAAATCATTAAAAGGGATAAAAATCACTTACTAATTTAGCTTGAAAGTGATCGAACCCTAAATGCATAAAAATGGCTTCCCCCCTTTGAGTATTCAGTTGAATATGAAGAAATAAAAAGATGATATGTGATTTTATTTCATTTAATTAATCTTTAATAACTAAATTACAAAATTAACCTTAATGAACATTAATTATTTCACTATATGCCAAGCCATTATCATCCATTAACTCATTAATGGGTTAATTACCACTCAAGGACCTTTACTTTAATATTTCATAGCTATTAGACACCTTTACTAATAGAACACAAGTTTTATACTTTACATGATTTAGTCCTTTTTATCAAATTAAGCACTCAAACGATAAAATTTCTTAATGAAAATTTCACACAAACATAATATCATGCTGTAAACATTAAAATAATAATAAAATAATTATTTCAACCTCTGACTTGTGGTCCTAAAACTACTGTTTCGATTTGAATAAAAATGGGCTTTATAGCTACTCTTGGTCAAGGAAAGCATAACGAGATGAATGGATGGTCTAAACCAGAAACACCAGCTACAACTTATGCAATCTGAGCTCGAGAGGAAGCTACTACTCTAAATGTTATTATGAGTACTTTTTCTCTCTTTGATATTAATGTATATGCATTGATTGATCATAGATCAACTCATTTGTTTATATGCACTACATTAGTAGATAAAAAGAAATTCCCTGTTGACTTCACTGAATATACTGTCAAAGTTTCAAATCCCCAGGGTCAGTATGTTCTAGTTAAATAGTTATGTAGATCATGTCCACTAAAATTTTAGGGTTACGATTTTCCCGCTACTCTGATGTTGTTACCCTTGGATGAGTTTGATGTGATTTTGGGTATAGACTGGTTGACTTTTCATAATGCTATTGTGAATTGTAGAAGAAAACATATTATGTTAAAATTTCAGGATGGTAAATGGATCCGAAATGAGTTAGATAGATTGAATGGTATATCTAATACAATCTCAGCTATGTCGGCACGAAAATATGTTAAAAAGGGCTATGAAGCATATCTCACTTATATAATTGATTCCAAGGTTTTAAAATTGAAATTAGAATCGGTTCTGGTTGTGTGGGAATTCCCGGATGTGTTTCTAGATGAATTACCAGGGTTGCCTCTGATTCGAGAGGTTGTGTTTGGTATTGAGTTGGTATTGGGAACATCCCCGATATCGATAGTTCCATACAGAATGTCACCTGTAGAATTGAAAGAATTGAAAGCACAATTGCAAGAGTTGACAGATTGGGGTTTTGGTCATTCCAGTTTTTCTCCTTGGGGTGCTCTTATGTTATTTGTTAAGAAAAAGGACAGATCTATGCTATTATGTATCGATTATCAACAACTCAACAAAGTTACGATCAAGAATAAGTATCCATTGCCATATATTGATGATCTCTTTGACTAGTTGAAAGGTACGATGGTATTTTCAAAGATAGATCTTTATTCTGGTTATTATCAGTTACGGGTTAAAAACTCGGATGTGTCAAAATCGCGTTCAAAACTAGGTACGAACATTATGATTTTTTTGTGATGCCATTTGGTTTGACTAATGCACTACTGTATTTATGGACTTGATGAACAGAATATTCAGACCATATTTAGACAGATTTGTTGTCATATTCATTGATAACATTTCGATCTATTCACAAGATGAGACAGAGCATGTTTAGCATTTCAGAATTGTTTTGCAAACCTTATGTGAAAAACAATTATTCGCTAAGTTCAGTAAATGTGAGTTATGGCTACAAGAAGTCAGATTTTTGGGATATGCTGTATCAGCCATTGGCATTAGAGTTTATTTGAGTAAAATTTCAGCTGTGGTAGATTGGAAACCTCCGAGAAATGTATCTGAAGTTAAAAGTTTTCTAGGTTTAGCTAGGTATTATAAAAGGTTCAGCAAAGGATTCTCAATGATCGCTACACTGTTGACAAAATTGTTGCAAAAAGATGTTAAATTTGAATGGACAGAGAAATGTCAACAAAGTTTTAACCAGCCAAAAGCTTTGTTAACTAAGGCACCTGTGTTAGTTCAGCAAGAGTCCGGTAAAGAATTTTTGAATTACAGTGGTGCTTCATTAAATGGTTTGGGTTGTGTTTTAATGCAAGAAGGCAAAGTAATAGCGTATGCTTCATCTAACACCCCTCACCCATATTCAACGCCAGAATAGGGTTATGGAGCATTACCGGATGTATTATACAATTAAACATGCATATCACATACATTTTCAAATTTCATGTAATCATCATTCACATTGTCCCTAATACGAGCCTACGAGGCCTAAAACATGCATTCAAAATGGTTTAGAACTAAACCGATAACTTAGGAAATTTTCAAAAAATTTATAAAATTTTTCAAAATACAGGGGACACACGCCCGTGTCACAGGCTGTATGGACATTCGAAATGGGATCACATGGCCGTGTCCCAGCCCGCGTCCAACCCCGTGTAACTCTTTGACTTGGGTCACATGTCCAACACACGCCTAATTGGCTAGCCCGTGTGCCCTTCAAAATGGCCACCCATGCCCGTGTGCCAAGCTGTGTGCTAGGCTGTGCCAAACTTGTAAGGTATACTAACTTATGCCACACGGCCAAGTCACACGCCTGTGTGTTAGGTCGTGTGGAGCATACTGACTTGGTTTTTAAGTCAACACCAGGGGACACACGGACGTGTAACCTAACTGTGTATCACACATGATTGAGACACACACCCGTGTCTTTACCTGTGTGGACAAAAATAGGCTATTTACCAAGCCATCTTGCCACCCAATTTTGTATACACCTACACCAAACTAAATGGCACCAAACATGACATAAATAGGCATTCATCCAATCTTAACCAAGCATAAATTATACCATTTCAATACCAACATATCCAAAATACACAAATGCCCCAATATGCCATTCAATTTCATACTAAACTTTACATTCATAATTCACCTAATGTTGACATTCAAACATGCATTATTTTGCCTAGATTCACTAGTATATCAATATTCAAAACATAACCATTTGATATCTGTGACAACCCTAATTTGACCCTGTCAGGAAGCGGTCTCGGGACCACAAAATCGAGTCATAAAAATATTTAGCCGTCATATTTTATGTTTATTATATGTAAATATGAATGTGTGAAAGTTTTAAGTTTCGATTTAGTCGATTGCATGTGAATTTAGTTAATAGGACTTATGTGTGACACTTTTGAAATGTGATAGGTTAATCCATAAGGATCTATTAAAGCATGTATTGGAAACAATGGTTTTGCATGTCAAATAACTCTTTTTATACATAGTGGCCGGCCATGATGATGGCATATATTAAAATATGTATTAAATAATTAGTTAATTGGTTAGTATTTTATATAAAAGAAATGAAGTAAATAGAATAAATAAATAATAATAATAGAAAAGAAAAGGGTGATGAAAACAAAGTGAGAAATTGGTTCTTCATGGGCGAATGTAAAAAGGAAGAAGGGAGGAAGCATTCGGTCATCTTAAGTGAATACTAAGGTAAGAAGTTTATTTTTAGTTCTTGAAATTTTGATTAATCTTGAGTGAGATATCAAGTTATTTGTATAATCCATGTTGAAATTTTGATTGTGGAATGAATAGGGCTTTCGGCTATGGTAGTTAATAATGGTGAAATTTGTTGTTTCATGAAAATTTTAGATGAATGATGGTAGATGAGTGATTGAACTATGAAAAGGATCATAGGTGAGCATTAGATACAAAAGGAAAAGAATCGGCTATCTTGTTATGAACTAGGGCTGAATGTGAAATTGGGTATGTTTGAATATAATAAGCTTAGAATTGATGTAGTATAAATTGCTAATGTTCTTGCCGAATGTGTGTTTGATAAAAGAGGAGTTGTTATTGAATGTTTAAATAAATTAGGTAATTATGGGTTAAGACAAGCTTGTGAAAAGTATTTTAGATGCGGCTATTAGTAAAGATTTTACTAAATTTCGATAATTAAAGATAGTAAGTTAATTGAAGAAGCCATACTTTGTATGTGCTTATTTTGCTTAGTGAACATTCGGCTATGTCTCTAGTGAATGGATGAAAGGATAATAATTGTTTATAGAGAATTGCTTTGCTATGTTTATGTTAATAATATGAGAAATGAATTAATATGGTTTTAGTGTACCGGTTAGGGACTAAGAAGTTAAGATAAAGATAGAAGGTTTCGAGTAAACATTTCATAGACATTTTCTTTTGGCACTTAGTTCATATGAATTCACGTTTATTAAGTAGCCACCTATTCGACTCTTAATGATTTTTATGTCATGAATAATAAGTTGATGAAAAGGTTTATGTAATTTGATTTAATCGATAATTTAGTTGTGACTAGTATCATAGTTGAATTTGGCCGAATGTAATTGTTAAATGAAAGGTATGGATAAGGTTTAATTTGACTAAACTTGTTTAACATAGCTCAAGAGCAAAAAGGGACGACGTCGGATAGAGGAAAAGCTAAAATCACGGAATAGCCAAACAGAGATTTGTTCAGAAGGATATAAGGTAAGTTTTAAGTAATCGCCTTTAGTATAAAAAATTTATGATGCTTTGATATGTATATGCTAGATGAACTTTGTCTTTTAGTTCTATTTGAACTAAGATGTGTGATAACTAATTTGGTTATATGACCTAGAGTTGAATGGTTAGTTTGGGTTAGATTAAATTGTTTGTGTGATCTTAAAATGAAATAAAAATGATGGGGTATATTTTGCCCTTATATACGAATAGAGAAATTGGATTAACAATGTGATAGATTGTGTGAAATGTGTTGGCATGTGAATATCTATATGCAAGAATAATATTCGGACCTCATGTCCGCAGGCTATATGCAAGAATAATATCCGGACCTCATGTCCGCAGGCTATATGCAAGAATAATATCCGGACCTCATGTCCGCAGGCTATATGCAAGAATTATATCCGGACTTCATGTCCGCAGCTATATGCGATATATTGATATCCGGACTTTTTAGGTCCATGAGCTACGTCTTTGGATATATATATTTAGATTTAAAATCTCGAAGGCTGTATGCTAGTAACTGGATTTGGGTTTTAACCTAGCAAGCTTAATGTCGATAATTCGAGTAAGGTTGTGAATTGAATGTACTATACAGTATAAAAATCAGGTATGCATTTTGTACCCCTAAGCGAACCCACCTTTAGATTGAAGTTTCATTAATAATGAATGGAATGTGCATATGTGTGTATAGATATACGTATGGATAAATATCGCATCTATGATTATGAGAATAACTATTTCTGACAATGTCATTATTTATACGAAGGTATACGATTAAATTATCTCTATTATTCATGTTTACGATCGAGGTTCAGGTTGTGATCTCTTTGTATGTTAGTATATATATAAGTAATTTCGGGCAAAAAGCTATATAGCTGAATTCGAGTTCAATATTATGAGATGTTGACTTATATGTCAAATTCTATCTGTTTAAATTACTTAAGACTTACTAAGCATCATTTTGCTCACTCTGTTACCTTGTTTCCCTGTGTTATAGATATTGATCGTTAGCTGTCGTTCTCGGGGATTCCAAGTCGAAGTCATCCACACTACCAAAACCCTTTCGGTACTTTTGTAGCTGAACTATGTTAATGGCATGTATAGGACCGACTTTTGTTGTTAATTAAGTATCTTTTTTTTTGTATTGTATATTTGTATAGTTATGCTGATGTGGCTTGTTAAGATATTACACGTATTTCATATAATTAATATGTATGTGTGGTTGATATTCAATTAATGTTGTAAATGTTTTTGTTATGATTGAACTTAGGAAATTATTCTATAGTGTTAAAGGAGATTTCTTGCTTGTTCTGTAATACTTCTTAATCCCTCCGGCGACGGGTACGGGATTGGAAGTGTTACAATATCCATTATGCCTATTTATAACGGGCATCTTCTATCACTAATCAACCACACATCACAAGATCAATTACACACATATATATACATGAGAAAAACATGCCAAATACAAGCCAAGTCACATGGCTAAAATCATAACCAAAAACACAACATTTACAAACCAATTTAAATGGCTAAATTCATTACCAAACCATAACCAAAATGACCATACATCCTATACATGCCATATACCAAATACGTAGATTCAAAAGTACCAAAGTGATAGCTTGATAGTGTGATGAGGTCTCCGACGATTCCTGAATCTGAGCTAGCTTTGATTTCACTATAAAACACGAAAAAATAAACATTGTAAGCTATAAAGATTAGTAAGCTTATATGAAAATAAACTCAATTAATCATAAATACACAAGTCAAACAATTGAATATATCATCACATAACTCATATTAGCTAACAAACCTTCCACATAATCAATCACAAGATTAGTTGTGAAATTTACAAGTTTCATCGATTCAATACTTATACGATTCTTTGTACTATCTCTTACTAGTCTTATGCTTATCCATGTCTTTGACATACCAGTTGAACCATTTGGAATACTATCAGATACACAAGAAACTCGCACCATAAGTGCCACATACATAACCGAAGCTATCTCAATCTCGTATCACATATAATGCTCACTCTCGAGCTATCAACGGGTCTGCTCATACAAGCTGATAGCCATGACGAAGCTACATGGTGCTGCTCACACAAGCTGACAAGTATCTGTAACACATGCCGGATAACTTAGCCACCGATAGGATGTACAAACCAACACTCAAATCACATAATCCCTAATGACATGTCATTTGTATCCTAATTAATTCCTAAGGTTCAACTAGGATTTCACACTTGCCGAATCATCGTCGAACATGTCTATAGTGTTGTATTCACAATTTATGCAATACCAAAGCATTTAAAACACAAATATAACAATGCTTAATACATACGAACTTACCTCGAATGCAAAAATGACGAAACGAGTCAATTAGTCCAAAACATTATTCTTTCCCCGATCTAAATCCATATTTCACTTTTCTTGATCTAAATGTAATCAAAATTAACTTTTTTAATTATCACTCTATTCAATTTAGTCCAAAATACACATTATGGAAACTTTACACTTTTGCCCCTAATATTTCAACCTTTTACAATTTAGTCCTTATTTCATAAAAATAGAAAGTCATGCAATTCAACCTAAACCCATGTTAGCCAAATTTCAATTAGGTCCCTAGAAGCCCATATTTTTCATTTATTTCATAAATTAACCATGAATTTTACACATTTCATAGTTTAATCCTTATTTGGACATTTTTCTAAAAGTCACTTAACAAATGTTGTTTATCTATCAAGAAGCATGCATTTTCTATCTTCAAACATCAAAACACATGCTCATTCATCAATGGAAAAGCCCTAAACCTTTAACAATTTTGCAAATTAGTACCTGGGCTAGCTAGATTAAGCTGTAACGATCTCAAAAACATAGAAATCATTAAAAATCGAGTCAAAATCACTTACATGCAAGCTAGTGAAGGTGTCGAATGCTGCAAGCCCTAAAGTGGTGTATTTTTTTCTTTAATTTTGGTGTAATAAGAGCTTGGAGAAGATGAGTGTTTATTTTTCTTTTATTTGTTTTAAGTTTATTATACTAATTGCTATATTAACCTTTAATATATATACTTTAAAGCCATTAAAAGATGTCCATAAATATCCGCCCACTATAAAACTGGTCTAATTACCACATAAGGACCCTTACTATTCAATTTCATAGCCATTTAGTACTTTTAACTAATAGAACTCCATTTTTACACTTTACGCGATTTAGTCCTTTTTATCAAATTAAGCACTTAGACGACAAAATTTTCTTAACAAAATTTTCACACAATCTTATATTCATGCTGTAGAAATTTAAATAATAATAAAATTATTATTTTGACTTCAAATTTGTGGTCCTGAAGCCACTGTTCTAATTTGACTAAAAACGGGCTGTTACACTTCTCAACAGTTGAAACCGCATGAAAAGAATTATCCGACTCATGATTAGAGCTTGTAGTTATTGTGTTCACTTTCAAAATTTGGTGACACCATTTGACAGAGAAAAATTTCATATGTTCAAGGATCATAAAAGCTTGAAGTATTTGATGATGCAAAGACACTTGAATTTGAGGCAGCGCAGATGGCTCGAGTTATTGAAAGATTATGACTTGATTATCGAATATCATCCGGGAAAGGCTAATGTCATTGCTGATGCATTGTGTAGGAAATCTTTATTTGCTTGGTGAGCTTTGAACACGATGTTAACATCGATTGATGATTATTCAATTTTAGCTGAATCAAAAGCTAGACCGACGTTTCTGTAATAGATTTGCGAAGCTCAGAAATTTGATGATGTTTTGATAGCTAAACGGAGATAGACTGAGATGACACCTAATTCATATTTTCATGTGGGTTCAAATGACAGTTTGTACTTCAAAGGCAAAATTTGTGTTGTAACACCCCTTACCCGTATCTGACGCCGGAACAGGGTACGAGGTATTACCGGACTTGAGTACTTGTAATCATTTAAAACCAAGACATAAAATTTCATCAAAATTTAAACTTTTCAAACATATATAATTTTTCTCTTAAAAGGGCCTACGAGGCTCAAAACAATCATTGAAATTGGTTCGGGAACAAACCGAAATCTTTCAGACACTTATAATTTTTTTTTTTTTTTGCATACATAAAATAGGTTTACATAACTTTAACCATTATGAGCCAAATCTTATGGCTATATACAACGAAGCAAAAATGAGCTTATACATTTGGCTAAATCATAATATTACTTAACATCAATAACTAATTATCTATACATGCCACTTATTTGACAATAAATAAGAATTACCATTATTCTAATTTGATAAACTAATAGTGTGATGATACTTCTGACGATCTCCAACCCCGAGCCAACCTGACAACACTAAGAGAAATGGGAAAATGGTGTAAGCTTAAAAGCTTAGTAAGTTGGCATATTAATAATAATAAGCAATTTAATTAACAATATTATCCCATTCCTCAATAAATATGCTCAAGAAAATAGAATCATTAATCACATGATTTCATCTTTTTACACAAGATCAGCTAAGGCTGTTTTCTTGAATCATAGTCGCTAATTTAATTATTTATTAAGCTAAAGAACTCAAAATTTAGTTTCGTAAATTTTTCTTGAAACTAGAATCATGCAAATTTTTATCGTAAAATTTTCAGAATTTTTTGTTTTGCCAATAAATACCAGATTTTTCTTAAAGTTTCCTCTATTTCACTATCTGACAATTCTGACCTCTCTATATAAAAACTCAGTAATCTCATTGTACAGAATTAAAATAATGTTTTTGATTATTCCAATAAAAAATAGACTCATTAAGGTTTCTAAGCATATAAACCATGCTCCATAATTATTTTTGTACAATTTATGATGATTTTACCAAGTCAGAATAGGGGATCACATAATCATTCTGAACTAGTCTCACAAAAATATAAATATCTCAAAATATAGAATTCCTTTGCTTTCTCTGTTTCTTTTATATGAAGAGAGACTAATTAAGATTTAATTTCATATCTCATTCAGCCTCTAATTAAATTCCTAATATTTTTGGTGATTTTTCAAAGTCACGTCACTGCTACTGTCCAAAATAATTTTATTGCTAATTCACTCTTTCACACTTTCTTTGTATTAACCTCAATTTTAACATACATATCACAAATCATTTTCACCACATTTCATACATCACAAGTATAGGCCCATGATTACAAGGTCACCATAAAATCATTCTCATGTATAACTGACTTGTTTATAACCTTACCACATCATGGTCACTTAATGAACACATCATTCATATAACCAAGTTCCTGCACTTATTCATCACAAAACTCACAAAGCAGTACATAGTAAGTCTCCCGTTGAACACTTCGGATCAATCCTCGATACTTGGTGGTTTCATCACATAGCTCCACCCATCATAAAGTTCGGCTCTCTTGTACACATGGTGAACACTTAGTACCACCCATGTGACCTAGCCAGTTTATCTCGTAGCTCTCTTGTCTACATGGTGTCCTTCACCTGGAACCACGCATGTGACCTAGCTACATATATCCCGTAGCTTTCTTGTCTACATGGTGTACACATAGTATCACCCATGCGACCTAGCTACATACCATCTATATCATTCAATCTTTCCAAAGGTTCAACCGGGATTCCTCCCTCTTTTCCAACAATTTCACCAATCAAGTAATTATCAACAAACATATTTCTAATATTATTATAAAATATCATAATACAAGTAAAATTGATGTATTACTTACATATAAACTTACATCTCATTTAATATCAAGGCAATAATATTAAATTACACATTGCATTATTAAAAATCATATGAACTTACAATTGCTCATAATATCCATAATCATAGAAATCACATTTATGTTATGATAATTCAATGCACTTCATGTACCATAGGCATATTTTTAAATCAATTCATAAACTTAGCACCATAACATTTAATTTAACATAATTCAATTAATTCACTAAATTTAACTTTCAAATATAAATTACAACATTATTGCAGTATTATTATCCTACCAACTTACCTCAAATGCCGAAACGGCTAACTTTCTTGACTTAGCACACAACTTTGTTCTTCCCCGATCTTAATCCAAAATTTCATGTTTTCTTGATCTAACAAGTCAAATAACACTTATTTAACACATTCTATCAACACACTAACCAATTCAATTCGTATATCAAATTTTGTAAAATTTATAATTATGCTCCCTAACTTTTCAAAAATTACACGTTTACCCCTAGGCTCGTAAAATAATTTTTATTCAATTTCTATAAGGTTTAAGACATGCTGAACATTTTTATCTTCTATGAAAACTCCAAATTTTCACTAATTCACACACTTATGACCAATTTATAACTTTTACAATTTAACCCCTTTTTGACATTTTTACCGAAATTCATCAAATAAAACTCGTATTTAACACATCAAACATTCATTATCTACTATAACTCATCAAAAAACAACCATATCTTGAATGGGTAAAATTTTAAACTCTAATTTCTCTTCAATCAATTGGTAGAAATAGAAAATTTAAGCTTCAAGGATCTCAAAAATACGAAAATCATTAAAAAAGGGACAAAAACCGTACCTATATAAGCCATAGAAGCTTGGTCGAATGGAGCTCATCCATGGCTGCCATTTTTGGTTCTTTTCCACGGTTGAAGAAGAAAGAATGAAAAAAAAATGATAGCTTTTATTATTTTTTTCTTATTAGGTCATTTTAATTAATTTACAAAATTACCCTTTTTATTTCAACCAAATTTCAAAAATACCAAACAAATACCATCCACTAACTTATTAAAGGACTAATTATCACATAAGGACTTTCAATTTAAAACTCATAACAATTAGGCATCTCATATATAAAGAACTCAACTATTGCACTTTTTACAATTTAGTCCTTTTGACTAAATTGAGTGCCCAAACGTCAAAATTTTCGAACGAAATTTTTACGAAATATTTTTATAGATTTGTAGACTATAAAAATATAATAAAAATAAAATTTTTTCTCGCCGGGTTTGTGGTCCCGAAACCACTGTTCCGACTAGACCCAATTTTTGGCTGTTACATGTGTTCTCAAAAATTCTAGTCTCATTCAGAAGATTTTACAGAAAGCTCACACTAGTAGCTTGTCGATTCATCCTGGTAGCAATAAAATGTACGGTGATTTGAAACAGATGTATTAGTGGCCAGGTATGAAACAAGAGATTTCTAAGTTTGTATCGAAATGTTTGGTTTGTCAGCAAGTTAAAGCTGAACATCAGGTACCTTCAGGTTTACTACAACCAGTGATGATTCGAGAGTGGAAATGGGAGCATGTCACAATGGATTTCGTATGGGGATTGCCTCTATCACCAAGAAAGAATGTTGTTGTATGGGTCATTGTTGATTGTTTGACGAAGTCAACGCATTTCATTCCAGTGCGTATGGATTTTTCACTCAAGATATTGGCATAGTTGTATGTTGATGAGATTGTTAGATTGCACGGTGTGCTAGTTCCTATTGTTTCTAACAAAGATCCGCGGTTTATGTCTCGATTCTGGTACAAGTTACACGAAGCTCTAGGTACTCGACCACATTTTAGTACAACATTTCATCCTCAGATCGATGGTCAACCTAAACGAGTAATTCAGATACTTGAAGATCTGCTACGATGTTGTATTTTGGAGTTCGAAGGTAACTAGGAGAGGTTTCTACTGTTAGTTGAATTTTCATACAACAATAGTTATCAAGCGAGCATTAAAATGGCGTCGTACAAAGCTTTGTATCGCCAGAAGTGTCGAACACTGTTATACTGGAGTGAGCTCAGTGAGAAAATTTTATTCGGTGTTGATTTGATATGGGAAACCGAAGAAAAGGTTAAAGTGATACGTGACAGTTTGAATGTGGCTTCGGATCGACAGAAGCCTTACGCAGATATGAAAACAAAAGACATTGTGTTTCAAGTCAACGACAAAGTGGTTTTGAAAGTGTCACATTGGAAGAAAGCCCTCTGATTCAGTCAGAAAAGAAGGCTTAGTCCGCGATTTATCAGACCGTATGAGATCATTGAAAGAATTGGGCCAGTAGATTATAGATTGGCTTTATCGTCAGAGTTAGAAAAGATTCACAATGTAATCCATGTATCGATGTTACGACAGTATCGATTAGATCTTTCACACATGATTTCACCTATTGATGTTGAAATTCAGCCAGACATGACTTACAGTGAAGAACCGATCAGAATTCTAGCTCAAGAGGTTAAAGAATTGAGAAATAAAAGTATAGCTTTAGTGAAAGTTCTCTGGCAATGTCAAAAAATTGAAGAGGCTACCTAGGAATTGGAAGAAGCTATGAAAGTACAATACCCGAACCGCTTTTCTAGTAAGATTTTTGGGGACGAAAATTCCTTTAGGGGTGAGAGTTGTAACAGCCCATTTTTAGTGAAATCAGAATAGTAGTTTTGGGACCACAAATCTGACAAGTAAATTATTATTTTATTATTATTTTAATGTCTATGGCATGTTAGTAAAGTAGTATAAAAATTTCGTTAAGAAATTTTGACATTTGCATGCTAAATTAAGTGAAAAGGACTAAATCGTAAAAGATACAAAAGTGGAGTTCTCTTAGTAAAAAGGGACAAATGGCTATGAAACTTTAATGCTAGAGGACTTAGATGGTAATTATACCATTTCTATAGTTAGTGGACATTCATGGCAACGTTTTATTAAAATTTTGAATGTTTTTAAAGGGCAAAATGGTAAAATAGTAAATAAATCATAAAAACAAAAGAAAGAAAAAAGAGATATCACCTTCATATCATCTTCTTCAACCATTTCTTTGAGGATGACATAGCTAGGGTTTGGCCATGGCAAATCTTTAAGCATGGTAGGTTTTTCAAGCCCGTTTTTAATTATTTTTATGTTTTCAGGATTGTAGGTTAACCTAGCTAGCACGGGGATCAATTTGCAAAATTTTTAAAGATATAGGGTTTTCCCATGAATTTCAATGCATGATTCTTGATGTTTAATGAAATATATAGTCCTTGTTGAAAAGTAAACTAGTTTCATAAAGTGATTTTTAAGGAAAATGGCATTCAGGGACTTATTTGTAAAAATGAAAAAAATCATGGTGAAATTGTGAAATGATGGTTTGTATGAATTGATATAGGTCCTTAGTGAATTCAACTAGCATGAGATAGGGATCAAAATGCTTAGATTTCAATTTTTGAACGTAAGGACTAAATTGTGAAAAGTTAAAAATATTAGGGGTAAAATTATAATTTTGCAAGAATATGAAATATGGACTGAATTGATTAATAGAAGTATTAAATGGATTGAATTTGTATATTTAGATCATGATAGACCACATATGGACTTTGATCGGGGGAAAGCTAAAACCTCAGATTTAATCAACTTTGTTGTTACGTTCAAATCGTCGAGGGAAGTTCATAGTTTTTTAATATGAAATAAATTTCTATTTGTGTACTTGAATTATGATGCTTTAATTATTATGTTTTTAGAAGAATAATGATGAATTGCACATACATGCCCCTGTTTCTACTTCGATACCCTTTGAATTGCACATTGGAAACACAAAAATTTACACACTTTTTCATACCCTTTTTAACTTAATTTCATGCGAATTTGGTTAAATTCTTGTCGGAAAATAATTAATTTTTATAAATAATTAAAGTGCACTTAAAATATGAACATGTTTAATTTTAGTTAATTTTATAATTATTTTTGATGAATTTTGGTTATTTTCCACAGATTTGCACAAATGGAGAAAAATGGCTCGGTAGACAATGCTAGAAGCACAAAATCGAGAAGCAATTTGAAGTATCGAGGCAAACTAAATTTCATCCTAAGATGGTCTGAAATTATATGTATTTATTCATAATATAATTAATTTTAATTTATATCCAATTTAATTTGGGTTAATAAATTATGATTAATTATTTATGAAAAAGTAGTTCGATTGAACCGAATCGAGTAAACCAAACTGGCCAAGAAAAGGACAGCCCAAAACCATCCAATTGCTGACCCAATTCAGCTCATTAGCTGATTATTTAAGCTGCAAAAAAGCCCTTGAAGACTTGTTCAAATTGCAATTAAACCCCTCCACAATTGGTGGCTTTGTAGATTTTCCCCAAGCCATATTTAGCAAAGCTGAAGCCATCAACTTTTCCAAGTATATGGCCGGCCAAAGGGTGGCTCTTTGGCTGGTATTTTTAGAAAATTTCATATGCCACATTCAGCTATAAAAACCCCCTTTCACTGATAATTCAACACATCCTTCATTCACATATCTTCTCTCACAATTCTTCTCTCTTCTTTCACTTTTCCTCTCATTTTCCCATTCAAAGTTCCTTGTTCTTTTGTTCATTTATCCTCTTGAGAAAGGGATCTTATTCAGCCATTTTGGAGCAGCAATTGAGTTTTCATAGCAACCTTGATCAATGGGGACAACCAAAAAGGAAGAACGGAGCAACCTAGTCAAGCTACGGAAAAACATTAGATTTGATTCTTGTTCCCTATCTCTTTAATTTTTGTTGTTTTTGTGATGAACATATCTATGAATATTTATGTTGTTGGAATGGTTAATTTAATCAGCTTAGCTTGAATTTAATTCGTGTTGGGTTGATTGCATTTCGTCCTCTTAAATTATTAAAATTGTGTTTATACTGTTATAAGCCTCGGTAAAATGCTTGATTAAGTAAAATCATGCCTAAGTTATTCTTGCATTATAATTGCGAGGGAACTAATGAATTAAAATGATTGAAATTGTAATTAATTGACACAATACTTAATCAGTGCATGTTTATTCTTTTAAGGTAGCTGAAGGTTAAATTAGCATTGTATCTAGCGATACATTTGCCTTGCATAACTTGCAAGATTATTGTGATTAAATTGTTTCAAGGTAAGGATACCTTCTTACCTCACATATTATTTTATGTGCTTATTAGATTTAATTAATCATTTGAATTGACATAGGAATATGCAAGAGTTTAGTTCAATTTAATGAGTATGTATGTGCAATAACATGTTTGCTTATTAGAATCTATTTAATTGATTAAATTGACATAAGGATATGTTAAGAGATGAGTGAATTTGTGTAGGTTAAGAGATGAATGAATTTGTGTAGGTGAATATGTTCATAAATTAACAAATTACCGAGTTGCCGTGAACTTATTCGTAACAACATAAACATGAGTTTAATAATTCTAAGTTAAAGAAATGTAATTAATCTAACACAATTATGTCATCTTGATTAAATCATATTTTGAAATCGTGCATTAGAATTTTTATTTTTATTTTTATTAGTTTGCTTAGTTTAAAATCTATCACCCTCTTCAAACAAAATATTTGTTTCTTTACCAAAGTGTTTTAAATAGAATTCATAAATAATTCTTTTCACAGTCCCTGTGGGTACGATAACTCGACATTTACTTGTCACTTTATTACTTGTTGCAAATGTGTACACTTGCACATTTTCGTCGTTCCAAGTTTTTGGCACCGTTGCCGGGGACTGTTTTAAAAAGTCATTAATTGTGAATTTGTTAGTTTTGTATTTTGGTTTATTTTTCTATTCAATTTTAACTCAAGTAATTTTTCTATGATTATTTTAGGTGTTTATGAGTATTAACCGAATCATCGATTTACTCCCTGTAGACCTTGAGATAGAAAGAACTTTTTGATAGCAAAGAAGGCAAGCAAGTCAGAGAAGGACCGAAGAAATGAACTTTGAAAATCCGAATCAAGGAAACAGAGCAAACCCTACTCAAAATCCTATCCTTATTGCTGATTATAGGGATAGAGATTTAAGACAATATGTCGTGCCAATGTTTAATGATCTTAATCCGGGTATTAGGAGACCCGAAATTGAGGCACAACAGTTCGAGCTGAAGCCAATCATGTTCCAGATGCTTTAGACAGTGGGCCAATTTAGTGGAATGCCTATCGAAGATCCTCACCTACACTTAAGACTGTTTATGGAGGTGAGCGATTCTTTCAAGTTAGTCAGAGTACCTAAAGATGCATTACGATCAAAGTTGTTCCCGTATTCGCTAAGGGACAGAGCTCGAGCCTGGTTGAACTCATTGCCACCAAATTCAAGTTCCATATGGCAAGAATTAGTAGAAAGATTCCTTATGAAGTATTTCCCGCCTAGCAAGAATGCTAAGTTGAGGAACGGGATCACTACTTTCCAACAAATGGATGATAAGTCCTTGTATGAGGCATGGAAAAGGTACACAACAAATTATTACGAAAGTGCCCTCATGAAGGAATCCCACATTGCATCCAAATTGAGACATTTTATAATGGTCTCAATGCTCACACGAGGATGGTAGTGGACGTTTCTGCTAATGGTGCTCTCATTTCTAAGTCTTATAATGAGGCTTATGAAATTATTGAGAGGATTGCCAAAAACAACTATCAATGGCCAACCAATCAAGTAGCGTTAGGAAGACGAGTTGCTGGAATACATGAAGTAGACGCTCTTACTACACTCACATCTCAGGTATCATCAATATCCTCAATGTTAAAAAATCTTACTAATAATGGGTCTAATAGTTTTGCAGCACAGCCACCGAATCAATTTGAAAGTATAGCCTGTGTTTATTGTGGGGAAGGACATTTATTCGAAGAATGTATATCGAACCCAGAATCCGTGTATTACACAG
Organism: Gossypium anomalum; assembly: GCA_025698475.1. Lineage (NCBI taxonomy): Eukaryota > Viridiplantae > Streptophyta > Magnoliopsida > Malvales > Malvaceae > Gossypium > Gossypium anomalum. The sequence continues at coordinate 48,030,071 of CM046963.1, forward strand.
GTAACCAGAACCAAAATCGAGGAAGGCAAAGACTACAATTCAATTTCTATAACCCATCATGGTAAAATCACCCCAATTTTTCCTGGAGTAACCAAAGGGCTGGAACCAGAAACACTTACGCCCAACCTAGACCAACCAAGTCGCCTAGTTTTCCCCAACAGGTTCAGAAACCAGCTTAAGCTGAATCATCCAATAGCTTAGAGAATTTATTGAAGGCATACATGGTGAAAAACAATGCCACTCTAAGGAATTTGGATAATCAAGTGGGCCATCTTGCTATTGAACTTAGGAACCAACCACAAGGTGCTTTACCTAGTGATACGAATAATCCAAGGAATCCAGGGAAGGAGCATTGCAAAGCTTTGACATTAAGGAGTGGAAAGATAGTAGAGCCCAACACCATCGAAGCTGAAAATGATCAAGCTGACGCTCAAGATTCAGAGGAAGTTCAACCGAGTGTTGAAATTCCAGTTTCACAAGAACCAGAACCTTCAAAACCCGACAAGGTAATTTTAGAACCAGCTAATTCTGATCAACTAATAACTCTACTAGATGCAGAATTGCCACAGAAGATGAACTAGCCAGTTCCAGTAAAGAAACCACCACCACCCTACCTTCAAAGACTTCAAAAATAGAAGTAGGAGATTCAATTTAAGAAGTTCCTAGACGTACACAAGTAACTTCATATCAACATCCCATTGGTTGAAGCACTTGAGCAAATGCCGAACTACGTCAAATTCATGAAGGATATCCAGTCCAAAAAATGAAGACTTGGAGAATTTGAGACAATAGCTCTGACGAAGGAATGTAGTGCATATCTTCGAGACAAACTACCTTCAAAGTTGAAGGATCCTGGATGTTTTACCATACCTTGCAACATTGGAGCAACATATTGTGGTTAGACCTACTACGGTTACACTTCAATTAGCAAATCGATCCTTAGCACATCCAGAAGGAAAAATCAAGGATGTATTGGTACGTGTAGATAAATTTATCTTTCTTGTTGATTTTGTAATTCTAAACTTTGAAGCAGACAAAGAAGTGCCAATCATCCTAAGAAGACCATTCTTAGCAACTGGAAAGACCCTTATTGATGTGCAGAAGGGCGAGCTTACTATGAGTGTTCAGGATGATCAGGTAACATTTAATGTTTTTAAGTCTATGCCATTTCCTGACACAATTGATGATTGTTTTGCAGTATCCGATTTAGAGGATTTAACAGTGGAGAATGAGCTCAACTATGTTGAGGATCCGTTGGAACAAATTTTGACATCAGATCCACCAAATGATGAGGATAAATACTTAGCTTTGTTAGAAGCTTATCAAAAGGGATTTAATCCGCAATCTCATTTTGAATCTTTGGAATTAGAGAAAAGGGATTATGCCCAACCAAAAGTGTCAACCGAGGAGCCACCTAAATTAGAACTAAAGGTACTTCCCTCACATTTGAAATATGTTTATTTAGGTAACGCTTCTACTTTACCTGTGATGTTTTAGCAGAATTAACTACTGAGCAAGAAGAGAGACTCATCCTTGTGTTGAAACAATTCAAGAAGTGTAACACCCCAAACCCAGCCCAGACACTATAGCAGAATCTGGTGCGTCACATTGAAGTGTTTTTTCAAAAACCTTGTTTTCATTGAAAACCCTTCCTTAAAATGAGAAACCTTCATTAACTTATAGAAACTCCTTTTAATCGTGAAAGCTTGTTTAAAACATATGATTTATGAAAACCTGTCATTTTAATAAAATTTAGTTGCGGAAACATAGAAAAACAAACTATGATTTAGGAATCCCATGTTGAACTTCTCATAACTATAACGTATAAAAATAATAATCCAAACAAAAACAAAAGGGAAGGCCTTATTACATTCCAGTCTGAAATTACTTAATAAACTAGAAACTATATGCTTTAAAAAAAAAACAAGACCAAGTCGTCTTGCTAGCTGGCCACCTCTGAGTCCCTCCAAACATCGAACCTTCTACTAAGCATCACCTGAGAAAAATAAAAGAGGGAGTAAGTTTTCGAAAACTCAGTGTGTACAACCCTCAACGAGTAACTAGCTTTCATCAGTTGCCATAAAATCATACATGCAATGCAATGCAGTACAACCCATCCCAATAATCCATCCGCTATACACCAACTCCATCCCCTGGTACGCATCATGTGGGGATATAAATATCAACCCACCCAACTGATACACATCAATGGTAGCCCAGTTGCGGAACTACCTTCATTGCAGCAAGCTGCCAATCACATATTGGTCTTAAAAGCTGTCGGTGGATCCACGGTTGTCAACCAACCATGCGATCCTCATATACTTCCTCCGTTCCATAATTCCAAACCCAGATGCAACCTAAAAAGAATATCGTATGTATGCAAAAGATATACATGTAACATCCATAAATCTTTACATTCAATACATAGGGGTATTTTAGTCATTTTTTCCCTTAGGGGCTTTTTGGTAATTTCTATTTATTACGAGTTTTACTTACCTTGGCACGTTAACAAATCCCGTAAGCTAAGATGAATGAACACTATGCACCAGGTAGGATTCCAGAGAAGAGGAGGTGAGTCATTAAGACTGCTTAAGTACCAAGCTCTCCCTAGATCCAATCCTAGACATGCATATGCCTGTTGCCACACCTTAACCCTATGACTTGTCCACGGTCTCTATAAATTAATTAAGTTTTATGTCTGTTTAAGCAGTTACCGAATACTAGGCCCAAACCCCTTACAAAGCCCTAACAAGTCTACATACATAGATATGGCCTACTAGGCCCAATCTCATTCATATGGCCCATTAGGCCCAAATTACATTCATTTGGCCCTTCAGGCCCAATCACATTCATAGTTTTGCAATCATACGATTTCCCATACATAGCATCATTACCAATTTTGCCTATTATGGGCCCTACAGCCCATCGGGCCCATTTAGCCCAAGCTGGCCCGGTTGGCCAACTTACAGCCCAAGTCCATGGAGTCGCCCATGGGGCCTCAGATAACCTATCAGTTTCCCCTTTACGAGTGTTTGCACACTCACAAGACTACCGTAGCCAAACTTTTAGCATTTCGACATTTCGGGATTTGTCGATCCACTTGTGTGTGTGCAGTATATGTAAACACTTGGTAATAAACTGTGCTGCGATCCCCTTATCCACAAACCTACAATCGATATCACTCAAGGATTAATCTCACATACTTATCGAATACTTTACTCATAAATCGAAGTCTCACCTTAACCTTACCTAAAACGCTAAGCCTTAATAGCTTTTCCTTGATCACTAATCACGAGTACTTTCTAGATCTGCATTAACCTTTATCGTTAAAAACATAATGGGTGACTTGTATCCAACATATGTCACCCTTTTCTACTAAAGCCTATTCGGCTCACCCTTACCGAAGTGAAGAACACTTACCAAAATCTCACACCTAAGGAGCAAATCGACAGGGATCCAAAAGACTGGAATTCGATACTAATCCTACCAAAACCAATTAGAAAAAGTGAGGAATAGAGTAAATACTAGCAAAACCGATTGAGAGAACAAAACACTTACACTAGATTTGGCTGGGTGGAAACGGTAGTGGCAGCACAGAGGATATTCGGCTCTTGAGACTTGTATGGTAAAAGAGGTTATTCGACACAAAAAAAGGTAAAAATCGTTAAAAACCAGAGGTCAATCAAAATGAGAACTTGAGTAGGGAAGAATGGAAAATTGACACAAAGAAAAAGAAGGAAGAACAAGGGATTTCGACTTTTAGATCTTTAGAGAACAAAGTGTTTTCTGGAAACAAGGAGAGGGAGAATTCGGCATTAGCCTGACAACCTCACATTCCACACCTATATATAGCCTCTAGCTGAACTTTCTGTCCCCTAATTCCCAATTCGGCTCCACCTCTTTACACTCCTCATCTCCTAATCTTTCTCCCTGATAACTCCTTAATCCCCTCCTAAAATTTCTCCTATTATCACTCCCTATAGAGTTCATATCCAATGCCACCACTGTCCATCTCTTAAGTAAAAAAATAAATCCTTCTTTTGGGCAAGGAGGGATTTGAACCCCAAACCTCCTTGCCTTGCATGTGATGCCACTTGCCACTCTACCACCAGGCTTTCTTGTGTCCAATTCTTCTTTCATTTATTCAAAAACCTGCCTACTTGCCATCAAGATTCTTTTATTCATTAACCTATAATTTCTTTCACCCCTAAGTTTGAACTCAACCCTTAATCAAGACCTACTATCACATAATTAACACTTGACTAGGAATGTTAAGCACAATTTTTATTGAAACCGAAAAAAAGAAAGTTCGAGATTTCGGGATTTTTAGGGCATTACAAGAAGGCTATCAGATAGACCATAGCTGATATTGGTAGATTTAGTCCATCTATATGCATGCACAAGATCATACTAGAAGATTGTGAGAAAGGGATGATAGATGGACAACAAAGACTAAACCCCATCCTGAAGGACGTAGTTAAAAAAGAAATCATCAAGTGGTTAGATGCGGGTATAATCTACCCCATCTCAGAGAGTTCATGGGTGAGTCCAGTCCAGTGCGTGCCAAAGAAAGGAGGTATCACAGTCATTAAAAATGAGAATAATGAGTTGATATCGACTAGAACAGTTACGGGATGGAGAATTTGCATCGATTGCCGAAAGCTGAACAAGGCAACTAGGAAAGATCACTTTCCTTTGCCTTTTTTGGACCAGATGCTGGATAGATTCGCAGGGCGAGACTATTACTATTTTCTCGATGGATACTCGGGGTATAATCAGATTAAAGTAGTACCGAAAGATCAACACAAGACAACATTCACCTGTCCGTACAGTACATTTGCATTTAGACGCATGCCATTTGGTTTATGTAATGCACCTACTACATTTCAAAGATGTATGATGTTTATTTTTTTGACATGGTTGTGAAGTATTTGGAAGTTTTTGTGGATGATTTTCAGTATTCAGAGATACATATGATGATTGTCTAGCCTATCTAGCCAAGGTACTAAGGCAATGTAAAGAAATAAACCTAGTACTTAACTGGGAAAGGTGCCATTTCATGGTATGAGAAGGTATTGTTCTAGGGCATCGGATAACGAGACATGGAATCGAAGTAGACAAAGCAAAGGTAGATGTTATAGAGAAACTCCCACCTCCAACATCTGTAAAGGGTGTTAAGAGCTTTTTGGACCATGCCGGTTTCTATTGAAGATTCATCAAGGACTTCTCCAAAATTGCTAAACTCTTATGCAAATTATTGGAGAAGGACACGATGTTCAAATTTGATGAAGAGTGCTTAAGAGGTTTCAACGATTTAAAGAGTCGATTAGTTTCGGCACCCATAATCATCACACTAGATTGGGATTTGCCATTTAAATTGATGTGTGATGCAAGTGACTTCGCGATAGGAGCTGTCATGGGTCAGCGAAGGAACAAAGTTTTTCATCCCATCTACTACGCAGGTCGAACTCTAACAGGAGCTCAACTGAATTATATGGTAACAAAGAAAGAGTTGCTATTGTGTTTGCTTTTGAAAAGTTTCGATCTTATCTTGTAGGTACCAAGGTGACTGTCTATATGGACCACTCAGCAATTAAGTATTTACTTGCCAAGAAAGACGCTAAGTCGAGACTGATCCAATGGGTACTTCTACTTCAAGAGTTCAATCTAGAAATTCAAGATCGAAAGGGAGTAGAAAATCAAGTAGCAGATCACTTGTCCAGATTGGAGCTGGAAGAAGGGAATTCTCCATTTATACCAATTTAGGATACATTTCCAGATGAACACATACTGAAGGTAAATCATGTCTATAATACCCCTTAGTTTGCTGATATTGATAACTTTTTAGTTTGTGGTTTGATGTCAATTGATAAGACGTTCCATCAAAGGAAAAAGTTTCTTCACGATGTGAAGTACTATTTCTGGGAAGAACCATACTTGTTTAAAAAGTGTGCAGATCAAATGATCAAGAGATGCATGGCAGAAGATGTAGTACGTTAGATTTTATACCATTGTCACTTAGCTCCAAGTGGGGGACACTTCAGAGGTACACGTACTGGAGCCAAGGTATTGCAAGCCAAATTCTTTTTGCCAACACTATTCAAAGACGCATACGTTTACGTAAAGAGTTGTGATAGATGTCAAAAGGTCAAAAATGTCACCAGTAGAAATGAGATGCCTTGAACAAACATTATTGAGGTAGAATTATTTGATGTTTAGGGTATTGATTTTCTCAGTCCTTTCCCTCCATCTTTTGGTCTCAAGTACATCTTGGTAGCTGTAGACTACGTGTCTAAGTAGATTGAGGCTGAAGCATATCTGACAAACGATGCTAAGGTTGTGATGAGGTTTTTGTAGAAACATGTGTTCACAATGTCTGGAACCCCAAGAGGCATCATCAGTGATGAAAGGTCCCATTTTGTGAACAAGTGGTTTAAATGGTTATTAAATAAACATGGAGTGAAACACAAGGTCACTACAGCTTATCATCTGCAGGTGAATGGGCAAGCTGAACTGGCAAACAAGGAGATCAAAGGCATACTTGAGAAGGTAGTTTGCCCGAACAGACAAGATTGGTCCAAAAGACTGGATGATGCTTTATGGGCTTACAGGACAGCATACAAGACACCTTTAGGAATGTCACCCTACTGGTTGGTCTTTGGGAAAGCCTATCATTTGCCCTTGGAGTTAGAGCACAAAGCTTACTGGGCCCTTCGACGACTCAACTTGGATCTTAAGCTTGCTAAAGAGAAACGGATGCTCCAAGTCAATGAGCTAGAGGAATTCTGAATGTTCTCGTATGAAAATACCAAATTACTCAAGGAGAGACTTAAGAAATGGCATGACAAGCACATTCGAGTTCGAGAATTTGAAGCAGGTCAGCAAGTCTTGTTATTTAACTCCAAATTAAAGTTCTTTCCAGGTAAACTAAAATCATGTTGGTCCGATCCATTTACGATTCATCGCGTCTATCCATACGGAGTTGTTGAACTCTAAGGTAAGGGATGTAATTTTCAAGTTAATGCTCAGCGTCTGAAACATTACTAGGGAGATAAGATTGAACGGAATGAAATTTTTTTCATTTTATCAGATGTTTAAATTTTCTTATTTTCCTTTTTAATAAATGATTTAGGGTATACTTTCAGTATTAGTATGTTTAAATAAATTCTGTCTAGGAGATTGAAACTTAAGCGGGACTACTTGTGACCCTTCCAATCTTTCCTGGGAATTGATTTTAACATAATTTTCTGAGAAATTATTTCCTAAATGATAAAATAAATTTTTAAATTTTCAAATAAAAGGGTCAATTTTGATCCAAGTTTTAAATTGGCAACTCAATTTCAAAATTTCATTAAGTCTAGGGACTTAATTGAACTATTTTTAAAATTTGGTTTCTCTTTTTGTAAATATTAAAAACTAGATGTTTTTTTTTTTGGTAAATATTTTCAAAAGGCTAGAATAAATGTTTTTAGTTTAATAAAAAAATGATAATTATTAATATATAATTATATCTATTATAATACATATTAATTATTATCAACTTTATATAGAGTTAGGATTAGTTTTAATTTAATCATTTTGATTAGTTTTTTTGATAATAATAATAAGATGATAATCTTTAATATATAATTATATCTATTATAATTTATATATTAATTTTTATCAATTTAGCATAGAATTAGGATTAGTTTTAATCATATTTTATTTTTGTTTTAATAAATTAATAGCAATGATAATTTAATATGCATATATTTAATTATTAATTGTTGTTAACTTTGAGTAGAATTTAGAATTAGAATATTTTAATTATTAAATTACTCTAAGAATTCTACTCTGCTACCTACTCCTTCCATTATAAATCCTACCCATCTATTCTTATTTCCATTCATTCACCATTCACTCCAAAAACACCCAAACCCTTAACTGCTGAAACCTCCTAGCCGAACACCTAGCAGCAGCAGTGCCCAACTGATTAGCCAGCACACACCCAACAGCCCCAGCTCCATTGCACGCTGCACGCCCAAGCGCCCAGCAGCCCTGGCACACAGGCGTGCCTGTGGCCTCCCCGTGCCGCTACACTTGCTGCTCCAACCCAGCTACCCAGGCTGTGTCTCGCAACAGCACCCAGCGCCTGCGCGTTCACACCAGGCCTGCTTGACAAGGCTCCACACGTCTCTGCTTGGTCCCAGCCTAGCTCACGTGCTGCTCCCACACACATCAAACCCGTACGCCCTAGCTGGCTTGCACATCTGAACGGCACACACCTTTATCCATCCTTAGCTAATCCTCCAACATACCTTAAATCGACCTCTTTTGTTTTTTTATTATTTTTGTAGGAGTTCTTAAAAAAGGTTGGTAAGACCGAATTTTCTTTTAAATTTTAATTTTATTCTAATATTTAATTTTTTAATTTATTGATTCATTAATAATTTTTATTAATTAATTTTTTTAGAAAAAAAATTTTCCCATCTTTTTTTCAGGTTAATCATGCCTCACAAGAGAATTCGTGCCTGCGTCCAAATTGATGAAACACAAAACAAGTTCCATAGTGAAGAAGCCAAAGCAAGATACGAGAGTATCTTCAAAAATCAACAAATTCATCCAGAGAAAGGCTTTACATTGAAAGAGAGCAACTACTTTATGGCACGTATTTGTCAAGTTGCTGAAGCCCTCAATTGGAAATTGTTTTGTGAGAAAATACATAGTGTGGATAAGAAGTTAGTGCGCGAATTCTATGAGAATTTAACCTCAAGTGAGTTGATAGAAGTTCCAGTTCACAAAATCAAGGTACCAATAACTTCAAACGCTATTAATGAGTTCTTTGAATTGCCTGATTTCGAAAACGACGAATATTCTTCCTTGATGAGCAATATAGAGCCTGAAAATTTGCAAGAAATTCTCAAGGAACTCACAGTTCCAGGTTCTAAGTGGACTGTGTCAAAGCAAGGAATCCACACTTGTCGAAGAGAATATTTAAAACCACTCGTAAAGGTATGGTTCTATTTCATCCGATTCAGCCTTATGCCTAGTTCACATGGAACTACGATTTCATTAGAGCGAATGGTCTTATTATACTCAATTTTAACTGGAAAGACCATTGATGTGGGAAAAATCATCTTGAGAGAAATATGGAGTTGTGCCATTAGACGTTCTGGCCCAGCTTACTTTCCCTTTACAATAACAATTTTGTGCTTGAAAGCTAAAATTCTTGCAAACGTAAAGAAGACAGGCTATAGCCAGGGCATAGTCACAGATTGGGACCTCTACCAAATAGCTGGAGAATCTGTTCTACAGCAACGAGTTCAAGAAAGTGAGGACTGAAGAAGAAGAAAAAGATCCCACAATGCAATCAGCTGAAGTCCCAAATAAGGCAGAACCAATGGAACCAGAAGTTGAACTTGATGTTAAAACTTCAATGTTCAGAGATCAACCACCTAGCCCAGATCTTCGAGATGAGCTATCAAAGTTGATTGACATAATGCAGCATATGCACTAGCAGCAACAAGCTTACTGAAGATACTCAAAAATAAGGGATGATTCGATGAGAAGTGCTCTTAAGAAAATTTACAATGACCCATTTATTTTTTTTCCTGAGTTTCTAGATTTTATATTTGAACCATGGAGTCCATTATCGAAGGAGGAGCGAGGCAATTCATGCAAAGGCAATAATGATGGGGCAACAGATGAGTCGAATTCGGAAGGATCTGCAAATAAATAAAAAGGGAGGATCTCAACTTTATTTTATTTTTGTTTTTAGGTTATTTTAGGATTAGGTTAATTAGGAATTTTTATTCTTGCCTAATAAAATAAGAGAGGAAAATCATTAATAAAATTTGAGCAAGTCGCAAAGTATAAAGTGTGGCAATAGATATATATGTCTAGGATTGGATTTAGAAAGAGCTTGGTACTTAAGTTGTCAAATTGACTCACCTCCTCTGTTCCAGAATCCTACCTGGTGTATAGTATCTATTCACTTTAAACAGTGAGGACATTGTTCATTTTAAGAAGGGGGACCGAAAAAATAAATTATTTCCATTAGAATAAAATTTTCTTTTAATTATGATTAGGATATATTTTGTTCAATAATTTGAAATTTTTTTAAGGATGCCAAACTTCAGTATAAATAAAGTTCTTTTATTTCAGTACATTATTATGTTAGCTTAATAATGATATGAATGTATTTTTGATAAAGCATGCAAATCGTACGATAAATTTTTAGTTCTTTACGAAAGTTAGGCATGCATGAAAGTTTAAGTCTTTAGAATTGACTTAGTAGTTTCTTGAGGCGAAATCCTAGGAAGCATGGAATTTTGAAAATGACTTAGGCAACTTTTGTTTGGACCGTTTGAGCCTTTCAAGCCAACCATGATGAAATTTTTATCCTTTGAAACTCAACTTTGAGACTATATGGCCTAATTTTATTTGAACCCATGCAAATTTAGCCATCACTTCTCTCTTAACTATCTTAAAATTGTCCCAAACACTAGACTCAGTACTATTCAAAGTATTCTTTAAAATTACGTTTGGGGGAGTTGAAAAAAAAAATCAAATGCTCTAAAATTGTAGCACATTCAGTAAAATGCTCGAATTTAAAAAAAAAGAGAAAAGAGAGCATGAGTTCTTAAAATAAGATGTACAAAAGAGCATATGAAAGCAAAGTAAATTGGTGTATTGAGGGAAATTATTCCAAAGGTCCAATTGAAGCTGAGTCTAGGGTTTATAAGCCTAAATTTATCTATCTTTTACCTACCCCTAAGCCCATCCACGTTACAACCTTGTTAAAGACCTATTGATTCAAAGTTCCAGTGCTACCTACATTAGTGGAGAGAAATTGCTACGTTCAACATATGAAGACATAAGTTAAACTTAATGATTGCAGATTAATCTTGAATAAGGGAATAAATTTAAATTGGTAAGGTTTAACATGACTTTATTAGGAAGCATTTAGTCTAAATTTTGCTATCATAAGAATGATTGAGATTAATTTGAATGATATGTATACTTAACTAAGCATAACTATCAAATTTCTTATTTTTGAGCATAAGTATATTAAATTGATAATTCTAGGAAGAATGTTGTTCTGAAGGAATTTTTCAAAGGTGTTTTCGAGAAATTCTTTTCAATTTGTGCATTACTAGGGATGAGCAATGAATTAAGTTTGGGGGTGTGGAAACACAAAAATTTACACACTTTTTCATACCCTTTTTAACTCAAATTCATCCGAATTCAGTTAAATTCTTGTCGAAAAATAATTAATTTTTATAAAATAATTAAAGTGCGCTTAAAATATGAACATGTTGAATTTTAGTTAATTTGATAATTATTTTTGATGAATTTTGGTTATTTTCGACAGATTTGCACAAAGGGCGAAAAATGGTTCGGTAGACAATGCTAAAAGCTCAAAACCGAGAAGCAATTTGAAGTATCGAGGCAAACTAAATTTCAGCCTAAGACAGTCCAAAATTATATGTATTTATTCATAATAAAATTAATTTTAATTTATATCTAATTTAATTTGGGTTAATAAATTATGATTAATTATTTATGAAAAAGTGGTCCGATTGAATCGAACCGAGTAAATCGAACCGACCAAGAAAAGGACAGCCCAAAACCGTCCAATTGCTGACCCAATTCAGCTCATTATCTGATTATTTAAGCTGCAAAAAAATTCCTTGAATACTTGTTCAAATTGCAATTAAACCCCTCCACAATTGGTGGTTTTGTAGATTTGCCCCAAGCCATATTTAGCAAAGTTGAAGCCATCAACTTTGCCACATAGATGGCCGGCCAAGGGGTGGCTCTTTGGCTTCTATTTTTAGAAAATTTCAGCTGCCACATTCAGCTATAAAAACCCCCCTTGGCTGATGATTCAACACATCCCTCATTCACATCTCTTCTCTCACAATTCTTCTCTCCTCTTTCTCTTTTTCTCTCATTTTCCCATTCAAATTTCCTTGCTCTTTTTCTGATTTCTCCTCTTGAGAAAGGGATCTTCTTCAGCCATTTTGGAGCAGAAATTGAGTGTTCATAGCAGCCTTGATCAATGGGGACAACAAAGAAGGAAGAACGGAGCAACCTAGTCAAGCCACGAAAAAACATCGGATTTGATTCTTGTTCCCTATCTCTTTAATTTTTGTTGTTTTTGTGATGAAAATATCTATAAATATTTATTTTGTTTGAATGGTTAATTTAATTAGCTTAGCTTGAATTTAATTCGTGTTGGGTTGATTGCATTTCGTCCTCTTAAATTATTAAAATTGTGTTTATACTGTTATAGGCCTCGGTAAAATGCTTGATTAAGTAAAATCATGCCTAAGTTATTCTTGCATTATAATTGTGAGGGAACTAATGAATTAATTACTAAAATGGATTGTAATTGTAATTAATTGACACAATACTAAAACAGTGCATGTTTATTCTTCTAAGGTAGCTGAAGGTTAAATTAGCATTGTATCTGGCGATACATTTGCCTTGCATAATTTGCAAGATTATTGTGATTAAATTGTTTCAAGGTAAGGATACCTTCTTACCTCACATAGTCTTTTATGTGCTTATTAGATTTAATTAATCATTTGAATTGACATAGTAATATGTAAGAGATTAGTTCAATTTAATGAGTATGTATGTGCAATAACATGTTTGCTTATTAGAATTTGTTTAATCGATTAAATTGACATAGGGATATGTTAAGAGATGAATGAATTTGTGTAGGTGAGTATGTTCATAAGTTAGCAAATTACCGAGTTGCCATGAATTTATTCGTAACAACATAAACATGAGTTTAATAATTCTAAGTTAAAGAAATGTAATTAATCTAACACAATTATGTCATCTTGATTAAATCATATTTTGAAATCGTGTATTAGAACATTTATTTTTATTTTTATTAGTTTTCTTAGTTTAAAATCTTAGTTTAAATCACCCTCTTCAAAGAAAATATTTTTTTCTTCACCAAAGTGTTTTAAATAGCATTCATAAATAATTCTTTTCACAGTCCCTGTGGGTACGATAACTCAACATTTACATGTCACTTTATTACTTGTTGCGATTGTCTACACTTGCACATTTCCGTCGTTCCACACATACGTGCCCCTGTTTGTGCTTTAGTACCCTTGAATTGCATTATGAATCGAATAACATGTGAATCGTATTCAATTTATTATTAGATTAAATGATATGTTACATTCTTACTTGGATTTATAAGCTTATTTGTTCTTATGTATTGTTTTATAGATCATTGTTGTTGACACTTTCAACAGATCAAACCTTCAACTCACATTATCCATTGACTTTGGTAGTTTTTGTATCTCCTAAGGTAGTGGCATGTATAAACTTACGTAGTTGAATTTGAGGTTGGAATGTATTTAGGATGTTATAAAATGGTTTTTGATGATTGTGTACATAATAACCAAATGTGTTTGTGTTTTGATGTCATGTATGCATAATAAGTTATTTTGGTACCATTTGATGTTTGTTAGTTTGTGTCATTTTGGTACTTATGATGCATAAAAGGTATGGCTCAAATGGTAAGCTATGTTGAAGTGTTAATGATCATATTTGAGGTATGATTTGGTAAAAGTTGAGTTACGTTTAATAATAGAAATGTGATCAACATATGCATGTTTTGGTAAGTTTATATGTTTGCAATTGAGGTTCCTTGTATGCCATATTGGTTGAATGGTTTTGGACTTTTGATTTGGTCATTTCATGTTGGATTTGGTCATGTTTGATGCTTTGATTATGTGTTTTAAAGGCATTTAGATGGTTGCTTGAATTGGTAATGGAAATGGCTTGTTTTTAGGCAAATTCATGTCTACACGGCCTGAGGCACAGGCGTCTGACTCAGCCGTGTGTGACACATGACCAAGTGACATGGCCACATACTCCCTATAGGTTTTAATGCATGCTAATCAAGCTGTTACATGACCTAACACACGGCCTGACACACGGGCGTGTGGCTTGGCCATGTGACCCAACTCAAAGAGTTACACAAGTGGGGACCTGGGCTAGGAAACGACCGTGTGCTCTTATTTTGATTGTATCATGACCTGAGACACATTTTCCCTAAACTTTTATAACTTTTGCAATTTAGTCCTCTAACTCGATATTTATCAAATTTACCATTTTCTAACAACTAAATTGAATATTCTAGGCTCTTTAACAGTCCCTATTATACATCAAATTCACTATCAAACCTTGAAATTTTGAGATTTTAGCAATTTAATCCTTCAATCAAAATCTAACAAAAATAACTTTACAAAACAACCAAATATCACAATCAAAGCTTCGAACACATAGTTATCATAAAAAATATTTAAGATTCATCAATAGAAACTTCCAAAATTTTTAACAGATTCAAATGGACCTAGTTGCAACAATCTCAAAAACATAAAATTTACAAGAAGCAGAACAAGAATGAGCTTACATACAAGCAATGAGAATTGCTGAATCTAGCTTGATAAAAATGGTGTTTTTTCACCTGAAATTTTTGGTTCCTTTACTTGTGGAAGATGACAATATTATTTTCTTATTATTTTACTTTAGCTTTATTATTAATTTACAATTATACCTCTTCTCATTTAACACACCACTAATTAATTCAACATGTAAAACCATCCATTTAACCTTACTAAGGTCTAATTACCACATAAGTCCTCCCTCCTTTATTAATTAAACCGTCCATCTCCTCTAATCCAATTATGATTACATTTTTCCATCTTTTGCAATTTAGTCCTTTTTCTCAAATTAACTAAGTAAGCAATAAAATTTAATACGACCCTAATGACTTCGTAAATATTCTATAAATAACTTGTATGAGTTGAAAGAACGGAAATTTGTGGTCCCAAAACCACTATTCCATTACCACTGAAAATGGGTTATTACAACTCTCCCATCTTAGGAAATTTTGTCCCCAAAATTGTTACCTGAAAATACATTCAGATATAGTAATTTCATCGATTCTTCCGTTTTTCAAGTCACCTCATTTGTACTCAATACCACAAGGCTTTCACCAATGGTACTCATTTATTTCAAAGTTCTTTGATTTCTTGAGCCAAAATTTTCACTGGTTCTTTAGAATACGTCAAATCTGGCTGTAATTCAATTTCACTATGAGGAATCACATGTGAAGGATCAGATCTGTACCGTCTTAGCATTGAAACGTGAAACACATTATGAATTTTCTCAAGTTCATGAGGTAAAACTAATCTATAAGCTACAAGACCAGTTCTTTTGGTAATCTCGTATGGCTCGATAAATCTCGGACTCAACTTTCCTTTCTTGCCGAATCCCAACACCTTTTTCCATGGAGAAATTCCTAAAAATACATGATCACCAATAGCAAATTCTATATATTTCCTTTTTAAATCTACTAATATTTCTAACGATCAGATGCAACTTTCAAACAATCTCGAATAATTCGAACTTTGTCTTTAATTTCTTGAATCAAATTAATCCCTACCATTTTGGATTCGCTCAGCTCAGACCAAAACAACGGTGTTTTACATTTTCTTCCTTATATAGTTTCAAATGGTATCAGTTTTATACTAGACTAATAAATGTTATTATAACCGAATTTAGCTAATAGTAGATATTTTTCCCAGCTACCTTCAAACTCGAGTTACAACATCATAGCATATCTTCTAAAATCTGTATTACACGTTCTGGCTACGCATCCGTCTAAGAATGAAACACTATACTGAAATTCATTTTAGTGCCCAAAGCCTTGTGAAGTTTACTACAAAATCTCGATGTAAATTGTAGATCATGATCAGAAATAATATATGTCGGAACTCTGTGTAATCTGACAATCTCTGCCACATATAATTCTGCTAACCTCTCAAGTGAGTAATCTATTCTGACTGGAATAAAGTGTGCCGATTTTGTCAATTTGTCAACAATTACCCAGATCAAATCTTTCTTTCTCAGAGTTACAAGCAAACCAAATACAAAGTTAGTCGTGACCCGCTCCCACTTCTACTCAGGAATCATAACAATTTGTAATAATCCTGACGACACCCGATGCTCTGCTTTTACCTGCTGGCAAATCAAACATTTAGCCACAAACTTGCAAATCTCACGTTTCATACTCGACCACCAGTACATCTGTTTCAAATTAAAATACATCTTTGTGCTACCGAATGAATGAAATATGTACTATTGTGAGCTTCTAACAGAATATCACTTTTCAAATTTAAATTATTCGAAACACAAATTCTATTACGGTAATGCAATGGACCATCATCACCAATACTGTATTTAGTAGTCAAATACTATCATCACCATCATTATCGACTTCGGTTTGTCATTTTGCAGCTCCTAAATTTTTTTGTAGAAACAAAGGTTTTGTCATCAATTCCACCAAGACAGAACCATTGACATCCAAAGCTAGATGAGCGTTCAACGCTCGAAGTGCAAACAATGATGATTTTCTACTGAGTGCATTTCCAATGACATTAGCCTTTCCCAGATGATAATCAATAACCAAATCATAATCTTTCAATAGCTCTAACCAACGTCGATGTCTTAGATTCAATTCTTTCTGGGTCATTAAATATTTTAAGCTTTTGTGATCGGTATGCACATGACATTTCTCACCGTATAAATAATGCCTCCATATCTTCGAAGCGAAGACAGTCGCGGCCAACTTAAGATCCTGAGTAGTATAATTCTTTTCATGTTGCTTTAACTGTCGAGAAGCATAAGCTACTACTTTCTGTGACTGCATTAAGACGTAACTTAAACCATTGAAAGACGCATCATTGTAAACAACATATGCCATTCCAGATATAGGCTGAGTTAACACTGGAGTTTCTGTTAACATGTTTTTTAGCTGATCAAAACTCTGTTGACACTTACCAGACCAAACAAATTCAATGTTTTTCTATAATAACCTGGTCATAGGTGAAGCAATGATGGAAAAGTTTTTAACGAATCACTGATAGTATCCGGTTAATCCCAAGAAACTTCAAACGTCAGATACATTCTTCAGAATTTTCCAATCAACAATTGTAGATACTTTACTCGGATCAACCCTGATTCCATCAGCAGGACAACATGTCCTAGAAAATCAACTTCTCGTAGCCATA
The DNA here is from genome assembly GCA_025698475.1 of Gossypium anomalum. Classification (NCBI taxonomy): domain Eukaryota; kingdom Viridiplantae; phylum Streptophyta; class Magnoliopsida; order Malvales; family Malvaceae; genus Gossypium; species Gossypium anomalum. The sequence continues at coordinate 48,047,158 of CM046963.1, forward strand.
ATTCACATTTACTGAATTTCGCGACAATTATTTTTCACACAGTTTGCATCACCACTCTTAAATATTTAGCATGATCTGACTCGTTTAGTTTATAAATCAGTATGTCATTAATGAGTAGCACAAAAAACCGATCTAAATATGGCTGAAATACCTAATTCATCTTGTCCATAAATGTCATAGGAGCATTAGTCAAACCAAATGGCGTCACCAGAAATTCATAGTGACCATATCTAGTTTTAAATACAGTTTTCGATACATCTTGCTCTTTAACTCGCAACTAATAATATCCAGATCTCAAGTCGATCTTCGAAAACACTATAGCTCCTTTTAACTGATCAAACAAATCATCAATACAAGGTAACGGGTATTTATTCTTGATGGTGGCTCTATTCAGCTGTCGATAATCTATACATAGTCTCATTGACCCATATTTCTTCTTTATGAACAAAACATGAGTACCTCAAGGTAATACACTTGGTCGAATAAATCTGCGAGCCAACAACTCTTGCAACTATACTTTTAACTCTTTCAATTCTGTAGGGGTCATCCTGTATGATGTTATCGAAATTGGAGATGTTCCAAGCACAAGCTCAATCACAAATTCTACTTCTCGAGTTGGTGGCAATCCAGGTAATTCTTTAGGAAAAATATTAACATACTTTTTGACTATCAGCACTTGTTCAACTTTTTATTCAGCCACTTTCAAATCAAGAACATAAGCTACATAAGCTTTATATCCCGTTTTAATCTATTTAAGAGCTGACAATGCTAAAACTACATTTGTAATACAATCGACCCCATCTGCCCTAACATAACTAATTCACCATTCAGACACTTCAAACTAAGCTACTTTCTTTAGCAACTTACTATTGCATTATCCTCAGACAATCAATCCATTCCCAGAATGATATCAAAATCATTAAAAGGTAACAATATCAAACTAGCTGGAAAATCATAACCCCTAACTTTCAGTGGACATGATTTACATATTTGATTAACTAAAACACACTAACCCAGTGGATTTGTAACCTTGACAGTATATTTAGTGAACTCAACAGGTAATTTCTTTTTGTCTACTAATGTAGTGCATATATACGAGTGAGTTGGTCTAAGTTCAATCAATGATATACATTAATATCAAAGAGAGCAAAAGTACCCACAATAATATCTGGGGTAGTAGCTTCCTCACGAGCCCTAATTGCATAAGCTCTAGCTGGTGTTGTCACTTCAGATCGTTCATTCATCTCACTATTCTTCCCTCGACCAGAAATAGTATTTCTAGCATTTCCAGATCGTTTACCTCTTTGTGAGGTTGTTTGTTTGATTACCAAAGTCACTCTACCTTTTCAGACAATCACGAAGGAAGTAGTCAGTAGATCTACAATGTAAACAAGCTCTCGACTTTGGCAGACACTCACCAAAATGCCTTTTGTTGAAACCATCACAAACATGAATGATTATCTCAACATTTCTTACACTTCCAACACTAGTCGTTGGAGAATCAATAGACATGAATTGCTTTGCCTTGATTTCTCTCTACCTTTAAACTCTGAAAGGGAAGCCGATCAACTTGTGTCATTTTTAAATTTCTTTGATGGAGACGTTTGAGCAGGCTTGAACGTCCCTCTTTTGTTAAAATCTCAAAATTTTGAATCTGACTGTCATTTACTTCTGTAAATTTCTTTAATTTTCTGAGCTCATTTTGAAAGTTCTACAAATTCCCGTAATTTTTATGCTGCCATAGACATACCGATATCATCATTCAACCTGTCCTCAAATCTAATACACATTTCCTCCTCATTTGATACTATATTACGGGCATACTTGCCTACCTTCATAAATTACTGCTCATAATAAGCTATAGTCTGACTCCCTTATTTTAACCCAGGAAATTCTTTCTTTTTCTTGTCAATAAACATCCGACTAACATACTTCTTCTTGAATTCAGCATGAACAAAATCCCAATTAATACGATCATTTGATGTCATCGTGCTCAAAGTGTCCCACCATAATACTGTTCATGTTTTAGTAACTACATAACACATCTCAAATAATCTTCAGGAATGCACATCAATTCCGCGAAGACTCTCTTTGTATTCATTAACCAGTACTCAGCTTTTGCAGGATCATCATACACCTTGCCTGTGAATTATTTTGCTCCAAATTTCCTCATTTTATCTACAGATACCCGAGTAAGCATCACATGTACAATATTTTAAGGACCTAGGGGTGTCGGAGGAGGCACAATAGGGGTAGAGGTGGCAGAATTGAAAGACTTGCGTACTTGAATTCCTTGAATCATTGGTTCATCATTCCGAGAAAAAAATTTCATTTTATCACCAAAGGAATATAGAATCGAGGCACTATTACTTGCTTTAAGGTTCAAAGCTTGTGTAACATCTCGAAATAAGGACTAAATGGAATAGTGGTTGCGAAACCACAAATCTGAGATAGAAAAGTTTATTTCAATTAATTTTTATGATTTACTTAGTGATTAGATGCATATGTTAGAGTATTGATAAGAAATTTTATAGATTGCATGTTTAATTTGCCTATTAGGTCTTATTTGCAAAAGTTGCTGTAACAGCCTGATTTAGGGCCTAAACGGAATGATGATTTTAGAACCACGAATTTGAAGTCAAAAAATTTATTCTGATTAAGTTTTAAGGTTTATTTATTGATTAAAATATTGTGTAAAAATATCGTTAAGAAATTTTACTGATAAAGTGCTTAATTGGACTTTTAGGACTAAATTGCAAAAGTTGCAAAATATATGTTCTAATTCATAAGTACTTGATTGAAATGGGAGTTTAAAGAGAAGGTCCTTAAATGGTAATTAGACCATTATATTTCGTTTGGACAAAAATGGGCATGAATAGGACAAAATTTTAAAGAAAGGCCTTAAGGGCATTTTAGTCATTTGGTAATTAAAAGAAATAAAAAGGGGAAATAAAGCCAAAATTGACTCATCTTTTTCATGGAGGCCAAAATTAGCATGGGGGAATCCATGGGTAGGGTTTTCAAGCTTTCCAAGCTCAATAGTAAGTCCGTTCTAGCCCCGTTTTTCAAGTTCTTTACTTTTTTTGGAATCTCGGTAACTTGATTAAGCTTGTTCTAGCAATAATTTAAGCTAGGGTTCATATTTGGAAAAATACCCATAGGTGAAATGTGTTTATTTTGATGTTTTATGGTAGAATATGAAGGCTGAAATTATATTAAACAACTTTTGTTAAGCGGTTTTAAGCAAAAATGAGTAAAACGGCTTAATCGGTAGAAGTTGTTATTGTTCATAACTATGTGTTATAGTGAGAATTTGATGTTGCCATAGAAGGTAAAAATGATCAGCATGTCATAAATTATAAGAATAAGGAATGAATTTTAATTTCTGAGCCTAGGGGCAAAAGTGTAAATATGCAAAAGTTTAAGGGCAAAATTGTAATTTTGCCAATGTTTGAGTTAAGGACTGTTTTGAATAGTACATTAATTAAATAAGTAAAATATGATGTTTTAGATCCCGAAAAATGAGATTTGAACCTAGAATGGGAGAAAAATCAAAAATTGGGAAAGTTGGTAAAGTGGCCGTTTTAGTATCGAGGTAAGTTCATATGTATAATAAGCATTAATTTATGCATGTTTCAATGTAATATTTATATATTAACTATGATTTCCGAGGTGTTGAAAGTAAGTATAATTATGGTGATTTAAATGTTCAATATTAATTCGACATGGAAATGAGAAAGTATGTAAGTTTGTATGTAAATATTACATTATCTTTATTTACGCTTTTATATTTCAGCATATTTTATGTATTGTAGCTGATTTTTGAATTATAATTGACTATTGGAAGAATGGAATAAAGTATTAGATAGTGAGATACTTCCCGTTTGAACCTTCAAAATCGAAAGATACGGATGGTATGTATCTAGGTCACATGTGTAATACGGGATGTATACCATGTGTACAAGAGAGCTACGGGATATATTTAGCTAGGTCGTATGCGTGATTCCAGGTGAAGGACACCATGTAGACAAGAGAGCTACGAGATAAACTGGCTAGGTCACATGGGTGGTACTAAGTGTTCACCATGTGTACAAGAGAGCCAAAATTATGTGTACAATCGAGTTAGGTCACATGAGTGGTGCTAAGTGAAGCCCACTATGTGTACAAGAGAGCTTCAATTTTAAAGGTGGGCTATGTGCGATACCATCGCGTATCTGTTATTATTTCGAAGCGTTCAACTGGGAAATGGATTAAATGAAATTGTGTATGACTTTGTGATGATAAGTGTAAGTATATACATGTGTAACTTATGAGCAATATGCTCGATATGTGATTGGAAATTAGAAAGATTGTTATGGGTAAGTGATGAATACAATTGAAGTTGAAAGATCAAAATTGACAATAAAACTGTTCGGGATAGTTGTAGTGATGGGAATCTAAAAATTTACCCAAAATAGTAGAAATTGAATCAGAGACTGAATGAAATATCAAATTAGAGCTTAATGAATCTATTTTTCATATAATAGAAACAGAGCAAGCAAAGGAATTCTATATTATGAGATATTTAAGTTTTTGAGAGACTGGTTCAGAATGACTACGTGATCCCCTGTTTTGACTTGGAAAAATCATTAAAAATTGTACAAAATAATTAGAGAATATAATTTATATGCTTAAAATCCTTAATGAGTCTAGTTTCAAATAATATAAACGAGAACATCCTTTGAATTCTGTACGAGGAGAAAATTGATTCGTAGTGAAGAATGGTTAGGGCAGTTGAGCAGTGAAATAGTGGTAACTTCAATGAATTAAATGTACAGATTGGCTAGGCCAAAAATTCTAACAATTTTATGGTAAGAATATACATGAATCTAGTTTCAAGGAAAATTAACAGTTTGTAATTTGGAGTTTTGTAGCTCCAGAAATAAATAATTTAGCTCCTGGTACTCTACTAGACAACTTATTTTGAACCTATTTATGATTGTAATAGTGAAAGTATGTGTGTTTGTGATGGTAATATTCCGGGAACATATTGTGACTTTGTTTAAAGTATGATAATGTATTGTTATTAATATTTACATATTTACTTACTAAGCTATAATACTTACTCCCTTCCTTTTTTTTTTCCTATAGTGTCATGAGATGTTCGCTTTCGAGTTGGAGGTGGGAGGTTAAATCACACTATCAAACTATTGATCGATATATAAAGGTTTTAAAGTATTTTTAAGTCTTTGACATGTATGGGGACTCGTTTAATTGTTACTAAGTTGCTAGGAGTTGGCCTAAAATACTGACCTATGTTAATTGAAGGTCTTTATTGTATAAAGTCATTTAATGAAGATAGTCTTGATTATGTTATTAATTAAATGATGCAATTTATGAATGTGCATGCTTGCCTATGTGTGCGGTTGAATTAAAGCATGATATGGGCCTTGTAAGCTCTTTTTAAGGGACAGCTTGAATGTGTTTGAAAAAGTTTTAAATTAGAGTGAAATTATGAATCGATTTTTATATGATGATTAGTGATTAAGTCTGGTAATGCCTCGTACCCTTTCTGACGTCGAACACGGGTAAGGGGTGTTACAGCTTGAACATTACTTTCAGATTCGTTAACTACAACTTTATTCAACTCACTAACATCTTGAATCTATAAGAAAATACAATATTAGAGCAGATCGAAAGCATCACACTATCACAGGGTATATGTGGCATGTATATACTAAACTCTACTCTGCTACATTAGTCCTAAAACTGACTAAATTGTAACTCTAATACCACTAAATGTAACACCCTTAACTTGTCTCTTTTGTCAAATTAGGGTTACAGAGTATTACCATATAATCAAAAACATTTAAACATCATATCATTCATCATATTAATAGTATCATAAACCATTCATTCACATGCATACAGTCCCTAAATCGAGCCTTCGAGACCCTAGAAATAGCTTGGAAGCAATTTGGGACTAATTTGAAACAATTTGGAAAGTTGACGACAAAGTCAATTTGAAAAACAAGGGTCATACGACCATGGGACATCGTCCTAGGCCATGTAACCTTCAAAAAAAGAACACACAGCTGTGTCTCAGCCTGTGCCCTCACCCGTGTAACTCACTGAGTAGGGTCACACGACCGTGTGCCAAGACGTGTATTAGGCTATGTTACTCACTGACTTGAATCCCTTTGAAATACACAGATGAGAGACGGTCGTGTTGCAAGGCCATGTGCCTCACATAGCTAAGTGGCATGCCTGTGTCCCAAGCCGCGTGGACACAAAATTTACCTAAAATCAAACCATTTCAACGCCATTTCATGCATAAAAATTCAATCCAATTATGTACGCTTTCAAGGGACCAAAACATCATCCAATCACACCTATAAATGCCACTTCCAAGACCCTAATTCAACTAACTAAAGTACAAACAGGGGCATGTATGTGCAATCATACAATAATTTTCTATAAACATAAACACAAGGAGTAATTCATTTATGTATTGAAATATTATAAACTTACCTACTATTCGATTTCGACCACCACGCAGGGACTAATCAACTATTTTCCCTTTTCCTAGGTTATTATCTTTTTGATCCAAGTTTTGATCTATATAATAATTAAATACAATACATTAATCTCATTCACATTTCACATTCCATTAAATGCATATGACCCTTAAATTTTTATTAATTACAAATTTTCCCTAAACTTTTATAACTTTTGCAATTTAGTCCTCTAACCCGATATTCATCAAATTAACTATTTTCTAAGTACCAAATTACAACAAAATATTCTAGGCTCTTTAACAATCCCTATTATATATCAAATTCACTATCAAACCTTGAAATTTTGACAGTTTCACAATTTAATCCTTCAATGAAAATCTAACAAAAATCTCTTCCCAAAACAACCAAATATCACAATCAAAGCTTCAAACACATAGTTATCATCAAAAACATTCACGATTCATTAATGGAAGCTTCTAAACTTTATAATATATTCAAAAACAAAAGTACAAGTTAGTTAGAACTTGTTACAACAATCTCAAACATAAAAATTACAAGAAACGGTACAATAATGAGCTTACATGCAAGTAATGAAATGGTCGAACCTAGCTTGATAAAAATAGTGTTCTTTCACCCTAGTTTTTCGGTTCCTTCACTTGTTGAAGATGACAATGTTATTTTCTGATTATTTTACTTTAGTTTTATTATTAATTTACAATTACGCCCCTTTTTATTTAACACAACTAAGTAATTCAACATGTAAAACTGTCCAATTAACCTTACTAATGTCTAATTACCATATAAGTCCTCCCTATTTTAATTAAACCATCTATCTCCTCTAATTCAATTATGATTAGGTTTTTCCATCTTTTTACAATTTAGTCCTTTTTCTCAAATTAACTAAGTAAACAATAAAATTTCTTCACCAAAATTTAATATGACCCTAATGACTCCGTAAGTATTCTATAAATAACATGTACAAGTCGATACAATGAAAATTTGTGGTCCCAAAACCACTTTTGGTCACACTGAAAAATGGGTTGTTACAAAAACCTTTAACGAACAGTCGATAATTGTAACATCCCGAAATAGGGCCTAAACGGAACAGTGGTTGTGAAACCACAAATCTGAGGTAGAAAAATTTATTTTATTATTATTTTGAGGTCTATGATATGTTTGCATGATTGTGTGAAAAGTTCGTGAAGAAATTCTATGCATAAAGTACTTAATTTGAAATTAGGGACTAAATTGAATAAATTGCAAAACTTGTGTTCTAGAAGTATTTTGCATAAAATTGAATTAGAATATTAATTAGGAGGTCTTAAATAGCAATTTGACCAATTTTAAGTTCATGGACAAAATTAGGACATGGAAGGAATTTTTGAAAGTTTAGTAGTAAGGGCATTTTGGTCATTTAGGGTAAAATGAATTAAAATACAAAATTAAAAGCCAATTTTGCTCATCTTCTTCATGGAGGCCGAAATTAGCATGGGGAAGCCATGGCTAGGGTTTTCAAGCTTTCCAAGCTCAATAGTAAGTGATTCCAAGCCCGTTTTTAATGTTCTTTACGTTTTTGGAATCCCGGTAGCTCGATTAAGCTTATGCTAGTAATAATTCAACCTAGGGTTCATATTTGGAAAAATACCCATAGGTGAAATGTGTTTATTTTGATGTTTTATGATAGAATATGAGGTTTTAAATTATGTTAGACAACTTGTACTACTCGGTTTTAAGCAAAAACGAGTAAAAGGACTTAATTGGTAAAAATACCTAATAGTCATAAGTGCTTGTTAGAGTATGAATTTGATGCTGCCATAGAAGGGAAAAATGACCAGCATGTCATGAAACATAAGAAAATAGGCTGAAGTTTAATTTACGAGCTTTTGGGCAAAAGTGTAAATATGCAAAAGTTTAGGGGCAAAATTGTAATTTTTCAAAATATGATTTTGAGTCAATTTGAATAATGTGAGTCCTAATTAGACTATATTTTAAATGATAGAGCAAGGAAAACTGAAATTCGGGCTAAAATGGAGAAAATACCAAGTTGTGGACGAAATGGTAAAAGTAGCTATTTTTGCATACGAGGTAAGTTTCTGATAAATAAATGCAATGTTCTTTTATTTTACATTATTATTGTTAATTTCAGAATTTATATACTTATTTTATGAGGATATTTAAAGTCGAATTAAAGCGAAGTGATAGAGAAAAAGCATTAGGAAGCCCAGTTTGAACCTTAGGAATATTAGGATATTGGGGTTGTGAGAGACAGACAGAGACAGTAAATGGGCCATGTAAGTCCATATCAGTTATATGGCTTTGGAGACAGGAATGAGCCATGTAAGCCCATATTATATATATATGGCATTGGAGACAGGAATAATTCATGTAAGTCCATGTCGAAGACATGGCATTGGCAGGATATTGATAGACAGGAACGACCCCAGTATCCTTAGTATTCCGAAAGTGGTTCAATGGGTCATTATACACGTTAAATTACAGTGAATTATCAGCAAAAGGGAAGGTAGATTATATTTATGAATAGTGAAAGGTCAGGTAAGAAAGAAGGTAAGTAAGTAAAGAAGAAGGTAGAAAATGAGAAGTAAAGAAAGTTTATGAGGCTAGGTGACATTATGTATAATCATTCATTATCTTTGAATGTTGTAATTTATTTGCTTGTAAGCTTACTAAGCCTAGTGCTTACTCTCTTTTTTTTTTCTTATAGTTTTTATCAAGCCACTCGGGGATCGAAGGAAACGTCGGAGACCCGATCACACTATCGAAGAAATCACATTGGTATAGTTAGACGTTTAGTTTTGTGTATGGCATGTATAGGAACTTGGTTTCTTTTGATATGATATGATCAATGAATGATGTGTAAATACTTGCTAGTGATTAGTTAATAGAATGGCTGATGATATACATGTTTAATTGTATGTATGAATAAGTAGTAACCATCACATGAAAACTAAGAAAAATGTGAAAGTAACTTAAAAACAGATTTAAGTATCAGAAATAATGTGATTTTGAAAAATCACTAAAAATCTTAGAGACATGGTTTGATGGTGAATAATATATTAAATTAAATCTTATTATGTCTATTTTCTTATGGAATAAGCAAAACAGGTAAAGGTATTATATTTTATAAGATATCTGAGTTTTAGTGAAACAGGGTCAGAGAAAATTCTAGATCCCCTGTTTCAAATTTGGAAATTCACCATAAATTGTAAAAAAATAATTAGGTGGTGTAATTTATATGGTTAGAATCCTTATTGAATCTAGTTTTAATAGAAACAAACAGTATAGTTATATTAATTTTTTATATGGAGAAAAGTGGTTCGTAGTAAGTAGAGGTCAGTGCAGTCGAATTCTGAAACAGGGGTAACTTTAACTAATAAACTGTACTAATTGGCTGAGTCAAAAATTCTAGAAAAAAATTAGTAGATAGATATATGAGTCTATTTTCAGGAAAAATTTACGGATCTTAATTTTGAGTTTTGAAACTCGAGAAATGAATTTTTAAGCAGCTATGACGCAGAAAAACAGTTTATTCCGAAAATTAAAATAAGTGGTTTAGAGTTGTTTAAAAGGTAAGATAAGTTTAGTAACACCTCAAGCTTGACTCCGGTGACGGTTTCGGGCGTGGGGGCGTTACAATAATATTCAGCCAAACCTAGAAAAACTTTGATTTCAGTAACATTTTTCAAAGGCTTCTAGTCTAGAATAGCTAATATTTTACTCGAATCTACTCATATGCCATCTGTTGATACCACGTGACCCAAAAATCTGACTTCTTGAAGTTAGAACTCATATTTGCTAAAATTTTATAATAGTTGTTTATCGCACTAAGTTTGCAATATTATTCTCAAGTGCTGAGTATGCTCAATCTCAATGAAGATCACCACAAATTTTTTTGGATACGGCCAAACTATTTTGTTCATCAAGTCCATAAACACAGCAGATGCATTCGTTAAACCAAATGGCATAACTAAAAATTCATAATGCCTATACCTGGTTCTGAAAGTTGTTTTTGACACATTTGAATATTTAACCCGAAGCTGATAATATCCACAGCGTAGATCGATCTTTGAAAAAACTTTTCAGCTAATAAAACAAATCATCAATATGAGGCAACGGATACTTGTTCTTGATTGTGACTTTATTAAAATATCGGTAATCAATACATAAATGCATCAATATGTCTTTTTTCTTAACAGGCTTATTCTTTCATAATTCGCCACAAATGCTAATTCTTTCATAATTCTCCACAAAGGCTTATTGTTTCATAATCCACCACAAAGGCTTATTCTTTCATAATTCACCACAAGGCTTACTCTTTCATAATTCGCCACAAAGGCTTATTCTTTCTTGTCGTGTTTACGACATGGATTTTCCTAATTCACAATACATGAGGTTTGCCCATCATTGTCCTGAGACACGTAGAGAACCCCCTTGGGTAATCACCATATTTAATTCCTTTTAGATGGTGCCATGGACATGGACTTTTCCTTCAGAGTTCATATTTAAAGTCTTGATGGACCCCTTTTAGACAACTTGTGAAGAATAGACATAGACTCTTTATGCATCGAAACAAACTAAGCACGATCATCTAGATCTACTAATATCCAACCAACATAACATACATCTCATATTATACATTCTAGACATTTAGATACAACCATAATTCACTCTATATTACTCATAAATCATCGATATCATGCTAAATCCTTCAAGATCTCAACATTACCATTCAATTAGTATGCCATAGATATCATGGTATGAATAATACGCATGTAAGAGTCAGTATCGAGACTCACCTGGCCACCTTAGATAGTAGCTTGAACTCTAGATTCAACTTCCAACAAGTAAATATAGCCACAACTACATATAAAACATATGAACACCATTAAAACTCATTCAAATACTATATATCATCATCTCAACCACGGATGATCCCCATGCAAAGCTATATTTCTTTATTTTACTATTCAATCACATAAAGCAGACTTACTTTTTTAGAGGTAACATGCAAGACTATAATGCTTATCTAAGATATGAAACAACCTTCTGAATGAACTCAAATACTTAGTTTTAGCTTAAGAAGAGAGAAGTATACTCACCCCCAAGGAAATCACAACAATATATTTAATTTCTTAAATGGAATAAAGAAAAGAGGAAACTCTCATTTTTCTTAAGTCCATATCATAATACATGTTTATGACCCATGTTCTTATAGTGGAACCTGACATGTGTCACATCTTTATTGAATTGTCTTTTCCAAGGGTTTATAACTTTCGAGAAACCTAATTGAGTACCCTAATTTACATCTAGTTGGTTCCTAACCAACTTACCTTGTAACTTAACTTGCAGAGTGCTACAAATAAAAGGGCGCACTACCCCTTAGGCGTGAACTTTTTCCATAATACCTTTTTACTTGTCTAGCATCCTACTCCAACAAACATGAAAATCTGATATCAAACCACCATTATCTTACAAACATATAATGGAATACACCCGCTCTATAAACTGAAAGATGTACTTGGGTGAATACAACCCTACCAAACAAACTAGTTTAGAACTACACATCAAACCTTATACCTATCACAACTAGGATGTTACAACTCTCCTCCCCTTAACAAAATTTCGTCCTCAAAATTTTCATCCCACAAAAAATTTCAATTATCAAGATAAACTTAGTTTTACACGCCAAACACAAATAAGAAATGATACAAATTCCCTTACATACACTTCAAAGTTTCCTTCTCGTTGGCGTACTCCTTGAAAATCTTAATAAGAAGATTTCACTATATTGTTTCTTTGGACAAAATAAAAATTTTGGTGGTTAACCACTTGAACTCAGTTTTTATACACTTATCCTCCTGACAAATGTCAACCATATATTAGAGAATTCAAATAGTTTTCACAAAGTGACTTCTTAAGCACGTTTACATATCTATAAAACAGAGACTCCAACCTTCTTTTAACACTTTTACTAAACCCTTCAATTTCCTAATAGTTTTTTTTTATTCCTCTTCCTTACTTCATCTTCTCCAATTCCAGGTCTTTTAAAGTTAATCCTATCTTCTTTTCATTTCCTTACTTTTTCCTATTTTCATTTAGAAAGCTAGAGAACGAATGCCTGCAATAAGGGCCAAAACCAGAGTAATCGAAACTCAACCCAAAAATTTCTCACCATTTTTGGACCTCAAGAACTCAAGAATACCCTCCATGCTTTTCCACTACTTCTTATGAGAGCAACACTACACAAGAAAAAGCACACTCTGGTTGCTCGAGGTTTTCATTACCCAAATTTTGCTTACAACATTATACTACCACCAAGGTGTCGCTTAAGTGACAACACCCAAAGTTCTATCCTTCCCTTGATTCTTCTAAAGGTTGGCTTCCATCTGCCATTACACTTGTTCTTTTGTTCAGTATTGTTAGAATATGGCATCGCACCGGGGTAATTGTTAGCCTTGTCCTGGTAGACCCTGGTAGCCTACTTCATAGATTGTTGCACACGCAATGAACAACCACTCTTAGGGGTTTTCTAGAGATTCTATCAGTTGAAGATTACCAGATAACGGGTTAATGTTGGATATGCCAACTTTAGTGTTTAACAAGGCTGTGAACCACTAATTCAAAATAGTCTTTCTAATCTTTACTAGAAAAAAGAGAAACTCATAAGGGTCGTTTGTAAACTTGAAAAGTGATTTGGCCTTCCCACCTATTGGTAACTACCCTAAGAAGTACTGATTGCATTAGTTGGCTAGATGACTATAATGTGCCTTTAGCTTTGGAAGCTTGGCCATTCAATGGCAACACTATCTTGGCACAAATCATAACCGGGCACGCAAGAGAACCCTGATTTTATTTTTTTGAATTTTTTGGCATACGTTCCCGAAATTAGCTTATCACTCCTGATATTCCTTACTCTTCTTCATCCTCTTCAAGCAAGGTTAATACTTGCATTGATGGTATAAGATTCAATCCAAAACCTCATACTTTTCTCAACCAAGCATTATATATGGACATTAAGGCTATTTTGGAAAACTCTCATGCTAAAGAAAGAGCTACAATTTCTTCTTCCAAGAAACTAGTCAGAAAGAAGTATCAAAAGATAGGGTCTAGTCGGAACAATGGTTTTGAGACCATAAATTTGAAGTAGAAATAATTATTTTATGATTCTTATGAGGTCTATGATATGATTACATGCTTGTGTGACAATTTCATGAAGAAATTTTATTGATAAAGTGTCCAACTTGACATTTAGGACAAAATTGTAAAAGTCACAAAATATGAGTTCTAGAAGCTTTAAGCATGAAATTGCCATGGATTATTAATTAGAGGTCCTTAAATAGTAATTTTCCCAATTTTTATTTTTATGGACAAAAATGGGCATGAATAGGAGAAATTTGAAAGAAAGGCCTTAAGGGTATTTTTTTCATTTGGTTATAAAAGAATAAAAAGGGAAAATAAGTCAAAAATTGGTGTCCATCTTCTTCATGTGTGCTAAAAATCACAAGGAGCCATAGCTAGGGTTTTGTTCAACTTTCAAGCTCAATAGTAAGTGCACCCTAGCCTCTTTTTAATGCTCTTTACATTTTTGAAACCCTCGTAACCCGATTTACCCATTTCTAGCCATATTTTGAAGTAGGGTTCATGTTTGAAATTTGACCCATGTATGACATGCATGTGTTTTGATGTTTAATGGAAGAATATGAATGTTTGATGTGTGATAAACATCTTTTACTAAGTGATTTATAGTGAAAATGGCTAAAAAGGACTTATTTGTAAAGTTCATAAAATGAGTAGTAAGATGTACGATTTAATGAAAAATGTGTGCTGCTATGAGCATGTTATAAGTTCAGCTAGGCTTGGGTAACAAAGAAAATAAACACATTTCATTTTACGAGCCTAGGGGCTAATTTGTAATTATGTGAAAGCTTAGGGGTAAAAGTAATTTTTCCAAAGTATGATTTATGGACTGATTTGAACAATGTGATAATTAAATAAGTGATATTTTCTATTATAGATCAAGAACAACGGAGTCCAGACCTAAACCAAGGAAAGAACAAGGTTGTGGACTAAATCGAATAGTTAGTCGTATTTTGGTACCGAGGTAAGCTCGCATGTAAATATGCAACATTACATTATTATGTTTTTAATGCTTTAATCTTGCATGAATTGTATAATTGTCTTTGTGGATATAATTAATGATGACTTGATGACGATTCGACGAAGGTTGATATTTCGAAACCTCGATTGAACCTTAGGAATAGTTAGATACAAATGTCATGACATTAGAGCTATGTGATCCCATTTCTGGGACATGGCATTGGCATCGATATTTGATCCCATGTAAGACCATATCTGGGATATGGAATTGGCATTGATATGAGATTTCGTGTAAGACCATAGCTGGGCTATCGGCTTCGATCTGTGATCCCATGTAATACTATATCTGGGATACAACATTGGCATCCTACTACGTGATGAGAGTTCCCGAGTATCCTTTAGTATTCCAAGTGGTTCAATAGGAAATCCAATGATTATGTCAAAGATATGACAAGGATTGATCATGTTGAAAAGGTACAGGTATGTACACAAGCTCATAAATATTGAGATTATGAAACGATGAGACCTCGGTAAGAAGTGAATGAATGAATTATGATCATGAGTTTTATTGTACATTATGTAAATGACATGACTTAAAAAGTACCTATGATACTTGATGACATTGTGATAATATTATTATGTTATGTGTATAATAATGCATGGTTAATGTTGTCGATTATTATATGCAAACTTACTAAGCTTTATGCTTACTCCCCTTTCTTTTCATTTTCTTATAGTATCGCCAACCTAGCTCAGGGATCGAAGGACGTCAGAGCTCGATTCACACTATCGAACTAATCTTTTGAGAATAATGAATCCAAGTATTTTGAGTATGGCATGTATAAGGACTTAGTCTTTTTGTTATATGTCATATTGGTTTAGCCAAATGTGTTGGCTTATAATGATTTGATGATTCATTTTGCATATGGCCATGAGATATGGCTCATATTAATTATGGGGATGTAATCCTATTCGTATATGCATGCATGTGATATGGTCACTCATAGTGTGGTTAAATTCATTTGGCATGGATGGATTGTGAATATGATCATGGATGTTTGATGATGGAATTGTGAGTAAATGGCATAATAACAACTAAGGCATGAATGAATAAAATGGAAGTAAATTGATGTTACATATTGTATGTAATTTGGTAAGTTTGGTCTAAATAAAATATGAAGTCTTAAGCTAGTGTAAATTTATATGAAGTTTATATGCATAAGCCATGTTTATGATTGTGTAAGTGCTCATTTATGCTATGTAGGATATCATTGAGATGTGTAAGTGTGCCTGTGTTATTGAGGGTGATAAAAGGCTTGGAAAATAGCCTCAAAGTTGTCCACACGGGCAGACACACTGGCGTGTGTCTAGACCGTGTGTGACACATGGTCTGCCCCATGGGCGTGTGATCCGGCTGTGTGTCCCCTGCACCCTAATTAGGTAAAATAAAATGTCCAGTAGTAAACACACGTGCAGAGACACGACCGTATGTCTCAGCCATGTGAAGGACACGATCTCAGCACATGGGCGTGTGCCTTGGCCATGTAAAATCTACACCTGATTTTTGGAATTCAATTCGCCACACAGCCTAAGGACACGGACGTGTGACTTGGCATGTGACCCTAATTGTGTTGATGACATCATAAACAGAGAGTTACACAGACTGAGGACACGGGCGTGTCCTAAGCCATGCGGGCGTGTGTGACCACACGGCCTACCCACACGGGCATGTAACCCTCCAAATCTATAAAATTTTCTAAGTATCGCAAAAGTTCCGTAAGTTCTCGGTTTAGTCCCAAACCACACTCAATGTATGTTTTGGGCTTCGTGGGCCCTTATAAGGGACAATATGCTTGTGTATAAATGGTTTTAATTTGGGCAAAATTTTATGGCCCGATTTTGTATGAAGGTTTATGTTTGATTTTGGTAACGCCTTGGACCCTGTCCCGGTGTCGAATACGGGTAAGGGGTGTTACACCTTGTAATAGCCCATTTTTAAGGTTAATTGGAAAAATGGTTTCGAGACCACAATCTAAAGTCAAAATTTTTATTTTATTATTTTATTAAGGTTTACAATATGATAGAATGTTTGTATGAAAATTTCGTAAAGAAATTTTAACGTTTGGATGTTTAAATTGATAAAAGGACTAAATCACGTAAAGTGAAAAATATGAGCTCTATAGTTTAAATGCATTAAATGGCTAAGAGATAAAGTAGTTGTGGGATTTATGTTGTAATTATCCCTTTTATATTGAAAGTGGACGGTTAGGTGCATAATTTGGTGAAATATTAATGTTTATAACAAAGGGTAAAATGGTAATTAGTGTAATTAGTTATATTAAATAAAAAGAAAATAATTTGATGCTTATTTGTCATCATCTTCCACCGAATGAAGAAAGAAAAGAATGCCATGGATGAGCTTCAAGGTTCGACTACCTATTGCCCAAGCATATGAGTCCGTTTTTACTTTATTTTTGATTATTTTTTATGTTTTTGACATCGTTGCTTCGTAATCTAGCTAGCCCATACCTTCTATTTTAAAACTTTTAAAGTATTTGGATGATTCCATTGTTGAATGTTTGAGTATCTTGATGTTTAATGATAGAAAATAAAATTTTGATGTTAGATTAATGAGTTTTGTTAAGTGAATTTTAGTAAAAATGTCAATTTTGGACTAAATTGTGAAAATGATAAATTGTGTGGTAAAAGTGTGAATAAATAAAAATATGGGCTGTTATGAGCATGTATGAAATTCAGCTAGCTTGGGCTATGATGAAATTGATTAAATTTGCATTTTAAGAGCTTAAAGACTAATTTGTAAAAAGGTCAAAAGTGTAAGGGTAAAATAGTAATTTTACCAAAATATGAAATTGAGTTAAAATGAATAGAATATGAATTGAAATAGCTGAATTTGATTGATTAGATCAAGTTAATCCTCGTACAAGTTATATTGAAGGAAAAATAAAGTTTCGGACTAGTTGATCCATTTCGACATTTTGACGATTGAGGTAAGTTCATATGCAAATAAATGTCTTTAAATTGAATTATACATGTTTAATTGTCATTGAATTGCTATAAATGTTGAACGAGTACTTATGACCAAGAATCAACAGAATTACAATATCTAAAAGTCCCATACGAACCTTAGGAATAGTATAGGATACGAATGTCATGACATTAGGTTACCGAGATGTGATTACATGTAAGACCATGTCTGGGACATTGGCATTGTATTGTGATTACGTGTAAGACCATATTTGGGACATTGGAATCATTAATTGATTACGTGTAAGACACTGTCTGGGACAGTGGCATCGATATGTGATAACATGTAAGACAATATCTGGGATATGGCATTATACAAGCTATATTTGATTGTCGAATTTCCTTAACAATTTTAAATGGTTCAATGGGCAAAGTCAAGTCGAGAAAGACTGTGTGAATAAGTTAAATGACTCAGGCACGTACGAGACTCATACGAGTATTGAAAAGGGAAGTATTTGATGAATTTACTTATGACATTGAATATGTGTACAAAGGGAAAGGTTTAAGAAGTTATATGTGCATATTTAAAGTTTACTTATTGATAGAAATGATGTTGATTCATATGGTAACTTTATTTTTATATGGCTTACTAAGCTTTATAGATTACTTTGTGTTATTTTTCTATGTTTATAGTGAGTCGGAGGCTCGCTCGGGTTGGAAGTCATTGGAGATCTTATCACACTATCCAGCTATGGTTTGGTACTTATAATTTTTGTGATATTGGTTATATGGCATATATAGGTTTTGTGGTTAATTATTGAGTATAAGTCAATTGGTGATTAATGCATATGTGCTTGATATGTATTTAGCCATGAGACTTGGCATGATAATGATGTATAGACTATGGTCATTTTGGTATGGTTGTTAGATATGTATATGGTCATTTGAAATGGCTTAATAATGATTTTGGTTGATGGATATAATGTGATCTTATGTTTTGGCATGGTTGGTGTAAAATGTGTGGTTTGGGTTAGAATGCAAATGTGGTAACAATGTGGTTTAAGAAATGGCATGTATTGGTATGAAATTGAAATGTTGAATTGGTATGGTATTGAGGCTTAAATTTTATGGTGTGTATTGGTAAAAAGACACATGTTAGATATAGATTAAAATTGTTGGTAATGGTATATTGTTTTGGTAAGTTTTGGATAATGATTTGATTAGTGAAGTGGTTAGAGATGAAATGGCATGATTTGTGTATGAATTGGTATGTTTGGTTGCTTATAAGTGTATTAAAATGGTATGATATGAGCTTGTGTAGGTATGTAAAAAAAGGGTGGCAATTTGGCTTTGCAAATGGCCTATTTTTGTCCACACGGGCGTGTGTCTTTGTAACATCCCGAAATAGGGCCTAAATGGAATAGTGGTTGTGAAACCACGAATCTGAGGTCAAAAATATTTATTTCGATTAAGTTTTAAGGTTTATTCATTGATTGAATAATTGTGTGAAAATTTCGTGAAGAAATTTTATGTATAAGTGCCTAATTTGATAATTAGGACTAAATTGTAAAATTAGCAAAATGTGTGTTCTAGATAATAAAGGGGATTTAATTGAAATGGGTTCTTAAAGTGGAGGTGTAACACCCTGAATTTGGGCCTAAAAGTTTTGGGCCTTGAGCATGGGAGCGGTTGAAGGCAGCTTGTAATATTTTGTTGTGCATGTAAATTTTGTTAATGAAGGTTTGTTTTAGTGGTTAAGTGTGCTGAGAAGTGTTGGAGAAGTCCCCGGGTTCAACACGGACTCTAGCAAAAATTTTGGTTTAAGGTGAATCAAACCCTGGGTGCAGTAGGTAGGCCTTAAGAATATTGTTGGAGAAATTTTGCCACAAAAAGCCTTGTGGTCTAGTGGCAAAGTAGCGCCACATAAGAGGCAGGAAGGTGGCGTCATAGAGTTGGCAAGGAGGTCCAAGGTTCGAAACTCATGGCAATCAAAGAGCATTTATTTTGCTAATGAAAGGCAAGAGTTGGTGTTGAATTTAAACTCGATGATGGAGGATCCCACATCGGGAAGCTAACATAAGAGTGGATGCGAAGCTGGCTTTAAATAGAGAGAACCATGAGGAGAGTAAATGTACCTTTCTTGGCTGATCCCTTTCGCTTTATGGCGTGCTCGTTTGGGTTGGGCATCGGCTAAGAGTGCTCGAAGCACGGATTAACTCCAGTTTCCTATCAGGTGTGTATTTTTTCACTACCCTGGCTATAGGATGACTACTTCGGGCCGCGATGGGCCGAAAGGGACCATGTGGGCCCAATGGGCTACGGGCCCAATTGGATAAGTTGTTTGATTGTGTAGTAAATATTGGACTAGGCTAGGTGAATCTCATATCTGTGGCTAGATTTGGGTTAAAAGGGCCACACGAGCGTGTGGGCCCACTTGGGCCAAGAAAGGGCTTTAGGCCCGTTCGTATTACTATCCCTGTTTAGAATACTTTAGTTTACCAAATTACTGAAATACCCTCGACTTGTAAAATTACCAAAGTACCCCCGATTTATAGAATTACCGTTTTACCCTCAATTTACAAAACTATTGAAATACCCCTGTAGGGTAGAATTACAGAGATACCCTTGTGGGGTAAAATTACCATTTTGTCCCTGGGGTGTTAAATGACCGTTTTGCCCTTGTGGGCAAGTGACTGACTTGGATTGTGTGGTTGACAGATTTGATTGTGAATATATGTTGGTGATATGAATGACTTGACTATGATTGTTTGATTCAAATATGGGCATGATATTCTGGTTCTGTATGTTGTATGCCATGACATGTATATCTGTTGCATAGGATATGGGTTATATTGATGGAGGAAGCGTTTTGGTGGCTATGCCACAAATATCTGTTCTAGTGGCTATGCCACAAATATCTGATTCCGTGGCTCGCCACAATATCTCAGATCCGTGACCCTGTCACAATATTTGTTCTGGCAGCCATGCTGCAAATTCTGTGGTGTGTAGCGGATGAGTGGGTCGAATTGTCTCCCCACATGGTGTAAGGTTGGTATGAGGGTGTATACGGATGGATATGGGTTGGGTTTCTACATACATGAAATATCTGTTCTGTATCTGTTGTGGGCCTATGGGCTTCATTTTGAATTCTGTATAGGGCTAAGGCCCATCTAGTACTGTCTGTTATAATGGGCTAAGGCCCAATTGATACTGAAACTGTAAGTAGGGCTGGGGCCAGACTTTTAATTCTTTTATATGACTGACTATTCTTTTTTTATAAAGTAGGGGATTACACACTGAGTTTTCGTAAACTCACCCCGTTTATTAACCTTTTAGGTAATTTCCAGCCTTCGACGGATCAGAGCTGCGAGGGGCTCGGAGGAAGCCACACACACTGTTGATGTTACAGTTTTGATTATTGCTTTTAAATTATTAAATATGGGTTGTAGTAAAGCCGTTGTAATTTTTTGGATTTCTAATTTGGAATTTTATTTATTTTTCTTATAATTGCCCGTATTAGAACACGGTTTTCCAAAGCAACTACTGTTTTCAAAACATCACGTATCTGCAATTGTTTTTAAATTAAGCTTCCACAACTGCCAAGATTTTTACAAAGTTGTTAAGAACGTTATTCACCTGAGGTTTTCTAACAATGTTTAAAAAGGGTATAAGTTTTTAATTATTAAGAAGGGTTTTTAATGGAAACATGGTTTTCGAAAAACACTTCAATGTGACATGCCAGATTCGAGCCAAACTTCCAGGCCAGGTTTGGGGTGTTACAGGAGGTCCTTGTTTATAAATTATACCATTATATTTAAGTTTGGACAAAAATGGGCAAGAATAAGACAAATTTGAAAGAAAAGCCTTTAAGGGCATTTTGGTCATTTAGTAATTAAAAGAATTAAAAAGGGAAAATAAAGCCAAAATTGGTCCATCTTCTTCATGGAGGCCAAATATAGCATGGGGGAATCCATGGTTAGGGTTTCCAAGCTTTCCAAGCTCAATAGTAAGTCTGTTCTAGCCTCGTTTTTAATGTTCTTTACGTTTTTGGAGTCCCGACAACTTGATTTAGCTTATTCTAGCAATAATTCATGCTAAGGTTCATATTTGGAAAAATACCCATAAGTTAAATGTGTTTATTTTGATGTTTTGTGGTAGAATATGAAGCTTGAAATTATGTTAAACAACTTTTTCTAAGCGATTTTAAGTGAAAACGAGTAAAATAATATAATCGGTAAAAATACCTAATGTTCATAAGTACATGATAGAGTGGGAATTTGATGTTGCCATAGAAGGGAAAAATGTTCAGCATGTCATAAAACATAAGAAAAATGGATAAATTTTAATTTTTGAGTCTAGGGGCAAAATCATAATTCTGTAAAGGTTTAGGGGCAAAATTGTAATTTTTCCAAAGTTTGAGTTAGGGAATGTTTTGAGTAGTACATTAATTAAATAAGTGAAATATAATGTTTTAATTCCTGGAAAGTGAGATTTGGACCTAGAACGGGAGAAAAATTAAAAATCGGGAAAGTTGGTAAAATGGTCGTTTTGGTATCAAGGTAAGTTCATATGTTTAATAAGCATTTAATTATGCATATTTGAATGACAAATTGATATTTTGGCCATAAATATTTTAGTATTGAGTTTCAGATATAATGATTAATGTTCGATAATAATTCGATATTGGAAAGAGAACTTGTATAATTTATATGTAAGACCATATTTTGTATTATGGCTTTGTATGATAACAAGAAAGTATTGACTAGCATAGTTTGATGAGAATAAGTTAAGTTGATGATATGAGGAGATTGAGAATGTAAGTATGCTAGTTGAGTAGCATTTTATTATTATGCAATTATTGTTATTTGTATTGTTATTATTGAGTTTTGCGACTAACCTTGAGAATTTGAGCAAGTATGTTTCAGCTATGACTTGACAAGGCATTGATATCTCAAAGTCCATGGTTGTACCATGGCAATTAAGGAAGCATTAACGGAAAATTTCATGTTCATAACATGGCATTTAAGGAGGAATTGACGGTTAAGGATACCATGTAAGACCATGTCAAGACATGGCATTGGTAAGCAAGGATCCCGTGTAAGACTATGTCAAGACATGGCATCGGCATTGATTAAGGACTCCATGTAAGACCACATCAAGATGTGGCATTGGCACTAAGTTAAGGATACCATGTAAGACCATGTTTGGAACATGGCATTTGGTAAGACAAGGATACCATGTAAGACCATGTTTGGAACATGGCATTTGGTAAGATGAGGATATCATGGAAGACCATGCCAAGGCATGGCATTGATAAGTTCTATAAGGCAAGGAAATCATGTAAGACCATGTCAAGACATGGCATTGATGAGTTACTATAAGGCAAAGGTCCCATGTAAGACCATGCCAAGGCACAACATTGGTGAGTTCATAAGGCAAGGATACCACGTAAGACCATGTCAAGACATGGCAATGGTAAGTTCAAAAAGAAAAAAGGTTCCCGAGTAATCCAAAGAGTAAGTCAAAGAAACGACAAGGTGAGAACATGAAGAAAGAGTACAGGTATGCATTTAAGGCTTATTTAATATTGAGATTGTAAGTAATTGAGATTATCAAGTATTAAGTAAGTGATGAGTTTTCAGTTATGCTTGTGACACTTTATGACATGATTGGCAATGTGCCTATATTATGAAAGAGTACTCATGTGTTAAGTGAGATGTTACAGGTATGTAAGCAAGCTATTAAGTAAGGTGCCTTTTGTATTCTGAGCCTTTGGTAAGGTTACCAATGAGTAATATGGGAAAGTAAGAACAAAACATTATTTAAGCAAATTATGAAAGCATAGTAGTAAGCTAAATTGACTGTTAACGCTTATTATTTTACATGTGAACTTACTAAGCTTTATAAGCTTACTTCTTTCACTTTGCCATGTTTCAGAATACTTAACAGCAAGCTTGGGTTGGAGGTCATCGGAGATCACTTCACACTATCGACTATCAAGTTACCAAATGGGTATCGTCGTTTACAAATGTTCTAGTTTATGGCATGTATAGGGACTTGGCCATGGTATGTAAATTTTTTATAATGATTAGCTATTTAAATGGCTAATGAATAACATGTTTCGGTGTTATGTATGCCTAAATGGTAGTTAATACAAAGAAATCATGAAAAAGTGAAATTAGCATTAAAATAGTATTGAACAGTAGCAGTGACATGATCTTGAAAAATCACCAAGAATAGTAGAAATATAATTAGGTGATTAATAAGATATATAATTAAAGCTTATTGATTCTATTTTCATATGAAAGAAACAGAGTAAGCAAAAGAAGTGTATATTAAGAGATATTTGAATTTTAGTGAAACAGGGTTAGACTAATTTCTGAATCCCCTATTCTGAATTTATAAATTCACTACAAATTGTACAAAAAGAATTAGGAGATACAGTTTATATTTCTAGATTCCTTAGTGAATTTAATTTCAAGAGAAACAAACAGCATTGTTATTTGAATTCTATATAGGGAGAAATTGATTCGTAGTGAGGAGAGGTTAGAGTAGTCAAATAGTGCAACAGGGGAAACTTTAACTAATAAACTGTACTAATTGGCTAGACCAAAAATTCGGGAAAAAAAATTAGTAAGAAGATATATGAGTCTAGTTTCACGAAAAATTACGAATTTAAATTTTAAGTTTTGTGACTCGAGTTATGATTTATTTAGTAACTATGACGCAGGTGGGCAATTTTATAAGGAATAATGAAATAAATTGTTTTGATTTGTCTAAGTATTCGAAAAAATTTTAATGTTCCCGGTTTGGTACAGAACCATTTCAATTGCATGTTTTAGGGTCTCGAGGGCCCTTTTTAGGGACATATTGAATGAATGTAAATAAATTAATTTTAAAAGCAAATTTTATGCCCCGAAGTAGTAAGTTAAGTCAGGTAACTCCTCGTGCTGGACTTGGCAACAGTCTCGGGTAAGGGGTGTTACAGTCTCAGCCGTATGCGACACACAGTCGTGTGCACCCTGGTGTTGAAATTGAATTGATGTCCTTATGCTCCACACGGTCTCACACACGAGCGTGTGACTTGGCCGTGTTGCATAAGTCAGTATACCCTATAGGATTGGCATGGCCTAGTACACGGTCTAGCACACGGATGTGTGTGACCACTTCGAAGGGCACACGAGCTAGACACACGGGCGTATGGTCGACTGTGTGACCCAAGTCAATATGTCTGCCCTATTTTCACACGGCCTGTTCACATGGGCGTGTGACCCTTATATCTTTGAAAAATTTCTAAGTTTTCCAAAGTTTTCAAATGTTATCGGTTTAGTCCCGAACATCTTTTAAAGTATGTTTAAGGCCTCGTAGGCCTTCATAAGGGACAATATGATTGTGATGAATGATAATTGATTATGAATGCATATTGAATGGGCTATGATTGATAAATGAAGTGTTAAGATCGGTAATGCCTCGTAGCCCTATTCCAGCGACGGATATGGGTTAGGGGTGTTACACACTTAGAGCAAGTAATGAAACTTCAATTGCTGAAGAGAGTGAACTCCCATAGCCAAAATGGTGTAGACTTAAGAAAGGACTCCCAACACCAGTCATTACCTACAGTGCCAACAATTTAAGAAGAGTCTGCCCATTCTGTAGATTCCCTTGTTCAAGTTGCTGATCCTTCTTTGGCTAACATCCCAGCAAAGACATTACCATTGGATTAGCCTATGATCCTTACTAGATCTCAACCACAATAGACCCTATCTATAGAAAGTAATGAATTCTTTCCATGGCGTGACTTATATACTTTGAAGTTGTCTTTAGTTTCTTTAAGTTCAATTTTCCACAATCAATAGAACATGATACCTCCCTAGCTAAAAGAGGCTTTTTGATCTTAACTCTATCCAGTTCAGACTCATCTTCTATCTTACAGATAGCTAAATCTGTCTAGGCTTTATCTGTAGAATATAGGTCGTGGAGCAAAGTCCTTCACGAGTTTAATAATTACCATAAGGCCAAGGTTACAAGCTTAGATAAGTAAATTTAAAGATAAGATGATAGATGTGTTGCGCCATAATGACCAGATTCAAATAAGTAAGCTTGAGCATCTTGACTCTTGTATTATGGCTTGGAAGCTCAAAAATAATGACATGGAGGACGACTACAAATAGTTTAAGAGAAAAGTTAAGTCATTAAAGCAGGGTGTAAACTCAAAATTATAGAGTTTTTTTCTATATATTTTTACCACTTTTTTACTTAATAAATATGTTAATCTTGAGTAATTGTTATTAGAATAAGTGAATTTTACTTAATTATTAATATTGGAAATGAATTTATAAAGCATGTGAAATTATGCTTAATTACATGATTTTTGTACATATTTTATATTATTTCATGTTAATTTATTGTTATGTAATTTTTCACTATGTAGGAGGACCATTAAAGATATGATTAATATGAATGAAACATGGACATGCACAAATTAGTTCATGTGGATGTCAAGACCATGCAAACTAGGTCATGAGGTTGATAATTTGACCCTGTAAAAGATGGACTAAAAGATGGACATGTCTAATTAATTATTGGACTAGGAAACCATCCAACAAAGGCTAATTAAAGCCCAGTTTTGGCACAAGTAGATGGTTGCCCAAAAGCAAGCTTTGGGGTATTTAATTGAAGGTCTTTATAGTTGGAAAATAATCAGAAATCAGCCCACAACTTTACCATTGAAACCGTCCACCCTATGGCTATTAATAGCCTTGGTTTGAATTCAAAATGAAGAGACTAAGTCATCCCCTTTTCCATGAATTATGCCCGGTCATATGTGAGAGAAAAGGAAGGAATTTAAATTCTATTTTTAGCAAACCTACCCCTTACCTTCACCTATAAATACCATACAAATCTCACTTCTCAAAACATCCCTTAACACTCATCTCTCATTCATTCTCTTATTCATCATTCTTTCTCATTTCCCTTTTCCTTTCCCTTGCATAGCCACCATTTCCCTTTCCATCCTTTAGCCAACATAAGCTTTGTCAAAAGCATTCTTTGGCTGACCACGTTGAAACCCTTAGCAAAAAAAAGCATCGATTAGAATAGAGGAGCACAACAGTCAGAATAGATCCAAAAGGCTGTTGAACTCAATAGAGTTTACTCTTTCCTCTTGTTATTTATTTTAAATAGGTTTGCTTTAAGTTTATTGTTTTTGACATCAACTATGGTATTTTAAATGATATTTGCTAGGATGATTATGTTAATTCAATAAGATTTATTTTATTCATGTTTAAAATGTTTAGGCCTCAGTCGGTCATGTTTTCAATTAATATCATGATGTATTTCATTCATACGTGATTGGGTGCATTCAAATTAGCTAGCGATCCTAACCAGACGACAGCTAGTAGACACATAATTGAAAAGTGCAATGCTCAATTTAGATCATTAAACCCGACTAAGTTGAGGTTCATAATATCTTTAGTTAGCTCTATTATCTCGCATAGTTTTTAGGTTTATGTGATTAAATTATTGCAAATGTAAATGTCCCTGTGACCTCGCATAAATGCTAAGAAACCCTTAGTCTAATATGATCAGTAAAATGCATATTTCACTAAGTAAAAGATCTGATAGGACTTAATTATGTTTCCAAACTCATGAAAGATCAAGTTGCCATGGAAGTATTTCAAAAGATTTTTAAGCATGATAAAGTAAATTGAATTGATTAATATAATTATCCTATCCCATTTAATGTTGATTGTTTTTGTTGCTAAAGTCATTCATTCATACATTTAGGTAAACTTCATGTAGAATAAAATTGCATTAGGGATCACTCTTTACATCTAGTTAATTTCACTTACTCTAAACATCACCATTCAAATCATTGTATTTTTATACCAAATTGTGAATTTATAATTTTACAAATAATCAATTAACATACACAGTCCTTGTGGAGTCAATAACTCATTTTACTTACTTATCACTTGAACGATTGTGTACACTTGCACAAACTACGTTACAAGTTCTTGGCACCGTTGTCGAGGATTGTTGCCTTTCTTTGTGAAATTATTTTTGCAGTTTTGTTTTTATTTAATTTCTAACTTTACTAGTTTATTTTTTATTCTTTATTCTTTATTTGTGATTTATTTACCAAGTGTTTATAAGCATAGATCGAATCATTGATCTATTACCTGTAGACCTTAAAATTGAGCAGACATTTAGACAAAGAAGACGCGAGAGATTTGCTCAAAGACAAGTCGAGATGGACAGTGGAAATCAAAATGATGGACAAGGTAATGGAATCAATCATATACACAACCCATTTCTTATTGTTGATGATTGGGATTGTGCCATAAGACAATACGATGTGCCACTCTTCAATGAATTAAATTTGGGAATTAGGAGGTTGGATATCGAGGCACCCCAATTTGAATTGAAACTAGTGACGTTTCAAAAGACCCAAACGGTGGGCCAGTTTAGCAGTATGTCCACAGAAGATCCACATCTTCACCTTCGATTATTCATGGAGGTGGGTGATTCATTTAAGAAAACTGATGCGACTCAAGATACATTAAGGTTGAAGCTATTTCTATACTTGTTACAAGATCGGTCACGAGCATGGCTGAATTCATTGCCACCAAGTTTAATATCTACAAGGCAAGAATCAACAGAAAGGTTTTTGGTAAAGTATTTTTCACTGAGCAAGAACGCAAAGTTGCGACATTAGATAACTATTTTTCAACAATTGGATGACGAGTCCTTACATGAGATGTGGGAAAGATTCAAAGATTTCCTTCATAAGTGTCCTCATCATGGGATTCCTCATTGTATTTAGTTGGAGACATTTTATAACGGTATCAATGCACATGCAAGATTAATGGTTGATGCTTCGGTGAATGGTGCGGTTTTATGTAAGTCTTGTAACGAGGCTTATGAGATCATGAATGGATCGCTAGAAATAATTACCAATGGCAAACTAATCGACCAGTTTTCATAAGACAAGTAGCTGGAGTGCATGAAGTGGACGCGCTGACCTTACTTTCTACTCAGGTATCTTATATGTCCTCAATGTTAAAATAGTTTACCACTAACGGTTTGAATAATTTTGCAGCTCAATCATCAAGTTAGTATGGTGTTGTTTCCTGCATATACTGTGGGGATGGTCATTCTTTCAAGAATTTTCCTTTTAACCCCAAGTTTGTTTGTTATGTAAGGACTCATTATCAAAACAGAAGTGGACAAGGACCATAGTCCAATTTCTATAATCCATCATGGCGGAATCATCTGAACTTTTCCTAGAGTAACCAAGGAAATGGACCAAACACTCATATTCAGTATACACCCAACCAATCTCTAGGGTTTAACCAACAAGCTCTAAAACCACCTCAAGTTGAGTCATCAAACATTTTCGAGGACTTTTTAAAGGCTTAATGGCAAAAAATGATGCCTTAATTAAAATTCAAGCAGCAACATTGAAATCTGGAGAACCAAAAGTGTTAGTTAGCTATTGAGCTTCGTAGTAGACCACAATGGGCCTTGTTGAGCGATATAAAAAATTTAAGGAGTTCTGGTAAGAAGCATTGCAAATTGGTTTCATTACAAAGTGGTAAGATTTTGGAACCTATGGAGGTTATGATTGAAGATGAGCCTACTGAGAAGGAGAAAAGTCAACCAATAGTTGGAGTTCTTACACCGAAAAAATCAGATGCTAAAAAGTCTAATGAGGTAAACCCTAAACTAGTAAATTCTAAAAAGCTAACACCTTCTTTTACAGATTTACCTCCTTATAAAATTTGTTTGTATCAACCTAAAGTTCTATATCCTCAAAGACTTCAGCAGAATAAGCAAAAATAAAAAAAAAAAAAAGAGGTACACTTCAATAAGTTCTTGGATGTTTTAAAACAATTACACATCAACATTCCGTTGGTGAAGGCTTTAGAACAAATGCCCAACTATGTGAAATTTATGAAGGATATTCCATCCAAGAAGAAACGACTTAGTGAATATGAGACTATTGCTTTGATGAAGGAGTGCAGCGTTATTATAGAAGAAGCTACCTCCGAAACTAAAAGACCCTAAAAGCTTTAT
This sequence comes from Gossypium anomalum, assembly GCA_025698475.1. NCBI lineage: Eukaryota > Viridiplantae > Streptophyta > Magnoliopsida > Malvales > Malvaceae > Gossypium > Gossypium anomalum. Next base: position 48,076,833 of record CM046963.1, read on the forward strand.
GATACCCTGTAACATCGGAGAATCTTACTGCTGTAAAGCTTTGTGTGACCTTGGAGCAAGCATCAACTTGATGCCCAAATCTATTTTCAAACTATTGGGAATAAGTGAAGTAAGACCTACTACTGTGACACTTCAACTTGTGGATCGTTCGTTAGCATATCCCGAGGGAAAGATCAAGGATGTTTTGGTAAGAGTTGATAAGTTTATTTTTCTGCTAACTTTATTTGTGTTAGACTTTGAAGCAGATAAAGAAGTTTTGATCATCCTAGAGAGACCTTTGTTAGCCACGGGAAAAAAGTTGATAGATGAGAAAAAAAGGAGAACTTACCATGCAAGTTCAAGACGATAAGGAAACATTTAACGTTCTAAAGGCCGTGAAATTTCTTGATCCTACAGAGGAATGTTCAGTAATGGAGGAATTAGAAACCTTACAGAGGAATGTTCAGTAATGGAGGAATTAGAAACCTTAGTTTCTATAGAATGCAAGAGAAATTCTGAAGAAGACCCGTTGGAGAACACTTTAAGGTCTGAACCCTTGGAAGATGAAAAAGATAATTAATGTATAGATTTGATGGAAGCCAATTCGAGGGGTTATGTTCAACCACTGCAGTTCAAACTACTAGAGTTAAAAGTTTGGGAACTTACACAACCCAAGTTGTCAATTGAGGAACCGCCTAAGCTTGAACTAAAGGTACTTCTGTCCCATTTAAAATACATTTATTTAGGTAACAGTTCTACTTTGTCTGTGATTATTTCAGCCGAATTGACAGAACATCAAGAGGAGCAATTGATTATTATTTTAAAGAAATTTAAAAAAGTAATTAGTTAGACCATAGCTGACATACGAGGTATAAGCCCTTCCTTCTATATGCACAAGATTATTTTATAGGAAGATGATTGAGGTAGAATCGATGGGCAAATGAGACTTAACCCTATCATGAAAGAAGTGGTACGGAAAGAGGTGATTATATGGTTAGATGCGGGAATTATCTACCCTATCATAGATAGTTCTTAGGTAAGTCTGGTACAACGTGTACCAAATAAAGGTGGAATCACAATTGTTGAGAATGAATATAATGAGTTAATCTTAACAAGAATTGTCAGGGGTAGGAGAATCTATATTGACTATAGAAAGTTGAACAAAGCCGCCGTAAAGATCATTTTCCATTGCCTTTAATGAATCAAATGTTAGATCGACTGGCAGGTAACGAATTTTACTTCTTTTTAGATGGATATTCGGGATACAACGAAATAGTTGTAGCCCTAGAAGGCCAACATAAAACTACTTTTACCTGCCCATATGGTACATTGGCTTTTAGGTGAATGCCTTTTGGCTTATGTAATGCACCTGCCACATTTCAGCAATGTATGATGGCAATTTTCACTGATATGGTTGAAAATCTTGTTGAGGTTTTCAAGTATGATTTTTCTATTTTTGATAACATTTATGATGTTTTTTTGAGTAATTTGGCTAAGTTACTAAAAAGATGCAAGGAGACGAATCTTGTCCTTAACAGGAAGAAATGTCATTTTATGGTTAATAAGGGAATTGTCTTAAGACATAAAATTTCCAAAAATGGGATTGAAGTGGATAGAGTAAAGGTGGATGTAATCGAAAGATTACCACCTCTAGTTAGTGTGAAAGGAGTTAGAAGTTTCTTAGGCCATGCTGGTTTTTATTGTAGATTTATCAAAGATTTTTCAAAACTTTCTAAACCTTTGTTTATGCTTTTAGAAAAAAAATATTGTTTTTTATTTTAAAGTATGTTTAAAAGCTTTTGTAAAATTAAAAAGCTGGCTAATCTCAGTGCCAATAATTGTTACACCTGATTGGAACTCACCTTTTGAGTTGATGTGTGATGTACGCGATTTCTCTATTGGAGCTGTGATGGGTCAAAGAAGGAACAAAGTTTTTCATCCTATCTACTATGCAAGCAAAACTTTGACAAGAGCCCAGATCAATTATAAGGTAATTGAAAAATAACTTTTTGCTATAGTTTTTGCTTTTGACAGGTTTTGTTCATATCTTATAGGTACCAAAACTACAGTGTTTACCGATCATGCTGCCATTACGTACTTAGTCATGAAAAAATTTGCTAAACTGAGGCTAATTCGTTGGGTACTTTTAGTCCAAGAATTTGACCTTGAGATCCAAGATAGAAGAGGTGTTGAAAATCAAGTAGCTGATCATCTGCCATTAATGAGAATTTTCCTAATGAACATATCTTTGAGGTAAGTCAAATCAATGAAACACCTTAGTTTTTTTATTTTTCCAATTATTTAGCATGTGGAATAATTCCTCGAGAAATGACATACCAATAAAGGAAGAAATTCCATCATGATAGTCGATATTATTTTTGGAAGGATTCATTTTTGTTTAAACAATGTGCAAATAACATAATCAGGAAGTGCGTAACTGGAAGTAAAATTGACAAGATTTTGTACCACTACCATTCATCTCCAAGTGGGGGACACTTTTGTGGTTCTCGTACAGCAGCGAAGATTTTACAAGTAGGATTCTTTTGTCCTACAGTGTTTAAGGATGCATATGCATAAGTGAAAAACTACGATAGATGCCAAAGAACCAAAAAATATCAAGGAGAAACGAGATGCCCTTGACAAATATTTTATAGGTTGAACTATTCGACATATGGGGCATTGATTTTCTAGGCCCATTTCCTTCTTCGTATGGTAAAAAGTATATTTTGGTAGTTGTGGACTATGTATCCAAGTGGGTTGAAGCCGAGGCATACCCAACAAATGATGCTAAGGTAGTCATATGATTCCTACATAAGCATGTATTTACATGGTTTGGGACTCCAAGAGTTATAACTAGTGACGAAGGATCTCACTTTGTAAATAAATAGCTTAGGTGGTTGTTTGACAAGTACAATGTGAAGCATTGGATTGCTATTGCCTATCACCCATAGTCAAATGGGCAAGTTGAAACGGTGAATCAACAAATCAAAAGGTATTCTTGAGAGGGTGATGCACCCTAACAGAAAAGATTGGTCTCGAAGGTCGAAGATGCTCTATGCGCCTATCGAACAACTTTCAAGACACTGTTAGGAATTGTAGCAGCCCATTTTTAGTGAAATCAGAACACTAGTTTTGGGACCACAAATCTGAAGTCAAAAAAATTATTTATTATTATTTTATGGTTTACAACATGATAGAAATACCATATAAAAATTTTGTTAAGAAATTTTATCGTTTACGTGCTTAATTTGTTAAAAAGGACTAAATCGCGTAAAGTGCAAAAGTTGAGTTCTAATAGCTATAGAAATTTAAAGTGGAGGTCCTTATATGATAATTAGCTCATTAATATTGGTAGTGGATAATAATGGTTTGGCAATATTGAAATTTGAATGAATTATTAAGGTTAATTTTGGAAATAAGTAAATAATGATAAGTTAAATAAAATAAAACAAAACATCATCATCTTTTCACCATTTTCAACCGAAACTTAAAGAGAAAGAAGCCATTTTTATGTTCAACATTCAGCAGCCCTAATATCTTCAATTAGGTATGAAATTTTAACCCATTTTTAAAGATTTCTATGTTTTCGGGATCGTTGTAGCTTAATCTAGCTAGCCCGGGGACTAATTTATGAAGTTGTTAAACTATCAGGGTTTTACCATTGATGAATATATATGAGTTTTGAAGTTTGATGATAGAAAATGAATGGTTGTTGTTAGATAAACAACTTTTGAAAAGGAATTTTAGATGAAATTGTCAATTAAGGGCTAAATTGAAAAATAAAAAATATTGTGTGGTGAAATTGTGAATTTATGAAATATATGGGCTGCTATTAATATGTATAAAAATTGGCTAGGCTTGAATTTCATTTTTCGAGCCTAGGGATTAAATAATAAAGAAATTAAAAGTATAGGGGCAAAATTGTTATTTTGCCAAAAATATGTTTTGGACTAAATTGAATGATATATATATTAAATTGAGTTAAATTTATTCGTATAGATCAAGTCAGACCTTGTACAGACTTAGATCGAGGCAAAGAGAAAATCTCAGATTAATCTCCTCCATATCTACGTATACTCATCGAGATAAGTTCATATAATTAAATTGAGTATTTATATGTTTTAATTGAATTATATGTATGTGAATTGTATAATTGCCATGTATAAATATCGATTGCATATCCGACTACGTACGACAATTACCGAGTCCCATTTGAACCTTACGAATTCATAGGATACAAATGACATGTCATTAAGGATTACCGATTCTCAGCTCGTATGAGCTTACGAATTTTAGCTCGTGAGAGCTTACCAATTTTTAGCTCATATGAGCTTACCGATTTATAGCTCGTCAAAGCATACCGATTCATAGCTCGTATGAGCATACATGTACAGGAATTGACGAATTACAGTTTAGCACACTATGTGTGAGCTATCTAGAGTATCCAATGATATTCTAAATGGTTCAACGAGCAATGTTCTGTTACGAGATAATATGAGTTCGATACGAACTATCACAGGTATATACATGAAATACATGGAAATGATATTATATGATATATTGAAACATGAAATGGATAATACATGTATTTGAAACTTGCTTAGTGGTTATGTTCATCCATGTTTATTAGCTATTATATATGTTTTACATGGCTAACATGTTGGTGAATATGTGCTTAGGCATTTGGCCAAATTAAGTTGGATATGGTATTTTTACTTACCTAATTGTGACTAAATGGTAAGTTAAATTCTATGTTATACGAACTTACTAAGCTTAAATGCTTACTCTATGTTATTTTTTGCTTGTTGGATTGGAAGCTTGTTAGAGCTATATCACAGTATCCACCGGCTCTTTTGGTACTTTCTGTGTTGGTTTAAGTTTGGTTATAATGGCATGTATTGGTTATTTTGGCTAATGTTGGCCTACATGCTTTGTTGATAATTTAGCCATTTGTTTGGCTAGTTTTTTGGCACTTTGATGATAGTATAAGTCTAGTATATGGCATGTAAATATTTTCTCTTTAGTGGTTGATGAATAACTAGGTATGGTTGAATTATGGAAGATGAAAATTATGGTATGAATATGCATATTGAATATGTGCTTTGTGATAGGATGTAATTATGGTAAATTAGTGTTTTGGTGGAAATGATTTATATAGTCATTTGATGATAGTTTTAGAATGGATTTTTGGTACCAAATGGTATGTTTTGTTAAATGATTTACATGGAAGGATTTGGTATAACTATGCAAATATGTTAGTTAATCAATTAGGTAAGTTTGAATACGTGGTTGACATGTTTATAAATTGTCATTTGAGGTGCCTAAGGGCCTATTAGTTGTATGTGATTATACCATTTGTATGAGGATAGAAAATGCATGGTTTTGGTACCTTATTATGGCTAGCTTATATGCACAATCTTGGGTGTAGGTACATGCCAAATTGGGCGAGAAATATGGCTTGTAAAATGGCCTATTTTTTTTCCACACGGGCAGAGACAAGAGCGTGTGTCTCAGCCGTGTGTGACACTAGAACGATGTAAATGTGAAACTGTACACAATCGCAACAAGTAATAAAGTGACAAGTAAATGCCAAGTTATCGTACCCACAGGGACTATGAAAAGAATTATTTATGTAACACCCCTCACCTGAATTCAATGCCAAAATAGGGTTACAGAGCATTACCGGACTTATTAAAAAATTAAACATTCATTTTGCATACATTTTCACATTTCATACAATTATCATTTAATATCAATCAATATGACCTTAATACAAGCCTACAAGGCCCTAAACATACAATGAGAGTGGTTCGGGACTAAACTGATAACTTTGAAAGCTCACAGAACACATAGAAAATTTTTCTCAAAACAGGGGACACACGCCCGTCTGCCCTAAAATTGGCCATACACACCCGTGTGCCAGGTTGTGTACTAGGCTGTGCCAATCCTGAAGGGTATACTGACTTATGCCACATGGCCATGTCACACGCCCGTGTGTGAGGCCGTGTGGAGCATACTGACTTGATTTCAATTTCAACACCAGGGGACACATGGCCGTGTGGACAAAAATAGGCTATTTACTAAGCCAATTTGCCACCCAAACTTAGGCACACCTACACAACTCATATGGCACAAAACATAGCATCAATAAACATATAATTCAATTCCAAATCAAGCATAATTTATTTCACTTCCAACACCAACCAATACAAAACATAAATACCACATTATGCCATCTAAGTTTATACCAATACCCAAAATCTCAAATCATCAATATGGATACATTCAGACATGCATTATTTCACCTAATATTCCAAACATATCATTCCTCAAACATGGACTATTTCATACTCCAAATACTAATTCAAAAACTACCTATCACAATTATCAAACTCAAAACAAAGATCATTTGCCCACTTTTATACATCATCATAATCACCAATATAAACCAACTTACATGGCTATATATATACAATCCAAAACATACATTTACAAGCCAATTCAAATGGTCAAAATCATCATCAACTTATAACAAAAATGACCATAGTCCTATACATGCCATATAACCAAAACACAAGCTCAAAAGTACCAAATTGATACCTTGATAGTGTGATGATGTCTCCAACGATCCCCAAGTTCAAGCTAGCTTTAAGGTCACTATAAAACATGGAAAATTAAACAAAGTAAGCTATATAGCTTAGTAAGCTCGTATGACAATACTAAGCAAATATCACCATTTATTTATCAATTCTAATTAAATGACATAATATGCAACAATGCTTTAATTCCAAGCTTACATGAACTTCACCACATACTTGATCATAAACTCAAAACTTCCATTGATTCAATGCTCGTATAGGTTTCAGTACATACCTGTACTGTTACTTATCTATTTCTCACCAATTCACATCTTCAATATACCCGTTGAACCATTCGAAATAGAAGTCGGATACTCAGAAGTCTCACACACTGAATGTCAATATCATGGCCTAAAGCCAACTCAATATATCTCACACCCGAAGTGCTAATATCATGGCCCGAAGCCAAATCAATGAAGCTCGCACCCGAAGTACCAATATCATGGCCCGAAGTCAAATCAATGAATCCCCTAATGACATGTCATTAGCAATCCTAATTCATTCCTAAGGTTCAACTGGGATTTCGAATGCTGATTTGTCGTCGAATCAGTATCGAACATATCCATAGTCTCGTATTCACAATTCATACAATATCAAAGCATTTAAAAACATAATTATATCAATGCTTATTATAAACGAACTTACCTCGAACGTAGAAATGACGACACAGGATAACTAATCCGAGACTTTGTTTTTTCCCCGATCTAAGTTCATATTTCACTTTTCTTGATCTATAAAATATCAAATTCAGCTTATTTATTTATCTCTCTATTCAATTTAGTCCAAAATACACTTTAAAGCACTTTTACACATTTGCCCCTATTGTTTCACCACTTTTACAATTTAGTCCTTATTTCATAAAATCATAAATTCATGAATTTCAAGACTAACCCATGCTAGATGAATTTCTCTAGTAATCATACAAGCCCATATTTTTCATTTATTTCACATTTTAACCATTAAGTTTCCACATTTCACAATTTAATCCCTAATTTGCATTTTTACTAGAAATCACTTTATAAAACTTGTATAATTCATAACAAACATTCATAATCTATCATCAAACATCAAAACACAAATGTATTCATCAATAGAAACATTCAAAATCTCTAACAGCTTTGCAAAATAATCCCTGGGCTAGCTAGACCTAGCTGCAACGACCTCAAAAACGTAAAAATAATTAAAAACCGGACAAAATTGGACTTAAATGCACCAAGATTGATGGCTGAACCTTAGAAGCTCTTTTAATGGTGTTTTGTTTCCCCAATTTCGGCTAGATGAAGAAGAAACAAGATGATACCTTGTTTTTCTTTAATTAATTCACCATTTAATTACCAAATTACATTATTAACCTTCATTAAATGTCCATAAATGTCCAAATTACATTATTAATTCATCATTAAAATTTCACCTAACCATGCCCATAAATGTCCACCCAAAATTTCAAATGGTTTAATTACGAATTAAATCCACATATTTTAAAAACCAAGCTATTTAACACCTTTAACTAATATAACACAAATTTTACACTTAACGCGATTAAGTCCTTTTTATCAAATTTACAAATCAAACGATAAAATTTTTAAATGAAACTTTCACACAACCATTCAATCATACTATGAACATTAAAATAATAATAAAATAAATATTTTGACCTCGAATTTTTTTACCCCCGAAATCACTGTTCTGATTTGACTAAAAACGGGCTGTTACAATTTATGAATGTAATTAAAAACACTTTGGTGAAGAAGAATATTTTGATTTGGGGAGGTAATTAAAAACTAGGATTCTAACTAAGTAAAATAAATAAAAATAAAATAAAAGTTCCAATGCACGATTTCAAAAGATGATTTTAATCAAGGTAACATAATTTTGCTAGATTATTTACATTTCTTAACTTAGAATTATTAAACTCATGTTTATGTTGTTACGAATAAATTCACGGCAACTCAATAATTTGCTAACTAATGAACATACTTACCTACCAAAATACATTTATATATTGACTATATCTCTATGTCAATTCAACAGATTAAATAAATTTTAATAAGCAAATGTGTTAATGCACATACATACTTATGAAATTAAAATAATCTCTTGTATATATCTCTATGCCAATTCAAACAACTAATTCAATCTCATAAGCACATAAAAGATTACGTGAGGTAACAATGTATTCCTACCTTGAAACAGTTTAATCACAATAATCTTGCAAGTTATGCAAGGCTAATGTATCATTAGATACCGTTGTTAATTTAACCCTCAGCTACCTTAGATGAATAAACATGCACTGATTAAGTATCGTGTCAATTAATTACAATTTCAATCTGTTTAAATAATTAATTCATTAGTTATCTTACAATTGTAATGCAAGAATAACTTAGTCATGGTTTTACTTAATCAAACATCTTACTGAGGCATATAATAACCCAAACACAATTGTAATAACTCAAGTGGACGAAATGCAATCAACCTAAACCGAATTAAATTTAAGCCATATTAATTATATTAAACATATCAACATCACAAATATTTATAGCCATGTTCGTAACAACAACAATAAAATTAAAAGGATAAGGAAGAAGAATCAAATCTAGTGTTTCTCTGAGGCTTGACCAGTTTGCTCTGCTCTTCCTTGTTGAATTGAGGCTTCCACGATCACTTGAATGCTGTTCCAAATGGTGGTTGAATGACTCTTTTTCAAGAGGTGAAATCAACAAGGGAATGGGGAAGAACAATGAAGAACAATAAAGAGAGAAAAGTGAGAGAAAAGTGAGAGAGAAGTGAAGAATGAATGGTTTTGAGATGTGTTTGAAGTGAGTAGCCAAGAGGGGTATTTATAGGTTTAGAACGCTGCTAAAAATAGCCAAAATCAGCAGCCAAAGACTCCCCCCATGGCTGGCCACATATGTAGCATGTTTGAAGATTTCAAACATGCTATTTTTAGGTAGGGGCAAATCTTTAAAGGCATGAATAGTGGAAGGGTTTGAATGCAAATTGAAGGAGTCTTCAAGGGCCATTTTGCAAGTCAAGTAATCATCCAAACAAGCTGATTGGGTCAGCATGTGGGACGATTTTGGGCTGCCCAATGCTCAGTTGGATCGGTTTTCTCAGTTCAGCTCAACTGGGCCCCTTTTCATAATTAATTAATAATAATTTATCTAACCCAAATTAAATTGGATTAAAATTAAAATTAATTATATTATTAATTAATAGACATAATTTTGACCGTATTGGGCTAAAAAATTAATTCACCTTGATGCTTCAAAATTACTTCTCGATTTTACGCTTCTAGTAGTGTCTGTCGAGCTGTATTTTGCCCTCTACACAAACCTATCGAAAATAATCAAAATTAATCAAAATTTGATATAAAGTTAATTAAAATTCAACATGTTCATAATTTGATTGTAATTTAATTATTTTATAATAATTATACATTTTTCGACAAGAATTTTATCGAAACTGCATGAATTTGAGTTAAAAAGGGCATGAAAAAGTGTGTATATTTTCGTGTTTCCAAAAACACGGTCGTATGTCCCCTGTAGCTTTCAAAGGGTTTCACGTCAGGCTATTACATGGCCTGGCACACGGGCGTGTGAGTATACTTCGAAGCGTACACGGCCTAGCACACGGGCGTGTGGCTTGGCTGTGTGGCCCAAGTCAGTGAGTTACACAGACACGGACACGGGCTGGGACACGACCATGTGTCCCTATTTCTAATGCCCACACGGCCTGAGACACGGGTGTGTCTCTTGACTGTGTGACCTTAGCAACTTCGAAATTTTTTACTATTTTCTAAAAAAATTTTTGAGTTATCGGTTTAGTCCCGACTTGTTTCTAACACGTATGCAAGGCCTCAAAGGCTCGTATAAGGAACAATATGTATGGTTTAACTTGATTTTAATATGCTTATTAATATGTTATAAAATGTTTGAATTTTTCTATCCATTTGAATTGTAAACTTTGGAAATGCTCTGTAACCCTGTTTTGGCGACCGATACGGTTTAGGGGTGTTACAGGAATGACTCCCTATCGACTAGTTTTTAGAAAGGCATGTCAGAAATTGTTGTTGTTTAATTTAAGGTTAAGGTTATTTCTAGGAAAGCTCAAATCTCGATGGAAAGGACCTTATACCGTCTACAAAGTTTATCCACATGGAGCCGTAGAATTATACGACAACCATGAAGTCTAGTTGTAAATACAGTTTGGGCTCAAGGCCTGACACAGTAAAGAGGAGAAATTTACCCCGTCAGTGCCATCCATAAGGGTTCCCCAAAACCATAAAATTGCCACCACTTTTTCCCTCCATCTATACTTGCCACCCAAGTCACTTAAGTAGTTAAAATTTTACTACAAGATTGCCCTAATTCACCACTATATAAACCCCTCTCTACCACCATAATCCTCACAACCCTTCAAGCAATTAGTTTAAACCCTAGCCACTCATTCTTTTTCCTCTTAGTCGTCGGCCTAAATCCCAAAAATTCTCCCCAAATTTCTTTCTTTGTAGCAAAACCCTAGCTTACTGCCACCACAAGCCTTTTTCCAGAGAAACCATATCAGCGCTGCAACCCTATCGCTGTCGCACGCCTATTGCTACTGCAAACCCATTGCTGCCGCAAGCCTATCACGCTATAAAATCCCTTGCTTATCTATTGCTGAATTTTCCCTATATTCAAGAAAATTTGTAACACCCCTAACCCGTATCCATCGTTGGAATAGGGCTACGAGGTATTATCGAATAATCACAACACAAAAGCATACATTCAACATACATTAAGTATTTCCTTATAAACATCAATCGTACATAACCACATCGTCCCTTAAGAGGGCCTACAAGGCCTTAAAACATGCTTAGAAGAGGTTCGGGACTAAACCGATAACATTTGTAAGCTTTAGAAAACATAGAAATTTTTTTTTGCTTTCAGGGTCACACGTCCGTGTGAACAGGGCGTGTGCCTCTCACGGCCACCAGACACGTCCGTGTCACAAACCGTGTGAAAATGGGGCATACATATTGACTTGTACCACACGGTCAAAGACACGCCCGTGTGCCAAGCAGTGTGAAATCTAAGGGGGTTGCTGACTTGGGTCACACGGCCGACCACACGCCCATGTGCCAGACCGTGTGTCACACACGACCAGTAGACACACCCATGTGTCTAGGCCGTGTCAAAATTGTAGGGTATACTAACTTTAATTCGAAGGGTACCCCAGGGGACACACGGCCGTGTAGCATGACCGTGTGTCGCATATGGCTGAGACACACGCCTGTGTCTCTGCCCGTGTGGACAAAAATAAGCCATTTGCAAAGCCAATTTGCCACCCTATTTGTCATGTTCACCTAGCCATCAAAATAATATCAATTCATCACATATATGGGCAGCCAAAACATACCAAAATACATATAATTCATGTCATATCATAATCAACCATTTCACTACTTAAATTCTCAACCACAATCATACCAAAATAATCAAACTTTCATAACTTCTAAATGCATTTCATCATCATCATCTTATCACCTATTTCAAACCACAAGACTTACCATTTTAACATCCCATAATCAAGCCATCACATAAGCATTATATACATCATATGACTTACTTATCAAACACATCATTTAGGAAAACTAAAATGACCAAATACATACCAACATTTACAAGCAAAAAGTAAGCCAAATCTCATGGATTAAATCATAATTCAAAATATATCATGAACTCACTAGCATATACATGCCATAAACCATATATACAAGGCTTCAAAAGTACCAACAAAATGATCGATAATGTGATGACGCTTCCCGACAATTCCCGAGTCTAAATTATCTTTATTCTCTATAAAACAAAGACAACTAACACACAGTAAGCTTCATACTTAGTAAGTTCGTACCAACAATACTCAACAGTTCATAATATACAAATCAGTAATTAATAAACACTTAGTAATTCTCATATCATCATTCAAATACTAGTTCATGACTATTTCTCAGATATATACAAATTCATCAAACTTCATACACATAGGTCAACTACCACATAGGTATCGTACGTACTTGTACTTTTCCGTATTTATTTATTTCATTCTCACCTCTTTGTTCAATACATTAAATTGTTCGAAAATCTTTCAATGCTTTAAGAACTCGCACACTTAATGCATAAATGTTTAACCGGAGCTATAGCAATATCGCACACTTAGTGCCATCACATTAAATCAGAGCTATCTTGGTATCGCACACTTAGTGCCACATAAAGCCGAAACTATTTCAATTCGTACACTAAGTGCTGTAGATAGCTGAAGCTATTTCGAAACGCACACTAAGTGCCAAACATAGCTGATTTGTCGTCGTACGCATTCGTAATCGCATATATACAATTTATACAATATCAAACCATTAAAAATATAATTGTGACAATGTCTATCACATACGAGCTTACCTCGTACTCAGAATTGATAAATCGAATCGATTACTCAATAATCTTTGACTTTCCCCGATCTAAATCTGAATTCTTTCTTTCTTGATCTATATGTATTCAAAATTAACCCATTTAATCACCAATTCATTCAATTTAAACCACAAACACATATTTGGGCATTTTTACACTTTTGCCCCTAAAGCTACACATTTATTCAATTTAGTCCCTATTTCATAAATACACAAAATTCACAAAATTAAATTCAATTATATGCTAGCTGAATTTCCTAGTGACCCCTAGCAGCCCAAAACTTTCATTTATTTCACAATTTAACCTCTCAATTTACACTTTTCTCAATTTAATCCCTAATATGCATTTTTACTCAAAATCACATTACAAAACATGTATATCAAGCACTAAGCTCTCATAATTCATCATCAAACATCATAAAACACATGAATTCATCAATGGAAACTTTCAAAATCATTAACACTTTCAGAAATTGAGGCATGGGCTAGCTAGTACTCGATACAATGATCACAAAAACATAAAAATCATCAAAAACCAAGCTCAAAACCCTTACCAATTTAACCATGCACTGGTCGAACCCTAAAACTCCATTAATTATTTTTTCTCCCTCAATATTCGGCCACCCCAAAGAAATGATGGACAAAATTTTATTTTATTATGTTTTAATTAACATTATTATCAAATTACAAAACTAACCTTATCATAATTCATTTAATAACACATAAATGTTGTCCATAAAAGTCCATTATCACTTAAAATGGTCTAATTACCATTTAAGGCCATCATATTAAAAAGCCAAAGTAATTTGATACCTTAATCAAATAGAATGCAACTTTTACATTTTACGCGATTTAGTCCTTTTTCTCAAATTGAGCTATTAAACCATAAAATTAACTCACGAAATTTTCACACATATATATTCACATGATGTAAACATCAAAAATAATATTAAAATAATTTTACAACCTTCGAAACCATTGTTCCGGTTTAGCTAAAACTGGGCTGTTACAAAAATCACCATGTCTCGCAAAAGAACGAGATCTTCCAAGACCTCTGCCAAAAATCTCATTATGATTCAAGACAAGGAAGTGAAAGAAAGGTTTGATTCTATCTTCACAAATCAACCTATGATGTCAGAAAAAGGTTTCAACTTGGAAAGCAATGATAAGATGGTTGTGTCTTTACCGATTTAAAAGACGATTGATGCCCTCAATTAGAACTATTTTTACGGTGCACGATCATCACCCGAAGAGGAGTTAGTTCAAGATTTCTATACTAATTTGACTAAGCTAGATGCTACTGAAGTTCTTGTTTGCAAGAAGAAGGTACCCCTAACTTCTAAGTCCATTAATGATTTATTTAACCTACCTGATGTTGAAGAAGATGAATGCTTTGCCATGATGACAAATATAAACTGGGATTTTCTTCAACAAGTGCTTAATGTTGTGAAAAAATCTAAAACCATTGGCTAAGGTATGGTTCTACTTTGTTCAATATAGTTTCATGCCTATCTTATATAGCTCTTCTATCACAATAGAGCGAATAATTTTGTTGTATGTGATTATGACAAAAAATTCTATCAATGTTGAGAAGATCATTCTCAAAGAAATCTATGACTGTGCTAGAAAGAAGACTGAAAGTGCTTACTTTCCATCATTGATAACTTCACGTTGCTTAAGGGCCTAAGTAAAAATAAAAGCAAACCTGAATGACCTGTATGTTCAAGGTTGCATCACAGTCCATGATCTTGAAAGCTTAGTGAAGAATTTTCATAAACTAAACCTAATTAAATCGAGTGAACCAACAGAACCAGAAGCTGATGAGTCATCGAACAAATCTGAAACTGAGGTAACACAGTTACTGAGGCAAAAGAAGTAGAATCTAAAGAAGAACCGAACAATCTAGAACCGATAAAGGAAAGGGAAATCTCTAAACCAAGAGAGGAGTCGAATGCTAATGAGCCAATTGAACCAATTGATCCTAAGTGGACCATTCCTATGCCCACTTCTTTAAACACTGTGAAGAAATTGGAATTGTCAATTATGATGGATATGATGAAATTTATGCATAACCAATAACAGGCTTATTGGAAATATACAAAGATTAGAGATGATTTTGTAAGAAATATTTTTAAAAATATTTCTACCAATTTTTTTCCTGAGTTCCCAGATTATCTCTTCGAGTTATGGAAGGAATATGAGAATGCAAGCGAGGATGAAACATCAAAGGAAGAAGATGATACGGATAAGTCAAATAAATAAAAGGGAGAATTTCTTATCTTTAGCATTTATATCTTTTTAGGTGTTTATTTTTATTTCCTAATTAGAATTTTTGCTTTCGCATAATAAATAGCAAGCATGAATAAATAAGCTCAATGCCTCTTCAATAGAAAAAACAAAGTGATGTGGTAATGGAAGTAACATGTCTAGGACTGGATTGTTTAGAAAGACTTGGTACTTAAGCAATCTTTACGATTCACCTCTCTTTTCTTACAACCCTACTTGGTGTTCAGTTTTCATTCATTACTTTTTTTTTACAATGAAGACATTACTTCTTTTTAAAAGGGGTTTCGCATGAATTTTAAAGTATGTTTCAATATTTTTACTTAAGTGTGCTGAAATAAATGAATGTTCAGAGAGAATTTTTGTTCATAAGTATGTTCAAATGCAAGCATGATTTTTTATTTTATCTAAGTTATTCTTGTTTTATCTTGACTGATGGAATAATTGTATGTTCTTTAGACTTATGTTGTATTTTCCATGAAAATTTGATTTATTTAGAAATAGACATGCATGAAGATTTAAGTATTTAGAATTGACTTAGTAACTTTCTTGAGGCGAAATCCTAGGAGGTATAAGAATCTAATATGATATAGAAACACTTTCTTTGGATCCTTTGAGCCTTTCAAGCTGACCTTATTAAATTAACCCTTGAAACTTAATTTTTGAGCTTAATGGCCTATTTATTGCAAATTACCTACATCATAAGCCGTATTATCATCTTTTTGATTTTATCCTATTCTTTTGCAGCTATCTTAACTGAATTTGTCTTGGTGATCAAAGTTTAAGGAAAAATAAAAAAAGATGTACATGCTTTTCACATGTCTAAAAGAAGAAGAAGAAAAAAACACAAGTAAGTTTGTCAAAAGAATAAAAAGAAAAGAAAAGTTTGCCCAAAGTTTGAAAAGTAAAGGTTGAGCATGAGCTCGAAATAAGTTTGGAGGTGTTCCAAAGACCCATTTGTACAAAGTTGTGATGTAAAAGAATCCAAGACAAAGTTAGGGTTAAGATGATTGAACCTAAAAATTCACTTCTCTTTATCCCTACCTTTAGCCTAACCCCGTTACAACCTAATAAAAGACCTATTGATTTGATGATTATACTGACTACATTAGTGGAGAGAATTGCTAAGTTCAACATATAAAGACTACTAACTAAACCTTGTGATTGCTATGTTTAGTTGATAAGGAAAGCATATTGATTGGTAAATATTATATTCGATTTAGAAATGCATACATATTATAACTCATGTTGACATTATGATATACTTAGTATAAAGTTTGGAAATGATACTTGCATTCGAGATACTTATCAATAAAAAGTACTTTTGAGCATGATTTTGTTGATGCATGATTATGTGCGAAGGTTGATGTTGCTTTATCATTTAGCAAAATTACCTTAGCAAAAGTTGTGTTGTGCATGAACATTACTCGGGACGAGCAATGGTTTAAGTTTGGGGTGTGTAAAATAAAAATTAAATAGGGTTTTTCTATATCTATTTACTACCTTTTTACTTAATAAATATGTTAATATTGAGTAATTTTTATTAAAATAAGTGAATTTTACTTAATTATTAATATTAAACATGAATTTATAAAGTATGTGAAATTATGCTTAATTACAAGATTTTTGTACATATTTTATATTATTTCATTGTTAATTTATTAATATGTGATTTTTCACTATGTAGGAGGACCATTGAATATGTCATTAATATGAATGAAACGTGGACATGCACAAATCAATTCATGTGGACGACAAGACCATGCAATCTAGGTCATGAGGTTGATAATTTGACCTTGTAAAAGATGTACTAAAAGATGGATATGTCTGATTAATTATTGGACTAGGAAACCATCCAACAAGGGGTAATTAAAGCCCAGTTTCGGCACAAGTAGGTGGTTTCCCAAAAGCAAACTTTGGGGTATTTAATTGAAGGTGTAACACCCCTTACTCGTGTCTGATGATGGGACAGGATACGAGGCGTTATCGGACATAAACTCACACCGACGCATGAATTTTTATCCAAATTTAAAACTTTTCATTCACATGTATATCATCCCTTATATGGGCCCACGAGGCGCCAAACATACATTGGGTGTGGCTTGGGACTAAACCAAGAACTTTCAGAACTTTTATATCACTTAGAAAATTTTTCCTTAAAACAGGAGTCACACGCTCATGTAGGTAGGCCGTGTGGTCACACACGCCAATGTAACTTGGGACACGCCCGTGTCTGCAGCCCGTGTAACTCTCTATTTATGACGTCATCAATCAAAATAGGGTCACACGGTCAAGTAACATGCCCGTGTGCTAAGGTCAGTGTCCCGACACTACGGTGAGGCACTGGCCAGTGTGTCTCTACCCTTTTGGTTACTACTGGGCATTCTGTTTTACCTAATTAGGGTGCAGGGGACACACGGCCAGAACACACGCCCATGGGGCAAACCGTGTGCCTACCCGTGTGGACAACTTTGAGGCTATTTTCCAAGCTAATTGCCACCCTTATTTGCATAAACACATACATGACTTCAAAGGAAATTAACATGGCATAATCGAGTACTTAAACATACACAAACAAGACATGATCATAATCACTTCATCTTTACTTATGCATGCAAAAGACTTCATACTTTGTCAAGCCCAACTTACCAATTCTCATTTAAGCCATGGTTATCATCATACTAAACGAATCCCAATTAAATCATCAAGCATTCATCACTAATAACATAACCCATCACATACACACAATCACAGATCACATCTCAAAGACATAAGTACATACATAATCATATAATCAACATAAGCCATCATTCATGGCTATATACAAAATGAAACACCAAATCATTATAAGCCAACAAACTTGGCCAAATTAATAATGACATAATTAATCAATAGAGAAAGTCCCTATACATGCCATAAACTTAAAATACTTGCATTCACTTATACCCAAATGATAGCTTGATAGTGTGATGGCATCTCCGGCGGTCTCCAACTCGAGCTAGCTAAATTAACTTACAAGAGATGGGAAAGGAAGAGGAGTAAGCTTCAAAGCTTAGTAAGTTGGCATGTAAATAATAAGAAATTTTAATCATACAATATCATACACATATAATAATGTAAAATTTATCACAATATCATCAAGTATCATAGAGATTTCGGAACAATTACGGATAATTGTGATATTTACTTTTCATAACAAAACCATCCACTTAAGTTATAGTCACTAAATTATTTATATCTTGAGCTATAGAATTCTAAATTAAAATCCACATTATTTTTCCAAAACTAGACTCAAATATCTTTCTACCATAAAATTTCTAAAATTTACGGATTAGCCAATAAGTACAGTTAATTCTTCAAATTCATCCCTATTTTGCTATTTGACTGTTTCAACATTTCTTCACTAAAAATTAATTATCTCTTAGTATGGGATTCAGATAATATTCTCATTTGTTTCTATTGAAAATAGACTCATTAAGAATTTAAGCAAATAAATTTAAGCCCCAAAGTATTTTTACACAATTTTTAATGGTTTTCCAAAGTTAGAACAAGGGAACCCAAAATCCTTCTGACCTTGTCTCACAAAATTTACTATATCTCATAATTTGAAATTCCATTGCTTACACCATTTCTTCTGTGAAAAACTAGGCTCAATATATTTTAATTTCATATTTTAGTCAACTTCTAATTCGATTTTCAAAATTTTTGGTGATTTTTCAAAGTTATACTACTGCTACTATCCAAAACTATTTTAATGCTAATTTTACTCTTTCATAATCATTTTTAAATAGGCATTTATGCCAATCCATTTCTCTTTTCATATTCATTAGGCCATAAGGTAAAGGGATAAATATATCATGTCTCAATTTAATTTGGCCTAAAAGCCTCACACATGATCATCAATCAAATTTACCACATATTTATACATCATAAGTATAGACTTATAATCACAAGGTCCTCACAAAATCATTCTCATAGGTATGACTTACTCATGAATTTTTCATACATACCTGTACCCTTTCAACATGATCATACCTTTTCACATCTTTGACATAATCCTTGAATTACCCATTGAACCACTTGGAATACTAAAGGATACTAGGGAAACTCGTACACATAGTAAGATGCTAATGCCATATCCCAGATATGGTCTTACATGGGATCACACATATCGATGTCGATAGCCCAGCTATGGTCTTACACGATGTCTCATATCGATGCCAATGCCATGTCCCAGACACGGTCTTACACGAAATCACATATCAATGCCAATTCCATATCCCAAATATGGTCTTACATGGGATCTCTTATCAATGCCAATGCCATGTCCTAGACATGGTCTTACATGGGATCTCATATCGATGCCAATGTCATGTCCCAGACATGGTCTTACATGGGATCTCATATCGATGCCAATGCCATGTCCCAGACATGGTCTTACATGGGATCTCATATAACTGTAATGTCATGACATTTGCACCCTAGTTATTCCTAACTCTCAACTGGGATTTCGAAGTATCAATTCTTCGTCGAATCGTCATCGAGTCATCCTTAATCAAATCCATAGAAACAAATATACATTTCATACAATATTAAAGCATTAGATACATAACAACATAATGTTGAATTATTTACACACGAACTTACCTCGATACCAAAAATGGTGAAAAAGACCTAACCGTCTAATGCCCTTTTTTCCCTCGTTCTAGGCTCGAACCTTGCTTTTCTTGATCTATAACAACACATTTAGCTCACTCATTAGTCACATTATTCATTGTGACCCAAAAATCATATTATGGAAAAATTACATTTTTGCCCCTAAACTTTGTCATATTTACACTTTTGCCCCTAGGCTCGTAAAATGAAATGTGTTCAATTTCTTTGCACTGTAAGCCTAGCCGGGTCATTTTCATAACTATAGCAGCCTACAATTTCCACTAAATCACACTTTTATTACAAATTTTATAACTTTTACAAATTAGTCCTTTTTAGCATTTTCACCGAAAACTACTTAGTAAAAGTCGTTTAACACACAACAAACATTCATAGTCCTCCATTAAACATCAAAATAAACACATGTCACACATGGGTAAATTTTTAAACATGAACCCTACTTCAAATCAAGGGTAGAAATAGGTAAATCTTGTTATGAGGATTTCAAAAACGTAAAATCATTAAAAACGGGGCAAGAACGGACTTACTATGTTAGATTGGAAAGCTTGAACAAAACCCTAGCCATGATCATCTTAAAATTTTTTTCCTAGGGTTGAAGATGACCAAAATTTGGCTTTTATTTTGTTTATTTAGTCATTTAATTACTAAATGACCAAAATGCCCCTAACTTAAAAATATTCTATTTCACCTATTTCATATCCATTTTTATCCAACAAATTATCCAATGGTCTAGTTACCATTTAAGGACCTTCAATATAAAAGTTCATAACAATTAGGCACCTCTAGCATATAGAACTCAACTTTTGTACTTTTTTAGTCCTTTTGAATAAATTGAGTGCCCAAACATCAAAATTTTCGAACGAAATTTTGACGAAATCATTCTGTGAAACCGTAGACCATAAAAATATAATAAAAATAAAATTTTCCTTGTCGAATTTATTGTCCCAAAACCACTGTTCCGACTAGGCCCAAAATCGGGCTGTTACAACTCTCCCCCTTAGGGATTTTCGCCCCCGAAAATCATACCAGAAGAAATTGCTTTCAACTCTTATAAAACACTTGCACTAACTTTCTAGAATCACAAATTGATTTAACCTCATATATCTTTTTCCAATAACCTTTGGGCTTTAGCACACAGTGTCGGAGCGTATTGTCAAAATTCTGAATTACTCTCTCCGAAACACATGGCTCAGTTGATCCGTCAAATTAGAACTCTGTACATACTGGAATAATCACACAGATCTTTCTTTGTCAAATGATCAACCACAATCCAATTAACATCTCCCTTTTTCAGAGATATAAAAATCTTGATATGAAATCTATAGCAATTCTACCTCATAACACACTAGTATTATCACTGACTGCAATAATCTTGAATGCTCTTAAGGTTCAGCCTACTTACTTAGAAATAGACGTTTGAACATAAATTCAAAATATCATGTAACATTCACAATTACCAGAACATATATTTCATATGACTACACATTTTATTACTCTTGAACAACCAGACAAGCCACTATTGTGAACTTTGTATAAAATTTTTTTTTGCATAAGCCCCGGATTCTTCAGTACACAAATTCCATCTCGAAATAATAATAACATGAACCCGGTCCAACCTACAATTTAGAATTAAAAGTAGATCCTTACTGTACTTATTTAGCTAATCACTCACTAACACATTTCTAAGTTTCTCAAACATGCAAGGAAACATCACTTTAGCTTTTAATTTATCTGAAATCGATTTGTCATCAAATAAGATCAATCATGTGACCAACATTCACAAAATAATCAAGATTTTCCATTTAAGCATCTGTAACTATACTTGTTTTCACAAAGGTAAATCGATAATTACTCACAATCTTTCGATAGCTCAAGTCTTTAATACTATCTTAACTTTAGATCTTTCTATGACATTCAATTCTTTAATTCTTGAAATCAGGGGGCATGTGACATTTTTCTTCGAACAAACGATGTCATAAAATTCACAGCATAATCATAAAAGTGGTCATTTCCAAATCACTAGTCGAATAGTTCTTTTTAATGTGACATTTACCGTCAAAACATGAACTATCGCTTTACATTTTAACAATAAAACACATTCCAATCCGTTCAATAGTGTATCATTGAAAAATCATAAATCCCTTACTCAATTCAAACTGAACTCAGAACTAGAGCTTTGATTAATAATACTTTTAACTATTTCCAACTTTTGTTATTATGCATAGATCATTCAAACTTTCATAACGGTGGTAACTTTACCAATCAGAAAAACTTTAATTCGTAATAACATCATCTGATTAGAACAAATCTAATAGATATATCTCCGTATCATACTTTCAAGAATATCAATTCTTCATTCAGATTTTCCTTCCACACACAGAGTTCATTCTCTTACCTGAGGATATACTTGAATACATAGATTACCCAGAAAAGATCATCATATTCATTTCAACTGTAACCATCAAACACGGACATCTTTACTACTCAATTATCATTTCTCTGACTAATTCTGTCACCATAAACCCCGTATTATTCCGTTCACTAATGAAAATCATTTCGGGAGAGATTTCGATAAATATGTACTTTAAACATCATATTTGAATAAGTCAATTAGCTGAGACTAACTTCTTCTTTAACCATAACATTGCATAATCTGAATTATCTCTAAAACAATCTGATATCTCTTTCAATATTGTTTTCACTTTCCAAACTATTCTCATCTCTGTAAGCTCTACTAATTATTTCATCACCAAACTCTTTAGTTCCCACTTATGAATGTATTCAACATAATTCTCACAAACTCTCATATAATGCAAATCTAGTAAGGGGATGAGGTCATAAAGCCTTTAACTTGACTCTCATAATTACACACATATGACTTAGCATTCATCATTAACATCATATCATCATAATCACATAGTTCACTCTAAGAAAATTATCACACTTATTCATTTTACAAATGTTTTCTGTCATTCACAATCTCAAACAATGAATTTACTTACTCGAGCTCAATATTAATATCTAAGTAAATTCCAACACTTAGCTTCAATTTTTACTCACCAACATTCGTCAAATTAGAGAACGTCTTATGGGTTTGAGTACGTCGTTTACTTGACACCATAGTCCAACTATGGCCTTACACATATTTTGCCATGGCCCTGCCAGGGTCTTACATGTATCACAATGCCATAACCCAGTTATGGTCTTTTCACTAGAATGCTATAGCCTACTATGGTCTTACATTCCATACTTTGCCATTGTCTAACCATGGTCTTATCCGTCAATTCATCATCAAACGATCATACTCATTTCCTTCGTTCTACTCAATTTGATCCTTCAATTCAATTTTCATACCATTATAATATTTAGGGTTCCACCACAAAGTCATAAAACAAAACATTATACATTCTCTAATTTAAAAATTAAACATGAGATTCATCTATATGGACATACTGATTATGTATTATTCAAACAAGTGTACATACACACACATTCCATTCATTGGGTAAGTTTACTTATCATATTCACTTAATCAAATATGTTGGGCACATAACATCATATGCATGCCATACAAACATGGATGGCTTATCACAACAAAACCTTCGCTACATTTCACTTTTCTGCATTTCTTAACTCATGGTTATCTCATTTCGTACATCAACACATGTATATTCATGAACTTCTATCCATACCTTTCCAAATTTCAACACATCGTAAGCATATTTCATTCATCTCAATATCATTTTCAGCATTATCAAAAATAGCTCAGTTGGAAGTCATCCCTGTCTTAACAGAACAATTTCATTAGAGCCGGGAGATATCACACTATCACAAGTAGTAATATGACATGTATAGCTAAACTCACATATGCTAGGTTAGTTCGAGAATCGACTAAACCATAGCTTTGATACCACTAAATGCAACACCTCTTACCCGTGTCTGACCCGGGACAGGATATGAGGCATTACTGGACATAAACTTCCACAATCACACAAAATCGAGGCATGAATTTTTGTCCAAATTTAAAACTTTTCATTCACATGCATATCGTCCCTTATATGGACCCACGAGGCCCCAAACATACATTGGGTGTGGTTCGAGACTAAACCCAGAACTTTCAAAACTTTCATATCACTTAGAAAATTTTTCCTCAAAACAGGAGTCACACGCCTGTATGGGTAGGCAGTGTGGTCACACACGCCCGTGTGGCTTGGGACACGCCCGTGTCCACAGCCTGTGTAACTCTCTGTTTATGACATCATCAATCAAAATAGGGTCACACGGCCAAGTAAAACGCCCATGCACTAAGGTCGTGTCCTTCACACGGCTAAGACACACGGTCGTGTCTCTACCCATGTGTTTACTACTGGGCATTCTGTTTTACCTAATTAGGGTGCAAGGGACACACGGCTGGAACACATGCCCATGGGGTAGACCGTGTGTCACACACGGCTTAGAAAAATGCCCGTGTGGACAACTTTGAGGCTATTTTCCAAGCCAATTGCCACCCTTATTTGGACAAACACATACATGACTTCAAAGGCACTTAACATGGCATAATCGAGTACTTAAACATACACAAACAAGACATGATCATGACCATTTCATCTTTACTTATACATGCAAAAGACTTCATATTTTGTCAAGCCCAACTTACCAATTTTCATTTAAGCCATAGTTATCATCATACTAAACAAATCCCAATTAAATCATCAAGCATTCATCACTAATAACATAACCCATCACATACACACAATCACAAATCATATCTCAAAGAGATAAATACATACATAATCATATAATCAACATAAGCCATCATTCATGGCTATATACAAAATGAATCCATAGACAAAGTCCCTAAACATGCCATAAACTTAAAATACTTTTATTCACTTATACCCAAATGATAGCTTGATAGTGTGATGGCATCTCTGGCGGTCTCCAACCCGAGCTAGCTAAATTAACCTAAAAGAGATGGGAAAGGAAGGGGAGTAAGCTTCAAATCTTAGTAAGTTGCCATATAAATAATAAGCAATGTTAATCATACAATATCATACACATAACGTAATGTAAAATTTATCACAATATCATCAAGTATCATAGAGATTTCGGAACAATTACGGATAATTGTGATATTTACTGTTCATAACAAAACTGTCCACTTGAGTTATAGTCACGAAATTATTTTTCTGAAACTAGACTCAAATATCTTTCTACCATAAAATTTTCAGAATTTATGGATTAGCCAATAAGTACAGTTAATTATTCAAATTCATCATTGTTCTGTTGTTTGATAGTTTCGACCTTTCTTCACTAAAAATTAATTATCTCTTAGTACGGGATTCAGATGATATTCCCGTTTGTTTCTATTGAAAATAGACTCATTAAGAATTTAAAAATGTAAATTTAAACCCCCACATATTTTCATAAAAGTTTTAATGGTTTTCCAAATTCAGAATAGGGGAACCCAAAATCCTTCTAACCTAGTCTAACAAACTTTACTATATCTCATAATTTAAAATTCCATTGCTTATATCATTTCCTCTGTGAAGAACTAGACTCAATAAAATTTAATTTCATATTTTATTCAACCTCTAATTCGATTTCCACAATTTTTGGTGATTTTTCAAAGTTATATTACTGTTGCTGTCCAAAACTGTTTTAATGTTAATTTTACTCTTTCATAATCATTTTTAAAAAGGCATTTATGCCAATCCATTTCTCATTTCATATTCATTAGGCCACAAGGTAAAGGGATATAAACATCTCATGTCTCAATTTAATTTGGCCTAAAAGCCTCACACATGATCATCAATCAAATTTACCACATATTTATACATCATAATTATAGACCTATAATCACAAGGTTCTCACAAAATCATTCTCATAGGTATGACTTACTCATGAATTTTTCGTCCATACCTGTACCCTTTCAACATGATCATACCTTTTCACATTTTTGACATAATCATTGAATTACTCATTGAACCACTTGTAATACTAAAGGATACTCGAAGAACTCGTACACATAGTAAGACGCCAATGTCATATCCCAGATATGGTCTTACATGGGATCACACATATCGATGTCGATAGCCTAGCTATGGTCTTACACGATGTCTCATATCGATGCCAATGCCATGTCTCAAACTTGGTCTTACACGAAATTACATATCGATGCCAATGGCATATCCTAGATATTGTCCTACATGGGATCTCTTATCGATGCCAATGCCATGTCCCAGACATGGTCTTACATGGGATCTCATATCGATGCCAATGTCATGTCCCAGACATGGTCTTACATGGGATCTCATATCGATGCCAATGTCATGTCCCAAACATGGTCTTACATGGGATCTCATATCGATGCCAATGCCATGTCCCAGACATGGTCTTACATGGGATCTCATATCGATGCCAATGCCATGTCCCAGACATGGTCTTACATGGGATCTCATATAACCCTAATGTCATCACATTTGCATCCTAGCTATTCCTAAGGTTCAACTAGGATTTCGAAATATCAATTCTTCGTCGAATCGTCATCGAGTCATCCTTAATCAAATCTATAGAAACAAATATACATTTCATACAATATTAAAGCATTAGATACATAACAACATAATGTTGAATTATTTACACACGAACTTACCTCGATACCAAAAATGGTAAAAAAAACCTAACCGTCTTATACCCGTTTTTCCCTCGTTCTAGGCCCAAATCTTTCTTTTTTTGATCTATAACAACACATTTAGCTCACTTATTAGTCACATTATTCATTGTGACCCAAAAATCATATTATGGAAAATTACATTTTTGCCCCTAAACTTTATCATATTTACACTTTTGCCCTTAGGCTCGCAAAATGAAATGTATTCAATTTCTTTGCACTTTAAGCCTACCGAATCATTTTCATAACCATAGCAGCCCACAATTTTCACTAAGTCACACTTTTGTGACAAATTTTATAACTTTTACAAATTAGTCCTTTTTAGCATTTTCACCGAAAACTAATTAGTAAAAGTCATTTAACACACAAAAAAATTCATATTCCTCTATTAAACATCAAAATACACACATGTCACTCATGGGTAAATTTTTAAACATGAACCCTACTTCAAATCAAGGGTAGAAATAGGTAAATCTTGTTACGAGGATTTAAAAAATGTAAAAATCATTAAAAACGAGGCAAGAACAGACTTACTATAGAGCTTGGAAAGCTTGAACATGACCCTAGCCTTGGTGGTCTTCAAATTTCGGCCTAGGGTTGAAGATGACCAAAATTTGGCTTTTATTTTGTTTATTTAATCATTTAATTACTAAATAACCAAAATGTCCTAAATTAAAAATATTCTATTTCACCTATTTCATATCCATTTTTGTCCAACAAATTATCCAATGGTCTAATTACCATTTAAGGACCTTCAATTTAAAAATTCATAACAATTAGGCACCTCTAGCATATAGAACTCAATTTTTTCTCTTTTTACAATTTAGTCCTTTTGAATAAATTGAGTGCCCAAATGTCAAAATTTTTAAACGAAATTTTCACGAAACCATTTCGTAAAATAGTAGACCATAAAAATATAATAAAAATAAAATTTTTCTCGTCGAATTTATGGTCTGGAAACCACTGTTCTGACTAGGCCCAAAATCGAGCTATTACAAAAGGTCCTTACAGGTGGAAAATAATTAGAAATCAACCCAACAACTTTGTTGTTGAAGCGTCCATCCTATGGCTATTAATAGCCTTGGTTTGAATTCAAATTGATGAGAATAAGTCATCCCCTTTTCCATGAATTGTGGCCGGCCATATGTGAGAAGGAAGGAAGGAATTTAAATTCTATTTTTAACAAACTCTACCCCTTACCTTCACCTATAAATACCATATAGATCCCACTTCTCAAAACATCCTTCAACACCCATCTCTCATTCATTCTTTCTTATTTCCCTTTTCCTTTCCCTTGCATAGCCACCATCTCCCTTTCTATCCTTTAGTCAACATAATTGAAAAGTTCAATTCTTAATTTAGATCATTAAACTCGACTAAGCTGAGGTTCATAATATCTTTAGTTAGCTCTATTATCTTGCGTAGTTTTTATATCATTCAAATTATTGTGTTTTTATTCCAATTTGTGAATTTGTAATTTTACAAATAATCGATTAACATACACAGTCCCTGTGGAGAGGATAACTCATTTTACTTACTTATTACTTGAACAACTATGTACACTTACACAAACCAAGTTACAGAGGGTGAGTCCTCTTTTTATTCTATCTTTCATTTTATTGTTCTCCCTAGTGTGTAACATCTTTTTATTTATTAAAGAATCGATCTTTTGCCTTTCTTTTGTGTCGTCACTTCATCATTATTTTTCTTTACTAAACTATTATGGATACATCAATCACATGATGAGATAATTTCAACATACCTGAGGAACTCTATCAAGTTCGGTGTATTATGTATACAAGGCTTCTTCGCATATTCATGATCCAAGAACCGGCTAAATCAGGCTCTGATATCAAACTTGCTAGTCCAAACCTTGGGTATTACCTCGCGAATATAGACAAAGCTTATTCTACTTATGCAAATTACAATTAATTCACAAGTTAACTTCATACAGATACATAAATATATATGTATAATAGGTAGATACAATGTAACAGCCCAATTTCGGTGAAATCGAAATAGAGGTCTTGGGACCACAAATCTGAGTCAAAAAATAAAATTTATTTTTGTTTTATTATATGATCCACATTATACTAGAAATGTCATGTGAAAATTTTGAAAAGAAAATTTTATCGATTATGTGCTTAATTACGAGAAGGGCCAAATCCCATAAAATGTAAAAGTTGGATTCTATTAGCTAGAAGGATCAAATAGCTATGGAATTCAAAACTTAAGGTCCTTATATAGTAATTAGACCATTAATAAAAAGCATGTAGATATTTTTGGATGATTCATCCATGGAAAATGAGAAAAAGGCTAGCGACTAAATTGGAAAGTGAAAATATTAATTAATTAAAAAGATGAAAAGAAAATAAAAATCATATTTTCTCATCTTCTTCCCCAAAAATAAACAAGAAAACCCTAGGAGAGAGAGAAGAGACTTTCATGGCCAAATTGGGTAAGTTTCCTTGTCTCGTTTTTAGTAATTTTGATATTTTTAAAACTGGGATAACCTAAACTATCTATTTGGGGGATCAATTTGAAAAGTTATCAAGGTATAAAAATTAGGTCAAGGATGTATATGCTGGAAATTTGAAATTTATGGAAGAAAATGAAAGATTGAGGATAGATAAACAACTTTTACAAAGTGATTTTTCATGAAAACTTGAATTAGGGACTAAAATGAAAAATGGTAAAAATGTAATATCCTAAAATAGGGCCTAGTCGAAATAGTAGTTTCGGGACCACAAATTTGACGTTAAAATATTTATTTTATGATTGTTATGGGGTTTAGAATATGAGAATATGTTTATATTAGAGTTTCATGAAGAAATTTTAAGTATAAGATGTTCAATTGGGAATTAAGGACCAAATTGAATAAGTTTCAAAACATGGATTTTAAAAGCAATTTGTATGAAATTTCTTTGGATTATGAATTAGAGGTCCTTAAATAGTAATTTGACCAAGTTCTAAAAATTTGGACAAAAAAAGGGCTTGCATGGATGAATTTTAAAGAAAGGGTCTAAGGGCATTTTGGTCATTTACCATTTTAATGAATTAAAAAGGGGGCAAAAGAAGCAAAAATCAGCCATCTTCTTCCCCATAGTTGACGAAATTTTGAGCTTTCCATAGTTAGGGTTTCTTCAATTTCCAAGCTCAATAGTAAGTGCTCGCAAGCCCCGTTCTTAAGGTTCTTCGTATTTTTGAGATCCTGGTAACTTGTTCTTTCCATTTCTACCCATATTTCATGCTAGGGTTTATGTTTAAAAATTTACACATGCATGACATGCTTGTATTTTGAGGGTTTATGGAGGAATATGAAAGGATGTTCTATGTTAAACATCTTTTTCTAGGTGATTTTCATGAAAAACCTTTATAGGGACTATTTTGTGAAAGTTATAAAATGTGTGGAAGAAATGTGAAACTAATGGAAAATGAGAGTTATCATAGGAGAGAAAAATGTTTGACTAGGCTTGGGTAAGGTAGAAATTGCATGAGTTTCATTATACGAGCCTAGGGACTAAATCGTAAAAACGTGAAAGGCTAGGGGCAAAATGGTCATTTTGATCGGGGGTGGAATTTAGACTTGAAATGGATTAAATGAATGGTTAATAATCCATTCTTATTGTTATAGAACCTGAAGAATAAATTTCGGAGGTCGATCGAGGGAAACGGAAGGTTTCGGAGTGACTAAAACATTAAACAAACGAATACCAGGTAAGTTTAGATAACCCTAAGTAAACATATATTATGCTAAACTGTATACGTTAATAAATGTATGATGATGAATTGCATTTATTCAAAATATGTAATTGTATAAAATACAATTGTATAATGAAATGATGAAAAACGTCTCGGTTGAGGTTGAATGGGAAATCTGATGGAGGAACCCTAATTTACATGAAAAATGAGATACTGTATGTGTTGCAGTAAGGATTTAGCCCAGACGGGTAATCCATTGATCTCATCTTTGAAAAGGATCTAGCCCGGACGGGTGTTCCTTTCGAATGATTGAGCCTCCCGAAGAATAAGTGTGCACTATTGATTTAGCCTGGATGGGTAATCCAAATAGGTTCTGAATTTAACCTGGACTGGTAATTCAGATCCTAGCTCATTAAGGATGTTTGCCATGAATGGGATTTAGCCTGGACTGGTAATCCCGGCATCACCTTATGAGTTTTCTAAATGGAGGATTTAGCCTGGACTGGTAATTCCACCATAAGAATGTGAGGTTCACGGGAGTGCATATCTGATATGATCATTCACACGAATTGACAGATAATGGGTATTTTCATCGAGATTGCCTATAAACTCAATAAGACTAATATGATACACCAGTATAAGATGAATTATAAAGTGATGAGCTCATCTAAGTTAAATTCCATGGTGTTATTGATATATATATATATATGTATCTAACACATTGATTGAGTGCATGATTAGGAAAAGCATTTCATGCTAATTGAGTTTACTAATCAAATATGGTTGAATGCTAAATTATCTGGTAAGTTTACTTTCCGATTAATCGAGATTACTAAGCATGTAAATGCTTACTCCTCTCTTTTCTCCTACTTTTCAGAGCTTGTGGACTCATAAGGCTTGAAGGACGGTTGGAGATTACAACACACTATCAACTAGGTCCGCTTTGGTATATGAATACTTTTATTTTGTTAATTTGGCATGTATAGGTGCTTTTGAGTTATTTTGTTAAAAGCCATTTGGCTAACCAATGTAAAGGCTTGGATGCCTTGTTTATACATTTTGTAATGGCTTTGATATATGGTTTTTTGTGGTATGTTATCCCACCATCATGCTAAATGAATTGTTAAATGTTTATGTATATGTCATAATATAGACATATTTGTGTAATGTGACCGATTCATCGGAATTGGGAGGATCATAATTGGCAATGAGTAAATAACGAGCCAAAATCCAATGTTGAGGCAAATGTTGCTATCATCCCTCAGACTACTAAGGAACATTATGGCATGCGTAAACCAATGATATGAGGTTTCCATTCAATAAGGTTTTATGGAGACCATTCATAAGTATTAAGTGAATATTGTTTGTTAATTAACATCCAATAAGTATAAGTGTGATAAAGGGGTGACCTAGGGCTTGAAAAATAGCCTAATATGGTCCACATGGTGAGACACACAGGTGTGTGTCTAGGCCGTGTGTGACACACGGGCCACTCACATGGACGAGTGGTATGGCCGTGCGTCTCCTGCACCTAAAATTTTAAGTTAGCATCAAGCATGGGTTAGAGACACAGGCATGTGTCTTGGCCGTGTTAATTTAACAGGATGCTCAAGTTATGGACATGGGGTGAACCCACAGGCGTGTGCCATGGCCGTGTCGATAAGTCAGTATAGCCCCAAGGCTTGGGGGCATGGGCGTGTTCCCTACCCACGGGCGTGTGTAAACCTCTACACAGGCATGTGGGATATTGTTCAAGGAATTAATGCCGAAGATCCGATTTTGTTCTGATTTATTCTTGGTATTAAAAAAACGCCTCGTAGGCCCACGCAAATAAATTGACTTAAGGTTGAAAAGAAATTTTATGACCTGTATTTTACGGGTTCACTCAGATGTCCTGCATGCAGTAACGCTCGCACTTCTCCCGGGCATGGGTATGGGTAAGGGGTGTTACATTTAGTGGTATCAGAGCTACGGTTTAGTCGGTTCTAAGACTACCGTAGAGGATGTTAAAGTCTGCTATATATGCCAATATTCGAATGTTGATAGTGTGATATCTCCTAATTTTCTATATTGTTTTAAAATATAGTAAATGTCTTCCAATCAAGCACAAGATGAGTCCGAGGGAGCCGAGAGCCATGCGCCAGACTACTTCTGGTAGGAGTAGGAGGTCTATGCCTGAAGGCAGAGAAGAGGCCCGGACTGCCTTCTTTGATATGATGGATGAGTGGTTTAGGGATTATCTGAGAAATCGCCCCAACATACCGTGGCCTCCCCTGCCTCCTAACCAACCTAATGCCGATGTGCCACAAGGCGTGGTACCAGTAAGAACTGTTAAGGCCCCTGTAGATAAACTTAGAAAGTATGGAGCCGAGGAATTCTGAGGTAAAATAGATGATGACGCCGAAAGAGTCGAGTTCTGCTCAAAAATACTATGCGGGTACTAGATGAATTATCGTGCACACCCGAGGGATGTTTAAAGTGTACTATATCTCTCCTGAAGGATATTGCATACCATTAGTGGAAGACAGTGTCCTCGGTAGTGCCAAAAGAGGCTATCACTTGGGATTTCTTCCAGGCAGAGTTTAGGAAGAAATACATTAGCCAAAGGTTTTTAGACTCAAAGTGAAAGGAATTCCTGGAACTCAAACAAGGGAACAAGTCTGTAGCAGAATACGAGAGAGAGTTCGTACGACTAAGTCAGTACGCATCTGAATGGGTCCAAACTGAGTCAGAAATGTGTAAATGTTTTGAGGAAGGCTTAAGTAAGGATATCAGGCTGTTGATTGGAATTCTCGAAATACGAGAATTTGCTACATTGGTTGATCAAGCCAAGAAGGCTGAAGAACTTAGTAATG
Source organism: Gossypium anomalum (assembly GCA_025698475.1). Lineage (NCBI taxonomy): Eukaryota > Viridiplantae > Streptophyta > Magnoliopsida > Malvales > Malvaceae > Gossypium > Gossypium anomalum. Next base: position 48,110,082 of record CM046963.1, read on the forward strand.
AAAGAAAGAAAGCAAAAAGAGAAGCTCGAGTTACGAGCAAGAGGTCCAATGGTAAAACACTTTCGTTTTCCACGAAGAAAGTAAGGAGTCAGCAAGAACGCTCCACTTCATCGGTGGGATATTCAGGTAGAGTGAGAGGTTTTAAACGACAGAGTCAGAAGTCCTCCTCCCCAAAGGCAACTAGTGTGAAGAGTGTAGATGATCAAAGGCCAAAGTGTAAGAGCTGTAACAAATTCCACTTCGGAGAGTGCCGAATGAAGACTGGCCCTTGTTTCTGATGTGGTTCTTTTGACCATTTCCTCAGAGACTACCCCAAAAGAAATGAATGGGAAGCGGGATCAACCCCGAAATCATGTACTCCTGCTCCACGGGGTAAACCTCTGAGACATCGGGGGAATGTCAGTGGTAGTCAAGCTGCGGCTAAGAATACTGCAAAGTTTGAGGCTCGAGCTCCGGCAAGAACGTATGCGATACGCACTCGAGAAGAAGCCTCTGCTCCTGATGTTATCACGGGTACTTTTTCTCTTTTCAATACACGTGTTATTGCTTTAATTGACCCAGGGTCGACACATTCATACATTTGCATGAGATTGATATCTAGGATGAAATTACCGGTTGAACCTACGGAATTTAGTATTAGAGTGTCGAACCCACTAGGTAGATCTGTGATGGTTAATAGAATCTGTAAGAATTGTCCTTTGACGATTCAGGGTCATTGTTTTCCGGCTAATCTTATGTTGTTACCATTTGATGAATTTGATGTAATACTTGGTATAGATTGGTTAGCCTTGCATGATGTAATAGTAAACTATGGTAATAAGTATATTGAATTGAAGTGCTCGAATGGTGAGATTTTAAGGGTTGATTCAAGATAATTGAATAATCCGCCAGTGGTAATCACGGCAATGGTTGCCCAGAGATATATGAGGAAAGGGTATGAAGCCTACCTTGCGTTCGTATTGAACACAAAGGAAACAGAGTTGAAGATTGAGTCTGTGCCGATAGTGTGTGAATATCTAGACGTATTCCTAGAAGAACTACCCGGATTGCCTCCTGAGAAGGAGATACAATTTGGCATTGAATTGATGCCAGGGACGACTCCCATTTCTATTGCTCCGTATAGAATGGCGCCAACCGAGTTGAAAGAGTTAAAAGCACAGTTACAGGAATTGACGGATAAAGGCTTTGCACGGCTGAGTTTTTCACCTTGGGGTGCCCCCGTACTTTTTGTAAAGAAGAAAGATAGTTCGATGAGATTATGTATTGATTATCGACAACTTAACAAGGTAACTGTCAGAAATAAGTATCCTTTACCAAGAATTGATGATTTATTTGACCAGTTGAGAGGAGCCACCGTCTTCTCCAAGATAAACTTGAGGTCTGGTGATTATCAGCTACAGGTCAAGGAGTCGGATGTACCTAAGACAACTTTCAGGATGAGGTACGGACATTATGAGTTTCTTGTCATGCCATTTGGACTGACTAATGCACCAACTGTATTCATGGATCTTATGAACAGGATCTTTCGACCATATTTGGATAAGTTCGTCATTGTGTTCATTGACGACATTTTAGTTTACTCTAAAGATGAGGTAGAGCACGCAAAACACTTGAGAATTGTATTGCAAACTCTGCGAGAAAAATAGCTATATGCTAAGTTTAGCAAGAGTGAGTTTTGGCTCCACGAAGTTGGATTTTTGGGTCACATTGTTTCGGGTGAGGGCATACGATTTGATCCAAGTAAGATCTCTGCTATTATAGAATGGAATCTGCCTAGAAATGTAACCGAGGTTAGAAGCTTTTTGGGCTTAGCCAGTTACTATCGAAGGTTTGTGAAAGGATTCTCTGTGATAGCGACTCCCATGATGAGATTGCTTCAGAAAGATGTTAAGTTCGAATGGACAGAGAAATGTCAACAGAGTTTTGAGAAGTTGAAGACATTGCTGACTAAAGCTCCTGTTTTAATATTGCCTGAACCGGGAAAGGAGTTTGCATCCTTGAATGGATTAGGTTGTGTGTTTATGCAAGATGGCAAGGTGATAGCTTATGCTTCACGACAATTAAAGCCGCACGAGAAGAATTATCCGACACACGACCTAGAGCTTGCCGCCATCATTTTTGCTTTGAAGATTTGGAGGCATTACTTATATGGCGAGACTTGTCGTATTTTCACAGACTACAAGAGTTTGAAATACTTGATTACTCAAAAAAATTAAATCTGAGACAGCGGAGATGGTTAGAACTAATTAAGGACTACGATTTGGTCATTGACTATCACCCAGGAAAGACGAATATAGTCGTCGATGCGTTGAGTAGAAAATCCTTGTTTGCTCTAAAAGCCATGGATGCCCGTCTGACATTGCTCGATGATGGTTCGGTCTTGGCAGAGATTGAAGCTAGGCTGACATTCCTTCAGGAAATCTATAATGCTCAGTTTAATGACAGTAATTTGCAAGCAAAAAAGACTCAATGTGAGTCGGGTATTGAGTCTGATTTCGAATTGGTTCTGATGGATGCTTAATGTTTAGAGATAGGATTTGTGTACCCAAGAGTAGAGAGCTTATTTGGAGAATTTTACAAGAAGCACATGATAGCCGTTTATCAATTCACCCGGGAAGTACTAAGATGTACAATGATTTGAAAAAGATGTACTAGTGGAACGGCATGAAAAGGGATATTTCTGAATTTGTACCAAAATGCTTAGTATGTCAGCAAGTTAAAGCTGAACATCAAGTACCTTCAGGTTTGCTGCAACCTATAATGGTTCCCGAATGGAAATGGGATAGAATCACCATGGATTTTGTAACAGGACTACCTTTGACTCTAAAAAAGAAAGATGTCATATGGGTCGTAGTGGATATATTGACGAAGTTAACTCATTTTATTCTAGTAAGAACAGATTTCTCCCTTGATAGATTGGCTGACTTGTACATTTCTGAGATAGTAAGACTACACGGAGTACCGCTGTCGATCATTTCAGATAGGGACCCGAGGTTTACTTCGAGATTCTGGAAGAAGTTACAAGAAGCCTTAGGTACGAAGTTGAGTTTTAGTACGGCTTTTCATCCTCAAATAGATGGTCAGTCTGAGAGAATGATTCAGATTCTTGAGGATATGTTGTGTTGTTGCATCCTCGAATTTCAAGGTAGCTGGGAAAAATATTTGCCTTTGGTAGAATTTGCCTATAACAACAGTTTTCAAACGAGTTTGAAAATGGCACTTTATAAAGCCTTGTATGGCAGAAAGTGCAGAACCCCGTTATATTGGACAGATCTCAGGAAAACTCAGGTTTATGGGGTTGATGTGATCAAAGAGACCGAAGAGAAGGTTAAAGTGATACGCGATTGTCTAAAAGCGGCGTCAGATAGGCAAAAGTCTTATGCTGATTTGGAAAGAAAAGAAATCGAGTTCCAAGTTGGAGATAAAGTGTTCTTGAAAGTGTTTCCATGGAAAAAGCTATTAAGGTTTGGTCATAAAGGCAAACTGAGTCCGCGATTTATCGGACCGTATCAAATCACCGAAAGAGTTGGACAACTAGCCTATCGTTTAGCATTGCCTCCTGAGTTGGAGAAGATTCATGATGTATTTCATGTATCTATGTTAAGGAGGTACCGATCAGACCCCTCTCATGTAATTTCATCGACAGATATTGAGATTAGACCGGACATAACCTATGGTGAGGAACTGGTTAAGATATTGGCCCACGAAGTTAAACAATTGAGAAACAAAAATGTGGCTCTAGTAAAAGTTCTATGGCATCGACATGGTGTGGAAGAAGCTACATGGGAACCAGAAGAAACCATGAGAAGTCAATACCCAAACTTGTTTGCTGGTAAGACTTTCGGGGACAAAAGTCCCTAAGCGGAGAGAAATGTAACATCCCAAAATAGGGCCTAGTCAGAATAGTGGTTTCGGGACCACAAATCTGACGTTAAAATATTTATTTTATGATTGTTATGGGGTTTAGAATATGAGAATATGTTTACATTAGAGTTTCATGAAGAAATTTTAAGTATAAGATGTTCAATTGGGAATTAAGGACCAAATTAAATAAGTTTCAAAACATGGATTTTAAAAGCAATTTGTATGAAATTTCTTTGGATTATGAATTAGAGGTCCTTAAATAGTAATTTGACCAAGTTCTAAAAATTTGGACAAAAAATGGGCTTGCATGGATAAATTTTAAAGAAAAGGTCTAAGGGCATTTTGGTCATTTACCATTTTAATGAATTAAAAAGGGGGAAAAAGAAGCAAAAATCAGCCATCTTCTTCCCCATAGCTGATGAAATTTGAGCACTCCATAGTTAGGGTTTCTTCAATTTCCAAGCTCAATAGTAAGTGCTCTCAAGCCCCGTTCTTAATGTCCTTCGTATTTTTGAGATCCCGGTAACTTGTTCTTTCCATTTCTACCCATATTTCATGCTAGGGTTTGTGTTTAAAAATTTACCCATGCATGACATGCTTGTATTTTGAGGGTTTATGGAGGAATATGAAAGGATGTTGTATGTTAAACATCTTTTTCTAGGTATTTTCATGAAAAACCCTTATAGGGACTATTTTGTGAAAGTTATAAAATGTTGGCAGAAATGTGAAACTAATGGAAAATGAGAGTTATCATAGGAGAGAAAAATGTTTGACTAGGCTTGGGTAAGGTAGAAATTGCATGAGTTTCATTATACGAGCCTAGGGACTAAATCGTAAAAACATGAAAGGCTAGAGGCAAAATGGTCATTTTGACCGGGGGTGGAATTTAGACTTGAAATGGGTTAAATGAATGGTTAATAATCTATTCTTATTGTTATAGACCCCAAGGAAAAAATTTCAGAGGTCGATCGAGGGAAACAGAAGGTTTCGGAGTGACCAAAACATTAAACAAACGAATACCAGGTAAGTTCGGATAACCCTAAGTAAACATATATTATGCTAAATTGTATACGTTAATAAATGTATGATGATGAATTGCATTTATTCAAAATATGTAATTGTATAAAATACAATTGTATAATGAAATGATGAAAAACGTCTCGGTTGAGGTTGAATGGGAAATCTGATGGTGGAACCCTAATTTACATGAAAAATGAGATCCTGCATGCGTTGCAGTAAGGATTTAGCCCGGACGGGTAATCCATTGATCTCATCTCTGAAAAGGATCTAGCTCGGACGGGTGTTCCTTTCGAATGATTGAGCCTCCCGAAGAATAAGTGTGCACTGTGGATTAGCCCGAACGGGTAATCCAAATAGTGTCTGAATTTAGCCTGGATTGGTAATTCAGATCCTAGCTCATTAAGGATGTTTGCCATGAATGGGATTTAGCCTGGACTGGTAATCCCGGCATCACCTTTTGAGTTTTCTGAATGGAGGATTCAGCCTGGACTGGTAATTCCACCATAAGAATGTGAGGTTCATAGGAGTGCATATCTGATATGATTATTCACACGAATTGACGGATAATGGGTATTTTCATCGAGATTGCCTATAAACTCAACGAGACTAATATGATACACCTGTATAAGATGAATTGTAAAGTGATGAGCTCATCTAAGTTAAATTCCATGGTGTTATTGATATATATATATGTATCTAACACATTGATTGAGTGCATGATTAGGAAAAGCATTTCATGCTAATTGAGTTTACTAATCAAATATGGTTGAATGCTAAATTATCTGGTAAGTTTACTTTTCGGTTAATCGAGCTTACTAAGCATGTAAATATTTACTCCTCTCTTTTCTCTTACTTTTCAAAGCTTGTGGACTCATAAGGCTTGGAGGACTGTTGGAGATTACAACACACTATCAACTAGGTCCGCTTTGGTATATGAATACTTTTATTTTGTTAATTTGGCATGTATAGGTGCTTTTGAGTTATTTTGTTAAAAGCCATTTGGCTAACCAATGTAAAGGCTTGGATGCCTTGTTTATACATTTTGTAATGGCTTTGATATATGGTCTTTTGTGGTATGTTATCCCACCATCATGCTAAATGAATTGTTAAATGTTTATGTATATGTCATAATATAGACATATTTGTGTAATGTGACCAATTCATCAGAATATTGCTATCATCCCTTAGACTACTAAGGAACATTATGGCATGCGTAAACCAATGATATGAGGTTTCCATGCAATAAGGTTTTATGGAGACCATTCATAAGTATTAAGTGAATATTGTTTGTTAATTGACATTCAATAAGTATAAGTGTGATAAAGGGGTGACCTAGGGCTTGAAAAACAGCCTAATATGGTCCGCATGGTGAGACACACGGGCATGTGTCTAGGCCGTGTTTGACACACGGGCCACTCACATGGGCGTGTGGTATGGCCGTGCGTCCCCTGCACCTAAAATTTTAAGTTAGCATCAAGCACGGGCTAGAGACACGGGCGTGTGTCTTGGTCGTGTTAATTTAATAGGATGCTCAAGTTATGGACACGGGGAAAACCCACGGGCGTGTGCCATGGCCGTGTCGATAAGTCAGTATAGCCCCACGGCTTGGGGGCATGGGCGTGTTCCCCTACCCATGGGCGTGTGTAAACCCCTACACGGGCGTGTGGGATATTGTTCAAGGAATTCATGCCGAAGATCCGATTTTTTTCCAATTTATTCTTGGTTTTAAATAAAGGCCTCTTAGGCCAATGCAAATAAATCGACTTAAGGTTGAAAAGAAATTTTATGACCCGTATTTTCTGGTTCCGCCTGTATGTTTGTCTGGTAACGCCTCGTACTTGTCCCCGGGCATGGGTACGAGTAATGGGTGTTACAGAAAATCTATGGAAAATGCTAAAATTGTGAAATGTACATGCTGTAAAAGTTGTATGTATAATTTGGATAGGCTTGGGTAGAGGGTCAGGTTTCATGAGTTTCATTTTTAGAGCCTAGGGACTAAAATGAAATTTATGGAAATGTTAGGGGCAATATAGTATTTTTTCCTAGGATGAAAATTGATGTTAAATTTACTCGTATAGATTCGGATAGACCAAATTCGGAGTTAGAACGAGGAATGAGGAAAATATCGTATTAGTAGATTTTACGTACACAAACCTTTGTCGAGGTAAGTTTGTGTAACTAAATTGTATATGTTTTTATACTTGATTTAAATGTTGTGTTTATGAATTTTATCAATGTCATAAAGATGTGAAATGATCACCTACTCGATATAACCGATAAATGAAAATGCCCGATAAAATGGTAAATGAATAAAATATTACTTGTATGCTTGACATGAATGTGGATTGTGTTTTCATCAAATTACATAAATGTTACGGAAGTATGAAATAATCAAATGCCCGATAATGCTTGAAAAGTGTTTAAATCTCGGTTGAATAAATGGAAAATCGATGGATATGTGATTTTTCGAAATGAAAGAGGTCCTTCATTTGTTGCGGATAGGATTTATCTCGGATGAGTAATCCTATTGACCTCATTTATGAAAGGATTTAGCCCGGACAGGTAATCCTGATATAAGTCCTCTTGATCATATATTATGGATTGGATTTAGCCTAGACAAGTAATCCCGATCAAGCTCCTTAGAGCATATGTCATAAAAAAGATTTAGCCTGGACTGGTAACCCTGTAGTATATATATATGGCTCGAGAGTGTACTCTCTGAATTAGTACCTTATGGGTACTATTGAATATGAATTTACGGATCCTAGTTCATACGCCTTGAGTGTACTACTTATGTATCCATCGATAATTCAAATAAATTCAACGAGCAAGGTTCTGACAGCGGCAAATATAAATTTAAGACAACTTGACATAGAATGGTGTATATGATATGGAAATATGACATGAAAGAACATTACATGAAATGCAAGAAAATGATGATACATGACAAGTGATATATAAAATATGAGATGATGATATTTGTACATGGAAATTATTTGATGAGAATGTTCATTCTTGATTATAGACTTGTACACCTAGAGTGTACTAATCGTGACTTTGATATTCTGAGTAATATGTGTAAAGTTCTTATGCGAAATGATCTGAACTCGAAATGAACTATTATGAAATTATACTTGAAATAATGTGATGAATTATGTATGTTGAATGAATACATGATGTGGAAAGCATATATGCTTGGAAACTTGATTATTGTTGAGCCCATACATGTTTCGATATTACTATGGAATATATGACTAACAAGGGCAATAAGGATGTGTGTAGGGCTTGAGATCAAAGTGGTCAATTATACCTTACTTAGTAACCTCAAATAGGATAAATGGTAAGTTAAGTACCATGTTATACGAACTTACTAAGCATTTTATGCTTACTCTATTTTATTTTCCCTTGTTTTAGAGTAAATCGGAAGCTCGTTGGATTGGAAGATTGGCAGAGATCACTCACACTATCTATCGGCCCATGTCGGAATAGTATGGTAATTCAATTACAGTTGTAATGGCATGTATAGGAGATGTTGACCATATTGGCATGTAAACGTAAGCGATGCTTGTAACCTAGCCATTGGAATGGCTAGTAATGATTGTTTTGTTATACTTGTAATGTCATATTATGTTAGCCACATATATGTTAAGTAGTTGACCAAATTATGTCTAACATGAGGACATAACCAAGGTAAGATTGTAAACATGTATGCATGAAATGATATGCCATGATGATGGATGGAATATGCTTCCTTACAATGCTTGAAATGGTTAGTAATTGTATATGATGATATATCACATTAAATGATAGAATTAACTTGAATAAAATTCTTGGATTTGTTGGGTTATGAATGTAAGATGTGGTGTAGGATTATGGCAAAGTTTGGGGTAAGAAATGAAGCTAGGAATGGCTTTATTTTGTCCACACAGGCGTGTGTCTAGACCGTATATGACACACGGCCTGGTAACACGGGCATGTGGTTAGGCTGTGTGTCCCCTGCAGCTTAATTTTGAGAAACAGAATGCTCAAAATTGGGCACACAGGTAGAGACACGGGTGTGTGTCTCAGCTATGTGTGCCACATGGCCTAACACACGGGAGTGTGGCATGGCTATGTGTGCAAGTCAGAGAGTTACACGAGGCCAAATACGGTCTTTATCATACTTGGGCTTTCTTGTAATAACCTGATTTAGGGCCTAGTAGGAATAGTGGTCTCAAGACCACAAATCTGAAGCTAGAAAAAAAATTATTTTATTATTATTATGGAGTCATAGCATGATTATATTAGTGCATGAAAAATTTGGTAAGTTAATATTGACAGTTGTGAGCCCAATTGAGAAAAAGGACTAAATCACATAAAGTGCAAAAGTCCTAATTTGATAGCTAAAAGTGTTATATTGTTAGAGAATCAAAATTAGGGGTCTTTAAAAGGCAATTAGACCCTTTTTCTATAGGGTGGCCGGCCATAGGAGACAATTTGGTCAAAAAGTCCAAATTTGGTTGGGTTTGGTGGCTAATTTGACTAAAATAGAAATACAATAAGAAAAAGATGATATCACCTTCTCATGTTTTTCACTACCACCGATTTTTAGCCATTTTTAGGGGATTTTTGAGTTTAAAAATTTTAGCAACTTGAAGCACTCACATGTAAGTGATTTAGATGTCTATTTTTAATAATTTTTGTACTTTTGAGACCCTTGAAGCATGAGCTTTCAAATGGGGGGTCTATTTAGCAAAATGATCAAAAGTTTAAGGTTTTGCCATGAGAGCATTTAGGGTGTTTTCTAAAATTTTATGGAAGAATATGAGTCCTAGTTGTGTTATAAACAACTTTTGTGAAAGGTGTTAGCATGAAAACACCAAAAGGGACTATTTTGCATAAGTTACAAAATAGATGATGAGTGTGTGAAATAGTGAGAATTTGGGGTTGTTATAAGAGTAAAAAGAGTTCGGCTAGGCTTGAGATACGAAAAAATTCGATAAAAATCGATTTTCAAGTATAGGGGCAAAAAGGTTATTTTACCTAAGATGTGAATTTTAGATTGTATAATTGTGTTTAGTGACTAAATGAGTGCATTTTGCTATTATAGATCAAGATTTTCCAAATCTGAACCTAGACCGGGGAAAGGTCAAACGAACCAACTAAACCTACTAGTCGCGTGTATTTTGTAATCCGAGGTAAGTTGTATGTAAATAATACAACTACATTGCTAGTATATGTGCTTGAATTGTCATCGAATTGATATAACATGAATTGCTTGTTTGTGAATTGAGAATGCATATTGATAATTGAGATAGTAGAAATTCTGTTGGAACCCTAGGAAATAAATCGGATATTCATGCCGTGACATTTGGGTCACTTGTGTGAGCTAGTGTAAGACATGTCTGGGACATGCATCGGCCACATTATCAGAGCCAGTGTAAGACCATGTTTGGGACATGGCATTGGCATTGAGACGAGTGCTAGTGTAAGACATGTTTGGGACATGCATCGGCCTTGAGACGTAATCCAATGCAAGACATGTCTGGGACATGCATCGACTACGAGATGTGTCAGTGTAAGACCATGTCTGGGACATGGCATCGGCACCTTACACCATGTTTGAGGCTTATGAAATATCTAATAGCGTTCCGAATGGTTCAATGGTGAAAGCTATAATTATGAGTTAATAAGAAAGTATAACCTTGTTTTGAGTAGTACAGGTACCTAATTGGTACGTATGAGAAACGAGCTCAATATAGAATATATGACTTGTATAGATGGTAATGAGTAAGTTACGCTTATGCCTACCTTTGTGTTATGAGCATGGTGATCATTGATGAATTTGTTGTTGTATATTTATTTTTATGTAACTTACTAAGCTTTTATGCTTACTCCTTCTTCCTTTCCACTCTTTTTCAGTGCCGCCTAATTAGCTCAAGGATCACTGGAAGTCAGAGATATCGATCACACTATCATCCGAAGCTTTCGGTATAGTTGGATTTATATTTTTGAATATGGCATGTATAAGGTTTAAACTTTAACATTTTGTGTCTTTGAGAATTGGCCAAATGTGTTGGCTTGGGTTAGAAACCCTTCATTTTGTATTAAGCCGTGAATGGTGGCTAATATTCATTTTGATTATATGTAAAGATGTTATTTCCCTAGTTGAGTAATTTGCCTTATAAATGAATGTCTATTATGGCTGATTTGGTCATATGAATTGTGATTGTTTTGGTATTGATTGGTATTTGTATGGAACTAGGTATATAAGGGTGGCAATAAGGCTTGGTAAATAGCCTTATATTGTCCACACGGGTAGACACATAGGCGTGTGTCTAGGCCGTGTGTGACACACGGTCTACCCCATGGGTGTGTAGTTCGGCTGTGTGTCCCCTACATGTAAAAATTTCAAGTTAGTAGGCATGGTAATAAACACACGGGTAGAGACACGGCCGTGTGTCTCAGCCGTGTGGAGGACACGGCCTAGCACACGAGCATGTGCCTTGGCCGTGTGAAAATTTGAGTATGCTGACGTTAGAAACAGAATGTCCATGTTTTTGTACACAGGATAGGACACAGGCGTCTCGTGGCCGTGTGAGGGACACGGGCCATTGACACGGGCTGGCCGTATGAAAACCCCTGTAAGTGTGAACTAGAAATTAATTCTACACGGGTAGGGGACACGGGCGTGTCCCTATGTGCATAGGTCGTGTGAACCGCACGGGCCATCAGCATGACCATGTCAAGATGGTCACACGGGCGTGTTGCCCTTCCCCACGAGCGTGTGTCCTATTTTAAAGACAAATTTTCCATAGTTGGTTTAAGGACCCGAAATGGTCCCGAATAGTTCCTAACGGTCGATTTGGGGCTCGTAGGCGCACAATAAGAAGTTTAAGGTAGAAATTGAAAAAGTTTTAGTTTGGACCGAGTCTTGGTGACTCGAGATTGTTAGAATGCATGAGATTAAGTTAGGTAATGCCTTGTACTCCACCGTGGTGTGGGTTACGGGTATGGGGTGTTACATTTCTAATTTATCATGATTGATATAAGATGTGATGATAAAGTTCATATGATAATGTTTTCTATTTCTACTGATTGAAGCCTTGAATTGCGAATGTGCAAGATATATTATCTACGGGCATATGGCATGGCTGTGTGTACAAGTCAGAGAGTTACATGGGGTTGAACACGGCCTTCAAAACGGGTGTGTCCAGGGTCACACAGGAGTGTCCTTTGGACCACACGGGTGTGTGAGCCGTGCACCTTGGGAAAACTTTGAAAAGTCGAGAAAAATTCTTAGAGTTCTCGATTAAGTCCCGACTTGTTTCTAAAGCTCATATTGGGCCTCGAGGGTCCTTTAAGGGACATTTCGAATAATCTTGATTAATGAATAGTGATAAACATGACATGCCTATAAATGTTTTGAAAATTTTTAGTAATGCTCCGTAACCCTGTTCCAGTGATAGATACGAGTTAGGGGTGTTACGTACAACTACGACACATGATGATTTAGTTACATATATCTAATTCAAAATCCTAATCTATTACAGATATCTAATTCATAAAGAATGATGTGGATGAACGCAGAAGCGGATCATAAAGTTTGTCATGTTGCGGATTTAACCTAGATCTCTAGACGAACGTAAATTGAAATGAGAAATAAGGAAAACATATTAGTTGTCACAAATGAGAGTCAAACGAAATTAAAACAAAAGAAAGATGAACCAGCTAGTAAATAGTCCAATAGAGAATGAATTAGGTTTCTTGGATGGAAAGAAACCATCCTTGGACCTCAAGAAAACACCCCAACTAGATCTGGAAAAACAAAACACAAACATATTTGTTAGAAGTGATTTTAAAGACAAGAGTAAACTGTTTTGTGCAAGAATGTTTGAAACAACAAGGAACGGTTGAAACTCCTAATTTTGATGTGTTTCTTAATGGAACAAGATAGGAGAACATCTTTCTTAAAGCAACTTTAACCTAGAACGTCAATAAAATCAGCAAGCCAAAACAGAAACAACTAACTTAAATAAGCAAAAAATAATAAATTAAGGATAGAAAAGAGAAGATGACATCCTAAGAAGCCTTAGAAACATTAAGAATTCACAACTCCTTTCAATGGCTCTAATTTCCCCTTCAAGAAAAAGATCATGGTAGGAAAAAGCTTGAAGATGATTCTCACAACCTGAAAGATTGTTAAAACAGCTTCTAAAAGAAAATCAAGAGCAATTCTTAAAGAAAAACTCAAAGAGAATTATTATTAACTAAAAAAAAAACATAAATCAATTGTGTGTATAACGGTGAACATTCATGCTACTTATAGGCCCCCAAAATAAGTTTTCCTAACCTTAATGGAATAACTAACATGACAACTCATCAAATAAAAAAACTAAAAAATTTCTAAGTGTGGACTTTTAATAGGAATTCAGCCAAAGGAATTAAATGGGCTCTTTGGGCTGAATTCTTACATGATGATCCACCTATTAAAATAAAATTGGACCTATAGTTTAAATATTTTATAATTTGGGCCACTTTGATTATTTGGCCTAATATTCAATTAAATTACTTTCCAAACTTTAGGATGGGCTTGTAGACATCTTAATGGGCCATTTTTTCAAGAACTTGGTCTTGTGATCTGTTTGCTATTGAAATTGGCTCGTTCAAGCTCGTACATGAAATCCAATGTGCCTTGGCTGCAAGATTCAGTTTCTTGGACCAAGATTTCCAAGATTTGAAATCTTGGTTTTCTTGATTCTTGAAATTGTCTGAAACAGCAAAATTGGACCAAGATTCGGTTTCTTGATTTTCTTGAAACTAAAGCGAATCTTTATTTTATTTTTCGGTCGTGTGCGCATCTAGGGCCTTGGTGACGAAGCCTTGGATGGTCCCATTCAATCTTGCTCGAATTTGCTTGGCCTTCAACCTCGTTATTGGACCTTGAGGAAATTTAAGCCCATCACATTCATGAGACTTATTTTTGGCTTTGAGACTCACAACACACAGACTCTTTGTGCATTAAAGAAAACTAAGCACAATCATTTGGATCTACTAATATCCAACCAACACAACACACATCTCATATCATACATTCTAGACATTTAGATACAACCATACTTAACTCTACATTATTCATTCATCATCCATCTCATACTACATCATTCATGATCTCAACATCACTATTCAATCAATTTTCCATAGATATCATGGTATGAACAGTACCCATATAAGAGTCAATATAAAGACTCATCTGACCACCTCGAATAACAGCTTGAATTCCAGATTCAACTTCCAACGAGTAACTACATCCACCACTACTTATAAAACATAATAACACCATTAAAACTCATTCAAATACTATATATTATCATCTCAACCACATATGACCCTGATGCATATCCTTATTTATTTATTTTACTATTCAATCAAATAAAACAGACTTACCCTTTTAGAGGTTAACGTGCAAGACTATAATGCTTACTTAGGATTTGAAGCAGCCTTTTGAATGAACTCAAATCCTTAATGTCAGCTTAACAAGAGAAAACTATACTTATCTCCAAGGAAATGAAAACAATATATTTATTTTCTTAAATAGAAGAAAGAAGAGAGAAATCTCCCTTTTTTTCTGAAGTCCATATCATAATATATATTTATTACCGATGTTCCCATAGTGGAACCTGATATGTGTCACATCCTTATTGAATTGTTTTTTCCAAGGGTCTACAACTTTTGAGAAACCTAATTGAGTACCCTAATTTACATCCAATCAGTTCCTAACCAGCGTACCTTGTAACTTAACTTGCATAGCTCTACATATAAAAGGGCACACTACCCCTCAGGCATGAACTCATTCCATATTACATTTTTACTTATCTAACATCCTACTCCAACAAACATGGAAATCTGATATCAAACAACCATTATCTTACACACATATAATGGAATACGCCTGTTCTATACGCCAAAAGATGTACTTGGGCAAATACCACCCTACCTAACAAACTATTTTAGGACTACACACCAAACCTTGTACCTATCAGAATTGGGATGTTACATAAGATGTAAACTAGACTGACAGTACACGACATGAGGATATGTAAGACCATGTGGCTGAGTCCCATGGCATAATATGACAATGAAAATTTTCATGGTGTTGCCTTTGGTGAGATGTAAACCAAACTTGCAAATCATGACATACAGATATGTATAAGAGCAAGAGGGAGAAACTCATGGCTTTTTTTGAGAAAGCCTACTGAGACAGTAAACACGTTACTCTCTATGATGCCTGTGCAGCGTGATCTACAAAGACTTAGTGGAGTACTCTATAATGCTTGGGTGGTGTATTCGGTGATGCCTTCGGGGCAAAAATCTGGTTAATTGCCTTTGTGGCGATATCTAGGTAAGCTCTGAGATTTCTTCTCTAACTAACTCTATGATAAAGATCTGATAAGTCTAAAGACAACTATGTGTAGTTAGCCTTGTGATAATATTTAATGTGCTTTGAAGGACGGTTCCTGAAAAGAGTTCGCAACAGTGTTTCTAAATAAGGGAATCCGCCTTAATAATTCGTCAATACAAAGAACTTGATGTAATCGTAGATATGGATAGTCTATGTATTTGTCAAATCTGATTTTCTCTACACTATGTAAGGTAGTGGCCTGAGTTATCTGGTATTCACCAAATATGAATAGTTTTCATGTTACGTAGGGAGCCCATCTTGAATTTAAGTTGTTTGTAACACCTCTAATCCGTATTCATCGCCAGAACAGGGTTATGAAGCATTACCAAAATTTTTTAGAACATTTTTTAGATAATTCACGTAAATTACTATTCATTAACCAAGATTATTCATAACATCTCTTAAATGGACTGTCGAGGCCCAATACAAGCATTAGAATCGAGTCAGGATTTAATCGAAAACTCTAAGAATTTTTTGCGAAATTTCAAAAATTTTCCAAGTTACAGGGCACACACGCCCGTGTGGTCCAAAGGACACCCCCATGTGACCCTGGGACACGCCCCTGCTACAGATCGTGTCTTACCCTGTGTAACTCTCTGACTTGTTCACACGGCCATGTCACACACCCGTGTGCTAGGCCGTGTTACCTACACGGCTGAGACACACGCTCGTGTCTCTGCCCGTGTGCTCAATTATGAGCATTTGCTTCTCAAATTTAAGGTGCAGGGGACACACGGCCTAACCGCACACCCGTGTACCAAGCGTGTGTCATACACGGTCTAGACACACGCTCGTGTGTCTGCTCGTGTGGACAAAATAAAGTCATTCCTAGCTTCATTTCTCACCCAAAATCATACCAAATTCCTGCACCAAACTTACATCCGAATACCAACCAATCCAAACATTGAATTCAAGCAATTTATAAAATCTAATCATGATAGATTGTTACATGCATTCATGCTTAAATCTCACCTTTTATAAGTATACCCATTTAACCTTTCTCAACCAATCAATAATAAACACTTATGTTATCTCCATAAAATAAACTTAAATACATATATATACATGTACCAAAACATAATCATCACTAGCCATTCTAATGGCTAGATTACAATAATCATTTACATTCACACGCCAATATGACCAATATAACCTATACATGTCATTATAACCATAATTGATTTACCATATTGTACCGACATGGGCCGCTGGATAGTGTGAGTGATCTCTGCCAAGCTTCCAATCCAATGAGCTTTCGATTTACTCTAAAACAGGGAAATAAAACTAAGCATAAAATGCTTAGTAAGTGTAACACCCCAAAAATCCCGAAATCCTGAATTTTCTTTTTTTTCGGTTCTGATAAAAAAATGTGTGCTTAGTTTTCCCGATTAAGTGTTAATTATGTGATAGTAGGTCTCGGTTAGTTTTGGAGTTAGAACTAAGAAGTGAAGGAAATTATAGTTTAATTATTAAAGGAACCCTGATGGCAAGTAGGTGGGCTTTTGAATAAATGAAGAATTGGACAAAAAAAAGCTTGTTGGCCCAGGGAATAAGTTGCGTGTTGCTAGTGTCAGAGGTCTGGGGTTCGAATCCCTCCTTTCTCAAAAGAGGGATTTATTGTTGCTTAAGAGATGGACAAAGATGGCGTTGGATATGAACTCTGTAAGGAGTGATAAGAGGAGAAATTTGAGGAGGGGATTAAGGAGTTATCAGGGAGAAAAACTAGGAGATGAGGAGTGAAGAAGAGGTGGAGCAGAATTGGGAATTTGGGCATGGTAAATTCGGTTATAGAGGCTATATATAGGTGCTAAATGTAAGGTTGCCAAGCTAATGCCGAATTCTCCTTCACCCTGTTGCCAGAAACCCTTTTTTCTCTTCAAGATTTAAAAGTCGAAAACCCTTGTTCTTCTTTCCTTCTCTTTGTGCTAATTTTCTCTTCTTCCTTTACGCAATTTCCTTTGATTCACTTTTAGTCTAGCTGACTTCTTCTTCTCTTTTCCCCTTGGTGCCAAATAACTCTTCTCTTGCCATACAAATCTCAAGGGCCGAACATCTCTTTGGCCGAATACCTTGGTGCCGCCACTACCCTTTCCACTCAGTTGGTTCTAGTGTAAGTGTTTGCTCTCCCAATTGGTTTTTTCTAAGTATCGATTACTATGTTCCTCACTTCTTCCAATTAGTTTTAGTAGGATTAGTATCAAATTCCAGTCCTTTGGATCCCTGTCGATTTGCTCCTCAAGTGAGAGACTTTGGTAAGTGTTCTTGATCTTAGTTGGCCGAATGGTCTACTTAAGGGAAGGGGGACTTGTGTTGGATACAAGTCACCTGTTATTCTGGTTTTAATAATTAAGATTGGTGCAGATCTAGGAGTTAATCATGGTTAGTGATTAAAGAAGGGACTGTTATAACTTGTCGCGCAAGGAAAGGTGAAGGGTGAGGTTTCAATTTTGGTAAAGATATGTATTAAGCATGGGATTAATTGAAGGGTGATATCAATTGTAGTTTCAGGGCTAAGGAAGTTGCAGCATGCTTTATTATCAGGTTTGTACATACACTGCACACACAAGTAGATAGATAAAAGTTGAAATGTCGAAAAGCCGAAATACCGAAAAGCCAAAATGTCGAAAAGCCGAAAGTTTGGCTATAGTAGTCTTACGAGTGCGCGAACACTCGTAAAGAGGAAACCGATAGGTTGTCTAAGGCCCTTGGGTGATTCCATGGACTTGGGCTATGGATTGGCCAACCAGGCCAGAATAGGCTAAATGGGCCCGATGGGCTGTTGGGCCTATAATAGGCAAAAATTGATAATTGATGCTATGTGATGGAAAATTGTATGTGAGCATGACTGTAAATTTGATTTGGGCCTAATGGCCATAGGAATGTGATTTGGGCCTAATGGCCATAGGAATGTGATTTGGGCCTAATGGGCCACATATATGTGATTGGGCCTAATGGGCCATATGAAAGAGATTGGGCCTAGTGGGCCACATACAGGTATGTGGATTTGTCTGGGCTTTATAAGAGGTTTTAGGCCTAGTATATGATGACTGCATAAAACTTAATTAATTTATTGAGACCGTGGACAAGTCATAGGGTTAAGGTGTGGCAATGGGTATATGCATGTCTAGGATTGGATCTAAGGGGAGCTTGGTACTTAAGCGGTCTTAATGACTTAACTCCTCTTCTCTGGAATCCTACCTGGTGCATAGTATTCGTGCATCTTAGCTCACGGGATTTGTTAACGAGCCAAGGTAAGTAAAAACCCGTAATAAAGAAAAATTACCAAAATGCCCTTAAGGGCAAAAATGACTAAAATACCCTTATGTGTGGAATGTAAGATTTATGGATGTTACATGTATACCTATTGCATTCATATGCATTTATATGATATCTTGTTTAGCTTGCATATAGGTTGGGAATTATGGAACGGAGGAAGTATATGACGGTCGCACGGTTGCTTGACAACCGTGGCTCCACCGACGGCTTTTAAGCCCAATATGTGATTGGCAGCTTGCTGCAACGAAGGTAGTTCCGCAACCGGGATACCATTGATGTGTATTGGTTGGGTGGGTTGATATTTATATCCCCATAGGATGTGTATCGGGGGACGGAGTTGAAGTGTACCGGTTGGATTATTGGGGTGGGTTGCACTGCATTGCATTGCATGCATGTTGTATTGTGATTGATGAATGCTTGTATCTCGTCGAGGGTTGTACACACTGAGTTTTCAAAAACTCACCCCCTCTTTTATTTTCTTCAGGTGATGCTCAGTAGAAGGTTCGATGTTTGGAGGGATTCTGGGTGGCCAGCTAGGAAGACAACTTGGATTTGATTTAAAAGCATATAAGTTATTAGTTTATTAAGTAATTTCGTCTGGATTGTAATAAGGCCTCCCCTTTTTGTTATTATTTGGATTATTAATATTATGCGTTGTAATAACGAGAAGTTGAACATGGATTTTCTAAACCATAGTTTTTTTTATACAGTACGTTTCCGCAACTAAATTTTTAAATGACAAGTTTTTTTAAATCAAGTAATTCAAACAAAGCTTTCGCAACTGAAAAGAGATTTTACAAAGAAATTGAGGTTTTCATTTTAAGGAACGGTTTTCAATGAAAATAAGGTTTTCGCTAAAACACTTCAATGTGACACGCTGGATTCGGCCATAACATCCGAGTCGGGTTTAGGGGTGTTACAGTAAGTTCGTATGACATGGTATTTAACTTACCATTAAGTTTATTTTGAGGTAACTATGTAAGGCATATTCAATCAATTTGACCTCAAGCCCTACACACATCCTAATTACCCTTGTTAGTCATATATTTCATAATAACATCAAAACATATATGGGCTCAACACCAATCAAGTTTCCATGCACATATGCTTTCCACATGTTCTCATTTAACATGTATAAATCATCTCTTTATATTACAAGTATAATTTCATAATAGTTCATCTCTAGTTCAAATCATTTCATGTCAGAACTTTACTCATATCATTCAAAATATCAAGGTCACACGAGTAGTAGTACACTCAAGGTGTACAAGTTTATAATCAAGGATGAACATATATTCATCAAATAAATTCCATGTACAAATATCATCATCTCATATTTCCATATATCGATTATCATGTATTGCCATTTTCGTGTATTTCAGACAGATACATGTAATAACTCATTTCTTATTCATATATTCTCATGTCACGATTTTTACCCGTTGAATTTATCTGAAATATCGATGGATACATAGGTAGTACACTCGAGATGTATAAATCAAGATCCGTCAATTCATATTCAATGATACCCATAAGGTACTATTTCAGAGAGTACACTCTTGAGCCACATATATATAGACAACAAGATTACCAGTCCAGGCTAAATCATGTCTACAATATATACTCAATAGAGCTTAGTTAGGATTACTAGTCTAGGCTAAATCCTTTTTATGACATAAGCTCTAAAGAGCTTGATCTGGATTACCCGTACGGGCTAAATCCAATCCATAACATATGCTCGAGAGGACTTATATTAGGATTACCCGTCTAAGCTAAATCCTTTCATAAATGAGGTCAATAGGATTACTCGTCCGAGCTAAATCCCATCAATAACAAATGCAGGACCTCATTTACTCGGGAAATCACATATCCATCGATTTTCATTGATTCAAACGGGATTTAACATTTTCAAGCATTTCCCGACATGTGATTATTTCATATATCTATCACATCCATATAATTCAAATGATCACATTCCACATTCTTTCCAAGCATAAAAGTAACTTTTTCATCATTTATCCTTTATCAGGCATTATCGTGGATTGGGCTTTATCAGATACATTTTCAATGTAACATATATATATGATTTTTATACAATTCAAAATGCAACATTTAATTAAAGCATATAAACATACACAATTTAGTTACACAAACTTATCTCGACAAATGTTTGTGTACATAAAATCTACTAATTCGACATCTTCTTTTTCTTGTTCTAGCTCCGAATTTGGTCTATCCAGATCTATACGAGTAAATTTTACATTAATTTATCATATTTCATACTCAAGGGGACTCAATTTTCATCCTAGGCAAAATTACCATTTTGCCCCTAACTTTTCCATAAATTCTAATTTCGTCCCTACGGTCAGAAAGTGAAATTTGTGCAATTTACTCTCAATTCCAAGCCTAACCAAAATTTCACCATAAAATTTACAGCACATATATTCTATAAAATTCAGAATTTTTCTTCAGTTTTCACAAATTTACATTTTAGTCCCTAAATCATGTTTTCATCAAAAATTACTTTGTAAAAGTTGTTTATCTATCAACAACCTTTCATTTTCTACCATAAATTTTAAGTTTTCATCATATTCATCCATGACCTAATTTTCATACTTTGATAAATCTTCAAATTGATCCCCCAAATAAATAGATTAAACTGTCCCGATTTCAAAAATATCAAAATTACTAAAAAGGGGACAAGAAAACTTACCCTATTTGGCCAAGAAAGTTTCTTCTATCTCTCCTAGGGTTTCCATGGAATATTTTGGGGAAGAAGATGACAAAAAGGATTTTATTTCTATTTAATTAATTTATCATCTTTGAATTATTTTGATTTCTAATTTAGTCCTTAGCCTTTTTCTAATTTTCCATGGATGAATCATCCAAAAATATCTACTAACTTCTCATTAATGGTCTAATTACCATATAAGGACCTCAAGTTTTGAATTCCATAGCTATTTAATCTTTCTAACTACTAGAATTCAACTTTTACATTTTATGCGATTTGGTCCTTCCCATAATTAAGCACATAATTGGTAAAATTTTCTTATCAAAATTTTCACATGACATTTCTATCATATTACGGACCATAAAATAAAATTAAAATAAATTTTATTTTCAGCTCGGATTTGTGGTCCTGAAACCACTTCCGATTTCACCAAAATTGGGCTATTACATTGTTTGTCAAGTTAGGTGTTCTCGTGATATGTAACATAACTGTCTAGAACTTTTTAAAATGATTTAGAATGTTTCATTATTAGTATAAGTTATGATTTGGGGTTGGTTTAAGATATGATCTAATTGGTTTTCTGATAGTTATCAGAATCAGTATGAGAATCCGCCAAAGGTAAGATCAGTATGGAGTTCATCTTAAAAGATCAGTTAGTTTATGTATCTACCAAGAATAGTATCTGTGAGTACTCATTCTGGGGGAAAAGTATTCAATGTCTATTTGAAGAAGATTCCATCAAAGATAGGTTTTGTATGGATATTATTCTGAGAAGTACATTTGTTTTTCTGATAAGGAAATGAGATCTGTATTGATTGGTGAAGTATGGAATAAGTTCAAAAAGTGACTTTTGAATAGATTGGTCAAGCATGGTAGTTGGTAAGTATGTATACGCTGTTATAGGAAAATATCCACCAAAGACAAAGATGAAACCCAAAACCTTCAAGATGATGAATTCAACTAGAAATGCTTTAAGGTAATTTGGAATTAAAACTCACTAAGTTCGTTTGAACTTATAAGTGTTTGTTCATGTTTCAGGTTTTACTATAATAGTGGGTATGCCAAGAGCGACAAAGTTAGGATTGCGTTAGGTAGCAATAAGTTGCGATATTATGCATACAAAAGGGCATCATAGGAGTGTGTCATATAGTACACTACGCCATGAAGAGTATTTTTTTAATAAATTTTTATTTTGTAACATTTTACATTGTTCCAAGATTTAATGTAAATATTTAATATCCTCTTTTATATTAAAGAACAGTACAAAAAGAAATAAAAAGTATGTTTTAAAATAGATTGTGCTAGATGTTTAAATTTATGTTAAGTGTTTTTACTTTGTAACATCTGATATCCGGATCTAGTGATTCGGGTTGGGTAGAGGGTGTTACAACACATTAGATTAAGACAAAACTATGTCAATAATTAATTTCTGAAGGAGTGGTCACTGTTAATTATGTGAGGTCTAAGTGAAAATTTGGCAGATCCTTTGACAAAAAAGTCTTACTAGAGATGTAGTCAACAAGACCTTAAAAGGGATGGGACTCAAGCACATTAATTAGAGTCACCCATGGTGGAAACTCAACTTAGCGTTTGGTATAATGTCAAGTATTAAGTTCAATGAGACAAAGTATATCATTAGTATGTGACTACTAGCACTATAAATAAATTCATCCTAATATTAAATTGCTAGGTACTCGTAATGATAAGGGAATGATGAGTAATATGCTCTTGTTGGACTCGTAACATAAATATGTTAGAGTGTTATAATTACAGGAACACTCTTGATGGGATCTACCTAAGTGAGTGGAAGTGTGGTCGCGTCTAGGAGCTTAAGGGTTTGGATCTAACGGCACTCATAAAAAGAGGACACAAACACATGGCCATAATAGTGTCCCTGGATACTATGCATTGACAGATGTTGAAATAATTGTGTGAGATGTATTGGTTAATCAAATGGAATAGTTGGTTCAAAGCTTAATCTACCATGCAATTTTGATTAATTTTAACATGTTTTCACTAAGTGAAGGTTCGACCGTAAGATATCTTCATTTATGAAAATTAATTTCCAAGAATACCAAGATCTAAAATATTTTGAAAATAGGGGAAGATTGTTGGAAAATTTTCAACAATATTTAGTGTTCCAAAAACTATAAATTAAAAGGTGTAAGTAATCAAAAATTATATCTTTTTGGTTATTGACAAAGAATTATGACTATTCAAATAATATTGTTTGAATAGTTATGTTTAATCAAAAGGTATTAGATGAATAATTATGTCTCTTTTAAAGATATTTTTAGTTAGAAAAGACACCTATTAAAAGATGTCTCTATGAAGAGACATGAAAATTCCTATTAGATGAAAATTCTTTCTATCTTTCCTCCATCTTCTAATATTATTATATTGTTCTAGAAAGAGTTACTATAAAAATTCTTTATAGAAATTGATTTTCTTATTATACATTGCTCAATGCTTAGTGGACTATTTTCGTTAGTGCAAAATGCAAATAGTCAACGGGCTTCATTGTATCCTCGAGGTTCATTTGCTTGAAACTCATTTGCCCACCGAGTATAGGTGGGGGCAACTAGAACCTTAAAGATAGTTGCTTGATACACACATTAGAGCCTTGTCCTATTTCTTCATTTTCTGCTCGAGTTGTTGTTCCTCTTCTGTTGTATGTTCGAGATTTTCCTCACCAAAGATTTGTACTAACAAGACCCAAATACAAATTTTTTATTTAAAATAATTGTAAAAATTTAATGGAAGATAAAAATTATTTTCGCGTTTTTAATTTAGTATTTTAGGTTAATTTAATAATTTAATAATTTTTATTATTTTATAATTTTTTTTTTTAAGATTTTTTAGATTACGATATCATTTGTGGTATGTATTGTAATTTGTAGAGTGACAACGATCTTAAAAAAAAATACTACTAAAATGGTGGAAGAGAAAAAAGTTTGTATCAATCTGGAAAAAGTGGATAAATTCAGATATCACATTTATATTTAGGGAATAACTTACTTTAGGATTATCTAAAAACTAAAGTTTTTAAACACCAATAAAATTTTGCCACGTCATCAAATTTTAAAGACATAAAATTATTATCTCATCCATAAAGAAATTATTTGATGGACCCTTCCCACCACATTATTCATGGTCTCTTTCCACTTATATAATAACACTTCAACAATTTTTTCCATATGATTGACATATAATTTTAGTAATTTTTATTCTAAACCCCAAACCCTAAACTCTAAACCTAAAATCACAAACCTTGAATCACAAACCCTAAACTCAAACATTGAACCTGTAACTTCAAACCCTTGAACCCTAACAAGAACTTTGAACCCCAAACTCGTAATTTGTAACCCCAAACACTTAAATCTTAAACCCAAACCCATAATCTCGAACCTTTTTTGAGATTATGGGTTTGGGGTTCGAAGTTCATGGTAAAATAATTATAAAAATTATGTGTCAATGACATAAAAAAATTATTATTTTTTTTTAAAATTGGTTGCACAAAAATAAAAAATATTAACTTATGAAAAAATGATTAAATTTTGTAAAAAAAAATTTATTTATAATTAAAAAATTAATTATTTTAAGTAATTTAATTAAATTTAAATTAACTTGGAGAAGATAGTAGATATAGATGAGTATACAATAATATTTTTTATCTTTAAAATTTGATGACAACACTGTTTTATTTATGCCTAAAAATTATACTTTTTAAAATGATATTAATATATTTTAGTCCCTCTTTTAATACGGTGATATAATTTAAATTTATAAAGGATGGAGCTAATGATGCATATGGGCATTGGACAGTGATAGTGGGTAAAATTAGAGGTTCCCACTTGTGGTCCTCACATCCTGTCACTCAAAAAAGGAAATAACCGAAAACTCAGTTCTTTTCATCTATTCAAACAGGTTCCAAAGCAGTTGTGATCCTTTGTTAAATATTTTCCCTTATTTCCTCTCTCGTCTGTTTTTGTCTCTCTGTCTTTTGTCTTTCTATTTTTTCGTGCATTTGATCCTTCAATTTTGGCGGGTTTAATCACTGAGTCAGGTAATAACCTTTGTTTTGTAGTGTGCTTAGAAGCTCCATCCTGGTGAATCCGCACGTAAAAAGGACTTTTTTTTTCTTATATACATCTCTAGCTATTTCAAGGATTTGAATTATATAATCCAAAAATAAATCGGATTTTAAAGACCATTTTTCAATAATGTCGTTGGCATCCTCACTTGTACAAGTTGGAAATAGCACTTGCCTTCTCCTTTCGCTCAACAAGCCCTCCCATATTCCTCAGTTAAATGTCACCCCCAAAAACCGCCGTAAAACTAGAACTCTGCGATGTTCCTTCACCAGGAAGTCCTTGGCGCCTTTGGAAAAGAAATTCATAGGGACCCCATTTCGATGGCGGGGCTCTGGACCAAAAAGGCTACACTTATGGCAGTCGGAAGGGCCAGGCAGGCTCGGGTGCGGTCCGCATTGTCCGGGGTTCCTGAGAAGCCTCTCGGTCTTTATGATCCGACTTTCGATAAGGAGTCGTGTGGGGTAGGCTTTGTCGCTGAGCTATCCGGTGATAGCTGCCGCAAAACTGTACGTTTTTAGTATACTGTGTAATTTAGTGTTTTTCATTCATGTACGTAGACATGTATGTACCTGGTGGTGTTTGAATTTCTTTAAATATTTTGTGATGGAATTTGTTAGATAACGGATGCTTTGGAGATGTTGATACGGATGTCACATCGAGGTGCTTGTGGATGTGAGACAAATTCTGGAGATGGAGCTGGGATTCTTTTGGCGCTTCCTCATGATTTCTACGTACAGGTTTGTTTGTTTGTTTTATCTATTCTTTCTTTTTAGCCTCTTCCCTTTCACCTTAAGTCGTGAAATGTATGGAACATTTTCCATTACGGATTTCTTTCAAATTTTTAAGCTTGAGTTTGTGAAGGAAAAATAAATTTTGAACCTTGATGTCCAGATTTTATTTGTTTTCAATGCTTACAGTGTAATTAGGGGAGCAACAACAGGCTTTTTGAACATTTTTTAGTATCTCTGATCAGGTTACAGAGGATGTTGGGTTTGAGTTGCCAGCACAGGGGGAATACGCCGTGGGCATTTTTTTTTTTTTGCCCACGTCTGAGAGCCGAAGGGAAGTAAGCAAAAATGTATTCATTAAGGTAAATTTTCACACTGAAAGGGTTGTTATTGTGCATATCTAGTATCCATTTTGGCAGTATGCATGTTGAATAATAGTGTGAATTTTTTTCTCACGCTTAAAGTTTTAGATCGATTTCTCTTGCCACTAGTTCTTGCGCATAAAATGCTTCAATACAACAAACTACTGAATGATTTATCATCTTTTTCATTCTTAATTGAAGCCAGCAACCATAGTGATGGTCATCTGGAAGCAATTCATGTAGGTGCAGCTTAATGTCAATATAGATCTTTTGAAAAGCTCTTTTATGGGAATTTGGTTGGCTTTTGTAGGTTGCTGAATCTCTTGGACATAGTGTGCTTGGGTGGCGATCTGAGCCAACAGATAACTCTGGACTGGGCAATTCGGCTTTGCAGACAGAGCCTATTATAGAACAAGTGTTTCTTACACCAACACCTAGATCAAAGGCTGACCTCGAACGACAGGTAGCTTTTTCTTTCCTCATGTGTTCAATTTTCTTGAAATGGTAAGCATGATTTTATCTGGACTAGAGTACAGATATCTGAAATGTGGAGTTGAATTAAGTAACGTGCAGTACAAGTTGATTCTATTTGTCAACCAGATTGTTAACATAGTAATTGTTTTACAGATGTATATACTAAGGAGGGTTTCAATGGTTGCTATCCGAGCTGCGCTAAACCTCCAACATGGTGGTGTTAGGGACTTCTATATATGTTCTCTTTCATCAAGGTTTGTCTTTAACAAAGCTGAGTTCTGATATACAAGAAAATTTGCCCAGTGATTGTGCACGTGAAAATTATGATCTGGCTTGCGCAGAACTGTTGTTTATAAGGGCCAGTTAAAGCCTGATCAACTGCAAAACTACTATTATGCTGATCTTGGCAATGAAAGGTTTACCAGCTACATGGCCCTGGTAAATATTTTATCCATTTACTTTCTTTCTTTCTTTCTTTCTTTCTTTCTTTCTTTCTCTACTAACAGCATGGAACAATCAGTAACTGAAGAGATGCAAGGTTGAGGGATGACTTCTTAGGCATCGAAATTGGGATCTCTTAAGCTCTTCCACTCCCTTGATAACTTAAATGAATTCGTATGCTGATTGAACCAGATCCTATATTCAGGGGCGAAGCCAAAAAAATTTTTTAGAGGCGGATAAAATTTTAATTTTTTATAGTTTATATCTTTATAATTTGTAAATAATTAAATCGAATTTTTATAATTTTAGAGGGGGCCAAAGTGAAATTTTACATTTACTAATTTAAAATTTTTAAATAAATTTAAAGACCTAAAATGCAATTTTACATTTTAGGGGGGCCGGAGCCATGCCAGCCCCCCTGGCTACGCCTCTGCCTACATTCCTAGTAGAGGCGAGGAAATTGTGAATGACAATTCTGATCCTTTTGATGCAGGTACACTCTAGATTTTCAACAAATACATTTCCTAGCTAGGAACGTACCCAACCATTGCGTGTCCTGGGCCATAACGGGGAAATTAATACACTAAAAGGCAATCTGTGAAGTTTGCAAATTTTGGATTAATTGCTTTATACGTATGGTTTTACTCTTATTTCTGCTTTTCCTAAAATTGTTGAGAATATATATTTAAAATTCAAAACTGATATAAATCTTAGAAAAGATGATACTCTTTTAACTGAAGCAACATAATAGTTTCATTTCTATCATAACTTTTTGGTTGTCAAAGTTTTACATCCCACCTTTTGATTTGTTGTTTGTCACCTGCCATTCTGCTCCTCTTATGGCAACAAATGATAAATGAAACAGATTGTGCATGCTTAACAGTGATAAAATTAGAGATGAATACTCTAATATATTGAGGAAAATTTTACTCAAAATTTATCTATTTCTCATAAATATGTACAGATATATATATATGAAGCATTGAATCATGTAAAGAAAAAATATTTCTAATTAGAATCTCTAAAAATCAACTATAATCCCTAAAGATTAGCTATTCAATGTTGTCAAATAAATTAAAGATTCTCAACACTCCCCCCAAGTTGGTGCATAGATGTCTCACATGGCCAACTTGCAAAGAAGATTATGATAAGTCTTACAACTAGGCCTTTTGGTAAAAACATTAACCAACTGTTTTCCGGATACTAGATAAAATAGATTTAAGACACCACTAGCTGTTTTTTCCTTGATAAAATGGCAATTTATTTTGATGTGCTTGGCCTTATTTTGTTGCACTAGATTTTAAGCTATGTTGATGGCCGCTTTATTGTCACAATACAAAGTTGATCCACTTTCGTTCAACAACTTTAGCTCTTCCAATATTTTTCGCAATCATAAAAGCTCACAAACACTTTGAGTGTAACACCCCTAACCCGTATCTGTTGCCGGAATAGGGTTACAAAGCATTATCGTAAAAACATAACTTTAAAACATACATCTCATACATTAACTTAAAAATAGTATAATCTATCCATTTACATGCATATCGTCCCTTAATCGAGCCTTCAAGGCCTTAAAAACACTTTAGAAACAATTCGGGACTAAATTCGAAACATTTGAAACATTTAGGAAAAAGTTAGAAAAATTTATTGTAGGGGTCACACGACCGTGTGACTCACACGGCTGAGACACACGCTCGTGTCTCGGGTCATGTATCTTTCAAAATAGGGACACACGGTCGTGTCCCAACCCGTGTCCATACCCGTGTAACTCCCTGAGTCACATGGCCAAGCCACACACCTGTGTGCCAAGCCATGTAACTCTCGAAATGGCTCCACACGCCCGTGTCCCAGGCCGTGTACTAGGTCGTGTAACAGCCTGACTTGCATGCATTAAAACCTATAGGGGACACACGGCTATGTCACATGGCTGTGTGTCACACACTACTGAATCACACGCCCGTGTCTCAGGTCGTGTGGACATGAAATTGGCCAAAATCAAGCCATTTCCAACACCAAATTAAGTATGTACCTAGAAGCATTTTGTACCCATGACTAAAGCATAAAAACCTTACCAAAATATGTATGAAATGACCAATTCAAAAGACCAAATCCATTCAACCAATATGCCATACAAGGCACCTCAAATGCAAATATACAAACTTACTTAAACATATACATATACTTGACCACATTTCATTCATAATCATCTAGCTCATTTCCATCTCAAAACATATCATAACTTGACCTATATCACTTCAACATAAACTTACCATTTGAGCCCTACCATTCTTGCATCATATGTACCAAATTGACATAATTCAACCATCATTAAAATGATACCAAAACAACCAACTCATACATACCAAAATCAACATCTAAGCATTCAACTAAACATTAAACACAAGTCCACCTATACATGCCATTATAACCTTGACCAAAACATCAAAAACTACCGATATAATCACTGGATAGTGTGATAGATCTCCGACGAGCTTCCAAACCGATCGAGCTTCCAATCATCTATAAAACATAGGAAAGAAAACTACATAATCACATAATGCTTAGTAAGTTCGTAAAATATGAACATAATTTATCATTTTAATGCATAACATTAAGATTAAGCATAATATAATCCAACCATAAGCTTGGCACAAGCTTAAACATCATCAACAACATATGTTAGTGCATTAACACATAATTCACTTGAATTATCATAAGATAAGCTAAGTGTACATGAACATCCTATTTTTGAATTCATCCTTTTCATGAACATAGATATACTTTCATTGAACATTTCCATTTCAATCCTTTTTATAGATTCATGAAATAGTTCATTTGAACTCTTACCATTCCTTTCCTTTTCATGCCTGTTGAACCATTTAGAATAACATCGGATACACGAGAAAGCTCACACGAAGTGTGCTAAACATATACCGTAACCTTTCCTTTTCCTTTACATCATTGCTCACACGAGCTGTGAAATGGTCCTGCTCACACGAGTTGTGGGTCAGAATGTAAGCTACACGATCCTGCTCACACGAGTTGTGGAGTATCCGAAACAAATGTAGGATCTCAGCCATCGGTAGGACATTCAAGACTAGCACCAAAAACATGAAAACCTTGATGTCATGTCATTTGTATCCTACGAATTCCTAAGGTTCAAACGGGGCTCGATAATCATCGTGACATCGTTGGATATATATCTTTTAGTTACATGGAAAATAACACATTAACATATAGATCATTATAACATTAAAATGATATTAATCATACAAACTTACCTCGATAACAAAGGCGTAGAAACGAAGTCGACTAATCTGAAGCTTTAGCATTTCCCCGATCTAAATCCTTATGAGGTCTATCTTGATCTAAGTATACAAATTCAATCCATTTAATATTTCTATTATTAAATTCAGTCCATATTTCATATTTTTTTCAAAATTACTATTTTACCCCCAACATTTTAAATTTTTACAATTTAGTCCTTAAGCTCATAAATTGAAATATAACCATTTTCATCATCATTTCATGCTAGTCGAACTTATTATGAACCCATATCAATCCATACCATTTATAATTTCACAAGTTTACCATAAATTTTTACTACAATTACAAATAAGTCCCTAAATGATATGTTTATCAAAAATCACTTTACAAAACTTGTTTATTTATCAACAAGGACTCATAATCTTTCATAAAACATCAAGAATCATGCAAGAACATTCATGGAAAAACCTTAAAACTTTAAAATTTTAGCAAATTAATCTCCAGACTAGCTAGATTAAACTACAACGATCTCAAAAATATAAAAATATTAAAAACGGGACAAAATTATACTCACATGCAAGCTAAATGAGTAACAGAAGCTTCAAACCCTACTTATGGCTTCTCCTTCATCAATTTTTTTTGTGGAAATAAAAGTTAAAGAAGATGATACATTTGTTTATGATATTTTACTTTAACTTATTTATGAATTTACTTTATTAACCTTTCGTTTTAACTTACCAATAACTTAATTTGTGTCCATGAAAGTCCACTAACTAGTTAAATGGTCTTATTACTATCTATGTCCACTCACATTTAAATTTCATAGCTAAGGGATACCTTAACTAATAGAACTTCACTTTTGCACCTTTTACGATTTAGTCCTTTTCACATAATTAAGCATGCAAACGTCAAAATTTCTTAACTAAATTTTAATACGACTTACTAACATCCCATAGACATTAAAATAATAATTTACTCATTAGATTTTTGTTTTCGAAACCACTATTCTGATTTCACTAAAAACAGGTTGTTACAACTCTCCCCCCTTAAAGCAATTTTCATCCTCGAAAATCTTACCAAAAAAGATGCTCGAGTATTGCACTTTCATAGCTTCTTCCGGTTCCCAAGTGGCCTCTTCTATACCATGAAGATGCCAAAGAATTTTCACTAAAGTTATGCTTTTATTTCTCAATTCTTTAATCTCTCGAGCTACAATTCTGATCGGTTCTTTACTGTACGTCATATCTAGCTGAATCTCAACATTAATAAGTGAAATCATGTGTGAATGATATGACCGATACTGTCGTAACATCGATACGTGAAATATATTGTGAATCTTTTCTAACTCTGACGGCAAAGCTAATCTGTAAGCTACAGATCTGATTCTCTCTATGATCTCATATGGCCCGATAAACTGCGGACTAAGCTTTCCTTTACAGTCAAATCGAAGAACTTTCTTCCAAGGCAATACTTTCAAAAACACTTTGTCATCGACTTGGAATTTGATGCCTTTCCTTTTCAAATCTACATAGGATTTCAGTCAATTCGAAGCTGCTTTCAAATTGTCACGTATCACTTTAAACTTTTCTTTGGTTTCTTGTATCAAATCAACACCAAATAAATTTTTCTCACTAAGCTCAGTCCAGTATAACAGAGTTTGATCGACTTTACAAAGCTTCGTACGGTGCCATTTTAATACTCACTTGATAACTGTTATTGTATGCAAATTCCACCAACGATAAAAATCTCTCCAGTTACCTTCGAACTTTAAAACAAAACATCGAAGCATATCCATGAGTATTTGAATTACTCGCTCGGACTGACCATCAATCTAAAGATGAAATGCAGTATTAAAATGTAATTTTGTACTTTGAGCTTCGTGTAACTTGCTCTAGATTCGAGACATAAACCGTGAATCTTTGTAAGAAATAATAGAAACTGGCACACCATGCAATCTAACGATCTCAGCAACATACAATTATGCTAATCTCTCGAGTGAAAAATCCATACGCACTGGAATGAAATACGTGGACTTCATCAAACGGTCAATAATGACCCGCACAGTATCTTTCTTTCTCAGATATAGAGGCAATCCCGATATGAAATCCATTGTGGCACGTTCCTGTTTCCACTCTGGAATCATCACTGGCTATAATAAACCTGAAGATACCTGATACTCAGCTTTAACTTGTTGACTAACCAAATATCTTGATATGAACTCTAAGATCTCTTGTTTCATACTTGGCAATCAATACATCTGTTTCAAGTTGCCGTATATTTTATTGCTACCCAGATGAATAGATGAGCTACTACTGTGAGCTTCTTGTAAGATCTTCTGAACAGGATCAAAACTTTCTAAACACAAATTTTGTCTTTGAAGTACAAACTGTCATCTGAACCCACATGAAAATCTGAATTAGGTGTTGTCTCAATCTGTTTCCATTTAGCTATCAAAACATTATCACATTTTTGAGTTTCGCAAATCTGTTGCAGAAATGTCGGTCTCAGGTAAAATTGAACCATCATCGATCAATGTTAACCACATGTTCAAAGATCGCAAAGTAAATAGAGATTTTCTACTTAAAGCATTCGCAACAACATTAACCTTTCCTAGATGATAGTCAATGACCAAGTCATAATCCTTCAATAACTTGAGCCATCTGCACTATCTCAAATTCAGATCTTTTTACGACATCAAATATTTTAGGCTTTTATGATTTGTGAAGATATGACATTTTTCTCTATACAAATGGTGTCGTCAAATCTTTAAAGAAAAAACAATAGCTGCAAGCTCTAAATCGTGAGTCAGATAATTCTTTTCATATGGTTTCAACTATCTAGAATCATACGCTATCACTTTTCCCTCTTGCATCAAAACACAACCCAAACCATTCAATGAAACATCACTATAAATCACAAATTCTTTGCTGGACTCTAGCTAAACTAACACAGGTACCTCGGTTAACAAAGCTTTCAACTGATTAAAACTTTATTGACAATTTCTCTAATCACTCGAATTTAACATCATTTTGTTATAATCTCATCAACGGTGTAGCAATCATCGAAAATCCCTTGACGAATCTTCTGTAATATCCAACTAAACCTAGAAAACTTCTGACTTCAGATACATTTCTCAGAGCTTTCCAGTCTACCACAGCTAAAATTTTGCTCGGATCAACTCTAATGCCATTGGTCGATACTATGTGTCCAAAAAATTAGACTTCTCAAAGCCAGAACTCACATTTGTTGAACTTAGTAAACAGTTGTTTTTCGCGTAAAGTTTGTAAAACAATTCTCAAATGTTGGACATGTTCTATCTCATCTCGTGAATAGATCAGAATATCATCAATGAACACAAAAACAAATCTATCTAAAAATGGTCTGAATATTTTATTCATCAAGTCCATAAATACAACAGGTGCATTAGTCAAACCAAATGGCATCCCAAGGAACTCATAATGCTTGTACCTGGTTTTGAACGTAGCTTTCGACACATCCAAGTTTTTAACCCATAACTGATAATAACCAAAACAAAGATAGATCTTTGAGAATATCGCACCTTTCAATTGGTCGAATAGATCATTGATACGCTTTAATGGATGCTTGTTCTTGATCGTGACTTTGTTGAGTTGTCGATAATCAATACATAATATCATAGATTCGTCATTTTTCTTAACAAATAACATAAAAGCACCCCAAGGAGAAAAACTGGGTCAAGCAAAACCCCTATTTGTCAACTTTTGCAATTGTACTTTCAACTCTTTCAATTCAGTAGGTGTCATTCTATCAGAGCTATCGATATTGGAGATGCTCCCGACATTAACTCAATGCAAACTCAACTTCTCTAACTGGCAGTAACCCTGGTAACTCTTCTGGAAACACATCCGTATACTTACATACCACTGGAATCGATTCTAGCTTCAACTTAGAAACTCTAGAATCAAATATATAAGCAAGATACGCTTCGCAGCCTTTTCTAACATATTTTTATGCCGGCATAACATTAGATACACTGTCCAATCTATCTGACTTGATTCAAAGCTTTTCAACATTCTGACATTTCAACAAGATATGCTTTCGTCTACAATTCATAACAGCATCATGTAGAGTTAACCAATTCATACCCAAAATCACATCAAACTCATCAAAGGGTAATAACATCATATCAGCCAAAAATTTGCAACCCCGAATCATTAAAGGATAGTTTATACAAACTTTATCAACTAACATGTATTGATAATTCATTTCATATTGATAACTTTATCAACCCTGAATCATCTTAATTGTGTTTAATTTAGCAACCGAAACAAATGTTTCTTGATAATTCATTTCATATTAATAACTTTATCAACCCCGAATCATCTTAATCGTGTTCAATTTAACAACCGGAACAAATGTTTCTTGATAATTCATTTCATATGTCTAAATGAATCATTGCGCTAATAATTTGGCTTTGAGTCTTTCAATTGAACCGTTAACCTTATAGTTGATAGTAAAAACCTATTTGCAACCAACCATTTTCTGCCCCTAAGGAGGACTAACCAGTCCCCACGTCTCATTTTTTGCTAAAGCCTACATTTCTTCTATCATGGCCTTCTTCCTTCTCGGATCAGTGATAGCTTATCTCCAATCCTATGGAACAGAAATAAAGGACAAAGACAAAGTAAAATCTCTATAGGATGGGGATAAGCATAAGAGACAAAGTCAGAGATAGGATGTAAACTGAAAGTTCTAACACATTTTCGTTGGGCTATTGATAATTTTAAATCAATAGCAAATTTAAGAAAAGAAGACTCACCTGGCAGTGAAGAGTTATGGCACAAAGTAGATTATATGATAACATCTTCTTTCTTTCCTTTTCTAATTTGTCCTTAAATTAGGCCCATTGAACAGCAGTCCACTAGTCTTCTCTTGAACCAAAATCTTTGCTGGAACTAAATTCTCCCTCAGAAGAGTGACAGGGCAAGGTGTTATCTCTTTTTTTTCAATAACCTCCACTTGAAGAGATGGTTGTGATGAAGAAAATTAGGGTTCATCTTCACAAAATGTTACATCCATGCTTACATAATACTTTCTAGACGGCAGATGATAACATTTGTAACCCTTCTGTGTGTGAGAGTATCCAATGAAAACACATTTAACTGCTTGAGGATTTAGTTTGCTCTCATGACGAAGATGGACAAAGCAAGCACAACCAAATACATTCGGTGAAACTGGGTAATTTATCTTGTCTTGTAAGATTTCTACGGGACTTTCAAAATCAAGGACTCTAAGAGGCATTTGATTAATGATATAAGTAGAAACCAAAATTGCATCCCCCCAGTAAGTCTTTGGGAGGTTTGATAAACGCCAAATTATACATATTGTTACCCCAAATACTTAGCATATTTATGGATATTTACTATTAGATTTGTAAATTTTGGTGCTCTTAATCTGGTTATTTCATGTTTTGTACTCAGGAGAGCACCAAGAGTCAAAAGGAGCCAAAAACGAGCTTAAAAGAGACAAAAAGGACCAAATCAAGAAGATCACACGGCCTAAGCCTTGCCACACGGGCTGCTCACAAGCCCGTATCTGTCGAGGGTGTCGTCCAAGGATTTCACAGTTCACACAGCCTGGCCATTGACCCACACGGCCCTGTGAAATTTAGCAAAATGAACACGGACTGGCAAACACGTCACACGGCCGTGGCACACGAGCGTGTCCCTTTTTCAAAGAGTTGTATTTTACACGGAAAAAGGATACTTAGGGAAGAAGAAAGCCAATCCAAAGCCTATATAAACACCCTAAGTATGACCTACTAGGGGGCTCTTCCAGAACTTTTCTGGAACACAGAACCATACATCAGGAATTACTTGAAGAAAGCCAGACGAGTCATCCCAAAAAACCGGAGTTACTCAAAGCCTGAAGATCTCTCTCAGAATTCCTTCAGGGGTTTTAGAGTTTTCTTTATGTTTTGTTATTTTCATACTTTTGAGATGTACTCTTATTTCATTATGAACTAAACCCCTTAGATACCTAAGGGGGATGAAACCTATGATGGATCTTGTTATTATTATCTGAACTATATGATAAATACTTGATTTGTTCTTAATTATGTGTTTCTAATGCTTGAGTTAATATTCCGGGTATTGACTCATGATTTAATGTGCTTATGCAGAGGAGGAATAGACCTTGCCTAAGAGTAGATTTGGCATAATTAAGCGGAGTTGATCGAATGCCTAGAGATAGGGTTATGAGATTTTGCCGGATAAGGGTGAAACCTAATATGGGAGTCCATAGATCGATTTACTGCTTCCCTAGGGGTTTTAATTAGAAAGAGA
This sequence comes from Gossypium anomalum, assembly GCA_025698475.1. Classification (NCBI taxonomy): domain Eukaryota; kingdom Viridiplantae; phylum Streptophyta; class Magnoliopsida; order Malvales; family Malvaceae; genus Gossypium; species Gossypium anomalum. Next base: position 48,147,103 of record CM046963.1, read on the forward strand.
TTTCAATTAATTCAACTAAGGGTTAGGCGTTATTAGTCTTGAAAGAGATAATAATGTAGGTTAGGGAGTCTCACGGATCAAGGCAAGTGAATAAATCGTCTGGTTCAGAGTCAGATAACAAGTGAAATCTAGGTGGATTCCTCCTTGGGTGTCGTCTTTATCAATTACTTCTCTTCAAGTCTTTTTCTAAATTTTCTCTTTGCTTTAATTAAATTAGTTAATTAGTTTAGATAATTAGTTTAATAAACAAACTCTTTTATTCCTAGGCTAAATAATAAAAAGATAGTTATTACTAGTACTTTTGGTTCCCTTGGGTACGATATCCCGGTCTTGCCATTACTATACTATTGTTCGATACGCGCGCTTGCCTTTTCGTCGTGATAATAGTTAGTCTAGGTTTGATCTTTATTATAAATATTTATTACTTGTTACGAATCACACGATCAAGGTTCATAGCGAACATAAGTGATCTAGCAACCTCCAAAAGATGTCATTTTTTCCTTTCAGCAACACCAATTTGAGCACTTGTACCAAGATAACTAGTCTGATGTAGAATCCATATGATTTTAAATAATCATTAAAGTTATACTCGGTTCCATTATCAATTCACAAAATCTTAACCTTAGAATCAAACTAAGTAGTAATCAATTTATTAAAAGGATGAAAACATGAATAAACATCACTTTTGGACTTTAATAAAAAAAACTCATGTCATCCAAGTGTAACAGTCAATAAATGTAACAAACCAATGATTACCAGATAAAAAAAAAGGCGAGTAGCACCCTAAACATACGAATGAATAATCTAAAAAGGAATACTACTTCTATTATTACATAAAGGATAATTGTTTCTTGTATGCTTAGCAAACTCACATACATCACAAACTAAAGAATCCAACTGAGCTCTTAAAAGCAAAGTAGGAAATATCTTGGCAAGAACAGTAAATTATAGATGTTCGAACTGCCTATGCCACTGCATTATCTCATGGTTGACATCTTTGTTCTATCCAAATAAGGTTTGAGACATATTGGATGATCGATCCAGAAGATATAAGCTATCACACAATCTACCACTGCCAATTGTCTTTCTTCTCTAGAGGTCCTGAAAGACACAATGATGGAGAAAGAATTCAAGTTTACAATTTAATACTTTAGTGATAGTACTAATAGATAAAAAGTTAACCAAAAATTTAGGGACGTGGAGGAAAAAGGATAAAGTGATATTGGGAATATAAACAACAAAACCTATTTCAGAAGCAAAGGTAAGGGAGCCATTGACTATTTGCACACTATCTTTAGATAGACAAGTTGTATAGTTAAATAAGCTTTTGTTTGACCCTATCATATGTTTAGTCGCACCATAATCAATAATCCAATATTCAGAAGTAGATGAAACATTTAAAATAGTATTTGATTTAATATTATTAGATTAGCACTCGAGATAGAGTCCAATTGAGATAAGAGATGTCAGAGATGTTGAATCTCGTCTGAGGTAAAACTTTCAGCAAAATTGGACTTTTCCTCTATTGTCACAGAGTCTGAAAAAATTGTGTAAGACCAAGAATTACCCCCTCACTTTCCACTACGACCTCAAGCAAGGCGACCTTGTAACTATCAGCATGAATATTTAGTATGTTGAGGCTTACCACAATAGTCATACGTTAAGTGATCATTGTCAGACTTACAACCCGATGGACCATCTTGGTTAGTAATGAGGCCAGCTTTCTCAATAGGTGGATTATAGAGGATAACAGCGCGTCAACTCTCCTTCTATATTACATAAGAGTATGCCTCATGGAGAGAAGGGAACGAAGTTTTGCCAAGAACTTGAACCCAAATTTGATCATACTCAGTATTCAACCCAGCCAAAAAATTAAAAACTCGCTCCTTCTCCATCATCTTCTGAAATCTCTAAGCATCATTAGTATAAGTTGCCTAAAAATCTTGATAATAATCAAGTTCTTGCCACAAGCTACTTAATTCAGCAAAATCTTGAAAAATTGTTAGCTCCTCCTGTTTTGTACCATGAACTATATTATGAATCTTAAAAATTTGCACATCATTTCCAATACAAGAGTAGGTGATAAAAATAGCATTCCAAATTTTTTTCACATTATCAACTAGCAAATAAGTTTTGGAAATATGGGGTTGCATAGAGTTGATAAGTCATGTAATAACAAGAGAGTTCGCTGAATCTCACTGACTAAAATTTGAATGTGAGTTCAAGTTTCAACGTGGTACCGGTGATGTATCCCTACAATCCATGAGCCTTGATAAACAACAAACAAGACCTTGACCAAGCAAGGTAATTACGTCCATCAAGCTTCATAGCACTAATTTGCAACGAGAGATTATCAGTTGTATAGAAGAGGTGTGACCCAAATTCCTGTTAAACATAAAATACAAGTGGCAAGATAGGGGGATCTACGAGGGCAGAGACTCCTGTGATACGGTATAGGCTGTGGAATCTGTATAAAAGTTTACTTCCTCTATTTGATGTTGAATAGAATAAGGTGTTTTAACCTTATTGCATTACTTCTATTTGACTTTGATTAGAATAAGGTTTTAAACCTATAAATAGACATAATCGTCTCTCCTATTATATCATTCGAATTCAACATAGTGATTTTTCTTCTCCTCTACCTGTGGTTTTTTCCCGAAAGGGTTTTCACGTAAAATTATATGTGTTCTATTTTCTCTCTTTTATTTACGGTACACTACCATTATCGTCCTCCTATTTTCACAGGTTGGAATCACGAGCTTCTTTTCTTTTGATATAATGCTAAAAACAACAACTAATATCCCAAAAAATCTGCTTGGAAAAATTATAACAAAAACCACTCCAAAAAAAAGAGATCTTAGACAAAAAACTTAGTCGAAATACACCACCAATCAGAGGAGAATGACCGAAAGGGAGCAGAGAGCACTGCAACGGCGTTGGAAAACAAGGTGACAACAGGTGAAGGCCACGCGTGGCGCATGAAACAAAGAGGCAAAACCTTGTGATGACCCATAAGGCCTACGCATGGGTCTTCTGTTCACAAGACTTTGGAGTTTTGTTGACGAGTGGATTCTAACTCCAATGGTAGGGGCGATAAGAGAGAAAATAAAGGCTAGGGTTGAAAGTACCAATTTAATGTTTATAGGGTTTTTAGAACAACACTTCAAAAATAAAAAAAATTTATCCAAAAAACGGATTAAAAATTTGATACCATGATGGAATTAGAGATAAATACTCTAATATATTGAAAAAAAACTCACTAAAAAAATATCTATATGTACAAATATATATACATGAATTATTGAATCATGTAAGGAAATAATATCTCTAAGCTATAATTCCTAAAGATTAAGTATTCAATGCTCTCAAATAAATCAAAGAATCTCAACAAACAGGTATCTGATGCCATATGATTCCTGGAATGACAATCTTTTGCTCATTCCAGAAAAGTTTTAGATGCTCAGATGGTGTTGAGAAATGGTGTCTACGTTATGTTTTTGATGGTTCATAACTTGGGTGCTAACTGCATCTTTATTTTGCCAATTTTCTACTGTTAAATAAGTTTTATCTGTGCAAAAGCTTAAAAATATTTTACTGGTTGGTTTGGTTAAATGGTATATAATAGGTTGTTTTCCTTTCTGTTTGCATCTTTTATGGTTGAAGGGCTTTGGCTGAAATCCTTTTATTTTATCAGGATGAAGGCACGTGAGGGATTATTAAAATGCAAGGAGCTTGGGCTATCAAGGAATGAAATGAAAAAGCTTCTACCCATTATGGATGCAAGTTCATCTGATTCAGGTAAACTTCTACATCTTTTCTTGTGTGTGTATCTCTTAAATATATTCTTGCAGCATGCTTGCATTATCCATCTTCCTATTTCAAAGCTTTAAATGCCAAGCAGATGATTCCGAGTATATTTAACTGACATCTACTTGATTATTTTTGTTTGTTTCTTTGGCTTGAAGGGGCTTTTGATTGTGTACTTAAGGTTCTGGTTAGAGCTGGTAGAAGTCTCCCAACAGCCATGATGATGATGATCCTAGAAACTTGGCAAAATAATAAAAATATGGATCCCTATCAGAAGGCCTTGTACGAGTATTTCTTAGCTCTAATGAAGCCATGGGATGGGCCTGCTCTCATATCATGTAATTGAGATTACTTGTCAAAAGCCTTAATATGATGCTTAGCTTTCTTCAACTAAGGAAAAACTTATTTACAGTTACTGATGGTCACTACCTTGGAGCTACATTGGATCGCAATGGACTCCGTCCTGGTCAATTTTATATAACGCATAGTGGACAGGTTATAATGGCCAGTGAAGTTGGTGTTGTGGATATCCCACCTAAAGTTGTGCTCAGAAAAGGAAGACTAAACCCTGGGATGATACTTTTGGTAGATTTTGAGAAGCATATTGTTGTTGATGATAATGAATTAAAGAAACAATATTCACTTGCTAGGCCTTATGGAAAATGACTTGATAGGCAAAAAATTCAACTCAATGACATAGTTGATTTAGTTCAGGAATCGAAAAGGGCCACTCCAGCAATAGCTGGAACTATGTCAGTAAGTGCTTCATTTTCTTATTATAATTATTTCTTGCATCTTTACCAAGTAAAGTTCTCTTTCTGATCAAATGTCATTGATGTGTGAATCTCTGTAACTTGTGAAGGCTTTCAATAATGATGATAACCTGGAAAACATGGGAATTCATGGTTTATTAGCTCCATTAAAGGCTTTTGGGTATGTAAATGTCTTCTGAGTTACTTGGACTCTAGTGTGAGTGTCATTCACGAATGTGTTTGGCACAATATGGTCAGATTTTTTAAAGGCTTTCTAGTTAGTTACATGATTCTTGGAGGTTATATCTCTATATCCATGTATGAAACATGAGTGTTGGACACAGGTACTTAAATAATAATAATAATAATAATAATAAAGAACTGGAGCAACATAGAATGCCTGTCCTACTCTGCTACTAGCTCTGTATCTATCACAATGCCGTTATAGAACAATCCGTAATATTCGTCTCTGGTCTTCATGCACATGCACAGATACACTGCTGAGGCTTTGGAGATCCTGCTTCTTCCTATGGCTAAAGATGGTAGAGAGGCCCTTCGTTGAATAGTAAATGATACTCCTCTGGCTGTTATGTCCAATAGAGAGAAGTTAACATTTGAATATTTCAAGAAAATATTTGTTCAAGTAATGAATCCTCCTATTGACCCTATTCGAGAGAAAATAGTGACATCTATGGAATGTATGATTTGTCCAGAAGGAGATCTAACAGAAACAACGAAAGAGCAATGTCATCGTCTTTCACTGAAGGGGCTTCTTTTATCAATTGAAGAGACAGAAGCAATTAAAAAGATGAATTACAGAGGTTGGCGTAATAAAGTTCTTGACATAACTTATTCAAAGTACCATGGGAGGAAGGGATTAGAGGAAACCCTGAACAGGATTTGTGTCGAAGCACAAGATGCAATTAAGGATGGTTATTCTATTGGTGCTTTCTGACAGAGGTACTACATCTTTCCCAATAGTAAATGATAAAACTAGAGTTTATGTGGCACGAGACTCCCCTTCCATTGTTTCCCTTCTCATATATTATGTTTCACATATCATACTTTAATGTACTAATTCCCCCACCCCAAAACCCCACTTTGAATATGTAGCCTTCTCGTTAAAGTGTGTTGCTGTGAGCTCCCTCTTGGCAGTTGGTGCTGTTCATCACCATCTTGTTAAAAAACTTGAGCGTACACGAGTGGGATTAATAGTTGAATCTGCAGAACCACGTGAAGTGCACCATTTCTGCACACTGGTTGGATTTGCTGCAGATGCCATATGCCCATATTTGTCCATAGAAGCCATTTGGAGATTGTAGGTAGATGGAAAGATTCTTCCAAAATTAAGTGGTGAGTTATGCTTAAAGAATGAGCTGGTCAAGAAGTATTTCAAGGCAAGCAACTACGGAATGATGAGAGTTCTTTCCAAAATGGGGATATTTACTTTGGCCTCCTATAAGGGTGCTTAGATCTTTGAAACACTGGGCCTTTCTTCAAAAGTGATTGAGAAGTGCTTTGCAAGCACTCTAAGCTGAGTTGAAAGGGCAACATTTGAGATGCTGGCTCGTGATGCGCTTCATTTGCATGAGTTAGCATTTCCATCTCGGGCTTTCACTCCAAAAAGTGCTGAAGCTGTAGCGCTTTCCAATCCTGGAGATTATAACTGGAGGAAAGGTGGTGAAGTTCACCTGAATGATCCTATTGCTATAGCAAATCTGCAAGAAGCTACCAGTAGTAATAGTGTTGCTGCCTATAAGGAATATGCCAAACGTATTCATGAATTGAACAAAATCTGTAATCTACGCGGGATGTTGAAGTTCAAAGAGGCAGAGGTGAAAGTTTCATTGGATGAGGTGGAACCTGCCAGTGAAATTGTGAAATGATTTTCTACCAGGGCCATGAGTTATGGATCAATATCATTGGAAGCATACACAACCCTGGCAATTTGTTGGGTTTTTTGAAAAATTTACCCGGAGGAAGTATGAGGCTCAGTCAAGAACTTGAGCAACAACGTAATAAATTCGGATAAAGAACGAAAAAAGCTTGAAATTCAAGTCTGGAGGTTTTTGAGCAAACGAACAGAATCTGGCTTGAACTATGAAAGCAAAAATTGAGAGAGTATTTTTCTTGAATGATTTTTATTGAAATTTATTGATAAAAAAGATGGCATAATGCCAATACATATACCAGTCATAAGCTGGTCAGCTTTAACATATTTACTATTTTTAGACTTCATTGTAACTTGTACCACTTGCACATTGCAACTTACAAATCACAACTTACACAATTAGGTACTATCAATCTTATCAGTACCGAATGCATTAAATACATTACATACTTAGTTCTAATTAAACTAAGTTACAAAATATTATTTAAAGTAACAAAATGAAACTGAAATTGAACAGTAGCATCAACTTCAGTAGCTGTATGTACTTTATCTGGAAATACTACAGTAGTTTGATCTTCATACTTCATCCACATAACTTGGACTGTATGTACTTCATCTGCATAACTTATGTGGCATTGTATACTCCTTGGCTGTTAATGTGCTGCATGTATGCCAATTTCAACACTCCTTCTTGGCTTGCATGCTGCATTGTGCCTGTCTAGAAACACCTATTTAACTCCAGTGACCTTCCTGTTAATAGGTCTTGGAACTAGTTCCCAAGTCTGATTCTTGTCAATCATACTGATTTCATCAGCCATTGCCTGTTTCCAGCCTTGATGAGCTTCAGCTTCTTTAAAGCAGCTTGGTTCAATAACAGCCACATGAGTTCTTTCATAAATCTCAGTCAATGGTCTAGTGCCTCTGACTGGTTCATCGTCAATGTCCATTCAGGACCATTTTGATCAGCTTTAGTTTGATCTGTCACCAAATCTACAGCAGCAGTTTCTGGTTCATTTTTATGCCAGTTCTAGCTTGACTTCTCATTGAATACAATATCTCTACTTACAGAGACCTTGTTTGTTGAAGGATCAAGTATCCTATAACCCTTCTTGATACTGTTGTAGCCCACCAGAATACCAGGTTGAGCTTTCTTAGCAAGCTTGTCTCTTTTTGCTGCTGGAAGATACGCATAACAAATGCAGCCAAAGACTTTTACGTGAGCTAGTGATGGTTTGAACCCAAACCAAGTCTCAGATGGAGTTTTCTGAGCCAAAGCCTTGGTTGAAAGCTTGTTTTGGAGGTAAACGGCAGTGTTAGCTGCTTCTGCCCAAAATGTTTTAGGCAAATTTCTTTCAAACATTAGGCACCTAGCAATATCCATCAGGCTTCTGTTCTTTCTTTCACTTAAACCATTTTGTTAATGTGTATATGTGTTGGTGAGCTGGTGTTTGATGCCTACTTCATCACAAAATGTATGTAACCCGGATGAAGTATACTTAGTCTCATTATCAGACCTCAATGTCTTGAACTTGCAACTTGTTTCAGTCTCTGCTGCAGCTTTAAACTTCAAAAATACTGAGGCCACTTCTGATTTCTATTTCAAAAAATAAATCTAGTAATATCTTGAGTAATCATCAATGAATAAGATGAAATACCTGCTGCCATTCAGAGATTGAGTCTTCATTGGACCACACACATCAGTGTGTACAAGTTGCAGTCTTTCAAAAGCTCTCCGGGCTTTGTTCGTAGGAAATGGTTGTCTAGCTTGTTTTTCTAGCTGACATACTTCACAAACTTCTTCTTTATCAACTGAGTTAGTGAATTTTTCAACCAAATCTTCTTTAGTTAGATGAGTCATTGAGTTGTAGTTGACATGGCCAAGTCTTTTGTGCCACAGCTTGGATTCATCCTGAGCAGCTATGTAGGCACTGTCTGAGTCCTTGCTCCAGTCCACAACAAAGCTCTTGTCAGCTATGGTCACTGACATGAGTTTGGATCCACTTGGATCATTGATTAGGCACTCATTGCCTTTGAACACCATAGAGTAGCCCTTTTCTAGCAAATGAGCTATACTGAGCAGGTTTCTATCTATTTCAGGACCAAAAGTACATCTGAAACAAGTTTGGTACCTGAAGGTGTGTTAATTTGAACATCTTCTTTGCCTTCAGCTTTGATGAAGCATCCATTTCCAACCTTCACCTTTGTTTTAAAGCTTCTATCAATTTCATTGAAGATAGCAGCATTAGGGGTCATGTGGTTTTGCAACCACTGTCAATTAGCCATCCTTCTGTGGCTTTTCTTTTGGTAGATAAGCAAGAGACAGCAAAGACTCGTTCTTTTTTATCACTTTCTTATTCTGCCACTTGAGCTTTAGCTCTTGGCTGTTAAGGTCGGTTTTGTCTCTCTTGCCTTTGTTTCTGCAGACTTTCTCAGCATGGTCCATCTTTTTGTAGATTTTGCACTGCACATCAAGGGTAAACCAACATACTTCACCCGGATGACTTAGCCTTTTGCAGTGTGGGCAAGGTGGATATTTTCTTGCACCATTTGTTCTAGGCTTATCTTTCCAGGTTTTCTTCCCCTTATAGGTAGAGGAGTTTGAGGCTGGTCTGGTTTTGGCTTGGAAGGCACCTTCTTGATGCTCTTCCAGTCTACTTGCTCTCCTTTGCTCTTGAGCATAAAGAGCATTTATCAGCTCTGTCAATGAGATGCTGGTCAGGTCCCTCGAGTCTTCAAGAGATGAAATCTTTGCCTCATACCTTTCAGGCAAGGTTGAGATCACCTTCTCCACAATTCTTGCTTCACTAAATTGTTCTCCAACTAGCTTTATGCTGTTTACTACAGCCATGATTCTGTCTGAGTATTGCTTCACTATTTCTTCCTCCTTCATCTTCAAGTTTTCAAAGTCCCTTCTTAAATTCAGTAGCTGTTGCTGCCTTGTTCTTTTAGTCCCTTGGAACTCCTCCTTCAACTTACCCCAGGCCTACTTTAGTGACTCACAAGCCATGATTCTTGTGAAAATCACATCAGACACACTGTTTTGGATGCAAGACATGGCTTTGTGCCTTTTGGTTCTTTCATCTAAATGTTGTCTGATCTGAGCTATTGTTGGATTGGCTCTAAGAAGTGCTAGTTCAACATCTGAGTTAACAACCTCCCATATGTCAAATGCCTGTAGGTAGGTCCTCATATTTACTACCTAAATGTGGTAGCCCTCTCCATTGAAGACTGGTGGTGCAGTTGGTGAAAAACCTGAGGAAGACATGGTTTTAAGGATTTAAATATGACAGGTCCACTAAAAATAAGGCTCTAGATACCAATTGTTGGGTTTTTTGAACAATTTACCCGGAGGAAGTATGAGGCTCAGTCAAGAACTTGAGCAACAATGTAATAAATCCAGATAAAGAATAAAAAAGCTTGAAATTCAAGTCTGGAGGTTTTTGAGCAAACGAACAGAATCTAGCTTGAACTATGAAAGCAAAAATTGAGAGAGTATTTTTCTTGAATGATTTCTATTGAAATTCATTGATAAAAAAGATGGCATAATGCCAATACATATACCAGTCATAAGCTGGTCAGCTTTAACATATTTACTATTTTTAGACTTCATTTTAACTTGCACCACTTGCACATTGTAACTTGCAAATCACAACTTACACAATTAGGTAAGCTGATCTATCAATCTTATCAGTACCGAATGCATTAAATACATTACCTACTTAGTTCTAATTAGATTAAGTTACAAAATATTATTTAAAGTAACAAAATGAAACTGAAATTGAACAGTAGCATCAACTTCAATAGCTGCATGTACTTTATCTTGATCTTCATACTTCATCCACATAACTTGGACTGTATGTACTTCATCTGCATAACTTATGTGGCATTGTCTGCTCCTTGGCTGTTAATGTGTTGCATGCATGTCAATTTCAACACAATTGCTATGAATGCAATTGGGGGCAAATCAAATATAGGTATTCTTAGAAAAGTGGTTCACATAGAATGTGCACATTCTAAATCCCTATGTACAACTTTTATTCTAAAAATGGTTATGAACCTATTTTGCGAAAATTTTGTTGTTTTAAGTCCTGGACTCTTACAAAATATTCTTATCTCGAATGCACTTTTTTTTTCTTCATCATCTTTTTGTATGTTCTTATACAAATTTTGCTGAAAGATGAGGGTGGCGAGCAACCATCTCGGATGAAACCTCTTCCTGATGGTTCAAGGAATCCAAAAAGAAGTGTTATCAAGTTACTAAGTGTTCCCATCTGGCAGGACTTCCTGCTGGTATGATTCATATCAAACTCTTTGGAAGCGCAGGGTAGAGCCTGGGAGCTTTCCTGTGCCATGGTATCACGCTGGAGCTTGAGGGTGATAGCAATGATTATGTTGGAAAAAGATTATCAGGTGGCAGAATTGTTGTTTATCCTCCAGAAGGAAGTCATTTTGATCCTAAGGAAAACGTAGTAATTGGTAATGTGGCTCTCTATGGAGCTATTACTGGGGAAGCATATTTCAATGGTACAGCAACAGAAAGATTTTGTGTTCGTAATTCAGGTGCCAAAGTAGCTGTAAAAGGTGTTGGTGATCATGGTTGTGAGTACATGACAGGTGGGATTGTTGTTGTGATTGGGAAAACTGGCAGGAATTTTGCTGCAGGTATGAGTGGTGGTATCGCTTACGTCTTTGATTTGGATGGGAAATTTCAATCTCGATGCAATCCTGAGCTGGTAGACCTTGATAAAGTTGAAGAAGAAGAGGATATTTTTACTCTTAGAACGATGATTCAGCAACATTAGCGTCATACAAACAGCCAGTTAGCCAGAGAAGTAGTTGCTGACTTCGAGAATCTTCTGCCCAAATTCATTAAAGTCTTCCCCAGGGATTACAAGCGTGTTCTAGCAAAGATGAAAGATTAAGAAGCCTCCAAGGAGGCACTTGAACGCGCTGAAAATGAAGCTGAGGTGGAGTTGGTGGAAAAAGATGCTTTTGAACAACTTAAAAAGTTGGCAGCTGCATCCTTGAATGAGAAAGCAAGTCAAGTATGCATTATCTGTTCTTATTTAAGTCATATCTCTTTAAAAGGTCTATGCTTTTGCTTCTTGAATGAACAACTCTTTCCACATTTTCCGATTGAAGATTTTTTTTAATTGAAATTCGTGTTGGTGAGGTAAACCTGCCTTCTTCCTCTTTTCTTCGTTCTCCATTTCTTTTGCATTCTTTATTTTGAACTTTTGTGTTAACTTATTTCCAAATTTTTTCACTATTTTCAACATACTATCCTGTTGTTACCCTGCGCTATATGTATTTTTACATACTAATGAGAAACACACCTTAGAGAAACTGAGTGAATAATTCTTTCATATCATATAACAAAGCAATATCCAACGATATATATACAAGCCATAGTTAGCAGCTGTTTAACAACTACTCAGTAACAGACTAACAAACTGCTAACTATAGAAACAGACTAACTTGTAACCGCCACAACCATTAATTCCTTAATATGCCTCCAGCTTTCTCATGATCTGCTGATGACTGTGTTTCGCAATAAGCTTGAGACATGACCGAACTTTGTAAATAAAGGCGCAGACAAAGGCTTAGTGAATACATCAGCTATTTGCTCTTGAGCAGGAACATGTCCTACTTGCAATCGTCCAGCAACAACTCTTTCCCTGACAAAGAAGAGATCTAACTCCACATGTTTGAATTTTGAATGAAGAACGGGATTAGCAAAATAAAGAATGACTCAGAGCTATCGCACCAAACAGCAGCTTTGCGAGTAGGAAAGATATGCAGCTCAGAGAGGAGAGACTCGAGCCAAACCATTTCAGTGACAGTGTGAGCAAGACCACGATATTCTACTTCAGCAATGGACCTAGAGACTACTTTTTGTTTCTTGGATCCCCAAGCAACCGGGTTCCCTCCGAGAAACACACAGAACCCTGTATTAGATCGTCTATCATCCACATCAGTTCCCCAATTAGCATCCGAGTACCCTACTAAATCTAGATTGACAGCTCTAGTGAAATGCAATCCATAATCCATGGTGTTTTAAAGGTACCGAAGAATACGTTTCACAGCCTTAAAGTGCTGATCTAAAGGTTGATGCATGAACTGGCAAACCTTGTTGACAGCAAAGGCGATATTAGGCCTAGTGATGACCACGTACTATAATACGCCCACAATACTTCTATAATCCGATGCATTCTCCACGGTACTGCCAACATGGCGAAACAAAGCACAAGAGGTGACCATGGGCGTAGGTGAACCTGTTGCTTGATCCATCTTAGCTCTCCGTAGAAGATCAAGCACATATTTCTGCTGACTTAAAAATAGCCCTTCAGTAGTAGGAAGAACCTCAATTCCAAGGAAATAAGAAAGAGGCCCCAAGTCTTTCAAGGAAAAAGTTGTATTCAAAATTGTGACAAACTCATCAATGCTACCTTTGTCATTCCCAGTAACAATGATGTCGTCCACATAAACAAGGACATAGAGACAAACATCATTAGTTTTTCGAACAAACAAAGAGCTGTCAGATTTTGTCAAAACAAATTGGGACCTGAGTAGGAAGTCTCTCAACTTAGAAAACCAAGCTCGGGGAGCTTGTTTAAGACCATATAGAGCCTTCTTGAGTTTGCAGACCAAAGTTTGATCACCACGTTTTTGTTCAAACCCAGGAGGTTGAACCATGTAAATTTCTTCAGACAAATCACCATTAAGAAAGGCATTGTCGATGTCGAGCTGCCGGAGATGCCAACCAAACTTTACAGCAAGCGTTAGGACAACATGAATGGTTGTTGGCTTGACAACTGGACTGAAAGTCTCATGGAAGTCAATGCCAGCTTCCTGAAGATACCCTTTGACCACCAAACGTCCTTTGTATCGGGCTATGGAGCCATCGGCATGTCTTTTGAGCTTAAATACCCATTAGCACCCCACAGCTCTCTGGTTGGCAGGTAAGGGAACCAAGTCCCATGTCTGATTTCTAAGCAATGCATCAAACTCCTGTTGAGTTGCCAGATCCCACTCTTTGAAGACAAAGCCTCCTCAATTGTAGTCGGTTCAGAAACACCAACCTCTGCTGAGAAGACACGGGGTTTGAAAATTCCACTCTTAGACCGGGTCTGCATGGGGTGAGTGTTGACAGGAGGAGCAGGTATTGACTCAGCAACCGGAACACTACTGGACACCATTTGAGAGACTTGTGGAGAGACTCTCGAGGGGAGAAGGAGAATCCCAGGGACTGGCATTTGGAATAGTAGTGATTGGACTAATTTGGATTGTAGAGACCACGAGGAAGCGCATACGTAAGAGGGAAGATCGGACGGATAACGTATTACTGGAACTGAAGATTCGTGACGCTGGAACTGAGATGAAATAATAGGAGACACAGAACTATCTAGAGAAGCAGAAGTAGCAAATGAAAAATTAGCCTCATCAAATACGACATGGCGAGAGACAAACAACTTGCCAGTGTCATCCAAACATTTATACCCTTTGTGAATAGGACTGTAGCCAAGAAACACGCAAGGCTGAGAGCGATACTGTAGCTTATGATTGTTAAACGGCCTGAGACAAGGGTAACAGCGACAACCAAAAATCCGTAGATGCATGTATGGAGGAGGAGCTTTATGTAAGACTTCATAAGGAGACTTGCCACCAAGAACGGAGGTGGGAAGCCTATTAATAAGGTAGACGACACTGATAAATGCAAGCGCCCAAAAACGGAGAGGAACCTGAGCTTGAGCTAACAAAGTCAAACCAACATCAACAATATGTCTATGCTTTCTTTCCACCAACCCATTCTGTTCTGAAGTGTGAGGACAGGAGAAGCGATGATGAATCCCAAGCTGAGCAAGAATGTAACACCCCTTACCCGTTACCGTCGCCGGAACAGAGTACAAGGTATTACTAAAACATAGCACATACCATTAAACAAAAACCGAGATAGAAATATGTCATCCAATTTGATAGTGTATCGTTATAACATATGTCTTGAACAATATTAGCCAACTTTAATGGCTTATACAAAGTAGTTGATCGAATACTATAACCAATATTCTAAACCTAGGCAATTATGACACGTAACAAAATAATTAAGTCTACTATACATGCCATAATTCAAAATGTTTAGTTTAATACCCAAAAGTGTTGATAGTGCGGACAGATCTTCGCGATCCTTAACTCCTGAGCAAGCTGAAGGACACTATAAAACAAAAGAAAGAAAACAAAGTAAGCTTATAGTAAGTGAGTAAGTGAATATTAATTAAATAATCTAATATGTTTATACAACAACTCAAGTATATCTACTTTAATTTCACTATTCACTCCAATTTGATTAAGTTGTCTCTGCTGCGTCATGTTCGCTAAATAAATCATAACTCGAGGTACAAAACTTGAAATTCAAATCCGTAAAATTTTCCTGAATCTAGACTCATAAATATTTTTGCTAATTGTTTTCTAGAATTTTTGGTTAAGCCAATTAGTAGAGTTTATTGGTTAAAGTTTCCCCTTTTACACAGCTCAACTGATCTGACCTCTGTTCATTACGAAGTGAATTTATCCCAGTACAAAATTCAAATAACCATAAAATCTGTTTCATTTAAAACTAGACTCAACAAGGAATTTATGCATATAAACTATATTTCTTAATTTGTTTTGTACAATTTTTAATGATTTTTCAAAGTTGGAACAGGGGACCACGTAGTCATTCTGAGCAAGTCACACACAATTGCAAATATCTCAAAATATAGAATTCTTTTGCTTGCTCTGTTTCTTTTATATGAAAATAGACTCATTAAGATTTAATTAAACATCTCATTCAACCTCTATTTAAATTCATTCTATTTTTGGTGATTTTCCAAAATCACGTCACTGTTACTGTCCAAAACAGTTTTAATGCTACTTTCACTCTTTCACCCATTCTTTGCACTAACCTCATTTTAACTTACATATTTATATACTACAAATCATTTTCATCACATTTCATACGTTACAAGTGTAAGTCCATGACTACAATCTCACTACTAAGCCATCCCGTTGAACAATTCGGATCAACCCTCGATATTTAATGGCTTCACCCCACGCTCCACCATCATACGCCGTTTAGTTCGGCTCTCTTGTACACATAGTGAACACTTAGTACCACTCATGTGACCTAGCCGATTTGTCTCGTAGCTCTCTTGTCTACATGGTGTCCTTCACTTGGAATCACGCATGCGACCTAGCTACATATATCCCGTAGCTCTCTTGTCTACATGGTGTACACATAGTATCACCCATGCGACCTAGCTACATTCATCTCTTACGTAGCTCTCTTGTCTACATGGGATACATCCCGTATCACACATGTGACCTAACTACCACATTGTATCTCGTAGCTTCCTTGTACACATGATGTGCACTCAGCATCATACATGTGACCTAGCTACGCTTCCTCTATTTTATTCGATCTCTCCGAATGTTCAACCGGGATCTCTCTCTATTGTTTATTTCCATTCTTCCAATGGTCTATTCATATTTTTAACATCCGCTAATATATTTACATAATAGGCTGAAATATAAGAATGTACATAAAATTAATGTAATATTTACATACAAACTTACCTCGGTGCAAAATGTGGAATTTTTGCGATTTAGTCCAAAGCTTTTTCTTTTCCCCGTTCAAGGTCAATTCCACGCCTTTCTTGATCTATAACAATACATTTAGCTCATTTAACACTCATACTATTTATTTCAATCCAAAAATCACATTATGGAAAAATTAAATTTTTGCCCCCTAACTTTTACAAAATTACAATTTTGCCCCAAGGCTCGGAAATTTAATTTCAGCCCTTATTCCTATGTTTTATGGCATGCTGAACATTTTTCTCATCTACAACAACATCAAATTCTCACTCTAACATATAGTTATGAACAATAAGTATTTTTACCAATTATGCCGTTTTACTCGTTTTCACTTAAAACCAAGTAGCACAAGTTGTTTAACATAATTTAAAACCTCATATTCTACCATCAAACATCAAAATACATGCCTATCATTCATGGGTAAATTTTTAAACATAAACCCTAACTCGAAATAATAGTAGAAATAGGTAAATCGAAAGCTACGAGGATTTCAAAATGTAAAGAACATTAAAAGCGGGGCTTGGAATCACTTACTATGGAGCTTGAAAGTTGAAGAAACCCTAGCTATGGAAGAGAGGAAAATTCGGCAGCAACTAGTGAAGAAGATGACCAATTTTGTGTTATTTTTCCCATTTTATTTCATTTAATATACAAATGACCAAAATGCCCCTCCTTACTAAACTTTCAAAAATTCCTTCCATGTCCCAAAATTTGTCCATGAACTTAAAATTGGTCAAATTTCCATTTAAGACCTCCTAATTAATATTCCAAAGCAATTTCATACTAAAAACTTCTAGGATGCAAATTTTGCAACTTATTCAATTTAGTCCCTACTTTCAATTTAAGCGTTTTAAGCATAGAATTTTATCACGAAATTTTCACACAATCACGTAATCATATCATAAAACCCAAAATAATTATAAAACAATTATTTCTATCTCAGATTTGTGGTCACAATACCACTATTCCGATTAGGCCCTAATTCGGGTTGTCACAAAGAACCTTAGGAAAGGACCGAAACTCTCCTCCCCAATCAGACTGGAGGACTTTGATGGAACAGCCAAATTGAACAGCAACAAATTTCTGTAACTGAAGAAACTTCTCAAGAGCTTCAGACTTGTGTTTGATGAGATACATCCAGGTATGTCGTGAGTAAGCATCGACAAAAGACACATAATAAGACTGGCCTTCAGAAGATACAGAAGTCGGCCTCCAAAGATCTGAGACAATAAGCTCAAAAGGAGCTGAAAACTTTGTAGTGGATGGAGAAAAAGGAAGCTTATGAGATTTTCCGAGTTGACATGCAGAACATATTGATGACAGCTTACAATTGTTAAAAGCTATATTATTCTTATTGAGAACTGCGACGACAGTCTTATTACAAGGGTGGCCAAGTCTCTTGTGCCACAAATAAAAAACACAACTACTAGCAGTTGAGGACTTCAAACAAGCAGTATAAGCCATGGCTGAAGAATCATCATGGTTGACTCGGCTGGAACAGCAAGAATCAGTAGGGACTGCTAAAATTTCACTATTCTGGAGTCGCTTGGAATTGTACAAATCAAACTGGTACAAACCATTATGCATGCGGCCCTCCAACAATACGATCCTTGTCTTGATATCCTTCACAAAACAATGGTGAGGATAAAATTCAAAGTAGACTTGGTTATCACCAGCAAACTGGGCAACAGACAATAAATTTTTGCAAATATGAGGGACATGCAAAACATTTTTCAAGTGAAAAACACGATTGCCAGAAGTAAACCTACTGGAACCAGTGTGAGCCATAGATACTGGCACACCGTTTCCCATAAAGAGCCTATTGGTACCTGCATATGGTGCTGACTCCTGCAAGTTGTCTAGATCATTGGTTACATGATTAGACGCACCTAAGTCCGGATACCAGACCTTACCATTTGTGGAACATAGCCCTTGTTTACTACAATGCACCTGATTTGCTTGCAAACCGGACCCTTGAACCGAGCTAGAGTGAGAACAACAGTGCGAACCATAACAAGACAAAGAAGAGGGACCTTGAAACTGATTATAGTGCACCTACATGAGTTGATCAGAAACACCTTCAAAGGATTCATCGAAGCGATAATAACACTTCTGAACCGTATGACCAATCCGGCCACAAAGCTGACACTGAGGTTTGTTGTGAAAAAATTTCCTACCGCGGCCTCTACCACGAAAAGACTGACCACGGCCCCTGTAAGAGGTTTCAAAATTTTTTGCAGAGTGACCAGTGCTGCTACTAGTGGAACCATTCTGTTGAGCAACATTCGCTTGTAAAGACATATTGGACACCAAATCTTGTTGTCGAGTCTCACAATCCAACATTTCAGCAAGAAGATCAAGAGAAACATTCATCACAGAAGCAACAATACGTATGGATTCAAACTCTACTGGAAGACCAGCAAGAACGATGCTAACCTGCTCTTGTTCAGAAATGAGAGTTCCTGCAGCCATGAGAGTGTCACATAGACTCTGAACCTTAGCCAAGTATTCTTTCACCGTTAAGGATCCTTTCTTCTGAGGATAAAGAGAATGGCGCAGAGTAGAGATCGCTAAAGTAGATTTTGAAGCAAACCTACGCGACACACTGTCCCATACTTCAAAACTCGTTCGGGCACCACTGAGATGAACCAAAATATCATCACTGACAGTGGATAGAAGCCATGAAGCTAACAACTTGTCTTGTTGCATGTGAAACAAGAACTCAGGATTGGGAACAAGAACCTCATTAGTATCAACAACAGACTGTAGAGGAGTAGCAATAGTACCAAGAACAAATTTATACAAACCATATCCTTCAAGAATGAGCATCACCTGTTGTTTTCACAAAAGAAAATTACGATCGCCGAGTTTCACCGTACCATGTTTAGGAAACTGATGAACTTTGCGCAAAGAACCGAGGCCAGGATCAGGAGACGAGCCATCACCAGGAACAGTGGTATTAAACGACTGATGAGTGTCGTCATCATTTCTGGAAACAGCTTCAGTAGCCATGAAATTTTGGGACTAAAAAATTTATGGCTTTGATACCATAATGAGAAACACACCGTAGAGAAATTGAGTGAATAATTCTTTCATATCATATAACAAAGCAATATCCAACGATATATATACAAGCCATAGTTAGCAGCTGATTAACAACTGCTCAGTAACAGACTAACAACCTGCTAACTATAGAAACAGACTAACTGCTAACCGCCACAACCATTAATTCCTTAATACATACTAATTTGACTTTGTGGAATTTGTAGAAAGTAGAGGCTGAACCAGTCAAGAAGCCTACTCAGGTTTCAGATGCTGTGAAAAATCGTGGTTTTATTGCTTATGATCGTGAAGGTGATAAATATAGGGATCCTAATGTTCGGATGAATGACTGGAAGGAGGTCATAGAGGAATCAAGACCTGGCCCAGTTCTGAAAACGCAGTCTGCTCGCTGCATGGACTGTGGTACTCCTTTCTGCCATCAGGTATTACTGTTTTTTACTCTTGTTCATCATTTTGGAAATTGAATTGAACGAAAGATAAATCTAAAATGCAAGAGAACTCTGGATGCCCTCTTAGAAACAAAATACCAGAATTCAATGAGCTAGTGTACCAAAACAGGTGGCGTGAAGCACTGGATCGTCTTCTAGAGACAAATAACTTCCCGGAGTTCACTGGCCGAGTATGCCTTGCACCATGTGAAGGGTCATGCGTTCTGGGTATTATTGAGAACCCTGTGTCCATCAAAAGAATTGAATGTTCTATCATAGACAAGGCATTTGAGGAAGGGTGGATGGTGCCACGACCTCCTCTCAAGAGAACAGGGTATGGCCCTGTTTTTCCCTATCTAGAAGGCTATGCTATTTCTATACTTGTTCACTTCAAACCCCTATATTTGGTTTTCGTTAGTGGTATTCACATTTAAAAATCAGTTCCTGGGCATGGTTCAGTTGAGATGCGTGCTGCATTGCAAGATTGATGTATTTTTGAAGTTTAAGCATTTACTAAAGAGTATGACTTGAATATATGACCACAGAAAAAACATAGCTATTGTTGGAAGCGGACCAGCTGATTTGGCTACTGCTGATCAGCTGAACAGAATGGGTCACTCGGTGACTGTGTATGAGCGTGCCGATAGAATTGGGGGGCTTATGATGTATGAAGTCCCTAACATGAAGACTGACAAGGTGAATATCGTTCAGCGGCGGGTTAACAATATGGCTGATGAAGGAGTTAAATTCGTGGTCAATGCAGATGTTGGAGTTGACCCGTCCTACTCCCTTGACCGTCTACGAGAGGATAATGATGCCATTGTTTTGGCAGTTGGAGCCACAAAACCCAGGTAAATATTAGAGGGAAGAAAGCTGTTGATTAGTGATAATCTTAGGAGATGTTTTTCATTTCTGTTCTAATAGCTTTTTTTTTTTTTTTGGAGTTCTTTATTGTCTCCACAATCAGATGATGGTGGATTGATTAGCCCCAGAGAAAACTATAACTTTAGATAGTCAGTACTTGATATTCATTATTTTTTATGGTTGAATAATTTAGTGCACTTGTCTGCCTGATGCAGGGACCTTGCTGTTCCAGGGCGGCAGTTATCCGGTGTTCATTTTGCGATGGAATTTCTTCATGCAAACACTAAAAGCTTGCTAGATAGCAATCTCCGAGATGGTCACTATATATCTGCTAAGGGCAAAAAAGTAGTGGTCATTGGTGGAGGTGACACTGGTACAGATTGCATTGGGACATCCATCTGCCATGGATGTAGTAGCATTGTGAACCTAGAGTTGCTTCCTCGGCCGCCACAAAGTAGAGCTCCTGGCAATTCCTGGCCACAGGTTACAGTTTATCTTATTTCTCCAACAATGATACGAGTAAAAGTATTATGGAAGCCCTTGCATTAGAAGTTACATTGCATTTTATCTTCTTTATTCGAAAAAGAGACAAATTAGTCATTGTACATTTTTAATGTGAATTGGTCTTTTTTTTTAAATTTTATCCATTTTTGTAGTTAAAAATTGGTTCATATTCATATCAGCACGAGGTAAATGGTCCGTCAAATATCATTATTAGTTATTTTGTCAACAATACAAATTTTTAATAATATAAATGGATTGAATTTTTTATAGAAATGATTAATTTGTTCTTTAATTTGATTTGTAAGAATTAATTTATCTTTTTTTAATAAAAAAGACAATTTAATCCAGCTCTTAATACAAATACCTCCATAATACTTTTATCAAACTATATGCTATAGCTTCGGTTGTGAAATGAAAGCTCGTATTAGACTAATAATGATGACAGAAATTGTCCTTTATTTTATTTATTTTCATTTTCCTTTTTTGCTTAATCTTTGTAGACAACCAAAATGTATTAAGATGCTACATGGAATAGCATTTGAAGTGGAATATTTGATCTTATGCGTTTGTTTCCACTTGTGGTTGGAATTGCAGTGGCCTCGGATATTCCGTGTAGACTATGGGCACCAAGAAGCAGCAGCCAAATTTGGAAAAGACCTAAGATCGTATGAGGTTTTGACAAAGAGGTTTGTGGGAGATGAGAATGGAGCTGTGAAAGGGCTGGAGGTGATACGTGTGTATTGGGAAAAGGATGCCAGTTGGAAGTTTCAATTCAAGGAAGTTGAGGGCTCCGAGGAAATAATCGAGGCTGACCTAGTTTTGCTTGCCATGGGTTTCCTTGGGCCTGAGTCGGTGAGTATTAAAACTTTTACAAATATCAAAAAGGGGAACAGCATTGTTAATTCATTGAACCATTCAAGATCCAGCTATTGTATGTAATTTGCTTTCTTTTAACAGACGGTGGCAGAGAAGCTAGGTGTGGAGCAAGACAACCGATCAAACCTTAAGGCAGAGTTTGGGCGTTTCGCAACCAATGTGGAAGGAGTGTTTGCAGCTGGAGATTGTCGACGGGGTCAATCATTAGTTGTGTGGGCAGTCTCAGAGGGAGGGCAAGCAGCTGCACAAGTTGACAAATACCTCACTGCTGTTGATGGCACCAAAAGGTAATCTTCATTGTTTTCGAAAATGCGCTCAAACAGCTTCCATGGGGAATTAACCATCGTCTTGTGGATAAATCAGATGGGATTTTTTAACCAGCTTGTTTTAAGGTTTGCAGCTTAGCAGTATGATGCCTAAAATATAGAACTGATAAATCCTGTATTTCCTTTGCATTTATTCTATTTTGACGTGTTAATAATATTAACCCAGGTATTTGAGTGGCACTTCATATATGCTGCATAGGAAGGAGTAATACTTGGAAGATCAAACAGAGTCGAAATAGAAAAAGAGTTTCAACATATTATTTCACTGAGAATGAAGTCTCATCCCACAATGGTTTTTTAAGACCAAATTTTGATTCTTTTGAGCTTTTTAAACTTCAGTAAACAGTTCTTTACATATCAGAGAACTAAGATGGGAGAAAAATAACAGATCAGAAATTTTATTTTGAGCTTCGGGAAAGCTAGCTTTGACAGCTGAAAATTCAGAAGCAGCCGCCTAACTGCAAGGTGGTAAGATTTAATACATGTTAGAATCATCTCTAGGCCTTAATTTGGTATTTAAAAAGTGGAAGTTCACGAATAAGAGAAGAGATTGTAGAGGTTGAGATTTGAATTTCGAAAAGATTAGCTGCATTTACGATGATGAGAGGCGGCTTGTCAGGAGATCAATTTTACTTACCAGAATAGCCTCGATTTCCCTCTCAGAGACAGGAGTACGTTTTGGCAAAAGAGATGCTTTTCCTCCTACAGCAGTGTTGCTGGGCGGAGCAGGAACATCTGAGCTCAACCTTGACCTTGCAATGAAGTTACCAATGACACCTCCATCTTTGCGTGTTGCTTGTGTGT
This sequence comes from Gossypium anomalum, assembly GCA_025698475.1. NCBI lineage: Eukaryota > Viridiplantae > Streptophyta > Magnoliopsida > Malvales > Malvaceae > Gossypium > Gossypium anomalum. Next base: position 48,170,051 of record CM046963.1, read on the forward strand.
CAGAGATTGAACCTATACAACAACACAACCTTAAAAGTGGTTTCAAATATAAAATGGCAACTTAAAGACCACATGCCACTACAGGGACTAAAATATCCTAATTCTATCCCGTTCAGTCGACCAACAAACAGAGCAAAGCTCAAGCAAATGTGGTTTCAATCTGGTGCTGCTGTTAGAAGCAGAGGCGATAAAGAAACCCCAATTTCAGAAAGCTCAAGTACAAATCCAAAACTTCATCCCATCCAAACCCAAACTCGAAAAATAAGCTAAAGTCAATACATATTCTATAAAAAGTTCAAAAATGATCTAACAAGCCTAAACTCAAATCCCAAATCCAATCTAAGAAAGAAGTAAAAATCTAAACTTGAGAAACCCGAAAAAAAATTGGAAACCACCTAGGAACTTGCAATATCACTAAACTTATCCCAATAGCCCATCCTCATCCAAAAAGAAAAGTAATACTATCACAGCAATATTTGAATACTGTAGGTAATTATATCTGCTTTGAAGGAGAAGATTATCTTTATGCTTTTGTCCTTTCGAGAAAAGCCAATGATGATGAAAAGGTGACCCTTGCTATATGTAGCCACAGTCCAATCCTTATTAGTAGACTTGACCCCTAGACAAACTATGACGCCCCTTAGCTCACCTTCATCTTGTAGGAAGCTCAGCAGCTCCATTGCAACTTACATGTCCAAAGACTCGACCTCTAGCTCAGCTCTCTACCAGAAGAAGTGTAAACAAACGATGCTGCCTGTGGTAACGTGTCTTGGATCCATCCAGTTCTCGGCAGTTCACACGCTTATCTAAGAGGCTAGTTTTGAGAGGGAAAAACAATCCCACATCGACTAGTTAAGCATTGGAATGTGGTTACATAGAGGGAGGGACATCTTCCCCGCACCATTTCCAAAAGAATAAAAGCATGAATTCGATCTTCAACTCTGACCTCATCGCCAATGCAGTCCAAAATCCTCCCATCAACAAAAATCTAATTTGGAATTTGACCTTTAATCAAATCTATCCCACTTGTCTCAAGCTATACTGTGCATACCATCTAATTTCTATCAAAACGATCAGTATATGCTCTTAGCAAATATCCATCTCATCTGACTCGCTCCTTCCATCAAAGAAGATCATAAAAATAGCAACTCCCAAGAACGAGACCGAAGAAAATAAAAAAAGAAATAACCTAACTCAGTATATACTAAATTCAGCATCTGTACTTAACGTTTGCAACAGATCAAAGAAACAAAGAACAAGCTTAGTACCTTGATGTTGAAATTCAGAAGACAAAGCAAGAATTAAAACAAAAGATAATAAATTCAATTAAAAGCTCAAAGCAGACGTTTTGAGTTTTAGAATAGTTTTTCAGTTTCAACGCACTAAAAACCAGAACCCCAAAATTAATACCAAAAAAAAAAAAAAAAAAAAGAGAAGAGAGGAGCAACCTGAAGGCGAGGGTTTGGGGTGTCTTTGAGGAAACTTAATGCGTGGAATTCTCTTCAGTGTCTGCTCTGCTCCCATCTTCACTTAACCTTTTGTTTTCTCTATCTGCTCTGCTTGGATGTCGGAAATTGGAATAATCATTGTTTTTATTCTTTTATCTTTATCCACTGAGTGAAAAGTAAAGTTACCAACTTTTCTTTTTTAGCAATAAATTAATATTGATCAAATTTATTGGTTTTTTCAAACACAATTTTTGGCATTCACCGCCGTTGTTTCCTGTTCTGTTACTTTATTCTTCTTTTGAAACTACACAAAGGTCAAAAGGGAGAGGTTCTGCTGTGAGTAGAGGTGTGCATGGGCCGGGCCGGGCCGGGTTCATAAAAAATTTTCGGCCCGTTTTCAAGGCCCGGGCCCGGCCCGGCCCGAAATATGGGCCTAGAATTTTGTCCAAGCCCAGCCCGAGAAAAAAATGATAGGCCCGAGCCCGGCCCGGCCCGGCCCGGCCATATTAAATTTTTTTTTACTTTTTTTTATTAAATAAAAAATTTTAAAATATAATAGATCAAATGCATTTAAAACATAAAAAAAAAATATTAAAAAAAATGGGACTAAAATAATTCTTAAAATAATATATAAATTAAAAATATAATAAAAAATAATTATATTAAAATTAAAAAATTGAAATAAATTAGAACTAAATTAAGAACTAAATTATATTAATAACAAAAATTTTACAATATCAAAATAACATTAAAAACAATAAAAAAAACCTAAAGTAAAAAAAACTAAAGTTACTTAAAATTTAAAATAAAAATAATTTAATATTAAAATCGGGTAGGCAAGCAGTTGTAGCCAAAAAAATCTTGCCGAGGCCCGCCCGTTTTCTAAGCGGCCTCTTTTTTTGCCCAAGCCCCATTTTTGGGCCTATATTTTTACCCAAACCCTCCCATTTTTGAGTGGGCCTTTTTGGGTAGAGTCGCCGCCATGACCATGCACACCTCTAGCTGTGAGTTTCTTTACCCAATATTTTTTTTATTTTGTTGGTGCAACTTATCATAAAAATTAAAACTTACAAAAACATGTTTTTATATAATTATTTAGTCTCATTTTTCTTGTTTTCTTAAATGATATGAGATATAAATCTATATTTTCACTATAAGTGGCACTAAAACAAAAAAATATTAAAAATAAAAAGCGCTTCTAATTGGAAGCATTTTTTTATTTATCAATACCTTAAAAATACTTTTAGCTCTGAAAGCATTTTCGTTATTTCGGCCTAATCCTATAATTTTTAAAAATTACTGTCTAATCCAATAATTATTTTAAACAACATTTTAAATAAATTTACTCAAATAAATAATAGGTTTGAAGTAATAATTGGTATATTTGTATACTCATAATTTTTTTATTCCAATTAAATATTTTGATAGTTGGTTTGGTATGTGATATAATTTTAGAATAAATAAAAAATTATTTTAAATATTAAGAAATTTCAATGAAATTTTATAATGAAGAAGTTTATAATTTATAATTCTAAAAATTAGTAAAAAAAATTATATTTCTCGAAAAATTTAAATAAATGCAAAAATTATTGAGATGACCTCTCATGTTATTTGATATTTTGATAATATTTTGTATTTCTTCCTAGTTTTTTCATACATTCTCATTTTTTTTTTTTTTTGGTATTGTCTTATATTTTTTAATATTTCCTCACAATTTTTTATATTTTCATGTATGATTTGATACATTCTCATAATTCTTTGCACTTCCTTATTTCTTTTTTTGTACTTTATCGTATTTTTTCACACCTTCCAATTTTTTTGTACTTCCTCCGATTTTTTTGATACTTTCTTATATTTTTTTGATAGTTCCTCGTATATTTTAGTATTCTCTCATAATTTTTTAGTACTTCCTCTCTCATTTTTTTTTTTTGTGGTTCTTCATGTTTTTTGATACTTTTTTATATTTTTCCGTATTCTCTAATAATTTTTGGTATTTCCTCAAAAAATTTTACTCTCTCAATTTTTTTGGTACTTGTATTTTTAGTATACCCTCAAAATTTTGGTACGGTTTTGAAATGATGGTTTGGTATGAGATATAATATTGAAATAAAAAAAATATTATTTCTAAATATTAAGAAAGTGTTGGTACACATCTCTAGTGAGGAAAATCTCAAACAGAAAAAGAAGAAATAGGACAAGGCTCCAAGGCGTGCACTATCTTTAAGGTTATATTCGCCCCCACCTATATTCAGTGTACAAATGAGTTCCAAGCAAATTAACTCGAGGATGCAATGAAACCAATGACTATTTTCGTTTTGTACTGACGAGAATAGTCCACTACGCACTGAGCAATGTATAACAAAAAACTCAATTTCTACAAAAGGTTTCTGCAATAATACTTTATAGAATAATCTAATAATATTAGAAAATGAAGGAAGGAAAGAAAGAATATTAGAATTTGTTGGTGTGATTTCCAAATGAAATCTCATTCCTATTTATAAGAATTTTTATGTCTCTTCATAGAGACATCTTTCAATAGGTGTCTTTCTGAATAATAATGTCTTTGAAATAAACACATAATTATTCATTTAATATTATAACTATTCAAATATTCTTTTTCAAAAAATCAAATAATATAACTTTTGATTAATTACACCCATTCATTTATAGTTGTTGGAACACTATAAATATTTGAAAATGTTCCAACAGAAAGTTCAATGGGATTATATAACGAAAAAATTGGGTAACTTTTAAATTATTATTTTTCATACTAAATTTTATAAGGAAAAAAATAGATTTCATAATAATTTTAAAATAGAATAAATAAATTAAATAAATTTAGTAAGAAAAACCAAAATTGGTATACGTCAAATTTTTTATATTCCCATTTTTTTGGGTGCTTTTTAATGTTTTTTTTTTTTTACTTGGGTGAGTATAAAATATTATAAGAGAGTACCAAATATTGATTCATCTTATAAAATTTATTTTTTAATTTTTCTAATTTTTTTAATATATATTATAAATTTTACTAATATGCAAAAAAATTAAAATAAAAATTAATTTATCAAGTCAAGACTTTATTTTAAAAGCAAATTTTGATGGCATATAAAAAAATACAAAAGAATACTAAAAATTATGAGAGATTAGCGTGCCCAAAATTATAAAGCAATAACAAAAATGGAAAGGAATTTTCTTTTTAATTTTTTACTTATTTATTAGGTAACTCATTTACAATTACAAAAACCTTATGGGAAACTCACTGTAACGAACTTTTCCTAGAATTTCCCGTCAAGGGGTAAGTAACGGCCGGCACCCAAGTTTAACGCTGTTTAGGGCATTTTGGATATTTCCAACATCAAATTAATAAATAAGCGGTCCATTGTGTCAACTGTTTGAGAATTATTTTATTATCTTTTCCTCAACTGTTACTATACTCACCTAATTTTGTGTGGATCTATTAATTACTGAATTTGGCCTTTCAAATGATTTTAACAATTATAAATTATAAATTAATATTGATTTAAACTTGGTAATTTGAATATTTTTATGGCATTAATTTAAATTCGAGTGATTTTACTACTTGGGCTATGTTTTGGGCTTTCACCCATTGCTACATAATTTTTTTATTATATTTTGTTGAATTATAAATTTTCAAATTATATAAAAGAAGAGAAAAAAAGTAGAATATTATAAACAAGCCCCTGCTTTTACAAGATTTGTAGATAGGTCCCTTCTTCCAGCATTTGTCAAGCGCCATCCTCTTCCTATGTGTATGACATTGTTGGATCTAAGGTCCTAAGTGTAGTATTTTCATCAATATACCTTTTAATTTTTTTGAACAAATTGATTAATAAAAAATTTCATTGATTACATTAATATACTTTGTATAATTGTCCTCATATGATTTTTGCACACAAAGCAAAATGAAAATAAATGTTGCTCGTTGGTTGCCTAAATATTTAACTAATTCTAAGCGGTATTACGTGGTTGTATCGTAGTACGGAAAGACAGCTTGTATTAGTAAACGAACCTAAACATGTCCTTAGTCTAACTGGAAATGAACAAACCAATTAAAAGACTAATATCTCGTCTATCAAGTCCAATTAGGGAGATGCTTTGTCTTCGACATCGGAGCGGATGACTCCTAGAAGATAGAAACATAGACGTGACTGATTGGACTGACAGTACATCGGACAGGACCTAAGCAGAATAGATCATGAATCCATTTATGGACTTATTCACTTGTGACGTTCATATTGTTTCATACCTAAATATTGAGTGGTTGGCGAACTATGTATGTCTGACTCGTACACTTTGATGTAAATAAAAGTTTAAGTTCAAATAGATAATTAATCGAAAGCTGGTGCGTTGGGTATACGACTTCTGTAGCACGTAGTGTCATTCACAACAGTGGAATTCCACTACAGGAGAACAGACTTTTAGCGGCGTTTTTTTTTGTCTTTAGCGGCGTTTTTAAGCGCCGCTAAAACTATTAGCGGCGTTTTCACAAGCGCCGCAAAAAACGCCTCTATAGCCGGCGCCGCAAAAATTTGTGGCGTTTATTTAAAAAAACGTCGCTAAAGACCATGACCTTTAGCGGCGCTTTTTTTACAAACGCCGCTAAAGACCATGACCTTTAGCGGCGCTTTTCCAAAAAACGCCGCTAAAGACCATGACTTTTAGCTACGCTTTTTTTACAAACGCCGCTAAAGACCATGACCTTAGCGGCGCTTTTCCAAAAAACGCCGCTAAAGACCATGACTTTTAGCGGCGCTTTTATCACAAACGCCGCTAAAAATCATGAACTTTAAAAAAATTATTTTATTTTAATTAAATAATATTTATTTCTATGTTAAATATTATATTATATTTAATTTTTGAAATTTGAACTTTAAACAAATTTGAACTTTTAAGGATAAATAAAAAATATTAATTAAATTAAATTTTCCATTAAAATTTAAACTTCAAAACTAAATATAAAAATTAATGAAATTAAATTTAATACATAAACATTGATTCAATATGTAATTTAATCCATAAAAAAAACACACACAGAGAGACAAAGTATTACAATTTCTAAAACAAAATTCATCCTGGTGAGAATATAATGCCAAATCATCATCACCTCTCATTGTAATGCCTGCATATATAACTTAGTGAAGTACTTTGATCTTGATCTTGGTTAAGACTTGTTCAACAATAAAGAAAATTGTTAAAGCGGAATCTCGGTCACTGTTGAGCAAAACAAGAAAATTAGTTATACCATCTCTCTGTAATGAAAGTGAAATCGGTAAAAAGTAAACCCATAATAAAAAAAAACCGATGCTAGGCTAATCATAAATGCTATTTGTAGTGAAAGTGAAATCTGTAAATTATACATAATTGCTACATGTTTTGATCGAGACGAAATGCTATCCTCCCTATATGTATGTGCGGGACCAATTACCGGTGGTGATGCTCTGCGAATTATGCTAGATGCCGATTTGAAGCTTCAATACAAGAGAGACTATCTATTGTATGGATATTAAAATGTGGCGAGAGATAACTTACGTAGCACCGAGGAAGAAAGCAAGGGTAAGATTGAAGCGAAACGAAACACTAAAACAACGGCGTTGAGAAGCATTGCCACTGAAGTAGAATAGACTCGCACCACATTGAATAGACAATGGAACTTCAATGAAGGATTCAAAATGGTTACTAATATGCTATGAATGTACCATTTGATCCCTTTTATCACTTCTCTCGAATAGGTGATGTTTACTTTATGCTAAAAAGTTAATTTGCATAAGGTTTGATCCATCGAAATAATTTTAGTTTCGAGTGTGGTTAAATAATTCACTTTGGACACGTGGAGTATATCATTAGGAAGCCACAAAGTCATTCCTTAGCTTCAATTTCTTTCGAGGAGGCTTCTAGTATGCAGCTAAAGATTCTTAAAATATTATTAAACCGCATACCACTTAGCAGGTTGCAACAACGTTGTAAATAGTATAATCAAAAGACAGAAGATGACATTCTTGCTCAATAAAATAAATCACCTTACTTAAGGTGTTTTTGGTGACAAGAAAACTGGATATTACATATAGTGGAAGCAGAGGAATAAAAAAGTAACCCAATCAACTTAAGAAAGACAAGCAACTTCCTTCATTATGCCATGCAAATGCATGAACATTGCGATAACCATGACATGCCTAACAAGTTTCTCAAAAATCAGAGAGATGGATGTAAATGCAGACAAATCAATGATTGAATAACATGAAATTTTGGGTCGTATCTTACCTTCACAATATTATGTCGCATATTTCATTACCATTGATACAAGCAATTCCACGCAAATGAAACAAATATAAGCATATTTGAGAAAGCAAAATATGGAAATTAAAAGGTCTTTAAAATAGTACTTCACTAGGAAAAGGACAATGATAATACAAATCTAAGCTCTCATTGCAAAATGAAGATATACTTTAGCGAAACCAGAGATTCTTCTTAGATCTAGCTATAGTTAATTTGTTGAACATCGAACTTCCATTTCTTGAAGTATTGAAGGGGACAGATCAAAAGCGAAGAGTTAGTCACCCCTTGATTGCTAGTAGTATTGCCTATTAAATATGTTATTCCGAGTTCTAATAATTATAAAATTGCAATCTGAACATTTTCTTGAGGTTCACAGTGTTCTCCAATAACAAACAAACTTTAATTCCATATATCGGTCTGAAAAGATTGCAATATCTTCCTACATACAATGTCGAGAAACAAAGCTGGAAATGGAGTCGAAACTAGTTTGCTAGCAAGCTTCCTTGAGCGAGAAGGAGAATGTAATACCTTAGTGCATGATTAAGGATCATGAGAGTGGTAATTATCGAGTATCCATGGAAGAAGCCCACGAGCAAACAAAACAAATTTCAAAATGTAAATCTGAAAGAACTACCACGGAACTATGAAGTTATTAAAAGAGAAGCCTATTTTAAGATGATTGTTCATTTTGTAAGACATATATCATATGCATCTACAAGTAATGAGTCGCATACATGCACATGCACGATAACATGCAGAGTAAATAATAATGTTTCTAAGATAAGAGACGATAACAAATTTAAAGGCTCGAGATTACTTGTTCATGTGACATCAAAATCTTGTATCGATATTGCTATAGCATTGAAGGCCATTAGAAAATATACAACGAGAAATTTCGTGACGTTTATATTCCTTGATAGGCGCTTCTTAATTATAGCCTGCCGGAAGAAGTAAATAATCAACATGAATTTCTATGTCACGATCAAGAATTTTGCTAGTTGAACTCGTGAGAAACTCGTATGTTTTTAATCGAATTAAACTTTTTCATTGATAGAGAAGAATTATAAATCAATTAATTCAACGAGAATCAAAACGGTCAACATTGGAAAAATACCTTAACTATCATCCAAAAACAATTTTCAGCTTAGAAAAGAAGAAATGGAACAAGTATCTAAAAAGCTTACCTCGGTGTACACTCCAAGCCAAATCCGCTCAAAAGGGCCATCACCATAAAAGAAATAAAGATAAATGATTAACAATTTTGATTCGAAGCAATAAATCAATTTCACTTTTCTCCTTTATTGGACTAAAAGACATATATTTTGGCAACTTACAATTGCCATTATCCAACTCGGCAGAGATGTTTGAAGTACATGATCGGAAGCGCAAAGTGTAATGCAAATTGAATAAGGCACGGCCAAGTGATAAATCTTATAAATATTTCAAATTGAGAAACAACATGTCCCCATTTCAAATACTCTACTCATAACCATATAAAGTATACAAGTACAAATGGTTCAATCATTAGAAAGCAATTTTAGGCATTCATCGTCCACGTAAACCATCGAGAAAACAACAAGAAGACAATCTCCAAGGTCAATAAGTTTCCATCAAAGTAACAAGCATGTGCTCGAAACAAAGCGTGGATCCATCCAATCAAGGGAACAATTAGAAAGGTTTTATGATTCTTACCGAGAATTGGTTGTCTTTGTAAAAACAAAGACATAGAAGAATAAAAGTCGCCCATTGAATATCACTTAACTGAATCAAAGTAAATAAGAGCAAAATGAATGGAATCCAAAATGTTCGAGAATATATGTTTAGTTAAGCATATTTTCCACTTGAATGTATATTAAGGTTTATTTCATAGAACTTATCATATATTTGAGAAGTTCCATTGCCATGCTAAGCTATCTTGAACAATCGTGCAGATGTTATCCATCAACTCTTTTCTATGAAAAACATCAACATGCATGGTTTTAAGAAGCTTACTTTTCTTAAGGATGATACGATACAAAACGCCAAAGATCGATAATATTCGAGTTCTTTAGTATCGATAACTTGATTGCATCAACATAGGCAAAGATATAATATTGCAACATAAAATTGAAAAGCACATACAATTACAATGTGGTAAATAAGAACTTCGTAACATTACTTACAAGAAAAACAAACAAATATAAGCATATTTCAAAAAGCAAAATATGGAAATTAAAAGGTCTTTAAAATGATTTTTTTCAAAGCAAACCCTAAACACTAGAAACTTCAACCATGACCTCCATGCTCCACAACAGCTTCCCACGCGGCGCCACGGTCCATGCCCACGAATAACTCCTCCACGCCATGCCCACACTGCAACGAACTAACAACCACAACAACAAGCGGTAGATAACAATACAACGAGAAAAATAAATATTTTTTTATTATTTTCCAGAATATTCTTGATGTATTTTGGCTATAAAAAGCCGTTGTAAACACTTGAAATGGGGATCTTCTTCTTTTTTTTCAGAAATACACATGCATACCAAAATTAAAAGTTTTATGAAATTAAAAAGTGATTGAAAGTTCTTGAGATTCTTGATTTTCTTTTCGATTTATTTTTTTTTAGTTTATTTTTCACATTCAAAACCGAAAGAAAGAAATAAAAGAAGGAAAACTTACGTGTGTGAAGAGGCCATGGCTTTCTTCTCTTTGTTTTGTTGAAATCAAATCAAAGGAGATTCCAAGGTTGAAAGGAACCTCCCAAATTGAGAGCATTATGTGAAGTTGAAGCGGCAAATAAAAGAGGGAATAGAATTGAAAACGGTGCCATTATTTGGATCCACACTTTGGTGCTTCAAATGGTTAATTTGAGCGCTAAGTCCTTTGCATTCGCATGGGGCTTCAAGCTGCTTCCTTTTTGCTTTGCTTTGTTTTTTTTTTTCAATTTGGCTCATTGATTTGAGCGCATTTTCATTTTAATCCATGATACTGTTGATGTGATTCGGGCACAGGAGGATTTACAATATTAGTCCCTATATATTTATGCATGTTATGCATTGATCTATTTTATGGTCATTTTATTTACAAATTGTCCTTCTTATCTTGATGCATTTTTAATTGAGTCTTATATTTGTATAATCGGTTAATTTAGAATACATTCAATATGTGTATGCTTTAATCCATGTTAATAATTTTGTTTGTACATTTGTACAATTATTTTAGATTGTTTACATCATGTATCTTATTTCTTTAAATATTTCGCATATATTTGTATATTAATCATTCTTTTTTTAGTTTTTTATAATAACTATTGTTTTGCATGTTGTAAAATTCTTTTTATATTACATTGTTTTAATATCTTATTAATAAGGACTAAATACACATTTTACATATAGTACATGGGATAATAGCATAATTTACCTTTTTTTTTTTAAATTAATACAACTATTGATTCAAACCCATACATATGAAAACGATGACGTTTACTTTAAAGTACTATGTTTTTGCCGTTACGTTATACTTTTTTTCTTTTGTATGTTTTTTTTAAAACGCGCAGGTACTCTAAAATCCAATAAAAGCAGCGCGTTTTCGTTAAAGCGCTATATGTTTTTGCTTAAAATATTTGCTACTCTCCTAAATATCCAATTAAAACGACGCCATTTTTCGTTAACTGCTATGTTTTTTGCGGCGTTTTTAAGCATTTTATTTATATAAACTATTATCTCTTAAATAATTTAAACTGTAATTATAATTTTAATATAATATTCAAATTAATATTATCTCTTTTACAATTATATAAGAAGCCGTTTAATATATAAATTAAAAAACACTACTTAATCATAACCCTAAAACCTTTAACCCCTATCCCATAAACACTAAAGTACTCTAAGACCTCTAAATTATAAAGCCTAAACCCTAAACCCTAATTAAACCGGCCTAAACCCTAAACCATGAACACTTAAAACCTTAAACCCTAAACCTTAAATCCTAATCCCCAAACCCTAACAATTAAATCATAAACCCCACACCCCAAACCCTAAACTCCAAATCATAAACCCTATATATATATTACAAGGGACAAAGATAATTAAAAAGGAATTTTATTGCTTATCTAAACTCTAAACCTCTAACCCCTATCCCATAAATACTAAATCCTTAACCCCAAAACCTTACACCTTAAACTCCAACCCTAACCCTTAAACCTTAAATTTTAATAATTATTATTTTAGGGTTATAGATTAGTGTTTATGATTTTTTAGGGTTTTTATATTTATCTTATTTAGATTTATATTATAAAAAAATCCAAGATACACAAGTTAAGTAGTTTACCATATTTACCTCTAAATTTTAAACCCCAAATCCTAAATCCTAAACTCTAGGCCCTAAACACTAAACCATAACCCATAAACTAAATTACTTTTTTGCGGCGTTTGTCAAGAAGCGCCGCTAAAACCTCGACCTATAGCGGCGTTTGTCCAGAAGCGCCGCTAATACCTCGACCTATAGCGGCGTTTGTCCAGAAGCGCCGCTAAAACCTCGACCTATAGCGGCGTTTATCTAGAAGCGCCGCTAATACCTCGACCTATAGCGGCGTTTGTCCAGAAGCGCCGCTAATACCTCGACCTATAGCGGCGTTTTTCCAGAAGCGCCGCTAAAACCTCGACCTATAGCGGCGTTTTTCCATAAGCGCCGCTAATACCTCGACCTATAGCGGCATTTGTCCAGAAGCGCCGCTAATACCTCGACCTATAGCGGCGTTTGTACAGAAGCGCCGCTAATACCTCGACCTATAGCGGTGTTTGTCCAGAAGCGCCGCTAAAACCTCGACCTATAGCGGCATTTTTCAAAAAGCGCCGCTATTGTTCAGTTTTTCGCGGCGTTTGGGACAAAAATGCCGCTATTGATCAGTTTTTAGCGGCGTTTGGATCAAAAACGCGGCTATTGCTCTATTTTTTGCGGCGTTTTAAATAAAACGCCGCTAATGTAAAATATTTGCGGCGTTTTTTGTTCAAACGCCACTAAAAACGCCGCTAAAGCCCTATTTTCCTGTAGTGAATTCATAGCCTAAAACATGAGTAAATTATATCCTCTCATTGGCATTACATGGTTGATGAAAAGTAAATGTGGCCAAAGGTCATTTGTCTTTGTGATGGATGACTTGATCACTATTTGATAGTAATTGACTTTTCATGAAGGAAGATGTAATGGTTACCATGAGATAAAATAAGATCATACTGGAAGAACGAATATTATCCCAAAGATATCAAAGATATCTTATGAGGGTAACATACTTATGACAAGATCATTGGACGAGCATTGAGTAGTTGCTTTCATAATGGTATGCCATTGGGGAGAGCTCAGTCACGATACTACAGTAGAATGACTTCGTGACTAAATGAGTTTGTAACACCCCTAGCCCGTGTCCGTCGCTGGATTAAGGTTAAGAGTCATTACCAATCGAACACAACATTCACATACAATTATACATTCATTATCAAAATTTGTTCAAAACATTCACAATGTCCCTTATAAGGCTCTACGAGGCCTTAAAACATGTTTAGAATTGGTTCGGGACTAAACCGATAACATTTGTAAATTTTGGGAGACTTAGAAAATTTTCTTTGATTTAAGGGTTAGACGCCCATGTGATCAGGCCGTGTGCTTCACATGGTCACCAGACACGCCTGTGTCACAAGACGTGTGAAAACAGGGCATACATACTGACTTGTACCACACGGTCGAGGACACACCTGTGTGCCAGACCGTGTGAAATTTAAAGGGGTTACTGGCTTAGGTCACACGGTCAGCTACACGCCCATGTGCCAGCCCGTGTGTCAAACACGGCCAATAGGCACGCATGTGTGTCTAGGCCGTGCCAAAACTGTAGGGTATATTGCCTTAATTCGAAAGGGTACCCCAGACAACACATAGACATGTAACATGACCATGTGTCACACACGGCTGAGACACAAACCCTTGTCTCTGCTCGTGTGGACAAAAATAGGCGATTTGCAAAGCCAATTTGCCACCTTTTTTCTCATACAGACCTAGCCATCAAAATGGTATCATTTCAATACATATATGTCCAGCCAAAATATGCCAAATCACACACATACATGCCAACTATCATCAACCAATTCAACTATTCAATTCCATAGTAAAAAAACATACCAAATCAATATACCACAATCATCAAAAACTTACATATCTCCTAAATGAATTATCTCACCTTTCTATAAACCAAAACATGCTTCTTAACATACCAATTCATCATCTATAAATCATACTATTTCTCAAGCATTAATATATCAACTAATAACTAACCAAAAGAGCATCCATACAACCATTCCAAATAAGCCAACACTTAGGACATTATAAACATCACATATATCATTTATCCAAAATATAATTCAAGCCAACTTAAATGGTCATATTCTAACATTTACAAGCCAAATCTCATGGCTATAATCACAACTCAAAACATACCAAGATGACACTAGCCTATACATGCCATATACCATATATACAAAGCTTCAAAAGTACCAACGAGATGATCGATAGTGTGATGACGTTTCCCGATGATTCCCGAGTTCGAGCTAGTTTCGATAATCTATAAAACATGAAAAGAACACACAAAGTAAGCTTTAAAAGCTTAGTAAGCCATATACAAATAAAGTCATCACATGAGTATTTACAAATCAATTCAAATATGCTTAACACGGCTAATCTCATTCAAATTCACAAACCTTTCTCATTGAACATATATTCAATGTCTTAATAGAGTTCATCAAATATTTCCTCTTTTCAATACTCGTATGAATTTTGTACGTACCTAAGTCACTTAGCTCATTCACATATTATTTCTTGACTTGAATTTGCTCGTTAAACCGTTCGAAATCATTAAGGATACTCAAAAATCATATAAGCTCGTATAATGCCATATCTCAGATACAGTCTTACACGTTATTACATATCAATGCCACTGTCCTGGATAGGGTCTTATACTAAATCGATTAATGATGCCAATGTCCCAGACATGGTCTTACACGTAATCTCAATACAATGCCAATGTCCCAGACATGGTCTTACAAGTAATCACATCTCGATAACCAAATGTCATGACATTCGTATCCTATATTATTCCTAAGGTTCGTACGGGACTTTCAGATATTGTAACTTCGTCGATTCATGTATTTGCTCGTTCGACATTCATAGCAATTAAATGATAATAAAACATATATCATTCAATTCAAAGACATATATTTGCATATGAGCTTACCTCGTAGTCGGAATAGAGGGGTTGGATCGATTATTCGATAACTTTGGATTTCTCCCAATCTAAATCTGATTTTTTTCGTTGTTGATCTATATACATTCAAAATTAACTCTTTTATTCATCAACACATTCAATTTAGCCCACAAACATATATTTAGGCATTTTTGCACTTTAGCCCTAAACTTTCATATTTCTTACAATTTAGTCCTTATTTCATAAAAACACAAATTACACAATTTCTTTCTAATTTCATGCTAATCGAATTTTGTTTAGCTTCATAGAAGCCCATATTTTTATTTATTTCACACTTTGTATCCTTCAATTTACACTTTTCTCAATTTAATCCCTAATATGCATTTTTGCTCAACATCACTTTATAAAACATGTATATCAAACACCGAGCTTTCATATTTAATCATCAAACATCCAAGAACACATGAATTCATCAATGTCATCTTTCAAAATCATCAGCACTTTCAAAAATTGAGACATGGGCTAGCTAGAACACGAAGCAACGATCATAAAAACGTAAAAATCATAAAAAAGGGGACGAAAAATGAACTTACATGCAAGGTTAAACTATGGCCGAATATTTGAAGCTCCATCCATGGTGTTTTTATCAACTTCAATCGGTTAGATGAGAAAAGATGGACTAAAATGATTTTATTAAACTTATTAATTCATTATTAAACCATTTAAAATTATAACATTTAATATAATCATATAAAAACACATAATGGATGCCCATTAATGTCCATCTACACTATCAATGGTCTATTTACAACATAAGGACCTCACATTTAATAAGCCATAACAAATAAACACCTTTATCATATAGAATGCAACTTTTGTATTTTACCCGATTTAGTCTTTTAGTCAAATTAACCACTTAAACGATAAAATTATCATACAAAACTTTCACACGTATATAATCACGTACTGTAAACACCAAAAATACTATTAAAATAATTTTATGACTTTGAATTTGTGGTTTCGAAACCACTGTTCTGATTTAACTAAAACTGGGCTATTACAACTCTCCCCCCTTAGGGATTTTTGTCCCCGAAAATCTTACCAGCGAATAGGTTTGGATATTGCTTTCTCATAGCATCCTCGGGTTCCCACGTAGCTTTTTCAACCCCGTGTCGATGCCACAATACTTTCACTAATGCTATTTTTTTTATTTCTCAGCTCTTTGATCTCACGGGCTAGAATTCAGATCGGTTATTCACTATACGATAAATCTGACTTAATCTCAACTTCGGTCGGGGAAATGATATGCGAAGGATCAGATCTGTACCTTTGTAGCATCAATACATGAAATACATTATGAATATTTTCTAACTCAGAGAGTAATGCTAGCCGATAAGCCACTGGTCCAACTCGCTCGATAATCCCATACGGCTCGATGAATCTCGGACTCAATTTGCCTTTACGACCAAATCGAAGTATTTTCTTCCACGGAGATACTTTTAAAAACACTTTATCCCCAATCTAAAACTCAATATCTTTTCTTTTCAAGTCTGTGTAAGATTTTTGTCGATCTGATGCTACTTTCAGACTATCACGAATTACTTTCATTTTTTCTTCTGTTTCTCTAATCAGATCAACCCTGTGAATCTTATTCTGGCTTAGCTCAGTCCAATACAACGGTGTTCTACATTTACGATCATATAAAGCTTCGTATGGTGCCATCTTTATACTCGATTGAAGCAATTCTATATGCAAATTCAATCAACGGCAAATATTTTTCCCACGTACCTTTGAACTCAAGAATGCAACATCTCAACATATCCTCGAGTATCTGAATAACTCACTTGGATTGACCATTCGTCTACGGATGAAATGCAGTACTAAAATGTAGTTTTGTTCTTCGTGCATCTTACAGTTTCTTTTAAAATCATGATGTGAACCTCGAATCTCTATCTAAAATAATAGAAATAGGTATTCCGTGTAATCTCACAACCTCGGAGATATACAACTTCGATAACTTATCAAGCGAATAGTCCATTCGTACAGGAATGAAATGAGCCGATTTTGTCAATCTGTCAATTATAATCCAGATCGCATCTTTCTTTCTCAGAGATAAACGCAAACCTGAAACAAAATCCATAGTCACTCTATCCCATTTCCACTCGGGAATCATTATCGGCTGCAATAAGTCTGACGGTACCTGATGCTCAGCTTTAACTTGCTGACAAATCAAACATTTAGAAACTAATTCTGAAATGTCACGTTTCATACCATGCCACCAATAAATCTATTTCAAATCATTATTCATTTTCGTACTTCCTGGATGAACAGATAAATGACTACTATATGATTCGTTCAAAATCATCTTAATTAACTCTGAACTTCTCGGAACACATATTCGACCTCTAAATCTTAAACAATCATCTAAATCAACTTGAAACTCTGAATCAGGGTTCGAATCACATTAAACTCATTTTGCTAACATTTTATTATCAACTTTCTGAGCTTCGCAAATCTGCTGTAAAAATAACGATTTAGTTTTCAACTCAGCTACAATCGAGCCATCATCACATAGAGCCAACTGAGCATTCATTGCACGTAGAGCAAACAAAGATTTCTGACTTAATGCATCAGCAAACACATTTGCTTTTCCTGAATGGTAGTCTATCACTAGCTCATAATCTTTTAGAAATTCTAGCCATCTCCGCTGTCGCAAATTCAAATCTTTCTGAGTCATCAGATATTTCAAACTCTTGTGATCTGAATAAACATGGCATTTTTCATCGAACAGATAATGGCAAACACAATAGCTGCTAACTCTAAATTGTGCGTCTGGTAATTCTTTTCATGCGGCTTCAACTATCTCGAGGTATAAGCTATGACTTTGCCTTCTTACATTAAAATGCAACCCAAACTATTCAACGATGGATTACTATAGATTACAAATTCTTTATCTGATTCAGGCTGTACTAACACTAGAGCTTTAGTTAAAAGAGTTTTCAATTGGTCAAAACTTTTCTGACATTTTTATGACCGTTCAAACTTTACATCTTTTTTAAGCAATCCCATCAACGGAGTCACAATCATCGAAAAGCCTTTATAAATAGTCTATAATAGCCGATTAGTCCCAGAAAACTGCGGATCTCAGATACATTTCTTGGAGGCTTCCAATCCATTATTGCAGAAATCTTGCTCGGATCGACTCGAATACCTGATGCTAACACAATATGCCCTAGAAAACCAACCTCACTCAACCAGAATTCACATTTACTGAACTTTGCATATAATTGCTTATCACACAGAGTTTGTAATACAATTCTCAAATGCTCGGCATGTTCAATTTCATCTCATGAATATATCAAAATATCATCTATGAACACAACAACAAATAGATCTAGATACGGTCTGAAAATCTGGTTCATTAAATCCATAAAGACAGCAGGTGCATTCGTTAGTCTGAAAGGCATAACTAAAAATTCATAATGTCCGTACCTCGTTCTAAAAGCAGTCTTTGGCACATCGGAGTCTTTAACTCGCAACTGGTAATAATCCGATCTAAAATCTATCTTTGAGAACACTGTAGCCCCTTTTAACTGATCAAATAAATCATCTATTCTAGGTAGAGGATATTTATTCTTGATCATCACTTTGTTAAGCTGTCGGTAGTCTATACACATTCTTATCATGCCATCTTTCTTTTTCACAAACAACACAAGAGCACCCCAAGGCGAGAAACTTGGTCTTGCAAAACCTCTATTGGTTAATTCTTGCAACTGAACTTTCAATTCTTTTAACTCTGTTAGAGCCATTCTGTATGGAGCTATAGATATCGGTGTTGTACTTAGCATTAACTCAATACCAAATTCAACCTCTCGAATTGGTGGTAAACCTGGTAACTCTTTAGGAAACACATCTGTATATTCACACACAATTGGCACTGATTCAATCTTCTTTTCAGTCACTTTCGTATCAAGCACATAAGCAAAATAAGCTTTGCAACCCTTTCTCACATATTTCTGAGCTAACATCGATGAAATCACTGTTGGTAAACCATTCAAATCATTTGACTCAATTTAAATAATCTCATTATTCTGACATCTCAGATCAATCGTCTTTTGTTTGCAGTTCATAATAGCATCATGCAGCGTTAACCAATCCATACCCAGAATTATATCAAATTCGTCAAATGGTAACAACATCAAATCAGCCGGAAAATAAATATCCCGAATCATCAATGGACAGTTCTTGTACACTTTATCAACCAACATGCACTTGCCTAAGGGGTTCGATACTCTAATTACAAATTCAGTAGAATCTACAAGCAAAGTATTACTGGATACTAAATTCACACATATATACAAATGAGTTGATCTTGGATCTATCAATGCAATAACTTTAGTATCATACAGAGTAAAAGTATCAGTAATAACGTCTAGAGATGACGCTTCTTCGTGAGCGCGAATAGCGTAGGCTCATGCAAGTGCTCTCGCCTCTGACCTCACAGTAGAGTCTTTAGTCACTTTCTGGCTACCACTCATATTTCCCATGTTTCTGGTTGGTCTACCTCTAGCTGAAGTGTTACTCGACCTCGTGTTTTGTACTGTAACTTGCTCAGCCAACTCAGGACAATTACGAATAAAATGATCCAATGATCCACATTTAAAATAGGCCCGATCATTCAGTCTACAATCACCAAAATACTTTTTACCACAATGTTTACATTCAAGTCGATTAGGTCTCGCACTCTCAACACTAGCTATCGAAGTAACTGGAGCTTTAAAGCTCGACTGTTGTCTCACTCGATCTCTATTTGAATGTCCCACCGAAGCATTAGAACGATTAAACAAGTCTTTAAATTTCTTTGATGAAGATTGATACGGCTTACTCATTGATCTCTTTCTCGAGTCTCTAGCTTCTGAGTCTGCTTTTCTCTTTTCTTTACTGAGATCCTCTACTTTACAAGCCCTTTCAACCAAAATGATGAATTCTTTGATTTTTAGAATCCCAACTAGAAGTTTTATATCTTTGTTCAATCCATCAACGAATCGTTTACACATGATTTCTTCAGTAGAAACATATTCCCGAGAATATTTGCTCAATTGCACAAATTCTCTTTCGTACTCAGTCACAGTCATTTGACCCTATTTCAATTCTAAAAACTTTTTATGCTTCTGTTTAAAGAATCGCTGACTTATATATTTATTTCGCAATTCAGTTTGGAAGAACTCCCAAGTAACTCGTTCTCTAGGGACCATAGATGTCAACGTTTTCCACCAATGATATGCATTATCTCTAAGCAAAGATATAACCAACTTGATACATTTATCTAGAGTACAGGATAATTCATCAAATACTCTGCTGTGTTTTCAAGCCAGAACTCAGCTTTCTCAGCATCATCATCAACTGTAGCCCGAAATTCTTCAGCCCGTTATTTTCGAATCTTATCAACTGATAGCTTACTCAATCGAATCGAATCTATTATTTTTGGCACAACTGGTACTTGTTGAGGTACAGGTGGGGGTGGAGGTGGTTGAGCAGCCGGATTCGTTCGAACGAATTTTGTGAACCACTCGTTCATCATTTGGAAGAAGGCTTACTTTGCCTCTCCTTCATGACTACTAGTCACGGGTCTAGAGTTAGACTGCACTACCCCTTAAGTAGGAGCGGGTGCATTACTTTCAACATTGTCAGCTACTGCTCAATCGGGATCCATTTATTATACAAAAAATATATTTTAACTGTCAGGAATCATCACACTATCACAGTTTATATATATGGCATGTATAGCTAGACTTTCACTCGCTACGTTAGTCCTAGAATCAACTAAATCGTAGCTCTGACACCAATTAAATGTAACACCCCTAGCCCGTGTCCATCGCCGGATTAGGGTTAAGAGGCATTACCGATCGAACATAACATTCACATACAATTATACATTCATTATCAAAATTAGTTCAAAACATTCACAATGTCCCTTATAAGGCTATACGAGACCTTAAAACATGCTTAGAATTGGTTCAGGACTAAACCGATAACATTTGTAAACTTTGGGAGACTTAGAAAATTTTCTTTGATTTAAGGGTCACACGCCCGTGTGATCAGGCCGTGTGCTTCACACGGTCACTAGACACGCCCGTGTCACAAGTCGTGTGAAAATAGGGCATACATACTGACCTGAACCACACGGCCGAGAACACGCCTTGTGCCAGGCTATATGAAATCTAAAGGGGGTTACTGACTTAGGTCAGATGGTCGGCCACACGCCCATGTGCCAGCCCGTGTGTCATACAAGACCAATAGACACGTCCGCGTGTCTAGGCCGTGTCAAAACTATAGGGCATACTGTCTTAATTCGAAAGGGTACCCTAGGAGACACACGGTCGTGTAACATGACCGTGTGTCGCACACGGCTGAGACACACGCCCGTGTCTCTGCCCGTGTAGACAAAAATAGGCGATTTGTAAAGCCAATTTTCCACCCTTTTTCTTATGCATACCTAGCCATCAAAATGGTATCATTTCAATACATATATGTCTAGCCAAAATATGCCAAATCACACACATATCATGCCAACTATCATCAACCATCTCAACTATTCAATTCCATAATAAAAAAACATACCAAATCAATATATTACAATCATAAAAAACTTACATATCTCCTAAATGAATTATCTCACCTTTCTATCAACCAAAACATACTTCTCAACATACCAATTCATCATCTATAAATCATACCATTTCTCAAGCATTAATATATCAACTAATAACTAACCAAAAGAGCATCCATACAACCATTCCAAATAAGCCAACACTTAGGACATTATAAACATCACATATATCATTTATCCAAAATATAATTCAAGCCAACTTAAATGGTCATATTCTAACATTTACAAGCCAAATCTCATGGCTATAATCACAACTCAAAACATACCAAGATGACACTAGCCTATACATGCCATATACTATATATACAAAGCTTCAAAAGTACCAACGAGATGATCGATAGTGTAATGACGTTTCCCGACGATTCCCGAGTCCGAGCTAGTTTCGATAATCTATAAAACATGAAAAGAACATACAAAGTAAGCTTTAAAAGCTTAGTAAGCCATATACAAATAAAGTCATTACATGAATATTTACAAATCAATTCAAATATGCTTAACATGGCTAATCTCATTCAAATTCACAAACCTTTCTCATTGAACATACATTCAATGTCTTAATCGAGTTCATCAAATATTTCCTCTTTTCAATACTCGTATGAATTTTGTACGTGCCTAAGTCACTTAGCTCATTCACATATTATTTCTTGACTTGAATTTGCTCGTTAAACCGTTTGGAATCATTAAGGATACTCGAAAATCACATAAGCTCGTACACTGCCATATCCCAGATATGGTCTTACATGTTATTATATATCAATGCCACTATCTCGGACAGGGTCTTACACGAAATCGATTAACGATGCCAATGTCCCAGACATGGTCTTACATGTAATCTCAATACAATGCCAATGTCCCAGACATGGTCTTACATGTAATCTCAATACAATGCCAATGTCCCAGACATGGTCTTACATTTAATCACATCTCGATAACCTAATGTCATGACATTCGTATGCTATATTATTCCTAAGGTTCGTACGAGACTTTCAGATATTGTAACTTTGTCGATTCATGCTTGTATTTGCTCGTTTGACATTCATAGCAATTCAATGATAATAAAACATATATAATTCAATTCAAAGACATTTATTTGCATATGAACTTACCTTGTAGTCGGAATAGAGGGACTGGATCAACTATTCGATAGCTTTGGATTTCCTCCGATCTAAATCTGATTTCTTTTGCTCTTGATCTATATACATTCAAAATTAACTCTTTTATTCATCAACACATTCAATTTAGCCCAAAATCATATATTTAGGCATTTTTTTACTTTAGCCCTAAACTTTCACATTTCTTACAATTTAGTCATTATTTCATAAAAACACAAGTTACACAATTTCTTTCTAATTTCATGCTAGCCAAATTTTGTATAGCTTCGTAGCAGCCCATATTTTCATTTATTTCACACTTTTTACCCTTCAATTTACACTTTTATCAATTTAATCCCTAATATGCATTTTTGCTCAAAATCACTTTATAAAACATGTATATCAAACACCAAGATTTCATATTTAATCATCAAACATCCAAAAACACATGAATTCATCAATTTTAACTTTCAAAATCATCAACACTTTCAAAAATTAAGACATGGGCTAGCTAGAACACGAAGCAATGATCACAAAAACGTAGAAATCATTAAAAACGGGACGAAAAATAAACTTACATGCAAGGTTAAACTATGGCTGAATATTGGAAACTCCATCCATGGTGTTTTTATCAACTTCAATCGGTTAGATGAGAAAATATGGACTAAAAAGATTTTATTAAACTTATTAATTCATTATTAAACCATTTAAAATTATAACCTTTAGTATAATCATATAAAAACATATAATGGATGCCCATTAATGTCCATCTACACTATCAATGGTCTATTTACAACATAAGGACCTCACATTTAATAAGCCATAACAAATAAACAGCTTTATCATATAGAATGCAACTTTTGCATTTTATGCGAATTAGTCCTTTAGTCAAATTAACCACTTAAACGATAAAATTATCACACGAAGCTTTCACACATATATAATCACATACTGTAAACACCAAAAATAATATTAAAATAATTTTACGACCTAAGATTTGTGGTTCTAAAACTACTATTCTGATTTAGCTAAAACTGGGCTGTTACGGAGTTTATAATTAATAGGAGAAAAACTGAAACTTAATTATAAATCATTTGAGCCTCAACTACATATGTCCAATCGATCCCTTCGCTAGCTTGTTGAAACCAGAAATGAATTGCATGTTTGAATAGAAATGAACGGAATGAATAGTAAATTAGAAATGAGAAACATTCAAGAATTATTATGGTTTTCCCCGAAATGAAAAAATGGAATCATTTGGAAATGAATATAGGTTTTCAAAAATGGAAATGAAAATTTGCAATCCTATATAGAATTACTTAAAAAAATGATGGAAGGATAAGTTTATGTTTTTGGACTATTTTGAAGCACGAAAATAAAAATAAATCATTCAGTCATAATGAACATATTGAGTTGTAACATATTGAACAAATTTTCTTGAAATTTTACCAGTGGTAAAATTGTTAAAATTTTACTGGGATAGAATTGAGATGAGAAAATTATTTAATATGTAAATATTAAAATTTATTTTGGGAAATGAAAAAACTGGATCGGGTTGGATCATATTACAGAGTATTGGGTAAAAAAGGCTCAAGAAGTACTCGTAATTGGACTCGATGTGAGAGAGGCCAAAAACCCCTCATATAACATGAAAAGGTTGACAACCCTAGTAGATATACAAGGGTGAGTTGTTCACCCCTCTCTTACTCTAAGTAGAATGTTGTTTTTCTATTTAAAGTAACTTCTACAACTCTATAAGGGTTCTACCTTCTATTCCTATAAATAGATGACATCGGTAGAACTATTAAAAATAAATTTTAGGAGATTGTTATTTTGCCGAAAAATAAAGAGAATTGATTCTCAACTTATAAATATATTTTTCAGAATAACAATTTTACCAGTTTCTATTATAAAAGAGAGAATTTTCGTTTTCACCCTAAAGGAAAACTTTTTTTTGTTCTATGTTTTGATTCAATTGGTTCAAGCCCACACTCGAAGCAGTTCATGCTACAAGAATAGGAGAGAAAATCGTTTGGTTGAAAGCCGAAAAACATCAAGGATTCGCTTATCCAAAAACACAAGTATGATTTTGGTCTAAGGTTTATTACTATAAATATCACAAACGAGGTCGATTTTCAAAATTTTAATTTTTCGTTGTTCTAGAAAACCGTTTTCAAATTAAGTTTTTTTTCCCAACAAACACCCTACTGATGTTGATTCTTGCTCCAAAACTATTTGGCTTGATCCCTCCTCGAGTTTCTTATCCAATGAGTCTTGCAATCATAGGCCAAAACATTTGTAAGTTCAAATGAAATTAGTAAGTTTCTTCGCTACTACCATGCATAACTCACTCTTTTTTAGTTGGGGTATTAACTTAAAAGAAAATAAAATGCTTTAACTCCCACATTTACTCAGACTTTTGTGTCATGCTTGAACTGGCAAGCTCTTAGACACTTTCTACCTTTTCTTATTGGCGACTCGATTGCCATTACCATAAATACCTGGTTGAGCTTATATCTTGATGATAGGGTTTTTGTGGTTTCTAAATGTTTTTTTTTATCTTGGCGGTTTCTCACTTAACCTACATACTTCTAGGAATGAATCATCATTTTCCATTACTCCGATACTAAGTTCTGAAATCTTGAAGCTTATTGGGATGTACCCTCATCATCCTTTTAAGGACAGGGTTCATCTGTACACTATATTCTTAATAGAGCTCCCAATACACTACTCTCCCTTTTCTGAGTCTCTTATCTCATGATAGTTTGGCGTATTTATTGCCATTTCTTTAATAAGGCTACTAGTAAGTCCCACTTCATACTAGTTGATTTAATATTATCTTACCTTTCTTTATTCTGCCCTACACTCGGGTTATAATGTTGTTTGGATTACTCCTTGGTAATTCGCCCTGTTCGCTATACCTTTCCTTTAAGGTGAAACACATTCGTCCCCAGGAAACCATTCTGGTCTTCAGCTTCCATCAGACAGTTATCTCAACAACCGTATGAGTTTGTAGTTTCTCTTATGCGAGGGTTTCCTTTTGGAACTAACTCCGTTTCAGTTGTACTTGCAATTGATCCTCCTCTAAGAAAAATAGTCTCGATAGACATATCTGTCACTTGGTATCCTTCTCTCGCATACCAAATTTATTGAATGCCTTTTGGTGGATCATCATCTACAATCCTTGGATACATCTTCTCTTGCTTGTCTTTACCCTAATCATTACTAGCATATCATTTTCCCTGTCTAAATCTTGCTGGGTTACCACCTATATGCCTTTTTGGATTTTTTAGGTAAACACAAGAATTAAGAGGTGTAAGACCATAGCTCGGCTATGACAACCAATATAGTCTGTCGGGGCAATAAACACAGGGTAGTTTGGTGGGACAGTAAATACGGGGTAGGTCGTTGGGATAATAAACACGAGGTTTACGAGGTGTAAGACCATAGCTCGACTATGACAACCAATAGAGTCCGCCAAGACATTAAACATGGAACTTGACAAGTAAGACCATAGCTAGGCTACGGTAACTTCTAGAGTCCACCAGGGCACTAAAGACAGGGTAGTCCACTGAGACAATAAACACGGGTAGTTAATCAGGACGGTAATCATAGGAAATTTTGCAAATAAAGAAAAAGGGTTAGAAGGAAAATGGAAGTATGAACAAGTAATAGTTAGCCAGTGGGTCCAAGAAATCCGTCAATGAATGGGAAATGTGATGAAAGTGGGAAAAGACTGTTAGAATAGTAGTCGTGAAAGCTAATAGGGCATATGGGTGGTAACCCAATAGGTAATAGTCACGGGAGATGGCACACCAGTGGTGCTTGGTGTATAGGCAGACGAAAAATGGTTTAACCGAGGACCTAGTTAAGGATCCACCATTAAGAACTGCCATAGTGTTCTTAGAGAAACCATATAAGCTATAGGTTAAACATAAAGTACGTCAATTAGTCTATAAGGAAAAAATGGGTTAGTTAGAACCTATTGATAGATTTGAGAGAAAACTATGGAAAAAACACCAGCCAAATGGATTGTTCTATAAGGACCAGCATATAGGAGAAATCGTGAACACAGATGATCACTCTGATGATAGTTTGCTAGGTGCTAAAGGCTAAAGCGGTCCACAGAAGATAGGCATGTTACACTTAAAAGCAAGGTATCATGAACAAGACAGATTACAAGGAAGTAATCTGACCACTATTTAACCCAAGTGGAACTTGTTCTGCCAGAGTGGCGTGGGTCCTCATTAGTTAGCCCAATGTATGGAATGTCAGCAAGTCCTTGAGGACTATGGCAAAAAAATTAGTCCATCAAGGACTAATTAAATGCATAATGTTTTCCAATAAGGATATAACTAAAGGGGCCATTAGGAGGGTATGCTGAAGGACTACCTTATAAGCACATGATGAAAAAAAGAATCCAACACTAGGAATAAATGAAAGGGATATGCAAGTACAGGAAACACATAGTCCACTAATGGTCTAATTGCCACTTCAAGTTGAGGAACATGGTCCCCAAACCAAGTAGTGAGTTAAATGTATCTAGTATCATTTTATCTAATACCCTAATGAGATGAGGTTTATGTTTGAGTAGCATAGTGAAGAAATTCATAGAATTTGGCTTATGTATGCAGGACTAGTTAGATAAGGAGCTTGAGGAGGGACTAAGCCAGACCATGTCAAATCCAGGATCATCGTCATGCGCATAGGAATGGGGTAAATTTAGAAGTTTCGCCTCGAAGGTGAATATTTTTGTAACTGAAAAGTTTTCCTTAAGAGTCTAAAAAAAATTAGATAACAAACTTTCAATTTAAATTTAGGGTTTCCGTTGTAAAAATATTTATTAATGAGAAATAAATCTCTAAAATTGGTTAAGTTTAAATATGTTGTTAGGACCAATCTAGTTCAATAGTGACACTCCATACCCGGATTCAACATTTGAATCAAGTAAGGCTGTTACAGCTATTCTAACCCTATTTTGTTGCCCAAAATACTATTGAACAGACATTCAATGATTGGTGCTTCGATTGGACAAAGACTACACTTTGTCTCAATTTTTGTCCCCTCACGATGTTGGTATTGCGATACTCAAGGATCAGACATTGTGATACTGTTGATACTCTTGAACTTTGGGTTCTCCTTGGCAAGTGGGTATCATGATAGCATTGTAGGTGGTCTTCATCTTTGGGGATTTTTGAAGGTATCATGATACTAAGGCCAAGAAAGCACTCAGCATCATTGCGAGGAGTTTCCTCTCGTCACAACGACTCAATAAAAATAAGAAGGCATTCATAGTGGCGACGTTGTGAGGGGGAGCCTTTCCACATCATGATGACATGATGATGACAAGCCAAGCCCTCAACCTAATCCGATAAACTGGATCCAAATATTAGACGTCACACCCTAAACCGAATGTAACTAAAAAAAATTTTCTTTGCAAATGTAAATTTCTATTCATGTCTATTAGAAATTTTAGTACTTTGAATCGATTTATCTAAGTATGTACAATGAATGGTTATAAATTTGATTAAATGTACAATGAATGGTTCTAAATTTGATTAAATTAAAAATGCTATCTATATTTTCAATTCCGTACTAATGTAAGTACCTTAACATACAAATTTACAATCATAAATTTTGTTCTTTTGTTCCTGCCGTTAATCTTGCTTTATATGCATAATAGCCTAACCCACCGCTCCTTTGGTACTGCCTTGGCATCGTCCCTCCAGGCATAGACTCATATCAGCTAACCTGAAAACACAATGCACTAAAGTAAGTTCATAAGAACTTTGCAAAGGGAAACTTTATTTACCTTAATAATACTTTTCCTTTGCGACATATGAACCATCCTACCGATCTTATCATTTATGACCCTTAAACTCTTATCTTTGTCAAGTACCTTTGCATAATCTATCTTTCCTATATCAATTTCCTACTTCTGTCTAAACCTTCATATACTTGTACTAGTTTCCTTTCTAGAGGTACACACATCTATTACATTATTGTCTTTACATGATTAATTCTAGACCATCGTATTATCACAATCATGCTTAAACACGTCACAGGTGGCTAAGACCTCCTTCGAGCCTATATAGAGTTAAATCCTTATTTGGATTTCCCTATCCCTCTTTTTTTGTATTTCTTGTTATCTCCTTATGATTCCTGAATTCATTATTTCTATTCGATTCTTGGTCCTATGCATTACTTAACCTGAAACTAATAGATACTTTGTATCATACTTAAATCACTAAACACTCTCATGAACCTTAATAATCGATCCTTTAATAAAAATGGTCCTATCGATGGAAACTCATATACTTTACCAACTTCTTCGGGTGTTCCTTATCTTCATACGGTCTTTACTTCAAATTCTTCAACTATCTTAATCCACTCCAATCTTTCTATTTATACTCTGGAGCCATACAAAATACGTCATAAGAACTATACATCCTGTAACCATCGTATGGATTACTCTTCTCATTACACCGTAAGACATGTCCCTCAAGCATTTCTACGAATACAATTGTTTTAGAATTCACCAATAGTTTTATAACCTTTGAACTCACCATATCCACTGTTCCTTCAGGGTTCATTACCCTTACCGTACCTTCAGAGCTCGCCATATATATTTATTATTAATTTAGTGTTCATAGTTCATATGATTCCTTCAGAGTTTACTGTACATACTTGTACTTTTAGAGAACCATACACGTCATTCCTTCATAGTTTGCCAAAATCCCTTTTCTTTCGTTCAAGGATCACCATAGAGACGTTCCCTTCTAATGGTTGCCACAAGGGCTTTCATGTTCAGAAATTTCCACAAAGGCTTTTCTTCCAGAGGTTCGCCATAAAGGCTTTCCCTTCAGAAGTTCGCCCAAAAGGCTTTTCTTTCAGAGGTTTGCCACAAAGGCTTTCCTTTTAGAGTTTTGCCACAAAGGATTTCCTTTTAGAGTTTTGACACAATGGCTTTCCTTTCAGAGGTTTGCCACATAGGCTTTCCTTTTAAAAGTTCTCCATAAAGGCTTTCCTTTCAAAGGTTAGTCACAAAAGGCTTTCTTTTTAGAGGTTCGCCTCAAAGGCTTTCAATTTTCTAGTGTTTCTATGATAAGCATTTGCCTAAACTCACATTACGGGAGGTTTGCCCCTTATCACCTAGGGTTACGTAGAGAACCCCTTTTAGTTCTTTCCATATGATGCCATAGCCCAACTATGGTCTTACATTATATGGTCTTTTTTATTATAGTGATAGCCATGAACTTTCCCTTTTAGAGTTTCGTGTTTATATAGCCATAAACTTTTCCTTTCAGAGTTTCGTGTTTAAAGCCCCGATGAACCCTTTAGACGACTCTAGAGATAGACACAGACTCATCATACATTAACTTATATATGACAAACATTTTCATGTTTTTCTAGACACATATACACATTTGAATCTTTCAAATACAAGCATCTTTTAACCTCAAGATTTCTATTACACAGTTAAACCATCAGATTTCGTACAATCCACACAGATGAGTCCATAAATCATATATTTCTCATTAGATATGGATGTTGGTAAGCAATATTTTGTTTAACTGGGTTAAGACCATTACCTCCTTGATTGCCGCCCCATCTCAAATTTGGGTGATCTCTCTAGTTGAGATTATAAGTATTTGAATAGGAATTTCCACCCCTATTTTTTATGTAACTTATGTTTTTGGTTAGGTTCTCAGGACACTGGCCAGTTGGTCTATCTGCATCATATATTGTAGACCTACTAGATGTTGACTCAATCCGGTTAAGTCTATCAAAAATCTATTGATACTTCTCTTCTTCGTTGACAACTTTAACCTTAGATGATTTCTGGCCGTAAGTAAATCGCTCATTTAGCCATTGGCAGGAATTCATTGCCATGTTTTCTATCAAATCATACGTATCCTTGTATGTTCAATTTATCAGGGCTCATCATGTGGCTCCATCCAATCTTGATATTGATTGTGCAACTAGTCCGTTATAAAGCATCTATAATCGTAACCAATCATGTAGATCATAGTGAGGGCATCTTTGTACCAACGACTTAAATCGCTCCCAAGCTTTGTGAAAGCTTTCTCCTTCTAATTACTTAAATGTGGCAATCTCTCTCCTTAGTTGGATCGTCTTGCTAATAGGAAAGAACTTGTATAAGAAATTTTCTACAAGTTCATTCCATGTTGTGATGCATCCTGATGCCTGCGAATCTATCCAAGAGAAAGCATTATTAGTGACCCTGTTAAAATTAAAAGCATCACAAAGTTGGAGAAACTGTTTTAGATACTAGTTTGAGTCATTCGTCATAGTTCTTCTGAATTGTTGGTTATTTTGAATATTCTGGATCATTATCGGCTTTATCTCAAAATTTTTTACTATTATGGCTGGCCTTGCGATGCTGCCTTGTACTGCATCAACGTTTGGAAGTGCATAGTCTCTCAGCGTGCGTTCCTCTCAAGCCATTTGTAGTTCTATCGGTAATTGTGCTGGTGGTGGTGGTAAATCTTGTAAGTTAGGTTCGTCGAAGAGTAAATCATTGCGTGGTGGGTTAACCATAGCAGGTGGGTTATTTTGCATCTACTGTTGTTGTTACTGTCTATGATTATAACAAATAATTCTTTCTGGATTAGTAGCTGACTTTATAGGTGTGCCCCTACTTCAAGTCATGAACTGAAACAACAAAGAAAAGTAAAAACATTAGTATAGAAAAATAAAAGTAAATAAAAACAAAAGGTAAAATCACATCTATAATTTAAGAATTCCCTAACTATCTTATTAAACAAAAAAAAATAAAATTAATCTAGTGGCGTTGCCTCCCTGGCAACGGCGCCAACAACTTGACCGCTTTCAGATGTACTAACGTCTAGAGTGCAAATCCAGCAACCAAATATAACCGTTAGGCGATTTCTGCAAGTATATGGGTCAGGTTGTAATATAGATTTATACAACGAAATATTGAAGTACTCCAAGGATTGTATCCAAGAGAGGTGAAACTAAACTATTCATTCTCTTATGTTAAAAAATCTAATATAGTAATTTAATTTAATTATATTATATTATGATGAATCCTAAGGTGATGAAAAATCATATTTTATAAAAATAATTAAAATGCATAAAAATAAATACGGGAAAGTAGTTTGTAGACTTTATCAATTCTAAGGACGGAAGACTAACTAGCTTCGGTGGTCATAACTAACACCTATTTCGAGTTCTATTCAATCAACTAGTCATTAACTAGCAGGATCTCTTAATCTTCCATTAAACTAATAAGTCGACAAGAACTATGTAACATTCTGATTTTAGGTCTAGTTGGAACAGTGGTTTCGTGACCACAAATCCGACGCAGTAAAATTTATTTTATTATATTTTTATGATTTATGGAACTATTCTGTGAAAATCTTGTTCGAAAATTTCGACGTTTGGGCACTCAATTTAGTTTTAAGGACTAAATTGTAAAAAGTGCAAAACTTGAATTCTAGATGTTAAGGGTGTCCAATTGCTATGAGATTTTAAATTAGAGGTCCTTATATGATAATTAGACCATTTTTTAAGTTAGTGGACAAAAATGGACATGTTTAGGAAAAAAATTAAAGAAAGGCTTCAAGGGCATTTTGGTCATTAAGTAAATAAAAGAATAAAAAGGGAAAATCAAGTCAAAATTTGGTGTCCATCTTCTCTCCTTGGCTGAAATTCTCAAGACACCATAGCTAGGGCTTGTTTCAACTTTCAAGCTTGATTGTAAGTACATCCTAGCTCCGTTTTTAATGTTCTTTAGGTTTTTGAAGTCATATTCACCTGATCTTTCTATTTCTACCATTGTTTTGAAGTAGGGTTCATGTTTAAAATTTTACCCATGCATGAAATGTATGTGTTTTGATGTGTTATGGTAGAAAATGAAAGTTTGATGTATAATAAGCAACTTTTACTAGGTGATTTTTGATGGAAATGCATAAAAGGACCTATTTATAAAAAGTTGTAAAATGGGTAGTAAAAATCTGATTTAATGGAAAATGTGGGCTGAGATGAGCATGTATATGCTTCGTCTAGGCTTGGGTTACCAAGAAATTGAACACATTTCATTTTACGAGCCTAGGACTAAAATGTAAAATGTCAAAAAGTTAGGGACAAAATGGTAATTTTCTCTAGGATGCAAATTAATGTAAATGTATGTGTAAAATGATGATTTGATAGTTGAATTTGCTTATATAAACCCGAAACAACCGATTACAGAACTAGATCGAGGAAAACGAAAGGTCTTGGAATAGTTGAGTTCGAATACGAACCATTCTCAAGGTAAGTTCGCGTAATTTAATTTGGTATGCTATTATGTTTTATTTGAATTGTGTGATTGAGATAATATATATGTAATGATATACACAATGAAATAACCAGAAGATGGAAAACATGAATAAAAATGTCATTGTCCTGGTTGAGCATTGTATTTCAATGGATTATAATAATTTCCTGGAACCGAACAAAAATAATATAGAAAGGATTTAGCTCAGACGGGTAATCCTGAGCTACACTCTCTTGAGCAAATGTTATGAAATGGATTTAGCTCGGACAGGTAATCTATAGTAAGCTCACTAGAGCTAACGTTATCGAAGGGATTTAGCCTGGACTGGTAATCTTGAATAAGCTCTTCAGAGCGAATGCTAAAGATGAGATTTAGCCTGGACTGGTAATCCTGTTATATAAATGTGGCTTGAAAGTGTGCTCTATGAATATGTGCTCAAGGAGCATTCTAGATGTAAATTAACGGACGATTGACATGTATACCTCGAGCATACTACTCGAGTCTCCATCGAAATTTACAATAGTTCAACGAAAAGAAATATTGAAAAATAGAAATTGTGAGATGATATGAAAGTTTATATTATGATGAGCTCATCTATGTTGGTTTGAATACTTCATGATGTGTATGACTAACTTGTTTAATGAGCAAATTTATTTAGGTAACTTGTCAAATTTATTGATGGAACAAATGTGTATGTATGCTTATTTGAATAATTATAACAGGTAAGTTTACTTTCTATGACGCGAACTTACTAAGCATGAAAATGCTTACCCCGTTTTACTTTTCCTTGTTTTATAGTGCTCGTAAGGCTCGTGAAGGTTGGAGGATTCGGTCGGAGCAAGATCACACTATCCACAAATCTCTTTTTGGTATAGCTAAGTGATTTATTTTGGTATAATGGCATGTATAAGCTATTTGGCATAGACGAAGGCTTGTAAGTAATATTTTGTGGCTTAGCTATTGGAATGACTAAGGATGTTCAAGTGGTGCATGTATGATGTTAATGTATGTCCAAATTCTTAAGTGTCAAGTATGGTTGATGACACATTTTGTAAATGGCCATTGAAATTGGCTAACATTGGTTTAATTTTATATGCATATGAAGTTGCCTTTCATGGATGTGGAAATTGCATGGTATGAGTTAATAAGTATGTAAATGATGATTGTGGCTGAATTGGTTGTATGTTTATACTTGGAATGGTATTACATGTTGTTGGGTAGGTTGTACATGGAAGGGTGGCAAAAAGGCTTGGTAAATAGCCTTATTTTTGTCCACACGGGTAGACACACGGGCATGTGTCTAGGCCGTGTATGACACACGACTTACCCCATGGGCGTGTGTTCTAGCCGTGTGTCCCCTACACCTTAATTGTTGCAAAACAAAATGCTCAGTATCGAGCACACGGGTAGAGTCACGAGGTATGTCTCATCCGTGTGGACGGCACGACCTTGAACACGGGGCGTGTGCCCTGGCCGTGAGAAGTCTACACCTATTTTATGAAAACTTATGAAAATTTATTCGATCAAACAGCCTAAGCTCACGGGCGTGTGCCTTGGCCATGTTACTTCAATTTGTTGATGACGTCATAAACAGAGAGTTACACGGGTTAGGGACACGGGTGTGCGTGACCACACGACCTGCCCACACGGGCGTGTCCCAAACCACACGGGTGTGTGACCCTTGTTTTGGTGAAAAAATTTCTAAGCATTTTAAAAAAAAATTTCTAAGCATTTTAAAATTTTCTAAACTTCTCGGTTTAGTCTCGAACCACTTTCAATGTATGTTTTGAGCCTTGTAGGCTCGTTTTAGGGACGAAATGAATTTTTATGAAAATTTTTAAATTTGAGTGGAAATTAGTGTCTCGATTTTGAATGTTTGTATGGATTTAAGTCTGGTAATGCCTCGTAGCCTAGTCCGGCATCGAATACGGGTAAGGGGTGTTACAAACTGTGTATCTCTCGACCTCACAGTCTAGACCAAATTGGGGTGAGGTGTTCACGGATAGGCAATACCATTTTTGGGTTCATTCCCACCTAGATGACTTGCTCGAGTTATCAGGCCTGGGGTTATAAGTTCTTCCTATGCCAACCAATTGACCCGCTAAAAAACCCTACATAGAAGTTAATTACTCTCATATCCACTTACTAATCCCCCATAAAAGGTTTAGTTCCTCATGGATCTAATACACACTATAAACTTAATTGAAAAGATAAACATAAAGAACAAATTAAGTAAAGAATTTAAGAAAAATCCTGATATATTGATTTAGCACAAATGATAATCCACAAAGAGTTAATTTTTTCCACAAATCAAATTCTCTAAAGAACGAAATAGAAATGGAAATTAAATTACAACAATAAAAGAAAATCTAAGTACAAAATAAACTAGAAAGAAACTAAAAATAAAAATAAATGAAAGTTGTCTACTAAAAATCTGAAAAAAAAACTATTTATGAAGTGTTTAGAGCTGTCTATTTGTAGGCTTAGGGTTGGCCGTCATCCATTGACCTAATTCGGCTGACATTTATGCATTAAATTTTGTTTTCTGGACCAAAACACTCTTGGCTCTTTAATTCCTGTCGTCAAGGCGATCTCGTTGTAACAATCCATTTTTGGTGATGTCAGAACAGTGGTTTCGAGACCACAAATCTGAGCCAAAAATAATATTTTATTTTATTTTATTTTATGGTTGGCATCATGATAGGAAGGTCACATGAAAATTTTGGTACGAAAATTTTACCGATTGTGTGTTTAATAAGGGAAAGGACTAAATTGCATAAAATGCAAAAAGTTGGGTTCTAGTAGCTATAGGTATCAAATAGCTATGGAATTCAAAACTTAAGTTCCTTATATGGTAATTAAACCATTGAAGAGTAGTTAGTAGATATTTTAATGACTCATCCGTGGAAAAATTAGAAAAGGGTAGGGACTAAATTGAAAATCAATAAAATTAATAGATGATAATTATTTAAAAAGAAAAAATCATCTAATTTCATATCAGCTTCCCTAATTTTTCTATGGAAACCCTAGGAGAGAGGAAGAAAACTTTTCAAGCTCAATAAGGTATGAAATCAAGTCCCGTTTTTAGTAATTTCTATATTTTTGGAATCGAGATAGCCTAATCTTTCAATTTAGGGGATTTATTTGAAAAGTTATCAAGGTATGAAATTTGGGTCATGGATGAATATGCTGAAAATTAAATATTTATGGTAGAAAATGAAAAGTTATTCATAGATAAACAACTTTTACAAAGCAATTTTTGATGAAAACTTGATTTAGGGACTAAAATGAAAAAGAGGTAAAACCTATGGAAAATTCTAAAATTTTTGAAATGTATGTGCTGTAATTGTAATATTTAAATTTTGGCTAGGCTTGAAAAGAGGGTTAAATTTCATGAATTTCATTTTTCGAGCCTAGGGACGAAATCGAAATTTTTGACAAAGATAGGGGCAAAATGGTAATTTTGCCCAAGATGTAATAGGATGCAAATGTATATTAAATGTGATAGATTAATAGTTAAATTTACCCATATAGATCCAAAAAGACCAACCACGAAACTAGATTGAGGAAAGGAAAAGGTTTCGGATTTGTTGAAATTCAAATATAAACCATTTTCAAGGTAAGTTCGTGTAAATTAAATATGTATGTTAATATGCTTGAATTGAATTGTATGATTGTGTTGATATGTATGAGATGATACACATAATGAAATAATCATAAGTTGAGAAAAATGGATAAATTGTCATATTTCGGTTGAATGTTGAATTTCGATGGGTTAAGAATAATAGTGCATATGTTGCAAATAGAATTTAGCCCGAACGGGTAATTCTAATGTAAGCCCTCTTGAGCTTAGGTTATAAATTGGATTTAGCCCGGACGAGTAATCCATATTAAGCTCTCTAGAGCATATGCTACGGATAAGATTTAGCCTGGACTGGTAATCCTACTGTAAAATGTACGGCTCAAGAGTGTGCCTTTTTATTATGTAGCCTAATGGGTACTTTTGCACATGTGTATATTACCCGAACATCCGTCAAGATTTCAATAGCTCAACAGAAATGAGTTTTGAAGTGTGGAAAGGTGAAATTAATGGAAGCTTGTAATGTGATGAGCTTATCTATAATTTACTTGATATTCATATGAGATTATGTGACTAACTTGTTGAAAAAGTATGTGTTTAGGTAACTTACCCAAAATCGATGGAATGTAAATTTATGTATGCTTGTATTAATAAATATGAACGGTAAGTTTATTTTCCGTTATATGAACTTACTAAGCATAAAATTCTTACTCCGTTTAATTTTCCCTATTTTATAGTGCTCAAAGCTCACGAAAGTTAGAAGTCAGTCCGAGCAGTCATCACACTATCTGCTATCTCATTTTGGTATAAATAGAAATCTCATTTTGGTATAATAGCATGTATAAGCTTATTTGGCCAATGATAGCTTGTAATTGTGGTTTTGTAATCTAGCCATTGGAGTTGCTAGTGATGGTCAAAGTTTGGATATTTTTGAAGTAATATTTTGGTAATCACATAAGTGCTTATTATGTGCTAGTTTGTTGGAATTATGTTAGCAAATAAGTTTATGTTAAAAGTACGTTTATATCCTTTGATGCATGAGATAATACCACATGATTGATGGAAATGTTTATGTGACTATGATGTTGGATTGGTGGATATATGCTTGCGAGTTTTGGTGCAAGAAAATGGTAAGTCTTGGGTGACCAATGAGGCAAGGAAATGACCTTATTTTTTCCACATGGGAAGACACATGGGCATGTATCTTGCCCGTGTGTGACACACTGCTTGTCCCATGGGCATGTGGTATGGCCGTGTGTCCCCTACATCATAAAAATGAGAAACAGAATGCTCAAAATTGGGCACATAGGCAGAGACACAGGTGTCTGTCTCAGTCATGTGGTTGACATGGCCTAGGACACGGGCGTGTTACACGGCCGTGTGAAAACTGCACCTAAATTTCGAGAATAAAATTCACCACACGGCCTAACATACGGGTGCGTGACTTAGCCGTGTGACTTCAATTTCTTCATGCTATAAAAGTTAGAGAGTTACACAGGTTAGGGACACGGACGTGTGTAGTACACGGCCTAACCACACGGGCGTGTCCCTAGACCACACGGGCGTGTGAGCCCTGTACCTTGGAAAATTTTTTAATTGTCTCGAAAAAATTTTATAAGTTTTTGATCAAGTCTCGACTTGATTCTAATGCTCGTATTGGACCTCGAGGGCCCAATGATGTTTTGAATGATCTCGGTAAATGAATAGTAATTTATAAGAATTATCTTTAAAATGTTCTGAATGTTTCGGTAATACTCCTATTTTGGCAATAGGTACGGGTTAGGGGTGTTATACTCGTGACACCTTCTGGTTTATGTCATGAAACTGATGGCAGTTTACAAGCTCAAGCTGGATTATACAGCTATGTCGCAACACACTCTGTCTATGTCACAACACTAAAGGTAGTTTGCTCCTTTTGAGTGCTCTGCTCACTATGTTGCGACATCAACACTCTGTGTTGCAACATATCGACTAGTCTCATGTTCTTATGCCTCTGAATGATGTCCTGCACACTTATCGAATGTGTTAGCCTTCCTTTAGGCCTAGTTTTTCCCCTAAGGTCAAATAAATGGCTCAAATTACACTTTTTATTATTTATTAACTAAAGATGAAAGGTAAGTAAAATATAACTAAATTACTTTTATATGAGCTCCTTAAGTACGTAAAATGGTTTAATCTGCTACAACAAATTGTGAAAAATCACTTAACCATCCATGCTATAGTATTATGGTCTAAATACCATATATGTCCTCCTACTTTTACCAATTAAAGCATTTAATTAATAAAAATCAATAGTGACTAACTTTTATAATTTTTATGGCTTAGTCCTTTTTCATTAATTAACTATTAAATCTTCCAAATTATCAGACTAGATTTCGATCCACTTATACAGAAACTTCATAAATATTTAATAAAAATATTTACGAGCTTTTTTATGAAAACTCTCGAAACCTCATTTTCCAAAACAATTGACTTTCGATACGAATCACTTGTACCTTAACTAATTGACCAATTAATAAATTCTATCAAATGAAAATTAACAATAACACTATAATTAACTTGTAAATATTAAATAATAATATTTACAGACTCACTCGTGAAAATTGTGGTCTTAAAACCATTGATTCCAATACCATTGAAAAACGGACTGTTACAAATCTTTTTGGGATCCATACAAATTCCCTAAGCTTATATAACATGTTCAAGAAATACAACTTCCGATAACCAGAATTCACATTTTCTAAGCATCCCATACAATTGCTTTTCACGCAACACTTGCAACGCAATTCTCAAATTCTTATAATGGTCTTCCTCTAATTTTTGAAAATATTAGGATATCATCAATAAATACTACCACAAATTGATTCAAATATGACTAGAAAATGTGATTCATGAAATCCATTAATGTTGTCAGAGCATTCGTCAACGCAAATGGCATCACTAGAAACTCGTAGTTACCATATCGCATAAGGAATGTTGTTTTCTGCACATCACTATCTTTCACTTTCAACAGATAATATCCAGATCTCAAATCAATCTTGGAGAAGATCGATGCATCGTTGAATTGATCGAACAAATCATTGATTCATGAAAATAGATATTTGTTCTTGATTGTAAACTTATTTAAGTATTGATAACCAATACAGAGCCGCATCGACCCATTTTTCTTTTTAAGAAAAAGCATTGGGGGTCCCCAAAGCTATATACTAGGATGTAGAAAGCCACGGTCTAGAAGATCTTGCAATTGAATTTTTAGCTCTTTAGCTCAATTGGTGTCATATAGTATGGAGAAATAGATACAAGCTTCAATGAATAAGGAAGGAGAAACACACCATAAGGTTACGACAACTTCACGATCAATCGGGTAACTTCTTTCTTATATATTTGAGGGTTGTACATTAGGGGCAATGTGCTATCTAAATGGGGTAACATAGGAAATTTATGTTTTTAGTTTTAGGAAATTTATGCTTTTAATTTTATTTTTCTTGTCTAATATGTGCTTGAGCTTGTATAAGTACAAGTGATTGTTTAGGAGCATGTATATAGGTTGATTGTGTTTACTGTAATTTGACATGGTAGTGAATGAGTTTAAATTATCAATTACTAGACTAATAAGTTCTATACATTACACTATGAAACGGTATTAAGTAATTAAGTGTATCAAATGATAGAGAAAATATAGGGAAACAAGCATGCTAGTATGGATGATAGGTGATTAGAGTTATGATTTTTAGTCGATCAAATTCATGAATATTGAAATACCTAGGAATGACCTAATGCATTGTTTGTCTAAACAGAGAGCCAAAAATCCAACCTTATTTATTAATCTTTAGTACCTATATTTGAGCCAGAAATCATTTCTTCAAGAACGTCTACACAAAACTCGAAGCCAAAACATAAATTGTACTTACCCTTTTTATTTGGTCCTTGAACTACACAAACTTAGACACCGGGCCATAACTATTGAGGGATAGGTAGAGACATAATGGTGGTTTTGAAAAATTAGAGTGAATTAGGAAGAAAAAATGTGATATAATAATTATAGGTCAAGCAAAAGTGTTCAAATAAAGATAAAATTAAAAAAGTCAAAATGAGATGAAACAGTACTAATTCAATCAAAAGCATTATGAGCGAGAAAAAATGAAAAAGTCAAAGTGACCCAAAAAACAATAGGTCACAAAAATATAAAAACTCATCATTAGTGCACCAAAACTTGTTAAGATGATCATAATTGCTATTATTACACTGTAACCTCTTATATGGAGAAATAAGGAGGGTGAGACAAGGAGAGATAAGATGGTGTGCGAGAAAGGGATACTAAAGAAGGTTAATAGGGAACAATACGATGTGCCAAACTAATTTCATGCTTAAAATTACTTTGATGTGCCCTGTTCGTGAATTCCATTCCAACCTTAAGCCTCAAAACTTATAAGCCAAAAGGTCTTATGTGACCTAAGTAAATCTATTTGTGGATGAACATTTCATTAAGTAAACGTAACAATAGTTTTCTATGTTTTGCGAGTATAATTGAAATCCCTATGTAATTTTCTTGATGGATTAATATATTTGATAATATTTTTACTTATATGCTTTTTAATATATTGAAATCAGGTGTTTGAGGTTGATAGTGGTCCATCATTTACATATAATTCCAGAATTATGTGTACTTACAATCATCCCTATTTGCTTCGCTCCCAAGCTAATTTTTGTATTATACTTGCTCGAGGGTCGTCACTTACTTTATGTTTTTTTGTTATGTTTTTCTTGCTTGAGGACAAACAAAAACTTAAGTGTAAGGAAGTTTGATCTTTCGCAATTTGTTGTAGTAGATTAAACTACTTTCTTTATTTAATGAGCTTGTAGGAAGACAAATTCATTATGTTTTTATTTAGTTCTCACTTTTAGTCTTTAGGTAATAAAACGAGCAAATTAGGCAATTTATTGACCTTGTGGGCCGAGGTAGGCCTAAAGGTATACTAATATGTTGGGTTAGTGTGCAGGACATTATTAAAAGGCACAAAGACAATGGACTGCCCACGATGTTGCAACACAGAGCTTGGATGTCACAATACAACAAACATAATACCCAAGAAGTAGTCTGCCATCAGTGTCGCAACACAACCTTGATGATACGCCCTAATTAGTAAACGTCCATCAGTGTCATGACATAGGCCATCACTTAATGGACCAAGAGTGTTTCCCTCTGCACAATAAACTTTAACAAGAAATAGCCATCCATTTTATAAGTCAATAACCAGCTGCCAAACCTAGGCCTATAAATAGAATTGCTTGAAATAGTTTAGAGGACAATTTTTACTAAGTTTAAATTTACTTTCATTTTTAATTTATATTTCTTTGAAGTTGTAATTTTTATTTCAAATTTTATTTTTTTCTTTGTGGAAATTGGATTGTAGATTTGTCAAACTCATCATAGATTATTGTTCGCACCGTTACATTTATTTATATTAGGATTTTTCTCATATCTTCTTTTGATCTTTTACAAATGTTTATCTTTTGAATCAATAGTATTACATGCATTAAATCCATGAGGAACTAATTCATGAGGGAGATTAACGAGTGGATGTGGGATTAGTTAATACCTATGTAGGGTTTCTTAGTTGATCAGTTGGTTGGAAAAGGAAGAACCTAGAACCCTAGGATTGATGACCCTAGGAAGTCTTGTGGGTAGGAATGAACCAAAATTTAGTATTGCTTGTCGTGAAAACCTTACCCCAATCTGGTCTGACCTGTGATATTGAGAGATAAGTAGTTACTGCTGACTCATTAGGTTAGTGGAAGGTCGACAGGCCCTGCTAGGTTAATGACTAGATAATTGAATAGAACTCGAAGTAGGAGTTAATTTTTAACATTGAAATGAGTTAGTCTTCTGTCTTTGAATCTGATAAATTTACAAGCTAGTTTGGCGTTAGTTTATTATTCGTATAAAATATTTCTTATTACTACCATATGAATTATCGTAATATAATTTAACTAAAGTACTAATTAGACCTATTAGCGTAGAAGTTAATATTAGTTTAGTCTAGCCTCGTTTGGGTACGATCCTCGAAGTACTTCCAGTACTTCGTTGTACAAAACTATATTACAAGCTGACCCGTATACTTGTGAACACCGCCTAATTTCTTATCTGTTGTAGCAGTATTCTCACTTTTGACATTGGTATGTCTCGAGGTGGTCAAGTTGTTGGCACCGTTGTCGAGGAGGCTTTGCCATTTAAGTTAATTTTAATTTTTACGCTTAATAGGCTTCGAGTTTGGACTCGAACCAATTGAATCAAAACACAGAACTAGAAAAAATTTTCTTTTCTTTTTTAGGTGAAAACAAAAGTTCACTCTTTTTTAATAGAAACTAGTAGAATTGTCACTCTGGAAAAATATATTTAATAGTTGAGAATAAAAATATATTTAATAGAAACTAGTAGAATTGTGTTAATAGCTTTACAATTTCATATATTTATAGGAAGAGAAAGTATAACTCTTGTTGAATTGTAGAAGTTTATTTCATCTAGAAAAACAACTTTCTACTTA
Source organism: Gossypium anomalum (assembly GCA_025698475.1). NCBI lineage: Eukaryota > Viridiplantae > Streptophyta > Magnoliopsida > Malvales > Malvaceae > Gossypium > Gossypium anomalum. Next base: position 48,213,213 of record CM046963.1, read on the forward strand.
GAGTAGGTGTAGGCTGGACGATGTACCATAGTATTCTTACTAGGGTTGTTGCCCCTTCATATTCCATGAGGGGATTTTGGGCCTCTCTCACATCAAGTCCAATTACGAGTACTTCTCAAAATTTTCGACCCAGTACTTTGTAATTTGATCCAATTGGATTCTATTTTTCTATTTCCCAAAATAAACTTCAATATTTTATATTAAATAATTTTTTATCCTTATTTTACCCTTAGTAAAATTATGACAATTTTACCCCTGGTAAAATTTTTGAGGAAATATGTTTAATATTTCATCACTCAACATGTTCCCTATGACTGAATGGTTTATTTTCAATTTCGGGCTTTAAAATAGCTAAAAAACATAAGCTCATTCTTCTGATTATTTCTGAGTAATCCATGTACATTTGCAAATGTTTCATTTCTCCTTTCCTTTTCCATTTTAAGAAACCTACATTCATTTCTAAATGATTCCATTTCTCCATTTCGGAGAAAACCATAATCATTTCTGAATGTTTCTCATTTTTCTATTTCTATTCATTCTATTCATTTTGATTTAAACAAGTAATTCATTTTTGGTTTCAATGAGCTAACGAAGGGACCGATTAGACATATGCAATTAGGGCTTAAATGATTTATAATTAAGATCTGGCTTTTCGTATATTAATTATAAACTCATTTAGTCATGAAGTCATTCCTTTATAGTATCATGACTAAGCTCTCCCTATTGACATACCATTACAAAAGCATTTACTCATTACTCATCCAATAACCTTGTCGTAAGTACGTTAACCTCATAGGATATCCTTTATCTCTTTGGGATAATATCCACTCTCCCAATATGATCATATTTTATCTCATGGTAACTGTTACATATTCCTTCATCAAAATTCAATTACTATTAAACAGTAATAAAATAGTTCATCACCAAGACAAACAACCTGTGACCATATTTACTTTTCATCAACTATCTAATGCCAATAAGATGATATAATTTGCCCATGTCTCAGGCTATAGCTTCCACTATTGTGAATGATGCTACATACTGGAAGAGTTGTACACCCAACACACTAGCTTTTGGTTCCTTATCTATTCAAACCCAGAGTTTTACTTACATTAAAGTGTATGAGTCATACATACATAGTCCGCCATCCACTCAGGATCTAGGTATTCCACACTATGAATGTCACAAGTGAATAAATACATAAATGGATTTAGGATCTATTCTGCTTGGATCCAGTCTGATGTACTGTCAGTCTAGTTAGTCACATCTATGTCTTTACCATTTGGGAGTATTCAGCTCCAATGTCCAAGTCAAGACATCTCCCCAATTGGACTTGATAGATGACATATTAGTGTTTCAATCAATTTCTCATTTTTAATTAGACTATGGACAAGTTTAGGTTCGTTTACTAATACAAGTTGTCTTTTCATATTACGATCCAACCACGTAATACCGCTTAGTATAAGTTTAAACATTAGACAACCAATAAGCAATATTTGCTTTTATTTTACTTTGCATGCAAAAAAAAAGTATGAGGACAATAATACAAAGTATAGTAATTGTAATAAATGAATTTATTTTGTTAACCAAATTATTCGAAAACATTACAAGTTTACAAATGAATATAGTACACTCAGAGCACTAGATCCAACAGTCTCCCACTTGGCCTAGTGAAGTAGATAGGTCATAATCCGTATTTCCATGCTCTCTACGTGTTTCTCAAAACTCGTAGCTAGTAGAGTTCTGGTAAATGAGTCCGTAAGGTTGTCTTTAGATGTGACCTTGACTACATCCACAATTCTGTCCACAATTACCTTTCTTATGATATGATACTTTAAATCATTGTGCTTCATCCTCTCGCTGTTTTTCGTCTCTTTGGTATTAACTATTGCCTCATTGTTGTCATAATATAGTGTGATAGTGTTTCCCATACCTAAAATGACTTCAAGATCCATGAAGAACTCTTAAAGACATATTTTTTTTCTTTTGTAGCTTTAGAAGCAACCACATATTTGGCCTCCATGGTGGAGTAAACAGTAAAAGTCTTCATTACACTTCTCCACACAATGGGCTTACCACCTAGGATGAAAACACAGCCCAATGTCAATTTCCTCGAATCTCAACTTGTTTGGAAGTCAGAATCAATATATCCGATAGGAGTGAGATCTCTTCAAGAATAAACAAGCATATAATCCCTCATTCTCTATAAATACTTGAGTATATGCTTAACTAATTACCAATGTCTGGGTCCTAGATTCCCCTAGCATCGACTTACCAGCCCCACTGTAAAATAGATATCTAGGCCCATACATAGCATAACATCCATGGGACTTCTTATTGCCGAAGCGAAAAGAACCTTTGTAACACCTTCTACCCGACCCCAATAACTAAATCAGGATATCGGATGTTACCACAAAAAAACACTTAGTATTAACTATAACAAAATTGTGAATAATCTTTTTCTCAACATATTTCATGCTATATTATTTAATTACATAAATATAAAGAAAAATATCCAAAAGTACAACATAAACTTAAAGGTAACATAAGACATTACAAAACAACAGTTTGTTAAATGCAGACTTCCTTAGCATAGAGGACTATACAGCACACTCTTAAGATATTTTTGTATGCATAGTATCCCTACTCGCCATTTCTTTGGCGCAATCCTGGCTTGGTCTCTTTTGGAAAACTCTTTTAAACTGCCTCACCTAAAACATGAACAAAAGACTTATAAGTTCACTTACACTAGGTGAGTTTAAATATAAAATACTGTGAAGTCTTTCTAGTTGAAGTCTTTATTTTGAATATTTGGATTATCGATCTATATTTAGCAAACATTCTCATAACATTGGGTACGTTTACGTCACCAACCATACTTATTGTATCGATTCTCTTTTTGCTACTTGGTTAACTCCAGATCTTACCAAACGATAACTATCTTCTCTTCTCTTAAAATTACAAAGATACTTATAAGAAGTATTCACATGAGCCCAATTTTTATGATTTTACCCTTCAACAATGTATGATCTTTATCTCAAAATGGTTATTCAAAAATACTTTCTCTCCTAGAGGATACCTTTTACAGATCTTACATTTGGTGGATTCCCAAACTGAGTTTGATAATTATCAGACTATCAATTAGATCATATCCTGACTCAAACCCAATACATACTCATACCGATGAGAAAATATTCCAGACCATTCAAAAGAATTCCAACATCTGCATTAAATAGCATAAGAATGCCAGATTTATAATAGACTTAAATACCAAATATCCTCAAAACAAGACATTATACTATCCAAATATCATGGATATTAGATAACTCAAATTTCAATCTTACATAACGCAAACAAATTCAAACTACTGAAAACTCATGCCTTCCATTATATGGCCATAACCATATCCTAAACTAACTGACTACAAAGGCGGATTCCCTTTTTAGAAGTACAGAAGCATACTTTCTTTCACGAATTATCCCTTTTAAAAAGATTCAATTTCATCATCAAACTAATCATATCTAGTCAATTTTAGACATATCAGATCCATATCCTAGAATCATCTACTAAAAATATGTCAGTATTTACCGTATAGGTGGATAACAAGATTCTGCCACAAAAGTATCCCAAATGCGCCACATAGGCGTTGAATAATTTGCCACAAAGGCAACACAGAATACACTGCTAAAGTTTAGCAGAATACTTTTCCAAAATTTAGCAACACACGCCACATAGGGAACACACAGAATCATGTGTTTACTGTCCTGGTGGACATTCACAGAAGGTGCCATGGGGTTCACCCACATGGATTTAAAAATTTTCCCATTTCAGCCTACATATTACTGAAGGTGTAATATCCCATTTTTAGGTAGTATTAGAAAATATGGTTTTAAGACCTTAATTCCGATATGTGAGGTCTTATTTATTATTTAAATAATATTTGTGGAGTTACATTAGAGTCATATTAAATTTTGGAACAAAAATTTTTAATATTTAGGTAGTTAATTAAATAAGAGGACTGAATTGTGAAAGACACAAAAGTTAGTAATTATTGAATTGAATTGATTGAATGGCTTAGTTTTTAAAAGAAAGAGGACTTATGATGCAATTAGCCCATTAGATATGTAAATGGACGATTATTGGCCTTTTTAAAATGAAAATTTAAGATTATGATTGAGGGAAAATTGATAATTTAATAAATAAAATTTGTAACGCCCTAATTAACTTATTCCTGTTTTTGTAAATTCTGACACAAATGTGTATCTGCTTCAGTGGTTAAGTGTTCTGGGTGTGTGTATGAGGTCTTGGGTTCAAGTCCCTCAGTTGTAAATTTTGTTATTTTAGATTCAAACCTTATCATTGTTGAGTGGGCTTATATAAAATTGTCTATGAATCCATATTAGAATGAGCCTGCTAGTTCGAGTGGTAAGGATTTGGTGTGTTAGAGGTACTGTGTTTGAATCCCTCCGTGAGCGTGGGTGATAATTTTTACTCTGGTTGTCTGAAAGTGTTTGGGTGGAGTTAAAATTCTAAGGTAGTTGAAAGTTAGTGGGATAATGGAGGTTGAGATTTAGTGGGATATTTGTCAAATTATTTGATTTTTGTTTTCTCTCTCCTACCAAAATTCCTGTTCAATTTTGACGTTTTTCCAAACTCTCAAGTTTTCTTTCCTTTTTTTCTTCTCAATCTATTGTCACCACTTGCCTTTTTTCTTTTGGTTGGGGTTTCTTTTATTCGTGCATTGCTCGAACGAATTGTGGAAGAGGGAATTGATCTACTGTTGGGTATTTTGTAAGTAGTGTGTTATTCTGTTAATCTCGTGGTTTGTCTCATAAATTTCTGTTGTGAAAATTACCTGAATGTGGGATTAATTGTTAGTGTTGTTTGATCGGCTTAGGGGGATTACAAGAAGCATTTAGTGTAACACCCCCAACCCGTATTCGTCGCCAAAATAGGGTTACGGAGTGTTACCGGGAACTTTTAGAACATTTTTAGATAATTCATGTAAATTAGTTTTCATTAACTGAGATCATTCATAACGTCCCTTGATTAGGCCCTCGAGGTCCAATACGAGCATTAGAGAGTCGGGACTTAATCGAGACCTCTAAGAATTTATCGTGAAATTACAAAATTTTTTTCAAGGTGTAGGGCTCACACGCCCGTATGGTCCAAAGGACACACCTTGTAACCCTGGGACACGCCCGTGCTAGAGGCTGTGTTCGACCCCGTGTAACTCTCTAACTTGCACATACGACCATGCCACATGCCCGTGTGCTAAGCCGTGTGGCCAATTAATTCGATTCGAAATTAGGTGTAGGTTTCACATGGCCAAGACACACTCCCGTGCTCTAGTCCGTGTGGCACACACGGCTAAGACACACGCCCGTGTCTCTACCCGTGTGCTCAATTCTGAGCATTCTGGTTCTCAAAATGGAGGTGTAGGGGACAAACAGCCTAACCACATTCCCATGTTACCAGGCTGTGTGTCACACACGGTTTAGACACACGCTTGTGCGGATAAAATAAAGCCATTTCTAGCTTCATTTCTCACCCAAATTCACACTAATGACCTGCACTTAAACTCACATTCATAAACCAACCAATTTAGGCATTCAAATTTAGCAAATTCCATCATACATCATGGCATAACATTTCATGCATACATGTCTACAATCATACCTAGTTCAATCCATGTATTAATCATGATTTTATCAATTACTTAACATATATGTAGCTACCATAGTTTGACATTACAAGTATATTTAAACAAACCATTACTAGCCATTCCAATAGCTATATTACAAGCATCATTTACATTTACATGCCAATATGGCCAATATATCCTATATATGCCATTACAACCATAATTGATTTACCATATTGTACTGACATAGGCCGATGGATAGTGTGAGTGATTTCTGCCAAGCTTCCAATCCAACGAGCTTCTGATTTACTCTAAAACAAGGAAATAAAACTAAGTAAGCATAAAATGCTTAGTAAGTTCGTATAACATGGTACTTAACTTACCATTCATTCTATTTTGAGGTAACTATGTAAGGCATGTTCAATCAATTTGACCTCAAGCCCTATACACATCCTCATTGCCCTTGTTAGTCATATATTCTATAAAGACATCAAAGCATAAATGGGCTCAACAACAATCAAGTTTCCAAGCAAATATGTTTTCCACAACATGTATTCATTCAATATGCATAATTCATCTCTTTATTATAAGTATAATTTCATACTAGTTCATTTCAAGTTCAGATAATTTCATATCAGAATTTTACTCATATTACTCAGAATATCAGGGTTCCAATTAGTAAACTCAAGGTGTATAAGTCTATAATCATGGATGTACATACTCATCGAATAAATTCCATGTACAATATCGTCATTTTATATTTCCATATCTTAATTATCACGTATCATCATTTTCATATATTTCAGGCCGATATGTGTAATAACTCATTTCTTATTCATATCTTCTCATGTCAAGAACTTTTACTCGTTGAATTTATCTGAAATATCGATGGATACATAGGTAGTACACTAGTGGTGTACAAATCAGGATTCGTCAATTCATATTCAATGGTACCTATTGGGTACTATTTCAGGGAGTACACTCTCGAGCCACACATGTATACAATAGGATTACCAGTCCGGGCTAAATCCTTTTTATAACATATGCTCGAGAAGACTTAAATTAGGATTACCCATCCGAAATATATCCTTTCTGTAATGAGTTTAATAGGATTACTCGTCCGAGCTAAATCCCGTCAGCAACAAATGCAGGATCTCATTCATTTCGGGAAATCACTTATCCATAGAATGTCCATTTTATTCAACCGGGATTTGAACATTCTTCTCAAGCATTATTGGGCATGTGATTATTTCATACATCCACAACATTCATATAATTCAAGTGAACACATTCCACATTCATTTCAAGCATATAAGTAACATTCTCATCGTTTATCCTTCATCATCTATCGACCATTATCATTTAATTCAAACATTTTTATTTATTAGGCTTGATCGGATATATAATCATTTTCACATATTTATGACATTTATACAATTTACATAAACACAATCAATGCAAGCATGTAAATAAGCACAATTTAATTACACATACTTACCTCGACGATTGTTCGTCTACGAAAAATCTACTAATTCGACTTTCCTCTTTTCCTCGTTCTAGCTTCGAGTTTGGTCTATCCAGATCTATAGGAGTAAGTTTGACATCAATTTATCACATTTCACATTCATGTGGACTCAATTTACAACCTAGGCAAAATTACCATTTTGCTCCTATCTTTTCCATAAATTCCTATTTTGTCCCTAGGCTCGGAAAATGAAACTTGTGCAAATTGCTCCTTATTCCAAGCCTAACCAAAGCCCCATTACAAAATTTACAGCACATGTACTCATAAAAATTCAAAATTTTTCATCAAATTTTACAACTTTTTATTTTAGTCCCTAAATCATGTTTTTATCAAAAATCACTTTGTAAAAGTTGTTTATCTATCAATAATCTTTCATTTTCTACCATAAATTTCTAATTTCCAGCATGTACTTCCATGATCCATTTTTCATACCTTGATAACTTTTCAAATTAATCCCTCAAATAGATAGATTAGACTATCCCGGTTTCAAAAATATAAAAATTACTAAAAACAGGGCTTGATTACTTACCCAAATAAGCTTGATAAGTCTTCTTCCTCTCTCCTAGGGTTTCCATGCAAATATTTGGGGAATATGATATGAATTTTTTTTTCCTTTTCATTTAATTAATTTGTCATTTAATAACTTTTCATCTTTCCAATTTAGTCCTTAGCCTTTTTTTTTTTTACATGGATGAATCATACCAAAATATCTACATACTTTATTTAATGGTCTAATTAACATATAAGGACCTTAAGTTTTGGATTCCATAGCTATTTAATCCTTATAGCTACTAGAATTCAACTTGCGCATTTTATGCAATTTAGTCCTTCTCGTAATTAAGCACATAATCGGTAAAATTTTCTTACCAAAATTTTCACATGACATTTCTATCATATTACAGACCATGTAATAAAATAAAAATAAATTTTATTTTTGGCTTAGATTTGTGGTCCCGAGACCACTGTTCCGATTTCATCGAAATTAGGCTATTACATTTAATCCTTCAACGAGTTAGGTGTTGAGGAGCATCGTTTTGTTTAAGGTGAGCACTTCAGTTTTAGAGGTTTTTAGTTCTTCGATTGCTTTAATTTTTGACTTGGTATCCTTAATCTTATATTAGGTTCTGGTGGCCTCAGGAGTGGTTTCGCATCAAAATCATACCAGGTGTGTACTCCTAATGCAAAAAATTGAGTTTCGGCGAAAGCTGAAAAAGCATTATGTCGATGCCACACGGGCGTGTGCCTGGCCATATGGTTGGCCGTGTGTGAGACATGGCCGTGTGTTTGACGAAGGCGTAGCTATGCGCAGGACACTTCCGTGTGATGGTGTGAGTGTGGCCATGTGGGCAACATGAGCTAGGCCATATTAGGCGTGTTAGCCCATATGGGCATCCTGCACAGGCATGTGGGTTTTGGGCTAGGCTGTGTGGGCCACACTTGTAAGGCCAATCTGGGCGTGTGGGCCCACACGAGCATGTAGGCCCATAATTTTAAAATTTTCCCTAAGGTCGTATGGGTCATTTCAATCGACTGTGGGCCTACTGTAGGGTCGGTAAGGGCTAATCAAACCCTATTTTGTGTGCTATAGTATTCTGATAGACTGATTTGAGTAGGATACTAAATGTATGTTTGACTATATTATTTAAGTATGTATCCATCTTTATACGAGCATGTTAAGCGTGTTTAATCTGATGTACCTGCATCTGTACTCTGTATTTGTCTTTGGCGGCGGGAATTCTATATGTGGAGGAAGTGATCTGTATGACGACTCTTCGCCTGTATTTTGGCAACTTGACTATATTTTATCTATCATGTGTCGCATCGACACTATATGGTGTGTATGGATAGGTGGGTGTTTTTAACCCCACATGGTGTGATGGGATGGTCGGAGATGGTGTATAGAAGATAGGGGTAGGATTCTGGATATCTATTCTGCTTACCTAATTTTGCTATATGTATCTGTTTGGGACTCAAGTTCGTTTATGTATCTGATTGTATATGAGATTCTGTGTATATTGTATGTCAATTTTTGTTGGGTTTACACTGAGTTTATGAAAACTCACATCTGTTTGTCTATTCTATTCAGGTAATCCACAAACTTAGACGGGTCAGTGCGACGGAGGCTAAACCGTAACCACTCGATCAAAAAATATTTTATTTACTAATTAATGGATTTTATTTAAAATTTTGGTTTTATTTGAGAGTTTGTAATTTTGGGACTCTTCGGACTGTTGGTTTTTATTTTGGTTTTGAACGCGTTTTGACTTGTTTATTGCGATGTTTAACTAGATCACAATTTTACAAAAACAAAGGTTTTTCTGAAAACACGAATAGAATTTCTAAAATATAACTGTTTTAAGACTTTCGCTGTAAATTGTGTTTTGGCAAATGAAGTAATTAAATAACGCTTTCGGTAATAGTTTTATAAACGAAAATGTGTCATAAACCTTGGATGATTTATCAAACAACTATATAAAGTTTTATCAAGATAGCACCGATTTCAAACCCTTCATCGTAAGATTTCTAGATTCGACCATAACGTCTAGGCCAGGTTTGGAGTGTTACATTTAGTGGTATTAGAGCCAGGTTACAAAACTCGGGCTGTGAATTTTGGGTTCCAAAATTGTGTTTCAAAAGGACTGGTTTTGAAATAATTTGGATAATTTTGAGTATGTATGTGGTACACTGAGTCTCCGGCATCGACCCTGTAAGTATTTCTGAACTTAGATAGAACTTTTTGAAAAACTGTAGTTAGTACTTTCTGAAACTGTACTGAGCTAGTTAGAGACTGAAACCTCAAATACTTTTGAACTTTTGATGATTTTAAGCATAAAATATCTGCTAATAATGACTGGAATCAAGACATAAAATTTTATAATGTAGATAAATTTGAAATATATGATGAGCACTTGTGGAACTTGCGGTCGTGGTATTCGTAGGTGCGTTAGGGGCTGTAGGATGGCTCGAGTTGAGTCTTTCTCTTTGGGTAGTATGTTAAATTTAGACATGAGTGAGACATCGATTTCACCTGCTATTGAGACAGGGTCTTAAAGCCACTCGGCTGAGGACGACGTATTGTCCGAAGCCATGTTGAGAGTGTTGGAGAGGGTCATTGGACCTTATTCTAGACCTAGGGGTCATAGGTCAGTAACTAAACAACTTCGGTCCAATGAAGCTGAGTTGTTTAGGGTGTCAGTAGAGTCGCCCCTACTTTGGCCTAGTATTGGTTAGAGGCCACTGAGAGGATTATGAATGACAATGACTATACTCCTGAGCAGAAACTAAAGGGTGCAGTCTTTTTGCTTTGCGATGAGGCGTATCAGTGGTGATTATCGGTTGAGGAGGGTACTCAATTGGATCTTCTGAACTGGGATTATTTTAAGACTGCCTTCTAGGGCAAGTATGTAGGCGCGAGTTATGTTGATGCTCGTAGGCGTTAGTTCATGAATCTCACACAAGGCAATAAATCTGTGGCCAAGTATGAGGCCGAGTTTCTAAGGTTGAGCCGTTACGCTCAAGGCATGGTGGCATTTGAGTATGAAAAATGTGTCTGTTTTGAGGATGGTTTGAGAGATAGTTTGAGGGTTTTGATTGCTCTATAGAGAGAGCGTGAGTTTGCTATTCTGGTGGATAAGACGAAGATTGCCGAGGAGGTTAAGTGCGTGGACCGTTAGAATAGACACCGGGAGAGAGGCAAGAATAAGAGGGATTCAAAGCCCTCTAGTTTTATTCAGAGGCCTAAGAAACGGGCTAGACCTGATGGGCCTATTAGAGTGGGGGTTGCTATTGCTCTTACTGGGTTTCAGCCATGTGGTGATTGTGGTAGGTGCCATCCAGGTGAGTGTTGGAGGAGGTTAGGGGCTTGTTTGAGATGTGGGTCTTTGGAGCATCAGATTAGAGAGTGTCCACATCGTGCTGATCAGATGCAAGATTCAGGATTGAGTTTTGTACAACCTCAAAGGGCGGTTCAGTAGCCACTTAGGGGCCATGGACTTGCTAGAGGTGGTAATTTTATGGGTCAGGGATGGAGAGCATCGAGTCGAGGTGCTAATCAGACTGAGGCGAGGCAGCCTGAACTGGTTTATGCTGCTCGACGTAGAGAGGATAGAGACACTCCTGATCTGATCATGCGTACGTTCTTTATTTTTGATGTTCTATATACTGCTCTAATAGACGTAGGTTCTACACATTCCTATGTAGCTAGTACTGTTTCAAAAAACTTGGGGATTCCTGTTGAGTGTACTTCTAGTGAGATTTCTGTACTGAGCCTATTGGGCGGTCTTTTTAAGTAAGTAGACTTTATAGGAATGTACCATTAGAAGTACAAGGGACTGCGTTCCCGGCAAATCTGATGGAGCTACCGTTTAGGGAGTTTGACTTAATTCTGGGTATGGACTGGTTAGTTGAGCACCGAGTCAGTTTGGACTGCACGACTAAGAGGCTTGTTCTGAGGACCGTGGATGACAAGGAAATAGTTGTGATCAAAGAGCGTTGAGATTATCTGTCTGATGTGATTTCTGCTCTTATGGTTGAGAAATTGGTTCGAAAAGGGTGTGAAGCGTATTTAGATTACATCAGTGTTTCAGTTTTCGGGGACTCTTCCATCAGGGATATCTAAACAATAAGGGAATTTTCAGATATCTTTCCTGAGGAGTTATCGGGTTTACCTCTAAATCAAGAAGTTGAGTTCGACATTGAGCTTCTACCAGATACAGCTCTGGTGTCTATCGCTCCCTGTCGAATGTCAGCAAAGGAGCTTATAGAGCTTAAGGCTCAACTTCAAGAGCTTTTGGATCGTGGTTTCATCCGTCCTAGTGTGTCTCCATTGGAGGGCATCTGTTCTGTTTGTAAAGAAAAAGGATGGTACCATGAGAATTTGCATTGACTACCAATAGTTGAATAAACTGACTATGAAGAATAAGTATCCACTTCCGAGGATCGATGGCTTATTTGATCAGTTCTGTGGGGCTTCAGTGTTCTTAAAAATAGATCTCTGATCTGGTTATCATCAGCTTAAAGTTAAGGAAGTTGATATTCATAAGACGACATTTAGGACTCGTTATGGGCACTACGAGTTCCTAGTTATGCCCTTTGGTTTGACGAATGCTCCGGCTACATTCATGGATCTGATGAATTGAGTCTTTCAGCTGTATCTAGATTAGTTCATTGTGGTCTTCATTGACGATATTCTGGTTTACTCTAAGACTGAGGGTGAGCATGATGAGCATTTTAGAGTAGTGCTTTAGATACTCCGTGAGAAATAGCTCTATGCTAAGTTGAGCAAGTGTGAGTTCTGGTTGCGAGAGGTAACTATTCAGAGGCACGTAGTTTCTACTGAGGGAATCCAAGTTGATCCTAGAAAGATTGAGGTTGTGCTTGATTGGAAACAACCTAAGAATGTATTTGAGATCCACAGTTTTCTGGTCTTACGGGATATTATCGACGGTTTGTCAAGGGGTTTTCTCTGATTGCAGCTCCTTTGACCAAGCTTCTGCGCAAGGATGTTCCTTTTGTTTGGGCTGATGCGCAACAATTGAGCTTCGAGAAGCTCAAGTCTATTCTGACTCAGGCTTTTTTTCTGATACAACCTGAATCTGGTAAGAAGTTTGTAGTGTATAGTGATGCGTCGCATGTTGGTTTGGGATGTGTACTGAAGCAAGATGGTATGGTTGTAGCTTATACGTCCCGTCAGCTTAAGTCACATAAGAGGAATTATCTGATGCATGATCTCGAGTTAGCTGCAGTGGTGTTTACGTTAAAGATATGGAGGCATTATCTGTACGGTGAGAGGTGTATCATCTACACTGATCACAAGAGCATCAAGTACCTCATTACTCAGAAGAAGTTGAATCTTAGGCAGCGCCAATGGATCGAGTTGCTTAAAGACTACGACTGCATGATAGAGTATCATCTTGGTAAGGCTAATATGATGGTCGATGCTCTCAGTTGTAGTACGATGACTAATTTGAGAGTGATGTTCGCTCGCCTTAGTTTCTTTGATGATGAAGGTCTGTTAGTCGAGTTGCAAGTTAAGCTGACTTGGATTAATTAGATTCAGGATAAACAGTTAGGGGATGAGTCTCTAGGTTTGCAGTTTTGTCAGATTGAGAGTGGCAATACTTCTGATTCTGGACTGAATAAGGATGGGGTTTTGTGTTTTCAAGGTCAAGTTTGTGTACCGAATGATTCTAATATGAGACAGTCGATTCTGAGGGAGGCGCATAGTAGTTCTTATGCTATGTATCCCGGTGGTAATAAAATGTATTACGGTCTTCGTAAGCTGTACTTGTGGCCAGGTTTGAAACGTGAGGTTACGGATTTTGCTACTCGTTGTCGATGTGCTAGAAAGTTAAAGCCGAGCACCAGCTGCCTTCGACTTTGCTCTAACCTGTTAAGATTCCCTTATGAAAATGGGAAAAAGTGACGATAGACTTCGTTAGTGGGTTGCCCTTGATACCCAATAAGAAGGATTCTGTTTGGGTCATCGTGGATCGATTGACCAAGTCCGCCCATTTTATTTCGGTTCGGTCGGGCTACTCTGTGTAAAAGTTAGTGAAGATCTACATTTCTGAGATTGCAAAACTGCATGGGGTTCCTATTTCGATAATCTCTAATAGGGATCCTCGCTTCACTTCTCGATTTTGGAAGAAACTGCATGAGGCTCTGGGTTCGAGATTGTACTTCAGTACTGCATTCCATTCTCAGACCGATTGTCAATCTGAAAGGGTGATTCAGATACTAGAGAATCTGCTTTGGAGCTGTATGATTGATTTGTAACATTTCAGTTTAGACCTTAGTCAGAATAGTGGTTTCAGGACCATAAATTCGAGTCTGAAAAATATTTTAATAATATTTTCTGTGTCTATGATATGTGAATTTACATCTGTGAAATTTTTGTGATTTAATTTGTCTGTTTCTGTGTTTAATTATGAAAAATGACTTAATCGCTTAAAATGCAAAAGTTGCATGCTATATGTTAATGGGGTTAATTAGCTTTGTCTTTTAAAATAAGGGTCCTTGCATGTCAAATCTACCATTTATGTTAATGGTGGACAATTTTGGACATGTGTTAGGTAAAATTTTATGTTAATTAATAAAGGGTAAAATAGGAAATTGATTAATATGTTAATATTAATAAAAAAAACAAAACAAAATGTGGCCATTTTATTCATCTTTCTCTACCAAAATTAGAAAACAAGAAAGGGTTTTAAGCTCCATTTCATTCGGCCATGAATTTCTTTGATTAAGGTATGAATTTTAGTCTGTTTTTGATAATTTCTACGTTTCTGTGATTGTTGCTTCGTGTTTTTCAAAGCCCATGTCTGAATTTCTATTTCTGTTAAAGATTTCATGAAATGACATTGTTGATATCATGAGTTTTGTGATGTTCTTAGATGAATTAAGAAGGCTTGGTAGGTAATTTATAAGCTTTATCTTTGAATTTTTATGAAATAGAGCTAATTAGGCAAATTTGTGAAAATGAGGTTTTGAAGGACTAAATTGTGAATTTGATGTGTTATTTGGGCTTGTATGGAAGCCATGTATATTTCGCCAAGCTATAGTTTTGGTGAATTTTGCATATTTGTGATTTGGTGAAAAATGGACTAAATTGTCAAAGTGTGAAGATGTAAGGGCTAAAGTGAAAAGTGCCCAAAATATATGTTCATGGATTATTTTGAATGAAATGAATGATTGAATAGTTGAATTTGAATTGTATTAGATTAAGAACAAAGAAAATCAGACTTAGATCGAGGGAAGTCTAAAGTAATTGAATAGTTGACTCGTTTTCGTCTGAAATTCGTAGGAGGTAAGTCAAACTACACTTACGTGTTAAGTTGATTAAATTCTGTGTATATAAACTGTTATCTGTATTGGACGACCTTGAGAGCTTGCTGAATAAACTTTGATAATATGCTGGTGTATGAGAAGTTCTGTATGTTCCTGAAGGAATGTTGATATTGATCTGAAATATCGTGTAAGACCGTGTCTGGGACACAGGCCTCGATTTGAGATTTCCTATAAGACCCTGTCTGGGACAGAGGCTTCGATACTGAATTACATATAACACCACATCTGGGACGTCGGCATTGTACCTATCTGTGAATATCTATTTTGTTTCTGAATTGTCCGATGATAAAGTATGAGATATGGAAATAAATATATGTAATGTATAATTCATACAGGTACATTTGTATCGTACTAGATTTCTGAATAGAAAAGACTATGTTTTTGTGATGTAAGGAAATGTTTAATGAGACGGTTGTGAATTCTTGCCATTTACTGTTACTTATATGCTATATTAGTTGAGTAATTGTATTTGACTTACTAAGCTCTTTAAAGCTTACTCTGTGTGATTTCTGTCTGTTTTACAATTATCATAGCTACCAGAGACTCGGGATAGTCAAAGATTGTCACCACACTGTCAAACTCTTTTTGGTACTTTTGGAAATGTGCATATTTATAAGTATGGCATGTATAGGCTAGAAGGTTTAAGAATGTAAGCTTGATTTGTATATATGTTATGCCATGTCAATTGGCTAGCAAATGATAAGTTTGTGCATAGTTTTGGTGTATGTTTGTAATTTGCCATGTTCTAATGTGAAATAGTCATCCTTAAGCATGGAATTGGTTGAAAATGTTGGTATGAAGGTTGTATATTATTGCTTGTAGAATTGGACCCAAAAGGGGTGGCAAATTGGCTTAAACCAAGCCTGCATTGTGCCACACGGTCAGATAACATTGGCGTGCCTTGTGGCCGTGTGAAAAAGTCAGTAGCTAGCCAAATTTTACACAGTTATGGCACACGGCCGTGCCTACTGGCCGTGTGAAAAAGTCAGTATAGGACCTCTTTTTGGCACGGTTGGATCGCATGGGCGTATCTTGTAGCTGTGTGAGTCACACGGTCTAGTCACACGGGCGTGTGACTTTATCAGTTTTGAAAAGTTTAATTAAGGTCTGAAAAATTCTAAATGAGTTCAGTTTAGTCCCGACCTTTCTTAAATGTATGTTTTAGGTCTTGTAGACCATATTAAAGGATGAATTGAGGATGAATACTTATGTATTAATGTTATATGGTATCTGTGATTCTAAATTGTTCTGAAATGCTCTGTCCGTCTGATAATGCCCCTTACCTATTCCGGCAATGGTTATAGGATAGGGGTGTTGCATGATTTTCGAGGTAGTTGGGAGGATTTTCTGCTATTAATTGAGTTCGCCTATAATAACAATTTCCAATCTAGCATCTAGATGGCACCTTACGAGGCTTTGTATGGTCGTTAGTGTCGTACTCTGCTATGTTGGACTAATTGGGTGAACGATAGATTTTGGGTCCTGAGTTGGTTTTCGAGACTGATGATAAGGTTAGACTAATTCGGGATCATCTGAAGGCAACTTCTGATAGACAAAATTCTTATGCATATCTGAAAAGGAGAGATATCGAGTATTCTGTGGGTGACTTTGTTTTGCTTAAGGTTTCTCCATGGAAGAAAGTTTTGAGATTAAGTCGTAAGGGCAAGTTGAGCCCTAGTTTCATTGGGCCGTATCGAATTCTGAAACAGGTGGGACCGGTCACTTATCGGTTGGAGCTACCTCTAGAGTTAGATTGTATCTATGATGTGTTTCACGTCTTAATGTTGAGGCGGTATCGGTCTGATCCATCTCACGTTGTCTCTTTTGAGGAGATCGAGGTTAGACCTGATTTGACTTTTGAGGAGGAGTTGGTTCAGATTTTGGATCGTGATATTAAGGTTTTGAGGAGGAAGTCGATCCTGTTAGTTAAGGTTCTGTGGTGGAATCATGGCACTGAGGAAGCCACGTGGGAACCTAAAAACTCGATGCGTCAGTAGTATCCTCATCTATTTGTATCAGGTAAATTTCAAGGCCAAAATTTCTTTTAGGGAGTAAAGTTGTAACACCTTGATTAATTTATACCTGTTTCTGTAAATTCTGATACAAATGTGTATCTGCTTTAGTGGTTAAGTGTTCTAGGTGTGTGTATAAGGTATTGGGTTCAAGTCCCTCGGTTGCAAATTTTTTTATTTTAGATCCAAGCCTTATCCTTGTTGAGTGAGCTTATATAAAATTATCTGTGAATCCATATTAGAATGAGCCTATTAGTTTGAGTGGTAAGGAGTTGGTGTGTTAGAGGTCCTGTGTTCGAATCCCTGTGTGAGCGTGGGTGATAATTTTTGCTCTGATTGTCTGTGAGTGTTTGGGTGGAGTTAGAGTTCTGAGGTAGTTGAAAGTTAGTAGGATAATGGGGTTGAGATTTAGTGGGATATTTGTCAAATTATTTAATTTTTATTTAATTTTTTTTTCTTTCTACTGCCGAAATTCCTGTTCAATTTTGACATTTTCCTAAACTTTCAAGTTTACTTTCTTCTTTTTCTTCTAAATTTATTTCTGCCCTTTGCCTTTTTTTCTTTTAGTTGGGGTTTCTTTTATTCGTGCTCTGTTAGAATAAATTTTGGAGGGGGAATTGATCTGCTGTTGGATATTCTGTAAGTAGCGTGTTATCCTGTTAATCTCGTGGTTTGTCTCAAAAATTTCTGTTGTGAAAAGTATGGTTGTAATTACTTGAATGTAGGATTAATTGTTAGTGCTGTTTGATCAGCTTAGGGGGATCACAAGAAGCATTTAATCCTTCAACAAGTTAGGTGTCGAGGAGCATCGTTTTGTCTAAGTTGAGCACTCAGTTTTGGGGTTTTTAGTTGTTCGATTGCTTCAGTTTTTAACTTGGTATCCTTCATCTTATATTAGGTTCTGGTGGTCTCGGGAGTGGTTTCGCATCAAAATCGTACCAGGTCTATACTCCTAATGCGAAAAGCTAAGTTTCGGCAAAAGCTGAAAAAGCATTTTGTCGACGCCACACGAGCGTGTGCCTGGCCGTGTGGTTGGCCGTGTGTTTGATGAAGGCGTGGCCGTCCACAGGACACAACTGTGTGATGGTGTGAGTGTGGTCATGTGGGCCACACGAGCAAGACCAATTTGGGCGTGTTAGCCCATACGGGCAAGCCACATAGGCATGTGGGTCAATAATTATAAAGTTTTCCTTAGGGTCATACAGTTCATTTCGATCGACTGTGGGCCTATCGTAGGGTCAGTAAGGGCTAACCAAACCCTATTTTATGAGCTATAGTATTCTGATAAACTGATCTGAGTAGGATACTAAATGTATGTTGGACTGTATTATTTAAGTACGTATCCATCTGTATACGAGCATGTTAAGCGTGTTTAATCTGATATATCTGCATTTGTACTCTGTATATGTGTTTGGGGGTGGGAATTGTATATGTGGAGGAAGTGATCTGTATGGAGACTTTTCGCCTATATCTGTTCTGGATATCTGGATATCTGTTCTGGATTCTGGATATCTGTTCTGCTTATCTGATTCTGCTATCTACATCTGTTTGGGACTCAAGTCTGTTTATTTTTCTGATTGTATATGAGATCTTGTGTATATTGTATGTCTATTTCTGTTGGGTTGCACACTAAGTTTACGAAAACTCACATCTATTTGTCTGTTCTGTTCAGGTAATCCACAGACTTAGATAGGTCGGTGCGACGGAGGCTCAGCCGTGACCACTCGATCGAGAACTGTTTTACTTAGTAATTAATGGCTTTTATTTAAAATTCTTGTTTTATTTGAGAGTTTGTAACTTTTGGGACTCTCCGGACTGTTGGTTTGTATTTTGATTTTGAATGTTTTTTGACTCGTTTATTACGATGTTTAACTGGAACACCGTTTTAAGAAAACAAAGGTCTTTCTAAAAATACGAACTGGATTTCTAAAATATAACAGTTTTAAGGCTTCCACTGTAAATTGTGTTTTGGCAAATGAATTAATTAAATAACGCTTTCAGTAATAGTTTTATAAATGAAAAGTGTCATAAAGCTTGGATGATTTATTGAACAACTATATAAAGTTTTATCAAGGTAGCATCGATTTCAAACCCTTCATCGTAACATTTCCAAATTTGGCCATAACGTCTAGGCCGGGTTTGGGGTGTTGCAAAATTAAAGTAAAAAAATAAAACAACTTGAATCATCATCTTCCTCAAGTGGTTATTTGAAACTAGAAATGGAAGAATACCATTTTCTGAAGCTTAGGGTTCAATCAAGTATTAATGCATGCATGTGAATAATTTTACTATCGTTTATTGTAATTTTTATGTTTTTGTGATCGTTACAACTAGGTCCAGCTAACCCATAGCTTCCTTTTTGAAACTATCAAAGTTTTTAGATGTTACCATTGATGAGTTCTTGATACTGATGATGTTAAATAATAGATTTGAGTTATTAGTTATTGATTTTGAGTATTTTATAAAAGTGGTTTTTTGTTAGTTTTTGAGTAAAGGATTAAATTGATTAAATGCTAGAATTGATAGATAAATTTTTGAATTTAGAATAAATGGGGGCTAAATATAAAAGGGTAAAGATTTGGCTAGCTTGAGTATTTGGCAAATTTTGTTAAATTTGGAAATTTTAAGTTTAGGGATTAAATTGTGAAAAATGTAAAAGTTTAGGGAAAATATGTAATTAATGAAAAGTTTAAGGTCATACGCATTGAATTGTTATGAAATGTATGTGTAATTAGTAGATTGTATTTAACTATTATATAGATCAAGAATCGAACCAAAAAGACATTAATCAAGGAAAGGGGGAAATTGCAAATTAATCACTGCGTATAAACTGAAAGTGAATCTTCAGTAAGTTCATAGTGTTTTGGTATGTAAATGTAAGTTTCATGAAATTATATTAGTTTTTCTAATTAATTATATAAATGTATGTGAAGTTTCATAAGTTACTTATATGATATTAGATATGGAAATCAAGTTCATATGAAATTGAATAATGGTTGGTGATAATCTTTGTGATTGCACATCTTTGATATGAGTATATTAAAATTATAGAATGTATATGAAGATGATGGAGTGCTCATGAATGGTGAAGGTGTATTAAGGTAAAAAATTAAGTATAATGCCCGTTTGAATGTAGTAAATGCTTAGGATACAGTTGGCATGCCAATAGGGTCAGTATGCGCACTTGTTCTGGTTTATACTTCGATGCCTTTGTTACACTTTGGTGTCTCTGTTAGCACTTCGGTGCCTTTGATTGCACATTTGTGCCTCTATTTGCACTTCGATGGTTCTGTTTCGCATCTATGATGCTTCTAGTGTGGTGTAGTTACCCAAGTATCCGAGTCAAGTTACTAGTTCATCAGGCCATGTGACGAGTGAAGTAATATATTTACATGTATGTTATAGCTTTTTTCATGGTAATGGTAATTGAAAATGTAAAAATGATTCTTTTGGTTATATTTATGTGTTGTTATATGGTTTAAATGTGAATTTTGGTATGAGAGGAATTTTTGAGGTGGAGATTGATTTAATGTATTTGGTAATGTGAACAATTACTAATGTGTTTGATAAATTTATGTTTGGTAATAAGGAAATATAAACTATTTTTTTAAATGTTTACTTTGAATTAAGGTAATTTAATTTTGAGGTTTATGCTATGTTCTTACTAAGCTTCTTTAGCTTACTTGTTTCATATGTGTTCTTTATAGTTGTCAATGTAACATCCCATTTTCAGTGAAATCAGAATAATGGTTTTGGGACCACAAATCTAATGAGTAAATATTTATTTTATTATTATTTTAATGTCCACAGTATGTTAGTAGGGTTGTATAAAAATTTCGTTAAGAAATTTTAATGTTCGCATGCTTAATTATGTGAAAAGGACTAAATTGTAAAAGGTGCAAAAGTAGAGTTCTATAAGTTAAAGGCATCAATTAGCTATGAAAGTTTAATATGAGTGGACTTAGATGGTAAGTAGACCATTTATATAGTTAGTGGACATTAATGGATTGGTTTTATTGAAATTATTAAAGTTTTTAAAGGTTATTTTGGTAATTAGGTAATTAAGGTTAAAATTTAACAAAACAAATTTCATTTTCATTCATCTTCTTCTTTCACCGAAAATTGAAGGTTAGAAAGCCATATTAGGGTTCTTCCATTTGGCTACTTCAAGTGCTAGCATGTAAGTGTGATTTTGTCTCGTTTTTAATAATTTTTATGTTTTTAGGATCGTTGTAGCTTGATGGTCTTCACCATCCCTTTTCATAGTCGATGGTCGTCACCATCCCTTTTCATAGTTGATAGTCGAAACTATCCCTTTTCATATTCGATGGTCATCACCATCCCTTTTCATAGTCGATGACTGTCACCATCCCTTTTCATAATTGATGGTCATCACTATCCCTTTTCATAATTAATGGTCGTCACCATCCCTTTTTATAGTCGATAGTTGAAACTATCCCTTTTTTTAATCGATGCTTGTCGATACTTCGTTGGATTTTTCTATTGAGGCATGATATGATAACATAACATGATAGCATTTAAAACAACAATTTAAAATGCTATTTAAATGTATAAAACTTACCTGGATAAATTGCAGAAATGTCAAAGTGCAGGGACATTTTGGTAATTTTCTATTCTCCTCGATTTTTCCACTCGATCTTGATCTAAAGTAATAATTTTATTCAATCTATTAATTTAGATAGTAAAAAATGTATGTTATGCAATTTACTCACTTTTGACTTTTTTTACAAAATTACCCCTAAAATTTTACTTTTAGTTAATTTAGCCCCTCAGAAACATGCAATTTAACCATTTTTATTGAAATTTGAAAATAGAAGAATATTGTTAGCTTCCAATACAACCTATATTTGCAACAGTTTCATATCAAATCCTTGCACTTTTACTATTTCAACAATTTAGCCCCTAATCAGAAAATTCATCAAAATTACTTAACAAAATACTTTTAAATCTCAACCAACATTTCATATTCATCCTTTAATAACTAAAATCAAATAGGTTCATCAATGAAAACATTTAAAATCATTAACAATTTCAAAACTGAAGGTATGGGCTAGCTGGACCGAGTTGCAACGATCTCAAAAACATAAAAATTAAAAGAAATGGATGAAAAATGGCTTACCATGCAAAGGTATAGCCATAAACGAACCTTGAACCATTTCCATGGTGAATTCAATGGTGGAAAAAACCAAAATGAAGAAGAAAACCTTATGTTTTCTTATTTTAATATTAAAAATAATCTATAAAACATATATAAAATTATAGGAAATTAAAAATTAAACCGTCCACCATCTTAGGAATGGGTAATTTACCTATTAAGGCCATCCAATTATGATTCTTTGCTCAATTAAAACCTTTATACTAATAGCGATGACTTTTTCAACTTTTACAATTTAGTCCTTTTCACTTAATTAACTATCGAAACGTTAAAATTTTTTAATGAAACTTTAATACTATCTTAATGAAATTCCATAAATATTTATAAAAATATTTATGGCTCAGTTTATAAAAACATGGTATCGATACCTCATTTTCTAAAACCACTTGACCTTAGGGTCTTACCACTTGAACTTAATAAATCGCTTATATAACAGAAATTATCAAATCGAAAACCTTTTTAAAACCATATTTGACTCGTAAATACTAAATAAAAATATTTACAAACTTACTTGTCAAATTTGGTGGCCCCAAAACGACTATTTTCGATACCACTGAAAAACAAGCTGTTACATGAAAAGGGAAGGAACATTAAGTGTACCAATCGACTATGTTATGAACCTATGGAAAGGTATGAAATGATAATGATTAATGAATATATATCTATGTTAATGGGAAGTTTGAATTCAATGGTATTATGTTCATTCAAATCTACCTTACCGTGTGATAATTCAATTGAATTATGCGTTAAGCAATAACATGTGTTGTTGATGATGCTTAGGCTTTTGCCAATCTTATGTTGGATTGAATCATGTTTAAATTATAAGGTTATGCATTGAAATGGTAAGTTATATTCATTATCTACGAACTTACTAAGCATTATATGCTTATGTAGTTTTCTTTCCTATGTTTTATAGATTATCAGAAGCTTGTCGGTTTGGAAGCTTGTCAGAGACCTATCACACTATCCAATAATTATATCGATATTTTTTTATGTTTTGGCCCAGGTTATAATGGCATGTATAGGTGGACTTGTGGTTTATGTTAGTTGATAAGTTTGGCATGTATATGTGTTATGATGGTTAGTACAATTTTTGGTACTTCTAGCATCTTGTTGATGTTTGTTAATATGGTTAAGTTGATGCATGTTTCAATAGCCAATTCGGTATGTGATGGAGTAGATGCAATGTGGTCAAGTATGGTATGTTTGGTTATGGAATTGGGTTAGATGCGTATGATTGAAATATGGCCAATTATGCATAACTTTAGGTATATTTGTTTGATTGTGATTGAGGTGCCTATATGGCATATGGGTTGAATGAAATTTGGTCATTTTAATTGGTCATATTATGCATGTTTTGGAATGTTTTGGTGCCTTGATCATATGTGTAAGTTGCTTGTAGGTACATGTTTGAAATGAGTGATGGAAATGGCTTGATTTTGGTCAATTTCATGTCCATACGGCCTAAGACACGGGCGTGTATCTCAGCCGTGTGTGACACACGACCATGCGACACTGCCGTGTCTCCCCTGTAGTTTTTAAAGGTTACAAGTCAAAATGTTACACAGCCTAGCACATGGCCTGGCACACGGGTGTGTGAGGCTATTGCGAGTGTTACACGGCCTAGCACAAGGGCGTGTGGCTTGGCTGTGAAACCCAACTCAAAGAGTTACACGGGCTAGAACACGATCGTGTGCCCCTATTTCAATTGTTACATGGCCTGGCCGCACGTCCGTGTGACTCTGCATCTCAATTTTTCTAACTTTTTCTTAAATGTTCCAAATGTTTTCGATTTAGTCCTGAATAGTTTCTAAAGTGTTTCTAAGGCCTCGAGGGCTCGATTAAGGGATGATATGCATGTATATGAATGAATTATGATATGTTTATATTAAAATTTTTAAATGTATGTTTTAAAGTTATGTTTTTACAGTAATGCTTTGTAACCCTATTTCGGTGACAGATATAGGTTAAAGGTGTTACAATCAAGTTGTGGATTGACTAGATGGATTGACTGAGAGTTCACACTATCCAGCCAATTTGGTAGTTTTTGTATTTCATTTTGGGATGTGGCATGTATATAGGTGTGTTATTGTAAATGTTATACTATAATGGTGTTCCTAGTGAAATATTTGGTTTTGAATATGTGTTTAAAGTGATTTTGGTTGGATTGATTCTTAATGGTCAAGAGCAATGTGGTAATACTTTGGAATGATAAGTTTTGAATATGTTTGTACTTTGGTTAATTTGGTTGATGGTTGAGCATGTATAGATGTTTAATGTCAGGTGCTTACTTAGCTAAATTAGTAATTGAATTATCTTTAATTGTGGTGCCTTTGAATGACATATTGGTTAGGCATGAGATGAATGAAATTTTAGCATGTATTTGATGATTTAACTGTGTTTTTGAACCTAGGAATTTATCTAGATATGTTATGTCTGGTTGTGCAAGGAACAATGCATGACATTGCTTGATTTAGGCATAAAAAAGGGTGCACACGGCCTGGGAAAGGGCTGTCGTACGGCTATATGCCACACACAGTCACCACCCACAACCGTGTATAATTATTGATTATAAATGTAGTATCCACACAGCCTACCACACGGCATGCGACAAGGCTATGTGAGCCAAAACAGATTGTTACATGGTTTATCACACGACATGCAACATGACCATGTGACCCAACTTCGAATACATAAATGGTCTGGCACATGGCCAGCGACACAGCCGTGTGGCCTTATTTCGAATACTCACAAGGGCAGACACCTAGGTTGGGACATAGTCGGGTGTTCTGACATCAAATGTTCATGCGGTTTGGGCTTTGTCACACGGCCGTGTGACCCCTGTTTGCAAAAGTTACAAGTTTCATTGAAATTTTTTTATTTGTTTCGGTTTGATCCTAGATCATTCCCAAGTTGTTTTTAGGGCCTCATAAGCTCAATTTAAGGCCCGTATGAGTATATGTACCATGATTTGAGCTATTTATTGTATGATTAAAAATTAATTGAATAATTGTTCTAAAATGTTGTGAAATGTTTTGTTTCTCTTGGTAATACTCTAGAACCCTAATTCGGTAATAGAGACAGGTTAGGGGTGTTTCAAAAGGCATCACATTGAGCATTTTCAAAGTCATACAATACCACGAGTCTCTGCCACATGGTCTTACACATACTTTCATGTCATGATTTACTAATCCAGTCTACATATCATTAGAGCCATCAACATAAATGTCGTCTTTCAACATGATCTGCCTGTCTAGTTAGCCATATTCCTACCTTACTAGAGGCATCAAAAATGGATATCAATTTATCCCACATACATTATACTTACCCAATTCATCTTCATACTTGATCTGTTCATATTCTCTTCACAAAATTCACCTTTACTTACCTGATTTCATTTGCGACTACATCTCACAACATTTTGATCATACAATGATTCTTTTTTCTCTAAAGTAAACATGTAGTGATATTTATTTGATTTACACACTTACAAGTTTTCCATGACTCTGCCATCATGTATATTTTACTTGAACAGTTCCAAATAGATACTCACCAAGACTGTAGCTTGGAGTTCCAAAACTCAAACATCCCTTTTGAACCAGCAACAATAACTACTTAAAGAAAACTGAACCTCCATTAAAACCTTTTTACAGACAAATGGCTAACATCTCAATCATAGACAACCCACATGCAAGGCCTTATTCTTTCAAAAACTTAACATGCAGAGCTGTTAGGCTTACTAAGAGGTGAAACATGTAACACCCCTCACCCATATCCGATGCCGGGATAGGGTTCGAGGCGTTACCGGGATTTCACATTTACAAACATACCAAACTAGGTCACCAAGTTTCGCCCAAATTTTAAAACCTTTCAAACATGTGCATGACATCCCATATACAAGCTTTTGAGACTCTAAACGTACATAAGGCCGATTTGGGATAAAACCGAAAACATTAAATGAACTTTGGGAACCTTAGAAAAATTCCCTTACTTTGAATAGTCACACGCTAGTGTGCGTAGGGCCATGTGGTTACACACGCCCGTGTGGCTTAGGATACGCCCATGCCTTTAGCCCGTGTGCAACACTGACTTTAAAACACTGCCATGTCACACGCCCGTGTGGCCTACCTGTGTACTAAACTGACTTTAAAACACGGCCATGACACACACCCATAGGAGTGAGCCGTGTGTCACACACGGCTTAGACACACGCCCGTGTGTCTAACCGTTTAGATCATGTTAGGCTATTTTCCAAGCCTTTGATCACCCTATTATAAACCAATCATAAATATAGGTTACTTTAATACATACTAAAACCCAATTTATACACTTACTCTACACTTTAATGAATCTCATTGCATGTAAACCTCATATCATTGGTTTTACACATGCTATGTTATTTCCCATCTTGTATTTAAGGAAATTTCTTATCTCATTGACATGTTTGAGATTGGCTCATTCTTGCGAATCATTGCCAATTAAAAACAAACCATCATATGAAGTATAAACATGCTTATATTTGTAGCTCATAGCCTACTTCAAATTAAGCCAATTCCCATGGCCATATACAAAAAGATAGATATATCTTTACATGCCGTCGTTTGGCAAATAAAATGACATATACAATAAAATACTTAAAAGTTCTATACATGCCATTGAGCAAATAGAAATTTTTTTATACCAAAAATGGTCTATTTGATAGTGTGCTGGCTCTCCAACTGTCTTCCAATCCTTATGAGTCCTCGAGCTCTGAAAAGCAAGGAAAAGAGAGGGGTAAGCATTCACATGCTTAGTAAGCTCAAATAACCAGAAACTAAACTTACCAAGTAATTAGCATACATCCATAATAGATAATGAAACCAACAAGTATGAAATGGTTCCCTATTATATGCACTCAATCAATGAGTTAGTCACATAACAAAGCACCATGTAATTTATCTTAGATGAGCTCATCATACATCCTTTCACTTATACATCATTCTCATGTTAATCCCGTTGAGTTTCTAGGAAATCTCGATGGAATATCCATTAACCGTCAATTCATAAGGATGATCATTTCAGGTATGCACTCCCGCAAACCTCACATCTAATGGCGGGATTACCAGTCCAGGCTAAATCCCTTATAACGATAAAAACCTTCATTTAGCTCAGATGTGCATTACCAGTCCAAGTTAAATTCAGACCCTCAACGGATTACCCGTCTGGCCTAAATCCATAATGCACATGTTTTCTTCGGGGGGCTTGATCATCTAAAGGAACACCTGTCTGGACTAGATCCTTTCTATATTAAGATCAATGGATTACCCGTCCAGGCTAAATCCTTTCTGCAACACATGGAGGATCTCATTACACATATAAAACATAGTTTATCCATCGAATTCCCTTTCAAACCTCAACCGATACATTTTTCAACATATCATTTTCAAAGATGCATTTCATGAAATTTTTATGTCATCAATAAATGCAAACATCATCCACTCACAAATCATGTAATTAGGCATATTAGAAGTTTACTTTATGTTATCCGAACTTACTTGGTATTCGTTTCGGTGTTGTGTTTCGATTATTCTGAAACCTTTCGTTTCCCTCGATCGACCTCTAAAATTTATTCCTCGGGGTCTATAACAACAAAATCAAATCATTAACACTCCACATTATACTCTTCAAGTCTAAATTTCCACCCTCGGTCCAAATGACCGTTTTGCCCCTAACCTTTCACATTTTTACGATTTAATCCTTAGGCTCGTATAATCAAACTCATGCAATTCCTATCTTACCCAAGCCTAGTCGAGCACTTTTCCCTCTTATGGAAGCCCACATTTTCCATTTTTTTCACATTTCTACCACACATTTACCAACTTTTGCAAAAAGGTCCCTTTAGGGTTTTTCATGAAAATCACCTAGGAAAAGATGTTTAACACACATCTAACTTTCATATTCCTCCATAAACCATCAAAATACAAGTAACTCATGCATGGGTAAATTTTTAAACATGAACCCTAGCATGAAGTATTGGTAGAAATGGAGAGAGTAAGCTACTAGAATTTCAAAAATACAATGAACATTAAATAGGAGCACTTACTAATGAGCTTGAAAAGCTTGAAAACCCTAGCTATGGAGGGCTTGGGAATTTCGGCTGGTACAAGGGAGAAGATGGCTGATTTTTTGTTCATTTTTCCCATTTTATTTCATTAAAATGCCAAATGACCAAAATGCCCATAAGCCCTTTCTTTAAAATTTCATCCATGCAAGCCCATTTTTGTCCAAAAACTTAGAATTTAGACAAATTGCTCCCCAAGACCTTCTAATTTATAATCTAAAGCAATTTCATACAAATTGCTTCTAGAATCCAAGTTTTGTAATTTATTCAATTTAGTCCCTAATTTCCAATTGGACTCCTTACTCAACGAATTTCTTAATGAAATTTTAACACATGCATATTATCATATTCTAGACCTCAGAATAATCATAAAATAAATATTTTAATGTCAGATTTGTGGTCCCGAAACCACTATTTCGACTAGGCCCTATTTTGGGATGTTACATTTCTCCCCCAGAGACTTTCGTCCTCGAAACTCTTACCAGTAAATAGGTTCGGATATTGGCTTCTCATGGTTTCTTCCGGCTCCCATGTAGCCTCTTCCACACCATGTCGATGCCATAAAACTTTTACTAAAGCCATGTCTTTATTCCTCAACTGTTTTACTTCATGGGCCAAAATCTTAACCGGTTCCTCTCCATAGGTCATGTTCGGTCGAATTTCAACCTCGGTCAGCGAAATCACATGAGAGGGTTTGATCGATATCGCCTTAACATAGATACATGGAACACATCATGAATCTTTTCCATTTCGGATGGCAATTCCCAACGATAGGCTAACGGTCTAACTCTTTCGGTGATCTTGTACGGTCCGATAAATCGCGTGCTCAGTTTGCCTTTTCGACCAAATCTCAACACCTTTTTCCATGGAGATACTTTCAAGAATACTTTATCTCCAACTTGGAACTCAATTTCCTTTCTTTTCAGATCAGCATATGACTTTTGCGCACCCGATGCCGCTTTTAAACAATCTCGTATCACTTTAACTTTTTCTTCAGTTTCCTTAATCAGACATGAATCTATCTTTCCTTGAGTTCTGCCTAGTATAATGGAGTTCGACACTTCCTGCCATACAAGGCTCATAAGGTGCCATCTTCAAACTTGTTTGAAAACTATTGTTGTAGGCAAACTCTATTAGCAGCAGATATTTTTTGAAAACTGTTGTTGTAGGCAAACTCTACTAGCGACAAATATTTTTCCCAGCTACCCTAAAATTTGAGGATGCAACATCGCAACATATCCTCGAGAATCTGAATCATCTGCTTAGATTAACCATCGGTCTGAAGGTGAAAAGCTGTACTAAAACTCAATTTCGTGCCCAAGGCTTCTTGTAACTTCTTCTAAAATCTCGAAGTGAACCTCAGGTCTCTGTCTGAAATAATCAATAGTGGTACTCCATGCAATGTTACAATCTCAGAAATGTATAAGTCGGCCAACTTATCAAGAGAGTAATCTGTCCTTACTGGAATAAAATGAGCTGACTTCGTCAACTTATCTACTACAACCCATATGGCATCTTTCTTTTTCGGAGTTAATGGCAATCCTGTCACAAAATCCATAGTAACTATGTCCCACTTCCATTTGGGGACCATCACAGGTTGTAAAAAACCTGAAGGTACTTGATGTTCAGCTTTAACTTGCTGACGTACAAGGCATTTTGATACAAATTCAAAAATATCTATTTTCATGCAATTCCACTAGTACATTTTCCTCAAATCGTTGTACATCTTAGTACTTCCCGGGTGAATTGACAAAAAGCTGTTATGTGCTTCTTGCAAGATTTTTCAAATAATCTCATTGTCTTTGGGTACGTAAACCCTATCTCTGAACATCAGACACCCATCAGAACCAATTCGAAAATCAGATTCAATACTCGACTCACATTGAGTTCTTTTAGCTTGAAGGTCTC
This sequence comes from Gossypium anomalum, assembly GCA_025698475.1. Classification (NCBI taxonomy): domain Eukaryota; kingdom Viridiplantae; phylum Streptophyta; class Magnoliopsida; order Malvales; family Malvaceae; genus Gossypium; species Gossypium anomalum. The sequence goes on from CM046963.1 coordinate 48,243,426, forward strand.
TATCTTTAGATTGAGCATTGTAAATTTCCTGCAGAAATGTCGACCTAGCCTCTAGCTCTGCCAAAACTGATTCATCATCAAGCAATGCTAATCGAGCACCCATGGCTCTCAATGCAAACAAGGATTTTTTGCTCAACACCTCGGCAACCACATTTGCCTTTCCCTGGTGATTGTCGATAATCAGATCATAATCCTTAATTAATTCTAACTATCTCCGCTGTCTCAGATTTAATTCTTTTTGAGTCATCAAATACTTCAAACTCTTGTTATCTGTGAATATATGACAAGTCTCACCATATAAATAATGCCTCCAAATTTTCAAGGAAAAAACAATGGCGGCAAGCTCTAGGTCGTGGGTCGAGTAGTTCTTCTCGTGTGGTTTCAATTGCCATGAAGCATAGGCTATCACCTTGCCATCTTGCATAAGTACACAACCCAATCCATTTAAAAATGCATCACTATAGACCACAAACTTTTTTCCTGGTTCAGGTAGTACTAAAACAGGAGCTTCAGTCAATAATGTATTTCTCAAAACTTTGTTGACACTTCTCCGTCCATTCAAACTTAACGTCTTTCTGTAGCAGCCTCGTCATTGGAATCGCTATCATGGAGAATCCTTTCACAAACCTTCGATAGTAACTGACTAAACTCAAAAAGCTTCTAACCTCGGTTACATTTTTAGGCAGTTTCCATTCGACGATAGCAGAAATCTTACTTTGATCAACTCAGATACCTTCACCTGAAATAATATGACCCAAAAATCCAACTTCCTGGAGCCAAAACTCGCTCTTGATAAACTTAGCATACAGTTTCTTTTCCCGCAAGGTCTACAACACAATTCTCAGGTGCTTCGTATGCTCTGTCTCATCTTTGGAATAAATCAAGATGTCGTCAATGAACACAACGACGAACTTATCCAAATATGGCCGGAAAATCCTATTCATTAGGACCATAAATACAGTTGGTGCATTCGTCAGCCCAAATGACATGACAAGGAATTCATACTGACCATACCTCGTCCTGAAAGCTGTCTTAGGTACATCCGATTCTTTAACTCACAACTGATAGTAGCCTGACCTTAAGTCTATCTTAGAGAATATGGTGGCTCCTCTCAAATGGTCAAACAAATCATCGATTCTTGGCAAAGGATACTTATTCTTGATAGTTACCTTGTTCAGTTGCTGATAATCTATACATAGCCTCATTGAACCATCTTTCTTTTTTTACAAACAGTACGGGGGCACCCCAAGGTGAAAAACTTGGCCTTGCAAATCCTTTATCCGTCAACTCTTGCAACTAGGCTTTTAACTCTTTCAACTCGGTTGGCGCCATTCTGTACGGAGCAATAGAAATGGGAGCTATCCCTGGCACCAATTCAATACCAAATTCTATCTCCCTTTCAGGAGGTAATCCGAGTAATTCTTCCAGGAACACGTCTAGATACTTACATACTATCGGCACAGACTCAACCTTCAACTTTGTTTCCTTAGCGTTCAATACAAATGCAAGGTAGGCTTCATACCCTTTTCTCATATATCTATGAGCAACCATTGCCGTGATTACAACTGGTGGCAAACCCAATTCTCTTGAATCGACCCGTAGAATCTCACCACCCCGGTATTTCAATTTAATATACTTGCTACCACAATTTACAATTACATCATGTAGGGCTAACCAATCCATACCAAGTATGACATCTAATTCATCAAATGGTAACAACATAAGGTTAGCCAAAAAACAGTGACCCTGAATCATCAAAGGACAATTCTTACAGACTTTATCAACAAGGACTGACCTGTCTAGTGGGTTCGACACTTTAATAATAAATTCCGTAGGCTCAATAGGTATGTTCATACTAGATACCAATCTCATACAAATGTATGAATACGTCGATCCCGGGTCAATTAAGGCAATAACACATGTATTAAAAAGAGAAAAAGTACCCATAATGACGTTAGGAGCAGAGGCTTCCTCTCGAGCGCATATTGCATATGTTCTTACCGGGGCTCGGGCCTCTGGTTTTGCAGCATTTTTAGCCGCAACTCGATTGCTATTAGCACTTCCGGGATATTTTGGAGGTCTACCCTGTGAAATGGGAGTACTCGACTTCGGGCTACTTCCACTTCTTTTTTGACTCGTTCTGGGCAATCTCTAAGAAAGTGGTCAAGAGAACCACATCTGAAACATGCACCACTCTTCATTTGGCACTCTCCGAAGTGAAATTTGTTGCAACTCTTACACTTTAAATTTTGATCATCTACGCTCCCCACACTAGTCACCATTGGAGAGGAAGACTTCTGGCTTCGTCGTTTAGGGCCTCTCGCTTTACTCGAATATCCTACCGATGAAGTGGAGCGTTTATGTTGGCTCCTTGATTTCTTTGTGAGAAACAAGAGTGTTTTACTGCTGGACCTTTTGCTTGAAACTCGAGCCTCTCTCCTTGCTTGCTTTCTTTCATTATTAAGCTCCTCGACCTTCTTGGCCCCATCAACCAATGCGGCAAACTCTCGTATTTCAAGAATCCCAATCAATAACTTGATTTCCTCATTCAGGCCTTCCTCGAAGCGTTTACACATCTCCGACTCGGTTTGAACCCATTCAGTTGTATACTGGCTTAGCCTTACGAACTCTCTTTCGTATTCTGCTACAGTCTTGTTCCCTTGTTTGAGTTCCAAGAACTCCTTTCGCTTCGAGTCTAAAAAACTTTGGCTAATGTATCTCTTCCTAAACTCTTCTTGGAAGAAATCCCAAGTGATATTTTCCTTTGGCACTACCGAGGATACAGTCTTCCACCAATGGTATGCAGTATCCTTCAAGAGAGACACGATACACTTTAAACACTCCTCGAGTGTGCACCACAATTCATCTAACACCCGTGTAGTATTCTCGAGCTAGAACTCAGTTCTTTCAGCATCATCCTCGATTTTAGCTCTAAATTCCTCAGCCCCATACTTTCTAAGCTTATCTACAGGGGCCTTACCAATTCTTACCGGTGTTGTACCTCGTGGCAAATCCTCATCAGATTGGTTAGGGGGCGAGGGTGGTCTTGGTATGTTGGGGCGATTCCTTAGGTAATCCCCAAACCATTCATCCATCATATCAAAGAAGGTGGCTCGGGCCTATTCCCGGCCTTCCGACACAAGCCTTCTAGTACTACTAGATACAACTCATTGTACGAAAGCTAGAACATGGCTCTCGGCTCCCTCAGACTCATTTTGTGCGTGATTGGAAGACATTTACTATATTCAAAACAATTTAAACAGTTAGGAGATATCACACTATCAATATTGGAATAATGGCATGTATAGCAAACCTCAATATCCTTTACGGTAGTCCTATAACTGACTAAATCATAATGCTGATACCACTAAATGTAACACCCCTCACCCGTATCCAATACCGGGATAGGGTTCGAGGCATTACCGAGATTTCACATTTATAAACATACCAAATCGGGTCACCAAGTTTCGCCCAAATTTTAAAACTTTTCAAACATGTGCATGACATCCCATATACAGGCTTTTGAGACTCTAAACGTACATAAGGCCTATTCGGGATAAAACCAAAAACATTAAATGAACTTTTGGCACCTTAGAAAAATTCCCTTACTTTGAATAGCCACACGTCCGTGTGGGTGGGGTCGTGTGGTTACACACACCCTTGTGGCTTGGGATACGCCTGTGCCCTTATCCCGTGTGCAACACTGACTTTAAAACACGACTATGACACACGCCTGTGTGGCCTACCCGTGTACTAAACTGACTTTAAAACACGACCATGACACACACCCATGGGAGTGAGAAGACACATGCCCGTGTGTCTAACTGTGTGGATCCTGTTTGGCTATTTTCCAAGCCTTTGATCACCCTCTTATCAACCAATCATAAATATAGGTTACTTTAATACATACTAAAACCCAATTTATACACTTACTTTACACTTTGATGAATCTCATTGCATGTAAACGTCATATCATTGGTTTTACCCATGCTAGGTTATTTCCCATCTTGTATTTAAGGAAATTTCTTATCTCATTGACATGTTTGAGATTGGCTTATTCCTGCGAATTATTGCCAATTAAAAACAAACCATCATATGAAGTATAAACATGCTTATATTTGTAGATCATAGCCGACTTCCAATTAAGCCAATTCCCATGGCCATAGACAAAATGATAGATATATCTTTACATGCCTTCGTTTGGAAAATCAAATGACATATACAACAAAATACTTAAAAGTTCTATACAGCCATTGAGCAAAATAAAAATGTCTTTATACCAAAAATGGTCTATTTGATAGTGTGCTGGCTCTCCAACCGTCTTCCAATACTTACGAGTCCTTGAGCTCTAAAAAGCAGGGAAAAGAGAGGGGTAAGCATTCACATGCTTAGTAAGCTCGAATAACTGGAAAGTAAACTTACCAAGTAATTAGCATACATCCATAATAGATAATGAAACCAACAAGTATGAAATGGTTCCCCATCACATGCACTCAATCAATGAGTTAGTCACATAACAAAGCACCATGTAATTTATCTTAGATGACCTCATCATACAACCTTTCACTTATACATCATTCACATGTTAATCTCATTGATTTTCTAGGAAATCTCGATGGAATATCCATTAACCGTCAATTCATAAGGATGATCATTTCAGGTATCCACTCCCGCGAACCTCACACATTATGGCAGGATTACTAGTCCAGGCTAAATCCCTCTATTTTATAAACTCATAAGGTGATGTCGGGATTACCAGTCCAGGCTAAATCCCTTATAACGACAAACACCTTTATTGAGCTCGGATCTGAATTACCAGTCCAGGTTAAATTTAGACCCTTAACGGATTACCCATGGGCTAAATCCATAATCCACATGTATTCTTCGGGGGGCTCGATCATCCAAAAGAACACCTGTCTGGGCTAGATCCTTTCTATATTGAGATCAATGGATTACTCGTCCGGGCTAAATCCTTTCTGCAACACATGCAGGATCTCATTACACATATAAAACATGGTTTATCCATCGAATTCCCTTTTAAACCTCAACCGAGACATTTTTCAACATATCATTGTCAAAGATGCATTTCATGAAATTTTTATGTCATCAATAAGTGCAGACATAATTCATTCACAAATCATATAATTAGGCATATTAGAAGTTTACTTTAAGTTATCCGAACTTACCTGGTATTCGTTTCGGTGTTGTGTTTCGGTTATTCTAAAACCTTTCGTTTCCCTCGATCGACCTTCAGAATTTGTTCCTCGGGGTCTATAACAACAAAATTAAATCATTAACACTTCAGATTATACTCTTCAAGTCTAAATTTCCACCTTCAGTCCAAATGACCATTTTGCCCCTAACCTTTCACATTTTTACGACTTAATCCTTAGGCTCGTATAATGAAACACTTGCAATTTCTATCTTACCCTAGCCTAGCCGAACACTTTTCCCTCTTATGGCAGCCCATATTTTCCATTATTTTCACATTTCTACCACACATTTAACAACTTTTGCAAAAAGGTCCCTTTAGGGGTTTTTCATGAAAATCACCTAGGAAAAGATGTTTAACACACATCCAACTTTCATATTCCTCCATAAACCATCAAAATACAAGTAACTCATGCACGGGTAAATTTTTAAACATGAACCCTAGCATGAAGTATTGGTAGAAATGGAGAGAGTAAGCTACCAGAATTTCAAAAATACAATGAACATTAAATGGGAGCACTTATTAATGAGCTTGAAAAGCTTGAAAACCCTAGCTATGGAGGGCTTGGGAATTTAAGTTGGTACAAGGGAGAAGATGGCTGATTTTTGGTTCATTTTTCCCATTTTATTTCATTAAAATCCCAAATGACCAAAATACCCATAAGCCCTTTCTTTAAAACGTCATCCATGCAAGCCCATTTTTGTCCAAAAACTTAGAATTTGGGTAAATTTCTCTCTAAGACCTTCTAATTTATAATCTAAAGCCGTTTCATGCAAATTGCTTCTAGAATCCAAGTTTTACAATTTATTCAATTTAGTCCCTAATTTCCAATTAGACACCTTACTCAAAGAATTTCTTCATGAGATTTTAACACATGGATATTCTCATATTATAGACCTCATAATAATCATAAAATAAATATTTTGATGTCAAATTTGTGGTCTCAAAACCACTATTCTGACTAGACCCTATTTTCGGATGTTACAAAACATCCACTCATTTGATTTAAAATCCTTAGCTTCCAGAGAATAAAACATATACGTTCTAAGAGGAATAACCAGTGAGTATTATTAAGGGAAGAAAACCACCTATACTAATCCTCTTCAAAATATATATTTCCAGTTTCCCTTTAGTGGAACTTGACAAGTGTTGGTTGTAGCCAGAATTTGTCCTAATAAATGACCTACAGAGTTTGATAGAAATATAAATGAGGATCTTATACAAATATTATTTGACCAGTCAATCCAGTTGGATCTTAACCAGATCACATTACAAACCTAATTAGCATAGTGCTCACGGAAACTAGGCGTACTATACATTTGGTGGTAACTCTTACCAAGCTTACTCTCTAATTGACACATTCTTTTCTTAAAAAACAGAATGACCCGAGATAAAATCTTTAATTACTTACATGGAGGGTACCTTACGCCAATTTCTTATTTGCCAAAAACTACAAATGAGCAGACTATACTATGCCAAATAGGTATCTTCACATCTACACGCCTTCAAATTGGGTCTACCAGATTTGGGGTGTGACAACTCTCTCCCCCTAAGAAAAAACATTTCATCCCCGAAAATTTTTAACTTGAGAATTTCCATTACAAAAAATATGTAACTGTATGTCTGCGCCCAATGTATAAACCTATTTAGCATATTACTCTAGATACTTGTAACAACTTCACTTCAGAGACTTACACTTTAAGAATCCCCTATGGGTGAGACTGCCAACAATCTGCGCCATATGGCGAATTCAGTACATGGCGAGTACTCTCTTGATTTCAAACATTACATAATTTACTCTTTGACAAATGTCGAATTTACATTAGAGAACCTGAATAGTTCCTTGAATTAAAACTTCTTGCATACGTTTCATTTTCTATATATAATTAAAACTTAAACACCCCTATTAAGTACATTATTGGAACATCGGGACCCTAAATTCTTTTCTACCAAAGCTTCTTGCTTTCCTCACCTTTGGTTTTCAACATTCACAGAGGTAATACTTGCTTTTCTTTTACTTTTTTTTTCTCTAATATGCAAAGGTTAGAACCACTACTCGCAGCAGAGGTTGTGGTAGCCATGATTCTACCAGTCGAACTATTCTTCCCAGAGATAATTTTCCATTTGGACCTAAAGGTCCCGAAGGCACCCAATGAGTAGTCGCTCAATATCAAGATTGTGCCACCATTGATGAAGAACTAACTCGATACTTAGGGGTAGGGGAATTCTATGTCCAAATTATGCTTTTGACTTTCCAAATCATTCAGAGGGGTGTGATCTGAGCGATAACACCGAGGGATTTATCCTTTTTTGAGGCTGGGTTTCATTTACCTCTACATTTCTTCTTTTTCTCATTTCTAAATAAGTATGGCATCGCTCTAGGGCAACTTTGTGCTCTTTCTTGGTGGATGCTGGTGGCTTACTTCCTCGATTGTTGTATGCAAAATGAGCCGGCTATTCTTGGCATATTCCAAAAGATATACTTATTAAAAGTAAATAGGAAAGGAACCTCGATTGGAATAGCCCATTTTAGTACACAATAAGGCTTCGAGCTGATCATCCAAAACTGGTCTTCTAATCTTAATCTAAAAAAGAATAAATTTGTGAAGGTCACTTGCAAACTTTAGATCGATTTTGGTTTCCCCACTCTATGGTCCATTCCTCGTAAAGACATTTTTTAACAAATCTAGGGGGTGGATTCCATGGTTGTTTGGGATCATTATGAGTGTTTAAAAGTGGGGCATGTTCTGGAGCTAGTGGAACTTGTTTCTATTCGAAATGTTTTCCAATATTTCTTAGAAGGGCTAAGTCCCAATGGTCGTTGGACATACGACCTTCTTCTATGGGCAACCTCTCATCAAGTTCCTTTAGCTAAATTAACCTGACCACATAATGCCAATGATGACTTCGGACAAGTCTTAGTGGGAAGATGAAAGTAACCCTCATTTTATTTCTATGACATCTATGTGTTACACTTACGAAATTGAAACATTATTTGCCATGGTACTTCTTCCACGCATTCCCCTAAAAAGGCTAACCTTACTATTATTGCTGCTGCTGGATCTACTTCTTATTCTCAATCTTCTAGCACATCCACATCAGTAAGTGACAAGGACATATTTACACTAATCGGTGAATCTTGAAAGAATGAAAGGAACATTGATGATCAATCAAGAGCACCGACTGACCAAGCTTGAAAAGGCCAAGAGTGGAAACAAGTACTAACACTAGTGCCCTTTTAACACTGAATACTCACTACAAGCTTATAAAAGAACCTACTTCAATGAGAAGTACCATGTCTCCTATTCCTGCACCTCCCCCTTTATCTATAGTACCAGCTGGTTCCTCCAATTTCTCAAACTCTTCAATACATGTTACGAACCCTTCTGTAATAGAGACTACTCCTTAAATAGTTCTCCCAAGTCAACCAGAAGCTTCTCTTGATTTTTTATTTAACTCAACCCCTTCTGGTGAAATCGAACATCTTTTTCTAGGGTTGGACATTTTCAAACTAGGACAATACCCCATCTCTCTTAGCGTTGTTCAACAACATCTGAGTACTAACTTGCCTCAACAAATGAAAGAGGATTTCCTCTCATCTATCACTTCCAATCCTTAATGATCCTTACTCTCAATGTCGCATGTGAATATGATATGTGAATTGTGCAATTATACACGTCAAATCAAGTAAGTTATAAGTGAGATCATTTCCACAGGGATCAAATTAGGTATAGAAATGGTATGATAATGATTAATGTTATGGCAAAACAGAGTTAAGTACGCAGTGGTAAATTAAAATAATAAGGAAAAGTGCAAAATGTATACTAACTAATATTGGAAAATGTTAAGGCAAAGTAAGAGTAAAAATGCAATGGAAATTACGAAAATAGTTATGTGAATAAAATGAGAGTGAATAAATAAATAACTAAGAATGTCATGGCAAAGATACAATGACAAAAGATAGAAGGTCTACGATGTTGATTGGAAGGTCGGGTTTACTAAGAATATGCCCTTACTTCCAATAATGCCTCAACAAAATTGTACTTAACCTACTGCTCGGAAGAGACTTAAAGTGACCTACTTCTTTCGAGAATAAGATCTTAAGTTACCTGGCCTGTGTCTATAGGCATTAACATGGCACCCTGCACTATTTTGTCTTCATTCTATACAAACACTACTCTATGTCTAGAGTTTATTACAAGTATTTGGTCCCACTTGTATCATTCTCTTTCTGTCCAACTAATCCAACCTTTTCAGAATTAGATTCAGTTTATATGCATACTGCACACTTATCTATGTCTAGAGAATGTATGCATATAGTTTTGAAATAAAATCAATTGAATGAAATAGTAGATTAAATCAAATATATGCTTCAACCATTAAATAAGATAAAAGTTTCATCATGTAATCCCAACCCTATGAGATTTAATTCATGGGTTGGTGATTAAAATTCAAGTTCAAAATAACCTCCAACATCATTTTGATCAATTCAATTCAAGGGAGAACAAATTAAGAAATAATGGTAGAACTTAGAAAGATGGTTGTCACCAAACCAATCCACAATCCAATAGCACAATGTCCTGTGGTGGCTGAGAGGGACTGCTTCAACTTTCTTTTTCCGTCTCTACTCAGTCGCTACCCTCTATTGTTGCCTCCGGATCTCCACACCCTTTAGGGTTTCCTCCTTTGGATTTTTATAAGCATTTCTTCCTAGGATAACTCCAACAACCCACGGTATCCTCTCATCTTTTTTAGGTAGATTTTTCTCGTACAAGTAGATTTAGACTGAGGCTGGTATGCATTAAGTGTTGACTCAGTCATGTTCCTAAATTGCAGCAGGATACAAGGTGGCAAGCTGTCCAACCTTTTGCCCTGGTAAACCTTCACTCCTTTATTTCTTTCTCCACATCTTGCACCTACCAAACCACCAAACACAACCCTTCCACATGCAATTAAAACTATTTAACATGCAAACACAGTCCAAGCTCCTAATGTAAATGATAAAAATACTAATAAAATGTCCAAAAATGCTACTAAATAGACCCAAGTACAAGCAATTACCTAGGTCTAAAGGAATGAAATATAACTCTCCTCAAACCTGAGTTATTAGTTGTCCTTAAGCAAAATATGCATAAATGCATGTATGCAGAAGTATTGCCAGTACATGTACCCATTTTGTACTGTCAATCTAATCGAAGACCAATATATACATCAATTTTCAGCCATCTTCTCTCGTTAAAAATCTGTTCGAGTTTCAAAGGTTTGATTTAACAAATGTAGTGCAAAAAATTGCTCCCTAAAAACAAGATTTTCAAAGTTCCATGTATGTTCTAGCCATAGCAAAATATCTCCTAGCTTACTTAGTTCATTTGTTACCTAAAGTCAAGTCACTCTTGTTCTAATCATACCTGTACAAACCATTTACATTTGTGTTTTTATTAGATTAAAGATAGTATAATAGGGGATTTATCAATCACAAAATTTTTTGACTTGATAATCACAATGGAGCAGACACTAAATTTCCTAGTACTCAATCATGTCACTATTTAAACAAAAATCACTCTTGAAGATAAGGTTTTTGACATAGAAGATGGATGGAGCAAACAACTACCTCATTAGCTACTCAGTCTGTTACTACAACGAAGTGCCCCTTGTAACACCCCTATCCCGTAACCGTCGCCAGAATAGGACGAGACGTTACCAGAAATTAGGAATCGGATCAGAACAGTAAAATTTTGAACCTTTTCTTAAATAAAAGATCATTTATTTATATAACTAATAGACACAAACAAAGATCGAATTTAAAACTTATAAAAGTAAACTTCTATAAGATGCCATATTCGCATGGCTTATATACAATAGTCAAAATATCATTCTACTTATAGTCTAACCTATACATGCCATAAGCTAAGTCCAACTCACATGATTACCACAATAGCGATATCTTTGTGACGAAGTCTTGACGATCCCGAGATAATAGTAAGAGTCAACGATCTACAAAAATAAATAGAGAAACATAACATTCAAAGTAAGCTTTCATAAGCTTAGTAAGTCTTAAGCAATTTAAACAGTTGAACTTAAAAACAAACCAAATGTTCGAAATCATATAACACTTTCTGAGTACAATACTATTTGGCCGATTATGCACAAACACATATCATTTTACTCCGTTTATAGTCAAACTCATATAAACATAGTATTTACAAGCTTCCGGATTAACTTTAATTCTTTCAAATTTCACTACTGTATCATTTCTTACCACATTTACTTTCAACATTCATAGTTAAATGGCATATCGAAAACTATCTTGTAACTTTGCATAATGACTGAATGCACACATATACAAATATACATATGAATTTACAACATCTTTTCATATGCATCTCATTACACATTCTTAATTCTCGTCAGATCAATCTCACATATATAATATATATATCACATACCTGAATCAGTTAATGTGTAATACGAGTTCAATTTATCATCTAAGCATAGGATCTCGTAGTCATATACTTTATCGAATTCACTAGCATTTGGCCTGCAAGGTATAAAACCCAAACATAACACCAGCACGAAGCCTACGAGACTTTAAACCCGGATACAATCTCAGTACAATTTATTTTATATACTTTTTACTAACTTTGGCCTCATCAAATATGTAATAATACCCACTTTTCACAATTGGTCATTCGGCCACATTATATACACATAAGCACATATATAAGATAATGCTTTTATAATTACTTGCTAATACATCATATACTTTGCTTTCATTCAAATAACCACTCAGCCATATTACATTTCTAAGTAACCATTCGGCCTCACTATACAACTAAGATAGCACACATTTTCATAAAGGCCATTCAGATAACTTGCACACATTTAATATTAGCCATTTCGGGCTCACCACATATACATATCTTGTACATCAATTTCATCATATCAAAACCACTTATATATCATTTCCTAATGTCACAATTCAAAATTCATATATGGTTTTAATCAATATCTTATAAGCAACTCAAACAGTTTTATCAATATTTACAACATAATCACAAATTCACTACAAGCTGTCTTCCTGAGCAACAGTCATTAAATTATTTGTAACTGGAGCTACGAAACTTCAAATCAAGTTCCGTTAATTTTCCCTAAAAATATACTCATATATCTATCATCCATAAAATTTTCAGAATTTTTGGTTTGGCTAATCAATACCAGATTTTTCTTAAAATTTCCCCTATTTCACTGTATGACTAATCTGACCACTCTTCACTTCGAATCAAATTTCTCATTGTACAGAATTCAAAATATGTTCTTGTTGATTTCATTTGAAACTAGACTCATTAATATTTAACTACATATTTTTTTTAGGCTCTAACTCAACTCCAACAATTTATGGTGATTTTCTAAAATCACGCTATTGCTGCTGTCCCAAGCAGATCTATTACAATTTACCCTTAAATTTCCAAAAGTTCAAACACTTAAGAACTTACTAAGATCTCAACTTCCCTTCTTCAATTTCCTAATCACATTAGTAGTTTCACTTACTTTGTAACATTAATCCACAATTCATCTCATAATTCATTCGGTAATTTCATCACATAATTTATTAAAATACCATTTCCTTATATTGATTTCAAATACATTCAAGAATTTGAAGCATAATTTCATAGCCAAATGTAATCACTATTCCGCATTTACAAGAAATTCATAGTATTTTATTCGCGTCTTAACTCATGATGCTTCCGGTTATTCCATCTTATTTCATGTATTCAAAATACCATTCACACATATTAGTCCATAAGACATTTGGCTATCACACAAAGTCCTCACTAAATTCATACTAATTCTATTTACCATTACTTAACCGAAACACATAGATCATATATCATTCTCTAAAACTCTTTTAGCATATACCTCATTTCCATGCACAATTCAATCGAGAAAGTTAGCCATTTTCGGCTCATATTATGAACATTGTTAATCATTCGAACATATATATATATTTATTTATCACATATACTAAAACTTTATTCTATATTCATTTAATCTTTACACACATAAATTCAACTTAATCGTTTAAGAGCTTACCTCAAAAGTTATCGTACGGCTATATCGACTACACGACTACCTTCGTTTTTTCCTCGATCTGAGTTTGTCCCCATAAGCTCTTGATGCTCAATTGTCAATTTTTAACTTCAATTTTCAAACGGCAATGTCATCACTTTACGTAGCAGAAATTAAATTTCATTACTTAAACTATCCACGGCAATCACCTTCCGAGCACCTTAATTTTTCTTTAAGCTAAACCACCTCATAGCATACATATACACATTCGGCTAATTATAAAACAAAATCAGCACTCATAACCGAATCATTAACTAAAATCACATTTGGTAATATGCTTAAATAATCTTCAATATTTAATAACATCTAAAACTAATTTGCTTGAGGTGCCATGAATTATTCAAATTGGCCAAATATCATTGAATTTCTAAAATCATGCTTATAAACACTTGGCTGAATTTCACATATCGAAGCCACTTATATATATTATTCAAAGTATTTAACAACACTTAAAAATCCAAAACCATAAAACTCAATTCATATAACACCTTCAAAGACACTCAAACAACCCATATATTTCAAAATTTCACATTTTAACCATTAAATTTCCACATTTCACAATTTAATCCAAAATTGACATTTTTACCAAAATTCACTTAACAAAACTTATTAATCTAACATCAAAGATTTATTTTCTATCATTGAACATCAAGATAATCAAACATTCAATAATGGCATCATCCAAATCGTTAACAATTTTAAAATTAGAAGTGCGGGCTAGCTAGAATCTGAAGCAACGATCTCAAAAACATAAAAATTATCAAAAACCGAACACAAAACATACCTAAATCACTTCATGCAAGTGCCGAAACTAAGGAAGCTTCAATGGCTTTCTTTTTCTCCTCCATATTCGGCCAAGAAATAAAATTTGCATGGCCATTTTATGTTTTATTTTTATTTAATACATTTTAATATTCCATTTACCTTTTTGTCCTTTATAATAATACATAATTTCATATATGCCAAACCACCAATCTCCACTATCATAAAGTAATGGTTTAATTGATAAATAGGGACTTCTACTTTAGTAAAACATGGAAAATAAACACTTAAACAATTAGAATGCAACTTTTGCATTTTACGCGATTTAGTCCAACGAAGCTTTAATACCATCTTTTTGCCACTCTGTAAATATTTATAAAAATATTTGTGACTCGGTTTATAGAAATGAGGTCCCGATACCTCATTTCCTAAACCCATTTGACCTTAGAGTCATACCACTTGAACTTAATAAATCACTTATAAAACAAATATCACAATATCAAAAACATTTTTAAAATCACAATTAACTCGTAATTATTAAATATAATATTTACAAACCTACTCGTCGGATTTGGTGACCCCGAAACCACTATTCCGGTTGATCCTAAAAACGGGTTGTTACAACTCTCCCCCCTTAGGGATTTTCGTCCCCGAAAATCTTAGTAGCGACTAAGTTAGGATAACGTCCTCTTATTAAATTATGTCCATATAAACATTGGCTCATCAATAACAATTGTAATTCATTACTGCTATCACATCGATCTATAAAATCACTTTCTTATCTTAAAACAAATACATAAACATTTCTACAAGTATACACATACATCTCATTTTCTTTATTTCATAAGCAATAATCACTTAATTGAATTTATACTTGCATTTCAAACACATAGAAATCACATATTAACATGTATAATACATAACATCAACTCACATATTCATAACCCACATTTTCATTCATGTATAAGCTGTAACCTGGCCGAAAGTATACATATTCTCAAACATCCCAATGAATATCCTTTATAACTTTATCACATCTCAATATTCAACTTAACTTATTTCCAAAAGAAAAGTCAACTTCCACGTACCTGAACATTTAGTTCATTTAGTACATTCAATCATAGTTAATGTTACCCGTATACAGTCGAATAGGCATAAAGCCTAATATAATACATTGGCAAGAGATTTATTCTAGCGCATAACTCGTTTATCCAAAATTATCAGCATTCATAAAAAATTCTTACAGACTTTCGAATGTCGAAACTCAATCAAAATAATTTCTTGAACAAGATTAACAAAATAGTGTCCATTCAGCAATAGCACATATAACTTTATATACCGAGAATCTCATAGACTAAATCCATAACACATTTTCAACTAAGCACTTAAGTGTACATATAACATAAATCCATTCCTTAACAACATATCCACCATTTTTTTTTCACGTATCCACTTATAACAAAATTACAGCCGAAACAATAATCAATCGTCAATTTATATCTATTAATCCCCAATTCAAACTCAAATACCGAATATCAGTATCTAATTAAAATTCAACATCTAACTTCAATTCTACTTCCTAACATTTGTCAATTTAAAGAGCGTCGTACTTGTCTGAGTATGTCGTTTACTTAAAGCCATAGTCCAACCATGGTCTTACATGTTATCACATATCGGGTCGATGCCATGTCCTAGAGATGGTCTTACACAACATCTCAAATCAACGCCTACGTACCAGACGAGGTCATACATGAATCTCATTTCACACACTTAGTGCCCACTGACCGATCTCGCACACATAGTGCTCAGTTGAAGAACTCGTACATGCAGTGCCTCAATTACCGATCTCACACACATAGTGCTCGGTTAAAGGAATTTGCACACACAGTGCCTCAATTACCAATCTCGCACACATAGTGCTCGGTTAAAGGAATTTGCACACACAGTGCCTCTAATCATTCGCACATATAATGCCCATATTCATTCGTTATTACACATTGAAATGACTTAACCAAGTCTATAAAATGTCATATATGTACACTTTAAACATATTCTTTCATTTAACTTTGAATTCATATAGTAATGAACACTTAAACCTTGCTCGAATCACCGGCATTAAGCCTGCTAGGCACGAAGACCCGAATACACATCACCGGCACGAAGGTTGCTAGGCACGAAGACCCGAATACACATCACCGGCACGAAGCCTGCTAGGCACGAAGGCCCGAATACACATCACCGGCACGAAGCCTGCTAGGCACGAAGGCCCGAATACACATCACCGGCACGAAGCCTGCTAGGCACGAAGGCCCGAATACACATCACCGAGTTTCATGCATATTTATTCACATTTTAATACATTTCATATAGCATATCATATTTTTAATTCACTTACTTCGTTTCAATATATACATATCATATACACCTTGACATTATATCATAGATATCATTTACATGTAGGCTCATTCCAAATACATTATTTTCTCTTCAAAGTTCTCATTCACATATTTAAAACATAACATCATATATAACATTAACAAAGCATAAACTACACAGCAATTCCATCTCTAATAGATGACATATATATGTATATATTTCGCCCATTTACATAAAATCCTGAACCAAAATATAACTTCTCATGCATACAATATACATCACTATTATCCTAATATACTTTTCCATATTTATTTCATAACATATTCAGCAAAAATTACATTGCATTTCAATACTTCAAATGTATATCATACTTCTATTCATACCTTTCTCAATTTTGACACATCATAAGCATGTTTCAATCCTCTCAATACCATCTGCTATAGCTTGATCGGGATCGGAATTCAGTATATTATGAAAAACACATTTTAACTGTCAGAAATCATCACACTACCATTTTATCACTTTATGGCATGTATGGCTAGACTCACACATGCTACGTTAGTCCTAAAATCGACTAAACCGTAGCTCAGATACCAATAAAAATGTAACACCCCTATATCGTAACCGTCGCCGGAATAGGACGAGACGTTACCAGAAATTAGGAATCGGATCAGAACAGTAAAATTTTGAACCTTTTCTTAAATAAAAGATCATTTATTTATATAACTAATAGACACAAACAAAGATCAAATTTAAAACTTATAAAAGTAAACTTCTATAAGATGCCATATTCGCATGGCTTATATACAATAGTCAAAATATCATTCTACTTATAGTCTAACCTATACATGCCATAAGCTAAGTCCAAATCACATGATTACCACAATAGTAGATAGTGTGACGAAGTGCTAACGATCCCCGAGATAATAGTAAGAGTCAACGATCTACAAAAATAAATAGAGAAATATAACATTCAAAGTAAGCTTTCATAAGCTTAGTAAGTATTAAGCAATTTAAACAGATGAACTTACAAACAAACCAAATGTTCGAAATCACATAACACTTTCTGAGTACAATACTATTTGGCCGGTTATGCACAAACACATATAATTTTTCTCCGTTTATACTCAAACTCATATAAACATAGTATTTACAAGCTTCCGGATTAACTTTAATTCTTTCAAATTTCACTAGTGTATCATTTCTTACCCACACTTACTTTCAACATTCATAGTTAAATGGCATATCGAAAACTATCTCGTAACTTTGCATAATGACTGAATCCACACATATACAAATATACATATGAATTTACAACATCTTTTCATATGCATCTCATTACACATTCTTAATTCCGTCGGATCAATCTCACATATATAATATATATATCACATACCGAATCACTTAATGTGTAATACGAGTTCAATTTATCATCTAAGCATAGGATCTCGTAGTCATATACTTTATCGAATTCACTAGCATTTGGCCTGCGAGGTATAAAACCTGAACATAACACCAGCACGAAGCCTACAGAACTTTAAACCCGGATACAATCTCAGCACAATTTATTTTATATACTTTTTACTAACTTTGGCCTCATCAAATATGTAATAATACCCACTTTTCACAATTGGTCATTCGGCCACATTATATACACATAAGCACATATATAAGATAATGCTTTTATCATTACTTGCAAATACATCATATACTTTGCTTTCATTTAAATAACCACTCGGCCATATTACATTTCT
The DNA here is from genome assembly GCA_025698475.1 of Gossypium anomalum. Taxonomy (NCBI): domain Eukaryota; kingdom Viridiplantae; phylum Streptophyta; class Magnoliopsida; order Malvales; family Malvaceae; genus Gossypium; species Gossypium anomalum. The sequence continues at coordinate 48,261,657 of CM046963.1, forward strand.
AAGTAACTATTCGGCCTCACTATACAACTAAGATAGCACACATTTTCATAAAGGCCATTCAGATAACTTGCACACATTTAATATTAGCCATTTCGGCCTCACCACATATACATATCTTGTACATCAATTTCATCATATCAAAACCACTTATATATCATTTCCTAATGTCACAATTCAAAATTCACATATGGTCTTAATCAATATCTTATAAGCAACTCAAACAGTTTTATCAATGTTTGCAACATAATCACAAATTCACTACAAGCTGTCTTCCTGAGCAACAGTCATTAATTTATTTGTAACTGGAGCTACGAAACTCCAAATCAAGTGCCATTAATTTTCCCTAAAAATATACTCATATATCTTTCATCCATAAAATTTTCATAATTTTTGGTTTGGCTAATCAATACCAGATTTTTCTTAAAGTTTCCCCTGTTTCACTATATGACTAATCTGACCACTCTTCACTTCGAATCAAATTTCTCATTGTACAGAATTCAAAATATGTTCTCGTTGATTTCATTTGAAACTAGACTCATTAATCTTTAACTATATAATTTTTTTAGCCTCTAACTCAACTCCAATAATTTATGGTGATTTTCTAAAATCACGCTATTGCTGCTGTCCCAAGCAGATCTATTACAATTTACCCTTAAATTTCCAAAAGTTCAAACACTTAAGAACTTACTAAGATCTCAACTTCCCTTCTTCAATTTCCTAATCACATTAGTAGTTTCACTTACTTTGTAACATTAATCCACAATTCATCTCATAATTCATTCGGTAATTTCATCACATAATTTATTAAAATACCATTTCCTTATATTGATTTCAAATACATTCAAGAATTTGAAGCATAATTTCATAGCCAAATGTAATCACTATTTGGCATTTACAAGATATTCATAGTATTTTATTCGCGTCTTAACTCATGATGCTTCAGGTTATCCCATCTTATTTCATGTATTCAAAATACCATTCACACATATTAGTCCATAAGACATTTGGCTATCACACAAAGTCCTCACTAAATTCATACTCATTCTATTTACCATTACTTAACTGAAACACAGAGATCATATATCATTCTCTAAAACTCTTTTAGCATATACCTCATTTCCATGCACAATTCAATCGAGAAAGTTAGCCATTTTTGGCTCATAATATGAACATTGTTAATCATTCGAAAATATATATATTTATTTATCACATATACTAAAACTTTATTCTATATTCATTTAATCTTTACACACATAAATTCAACTTAATCGTTTAAGAGCTTACCTCAAAAGTTATCGTACGGCTATATCGACTACACGACTACCTTCATTTTTTCCTCGATCTGAGTTTGTCCCCATAAGCTCTTGATGCTCAATCGTCAATTTTTAACTTCAATTTGCAAACGGCAATGTCATCACTTTACTTAACAGAAATTAAATTTCATTACTTAAACTATCCACGGCAATCACCTTCCGAGCACCTTAATTTTTCTTTAAGCTAAACCACCTCATAGCATACATATACACATTCGGCTAATTATAAAACAAAATCAGCACTCATAACTGAATCATTAACTAAAATCACATTTGGTAATATGCTTAAATAATCTTCAATATTTAATAACATCTAAAACTAATTTGCTTGAGGTGCCATGAATTATTCAAATTGGCCGAATATCATTGAATTTCTAAAATTATGCTTATAAACACTTGGCTGAATTTCACATATTGAAGCCACTTATATATATTATTCAAAGTATTTAACAACACTTAAAAATCCAAAACCATAAAACTCAATTCATATAACACCTTCAAAGACACTCAAACAACCCATATATTTCAAAATTTCACATTTTAACCATTAAATTTCCACATTTCACAATTTAATCCAAAATTGACATTTTTACCAAAATTCACTTAACAAAACTTATTAATCTAACATCAAAGATTTATTTTCTATCATTGAACATCAAGATAATCAAACATTCAATAATGCCATCATCCAAATACGTTAACAATTTTAAAATTAGAGGTACGGGCTAGCTAGAATACGAAGCAACGATCTCAAAAACATAAAAATTATCAAAAACCGAACACAAAACATACCTAAATCACTTCATGCAAGTGCCGAAACTAAGGAAGCTTCAATGGCTTTCTTTTTCTCCTCCATATTCGGCCAAGAAATAAAATTTGCATGGCCATTTTATGTTTTATTTTTATTTAATACATTTTAATATTCCATTTACCTTTTTGTCCTTTATAATAATACATAATTTCATATATGCCAAACCACCAATCTCCACTATCATAAAGTAATGGTTTAATTGATAAATAGGGACTTCTACTTTAGTAAAACATGGAAAATAAACACTTAAACAATTAGAATGCAACTTTTGCATTTTACGCGATTTAGTCCTTTTTGCTTAATTAACTATCGAAACGATAAAATTTTTCAACGAAACTTTAATACCATCTTTTTGCCACTCCGTTAATATTTATAAAAATATTTACGACTCGGTTTATAGAAATGAGGTCCCGATACCTCATTTCCTAAACCCACTTGACCTTAGAGTCATACCACTTGAACTTAATAAATCACTTATAAAGCAAATATCACAATATCAAAAACATTTTTAAAATCACAATTAGCTCCTAAATATTAAATATAATATTTACAAACCTACTAGTCGGATTTGGTGACCCCGAAACCACTATTCCAGTTAATCCTAAAAACGGGCTGTTACACCCCTAATTTATTTACTTTCTATTATGCACTCTTACTTAAACTCACCTTTCTAGTCAGCAACATGATGGAGCAAACATAGTGGTGCTGACTTACTCGACAATTCTAATTTTGGCATGCCTACTATCCTTTATTTAATAATGCCAAGGCAAAAATGACTGAATTTTGGCTTCAAAAGTCCCTAACTTCATTAGAAGATACTACAACTCGAAAAAACTGAGTATAGGACATCTCATTTTTTAAAAATTAATTTTCAAGCAACCAATCCTAAAATAAATTTACCCAATCCACTGTCACATGTTCTAAGTGTATTGAAGAATCTCAGCTCATCATCGAACATCATAAGTACAGATTGTACTCCTCATAGGTAAACAATACGTAATAGTTATATTATCGTGGCAAAGCAGATTTAACTAAACTAAAATGACTATACTGAAATGATCATACATTCTAAATGCATAACACCCCGCAAACCTAAAGGATGCATTTTCCTCAATGCATGATTAGATATATAAGAGAACAACCAAAAGAGAAATTTTTACAACAAATGCCATAGCAAAAGAAATGAAATGAAAGATGCATGAAAGAAAGTAAAAAACTTAGTTGGCTTGGACTAGCATGTAAATACTTCATTCTACCCGACGAGTGGATTTCCAGGCACTGATTTTGTACTTCCACTTCTTCTTTTTAGGGGTAATTTCTTCCCCTTCCTTGTCAGGTTTCGTGAGTTCATCAATCAAACGATTAGTGTCACGGTCTTGTGCAAATATGGGCCTGGCGGTGAAGGTGGAATAGGGTATTTCCCTTTGGTGGTCACAATGGTGGAAGTATCATCCTTTTTCCCTTCTTCCTCCTTCTCAGCATTTAGGGATGCCGTCTTTTTAGGCTCTTCCATAGTAATTTGAGTAGGTGCCTCGGTAGTAAGTTGAGTGGGTGCTTCAGTAATAGCTTCAGTGGGCTCCTTGGCAACACCATAAAATGGGAGAAAGGTGGTTAGGAAGATAGGAAATTCTGACATTGGCTTTGTAAAATTCTATTATAGGGATTTACTTAGAGCCAAATCCCTACTCCTCACATAAGCCCAATATTCAACTTGTTGCTGCTAGGCCGTGCCATCTCCTCAGCTAGGTGAAACTACTGTGTTTCAAAAAGGAACATCCTCTGCTCTAGCTGTTTGAAGGAGTTATACTATTTGCTGTTTAAGGGAGCTACAAGAAACTGGAGGTGTTGTTGTGGGAGTATGTGTAGTAGAGGAAGTGGGGGCATGGCTATGTTGAGTTGCCCTGGTAGCATCAGTGCCTTGGATATTAGCAAAGATGGTCCTGGTCAGCCCACCCTTGTTAAGGGTGATATTCTCCTCCGTATTGAGAGGGACTCGGGCGGTTCGACATAGATTAGTAATAAGTGAGGGAAAGTTTAAACTACCCACATTCTTTTTAGCACATCGATGTACTTCTTGAAAAATGATCCTTCCAAAATTAATCCTTCTCCCTTTTATAATAGGGTAGCAAAAGCATTCTTTCTTTTGAAATAGTTGTATTGTATGTAGACAGCATAAGTCGGCTCTTCAGGAAATGATAATAAATTTTCCTAATAGGCTTCACTAAAGCCTTCTCAATAGTATAACACTCCTGACTGGAAACAGTCCATCGTGTTCCTTTGATACATAAATCCTCTAATACCTGGGCTAAACCTTCAATGGTAATACTTTCAACAAATGGCGTGTGTTCATCCTGTATACCTGCAAGACCAAATTATACATTAATATGGTCTTCATAAAAAGGAACAGAAGTACCTCTTACATAGATAAAAGGGGAATCTAAAGAGTTGACATGGGCATAAAATTCTTGAACAAGTTGTCCTAAAACATCCTTAGGGTACAAACAAAAAATATTCCACCCATGTTTTTCTACTATGGAGGACACAGATTCATCGTATCCCATATATGGTTCATCTTTAAACAAGAACCCTTGCTCAAAATAGAAAGGGTGCTTCGTGATGTTTCTATTGTATCTCGTGGCTGCGACTCTATTAAATAATATATTTAGCTAAGTAGCACCAGCCCTTGATGATTTAGCAGTTTTGGAGGCAGTTTTGACGCGAGCCATTGGAGAAAATTGGCAGAAATCTTGGAGAATGTAGTGGAAGAAAAGGTAAGAGAGATTGGAGAGAAAGAGTAATAAAAAAGAAAATTTTAAGGGAAACCTAAGAGACGTGAGCAGTTGAGGAGAGAATAATAAGGGAGATAATGATAACAGTTCAGCAAAAGTGAAACGTGCTAGGGAAGTTGTGTGACATGGAGGAAGAAAGAAGAAAATTTAAAGAATTTTTTTGGAGGGGAATGTGAACTGCCGTAATCCATAAACAAAAAGTTTAACTTCTGTTCCATGGGTTTGCCAGGTAACAAAAATTGGCCGAGCTAATAAATGAAAAAAATTCTCTCCCATTGGACTTATCTGCCTAATCGTCCTCACGTTACCCATTTCACAGTTTGTCGCAATGCTACAACAAACTCCACTTAATATCATAACTACTCAGTTCACATTCTTTATTCTGTCCCTGGAAAAAAAACTATTCAAAAATAAAAATGAAAATAGTATTAAAAATAAAAGTAAAGTAATTGAAGAAAAAACAGATAAAAGAAATTGTTAGCTCAAACACCTTGGAGATCAATTGAGTGCTTTTCTCGATCTACATGGGCACCCCAGTAGTGTTTTAAGTGTTGCTCATTAACATTAAATGTGACCCCAGTTTTCAAATCTTTGATATCAATAGCTCCATGAGGATCCACTTAGGCTACTTCAAAAGGACCTGACTAGCGAGAATTTAATTTACCAAGAAACAGATTGAGCCTAGAGTTAAATAACAACACCTGTTGTCCTGGTTCAAATTACTGTAGCATGATTCTTTTATTGTGTCAACGCTTAGTCTTTTCCTTATACATCTTGGCATTCTCATATGCTTGTGCTCGGAACTCCTCCATTTTATTCAATTCTAACAACCTTTTATGTCCAACAGCAACCCAATCCATGTTCAGCTTCTTAATAACCCAAAATTCTTTGTGCTCAAGTTCAACAGGAAGGTGACATGGCTTACCATAGATAAGCTTAAAAGGTGACATCCCCAATGGCATTTAGTACACAGTACAATATACCCACAAAGCTTCATCCAATCTGGTAGACAAATCCTTATGAGCAGGATTCACCACTTTTTCTAAAAAAAATCAATTTCTCTAATCGAAATTTCACCTTGTCCATTTGTTTAGAGGTGATATGTTGCGGCAATATTATATTTCACCCCATATAGCTACAAAGCATTTGCTACCAACTTACAATCAGAATGAGACCCCTTATCACTAATAATGGCTCTAGGTGTACCAAATCTTGTAAAAATATTCTTGTGTAGAAACTTCATTATTCACCTTGCATCATTATTAGGAAAGGCAACAACCTTGGCCCAGTTAGAGACATAGTCCACTGCTAATAGCTACACTTTACCCACTGAAGGTGGAAATGGACCCATAAAGTCTATTCCCCATACATCAATCAACTCAATCTCTAGTATACTTTGTAATGGCATTTCGTGTCTCCTAAATAGATTTTCAGTTCTCTGAAAATGGTCGTATAACTGATAGAATTCATGAGCATTCTTGGACAAACTTGGCCAATAAAATCCTGACTAAAGTACTTTGGCAGCAGCCCTCATCCCTCCAAATGTCATCCGTACAGAGTTGAATGACTGTAGAATGCTATGTATTTCGTTATCAGGAACACATTTCATAATTATTTGATCAGCACAATGTTTAAACAAGAAAGGTTCATCCCAATAATAGTACATGGCATCATGAAGAAATTTTCGTCTTCTCTAACTATTGAGATCGGGTGGCAACACACCACTCACTAAATAGTTCACTAGATCGACATACCAAGGTAATGTCGTGGCAACTAACAACTACTCATGTGGAAATTATTCTTTAATAAGTGTATCATGATCATCTTCACTTCTAGATTCTAACCTCAAAAAGTGATCAGCCAATTGATTGTCAGTCCCTTTCCGATTTCTAATTTCCAAGTCAAACTCCTGTAGCAACAATATCCACCTAATCAACCTCGACTTAGCATCTTTCTTGTTTATTAGATAATTACTATTAGAGTAATCTGTGTAGACTATGACTTTTATACCAACTAGATAAGAACAAAATTTATCGAACGTGAACACCACAACCAATAACTCATTTTCTGTGGTGGTGTAGTTAAGTTATGCTTCTGATAAAGTTCTGCTAGCATAGTATATTGCCCGCAATATTTTGTCTCTCCTTTGCCCCAACATTGCTCCCATAGCATAATCGTTGGTGTCACACATGATTTCAAAAGCCAATGTCTATTCCGGAGCTACTACAATTAGTGCTACTATAGGTCTTTTCTTTTACTCTACAAAGGCTATGAAACAATGTTCATCAAAATTAAAAGGTCTATTTTGGTCCAAAAAAAGTACACAAGGGTTTAGATATCTTCAAAAAATCCTTAATGAATATTCTAATACCCTAAAAAATTTGAAAAAACTTGCATGACCTAAAAAACTTCTAATACCCTTGACAATTTTTCTATCCCTTAAATTCCTCTTTGTGATATCCTATGCCCCAGGAAAATTCCTTCACGAACCATGAAGTGGCATTTCTCCCAATATATAACAAAATTCATTTCTTCACAGCGACACAGAACCAATTCCAGATTTTTCAAACAATCTTCAAAATCATTCCCTAACACAGAAAAATCGTCCATGAAGACTTGAAAAAAATTTCTTCCGTGTCAGAGAATATAGCCATCATACAACGTTGAAAAGTTGTGGGGGCATTAAATAACATGAATGAAATCCATCTGAACACAAAAGTACCATATAGACATGTGAAAGTTGTCTTCTTTTGGTCATTGGGGGCTATGGCAATCTGATTATATCTCGAATAACTGTCCAAAAAATAGGAGAAAGTTTTCCTAGCTAATCTATCCAACATCTGATCATTGAATGGTAGGGGAAAATGGTCCTTCCTAGTTGCCTTGTTAAACTTACGGTAATCTATACATACTCTCCATCCTGTGACAGTGCAAGTTGGTATGAACTCATTTTTGTCATTACTTACCACTGTGACACCTCTTTTCTTGGGTACACATTGCAAGGACTCACCCATGAGGTGTCTGAAATCGATTAAATGATGCCAGCGTCAAGCCAGTTAATAATCTCTTTATTGAAAACTTCTTTCATGATCGGATTTAGTCGTCTCAACTGTAACATCTCAATTTTGGGCCTAGTCGAAATAGTGGTTTCGAGACCACAAATCTAAAGTAGAAATAATTATTTTATGAATGTGTAGAGGTTTATGATATGTTTGCATGATTGTATGAAAGTTTCATTAAGAAATTTTGTTGATAGAGTGTCCAGTTTGATTTTTAGGACTAAATTGAAAAAGTTTCAAAATATGTGATTCTAGAAGGTTTATGCATGAAATAGCTATGGATTATTAATTAGAGGTCCTTAAATAGTAATTTGACCAATTTCTATTTTTATGGACAAAAATGGACATGAATAGGTAAAATTTCAAAGTTTAGTAAAAAGGGCATTTTGGTCATTCAGTAAATAAAAGAATAAAAAGGGAAAACAAAGCCAAAAATTGTCCATCTTCTTCAACCCTTGACTGAATTTCATAAGGGACTCCGTAGCAATGGTTTTTTCACTTTTAAGCTTGATAGTAAGTGCATCCTAGCCCCGTTTTTAATGTTCTTTACATTTTTGAAGTTGTTATCAACTGATCTAGCCATTTCTACCATTTATTTGAGCTAGGGTTGACGTCTAGGGTTTGACCCATGTGTGACATGCATGTATTTTGATGTTTCATGGTAGATTATGAAATTTTGATGTGTGATAAACAACTTTTACTAAGTGATTTTTCATGGAAACACCTAAAAAGGACATATTTGTAAAAGTTGTAAAATGTGTAGTAAAAATCTGATTTGATGAAAAATGTGCGCTGATATAAGCATGTGTGTGGGTCGACTAGGCTTGAGTAACAAAGAAATTGAATGCATTTCATTTTACGAGCCTAAGGACTAATTTGTAAATAGTGAAAGTTTAGGGGCAAAACTATAATTTTGCCAAAGTATGGTTTCTGGACTGATTTGAACAATGTGGTAATTAAATGAGCTAAATTTTCTATTATAGATCAAAACGGAGTCCGGACCTAGACTGGGAAAAGAACAAGGTTGCGGACTAAATCGAATTAGTTAGCCATATTTTGTACCGAGGTAAGTTCATGTGTAAATAATACAATATTATGATCATATTTTTAATGACATGTCACTACGACCCCATGTGATGTATATGATAATGTGATCTGGGTGCTGGTCATGTACGTCCTACCGGTGGCTAGGTAGTCCGGCATGTGTTACGGATACCTGATAGCTTGTGTGAGCAGCCCGTGTAGCTACGTCTTAATCGTCATCTTGTGTGAGCAAACCCATGATTAGCTCGAGAGCGAGCCTTTATGTGATATGAAATATGAGGTAGCTTTAGCTACATATGTGGCACTTGTGTGCAAAGACCTTCCGTGTATCCGTTTAGTATTCCAAGTGTTCAACGGGTATGTCAACAACGAGAAAGAGTATGTTAAGTCACAAGTTAGTACAGGTATGTACGTAAAACTCACAAGAACGTGCTTGTTAAGTGATGAGCTTTTGGTAAGATTATGAATGATAAAGTTATGCTTATGAAACCATGATGATAAATATGTGATTTTTGTTAAGTTAAATTGTATGATATTCATGCTAAATGTTGCTTAATATTGTTTATTATTGCATTTGAACTTACTAAGCTTTATGCTTACTCCCTTTCCTTTTCATTTTCTTATAGTATCGCCAAGCTAGCTCGAGAATCGAAGGACGTCAGAGCTCGATTCACATAATCAAATCAATCCTTTGGGTATTTATGATTTCACATTTTGAGTATGGCATGTATAGGGGACTTGGTCTTTTTGTGTACGTGTCATATTAATTTGGCCAAGTGTGTTGGCTTATAATGATTTGATGATTCATTTTGTATATGGCAATGAGATATGGCTTATATTTATTATTGGGTTGTAAGCCTATTTATACATGCATGCATGTGCCTATGCCTTGAGATGTGGATTGTGATTGTGTATATGATGGGTTATGTTATTGGTTATGAATGCTTGTTGATTTAATCGAGATGAGTTGGTACAATGATAGCTAAGGTCTGAATGTGAAAAAAGGAAGCGAAGTTATAATTCTTAATGCATGAGAATTGGTAATTTGGCTTGAAAAAATATGGTGTCTTGTGCATGTATAAGTTGATATGGTGTTGCCATGAGCATGACTTTTTTGATGATCTTTAAGTACTCAATTATGCCATGTTAAGTACCTTTAAAGTTATGTATGTGCTTGATTATATAACGGTGGAAAATGGTTTGGAAAATAGCCTCAAAATTGTCCAAATGTGAAAAATGGAATAATCTATGAGAATTGTTAATTTGGCTTGGCAAAGTATGGTGCCTTGTGCATGTATAAGTTGATATTGTGTTGCCATGAGTATGACTTTTTTGATGATGTTTAAGTACTCAAGTATGCCATGTTAAGCACCTTTAAAGTTAAGTATGTGCTTGATTATATAATGGTGGAAAATGGTTTGTAAAATAGCCTCAAAATTGTCGACACGGGTATGTTTCTAGGCCGTGTGTGACACACGGTTTGCCCCATGGGCGTGTGATCCGGCCGTGTGTCCCCTGCACCTTATTTGAGAAACAGAATGCCCAGTAGCAAGTACACAAGCGCGAGACCTGATGATGTCTCTCGGCCCTGTGAGGGACACGGCCTTAGGACATGGGCGTGTGCCCAGGCCGTGTGAATCTGCACCTTAATTGTGAAAATTAAATTTGCCACACGGCCTAGCACACGGGCATGTGACTTGGCCGTGTGTCCCTATTTTGTTGATGATGTCATAAACAGAGAGTTACATAGGCTGAGGACACGGGCGTGCCCCAAGCCACACGGGCGTGTGAGACCGCACGGCCTACCTACACGGGCGTGTAACCCTCCAAAGCATGAAATTTTCTAAGTGTTGTAAAAATTTTGAAAGTTTTTGATTTAGTCTCGAACCACTCCCAATGTCCGTTTTGGGACCCGTAGGCTCGTAATAGGGATGGTATGAATGTATATGAAAACTTTTAATGTGGATGGAAATTTAAGTCTCGGTTCTGCATGATTGCTTGTGTATAAGTTCTGTAATGCCTCGTACCCTATTCCAGCATTGAATACGAGTAAGGGGTGTTACATCTACCATTCAATGTAATTGCTAGGGCAATCCTCTAAAAATCTTATACATGAAGAATGCGGGGCTAATTCCCTTTATATCAGTGAGGTCCATCCCAATGCCTTCCTAAATCACGAGAAGAACTTCTAACAACCTTGCCTCTTGCTCGGGTGTTAGCTTTTGTAAATTATTACCGTAAAGGTACTATTTTGGTTGAAATATGCATACTTCAAATACTATAGAAAAGGTTTTAACTCCAGTGTAGGAGGTTCTTTTATAGAAGGTTTAGGAGGATTGAAAGGTTGATTTGATAAATCCAAGGGTTCAAACCTCTTCCCTAGTCTATCTACTATCTGCTTGGCTTTCATAAATTCACTGAATTCCTTAAAACTTACTGTATCACTCTACTCAAGTGAGTCTTCATCAACTTAGGAATCTTGTGGAAATATTTGGTTAATTCCTCCATTGTTGTTTTTATCAACCCAATGGCGTGGCATTCGTCATTAACATCAACACATTTCAAAGCTGTAAACACATTGAAGGTAACCTGTCGATCATTTACCTTCCTGTACATCAATTAAAGTCTTCTAGTAGAAAGAAAAGATCTTTCAAGAATAATTAACACATCTTGGTTAGCACACGGGCGTGTGATCCGGCCATGTGTCCCCTGCACCTTATTTGAGAAACAGAATGCCCAGTAGCAAGTACACGAGCACGAGACCCAACCATGTCCCTCGGCCCTGTGAGGGACACGGCCTTAGGACATGGGCGTGTGCCCAGGCCGTGTGAAGTTTACACCTTAATTGTGAAAATTAAATTCGCCACACGGCCTAGCACACAGGTGTGTGACTTGGCCGTGTGTCCCTATTTTGTTGATGACACCATAAACAGAGAGTTACATAGGCTGAGGACACGGGCATGCCCCAAGCCACACGGGCGTGTGAGACCGCACGGCCTACCTACACGGGCGTATAACCCTCCAAAGCATGAAATTTTCTAAGTGTTGTAAAAATTTTGAAAGTTTTTTATTTAGTCTCGAATCACTCCCAATGTACGTTTTGGGCCCCGTAGGCTCGTAATAGGGACGGTATGAATGTATATGAAAAGTTTTAATGTGGATGGAAATTTAAGTCTCGGTTCTGCATGATTGCTTGTGTATAAGTTCTGTAATGCCTCGTACCCTATTCCAGCATTGACTATGAGTAAGGGGTGTTGCATCTACTATTCAATGTAATTGCTAGGGCAATCCTCTAAAAAAATCTTATACATGAAGAATGCAGGGCTAGTTCCCTTTATATCAGCCGAGGTCCATCCCAATGCCTTCCTAAATCACAGAAGAACTTCTAACAACCTTGCCTCTTGCTCGGGTGTTAGCTTTGCAGAAATTATTACCAGAAAGGTACTATTTTGGTTGAAATATGCATACTTCAAATACTATAGAAAAGGTTTTAACTCCAGTGTAGGAGGTTCTTTTATAAAAGGTTTAGGAGGATTGAAAGGTTGATTTGATAAATTCACTGAATTCCTTAAAACTTACTGTATCACTCTACTCAAGTGAGTCTTCATCACTGCCGGAATTACTGTGGAAATATTTGGTTAATTCCTCCATTGTTGTTTTTATCAACCCAATGGCGTGGCATTCGTCATTAACATCAACACATTTCAAAGCTGTAAACACATTGAAGGTAACCTGCTGATCATTTACCTTCCTGTACATCAATTAAAGTCTGCCAGTAGCAAGAAAAGATCTTTCAAGAATAATTAACACATCTTGGTTAGCACACGGGCGTGTGATCCGGCCGTGTGTCCCCTGCACCTTATTTGAGAAACAGAATGCCCAGTAGCAAGTACACGAGCACGAGACCCAACCATGTCTCTCGGCCCTGTGAGGGACACGGCCTTAGGACATGGGCGTGTGCCCAGGCCGTGTGAAGTCTGCACCTTAATTGTGAAAATTGAATTCGCCACACGGCCTTACACACGGGTGTGTGACTTGGCCGTGTTTCTCTATTTTGTTGATGACATCATAAACAGAGAGTTACACAGGCTGAGGACACGGGCGTGCCCCAAGCCACGCAGGCGTGTGAGACCGTACGGCCTACCTACACGGGCGTGTAACCCTCCAAAGCATTAAATTTTCTAAGTGTTGTAGAAATTTTGAAAGTTTTCGGTTTAGTCTCGAACCACTCTCAATGTACGTTTTGGGCCCTGTAGGCTCGTAATAGGGACGGTATAAATGTATATGAGAAGTTTTAATGTGGATGGGAATTTCAGTCTCAGTTGTGCATGATTACTTGTGTATAAGTTCGGTAATGCCTCGTACTGTATTCCGGCATTGAATACGAGTAAGGGGTGTTACATCTACTATTCAATGTAATTGCTAGGGCAATCCTCTAAAAAAATCTTATACATGAAGAATGCAGGGCTAATTCCCTTTATATCAGCCGAGGTCCATCCCAATGCCTTCCTAAATCACAGAAGAACTTCTAACAACCTTGCCTCTTGCTCGGGTGTTAGCTTTGCAGAAATTATTACCTGAAAGGTACTATTTTGGTTGAAATATGCATACTTCAAATACTATAGAAAAGGTTTTAACTCCAGTGTAGGAGGTTCTTTTATAGAAGGTTTAGGAGGATTGAAAGGTTGATTTGATAAATCCAAGGGTTCAAACCTCTTCCTAGTCTATCTACTATATCGCTTGGCTTTTATAAATTCACTTTGAATTCCTTAAAACTTCATTGTATCACTCTACTCAAGTGAGTCTTCATCATCGCTTAGAATTATTGTGGAAATATTTGGTTAATTCCTCCATTGTTGTTTTTATCAACCTAATGGCGTGGCATTCGTCATTAACATCAACACATTTCAAAGTCAGTAAACACATTGAAGGTAACTCTTTGATCATTTACCTTCCTGTACATCAATTAAAGTCCGCAAGAGCAAGAAAAGATCTTTCAAGAATAATTAACACATCTTGGTTAGCACTTTGCAGGCGTGTGATCGGCTGTGTGTCCTCGCATCTTATTTGAGAAAGCAGAATGCCCGATGCAAGTACACGAGCACGAGACCCAACCATGTCTCTCGGCCTGTGAGGACACGGCCTTAGGACATGGGCGTGTGCCTGGGCCGTGAAGTCTCGCACCTTAATTGTGAAAATTGAATTCGCCACACGGCCTTACACACGGGTGTGTGACTTGGCCGTGTTTCTCTATTTTGTTGATGACATCATAAACAGAGAGTTACACAGGCTGAGGACACGGGCATGCCCCAAGCCACACAGGCGTGTGAGACCGTACGGCCTACCTACACGGGCGTGTAACCCTCCAAAGCATTTAATTTTCTAACTGTTGTAGAAATTTTGAAAGTTTTCGGTTTAGTCTCGAACCACTCCCAATGTACGTTTTGGGACCTGTAGGCTCGTAATAGGGACGGTATAAATGTATATGAGAAGTTTTAATGTGGATGGGAATTTCAGTCTTGGTTCTGCATGATTATTTGTGTATAAGTTCGGTAATGCCTCGTACTGTATTCCGGCATTGAATACGAGTAAGGGGTGTTACATCTACTATTCAATGTAATTGCTAGGGCAATCCTCTAAAAAAATCTTATATATGAAGAATGCAGGGCTAATTCCCTTTATATCAGCCAAGGTCCATCCCAATGCCTTCCTAAATCACAGAAGAACTTCTAACAACCTTGCCTCTTCCTCGAGTGTTAGCTTTGCAGAAATTATTACCAGAAAGATACTATTTTGGTTGAAATATGCGTACTTCAAATACTATAGAAAGGGTTTTAACTCCAGTGTAGGAGGTTCTTTTATAGAAGGTTTAAGAGCATTGAAAGGTTGATTTGATAAATCCAAGGGTTCAAACCTCTTCCCTAGTCTATCTACTATCTGCTTGGCTTTCATAAATTCACTGAATTCCTTAAAACTTACTGTATCACTCTAGTCAAGTGAGTCTTCATCACTGCTGGAATTACTGTGGAAATATTTGGTTAATTCCTCCATTGTTGTTTTTATCAACCCAATGGCGTGGCATTCGTCATTAACATCAACACATTTCAAAGCTGTAAGCACATTGAAGGTAACCTGCTGATCAATTACCTTCAGGGTTAGCTCGCCTCTCTGTACATCAATTAAAGTCTGCCAGTAGCAAGAAAAGATCTTTCAAGAATAATTAACACATCTTGGTTAGGACACGGGCGTGTGATCTGGCCTGTGTCCCCTGTACCTTATTTGAGAAACAGAATGCCCAGTAACAAGTACACGAGCACGAGACCCAACCATGTCTCTCGGCCCTGTGAGGGACACGGCCTTAGGACATGGGCGTGTGCCCAGGCCGTGTGAAGTCTGCACCTTAATTGTGAAAATTAAATTCGCCACACGGCCTAGCACACGGGCGTGTGACTTGGCCGTGTTTCCCTATTTTGTTGATGACGTCATAAACAGAGAGTTACACAGGCTGAGGACACAGGCGTGCCCCAAGCCACACAGGCGTGTGAGACCGCACGGCCTACCTACACGGGCGTGTAACCATCCAAAGCATGAAATTTTTTAAGTGTTGTAAAAATTTTGAAAGTTTTTGATTTAGTCTCGAACCACTCCCAATGTACGTTTTGGGCCCCGTAGGCTCGTAATAGGGACGATATGAATGTATATGAAAAGTTTTAATGTGGATGGAAATTTAAGTCTCGGTTCTGCATGATTGCTTGTGTATAAGTTCTGTAATGCCTCGTACCCTATTCCAGCATTGAATACGAGTAAGGGGTGTTACATCTACCATTCAATGTAATTGCTAGGGCAATCCTCTAAAAAAATCTTATACATAAAGAATGCAGGGCTAATTCTCTTTATATCAGCCGAGGTCCATCCCAATGCCTTCCTAAATCACAGAAGAACTTCTAACAATCTTGCCTCTTGCTCGGGTGTTAGCTTTGCAGAAATTATTACCAGAAAGGTACTATTTTGGTTGAAATATGCATACTTCAAATACTATAGAAAAGGTTTTAACTCCAATGTAGGAGGTTCTTTTATAGAAGGTTTAGGAGGATTGAAAGGTTGATTTGATAAATCCAAGGGTTCAAACCTCTTCCCTAGTCTATCTACTATCTGCTTGGCTTTCATAAATTCACTGAATTCCTTAAAACTTTCTGTATCACTCTACTCAAGTGAGTCTTCATCACTGCCAGAATTACTGTGGAAATATTTGGTTAATTCCTCCATTGTTGTTTTTATCAACCCAATGGCGTGGCATTAAATCATTAACATCAACACATTTCAAAGTGTAAACACATTGAAGGTAACCTGCTGATCATTTACCTTCCTGTACATCAATTAAAGTCTGCCAGTAGCAAGAAAAGATCTTTCAAGAATAATTAACACATCTTGGTTAGCACACGGGCGTGTGATCCGGCCGTCCCTGCACCTTATTTGAGAAACAGAATGCCCAGTAGCAAGTACCCAAGCACGAGACCCAACCATGTCTCTCGGCCTTGTGAGGGACACGGCCTTAGGACATGGGCGTGTGCCCAGGCCGTGTGAAGTCTGCACCTTAATTGTGAAAATTAAAGTCGCCAAACGGCCTAGCACACGGGCGTGTGACTTGGCCGTGTTTCCATATTTTGTTGATGACGTCATAAACAGAGAGTTACACAGGCTGAGGACACGGGCGTGTCCCAAGCCACACAGGTGTGTGAGACCGCACGGCCTACCTACACGGGCGTGTAACCCTCCAAAGCATGAAATTTTTTAAGTGTTGTAAAAATTTTGAAAGTTTTTGATTTAGTCTCGAACCACTCCCAATGTACGTTTTGGGCCCCGTAGACTCGTAATAGGGACGATATGAATGTATATGAAAAGTTTTAATATGGATGGAAATTTAAGTCTCGGTTCTGCATGATTGCTTGTGTATAAGTTCTGTAATGCCTCATACCCTATTCCAACATTGAATACGAGTAAGGGGTGTTACATCTACTATTCAATGTAATTGCTAGGGCAATCCTCTAAAAAAATCTTATACATGAAAAATGCAGGGCTAATTCCCTTTATATCAGCCGAGGTCCATCCCAATGCCTT
Source organism: Gossypium anomalum (assembly GCA_025698475.1). Classification (NCBI taxonomy): domain Eukaryota; kingdom Viridiplantae; phylum Streptophyta; class Magnoliopsida; order Malvales; family Malvaceae; genus Gossypium; species Gossypium anomalum. The sequence goes on from CM046963.1 coordinate 48,278,791, forward strand.
CCTAAATCACAGAAGAACTTCTAACAACCTTGCCTCTTGCTCGGGTGTTAGCTTTGCAGAAATTATTACCAGAAAGGTACTATTTTGGTTGAAATATGCATACTTCAAATACTATAGAAAAGGTTTTAACTCTAGTGTAGGAGGTTCTTTTATAGAAGGTTTAGGAGGATTGAAAGGTTGATTTGATAAATCCAAGGGTTCAAACCTCTTCCCTAGTCTATCTACTATCTGCTTGGCTTTCATAAATTCACTGAATTCCTTAAAACTTACTGTATCACTCTACTCAAGTGAGTCTTCATCACTGCCAGAATTACTGTGGAAATATTTGGTTAATTCCTCCATTGTTGTTTTTATCAACCCAATGGCGTGGCATTCGTCATTAACATCAACACATTTCAAAGCTGTAAACACATTGAAGGTAACCTGCTGATCATTTACCTTCCTGTACATCAATTAAAGTCTGCCAGTAGCAAGAAAAGATCTTTCAAGAATAATTAATATATCTTGGTTAGCACACGGGCGTGTGATCCGGCCGTGTGTCCCCTGCACCTTATTTGTGAAACAGAATGCCCAGTAGCAAGTACACGAGCACGAGACCCAACCATGTCTCTCGGCCCTGTGAGGGACACGGCCTTAGGACATGGGCGTGTGCCCAGGCCGTGTGAAGTTTGCACCTTAATTATGAAAATTAAATTCGCCACACGGCCTAGCACACGGGCGTGTGACTTGGCCGTGTTTCCCTATTTTGTTGATGACATCATAAACAGAGAGTTACACAGGCTGAGGACACGGGCGTGCCCCAAGCCACACAGGCGTGTGAGACCGCACGGCCTACCTACACGGGCGTGTAACCCTCCAAAGCATGAAATTTTTTAAGTGTTGTAAAAATTTTAAAAGTTTTTGATTTAGTCTCGAACCACTCCCAATGTACGTTTTGGGCCCCGTAGGCTCGTAATAGGGAAGATATGAATATATATGAAAAGTTTTAATGTGGATGGAAATTTAAGACTCGGTTCTACATGATTGCTTGTGTATAAGTTCTGTACTGCCTCGTACCCTATTCCAGCATTGAATATGAGTAAGGGGTGTTACATCTACTATTCAATGTAATTGCTAGGGCAATCCTCTAAAAAAATCTTATACATGAAGAATGCAGGGCTAATTCCCTTTATATCAGCCGAGGTCCATCCCAATGCCTTCCTAAATCACGGAAGAACTTCTAACAACCTTGCCTCTTGCTCGGGTGTTAGCGTTGCGTAAATTATTACCAGTAAAGGTACTATTTTGGTTGAAATATGCATACTTCAAATACTATAGAAAAGGTTTTAACTCAAAGTCTGAGGAGGTTCTTTTATAGAAGGTTTAGGAGGATTGAAAGGTTGATTTGATAAATCCAAGGGTTCAAACCTCTTCCCTAGTCTATCTACTATCTGCTTGGCTTTCATAAATTCACTGAATTCCTTAAAACTTGCTATATCACTCTACTCAAGTGAGTCTTCATCACTGCCAGAATTATGTGGAAATATTTGGTTAATTCCTCCATTCTTGTTTTTATCAACCCAATGGCGTGGCATTCGTCATTAACATCAACACATTTCAAAGTCAAACACATTGAAGGTAACTGCTTGATCATTTACCTTCCTGCACATCAATTAAAGTCTGCCAGTAGCAAGAAAAGATCTTTCAAGAATAATTAACACATCTTGGTTAGCACACGGGCGTGTGATCCGGCCGTGTGTCCCCTGCACCTTATTTGAGAAACAGAATGCCCAGTAGCAAGTACACGAGCACGAGACCCAACCATGTCTCTCGGTCCTGTGAGGGACACGGTCTTAGGATAGGGGCGTGTGCCCAGGCCGTGTGAAGTCTGCACCTTAATTGTGAAAATTAAATTCGCCACACGGCCTAGCACACGGGCGTGTGACTTGGCCGTGTTTCCCTATTTTGTTGATGACGCCATAAACAGAGAGTTACACAGGCTGAGGACACAGGCGTGCCCCAAGCCACACAGGCGTGTGAGACCGCAGGCCTACCTATACGGGCATGTAACCCTCCAAAGCATGAAATTTTCTAAGTGTTGTAAAAATTTTGAAAATTTTCGGTTTAGTCTCGAACCACTCCCAATGTACGTTTTGGGCCCTGTAGGCTCGTAATGGGGACGGTATGAATGTATATGAGAAGTTTTAATGTGGATGGGAATTTCAGTCTTGGTTCTGCATGATTGCTTGTGTATAAGTTCGGTAATGCCTCGTACTGTATTCTGGCATTGAATACGAGTAAGGGGTGTTACATCTACTATTCAATGTAATTGCTAGGGCAATCCTCTAAAAAATCTTATACATGAAGAATGCGGGGCTAATTCCCTTTATATCGATCGAGGTCCATCCCAATGCCTTCTTTAATCACAGAAGAACTTCTAACAACCTTGCCTCTTGCTCGGGTGTTAGCTCTGCAGAAATTATTACCAGAAAGGTACTATTTTGGTTGAAATATGCATACTTCAAATACTATAGAAAAGGTTTTAACTCCAGTGTAGGAGGTTCTTTTATAGAAGGTTTAGGAGGATTCAAAGGTTGATTTGATAAATCCAAGGGTTCAAACCTCCTCCCTAGTCTATCTACTATCTGCTTGGCTTTCATAAATTCACTGAATTCCTTAAAACGTACTGTATCACTCTACTCAAGTGAGTCTTCATCACTGCTAAAATTACTGTGGAAATATTTGGGTAATTCCTCCATTGTTGTTTTTATCAACCCAATGGCGTGGCATTCGTCATTAACATCAACACATTTCAAAGCTATAAGCACATTGAAGGTAACCTGCTGATCATTTACCTTCAGGGTTAGCTCGCCTCTCTGTACATCAACTAAAGTCAGCCAGTAGCAAGAAAAGATCTTTCAAGAATAATTAACACATCTTGGTTAGCTTTGCAGGCGTGTGATCCTACTGTGTCCCTGCACCTTATTTGAGAAACAGAATGCCCAGTAGCAAGTACACGAGCATGAGACCCAACCATGTCTCTCGGCCCTGTGAGGGACACGGCCTTAGGACATCGCCGTGTGCCCAGGCCGTGTGAAGTCTGCACCTTAATTGTGAAAATTAAATTCGCCACACGGCCTAGCACACGGGCGTGTGACTTGGCCGTGTTTCCCTATTTTGTTGATGACGTCATAAACAGAGAGTTACACAGGCTGAGGACACGGGCGTGCCCCAAGCCACACAGGCGTGTGAGACCGCACGGCCTACCGACACGGGCGTGTAACCCTCCAAAGCATGAAATTTTCTAAGTGTTGTAAAAATTTTGAAAGTTTTCGGTTTAGTCTCGAACCACTCCCAATGTACGTTTTGGGCCCTGTAGGCTCGTAATAGGGACGGTATGAATGTATATGAAAAGTTTTAATGTGGATGGGAATTTCAGTCTTGGTTCTGCATGATTGCTTGTGTATAAGTTCGGTAATGCCTCGTACTGTATTCCAGCATTGAATACGAGTAAGGGGTGTTACATCTACTATTCAATGTAATTGCTAGGGCAATCCTCTAAAAAAATATTATACATGAAGAATGCAGGGCTAATTCCCTTTATATCAGCCGAGGTCCATCCCAATGCCTTCCTAAATCACGGAAGAACTTCTAACAACCTTGCCTCTTGCTCGGGTGTTAGCGTTGCAGAAATTATTACCAGAAAGGTACTATTTTGGTTGAAATATGCATACTTCAAATACTATAGAAAAGGTTTTAACTCCAGTGCAGGAGGTTCTTTTATAGAAGGTTTAGGAGGATTGAAAGGTTGATTTGATAAATCCAAGGGTTCAAACCTCTTCCCTAGTCTATCTACTATCTGCTTGGCTTTCATAAATTCACTGAATTCCTTAAAACTTGCTATATCACTCTACTCAAGTGAGTCTTCATCACTGCCAGAATTATGTGGAAATATTTGGTTAATTCCTCCATTCTTGTTTTTATCAACCCAATGGCGTGGCATTCGTCATTAACATCAACACATTTCAAAGCTGTAAACACATTGAAGGTAACCTGCTGATCATTTACCTTCCTGCACATCAATTAAAGTGCGCAAAGAGCAAGAAAAGATCTTTCAAGAATAATTAACACATCTTGGTTAGCTTTGCAGGCGTGTGATCCGTGTGTCCCCTGCACCTTATTTGAGAAACAGAATGCCCAGTAGCAAGTACACGAGCACGAGACCCAACCATGTCTCTCGGTCCTGTGAGGGACACGGCCTTAGGACATGGGCGTGTGCCCAGGCCGTGTGAAGTCTGCACCTTAATTGTGAAAATTAAATTCGCCACACGGCCTAGCACACGGGCGTGTGACTTGGCCGTGTTTCCCTATTTTGTTGATGACGCCATAAACAGAGAGTTACACAGGCTGAGGACACAGGCGTGCCCCAAGCCACACAGGCGTGTGAGACCGCAGGCCTACCTATACGGGCATGTAACCCTCCAAAGCATGAAATTTTCTAAGTGTTGTAAAAATTTTGAAAATTTTCGGTTTAGTCTCGAACCACTCCCAATGTACGTTTTGGGCCCTGTAGGCTCGTAATGGGGACGGTATGAATGTGTATGAGAAGTTTTAATGTGGATGGGAATTTCAGTCTTGGTTCTGCATGATTGCTTGTGTATAAGTTCGGTAATGCCTCGTACTGTATTCTGGCATTGAATACGAGTAAGGGGTGTTACATCTACTATTCAATGTAATTGCTAGGGCAATCCTCTAAAAAAATCTTATACATGAAGAATGCAGGGCTAATTCCCTTTATATCAGTCGAGGTCCATCCCAATGCCTTCTTTAATCACAGAAGAACTTCTAACAACCTTGCCTCTTGCTCGGGTGTTAGCTCTGCAGAAATTATTACCAGAAAGGTACTATTTTGGTTGAAATATGCATACTTCAAATACTATAGAAAAGGTTTTAACTCCAGTGTAGGAGGTTCTTTTATAGAAGGTTTAGGAGGATTCAAAGGTTGATTTGATAAATCCAAGGGTTCAAACCTCCTCCCTAGTCTATCTACTATCTGCTTGGCTTTCATAAATTCACTGAATTCCTTAAAACGTACTGTATCACTCTACTCAAGTGAGTCTTCATCACTGCTAAAATTACTGTGGAAATATTTGGGTAATTCCTCCATTGTTGTTTTTATCAACCCAATGGCGTGGCATTCGTCATTAACATCAACACATTTCAAAGCTATAAGCACATTGAAGGTAACCTGCTGATCATTTACCTTCAGGGTTAGCTCGCCTCTCTGTACATCAACTAAAGTCAGCCAGTAGCAAGAAAAGATCTTTCAAGAATAATTAACACATCTTGGTTAGCACACGGGCGTGTGATCCGGCCTGTGTCCCCTGCACCTTATTTGAGAAACAGAATGCCCAGTAGCAAGTACACGAGCATGAGACCCAACCATGTCTCTCGGCCCTGTGAGGGACACGGCCTTAGGACATCGCCGTGTGCCCAGGCCGTGTGAAGTCTGCACCTTAATTGTGAAAATTAAATTCGCCACACGGCCTAGCACACGGGCGTGTGACTTGGCCGTGTTTCCCTATTTTGTTGATGACGTCATAAACAGAGAGTTACACAGGCTGAGGACACGGGCGTGCCCCAAGCCACACAGGCGTGTGAGACCGCACGGCCTACCGACACGGGCGTGTAACCCTCCAAAGCATGAAATTTTCTAAGTGTTGTAAAAATTTTGAAAGTTTTCGGTTTAGTCTCGAACCACTCCCAATGTACGTTTTGGGCCCTGTAGGCTCGTAATAGGGACGGTATGAATGTATATGAAAAGTTTTAATGTGGATGGGAATTTCAGTCTTGGTTCTGCATGATTGCTTGTGTATAAGTTCGGTAATGCCTCGTACTGTATTCCAGCATTGAATACGAGTAACGGGTGTTACATCTACTATTCAATGTAATTGCTAGGGCAATCCTCTAAAAAAATATTATACATGAAGAATGCAGGGCTAATTCCCTTTATATCAGCCGAGGTCCATCCCAATGCCTTCCTAAATCACCGAAGAACTTCTGACAACCTTGCCTCTTGCTTGGGTGTTAGCTCTGCAGAAATTATTACCAGAAAGGTACTATTTTTGTTGAAATATGCATACTTCAAATACTATAGAAAAGGTTTTAACTCAAGTGTAGGAGGTTCTTTTATAGAAGGTTTAGGAGGATTGAAAGGTTGATTTGATAAATCCAAGGGTTCAAACCTCTTCCCTAGTCTATCTACTATCTGCTTGGCTTTTATAAACTCACTGAATTCCTTAAAACTTACTGTATCACTCTACTCAAGTGAGTCTTCATCACTGCCGAAATTACTGTGGCAATATTTGGTTAATTCCTCCATTGTTGTTTCTATCAACCCAATGGCGTGGCATTCATCATTAACATCAACACATTTCAAAGCAGTAAACACATTGAAGGTAACCTGCTGATCATTTACCTTCAAGGTTAGCTCGCCTCTCTGTACATCAATTAAAGTCTGCCAGTAGCAAGAAAAGATCTTTCAAGAATAATTAACACGTCTTGGTTAGCTTCACATTCTAAAATCAGGAAATCCGTAGGAAATATAAATTTATCTACTCTTACCAACACATCTTCAAATTTACATTTTCGATGCGCGTAGGATCGATCAGCCAATTGTAATATAACTGTAGTAGGTCTTGCTTTTCCAATTCCTCGCTTCTTGAAAATAGGCATAAGTATTAGATTTATACTTGCTCCTTTATCACATAATGCCTTACCAACATAATGATTTCCAATTGAACATGGAATAGTGAAACTCCCAGGTTGTTTCAAGTTTGGAGGTAATTTATTCGTCAACATTGCTGTGCACCCTTCCGTGATAGCGACAGACTCAAATTCTCTCAATTTGTGCTTCTTTGACAATATATCTTTCATAAATTTTATGTAATTGGGCATTTGCTCCAAAGCTTCTACTAGCGGTATATTAATATGGAGTTGCTTCAAAACCTCCAAAAAAATTTTGAACTGAATTTCCTGCTTGGAATTATGAAATCACTAAGGGAAAGGTAAAGGTAGTCATTCTTCAAGTTGCTAATATTGTTTTGCCGTGGCGTTCTTGTTAACAACATGTTCTAATTCTACCATAGCCTTTGGCTGCTTACCCTTTTTAGGTTCAGTATGTTTTTCAAATGTCTCTGGGATCTTTACTTGGTTGTTATTCGAGTTATCCTTTTCTGCCGTGGCATTTTGAGTAACGTCATCAAGCTGATTTCTACTTCTAAGAATGATGGCCTTACACTGATCCTTTCCTTGTGATCTCTAATTCTTGATATCACTTGGCAACGCTCTTTGTGGTCTCGAATTTAAAGCATTCATTATTTTCCCCCCTTGATTCTCAAGAGCTTGGAGAGATGCAGTCTAACTCTGAAATACAACACCATTCTTGGCCATATGTTCCTTTAGCAAGGCTTCAAAAAATAATGATGATGATGATTAAACTGATGCCTGACCTTGTTGGACATTTTGTCTTTACATAGGTTGAGTATAACCAGGCGATGCATTGATGGCATTCTGTCTTGCCATATTGATAAAATTCCCTGCACCTTGATTATTCCAGCTAAAGTTCGGATGTCACTTCCACCCAGGATAATATGTATTAGAATAGGGGTTATTTTTCTGGTTGAAATTACCTATGTATCACACGGATTTCTGATTTGATGGGCATTCATCAAACACATGATCTTCACATCAATAAACACATGATAGTTCAGTTGATTTTATCTCCTAGGCTGCAGTAGGCCATTTCATTATTTTAATCATATTAGTCAAAGAAGATACCTGGGCTATCAACGAAGTGATTGCGTCTAGCTCTATAGTACCAACAACTCTTTTACCCGTTCCAACCCTTGTGGTAGGATATTGATAATTATTGTTGACAATCTTTTCCAAAATCTCATATGCTTCATTATAAGATTTATCCAACAAAGTACCGCTGGCGAAGGCATCAACTACTATCCTTATATGTGCATTTAGCCCATTATAGAATATCTTTATCTGAGTCCAGTGTTGGAATCCATGTATTGGGCACTTTCAAATTAAGTCTTTAAATCTTTACCAAGATTTATATAGTGTTTCATCCTCTAATTGCCGAAAAGATGTGATGCAATTTCTAATATTGACATTCATATTTGGGGAATTATACCTATAACAACCCTAACCCATATCTATCTCTAGATTAGGGCTACGGAGCATTACTGTACAAACAAAACATTAAAACATACATTTCATACATCATTGAAAATACATTATAAGACATTCATTCACATAGATATCGTCCCTTGAACAAGCCCTCGAGGCTTGAGAAACCCTTTAGAAAAAATTTAGCACCAAATTGGAAACATTTGGAAGGTTTAAGAAAAAGTTAGAAAATTTTGACTATAGCCCGTGTGTCAGGCCGTGTAACTTTCAAAATAGCCCTACACGCCCGTGTGCCAAGATGTGTGTTAGGCCGTGTAACTAACTGACTCGCATGCAATAGAAACTATAGGGGACACACGGTTGATTCACACGCCTATGCCTCTTGCCGTGTGGACATGAATTTGCCCAAAATCAAGCCATTTTCAACACGAAATCATGGACACACCTATATGCCTTTTGTGCGCCTAATTAAGACATGAAAACATGACCAAAACTAACATGAAATGACCAATTCAATAGTCCAAAATCAATCAACCAATATGCCATAAAAGGCACCTCAAATGCAAACATCCAAAACTTACATAAACATGCAAACTTTACCACTTTTCACTCATCAACTATTAACTTCAAAACTTACAAAATATGCCACAATTTGACCATTACCATTCCATCACAAAATCATGCCATTTGACCCATTTAAACATTCAACAACATAATTATATTGACACAAACTAGTAAGGTATCAAATGTACCAAACCAAATAACTTGTACATACCAAATCAACATCTAAGCATTCAACTAAATATCAGTATAAGTCCACCTATACATCCCATTATAACCTTGGCCAAAACATCAAAAACTACCGAAATTTATGTCGTATAGTGTGATAGATCTCTGATGAGCTTCCAAACTGATAGAGCTTCCAATAATCTATAAAACATAGGAAAGAAAACTACGTAAGCACATAATGCTTAGTAAGTTCGTAGAATATGAAACACAACTTACCATTTCATCTAAATAGCATTAACTATAAGCATAACATATTCCAACAACAAGCTTGGCACAAGCCTAAGCATCATCATCAATAATACACAAGTTAGTGCATTATTACATAACTTACTTGAATTAAACATAAGGTAAGCCATTTTCAAATGAACATATATCATTTGATTCATTCACCTTTTCATGAGAACATGCAATATTTCATTTGGTAACTTGCATTTTCAATCCATTTTCTTTCCCGTTGAACCATCTAGAATATCATCAGATACTCGGGGAAGCTCACACGAAGTGTGCTTAAACATATAACCGTAACCTTTCCTTTACATCATTGCTCACATGAGTTGGGAAATGGGCCTGATCACACGAGTTGGGGTCAGAACGTAAGCTATATGACGCTGCTCACATGAGCTGTGGAGTATCTGCAAAAAATGCAGGACCTCAACCATTGGTAAGACATTCAAGACCAACACTCGAAACATGACATCTCTAATGACATGTCATTTGTATCCTACGAATTCCTAAGGTTCAATCGGGACTCGATAATCGTCATCACATTGCTATGGATATACATCATTTAATTACATGGCAAATAACACATTAACATATAAATTAATCTCCCATTAAACCGATATTTATTCAACGAACTTACATCGACAACTAGGGTGTAAAAATGAGATCGACTAATCTGAGGATTTAGCTTTTCTCTAATCTAGATCCGTACGTAGTATATCTTGATCTAAATAGACAAATTTAATCAATTTAATATCCTTAGCATTCAATTTAGTCCACATTTCACATTTTTTTTTAAAATTACCTTTTTCCCTTTAACATTTTAACTTTTCATAATTTAGTCCTTAAGCTCATAAATTGACATTTAAACATTTTAGTCCTCCTTTTCAAGCTAGTTAAATTCTCTAAGGACTTAAATCAATCCGTACAAACCATCATTTTACAAATTTAACATGAACTTTTACTACTTTTACAAATAATTCCCTTAATGCCATTTTCATCAAAAATCACTTTACAGAACTTGTTTATTTATCAACAAGGAGTCATAATCTTTCATTAGACATCAAGAATCAAATAATAGCATTCATGGAATAACCCTAAATATTTAACAGTTTTACAAATTAATCCCCGAGCTAGGTAGAGTAAGCTACAACAATCCCGAAAACATAAAAATTATTAAAAATGACACTTAGAATCATACCATGCAAGGTAAAGGAAGAAATTGAATGCTCCCCCTCTTTCAAAAATGGTGAATCGACCAACAATGGAAAAATGCGAAATATGATTCCATTTTCCTTAATTAATTTTTTATTTATTTACTCATTTACCATTTGACCCTTTAAAAATCATCAAAATTTCATTAATAACTTATCCATAAATGTCTACTAACCCTTTAATTGATCTATTTACAATCCAAGTCCTTTAGATTAAAATTTCATAGCTATTTGACACCATTAACTAATAGAACTCTACTTTTGTAACAGAGATACTTATAAAAAGAATATTTACATAGAGTCCACTTTCTATGATTTTACCCTTAGACAACATATAACCTTTATCTCAAAATGGTTATTCACAAATACTTTTTCTCTAGTGGATACCCCTTACAGATCTTATGTTTGGTGGATTCCCAATCTGTGTTTGATAATTATTAGACTATCAATTAGATTATTTCCTGACTGAAACCCAATACATACTCATATTGATGAGGAAATATTCCAGACCGTTCAAAAGAATTCCAACATCTGCGTTACATAGTATAAGAATGCCAGATTTATAATTAACTTAAATTCTAAATATCCTCAAAACAAGACATGATATTATCCAAATATGATGGATATTAGATAACTCAGATTTCAATCTTACATAGAGTAAACAAATTCAAACTACTGAAAACTCATGTCTTCCATAATAAGATCATGACCATATCCTAAATTGAAAGTCTACTAAGGTAGATTCCCTTTTTAGCAGTACAGAAGCATACTTTCTTTCACTTATGATCCTTTTTAAAAACATTTGATTTCATCATCAGACTAATCATATCCAGTTAATTTTAGACATATCAAGTCCTTACCCTAGAATCATCTATAGAAGAAACCTCAGTACTTACCACAGAGGCAGATAACCATATTTTGCCACGAAGGCATCCTTGATGGGCCACATAGGCGTTTATAATTTGCCATAAAGGAAAGAGAGAATACGCCACTAAGTCTTAGCAGAAAACATCTCCAAAATTTAGTAAAACACGCCACACAAACAATGCATAGAATCACGTGATTACTGTCCTGACGAACATTCCCAGAAGGTGCCATGGGTTTCACACAAATGGGCTTATACATTTTCCCATGTCGTGATCTGCTAATGTAGTCTACATATTACTGAAGGCATTACATTGAGTATTTTGAAAGTCATACAATACCATCGGTCTTAGCCACATGATCTTAAGCATACTTTCATGTTGTGATTTGCCAATCCAGTCTACATATCTCTAGAGGCATCAACATGAATGTCGTCCTTCAGCGTGACCTTCCTATTTGGTTAACCATATTTCTGCCTTACTAAAGGCATTGCAAATGGATATCGATTTATCCCACATATATTATACTTACCCAATTCATCTTCTTACACGATCTGTTTATATTCTTTTAACAAAATTCACCTTTACTTGATTTCATTTGTGACTACATCTCACAACATTTTGATCATACAACGATTCTTCTATCTCTAAAATAAACATGCAATGACATTACTTCGATTCACACACTTACCAGTTTTCCAAGACTCTACCATCATGTATGTTTCTTAAACAGTTAACTTGCAGGATTCTGAATAGAGACTCACCTAATACTTACCAACACCGTAGCTTGGAACATTTCTCTTGAACCAGTAGTAATAACTGCTTAAATAACATACAACCACTATTAAAACCTAGTCATTAACAAATTACTAACATCTTAATCATAGACAGCCCATATGCAAGGCCTTGTATTCATAACCTACTATTCTTAAACTTCTTAACAACCTTATTCTTTTAGAAACTTATCATACAGAGCTATTAGGCTTACAAGGATGTCACGCGCTATCTCTTTTATTTAAATTTTGCTAATTCATGAATAAGTGATTTATTTGGCCTAATGGTTAAGAGCTTAATTAAATTCCCTTAGGTCTCATGTTCAATTCCTCACATCATCATGTATATATTTTTAAATTTAGCATTAAAATCCTTGGTCAACCCCTATTTTTGTCCCTCCCTTTTTGCCATAAGTATGAGATTCTTTCCTCCTTCATTTTACTCCACTTTCCTCCCTTATTCCTTTTTCAACTCCATTTTTCCCCTCATTGATCCACTTTTTACTCCCTTGTTCCCCTCGTTTCCATTTGTGTAGAGTGTTGACTAGGGTAGTTGTCCAACCTGGCAACCTATTCTTTTGGCAAAACTCTCTCTTCACTCTCTTTTCTCATCCCGTTTGAACCATCTGTGTGCCACCCCTATATGATAGTTATCCACCACTTCCTTGCTTCTTTTTCTTTTAATTTGTGTGATAATCATCTAAACTACCACCAAACACCACTCCTCCACTCTTAAACCTCTTTTTTGCCTCCCCTTTTTACCACTATCACCTCCTATAGTCACCGTCTCCAGTACATTTCATAACCACATTGACTCTTCTCTTCTCATCTTTTCAGTCCATTATTTCCCTTTCTTTCTCTTTGATAAATTTATCTCCTCTTGTAACTCATCAAGTTTCCACCCTTTTGAATCATCTGCCATCATCTGCCTCGCCCATTGTCGACAAACCACTATAAACTGATAGTTTTCCTTTTTCTTTTCTTTTTCTCTTCTGACATTAATTTTATTACTAGGATTATAATTTCAACATATTCATACTCTTTATTGCATGATATTTAGATATTGTAGTAGCTACTCCCAATCCTCAGTGATATTCACTACTGTGCCAGTTCTTGTTTATTAAGATTAAAAGTACTCTTTATATTGGATATCATTAACTTTTCCTATCCTCTAAAGTGTTGACCGAATGCCATTTTATATAACTTTGTATTTCTGGGTTGAAGGTTCGCTGTCAATGTGCATAATCTTCTGTGATTTAAGGAGCAGAAAATATATCGAATCGTAGAAGCATAAGTATTAACAAAATGACCAGCTTCTATTCAGATCTTATATGATTAGACTCAATTCAATGACAACTAAAAATATTATTAAATTTTAATATTCAAATTTGGAACTTTTATCACCACAATTTAGATATGAAACTTTGGACGATTGAATAGAGGTGTGTGTCTTACCTTACGTAGTTATGTGTAAAAATAGAAGTGGTGACCATGTTAATATTATTATCATAAAAAAATAGATTAAATTTGTGTTAGTCGATTATGCCAATATAATATTCAGAAGTGGGCTAAGGTATGTACCGTAACGCCCCAAATTTGGGCCTAGAAGTATTAGGTCTTGAGCATGGGAATAATTAGAAGGCAACACATATGGGTAGAACGCATGTTTGCTTTAGTGGTTAAGTGTCCTGGGAAGTGTCTGAGAAGTCTTGGGTTCAAGTATGGGCAGATGCAAAAAGTTTTGTTTTTAAAGGAATAAGCATTGTCTCTAGGTAGTAGGCTTTTAAATAAAAATGGGTAAAACATGATAGAAAAGGGCCTGCTGGTCTAAGGGATAAGTGGCGTGCTATGGTTACTTGAGGTATGAGGTTCAAATCCTACTTTGAGCAGTAGAGTGTTTTATTTTGCTACACTTGCCATGTGGGTAGTAGAGGTTGACTGAAACACCGCTGAATGGAGTGGAGTTTGAATTGGTCATGGAGGGAATGTTGGGATGTGGGTAGTGATTACTTGAGGAGATATTGATGGAGGAATTTTAGGAGGGATTTGGGGAGGAAATCGTGGGGAGTTGAGGGGAGAAGTAGAGTTCTGCCAAAATTGAACTGTGTGTACACATGAATTCGACTTTGGTTGCTCCCTCTCCTCATTTTTTGGATTCTATCAATTGTTTTAGGGTTCCTTTCACTATTGGTTTTGGATGGCCAAATATTGCTATTAATAATTCGGGATCTTTTCGCGTTGGCCTATCTTGGTTTTTACCTTTTTCTTTGGAGGCCGAGAGTGCTAGGTGTTGGGCAGTAGTTTTCATCCTTGCTTATTCTTTCGGGTTTTCACTTCTCTAGCCCAATGCTCTCTACTCCTCTCTCTTTTCTTTTGGGACTAAACAACTGCCTTTCTTTTGTATTCTAGTACTTTGGTCTAATATTGCTTTTCTCTCCCTCTTTGTCTTTTGGTTTTGGGCAATTCCTCTTGTCTCTTTGCTTGATCTCTGTCGATTTTCCTCCTCTATTCTTCCTCTTTCCCTGTAATAGGCATGTGTTGGCCGAATACTGATAGGTAAGTCCCTACTTTGCTTCTACTCCTTTCAGATTTTCTCTTCTTTCCTATATTGTCGTTACACTTCCCTTTGTTTAATGTTTCAATTCAATCCTCCTTTTCAGTTCTTCGCTGAATCTGTTCTTCCTTTGCGCTCAACTCCTGTTTCCCATGGTTTTGGTAAGTCTTTTGGTAAGAGATGAGGATGTAGTTTCAATTGTTAATTGGAGTAGGAGTTCTGACTCTCTATTATGATTAAACTTTGTTGGTAGCATCGAATCGCATCGGACTTGGTTTACCTACGGATTTGAAGGCTACATCGGTTGAAGCAGTAGAAGTAAGTATCGTTAATTATCATTTGTTTAGGTGTGAGTTATCTTAGGAGCATTCGTATCTGGAATCCTAATAGGTGTGTAAAACACTGCCATAATCATAAATCAGCAAAAGCCAAAATAGGTGATCGTCGATGCTACACGAGCACACGCTCACTCGTGTGGTAGTCCGAATGCATGAATGTGGGCGTTAGATCATAGAGGCCACCATGAGCGATTTCATTGGCTTAGGCCGTTTTGGGCCACGTTGGGTCGAAATGGGCCGTGTGGGCCCCACGGGCCTGTGGGCCCCACACAGGTAAACCACATGGATGTGTGGAGAATATTGGGCCAGGCTGTGTAATCAACCTGGCCAAGGCCATTTCTGGGCTATGTGGGCCACATGGGCGTGTGGGCCCACATGGGCCCGCAATATGGGTTTTGGGCCCATTTTTACTGTTTGGCTGTTAAGGTTGCACGAGTCGCACGAGACGACCGTGGATCTACTGTTGGGCCAGTAAATTTACCTAGAACCCTTTATGTGACAAAAATGACTATTTTGCCCTTATAAGGTAAAATGACTGTTTTGCCCTTATATGGTAAATGACTATTTTTCCCTTATATGGTGAAGTGACTAAAATGCCCCTAAATGGTAACTTGACTATTTTGCCCCTATGTGAGGTATTTATATATATGCACATGTATGACTGTATTTTAGCTTGCTATTTAAATTGTAATAGATACATGTAGGATTCTATGATATGACATGACATTACCGTATGATGTATTGTACAGGGTGGGTTTATTATGATTGGAGGAAGTGTACTATTCTGGCAGCTCTGTTGCATAGCAGCACAACTGCATATTACTGTATTTGCGTACGATTTGACTAATTTTTGTAAAGGGATTACATACTTAGTTTTTCATAAACTCACCCTTCTGCTTTTCTGTGCAAGTAATCCTTAGCAGGTCAGTGCTGCGAGGGACTCGATAGGGGCCACACAACTGCTTTTGCTACTATTTTAAACCTTTAATCTTTAAGCTATTTAATCTAGGTATTTGTTATGTAATAAGGACTCTTTAAATTTTACTTTAATTTGGGGTTTACTTATTTTGATTTATATTTGCTAATAGTAGGACGCGAATTTTCAAAAAGATAAATGTTTTCAAAACACCATGCTATTACAACATATTCCAAAAGCTTCCGTAACAAACATTGTTTTTAAAGTGTAATAACAACCTAAAATGATTAAACTTTTTCTAACGTACTTGAGTTTTTAACAATGAACAAGATACATAAAAGTTTTGTAAAAGATCATTACGAGGGTTTTAATATAGTACGGACTTTTGAAATAGAATGATGCTTTTCAAGACACACTTCAATGTGACATCGTAGATTTGGCCATCACGTCTAGGCTGGGTTTGGGGTGTTACATGTACCTTAACTATAAACATTTTGTTAAATTTTCTATTGATGGATGAAATTATTTGTAACAGCCCGTTTTTAGGTCAAATCAGAATAGTGGTTTCGGGACCACAAATTCAAAGTCAAAATATTTATTTTATCATTTTAATAAGGTTTACAGCATGATAGATTTATTATGTGAAAGTTTCATAAAGAAATTTTACTATTTAAAAGCTCAATTCGGTAAAAAAGACTAAATCGCATAACGTGTAAAAGTTGAGTGCTATTGTTAAAAGTGTTTAATTGCTATGGTTTATTAAAATGGGAGTCCTTGCATGTCAATTAGACCTTACATGGAATTAGTGGAAGTTAGTGGTTTGGTATATATGTGAATATTAAAAATATTAAAGGTTAAATAGGTAATTTTGGTTATTAATGATTAAATAAATAAAACAATTACAAAATGTTGGAAAATATGCTTTATTCTTGCCGAAATACAAAGAAGAAAGAATTAGAAAAGATTTTTAGGGTTCGGCACTCTTGAAGCTTAATTCGGGTATGTTATTTGTTCAGTTTTTGATAATTTTTACGTTTTTGAGATCGTTGCTTAGTATTTTATCAAACCCATGCCCTAATTTGAGGAATTTTTAATGTTTTCATGATATGATGTTGATGAATATGTGAGATTCATGATGTTTAATTAGGAATTATGAAAGATTAGTGATGTACAAATATGTATGGTATTGGGATTTTTAATGATTTTGCTAATTGTGGATTAAATTGTGAAAATGAGAAATTGAGGAGTTAAAATGTGAAATAAATGAAAGATGTGGGTTTATATGGAATACATGAATATTCAGTTAAGCATGGGTATAAGGAAATTTTGTGTATTTTGAGTAAATGTGATAAGGACTAAGTTGTAAAAATTGAAAAGTATAGGGCAAATATGTAAATTTGCCAAAATATGAATTATGGATTAAATTGAATAGCTTGAATATTGAATATGTCGAATTTGATAATATATAGACCAAGATAAGTCGAGTTCAGGTTTAGATCGGGGAAAGGAAAAGATTAACGAGTAGCCGTTAGTTGATATCCGAGCAACTCGAGGTAAGTTCATATAATTAGAATCGAACTATACTATACTTATATTGGTTAAATTGAATATTTATAATTGAATTACTTGATGATATATCAAATGTGTTATCGAGCTTAAGTTGAACTATATGAATTCATTGGATATGAGTGACGTGTTACGGTAAATACCAAAATGGTCGAGCTCCTGCATTTGTTGCAGACTCACCATAGCTTGTATGAGCTTCCCGTTTAGCTCAATAGAGCTTCCTGTTTTCAGCTCATGATGAGCTTACTGGCCATGTCTCGAAAGAGCATGTATGATGATGAATTGACGAATTATTGATATTGTTCACTCGATTATCCTTTGAAGTTCTAATAGATTCAACGAGCCTAAATAACGTTATATGAACAAGACATGATTTATGTATTAGCGGAATTGTTGGCCTATTATTATTGCATTTGATTTCTTTAAACGGTAAGTTTAATTCTAAATTATACGGGCTTACTAAGCTTAAAAGCTTACTCTGTTTATGATTCTATGTCTTTTAGAGGTTTGTTAGCTCGCTCGTTCTGGACAAGTCGGAGTCGTGCGTCACACTATCCAAATTCCCATTTGGTATTTTGAACTTATGAACCTTTATAGATATGGCATGTATAGGGTAGTTTGATGGTATAAGTTATGTTTTGGAATCATGTTTTGAGTAAGAATTGTATATAAGTTAAGCCATGTAATTTGGCTTATTTGGTACTATATTTTGGTTTTATATATAAGTGTTTGATCATGGTATGTTTTTAGCATGATAATGGTTGAATGATTTAATGCAAAGGTAGTTATGATTTATGAATGGATTGTATATGGTGTTATATAGGTGTATGAACATGTGAATGGTAAGTTTGGATATAGTTTTATTTGTGTATTGAATTGATTCATTTGGTTGCAAATTGAGTTGTTCTTATGAGGCAAAATTTGAATGTATTTGCTTGTGTTTTAGGGAGGCAAATTTGGCAATTCAAATGCCTTATTTTTGTCCACATTGGCAGAGACACGGGCATGTATCTCAGCCGTCCGTGACACATGGTCATGTTACACGGCCGTGTGTCCCCTGGGGTACCCTACAAATTAAAGCCAGTATACCCTCCAGTTTTCACATGGCCTAGACACACGGGCGTGCGGTCGGCCGTGTGGCCAAGTCAGTAGCCTTCTTAATTTGCACACGGCCTTGCACACGGGCGTGTCTTATGGCCGTGTGGATAAGTCAGTATGTATGCCCTGTTTTGACACGGCTTAGACACACGGGCGTGTCTAATGCCGTGTGAAGCACACGGCCTGTTCACACGGGTGTGTGACCTTTTAAAAGTTAAAAATTTTTTAAGTTCCCGAAACTTTTATATCTTACCGAGTGGATCTCGAATGCATGTTTTAAGTATCGTATGCTCGATTTTATGTTTATAATGAATGTAAATGAATGACATTTACTATAATGAGATGGTATTGCAAATGTAGTTGGTCTAAACTAAATAACAAGTCCGATAATGCCTCTTAACCTATTCTGACGACAGTTACGGGTTAGGGGTGTTACATTATTTGTATGTTTTGACACGCATGCTATATGATTAAATGGCACAATTTGACTAAGAAAAAAAAATTGGTATCATGATAAATCATGAACGTTGATTCTTATTTTGATATGTATGAAAAGAAAACCATGCCTACTATTTCTGTTAACAAAAATCTGATTCGTATGTTAAGCATGCTCATTATATTATTTTTGTAACAAAATCTGATCGCATGTTAAACATGCCCATTGAAATGTTCCTCTTTCTGTATGCCATATCACGTGTATGGGGTTGGGATGATACTAAAAGGAGGAAGATTATGACAGTTTAATGATCTGCACATTTTGTTGGTTTAACTACATATTCTAGTAGTATATCTGTGATTCTAGTGGCTTGTCCACATATTTATCTATTCTAGCAGCTTGTTAGTATTATCTGGTGGCTTGTCCACAATATTGGTGTGTCATCGAATGGATGAGTTCTGAAGAATTCTTTTATGGTGTGTAGTGGAGATGGGTAGGAACTTTTTCTGAAAATTCTTAAATGGTTTTTTGAAAAAATTTGCATTTACATCATCATGTGTATTAATATAAATGAAATTGGAATGTCTATGCTTTTTCTGCTATATCCTGAAATGTATGTTTCTAATTACCGTTGTTACTTAGATTAAGGCTCACGCCGGGCCTAAATAGCTCACTTTTTAGTTTTTCAACATTTTAAATAATCGTTGTGGTTAGGACTTGGACGCGGATGTTGGAGGAGTACTGGGATGGTTTTTTACCTTGAATACTTGAAACTTTATTATATGGTATTTTGGGATTGTTTTATTATTTTTATGGGCTGTGGCATAAGACACTATTTTGGGAATTTTTAAATTACTCTTGCATGTCTTAAGACTTTAAAATTGCTCATTTATGCTTTATGGAATATGCATGAATAACCAATTTTTAACAAATTATAAGATAACTTGTTCAAAGTAATTAAAAATTTATTGATTTGTACAAAACAAAGTTGATTTTTATCAAAATATGGTTTTAGCAAAATTCCACTGCGATGTGTTAAAGTCTACTACTTTTACTTTGAATATACAAGGTAGTTTTTTTTCTAAAATATTTTATCTTTACAAAAGTAACTCTAAAACCGCTTCACTAATTTATTCTTAAAAATTTATTTAGTTTTCTCAAAACAAAACAAGTGAGTTGGAAGTATTGTTCTTTAATTAAAAAGACAAATTATTTTTAAAGAAGAATTTAAATAAGAATGTTTTTTGTGTCAATCCAATGGCCAATGTAGTCTTCAAGATTCGACCATAATGTATAGGTTGTGTTTGAAAGGTTACATTTAATGGTATCAGAGTCAGGTTCAAAACTCGGAATGTGGTTTTTCTTAAAATTCTGAATGTATATTTTAAAGAGGGGTATTTTGGGAAAAACATGCCATAGATAAATTTTATTTTACGAAGTTTGTAATTTAACAAAAAAAATTTGAGACTCCGAAGTCGGTACTAGATAAGTACTTTATAATACTGGAACAATAGACTCTGAAACTATAGATTGTGAAAATGAAGTTAAACTATTAGACTAAAAACACTCAAGATTAATAACGAGAAGTCATTTCTAAACTGCAGGTAATCGCATAAAACTTAGACCTATGATAGAAAAATGAATACTTGAGTAGTACGAACCTGTGCCATGAGAGCTAGAGGAGTGCAAGACCATGGGACCCAAATTGATTCATATGCGTCTCAAGTGCGCTATGTCTAAGCATGATGAGAACACTCCTACTGTTGAGGATAGCCATCAGGAGCCTACTGGCGATGTCGTATCGCATGCCATGCTTAGGCTGCTTTAGCGAGTGGCTGTTGCCCAATCTAGGTCTGGTAGTCTTGGGACCATTGTTGAGAGGCATTGATCTAATTGAGTCAAGTTATTTAGGAGCATTGCTGGGATGACCCCTACCGTAGTTGAGTACTAGATAGAGGTTATAGAAAGAATTCTAGATGATACAGAGTGTACCCTTGAGCAAAAATTAAAGGGTATAGTATCGTTGTTGAGGGACGAGGCTTACCGCTTGTGGCAAGCCATTATGACAGGTACTCGAGTGGAAAGATTGACGTGAGACTACTTTTTGTAAGCTTTCCAGATGATATACATGGGTAATAGATATATAGAGGTCCGAAGGCTAGAATTCATTGAGTTGAAGAAGAGTGACATGTTTTTGGTCGAGTATGAGGCCAAATTCTTGACGCTTAGTCGGTATGCTCAGGGGATGGTTGTGACTGAGCAAAATAAATGTGTTAGGTTTGAGAACGAATTAAGGTATGACTTGATGGTTCGAGTAGCCCTAGACTAAAATGCCTTTAATGAAAAACTTTTGAATCACACCTAACCATGTCCATTTTTGTCCAACAACTTAACCAACGGTCTAATTACCATTTAAGGACATCCAATTTAAAATTTCATAACAATTAGACACATCTAGCTTATAGAACTCAAGTTTTGCACTTTTTGCAATTTAGTCCTTTTGACCAAATTGAGTGCCCAAACGTCAAAATTTTTGAACGAAATATTCACAAAATCATTCCATAAAATTACAGACCATAAAAATATAATAAAATTTATTTATCCACGTCAGATTTGTGGTCCCGAAACTACTATTCTGACTAGACCTAAAATTGGGCTGTTACAACTCTCCCTCCTTTAGGGATTTTCGTCCCTGAAAATCTTACCAGAAAAGAGATTAGGGTAAAGTTCTTGTATTTTTGTCATTCTAATCAAAGAGTCCTCTTTGAGGGCAATACCTCTAGAAACACTCTGTCATCGATCTGGAATCCAATATCTTAAATTTTCAAATCTGTATACTACTTATGTCAGTCTAAAGTTGCTTTCAACTTTCATGAATCACTTTTTCCTTTTTCCCTCAGAATCACAAATCAATTTCACCTCGTATATCTCTTTCCAATCACCTTTGAACTCTGAAACACAGTGTCGGAGCATATCGTCAAAGATCTGAATTACTCTCTAATTGAACAAATGAACCACTTCGAATACTAAAGGATACTCGGGAATCTCGTACACACAGTGCCATACCAATGCCATATCCCATATATGGTCCTACATGAAATCTCGTATCGATGCCAATAGCCTAGCTATGGTCTTACACGAAGTATCATATCGATGCCATATCCCAGATATGGTCTTACACGAAGTCTCATATCAATGCCATATCCCAGATATTGTCTTACACGTAGTCTTAGTAACCCTAATGTCATGATATTTGTATCCTATCTATTTCTAAGGTTCAACTGGGACTTTCTCTGTATCGAATCTCTATCGGGTATTTCCGTAGTATCGTACTCAATAGCATTCACATTTCATTTCAATAATATAGAATTTACCACAATTATATCAATTAAGAATTTATACATATATAATTTAATGCTTATTAAAGATACGAACTTACCTCGACATAAAAATGGCGAAAAGGACCTAACCGTCAAATACTCATTTTTTCCCGTTCTAATTCTGACCTCGTTTTTCTTTATATATAATATCACATTTGACTTATTTAATCATTACACTATTCAAATAACCCCAAAATCTCATTATGGAAAAAATTACATTTTTGCCCCTAAAGTTTGACATTTTTATAATTTAGTCCTTAGACTCGTAAAATGAAATATACTCAATTGCTTTAACACCCATTCCTAGCCAAACCTTATACATGCTTATAGCAGCCCACATTTTTCTTTTATTCGTATTTTGACACCCATTTCACAACTTTTTACAAATACGTCCTTTTAGGCATTTTTATCGAAAATCACTTAGCAAAAGTCATTTATCATACACCAAACATACATTTCCTACCATTAGACATCAAAATACACAAATATTCATCATGGGAAAAATTTTAGACTTTTATTATGTCTTAAATTAGTGGTAGAAATAGATAGATCATGTTACAATGATTTCAAAAACATAAAAATCATTAAAAACGGGGCTAAAACGGACTTACAATCGAGCTTGAAAGCTTGAAAAACCCTAGCCATGATTTATTCTTGGTACATTCAGCCATGGGGTAGAAGATGAGCAAAAATTGGCTTTTAATTTGGCTTTTTAATTCATTTAATTACCAAATTACTAAAATGTCCTTAATGAAAAACTTTAGAAACATACCTAACCATGTCCATTTTTGTCCAAAAACTTAACCAATGGTCTAATTCCCTTCTAGGGACCTCCAATTTAAAATTTCATAACAATTAGACACCTCTAGCTTATAAAACTCAAGTTTTGCACTTTTTGCAATTTAGTCCTTTTGACCAAATAAAGTGCCCAAACGTCAAAATTTTTGAACGAAATTTTCATGAAATCATTCCAAAAAACTATAGTCAATAAAAATATAATAAAAATAAATTTTTCTGCATCAGATTTGTGGTCCCGAAACTACTGTTCCGACTAGACCTAAAATCAGGCTGTTACATGCTGTGGCAAACAATATCCAGGTGAATGTTGGAGAATTATAGGTGCGTAACGCCATCAATCTGACCCGATTTACCAAGTCTGGATCTCGGGTGTTATTAGGCGATGCAAACAAGTTACAAAATTATTTAAGATAGACTTAAAAGACAAATTTTGTAGCTACTCCACCAGTCTTCTGTATGCATAATAGCCCAACCCGTCACCAGCTTGGTGTACTCCTGGTGTTGTCCCTCCAGACGAAGCAGCTTCCCAACAAACCTGAAAGGAACTAATAACCTCATAAGTAGGAAAGTGCTTAGCGAGCTCTTTGACCTTGACGTAGTCTTGTAATACTTTAGGACTTTCTATGGATAAACTTTTACTCTGGACAATCTTATCCTTCTCGTACACGTCAATTATCACATCCCTGTTGTATGTAATCTTTCGTACTTAATTAGCTGGAGGACCCTTCCCGTTATTACATGAATATCTTGCTCCATTATATTTTTATAACAGAATACCCTTTGATACCACTTCCATCAATCCACAACTCAACTCATGCTCTTCTTTCAATTAATTTCTTACCTTCATTGTCTTGGGCAAACACATACATATGGTGTACACTTTCATAGTTTTTCATACTACTAATTCTTACTTAGACATGCCTTAATTCATTTCAGTTCTTATACGCATACTGACAATTCACTGCTAGAAACATCTAGATGAACTCCATATCATGCTATAACAGAATCTCATAATTCAAAATATTATTGATTTAGATTTAGAATAAATTTGAAAGAAGATGTGACAACCCTTATGTAACGCCTCAAATCTCTAGGGGTTAAATTTGTGTGTTATGTTGCATGATTAGCTTGCTTGCTTTAATGGTTAAGGCTCCTGAAAGGTATGGGAAGTACTGGGTTCAAACCGTGGCTCTAGAAAAAATTTTGGTTATTACTGAATAAAACCTTAGCAGCTAGATATTGGGGTTCTTAAATAATTGCGGAGAAGTCAGTTCATAAAATGTCTACTGGTGTAGAGGATAGTGGCATGCTACTGTAGCTAGGAGACTGGAGTACGAGTCTTGCTGCATATAAGTGTGTCTTTTTTTGCAAATAGCTGAGTTGATGGTTGTATGGCAGTAGGACTCTATTTCCTGGATGGTTGGGGTGTTTGAGTGGAGTAGAGGGATCATGAGGCCGAAATTTAAGAGGAAAAAGAGGGATTTGGATAGTGATCGGTTTGCAGATGTTGTGGAGAGGTTTTAGGAGAAAATTAAGGAGATGTGATGAAGGTGGAGTGTTAGTGCCATATGGGGACTCTAGGGACTCAAGGAATTCGGTTTGGGGGTGTTGAAGCTTCTTTATTTCATTTCAGCTGCTAGTTAGGGCGTTTTCTTTCTGGTTTTTGCACTTTCAGTTTTAGGATTTTGGTAGCCAAATTTTGAGTGTGATCATTCAGGTATTTTCTTCTTTTGCGTTCTTATAGGTTTATTTTCCTTTAGACCTTTTCTCTACAGTGGTCGAACCTCTTTTCCTTCTCCCTCCCTCACTTGTTTTGTTTGCCTGAATTCTTTTTGGTCTTTTCTCGGTTCTTCTTCTTCCTTCCCTCAACTGTGGCCCTTTCTTCTTGGTCCTTTGGCCGAATATCCCTTGCCTCCTTGCCCTCTCTAATCATTCGGTTTTCTCAATGCTAGCCGATTACTCTTTTCTTTTGGAAGTTGAATCTCTCTGCTCTAGATTAAGGTAACTGGCTTTTCGTTTGGGTTGTTGAATCATTGGCTTATTTTTAGATTTTCTCTGCCGCCATCTATGTAAGGGTTCGTGGCTATTCTTTTAGATCTTAATGATTGTCATCTAACACTGTGGTTCTGTCAATTGTTGCTAGGGGTTTGATCTCGATAGTCAAGGGGTTAGGCCAATTATCCTTTCTCAACAACTAATCTTTTCACTCGTGGTAAGTGCTTTAAGTTCTAGTTATATTTATGATTGGATTATGGATTCTTATGAATCGGTTAATTGTTGCGTGTGAAGGTTAAAGCATTAGAGAGCATTGGTTTAGGAGCAAAAGGGGGTTGCGATTGTTCAATTGGTAAGTAGAGCAAAGTATTTTCAATACGATGGTTTTGGAATAACCACCAATATGGACTGACAATGAGATTGTTGTGAATCATATGTGCTTTGATCTCGGGTGCGTTCGGCTACAATCTTGTAACAGGTGTGTGAAACACTACCATTAGATGTGAAACGGCAAAAGTTGAAAAGCCAAAAAGCCGAAAAGCTGAAAAGTGGGCTATCGACACCACACGGGCCGCCCGTGTGATAGGCCATGTAACAAAACATGGCTGTAAGGTCGATCAGATGACCATGAGCTTTTCATGGGTCAAAACGATATTGGGTCATTCTGGACCGGGCTGGGCCATGTAGGCCCAATGGGCCTGTGGGCCCCACATGGGAAAATCACACAAAACTGTGGTAAATATTGGGCCAGGCTGTGTAAACCACACGGGTAAGGCCATTTCTGGGTTATGTGGGCCATACGAGCGTATGGGCCCACATGGACCGCAATATGGGCTATGGGACCATTATCACTGATTGACTATTAAGGTTGCACGGGTCGCCCAAGATGACTGTGGACTACTGTTGGGCCAGTAAGCGTACTTGGACCCTTATTTTTACAAATGACTGATATACCCCTTTGTGATATATGACTGTTTGAGCATGCCATTTTTACTGTATGTACATTTATATTATGTTGCATTGCATGGGTGGGATATATGATTTTGGAGGAAGTGTACTGAAAGGCTATAAGCCTATTACTGGCAGCTCTGCTGCAAGTACTATTTTAGTGCCGCAACCGATTCCACTTAGACTGTAGGGATGGATGGGTCGATTTTATCCCCACATGGTCTGTAGGGCTAGTACGAAGATGGTGTGTGGAGGCTAGATTAGGTAGGATTTTCTGTTTGCATACTGTACTAATACTGTAATGGGCTTAAGCCCCACTGATACTGTTATTGAGATGGCCTCAGGGCCGGACTGCTACTGTTAATAAGGGCTTAGGCCCAGATTGTGTATACTCTGTTTGATTACTATTATGGGATTTCACACACTGAGTTTCTGTAAACTCACCCATATATTAACTGTGCAGGAAATCCCCATAGTTAAGTGGTTCGATGCGACGGAGGACTCAGTGGTGGCCACTTGACTTAGATAACTTTTAGTACTACAATTAAGGCTTATTTTGGGTTTTACATTATGTAATAAGGCCTCTCGGGTTTATTTTTTATTTTGGTAGTTTACTCATATTTATTTGTGATTTACAACTGCTAGTAGTAGGAAAAACACAAGTTTTCTAAAAGTCAAAGTTTTCAAAACCATCACAGATACATAACTCATTTTCAAAGCTTCCGCGAACAACAAACCGTTTTCAAAATTAATAGCGTTTTATTAAAAGAAGCTTTTAAAAGTATAACACATTATGAATGAGCAATAAGACTGTAAAACGACTTCCAACCTACACGAAGAGGCTAATTAAAGAAAGGGTTTTTAAACAACGAGTCTTGAATTTCAAAAAACAATTTAATGTGGCATCACCAGATCCGATCATGACATCTGGGCCGGGTTTGGAGTGTTACATTTAGTGATATCAGAGTCAAGTTGCAAAACTCAACTGTGACTTTTGGGCATTTGCTAAAATATGGAAATTTTAACAGAATCGTTTTGAATGGTTTAAAGTGATTGATATAATTTGGAAACATTTTTCTGAAGGACTGGTACACCGAGTCTCCGCATCAATCTTGTAAGTCTTTTGACTATTTATATTGAAAAGATTGTATTGAAATGTTATTACTGAGACTACTTTAGGTATTAAAACTATACTGGGACTCTCTAGTTAGAGTAAATTACAAACCATAGTAAGACTGCAAACTGCGAAAACAAACTTTGAGATTATACTGTTCATAATATATCTATAATAAACACTAGAATAATAAACTGACTGGCATAAAAATGTTAATACAGACTAAGCGCATTCGATAAAGAGCACTAGAGGTACTCGTTGAAGAGGCCGCGACAAAGGCCGTGGAGGTGTTTGGACTGGGTCTAGGTCCTCGTTAGCTGGATACCAACCTAATGAGGAAGCTAAGGAGGCACCAGCTTCACCTATGACTGAGACAGGGTCTCAAAATTGAGTGGCTGGGAATGACGCACTGTCCCAAGCGATGTTGAGGATTCTGGAAAGGGTTGCTTGGCCTAGTATCGCATGCGTGGGTTGTAGGTCGATTCTGAAATGACTCGAGTCTAATGAAATTTGAGATATTCGAGAGTATTGCTAGAGTAGCCCCTAATGTGGCTGAATATTGGATCGAGGCCACCAAGAGGATCATGGATGATCTCAACTGCACCCTTGAGCAGAAATTAAAGGGTGCAGTATCACTGTTGAGAGATGAGGCCTACCAATGGTGGCTTACTGCCAAAGAGGGCACTCAAGCCGATCGATTGACCTGGAAGTTTTTCAAGACTACTTTCCAGGATAAGTATGTGGGTGTCAGCTATGTGGATGCCCACAGGAGGGAATTTCTAAATTTAACTCAGGGAGATAGGACAGTGGCTGAATTTTTACGATTGAGTCGTTATGCACGTGGGATGGTAGCAACTGAATACGAGCAGTGTGTTTGATTTGAAGATGGCCTCAGAGATGGTCTAAGGGTTCTAATAGCTCCTCAGAGGGAGCAGGATTTTGTAGCACTGGTTGACAAGGTAAAAATTATCGAGGAAGTGAAGCGCGCTGAGCGCCAGAACAGAGAGAAAGACAGGGGTAAGAGAGATGCTAAGCCCTCAAATTCATTTTAGAGGCCTAAGAAAAAGGCCAGAGCCGATGGGCCGATCAAAGTTGGGCCTAGTCGAAATAGTGGTTTCGAAATCACTATTCTGGAGCCAGAGAAATTATTTTTAATGATATTTTATGTGTTATAGCATGATTATATGAGTGCATGAAAGTTTTGGTGAAATAATTTTAGCAATTTCATGCTTAATTGCGAAAAATGATTAAATCGCGTCAAGGGCAAAAGTTTTGTTTTGCTAGCTAAAGGTGTCAAATAGCTATAGAACATTAAAATAGGGTCTTTATTGAGTAAATAAACCATAAATATGTTAGTGGCTGATCAAGGAGACAAAAAAAGGTTGAAAAGTCAAAGTTGGTGTGCATTAGGTGACTTATTTGGTAATAAAATAAAACAAAAAGAAAAAATTGTTGTCATCTTTTCATCTTCTTTCTTCCCCACCAAAAATACCAGGGAAGAGAGGGTTTTGAAAGCTCAAAAATTTCAGCAACTTATATCCCTTACAAGTAAGTGATTTAGATGCCTATTTTTGATAATTTTTGTACTTTTAGAACCCTTGTAGCATGAACTAGCTAATGGAGGGACTATTTTGTGAAATGGTTGATAGTCTAAGGATTTGACATGAAAGGATTTATGTTTTTTTCTAAATTTTTATGGAATAAAATGAGTCTTGGTTGTGTAATAAACAACTTTTGTGAAAGGATTTTCATGGAAAACACCTAAAAGGGTCATTTTGTAAAAGTTATAAAATAGGTTGTAATTGTGTGAAATAGTGGAAATTTGGGGTTTTCATAAGAGTAATAATTAGTCAATTAGGCTTGGCTAATAAGGAAATTCGATAAAAATCAATTTCTGGGCCTAAGGGTAAAATGGTTATTTTGTGAAAGTCCAAGGTTAAAATGGTCATTTTGCCAAAAATGTGAATTTTGATTATCCAAATTTATTTAGTGATTAAATGAGTGAATTTCATCATGTTAGATCAAGAAAATCGAGATTTGGGCTTAAATCGAGAAAGTACGTGGTTAAAGACAAAAAGAGAATAATTAGCCGAAATTGCATTTGAGGTAAGTCCGTGTAATTAAATGAGCATGATATTTATGCCATTGTTATTATACTTGCAAATCTATCTTGCCATGATTGTATTAAATTTTAGGTTGATGATATTGTATATGAGAAAGTGATGTCAAATGTAAATAACATTTATGTGTTGATTGAATGCTTGGAGATTTGATGGAATATGATATTCCATTGAAACGAGTAAGTTGTATGTAAATAATACAACTACATTGTTATTATATGTGTTTAAATTGATATAGCATGAATTGCTTGGTTGTGGAAATGATTATGTTTGATGAATATTGAGATAGTAGAATTCCTGTTTGAACCTTAAAAAACAATTCGGATATTCATGCCATGATATTCGAGTTATTTGTGTGCCAGTGTAAGACATGTCAATGACTTGAATCGGCCACATTATGAGAGCTAGTGTAACACCTCAAACCCAGCCCAGACATTATGGCCAAATCTGGCGTATCACATTGAAGTGTTTTAGCGAAAACCGTATTTTCATTGAAAAGCCTTCTTAAAATAAGAGAGAATCTTAACTAAAAACTTGTTCAAACATAAGATTTGATGAAAATAAAGCACTTAGAAATTTTAGTTGCAGAAGTGTAGAAAACAGACTATAACTTAAGAAATCCATGTTCAACTTCTCGTAGATACAATGAAAATAATAATAATAATTCAAGTAATAATAATATAATGAAAACCTTATTACAATCTAGTCTGAGCATACTTAAAAAGAAATAAAAACTTAAATGCTTAAAAAAAACCAAGTCCGATTTATCTTGCTAGCCGGCCACCCACGAGTCTCTCGACATCGAACCTTCTACTCGAGCATCACTGAAAATAAAATAAAAGAGGGGGTGAGTTTTCGCAAACTCAGTGTGTACAACCCTCTATGAAGAAAAAAACAAGCATTCAAAGAAGAATCAGCAAACATGTAATGCAAACCCATCCAAATTATCCATCCGCTACACACCAGCTCCGTCCCCCGTCACACCATGTGGGGATATAAATATCGACCCACCCAGCCCACACACCAATGGTAGCCCGGTTGCGGAACTACCTTCATTTACATATTGGGCTTTAAAAGCCGTCGGTGGATCCACGATTGTCAAGCAACCATGCGATCCTCATATACTTCTGCCGTTCCATATTTCCCATCCCATATGTAACCTAAGCAGAATATCATATGTATGCAGCAAATAGGCATGTCACATTCAATAAACTTACATTTAACACATAGGGGTATTTTGGTCATTTTTGCCCTTAGGGGCATTTTGGTAATTTTCCCTTAATTATGGTTTTCACATACCTTGGCCCGCTAACAAGTCCTGCGAGCTAAGATGAATGTATACTATACACCAGGTAGGATTCCAGAGAAGAGGAGGTGGGTCATTAAGACCGCTTAAGTACCAAGCTCTCCCTAGATCTAATCCTAGACATGCATATACACGTTGCCACATCTTAACCCTATGACTTGTCCACGGTCTTAAAATATTAATTAATTCTTATGTAGTTATCATATACTAGGCCCAAAACCCCTTACAAAGCCTAAACGAATTCATATACCTGTATCTGGCCCATTAAGCCTAATCATATTCATATGACCCATTAAGCCCAAATCACTTGTATATGGCCCATTAGCCCCAAATCACATTTATATGGCTCGTTAGGCCCAGTCACATTCATATTCATGCTCAGATACAAATTCCTATCACATAGCATCAATATTCAGTTTTTTCCTATTATGGGCCCAACAGCCCATCGGGCCCATTTAGCCCATTTCGACTCCTATGGCCAAATCACAACCCAAGTCCACGGAATCATCCGTGGGTCTCAAGAAACCTATCGGTCTTTCCCTTATGAGTGTTCGCGCACTCGTAAGACCACCGTAGCCAAACTTTCAGCTTTTTGGCATTTCGGCATTTCGTCTTTTGCTGATTCACAGTGTGTGTGCAGTATATGTACACACCTGGTAAGCAAGCGTGATGTGATCTCCTTAGCCCAAACCTACAATCGATATCACTCAAAGATTAATCTTACATACTTATCGAATACTTTACCAAAAGACGGAATCTCACCTTAACCTTACCTGAACACCAAGCCTTTACCAACTTTTACTTTGATCACTAAACACGCGTATTTCTCAGATCTGAAGAGCAAATCGGCAGGATCCAAAACTGAAATTTAACACTAATTCCACTAGATTCGGTCAAAGAGTATTCAACCCTTGAGAGATTCAGCTTTTCGGCTTTTTAAATTTAGTATAGTGAATAACGTTTATTTGGTACAGATTAAAGAAGAAGAGTAGAAGAAGAAATTGGCTAAGTGAAACAAAGAAAATTGTGTAGAGAAGAATAGAAATTGGCAGGAAGAAAAGAAAGAAAAACAAAATGGTTTTTGGCTTTTTGGATCTTGAAAAGAAAAGGGTTTTTGGCTTTTGGAGAAAGGGGTTTCTGGAAACAAGGTGAAGAAGAATTTCGGTAGTAGCCTGGAAAACCTATATTCGGCCCCTATTTATAGCCCTTATAGCTAAATCTTCCATGCCCAATTCCCAATTTGGCTCCATCACTTCTCCCTTCTCATCTCCTCGTTTTTCTCCCTGGTAACTCCTGTATCTTTTCCTTAATTTTCTCTCCTGAACACTTCCCTTGAAGTCCTCTTTCACGCCACTACCATCCTTCTAGAAGGACAAAATTAAACTTCTAAAAATACTAAGCTAGGATTCGAACCTTGGATCTCCTTGCTAGCTACTAATGCCACCTCCCTGCTCTCTAAGTGGCGTCACCTAGCCACTCCTCTATAAGGCTTTTTGATGCTATTTTCCCCTATTTTTATTTAAAAGCCCAACTAGTTGCCAACCCTGATTCTTTTAATAATTAAACTATAATTTCATTTATTCCTAGGTTCAAACTCAAACCTTAATTAAGACCTACTATAATTATCACATGGCTAAGAACATAAAACACAATTTTTATCAAAACCGAAAACAAAGAAATTTTAGGATTTCGAGATTTTTGGGTTTCAAGATTTTTGGGGCGTTACAGCTAGTGTAGGACCATGTCTAGGACATGGCATCGGCATTGAGACAAGAGCTAGTGTAAGACATGGCTGGGGCATGCATCGGCCTCGAGATGTAAGCCAGTGTAAGTCATGTCTGGGACATGCATTGGCTACGAGATGTGTCAGTGTAAGACCATGTTTGGGACATGGCATCGGCACGGATATGTGAGAGCCAATGTAAGACCATGTCTAGGACATGGCATCGGCATTATACCCTATGTTTGAGGCTTAGTGAATATCCGATAGCTTTCCGAATGGTTCAACGGTGAGAGTTACGGTTTAAGCTAAATGAGAAAGGTTATGACCATATTGTGAGTGGTAAAGGTGCTTACATGAAATTGATGAGATATGAATTCAATTCATGTTATATGATTAGTAAGGAATGACTATGAGCATGTTGAGTAACACAGGTATGTATGCCAAGCTCATGAGAAATGATTTCAGTTTATGATGCACATTTAGTGAAGATGCAAATAGTTAATGCATGCTTATGAGAATGATTTTGTAATGATCTTGTGATTATAGGTCTATACTTATGATGTATGAATATGTAACCTTACCAATGTGGTGAAAATGAATTAATATGGTGTGATAAATTTAGTATCGTTAATTTACACTAAAACAGTTTTGGACAGCAGCCATAGTCTGACTTTGAAAATCCACCAAAAATTATGGAAATTGAGCTAGAGGCTGAATAAAATATGAAATTAAAACCTAATGAGCTAGTTTTACATAGAAGAAAATGTGTAAGCAAAAGAGTTTCGTATTATGAAAATTTTAAATTGTTGTAAGACAGAGTCAGAATGACTTCGAAATCCCCTATTCTGATTTGAGAAAATCATTGAAAATTTAACAAAAATATTTATGGGTTATAATTTATATGCTTAGAATTATTAATGAGTCTACTTTCAAGAGAAATAGACGTTGATCGTGATTTTTCGTGATAAGTTTTGTAAATTTATAATTAATTGTTCTTGAAACTAAATATTATCACTATGTAGGCAAGTGTACCTATCGAACAATAGTATAGCTTTAGCAAGACCAGATTTTCGAACCCAAAGGAACTAAAAGTACTAGTAATGATTGTCTTTTTATTATCTAGCCTAAGAATAATGAGGTTTGTTTCAATTAACTAATTACTAAACTAAGAAATCAAAAAAATAGAATTTGGAAATTACTTTTGGAAAAATGATTGATTTAAGACAATACCTAAGGAAAAATCCACCTAGACTTCACTTGTTATTTTGGCTCCGAATCGGACGATTTATTCATTTAACTTGTTCCGTAGAAATCCCTAAGTTATGTTATTATCCCTATTCAAGACTAATAACGTCTAACCCTAGATTGAATAATTGAGACTTTTCTGTAATTAACACCCTAGGGTTGCATTAACTCGACCTATGGATCCCCTTATTAGGTTTCACCCTAATCTGGCAAAATCTTGTCACCCTATCTCTAGGCGCGCAATCAACTCCGCTTAATTATGACAAAGTTACTGTTGGCCAGGGACTATTCATCCTCTAACTAAAAGCGTTAACTTGAATCGATATCGTGAAATACCAAAATAAGAATTAAGAACACATAATTAAGAACAAGTCAAATATTTATCATACAATTCAGAAAATAATAAAAAGATTCATCTTAGGTTTATTCCCCTTAGGTATTTAGGGTTTTTAGTTCATAACTAAATAGGAAAACATCTCAGAAGAATAAAGAATACAAAACATAAAGAAAACCCAAAACTCCTGAAGGGAAATTGAGGAGAAATCTTCAGCCTTGACGATGAATCCGGCTTCTGAGATGGATCAATCGGCTTTCTTGGAGTAATTCTTTGCTCCCCACTCTCTGTATTCTTTTAGTCTTCCTCTAGGGTGTTTAAATAGGCTTTAGAATGCCTAAAAGCCCTCTAACTTGTGCTTTTCTGAATGGAACTTAGTTAGGGCTCGGCAGGGACACGCCCGTGTGTGATTACTTCAGGCCGTGGTCGAGGCTGAGAGATTAACACGCCCGTGCTTGGATTGTTTTAGGTCATAGTCGAGCCTATTAGAATGGCATGGGCG
Organism: Gossypium anomalum; assembly: GCA_025698475.1. Lineage (NCBI taxonomy): Eukaryota > Viridiplantae > Streptophyta > Magnoliopsida > Malvales > Malvaceae > Gossypium > Gossypium anomalum. The sequence goes on from CM046963.1 coordinate 48,313,203, forward strand.
TGTGCTCTGTTCGTATGATGAAGTACAGGCCGTGTTGTTTTCCTACGTCGGCCCGTTTTCTCCGTTTTTGGCCCGTTTCTTGTTCTTTTCATTCTCCTATGCTCACCTAAGTATAAAACATGAAATTAAAGGATTAGGAGCATTAAATTTACCAAATCTAAGGAGAAATCATTCATAAACATGTTAAGTAAGGGATAAAAATATGTATAAATTATGGTTTATCAAATACCCCCACACTTAAGCGTTTGCTTGTCTTCAAGCAAAATTCTCAATTTACAATTAAGAATTCCTCTTCCTCAACTTATAATTCCGATCAATAATATCTCAAACTAATCCATAAGTAATCATAGATTGAGAATTCAACTAAAAGAACATTAAAGGTTCAACATTCCAAGTTGAGTATTTAATCACGAAAAACATAGGCATCTCCCCTCATCTAAGTAGTTACCATTGATTCGAAATCTCATAGAGTTTAACATCCTCACTTAAAGATTCACTCAAATCACTCGAAGTGTTTAACAACAATGAAATCAGCACTCATCAATCAATATGAAAAGTTATTACCATAGGCTTGCATGAAAATCAAATCTCCACTACTATAAATTGAAATGATACATCAATCAAAAGGTCTTAGAGGGTTGTAACGAGGCTTGGTTAGGGGGTGTGGTCACAAGCTGAAAGAAAAGGTTAAAATTGAGATTGAGTTGAAAAATTACTTAACTAGAAAAATATTTAATCATCACTTGCGTACAACAGAGCTTCTTCTCAAAATATGGAATTTAAATACTTAAGCTCAAAAACAAAAGATTACTACTAATATGTATACATGTATATATATATATATATTTAAGAACAAGTCAAATGACAAAGACTAACTATTACGAACAAGACATAGCTAAGCAATTCCTTCAAATCAAATCTCGACAAAAATAGGGATAAAATTAATTGAAGGGATTTCAACAATAATGGGTTAAGGGTTAATATTAAGGGTAATACAAGGAATGACTTGTTAGGCTCAAAGGGGTTTACTAAAGGTTAATCGTGGAGGTAGGCTTTTCATGGCATGAGTGAGTTAATCCTACGTGCCTCTATCATCTTGACATATCAAATCAAATGGTGTGGTCTTAACATGTATAATCAAGCAAGTTCTAGAATAACAATTCGATATTGACGCACTCAAAGCAATAATAAAAGTGAGCATTAAAGAAATAATAGATGCTCTTAAAGGCTCAATAATCTCACAAAAATTATGGCTTTTTGATGTTTAAACTTGTGGATTTCAATTCAAGATAATACCTAAACTTAGGGAAACAACCTAAAATTTTAAAGTCTTAAAAATCAACTTATCATGCTTAATTTTCTAATGTCTTCAAGTTTAAATAGGCAATGCATGAATGACTATGTTTTAATCCAAGATATGTTAATAAAAATCATAAATCAATCAAAATTCATTCTAAACATGATATGAGAGATTTACAAGAGAACAAGGCAACATTCAGGGATTTTTCTGATAATGAAATGATTACCCCCCTCCCAGCACTTAAGATGCACATTGTCCTCAATGTACAAAGATAGCTATATAGAAAAATATAAATATAAGATCATAAGATAGGGAGAGAATTGAAACTTCCTGAGTGTTAAATGAATGAACTCCCTAGTTTGGAGTTATGTAGAGTGGAGGAGGATACTCTGGTGATGGTAGAGGTTGGTTTCCACAAGTGCTGAGCCAAAAGAATATTATATCTCGTGATCGAGTAGGGCATGGCAGTCATGGAGAACCTTTTCCAATGGAGTTTGAAGTTCCTAAATGATTATGAGCTGTATAACTCTTTATAACTGTAAGAAAATTAGGAACTTTTTAGGGGATATTAGGAAGAATAATTACTCAAAAAGAATTAATCGAGATTAAAATTTATTTATAAAACCTAAGTATGAAATAGTAGCAAAAATGAAATAACATTTAAAAGTAAAAAGTGAAATTAATAAAAACATAGAATAAATAAAAAATAAAAAAGATAAAGATAAAGATAAAGATAAAGATAAAGATAAAGATAAAGATAAAATTAAATTAAACATCATCATCGTCGGATGGTTCGCGAGGTGGTGGCAGCAATGAGATGTGGAAGTGCTGACAAATCTGCTGGAGAGTAGCATCAATGTTATCAAATCGTTGAAAACACTGCTGCTCGAATCAATTGAGGCTCTCAGAGATGTCAGCATATGAAGCCGCCGTATGAACTGGATGATGGGAGCGTGGTGTCTGAGGCAGTGGGTCCTCGTGCTGTGGAGGGACATCATCAGTAATGTCCTCTGGGGCTTCCTCCTCGGTAGATTGGGCTAGACGATATTGGGGAGGGTAGGTTCCTCGGCGCTTCTCGATCATCCTCATTTTAGCATGCTCGAGATGCCTTGTAGGGACACTGGCCAATGAATGTAAGGGATGATTCTTGGGCCGTGGTGTTGAGGAGTCCGAAGTGCCGCGCCAGTCGAGTCACGTAGGGGCCAATAGAGATGACCCACTTCCGATGTTGCTCCGTCTGATGGCGGATGGTAAGGGCGATAAAGTTGGCAAGGTCGAAGACGTGCCAGTACGGCATACACCATAAGTAGTAGATGTCCTGAATAGTGATGACGCCGGTGCTCTCTCTCTATCCTGTCATGGTGTGAGATAAAATAGAATGTAAGTACCTCAAGGATGGAGGGAGAGATGATGCCTTAGAGCGAATGGGGTCGTATTTGGATGAACGTAGGACGAGGGCTTTCCAGCACTTTGAGGGAGAATAATGGATGTGGCGGTTGAAGGTATTGAGATCGTTCTCCCCTTGAAACTCCTCCATGTAAAGACCCAGTGCCGAACCAAACTCTGGAACGCTCAACTGGCGAACTAGACCACCAAGTCAAAATTGGACCGTGCCGGGATCATCATGGTTAGTCATTACAGTCTGAAAATGGAATGTTGAACACAATTTCATTGTGAGCTCGAGATACGTCGGGTCGACGATCTCAAAGAAGAGGTTCAATGGGTTGGTGGTGAGAAGTGCCCGAATCGCATCAGCCAACTGGACTTGCTCAACTACAGCCCAGTTGATACAGCGGCCTGCAATTAAAGGTCGGGCCTGGAGTATTTGGAAAATTTCTTCTTAGGGCCCAATGGGGAACTGCAGGAAAGGGTGCTGAATTTCCACAGTAGGACCCGAGTAAGATGACGCTCCCTTCCTTTTCTTCGAGGCGGGGACGGCAGCTTTCTTTCCTTGTGAAGACGACATGATATACCTGAAATAAAAACCATTAATTCGTCTTGATGGATGGTCAAGGTAAGACGAAAATAAATTCAAAAAGGCAAAAGTCATAAATTAAAACTAATAATTTCAGCCAAAACTACTAACAATCTTAAAAACAATCAATTTTATGGTGTATCATTAGCATGATAATAGTATGAGTTTCATAAAAATAAAAATGGCAAAATTTTCTATGTAGCATATTTTATTGATGGAAAATGTCAACACAAAAAGCATGATTATTTCTATTAGCCTAAACATAAATATTCACTTTGAACAAGTTAAATGAAGCAGATAGATCATGCAATGAGTAATAACCTCAATATGAAAAGAAATGATAACTACTCTAGATATGATATTTGAGAGATAGAAAGATGAAAATAACATGAAAAGTACAGATTACTATGATAAATAGCATTATAGAGTAGTAAAATAAAAGAGAAAAGAGTAAATAAACGCTAGAACGAGGAGAATGAGCGTCAAAAATAGGGTTGGAAGCGGCGCACAGGTGTAGCAGGGAGACCGTGTGGACTTGCAGCGGCTAGGATTAAGGATTTTTGGGTTACGAAGATAATGAACAGTGGACAGTATTTATAGATTTTGGGGCACACGGCCAGGGGACACGCCTGTGTGCCCCAATTTTAGCCCGTGTGTTTCGCGTTTTTCCTATTTTGGTGCATCTGAAATTCATCCCACGCCCGTGTACCTTGGGCGTGTTGGTGCACATGGCCGTGTCGCATGACCATGTCTGGCTTCATTCACTTTTCCCATGCCCGTGTATGTAAGCACACGCCCGTGTTAATTTGATAGGTTTGACCACGGGTGCTAGACACGGGCGTGTGCTATTTTCTCAGGTTCTCTTACGGTTTAATGCCACGGGCGTGTCGCACGCACATGTTGTTTTGGCAGGTCCTCCCACGGCCATGTCGCACGGCCGTGGCGATTTATCGTAGCCCATGTTTGGGAAAAATCTTTTCCCTATTTCCACACGGTCCTAAGCACGCCCGTGTGCTTAGCTATGTCTATGTGGTAAACCTGTATTCAATAGCTCCATTAGTAAGTTAGGTGTTAAACACTAAAATTTAAAGAAGTCAATACAGTTAGTGCTAAGGTTGCCTCCCAAGAAGCGCTTATTTATAGTCTAAGCTCGACTTACCTCTCCATTGATTGGTCATGGTGGTTCGAGGAGTTTATACTCCTCATTCCTGCTATTAATCTCAACAAAATAAGGTTTTAGACGAGTATTGTTTACCTTAAAAGTGCAGAACTTGGGATGACTTACCTTGACTGTACCAAATGGAAAAACACTAAGTACCGTAAAAGGGATTTCTTCATTCGGTTTGGCAGTAACAATGTGAGGATCTGCGGCATCTAATAAAACTTTATCTCCAATCTTAAGTTGATTTCGAGAGGTATAGTTTTGGTTTATCGTCTGTTCTCGATTTATGTGTCTGCCATTCATCTAGCTCCTCAATTTGTAGCCTTCGTTCTTCATGAATGGGTCCTTTATTATTGCTTGAACATGGCTCATGTACTTCCTTCAAACTCATTTCCTGCAAATTAGGTTCCACCATATTATCAGTTTTAGTAGACTGGTTTAGATAATCACCTTTAATTTTCGATGTGTTGCCAGAATTACGGGCTTAAAGGGTGATTTTTTTATCTCCCACACGAACTGTGAGTTCACCTGTGCCAACATCAATAATTGTTCTAGCAGTTGCTAAAAAGGGCCTTCCTAAAATTAAAGGAGTGTTGCTATCTTCTTCTATGTCTAGAACAACGAAGTCAACAAGAAATATAAATTTATCAATTTTAACTAGCACATCTTCAATAATACCCCTAGGAAATCTTATAGTTTTATCTGCTAATTGAATACTCATCCTAGTCTGTTTGGGTTTCCCAAGACCTAGTTGTTTGAACATTTTGTAAGGTATGACATTAATGCTCGCTCCTAAATCAGCTAATACATTATTAACATCTAAGCTACCAATTAAACAAGGAATTGTAAAACTCCCTGGATCTTTTAATTTTTGGGTAGCTTATTTTGTAGAATAACTGAGCAAACTACGTTTAGCTCCACATGCGATGCCTCGTCCAACTTTTGCTTATTTTTAAAAGATCCTTTAAAAATTTCATTGCGTTTGGCATCTGCTATAGAGCTTCAATAAACGGTAAGTTAATATGTAATTTTTTTAAGAGTTTAAGGAATTTACCAAATTATTCATCTGAGCGGTCTTTCCTTGTCGCTTTGGGATATGGCACACGAGGTTTATATTCTATACTTACCGTTTTATTTTCATTGTGTCCTACCTCACCTTTACTTACCATAATTTCTTCTCTCGATTCTGGCTCAGGCTCAACTGATCATTCTTCACCTTGAACATTAATTGTATTGAGCTGTTCCCTTGGGTTAGGTTCAGTATTACTTGGCAAGCTACCTTGTGGTTGTTCGGAGATTAGTTTGGATAGCTGGCTTATCTAAGTTTCGAGCCCTTGGGTTGACACTTGTTAATTTTTAAGTGCTATCTCCTCAAGGTTCGGCTTTTTCTCTTGTTGGTAAGGTGGTTGTTGGAAACCCGGAGGATTCTATGGCCTTTGCTTCCCTTGACCACCCTAGGAGAAATTTGACTGGTTCTTCCAACCTGCATTATAAGTATTACTGTAAGGATTATTTTGAGATCGAGGATTATTACCCATGTAATTTAATTGCTCGTTCTCCATGTTATGGCCATAGGGTTGATATTCTAGATTACTCGATCCACCTCCACTCGCTTCACATTGCATTACTGGGTAAACCTGTGTAGAACCAAGTAAACCATCAATCTTTTTTATTTAGAAGTTCTACCTGATTCGATAGCATAGTAACCGAATCAACATTATAAACGCCTACTGTTTTAGTTGGCTTAGTCCTCATGAATTGCCACTGATAGTTATTTAGTGACATCTCTTCAATAAATTCGTAAGCCTTTTCAGGTGTTTTGTTATTGATGGTTCCACCAGCTGCTGCATCAATCATCTGTCTTGTCGAAGGGTTCACACCATTGTAGAATGTTTGAACTTGCAGCCATAGAGGTAAACCATGGTGAGGGCACCTTCGCAGTAGGTCATTGTATCTCTCCCATGCATCGTAAAGATTTTCTAAGTCCATCTGCACAAAAGAAGAGATATCATTATGTAATTTAGCTGTTTTAGTCGGCGAAAAATACTTTAATAAAATTTTTTCGGTCATTTGTTCCCAAGTAGTGATTGACCCTCGTGGTAATGAGTTCAACCACTTTTTAGCTTTGTTCCTCAGTGAAAAAGGGAATAACCGAAGACGAATGGCTTCATTAGAAACGCCATTAATTTTAAAAGTGTCATAGATTTCCAGAAAATTTGCCAAGTGAGTGTTGGGATTCTAATCCTGTAAACCATCAAACTGAACAAATTGTTGTATCATTTGAATCGTGTTAGGTTTCAATTCAAAATTATTCACAGCAATAGCAGGCCTAACTATGCTTGACTCAATTCCTATTAAATTAGGTTTAGCATAATCATACATAGTACGAGGAGCAGGATTCTGATTTGCTAATTCAATGGGTATCGTAGGATGTAGCTGATTGTCCTGATTTTCAGCCATCTCCTCAGTTGTAGATGAGATATCGTCCTCTTACTCTTCCTCTGTGTATCTTAGGCTTCACCTTATTTCTCTTCGGTTTCTACGAGCTGTGCGATCAATTTCTTCGTCAAAAAGTAGTGGTCCCAACGGGTTTCTTCTAGTCATAAACTATAAGAACCTGCCAGAAGAAAGAAAAATTAAATTAGTAAATAAATAAATAAATATAAAATTAAATTGCAAGAAAAATAAATGGCTAAAGTAATAAAAATTAAGTGTTCCTAATATCCTAGTTCCCCGGCAACGGCGCCAAAAACTTGATCGTGATTTTTCGTGATAAGTTTTATAAATTTATAATTAATCGTTCTTGAAACTAACTATTATCACGATGTAGGCAAGTGTACCTATCAAATAGTAGTATAGCTTTAGCAAGACCGGATTGTCGAACCTAAAGGAACTAAAAGTACTAGTAATAACCGTCTTTTTATTATCTAGCCTAAGAATAATGAGGTTTGTTTTAATTAACTAATTACTAAACTAAGAAATCACAGAAAATAGAATTTGGAAATTACTTTTGGAAAAACGATTGATTTAAGAAATAACCTAAGGAAAAATCCACCTAGACTTCACTTGTTATTTTGGCCCCGAATCAGACGATTTATTTATTTAACTTGTTCCGTAGAAATCCCTAAGTTATGTAATTATCCCTATTCAAGACTAATAACGTCTAACCTAGATTGTATAATTGAGACTTTTCTCTAATTAACATCCCAAAGTTACATTAATTCGATCTATGGATCCCCTTATTAGGTTTCACCCTAATCCGGTAAAATCTTGTCACCCTATCTCTAGGCACGCAATCAACTCCGCTTAATTATGACAAAGTTACTCTTGGCCAGGGACTATTCATCCTCCAACTAAGAGCGTTAACTTGAATCGATATCCTGAAATACCAAAACAAGAATTAAGAACACATAATTAAGAACAAGTCAAATATTTATCATACAATTCAGAAAATATTAACAAGATTCGTCATAGGTTTCATTCCCCTTATTATTATTTTGACAAAAATACAAAACATAAAGAAAACCCAAAACTCTTGAAGGGAAATTGAGGAGAAATGTTCAGTCTTAATGATGAATCCGGCTTCTGAGATCGATCAATCGACTTTCCTGGAGTAATTCCTTGCTCCCCACTCTCCGTATTCTTTTAGTCTTCCTCTAGGGTGTTTAAATAGGCTTTAGAATGCCTAAAAGCCCTCCAACTTTCCCTTTTTCCGAATGGAACTTAGCTAGGGTTTGGCAGGGACACGCCCGTGTGCTATTACTTCAGGCCGTGGTCGAGGCTGAGAGATCAACACACTCGTGCTTGGATTGTTTTAGGCCATGGTCGAGCCTGTTAGAATGGCACGGGCGTGTGTTCTGCCCGTGTGATGAAGTCAAGTCCGTGTTGTTTTCCCACGTTGGCCCGTTTTCTCCGTTTTTGGCCTGTTTCTTGTTCTTTTCGCTCTCCTGTGCTCACCTATGTATAAAACATGAAATTAAAGGATTAAGAGTATCAAATTCACCAAATCTAAGGAGAAATCATTCATAAACATGTTAAGCAAGGGATAAAAATATGTATAAATTATGGTTTATCAGACGAGAACATCATCCGAGTCACGTATCATGAGATAATTAATTTTTATTGAAGAGGGGTCAGAACTATCAAACAACGAAAAAGGGGTAACTTTAAGGAATAAACTATTTGCATTTTTACTCATGTTCCAGTCAAGCTATTTTCTCGAGTCACAGCCACTAAATTATTTATATCTGGATCTACGGAACTCCAAATTAAGTTCTGATAATTTTCCCTAAAACTAGACTCACATATATTCTTACCATAAAATTTTCATAATTTTTGGTTTAGCCAATTCGTACAGTTTATTCCTTTCCTTTAGTGTTTTCAGGTTAGCTCGGGGTTAGAGATCGTAGGAGGCAGCATCACAATATCAAGTCGCTACCTTTGGAATAATGAAGTATATATTAGAAATTTCAAGTGAATGGCATGTATAGGGATTTAGTTGATTGACATGCATTATTTTGCTTTGGCCAAATTTGTTGGCTTATATTGAGTTATATGTATATGGCCATGAGATGTGGCTCATATTGATTATGGCTTGTAAGCCTAGCTATTCATGTCATGTCTAATGTTTATAATGTGATTATGTTTGTTTGCCATGCATGTTTAGTAATATGACATGTGTGTTGGATGTATGCTCTATGACCAATTGAGGTGGTCATAACCATGTAGTAATTGCACGTTATAAACACAATGTGATAATGATTGAAGATGAGTGCTTGATGGATAAGTTGGTAACCATAGTATAATGGTAAAAGTGGTCATCAAAATGACAAGGCTTATGAATGTGAAATAAGAATCTAGACTTGGTATAGCATGAGTAGATGCATTACTTGTAAGAGGACATGTTAATGTTAAGAATATGTCTTAATAAAGAGTGTTTAATCACTAAAATGATGTTGGCCACACGGGCTGAAATACGGCCGTGTGTCTCAATCGTGTGAGGGACATGGCCTGGAGACACGGGCGTGTGGCTCGACCATATGGTTCGATGTGCATGCTGACGTCAGAAACAGAGAGTTACACAGCCTGAGGACATGGGTGTGCCAAAGGCACACGGGCGTGTCCCTATGTCCACACGGGCGTGTGACCCTGTTCCATGGGAAAATTTTCTAAGTTTTCCTGAAACTTTTCAAATTTCTCAGTTTAGTCCCGAATCAATTTCGATGAATGTTTTGGGCTTTGTAGACCCAAATAAAGGATAACATGCATGTGTTTGAAAGGTTTTGAATTAAAAGAGATTTTATGTCTCAGTTTTTGCATGAATGTGTATGTTTAAGTCCGGTAATGCCTCGTACCCTATTTCGACATCGGAAATGGGTAAGGGGGTTACACGAAGAGGCTAATTAAAGAAAGGGTTTTTAAACAACGAGTCTTAAATTTTGAAAAACACTTCAATGTGACATCGTCAGATCTGATCATGATGTTTGAGCTGGGTTTGGAGTGTTACACCTTAATTTTCACACTTATAGATCACCGCAATAGACTCCTTTCTTGACAAACAGATATACATCTCTTTTTTTCATGGAAATCCCTTAAGACTTCATTCAAATCTTATTCCAGATCATATAAATACCTTATCTAGGTTATACATGTTATAGAACTACTAGAACTTACTCATATCTTTCTACAGCGACAAACATTAAAACCGTAGATTACCAAATATTCCTGATAATTCACACCACAGAAACTTAGCAAAATACACCATACATGCAAATATTTTATTAAAAACAACTTTTAAGTCACTTGAGACTCTATCGACATGTATAATCCCTAGCTTGGTTAATATCGTGAAACTCCCTAAGCTTTTGAATCTTTGAGGTGCCTGATTAAGGATTATTATTTTTCAAAATGTATCTATGTTGAATGGGTCCTTTTCTTTGCAATTTTCACGTTCTTTCCTAATTTCTTTTACAGGCTTCGAAGGCTTTGGCAATTCCTCTATCAATTTTATAAAGGTTAACATCTCACAGAATGATTGAAGTAGGTTTGAGAAGCTTACCTCTTTACTTATTTCTTGATTTTTTATCCTCCAATTATGATGAAACTGATGTTGTCAAGAGGGAAAATTTGATATTTGGCTCACTAGTACACTTAGCTGTCAACTCCCCTATTGGCTTTATCTCATTTTGAACATCCTTTTGTACCATTTCTCCTATTCGAGTCTATTTAGTTCCTTTTGGTTGTCTTCCTAGACCACTGGTGCCTGGCCCCTCAAGATTTCATCTTCCCAGGATATTATTTCTTTTAAGTTTTTCTTTTCATCTTTGCTTTCACCTTGGGGTTGATCAAATCTGTGACAAAATATGTTTATATCTATGCCCCTGTTGTTTTTTTGCACGTGGGTTGAAATTTTGCCACTTAGCTGGCTTAGTTTTAACATTAACAATCTCTTATTTTCCTGAATCTCCTATTCTTCATACACTCATTCTTCATAAATTTCATCGTCATAATCTATTTCATCATCAAACCACATGTAGTCAAATTTGCCCATGGTATTGTTGAATGGGTGGCTATTTCTATAGGTTTCTTCTCTCTTTTCAAATGCGTGTGTTGGGATCTCTTGAAGAAAAGAAATATGTTTGTAATATAAAATAAATAAATAAATACACATAATTAAAGATCGTATCTATAATTTATAAATTTCCTAATTATTCTATTAGAATGTAAAAATTAAAATAAGCTTAGTAGCATTGCCTCCCTGGCAACGACGCCAACAACTTGACCGTCTCCGGATGTACTAATGTCTAGAGTATGAATACTGCAACTAAGAGATATGAGATCAAGGTAGTGTCCGTAAGTATACGGGTTAGGTTGTTATATGGTTACAATGGAGTGGGTGGGTACTCCGAGGATAGTACCCAAAAGAGATGAGTTACTAAATTAATTCTTACCTGAACGCAAATAAATCTACCTAGTACTTTAAATAAACTATATTACAAATAAACATAAATAAGGGTTTTTGGTTTTTATAAATAAAGAAGTAAAAATAACAAAAAATAAATAAAAAGGACTTCGAAAAACTAATTTATAAACTTAATTAATTCTAGGCATGATTTATTAGCTCGCTTCGGTGGTCATATCTAATTCCTATTTCGGATTTCTATTCAATCAACCAGTCATTAGCCTAGTAGGATCTCTCAATCTTCCACTAAACTAATGAGTCCGCAAGAACTACTTATCTCTCAATATCATAGTCCAGACTGGTTTAGGGATAAGGTGTTCACGGATATATTATACCAATTTTGGGTTAATTCCCACTTAAATGACTTCATATGGTTGTTAAGCCTAAAGTTCTTCCTCTCCCAAACAACTAATCCTCTAAGAAAACCTTACATAGTAATCAGTTAATCACACCTTCACTCACTAATCCCCCATAAGAGGATTAGTTCCTCATTGATCTCATGAACACAATAAACTTAATGATAAAGATAAATATAAATAACAAATCAAGAGAAAGGTTCAAGAGAATCATGAATTTATTGATTGAAGAGCAAAATCCACAGTAGTTTGATAATGTTTACATCTCAAGTTCTCTAAAAAACACAAATAGAAAAGAACTAAAATAAACCTAAAGCCTAAAAGAAGGGAAAATTGAAAAACTAAAACTATAAAGAAAACTTTAGAATATCAAAGTTTTTTGTTAAACAAGTGCTAAATATGCCTATTTATAGAATTAGGGTAGTCATCGTCCTCAACCTTATATCAGTTGATATTCTCGTGTTTAATTTTCATTCTGTAGACTAAAATGCCCCTGGCTCATAACTATTCCCGTACAAGGCCAATGTCGCAACACCCTAGTGCCTCTGTCATGAAATTGAAGGCAATATACTCAGGTTCAGGGTAACTTTAGGGGTCTGTCACAACATCACTTGGTTGTGTGACCGCCTCCGGGCATACCAACTCTTAGAGTAGAAATCCTGCACAAGATATGTCGAATAGGTGATATCCACAAGTATATAGGTCAAGTTGTAATATTGTTACAATGAAGTAGGTGAGTACTCTGACGATCATACCTAAGGGAGGTGATCACTAAATTAATCTTTACCTAAGCACAAATAGAGGTAAGTAGTACTTTAAATAAATTTTATTACAAGTAAACATAAAGAAGGATTTTTGGTATTTTAATAAATAATGAACAAAAAAAATATAAATAGAAAAACTTTGGGAAATTTGCTATGAAAACCTAATCAGATCTGAGCATGGGTGACTAGCTCGCTTCAGTAATCATAACTAATTATTGCTTCGGGTTCCCAATTTAATCAACAAGTCGTTACCCTCGAAAGATCTCTTGATCTTCCACTAAAATAATGAGTCAACAAGAACTACTTATCCCTTGACCTCACAGTCCAGACTAGTTCAAGATTAAGGTGTTCACAGATAGGCCATATCAATTTTGGGCTAATTCCCACCTAAATGGCTTCCTAGGGTTATAAAGCCAAGTGATTAAATTCTTCCTCTTCCAAATAGCTGATTGTCGCTTGTGAATATGATGTGTAAATTGTGCAAGTATACATGTCGAACAAGTAATAAAGTGATGAGTGAGAACGTCTCCATAGGGATTAGAATGGTATAATTTGGTCAAGTTGTTAGAGTAAGGTATGATTAATGTTAAGAAAAAAATAATGATAAGAATGCAATGATAATTTGAAGGAATAATGATGTGTGCAATATGTGTAACTAATAAATAATGGAAAATGCTATGATAAGAAAATAGTAAGAATGCAAACGAACAAGTAAACAACTAAAAATGTTATGGCGAATATACTATGACAAAGGATAGATGGTCTACGATGTTGGTTTGAAAGGTCGAGATCACTAAGAATCTACCCTTACTAATAGTAATGCCTCGACAAAACCATACTCAATCTACTGCTTAGAAGAGTTCTAAAATGGTCTGCTTCTATTGAGGACAAGACCTCAAGTTACCTTACCTTTAGCATGGTACCCTGCACTGTTTTGTTTTCTTTCCATAGAACACTGCTCTATGTCTAGAGGCTGCTACAAGTATTCAGTCGAACACTTGCTCATATCATTCAATTTCAACCTCATTAACCTAACCTTGTCAGAATTAGATTAATTTAATGAACATGATGTACATCCATCTATGTCTAGAGTTTGAAAATATGCAATTTTGTAAAAAACCATTGAATGAAATAGTGCATTAAATCAAATCTATGCTTCAGTCATGAAAGAAAATAAGAGTTTCATCAAGTAATCCTAACCCTATGAGATTTAGCTCATGGGTTGGCAATTAAAATTCAAATCTAAAGTATCATTCAACATTATTTTCATCAAATCAATTCATGAAGAGTAATCAAGAAATAACGGAAGAACTTTGGGAAGATAGGAAGATAGCTTCCGCTTATCCAGGTGGTGGATAAGAGGGACTACCTTCATCTTCCTCTTCCCGGCTCTACTCAGCTGCTACCCTCTATTTTTTTGCCTAAGGATCTCCTTTTTTTTATCTTTTTTTTATTTTTCGCCCAATTTAGGGTTTGCTTTTTTGGCTTTTATAATTATTTTCCGTAAGGTAAATCCAACAACCCATGATTTTCTTTCCTCTTTTTTAAGTAGATATCTTTGGTACAAGTTCAATTGGGCCTAAGACCGGTACGCTTTGAGTGTTGAATAGACATCTTCCCGGTATTGCCACGACATTCGTGTTGACAAACTGTCCAACCTTTTGCTCTGACAAACCTTCACTCATTTACTTCTTGTTCATTATCCTGCACCTGCCAATCCACCACCACACACAACCCTTCCACAAGTAATTAAAAAAATAACCAACATTTAAGTACAGTCGAAGCTCCTAATGTATTGCTAAAACAAGTAAAGTTCTAATGGAATGTCTTAAAATGCATCTAAATGTACCTAAGTACAAGCAATTAGCTAGATCTAAAGGCATGAAATATAACTCTTTTCTAGAGTTACCACTGATTCAGTAAGAAAACTCTACACAACAATCAATTAATCATATCTCTATTCGCTAATCCTCCATAAGAGGATTAGCTCCTCATGGATCTCAAAAACATAATAAACTTGATATCGAAGATGAACAATAATAACAAATCAAGTGAAAAAGCTTAAGAGAAGCCTGAATTGTATTTAATTGAAGAACAAATATCCACAAAGAGTTGTTTGAATTCAGCAACTCAGATATTTCGACAAATGCAAAACTGAAAATAACCTAATGTCTAAGAAAATGGAAAAACTAAAAATTGAAACTATGATGAAAATTATACAATATGAAAAGTTGTCATAACAAGTGTTAAATGAGCCTATTTATAGAGTTAGGGTTGCTGTCATCCTTAAACCTAGGTCAGCTGATGCTCTTGTGTTTAATATTTGATTGCATAGACCAAAATACCCTTGGCTGATAAGTATTTCTCATATCGGATAAGTGTCGCGACACCCTAGTGCCTGTGTCGTAACATTGAAGGTAGCATGCTCGTACTCAGGGTAGCTTTAGGGATGTGTCGTAACATCCCTTAATTGTGTCATAACACTGAATATAGTCTTGGAATTCTTTCCCTTTGCTCCTTATGTTCCGACATCAAACTCCCGGTGTTGCAACAAAGCTACAAGTATTGAGTTTGGACACCCTCTAATGGTCTGTTGCACACTCACAAAGTATATTAGCTCACCTTTAGACCTCATTCGGCCCCGAAGGTCAATAAAAGATTCAAATTACATTTTTTATTAAATGTAAACAAAATTTAAAAACTTAATTAAAACATAATAAAAATTATTGTATTCAACCTCCTCAAGTGTGAAAACTAGTTCAATCTGCTATACCGAATTATGACAGATTACTCCTCCACACTTAAGTCATTGCTTATCGTTAAGCAAAGCAAATAAAAATAGTAATTAAAAGACAATGCTTGAGCAAATACATTACAAATGTTAGTTTTTGAGTGCATGACTAGGCATTTCATATTTAGACATAATCTTGGCATGATATATAGTTGACTTACCATTTTTTATATCAAATACGTAGGTTCAGTACATTACAAAGCATACAAACATTAAGGGATTCATCAATAAGTTATACAGGTAATTTGATTATCCTAACAAAATACAAAAAGTTTTAAATGCCATTATTTAGTATGATATCAATTCATAAATAAGTCTACTTAGACCACATAGGGTATTTCCACTTGTAACATTCTTAGGCTTAGGACAGGTATAGAATTTAGGAACAGTAAGCATGAAATTGTTTCTAGCACGAAAATAGTTTGACACATCGTACTGTCCCCTATTCTCCCCCCTTAGCGACCCTTACCTGCTCACTGCCTTATTTCTCATTCTCTCACTTTCCTTATTTCTCCACATAGGAAATCACAGCATAATACAACCATTATGGCTAGCTCACGAGTTTTATGCAGTAATGAACGAGTCTCTCTATATTTGGTGACTTTCTCACTTTTTTTTCTTCTTTTTTCAACACATTTCTCATCCAAGAATTCTTTTACTCTCACGAACTCTTTTTTTCTACTTTTTTTTTGAATTTTTCTTTTGCTGCACATATTAGCTAATCGATAATAACTCTACCATACTAATTTTTCCTATTTCACTCTATCTTTACAAAATTCTATTGTAATGTATCTACTTAACCATCAAAACATATGGCCAAACATCTAGAATAGTGCAGTTTAGGACCAAAGAAAAAGGGTAAATACAAATTAACATTTTTGGCTTAGATTTTTCAGGAAGTTTCATCAAGAAGTGTTTTCAAGATCAAATATAGGTATTAAAGATGAATAAATAGGGTTAGCTTTTTGGCTCTGGGTGTATACGAAACAATGCCTTAGGTCATCCCTAGGTATCTCAATATTCACAAATTTAATTACCCAAACAACCACAATTTCAATAATTTATCATTCATACTAGCATGCTTGTTTCCCTGTATTTCCTATATCATATGGTACATTCAATTTCTTAATGCCTATTCATAGTGTAATATATAGGACTTAGTAGTCTAATAAGAAAAATTTGAAAATCATCTACTATCATGCAAAATGTATAGTATCAACCTATATGCATGCTCCTAACCAATCACTTGTATTTGTACAATCTCAAGCATGCAATTGACAATAAAAATTGAAACAAATTTCCTATGTTACCACCCACACTTTAGATAACACATTGTCCTCAATGTGTAGCCTTGAAAGGATAACGAAAGAAGTTATGCGATTGATTGTGGTAGTTTTGTAAGCTATTGGTAGGTATTTCCTCTTTTGATTTTTGTGAGTTCTAAATTGTTGTGCTTCTTCCATGTAGGGTTCCTACATGGGAACCTTCAAAATAAAACAAATATAAAATCTATTGTTAGTTTTATTCCTAAAACTATTCATTACAGCCTTTCAAAATAAAATGGTTAATTCAATCTTCCTCTTCTTCAGCGGCTATCGCCTTTTCCTTTTCTCTTTCCTCTTTATTATCACTTCCCTCTTCACTCTCGTGTTCTTCTTTTGTACAATGAGTTTGCATCCACCGTGCGAATTCTTGAAGAACCAAACCCATTTGTTGCATCCATCGTATCATTCTGTCTATTTTTACTTCACTACTTTTACCCATTTTTCTTTGTAACGTCATCTTTTCTTTTCTTTTGAGCGAGGGGGGGACATCCATCTTTTCCTTTCTCCTCTAATTACCGATTAAACTCTTTGTTAGGCATATGAATTTCTCGTTCTATTCCATAGGAACCTCTATGCTTTTGCAAAGTGTCATCATGAGATGGGGGAAGAAAATACCAACCTTTTGGCCATTAATGTAGTGTTTCATACTTTGATGGATCCATTGCTCTATGCATATTTGTTTCCTTTGTAAAATGTCATTTAATAGAATAGCTTAGAATGTATTGACATTAGAAATGTTAAGAGCAGGTGTAATTCTAGTGCTAATAAATTGCATCCCCATTTTAGCTATCGGAAACATTATAGCTTGATTAAAATTGGTCGGTAGTCCAGTATCTGGTCGGAGGTTCCATTCTGCTTGGTTTTCAGGTAAATACTTTATGATATTTTCTATATCAATGTCTTTAAATTTTGTTAAATCAATATTCTATAAGTAATTAGTTTAATAGTATGGAGCATAATAATATTTGCAAATCTTTTTCGGGTAGAATGGCACATCCTTAGCCCTTATTATCACTATTTTCCGCATAAGACTATGTGGTCTCCGGGTTTCATCGTCCCTAAGAGAGGCATAAAATTCTTGCACAAAAGATATAACAACATTTTCTTTTAGAATTGTTCAAAAACACTCCCATCTATGGTACCGTACTCGAGACCAAATTTCATTACAAAGAACCATCGATGGTTTGAATCCTTTTTGAATAAAGGTTTTGCCTTGGAGTTTGAAAAAATATTTTTTAGCATTTTTATTTTGAAACTTTAGAGGATCCGAAACCATTGGTGGTTCTCGTTCATGCATTTTTCTAGATTTTCTAGGTGGCATGTTCGATATAATCCTATGCTAACATTCAACAAGATATCAAAATAATGTTTCCAATGGAATAGTAAAAAGAAGTTTAGAACCCTTAACCTTGAGTTAAGATGCATTGGATCGTAAAAATGTTGTTTGTGAATGCTTTATCTTAGTTCCTGTACTACCAAGAAGAATTGTGTTTTAATTTGAGAAAATAGGGTTTTAAGATATTGAAATTTAAAGTTTTTGAAAGGGTTAGAGAGGGTTTTAGAGTTTAGAGGAGGTTGATAATAGGCTAAAATAAGGGTTATATTAGTGTTAACGACAGGTTAAACATGGTTTATGTCATTGGGCTTCGCAATCGAGTCGGGTCAACCCTGTAGAAAATTGTAACGAAGTTATGACACAAGGGTTCTGTGTTGCAACATCCCTGGCAGTTTGTCGTTGTCGCGACATCAGGGTTTGATGTTGTAACTCACACTAAAATTTTTGAAATCTGGGTCAACTATTTTCTGTGTCGTGACACAGAGGTGATATGTCGTGACATCGAGATGATTCTCTCGATTCTTTGCTACTAGACATGGTGTTGTGACACAGAAGTTTCGTGTTGCAACACAGACTCTGTTTTGAGGCAAATTTCCACTACCGAAGTGTTATTAGTTCCTATAAAACTCAATGTTTGTAAAAGTTAAAGTCTAAACTAAGTAGTTAGTTAAAAATATAAAAATGTACATAAAATTATATTTTAATTAAAGCTGCCAAGTTTTGTAGCCTGATTCATCTATTAGCTCGGTTAGTGTTCGCGAGGATGCTTTCTTTTTCTTACTTCTATTAGCATCCGTCCATCACCCTTCATGTTGTTCCACCTTATTTTGTTCGTCCCGCTTTTTAAATTTACTTTTTGGCCTGCATTAATCACAGAGAATACTTCCCCTGGCTTAGGGTTGTTTAGTATTTTTACAGATATTCTAGAACATTGTCTCCTTAATCTTTTTCTATCTACCTTATCTTGTTGGTGACCACATTTAAAAAATCCAGTTTTACCGTTGATCTCCATGGTTAATTTATTTTTTTCAGGTCAATAGTGCATTTTGACGTTACTAAGAATGGTCTACCTAACAAGATGGGTATCTCACAATCTTCCTCAAAATCGAGTATTACATCATCTATTGGGATGATCAAGCTATGCACTTTGACTAACACATCTTCCAGTACTCCTTTCGGATGCATGAAAGATTTGTCTGCCAATTTTAGTGTAGTTTGAGTGTTCTTGAATCCTCCAGCCCGAGTTTTTCATATATAGATAGAGGCATTAGATTTATGCTAGCTCCTAAATCACATAAAGCTTTACTAAAATGAATATCCCCTATCTCTGTAATAATTGTAAAACTTCTTGGATCTTTTAATTTTTGGGGAACCTGTTTAGATATGATTGCATTACATGAGGCGTTTATGTTAACTTGCTCTCCTGTTTTAATTTTCCTATGCCTAGACATAATTTCTTTTAAGAATTTAGTATATTTAGGGACTTAGAAATTCATCTTCATCCCGCTTTTGTTTTTCCTCTAGCAGTGAAGGGAATGTTATCCTTGCCATTGCAGGTTCTTTGATGGACTTATCTTTTGGCTTAGCTGTCAGTTTTTTTATCACCTCTAGTTTTGGTCTTCTGGTTTCGATTCTTTGTCAACATCTTGGGGGTATTCTTGATGATCTTCGGCATTCCCTTTGGTTCCCTCGTGTGTCAGGGTCTCTGGTCTACTTAGTATTTTGCCTGAACAGAGTGCAATTGCTTTCACATGCTCTTTCCCTTCCCTTCGAGGATCATCTTTAGTATTACTAAGAATGCCAGTGTCAATTTGTCTCTTAATGTCTCCCATCATACTCATTGATTAGCTCATCTGATCTTCTAGTTTAGTTAATGTTTTTGCGAAATTGGTGCACTCAGATTGCACCTGTTTCACGTTTGTCCTCATTAGCTTCATTCCCCCTCGATCCGATCCAAACATTGACCACATACAGTATGGTCATTTGGGTTGGCCCTTTCCTGAGGCTTCTGTATATAAGGAGGTTGATAATTAGAATTTTTAACCTTGTTAAAATTATTAACTCCCTTCTGGTTTCTGCCCCATCTTATGTTTGGATGATCTTTCATCCCTATTCCCAATGTAATTCACATTCTTGGTAGGATATTGATGTAACAGAAGAGAGGCTTGTCTCCTCCATATATAGATGACACACTGGATGAAGATTCTATACAATTTAACCTGTCCTCTATCTATTGGTATCTATCATCCTCTTGATCCTCTTTGACTGTAGATGGCTTTTGGTTGTATGTGTAGTTTTCGGTTGGACACTGGTAGGAATTCATCGCCATATTCTCTATTAATTCATATGCATCATCATATGACCTGTTCATTAAGGCTCCTCCTATAGCTCCATCCAGTCACGACCGTGCTTGTTCATCCAACCTGTTATAGAACATTTGCAATCTTAACCACTCAGGTAATCCATAGTGTGGGCATCTCTAAATTAGCATTTTAAGACACTCCCAAGCTTCGAGAAAAATTTATACTTTCAATTATTTAAACGTTGCAATCTCTCTCGTTCAAGTTCACCCCATGTTGTAATAGATCCTGGTGCCAGCTAATCTAAGCAAAAGAAAGCGTTACTTGTTAAGGAGAAGGGGAATAATCGAAGACCGATATCTTCACTGGTGACCTCGTTGTATTTAAATGTATCACAAAATTGAATGAATCATTTTAAATGTTTATTTGGGTCCTTCGTCATTGTGACTCGAAACTGTAATTTTTTTTTAGATCATCTTGGTAATTGTTGGTTTGATCTCAAAATTATTAGTCGTGATGGTTGGCCTTATTATACTTCCTTGAACCATCTTAAGACTTGGTAGCACATAGTCCTTTAGGTTTCTTTCATTGCGCACCGGGTGTATATTAGCCGGTAATTGTGGTGGGGGTGGTAGATATTTTAGGTTGTTATTGTTAACTTCATCGAACAATAAATTATCTCGTGATGGTAAATTTCCTACATAGGTGGTTGGTTCTGCATTTACTGATGCTGCTATTATTGTCGACAATTCCTATGAATTATTCTTTCTGGATCTCTAGTTGGCTCTATAGGTGTTCCTTTACTACGAGTCAAACACTGAACCTAAAAAGAAGAAGTTACCAAATATAAGAAAATAAAATCGTATCTATAATTTAGAAATTTCCTAATTATTCTATTAACAACAAAAATTAAAATCAATCTAGTAACATTGTCTCTCCAGCAACGTTGCCAACAACTTGATCGCTTCCAAATGTACCAACGCCCAGAGTAGAAATCCTACAGAAAATATGTTGAATAGGCGGTATCTGCAAGTATACGGGTTCGGTAGTAATATAGTTACAGCGAAATAGGTAAGTACTCCGAGGATCGTACCCAAGGGAGGTGAACACTAAATTAATCTTAACCTAAGCATAAATAGAGCTAATTATTACTTTAAATAAGTTATATTACGACTAAACATTAAGATGGATTTTTGGTATTTTAATAAATAAAGAACAAAACAATATAAATGGAAAAACTTTGGGAAATTTTCTATGGAAACTTAATCAGATCTGATCTTGGGTGACTAGCTTGTTTCGATAATCATAACTAATTGTTGCTTTGGGTTCCCTGTTAAATCAACTAGTCATTACCCTTGTAGGATCAATCTATCTTCCACTAGAATAATGAGTCAGTAAGAATTACTTATCTCTCGACCTCACAATCCAGACTAGTTTGGGGTTAATGTGTTCACAGATAGGCCATACCAATTTTGGGTTAATTCCGACTTAAATTACTTCCCAGGGTCATCAAGCCTAGGGTTTAAATTCTTCCTCTCCCAAATAGCTGATCCACTAAAAAACCCTAAACAACAATCTATTAATCATACCTCCCCTCGTTAATCCCCTATAAGAGGATAGTTCCTCATGGATCTCAAAAACATAATAAACTTGATATCGAAGATAAACATTAATCACAAATCAAGAGACAAAAGTTTAAGAGAAGCCTGAATTGTATTTAATTGAAGCACGAATATCCACAAAGAGTTGATTGAGTTCCACAACTCAAATCTCCCAACAAAATGCAAAATTGAAAATAACCTAAAACCAAAGAAAAGGAAAAAACTAAAAATTGAAACCATGAATAAAATTATACATTATGTAAAGTTA
Organism: Gossypium anomalum; assembly: GCA_025698475.1. Lineage (NCBI taxonomy): Eukaryota > Viridiplantae > Streptophyta > Magnoliopsida > Malvales > Malvaceae > Gossypium > Gossypium anomalum. Next base: position 48,335,342 of record CM046963.1, read on the forward strand.
TCAAAACAAGTGTTAAATGAGCCTATTTATAGAGTCGAGTTTGCTGTCGTCCTTAACCCTAGGTTAGATCACACTCTTGTGTTTAATATTTGATTGTACAGACCAAAATTCCCTTGGCTCATAAGTAGTTTTCACACTGGACTAGTGTCAAGACACCCTAGTGCCTATGACGTGACATCAAAGGCAGTATGCTCGTACTCAGGGTAGCTGCAGGTATGTGTTGCGACACTGAAGGTAGTCTTGGAATTTTTGCTCCCTGCTCCCTATGTTGTGACATCAAAATCCCCCTGTTGTAACAAAATGACAAGTGTTGAGTTGTTACGCCCTCTACTGGTCTCATGCACACACACAACCCTTCGGCCTCATTCCACCCCTAAGGACAATAAAAGACTCAAATTACAGTTTTTATTGAACGTAAATGAATCTAAGAAAACTTAATTAAAACATAATAAAAATGCTTGTCTTCAATCTCTTCAAGTGCGAAAACTAGTACAATCTACTACGCCAAATTATGGAAGATCACTATGTCGCGACAACAAAGGAAATATAGCATTTTAGGTATTCTACTCCCTATGTTGCGACACTGAAATCCTCGTGTTGCAACACAGTGACCAACTTTGAGTTCTTATGCCTTTGAATGGTCTCCTGCACACTTACTAAGTACGTCACCTCCTTCGTTCTCTTTTCTCTTCTTCTTTTCGTTATTTTTTCCTCTTTCGTCCTACCTGCACCTACTACCAAAGACTACCAAACCTCTTTCTAGCAATTAAAAGTAACATAAATTTACAGTTAGAATACAATCCAAGCTTTAGTATGTAACGCTCTAGTAATTAGTCTAAAATGCAAACATATTTTCCTAATTACAAGCAAATACTTTATTTAAAGGCCTGAAATATAACTCTTTTCAAGAGTTATCACTTACTCTTCAGAATTCCACCTGTATAACTAAAATATTTACCGAAATATGAAGTAATCTACTACTTTAGATCTAATCTTTAGTCTAACCCAAGGGCAGCAAACCATAGACAACTTTCAAAGAAAGCCACAGCATCATTTTCAAATGAAAGAAGAAGATAAAATGTCTCCTTCTCTCTAGCCCATTTAACTAATATTTATTTACAAATAGGACCCATGTTCCCATAGAAACTTGACATGTGTCACACCCTTTCAAAACATCTTTGTTAATGGTCTACAGTTGCAAATGCAAATATAAATAAGAATCCAATATGGATAATACTCGGTTACCCTAACCAACGAGGTCCTAATTACTATACTCACAATGCATCTAGTAATGTTACTCTAATAACATGGGGTACTACGCCTTTGGCGAGCACCCCTTTTGAAATCATCTCTCCACTTGGATGTTATCTTATTAAACAGTAACTGGATACTAGGACTTCGCCAGATAGGTTGTTACATACTCTTAACCACTTAACACAAACTTCTCTTTAATATATGGCAAAAGATTAGGAAATCAAATTCTTACTTACTATTGTAGAAATTAATATACATCCATACATATACGCCAAAATAATCATATGTGTAAATTACACTATGCGAGATAAACTTTTCATTGCTATGCACCAAAACCTTAAACCTGCCAGAACTTAAATGTTACATAGTCACCCTATCGATGGTTGGAAAAAGGCTAATATAACAGGGTAGTGAGTGATGCTAACATGGTTTCCTCACAGTGTTACAGTAGTAAATGTGATGAGTCGGGCCCTAGGGAGAAACTAGAAAGTTAAGGGGAAGAACTTCCCCAGTATTTGAGGCAAAAACTTGCCTTGTTCTAGGTTTACCAAAGATGAAGATGCATAATCTCCTATTGTAGAACATTTCCTTCAAGGGCAAACAAAGTAGTCATTTTCATTGCCTAGACGACCTTTCTCTATCAACATGGAGAACAAAAGTATGGTGCGAAAAATAAACTATCTGGAATAGTAGGTAAACCACCATATCTTATTTGGTGGGTGTATCCTTGTAAGTTAGGAATTATTTCCTTACATGTATCCTCTATGAATTATTTAGCCGATGGATTAGCAAGGAAGGCAAAAAAATGGAAGAGTTGCTTTCAAGATATTAACAGTAAAATAATTAGGAAAAACTACAACCCTAGGAATGTATATGAATAAGAAAAAAGAAGATAAGAAGAAAAGAGGTGAAAAATAATAAGAAGATTGGTTGAGCTAAGGGACGGTAGGCTTATGAACATCCCTCTTGGTGATCTAGCATATTTATAAACCAAAAGAGTGTAAGGAAGTTACAAAAACTAAATAAATGGTAAGTAATCATTTGGAACTACCAATGTATAGAGAACACTTGTTGGCATAGGAAGAAGAGAAATCTTTTAGAATTCCTAAAACAGGAAATATCAGCCAACTATTGCCCAAAAGAACAAATCATAAGACTATTTAGTGACAAGTCTTTTCAAGAAAGGCTTAAGCGCTATCATCGCCATTGTAGTAGAACAATGAGATCCAAGCGCTAACCTCGATACCTCGCCAATGTGAGGATGAAAACATTTAGTGGGCAAGCATAACTGCCCTATGATAGGGAAGGAACTCACCCATTGGGTGGGGAGGGTCAATGCATAAACAAATGTAGGAAGTGTGTACTATCTACCAGAATTAGGGATAAGAAGATATCCAATAGCGGTGTCCACTATAGATCATTCACCAAAATTTGGATTTAGGGAAAGTTATGGACTAGTATATGTCTAATGCCAAAATGGTCAGATACCCACCAATGAGTTGATATCTATAGTTGATTAAGGTTTGAATGGTTTCGCAAACTGGACAGAGCAAGAACAACATGAATGTATGAATAGGGACCCAAGTTAAGGGTTTTGTAACCCCTAAAAATGTGAGAATAAAGGAGAGTTTCTTTAAGTTTGCCTCTAGGGATAGACATGATAGGAAATTTCGAGGAAGAAAATTTTTTAGGGTGGGAGAGTTGTCACACTCGGTTTCCTTTAAACCTAAAAATTATGAACCTTTAGGGGTTTAATTGAAAGGAACTATAAGTTGGCGGTCTCTACTAAAAAATCAAGAAAAGATACTAACTAAAATTATACATGTTTGAGAACCAAGTCTGGTTCGGTTGGATTAGAACTAGTTGGTTCCTTAATAGGGGACAAAATGATATTCAATGGATGGTTTCTAAACGGTTGAAATTTGTGCGTGAAAGGTTCTATGAAGCGAGAAAGTGGCTTCCCAATAGGCTTCTTCTCAAATCTCTTTCATTTTCTTTTCTTCATCTTCTTCCTTAGGTTGCTCTGAGGAAGCAATGGTTATGAAATGATCTATATTGTGTAATGATTATAAGGATTAAGTAGGACAAGTAGAATGGGCTTTGTATAGAAACAGGCCAAGGGGAGGGTTAGCCGAGTGAGAGTTACTGCCAAAAGTGTAGTTCACCCAGTTACTTGAGTACTGTGTAGAATGGGCTTTGTATAGCGATCTGGTTAAGAGCCAACTAGATTGACTGATCAAAAATAAATTATGCAGGATTTTCAATTATGTTTCTCTCAAAATCTATAAGCCATTAAGAAAGGAAAATTTTGGATTCGAGTGACACATGTTAAGTTCCACTATGAAGAAATGGGTCTTATATATATGTGTGAGAAGGGTTCGTAAGGGAGTTTTTCTTCTTCCCTCCATATATTACTCTCTGGTTCTTTTCTTAAATCTAAATATTATATTTTCCTCATTAAGCTGGAAGGTAAGGTTTTTGGTTTAATCAATGATTGTTTCACCTTCTGGTAAGTAGTATAGCTCTACATGTTAAGTTTTTGAAAGGGTAAGGTTGTTAAGAGTTATGAATATTAAGTTGTAACTACAAGGTTTTGCGTAAGGGTTATCAATGTTTGAGATGATAGTAATTTGTATGTGAATGGGTTTTAATGGTGATCTTATGTTCTTTAAGCAGTTGTTGTTTCTGGTTTGAGAAGGATGTCTGAGCCTAGAGTATCGATCTATAGTGGGTGTGTATAAAGTGAGTCTCTATCCTGACTCTTGCATGTATACTGTAAAAATAAAAGTATATCTAAATGACGATGATATCTTTATTACTTGGTTGGTGTAAGAAGTATAGTAAAAATGATATAGTGTTATGATGATATATTCGAGGTTCTATTTGTATACAATTTTGGTGATAAATATGCAAGTAATGTCTCATACGAAAAGAATGAATTAGTCAGGAATGCAAACAAATCTGGGTAAATGAATGTTGAATAAGCGTTTCGCTGTGATGCCTCTGGTAAGGCATTATATTGGTAACTAGGTTGGCATATCACGATAAAAAAACCAAGTGTAAGACCATGAGGTTGAGATCCACGGCATCGTATGACATGAAAACACTCATGGTGTAACCTCTAGTAAAATGAAGACTAGATTGGCAGATAACAATACATGAAAGTGTGTAAATCCATATGGTTGAGACCCATAGAAAGATATGATTGTCTGAATATTCATGGTGTAGCCTTCAATAATGTATAGATTGAATTGGGAGGTCATGATACATGAAATTTATGTATAAGTCCATGTAGAAGAAACCCATGGCACAGAAATACTAGCATGTACATTCCAAGGTGCATTAGATGACTAGAATTATTTAATGCATATAGTAAGTGATTATTTTAACAAGTTTAGGTTTATATGGTGAAACTGTGTTTATTAAAATAAAGTCTTATCATATACATGAATTCTTAAGAATTTTGAATAGTTACCTAGTAGCGTCATCAGATGAAATCTGTCTTATTCCCTTCATTATTGTGGATAATAATATTGAAAGTATTAGTTAAATATTAGATTCGAATGTAGCATTCTATAGTTTGAACCTGACGAGCAGATCAGGCATAAGGTGTTACAATTTTATTGGTATTAGAGCTCAGATTTAGTCAATCCTCAGGAACTAGGATTTGGAAAATTTACCACTGTATGCATGTTATGTAAATTTTGGCTTAATCCCTTGAACTTTTAAAAATATATGTTATGGTAAATAGTTGATAGTCTGTTGGTGTACTATGGTGATAAGAGTAAGATGTGGAGAAGAATCCGTGAACTACTGGATCGAGTATGAAATACGAATGAATCGCAAGGACCAAAAGGTAAGAGACAAAGGTAATTAAAAATTGGAAATGAAATATGTTTCATTAACTGTAATTCCCCTCACTCTCTTGATTGACATCTTCTTCAGGAGCTAAGCTAGTCACCTCAAGCTCTTGGGGGAAGAAGAAATTTTTGATCCTCTCTATTTCTGCTGAAATTCTTCCCCTTGTTTTCCTGTGGGACAGAAAGCATCACAACCCATATCAGCACTATCACACCAAGTTTCCTTTAAACCCAAAAATTAGGAACAATTTGTATATCTAATTAAATAAGACCATAAGCTGGCAATCTCCATCAGAAAATAAGGAAAAGTTAGAAATGAAATTAGACAAGGTTGAAATCAAATTTTGGTTTGGTTGGATGGGAACCAGTTAGTCCCTTAGTGGGGGACAAGTTGATTGTAAATAGATGTACTCTAAAAGGTTGAAGATCATGCGTGAAGGGCTATATAAAGGCTAAGAAGTGAATCCCCAAGTGGATTCCCCTCAATTTTGTTACATTCTTTCCTCTTCTTCATCTTTCATGGTTGCTCCAAGGCAGTGATGGTTATGGAAAGCTCTGCATGGAGCAATGACAGTGAGGTTTAAATTGGAAAAGTGGAAAATTCAACAAGTTGGTAAGGTTTTTAGTCCATCTATATACGTAAATTTAAGAAAATGAAGATAAGGATTTCCCAAAACCATTTTAGGTTTTTGCATGTTTCTGGAAAATTGTGTTTCATTCATGATTTTGGTTGTCATGCTTAGTTGCCTAGAAAATGAAAGCTCTGGAGTTTGATAAAGCTTTGATGACCAAACAAAGAAGCAATAAATAAGTTTTTATACTCCTTCTATGGGATGTTGTGTGTTTAGCATGATCATGTGTTAATTCCATAATGAGTTCCATCATGTTGCATGACCTCTCTTGCTTGGGTATGCTTGATTGCATAAGGTTGAGTAGGATTATGAGTATCCACCAGTATGACATTATGAATTTCTTGTAATGTCTGTGGATTTATTGTGGAACACGGAAGGGGAATATTGACGAGATAGATGAAGTTAGGATTTGGGAATGGGTGATTATGTTAGATACCGTCATACAGTATTGTTGTCTACTGACCATCTCCGGACGTACTAACATCAAGAGTAAGAATACTACTACAAAATATATGGAATTTAAGGTAGTGTCTGAAAGTATACGAGCCAGGTTGTGATATAGTTTGTTTACAATAAAACAATAAAGGATTTTTAGGGTTTTTATAATAATAAAGACAAAATAACATAAAATAAATAGACTTCATAAGATAAAAAGGGAGAATAAATCAAATCTTGATTATGGGTGATTAGTTTGCTTCGGTAATCTCCATCAACTGAAGTTTCGGGTTCCTTGTCAATCAACTACTCACTACCCTAGCAGGATTTTTTATCTTCCACTAACATACCAAGTCAGCAAGAACTACTTATCTTCCGACCTCACAGTCCAGACTGGCTTAGGGTAAAGGTGTTCACGAATGGGAAATACTAATTTTGGGTTAATTCCCACCTTGATGACTTCCCAGGGTTGTTAGGCCTAACGTTTATTTCACGTTCTTCCTTTCCTAACAGTTGATCCGTTGAGTAACCCTATAAAATAGTTAATAGATCATACCTCCATTCGCTACTCCCCCATAGAGGGATTTGTTCCTCATGGCTTTCATGGACAATATGAAATCGATATAAAGAGAAAACATACTAATTAAATTGACAAGATAAAGTAAATGAAAGAGTCTAATTGTGTTGAGGTTAATTGCAACTCCATAAAGTTTGAATGCTTCTATAATTCAGATCTCTTGAAATCAATAAGAACAAATGAAAGAAATCTAAAACCTAAAAATGAAATAGAACTAAACTAAATTTTACAAAGAGAATTTAGATTAAAGAAATGGTGTCAATAACAAGTGACAAATGAGCGTATTTATAGCCTTTAGGTGGTCGTCATCCTTAACCGTAGGTTAATTGATGTTCCTAAGATTTAAGTTTAATAGTGTAACACCCCTTACCCTATCTGGCACCAGAACAAGGTATAAGGCATTATCGAACTTAAACACAAGCAAACACACATTTCCGAGCCACAAATTTTTGTCAAAATTAAAAATTTTTACAAATACTCATAGAGTCCTTAATACGAGCCTACGAGGCTCAAAACATGCTTTAGGAGTGGTTCGGGACTAAACCAAGAAATTTAGAAAATTTTACGACACTTAGAGAATTTTTGCTAAAACAGGGGTCATAAGTCTGTATAGAGAATTTTTGCTAAAACAGGGGTCATAAGTCTGTATGGCTTAGGACACGCCCATGTGGGCAGGCCTTGTGGTCACACACACCCGTGTCCCTAACCTGTGTAACTATCGATTTATCACCCAAGAGCAAATTGAAGTCACACGGCCATGGCACACGGCCGAATACTGAGCATTCTATTTTGCTCGATACTCGTGTGCTCGATACTGAGCATTCTGTTTTGCAACAACTTAGGTGTAGGGGACACACGGCCGAATCACACGCCCATGAGGCTGACTGTGTGTCACGCACGGCCTAGACACATGCCCGTGTGGACAAAAACAAGGCTATTTACCAAGCCATTTTGCCACCCTCACTTGCACATATCTACTTAACATCACATGGCACAAACTCAAGCATGAAGAGCAACCAAATAATCACAACCAAGACAATAACATGTCATTCTCATACTATTTTTAAACATGCTTAAAACATCAACCTTTCCACATCAAATTATGCAAGTTTCCACATTCACAAATGACATTAATACAAATATACTCATAACCAACATTAGCCAACTTCCAAGGCTATATACAAAATGAACCATGAACCATTATAAGCCAACACATATGACCAAAAGACCAAGTCCCTATACATGCCATAAACTCTAAATACTTGAATTCATCAATACCCAATATGATAGCTTGATAGTGTGATAGGATCTCCGGCAGTCTCCAACTCGAGCTAGCTTCACGGTACTATAAAACATAGGAAAGGAAGGGGGTAAGCTATATAGCTTAGTAAGTCCGCATGAACATAATAAGTAACTCTTACCAATCATTTACCATGTCTAACAATATAAACACAAAACAAAATAATATAAATTGCTATAAACCTCATAATCATAAATTATTCAATCACATTGTTTGCTATATCAATTTGCCAACATAATTTAACATGTCTTGACTTTAGCCTAACAACCATAATCTCTCCATTATAACAGATTACCATAATCAACCTATCATTTTAAACCTCATAATAAACATACATATTAATTATGAGTATTCACTTTTCAAGCATATATTTTAACATCTTTCAATTATTAAAACTCATATCTTCTCATACTTTCATAGTCATTTTAATAGGCAATTATGCCAATCATTCATTTTTCTCATATTCGATAAATCACAATTTGTGTGAATAAAACATGTTATATCTTAACTCAATTTGGCAATGAAGCCAATCACATAATCTTCAACCAAATTTATCATAAATTTCATACGTCACAAGTATAGGCCAAAAATCACAAGGTTTTGACAAAATCATTCTCGTAGAAATCATGAACTCACAATTTCATGAAGTCAATGCATATAGACTTTACGTACATACCTGTACCAATTCGTAATACTTACATACTTTTTCTCTTCTTTGACATACTTGTTAAATTTCCCATTAAACCACTTCGAATACTAAAAGATACTCGAGAATCTCGTATACATAGTACTATACCAATGCCATATCCCAGATATGGTTTTACATGAAATCTCGTATCGATGCCAATAGCCCAGCAATGGTCTTACACAAAGCCTCGTATCGATGCCATATCCCAGATATGGTCTTACACGAAGTCTCTTATCGATGCCATATCCCAGATATGGTCTTACACGTAATCTTAGTAACCCTAATGTCATGACATTTGTATATTATCTATTCCTAAGGTTCAACCGGGACTTTCTCTGTATCGAATCTCTGTCAGCCATTTTCGTAGATCGTACTCCATACCATTCAGATTTCATTTCAATAATATAGCAGTTACCACAATTATATCAATTAAGCATTTATTCTTATATAATTTAATGCTTATTAAACATACAAACTTACCTCGGCATAAAAATGACGAAAATGACCTAACTGTCAAATACTTATTTTTCCCTCGTTCTAGTTCCAAACCTTGTTTTTCTTGATAATTGAGCTTGGAAGCTTGAAAACCCCTAGCCATGGTTTCTCCTTGTAAAATTTGGCCATGGGAGGAAGATGGACAAAAATTGGCTTTTAATTTGGCTTTTTAATTCATTTAATTACCAAATTACTAAAATACCCTTAATGAAAAACTTTAGAAACATACCTAACAATGTCCATTTTTGTCCACCAACTTAACCAATAGAATAATTACCATTTAAGGACCTCCAGTTTAAAATTTCACAACAATTAAACACCTCTAGCTTATAGAACTCAAGTTTTGCACTTTTTGCAATTTAGTCTTTTTGACTAAATTGAGTGCCCAAATGCCAAAACATTTTAACGAAATTTTCACGAAATCGTTCCATAAAACTGTAAACCATAAAAATGTAATAAAAATAAATTTTTCTATGTCAGACTCATGATCCCGAAACCACTGTTCCGACTAGACCCAAAAATCGGGCTGTTGCAAATAATGCAGCCCAAAACGCCCTTGCTTTGTGTTTTAATTTCTATCACAGAGTCGATGTTGTGACACACTAGGACCTGTGTCATGACATAGCAATTAGCATACTCCTCTTTAGCTATCTTCAGGGGTATGTAGCGACACCCTCAGTCTATGTCGCGACATCAAAGGCAGTCTTTAGCTTTCTCCATTTTGCTCCCTATGTTGTGACATTGAGTCATCCATGTTGTGACATAGTGACTAGTATCCATTTAGCACATCTTTGAATGGTTTCTTGCACACTCACAAAGTGCGGTAGCTCACCTTAGGCCTCATTCAGCCCCTAAGGCTAATACAAGACTCAATTTGCACATTTTATTAATTTAATGAGAATTTACAAAAACATAATTAAAACCTACTAGAAATGTCTGCTTTCAAGCTCTTATAGTGTAAGAATTAGTTCAATCTACAACACCGAATTATGGTAGATCATTTTCAAATCGGGATGTGTGAAGCTCCGGGCCTTGCAGAGAGGACACTGTGGTGTTCGAGCATCAAGGTATAGGACAGTAAATTGAGGAATTGGCAGAGGCATAGGGCAAAAGGAAAACTTGGAATTCCATTATGATTCCACCATTCGAGATTGTTGAGAGCAAACATTTATTTGCGAAGCTCCAAGTCTTGTGAGTGAGGGCATTTTGATGTTTGAGCTTCAAGGTATAAATAAGATAAGATGATATTGATGGCTATTAGGTTCTATTGAGTGACACTATGACGACGGTCAGTAAGCACTATGGGATGTCACATCAAAGTGGTAGTTTGTTAGGATAGTAAAGGTAGGGATTATACTGTGTAAAACCATAGCTTGGTTATGGCAATATATCAAGTTTGTCGGGATAGTAAACACAAAAATTATATTGTGTAAGACCATAGCTCAACTATAGCAGTATATGTACTCTGTCAGGATAGTAAACACAAGGATTACACGGTGTAAGACCATAGCTCAGCTATGACAACAAATGGAGTCTGCCAAGACACTAAACATGGGGTAATCTGTTAGGACGTTAAACATGGGAATATATTACGTAAGACCCTATCTCAGCCAAGGCAGTATACCAGAGTCCACTAGGATAAGAAATATTGGTGGATATTCAGGAAAGTAGTCGAGGGAAATCCTGGGCATAGGGAAAAAGTGGTGAAAGAAATATGTAAGAAATGATAAAGGAATAGTGAACTAGTTGATTGTTTGGGAATTTGTCAGATAAAGAAAAGGAAATAGAAACAGAGAGAATCCACCAAAACAATGATTAGAAGAGTCAAAAGGGCATATGGGTGGTAACCCAACAAAAACTAGCCAAAGAAAATAACACACCAGTAGTGTCTGGTGTACAGGTAAACGAAATAAGGTTTAACCGAGGACTGCAAGTAAGGATCCACAATCAAGAATTTCAATAAGGTGTTCAAGGAACCTTGTATGTTAATGGTTGATAAAAAGTACATCGGTGAATCCTTAAAAAAATTAGAGGTTAGTTAGAACCCAATAATAAATAGAGTTACCAAAAAGGGAAACACCAAGTGAAGAATATGTCTGTCAAGACTAATCCTCTCTAAGGGAAACCTATTGAGAAAGTATCAACCAAATGGCTAGTTCCAAGGGGAACCAACATATAAGAAAAAATTGTGAACTCAAATGGTCACTCAAATGACAATCAACTGAGAACAGTAGGCCAAAGCTTCCCAAAGCAGATGGGCATGTTACGAAAAAGAGTAAGGTAACGCAAGTAGGGAGGGTTACAAAAATGTAATTCGATCACTATTTAACCTGAGTGGGATTTAGTCCATCAAAGTGGCGTGGGACCTCTTTAGTTATTCCAACAAATGTCATGTGAGCAAGCCCTACGAGATTACAGTAAGGAAAAGAGTCAGTCATGGACTATGCAAAATTTGAAATGATCATCAAATGGAGAATATACCCAAGGGCATTAAGAGAGTAGGCACAAAGGGACACTATGATAGGACATGGTGAGGAAAATAAACCAAACCTAGGGTAGGGTTAGAAGAAAGGATACAAGTAAAGGAAGGGTAGAAATTTCAGATATAAGGATTGTTTGACGACCTATCCACCAGTGGATAAGTTCAGAGATAAACTAGAAACTGTCCCCAAACAAGAAGGGGGTTTATTTGCACTTTAATATTATCTATTTAAACCCCCAGCAAGGTGGAGTATATTTTTGTGTAATGTAAAAACTCACTAAGTTCATTTGAACTTATAAAGGTTTGATCTGTGATTGCAAAATTCGCGAGATAAGGAACTAGATAAGGGACCAAGCCAAATCGTGTTGGACCAAGGAGCTTTATTAGTAGGTGTCATGCATACAGGAAAGGGATACCTTTAGATACTTCACTAAGGGGGAAAATATGTTGTAACCAATTAGTTCCTTTAGAGTCTGGAGTTGAAACAATAAACTTGTATTTTAAAATTTTATAGACTCTATTGTATAGGTTTTTAATTAAATAGGTAATACAGTCTGATTTTAAGAGTTAGTGGGTTCTAAGTATGCATAATTAATTTGATTTAGTTACGATGCCCATACCCTAATCCGGTGATCAGGTCGGGTGAGGGTGTTACAAGCACTTGTGAACTTACACAGACAATTGAAGTTCACTCACTTCACGTTGAAGGGCCCCACGACTACCTAGGTATGCAACACAAAATTCAATCTCAACTTGGGTAGATAGCTCTTGAATTTAGTTGTAGTCTCTATTTTCTAATGCTTTAAAGCTTCATTGTTCTCTTTTTGAAGCTTCTCTAAGTTAGCCAAGCGCTGCTCCTCCAAAGCTTTATTTTTGTTTTCTACCTAGAGTACGCTATCTGCCAACTCCTTCTCCCTAGCCTTCAAAGAATAATACTTAGTCTCCTAGGTGGATACAAAATCAATAAGCTCTTTATTCTGGCAAACAGTAGCCTCATGGGATTGGTGAAGTTGTGCAAGTGTCTGCTCATTGGAGTGCACAACATTCTCAAGTTTAGCTCGTTTGATTTCATTTATGCTATTCATCTTCTAAAAGGCCCAGCTAAAGAGTCTGCACTCCTCCACCATCACCTGAAAGGAGTTCACCAGATCAGCCGAGGAAGGCTGGTGAGCATCTGCAGTTGAAAAGGAGGGGAACACATGTTTCAGCTCTAAAGGCAGGTCCCTCTCCCACTTTTGTTAGCTAGCATTGGAGGAGAAAGGATACCACCTCCTGTGGGACACGCTTTCACCCTCTCCTACCACATCATTTGAAAATGCTCCCTATAGGAGGTGTGCTTGTCCTAGTAGAAATGCATCCCCCAAACCGCATTTTTGAAAATCGTGACCCTTAACCCTAAACATAGGAATCTCAAGATAAAATTCACACATCCCTTCCCATCCCATCCTTTTCGTGGCAAATAATAATGTTATCTTTAAAAACTTTTAAAAAAATGCTTCTTGTTACAAGCATTTTTTTTAGTTGTCATGTCTAATCTTTTCCAACATTTTGAAATTATTTTTAATTTTCGGTGGTAGAGTTTCCTATAAAATGAAGACATTATATGAAGAGGTTTTGATAGTTAAATTTTGAGCAAATTGTTATCATAAGGAGATTTGCAGAAGAAGAATATTGTTGATGTTAAAAATCTGAAGTTCAAAAATTGACCCATCATTAAATTAGTTCAAGTGTCATTGTTTAAATTTGGATAATGAGCACTCATTTTTCTGTATAATGTTTTTGTTTTAAACATGTAAAATAGGTTTTTGAGTGAAGATGAGTAGACGAATTAGAGTCTTTATTTATTAGACGGTCAAATTTGTGACACCAATATTAGTGTTGTTTTTGTATCACATCAATCTATAGAATTGGCTTTCAACCGGAATATAAAATTGAACGAGTTTCGATTAGAATTAGAAGGAAAGTGTCTACTTCAAGCCAAAGGAGAATTTTGAGCTTGAAAAATAGATATCAAACATCATTGAACCCTATTAGATATGATATATTTGAGCTCAAAGTCGACATGGATGTCAACGCAATGCTCGATACATATTGCTCTAGTGGAAATGCTGTACTAGATTTATTGTAATTCCCTCGACTCGATCTGATTCGTCAGATCCAGATCTCAGGTGTTACGTTCTCTTACCATCTTTAATTAAACTTGTTCTTACAATTTTTTTCAAACTTATACATCTTACTAAGAAATGTTTCTCAGCTAATAAATCATCTGAGTGTACAATGTATACATACAACCATTTAACAAAACTTTTCACCGAATGAGAACTTACAAGTAAAAACATATATATGACACTTATATTACTCTTAAACAATATCACTGGCATCACTTACTTGGCCAACACATTTTATTTACATTGCTAGGCTTACAAATAGTTTGCCTAGCATAATCATAGTATTCTTTTCATACTTGAACACGTCGAATCACTAGTTCTGTAAACATAACAACCCAACACGCCCCTCTTTAGGCCTAACCCTAGTGTCACCCCTCTTGGCTTAGCCTCGATTGAGTTACTTGTGACATAAGAACACAAAGGTAAGTTTAATAGAACTTAGTGAGTAATTCCTCATTTACAAAAGTCTCATCTGAGAACTCTTTTATTTAACTCCTTATCTCTAGAAAATACATCCCTTAGATTTTATTCATTATACCATGGGTGCCACGCTTCTCACTATGGTCATATCTTTCCTTTCATATCTTCTGCACCACCCTTGTGTTCCTCATTGTATTATTTCATGATTCCCTTAACCATTCCTGTTGTAGAGGGTCTTTCAGATAGAATGTTCTAGGTTTGCCACATACTCTGGCGCACTCTAGTCTCGTTGTTCTTATCATGTTACTGTACTAGGTTAGTCATAACACTTCTTACGAAGCTTTTCTTTCAGAGTTTGCCATACTTATTATTCTTCTAGAAGACTTCATACATAGTTTTATCAAAGTTCACCATGGGTTCCTTTCTTTTCGTTCAGAGTCTGCCACAAAGGTGTTTCTTTCAAATGGTTGCCACAAGGGTCATTCTTTAAATGATGCCATAAAGGCATTCCTTTTTGGAGATAGCCACAAAGGCTTCCTTATCTAGAGATTGCCACAAAGACGTCCTTTTCATTAAGTACTTACTACAAAGACTTTCATTTCTGTGTCTCACCACAAAGGCATCCTTTAAGAGGTTCGCCACAAAGGCTTGTCTTTCTAGAGTTTTGGCACAAAGGCTAGCCTTTTAATAGGTTTGCCACAAAGGCTTGCCTCTCTAGAGTTTTCCACGAAGGCATTCCTTTCACTGGTGTTTTAGACAATAGGGATTTTCCTAGACTCACATTTCATGAGGTTTACCCCTTATTGTCCTGGGACACATAAAGAACCACATTCGGTAATAACCTTTCTTAAGTCTTTCCATATGATGCCATAGCCTAACTATGGTCTTACACAATATGGTACTTTAGATGCCATGGTCATGGGCTTTTCCTTTCAAAAATTCGTGTTTTTAGTCCCGACAGATTTAAACGACTCTAGAGACACATACAGACTTATCATACATACTGGCACATTCATAACAAGCACATTGCTTGCATATTTTCATGACACATACACATACATAACCATTACTCATTAATCCCTATACTCATGTCCTTTACTTTGACCTTCAAACATCATGCTATCCATACATGTAAGTTCATAAAGCTTTATTCCTCATGCTTTAGGTCACTCAGCATAGAAATATCCAGAAGGCATGCAATGCATGTAAAAGTCAGTTTAAGGTCTCACCTGGTTTTTACCCCCTTTTTGGCTCCAAAATCCAAATCCAAACTTCGCTCAAATAGTCAACATCAACCATTCTTGGCGTGAAGCTCTTATAGGTGGAGATCTAGGTCAACACCTTAACTTTTATGAACGAATGAAGCACTCTAGATTGCTTCAGATCTAGACCAGAGAAATTCTTACTAAAGAAGGAGGAGGAAAAACTCTCTTCTTTCTCATTTCTGATTATTTAAAATACAACCTTAATCTGTAACAGCCTAATTTCGGTGAAATCAGAACAGTGGTCTCGGGACCACAAATCCGAGCTAAAATATAAAATTTATTTTTATTTTATTACATGGTTTGTATTATGATAGACATGTCGTGTGAAAATTGTGATAAGAAAATTTTATCGATTAAGTTTTTAATTACAGGAAAGACCAAATCGCATAAAATGAAAAAGTTAGATTCTAGTAGCTAGAATGATCAACTAGCTATGGTAATCAGACCGTTAAATAAAGTATGTAGATATTTTGGTATGACTCATCCATGGAAAAATAAGAAAAAGGCTAAGGACTAAATTGAAAAGATGAAAAGTTATTAAATTATAATTTAATTAAATGAAAAAAAAAATAATTTCATATCATCTTCCCCAAATATTTCCATAGAAACCCTAGGAGAGAGGAACAAGACTTATCAAGCTTATTTGAGTAAGTAATCAAGCCCTGTTTTTAGTAATTTTTATATTTTTGAAATCGGGATAATCTAATCTATCTATTTAGGGGATCAATTTAAGAAGTTATCAAAGTATCAAAAATGGGTGATCGAAGTATATGCTGAAAAGTAGAAATTTATGGTAGAAAATGAAAGATTGTTGATAGATAAACAACTTTTATAAAGTGATTTTTTGATGAAAACATGATTTAGGGACTACAATGTAAAGTTGTGAAATTGAAGAAAAATGCTAAATTTTTATGAATACATGTACTGTAAATTTTGTAATGAGATTTTGGTTAGGCTTGGAATAAGGAGTAAATTGCACAAATTTTATTTTCTGAGCCTAGAGACGAAATTAGAATTTATGGAAAAGTTAAGGGCAAAATGGTAATTTTTCCTAAGATGTAAATTGAGTCCAAATGTATACGAGATGTGTGAACTTGATGTTAAACTTATACGTATAGATCCAGATACACCAAATTCTGAGTTAGAACGAGGAAAATGTCGGATTAGTATATATTTGTACACGAACCTTTGCCGAGGTAAGTTCATGTAACTAAATTGTGTTTATTTATATGCTTCCATTGATTGTGTTTATGTAAATTGTATAAATCTCAAAAATATGTGAAATGATTACATATCCGATCAAGCACGATAAATAAAAATGGTTAAATTTAACAAACATGCCCGATAGATAATGAAGGATAAACGATGAGAATGTTACTTATATGCTTGAAATGAATGTGGAATGTGCTTATTTGAATTACATGAATGTTGTGCATGTATGAAATAATCACATGCCGATAATGCTTGAGAAAAAAATGTTTAAATCCCGGTTGAATAAAATAGAAAATCGATGGATATGTGATTTCCCGAAATGAATGAGGTCCTGCATTTGTTGCTAACAGGATTTAACTCAAACGAGTAGTCCTATTGACCTTATTACAGAAAGGATTTAGCCCGGACTGGTAATCTTGATATAAGTCTTCTCGAGCATATGTTATAGATTGGATTTAGCCCAGACGGGTAATCAAGATCAAGCTCCTTAGTGCATATGTCATAAAAAGGATTTAGCCTGGACCGGTAATCTTGTTGTATACATGTGTGGCTTGAGAGTGTACTCTCTGATATAGTACCTTATAGGTACCATTGGACATGATTTGACAGATCCTGATTCGTACACCTTGAATGTATTACCGGTGTATCCATTGATATTTCAAATAAATTCAACGGGTGACAATTCCAGACATGAGAAGTTATGAAGGATAAAATGAGTTACTACATGTATTCATCTGAAATACAAGTAAATGATGATACATGACAAATGGTATATGAAACCACGGGATAATGATATTTTTACGTGGACTTTATTTGATGAATATGTGCTCATTCTTGATTATAGACTTGTACACCTTGAGTGTACTAATCGTGACCTTGATATTTCGAGTAATATGAGTAAAGTTCTGATATGAAATGATCTAAACTTTTATGAACTATTATGAAATTATACTTGAAATAATGAGATGAATTATGCATGTTGAATGAATACATGTTGTGGAAAGCATATGTGCTTGGAAACTTGATTGTTATTGAGCCTATATATGTTTTTGATGTTATTATGGAATATATGACTAACAAGGGAAATGAGAATATGTGTAGGGCTTGAGGTCAAATTGAATGAATGTGCCTTACATAGTTACCTCAAAATAGAATGAATGGTAAGTTAAGTACTATGTTATACAAACTTACTAAGCATTTTATGCTTACTTAGTTTTATTTCCCTATTGTAGAGTAAATCGGAAGCTCATTGGATTGGAAGCTCGGTAAAGATCACTCACACTATCCATCGGCCCATGTCGGTACAATATGGTAAATCAATTATGGTTGTAATGGCATGTATAGGATATATTGGCCGCATGTAAATGTGAATGATGCTTGTAATCTAGCCATTGGAATGGCTAATAATGGTTTGTTTGATATACTTGTAATGCCAAACTATAGTATCCACATATATGTTAAGTAATTGAGCAAATTATGTTTAACATATGGACTAAACTAAGGCAAGATTATGAACAGGTATGCATGTAATGGTATGCCATGTTGAATGATAGAGTTTGTTTAATTTGAATGCTTGGAATGGTTGGTATTGGATGTGTGTTTCAAGTGTAGGTCATGGATGTGATTTTGGGTGAGAAATGAAGCTAGAAATGGCTTTATTTTGTCCACACGGGCGTGTGTCTAGACCGTGCATGACACACAGCTGAGTACATGGACGTGTAGTTAGGCCATGTGTCCCCTGCACCTTAAATTCAAGAAAAATAGAATGCTCAGAATGGAGCACACGGGCAGAGACACGGGCGTGTGTCTCAGCCGTGTGTGCTACACGGCCTAGAAACGGGCATGTGTCTTGGTTGTGTGAAACCTGTACCTATTTTTGAATTGAATTAATTAACCACACGGCCTAGCACACGGGCGTGTGGCATGGTCGTGTGCAAAAGTTAGAGAGTTATACGGGGTCGAACACGGCTTGTAGCACGGGCGTGTCCCAGGGTCACACGGGCATGTCCCTTGGACCACACGAGTGTGTGAACCCTGCACCTTGGAAAATTTTTTAAATGTCACGAAAAATTCTCAGAGTTCCCGCTTAAGCCCTGACTCGATTCTAATCCTCGTATTGGGCCTCGAGGGTCCAATTAAGGGACATTTGAAATGATCTCGTTTAATGAAAAGTAATTTACATAAATTATTTGTAAAATGTTCTGAAAGTTTTGGTAATGCTCTGAAATCCTATTTCGACGACGGATACGAGTTAGGAGTGTTACATTTAGTGGTATCAGAGCTACGATTTAGTCAATTCTCGGGCTGAACGTAGCGTATGTTGAATCTAGAAATACCTGCCATTATATAACTTTTGATAGTGTGATATCTCCCGACTCTAATGAAAATTATTTTACAAATAGACAGTGATGCTTTCCAACCTAGCTAATTCTAATACTGCTGAAAGTGATACTCACATGCTTGAGTAAATATGTTGCTTACGATAAAAAGGGGACTTGTAAAGGTATGAAATAAATGTTTTATAATAGGCATGTTAATGATAAATGTTAAGTGATATATGTGTGTATTTATGAAAGCTAAATTTTGAGGCTTATGATCTCCACCCTCTTACCAGTACAATTTTATATAATGAAATATATGGATTAAGCTCATAAGTGTGAAGGAAGAGTTCAAAGGCTGAATGATTAATAATGTAGGCAGAATTGAGAATGGGTTAGTAAGCAAAGACAGTATTAAAAGAGATATCAGATTTTTCTGAGAATTTTTCTGAATATATAACGTCATTGTTAAGGAAGAAGTTATTCATGAGTAATCGACTTATTCAGATATGATATTTACAGAACAGATTAGCCGAAAATTCTTCCAAATTGAATCTTTCAGTGAACTGAATAATTTAAGATTGTTGATGACTTCATTAGTTAGTGGAATGGTTATGAAATTGTAAAGATATTTGAATACATTATAATTGAGTATATTACAACAATCTTTTCTGGGTACTCTATAAGTTCTGTTATTCTCAGAGGCATATGAAATTGTGCATGTTCAGATGCAATATTTATCATATTGAAAGGCTGGCTAATTATAATAGATGGAATTACTGAAAGTCTAGTTAATTCATGAGCGATATTGCTCTACCTTACTTGGGTTTTCTAATTCATCATGATTGGTATAAGATTTGATGATAAGGTTCATATGATATCATTTTCTACTTCTGCAGATTGAAGCCCTGAATTGAGAATATGCAAGTTATATTGTCTTTATCAAATTTGTTTCTACTGAGTATGTGTGATATTACTCTTCTAAATTTTCTCTAAGATATCATCAATCTCTTTGTTATGTAAACATAGGTTACTTATGAAAGATATTATTTTATCAGAGGTAATTAAATTTATTACCGTTATAAATATTGACTCGATCATGACGTATGGTGATAGAGATCACAGATTATAGAAACTATGTTACTGCATTGATTATTATTGGGGCCACTTTCGGTTTTCCCTCTTTTAAGTTGAGGTGCACTATTGATGTTGAAGTGTTGCTTTATCTATACAGCTGAAATGTCAATCCTATTATTGCACAATGGTTTAAAATCTACTTGGTGGTTGTGACTTTCGAAATAGCTACATTGATGACCTAGTTATTACAAAAAAGAGGTAAGATAAGAATGGAACGATAAATATCAGTAAATTTTTGACTAGTTAGAAGCTTTGTTGACTGAAGTATTAATTCTAGTTCAAATTGAATCGGGTAACGAGTTTTTTATTACAGAGATGTATTATTGAAAGGGATTAGATTATGTTTTGATGCAGTAAGGCAAGGTAATAGCCTATACTTTCAGATAGTTAAAAACCACACGGAAAGAATTACTTGATACATGATCTAGAATTGTCGGATATTGTTTTTGTATTGGAATCTGACAACATTACTTGTTCGGTGAAAAATGTCATATATTCACCAATTATAAAAGTTTGAAGTATCTGATGTTGCTAAAAGATTCAAATTTGAGATAGCGTATATGGTTTGAAATGTTGAAAGATTATGGTTTGATAATTGAATATCACTTGGAAAGAGCGAATGTGGTTACAGATATTCTGAGTAGAAAATCTCTATATACTTTGCAAGCCATGGATAATGATTATGATAGTCTGATAATAGCTCAATTTTAGCTGAGTATAGAACTAAACCGATGATTTTATGACAGATCAGCAAAACTCAAAAAAGTAAGACTGAGTTGTAAGTTAAATGAATACAGTGTGAAATAATTTCTGGTTCAGAATTCCAGAATAGATCTAATAAATGTCTGTTATTCAGAGACAGAGTCTGTGTACTGGAGAATTTAGAGCTTATACAGAAAATTTTTCATGAATATCATAGTAGTACTATGTCCGTTTATCTGGGGAATGATAAAATGTATAATGATTTGAGAAAGATGTACTACTAGCTCAGAATGAAATCTTGTATTTCTGGATCTATATTTAAATGTTGGATGTATCAGCAAGATAGAGATGATACCTTCAAGAAGGGTATAGTTAGTGAAAATACTGAAATGGAAATGGGACAAAGTTACCATGAATTTTATATCAGGATTATCTCGGTCTATGAAAAAGAAAGATACTATTTGAGTAATTGTTGATTGTTTGACGAAGCCTGCACATTCCATCCCGGTATGAGTGGATTTCACACTTGATAGATTGCTTGAATTATATGTTTTTGAGATTGCCAGATTATATGATATGCTAGCTTTTTTTATTTCTGATAGTGATCTACAGTTCAGATTCTGATTCTGAAACAAGTTACAAGAAACTCTGTGTATACGGTTACATTTTAGTACTGTGTTTCATTTTCAGACGGATGAACAATCTGAACATATGATTCAGATCTTGGAAGATATGCTTCGATGTTGTGTACTTGAATTTCAAGGTAACTGAGAAAACTATTTGCCTTGAGTTGAATTTGCTTATTATAACAGTTAACAGTCAAGTACAAAATTATATGTACGAGGCTTTATATGGTCACAAATGTAAAATTCCAGTGTTCTGGACGGAGTTCAGCGAGAAAAGATATATGTAGTAGGTTTGATTATTTAAAACCGAAGAAAGATGAAAATGGTCTGAGACAGTTTAAAAGCAATATTTAATTGTCAGAAATCTGATGTGGATCTAAAAGGAAAAGAAATAGATTTTCAGATCGGCGACAAAATATTTTTGAAAGTTTCACCATGGAAGAAAGTTCTCCGGTTTGGCAGTAAATGCAAATTAATTCTGTGGTTTAATGGGTCATATGAGATCACTGAAAAAGATTAGACCTGTTGCGTATTGATTGGTATTATTATAAGAGTTCTACAGAATTCACAATGTTTTATGTGTGTATGTGTTATGACAGTATCGATCAACCCTGTCATCTGTTATTTCTCTGGTAGAGATTGAAATTCAGCTTGGCATGACTTACAATGAGTAACTGGTTGAAATTCTGGCATGTGAAGTGAAAGAAACGAAAAATATAAAGGTAGCTTGAGTGAAAGTTCTTTGACAATGATGCGATATAGAGGAAGCTACCTAGGAACTAGAGGAAACTATGAGAAAGTAATGTTTGAATCTCTTTACTGGTAAAATTTTTGAAGACGAAAATTCCTTAAAATAGGAGAGTTGTAATAGCCCAATTTCGATGAAATCGAAACAGTGGTCTCGAGACCACAAATCTGAGCCAAAAAATAAAATTTATTTTTATTTTATTATATGGTTCATATTATGATAGGCATGTCATGTGAAAATTGTGATAAGAAAATTTTATCGATTAAGTGTTTAATTACAGGAAGGACCAAATTGCATAAAATGTAAAAGTTAGATTCTAGTAGCTAGAAGGATCAAATAGATATGGAATTTAGAACTTAAGGTGCTTATATGGTAATTAGACCGTTAAAGAAAGTATGTAGATATTTTGGTATGACTCATCCATGGAAAAATAAAAAAAAAAGGCTAAGGACTAAATTGGAAAAATGAAAAGTTATTAAATGACAATTTAATTAAATGAAAAAGAAAACAATTTCATATCATCTTCCCCAAATATTTCCATGGAAACCCTAGGAGAGAGGAAGAAGACTTATCAAGCTTATTTGGGTAAGTAATTAAGCCCTTTTTTAGTAATTTTTATATTTTTGAAACCGGGATAGTTTAATCTATCTATTTGGGGGATCAATTTGAGAAGTTATCAAAGTATGAAAAATAGGTCATGGAAGTATATGCTGAAAATTAGGAATTTATGGTAGAAAATGCTGAATTTTTATGAATACATGTGTTGTAAATTTTGTAATGAGATTTTGGTTAGGCTTGGAATAAGAAGTAAATTGCACAAATTTTATTTTCTGAGCCTAGGGACGAAATGAGAATTTATGGAAAAGTTAAGGGCAAAATGGTAATTTTTCCTAGGATGTAAATTGAGTCCAAATGTATACGAGATATGTGAATTTGATGTTAAATTTACTCGTATAGATCCGGATAGACCAAATTCTAGTTAAAACGAGGAAAATGTCAGATTAGTAGATATTTGTACACGAACCTTTGTCGAGGTAACTTTGTGTAAATAAATTATGTTTATTTACATGCTTGCATTGATTGTGTTTATGTAAATTGTATAAATCTCATAAATATGTGAAATGATTACATATCCGATCAAGCACGATAAATAAAAATGGTTAAATTTAACGATCATGCCCAATAGATAATGAAGGATAAACGATGAGAATGTTACTTATATGCTTGAAATGAATGTGGAATGTGCTTATTTGAATTACATGAATGTTGTGCATGTATGAAATAATCACATGCCGATAATGCTTGAGAAAAAATGTTTAAATCCCAGTTGAATAAAATGGAAAATCGATGGATATGTGATTTCCCGAAATGAATGAGGTCTTGCATTTGTTGCTAACAGGATTTAACTCGGACGAGTAATCCAATTGACCTCATTATAGAAAGGATTTAGCCCAGACAGGTAATCCTAATATAAGTCTTCTCGAGCATATGTTATAGATTGGATTTAGCCCAGACGGGTAATCCAGATCAAGCTCCTTAGAGCATATGTCATAAAAAGGATTTAGCCTGGACTGGTAATCTTGTTGTATACATGTGTGGCTCGAAAGTGTACTCTCTGATATAGTACCTTATGGGTACCATTGGACATGATTTGACGGATCCTAATTCGTACACCTCGAGTGTATTATCGGCGAATCCATTGATATTCCAAATAAATTCAACGGGTGACAATTCCAGACATGAGAAGTTATGAATGATAAAATGAGTTATTACATGTAACCGTCTGAAATACAAGTAAATGATGATACATGACAAATGGTATATAGAAACACGAGATGATGATATTTTTACATGGACTTTATTTGATGAATATGTGTTCATTCTTGATTATAGACTTGTACACCTTGAGTGTGCTAATCGTGACCTTGATATTCCGAGTAATATGAGTAAAGTTCTTATATGAAATGATCTAAACTCGAGATTAACTTGTAATGGGCCAATTTAGCCCGAGCCCAAAACCCAAAAATAAACATAAATAAAGTCCAAAATAATTTACAGTCCAAGTTTACTGTTGCAAGCCCAATTTACAAAATAGCCCAACACCCAAAAATTCCCAATAACCCAATATGGCCCAAAACCAAAATCCTAACCCAAAAATTTTACAAGCCGGATAGCCCAAAATGCTTATGCATTCTCAGCTAAACAGAAACCCTAGGTGCGCCATGCCCTCCTCTGCCTCCACCTCGCCACATCAACGCCTTCGTACTCCCCTCGCGCATCCACGTCCTTGCCCCGTACCTGCAGATACGACAAAGGCCAGACACAGAGGTAAAAAGAAAGGAAAACAGTAGCAAACAAATCATGTATATTTTTTACAGAGGAATCAAAATAGAAAAAAGAAAAAGGTGGCCTTTTATTCTGCGTTTCTTTTCATTTTTATTTCACTTTTTTTTTCTAAAAAAGAGAAAACAAAAAAATAAAAGAAAGAAGTCGAGCTTTACCTTACCATTTTTGTGTTTGCACCGCCGTGGAGGCCAAGGTTCGTCGTTTCCGATGATGAACGACCTTTTTTTGGGCTCAGGGAGTCAAAAAGTCAAAAAATGGCTTTTTTTTATTTTTTGGCCACCGCATGGAAGAAGCGCAAATCATCCATGGCGACCGTAGTCGCCATGGTGGTCCAAGAAACAAGTTAGGCCGGAGTCTGGAAAGGGGAGAGAATTTGAGAGAGTTGGTTTTATTTTTTTCTTCAAAAGAGTAGAAATGAAATGTTTTTCAAAAAAATTTGGTTTTTATAACAGTGTAAAACGGCGTCGTTTCACTTTGGCCATTTAAGTGCCAAAACGGCGTCGCTCCTAGGGGATCCGCGTGTTTTTGTTTAAAAGGGGTTATTTACCCTTTTAGTCCTTCTGCATTTTTGTTACTATTCAATTTCGTCCTGTTACTTGATTTTTATTTTTAATTTGACCCTTTTATTTTATTTTCTGCGCAATTTGGTCCCTCGATTTGTCAAAAGGGAATAGTGCGTTCAGAATTTTTGGGATATTTTCCCATTTAACCTCCATTCCCTTTGCGCATTTCATTTCACCCCTTTTGTTATTTATTTTGTTCAATCTTTCCTTTTAATTCCATTTAAATTTCAATTAAACCCCTTTGTTATTTTAATTCATTTGTTAATTCATTTATTTATTTACTTATTTATACATATTATTCATTTATATGTTTATTTTAATCCCTGCATTTAATTATTAACTGTCGTTTCATTCCTTTTAAACTTTTATTTTCTTTCGTCATTTATTTTATTATACATTTATTATTACCATTTTATTACCTATTATTATTTTATTATTATTTATTCATCCATTTGTCTATTACCCCTTTTTATACTTTTAAAAATTAGATTATTTATTTTCTTTACTTGTACATATATTTCTCTTATTATTATTTTATCTGTTATTATTATCATTTATTTATATATTTTATTACGAATCGTACCTTTAATCTCATTTATATTTGATTCTTTATTTTCAATATTTTCATAAACTACTTTCTCTTACATTTAATTATGTATTTATTTTATTTATTTCTCTGCCTTTATTTTTTTTTAAGTTGGTATGGTCCTTTTATGTGCATACTTTGTTATTATTATCATTGTTATTATTCATTTCATTTATCTTTGATTGTTCATATCATTAAAATAGTATACGCTATGCAACTCTTGTAAATCGTTCTTATTAGTGTATCCGTCGTCATTTGCGTGACAATTTTATTCGCATATCATTGTTTTAAAATAAAAAATACATTTCGTTTAAGTAAAACACTTGATATTATTCAAAAAAATGAAATTTTCAAAATAAGGCAATATTTCGAATTTTAGAGACTCGAGAAAATCGTGCCCTAAGTTACAGGGTTTCGATTTTTCTCGTTGAATCTAAATAGCCAAATATCCTTTTAAGTTTTAAAATACATGAATTTTAATTAAAAATAAAGACAATATTCCATATTTATAAACTTGAGAAAGTTGAGCCCTAACTCACGGGGTTTCAATTTTTCTCGTTGGATCCAAATAACCGAATATCCTTCTAAATTAAAACACATGAGATTTCAAAAAAAAAATATAAAATAAAGACAACCTTATTCTCAAGGGTTCAAAGTGTCGTGTCCTAACTTACAGGATGTGACATTTTGCTGCCCTGAGACGAGAAGGTTTTAACATTCGTTTCGATTTATTCAAGCAATTTTTCGTAAAAATTAACATTGATAAAAAAAAGGGATCGTAACGCAATTTCTTTCAGGTTTTCAAATATTCGACATTAAGACATTAATTAATTAATTAGGTACCAATTTTGGGCGTTACGAGGGTGCTAATCCTTCCTCGCATGTAACAGACTCCCGAACCCGTTTTCTTTTTCAAACTTCGTAGACCAAAACCATTGTTTTAATAAATCTAAACATTTTATTAAAACGATCAAATTACGAGGTGATCCGATCACACCTCATAAAAAAGGATTGGTGGTGACCCACCCATCTTTCTTTTTCTTCTTAAATAAAATGTCGACCTATTTTTCAAAAAAAAAAGGTAGTTTCAACAGAACTATTATGAAATTATACTTGAAATATGAGATGAATTATGCGTGTTGAATGAATGCATGTTGTGGAAAGCATATGTGCTTGGAAACTTGATTGTTATTGAGCCCATACATGTTTTTGATGTTATTATGGAATATATGACTAACAAGGGCAATGAGAATATGTGTAGGGCTTGAGGTCAAATTGAATGAATGTACCTTACATAGTTACCTCAAAATAGAATGAATGGTAAGTTAAGTACCATGTTATACGAACTTACTAAACATTTTATGCTTACTTAGTTTTATTTCCCTGTTTTAGAGTAAATCGAAAACTCGTTGGATTGGAAGCTCGACAGAGATCACTCACACTATCTATCGGCCCATGTCGGTACAATATGGTAAATCAATTGTGGTTGTAATGGCATATATAGGATATACTGGCCATATTGGCATGTAAATGTGAATGATGCTTGTAATCTAGCCATTGGAATGGCTAGTAATGGTTTGTTTAATATACTTGTAATGCCAAACTATGGTAGCCACATATATGTTAAGTAATTGATCAAATTATGTCTAACATATGGACTAAACTAAGGCAAGTGTAACACCCCTTACACGTATTCAACGCTGAAATAGGGTACGAGGTATTACCGGACTTGAGTACTTGTAATCATTTAAAACCGAGACACAAAATTTCATCAATTTTAAACTTTTCAAACATATTCAAGACTATCTACATTAAATGACTTTATACAATAGAGACTTTCAAATAACATAGGTCAATGTTTTAGGCCAACTCCTAGCAACTTAATAACAATTAAACGAGTCCCCATACATGCCAAAGACTTAAAAATACTTTAAAACCTTTATATATCGATCAATAGTTTGATAGTGTGATTTAACCTCCGACGACCTCCAACTCGAGCTAACATCTGTGACACTATAGGAAAAAGGAAAGGAAGGGAGTAAGCATTATAGCTTAGTAAGTAAATATGTAAATATTAATAAACAATACATTATCATACATTAAACAAAGTCACAATATGTTCCCGGAATATTACCATCACAAACACACATATTTTCACCATTACAATTATAAACAGGTTCAAAATAAGCTGTCTAGCAGAGTACCAACAGCTAAATTATTTATTTCTAGAGCTACAGAACTCTAAATTACAAAATATTAATTTTCCTTGAAACTAGATTCACGTATATTTTTATCATAAAATTTTCAGAATTTTTGGTCTAGCCAATTAGTACAGTTTATTCATTGAAGTTACCCCTGTTTCACTGCTCAACTTCCCTGACCACTCTTCACTACAAATAAATTTTCTCTTCGTAAAAAACTCATATTATGCTATCGTTTATTTTATTTGAAACTAGACTCATTACGGATTTCAAACATACAAATTATATCCCATAATTATTTTTTTACAATTTTTAATGATTTTTCAAAGTCAGAACAAGGATCTCGAATTCATTCTGACACTGCCTCGCAAAAATTCAAATATCACATAATATAGAACCCTTTTGCTTCCCCTGTTTCTTTTATATGAAAATAGACCCATTAATATTTAATTTCATAATTTATTTGAGATTTAATTCAACTTCCATGATTTTTGGTAAATTTTCAAAATCACAAACTGCTGCTGTCCAACACTATTTTACTACTAAAATTCACTCTTACATAATTTCACTTAACCCATTTTGTCTTATCGAAGTTCGCTCAAATATCGAGCACATTGCTCATAATTTTTTTATAAACATATATCTGCACTTATTCATCCCATAATCATGTTCACATGTATTTTTACTTAATCGATTTTCCCGTTGAATTCTTCGGAATAATAACTGATACTCGGTTGCTTGCACATATTTTCACACTTGTAGCCAAGGCTATCTGGTACGCATAGTAGCCTGCACACAGTACTACACATGCGACCAATTATCCGGTACATGTAGTAGCCTGCACTTAGTACTACACACGTGACCTCACAATAGATCGTTCGTATCATTCCTATTCCGAAAGCTCAACCGGGAAATTCCTCACTTTCCAATATGTTACAAATTTATTCATAGTCTTTTTTTTTCAATTTGTAATTTACAACAAATAATCATTCTATAGGCAGCCACATTTTATATGATAACAAAATATAATAAAGTAAAAAGAATCGATGAGTTATTTACATACAAACTTACATACTTTCTCATTTCCATGTCGAATTAATATTGAACATTTAAATCATCATAATTATACTCACTTTCAACACCTCGGCAATCATAGTAAATATATAAATTTTACATTGAAACATGCATAAATTAATGCTTATTATACATATGAACTTACCTCGAGACTAAAACGGTCATTTTACTAACTTTCCCGATTTTCGATTTTTCTCCCATTCCAGGTTCAAATCTTGTTTTCCGGGATCTAAAACATCATATTTTACTTATTTAATTAATGTACTATTCAAAACAGTCCTTAACTCAAACTTTGGCAAAATTACAATTTTGCCGCTAAACTTTTGCATATTTATACTTTTGCCCCTAGGCTCGGGAATTAAACTTCATCCCCTATTCTTATGTTTTATGACATGCTGATCATTTTTCCCTTCTATGGTAACATCAAATTCTCACTCTAACACATAGTTATGAACAATAATATATTTTACCGATTAAGCCGTTTTACTCATTTTTGCTTAAAACCGCTTAGCAAAAGTTGTTTAACATAATTTCAACCTTCATATTCTACCATAAAACATCAAAATAAACACATTTCACCTATGGGTATTTTTCCAAATATGAATCCTAGCTTAAATTATTGCTAGAATAAGCTTAATCAAGTTACCAGGATTCCAAAAACGTAAAGAACTTGAAAAACGGGCTAGAACAGACTTACTATTGAGCTTGGAAAGCTTGAAAACCCTAGCCATGGCTCCCCCCATGCTAATTTCGGCCTCCATGGGAAAGATGAGTCAATTTTCGCTTTACTTTCCCTTTTTATTTCTTTTAATTACCAATGACTAAAATGCCCTTAAGGCCTTTCTTTAAAATTTTGTCCTATTCATGCCCATTTTTGTCCAAACAAAATATAATGGTCTAATTAACATTTAAGGACCTCTTCTTTAAAACCCCATTTCAATCAAGTACTTATGAATTAGAACACATATTTTGCAACTTTTGCAATTTAGTCCTAAAAGTCCAATTAAGCACTTTATCAGTAAAATTTCTTAACGATATTTTTACACAATATTTTAATCAATAAATAAACCTTAAAACTTAATCAAAATAAATTTTTCGACTTCGAATTCGTGGTTCAAAAACCATCGTTCCGTTTAGGCCCTAAATCGAGCTGTTACAACAACTTTTGTAAATAAGCCCTAATATGCAAATTAAACATGCAATCTATAAAATTTCTTATCAATACTCTAACACATGCATCTAACCACTCGGTAAATCATAAAAATTAATCAAAATAAACTTTTCTATCTCAGATTTGAGGTTTCACAACCATTATTCCATTTAGGCCCTATTTTGAGATGTTACAGCAAGATTATGAACAGGTATGCATGTAATGGTATGACATGTTGAATGATAGAGTTTGTTTAATTTGAATGCTTGGAATGGTTGGTATTGGATGTGTGTTTCAAGTGCAGGTCATGGATGTGATTTTGGGTGAGAAATGAAGTTAAAAATGGCTTTATTTTGTCTACACGGGCATGTGTCTATACCGTGTGTGACACACGACCGAGTACATGGCGTGTAGTTAGGCCATGTGTCCCCTACAACTTAAATTTGAGAAAAAAGAATGCTCTGAATTGAACACACGGGCAGAGACAAGGGCGTGTGTCTCAGTCGTGTGTGCTACTACACAGCCTAGAACACGGGCGTGTGTCTTGGCCATGTGAAACCTGCACCTAATGTAACATCCTAATTTTCGGATTTATTTGTGGTTTTCGATATTTTGGTTAAGTTTTAAAATCTGTGTATTTGGATGTGAAATTAATATTCTAAGTACGAAAATGGGCTTATGGAAGGCCCATGTGTTGGCCAAAACCCGGTGGGATTTTTGAAGTTTTGGATTTAAAAGTTGGGGGTTCTGGCTAGGTGGCCCTTATATAGAGTGATGGGTAATTTGCATCACAAAAAGAGAAGTAGTAAAGTGGCAAGGTTGACGCCACTAAGCTCCTAAAAATGTGGCGTGTGGAGCATTGGGGGAAGGCATGGGATCGATCCCCCATGCTGGCAAATAGGTGCAATTATTTTTAAGTGCAGAAAGGGTAAGTGTTGGAGTCCAAGTGGATTCTGCCAAAGGAGTGTCTGATCAGTCCAAATGCTTAAATTAAGGAGTGATAAGGGGAGAGATTTAAGGGATTAGGTGAGAGTCTAGAGTTGGCCGAATGTAGGGAATTAGAGAGGGAAAATTCGGCAGAAGGTTTAGGTTGATATTTCGGTACCTAGGGCTTATGTGGTGACATTTTCTTTTGCTCAGTCACCACAAAGGGTTTTCTTTTTCTTCCTTTTTGCCTCCCTAGCTGAAACCTTCATCTTTTCTATTCTTTTTCTCTACTTTCTTCTCCAAAGCTGTTCGTCAAACCTGGTAATCATCAACACCTTTGCCGAAATTACAAAAAGTCAGAATCTTGTGATCACGGCTTGTGCCGATTTCTTCAAAGTCAGGTTCTTCTATGTTCTTTTGTTCTATTTAAACTACGATCATCTTTTTTTTAATTCTAAATACCTAACGGTAATCCTACTTCAAGGTCATAGCCACACATCGTTATTTTCTTCTCCACCCAAAAGTCGAAAGTATCATTAGTGTAGGGGCTTATAGCCGAAACTTCAAGACTATTGGATTCAAACTCTGCCACTGGTTAGAAGACAAATCTGCATAAGATTGCGTGGAAATCAAAAAGGGAGTAAGGGGGTAAGTGCTTATCATCTCAGATTTGGTTTTATTTTACGATGTTAGGAAAAGCCAAAATCCCTAAAAATAGGGAGGCTGTCGATTTGGGCATAAGGCTCTAAGGGTTTGTTATTAATGTTTTCTTTCGATGATTAGAGTCTTCTTAAGCGTTGGATCGGAGGCGTAAATCACTGGAGCAGTCAGGTTCAGAGCAAGCCATCGGTTTTGGCAGGAAGGTAAGATTTAAAGGCTTTCTAGGGACATGGCTTGATTTTGGTTAAGCAATTTTTAGGGTTTAGTGATTGAGAGTTGTAAATAAAAACTGTGCTAAATGATTGTAGGATAGCGTAAGGGATCTCGGTAGCAGTCGTCGCAAAACAGGTGTGTACCGAACACCCTTTCTCTATTCAAGTCGGCAAAACCCGAAAAGTCGAAATTCGGTATTTCATGGGCTTGTGAGTACGCGAATGCTCTCAAGACATAGACTAATGGTTAGATTCGGCATCGTAAAGTGGTAAGTTGGTTGTGTGCGAAAATACGTGAACATCGGTAAGTGGGCCTCGATGAGCCAAAACTGGGCCCAATGGGCTTACGGACCAATATGGGTAAGAGATGGGCAAATCGGCCTATTAGTTAGTTGGTAGACTCGAATTGCTTTTAACTGTTAAAAGTTACTGAAATAACCTGTGTAGATGTGTAAGTTTACGAATGTACCCCTAAAGGGCAAAAATTACCGATATACCCCTAGGGTTTATATTGACTAAAATGCATGATTGACAAATACTGTATTCTGCATGATATGCTTTCATTAATGTCTGTTGCATGGGATTGGGATATTGATGGAGGAAGTGTTTAAAGTGGTTCATCCACGTACTGGAGGCTTTGCCTCATCTTACTGATAACTGAGCAGCAATGCTGCAACTGTGGAGTGTAGGGTTGGGTGGGTTGAGATATTCCCCACATGGAGTGTAGGCACAGTGCGGGAGTGTAGCGGTTGGTGGGTTGAGTAGTCTCCCAAAGCGGGATTGCATTCATTGTTATTCTTGTTATATCGTGACATCGAATTGGGCCTATGGGCGACTCATTCTGAAAAAGGGCTAAGGCCTTGTTATCGTGATTCGAAAAGGCTTCGGTCCCATTTGTGTAATCGTTATCCGAGTAGGGCTTAGGCCCAATGGGCTCGAGCTGATTTGGGCTTTGGATGGGTTTCTCAGATACACCGAGTTTCCCCAAACTCACCCCTTTTCTTTCCATCCTTGCGGGTGAGCCCTAATTGGTGGACTTGGAGTTGGCGGGATTCGGAGTGGCCATGAAGAACAAATTTCAGTTTTTTTTCAAATAGATCACACTTCTTTTATTTTTAATTATTCTCGTTTTGTTTCCAAGTTGTAATAAGGTCGCTCATTAAACTATTTCAATTATGGATTTATTGAATCAAGTTAGCACTAGGCGCGTTTTTTATAAAAGATCGTATGTTTTCAAAATATTTTGGTGTCGTGTAAAGTTTCCATAATATAAATGTTTTCAAAGGAAATAAATATCTAAACCAGACTTTAACATGATTTATTTTTCATAGACACATAACATGCTTTAAGTGTGGCAATGAATGTGTGCATGTCTAGGATTGGATCCGGGAAGAGCATGGTACTTAAGCGATCCAAACAGACTCACCTCCTCTTTTCTCGGCTTCCACCAGTGTGCAGCTTCCATTCACTTAAACTTATAACATTAACATTTTTAAACCCCAAGAAAGAGATTCTTGATGAAACGAATAGCAACTTTTTCCATGTGGCATCTTTGAATTCTACTGTAACGTCCTGGGCGGGTTTAGGGTGTTACATTTAGTGGTATCGAGCAGTTACAACAACTCGGCTGTGGATCGGGTCTGAAAATCTTTTCAAAAACTTAGACCTAAGAAGGGTATTTTTGGAAATGGTAAGCTTTTTGAAGATGTTCAAGTTTTTTTATTGTTAAACGGGGTTAAATCAATAGTTTTAAAATAAAAGTGTTTTCAAATCAAATCTTTTTATTTTTGGTAAACAAAAACATGGTTTTTAAATTTTAAATGGGTGATAAGGAAGTGGCTACATGAATCCCCGGCACCAAGTCTGTAAGTGTTCTTTTTCTGCTTTAAATATTTATATGGAACTGGACTGAAAATAATACTGTAGATAGTACTGGGCCTTAGAGATAGTACTATAGATAATGTAGCATTAAGGCTACAAGACTGGGACTGTAGCTAAATTATACTTGCGCGAAAATAACTCTGCAACTTTATCTATTCATAAAACATTCTGTAATAAACAGTGGAACCAATAACTAATGTCTTAAAATTTGTAACCAGATAAATCAATATGAGTACAAGGGCTACTCGGGGAAGAGGCCGTGGACGAGGCTGAGGTAGTACTCAAGCTGGATCTGCATCCTCGGAGCACATACTAGCTGGCGAAGCTCGTCCACCACCAGTTAACGAAAATTGGCCGTATGATCAGGCCGCAGGGGACGACGCTTTGTCTCAGGCCATGTTGAGGATTTTGGAAAGGGTGGCCGGAGCTAATGTCGGGCCCATGAATAGGGGTCCATTTCCGAACGACTTCGGGCTACTTGAGTGAGGTTTTTAGGGGCGATATCCGAGTAGCCCCAAATGTGGCTGAGTATTGGTTGGAAGCCACAGAGCGGATTATGGATGGCCTGGACTGGCTCGGTGGGAACAGAAGGAAAAAGGGGTGGTGTCATTGCTGGGGGATGAAGCGTATCAGTGGTGGATTACTGTGAGAGAGGGTACCCAAGCTGAGAGGGTATCATGGGAGCTATTCAAGCAGACATTTGGGTCAAAATATGTTGGAGCTAGCTATGTGGATGCACGCAGAAAGGAGTTCCTGAATCTGACCTAGGGAAGTAAGACCGTTGTGGAATATGAGGCAGAGTTTCTACGATTAAGCCGGTATGCTGGGGGCATCGTTTCCACTGAATATGAGCGTAGTGTTTGGTTTGAGGATGGCCTTAGGGATGAGCTAAGGGTACTCATAGCTCCGCAGAGAGAGCGGGATTTTGCTGCACTGGTGGAGAAGGCAAAGATAGCTGAGGAGGTGAAACAAGCTGAACGGAAAAATCGCGATAGGGACCGGAATCGGTTCAGGAGAGATGCTGGACCAGCTGGTGCTGCAAATCGTAATGTTAAGAGAGCTAGGATGGAGGAACCGGTTCGAACAGTTCCGGTGAACACAGCTAGACCGCAAGCTTGTGGAGATTGTGGTAGAATGCATCAATGAGAGTGCTGGAAACGTTCTGGGGCTTGTCTTCATTGTGGGTCTAAGGAGCATTGGATTAAAGATTGTCCTAAGAGGGCCTCTCAGGCTCAAGAGGCTGAACAAGGGGCTGTGCGACCGGCTCAACCAGTAAGAGATAGACCGCCGCCGCCAAGAGGCCGTGGAAAAGGGCTCGGTGGTAATGGTCATGGACGTGGCGCACCTGGCAAGGGTAATGGCAATGCTGATGCTCGTCGGCCAGCTTTGGTGTATGCTGCTCGTCGTCGTGAGGAAGGAGACGCACCTGATGTCCTAACTGGTACATTTCTGATCTATGGCGTGCCTTATACTGCTCTGATTGATGTGGGATCAACTCATTCATATGTGGCATATAGCATTTCTGGGGCATTGGGTGTGTACTTCGAGGAGACTATATGTGGGGTGTCTGTGGTAAGTCCTTTAGGTCATTCGGTTAAGGTAGAGAAACTCTTCAGGAAGGTGCCGTTGGAGATTCAAGGTAGGGTTTTCTGCGGAGATTTGATGGAGTTACTGTTTGAAGAATTCGATCTGATTTTAAGGATGGATTGGTTGACCAAGCATAAGGCAACTTTGGATTGCGCAGCTAAGAGGATGGTGTTAAGGACTGTAAATGATGAGGAGGTAATGATTATTGGAGAACAGAGGGATTACTTGTCCAATATAGTATCGGCATTGAGGGTGAGAAATGGATGCGCAAAGGATGCGAGGCATATTTGGCTTTTGGTAAGCCAAGCTAGAATTGAGGACTTGATTTGGGGTGCCATTCAAACTTGTTAAGGAATTTGGGATTGTTTTCCGGAAGAGCTTCTGGATTACCCCGAATCGGGAAGTCGAGTTTGGAATTGATTTATTGCACCGAAGCAGCTCCGGTATCCATTGCACCTTATAGGATGGCACCAGAAGGAGTTGGTGGGGGCGAAAGCTCAAATCCAAGAGTTGTTGGATAGAGGCTTTATTAGACCTAGTGTGTCTCCTTGGGGAGCACCAGTCCTCTTTGTGAAGAAAAAGGATGGAACAATGCACATATGCATCGATTATCGCCAGTTGAACAAACTGACGATTAAGAATAAGTATCCACTGCCAAGGATTGATGATCTGTTCGATCGCCTTAGAGGGCTTCGTGATTCTTAAAAATCGATCTTCGTTCGGATACCATCAACTAAGGGTAAAAGAAGGGGATATTCATAAGACAAACATTTCAACTCGATATGGACATTATGAGTTCTTAGTCATGCCGCGTTTGGGTGACGAATGCACTGCGCAGCTTTCATGGATCTAATGAATCAAGTATTCCAACCTTACTTGGATCAGTTCGTGGTCGTATTTATCGATGATATCCTGGTATACTCTGAAACAGAGACGAAACATGATAAGCATCTCCGTATTGTGTTGCAAGTGTTGAGGGAGAAGGAACTCTATGCAAAATTCAGCAAGTGTGAATTCTGGTTGAGGGAGGTAACTTTCTTAGGGCATGTGGTCTCTGCCGAGGGGATTAAGGTGGACCCTCGTAAGATTGAAGCGGTGTTGGAATGGAAGCCACCTCGGTCGGTATCGGAAATTCAGAGTTTTCTTGGGTTAGCAGGTTATTACCGAAGGTTTGTGGAGGGTTTCTCGGTGTTGGCAGCACCTTTGACCAAACTCATAAGGAAAGGAGTACCGTTTGTTTGGACCGAGAAATAGCAAAAAGCTTTTGACTAGTTGAAAAAGGTATTGACTGAAGCGCCAGTATTGATTCAACTAGTGTCTGGAAAGGACTTTACGGTATACAGCGATGCATCGCATGTGGGGTTAGGTTGCGTACTGATGCAAGAGGGTAAGGTGGTCGCTTATGCATCGCGACAGCTTAAGACTCATGAGGTGAATTACCCTACACATGATTTGGAGCTTGCAGCGGTAATTTTTGCGTTAAAGATTTGGAGACATTACTTATATAGGGAAAGGTGTATCATATATACAGATCATAAGAGCCTAAAGTATTTGTTGACTCAGAAGGAGTTGAACCTTAGGCAGCGTAGATGGGTGGAGTTGCTTAAGGATTACGATTGTTCGATTGAGTACCACTCAGGAAAGGCTAATGTGGTGGCAGATGCATTGAGTCGAAGGGTTGTTACTGATTTGAGAGCCTTATTCGCATGTTTAAGTCTGTATGACGATGGAAGCTTGTTGGCGGAGCGCAAATAAGGCCTTCTTGGACCGAGAGCATGTTAGGGAAAAAGCAGGTTGAAGGGCGATTCATTAGCTCTTTGATTCCAGCAAGTTAGGAATGGTGAGAGTGAGGATTTTGGGTGAATCGAGGGAGTTTCTGTGCTTTTCGTGGAAGGGTTTGTATTAGAAGGACTCGAATTGAGACAGTCAATCCTGAAAGAGGCGCATGGAGGACTACGTGCCATGCATCTGGAGGAAATAAGTTATATCGAGACTTGAGAGAGGTGTACCGTGGCACGGATTAAAACGAGAGGTGATCGAATTTGTTGGGAAATGTCCGACATGCCAACAAAGTTAAGGTCGAGCACCAATTGCCTTCTACAGGTTCTCGCAACGGTAAAGATTCCGCTATGGAAGTGGGAAAGAGTAACAATGGATTTTGTGAGTGGGTTACCTTTGACACCCACCAAGAAAGATTCGGTGTGGGTGGTTATGGATAGGTTAACAAAATCTGCTCACTTCATATCTGTTCGTACCGATTACTCACTGCAAAAGTTGGCGAAGCTATATGTGGCGGAGATAGTGCGACTGCATGGGGTACCAATGTCGATAATTTCTGATCGAGACCCTAGGTTTACATCTCAGTTTTGGCAGAAGTTACAAGAAGCGTTGGGGACACGATTGGATTTTAGCACTGCTTTTCACCCACAGACAGATGGGCAGTCAGAAAGGGTTATTCAATTTCTAGAGGATATGTTGAGAGGTTGTATCATCGATTTTCGTGGTAGTTGGGAGGACTACTTGCCATTGGCGGAGTTTGCGTACAATAACAGCTATCAAGCAAGTATTCAGATGACTCCATATGAAGCGCTTTATGGGCGAAGATGTCGTACGCCGACGTGTTGGACAGAGTTGGGTGAACGACAAGTGCTTGGACCGGAATTGGTGGCAGACACTGAAGGCAAGGTTAGACTGATAAGGGATCAATTAAAGGAGGCATCCGATAGATAGAAGTCGTATGCAGATCTGAAGCGCAAGGAGATTGAGTTCGCTATTGGGGACATGGTGTTTTTGAAAGTTTCGCCTTGGAAGAAGATACTGAGATTTGGTAGTGGTTAAACGAATTGGACCAGTGGCTTATCAGCTAGAGCTACCACCGGATCTGCATTGTATCCATGATGTTTTTAATGTGTCCATGCTGAGGCGGTATCGATCTGACCCAACTCATGTCATACCAGTTGCGAAAATCGAGGTACAGTCAGATTTGACTTTCGAGGAGGAATCTGTGCAAATACTTGATCGTGACGTCAAGGTGTTGAGAAGAAAGTCAGTTCCGTTAGTGAAGGTACTTTGGAGGAACCACGGCAAAGAAGAAGCTACTTGGGAGACCGAGGAGGCAATGCGTCAACAGTACCCTCAACTGTTTTAATAAGGTAAAATTTCGAGGTCGAAATTTCTTTAAGGAGGGTAGAGTTGTAACATCCTGATTTTCGAATTTATTTGTGGTTTTTGATATTTTGGTTAAGTTTTAAAATCTATGTATTTGGATGTGAAATTAATTTCTAAGTATGAAAATGGGCTTATGGAAGGCCCATGTGTTGGCCAAAACCCGGTGGGATTTTTGAAGTTTTAGATTTAAAAGTTAGGGGTTCTGGCTAGGTGGCCCTTATATAGAGTGATGGGTAATTTGCATCACAAAAGAGCGATAGTAAAGTAGCAAGGGTGACGCGCCACTAAGCTCCTAAAAATGTGGCGTGTGGAGCATTGGGGAAGGCATGGGATCGATCCCCCCCATGCTTTGGCAAATAGGTGCAATTATTTTTAGGTGCAGAAAGGGTAAGTGTTGGAGTCCAAGTGGATTCTGCCAAAGGAGTGTCTGATCAGTCCAAATGCTTGAATTAATGAGTGATAAGGGGAGAGATTTAAGGGATTGGGTGAGAGTCTAGAGTTGGCCAAATGTAGGGAATTAGAGAGGGAAAATTCGGCAGAAGGTTTAGGTTGATATTTCGGTACCTAGGGCTTGTGTGGTGACGTTTTCTTTTGCTCAGTCACCACAAAGGGTTTTCTTTTTCTTCCTTTTTGCCTCCCTAGCTGAAACCTTCATCTTTTCTATTCTTTTTCTCTACTTTCTTCTCCAAAGCTGTTCGTCAAACCTGGTAATCATCAACACCTTTGCCGAAATTACAAAAAGTCGGAATCCTGTGATCACTGCTTGTGCCGATTTCCTCAAAGTCAGGTTCTTCTATGTTCTTTTGTTCTATTTAAACTACGATCATCTTTTTTTTAATTCTAAATACCTAACGGTAATCCTACTTCAAGGTCATAGCCACACATCGTTATTTTCTTATCCACCCAAAAGCCGAAAGTATCATTGGTCTAGGGGCTTATAGCCGAAACTTCAAGACTATTGGATTCGAACTCTGCCGCTGGTTAGAAGACAAATCTGCATAAGATTGCGTGGAAATCAAAAAGGGAGTAAGGGGGTAAGTGCTTATCATCTCAGATTTGGTTTTATTTTACAATGTTAGGAAAAGCCAAAATCCCTAAAAATAGGGAGGCTGTCGATTTGGGCATAAGGCTCTAAGGGTTTGTTATTAATGTTTTCTTTCGGTGATTAGAGTCTTCTTAAGCGTTGGATCGGAGGCGTAAATAGCTGGAGCAGTCAGGTTCGGAGCAAGCCATCGGTTTTGGCAGGAAGGTAAGATTTAAAGGCTTTCTAGGGACATGGCTTGATTTTGGTTAAGCAATTTTTGGGGTTTAGTGATTGAGGGTTGTAAATAAAAACTGTGCTAAACGATTGTAGGACAGCGTAAGGGATCTCGGTAGCAGTCGTCGCAAAACAGGTGTGTACCGAACACCCTTTCTCTGTTCAAGTCGGCAAAACCCGAAAAGCCGAAATCCGGTATTTCATGGGCTTCTGAGTACGCGAATGCTCTCAAGACATAGACTAATGGTTAGATTCGGTATCGGAAAGTGGTAAGTTGGTTGTGTGCGAAAATACGTGAACATCGGTAAGTGGGCCTCGATGGGCCAAAACTGGGCCCAATGGGCTTACGGACCAATATGGGTAAGAGATGGGCAAATCGGCCTGTTAGTTAGTTGGTAGACTCGAATTGCTTTTAACTGTTAAAAGTTACTGAAATAACCTGTGTAGATGTGTAAGTTTACGAATGTACCCCTAAAGGGCAAAAATTACCGATATACCCCTAGGGTTTATATTGACTAAAATGCATGATTGATAACATCGTATTCTCGCATGATATGCTTTCATTAATGTCTCGTTGCATGGGATTGGGATATTGATGGAGGAAGTGTTTAAAGTGGTTCATCCACGACTGGAGGCTTTGCCTCATCTTACCGATAACTTGAGCAGCAATGCTGCAACTGTGGAGTGTAGGGTTGGGTGGGTTGAGATATTCCCCACATGGAGTGTAGGGCTGGTACGGGGGAGTGTAGCGGTTGGTGGGTTGAGTAGTCTCCCCAAACGGGATTGCATTCATTGTTATTACTGTTATACATATTACTGAATTGGGCCTATAGGCCGCACTGTTCTGAAAAAGGGCTAAGGCCTTGTTACTGTATTCTGAAAAGGGCTTCGGTCCACTGTGTACTGTTATCTGAGTAGGGCTTAAGCCCAATGGGCTCGAGCTGATTTGGGCTTTGGATGGGTTTTCAGATACACTGAGTTTCCCCAAACTCACCCCTTTTCTTTCCATCCTTGCAGGTGAGCCCTAATTGGTGGACTTGGAGCTGGGCGGGATTCGGAGTGGCCATGAAGAACAAATTCTGGTTTTTTTTTCAAATAGATCACACTTCTTTTATTTTTAATTATTCTCGTTTTGTTTCAAGGTTGTAATAAGGCTGCTCATTAAATTATTTCAATTATGGATTTATTGAACTGGTTAGCACTAGGGCGCGTTTTATAAAGACTGTATGTTTTCAAAATATTTTGGTGTCGTGTAAAGTTTCCGCAATATAAATGTTTTCAAAGGAAATAAATATCTAAACCAGACTTTAACATGATTTATTTTTCATAGACACATAACATGCTTGAAGTGTGGCAATGAATGTGTGTATGTCTAGGATTAGATCCGGGAAGAGCTTGGTATTTAAGCAGTCCAACAGACTCACCTCCTCTTTTCTGGCTTCCTACCTGGTGCACAGCTTCCATTCACTTAAACTTATAACGTTAACATTTTTAAACCCTAAGAAAGAGATTCTTGATGAAACGAATAGCAACTTTTTCCATGTGGCATGCTGAATTCGGCCGTAACGTCTGGGCCGGGTTTAGGGTGTTACACCTAATTTCGAATTGAATTAATTAACCACACGACCTAGCACACGGGCGTGAGCCATGGTCGTGTGCAAAAGTCAGAGAGTTACATGGGGCCGAACACGGCCTGTAGCACGGATGTAACATCCTGATTTTTGGGTTTCTCGTAAATTTTTGGTAAATTGGTAAAGTTGTTAAAATTTGGTATTTGGTAGTGAAATTCATAATTGGAATATGTAAATGGGCCTAAGGAAGGCCCATGTGTTGGCCAAAACCCGGTAGAATTTTTGAATTTTAAACTTAAGGAGTTAGGGGCTTTGGATAGGTGGCCTTATTAAAAGATATGGGTAAAATGTAACACAAGGGAGCCCCTGGCAAAGTGGCTAAGTGACATCACTAAGGAGCTAAAAAGGTGGCGTGTAAGTGTCTGGGGAGAGCCAAGGTTCGATTCTCTGAGCTGGCAGTTGTGGTGTTCTTTTTATGTCTTGAGCAGGCAGGAGTTGGAAGCTGAATGGAACTCTATTGGGGAGAGTGTGAATCGGTCAAATGCATGGATTAAGGAGTGATAAGGGGAGAGATTTTGGGGATTTGGATAGAAGCTAAGAGTTTGCCGAATAGTGGGAATTAGAGAGGGGATTTCAGCAGAGGAGTATTAGGTTAGTATTTCGGCATTTAGGGATTTAGTTGTGTCATTTTCTTCTGTGTAAACACCATAGTATTATTCTTTTTTCTTCCCTTCTTCTTCTCTAGCCGAAACTACCACCCTCTCCATCCATATTTCTTTCCTTTTCTTTTCCAAAAACAGTTCACTATTTCCTTCTTTTCATCTACTACTCTCTTTCCTATTTTCACTTTTGCCGAAAAACCACAAAAGCCGAAACCTGTGAAGATTGGTTGTGCCGATTTCTTTTTTACGAGCAACCTTCTTTTCTCTTGACTTATTCTTCATCTGCTAAACTCTAAACTATACAAAAAGGAAGACTGTGGTAAGTATTCGTACTCTAAATCGATTCAGTAGTATAACTGCTAAGAAAAAGCCAAAACTCCCTATAGTTTAAGGAGGCTGTCGTTTTGAGGTATAGGCCTTACTGGGGCTTTTTCATTTGATCTCTATGGTTTGTTTAGTGAAATAGATAACTTTGGAGGAGCAGCAAGGCTTGGGGTATCGACTTGGATAAGCTTGAATCGTATCATCGGACCCTATGAAGGTAAGCAACCTATGGCCATTAGAGGTTCTTTGGCCGAATAAGGTAAGGTGGATTTTGGGTTTGATAAGCATGACTTGTACACTAAGATTGGTGATGATTAATTGTAGGTTGTCGTGGGAGACTATGTTAGCAAAACGTCACAAAATAGGTGTGCAATAACCCCCGTAAGATCTCAGACTAATGTTCGCTGAAAAGCTGAAATGCCTAAAATCTGGCATTTTGGGGAACTTGAGATTTTGCATGTGGTTTTAGATGTGATAAGAATGATACAATCGATGTTTGGATCGATGGAACAGGTAAGGGCACAATTCTATGCATGTTGGTAAGTTGGGCCTCGATGGGCTAAAATTGGGCCCATGGGCTTCCGGGCCCATTTGGGTAAATTTGATAAAAAAATGGAACTTGGATATATTGCATGATAACACGGTTAGATCTGTTGTAAAAGTTGGGTTAAGTGAGCTTAAAGGGCTAAATCGGCATTCGTAGGGTCCATTAGGGGTTTTGGGCCCAAAAGCCCTAATTCGATAAAGCGCGTTAAAACACTGTTTAAACACTTGAGAATATTGATAATTGTTAATGAACGTGGAAAACTCTTGATGATTGGTAAATTTATGAAATTACCCTAAGATATGAAAAATGACTGTTTTGCCCCTAGGTAAAAATGACCTTTATACCCCTAAGGTTTTATTATGAATATGATGCATGAGATATTGATATCCATGATATGACACGATATGCACAAGATATGTTATGACATGCACATGATATGTACATGATATGCACATGACATTCTCATTATATGCATGGGTTGGGTTTTGATATGAATGGAGGAAGTGCAAAAAGGGTTTTGTCCCAGTTTACAGAAAAAGGCTTTGCCCTAGTTATTAAAAGAGGCTAGGCCTCCAGTTATATGATTAAGCAGCTATGCTACCAGTGGAGAGTTTGGTTGGGTGGGTTGAGTTATTCCCCACATGGAGAGCTTAGTTGGTACGGGTGGAGAGTAGCGGATGGTGGGTTGAGTAGTCTCCCCAAACGAGCTTGCATACATCCATTAATATTACATGTGATATTGAAATGGGCCTATGGGCCATACCGCTTACAGTTAAGACTTCGGCCCAGTAACATGATTGATGTAAAGGCTTCAACCCAGTAATATGATTAATGAAAAGGCTTCGGCCCAGTAACCGTTAAACGAAAGGCTTCGGCCCAGTATGCTAGTATTAGTTTGGGCTCTCGAAGGGGCTTGTTGCACACTGAGTTTCCAAACTCACCCCCTTTCCTCATCTTTACAGGTGGGCCTTGATGTGGAGACTTGGAGCCAGAGGGGATTCAGAGTGGCCATGGTGATCGCTTTTGGACTTTACAATAAGTAACTGGTTTTCTTCAGTTATCTTAACTATTAATGCTATTTATTTTTGGGTTGTAATAAGGCCATTTTAACTATTTATTTGGGATTATTTTTATTTTTTTCTTATAACTCTATATTTTTCTGATAATAATTGAAAATGGGCTAGACTTAGGACGCGTTTTCTAAATGTTATTCGTTTTCAAAATAACACAACGATACAAAAAATCGGTATATCAAAGATGACTACTTAAATGAATTTCAACTCGTTTACCAAAGTGTGGCAATGGTTGTGGGCATGTCTAAGATTGGATCCAATCAAGAGCTTGGTATTTAAGCAGCCTTCATGGCTCACCTCCTCTGTTTCAAATACCTACCTGGTGCACAGCTTCCATTCACTTTGTTAACTTAACAAAAGATGATCTTTTAACACTAAAACGAAGCATGGATTTTTAAAACTTCAATGTGACACATCAGATTCGGCCATAACGTCTGGGCCGGGTTTAGGGTGTTACAACGGAGGTGTCCCTGGGTTACACGGGCGTGTCACTTGGACCACATAGGCGTGTGAACCCTGCACCTTAGAAAGTTTTTGAAATATCACGAAAAATTCTCAGAGTTTCCGATTAAGTCCTGACTCGATTCTAATGCTCATATTGGACCTCAAGGGTCTAATTAAGGGACGTTTGAAATGATCTCGTTTAATGAAAAGTAATTTACATAAATTATTTGTAAAATGTTCTGAAAGTTTTAGTAATGCTCTGAAACCCTATTCTGACGACGGATACGGGTTAGGGTGTTACATCATCCCTATAAGAA
This sequence comes from Gossypium anomalum, assembly GCA_025698475.1. Lineage (NCBI taxonomy): Eukaryota > Viridiplantae > Streptophyta > Magnoliopsida > Malvales > Malvaceae > Gossypium > Gossypium anomalum. The sequence goes on from CM046963.1 coordinate 48,380,212, forward strand.
CTTGGCAGACATCAAAATCCTATTCTATATGCCATATGGTTGGTTTACAACTGTAAGAAAATGTATACAACAATCCATGGTTATATGTATAAATAAATATTTCTGGGTCAAGTCTATCATTCATTCCTAACCATCTTGTTAGAATATAACTAGTACCTTAACTAGCCACACTTAGCTTACAACGCCCTTCGACAATATCACGATTCTTTTCAAAGTGTCTTAACAATGCACTAAGTTCCACTCTTCGAGATGTCTCATTTTATAAGAAATTTTCACTTGTTGCCCTAATGTTAACGATTCGTCCAATCAAGACTCACCTAAGGACGCACTTGTAGACTTCAACCCCTTAGTTAAGTCCAACACTTAACTCACTCAAAACCTATTTCACCATTCTTACTCCTAAAACAAAACTCAAGCACTAGGGTTTCATCGGTCGGGATGTTACAGTTATTTGCCCACTTTTTCGTTGTCGAGCAAGCTGGTCCGAGTTTGACAACAATTCTAGTAAATTTGTTTGGGGAACCAAAAGCAAAAAGTCTAACTACACGGTTGTGCGGTGGTTTCACAGTGTTGTTACAAAGCTCCCATCAGGAAATGTCGAAACCATCAATGGTAAGGCATTCCTCAATTCTAGCCTTAAATTTCAAATTTGGCGTATAGTCGAGGTTAGTTGATAACCCAAACTTGGAGACTCTGGCATGACATTCTGTAAGTGCTTTTGATTTCAACTTACAAATGCCGATGTTATATATTTGATGCACTTATGTGGCTATGCCATCAAGTTATCTAGGTGGGCAATTAGCAAGTAATATTGGTTTTAATGTAGGTTGATGAGAACAGATGACGTACTTCGTACAACCTACAACAGCAAAGGGACATTCAACACTAGACATGCAACTAGGGTTGATAACGAAGAGAAAGCTGAGAAAAAGAGGAATCTAAAACTGATGATGATCCAATCCAGGAGTCCACGTCAGATGGTTCAACAATTGCATTATTTTCTAAACCAGAGGTCATTCCTACTAAAGGGAGTGGTTCTGACGATGACGGTCCAGACAATACTAGTGGAACCCATCCATATTTTACAACATATCTTAATGTCAACCTTGGTGCTAAAGGTGGGCTAGAATTTCCAAAACTTCCTAATAAAATATCGGGTCATGCTAGCTCTTCCACAAATTTCGTTGATTTACAAGTTGGAATGGAGTTTTCCTCCAAAGATACTTTTGTTGTTGTAGTGAAGCAGTATAGCATTATGGGGTCAACCTCCATGTTACAAAAGCATGAACTAAAAAATATGAGGCAAAGTACGCAATGTGTGACAGTAGATGTCAATGGAAAGTCATGGGATCTGTGAGAAAGAAAACGGGGTTTTGGACAATTAAGAAATACAATTCTCCACATACTTGTGTTGTTGCAGGTATGTCACAAGATCATCCGAAATTGGATTCTGACCTGATCTTTGACATTATCTTACCTATGGTGAAATCAAACCCTAGTGTTTTCGTGTTGGTTTTTATTTCTAATATTCGTAGTCAGTATGATTACATCATGTCGTACTATAATGCATAGGTTACAAAACAGAAGGCTACAAAAACAAGCATGACAGGTGGTACAAAACTATAATGATTTGTGGCAATGGTTGAAGGTACTGGATCAGTACGTCCCAAGTACCATCATAGATATGCAAACGGAACCTGTGTACCATGAAAGTCGAATGGCCCAAGGGAAAATAATTTTCCATAGTCTTTTTTGGACATTCAAGCCATGCATTGAAACATTATGGTACTATAAGCCATTATTCCAAATTGATAGCACATTCATGTACGGAAGGTATAAGTATCACTTGTTGTTGGTTGTTACATAAGATGGTAATTGAAAAATCCTACCAATAGCTTTTGTAATTGTTGAACTAGAAACCGCTGATGCTTGGGACTACTTCTTAACTAACTTGAGAAGGCATGTTGTGCTGCAACTTGATATATACATCATTTCTAATAGGCACCCAGGATACAAGTTGCAATCAATCGACATGGAAGGCTATGGGATCATACACACTATAGGTATTGTATAAGTCATATCGAGTCAAAATATATGGGCCAATTTCAAAAAGATGCTGAATGGCGATATGTTATTAACATGGGTACACAGTAATTATTCTTTTTAATATCATTCTTTAACATATACATTGTTTGCATTCATGGATATACTCATATTTTCTTCGACAAGGTACGAGCTCATCCAACATCGATTTCATGAAATATTGGAGAATTTGTAGTCTATGAACGAATGTGGTGTTGAATACCTTGATGAGATACCTAAGGAACAGTGGACTCAATCATATGATAAAGGTCTATGATACGGGTACATGACAACTACCACCGCCAGACATGCAAACATTTAGACTGGAAATACTGCAAAAAAAAAGATATAAAATTAAGCAGCAGTGTTTGCAAGTATATGGGTCATATTGTAATATAGTAAAGTGTTACAACGAAACACTCCAAGAAGCATTCCGATAATTGTACCCAAGGGAGGTTGAATTAAACCAAAATTAATTCTCTAAACTAATAAGTCTAAATAGTACCGATTTAAAATTATATTACAAAAAATCAAATTAACATCAACTAATATAATTAACTAAAAAATTATTTAAACTAAAAATCAACCTATTTAACAATCGAAAATAATCCAATAAAGCAAGCAGGATATCAACCCACTTTAGTGGTCCTGTAACACCCCTTACCCGTATTCGATGCCAGAACAAGGTACGATGCATTACCGGACTTAAACATACACATTCATACAAAACCGGGCCATAAAAGTTCCATACAATTTAAAACTTTTCAATCACATGCAAATTGCCCCTTATAAGAGCCTACGAGTCCCAAAACATACATCGGGAGCGGTTCAGGACTAAACAGAGAACTTTCAAAACTTTGGGATTACTTAGAAAATTTTCATGTTTTGAAGAGTCACACGCTCGTGTGGGTAGGCCGTGTGGTCACACACACTCGTGTGGCTAGGGACATGCCCGTGTCCTCAGCCCGTATAACTCTTTGACTATGACGTCATCAACTAAAGAAGGTCACACAGCCAAGTCACACGCCCGTGTGCTTAGGCCGTGTGTCGAATTTTGTGCAGACTTCACACGGCCTAGGCACACGCCCATGTCTTAAGGCCATGTCCTTCACACGGCTGAGACACACGGCCGTGTCTCTGCCCGTGTGTTTACTACTGGGCATACTGACTTGCATAATTAGGGTGCAGGGGATACACGGCCGGATCATATGCCCATAGGGCAAACCGTGTGTCACACACGACCTAGACACATGCCCGTGTGTCTACCTGTGTGGACAACTTTGAGGCTATTTTCCAAGCCATTTGCCACCCTTAAACACTCACATACTCAATCCTACTTCATAGCATGCAACATGGCACATTTGGCTACACAAGCACACACCATCATGTTTAATCCATGACTTCATAATATGGACATATTACATACTTCAATCATCATACTTCTATATGGCATTCCACACCAATTTCATACTTATTCATCATTATAATTCTCCTTTTTAGTTACTCAATTACTCCATAATTTGGTCATACTTATTAGTCCTCATTCACCTATTAAATACATATGCTATTCATTTCACATATCATCCACAAGTATCAAAACCACATCGACACATAAACACATTTGCATGCATGCATAAATAATTAGGGTTACAACCCAAGTAATTAATATGAGCCACCTCTCATGGCCATATACAAAATAATCACAATACCATCATGAGCCAATACATTTGGCTAATCAATATGACACATAACAAAAAGACCAATCAAAATGATAAGTCTAACTATACCCAATCCAATTGATAGTGTGATTGAGTCTCCAATGTTCCACGATCCCCGAGTTAGCTTGGCAATACTATAAGAAAAGGAAAGGAAATGAGGGTAAGCTTTAAAGCTTAGTAAGTTCACATGCAAATAAAGTGCAGCTTAAACAAGCATTAGTCATACATTTAACATAATAAACATAATCTCACATTTTATCAAATCTCTTAAACTTATTCTTCATATACATATATATATATACATATTCTTACCACAAGTTCATCATGTCTCATGTCATTCTCATAAGTTCAATGTACATATCTGTGCCACTTGCACATAATGATTAACTTTACCATCTTGATGCAATCATTAAGATTACTCATTAAGCTTCTCTTGAACTACCCATTGAACACTCGGAATACTGTCGGATACATCGAAATCTCGCACCTAAGTGCCTCATATGTAGCCAATGCTACCTTACGTCACATGTTGCTCGCTTTCGAGCTACTCACGAGTCTGCTTATATAGGCTGTCAGGTATCCGCAACACATGTTGGACTATCCCGTCACTAATAGAATATACTAGACCAATACCCGGAGCCAAAACATGTGTTATGTATATCACGAACTCAAACCACAACTCAATAAGTTTGGATGTCACATATATCATGAACTCAAAAACAACTCAATGAGTTCAAATCACATAGTTCCTAGTGACATGTCACTTGTATCCTAAACTATTCCTAAGGTTCAAACAGGATTCTTTGATACCACATTTCTATCGAACTTGCTCGTAACGTTGATTTAAATACCCATGGTACCAATCACTTATTCATGGAATAATCAAAGCATAATTCATGATAAAATGTAGACAATAAACACATGATACAGCATCATATTAAATATGTATACAATTACCATACATGCAATATTAAGGCAATTAAAGTATGTTACATGTTTCATTATTTGCAAATGAACTTACCTCGGCACAAAATGATAAAAACGAGCCTAATCCTCGTAAACTTTGGTTTTCCCTCGATTAAGACCCGAATTACGTTTTTCTTGATCTATACATAAATTGGTCAAATCAACCCATAACACATACTTTGGTAAAATCACCATTTTACCCCTAACCTTTCACTTATTTACAAATTGGTCCCTAGGCTCGTAAAATGAAATACATTCATTTTCTTGATTACCCAAGCCTAGCTGATTCATATACTAGCTCATATCAACCCATATTTCTCATTAAATCACATTTCTACTACCCATTTCTTCATTTTTACAAATAAGTCCTTTTTAGGTATTTTCACTAAAAATCACTTAGTAAAAGATGTTAAACACACATCAAACTTTCATATTCCTCCATTAAACATCAAAATACAAACATGTCACAATGGGTCAAGTTTCATATATGAACCCTAGCTCAAAATATGGCTAGAAATGGATAGATCATGCTTCAAGGATCTTAAAAATAGAAAGAACATAAAAAACGGGACTAGGATACACTTACTATCAAGCTTGAAAGTTGAAGAAAACCCTAGCTATGGTGTCTTGAGAATTTGGGTGGTACATGGAAAAGAGGAGTCAATTTTGACTTATTTTCCCCTTTTTATTCTTTTATTTACTAAATGACCAAAATGCCCTTTCTTTCAAATTTTTCCTATTCATGCCCATTTTTGTCCAAAATTTTAGAACTTGGTCAAATTGTTATTTCTGTACCTCTAATTAATGATCCAATGCAATTTCATGCTCAAAGCTTCTAGAACATGTATTTTGCAACTTATTCAATTTAGTCCCTAACTTCAAATTGGACACTTTGGGCATAAATTTTTTTCATGAAATTTTCACACAAACATACATTCATATCATGGACCATCAAATGATCATAAAATAATTATTTCTACTTTGAATTTGTGGTCTCAAACCACTGTTCCTACTAGACCCTAAATCAGGATGTAACAGGTCCTAATTGACTTCAGAACTCGAGTTTTATCGAGTTAGCTATTAATTAACTAGTTATTATCAGTCGGCCTCTAACTACTTAAGTAATTGACCAATACATGTTTACCTCTTGGCCTCACTTTCTTGACCGAGATAAATTATGATTTACTCAGTAAATTTATCTCTCAATCTCATTTATCCTAAATTACTTCCTAGGGGCGTCACTACCTAAGGTTTAATCACACATAATTTAAGCCAACTAATATGGATTTCAGCCCTCGTTCATTCGTTAATTATTCACACATCTATTTGATAATCTCTATAAGGAAATTAGCTACTCATGGATCTAAATATAATAATTACTAAACACATATTTAACATGCAAAACAACAAATTAAATAAAAGTAAGGAGTAGAGAAATAAGTTCATTTTTTATATCGATTTGAGCTTGAAAGTGAAATCTCCTTTAACAGTCGCAAAGATCACCTCGATTGCAATTGGAATCAACACCAAAATAATGAAAAACTAATATATTACAGCCTTGGATCGAAATCGAATCCAAGTTAGAACAGTAACAAAAGTATAAAAAGAACTAAAATGAAAAGAAAAAAACTACACTAAAAACCCTAACATATTAAAACGGCTTACTTGGTCAAGCCTTCTCAAATGAGACTTAACAAGCTTATTTATGGAGTTTATGCTCAAACCTAATTAGGGCTGCTAAAAATCCCAAACATCTAATTAAGGTTCATTATGCGAACTAAAATACCCTTAATTAAAATTCATGTTCCTCACTCGGTGTCGCAACACCACAAGATCGGTGTCGCGACACTACCTTCATTTTATGGGTATTTTGGCTTCGAAATTTGATGTTGCGACACCACTCCCTAGTGTCGTGACGCTACCTTTTACACTCGGAAATAGTGTCCTACACATTAGATAGAGTCGTTACATCATCCCTAGGCCCATAGTGGCCAATAGGTCATTTCATAACTCAAAATTGCATAAAAACGCTTATTTTGCATAAATTAAACACAAAGCAATAAAAACCAAAAATGAAACAAAAACATATAAAAACGCTATAAAACAAGCTTGTTAAGTGTTAGAAAGACCTTAATTTGCCACAACGAATTCTGGCAAATCAGACAACAAACCTAGCGGAATGCATAAATTTTGTATTGAAAGGGACATTGTAACGCTCCGATTTTTGGGGCCTAGAAGAGTTGGGCTTTGAGTCTGGGATTCGGATAGAAGAAAACCTGAATAATTAAGAAGTTTTAAATATTATCGTTTAAGAAAAAAAATTTTGAATTAAATTACTACTAGAAAATTTTTACTATAGTTATTATTATGGATATTTTAAATTTTTACGAAATTTTAATTAGTATTATGAGATAAAATTATTATTCTTAGAAAATATTACTGTATGTATATTTGAAAATTTTTATGAAAATTTTTATTATTATTTACTGCATTATTGATATTTGAAATTTTTATTATTAGATATATTTATAAAAAATTATTATAATTATTATTATTAGATAGGAAAAAAAATAAATAATAATAAAATATATATTTATAAAAGTATTGTTGTTTTGGTGTTTAAAATCTAGGAAAAAAATTGTTTTAATTTGGCCTCTTAAGGGAATCAGGCGAGAGGCTTCATTAATAAATTAGGGTGTGTTTTAGCATAAGCAGCATCCGCCCGATGGCTAAGGGCGCTAGGAGGGCGTGGGAGGAGCCTGGGTTCAAGGCATGGCGTGCGCAATTTGGGTGATTTTTTTAATATGCAGATCGCGGCTAGAATAAGGGTTAAGAGGAGTTGCGAGCACAAAAAGAGCTTATGGCGCAGTGGCAGTAGGGTGCTAGGAGTTTCACAAGGGTACGGGTTCGAGTCCAGCGAAGGTATGTTTTAATGTTATATTTTTAAAATGAACGGGACTTTAGCAGGTAACCTTTATGATAAAATATGACGGTACATTATTAAAAACAAATGCGCGTCCCAGTGGCCAACAACGTGCTGGGCAAGTCCCAGGTTCGAGCAGCGTTACGCGCAAAAGGGTGCATCTTTTTGCTGCATGCGTGTGGGAGAGTAGTAGAGTTGGACCAAAACTCTTCCAGCAAAGCCAGTCAAGCGGTCAAAGCGATGGATAAGGCTGCTAGGTGGTTGGATGAATTTCAAATGCTTAATTCATGGAACAAAGCAAGGGAATTTGAAATTAGAAAGAATTTTTAATAAGCATTAAGTACCGTATTTGTTCTTTTAATTTTGGCTTTTATGAATTATTCCCTTTTTGTTCATCTTTCCTTTATCGATAATAACCGAACCTATCTTCTTCTACTCTTCTTTTCTTTCTTTTCTTTTATCTCATCTCTTCCTTCTTTAATTTCCTTCAAAGCCGAATTTGTACTGTCATCTCCTCTTTTCTATTTTTCTATTTTCTCTTTTTCACTATACTAAAATCCGAAACATCCATACTTTAGTGATTTTGGAATTAAGTTTTAGATCTACTTCCTACTTGCGATTAAGATAGATTAACAGTGGATCTAAGATTTGAAAAGTGTTGGAAACACTTCTGACAAGAGCGTCTTTGGTGGTAAGCATTCAGATCTTATTTTTTTTTATTTAGTAATTCGAGGATAAGCTAAAAACCCCTAAATACTTTAGGGAGACTATCGATTTTTGCCAAGATTAAAATTAAGTATTTTTCATTCGGTTTTTTTATGTGCGCATCGAAGGCTAGCGATCAAGATCTATTTGGAGGCTAGCAAGATCAATAGGTTCAAAGCGGTCGAGATCTAGATCTAATAGTTAAAGATCAACAAGGTTAATCGTGGGGGAGATCTCGTTAGCGTTTCGTCAAAAAACAGGTGTGTAAACGACACCCACTCATAGACTAGATCGGCAAAAGCCGAAAAGCCGGCATTTGTGAACTTACGAGCGTGCGAGCGCTTGTGAGGTGGTTTGGTTGTTAATTTTGGTAATCACAATCAGTATGATTGCAGAGTGCGCAATTTCGTGCACTTTGGTATATTTGGGCTTAATGGGCCGAAAATAGGTTAGTGGGCCAACGGGCCAATTCGATAAAAACGCTCGGTAAGTTTTTCTGTTAATGTGTTAATGGTTAGAATATGTATGTAAACTCTAGAATAGTAAATTTTGTTAAACTACCCCTAAGTATAAAAATTACCATTTTACCCCTAGGTGTAAAATGATCGTTATACCCCTAGGGTTAATTTTGACTGAAATACATGATATTCTGATTCTATTTGTTATATGCCATGACATGTATATCTGTTGCATGGGGTTGGGTTTTGTTGGAGGAAGAACCCGTTCTGGTGGCTGTGCCACATATTCTGATATAAGCAGCTTTGCTGCGGATTATAGTTAGTGCCGCAACCGGTGCTAACACTGTAAGTGTAGGGATGGCGTGGGTGATTTATTCCCCACAGGAAGTGTAGGGATGGACGGAGGCAAGTGTAGGGTTGGATGGGGTTATCATGCATTAATCATATGAGACTGTTTTGTTATGGGCCAACTATATTGAAATAGGCCCAACTGTGTTGATATGGGCAAGGCCCAATATATCTCTACTTGTAATAGGGCTACAGCCCAGATTGATACTGATATGGGCTAGGCCCAATATACTCTGATACTGTAAGGGGCTATGGCCCAGATTAATATTGATATGGGCTAAGGCTCAGTTAACACTGATTTCTGAATAGGGCTTAGGCCTAGTAAAGCTTGAACTGATTTGGGCTCTGGTTGGGTTAATTTACACACTGAGTTTCCCCAAACTCACCCCTTTATTTTCATCCACGCAGGTAATCCCCAACCATAGTGGGCTTGGAGCTGTGAGGGATTCGGAGTGGCCACACGTTCTGCAAATTCGATTTTTCTTCTGGTGAACTGGATATCCTTTTATTTACGTTTAAGGTTTTGGGTTTTTTAAATGTAATAAGGCCGCTTTAATTATTTTAATTATTTTAATATGTTTTTTTTTCTAGAATAGATATGATATTATCTTAATCATTTGAAATTGGATAGCTTTAGGGCGCTTTTTATAAAAGTTACTTATTTTCAAAGTAACACGACAACAAGCAAAGCTTCCTTAATGAAAATGTTTTCCAAAATTAATCACTTTTCCTAAAAGGACTTAATCAAATTGGTTTCTGAAAATATACATGACGGTAAGGTGTGGCAATGGCGGTGTGCATGTCTAGGATTGGATCCGAAGGAGCTTGGTATTTAAGCGATCAGATGGACTCACCTCCTCTTTTCTGTTTTTCTACGGTGCTGACTTCCATTCACTTTAACCTATAACAAAAATTATCTTTTAAAACACTAAGTAAGTTTTTCTAAATCAACAATATAAAATGTTTTGAACGCTTCGATGTGGCACGTCGGATCCGGCCATAACGTCTAGGCCGGGTTTGGGGTGTTATAGACATGTCATTTGTTGATAACGTTGGTGATCAAAGAGACGTATTTCCTCTTATTAGTCTTGTTTCCAAAGCGGGCGAAAAAATATGTTAGATAGATAAAGGGAAGTCGCATTTAGTGCGAGGAAGAAAGATATTACAAAAATGCTGAAAGAGTGAACTTTATGTCTGCAGTGTGTCACTTGCGTCCAAATGAAATATTTTGAGTTACGAAGTTCTATAGACCCGATAAGGGTATTATCAGTGGATCATACCGCATATACTTGAGACAAAAGACCTAGGACTGTGGGAGATTTCAAGCATTTCATTTTCCATGTGTACATATAATTGCTGCTTGTGCCTCAGCACATCTAATTTGCATGAGGTATGTTGATGAAGTGTACAAACTAAAATGGATATATAAAGCATGGAAGTTTGATTCCCACCGATCCCAAATAAAAGTATGTGGTTTCATGTTTCAAGTACTCCATTCAAGTTCTACTAGATATTATGTTGCATCGCAAGCCAAAAGGTTGACCAAAATCTAGTCGGATACACAACAATATGGATATTCAGAAAAAGATAGACCAACCGAGGTTATGCAATTATTGTAAGAACCTAATGCATAGTAAGACAATATGTCCACATTTGGAGGCAACAATAAGGAGAGGACCGGATTGAAAATTTTATTCATTTTTTTTATAAACATACAAAAAAAAAACAAACAATTTGCTCATTTTTTGTCATTTTTTTAGGTAAATTGTAAATAAGTATATTATTGATGTAAAACATATAATAGAATACATACAAACAATTTTTTCATTTTTTTGGTAAATTGTAAACAACTATATTATTGATGTAAAAATATAATAGAATTCATACAAACAATTTTTTTCATTTTTTTGATAAATTGTAAATAAGTATATTATTGATGTAAAAATACCATAGAATATAATGCAAACAATTTTTCTTTTTTTTTTTGTAATTTGTAAATAAATATATTATGAATGTAAAAATTCAATACAATACAAATTAAAAGTTAACAAACTAAATGATGATGTACGTGACAAAAATTTAAAATAAAAAAATCATCTTTGTCGTCGACCCGAATGTATGCCACAACCCGATGGGTGTAAGTTACAAGGAGGATTTTATCATGGTTGGGGTTTCATCTCATCATCTTTATCTTCACCTCTATCTCCATCTCCACCTCCACCTCCATCTTGATCTTCATCTTTATCTCCAACATTATCTTCATCTTCATCTTATTCTTCCATGGTAGACTACATTTGCATCTTAGGTTCCCATTGTATATTGTCGATTGTATTAATAGGTGTTTACAAAGTTGGCCCACCTCTAAAGAGCAGTGATTATGGAGGTTTTTATGACACTATTTCTGAAGAAGTATATGGTGTCGAATAACTCAATTGTGCATAGAATGTTTGAATTGTAGACAATTGTGAATACATTGGTGTTGTTAATAGCAATGACGTGTAATATGCTCTTGGGATGGAGGTGGTGTAAAAAAATTCTTGGAAAAGGTGTTGATGCATGGCACGATTGTGCGTAATATGGTGCTTGTGTGAAAAACATGGGTTAGTCAAAGCACCAAAAAAAATATGAATCGTACTGACCGAGAAATGGTGCACCCATCAATATAAAATTTGGGGTTAGAGCTGATGATGATGAATTCGACGCATGTACTCCCGATCGTGGCCTCATGTGGGGTCGTGTTGACCTTTTACGATGAATTTGTCAACTTTTTTCCTACTCTGAAAATAAATATGGCTTATCGTGAAGTCTAAACCATGTCATGTAATCCAAAGACGTCGTCAAATCTAGTTGAACAATTGGTTTGCGCATAGATATTATATCATACTTATGTTCCCATATGTAGATATATTTGCATGGAATCTAAGCTAATCTTCATCAGTTATCCTTCACAAGCCAATCTTCTGAAGTTCTTTGAGCTCCTAGGGTGAGGGTGGAATATTTTGCTCAAACAAAAACTATCGTATCACTCGATCAGATTCATGCATCTCAACAATTGCAAAAACTATCAATGGCACCTTGACGTGCCAGATATTGCGATCCGTCAAAAATTCGACCAGGATGCATTCTTGAGTTCTTGAATCAAAGTATGACATGCATTCAAACTATAGTACAACATTATAAATTTTATTACATACCTAATATTAAATTTCAAATCCTTACATAATTATTATATAATTGAAAATTTTAAAAGTTAACCTCGATTTTTGACCATTAATCTAACAATAACCAAATATCTTCAAGCTCATTCGGTATAACCACATGGATCACGTCATTGTTCCACCTTTTTAAATAATATGTTATTTCAAAAATATAACAATGAAAAAAATAATATGATAACTATATTATTAAATGAATCTTACATTATTACGAGTGCGAATTGATAAGGGAAGTTTACACGGGGACATAAAAATGGAAAGTGTTACCAAGCCCATGACTAAAGAAAGAGTATACAACCACCGATTTTAATTTTCTGTGCTTCAGTTACCCGATACATCTCTTGATACAATGTAGCCAAGATTGTTGATCCCCAATTGAGTCGTTCGACTTCTTTTAAGTCGATTAGTTCTAAGAGTCACTTTAAATGTACCAGATTTCGAGATTTATCTGACATTAGAAGATCCCTGATCAACCTCGATATGAATGCTCAAATGAATTATTGTCTTTCAATTGCACTAGAAGAGTTGTCGAGATGTAAGAAATTTTCTTCTAACCATTTCATTTCTATCTGGCTAACATTAAACTTGTCCGACACCTAGCCTAAAAGTTGGTGGCAAATTGCGGTCCAATCGCCAACTTACACTACCTCATAATGACTAGGCCATTAACTGGTAAACCGAGTTGTAATGCCACATCCTCAAGTGTAATCATACACTCACCACACAAAAAATGGAATGTGCGTGTCTCCAACCTCCATCTTTCCAACAAAGTGTTGATAAGTGCAGGCTCCAATTTAGTCCCGCCGAGCATATGGGACATGTGTAAGAATTCTGCCTCTTCCAAGTGTTGTTCAATAACACGTAGTGCCCTTGCACTTAAATTGTGTATATATGTCATGATAATTCGATATTCGATATGATTATATAAACATAAAAAAAATTAAAAATAATATTATTATTAACAACTTAATAATTATATTAATTAAAATAAAAAACGTAACAATATTTTCTTAACATTTGTAACTGGACGTCAGAAATGTGTTTGTGATCCAAACGAATTAGATGTATTGATATTTTAAAAATTTTTTAAATTATGAAAATCAAATAAATTAAAAAATAAAAAATTGAGAGAAGAATTTGAGATAAATTGAATGAAAAATATTGAGAATAAAATAATTGAGAGAATAGGATTGACTGAGATTAAACGAATTGAGAGAATAGCATTGAATGGAAAAAAATATTGAAAATAGGTAAGGTATATAGGGAAAAAAAGTAATCACTAGAGAAAAAAAAAAGCAACCGTTGGAGAAAAGAAAATGTTATCGTTGGCGTAACACCCCTAACACATATCCGTCGTCGAAACAAGGTTTCAGAGCATTACCGAAACTTTCAGAAACATTTACAGATAAATCATGCAAGTTACTATTCAAATTCTGAAATCATTCATAACGTCCCTTAAATGGACCCTCAAGGCCCAATACAAGCCTTAGAATCGAGTCGGGACTTAATCAGAACCTCTACGAATTTTTTACAAAATTATAAAAATTTTCAAAGGTGCAGGGATCAAACGCCCGTGCTGGAGGCCGTGTTCGACCCTGTGTAACTCTCTGACTTGTGCACATGGTCGTGCCACATGCTCGTGTGCTAGGCCATGTGGTTAATTAATTCATTTCAAATTTAGGTGCATGTTTCACACAGCCAAGACACACACCCGTGTTTAAGCCGTGTAGCACATACGATTGAGACACACGCCCGTGTCTCTGCCCGTGTGTTCAATTCTGAGCATTCTGTTTCTCAAAATTTAGGGTGCAGGGACACACGGCCTAACTACATGCCCATGTATTCGGCCGTGTAGACAAAATAAAGCCATTTCTAGCTTCATTTCTCACCCAAAATCACATCCATGGCCTGTACTTAAAACACTCATCCAAATACCATCCATTTCAAGCATTCAAATCAAGCAAATTTCATCATTCATCATGGCATATAATTTCATGCATACATGTCTATAATCTTGCCTTAGTCTAGTCCATATGTTAGACATAATAGATCAACTACTTAACACATATGTAGCTACCATAGTATGACATTACAAATATATCAAAACAAACCATTACTAGCCATTCCAATGGCTAGATTACAAACATCATTTACATTTACATGCCAATATGGCCAATATATCCTATACATGCCATTACAATCATAATTGATTTACCATATTGTACCGACATGGGCCGATGGATAGTGTGAGTGATCTTCATTGAGTTTCCAATCCAACGAGCTTCCGATTCACTATAAAACAAGAAATAAAATTAAGTAAGCATATAATGCTTAGTAAGTCCATATAACATGGTACTTAACTTACCATTCATTCTATTTTGAGGTAACTATGTAAGGCATATTCAATCAATTTGCCCTCAAGCCCTACACATATCCTCATTACCCTTGTTAGTCATATAATCCATAATTACATCACAAACATATATGGGCTCATCAACAATCAAGTTTCCATGCACATATGCTTTCCACAACATGTATTCATTTAACATGTATAAATCATCTCTTTATATTACAAGTATAATTTCATAATAGTTCATCTCAAGTTCAGATCATTTCATATTAGAACTTTACCCCTATTATTAGGAATATCAAGGTCACGATTAGTACACTCAAGGTGTACAAGTCTAGAATTAAGGATGTACATACTCATCAAATAAATTCCAAGTACAATATCATCCTTTTATATTTTCCATATATCAATTATCACGTATCGTCATTTTCATGTATTTCAGACCGATATGTTTAATAACTCATTTCTTATTCATATCTTCTCATGTCAAGAATTTTTACCCGTTAAATTTATCTGAAATATTGATGGATACGCAAGTAGTACACTTGAGGTATACGAATCAAAATCCGTCAATTCATGTCCAATGGTACCCATAGGGTACCATATCAAAGAGTACACTCTCGAGTCACACATGTATACGACAGGATTACCAGTTCAGCCTAAATCCTTTTTATGACATATGCTCTAAAGAGCTTGATCTGGATTACTCGTCCGGGCTAAATCCAATCCATAACATATGCTCGAGAGGATTTATATCAGAATTACCCTTCTGGGCTAAATCCTTTCATAATTGCGGTCAATAGGATTACTCGACCGAGCTAAATCCCGTCAGCAACAAATGCAGGACCTCATTCATTTCGAGAAATCACATATCCATCGATATTCATTTATTCAACGAGATTTAACATTTTCAAGCATTTCCCGACATGTAATTATTTCATACATCTATAACATTCATATAATTTAAATGATCACATTCCACATTCATTCCAAGCATAAAAGTAGCATTTTTCTCGTTTATCCTTTTTCGGGCATTTTCGTTAATCAGGCTTTGTCAGGTATATTTTCAACGTCATATACATATATGATATTTATACAATTCACAAACACAACACTTAATTCAAGCATAAAAACATATAAAATCTAGCTACAAGAACTTACCTCGACAATTGTTCGTATACGAAAAATCTACTAATCCAACTTTTCCCTCTTTTCCTCGTTCTAGCTCCGAATTTGGTCTATCCAGATCTATACGAGTAAATTTGACATCAATTTATCATATTTTATATTCAAGTAGACTCAATTTTTTTATCCTAAGCAAAATTACCATTTTGCTCCTAACTTTTTCATAAATTCTTATTTCGTCCCTAGGCCCGAAAAATGAAATTTCTGCAATTTACTCCCAATTCCAAGCCTAACCGAAATTTATATACTACATTTATAGCACATACATCTTACAAATTTTAGAATTTTCCATGGGTTTTATCACTTTTTCATTTTAGTCCCTAAATCAAGTTTCCATCAAAAATTACTTTGTAAAAGTTGTTTATCTAACAACAACCTTTCATTTTCTACCATAAATTTCATATTTCCAACATATTTATCCATGACCCAAATTTCATACTTTGATAACTTTTCAAATTAATCCCTCAAATAGATAGATTAGACTATCCCGGTTTCTAAAATATAAAAATTACTAAAAAAGGGGCTTGATTACTTACCCAAATAAGCTTGATAAGTCTTCTTCCTCTCTCCTAAGGTTTCCATAGAAATATTTGGGGAAGATGATATGAAATTGTTTTCTTTTTCATTTAATTAAATTATCATTTAATAACTTTTCATCTTTCCAATTTAGTCTTTAGCCTTTTTTTATTTTTCCATGGATGAGTCATACCAAAATATCTACATACTTTCTTTAATGGTCTAATTACCATATAAGGACCTTAAGTTTTGAATTTCATAGCTATTTGATCCTTCTAGCTACTAGAATCCAACTTTTACATTTTTTGTGATTTGGTCCTTCCCGTAATTAAACACTTAATCGATAATATTTTCTTATCAAAAATTTCACATGATATGTCTATCATAATATGAACCATATAATAAAATAAAAATAAATTGTATTTTTCGACTCGAATTTGTTGTCCCGAGACCACTGTTCTGATTTCACCGAAATTGGGCTGTTATAATTGGAAAAAATCAAGTTGCATTTGGAACTAGGCATTTTTGTCAACGGAACGTTTTTTCCACTTTTTCAAAAAACGACCTATTTCCTTAAATTCTGGAAAAATAGACCTAAATCCCTAATACTTTTAAATGACATATAAACCAAATTTTTCTAATTCGACTTGATGAGTACTTTGTAATTAGACAAGAATTTTGATTGAGCAAACCTTGTTCACTTAGAAGTTTTATAGTGATGATTATCTCTAATAAAGGGAAAAAAAAGGTCGATTTCACGTTGGAATTAACATGCGGCAAAATTATCTTTATTGGATAAACACGCCAACTAAATATGGCCATGATGATGGACACATTAGAATACGATCATGGCTTATTATGATTTTAATGGAATATAATTCCTAGAAATGTGATTGTTGGGAATATAATTGTTGAGAAAGTTACTTTACAATGTTTGGTATATATTAGAGATGTTGATTAAAATGCCAAAAAATTTATATTTTCCTGTTTGGTTCACTAAGTATTTTCTCAAGAATGTAACGATAATTTATGAATTTATCTTTACTAAATAAAGGGTATTATTCATGTATTTAATTTTTATAATAAATTTTATTCTTAACAAATATTTGGATTAAATATTTAATAATAAATTTCAATTGATATTGTTTAATTTTTTTAATTTATAATGTTAATTGAAACCAAAATTATTTCAAATTTATTCTATATATATTTTTTAAGTATAAAAATGCACATATAAAATTATGTATATATAAACCTAAATTAAAAAAATTATATATATAATATTTGCGAAGAATCCGTTGAATTAATAGAGAAAATCAAGTAGTAGGACAAATGAAGAAGGCAATAACTTCTCCTTCTTTTTTACATTTATTAACAGATTAATACCCTAAATCAATATAAAATAAGGTTACTTTTATTTTTATATGTTTTTTTAACTTTCCAATCTACATAGGAAAGTAACTTTCTCACCTTTTATCATGGGAATCACATTGCAATGTTTCTGGGAAGATAACTCCTAAAGGAAAGTTAGATTTCAAGAAAAGTAGATAAAATTTGGCATACTAAATATTGAAATTACTTTTCAACTAATTAAATTTCCAGAAAAGTAACTACTTCCCATTATACCAAGCGTTACCTATGTTTGATTTTGCATGAATACTAAATCAAAATTGATGATAGTTTCTTTTGTAGAGCAAAAATATGACGGAGCAACGAAGTTTTGCAAATCATTTCAAGTCAAGCACGAAATGTTGATGAAGTCGGGTATCAAAATTAAATTTCAAGACTAGCTCACTTGCTACACTTCAAAAATTGTGTATGTAATCAAGTCTTGAGGAGACATTTGTAAATGAAGAAAAATTTCAGATTAATTATAATGTGCCACATGTTGAGCTAAACTTATTTTTCTCTAATTAATTTAAATTAATTAAGAGATAAGCATTAAAATTTTACATTATCACTAATTAAAAATAAAAATAGTTAAGTGATAATATTGTATGTTTATTTTATCTCTAAATTAATAAAATTAATAAGATATAAATAATAAATAAAAGAGCTTAAATTATTGTAGAACTGTCAAATAGAGAGGTGTTCATGGGTCGGGTTCAGACAAGGCCTATGCATGATATTAATACACTTTATATTTCTTCAAGCTCGGCTCGTGTAATATCCTGATTTTGGGCCTAGTCGAAATAGTGGTTTCGTGACCACAAAATCCAAGATAGAAATAATTATTTTATGATTATTTTGAGGTCTATGATATGATTGCATGATTGTGTGAAAATTTCGTGAAGAAATTTTATGCATAAAGTGCTTAAATTGAAATTAGGGACTAAATGAATAATTTGCAAAACTTGCATTCTAGAAGTTTCTAGTATGAAATTGTTTTGAAATATTAATTAGGAGGTCTAAAATAGCAATTTTACCAATTTCTAAGTCTATGGAAAAAAATTGGACATGGATGGAATTTTTGGAAAGTTTAGTAGTAAGGGCATTTTGGTCATTTAGGGGTAAAATGAATTAAAATACAAAATTAAAAGCCAATTTTGCTCATCTTCAACCCCATGGCCGAATATAGCAAGGAGAAACCATGGCTAGGGTTTTTCAAGCTTCCAAGCTCGATTGTAAGTCCGTTCTAACCCCGTTTTTCAAGTTCTTTACGTTTTTGGAATCCCGGTAACTTGATTAAGCTTATTCTAGCAATAATTTAAGCTAGGGTTCATATTTGGAAAAATACCCATAGGTGAAATGTGTTTATTTTGATGTTTTATGGTAGAATATGAAGGCTGAAATTATGTTAAACAACTTTTGCTAAGCAATTTTAAGCAAAAATGAGTAAAACGGCTTAATCGGTAAAAATTGTTATTGTTCATAACTATGTGTTAGAGTGAGAATTTGATGTTGTCATAGAAGGGAAAAATGTTCAGCATGTCATAAAACATAAGAAAATATGCTGAAGTTTAATTTACGAGCTTTGGGGCAAAAGTGTAAATATGCAAAAGTTTAGGGGCAAAACTGTAATTTTTCCAAATATGATTTTGGGTTAATTTGAATAATGTGAGACCTAATTAGACTATATTTTAAATGATAGAGCAAGGAAAACTAAAATTCGGGCTAAAATGGGGAAAATACCAAGTTGTGGACGAAATGGTAAAAGTAGCCATTTTCACATACGAGGTAAGTTCATATGTAAATGTTGGTAACATAGTTATTATTTTAAATATTTTTATGCTATTTAAATGATATGATAATTATTATGAAATATTATACTCTTGATAATTGTTTGATAATATGTCAAATTATGTGATATACTTGGAAAATGTGAAATACTATCGAGTATCGGTATCGGCATTCCGTAGAGGATGGTTGAGACACATGATTGGGAAAAAGGTCCCGTTAAACCTTAGGAATGGATTGGGATACAAGTGACATGTCACTGGGATATTTGGGCATCCGAACTCGTTGAGTTGAGTCCGAGTTCGAGAGATGTAACTAGGCATCCGAGCTCATTGAGTTGAGTCCGAGTTCACTTATGGATGCGAACGCCCGAGCTCGTTGAGTTCCGAGTTCACTTATGGGCGGGTTACATGGTAGCTTGGCTACATATGTGGCACTTATGTGCAAACTTTCCATGTATCCGAATTATATTCCGATGTGTTCAACTGGTAAAATTCTACTCAAATGGAGGAATACTCAAGATGAAAGGGACGTATTGATAAGTGTTGTGAAATGGATACTTTGAACAGGTATGTACTTAACCCTCGGGTTGAAAACTCGATATAACAACAATATGGTAAGATGATAAATGAAAATGTGATATGAATGTCTCGGTGATGATCATGCAAATGATGTTTATGTTTGCTTATATAGTTGTGTTACTTGCTATTTGCATGTGAACTTACTAAGCATTTGTGCTTACTCCCTCCTTTTCATTCCTTGTAGTGTTGACAAGCCAGCTCGGAGATCGGAAACGGCCGGAGGCACGCTCACACTATCCGTATACCATCTTGGCATAATGGCTTGTATATTTTGAGTATGGCATGTATAGCATTATAATCATTTTGTATATATGGTCTTATGATATGGTTATTAAGTGGTATGGAAATGCTTGGTAATGATTAGCCATTGGAATGGCTAATCATGATCATATTTGGTGTTATGTATGCTAAATTGCTAGCTAATCCATGGGAACCATGAAATGGGTAAATTTTACCATAAAATAAATTCAGACAGCAGTAGTGACGTGAATTTTAAAAATCACTAAAAATAGTAGAAATGGAATTAAATAATGAATAAGTTATGGAATTGAAGCTTGATGAGTCTATTTTCATATGGATGGAACAAAACAGGTATATGAGTTATATTTTATAAGATGTTTAAATTTTTGTGAAACAGGGCCAGAGCAATTTCTGGATCCCCTGTTCTGACTTTGGGAATTCACCACAAATTTTTCAAAGATAATTAGTGTAACGCCCCCACGCCCGAGACCGTCGCCGGAGTCGAGTATGAGGTGTTACTAAGCTTAATTTAACATTTTTAGAACTTTGGATTATTTGTTTCTACATTCACAGTTTTTAAGCTACTTGCGTCACAGTCACAAGAAAAATCATATCTCGAGTTACAAAACTCGAAATTAAGATCCGTAAATTTTCTTTGAATCTAGACTCATATACCTATCCACTAATTTTTTTGTAGAATTTTTGATTGAGCCAATTAGTACAGTTTATTAGTTAAAGTTACCCCTGTTTCAAGACTTGGCTGGTTTGACCTCTGTTTACTACGAACCACATTTCTCTCTGTACAAAATTCATATGACTATGAGGTTTGTTTCTACTAAAATTAGACTCAATAAGGATTCTGAGGATATAAAATACACCACCTAATTATATCTTTAAAATTTTTAGTGAATTTCTAAAGTTGGAACAGGGGATTTAGAAACTGTTACGACCCTGTTTCACTAAAATTCAAATATCTTTTAACATATAATTCCTTTACCTATTTCATTTATTTCATGTGAAACTAGACATAATAAGCTTCAATTTGATATATATTCCATCACCAGATTCAATTTCTATGATTTTTAGTAAATTTTCAAACTCGGGTCAGTGTTGCTGCAGTATTCTGTTTATGGCAAATTTCATCCCTTTTATGAGTTTTTATGCACTAAGTATCTTAATAATTTTCCTTAACATCAAACATAATCTAAACTAACCATTTTCATAATTTATCATTGTCAAACATTTTCTCAACCATTCCATCACCATATCATAAGATCATTTACACAAAATAGGTATATTGCTATACATGCCATACTTAAATTTACAAACCATTTACCAAAAGTCTTAGGATAGTGTGGTGAGCCTTCGACCTATCCCGACTCCTGAGCTGACTTGTCCAAAACTACAATGAGTAAGAAGGAGGGAGTAAGCATAAATGCTTAGTAAGTTCATATGCAAATAATAAGTAACATAACAAACAGTCATACCAATCAACATTAGCATGCATCACTAAAACACATATCACATTTCTAATCATTTTTCATCATCTTATTACCTTATCGTGATTGTATCAATACTCAACCCGAGGGTTAAATACATACCTGTCCAAAATATCCATTTCACATCACTTACCAATACGTCTCTTTACATCTCGAATATTCCTCCAATTGAGTAGAACTTTACCCGTTGAACACATCGGAATATAATTTGGATACATGGATAACTTGCACATAAGTGCCATATATGCAATCAAGCAATCATGTAACCCGCCCATAAGTTTAACTCGGACTCAACTCAACGAGCTCGGGCGTTCGCATCCATAAGTGAACTCGGACTCAACTCAACGAGCTCGGATGCCTAGTTACATCTCTCGAACTCGGACTCAACTCAACGAGTTCGAACATTCGCATCCATAAGTGAACTCGGACTCAACTCAACGAGTTCGGATGCTCAACCATCCTAGTGACATGTCACTTGTATCCTAATCTATTCCTAAGGTTCAAATGGGATTTTCCTCGAACACATATCCTTGCCATCTTCCGTAAAATACCGAAACCAATACTCGGTAGCACTTTATATTTAACAAATAATACAAATAATTTGCATTTTATTCGAAAATAACCACAAAGCATATATCTCATAATAAAAATCAGCATATCATATAATTAACATCAATAATTTACAAATAACAATTATACTACATTATTTACACATGAACTTACCTTGGTACCAAAATACAAAGATTTTGCAATTTAGTCCACAATCTTTTCTTTTCCTCGATTGAGGTCGATTCCACGTCTTTCTTGATCTAAAATAACACATTTAGCTTATTTAATACTCACATTATCAAATTAATCCTTAACTCAAATTTTGGCAAAATTACAATTTTACCCCTAAACTTTTACATATTTACATTTTTGCCCCTAGGCTCGGGATTAAACTTTATTCCTTATTCTTATGTTTTACAACATGCTGATCACTTTTCTCTTCTATGGAAACATCAAATCCTCACTCTAACAAGCACTTATGACTATTAGGTATTTTTACCGATTAAGTCCTTTTTTTACTCGTTTTTACCTAAAACCGAGTAGCACAAGTTGTCTAACATAATTTAAAACCTCATATTCTATCATAAAACACCAAAATACACAAATTTCACCTATGGGTATTTTTCCAAATATGAACCCTAACTTAAATTATTGCTAGCATAAGCTTTATCGAGCTCACAGGGACTCAGAAACGTAAAGAACATTAAAAGCGGGGCTTGGAATCACTTACTATGGAGCTTGAAAGCTTGAAACAAACCCTAGCTATGAAGAACCCTTGAAATTTCGGCCTAATGAAGAAGATGGACAAAAATTGGCTTTTAATTTTGTTTTTAATTCATTTTAATAACTAAATGACCAAAATGCCCTTACTACTAAACTTTCCAAAATTCCTTCCATGTCCTAATTTTGTCCATGAACTTAAAATTGGTCAAATTGCTATTTAAGACCTCTTAATTAATATTTCAATGCAATTTCATACTAAAAACTTCTAGAATGCAAGTTTTGCAACTTATTCGATTTAGTCCCTACTTTCAAATTAAGTATTTTATGCATAGAATTTCTTCACAGAAATTTTCACACCATCATGTAATCATATCATAAACCTCAAAATAATTATAAAATAATTATTTCTATCTCGGATTTGTGGTCACGAAACTACTATTCCGATTAGGCCCTAATTCGGGATATTACAATTAGAAGTCATGATTTATATGTACTGATTCCTTATTGAGTCTAGTTTTATTAGAAATAAATGACATAGTCATTGAAACTCATGTGAGGAGATATCGATTAAGTAATACACAGAGGTCGAGAGCGGTCGAACCACGAAAGCAGGGGAGACTTTAACTAATAAACTGTACTAATTTACTTGACCAAAAATTCTATAAAAAAATTATTAAATAGATATATGAGTCTAGTTTCAGGAAAATTTACGGAATTGGATTTGAGTTTGAAACTCGAGATATGAATTTTTAAGCTTTAATCGTGACGCAGATTGCTAGCTTGACTAAAAATTTTAAAAATAAAGTGTTTGAGCTGTTTAAAGTAATGAATTAAGTCTATTAACACCTCGTGTTCGACTCTGGCGACGGTCTCGGGTACGGGGCGTTACAGCTCGGCCCAGAATATGGGCCTAAAATTTTGCCCTAGCTCATCCGAATAGGTAAATGACTAACCCAAGCTCATTTTAGGCCTACCCATATTATTTTTTAAAAATATATATTTATATTATTTTTAATTTAATATTTAAGAATTTTATATATTTTTATTTATTAAAATTTTATATATAGTCACCTTAACAATTTTTAATGTTTACATCATACTAGTAATATTATACACTATTATAGATTTAATTTTTATGTGTTATAAAGTACATAATATATAAAAATAACATAACATAAAACATTACTAACTTAAAAATGGATCAGGTCAGGCTGAGCTAGGCTCAGACCTTAAATGTTCAAGCCCGAGCCTAACTCTTATTTTAAAAAGGCCTATTTTTTTCCCAAGCCCATTTTTCGAGCCTAATATTTTTGCCCAAACCCTCCCAAAATTCAAGCGGGCCTTCGAGCCTAAGCAGATAGCCCGACCCATGAACAAATCTAGTCAAATGAAGTAGTTAAATTCTACAATAACTCTTTTTTATTCAAGTAATTGGCGTTATAAAAACGGGTTATCCTAAGCCATTCTACATTCACAAGTTCAAGAAGCCCAGAAAATCTCTAAAAAAACTCGAAGAACTTGAAATTCTAAAGGATACCGTATTAATTTTCAGGAAAAGTCGCCTTCCGATTCAATTCAACCGTGGAGAGCAAGCCAAAATCTATTTTTGAAGAAAGCTGCCTTTCGATCCAAATCAACCAAAGAAAAGAGATTCAAACATGTTTCAAGAGCAAGTTAAAACGACACTTGAAGCAATCCACGTCTATCCAAGATCAAGTCAGATGGCCCTTAGATCGAAGTCAAACCAAAGAGAAGAATCAAAGGAATTTTCTTTGTAGAAATTTCCAGAGATTGGAATTTTCTTTCAAGTTATTAATTAAGTTTGACTCCGAATTTGCAAGTCAATTTTCGATTCGAAATTTGTGTGTATAAGCCTTTCTATAAATTTTCTATTTTCCCCTATTTTTGGTATTTTATAATTTTTATAGTTTATAATAATATTATGATATTAACCATTATAAGTTACATTTTCTTTCCAAATTAACTTTTTCCATAAAAATATAAACTTACATGATTTGTTTCTAACATATAATGTTTCTAATCAGGTTCTTCTATATTGCATTTTTTTATTCATTTGCCATTTTTTATTTTTGTTCATTTTTTTAACATATTTATTCAACCTTTGACTTAGGTTATGTATAAATTGGGTATTACATATCAAATGCATCTCATTATTGTTACTGCATTCCATTTTTGACTTGTTTATTTGAATTTTGGAAACATAAATTATAATCAATTTTTTTAAAAATAATTTTAATGTCAATAACTAACTATTTATAAATTACTTTACAAAATTATTTTCAACATCAATACTATGCAAGAGTGTTTTGGGTTGGTCAACAAATAAACCGCAGTTTTTTAGGTTATGAGCGTTTATGTGTGGTTTGTTTGGTCCTGCGTTCGACTCTATATACTTTTTGTAATGTGTTATTTTTCTAAAGAAAATTATATTATTGTCATGTTGCTTCTTTTGACATGAATTAAATATTTTTTGTTTTTTGGTGAATTACAATAATAACGTAAAGTCCGAACAACAAATGTAATTAGCGCGACTCAAGTTCAGGCCGCACCTGGGGTGGTGAACACCCTTAACCATCAAGCTATCACATGGAGTTCGAATTAAATATTATTTTTTTAATTCTTGCTATTATATATATACAAATTTTAATATATTTCCAGTTCTTTATAAAAATAATATTAAAATTTTAACTATTTACAAAAATAGGGTGTATAACAAATTAATTACAAAAATGGGGTGTTTACTACAATAAATTTGGATGCTGCCTGACACATTGGCGACGCCGGTGAATTTTTTTTTTTAAGTTTGACAAAAAAAAACTGAAAAAAAGTGAAAAATAATAATTGATGCCACCAATGTTATAACATCCTCAAAACCCCATTAGTCGTAAATAATATGATATAAAATTTTAGTGAAATAAGGTATAAAATCAAATAAAGTGAAAGTTGCAATATATCAAAAAAAGTTAAATCAAGAAGCTGGACATGATGTATTAAATTAAGGAAGGGATTAAATTGTAATTATGCACAGAATAGTCAATTAGCAAGAGAGAGAATTCTAGAAAACAATAATGATGTTGGAGATATTTGATGATATTTTATAATTATTTAATTAGATAAATATTAATTTTTTAATATTTTAATAAGATATTTTATTAATATTTTATTATAAATTGCTAGTATAAAGGGAGAGAAAGATGAAAAAAATTGGATCATCCTCCCATCTTTCCAATGTGAGTGAGGAGGAGAGAAGAAGAAAATTTTGATTTCTTTACAATTTGACCCTTCCACAAAAAATCCACCACTTTCACCTTGAATTTTAAGGAATTTCCATAACCACCAAGAGAGAAAATTGATAAAGAGACTATGGAGAATAAGAATATTATCTTGGATTCAAGAAAATAGAAGTTGGAGGAGAGAGAAAATCAAGTTAAAGTTTGAAATCAATAGGAGAAGATAAGAACATCAAGATTTTAATATATTTTTAAGTTTAATATTATTGAAAAAGCATGTAAATGACGTTAAAGTAGAGTTTTCTTATATAAAGTGTTATGTTCTTAATATATTAGTGAAGTGAAATAAGAGAAAGTGATGGAAAATATTGTATAGAAAGGAAAGGAGAGTGTTACAAACTTGGTTATCAACATTTTGCACTAAAACAGTTTTGGACAGCAGCAATAGTGTAGCTTTGAAAACTCATCAAAAATTGTAAAAATTGAATTAGAGGTTAACTAAAGTATTAAATTAAAATCTATTCAGTTTAGTTTTATATAGAAAAAATGATGTAAGAAAAAAAATTATATTATGAGATATATGAATTTATTGTGAGACAAGGTCAGAATGATTTAAAGTTCTCCTGTTATGACTTTGAAAAATCATTATAAATTTAAAAAAAATGTTTAGGTGATGAAGTTTATATTCCTAAAAAAATTAATGAGCCTATTTTTTCAAGGGAAGCAAATGGTAACATAAAGCGAGATTTTTACTAAAAGATATATAATTTTTAGTGAAGAAGGATCAAAGCTGCCTAGCAGCAGAACATGGAAGAATTTAAAGAATTTACTGTATTAATTGGGCTGAGTAAAAATTCTAAAATTTTTTATGGTAATAATTCTGAAATTTTTATGGTAAATTTTCATCGAGTCTAGTTTCAAGAACAAAAGGCGGATCCTAATTTCGAATTCTTTAGGCTAGATATAAATAATTTAGTGACTGTCACTCAAATGGACAGCCTGGATAAAAGTATTGTGTAATTGGAAAAACCTTAATTAATGTCACATGTAGGCATGATATGTTAAGATAAAAAGATTTACATATATATAAAAATATTAAGGATGCGAAATGGAAAGGAGGAGGAGACAAAATAATAGACGAGTGATAATGTTAAGGAATTGTTGCAAATAATGGACTTGAAAATACATAAAAGAAATTCAAATGCTTTGTTGAGGTACTAAGTAAGTGATTGTCATAAAATGAATTGAAGAAGTCTTAATTGATAAATTAATAGGTATATATATTGGCATTAGTTATGGTATGTAGAAAAAGTAAATTGTATTTGTAAGTGTGAGTCCTCTAATGGGCTTATTTATAAAAATTTGATAATTATGTCAATTTTATAATCCTTGCTATCTCTGATTGAATATCATGTTATATTATGTGGACTTGAAACTATAAATACTTAAATGAGAATGATTTTGTTATGTGAAATGAGTTGAACTGATTGAATTTTGAGCTCTGAAAAGGGACTTGGATGTTAAAAACTTGAAATATAGTAAAACATGGGAAATAGGTTCTTGACGCAACTACGAAGGAACCACGTCGCGACGACATAAGTTAATTTGTGACGTCGTGACAAGGAATCCCCGATGTCGCGACATCACTCCTAAATTTTGAAAACCTTTCACTCTAGTCCCTTTTCCTCTTTAGATTATTTTAAAGGTTGTAATAAACTCAAATAAGACTAAAAAATGATACTAAGGCATATTAAAACCTTAAATTGATCAAAGTGATTAAATAAGTACTCAGATATTTATCTATAAAATTTGAGATCTTTACTATTTATCATATATTGATTTATTGTATTAATAGTTAATATTATTTTTCAAAATATTTTTATTACTTCCCTATTTCAATTGTTTTTTTATTACTGCTTTGTTTATCTATAAAATTTAAGATCTTTACTATTGATCATATATATAATGATTTATTTTATTAGTAATTAATATTCCTATCTCAAAATAATAAAAATGCACATATTAAAATATAAATTCTAAATTATTTTAAAGAAATACTTGAATAGTAAGTTTATTAGTTTGTTATGAATAATAAGTTTCTTTATAATATATATATCATACTAGTATAAAAATTAGTTAGTATTATATATTATACAACATAATATATCTAAAATAACCCCATAAAATTTAATGACACATTTTATAGCAGGCTATAGATTTTATTACAATATTTAATTGTGAAAAATAATATCTAGATAATAAAACCATTTTAGAAAAACACGTGACTTATTTTATTTTTTAAACTAAGAACAAGAGAATCTAGCATTTTACATCTTACAAGATTTTGTTGACTTGAAACGTCTCCTCTCCTTTTGTAGGAACTTTCATCAAACGAATTAATTTTTTGTTTAAAAGGATGAGTTCTTTTTAGCATATATTACAAATGGGTTAATGTGGCGTTTAACCCTTAAACTTTCATTAAACTTTCATTCATATGTAGTATAGTACTATTATATATCCCTCCCCAACTTGTACATGTGTCGGCATAATAGAAGGCTTTGGCCTTTTCTTTGACATCGCTTGGAAGTACGACATACCTGGCCACCCACCCTAGTTAAGGGAGTACAAACCTCCCAATCTCATAATCACCCATTTGATAAGCCTCCTAACCAATCCCTCCACTTCTAGAAAATGAGACAAGCACCATCTTATTAAGTGTAAACATTCATCAAGTGTATATACACCTTCAAAGCCACTGAGATTCACCTAGCATAACAATCTCGTATTGATCAAGTGAATAACAAAATGGATCTCACTGTGCACGTCTTGTGTGTATTGCATGATGACAGCCTTCTTCATAACAATTCGTCACGTCACACTAACAAACAAGACGACCTCTCCTATAAAAGTTCAAGGACTAATTGTGATATTAACCCGTTACATATTGAGGTTACATATTGAGGGGGTGACGCGTGGTGCGCGTGTTGATGTAGGTAGATAGGCTTTCGAGCCAATCAATTACATTTTGGTGGGCTCATGAAAAAGAAAAGTGCTTCAAAATGTGTTACGGTAGCCATTGTGGCTTGTCTTCACTTTCATCCATTGGAATTCTCTCTTTTTTCTTTTTCTTTTTTTCACATCAAGTTGAAAGAAGAGAATTTAATATGTTTTTGTTATTAGATCGATGGCTAGATTGATTTCATTACAAAATCTATTCCATAAATTATTAGTGGAGTTTAAAAAAATTATTATAATACATATATTAGTAAAATACAATAAAAACATTTAAAATTATATTTTTTAAAAATAATATAACATAAAAAACACTTTTAGTTTTTAATATTGCTTATAAACATCACCCTAATTGCATAAGAAATCAATACTATAACATGGTATAAGTCAAGAATTTGTGATAGGGCTTATCGTCAAATTATAAAATTTTGAGAGATTTGTTATACCTTTGCTAATGAGGATATGTGGCAACACAAAATGTTCCTTGAGGGACATACTTCATCCACTACAAACTAAGAGGTTATTGGTAGTTTCACTTTTTAGTTCAACCATCTAGTACAGCAAAATGTAGTTGCTCAAGCAAGCTCTCCAAAATAAAACTATCACTTGTTCCTCTTGGTCAAGCGAAAGATAGTTGCTTTTGTTAAAAACGTGATCATTTTGGTTACTAAACTCCACGTAGGTTCAATTGCTACGTACTTTAGATTAGATGGAATGACATAACACGTCCCATCACATACATCATTGTCCCATCGAAGACATATGCCCCACACGTCCCATAATGGTAACCTGATTGCAGATCTGATACGTTAACACAACCCAACACGGGACTTCACCTAAAAATAGCCCCTAACACGATGAAGAAAGGATTGACTCTCCAACACACTTGCCTACATTCAGCCAATCTACTCCTAGCAAGCACCTCCACCATCTCCACTCTTTCTTTACTTTCTGATTCTCCGCCTAAACAAGGTGAACTGGTTTTCATCAAAACCACCACATCCTCATTTGTGTCTCCTCCTTGATCTCATACATCAACTAGATCATAGTTAAAAATTTTGTATTAAATTAGTTTAAATTGAATTTATAATTTTTAGAAGAGATCAAATATGCAAATTATTCATTTAATGTAAGTACTAAAAGGATTTAAATTGAATTATTAATTTTTAAACAGTCACTTTTTATTTAACTAAAATACTAAAAGGAATGAAATTAATTTATTAATTTTTTTAAAGAATTAAAAGTGCTACTTTTTTATTTAACCCGAGGGCTAAGACCCTTACCCTTGACTATGTCCCTACTACATTGCATAAAAGGACCAAATTGTTTACAAAATTGTTGTTAGATGATTTGAAGGAGCTATGTCATGTTTAGCTGTGCGAAAGATAAGAAGACACGGAGGGAAAGCTTATTGAGGCCACTACAAGATTTTTTTATTTTTTTTAATGCTGGAAACTAGTGAATTTGAGATGTAGGAAATTTCATTGCTGAAAAAAGACATGTACAAAACATTCAAGAGGCAAACAAGCGAAAATATAAGTGCATTATAAACCTAGACCACGTGAAAACTGAGGCTTTATTCAGGCATTAGAAAACCAATTGTTTTATAAAATAAAATTATTGTTACATGTACTTTTAGGATAAATGTACTTTAGATTAACCCCACTATGTTTAACTTTTTTATTGCCCAATTAATCCTATTTTTAGGTTATTTTATCTTAATAATATAAAAAAATTATTATCTCGAATGATATGCACATGAAATTATTTATTAAAATGGTATGTTTACAATAGTTACCATGGGTGATGCCTTAAAAGTTGGCACCACCACTTTTTTTCCACAACCATCAAGCCATCATGAGGCCATAATAAGATTTAAAAAATCATTTTTTATTGGTGGTGCCAACTTATACGACGTATGGCGGCACCAGTATTACCTGTCAAAATACGGGTTTGAATCGGGTTAAAAGGGTGGAGGAGACTTGTCAGGAACCACTCATTATCTTTATTGCATGTATTTTATAATTGTAATTAAAATTTTAAAGTTTGTATAATTTATATAGTTTAGACATTTTCTCTATATTTCAATGCAATATTCACTAAAGTGCAATCTTTTTATTTTATAGTTGAACATGTTTAAACAATATCAAAATTCCACCATAATCAAATAAATTCTAATAAAACTAAAAGTATACACAAATCAGGACGTAAAATGAAATATTACTTCAATTTATAACAACATTTTACATTCATTTGAACATGGAGTACATTAACTCATATTCCACTCGATCAAGACGATTGTCCGAAATGGTAGGTTCGATGCGGGCATTTCTCCCGATTTTGACCAACTGTTCTGTACACACCATAATGTTTAGTGTAACACCCCTAATCCGTATCCATCGTCAGAATAGGGTTACGGAGCATTACTGCAAAACCATAACATAAAAAATACATTACCAAACATTGATATACACATAGCATAATCCATTCATAAACATGCATATTGTCCCTTAATCGAGCCCTTGAGGCCTTAGAAATACTTTAGAAATGATTCAGGACTAAATCAGAAATATTTGAAACATAGAGGAAAAAGTTAAACAAAATCAAACTGCAGGGGTCACACGGCTGAAACACATGCCCATGTCTCAGGTTGTGTAACAATCGAAATAGAGACACACGGTTGTATCCCAGCCTGTGCCCATGCCCGTGTACCCCTCTGACTTAGGTCACACGGCTAAGTCATACGCTCGTCTGTTAGGTCGTGTAACTTTCGAATTGGCCTCACACACCCTTGTGCCAGGCCACGTAATAATCTAACTTGTAACATTTGAAACCTACAGGGGACACATGGTCGTGTCGCATGGCCATGTGTCACACACAGCTGAGACACACGCCCGTGTCCTAGGCTATATGGACATGAAATTGGCCAAAATCAAGTCATTTCCTTCACCCATTCAAAGCATACACCTACAAGCCATTTGCACCTTTAACCAAGGCATCAAAACATACCAAAACATGCATAATATGACCAATTCAATAAGTCATTATTCCATCCAACCAATATGCCATATAGGCACCTCAATCACAAACAAGCACATATACCTAATCTTATACATATTTGGCCATAACTCATCCATACATATCTAACTCAATTCTATAGCAAATTATACAATAATTGACCATACTGAAGCTACACCATCACATACCAAATTGGTCATTCAAAACATGTATCAACTTAACCATAATAACACCAACCATCAAGGCACCCAAGTACTATAAATGCATTAACTATAATAACATATACATATCAAACATAATAACCAGATCATTAAGCACAAGTCCACCTATACATGCCATCATAACCTTGACCAAAACATCAAAATCTATCGATATAATTGATGGATAGTGTGATAGGTCTCCGACAAGCTTCCAAACTAATCGAGTTTTTGATAATCTATAAGACATAGGAAAGAAAACTACGCAAGCACATAATGCTTAGTAAGTTCGTATAACATGAACATAACTTACCATTTCAAATGCATAACCTTAAATTTAAACATGATATAATCCAACAAATAGCTTGGCACAAGCTGATACGGCTAAGTCCCAATAGCTACCAACAGCTGACATGGATCCACTCGAGCTACCTTTAGGTCATTTACCCGAGCTTGGGCTAAGAGGTTCAAAGATGCAACAACAGCCTTAGTTGATAGAGTGTGGGGCGAAACCATTGCTAGCCTTCTTGAAAGCTCTTGGACCAGCAAGCCGAGCAAGCCTTGCAATCTCCTTCAAGCTCAGCCATATCAATCTTAGCCCAATAAGCTCGATTTTAGCTTACTTTAGCTTGCATTTATTACGTTAGAATAAGATATTTAATTTGTCTTTAGCTAAAATTAGTTATTTAGTTTTAGTTATTAATTTGTCATAATCTGGGCAATATAATTAATTAAGTGTTTAATTATGTTCTAATTAAGTACTTAATTAATTGTGAGTTTTAATGTGTCTTAACCTATTACAAGGCTTAAATATGTTTGGCCGAATTTATGGTGTAGGTTAATGTGTTTTATGCTGCCAAATTAATTTGTCCAAAGGGAACTTAATTTGTTGATTTATTTGGTGCAGGTACACTCCCACTTGGACGGCATAGGTTCATGGATAGATTAATGAAGGTGTGCTGATCCTTGGTGTCTCCCAAGTGACCATTCGGCCAAGCCCTACAACTCTCCAAGATGGCCGATTGACTGCCCAAAGCAAATTTAAGGCTTTTCACACTAAGGACTATTCGGTTTTGCTTGTTCACACACATATGACTACTCAATTCAGCTTGTTCACACCTCATGACCAATGAAGTGCCCAAAGCAACTCATTTACTCCCAAGACCATTCGGCTGAACCAAACAGCATAATTAAAAAACATTCAAGCATATGGCTGAACCTACTTAATGCATTTCAGCTCCCAATCATTTCATTTAATTTTTCCAGCTAAATTAAGGCATCTAGAAGCTGCCATTGCCGTTCTCCATGCACAAGAAACTTCAAGGAACCTTCTTAAAGAATTTTGGAATTTTCAGCTAACCATTTAGCTACCTTAAGAGCCTATTCAGCTATCCCTTGTATTGCCTATAAATTTCGGCTCATTTCACCTTGTAAAGGACTTTTGGACCATTTTATGAAAGAAACTAAGTGTTTTGTGAGATTAACTTCTCTCAATTTCATCCAAAGACTCTGTTGACTTATCTACGTAGCTAGTGGCGTCAACCTAGTTCTTTAAACCGAACTCATCACTTTGGTAGTATGGTGTTCAAACCCTTTATACCAAGGTTCCTATCTTCCATAGATAGTGGGTCGAGGTTTCTATCTTTTCCTTCACCAAGCCATCTTAAGGATGTATAACTTTTGAGTCAGCACTATAGTGTTGATTCACTCTTGTTTCTTATGCCCTTTTTATTCCATTTTCCATCTTAGCTGAATTAATATCAACCTACGCTAATTCTTCCTTAATAGCCAAACCCAAACAATAAACCTAACACCTTTTGAACCTAATTGAACATCGATTCCCATTCATAGCCAAATATCCTTCTACCTTCACAAAATGAACGAAACTTCATCGTCAGACGATTGGGCAATGAAAGCGACTCAACTCACTAAATTGAGGCTATATCGCATCATAAGCCTAAGCATCATCAACAATAATTGTTAGTACATTAACACATAATTCACTTGAATTATCACATGGTAAGGTAAATTCAGATGAACAAATCACCATTGAAATCCATACTTTCCATAATCATGAATATACATACTGTAACACCCCTTACACGCATTCCACACCAAAACAGTGTACGAGATATTACCAGAACATAACACATACCATTAAATAAAATCGAGACAAAAATATGGCATCCAATTGGAACATGAAACATTATAACATATGTCTTTAACAATATTAGCGAACTTCAATGGCTTCGTACAAAATAATCGATCACATACTGTAGCTTATATTTTAAGCCTAGGCAATTATGACACGTAACAAAAATAACTAAGCCTACTATACATGCCATAATTCAAAATGTTTAGTTCAAATACCAAAAGTATTGATAGTGCGGACAGATCTTCAACGATCTCTAACTCCCGTGCTAGCTGGATGATGCTATAAAACAAAAAAAAAAAGAGAGAAAAGAAAGTAAGCTTATTGCTTAGTAAGTAAGTATATAAATAATAAATAAGTAATCTAATAAGTTTACAAAGTAACTCAATCATATTTATTTTTAATTTCACTATTTACTCTAATTTGATCAAGCTGTCCCTCCTGCGTCATGTTCACTAAATAAATCATAACTCGAGTTACGAAACTCAAAATCCAATTCCGTAAACTTTCCTTGAAACTAGACTCATATATCTACTTACTAATTGTTTTCTAGAATTTTTGGTCAAGCCAATTAGTACAGTTTATTAGTTAAAGTCTCCCCTGTTTCAGGGTTCGACCACTCTGACCCCTGTATATTACGATTCATATACCTCTCTATTCAGAGTTTCAATGACTATGCCATATGTTTCTTATAAAACTAGACTCAATAAGGATTTCATACATGTAAGATACAATTCCTAATTGTTTCTTTACAATTTATGGTAAATTTTTAAAGTCTGAACAGAGGATTATGCAGTCATTCTGAACAGGTCTCACGAAAATATAAATTTCTCAATATATAAGATTCTTTTACTTGCTCTGTTTCTTTTACATGAAAATATACTCATTAAGATTTAAATTCTTATCTCATTCAACCTCTAATTAAATTCCCATTATTTTTGGTGATTTTTCAAATTCACAACACTGCGTCTGTCCAAAACAGTATTATTGCTAATTCACTCTTTCACACTTTCTTTATATTAATCTCATTTTAACATGCATATCACAATTCATTTTCACCACATTTCATACATCACAAGTATAGGTCCATGATTACAATGTCACCATAAAGCCATCCCTTTAAACAATTCGGATCAATTCCTGATACTTGATGGTTTCAGCACACAGCTCCACCATCATATTTCATATAATTCGGCTCTCTTGTACACATGGTGAACACTTAGTATCACCCATGTGACCTAGCCAATTTATCTCGTAGCTCTCTTGTCTACATGGTGTCCTACACTTGGAATCACACATGCGACCTAGCTACATTTATCTCTCTCGTAGCTCTCTTGTCTACATGGGATACATCCCGTATCACACATGTGACCTAGCCACTACATAGTATCTCGTAGCTCTCTTGTACACATGATGTGCTCTCAGCACCATACATGTGACCTAGCTACGCTCCATCTATTTTATTCAATCTTTCCGAATGTTTAACCAGGATTTCTCTCTCTATTACTTATTTCCATTCTTCCAATAGTCGATTTATGCTTCAACATCAGCTAATATATATATAATAGGCTGAAATATAAAAATGTAAATGAAGTTAATGTATTATTTACATACAAACTTACCTCAGTGCAAAATATAGAAATTTTGCAATTTAGTCCAAAACCTTTTCCTTCCCCCGTTCGAGATCGATTCCACGCCTTTCTTGATCTATAACAACACATTTAGCTCATTTAACACTCATACTATTTATTTCAATCCAAAAATCACATTATGGAAAAATTACATTTTTGCCCCCTAACTTTTACAAAATTACGATTTTGCCCCTAGGCTCGGAAATTTAATTTCAGCCCTTATTCTTATGTTTCATGACATGCTGATCATTTTTATCTTCTATGGCAACATCAAATTCTCACTCTAACACATAGTTATGAACAATAGGTATTTTTATCGATTATGCCGTTTTGCTCGTTTTTGCTAAAAATCACTTAGAAAAGATCGTTCTCCTAACTTCAAACATTCATATTCGACCATCAAACATCAAAATACATACATATCATTCATGGGTAAATTTTTAAACATAAACCCTAACTCGAAATAATGGTAGAAATAGGTAGACCGAGTTACGAGGATTTCAAAAATGTAAAGAACATTAAAAACGGGGCTTGAATGCACTTACTATTGAGCTTGAAAGCTTGGGAAAAACCCTAGCTATGGAGAACATGCAAGTTTCGGCCAGCTTGATGAAGATGAACATATTTTTGTGTTATTTTTCCCATTTTATTTCATTTTATATACAAATGACCAAAATGCCCTTACTAATAAACTTTCTAATAATTCCATCCATGTCCTAATTTTTGTCCATATAAAAGATAATGGTCTAATTGCCATTTAAGGACCTCTACTTAAAACCCCCATTTCAATCTAATACTTTATAAATTAGACACACATTTTTCACCTATTTTAATTTAGTCCTAAACGTCAAATTAAACATCCAATCGATAAAATTTCGCAACGAAATTTTCACACAATTAGGAAATCATAATATAAATGCTAAAACTTAATCATAATAATTTTTTTTTTAAATCTCAGATTTGTGGTTTCGAAACTACTATTCCATTTTGGCCCTAAATCGGGCTGTTACATATACATTGATCATTAAAATTTCATACATTTCCATAGGTTCATAATATAGTTGACTGAAAACACTTACCGTTCCATTTTCATGCCAGTTGAACCACTTAGAATAATATCGGATATGCGGGAAACTTAGACAAAGTGTATTAAACATATGGTCGAAACCATTCATTTTCCTTTTCCTTTACATCATTGCTCACTCGAGTCATAAGTGGGTCTGCTCACACAAGCTGACGGTCGAAATGTAGCTACACGATGCCACTCGCACAAGCTAACAAGTATCCGTAACAAATGCCGAAACTCAGCCATCGGTGGACATTTAAGACTAGCACCCGAAACATGGTAACCCTAATGACATGTCAGTTGTATCCTATATATTCCTAAGGCTCAAACAGGGCTCGATAATCGTCGTATGTCGTTGATCATTTCATGACATGATAAATAACACAATAGCATGCATATATCAAATAACATTAAAAAGTCATTTAAACATACAAACTTAACTCGATTTTAAGGATGTCGAAATAAGATCACTGATCTAAGGCTTTCGCTTTTCCTCAGTCTAGATCCGTACAAGATTTATCTTAACCTAAATAAGCAAATTTAATAAATTTAATGCGCATACTATTCAATTTAGTCCAAAATTCATCTTTTGTAAATTTATATTTTTGCCCCTAATGTTTTAACTTCTTTACAATTTAGTCATTAATCACGTAAATGGAAATTTATGCAATTTCATCCATATTTCATGCTAGCCGAATTACCTAGGGACTTATACAACCTTATACAACTCAACATTTCACAAACTTATCATGATATTTTACTACTTTTACAACTAAGTCGCTAAATGATAATTTCATCAAAAATCACTTTACAAAAGTTGTTTATTTAACAACAAAGACTCATAATCTTTCATCAACTTCAAAAACCATGCAAGAACATTCATGGAAAATCCTAAACCTTTAACAGTTTTCCAAATTAGTCCCTAGGCTAGCTAGATTAAGCTACAACGACTTCAACAACATAAAAAATCATTAAAAACGGGATCAAAACTACTTACATGCAAGTGAACTTAGCTTGACCGAACCCTAGCTATGGCTTCTTTGATAATTTTGGTTGAAAGATGTCAAAATGAAGAAGATGGACACATTTTGTTTAAATTATTTGAACTTAATTACTTATTTACCATTTTGTCCTTTAAAATTATTTATAATTTCAATAAAACCAAACCCATAAATGTCCACTACCAAATAAATTGGTTTATTTACCATTTAAGTCCTCTTAATTTAAATTTCATATCTATTTGATACCTTTAGCTACTAGAACTCTACTTTTACACCTTTTACGATTTAGTCCTTTTTACTAAATTAAGCATGCAAATGTCAAAATTTCTTAAGGAAAATTTCATACGACCTTAGTAATATCCCGTAGAAACTAAAAATAATAAAATAAATATTTACTCGATAGATTTGTGGTCCCAAAACCACTATTCTAATTTCACTAAAAATAGGCTGTTACATTTAGGGTCGATTTTCTCCCTCAAGTCTATTTCACCATGAATCCTAGTGACATGCAAGTGAACTTTCAGCTTCCTATGTAACTCATTATCTAAGACAAGCTTGAAAGTTGACGGTGGCACTTCCCATGTTAACACATCATGCAAGACAAGGAACTCATTTCCCCAAATACGCAATGTGCATTCTAGAGTGTACACCTCATCAATATATTGTTCAACATTAATTGAGGCGTGAGCACAAGCTGCAACGACGTGCGTACAAAGATAATGAAGTGTCCAGTACTTCTCGCAGTCGCACCGCTGGTTTCAGAGATCAACTCTGTGGGACTGAGGTGGGATACCAGGTTGACGACCAATGGACTCCATAACTCGAAAAGTTTCTAACTATCGAGAATATATTTCTACATTCATCGACCTTGCTCTCTAGGTGTTTGCATCCATTGCCTTTCTGACCTCGTTAACAGACATGTGTCCCGTCTCCATTTGGTTTACTTGTTTCAACCCCATTCTTGGCATCAAGGTTGTCAGCCTGTAGAATGTAGTTAAGAAAACATATGGAATTGAAAGATGTCGTATTCGCTTCAAGACGGATTTAATTGCCTTTACCAGGTTGGTGGTTGTATAACCATATCGAGACCCATCATCAAAACTTTGAGCCCATTTCCATGGCTCCATGATACCCAACCACTCTTGGAAAGGAGTATTCATTTCATATTGCTTATTGCCCTCAAGCCTAGTCAACTTTTGCCTGAAACAGTGTTGTTCCAA
This sequence comes from Gossypium anomalum, assembly GCA_025698475.1. Classification (NCBI taxonomy): domain Eukaryota; kingdom Viridiplantae; phylum Streptophyta; class Magnoliopsida; order Malvales; family Malvaceae; genus Gossypium; species Gossypium anomalum. The sequence continues at coordinate 48,419,995 of CM046963.1, forward strand.
CTCGCACTCTCTGTATGTATTCTAAAAAAAACACGTTACCTTTTCAAATTAATTTGTGAAAGTATTAAGAATATTTAAAAAAATATGTTGAAACCAAAATTTACCCATGTTCACTACTTGTTTGCGCCAATCTGCATTCTTGTAGTCTTAGTGGAAGTCAGTGGTGATGTGGCAAATGCAGTAAATGTATCTTCATAGAACATTAGAATGCTTAATCGTGATAATTAGTCTCTTCAATCTATTGGATATGATGCAATTAGTCTATTCGATCTATCGGGAGCAAGTTCTGATTCTCGTTTTGAGCAATCGTAAAAGTAGAATCTGTATTTATTTTCTGTATAGTCAGTTTTTGTCAACCTGTACAACTTGCAGTAGGGAAAAGCCCGCTTGCATGGATCCAATGTCCAAAACATTCAGTGGAAAATTATTCTTCCCTGTTGTAGTTGGTCGTCCAAGTCGTAATAAGGTCGTGCCTGCAACTCAACGATAGTCTCTGGCTTGTACTCCTGCATAGTGGCTATCCATCTCTATGCTCATTGTACGATGTATCTCAATCTCTTGCAACTACTCCAAGACCATCTATTTAGCTATTCATACTTTCCGGTATGACACTTGGTACTACAATCGTTCTTGCATTGTAGCAATCAGTACCGATACAAGAATGGTCGACATGTCCTTCACCATTGGTATGATGCAATTGTAGATAGTTTTCGCATCAAGTTTGTGATGATCTTCCATCATACGTGCAGAAGTGCATGTATGAGGCTCAACAAATTTCTAGATCTCCCATGTTTGTGACCTTTGGATAAATGCAGCTCGTACCCACCAATTGCACCCTTTTTCTAGATCTCTAATATATATTATCGATTTAAACACAACGAATTTATAGTCAATCGACATGTTTATGTTATACCATTTAATGGCAAATATGTAGTATATTTATGTTATACCGCTTAATGGCAAATATGTAGTCTTTCTTGGTCACGAATTTTTGCCCCACAAACAACTCCTCACGTTTGGGATCTGCAGCCAATCGGCGAATAGGTAGTATATCGGGGTACTTGGGGAACTCAAATGCATGCACTGCATCGGGATCTATGATCGACATATGGTACCTAGGATCATTGCGCATGAGAATACCTCGAGTTAGGTTCCTGACTAAAAATGCGTAAACATTTCTGTCGCCATTCGCGCCTTCATCGTCAATATCATCTGATACCTCATCTAAATTAGGATCACTGTAACATCCCAAACCCGACCGAGACGTTATGACCGAATCTAGCGTGTCACATTGAAGTGTTTTAGCGAAAATCGTGTTTTCATTGAAAACCCTTCTTAAACAAAAGAAACATTAATTAACTTAAAAATATACACATCTTTCAGCTGCGAAAGCCTTGTTTAAAATATTTTATTTAAGAAAACTTTATCATTTAAAAATTAAGTTAGGGAAATGTAGAAAACATACTATAATTTAGGAATCCCATATTCAACTTCTCGTAATTACAATGAAAATGATAATAATCCAAATAATAATAATAAGAAAGCCTTATTACATTTCGGTCCGAAAAATACTTAATAAAATAAAGAACTTATATACTTTTAAAAGAGAAACAAGTCCAAGTTGTATTGCTAGCTGGCCACCCAGAGTCCCTCCAAACATCGAACCTTCTATTGAGCATCACCTGAAAATAAAATAAAAGAGGCGGGTGAGTTTTTGCAAACTCAGTTTGTACAACCCTCGACGGAAAACAAGCATTCAAAAAAAAACATCATCCATCAATCATGCAATACAATCCCATCTAAATTATCTATCTGCTACACACCAGCTCCGTCTCCCGTCACACCATGTGGGGATATAAATATCGACCCACCCAGCCCACACACCATGGTAGTCCGGTTGCGGAACTACCTCTATTTACATATTGGGCTTTAAAAGCCATCGGTGGATCCACGATTGTCAAGCAACCATGTGATCCTCGTATACTTCCTCCGTTCCATAGTTCCCACCCTATATGCAACCTAAGCAGAACACCATATGTATGCATGGCACATCCATAAAACTTACATTCAACACCTAGGGGTATTTTGGTCATATTCACCCTTAGAGGCATTTCGGTAATTTTTCCTTAATTATGGTTTCCACTTACCTTGGCCCGTTAACAAGTCCCGCGAGCTAAGATGAGCGAGTACTATGCACCAGATAGGATTCCAGAGAAGAGGAGGTGGGTCATTAAGACCGCTTAAGTACCAAGCTCTTCCTAGATCCAATCCTAGACATGCATATACCCGTTGCCACACCTTAACCCTTTGACCTGTCTACGGTCACAAAATATTAATTAAGTCTTATGTAGTTATGATAGGCCCAAAACCCCTTACGAAGCCCAAACAAATTCACATACCTGTATCTGGCCCATTAAGCCCAATCATATTCATATGGCCCATTAGGCCCAAATCACATTTATATGGCCCATTAGGCCTAGTCATATTCATATTCATGCTCATATACAAATTCCTATCACATAGCATCAATATTCAGTTTTTGCCTATTGTGGGCCCAATAGCCCATCGGGCCCATTTAGACTATTCCGACCCGTATGGCCAAATCACAACCCAAGGCCACGGAATCGCCTGTGGGTCTCAGGAAACCTATCGGTCTCTCCCTTATGAGTGTTCGCGCACTCGCAAGACTATCGTAGCCAAACTTTCGACTTTTCGATATTTCGGCATTTCGACATTTCGACTTTTGCCGATTCATAGTGTGTGTGCAGTGTATGTACACACCTGGTAAGCAAGCGTGATGCAATCTCCTTAGTCCAAACCTACAATCGATATCACTCAAAGATTAATCTTACATGCTTATCGAATACTTTAACAAAAGCCAGAATCTCACCTTAACCTTACCTTGCGCGATAAGTATAACAACCTTTTCACTAACCACAATCAACTCCTAGATCTGCACCAATCCTAACTATTAAAACCAGAATAATAGGTGACTCGTATCCAAAACAAGTCCCTTTACCTTACTATGGCTATTCGGCCAACCTTAGCCAATGGATGAGGAATACTTACCAAAACCGCAAACACCTAAAGAGCAATTTGGCAGAGAGCTAAGATCTGAGATCCGATACCAATTCCCTACCAAAGTTGATTGAAAGAGTGAGGGAGAATAATTGATACCCAGCAAAGAAAACTAATTGGAAGAGCAACACTTACACTAGATTCGGTCAAAGAGTATTCAGCTCTTGAGAGATTCGGCTTTTCAGCTTTTCAAATTTAGTATGATAAATAAGGTTTATTTGGTACAGATTAAAAAAGAAGAGTAGAAGAAGAAATCGGCTAAGTGAAACAAAGAAAATTGTGTAGAGAAGAATAGAAATCGGTAGGAAGAAAAGAAAGAAAAACAAAAGGGTTTTCAACTTTTTGGATCTTAAAAAGAAAAGGGTTTTCAGCTTTTGGAGAAAGAGGTTTCTGGCAACAAGGTGAAGAAGAATTTCAGCAGTAGCCTGGCAACCCTGTATTTGGCCCCTATTTATAGCCCTTATAGCTGAATTTTCCATGCCCAATTCCCAATTCGGCTCCATCACTTTTCCCCTCTCATCTCCTTGTTTTTCTTCCTGATAACCCCTTGATCTTTTCCTTAATTTTCTCTCCTGAACACTTCCCTTGGAGTCCTCTTTCACGCCACTACCATCCTTCTAGAAGGCCAAAATTAAACTTCTAAAAAAATGCTAAGCTAAGATTCGAACCTTGGATCTCCTTGCTAGCTACTAACGCCTCCTCCCTACTCTCTAAGTGGAGTCACTTAGCCACTCTTCCACAAGGCTTTTTGATGCTATTTTTCCCCTATTTTTATTTAAAAGCCCAACTACTTGCCAACCTGATTCTTTTAATAATTAAACTATAATTTCATTTATTCCTAGGTTCGAACTCAAACCTTAATTAAGACCTACTATAATTATCACATGGCTAGAACTTAAAACACAAGTTTTATCAAAACCGAAAACAAAGAAAGTTCAAAATTTTGAGATTTTTGGGTTTCAGGATTTTTGAGGCGTTACAATCACTATAATCTTCAACCTCGTGATTAGAAAGACCATTATTATCATATCCATTTTCACCATCCGCATTGGCCTCTAACAACACCAGATGTATTTGTAAATGGAGACCCGGGTTAAGGTTCTCAGACGCAAGTGAAGCATTAAGATCAATGTCAAAACCGCGTACAAACGATCGCCTATCAACAGACGCTCTCGGAACCTTAGTACAAAAATCTTGAACTTTATATTCTTCACTTAATGGAGTGAGATATTCAGCTGGCTCCACATCAACTAACTAAGTAAACAACTGAATCGGTTCAGTGTTGACACTCCCAATCCAACAATAAAGCGCGACCATTGTCTCCATGTCTTCATCGTCTAAAAGTTTCATCCCAATAAATTTGATGAGATTTAACGAAACTAGGTATTTGTATAATAGTTTCGACATCTTCCTCTCACGACGTCTAACAATTTTACATTGGTCCTTTCTTTCATATCACCAACGAACACAATTCTATTAAATCAAATTGCTATTTGTTGGCAAGATTAAAAAATACAACCAACTGTTGTTTGTAAAATTACTCCATCGAAATAAACGTATATGAAGAATTGATGATCCATCTTCAATACTAAATTTGTAAAAAAAAAAATTCCCAATAATTATTTGAAAAACAATTTTCTACTGTAAAAAAATATAATAAAATAAAATAAATATTGTACTAACTTTACAAATTCTTCTTTGTTTTCTTCTTTATTTTCTCATATTCTACAAAAACAATTATCTTTCTTCTTATCAGTAACTACTAAATTGTTTGTTTAAATAGGGTTCGGTGCCATCTAACAGCGTCCCTCTACTTGGGTGGTTCCTTTCAAGTTTCCTCCACCCCCTCCAATCTGTATTTTGGCAAGTAATATTGGTGTCGCCGTGTAGGTTGGCACCACCAATAAAAAATGATTTTAAAACCCTATTATGATCTCATGATGGCCTGATGATTGTGAGAAAAAAAGAAGTGGTGGTGCCAACTTGTAAGGCACCACTTATGGTAACTATTGCAAACATACCATTTTGATAAATAATCTCATGTGCATATCATTTGAGATAATAAATTTTTTTATATTATTGGGTAAAAAAGTCGTATTTTCCTTTTGATTCAATTTTGTTAACTGTTGTTAATTTCGAGATGAAGAGACGATGTCGCACTTTTAAAATTGATATAATAATAAATTCATTTTTTTAATGATATAATAATAAATTTAGCGCTAAAAAATTTACACATTTTATCAATTTATTCGTTATTATAAAGAAATCCTCAACATTTATACATTATTTTAATCTAATATTGATTCTAATAAAATTATAAAACTCTTTTGTTAAAAATTTAAAAATTTAAATAAAAATACAAAAAAAAATCTAAAATTTTAATATATATTATAAAAAATCTAAAAACCTTTTCGAAGAAATTAAAGATTACTTTTATATTAGATATATATTTGTGAAACCTATAAATAGTATTAGAAATTTTATCATACACGTATGTGTGTGGAAATCATGTATTTACAATATATATGTATTTAAAAATAGCATACAACAAATAATAAAATATATGAAACTAATAATAACACATATGCAATATGTACGAAATTAAAATGAAAAAATAGTTTAAATTATTAGTAAAAGGAAATTTAAATAGGTAAATAAATCAGATTAAGAATATTAAATACACTTCAATTATTTATCATGGTATTGCTATTTTTCTTAAGTTGATATCGAGCTAACTTGCAACTCAATAAATGACATTATCAATATTAGATTATGTCACACCCACGATCTGAGTAAAAAAAACATTAAAAGTTTATTCAATAATGATAGTTAGTGGAATCGTAAAATTTTGTATTTGTATCAACTTAGTCAAATGCTTTACAATAAATATAAATTCTTTCAACTCACAATTTAAGCTAATTTGTTTTATTCTAATTTTAGACATGTGCATACGAGATACTCCTATTAAATTCAAACCATGTATTTTATTTTATTTATTATTTTAATTTTCACATGCATGCATATCTTTAAAAATTAATTTCAACTTGGAATTAAATTACATTTCAAATGTGATTATTTAGAACACATATATTTTAAATATGAAAAGAAGTTGTACAAAAACTTAAATTTGTGAGGAAACCATATATTTTTAACATAAGTATATATTTAAAAATAACATCCAATAAATAATGAAACACATAAACCAAATTAGTTTAAATTGTTTTTTACATGTTTAAATTGTGATTATAAATAAATTTAAAAAGGTAAATACATGTGATTAAAAATATTAAATGCACCATAATTGCTTTTTAGCTCGTATTATTATTTTTCTATAATACATTAAAATGCCATCATGTCAAGGACGTGTGAATCTTAAAAATTCTTTTAGGGGGCTAAAATTGTATTATGAAATTTTAAGAGATTAAAATATTATTTTATCATATATTAATTTATGATTTCATCATTTTTGAAGGGGTTAAATAAAAAATATTTTTATTTTTAAGGACCAAAGTGAGATTTTATTAGGAAGGTGAAGGCCCCTACACTCCTCCCTTGTTTTCACCTTTGATGTTTGGGAACATCATTTAACATGTTATCAAATATATTTTCCCAAAAAAATTCCCACTCGTTATCATCAAATATTATAGAATAAAATATTATAGCTTTACCAATTGACAAGTATCTATAGTAAAATATTATAGAAAAAGACAACAATTTTCTACAACTATTTGTAAAATAAAAAAAATACATTACTAATATATCAAATACTAACTCTTTATATATTATAAATAATATATTTGATACCACAATGATATCATATTAATAGTGCTTTCAAGTTCATGAGACAGGTTAATTTCTTATTGTATTTACATAAGTTTAAAGGTAAGAAAAGGTGAAAGTATCTAATGAGCAGAAAAAATATAAAAATATATTAAATTTAGCGACAAGGATTGAGCGGCATTTTTCTATAATATTTTTCCAAAAGAATGGTGATATAACCGTTTACTAATTTCATTCAGGTGATCATTGGTAAAGCTAATGTTCAAGATTCAAATACATAGAATTTGGAATATTATGTGATGTTGTCATGATACAAGTACTCTTTTCCCTCACTAGTTTCTTACTAAGGTTTTTAATGAGGCATTTTTATTAAAAAGTGATTGTTTATTAGAATAAGATGTTTTTTTATATAATGCCTAAAATTACTTATAGCCCATCATCAACCCTTAACCAAGAGAATAATGCATTTTAACACACTCGAACTCACATCCTCTTACACTAGTAATAATGTCGATGCCAATCGAACTTCAATCGGCTATTAGGACAAGAAATTTAATATACTTTAGAACTCTAATTTTCATTAACAGTTATTTTGGATAAACATTGTAAAGATCTTGATTAATAAATAATATATCATCCTTTCTTTATTCTCATATCTCTTGTTCTTTTACTTTATTTGTTCCTTATTTGATAACAATATTTTTATATTTTATATAAAATCATGATGAAATTTAAACTTAAAATATTTGACTTTATCATCTTAAATAATTTTTTATTAAAATTTTAATAAGTACATAAAATTTTCATCTCATAATGTATTTAAATAAGGAGAATAAAATATTTCTAATAATCTAATCTAAACGAGGCTTCAGAGAGCATAGATGATATGATCACGTGAAAAATGACAAATCGTATGTGGTAACTTGTATAATATTTCATTATTTTCTAATTACCTAATGATTATAAAATAATGACATAGTTAATCATTAATTGAATTGCCTAATCTTTGAAAGTTGACATAAAAAGCAAAATAGGTGAGAGTTGGTGTCCTACGTGACATCCAATGATAAAAATATGGGAATAGAAATGAGTGCTCCAAATCCAAAGGCCTAACGATATCAAAACTCGCCTTTTAATACAAAGCGAATTTATTAGTGGGATATTTAAATAAGGGCAACAACGTGAATCATCAATAAACGTGTAAGAATACGTAACGTGTCTTACGTTAAGCTTATTTATGGCCCACCCTTCAACTTTAATTTGTTCCAAAGTTAAACTTCTATTTTATCATCACAAATACGACTTTAAATTAAGTTAGTTTCAGTTAATATTATATTTTATATAAAGTTTTTAAAAAACGACATATATTCAGATTTAAACATAAAATATCATAAATTTTAAAGCTTTAATTCTACTTCTCAACCAAAGCGATATTTGTTTCTCATATTAACTTTTATAAATATATGTTATTCATAAATTTTCTTCATTCACTATATAAAAGAATCATAATCTAGTATTATATATATTTTTTATACTTATTTAAATTTGTTGAATAAATCTTAGTACGATAAACATTATTATTGGTGCAACAATTTAAAGGCATGGGTTTGAACATTTAATATTCTCCACATTAAAGCTTGAAGGTTATAAGTAATATAAGTATTGCATAAAAAAACACTTACCTACCAACAAGTGGTTAGAAGAAATAGAAGAAAACTTCTTACCTAAGCATTTGAATCAAGTTTAAAATTTGAAGTCATATTATTGAGAGAATTTTATCTACATCTACTCTTAGCGTAAACCAGATTAATTTCGAACCGTAAAATGAATATCCTAATTTATATTTTTTTATTTAAAATTGAATATTTAAGTTAATCTAAACATTTACTTCATATTTAAATTGAACTAAAAAAAGAAAAGTAATAACAGTTTCTTGTTTGGATTATTATTATTTTATTTAAGCAAAAGAAAATGGAGGAAGTCGAATGTTCGTTATTTCCCCTTACAACAATCAATTTTCACTTAAGCTAATGAAAGGAAAATATTTTTTCTAAAATGTGAAATAGTTTGTTTATCCTTTTAATTTTTATTTAATTTATTTTTTTTAAAATGATATAACGGCAAAAGTCATTATAATGAATGATTTCCTTCATTTTCACTAAAAAAAGGTAATGAAAATATATTTATTATTTTTATTAATATTAACTATTTAAATTAAATATATGAGTATATTTTTCTTTTATTAATTTCTCTTTCTTTCTAATTTTTTTTATCCAAACATTATGTTAAAAAGGATATTAGATAAGCTTAATGTACACTTTTGAAGTATACTGTTTTTTCCCTTTCCATCTTTAAAGTTTTTTTTTTTCACTTTAATCTTTAACATTATCAAACTTTATTAGCTTAGTTCTTTTAACGTTAAAAAATAATAGTTGAAATATCCATTCAATCATATGTTAACACATGTCATGCAATGACTTCACGGTGACATTATCATTTGAAAACCCTTAAAAAATTAAAAAAAATTATTAAAAATAGAAAAATAATAAAAATCCAAAAACAATACTAAAAATTTTAAAATTATATATTTGAAATTTTAATATTTTTAAAATTTTATAAATCATGTTAACTAGAGCTTGAACATGATGATATCACTTAAAATAATTATTTTATAATTCAATCAATCATAATTTACAATTAGTAGATATTTTTTATGTGATGAATTTAGATAATTTTTTTCAAATTATTTAAATAATGAAAAATAATAATTTTTAATTATTTCAAATACTTTTTGCTATCCTAAGATAAATTATTTGTCTTTAAACCAATATCTTAAGAACTATTGTCATGTTTGACCATTTTAAAGAATTTTGGTACAAAATGAAAAGAACATGTCCACAATGATGGATGAGAGATGCTTACACCAAACATTAAATAGAGAGTGGAGTCAAATAAAAATGTTGCCAGTAAAATTGGTAAAGTACTAAAAATTGATGTATTTTAAAATATGAAAATTTTGATATAAAGATTTGTTCAATTTTTACTAAAATGTTTTTAAAATACAAATTTTGTAAAAAAAATTGATTGTATTACTATATACGTTTATGGGCATCGAAGCCACCAAATACAATTTCCTATGCTCTAACTTAATTGAATAGTAGTATAGAGTAGTAGGGTCGATCCCACAGGGACTGGAACTCCTAATTTTCCTGTTTACGTAACCATATTCCTAAGTCTAGGCAATTGTCATGCCAATGATCTGTGTGTTGCAAAGTTGGAAAAAAAATAAAGGGGGATTTTAGTTGATAAAGAAAATAAACAAACAAACAAATATAAAATAAAATAAAATAGAATAATAGAATAATTATGATTGAAAAATAAAATTAAGGAAATTAAATTAAATCGGTGAATCAAAAATATTAATTCTTAGCCTCAGCCTCGGTACACTCCAAAATCAAATTAATCCTTAAAAGTAGATTTTCCTTTCCAAACGATAAGCTGGTTATAACGATCAAAGACGCCCCAACCGCCAACTTTTCCTTGTGTGGTTGGTTCCAGTACGACCTGCAAACCAACCCTTACCAATTATCTAACCACGTAACACACGTCCGCAATTTAAGACCTCGGCAACCTTGCGATCTAGAAAAGTCCAACTCGAATTAACGACCTCAACCGCGTGGGTCGTTTAAATCCGGTCACTGTCTCCCTTGATAGAGGTCCAACTAGCCATTATCCACCTGGACACGCCAATTTTTTCGCGGGAACTCGAACTTTGCAGATGACCGACTCATTTTTCCAACTGTACGCCAAACAACTCCAACCTAACACACTCTTCTTAAAAATGAAATTGAAGTAAATTTAAGGGACATTTGTGACTATCTCATATACTGGATAGATAATGAACACTATGTTTGAAAGGTTTTAGTGTGGGTTCATATCTCATGATTCTCGATAGGAATGATAACTAGACTAAGGCTTAATGAGGTTTTTAGTTGAGCATGAGATTAATCATACTCAATTGGGGTTTAAAAGTGGATTTGAGTGTAATGGTGATAGTTGAAAAGGAGAAAGGGCTTACAAAGCAATTGAACCCAAAAGAAAGAAAAAAGAAAGAAATCGGCAGTAAGCTAAAAAGCTACAGACGTTGGATGAAATAAAAGAAAGCAATTGTATTTAATTCTATTTAGGTGTGTTCTCTTCATGCACCCAATACAATGTATTTATATACTTTCCACATGCTAAATTTAGCATGATTCATCCTAAGAATATATCAACTAAAAATCAGATTTTTTCTATTTATAGAATTTGACAACTTTAAAAATTTGATTTAATCAGCTACTAATTCTGCAATGTTTTTAATTCGGCCCCTTTTCTTGCTTCTCGTTCCAATTTAGCCCATTTTTCTTGATTTTGAATTTTGGCACTCCAATTCATCCCTGATAAGATTTAAGCAAGAAATCATAAGTTTAATAGTATTCTATTAAAAAATTAGCCAAAAATAAATATATTAAAAGCACAAAATTAACTTGCTATGAAATTCCCCCTACTTAGCCGATGCTTGTCCTTAAGCATGATGTGTATTCCTATACTAAAAATCATTCGCCAACTTTTTTGAAATCAAATCTCCTTCCATAGCCAAGCGTAATGCAAACAATTAGGTGAATCAAAAAATAAGTAATTTCTAGGTTTAACCAATAAGCATTTTATAAAATCTCTAACATTATGCAAAATACAACTTATTCACTAAATTTATGCTTAATCAAACTTGCGAGACAATCATACTCAATAAATTTTTCCACAAATTTGAGACGTAGTCGAATATTTTTACACGAAATGAAATGAAAACTCAAGCACCTCACTTCGGTTACTCAATTTGACACGTCTCCAATTAGTTTATTTCTCCTTACTCAAGGTAGCTCGGATATTTGAAATTTGAGCTTCCATCATTATTCCTAGAAAGTAGCACATTAAATAAATTAAATAATAATCTTATTATTTATTTTTTATTTTCAACATAAACTAAATCGAATTCAAAATTAAATAAATTGAAATAAATATTTATGGGTTGCCTTACAAAAAACGCTTTTGTTTAAAGTTGTTAGCTCAACGACCTGAGTGTTATTCGTTTTGTTCATTGAGAATTAATTCTTCCACCATGTGCAGTTGGAAGTTCTTGTAAAAAGGTTTCAACCTTTTCTCATTGACCTTGAAACACTTTCTGGATTCCTCGCTCTTAATTTCGACGGCACCATGAGGAAACAATTAAGTAATAATGAAAAGACCTAGCCATTTGGTTCGAAGTTTACCTGCAAAGATCCTTAGTGTGGGATTATAAAGTAGCACTTTTTGTCCTATTGGAAATTGTTTACAGGATATCTTCTGATCATGAAATATTTTGGTTTTGTCTTTATAAATTCGAGCATTTTCATACACAGCATGACGAATTTCCTTGAACTCTTAAATGTGTAATTCCCGATATTCACTTGCAAAATTTTTAATTACAATTACATCGATTTTTTTAGGCACTACATGAACACTAGAGATATTCGTAATTGCACAGGGGTAGCCCATGTCCTCATAAACACTAAACTTGACCACTTCACCTGAATTCCATAGTGAGTGTTCCACTCTAAACATCAATTTTCGTTCACGCGGTGCTTCATAATGTTCTCTCAAGTAAAATATCAGAAGAATTTTTCAATTTGTCATTCTCTATGTCAACGATGTAAAAATCTGCAAGAAAGATTAGTTCATTTACCTTGACAAGAACATTTTCCAACACTCCTTCTGGATACACAACTAACCTATTTGCTAATTGGATGATCACCCCTATTTCTTTCAAAAGACCCATGTTTAGTAATTTAAAAATAGATAAAGACATAACATTAATAGATGCACCTAAATCACACATGGCCTTTTTAATGCCAACATTACCTATTTTGCAAGATATAGCAAACATATCTTGGTCCTTACACTTAGGCAGAATTTTTCTTTGTAAAATCGAAAAGATGTTTTCTCCTACACCTACTATTTTCTTACCCATAAGCTTCTTCTTACCAGTGCATAATTCTATTAAGAATTTAGCATAACGTGGAACTTGCTTTATCATATCGAGTAGGGGTATGTTAATTTTAACTTTGTGGAATGTCTCTAGGATTTCTCTCTCTTCTCGCTCCCTTTACATTAAACGAGCTTCTAGGGAATAGGGATGGTACCACAAATGGTTTCTATGGTGCCGGTTTTATAGTAGCTGCTGGATCATGTTTTTGTTTTTCCTATCTAGTTTCGTGGTCACGATTCGAGCCAGGTGTTGGCCCAAAAGCTGTTCCATTCTTTAAGGTCATAGCACTTACATTTTGTCATGGATTTGGCTCAGCTTGAGATGACAATTTCCTTTAGGACTCCAATCGACTAATCGTAAATGCAAGCTTACTTGTTTGCTGATCTATTTCTTGTAGGTGTGCTTTAGTCTTTTGTTAGAAATTTTTGGTGCTAACGGCTAAGCTCTCCATTATAGTTTCAAGAGATGACTTTGGGGTTGAAATTTTTAAGACGGACGTGGCCTTGGCTGATATGGTTGATTGTATCGAGGGTTTGATCCATAGCTTAGATTTGGGTGATCTCTCCACCCTACATTGTAAGTATTTGAATGTGGATCATAATGCCTTTGAGGTGGCCATGGGAAGTTCCCAACGACACCTTTTGTGTTGTTGTGTCATCGTGTAAAATTAGACACGAATCTATTGGATGATCAAGCATGACACAAATCCCGCATAACCAAATTGGGTTCATTTTTCTTGTAAGCAAATTTTGAACTACATTAATGAACTTATTGATTTATCTTCTAAGGATGGAGTACTTAACCACTAAACCCATCTTGTGGGTTCCGTAGTTGGTAGTAATTATTAAGAATTCATAGCCATGGTCGAAATTAATTCCCCTTACTCTTTGAAGAGTCATGTTAACAAGTGTCCCTCCACTAGTGGCGTAAATCATCTTCATTTCCATAGAGAGTAACCCCTCATAGAAATATTGAAGAAGTGATTATTCAGTTAGGCCATGCTGTAGGAACCTTGCACACAACTTCTTGTATCGTTCCCAATAGTCAAGAAGTGACTTTGTCTCATTTTTTCATATTTTGACAATATCTCTCCTTAATTCGACTGCCTGAGCTACTGGAAAGAACTTATCAAGAAACAAACAAGACATATCAGACCATGTATTAACAGATCCTGGAGGTAAATAAAATAGCCACTCTCTAGTAAAGTCGGCTAACGAGAAAAGAAAAACTCGAATTTTAATTTGATCTTCGGTTACTCCCTGAGGTTTAATGCTTAAGCAAACCATGTGGAACTCCTTAAGATGAGTATGGGGTTTTCTTTTTGCAAAATGCGAAAAGTGGACAATAAATGAATTAATCCCGATTTTAATCGGATAAGTTATGCACAACTGTTGTTGCTTATCTGGTGCCGCAACGAACTGTCAAATGGTTTGATTCACCACTTCTTCTAGTTCACTGAATTAATCATAAATGTCTTCTGTGTAACACCTCTAACCCATATCCGTCACCGGAATAAGGTTACAGAGCATTACCGAAATTTACAAAATGTATAATAGACATTTCATATAATTTATCATTATATCAGAATCTATTCATAATCAATCATATAGTCCTTTTTATGAGCCCTTGAAGCCCAAAATAAACATTAGAAACAAGTTAGGATTAAACCGGGTACTCAGAGGATTTTTCGCAAAATCCCAAAATTTTTCCAAGGTGCAAGGGACACGCCCGTGTGGTCAGGCCGTGTGGCTCACACGGTCGAGAGACACGTCCGTCTTAGGTCGTGTAGACATTCAAAATAGGGACACACGGTCGTGTCCCAGCCTGTGTCCAAATTAGGGTGGTTACTGGCTTGAGTCACACGGCCAAGCCATACGCCCGTGTGAACATTTTAATTTACATTAATTAGGTGCGGAGGCTACACGGCCAAGTCACACGCTCGTGTGCCACACACGGCTGAGACACACGCCCATGTCTCTACCTGTGTGAAAATACCTGAGTATTCTATTTTGCAATTTTAAAGATGCAGGGGACACACGGCCAATCCACATGCCCATGTCTCTACCCGTGTGGACAAAATAAGGCCATTTCCAAGTCTTATTTCTCACCCAAACTTGTCTTTCACCTATAATAACATTTAAACACATTCTCGATCCAATATAAATCATTCAAATCAAGCCAAAATAATTTTTATGTAAGACATATCAACACATATGTTCAAGTATCTATACTTACCAAAATATCATATGTACATATAGGCATGTTCTATCAATTTACTATCATAATCAATATGCCTATATGATTTTCATTAATCATCTATTTCAAACACATATTAAGCATATTAAAACCATTTTATTTATCAAAACATAACATTTACAAGCCATACCAATGGCTAATCCCAACCAAACACATATATGCCATCCTTGACCACTTTAGCCTATACATGCCACTAGAATTTTTTTGTTATTTATACCGAAACAAGCTGTAGGATAGTGTAATGTAGCTTCGACCAACTTCCAACCTTTACGAGCCTCCGAGTACTATAAAACAGAAGAAATAAAATAGAGTAAGCAATTAATGCTTAGTAAGTCACATAACAAGAAATTAACTTACCATTTATTTCATATTAAGGTAAGCTAATTAAACATGGTCAAACCAATTTGTCCAATTACCTAAACACATATCCTCATCAAGCATGTTAGTCATATAATTCACATAAATACCAAGAAACATGAACAAGCTCATCAATATTCAATTTTCACATACATGTATTTATCACTTTAAGTAAACATGAACATGTACATATCATACTTTTGTACTTCAAATATTTCTCATAGTAATTCATCTTGAATTCATTTCATCTCATATCGAAACTTTTCCCGTTGAATCATTTAAAATATTGATGGATACAAGGGTAGTACCCATGAAGTGTATGAGTCTAAAATCTGTCAATTCATAGTTAGGAATACTCATTGTGCATTTAAACAGGAAGCTCTTCTAAGCCAAATAACAGAAAGCTCATGTGAGCTTGTAACAGGAAGCTTATTCGGGCTTAATAACAGAAAGTTCGTAAGAGCTTAAATCAGAAAGCTCATGTAAGCTTGTAACGGGAAGCTTATCCGGGCTTAATAACAAGAAGCTCATAAAAGCTTAAATCAGGAAGCTCATGCGAGCTTAACGGGTAACTCCAAAAAGCTATTATCAGGAAGCTCATGAAAGAGCTTTTAATCGATAAACTCCAGATAGCCATATATCAGGACACTCATAAGAGCTGTGGTGTGTCCACAACACATGCATGATCACTACCAATCAGAATGCTCATAAGAGCATATAAACAGGAAGATTAGAAAAGCCATGTATCAGAAAGCTCAAGAGAGCTTATATCAGAATGCTCATGTGAGCTATAACAGGACGATCTTGCAAGCTATGGTGTGTTCACAACATATGCAGAACCACAACCACTCCGGGAACCCTGTATCTATCTAATTTCATTTGTTCAAACAAGATTTATTTCTTGCTGGACAGTGTCGAATATGTGATTTATTTTCATACTTAAAAATTATATAAATCACATACATATAAATCAAACATATCACATAAATATACAATTTAGTTACACAAACTTACCTCGACAATGTTCGTGTTTATAGGGTACTAAGCCCGTACTTTCTGTTTTCTTGTATCCAATTCCATACTAGGTCTATATGGATCTATACAAGTAAATTTAACTAAATTTAATACAATTCATAATCAATTCAATCAAATTCACATCTTAGGAAAAATTACCACTTTGCCCCTATACTTTTAATTAATTTCGATTTCGTCTCTAGGCTCGAAAAATGAAATTCATGCAATTTAATCCTTATTCCAAGCCTAGCTAATTTTTACATGTAACATTTGTGGCCCATATAATTAATAAAATTTAGAATTTTTCCATGAATTTTACATCTTTTCAATTTAGTCCCTAAACTACAATTTCATCAAAATTCACTTTACAAAAGTTGTTTATCTATCAACAACCTTTCATTTTCTACCATAAATTTCATAATTCATACATACTCATCCATGGAAAAACCTTAGTACTTTGATAACTTTGCAAATTAATCCTCGAGATAGTTAAATTAAGCTATTACAATCTCAGAAATATAAAAATTACTAAAAATGGGACTTGAATACTCACCTAATTGAACCAAAATAACTTTCTATCTTCAAGATCTTCTAAACAAGGGTTTCCATGTTTTTCTATTTGAGAAATATGATGAAAAATGATGATATTTTCTTATTTTATTAATTTATCATCTTTTCATCTTTTACTTTCCAATTTCATCCTTTTTTTTAATTAAATTTCTATGGATGAATCATCATACTTATCTAATAACTCCAATTAATGGTCTAATTCCCATATAAGGACCTCAAAATTTGAATTTCATAGCTATTTGATACTTATAGCTACTAAAACTTAACTTTTACATTTTATGCAATTTGGTCCTTTACTCAATTTAAACATGAAATCGGTAAAATTTTCTTAACAAAATTTCTATACGATATTCCAATCATAATGCAGATCATGAAATAATATTAAAATGATTTCTCTTACGGACTCAGATTTGTGGTCCCGAAACCACTATTCTGATTTCACTGAAAACGGATTGTTACATTCTGTGTAAGATAATGTTTTATATTCAGATTCTCTCACTTGTAGTTGTTTTTCGCATTGAATAGCTTCTCTTTGTAGTGTTTGAGCTAATTTCTCGATTTTCGATTCAAACTCTAAATAAATGAATGAAAATTAGAATTATTTTCAATCCCCAAAAACAACGCCAAAATTTGATGGGCATTGAAACCACCAAATATAATTTCCTACACTCTAACTTAATTAAAAAGTAGTATAGAGTAGTACGGTCAATCCCACAGGGACTGTAACTCTTAATTTTCTTGTTTATGTAACTAGATTCCTAAGTTTAGGTAGCTATCGTGCCCACGACTTGTGTTGTAACTACCCGAACTTGGGCCTAGTCAGAACAGTGGTCTCAAGACCACAAATCTGAAGTCATAGAAATTATTTTTTTATTATTTTGATGTTATAGCATGTTATTAAGAGTACATGAAAAATTTGGTGAGTTAATTTTAATGTTTGTGAGCCCAATTGCGAAAAAGGTCGCATAAAGTGCAAAAAGTCTTGAATTGAAAGCTAAGGGTGTTAAAATTTACATGAATAATAAATTGGGGGTCTTTAAAGGGCAAATAGATCCTTTTTAAATGAAGTAGCCAGCCATAGGGGACAATAGTGGTCAAATTGTCAAAATTTGGTAGGTTAGGTGGCTTATTTTGACTAAAATAGAAACAAAAAAAAGAGAAAAGATATCATCTTTTCTCACTTTCTTCTTGACCAAAAATATTAGCCATTGTAGGGTTTTGAAAGCTTCAAAAATTTTATCCACTTATTCCTCTTGCAAGTAAGTGATTTTAATAAGTTTTCTTGAAGATTTTTACATTTTTGAGACTTTTGAAGCCTGAGCTTTCAAATGAGGGTACTATTTTGCAAAATGATTAAGATTTTAGGGTTTTTCCATGAAAGGATTTATAATGTTACTGAGTTTTTATAGAAGAAAATGAGTCTTGGGTGTATTATAAACAACTTTTGTGAAGAGTGTTAGCATGAAAACACCTAAAAGGACTATATTGTATAAGTTGTAAAATAGATGTTAAATATGTGATTGGTAGGAATTTGGAGTTGCTATAAAATAAAAAAGTGCTCGGCTAAGCTTAAGATATGAAGAAATTTGATAAAAATCGATTTTCGGGCCGAGAGGTAAAATGGTCATTTTGCAAAAGCTTAGGGGCAAAATGACCATTTTGCCCAATTATGAAATGTTGAGTGCCTAGGTTGATTAAGTGACTAAATAAGTGCATTTTGTTATTATAGATCAAGAAATACCGAATCTGAACCTAGACCGGAGGAAAGCTAAGCAAATCGACTAAATTGACTAGTCGCCACATTTTGTAATCCGAGGTAAGTTGTATGTAAATAATACAACTACATTGCTAATGTGTGTGTTTAATTGTGTTTGAATTAATATAGCATGAATTTCTTTGTTATGGAATTGAGAAAGTATGATAATAATAGAGATAGTAGAGTTCTCGTTCGAACCTAAGAAATAAATCAGATATTCATGCCATGATATATGGGTTATTGTGGGCTAGTGTAAGACATGTCTGGGACATGCATCAGCCACATTACGAGAGCCAGTGTAAAACCATATCTGAGACATGGCATCGGCATCGAGACGAGTGCTAGCGTAAGACATGTCTGGGACATACATCGCCTCGAGATGTAAGCCAGCATAAGACATGTCTGGGACATGCATCGGCTACAAGATGATAGTAGTATAAGACTATGTCTGGGACATGGCATCGACTTGAGATATGAGCTAGTGTAAGACCGTGTCTAGGATATTTCATCGGCACCTTACCCATGTTAGAGGCTTAGTGAATATCTGGTAGTGTTCCGAATGGTTTAACAGTGAGTGTTATTACTTTAAGTTAATGAGGAAAGTATAACCGTGTTGTGAGTGGTGTAGGTACATAATTGAAATGTATTAGATATGAGCTCGATATATGCTATGAGATTTATATGGATAGTGATGAGTAAGTTATACTTATGCCCACTTTTGTGAGCATGTTGATGAATGGTAAAATTGTTGTTGTATATTTATTTATGTGCAACTTACTAAGCTTTATGCTTATTCCCTCCCCTTTTCCATTTTCTTATAGTGCTGCCTATCTAGCTCAAGGATCAACGGAAGTCAGAGATATCGATCACACTATCAATCGAAGCATTCGGTATAGTTTGATTTATATTTTTGAATATGGCATGTATAGGGAACTAGACTTGTGTTTTATGTTATTATGAATTTGGCCAAATGTGTTGGCTTGGGATAAATCTCTCATTTTGTATTAAGCCTCGAATGATAGCTAATATTCATTTTGATTTATATGGAATGATGTTATTTTCATGGTTGAGTAAAGTGCACAAATGGAATGTTAACTATTGTGGCTAATTTGGTTGCATGGGATAGTATTATATTGGTTTCAGTTGTTGTTGTGTAGGTTGTGTAAGTAAGGGTGGCAAAGAGGCTTGGTAAATAACCTTATAATGTTTACACGGGTAGACACACGAGCGTGTGTCTAGGCCGTGTATGACATACGGTCTGCCCCATGAGCGTGTGGTCCGGCTGTGTGTCCCCTGCACATAAAAATTATAAGTCAGTATGTATTGTAGTAAACACACGGGCAGATACACAGCTGTGTGACAGACACGGCCTAGCACACGAGCGTGTGCCTTGGCCGTGTAACATTTTGGGGTTGCTGACGTCAGAAATAGAATGTCCATGTTCTTGCACACGGGCTAGGATACGGGTGTGTCATGATCGTGTGAAGGACACGGGCTAGGGACACGAGCGTGTGCCAGGCCATGTGAAAACCCCTGTAGGTGTGCATTTAGAATTAATTCCACACGGGTGAAGGACACGGGTGTGTCCCTATTTTGCTTAGACCGTGTGAGCCACACGGGCCAACAGTACGACCATGTCGAATTGGACACACAAGCGTGTTGCCCATCCCACACGGGCATGTGCCCCTATGTCAAGTGTCATTTTTCTAAAGTTGGTTAAAGGACCCAAGTTGGTCCCGAATGATTTCCGATGTGTACTTTGGGCCTAGTAAGCCCATATTAAGGATGTGTTGTTAAGATGAGAAGGTTTTAAATTTGTTCCAAGTCTTAGAGACTCAGAAATGGTTGTAAGCACGAGTTTATGTTAGGTAACACCTCGTATTCCATCCCGGCGTAGAAGACGGGTATAAGGTGTTACATGTGTGTTGCAGAGTTCGAAAAAAATTAAAAGGGAAATTTTAGTTAATAAAGAAAATAAACAAACAAACAAACAGATATAAAATACAATAACAATAAAATTATGATTGCAAAATAAAATTAAGGAAATTAAATTAAATCGGTGAATCAAATATATTAATGCTTAGCTTCAACCCCGGTACACTTTGAAATCGAATCAATCCTTGAAAGTAGATTTTCTTTTCTAAACAATAAGTTAGTTATAGTAATCAAAGATGTCCCAACCACCAACTTTTCTTTGTGAAGTTGGTTCTGGTACGACCTGCAAACCAACTATTACCGATTATCTAACCACGTAGCACGCGTCCGCCATTTAAGATCTCGACAGCCTTGCGATCTAGAAAAGCCCAACTTGAATTAACGGCCTCAACCGTGTGGGTCGTTTAAATCTGATCACTATCTCCCTTGACGGAGGTCTAACTAGCCCTTACCTACCTGGACACGCTAATTTGTTCACGAGAACTCAAACTCGACAGATGACCGACTCGTTTTCCCAACTGTATGCCAAAAAACTCCAACCTAACGTGCACTTTTTTTAAATTAAAATTGAATTAACTTTAAGGGACGACTGTGATTATCTCAAAAACTGGAGAAATAAGGAACACCATGTTTGAAAGGTTTTAGTGTGGGTTCATATCTCATGATTCTCGATAAGAATGATAATCGGAGTAAAACTAAATGAGGTTTTTAGTTGAGCATGAAATTAATCATTCTTAATTGGAGTTTAAAAGTAGATTTGAGTGTAATGGTGATAGGTGAAAAGGAGAAAGGGCTTACAAAGCAATTGAACCCAAAACAAAGAAAAAAGAAAGAAATTGATAGTAAGCTAAAAATGTAACAGCCCGTTTTCAGTGAAATCGAAACAGTGGTTTTACGACCACAAATTTGAGCTAGAAAGAAAATTTATTTTAATAGATTTATATGGTTTGCATTATGATAGTAATGTCATATGAAAATTCTAATAAGAAAATTTTACCGATTATGTGCTTAATTACGGAAAGGACTAAATTGCATAAAATGTAAAAGTTGAATTCTAATAGCTAGAAGGATCAAATAGCTATGAAATTCAAAACTTTAGGTCCTTATATGGTAATTAGACCATTAATAAAAAGTTGGTAGACATTTTTGGATGATTTATCCATGGAAATTTAGAAAAAGGGTAAGGGCTAAATTGGAAATTCAATTAATTAAAAGATGATAATAGAAAATATCATCTTATTTTCATCATCTTCCCAAAAATTTGCATGGAAACCCTAGGAGGGAGAAAGGAAACTAATGAAGCTTAATTGGGTAAGTATTCTTGTCTCGTTTTTAGTAATTTTTATATTTTTGAAATCGGGATAACTTAATCTGTCTAGATTGCGGATCAATTTGAAAAGTTATCAAAGTATAGAAATTTTGCCATGGATGAATATGCTGAAATTTTGAAATTTATGGTAGAAAATGAAAGGTTGTTGATAGATAAACAACTTTTACAAAGTAAATTTTGATGACATTGTGATTTAGGGACTAAATTATAAAGTTGTAAAAAATTGAAGAAAAATTCTAAATTTTGTGAAATACATGTGCTGTAAAAGTTATACTAAAATTTCAGTTAGGCTTGGAATAAGGATTAAATTGCATGAATTTCATTTTCCGAGCCTAAGATCAAAATTAGAATTTATGAAAAGTTTAGGGGCTGACCTAGAGTGTACATTGAATGTAATTGAATATGAATTGTATTAAATTGATGATTAAATTCATTTATATAGATTTGGATAACTCAAATTCGAAGCTAGATCGAGGAAAAGAAAAAATTTCAGATTAGTAGATTCTCTTATACAAATTATAATCCAAGTAAGTTCATGTAACTTAATTATGCCTGTTAATATGATTCAATTGAAAGTTGTATATGATTTGAATGTGGTATATGTTTATGTGATTTATATGAATGTTATAAATACATGAAATGATTACATGATTGGAAATGTTATTAAAATGTTAAGTTCCGTTGGAATAACGAAAATCGATGGATACGTATAATTTCCCGTATGTGAATGTGATTCTGCATATGTTGCAGACAGGATTTAGCTCAGACGAGTAATCCTAATATAACCCTCTCAAGCATCCAAATGTATAGTTCCTACGAGCATCCTGATCGGTTATGATTTAGCATGTATTGCGCACTATCGCAGCTCTATGTGAGCATCCTGATATGAACTCTAAAGAGTTTCTTGACATGGCTCGCTTGAACTCCCTGTTACCTTATTCGGTGCTCTCTGATATTATCTCTTCGGAGATATCTGATAAGCTTTATGAGCTCTCTGAATAAAACTCTTATGAGTTTACTGATTAGCCTGGATAAGTGTCCTGTTACATGATTACATGGCTCATTTGAACATCCTGATATGTGGCTCAAGAGTGTTCTTCCTAAATAAGTGCCCTACTGGGTACCTTTGATTATGAATTGATGAATTACAAATTTGTACACCTTGAGTGTACTATTTGAGTATCCATCAATATTTTAAAATTTTAACTGATAAAACTCTCGATATGAGAAAAATGATGAGATAAATTGAAATATGCCTTGAATGCTTTTAAATTATTTGATGAAGGGTTATATGATGAGCTCATCTATGCTTATTTGATGTACAAATGTATTATGTAACTAACTTGTTTGATTGGGTATATGTGTTTAGGTAAACTTGTCAAATTGATGAAAAGCATGTTAATTTGTACGCTTAAGAATAATAAATGTAATTGGTAAGTTTAAACTCCTGTTGTAACACCTCGAATTTTTGGCCTAGAAGTTTTGGGATTTGAGCATAGGAGCAGGGAAGAGGCAGCACATATGTGATTAGTTGTGCACTTTAGTGACAAGAATGGGCCTGCTGGTCTAGAGGTTTAGTGAAGTGTCAGTTTGTTGGAGGTTCTGAGTTCGAGTCTTTATGTAGGCATTTTGGAAAACATTTTATTTATTTATGTTTTAAGTTAAAACAATTATTTTGTTAATTTGTTTATGATTATTATTTATTTTTACTTTTACTTGGTTCTTCTCCTTCTTTATCACGTTTTATTCTCTTGTTCTTCTCCCTTTCTTTGCTTTCTTTATTTTTGCTATTTTCTATCTGTGAAATCGGTTGATTTGTGGATTTTGGAACTTCGCTCCTCAGTCGTCTTCTTCACCGTCTAACTGGTGTGGGATTAGAAACCTTGTCTTCTCATTATCCCTTTTACAAAATATCTATTTTGACATATTTTATTTTTGTGTTAACCCGAAGATTTTGGGTTCTAGACATTGGAAGTGAGGAGAAACCACCACTTTCTGATATATTTTGATAGGGAAAAGATTAGGGATGGTTCCGGTGGCTTAGATGTGGTTTCGGGCTATTTTAGGGGTGGTTTCGTGACCTCTGGGTATTAGAGTTTCCAGTCAATTTTGGATGCCACACGGCCATGCGGCTGATTTGTGGATTTTCTCGAAATTCACATGGCCATGTCCCTTGGGCACATGGGCGTATGGATTTAAGAATTAGGGTTTTAAAGATTTGGAGTCACACGGCCTGGCCACAAGGCCGTGTGATTGTTTTGGGGATTTAAGGATCCCACACGGGTGTGTGTTTCGGAACACACGGCCGTGTCCGATGGGCACACGGGCGTATCTGCCCTGCACCTTATGTTGGTATTTTTGGACAGTGAGTTACATGGCCTGTTCACACGCTCGTGTCCCTGCCTCGCACGGGCATGTGCCTTTGACACACGGCTGTGTACAACCCTTCACACGGGTGTTTGGATCCCCACACAGCCTGGATTGCTCCACACGGCTAGAGAACACGGGCGTGTTGCCCTAACTCGCCAAAAGCTGATTTTTAGGGCAATTCAAGTGCAATTACGATTTTATGTGTTTTAACCCTCAACTGAGCTTACTGAGGGTAGATTTGACTCTATTCTGACTTCGAATTATGTATTGCTTGTAATTGAATGTTTGTTAGGTTAGGAATCAAATCTGAGTATTTAGGTATGCACGTTTCTGTAACTGATTGACTGATTGCAAGTGATTGCTTCTGAATGACTATTTGAAATTGTGTTCTGAATTGGTGCATCTGCATTGCTATATTTGCATACATCTATTTGCATAAACCATTTTGAGTTGGGATGTTGAAGAGAAGGGAGATTTACGATTTGATAATTTATCTGCATACTGAAGCCCCTAATACCCAGAGGGTCGTGGACAGTCCCAATACCCAGAGGGTCATGGATGATTTGGTGATCTAACAGATTCTCAGAATCGTCAGTATAGCGGTTTACGGCATTGCATCAGATCACCATGTATGCGTTAGCTACGCTCGTACTATTATCCCGATCTAGCGATTCACCTTTGCGCATGTCCGCACATCGCGATTCACCGTATTGCACAGTACATTTATGAGACTGACAATCTATCTGTACACTGATAGCCCCAATTCCCAGAGGGTTGAGGGCAGTCCTAATTCCTTGAGGGTCAAGGACAATGCTGATGATCATCGTTGCCGGGCAACTCGGGATGACATCCTTTGGAGTATAAGGTTGGATGGGCTTTTCGAGGTCCTACTTGGAGTGCAGGGATGGGTGGGTTGATTAAATCCCCACTGGAAGTGTAGGGTTGGACGGAGATAGCGTATAGGTTGGATGGGTGGGTGGGTTATTTTATAACTCATTTGCACTCATATGCATCCTATTGACTATGTGACTGAATGTGATATTGTGACTGCAATATCTGATTGACTGTTTGACTGAAAAGAGTTTGTGACACTGTGTACTCTGATTGCGACTGTCTGACTGAATAGTTATATTGATTGTGTGACTGTGTGTGATTTTAATATGTGCTAAATATTGTTATCTATCGGTACGTTCGTTTAAAATGTACCAGCCGGTTTCGCATAGTTCTGTAAGTAAGTTTCACTTCTGAACTGTGTTTTGGATTCTCTATTTCTGATTCTGTAGTAGTTGGCTTTAATCTCACACTGCGCTCGAGTAGCTCACCCCCTTTTCTGTTTCCCTTTCAGGTACATTTCGGACTCTGGATACTGGACTCAGTACGCGGAGGTCTCTGGCAGTCTTAGAGGGAAATAAATTATAAGCTTGTGATTTCAGTTTTAATTTGAATTTTAGTTTGAAATGTAAGGGTTTTAATACTGTGGTATAAACTCTGTTTTAAGACTTATTTGCTTTATTATTCCGGTTTTAAATACTTTGATAGTAATGCTTTCTGAAATAGAATTAAGGTTGACTGGTTTTATTAGATTTTCCTACGATCACTTCTGTGATCAATGTAGCATTCCGAATTCGGTCTAAACTCCTAGGCCGGGTTTAGGGTGTTACACCTGTTATATGAACTTACTAAGCATTAAATGCTTACTATATTTTATTTTCTCTGTTTTATAGTGCTTGGAAGCTCGCGAAGGTTGGAGATCGGTTGGAGCATAATCATACTATTCACTAACTTGTTTTGGTATAAATAGTAAAATTATTTTGGTATAATGGCATGTATAGGTAACTTGGCCATTGTTGACATATAAATGTGGTTTGTAAACTAGCCATTGGAATGTTTAGTAATGATTTGTTTTGGTATATTTATAAGGTTATATTATGACAAATACCTATGTGTTAAGTATATTAAGAATGGTTGATCAAGTTATGCTTAACATATAAGTTAAACAAGGGTAAGAATATAAACATGAGCGCATATGATAAAATATCATATTAGATGTTAGAATTGGCTTGAATTTAATGCTTGAATTGGCTGGTATATACTTGTAAGTTTTGGTGTAGGTTATTGGCAAAATTTGGCTGAGAAGTAATACTAGGAAATGGCTTTATTTTGTCCACACGGGTAGGCACAAGGGTGTGTGTCTTGACCGTGTGTCCACTGCATCTTAAATTTGAGAAACAAAATGCTTACAATTGAGCACACGGGCAAAGAACGGGCGTGTGTCTCAGCTGGGTGTGCTACACGACCCAAAGCACAGGCGTGTGTTTTGGTCGTGTGAAACCTGCACTTAATTTTAGAAAATTAAATTAACCACATAGCCTAGTGTGGCACAAGTCAGAGAATTACACGGGGTCAAACACGACCTGCAGCACGGGTGTGTCCTATGGTCACACGGGCGTGTCCCTTGACCACAAGGGCATGTGTGTCTTGTATCTAGGAAAAAATTTGGAAATTTCACGAAAAATTCTCTGAGTTCCCGATTTAGTCCCGACTCGATTCCAATGTTTATATTGGGCCTCGAGGGTCCATTCGAGGGACGGTATGACCACTTTTGGAAATGAATAGTAATCAACATGAATTATCTGTAATTATTCTGTAGACTCCGGCAATACTCTGTAACCTTATTCTAGCGACGAATATGCGTTAGAGGTGTTACAAAAAAGCTACAAACATTGGATGAAACAAAAGAAAGCAATTGTATTTAATTCCATTTAGGTGTGTTCTCTTCATGCACCCAATACAATGTATTTATATACTTTCCACATGCTAAATTTAGCATGATTCATTCTAAGAATATATCAACTAAAAATAAGATTTTTTTCTATTTATAGAATTTGACAACTTCAAAATTTTAATTTAATTATCTACTAATTCTGTAATATTTTTAATTCGGCCCCTTTTTTTGCTTCTTGTTCCAATTTAGCCCATTTTGCTTGATTTTGAATTTTGGCACTCCAATTTAATCCCTAGTAAGATTTAAGCAAGAAATCATAAGTTCAATAGTATTCTATTAAAAATTAGCCAAAAATAGATACAATAAAAGCAAAAAATTAACTTGTTATCATACATTTTTTATATCAAATTTTTAATATTTTAAATATGATTGGTGAAGGTATACTTTATTCAAAGATAAATAATTTTTACTATTTTTAATTATTTTTTACAATCATTTACAGTTTCTAATAAATTTTTTATAAGTTTTATAGTTTTTAAATTATTTTTATTATTTTTAAAGTTTCTAAAAAATTATAACATATTTTTAATTTTTTAAACACTTATATATTTATTAATTTCTTGAAAATTTTAAAATTTTTTATAATACAAATTATAGTTTTGTTATACTTTTAAAGATTTTTTTAGTTTTTTCTGGATGGTCGTGACATCAGTGTACACCACATGATAATTTATTATTGGTTGGATATCCCAATTGATTTTTTAAATGTCCAAAAGATTGGATCAGGAACGTTTGATAATGTTAGAGACTAAATTAAAAACAATATCGTTAGGAACTAAAGTGGGGCAAAAAAAAAAAAACCTTTACGAAAAGTTAAAAGTATTATCATAATAATATTAGTTATATAATTAAAAGAAAGAGTATTTCTATAATTTCATTACTAAATTGTGACCCGGTTAAGGGTAATACAAACTCAGTAAAAGACTTAAATATAAGTATCAGGTATTCTTGATTAAGCTTGGCACCACTTGATTCAATGACATCAACTCAATTGAAATAATAATAATAATAAAATATTCTTGTATAACTAAATTAGGACACACCGTTAAAAATTTATCTAACAAATATATTTATAAAAAATATATATATAAAACAAATGAGATTGAAATGGTAAAGATAGAATATCAAATATCTTGATGTACTCTTGTGTTCAAATCTTATCATGTGTATAATTTATAGATTTTATATAAAAATATAAAAAGACAAAAATCTTATAGAATATTTGTTATTTTGTAAAATAATTAAGTATTTGATAATTTCCTAATGGAGTTGGGATCCGACTAATGGGTGACACCAACTTAATCATTCACTTAATATATAGTTTAAATTATTAGTTTTTAACGTCATATGTGTTTACGTGATTTTACGTGTTTGTTTTTTTAATTTATTAAATAATGTATGCTTATTTCTTGTAATTAATGTAAAGAGATATTTTTCATATTGTTGAATATATATTGATTTTTTATAATAAAATATAATGACAATAGTTTATTGAGTTTTAGCTCGATGACACTAGTATTGTTATTAGTATAGGAAGAAATAGGATTGAGTGCACTAAAATGCGAAATGCGTTGGTCCTTCAATTTTAGGGTTGGGAGAACTTATGGGTAAACGTAGGGAAAGTGTACTTTTATACTTAGCAGATGTTTTTATAATATTTAAAATTTAATAATAAAAATAAAATATTTTTTAAATGTTAATGTACTAATATAATAAATTATAAAAGATATTTTTATCAATTCAAAAGTTTTTTTAAACTTTGAGTTTTTATAAATACTTGTTTTTAGTTCATTAAATTATATTTATATATTTTAACTATTTGATAATTACAATATTATAATAAAAAAATTTAAATAATTTTGGATGAAAAATAATAATTTAAACCTTTTGTTTTAACTACAAATTGAATGAAAATATCTAAATACTTAAATTAAAATCGAATAATTTAAATCACTAATACGTTTTAGATTTTAGTTCAAAAATTTCAACTCGGGATCCATTTATTTCTTAGAGATTGATTTAAAGAAAATTATTTTTTTGGGCAAATATCAAGTTTTTTTTTTGGTTAATTTAATTATATTAAAAATATTATATACAAACATCATGATTAACATATTTAAAATATTTACTAATAAAATTAAATACTAAAAAGTTATATTAATATAAAATGATGCATGGTTATGCTAGTTGAATGCGAAGTATGCATGTGCTTGAATGCCAAAGTTATCTTTGAAGCAATGTTGTTTACTTTATTCTTGATGTTAACACAAATTAAATAGGTTAATTAGCCTATTAAACGAATTTGAATAGTTTTTAGATGTATTTGACATATCATAGAATACGGTTTGAGTTCTTTTGTTATAGGTTATTATTGTGCTCTTAGGAGATTTGTTTTTGTGTTGCTTTGTGCAACCTTAAGAATTGGATGGATTAAGTCATGTTAAACACTCACTGGCCATTCATTATTATGTACCTAATTATATGCTTATGCACCATTTTATCGGAGAATCAGTTGATATCTGTGTATTTGTTTACATATTTAATTTCAGTTAATTAGATAAAAAAATTTAATTTCATTTGTTTAAAAATGATTATATATCAAATTACTATGTTGAATTTGGTTTCTTAGTATATGTATGGTTTGTTGATGCTGTGTTTAAGATTTTATTTGAATTTTGGAATTTAATTCAATATTATGTGAATTGTTTTTATGCATAAATTTTACTTAAATAGCTTAATTTTGATTTATTGTGTTAGTGAGTGAAAATTTTGGTGTTTTAAACTTATTTGATATATGAAATGTGCATTAAATGGTTATTATATATGTTTTGTCAAATTTTGATATGTTTGCGATGTTGTTTGTATAACTTAAATTGTCTAAGTTTCTACATATTTTTAGGCTTATAAGTTTAGGTATCGAAACTTTATACCTAAATATCAGTACATGGCTTTAAATATTGATCCATGAATGCATATATTGGTACATTGTGTCTTTATATCGATACGTGGACTCTGGAACCAAATTTGTTTTGAATTTCTGATACATGTATCGGTACATAAAGACTAGGTTTCAACACTTATCCCTTGTTTTTGATGTTTTGAGCTCGAATTATGTTCCAAAGACTATTTTTATTGAGACTTTGTTTAATTATTAATGACACATGACATTTTTGTAAACGTGATTTAATTGCATTGTATGCAAGTGAGTTTAGTCGAATTGTCTTGTTACTAATGTAGCATCGTGCATTCGACTGTCTTCCAAATCAAACGTGAGGTGTTACAACTAGTATCATCAAAAATTGAATTTATCTAGTTGAAATTTTTATAATAATTTTATTTTTCCCAACTTTCTAATTAATTGAACCTGCAATTTAATGGATATCAAATTCAGCCATAAACATTATATATAATATAAATAAACCATTTTATTTTCTGGTTATTAATCAACATTATTTTGAACTTGCTATTT
The DNA here is from genome assembly GCA_025698475.1 of Gossypium anomalum. NCBI lineage: Eukaryota > Viridiplantae > Streptophyta > Magnoliopsida > Malvales > Malvaceae > Gossypium > Gossypium anomalum. The sequence continues at coordinate 48,450,756 of CM046963.1, forward strand.
GTTTTTTTTCATTTTATCAAATATAATATTGGTTTACAAAGTTTAAATTCATAGCATATAAATGGTAGACCAAAACTCTATTCACTATCCAAACAAATCTTGATATACGAACTTCTAATTTAGTTTACTTAATTTATACCATTAGTGGTATACCAAAATTTTTGGTATACGAAGTTGGAATATAAGATATGCAATTTTCTTTTCCTTCTCCCACGCTGTGCCTCCTTTAGAACAAGAATCTTATTTATGGCAATTGCTTTCCTATTTTTTTATTTATTTTCGACCCGTTCTAATATTCTCTATAAGGGTGTACCAGTCATTGAAGAAAAAAGTAATACTGTTTTTGAATAAAGTAGGCAAGTTCAAAGATTTCATTAGTCTTGCGCTGCGCGTGGTTATATAAACAAGGGCTTGGAAATGCCATTTTTATCAAAGCAAAGCTGCCACAAATAGATTTTCAATACATCTTTTTTTCCCTTCTTCTTCTTTCCCGTTCACGCTCGATATTTGAGACTTTCCAGATTGTTCAGAGTTACATTAACACCAGGCATGATTTTCTTCTTCCTTTTAATATTTTTCTTTATTTTTCATTGGCTTGCTTTTTTATTGTTTAATATTATCACTGCCGTTGTGTTAGTTCGGACATTTTGCTTTTTATTTTTTGTTTATTTATTTCATTTCATTCAAAAAGCGGACGTTTATTATCGCTTTTAGGAGAGTCTTTGCTTCTGAATTCGCTTTTCTAAACCCTAATTCTTCTACTCAGAAAATTTCACGGGAAAGAATTGGAGCTTTGCGTTGGTTTTTCCCTTTATATATATTTCAAAAAAATCCGCTTATTTCTGTAATAAAAGCGAAAAACCTGAGGTTAAAGTTGCTGTAATTGTTATTTAAAGAAAGTTTATCGCTAACTGTAAGTTTCTAAGTCGGATTTGAAATTTTCATTTCTATTACCTAACTTAGTGGAAATTAGCGTGTTTTTTTTCTTCTTCTTACTTTGATCTTCTAGAAGCGGCATTTATGTTTGTTCATATTCCTTTTATTTATACAGCTTTCAATATTGATCATAGCTTTGAATTGTATAATATAATTTTCTCATCATAATCAATATAAAAATCCTCTGTGATAAATTTTTATACAGCTTTCAATGTTGATGATAGCTTTGAATTGTATAATATAATTTTCTCATCATAGTCAATATAAAAATCCTCTGCTATTTCACACTCCTTTCCTCTGCTTTTTCTTTTATTAATCTTTTTCCTCTTTGAGGCTTGTTATATTTTTAAAAAATGATAAATAATGTATGAACCTAATGCTAGATGTACAAGAAAGCTGGTGCTTTTTTCATCTTGAACATTCTACAACAAACTTTCTTTCAGTGAAAAAAAAACTTTTTAAAATGTGTTTTTTTAAAAAAAAGAAGATTTAATCTGCTCATGCATGCATATGTTAGTTCTGTTTCTATAAGTAGGGAACTTATGAATTGGTTTTGACATGTAGAGGCTGGAGCCGAAGAGGAAAAAGATAATCTATGGGGGAAGACGCAGGAAGAGGTTTGGAATGCCAGAAGATTATGGATGGGAAGGGGAATAATGGGAATAGTTCACAGAAGGCTATCCCTTCTTGTTGTTTGAAGGCTAGGGCTTCAGCCCCAGAGCTTGAGGCTAAATGCCATTCTACCGTTGTTTCTGGGTGGTTCTCAGAATCTCAGTCTTCTTCTGGTCATCATCTTTGAATTCTTTTCTTTCTTGCTCTTTTTCACTATTTGCCAGCATTTCATGGTTTGATTCTTTTATCCTCACTTGTAGATAAGGCCGGTAAAATGGTTTACTTCAACAATCCTATGTGGCCCGGTGAGCTTTAAGGTTCCTCTTTAATTTATTTATGTTTTGATTTTAAAAATATCTTTTATCTTCACGATTCCATGTAATAATTGATTTAATATATATTAAATCATAACAGAAGAAATCTGATAAAAGGTAATTAGTGACAATTCTTAACTTTCTCACAATGCTAGAGTTCCACTGGACTTTTGATAACTTTATCTAGTTAACTTATTCTTTGAAATGAGAGCTTAGTTAGGAGACTCGAGTTGAACTAGGGGCAGCCTTTCATGCATTAGATCATATCATATCCTTTACTGATACTGACAATCTTTCAAATTTTTGTTGCAGGAGAAGCACATTCTCTGAAAGTTGAAAGCATTTTGTACAAAGCAAGGTCAGACTATCAAGAGGTTCTTGTTTTTGAGGTTTGGTATTTTAACTCTACTTTATGATTTCCGTAATTGTTTACCTCTAGTTCCTGTCTTTCTGTCCCCTTTGCGTTATTTATTTTTTAACTGACTGCTTGTTATGCACATTCTTGCTAATGATGATACTTCCTCTGCAGTCATCAAGCTATGGGAAAGTGCTTGTTCTTGATGGTATAGTTCAGCTGACTGAGAAGGATGAATGTGCATATCAGGAGATGATAACTCATCTTCCCCTTTGCTCAATTCCATCTCCCAAAACTGTAACCTCATCTTATCTAACCATAAATTTGTTTTTCACTCCATGTGGAAGTTGGTAGTTTCCCTTTTATCTTTGCTAATACCATTTATATTGTTGGACTTATCGAACTTTCTTTTCTTCAATTTCTAAGTTGCGATTTGAATTTTTTTCTTTAGTACTGCATAATCATGCAATCTGTATGAAGTTTTGTGCTAGAAAGGCAGTTAGATGGTTATAGTCTTTTCTGTCAAGAAAATCACGAGTTACATCCCCTAAGCTATTTGGCTCATTTAAAGTGCTTGAACCCTGATTAGGCGACAAATTTCCGCTTTTATCAAAAACCTTATTTATCTGACCTTAGTTCCAGACTTCTAGAAAGATTTTACTTTAGCTTCAAAGTGGTTTTGTGTTAACTTTACCTAGATACTGAATACAGGTTCTGGTTGTGGGAGGTGGTGATGGTGGGGTTCTTGCAGAGATTTCTCGGCACAGCTCTGTTGAGCACATTGATATATGTGAAATAGATAGGATGGTTATAGAGGTATTTTATTTAGCATCTCTTCTTGTTTTCTTTTCATTTTAATTTATATCTAAAAATGCAACTTAGTAGACATTTACCTCATTCTCTTATTCTAGGTTTCTAAGAAGTTCTTTCCAGAACTGGCTGCTGGATTTGAAGACCCCCGTGTTTGTCTTCATGTTGGTGATGGTAGGCTAAAACAATATTTTATTCATTTTATTTATATTAATTTTTTACTGTGGGCGGTCAGCATAGCTATAATTCCCGAGCTGATAATTTTTCTTGCATAATCTTAACAGCTGTTGAGTTTCTTCGTAATGTTCCAGAAGGGAAGTATGATGCAATCATTGTTGATTCATCAGATCCTGTAGGTATGTTGTAATTTTGGTCCATTATAATTTTATTTTGTAATTTAACGAGTTCTGCATATACCAGTAGAAAAATCTATCATTTCTTCCAACATGAGAAAAAAACGGAACATTAGAGTTAGAAGTTTGAAAATGCTTTCACCGTGTCGTAAAGAATATATGTGGTGCTCTTTGCTTAGATGCTTTGTTATGGATCTCTTTTAGTTTTCAAGGGCTCTAGGGGATTTTACAACAATGGTATTTGCAAATTGATTTTTGTTTCAAAGCTGGACAATATTCGAGCTTTAAATTTTCTTTTTTTCCTGCAATGTAGGTCCTGCTCAAGAGCTTGTAGAGAAACCATTTTTTGATACGTTAGCTAGAGCTTTAAGGCCTGGTGGTGTCCTATGTAACATGGCAGAGAGTATGTGGCTTCATACACATCTAATTGATGATATGATCTCTATTTGCCGTGAAATATTCAAAGGTTCTGTTCATTATGCATGGGCGAGTGTTCCAACATATCCAAGGTATTTTAATTATGCTATGTTTTCACCTTATTTGTCTTTTAGATAATTATATGATGCATTTTTTGGTGGCAAATTTATCTGTTATGATTTACCAATTGGTAAGGCATCAAATGTATCTCATTTCTGACTTCTGGTTTCTTTTTTTAATGCAGTGGTGTGATTGGTTTTCTGATATGCTCGACAGAAGGGCCAGCAGTTGATTTTCTGAATCCCATTAACCCTATTGAAAAGTTAGAAGGAGCTCATCAGCATAAGAGAGAACTTAGATATTACAACTCTGAGGTGAGAACTCATCTTAAAGTTCCCATTTTCATTCATTTTAGCAGGGTGCTAAGTTATGTTTGCTCTGGGACATTAAATCCTTAAACAATATAATCTGCTCGTTGTGCTGAAATGAACCTCAAACTAATGAGTAGACTGTCAATTTTGACCTGAACCCTAAAATGCAACCTGATTTACTCAAATCCAAATCTGATATGTTATAAAAAGGCAACAAGCCCAAACCTGAAAATGATCCAAACCGGGAATGACCCGGACCCAAAATCACTCAAACTTGGAATTGTCCAAACCTGGCAGACTTGAGCCCAAAATGACTTGAACTCAAAATAAATTGAACAAGCGACCCGGGATGATCTGAACTTGAGATGAAAACTCAAATGATTTGAACCTGAAATAATTCAAAAATTTTAAAACCCGAACATGATCTGAATTGATTTGATCCAAAACCAATTTGATCCACCCAATTGACAGGTATACTGATTAGGCGTTGCTTCATTTCATGATGAATTAACATCTTGGTCTGCTGGATTGTTTTTTCAATGATTCTTTTCTCTGAAAACCAAAGTTGCAACTACTATTCCTACTTCTGCTGGTTTAGAGTGGGCCTTTTTATTGAAGCTTCATGTATTGTTGTTTTTCATTTATTAACAAATTAGAACAGATGTAGGGATAATGCGTGAATGTTTCTTCTTAAATGCACATGAAGTAGTTATGTTGTGAGATGGAGATATGTATTAGTACTTTAGTAGTGTGATAGCGTTATGAATTATGATGTAGAAATGTAATTATGTGTTGTACTGACAGATGCATAAGGCTGCTTTTTCGTTGCCTTCATTCCTGAAGAGGGAGGTGAGGCTACTTTGCGACTAGCAGGAATCTGCGTCTCCTAGTCCTAAGCAAATATGTAGTGATAACTCCCATTTGGCAGTAGAGTAAATAAAATGTTTTGCCTGCGATTTGTTTTATTACACTGAAAACTTAGTGCAGGGCTTTGTTGTATTCTGTTATTGATATGCAGCAGTGTGTTTGCTTGATGACATACATGTGTTTCATGTCTTCAGCTCATATTATTGGTAGCATAAAAATGATATTACAGTGTTGTTTGTTTTCTTGATGTAGTTTTGTTTGTTTATGGGAAATGCTTTTTAGTATTTTATTGTGTTTGTTTGATGTAAAATGATTTATCGAGCAGCCAAAATATTTTACTTTTGGAAATTGTTTTTCCTTACCAAAGGTATTGAGATAATTTTGGGAAAAATGACTTACATGATTTTTGTAAAAAAAAGTTAACTTGAATTGGGTTAAATATTATTATATTAATAATACTTTGTTATTTTTAAAATATTACAATATTGATTTAATTACAATATTAATATTAAATAGTATTCATAATATTTTATTAAAAATATTTTAATAAACATATTATTGTTTGTAAATATTTAATAATAAAATTTATAATACAATTATGAATATTTTAATAATATAAATATTTTTTATTTAAATTCTATCTAGCTTCATTTTAGCTCTAATTTATCATCGAAAACAATATATAATGTGTTGTATTTTTTTATTTTCGATTTAATTAGGCATTGATTATTATGTGTTTATTTCATTAAAAATGATTTTAAACAATGATTTTAAAAATGGTCAAATAATAGAAAATATTTAAGTAAAATCATTCAAAGGTAGTTGATATTCATTTTTCAAAAATTAATTTTCTACTCTGTTTGCTTAGGCTTATGGTTGTTAATTTACGCATTTGAGTTGGAACAAGCCATTTTGGAGAGGAGTCCGGCTTAATTTCCCTTACTCTTAATTAGGAATGGCAGCGGATTTCTAGACAGATTTGATAAATTCAACTAGTTAATCTTTTTAAACCAAAAACTAGTTAATATTTATATAATTAAAATAAATATTATAATATAAATTTATTTTATAATGTGACATAATTATATTTAGTGCATCTTATATTATATTAAATAAAATAGTATACATACATGTTTAATGACATAATATATTAATTGTTATATAATTAATATATTAATGATATGCAACTTAAATTTTAAATATGTAATTAATTGTATATAGGTTAGGTTCCTCTGTTACATTAACTGGACTCACTCCCAAAGAAAAGAGCTCTTTTACCGACCAATCTTAATGTCAAACAAATCACTCTTCTTCATTTGTTTCTCTTTTATTGCCTTTTTTATTAGTGAAGTAGATCTTCGAAAAAGTTTTTTGGCCAATCCGGTAAAATTTAACATATGAAGATGTTATTTCCAACCAACATGCCAAATGAAATTTGATATGTAACCCTATATATAATTATGTTATTATAATATGTACTAATTGTATATATATATATATATATTATAGTATATGATAAAACTAGTTACATGTTCAAGGTTTAAGTTGCACATCATAATAGAAGAATGCACATTGTAATATAATAGTATTATAATAATTATTATACATTCACAATTAATTATATAACAATTGATATATTATATGTCCTTAAACTTGTATGTATACTATTTTTTATAATATAATATGTACTAAAGATAATTATGCCACATTATAAAATAAATTTATATTATAATATTTATTTTAACTATATAAATATAGTTATTTTTTTCTAAAAATATTGAGCAGATCAAATAATAAAAGGGATAATCACACATCTAGAAATTCTGATGATTTCATTTCATTTTTCAGTCAGGTTTACGGATACAAAAGAATAATATCTAAGAGAAGCTATAAGAGATTCAAGAGAATAAGATGTTAAATAAGATATATTTTATGATAATTTTAAAAAGATATTTAAATATATTATATTTAATTTTATCATTAATTAAAATATTTAATTTTAGAAAGCATAGTTTTAATTGTTAAAGGTTGAACTTATTTGATTGGCCTAGTGGCTAAAGGTTGCTCACCCATAGGACCCACCTTGATTTGAACTTTGAACTGTTGGATTTAGTGCCCTAAGTGTAATATATTTATTTTGTATATTTATATTTTTCTAGCAAATTTGTTTAATAAAACATTCATTAATTACATTAATATCCTTTGTATATTTTCCTTAATTTTTTGCACGCAAAGAAAAATAGAAGCAAATATTTGTTCACTGGTTATCTAACATTTAACTAATACTAAGTTGTATTATGTGGTCGGATCGTAATATGGAAACACAACTTGTATTAGTAGATGAACTTAAACATGTCCTTAGTGTAATTGGAAATAAGCAAATCGATTGAAAGACTAATATGCCGTCTATCAAGTCCAATTGGGAAGATGCTTGAGCATTGGAGCGGATGATTCCCAGAAGATAGAGACATAAATGTAGTTGACTGGACTAACAGTACATCAGACAAGACCCAATTAGAATATATCCTAGATTCGTTTACGAATTTATTCACTTTTGATGTACATAGTGTTACATACCTAAATCCTAAGTAGATGATGGACTATGTATGCATGACTTGTTGTAACACCCCTTACCCGTGTCCGATGCCGGGACAGGGTTCGAGGCATTACCGTACTTAAACATAAACATTCATAGAAAACTGGGCCATAAAATTTCATTCTATTTAAAACCATTCATACACATGCATATCGTCCCTTATATGAGCGTACGAGGCCGAAAACATACATTGGGAGTGGTTTGGGACTAAACTGAGAACTTTCATATTTTTTTCAACACTTAGAAAATTTTCAAGTTTTGAAGGGTCACGCGCCAGTGTGAGTAGGCCGTGTGGTGAATTAAATTCTCAAAAATTAGGTGCAGACTTGACACAGCCTAGGCACATGCCCATGTCCCAGGGTCGTGTCCTGCACACGGCTGAGACGCACGACCATGTCTCTGCCCGTGTGGCCAAGAAAATGCTTATTTACCAAGCCAGTTGCCACCCTCATTTGCACATACTTAAATACAACTTTAATGGTACATTTCATGGCATAAATAAGCTACCAATACATTAACAGTTCAGCCTTAGACTTATCATTTAAAAACCATCATACATAGTCACACTTAGCCACATTCAATATGCATCATCAACAACTCTTATAAATGCATAGTTATATCTAATTATCATACCATACCATTGAGCCAACCTTAGACATTCAACATCAAGACTATTAGCACATTCAACCATTAGGTCTTTGGGCCATAAACCACAATTCATCATGTATAATGCAAACATAACTCACATCATAAGACATTGGCATATGCATATGAATAAATATATAGGCTTACAATCAATTAGCCAATATAAGCCAATTAGCATGGCTACATACTACATTAACCTTTAACTATTACAAGCCAATACATTTGGCCAAAACATAAGAACACATACACAAAATGGCTAAGTCCCTATACATGCCATAGACTTAAAATACTTGCATTCACTTATACCCAAATGATAGCTTGATAGTGTGATAGAATCTTCGACAATCTCCAACCCAAGCTAGCTTAGTGACCCTATAAAATGAGGAAAAGGGAGGGGGTAAGATATTAGCTTAGTAAGCCCGTATGAAAATAATAAGCAATTTATTAACATGTTTTCACCAATTCTCACAATATGTTCTCAAGGTAATACAATCATAATTGCACATAATTCCACTATTTACTCAAGTTCAAAACAAGCTGTCTATTCGAGTCACAGTCACTAAATTATTTATATCTGGAGCTATGGAACTCCAAATTAAGATCCGCTAATTTTTTGAAACTAGACTCGCATATATTCTTACCATAAAATTTTCATAATTTTTGGTTTAGCCAATAAGTACAGTTTATTCTTTAAAGTCACCCCTGTTTTGCTGTCCAACAGTTCCGACCCCTCCTCACTAAAAATTAATCTCCTCATACGGGATTCGGATGATGTTCCCGTTTGTTTCTTTTAAAAATAAACTCATTAAGGATTTTAAACATATAAATTATAACCCATAATTATTTTTGTAAAATTTTTAATGATTTTCCCAAATCAGAACTGGGGATTCCAAAATCATTTTGACTTTATCTCACGAAAATTCAAATATCTTATAATATGAAATTATTTTGCTTACACCGCTTCCTTTATATGAAAATAGACTCAATAAGCTTTAATTTCATTTCTTATTCAACCTCTAATTCGATTTCCACCATTTTTGGTGATTTTTCAAAGTCACACAACTGCTACTGTCCAAAACTGTTTTATTACTAAATTTCACTATTTCATGTTTTCTTTGTAGTAACTTTCATTGTAACACTTACTCCATATCAATCTTACCAAAGTACAATAACATATCGAACACATTGCTCATAAGTTTACACACACATACCTGCACTTATTCATCACGTAGTCATATTCAATTACACCTAGTCATTTCCCGTTGAACACATCGGAATAATAACGGATACCCGGTGGCCTGCACATAGTACCACCCTTGTAGTCAAAGCTACCTTCTTCACAAAGTGGCCTTCACATAGTACCACACTTGTGACCAAAGCTATCTTTCTTCACAAAGTGGCCTTCACATAGTACCACTCTTGTGATCAAGCTATCTCTTCTCAAAGTGGCCTTCACATACCATACTTGAGTCACTAGTGACACATCACTTGTATCCTATTCTGTTCCTAATGTTCAACCGGGAAATTTCTCACTTTTCGATACTTGTCAATTTCATTCAATATTCAGCCACATTTCATAAAACATAATAAAATGTGATAACATAAGTAAAAATGATGCATTATTTACATACAAACTTACCTCGGAAGCAAAATCGGTGAAAAAGGACTTATTCATCAAATACTTATTTTTCCTCGATTTTGGTCCGAACCTCATTTTCTTGATTTATAACATCACATTTAAATTATTTTATCAATATACTATTCAAATCAGCCCAAAAATAATATTTGGAAAAAATTACATTTTTGCCCCTAAACTTTGTCATATTTACACTTTTGCCCCTAGGCTCGTAAAATGATTTTCATTCAATTTCTTTGTACTTTAAGCCTAGTCGAACCATTTTCATAACTATAACAGCCCACGGTTTCCATTAAAACACACTTTTGTGACATATTTTATAACTTTTACAAATTAGTCCTTTTAGGCATTTTCACCGAAAATCACTTAGTAAAAGTCATTTCTCTAACCATAAACATGCATTTTATACCATTAATCATCAAAATACACATATATTAATCATGGGTCAAAACCCTAGACTTTAACCATATTTCAAATTAGTGGTAGAAATTGATAGATCTTGTTAGGAGGATTTCAAAAACATAAAAATCATTAAAAACGAGGCTAGAACAGACTTACAATCAAGCTTGAAAGCTTGAAAAAACCTAGCTATGTCTTCCTCATGAAATTCGGCCAAGGGGTTGAAGATGGACAAAAATTGGCTTTTAATTTTGCTTTTAATTCATTTTAATATCTAAATGACCAAAATGCCCTTAATGAAAAACTTTGGAAACATGCCTAACCATGTCCATTTTTGTCCACCAACTTAACCAATGGTCTAATTACCATATAAGGACCTCCAATTTAAAATTTCATAACAATTGGACACCTCTAGCATGTAGAACTCAACTTTTGCATTTTTTACAATTTAGTCCTTTTGACTAAATTGAGTGCCCAAACATCAAAATTTTCAAACGAAATTTTCATGAAATTATTTCGTGAAATTGTAGACCATAAAAATATAATAAAAATAAATTTTCTTACGTCGAATTTGTGGTCCCGAAACTACTGTTCCGACTAGGCCCAAAATCAGGCTGTTACACTGGTATACTTTGATGTAAGTAAAAACTTGAGTTCAAATGAATAAGGAACCGTAAGTTGGTGCATTGAGTATACAACTTCTACAGTATGTAGCATTATTACAATAGTGGAATTCATTGCTTGACTAAAGGGTAAATAATATCCTCTTATCGACATTACATGATAGATGAAAAGTAAACGTAGTCAGGGGTTGTTTGCCTTTGTGATAAATGACTTGATTACTATTTGATAGTAATTGACTTTTCATAAAGGAAGATGTAATGATTACCATGAGATAAATAGGATCATATTGGGAGAACAAATTTATCCCAAAGAGATTAAGGATATCCTATGATGGTGAACATGCCCAGGTGTGCGTGCACAGAGGGTTAAAATAATGCAATTATATATAAAGTGTGGTGTCTGTTTAACACCCCAAAACCTAGCCCAGAAGTCTTGACCGAATTTCGGATGTCACATCATTGAATTCCAAATTTCTCTTCAAAAGTCAACCTCTTTGTTTGTTCAACAAAATTTAGTAAAAACTAAACCTATGCTTTGCAAAAATGTTTGATTGGCGTTAACAATTAAGTCAAGAATAAACCAACTTGGTGTTGTTTGAATAGTTTCAAAATGCGTGAAATTCGACAATCATAACCCAAAATTCAAAACCAGTAATACAAAAAAAAATGTTGTTTACCTTTTAACAGAAGACCACATGTCATTTCTCAATAATCGTGTGAACTTTAGAATAGTTGCAAAAAGACTAGTTAAAAACCATGCACGAAATTTTTTAGAAAACTTGTCCAAAATCGGAAACACGTAGTTTAACAAAATGTCCAAACCCAAACCCATACCACAGTTTGTATAATTGCCTTACAAATAATTTTTAAACCAACCATATTAAACTTATGAAAATTTTAATTAAACTCTATCATCAAAACTTCCTAAGACCTCCGATGTGCTGAATCCAGAGCTTAACCAGGATCATTACCTAAAAGAAAAGAAACTAAGAAAGGGTGAGCTACACGAGCTCAGTTGTAACACCCTTAACCCGTATCCGTCACTGGAATAGGGCTACGAGGTATTACTGATCAGTTATAGCATACAACATACATTTCTCATACATGAAACCATTATCACATAAACATTAATCAAACATAATCAAATTGTCCCTTATAAAGCTCTACGAGACCTTAAAACATGCTTGGAAGAGGTTTATGGCTAAATCAATAACATTAGAAAACTTTAGGAAACTTAAAAAATTTTCATGCATATAAGGATCATACGCCCGTGTGAACAGACCGTGTGCCTCACACGATCACCAGACACATCGGTGTCATAAGCCGTGTGGAAACAGGGCATACATACTGGCTTGCATCGCATGGCCAGAGACACACCTGTGTGCCATGACCGTGTGAAACCTGGAGGGTATACTGACTTGGATCATACAACCGGCCACACGTCCATGTGCCAGCGCGTGTGTCCAACACGGCCAGTAGACACACCCGTGTGTCTAAGCCGTGTAACTCTCTGATTTGTTTAACTAAGTTACAGCATGCACACAGTCGAATCACACGCCCGTGTACTCAACCGTGTGGGGTGAAATTAGGCTTAGTTTAAGCCACATTTCTCACCATCCTCAAGCAAACCTAAACCACATCTTTTCATACATTTTAATACATTCAAAAGCAACCAAAACATGCTATTTCATACACATATCATGCCATTTATAAATCATCCATTTCACTACTCAAATCATAATCCAAAACATATCATATTAATATGTCATAACCAACATTTTTCACCTAACTTCCAAATGCATAAACTTACCATCTTATCATCTATTTCATACTTTAAAACATACTATTTCATCATCAATAAGCCAATCCATAACATGCCATTTTCCAAACAGTAATACACCAATTGACAACTAGCTAATCAAGCAAACATATAACCATCACAACAACCATACAAAACATGCCAAAATACAAGGCCATATATATACATCATATCTCACTTATCAAACTCATGAATTAAGCCAACTTAAATGGCCAAATACAGAAGAACATGTACATCATTTACAAGCCAACTCTCATGGCTAAAATCACAACTCAAAACATATTATCTTAATACTAGCCTATACATGCCATATATGATATTTACAAGCATCAAAAGTACCAACAAGTTGATCGATAGTGTGACGATGTTCTTAAAGATCCCCGAATCTGAGCTAGCTTCGATTATCTATAAAATAGGGAAGAACACACAAAGTAAGCTTTAAAAGCTTAGTAATCCATATACAAATAACTTACCACATTAATCAACATCAGTTCCATCAATAGGAAAACTATGAGTAAGCACCTATAAGTTCACAAACCTTTCTCATTGTATACATATTCAATATCGTAATTGAATTCATCAAATAATTCCCTTTTCAATACTCGTATGAATCTCGTACTTGAATCACTGAACTCATTCATACATTCTTTCTCGACTTGACTTTGCCCGTTGACCCTTTTGGAATCGTTAAGGATACTCGAAAATCACATATACCTCATACAATGCCATATCCCAGATATGGTCTTACATGTTATCACATATTGATACCGATAGCCCAGCTATAGTCTTACACGAAATCAAATAACGATGCCAATGTCCCAAACATGGTCTTACACGTAATCTCATAATGATGCCAATGTCCCAGACATGGTCTTGCACATAATCACATCTCGTTAATCCTAATGTCATAACATTCGTATCCTATACTATTCCTAGGGTTCGTACGTGACTTTCGGATATTATAACCCTGTCGATTCTTGCTCGTATTTGATCATTCAACATACATAGCAATTCAATGACAATTAAACACATATAATTCAATTTAAAGACATTTGTTTGTATATGAACTTACCTCGTATATACGGTGAACGAATCGGATCGACTACTCAACAACTTTCGATTTCCCCCGATCTAAATCCGATTTCTTTCTTTCTTGATCTATATGAATTCAAATTTAACTAATTTAATAATCTTTTCATTCAATTTCATCCAAAATATACAAATCAAGAATTTTACACATTAACCCCTATAATTTCATATTTTCTTAATTTAGTCCCTATTTCATAAAAACACAAATTACACAATTTCTTTCCAAATTCATTAGTGTCGAATTTCTATAGAGTCCTTAGCAGCCCTAAACTTCTATTTATTTCACATTTCAACCCCTCAATTTACAAAATTCACAATTTAATCCCTAACCTGTATTTTCTTCAAAAATCACTTTACAAAATATTAAAATCTATCATTTTTCATCATCAAATATCGCAAAAATCATGGATTCAACAACGAAATTTTACAAAATCACCAACAAACTCAAAAATTAGGGCATGGGCTAGTGAGTACTCAAAGCACCGATCATAAAAACGTAAAAATCATAAAAAACCGAGCTCAAAACATACCTTAATCAAGTTTCAAAGGTGCCGAATATCACAAGCCCTAAATGTTTTCTTTTCTCTTTTATTTTCGGTTCAAATATGATGAATAAACCAAAATAAAAAATTTTGGTCTTATTTATTATGCCTTAATAACCAATTTACAAAATTAACCTTGTTATAAAACATTTAACATCATCCATTTAATGCCCATTTATGTCAAATTCCACTATCAATGGTATAATGTCATCATAAGGAACTTTCATTTAATAAATCATAGCAATTAAACACATTTAACATATAGAATGCCACTTTTGTATTTTACGCGGTTTAGTCTTTTTATCAAATTAAGCATTTAAACGCTAAAATTATTTCACGAAACTTTCACACATATATAATCACATGCTATAAACACCAAAATAATATTAAAATAAATTTTCCGACATCAGATTTGTAGTTCCGAAACCATTGTTCTGATTTAGCAAAAATCGGGTTGTTACATCAGCGCGAGTCCGCAATAAAAAATGATATCAAATGACGAGGTTTCAAAGCAAATATCCTAGATAAGAGTACACAGTTAATGCAAGAAAATCTTGAACCAACAGTAAAAAGTACGAATACGTTACCATAAACCATTGAAAGTAACACATACATCATTCAATACACACAAAAACACTTACACACCAAAATATTGTTCAATTCGCAACCAATTTTAAAATTACTTAATCAAATACATAATCATTAATGAAAACCGATTGCAACAATTTAAAATCCCGCCTAACTAACCAAACGCCACTCCGACCACCCTACACACCACAATTGGGCTATAGTAAGCCCATCCACCCTGTACACCACATAGGACCATGATAGACCCATCCACCATGCACACCACAGATGTGGAACTGAGCCACTTAAATAATAATATGCATGTGAGTTGTCATATGTTTAAATCATGCGGTAATCTGCTGTACAGAAAAATTGTAGTTAAACTACTGAACCAGTCTTCATTCTCTTCGCAACCAAAAACCCCGATTTTATGCAAATGCATGAATCCACACCATTCCCTAACAGACTCACAAAAATAGTAACTCATATTTAGTCGGTCAATTTTAGAATCAGTTTTACTTGTATTACATTACTAGGTAATATCACAAATTCATTTATCACTCACCTAAATGCTTAAACAAACAATTAGCTATAATCCTATAATCGCAAATACATACACGAGTCTAGGCTAAAACAGAGTCCCAAACATATTTATAGAGGCCTTAACGAACGTTGGACTACACAAGAATTAAAATGAGTCAGCTTACAGCACAAAACAAAAATCTGCAAAACAGAGCCCACACGGCCTTGTGGGAGATTCTAGGCCATGTGAAGAGTCTACACGACCGTGTGAAAGAGGGGCACGCTTGTGTGAAAGAGGCACACGACCGTGTGGTAAAGACACATGCCCGTGTAAGTAGCCTGTGTAACTCACTGCGCAAATGATAAAAAATTAGCAAAATTAGCAAGCAGAGTAGACACGACCGTATGGAAAACTCACACGCCCATGTGGCTGAGAAACATGGCCGTGTGTTTAAGGCACATGCCCATGTGAAAAATGATAAAATCCCCAAATAATGATCACATCGCTGTGTGGCCAGCTCGTGTGGCACACCCCAAGCCGTGTGACTCAAGAATACCCTAATTCAACAGTGGCACACGGTCGTGTGGACTGCTCTGTGCTGCATACGCTCGTGTGGTCATAAAACCACACTGAAATTAACTGAAATCGTGAATTTTACCATCAAATCAACCTTAACCATTATAATTTCAGAAACATACCTGAAATTGCGATTCCAAGCACCAACGAACAATCGAAACGTCTCAATTCCACCATTTCTGAAAACTTATTAACCAACATAACAACTTATAAGCATTCACCCAAATTGGTACTAACAAAAGACCTAAAACAATTAACCCATAACTAAGAGGAAAGTAATAAAACAATACTAATACTTACCCGATTCCACATTTAGCAATTGAACAAGGAACAACTTTGGAAAAAAAATAACTAACGACAACAAATTTGAAATAAAAAAGAACAAAAATTGAGGAACAAAAGAGAAAGGAAAGATTAGAAGTAAAACACAAAGAAAAAAATGTTGAAACAGAGGAGTATGGAAGCCAAAAAAGGTCAAATCTAAAATTGGGGAAATAACCAAAACTAACCAACATGAGAGAAATTTTAGGAAGTTTTTATTTATTTTATTATTCTTATTATCTTATAAAATAAAAATAAATTCCAACACAAATTAATTAATAACCAATTTATCAAAAACCCTTTAGATCTTTTACCAAACATATTTTAAGAATTAAAAACAAATAATAATGCTTAAAAAGAATGATTTGCACATTGCACATGCGTGGACTCGAACTCCAGACCAAAGTCTATGCTACCAAAGACTTAGCCACAAAACCAAATGGCTCATTCTGACACTAAAACGCGAAAATCAACTTAATAGTCCCACCAAACCACTGACCCAACCAACTAACCTGAATAATTTTAACCCCAATTTTGGGGCGCTATAGTCTGCAAATGAGCACGTTAAATTGTAATATAGAATGATTTACAACGAAATACTAGGGGTATTCCAAGGATCATACCTCAGGGAGGTATGACTAAATTAAGTTAAACAGTAATAACAAACATGATAAACTAAGTCTAAATAGTTACTAGTCTACTAAATATAGTACGACTAACTATTAATTATGAATGTGAATTTAAGTACAAAGAGGAATAAATTGCTTAAATATGAAAACTAACATATTAACAATCGAAAACAAAAAAAAAAAGAGCTTGATTAATATCCATGGTTGTAATTAACCTAGAGTTAGGGATTCTACTGATTAACTATTAATCGAACTAATTAACTATTAATCAACCTGATTAATACCTTTCGACCTATAATTACATCAGCTAACCAACTTATTCCACTTATTTTTTGACCGAATGGATCTAAACTGGGCTAAATCGAATTGATTCTAAGTAGAATATCCTTTCGGTCTCATCTACCTAAATTACTACCTGGAGTTGTTAATTCGAAGGTTTTGTAACACCCCATACCAGACCCGGTCGCTGAATCTGAACTACAAGGTGCTACACTCCATGATCTATTTAACAAAAATATCCATTAATACATTTTGCATATCAAAATAGCGTAATACATATATTATTTATAACATTGTTAGCTAATTGACTTCTCCAATGAATTTAATACAATTATATATACCTTTAATTTAAGCTATAAAGTTTTTACAAGGTAGCTTTACTATTTTAACATATTCACTTAGTCTTGGAAATAATATTCTATGACCACACTTAATTAAAATTCAACACTAACCTTAAGGCTTCGCTTCTAGGTTGCCCCGCTATATGCATATTATAAGTAAGAAGTAGGTATGCTTGAGGACAGAAAATTCTGGCCTAGTCCCTCATCGAATCCTTGAATTGCCCTTTTTACCTACAATTCATAATAAAACACAGGTAAGTTCGAATGAACTTAGTGAGTTATCCATATCTTGTATCAACATAATGCTAGTAAGCTTATACTTCATGGATTAGAATTCATATTTGACTTTGTCTATACTAGGATAGTTCGCCAATCTTATTTGCGTAGTATTGACATCGCATAATTTGGCTCAACTTGTATTTGGTACATTATCTTTAATGAAACCATTGCATCTCTACTTGTGCATCTTGGAGAACAATTCAGCTTGTTCGACTACATTGGATCTAATACAAATGACTTGAGAACAAGAGATTTCACATTGGGACTATACATAATCTTGCACATATAAGGCTTCCACTTATGAGATTTCATAGACCTATAATAAAAAATACAAATTTATAGATGTTTGACATTTTGGCGGATTATACCTGCAGATTCTTTCTCCAATAATTGTCTTTGCAGACTCCTGCACAATTACTTCCTTGAGAGGTAACCCTTGTGGATTCTTACTTGTGGACTTATAGAAGAAGACCAATAGATAATTCTCATGGCACATCAATTGCACCAACAGATATAGAAAGCCAGGTTAGTTGGGTCTTGGCGAATGCTTTCTGTTGTGAATTGCTATTAATAACTTGTCTTAATGGAATCAAGTTTTAGACTCAAGTATACGGTTCCAATATTGCGAAAGATATGGACGGATTCATAAAAGAAGACTCCCATCTAGGGGTAGGTTCATAGATGATTAGCCTTATTACAGATACATATACATTTCGCATAGAGTCTTAGACAAATATATGCTTGAATAAGCAACTCACCCATTGAGGATTGATAAAGAAAAGAATTATCATATAGAAACGGGTTCATATACGCGAACTATTTCGCTGACTTCCACAGGGCAGAACCTCATGTATAACTATCATGTAAAAAAATGTGGTGGACTGCCATGTCTTACATATGTGGACTCATAAAATGCAAATTCCTAAAAGGAATTCCTCAAATAGAAACAAATTCACATAAGTGAGCTACCTCTTGGCCTCCACTGAATTATGCCGTAGCCATGAACTTGCTTTTATTCATACGGCTTAAAGCCTTAGACTCCGCAAAGTCTAATACTACACGTAAAGGGTTTTCATATCCATATGCACATATTCTACTTGCAAACCAACTGAACCTCCACAAAGCCAAATAACACGTGGCATAGAGTGCACAACATGACATATCACCCTCTATCATTTGCTAGTACATCCCTCCATACTCCGTATATCATTCATATACATGTATTTCATACACAAGCACTCAACCAATACTACTGTTAATACATGACACATCACGCCAAACATTTCATCTACACAACATGGTTAAACTTAAAACCAGTCATGCATTTGCATATCATCACACAATATGTATCACGATACATTAACATTCAGTCGTAGAATTCCTCATATTTGTAGAACACTCAGTTAAACATTCCTAACACATGATACAAAAATAAATGAACAACCATTTAAGACCTGAATTTTGGAACTCACTTGAAAGTTGACACCAAATCCATCTACTTAGCTTTTCCCTTATTTTTTGAGCCTTCTTATCCAGTAGCTAAACATAACAACCATTTTAGAAATCCAACGAAGATAGTTCACAATCATAAAAACCATAAATTTTTTACATGCAAAGGCAGTTTAACGATTATCTGCAACTTTACCTATTACAGAATATAATCAATGGCTTAATTGAAATCTTTAAATTTCTTCCCTTTTATTAAATCTGCTACTATAAAGAGGTTAGAAAGCTTATTGACGTGAAAATTTTCAATTTCTTAGGCTCAAAATTCAGTCTCTTTCTTCAATGCATAACACTCATTAATCCTTCCCTCTTTCGGAATAGACTAGAGAAAAACATGAAAAAAGAACAGAAAAAGAAAAGAATATCACCGGAGAATAATATCCCTCATTTATATAATCCTCCTATACTTCCTTCACAAAAATCAATTCAACATCAATTTGTAGATATCCCTAATCATCATGTCTCCCACTAAGAAAATTTCTAGTTCAAAAGTAACTAAACTAATGGTTAAAATCCTATCTTTTATCAACTAGTGCGTAAATTGCTCTTATTTACATTAAAGCCCACTTAAATAGAAAAATTGTTAAATTAATACCCGAGGTTAGCATTCCAACTCAAGCATTAACATTTCCATGTGTGACAACTCTCTCACCCGTAAAAAAAATTTCATCCCCAAAATTTCTTACTTACAATCAAGAAAGAGGTGGAATATTATGAAATTATTCTTTCCTTGTGCCCTCATTTTTTATGCTAATAATAATTACCTTCCCTCATCTTTACTGGAATTGAACACTTAGCACCATATTCATTTGTACTAGTTTGCTTGTAGATCGATTTACGTGGCTAAAGATAAAAGAGGATTAGATAAACCACATTAGTGTGGCGTATACTAACGAATAACCTTACATGAGATACTTTAAATAATCTTCGTACCCTAGTGCCTGGCTGATTAATCTATACATCACATAACGCGGCTAGTGCAACATGGTCTTTGTACAAAATGTTTCTTCAAACAGTTACATGAGCAGTCGCACTAGAAATAAATTTCGCAGGTAGACGCTTTTGCGGATAGTCTTATCGAAGAGACATAAGATGTAGTCTTACGGAGTGTCAAAGTATATAGCCTTAACGGATGGTTGCATTGTAGTACTCATTTTGGTGGATGCATAAAGGGGCAAACCCAAATTGGCAGATACTTGCTTACGTGAACTATATTGGTGAATATTATTGCTTTTTGAATACCAAGGGTTTAAGGAAACCCTTATAATACATTAACAACTATCAAGTACGAATTACAGGATTTGAAAAATTTATTACAATTCTTTTTAAACTTGAAACTTCTAGTGGATCATTGGCTTATCCATTCCAGGTCCAACGTCGTGACTTTGCAGGCAGTTTGCTCAAATCTTTGGAGAGAGGTTGAATGTCACGAATTTGCTACCTCAATGGTCTGACTTTGCTGCACTTTGGGGTTGACTTCTATCTTTCGCTACTGTCTCGAATATTGTGACTTCCAATGTTAAATGCCATGACTTTAGCCATAATTTACTTACCTTGTTGACCGTGCCCAAGCATGCCTGCATTAGGGCTATGAACACAAATATGAATAATAATCTAGAGGTGTCGCGACATTCTACATGGTTTCAAGTTACGTAGTTTTTTCAATTTTTAATCCCTTAGCTACTTTAACTCTACTCCTATGTAAAAATATCAAAATGCAAAATATACATAATATACACTTTTAATAAAGTTCAACAAAAAAATCAAGTCTTGCTTCCAAAATCATTCAGCATGGCTTTCGAATCCTTCATTGACTTTAAAAAAATTTGAGCTTAACGACGATGATCGTCTAAAATACTCCTACACATGGATTTATCCTTCCATTTGTCCTTCATTCAAAAGTAAAATTGTTTACTTGTAGACATGAAAGATTGACAATACCTTTGATAAAGGTCATTAGTAATGCCAGACTATATTGGTTTAACTGTATGAGAAACATTTACTGGATATACAAAGTTCCCCACATCGGCTGTAACACCTCTAACCCTTATCCGTTGTCGGCACAAGGTTTTGGAGCATTACCGAAACTTTCAAAATAGTTTTTAGATAATTCTCGTAAATTACTATTCATTAACCGAGATCATTCAAAACATCCCTTGAATGGACCCTTGAGGCCCAATACTAGCATTAGAATCAAGTCGGGACTTAATCGGGAGCTCTAAGAATTTTTCGCGAAATTTCAAAAATTTTCCAAGGTGCAAGGGCTCACATGCCTGTGTGGTCCAAGGGATTCGCCCGTGTGACCCTGGGACATGCCCGTGCTATAGGCAGTGCTCAACCCTGTGTAACTCTCTGACTTGTGCACACAGCCATGCCACACGCCCGTGTGCTAGGTTCTGTGGTTAATGAATTCAATTTGAAATTTGGTGCAGGTTTCACACGGCTGAGACACACGCCTATGTTCTAGGCCGTGTAGCATACACGGCTGAGACACAAGCCCGTGTCTCTGCCCGTGTGCTCAATTCTGAGCATCCTGTTTCTCAAAATTTTGGTGCAGGGGACACACGGTCTAACCACACACCCATGTTACAAGACCGTGTGTCACACACGGTCTAGAAACACGCCCGTGTATCTGCCCACGTGGACAAAATAAAGCCATTTCTAGCTTCATTTCTCACCCGAAATCACACCAATGGCCTACACTTAAATTCACATCCAAATACCAACCAATTCAAGCATTCAAATTAAACAAATTTTATTATTCATCATGGCATACCATTACATGCATACGTGCTTACGACCTTACCTTGGTTCATTTCATATATTAGACATAATTTGATCAACTACTTAACATATATTTAGCTACCATAGCATGACATTACAAGTATATCAAAACAACCATTACTAGCCATTCCAACGGCTAGATTACAAGCATCATTATCAAGCCAGTAATGGTCAAGTTGTCCTATACATGCCATTATACCAAAATGATTTTACTAAGTATACCCAAAATAAGCTAGTTGATAGTGTGAAGATGCTCCAATGATCTCCAACCTTCGTGAGCTTCAAAGCACTATAAAACAGGGAAAATAAAATAAAGTAAACATTACATGCTTAGTAAGTTCGTATAGCGAAAACTAAACTTACCAATCCCATTTATTAAATCTAAGCATACAATATCATGTTTTCCATCCATTTGGCTAAATTGCCTAAACACATACATTCAATCAAACATGATAGTCACCAAAATCTTCTTATCAATCAAGTAAATATAGATGAGCTCATCATGCAATATTCTTTCAAGCCATTATCATTTCATCTCATAATTCTCATACCGTGTCAAGAGTTATGTCCGTTGAATCATTGAATTTCCGATAGATTGTAACAACCTAATTTTGGGCCTAGTTGGAATAGTGGTTTAGGGAGCACGAATCTGACGTAGAAAAACTTGTTATTATTACATTTTCATGGTCTACAGTTTTATGGAATGATTTCGTGAAAATTTCGTTCGAAAATTTTGACGTTTGAGCACTCAATTTAGCAAAAAAAGACTAAATTGTAAAAAGTGCAAAACTTGAGTCCTACATGCTAAAGGTGTCTAATTGTTATGAGATTTTAAATTGAAGGTCCTTAGATGGTAATTAGACCATTTCACTTTAATTTGGACAAAAATAGACATGAGATAAGAGAATTTTAGTGTTTTAAGAAAAGGGCATTTTAGTCATTTAGTTAGTAAAAGAATTAATAATCAAATTAAAAGCTAATTTTTGCTCATCTTCTACCCTTGGCCAAATATTTCAAAGGGGAACCATAGCTAGGGTTTGCTCATCTTTCAAGCTCGATTGTAAGTCCGTTCTGGCCTCGTTTTTAATGCTCTTTACATTTTTGAAGTCGTTATCACTCGATCTATCTATTTCTACCAATAATTTGAGAAATGATT
The DNA here is from genome assembly GCA_025698475.1 of Gossypium anomalum. Lineage (NCBI taxonomy): Eukaryota > Viridiplantae > Streptophyta > Magnoliopsida > Malvales > Malvaceae > Gossypium > Gossypium anomalum. Next base: position 48,474,101 of record CM046963.1, read on the forward strand.
AAGGTCTAGGGTTTGACCTAATGGTAGAAAATGTGTGTTTGGTGTATGATAAATAGCTTTTTCTAGGTGATTGTTAATGAAAATGTCAAACGAACCTATTTGTAAAAAGGTTATAAAATGTGTGTAAATGTGTCATTAAATAAAAAATGTGAGCTGTTATAAGCATAAAAGAGGTTTGGCTAGGCTTGGGAATCGAAAAAATTGAATCTATTTCAATTTACGAGCCTAGGGACCAAAGTGTAAAAATGTCAAAGTTTAGGGGCAAAAATGAGTTAAATTTACTATTATAGATCAAGAGAAACGAGGTTCAGACCTAGATCGGGGGAAAAACAAGGTGTTTGACGAGTTGGTCCTATTTCTACTATTTTTGTACCGAGGTAAGTTCTTATGTAAGTAATTCATTATTTTAATTACGTTTTAAATGCTTTATTATTGTATGAATTGTGATTGACCATTGAACGTGTTCGACAAATTTACGACAAGAGAGAAATCCTGGTTGAACCTTAGGAATAGATAGGATACAAATGTCATGACATTAGGGTTACTAAGATTACGTGTAAGACCATATCTGGGATATGGCGTCGATATGAGGCTTCGTGTAAGACCATATCTGGGATATGACATATATATGAGACTTCGTGTAAGACCATAGCTGGGCTATTGGCATCGATACGGGATTACATGTAAGACTGTATCTGGGATATGGCATTGGTATGGTAGCGTGTGTACAGAACTCCCAAGTATCTTTTAGCATTCCAAGTGGTTCAACAGGTAATTTAATGAGTATGTCAAAAAAGAATTGTGGGTAAATCCAATTCGAGAGGACTTAGGTATGTACGAAAAACTCATATGTGATGAGCTCGTTATGTGATGAACCCTCGGTAAGGTTATGATTTGAGTAAGTTATGATTATAAGATCTTAATAATATTTATGCCAATTACCATCATGTTAATTGTATGTTAAATGTTGGTTTATGATGCCTATTATTTGCATGGGAACTTATTAAGCTATATAGCTTACTCCCCTTTTCTTTCCCTTGTCTTATAGTGTCACCAAGCTAGCTTGGGGATCGAAGACTGTCGAAGATCCACTTACACTATCAATTGATTATTTTGGGTATCAATGAATTTGGCATTTTGAGTTATGACATGTACAGGGACTTGGTTATTTTGTTATGTGTCATAATTGAATTGGCCTAATGTGTTGGCCTATATTGGTTGATAATTCATTTTGTAATGGCCATTGAGATTGGCTAATATTGGTTTAAGTATATATGCATATGATGATGTTTTCATGGATGTGGAAATTTGCATGGTTTAAGTTGATAAGTATGTGATGATTGTATGTGGTAAATGATAGCATGTGAATGATCTGTGGATGTCTTGATTGTGGTTGAATTGGTTGAATGTAATTTCTTAGATTGGTGTTATGTTTTATTGTGTAGGTGTGTGCATAAAAGGGTGACAAAATGGCTTGGTACATAGCCTTGTTTTTGTCCACACGGATAGACACACGGGTTGCCCCATGGGCGTGTGTTCCAGCCGTGTGTCCCCTGCACCTTAATTATTGAAAAATTGAATGCTTAGAATTGAGCACACGGGTAGAGACACAGGCGTGTGTTTCAGCTGTGTGGATGAAACGGCCTCAGGCACGGGCATGTGAAGTCTACACCTATTTTATGAGAAATTATGAAAATTAAATCGACTACACGGCCTAGCACACGGGCGTGTGACTTGGCCGTGTGTCTTCAATTTGTTCTTGGGTGACAAATAGAGAGTTACACGGGTTAGGGACATGGGCGTGTGTGATCACACGGCCTACCCACACGGGCGTGTCCCAAGCCACACTGGCGTGTGGCTCTTAAAACATGAAAAATTTTCTAAGTGTTGTGAAAATTTTTAAAATTCTTGGTTTAGTCCCGAACCGCTTCTAATGCATGTTTTGGACCTCGTAGGTTCGTTTTAGGGACAATATGAAGGCATATGAAAATTTTTAAATTTGGATGGAAATTTACGTCTCGGTTTTGTATGTTTGCTTGTGTATAAGTCCGATTGTAACGCCCCATGCCTGAGATTGTTACCGGAGTCAAACACAAGGTAATAACGGGCTTGATTCTTTTCCTAACACGGTTCATTTTAAAATTTTCCAGACAGGCTGGCAAACTGCGTCACAGTTACCTCAAAAATCATATCTCGAATTTGGAAACTCGAAAACTGATTCCGTAAATTTTTTCTAAAACTAGACTCGTATATCTATCTACACATTTTTTTCTAGAATTTTTGGACAGGCCATTTAGTACAGTTTATTATCTAAAGTCTCCCCTATTTCAGGGTTCAACTACTCTGACCTTTATGCAATACGACCTATATATCTCCCTGTACAAGGCTCCAATACATATGCTGTTTGTTTCTAATGAAACTAGACTCAAAAAGGAATATATACATATAAGGCATGTCTTATAGTTATTTCTGGTTAATTTATGGTAAATTTTCAAAGTCAGAACAGGGGATCCAGTATTTGTTCTGGCCCAGTTTTACGAAAACTTAAAAATCTCATAAAATACTGCTCATATGGTCGGTTCGCTTCTTCCATATGAAAATAGACTCATCAAGATTCGACTATATATTTTATTCATTATTTAATTACATTTCTACAATTTTTAGTGATTTTTCAAACTCACACCACTGCTGTTATCAACATCTATTTTAAGGCCAAATTCACCTATTTCCTAGTTTTCCATAGTACAACTAACTATTGATATACATAGCATCAATTAAGATCGGAATTAACCATTGCCAACATTTCCACACCTCTCTATAACCAAGTATAAACAAAAAGATTATAACACTATGTTTAAAATATATAAGCCATTTTCGCATGGCCTACCGAATATATATATATATACACACATTACCAAAAGGGACTTAGTTAACAACAAAGTTAGTCCTATACATGCCGTTTTTCAAAATAGAACCGAGAGAGTACCAAAAAGTGGCTTAGATAGTGTGAATGACTTCGACCTTGCCCTTCCAAATATCCGATAGCTGACGAACAAAATCTATAAAACAGAGAAATCAAAGTAACGAAGTAAGCATTTAAATGCTTAGTAAGTTCAAGTAATAAAACTTATTTATGATTCTGAAGATAACATTTTTATAACTAAATGAATATTTGCATATACACTCATTCCCGAAATCATGCTTATCTCACACACCAACCAATATAATCATACATATGGGATTAAACCTAACTAGAGGCCGGAAGTTGTTAATCAATCACGTAAGTACTATCAAAAAGGAATTTACCTTCTCGATACATATTTAAACATACCTTATCATTGGATTTGTATGAATGTGTAAATTACAAATTTTACAGCAAGATTGATCATTTCCAAATTCAAGTACTTACGGGATTTAGCCGGATGTAGCAACTCGCGTAAAAGCCTTCGGGTTCTAGCCCGGATGTAGCAACTCGCGTAAAAGCCTTCGGGTTTTAGCCCGGATGTAGCAACTCGCGTAAAAGCCTTCGGGTTTTAGCCCGGATGTAATCACTAGCACAAATGCCATCGAGCCTTAGCCCGGATAAAACCACTAGCACAATTGCCTTCGGGTCTTAGCCCGGTTGTCATTCGAATAATCGTACACATATGTCATTTAATCGTGATACATCCACATTTAATTGTTCATTACTGAAACTCACACACAAAACATTTATCAAACATTACTAATTTCGGTTAAATAGTCACATACAAGAACATGATTTTATTTGACTTTATAACCTGATTTTTATACACATTTGGATACCCATCATAGGTATAAACTAATCTCCTCATTAAACAATTCAAAAGAATCATTATATCGCTATTTATTTGATATGCTTATATGTTATAACTTAATCAAGTCATAAACTAAGTTCATTGCTCGAAAACTTACCTTATACTTTTTCTCGAACAACCTCGGTTTAGCTATTCCGCGACTTTAGCTTTTCCTCTATCGATGTTGCCCCTTTATGCTCTTGAGCTATGTTAAATGAGTTTAGTTATATTAGACCTTGTCAATATTTATTTAAGCATTAAAAACAACTCCTTGATTATTAAACACTCATTCGGCAAGAACATAGGTAGCTCATGCTACAAAAATTTTAATTCATTAGCCGAATACTCAAGTATCTATAATGAACTCTTATGACATCTTCTTCAAAACACATTCGGCTATGACCACCAATTTCTTCTTAAGGCTCTCAATCAAACCACCATCAAATGTATCATCACAAGGTTCCACACTTAGCAATGCTAATGACATTAAAACCATTCATCTTAACCGAAACTTAACTCATACACAACCTATATTCTAACCATAAAATGAGTAGAATTTTAATCAATCATCCAAACACCTTCGTGCCTAAACATCATTCCACCTACTCTCATTTTACATCTATAAAATTTCAAACCGAATATGCCTATACTTACATCATGTAAACATCAACCTTAAATTCCTTTCACAAAGCATGCTTCCGAAAATGATAAGGCAATATAACAACCCTTAACTAAACTTATAATTCCTACATATCACATTCCAAGTATTAACCTTATTCTATCATTTAATAAACAAACTTTACTCAATAACTTCATAGCTCAAATTCGGCAATTTCATCAACTTACTAAATGCATTATTTTTATTCATTGATTCAAACTACATACAAATAATAACTACTTGCAACTTAGTCATTAACATGAAAACAACTATTTATCCCATCCCTTTCTACTATAGCTGAAGGTTCAAGTTATCACACCATTCCAATTTAGTCATGGGTTAAGCAAGAAAACTAAATGACAACTCAACCATGTTAAAAAAATCCATGAATTATCAATGAACTTACCTTAAATCTAGAAAACCCACCATAGCCAATTTCTCCAAGTTCTTCCTCTTCTAACTACGGCAATGAGAATCAAGGATGGAGAAACTTTGGTTTCTCCTCCCACTAATTCATTATTCTATTATTATTTTCCATCTTTTACTTTATATATATATATTTTTTTTTAACACTAACATATAAATAACAAATAATTATTATGTGATTTAATTCATGACATGGCCGGCAACTATCCAAGGTTTGGTTAATTTGGCATGCAAATACACCCTTTTGACATTATGCACTATTAGGTCCTTATAGATTAACCTATCACATTTCAAAAGTGTTACACCTAAGTCCTATTGAACAAATTCAATGCAAATGACCAAATCAAAGCTTGAAACTTTCACACTTGTATTTAATCACTTCATAAACATGAAATATAGCTTATAATTATTATTATTATTATTTTTTTATAGCTCGGTTCTGTGGTCCCGAAACCACTTCCCGATTAGGGTCAAATTAGGGCTGTCACACCGATAATGCCTCATACTCTATTTCGATGTTGGATACGGGTAAGGGGTGTTACATGGATGCTCAAGTAGTACACTCGAGGCGTACGATTCAATAATCTGTCAATTCTTATTCAAGGGCATCCATCAGGGCACTTAATCAAGGAACACACTTTTGAGCCATATATCGTATAACAGGATTTCCAGTCCAGGCTAAATCCTTTATATAACGTATGCTCAAAAGAGTTTAATTAGGATTACCAGTCCGGGCTAAACCCTAATCATAACATATACTCGAGAGGTATTATATCTGGATTACCCGTCTGGGCTAAATCCTTTCTATAATAAGGTTAATAGGATTACTCGTCTAAGCTAATTTCCGTCCGTAACAAATGCAGGACCTTATTCATTTCAGGAAAGTGCATATATTCATCGAAATTCAATATTCAATCGGGACTTACCCCGTCAAGCATGTATTAAATTTCTCATTATAGCATTCAAGTAATGTACATCAATATAAGTCACATTCCATACAATACAACATTAAATTAAACATATTTACATGCCCAATTAAGTTACACGAACTTACCTCGACACTTGTTCACGTATAAAATCTAGTAATCCGAAACCTTTTCTTTTTCTTGATCTAACCTCGAATGTGAGTTGTCCAGATCTATATAAATAGCTTTAATCATCAATTTATCATATTTCATATTTATTTGGACTTAATTTATGTCCTAGGCAAAATTACCATTTTGCCCTTAACTTTTCCATAAATTTAAATTTCATCCTTAGGCTCGAAAAATGAAATTTGTGCAATTTACTCCTTATTCCAAGCCTAACCAAAACCCCATTACAAAATTTACAGCACATGTATTCATAAAAATTCAGAATTTTTCATCAAATTTCACAACTTTACATTTTAGTCCCTAAATCATGTTTTATCTAAAATCACTTTGTAAAAGTTGTTTATCTATCAATAATTTTTCATTTTCTACCATAAATTTCTAATTTTCAGCATATTCATCCATGACCTAAATTTCATACCTTGATAACTTTTCAAATTAATCCCCCAAATAGATAGTTTAACCTATCCCGGTTTTAAAAATATCAAAATTACTAAAAACAGGACAAGGAAACTTACCCAATTAAGCCTTGAAAGTTTCTTCTCTCTCTTTTAGGGTTACCATATAATTTTGGGGTTGAAGATGACAAAAATAATAAGATGATATCTTTTATCATCTTTTTAATTAATTAATTATTTCAATTTCCCGTTTAGTCCCTACTCTTTTCTAATTTTTCCTTGGATGAGTCACCAAAAATCTACATACTTTTTTTTAATGGTCTAATTACCATATAAGGACCTCTAGTTTTGAATTCTATAGGTATTTAGTCCTTATAGCTACTAGAATTCAACTTTTGCATTTTATGCGATTTAGTCCTTCTCGTAATTAAACACTTTTTCGATGAAATTTTCGTATCAAAATTTTCACACGACATGTCTATCATAATACGAACCATATAATAAAATAAAAATAAGCTTCATTGTCGGGTCGAATTTGTGGTCCCAAAATCACTATTCTGATTTCACTAAAAAATGGGCTGTTACAACTCTTCCCCTTAAGGATTTTCGTCCTCGAAAATCTTACCAGTGAAAAGATTCGGGTATTGCTTCTTCATAGTATCCTCCGGTTCCTAGGTAGCCTCTTCTATACTATGTCGTTGCCAAAGAACTTTTACTAATGCTACCTTTTTATTTCTTAACTCTTTTGTTTTCCAAGCTAAGATTTTGATTGGTTCTTCACTATATGTCATATCAGGCTGAATCTCTACCTCTGTCAGAGAAATAACAAGTGAAGGATTGGATCGATACCACCGTAACATAGACACACGAAAAACATTATGAATCCGATCAAGTTCTGGTGGTAAAGCTAACCAATATGCAACTGGTCCAATTTTTTCTGTAATCTCATATGGTCTAATGAACCGTGGACTCAGTTTTCTTTTGCGACCAAACCGGAGAACTTTATTCAAAGGCGAAACTTTCAAGAATACTTTGTTACTGACTTGAAATTTTATTTCTTTTCATTTCAGATCAACATAAGACTTTTGACGATCAGAGGCTGCTTTCAAACTATCTCAAATTACTTTCACTTTTCCTCAGTCTCTCGGACCAAATCAAGTTCTTACGGTGCCATTTTGATGCTAGACTAGTAACTGTTATTATAAGCAAATTCAACCAAAGGCAAATACTTTTCCCAGTTACCTTCAAAATCAAGTATACAACGTCGAAGCATATCTTCCAAGATCTGTATTTCTCGTTCAGATTGACCATCTGTCTGGGGATGAAATGCAGTACTAAAGTGTAACTGAGTGCCCAGAGCTTCTTGCAATTTGCTCCAGAATCAAGATGTAAATCGAGGGTCTCTATCTAAAATAATAGAGACAGGCACTCCATGCAATCTGACAATCTCAAAAACATATAATTCAGCTAATCTATCCAAGGAAAAATCCATACGTACTGGAATAAAGTGTGTTGACTTTGTCAACCGATCAACAATTACCCAAATGGCATCTTTCTTCTTTGGAGACAGAGGTAACCCCGATACAAAGTCCATAGTATACACTTCTAATAAAGTTCAATAAAAATTCAAGTTTTGCTTCCAGAATCATCCGACATGCCTTTTAAATCCTTCATTGAATTTAAATTTCAAGCTTGACCACGATGATCGTACAAAATACTCCCACACATAGATTTATCCTTCTATTTGTCCTTCCCTCAAAAGTAAAATTGTTTACCTGCACACATGAAAGATTGTCAATACCTCTGATCAAGGTCATTAGTAATGCTGAAATATATTATTTTAACTGCATGGGAAACATTTACCGGATATATGAAGTTCCCCACAACTACGGATGGATTTGAACACTTAAACACTTCCACATCTCCATCGATTTTCATTATTAATTCCTCTTTTTCAATGTCGATGGTAGATTTGGACGTGGCTAAAAATGGTATTCCCAGTAGAATGAGATTTTTCAAATCCTCTTCAAAGTTAAGGATAATAAAATTGATTGGGAAAATAAACTGCCTCACTTTGACTAATACGTCTTCTAAAACACCTTTAGGGTCTACCAAGGACCTATCAGCCAACTATAGTGTCATAGAGGTATCTTTTAACTCTCTTAACCCTAATTTCCTGTAAATCGATATGGGTTTTAGATTTATGCTAGATCCTAAGTCACATAAGGCCTTTCCAAAATTAAAGTCCCCTATCTCTACAAAAATAGTAAAGTTCCTTGGATCTTTAAGTTTAGGAGGGATTTTCCTAGTGGTCAGTGTACTCCATTCAGCATTGACGTTTATTTTCGCCCTTATCTTTTTACGCGTAAATATTATTTCCTTTAAAAATTTGGCATATTTAGCTATTTTGTTAATTAACTCAAGTAAATGCAGGTTAAAATTTAAAGACTTAAAAAATAATTAGAAACATTACAAATTCTTCGTCCTCTTCCTTTTTATCCTTAAGCTTTGATGAAAATGGAATCTTCTCACCATTAGGTTGGTTACCTTGCTTCGGTTCATGGTAAGCCACTTCAACCTTGTCTATTTGATCATCACCAACACTCTCTTGATTAGCACTGGGAGTATCCTCCTTCCCATTTTCAACCATTAAGGGGGGTTGGAAAGCTCAGGTTTTCCAATACTATACCCAATCGAAAAGTGATGGCGTTTATATGTTCTTTATCTTCCCTCTTAGGATTGTTTTCTATCACACCCCAAGTTTTCTTATCTACATTTTGGTAGGTTGAGAAAGTGAGGTTGGTGATGAATAGCATACGAGCTAGTTAAATTCGCGAGAATTGACTTATTTTATCTAGCGAAGTTTCTCTTACGGAATATTCATTAGGTTCTGCCATCTTGCGAATTTCTGTTCCACATTGGTTGAGCTTTTCCGTTGTAAACCTGCCATCGGCATGTCAATTGTGGTGCATAGGTTTGTTGTTTTAGAATTAGTAAGACATGTGTAGGAAACCTGTTAAGACCTATGTAGGAAATGTTGTATTTTGCATGAGACCTATAGAGCCTTGTTAATGGTGTCTAATTAGGGGAATTTTATTTAATTAGTGGAATCGTGTGTGCATGTAAAATGATTAGATAACCTGTTATAGTCGAATTATGGGCTAATTCCTATATAAATAAGATGACAACTTAATAGAGAAGGACTCTATTTTCCATTCCTCTATTCATCCTTATTCTTTCAAAAGAAACCTAGTGTGTGAAGAAGGTTCCAGTTTTTAGCTTGATTAGTAATTGACTTTTTCATGCCAACTGTTGGTAAATTCTTGATTCCTTCTTTAATTTAGTATCAGGGAATGATAAGGTTGTAGGAACCATATATATATAGTGTTCTACTGGGGTTGGAGGGAAGGAAAATGTAACACCCTTTACCCGTACCTGAGATCGAGATAGGGTACGAGGCATTACCGGACAAACATACAAACATCCAACTAAAATACGGGCTATAAAATTTCATTTTTTTTAACAACAGTATTACTTATTCTTACCTTACACCTTTACATTAGAATATGGTCACATCTAATGACCATAATTTATTCACCACATAAGCATGCCATATCATATAGCAATGGATCAAGCATGCATAATCAATTAGGTTTACAGCCCAATGATCGAATATAAACCATATCACATGGCTATATACGATTTAACCATCATAAGCCAATATTTTTGGCCAAATCATACTAACAACTATCATAAAGACTAAGTCTCTATACATGCCATTCACTTGAAAACACTTGAAATTTATCAACGCTTCACATCAACGTTCTGATAGTGTGATGCTGCTTCCGACAATCGCCAACCCCGAGCCGACCTGTTAATACTAAAAGAAATCGAGATGGGGGTAAGCTTTATGCTTAGTAAGTCCATATGAAATTAATAAGAAATTTACCAATATGTTTCCTTAGGTAAAACAACTATAATTACACATTTATTCATATTCTGGTCAAGCTGTCTACTCAAGTCATAGTCGGTAATTTATTTATAACTTGAGCTACAAGATTCCAAATTAAGATCCATTAATTTTCCCAGAAACTAGACTCACATATATTCTTACCATAAAATTTTAAGAATTTTTGATTGGGCCAATTAATAGTTTATTCATTGAAGTCTCCCCTGTTTCGCGGTTTAGTAGCTTTGACCACTCTTCACTAAAATTTAATTATCTTTTGCAACCAAATTCAAATGAGGTTCTTGTTTCTTTCTTCTGAAAATAAATTCAATAAGGAATCCAAGCATATAAATTATGTTCCTTAAATATTTTTGTACAATTTTTAATGATTTTTACAATTCAGAATAGGGGATCACGAAATCAGTCTGAGCCAGTCTTACAAAAATATAAATATCTCAAAATACAGAATTCCTTTGTTTTCTCTATTTATTTTATAGGAAAATAGATTCAATAATATTTAATTCCATATCTCATTCCGCTTCTAGTTCAACTTCTACCATTTTTGGTGATTTTTCAAAGTCACTCCCCTGCTGCTATTTTATACTGTTTATCCCAAATTTCATTCCTTCACTAAAATTTCTTATTATCAACTTTCAAGATAATACTTACCCATATTCATCTTATCAAAAATTCAATCACATATCTAACTCATAATTCAAAACTCATATATTCATATTCTGGTATTATCCCACATTTTTTTTTCACGTTAAATTTCATTTAGCAACTTGTTTCTCCCGGTGAACACTTCGGAAAGTAACGATATCCGGTGGTTTTAACACATAGCTCCACCTTCTGTAATTAATGCCCAACTTAGTGGTATATGCACATAGCACCACACTATTGGGCTAACATGTAATTGTGGCATACGCATTTAGCGCCACTTTTCAAATTAACATGTATAACCGTGGCATATCCACTTAACACCATGTTACATGTTTCAATATGTGTAATCGTGGTATATCAACTTAGCACCACGTTACACGTTTAACCATGGTATATCCACTTAGCACCACGTTAATGAATCAATAAATGTAACCGTGGCATATCCACTTAGCACCACGTTACATGTATCAATATGTGTAATCGTGGTATATCCACTTAGCACCATGTTACATGTATAACCGTGGTATATCCACTTAGCACCACGTTTTTTTCATTCCAAAGGTTCAACTGAGATTTCCTCATTTAATCTCAATTCATCTACCAAAAATCACCGTTTGTGTCCATTAATTGAACAATACTAAAACTTAGTTCACATGTCATAAAATAAAATATTATAACATAATAAAACAATACATTATTTACATATAAACTTACATCTCATATACTATTAAAGCAATAACATTAAAATACACATTGCATTATTAAAAATCATATGAACTTACCTCGTATACGAAAATGACCATTTTTACCATTTAAGTCCACTACTTGGTATTTTCTCGATTTTAGCCCGAATCTCGATTTCCTTAATCTAACATTACAAATATAGCTCATTTATTACTCACATTATTCAAATGGGTCCATAAATCATATTTTTACAAATTTGCATTTTGACCAATAAACTTTTGCATATTTGCACTTTTGCCCCAAGGTTCGGAAATTAAAATTATTCCTATTTTCTTATGTTTTATGACATGCTGATCATTTTTCCCTTCTATGGAAACATCAAATTCTCACTCTAACATGTACTTATGAACATTAGGTATTTTTACCGATTATGTCGTTTTACTCGTTTTCACGTAAAATCGCTTAGCAAAAGTTTTTTAACACAATTTCAAGCTTCATATTCTACCATTAAACATCAAAATACATGCATATCATTCATGGGTAAATTTTTAAACATAAATCCTTGCTCAAAATAATGGTAGAAATGAGCAGATCATGTTACCGGGATTTCAAAAATACATAAAACATTAAAAACGGAGCTCGGAATCACTTACTATTAAGCTTGGAAGCTTGGCCAAACCCTAACCATGGCTGCTCTTGGTACATTCTGCTGTAGCAAGAAGAAAGGGACACATTTGGGGTTTGAAATTTGTCTTTTAATTAATTTTACCAGTAAATGACCAAAATGCCCTTTTTACTATTCTTTCAAAATTTACCCAACCAATGCCATTTTTGTCCAACAAGTTATACAATGGTTTAATTATCATTTAAAGACCTCCAATTTAAAATTTCATGACAATTAGACACCCCTAACATGTAAAACTCAACTTTTACACTTTTTACAATTTAGTCCTTTTTACTAAATTGAGTGCCCAAACGTCAAAATTTTTGAACGAAATTTTCACGAAATCATTCCGTGAAATCGTAGACCTTAAAAATATAATAAAAATGAAAATTTTCTCATCGAATTTGTGGTCCCGAAACCACTGTTCCGACTAAGCCCAAAATCGGGATGTTACAGAAACAACCTTCTAGTTAACGTTTGTATGTTTTCGGTCCTTATTTTTACATTAAATATTAGTTGTCTCTGTACTTAATGGAGTGTTTAATTTTATTTATTTGAAGAAATGGGAGAAGGCCTTAGTGCAAAAGGGAAAGAACACGTAGAATAGGCAAAGCTTTTTTTGGTAATCTCTGGTGAATTCCTTGTGTTCCTGTTAAATCTATGCTAATTTCATGATATTGTTGTCTTACAAGTAAGTAAGTTTATTTAAAATCAATTGTGCATGTCCATGTTAACAAAATAACATGATAAAAATAGTATATGCATGAATGATTGTAAATGGATACTCTTACTTGGCACACAAGCTCCTTATTCGGATTGGTGGAAGGGGGAAATGGTGAAAACTATTGAGATGTGATGGGAGAAATGTATGGAAATTATGATATGATATGATATGAGATTTACCTCAGGTAGGGCATGTAAATGCGAACCACGATTGGTGAATGCCTTGGCCTTGCGAGGGAACATGTAAGTGTTCGAATTAACAAGGAGGATTTTAAAAGGTTCGATTGGATATTTGAAATATCAGCTCAATAGAGCAATACCTTGAATATGAAATCGTGAATCTTCAAAGCAATATGTGAATCAGAAGCTAACCAAGGAAGGGTTAGATGAACAGTCCATGCAAAGCATGCAAGTGTTACGTAAGGTTAATGCACGTGAATAGTGCTTTGATGAATAAGTATCCGCGTGAATTGTGCTTAACAATGAAAATTATCTGCATGTGAACTAACTTTGGTTCTGGTGTGGAATTGTTTGTGTTTGTGATTAGACATAACTAATATTTGCATGAAAAATTAAGTTACTAATGGTTGCATTCAGTAATAGATAGTATCTACCAACAAACCCTAATTGTTTGGTGTTATGGATCTGCCAATGGATCGTACACAACTATATTTGTGTATCCGTGTGTAAATTGTTGTTATTACTAAGTGTTGTAAAAGCCTAGCTTAATTTCACTTCTTGTAAACCCTATTCAAAAGTTTATTATTTATCCTTGGAACGTACTATGTTCGTTATGAACTTAATTAGTTTCCCCTACCATTTCATGATCTATTTAGAAGGTGGACTTTTGAAGGTACTTAGCCAGTCAACGATCTCTTTTGTGAGCCATATATCATTCTGTTGTAACATGTATATCAAATCAGGGTGGTCAATTTGAATTTCTTTTATATAACTGTTTGTATATAGTGAATGATGGCACTTTGCCAATTTATTAACCTTTATGTTTTGGGAATTAAGGCTTACTCTTATTTTCCCTTGATTTGTGCCTTAATTCTTTTAATCCACTGAGGGACCTTTTGGAACATATAAATTTTATTTTTTTCTGGTCTTGTTTTAAAAGTACTTCACCAAACTTTATTTTAAGATTGTATTGTTAAAATCATATTGATTGGCTTAACTACTAAAACTAATGTTTATTTCATTCGAAATGTTTTCTATTTTCCGGTATCATCACCGTTCACTGGTCAGATGGTCGGATTGGGGTGTTACATTTTTTATATTATTGGGAATACCAGTGCTTCCTGGTCTTTTCCGATTCTGGAACATTTGGTTAAATTGGCTCTGCATCTAATTCATTTGCATTTGCATCTGATGAATGTTAGCTCACATCGAATGCATCTCTTTGTCCAATTTACCGAACTTAAGCTCATATGATGTGTGTGTTGGAAGAATCCCTATTCAAAAATAATTTTCTTACATAGCGAAAAATTGAAATTTTGAAAACTGACCTGGTTTGTGGTATTTATAGCAAAAAACCCTAATCGAATTCATACATATGTTTTCGGCTTAGCAGACGTTTATTGTTCTTGGCTTTCAACCAAACAATCTTCTCTACTATTCTCGTACCACGAACTACTTCGAGTATGGGCTCAAACAAATTGAATTGAAACACATAACTAGAAAAGGTTCTCTTTTATTTGGGGTGAAAACAAAAATATATTTTATTTGGGGTAGAATTGGTATTCTGGAAAAATATATTTTATAGTTGAGAATAAGTTCTCTATTTTAAGTTGGGCTACATCATACAACATTTAAGTTGGGCATAATATAGTCCCGTAAAGTGCGACTGTGTTATTCCATCGGCTCCTCTATTGGCTAAATCGAATCTTTAGGTGGTGGAACCTAATCTTTTTTCTCTTCAAATAGTGGGTTTTCTCGAGGTGGATCAAGATTTTGTGGTTCGTCCCTCAAAACTAAGACTCTTCTTACTCTACGTAACATTCTTTCTGGTTTAGGATCTAACTCAATCAAGTTGTTCCTACTTCGATTCATACACTGCAAAGAAAAATAACTAAATGAATTAGCAAAAATTAAAAAAACAAATTGCAAAATTAAAAATTAAAATGTTGTATCTAAAATTTATGAATTCATTACTTATCCTAACAAGGTAGCAAAATTTTCTACTAATTCAATTAAACACCAAAACCTCCCCAAAAATGGCGCCAACAACCATTTATATTTATCTACTTTTTCCACTTATATTTCTACTTGATGGATCTAAACCAAGCTAAATTAAATTGATTCTAAGTAGATGTTGAGTGTAAATAATGCAAATGTGCTACCGTAAACGTCGCTTGAAGTAATATAATGACGAGTGAGTATCGTCTCCACAAGGATCGGAAGTTGATTTGAATTGGTAGGTATTATTGAAGATTTGAAGAATGAAATTGTGCAAAAGGAACAAAGTATTAATTGGTGAAGTGAATTAATGAATGAACTAATAGTATCAATTGCAACTGAAAAATGACCAAACAATCTTAATGTCGTGGCAATTCACAAGGAACAAGTAGATAATATTTTTGTTGTTGAATGATAATGGTTGGAATTACTCAATGAATATTTTCATAACATAATAATGCCATGACAAAGTATGACTAAACTACTGCCCAAATATTTACTACTGTAGTCTACATCTTTCGAGAGTTAAACACTAATTATTATTCGGAGCATGTGTATGTCTACAAGGCTCAAGAATGATAACCCCACTAATGTTCTATACATGTACAGAGCACATCTTCTATGTCTAGAGTGCTACGAATATTATTTCAAGTACTCACCTGTATCAATTGATTAATAATCTAATGTATTTAATCCTTTCAGATTCAAATCCATCTAAGTTCATAACATGCAATCAACTATGTCTAAAGCTTGTATGCATGCATTCCAAATAAACAAAAACTGAATGAAACAATAATTGTAATGACAAGCATATCATGGGTGTTACAGTTAATTCAATATTCACCCAAATAATTCCAATCCAAAGATAATTATCTCATGGGTTGGGTAATGAAATCCAAAATTAAATCATTCATCAACATACTTCAAGTTTCACGAATCATAGAATTCAAAACCAATAAAACAAAACAAGGTTAGTATTGTAGGAAGTTCTCGCTGCACTCTAACTTTTTATCCATATTCTATGCAAAACCCAGGGCATATTTCTCTTCCCCTCTTTACGTCTCTGATCTCCCCTTCTTTAACTGCCCTATTCTTCTTCTCTTCTAAATTACTCCACTGGATTCTGTGCAGAGAGAGTAACTACTCTATTTCTTTTTCCTTTTTCCTCACAATCCATGTTTTTCTTTTCTTCTTTTCTCCTTCCTCCTTTTATAGGGTAGATCCGTCCCTCTCAACACACATATTTTGCTTATCTTTTTAGGGTGATTTGTCTAGTACACATAAAGCTAGCTGAGTGTGACGTGGATTGAGTGCTGCGTCATCTTCCTAAAATTACCATGGCATTTTTATTGGAAATCTATCCCATTATTTGCCGTGGCAACGTTTCACCTCCTTCGTTTTCTTTTGCTATTCATCTTTTCCTTCTTCTTTCCTCTTTCATCCTACCTGCACCTATTACCAAAAGCTACCAAACCTCTTTCCAGCAATTAAAAGTAACATAAATTTACAATTAAAACACAATCCAAGCTTTAGTGTGTAATGCTCTAGTAATAAATCTAAAATGCAAACATATTTTCTTAATTACAAGCAAATAATTCAGTTTAGAGGCCTGGATTATAACTCTTTTCAAGAGTTATCACACCTCCAAACCTAAATTTTTGCTTGTCCCCAAGCAAATATGTATGAGTATGCATGAAAGCAAGTATACATGAATTTGCTAAAACATTACAATTACCAAATATATCACTGGACTATCTGAAATATATTTTTCACCTCTATTCTTCGCAGTCTTCTAAATAAAAAAAAAATTGGTTCGAGTTTTATAGATTTGTTTAGCAAATGAAGTGCAAAAAATGTTTCCTCAAAATAAAAGTTCCTTAATAATTATGCAATTATGGCTATAGCAGACCTCTCCTAATATAATTAAACTATCTTTCCTCTAAATTCAATTTCACTATTCTTAATTATTCAAAATTTTAATTAAATTATTACTTTCTATAAGGAATTCATTTTGTCACATGATTTCTTTACTTGACAACCTCAATGGAGCAAACACTAGACTACCAGATATTACATCATGCCACAATTTGAATGGAATTCACTCATAAACCTAAGGCTTTTAACTAAATAGATGAATGCAGCAAACAACTACCTCCTTAGCTATTCAGCCTATCACCTCAGAAGAGTGTCCCTAAATTATTATTACATTTTTTTAATCACTCTTATTTGACCTCATTTTTTTGATCAATAATACAATGGAGCAAACAAAGCATTATTGACCTACTCAATAAATTAAA
The DNA here is from genome assembly GCA_025698475.1 of Gossypium anomalum. Taxonomy (NCBI): domain Eukaryota; kingdom Viridiplantae; phylum Streptophyta; class Magnoliopsida; order Malvales; family Malvaceae; genus Gossypium; species Gossypium anomalum. The sequence goes on from CM046963.1 coordinate 48,491,647, forward strand.
ACATTGGAGTGCAAAACTATTGCTAAGATATTACTTATCATTTACGAACAGATTATTGAATTTAGGATTAAGAAATTCTAGATGCATTAAAAGAATCCTACTACAGACTTAATCGCATTGATACTTAGGTTGTTCTACTTTTAAGAATCAATTTTCAAATAGTTATCCTAAGCTAAACAGACCTAACTACTCGAACAATTTTCTAAATTTATCAAAGAATTATTATCCTCATCGAATATCATAGACAAAAAAATATATACTTAGCAAAGTCTGGCAATTGTTTGACAATTGTATGTCATGGCAAGTTAAATGACAAGACAAAAAATATTAACATACATATCTAATGCAACCTATATGCACAACACACCCTCAAACTCTAGGGATGCATTGTCCTCAATGCAGAAAAATGAAAAATGTTAGAGAATATCGATTTAGAAATATAGAAATGCAATGGTAAAGAAAAATGAATGCATGAATTAGAAATAAAAGCTTGGACAGAATGTTTGTTACTCTTAAGTTGGTTTGGTAGACTTTTTGGTGGCATGTTTATAACACTACTGCCTCTTAGATTCACCATCCTCAGTTAGGACTGCTTTTGCAGTAGTTTTCTTGTAACGTTTCCTTTTATGCTGACTAATAGGCACCTCATCTTTTGAATCAGAGTTTGATTTTGTGAGCTCATCGATCAGTTGATAAACTGCACATTCTTGTGCAGTCATAGGTGCTGTCGCTCTTGGTGTGGTGGTAGTGGTAGTGGTAGTGTTGGCAAGTGCAGGGGCTTGAGTCAGATTATTATCTTCCTTTTAAGATTCAACATAGATAGATTCAATTATCTCTGCTTCTCTGTAGTATGTTCTTCACCCTCATCCTCCTCCTTCTCGGGTTCTAACAATAGCTTCTTAGGAAAAATAGGGAATGCGGGTATCGAGTGAGTGAAGTTCTTTTGAAGGGACTTCTTAACAGCTTTGTCCTTATGTCTAACATAGCCCCAAAATATGGCCATTTCCTCTTGAGCCTTGCCAAGGTCCATAACCATCAGCTGTTGTTGTTTTTCTAGTTTTTGAAATTATTGCTGTAAGGCCTTTAGAGACTTGAGGACCTTCTGCTCAAATGCAGTCTTAGATGTTGATGGAGCAGCACTAGTGGGTCGGGGTAGAGAAGATGCCGGAGAGGGATCTGAATGCCGTGGCAGTTCTTTGCCTAAAAATTTCAAAGCAATGTGCTTATTAATGGCACTTTTGTTAAGGGTTCGTTCTTCATTGACTTGAAGAGGAACCTTGACCTTCTGATAATGTGTGGTTATAAGCGACAGAAAGTTTAAAGACTGGCATTTTTCATAGGAAAATGATGGACCTTTCAAAAGATAATGTTCCCAACATTTATCTTTCATCCCATTATAATCGAGTGAAGAAGTAGCAGACGTTCCTTCAAGATTGTAGAGTTGTGGGTAGATGGAATGAGACAATTTTTGAGGAAATGATACCATACCCTATAGTGGGGCTTTAAAGTTACCCTATCAATGGTGTAACAATCATTCCCAGAGACCATCCACTAGGTGCACTCCATACAAACATCAGTGAGCACATGATTTATTTTTTTTGCGGTTATTGTCTTCAAGAAATTAGCATGTTCATCTAGGCCATCAGAGAACCCGTGTTGTGCATTTATAGACTCGGCATCAAATAGTACTGAGGCACCTAGCACATAGATAAAGGCATCTTTAGGAGAAGTAAGATGAGCATAGAACTCCTTTACCACTTGAGGGAAAACATCATCAGGATGTAGACAGAAAATTTGCCATCCATGTTGCTCCACAACAGAGGAAATGGCTTTAGTATAGGGGCATCTTGAAAAAGAAATCCCTTTTCCAAGCACAGAGGCTGTTTGAAGATGTTCTGGTGGTACTTAGTTTCTGTTGCCTTGCTGAAAAATGCATGCGACTATGCAGTAATAGAAGTGGATGGTGCTTGTCGAGCCATGGTAACAAAGATGATAACTGTAAGAATGAAAAAAAAGAGACCTTTAAAATTTTAGGAGAAAACAAAGGGCAAAATAGCAGAGAAATAAAATGAAGGTAACGATGAAGAGAAAACTAAATTGGCTAGGGTAAAAACTTAAAGGTAAAGAATCTGTGACGTGGGTGATAAGATTGGGCCTTAATCATGGTCTGACAGAAGTAACAGTAAATATTTAAGCGAGAAAATTGTAATATTGAGTAGATTAAGTAAACTAAAAAAATGACTAATAAAATGAATGGAGTTAAGGCCGAGAAACCTGGGCCCTACTTATCTGGAAAAAAAAGAAAATAAAGTTAATGAAATTTATTGATTCAATTGAAATAAAGAGATTAAAAACTAGATAATTAATTAAATTATGCAAGCAATAAATATTAATTAACTTGAAAAAATGATAAAGTTTTATCCCGACATATAGGAGTGCCAAAGTAATGCTTTAATCGTTGGCCATTGACTTTGAAAGTAGACCCATTTTGTTTGTATTTGACATCTACTACTCCATGAAGATATACCGAACAACTTCGAATGGACTTGACCACCGAGAATTTAATTTGCAAAGAAACAATTTAAGCTTGGAGTTGAAAAGGAAGACTTGTTGTCCAAGAACAAATTGTCATGGAAAAATTTTACTGTCATGCCATCGTTTGGTCTTTTTTTTATATAGCTTGGCATGTTCATAGGCTTGAATTCAAAATTTGTCCATCTGATTCAGCTTTAGTAAGCGATTGTTTCCAGCAGATTTCCAATCCATATGGAGTTTTTTGATTGTCCAGAATGCCTTGTGTTCCAGTTTAACAGGCAAGTAGCATGGTTTACCATAAACCAGTTGGAAAGGTGACATACCCAATGGTGTTTTGAAAGCTATTCGATATGCCCACAAAGCTTCATCCAATCTTGCCGACCATTCTTTCCGGGTAGGAAGGACTACCTTTTCCATAATTTGTTTAATCTCTCTATTAGAAATTTTTGCTTGTCTATTCATCAGGGGATGATATGCCGTGGCATTTTATGTCTCACCCCATATCTCTTAAGAGTATTGGTAACTAATATTTTTATGAAGAAATTTTTATGAAGAATTTTCAATATTGATTTGGCATCATTTATGGGTAAAGTTGCAGCTTCAAACTACTTGGAACCGTAGTCAACAACGACCGGTATGTAGATATTACCCCAATAGGGTGGAAATGGCCCCATGAAATCAATTCCACATAAATCAAAGAGTTCCATTTCTAAAATATTTTACAAGATCATTTCATATCTTCTTGATAGATTTCCAGTCCTTTGACAGAGATCACAAGCCTTACAGAATTCATAAGTGTCTTTAAACATTGTCGGCTAATAAAAATTAGGTTAGAGAACTTTTGCAGCAGTTCGCATACCCCCAAAGTGGCCTCCATATGGTGCCGAATGATAGTGATGTAGAATACTCTACATTTCATCATTTAGAATACATCTTCCAAGGATCTGGTCTGCACACTGTTTGAATAAGAATGGCTCATCCCAATAGTACTGCTTAACATTGTAGAGGAATTTCTTTATTCCTAGACTAGAGAGCTTGGGTGGCAACAATCCACTGACAAAAAAATTAACAATGTTAGCATATCATGGTAATGCCATGGCAACCAGCAACTGCTCATCAGGGATTTCAGCTTTAATTAGCTGAATATTATCGTCTTCATTCCTTGCTTCCAAGCATAATAAATTATCAACCACTTTATTGTCTGTGCCCTTCCTATCTTTAATCTCTAGATCAAATTCTTGTAGTAGTAATATCCATTGAATTAATCTGGGTTTAGCATCTTTCTTGGTCACCAAGTGTTTGATAACAGAATAATCTGTATACACTGTGACTTTAGTGCCCACAAGATAAGCTTTGAATTTTCAAAGGGAAATACCATAGCTAACAACTCATTCTCAGTAGTGGTGTAATTTAGGTGTGCATCTGTCAGAGTATGGCTGGCATAGTATATAGCATAAAATACCTTGGCTTTTCTTTGTCCTAGGACTACTCCTATCGCAAAGTCACTTGCATCACGTATTATTTTGAACGGTAAGGTCCAGTCTGGTACATTGATTATTGGTGCTGTGACCAATCGCTTCTTCAATTCCTTAAATGCTTACAAGAATGGCCCATCAAAATTAAAAGATCTGTTTTGTTCCAATAATTTACAAAGAGGTTTGGATATTTTGGAAAAATCCTTGATAAATCGATGATAGAATCTTGCGTAACTGATGAAGCTTCGAATACCTTTTACCAGCATAGGTGGTGGCAATTTGTCAATAACCTCAATTTTTGATTTGTGAACAGTAATTCCTTGCTGTGAAATCTTATGTCCTAGAGCAATGCCCTCACAAACCATGAAGTGGCATTTTTCCCAATTCAGCACAAGATTGGTTTCTTAACATCGACAAATGACTAATTTCAGATTTCATAAATAGTCTTCAAATGTATCACCAAATACTAAGAAATCATCCATAAAGACTTCTAAGAATTTCTCCACCACATTCAAAAATATAGCCATCATGGAATGCTAAAAAGTTGTAGGGGCATTACATAACCCAAATGGCATTATTTGAAATGAAAAAGTTCCATACGGACAAGTGAATGTAGTCTTCTCCTGATCAGCAGGCGCTATGGCAATTTGATTATACCCTGAGTATCCATCCAGAAAATAGTAGAAGGCTTTCCCTGCTAGCCTATCCAACATTTTATCAATAAATTACAAAAGGAAATGGTCCTTCCTAGTTGCTTTGTTGAGTTTCCAATGATCCATGCAAACCCTCCATCCCGTGACAGTACGGGTGGGAATAAGTTTGTTTCTATCGTTGATGACCACAGTGACACCCTTTTTTTTTTTTTGTACACACAGCACAGGGCTCACCCAGGAACTATATGAAGTTGGGTAGATGATTCTAGCATCCAACCATTTCATGATCTTTTTCCTTACCACTTCCTTCATGATGAGATTCAGTCTCCTTTGTTGCTCAGTAACAATCCGGTTTAGACCCTAGTTAGAATAGTGGTTTAGACCCTATGATATGTGAATTTATATCTGCGAAATGTTTGTGATTTAATTTGTCTGTTTCTGTGCTTAATTATTAAAAAGGACCTAATCGCGTAAAATGTAAAAGTAGCCTTCTATTTGTTGAAGCACCTATTTCATTTGGCTTTCTAAAGAAAGGGTCCTTTTTGTCCATTGAAAATGTTAATGGACTTAAATAACCATTCATTAAATGGTTGTATAATGGTTTGCAAAAGGGAAAAATGGGAAAATTGTTATTAAAGTATTATTAAATAAAATAAACATGAAATGGCCATGCATTTAGTTCATCTTTGGCTGAAACTTCAAAAGAAAAAGAAATAAAAAGAACAAGCTAGGTTCGGCCTTGTCTAAGCTTGATCAAGGTATGAATTTTTGTCTATTCTTGATAATTTCTACGTTTCTGTGATCATTGCTTCGTGTTCTTCAAAGCCCATGTCTAAATTTTTGTTTCGGATAAAGATTTCATGAAATGCCATTGTTGATATCATGAGTTTGGTGATGTTTTTGGATGAATTATGAAGGCTTGGTAGATGATTTATAAGTTTGGTCTTTAAATTTTGATGAAATAGAACTATTTGGGCTAATTTGTGAAAATGAGGTTTTGAAGGACTAAATTATGAATTAAATATGTTATTTGTGCTTGTATGGAAGCTATGTATATTTGACGAAGCTATAGTCTTGGTAAATTTTGCATATTTGTGATTTTGTGAAAAATAGACTAAATTGTTAAAGTGTAAAAATATAAGGGATAAAATGCAAAGTACCCTAAATATGTGTTCATGGATTATTTTGAATGAAATGAATGATTGAATGGTTGAATTTGAATTGTATTAGATCAAGAACAAAGAAAATCGGACATAGATTGAGGGAAGTCTAAAATAGTTAAATAATCAACTCGTTCCGTCTGAAATCCGTACGAGGTAAGTCAAATTACAATTACGTGTTAAATTAGCTAAATTCTGCATATATAAACCATAATTTGTATTGGACGGTGTATATAAACCATAATCTGTATTGGATGGCCTTGAGAGCCTGATGAATAGATTTTGAGTAAACTCCGATAATATGCTAGTATCTGAACAGCTCTGTATGCCTTTAAAAGAACGTTGGTATTGATCTGAGTTATCGTGTAAGACCGTGTCTGGGACTGTAACGCCCCCACGCCCGAAACCGTCACCGGAGTCAAGCTTGAGGTGTTTCTAAACTTATCTTACCTTTTAAACAACTCTAAACCACTTATTTTAATTTTCGGAATAAACTATTTTTCTGCATCATAGCTGCTTAAAAATTAATTTCTTGAGTTTCAAAACTTGAAATTAAGATCTGTAAATTTTTCCTGAAACTAGACTCATATATCTATCTACTAATTTTTTTCTAGAATTTTTGACTTAGCCAATTAGTACAGTTTATTAGTTAAAGTTACCCCTGTTTTAGAATTCGACTGCACTGACCTCTACTTACTACAAACCACTTTTCTCCTATACAAAATTAATATAACTATACCGTTTGTTTCTATTAAAACTAGATTCAATAAGGATTCTAACCATATAAATTAAACCACCTAATTATTTTTTTACAATTTATGGTGAATTTCCAAAGTTGAAACAGGGGATCTAGAATTTTCTCTGACCCTGTTTCACTAAAACTCAGATATCTCATAAAATATAATACTTTTACCTGTTTTGCTTATTCCATAAGAAAATAGACATAGTAAGCTTTAATTTCATATATTACTCACCATCAAACCATGTCTCTACGATTTTTAGTGATTTTTCAAAATCACATTATTTCTGATACTTGAATCTGTTTTTAAGTTACTTTCACATTTTTCTTAGTTTTCATGTGATAGTTACTACTTATTCATACATACAATTAAACATGTATATCATCAGCCATTCTATTAGTTAATCACTAGCAAGTATTTACACATCATTCATTGATCATATCATATCAAAAGAAACCAAGTTCCTATACATGCCATACACAAAACTAAACGTCTAACTATACCAATGTGATTTCTTCGATAGTGTGATCGGGTCTCCGACGTTTCCTTCGATCCCGAGTGGCTTGATAAAACTATAAGAAAAAGAAAATAAAGAGAGTAAGCACTAGGCTTAGTAAGCTTACAAGCAAATAAATTACAACATTCAAACATAATGAATGATTATACATAATGTCACCTAGCCTCATAAACTTTCTTTACTTCTCATTTTCTACCTTCTTCTTTACTTACTTACCTTCTTTCTTACCGACCTTTCACTATTCATAAATATAATCTACCTTCCCTTTTGCTGATAATTCACTGTAATTTAACGTGTACAATGACCCATTGAACCACTCGGAATACTAAGGATACCGGGTCGTTCTCGTCTATCAATATCTCGCCAATGCCATGTCTTCGACATGGACTTACATGAATTATTCTGTCTCCAATGCCATATATATATATCTAATATGGGCTTACATGGCTCATTCCTGTCTCCAAAGCCATATATCTGATATGGACTTACATGGCTCATTTCTGTCCTGTCCTGTCCTGTCAACCCCAATATCCTAACATTCCTAAGGTTCAAACGGGGCTTCCTAATGCTCTTTCTCTATCACTTTGCCTTTAATTTGACTTTAAATATTCTCATAAAATAAGTATATAAATGCTGGAAATTTACAATAATAATGTAAAATAAAAGAATATTGCATTTATTTACTGTAAACTTACCTCGTATGCAAAAATAGCTACTTTTACCATTTCGTCCACAACTTGGTATTTTCTCCATTTTAGCTTGAATTTCAGTTTTCCTTGCTCATGGAGCTTGAAAGCTTGAAACAAACCCTAGCTATGGAGAACCCTTGAAATTTCGTCCTAATGAAGAAGATGGACAAAAATTGGCTTTTAATTTTGTTTTTAATTCATTTTACCCCTAAATGACCAAAATGCCCTTACTACTAAACTTTCAAAAATTCCTTCCATGTCCTAATTTTGTCCATGAACTTAAAATTGGTCAAATTGCTATTTAAGACATCCTAATTAATATTCTAATTCAATTTTATGCAAAATACTTCTAGAACACAAGTTTTGCAATTTATTCAATTTAGTCCCTAATTTCAAATTAAGTACTTTATGCATAGAATTTCTTCACGAACTTTTCACACAATCATGCAAACATATCATAGACCTCAAAATAATAATAAAATAAATTTTTCTACTCTCGAATTTGTGGTTTCGCAACCACTGTTCCGTTTAGGCCCTATTTCGGGATGTTACATTTCTCCCCCTTTAGGGATTTTCGTCCCCAGAAAATCTTACTCGTGAAGAGATTTGGGTACTTGTTTTCACATAGCCTCTTCGAGTTCCCATGTAGCCTCGTCTACCCCATGTAGTCGACTATCTCTCAAATATACAACTCGGCCAACTTGTCAAGTGAAAAATCCATACTGAACCGGGATAAAATGAGCCGACTTCGTTAACTTATCAATCACAACCCATACTGCATCTTTCTTTCTCGATGTAAATGGCAATCCTGGCCGACAGATCAAGCATCTAGAAACAAACTCTGAAATGTCCCTTTTCATTCCTACCCACCAAAGACATTTCTTCAAATCATTATACATCTTTGTACTACCGGATGAATAGACAAAAACTACTATGTGCTTCCCCTGTAAGATCTTTCGAATAAGCTCATCATTCTTCGATACACATACCTGGGTGATAATCAATCACTAGCTCATAATCTTTAATCAACTCTAGCCATCTTCTTTGCTTCAATTTCAAACTTTTGTGATCAAGTGAATATGTGGCACTTCTCACCGCATACAAATGATGTCTCCAAATCTTCAACGCAAAAATAATGGCAACTAGCTCTAAATCATGTATCGGATAGTTCTTCTCATGTGGCTTTAGCTATCTAGAGGCATAAGCAATTACCTTCCCTTCCCTGCATAAGTACACAACCAAGTCCATTCATGGACGCATCATCGTAAATCACAAACTCCTTACAGGTTCGGTTGTACTAAAAGCAGAGCTTTAGTCAATAATGCTTTTAACTTGTCAAAACTCGTGACACTTCTCAATCCATTCAAACTTGATATCCTTTCACGTAAATCTTGTCAACGGGGTAGCTATCATGGAAAATCCTCTACAATATCCGGCAAGACCAAGAAAACTTCTAACTTCCGATACATTTCTAGGAGGCTTCCAATCAACAATGGCTGAAATCTTGCTCGGATCAACCTTTATACCTTCTGAAACAATATGTCCAAGAAAACCAACTTCTCGTAACTGTAATTCACTTTTATCGAACTTGGCATACAACCGATTATCTCTCGAATATGTAAATCGTTCTCAAATGCTCTGCATGCTCGGTCTCATCATGAGAATAAATCAAGATATCATCAATGAACACAACTACAAACTTATCCAAGTCACGGTCTAAAAATTCGGTTCATTAAGTCCATGAAAATGGCAGGAGCATTAGTCAAGTCAAATGGCATCACAAGGAACTCATAATGACCATACCTAGTCCGAAGCAGTCTTCAGGACATCTAACTCTTTAACTCATGGCCGATAGTATCCGGATCTCAAATCTATCTTGGAGAACACAGTAGCTCTCTTGTTTCAATTCCTGAGAATTCCTTTCTCTTACGGTCAATAAACCCCCGATCGATGTACTTTTTACTAAATTCCTCCCTGAAAGAAATCCCAAGTGATCCTCTCCTTTGGTACAACTGATACAAGTGTCTTCCACCAGTAGTAGGTGAGTCTCTAAGAAGTGATATTACACATTTCATACATTCCTCTCGTGTACAAGATAATTCATCAAAGACTACGATAGTATTTTCTAACCAAAATTTTGCTCTTCTGCGCATCATCATGTTTTGTTGCTCGGAACTCTTCGCCCTTTGTTTCCGATTCTATCAACTGGTGGCTTTTCTCTTATCATTGTACCTATGACTGGGAAGCTTGAGCTACATGGGTAGCCTTTGAGAGTCATGAGGGGTGGAGGTCTAACTACCGGATTCGCATTTAACGAACTCGGCAAACCAATTATTCAAAGCTTGGAAGACGACTTCTCGAGTCACTCCTCCCGATTAATCATTCATCGCCTATTCTCGGATGGCGCTACCCTTCTGCGGGAGCAGCGCATTACTTTCTACATCATCATCACCAGCTCGCTCGGGATCCATTACAATAAAACAAAATATTTAAAAATCGTCAGGAGTCGTCACACTATCAAAATACAGGTATGGCATGTATAGCTAGACATTTACTCACACTAACTGTTCCGAGAACCGACTAAACCTGCTCTGATACCAATAAATCTAAAGCCCCACGCCCGAAACCGTCACCGGAGTCAAGCTTGAGGTGTTACTAAACTTATCTTACCTTTTAAACAACTCTAAACCACTTATTTTAATTTTCGGAATAAACTATTTTTCTGCATCATAGCTGCTTAAAAATTAATTTCTCGAGTTTAAAAACTTGAAATTAAGATCCGTAAATTTTTCTTGAAACTAGACTCATATATCTATCTACCAATTTTTTTCTAGAATTTTTGACTTAGCCAATTAGTACAGTTTATTAGTTAAAGTTACCCCTATTTCAGAATTCAACTGCACTGACCTATACTTACTACGAACCACTTTTCTCCCTATAAAAAATTAATATAACTATACCGTTTGTTTATATTAAAACTAGATTAAATAAGGATTCTAACCATATAAATTAAACCACCTAATTATTTTTGTACAATTTATGGTGAATTTCCAAAGTTGAAACAGGGGATCTAGAATTTTCTCTGACCCTGTTTCACTAAAACTCAGATATCTCATAAAATATAATACTTTTACCTGTTTTGCTTATTCCATAAGAAAATAGAAATAGTAATATTTAATTTCATATATTACTCACCATCAAACCATGTCTCTACGATTTTTAGTGATTTTTCAAAATCACATTATTTCTGATACTTGAATCTGTTTTTAAGTTACTTTCACATTTTTCTTAGTTTTCATGTGATAGTTACTACTTATTCATACATACAATTAAACATGTATATCATCAGCCATTCTATTAGTTAATCACTAGCAAGTATTTACACATCATTCATTGATCATATCATATCAAAAGAAACCAAGTTCCTATACATGCCATACACAAAACTAAACGTCTAACTATACCAATGTGATTTCTTCGATAGTGTGATCGGGTCTCCGACGTTTCCTTCGATCCCCGAGTGGCTTGATAAAAACTATAAGAAAAGAAAATAAAGAGAGTAAGCACTAGGATTAGTAAGCTTACAAGCAAATAAATTACAACATTCAAGCATAATGAATGATTATACATAATGTCACCTAGCCTCATAAACTTTCTTTACTTCTCATTTTCTACCTTCTTCTTTACTTACTTACCTTCTTTCTTACGACCTTTCACTATTCATAAATATAATCTACCTTCCCTTTTGCTGATAATTCACTGTAATTTAACGTGTACAATGACCCATTGAACCACTCGGAATACTAAGGATACTGGGTCGTTCTCGTCTATCAATATCCGCCAATGCCATGTCTTCGACATGGACTTACATGAATTATTCTGTCTCCAATGCCATATATATATATATCTAATATGGGCTTACATGGCTCATTCCTGTCTCCAAAGCCATATATCCGATATGGACTTACATGGCTCATTTTCTCGCATCTGTCTGTCTGTCAACCCCAATATCCTAACATTCCTAAGGTTCAAACGGGGCTTCCTAATGCTCTTTCTCTATCACTTTGCCTTTAATTTGACTTTAAATATTCTCATAAAATAAGTATATAAATGCTGGAAATTTACAATAATAATGTAAAATAAAAGAATATTGCATTTATTTATTGTAAACTTACCTCGTATGCAAAAATAGCTACTTTTACCATTTCGTCCACAACTTGGTATTTTCTCCATTTTAGCTTGAATTTTGATTTTCCTTGCTCATGGAGCTTGAAAGCTTGAAACAAACCCTAGCTATGGAGAACCCTTGAAATTTCGTCCTAATGAAGAAGATGGACAAAAATTGGCTTTTAATTTTGTTTTTAATTCATTTTACCCCTAAATGACCAAAATGCCCTTACTACTAAACTTTCAAAAATTCCTTCCATGTCCTAATTTTGTCCATGAACTTAAAATTGGTCAAATTGCTATTTAAGACCTCCTAATTAATATTCTAATTCAATTTTATGCAAAATACTTCTAGAACACAAGTTTTGCAATTTATTCAATTTAGTCCCTAATTTCAAATTAAGTACTTTATGCATGGAATTTCTTCACGAACTTTTCACACAATCATGCAAACATATCATAGACCTCAAAATAATAATAAAATATATTTTTCTACCTCAAATTTGTGGTTTCGCAACCACTGTTCCGTTTAGGCCCTATTTCGGGATGTTACAGGGACACAGGCCTCAATTTGAAACTTACGTGTAAGACCATGTCTGGGACATCGGCATCGTATCTGATTTCGTATAAGACCCTGTCTGGGACAGAGGCATCGATACTGAATTACATATAAGGCCATGTCCGGGACGTCGGTATTGTACCCGTTTACGAGTATCTGTATCATTTTTGAACTAACTGCCTGATGGTAGAGTACGAGATATGGAAATGAATATATGTAATGTATAATCTATATAGGTACGTTTGTATCGTACTAAATATCTGAATATGAAAGACTCAATTTCTGTGAAATAATGAATGTGAAATATGTATGGAATTTGGAAACGAAGCATGACATGTATGCAAGCAAATGAGCATGGTTAGGCTCAAGATTTACTTTGTGAATCGGCTATGAATTCTTACTATAGACTTTTACTTACATGCCTCAATAATTAGACCAATTTGTATTTAGCTTACTAAGCTCTTTGTAGCTACCTGTATGTGATTTCTGTCTGTTTTATAGTATCGTAGCTACTGAGGGCTTAGGGATAGTCGAGGATTGTCACCACACTATGAAACTCATTTTGGTACTTTTGAAAGTGTAATTATTTTAAGTATGGCATGTATAGGCTAGAATGTCTATGTATGTAAGCTTATATATGTAAATATGTTATGCCTTGAGAGTTGGCTAACAAATAATATGTTTATGCATAGTTTCGGTATTAGGTTGGTAATGCCAAATGATGTCTGTGTTATGATCTAATATGATTTGGTCATTTTAAGCATGGAATTGGTTGAAACTTGTGGCATGAATGTTGTTGAATATTGCTTGTAGGAGTGACCCAAAAAGGGGTGGCAAATTGGCTTAAACCAAGACTGCATTGTGCCACACGGTCAGGGAACATGGGCGTGCCTTATGGCCGTGGGCTTAAGTCAGTAGCTAGCTAAGTACCACACGGCCATGGCACACGGCCGTGTGAAAAGCCAGTATAGAAACTCTGTTTTGGCACGGTTGGATCACATGGGTGTGTCTGGTGCCCGTGTGTGCCTCACGGCCTAGTCACACGGGCGTGTGACTTCAACAGAATTGAAAGATTTTGCTAAGTTCTGAAAATTCTGAATGTGTTCGATTTAATCTCGACCTTTTCTAAATGTATCTTTTAGGTCTCGTAGACCATCTTAAGGAATGAATTTTTGATGAATGCCTATGTATTAATGTTATATGATATCTGTGATTCTGTATTGATTTGTAATGTTTTGTCCGTCCGGTAATGCCCCTTACCTATTCTGATGACGGTTACGAGATAGGAGTGTTACATTTTATTGGTATCAGAGCTATGGTTTAGTCAATTTTCGGACTACCATAGCGTATGTAAGTGTAGCTGTACATGCCATATATCTGAAACTACGATAGTGTGATGAATCCTGACATTGAAATGTGCTTTTTATAGCAATGGATCCCAATAGAGCTGTAGTTGACGATGTTGAAAGTAATGCGCCTGCTCCCGCGCAAGGGACGATGCAAGATGATTATCGACTGGCTACGAGTAGCCGTGATAGTGAGGCTAAGCAAGCCTTCTATCAGATAATGAATGATTGGTTCACTCAGTATATTAGAACCAATCTGGCTGTACTACAACCTCCAACCCGGGTTAATCTTTCTCAAATTTTGATTATGCCCTCCGTGAATCTGGTTCAGTCTAGTAGACCACCAGTTGATAAGACTAAAAAGTATGGGGTTGAAGAGTTCTGAGCTACAATGAATGATGATACTGAAAGAGCCAAATTCTGGTTAGAAAATACGATACGGGTGTTTGATGAAATGTCTCTGAATCCTGAGGAATGTGTAAAATGTGCGTTTCCCTTCTGAGAGATATGGCGTACCGTTGGTGGAAAACTTTAATATCTGTGGTTCCAAGCGAGCGGGTTACTTGGGATTTCTTCCAAGCAGAATTTCAAAAGAAATATATTAGTTAGAGATTCATTGATCAGAAACGTAAAGAGTTTCTCGTGCTTAAGCAAGGCCATATGTCTGTTTCTGAATACGAATGTGAATTTGTGAGATTGAGTCAGTATGCTCAGGAATGTGTATCAAATGAAGCAATAATGTGCCAAAGGTTTGAAGATGGACTAAATGAAGACATCCGTCTGTTAGTTGGGATATTAGAGATTAAAGAAATGGTAGTGCTCGTTGAGTGAGCTTGTAAAGCTGAAGAATTAAGTAAAGAGAAAAGAAAAGCTGATTCGAAAGCTAGAGATGTTAGAAAGAGATCTTCGGGTAGATCATTTCAATCTGAGTCGAAGAAATTTTGAGATGATCGTAGTCGTTCAAAGGCTGATGTAAGACATTCGAACCGAGATAGAGCTAGATCGCATCCGAGCTCCAGAGCTCCAATTACTTCTGTTGTAAGTTTTGGGAATGTCCGATCTGAGAAACCTAAATGTAAACACTGTGGTAAAAGACATTCGAGAAATTGTAGATTGAATGACTGAGCCTGTTTTCGATGTGGATCTTTGGACCATTTTGTAAGAGATTGTTCTGAACCTACTGAGCAAGAGAATGTACAGAGTCTGAGATCGAGTAACACCTTAGCTAGAGGTAGACCTTCCAGAAATACGAGAAATGTAAGTGGTGATCAAAGAGCTACTAGGGATACTGCTGTTAGATCTGAGGCCAAAGCACCTGCCAGAGCCTATGCTATCTGAGCTTGTGAGGAAGCCTCGTCACCAAACGTGATTACTGGTACTTTCACTTTTCATGATACTTTTGTGATTGTCTTGATTGACCCTGGATCAACGCATTCTAATATTTGTATGAATTTAGTACATAGTAAGACTTTTCCTGTAGAGTCTACTGAATTCGTAATTAGAGTATCGAACCCCTTAGGCAAAAGTGTATTGGTTGATAAAGTTTGCAAGAATTGCCCTCTATTGATTTGAGATATCTGTTTCCCTGCTGATCTGATGCTTTTACCTTTCGACGAATTTGGTATAATTATGGGAATGGATCGGTTAACTTTGCACGATGCTATTGTGAATTGCAATTGAAAAGTCATTTATTTAAGGTGTAAGAATGATGAGATAATTCAAATTGAGTCTAGTGATCTGAATGGACTATCAGCTGTGATATCTGCAATGAAAGCATAAAAATATGTGAAGAAAGGCTGTGAAGCCTACTTAGCTTATGTGTTAGATTCAAAAGTGAATGATAAAAAAGTCAAATCAGTGCCTGTTGTCTGTGAATTTTCTGATGTATTTCCTGAAGAACTACCTGGTTTGCCTCCGATTTGAGAAGTTTGAGTTTGGCATTGAATTGGTACCTGATACTACTCCGATATCGATAACGCCATACAGAATGGCTCCGACTGAACTAAAAGAACTAAAATCTCAGTTGCAAGAATTGACCAATCGAGGATTTGCTAGACTGAGCTTTTCACCTTGGGGTGCTCCTGTTCTGTTTGTGAAAAAAAAGATGGCACAATGAGAATGTGTATTGATTACCGTCAGCTTAACAAAATGACTATAAAGAATAAATATCCTTTGCCCAGGATTGATGACTTATTCGATTAGTTGAAAGGTGCTACTATGTTTTCAAAGATAGATCTGGGATCGGGTTACTACCAGTTATGAGAAAAGCACTCTGTTAATTCAAAAACTGCTTTTAGAACGAGGTACGAGCATTATGAATTTTTAGTTATGCCTTTTGGATTAACGAATGCACCTGCTATCTTTATGGATTTGATGAATAGAATTTTTAGACTGTATTTAGATCAATTTATTGTGGTATTCATTGATGACATATTGATTTATCCATGTGATGAATCTGAACACGCCGAGCATTTGAGAATAGTGCTTCAGACACTAAGAGATAAACAGTTGTATGCGAAGTTCAGTAAATGTGAATTCTGGTTACGAAAAGTTAGTTTTCTGAGTCATATTGTATCAGCCTCCAGAATCTGAGTTGATCCGAGCAAAATTTCAGCTATTATGGATTGGAAACCTCCGAGAAATGTATCTGAAGTCCGTAGTTTTTTGGGACTTACTGGTTACTATAGAAGATTCGTAAAAGGTTTCTCGATGATTGTGACTCCATTGACAAAATTGCTCCAAAAAGATGTGATGTTTGAGTGGTCTGAAAAGTGTCAGAAGAGTTTTGATTAGTTGAAAGCTTTGTTGACTAAAGCTCCAGTATTAGTGCAACCTGAATCGGGTAAAGAATTTGTAATTTACAGCAATGCTTCGTTGATTGGTCTGGGTTGTGCTCTAATGCAAGAAGGTAAAGTCATTACTTATTCTTCGAGACAGTTAAAGCCGCATGAAAAGACTTATCTGACATACGACCTTGAGTTAGCTGCTATTGTATTTGCTTTGAAAATCTGACGTCACTAACTATTTGTTGGGAAATGTCAAGTGTTTTCTGATCATAAAAGTCTGAAGAATTTAATAACGCAAAAAGATTTGAATCTGTGACAGAGAAGATGGTTAGAATAGTTAAAAGACTACGAGCTAGTTATTGATTATCATCCGGGCAAAGCAAATGTGGTAGCAGATGCTTGGAGTCAGAAATCATTGTCTGCATTGCGTGCGATGAATGCTTATTTAGCACTGACTGATGATACCTTGGTTTGTGCCGAACTGAAAGCAAAACCCTTGTTTATACAATAGATTTGCGAGGCTCAGAAATCTGACATTGAATTGATAGCAAAACCAGCTCAGTGTGATTCTGAATTCTGAGTTGATGTTGATGATTGTTTGAGATTTAGAAATAGACTTTGTGTTCTGAGAAATCCAGAGTTAATTTAGATGATTTTGAGTGAGGTTCACTGTAGTAGATTTTCTATACATCCAGGAAGTAGGAAAATATATAACGATTTGAAACAACTATACTGGTGGCCGGGTATAAAAAGAGATATTTCTGATTTTGTTTCTAACTGTTTAATCTGTCAACAAGTTAAAGCTGAACACCAAGTGCCATCTGGTTTGTTACAACCAATTATGATTCCAGAGTGGAAATCGGATCGAGTAACCATGGATTTTGTTTTGGGCTTGCCCTTGTCTCCGAGAAAGAAAGATGCAATTTGGGTTGTAGTTGATCGGTTGACTAAATCAGCTCATTTTATTCCGATTCGATTTGATTACTCACTTGATAAAATAGCTGAGTTGTACATTTCTGATATCGTGAGATTACATGGTGTGTCACTGTTGGTAGTATTAGATAGAGACCCAAGATTTACATTGTGATTCTGGAGGAAATTGCAAGATGCTCTGGGTACTAAATTGCATTTTAGCACTACTTTTCATCCTCAAATAGATGCCCAATCTGAGTGGATTACTCAGATACTCGAGGATATGTTGAGATGTTTCATTCTTGAGTTTGAAGGTACGTGGGAACAATATCTACCTTTGCTTGAATTTGGTTATAATAATAGCTTTCAATCGAGCATTAAAATGGCACCGTACGAAGCCTTATACGGTAGAAAGTGTAGAACTCCGTTATACTGGTCTGAGCTCAGTGAGAATAAGATTTATGGTAATGATCTGATAAAAGAAATAGAACAGAAAGTGAAAGTAATCTGAGATAGTTTGGAAGCTGCCTCTGATCGTCAGAAATCTTATGCGGATTTAAAATGAAAAGATATCGAATTTGAGATCGGTGATAAAGTGTTTTTGAAAGTATCTCCGTGGAGGAAACTATTCCAATTTGGTAAAAAGGGTCAGTTGAGTCCGAGGTTCATCGGACCGTATGAAATCATTGAGCGAGTTGGGCCGGTTGCTTATAGATTGAGGCTACCATCTGAGTTAGAAAAGATACATAATGTATTTCATGTATCGAAACTTAGACGATACAGATCTGATCCTTCGCATGTAATTTCTCCGTCTAATATTGAAATTCATTCTGATATGACTTATGAAGAAAAGCCGATTCGTATTCGGTCTTGTGAGATTAAAGAATTGCGTAATAAAAGAATTTCGTTAGTCAAAGTGCTGTGGCATCGACACGGAGTAGAAGGGGCTACATGGGAGCCCGAGGATACAATGAAATAGCAATATCCGAATCTGTTTAATGGTAAGATTTTCGGGGACGAAAATCCCTAAGAGGGGAGAATTGTAACAGTCCGGTTTAGACCTTAGTCGGAATAGTAGTTTGGGACTACAAATTCGAGTCTAAAAAATATTTTAATATTATTTTCTGTGTCTATGTTATGTGAATTAATATCTGCGATATTTCTGTGATTTAATTTGTCTATTTTTGTGCTTAATTATGAAAAAAGACCTAATCGCGTAAATGTAAAAGTAGCCTTCTATTTGTTGAACTACCTATTTGATTTGGCTTTCTAAAGCAAGGGTCCTTATGTTGTTATTTGTCCATTGAAAATGTTAATGGACTTAAATAACCATCCATTAAATGGTTGTATAATGGTTTGTGAAAGGGCAAAATGGGAAAAATTGTTATTAAAGTATTATTAAATAAAATAAACATGAAATGGCCATGCATTTAGTTCATCTTTGGCTGAAACTTCAAAAGGAAAAGAAATAAAGAGAACAAGCTAGGTTCGGCCTTGTCTAAGCATGATCAAGGTATGAATTTTTGTCTGTTCTTGATAATTTTTACGTTTCTGTGATCGTTGCTTAGTGTTCTTCAAAGCCCATGTCTGAATTTTTGTTTCTGTTAAAGATTTCATGAAATGCCATTGTTGATATCATGAGTTTGGTGATGTTTGTGGATGACTTACGAAGGCTTGGTAGATGAGTTATAAGTTTTGTCTTTGAATTTCGATGAAATAGAACTATGTGGGCTAATTTGTGAAAATGAGGTTTTGAAGGACTAAATTATGAATTAAATATGTTATTTGGGCTTGTATGGAAGCTATGTATATTTGGCCAAGCTATAGTCTTGGTAAATTTTGCATATTTGTGATTTTGTGAAAAATGGACTAAATTGTTAAAGTGTGAAAATATAAGGGCTAAAATGCAAATTACCCTAAATATGTGTTCATGGATTATTTTGAATGAAATGAATGATTGAATGGTTGAATTTGAATTGTATTAGATCAAGAACAAAGAAAATCGGACTTAGATCGAGGGAAGTCCAAAATAGTTGAATAATCAACTCGTTCCGTCCGAAATCTGTACGAGGGAAGTCAAATTACAATTACATGTTAAATTAGCTAAATTCTATGTATATAAATCATAATCTGTATTGGACGGCCTTGAGAACCTGATGAATAGAATTCGAGTAAACTCCGATAATATGCTAGTATCTGAAAAGCACTGTATGCCTTTAAAAGAACGTTGGTATTGATCTGGTTAGAAAATACAATACGGGTGTTTGATGAAATGTCTCTGAATCCTGAGGAATGTGTAAAATGTACCATTTCACTTCTGAGAGATACGGCGTACCATTAGTGGAAAACTTTAATATCTGTGGTTTCGAGCGAGCGGGTTACTTGGGATTTCTTCCAAGCTAAATTTTGGAAGAAATATATTAGTCAGAGATTCATTGATCAGAAACGTAAAGAGTTTCTCGAGCTTAAGCAAGGCCGTATGTCTGTTACTGAATACGAACGTGAATTTGTGAGATTGAGTCAGTATGCTTGGGAATGTGTATCAAATGAAGCAATAATGTGCAAAAGGTTTGAAGATGGACTAAACGAAGACATCTGTCTATTAGTTGGGATATTAGAGATTAAAGAAATGGTAGTGCTCGTTGAGTGAGCTTGTAAAGTTGAAGAATTAAGTTTAGAGAAAAGAAAAGCTGATTTGGAAGCTAGAGATGTTAGAAAGAGATCTTCGGGTAGATCATTTCAATTTGAGTCAAAGAAATTCTAAGATGATCATTACTGTTCAAAGGCTGATGTAAGACATTCGAACCAAGATCGAGTTTGATCACATCTGAATTCCAGAGCTCCTACTACATCTGTTGCAAGTGTTGGGAATGTCTGATCTGAGAAACCTGAATGTAAACACTATGGTAAAAGACATCTGGGAAATTGTAGATTGAATGATTGAGCCTGTTCTCGGTGTAGATCTTTGGACCATTTTGTAAGAGATTGTTCTGAACCTACTGAGCAAGAGAATGTACAGAATCCGAGATCGAGTAACACCTCAGCTAGAGGTGGACCTTCCAGAAATACGAGAAATGTAAGTGGTGATCAAAGAGCTACTAGGGATACTACTGTTAGATCTGAGGCTAGAGCACCTGCCAGAGCCTATGCTATCCGAGCTCTTGAGGAAGCCTCGTCACCAAACGTGATTACTGGTACTTTTACTCTTTATGATACTTTTGTGATTGTATTGATAGACCCTGGACCAATGCATTCTTATATCTATATGAATTTAGTACATAGTAAGACCTTACCTGTAGAGTCTATTAAATTCGTAATTAAAGTATCGAACCCCTTAGGTAAAAGTGTATTGGTTGATAAAGTTTGCAAGAATTGCCCGTTATTGATTCAAGATATTTGTTTTCCTGCTGATCTGATGCTTTTGCCTTTCAACGAATTTGATATAATTCTAGGAATGGACCGGTTAACTTTGCACGATGCTATTGTGAATTGCAATCGGAAAGTCATTGATTTAAGGTGTAAGAATGATGAGATAATTCGAATTGAATCTAGTGATCTGAATGGACTATCAACTGTGATATCTGCAATGAAAGCATAGAAATATGTGAAGAAAGGCTGTGAAGCCTACTTAGCTTATGTGTTAGAATCAAAAGTGAATGGTAAGAAAGTCGAATCAGTGCCTGCTGTCTGTGAATTCTCTGATGTGTTTCCTGAAGAACTACCTGGTTACCTCCGATTCGAGAAGTCGAGTTTGGCATTGAATTGGTACCTGATACTACTCTAATATTGATAACTCCGTACAGAATGGCTCTGACTGAACTAAAAGAACTAAAATCTCAGTTGCAAGAATTGACCGATCGAGGATTTGCTAAACTGAGCTTTTCACCTTGGGGTGCTCCTGTTCTGTTTGTGAAAAAGAAAGATGGCACAATGAGAATGTGTGTTGATTACCATCAGCTTAAGAAAGTGATAATAAAGAACAAATATCCTCTGCCCAGGATTGATGACTTATTCAATCAGTTGAAAGGTGCTACTGTGTTTTCAAAGATAGATATGAGATTGGGTTACTACCAGTTGCGAGTAAAGGACACTGATATTCCAAAAACTGTATTTAGAACGTGATACGAGCGTATGAATTTTTAGTTATGCCTTTTGGATTAACGAATGTACCTGCTATCTTTATGGATTTGATGAATAAAATTTTCAGACCGTATTTAGATCAATTTGTTGTTGTATTCATTGATGACATGTTGATTTATTCACGTGATGAATCTGAACACGCCGAGCATTTGAGAATAGTGCTACAGATACTGAGAGATAAATAGTTGTATGCGAAGTTCAGTAAATGTGAATTCTGGTTGCGAGAAGTTGGTTTTCTGGGTCATATTGTATCAGCCTCCGAAATTCGAGTTGATCCGAGTAAAATTTCACCTATTATGGATTGGAAAACTCTGAGAAATGTATCTGAAGTTCGTAGTTTTTTGGGACTTGCTGGTTACTATAGAAGATTCGTAAAAGGTTTCTCGATGATTGTGGCTCCATTGACAAAATTGCTCTAAAAAGATGTGAAGTTTGAGTGGTCTGAAAAGTGTCAGAAGAGTTTTGATCAGTTGAAAGCTTTGTTGACTGAAGCTCTGGTATTAGTGCTACTTGAATCGGGTAAAGAATTTGTAATTTACAGCGATGCTTCGTTGATTGGTCTGGGATGTGTTCTAATGCAAGAAGGTAAAGACATTGCTTATGCTTCGAGATAGCTAAAGTCGTATGAAAAGAATTATCCAACACACAACCTTGAGTTAGCTGCTATTGTGTTTGCCTTGAAAATCTGGCGTCACTATCTGTTTGGTGAGAAATGTCACGTGTTTTCAGATCATAAAAGTCTGAAGTATTTAATGGCGCAAAAATATTTGAATTTAAGACAGAGAAGACGGTTAGAATTGTTAAAAGACTACGAGCTAGTTATTGATTATCATCCGGGCAAAGCAAATGTGGTAGTAGATGCTCTGAGTCAAAAATCATTGTCTGCATTGCGTGCGATGAATGCTCATTTACCACTATCTGATGATACCTTGGTTTGTGCCGAATTGAAAGCAAAACCTTGTTTATACAATAGATTTGCGAGGCTCAGAAATCTGACAATGAATTGATAGCAAAACGAGCTCAGTGTGATTCTGAATTCTAAGTTGAGGTTGATGATTGTTTGAGATTTAGAAATAGACTTTGTGTTCCGAGAAATCCAAAGTTAATTCAGATGATTTTGAGTGAGGCTCACCATAGTAGATTTTCTATACATCCAGGGAGTACGAAAATGTATAACGATTTGAAACAACTATATTGGTGGCCGAGAATGAAAAGAGATATTTCTGATTTTGTTTCTAAATGTTTAATCTATCAACAAGTTAAAGCTGAACATCAGGTGCCATCTGGTTTGTTACGACCGATTATGATTCTAGAGTGGAAATGGGATCGAGTAACCATGGATTTTATTTTGGGTTTTCCCTTGTCTCCGAGAAAGAAAGATGCAATTTGGGTTGTAGTTGATCGGTTGACGAAATCAGCTCATTTTATTCCGATTGAATTTGATTAATCACTCGATAAACTAGCTAAGTTGTACATTTCTGATATCGTGAGATTGCATGGTATGTCACTGTTAGTAGTATTAGATAGAGACCCGAGATTTACATTGTGATTCTGGAGGAAATTGCAAGATGATCTGGGTACTAAATTGCATTTCAGCACTGCTTTTCATCTGCAAACAGATGGCTAATCTAAGCGGATTATTCAGATACTCGAGGATATGTTGAGATGTTGCATTCTTGAGTTTGAAGTACGTGGGAACAATATCTACCTTTGATTGAATTTACTTATAATAATAGCTTTCAATCGAGCATTAAAATGGCACTGTACGAAGCCTTGTACGGAAGAAAGTGTAGAACTCCTTTATATTGGTCTGAGCTCAGTGAGAATAAGATTTATGGCATTGATCTTATAAAAGAAATAGAACAGAAAGTGAAAGTAATCTGAGATAGTTTGAAAGCTGCCTCTGATCGTCAGAAATCTTATGCGGATTTAAAAAGAAAAGATATCGAATTTGAGATCAGTGATAAAGTGTTTTTGAAAGTATCTCCATGGAAGAAACTGTCTCGATTTGGTAAAAAGGGTAAGTTGAGTCCGAGGTTCATTGGACCGTATGAAATCATTGAGCGAGTTGGGCCGGTTGCTTATAGATTGAGGCTACCATCTGAGTTAGAAAAGATACATAATGTGTTTCATGTATCGAAACTTAGACGATACAGATCTGATCCTTCGCATGTAATTTCTCCGTCTAATATTGAAATTCATTCTGATATGACTTATGAAGAAAAGTCGATTTGTATTCTGTCTCGTGAGATTAAAGAATTGCGTAATAAAAGAATTTCGTTAGTCAAAGTGCTGTGGCATCGACACGGAGTAGAAGGGGCTACATGGGAGCCCGAGGATACAATGAAATAGCAATATCTGAATCTGTTTAGGTAAGATTTTTGGGGACGAAAATCTCTAAGGGGGGAGAATTGTAACAATCCAGTTTAGACCTTAGTCTGAATAGTAGTTCGGGACCACAAATTCGAGTCTAAAAAATATTTTAATATTATTTTCTGTGTCTATGGTATGTGAATTAATATCTGCGATATTTCTGTGATTTAATTTGTCTATTTTTGTGCTTAATTATGAAAAAAGACCTAATCGCGTAAATGTAAAAGTAGCCTTCTATTTGTTGA
This sequence comes from Gossypium anomalum, assembly GCA_025698475.1. Lineage (NCBI taxonomy): Eukaryota > Viridiplantae > Streptophyta > Magnoliopsida > Malvales > Malvaceae > Gossypium > Gossypium anomalum. The sequence continues at coordinate 48,515,944 of CM046963.1, forward strand.
ACTACCTATTTGATTTGGCTTTCTAAAGCAAGGGTCCTTATGTTGTTATTTGTTCATTGAAAATGTTAATGGACTTAAATAACCATCCATTAAATGGTTGTATAATGGTTTGTGAAAGGGAAAAATGGGAAAAATTGTTATTAAAGTATTATTAAATAAAATAAACATGAAATGGCCATGCATTTAGTTCATCTTTGGCCGAAACTTCAAAAGAAAAAGAAATAAAAAGAACAAGCTAGGTTCAGCCTTGTCTAAGCTTGATCAAGGTATGAATTTTTGTCTGTTCTTGATAATTTCAACATTTCTGTGATCGTTGCTTTGTGTTCTTCAAAGCCCATATCTGAATTTCTATTTCTGTTAAAGATTTCATGAAATGCCATTGTTGATATCATGAGTTTGGTGATGTTTGTGGATGAATTATGAAGGCTTGGTAGATGATTTATAAGTTTTGTCTTTGAATTTTGATGAAATAGAATTATTTGGGCTAATTTGTGAAAATGAGGTTTTGAAGGTCTAAATTATGAATTAAATATGTTATTTGGGCTTATATAGAAGCTATGTATATTCGGCCAAGCTATAGTCTTGGTAAATTTTGCATATTTGTGATTTTGTGAAAAATGGACTAAATTGTTAAAGTGTGAAAATATAAGGGCTAAAATGCAAAGTACCCTAAATATGTGTTCATGGATTATTTTGAATGAAATGAATGATTGAATGGTTGAATTTGAATTGTATTAGATCAAGAACAAAGAAAATCGGACTTAGATCGAGAGAAGTCCAAAATAGTTGAATAATCAACTCGTTCCGTCCGAAATCCGTACGAGGGAAGTCAAATTACAATTACATGTTAAATTAGCTAAATTCTGTGTATATAAACCATAGTCTGTATTGGACGGCCTTGAGATCCTGATGAATAGATTTCGAGTAAACTCCGATAATATACTAGTATCTGAAAAGCGCTGTATGCTTTTAAAAGAACGTTGGTATTGATCTGAGTTACCGTGTAAGATCATGTCTGAGATACAGGCCTCGATTTGAGACTTATGTGTAAGACCATGTCTGGGACATCGGCATCGTATCTGATTTCGTATAAGACCCTGTCTGGGATAGAGGCATCGATACTGAATTACATTTAACACCATGTCCAGGACGTTAGCATTGTACCCATTTATGAGTATCTGTATCGTTTTTGAACTGCCTGATGATAGAGTACGAGATATGGAAATGAATATATGTAATGTATAATCTATACAGGTACGTTTGTATTGTACTAAATCTCTGTATATGAAAGACTCTGTTTCTATGAAATAATGAATGTGAAATATGTATGGAATTTGGAAACGAAACATGACATGTATGCAAGCAAATGAGCATGGTTAGGCTCATGATTTACTCTGTGAATCAGCTATGAATTCTTACTATAGACTTTTACTTAGATGCCTCAATAGTTAGACCAATTTGTATTTGGCTTACTAAGCTCTTTGTAGCTTACTCTATGTGATTACTGTCTATTACAGTATCGTAGCTACTGAAGGCTTGGGGATAGTCGAGGATTGTTACCACACTATCAAACTCATTTTGTTACTTTTGAAAGTGTAATTATTTTAAGTATGGCATGTATAGGCTAGAATGTCTATGTATGTAAGCTTATATATGTAAATATGTTATGCCTTGAGAGTTGGCTGACAGATAATATGTTTGTGCCTAGTTTTGGTATTTGGTTGGTGATGCCAAATGATGTATGTTTGTAATGTGTTATGATCTAATATGATTTGGTCATTTTAAGCATGGAATTGGTTGAAACTTGTGGCATGAATGTTGTTGAATATTGCTTGTAGGAATAACCCAAAAAGGGGTGGCAAATTGGCTTAAACCAAGGCTGCATTGTGCCACACGGTCAGGGAACACGAGCGTACCTTATGGCCGTGGGCTTAAGTCATAGCTAGCTAAGTACCACACGGCCGTGTCTGTTGGCCGTGTGAAAAAGTTAGAATAGGAACTCTGTTTTGGCATGGTTGGATCAGATGGGTGTGTCTGGTGCCCGTGTGTGCCACACGGCCTACTCACACGGGCGTGTGACTTCAACAGAATTGAAAGATTTTGCTAAGTTCTAAAAATTCTGAACGTGTTCGGTTCAATCTCGACCTTTTCTAAATGTATCTTTTAGGTCTCGTAGACCATCTTAAGGAATGAATTGTTGCTGAATGCCTATGTATTAATGTTATATGATATCTGTGATTCTATATTGATTTGTAATATTCTGTTCATCCGGTAATGCTCCTTACCTATTCCGGCGACGATTAGGGGATAGGGGTGTTACATACTCAATAGATTTTCCATGGCAATCCTCCAGTATTATCTTGTGCATGTAATATTTTGGATTGATTCCTTTGATATCTGTAATTGACCATCTTAAGGCTTTTTTCGATTTCCTTAAGACTTCTAACAATTGACCCTCTTGTTATAGTGTTAACTTAGTAGAGATGACTACTGGCAATTTGTTGTTCTCTCCTAGACACGTATACTTCAAGTGCACTGGGAAAGGATTTAATTCCAGCTTAGGAGGTTCTTTTATTGATGGTTGAGGAGGTCTAAAAGAACGGTCAGACATATTTAATGGTTCAAAATTGCTCCTTATTCCATTTCCAATTTGCTAAACTTTCATCAATTTATCAAGATTTACAATCATGTCTGCATCAATTAACTCATAGACATCTGCATCACTTTCTGAGTTATTAAAACGAAAATCTTCAACCTTTTCTTGTGTTGCTGTATCAATAATTTCAAAAGCATGGCATTCTTCATCAGTATTTGCACACTTCATAGCATCAAAGACATTAAAAGTTAACTTTTGATCATTAACTCCCATAGTTAATTCACAATTTTGGACATCAATTAATGTTCTACTCGTGGCTAAGAAAGGTCTCCCAAGTATAATTGGGACCTTTTTATCAACCTCACATTCCAAGATGATAAAATCTGCTAGAAAAATAAATTTGTCAACTCTTACCAGCACATCTTCAATTTTGCCTTTTGGATGTGCATAAGATCTATCAACTAATTGCAGTGTGACAGTTGTCGGTATTGCCTTTCCTATTCCAAGCTTCTTGAAAATAGACATTGGCATTAGATTTATGCTTGCACCCAAATCACATAGTGCTTTACCCACATAATGATTACCAATAAAGCGAGGTATAGTAAAAATCTTTGGATCATTTAGTGTTTGTGCCAATTTGTTTCGGAACATTGCTACACACCCTTTAGTGAGAGCAACAGTTTTAAATTCTCCTAACCTTTTTTTCTTTGACAGAATATCTTTCATAAACTTCACGTAGTTTGGCATTTGCTCTAATGCTTCTTCCAATGGTATATTAGTATGTAATTGTCTCAGGATCTCCAGAAATTTCTTGAATTAAACATCTTGCTTAGATTTTTGGAACTGTTGAGGAAAAGGTGGTGGTGGTCTTCCTTCCGTTTGTCTAAATTATTTTACCGTGGCATTTGTATCAGCAATACATGCAGCATCTATTTTAACATTTTTTTGGTAACTCCTTTACTTTGTAGCTTGCCCCCTACTGCTTCTGGAATCCTTTTATTTGCAAAACTTAAACTTCCTTCTGTAGGAATGGTGTCATTCATAACTCCTGGTAGTTGAGTACCATTTCGAAATGTAAGAAATCTCGGTGTCACTCGACAATACTCCTTGCTATTTGGAACTCAATCCAGTGGCAATTTGCCTTACTTGGTTTTCTAAAGCTCTTAAAGAAGTAGCTTGGCTCTGAATGATAACATCATTCTTGGCTATATTACTTTGCCACACCCCAAAATAAGGCCTAGGAGTTTTATAGGTATTTTAGGAATTTTGGCCTATATAAACTCAAATTTTCATAAGTTTGGTAATCAAAAATGTTTTCGACAATGGTTTTCATAAAATCAAGTCAATTTCTGAAAATGAGTTTTAAATATCGTTGATTTTGAAAATAGGACTAAATTATAAAATAGTCAAAACTGAGAGTTTTTATGATGCAATTAGACCAGAATTTCAAGATCAACCTAAAACCCCCCATCTATAGCATGTTCACGTTATTTCTTTCTTCTTTGCTAGTTGTGTTGTCCCTTTTGCTCTCTCAACTCTCCCAATTGCTTTTGATCTCCAATTCCTAATCCCTCTTGATTTTCGTCATACTTTAAACTATAAACTTCCATTGAAACCTAGAAAATCACCCAAAAACTTCAACATCTTCTCCAAACATGGGTTTTTCCAGATTTGCGTCAAAGCTCGTTTTACTTCCATTGATGGTAACCACTCAAATTTCTATGAGTTTTAAAAGATATCTAGTCTCTTAAACTAAATTTTTATCCATTGAAACGCATGTTATAAATAAAAGCCAAAAATCAAGTCTTTAATGGTGAATTTTGGGTTTGTGGATAAAAACTTGGTTTTAAGGTGTTTTTCAATTATTTTTAACCTAATTACAAGCTTTCTAAACTTATTTTGAAGTTTCGTTAAAGATTTCTTGAGTTTTAATGAATTTTCAGAAAGTAACCATAAAACATGTCGAAAAAGTCAATGTATTAAATTGAGTAGTTTTGAGTAGTTTAAAGGTTGAGAATTAGTAGTAGGTGAATTATAAGATGAATAGAATTTATTTTAGGCGAAAAAATTTAGTATAGATCGAGATATTTGAATTTAAAGTTTGCTATGTTATAAGTTTTGGTTACGTAAGAAGTTAGTTTAGGCTTATGTTTTGTATGCTTGTAATGAGTCCTTGGTTGAGTTTTGAATGTATTTTTGTGTGAATTTTTTGTGTTGAAGTTTTGAATTCGATAAAACCTTCTACGAGTAGAGATAAAGGCAAGGAAAAGCTAGTTTGAGCTTTCGACTTTTCGGCGAAAGTGTAATCGGTGAGTGTCTAGAATTGCTACTTACATACATGATTCTTAGTGTTGATTGGTAGCTTAGGAATAGCCTAAACCTTTATCCTAAGTTCTGAGTGTAAGCTTTCTATTTTCCTTGTTTTATTTTTGGCAAATTATGCGAATATGTGAATAACTATGAATTGATTATTTTGATGAAATGTTGTGAATTGTATTGTATTCTGGGTAAATTAAATATGCCAAATGATAGTAATGATGGTGTGTTAGTGATATAAAGATGTGCAGTGAAAGTGTGCAAAAGTCGATAAGTATGTATGTGTTCTATTGTGGAATATAATGCTAATGTAATAGGTTTTTGTATGTGATAAACTGATTTTAATGCACTCATATGTTGACAGATATATGATGGCTCAATGAGCATTATTATGGCACTTTAAGTGCAATTAAATGTGAATTCAATAAGTATGCATTGTGTACAAGTTGGTGATGTAATTGACGAATATGAACAAAGATGATGTGCAACAACTCAGTAATTAAAAATGTGTATTTATGATGTGGATATTTTGGCCTTGTGACCTTACGAGTCCATTGGATATAGTTGGCAAACCATAGGATTGTGAGTACTCACCTATATGTGTTATGTGATTTAGGCGTTGAGGCATTGGGACATGTTGGAGAGGTAAGGGAATGTGAGTTAAGCTCCATTCAATAGGACATGTTTGGTGTGTTGAAGAGTGTTAGCTCTATGCTTCACTTATGGGATATGTTCGACTCTATGAGTTAACTGGTGTGCTGGAGATTTGTGTATTCGATGAGTGATGATAGAGCTCCCTTTATGTTTCATATCCTCAAGTGCCAGTTTATCATTTAAATATGATCTTATATGTTATGATAATACGATAAGAGATGGATGCTTTTAATTATGAATAATATATTAAATGAGTTGATTTAAGTTACATGAAAACGTTAGTATGTTCTCATAGTAAATTATGTATGTAATTGTGGATTGGGTTCTTTTCATATAACTTGTGAATACCTGTGAATATATAAGTTAAACTTGTGAGTTATTAAAGCATGTAGATGTTGTTTATATCTTGACGAATTATTGTTAAATGAATTAATGAAGCATGAACATGTAATTCTGACTTGAATGGAATATGGTCGTAAATGTGTTGTAGTATGCTCTTGATTGACCTTTGATATTTTGTGTACATTGTGGTTACTCTGAGCATTCATTAAGCATGTTAAGCTCACCCACTCCCTTCTTAAACTTTGCAGATTAGTTGTGTGCCAGTGTAAGTAGTGTGGCTTTCTGAGGGGTAATCCAAGCAAGTCCATTTTCGTTATTCGTAGGTGTTTATTATTTGGTTATGTTTTGGGAATAAGGCAATGTGGTAGTCTTTGTGCTAATATTGGATATGATATTTTGAGTTGTCTCCATAATTTAATTACTTTTAGGGTTTTGGGATTTGTTTCGTAATATGTTGACTGTTGCTCAAATTTGCTTTTGATGTTTGAAACTATTATTATGACTGTTTCGATGTTTATTTGATGATGATATGATAGCATGTTGAACTGGTACAAGTTGGAATGACTGATATGCTAAAAAATGTTGTATTTTTGAGGTATGGAGTAGAGGTATCAATAATCAAGTTTTAAAATCGATACCTCTGTGTTTTGAAACGTGCAGAAGCTTGTGCATGTTAATACTCATTTTTAGGACTGTTTATGGTATGCTTTGCATGTAACAATGTTAATTAACCAATTAAGTGACCTAAAACCTACAAGCATATTATAATAAAGGACATTTTGCTTGGAATAGGCTTTCCACTTGTTGTGAGTGAGATGAGACGGTGGTGTGGCATCCCGTATTCAGGCTTAGCCACTAGGCCGAGTATAGGGTGTTACATGCTTTCATTTCATGCACTACAAATGGCCTTTTCAGTGTTTTAATCATATTTTTTAAAGATGATACCTGAGCTGTTAGAGATGTAATTGCTTCAAGCTCAATTGCTCGCAACTCTGCTGCCAGTTCCATTCTTGTATGAGCATTCAATCCATTGTAGAACATTTCCATTTATTTCCAATACTAGAAATCATGCATTGGGAATTTTCTCAGTAGCTCCTTAAACCGCTCCCATGCTTCATATAATGTTTCATCTTTTGATTGTCTAAACGATGTAATGTCGTTCCTCAGCTTAGCATTCATGTTAGGATGATTATGTTTTAGCAGAAACCTCTGACACAACTTATTCCATGATGCCACTGTACCTAATGGTAATGCATTTAACCATTATCTGGCATGATCACGCAATGAGTAAGTGGCACCTCTTGAGTTTCCAAAGTCGACCCTCTCGAGTTTCTGTCTATTTTCTAGATTACAGTAGCCCTTCATAGCCCTTAGGAACACCTTTCTGTCTGAATGAATCGTAGACTTCCAAAAAGAGTTGTAACTGCAACCTTGGATCCTCAGTAGGCAGTCCACTAAATTGCCTCACTGTTTGCAGCATTTGAATCATGACAAGCTTTAATTCGAAATGCTGACCCTAAATATGTAGCCTGACAATTCCTGGATTTAAATCATCTAAGATCGGCATGACATGTTCTCTAATAGATCTATCTCTGTCATCTATGATTCAAGGAATATCAACATCCCTTCTTTCCTGATGTAATGGCTCCTCTCTGACCTGATCGTTTCTGATTCTTTCCATTTCTTGTAATTTTTTTCTCCTTCGCCTTAAGGTTCTCTAAATCTTTGGATCAAACAGTACTCAGTATTCTCCAGAATATTTCAATGCAAGCATTAGCATAGACCTGAGAAAGAAAACTCAAAACAACTAATTAAACTAAACTTAACAGAAATTAAATAGATAATAACAAACCAATTTTCATCAATGTTGTCGATCCCCAGCAACGGCACCAAAAACTTGTTGCGTGTAAATAATGCAAATGTGCAAGTGTACACGTCGCTTCAAGTAATATAATGATAAGTGAGTATTGTCTCTATAGGGATCGGAAGTTGATTTGAATTGGTAGGTATTACTAAAGATTTAAAGAATGAAATTGTAGAAAAGCAACAAAGTATCAATTGGTGAAGGGGATTAATGAATGAACTAATAGTATCAATTACAACTGAAAAATGAACAAACAATCTAAATGTTGTGGCAATTCACAAGGACAAAGTAGAGAGTATTTCTGCTATTGAATGATAAAGGTTAGAATTACTCAGGTAATATTTACATAACATAATAATGCCATGGCAAAGTTATGACTAAACTACTGCCTAGATATTTACTACTGCAGCCTACTTCTTTCAAGAGTTAAACACTAATTATTATTTGGAGCCTGTGTATATCTACAAGACTCACGAATGATAACCCAACTAATGTTCTATACATGTACAAAGCACATCTTCTATGTCTAGAGTGCTGTGAATATTCTTTCGAGTACTCACCTGTATCAGTCGATTAATAATCTGATGTAATTAATCCTTTCAGATTCAAATCTATCTAAGTTCATAGCATGTAATTAACTATGTCTAAAGCTTGCATGCATGCATTCCAAATAAACATGAATCAAATGAAACAGTAATTTTAATCACAAGCATATCATGGGCGTTACAGTTAATTCAACATTCATCCAAATAATTCCAACCCAAAGATAATTAGCCTATTGGTTGGGCAATGAAATCCAAAATTAAATTATTCATCAACATACTTCAAGTTTCATGAATCATAGAATTCAAAACCAAGAAAACAGAACAAAGGTCGAACTGTTGGAAGTTCTCGCTGCACTATAACTTCTTATCCAGATTCTACGCAAAACCCAAGGTAGATTTCTCTTCCCCTTCTTCGCGTCTGTGATCTCCTCTTCTTTAGCTGCTCCCTTCTTCTTCTCTTCTGAATTACTCCATCAAATTCTATTACAGAGAGAGTAACTGCTCTCTTTCTTTTTATTTTCTCCTCACAATCTATGCGTGTCCTTTCTTCTTTTCTCTCTCTTCCTTTTATAAGGTAGACCCATCCCTCTCAGCACACATATTTTTCTCCTCTTTTTATGCTGATTTATCTGGTACACATACGATTGGCTGAGAGTGACGTGGATTGAGTGTTGTGTCATCTTCCTGGAATTGCCATGGCATTTATGTTGGCAATCTATCCCCCCATTTTTCGTGGCAATGTTTCACCTCCTTCATTCTTTTTTCCTTCTTCTTTCCTCTTTCATCCTACCAGCATCTACTACTAAAAACTACCAAACCTATTTCCAACAATAAAAAGTAACATAAATTTACAGTTGAAACAGAATCCAAGAATTAGTATGCAATGCTCTACTAATAAATCTAAAATGCAAACATATTTTCTTAATTACAAGTAAATACTTCAGTTTAGATGCCTGAGTTATAACTCTTTTCAAGAGTTATCAGTAAAATACCCTTTCGATCTCATTGACCTAAATTACTACCTAGAGTCGTCAGTTCTAGGGTTTTATGTACATTCAATTTAATCCAATTGACCAATTTTCAAACCATAACTTAAATTAATTATGCCCACTTCAATAAACAAATCTCCCTGCAGATTTAGTTACTACTTATTCTAAATACGCTTAACCAGATAAAATAGTAAAACATAAAAACAATGAAAAACAATAAGGAAAACTTAAAAGATGTTAAAAATTCTGGTGAATCTGAAGCTTGAGATCACTTGGTGGCAATGGCGACCCGTGAATACTCGCGATTAAAAATACCATAATATGTAAAAGTGCGAAAAATAAAGAAAATAAATGAAGAACAAAATTGTAAAAACTAAAAAATAACAATGTTGAATCCCTAAATCTCTTTACTGTACTAAACTTATGCATAATTGTGCTTCCTTTTTTGATGCTTTTGAGTTACATTTATAGGACTAATGTCCTTTTACCTAATCGGGTCGACTCGGGCCTTAATTACAAGTTAATGTTGATTGTACAAATGAAAACACCCTTACATATTTTCGACTGTCGAGCGTCAATGTCATGACGTTCTAGGTCCAATGTTGTGACTTTGCAGGTAGTTTAACCAAAAAGGTAGTTAATTAAAACTCAGAGATTAAATTGTAAAAGTCCAATTGCTATTGGGTTTTAATTAAAAAAATGATTGGGGACCTATTTAACAATTATCCAAAAGATCTAAATGATAATAAAGTCGTTGTTTTTATATGGTTAGTGGGAAATAATGATAATCACCATTAATCTTAATGATAATGATTAATTAAATTAAAGATTATATTAATGAGTTTAATTAAAGTTAATTAATAATTAATTATAGTATATATAGTAACTTAGTGGAAGGAAAGATGATTTTTATCATCTTCTTCCACCGTTCGTCTAAAAAAAAGAACCCAACTCCATTTTCTTTGAAGCTTAACATTCAACCATAAAAAATAATAAGTTAATCAAGTTAATTTTAATGTATTTTTTATAGATTTATGGTCATGAGAGCTTGTTTTAGCTGGCCCATGTATTAATTTATTCAATTGTTGAATTTTTAGCAAGTTACAATTTTCTAGAAATTGATAAATTGGCTTGAAACTGATAGAAATTAAGCTTAGATCATGATAAGAACTAAATTTTAAAGCTAATAAGCTTAATAGTTAACTTTGTAACACTACGGGCCACATTGAATAAATTGAAATCCGTTTATGAAATTATGGTAGGAATAGAAAGTATAGGGTCCTTAATAAAAGAATTTTAAACCAGTAACGACATTATTGAATAGAAAGTATAAGGTCCTTAATCTCGAGTTTAGGGATTAAATTTAATAAAATGAAAAATATGCTTGGATTTATATTTGAATTTGAATTGGATGAAATTTGATATTGTGTACTTGTTGAATTATCGTACGTAGCTAAAGATGACGTCAGGCCGTTGAGAGGGAAAGGAAAAGCGAGAGTCATTGATGAGTGACACTAGGATTCGATTTTTACTTTTATGATTCAAGATCAATATATTTGTTTGCATATTCATGTTAATTTGCATGATTGAGTATCGATGTAAGTATATAATTTTTGTGTGAATTGATTCGTTGTGATCAATATTGAATATTGAGATATTGGACCGAATTGAACGAAATAGAAAGTATAACCCCAGGGGGATCTGCAAGGATTAATCTGCCAAAAGATCAGCTGTAACATCTCGAATGAGGGCCTAGTCAGAACAGTGGTTTCAAGACCACAAATCTAAAGTAAAAATAATTATTTTATGATTATAGGAGGTCTATGATATGATTGCATGCTTTTGTGAAAATTTCATGAAGAAATTTCATTGATAAAGTGTCCAATTTGACATTTAGGACTAGATTGCAAAAGTTGCAAAATGTGTGTTCTAGAAGCCTTAAGCATGAAATTGCCATGGATTATTAATTAGAGGTCCTTAAATAGCAATTTGCCCAATTTCTATAATTATGGACAAAAATGAGCATGAGTAGGAAAAATTTGAAAGAAATTTTGTCATTTAGTTAATAAAAGAATAAAAAGGGAAAATGAAGCCAAAATTTGTCCATCTTCTCCAACCCTTGGCGGAAATTCTCAAGCTCTCCATTGTTAGGGTTTTGTCATCTTTTAAGCTTGATTGTAAGTACATTCTGGCCCCATTTTTAATGCTCTTTACATTTTTGAAGTCCTCGTAACTCGATTTACCTATTCCTACCATTATTTTAAAGTAGCGTTCATGTTTGAAATTTGACCCATGTATGACATGCTTGTGTTTTGATGTTTAATGGAACAATATGAATGTTTGATGTGTGATAAACATCTTTTACCAAACGATTTCTAGTGAAAATGGCTAAAAAGGACTTATTTGTAAGTTTGTAAAATAGGTAGTAAGATGCATGATTTAATGAGAAATGTGGGCTTCTATGAGTATGTTATAAGTTCAGCTAGGCTTGGATAACAAAGAAAATGAACACATTTCATTTTACGAGCATAGGGACTAATTTGCAAATATGTGAAAGTTTAGGGGCAAAATTATAATTTTACCTAAATATAGTTTTTGGACTGGTTTGAATAATGTGATGATTAAATGAGCTGAAATTGCTATTATAGATCAAGAAAAACGGAGTCCGGACCTATACCGGGGAAAGAACAAGATTTTGTAGTAAATCGAATTAATTATCCATATTTTGTACCGAGGTAAGTTCATGTGTAAATAATGCAATGATATATCATGTTTGAATGTTTTATTTATGTATGAATCTCTATGTTTAATTATTATGACGAGTGTATGAACAACTTTATTGTCTATGAGCATGACGTTGTGAACGAGTTCGACAAATATGCGTTATTGAGAAAATCCCGTTTGAACCTTAGGAATAATTTAGGATACAATGTGACATGTCACTAGGAACTATGTGATTATGAGCTCAAGAAATTATGTGTGTATTTGATTATGTGAATCTGGGTGTTAATCTTGTACGTTCTACCGGTGGCTGGGTAGCCCGGCATGTGTTGTAAGTACCTGTCAGCTTGTGTGAGCAGCCCGAGTAGTTACGTCTTGACTGTCAGTTTGTGTGAGTAGGCCCGTGATTAGCTCGAGAGCTAGCAATGTGTGATTGTGATATGAGGTAGCATGTGGCTACGTTTGAAGCACTATGTGCATGTCTTCCGTGTATTCGATAGTATTCCGAGTGTTCAACGGGTAAATCTGTGAGTTATTTGACAAGTAAGTCAATGATGAGGAAATATGACAATGTGTTACGAGTTGGTACAGATATGTACGAAAGACTCATATAAATGAGCTCGGTATGTGATGAACTTTTGGTAAGATTGAAAATGTGTAAGTTATGTCTACAAATTTAAGTTATTATGCCTATGAATTTATGATGACACATATGTAAACTATGTTATGTCAATGGTATTTATATATATGTATATATATGATTATGTTGCTATTTATTTGCATGTGAACTTACTAAGCTTTATGCTTACTCCCCTCTCTTTTCCATTTTCTTATAGTATCACCAAGCTAGCTCGAGGATCGAAGGATGTCGGAGACTCGATCACACTATGAACTAGACATTTTGGTTTAGTTAGTCTTAACATTTTGAGTATGACATGTATGGGGACTTGGTCTTTTTGTTATATATTGGTCTAGCCAAATGTGTTGGCTTATTCATTTTGTATATGGCGATGTGATATGGTTTATATTGATTATTTTGGTTGTAACCCTAATTAATTATGCATGCATGCAATGTGTTATGCTTGATGTGGTTGCTTGTGGATGAAATGTGTGATGAATGACATATATGCTAAATGACTGAATCGTGGCTAATAAGTATGACCAAAGTTATGGTATAATTGAGTAAATTGGAAGTAGGTTTACCATGATGAATAAATATGAAATTGGTGTGGAATTCTATATGAAAGCATAATGGTTTGGATAGGTGATATGTTGACATTACAAAGTCATGAATTAATTAAGTTTATGAGTATTTGAGTGACTAAATATACTATGTTGCATGCCATCAAAATTGTATGAGTGAATGAACATTTAAGGGTGACTAATGGCTTGGAAAATATCCTCAAAGTTGTCCATACAAGTAGACACACCGGCATGTGTCTAGGCTGTGTCTGACACAAGTCTGCCCCATGGGCGTGTGATTCGACCGTGTATCCCCTGCAAATTAATGCAAAATAGAATGCCCAGTAGTAAACATATGGGTAGAGACATGGGCATGTGTCTCTGCTGTAATATCCCGAATTAGGGCCTAATCAGAATAGTGGTTTCGTGACCACAAATCTGAGATAGAAATAATTATTTTATGATTATTTTGAGGTCTATGATATGATTGCATGATTGTGTGAAAATTTCGTGAAGAAATTTTATGCATAAAGTGCTTAAATTGAAATTAGGGACTAAATCGAATAATTTGCAAAACTTGCATTCTAGAAGTTTTTAGTATGAAATTGCTTTGGAATATTAATGAGGAGGTCTTAAATATAAATTTTACCAATTTCTAAGTCTATGGACAAAAATTGGACATGGATGGAATTTTTGGAAAGTTTAGTAGTAAGGGCATTTTACTCATTTGGTAATTAAAAGAAATAAAAAGGGAAAATAAAGCCAAAATTGACTCATCTTTTTCATGGAGGCCGAAATTAGCATGGGGGAAGCCATGGCTAGGGTTTTCAAGCTTTCAAAGCTCAATAGTAAGTCCGTTCTAACTCCGTTTTTCAAGTTCTTTACGTTTTTGGAATCCCGGTAACTTGATTAAGCTTATGCTAGCAATAATTCAACCTAGGGTTCGTATTTGGAAAAATACCCATAGGTGAAATTTGTGTATTTTGGTGTTTTATGATAGAATATGAGGTTTTAAATTATGTTAAACAACTTGTGCTACTCGGTTTTAAGTGAAAACGAGTAAAAGGGCTTAATCGGTAAAAATACCTAATAGTCATAAGTACATGTTAGAGTGAGAATTTGATGTTGCCATAGAAGGGGAAAATGATCAGCATGTCATAAAACATAAGAAAATAGGATGAAGTTTAATTTCCGAACCTTGGGGCAAAAGTGCAAATATGCAGAAGTTTAGGGGTCAAAATGAAAATTTGTAAAAATATGATTTTTGGACCTGTATGAATAATGTGACTAATTATTAGGCTAAATGTGATATTATAGATGAATAAAATCGAGATTCGGGCTTAAATCGGGAAAATACAAGGTTATGGACTAAATAGTACATTGCCGTTTCTGGATCGAGGTAAGTTCGTGTGTTAATAATAATGCAATACCATGCATGAATTGTAATTCTCTATTGATATGGCATAAATTGTATGATTTAATATGTTTAAGAGAAGTTGATGGATGGTATGTAAGATATAAAAAAAAATGTAATGCTAGTTGTGTCATGTGAAATTGAATGGAAAATTATTGTTACAAGAATTGAGTGTTAAATTACTATTACCTGGGTTGTATGAATTGTTGCACGGTTGTACCTGATGAGATTTTGACAAGTTTGTACGTAAATAATTTATCGATTCTTTTTATTTTATTATATTTTGTTATCATATGAAATGTGGCTACCTATAGATTGACTATTTGCTGTAAATTGAAAATTAAAAAAGGACTATGAATAAATTTGTAACATATTGGAAATATGTTTGCTGATAATTACTTGATTGAAATTGTTGGAAAAGAGAGAGAAATCCCGGTTGAACCTTAGAAAAGATTGGATGATACAGATGGTATGTAGCTAGGTCACATGTATGGTGCTGAGTGCACATCATGTGTACAAGAGAGCTACGAGACATTATGATGTAGCTAGGTCACATGGGTGATACTATTTGTACACCATGTAGACAAGAGAGCTACGGGATAGTTCCAAGTGAAGGACACCATGTAGACAAGGGAGCTATGAGATAAACTGGCTAGGTCACATGGGTGATACTAAGTGTTCACCATGTGTACAAGAGAGCCGAACTTTATGATGGGTGGAGCTATGTGCTGAAACCACCAAGTATCGAGGATTGATCCGAAGTGTTCAACGGGAGACTTACTATGTACTGCTTTGTGAGTTTTGTGATGAATAAGTGCAGGTATATGTTTATGAAAATTATGAGCAATGTGCTCGATAGTTGGGTGAACTTTGATAAGACAAAACGGATTAAGTGGAATTATGTAAGAATGAATTTTAGTAGTAAAATAGTGTTGGACAGCAGCAGTTGCTTGACTTTGAAAATTCACTAAAAACTGTGGAAGTTGAATAAAAATGCAAATGATATATGAAAATAAAGATTAATGAGTCTATTTTCACATGAAAGAAACAGGGGAGCAAAAGAATTCTATATTGTGTGATATTTGAATTCTTGTGAAACAGGGTCTGAATGAATTCGAGATCACCTGTTCTGAATTTAGAAATTCATCATAAATTGTAAAAAAATTATTAAGAGTCATATTTTACATGAATAGATTCCTTATTGAGTTTATTTTTAAGGGAAACAAACTTCATGGTCTTTGGAATTCTGTACAGGGAGAAATTTGGTTCGTAGTGCACAGAGGTCAGAGTAGTCATACTCTGAAACAGGGGAGACTTTAACTAATAAACTGTACTAATTGGCTAAACTAAAAATTCTGGAAATTTTATGGGAGAAATATATATGAACCTAGTTTCAAAAAAAATTAACAAAACTAAATTTGGAGTTTTGTAACTTCAGATATGAATGATTTAGTAACTGTAACTCGATAACACAGCTTAACCTGAATATGTGTAATTGTACAATTATAGTGTTTTATCTTGAAAAGCATGGTAGTAATTGCTTATTATTTTCATATGAACTTACTAAGCGTAAAGCTTACCCATCCTCTCCATTTCTTTAGTATTGGCAGGTCGGCTCGGGGTTAGAGATCGTCGGAGGCAAAATCACACTATCAAACTATCATTTTTGGGAGAATTAATTCAAATATTAGAAATATTAAGTGAGTGGCATGTATAGGAAGATGGTTTGTGACATGTATTTTTATTATGATTTTGACCATACGTATCAGTCTGCTTTGAGTTATCGTATATGATTATGAGATGTGGTCCTTATCCATTATGGTTTATAAGTTTAATTAATCGTGCTATGTCCTATGTTTTGATGTAATGATATAGTTAGCTTTGTTTGTTATGCATATGTTTGAAAAGTTTTGAATTAAATGAAATTTTATGGCCCGATTTTCATCTATGTGTATTGTTAAGTTTGGTAATGCCTCGTACTCTGTTCCGGCCTTGGATACGGGTAAGGGGTGTTACATCTGCCGTGTGAAGGGCACAGCCTTAGGACATGGGCGTGTGCCCAGGCCGTGTGAAGTCTGCACCTAATTTTGGAATTTAATTAGCCACATAATTTGAGCACATGGGCGTGTGACTTGGCCTTGTGACCCTATTTGTGTTGATGACGTCATAAATAGAGAGTTACACGGGCTGAGGATAAGGGCGTGTGCCCAGGCCGTGTGAAGTCTGCACCTAATTTTGGAATTTAATTAGCCACATAATTTGAGCACATGGGCGTGTGACTTGGCCTTGTGACCCTATTTGTGTTGATGACGTCATAAATAGAGAGTTACACGGGCTGAGGACACGGGCGTGTGTGACCACACAATCTACCCATATGGGTGTGTGACCCTGTTTCATGAAAATTTTTTTAAGTTTTTTCTGAAGTTCTCGGAGTAGTCCTGAACTACTCCCGATGTATGTTTTGGGCCTACATATAAGAGACAATTTGCATGTATATGAATGGTTTTAAATTGAACGAATTTTTATGGCCGGTTGTGTATGTTTGCTGGTGTTGAAGTCTGGTAATGCCTCGTATCTTGTCCCGGTGTCAGACACGGGTAAGGGGTGTCACATCAGTAGCTAATGAAATGACATTTGTGAGATATTACTAGTGAAAGCTGTAGACGGGAAAGATATCGTATGACCACACATGAAATCTCTACTTCCAAGTTATTGTAATTAAACCAGTGATGACATTATTGAGAGTGAGGTGCTAAATGCAGTAAGTCAACCCAGGTGAAGAGGACATTACACCAAAGAGATAGGCGAATTGTCTTGTTACAAAATAGTCAAAGTGAAACCCAAGTGTGATCATGCCGTGTTTAAAACGATATGACAATTCAATAAGTTCTTTCGAACTTACCGGTGTTGTTATGAATTGCAAGTAAATAGGGGATTCTAAAAGTTTGAGAAGAGACCAGGCCAGAGTTCGTCATGCATCGAAAAATGTATTTCTTAGTTGTAACTTGCGTACAGCAAAGGGACTATAGGCGGAGTCTCGGGGTTTTTGTGGCAAATGAAATCAACTGGTTGGAATACAAATTTTAGTACAAGTGACTATCTTAACTTTGTTAAAGAGCAGTTGGCAATATTGTTGCATACTAAATTAAAGTTTATTCCTTGATATAGATTCTCAAAAGTTTGAATTTTCTTAGTATAATAATTATATTTGTCTCATCATTCTTTTAATACTGGGAGTAAACGTAATTGGAAGTGTAAGTTAGGCCATAGGTTAGGTTGTGACATCCTATAGTTCGGGCCTGACGATCGGGTTGGGTTTGGGGTGTTACATACCTTATGTTAGCTTCTAATCCAATCAACACTCTGAAGAGCTAAAGGTTTCATATTCATAGTATTGTGCTCTGTAAAGCCAGTATTCATTTATCCAATCGAATCTCTGCAAATCTTCCTTGTAAATTTGAACACTTACGTGTTCTCTCGCAAGGCTGAGGAATTCACCAATCATGGTTTGCATTTACATGCTCTACTGAAGGAAAATCACATATCATTTTATATTCTCCATACATTTCTCCCATCACATCCACATCTCAATAGTTTCATCCATTTCCCCCTTCCACCATTACGGATATGGAGTTTGCACACTAAGGAAGAGTATCTATTTTTAATCATTCATGCACATACAATTATTATCTTTCCAGCTTGTTAACACATTCATGTATAGCTAATTTATAATAAAATAACTTACCTAAAAGAAAACATTCTTATTGATTTAGTTGGAATTATCAGGAGCACAAGTGAAAGGAACTCACCAGAGATTATCAAGAAAAGCTTTGTCTACTTTACAGGTTCTTTCCCTTTTACATTAAGGCCTTCTCCCGTTTCTTTAGCTAAATAAAATCAAACATTCTATTAAATAAAGAAACAACGGAAACTTTAACATAAAAATGAGAATTAATAACATGCAAACATTAATCCAGAAGGAAGTATCCTTCCCTTCAGAACTTTTAATGAAAACCTACATAAACGGTTCCAACTGTAACAGTTCAGTTTAGAACCTAGTCAGAATAGTGGTTTCGAGACCATATATCTGAGTCAAAATAATATTTAAATATTATTTTCTGTGCTTATAATATTTTAATTAGCATGTGTGAAATTTTTGTATTAAAATTAGATCAATTGTGTGCTTAATTTGATAAAAGGACCTAATCGCGTAAAATGTAGAAGTTGTCTGTTATATGTTAAAAGTGCCTATTTGATTTGTCTTTGTTAATGAGAGGTCCTTATGTGGTTATTATGCCATTTATATGGTTAATCGACATTAATGACCTTTGTAAAATGATTTGTTAATATTTTATATTAAGGGCAAAATGGTAAACTAATTATAAAATGAATTATAATTAAAATAAGGTATGAAAATAAGTCATTATACATGTTATTTAACCAAAAATCAAGAAATCGAAAAGATAAAAGATTACCTAGGGTTCGGCCTTGGTTTCCTTTGATTTAGGTATGTATTTTGTTCGATTTTTAACAATTTCTATGTTTTGGTAATCGTTGCTTCATATACTATCAAGCCCATGTCTCAATTTCTGATTTTGTTGATGATTTTGAAATGTGCCATTGATGAATTCATGAGTTTTATGTTGATAAATGATGAAATATGAAAGTTTGATGTTGGGTTTATATGTTGTCTTTTGATTTTTGATGATTTTGAGTAAAATGGGCTAAATTGTGAAATTTGTAAATTGAAGGACTAAAATGTGAAATAAATAAAATGTGTGGACTTGTATGAGTATTATGAATATTCGAACAACATGAGTATATACAAATTATGTGTATTTTGTGATTTTGTGAATTAGGGACTAAAGTGTCAAAATGTGAAAATGTAAGGGCTAGTTTGCAAATTACCCTAGATATGTGTCTATGGATTGTTTTGAATAAATTTGTGATTGAATAAATTAAATTTGAATTGATTTAGATCAAGAATTAAAGAAAACGGAGTTAGATCGGGGAAAGTCAAAAGTTGTCGAGTAACCGATTTCATCCATCCGAATCCATACGAGGTAAGTCGATATACAAATAAATGTATTTGAAATGGTTTATTTATGTTTAATTTCCATAGAACTATGATGAATGAATATATGAGTTGAGAAATATGAAACATCCAAGAAAGTATAGATAGAGTTCCAACGTCCGAAAAGCCCCGTACGAACCCTAGGAATAGTTAGGATACATATGTCATGACGTAGGATTTCGATATGCATTATCATGTAAGACCACATCTAGGACGTTGGCATCGACTTTTGTTTTATGTGTAAGACCATGTTTGGGACATCAGCATCGTATCTGATTTTGTGTAAGACCCTGTCTGGGACAGTGGCATCGATATTTGATTACATGTAAGACCACGTCTGGGACATTGGCATTGTATGTGCTTTCTAAGCTATCCGCGTATCCTTACGTTTTCGAATGGTTCAAACGGGCATTTCGAGAAAATGAATGACTTTGTGAAATTATATCTGATTTCGGTACGTTTGTATTGTATAACATTTTTGAGAATGAAAGGTAAGTATGTGAACAATTGTTGATCTATGATGTAAGTATATGAATATGAGATTTGTGTTAGCATTTGGCTACAAAGTATAAATGATTAGATGATGTTTATATGCTTTATATGATATGTTTATTTGTATATTGGCTTACTAAGCTTTTGAAAGCTTACTTTGTGTGTGTTTGCATTGTTTTATAGATATCGAAGCTACTGTGAGCTCGGGGATCGTCGAGGATCGTCACCACACTATCGAACCTCATTTTGGTACTTTTGAAAATGTATATAATGAAGTATGGCATGTATAGGCTAGAAGTGATTTGGTTACATTTTGTAATGTATATATATCATGACATGTGATATGGCTAGTTTATGTTTGAACTTATGGTTGGAAATGTTATATGGTATGTTTTGACTGACCAAATGAAATGGTCAATGTTGATGAGGTTTGGTAAGTTTTGATCATGAGATTGAATGATATATTGAAACATAGGTTTTGGTATGATTTTAGTTTAGGTTTTGGTATGATTTGGTTGATGAATTGAGGTTGGATTTTCTTGATATTGTAAAGGCATGAATAATGTACGTTTCAGTATAGAGATTGGCTACAATTGGTGTACAAATATGCTTGGTTTGGTGCTTATAGGTTAGACCCAATTGGGGTGGCAAATTGGCTATTCGAATCACCTATTTTGTCCACATGGGAAGAGACAAGGGCGTGTGTCTCAGTCGTGTGTGACACACGGTCATGTTACAAGGCCATGTGTCCCTTGGGGTACCTTACAATTATAAGTCAAGCTCGATCACGACCAAGACAAACGGGCGTTTCTTGTGGCCGTGTGAGCAAGTTAGTATGTATGCCCTGTTTTGACACAGCCTAGACACACGGGTGTGTCTAAAGTCGTGTAAGGCATACGACCTATTCACACAGGCGTGTGACCTGTACTTGTTTGAAAAATGTTTAAGTTTTGGAAAAATTTTGTATGTGTTCGGTTTAGTCCTGACCCCTTTTCTAATGCATGTTTATGGTCTCGATGGCCTATATAAGGGACTTTACATTGATGTTTGATCTCTGATGCTATGATGTTTATGTAAGGAATGTTAAATGTTTCGATTTGTCCGGTAATGCCTTTAACCCTAGTCCGACGGCAGATACAGGTTAGGGGTGTTATATTTTATTGGTATCAGTGCTATGGTTTAGTCAATTCTAGGGCTACCATAGCATATGTGAGTCTAGATATACATGTCATATTTATGAACTGCGATAGTTTGATGAATCCTAACATTGAAATGTGCTAATGGATCACGAACGAGCCGTAATGGACGATGTCAAAAGCAATGCCCTTGTTCCCGTGCAAGGGACGATGCCATTTGATTCTAGACCAGCTATGAGTAGCCGTGATGGTGAGGGTAGACAAGCCTTCTATCAAATGATGAACGATTGGTTTAGCCAATACATTAGAACCAATCCGGCTGTACAACAACCTCTACCTCCGGTTAATCCTTCACAAGCTCCTGCTATGCCATCAGTGAATCCGATTCAGTTAAGTAGGCCACTAGTCGATAAGATTAGAAAATATGGGGCCGAAGAGTTTTGAGCTACAACAAATGATGATGCTGAAAAGGTCGAGTTCTGGTTAGAGAACACAATACTAGTATTTGATGAATTGACATTGAATCCCGAAGAATGTATAAAATTTATTGTTTCACTTTTGAGAGATACAGCGTACCACTGGCGGAAAACTTTGATATCAGTAGTTTCGAGTGAGCGAGTCACTGGGATTTCTTCCAAGACGAATTTTGAAAGAAATACATCAGTCAGAGATTCATCGACCAAAAACCTAAAAAGTTTCTCGAGTTTAAACAAGGCTATATGTCTGTCACAGAATACGAGCGAGAATTTGTAAGATTGAGTCAGTATGCTTGTGAATGTGTGTCTACTGAGGCGATAATGTGTAAGAGATTTGAAGACAGTTTGAACGAGGATATTCATTTACTAGTCAGAATTCTTGAGATTAAAGAATTTTTTGTGCTTGTTGAACAAGCATGTAAAGCCAAAGATCTCGGGAAAGAGAAAAGAAAAGCCAATTCTGAAGATAGAGAAATGCGAAAGAGATCATCGGGCAAATCATTTCAATCTACATCAAAGAAGTTCAGAGATGATAATAGCTATTCAAAAGCTAATGTGGGACATTCGAATAGAGATCGTGCTAGATCACATTCGAACTTCAAAACTCTAGTTACATCTATTGCCAGTGTTGGAAATGTTAAATCTGATTGCCCTAAGTGCAAGCATTGTGGTAAAAGTCATCACGGTAATTGTAGACTGCATGATCGGGCTTGTTTCAGATGTGGATCGTTAGATCATTTTATCCGCGATTGCCCTGAATCTGTCGAGCAAGAAATTGTGCAAAATCCGAGGCCAAGTGGCAATACTTCTCGTGGTAAACCTCCCAGATATACAGGAAATGTAAGTGGTAGTTAGAGAGGGACAAAAGACACAGCTGTTAGATCCGAGGCTCATGCACCTGCCAGAGCCTATACTATACGAGCTCGTGAGGAAGCTTCATCGCCAGATGTGATTACGGGTACATTTACTCTTTATGATACTTTTGTGATTGCTTTGATAGATCCTGGATCAACACATTTGTATATATACATGAACTTAGTGAACAGTAAGACTTTGCCTGTAGAGTACTGAATTTGTAATTAGAGTTTCGAACCCTCTAGGCAGATGTGTTTTGGTTGATAAAGTCTGCAAGAATTGTCTGTTGATGTTTCGAGACATTTGTTTTCCTACTAATCTGATTCTGTTACCTTTTGATGAGTTTGATATAATTTTGGGTATGGATTGGTTAACTTTGCATGATGTTGTTGTGAACTGCAAACGGAAAACTATTGATTTGAGATGCAAGAATGATGAAATAGTCAGAATTGAATCTAGTGATTTGAATGGATTACCTGCTGTAATATCTTCGATGAAAGCTTTGATTATTGTGAGAAAGGGTTGTGAAGCCTATTTTGCTTATGTGATCGATTCAAAAATGTCAGAAAAGAAAGTTGAATCTGTGCCTATTGTCTATGAATTTGTTGATGTGTTTCCTGAAGAACTTCTAGGTTTACCCCCAGTTAGAGAAGTTGAATTTGGCATGGAATTAGTGCCTGAAACTACTCCGATTTTGATAACTCTAGATAGAATGACTCCGACTGAACTAAAAGAATTAAAGTCTCAGTTGCAAGAGTTGTCCGATAAAGGGTTTGCTAGACCGAGTTTTTCACCTTAGGGTGCTCTGGTTCTGTTTGTGAAAAAGAAGGATGGTATGATGAGAATGTGTATAGATTATCGTCAGTTGAACAAAGTGACTATCAAGAATAAGTATCCTTTGCCCTGAATTGATGATTTGTTTGATCAATTAAAAGGAGCTGTTGTGTTTTTGAAAATAGATTTGAGATCGGGCTATTATTAGTTACGAGTGAAAGACAAAAACATTCCGAAAATTGATTTTCGAATGAGGTACGGGCACTATGAATTCTTAGTTATGCCTTTTGAATTGACTAATGCACCTGCTATCTTTATGGATTTGATAAATAGAATTTTCAGACCGTATTTAGGTCGATTTTTTGTCGTATTCATTGATGACATACATATTGATTCAAGTGATGAGACTGAACATGCCGAGCATCTGAGAATAGTGCTACAGACTCTGCGAGATAAATAGTTGTATGCAAAGTTTAGCAAATGTGAATTATGGTTACGAGAGGTCAGTTTTCTAGGACATATTGTATCAACATCTGGTATTCGAGTTGATCCAAGCAAAATTTTAGCAATTCTGGATTGAAAACCTCCAAGGAATGCCTCTAAAGTCTGTAGTTTTTTAGGACTTGCCAGTCATTATAGACGGTTCGTGAAAGGCTTTTCGATGATTGCAACTCTATTAACAAAAATACTTCAGAAAGATATGAGGTTTGAATGGTCCAAAAAGTGTCAAAACAAATTTGATCAGTTGAAAACTTTATTGACTGAAACTCCGGTATTGGTACAACCCGAATCAGGTAAAGAATTTGTGATCTACAGTGATGCTTCATTGATCAAACTTGGATGTGTTTTGATGCAAGAAGACAAAGTCATTGCTTATGCTTCAAGACAGTTGAAGCCACATGAAAAGAACTATCCGACGCACGAACTTGGGTTAGCCGCGATTGTGTTTGCTTTGAAAATTTGGCGCCACTATCTATTTGGTGAGAAATGTCAAGTATATTCTGATCATAAAAGTTTGAAATATCTGATGACTCAGAATGATTTGAATCTACGATAGAGAAGATGGTTAGAACTGCTAAAATACTATGAACTTGTGATAGATTATCATTCGGGTAAGGCAAATGTTGTTGCTCATGCTTTGAGTCGAAAATCATTGTTTGCTCTGCGTGCGATGAATGCTTATTTGGTTCTATCTGATGATGGTTCAGTTTTAGCAGAGTTAAAAGCGAGACCTTTATTTTTACAACAAATTATCGAATCTTAGAAGATTGATAATGAGATTTTAGCAAAATGTGCTTAGTGTGATATAGAGTTTGATTCAGAATTCAGAGTTGATAAAGATGGTTGTTTGAGATTTCGAGATAGAATTTGTGTCCCGAGAAATCCAGGGTTAATTCAAATGATATTGAGTGAAGCTCACAATAGTCAGTTATCTGTGCATCCGTGTAGTACGAAAATGTATAATGATCTGAAACAACATTACTGATGGTCTGGAATGAAAAGAGATATCTCTGATTTTGTTTCAAAATGCTTAATCTGTCAGCAAGTTAAAGCTTAACATTAGGTGCCATCTGGTTTGTTACAATGGAAATGAGATCTAGTGACAATGGACTTTGTTTCGAGTTTGCCCCTGTCTCCGAAAAAGAAAGATGCAATCTAGGTTGTAGTTGATCGATTGACGAAATCAGCTCATTTTATTTTGGTATGATCTAATTACTCGCTTGATAAATTAGCTCAGTTATACATTTCTGAAATTGTGAGATTGCATGGTGTGCCATTATCTATTGTATCAGACAGAGATCCGAGATTTACATTATGATTTTGGAAGAAATTGCAAGATGCTCTAGGTATTAAATTGCATTTCAGTATTGCTTTTCACCTGCAAACGGATGATCAATCCGAGCGGATCATTTAGATACTCGAGGATATGTTGAGATGTTGCATTCTTGAGTTTGAAGGTACGTGGGAACAATATCTGCCTTTGATTGAATTTGCTTATAATAACAGTTTTCAGTCAAGCATTAAAATGGAACCTTACGGGGCCTTATATGGTCGCAAATGCCGTACACCTTTGTATTGGACTGAGCTCAGCGAAAATAAGATTCGCGGGATTGATTTGATAAAAGAAACTGAACAGAAAGTGAAAGTGACCTGAGATAGTTTGAAAGCAGCTTTTGATCATCAAAAATCTTATGTAGATTTGAAAAGAAAAGATATTGAGTTTGAGATTTGAGATAAAGTGTTTTTGAAAGTATCTCCGTGGAAGAAAGTGCTTCGGTTCGGTAGAAAAGGCAAATTGAGTTCGAGGTTCATCGGGCCATATGAGATTATCGAGCGTATTGGGCCGGTAGCATATAGATTATTATTGCCACCAGAACTAGAAAAGATTCATAATGTATTTCACGTATCGATGCTTCGACGATACAGATCAGATCCTTCGCATGTGATTCCTCCGTCTGAAATTGAGATTCAGTCTGATTGACTTACGAAGAAAAGCTAATCCATATCTTAGCTCGCGGGGTCAAAAAATTACGAAATAAGAAAATTCCTTTAGTAAAAGTGATGTGGCATTGACACGGTATTGAAGAGGCCACATTGAAGAGGCCACGTGAAAGCCTAAAGATGCTATGAAATAACAATATTCAAATCTATTCAATGGTAAGATTTTCGAGGACGAAAATCCCTAAGGGGGAATAGTCCAGTTTAGACCCTAGTCAGAATAGTGGTTTCAGGACCAGATATCCGAGTCAGAATAACATTTAAATATTATTTTCCATCCTTATAATATTTGAATTAGCATGTGTGAAAGTTTCGTATTAAAATTCAATCAATTGTGTGCTTAATTTGATAAAAGGACCTCATCACGTAAAATGTAAAAGTTGCCTGTTATATGTTAAAAGTGCCTATTTGATTTGTCTTTGTTAATGAGAGATCCTTATGTGGTTATTATGCCATTTATATGGTAATGGACATTAATGACCTTTGTAAAATGATTTGTTAATGTTTTATATTAAGGGAAAAATGGTAAACTAATTATAAAACGAATTATAATTAAAATAAGTTATGAAAATAACTCATTATACATGCTCTTCAATCGAAAAATCAAGAAAAAGAAAGAGAAAAGCTTACCTAGGGTTCGGCCTTGGTTTCCTTTGATTTAGGTATGTATTTTGTTCGGTTTTTGATAATTTCTACATTTTTATAATTGTTGCTTCGTATACTATCAAGCCCAAGTCTCAATTTCTTACTTTGTTGATGATTTTGAAATGTTCCATTGATGAATTCATGAGTTTTATGTTGATAAATGATGAAATATGAAAGTTTGATTTTGGGTTTATATGTTTTGTCTTTTGATTTTTGATGATTTTGAGTAAAATGGGCTAAATTGTGAAATTTGTAAATTGAAGGACTAAAATGTGAAATAAATAAAATGTTTGGACTTGTATGAGTATTATGAATATTCGGCCAAGCATGAGTATATGCAAATTATGTGTATTTTGTGATTTTGTGAATTAAGGACTAAAGTGTCAAAATGTGAAAATGTAAGGGCTAGTTTGCAAATTGCCTTAGATATGTGTCTATGGATTGTTTTGAATAGATTGAATAAATTAAATTTGAATTGATTTAGATCATGAATTAAAGAAAACGGAGTTAGATAGCGGAAAGTCAAAAGTTATCGAGTAACCGATTTTATTCATCCAAATCCGTACGAGGTAAGTCGATATACAAATAAATGTATTTGAAATGGTTTATTTATGTTTAATTGCCATAGAACTATGATGAATGAATATATGAGTTGAGAAAAACGAGACATCCAAGAAAGTATTGACAGAGTTCTGACGTCCGAAAAGCCCTATACGAACCGTAGGAATAGTTAGGATACATATGTCATGACATAGGATTCCGATATGTGTTATCATGTAAGACTACGTCTGGGACGTTGGCGTCGACATCTGTTTTATGTGTAAGACCATGTCTGGGACATCGACATCGTATTTGATTTTGTGTAAGACCCTATCTAGGATAGTGGCATCGATATTTGATTACATGTAAGACCACGTCTGGGACGTTGGCATTGTATGTGCTTTTCGAGCTGTCCGCGTATCCTTACGTTTCTGAATGGTTCAAACGGGAATTTCGAGAAAATGAATGACTTTGTGAAATTATATCTAATTCAGGTACGTTTGTATTATATAGCATATTTAAGAATGAAAGGTAAGTATGTGAACAATTGTTGATCTATGATGTAAGTATATGAATATGAGATTTGTGTTAGCATTTGGCTACAAAGTATAAATGATTAGATGATGTTTATATGCTTTATATGATGTGTTTATTTGTATATGGCTTACTAAGCTTTTGAAAGCTTACTTTGTGTGTGTTTGCATTGTTTTATAGATATCGAAGCTACTGTGAGCTCGGGGATCGTCGAGGATCGTCACCACACTATCGAACCTCATTTTGGTACTTTTGAAAATGTATATAATGAAGTATGGCATGTATAGGCTAGAAGTGATTTGGTTACATTTTGTAATGTATATATATCATGACATGTGATATGGCTAGTTTATGTTTGAACTTATGGTTGGAAATGTTATATGGTATGTTTTGACTGACCAAATGAAATGGTCAATGTTGATGAGGTTTGGTAAGTTTTGATCATGAGATTGAATGATATATTGAAACATAGGTTTTGGTATGATTTTAGTTTAGGTTTTGGTATGATTTGGTTGATGAATTGAGGTTGGATTTTCTTGATATTGTAAAGGCATGAATAATGTACGTTTCAGTATAGAGATTGGCTACAATTGGTGTACAAATATGCTTGGTTTGGTGCTTGTAGGTTAGACCCAATTGGGGTGGCAAATTGGCTATTCGAATGACCTATTTTTTTCCACACGAGCAGAGAAAGGGGCGTGTGTCTCAGCCGTGTGCAATACACGATCATGTTGCACAGCCGTGTGTCCCCTGGGGTACCCTACAATTGTAAGTCAGGCTCGACCACGGCCAAGACACACGGGTGTGTCTTGTGGCCGTGTGAGCAAGTCAGTATGTATGCCCTGTTTTGACACGGCCTAGACACATGGGTGTGTCTAAAGCCGTGTAAGGCACACGGCCCTATACTTGTTTGAAAAATGTTTAAGTTTTGGAAAAATTTTGTATGTGTTCGGTTTAGTCCCGACCCCCTTTCTAATTCATGTTTAAGGTCTCGATGACCTATATAAGGAACTCTACATTGATGTTTGATCTTTGATGCTATGATGTTTATGAAATGAATGTTAAATGTTTTGATTTGTCCGGTAATGCCTTTAACCCTAGTCCGGCGATGGATACGGGTTAGGGGTGTTACACCAACTGCCCTTTTCATTCCTTGGTATTAAACTAAAGGACTTAAGAATTTACCAGCAATTAGCTTGAAAAGGTTAGTTACTAATCAAAGTGAATAACTAGTTCCTTCTTCAAGCAACGAAGAATGCTTTAGGCTTTCTATGGAGATAACAATAATTAACATTGAAAAGGAAAATAAAGTCTTTTTCTCTGTTAAACTTCTATCCTATTTATATTAAAATTGGCCAGTAATCACATTCTAAATAGGATACATATTACATGCACACAAGATTTCACTAATCAAACACAATCATCGAGGCTCTCCAAGTGTCATGCAAAATGACACTTTTTTTCATAGGACTTGGCACACATCCTATTTGTGTCCCACCTACTACGGTGTCACATCCCAAAAATCGTGTTAGTAGAAATTGGGTTAATGAATTGAGAATGGTCACATCCAATTTTTTTAGATGACCTTAGTACATTTGATAATAAATAAATATCAATTATAGTGATTGAGTAGCGGTGGAGCTGTCCTTAATGATCTGAGTTTGAATCCTTTCTCTCTCGTTAAATCTTATTTGGTGTAAATTTGTTTTAAACCCTTAGAAAATTTCATCCCATGTTTTTTAAATATTTTCTGTTAAAATGACCACAAGGAGTAATGTGGTCAAGTGGTTAAGTGCTTAGATAATTTCTTAAAGGTCCTATGTTCAATTCCCCACACTTCCAAATTTTTATTTAATTTTTTGACAACTTTAGCTAGTGTGAACACTCCTTGCAATCCAACCTAGTTACCATGCGTGGGAAAAGATTCTTTCCTTGTGTATGAGTCAGCCTTCCCTCATTAAGCCCCCTTTTTACTCCTATGATCCCATTTTTGCTCTTTTGTCCCCTCAACATACCATTCTCTTCACTCTTACCTTGTGTAGTGTTAATTGAACCTAAGCAAGATGAAGAACACCCTTTTGTTCCATCTTTTCATTCTTTTCCATTTCATTTCTATTCCCCTCCTTTGCTCCTCTCTTTTCTCTCCTCCCCTTTTACACCACCTGAAATGACCATTATTTTGATTTTGACCTCCTTTCCTCCATCATTAGCCACCATCATTCGACATAAACACCACATCTTCATCAACCATCCTTCTTTTCTCTTCTTTCTATTCCATTGCCACCCTTAATGCCACCCTCCACACCGCATAACTCCTCTCTTTTTTTTTATTTTTTATTTTTCTCTCTTCTCATTTCTCCTCTTTTAAGTAAGTGACCGAACCCATATTATTTTCTTCTCCTCCACCGAACTACCACCTCTATTGCCGAACCACTGTCGTCGTCGCCTTAGCACCACCGCCGACTATCATTCTTTCCCCTTCAATTCATGATAAAAATAATCTGTTGATCCTCCTATTTCAACCAAGTTAGTGTAAGTGGGAATCAAAATCACTAATCCGAGTGATTTTTTTTAAGCTAATCTAATCGTTAGATCCACTTGTAAGCATTCTTAGAGAGTTGTTACACATCAAAACTATGATCAGGTGTAGGTTTTAATATTAAACAAAAATAAACCTATTTTTTATATTGTTAAAATTATTATTTAAATTATTTTGATGAGGATACTTTATGATCCAGTAAGAGAGATAAAACCCATCATTATGGACTATGTCAAGTAAGTGATTTGAAACCATTGACTTTGGTGATATGTACGATTTGCGATTTGTTGATTATTAATGATATGAATGTAATATCCCGAATTAGGGCCTAATCGAAATAGTAGTTTCGTGACCACAAATCCGAGATAGAAATAATTATTTTATAATTATTTTGAGGTTTATGATATGATTACATGATTGTGTGAAAATTTCGTGAAGAAATTCTATGCCTAAAGTGTTTAAATTGAAAGTAGGGACTAAATCGAATAAGTTGCAAAATTTGCATTCTAGAAGTTTTTAGTATGAAATTGCATTTAAATATTAATTAGGAGGTCTTAAATAGCAATTTGACTAATTTAAGTTCATGGACAAAATTAGGACATGGAAGGAATTTTTGGAAAGTTTAGTAGTAAGGGCATTTTGGTCATTTAGTTATTAAAATGAATTAAAAACAAAATTAAAAGCCAATTTTTGTCCATCTTCTTCATTAGGCCGAAATTTCAAGGGTTCTCCATAGCTAGGGTTTGTTTCAAGCTTCCAAGCTCCATAGTAAGTGATTCCAAGCCCCGTTTTTAATGTTCTTTACGTTTTTGAGATCCCGATAACTCGATTAAGCTTATGTTAGCAATAATTTAACCTAGAGTTTATATTTGGAAAAATACCCATAGGTGAAATTTGTGTATTTTGATGTTTTATGATAGAATATGAAGTTTTAAATTATGTTAGACAACTTGTACTACTCGATTTTAAGCAAAAACAAGTAAAAGGGCTTAATCGGTAAAAATACCTAATAGTCACAAGTACATGTTAGAGTGAGAATTTGATGTTGCCATAGAAGAGAAAAGTTATCAGCATGTTGTAAAACATAAGAATAAGGAATAAAGTTTAATCCTTGAGCCTAGGGCAAAAATGTAAATATGTAAAAGTTTAGGGGTAAAATTGTAATTTTGCCAAAATTTGAGTTAAGGATTAATTTGATAATGTGAGTATTAAATAAGCTAAATGTGTTATTTTAGATCAAGAAAGACGTGGAATCGACCTCAATCGAGGAAAAGAAAAGATTGTGGACTAAATTGCAAAATCTTTGTATTTTGGTACCAAGGTAAGTTCATGTGTAAATAATATAGTATAATTGTTTTTTTTAAATTATTGATGTTAATTATATGATATGCTGATTTTTATCATGAAATATATGCTTTGTGGTTATTTTCGAATAAAATGCAAATTATTTGTATTATTTGTTAAATATAAAGTGTTACCGAGTATTGGTTACGGTATTTTACGGAAGATGGCAAGGATATGTGTTCGAGGAAAATCCCGTTTGAACCTTAGGAATAGATTCGGATACAAGTGACATGTCACTAGGATGGTTGAGCATCCGAACTCGTTAAGTTGAGTCTGAGTTCACTTATGGATGCGAATGTCCGAACTCGTTGAGTTGAGTCCGAGTTCTAAGATGTAACTAGGCATCCGAGCTCGTTGAGTTGAGTCCGAGTTCACTTATGGATGCGAACGCCCGAGCTCGTTGAGTTGAGTCCTAGTTCGCTTATGGGTGGGTTACATGATTGCTTGATTGCATATATGGCACTTATGTGCAAGTTATCCATGTATCTGAATTATATTCCGATGTGTTCAACGGGTAAAGTTATACTCAAATGGAGGAATATTCGAGATGTAAAGAGATGTATTGGTAAGTGATGTGAAATGGATATTTTGGACAGGTATGTATTTAACCCTCGGGTTGAGTATTGATACAATCACGATAAGGTAATAAGATGATGAAAAATGATTAGAAATGTGATATGTGTTTTAGTGATGCATGCTAATGTTGATTGGTATGACCGTTTGTTATGTTACTTATTATTTGCATATGAACTTACTAAGCATTTATGCTTACTCCTCCTTCTTACTCATTGTAGTTTTGGACAAGCCACTCAGAGTCGGGATAGGTCAAGGCTCAATCACACTATCGGAAGACTTTTGGTAAATGGCTTGTAAATTTAAGTATGGCATGTATAGCAATATACCTATTTTGTGTAAATGATCTTATGATATGGTGATGGAATGGTTGAGAAAATGTTTGATAATGATAAATTATGAAAATGGTTAGTTTAGATTATGTTTGATGTTAAGGAAAATTATTAAGATACTTAGTGCATAAAAACTCATAAAAGGGATGAAATTTGCCATAAACAGAGTAATCACAAAGAACATCGACACGAGTTTGAAAATTTACTAAAAATTATAGAAATTGAATTTGGTGATGGAGTACATATCAAATTTAAGCTTATTATGTCTAGTTTCACATGAAACAAATGAAACAGGTAAAGAAATTATATGTTAAAAGATATTATTTTAAAGGATGCAATAATATGAGGTTGACCCTCGGGTCTTTTCAAAAAGATATTTGAATTTTGGTGAAACAGGGTCATAGTAGTTTCTGAATCCCCTGTTCCAACTTTAGAAATTCACCATAAATTGTAAAGATATAATTAGGTGGTTTATTTTATATCCTAAGAATCCTTATTGAGTCTAGTTTTAGTAGAAATAAACCTCATAGTCATATGAATTTTGTACAGAGAAATGTGGTTCGTAGTAAACAGAGGTCAAACCAGTCAAGTCCTGAAACAGGGGTAACTTTAACTAATAAACTATACTAATTGGCTCAACCAAAAATTCTAGAAAAAAATTAGTAGATAGGTATATGAGTCTAGATTCAAGGAAAATTTACGGATCTTGATTTCGAGTTTTGTAACTCGAGATATGATTTTTCTTGTGACTGTGACGCAAGTAGCTTAAAAGCTGTGAATGTAGAAACAAATAATCCAAAGTTCTAAAAATGTTAAATTAAGCTTAGTAACACCTCATACTCGACTCCGGCGACGGTCTCGGGAGTGGGGGCGTTACAATGAAAATTTTGAAAATCTCATTTTCATGTTATGTGATCTTATGGCTTATGTGATTTTCGCATGATTTATAAAATGTGAAAATTTGGTACCATGTGTACATATATGATTTGCATGATAAACATGCTTATATGATTTTGATGATTTTGGCCATATCACATGCATGGGGTGGGATATGAGAAAGGTAGAAGAAGTATATGACAATTTATCTATAGAAAAGTTACACTGTTCACGATTTGATTAAATGTCAATTTATCTACATTACTGTGACACTGTTCACAATTGGTGTGTTATTGGATGGACGAGTTCTGGAAAACTTGATTTTGGTGTGTAGTAGAGATGGGTAAGACTGTTTTCACAAAATCTGCATCGTTTTATGAAATATGCATTGACATGATTATGCATAGTGTAAGTGTGAATTATTGAGTTATATGAAACTGATATGATTATTATGATTATTTAATGTGTATATTTATATGTATGTGATTGTGTTTATGTTAATCTCACACTGAGCTTTATAGCTCACCCCTTATAGTTTTTTGATGTTACAGATAACCCCGAGATTAGGAATCGACGACGACATTTGAAGGAGTTTCTTGAAAGTATTTTTAAATTAAAGTAATTAAATTTTATTTTAATATTTTGATATTTTGGGTTTGTAATAAGTTTGTGTTTGGACTATTGCATAGGACTTTATTTTAGGGATTTTTCATTCTGATTTGCATAAATTGCTTGTACGACATTATGTTTTAAAAACTACATAAATTAGTATTTCATAAGATTTTTCTTGAAACTCAATTTTTAAAATAGAATCTATCAATAACACATTTTTCTGTCACATTTGATTTATGAAGTTAATATGTTTTTATTTTCAAAATAATGACAAATAACCAAGTTCTCTAATTTTGAATAAAAACACAAATGATTTAGAAGTATGATTGAAAATCCGAAATAGTTTTGAATAAATAATTGAATGTTTACAATTGAGATATTATTTATTTCGATTCCTGAAATTTGCATGGTTTTTATGAAATTAAAATAAAAATTTATTTCATTTGTTTTGAATTAATAAGCCAATAGTTTTCAAATATATTTTTCAAAATTCTGATAGTTTATTTCGGCCATTTTTGTGGACAAATGGTTTTTGAAATGTGATTGAAAATGAATTTGAACATTCGATTTTACTAGTTTTGAATGAACCGCGCAAATGTTTTTTAAAAAATACATTTGAAATATAGAAAGTTTTTCTAGACCATTCTGGTGGCCAATGTAGCTTCCTAAATTCGACCATAATGAATGGTTCGGGTTTGGGGTGATACCTGTGATAACTCTTGAAAAGAGTTATATTTAGGCCTCTAGATGGAATTAATTGTTTGAAATTAAGTAAATACATTTGCATTTTTAGGATAATTTTAGAACATTGCATAACAAAGCTTGGATTGCATTATATTGGTCATCATTTATTACTTTTATTACTTGGGGAAGGAAAAGTTGTGGCTGTGGTTGGACACAGGTGTAGGTAGATGAAGAGGATGAAGAGGATGCAGAAAGAAAATAAGGGAAGTGAAACATTGTCGTGGAGAATGGTGAGATTGATTTTCAACACAACTGCCATGGTAATTCTAGGAAGATGACTCAGCACTCTTTCTACGTCACTTTCAGCCAGCTGCACGTGTACCAAAAAAACCATTCTAAAAAAGAGGAGAAAAAAATGTGTGCTTAGAGGGACAGATCCACCCAATAAAAGAAGGAAAGAGATAAAGAAAAAAGAGTAGAATTAGCATGAGAAAGAAACGGGTGAAATCAATTTTCTTTGTCTGCAAAGGAGAACTCCATTAGAGAATTCCAGAGAAACAAAGGGTAGCAGCTTAGAATAGAGCTGAATACAAATGTGAGGAAGGGGAAGAAAAAATCAATCCTGGATTCATGAGCAATCGAAAAAACAAAGAGGAGATGGAGTCTGAAAATAACTTCTTGCAGTTCTGCCTT
This sequence comes from Gossypium anomalum, assembly GCA_025698475.1. Taxonomy (NCBI): domain Eukaryota; kingdom Viridiplantae; phylum Streptophyta; class Magnoliopsida; order Malvales; family Malvaceae; genus Gossypium; species Gossypium anomalum. The sequence continues at coordinate 48,551,245 of CM046963.1, forward strand.
TATTTTCTAGATTGAAATTTCTATGATTCAAAATTATTTGATAAATGTTGATGAATGATTCTATTTTGGTATTTGCTTTTCCACCCACGAACTAAATCTTTTCTTGGTTGGAGTTGTTTGGGTGAATGTTTTATCATCTTTAATGCCAAGGATTTCAGATTGTCTATATCATTGTTACATTCGATTTGTGCTTATTTTAAATACATGCATGAAAGCTCTAGACATGGTTGAATGTATGTTACGTTCTTAGGTGTATTTAATTCTGAAAAGGTTAAGAATACTGGACCTTGAATCATTTGATGCAAGTGAATACTCGACAGAATATTCGTTGCACTCTAGACATAGATGTTGTGAGTTGTATAGAGAGGAGCCTCGTTGCTGTTATCAATCCCAAGTTTTGTAGACGTACATGAACTTAGATTTTAAGTTTAAGATCTAACTATTGAAAGAGGCAGGTTATAGTAGCGAATCTCTGGGTAGTAGATTAGACAATATTTTGCCACGACATTATTTTTATATGAACATTTCACCTGAATAATTCCAACCTTATTCATTCAACAACAGAAATACTCTTGATATTCTCTGTGAATTGCCACATCATTTTATTTGCGATATCAATTCTTTGTCTTTATCATTTAATTTCAGTAATTCATTATTCAAGTTTCTTATTCATTCTAAGATTATGTCTTAATATGTTGGCATAATTAGTAGGATTATAATAATGTACTCAATTTCTTACTAGTTTCCAATCCTTGTGAAAATGATACTTACTTATCACTTTATTACTTGAATGACGTGTACACTTGCACAATTGCACTAATTATTTTACACGCAACAAGTTTTTGGCGTCGTTGTTGGGGATCAACGATATTGGTGAAAAGTTGATTTGTTATTATTCCTATTTTTTTTATTAGAGCAGTTAATTAGTATTTTATTTTATTTTTCAGGTTTATTTTAGTGCATGAGAAGAAGTATTCAAAAGGATATAGATCATTATTTTTATTTTGAAATTGAAAGGACATTAAGGCGAAGAAGAAAAGAGTTAAGAGAAATAGAGAGAATTAGAAATGATCCAATCATAGAAGATCAAGTCCTTCAGAATGAAAGGAATGTTGATATTCCTTGAATCATAGATGACAGAGGGAGACCCATCAGAGAACATGTAGTTCCTATTTTGGATGATCTAAATCCAGGGATTTTTAGGCCACAGATTCAAGCGTAACACTTTGAATTAAAACAGTAATGTTTTAGATGCTGCAAACGATAGGGCAGTTTAGTTGTTTACCTACTGAAGATCCAAGATTGCATTTGAGACTTTTTCTTGAAGTCTGTGACTCATTCAAGCAGCAGGGTGTCCTTGAAGATGCCTTTTGATTAAAATTGTTCCCTTATTCAGTGCGAGTTCATGCCAGATCATGGTTGAACGCATTACCATCAGGTATGGTGACATCTTGGAACGAACTGTGTCAGAGATTTTTACTTAGATACAATCCTCCCAACATGAATGCCAAACTTTTTAATGACATTACATCGTTTAGGCAATCAGAAGAGGAAACATTATATGAAGCATGAGAGCATTTCAAAAAACTAATTAGAAAATGCCTGATGCATGGTTTTCAGCATTGGACACAGATAGAAATGTTCTACAATGGATTAAATGCTCATATATGAATGGTGGTGGATGCATCTGCTAATGGGACATTTCTTGACAAATTCTTCAATGAAGCATAAGAAATTCTGGAAAGAATAGCAAACAATTATTATCAGTACCCCACTACCAGAGTTAGTATTGGTAGAAAAGTTGATAGAGCAATGGAACTTGATGCAATTACATCTTTAACAGTTCAGGTATCATCTCTAACAAATATGATTGAAACTCTAAAAAGACCCTTTGCAGTGTAGGAGATGAAGGTTGCAGAACTAGCATACGTATACTATAGAGAAGATCATGCTATCTAGCCTCTGCGTATTACATGGGAATTTTAATCATAGCAACAACAATCCCTACTCTAACACATACAATCCAAGATGGAAACAACATCCAAATTTCAGCTGGAATAATCAAGGAATGGGAAATGCCAACAATGTTAACCGACAGAATGTGGCTGGTGTACCACCGGGATATAGTCAACCAATGCCGCGACAAAATGTGCAATAAATTTCATCTTCTTCAACATCAACTATGAAAGCTCTATTAAAGGAGTGTATGGCTAATAATGATACAATTATTCAGAGCCAGATAGCTTCCTCAAGAGCTCTTGATTATCAAGTGGGACAAATGGTCACTACATTAAGTTCCAAACAACAAGGAGCATTACCTAGTGACATAAAAAGTTCTTGATCTAAAGGAAAGGAACAATGCAGGGCCATAAAAGTCCGGAGTGGCACTCATCTACCAAGACTTGTAAATGATGTCTTTACTAAGGAGGAAAGTTCAAAAGTTCCCAAAAGCACAACTTATGAATCAGTAGTGGAACAAACTACAAAAGATCAGAGTAAATAGAAGCATACAGAAGCAAATTCATCTTGTAAAGCCAATACAAATGCCATGGCAAAGCAACCTCAACAATTGGAAAGAAGGCCATCGCCACATTTTCCTTAGCATTTTCAAAATTCAAAACAAGATGCTCAATTCAAGAAATTTCTGGAGGTCTTGAAACAATTACAAATCAATATACCTTTATTGGAAGCATGAGAAAAAAATGTCTAACTATGTGAAATTCATGAAAGATATCTTATCCAAGAAGAGAAGATTAGGGGAGTTTGAAACTGTTGTAATCACTAAAGGTGCACAGCAATGCTAAAGAACAAACTTCCACCAAAATTAAAAGATCTAGGCAAAGCATTATGTAGGCAAATCATTATGCGACTTAGGTGTAACAGTCCGATTTAGACCCTAGTCAGAACAGTAGTTTTGAGACCACATATCCAAGTCAGAAAAATAACTAAATATTATTTTCCGTGCTTTTAATATATGAATTAGCATGTGTGAAAGTTTCGTATGAAACTTTAATTGTTTGTGTGCTCAATTTGATAAAGGGACCTAATCGCATAAAAGATAAAAGTTGCCTGCTATTTGTTAAAGGTGCCTATTTGATTTGGATTATTATTTGTGAGGTCCTTATGTGGTTAATATTCGATTTACATGGTTAATGGACATATATGACCTTGATATACATGGTTTATTAATGTTTTAATTCAAGGGTAAAATAGTAAAATATTTATTAAAGTAATTAAAATAAAACAAAAGCATGAAAATGAATCATTTGTGTTCATCTTCAACCAAAAATCAAAATAAAAAAAAGAATAAGATCAAGCTAGGGTTCGGCCTTTATCTTCTTTGATTCAAGGTTCGTTTTTGTTTGATTTTTGATAATTTCTACATTTTTGTAATCGTTGCTTCGAATACTATCAAGCCCATGTCTCAATTTCTGATTTTTTTGATGATTTTGAGATATTCCATTGATGAAACTATGATTTTTGTGAAGTTAGTTGTTGATAAATGGAAGATATGTTTTGGGTTAATATGTTTTGTCTTTGGATTTTTGATGAATTTGAGTAAAATGGGCTAAATTGTGAAAATTTTAAATTAAGGGACTAAAATGTGAAATAAATGAAATGTGTGGACTTGTATGAGTGCTATGAATATTCGGCCAAGCATGAGTATATGCAAATTATGTGTATTTTGTGATTTTGTGAATTAGGGACTAAAGTGTCAAAATGTGAAAATGTGAGGGCAAAATTGTAAAATGCCCTAATTATATGTATATGGATTGATTTGAATGATTTGGTGAATAAAATGGTTATATAGATCATGAATTAAAGAAAACGGAATTAGATAGGGGAAAGTCGAAAGTTGTCAAGTAACCGATTTCATCCATTTGAATCCATACGAGCTAAGTCTATACACATTTAAATGTATTTGAAATGGTTTATTTATGCTTAATTGTCATGGAACTATGATGAATGAATATATTAGTTGAGAAAAATGAGACATCCGAGAAAGTATCGACAAAGTTCCGACGTTCGAAAAGCCCCGTACGAACCTTAGGAATAGTTAGGATACATATGTCATGACATAGGATTTTCGATATGTGTTATCATGTAAGACCATGTCTAGGATGTTGGCATTGACTTTTGTTTTACGAGTAAGACCATGTTTGGGATATCGACATCGTATCTAATTTTGTGTAAGACCTTGTCTGGGACAGTGGCATCGATGTTTGATTACATGTAAGACAACGTCTAGGACATTAGCATTGTATAAAATTTTCGAGCTATCCGCGTATCCTTATGTTTTCGAATGGTTCAAACGGGCATTCTGAGAAAATGAATGACTTTGTGAAATTGTATCTGATTCAGGTACGTTTGAATTGTGTACTATATTTAAAGTGAAAGGTAAGTATATGTGCAAATGATGAACTATGATCTAAGTATATGAATATGAAGTTGGTGTTGGTATTTGACTACAGACTATAAGTAAATTGATAATGCTTATATGTTTTGAATGATAAGATTATTTGTATATGGCTTACTAAGCTTTTGAAAGCTTACTTTGTGTGGGTTTGCATTGTTTTATAGATATCGAAGCTACTGTGAGCTTGGGGATCGTTGAGGATTGTCACCACACTATCGAACCTTATTTTGGTACCTTTTGAAAATGTATATATTAAAGTATGACATGTATAGGCTAAAAGTGTTTAGATTATATTTTGTGATGTATATATTTAGCCATGTGATATGGCTTGGTATGGTTGTGATTATGATATGGTTTTGGTATATGAATTATGAGGCAATATGATATATTTGGTGTGTTTATGTATAGATATAAGAAATGGTAAGATTGGTAAGCTTTTGGCATGTGTTAGCTATGGTAATTGATAAGTTTTGATCATGAAATTGAAACATATGTTTAGGTATTATTATAGTTTAAGTTTTGGTATGAATTGATTGATGAATTGAGATTGGAATTGTTGATAATATTAAGTCATGAATAATGTATGTTTTGGTATTGAGATTGGTTGAAATTGGTGTGCAAATATGTTTGTTTTATTGCTTGTAGGTTTGACCCAATTGGGGTGGCAAGTTGGCTATTCAAATAGCCTATTTTTGTCCACACAAGCAAAGACACGGGCGTCTGTCTCAGCCGTGTGCAACACACAGCTATGTAGCACGGTCGTGTGTCCCTTGAGGTACCCTATAAATGTAAGTCAGGCTCAAGCACGGCCAAGGCACATGGGCGTGTGGTTAGCCGTGTGGCCCAAGTCAGGCTCGACCATGGCCAAGGCACACGGGCGTGTCTTGTGGCCGTCTGAGCAGGTCAATATGTATGCCCTGTTTTGACACGACCTAGACACACGGGCGTGTCTAATGCCCTGTGAGGCACACGGCCTGTTCACACGGGCATGTGTCCTGTACTTGTATGAAAAATGTTTAAGTTTTGGAAAAATTTTGTATGTGTTTAGTTTAGTCCCGACCCCTTTTTAATGCATGTTTAAGGTCTCGATGACCTATATAAGGGACTTTATATTGATGATTGATCTTTGATGCTTTGATGCTTATGAAATGAATGTAAATGTTTCTATTTTGTACGGTAATGCCTTTAACCCTAGTTAGGCGATGAATACGGGTTAGGGGTGTTACATTGTATAGGTATCAGAGCAATGGTTTAGGTCAGTTCTAGGACTACGAAAGCGTATGTGAGTCTAGCTATACATGCCATATTTATGAACTACGATAGTGTGATGAATCTTGACATTAAAATGTGCTTTTATATAGCGAATGGATCCTGAACGAGCCGTAACGGATGATGTCGAAAGCAATGAGCCTACTCCCGCGCAAGGGACGGCGCCATCTAATTCTAGACCGGCTACGAGTAGCCGTGATGGTGAGGTTAGATAATCCTTCTATCAAATGATGAACGATTGGTTTAGCCAATATATTAGAACCAATCCGGCTGTACAACACCCTCCACCTCCGATCAATTCTCCACAAGCTCCTGCTATACCATCAGTGAATCTGGTTCAGTTAAGTAAGCCTTTGGTAAATAAGATTAGAAAGTATGGGGTCGAAGAGTACTGAGCTACAAAAAATGATGATACAGAAAGAGCCGAGTTCTAGTTAGAAAACATAATACGAGTGTTCGATGAATTATCTTTGAATCCTGAAAAATGCATAAAATGTGCCATTTCACTTCTGAGAGATACGGCGTACCATTGGTGGAAGACTTTTGAAATCCATGGTTCTAAGTGAGCGAGTCACTTGGGATTTCTTCCAAGCTAAATTCCGAAAGAAATATATTAGTTAGAGATTTATCGACAAAAAACGTAAAGAGTTTCTTGAGCTTGAACAAGGCCGTATATCTGTTACAGAATACGAGCGAGAATTTGTAAGACTGAGTCAGTATGCTCGTGAATGTGCATCTACGAAGCAATAATGTGCAAAAGATTTGAAGATGGTTTGAACGAGGATATCCGTTTGCTAGTTGGGATTTTGGAAATCAAAGAATTTGTTGTGCTTGTTGAACGAGCATGTAAAGTGGAAGATCTCGGAAAAGAGAAAAGAAAAGCCGATTTTGAAGCTAGAGAAGTACGAAAGAGATCATCGGGCAAATCATTTCAGTTTATATCAAAGAAGTTTAGAGATGATAATAGCCGCTCAAAGGCTAATGTGGGACATTCGAATAAAGATTGTGCTAGATCGCATTCAAACTTCAAAGCTCCAGCTACGTCTGTTGCCAGTGTTGGAAATGTTAAATCCGATTGCCTTGAGTGCCAACTCGTGGTAAAAGACATCCCGATAATTTTAGACTGTATGATCGGGCTTATTTCAGATGTGGATCATTAGACCATTTTATCCGTGATTGCCTTGAATCAATTGAGCAAGAAATTGTGCAAAATTCGAGGCCAAGTGGAAATGCTTCTCGTGCTAGACCTCCTAGAAATACAGGAAATGTGAGTGGCAGTTAGAGGGGAACGAAAGATACAGCTGTTAGATCCGAGGCTCGTGCACCTACCAGAGCCTATGCTATCCGAGCTCGTGAGGAAGCTTCGTCGCCATATGTGATTACGGGTACATTTACTCTTTATGATACTTCCGTGATTGCTTTGATAGATCCTAGATCAACACATTTGTATATATGCATGAACCTACTGAACAGTAAGACTTTGCCTGTAGAGTCTACTGAATTTATAATTAGAGTTTCGAAGCCCTTAAGCAGATGTGTTTTGGTTGATAAAGTCTGCAAGAATTGTCTGTTAATGTTTCGAAACGTTTGTTTTCCGGCTGATCTGATGTTATTACCCTTTGATGAATTTGGTATAATTCTGGGTATGGATTGGTTAACTTTGCATGGTACTGTTGTAAACTGCAAATGGAAAATTATTGATTTGAGATGCTAGAATGATGAAATAGTCAGAATTAAAACTAGTGATTTGAATGGATTGCCTGCTATGATATCTTCGATGAAAGCTTTGAGTATTGCGAGAAAGGGTTGTGAAGCCTATTTTGTTTATGTGATTGATTCGAGAGCATCAGAAAAGAAAGTTGAATCAGTGCCTGTTGTGTGTGAGTTCCCTAATGTGTTTCCTGAAGAACTTTCGGGATTACCTCCGGTTAGAGAAGTTGAATTTGGCATTGAATTAGTGCCTAGAACTACTCCGATTTTGATAGCTCCGTATAGAATGGCTCCAACTGACCTAAAGGAATTAAAATCTCAGTTGCGAGAATTGACCGATAAGGGGTTTGCTAGACTGAGTTTCTCACCTTGGGGCACTTCGGTTCTATTTGTGAAAAAGAAAGGTGGTATAATGAGAATGTGTATCGATTATCATCAGTTGAACAAAGTGACTATCAAGAATAGGTATCCTCTGCCTTGAATTGATGATTTGTTTGACCAGTTGAAAGGAGTTGCTATGTTTTGGAAGATAGATTTGAGATCAGGCTATTATTAGTTGCGAGTAAAAGACTCAGACATTCCGAAACTACTTTCAGAACGAAGTATGACCACTATGAATTCTTAGTTATGCCTTTCGGATTGACTAACGCACCTACTATCTTTTTGGATTTGATGAATAGAATATTTAGACCATATCTAGATCAATTTGTTGTTGTATTCATTGATAACATATTGATTTATTCTCGTGATGAAACTAAACATGCTGAGCATTTGAGAATTGTGCTACAGGCTCTGCGAGATAAGCAATTGTATGTGACGTTCTGTAAATGTGAATTCTGGTTGCTCGAAGTTAGTTTTCTGGGTCATATTGTATCATTATCTGGTATACAAGTTGATCTGAGCAAAATTTCTGCTATTTTGGATTGGAAGCCTCCGAGGAATGTCTCTGAAATCCACAGTTTTCTGGGACTTGCCAGTTACTATAGACGGTTTGTAAAAGGCTTTTCTATGATTATAACTCTGTTAGCGAAACTGCTTCAGAAAGATGTGAAGTTTGAATGGTCTGAAAAGTGTCAGAACAGCTTTGATCGGTTGAAAGCTTTGTTGGCTAAAGCTTTGGTATTGGTACAACCCGAATCGGGTAAAGAATTTGTGATCTACAGTGATACTTCCTTGATTGGACTGGGATGTGTATTGATGCAAGAAGGAAAATTTATTTCTTATGCTTCAAGACAGTTGAAGCCACACGAAAAGAATTATCCGATACACAATCTTGAATTAGCTGCAATTGTGTTTGCTTTAAAGATTTGGCGCCAGTATCTGTTTGCTGAGAAATGTCATGTATATTCTGATCATAAGAGTTTGAAGTATCTGATGACTCAGAAAGATTTGAATCTACGACAGATAAGATGGCTTGAATTGTTAAAAGGCTATGAACTTGTGATAGATTATCATCTGGGTAAGGCAAATGTTGTTGCTGATGCTTTAAGTCAAAAATCATTATTTGCTCTGCGATGAATGTTCATTTGGTTTTGTCCGAGTTTTAGCTTAATTGAAAGCAAGATCTTTGTTTTTACAATAGATTATCGAAGATCAGAAAATTGATAATGATATTTTAGCTAAATGAGCCCAGTGTGATGTAGAGTCTAATTCAGAATTTAGAGTTGATAAAGATGATTGTCTTAGATTCCAAGATAGAATTTGTGTCCCTAGAAATCCAAAATTAATTCAGATGATTTTGAGTGAAGCTCATAACAGTCGATTATCTATGCATCCAAGTAGTATGAAAATGTATAATGATTTGAAACAGCATTACTGGTGGTCCGGAATGAAAAGAGATATCTCTGACTTTGTTCCTAAATGTTTAATTTGTCAGCAAGTTAAAGCTAAACATCAAGTACCATCTGGTTTGTTACAACCGATTATGGTTTCGGAGTGGAAATGGGATAGAGTGACAATGGACATTGTTTCGGGTTTGCCCCTGTCTCCGAAAAAGAAAGATGCAATCTAGGTTGTAGTTGATCGACTGACAAAATCAGCTCATTTTATTTTGATACGATCTGATTACTCACTTAATAAGTTAGCTGAGTTGTATATTTCCGATATTGTGAGATTGCACGGTGTGCCATTATCTATTGTATCAGACAGAGATCCGAGATTCACCTCACGATTCTAGAAGAAATTGTAAGATGCTGTGGGTACTAAATTGCACTTCAGTGCTGCTTTTCACTAGCAAACGGACGGTCAATCCGAGCAGATTATTCAGATACTCGATCATATGTTGAGATGTTGCATTCTTGAGTTTGAAGGTATGTGGGAATAGTATCTGTCTTTGATTGAATTCGCTTACAATAACAGTTTTCAGTCAAGCATTGAAATGGCACCTTACGAGGCTTTATATGGTCACAAATGTCGTACACCTTTGTATTGGACTGAGCTCAGCGAAAATAAGATTCACGAGATTGATTTGATAAAAGAAACCGAACAGAAAGTAAAAGTGATCCGAGATAGTTTGAAAACAGCTTCTGACTGTCAGAAATCATATGCAGATTTGAAAAGAAAAGACATTGAGTTTGAGATCAGTGACAAAGTGTTTTTGAAAGTATCTCCATGGAAGAAAGTACTTCGGTTGGGTAGAAAAGGCAAATTGAGTCCAAGGTTCATTGGGCCGTATGAAATTATCAAGCATATCGGGCCAGTAGCATATAGATTGTTGTTGCCTCCAGAGCTAGAAAAGATTCATAGTGTGTTTCATGTATCGATGCTTCAACAATACAGATTCGATCCTTCGCATGTGATTCCTTCGTCTGAGATTGAAATTCAATCTGATATGACTTACGAAGAAGAACCGATTCGTATCTTAGCTCGTGATATTAAGGAACTGCGTAATAAGAAAATTTCGTTACTAAAAGTGATGTGGCATTGACACGGTATTGAAAAAGCCACATGGGAGCCTGAAGATATTATGAGACAGCAATAACCGAATCTATTCACTAGTAATATTTTCGGGGACGAAAATCCCTAAGGGGGAGAACTGTAACAGTCCAGTTTAGACCCTAGTAGGAACAGTGGTTTCGGGACCACATATCCTAGTCAAAAAAATAATTAAATATTATCTTTCTTGCTTTTGATATATGAATTAGTATGTGCGAAAGTTTCGTATGAAAATTTAATTGTTTGTGTGCTTAATTTGATAAAAGGACCTAATCGTGTAAAAGATAAAAGTTGCCTACTATTTGTTAAAGGTGCCTATTTGATTTGGCTTATTATTTGTGAGGTCCTTATGTGGTTAATATTCCATTTACATGGTTAATGGACATATATGAACTTGATATACATGGTTTGTTAATGTTTTAATTTAAGGGTAAAATAGTAAAATGTTTATTAAAGTAATTAAAATAAAACAAAAGCATGAAAATAAATCATTTGTGTTCATCTTCAACCAAAAATCAAAATAAAAGAAAAGAATAAGACCAAGCTAGGGTTCGGCCTTTTTTTTCTTTGATTCAAGGTTCGTTTTTGTTCAGTTTTTGATAATTTCTACCTTTTTGTAATCATTCTTCGAATACTATCAAGCCCATGTCTCAATTTCTGATTTTGTTGATGATTTTGAAATATGCCATTGATGAAACTATGAGTTTTGTGAAGTTAGTTGTTGATAAATGGAAGATATGTTTTGGGTTAATATGTTTTGTCTTTGGATTTTTGATGAATTTGAGTAAAATGGGCTAAATTGTGAAATTTGTAAATTGAGGGACTAAAATATGAAATAAATGAAATCTGTGGACTTGTATATGTGCTATGAATATTCGGCCAAGCATGAGTATATGCAAATTATGTGTATTTTGTGATTTTGTGAATTTGGGACTAACGTGTCAAAATGTGAAAATGTGAGGGCAAAATTGTAAAATGCCCTAATCATCTGTATATAGATTGATTTGAATGAATTGGTGAATAAAATGGTTAAATTTGAATTTATATAGATCGTGAATTAAAGAAAACGGAATTAGATTAGGGAAAGTGGACATTTGTCGAGTAACTGATTTTAGCCATCCGAATCCGTACGAGGTAAGTCTACATACATTTAAATGTATTTGAAATGGTTTATTTATGGTTAATTTCCATGAAACTATGATGAATGAATATATGAGTTGAGAAAAATGAGATATCCGAGAAAGTATCGACAAAGTTTAGACGTCTGAAAAGGCCCGTGCGAACCTTAGGAATAGTTAGGATACATATGTCATGACAAAGGATTTTCGATATGTGTTATCGTGTAAGACCACGTTTGGGACGTTGGTATCGACTTCTGTTTTACATGTAAGACCATGTCTGGGACATCGACATCGTATCTGATTTCGTGTAAAACCCTGTCTGGGACAGTAGCATCGATGTTTGATTACATGTAAGACCACGTCTGGGACGTTGGCATTGTATATACTTTCCGAGCTATCTGTGTATCCTTATGTTTCCGATTCAGGTACGTTTGAATTGTGTACTATATTTGAAAGTGAAAGGTAAGTATATGTGCAAATGATGAACTATGATCTAAGTATATGAATATGAAGTTGGTGTTGGTGTTGGTATTTGACTACAAAGTATAAGTAAATTGATAATGCTTATATGTTTTGAATGATAAGTTTATTTGTATATGGCTTACTAAGCCTTTGAAAGCTTACTTTGTGTGTGTTTGCATTGTTTTATAGATATCGAAGCTACTGTGAGCTCGGGGATCGTTGAGGATTGTCACCACACTATCGAACCTTATGTAACATCCCAAAATTGGGCCTAGTCAGAATAGTGGTTTCGGGACCACAAATCTGACGTTAAAATATTTGTTTGATGGTTATTGTGAGATCTAGAATATGAAAATAAACATGTGTTAAAGCTTCATGAAGAAATTTTTGAAGTATAAGGTGTCCAATTGGAAGTTAGGGGCCAAATTGAATAAATTATAAAACTTGGGTTCTAGAAGCAATTTGTATGAAATTACTTTGAATTATTAATTAGAAGGTCTTGAAGTGTAGTTTTCCCAATTTCTAATTTTTTGGATAAAAATGGGCATACATGGAAACATTTGAAAGTTTTGTAAGGAGGGGCATTTTGGTCATTTGGTAATAAAATCAATAAAAAGGGAAAATGAAAGCAAAAATCAGCTATCATCTTCTTCATAGCTGCCAAAATTTCTAGGGTTCCATAAGCTAGGGTTTTCAACATTTCAAGCTCAATAGTAAGTGTTCCCTAGCCCCGTTTTTAATGCTCTTTGTATTTTTGAGATCTTTGTAACATGTTCTATCCATTTCTACCAGTAACACCCCTTACCCGTATCCGACGCCGGAACAGGGTACGAGGTATTACCGGACTTGAGTACTTGTAATCATTTAAAACCGAGACACAAAATTTCATCAATTTTAAACTTTTCAAACATATTCAAGACCATCTACATTAAATGACTTTATACAATAGAGACCTTCAAATAACATAGGTCAGTATTTTAGGCCAACTCCTAGCAACTTAATAACAATTAAACGAGTCCCAATACATTCCAAAGACTTAAAAATACTTTAAAACCTTTATATATGAATCGATAGTTTGATAGTGTGATTTAACCTCCGGCGACCTCCAACTCGAGCTAACATCTGTGACACTATAGGAAAAAGGAAAGGAAGGGAGTAAGCATTATAGCTTAGTAAGTAAATATGTAAATATTAAAAAACAATATATTATCATACATTAAACAAAGTCACAATATGTTCCCGGAATATTACCATCACAAACACACATATTTTCACTATTACAATTATAAACAGGTTCAAAATAAGCTGTCTAGCAGAGTACCAGCAGCTAAATTATTTCTTTCTGGAGATACAGAATTCCAAATTACAAACCGTTAATTTTTCTTGAAACTAGATTCATGTATATTTTTACCATAAAATTTTCAGAATTTTTGGTCTAGCCAATTAGTACAGTTTATTCATTGAAGTTACCCCTGTTTCACTGCTCAACTGCCCTGACCACTCTTCACTACAAATAAATTTTCTCTTTGTACAGAACTCAAATTATGTTATTGTTTTTTTATTTGAAACTAGACTCATTAGGATTTCCAACATACAAATTATATCCCATAATTATTTTTGTACAATTTTTAATAATTTTTCAAAGTCAGAACAGAGGATCTCGAATTCATTTTGACACTGTCTCGCAAAAATTCAAATATCACATAATATAGAACTTTTTTGCTTTCCCTGCTTTAATTCCATAATTTATTTGAGATTTAATTCAACTTTCATGATTTTTGGTGAATTTTCAAAATCACGCAACTGCTGCTATCCAACACTGTTTTACTACTAAAATTCACTCTTACATAATTTCTCTTAATCTATTTTGTCTTATCGAAGTTCGCTCAAATATCGAGCACATTGCTCATAATTTTTTTTCATAAACATATATCTGTACTTATTCATCACATAATCATGTTCAAATGTATTTTTACTCAATCGATTTTCCCGTTGAACTCTTCGGAATAATAATTGATACTCGGTTGCTTGCACATATTTTCACACTTGTAGCCAAGGCTATCTGGTACACATAGTAGCCTGCACATAGTACTACACATGCGACCAATTATCCGGTACACGTAGTAGCCTGCACTTTGTACTACACACGTGATCGAAGTTATCGGGTACGCATAATAGCCTGCACTTAGTACTACACATGCAACCAATTATCCGGTACACGTAGTAGCCTGCACTTAGTACTACACACATGACCTCACAATAGATCTGTTGGATCATTCCTATTCCGAAGACTCAGCCGGGAAATTCCTCACTTTCCAATATGTTACAAATTTACTCATAGTCTTTTTTTTTTCAATTTGTAATTTACAACAAATAATCATTCTATAGGCAGCCACATTCTATATGATAACAAAATATAATAAAGTAAAAAGAATCGATGGGTTATTTACGTACAAACTTACATACTTTCTCATTTCCATGTCGAATTAATATTGAACATTTAAATCATCATAATTATACTCACTTTTAACACCTCGAAAATCATAGTAATAATATAAATTTTACATTGAAACATGCATAAATTAATGCTTATTATACATATGAACTTACCTCGAGACTAAAATGGCCATTTTACCAACTTTCTCGATTTTTGATTTTTCTCCCATTCCAGGTTCAAATCTCATTTTCCGGGATCTAAAACATCATATTTTACTTATTTAATTAATGTACTGTTCAAAACAGTCCTTAACTCAAACTTTGGCAAAATTACAATTTTGCCTCTAAACTTTTGTATATTTACACTTTTGCCCCTAGGCTTGGGAATTAAAATTCATCCCTTATTCTTATGTTTTATGACATGCTGATCATTTTTCCCTTCTATGGAAACATCAAATTCTCACTCTAACACATAGTTATGAACAATAACAACTTTTACCGATTAAGCCATTTTACTCATTTTTGCTTAAAACCGCTTAGCAAAAGTTGTTTAACATAATTTCAGCCTTCATATTCTACCATAAAACATCAAAATAAACACATTTCACCTATGGGTATTTTTCCAAATATGAACCCTAGCTTAAATTATTGCAAGAATAAGCTTAATCAAGTTATCGGGATTCCAAAAACGTAAAGAACTTGAAAAATGGGGCTAGAACGGACTTACTATTGAGCTTGGAAAGCTTGAAAACCCTAGCCATGGCTTCCCCCATGCTAATTTCGGCTTCCATGAGAAAGATGAGTCAATTTTGGCTTTATTTTCCCTTTTTATTTCTTTTAATTACCAAATGACTAAAATGCCCTTAAGGCCTTTTTTTAAAATTTTGTCCTATTCATGCCCATTTTTGTCCAAACAAAATATAATGGTCTAATTTACATTTAAGGACCTCCTCTTTAAAACCCCATTTAAATCAAGTACTTATGAATTAGAACACATATTTTGCAACTTTTGCAATTTAGTCTTAAAAGTCCAATTAAGCACTTTATCAGTAAAATTTCTTAATGATATTTTTACACAATATTTTAATCAGTAAATAAACCTTAAAACTTAACCGGAATAAATTTTTTGACTTCAAATTCGTGGTTCTAAAACCATCATTCCGTTTAGGCCCTAAATCGGGCTGTTACAGCAACTTTTGCAAATAAGCCCTAATAGGCAAATTAAACATGCAATTAATAAAATTTCTTATCAATAATCTAACACATGCATCTAATCACTCGCTAAATCATAAAAATTAATCAAAATAAAATTTTCTATCTCAAATTTGTGGTTTCACAACCACTATTCCATTTAGGCCCTATTTCGAGATGTTACATTTCTCCTCCCTTTAGGGATTTTCATCCCCAAAAATCTTACCGGTAAAAAGATTCAATATCTTTTCTCAAAATTTCTTAAACATCTCCAAACAAATTTTCTTCAAAGCAGTACTTTCAAAATCACCCCACTATCAAATTGAAATCCAATATAACTAAGTTTCAACTCTGTATGACCTCTATATTAATCGAAACTTGTTTCCAATTCCCACATTTGCTTTCACTTTTTTTTTAAACCAAAAACTCTGCATTCAGCTATTAATACAGCTCAATCATTATTCTTCTGTCTAATTCTGTCATTACTAAATCCACATTATCTCATTCACAATCAAAATTTATTTAAAAAAAAATCCAGCAATCATATACTTTAAGCATCATACCTGGATGAGTTAATTAACTAAGTCTAATCTTTCTTTAATTGTAACATTTCAGAATTCAGAAAATCTTCATATTAACATGACATCTTTTCTGCAACTGAGTTCATTTATTAAACCATTCTCAAATGCTATCACATTGTCAATTAATCTTATTAGAAGGGGGTGAGGCTATAACACTTCTAACTTGCCTCTTATATATTCATGCATATAACTTAACACTCATCAATATATATATAATTTGCTTCAAATAACTCAACATGCATATTCATTTTACACAACCCTCCTATCATCTTATACAAACAAATACACTTATACTTGTATTCATAATTCTCAAATAGAATTACTCATAACATTCATTTAATTTCACAAGTTACACTCATAGCATCACACAATTGCCAATCAACATGAACACTTATCATAATATAAACTTTCCCTTCATCTCATCTTTCATATTCCAAGAGAAATTCTTATTTACAACTCATTCATTATCACATAAACATCATGAACCAATACTCTTACCTTTTACGAGCCTTATTTCATCTTAATATTATCACAGTTATACAATTCACTTTAGGCAGACTTACACACATATTCATATCTTAAAACAAATGCACTCAAACATACATTCCAAGAATTTGAGTAAATCTATTTATCACATTCGCTTAGTTAAACAAATTAGACACATAATATCATGTCAATGTCAAACGAACATAGATGAGTTTATAACGATGTAAACTTTCATTTCTTTTCACTTTTCTAAATTTCTCCACTTATGTCTATTTCATTTTACACTTGATCTCACACATATCATCACAAGTCACCAAGATCAATTTTTAAGTACACCAATATACCCACCAAATTATATGAACTTACTTAACCCCTTTTTACACTGTCGATGATAGCTCGGTTGGAAAACACTTCTGTCTCAACAGAACTATTTCATCAGGATCGGGAGGCATCACACTATCGCAAGTAGTAATATGGCATGTATAGCTTAACTCTTACACATGCTAGGTTAGTCCGAGAACCAACTAAACCATAGCTCTGATACCACTAAATGTAACACCCCTTACCCGTATCCGACGCCGGAACAGGGTACGAGGTATTACTTGTAATCATTTAAAATCGAGACACAAAATTTCATCAATTTTAAACTTTTCAAACATATTCAAGACTATCTACATTAAATGGCTTTATACAATAGAGTCCTTCAAATAACATAGGTCAGTATTTTAGGCCAACTCCTAGCAACTTAATAACAATTAAACGAGTCCCCATACATGCCAAAGACTTAAAAATACTTTAAAACCTTTATATATGGATCAATAGTTTGATAGTGTGATTTAACCTCCGGCGACCTCCAACTCGAGCTAACATCTGTGACACTATAGGAAAAAGGAAAGGAAGGGAGTAAGAATTATAGCTTAGTAAGTAAATATGTAAATATTAATAAACAATACATTATCATACATTAAACAAAGTCACAATATGTTCCCGGAATATTACCATCACAAACACACATATTTTCACTATTACAATTATAAACAGGTTCAAAATAAGCTGTCTAGCAGAGTACCAGCAGCTAAATTATTTATTTCTGGAGCTACAGAACTCCAAATTACAAACCGTTAATTTTACTTGAAACTAGATTCATGTATATTTTTACCATAAAATTTTCAGAATTTTTGGTCTATCCAATTAGTACAGTTTATTCATTGAAGTTACCCCTATTTCACTGCTCAACTGCCCTGACCACTCTTCACTACAAATAAATTTTCTCTTCGTACAGAACTCATATTATTTTATCGTTTACTTTATTTGAAACTAGACTCATTAAGGATTTCAAACATACAAATTATATCCCATAATGATTTTTTTACAATTTCTAATGATTTTGTAAAGTTAGAACAGGGGATCTCGAATTCATTCTGATACTGTCTCACAAAAATTCAAATATCACATAATATAGAACTCTTTTGCTTTTTCTGTTTCTTTTATATGAAAATAGACCCATTAAGCTTTAATTCCATAATTTATCTGAGATTTAATTCAGCTTCCATTATTTTTGGTGAATTTTCAAAATCACGCAACTGCTGCTGTCCAATACTATTTTACTACTAAAATTCACTCTTACATAATTTCACTTAATCCATTTTGTCTTTTCGAAGTTCGCTCAAATATCGAGCAAATTGCTCATAATTTTTTTCATAAACATATATCTGCACTTATTCATCACATAATCATGTTCACATTTATTTTTACTTAATCGATTTTGCCGTTGAACTCTTCGGAATAATAACTGATACTCGGTTGCTTGCACATATTTTCACACTTGTAGCCAAGGCTATCTGGTACTCATAGTAGCCTGCACATAGTACTACACATGCGACCAATTATCCGGTACACGTAGTAGCCTGCACTTAGTACTACACACGTGATCGAAGTTATCGGGTACGCATAGTAGCCTGCACTTAGTACTACGCATGCGACCAATTATCCGGTACACGTAGTAGCCCGCACTTAGTACTACACACGTGACCTCATAATAGATCGATCGTATCATTTCTATTCTGAAGGCTCAGCCGGGAAATTCCTCACTTACCAATATGTTACAAATTTATTCATAGTCTTTTTTTTTTTAATTTGTAATTTACAAAAATAATCATTCTATAGGCAGCCACATTCTATATGATAACAAAATATAATAAAGTAAAAAGAATCGATGAGGTATTTACGTACAAACTTACATACTTTCTCATTTTCATTTCGAATTAATATTGAACATTTAAATCATCATAATTATACTCACTTTCAACACCTCGGAAATCATAGTAATAATATAAATTTTACATTGAAACATTCATAAATTAATGCTTATTATACATATGAACTTACCTCGAGACTAAAACGGCCATTTTACGAACTTTCTCAATTTTTGATTTTTCTCCCATTCCAGGTTCAAATCTCATTTTTCGGGATCTAAAACATCATATTTTACTTATTTAATTAATGTACTATTCAAAACAGTCCTTAACTCAAACTTTGGCAAAATTACAATTTTGCCCCTAAACTTTTGCATATTTACACTTTTGCCCCTAGGCTCGGGAATTAAACTTAATCCCTCATTCTTATGTTTTATGACATTCTGATCATTTTTCCCTTCTATGGCAACATCAAATTCTCACTCTAACACATAGTTATGAACAATAACAACTTTTACCGATTAAGCCGTTTTACTCATTTTTGCTTAAAATCGCTTAGCAAAAGTTGTTTAACATAATTTCAGCCTTCATATTCTACCATAAAACATCAAAATAAACACATTTCACCTATGGGTAATTTTCCAAATATGAACCCTAGCTTAAATTATTGCAAGAATAAGCTTAATCAAGTTATCGGGATTCCAAAAACGTAAAGAACTTGAAAAACGGGGCTAGAACGAACTTACTATTGAGCTTGGAAAGCTTGAAAACCCTATCCATGGCTTTCCCCATGCTAATTTCGGCCTCCATGAGAAAGATGAGTCAATTTTGGCCTTATTTTCCCTTTTTATTTCTTTTAATTACCAAATGACTAAAATGCCCTTAAGGCCTTTCTTTAAAATTTTGTCCTATTCATGCCCATTTTTGTCCAAACGAAATATAATGGTACAATTTAAATTTAAGGACCTCCTCTTTAAAACCCCATTTAAATCAAGTACTTATGAATTAGAACACATATTTTGCAACTTTTGCAATTTAGTCCTAAAAGTCTAATTAAGCACTTTATCAGTAAAATTTCTTAACGATATTTTTACACAATATTTTAATCAATAACCTTAAAACTTAACCAGAATAAATTTTTTGACCTCAAATTCATGGTTCTAAAATCATCGTTCCATTTAGGCCCTAAATCGGGCTGTTACAGCAACTTCTGCAAATAAGCCCTAATAGGCAAATTAAACATGCAATCTATGAAATTTCTTATCAATACTCTAACATATGCATCTAATCACTCGGTAAATCATAAAAATTAATCGAAATAAACTTTTCTATCTCAGATTTGTGGTTTCACAACCACTATTCCATTTAGGCCCTATTTCGAGATGTTACACTACCCACATCTCAAGCTAGGGTTCATGTTAGAAAATTTACCCATGCATGAGATGATTGTTCTTTGATGATTTATGGAGAATTATGGAAATAAGATGTTAGATAAACATCTTTTACTAGGTGATTTTTCATGAAAACACCTAAAAGGGACCTAATTGTAAAGGTATGAAATGTGTGGTAGAAATGTGAAATAGAGGAAAATATGGGCTGGTATGAACTTAGAATAGATTCGGCTAGGCTTAGGTAAGTAAGGGATTCCACGCATTTCATTGTACGAGCCTAGGGACTAATTTGTAAAAATGTGAAATGTTAGGGGCAAAACGGTCATTTTGCCCCGGGTGAATCTTAAGCCGAAAATGAACAATGTGAAGTATTAATGATTTATTTTTATTTATATAGACCCCAAGGAACCAATTCCATAGGTCGACCGTGGAAAACAAAAGGTTTTGGAGTAACTGAAATTTAAATCCAAAATAATTACCAGGTAAGTTCACGTAACTCGAATGTAAACTATCTTTAAATACATTAAGGATGTATGTTCATGTATGAATTATAATAGTGATATTCATTGTATGAAAATTCATGAAAAATTGATGTTATGATGAAATGTCTCGGTTGGATAAAAATGATATCTGATGGATTTCTCGAAAATGAAACGGTGGTATAAATGATCTAGCCGGACAGGTGATCCTATAGTGATCTAGCATCCCAAAGAATACGTGTGCTGTGATGGATTTAGCCTAGAAGAGTAATCCGATTAGAATCTAAATTTAGCCTAGACTGGTAATTCAGATCCGAACTCATAGGAGTATGTGTCATTATAAGGGATTTAGCCTGGACTGGTAATCCCGACATTTCTCTGTGAGTCTATGTTATGGGGGATTTAGTCAGGACTGATAATCCCGCCATAAGAGTGAGGTTCATGGGAGTGCGTATTTAAAAGGATCACTTGCATAATTTGATGGTTAACAAGATATCCATCAAGATTTCAAGAAATCCAACGGGATTAAAATGAGAAATGGGAATAGACATGTTTGAATTGATGAGCTCATCTAAGACTAATGTTATAATGTATTGGCATGAGACTAACTTGATGGTTGAGTGTATGTGATAGGAAAATTATACTATGCATGTTTTGCATGAATGTCTTTTATGGTTGCATTTCTAAATAACAGGTAAGTTTATCTTCCTGTTATCCGGACTTACTAAGCATGTAAATGCTTACCCCCTTTCATTTCCCTTGTCTTACAGATCTCACGAACTCATGAAGATTGGAAGACGGTTGGAGCATTGTCAACACTATCAACTTGTCTTGCCTTGGTATATAGAAACTTTTATTTTGTTATAATGGCATGTATAGGATTTCTGGTGTTATATGTGTCATTTGGCTAGCTAATGTAAGGGCTTAAATGATATGCTTATTCATTTTGTATATGGCCATGAGATATGGCTCATTTTGATGAAGGTTGTAAAGCTACTAAATGTGCATGATTATGTTTGAATGTTTCATATGAATGCCTATTGTGATATACCATAAATGGTCATGTGAAGTGTGGCTAAATCACTTGGAAATGGTTTAGGTCACAAAGCGAAAAAGTTATAAAATGAGCCAAGTACGAATTGATGGTTGAAATGATAACCCTAATACAATGAGGGTAATATTATCATAGGTTAAAATGTGCAATGAAGTAAATGTACGACCTTGGCCAAGAAGGTTTTAAGGATATAATTAAATCATGATAAATGTCCAAAGAACATGTTAGTATGTTTGGTTGGTTAAGGGTGACCAAAGGCTTGGAAAATAGCCTTTCAAATGGTCCACACGGGTAGACACACGGGCATGTGTCTAGGTCATGTGTGACACACGGCCAGTCCCATGGGCGTGTGGTTCGGCCGTGTGTCCCCTGCACCTAAAATTTTTAAGTCAGCATGCATGGTAGTAAACACACGAGTAGAGACACGGTCGTGTGTCTCAACAGTGTAGAGGGCACGGCCTAGCACACAGGCGTGTGTCTTGGCCGTGTGCCATTAATTGCATGATGACATCATAAATAGAATGCTCAGGTTTTTGGACACGGGCGACGACACGGACGTGTCTAGGTCGTGTGAAGGACACGGGCGTGTGCTCGACCGTGTGGAAACCCCTATAGGTTTGAAATGGAAAATAAATTCAAATAATTCTACACGAGCAAGAGATATGGGCATGTCCCAAACACACAGGCATGTGTATTTCTTCCACACGGGCATGTGAGGACAAACCTAGAAATTTTCCTAAGATTTTCTTAAGTTCTCGGATTAGTGTCGGGATGTTTTTAAGATATGTTTGGGACCTTGAAGAGTCAAATTAGGGTCAATATGTCCTTGTTTGATTGGTTTTTAAATTTTAATGAAATTTTATAACCTGTTTTTCTAGGAATGTTAATGCTTTTGTATGGTAACACCTCGTACCTTGTTAGAAACACAAAAAATTATATATTTTTCATACCCGTTTTTATTTAAATTCATGCAAAACTGGTTAAATTCTTGTCGAAAAATAATTAAATATTATAAAATAATTAAATATTGTTAAAAATATAAACATGGTGAATTTTAGTTAATTTTATGCTTAATTTTGACTATTTTCAATAAATTCGCGCAAAGGACGAAAATTGGCTCGGCTGACACTACTAAAAGCACAAAACCGAGAAGCAATTTGAAGTATCAAGGTACATTAATTTCCAGCCTAAGACGGTCCAGAAATGTGTATTAATTTATAATTTAATTAATTTTAATTTATTCCCCATTTAATTTGAGTTAAATAAATTATTTTTAATTAATTATGGAGAAAGGGTCCAGTTGAACCGCACTGGTCGAACCAAATTGAGTGAATCAAACCAGCCACTAATTGGGCAGCCCAGAACCATCCATATGCTGTCCCAAATCAGCATTTTAGCTAATTAAATATGCTTGCAAAAAGACCCTTGAAAGACTTCCAAATTGCATTCAAACCCCACCTTTAATTGTGGCTTTATAGATTTGCCCCAGGCTATTTTTAGCAAAGTCGAAAGTCTCAACATTTGCCAAGTAGATGGCTGGCCATAGGGGGGCTCTTTGGCTACTGGAATTTGATATTTTTAGCAGCCACAATCAGCTATAAAAGCCACCCCTTGCTGATCATTCAAACCATCCTTCAATCCTACAACGTTCTCTAATTCTCTCTTCTCCTCTCTCACTTTTCTCTCCATTTTTTCCATCCCATTTCCCTTTTTGTTCAAGTGCCGATTTCTTCTCTAGGGAAATAGGCTCTCATCAACCATTTTTTAGTAGCAATTAGGTGTTCATAAGCCACCTTGATAGCTGAGGGCAACGAAGAATGAAGAACGGAGCAACTAGTCAAGCCACGGAGAAACACCGGATTTGCTTCTTGTTCCCTATCTCTTTAATTTTTATTGTTGTTTTGACGAACATGTTTATGAATAGTTATGCTATTGAAATGGTTATTTTAATCAATTTATTTAAATTAAGTTTGTGTTGGGTTGATTATATTCTGCCTGCTTGAATTGTTAAAATGATGTTTATACTGTTATAGGCCTCAGTAAATTGCTTGGTTAAGTAAAATCATGCCTAAGTTATTCATGCCTAAGTTATTCTTGCAATATAATTGTTAAATAACTAATAAATTAATTATTAAACCGTATTGAAATTATAATTAATAGACACAATTCTTAATCAGTGTATGTTTATTCTTCTAAGGTAGTTGAAGTTTAAATTAGCATTGTATTCGGCGATACGTATGCCTTGCATAATTTGCAAGATTTTTGTGATTAAACTATTTCAAGGTAAAAATACCCTGTTACCTCACTTAATCTTTTATATGCTTGTGAAGATTGATTAACCGCTTGGATTGACATTAAAAAATGTTCTAGAGATTGATTAATTTAATAAGTATGTATGACAAGTAGTTAGAAAATTACCGAGTTGCCGTGAATTTATTCGTAGCAATATAAACATAAGTTTGATAATTCTAAGTTGAAGAAATGTAATTAATCCAACACAAGTATGTTATCTTGATTAAGTCTTATTTGAAATCGTGCATTAGAACTTCTTTGTTTTATTTTAATTATTTACTTAGTTTTTAAATAGTTTTTTACCACCTTTCAAAACCAAATTATTTTTACCTCACCAAAGTGTTTTACAATTGATTTCATGAATAATTCTTTTTACAATCCTTGTGGGTACGATAACTAGACATTTACTTGTCACTTTATTACTTGTTGCGATTGTGTACACTTGCACATTTTCCATCGTTCCAAGTTTTTGGCGCCGTTGCCGGGGACTGTTTTAAAAGACATTATTTGTGAAATTGTTAATTTTGCATTTTGGTCTTTTTTTTTTTCTTTTCTAAATTTTAATTCCATTTTTGTGTGTGTGTTTGTTTCAGGTGTTTTTGAGTATGTATCAAATCATTGATTTAATCCTCATAGACCTTGAAATTGAAAGGACTTTCTAACAAAGGAGAAGGCAAGCAAACCAAAGAAGGACTGAAGATTTGAATTTCAAAAATCCAAACCAAAATCTAGGAGGAACATTCGCTTATAGTACTCATAATCTGATCATTGTTACCGATGATAGAAACTATGCCATTCAACAATATACAATTCTTCTATTCAACGAGCTCAATCTGAGTATTAGAATACCTAAAATTGAGGCACAACAATTCGAGCTGAAGCCGGTCATGTTCCAGATGTTGCAAAATATGGGTCAATTTAGTGGGATTCCTACTGAAGATCCACATCTTCATCTTCGGCTATTCATAGAAGTGAGTGACTCATTTAAACTAGTCGGGGTGACTGAGGACGCCTTGAGACTGAGATTATTTCTGTACTCCTTAAGAGATAGAGCACGAGCGTGGTTGAACTCCCTACCGTCTGGTTCCATAACTACATGGCAAGAGTTGGTTGAACATTTCTTAATGAAATATTTCCCTCCATCTTTAACCGCCAAAATCCGAAAAGAAATCACTTCATTTCAGCAACTTGATGAAGAATCATTATATGAGGCATGGGAGCAGTTCAAGGAGTTACTATGAAAGTGCCCTCATCACAACATTCCTTGCTGCGTTCAAATAGAGACTTTCTATATTGGTCTCAATATTCATACTAGAATGATGGTGGATGCTTCGGCAAATGGAGCCCTTCTTTCTAAGTTTTATAACGATGCTTACGAGATTATTGAAAGAATTACCAGCAATAACTATCAGTGGCCGACCAACTAAGCAGCCTCAGAAAGACGAGTAGTAGGAGTACATAAAGGAGACACACTTGCTTCTTTGGCAGCCCAGGTATCCTCTATGTCTTCTATGCTTAAGAACATAACTGTTAATGGTTTCAATGGTAATCTAACAGGTCAGCAATTGAACCAGTTTGAGAATATTTCTTGTAAATACTGTGGAGATGACCATTTCTTTGAAAATTGCCCATTGAATCAAGATTCAAATTATTACATGGGAAATCAGAATTGGAATGGTCCGCAACCAAATTTTTACAACTCTTCATGGCAGAATCATCCAATTTCTGCATGGAGTAATCAATAGGCAGACCATAGCGACTCTGTTATGCCATTTCAACTAGATTATCCGTCGGAATATTCTCAACAAGTGCAACAACCGACACCAACTAAATCTTCAAGTAATCTTGAGAATTTGATGAAGGTGTACATTGTGAAGAATGATGAACTAATCCAAAGCCAAGCAACAACATTGAAGAATTTAGGAAACTAAGTGGGACAGCTAGCCAATGAGCTCAATAGCAGACCCCAAGGTATTAGGCCAAGTGATACAGAAAATCTGAGAAACACGAGCAAGGAGCATTGGAAAACCGTTACTTTACAAAGTGGGAAGACATGGGAACCCAAAGTTGTAGAGCTTGAAGATAAACCTATTTTAGCTCAAGGCAAAGAGGAAGTTAAACTGAGTGTTGAAACTCCTGTTTCACAAAAGTCAGATACAATGATCTTTGATGAGGTAAACTCTAAACCAATTAGTTTTGATTACCTAACACCCTTGTTAGATACAGAAAAATTTCCAAAGAAAAGTTGTTCGGTTAAAGCTAAGATTCCACCACTACCATTTCCTCAATGATTCCAGAAGCAAAAAAAATGATACTCAGTTGAAAGAAATATTTGATGACGAGGTGACTTTTAATGATTTCGATGCTGCTAAATCCTAAGATATAGTTAAAGATTGCTCTGCTATTTCGAAGATGGAATCGCTGGCTTCTATAGAATTAGATCTCAATTCTTTAGACAATCTGTTAGAACACATTTTACTGGAGGATTCACCAAGTGATGATGAAGACAAGGAGTGCTTGGCTTGGTTAGAAGCTAACTCGAAGGAATTCACTCAAGAAGTTCCACTTGAATCATTAGAGTTACCATCTCAGGAGTATATGCAACAAAAGTCGTTGATTAAAGAGCCAGTTAAATTGGAACTGAATATTTTGTCTCCTCATTTGAAATATAACTATTTGGGTCTGTCTTCGAATTTTCCTGTCATTATTTCAGTTGAGTTCACCAAAGATCAAGAAGAAGAGGCACTTGTGATTTTGGAAAGGCACAAGAAAGGTATTGGATGGATTATTTCACATATTCGAGTCATAGGTTAGAGGAATTGTAGGAATTACAGGAAGTTAAACAAGGCCACTAGGAAAGGTCATTACGGATTTTCTTTCCCTAATAAGATGTTGGGCAGATTTGATAGGAAAGAATATGTTTACTTCCTAGATGATTATGGTTGGTATGACAAATGGCCATTTGACACCACCATGGTCAATGACGATCCTAAATAAAATGGAGGAATTTCTTTTCATTTTCTCTATCATTATTTTATATTTTTAGTTTTTTTTTTTCCTCATTTGAATAAAATGGTAGACTTTGATAATTTTTTTTAATTCATTACATTAATTAAAACTTTGTCTAGGAGATTGGGACTTAAGCGAGACCATCCGTGACCCCTCCAGTCTTTCCTAGGAATTTAATTTGATGTAATTTTTCAAAAAAAAATTTTCTAAATAGCCCAAAGAATTTAAGTATTTGTTTTGTTAAATAAAGGGTCAACTTTTAACCCAAGCACTAATTTCTTTGAGTTTTTTTTATTTTTTTTATTTTTTTCAGTATAGGAGCTTAGGATCCAAAAAGGAGCTTCCATTGGGCTCAAGACACTACTAAGAAGGGAAATATTCAACCCTTTTCTGTGCAAACTTATAGCCCTTACCTTGCCCCTCCACCACTCCCAAGTACCCCAATAGTGCATCTCACTTAACCCCTTAATGTTATAGCCCTTAACTCCCTAAATCACCACCCCAAACACCTTCATTCAAAGTCACTTTGTGCCTGAATTTCCAAATTTTATATTTGAACCATGGAATCCATTATCGAAGAAGGAGCGAAGCGATTCATGCAAAGGCAATAATGATGGAGCGAAAGATGAGTCGAATCCAGAAGGATCTACAAATAAATAAAATGGGGGATCTTGACCTTATTTTTTTTTTGTTCTTAGGTCATTTTAGGATTAATTTTAGTTAGGAATTTTTATTTTTCGCATAATAAAGCAAGAAATGGAAATCATGAATAATGAACAAGTCGCAAAGTATAAAGTGTGGCAATAGGTATATGCGTGTCTAGGATTGGATCTAGAGAGAGCTTGGTACTTAAGCAATCAATTTGACTCACCTCCTCTTTTCTAGAATCCTACCTGGTGTATAGTATCTACTCACTTTAAACAATGAGGACATTGTTCATCTTAAGTAGGGGGACCGAAAAATTGAATTTGAATTATTTCCACTAAGAATAAATTTTTCTTTTAATTATGATTAGAATATATTTTGTTCAATAATTTGAAATTTTGTTAAGTATGCCAAACTTCAGTATAAATAAAGTTCTATTATTTCACTAAATTATTATGTTAGCTTAATAATGATATGAATGTATTTTTGATAAAGCATGCAAATCGTACCATAAATTTTTAGTTCCTTACGAAAGTTAGGCATGCATGAAAGCTTAAGTCTTTAGAATTGACTTAGTAGTTTCTTGAGGTGAAATCCTAGGAAGCATGGAACATTGAAAATGATTTAGGCAACTTTTTTTTGGACCGTTTGAGCCTTTCAAGCCAACCATGATAAAATTTTTATCCTTTGAAACCCAACTTTGAGACTATATGGCCTAATTTTGTTTGAACCCTTGCAAATTTAGTCATCACTTCTCTCTTAACTATCTTAAAATTGTCCCAAACACTAGACTCAGTACTATTCAGAGTATTCTTTAGAAATAAGTTTGGGGGAGTTGAAAAGAAATATCAAATGCTCTAAAATTGTAGTACATTCAGTAAAATGCTCGTGTCAAAAAAAAAAAGAGTTCTTATGTACAAAAGAGCATGTGAAAGCAAAGGAAGTTGATGTATTGAAGGTAAAATTTTTCCAAAGGTCCAATTGAAGCTGAGTCTAGGGTTTAAAAGCCTAAATTTATCTATCTTTTACCTACCCCTAGCCTAGCCACGTTACAACCTTGATAAAGACCTATTGATTCAAAGTCCTATGCTACCTACACTAGTAGAGAGAAATTGCTACGATCAACATATGAAGACATAAGTTAAGCTTAATGATTGCAGCTTAGTCTTAAATAAAGAAACAAAAATCAAATTGGTAAGGGTTAATGTAACACCGTGAATTTAGGTCTAGAAGTTTTGGGCCTTGAGCATGGGAGCGGTTGAAGGCAGCTTATAATATTTTGTTGTGCATGTAAATTTCGTTAATGAAGGCTTGGTTAAGTGGTTAAGTTGTAAAATTACCAAAATACCCCTGGTTTGTAAAATTACCAAAATACCCCTGGTTTGCAAAATTACCAAAATACCCCTGATTTGCAAAATTACCAAAATACCCCTAGTTTGTAAAATTACCACAATACCCCTGGTTTGTAAAATTATTGAAATACCCCTGTAGGGTAAAATTACCGAGATACCCTTGTGGGGTAAAATTACTATTTTGCCCCTATGGTGATAAATGACTGTTTTGCCCTTGTGGGCAAGTGACTGACTTGGACTGTGTGGTTGACGGATTTTATTGTGAATATATGTTGGTGATATGAATGACTTATTGTCATTGTTTGATTCAAATATGGGCATGATATTCGATTACGTATGTTGTATGCCATGACATATTATTTCGTTGCTTGGGACATGGGTTTATATTGATGGAGGAAGCGTTTCAGCGACCTCATTTTGCAATCCGTGGCCTCGCCACATATATCTGATTCCGTGACTTCGTCATAATATCGGCGACCTCGCATAATCCGGTGGCTTCACCACACATATATATATTTCGGTGGCCTAGCCACAATATTCGTATCCGTGACTTCGTCACAATATCGCGCACCTCGCGCAATTTCGTGGGTGTGTAGCGGTTGGGTGGGTCGAGTAGTCTCCCCACATGGTGTAAGGCTGGTACGGGGGTGTTACGAATGGATTGGGTTGGGATTGCATTCACATTCGATTTCGATTCTCGTTACTCCGATTCGATTCTCGATTCGATTCTATCACCTGATTCTGATTCTCATTTTCATTCTAGTTCTGGTAATGTTTCTTATTCTGTAATGGGCTAAGGCCCATCTAGTGCTGTCTGTTATAATGGGCTAAGGCCCAATTGATATCGAAATTGTAAGTAGGGCTGGGGCCAAACTTTTAATTCTTTTATATGACTAACTGTCCCTTTTTATAGTAGGGGATTACACACTGAGTTTTCGTAAACTCACCCCGTTTATTAACCTTTCACGTAATTTCCAGCCTTAGATGGATCGGAGCTGCGAGGGGCTCGGAGGGAGCCAGACACTCTGTTTATGTTATAGTTTTGATTATTGTTTTTAAATTATTTTATGTGGGTTCTAATTTGGAATTTTATTTATTGTTCTTATAATTGCTAGTATTAGAACATGGTTTTCCAAAGCAACTACTGTTTTCAAAACATCACGTATCTGCAATTGTTTTTAAATTAAGCTTCCGCAAACGCCAAGATTTTTACAAAGTTGTTAAGAATGTTATTCAGCTAAAGTTTTCTAACAAGGTCTAAAAAGGGTATAAGTTTTTAATTATTAAGAAGGGTTTTTAATGGAAACATGGTTTTCAAAAAAAAAAACACTTTAATGTGACACGCCAGATTCGAGCCAAACTTCCAGGCCGGGTTTGGGGTGTTACAGTTAACATGTCTTTGTTACAAAAGCAGTTAGTCTAAAATTTGCTATTATAATAAGTTGTTGAATCTAATTTGAATGTTATACTTAAGTAGTGTAACTATCATATTTCTTGTTTTTGAGCATGAGTATATCAAATTCATAATTTTAGGGAGAATGTTATTCTGAATGAGTTTCTCAAAAGTGTTTCCGATAAATTCTTTTCAAAATTTGTGCATTACTCGGGACGAGCAATGAATTAAGTTGGGGGGTATGGAAACACAAAAATTTATATACTTTTTCATACCCATTTTTACTTAAATTCATGCAAAACCAATTAAATTCTTGTGAAAAAAATAATTAAATTATGTTAAAAATATAAACATGGTTAATTTTAGTTAATTTTATATTTAATTTTGACTACTTTCAATAAATTCGCGCAAAGGACGAAAATTGGCTCGGCTGACACTGTTAAAAGCACAAAACCGAGAAGCAATTTGAAGTATCGGGGCACATTAATTTCCAGCCTAAGACAGTCCAGAAATGTGTATTAACTCATAATTTAATTAATTTTAATTTATTCCCCATTTAATTTGGGTTAAGTAAATTATTTTTAATTAATTATGGAGAAAGGGTCCAGTTGAACCGCACTGGTCGAACCAAATTGAGTGAACCTAACCAGCCACTAGTTAGGCAGCCCAGAACCATCCATATGCTGTCCCAAATCAGCATTTTATCTGATTAAATATGCTTGCAAAAGGGCCCTTGAAAGACTTCCAAATTGCATTCAAACCCCACCTTTAATTGTGGTTTTGTAGATTTGCCCCAGGCTATTTTTAGCAAAGTTGAAAGTCTCAACTTTTGCCAAGTAGATGGCTGGCCATAGGGGGGCTCTTTGGCTGCTGGAATTTTATATTTTTAGCAGCCACAATCAGCTATAAAAACCACCCTTTTCTGATAATTCAAACCATCCCTCAATCCCACAACATTCTCTCATTCTCTCTTCTCCTCTCTCACTTTTCTCTCCATTTTTTCCATCCCATTTCCCTTTTTGTTCAAGTGCCGATTTCTTCTCTTGGGAAAGAGGCTCTCATTGGCCATTTTGGAGCAGCAATTAGGTGTTCATAAGCCACCTTGATAGCTGAGGGCAACGAAGAACAAAGAACGGAGCAACTAGTCAAGCCACGGAGAAACACCAGATTTTCTTCTTGTTCTGTATCTCTTTAATTTTTGCTGTTGTTTTGACGAACATGTTTATGAATAGTTATGCTATTGAAATGGTTATTTTAATCAATTTAGCTTAAATTAAGTTTGTGTTGGGTTGATTATATTATGTTTGCTTGAATTGTTAAAATGATGTTTATACTGTTATAGGCCTCGATAAATTGCTTGGTTAAGTAAAATCATGCCTAAGTTATTCTTGCAATATAATTGTTAAATAACTAATGAATTAATTATTAAATTGTATTGAAATTATAATTAATAGACACAATGCTTAATCAGTGCATGTTTATTCTTCCAAGGTAGCTGAAGTTTAAATTAGCATTGTATTTGGCGATACGTATGCCTTGCATAACTTGCAAGATTTTTGTGATTATAATGTTTCAAAGTAGAAATACCCTGTTACCTCACTTAATCTTTTATATGCTTGTGAAGATTGATTAACCACTTAGTTGACATTGAAAAATGTTTAAGAGATTGATTAATTTAATAAGTATGTATGAGTAGTAGTTAGCAAATTACTGAGTTGCCGTGTATTTATTCGTAGCAATATAAACATAAGTTTGATAATTCTAAATTGAAGAAATGTAATTAATCCAACACAAGTATATTATATTGATTAAATCTTATTTGAAATCGTACATTAGAACTCCTTTGTTTTATTTTAATTATTTACTTAGTTTTTAAATAGTTTTTGGCCACCTTTCAAAACCAAATTATTTTTACCTCACCAAAGTGTTTTACAATCAATTTCATGAAGAATTCTTTTTACAGTCCCTGTGGGTACAATAACTTGACATTTACTTGTCACTTTATTACTTGTTGTGATTGTGTACACTTGCACATTTTCCGTCGTTCCACTTGTCCTGGTCTCGGGTACGGGTAACGGGTGTTACACCTTATTTTGGTACCTTTTGAAAATGTATATATTGAAGTATGGCATGTATAGGCTAAAAGTCTTTAGATTATGTTTTGTGATGTATATATTTAGCCATGTGATATGGCTTGTTATGGTTGTGATTATGATATGGTTTTGGTATATGAATTATGAGGCAATATGATATATTTGGTGTGTTTATGTATGAATATAAGAAATGGTAAGATTGGTAAGCTTTTGGCATGTGTTAGCTATGGTAATTGATAAGTTTTGATCATGAAATTAAAACATATGTTTAGGTATGATTATAGTTTAAGTTTTGGTATGAATTGATTGATGAATTGAGAATGGAATTGTTGATAATATTAAGTCATGAATAATGTATGTTTTGGTATTGAGATTGACTAAAATTGGTGTGCAAATATGTTTGTTTTATTGCTTATAGGTTTGACCCAATTGGGGTGGCAAGTTGGCTATTCAAATGGCCTATTTTTGTCCACACAAGCAGAGACACAGGCGAGTTTATCAGCCGCGTGTGACACATGGCTATGTAGCACGACCATGCGTCCCCTAGGGTACCCTACAATTGTAAGTCAGGTTCGAGCACGGCCAAGGCATATGGGCGTGTGGTTAGCCGTGTGGCCCAAGTCAGGCTCGACCACGGCCAAGACACACCAGTGTGTTTTGTAGCCATGTGAGCAAGTCAGTATGTATGCCCTGTTTTGACACGGCCTAGACACACGGGCATGTCTAATGCTGTGTGAGGCACACGGCCTGTTCATACGGGCGTGTGACCTGTACTTGTTTGAAAAATGTTTAAGTTTTGAAAATTTTTTGTATGTGTTCAGTTTAGTCCCAACCCCTTTTTAATGCATGTTTAAGGTCTCAATGACCTATATAAGGGACTTTATATTGATGATTAATCTTTGATGCTTCGATGCTTATGGAATGAATATAAATGTTTTGATTTTGTACGGTAATGCCTTTAACCCTAGTTCGACGATGGATACGGGTTAGGGGTGTTAGGTGTGAGTATCAATCTAATGCATATTTTTGTTTTCAAGAAACTCAGGATAGGAAAGGCAAGACCTACTACAGTCACACTACAACTAGTTGACAGATCATACGTCCATCCAGAAAGTAAAATTGAAGATGTACTGGTAAGAGTTGACAAGTTCATTTTTCCAGTAGATTTTATTATTCTAGAATGTGAAGCTGATAAAGATGTACCCATAATGCTTGGAGGACCTTTCTTAGCAACTGATAGAACATTGATTGATGTATAGAAATGTGAATTAACCATGAGGATTAATGATCAGTAGTTGACAATAATCGTGTTTGATGCTTTAAAATGTGCAGACCCAGATGAAGAATGCCATGCTATGGAATTTGTTGACATTATAATGCAGGAAAAAATTACAGGTCATATGTACAACAATTCTGATGCAAACTCTGTTGAATTAAATCAAATAGAACTGATTGAAGGATTTGGAGAACTTATGGAAATTCAACAATTTGGAAATGGATTTAAGAGAAGCTTTAAATCAATAGACTTATCAAGTCGATCTTTCAACCCTTCTCGATCATCAATAGAAGATCCATTTGTGCTGGATTTGAAGCCATTATCACTGCATTTAAAGTACGCTTATGGGAGATAATGATACACTACCTACAGTTATCTCTACCAAGCTTATAATAGACCAGGAGATGCAATTACTAGAAGTCTTAAAAATGTATAAGAAATATTTAGGATGGTCAATTGCGGATATCAAAGGAATTAGCCTAGCAATCTACATGCACAAAATAATACTTAAAGAGTGCCATGGCAAATCTATTGAACAACAAAGGAGACTGAACCCTATCATGAATGAAGTAGTTAAAAATGAGATTATCAAATGGTTGGATGCTGGAATTATATTCCCAATTTCTAATAGCTCTTGGGTGAGCCCTGTTTAGTGTGTAACCAAGAAAGAAGGGGTCACCGTAGTCAGCAATGATAACTATGAACTCATTCCCACACATATTTGTCGCAAGTTGAAGAGTTTGTATGGATTATCGGAAGCTCAACAAAGCAACGAAGAAGGACTATTTCCCTCTACCTTTTATAGATTAGATGTTGGATAGACTAGCAGGGAAAGCCTTCTACTGTTTCTTAGATGGCTACTCAGGGTACAACCAAATTGTCATATCTCTTATTGATCAAGAAAAGACTACATTCACCTATCCTTATGGAACATTTTCATTTAGAAGAATACCATTTGGGTTATGTAACGCCCCTGCAACATTCCAGCATTGCATGATTGCAATATTTTCTGACACGGTGGAGAAGTTTCTTGAAGCATTAATGGATGATTTCTCAATTCTTGGCGACACTTTTGAGGACTATTTGACAATTTTGGTGTTAGTACTTTACCAATGTCAAGAAACAAATCTTGTGTTGAATTGGGAAAAAGGCCACTTGATGGTTTGTGAAGGCATTATTTTGGGCGATAAGATTTCACAGCAAGGAATTGCTATCAACAAAGTAAAAATAGAAGTCATTGAAAAGTTGCCACCACCCACTTTAGTGAAAGGCATCAGAAGTTTTCTTATTCATGCTAGATTTTACCATTGCTTTATCAAGGATTTTTCTAAGATATCCAAACCTCTATGTCAATTTTTGGAACAAAACAGACCATTTCATTTTGACGAGTTATGCTCAAAAGCGTTTGAAGAGTTAAAGGAGTGATTAATTACAACATCTATAGTCACTGCACCATACTGGACTTTACCGTTCGAACTGATGTGTGATGCAAGTGACTTTGTTGTAGGAGCAGTTTTGGGGTAGAAAAAAGCTAGGATGTTTCATGCTATATTATATGCAGTTGTACATTGACAGATTCACAGCTCAATTATACCACCACAGAAAAAGAATTATTAGTAGTGGTATTTGCCTTTGAAAAATTCAAAGCTTATTTAATGGGCACCAAAGTCAGAGTTTATACAAACCATTCTGCCATTAAATACTTGGTGACTAGAAAAGGGGCCAAGCCTAGGCTCATTAGATGGATATTGTTGCTAGAGGAATTTGATTTGGAGATCAAAGATAGGAAAGGCACTAAAAATCAAGTGGCTGGTCACTTGTCACGACTAGAAGTAGAGAATAATTATGGTGATAGTCAAATGGTTAAAGAAAAATTCCTGGATGAATAGTTATTGTCGACCATGATATTGCCATGGTATGCTGATATTGTTAACTTTCTAGTTAGTGGGTTGCCACCACCTACGTTCAATCATCAAGGACAAAGGAAATTCCTTCACGATGCCAAGAAATATTACTGGGATGAGCCATTTCTATTCAATCAGTGTGCAGATCAAGTAATTCAAAGATGTATTCCAGGTGAGGAAATTCAAAGTATCCTGCATTACTGTCATTTTGCACCTTATGGCAGACATTTTGGAAGTATGCGAACTGCTGCAAAGGCTCTACAATCTAGTTTCTATTGGCCCACCATGTTTAAATACGCTCATGAGTTCTGTCAAAGATGTGATCGTTGTCAAAGAACTTGTAACTTAGCAAGGAGACATGAAATGCTGCTGTAAAATATTTTAGAGGTGGAATTATTTGATGTATGAGGAATTAATTTCATGGGTCCATTTCCACCATCTTGGGGCAAAATCTACATTCCGGTCACTGTGGATTATGTCTCCAAATGGGTTGAAGTTGTGACTTTACCGACAAATGATGCCAAATTAGTTATGAGATTCCTGCATACAAATATTTTTACCAGGTTTGGTACCCCTCATGCATTAATTAGTGATGAAGGTTCACATTTTGACCACAATTAGTTGCCACCGCTCTAAACAGATATGGGGCTAAACATAAAATTGCCACCGCATACAAAACACAGACAAATGGACAAGATGAAATTTCCAACAGAGAAATCAAGTAAATTTTGGAGAAAGTTGTCAATCCCAACCGCAAGGATTAGTCAGCAAGGTTGGATGAAGCCTTGTGGCCTTATCGTATAGCTTTCAAGACATCGTTGAGAATGTCACCTTTCAAGCTTGTCTATGGTAAACCATGTCATTTTCTAGTTAAGCTAGAACATAAAGCATTTTGGGCAGTCAAGAAACTAAACATGGCCTAGGGTGTTGCGGCATCTCATCTCTTACTGGAGAATGCCAGATTGTACAAAGAAAAGACAAAGCGATGGCATGAGAAGAAAATTTTGCCACCACAATTTGTACCTGGACAACAAGTCTTACTCTTCAATTCCAGACTATTTCATTGAAAATTAAAGTCGAGATGGTCTAGATTTGAAGTCGAGTGTATATACCCTCATGGAGCTATCAACGTTAAAGATGGAAAAACAAGATCCACTTTCAAAGTCAATGGTTAATGCCTGAAACATTATTTTGGAGCTCCTACAATACGCGACAAAAATTTTAATTTCTCTTCGAAATTCTTAATACTGTTCTCTTGTAGAAATTTTCTTCATTTATTTTATTTTGAATTTTTCTTATTTTTTACCCAATAAATTTCTCTAATTGTTTATTTTCTCTTGTTACAAGTTTCTTTTTGGGCCAGAGTACAGCCAACTTGAAGCCATCAGCCCAATTCTTTTAATTTTCACAAATTTGCACTAAGTACATTTCTTTTTCCCGCTAAATGCCAATTTTTTTGCCTTGTCAGACCATGATTAAGGCCAATATTATCGCACATGTCACAATTTCTTCTCTCCCACATTTTAACCTAGTCGATTCAGTTTCTTCCCATATTTTCATTTCGTTTTATTTTTTGCTTTTACTTTATATTTCCTTCATAACCACAATAAAATCTAGCCTCTTTCATTTTCAAGCTCTTTATATTTTCTTCAATGGCTTTCCAAACAACTTCTTCCTTTTCATGCACTTTCTTCAGTAAACTTGTTGAAGATAAATACCATAGAAATATTTCCAAAAGACCATTCTGCATGAAAAAAAGAATTCATTTTTCAAGATGCTCCCTTCATGGGGTATATAGAGGCCATCTCCTCAGGTCGAAAAGCATGGATAGAGAATCTTCTGTCTCCGTCCTGACGATGTCTTCCCAAAGGTAGTAAAAGAGTTTTATGCCCACATTACCTCTTTTGAAAATGCATTTATATACGTGCGGGGTGCATCAGTTCTATTTGGTGAGGACTCCATCAATGCCCAATATGGACTTCCTGAAGGTCCTGATGAGCATGCTGACTTTGTGAAGAGAATGTCCGCAAAGCGCTTAACCTAGGTTCTCACTAATGTTTGTGTGGAAGGTAAACAATTGTTAATTTCAAGAAATGATTGTTACATCATCGACAGAGTCTCATTGAAGACTCAATGCAAAATGTTGTACAATTTCTTGGAAACACGTCTCGTTCCTTCTACACATAATGCTACAATCTCAAAGAATTGATTATTACTTCTCCACTCCATAATGGTGGGTCAAAAGATTAATGTTGGAAACATTATCTTTTGTGAGATTCATCGTTGTACCCAAAAGAATGTTGGCACCTTAAATTTCCCCTCACTGATCACTACACTCTGCTAAAGAGTCAAGGTTCCCCTGTCACCAAATAAAGACCACCTTCCGAACAAACAGGCTATCACTACGCACATTGCGCACAAACTGGTTGGTGAGGAAATGCCAAGGAAAATTGGCACTCCTCCATCTTCTCCTCCTAGGACTACTTTTGCTATCCCCTCGACTTCTCACACTAATTTTGAGCGACGAATGATTAAAGCTATAGAGGGTTTTAAATAACAGTTTTGTATGTTGGAAAAACATTAGAAAATGTTTGTCACTGACTTTGGCAAAGCTCAAGAGGAGATGGCCATCTTTTGAGAATATGTCTGCCAACGTGATGTTGCCATTCGTAAATCTCTGCAAAAGAACTTTTCATGCCTAATGCCACCATTTCATATTTTTCCTAAGGGGCTACTACTGAATCCTGAAGTATTAGATGAAGAACCTACTACTGCTCCCACGCACAACCAAGAACCAAAGCAAGATGAAGCCAGGACAGAATTTTTCCATGTTGAACCTGATAATGATAGACTGGATACCAGTCAAACTTCTGCACCTGCAACAGAATCCAAGGCCCCTATAACTACCTAGGAATTTGTCGTTCATCAACTGATTGATGAAATTACAAAGTCAAATACCGACGATAATGAGGAAGAGGTGCCCATCAACTATCTTAAGAGAAAAAGATTTAAGAAGGCTGTTGGTAAAATCGTTCAAGCTGATAGTGATGACCAGGACAAGCCGCAATGTTGCAAACGAGCTGCAAGGAAATCTACACAACCCAAGTAAAGTAACATTCTTCCTATCTAAGCTTTGATTTTGATAATTTTCATTCATTTTAGTTCATATATGTACTTGCATTCATGTCACTTTTATTTATTTAATTCTTTCATGTTCATGCATTGAGGGCAATGCATCCCTTAGGTTTGGGGGCGTGTTGTGCATATAGACTGATTTGTTAATTGTTCATACAATCATTTTTCCATAACATTTAATTGCTATTCAATTGCCTGATTACGTGAGTATATAGTTATCAATAATGTTCAATGAGGATAATAACTCTTCTTTGTAAACATAAAAAATATCGTGATAGTTGTTTAGGCATGTTTAGCATAGGACAATAGTTGAAAATGAATTTCTAAAAGTAGAATAATTGAAATATAAATGCAATTAAACTATAGTAGCATTCTTTAAATAAATTTAAGACTTCTTAACTTAAATTCAGTATAGTAATAGTGTATAATGTATGTCATGGTAACATAATATGAATACTCTAATGTTTGAATCTATTGAATAGGTCAGTAATATTTTGCTTGCTCCATTATATTGTTGACTAGAAAAATGAGTTCAGATATGAGTGTTGTCTAAAAAAAGCATATATTGT
The DNA here is from genome assembly GCA_025698475.1 of Gossypium anomalum. NCBI lineage: Eukaryota > Viridiplantae > Streptophyta > Magnoliopsida > Malvales > Malvaceae > Gossypium > Gossypium anomalum. Next base: position 48,590,639 of record CM046963.1, read on the forward strand.
AGGGACACTCTACTGAATTTTTAAGATAAATTGCTAAGAAGGTAATTGTTTGCTCCATACATCTTTTTAATTAAAAGCTTTTGTTTCATGAGTGATTTATATTCAAATTGTGACATGATATAATACATGGCAGTCTAGTGTATGCTCTATTGAGGTTGTCAAGTATAAAAGCATGTGACAATATGAATTCCCTAAAAAAAATTTGTGTTGGAAATTGAATAAGTGTCTAAAAAAACTTAGTTTAGGAGAGAGATATCCTAGGTATATTCATAAAAAATAGACTATAATTTTCATTGTTGAAATATTTAAGAATTTTTACCTTTAGGAAACATTTTCTGCACATCATTTGCTAAATAGGTTTACAAGAACTGTAAGTAATTTTTCTTTGTTTCAGTAGAATATTACTGAGAATAGAGGTACATAGTATGATTATTTTGATTTGGCAGTATAATTGGTGACTGATTGTTTTGGAAATTCCTTGCATTCATGCATATTCATACATTATTTTCTTAAGGACAAGCAATAATTCAAGTTTGGGTTAATTTTTTGAAATTAAGTAAATACATCTGCATTTTTAGGATACTTTTAGAGCATTGCATAACAAAGCTTGGACTGTGCTATATTGGTCATCATTTATTACTTTTGTTACTTGGGGAAGGAAATGTTGCAATTGTGGTTGGACACGGGTGTAGGTAGATGAAGAGGATGAAGAGGATGCGAAAGAAAATAAGCGAAGTGAAACATTGCCGTGGAAAATGGTGAGATTGATTGTCAACACAATTGCCATTGTAATTCTAGATGACTCAGCACTTTATCCACGTCACTCTCAGCCAGCTGGATGTGTACCAGAAAAACCACCCTAAAAAAGAGGAGAAACAAATGTGTGCTTAGAGGGACAGATCCACCCAATAAAAGAAGAAGAGGGAAGAAGAAAAGATAAGAGAATTAGCGTGAGAAAGAAACAGGTGATGGCAATTCTCTCTCTACGCAAAGGACAACTCCATTGGAGAATTCCAGAGAAACAAAGTGTAGTAGCTTAAAAGAGAGCAAAATACAGACGTAAGGAAGGGGAAGAGAAATCTATCCTGGATTCACGAGCAATCGAAAAAACAAAGAGGAGCTGCAGTCTAGAAATAACTTCCTGCAATTCTGCCTTTATTTTCTAGATTGAAATTTCTGGGATTCAAACTTATTTGAGAAATGTTGATGAATGATTATATTTTGATGTTTGCTTTTCTACCCATGAACTAAATCTTTTCTGGGTTGGAGTTGTTTGGGTGAATGTTTTATCATCTTTAATACCAAGGATTTGAGATTGTCTATATCATTATTACATTCGATTTATGCTTATTTTAAATACATGCATGCAAGCTCTAGACATAGTTGAATGTATGTTGTGTTCCTAGGTATATTTAATTCTGAAAATCTTAAGAATACTGGATCTTGAATCGTTTGATGCAAGCGAATACTCGATAGAATATTCGTAGCACTCTAGACATAGATGTTGCGAGTTGTATAGAGAGTAGCGTCATTGCAGTTATCAATCCCAAGTTCTATAGATGTACATGAACTTAGATTTTTAGCTTAAGATCTAGCTATTGAAAGAGAGACAGTTACATGATGAGTTTAACTCATGGGTAGTAGATTAGACAATATTTTGCCACAACATTATTTTTATATGAACATTTCACCTGAATAATTCCAACCCAATTCATTCAACAACATAAATACTCTTGATATTCTCTGTGTATTGCCATATCGTTTTATTTGCCATATCAATTCTTTGTCTTTATCATTTAATTTCAATAATTCATTATTCAAGTTTCTTATTCACTCTGAGATTATTTCTTAATATTTCGGTATAATTAACAAGATTATAATAATGTACTCAATTTCTTAACAATTTTTGATCCCTGTGGAGACAATACTTACTTATCACTTTATTACTTGAATGATGTATACACTTGCACAATTGCACTAGTTATTTTACATGCAACAATTTTTTGGGGTGTTACATACAGATTCTAAAATGAACGAAAATGATTGCAACAATTGAACTTGCCATTGGCGGGTTCACAAGCGGAAGAGCTCACCAAATACGGAATAGGAATCGACAAGATGGTGAAATATGTTAGAACAATTTGTAAGGGACTACACCAAAATGAAACTAGCCAAATCTTCGTGAATTCGACTAGTTCACATGTGACTCATCGTCTATCACATGTGACTCATCGTCTATCTCACTTAGTCAACCATAAAAAATGCAAATTAAAAAAATTTAGGGTGTGACATTATTTCTAGCACATAGTGTGCAAATAATACTTGGGAGGAAAACAGTTTGGTTAAACTAGATAGATCACATTTCATCATCAAAAAGGTCTGGATTATGAATTGTGAACACAAATGATAGACTTAGAGTGGCATGTACATAGAGGTAAACAATTTATTGAAATTTAAAGATAGTGTTATAGGTGCATTGATGTCTTGAAATCAAGTGGAAATGTTTGAGGTAAATTTGGGTAATTTTTTTTAATGAAATTGTGATATTATAATTGATAATTTGGGATATTTAAAGGTTAAAATATGATTTGGATTGATTGGGAAAGATTTAAGGATGGTTAGACATGTTTTTAAGATGTTTCTGGCTTGATTTTGGTCCCCTGCACTCTTGTATCTATATTAGGTGAAATTGTATCGGTGCAAGTCCTCTAAAAAGCACAAATGAATAGTTCCAAGGAAGATGTACCAATACATGGGGAGATGTATCGACACAAGTGCTTTATTTCCCCTATTTCTACTTATTCTGGCCTGAACAAGCCTCGAACAACCTTCAATTGCGACCAAACTTTAAAGGAAGCTTAGAAATGGTTCAAAATACCTCAAAATATTCTAATAAAGCTCAAATAAAGTTTCTAATATTTTTTATAAAGTTTGGTTAAGTTAGTGAAAGGAGTGCCCAAATGTGGCATTCTTTAACTCAAGTAAGCGGTGTTACATTTGATATAACAAAATTTAAGATAAATTTTATTATATTATATTTTCTAAGTCATTTGGTGAAATATGGTTGAAAATTTTATCAAATGTTTTCAAAGCAATTTTAAAGTTTGAAAAGTGTTTTTAAGAATATTTTCTAAGTGTTTCCAGGCCAAGTAGGGTACTTAGGCCAAAGGGTGGAATACCAATTAGGCAGTATGCCTAGTTCCATAGGGGTATCAGACCCCTATTGAAAGGTACATCACACTTCTCAAGTGGTACAACACCTTTCCATCTAGGTACAACACCGCTGCTCAAAAAGTACAACACCCTTCCAACTGGGGTGCAATATATATCGCTCAACAGTCAAATTTTGAAGAAAGATACCAGACCCAAAGCTAGGTATTGATACTTATTCTTCTTCAAATGCTTTTAATCTCAAAATTAATGGTTCCAACAACTAGAATTCATCCCCCAATGTCCATAAACATCCATAAACTCATTCATTGGTAGAAATACAAGTCAAAGACACATTAAGGCACAAGAGATGAGCATCTAAGCATAGAAATCAAGAGAAAAGCCTCAAATTCTTTATTTCTTCATTTTCTTTTGTACATATCTCTTAGGTGTTTATTGTTAGATATTTTTATCATTCTCACTTCCATTCTTTGAGGGATCTTAACACTTGTAAACACACACCTTTTGAGAGGTCTTCATTGTTTACATATTTTCTTTATATTGCGAAAGATACTTAAGGTTTTTGAGATATAAAACCTTAAGTAATTTGTAAAGGGTTTTAGTTGAGCCTTGTAAAAACTAAAGGGTTTAAGTTAAGCCATAAAAACTAGGGGGAAAGTTCTAACTTAGCCTTATAAAAATGAGAGGGATTGTAAAGGTTATACATTTTTTCCTTAAAAGGTAACAATTCATGTATAATGAATTGGGAAATCATTGGTTGAGGTATATCAAGGTAATGGAGGTAGGCAGTTCAAGCTGGACCACTATAAATCAAACTATCTGAGCTTTTCTTGTCCTTTTTCATTATTGAGAAAAGTTTACAAAGAATTTTAAAATAACAATTCACCCCCCCTTTTGGTATTTTTGGGCCTAACAGGAGCATTGTAGAATGTTTGGCGATAGTCTAGTTGTCATCAACAATGCCCCTTCAATCACTCAAAGCCTCTTTTTATGGATAAAATGTAGGTCAACCATATTGTCAAATATCAAATATAGAAATAACCATTTGTTAATGAGACCCACACAGTATCTCGCAAGTCTTAGATTATATGAATTTGGCATTGAAAGAACTTTACAGAGAACTATATGAAATCATGAATGTGGAAATAAGATAGTGGTGCCATATGCTCCATTTAAGGCAAGATCCTCCTAATTAAACTGTACCATAGCAACACTATTTAGTGGGTGCAATTCCACTTCCATTGTATATTGCATGTGAGACTCCTCATCAGATGTTTCATGATCTTTTCTGTAACCTCCCAAACCCAGCCTAGACGTTATGGCTAGATTGAAAAGGCTACATTAGCCACCGAAATGGCTAAGCTAACTTACATTACTTTTTAAGACTTTAAATAAACTCATTTTAGAGAAAACCATAGTTGTACTTTGAGTTATCTTAAAAGCATTCATTCATTAGGTCGTGTATGCTTAGGATTCATTTTATTATTGACAATGTTGTTTTAGAAAATTTATTTGTTTGTCACTCTTCTTTAAGAAAAACTCGAAGTTAAACTAATGCAGGGAAAAAACCATTATTCAAGTCATTTTGGAAAATTAGTTGCCTTATCGATTTGTTTTTCAAAATAGTTCCTTTGCAATACAGTGGAAACTAGGGAACAATATCAAATTTTACTTAAGCCCGATATCATGCATTATTCGGTTATTATGCTTGAGTAATTCATGCATGCAAAAACCCCCAAAAGAAAAGTTACCAAGCCACAGACTAGAAATAATTAAAATTTACAAGCCAAAACCAATAAAGACTTAATAATACTTAATTAAATAATAATAATCCTAGGCCCAAGTTGATTCTTCGAATGCCGAGTCCAGTTCTAATTTTGAGGTTTACCTGAAAAGTTAAACACTATTGGGGGTGAGCTTATGAAAAGCTTAGTGTGAGTCGAATAATTATTTAAACAGGCAAAAACATCAAATACAGTGAAACATATTAGCATTAACAGAAAAAAACTGAACCATCATAGGAACTTCATGTCATTACATAGCCATTATCAAATTGATGTCAAACAATGTATGAGCATAGGTCATCATTCATTCGAGTAACAATCAATAATTTCGATACCATTCAATACAAAAAAAAATACAATGCATAGCATAAATCAATAACATTCGAATATGTCGTGCACATGATGCAATGCAAAAAGGTTCCTACCCATACCATCTGTTACACACCACGAGTTCCCCAAAACCCGTATGCCAAACTCCAAAACATTATGAGCATAGCTCGATATGGTAAAACCATCAAATAATCAATAACGTAGAAAATTTGTCGAATATTAAATAATGCGATACAATAACCAATAACATATAATATGCGATAAAATCGACAATCCCCTCAGTACTCCAGGTGCAGTGCACTGACTACGAATAATGCGGACTTAATATGCCATCGGTACTCCACGAAACTCCTCCGTCAACCACAAAATCCCAACCTAATGCATATGCAATATATCACACAATCTCATACATAATCATATCTCAATACTTTTCACATTCATTTGACATGCTTAGCATGTCTTCAATAATAACATACTTTCAGTAAATGGAAACAGTGTTCCAATCCTTCAAATTACCATTGTGTTGGTATCAACCAATATCGTTTAATTTCATATACTTTGCGGATTTTCATTGTGCATATATAACACCCTTTTCAGTACACAATATAAAAAAATATCACAGGCATTTAAATCATACATAAGCATAATATCTCAACACTTTGTATCATTCAATCAAAGATTCTCATATCTCATAACTCAAATATGCAATTACAAACTCAATCAAACATTCATACTATCAAACTAGCAATTTTGCCAACATGTCAATCTTTTAAGGCTCAAAACATACCTGGTTCGGCCACTCACAAAACCAATAATTTGGCTATTAAGACAATCCAATAAACAAGATAATTTATCAAATATAACATGATATTTAACATTTTCAAACAATTTTATGGGTTTAGGACCCACACCTTATTTTCCTTTTCCTCGCAGCACACTAGCAAATCTTCCAATTTTCCTTACTAATTCCTTAAACGAACCTACACCAAAATTCAGTATAAATTCAATAAATTTACCATTAAGCCAGCCTCCAAACACCCACTTATGAGTTCAAACCAATCATTGCAATTATAACTATTTTATGAATCCAAACTAGTTAGATTCCTTACACTGTATCGATGCAAACTGTACGTACAATCATTCTTCGCCTTTACGGATGATTTGGGGCATTTGGGTCAGCACCTAATTCAATAATATACAGGAAAATAAGTAGCTAATTAATGATTAAATCCCTTCATTTAATCAATTCATAACCTTTACCCAATAACTATGTCGAACTAACAAATTAGTTACCCTTAATTGCACTCACACTTCACGATTTGTGGGTTTCGAATGGCCAATTGATCAAGAACGTTTTTAGCTAATTAAAATGGATTTATGTAACACCCCAAACTTGACCTAGATGTTGTGGTCGAATCTGCGATGTCACATAAAAGTGTCTTTTGAAAAGCATTGTTCTGTTGATAGAAATCGTACTATATAAAAACCCTCATGGTGATCTTTTACAAAACGTTAAGGTATCTTATTCGTTTAAAAACTCAAGTGGGTTTAGCAAAAAGTTTAATCATCTTTAGATTGTTACTGCACTTTAAAAACAAGGTTTGTTGATGGAAGTTTTTAAAGTATGTTGCATTGGCGTGGTGTTTTGAAAATATTTATTCTTATGAAAAACCGTGACCTACTTCTAACAGATATGATCCAAGATAAATAAATTCCCAAATCAAAAATAAAACTTTAAAGAGGCCTTATTACATAAAAAACACCCCAAATAAAATGGCTTAAAGGTGAGAAGTTTAAAACAGAAACAAGAGCATTTGTGTCGCCTCCATCGAGTCCCTCGCAGTACCGGTCCGCCTAAGGATTACCTGCACAGGAAAGTAGAAGGGTGAGTTTATGAAAACTCAGTGTGTAATTCCTTTACAATAGTCAGTCCAACAGTAGGCAAATACAGTTTGGGCCTAAGCCCGTTTCAATGACAGTCTAATAACAGTGTGGGCCTTAGCCCATTGCAGTAGCAGTATCAATGTGGGCCTTTGCCCATTACAGTAATAGTAACAGAAATGCAAACAGAATTCCTACCCATCCATCCTCTACACTCTACTCCGTCCAGCCCTATACTCTATGTAGGGATAAAATCGACCCACCCATCCCTACACTTCAAATATAGCACTGGTTGCGGCACTAGATAGTATTTGCAGCAGAGCTGCCAGTACAGTACACTTCCTCTAAATATATCAAACCCACCCCCATGCAACATGTCATGTCATAATATCATACATTAATTTAAAATGTCATGCTCGAATACAATCAAACATATCATAAGGGTATATCAGTCATTTTACCTCTTATGGGTATAATAGTCATTTTATCAGTATGAGGTCCAAATGTACTTACCGAACCAACAGTAGGTCCAAAGTCGTCTCAGGCGACCCGTGCAACTTTAACGGTCAAACAGTGAAAATGGGCCCAAAGCCCATAACACGATCCATGTGGGCCCACACGTCCGTGTGGTTTACCTATGTGGGGCCTATAAGCCCATAGGGCCCACACGGACCATTTCGGCCCAACGCAGTCCAGAATGGCCTAAGCCCATGAAATCGCTCATGGTGGCCTCTACAATCGAACGCCCACATTTACGTGTTTAGACTACCACGCGAGCGAGCGTACACTCGTGTAGCATCTATAAGCAAGTTTTCCAGCTTTTGCCTATTAACAGCTATTATACTGTGATTACACACCTGGTTACGAAAATGAGCGGATTAGCCCACGTGCACTCCAACCTAATACGTCGTAAACTTCGGTTAAAAACCTAACACACGCGTTAAAAAAAACCCTAACTGAAACTTGTTCCAAAAGATTACTTACTATCGCCTTGCTTGAACAAGCGTGGTTTAAGCCCGCTTAGAATGCTGATGAAAGTTGATAATAGACACCTTGGTGATTATCTGCATAAAAAGCGAATCCATTATACATGTTTCTTATACACAAGGGTTGAACATTGCATTCCAACCCAAAGAATAATGGAAAGGAATATTCGGCCAAGATCAAAGAACCCAAACCAAAGTGCCTCAGTTTAATAAAATACCAACGAATAGTGTTACCTTAGAACGAAAGACAAGAGGAAGATTCTGATCGTTTCTGGAATCCTAGCAAACTCCTTCACTCCACGAGTAATACTAAAACCCGAAACAAAAGCACCATGACCAAAGAGAGAAGAGCTGGAAATCATCATTTAGGGAAAAGAGAAGAAAGAAAACCAAAAAAGCAGAGACAACAGAGACTTACCAACCTATGTTTAGCCAACGGAAAAGTGATTGAGTGAAAGGGAAGAGAGAACAGAATTGAGAGAGAGATAAGAGAGTAATCCACCAAGGCTTGAGAAAGTGGGAGAGTAGAAGAGAATCGGTAAGAACTAGGGAAATGATTGATGGAACAAAACAATATTCGGCTACAAGGGAGGGAGTGTTCGGGTAGAAAAAATTGAATGTGAGTAATGGAAAAATAACAATAATATTTAAGAGGAGAAAAAATGAGGAGGAGAAAGGAAGTCGACCAAGCAAAGCATGACATAGGAGAGGAAAACCAAAATACCCGAATGGACACAAGTGGTATTCGACTACCAAACAAGCAATACTCAAAAAGAGGAAAAAAAATAAAAACAACAAGAGGTAATCGTTTCAGAAATGGAGAGCCAAACTCAAACACTATTTTAGCACTAAGAACAAAAGTCCTATGACCGAATTTGCACAATAAACTTCCCACTTTCGGTATTCTACTACCTCACACCTCAACCTCCTTTATTCTCTTCTAGAATCTCTCCCCAAAATCCTCCTTGAATCCGGCTACACACTTCCCACTCCCTTCAAACACTCCAATTGCCCATATGCATTAGAATCCCACTAGCATTCAACCTCCTACATGGCACAGTAGTAAAATGATATGCTCCCTTTCAAAGCTAAGCCTCGAACCTCAGACCCTAAGTAACACTCCACACGCCACTTACCACTAGACTAGCAAGCTCTTTGAGAAAAATTTTACCCACAATAATTTAAAAGACTACTAACTAAAGACAATGGTTATTCTTAAAGAAAAAACCAAAGTTTTTGCAATTGCCCAGGCTTGAGCCCAATACCTCTCAGGCACTTCCCTGGACACTTAATCACTGAAGCAGACACTCAACTGTGTAACACAACCTACAAAAATAATTTCTTAGATTTTTGAGGCGTTACAACTCTACCCCCCTAAAAGAAAATTTCAGCCTCGAAATTTACCTGATCAAAACAGATGAGGGTATTGTTGTTGCATTGTCTCTTCGGGTTCCCACGTGGCTTCCTTCAAACTGTGATTATGCCATAGTACCTTAACCAATGGACCAGACTTCCTCCTTAGAACTTTCACATCACGATATATAATCTAAACCGGCTCCTCCTCAAAGGTCAGCTCTAGCCTAACCTTAATCTCCTCAGTCAAGAGGATGTGTGCGGGATCGGAGCGATATCGCCTCAACATAGAGAAGTGAAACACATCATGAATCTGGTTCAACTTTGGAGGTAGCTCAAGTTGATAGGCAACCGGTCCCAAGCGCTTCAATATATGGTAAGGTCCAATAAACCTAGGGCTTAACTTTCCCTTCCGACCAAACCTCAGTACCTTCTTCCATGGCGAGACCTTGAGAAAAACTAAGTCTCCCACAGAGTATTCAATCTCCTTACGTTTAAGGTCAGACGCTGCCTTCAGTTGATCCCAAATTAGTCTAACTTTATCTTCAGTATCAGAAATTAATTTAGGGCCCAAAACACACCGCTCGCCCAACTCAATCCAACAAGTAGGAGTACGACATCTACGACCATAAAATCCCTCGTAAGGTGCCATCTGTATGCTAGACTGGTAGCCATTGTTATACGCAAACTCTGCCAATGGTAAGTAATCCTCCCAACTACCTCGAAAGTCAATCACACAACTTTTTAACATGTTTTCCAAAGATCGAATCACCCTCTCTCGACTGCATGTCATTCGAGGATGGAATGCGTGATCAAGTCTAACCTTGTACCCAATACCTCGTGTAACTTCTTCCAGAACTGAGACATAAAGCGAGGATTTCTATCGGATATGATGGAAACTAGTACCCCATGTAGTCTCACAATTTCAGACACATACAGCTTAGCCAGCTTCTGCAATGAGTAATCAGTACGAATAGGTATGAAATGGGTAGACTTGGTCAATCGATCCACGATGACCCATACTGAATCCTTCTTAGTAGGCATTAAGGGCAGCCCACTAACGAAGTCCATAGTTACTCTCTCCCACTTCCAAAGAGGAATCTTAACTGGCTGAAGCAACCTTAAAGGGAACTGATGCTCCGCCTTAACCTGCTAGCAAGTCAGGCATTTACCCACAAAATCGGTAACTTCACGCTTAAGACCTGACCACCAATATAACTCCTGAAGGTATCAGTACATCTTATTCTCGCCAGGATGCATAGCATAAGGACTACTATGCGTCTCTTGCAGTATAGACTGCCTCAGATCAGTATCCTTCAGTACATAGACTCTCCCATGGAAACAAAGTACCCCTTCCCTATTCAGTCCAAAATTTGAAGTTTCCCCACTCTCTATCTATCGAAATCGAGGACCCAGTGACTCATCTTCCAACTGTTTACCCTTAATCTGCTCAATCCACCTCAATTTTACTTGAAGTTCTACCAACAAGCTACCATTGTCATATAAACTGAGACGAGCAAACATTGCCCTCAGATCAATCATAACCCTACGGCTCAGTGTGTCGGCCACCACATTGGCTTTACCAGGATGGTATTCAATCGAACAGTCATAATCCCTAAGCAGCTCAATCCATCTACGCTTCCTAAGATTTAGCTCCTTCTGTGTGAAGAGATACTTGAGGCTCTTATGATCCGTGTAAATGATACACTTCTCACCGTACAGATAATGCCTCCAAATTTTCAGTGCAAAAACCACTGTAGCCAACTCCAAGTCATGCATCGAATAACTCTCCTCATGCGTTTTAAGCTGACGAGACGCATATGCCACTACTTTACCCTCTTGCATTAGCACGCATCCTAAACCAACATGTGATGCATCGCTGTAGACAATGAATTCTTTCCCAGATTCTGGCTGAATCAAGACAGGGGCCTCAGTCAAAACCTTTTTAAGCTTCTCAAAACTTTCCTGCCGCTTATCAGTCTAGTTAAACGGTACTCCTTTGTGCAACAACTTAGTCGGAGGTGCAGCAATCAACGAAAACCCCTTAACAAACCGTCTATAATACCCAGCCAAACCCAAAAAACTTTGAATCTCAGATACCAACTTAGGCTGCTTCCAATCCAGAACAGCTTCAACTTTTCGAGGATCAACCCTAATCCCCTCAGCAGATACCACGTGTCCCAGAAAAGTTACTTCTCATAGCCAGAATTCACACTTGCTGAATTTAGCGTACAGTTGTTTCTCCCTCAGAATTTGTAGAACCACTCGGAGATGTGCATCATGCTTATCTTTAGTTCTCGAATACACCAGAATGTCATCTATAAAAACCACTACGAACCGATCCAGGTAGGGCTGGAACACTCGATTCATCAGATCCATAAAAGTCACTGGTGCATTTGTCAGTCCAAACCGTATCACAAGGAACTCGTAATGACCATAGAGAGTCCTAAAAGCTTTCTTGTAAACATCAGTCTCTTTGAACCTCAATTGATGGTACCCCAACCTGAGATCATCTTATAGAAAATCGAAGCTCCTCAAAACTGGTCAAAAAGATCGTCTATCCTCGGTAGGGGGTACTTATTCTTAATAGTCAATTTTTTCAGTTGCATGTAATCGATGCTCATACGCATGGTTCCATCCTTCTTTTTCACAAATAAAACCGGTGCTCTCCACGGAGACACACTAGGGCGGATGAACCCTTGGTCCAGTAACTCTTGAATTTAAGGTTTAAGCTCCACAAGCTCATTCGGTGCCATTCTATAAGGGGCGATAGACACTGAAGCTGTACCAGGCAGGAGCTCTATCCCAAACTCAACTTCACGGTTAGGAGGTAACCCAAATAGCTCATTGAGAAAGAGATTCAAAAAATCCTTAACTATTCTGATATCTTTAACAGACGAAACCTCAAAACCAGAAGCACTGACATAGGCTAGATACGCCTCACAACCCTTACGAACCAACTTCTCAGCTCTAAGTGCAGAAAACACATTTGAAAGATAATTTCGACGCTCTCCAATCACAACTACCTTGTCACCCTCTGTAATTTTTAGTACCACCCGCTTAGCAGCACAATCCAAATTCGCCCGATGCTCAACCAGCCAATCCATGCCCAGTATCAAGTCAAATTCTCCAAAAAAAAGTTCCATTAAATCCACCAAAAAGATCCTTCCTTGGACCTCCAAAGGTACATTCTTAAATAGTTTATTCACTCTCACTGACTACCCTAATGGACTCAACATAGTAACCTCACTCGTGGTTTTTCAACCATTATACCCAAAGTCTCAGACACAGTGCACGATATATAAGAATACGTAGATCTAACATCAATCAATGTAGTATAAGGTACATTATGAATAAAGAACGTACCCATAATAACATCTAGAGCATCTCCGTCTTGTCGGTGACATGCAGCATAAACCAATGTCGGCTACCTCGCCTCAGTATGACCAGCACCTCTGACCGGTGCTCTAGGACCACGACCCATACCATTTCCACCTCCGCCCGACGACCACGGCCTGGTGGTCTGGCTGAACACCCTCTACGGTGAACAAGCACCCATACCAGTAGCTTGCATCTGATCGGGCCTCCGTGGGCAATCTCTGATACGGTGCTCCATAGATCCGCATCTCAAACATTCCTCTAACCTTTTCTAGCACTCGCCCTAATGGCATCTCCTATAATCAGCACAAGGTTGCGGTCCAGTAGCAGTAACAAGGGCCTCAACTCTAGCCAGGCCATCAAATCTGGCCTTCTTCTTAGGCCCCACAGCTGAACTTGAGGGTTTCCAAACCCTCTTGTTCCTTCCCCTATCCTTCTCACGATTCTGGCGCTCAACACGCTTCACATCCTCGGCTATTTTCGCCTTTTCCACTAACATAGAAAAATCTCACTCCCTTTGTGGAGCTATCAGAACTCGCAGATTATATCTGAGGTCGTCCTTGAAACGAGCATAGTGTTCATACTCAGTTGCCACCATCCTACGTGCATAGCAGCTAAGTCGCAAGAACTCGAACTCATATTCTGCCACTGATTTATCTCCCTGAGTCAAATTCAAAAAACTCCCTCCTCCGGGCATCCACATAACTGGGCGCCCACATATTTTTCTTGGAATGTAGTTTTGAAAATTCCTAGGTCAACTGGTCGGGTTAAGTACCCTATTTAATAGTAAGCCACCATTGATAGGCTTCATCTCGTAGCAACTACACTACACCTTTTAGTTTCTGCTCTGAGGTGCAGTCGAGGTCATCCATGATCCTCTCTATAACCTCAATCCAATATTTAGCCACATTAGGGGCAACTCTAGCAATACCCCTAAAAATCTCAGCCCCATTAGACCTAAGTCGTTCCGTCACCGACCCACAGCCCACAGTACTAATATTGGGCACAACAACCTTCTCCAGAATTCAGAGTATAGCTTGGGACAATGCGTCATCCCCAGCTGCACGATTGTGTGACCCAGTCTCAGTCACAGGTGAAGTCGGTGCCTCTCTAGCCTCAATGTTAGGCATATGGCCCGATGACGAAAACCCAGCCCAAGCACCTCCATGGCCTCTGCCGTAGCCTCTTGTACCCTTTCCTCAAGTACCTCTAGTGCTTATTATCGATTTGCGCTTTTATCTGTATTATAAATTTTATGCATCAATTTACAGTTCCAGTGTTTATTACAGGATATTTTATGGAAAATATTATTAGTAATTCAGAGTTTTGTTTCCGCAGATCGCAGTGTTACTACAATTTTAGGTTTACCTAAATAGAGTATTGCGGTACAGTCTATTGCCTACAGTAGTCTCAATATTTCAATTTAAGCAGACAGTAACTTCAGAAAACTTACAGAATCGGCACCGAAAACCTCGGTAGACCACACATACCGAAATAACACTTCAAAACCATTGGAAACAGTTCTTTTTGAAAGTTTTACCTTTTTTTTAGAAAAACTCAAATCTATAGCTGAGTTTTGCAACCTGGCTTTGATACCACTAAATGTAACACCCCAAACTCGGCCTAGACGTTATGGTCGAATCTGCGATGTCACATAGAAGTATGTTTTGAAAAGTATCGTTCTGTTGATAGAAACCGTACTATATAAAAACCCTCGTGGTGATCTTTTACAAAACGTTAAGGTATCTTGTTTGTTTAAGAACTCAAGTGGGTTTAGCAAAAAGTTTAATCATCTTTGGATTGTTACTGCACTTTAAAAACAAGGTTTGTTTGCGGAAGTTTTTAAAGTATGTTGCATTGGCGTGGTGTTTTGAAAACATTTATTCTTATGAAAAATCGTGACCTACTTCTAACAAATATGATCCTAGATAAATAAATCCCCAAATCAAAAATAAAACTTTAAAGAGGCATTATTACATAACAAATACCCAAATAAAATGGCTTAAAGATGAGAAGTTTAAAACAGAAACAAGAGCAGTTGTGTGGCCTCTATCGAGTCCCTCGCAGCACCGATCCGCCTAAGGATTACTTGTACAGGAAAGCAGAAGGGTGAGTTTATGAAAACTCAGTGTGTAATTCCTTTACAATAGTCAGTCCAATAGTAGGCAAATACAATTTAGGCCTAAGCCCATTTCGATGATGAAAGAATAAAGATGTGGCCTTAGCCCATTCTGAAGAGCAAGATGTCGGTGTGGGCCTTAGCCTATTACAGTAATAGTAATAAAAATGCAAACAGAATTCCAACCCATCCATCCTCTACACTCCACTCCGTCCAGCCCTACACTCTATGTGAGGATAAAATCGACCAACCTATCTCTACACTCTAAATATAGCACCGATTATGACTAGATAGTATTTTGCAGCAGAGTCACAAGACAAAGACACTTCCTCCAAATATATCAAACCCACCCCCATACAACATGTCATGTCATAATATCATATGTGAATGCAAAATGTCATGCTCGAATACAGTCAAACATATCATAAGGGTATATCAGTCATTTTACCTTTTAAGGGTATAATAGTCATTTCATCAGTATGGGGTCTAAGCGTACTTATCGACCTAACAGTAGGTCTAAAGTTATCTCGGGTGACCCATGCAACCTTAACGGTCAAACAGTGAAAATGGGCCCAAAGCCCATAACACGACCCATGTGGGCCCATACGTCCGTATGGTTTACCCGTATGGGGCCGACGAGCTCATGGGGCTCACACGGCCTAACGCGGCCCAGAACAACCTAAGTTCATGAAATCGCTCATGGTGGCCTCTACGATTGAACGCCCATGTTTACGCGTTTAGACTACCACACGAGCGAGCGTACACTCGTGTAGCATCTATAAGCAAGTTTTTCGGCTTTTGTCGGTTAACAGCAATTATAGTGTGATTAAAGACCTGGGTGCGAAAATGAGGGAATTAGCCCAAGTGCACTCCAACCTAATACGTCAGAAACTTTGGCTAAAAACCTAACACACACGTTAAAAGAAACCCTAACTGAAACTTGTTTGAAAAGATTGCCTACTATCGCCTTGCTTGAACAAGTGTGGTTTAAGCTCGCTTAGAACGTTGATGAAATTTGATAATAGACACCTTGGTGATTATCTACATAATAAGCGAATCCATTATACATGTTGCTTATACACAAGGGTTGAACATCGCATACCAACCTAAAAAATAATGGAAAGGAATATTCGGCCAAGATCAAAGAACCCAAACCAATGTGCCTCAGTTCAATAAAATACTAATGAATAGTGTTACCTTAGAACGAAACAAGAGAAAGATTCTAATCGTTTTTGGAATCCTAGTGAGCTCCCTCACTACACGAGTAATACTAAAACCCGAAACAAAAGCACCATGACCAAATAGAAAAGAGATGGAAATCGGCATTTAGGGAAAAGAGGAGAAAGAAAACTGAAAGAGCAGAGACAACAGAGACATACCAACTGATACTTAGCCAACGGAAAAGTGATTGAGTGAAAGGGAAGAGAGAACAGAATCGAGAGAGAGATGAGAGGGTAATCCACCAAGGCTCAAGAGAGTGTCTTTCTTCTAGTTCTTCTAGTAGGTACTCTAGAGGTCTTCAGCCCCATGTTCCACATATGGACAGCCGGGACAGGACCGGGTTATATCTCATGATGCTGCTGCTACATTCATTTGGTCGAGCAAAGGGAATCGGCAATGAAGAACTATGGAAAAGATTGATGGAACAAAATAATATTCGACTACCAGGGAGGAAGTGTTCGGCTACACAAAACTGAATGTGAGCAATGGAAAAATAACAATAATATTCTAGAGGAGAAAAAAATAAGGAGAAGAGAAGAAGTCGACCAAGCAAAGCATGACATAGGAGAGGAAAACCAAAATACCCGAATGGACACAAGTGGTCTTCGGTTACCAAACAAGCAATACTCAAAAGGAGGAAAAAAAACAAAAACAATAAAAGGTAATCATTTCAGAAATGGAGAGCCAAACTCAAACACTATTTCAACACTAAGAGCAAAAGTCCTATGACCGAATTTGCACAATGAACTTCCCACTTTCGGCATGCTACTACCTCACACCTTAACCTCCCTTGTTCTCCTCTACAATCTCTCCCTAAAATCCTCTTTGAATTCGGCTACACACTTCCCACTTCCTACTCCCCTCAAACACTCCAACCGCCCATGAGCATCAGAATCCCACTGGCATTCAACCTCCTATACGGTACAGTAGCAAAATGATATGCTCTCTTCCAATGCCAAGCCTCGAACTTCAGACCCTAAGCAACACTCCACATGCCACTTACCACTAGACTAGCAAGCTCTTTGAGACAAATTTTACCCACAATAATTTAAAAGACTACTAACTAAAGACAAGGGTTATTCTTAAAGAAAAAACCAAAGTTTTTGCAATTGCCCAGGCTTGAACCCAAGACCTCTCAGGCACTTCCCTGGACACTTAACCACTGAAGCAGACACTCAACTGTGTAACACAACCTACAAAAATAATTTCTTAAATTTTTGGGGCGTTAAAGTTTAAAAGCTAATTAGGAGGGTTAAAGAACTCAAATTAATGCTAGAAAAATATAGGCAGGAACCAAGAAACAAAACAGCACCCTTTCTTACACATAGGCGCACGTACTACCACCCATAGTGGCCAAAGTTAGGGCTAAATTTTAAAACGGTTTGAGATCTCATTAAATTCTTAAAAATCACCTTTGGAATCATTTAAAATCTTCCAAATTCTAGATCTATAAATTTAGGTTTTTAATGGATAATATTAATAAAGAAATTGAAGAAAGAAGAGACCTAACCCAAGCTAGTCGAGAGAAACGGCAATGGCACTTTCTTGGCAATGGCGATCTTGGAGTTCAAAATTTTAGATTTGGAGCTGATTATATTGAGGAAAAATGAAAGCAATATGGTGGAGAATATGTTAACAAATCTTGTGGCAAAAAGAAAAAGGAAAAAAGAAGAAGAAAGAGATGGTAAAACTAGGTGTAAGCGACGACAACAATGGAGGAAAGGAAAAAAAATTAAAATTAAAGAGAAGGAGAGGAGGAGAGGAACGGCTAGGGCAATCAGGAGGAGGATTAAAGGCTGATTTTATTTGCATAGGAAGGGAATTGAAGTTAGGACCTCAAGGATAAATTCACTAATATTTAACCATCAAACCAATAACTCAA
This sequence comes from Gossypium anomalum, assembly GCA_025698475.1. NCBI lineage: Eukaryota > Viridiplantae > Streptophyta > Magnoliopsida > Malvales > Malvaceae > Gossypium > Gossypium anomalum. The sequence continues at coordinate 48,608,744 of CM046963.1, forward strand.
TCGTGATATAATTTGAAATATTTATTTAAAAAAACAATGCTTGTCACATACTAGGGTTTAAGGCAAAATTTGCAAAATAATAAAATGATGCAAAAGAAGGGATTTGAACTTGGGTTTCAAGAAACGTTGCACAACACTTAACCAACAAACCAATACCTCATTTATTTACTAAAAATGCATAGATAATTTACAAAATTAAGGCATGATCACTCTCTCGATTCACTCTCCCGATTTTTGGGATGTTACATTTTCAACTTTCTAGCTATTGGAAAAAATCTTATTTGAAAACAGTTTTCTTACACAAAGGAAAATTAAAATTTTAAAAACTGACCTGATTTGTGATATTTATAAAAATAAACCCTAGACCGAAATCATATCTATCTTTCAGATAGACGGATCCTAGTTCCTGGCTTTCAACCAAACAATCTTCTCTACTTTACTCATACCACAAACTACTTCGAGTGTGGGCTTGAATTAATTGAATCAAAACACATAACTAGAAATTCTTTTCTTTTATGTGAAAAGAAGAATTCTCTTCTCAAATAGAAATCGGCAAAATCATTATTCTGGAAAATATATTTAATTATAATAGAATAAAAGTCTCTCTATTTTTGGGAAGAATAACGATATCTTAAAGTTGTGTGTATAGCTCTATCAGTGTCATCTATTTATAGGAAAAGAAAGTAGAACCTTTGTTGAATTGTAGAAGTTTATTTCAACTAGAAAAATAACTTCCTACTTAGAGTAGGAGTAGGGTGGACGACATCCCCTAGTATTCCTACTACAATTGTCGCCTCTTCATATTTCATGAGGGGATTTTGGGCCTGTCTCACATCGAGTCCAATTATGAGTACTTTCTAGAATTTTAGATCTAGTACTTTATAATCTAATCCAACCCAATTATGTTTTTCTATTTCCAAAAATAAACTTCAATATTTATACTCAATCAGATAATTTTCTTATCCCAATTTTACCCTCAGTAAAATTATGATGATTTTACCCCTGGTAAAATTTTTGAGAAAATATATTTAATATTTCACCATTCAACTTTTTCACTATGACCGAATAGTTTATTTTCATTTTCGGGCTTTAAAATAGCTCAAAAACCTAAACTCATTCTTCCGATCATTTCTGAGTAATTCATGTTCATTTGCAAATGAATCATTTCTCATTTTCATTTCCATTTCTATTTTGAGAAAACCACATTAATTTCCAAATATTGTCATTTCTTCATTTCAGAGAAAACCATAATCATTTTGGAATGTTTTCTATTTCTCTATTTCTAGTCATTATGTTCATTTCAATTCAAACACGCAATTCATTTTTGATTTCAATGAGCAAGCGGAGAGACCAATTAGACATATGTAATTGAGTATCAAATGATTTATAATTAAGTTCCAGGTTTTCACCTATTAATTATAAACTCATTTTGTCACGAAGTCATTCTAATATAGTATCGTGACTGAGCTCTCCTTAACGACATACCATTTTGAAAGTAACTCGATTAGTGCCCATCCAATAACCTTGTCATAAATATGTTACCCTCATTGGATATTCTTAATCTCATTGAAATAAGATTCTTTCTCCCAGTATGATCCTATTTTATCTCATGGTAACCATTACATCTTCCTTCATGAAAACTCAATTACTATCAAATAGGAATTCAATCATTCATCACAAAGACAAATGACTTGTGGCCATGTTTACTTTTCATCTATCATGTAATGTCAATGAGAGGATATCAGTTAACTATGTTTCAGGCTATGAATTCCATTTTTGTGAATGAAGTTACATATAGCAGAAATCGTACACCTAACGCACCAACTTTCAGTTCCTTATCTATTTGAACTTAGGCTTTTACTTACATCAAAGTGTACGAGTCACGCATACTTAGTCCGTCATCTATTTAGGATTTATGTATGCCACAAGTGAATAAATCCATAAAAGGAGTTATAATTTATTCTTCTTGGGTTCAGTCTGATGTATTGTCAGTCAACTCAGTCACTTCTATGTCTCTATCTTCTGAGAGTCATCCACTCTGATGCCCAAGACAAAGTATCTCCCCAATTGGACTTGATAGATGACATATTAGTCTTTCAATTGATTTGCTCATTTTCGGTTAGATTAAGGACATGTTTATGTTCATCTACTAATATAAGTTGTCTTTCTGTACTATGATCCAACCATATAATATAATTTAGTATTAGTTAAACATTAGACAACTAGTGAGCAACATTTGTTTCCATTTTACTTTGCTTGCAAAAACCATGTAAGGTAAATATACAACATATTAATGTAATTCATGAATAATTTTATTAACCAATTTGTTCAAAAAATTACAAGTGTACTTAAACGAAAATACTACACTTAGGGTATTAGATACAACACTAACCAGCTTGTAACACCCCAAACCCAGCCTAGATGTTAGGGCCAGATCCGTCGTGCCACATCAAAGTGTTCAAAACATTTTATATTGTTGACCTAGAAAAACTTACTTAGTGTTTTAAAAGATAATTCATTATAGGTTAAAGTGAATGGAAGTTGTGCACCAGGTAGGAAACCGGAAAAGAGGAGGTGAGTCCATCGGACTGCTTAAGTACCAAGCTCCCTTCGGATCCAATCCTAGACATGCACACTGCCGTTGCCACACCTTAACTTAGGATATATTTTTCAGAAACCCAATTTGATTAAGTTCTTTTTGAGAAAAGTGATTAATTTTGGAAAACATTTTCATTGCAGAAGCTTTACTTGTTGTCGTGTTATTTTGAAATCACTTACTGTTTTTGAAAACGCGCCCTAAAGCTATCCAATTTCAACAGTTGAATATAAGTAATACCTATCTTAACAAAACATATTTAAACCATCAAAAATAATTAAGTGGCCTTATTACATTAAAAAAAAACCCAAAACCTTAAACGTAAATAAAAGGATGTCTAGTTCACCAGAAGAAAAACCAAATTTACAGAACGTGTGGCCACTCCGAATCTCTCACAGCTCCAAGTCCACTATTGTTGGGGATTACCTGCATAGATGAAAAGAAAGGGGTGAGTTTGGGGAAACTCAGTGTGTAAATTAGCCCAACCATAGCCTATATCAGCTCAAACCACAGAAACAGAATAAGTTGGCCTTAGCCCAGAACAGAATTCAGAATAAAGCCCATAGGCCCATAACATATCAGAACAGATATTACATGTTTATGCAAACCCAACCCATATCCAACCATATGCACCCCCACACTAGCCTTTCACCATGTGGGGAGACTACTCGACCCACCCGACTGCTACATGCCATAGAAATATGCAGTATGGCTTCCAGAACAGATAATGTGACAGAGTCACTAGATTCAGATAATCGTGGCAGAGCCACCAAAACAGATATATGTGGCAGAGCCACTAGATCGGATAATTTATGGCATAGCCACCAGAACGCTTCCTCCATATTATAACCCATGTCCCCATGCAACAGATATACAATTATGGCATACATCATTTAGAATCCGATCAACATGCTTTTCAGTCAAAATTAACCCTAAGGGTATAACGGTAATTTTGCACCTAGGGGTATAAAGGTACTTTTGTATACATAGGGGTATTCTAGTAATTTTACTATTCTTAGGGTTTTCATGCATATCATAACTGTTTACGTACTAACAAAAACACTTACCGAGTGTCCTCACCGAATTAGGCCCGTTGGCCAATTATCCCGATTTTGGCCCATTAAGCCCAAAATATCGAAATGCACGGAATCATGCACTCTGCAGTCTTATTACTTTATTTTACCATATACATCAACTTTCAATCTCACGAGCATTCGCATACTCGTAAGTTCCCAAAATACCGGCTCTTCGGTATTTCGACTTTTCGGTTTTTGCCGATATAGTCTATGAGAGTGTGTCAGTTACACACCTGATTTATAGCGGTACGTTGGCGAGATCCACACACGAACTGCCTACAATTGGACTACTAACACGTTAATCTAACTATCAAAATCAACTACGTATTTAAGCCCTTACCATATTCGGCCTTTAACACTTTAGGCACTGGCGATCCTACCTTTGCCGAGATTAGCGATTATGTCTAGATCCAGTCATTCCACTTGTCCAAGCCTTTGATCAGCGGCCCCTTGAACACACTATTATCAAAATAAAATAGTTATCACAACCCTTAGAGCTTCAAGCCCAAATCGACAACCTCTCTAACCTTTAGGGGTTTCGACTTTTTCTAAAACTCAAAATAAAGAATAGGTTTGAAAGACTTACCACCGGTTCCTTCGGTCAATGATTCCAGTTAACTCCTAATCGATTCTGATGCAGATCTAACCCCTCAAATGACAACAAAAGTCGAGCCTTTAGTGACCTTAAAATTTGGCTATGTCCCCATGGCTATGCGTTTTCGGATTTTTGCAATAGTGGAGAAAAGATGAGGATTTTGTAATGGCTTTGACGATAGAAACTTGGGGTTCAGAGGACTAGAGAATCGGTCAAGAAGATGAGGAAAAATAAGAGGGTTTTGGCTATAAGATATTGGCACAAAAGAAATCAGGCTTTCGGGATTTCGGCTTTTTGAGCAATCGGCTATAGGCTTGAAAACAACTGGTAAAAGATGAAGATGAACAGAGTGGTAGGGAGATTCGGCAGACAAAAAGAAGAAAAGAAGTTGATAAAGAGAGGAGAAAAGAAAAGAAGAGGAAGAATGGTTAGGAAACGGCACAACTTACCCTTAATGCCGAATTTATATTTGGCACTTAACCTAGTCGAAATTTGCCCCCTAAAGAAACCCTTGGCCGGCCAACTCTTGCTCCTCAAGAGTCCACCATTTGGCCAACACTGCTCTCCCTAATCAGCTCCTAAATTCTCTCCCTTATCCCCTCCTTGCTCAATCTCCTGAGCAACTCAAACTCCTCCTGACAGACTTACTTGAGTTCCATTACTTACCTTTCATACTCATAAAAATAATTCCCTTACTATGCTGTCATTGTGACTTGAACCTCGGTTCTCCTTTGCATCCACACTCCACTTTTATAGCCTTCCCAGTGGCGTCATATGCCACTTTGCCACATGTTTCCTTGTGTTTTATTTTACCTAATTAATACTTAAAAGCCCAGTCGACCAGAACCCCCTTTTCTTAAGGAATTAAAATTAATTAAAATTACCAGTTTTAACTTAAGCTTGGACCTTCTAGAGGCCCACTAACATAATTAAACCTACGCCAAGCAGACAGAACACAGAAATTTCAAATTTTACCAACATTCACAGAATTCCCGAAAACTCAGGAGTTACAACTCTACCCTCCTTAAAGAAATTTCATCCCCGAAATTTACCTGATCAAAATAGATGAGGGTATTGTTGTTGCATCGCCTCTTCTAGCCCCCAAGTAGCTTCCTCTCTGCCATGATTACGCCAAAGCACCTTCACTAATGCGACAGATTTCCATCTTAATACCTTAACATCTCGATCCAATATTTGCACAGGATCCTCCTCAAAGGTCAAATCAGTTTGCACCTCAATTTCTGCAACTGGCACGACATGAGTAGGGTCAGAACGATAATGCCTTAACATGGAGACGTGGAAAACATCATGAATCCTGTCTAACTCTAGAGGTAACTCCAATTGGTATCCCACTAGTCCTACTCGCTTCAAAACCCGATAAGGCCCAATGAACTGCGGACTCAACTTGCCCTTCTTACTAAACCTTAGAATCTTCTTCCAAGGAGAAACCTTTAAGAAGACCATATCACCCACTGAGTATTCAATCTCCTTATGCTTCAAATCTGCATACGACTTTTGCCTATCAGTAGCTTCTTTTAACCGATCCCTAATTATTCTAACCTTATCCTCAGTATCAGCTACCAACTCTGATCCATGAACTTGTCGCTCTCCTAGTTCAGTCTAACAACTAGGTGTACGACACCTTCGTCCATACAGTGCTTCATACGGTGCCATTCGAATACTTGCGTGATAACTGTTGTTGTACGCAAACTCCGCCAATGGCAAGTAATCCTCCCAACTACCTCGAAAGACAATAACACATCCCCTCAACATGTCCTCCAGAATCTGAATAACTCTTTCCGACTGACCATCAGTTTGGGGATGGAAAGCCGTACTAAAGTTCAATTACGTCCCCAACGCCTCATACAACTTTTGCCAAAATTGAGATGTGAATCTAGGATCCCGGTCAGAGATAATTGAAACTGGGACACCATGAAGTCGTACAATCTCTGCCACATACAACTTGGCTAATTTCTAAAGTGAAAAGTCAGTACGGACAGGTATGAAATAGGCAGATTTGGTCAACCTATCCACGATTACCCAAACCGAGTCTTTCTTTGATGGCGTCAAGGGTAACCCACTCACAAAGTCCATGGTTACCCTCTCCCACTTCCAAAGTGGTATCTTTATTGGCTGCAAAAGTCCAGAAGGTAGTTGATGCTCAGCTTTCACTTGCTGGCATGTCAAACATTTTCCCACAAACTCCGTTACTTCTCTATTCAGCCCAGGCTACCAATACAATTCATGCAAGTCGTGATACAACTTATTCCCTCCAGGATGCATGGTACAAAGTCCCCCATGAGCTTCCTTAAGTATTGACTGCCTTAAGTCAGAGTCCTTCGGAACGTAAATTCTTCCTCGGAAACACAGAACCCCTTCGCTATTCAACCCAAACTCAGAAGTTTCCCCTTCCTTAACCTGTTGAAAACGAGTGACCAAAGACTCATCTTTCAACTGCTTCTCCTTGATCTAATCCACCCAGGTTGGCCTTACTTGCAATTCAGCCAAAAGGCTACCATCATCATACAGACTCAAACGAGCAAACATTGCTCTCAGATCAAATACGGTTCTATGAGTTAGAGCATCGGCTACCACATTAGCCTTGCCTAGGTGGTATTTAATCGAACAATCATAATCTTTAAGCAATTCTATCCATCTCCTTTGCCGAAGGTTCAGCTGCTTCTGAGTCAGCAAATACTTGAGACTCTTATGGTCCGTGTATATAACACACCTTTCTCCATACAAGTAGTATCTCCAAATCTTAAGTGCAAAGATCACTGCTGCCAACTCCAAATCATGAGTAGGATAGTTCCCCTCGTGAGGCTTAAACTGTCGTGATGCATAAGCAACCACCTTACCCTTTTGCATCAATACACAGCCCAAACCTACATGTGATGCATCACTGTACACAGTAAAATCCTTCCTAGACTCCGGCTGAATTAATACAGGTGCTTCAGTCAGAACTTTCTTCAACATCTCAAAAGCTTCCTGCTGCTTCTCTCTCCACACAAATGGTACCCCTTTCCTTATGAGTTTTGACAAAGGTGCTGCCATCATAGAAAATCCTTCCACAAACCTTCTGTAGTAACCTGCCAACCCTAGGAAACTCTGAATTTCTGACACCGACCTAGGTGGCATCCATTCCAGAATCGCTTCAATCTTTCGAGGGTCTAATTTAATCCCTTCAGCAGAGACAACATGTCCTAAGAAGGTTACCTCCCTCAACCAGAATTCACACTTGCTGAACTTCGTATGAAGTTCCTTGTCCCTTAACACTTGCAGCACAATGCGGAGATGCTCATCATGTTTCGCTTCGGTTTTAGAATATACCAGAATATCGTCAATAAAGACGACTACGAACCGATCCAAGAATGGTTGGAACACACGATTTATCAGATCCATAAACGCTGCAGGAGCGTTCGTCAGTCCAAATGGCATAACCAGAAACTCGTAATGACCATACCGAGTCCTGAATGCCGTCTTATGAGTATCTGCCTCTTTAACCCTTAACTGATGATATCCAGATCGAAGATCGATCTTGGAAAATATAGAAGCTCCTCTAAGTTGGTCAAATAGATCATCAATCCTCGACAGTGGGTACTTATTCTTAATCATCAATTTGTTCAACTGGCGATAATCAATGCACATTCTCATCGTCCCATCCTTCTTCTTCACGAATAGCACCGGTGCTCCCCATGGAGACACACTTGGCCTAATAAAGCCTCTATCCAACAACTCTTGAATTTACGCCTTTAACTCCACTAACTCTTTCGGTGCCATCCTATATGGTGCGATGGACACGGATGCCGTTCTAGGCAACAAGTCGATTCTAAACTCGACCTCTCGATTCAGAGGTAATCCCGAAAGCTCTTCCAGAAAAACATCTTGGAACTTCCTTACTGTCCTAACCTTATCCACTATCAGCCCCTCAGCTTCTGACTAACTTACAAATGTCAAATAGGCCCACAGCCTTTCCGAATCCACTTCTCGGCCCTCAATGCTGACACCACATTGGACAAATAGTCCCTTCGCTCACCTATCACCATAACCTCTTCACCCTCAGTGGTCCTTAACACCATTCGCTTAGCAGCACAATCCATAGTCGCCCTATGCTTAACTAGCCAATCCATTCCCAGAATGAGGTCGAATTCTCCGAACGGGAACTCCATCAAATCTCCAGGAAAAATCCTACCTTGAGTTTCTAAGGGCACATCCCTATACAGTTTGTCTACCCTAACCGAGTGACCCAAAGGACCTAGCACAGATACCCCACTCACAATCTTCTTAGAATGCACACCCAATGACCCAGATATGGCACATGCAACATAGGAATGAGTAGATCCAATATCCACCAAAGCAGTATATGGCATGCTAGAAACCAAAAACGTATCAGTTATGACATTAGATGCGTCGCCCTCCTCTCGACGATGAGCTACATACACCAATGCTGGCTATCGAGCCTTACCATTTCTGACACCCTTGCCAGGTTCCCCTCGACCTCGTCTATTTCCATTTCTGCCCCTACCTTGTCCACGTCCTCTCGGTGGTTGTGGTCTACCTCTCACGGGTTGAGCAACCCTCTGTTCAGCAACTTGGACCTGATCACCTCTCTGAGGATAATCATTAACTCTATGCTCCATAGATCCACACCAAAAACAAGCACCGAAATGTTTCCTACATTCGCCAAGATGTACCTTACCACAGTCTCCACAGATTGGTGGTCTGACAATGTTCATCGGAACCGTTCGAACTGGCTCCTCCATTCTTGCCCTCTTGACATTCTTATTTGCTCCGCCCGAAGGTCAGAAATCCTTCCAGAATCAATTTCGATCCTTCTCACGGCTCTGCCTCTCAGTACGCTTAACTTCCTCAGCTATCTTAGCTTTTTCCACCAAAACCGCGAAGTCACGCTCCCTCTGCGGAGCAATCAGCACCTTAAGTTCATCCCTTAGACCATCCTCGAAATGCACACTACGCTCATACTCCGTGGCGACTATCCCCACAGCATACCGGCTCAGCCTCAAAAACTCAGCCTCGTATTTCGCAATCGTCTTACCTCCTTGAACCAGATTCAAGAATTCCTTCCTGCGGGCGTCCACATAACTTGCCCCAACATATTTCCCTTTAAAAGCCATCTTAAACAGATCCCATGTTGCCCTATCAGCTGGGGTCCCATCTCTCACAGTGAGCCACCACTGATAAGCCTCATCTCACAACAATGATACAGCTCCCTTCAGCTTTTGCTCCACAAAGCAGTCCAAGTCATCCATAATCCATTTCGTGCCTTCCAACCAATATTTTTCCACATTCGGGGCTACGCCAGATACGCCCCTGAAGATCTCTGCTCCGTTAGCCTGGAGTCACTCAGAAATAAATCCTCGAATTCTGTTGCCCGTACTTGTCCCGGTAACCTTTCCAGAACACGAAGCATTCCCTACGATAGGGCATCATCCCCGGCACCACGATCATGAGACTCCACTTCCGTTGCCGGTGGTACCGGTGCCTCTGCCGTCGGCATATGCCAAGAAGATGCAGTTCCTGCTCTAACACTATTGCGGCCACGTCCATGGCCTCTTCCACGAGCTACTCTCATACTCATATCATATTATCTGATTACGAATTTTATGCATCAATTAAACATTTCAGTGTTTATTACAGATGTTTTATGAACAAATAGTATTTCAGAGTTTGTTTTCGCAGAATCGCAGTCTAGCTACAGTCTCAATCAAATTTTCTACGGTTTTTAGTATCACCCTAACTAGAGTATCCTAGTAGAGTATAAACAGATAATTCAGAAAATATTCAGAAAGGCTCAGAATAATACTTACGGGCTTTGGTCGGAGATTCGGAATGTTACCTTCTAAAGATCCAGATTTTGAAAACTGAGTTTTTACAATATTTATAAAATTTTTGTTTTCAAAAATTTTTGTTTTTGTAAACCCATTCCACAGCCGAGTTGTTACAACCGGGCTCTGATACCACTAAATGTAACACCCCAACCCCGGCCTAGACGTTAGGGCCGGATCCGTCGTGCCACATCGAAGTGTTCAAAACATTTTATATTGTTGACTTAGAAAAATTTACTTAGTGTTTTAAAAGATAATTCATTATAGGTTAAAGTGAATGGAAGCTGTGCACCAGGTAGGAAACCGAAAAAGAGGAGGTGAGTCCATCGGACTGCTTAAGTACCAAGCTCCTTTTGGATCCAATCCTAGACATGCACACTGCTGTTGCCACACCTTAACTTAGGATATATTTTCAGGAACCCAATTTGATTAAGTCTTTTTTGAGAAAAGTGATTAATTTTGGAAAACATTTTCATTGCGGAAGCTTTGCTTGTTGTCGTGTTATTTTGAAATCACTTACTGTTTTTGAAAACGCACCCTAAAGCTATCCAATTTTGACAGTTGAATATAAGTAGTACCTATCTTAACAAAACATATTTAAACCATCAAAAATAATTAAACGGCTTCATTACATTTAAAAAAAAACTAAAAACCTTAAACGTAAATAAAAGGATGTCCAGTTCACCAGAAGAAAAACCAAATTTGCAGAACGTGTGGCCACTCCGAATCCCTCACAGCTCCAAGCCCACTATCGTTGGGGATTACCTGCGTGGATGAAAAGAAAGGGGTGAGTTTGGGGAAACTCAGTGTGTAAATTAACCCAACCATAGCCTATATCAGCTCAAACCATAGAAACAGAATAAGTTGGCCTTAGCCCAGAACAAAATTCAGAATAAAGCCCACAGGCCCATAACAGATCAGAACAGATATTACATGTTTATGCAAACCCAACCCATATCCAACCATATGCACCCTTATACTAGCCTTTCACTATGTGGGGAGACTATTCGACCCACCCAACTGCTACACGCCATAGAAATATGTAGCATGGCTGCCAGAACAAATAATGTGACAGAGTCACCAGATTCAGATAATCGTGGCAGAGCCACCAGAACAGATATATGTGGTAGAGCCACCAGATCGGATAATTTGTGGCATAGCCACCAGGACGCTTCCTCCATATTATAACCCATGTCCCCATGCAACAGATATACAATTATGGCATACATCATTCAGAATCAGATCAACATGCTTTTCAGTCAAAATTAACCCCAGGGGTATAACGGTAATTTTGCACCTAGGGGTATAAAGGTACTTTTGCATACATAGGGGTATTCTAGTAATTTTACTATTCTTAGGGTTTTCATGCATATCATAACTGTTTACGTACTAACAGAAACACTTACCGAGTGTCCTCACCGAATTAGTCTCGTTGGTCCATTATCTCGATTTTGGCCCATTAAGCCCAAAATATCAAAATGCACAAAATCGTGCACTCTACAGTCTTATTACTTTATTTTATCATATACATCAACTTTCAATCTCACGAGCATTCGCACACTCGCAAGCTCCCAAAATACCGGCTCTTCGGCATTTCAGTTTTTCGGCTTTTGCCTATCTAGTCTATGAGAGGGTGTCAGTTACACACCTAATTTATAGCGGTACGTTGGCGAGATCCATACAAGAACTGCCTACAATTGGACTACTAACACGTTAATCTAACTATCGAAATCAACTACGTATTTAAGCCCTTACCATATTCGGCCTTTAACACTTTAGGCACTAGCGATCCTACCTTTGCCAAGATTAGCGATTATGTCTAGATCCAGTCGTTCCACTTGTCCAAGCCTTTGATCAGCTACCCCTTGAACACACTATTATCAAAATAAAATAGTTATCACAACCCTTAGAGCTTTAAGCCCAAATCGACAGCCTCCCTAACCTTTAAAGGTTTCGGCTTTTTCTAAAACTCGAAATAAAGAATAGGTTTGAAAGACTTACCACCGGTTCCTTTAGTCAATGATTCCAGTTAACTCTTACTCGATTCTGATGTAGATCTAACCCCTCAAATGACAACAAAAGTCGAGCCTTTAGTGACCTTAAAATTTGGCTATGTCCCCATGGCTATGCGTTTTCGGCTTTTTGTAATAGTGGAGAAAAGATGAGGATTTTGTAATGGCTTTGACGACAAAAACTTGGGGTTCAGAGGACTAGAGAATTGGTCAAGAAGATGAGGAAAAATAAGAGGGTTTTGGCTATAATAAATCGGCACAAAAGAAATCAGGCTTTCGGGATTTCGGCCTTTTGAGCAATCGGCTATAGGCTTGAAAACAACTGGTAAAAGATGAAGATGAACAGAGTGGTAGGGAGATTCGGCAGACAAAAAGAAGAAAATAAGTTGATGAAGAGAGGAGAAAAGAAAAAAAGAGGAAGAATGGTAAGGAAACGGCAAAACTTACCCCTAATGCCGAATTTATATTTGGCACTTAACCTAGCCGAAATTTGCCCCTCAAAGAAACCCTTGGCAGGCCAACTCTTGCTCCTCAAGAGTCCACCATTCGGCCAACACTACTCTCCCTAATCAGCTCCTAAATTCTCTCCCTTATCCCCTCCTTGCTCAATCTCCTGAGCAACTCAAACTTCTCCTGACAGACTTACTTGAGTTCCATTACTTACCTTTCATACTCATAAAAATAATTCCCTTAATATGCTGTCATTGTGACTTGACCCTCAGTTCTCCCTTGCATCCACACGCCACTTTTATAGCCATCCCAGTGGCGTCACATGCCACTTCGCCACCTATTTCCTTGTGCTTTATTTTACCCAATTAATACTTAAAAGCCTAGTCGACCAGAACCCTCTTTTTCTTATGGAATTAAAATTAATTAAAATTACTGGGTTTTAACTTAAGCTTGGGCCTTCTAGAGGCCCACTAACATAATTAAACCTACGCCAAGCAGACAGAACACAGAAATTTTAAATTTTGCCAACATTCACAGAATTCCTGAAAACTGGTGCGTTACACAGCTACAATTATTAATAGGGCTTTTAGGCATTTTTGGATTAAAAATGAGCTTGGACTTGAACTAAAAGAGATTTAGAGAAGTTGAAGATGGTGTTTTGTATGCAAGAGAAAGAGATGCAATACACTTTCAATCAGATAAAATAAGGGATTGGAACCCTTACGGTTCCCAGTAAATAAAAAAAAAATACATGGGACCTTGAAACAAAAGGTCAAAAGAAAATGAATCAACAATAAACAAAATAGCTCTAGAAATATACTAGATCAACAATCTCAGGCACAAGAAATGTTGAAATGGGATTAGCGTTAAACACAGTTTCTAAAATAATGAAATAATACCTAAAAGTCCTAATTAATAAAAGAAGGAAAACAAAATGAAAACACACAATTAACATATCCAACAAAAGAAAAAACCTTAATATAATAAGTAAAATAGGGAAATGAAATAAAAAGAAAAAAATGTTTTAATAAGGTAGCTAAACCAAATCAAAGAGACATATCTTAGGAAGGGATAAGAAACAAAAGGAAAAGGATAGTAAAAGGATAAGATCATGATGATAGAAAGGAAAAATCACTGGTTAAAAGGAATAGATAAAGCTCAATGATAATCTTAAAGGATGATAATTTGGATTGCAGATTCGAATATCCTCTAAATTTTAGAGATTTGAATATATTGTGAATTCGGATATCCCTGGATATTCGATTTGAATCTACTAGTTACAAAATAAATTATCCTAATAATGTTTGAACCCAAGACCTCATACATATATATATCCATGCTTTAACCATTCATGTTTGCCTTAAATATTGATTATAATTTACACAAATTAATAAATAGTGTAGAAAACATAATAAAATATTTTTCCAAAATTAAATATAATAATTAATAAAAATTTAATATAATATTTTTATTAGAAAAACATATCTTCTTTTAACATATTATTTTCTTAAATCTCATTTAACTTCTTTTGAGTTATATTCTTTTGTATCCATAAACCTAATTGAAAATGAGATGGGATCATCGAAACCCTAAAAATTGTGTTCATCCCTTTTATTATTTGATCAACTCAATTAATTAAATTACTTTAAACAAAAAGAATTAATATTTATATAATTAAAATAAATATTATAATATAAATTTGTTTTATAATGTAGGATATAACTATATTTAATACATGTTATCTTAAAAAAAAAATAGTATACATACATGTTTAACTATATACAATATATTAGTTGTTATATATCAGTAAATTACGAATGCATGATAATTATTATGCAAGTATAATATTATAATGTGCATTCTTTTGTTAATGATATATAACCTAAACCTTAAATGTGAAGTTAATTTTTTCGTAGATTATAATACATACAATTAAGATAAGATTCTTGATGATATGTATCCCTATATACAACTATGTTATTATGATGTACATTTTTATATTAATGATATGTAAGCTTAAACCCTAAATGTGTAACTAACTTTATGGTAGATTATAATATATACAATTAACATTATGTAATAAAAGATATATTATTAATGATATTTAACTTTATATAGAATTATGATATTATAATTTATATTTTTATATTAATGATACAATTAGTATGGGCTAAGTAATTAAGTTATTTCGGATTGCTATGAAACTTTAAATTTATTTGAAAATTTTATGTTTAATTTGCTAGATATATTTAAATTGATGTGAAATTGTTATGTTTAATTTGGTTGAATTGTTATTCAACAACTTTTGTTAATTTGAATTTTTTTATTAATTATAAATAAATTTTACTTAAAATTGATTTTTGTTTAATTTTATATTATTTCGTGAAATACCCTACATATAATTTAAAATGTTAAATTTTGATTATTATTTTTTTGGTAGATTGTTAGGGAACTTTTAATTTGTTCGAAATTCTTATGTTTAAGTTATTATGTAAATTTAAATTGTTATGGAATTATTATGTTTAATTTGTTTAGATTGTCATATAACTACTTTTGTTAGTTTACATTTATTTATTATTAATTATAAATAAATTTTTATTTAAAATAAATTTTTGTTTTATTTTGTATTATTTTGTTTATTCGGATTCAGATTTTTACGGAATTAGATATTCGACATATGATTTAAAATGTTAAGTTTGATTTTTTTTACGAATTTAGGTATCTGACGGATAATTCGAATTTGGATAGTAATACTGGAATAATTTGTGGATTTGAATTTTTAAATAGGTTTACAAACCTAGATTTTAATAATCTAAAAATTAAAGATATCTAACACGTTCTCATTCCTAATCGTATCATATTGTGATTAACAATTTTTTTTAAAAAAAAAATAATCAAGCCCTAATAGTTTTTACAATTTTTTAAAAATTTATATATTAAATGAGAATATTCAACCTTATTAAATAACTTACTATAGTTTTTTAATATTTGTATTTAATATCTTGTATATTGGAAAAAAATTAATGAAAGAATTAAGTACATGTTATGAATATCTTATTAAGTGGATGTCCATCATGATCAAGATAAAGTTTTTGTAACAACCCGTTTTTAGTCAAATCGGAACAGTGGTTTAAGGACCACAAATCTGAGGTCAAAATATTTATTTTATTATTATTTTAATGTTTACAGCATGATAATATGATTGTGTGAAAATTTCATTGAGAAATTTTATCATTTGAGTGCTTAATTTAATAAAAAGGACTAAATCGCGTAAAGTGAAAAAATGGAGTTATATTAGTTAAAGGTATCTAATAGCTATGGAATATTAAAGTGGAGGTCCTTATATTGTAATTAGACCATTATTAATATGAGTGGATAATAGTTTTAAAGGTTTTATAATAAGGTTAATATTGTAAATTAATAAATTAGTTAAAGTAAAAATAAGTAAAATAAACATATCATCTTATTTAATGGTTTCTTTGACCGAAATTGAAAAAAAAATACACCATTTTTGACCTCATCCATTCGGCTACAACATTTGCTTGCATGTAAGTTCATTTTTGTCTCGTTTTTAATCATTTCTATGTTTTTGAGATCGTTACAGCTTAATCTAGCTAGTCTAGGGACTAATTTTCAAAACTATTAAAAGTTTAGGGACTTGCCGTTGATGAATACATGTGTATTTTGATGTTTGATGATAGAAAATGTATGTTTGTTGTTAGATAAACAACATTTGTAAAGTGATTTTTGACAAAGTTGTCATTTAGGGATTTAATTGAGAAATGTTAAAATTTTGTGGTTAAATTGTGAAATAAATAAAAAAATATGGGCTACTAGGGACTTAATTGAAATTTGGCTAGCATGGGTATAGGTTGAATTTCATGAATTTGTGTTTTTATGAGTTAAGGACTAAGTTGTAAAAATGTTGAAATATTAGGAGCAAAAGTGTAAAGTTGCGTTAATGTGGATTTTGGCCTAAATTGAATAGTCTCAATTAATTGACCTAATAAATTTTTATAAACACAAATTTACTAATTCAAAAATCTTTTAAAAACCACATTTAACTCATAAATATTAAATAATAAAATTTACGAGCTCATTTGTCGGATTTAGTGGCCTCGAACCATAGTTTCCGACATCACTGAAATTCGAGCAATTACAATTCTCCCCCTTAAGAATTTTTGTCCACGAAAATCTCACCAGAAAAGAAGTTTAAATATTACATTTCTCATAATTTTCCTCCACCTTACATGCCAAAATTTCAACCAATCGCTCATTGAAAGTCATGTCAGGCTGAATTCCAATACTTACCAGAGAAATAACATGTGAAAGATCTAACCGATACCACCGAAACATATAGACATAAATAACATTTATAACTTCTATCAAGCTCTGACAACAATACCAATCGATATGTAGCAATTCCGATTCTTTTCAATAATCTCATATGACCTACTAAACTACAGACTTAATTCGCCTTTACAGCTAAAACTGGAGAACTTCTTCCATGACAAAATTTTCAAGAATATTTTGTCACTATCTTAGATCTTCATTTCTTTTTATCTAAGATCCACACAAGACCTCTGACAATCAGAAATTTTCTTAAAACTATCTCAAATACCTTTCACTTTTTTTTTCTTCGATTCAACAGATTAGATCAACTTCATGTATTTTTTTTTTTTTTTTTTACTAATCTCAGTCCAATACTATAGAGTTTTGCATTCATGGTCATACAGAGTCTCATATGGTACTATCTTAATACTTAACTAAAAATTAGTATCATACGCAAATTCAACTCACAGAATCATTTCTTTTCCAATTGCCTTCAAATTTTTAGAATATAGTACCGGAACATATCTTCAAGAATTCAAATTAACCATTCATCAAAAAATGACATACAGTACTAAAATATAACCATATACCCGGAGTTTCTTGAAATTTGTTCCAAAATCAGAACGTGAACCGTAGATTTCAGAAAAAAATAATGGAAACCAGCATCTCATGGAATCTGACAGTTCAAGAATATAGATCGAACAATACCTCAACTTTAATAATATTTCCAAAATAGAAGAGGAAAACCGAAAGTAATCCCAATATCAACCAGTGTCATAATAAAATTTCTATAATCTGAAATCTATATCACTTGACTTCTATGATCAAATCAGGATTTGTAGTAGTAATACATGTAATTACCTTCAATCAATGAATATTCCTTATAGACAGCCGATAATAATGACAAGAAAATTGAGATAATGAAATCCAAGTTGCGAAATTATACTGAATTTTCGAGAAGATAATCCATATTGAATAATAAAAAGATTGATGACATCTCAGAAAAAGTCTAAAAGAGTAACATTGCACATTCACACTATAAACAGTCATAATAAAGACAGTGTAACTTGCACATTTGCTATTTAGAACTTCAACCAACAGAAGTAGAAAATAGTATCATACAAATTTCATCATCAAATTTACATGCTGAATCAGAAAACCCGAGAAAGATAGAACAATACCGTTCGTGAATCAACCAGACTTACAATAATTTCCACCTATTACTATGTTTAACCAACCTTTCCATATAATGATTATAGCATCTGGACATAAACAGTTATATATATACCTTTGAGAATAACAATACATATAGAATACTCATATAAATTACCCCGAAGAGATTGTTGTAATATACCCGATTATAACAGTTGTATTCAAATATTTTTGCAATTTCATCACTAATCCAGTGACGTATCAATAATTTCACATCATTCAGTTCACTCACGAAGCTTATTTGGAAGAAATTTTCAGTTAACTCATTCTGTAGATACCATATCTGAATAAGTTTATTTCCCATAAATAACTTCTTTCTTTAACAGTGGCACTACGTATCTCAAATATTTTTTCAGAAAAATCTGATACCTCTCTTTAGAACGCATC
Organism: Gossypium anomalum; assembly: GCA_025698475.1. Lineage (NCBI taxonomy): Eukaryota > Viridiplantae > Streptophyta > Magnoliopsida > Malvales > Malvaceae > Gossypium > Gossypium anomalum. Next base: position 48,627,250 of record CM046963.1, read on the forward strand.
TTTAATTACTAACCCATTCTCAGTTTTAACTGCTTTATTTATCATTTAGCCATTGAATTCTTCAGTTTCACATTTTTGAACTAAATCAATATAAATCTTATAAATTTTATTACATATAACTGTACTAATAAGGGGGTGGAGATCGTAAAGCCTCACAATTTAACTTTCATGTATATAGTCATATAACATAACATTTATCATTCTCATATACTATAAAACATTTATCCGTACCTTTTCGAATTCTATTTCATCATAAGTAACATTTTACTGGAATACTTGAATATCACTTTCAGAATTATCAGAATTAGATCGGTTGGAAAGCATCTCTGTCTATTTGTGAAACAATTCTCATCAGAGTCGAGAGATATCACACTATCACAGCTTATATAATGGCATGTATTTCTAGACTTCACATATGCTACGTTAAGTCCGAGAACCGACTAAACCGTAGCTCTGATACCAATAAATGTAATACCTTAACTCATATCCATTGCCAAAATAGGGTTATGGAGCATTGCCGGTAATTATAGAATATTTTTAGATAATTCGAGTAAATTACTGTTTATAGCAAAACTCTCCACTTGAGTCACAGTCACTAAATTATTTATATCGTGAGCTACAGAATTCTAAATTAAGATCCTCTTGATTTTTCCAAAACTAGACTCAAATATCTTTCTACCATAAAATTTTTAGAATTTATGGTTTAGCCAATAAGTACAGTAAAATCTTCAAATTTACCCCTATTTTATTGTTTGATAGCTTCGACCTTTCTTTACTAAAAATTAATTATCCCTTAGTACGGGGTTTGGACGATGCTTCCGTTTGCTTTTATTGAAAATAGACTCATTAAGAATTTAAGCATATAAATTTGAACCCCTAATATTTTTTTACAATTTTCAATGATTTTCCAAAGTCAGAACAGGGGAAGCCGAAATCATTCTGACATTGTCTCACAAAATTTATTATATCTCATAATTTATAACTCCATTGCTCCGTTTCTTCTATAAAAAACTAGACTCAATAAACTTTAATTTCATATTTTATTCAACCTCTAATTCGATTTCCACAATTTTTGGTAAATTTTCAAATTCAGACTATGCTAACACATACATAATCACCATATCATAATTTCAATTAATTGACTATCATTTAGATTAAATAAGCTAATTCTGATTACATTTAGATCAAGAAAAGTGAAATTCAGATTTAGATCAAGGAAAAATAAAGTATCGGACTAATCGACTTATTTCACCGTTTTTGCAATCGAGGTAAGTTGTATGTTAATAAGCATTTGTATAATTGTTTTTTAAATGCTTTATTATTGAATTATTTGTGAGTATGACCTTGCAGATATAATCGATGAAGATTCGGCATTGAGAAATCCCGGTTGAACCTTAGGAATAGATTAGGATACGATTGACATGTCATTAAGGCTTATGTGACATGGGTGATGGTTCATACGTCCTACTAGTGGCTGAGTTATCCGGCATGTGTTACAGATTCTCGTCAGCTTGTGTGATGAGCACCGTGTAGCTACGTAATGACCGTCAGCTTGTGTCAGCAGACCCGTTAATAGCGTGAAAGTGAGCATTATATGTGATATGAGATTGAAATAGTTTTAGCTATGTATTGGCACTTAGGGTGCAAGATTCCCGTGTATTTGATAGTATTCCAAATGGTTTAGCGGGTATATCGAAGATATGAAATGGTGAGAAATAGATATGTATCAGTATAGGTATGTATGGAAACTATACGAGCATTGAAATTATAAAAGTTATGAGATCTTGATTAATTATGTGATTGAATATATGTTAACCTTATAATTACATGATTTTGAAGTATACTATGTTATATTACTTGAATGGTGAGTTTTACTTATTAACTACGAGCTTACTAAGCTTTATAGCTTACTTTGTTTACTTTTCCATGTTTTATAGTGCATTTTGAAGCTAGCTCGGATTGGGAGTCGTTGGAGATCGTATCACACTATCGAACATCTACTTTGGTACTTTTGAACTTATGTTTTTGTTATATGACATGTATAGAAGCTTTGATCATTTTAGTATATGTTAGTAATGAATTTAGCCATTTGGATTAGCTTGTAAATTTTTAATGTTTGGTTTTGAATATAGCCATGAGAGTTAGCTTATTTTGGTTGAAATTAAAAGTTGATATGTTTATGATTTTATGGCAAGATAATGTATGTGTGAAGTAAGCATTTAGGTGAATTATGAATGTGAATTTTGCTATGAAATCGTATGATTTATCTTGACACATGTGTGTCCTATGGTTGATGGTATGGAATTAGTATGAATTAGGTTTAGTATGATTGGTTTGAATGCCTATTTATGCCTTGTGTTGTGCCATTTGGTTTGATGTAGGTGTGTGCTATTTGGGTGGCAAGATGGCTTGGTAAATAACCTATTTTTTGTCTATACAGGCATGTGTCTCAGCCGTGTGTAACACACGGTCAAATTACACAGCCATGTGTCCCCTGATGTTAAATTAGAAATCAAGTCAATATTCTCCACACGGCCTAACACTCAGACGTGTGACTTGGTCATGTGGCATAAGTCAGTATACCTACAAGTTTGGCACGGCCTGGCACACGGATGTGTGTGGCCATTTCGAAGGGCACACGGGTTGGTCACACGGGCGTGTGGTTGGCCATGTGACCCAAGTCAGAGAGTTACATGGGGTCAGACACTGGCTGGGACACGGCCATGTGATCCCATTTGGAATGTCCACACGGCCTGTAACACGGACGTGTCTTTGGCCGTGTGAGACATACGGCCGAGCCACACGGGCATGTGTCCACTATATTTTGAAAAATTTTCTAAGTTTTCTAAAAGTTTTCTAAGTTATCAGTTTAGTCCTGAACCACTCCGAATGCATATTTTGGGCCTTGTAGACTCATATTAGGCACAATGTGAATGATGTTGAGTGATGATTACATGAAATTTGAAAATGTATGTGTAATGTATGTTTAGTTGTATAATAAGTTTGGTAATACTCTGTAACCCTATTTTGATAATGAATACGGGTGAGGGGTGTTACATTTATTGGTATCAGAGCTACGGTTTAGTCGATTCTCGGACTAACGTAACATGTGTGAGATTCTAGCTATACATGCAATATATAACATGTGATAGTGTGATATCTCCTGACAGTTTAAAATGTGTTTTTATATAGCAAATGGATCCCAATTGAGCTATAGTTGATGATGTTGAAAGTAATGCACCAGCTCCCATTCACAGAGTAGCGCAATCTGAGTTGAGACCTGTATCGGGTAGTCTGAGAGGAAAGGCTAAGGAAGCCTTCTTCCAGATGATGAACAAGTGGTTCACTGAGTATGTCTAAACTAATCCGGCTACTCAACAACCCCCACCCTGATCTAATCCCCAATCGGTTCTTGTAGCTTCTCAAGGTTTGGAACCTCTACGATTGAATAAGCCACTAGTTGATAAAACCTAAAAATACGGGGCTGAATAATTGAAAGCTACAGTTGATGATGATCCTAATAGAGCTAATTTTTGGCTTAAGAATACGATTAGAGTATTTGATGAACTATCTTGCACACCAACTGAATGTGTAAAATATGCCGTATCACTTCTGAGGGACACTTCGTATCAATGGTGGAATACTTTGGTATCCGTGGTACCAAGAGAAAGACTTACATAGGAATTCTTTCAAGCAGCTGAGTTCAGAAAGAAATACATTAGCCAGTGGTTTATCGATCAAAAGCGAAAAGCATTTCTAGAGCTAAAACAGGGTCGAATATCTGTGACTGAGTATGAAAGAGAGTTTGTGAGACTTAGTAAATATGCTCAGTAATGTGTTTCAACTGAGGCAATTATGTGTAAATGATTTGAAGATGGATTGAACGAAGATATCAGATTGCTAGTCGAGATTCTAGAGCTGAAAGAATTTGTGGTGCTAGTTGATAGAACTTGTAAAGCCGAAGAACTTGGCAAAGAAAAGAGAAAAGCTGATTTTGAGGCTAGAGATTCGAGAAAGAGGTAGATAAGTGAACCATATCACTCCTCGTCAAAAAAATCACGGGATTTGTATACTTGTTCAAATGCTTCAGTGGGGTATCCAAATAAAGATCATGGAAAACAATACTTGAGTCCTAAAGCTCAGGCTATTTCAGTGTCGAGTGTGGGTAGTGTGAGAAATAATAAACCCGAGTGTCCATAGTGTGGACGACAACATTTTGGAGACTGCTGGATGTTTCAAATGTGGTTAGTTAGATCACTTTATTAGAGATTACCCTGAGTTAGCCGAGAAAGATAAATTTCAGAATGCAAGATCGAGTAACATAGCTGCTAGAAGGAGACTGCCTAGAAATACGAGAAATGTGACTAGTAGTAGAGGAACAATAAAGGACTCTGCTGTGAGATCTGAGGCTAGAGCACCAGCCAGAGCTTATGCTATTCACGCTGGCGAAGATGCGTCATCACCAGATGTTATCACCAGTACATTTTCTCTTTATGACACTAATGTAATTGCCTTGATTGATCTTGGATCGACTCATTCATATATCTGTATGAATTTAGTTTCTAGTAAGAGTTTGCCTATTGAGTCTACTGAATTTGTGATTAAAGTATTAAACCCCTTAGGCAAGTATGTTCTAGTTGATAAAGTTTGAAAGAATTTTCCTTTGATGACTCGGGGTTACTGCTTTCCGAAAAATTTGATGCTTTTATAGTTTGATGAATTTGACATAATTCTAGGTATGGATTGGATGACTCTGCATGATGCCATTGTGAATTGTAAACGAAAGTCTATTGAATTGAAATGTCAGAATAATGAAATCCTTCAAATTGAATCTGATGAGTCGAGTGGATTGCTTGTTGTGATATCGTCGATGTTAGCTTAGAGATATGTGAGAAAAGGTTGTAATGCTTACCTTACATATGTACTAGATATAAAAGTATCTGAATTGAAGATTAAATTTGTGCTAGTAGTCTGTGAGTATCCGAATGTATTTCCAAAAGAGTTGCTTGGGTTGCCACCGATCAGAGAGGTTGAGTTTGCTATCGAATTAGTGTTGGGAACATCACCAATATCAATAGCTCCATATAGAATGGCTCTGACAGAATTGAAAGAATTGAAAGCTCATTTGCAAAAGTTAACAGATAGAGGTTTTGCACGACCTAGTTTTTTGCCTTGCGGTGTAACAGTGTTGTTTGTAAAGAGGAAAGATAGATCGATGAGATTATGTATCGACTATCATCAGCTCAACAAGGTTACAATTAAAAATAAGTATCATTTACTAAGAATTGATGATTTGTTTGATCAGTTGAAAGGAGTAATAGTATTTTCAAATATTGATCTGAGATCTGGCTATTATCAGTTGCAAGTTAAAGATTTAGATGTACCAAAAAATACGTTCAGAACAAGGTACTAGCATTATGAATTTCTTGTTATGCCATTCAGAATAACTAATGCTCTTGCAGTTTTTATGGATTTGATGAATAGGATCTTTAGACCGTATTTAGACAAATTTGTTGTTGTATTCATTGATGACATTCTGATCTATTCTTGATATGAGTCTAAGCATGCTGAACATTTGAGAATCATATTACAAACATTGGGAGACAAGCAATTGTTTGCTAAATTCAGTAAATACGAGTTTTGGCTTTGAAAAGTCAGATTTTTAGGGCATATTATTTCAGCAGAAGGTATCCGAGTTGACCCGAGAAAGATTTCAGCAGTTGTTGATTGGAAACCACCAAGAAACGTATTTGAAGTCAGAAGCTTTTTGGGATTAGCTGGCTATTATCGGTATTTTGTTAAAAAATTCTCGATGATTGCTACACTGATGACTAAATTGCTACAGAAAGATGTGAAATTTGAGTGGTCCGAGTAATGTTAACAGAGTTTTGAACAGTTGAAAGTATTGTTAACTAAAACACCAATTCTAGTTCAACCTGAGTCAAGTAAAGAGTTTGTGATTTTCAGTGATGCGTCATTGAACGATTTGGGTTGTGTTTTGATGCAAGAAGAAAAAGTGATAGCTTATGCTTCCAAACAATTGAAACCGCATGAAAAGAATTATCCAACACATGATTTAGAATTGGCCCCTATTGTTTTCGCATTGAAAATTTGGCGACATCATCTATTTGGTGAGAAGTGTCACATCTTTATTGGCCACAAGAGTTTGAAGTATTTAATAACTCAAAAAGATTTAAATTTGTGTCAACGAAGATGGCTCGAGTTGTTAAAAGACTATGAGTTAGTGATTGATTATCATCCGGGGAAAGCGAACCTAGTCGCGGATACTCTGAGTAGAAAAACTTTATTTGTTTTGTGAGCGATGAATACGCGGTTAACTTTGGCTGATGATGATTCTATTTTGGCTGAATTAAAAGCTAAACTGTTATTTCTTCAACAAATATGTGAAGCTCAGAAGTGTGATAATGAATTGCAAGCTAAAAGAGTGCAATGTGAGTCGACTACTAATTCAAACTATCAGATCAGATCCGATGATTATTTAATGTTCTGAGGTAGAATTTGTGTACCAAGGAATTCTGAGCTTATTTAGAAAATTCTACGCAAAGCACACGGTGGTTGTTTATCAGTTCATCCGGGAAGTACTAAAATTTACAATGATTTGAAACAATTGTGTTGGTGGTTGAGCATGAAACGAGACATTTCAGAGTTTTGTGTTGAAGTGTTTAGTTTGTCAACAAGTCAAAGCCGAACATCAAGTGCCTTCGGGATTATTACAGCCTATGATGATACCAGAGTGGAAATGGGATAGAGTTATGATGGATTTTGTATCGGGATTACCCCTAACTCCGAAAAAGAAAGATGCTATCTAGGTTGTTGTTGATCGACTAACAAAATCTGCGCACTTCATTTCGGTACGTACAGACTATTCGCTTGATATATTAGCTGAGTTGGACATCACTAAGATCGTTAGATTGCACGAGGTGCTAATTTCTATTATTTTGGATAGAGAACCGAGGTTTACATCGCGATTTTGGAAGAAATTGCAAAAAGCTCTGGGTACACATTGAACTTTAGTTGTAACAGCCCGTTTTTAGTCAAATCAGAACAGTGGTTTCGGGACCACAAATCTAAAGTTAGAATAATTATTTTATTATTATTTTAATGTCTACAGCATGAAAACATGATTGTGTGAAATTTTCGTTAAGAAATTTTATTATTTGAGTGTTTAATTTGATAAAAAGGACTAAATCGTGTAAAGTGCAAAAGTGTTGTTCTATTAGTTAAAGGTATTCAATAGTTATAGAACCACAAAGTCAAGTTCCTTATGTTGTAATTAGACCACTAATAGTTTGAGTGGACAAATATGGTCATTAAAATGATATTATAAAGGTTAATGAATAAGGTTAATTTTGTAAATTGGTAAATAATGATAATTAAATAAAATAAAATAAGCTATCATCTTTTCTTCTTCATTTTGGAATCGATTATTAGGGCTAGAAGAAGCCATTTTTATGTTCTTTATTCGGCTAGGCTATTTTGCTCATAAAGGTACTATTTTTGTCTCGTTTTTAATGATTTATATGTTTTTTAGATCGTTGCAACTAGGTCTAGCTAGCCTAGGGACTATTTTACAAAATTGTTAAAGATTTTGAATGTTGTCATTGATGAATACATGAGTATTTTGATGTTTAATGATAGATTATGAATGTTTGATGATAGTTATACAAGTTTTGTTAAGTGATTTTTAGTGAAAATGCAAATTAGGGATTAAATTGTGAAATGTGGAAACTTTATGGTTAAAATGTGAAATAAATAAAAATATGGGTTGTTAGGGACCTAATTGAAATTTGTCTAGCATGGGTTAGTATTGAATTACATGAAATTGTGTTTTTATGAAATAAGGACTAAATTGTAAAAGTTGTGAAACATTAGGGGCAATTGTGTAAAAATGCCTTAAAGTGAATTTTGGACTAAATTGAATAGAGGGATAATTTAATAAGCTAACTTTGATTACATATGGATCAAGAAAAGTGAAACTCGGATCTAGATCGAGAGAAAAACAAAGTTCTCGACTAATCGGCCAGTTTAGCCATTTTTACATCCGAGGTAAGTTTGTATGTAATAAGCATTATTATAATTGTGTTTTAAATGCTTTGATATTGCATAAACTTTGAATACGAGACTACAAACATATTCGACAATGATTTGACGATGATTCGGCATTTAAAATCTCAGTTGAACCTTAGGAATATATTTGGATACTAGTGACATGTCATTAGGGGATTATTGTGATTATGTGATCCAGATGCTGGTCCTATACGTCCTACCGGTGGCTGAGTATACCAGCATGTGTTGCGGTTACTTGATAACTAGTGTGAGCAGCACCGTGTAGCCACATCTTGACCCACAGCTTGTGTGAGCAGGCCCGTTGATAGCTCTAGTGTGAGCAGTATATGTGATATGTGATTAAGATAGCTTCGGCTATATATGTGGCACTTCGGGTGCGAGTTTCCCATGTATCCGATAGTATTCTGAATGGTTCAACGGGTAAATGAAAGACGTAGTTGTGAACGAGATTGATGCGAGATGGTACAGGTTTGTACATGAACCGTATAAGCTTAAATCGAAGAAGTTATGAAGTTCATACATAAGATTATAATTGAAAATGTGAAAGGTTTGTTAGTTAATGAACTACATGTTGATATGTTCAAATTGATGGTTTGTATATTTATGTTAAGATTGAGTTTATTTTATACGATCTTATTAAGCTATAAAGCTTACTTTGTTTATTTTCCCATGTTTTATAGCGAACTCAAAGCTAGCTCGGATTTGGGGTTCATCGAAGACTCCATCACACTATCCATCTATCAATTTGATAGTTTTGAGCTTGTGTTTTGGTCATATGGCATGTATAGGAATATGGTCATTTTAATATGTATTTTGGTAGTGAATTTTGTCATTTGAATTGGCTTGTGAATTGCTATGTTTTGGTTTGTATATATATATAGGCATGAGATTTAGCTTAATTTGGTTGTTTTGGATGTATATGTATATATGTGAAAATGGTCTATAATGTGGTTCATAATTGCTTGCAAATGGTTTGTGGTAGTTTAGCATTTAAGGTAGTTAATGGTTGGAAACGGTTATTGTATGTTTGTGATTTTAGGCAAGGTAAAATGTTTGGTTGAAATAATGCATGTAAGTGTTTTGTGATTAATGTGTATAGAGAATGGGAGTATTGAATGTGCATGAATTATGTTTGAGCTGGTTGATTTGAAATGCCTATTGATGCTATGTATTGGTGCCTTTAAGTTTGATGTAGGTGAGCACAAGTTTGAGTGGCGAAATGGCTTGGTAAATAGCCTATTTTTATCCACACGAGCAGAGACACGGGCGTGTGTCTCAGCCGTGTGCGATACACTGTCATGTACACAGTCGTGTGTCCCCTGGTGATGAAATTAAAAACAAGTCAATATGCTCCACACGGCCTCGCACACGGGTGTGTGACTTGGCCGTGTGGCATAAGTCAGTATACCCTACAAGTTTGGCACAGCTTGGCACACGGCCTGGCACACGGGTGTGTAGGGCCATTTCTAGGGCACACAGGCGTGTGTGTTGCCGTGTGACCCAAGTCAGAGAGTTACACGGGGTCAGACATGAGCTGGAACACAGCCTTATGCTTCCATTTCGAATGTCCACACTACACACTGCCGGGCCACATGGACGTGTGTCCCCTGTTTTTGAGAAGATTTTCTAAATTTTCTATAAGTTTTCAAAGTTATCGGTTTAGTCTCAAATCACTTCTAAAGCATGTTTAGGGCCTCGTAATCTCGTATTAGGGACATTTTGATTGATACTAAATGATGATTGCATGAAATGTGATAATGTATGCAAAGTGAATGGTTAATTGTTTTACAAGTCCGATAATGCTCCGTAACCCTATTCTGGCGTTGAATATGGGTGAGGGGTGTTACATTAGTACTATTTTTCATCCGCAAATCGATGGTTAGTCTGAGAGAGTAATTCAGATTCTCGAAGATATGCTTCGTTGCTGTGTTTTAGAATTTTAATGAAACTGGGCAAAATATTTACCATTGCTTGAATTCGCGTATAACAATAGTTTTCAATCGAGCATAAAGATGGCACTGTATGAAGCATTGTATGGTCGTAAATGCTGAACTCCTTTGTACTAGATCAAGCTTAGTTAGAAAAAGATTTACGGGTTTGATTTGGTTAGAGAGACCGAAGATAAAGTGAAAGTAATACGTGACAATTTGAAAGCAGCTTCAGATCGATAGAAATCTTACGCGGATTTGAAACGTAAAGACATTGAATTTCAAATCAGCGACAAAGTATTTTTTGAAAGTATCTCTGTGGAAAAAGATTCTTCGATTTGGTCGTAAAGGCAAATTGAGTCCCTGATTTATCGAGTCGTATGAGATTATCGAAAGAATAAGGCCAGTGGCATATCGACTAGCTTTACCATCAGAGTTAGAAAACATTCACAATGTATTTCATGTGTCAATGTTACAACGGTATCGATCAGATCCATCGCATGTAATTTCTTCAGCAGAGATTGAAATTCAACCTGATATGACGTATAATGAAGAACCGATTAGAATTTTAGCTCATGAGGTTAAAGAGTTGAGAAATAAGAGCATAGCTTTAGTGAAGGTTTTGTGGCAATGTCACGATGTCGAAGAAGCCACGTGGGAACGCGAGGAAGCTATAAGAAAATAGTACCCTAACCTCTTTTCTGGTAAGATTTTTGGGGACGAATATTCCTATGGGGAGAATTGTAACAGCCCATTTTTAGTCAAATTAGAATAGTGGTTTCGAGACCACAAATTTGAGGTCAAAATATTTATTTTATTATTATTTTAATGTTTACAACATGATAATATGATTGTGTGAAAATTTCGTTAAGAAATTTTATCGTTTGAGTGCTTAATTTGATAAAAATGACTAAATCGCGTAAAGTGAAAAAAATGGAGTTCTATTAGTTAAAGGTATCTAATAGCTATTGAATATTAAAGTAGAGGTCCTTATGTTGTAATTAGACCATTATTAATATGAGTGGCCAAAGATGGACATCTTTTTAATGGCTTTAAAGGTTTTATAATAAGGTTAATATTGTAAATTAATAAATTAGTTAAAGTAAAAATAAGTAAAATAAATATATCATCTTCTTTAATGGTTTCTTTGACTGAAATTGAAGAACAAAAGACACCATTTTTGAGCTCATCCATTCGGCTACAACATTTGCTTGCATGTAAGTTTATTTTTGTCCCGTTTTTAATGATTTCTATATTTTTGAAATCGTTGCAGCTTAATCTAGCTAGCCTAGGGACTAATTTGCAAAATTTTTAAAGGTTTAGGGCTTTGCCATTAATTAATACTTGTGTATTTTGATGTTTGATGATAGAAAATGTATGTTTGTTGTTAGATAAACAACATTTCTAAAGTGATTTTTGACAAAAATGTCATTTAGGGATTTAATTGTGAAATGTTAAACTTTTGTGGTTAAATTATGAAATAAATGAAAAATATGGGCTGCTAGGGACTTAATTGAAATTCGGCTAGCATGGGTATAGGTTGAATTTCATGAATTTGTGTTTTTATTAGCTAAGAACTAAATTGCAAAAATGTTGAAAAATAAAGTATCAGACTAATAGACTTATTTCGCCCTTTTTGCAATCGAGGTAAGTTCGTCTGTTAATAAGAATTTGGATAATTGTGTTTTAAATGCTTTATTATTGAATTATTTATGAATACGACCTTGCAGATATAATCGACAAAGATTCGGCATTGAGAAATCCCAGTTAGGGCTTATGTGATTTGGGTGCTGGTCCGTATGTCCTACCGATGGCTGAGTTATCCGGCATGTGTTGCGGATTCTCGTCAGCTTGTGTGAGCAGCACCATGTAGCTATATCATGACTGTCAGCTTGTGTGAGCAAACCCGTTGATAGCTCGAGAGTGAGCATTATATGTGATATGAGATTGAGATAGCTTCGGCTATGTATTGGCACTTAGGGTGCGAGATCTCGTGTATCTGATAGTATTCCAAATGGTTCAACGGGTATATCAAAGATAAGAAATCGTGAGAAATAGATACGTATCAGTACAGGTATGTACGAAAACTGTACGAGCATTGAAATTATGAAAGTTATGAGATCTTGATTAATTATGTGATTGAATATATGTTAACCTTATAATTACATGATTTTGAAGTATACAAAGTTATATTACTTGAATGGTGATTGAATGGTGAGTTTTACTTATTAACTACGAGCTTACTAAGCTTCATAGCTTACTTTGTTTACTTTTCCATGTTTTATAGTGAATTTTAAAGCTAGCTTGGATTGGGAGTCGTCAGAGATCATATCACATTATCGAGCATCTACTTTGGTTCTTTTGAACTTGTGTTTTGGTTATATGGCATGTATAGGAGGTTTGGTCATTTTGGTATATGTAATGAATTTAGCCATTTGGATTGGCTTGTAAATGTTTAATGTTTGGTTTTGTATATAGCTATGAGAGTGGGCTTATTTTGGTTGAAATTAGAAGTTGATATGTTTATGATTTTATGGCAAGATAATGCATGTGTGAAGTAAGCATTTAGGTGAACTATGAATATGAATTTTGGTATGAAATCATATGATTTATCTTGACACATGTGTGTCTTATGGTTGATGGTATGGAATTAGTATGAATTAGGCTCGGTATGATTGGTTTGAATGCCTATTTATGCCTTGTGTTGTGCCATTTGGTTTGATGTAGGTGTGTGCTATTTGGGTGGCAAGATGGCTTGGTAAATAACCTATTTTTTGTCCACACGAGCAGAGACACGGGCGTGTGCCTCAGCCGTGTGTGACACGCGGTATGGTTACACGGTCGTGTGTCCCCTGTTGTTGAATTAGAAATCAAGTCAGTATGCTCTACACGGCCTAAAACACGGGCGTGTGACTTGGCCGTGTGGCATAAGTCAGTATACCTTACAGGTTTGGCATGGCCTGGCACACGGGCGTGTGTGGCCATTTTGAAAGGCACTCGGGCTGGTCACACGGGCGTGTGGTTGGCCGTGTGACCCAAGCCAGAGAGTTACACGGGGTCAGACACTAGCTAGGACATGGCTATATAATCCCATTTCGAATTTCCACACAACCTGTGACACAAGCGTGTCTTTGCCCGTGTGGGACACATGGCCGGGCCACACAAGTGTGTGTCCCCTGTATTTTGAAAAATTTTCTAAGTTTTTTGAAAATTTCCTGAGTTATCGGTTTAGTCCTAAACCACTTCGAATGCATGTTTTAGGCCTCGTAGGCTCGTATTAGGGACAATGTGAATGATGTTGAATGATGATTACATGAAATTTAAAAATGTATGTATGATGTATGTTTAATTGCATAATAAGTTCAGTAATACTCCGTAACCCTATTCCGACAATGAATACAGGTGAAGGGTGTTACAGTTTTAATGTACTTTAAATTCTAATAGTTATTAGAATTATATATTTACTTCTTTTATACTTCATATGCCTATAAATAGAGACTCTGAGGAAGCATTGTAATCACCCTTTTTTTTATCAATAAAGTACATCGTCTATTATTTTCATATTTTCTTTGTTCTTTATTTTATAACACGTTATCAGCATGATCTTGCTCAAAGTGATAGTTCCTTTTATCGACCATCAAATTTATCTTTCATGATTTTTAATATATTTGACGGCAAGATGCAAAGTTTTTACATGAAGTTTCTTTTATTTAATGTTTCATATCTGATTATTATTTTTCATCCTTCCCTCATTATACATTATCATTTTTTTTATTAACTTATTTTACTTTTTGTTCTTAAGGATGGTGAAAGATTTGATACCATTATCTATATGAAATTGAGAAATAAGATTCACTTTCAAAGTTTACTTTTTGATATTTGCTTAGGGATGATTTATTTTTCTTTATTACAAAGGGTGTTTATAATCACTACATCTCATCCATGGTAACATAAGTCAATCTAATCAACTTCTTTTGAAATTTTATTTGATTTTTATTAAAAATTTCAATTTATATAATTCACTATCCGTATCTCTATGAATTTATAAAAACCCTTCACGCATTTAGTTATTGGAATTTTTATGTGGAGATAAATATTTTTTCATTTTTAATAGAATTGATTGGTTTAATTTTGATTTTAATTAAGATATATGATTATTATGGAATGTGAGTAAAAATACTTACTTGTCATGAATTTTGGGATATTCACCCTATTTGTGACAATTTCATATCATTGTAAAATTTGAGATGAAATTATGTCATAAGAGGTGGAGGTTAGAAAATGTTTATGTTTAAACATTTATAACTGTAAAGTTATTTTAATTTGACATTATAATATTTTGTATTTTGTTGTGGTATGATATATAAAATATATATTATCTAACCACAATGATTTATTAGTGACATGAATTTATTAACTTTTACATTTAATATATTTTTATTTATACCTATTCATTTTATTTTTATATGAATAAATAAAATTTTATTTAAAATAAATTAATCATTCATTAAGGTTATATAATAAAATGATTATATATTTCTGAAGAGCTAATATTGCATCAAACTGTAAAAAGCTCTGTAAGAGCTAATATTTTACCTCCTTATGATGAAAAATTTTGTAAAATATAATATTATTTTTCAGATCAAGAAGATATAAGTTGAATAAAACCTTCATGTGTTTTACATTAAAACCTTCATGTGTTTTACATTAAAACCATATAGAGAAATAACATGAGATACCCATGTATTTGTATTATATATATATTCCTCGAAGGAATACATTATACTATATGATTGAAATATCTAATGTGCTACTGTAGTAGCAATATTGTGAAAATGACTTTAACAGTATTTTCGAACGATCTCATACCTTCTAATGACTAAGAAAAATAATAAGTTACTAATGAAAAACTATGAAATTCTTTCCATTAGTTTTGCTTCATTCCCTGAAGTGAATGTAGCAGTACATAACAATTATGAAAAATAAAAATATTGAGATCATGATTGTTGTTGTAATTGAGGATGTGATTGGAGACTAATCATGACAACATGAATAGATAAATTTTAATTTAGAATCCAGGCATGTTTTGTGATGGTAATTATCAAATAAAGAATAAATGGAGGCATTTAGAAGTTTGTCCTACCCGATTTATTGAATTCCCTAAAGTGAATGCAAATATAAAGAAAATAAAAGATATAATCATGGACCACTAAAAGTGGGAACATAGTAATAAATAAGAGAACACTGAGAGTTCTCAAGATAACTTTTCAAAGGATAAAGATAACTTATGTTTTCAATGTGATATGAAAGATTATTGGCCACATATGTGGCATATGTCTAAATATTTTGTTTCTGTAAATATTCTTTGAGGAAAGATATAAAAATGTAGTAATAAATTCTATCATTATAGATAGAAAATATTTATCTTATTTGGTACTAAAACAAACAAATATTATTCCAATATTTGAAGTACAAAATTAGTCGAAAGCTCCAGAAGAGCTAATATATTAATATCTTGTGATGGTTATTCCACTGGTTTTAAAAAATATTTATAATGGATCTTATATTGAGATTGTGGATGAGGAAAATATATATTTCATATGAATCACTATTGTTATAAATATCTATTTTGAATGGATGAAAATTGAGGATTGTGTTATTAATTTATATTTGTTTTATAATCTTTGTGATCTTCTTTTGCCATCATCCCCATTAAGGGGTTGGAAGCAAAATATTTGTCTATGAAAGATCTATTTATGAGTAATGAAATATGATAATTCTATCTAAAACTCGTTATGGTTGGATGTACTTGAAGTTGCAATTTTTCTTTTAGATATTTGAAGATTTTGGCATATTCCCTAAAGTGAATATTGCATATAATTATTTGGAAATTGTATTTATTTTGTTGAGTTAGTGACATTATAATATTCACATTAATTCAAACATTTTCAGTAGTAAATGTAACACCTCGAATTTTGGGGCTAGAAGTTTTGAGTTTTGGTGGCTAAGGTCTGAGTGTGAGGTGTGCTATTGTGGTTAGTTGCGTGATTAGATGACAGAATAGGCCTGCTGGTCTGGTGGTTTAGTGGGTGTTAGTATCTCTAGGACGTGTGTTCGAGTCCTTGTGTGTGCGCTTTGGAAGAATATTTTTTTCGTCTTGTGTTGTTTTGTTAAATATTTTAATTAAATTGTTTAGTTTTAGTTATTTATTGATTTTAATTTATTTTATTATTTTTTTTCTTTTGGTTACATGTTCTCCTCTCCCTCTCCCTCTCCCTCTCCCTCTCTTGGCTTATCTTTTTGCTCTTTTCTTTTCTGCGAAATTGGTTTTTGTCTGACGTATTTGAAGAGCTTCGTTTCCTAGTCTTCAAGTCGGCATCCGAATGTTTTCGATCACGAAATAGGTGTGGGATTCGAATCTTGACTATTTCTTTTTCTTTATTCTTGCAAATTATTGTTTTGGCATTCTCGGATGTTCTCTAAACTATGGGTTGGGTATTGGTTGTTGAAATAGTATAGGGAAAATGACATGTTTTGATGTACTTTTGTTTCCGTAAAGGTTGGGGGCTGTTTTGATAGCTAAATCGTTGATTTTGGCTTGTTCTGAAGTGGTTTCATGACGACATGGGTGGCCACATGGGCGTGTGTCTGTTCACACGGCCGTGTGGAATTAGGAATTAGGAATCCGGGCAGGATTAGGTGCCACACGGCCATGTGGCCAATTTGGGGATTTTTGTCAATTTTTACATGGCCGTGTCCCTTGCGTGCACGGGCGTGTGTGATTAGGAATTTAGGGTTTTCGATGATTTTTGGTACCACACGCCTGGCCACACGAGCATGTGTCCCACACGGGCATGCGAGATCTCCACACGGTCGTGTGTTCTCTGTTTTTATTTTTTAGCACTTTTGGACAGTGAGTTACACGGGCTGTTCACACAGGAGTCTGCCCCTCCACACGGGCATATAGGGCCTTTACACGAGCGTGTGTGGGCTCCACATGGGTGTGTAGACCCCACACGGCCTGGGCAATTCCACACAGTCGGGGCACACAGCCATGTGGTCCGGCCATGCGAAATGTTTGTATTATGCTGGTTTATGATCTATTTGTGGTTCTGTGTGTTCCGACCCTTAGCTAAGCCTTAGTAAGGTTAGTTAAGACTCTGATTTGGGCTACAGCTTATGTGTTAATTGTAATTGTTGGATGAAATGTCTGACTCTGAACCTGGTTATTTGGGCGTGTTTGCGTGCATATTTGCTCTGTCTGATTGCCTGTTAACGTGGTCATTATTTCTGTGAGATTGAATGCATTCATGCAATTGCATAAAGTATTTTGGGCGGGTTTGCGAAGAGAAGGGAGATTGAAATTGAACTGAACTAGCAGTTTATCTGCTTACTGTTAGCCTCAATACCCAGAGGGTCTTGGGCAGTCCCAATACCCTGAGGGTCGTGGACAATTATTTTACCGGTATAGTGGGTTACCGCATTTCACTGTACCGTTTGTACATCAGTTTCTTGGGTACCATATTCTGATCTGATAGTATAAACTATAGCTTGACTGTACAGCGGACTACCGCATTGCACTGTATTGCATATACGTCAGCTCTACTGCGTATTATATCTGAGTGGCCTAGTCCACATATATGGTGTGTAGGGTTGGATGGGCCTTCGAGGTCCTATGTGGTGTGTTTTGGTTAGATGAGCTTAAACAGCTCTTATGGGGTGTGATTGGGGGACAGAGAGGTGTGTTGGCTGGATGGGTGGGTTTTATCACTCGATTGCATTTCATCCGCGTCTGTCTATGAGTTTTGACTGTAGGACTAGTTACCTATAATTTGTTTTATCTGAACTGCATCTGTGCTGAATCATATGTGTGAATTTGATGTGCTCTGATTGTTAAGTTCCGTTGGGACGTTGGTTTTAGGTATGTTTTTTGCCTCTGGAAGTATTTGAAAAATATGTTGTGCTACTGATTTGAAATCCGTAATTCTATTTCTTGTCTTGTTTCGAACTTGCACTGAGCTTGAATAGCTCACCTCCTCTTAGTGTTTCCTATTCAGGTACCTTTTCTGAGTTCTGATGCTGGGCTCAGTACATGGAGGTCTCGAATAGTTTTTGCGGAAAATAAATTATCAGTTTGTGTTTCAATTTCTATTTTGTTGTTCAGTTTTTGAACTGTAAGATTTTATACAACTATGGTACAAGTTTTGTTTTAAGATTTATTCGTTTTTATTATTTTCGGTCTTATATATTAAAATTAAATGATATTCTACTGATTTAACTTTAAACGATTAAATGTTTTAGTTTGACATGATAACTTAGTTTTTTTTTAAATTTACCTATGATCACTTCGGTGATCAATGTGTCATCCGAGATTCGGACTAAACTTCTAAGCTGGGTTTAGTGTGTTACAGTAAATGTCACAATAGAACTTATATGTGGATACAAAGTAAAAGGAATGATAATAAAATTATTAATTTGTTACAATTTAATACAATTGAAACACATGTTAAAGTAAACCATAAGTTTATTGATACAAATGCATTTACTACTTGGCGTGACTAGTTAGACCATCCTGGATCATATATGATGTGAAAATTACTTAAAAATTTATATGGACATTCATTAAAGAATTAGAAGATTCTTTAATTTAAAAGAATTCTCATATATTGCTTGTTCTCAATGAAAATTGACTATTAGAAACTCACTAGCTAAAATTGAGATTTAATATCTTGCATTTCTGAAACGAATATGGGCTCATTCATCCACCATGTGGATGGTTTTTATATTATATGATTTTGGTAGATGCATCTACAAAATAATCACATATGTGTTATCAGTTTACAACATGTCGTTAGCAAGATTGCTTGTTTAAATAATTAATTTCAGATCATGCAATTAAGACAATTCATCTTGCTAATGCTGATAAGTTTGTACCTTAATCTTTTATTCATTGAGTTTGACAAACTTTTGTAAAAGTTTGCGCATAGTGGTTTAGAGAAATTATTGATTGAACACCTCTGATTAATGTCTAAACCATTACTTATGAGAACTAAAATTCCTATTTCAACACGAGATTATCTTGATTTACGTGTTGTACGCACTAAGCCAATAAATTATAAATACTCCTCATTACAATAGGTTTTTGATCAAGAGCTAAATATTTCTCATCTTTGAATTTTTGTATGTGCGTATATACTCCAAATGCTCCACCACAACGCACAAAGATGAGTGAATCCTCAACGAAAGTTGAGAATATATATTAATTACAAATTTCTTTGTATTATTAGATGTTTTGAATGTATTGGAGATTTAATTATGACATTATTTGTGATTATAATTTTGATTCGATAGTTTTCCCGACATTAGGGGGAGAGAAATAATAACTTGTAATGAGTTATGGGGAGAGTAATTTGAACCAGAAGTTCAACAATGATAACTTATTACAAGTTAACTATCAGATGTATTTACAAAATTAATGAGAATAATCAAATTAATCTTTTAATTTGAACCAAAAATCCCAGTAGGACAATCAATTAGAATAAATAATAGTTTGATCGGTTTTAAAGATTAAAATTCTTCTAGATGGTCATATAGTGAAGGCGGGTGTTTCAGAAGAGACCCAAGACATAACTAATAAGTAAAACTTCAGAAGAGATTCAAGTATCTAAAACTGAATTTTAAAATAATGAAAATAAGAGATCTCGATAAGGTATGTCAATTTGAGAAAATGTGGAACTGAATAATAAAAATGGTCGATAATGATTTTGCATGCAAAATTGTTATTGAAATAATGAAATAAAAGGAGGATCTTAAATAAATCTATTGAGAAATATAGATATGGAATAAATTGATCAAAATAGAAAAACGCAACTCAAATACAATTAAATTCGTAGAGGTTTTGGACCAGTAGCCCAAATATATAAATGTATAAAGCTAGTGAGGGTGCAAATGAAGTAGTTTTGTAAAAGCGGAATAAAAATATGAATTTTTTCGCTAAGTACTAGTATTGATTATGAAAAAATATAATATTATTTTATGGTAGATGTAATAACCTTTAGACATATTATTTTGATAATTCATAAAAGATTTAACTTGCGTCTAATGGTTGTTGTTACAACTTTTATAAATCACTATATAGTAAAGTTTATCTTAAAATCCTTAAAGGATTTAGAATGCCAGAAGCATATTAAAATTCTCAGGAAATTATTTATTTATATTGGTAAATTTGACTTAGTCAATAGTAGTTGAATGAGGATTACAAAATGATTGAAAATACCTATTTGTATTTTTATAGAATGATCATGTTTAAAGTTTGCCATGATTATTGTTGAAACTCCTGAAGAGATCAAAATATATTTTCTCAAAATTTTTCCTCACTCATGAGTTTCAAAAGAATGGTGATATAAATGCTTAGTAATACATTCAATATTGAATACATAGAATATAAAAAAGTATGTGATGTTTTCACGAGGGGGAGTAAATATGCGTTATACTCTTTTTCCCTTAACCGATATTTTGTCTTATTGGATTTTCATGATAAGGTTTTTAATGAGGCAACATATTATGCATATTATAGATTATGTACTTTTTTTTCTTCATTAGTTTATCTTACAAGTTTTTCCTAATAAATTTTTAACGAGGCATATTATCTACCAATACCAATGGACATCCAAGAGCATTGTAATAACTTCTTTTGATCAATAAAGTATATCCTTTATTACTTTTTATATTTTATTTATTATTTATTTTCTCCATCTCTCTTTATTTTATAACCGTACAAAAATAAAAAATTTAAAAATAAATTGAAAATAATAGTCAAAGTAAAATCTCTATAATCTGGTATGGAGGGGAAATTTTGGAATTCCAACCACACAAATCGGCTGTTTTGACCTATTGACCGACGTTCCGTGCAGTGCCACGTGTCGAAACTGGCACGTGCTATCCACACTTCTCCGCCTTCAGATTTCCTTCTCTCGGACTCAGTCCTTCATTTCCCGTGCAAAACCCAAAAGGCAAAGCAGCAGGAGGAAGGAATCACTGCATTCTCTAAAAGGGTATCTACCTTCTTTCTTTTTTCAGTTCTCGATTATTCCTCATCACATAAAAATAAAAATTTGTTCGTGATTTTGTTTTCTGCTTCCTGGAAAATTCTTAAAGAAACGAAAATAGTGTGGAAATTTCGTATTTCCTTTATATCCGATTTTTTTAAAACCTTTGATTGGTTTCAGCATTCTTGATGAATCTGAAGATATTTTTTGTTTGGTTCTGGTTTTCAGGTTCCAACTTTCTGAAATCTGTTTCTGTCTGAGTTGAGTCAGCGAATAGATGACGACTTCTATTGTCACAAATCATAAGGCTACACCTATACGCCATGTAATTGCATGCTCCCTGTTTAATCCTTTATATTTACCCTGCATTATCTGAAACGCTTTCCTATCATCAATTTTTTTTCATTGAATTATTGTCAGTATATCTATAAATAGATTATTTTTAACACTGAATTCTTATTGATTTGCCATGTAAATCCTATCCACAATTATTCCCCAATTCTTTCATGTCTTTGTTAGGTTTTATTTTTATTTTCAATGATCTGCTTTTTGTATTCTTTGGTTAAGCTTGATATGCCTTCTTCTCAGGCCATCCACTCCGCTGATGTATTTAGCCGGAGGGGGAAGTTTTCGCATCTGCCTTGCAAACTTAATTCGAAGCAGTCAGTGGAAACTGTTCAATTATGGGCAAAAATTAAGAACACTCGCACTACCAGGACTACAGCTTTTGCTACCCCAAACGAAAATGATGAAGGTGAAAGAAGCGGTTCACATGCTTGTTCCGATGAGCAAGTGTTTGTGCCTTTGGGAAATAATTATAGTTCCAATGATCTGGATGAGGAAGCTGCTGATTCTCTTCCGGAGTCAGGTTCAAGAGTCTTTCAGATGGTCGAGCACTCGGTAAATCTGGCAAGCCTCCTGGACAAATTGAAGGCTCTACATTTGCATGTATTAGCGTCAGAGCAGTGGAATGCATCTAGGCTGAAATTATGTCACAAGTATGTTGGAAAGTTGAAACTATATTTGTTATGTTTGCCTTATGTAGTACTGCCAGTGCCATCTTAAATGTTTATCTTACTCACAAGGCTAGTTAATATAAAGAAAGTGGAAAATACTTGAAAGCACTTATTGCAATTGTAGACTACTTTATAAATCTTATTTTCAGGCATTTTTCTAATTTATGGAGACTTTCTTGTTCCAGCAATTACGTGGAGAGTGCAAAAAACTTAATCCATTATTTGGCTTTGAAATGTCTTGACATTGAGCCACTCAAAGACGATCTAGCTTTGATCAGTGTGCTGAATTTGGAGATGGTCAATTCATCTGTCCTTGCAAGTCTTACCACATGCATTGAACTGTTGGAGAACCTACAGTTGAACTCTTCAAGAACTGGCAAAGATGTTAGTGCAGGAATTTCCACTCAGGGAAAGCTATATCATCAAAAGAATGGGAATTTCACAATAAACACGATGAGAATGAAGGCATGTTTGAACCGAGAGTTATTATTGGGACCACTTCAAGGTAGTAGGTGTACACATATCATGACAACGGTTGGAGAAGAAGCTCTTGAGAGTGAAACACTAATAACTGATCTTATAAAGGCTGGGACCTCGATAATTCGACTAAATTGTGCTCATGGAAGTCCTGAAACCTGGAGTGAGATAATCAGAAGAGTAAAAAGGAGTTCTCAAATGCTGGAGGCCCCATGTCGAATTCTTATGGATTTAGCTGGTCCAAAACTTCGTACAGATAATCTAAAGCCTGGTCCATGTGTAGTAAAAGTATCTGCCAAGAAAAATGCTACTGGAAAGGTGATTTTTCCTGCACAAGTTTGGCTTTCTCATAAAGGAGCTGGTGCTCCTCCTCCTCATCTTTCTCCTGATGCTGTTCTGTTCATAGATGACGAAAACTTTTTCACTGTAGTCAAAGTAGGTGATACTTTGAGGTTCTTTGATGCTAGAGGTAAGAAAAGGATGCTAAAGATTTCCAGAGTCTTTCATGTTTTTTCTGGTACTGGCTTTATGGCGGAGTGTACTAGAACTGCTTATGTTAGTTCTGGAACAGAATTATATATTAAGAGGAAGAAAGACAGATTACCTGTTGGACAAGTAGTAGATGTCCCTCCTAGAGAGTCGTCTATCAGACTAAGAGTTGGAGATTTACTAATTATTTCGCGGGATAGTACATGTGGCGAGGATAATTCCTATGGGCATGTAAGTGGTGGTTATAGAATAACATGTTCATCGGGCTATCTCTTTGATGCAGTCAAACCTGGAGAGCGCATAGCTTTTGATGATGGAAAGATTTGGGGAGTCATAAAGGGAACTACTATTTCAGAGATTGTTGTCTCAATCACTCATGCTGGCCTAAGAGGGACTAAACTTGGATCCCAGAAATCCATCAACATCCCAGACAGCAATATTAGGTTCAAAGGTGTAACTTCAAAGGATCTAGTGGATCTTGAATTCGTTAAGTCTCATGCAGACATGGTGGGTGTTTCATTTATTAGAGATACTCGTGATATTATAGTGCTTCGCCAAGAACTGGAGGAAAGGAAACTTCAAAACCTGGGGATTGTTTTAAAAATTGAAACAAAAAGTGGGTTTGAAAAGTTGCCCCTCTTGCTTTTGGAAGCAATGAAATCTTCAAATCCTTTAGGGGTTATGATTGCCAGGGGAGATCTTGCTGTGGAGTGCGGGTGGGAAAGATTGGCTGATATACAAGAAGAGATATTATCTTTTTGTGGTGCTGCTCACATACCAGTTATTTGGGCAACTCAGGTCCTCGAATCACTCGTCAAATCCCGAGTTCCTACCAGAGCTGAGATTACTGATGTTGCAAGTGGAAGGAAGTAAGTGATCAATTTTGTATTTCCCTATCTATTTCCATATGTTATCAGTGATATTTTTTTAATGCTTGATAATATGTTTGAGCTATGTAAGCACTTTCAGTAGTTAGGTAGCCAGCTTTACGTGCATTTTAAGTGCCCTTAAAGCAATTTCATTTATTAACCTCTTCTGACTGTTATACCGGCATAGCATTCCACGAATACATTTCCTTCTGTTCTTTACTCTTCTCCAAATCTGAAAGCCACTTTGATTTCTGATAGCCACTGGATTTCCCTCCACCACACCCATCTTCCCTCTCTTTGTTTCTCTTTCTCCATTCTCCTGGTGGAAGGTGTTTATATGATCAAATGCATGGAACATGGCTTGATTAAAAGCTCCTCTTATCTTTCCAGGGCAAGCTGCGTTATGTTGAACAAAGGGCGACACATTGTAGAAGCTATTTCAACTCTAGATAATATCCTGAACTCAAACTCAAGACAGATGAAAGCTGAAGTTAAGTCACTTGTTCCATCCAGCCATCTTGTTCAGGAAAGTCCGAGTTCCTGCATTTAGTGGAATACTGTTATTGTATAGCTTGCAGCACTATCTGATTTGGGACACCTGAGAGTTCCTTTTTTCTGTCATGGACCTTAAAAGTAGTATCTTATTTTTGGGCTATGTAAATATTCTTAGCATCAGTAACATGCAACCAACTAGAACCTTAAAATTGGTACTGTAGGTTATATCATTTAACGGTCTTATATTATGATATTATCATTTATATTCTAAATACAGCCAGTATCAACACAATGCCGATCACAGTATCTGAAAAACATGTACAAGTTTTTAGACAACCTAATGTTACTCTTCCTCATGGATGGCCATGGTGATTTATCTTAGAAGTTGCAAAGTTCAATAATGTTATTGGAAACTAAGAAAAGAATATATACAAAAATAAGAAAAGAATATATTGATAAAAATTACTTGCGCTTCATCTCTCGGGTTAGCTTGTTTATATATAAGTTTACATAATTTAAATAATCAAATCAAATCTAATCCAATCCTAGAATTAATCTTGAGAATCTATAACACTCTTTTAAAAGTTAAAAGCATACATATCGATCATATCCAACTTGTTATATAGGTATTCAATCTAATCCTCACTCAATGTCTTTGTAAACAAATCAACAAGATGTCTACATGTCTTCAACAAGTTCTTTCATGATAAACTAGATTTGAGCAATGTGTAAAGCAACTTGATTATTGTACAAAAGCTTTGTTGGTGATGGATACTCCAATAAAATTTTAGTTAACAAATTTCGTATCCACATAATTTCATACGTGGATTGTGTCATAACCATATATTTTGATTCAACACTTGATTGAGATGTAACATTTTGCTTCTTGCTCTTTCATGATACTAAGTTTTCACCAACAAAAAAACAATAGTAGACCTATCTATCTTGGATTCAATCCAATCGACATATGCAAAACATTCATTAGGAGTATGCCCATGAGCTTCTTACAAGTAACATAAGATCTGCTCTGACACCACCCAATGTTTGATTGTGGGTGCAGACATAAATTGGCTAGCAATACTCACGAGAAATGCCATATTCACATGAGTTATAGTAAGGTAGTTTAGTTTCCCAACTAGCTTATTATATTTTAGGACCATCAAAATGATCATCTTTCTCTTTCGTACGATACACATTGGGAACCATTGGAGTACTATAAGGTTTAGCTGCTAATTTTCCAATTTTTCCTAGTAGATGGAGAACATACTTTCTTTTAGACAAAAAAAATTATCTTTTTGCTTCTTGTTACTTCTACCCTCCAAAAGTACTTCAACTTACCTAAGTCATTCGTATGTAATCTGGTATGCAAGAAAGTCTTGATAGAAGAGATCCTTACAACATCATTTCATGTAATAACGATATCATCAACATATACTAAAAAAAGAATAACACCAACTTTAGATCTTTTGTAAAACAACATATAATCACAATTGCTTTTCTTTAGTCCAAACTGTTGAATTGTCTTACTAACTTTTTGAATTAGGCACGGGGGCCTTGCTTCAACCGCTAAAGGGATTTCTTCAGAACACATACCTTCCTATACTCCCCTTAAGCAAGAACCCAAGTGGCTTCTCCATATAGATTTCTTCTTAATGATCCCTATGATGAAAGACATTCTTAATATCTAATTGGTGTAAAGACCAATTATGAGAAACAACTTGTGAAAATAATAGATGAAAAAAGGTGAGTTTGGCCACAAGAGAGAAAGTTTATGAATAATCCACCTCATAAGTCTGAGCATATCCTTGTGCAACTAATTTAACTTTATGCTTAACCCCTGAGTTATCCAGATTAACCTTAACGGTGAATTCCTATTTGCAACTAACAACCTTTTTACCAACAAGTAAATCCACTAAATTCCAAGTACCATTCTCATCTACTGCATGTATTTTCTCTAACATTACATCATGTCACATCTCGAAATCCATCATGTCACATCTCGAAATTGGGTCTAAGAGCTTCGAGGGTAGTTTTGGAATTATGACTCAAAATGTGTTCGAAAATTTAAAATGTGGTAACTCGAAAATACCTTCGTCTATGGCTTTTTGAAAATTTAACCAATTTAAGAAAATAAAGTGGAAAAGACCTTTAATTTTAAAAGGGGGACTGTTTTGTAAACGGGTGTAAATGTGAAAGAGGCCCAAAGGTAAATATACCAAAGTTTTAAAAATACCCTATTTTTTCTATGACACTAATTCTTCCCTCACCCTCTTTGCCGTCCCTTGAAATCTCCAAATACCATTCACCAATTTTGATGTCTATTACTCTAATCCCTTTTTTTTCATATCTTTCTAACATTAAACCCTCTTTGAAAACCAAGAAGTACATTAAGAACACCTTTAATTCCATTATTATTCAACTTGTGGATTTTCTCAGATTTTCCATCAATCATTTATTTTTTCCTCAACCAAGAAGATGTTTCGTTTTCCTAATAGTTTTTTTATGTAGTTTATCTATTTGAATCAAGTTTTAATTTATTGAATCAAAGATTTTGTGTAGAAGTCGAAATTGGAGTCGTTAATGGTGAAATTCGAGATTTTGGACAAAATTACTATTTCTACATTATTTTCAATTTGTTTTGATGTGATTAGAAAGTTCTTAAACTTGCTTTAAAGTTTCATTGAAAGATTTGAAGGTTTTGTTGAGTTTTTATAAAAATGGTCATGAATTTCGAAATTTTCGGAACCATTAACTTGTGGAATTTTGAGTGTCTTGAAGGTTGAAAATTATTCTTGGATGAGTAATTAGGTGTTTAGAATCAGTTTTAAGCGATGTGATTGAATGTGAAATAAGGAATTTGAGTTTCAGCTATGCTAGCCAAAAATTTTAGTTCCAAGAGGAACTAGCCTTAGACCTGCATTTTTATTTGTTTAATGTGTTTTATAGCTACTAATTAATTGTGTATATTGTATGGTGAATATGTGTGAAGCTTCGGAATCGTTGGGACCTTCTTCGAGTAAAGCGAAAGGCAAGAAAAAACTAGTTTAAGCTTTCGAAAAATAGGCGAAAGCATGAACAGTGAGTGTTTTGGAATCGCTGCTTGTAGACACAATTCATAGTGTTAAACGAGAGCTTAGGAGTAGCTTAAAACCCTATCCTAATTTTTGAGTGTAAGTTTTCTTACTCCTGACGTTTATCTTTCCAAATTTGACTATGTGTTGTGGATTGAGTAAAATGATGTGTTAATGTGACACGTGATATGTGTATGTTAGCTCTTATGAAATGCATCAGTTATTGGATACATCTTTAGCATCTCATATAAAACTTATCAAGGAAGGCAAGACTACGGATTTTGCTTTTAATTCTGAGGGATTTTTGTGCTATCGTGGGAGATATGTGTACCTTCAGATTTAGATTTGAGATATTCTATTCTGAGGGAAACGCATAACAGTCCTTACTCTATTCATCCCGAAAAGAGTAAGATGTATTAAGATCTTCATGAGCAGTATTGGTGGCCGGGACTTAAGCGTAATATGACTGATTTTGAGGCAAGATGCTTGACATGCCAACAAGTCAAGGCCGAACACTAATTTCCTTTTGGTTCGTTCCAACCTATTTAGATTCCTCAGTGGAAATGGGAGTGTGTCACCATGGACTTTGTTAATGGGCTACCTTTGATGCCTTCTAAGAAATACTCCATTAGGGAGATTGTTGACCTGTTGACTAAGACCGCCTATTTTCTACTAGTGCGTACTAACTACTTGTTACTGAAGTTGGCGAATTTGTATATCTCCGAAATTGTGAGACTTCATGGGGTACCAGTTTCTATCATTTCTGATCAGGATCCTCGTTTCACGTCTTAATTTTGAAAGAAACTGCATAAGGCACTTGGTATGAGGTTGAACTTCAGTACAACTTTTCATCTGTAGTCTGATGGGCAGTCTGAAAGAGTTATCCAGATTCTGGAGGATATGTTGAGATGTTGCATGATTAATTTTTGAGGCAGTTGGGAGGAACATCTACTGTTTCTTGAATTCACGTATAATAATAGCTTTCAGTCAAGCATTCAGACAGCTCTTTATGAAGCTCTTTATAGACACAAGTGTAGGACACCTTTGTGTTGGACGAAATTGGGGGCGAAGAAAGTGTTAGGACTGGATTTACTGCAAAAAAAAAAAAAGAGAATACTATGAAGATTATATGGGATCGTTTAAGAGTAGCATTAGAGAGACAAAAGTCTTATTTTGACTTAAGGAGCAAGGATATAGAGTTCAGTGTTGGTGATCTATTCTTCCTTAAAGTTTCGCATTGGAAAAAAGTCTTGAGGTTTAGTCGCAAGGGGAAATTGAGTCTGAGGTTCATTGGACTCTATCACATCGTTAAGAGAGTTGGACCAGTGGCATATCAGCTTGAGTTACTTCTAAAGTTGGACCGTATCCATGATGTTTTTCATGTGTCCATGTTGAGACGATATCGATCTGACCCTTCTCATATAGTTCCAGTTGAGGAGATTAAAGTTCATTCATATTTTTTATTTGGTGAGGAACTGATATAGATTTTGATCGTGAGGTCAAGTTTTTGCGGAGGAAATAGATTCCAGTCGTGAAGGTTTTGTGGAGGAATCACGGCTCTAATGAGGCCACTTGGGAGCTGGAAGATTCGATGCGACAACAATATCCTCACCTTTTCCCATCAGGTAAAATTTGAGGATGAAATTTATTTTTAAGGAGGGTAGAGTTGTCACATCACACATTTTTATTATTAGCAGCACAAAAATTAAAACAAGAAAGTGAAGTAGTGTAGTGGTTTAATGTTCCTTAGCTATCCTAGTGGTCCTAAGTTCAAGTCCTCTTGTTCATTCCTTTTTATTTAATTTTTTTACACAAAAAACCATGTGATTATTAAGCTTGCTGTCCACCCCATAGCTTCTATGAACAGGAGGATTCCTTTTCTCAATTATGGGTTAAACTTACCATAAGTTGAGGGAGCATGATTCTCCTTTTTACTTCATGCCCCTTCTCTTGCCATAGAAGAACCTCATTGAACCTAGACCAAGTTGACCAACCTCTACTCTCACTCACCCACATCTCACTATCGTCCCCTCCACCCTCCACCCTCCACCCTCTCTCCTATTTCTCTTTTTCCTATTCTATTTCACATATTTTCTCTCCTTTTGCAAAACCACCACCCCTTCTCTTTTCATTTCTTCTTCCTTCCTCTACCATGACCGAAGCCTTCACCACCGGCCACTGCATCTTGTAGCCACCATTCCTCTTCTTCCTCTTTCTCTTCCCTGTTGCCACCCATCGTCGCCGTGACCACCACCACAAGCCATCGTAAATTATTTTCTCTTCCATCCCTCTTCCTTTCATTGTAATATTTCACCTTTATTTTTTTCGAACCTCCACCATTTTTTTCTACACCTTTTGCCGTACTGCTGCTTCACATGTCGCTAGATCGACGCCACCGCTGGTGGTTGAGTTTCTCTTCTTTTTTTCCTCATTTCTTTAACATTCTTTTTATTTTGATTAATATTATACCCTTTTCATTTTAATATTTCTTTTAAATCACCCAACTCTACGATCTCCAGTCTATATTGATCCATAACCATCTCGAATTGATTGAGTATGTAAGAGTGGGTTATTCGATCATCAACTTCTCCTCTTAGTGTTTTCCTCTCTTAGATGAATGGTATAGTGGTCATAGAAATTATTTTTATTTCACGTGTTAAAAATACTCTTTATATTTTTTAAAGGGCTGAATGATAACAATAGGAGAGATCCTTAACTTTGGATCGGAGATCATCAATTTGAGTGTGAAAACCGTGGGATAAGTGTTATGGTAAGGTTTTTTGTGACCAATTTATTAGTAATAAAATATCTTTGACAGATCCTAACCTATATACGTTATTGTGTGTTAGATACGTCTTTCAGGTTTAGATCCAAGCGAAATCACTACTAGGGGATTGTGGCATTTTGGCTCTACGAAAAAGGTGTGGGTTCAATACCACTTAGATTAAATATAATTTTGCGATAAAAAAATTATGTTAATATGAAAATTGAGATTAAATGCAAGTACAATGAGTACTTCAAATAAGGGTTGAAAAACTCATCGAAAAGGATTACCAAGTAAGTAAAGCCAACCAAACGATTCTATGAAAGCATGATATATGTTATGATGGTAAATGTGATTGTGATATATGTGTAAATCTCATCATTATGATATGTGATACATGGCATGTGTGATACTTTTGATGATCTAAAGCATGTGATATTTATATATGTGTTTGTGTAAATTTGAGATCTATGATCTACTGTGAAAAGTATGTTAAAACATGTTAAAGTGATTAAAACATGTTAAAGTGATTACAAGTGATCAATATGTGATATGTGATTATAAGAGCATGTTTACATGCTTAAATGTAAAAGTGAATAATATGTGTTAAAAAGTGAAATTGCCATATCACATGCTTGGGGTGGGTTTGTGAAAGGTGGAAGTAAGTGCCAGCTTATCTACAAATCAGTGGTGGCTTGTCCACAAATGGTGTTTCGAATGGACGAGTTTTAAGGAACTCAGTATTGGTGTGTAGCGAAGATGGGTAGGAGATTTTAAAAAATGTGCTTCATTTTAAAGTACGCATCGACATGTTCATGCATAAGTTTCAATGTTAGAACTTGTTGTTATTGTGATGATTGATAAGTTAAGATTTATATTTTTATTTGTATGTAATTTTATTTGCGTTGATCTCACAGTGGGCCTTTTAAAGTTTACTCACTTTACTTATGTTTTTCAGATAATCCTCGTGGTTAAGACTCGAATGCGGTCGTCGATGATGCTCTTAGAAATTGTTTTATATAAATATGGATTTTTTTTACACTTGGGACTTTTATGGACTTTATTACTATTTGGGATTTTTATTTTATGTTTGACTATAGAACTGTGTCATGGGATTTTTAAACTCTGGACATTTGGACATTTTGCATGGATTGTACTTGGATTGAATAAATTGGATTTTTTTTTCCTAATAAAACTATTTTCCCAAAATTCAATATATCAAATCTGAATTTAAAAGAATTACTAAGTTGATTTCCAAATAATAATGAATGATTTTTTTTTATCAAGTTTTCAAAATTATCTTCATCATTTTTTTAAAAAGAAATAATAGCACGTGTTTTCAAAAATGATCAAACGCATTTCAACTAAATGTTTTCACCATATTTATGGCTCTTGTAATTGGTTAGATTGGATCATAATGTCTAGGTTTGATTTGAGGGGTTACATTTAGTGGTATCAGAGTCCGGTTCAAAAATTGGACTATAGGTAAAGTTTTTTCAAAAAACTTCATGCATTATAAAAGGGTATTTTTGAGAAAAACATGTCTCATGTTAAAATTATTGTAAAAAAAATTTGATACTCCTGAAGCTAATCCGAGGTAAGTGTTCTTTAGATTTGAAACTATAGACTGTGAAAATGATAGATAGTGAGACAAGTCTAAAATGAAATAAACTTTGATTAAAAAAATATTCAAGTTATAACATATAAACTTACCTTTATTGATAGAAAATTCATAAAACTTAAAATGTGTACTCGCGGAGTTAGAACTCAGGGAACGACAGCTCGCGGATAGCAAGGTCAAGGAACCTGAATCAACTCATCCACATCCCATGTGCAAACTCCTCAGCCAACATCAGAAAATGTTGAACGTGCACCTATTATTAAGAAGAGTCAACATAAGCCTGCGAATGAGGCTATATCGTAGGCCATGCTTTAAGTGTTAGAGCGAGTGGTGGGTGCTCAGACTGGGGCCAACAGTCGTCGTACTATAGCTGAGGGCTTTCGTTCGAGTAGAGCCGAGCTATTTAGGGGTGTTGCTGGAATGGCCCCTACTATAGCTAAATACTAGCTAAATGCTATAAAGAGGATTTTAGATGAGATGGAGTGCACCCTAGAGCAGAAGCTTAAGGGGACTGTGTCACTACTATGAGATGAGGCCTATCACTGGTGGCAGTTCATTGTGAGAGGTACTCAAGCTGATCGGCTGACGTGGGAGTATTTTCCGGATGCCTTCCAGAAGATATATGTGGGCATGAGGCACGTTGAGGCCAGAAGACTGGAATTTATTAAGCTTAGGCAGGGTAACATGTCTGTGACTGAATATGAGGTTGAGTTTCTAATGCTTGGCCGTTATGCTTCGGGTATGGTTACGACTGAGCAGGATAAGTGTGCCTGATTTGAGTTTGGGCTGAGATATGGAAGTGGCCTCGCTTCAAGAAAGGGTTTTCAAAGCTTTGGTGGAGAAAACAAAAATTTGTGAGGAAGTAAGACGCATAAAGCTAGAAAGGAAGGACTAGGCGAGAATTCCTGCAAAGAGAGAATTAGGCCCTAATGTACAGGCTCCGCGTCCAAGTTAAGCAAGCCAGAAAAGATCGACCTCGCTAGAACTTTGTTGTAGTGGGAGGCATAATTTAGAATTGTGCCACTTGTGGGAAGAGGCATTTAGGTGATACTTGGAAGAGAATGGGTGTAAGTCTGAAGTGCGGGTCACTGAATCATAAGATCTAAGATTGTCTACAACTTAATGAATAGATGCAAGTAGAAGGGCAGAATCGAGCCCCGAACCAGAGAGCTAGACAGCACCCTAGAGGCGAAAATACTGGGCAGAGGCAGTGAGCACTGGGTTAAGGTGCTAATTGGGCAGATACGAGGCAACCAACACTTGTGTATACAACTAGATGCAAAGAAGATCGTGATGCAGCAGACCTGATAGTAGGTACTTTTACTGTTAATGTTGTTCTATACTTTGCATTAATTGATATAGGTTCTGCCCACTCGTATGTGTCCTGTGTAATGGTTGATAAGCTGGGAATTCAGGTAGAGGAGACTATAAGCGACATAACTATCCTTAGTCCCTTAGGGAAATCTGTGCATGTGAACAAGATATATAGGAGATGTCCGTTGCAAGTCCAAGGTGAGGTATTTCTTGCTAATCTAATGGAATTACCTTTTGGAGAATTTGATCTCATATTGGGCATGGATCAGTTAAGTGAGCATCGAGTTATCTTGATTGTGATACGAAACAGGTTACCTTGAGGACTTCAAATGGAAATAAAATAATTATGATCGGGGAGCGTTGGAGTTATTTAAGAAATCCGATCTCTGCCGTAGTAGCTGATAATTTCATTTGTAAAGGATGTGAGGCCTATCTAGTGTATATCTTGGATACGAAGGTGGATGGTGTAGTGTTGGAGAATATTAGTGTAGTGAAAGAGTTTCTAGACGTCTTTCCGAAAGAGTTTCCTGGTTTACCTCCAAAATGTGAGGTCAATTTCGAAATTGAATTGTTTCCTGGGATAGCACCAGTGTCCATTACACCTTATCGCGTGACACCTAAGGAGCTTAAAGAGCTCAAAGTGCAGTTGCAAGAGTTACTTGATCGTGGCTTCATAAGGCCAAGTGTATCATCGTGGGGAGCTCCAGTGCTATTTGAGAAGAAAAAGGATGGGTTGATGAGGCTTTGTATCAATTACCGTAAGTTGAACAAAGTGTTCATGAAGAATAAATACCCTTTGTCGAGGATTGATGACCTTTTTGATCAATTTAGAGGTGGCACAGTTTTCTCCAAGATTGATCTGAGGTCAGGTTACTATCAGTTGTAGGTGGGAGAGGTTGATATACCTAAAACTACTTTTAGAACTCGGTATGGGCACTATGAAATTCTAGTGATGCCCTTCGGATTTACAAATGCTCCCGCTGCTTTCATGGATCTCATGAACAAATTCTTTCAACCTTATCTCGATCAGCTTGTAGTGGTCTTCATTGATAACATTATGATATACTCCAAGTTTTAGTTGGAGTATGATGAACACTTAAGGTTAGTTCTTCAGACCTTACAGGAGAAAAAGTTGTACGTGAAGCTAAGTAAGTGTGAGTTTTGGCTCTAAAAAGTGATTTTTTTTTGGACACATAGTATCTGCTGAAAGTATCCATGTTGACCCCAAGAAGATCGAGGCTGTTTGGATTGGAAGCAGCCTAAGAATGTTAGTGATATTCATAGTTTTCTCAGAGTTTTTGGGTATTATCAGAGGTTTGTTGAAAGATTTTTGTTAATTGTGGCACCGACGACAAAGCTATTGAGAAAGAGTGTGCTGCTACCCTCTAGTTTTGCTTATGGATCTCCACCCTTGTTCGCCATTAAGGGTTTCCTCCTTTGGCTTTTTATAAGATTTTTCCCTAGGGTAAATCCAACAACCCAAGATATCTTCTCCTCTTTTTTAGATTTTCTTTTTGGTTTAAAATCCATTCCTTTAGGGTAGGTGGTTATCAGCCCATGATCTCATGATTTTTTTTCCTTTTTTTTGGGCAGATTTTCTAGTACAAGTAGAGTTGGGCTAAAACTGTTATGCGTTGAGCATTGACTCGGCCTTCTTGGAATTGCCACGACATTTGTGTTGGAAAACTGTCCAACCTTTTGCCACGAAAAACCTTCATTCCTTTATCTCTTTCTCTGCATCCTGCACCTGCCAATTACAACCAAACAAATCCTTCCCGCAAACAAGTAAGAGTAACACATAATAACATTTAAGCACATTCCAATATTCTTAATGTAATGCAATAAAAATTACGAATGGAATATCTTAAAATGTAACTAAATTTACTTAAGTATAGGCAATTAGCTAGGTTTAAAGGCATGAAATGTA
This sequence comes from Gossypium anomalum, assembly GCA_025698475.1. Taxonomy (NCBI): domain Eukaryota; kingdom Viridiplantae; phylum Streptophyta; class Magnoliopsida; order Malvales; family Malvaceae; genus Gossypium; species Gossypium anomalum. Next base: position 48,662,357 of record CM046963.1, read on the forward strand.
ACTCTTTTCAAGAGTTATCACACCCCCAAACCCGAGTTTTTGCTTGTCCTCAAGAAAGATATGCATGAATGCATGAATGTAAGAATTGCCATAGCAACATAATCACCTTTGCATTGTGAAACCCGTAAGAGAGCATTTTGTACTTTAGTTCTTAGTAATCTTCTATGTCTAAAAATTTGATCAAGTTTCATAAGCTTATTTAGCAAATGCAGTGCAAAAAATATTGCCTTAAAAGAAAGAAAAATCCTAAGTATTCATGAAATTTTCACTATAGCGAGTACCTCTTAATTTACTTAGTTCATCTTTTAACTAACTCAGTTTTCCTTTTTTTTTTCTCTAGCCTTACACATACTCAAACATATACATATCTATTTATTATGCCTATTTTTTACAACGGTATTTAGCTCGTCATATGATTCTTTGACTCGACAGTTACAATGGAGCATACACTAAATTGCCGAATACTCAATCATGTCACGACTTGAATACTCACTCATGAAGCTAAGGTTTTTGACTGAAAAGATAGATGGAGGAAACAACTACCCCCTTAGCTACTTAGCTTATTACTACAGTGGAGTGTCCCTATACTACTTATTGTTGTTGTTGTTTTACACACTCTTACTCAAACTTGCTTTTCTAATCAACAACACAATGGAGCAAACAAAATGTTGCTGACCTACTCAGCAGTTCTAAGCATTGGAGTATTTATGACATTTTTTAGATTTTTTTTCCTTGAATTTTCTTAAACATTGCCATTTATTCATTGTCAATTATTGGTATTGTACTGAATTTACCTTCAAGGATCTCTAAGTTTATCAAAAGAAACTTAAGATAGATCAAATGTAATTGGAATTAGGACATCCTAATTTTAGAGATCAATTTACAAGAAAACTATCTTAAGCTAACGTCACCTAATACACTATTATAAATTTCTAAGTTTATAGAAGAATTAAGTTCCTTATTGAACATTACAGACAAAAATATACTCATCATAGTTTAATTTTTTTGGTAGTTATGTGTACTATGGCAAAATGAATGAAAAATGAACAAAAATACTAAAACACACATGCTCAACTAAATATCTAATGCAGTCTAGATGCACAATACGTCCCCCAAACCTAAGGGATGTATTGTTCTCAATGCATGTATAGGTATGAATCATGAATAAAGGGAGAGAAACTTCCCAATCTTGGAACTGAATGGTGGTACTTTAATTTCAGTGAGTGGTCTTTCATGCACTCATCTTATAATGCATCGACCTTTTAAGTAAATTGAGTGGTACATCCCCCTCTTCATTACCAAATCTGGTGAGTTCATCAATAATCTGATCAACCTCACGATCCTGTTCAGTCATCGGTTCAGTAGAAGAAGGTGGAACAGTTGCAGTGCTATGCACTGGTGGTGTAACTCAAAGATTTGCTTCCTTTTCATCCTCACGGTCAGTCTCAATTGTGATAGATTTTGCTTTCTCTAGTTCTTCCTCCGGTGCTTTCTTTTTATTGGCAAGATTCATCTCAATGGGCTCTGCGTTACCAACCCCTTCCCCTCCTACAATTTATTCAACAAAGGAAATGAAATAAAAATGAAAAGAACTTTCAAGATGTTGAAGTTAAACATCTTGAATATCAATGGACTATTTGTCTCGCTCTACATAAGCACCCCAGTAGTACTTCAAGTGTTGTCCATTAACTTTAAATGTGTCCCCCGTTTTCATGTCCTTGACATCAACAACTCCATGTGGATATACATGAGCTACCAAGCATTGTTCATCAAAATTGAAAGGTCTATTTTGCTCTAGCAAAGTGCACAATGGTCTCTACTCGAATGAATCTTCATCACTATCAGAACTGCTGTGGAAAAATCTTGTGACCTCTTCATCTACTACTGCTCCTATCAAGTCAATGGCATCACATTCTTCATTCTCATTAGCACATTTCAATGCATTAAGTACATTGAACATGACCTACTGAAAATTCATCCTCACGGTCAGTTCACCTTTCTGCATATCGATTAAAGTTCTACCTGTAGTAAGAAAAGGTCTTCTAAGAATAATCAACACATCTTTGTCAGCTTCACATTCTAAAATAATGAAATCGGCTGGAAAAATAAACTTATCTACTCTTAGCAGCACATCTTCAATTTTACCTTCTGGAAGTGCGTAAGATTGATCAGCTAGGTGTAGCATGATTGTTATGGGTCTTGTCTTCCCAATTCCCAGCTTCTTGAAAATAGAAACAGGCATGGGATTTATACTTGCTCCTGAATCACATAACGCCTTACCAATATAATGATTTCCAATTAAACATGGGATAGTGAAACTCCTTGGGTCCTTTAACTTTGGAGGTAATTTATTCATCAACATTGGTGTGCACCCTTCAGTGTGAAAAATAGTTTCAAATTCTCCCAATATGCGCTTCTTTGACAGTATATCTTTCATAAATTTCATGTAATTGGGCATTTGCTCCAAAACTTCTACTAGCGGTAAATTGATATAGAGTTGCTTCAAAACCTACAAAAATCTTTTGAACTGAATATCCTACTTGTAATTGTGAAATCATTGAGGAAAAGGTAAAGGTGGTCGTCCTTCAGGTTGCTGATTTTTTTTGCCGTGGCATTCCTATTGACAACATTATCTTATTCTACTGCAACATTCTGTTGTTTACCTTTTTCAGGTACAATGTGCTTTTCAGATGGCTCTGGGATCTTTACATGGTTGAGTCTTGTGTCCTCTTTTGCTGTGGTATCTTGAACAACATCATCCGAGTCCCACTTCTGAGAGTGATAGCTTTGCACTGCTCCTTCCCTTGTGTTCTCAAAATCTCAGTATTGCTTGGCAATGCTCCTTATGGCCTCGAATTTAAAGCATTTGCTATTTGTCTTGTTTGATTCTCAAGAGGTCGTAAGGATGCAGCTTAACTCTCAATTATGATATCATTCGTGGTTATAAATTCTTTCAAAAAATCTTCAATAGATGGTGATTGTAACACCCCTAACCCATATCCGTCGCCAGAACAAGGTTACAGAGCATTACCGGAGTTTATAGATCAAATATAGATAATTAATGACATTTACTATTCATATTCAAAACCAATCATATTCAATCATGTTCTCCCTTAGTTGGACCCTCGAGGCCCAATTTATACATTAGAAACAAGTCGGAACTAATTTGAAATCTCAGAGAATTTTTCGCAAAATTTTCAAAAATTTCCTTATATTCAGGGGACACACGCCCGTGTGATCAGGCCGTGTGAGTGACACACCCGTGTCTTAGGCCATTTTGGCATTCGATGTGAGGCACACTGCCGTGTCCCAGCCCATATTTAAATTAGGGTAGCTATTCACTTGAGTCACACGGGCAACCACATGCCCGTGTGCTAGGCCATGTAGACAATTTAATTTTAGAAAATTAGGTGCAGGATTCACATGGCCAAAACACACACCCGTGTGTTGGGCCGTATGTTTCACACGGCTGAGACACATACTCATGTCTCTGCCCTTGTGACCAGTTCTGAGCATTTTGTTTCTCAATTTTTTTAAGATGTAAGGGGCACAAGACTAAAGCACACGCCCGTGTATTGGACTGTGTGTCACACACGGTTGAGACACACGCCCATGTGTCTACCTGTGTGGATAAAATAAGGTCATTTCCGAGCCTTATTACTCACTCAAATTTTACCTTGTACCTTCATTGAAATTTTAATACAGTTCCAAAACAATTCAAGTCATTTGAATCAAGGCAAATACAAGTATTGTCTTTAACATATTAGCACATATGTTCGAGTGATTAAACCTGCCGAGTTTGCACTTATGTTTATATGTAAATTTTATCAATTATACTAATTGAAATCCATTCATCATATGGTTTATATACCTTTCACCATAAAATCAATTTTTATTACACATCAACCATGATAAGCCCTTATATAATTACATCAAACTATGTTTAACACTAGCCATTCCAATGGCTAGTTACAACCAAAATATTTTATCATTTAATCTGTTTAACCTATACATGCCATTATATCAAAAGTTAGCTTATTTCATATACCGAGAGATCCAAGGGATAGTGTGATGTGTTTCTGACCAATTCAACCTTCACGAGCCTCCGAGTACTATAAAACATAGGAAAATAAAGCAAAGTAAGCATTTAATGCTTAGTAAATTCACATAACGGGAATTTAACTTACCATTCATTTACATTTAAGGTAAGCATACAAAAATGCATCCAAGCAATTTAGCTAATAGCCTAAAATACACAACTTAATCAAACATTTTAGTCATTATTGCACATAAATTTCAAGAATCAAAGATGAGCTCATCATATAATAATTCTCACATTACATGTACATTTCCATAACAGATCATTTCAAATTCAATTTAGCCATGTCAAAACTTTACTTGTTGAATTTATTTGAAATGTAGATGGATACGCTTATGTAGTACACTTAAAGTGTACAAAACTGAAAATCTGTCAATTCATATCCAAGGGTACCCATTAGGGTACATAATTAGGAAGCACTCTCTCAAGCCATATAACAGGATGCTCATGTGAGCCATGTAACAGGAAGCTTATCCGGGCTATAACAGGAACTCATAAGAGTTTAGAACGGGAAGCTCATTGAGTCAAAGCTTAACTGGTAACTCTGAAAAGCTATTATCAGGGAGCTCCAAATAGCCATATAATAGGTTCAAGCGAGCCATATCAAGAATCTTAAAAAGAGCCTATATCAAGACGCTCATAAAGAGCTGCATTTGTGTCTGCAATATATGCAGGATCACAACCGATCATATAACAGGACGCTCACAAAGAGTTGCGGTAGATCACAACACATGTAGGATCACTACCGATCAAGATGCTCACAGGAACCATATAATAGGGAAGCTCGAGAGGACTTATAACAGGATGCTCGTAAGAGCTATGGTGTGTCTGCAACATATGCAAGACCATAACCAATCGGGAAATCCTGTATCCATCAAATTTCATCTATTCAAACGGGACTTATACTTATCGAGCAATATCAGGCATGTAATTAATTTTATACATTAAAAATTTATACAATTCACACATATTCAACATTCAATTCCAAACATATTAATATACATGATCTAGTTACACGAATTTACCTTGATAAGCGTTCGTAAACAAGGATTTACTAATCCGATACTTTTTGTTTTCCTTGATCCAACTCCATACTAGGTTTTTCTGGATCTATATAAATAAATTTAACATCAATTTAATCCATTTCATACTCAATTGAATTCAATTCACACCCTAGGAAAAATTACCATTTTGCCCCTATAATTTTCCATAAATGACGATTTTGTCCCTAGGCTCGGAAAATGAAATTTGTGTAATTTAATCCTTCCAACCTAACTGATTTTTACATATAACATTTACAGCACATATATTTCATAAAAATAAAAAATTTTCCATGAATTTTACATATTTACAATTTAATCCCTAAATCACAATTTCATAAAAATTCACTTTACAAAAGGTGTTTATCTATCAACAACCTTTTAATTTCTACCATAAATTTTAAAATTTCAGCATATCCATCCATGGAAAAATTTTAATACTTTGATAACTTTACAAATTGTTCCCCAAAGTAGCTAGATTAAGTTATCCTGGTCTAAAAAATATAAAAATTACTAAAAACGGGAAAAGATTACTTACCCAATTAGGCTTGCTTGATTTTATTTCTCTTTCCTAGGGTTTTCATAGAATTTGGGGAAGAAGATGATAAACAATGATGATATTAGATATTTATTTTATTTATCATGTTTTATTTATTTTAATTTTTAATTTAGTCTTTTTCTTTTTCTAATTTTCAGTGGATGAATCATCAAAAATATCTACTAACTTCTCTTAATGGTCTAATTACTATATAAGGACCTCAAATTTTGAATTACATAGCTATTTGATACTTATAGCTACTAGAACTCAACTTTTTCATTTTATGCAATTTGGTCTTTTCCGTAATTAAACACAAAATCAGTAAAAAACATTTACCGAAATTTTCATATGTTTTTCTTATCATGATGCAGACCATGCAAAAATTTTAAAATAAATTTTCTTTCTGACTCAGATTTGTGGTCCCTAAACCACTGTTCCGATTTCATTGAGAATGGGTTGTTATAGTAATGATGATGATGACTTACCTTTTTGGACATTTTGCCTCAGCATAAGTTGATTATAACCAGGTGGTGCACTGATGTCATTCTTTCTTGCAACATTGTTAAAATTCCCTGTACCGTGATTATTCCAACCAAAGTTTGGATGTTGCTTCCACCCTGGATTATAGATGTTGGAATAGGGATTACTATTCCAATTGAAATTACCCATACAACACACAAATGTTGGATTTGATGGGCATTCATCAAACACATGGTCTTCACAGCAATAAACACTCGATTCCTAAACTACAGTTGGCCTCTTCGTTGTTTTGATCATATTAGTTAAAGATGTTACCTGGTTAGTCGATGAAGTGATTGCATCAAGTTCCATGGTACCAATAGCTTCCTTACCTGTCTAAACTCTCGTGGTAGAATATTGATAATTATTGTTGGAAATATTTTCTAAAATCTCATATGATTCATTATAAGATTTATCCAACAAAGTACCAATGGAGAAGGCATCAACTACCATCCTCGTATGCGTATTCATTCCATTATAAAATATCTCCATCTGAGTCCAGTGTTGGAATCCATGCATCAGACATTTTCAAAGTAATTCTTTAAATCGTTCCCAAGCTTCATATAGTGTTTCATCCTCTAATTGTCGAAAGGATGTGATGCCATTTCTAAGCTTGGCATTCATATTTGGTGGATTATACTATAGCAAAAACCTCTGGCAAAGATCACTCCATGATGCCACTGTTCCTGACAGCAAAGCATTCAACCATCCTCTTGCACAATCTCTTAAAGGATATTGAAACAGTTTAAGTCACAAAGCATCTTCAGGAACACCCTGTTGTCTAAACGAGTCACAAACCTCTAAAAAAAGTCTTAAATTCTGTCTTAGATCTTCATTGGTTAGTCCACCAAACTATCCTACTATTTGTAACATCTGAAACATTACCGATTTCAGCTCAAACTACTGAGCTTGTATTTGTGGTCTGGCTATCCCTGGATTCAGATCGTCAAATATTGGAACAACATGCTCTAGAATTGGTCTGTCTCGATCACCCATCACCCTATGAATAGGAATATTAGCATATTGACCATTCAAATTATCATTGAGACTAAGATCATTCTCGTTTCTAGCCATTTTCGCAGTTCTTTCTGCCTTTTTCGTAAATTTCTCTCAATCTCTAGGTCAAAAGGATACTCTTTTTTAACAGGAATACCTCTTCTAATGCACTGGTGGCAAACCTATAGAAATTAAATATAACTAAGTTAAATAAACTAACGAAATTAAACTAACAGGGTCAGCTGCCCAATTAATCCTCATCCTTACATACCGTTACTGCCAAACCAAATTACACCAAATTGTAGATCTCCGGTAACAACGCCAAAAACTTGTTGCGTGTGAATATGATATACGAATTGTGTAAGTATACACGTTGGATCAAGTAATAAAGAGATAAGTGAGATCGTCTCTACAGGGATCAGATTAGGTATACAAATCATCAAGTTGTTATAATCAAGTTAGATTAATGTTATAGCAAAATAAGAATAAGAATGCAGAGGTAAACAAAAGGAATATTAATGTGAACAAAATGTGTAATTGATGAATAATTGAAAATGCTATGGCAATGCAAAAGTAAAAATGCAATGGTAATTATGAAAATGATTATATGAAAAATATGTAACTAAACAAATATACAACTAAGGATGCGATGGCAAAGATACTACGACAAGGGATAAGGGATATACGATGTTGATATGAAAGGTTGGAATTTCTAAGAATCTACCCCTACTGTTAGAAATGCCTTGGCAAAATCATAATCAATCTACTACTAAGAAGAGTTCTAAAGTGGTCTGCTTCTTTCGAGAGCAAAAACCTCAAGTTACCTTGCCCATGTCTATAGGCCTTTAATACGGTACCTTGCACTGTTTCCTTCTTTATGAATGCTGCTCTATGTCTAAATTCTACTACAAGTATCTGTCGAGTACTTGCTCATATCATTCAATTTTAGTCTAACTAATCCAACCGTTACATAGTTAAATTAGTTTATAGGCATGCTGCACAGTCGTCTATGTCTAGAGATTGCACTCATACAATTTAGAAATAAAAACAATTAAATGAAACAGTAAATTAACTCAGATCTATGCTTCAACCATTAAAGAAAATAAAAGTTTTATCATGTAATCCCAACCCTATGAGATTTAGCTCATGAGTTGGCAAATAAAATTCAAAATCAAAATATCATTCAACATTATTTTCATCAAATAATTCATGAAGAAATAGTTAAGAAATAACATAAGAACAATGGGAAGACAACTTTTGCGTGTCCAATTTACACTACAATGACACAGTGTCCTATGGTGGCTAAGAGGGATTACCTTCGTCATCCTATTTCTATCTTTACTCAACTGCTACCCTCTAGTTTCGCCTATGGATCTCCACCCTTGTTCACCATTAAGGGTTTCCTCTGGCGTTTTATAAGCTTTTTACCTAGGGTAAATCCAACAACCCAAGATATATTCTCCTCTTTTTTAGATTTTTTTTTGGTTTAAAATCCCTTCCTGTTAGGTAGGTGGTTATCAGCCCATGATCTCATGATCTTTTTTCTTCCTTTTTAGGTAGATTTTCTAGTACAAGTAGAGTTGGGCTAAAACTATTATGCATTGATTGTTGACTCGATCTTCCTGGAATTACCGTGGCATTCGTGTTGGCAAACTATCAAACCTTTTGCCACGAAAAGCCTTCATTCCTTCATTTCTTTCTTCGAGTCCTGCACCTGTCAATTACTACCAAACAAATCCTTTTTGCAAACAAGTAAAAGTAACATATAATAACATTTAAGCATAGCCCAATCTTTTTAATGTAATGCAATGAAAATTATGAATGGAATGTCCTAAAATGCAGCGAAATTTACTTAAGTACAGACAATTAGCTAGATCTAAAGGCATGAAATTTAACTCTTTCCAAGAGTTATCAACTGAATGATTGAGTACGATTTTGGTAAAGCTAATGACGTGGTCGCGCATTGAGTAGAAAAGCGAGGAGTAAGTTAAGAGCAATGTTTGCAAGGTTGAGTTTGTTTGAGGATGGAGGTTTACTTGTGGAATTACAAGTGCGACCTACTCTGTTGAAGGAGATTAAGTTAAAATAGTTATTGAATACATCTTTAGCACCTCATGTAAAACTTATCAAGAGGGCAAGACTTCAAATTTTTCTTTTAATTCCAAGGGAGTTTTGTGCTATCATGGGAGATATTGTATACCTTCAGATTTAGAGTTGAGACACACTATTTTGAGGGAAGCGCATAGCAGTCCTTATCTTATGCATCCTGGAGGGAGTATGATGTTCTAGGATCTTTGTGAGCAATATTGGTGGCTGAGACTTAAGCATGACGTGACTAAATTTTTGGCAAGATGCTTGACATGCCAACAAGTCAAGGCTGAGCACCAATTTCCTTCTAATTTGCTCCAACCTATTCAGATTCCTCAGTGGAAATGGGAGTGTGTCACCATGGACTTTGTTAGTGGGCAACCTTTGAAACCTTCTAAGAAAGACTCCATCTGGGTGATTGTTGACTGATTGGCTAAGTCCTCTCATTTTCTACCAGTGCGTACCAACTACTCATTACTGAAGTTGACGAAGTTGTATATCTCTAAACTTATGAGACTTCAAGGGGTACCAGCTTCTATCATTTCTAATCAGGATCCTCGTTTCACATCTCGATTTTGGAAAAAAACTACATGAGGCACTTGGTATGAGGTTGAAATTTAGCACAACTTTTCATTCGTAGTCTGATAAGTAGTCTGAAAGAGTTATCCAGATTCTCGAGGATATGTCAAGAGGTTGCATGATTGATTTTCGAGGCAGTTGGGTGGAACATCTACCACTTGTTGAATTCACGTATAATAATAGCTTCTAGTTGAGCATTCAAATGGCTCCTTATGAAGCTCTTTACAGACGCAAGTGTAGGACACATCAGTGTTGATCAAAATTGGGGGAGAAAAAAATGTGAGGACCGAATTTAGTTCAAGAAATAGAGAATACTGTGCAGATTATCTAGGATCGTTTAAGAGCAGTATCGGACAGACATAAGTCTTATTCTGACTTGAAGGTGAAGGATATAGAGTTCAGTGTTTTAAGGTTTCACCTTACAAAATAGTGTTGAGGTTTGGTCACAATGGGAAATTGAGTCCAAGGTTCATTAGACCTTATCGCATCATTAAGAGAGTTAGGCTAGTGGCATATCAACTAGACTTACCTCCAGAGTTGGATCTTATTCGAGATGTTTTTCACCTGTCCATATTAAGACAATACCGATTTGACCCTTCTCATATAGTTTCGGTTGAGGAGATTGAGGTTCATTCAGATTTTTCATTTTATGAAGAATTGGTATAGATTCTTGATCTCGAGGTCAAGGTTTTACGAAAGAAATAGTTTCCACTCGTGAAGGTTTTTTCGAGAAATCACGGTTTTAATGAGGCCACTTGGGAGCTAGAAGATTTTAATGTGACAACAATATCCTTACCTTTTCCCATCAGGTAAATTTTGAGGACGAAATTTGTTTTTAAGGAGGGTAGAGTTGTCACATCCCACATTTTTATTATTAGTGGCACAAAAATTAAAATAAGGAAGTGAAGTAGTCTAGTGGTTTAATGCTCCTTAGCTATCCTAGTGGTCCTAAGTTCAGGCCCCATTGTTCACACCTTTTTATTTCATTTTTTTACACAAAAATCCATGTGATTATTAAGCTTAATGTCCACCCCATAGCTTCCATGAATAGGAGGATTCATTTCCTCCATTATGGGTTAAACTTACCATAAATTGAGGAAGCATGATCCCTTTTTTTACTCCATGTCTCCATCTCTTACCATTTCATCTCACCCTTGCCATAGAAGAGGTTCATTGAACCTATACCAAGTTGACCATCATTTCCTCTCACTCACCCACCTCTCATTGTCATCCCCTCCCCCTCTCTCCTATTTCTCTATTTTTCCTCTTCTATTCTCACCTATTTTCTCTTATTTTGCAAAACCAGCACCCTTTCTCTTTTTCACTTTTGCTTCCTTCTTCCACCATGATCGAACCTTTCACCATCGACCACCGCATCTCTTAGCAACTGTTCCTCCTCCACCTCCTTCTCTTCTCCATCGCCACCTATCGCCGCCATGACCACCACCACAAGCCACCATGAATTCTTTTCTCCTCTATCCCTCTTCATTTTATAGTAATATTTCACCTTTGTTTTGTCGAACCTCTACCATTTCTTTTCACTACACCCTTTGTTGGACTGCCACTTCACTTGTCATTGGACCACTATCGCCACCACCACCATCATCGCTGTCGGTGGTTGAGTTTCTCTTCTCTTCCTAGTGTTTTCCTCTCTTAGATGAATGGTATAATGGTCATAGAAGTTATTTTTATTTCACATGTTAACAATACTCTTTATATTCTTTGAAGGGATGAACTATAACAATAGGAGAGATTCTTAACTTTGGATCGGAGATCATCAATTCAATTGTGAAAACTGTGAGGTAAGTGTTATGGTAAGATTTTTAGTGACTTATTTATTAGTAATAAAATACCTTTGACGGATCCTAACCAATACACGTTGTTGTGTGTAAGATACATCTTTCGGGTTAAGATCCAACTAAAATCACTACTAGGGGATTGTGGCATTTTGGATCTATAAAGAAGGTGTGGGTTCAATACCATTTAGATTAAATATAATGTTGCGATAAACAAAGTATGTTAATATGAAAATTGAGATTAAACGCAAGTACAATGAGTACTTCAAAGTAGGTTTGAAAAAAACTCATCGAAAAGGACTACCAAGTAAAGCTAACCAAACAATTCTATGAAAGGATGATATATGTTGTGATGGTAGCTATAATAGTGATATATGTGTAAATCTCATCCTTATGATATGTGATACATGGCATGTGTGATACCTTTGATGATCTAAAGCATGTGATATTTATATATGTGTATGTGTAAATTTGAGATCTTGATCTAATGTGAAAAGCATGTTAAAGTGATTATAAGTGATCAATATGTGATATGTGATTATAAGAGCATGTTTACTTGCCTAAGTGTAAAAGTGAATAATATGTGTTAAAAAGATTGCCATATCACATGCTTGGGGTGGGTTTGTGAAAGGTGGAAGTAACTGACAGTTTATCTGCAAACTAGTGGTGGCTTGTCCACAAATGGTGTTTCAGATGGACGAGTTTTCTGGAACTCGGTATTGGTGTGTAGTGGAGATGGGTAGGAGATTTTAAAAAATGTAAATCATTTTAAAGTATGCATCCACATGTTCATGCATAAGTTTCAGAGTTAGAACTTGGGGTTATTGTGATGATTGATAAGTTAAGATTGATATTTTGATTTGTATGTAAATTTATTTGTGTTGGTCTCACATTGGGCCTTTTAAAGCTCACCCACTTTACTTATGTGTTTCAGATAGTCCTCGTGGTTAACACTCAAATGCGATCGTCGGTGATGCTCTTAGAAATAGTTTTATATAAATATGGATTTTTATTACACTTGGGACTTTTATGGACTTTATTACTATTTGGGATTTTATTTTATGTTAAGACTAGAGAACTGTGTCATGGGATTTTTAAACTCTGTACATTTGGACATTTTGCATGGATTATACTTGGATTGAATAAATTGGACTCTTTTCTTAATAAACCTATTTTCACAAAATTCAATATATCAAATCTGAATTTAAAAGAATCTCTAAGTTGATTTCCAAATAATAATGAAGGATTTTTTTATCAAGTTTCCAAAATTATCCTCATCGTTTTTAAAAGAAATAATAGCACGAATTTTCAAAAATGAACAAACGCGCTCCAAGTAAATGTTTTCGCTATATCTATATCCCATGGAATTGCTTAGATGGGGTCATAACATCTAGGCCCGGTTTGAGGGCTTAGACTTCTTACCCCTTCCACTATTTTTTTTTATCTTTTTTTTTTATTTATGTTTTGTTTCATAATTTAGTTAATTAATTTAAAATTTTATAACACATATATACATACTTTTTTTCACCTACCGTCCACTTATGAATTGAGAAGATATAATTTCCTTCTTAATCATTGCATCTTATTTCTAATTAAAATTCTCTAACAATTAAACTTTTATTGGTTTTACGGTTTAGTCCCTATACCTTAATGAGTCACTAATTCGGTAAAATTTTCTAACCAAAATTCAATTAATCTATAGTATAACTTCTGTAAATATTTAATAAAATATTCACAAGTTTAGTTTATGAAGACAATGTCCTAAAATTGCATTTTTCGACACCACTAACTTTCAGGCTATTACAATTCTCCCCTTCTTAAGAAATTTCGTCTCCAAAATTTACCTGAAAAGAGATGATGATACTGGGATTTCAACATTTCTTCTGGTTTCCAAGTCACTTCCTCCACACTGTGACTGCAAAACAAAATTTCACAAGTGGGACACATTTATTTCTTAGCTCTTTCACTTCACGAACTAAAATTTTAACTGGTTCTTCCTTAAAAGACAAGACGGGCTGAATTTCTAATTCTTCCATCAGAATAATATGAGATGGATACGATCGATATCTCCTAAGCATCGACACGTGAAATACATCATGTATTTTTTGCAACTCCACAGGTAACGCTAGTCGATGTGCCACTGGTCTGACCCTTTCTATAATCTCATAAGATCCGATAAATCTAAGGTTCAACTTTCCTTTATGCCCGAATAGCAGAACTTTCATCCATGGAGAAATTTTCAAAAATACTTTATTGCCCACTGAGTACTCAATATCTTTGCGTTTCATATCTACATACGATTTTTACCTGTAAAATTGTAACATCCTAAAATAGGGCCTAGGAGTTTTAGGGGTAATTTAGGACTTTTAGCCTTAGAGTATTCAAAATTTTGTGATATGGTTTATCTATATTTTTTTACTATGGTTTTAAGGAAATTAAATCAATTTCTGAAAATGCGTTTTAAATACCTTTAATTTTGAAAATAGGACTAATTTGTAAAAGGGTCAAAACTTGGACTTTTTAAGAGGCAATTAGACTCTAATTTAAAGTCCAACCTAAAACCCCCATTTATAGCTCTATTTTCACGTTAGTCTTCTCCATCTTCATACTTTAGCCATCCCTTACTCCTAAAGCTCCTCTCTTCCACTTTTTGTTCTTCAAACCTTAATTCAATTGATTTCCATCATTCCCAAAACATTAAATCTTCATAAACCTTCTAGAAAACAACTTAAAAATCCATAGATTTCATCATCTTCTTCGCGTATAGATTTTCTGAGTTTTCAACAAAAGCCCATTTTTCTTCCAACTAAGGTAACCATTCATCTTTCTATTAGTTTTTAATGTTATTTAGTCTTTAAAACTAAGTTTTTATCCATTAAATTGCATATTTTGAATAAAAGTCAAAAATTAGCTCGTTAATGGTGAATTTTGGGATTTTTAGTAAAACATGGTTTTAAAGTATTTTTCAATTAGTTTTGACATGATTAAGAGGTTATTAAAATTTTTTTGCAGTTTTGATAAAGATTTCTTGAGATTTAATGAATTTTTGGAAAATAACCAAAAATATGTTAAAAAAGTCACTACCATGAATTGAGTAGTTTTGTGTAGTTTAAAGGTTTAGAATAAGTCGTAGGTGAATTATAAGATGAATAGAGTTGACTTTAGGCAAAAATAATGAGTATTTAATGAGATATTCGAATTTTAAGTTTTCTATGTTGAAGGTTTCTATCAAAAGAGAACCTAGCTTAGGCTTGTGCTTTTGGATTGTTTGGTGTGAGTCTTTAGCTAAATTTTGATTGTGTTGTTGTGCAATTTAGTTTGTTGAAGCATTGGAATCGATTAGAGCTTCTTCAAGCAAGGCAAAAGGCAAGGAAAAGCTAGTTTAAGCTTTCAGCTTTTCGGCAAAAGTGTAATCGGTGAGTGTTTGGAAATACTACTAGTAGACATAATTCACAGTGTTAATTGGGAGCTTAGGAATAGGCTAAATCCCTATCCTAAGTTTCGAGCGTAAGTTTTATATTTCCCTTATTTTATTCTTGGTAAATTACGTGATTGTGAGAATATTTATAGATTGATTATTATGGCGCGATATTGTGATATGAGACATGTGTAATGACTATTGTGAATTGTATTGTGTTGTGGACATATTAAATATGCCGAACAATAGTGATGATGTTATGTTAGCAATATAAATGTGCAGTGAAAGTGTGCAAAAATTGGTAAGTACATATGTGTTGAATTATGGAATGTAATGCTAATGTAACAGATTATGTATGTGATAAACTGATTTTAATGCACTAATATGTGGCTGGATTTGTGATGGCTAAATGAACATTATTTTGGCACCTTAAGTGCAATTAAATGTGAATTCGATAAGCATGAATTGAGTACAAGTTTGTGATGTGAATTGATGAATACGAACAGAGATGATTTGCATTAAATAAGTAATTAAAAATGTGTAATTGTGGATATTTTCGCCTTGTGTTCTCTTTAAACCATTGGATATAGTTGGCATGCCATAGGATTGTGAGTACTCACATATATGTGTTTTGTGATTTGGGCATTGAGACCCTAGGACATGTTGGAGAGATAAGGTAATGTGAGCTAAGCTCCATTCAAAGAGACATGTTTGGTGTGTTAGAGAGTGTTAGCTTTATGCTTCACTTTTGGGATATGTTCAACTCTATGAGTCATTTAGTGTGTTGGAGATCCGTGTATCCGATGTGTGGTGATAGACCCCACTTTTATGTTTCACAGCCTCAAGTGCTAAATTATCTTAAATTGTATATATGTGTAATGTGATGTATGCATAAATGAGTATGTGGTTACTATGCAAATTATCGTTTAAATGTGATCTTATTTATAACAATTCACCCAGAATAATTCCAACCCAAAGAAAATTAGTTCATGGGTTGAACATTAGGATTCATAACAAAAAAAAGAAATTTTAGATTTTAAAAAATAAAAAACTGTTTCGTTAGTCATTTTAAAGAAAAGTTTAAATTTTTAAAACAAACTTTTGATTTATTTTTTTTTTTACCTATTTCAAATAAAAGCTTTGATCTTTAAGAAAAATAGTGTTTTTTTTAAAAGAGAAAGTTTAGATTTTTAAAATAAAAATCTATTTTTTAGTCATTTTAAATGAAAAGTTTGAATTTTTTAAAATAAAGTTTTGATCTTTTTCAACTATTTCGAAATAAAGCTTTAATTTTTAAGAAAAGTATTGATTTTTTTAAAGAAAATTTGATTTTACAAATAAAAATAAAAAAATTCTGACCACCGTATGCAGCGCCTCCACCACTAGAGGTCGGAGAGCCATTGGGCTCTTCGGTGGTGGAGACATGGCCAACATAGAAGGAGGAAGAGAAAGAGGAAGAGGTTTTTTTTTCTTTTTGAAAAGAAATGAGGTTAAAATGAAAGAATAATTTTTTTTTTCATTTGTAGGTGTCAAAAATGGGTAATTTATTCTCACTGCCTTACTTTTTAAATTTACAAAAAATGCCCCTTTTTTTGTAGCACCACCCTCATTCTCTGGCCTATTCACACATGTAATCCTTTTTTTTATTCAAACCTTCACTTTAATCCAAAATTTAAAAATTAAAAGTAAATTAATTGCTAAATCAGTCCTCTGTTTTCCATTTTTTTATATTTTAGTCTCAAAATCGAGCTATGCCATTTTGTTTCCATCTTTATTAAATTATTTACACTTATATCTTCCCTTTCATTTGCATTTATACATTATATATTTAATGTCAATTATGCACTTTATTTTAATGCTTTATATTTATTCACAGTTGTATAATTTTTATTTATTTTTATTTCGTCTTTATTTATTTTCATGTCTATTTATATTTATTTATTTTTTACACATTCCCCTTACATGCATTTTAATATTATTTATTTATGTTACTTTTATTCTTTTATGATATTATGAATAAGGTGTATTACTGTTATTATTATCATCATCATATCAATGTCTTATTTATTTTATTTATTTAAGTTTTCTTTTTATTATTTCTCCTTTTAAAAGAGTTTTAACTTTTCATTAACTTTAGCTAATTTAATAAATTTTCCTCTTTTATTACTATTCATTTTTAAAAAAGAAACTTTAGGTCTTTTTTTCATCCTATAAATGTTGAAATGAAGTTAGTTAAGTAGATGTTACATTTTAATGAAACCATAAGGTTTTTACATTTGAATTTAGGTTAGTCTTTAAGATCTTATTTACCATTTACCTTAGAAAAATTATAAATAATATGTAGGGTTTTTTTAAGGGTTTAAAATAATTTTAAATATCGTATAGGATTCCTCTTTAGAATCTTAAATTAATATGTAAATATTACTTAGGAATTTGTTCAAGATTAAAACTAAAGATTTTTGTAGGTGAATTGTAAATCATGAGTAGGTCTTTCTAAGTATTTTATTTTATTTTAAAAACTTTTTAAGAAAACTAATAAATGTTATTTAAGATATATTATTTTAGGATTTAATCGAATTTAAAACTTAGATCAAGAATTTTAAAGTAAGATAAATCATAAACCCGGCATAGGATACTTTCGTAAGATCTTGATAGGTTCAACGTTATTAATTAGATCTTTTAAATAATAATAATATATTGAATAAGTTGTAGATAAATTTTAATATTTCTCTTAATTTATTGGTAATTTCTAGGTTGTTTTAGAATTCTAAAATGGAATTAATTGTAGGAATTGAAGGTATTTTATTAGAATTATTTAAGTATCCTTTAGGATTCCCGTTAAAAGTAAAAATCTCTAATTTAAGTTCAAATTAGATAAATCGAGTTACAAGTAAACCGGAGGAACTTTCTTTATAGTTTTAATTTAAGATTTCCTTAAGATTTTAGCCTAGATTAAGACATAAATATGCTTAAATAAAAAAACCTAGCTCCTAAGACCCCGTAGGACTATCCCCAAATAGGTGTTGTGCGGGTGCTATAACCTTCCCCACATGTAACCGTCCTCCCGAACCCGAAATTTGGTGATGAGATTGAGTCTAGACTTTTAGGATTTTTCGTAGTATTAATTCTAGATTTTTAGATGATAGGTGGCTAACCAACCTAGCCCTAATTGGTTAGTGGCGACTCTACATAAATTTAGGGCCTCCGTGTCTAGCTTTGCTTACTAGGAGTCCGTACTCTTATGTAGGCAACGTTATGACAACATTGGCGACTCCACTAGGGACGTTAGTGAGTCGACTTACTTAGGTTTGAGAGTTAGGTATTTTTTAGTATTTATGCATATTAGATTTATTTATTCGTGCATTAATTTATTTAATTGTCTAATGTCATTTTAAATTGTTGAATATGTGTTAAATATTGATTTATTTGTTCATTTCATTTACTTATCCTATGTTGATATGTATGCCAATGTGTTTGTTTATTCTTTTATCGATGAAATTGATTAATGTGTATGCCGACTCTACTATCGTGGGGCGACTATAATTGTCATTCATTATTGCATCTTGCTTTCAGTCCTATGCCCGGGCCCATCCCGTTTAGGAGGAGTAGCCTTAGGCTTTCTTGTGGCAATATGTCACCACATAAGTTTAAGGACTACTCCATGGTTAAGATGAACATAGATGTTCATGTAGCAAATTTTACAATTTACTCTGTGAAAGTCTTACCACCCAAAGGCCAACCCTTCTTAAAGGGGAACGCATCCCTATGCATGTCATATTTAAGCCTTGGGATCCCGGTGCATTAGAGTCAGCCATAAGCCAGCATGTAATGACCATTTTAAATGTGAAGCCTAGACATAAGATCCGTACCTTACCCATCGTAATAATACCCTATAGTACCTCATGAGCAATTATTTGTATATTTTGTGTTTAAATTTGTTCGCAATGCTTTATGATTTAATTTTGCATTTTTTTCCATTTGACTTTATTGTTTTTTTATTGAATTTGTTTTCTTGTCTCTGTGTCTCTCCATGGCATAATTCATGCATCATTTAAATACTTGGGGCATAGTGTTGCATCTATATTCAACATAAACACACTTCGAGAAGATTTAGTTGTTCGGCATGGGGTAGAAAATATAGGGATTGTAACATTCATTTCATAAGCATCAAAGCATTAGAGACCAAACATCAATACAGAGTCCCTTATATAGGCTATCGAGACCTTAAACATGCATTAGAAAAGGGTCGGGACTAAACCGAATACATACAAATTTTTTCCAAAAACTCAAATATTTTCAAAGAAGTACAGGTCAGACACCCATGTGAACAGGCCGTGTGCCTTACACGGCATTAGACACTCACGTGTGTCTAGACTGTGTAAAAACAGGGCATACATACTGACTTGCTCACACGGCCATAAGACACGCCCGTGTGTCTTGGCCGTGGTCAAGTCTGACTTGGGCCACACGCCCGTGTGCCTTGGCCATGCTCGAGCCTGACTTACAATTGTAGGGTACCCCACGGGACACATGGCCGTGCAACATGACCATGTGTCGCACACGGCTGAGACACACACCTGTATCTCTGTCCGTGTGGACAAAAATAGGCCATTTGAATAGCCAATTTGCCACCCTAATTGGGTCAAACCTACAAGCACCAAACCAAGCATATTTGTACACCAATTTCAGCCAATCTCTATACTAAAACATGCATTATTCATGCCTTTACAATATCAATAAAATCCAACCTTAATTCATCAACCAAATCATACCAAAACCTAAACTAAAATCATACGAAAACACATGTTTCAATACATCATTCAATCTCATGCTCAAAACTTACCAAAACTCATCAACACTGACCATTTCATTTGGTCATTCAAAACATACCATATAACATTTCCAACCATAAGTTCAAAAATGAGCTACCCATATCATGTGGCATAATATATTCATTACAAAACTTAACCAAATTACTTCTAGCCTATACATGCCATACTTCAATATATACATTTCCAAAAGTACCAAAACAAAGTTCGATAGAGTGGTGATGATCCTTGACAATCCCCAAGCTCACAGTAGCTTCGATATCTATAAAACAATGCAAACACATACAAAGTAAGCTTTCGAAAGCTGAGTAAGCCATATACAAGTAAACTTATCATTTAAAGCATACAAACATCATCAAATTACTTATACTTTGTAGTCAAATACCAACACCAACTTCTTATTCATATACTTAGATCATAGATCATCATTTGCACATATACTTACCTTTCACTTTCAAATATAGTACACAATTCAAACATACCTAAATCGAATACAATTTCACAAAGTCTTTTATTTTCTCAGAATGCCCATTTGAACCATTCGGAAACGTAAGGATACGCGGATAGCTCAAAAAGTATTTACAATGCCAAAGTCCTAGATGTGGTCTTACATGTAATCAAACATCGATGCCACTGTCCCAGACAGGGTCTTACAGGAAATCAGATATGATGCCAATGTCCCGGACATCGTCTTACACGTAAAACAAAAGTCGATGCCAATGTCCCAAATGTGGTCTTACACGACAACACATATCGAAAAATCCTATGTCATGACATATGTATCCTAACTATTCCTAAGGTTTGTACGGGGCTTTTCAAATGTCGGAACTTTGTCGATACTTTCTCGAATAGCACATATTTAACTCGAACACTCATTCATCACAATTCCATAACATATAAATAATAAGAATTCAATTCAAACACGTTTATCTGTATATCAACTTACCTCATACGGATTCGAATGGACGAAATCGGTTACTCGACAACTTTCAACTTTCCCTGATCTAATTTCGTATTCTTTAATTCTCGATCTATATAAATTCAAATTTAACTCATTCAATCACAATTTCATCAAAAGCAATCCATAAACACATATTTAGGGTAATTTCCAAACTAACCCTCATATTTTCACATTTGACACTTTAGTCCCTAATTCACAAAATCACAAAATACACATAATTTGCATATACTCATGCTTGGCTGAATATTCATAGCACTCATACAAGTCCACACATTTCATTTATTTCACATTTTAGTCCCTCAATTTACAAATTTCACAATTTAGCCCATTTTATTCAAATTCATCAAAAATCCAAAGACAAAACACCAAACATATCTTCCACTTATCCACAAATAACTTCACAAAACTTATAGTTCCATCAATGGAACATTTTAAAATCATCTACAAAATCAGAAATTGAGACATGGGCTTGATAGTATTCGAAGCAAGGATTGCAAAAACATAGAAATTATCAAAAACCGAACAAAATACATACCTAAATCAAAGGAATCCAAGGCCGAACCCTAGGTAACCTTTTCTCTTTTCTTTTCTTTGTATTTTCTGCTATATAAACATATTATGGCCTATTTTCATACTTTAGTTTTTTTATAATTACCTTAATAAACATTTTACCAATTTTCCCTTTCATTAAAACATAAATAAACATTTATATTAAGGCCATTAATGTCCATTGTACATATAAATGGCATAATAACCAGATAATGACCTCTCATTAACAAATACAAATCAAATAGGCACTTTTAACATATAGCAGGCAACTTTTACATTTTACGCGATTAGGTCCTTTTTGCAAATTAAGCACACAATCGATTTAATTTTCACACAAAACTTTCACACATGCTAATTCATATATCAAAAAAATGGAAAATAATGTTTAAATATTTTTCTAACTAGGATTTGTGGTCCCAAAACCACTATTTCAACTAGGGTCTAAACCGGACTGTTACAGGGATAAGAGCGAGAATGTCAGAGGATACCCAGAGCAGAAAAGTCGATTGCCAGATACCTAGTTTTGACTCAAGCCTACCTCAGATAGTCCACATGGACTATATGAGGAATCACAGTGGATGAGTTAAAGGGAATATGGCAATCATGGGACGAGTTTAAGAAAATGTGCTTCTCGGACAAGTATGGCAATGTAGCACAACTTTTGTTTGTTAAACCGGATGATGCCTTGTTGAAGGCCATGGTACATTTTTGGGATCCCACTTATAGGTGTTTTACGTTCAATGAAGTGGATATGGTACCGACTATTGAGGAATATTCTACCCTTCTCCACTATGACTTTAGATATCCGCTCAGGATATATTGGAATCAAAATGTCGATTTTCGAGGACCCTTAGCCAATCTGATGGGATCACCTGTAGATACGGTGAAAGCAAGATTAAAAGATAAAAATGGTCCATGCATTTCCTGGTCTGACATTAGGGATGCTATGGGAAAGGCCACTAGTGATAGACATTTGGCACTATTTGCGTTTGTCGTATACGGGCTGATTGTGTTCCCAAAAGCTCTGGGATATGTGAGCGTGAAGCTAGTTGATTTTATGTTTTAGATTGAAAAAGGGGCAAATCCTGCTCCAACAATCTTAGCTGAAATCATCATTTCACTCAATTCTATCAGAAGGAAAGAAGACGGGCGTTTCTTAGGATGCACAAAGTTTTTGTTCATGTGGATGAAAAGCCATTTTAGGTGCCTCTATAAGCGCTTTTGTCAGGTGTTTGTTCCTTCGACCAGGCCTATAGGGGAATTTCTGGAAAGCGAGTGGCCTCCAAATCAATTGATTGAGGAATAGGTTCAAAACCTTAGTACATTGACAAACCAAGAAATAGAACGGAGGGCTCCATGGATGATTCGGAGCATTGTACTCATCGGGTGTTGTGGTCATTTGTGGGTTCCCTTAATTGGCATATGATGAGGCATCTATTATTCCTCATTGATGGTTTTGAGCCAATATGGGAAGCTTCAGTTCAGGACCCAAGATTTTGGAAGAAATTGGAAAAATTACGAATCAAGTGGGATCAAACCTTGAGCCTGCAATCAGGAACCTTTTTCAACTATTCCCCCTCGGAAACGTATATCTAGTGGCGCCTAAAAAGAAGCAAAATCTCTGTGTCAACGCAATTCAAAGGAAAGAGGAAGGCCTCAGATGACATAGCAGAGCTAACAAAAAATACACGTGATTTAGAGATGCATTTGAGGGGGAGAGATAAAGAGGTCAGACTGCAACAAGAGCAGCATTAGGAAAATGTAAAGGAAAAGGAGGAAGAAATCATGAGACAACAACAGCAACACCGGTCAGACATAAAGGGAAGAGAGGAAGAACTAAAAATACATTTAGAATGACGTCAACGAGAAAGATCTGACTTGTTTGCTCAGAATTAGAGGTTGGAGGCGGATCTGAGTCTGCGGGCTAATGAACTTCAGAAAGCACGAGAACAGGAGCGAACCTGGAGAAGGGTGTCTAATGAGAAAACTGTTGAAATGAAGGTGCTAGAGGGGGAATTTTTCGTCTTACCAAAGAATTACAGAAAAAAGAAGAGCAAAACAAAGAGGTCACGGAAGAATATATGGAGATTGTGGAGCGCTTTATCGTACTGGAACAAATGGCAATAAGTCCACAAGAGGTGTTTCAACAATGTCCAGGGAAGGGTCAGGTTTCTGCTCAGCAAGCCGAAGACATATGTGAACAGATTGAAGAACTCAAAAAAGAATCTACCCCTTTTGTGACTAGGGATGAGCCTGCAATGAAACTTCTGGAGGTGGCTTAGGCACATTACCAAAAGTTCATCAAGCTCACAAAGAGGAAGAAGAAGAACGGTGAGTAAAGATTTGCCTTAAGGCAATAGAATCGATTAGGATTTTCTTTAAGTATGAAAGAAAAACAAAAAAAAAATTTGTAAGCCGAACATTTTTCGAACCTTCTATGAAAGAAAATGTTTATATTTGAGTATATTTATGACAATATGCCCCAATTTTAATCATTTATTCATTCATCCATTCATTCACTCATTCGCTAATTTGTTTATACAAAAACATTATTTAAAACAATAAAAAGAACATTTTTTTATGGAAAATCCAAATAACTTTCTAACTCTAGAAATAAATTTCATTTGAAAAAGGACCAAGGATAACTCACCAGTATAACACCCACTCAAAAGCCAAGAAGATGACGAAAGAAGAATTAGCACGCATGGCCAAACTAGAGAAACAGATGGAAAGGATGATGGAAATGATGACGACAATGGTCAAAAGCAAGGCCAAGGTAGATGAAAGAGGTGGCACTTTGGACAATCCAATCTCTCTTTACATTGATACAGGGGTATATCGCAAAGATTTACCGTTTCAAGCTCCAGGTGTGGCCATTCAAATCCCAAGAGTAAACGAGTTGCCTACAAGCGAGGAGCTGAGAAAAGTGGACAAGGGAAAGTAGATTATGGATAAAGAAGCTCATAAATTTAGCCTAACTAAGGAACATTTGAAAGCCATTGAAAGATTAGACACCTTCAGATATATAGAAGCAAAAGGCCTACGGTCGTCCCACCAAAATTCGAAGTTCCTAACTTTGAAATTTTCAATGGCAACAGTTGCCCCATTACTCACATAGCCATGTACTGTAGGAAAATGGTTGCTTACTCCAAAGATGAAAAACTGCTAATGCACATATTTCAAAATAGTTTGACTAGATCTATAGCTCGCTAGTATGTAAAGTTGGACAGGAGCAGGATTCGAACTTGGGGAGAGCTCGCACAGGCCCCAAACCACCTAACTTTGTAGAACATGGAAAAGAAGTCAAATGAGAGTTTTAAGGAATACACATAACAGTGGAGAGACCTGACATCACAAGTACAACCCTCCCAGCTTACGAAAAATGGGACTATTGTTCTGTTTGTTCGTACGCTAAAAGGCATATACTACACAGGATGGTAGGAAATGACCCTAAGACCTTCACGGATATGGTTTTATCCGGAGAAATAATAGATAATGCATTGAAGTCGGGTAAAATAGTTGACCCTTTAAGCGCGAAGAGAGGTGTTGTTGGGAAGAAAAAGGAAGCAGAAACGCAAACAATCGCACCGAATAGATATCCATACTCTTACTTTCCATACCCGAGCCCAATACCTCTACACCCCTAATACCTAGCTGTAAATGCTACCAATACTTCACCGTTTATGTATTATCCACTTGTACCCGTTACAAATCCCCCGTATTAACCATGCCAACCCAGTCCCCACAGACCCAAGCTCCATTAAGACCACCACTGGAAAGGCCTGTGTTTGATCCAATTCACATCTCCTACGCAGAAATTTTTCTGATTCTAGTGAAGAAACATCTCCTTATACTCGCACACAATGAACCAATGTAACCGCCATTTCCAAAGTAGTATGATGCCAATGCTCGATGTGAGTATCATTCTAGCAATCCTAATCATACCATTGAGAACTGCTTAGTGTTAAAATATAAAGTGCAAGATCTTATAAGGGTAGGAAAGATAAATTTCCAGCGAGAGAATACATCGGATGTTAACACAAATCCGTTACCTAACCACAATCGAACAGTTAATGTTATAACTAAAGAAAAGAGCCTTCAAAGGAGAAAAGTGGAAGAAATCACAACATCACTCTAACAACTCTTCGACATCTTGAGGAAGTCAAATCTAATTCACGTCGAGCCACCCAAGTCTGTAATGGGAATTGATATGGATCAAATCTACAAATTCCACCAAGGAGCTTGAGGACACTCTATCCAAGTTTGTCCAACGTTTAGGGAACATATACAATGTCTCTTGGATTCTTTCCAACTAGAGATACGGGAGGGTGTTAAGACCAATGAGATAAACACGATAGATGCGAAACCTATCACTATCGTCTATGGAAAAATAAACCCTATTAAGAAAAAGTCTACCTCAAAGGTCGTACAGGATTATTTGTTGGTCATCAGGGTTCCCGACCCTTTTAAGTATAGAGATGACCAATGAGTTCCTTAGAGATATGTTTATGAGGTGTTTGGATCTGATGCCTCGAACTCAAGACTTAGTGGCATAAATCCAAGTAGACGTTGTTACAAGCCAAACACAGTGGGGAAAGAACCCCGTGGTAAGGAAGTGATTTCAGAAAATCAACCAGAAATTGACGATAATGAAGCTGATAAGGAAACAAGGGAGGACCAAAATGGAGAAGTCAAGAATGATGAAGTTAACAAATTTTTGCATCTGATAAAGCACGGAGAGTATAGCATAGTCGAGTAGTTGAACAAAACACCAGCAAGAATTTCTTTATTATCACTAATTTTAAACTCGGAGCCACACAGGGAGACTCCTATTTGAGTTCTAAAATAAGCTTATGTCACTCACAACGTGTCAATAGATAATGTCAGTCACTTAGTAGGGAACATTTTGGCCCCAAATAACATATATTTCAATGATGATGAAATACCCCCAGATGGAAGAGGAGGTACCAAGGCACAACACATCTTAGTAAAGTGTAAATCCTATTACGTGGCAAGGGTCCTGATCAACAATAGGCCATCGATCAATGTCCTGCCTTTGTAAACATTGTCCAAGCTACCCGTGGACACCTCGTACATGGTATCGAGTCCTTTAGTGGTGTGAGATTTTGATGGCACCAAAAGAAGCGTGATTAGCAAAATAGAGATTCCCTTATTGGTAGGAGCCATTAATTTACTTATTCTCTTTCAGATGATGGATATAATACTTCTTACAGTATGTTTTTGGGACGCCCCTAGATTTATTTGAATGGGGTGGTACCATTGTCCTTGAACCAAAGATTGAAATTTGTAGTCAATTAGAATTTGTGCATCATGCGAGGCGAAGAGGACCTGTTGGTAGCTAGCTTGCCAAATTCTCCTTTCATAGAAGTGGATGATGATGCAATAAAGAGTTCCTTCCAAACCTTTGAGGTGGCCACTGCGTCTTACGTGACAGAGGGAATGCAAGCCACTAAGCCTCATGTGCCACGAACAACGAACATGTTATTTGTCCAGACAATAGAGAAGGGTTGGCAAATCCACTTAGGTTTGGGAAAAGACCTACAAGGTATCTCAAAACTCATTTTTGTTCCCACTCAAAAGGATACAAGAAGGTTGGGATATAAGCCCACGAGGGAGGATGTCGAGAGGATGTGTAAAAAGTGGAGTGCAAAGAGGTTGACTCGCATGGCTAGAAAGAAGGTGGTGGAACCTCCTTTGATTTGTCCTCCACTATCTAAGACCTTTTACTCAGTAGGATTTGAGCACCAAGAAAGGACCCCGGCCAAGTTAATGACTAATGAAGATGTAGTGAATCTAAACATGATTGGCGATAGGGTACCGATGTCAAGAGACTAGGTTTGCTATGACCTTTCTGCCTTGGACAACTGGTAGCTCATACCATTACCTGCTATCCTTGAATCCTCCGATATGTAATCATTTTTAAGAGTTTTTATATCACAGTTTAATACCATTCAGTTAATTTAATTTCCTTCAAAAATCCATGTAAAATTATTTTCTCTTTAATGAAATCAGGTTTGGATCATGTCCCTAATCACTTTTATTCATTTAATTATTTTTATTCATAAACCAATATATGTAACACCCCTTACCCATATCCAAGGCCAGAATAGGGTACGAGGCATTACCAGACTTAACAATACACATAGACGAAAACCGGGCCATAAAATTTTATTTAATTTAAAACTTTTCGAACACATGCATAACAAGCAAAGCTAACTATATCATTACATCAAAATATATGACATAGCATGATTAATTAAACTTATAAACCATAATGGATAAGGACCACATCTCATAATCATATACAATAACTCAATGCAGACTGATACGTATGGTCAAAATTATAATAAAAATACATATCACAAACCAACTTCCTATACATGCCATTCACTTGATATTTCTAATATTTGAATTAATTCTCCCAAAAATGATAGTTTGATAGTGTGATTTTGCCTCCGACGATCTCCAACCCCGAGCTGACCTGCCAATACTAAAGAAATGGAGAGGATGGGTAAACTTTAAACTTAGTAAGTTCATATGAAAATAATAAGCAATTACTACCAAGCTTTTCAAGATAAAACACTATAATTGTACAATTACACATACTCAGGTTAAGCTGTGTTATTGAGTTACAATTACTAAATCATTCATATCTGAAGCTACAAGACTCCAAATTTAGTTTCGTTAATTTTCCTTGAAACTAGATTCATATATATTTCTCCCATAAAATTTCCAAAATTTTTGGTTTATCCAATTAGTACAGTTTATTAGTTAAATTTTCCCCTGTTTCAGAGTACGACTACTCTGACCTCTTTGCACTACGAACCAAATTTCTCCCTGTACAGGATTCCAACGACCATGCCATTTGTTTCCCTTAAAAATAGACTCAACAAGGAATCCATTCATGTAAAATATGACTCTTAATAATTTTTTTACAATTTATGGTGAATTTATAAAGTCAAAACAGGGGATCTCGAATTCATTCAGATCCTGTTTCACAAGAATTCAAATATCACACAATATAGAATTCTTTTGCTTCCCATGTTTCTTTAATGTGAAAATAGACTCATTAAGCTTTATTTTCATATATCATTTTCATTTTTATTCAACTTCCACAATTTTTTGTGAATTTTCAAAGTCACGCAACTGCTGCTGTCCAAGACAATTTTATTGCTAATTCACTCTTTCACACTTTCTTTGTATTAACCTCATTTTAACATACATATCACAAATCATTTTCACCACATTTCATACATCACAAGTATACGCCCATGATTACAAGGTCAAAAGGTCACCATAAAATCATCCTCATGTATAACTTACTTGCTTATAACCTTACCACATCCCGGTCACTTAATGAACACATTATTCACATAAGCAAATTCCTGCACTTATTCATCACAAAACTCACAAACAGTACATAGTAAGTCTCCCGTTGAACACTTCGGATCAATCCTCGATACTTGGTGGTTTCAGCACATAGCTCTACCCATCATAAAGTTCGGCTCTCTTGTACACATGGTGAACACTTAGTATCACCCATGTGACCTAGCCAGTTTATCTCGTAGCTCTCTTGTCTACATGGTTTCCTTCACCTGGAACCACGCATGCGACCTAGCTACATATATCCCGTAGCTCTCTTGTCTACATGGTGTACACATAGTATCACCCATGTGACCTAGCTACATCATAATGTCTCGTAGCTCTCTTGTACACATGATGTGCACTCAGCACCATACATGTGACCGAGCTACATACCATCTGTATCATCCAATCTTTCCGAAGGTTCAACCAGGATTTCTCTCTCTTTTCCAACAATTTCACCAATCAAGTAATTATCAACAAACATATTTCCAATATGTTACAAATTTATTCATAGTCCTTTTTCAATTTTCAATTTGCAGCAAATAGTCAATCTATAGGTAGCCACATTTCATATGATAACAAAATATAATAAAATAAAATGAATCGATAAATTATTTACGTACAAACTTGTCAAAATATCATCAGGTACAACCGTGCAACAATTCATACAACCCAGGTAATAGTAATTTAACACTCAATTCTTGTAACAATAATTTTCCATTCAATTTCACATGACACAACTAGTATTACATTTTTTTTTTATATCATACACACCATCCATCAACTTCTCTTAAACATATTAAATCATACAATTTATGCCATATCAATAGAGAATTACAATTCATGCATGGTATTGCATTATTATTAACACACGAACTTACCTCGATCTAGAAGCAGCAATTTACTATTTTAGTCCATAACCTTGTATTTTCCCGATTTAATCTCGAGTCTCGACTTCCTTCATCTATAATATCACATTTTGCCTAATAATTAGTCACATTATTCATACGGGTCCAAAAATCATATTTTTACAAATTTGCATTTTGACCCTAAACTTTTGCATATTTGCACTTTTGCCCCAAGGTTCGGAAATTAAACTTCATCCTATTTTCTTATGTTTTATGACATGCTGATCATTTTTCCCTTCTATGGCAACATCAAATTCTCACTCTAGCACATAGTTATGAACAATAACAACTTTTACCGATTAAGCCCTTTTACTTGTTTTCACTTAAAATCGAGTAGCACAAGTTGTTTAACATAATTTAAAACCCCATATTCTATCATAAAACTCCAAAATACACAAATTTCACCTATGGGTATTTTTCCAAATACGAACCCTAGGTTGAATTATTGCTAGCATAAGCTAAATCAAGTTACTGGGACTCCAAAAACGTAAAAATCATTAAAAACGGGACTAGAACGGACTTACAATCGAGCTTGAAAGCTTGAAAAACCCTATCCATGGTTTCTCCATGCAAATTTCGGCCTTGGTGAAGAAGATGAGCCAAATTGGCTTTTAATTTTGGGTTTTAATTCATTTTACCCCTAAATGACCAAAATGCCCTTACTACTAAACTTTCCAAAAATTCCATCCATGTCCAATTTTTGTCCATAGACTTAGAAATTGGTCAAATTCTATTTAAGTCCTCCTCATTAATATTCCAAAGCAATTTCATACTAAAACTTCTAGAATGCAAGTTTTGCAAATTATTCGATTTAGTCCCTAATTTCAATTTAAGCACTTTATGCATAAAATTTCTTCACGAAATTTTCACACAATCATGCAATAATATCATAGACCTCAAAATAATCATAAAATAATTATTTCTATCTCATATTTGTGGTCACAAAACCACTATTCCGATTAGGCCCTAATTCGGGATATTACAACTCTCCCCCCTTTAGGGATTTTCGTCCTCGAAAATCTTACCGGAAAAGTGGTCTTCACTTAGATTCCTAAATTTCACATTCGGTGCTGAAGAACCTTCACTCAGGCGGTGCCTCCAATATATCTCTTTAATTTCTCGTATATTCTGAAAGCTTACGGACTCATCTCTCAATTGTTCTTAAATTTTCAACCCTTCTCCGTTTCCCTTGTCATCTTGACATAAAACCAGATCTCAATTTGGTTAATGGAGACTAGAATTCCAAAAAATCCAGCAATCAAAGGGATCTGCACTCTTTCGAAATAATTATACAGATTTTCATCATCAATAAATCACAATCCAATAACATCTTAATCAAATTACAGTACACGTCATTACTCTCTGAATGAATAGGCAAATTTGCACTGTGAGCTTCATACAATTCTTTCTGTATAAGCCTCGGAATAATAATACCATGAATCAGATCCAATCTGAAATTCAACATCAGAAGTCGATCCTCACTGTACTCTTTTAGTTTACTACTCACTATCACATTTTCCTCTTTCCGCTATGGAAATAATTCTGATATAGCCTCAAAAATAATCCTTTCTTCCAGTTACAAAACAATTCATCATATATATATACATGTAACACAGTTTTCATCATAGCAATCATATCTCAATCATGTCATTCATTTCGAGTAACTAACATTCATATTGGTTTAATGCCCACTTTACAGTTATCTCATTTAGTCAAGTATAATTATGCATGTATCCTATGTTTTTTGGATAGCTTGACTTATCCATTCATCTACTCGAACAAATCATACTCATGACATCATATAAGGATTAAACAAACATAGATATTTGCATCACAATCGCAACTTTCATTTCGTGCATCATCATATACATAATTTTATTCGAACACCTTCGCATCACATTGAACATGGTCAGTGCAGCTCGGTTGGAGAGTACCTCTGTCTAAACAAGAAGGTGCTCATACGTGTCGGGAGACATCACACTATCACAGATCAGTGGCATGTATAGCTGGACTTTTACACTTGCTAGGTTAGTCCGAGAACCGACTAAACCATAGCTCTGATACCACTAAATGTAACACCCCTTACCCATATCCGAGGCCGGAATAGGGTACGAGGCATTACCAGACTTAACAATACACATAGACGAAAACCGGGCCATAAAATTTTATTTAATTTAAAACTTTTCGAACACATGCATAACAAGCAAAGCTAACTATATCATTACATCAAAATATATGACATAGCATGATTAATTAAACTTATAAACCATAATGGATAAGGACCACATCTCATAATCATATACAATAACTCAATGCAGACTGATACGTATGGTCAAAATTATAATAAAAATACATATCACAAACCAACTTCCTATACATGCCATTCACTTGATATTTCTAATATTTGAATTAATTCTCCCAAAAATGATAGTTTGATAGTGTGATTTTGCCTCCGACGATCTCCAACCCCGAGCTGACCTGCCAATACTAAAGAAATGGAGAGGATGGGTAAACTTTACGCTTAGTAAGTTCATATGAAAATAATAAGCAATTACTACCAAGCTTTTCAAGATAAAACACTATAATTGTACAATTACACATACTCAGGTTAAGCTGTGTTATTGAGTTACAATTACTAAATCATTCATATCTGAAGCTACAAGACTCCAAATTTAGTTTCGTTAATTTTCCTTGAAACTAGATTCATATATATTTCTCCCATAAAATTTCCAAAATTTTTGGTTTATCCAATTAGTACAGTTTATTAGTTAAATTCTCCCCTGTTTCAGAGTACGACTACTCTGACCTCTTTGCACTACGAACCAAATTTCTCCCTGTACAGGATTCCAACGACCATGCCATTTGTTTCCCTTAAAAATAGACTCAACAAGGAATCCATTCATGTAAAATATGACTCTTAATAATTTTTTTACAATTTATGGTGAATTTATAAAGTCAAAACAGGGGATCTCGAATTCATTCAGATCCTGTTTCACAAGAATTCAAATATCACACAATATAGAATTCTTTTGCTTCCCATGTTTCTTTAATGTGAAAATAGACTCATTAAGCTTTATTTTCATATATCATTTTCATTTTTATTCAACTTCCACAATTTTTTGTGAATTTTCAAAGTCACGCAACTGCTGCTGTCCAAGACAATTTTATTGCTAATTCACTCTTTCACACTTTCTTTGTATTAACCTCATTTTAACATACATATCACAAATCATTTTCACCACATTTCATACATCACAAGTATACGCCCATGATTACAAGGTCAAAAGGTCACCATAAAATCATCCTCATGTATAACTTACTTGCTTATAACCTTACCACATCCCGGTCACTTAATGAACACATTATTCACATAAGCAAATTCTGCACTTATTCATCACAAAACTCACAAACGAAGACATAGTAAGTCTCCGTTGAACACTTCCGGATCAATCCTCGATACTTGGTGGTTTCAGCACATAGCTCTACCCATCATAAAGTTCGGCTCTCTTGTACACATGGTGAACACTTAGTATCACCCATGTGACCTAGCCAGTTTATCTCGTAGCTCTCTTGTCTACATGGTTTCCTTCACCTGGAACCACGCATGCGACCTAGCTACATATATCCCGTAGCTCTCTTGTCTACATGGTGTACACATAGTATCACCCATGTGACCTAGCTACATCATAATGTCTCGTAGCTCTCTTGTACACATGATGTGCACTCAGCACCATACATGTGACCGAGCTACATACCATCTGTATCATCCAATACATGTGACCGAGCTACATACCATCTGTATCATCCAATCTTTCCGAAGGTTCAACCGGGATTTCTCTCTCTTTTCCAACAATTTCACCAATCAAGTAATTATCAACAAACATATTTCCAATTGTTACAAATTTATTCATAGTCCTTTTTCAATTTTCAATTTGCAGCAAATAGTCAATCTATAGGTAGCCACATTTCATATGATAACAAAATATAATAAAATAAAATGAATCGATAAATTATTTACGTACAAACTTGTCAAAATCTCATCAGGTACAACCGTGCAACAATTCATACAACCCAGGTAATAGTAATTTAACACTCAATTCTTGTAACAATAATTTTCCATTCAATTTCACATGACACAACTAGCATTACATTTTTTTTTTATATCATACACACCATCCATCAACTTCTCTTAAACATATTAAATCATACAATTTATGCCATATCAATAGAGAATTACAATTCATGCATGGTATTGCATTATTATTAACACAAGAACTTACCTCGATCCAGAAACGGCAATTTACTATTTTAGTCCATAACCTTGTATTTTCCCAATTTAATCTCGAGTCTCGACTTCCTTCATCTATAATATCACATTTTGCCTAATAATTAGTCACATTATTCATACGGGTCCAAAAATCATATTTTTACAAATTTGCATTTTGACCCCTAAACTTTTGCATATTTGCACTTTTGCCCGAAGGTTCGGAAATTAAACTTCATCCTATTTTCTTATGTTTTATGACATGCTGATCATTGTTCCCTTCTATGGCAACATCAAATTCTCACTCTAGCACATAGTTATGAACAATAACAACTTTTACCGATTAAGCCCTTTTACTTGTTTTCACTTAAAATCGAGTAGCACAAGTTGTTTAACATAATTTAAAACCTCATATTCTATCATAAAATCCAAAATACACAAATTTCACCTATGGGTATTTTTCCAAATACGAACCCTAGGTTGAATTATTGCTAGCATAAGCTAAATCAAGTTACCGGGACTCCAAAAACATAAAAATCATTAAAAACGGGACTAGAACGGACTTACAATCAAGCTTGAAAGCTTGAAAAACCCTATCCATGGTTTCTCCATGCAAATTTCGGCCTTGGTGAAGAAGATGAGCCAAATTGGCTTTTAATTTTGGGTTTTAATTCATTTTACCCCTAAATGACCAAAATGCCCTTACTACTAAACTTTCCAAAAATTCCATCCATGTCCAATTTTTGTCCATAGACTTAGAAATTGGTCAAATTTCTATTTAAGACCTCCTCATTAATATTCCAAAGCAATTTCATACTAAAACTTCTAGAATGCAAGTTTTGCAAATTATTCGATTTAGTCCCTAATTTCAATTTAAGCACTTTATGCATAAAATTTCTTCACGAAATTTTCACACAATCATGCAATAATATCATAGACCTCAAAATAATCATAAAATAATTATTTCTATCTCATATTTGTGGTCAGAAAACCACTATTCCGATTAGGCCCTAATTCGGGATATTACAATATAGATACTCATAATTATTTTAGGGATATACCTCATGAATTGATTAATGATCCAAATGACATCTTTGAATCAAATTCTCATAATTATGTTCACTATAATGATCATGAGACAGAAGAGGAGGAATTTGTACCAGATGAGTTTTTGAGGCTAGTTGAACAAGAAAAGAAGCTTATAGAACCCCACTTAGAGGGAACAGATTTGATCAATCTAGGTGATAATGACGTAAGAAATTAAATTAGGTCTGGAACCACTCTCATGCCAGAGTAAAGTCAATTATTGAAGGATCTACTTGTTGAGTTCTCAGATGTGTTTACATGGTTATACCAAGATATGCCGAGTTCAGACACCAATATCGTGGAACACAAGCTACTTTTGAAATCAAATTGCAAGCCCGTACACTAGAAGTCGAGAAGGATAAAACTTGAGATACTGTTGAAGATTAAAGAAGAGGTTAAAAAACAATTCGATACAGGATTTCTAAAAGTAGCTAAATACCCAGAGTGGGTGGTGAATATTGTACCAGTGCCTAAAAAGGATGGGAAAGTCAGAATGTGCATCGATTATAAATATTTGAATCGAGCCAGCCCCAAGGACAATTTTTCATTACCTCATATAGACACACTAGTGGACAACACTGCTAAACATTATTTTTTCTCTTTCATGGATGGATTCTCGGGGTATAATCAAATCAAAATGGTGAGGGAGGACATGAAAAAGACCACATTCATCACGACCTGGGGAACTTTTTGTTACAGGGTCATTTCATTTGGTTCCAAAAATGCTAGGGCCACGTATCAACGAGTAATGGTGACACTATTTCATGACATGATGCATAAATAGATTAAAGTTTATGTTGACGATATGGTATAAAAGTCCACTAGGGAGGAAAGTCATGTGGAAAACCTCTGCAAACTATTTGAAAAATTGAGGAAATATAAATTAAGATTGAATCCAGTAAAATGTACTTTCGGGGTAAAGTTGGAAAAGCTGTTAGGTTTCATAGTGAGTGAACGAGGAATTAAAATAGATCCGAAAAAGGTTCAAGCAATTTAAGATTTGACACCCCCTAAAACTCAAAAAGAGGTAAGAGTTTTTTTAGGACGGTTTAATTACATGTCTCATTTCATCTCACGGTTGAAGGATAAATGTGATCCCATTTTCAAGCTCTTACGCAAGGATAGCGATGGTGAATGGACTGAAGATTGTCAAAAAGCATTCAAGAAAGTAAAAGAGTATTTTGCTAAGCCACCAATTTGATTCCCCAGTGCTTGGAAGACCTTTGATTTTGTATTTGGTAGTGTTGGATAATTCTATAGGTTGTGTTCTGGGGTAACGAGATGGTTCAAATAAACAAGAGCACACATTCTATTATCTGAGAAAGAAGTTCACAGAATATGAAACCAAGTATTCTCATATGGAAAAGATGTGTTGTGCTTTAAAATGGACCGCGTGCCGTCTAAGGCAATACATGTTGTAGCACACCACCTTCTTCATCACAAAGTTGGACCCTTTAAAATACATTTTCGAGAAGCCATCATTGTCAAGAAGAGTTGCTCATTGGCAAGTGGTATTGTCCGAGTATGACATCATCTACGTATCCCAAAAGGCTATAAAAGAAAGCATAGTCACAAAATTTCTAGCGAATCATGTGAAAAAGGAATACGAGCCCATGAGTTTTGATTTTCTAGGCGAAGAGATCATGTCAATTTCAAAGCACGAAGAAGAAATTTGGAGGGTGTATTTCAATGAAGCATCCAACATGATTGGGCATGGGATTAGGGCAGTATTAATCTCCCTAAGTGGCCAGTACTTTCCCGATACAGCTAAACTGATTTTCACCTGTACGAACAATGTGATGGAATATGAGGCATGCATTTTGGCACTTCAGATCACCATTAAGAAAAAGATTAGGGTTTTAAAAGGTTTTGGTGACTCAGCATTAGTTGTTTACCAATTAAGAGGATAATGGGAAACGAGTGATTCTAAACTGATTCACTATCAAACATATGTGCATAAACTGATCAAAGAGTTTGATGATGTCCAATTTTGTCATTGTCCAAGAGAAGAAAACCAATTAGTAGACGCATTAGCTACTCTAGCCGCCTTGTTTAAAATAAGATCCTAAACAGAAGTGTAACCTATACAACTAAGGATCAAGGACTCGCTAGCCCACTGCGCAGGAGTAAAATCGAGAATAGATGGGAAACTATGGTATGTTGACATTAAGCGGTATTGGCAATGCCAACAATACCCGGATTGCGCATCAAAAAATGATAAATGAATAATTAAGAGGCTGACTATGAGTTTCTTCTTGGACGGTGAGTTTTTGTACAAAAGTGGACATGACCAAACCCTATTGAGATGTGTCGACACAGAAGAGGCGAGTCAGATAATGAAGGAAATCCATGATGGAGTATGTAGAGCACATAGTAACGGACATATGATGGCAAAGCAAATCATGAGGGCTGGATATTTCTGGTTGATTTTGGAATGAGATTTTTTAAATTATTCTAAAAAATGTCATAAATGTTGAAATTATGCAGACAATATATACGCTCCTCCTACCAATCTTCATGTCTTGGCACCTCCTTGGTCGTTCTCAATGTAACAGCCCGATTTTGGGGCTAGTCGAAACAGTGGTTTCAGGATCACGAATCTGACGTAGAAAAATTCATTTTTATTATATTTTTATGGTCTATAGTTTTATAGAAGTATTCTGAGAAAATCTCATTCGAAAATTTTGACGTTTGGGCACTCAATTTAGTTAAAAGGAATAAATCGTAAAAAGTGAAAAAGTTGAGTTCTACTTATTAAAGGTGTCCAATTGCTATGATATTTTAAATTAGAGGTCCTTAGTTGGAAATTAGACCATTGGATAAGTTAGTGGACAAAAATAGACATGAATAGGTAAAATTTCAAAGTTATGCATTAAGGGCATTTTGGTCATTTGGTAAATAAAAGAATAAAAAGGGAAAATAAAGCCAAAATTTTCTCATCTTTCTTCAACCTTGGCCAAAAATTTGAAGAACACCATAGCTAGGGTTTCTTCAACTTTCAAGCTTGATAGTAAGTGCATCCTAGCCCCGTTTTTAATGCTCTTTACATTTTTGAAGTCCTCGTAACCCGGTTTACCTATTTCTACCATTATTTTTAAGTAGGTTCATGTTTAAAAATTTACCCAGGTGTGACATGCATGTATTTTGATGTTTGATGGAAGATATTGTATGCTTAAGGTGTGATAAACAACTTTTACTAAGTGATTTTTAGTGAAAATACATAAAAAGGACTTATTTATAAAAGTTGTAAAAATGGGTAGTAGAAATGTGATTTGATGAAAAATTTGGACTATTATGAGCATGATTTAGGTTCGATTAGGCTTGGGTAACAAAGAAAATGGATACATTTCATTTTACGAGCCTACGGACTAATTTGTAAAAATGTAACAAGTTAGGGGCAAAACTATAATTTTACAATAATGTGATTTTCGGACAGCATTGAGTAATGTGATAATTAAATAAGTTACAATTTCAATTATAGATCTAGAAAAATGAAGTTCGGACCTTAATCGGGGGAAGAACAAGGTTATTGACGATTAAGTCAATTTCTTACTATTTTGTGCCGAGGTAAGTTTGTGTGTAAATAATGCAATGTTGTATTATGTATTTAATGTTTAATATTGCATAATTGTATGATTTTTCTATGGAAATATTCAACGAAGTTTTGACGATGAGAAAATCCTGGTTGAACCTTAGGAATAGTTTAGGATACAAGTGACATGTCACTAGGAAACCATGAGTTATGTGATTTATATGAATTCAGGTGCTAATCATGTTCATCCTACCAGTGGCTGGGTAGTGTGGTATGTGTTGCGAATACCTGAGAACTTGTGCGAGTAGCCCGTGTAGCTACGTCTTGACTGACAGCTTGTGTGAGCAGGCCCGTGATTAGCTCGTGTGTGAACCCTGTGTGTTATGAGATTTGAGGTAGCATTGGCTACATATGTGGCACTTATGTGAAAAACTTTCCGTGTATCTGATAATATTCCAAGTGTTCAACGGGTAATCTGAAGATTATGTCAAAGTTGACAAAGTATGCAACTATGTTATGAGTTGGTATAGGTATGTATGTAAAACTCATGAGTATGGACTTTAGTATGATATGAACTCTTGGTAAGAATGCTAATGAGTAAGTTAAGCCTAAGATACATGATGATAATTATGTTAGAGTAATTATATGATTAATGTATGATTTATGTTGCTTATTATTTGCATGTAAACTTACTAACCTTTAAAGCTTACTCTCATTTTCTTTCCATTCCTTATAGTTTCGTCAAGCTAGCTCGGGGATCGAGAAACGTCGGAGCTCGATTCACACTATCGAACGATTGTTTTGGGTATACCTAGTTTCAATATTTTGAATATGGCACGTATAGGGACTTGGTCATTTTGCTATGTGTCATATTGGTTTAGCCAAATGTGATGGCATTGTAATAGTTAATGATTCATTTTGTATATAGCCATTGAAAGTTGGCTAATATTAATCTTATTGGTCATTGGTATGTTTATGTGATGATTCTTATCATGAAGATGAAATTGGCATGAATGGAAAAGAAAGTATGTGATGTTTACGCATGATAGGTGTTAGTATGTGCAAATGATGTATTGATATCTTGTTTGTGGCTGATTTGGTTGTATGTATATGCTTGGATTGGTGTTGCTTGTTGTTGTGTAGCTTGGTGCAAGTAAGGATGGCAAAATGGCTTGGTAAATAGCCTTATTTTTGTCCACACAGGCAGAGACACGGCCATATGTCTCAGCCGTGTGACAGACACAGCCTAGGGACATGGGGGTGTGTTCAGGGGGTGTGAAGCCTGCACCTATTTTATGAAAAATTTCAAAAATTAAAATTTGCCACATGGCCTAACACATGGGTGTGTGACTTGACCATGTGACTTTCTTTGGTGCATGATGTCATAAACAGAAAGTTACACAGGTTAAGGACACGGGCATGTGTGACCACATGGCCAACCCACATGGGCATGTCCCAAGCCACACGGGCGTGTGACCCTGTTTTGATGAAAAATTTTCTAGGTGTCGTAAAATTTCCTAAAGTTCTCAGTTTAGTCCCGACCACCTCCAAAGCATGTTTTGGGCCTCGTAGGCTCGTTTTAGGGACGATAGGAATGTATGTGAAAAGTTTTAAATTTGGATGGAAATTTACATCTTGGTTTTGTATGATTGCTTGTGTATAAGTCCGATAATGCCTCGTGCCCTATTCTAGTGTTGGATACGGGTAAGGGGTGTTACACTCAATGTGGGGCATGGATGTCATTGGTCCCATCACACCGAAAGCATCAAATGGGTATTATTTCATCTTTGTAGTGATTGATTATTTCACCAAGTGGGTCGAAGCCACTTCATATGCCAATGTAACTCAATCAGTGATCTGCAAATTTCTAAAAAAAAGTGGTCATTTGTCGGTACAATTTACCAACAAGAATCATCTCAGATACTACCAGGAACTTGAACAATGCCTTGATAGAAGAGGTTTGCACACAATTTAAGATCAAGCATCATAATTCTGCACCATATCGTCCAAAAATGAATGGGGCAGTCAAGGTCGCAAATATGAATATCAAGAAGATCATTTCCAAGAAAATAGAAACATATAGGGATTGGCATGAGAAACTCCCTTTTGCTCTCCACGTATAACGTACATTAGTGAGGATTTCAACTGGAGCTACTCCATTTTCATTAGTGTATGGCATGGAGGTCGTTTTACCTCTCAAGGTGCAAATCCCATCTCTAAGAGTGTTAAGGGAGGTGCGACTAGAGGAGGCTGAATGAGTGCAAGAGAGATATGAGCAGTTAAATTTAATTAAAGAAAAGAGATTAGCATCTTTATGTCATGGCCAGTTGTATCAGCAAAGAACGATGAAGGCCTATAACAAGAAGGTGCGACCAAGGCAGTTCAAAGAAGGGGATCTAGTACTGAAGAAGATTATGCCATATGTTTATGATCATTAGGGAAAATGGATGCCAAAATGGGAGGGACCGTATGTGGTGAAGAAAGCTTTCTCTGGTGAAGCATTGATTCTCGCTGAAATGGACAGAGACAAGATGTCAAACCCTGTAAATTCTGATGTAGTGAAAAGATACTTTGCTTAAAAACTAAGTTTGATTGTTCTTAAAGAGTTATTCACATTAAGTAATATTAGCTTTTTCTGTTTTGCTTTTCTTTGTGAATCACATTTGAGGTTATGTTTTGCTTTGGAATCTTGCATTCTCGTTAAGGTTAATTACTTAATAAGTTGGCCATGTTCAAAGTGACGAATGGCATTTTTAAAATATACTTCAATTGAATAAAATTTCATCCTCTGTTAACCACTTTGGGCCATCTTGTTTGTTCAAAATTGACCCTTACCGAGGGATCAGCCTCCACGTTGGAAGACAAATTGTGATGTTTTGGGTATGGATCTATGATTTTACAACATTGTAACGCAACCATGAGATTATGCACAATTCAAATTGAAAAGATGGGCACATTCCCAAGAATGACCTTTGTGATCAGATTAGCCATATTTTGAAATGATAAATGACATCATTTTGTTCTCCCCATCACTTGGAGAAAATTATATCCCTTGCTACCACATTTTGAACCTAATATATTTTCTATCTGAACCCCAATTAAAGTCATCCATCGAACATCATGAATTCACAAGAAATATGGAGTAAGAACAAAGGAAAGGAAATAAAAAGGAAATAGGGAAGGTGAATAAGAAATAAAAAAGAAAGGAAATAGGAAGGAGTAAGAACAAAGAAAAGTGATTGGGAGATAGAAGGAGCAATCAAATATTCAAAATAACTCCTCATGGTTTTTATACTCTTTCACGTAATATATATTAGCCTGGAAAACCTTTCTCTGATTGACCCTTAACCCCCACGTTACAACCCTTAAAAGACCATTTTGATTGAATATGTTTGTTCAAATCAAGAAGT
This sequence comes from Gossypium anomalum, assembly GCA_025698475.1. Taxonomy (NCBI): domain Eukaryota; kingdom Viridiplantae; phylum Streptophyta; class Magnoliopsida; order Malvales; family Malvaceae; genus Gossypium; species Gossypium anomalum. The sequence goes on from CM046963.1 coordinate 48,704,355, forward strand.
TAATCCTTAGGAAATTGTGGCATCTTCAAGACCATAAAAGAGGGAGATAAACTCTAGGGTAAAAACTCAGAAATGAGCAATCTAGAGAGATTTCTAAAAATATACATATGAGATGCCTTGGAGGATAATGAAGATTTTCAGAAGAAATCGATCCTTCAGTATGAGCTCTAGAGTCATCTATTTGAGCCTATTTTAGCCCTTTCTTTTGCACTCAACTCAAGCCGACATTATAACATTGGAACAAGTCCATCTCTGATTGATCATGGTCGATTTAAATAAGTGAATTAATCTACTTGGAGAATGTAATAATCTATAGAAAGAAGATTTTTCTTAAATCAACAAAAAAATAATAAAATAAAAAAGAAACTAAAAAAATAGAGAGAGAGAGAGAAAGAGAAATGAACTATATTGAAGAATACCAACTTTAAAATGCAATTTTGCAAAAGAGCATGGTACAGGGTTCACAGTCGGTACAGTCCAAAGTCAGGAAAAGGAAACTCAGCTTCACAAGAATTAACAAGTTGACTCTCGATGCAAGAAATTTATATTTCAAGGGTGGATTTTTTAAATCTGTAGTACCAAGTTTGTTAAGTGAATTATCATCTGAGAATTAAATTTACGACTCATAAAATCAATTTGAAATTTGTTAAGGTGATATCCCATGGAATTTGATTTTCATGGTCTGTTATGTGTGGATAAGGATTTGATTTTTTTCAACCTAAAACATGATTCTCAAAATATTACCTTTTATGAAAAATTCAAGAAAGGAAGAAAGGAAAGCATTCATTACATTTAAAGGCCCAGGTGTGGTGGTCCATATACTTCTCATTGCATTGTATATGAAGACACAGGTGTCAGGTCTATTTACATTTCTTCTACATTCTCATTTCAAAGATTTGGTTATGAGGTCTGTATTTATCTTGTTTCACTTTTCATGTTTTGATGGTTTGGTATCTACTTTTCTAGTTTTGGATAACGTAATATGTTTTGAGCTGTTTCGGTTTTAGTAATTGCAAAAATCTGTTATTCCTTTTACTAAAATGTTGAGTGGGATTTGATAGTGGTTAGGTGTCTACGTCTTTGTACGTTCCTTACTACACAATCCACGAACAAAGAAGGGTAGCTGTAGACACCCATTTTTGTCTGAGCCCAATTGGAGGCCCATTTGTATATTTTTTTTCTCTTGGGCTGTAATAGCCCAATTTAGGGCCTAGTCAGAATAGTGGTCTTGGGACCACAAATTTGAAGTCAGAGAAATTATTTTATTATTATTTTGGAGTCATAGCATGTTTATATTAGTACATGAAAATTTTGGTGAGTTAATTTTGACGTTTGTGAGCCTAATTGCGAAAAAGGACTAAATCGCATAAAGTGCAAAAGTCCTATTTTAATAGCTAAAAGCACCAAATAGCTAGAGAACCTTAATTGGAGGCCTTTAAAGAGCAATTAGACCCTTTTTCTATAGGCTATCCGGCCATAGAGTCAAAGAGGAGACAAAATTGTCAAAATTTGGTGAGTAGGTGACCAATTTTGACTACAATAAGAATTTAATAAAGAGAAAAATATGTCATCTCTTCTTCTTCATTTTTTTCATCGATTTTTCCAACAACTAAAAGGGTTTAGAGAGCTCAATTATCAGCCATTTTTATCTTTTGCAAGTAAGTCATTTAGAAGGTTTTTCTTGTTGATTTTTACATTTTTGGACTCCTTGAAGTATAAGCTTTCAAATGAGGGGACTATTTTGCAAAATGGTTGAAAGTATAGGGTTTTTCCATGAGATCATTTAGGGTGTTTTCTGAAATTTTATGGAAGAATATGAGTCTTGGTTGTGTAATAAGCAACTTTTGTGAAAGAATTTCTCATGAAAACCCCTATAGGACCATTTTGCAAAGTTTGTGAAATAAGGGATAAATGTGTGAAATAGTGTGAATCTGGAGTTGCTATAAGAGTAAAAAGGGTTTGGCTAGGCCTAAGATACGAATAAATTCTATAAAAATTGATTTTTGAGCATAAGGGTAAAATGGTCATTTTGTCAAAGTCTAGGGGCAAAATGATCAAATGATCATTTTACCGAAGATGTGAATTTTAGTTTCTTAATTTTTATTTAGTGATTAAATGAGTGCATTTTGCTATTTTAGATCGAGAATTACCGAATCCGAACCTAGAGTGAAGGAAAGCCAAGCAAATCGACTAAATCGACTAGTCACTACATTTTGTAATCTGAAGTAAGTTGTATGTAAATAATACAACTACATTGTTAATATGTGTGTTTGAATTGTCATTGAATCGATATAGCATGAATTGTTTGATTGTAGAATTGAGAATGTTTAATGATATTCGAGATAGTAGAATTCCCGTTGGAACCTTAGGAAGAACTCGGATATTCATGCCATGACATTTGGGTCACTTGTGTGAGCTAGTGTAAGACATGTCTGGGACATGCATCGGCCACATTATGAGAGCCAGTGTAAGACCATGTCTGGGACATGGCATCGACATTGAGACGAGTGCTAGTGTAAGACATGTCTAAGACATGCATCGGCCTCGAGACATAAGCCAGTGTAAGACATGTCTGGGACATGCATCAGCTATGAGATGTGTCAGTGTAAAACCATGTCTAGGACATGACATCGGCCTTGATGGTGATAGCCAGTGTAAGACCATGTCTAGGACATGGCATCGGCACCTTCCTTCATGTTTAAGGCTTAATGAATATCTGGTAGTGTTTCGAATGGTTCAACAGGGAAAGTTATGATTTTGAGTTAATAATGAAAGTATAACCGTGTTGTGTGGTACAGGTACCAAACTGTTATATATGAGATGTGAGCTCAATATATATATGTTATGTGAATTGTATAGATATTGATGAGTAAGTAATGCTTATGCCCATTTTGAATCATGAGCTTGTAGATAAATGGTTAAGTAGTTGTTGTATATTTATTTATGTGCAACTTACTAAGCTTTCATGCTTACTCCCTTTTCTTTCCATATTCTTATAGTGCCGCCTAACTAGCTCAAGGATCACCAGAATTCAGAGATATCGATCACATTATCAGCCGAAGCATTCGGTATAGATAGATTTATATTTTTGAATATGGCATGTATAGGGCTTAGACTTTATTATTTTGTGTCATTGAAAATTAGCCAAATGTGTTGGCTTGGGTTGGAAACCCTTCATATTGTATTAAGCCTTGAATGATGGCTAACACTAATTTTGATCTTTATAAAAGATGCATTTTCATGGTTGAATGAAAGTCTATTGTGATTGATTTGGTTTTATAAATTGTACTTGTTTTGGTATTGGTTGGCTTATATAGAGCTATGTAGGTAAGGGTGGCATTGAGGCTTGGTAAATAGCCTTATATTGTCCACACGGGTAGGCACACGGGCGTGTGTCTAGGCCGTGTGTGACACAAGGTCTGCCCCATAGGCGTATGGTCCGGCTGTGTGTCCCCTGCACGTAAAAATTTTAAGTAAATATGCATGGTAATAAACACACGGGCAGAGACACGGTTGTGTGTCTCAGCTGTGCGGAGGACACGGTCTAGCACACGAGCTTGTGCCTTGTCCGTGTGACATTTTGAGCATGCTGATGTCAGAAACATAATGCCCACATGGGCTAAGACACGGGCGTGTCATGGCCGTGTGAGGGACACGGGCATGTGTCTGGCCTTGTGAAAACCCCTGTAGGTTTGAATTAGAAATTAATTCCACACGGGCATAGGACACAAGCGTGTCCCTAGGTGCTTAGGTCGTGTGAAGCACACGGGCCATCAGCACCACCATGTCGATATGGTCACACGAGCGTGTTGCCCTTCCACATGGGCGTGTGCCCTATTTTAAAGGTAAAATTTTCATAGATGATTTGAGGACCCGGAATGGTCCCGAATAGTTTCCAATGGTCAATTTTGGGGCTCGTAGGCCCATAATAAGAAGTTTAAAATAGAAATTGAAAAAATTTTAATTTGGACCGAGTCTTGGTGACTTGAGATTGTTTGTGTGCACGAGATCAAGTTAGGTAATGCCTTGTACTTCGCCCTGGCATGGGTTACGGGTATGGGGTGTTACATGGGCTCGTTCGAAGCCCACCCGATTTTGGTCAAATGAAGGCTTTTATTTTTATTTTATTTTTCATTCCTTTTTAGGCCTACCAAGGGCCCAAATTATTATCATTATCATTACTACTATTATTATTAAATATTATTATTATCTTCTTCTTTTTTACAAATAAACAAGATTATAAAACAATATATATATGAAATGAAATGAAAGAAAAAAAAAGAGGCTTTTCATATTTTTATTCTTAAAAAAAGTTTAAACAAAAAAAAAACAACAACAACAAGTATTTTATTTCTTTTTCTTTTCTTTTCTTCTATCTTTTTGTATTGGCCATAGCCATGTCATGAGAGATCGGGTTTTGGGCTCTGATGAAGGGGACATCACTGAACCGTCGTTCCTTCTCCCCTAGGAGCTCCCAAAAATCTCGTTTTCTCCCTTCTCCTTTCTAAAATAAAAGTTTCTTTTTAAAAAAAAGTTTGATCTTGGAAAAAATTTTGATTTTTTTTAAGAAAAAGAGAAAGTTTAGATTTTAAAAAATAAAAATATATTTTTTTAGTCATTTTAAAGGAAAGTTTAAATTTTTAAAACAAAGTTTTAACTTTTTTAAACTATTTCAAAATAAAAGCTTTGATCTTTAAGAAAAATAGTGGTTTTTTTTTTTTAAAAGAGAAAGTTTAGATTTTTAAAATAAAAATCTGTTTTTTAGTCATTTTAAAGAAAAAGTTTGAACTTTTAAAAACAAAGTTTTGAACCTTTTCAACTATTTCAAAATAAAGTTTTAATTTTTAAGTAGTGATTTTTTTAAAGAAAACTTTGATTTTGCAAAACAAAAAATAAAAAAAAATTCCAGCCACCGATGCGGCGGCTACACCACCAGAGGCTAGACAGCCCAACGGCTCTCCGGCGGTGGAGCCATGGCCAACATAAAAGGAGAAAGAGGTTTCTTTTTTGAAAAAAAAATGAGATTAAAATGAAGGAATGAATAGTTTTTTTTTTTCATTTATAGGTGCCAAAAATGGGTTATTTATTTCGACCCCCTTACTTTTTAAATTTACAAAAAGATAACCCCTTTTTTATAGCACTGCCTTCACTCTATGACTTATTTACACCCACAACCCTTTTGTTTATTCAAGCCTTCAATTTAGTCCGAAATTTGTAAATTAGAAGCAAATTAATTACTACATCAGTCCCCTATTTTTCACATTTTTTATCTTTTACTCCCAAAATCAAACTATGTCATTTTGTTTCGATCTTTAATAAATTATTTACACTTATAGCTTCCCTTTCATTTGCATTTATACCTTGTATATTTAATGTCAATTATGCACTTTATTTTAATATTTTATATTTATTCAGACTTGTATAATTTTTATTTATTCTTATTTTGTCTTTATTTATTTTCATGTCTACTTATATTTATGTTTTTTTTACACATTTCCCTTACATACATTTTAATATTATTTATTTATGTTACTTTGATTCTTTTATTATATTATGAATAAGGTGTATAATTGTTCTTATTATCATCATTATGTCAATGTCTTTTTTATTTCATTTATTTAAGTTTTCTTTTTATTATTGCCCCTTTTGAAAGAGTTTTAACTTTTCATTAACTTTAGCCAATTTAATTAATTTTCCTATTTTATTATTATTCATTTTAAAAGAGGGAATTTTAAGTCATTTTTTCATCCTATAAATGTCGACATGAAGTTAGTTAAGTAGGTTTTACATTTTAATGAAACCATAAGGTTTTTACATTTGAATTTAGGTTAGTCTTTAAGATCTTGTTTACCATTTACCCTAAAAAAAGTATAAATAATATATACAATTTTTTTTAGGGTTTAAACTAATTTTAAATATCGTATAAGATTCCTCTTTAGAATCTTAAATTAATATGTAAATATTCTTTAGGACTTTATTCAAGATTAAAACTAAAGATTTTTGTAGGTGAATTGTAAATCATGAGTAGGTCTTTCTAAGTATTTTATTTTATTTTAGAAACTTTTTAAGAAACCTAATAATTTTTATTTAAGATATATTATTTTAGAAGTTTGACGAATTTAAACCTTAGATCAAGAATTTCAAAGTAAGATAAATCATAAACCCAGGATAGGATACTTTCATAAGATCTTGATTGGTTCAACATTATTAATTAAATCTTTTAAAATAATAATAATAATAAAAGATCGAATAAGTTGTAGATGGGTTTTAATATTTCTCTTAATTTATTGGTAATTTCTAGGTTTTTTTTTTAGAATTCTAAAATAGAATTAATTTTAAGAATTGAAGGTATTTTACTAGAATTATTTAGGTATCCTTTAGGATTCCCATTAAAAGTAAAAATCTCTAATTTAAGTTTCAAATTAGATAAGTTTGGTGAACACATCTTAATCGAGTTACAAGTAAATCGAAGGAATTTTTTTTAGAGCTTTGATTTAAGATTTTTCATAAGATTTTAGCCTAGATTAAGGCATTACTATGTTTAAATAAAAAAACCTAGCTCCTAAGACCCCGTAGGACTATCCCTGGATAGGCGTTGTGGGGGTTCTATAACCTTCCCCACACTTAACCGTACTCATGAACCCGAAATTTGGTGATGAGATCGAGTCTAGACTTTTAGGATTTTTTTTTTAATATTAATTCTAGACTTTTAGACGATAGGTGGCTAACCAACCTAGCCCTAATTGGTTAGTAGCGACTCTATGTTAATTTAGGCCCTCTGTGTCTAGCTTTGCTTACTACCATACTCTTATGTAGGCAACGTTATGACACATATGTAGCAACTATATGTGTGTATTGGAACATATGTTGTGATGCCTTATTATGTTGATATGCGTTAAACATGTAAATAGGTACAACTCGATTATGAATATGAGTATAACCTACATGAATGTGTATTTAATTAGATATATGATTCATAATTGAAAATGTTGGTGAAATGGAGGTTAGTGGAATGTTCAAAAATCATGGGATGTCAATTTTGAAACCACAGGGTATTCGACAAAAATCGTCAGGTAGTAAATATGAATTTCGGTACGATAATTTTAAGAAAGACCATGGCCATGGTATGTTCTGGAATGGACGAATGAGCCACATTTAGCTACTGGGGTTTCTGGGTGTCCTAAGGTGATGATGGGCAAACTTCACCCAATGGTGAGTTTAGGAAAAACCATATCGTAAACACGGTAGTTCATGTGGTGCCTTGGTGGCGACCATACAGAGCCTTTTTTGGTAGGTTATCTATGATGCCTTTGTGGCATTTTCTGTAAGTGCCTTTGTGACGTATTCTGTGTTGCCTTTATGGCAAATTATGAAATGCTTATGTGGTGTATTAGGGGATGCCTACATGGCAGAATCTGGTTATCCGCCTTTCTTATAAGATCTAGGTAAGTTTTGAGATCTCTTCGATAGATAATTCTACGACAAGAATCTAATACATCTAAAGATAATTTGGATCGATTAGTCTTGTGATGGAATTGAATGAAGTTCCTAAAAGAAAGTATGTATATGTCTTTCTAAAGAGGGAATCTGACATAGTAGTCTGTTAGTATAAGATATGTGTGTATTTATAGTTATGAAAAGTATAAGTGTTCGTTGGTCTGAGTTTGTCTATGCTATGAAGGGTTGAAATCTAAGTTATCTGGTATCCGCCATATATAAATAGTATTATGTCTCGTTCTGGGGTTACTTGGAATCTAATTTGTTGGTCAATTTGGGATTTCTTGTGTTATGTAACATAAACGTTTGAATATCTTCTGAATGATCTGGAATGTTTCATCATTAGTATGAGCATGTTTTGGTTGTGAATCAGGATATGATGTGAGGGGTAGTTGATATGCGAATTGTGCAAGTATACACGTCGAACCAAGTAATAAAGTGATAAGTGAGATCGTATGCACAGGGATTAGAATGATATAATTTGGTCGAGTTATTATAATGAAGTATGATTAATGTTATGACAAAAATAATGCTAAGAATGCAATGGTAATTTGAAGGAATAATGATGTGTGCAATATGTGTAACTGATAAATAATGGAAAATGCTATGACAAGACAAGAGTAAGAATGCAATGGCAATTTCGAGAATAATTACGTGAATAATATGCAAATAAACAAGTAAACAACTAAAAATGCTACGGTGAAGATACTACGGAAAAGGATAGAGGGTCTACAATGTTAATTTGGAAGGTTGGGATTACGAAGAATCTACCTTTACTGACAGTAATGCCTTAGCAAAACCATACTCAATCTACTACTCAGAAGAGTCCTAAAATGGTTTGTTTCATTCGAGAACAAGACCTTAAGTTACCGTACCTTAAGCAATATATGTCTATAGGCCTTTAGCACAGTACCCTACATTATTTTTTTTTCTTTCTATATGAACGCTGCTCTATGTCTAGAGACTGCTACAATTGTTTCGTCGAACACTTACTCATATCATTCAATTTTAATCCCATTAACCTAACTTTGTTAGATTTAGATTAATTTAATGAACATGTTGTACATTCATCTATGTCTAGAGTTTGCAAACATGCAATTTTGTAAAAAACCATTGAATGAAATAGTGTATTAAAGCAGATCTACGCTTTAGGCATTAAAGAAAATAAGAGTTCCATCAAGTAATCCCAACCATATGAGATCTAGCTCATGAGTTGGCAATTAAAATTCAAATCCAAAGTATCATTCAACATCATTTTCTTCAAATCAATTCACAAAGATTAATTAAGAAATAATGGAAGATCTTCGGGAAGATAACTTTCGCTTATCCAACCCACACTCCAGTAATACAGTGTCTTGTGGTGGCTGAGAGGCATTGCCTTCATCTTCCTCTTCTACCCAGCCGCTACCCTTTATTTTTTCTCTTTGTTTTTTTTTCACCCCCTCTTTAGGGTTTTCTCCTTTAGCTTTTATAATAGTTTTCCCTAGGGTAAATCCAATAGCCCATGATATTCTTCCCTCTTTTTTAAGTAGATATATCTGGTACAAGTTCAACTAGGCCTAAGAGCAGTACACTTTGAGTGTTGACTGGACATCTTCCCAGAATTGCCATGGCAGTTGTATTGGCAAACTGTCCAACCCCTTGCACCAGAAATCATTCACTCATTTACTTATTGTTCCTCAACCTACACCTACCAATCCACCACTACACATAACCCTTCCACAAGCAATTAAAAATAATTAACGTTTAAGTATAATCCAAGCTCCTAATGTAATGCTAGAACAAGAAAAATACAAATAAAATGTTCTAAAATGCAACTAAATGTACCTAAGTATAGGCAATTAACTAGATCTAAAAGCATGAAATATAACTCTTTTCAAGAGTTATCAGTAGTCTGACAGTTATCGAACTCAGTATGGGAGTCTACCCAATGCAAGATCAGTTAGTAAATTTCCACTAAAGAATAGTATTCACAAATGACCATTTTGGGGAAATATTAAGTGTTTGTTCAAAGAAGAATCTATTGAAAGTAAGCTCTATACAGTAATCGACAAATATGTGCAAGTTTGATATTATGAAAATATCTGCCAAGGACAGAGATGAAATCCAATCTTTAAGATGTGGAATTCAACAAGAAATACTCTAAAGTATTCTATGTTAAAACTTACTAAGTTTGAGTGAACTTACAAAGTGTTTGTTTATGTTTCAGGTTCTACTGGGAGAGTGAGTACGCCGAGAGAGACCAAGCTAGAAATGTGCTGGAAAATTGGTGAGTTGGAATATTATGCATATGGGGAATATCTTAGAATTTTAGCGTGTAGTTATCTACATCAAGAAGAGTCTGTTTTTAATAAAATTTTATAATGTTGTATACTATTTCATATGTTATTGTAATTATTTGATATTCTCTTTATATAGAAGAATAATACAAAAATAATATGAATTATGTTGAAAAAGAATTATACCCAAATTGTTTAAAATTTACGCTAAGTGTTTGTATGTCATAACATCTGATATCTGGACTTGGTGATTTGGGTTAGGTTGAGGGTCTTATAGTATATGTATTGACTTCCTGAATTTCTTGGAAATGATGTGTTTATATGAATATTGAAATGTTAACTGTTGAAATTGAATAAATGATGAATAGATGTTTAAAGGTTGTTTTGCGACGATATCACAATAACTATAAGTTTATAATTATATGTATGAAACATTCATTTTGTAAATGCGATATATGGTGACAGAGCTATATGTTTAAAAGAAATGGTATATGATTGTGAATATGGAATGAGGTGATCAATTGGTTAATATGATTTATATGTTGGATCTTTCCTACTGAATGATACAAAAGTATGCCATATTGAATGATTGAGAGATTATACGATCGATATGTGAAATGCTCACCTTGTTCTTGTAAATGTCTTGATAGGAAACTGTATTACATTAGTTATATTTTTTTACTTAATTGTAAATTGAGGTAAGAGTTTTGTTTAAGTACTTATGAACTTACTAAGCTATATAAGCTTACTCTATTTCATTTCTTGTTTTTTGTAGCTAACGTTTTGTAAAACTAGGCAATTAGATCAATTTTCAAGGTTCACACTATCAAGCTTCAGTCTTGGTAGACTTTAACTCGTTTATTCTGGTTTTGTGGCATTTATATAGAAAATCTTTGGGTTGTTAGTTTAAAGATATAAGTTCAAGTTTTAATATGTTATAACGGTTGCCTTGTATAAGGTTGAATTTAAAGGTTCTTATGGTATGCTTATATAGTATGTGATGAATGCATATGTGGTGATGGTATACTTGATCTTGGTTCATGAAATAGTTGGGAAATGGTAAATCTTGAATGAAATGCATGGCATATGTGTTGTTGATAGTTGTGATATATGCATTTATTGGTTTAAGTTGTTTTATTGATATAGTAAGCTTTGAATATGTATATAAGTAATTGTATGTTTGAAATATACATATATGGTCAACTTTGGTAAAAGCCTTTGGTAAAAGCTAGGTATGTTTAAGGTTGATAGAAATGTATGGTTTGGAATGCACTTATGGTAAATGTAAATTGGTATTTTTTATATATATACTAGTATGAATGGCTAGGTTGTGTATTTTGAATTGGTTGTAATGGTACCATAATGGTACATTGGTTAAACATTTAGGATGGACAATTTAAGTTGTATTTTGGAATATTTCGATTGATTTGAAATGGTTGAAGAATGATTTAATGGTTGCTTGTAGACTAAAAGAACTTACAATTTTGTAACTTGTTTGAAAAGGCACTTATAATGGTACCATAATGGTACATTGGTTAGACATTTAGGATGGACAATTTAAGTTGTATTTTGGAATATTTCGATTGATTTGAAATGGTTGAAGAATGATCTAATGGTTGCTTGTAGAGTAAAAGAACTTATGATTTTGTAACTTGTTTGAAAAGGCACTTATAAGTACACAGGGTCTTATACCTTAAAGAGGCATTTAGCACGGCTGTTTGGTATGTACTATTTAGGTGACACAGTTAGTTACACGACCTGGCAACACAGTCGTGTGACCCCGTTTTACATTTTTACCATACTTTTTTTAAATGTATTAAATTAACCTTAATTCAAACTAATTCACTTAACCAAAATCTAATTAACCACATAACTAACTTCGTAAATATTTCTAATAAATATTTACGAATTCCTTTTGCGAAAATAATGACCCAAAGATTCAATTTTCCAATACCCGTAAATTTTGGGTCGTTACATTTCTTCCCCCTTAATAAATTTCGTCCTCGAAATTTACCTAAAAAGATATGGGGGTACTGTGATCTCATTGTATCCTCTGGTTCCCACATTGCTTCTTCAATATTATGACTTCTCCACAACACTTTTACTAAGGGAACTTGTAACACCCCAAACCCGGCCTAGACATTATGGCCGAATCTGACAATGTCACATGAGAATGTTTTAACTAACCCGTATCGACTCAAAAACTGTCCCAATTGTTATCTTTTACTTAGTCAGAAAATAAGTAATAGTTGAATTGTCCTGAAAATGTTTCTTTATCGCGGAAGCTTTGAAACCCATTTGTAAATACGATAATTCTTAATTGATTTCAAGAAAACCATAATATTGATGTAGTAATTTATAATCCATATTCACAGTTCAAAACCCAAATTAAAATCCGAAAATCCAAATCCAAAGTCACATCAAAACTCCCTAATAAATAATGAATAAACTAAAGAAAAAGTCATAACCAAAATGTATGCGGACGTGGTTACCGTCGAGTCCTCCACTGCACCGATCCGCCTACTGCTGGGGATTATCTAAACAGATAAATAAATAAAGGGGTGAGTTTTCGCAACTCAATTTGTACATCCCCATAGCATAGCATACAAACAGATAACAGAATACAGTCATAATTCAGGCCTGGGCCCTTACAGAATCATTATCAGATACAGTCTTAGGGCTTCAGCCCATCTCAGATATAACATGCATAACAGACCAAACTAACAGAATAAGCCCACCACCCTGCACACCAGCTCCATCCAACCCAACACACCATGTGGGGATAAAATCGACCCACCCATCCCTGCACACCATGTATGGAGATAAAATCGACTCATCCATCCCTACACACCATAAGGCACTACATTGCAGTACATATCATAAGTATGATGCTTAGCTGCCAGAAAACGGGCTTATGAAGCCCTTCAGATACTTCCTTCACTTCATCAAACCCACTCCGATGCAATGCATCATACAAGTATGGCATGCTAAAATGCAGACAAATGGATCATACATTTACTTTCAGAACAGATCAGATAATCATGCTAGGCATAACATGCTAACACATACATCACAGAATTAAGAGTCTAGATAAGGCTTACCGACCCTACTACAGGTCACAGTCAACTTGGACGACCCGTCCAACCTTGCAGAACATTTTAGATTAAAGGGGCTCATACGCCCGTAGGCCTTGCCCGTGTGGGCCCACACGCCTGTGTGGGTCACACGGCCTAAATTGGCCTTGCCCGTGTGGATCACACGGCCTGGCCCAGATTCCCACACGCCCGTGTGGGCCCACATGCTCGTGTGGCCCGTACGGCCCATTCGCCTAAGCCCGTGCCTCGCACACGGCCAACAAGCCATCATATGCCCATGTCCGTCATGCCCGTATGGCACGCGTACGGCCTGGCTCGTCAATCACACGGCCGTGTATCACCACACGGCCTCCACACGGACAGTCCATATGCCCATGTGACGTCGACAGTAGCGTTTTTAGCTTTCGTCGAAACGTAATTTTGATCGATTGGAGTACACACCTGGTATCAATTCAAAGCTAATGCAATCCCAAGCACTCCAGAACCTATTATTGAACAGTATTTCACCCTTTTAATCACTTAATCCGAGTTACCAAGAAACAGGCAAATCTCGAAAGTTAATGACAACGTTATCTTAAACAAAAAAGGGCAATTCCTCGCTGTTTAGAAAGTCGATTAGTGATCCACAGAACCTTAATTGCCTCCTAAACAGAAAACAATCTCTTAATAACCCAACATTCGCTAAAATGAAATAGAACGCATCTCTACACTTACCGAAAGTGCGTCTTCAAAGACGAAAATAAAAATATCAGAAAGAGAGGAAACGAAAAGGAAGTAGTGTAAAGATATTTCGGCAGCACAAAAGGGGATTTCGGCAAAAAGAAAACAAATAAAAAGAATGTGGAGAGGGAAAAATAGAAGAGAAATTCGATAGGAAGAGTTTTTTTTTAGGAACTTCTCAAAAAAATCTAATAAACCTATCTTTTCAGTGTTTTAGTTCACCTCCAATTCTATCATAGCCTTATTGGCAAAAATAATGCCCAAGCCAGGATTCGAACACAGCACCCCTAGCATAAACCCTTGCCACTTAACCACTAGACCAGCAGGCCCATTCTGTTAAGTTTTTACCAATAATTTCTTTTAAGCCCATTAACCAAAAGTCAGGCTTTATTCAAACAAAAACCCAAAACTAGCCCAAGTTAAGGCTCGAACTTGAGACCTCCCAGACACACCCCAAAGTCCATAAACACTTAAACCAACATAAATTTTATGCCAACACAATACAAAACAAATGTTCAGATACCTCCATGCTCAACAATCACAAAAGCCAAATTAACCAAAATTTGGGGCGTTACAGAACTCGTTTATTACGTAATTCCTTTATCTCACATGCCAGTATTTTAACCGGTTCTTCTTCATATGACAAATCAGGTCGAATCTCTATATCTTCAGTTGAAATCACATGAGAAAGATCAGATTGGTATCTTCTTAACATAGAAACATGGAAAACATCATGAATCTTCTGTAATTCAGGAGGCAGAGCTAAATGGTATGCTACCGGTCCAATTCTTTCTATAATCTCAAACGGTCCAATGTATCGTGGACTCAATTTACCCTTCCGACCAAATCTCAAGATTTTCTTCCAAGGAGAGACTTTAAGAAATACTTTGTCTCCAACTGAGTACTTTATGTTTCGACGTTTCAGATCTGCATATGATTTCTGCCTGTCAAAAGCTACCTTTAATCTTTCTTGAATCTTTTTAACAGTACTTTCTGTTTCTTGAATCAACTCTGGACCAACCACTTTCCTTTCATGTAATTTCGTCCAACGCACTGGTGATCAACATATCCGACCATATAAAGCTTCATACGGTGCCATTTGAATACTTGATTGGAAACTATTATTATATACAAACTCAGCTAACGATAAATAACGTTCCCAACCTGATTCAAAATCAATAATACAAGCTCAGAGCATGTCTTCTAAAATCTGAATGACTCGTTCTGACTGTCCATCAGTCTGTAGATGAAAAGCTGTACTAAAATGAAGTCAAGTACCAAGAGACTCATGCAACTGTTTCCAGAACCTCAATGTAAACTGTGGATCCCGGTCAAAAATTATTGATATAAGAATACCATACAATCTCACAATTTCTCGGATGTAAGTTTCTGCCAATTTCTGAAGTAACCAATTCGTTCTGACTGCTATAAAATGAGTTGACTTTGTGAGCCAATCAACAATCACCCAAATAGCATTTTTCTTACTTGCTGACAATGGCAACCCGGTTACAAAGTCCATTGTGATACTGTCCCATTTCCATTCAGGAATATTAATAGGCTGAAGTAATCCAGTCAGAACCTGATGCTCAGCTTTGACTCACTGACATGTTAAACATTTAGTTACATATTCCACTATATCTTTCTTCATACCTAGCCACCAATACAGTTCCCGTAAATCACGGTACATCTTTGTTCCTCCGGGATGTAATGCATAAGAACTATCATGTGCTTCTCGGAGTTTTAACTCTTTCAATTCTGAAGTAGTTGGAATGCAAAGGTGATTCTGATATCTCAAACAATCATGCTCATCAATGCTAAAATTTTTTATCATACCATTCTATACCATCTCTCTCTTTTTCATTAACTTTTCATCTTCTAACTGTGCCATTCTGATTTCATCAAACATTATTGGCTTTATTCTCAATTCAGCCAAAAGACTTCCACTATCAATGATACTGAGCTGTGCAAACATTGCTCTCAATTCAGTTACAGCCTTCCTACTTAATGCGTCTACTACCATATTAGCTTTACCCAGATGATAGTCAATAACACAATCATAATCTTTTAGAAGTTCTATCCACCGAAGCTGTTTCAGATTCAACTCTTTCTATGACAGAAGATATTTGAGACTTTTATGATCAGTGTAGATATAGCATTTCTCACCATACAGATAATGTCTCCAAATCTTTAGAGCAAAAATCACCGCTGCTAATTCCAGATCATGAGTCAGATAATTACGTTTATGTGGTTTCAATTGTCACGAAGCATAAGCAATTACTTTTCCACTTTGCATCAGTACACATCCGAGACCATTTAAGGAAGTATCGCTATATACAACAAAATCTTTTCCCAACTCCGGTAAAGTCAATACTGGTGCTTCTATTAACATTTGCTTTAACGTTTCAAAACTTTTCTGACACTGCTCACTCCAAACAAACGGAACATTCTTTTGCAGTAACTTTGTCATCGGTAAAGCTATCTTTGAAAATCCATTCACAAACCTTCGATAATATCTAGCCAAACTAAGGAAACTACGTATCTCTGACACATTTTTGGGAACTTTCCATAGAAGTATGGCTTTAATCTTCTTTGGATCTACTCTAACCCCATCTACTGATACAACATGACCAAGAAATACAACCTCCGTTAACCAAAACTCACAATTAGTCAATTTCCCATACAATTGCTTCTCTCGCAATATTTGCAAAATAATTCGAAGATGCTGTTCATGTTCAGTTTCAAACTTCAAATATACTAAAATATCATCTATAAAAACCACTACGGACTGATCCAAGTATGGCTGAAAAATTCGGTTCATAAGATCCATAAAAGCAGCTGGAGCATTTGTTAACCCAAATGGCATCACTAAAAATTCATAATGTCCATACCGTGTACGAAATGCTGTCTTCGGTACATCACTTCCTTTACCTTTAGCTGATAATATCTCGACCTCTTTTAAAAACACAGAAGCTCCCTTTAGTTGATCAAATAAATCGTCAATATGAAGTAATAGGTATTTATTTTTAACAGTCACCTTGTTTAACTGTCGGTAATCAATACACAATCACATCGAGCCATCTTTCTTTTTAATGAATAACACTGGAGCTCCCCACGATGATGTACTAGGTCGTATAAAACCTCGATCCAATAAGTCTTGCAATTGTATCTTCAACTCCTTTAATTCAGTAGGTGACATACAATATAGAGGTACTGACACTGGATTTGTACCCGGGTATACTTCAATCACAAGTTTAACTTTCCGATCAGGAGGTAATCTAGGCAATTCTTCAGGAAACACATCAGGAAATTCACATACAGTTCAAATTTTACTGCACTGATTCTCAACTGAATCGGAATTAATAACATATGCTAAGAAAGCAACACATCATTGATTAAGAAGCTTACTAGCTTGAATTACTGAAATAACACAAACTGTCCCACTAGTCCCAATACCATTTATTTCAATTCGATCACCACCTTTATTTTGAACAGTGAATTTCTTTTTATAACAGTCTAAAATTACTCCATGTTCTGATAACCAGTTTATGCCCAGTATAATATCAAAGTCGCCAAATGGCATAATCAACAGATCAACAGAAAATATTTTATCCTGAATCATTAATGGACATCTTCGACATATTTGATTCACTAACAGAGTTTGTCCCAATGGACTCGACACTTCTATCGTTACTCTAGACAATTCAGGTTTTAAATTTCCTGTCTCAACCAATTTTGTATTAACATAGGAATGTGATGATCCTGAATCTATTAAACCATAAACAGGTTCTGAATGTAATAAGAATATACCTATCATCACATCGTGTGCATCTCCTTCTTCTCGAGTTCTCACAACATATGCTCGAGCCAGAGCTCTTACTTCTGATTGTTGTGTAGCATTTTCACTGGTTCTTCTAGTACCTCTTCTAGCAATTGGACCACTTCTGCCTAACCCTTGACCTCTGGAAGCAGATTCAGATCTTTGTGATACCGTTGGTACTGCCTTACTAATCTTCGGACAGTCCTTTACAAAATAATCAGTGGATCCACATCGGAAACAACCTCCAGTTAATCTTCTACACTCATCTCTATGCCTGTTTCCACAGTGTTCACACTCTAGAATTTCCATATTCTAATTTGGACTTTAACACTGCCAATGGATATAGTTTTCTATCTTTTTTGACTTCTATCACCTCTTTCTGATCTAGAGCTGAATCTCCAATTACCTCAAGATTCCTTTGGCTGTTTCGGTTGTGGACTTGAACTAGCCGTTCTAGGACGTTTTTCAGCCGAAGAAGCAACTTCAGACTTCTTATTTTTCCCTAGTACCTGTTCAATCATCTTAGCTCTTTCCATAAGATCTGAAAATTCAGTAATTTGAAGTGGTATCAACTATAGTCTAAATTCATCACGTAACCCTCTCAAAAATCGTTTGCATCTACCAGCTTCAGTTGGTACAAATTCAATTGCATATCGGCTTAGTCTCAAAAATTCACGTTCATAATCCACTACAGACATTTCACCTTGTTTCAGTGTTAAAAACTCATGTTTTCTATCTTCCATATACATTTCCCCCAAATACTTTTTCTGAAATTCTCTTTGAAAGAATTCCCAACTTATTTGTTCTTCTGATACACTTTGAATTATTGTCTCCCACCATACATACGCTTCTTCTTGTAATAAAAAAACGACACACGTTAGACTTTCCTGTGGGGTACATTCGAGTTACTTCAAAATTCTCTTTGTAGTTTCCAACCACTTTTCAACTTTTGACAGATCATCTCCCTTCAAACCCAAAAATTTAGTAGCTCTATATTTTTGTAATTCTTTAATCGGGGCTCGTCGGGTAGTAGAAGTAGTAGTCGTTGCAGGTATGGTTCCCACTGCTCTTTGAAGAGCATCAGTTATTACTCTGAGTAATTTTGTATTATCTTTTTCACTAGCACCACCCCTTCCAGTATTTGACGGTTGATTACCTACCGAGTTTACACTTGGAGTTGTAGACTCTGATTCATTCATATCATACGGTTCATTATCTTCACTATACATTTCTTGATCAGTTTCTTCAATTCTTCCGTCAGACATGTTTAACACTATAAAACAATAAAAATTTAATCAATATATATAATTCAGCATCCAATCCTAACTCAAATTTAATTTAAAAATGGCATGCACCTCTAGACTCAATTCCGAACTTGATTTAGTCCTAGAATCGACTAAACCTGAGCAGTTTTGATACCACTAAATTTAACACCCCTAACCCGTATCCGTCACCAGAATAGAGTTAAGAGGCATTATCGGACTTATACACTACATTTGTACAAAACTGAGTCATAAATTTGCATTCCAAATCAAAACTTTTCCAATTTCACCATAAAGTCCCTAATATGGACCTACGGGGCCTAATACATGTTTTAGAAGTGATTTGGAACTAAACCGATAACTTTGGAAAACTTTAAAAAAAATTCTTGAAGTTAGGGGCACGTGCCCGTGTGGCCAACCCGTGTAGCTCCCATGGCCGTGTGGCCAACCCGTGGCCAGTTCTGACTTGTAATTTCTTAAGCATCAAAGGGGTACACGGCCTGGGCACACGCCCATGTGGTTAGGCCGCGTGGTAAACTGATTTTTCACCTTTTTTAAGCTATTTTCACACGATTTTGACACATGACCATGCTTGAAACCCGTGTCCTTCACACAACCAAGACACACGGCCGTGTCTTTTGCCCGTGTACTATCCTGACTTCACATTTAAGGATGTAGAGGACACAGTCATATCACACGCTCGTGGGCCTACCGTGTGTCACACATGGTCTGATCACACACCTATGTGCCAGGCCGTGTGGACACAAAATGAGCCTTTTGTCTCAAGTTTACCAACCCTGCAAAACTTGAGCTTCAATCTAACAATTTCCTCAACTTTTAAACTCGACCAGAGCTCAATTAAACACATTTAATACATATCCAATTAAACAATAAATTATCCAACCAATGTACCTTCATTGGTACCACAATTCCTATCGAAATTATACTACATTATCATACTAGTCAAAGTCATGTAAGTTTAACATCCAAAATATGCATATTTCATACCAAGTTTCAACATCTTTCATGCTCATTCTTTAACATTTACAAAATAACATCTTAACAACCTAGTTACATGTCATTTTACCAAAAGAAAGGTACTTCACCGCTTTGAGTCTGAGATTGGCTTGGATGCTGAGTCCTTAACTTTCTTTCGTACCTAATCCTGCGCACGAAAATAAACTATACGCTGAGTATGCACCTAGTGGTATTTCTATAAACCAACACTTAAACAAATATTAACACCAAAATGCACTGAGCTACTTAATTCAAATCTGATGGCACTAGTTATATTCAAAGTTCTTTTTCAATAAAACGTTCAGTTCAATGATGGCAGTCAGTAACAATTGATTTTCAGCACAGTGGCAAAGTCATTCAATAGTTCAGTACATTAATTTACCCCTATTAACATAACTCAGACCTGGACGGATACACGGATCCAACCCATACACCAGGATAATATACAGTGTTTCATTGGCTGTAGCCGGAATACACTGTAACAGTAACAGTAGCGGTACACAGAGTACCTCATCGGAATGAATCTGGGACAGTAACAGTAATCGACACTTATAGTGCCCCATCGACACAAAGTCGGAATATCCCTGAACACTTTCAATCCTATGGCATGCCAACTATATCCAACTAGCCTGACACTGTTAATAGGGTTTTCATTTCACTTTCAAATTTTTGTATAACAGTTAATACATTTCAAATTTAACAATACTTACCTTTAATTTTCTTACCATACATAATAAAGCAAAACATACAACATTTACCTTAAAAGCTCAGTTTATAGAAATACAATCTGTAGTTTTCTCGAATTACTCTTTGTCAACCTTCTCTTTTCCTTTCTTTGTTGACTTTTCCGGTACTACGTTAGCTACGAAAAATTAAACAATTAAAATTTATCAATGTACCATTTCACACTATACATTTCAATTCACACACAACTTTTACAAAAATTTCAATTTAGTCCTTAAGCCATAACTAATTCTTTTTCTTCAAAACCAATCTCATATTTTCATTCTAATCCATCTTTAACAAGTTTTAACATTTAACTTCCTCCATAAAACACTAATTCTACAATTTAGCCAATTTAGCCCCTACTATGACAAAATTTATATCTCTTTTTACAATTCAATCATTCTCCCACTTCTAACTTGAATTTCTATTATTTTATCTCATAATTTATCTATTTGTTCAACTTAATTAACATCTACAAATTCACTAACTTTCTAAATTCAACATAATTCAAGTAGGGCTTTGTTCTAGGATTCTAAAAACATCAAAATTACAAGAAAAGTGACTAAATTGACTTACCAATTAAGCTTTAAATCTCAAAACCCTATTTTTCATTTTCTTTTTCTTTCCTTCTTTCTTTCCCCCACTTTCGTTTCTTTCCCTGTTCTATTTTCTTTAATTTATTTCTTTATTTCTTTTTATTTTATTTTATACTTTATTATATTATTATATTATATTTAGTAATAATTATTATTTACTTAAATAATAAGTAAATACATATAAGTATTTACAAATGTGCAAACATGTGTACCTTATTTTTACCATAAACTTGTTTCTTTTTAGTTTATTTACTAATTTAGTCCTTTGACTTTTCTTTATTCTACAATTCATCTAGTCCTTTCATTGAATTAACCTTAATTCAAACTAATTCACTTAACCAAATTTTAATTAACTACACTACTAACTTCGTAAATATTTCTAATAAATATTTACGAATTCCTTTTGCGGAAATAATGACCCGAAGATTCAATTTTCCAATACCCGTAAATTTTGGTTCGTTACATTATGCGTTGGAATGAAGAGAGGAAATGAGAGAATGGAAGAATTATATGAAATGAGAGATAAGGGATTGAGTAAAGGATGAGAGATATGTGAGATGGGAGTAGGTATTTATACTTGATGTTAGTGAGAGATTTTACTAAAAATAGTGAAAATATCCCCCTTTTACTCATTTACTTGGCCGGCCACACACTGGGGAAAAGGATGGATAATGGTTAATTGATTCAAGCATGAAATCATGCTAGAATCAAGCAAGGGTTGGACGGTTTCATGGGCAAACTTCATGGACTCTTTTCTGATTTAATTTCAATTGTAGGGACCTCCAATAGATATCCCAAAACTGATTTTTAGGCAGCTAACATGCTTGTGCCGAATTGGGCTTGTCTTCCCCTTGGTTGGACGGTTTTTGACCTATTAAATAATCAGACTTGTCCACCATCTAACATTATTTTTAATTGGGTCAAAGTAACATCTCCATGACCTAATTTTCATGGTTTTGTCATCTAAGTAGGGTAGAATTGCTCATGTCCATGCAAGAATTATAATAAGCTTCATATTGTATCAACTTCATGGTCCTCCTGCATAATAAAATATAACACATTAATAAATAACATGAAATAATTTAATTTATGCACAAAATTAATACAATAAAGCACATATTTGCATTTTTATAAATTCAAGCCCATGATCGAAATATAAACAAAATTCACCTAATTAATTAACAAATACTCAGAATTAATATTATTTTTAAGTTAAAAGGTGTTATAAACTGCTAAAAAACCTATATAAATTAGATTTTACAACCGTCTCAACATTGAAACATGGAAAGCATTGTGAATATATTCAAGTCCCGGAGATAGAGTTAATATGTAAGCTACCAGACTGATTATTTTTATAATCTCATACGGCCCAATGAATCTCGGACTCAATTGCCCTTTTCTACCAAACTAGAGCACTTTCTTACAAGGTGAAACCCTCAGAAATACTTGATCGCCGACTGCAAACTCTATATTTCAAGTCTACGTATGATTTCTGTCGATCTGACTCTACTTTCAAACAATCCCGAATTGCCCTGACCTTGTCCTTAGTTTCACGAATCTAATTAGTACCAGTTAACTTAGATTCACTCAAAACTGACCAGTAAAGCAGTGTCTTACATTTTCTCCCGTATATAGCCTCAAAAGGTGTCATTTTAATGCTAGATTGATAATTGTTATTATAAGCAAATTCTGCCAACAGTAAATACTTTTCCGAGCTACCTTCAAACTCGACTATGCAGCATCGTAACATATCTTCCAAAATTTGTATTACCCGTTCTGATTGCCCATCTGTCTGCGGATGATATGTTGTACTAAAATTAAGTTTAATGCCCAGGGCCTCATGAAGTTTACCCCAAAATCTCGAGGTGAATCTTGGGTCTATATCAGAAATAATGGGCAACGACACTCCATGCAATCTGACTATCTCTGTCACATATAACTTTGCTAACTTTTCAAGCGAATGGTCAGTTTTAACTAGAATGAAATGAGCTAACTTTTTCAATATATCCATAATGACCCAGATTGATTCCTTCTTCCTCGGTGTCACAGGTTGTCTCGATACAAAATCCACCGTAACTCGCTCCCATTTCCACCTCAGGAATTGTGACAGGTTGTAGTAATCCTGATGTTCAGCTTTTACCTGCTGGCAAACCAGACATTTAGTTACAAACTTAGAAATTTCGCGTTTCATACCTAGCCACCAATACATCCACTTCAGGTCATTAAACATCTTAGTACTACCCGAATGAATGGAGTATGCACTATTGTGAGCCTCTAATAAAATATCTTGTTTTAGCTATAGATTATTTGGAACACACAACCTGTTACAAAAATATATCATACCATCGGCATCTACAGTAAATCTTGTAGTCGTATCATTCTATATCTTCTCTCGTTTAGCTAACAACTTCGAGTCGTCATCCTGTAACTCATGAATCCACTGAAGAAATAATAGTCTAGCTCTTAATTTAGCTAAAATAGAATCATCACCCTCCAATGTCAAATACGCATTCAATGCTCTCAAGGAAAATAATGACTTCCGACTTAAATGCATCTGCAACAACATTAGCTTTCCCGGGATGATAGTCAATAACAAGATCATAATCTTTTAGTAGCTCTAGCCACCGCCGCTTTCTCAAATTCAACTCCTTTTGAATCATCAAGTATTTTAGACTTTTATGATCTGTAAATATGTGACATTTTTCACCATAAGGTAGTGACACCAAATCTTCAGAGCAAAAATAATAGCAACTAACTTTAAGTCGTAAGTCGGGTAGTTCTTCTCATGTGGCTTTAACTAACAAGAAGTATTAGCTATTACTTTCCTAGCTTGCATTAATACACAACCCAATCCGCTGAGTAATGCATCACTGTATACAACAAATTCTTTTCCAGATTTAGGTTGTGTCAATATTAGAGCTTCTGTCAACATTCTTTTTAACTAATCAAAACTCCACTATTACTCATCTGACCAAACAAAATGAACATTTTTCTGTAGCAACTTAGTTATCGGTGAAGCTATTATAGAGAAGTTTTTAACAAAGTGACGATAATAACCTACTAACCTTAGAAAACTTTGTACCTCTGAAACATTTTTCTACCTCTGAAACATTTTTCAAAGCTTTCCAGTTAACAATGGTAGATATCTTGCTCAAATCAACACGTATCCCATCTGCAAAAACCACGTGTCCAAGAAATCTAACCTCTCGAAGCCAGAACTCACATTTGCTGAATTTTGCATACAACTGTTTCTCGCGCAGAATCTGTAATACAGTTCTCAAATGCTGAGCATGCTCAGATTCTGTTTTAGAGTAGATCAGTATATCATCAACAAATACAACCACAAATCTATCCAACTGAGGTTGAAGAACCCGATTCATCAAATCTATGAAAGCAGCAGGAGCATCAGTAATCTGAAAGGCATTACAAAAAATTCATAGTGGCCATATCGGGTTCGAAAAGTAGTCTTCGACACATCACAGTTTTTTACTTGCACCTGGTAATATCCCGATCTAAGATCTATCTTAGAAAACACGGTTGCACCAACTGATCAAACAACTCATCAATATAAGGCAAAGGATATTTATTCTTTATTTTCACTTTATTCAGCTCCCTCTAATCGATGCATAATCTCAATGAACCGCCTTTCTTTTAAACAAACAATACTGGTGCACCCCATAGAGATACATTCAGTCGGATAAAGCCTCTGTCTAACAATTCTCACAATTGTGCTTTAATCAACTCGGTCGGTGTCATCTTATACAGTGGAATAGATATTGGTGCAGTCCTGGATATCAGATCGATAACAAATTCAACTTCACGTTCTAGTGGCAATCCCAGTAACTCTTCAGGAAATACATTTGTAAATTCATTAACAATAGGTTCTTGATCCAACTTCGACCCAGAATCCCGAGTATCTAGTATATAAGCTAGAAATGCCTTACAACCCTTACGAATCATTTTCTACATAGAAATAGCTAAAACAACTCTTGTAACACTGTTTGCTCTGTCAGACTCAACTGTAATCAATTCGCATGTCGAACATCTCAAATTAACCCGTTTCAGTTTGTAGTTTACCACAGTATCATGTAACGTCAACTAGTCCATTCCCAAAATTATATCAAATTCATGAAAGGGTAGCAAAATTAAATCAACGGGAAATTCATAGCCCTGAATTCTTAGTGGAAACTTACAACATATTAAATTAACTATTACACTTTGACCTAGTGGATTTGTAGCTTTAACATCAAATTTGGTTGACTCAACAGGTAAATTTTTATCCGTAGCCAAAGAAGTGAAAATATACGATGTGTCGACCTAGGGTCAACCAAAGCATATATAGTAACATCAAAAAAATAGAATATACCAATAATGACTTTAGGCGTGGCAACCTCATCTCTGGCTCGATTAGCATAAGTCTGTGCAGGTGTTCTGATTTTAGATCTGGCCATTGTATCTTTAGTGCCACTACGGTTCACCCCTATGTTGCTACTCTGACCAGGACATTTTCTCTTCTGTGGCATGGTCACAGGTTTTTCATTCCAGACATTAGTCTCTCCCACCATTTTCGGACAATTGCGTACAAAATGATCAGTTGACCTGCACCTAAAATAAGCACCCACTTTGGCCCTGCACTTACCAGTATGTAGTTTACCATAGTGTTCGCACACCGATCTCAGAGTATTGCAGACACTGGCCACACTATCGGGAGGTTTATTCTAGAACTTGGAATCATGCTGTTTCGATTTATATCTATTCAGAAACTCAGATGATACAGTGATACGATTATCATCTTCCTTTGCTTTCTTCAGTTGTGGTGCAAAAAATGACCTAGGAAAGTTTCTTTTGCTGAATTTTTGGGCCTTCTTTTCTCTCTGCCTTTTATAATTATAAATCTCTTCCATTTTTTGAGCCCAATCAGATAAAGCTACAAACTGTCGTATCTCAGTCCCACCGATCATCATCTTGATTTCATCGTTTAACCCATCTTCAAAATGAATACACATTTCTTCCTCATTCGGCACAATTTCTCAAGCATACTTACTAAGATGCACAAATTCCCTCTCATACTCAGCTACTGATTTGTTTCCCTGTTTTAATTCTAGGAATTCTTTCTTTTTCTGGCCCAGGTATCTTTCGCTAACATATTTCTTCTTAAATTTTGTTTTGAAGAATTCCTAGTTGATGTTATCTCTCGAAACTACCGCTGTTAACATTGACCACCAACTGTAAGCTTTATCTTTCAGTAATGATACAGCACACCTAAGATAATCATCAGAAGAATAGGTTATTTCATTGAAAAACTCGTTGAACATTCTCCAACCAATACTCAGCTTTAGCCGGATCATCTTCAGTTCTGCCCCGAAATTCCTCAACACCATATTTTCTAACCTTATTAACTGAAGCCTGTCGACTCGTTTCAACCAACGGAGGAGATGGAGGTATCACAAGAGGTACAACAGGGGGTGGAGATGTTGAGCCACGAGATTATTTCTCATAAACTCAGTGAACCACTGACCTATTAAACTGAAGAACATACTCTTAACCTCATTTTCAGACATTTATGGAATCGGTATACTATGACTTGCACTAGAATCAATAGTTGGAATATTATTGTTAACTTCATTAGTTTCATCATGATCAGAATCAAATGACATCTTTAAAATCTACAAGAAAACAGGGGTTAGATCGGATCAATCAATA
Source organism: Gossypium anomalum (assembly GCA_025698475.1). Lineage (NCBI taxonomy): Eukaryota > Viridiplantae > Streptophyta > Magnoliopsida > Malvales > Malvaceae > Gossypium > Gossypium anomalum. Next base: position 48,731,067 of record CM046963.1, read on the forward strand.
TCACATTATCACAGCTTTATATGGCATGTAATTTCTATACTTCAATCACACTACATTCAATCCAAGAATAGACTAAACCGTGACTCTGATACTACTAAATGTAACACCCATAACTCATACCCATCGTCGAATTAGGGTTACGGCATATTATCATACAATTCAGAAGAAACAATAACTGGTAGCAACAAGTCTATCAAATTAATTAACAAAATTCATAAATAATTAAGATTAAAATAATCATACATCTATAGGTCTTAAATCGAGCCTAAGAGGCCTTAAAATAGTTTAGGAACAATCAGGGACCATTTGAATCAACTCAGAAGATTTGGGACAAAAATAAAAATTTTCAAAACAGGGGTAACACGGCCGTACGTCCAGGCCATGTGACAGGGCCCAAACCATGTGGCTCAAGACATGATCGTGTGGCTAGCCTACACGCCCATGTGCAACCTCACTTACTCACGTAACTCTCCAACTTGGGTCACACGGCCGTAAGAATGAAATACATATATTATAAAATAAATTAGTTCATATTCAATATAATATGTTAGAAAAGTATAAAAACATGGATGAGTCAAATCCAAAATGATTTAAGAAGCTATTTATCTATACTATATATAAAGTGGTTGACTTAGTTAGTTTAATGAATCAACTCAACTCCAACTCCAACTCAATTGTAAAATTATTAAAATACCCTTACTTTAAAAGGATAATTAATACTATTATGAGAGTATTTTCATCTTTTATTACTTTTATATAATCTTCAAATAAAAGTTTAAAAAAACATTATTTGATAATAAAAACAAAATCTACAATTTTTTATAAAAAAACACTTATCACTCCACTAAATATCATTTGTTAATATATTTTTAAAAATATTTTTATTCAGAGTGTGATAAAATGTAATTACAAAATAAGCAGCTAAAATTATCGTTTATAAATAGCCACTGTTTGAAATTCAGATTTAAATTCTAAAATCCTTCCCAAATTGTAGTTTAAAAATTTTTGAAAATGATGCATCGATCCCATGAAAACTACTTTTTGGCCTTTATTCATTGGATAGAATAGAGGCTAAACCCTTTCTTTAATATCGTCTCTAAAATATCCTTGACTCGGAACCATCTGGGTAGATTTAATCTTGAAAACCCTTTGGATCAAAACTCCTTATATGTATTTTATATGTACAGTGCAAAAAAGTTGTCCCAAACATAGGTACTTGAGTCGGTTTAAAATATAAATGTAATAACTGCTAAAACAAATTGGACATTACTGAAAACCAAGGAACAAAACAAGGAAACTTTGAAGAGAGATATATATACATCATATACAGACCTCATACTCAACAATTGGCAACTTTCCGCCAAGATTCGTACATTTCCTATAAGTGGAGGGATGAGAGTTCCTAATCTACTCACACAAACTTTTACATAAAATAAGTCTCTTCACCTACCTGCCTATTGTTCTTCAGCAGTAAAATCAGGCTCTGCAGGCTTCTGAAGTAGCATAGGTGGAACCCTCTCCAGCACTCTTGTTTTACGGCTACGGTTTCGCCGTAAAGCACGTAGTGCATTGGCAGCAAACCGTGAGGCATAAATGGTTGCACCCAGACTTGGTGAACTCCCACTCGCATTGGCTAAAGCATCTTGCAATCTGTCCTCCTCTTCTCTAAGAGATTCTTCAAGTTTCTTTTTGCTGTAGCGGCGCCAAGCAGCTTGTATAAAACAAGCTGCCCAAGTCCTCCACTGCTGTGAATAAAACCTAAAAGTGTGGCGCAGCTGCTTACTGTGAAGCCGGCGGAATTGAGAAGCAACAAACTTCAAGTCATCAGCCACCAGAGCAAAAGCTTCAACTTCTGTAAGAGCTCGGACAGTTCTAGTTGAGATAGGGAGGTTTGACGAAGAATGGGGATCTAGAGCCCAGGTGAGAAGTTCCTCTCCACAAAAATCCCCTGCCCCAATGTATTCAGAATTAAAGAAGCCAGTTCTTCCACCATTTGTTGTCATGGTCAACAATTTGCCCCTCATGATGAAGAGCATCTCATCAACTGGGTCTCCCTCCCGAACAATATAGCTCTCCTCTGTGTAAAGAACCGGCTTGAGACGATCACACATTGCATCCAGTAATTGCTCATCCATTTTTTCAAACATTGGCACCTTAAACGTCAAAGGAAATGAATGAAATAACCAAAATTAGTGATTGGCCGTGAAAGTGCAAGTCAAATATTAACATGCATCATATTACCCCCGAAAAGCATGCAACCTGTTTAAAACAATGTTCAAGACGTCAAGGCACTCACTCTCATGAGCAGAGCCAAGCAAAGATGGCGCTTTATATCCCTTCTTAGGTCCTTGGGGAGATTACAAAGTAAATTCTCTTCATCAACTCCTCTAGTTTCTTGCCATTTGTATTGTTCATATCGCCTAATTCGTTCCCTCAGATTCTCAGGTAGTAAGCGATGGGACATCCATTGTTCTGCATCACGCCTTTTTACTCTCATCTCCTCCAACCTGGTAGTTGTGGACTGCAAATATGTCTGTTTCACAGAAAAATTGACTCATTATAACCTATAATTTTGGGTCATTATGGAAGAGTGAATTTGAAGCATTCACATCACTAAACATCCAAAAGTTGTTTGATATCTCCTATTGATTTGTAGTAGAAAGCCACTGGAAAGAATTGCACTGGTAACAGCACGAGACATGTACTTCCTATTTAGTGCACATAAACATTATATTTGACAGAGATACAGGGAGAAGCAAAATCCTTGGCCATTATAAAATCTGAAATCAACCAAAAGGCTTCAGCCATTTTAAACAGATTACATATCTCAGAAGAAGAGTTAGAGGATCCAAAGGCACAATCCAGTAAATAGCATGCAGAGCAGAAGATTTTGAATGATAGCAACTAATTCTTCAGAAACAGCCTTCAGAAAACAAGAATTGCCAACAAAATATTATTCCTAGTAGATACTAGAAACCAGTCTCACTGCTACAAAACAAACATCTTGACATAAAAATTCAAAAGAGTACAGATACTTGGTACGAACCTGCATATTTCCAATGAGAAATGAAAACAGAACCAAGCCCGAGATTGAAATGAAAACTGCAAAGCAGATTTCAAAGACATAGGTACTAGTTTCAAGGTTCTGACCCAGAGAACTGCAAAAACAATAGGCAAAAGGATATCAGACGCTACTGTCTGATTTCAATGGCAATATGCTAACAAAATAGAGAGAGAGAGAGAGAAAGAAAACAAGGAAATAATCCATGAATCTGTACCAAAATTAAAATAAGCCCATTTCAACTGAAGATGGACAGAGACTCAACAAGCCCAAGTAAATCACCACAAGAGCTATGAACCACGCTTCTCAATTATGAATTAATCTCATTTCATCACCACGTCAAACCTTAGCACTAATCCTAACATTGTTTCCCATCTGCCTCAAGAAAGTAACGAAAATGTATTTAACACTTTTATAGAACAGGAGATGCTTACGTAGAAACTTTTGGAATCATCACAACATATAAGGTTCATCACATTATATGCTCTATGTAGACTGCATGCATATTTCTGCAAACCACCCCCACATAGCGAAGACTGTTGATAGAAATGAGAGACCATTTATTTTTATTATGATTCTGAGAGGTCATGACTTATGAGTTAACCAGACAACTAAATTAGATAGGTTTTTTCTTTATTGGCCATTAATTTGATAGTTAAAGAGCAAATACTTTCTGGAAATAGAATTTTTTAGAGTAATTAGATTCATAAATCTTGTAGATCCAATATGAACACGATTAAACAAAAGACAAAACAAATAACGATTGCAAATTTGGGAGATTAATGATTTCTATCAAATATTAAAATTAGTGTCAAAGAAATCAAAAGCTGCTTGCCAATAAGCATATTAGAGTTTGGTGTATATATATGTCAAAGATTTATCCGAATATTGCTGAAATACAGCCCATCTAGTAAAAAGAAACAAGCAATGACTAGTAAATACGTGATGCAAAAAGGAAAATAAATTAAAAGCATCTTATTTAGCACACCTTAGATTCTGCAGGCCCCACCAGAAACAGTAAAAGAATTTCTCTGGAAAATTTTCTGACTCCACAACACCTGATTGAAGGGCATTGAGGAAAATCCCAAAATTGAAAAGAGTCGTGTTGGGTGTTTGTATAGGGCATGACTGATTTAGAAACATGCTAAAAGAAGAATCACCATCACAGTAAAATGAACGGGGGTTACATTTAGTATTATTCCTACAGGCGTCTTTCCAGCATGTGTATTCCCTTTCAATAGAAAACAAGTACCAAAAAGCCCCAAAAACCTACAAGAAAAGCTAGTCATTTGACCATTATAAAATATAACAGAAGGATGAATTAGTCTTCAAGTCATAATAAGATATAGATATATATATTAAATATAACTATCCAGGGCTTACAAATATGAAGTTAACTAGATTTCAGATTTACCAAATGAAACTGAGTAATAACCCCCAGACAACATTTTACCCCACTGTTAGTTCTAGAGCAAAAATCAGCATCCAAAGAGGATGTCAGTGTTTGTAAAATATAAGAGATCAACTTTAAAACATAAATGCATTACGTAGGAAAAAACAAATATATATATGTTTCCAGTGGGGTGTCAATTTCAACGCACCATTATTTAAAACAAGTTAAACTTTTCAATGTAGCCAATAATTTGTTGTAAGAATTACAGGGACATTAAAGATGAAGAAAAATAGAAAACAATTTAAAACTTGTTTATCACGATTATAATAACCATTCAATGCCTACTCATTATGCACGGACTTCATCAAAAGTTCGAGTAACCCTTCATGTTCCACAATATATGCTGAACGCTTCCACCCATTTCAAACAAACGTTAATCAACAAATAGGTATGACATGAATACACCACCAAAATCAATTTTGGTAGGATACCTGCTCTTCTTTTTAAAAAAGAAATGAAATGTCTAGAGTCCTACAAGCAATAAACCATTCAAGAGCCAAAGACAAACACAAAAGGTGCATCCATAAACGAAATTGTAAGAAAAGATACAAAACTATTGTTAAAACTTACATGGCTTGCTAGCATGTAAAGAAAAAGATTGAACGCAGCTCCAGCCCATGCAGTTTCAGTTAGTATGCCAGAAGTCCTTGTAATTTCCTTATACAGTGGATATATTCGAAAAACTCTTGGAAGATATTGGAAGAGAACAATAAATGTCAACAAGTTCTTTGTATTCAATGACTTCAACCCTCTCATTTGGGGTGTGATAATTAAAATCACCACCTGGACAAAAGAATAGCAAGTTAAAACCAAGATAATAGTATCAAACTAAATGATCATGAATTTATGACTGAGTAAAACACTGCACATACTAGTACAGCAGTCAGGACTACATGCATTAGTAGATGAAAAAAAAGTTTCCATAACAATGGACTGTGAGTCTGTGATGAAACAACATATTTCCATTGAAGATGCAAAAACTAGCTAGTTACAGCAATTAAACTCATCCCTTGGACAACCTGATAACTAGCACTTGGTATGACAGATTATAGAATGGTTCAACAACTCAGGGTTCTATGGAATTTCTCAGTACTATTCACAATTCAAAGTGCATAACGAGAAGTTCATGCTCACCCTATAAATCAAAAAGATTCATCCACACATTTCATTTAACTTTTAAGGCCTAAATAGAGTATGACCTGCGACACATAAACCAGTTAAACCCAAAAGGAAGAACATTTTCATGTGCCTGTAATGTTTTCTTACCTGTGGAAGGGGAAGAACTGCTAGAACATCGATTACAAAGTATGATTTCAGATACCTCTTTGCTATTGCCAATGAATCTTCAACTAAAACGCCTCTTCCAAATACACGAGAAGAAGGCGCAATGAACCCAGTACGAAATTGAAAAATAATATGGATTATATAAAAGATATCTGTGAATGAGCGCAGCACACTGGCTGTGATCTCCATCTTTTCATCCAAAACAAGGCACTTCTTATCATCATTTATCACTGGGACATAAAAGAATAAAGGATCAATTGAGACTGCTATGATACAAGATAATACAAATATCTTGTTCCACCTTTGAAGAAACGGCCCCTGTGGATCAAGAACTTTCTTACTAGACCCAAACCCACGGTTAAAAGAACAAGACTTAAATGATCTTCTAATCCCTTTAAACCTTTCAGAACCAGATTCAACCCCTCTTTGTAACTTTTCTGAAAAGGAATTTATTGTCAATCTAATTTTCCCCGAATTTATCCAATTATTATCAGAATAACGTCCTTCAGTGCTTCGCCCTGAATTCCAGTCCTGGAACCTGGAAGACATCATTTAAGTGAAGTAATCAGTCATTTCATGTTCTGGAAAAAAGAAAGAAAAGGAGCTGAAAGTAGCAAGAGAAAATCAACCCCTTGACTAATTGCACAATATAATTGCTGTCACGTGAGAAATGAGGCATCAATAGTTACTAGGATTTCGGATATTAAAAAACATAGGATGTTGAATTTTGAAGGCGGTGTCAATGACAGTAACTACAGCCAATGAGAATTAATGATAGTATCATCGGGTAATGCAAAGGGTTGACGGCAACCTCACTTGCAAAATAGCATATCTAGTATTATCTTAATGGCTTCCAGAATCAAGCACAGCATCCACTAAGAATACATATCATCATTCCCCATAACAAAATCAAAGGACGAAGTCTAAGAACGTACTAACCTCACAAGCTTTTCTGGTGGATAATTCATAACTATGGCTTCCTGAATGATACCACCAGGCCACCGCTAAAAGAAGAATGATCAGCTCTGAAATCTTATTGCCGCACAGCACGGATCCTGAAAAGGGAAGAAATTAAATGAAACACCGAGTTAGAACATTCAAATCTCAATTGCATGCCAGACATACATAGTTAGAAACAAGGTCAGCGGCGAAAGAATATACTACGGCATAAACATTGAAGATGCCAAAATCACAGACATCAAAGACAACTGGAAAACAAGACATCAAATTAGTTATAGCCAATCACTTAAAAAACTGAAAAAAAAAAAAGAAATTAGTTAACTACTCTCCCTTCACATGAGGAATTACTAGAACATAACCTCGTTAATCGTTGTACAATCATAATAATTAGTGCCAAAAGAAAAAGGATAAAGTCAAATATGGCGTTTATAATAAAGTTGCAGACGAGCCACTAACTCAAATGACTAAAAACCAAAAATATCTGAATAATTCGATATCGTACTTGACACTAATATCAACACATAAAATAGGGAATGACAAGTAATTACATGATTATTCGAGTAAAAAAAGACAAATAAATAAATAAAGAAGACGGTAAAAAGCAAGCAACTTTATTGAAAAATCAGTTATCAAAGCATTTAATCCTGTTTGCGAAAATAAGGAGCACTAAATTGTCAGGAACATTTAATTTAAAAAATTCCTCTATAAAATAGCAGATTAAACTACAAATCAAATTTATTAAAAGAGTATAGGAGAGAAGGAAAAAGGAAACATACAAGGATTAAGAAGGAAATCTGAGCGTGATACAAAAAAATTATTGTTATTGAAACTAAAAGTAGCTTCTTTACTTTCTTCTTCAAAGAGGAAAAAAGGGTAGGGAAGTGGAAGAAATTTCCTGGAAATGTCTAGGTAGGGTAGGGTCTCATATTTTTTTTATAAAATATAAAATTACAAAAATAAAGACACGAAGGACTTGAAAGAAAGTGGCGTTTGGGAAGCAAGAAATTGTTGTGAATTGGAGTGGGTCCCACTGGGGATACTATTCACTCTTTTGTTGGTGAACTATCAGTCAGTCAGTCAGTCAGTCCGGTTCGCTATTGTCCACTTTCATTTTTCCGATGCGAGAGTTTCACTCACTATACCCTTCAACTCATCAGATGATTCTTACAGGTGTTCCCCTGCTCAAAATTGCGATTACTCCCTGTAAATGTTTAAAATTTAAATTCTCTTCTTCTTTATTTTAAAAAATTAAAATTTTAGTTCAAGCCTATTAAGTCTTGTTAATGAAGGCTAAAGCCCTGAGGTTTAGGCAGGGGACTCTCCCCCATGCTTAATTTGTCTCTTCAACTAGGTTTATTTTCTTATTTTGATATCTAAATTTATTTATTTTAAATTAATATTTAAATTATCATTTTATTATTCAGTTTAACTTTTTTTATTATAGTATTAAAAAAACGATTGTCATATAAAATCAATCAGAATGTATCACGTGGCATATTTAATCAATTGTAATATGTCACGTGACAATTAACTTAATTTAAAATTAAAATATTAAATTTAAATTTAGGAAAAAACTTTTGACTTTGACTCACTATTCGATGATTAATTGGCTTTGATCCCCATTGACTGATGTTAACTATCATTGACCATCTACATATCATTATTAGAACACACCATGTATCCTTTTTTTTTTTTTGTTTTTTTAATATTATATATATTCTATTTATTAAAAACTAAAAAAAATACATAATATATAAATAATTCAAAAAAAATTAAAAATTTTCAAAACAATTATAACACTCTAAAAGTCAAAATATTTTTTATAAAAATTAAAAAAGTATTTAAATTTTAAAAAAAAATTAAAAAGAGAACTTAAATTTTCAGATATATATTCTAGAAAAAAACTTAAAATTGTTTTGAATTTAGATATATTATTTTGAATTCTTAGAATTTACAATTTTTGAAAAACTAAAACTTATGTCAAGTTTTCTAGAATATAATTTTTTTTAAATTCAAGGTCTTTTTTTAAAATTTTTTAAAATTTTAAATAATTTTTTTATAATTTTTTTTGAATTATTTATGTATTACATATTATTTTTTACATTTTTAATCAATATAATATATATAATATTTTAAAAAAAGACATGTGGCGTGTTCTAATAATGTCACGTGGATGGTCAACAGTGATCAATGCTGGTCAACATTGATCAATAGTGGTCAATGGTGAGTCAAAGTCAAGGGTTTTTTTTAATTTAAATTTAATGTTTTTATTTTAAATAAACTTAATTATCACATGGCAAATTGTGATTGATTGGATGTACTACATGGTACATTCTGATTAGCACCATATGACGACCATTTTTTTAGCATTGTTACAAAAAAGAAGAAGGTTGAATTAGGTAACAGAATGAAAGTTTAAGTATCAATCTGGGACAAAAAAGTTTAAGCACCAAAATAGAAAAATAGGCATAATTCAAGGGTCAAACTGAGCATTAAGCCTAAAAATTATGTGTGTACTAGTTTTTTTTTTTGGTGGAAAATGTAAACAGTATTACAACTTAAAACCTCCTAAGAGACTCTAAAGGCTTTGTCTTGTTGAATAGTCGTAACCACCAAATCAGGAAATACTTCAAATAATTGGAGGGGTGTCTGCAAAGAGAGACTGATCTTTGCCAATTGATCAGCAATTAAGTTACACTCCCTAGGAACATACTTAATTTCCCATTGGCCTTCAAAGCACAAAAGTCGTTTAACTCTTTTGAGCAAGGTAATACCGGAATCTATTGTTTCTTTCATGGACAAGGCCCTTACCACTTCAAGATTATCAATCTGAATCTGGACTTTCTTATAAACCTTGCTTAAAACAATGAGAATTCCATCAAGGATACCCTAAAGTTCTGCCTCCAAATGTGAACATCTGTCCAGATAGTGAGTGAAGCCCAAAATTCAATTGCCAACCCGATCTCAAACCACGCCTCTCGCTGAAGCATTTCTTGAATCTCTAGCCACTGCTCCATTAGAAAATAAGTGAACTCAATTATTTGCAAAGTGGTGATGAATTTCCGAATTGGATGCAATAGATTTGGCTCCAATTAGGAATGGTTCAAAATGTTGAGCCTAACTGAGAGAGGTTTTAATAATCTCATAAGCCGTCCAATTAATGTTTTGAAAGATAAAAAGATTCATATCTTCCAAATTCTCCAAGTGATTAGCCCAAATAAACATGACCAAGTGATTCCCTTATCCTGCAACTTATCATGACAACAAAGATTAGTGGAAAACCAAATTTGAAAGGAGTCAGAAAAAAACCTGGATTGTTTCTCTATGGGAACAACGAGCATCCAAGCCTCTTTAGTCGTCGAACAATCCCAGAGAACATACAAAATATCCTCGATATCATGCCCACATAGGAGACACGCACTACTTTGTCCAAACCCTCTCCTAGCTCGTTCTGAATTAGTAAGAAGCCTCTGTTTGACTGTAAGCTAAAGAAAAAGACGGACTCTCTGTGGACCTTGGTATTTCCAAACGGGCTTCCAAGCATCATCATTAGGACTCCAGAAATTTTCTTTTAAGGCCTAATAAGCACTTCGAATGGAAAAAGACCCTGAACCAGAACGAGCCCAAATGATCCTATCCTCACCCCCATCAGGATTAGGAGGGGGAATACTTATTATAAGCCTTATCATGACATCAGGCAGCCATACATGAAGCAGATCCACATTTCAAGAATTATCAGGGAGCACCCAATCCTTCAAAGTACTCTCCAAATCAAGACTAGAATGAGTGGACATATAGGAAAAAAGGGGGCCAACATCAGGAACCCAAAAATCTTTCCAGCCACAGATTGCAGAACCATCACCAACAGACCATATAAGATTCTCACAAAAAAAGGGCCACACCTTAAAAAGGGAACGCCAAAGATAAGAGCAGTTGCTTGTATGAATGGTATCAGGAAGTTGGTCCTTCCATCCATATTTCGAATGAAGAACACGAACCCATAAAGCATCCTTTCGAAAGACAAGATTGAACCCAATTTTCATAAGGAATGAATTATTTTAATCTTGAAGTACCAAAACCCAAGGCCTCCTTAAGACCTAGGTTGAAAAATGGACTCTAATCCTAACAATGAAATTTTTGGATGCCCATTAGAGCCTCCCCAAATGAACTGCCTTGCAATCTTTTCAATCTCATCACACACCCCTTTTGAGACTAACAAAGACTGCATGAAGTAGTTTGGAATAGCAAGAAGAATTGATTGGGCAAGTGTGACACGTCTTGCAAAGGAAAGTTTCCTAGCTTCCCAATTTTGAAGTTTACACCTCACTTTTTCATCAACAAAATTCAAAGTACTTTTAGTTACACGATCATGAAGGAAAGGCACCCCCAAATAACTCCTTAGATTTAGAACCTTCTAAAACCCAAATAACTGACTAATCTAATCACATAAACTATTTTCAACACCTTTGGGGAAATACATATTGTTGTTCCTAGCACTGATCTTATATCCAGAAAATTCATAGAAATGTTTAAAGATTTCCTTTAACAAAAGAGCTTGATCCGTCTCCGCTTTGCCAAAAATGACAAGATCATCAGCAAAAAAAAAAGATGAGATAAGGACGGGCCGGTCCTAGATAACCGAATCGGATGCCACCTACTAGCTGTGATTTCAGAACGAATAATATGCCCTAACCATTCCATACAAAGAACCAAAAGATAAGGCGATAAAGGACATCTATGTCTAATCCCTCTCACATACTTAAAAGGCTGAGACGGAACTTCATTCCATAAAATCTGCATAGTAGATAAAGAAATAACACCCATAATTACCTTTTTGAGGAACTCAGGAATCCCAGCAGCTACAAGGGATGAATCAATAAAATCCCAACTAATCCTATCATAGGCTTTCTTCATAACCAACTTGATCGCCATCCAATTTCTGCCACATTTTCTACTGTGCATCGAATGAATGACTTCTTGCACAATAATGACATTATCGGAAATGTTACGACCAGCAATAAACCCCACTTGCTCAGGTGAAATATAATTTGGAAACACCACTTTAAATCTATTGGCGATCACCTTCATCACTAACTTATACATTACTGAGCAAGGACTAATTGGCCAAAATTGACTGAAGTCCTCTGGACGATCTTTATTAGGAATAAGCAGAATTAGCATATTATTAATATCCTTCTCAATTTTATTACCAGCAAAGATTCCCTTAACCCACTCACAAACTGCCCCTCTAACAGAATCCCACTAACTTTGCAAAAAATGCGAATGGAACCCATCACTTCTCGGAGCCATGTCAAAAAGCTCCTTCTTAATCTCATTATTCAAAATCGGCTTTTTAATAAATGTATTGCTCCTTGAGGCGGGGAAATAAATTCAAGGGAAGTTCACTCATAGGAGTTGGGATTTTACCATACAATCTCTCAAAAAACCTGGCGGCCTCATCATTGAGAATACTCTGATTCGAGCACCACTCCCCACTATTTATGCGTAAAGCTATAATGCGGTTAAATTTCCTCCTTTTCATAGTGCGACTATGAAAGTACTGGGTATTGCGATCCCCAAACTGAAGCTAATCACACCTAGCCATTTGCCTCCATAGAAGCTCCTCATGATTAAGCACATTTTCTAAATCATCACGAACCTCCATCTCCAAGTCAACTAGCCTACTAAAGGATAACCGATCCATGGCCTTTTGAATGCTCTCAAGTGATCTCATAAGTTGTCTCTTGCGCATGCTTATAAAGCCATATACGAACCTGTTCCAATCTTTGACATGTAATGTAACGCCCCAAATTTGGGCCTAGAAGTATTGGGCCTTGAATATGGGTTCGTAAGGAGGTTATATATAAGTATTTAATTGTGTAAGGAAATGACACAGTTAAATGTTTACCTTGGTGGTTAATGGCCCTGAAAGTGTTGGAGAAATCTTGGGTTCAAACCTGGGCTTTAGAAAAAATTTTGATATTAAGTGAATAAAACCCTGGATGCTTGGGTGATAGCCTTTTAAATTATTGTGTTAAATAAATGACACAAGGAAGCATGTGGTCTAGTGGTTGTGGCGTCCTTAAGGTTGCAAGGGAGCCTGGGTTCAAGTCTTGGCTCTTACAATTCATTTGGTTTTCTCTTAATTGAATGCGACTGGCACATATGTCTTAAAGTTAATTATAGACGTTTTTATCACACAAAAAGCCTTGTGGTGGAGTGGCAAGGTGGCGTGTTGTGTAATTGTGAGGACTGAGATTCAAGTCTTGGGATGCGCAGTGGAGTATTTATTTTACTATTTGAGCTGCGAATGAGGTGGAGTTAGACTGAAACTCTGTAGTTGAAGTGGTCATAATAATGAGGAATTTTCCTAATGGTTGAAAGTAATCTCACATTAGGAAACTGACACTGAGAGACGAAAGCTAGGGGAGCGAATGGGATTAGATACCCTAGTAGTCCTAGCCGTAAACGATGGATACTAGGCACTGTGCGTATCGACCCGTGCAATGTTGTAGCTAACGCGTTAAGTATCCCGCCTGGGGAGTACGTTCGCAAGAATAAAACTCAAAGGAATTGACGGGGGCCCACATAAACGGTGGAGCATGTGGTTTAATTTGATGCAAAGCGAAGAACCTTACCAGGGCTTGACATACAGCGAATCCTCTTGAAAGAGAGGGGTGCCTTCGGGAACGCGGACACAGGTGGTGCATGGCTATCGTCAGCTTGTGCCGTAAGGTGTTGGGTTAAGTCCCGCAACGAGCGCAACCCTCGTGTTTAGTTGCCACAGTTGAGTTTGGAACCCTGAGCAGATTACCGGTGATAAGCCGGAGGAAGGTGAGGTGAATAATGGATCGAAAAATGATGAGCCCCACTATCATTTTAACTTGTATGATAATGATACTAACTATGGTTGGAATAATCATATTAATAGTTGTATTGACTCTTATCTTCGTTCTCAAATCTGTATTGATAGTTCCATTTTAAGTGGTAATAACAATTCCAATGATAATTATATTTATAATTACATTTGCGGCGAAGGTGGAAATAGTAGTGAAGGCAAGAATTTCGATATAATAACTCGTGAAAATAGTAATGATTTAAATCTAAAAGAAAGTTTTAATGATCTCGATCTATACAAGGATTTGTGGGTTCAATGCGAATGCAAAAATTGTTATGGAGTAAATTATAAGAAATCGCTTAATTCAAAAATGAATATTTGTGAACAATGTGGATATCATTTGAAAATGAGGAGTTCAGATAGAATCAAACTTTTGATTGATCCAGGCACTTGGGGTCTTATGGATGAAGACATGATCTCTCTGGATCCAATTGAATTTCAGTCTGAAGAAGAGCTTTATAAAGATAGTATTGATTTTTATCAAAGAAAGACAGGATTAACTGAGGCTATTCAAACAGGCACGGGTCAACTAAATGGTATTCCTATAGTAATCGGGGTTATGGATTTTCAGTTTATGGGGGGGAGTATGGGATCCGTAGTAGGCGAGAAAATCACCCGTTTGATCGAATATGCTACCAATAATTTTTTACCTCTTATTCTAGTGTGTGCTTCCGGAGGAGCACGCATGCAAGAAAGAAGTTTGAGCTTGATGCAAATGGCTAAAATATCTTCCACTTTATATGATTATCAATCAAATAAAAGTTATTTTATGTATCAATTCTTACATCTCCTAATACTGGTGGAGTGACCGCGAGTTTTGGTATGTTGGGGGATATCATTATTGCTGAACCCAATGCCTATATTGCATTTGCGGGTAAAAGAGTAATTAAGCAAACATTGAATAAAACAATATTGGAAGGTTCACAGGAGACTGAATATTTATTCCATAAGGGTTTATTCGATCCAATCGTACAACGTAATCCTTTAAAAGGTGTTCTGAGTGAGTTAGTTCAGCTCCACGGTTTTTTTCCTTTGAATCAAAATTCAATCAAGTAGAGTCTTAAGTGAAATTTTTTTATCTGTAGTGAAAATGTAGTTAGTTAGTTTATCAGAATCAAAGTCAAAGCCCATTACGCGGGCTTTGACTTTGTGACAAAAAAAGGAATTGTTGAAAAACAAATTATGTGGATAATTATTATTATTATCATTATATGATATTACTAATGAGGAAACCTCTAGCAACAAGATAAAAAGCGATTTTTTCCTTTTGTGAAATGAAATTCGAATTTGGAGAGACAAATAAAACGAATTTTATCTTCCTCTATTGCGTATGTATATATAATTTAAATAGAGAAAAAATAGAATAGAAATATAGAGTTTTGCATCTTTCTATATCTCCCGAAAATTCTAGTTTTACTAATAATCCCTGTTCTTGGATCGGATTCTAACGAATCGAATCTTTCGACAATTTGTAATAAACTCTTTCTTTATTAAATTCAAAAATTCAAATTAGAAGACAAGTACAATAGAATAATAAGAAAAGTAAGAATAAAGTAAGATAATAAAGAAAGTGGATTATCTTATCAAATACACCTATTTTATTTGATTTAGAAAGATAGGCAAGTCCTTTTATTTAATTCTACATTCCTTGCACTTATTAGATATCTATTAGATATATAGACTCGCTTAGATATACTCAGTATTTCGATATAATTAGTATAATATACGAATTAAAATATAATCATTATAAGATATATTTCTAACTAAACAATATAACAATAACAGGTACAAATATTAAATTGAGGTACCCATTTTATGACAACTTTCAGCAGTTTTCCCTCTATTTTTGTGCCTTTAGTAGGCCTAGTATTTCCGGCAATTGCAATTGCAATGGCGTCTTTATCTTTGTATGTTCAAAAAACTAAGATTTTTTAGATTCGATGGGGCCAAGACCAAATCTTATCTATTTTTTTTCAAGACTTAGATGTCATGGATACCTATTTACTAGAATATTGTATAACATCAAATTACCCAAACCAAACATAAATGAAAAAGCCCCTCTTATGCATACGTAAACATGGTATAGGGTTAAATGAATTATAGCAAGTGGATCGGTACCGAACGGATGTATGAAATTAAAGTCTATATATCTAGTAGATCTGTATAGGCGATCATATAAAGGGGATGATTTTAGATCGAAGCAATTTGATGAATTCCTTCTAAAAGATCATATCAAAATAGTACTAATTGATGAGAGTTACTTCGGAAACAAAAAAAGTAAAGTTGAATTTTTTTGGTTATTCTCTCAATTCGAATAAAATGCAACTGGATCTAGTATGTATGAGTTGGCGATCAGAATCTATATAGATAGAATTTTTAGTGGGATCTCGAAAAACAAGCAATTTCAACTGGGCCTTTATCCTTTTTTTTTTGTTCATTAGGGTTTTTATTAGTTGGAACTTCTAGTTATCTTGGTAGGAATTTGATATCTTTATTTTCGTCTCAGCAAATAGTTTTGTTTCCACAGGGAATCGTGATGTCTTTCTATGGGATCGTAGGCCTCTTTATTAGTTCCTATTTGTGGTGCACGATTTTTTGGAATGTAGGTAGTGTTTATGATCGATTCGATAGAAAGGAGGGAATAGTATGTATTTTTCGTTGGGATTTTCCTGGAAAAAATCATCGCATCTTTCTATGATTCCTTATGAAAGATATTCAGTCCATCAGAATAGAAGTTAAAAAGGGTATTTCTGCTCGTCGTGTCCTTCATATGGAAATCAGATGCCAGGGGGCCATTCCCTTGACTCGTACTGATGAGAATTTGACTCCGCGCGAAATTGAACAAAAAGCTGCTGAATTGGCCTATTTTTTGCTCGTACCGATTGAAATCTTTTAAAATGAATTGCAGAATAAAAGTTTTCTCGTCGGGAGGAAAAAGCTCAATCCAAGAATCCTCTTTTTTCTATAGCAGAACTAAACTGAAGTTTCTTTGAATGCCCATTCAAACCAAAGCGGACGTATACGGAAGAGTCATAACATAAAAAAATAGTTTTTTTGTCTACAAAAATAGTTTTTTATGCGTCTGGAAAAGGAAAACCGCTCAACTTAATTCAGTAACAAAATAAGCAAGAAATCAAAATACTGGATTCATCTCATATATCAAAGTATTTCGAAATAAAGACTTTCGCTTTTTATTTTCAATATTTGGAGTTGATACGTTAGATACAGATAGATCATATCTTGTAAATTTTCTCTACTTTTCTTTTCTCAATCGGCCCCTCCCCTTTTATCCTTTCTTTTGTGCTCCTTAAGAACTAAAGAACTAAACAAGTGGATTTCTTTCTTATAACATAATGATAACTTTTCTGTCTTTTTTTGTCACTCATTTTTTATCAGCATAATATTTTTCCTAAATCTTTTTTCAATTAGTGCTGGACTTTAGACTATATTAGTTTAGATAACCCGCGAAAATTTTTGACATATTTGATTGCGATCTTGATATAGACATGGTTGATAGAAAGATTAGATCACATAAAGTCAACGAATGAGGTGGGTTCATTAACAACTCACACATGAAAAAATGGCAAAAAAGAAAGCATTCACTCCCCTTCTATATCTTGCATCTATAGTATTTTTGCCCTGGTGGATCTCTCTCTCATTTAATAAAAGTCTAAAATCTTGGATTACTAATTGGTGGGATA
Organism: Gossypium anomalum; assembly: GCA_025698475.1. Taxonomy (NCBI): domain Eukaryota; kingdom Viridiplantae; phylum Streptophyta; class Magnoliopsida; order Malvales; family Malvaceae; genus Gossypium; species Gossypium anomalum. Next base: position 48,748,424 of record CM046963.1, read on the forward strand.
CTAGGCAATCCGAAACTTTTTTGAATGATATTCAAGAAAAGAGTATTCTAGAACAATTCATAGAAGTAAAGGAACTCTTCATGTTGGACGAAATGATAAAAGAATACCCGGAAACACATCTACAAAAGCTTCGTATAGGAATCCAAAAAGAAACGATCCAATTGATCAAGCTGCACAATGAGGATCATATCCATAAGATTTTGCACTTCTCGACCAATCTAATTTGTTTTGTTATTCTAAGTGGTTATTCTATTTTTGGGGAATGAAGAACTTCTTATTCTTAACTTTTGGGTTCAAGAATTCCTATCTAATTTAAGCGACATAATAAAAGCTTTTTCTATTCTTTTATTAACAGATTTATGTATAGGATTTCATTCGCCCCACAGTTGGGAACTAATGATTGGCTCTATCTACAAAGATTTTGGATTTGCTCATAATGATCAAATTATATCTAACATGAGAATTGGTGAGAAGCTGGCTTTAAATAGAGCGAACCAGATGAGTTGGGAGGAGGGCTCAATGCAGGATGTGCCAAGGTTGGTGATCGTGGACTTCGGCGCGTTCTCGTAAACAGGTGTGTATTTTGCACTACTCTAGTTGTAGAACGGAAAATGCCGGAATGCCAAAATGCTAGTCACACGACGATGGCAGCCACACGAGCATGCGAGCGCACGTGTGGAAGCTTTGACGTGATGATTGGGGCCATCATGAGTACTCTTGTAGGCTTAGGTTGCTTTGGGGCCATGTGGGCCCATGGGTCCAAGTGGGTAAATTGTATGATTGTGTAGTAAATATTGGATTGGACTATATGAATCTCATATCTGTAGGTTAGTATTACGGAAATACCCTTGTAGGGTAGAATTACTGAAATGCCCCTGTAGGGTAGAATTACCGAAATACCCTCGACTTGTAAAATTATCGAAATACCCTCAATTTGTAAAATTACCAAAATACCCCTGATTCGTGAAATTACTGAAATACCCTCGACCTGTAAAATTATCGAAATACCTTTGCTTATAAAATTACCGAAATACCCTTAATTTGTAAAATTACCAAAATACCCCTGATTTGTGAAATTACTAAAATACCTTCGACCTGTAAAATTATCGAAATACCCTCGACTTATAAAATTATCGAAATACCCTCGATTTGTAAAATTACCAAAATACCTTTCATTTGAAAAATTACCAAAATACCCTTGATTTAAAAAATTACCGAAATACCATTGATTTGGAAAATTACAAAAATACCCTTTATTTAAAAAATTACAGAAATACCATTGATTTGCAAAATTATCGAAATACCCTTGGTTTGTAGATTTACCAAAATACCCTTGTAGGGTGAAATGACTAAAATACCCCTAATAGGTAAAAAGACTGTTCTGCCCTCTAGGGTATATGACTCACTGGTAATACAATTTGATTGATTTGACTATGTTTTGACTGAGAATGTATGACTGTGATTGGACTGTTGTGACTGTGATTGGTATGATTTTGTATGTTGTGTGTATATTTGCTACATTCATATAATATTATATTGCACATGGGTGGGAATTATGGAACGAAGGAAGTATATGAGGATTGCATGGTTGCTTGACGACCGTGGATCCACCGATTAATGATCGTATGGTTGCTTGACGACTGTGGATCCACCGGTGGCTTTTAAGCCCAATATATGATTATCGGCGACTACTGCGTGTCGATCATCATATTTACCCGAGGTCGTGTGTCGACGACTATATTACCGTCCGATGGCTATGTGCCTAACATGATATGACTCACCGATGGCTTAAAGCCAATTATTCTGATTATGGCTCTGCGCCAACCTACATATGGCTCTGTGCCAACCTGATTATGGCTGTGTGCCAAATGTATTTGCCTAAGGCTATGTGTCAATATATGATTATTGACGACTCGGTGTCGATCACATTTACCTAGGGCTGTGTACTGGTTATGTTACTCTAGTTGATGGCTATGTGCCGAACTTATTACAGTTACCGATGGCTTTGTGCCAATTATAATACCGCTACTAAAGGCTTAAAGCCGTATATATGTTAACAGCTTGCTGCAATGAAGGTAGTACCGCAACCGGGCTACAATTGATGTGTATCGGATGGGTGGGTCGATAGTTATATCCCCACATGATGTGTACCGGGGGACGGAGTTGGTGTATAGTAGTTGGATGGGATGGGTTAGCATAAATTTTTGCATTATGCATATGGTTTGATTCTGACAAGGGCTGAGACCCAAGTGATTTGTAATGGGTTGTGGCCCACGTATGCTCTAAACTGGACTGTACTATTAGCGCTAAAGGGCTCTGGCCCAGACTATTTCTGTTTTTGTTTCTATATACTGACTGTTACTCTAGTAAGGGGATTACACACTGAGTTTTTGTAAACTCACCCCGTTTATTAACTGTGCAGGTAATCCCCAGCGTTAGGTGGATCGGTGTCGCAGAGGGACTCGGAGACGACCACACATCTACACAGGTTTTTATATTTCGTTTATTTAGTTAAGCCCTTTGGTTTTTTATTTGGGTTGTAACAGGGCCTCTTTATTTTCTTTCTTAACTTTTCATTTGGGAAAATTTATTTACTATGTTTGATATTTGTTAGAAGTAGATCGCGGTTTTCAAAACACTACGTTTTCGCAACTTAACTTTTAAGCATCACGTTTTCGTAAATCGGTTACTTTTAGAATTAGCTTCCGCAAAGTAAAAAGGAATTTTGGAAATAAAATTAAGAAGTTTTCTATGCACTACGTTTTAAATAAGAAGGGTTTCTAATGAAAACATGGTTTTCGAAAAATACTTCAATGTGACACGCTAGATTCGGGTCTAACTTCTAGGTCGGGTTTGGGGTGTTACATGTAAGGTAAAATCAGATAAAAAACAGCCATGTTACCTGAAAACCTCCATTTATTAGAGACCAATTCTTTAAAATTCGCATGCTTCATCCATCCTGCGAGGAAACAAAACGGTCTCCCTTTCAGAAAGCTGAGTTCAGGATTAGTATTAATAAAAATGGGTCTATGATCCGATTTAATGCGCGAAAGATGATAAACTAGAATATGTAGGAAGGCTAAAATCCAAGAATCATTTTCTAAGGCTCTATCAATTTGTTTATGTGTATTTCCTCTTTGCCAAGTAAATGAAGGTCCTATGAATCCAAGATCCTGCAAATTACAAGAGTCAACTAAATTTGTAAATAAATTACATCTCTTACCCGTGGAGCGATCACTTATTTTGTCATTAAAAGAGAGGATAGCATTAAAATCCCCCAAAATCAACTAAGGTAAAGGATCAAAAGGTAGGACTTCCATTAAATCAGTCCAAAGAGACTTCCTCTTAACTCTGCCAACTTATTTAATTTAATATTTTTAATGATTGATTTTATCAAAACTGTCAATACAATTAATTGTAATAGTTGATATAATTGACTTATTTAGTTTAATATTTTCATTAAAATTTGCCAATTTGACATAATTATTTTCTTAACCAACTTTTCTTATATATTTCTTACCACAAACCTCTCAAACTTCAAACAAGCTAAATTGAAATGCTCCATAACCCATAAGCATCAAGCTAATGTAACATCAATAATGCCAACTGAGTTAAAACTCAATTCTATTTTTTTTTTTTGAATTTATCATAATCTAAAATGGTGGTTAGTTATATTTATGATTGGGAAGTGCAGACCTTGAAGGCTTTGTTAGTAAATTGATAATTGGTTCAACTATATCTCGATTCTCAAATTGGTTCATTTTTTTTAGAAATAATGCCTAAACTATTAATTTTGTATTAATTTAACAAAAAAAAAACAAATCCAGCTTATAAGAACATGGCACGTGGTATATTCTTATTTGACGTCATACATTTTTTGGGTAAAATAAGATAAAATTAATAGTATGGGTATGACTTTTGACCAAAAAAAATTCAAGAGCTAATCTGATAATCAAGTATAGTTCAAGGGTCAATTTAGAAATAAAACCAAAAGTAAATAAAAATTGATGGGATCAAATATTTATTACCATTATTGCGCTTGCGCCAACAACTCAATAGTGTAGAGTATGTTTTAACAAAATTCAAAGGTTCGTTTTGGTTAGCCTCACGAAATTCCAAATTAACCACAGACAACCTTTGTGTATTGCCTCCATATCCCCTACCCTTTTTTTCCTTAAAAGATGGTGAGAATATTTCATGATCATTTTTAATATATAATTAATAAGAAATTTGTTGAGAATTGAGTACATTTTATGGCGAGCCATTTATCTTTTCGAAGAGCAGTCATGGTGAGAAGATTAATTCAATGATTATTTCAAATTTATATATGAATTTCGTTTTAAAGTGAATTTTGATACATGAAACTTTTGATTTTGATTCAATTGTACACATTTAAAGAAATGAATACATACATTTATTTTCATATTGGATTAATATAATAGTTTGTCTATGCAATATATTCATTTGCTCATGTCTTGCCTATGAATTCTACTGTTGTGGATGATACTACATACAACAAAAGTCGTAAACCCAACGCATTAGCTTTCGGTTCCTTATCTATTCAAACTCAGACTTCTACTTACATCAAAGTGTACGAGTCACATATACATTATAACACCCCTAACCTATATTCGTCGCCGAAACAGTGTTACAGAGCATTACTGGAGTTTATAGATCAAATACAGATAATTAATGACATTTACTATTCATATTCGAAACCAATCATATTCAATCATGTTGTCCCCTAATCCATATCTGTCATCGAAACAGGGTTACAAAGCATTACTAGAGTTTATTAAAAACAAGTCGGGACTAATTTGAAATCTCAAAGAATTTTTCGCAAAATTTTCAAAAATTTCCTTATATTCAAGGGACACATGCCCGTGTGAGCCACACGGCCAAGTGACATGCCCGTGTTTTAGGCCGTGTGAGCATTTAATGTGAGGCACACGGTCGTGTCCCAGCCCGTGTTTAAATTAAGGTAGTTACTGAATTGAGTCACACGACCAACCACACGCCCGTGTGCTAGGCCGTGTGGACAATTTAATTTTTGAAAATTAGGTGCAGGATTCACACGGCCAAGGCGCACGCTTGTGCGTTGGGCCGTGTGTTTCACACGGTTGAGACATACGTCCATGTGACCAATTCTGAGCATTCTGTTTCTCAATTTTTTAAGATGTAAGGGATACACGGCTAAACCACATGTCCGTGTATTTGACTGTGTGTTATACACAGTTGAGACACACGCTCGTGTGTCTACCCATGTGGACAAAATAAGGCCATTTCCAAGCCTTATTTCTCACCCAAATTTTACCTTGTACCTACATTGACATTGTAATACATTTCCAAACCCATTCAAGTCATTTGAATCAAGGCAAATACAAGTATTGTATTTAACATATTAGCACATATGTTCGAGTGATTAAACTTGCCAAGTTTGCACTTATGTTTATATGTAAATTTTATCAATTATACTAATTCAAATCCATTCATCATATGGTTTATATACCTTTCACCATAAAACCAATTTTTATCACACATCAACCATGATAAGGCCTTATATAATTACATCAAAGTATGTTTAACACTAGCTATTCCAATGGCTAGTTACAACCAAAATATTTATTATTTAATCTATTTAACCTATACATGTCATTATATCAAAAGTTAGCTTATTTCATATACCGAGAGATCCAAGGGATAGTGTGATATGTCTCTGACCAATTCCAACCTTCACGAGCCTCTGAGTACTATAAAATAGAGGAAAATAAAACAAAGTAAGCATTTAATGCTTAGTAAATTCGCATAACGGGAATTTAACTTACCATTCATTTACATTTAAGGTAAGCATACAAAAATGCATCCAAGCAATTTAGCTAATAGCCTAAAATACACAACTTAATCAAACATGTTAGTCATTATTCCACATAAATTTCAAGAATTAAAGATGATCTTATCATATAATGTTTTTCACATTACATGTACATTTCCATAACAGATCATTTCAAATTCAATTTAGCCATGTCAAAACTTTACCTGTTGAATTTATTTGAAATATCGATGGATACACTCATGTAGTACACTTAAATTGTACAAAACTGAAAATTCATCAATTCATATCTAAGGGTACCCATTAGGCCACATAAACAGGAAGCACTCTCTCGAGCCATATAACAGGATGTTCATGTGAGCCATGTAACAGGAAGCTTATTCGGGCTATAACAGGAAACTCGTAAGAGTTTAGAATAGGAAGCTCATTGAGTCAAAGCTTAATAGGTAACTTCGAAGAGCTATTATCAGGGAGCCCCAGATAGCCATATAACAGGATGTTCAAGCGAGCCATATCATGAAGCTAAAAAAGAGCCTATATCAGGATGCTCATAAAGAGCTACGTTTGTGTCTGCAATATATGCAGGATCACAACCGATCATATAACATGATGCTCACAAAGAGTTGCGGTAGCCAGCAACACATGCAGGATCACTACCGATCAGGATGCTCACAAGAACCATATAATAGGGAAGCTCGAGAGGACTTATAACAGGATGCTCATAAGAGCTATGGTGTGTCTGCAACATACGCAAGACCACAACCAATCGGGAAATCTTGTATCCATCAAATTCCATCTATTCAAACGAGACTTATAATTATCGAGCAATATTAGGCATGTAATTAATTTTATACATTGAACATTTATACAATTCACACATATTCAACATTCAATTCCAAACATAATAATATACATGATCTAGTTACACGAATTTACCTTGATAAGCGCTCGTATACAAGAATCTACTAATCCGATACTTTTTGTTTTCCTCGATCCAACTCCTTACTAGGTCTTTCCGGATCTATATAAATGAATTTAACATCAATTTAATTCATTTCATACTCAATTGAATTCACTTCACACCCTAGGCAAAATTACCATTTTGCCCTATATTTTTCATAAATGACGATTTCGTCCCTAGGCTCAGAAAATGAAATTCGTGCAATTTAATCCTTATTCCAAGCCTAACCAAATTTTACATATAACATTTACAGCACATATATTTCATAAAAATAAAAAATTTTCCTTGAATTTACATCTTCACAATTTAGTCCATAAATCACAATTTCATAAAAATTTATTTTACAAAAGTTGTTTATCTATCAACAACCTTTCAATTTCTACCATAAATTTCAAAATTTCAGCATATTCATCCATGGAAAAAATTTTAATACTTCAATAACTTTACAAATTGATCCCCAAAAGAGCTAGATTAAGTTTTTCCAATCTTAAAAATATAAAACTTACTAAAAACGGGACAAGATTACTTACCCAATTAGGCTTGCTTGATTTTCTTTCTCTTTCCTAAGGTTTCCATAGAATTTAGGGAAGAAGATGATATAAAATGATGATATTAGATATTTATTTTATTTATCATCTTTTATTTATTTCAATTTCCAATTTAGTCCTTTTCTTTTTCTAATTTTCCATTGATGAATCATCAAAAATATATACTAACTTCTCTTAATGGTCTAATTACCATATAAGGACCTCAAATTTTGAATTCCATAGCTATTTGATACTTATAGCTACTAGAACTCAAATTTTGGACTTTATGCAATTTGGTCCTTTCCATAACTAAACACAAAATAGGTAAAATTTTCTTATCGAAATTTTCATATGTCTTTCCTATCATGATATGGACCATGCAAAAATTTTAAAATAAATTTTCTTTCTGACTTGGATTTGTGGTCCCAAAACCACTGTTCTAATTTCACTGAGAACGGGCTGTTACATACATCACAGGCTTCAATTCAAACTATCTTACCTCTATCTCCGGTCTCCTAATTCCCAGATCAAGCTCATTAAAAAGGGGCACATCATACTGTCTTATAGCTTGATCTCTATCATCAACAAAAAGGATTGGATTATGAGATTAGTAGCACCATTCCCATGAATTTCATTTTGATTTTTAATGTCGATTTCTGTAGCTTGTCTTTGGGCTAGTCTTTCTCGTCTTCTTTGTCTAAATGTTTGCTCGATTTCAGGGTCTACTGGGGGTAAATTGATTATTCGATCTATGCTCATAAATAGCTGAATAGAAAATCACAAAAAATAAGAAATCAAATAAATAAAAACAAAATTAAATAAACCAAATTGTAAGTAATAATTTCACAACCAATTATTAACAGTCCCCAGCAACGGTGCCAAACACTTGGTTCGCGACGGAATGTGCAAGTATATACAGTCGTTATCAAGTAATAAGTAAAAATAATATCGTCTCCATAGCGACTGTGTTTAAATCAATAATTGTAAAATTAATATTCACAAGTTGGTTAAAAAAACACCATATCTTGAGGAAATTGTAACACCCTAAACCCGGCCTAGACGTTATGGCCGTATCTGGTAATGTCACACGATAGTGTTTTTGAAACCTCGTTGTTACGATGAAAACATTCCATGTTATTATATTTACTAAACCTTTGTTAGAACTTAGGAAGTTTTCTTTATTCGTTTAAAATATTTGTTTTGAAACATCCCTCGTTGTGGAAGCTTTAATAAAACAGTCTAAGTGATTATGCATTTAGAAAATACTTTAACTTTTTGAAAACCAAATTTCCTACAACCAGCAGGTATAAATCCATAAAGTAAAATAAATAAATAACAACCCAAATTTAAAACCAAAGTCCCTGAGGGTCCTTAAATTACAACCCAAATAATCAATAATAATCAAATTATAAATCGTAAATTGGAAACAATGAAGTCCAAAAATTACTGTGGTCACCGTTGTAACACCTCTATCCCATAACCGTCGCCAGAATAGGTAAGGGGCATCACCGGACCGACAGAGCATTTCAGAGCAATACAGAATCACAGATATCATATAACATTAATACATAGGCATTCATCCACAATTCACACTTTAAGATGGTCTACAAGACCTAAAACATACATTTAAGAAAGGTCGGGACTAAACCGAACACATTCAGAATTTTTAGAACTTATTCAAAACTTTTAAAACTGTCAAAGTCACACGCCCGTGTGCCTAGGCCGTGTGACTCACACGGGTACAAGACACGCCCATGTGGTCCAACCGTGTCAAAAATAGTTCCAATACTGACTTTTTTACAATGCCAACAGACACGGCCGTGTGCCATGACCATGTAATATTTAGGTAGCTACTGACTTAAGCCCATGGCCACAAGGCACGCCCGTATTCCGTGACCGTGTGGCACAATGTAGGCTTGGTTTAAGCCAAAGTCAGAATTTAAGCCCTTAATTATTTTTTTACAATTTTTGATGATTTTCCAAAGTCAGAATAGGGGAACCCGAAATCATTCTGACCTTGTCTCACAAAATTTATTATATCTCATAATTTACAATTCCATTGCTTACACTATTTCTTTCATGGAAAACTAGACTTAATAAAATTTAATTTCATATTTTATTCAACCTCTAACTCAATTTCCATTATTTTTGATGATTTTTCAAAGTTAGACTAATGTTTCTGTCCAACTTGCAACTCACCATAATCGTTCACAACGTACCATAGTCTTTCCCAACTTTAACATTGCCGTTAAGTTTCCCGTTGAACCACTTGGAATACTAAAGGATACTCGGGATATCTCACACACATAGTACCATACCAATGTCATATCCCAGATATGGTCTTACATGGGATCTCATACGATGCCAATAGCCCAGCTATGGTCTTACACGAAATCTCATATCGATGACATATCCCAGATATGGTCTTACACGTAATCTCAACTAACCCTAATGTTATGACATTGTATCCTAACTATTCCTGAGGTTCAACTAGGATATTTCTCACTCGTCATCCATTATCGATTTCATCCCAAGAGTCAATCATAAATTCATACAATATTAAAGTATTTAAAACATAAATAAACAATGCATTATTTACATACGAACTTACCACGGTACCAAAAATAGTATATAAGGATTTAATCGTCAAACACTTTATTCTTTCTCCGATCAAGGTCCGTACTTTGTTTTTCTTGATCTATAATAAAAAATTTAGCTTACTTAATATTAACATTACTCAAATTATTCCAAACATCACATTATGGCAAAATTACCCTTTTTGCCCCTAAAGTTTTACAATTTTACAAATTAGTCCTTAGGCTCGTAAAATGAAATGTATTCAATTTCTTTGTTACTCAAGCCTAGCCGAACCATGTACATGCTCATATAAGCCCACATTTTTCATCAAATTAGATTTTTACTACCCATTTTACATCTTTTTACAAATAGGTCCTTTTTAGGTATTTTCATGAAAAATTGCTTAGTAAAAGTTGTTTATTACACATCAAGCTTTAATTTTCTACCATTAAACATCAAAACACATGCATGTCACACATGGGTAAATTTTTAAACATGAACCCTACTTCAAATTAATGGTATAAATAGGTAAATCGGGTTACGAGGACTTCAAAAATGTAAAGAACATTAACAACGAGGCTAGGATGCACTTACTATTAAGCTTGAAAGTTGAAGAAACCCTAGCTATGGAGTCCATATGAAATTCGGCCAAGGTAGGAGAAAGATGGACAAAATTTTGGCTTTATTTTCCCTTTTTATTCTTTTATTTACTAAATGACAAAAATGCCCTTAATCCTTTCTTTCAAATTTCACCTATCCATGCCCATTTTTGTCCAAAAAAATATAAAATGGTCTAATTATCATATAAAGACCTATAATTTGAAATCTCATAGCAATTCGACACCTTTAATATGTAGAACTCAACTTTTTCACTTTTTACGATTTAGTCCTTTTGACTAAATTGAGTGCCCAAACGTCAAAATTTTCGAACGAGATTTTCACAGAATAGTTCCATAAAGCAGTAGACTATCAAAACATAATAAAAATAAATTTTTCTATGTCAGATTCGTGGTCCCGAAACCACTGTTCTGACTAGCCCTAAAATCAGGCTTTTACATAATTTATGTTATTTAAACGAATAATTAGGATCAAGTGGTAAATCCTTAAAGTCAAGTGGTTTTAGAAAAGAAGGTATCAGGACCTTATTTCTATAAACCGAGCCCATAAATGTTTAGTAAAATATTTATAGAGTGTTATTAGGGTTGTATAAAAATTTGGTTAAGAAACTTTAATGTTTAGTTAGTTAATTAATTAAAAAAGCCTAAATTGTAAAGGTTGCAAAAAGTGGGTTTCTATTAGTTTAATGGCTTAAATGATTAAGGAAAAATAAAGAAATGGACTTATATGGTAATTGTTCCAAATCTTTAGATATTGGACGATTAAGGGGTTGAAAATAGTTAAAATTTGATGTTAATTAAAGGGTAGAATGGTAATTAAACATTAAATCATAAACTGAGAAAAAAAAAGTAGGGTATCATCTTCTTTAGTTCTTTCTTCCACAGAAATTGAAGAGAAGAACACCATTTAATTTGGTTTAAGTTTCGGCCAACTTCAAAGTTTTGCATGTAAGTAATTTTTGGCCCTGTTTTTAATGATTTTTATGTTTTTGTTATCGTATTAATTTAATCTAGCTAACCTGGGGGTCAAATTGCAAAACTATTAAATGTTACAAATTATTTCATGGATGAATTTAAGATGTTTTTGAAGTTTTAAGGTAAATTGTTAAGCTTGGTTGTTAAATAAACATATTTTGTTAAGTAATTTTAATAATTTTAAGGTTTAAGGACTTATTTATGAAAATGGTAAAATTCAAGGAAAATATTGTAAATTTTTTATAAATATGGGCTGTTATAAGATTAGTTAAAAATTGGGTAGCATGATTTATGGTTAAAAATGGTGAAATTTCAAGTTTTGGGTTTACGGATTAAATTGCATAAAAGGTAAACTTTGAGGGTAATTTTGTAAAATTTCATTTTTAAGTATTATAAGCTAAATTAATTATTTTGAATGTTGGAATTGGATTAATTGAATAAATATATATTTTTATATAGATCAAGAAACAATTCAAATAGACACAAATCGTAGAAAAGTCAAAGTGGCGGAATAGTGGTCGGATTGTGTTAGAAGTCGTTTATGAGTTCAGGTAAGTTCGTAGTCCTGTAACCGAACTTTATAATTTATTTTAATTAATTTAGTTACTACTTAGTGTCTAATTATATTCTTAATGTAATTGGTTAATCTAATTGGATGGAAGATTATGGATGTATATATGCATGAATACAAATTTGATCAAAGATATACTTATAGTTGTGGTTGTGATTGATTGAATTATGAAATTAGATATTGAGGGTTTTATAATTTTGTATCAAATCGTTCTCATTTTATCTGACTAGTGCTGGGCAAATTTTTAATATCATCAGTTTATCCGACTAGCACTGGGCGCAAATTGTTGTCGATTTATCCAACTAGTGCTGGGCACATATTTAATAAAGTTGATTTATCCGACTAGCGCTGGGCACAAATTATTTTCAGTTTATCCGACTAGTACTAGGCACATCTTTAATATTGTTGGTTTATCTGACTAGCGTTGGGTGTAAATTGTTGTAGGTTTATCTGACTACTGCTGGGCACATCTTTAATATCGTCGAGTTATCCGACTAGCGCTGGGTGCAAATTGTTGTCAGTTTATCTGGCTAGTGTTGGGCACACATTTGATATCGTCAGTTTATCTGACTAGCGCTGAGCACAAAACTTTGTTACAATTTATCCATCAGACACCGGGTGCTAATAACAGGTTGGTTAATATTGATAGCGTTTAATCAATCCCTTGAAGATGATTGGTAAATGAAAGATAGCTTGAATTGTATATGAAGTGTTCATGAGGACTTATGGTACACTACGTGGTAATAACCATTACATATTGGATATTTTGAATTGATGAATTATTAAACACATATGTAGTTCTTTAAGTTAATAAAGTTATTCGAAATTTGATTATCCTTTTGTGTGTAGGTTAGGTACCTATATTTATTTTGTCGACTCAGCATCTAACGACAGTCCTGAACTCAATGTTGGTGACGTATTTCTTTTTGTGTTTTGGTATGTACCTAAGATGTTAATGTTTAGAGAAATGGTCTTTTGGTATATAGTTAAACTTAATAAAAGTTACTTGTATTGGATGTTGTCATGTGAACTTTGATATATATTTTTCCTTAAAGCTAATGCTTGTATATATATGTGGATAAATATAAGTATGTTTTATCAGATTGACTCTTTCGGATGTTTATGTTATATGTTAAGTGATTTTGGATTGAGATAAATTAGATTGGTGGTTATTGATTTTTAGGTGTATGTATGTGTGTTTTTGCTGTGGAAAATATTGCATATGGTTGATGTTTTATGTTCTATGGGATTGGCTCTTTTGGAAGTAAATGATTTAAGTCATTTTGGTTGAGTTGTGATATGGTATGATATGGTAATTAAAGTTGATGAATCTTAATTGTTGTGTAAGATGAATGTATGATTTGATTAAGGTCAAATACCTTTGTATGTGTTGATTAAAATGTGGTGTCAATGAGGGCACATTGGTTAGGCACTTAGGTTGTATGAAATTGGTATGCTTTGAGTTGTTTTGAAGTGTATTTGATGATGTTTAGAGGATGGTATTAGGCTTGAATTGTTAACCAAGATATGTGTGATAATTGCCTTATTTTAAAAGCAATTTGTGGTACACACGGCCTGGGACACGGACTGCCACACAATCGTGTGTCACACATGACCTATCTGCACGACCGCGTATCTTATTGTCTTTAGGCATAGGTTTCACACAGTCTGGCACACGGCCCGTGACACGGCCGTGTGTCCCAAAATAGTTTGTTACACAATTTGGGACATGACTTGCAACATGGCTTTGTGACCCAGCATTGAATGTCCACATGGCCAGGACTATGTCACACGATTGTATGACCCATGTTTCCAAAGTTTTCAACTTTTTCTTAATTCTTTTTTATTTGATTCAAATTGATCCCGGAGTGTTTCAAAACTATTTTTCGAGCCCCATAGACTTGATTTAAGGCTCGTATGTGTATTTTGAATACCCATTTGAATGTGATTTGATTAATTGTAAATATACTTGAATGACGAGTTAGGGGTGTTACAAATACTAGCAAGAAGTGATTGCTTAAAGGTTTTAATAGTTTAATTGAAGACAAAAAAAATACATGGGAAATCTGGAACTCACTAGAATTGTCAATCGATTCATTAAATTTAGATGAAATTGAAGAAATGAATAAGGAAAATATCTGAGAAAGCTTACATAAAAAACAGAGGAAGATGCGTAGAAAAAATCACTACCAAGAAACGACAAAAAAGGAAGTTACGTGGAAGCAACCTCAAATAGACAAAAGATGTCATCCTTATTAGAAAATTGTAGGGAATTGTTACAGAAGGATGAAGAAAAGATTACAGAATGAAAGTAATAGTAAAGGAAATCTTTACAAAAGAGAGAAAGAAAGAACATAAAGGACGGTTGGTTGGTTACAAGAAGGAAACTAATTATAAAAGAAATATTTACAAAAGAGAGAAAGAAAGAACTTAAAGGTTTATGAAAAACCTTGAATCAAAACCTAAATGCCTTACTTAATGTCTTACACCTCCTTTTATAGGAGTGATCCATAACTCAATTTGAAAAATGTTAGAATTTTGCATAGTTTTTCGATAAGGATGACATCTTTTCTTTAGATAAGGATAACATCTTTTATCCATTTGTGGTTGCTTCCACGTAGTTTCCTTTTTTGTTGTTTCTTGGTAGTGGTTTTTCCATGTAGCTTACTCTATCTTTTTTGTCAGCTTTCTTGAATATTGTCCAGATTCATTTGTTCAATTTCATATACTTTTAATGAATCGATTGACAATTCTATTGAGTTCCAACTTTCCCATGTATTTTTTATGTCTTCAATTATATGGGATGGAAAATTATCAATCTCTATTTCAACTATCTTTTTTAGTAGTTGAATGGACTCTTCATTTATCTCATCTTGATTATTTCAAGTATCATACACTATTATTCCTCGACCATAAGTCAAAAATCAATAAGTTTTTTGTTGCAGTAGATTCTTGGCTATAACGATTAGATCAATTTCTGCTTGGATTTAATAAAAAAACAGAATTATTATAACACTTGTCAACATATTTTGTCAAGTGCTCTTTCTCTTCTAAAGCTGCAAATAGGTTTATTCCTATGATCATTTTTGAGATAGTCAAAATTTGATATGGCTGATAAAATTTTTCTCGTTCAGCTATACCAATAAGACCACAAATGTAACACTCCTAACTTGTATCCATTGTCGAAACAGGGTTACAGAGCATTATTAGACTAACAGAATAGTAAACCATTCAATTCATACATCAATTCAAACATAATCTAATTACATTCCAATACATTCATAATGTCCCTTAATCAAGCCTTCGAGGCCCTAAAAATACTTTGAAAACAATCCAAGACTAAATTGAAAACATTTGGAAATTTTAGGAAAAAGTTGAAAAATTTGAACTGCAGGGGTCACACGGTCATGTGGCCAGACCGTGTGACTCACACGGTTGAGACACATGCCTGCCTCTCAGGCCATGTGGACATTCGAAATAGGGACACACGGTCATGTCCCAGCTTGTGTCCATGCCCGTGTAACTCACTAACTTTGGTCACACGAACAAGCCACACGCCTATGTGCCAGGCCATGTACACCTCGAAATGACCTCACACGCCCGTGTGCCAAGCCGTGTGCTAGGCCTTGTAACAGCCTAACTTGCATGCCTTGAACATACAGGGGGACACACAGTGTCGTCGTGATGGTCGCAGTCACACACATATATTTGAGACACATGCTCGTGTCTCAGGCCGTGTGGACCTAAAATGTACCTTAATCAACAAGTTTACCATTTCAAACTTACTTGGAACCTAAGTAAACCATTTACCAATCAAAATACCTATCCAATTTGACTTTAATCATTCCAAAAATATACCAAAATCAACTAAATTCGTGCCTAACCAATGTACCCTTATTGGTACCACAAGTATGCATAAATTTATATCAAAACATAACATCAATTCAACCTATCAGTTCATTCAAGATATCACCTATCAACACCAATTCAAACATACCATATCTTAGCTACTTAATAACCAATACATCATATACTCTATTAACCATTCTAACAAGTATCAAATGACCATATTAACACATATTGATAAGGCATCAGAAGTACCAAAAGAAAATCAACCAAAGCAATTTGTACAACCAAATTCATATTTAACTATTTACATAACCAAAACATTAGTACCATCGTTCAACCTATTACATGCCATATAATCTGAAATAAACATTTCAAAAGCTACCATTAAGCTGGATAGTGTGACTTGAGTACTGATCCGATTGTCCAACCTTCCGAGTAACTACAAGACCAATGTTTAACACCAGTAAGCTCAATGAAGCTTAGTAAGTTCGACATATTAAATCGATAAATCTTACCAAAATGAATACAACAAATCAAAAAGTAATATAACAACCATAAAAGTTTCCTGTCATCCACAATCTCAATTGGTAATTCATAACTTATCAATTTAAATTTCAAGTATATATGAAAAATTCAACAGAGTTACTCAACAAATTAACTTACCGAGATTTTCAACTCAAATGACAACTTACGAATAGAAGTACATTATCAGTCCAAGCAAACACACCAGATGCTCACTCAAGCCAATACATCCATCACACCAATGCTCATAAGAGCTAATCCAACCATCACACCAATGCTCATAAGAGCTAATCCAACCATCACACCAATGCTTATAAGAGCTAAACCAACCATCACACCAATGCTCATAAAAGCTAATCCAACCAGCACACCAAAAAGAGAGTATAACATGAGATTTCACAATAAATGCTGAACCTCAGTTTGCTCGAGAAATATACAAATATATCCCTCCAATACCATCTCCACTCCAAACCACCATATCACACCAAATCCCAACTGTACTCTATCCCGAGTTCAAATCAAGCCGAAGATAAAGTTTAAATACTAAACCTCAGATTATCATTCATCATCAACAATTAAGACTGATTATATAAATTGTAACATGTTATACTACCTATTAAATTATGTTGATATTAAATTTTAAACCGTACGAACTTACATCGACTATATTGTAAAAGTTGCAGAAGTGTAAGGACTATTCCGTAATTTTTCCTTTTCCTCGAATATCTACGGGATCTTGATCTAAAATGTAAAATTCTTTATTTATCAGCATATATTTCATTTCCAATCTATTTTACAATTAATACCTTTTTATTTTCCAAAATTACACAATTACCTCAAACTTTTACAATTATTACAATTTAGTCATTTAACCATAAATTCACCAAATTAACCATTTTTTTCTCAATTCAATATTTATCCAAATATACTAGGCCCTCAACGACCCCTAATAAATATCAAATTCACTATCAAACCCTAATATTTTAACATTTTCACAATTTAATCCTAAAATCAAAATTTAACAAAAATCACTTTACAAAATCATCAAATAACAAAATCAAATCTCCCAATACAGGGTATTTATCAAGAACATTCAATATCTATTAATGGAAACTTACAAAATTTTTAATAGAATTGAAAACAAAGGTACGGGCTAGTTGGACCTAGTTGCAACGATCTAAAAAACATAAAAATTACAATAAACGGAATTAAAACGGACTTACATGCAAGCTTCCAATGCTAGCCAAATGTAAAGCTTTAAAAATGGTGGAAAAACCCTAGGTTTTTCCACAAGAAGATGAAAAAATGATGATTTTGGCTTTTGTTTTATTAAATTTTAGTTTATTTACTAAATTATTTAATTACCCCTTAATTAAAACCTTTTTAAAACACCATTTAAAACCCATTATGATCCATTAATAATCATATGGGATCATTATTATTTAAGTCCCTCTTTATTTCATAAATAAGCTATTAAATCTATGGCATTCAAGATTTACTAAACTTTTGCACCATTTTCAATTTAGTTCTTTTCTTTTAATTAACTATCTAAACGTTAATATTTTCAAACCAAATTTTAATACGACTTTAATAACTCTATAAATATTCTAAAAATAATAATTACGAGCTGACACGACAGAAATTTATGGTCCCGAAACTACTGTTTCTTTACCACTGAAAATCGGGTTGTTACAACAAATTTCATGATAAAAATAATAAAAGAAGTCATCTTTATAAACCATACGTAATAACATAGATTTAATAAATGCTAGAAAATCTTTTAATAAATGAAAATAAAAATTTTGAACTATTATTTCTTTAACCAAACCCCATTCAATATGACTTATATCAAATGGTTAATGATTAAACCTAAATTTTATTGTAGGAAAATTTTCATCTAAATAATTTGTAAAAACAAAAGCTTGTGAAAAATATTCAGAAAAGGCTTTTTGAAAATAAGTTTGCTGATTGCGAATAGCTCCATCAATTTTAGAAAATACTTATGTAGGTAGGATAATTCTAGTAGGAAGTGATTGCCTAAAGGTTTTAATAGTTTAATTGAAGACATCAAAAATACATGGGAATGTTGAAACTCAATAGAATTGTCAACTGATTCATTAAATTTAGATGAAATTGAAAAAAAATGAATATGGACAATATCCTCTATTTTTTTTTGTCAAGTTTCTTGGATATTATCCAGATTCAATTCTTCAATTTCATCTAAATTTAATGAACCGATTGACAATTCTGGTGAGTTCTAGCTTTCCCATGTATTTTTAATATCTTCAATTATATGGGATGGGAAATCATCAATCTCCATTTCAGCTATGTTTTTTTAGTAGTTGAATGGATTCTTCATTTATCTTTTCTTGATTATTTCCAGTATCGTATATCATTATTCTTCGACCATCAGTCCAAAATCTATAAGTTTTTTGTTGAAGTAGATTCTAGGCTTTGGCGATTAGATCAATTCCTGCTTGGAATTGATAATAAATGGGATTATTATAACCTTGTCAACATATTTTGTCAAGTGCTCTTTAATTTTCTCATTCAACTATACCAATAAGACTACAAATTTCAAGATGAAAATAATAAAAGAAGTCATCTTCATATTTCATATGTAATAACGTAGATTTAATAAATGAATAGAAAAATTTTGAATTATTATTTCTTGAACAAAACCCCATTCAATATGACTTATATTAAATGGTTCATGATCAAGCCTAAATTTTATAGTAGAAAATTTTTCATCTAAATAATTTGTAAAAACATAAGTTTGTAACAAATATTTAGAAAAAGCTTTTTGAGCTGAGCTTGTTGATTGCAAATAGCTCTATCAATTTTAGAAAATATTTGTGTAGGTAGGATAATTCTAGCCTTATTATATAAACATAATGTAACACCCTGAATTTTGGGTCTAGAAGTAATGGGCCTTGAGTTTGGGATCAGCTAAAAGGCGGCTTGAATAAAAGAAAGGTGTTTAAATATGTTATAATTGTGTGTTTAGTTTAATTGTTAAATTATTTGGGAAGGGTTGGTAGTGTGGAAAAAGTCCTGGGTTCGATCCAGGGCTTTAGCAAAATTTTACATTTTTTTTTCTAAAAAAGCCCTGAGCATTAGGTGAAAGGCTTATTAATAAGGCCTGGTAATATTTGGCACAAGAAAATGCTTAGCTTAGTGGCAAAAGGCGTGGGTAGTAAGCAGGAGGTCCAGTGTTCAAGTCCTAGCCTTGGTAAAATTTTTTATTTCGCATGTGACTAGTAAGGAGGCTAGCGTTTAGGCTTTATAATTATGTTAGGTGGAAATTCAACACAAGGATGCACTTGGCCCAGTGGCATGATGGCGTTAGGAGTATGGAGAGGTGCTAGGTTCAAGTCGCAGCATAAGCAAAAGTTGTGGGTTTCTTTTAAGACAACTTGGAGGTCGGCAAAAAGACTATATAAGTAATTGGGGAGGAGAAATGACACAAAAGAAGCACATGGTCAAGTGGCAAGGAGGCATTAAGAGTGTGCATGTTGTTAAGGGTTCGAATCTAAATGGTAGCAAATATTTTTAGGATAATCTGGTTGCAGATTAATAGGCCTTAAAATTAGTTAGGGATGGAATATGACACAAGAGTGGCTGCAGTGCAGTGGTGTGAAGCATGCTAAGGTTATGAGAGTGAGCAAGTTTGAATTCCAGGCTTAGCAAAAGTTAAATTTTTATTATTTAAGAAAGCTGAGGCTTAGACATATAAGCCTTATAATTAATTGGGACCGAATGGTAGTATAAGGAAGGATGCGGTGTAGTGGCCAGCAGCGCTTTGGGAGGTAGAGCAACCTTGAGGTCTTGAGTTCGAGTGATGGTGCATGCAAAAGAGAGTATTTAATTTGCTACTCAAGTGTTGTATGGTGGAAGTAATTTGAATGCCAATTCAAATTGGAATTTTTGGCTAAAATCAAGGGACTAGGATGAGGAACAAGTGAAGGTATGATTGTGATAAAATTGGAGAATTTGAAGGGAAATTATCTTGACAAGTTTAAGTCAATTGAGGAGTGTAGGTGTATTTTTATTTATTTTTTTGTGTATTTTTTTAGTATAAATATGTGTGTCGTATGGGCGAGTAAGGGCATTTGTTATTTTTGTGTGCTTCAGTCGCATATCACCTCCTCATTTCTTTAAGCCAAAATCTTGATCTTTTCTCCCCTATTTTAATCGAGCCTATCTCTTCCCTCTTCAACTTAGCCAACTGTTTCTTTTTCATTTAAAAGCCTACTTTTCTTTGTTCTTTCCAAAACTTTCGTTAACCATTTCTATTTATTTCTTTCTGTTCCTTCTCATTCAAGAGCGTGATCACTGATGGAAAAAGGGAGTTCTAGCAGAGAAGTTGGGATAGAGGCTCCCAAGTTTAAGCGACGTAAGGTGTCGGCCGTTAGGGACTTTCCGCCTGGATGCGAAAGGGGGACTACGTCAGATTTCGATTTACATAGGCGGATCGCAGTCGATCAATCTAGTCAAGGTTCGAACGATTATAAATACTTAGTACTCCAGGTGGTAAGATGTGTACTTCTATCCTATGATAACTTGATATAAAGCCGAAGGTGTGTACATACACTGCACACACACTAGGAATCAGCAAAAGCTGAAACACCGAAATGCTAAAATGCCGAAATGCCGAAAACCTGAAAGTTTGGCTACGGTAGTCTTGTGAGTGCGCGAACACTCGTAAGGGAAAGATTGATAGGTTGCCTGGGACCCACGGGCGATTTCGTGGACTTGGGTTGTGATTTGGCCATACGGGCTGGAATGTGCTAAATGGGCCCGATGGGCTGTTGGGCCCATAGTAGGCAAAAACTTAATATTGACGCTATGTGATAGGAATTTGTATATGAGCATGAAGATGAATGTGTCTGGGCCTAACGGGCCAAATAAATGTGATTTGGGCCTAATGGGCCATATACAGGTGATTTGGGCCTAATGAGCCATATGAATATGATTGGGCTTAATGGGCCAAATACAGGTATGTGAATTTTTTTGGCTTCGTAAGGGGGTTTTGGGCCTAATATATGATAACTACATAAGACTTAATTAATATTTTGCGACCGTGGACAGGTCAAAGGGTTAAGGTGTGGTAACGGGTATATGCATGTCTAGGATTGGATCTAGGGAGAGTTTGGTACTTAAGCGGTCTTAATGACCCACCTCCTCTTTTCTGGAATCCTACCTGGTGCATAGTATTCGTTCACCTTAGCTCGCGAAACTTGTTAACGGGCCAAGGTAAGTGGAAACCATAATTAAGGAAAAATTACTGAAATGCCCCTAAGGGCGAAGATGACCAAAATACACCTAGGTGTTGAATGTAAGTTTTATGGATGTGACATGAGGGTGGGAACTATGGAACGGAGGAAGTATATGGGGATCGCATGGTTGCCTGACAATTGTGGATCCACCGACGGCTTTTAAAGCCCAATATGTAAATGAAGGTAGTTCCGCAACCGTGCTACCATTGGTGTGTGGGCTGAGTGGGTCGATATTTATATCCCCACATGGTGTGACGGGGGACGGAACTGGTGTGTAGCGGATGGATAATTTGGATGGGATTGCACTGTATTGCATTGCATGTATGATATTGTTTTGATATTATTGCGATGTGGGCTTCAGCCCAACTGAGGCTAATTTGGGCTAAGGCCCAAAGACCACCGTTATTGAATTGGGCTCTGGCCCAAACTGACTAATGATTGCTTTATACTCATTGAGGGTTGTACACACTGAGTTTTTGAAACTCACCCCCCCTTTTTCTAAACTTTTCAGGTGATCCTTAGTAGGCGGTTCGACGGATGGAGGGACTCAAAGGTGCCCAACTAGCATAAAAAGTTTAGACTTAGTCTTTATGTACTTTTTAATATATTGACTTTAAATTATCTCTATTTGATTTGGGTTGTAACAAGGTCTTTTTTTTCTGGCTAATATTTCAAATCAGAATTATTATCATTTTCATGCTTTAAATTTAATTAGAAGTAGTACGTGGTTTCCTAAACCATAACTGTTTTTTTTAAATACTACGTTTCCGCAACTTAATTTTTAAATGACGAGTTTTCATAAAATCATATGTTCTAAATAAAGCTTCCACAACTGAAAAGAGATTTTACAAAGTAATTAAGGTTTTTCATTTTAAGGAAGTGTTTCCAATGAAAATAAGGTTTTCAATAAAACACTTCAATGTGACACGCCAGATTCGGGTCTAACTTCTGGGCCGGGTTTGGGGTGTTACACATAATCTAAATATTTTATTTGTAACAGGATTAGTTGTTCCCTTGTTAGTAAAATACTGAAATATATAAAAAAGATTGTTTATCTTCTTAATATCTAAAAAACTAATTTCTAGTTCTTCCCAATCACGATATAAAATAGATTTTAACAATAAATCATGAGCTTTTTGTTCTTTAGTTGTTTTTTCAACTAAGAATTGTTAAATCTTAGTAAGAGCTCTTCTATAGTTTACTCTTTGCTCAGTAATATGGGTTTTTCAATATTTCATTAATAAGATTATATAATTCTAAGGGTAAACATGGATTATAAAAATATTTTATTTATTGTATTTGTTGTGGTTTCAATAAATTTTCTGTCACACAAAATATTTCTACCCTTCGAATAATTTCAGCATAATAGCTTAGTATATTGAATTTGGATCTTGGGACCATGGTAGTTGACTTATCGATTGTGGTGTAATTGATAATTCAGTTGAAATTGCTACTGGTTGTCTTATTGGATATGGAACATAATATCATTGATTAGGATAAAATGATACTTGAGAAGGTATTGACACAAATCCTTGATTAGGATATTTTGATTTGAAGGTGATCCCTTTGTTGGGCTTTTTATTAATTGTAGGCTATTCACCAACTTTTTCTAGAGTTGTTTACCTTTATTCATAAGGTCTGCTAAGATAATCAATTATAATATTGTGTGTCTTTGAAATGTAAAACCTCAAAATTAAAAGTATATAATTTAGTATACCATCTAATTCTTCTTAGTTCTGTTTCCAAACTTCTGTTAGTTAGAAAATGTTTAACTACCTGATTATCAGTTTTTATGATAAAATTTTCAGGTGCTAAATATATAAGAAAATTTTTTATTCCTTTCTTTATAGCTAATTATTCTTTTTCAAATATGACATAATTAATTTCATTTGGTTTAAATTTTCTTGAACTAGATCCACATATTAATTCTTCATTATTTATTGTGTTAGCTTTTAAAATACATTCCGAATAATTTTTTGATTCATTTGTTTCCAAAATTAATTTATCTCATTGTTTAAGTAAATAAACTTTTGGAATCTGAATGATTTCAGATTTTAAATTTTTTATAATTTCTGAGTCTTTTTTAGACCAAGTAAAGGGTTTATCCGTTTTTAATTTTTCATATAACTTACATATTTTAATATTTAAATGCTTTCTATGTAATTCTAGAGTATATGAAAATATATAAAAAAAAATCATCTATACAAACTACTCATAAATTCTTATATTTATTAAAAATAGAATCCATCCATTTTTGGAATATTTGTGGTGCATTATATAATTCAAATGATATCTTCCATTGGTAATGTCTAGAGGTGTGCATGGGCCGGGCCGGGCCGGGTTCGGGCCGGGTCCACCAAAAATTTTAGGCCCATTTTCTAGGCCCGGCCCCGGCCCGGCCCGAAATATGGGCCTAAAAATATGCCCAAGCCCGACCCGAAATAAAATTGTTAAGCCCGAGCCCGGCTCGGCCCACCCATATTAAATTTTTTAACTTATTTTATTAAATAAAAATTTTAAAATATATTAAATAATCAAATACATTTAAAATAAATATTAAAACAAGAAACAAATAAAAATATATTAAAACAATTCTTAAAACAATACACAAATTGAAAAATATAATAAAAATTGATTATATTAAAATTAAAATTAAAATATAATTAAAAATAAAAATATATATTTATTATATAATTCGGGCAGTAGGGCAGGCCAGCAAAAAAATTTTGCTCGAGCCCGCCCATTTTCTAAACGGGCCTCGTTTTTTGTGCCCAAACCCATATTTCGGGCCTATATTTTTACCCAAACCCTCCCATTTTTTGGGCGGGCCTTCGGGCCGGGCCGGGTAGCCCGGCCCATGCACACCTCTAGTAATGTCCATTGAATGCACTAAAAGCTATTAAAGGTTTAGATTCTTTTGTTAGCATGATTTGCCAAAATCTTGATTTACAGTCAAACTTATTAAAGTATTTTGCTTATTGACCCTAATTAATTAATACATCTTTTATTGGAATAAAATAACCATAAAAAATAATATTTTGATTTAATCTTTTATAATTAATGACCATCCTAATTTTATCTCTTTTTATTTCTGCATGATTTCTAACTATAAAGGTTGGACTAGAATGTAGGCTATTAGTTTTTAATATTAATCATTTTTCTAATAAATTTTTAATCTTTATATCAAATTCTTCTATATCTTTTTTAGTATAGATTATAGGTTTTACTCTAATAAATTTATTAGAATTTTTTAATTTAATACTATAAAATCTAGGACTATTTTGCCATAATTTTAACAGTTCTTTACTAAAATTATTATCTAATATATTAAGCGACGAATGACTTGTTCCTAGTTATTTAATTTGTTATTTTTTTATGATGAAGTTTTTTGTCACGTACACATTTATGATTTTCTACTAATAATATTTTTATAAATTTTTTTTACACATAACATAATTAAAATTTTATCAATATAAAATGGTAAGTGTTGATATCTAAAATTATTATTAAAGGAAATATGTATTTAACATATGCATGACGTTTATACACTTCAACATCGTTGAAATTTGACTTTTATATTCGAACAAATTGTTTTTCTATGGTATTATATAATCAAATAAATTGGATATTGTATATAATAACTCAAAATTTTTATTTGCTTATTTTATTTTATTTTATATTTTAGCTGTTAAAAACAAACAAAAAAGGTAAATCACGAGACCACATACCAAGGTTCGGCATACCACTAGTATTTTGTAGTAGTAGTAATTTAGAAATTAGAGCGCAAATTCTAAGCGCAAGCAAGCGCAACCAGAAGATCCAGGCTCCCAAAATAGAAGTGGATGCATGAAGAGTGCCACGTTGCCACTTCTCCTCCTCGGTGCCAACCGACAATATCTCTACTGCTTTCTTCAAATCTCCACTCCTTCCTTTTCACTTTTCTCCCTATAGGGTTTTTACACTCTCTTCTCTTCTCATACCAGTTTTCCTGTTCCAGAGAAAACTCCACGCTACGCTGTCCGTCCCTACTCATCTCCATTTCTGATTGGCATCCTCCACGTCTTCCAACCTGGATCCGATCCGGTTCTTTTATCCGGAGTTATCGACCAGAGGTCCCTTTTTCTTTTCTTTTTTGTTGTCCCGCTTAAATTTAATCGATAATGCTGCCTTTTTCTTTCTTTCTTTTTAAATTCCTTCTGTGTTGTTTGATTTATCAGCTCAAACAATGAGGCGATTGCTTTGAAATGTAAAAGTAAGATTTTGATTCCTCTCGGATATTCCTTTTCTTTCTACCTATGCTGATTTAACTTATATCTGTAAATGGAATCTCAGCTTACTGATGCTAATTCTTGCTACTTATGGACAGAATAGGCAATGCATGTACTCGTGTTGTCTTTTTAAATTTTTCATGATGATATTATATATTTATATATAAATTTTGATACCTTAATATATTGTGTTATATAACTTTCAATGCATTTTTATTTTTGTATTATATTCCTATTATTTTTGTGGCGTTCTAGTGTTTTTTCCCCCTGTATCGTAATGTATTGTGATATGATAATCGGACTTGGCGTTGAGAGTCGGATACCATATGTGTCAAACACGGAAATGTTATTTGCCAAGTTTTTGTATGTACTTGGGAGGGTCTTCGGATGATCATATTTTCATATCCATATCCTATTATGCGTTAAACATGGTGACATACACAAGTACTTAAACAAAATGAAGGGTCTGAGCAACCTAGGTTTTCTGTAATCGTGTAATTGTATTTGGTCTAAAGTTATCAAGTCACTTTTGAATAATAAACATGTTCATAAATATATTGCTAGCATATTCAAATCTAGTGTGTAATAATGAATTTTTCTTGGAAGCTATTTAACCTGTGCAAATTGTAAGAGTTAATTTTGTGTTAGTTGATTTATGAACGGGGAACCATTGTATTTTGTACAAAATATAAAATTCCAATTTAAAGCACTTTGATTTTGTAGCCAGACTGATATTTGTTACCCAGCATTGTTTTGTTGTTGTGGGTTTGAAGATCTGGCAATTAAGGCCATAAGTGGAGAATTTTAGATGGTATGCAGCAGTTATCCAAGGAGTGTGATTGTTTAAAGGATAAGATTTACCGTTATTTACAGGTTCTGGTAAATATTATTTAGTTAACATTTTAGTAAAGTTTTGCATTTAATATATTACTTGTACTGGATTCAAGAGAAAATAATGCGTTGGTTACATTTAACTTTCTATAAATATCGCTTATCCAATGTCACTATACGTTGATTAACATTTTCCTTCTTCTAACTGGGCATATAGGAGAAATATTAACCTCGAAAAGGTTGCTTTTATAAGATTTTTGAAGGAGTTTATATGCCTGTGCTGGATTAACGTTTTCTGAAGCTGTGAATTTTGGGTGGGTGCAAGGATGATGGTTGATTCAGGTGCAACAACAAACCAGGGTCCCGTTGTTGATATGATATCCGAGAAAGATGGTGATGGCGGATATGTTACTGGAGGGTGGAAAAGGTAAATATCTGAGTTCCACTTGTTTTAAATAGTTGTTTTTACTTTTTATCATATAGATACAAATCTCATGATTCATTTTTTAAAAATGATTTTTTTTCTGAATAAATGTTGCTAGCAGTTTACTGTATGCTGGTTTAATTATTTGGTCAGATATGAAAATTTCTTTCCATGTTTGGTTCAATTAATGTGTTTCCCAATGATTGGAAGCTACATATTGTGTTGCTACTGTCAGTTACTGATTATTTATGCAATCTGAGAAATTTAACAATGTCAATTTTACATGTGTTGATATTAGTGCTCTCATAAATTCACATAGTCTCATAGTGGAATAAGTGAAAATGGGTTTTTTAGTAAATTCCTTTTCATCAGTTTGTCTTTTACTTTCATACCCTGGTTCCCTAATTATGAGGGAATAGAAGGAAATATTGTTTTATTTCTTTGCAAGACTTGTAATATCATTGTTAATATTAATTTTATTCTCTTTGTAATTTCTTTTACTTCCCAAAATCAGCACTGTCACAACTTTTATCCTCTTCAAGTTCCTTACATAAACAATGCATCTTACTTGAATTTATACATTTTGAATGTATCATCATTTTTCATGCATGATTTTCATTTTATTTGTTGATTTAGATGTTAAAGAGAGATTCAAATACTTTCTAGTTGTTATTTGTAATTTTGTACAAGTGATGCTATTAACTAACATTAGATTTAAAATCACACTTACACAGTCGGTTTCTTTTCTGATTTGGCAGTGAAGATGGAAAATTAAGCTATGGCTATTCAAGTTTCAGGGGAAAGAGAGCAACCATGGAAGATTTCTATGATATTAAAACTTCCAAGATTAATGGGCAGATGGTCTGCATGTTTGGAATCTTTGATGGTTAGATTCTCTCTTAACATTTCTTACCTTGTGAAAGGATATGAAATTAAAATATTGCGTATATGCTATAACACATTATGGACAAATATTTGAAGGCACAACATCTGATGTGATTGGAGAAGACCACAGTCTAAAATGTGGGACTGGTCTTTCCCCTTATCTAGGTTTCTTCTAACACAATGTTGATAGTGCAAAATATGTTAAAAGAAATAAAATTATGTGGTAGTCAGTTTATGGGTCATCTGAACATGAAATATGCCACTTCTATCACATTGGTATCTTCATAATAATAATTCACGATTAGGTACCTCAACTTTTGCTTTGCCAATAATTTTTTATTACTTGTTGATGAGACCCACTTCGGAGCTGTCGATATTGTTACCGCACACAAACTGGTATTGTCCTCTTTGGATGCCGGGGGCCTCCTTAAGGTTTTGTCAGCTGCTCTGAATAAAGCTAAGGTGCTCTCCAAGTTTCAAACCCAGGACCTCCCATGACTATAAGAGGTCTATTTGTAACTCTGGTACCATTTGGTATCCACTCCTTTGTGGGTCTCAACAACAGTACTTATTTTTGAAATTGGAAAACAAAGAAAATTAAAATATAAAATATAAAGAGAGGGAGAGAGGAGAAAGGGAGAGAGGAGGGGAGCGGAAGGGAGCTAGCTGGCACCATGTGGTCTTGACTCCTTGTAAGTGTTCCAGTGTCCAGACTTCTAATTCTCTCTCCCAATGTTGGTTTTGTGTCTGGCAGTCTTCAACTTGTCATATTTGACTAGTGGTTGGAGCTTGAAAAGCTTCAGATCGCTTGCTTACTCCATCCTGGTTGCTGTGTTGTGGTCATTTGTCATGGATTTTGAATCCTTTGCTTTAGTGTCAGTTTTTTTCCCCCTTTGTTCTTGAGTTTTCCTGGATTGATATGGAGAGTTACATGCCATTAGTTTTTGTTTTTGGTCATGATTTCATAGCTTTTTTAATCGATGAAAAGATTTTGTCCATAGAAAAAATGTTGAGACGATGAAGAAAGGTTCTGTGTTCTTTGGGATTTTCCCATCATTTTTTTCTTTTCAATTTTTTCTTTTATATTCTTTGGAATTTAGAAAAAAATAATTCTCAACTTTTCTTGTTGGTTTGATGGTATTACATGTGCTTATGTCTAAAATGATTACTGGTCTTGTAAATCATGTTATTATTTTGACCAGTGAAGCTAGTATGGGACAATTTGCCTTTTTACTGAACAAAAGTTCAGGTTCCAAATTGGAAACTTCTATTCTTTGATTACCAAAGTGACAAAAGTGGCATAGTTCAAAGGTCAAATACACCTTTAAATTATGTGTAGGTCTTGTTTCGATTTCATTTAAAACTGAGTAGAAATCATTATGAGACTGACATTCTTTTATTTTACATCCCAAATGTAGAATTTGACAAACACTTTGAGTTTCGACCTATTTACACTATCTTCCATGCTGGTGCATGTATTTTTGGATGATAAGGAACATTTCCAGAGAGCAAGATGCCTTTGCTATCTGCAATGACAGTTTTTGTTACCCCACCATTTAACAACTGTTATGTGCAATTTCAGGGCATGGTGGTTCTCATGCTGCTGAGTATTTGAAACAACACCTTTTTGAGAATCTAATGAAGCATCCAAAGTTCATCACTGACACCAAACTTGCCATAAGTGCGTTCAAGAACTCTGATATTCTCTGTTTATGGAACATTTAAAATGTTGCATATCCTTTGCTATCAGCCCTCTATGGAGGATCCATGTATTTACAAGTATTCACATCTCTTTCTTATTTTGAGTAGGCTAGAGATGGGATTGCCTCCACATAAAATGATTATCAACCTACTTGAATGATCTTTTATTCATTTTGGTTTCACTGGATCTGCCTGCAGGTGAAACATATCCACAGACTGATGTAGATTTCTTGGATTCTGAAAGAAATACTTATCGAGATGATGGTTCAACAGCTTCAACAGCAGTATTGGTTGGTAACCATCTATATGTTGCCAATGTTGGAGACTCAAGGACTATAATATCCAAGGCTGGAGAAGGTATGCGATGATCATTAAACAAAACTGTATATTAATATGTTGGTTTCAAGTGTATTAGTATATGGATTAACATAATTTGCCTTTAAATTCTATACTTGAATATATCGTGAAATGGTTCAATGAAATTGCATGAGGAAAGGACCCAGTAAAAGTGAAGAAGGCCAGGACACATATTCAGTTGGCATTTTGAGTTTTATTTGCCCTTGATCATATATATATATATATATAAATAGTCATGTCAAAGCACATTGTGGGTATGCTTATTTATCACTAATAAGCATGAACTATATTATATAGTGTAACCTGCTGTTTGACATGATAGTGAATGTTGAGAATTTTGAATTCATAAGTAGGGACTTCTAAATGCAGCTTCTTTTTCTTTTTCAAGCTATCCCTCTCTCAGAGGATCATAAACCAAATAGAACTGATGAACGGAAGAGAATTGAAAATGCTGGTGGGGTTGTTATGTGGGCAGGTAAGACATTTTAAAAATCTAGCTTGTCTAAATTGAGCCAGAATAAATGTTTTTCTTTGTATCTGGTACTTGAATCAGAAGTTCTGGCTCCTGAAAGTTTATAGTGAAATTTCTTGTTGATCATGTTTTCAGGAACTTGGAGGGTAGGAGGTGTATTAGCTATGTCTCGAGCTTTCGGTGATCGCATGTTGAAGCAATTTGTTGTTGCAGAACCAGAAATTCAGGTGATCCTCAAAACCGTATGCTAATAAGCTAGTAATCTTTAATCATCTTAATTGCTCTCCTTACATTTAATTTTTCTATTACTTTCTCCATTGTATTGCTTTGTGTTTAGTAGTACCAACTCATTTGGCAAAAGCATCATCTGATGAAAATGTTGAAAATTACAACTTTTTGTTTTCATCCTTCCTAAAGCTAATGTGTTAGAATGAGATGCTGAATGTGCTTATGGTTTTACTCTTTTTAGTTCGACTATAATGTTAAATACTTTTGTCTCATTTTCATTTTTACCTCGACTTCTACGTTTTCTTGCTCCATCCTACTTTGTCTCTTGATCTATGTCGGTGATCTGACCAACAATTCATATAGCATGAGTTCAAGCTGGTAGGTTTTGAAAATATTAATGAAATATTTTCACTCTTAACCTTTATTTCTCAGGATAAAGAGATCGATGAAGAGTTTGAGTTGCTTGTGCTTGCTAGTGATGGGTTATGGGATGTAGTGCCTAATGAGGTAAACCTCTCTTGGACACATGTTAAAATGTGGTGATGTGCATGGTTGCTCGTAGTTTATCTGTCCACATATATCAGGCATGTGCCGGGTTCTGTTTTGGAGCGTCATCTTAGAATGAAGTACTAGTTATTAATGACATTTGAACTTGCTAAAAGGAAAGAAAAATAAGAGGGACACTACGAGGTTTCAGGAGCATACTGATTTGACTGTGTTCCAATAATAGATTAGATTAGATTGGTTATTCTTTCAATGCTCGAGTTAGAACAGTTTTAGGGGATTTTTGTGCTTGTTCGCTTGTTATAAGTTAAAATTGCAATTCCAGGATGCTGTTTCCCTAGCAGGAGCAGAAGAAGAACCTGAGAAAGCTGCCAGAAAGTTGACTGAAGCAGCGTTCACACGTGGGAGTGCGGACAATATAACATGCATTGTGGTGAGATTCCACCATGAGAAGGCTGCTCCAGTTAATCCCAAGCATGAGTAGAGGTCCTTATATGGTTTGCATTTTCATGTGTAGATTTATTGGCAATTTGGTTTAATTTTGAAATTTGCATGTGCCTTTTATGGCCAATGTGCATTATATCAAGGACTCAATTTGTTTATTCTTTGTTTTGTTGTTTTCGGTTTCCTAATGCGTGTGTAACACATGAACCAAACGGCCTATTTATTCCTACACTTTTACGCATGCGCTTCTGTCATTTCATTTGTTCATTGCATTGTTTAGTTGAAGTTTAATAAAGCCATTCTAGTTACTTAATAGGTACCTTGTGGAAACCTTTAATTGGTGAAATGACATCACCTGAAAATGCATTGCCTTTGCGAAAGTTTGAACCAAAGTATTTGAATTCTCAAATCAAGGAACACAAATCATTCTTTGTAAATTATAATCAAACACATTGCCCTTTATATTGGTATATGAATCCTTGTCTTAAAAATAATAGAGGCTTATTTTGAAATTTGAATCCATAAATGGTATTCTACTCTCATCTGTTGGCACTGTGAACTGGCGATCCAAATGTAACTTTTAGTTTGAGTACTAAAACAGATATAGCCTCTCTTTGAGAGCCTTAATAAAACCTTTTTATTTTGTGAGCCTTAAAAATTAAAACAAATATAGCCTCTGTTTAGTGAGCCTTAAAACAAACGTACTATTTATTTGCCTGAAATTTGGAGCAAAATTTTGCTTGTTTGTTTATTCCATGACTTGAGATAGTAAACCTGCAATCCTCCCTATTTGGAACCATTTCGAATAACTAAGAATGGTCTTTAACTGAAAAAGAGTCATCTATGGTTCTCACTAAATCCTACATGAGTAGAATAAAAGGGGATTGGACCCTAAAACTATTCTCGATCCATTAAGTATTTGATCAATTAGTCCACTAATCATTGTAGTTACGTTGGTCCTATGAGCTTGATAGGCTAACTAGATTTTAATTGTTTTGCAAGCCATCGTACTATGTGGCTTGGTCAAGGCCATCTTAAGAGCTTGATGGGTTACCCTTGAGCCCGTAAAGCTTATCTTATAGGCCTTTTAAGATGTTTTAGAAATTTCAAAACATATTGAACTAATTATTTGCCCCCTCAGCATCACATGTTATGTCAGTGATCATTCATTAGCCATACGTTTGCATCTAATGAGAACCAAAACAATAATAGTTGTGTTCAGGATGCACTATCCAATTCACCTAGCTTGTAAAGTATGGAGGGTTAAATAGATGCGAAAACAACTATGTGAGGAAGGGATGAACGGATTAAAATCAAGGGTTTTCTTTTTCTATTTTTGGGAGAAGATAAAATTGCGGAGAAGTGGAATTCTAAGGGAGTGTTCTCAGTCAAAAGTGTTTATGAATTAATCTGGTAGCAAAATAACCCTGATGTTAATCTTTCAACAAACGATTTCAATTGCAAAGTCTTGTGGAAACTAAAATATTGTACCAACTAACCTTGTTCTTATGGAAACTTTGTAATAATTGTTTGTCAGATTGAATAGAGCTTGAGAGAAGGAACTTGAATGGCTATGAGCTATGTTTAATGTGCCAAGTTGAGGAATTAGTGGATCATCTATTTCCGACATGCCTTTCATATGAGTAATATGGTTTAGGAGCTATTTAAATGTGGTTGTGTGGTAAAGACATTCACATCCATCATCTAGGGCATTTGGAGTTGTTGAAATGCGAAAGCTTTTTGAAACAATTATTTCAATTGATACAATCAATTTCTTTTGTAAATAGATTTGTAGCACACACTCGAGATGCATTCCAAAACAAGCTTAACTTGCAAAGATAAAGATAGTCTTGTTGAGGGGGATCGACTGTTTCGGAAGAAATATTTAGAGTGTTGTTGTCAGATAGTCGATCAGTCTCCCAACGATCGAAGGTATTATCCTTGTGTCGGGGTTTTGTCCCTAACTTCCACGGTGAGTCGTGTACGGTTCATGGAGGGGACACCTCGATTGAAGGAGATAATAGTTGAGTTACTTGAGCATGGGTGACTTAAACTGCCAACCTGAGGCTTAAAAGGCAACATACTTACAATTATGGTACCGCTTGAGCTACGTAGGATGGATCATCTAAACCCACTTGACAATATACTTACAAGTATGGTACCACTTGGCAACATATAAAGGTAATATACTTACAAGTATGCTACCACTTGGAACATACTTGTAAGTATGGTCCCTTAACAAGTCTTATATGCCAACTACTTTGGATAACCTAGCTGCTGTGACAGAGTAGTGAACTTACGAGTGGTCTGAATGCACCCCTTGGAATGCTCTCTACCCTAGAACTCAAAAGGGTTTTAGTAATCAACCACCCTGCTAGACTCCAACTACTATGTACATGTGATTGAAAACACATCTTGTTGTCACCCTACCTACGCATATAGTGACAAATCACTTCGCCACTTGCACCTTAGGGTTGGGGCATAGGACATATAAGTCTCAAGGTCAAGAGTCGAACGGGAAGCTCTGTCTCCCTTTTCATCCGTCCCTCATATTTCTTACCTCCATATTGTCCTATCTAACCACCTTGAATGGTAACCGTCTTGTAACAAACAAGGTGATCCACACATATTCATCACTATCTCTGCCTTACATGTTATCCCATTAACAATTGGTTCTGCGAGTGTGAACTCACTTCCACCATGATATCTTTCCGATGGAAAACCTAGAAGCTAATATCCTCATTGACCAAAACTAAGCCCAAGACTGTAACACCTCATACTCGACCTGATCGTCGGGTCTGAGCTACGGGATGTTACATTCATTGCCGGAGTAACTACAATATCATTTTCAAATCAATTAAACATTTTACACATGCTATTTTGTTCAATACATAATTGCAATATGTTATATAATTGAATTCGGGGTTTAAACGATCTTATGAAAGTTATTTCGATAACCCAAGTTCATTTGAGGACTAAAATGTAATAATTTTAAAACTTTTTAGATTTGAGTCGCAACCATGAAAAGATCATGTCACGACGTCAAGGGTAGAAGTTGGGTGTTACAACATCAATAGTACAGTATCACAACTTTAAAAATAGGAGGTCGACGCCGCGTCGCAACATCAATAGAGTGATGTTGCGACATTGAAGGTAGACTCTTTCAAAAGTTGCATCATTTGATTCAACATACCAATTTGCAAAACTCAATTTGTCTACAGACCCTAAAATACAATTCAACTCAACATATATGTTCATTTACATATCAAACATTTTAACCTTATACTACTTACATGAATGCTTTAACAATTCATACGCTTGAACTTAAAATGACATTTACTAATTCAGGGATCCAAAATGACCATTTACATTATGAAACTTACTCAAACCTTAGGTACATGCCATATATATTTACAATGTAAAGAACTATCCAAACATTGTTGTGTCGAGAGTTGTAGATTGGATGCTGGATCACTTATTAAGTCTTTGAGATCTATTAATACCTGTGCATAGAGTAAACAAACTATACACTGAGCTATAAAACTCAGTGGTACTTTCATTATTGAAATCGATATTATATTGGAAATAGCATGATAAAGTTTCCATCAATGGACAATTTAGTTCTCACCAATTCAATTCACAAATCATTCCTCATGTATCAAACTCATTTACTATCTCATTTGGTAACACAAAAATATTACATATCATGTTTAAAATCATCACATCATGTTCATTTTTGGATCAAATCATATAATCTAATCATGTTTCATATACAAAATAAAAGCATAATCTCATTTAATCATTTATATAAACATATAATGACATGCTTTCAAACAACAAGTCTAATTCAAATTCATTTCATAACATACCATTCCTTCATTTTGTAACACGTGACCTATATACGCGTGTGCACAAAAAAAAATTTTTTTAAAACAATTTTAAGAGCAGTTTTTAACTGCAAGCATATAGTGTCAAATTGTAATAAAGAAAATTTGCAATGAAATACGAGAGTATTCCAGGGATTGAACTCAAGGGATTTCCAAAGTAGGTAAATATTGTTATTAAATTAATTATTCAAAAGCAATTATTAATCTAATTGAGTCACAAATTAGTAGTGCAAACAAAAATCTGAAAATATACGAGACTAATTCTAAATTGCTAATTAAACTATTTAAAAACAAACTTTCTTAATATTGCCTTACACTATGCAAATGATAAAAAGTGGCGGTAAATTGATTAACCAATTGCTAACTAAGCCAGTAACCTATCCTGATTAGATCACTTGCCACTCCTAACTATGACTCTCCTCTCGGTCTCATCCTAATTTGAAATTACCCACTAGGTTCTCCTTTTGATCTCACTTAGACAAGTAGTTCTCCTCTCGGTCTTACTATCTAGTTCATAACCCTTGAAAAGAGTTATAATTCATACTTTTAGACTTAATTAATTACTTGTACTTAAGTAATATTAGCTTCATTTTAGGTAATTGCATGATTGTTTCTAGTCAATCGAGCAATGCATCTAAGAACTTGAGATGGTGATTACTTTATAACATCTTTACTTTTAATTGCTTGTGGAAAGGTCTTGTTGTGGCTAAATGGCAGGTTTAAGGGAGAACGATAGCAGAGGATGGAGGTTTGCCAAGGTATTATGAGAGTTTTCCATGGCAATGCTAGTGAAGAAAATGACAAACAACTAGTCAGCAATGAGAGCACTCAACATTTGGTCCCCTACATGCACATGTAATGGAGAATATTCACCTCAAAATTAGGGGAAAAGTAATCATTGGTTGACGACTTTTACCTTAGAAGACAACCCGAGTATAAAAGGAAATAAAAAGGCGAGAGACGAAAAAGAAAAAAAAAAAGAAAAAGAAAAAAGTGACAATTTTTCTGAGCTTGGACAGAGGTCTCATTGTGGCAAGAAGGGCAAGTTAAGCTGACAGTGAGCTTTGGTGAAGACGAGCAACAAGACGAGTTGTAGGGGGATTTGAGTTTTCAAATCCAGATTTCTTCCTCTACATTTTGTTTCAATTCTTCTGTTCTAAACTAATACTTTGGGATATTGATGATACGAAAATAACTTGAATTTGTGTAGCCCAGCTATGAGATAACTTAATATAGCTAGGGTTTTATTTGGATGATGTTTTAACTTTGATTAATGTTTGTGGATTGATATGGTTCATATTACTGCTTTACCCAATGGTTGTTTTTGTTTAAATGCTTAAAAGAGTGTTGATGAATACTCAATAAGTCTTAAGGTAGCTTAACACTGATAGTATTAGGTTACCTGGATTGATGTTGGGTAATATAAGTGAGTGTTGAGTGAAATACTTGTGTAGGCTCTAGACATAGAGCCTTACCTTATACGATTTAGAGGTTGAGCTTTAGTAGTAGATGCTAATCTTAAGCCTATAGACATATAGTGCTTTAAGGGTGAGTAACCTTAGGTCTTGCTTTCGACAGAGGTAAACCACATTAGTACCCAATCAAACAGTAAGTTCGCCATAGTTTTGCCACGACATTTTTCACTGGTTAGAATAGATCCCTTAGTAATCCTAACCTTCACGACCAATATTCCAACCTTGCTAAAGTCCTTAGTACTCTTGTTTGATTTGTTGCAATGGTAATCTCTACTAGTATACTTTATTACTCTCACTTCTAATGTGTTAATCCCATTTTAATTTTAGTAACCATTATTCGATACATTTATCTTTTCCCTTCAATTGTGATAACTTAGACAAAGAGCACTCATCCAATCCTCGTGGGAACTATATTCACTCATCACTTTATTACTTGATTCGACGTGTACACTTGCACAATTCATATGTTATATTCACATGCGACACTAGAACACTTATATTGAACTATCAAGGATAAAGTCTCCTCTCTATTTCGTCTATTTAAATATTCTACTAGAGATGTCAATTCTAGCGTATTAAACAGTTTAATATAATTAAACAACTAATTAATCAAGAAAAAACTAATTTAGCACATAATCAAACTTTAATTTCAAACAAGTATTTTATTAAAGACATGGTAGGCATAAAATAAAAGTAAAAAGTTTAAGAAAATGCTCATTTGATTGTTCGATTTCCATGAAGCGCAATAATTTGATTGTCCATCCTTTGCAACGTCTTCAACAATTGAGAAGAAATAAAGAAAAAAAATAAAAAACCTATTCTAAAATATAATAAAATAAAATCCTATTTTTAAAAAATAATAAGAGAAGAAAAAAAAGAGAAAAGATAAATTGTCTAATGGTTAAAGACAAGCATGCCTTCACTTAATATTTAATTTGAGGCTTGTTTAATAGCAAAATGGCCTTCTGTAATTTTCTTCATTAGGGGTTTGTGTTGCGACATCCATATACTGGTGTCACAACATCAATAATAGATTACTCCAATGATGCTTTTAGGCTTCAATGTTGTGACAACACTCCTTTGGTGTTGCGACATCGTTATTAGACAACTTCACTTTTTCATCTACAGGAGCTGTGGCTGGTGTTGTCATACCAATTAGTCCAATGTTTGAACCACTAGTGTTGCCACCTTGGAAATAGTTCACTCAATCATGCTCTTTGATAAAGTCCAATTCCCTACTCGATGGGACAGACATTGGTGTCGTGACATTGACTTCTCAATGTCACGACCTCTGCTTTAAATAATGCTCATATTTTATTTTTTGCATCAATCAAGTACCTGCAACAAGTTCAACTCAACTATTAAGTCCTTAATGTAACATGTTTCCCATTTTATTTAAAAAAAAGTTAAAATACGATAACAACTAAAATTAAACATGAAATCCATAAATTGCAGAAATATAACAAAAGACACTGTAAAATGCTTAAGTACAAGCTCATTAAGTGTAAAAAGGGCTTAATTTTCCACATCAAATTAAAACAAATCAATATGCTACTTATTCATTTTGTTATCTCATTTCTTTCTCGAATCTATTGATCCGTTTCGTTACCATATCAGCTCCCAAGGGCTTGTTTAAATCAGTTCAAAATGATTTTTCACATGTTGTCATTTGATACATCTCATATTTATACACATATAGTACAATTTCATATAATTATTTCAGTTTCAAATATCATTTATTAAGTTTATGTTTTATGATCCCTATTAATCGGACACACACTCAAGATGGATACATGAATCATCTAACCATCACACCAATTTGGCACTCAGTGCCTCATCAGAACATCTGAAGTAATAATTGCACTTCACGCCTCATTGGTATAACCAAAGTAAAATGTGGTCCACACCTCATCGGACATCTGAAGTAAAATGCACTTTGCGCCTCATCGGTAAAATCAAAGTATAAACCTGTACACAAATCTAATCCTATGGCATACCAACTATATTTTGTTAGAGTATGTGACAACCCGAATTAGGGCCTAATCGGAATAGTGGTATTGTGACCACAAATCTGAGATAGAAATAATTGTTTTATAATTATTTTGGGTTTTATGATATGATTACGTGATTGTGTGAAAATTTCGTGATAAAATTCTATGCTTAAAATGCTTAAATTGAAAGTAGGGACTAAATTGAATAAGTTGCAAAATTTGCATCCTAGAAGTTTTTAGTATGAAATTGCTTTGGAATATTAATTAGGAGGTCTTAAATGGCAATTTGACCAATTTTAAGTTCATGGACAAAATTTGGGACATGGAAGGAATTTTTGAAAGTTTAGTAAAGAGGGGCATTTTGGTCATTTGTATATTAAATGAAATAAAATGGGAAAAATAACACAAAATTGGTCATCTTCTTCACTAGTTGCTGCCGAATTTTCCTCTCTTCCATAGCTAGGGTTTCTTCAACTTTCAAGCTCCATAGTAAGTAATTCCAAGCCCTGTTTTTAATGTTTTTTACATTTTTGAAATCCTCGTAGCTCGGTTTACCTATTTCTACTATTATTTTGAGTTAGGGTTTATGTTTAAAAATTTACCCATGAATGATAGGCATGTATTTTGATGTTTGATGGTAGAATATGAGGTTTTAAATTATGTTAAACAACTTGTGCTACTCAGTTTTAAGTGAAAACGAGTAAAACGGCATAATTGGTAAAAATACTTATTGTTCATAACTATATGTTAGAGTGAGAATTTGATGTTGTTGTAGAAGAGAAAAATGTTCAGCATGTCATAAAACATAGGAATAAGGGCTGAAATTAAATTAAATTTCTGAGCCTTGGGGCAAAATTGTAATTTTGTAAAAGTTAGGGGGCAAAAATGTAATTTTTTCATAATGTGATTTTTGGATTGAAATAAATAGTATGAGTGTTAAATGAGCTAAATGTATTGTTATAGATCAAGAAAGGCATGGAATTAACCTTGAACGGGGGAAAGAAAAAGCTTTGGACTAAATTGCAAAAATTCCACATTTTGCACCGAGGTAAGTTTGTATGTAAATATTACATTAATTTTATGTACATTCTTATATTTCAGCCTATCATGTAAATATATTAGCGGATGTTAAAAATATAAATAGACCATTGGAAGAATGGAAATAAACAATAGAGAGAGATCCCGGTTGAACATTCGGAGAGATCGAATAAAATAGAGGAAGCGTAGCTAGGTCATCAGATGATGCTTTGAGTGCACATCATGTGTACAAGAAAGCTACAAGATACAATGTAGTAGCTAGGTCACATGTGTGATACGGGATGTATCCCATGTAGACAAGAGAGCTACGTAAGAGATGAATGTAGCTAGGTCGCATGGGTGATACTATATGTACACCATGTAGACAAGAGAGCTATGGGATATATGTAGCTAGGTCGCATGCGTGATTCCAAGTGAAGGACACCATGTAGACAAGAGAGCTACGAGACAAATCGGCTAGGTCACATGAGTAGTACTAAGTGTTCACTATGTGTACAAGAGAGCCGAACTAAATGAAGTATGATGGTGGAGTGTGTGGTGAAGCCATTAAATATCGAGGGTTGATCCGAATTGTTCAACGGGATGGCTTAGTAGTGAGATTGTAGTCACGGACCTACACTTGTAACGTATGAAATGTGATGAAAATGATTTGTAGTATATATATATGTAAGTTAAAATGAGGTTAGTGCAAAGAATGGGTGAAAGAGTGAAAGTAGCATTAAATCTATTTTGGACAGTAACAATGACGTGATTTTGAAAAATCACCAAAAATAGAATGGATTTAACTAGAGGTTGAATGAGATGTGGAATTAAAGCTTAATGAGTCTATTTTCATATAAAAGAAACAGAGCAAGCAAAAGAATTCTATATTTTGAGATATTTGCAATTGTGTGTGACTTGATCAGAATGACTACGTGGTCCCCTGTTCCAAATTTGAAAAATCATTAAAAATTGTACAAAACAAATTAAGAAATATAGTTTATATGCATAAATTCCTTATTGAGTCTAGTTTTAAATGAAACAGATTTTATGGTTATTTGAATTGTGTACTGGGAGAAATTCAATTCGTAGTGAACAGAGGTCAGATCAGTTGAGCTGTGTAACAGGGGAAACTTTAACCAATAAACTGTACTAATTGGCTGAACCAAAAATTCTAGAAAAAATTAGTAAAAATATTTATGAGTCTATATTCAGGG
This sequence comes from Gossypium anomalum, assembly GCA_025698475.1. Lineage (NCBI taxonomy): Eukaryota > Viridiplantae > Streptophyta > Magnoliopsida > Malvales > Malvaceae > Gossypium > Gossypium anomalum. The sequence goes on from CM046963.1 coordinate 48,789,833, forward strand.
AAATTTTACGGATTTGAATTTCGAGTTTTGTAACTCGATTTATGATTTATTTAGCTTAACACGATGCAGCAGAGACAGCTTAATCAAATTGGAGTGAATAGTGAAATTAAAGTAGATATACTTGAGTTGTTGTATAAACATATTAGATTCTTTCATTAATATTTACTTACTTACTTACTAAGCTATAAGCTTACTTTGTTTTCTCTCTTTTGTTTTATAGTGTCCTTCAACTTGCTCGGGGAGTTAAGGATCGCGAAGATCTGTGTCGCACTATCAATACTTTTAGGTATTGAACTAAACATTTTGAATTATGGCATGTATAGTAGACTTAATTATTTTGTTACGTGTCATAATTGCCTAGGTTTAAAATATTGGTTCTGATGATTCGATCAACTACTTTTTATAAGCCATTAAAGTTGGCTAATATTGTTCAAGACATATGTTATAACGATACACTATCAAATTGGATGACATATTTCTATTTCGGTTTTTTTTTGTTTAATGGTATGTGCTATGTTCTAGTAATACCTTGTACCCTGTTCCGGCGACGGTAACGGGTAAGGGGTGTTACAGAGTATACCCAAAGACCAATCATGAGATGATTGTAATCACATACTCGTTTTACCTTATTTATTAATATAAGACATTGCCATATCATTTCAGTTTCTTTTTTCTGTGGATATAAATAAACTTAATTGTAATAAAGTCCTAAGAAAAATATGATTATTCTTAAAAGGTCCTTAGTCAAGTATTATTGTGGGCTTAGACAACAATAAAGCATTGAGAATAATGTGTAGTTGATTGATGGCAAAGAGTTGACATTGACATAAGGATGTCAAAATCAATACATGAGTATGTGTTAGAGAACAACATATTGGACTAACTCGCTATGAGTATGTTTCTTTGATTATTATGTAATATTCACAATATTACTCATAGTGATAACTATGTATATGATCTTCAGACTTGAGATCATCATTGTCCCAACATTGTGAGTCATATATTTTGATGCAGTCAAACCATATAACGTGACAGGTTGTACTATAAAGACTGATGTTGGATATACCACAATCTATGTAGTGAGGTATGATTGATCAAGATAGGATTTATCCCTCCTAAATAACGGGAGCAATTTCTTAGGCCTTTTGATGGAGTGAGATTAGAAATGCATGACTATGCTCAAATAAGCTGATATGAGATATCACACATATTTGTTTATTGTAGTCTGCTCAAAAATCAAGAAATATGACATTGGACTATACAAATGTGACTATTCCATGACTTGTGTCCAATCTAGATATTAAGGATAAAAGGATATAATACATGAAAAGATTATTATAGGAAAGTTATGTCGAATCACGACTTCTTCTAACTTGGTTGGAAATGATGCATTGCTAGATGTGACTCATTCTTTGTGATGTTAGAAACATTCTACTATTACTACCAATGTTACAGGAGCCTACGGGGTCACACCCTATAGTTGAAATGAACAAAATCCAAATACATTGGGTATTGTATTTAGTTGTCACATGAATTAAATTAATTGTTGAAATAATTTAATAGTTAAATATTAAACACATTATATGCACAAACTTGTTGTACAAAAACTAGATAAAATTAATATATGAATTTGATTCATACAAAATATTAATTGTATATATTTTATCGAATTTATTAATATAAACAATTATATTAATTAATTTCTGTCAAAATATAAAAGGCATGAAAATTAATATTCTTTTGGAAAGAATATAATTAATATATGAATTTAATTCATACAAAATATTAATTGTATATAATTTACTAAAATTATTAATAAAAACAGTTATATTAATTAATTTCGGTCAAAATATAGAAGACATGGAAATTAATATTCTTTTGAAAATATAATTCTTTTTTCTAACTTTCCATTTGCCTTCTCTATTAATAAGGGAATCATCCTGATTTTCCTTTGAATATGTGATATCAAAGAGGATAAAAGGATGATAATCCCTTAGTGCGTTAAGGTTACCAACTTAATAATTTAAAAAGTCTAGCAACCTTTTTTAATTCTCTCTGAAAAATTCAAGAGAAAGTGGCTATTCGTTTTTGACGGGGTTAGACTACATAGAGGTCGAGATGTTTTCGTTGTGGCTGGGAATCGACGTCGAATCAGCAGCATCCTTTCAATGTTTTCAGTGAAGAAGGAATATTTTCAACTCTATTTCAACTCGATTCGTTCCTCGTACATGGATCCGTGGTTGATGATCGCCGGAATAATTTTTTTGCTACGCCACGAGGCGTACCGAAGGTCCCAACATGTTTGACTCTGCCCGAATAGTTGATAGGGTATAAATTTTCCAATTACATTTTATAAATCAATTCAAATATCATGATCTTATACCATTTTCATCATCAATTTGTATCACATATCATTTAGCAATTCATATCATGCTCGTTTTTACTATACTTAGAACAATTCAATTATCGACATTCAACACCATCGAACATATTTCAGTTCATAAGACAAGTAATAATCTTACCTCAATAATGAATATGCAACAATCATATAAATATATATTTATATATATATATATATATATATATATACACATATATATATATATATTGAGCTTGAATAATAAAAGTACAAATCAAGTTTTCGTCATTTGATTACGATTCTCCTCTTTTCCTTCTCTCAAGGTGACCCAACATCGTTTTTAGATATGTTCGATAATTCAGTTATAAAATAAAACCAGTTAACATCCAATTTATATTCAAACACATAATCAAACATATTTTTCATTTTATTCATTCTAGTCCCTATATTTGGGTTACTCATATTTTTCCGTATCTAACATCGGATTAAAATCTGATTTCACATTTTGTGGAGTTATGCCTCGTATTTTTTAGCTTTTCTTCTCCTAATTAAACTCTGGTTTTAATTTCCCACTTAAAATCTGATTAATGTAAGTTATTTTAATATTAGTTTCACACTTAAACTTTGATTAGTGTAGGTTATTTAAATATTATTTGACCTACAAATTTAGCCTACAAATAGACCCTTTTTTCACCCTAGAAAGATAACCCATTACACATTTAGATATTAACTTTTATAAGCTTTCTAAGAATTTTGTGTTTATGTTTTTAGGGTTCTTATTTCGGTTTTCGGGGTTTAGTTTTATCTTCATCTTTTGTACTATTCATTTTTTCATTTAGTGAAATTATCTTTGCTCGTGATTTTTTATCCTCTTCGAAGGAGTTTTTCCACGTAAAATATTTGTGTTTGATCTTTTCAATTTCTTCGTTATTTCACTTGTTCGTTGCTTAAACATGGTTTATCTCCAACAAACTGGTATCAAGAGCTAGCTCGATTTCTGCAATCAACTCGTTCAGAGATGGCAGCAACAAGGTTTGATATTGATAAGTTCGATAGCATCACAAAGTTCAATTTGTGCCAATTCGAATGGCAAAAATTTTGATTTAGGGCGGTCCTTATAGTGAAGAAGCTTGCAAATATGGATAAATCAGAATGTGATAGGTTAGATAAAAAATCTCTATCCATGAGTCAATTATGTCTAACAAATAATGTGTTGCAGAAGATTTTGATAGAGAAAATGACATTGACCTTACGGAAAAGGTTAGAAACCCTTTACGCGACTAAGTCTCTGGCTAACCAATTAGTGTTGAAACAACGATTGTACACATTCCACATGAACGAAAGTGAGCACCTTAAAGATCACATCAGTAAATTTATTACTCTTTTGAGTGATTTAAAGAATGTTAAGGTTTAGATTGACGATTGAGATCAGGATATGCTATTATTGTTCTATTTACCCCTTTCATACAAGTCTTTCAAGGAGACCCTGATTATGGCAGCGATAATATCTCATTTGAGGATGTGAAGGGTCATCTGTTGAGCAAAGACAAACTCGACAATGAGTTTGGTTCGGATAGCAAGTCAGATAGGCAAGCCTTGGTTTTGGTAGCATCAAGGAAGTGAGATAAGAGATGTCGCTATTGTAAGAAGTTATGTAACAACTTAATTTCGGTGAAATCAGAACAGTGGCCTCGGGACCACAAATTCGAGCTGAAAATAAAATTTATTTTTATTTTATTATATGGTTCGTATTATGATAAACATGTCACGTGAAAGTTTTGATAAGAAATTTTACCGAATATGTGTTTAATTACGGAAAGGACCAAATCGCATAAAATGCAAAAGTTGGATTCTAGTAGCTAGAAGGATCAAATAGCTATGGAATTCAAAACTTAAGGTCCTTGTATGGTAATTAGACCATTAAAGAAAGTATGTAGATATTTTGGTATGACTCATCCATGGAAAAATAAAAAAAGGCTGAGGACTAAATTGGAAAGATGAACAGTTATTAAATGACAATTTAATTAAATGATAAATAATTTCATATCATCTTCCCCAAATATTTCTATGGAAACCCTAGGAGAGAGAAATAAGACTTATCAAGCTTATTTGGGTAAGTTTCCTTGTCCCATTTTTAGTAATTTTGATATTTTTAAAACCGAGATAGCTTAAACTATCTATTTGGGGGATTAATTTGAAAATTTATCAAAGTATGGAAAATGGGTCATGGATGTATATGCTGAAAATTAGAAATTTATGGTAGAAAATGAAAGGTTGTTGATACATAAACAATTTTTACAAAGTGATTTTTGATGAAAACATGATTTAGGGACTAAAATGTAAAGTTGTGAAATTGAAGAAAAATGTTGAATTTTTATGAATACATGTGCTGTAAATTTTGTAATAGGATTTTGGTTAGGCTTGGAATAGGGAGTAAATTGTACAAGTTTCATTTTTTGAGCCTAGGGACGAAATTGGAATTTGTCGAAAAGTTAGGGGCAAAATGATAATTTTTCCTAGGATGAAAATTAAGTCCAATTGAATGTGAAATATGGTAAACTGATGTTAAATTTACTCGTATAGATTTGGATGGACCAAATTCAGAGCTAGAATGAGGAAAAGAGGAAAAAGTCGGATTAGTAGATTTTTCGTACACGAACAATTGTCGAGGTAAGTTCGTGTAACTAAATTTTATATGTTTTTATGCTTGAATTAAGTGTTGCGTTTGTGAATTGTATAAATATCATATATGTATGTGACATTGAAAATATACTTGACAAAGCCCGATTAACAAAAATGCCCGATAAAGGATAAACGAGAAAAATGTTACTTTTATGCTTAGAATGAATGTGGAATGTGATCATTTAAATTATATGGATATTATAAATGTATGAAATAATTACAAGCTGGGAAATGCTTGAAAATGTTAAATCTCGTTGAATAAATGAATATCGATGGATATGTGATTTCTCGAAATGAATGAGGTCCTGCATTTGTTGCTGACGGGATTTAGCCCAGACGAGTAATCCTATTAACCTCATTTATGAAAGGATTTAGCCCGGACGGGTAATCCAGATCAAGCTCTTTGGAGCATATGTCATAAAAAGGATTTAGCCTGGACTGGTAATCCTGTCGTATACATGTGTGGCTTGAGAGTGTACTCTCCGATACAGTACCCTATGGGTACCATTGGATATGAATTGACGGATCTTGATTCATACACCTCGAATGTATTAATTGCGTATCTATTGATATTCCAAATAAATTCAACGGGTGGCAATTCTAGACATGAGAAGATATGAATGATAAAATGAGTTATTACACGGATCTATCTGAAATACAAGAAAATGATGATACTTGAAAAATGATATATGAAAACATGAGATAATGATATTTGTACATGGATTTTATTTGATGAATATATATGTTCATTCTTGATTATAGACTTGTACACCTTGAGTGTACTAATAGTGACATTGATATTCCTAGTAATATGAGTAAAGTTTTGATATGAAATGATCTAAACTTGAAATGAACTATTATGAAATTATACTTGTAATATAAAGAGATGATTTATACATGTTAAATGAATACATGTTGTGAAAAACATATGTGCATGGAAACTTGATGGTTTTTGAGCCCATATATGTTTGATGATATTATGGAATATATGACTTACAAGGGCAATGAGAATGTGTGTAGGGCTTGAGGTCAAATTGAATGATTATGCCTTACATAGTTACCTCAAAATAGAATGAATAGTAAGTTAAGTACCATGTTATACGAACTTACTAAGTATTTTATGCTTACTTAGTTTTACTTCCTTGTTTTAGAGTAAATCACAAGCTCGGTGGAGATCACTCACACTATCCATCGGCCTATATCGGTCTATATGGTAAATCAATTATGGTTGTAATGACATGTATAGGATATATTGGCCATATTGGCATGTAAATATAAATGATGCTTGTAATCTAGCCATTGGAATGGCTAGTAATGACATGTTTTGATGTACTTGTAATGTTATACTATGGTAATTTCAAAATGTTAAGAAGTTGATCAAATTATGTCTAACATGGGAACTAAACTAAGGTAAGATTGTGAAATGTATGCATGTAATGATGTGCCATATGAATGATGGAATTTGCTAAATTTGAATGTTTGAATTGGTTGGTTTATGAATGTGAGTTTAAGTGCAGGTTATTGGTGTGAATTTGGGTGAGAAATGAAGCTAGAAATGACTTTATTTTGTCAACTCGGGCAGACACACAGGTGTGTGTCTAAATCGTGTGTGACACACGGCTGGGTACATGGGCATGTTGTTAGAAAGTGTCCCCTGCACCTAAATTTGGAGAAACAAAATGCTCAGAATTGAGCACATGGGTAGAGACACAGACGTGTGTCTCAGCCGTTTGTACCACACGGCCTAGAACACGGGCGTGTGTCTTGGCTGTGTGAAACCTGCACCTAATTTTGAAATGAATCCACATGGTCTAGCACACGAGCATGTGGCATAGCCGTGGGCACAATTCAGAGAGTTACACAGGGTCAAACACGGCCTGTAGCACGGGCATGCCCCAGGGTCACACGAGCGTGTCCTTTGGACCACACGAGCATGTGAGTCCTGTAACTTGGAAATTTTTGAAATGTCAAGAAAAATTCTTAGAGTTCCTGATTAAGTCCTGACTCGATTCTAATGCTCGTATTGGGCCTCGAAGGTCCAATTAAGGGATATTTTGAATGATCTCGATTAATGAAAAGTAATTTACATAAATTATTTGTAAAATGTTATGAAAGTTTTGATAATGCTTTGAAACCCTAATTTGACGACAAATACGAGTTAGGGTGTTACAAGTTAGGTCACATCAAGAAGCTACGAAGTAAAAGGGCTGCTGAGAGCAACAAGGAAGATTTATCTAGTGCTAATTTGGCCAATGACAAGAGTGATGATTTCTTGTTGGTGTCAACAAGTGAAAGCTCTGAGCTTACATCTGAGTGGATCTTGGATTCATGGTGTTCTTTCTACATGTGTCCCAACAGGGACTGGTTCTTCACATACAATTCAGTTGAAGGTTGAGTTGTATGCCTAGGGAATGACTTACCTAGTAAAGTAACCGGTGTTGGTACTGTTCAGATCAGGATGCACGATGGGACAATTAAGACACTGTCAGATGTTCTTTCCACATGTGTTCCAACAGGGACTGGTTCTGCGCATACAATTTAGTTGAAAATGGATTTGTGTGCCTAGGGAATGACTTACCGAGTAAAGTAACTAGTGTTGTTACTATTTAGATCAGGATGCACGATGGGGCAATCAAGACACTGTTAGATGTTAGACATATGCTTGACTTAAAAAAAAATCTCTTCTCTTTGGGAAATTTGGACTCGAAGGGTTGTAAAATTAACATTGAGTCAATCGGCATTAAGGTATCTCATAAGGCTCTCTTTTTGATGAAAGGTAGAAAGATTGACAGTCTTTATGTTCTAGAAGGACCAACGGTGATCGGTGAAACAGGACATCCCTTGTTTAGTGTCGAAGTCGACTCGTTTGAAGTGAAGACAACTTAGTCATAGGAGGGAAAAAGGTTTGACCGTTTAATATAAGAGAGGTTGTCTTTTGGGTGCAGGTTTTGAAAAGATAGGGCACTGGGTTCATGGAAATCAGACCCGGGTCAGTTTTGATTTGGTAGTGCACAAGTTGAATATTAGAAGTCTTCTAGCTTCTAAGCACAACTTTGACTTAGTTAATATCTTGCAAAGTTTGAGATAAGCTTATGGCGGGCTTTGACAAAGAAGGCATTGTTAAAATAAGAGTCAAGGTGGAGATTTGTGGAGTTATGCCTCGTATTTTTTGGTTTTTCTTCTCCCAGTTAAACTCTATTTTTAGTTTCCCACTTAAACTCTAATTAGTGTAGGTTATTTTAATGTTGGTTTCCCGCTTAAACTCTGATTAGTGTAGGTAATTTTAATATTGTTTGACTTACAAATTTAGCCTATAAATAGGCCATTTTTCCACCCTAGAAAGATAACCCATTACACATTTAGGTATTAGCTTTTATAAGCTTTCAGAGAATTTTGTGTTTATGTTTTGAGGGTTCTTATATTGGGTTTCGGGGTTTAGTTTTATTTCCATCTTTTGTAATATTCATTTTCTTTGTTTTAGTGAAATTATCTTTGCTCCTGGTTTTTTATCCTTTTTGGAGGAGTTTTTCCACGTAAAATATTTGTGTTCGATCTTTTCAATTTCTTCATTATTTTACTTGTTCATTTCTTAAACCAGGTTTATCCCCAACACATTCATTCACTAGGGACTTTATACTTTCTATTTATAACATAATTTCATGATAGCTTTCAATTTATTCAATTTCGTCCCTAGTGTTACAAAGTTATCTAAAAAGTTTAACTTTGTTTCTACATAAGCTTACTAACTACCAAATTCTTCAATTTAAGCTCAAAATTATCAATTTCACTTTAATGACAACTTGTTAAACATAAACTAATTGAACCAATTAATACATGGGCTAGCTAAATCAAACTCCTATGATCATAAATCTATAATAATTTAAAAAAAATAGCTTAATTACCTTAGGAAAATTAATGGTTGAATGCTTGGTTGATAGTTTAAAGTTTTCTTCTTTCTTTTTTATTGGTGGACAACAATGAAGGAATATGATAAATGTTTCATCTTTCTATCCATTAATATTTATACTTTAATTAAAGTTTAATTAAAATTTAACTAACCTTGATTAGTTATGTTAGTTAACTTAATTTAACATTTATTTATTCATCAATCATAATTATAACCATTTAATGGCTATCATCATCTTCCACTATCAGTATGAAAAGAAATGGTTTAATAACCATCTAGGCCGTTAGAATAATTGCTAACTAGGTCCTCAATCATTTTCTAATTTAAAACTCAATAGCGATTTGACTTTTACAATTTAGTTCCTAAGCTTTAATTAACAATTTTCTCGATTAAATTACTTAACTGATCTTCAATATATTTTCATGTTAACTTTTTTAATCTTTTTATTTCATTCTTACGGACTCAGTTTACAGAAATGGGGTTTTGAGACCATATTTTTTGACACCACCTAAAATCAGGACATACGAAAACACTAACCAAACTTAGATGAACCAGAACTTTGGTACTAATTACTATGATCCTTACAAACAACATGCCTCACCATACCTATATGAACAAAGATATTACGAAACCCATCCTAGTTATCAATACTTGAACCAAACATACACAAACTAGATTCAAAATGTTGGTTCTCGGAAAATCCCAAGAGTTGCAAGAATAATTTTGAAACTTGCAAGAGTAATTTAAGTAGACCCAAGAATCTCAACAAAGGTAGTAGCAATATTATCAACAACAATATGAGATGTTGCAACGAAATATGCAAGAACTATTGAATGTTCACAAGAGAGGAGAAGGCACAACGATGAGGAAAAGTGGCCTCTTTGATTCGCCAAGAAAATGATCGTAGTCTAAACCACGAGCTGCAAGAGACCCAAAGTATGTTCCTTGACATGTTTCAAGAAGAGAAGCAACATGAAATAGTGTACTGGAAATTCTTTGAAAGGAGCTGCAAGAGTTGCGAATTGCTCAACTTAGCTATACTGAATTGACATTTCCAAACCATCGACCCTTTATCCCCTTATATTGACCTAACATCACTTGTAGTAGTTATTTTAGGTCATTTCACACTTAAGGAGTTTGTTTTCTTGGCATTTTATAATTAAATATTACATTTTTCGTATTAGTTGCTTAGGAATAAAAGTTAATAAAATAAGTGTTTTTATGCATTTTCTGCTATTTTGATGACTCATAAGGCCGACTTGGGCCTTGTGAGTGACTAATGGGCTATTTAGTTGTGTAAGATGCCAATTCAAGTCCTAAAATAGAATGAAAGATGATTGGGTTGTGAAACAAAGAGCCCAAAAAGCCTACAAAGCTGCCAAAGGCCCATAACACATTTGACGTCGTGACGAGGAACTTTCTCTCGTCACGACGATGCGATGAAAATAGGGAGACTTACAAGGAGGTGACTTAGTGGCAACGGGCATTTCCACATTACGACGACGCAACGATGATGGGCCAAAATGAAGTTGATTTTCTGGGATGGCATTTTTGGGATATTTCCATATTTGGACCCTAGATTTTAGTAGAATATTTTATTCATTGGTACCTAAGTGTATCTTGAGTTGAGTGGTCACCAAGTAGGTTGTTGCCTATATAAGCAACCTTAGGGTCACCAAAATTGTGGGTAGACCTAGACAAATAGTTTTACTATTTAGTTTTATTTTATTTCCATGTTCGTGTAGTCGAAACTTTTCTATTTCGATGTGAAGATAATCACGAGTGGAGATTTCTCCGACACTGTGCTTTAAATATATTTATGATCTTTCTCCTATCTCTTATTCTTCTATTCTTTTATTTGTCTTTCGATTAATCGTTGCATAAATATTAGAATAGATTATTGTGCTTATTTCATATCTTGCGTGATTCGATTATTAAACTAATTTATTCATTAAGTGATTATTTATTTGAAATTGATTATTTATTCAGGGGTACTTAGTACATTGAGGAGTGACGCCCCTAATAGAATATTGAGACAAGTGAGATCAGAAGGGTATCCTGTCGTGTATAACTTGTGTCGAGCGGTGAGATCGGAAGGGTATCCGTATGCCTAGGAAGAGACTGAAAGGGTGACTTAGGTGGTAATCTTTAGTGAAGATGAACTGGGAGGGTAATCTTAGCTAAGTGTAATAAATAATTCAATCTAGGATAATTAATTATTTAATTAGATAGTTAGGGATTTAATTGATCATAGGCTGAGGCTCGCATTGTCGACAATAGGAATAAGAATGTCCATTAGGTTAACTAATATAATTGGTTTAATTAATATTTTTATTTGGATTAATACTACTCATTTGTGACTCGATTAGATTAATAATTATTTTTTATAATTCATTTTATATTAATTTCTCCAATCTGCAACCCCTTTGGTATGATCCTCAGAATGGTTACCAGTGTTTTGTTGTAAACTTTACTATATTACAATTTGACCCGTACGCTTATGGACGCCGCCGGTTTAATTTTATATATTTTTGGTGTGATATTTATACTATAAATGATAACATGTTTATAGGAGGTCAAGTTGTTGGCGCCGTTGCCAAGGATTGCGACAGTAAAATTTTTGTTAGATTGATTACTAAAAATAATATTAATCGAAAGACAAACAAGCTAGATAGAGTTCTAAATTTTTTTTATTTAGTGTAATAACAATACTAATATATTTTGAATTTTTGTAGCTAAGTAAATATTGTTGATTATCAGCTTTAATTATGAATATTGATTTTTATAGGTCGGTGTATGAACAATCGAAATTGAGTTGGTTGTTCAGAGATTCGACAAACCAATGGAGTTGTGATTACAAAACCAAGCAACTTGAGTGATCGAACGAACTTCCATCAAAGCCGAGCAAGTATACGCATAAGAGGGATGGAGATTCGTTGAACATATGGGATGAAGACGAAATATACGAGGAGGGAGTTTACGAAAAATGGGAGATTATAGAGAACCAAAAATCACTTACGCTAGAACTTTACCAATGAAGAAACAAAACAAATACTTTATTGGAAGAAATAGATGAGCGACAATTTGGGACATCCACATATTTAGACAAAATTCCTTATGATATTTATGACTATACGTCCGAACAAAAAAGTCATGAGCAAGAATTCCAAGCTAAATTAAAACAATAGTTGGATCGATTAGAGGATTTTTTCGACAAAAATCCCAAGTAAATACTCCATCAGAAGAGGTTGTACATGATGTCCCCAATTTTTATTCGAAGGACCAATGTACTACTGACAATCACTCATAAATTACATCTTGAACGTCAGCAAGAGTTTGGATCTAGAGACATGAACGAATTAAGCATCGTCAAGGAAATCTGTGATCCAATTAACATAGAAGTAGATGTAATAGTAGATGTAGTGGTAACATTAGAGGTGGAAGAGCTTAAACAGATTCTTAATGAAAGTGTAGATGAGTCGATACACTTTTTGGGCATAACCGAAAAGGTGCTAGCCAAAGAAATGTACGAGTTTAACTCATTCTCATTTGATGAAGAAGATAAAGCTCGGGTTAACCGAACCTCACGCGACATAGAAGTGAAGTGGCTCAAGGCAGTAATACCCTGAAAAATAATTTAGGGTTGGTTCAGATTCAACACCAAGTGGCTCGTGATGTGGATATTGTGCCGGTTGAAGATATGGTGATATCAATGGAATAGACTGAGGATGATGGTTTATATCCCTCGAAGGACGAGTAAATGACGAATCAAAGCCTCGTGGACCAGTTGGAAGTTCTTCTTTGGGGGTGATACGGATCGTCCCAATCCCAAAAAAGGACTTCAAATTTAAATTCTATTAATTTAAATTTTATTAAATTTTTTTATTATGTATAATTATAGTTTATCTATTATTGTTACTTTATTTTATCTTAGAGAGTGTTGAGCCTGTACAAGAGAAAGCGGAAAAATCATGAGAAGAGGGGCTAAAACAGTTGGCATGTCATGACGTGGGAAATTAAGGCGTCATGACGAGCCAACAACCCAACCCAAGGGAGCATCTAATATAGTGCAACATTGGGATGAGCTTCCAGCCCACGTCGAGACGTGTCGAGCTATGTCATCGAGATGAGATACACCACAACATTGTGATTTGTTTGACTTCGGGATGAGCAAGGCATCCCACTTCGGGATGAGCAAAAGCAAAATGCCTAGTTAAGTGAATGGCCCACGATGTCGAGACATCAAAGGATACCACATCGTGATGACACGGTTAGTACAAAAGATACCACGTCCTAACAAAAAACTAAACAGACGACTCCTCTACAATCCTCTGCCATCGCCTCCATAATTTCACACCATCCTCATGCCTGACACTCACTGGACTCCGCTAATAAGATATTTTGACAGTCGGTGAAGCACCATCCAGCCCTTCCACTCTAGCCTCTGCACCATTAGTTACCATTTCATCATCGCCATTACCACCGAAAAACACCCATGAAGGCTGCAAATGAGTCCACCACCGCTCCTACAATTAGGGTTCCATCGCTCATCATCGTCTTTCCCCAATAGCCATGCCAAACTCTAATTCTCTAAGTGGTGGTTCCTTATGATCCTTAGCCATCGCTGCACAGTCATTTATCTACCGCCGCCCACTCCACCATCGAATTCCACCTGTTTCACCTCCACAACATCAACACGTTAGCCTTTCCAACATTCGCCTTTTCTTTAGGAAACCCTCTCTGGTGATAGAAGGTAGTAACCGAAGACATACCACTGTGACCGATGGGCACCATGATAACAAAAATCAGTGATATTCCTGATAAGAGAGTTAGAAACACTGATTTTTCTTAATTTTGGTTATTGGTTGCTTGCACATTATTGGTTATAACTTCCCATAAAAGGACAACATCCTAGAGAATCGAGGAACGCAATATTCTTCACGATTCAAGGGGATGATTCATCTTTGAAAATGCCACGAAAAGATTTGACGAATTCACGATCAAACCACTTATATCGGAATTTGGATTTGATTTTTCCACAAACTTATTTCATGAACTGATCATAACTAGGGTCAAGATATTAAGGTGGTCTACCTTCTGCTGGCACCCCCTTCAACTAGCAATCATTTTGATTGTGCGAGAATTTTATGCAAAATTTATTGAGGCACAAGACCAAAAGGCCTTTGTGAAATGCATTCTTGTAGGTGCTTCTCCTATCGCAATTGAGGCCTTCCATAGAACCCCTCGTTACACTCTAAACTTTTACGACGTGTTAAAGGAGCTCAAGGTGGACTATAATACCATTATAAATTTCTTAACAGAAGGTTAGGGCACCTGGGTTTGAAGGGTGGGAACCAATGACCCAATATGGCTCTGTAACACCCCACACCTGAGTCCTATGCTGGGACATGATACGAGGCGTTACTACACTTAAACACATGCATTTCAATGTTTTCGAATCATTAAAACTTGATAAAATTTAAAACTTTATCTAAACTCCTTAACATGGGCTTACGAGGCCTCAAACGTCCAATGGAAGCCATTCGGGACTGGCTCTGGTCCTTAACCGACTTTAGAAAAATAACCCTTGAAACAGGGCACAAGCTCGTGTGAAAGGGCAACACGCCTGTGTGTTCATTATGACATGGCCATGTTGATGGCTCGTGTGACACACATGACTTAAGCCTCTAGGGACACGACTGTGTCCCATGCCCGTGTGAATTAAATTCTAAATTTAAACCTACAGGGGTTTTCACACGGCCTGACACATGCCAGTGTCTATGGCCCGTGTCCCTCACACGACCATGACATGCCCGTGCCCTAGCCCGTGTCTAAAGACCTTGAAATTCTGTTTCTGACATCAGCATCCAATTTAGGGCATACGACTGAGGCACATGCCTGTGGCTAGAGACCGTGTCCTCCATACAGCTGAGACACACGACCGTGTCTCTGCCCATGTGTTTACTACCATGCATACTGACTTGAAATTTTTATGTGCAGGGGACACACGGCCGGACAACATGCCCATAGGGCTGGCCGTGTGTCACACATGGCCTAGACACATGACCGTGTGTCTACCCGTGTGGACCATATAAGGCTATCTACCAAGCCTTTGCCACCTTTAAACACAATCTAACACCAACCATGGCTAAGGCCTATATACAATTCATGTATTCAACCATACCAACAATTTCACATTCATGAAAGACTACTTTGCATTCACATAATAACTTTCAATATTAGCCATTTTTCATGGCCTTATACAAAATGAGTCAAATATTAAAACAAGCCAACACATTTGACCCCAAAACAATGTGACTCTAAAACAAGATCAAAGAGTCCTATACATGTCATAATCAAAATTTAAGAACTAAATATACCAAGTGCTTCGATTGATAGTGTGATCGATGCCTCCGACATCCGTTGACCCACAAGCTAATTAGACGGCACTATAAGAAAATTGAAAGAAATAGGGTAAGCATAAAGCATAGTAAGTTGTATGCAAATAAATATAACAACAACTTTACCATCCATCTTCATGCTCATAATACAAAAGTAGGCATAAGCACAACTTACTATCACTATCCAATACAATTCACATAGCATATATTAAGCTCTCATCTTATACCTTTTAATTAAGTACCTGTACCACTCACAACATGGTTATACTTTTCCCGTTTAACTTAAACTGAAATTCTCACTATTGAACCATTCAGAATGCTATCGGATATTCATTAAGCCTCAAACATAGGGTATAATGTCGATGCCATGTCCCAGGCATGGTCTTACACTGACTCTCACGTATCCGTACTGATGCCATGTCCCAGACATGGTCTTACACTAACACATCTCGTAGCCGATGCATGTCCCAGACATGTCTTACACTGGCTTACATCTCGAGGCCGATGCATGTCCTAGACATGTCTTACACTAGCTCTCATCTCGATGCCGATGCCATGTCCCAGACATGGTTTTACACTGGCTCTCATAATGTGGCCGATGCATGTCCCAAACATGTCTTACACTAGCACACAAATATCCCGAGTGTCATGGTATGAATATCCGATTTATTTCCTAAGGTTCAAACGAGAGTTCTATTATCTCAATATTCATCATACATAATCATTTCCACAAACAAGAAATTTATTTTATATCAATTCAAACACATATTGTAACAATGTAGTTGCATTATTTACATACAACTTACATTGGTATTCAAAATATGGCGGCTATCTTGGCTTAGTCCGCTAACTTTGTTTTTCCCCGATCTGGGCCTGGATTTTGTAATTCTTGATCTATAATGATAAAAATTCACGAATTTAATCATTTTATTAATCTAGGTACTCAACAATTTAAAATTGGGCAAAATGACCATTTTGCCCCTAGAATTTTGTGAAATGACCATTTTACCCCTAGGTCCAAAAATTGATTTTTTATCTAATTTCTTCATATCTTAAGCCTAGTTGATTATTTTTATACTAGAAGCAGTCCAAAATTCTCAATATTTCACACATTTATCACCTATTTTACAACTTATGCAAAATGGTCCCTTTTAGGGTTTTCATGAGAAATCTCTTTACAAAAGTTATTTATTTAACAACCATGATTCATCTTCTTACATAAAATTTTAGAAAACAACATGTCTACTATCATGGAAAAATGCCAGACTTTCAACCATTTTACAAAATAGTCCCCTTGTTAGAAAGCTCATGATACAAGGATTTCAAAAGTACAAAAATATTCAAGAAAAGCCCTCAAAATCACTAACTTGTAGATAGACTAAGTAGCTGAAATTTCAAGCTTCAGGAAACCCTCTAATGGTTGCTATTTTCGGTGGAAGAAGGAAAGGTAAAAAGAAATGACAACACTTTTCTTTTATTTTATTTCTAGACAACATTAAGTCATCAATTCACCTAAATCTTTGACTAGCTAATTTCCTTGTCTCATGGCCGACCAAGCTCAATCCTAGGGTATATTTTCCCTTTAAAGACCCCCAATTTTGGCCCTCTAGCTATTTGACACCCTTAGATATCAAAATAGGACTTTTGCACTTTATGCGATTTAGTCCTTTTTCACAATTAAGCTCTCAAACGCTAAAATTAATTCACCAAATTTTTCATGCACTAAAATAAACATGTTATAAGTCTAAAATAATAATAAAATACTTTCTCCGACTTTGGATTAGTGGACCCAAAACTACTATTCTGACTAGGCTCAAAATTGGGTTGTTACAAGTTCCAACAATCAATTGTGGTACTTGAGGCCAACATGTGGATGCATTTTATTTTATCCCGAGTGGAAAATTGAGGAGAATGGAAAATTACCAAAAAAGCCCCTGTACTTTGATATTTTTCAATTTCGTATGAACTATTATCATTTAATGGTTGATTAAATTGAATGTTTAATGTGCAATTTTATTGAAAATGAATCAATATATATGTTATTATGAAATTTATCATGTAAGGAAACGATGGAAATTCAACAATGTACGATGACTATTGAGCCCAGTTTGAACCTTAGGAAAATATAGGATTCAAATGACATGTCGTTAGGGTTACTGTGTTTCGGGTGTTGGTCATGAATGTCCTACTGTTGGCTAAGTTCTGGCATTTGTTGCAGATACTCGACAGCTTCTGTGAGTAGCACTATGTAGCTACATTTCGACTGTCAGCTTGTGTGAGCAGACCCATTTATGGCTCGTATGAGCATCTATGTAAAGGAAAAGGAAAGGAAAAAGAAAAGGAAAGAAATGGTTTTGACCATATGTTAGCACACTTTGTGTGAGCTTCCGGTATATCTGATATTATTCTAAGTGGTTCAACGGGCATGAAAAGGGATGAACTACTAAGGGTTTCGATTGATTTCACTACAAAAATTATGGAAATGTATCATGTATCGATGATCAAAGTATGAACATTCATGATTATGAAAAGTATGATTTAAGTGATGCTATATTTATGTACCATATCTTACCATGTGATGATATTGCTAAGTTATGTGTTCAATCACTAGCTTATGGCTATGGTTAATGTTATATTTATGTCTTATGTGTTATGCCAATGAGATGGTAAGTGTTCAATATGAACAAAGACATGTATGTATGAAACTCATTGAAATGTTGATGCATGGAAAACATGATATGTTGTGAAGGATGATAAATCCAATTGGATCATGCTCAAGTATAATGGTTATCTATGTTAAGTTCACATGAATTATGTGCAAGTATGCTAACATGGGTAGGCTTGTGCCAAGTTTATGATTGGATTATATCATGCTAAATCTTAATGAAATACATTGAAATGGTAAGTGTTCAATTGGTAACGTGCTTATGTTCATGAAAAGGTGGTATAAATCAAAGTATGTAATTTTTTATAAAATGGTTTATCATGTAGTTGATTCATTTCTTATAAAATGGTTTATGATGCAGTTGATTCCAAAAGAGCCATGTTTAAATGCACTAGCTCGTAGTCATGGTTGATGTTATGCTTATATCTTGTGTGATATGCATATGAAACGGGTGAGGAAAGGTAATGAAATGGTAAATTCATAGTTGAAATGAAATTTGATGAAAAAGGAATAATGAATTTGAAAGATACACTTATAAGTGAGAAATTTACGTATGCTATGGATGAATATACCTATATCATGGATAAATACACTAAGTCAGGAATTGATACTGTCGTTTAGGCTTATGATAAGCATTGGGAAAGGAATGGAAAGTAAGTAAATTGAAAGGTATATAATCTTATAGAAAGATTGATGATTATATTATGTCCCATAAAATTCTATCATGTTATGAATGATAAATATATGCGACATTAATGAACTTACTCATTTGTGAGTCGATGGTCATATAGATTTCTGAATCTTATGGCATTGGCATAGGTTTATGTTTATTCTATAAAGTTTATTATTGAAATGGAATATTATGCTTAAAGTTTATACGAGCTTACTAAGCATACATTGCTTACGTAATTTTTTTCCTTTACTTTACAGATTATCGAAAGCTCAATTGGATTGGAAACTAGTCGACGATCCATCACACTATCCATTAATTTTATCGGTAGATTTTGATGCTTTGGTCGTGGTTATAATGGCATGTATAGGTGGACCTATGTCTAATGTTTAGTTAATGATATTGGCATGTAATGTTGCTTTGAATTTGTGAAACTTATGTTATTTTGATGCCTTGATGGTTGGTGTGCTTTTGGCACTTTGATACATAATGGTTAGTGGTTATATGATCAAATTGATGCATGGTTTTATGGAAAAATTTGTAAGTGTTGGCATGTTTGTAAAGTCATCATTTAGAGCATGTTTTGATATGGAATTTAGTTAAGTATGTTTGGTTGAATTATGACCTTTTGGACACAAATTTAGGTATGTTTGATTATTGTGATTGAGGTGCCTTTTGGCATATTGGTTGTATGGATAGTTTCCATATTGAATTAGCCTTATCATGCATATTTTAGGTATATTTGAAAGCTAGATTGTATGTGCAAATGTCTTGTAGGTGTGAGCTTGAAATAGGTGAAGGGAATGGCTTGAAATTGACCTATTTCTTGTCCACCGGTCTAAGACAAGGGCGTGTCTCAGCCGTGTGTGACACGCAGCCACGTAACACGGCCGTGTGTCCCCTGTAGGTTTTAATGCTTGCATTTCGATGGTTACACGGACTGGCACACGGGCATGTGGCTTGGCCGTGTGACCCAAGTTAGAGAGTTACACGGGCACGGACACGGGTTGGGACATGGTCGTGTGTCCCTATTTCGAATGTTACACGGCCATGTGACCCCTGCAGTGTGAATTTTTCAATCTTTTTCCATGAAGTTTTTAAATATTTTCAATTTAGTCCCGAATCATTTCTAAAGTGTTTCTAGGGCCTTGAGGGCTAAAATAAAAGACGATATGCATTTGTTGAATGGATTATGCTATGATTTATGAAATGACTGGAAATGAATGATTTAAGTTATGTTTTTATGGTAATGCTCTGTAACCTTTTTCTGGTGACAAATATGGGTTAGGGGTGCTACAATTCTTAGATCAAATCATCGTTGTGTTTATCAATGACATCCTGGTTTACTCAAAAATTGAAATTTATCATGATAGGCATCTTAGAGTTGTTCTAGATATTCTCTGAGAAACGAAGCTCTTTGCGCAACTGAGTATATGTGAGTTCTGGCTAAGAGAAGTAATGTTTCTAGGTCATGTAGTATCAATCAAGGGTATCCATGTGGATCAGAAGAAAGTATAGGCTCTTCTGGAATGGAAGCAACCTAAGATTGTTTCTGAGATCTTAAGTTTCCTTAGTTTAGTACTATCGGAAATTCGTTGAGGGGTTTTCTGTAATCGATGCTCCTTTTATGAAGTTGTTGAGGAAGAATTCCCCTTTTGAGTGGATGGATGATAAGCAAGCTAGCTTTGAGAAGCTAAAGGTTGTGTTGACTTAGGCACCAGTTTTGATTCAGCTTGAATTGAGGAAAGATTATGTGGTGTACAATGATGTAGCCTATACTGGTCTTGGATGTGTGTTGATGCAAGACAATAAGATTATGGCCTATGCATTGAAGCGGCTTAAACTGTATGAGTGCAATTATTCAATTCATGACTTGGAACTGGCAGCTGTAGTGTTTGCACTAAAAATCCAAAAAGAGTTGAACTTAAGACAATAGAGATGGATTGAGTTGCTTAGGGACTATGATTGTGTTGTTGAGTATCATCCCAGGAAAGCTAATGTAACAACCCGTTTTTCAGTGTGTCAGAAATAGTGGTTTCGGGGCTACCAAATTTGACGAGAAAGTTTGTAAATATTATTATTTAATATTTACAAGTCTAACATGGTTTTAAAAAGGTTTTTGATATAGTGATTTATGTTATATAAGCGAATTTTTAAGTTCAAGTGATAAGACCCTAAGGTCAAGTGGTTTTAGAAAATGAGGTATCAAGACCTCATTTTTGTAAACTGAGTCATAAATATTTTTGTAAATATTTACAGAGTGTCATTAAGGTGGTATTAAAGTTTCGTTGAAAAATTTTAACGTTTTGATAGTTAATTAAAGAAAAAGCACTAAATTGTAAAATATGCAAAACTTAGTAATTATTACATTTAGATGATTAAATAGCTTACTAACTAAATGAGGAAGGACCTATGTGGTAATTTATCCTTAATTAATATGGTTGGACGGCAACTTGAATGAAAATGACAAAATAAAATATGTTTAATGGCAAATTTGTAAATAAGTTGAAATGTAACTTAAAACATATTGAAATTCATAAACATTTTTCTTCATTCTTCTTCTTGGATGGCTGAACCTCCATGAAAGAATACTCAAGCTTCGGCCAAACTTCATGGGATGCATGTAAGTCTGATTTAGCCCCGTTTCTAATAAATTTTATGTTTTTAAGTTGTTGCAACTAGGTCCAGCTAGCCCGTACCTTCGATTTTGAAATTGTTAAAGATTTTGAATGTTTCCATTGATGAATCTTGTGATTTTTTATGTTAATTGATGAATTTGAAATATTAGTTGTTGTGTGAAAGTATTTTGTTAAGTGATTTTTGATAAATTTGTCGATTAGGGACTAAATTGTTAAAATAGAAAAAAATACAAGGATTTTTTGTGAAATTTTTGCATGAATGGGCTGTTTTGGATGCCTTAAGTATTCAACTAGGCTCAATTTTGGGTAAAAATGGTTAATTTACATGTTTTAGGCTCAGGGACAAATGAATAAAAGTAAAACTTTAGGGGCAAATTTGTAAAAATGTCAAAAATGACCAAATTGCATAAAATACATTGTTTTACTGTCTAAATTAATAAATTGAATGGAATTATTAATTTAGATCAAGATCGAGTGGAAAATCAAGAAGAGTGGAAAATTGCCAAAATGCCCTTATACTTTGACATTTCTGCAAATTAGCCAAGTAAGTTCGTATGAACTAAAATCACTTAAATTTTGATTAAATTAAATGTTTAATGTGGTGTTCTAATGCAATGAATTAATATATATATATGTTATGTATTAATATGCAATTTATCATAAAAAGAAACTATGGAAATCCAACAACATACGACGACTATCGTGCCCCGTTTGAACCTTAGGAATATATAGGATAAAAATGACATGTCATTAGGGTTACCGTGTTTCGGGTGCCAATCTTGAACGTTCTACCGGTGGCTAAGTTTCTAGCATTTGTTGCAGATACTTGACAGCTTGTGTGAGCAGACCCACGTTACTATGTTTCGGGTACTGGTCTTGAATGTCGTACCGATGGCTGAGGTCTGACATTAGTTGGGAATACTCAATAGCTTGTGTGAGCAGCATCATGTAGCTTACATTTTGGCTGACAGCTTGTGTGAGCAGGCCCATTTGACAACTCGTGTGAGCTACGACTATATGTTTAGCACACTTTGTGTGAGCTTTCCCGCGTATCCGTGGAAACACAAAAAATTATATACTTTTTGATACCCATTTTTACTTAAATTCATGCAAATCCGGTTAAACTCTTGTCGAAAAATAATTAAATATTATAAAATAATTAAATCGTGTTAAAAATATGAACATGGTGAATTTAGTTAATTTTATACACAATTTTGATTAATTTTGACTATTTTCGACAGATTCGCGTAAAGGGCGAAAATTGGCTCAGCTGACACTGCTGAAAGCACAAAACTGAGAAGCAATTTGAAGTTTCGAGGCACATTAATTTCCAACCTAAGATTGTCCAGAAATGTGTATTAATTCATAATTTAATTAATTTTAATTTATTCCCTATTTAATTTGGGTTAAATAAGTTATTTTTAATTAATTATGGAGAAAGGGTCCAGTTGAACCGCACTGGTCGAACCATATTAAGTGAAACGAACGAGCCACTAAGTGGGCAGCCCAGAACTGTCCATATGCTGACCCAAATCAGCATTTTAGCTGATTAAATATGCTTGCAAAAAGGCCCTTGAAGAACTTTCAAAATGCATTCAAACCCCTCCTTTAATTGTGGCTTTATGAAACTGCCCCGAGCTTAAAATAACAAGGTTGAAACTCTCAACTTTGCCATGTGTGTGGCCGGCCAAGGGAGGTCTCTTAGGCTGATTCTTTTTGCTATTTTTATCTGCCATATTCAGCTATAAAAGCCACCCCTTGCTGATCATTCAAACATCCCTCATTCCACAACATTCTCTCATTCTCTCTTCTCCTCTCTCCCTTTCTCTCATTTTTTTCCATCCCATTTCCCTTATTGTTCAAGTGCCGATTTATTCTCTTGGGAAAGAGGCTCTCATCAACCATTTTGGAGCAGCAAGATAGCCGAGGTCAATGAAGAACGAAGAACAGAGCAACTAGTCAAGCTACGGAGAAACACCAGATTTGCTTCTTGTTCCCTATCTCTTTAATTTTTGTTGTTGTTTTGACAAACATGTTTATGAATATTTATGCTATTGAAATGGTTATTTTAATAAATTTAGCTTAAACTTACGTCTGCGTTGGGTTGATTATATTCTGCCTACTTGAAATGTTAAAATGATGTTTATGTTGTTATAGGCCTCGGTAAATTGCTTGGTTAAGTAAAATCATGCCTAAGTTATTTTTGCATTATAATTGTTAAATAACTAATGAATTAATTATTTAAACGGATTGAAATTATAATTAATTGACACAATACTTAATCAGTGCATGTTTATTCTTCTAAGGTAGTTGAAGGTTAAATTAGCAATGTCTCTGGCGATATTATTGCCTTGCATAACTTGCAAGATTATTGTGATTAAACTGTTTCAAGGTAGGGATGCCTTGTTACCTCACATAGTCTTTTATGCTTGTTAGATTTAATTAATCGTTTGAATTGACATAGGGATATGTAAGAGATTAGTTCAATTTAATGAGTATGTATGTGCAATAACATGTTTGCTTATTAGAATCTGTTTAGTCGATTGAATTGACATAGGGATATGTCAAGAGATGAATGGATTTTTGTATGTAAGTTTGTTCATAAGTTAGCAAATTACCGGGTTGCTGTGAATTTATTCGTAAAAATATAAACATGAGTTTAATAATTATAAGTTAAAGAAATATAATTAATCCAACAAAAGTATGTTACGTTGATTAAATCTTATTTGAAATCTGCATTAGAGCTCCTTTGTTTTATTTTAATTATTTACTTAGTTTTTAAATAGTTTTTGACCATTTTTTAAAACCAAATTATTTTTTACCTCACCAAAGGGTTTTACAATTAATTTCATAAATAATTCTTTTTACAGTCCTTGTGGGTACGATAACGACATTTACTTGTCACTTTATTACTTGTTGCGATTGTGTATAGTTGCACATTTTTCTGTTATTCCAAGTTTTTGGCGCCGTTGCCAGGGAATATTTTAAAAAAAGCCATTATTTGTGAATTTGTTAGTTTTACATTTTGGTTTACTTTTCTATTTAATTTTTAACTCACTTAATTTTTTTGTGATTATTTCAGGTGTTTATGAGTATTGACTAGATTATTGACTTACTCCCAATAAACCCTGAGATAGAATGAACCTTTTGACAGCGAAGAAGACAAGCGAATCAGAGAAGGGCTGAAGGAATGAATTTCGAGAATATGAATCAAGGAAATGGAGCAAACCTTGCTCAAAATCCTATCCTTATTGCTGACGATAGGGATAGAGCTTTAAGACAATATGCTATGCCAGTATTTAACGATCTTAGCCCAGGCATTAGGAGACCGGAAATCGAGGCACAACAATTCAAGATGAAGCCAGTCATGTTCCAGATGCTTCAGACTGTGGGCCAATTCAGTGGAATGCCTTCTGAAGATCCTCATCTTCACTTAAGACTATTTATGGAGGTGAGCGACTCTTTCAAATTAGCTGGAGTACCCGAAGATGCATTATGATTGAAGCTGTTCCCGTACTCACTAAGGGACAGAGCTCGAGCCTGGTTGAATTCATTGCCACCAAACTCAATTTTTACATGGCCAGAGTTAGCCGAAAGACTCCTTATGAAGTATTTCCCGCCTAGCAAGAATGCTAAGTTGAGGAAAGAGATCACTGCCTTCCAACAAATTGATGATTAGTCCTTGTACAAGGCATGGGAACGACACAAAGAACTATTATGGAAATGCCTTCATCACGGAATCCCACATTGCATCCAACTTGAGACATTTTATAATGGTCTCAATGCTCACACGAGGATGGTAGTGGACACTTCTGCTAACAGTGCTCTCCTTTCTAAGTCTTATAATAAGGCTTACGAAATCATCGAGAGGATCACCAATAACAATTATCAATGGCCGACCAATTGAGCTGCGTGAGGAAGACGAGTCACTGGAATACATGAAGTGGACGCTCTCACTTCACTCGCATCTCAGGTATCTTCAATATCCTTAATGCTTAAGAATCTTACCACTAATGGGTCTAATAGTTTTGTAGCCCAACCACCTCACCAATTTGAGAGTATAGCCTATGTTTACTGTGGGGAGGGATATTTGTTTGAAGAATGTCCATCAAACCCAAAATTCGTATATTACATGGGTAACCAGAACCAAAATCAAGGAAGGAAAGGACTGCAATCCAACTTCTATAACCCATCGTGGCGAAACCACCCGAATTTTTCCTAGAGTAACCAAGGGGCTGGAACCAGTAACAACTACGCTCAACCTAGACCGACTCAGACACCTAGTTTTTCCTAACAAGCTCAGAAACTAGCTCAAGCTGAATCATCCAATAGCTCAGAGAATTTATTAAAGGCATACGTGGCGAAAAACGATGCCACACTAAGGAATTTGGAGAATCACGTGGGCCAACTTGCTACTGAACTCAGGAACCAACCACAAGGTGCTTTACCTAGTGATACGAAGAATCCAAGAAATTCGGGGAAGGAACATTGCAAAGTGTTAACACTAAGGAGCAGAAAGACAGTAGAGCCTAACACTATCGAAGCTGAAAAGGAGCCAGCTGACGCTCAAGACTCAGAGGAAGTTCAACCGAGTGTTGAATTTCCAGTTTCACAAGAACCAAAATCTGTAAAACTCGACAAGGTAATTCCAGAACCAGCTAATTCTGATCAAAAAACAACTCCGTTAGATGCAGAATTGCTACAGAAGACGAATCAACCAGTTCCAGTAAAGAAACCACCACCACCTACCCTCAAAGACTTTATAAGCAGAAACAGGAAATTCAATTCAAGAAATTCCTAGACATACTCAAGCAACTTCACATCAACATTCCGTTGGTTGAAGCACTTGAACAAATGCCGAACTACGCCAAGTTTATGAAGGATATTCTGTCTAAAAAATAAAGACTTGGAGAATTTGAGGCGGTAGCTTTGACGAAGGAATGCAGCACATATCTTCAAGACAAACTACCCCTAAAGCTAAAGGATCCTGGATATTTTACCATTCCTTGCAACATTGGAGCAATGTATTTTGGTAAGGAACTATGTGACTTGGGTGCAAGTATAAACTTGATGCCTATGTCAATATTTAGAAAGTTGAGGATAGGTGAAGTTAGAGCTACTACGGTTATACTTCAACTAGCAGATCGATCCTTAGCACATTTAGAAGGAAAAATTGAGGACGTATTGGTACGAGTAGATAAATTTATCTTCCCTGCTGATTTTGTTATCCTAGACTTCGAAGCAGACAAAAAAGTGCCGATTATCCTAGGAAGACCGTTCTTAGCAACTGGAAGGACCCTTATTGATGTGCAGAAGGGCAAGCTTGCGATGCGTGTTCAGGATGATCAGGTAACATTTAATGTTTTTAAGTCTATGTGATTCTCTGACGCGATTGATGATTGTTCTACAATATCCAACTTAGAGGATTTAATAGTGGAGAAGGAACTCAATTCTGTTGAGGATCCACTGGAAAGAATTTTGACATCGAACCCTCTAAATGATGAAGAGGAGGATGAGTACTTAGCTTTGTTAGAGGCTAATCAAGGGGATTTAATCCACAATCCCGCTTTGAATCTTTGGAGTTTAAGAAAAGGGATTATGCCCAACCAAAAGCGTCAATCAAGGACCCACCTAAATTAGAACTGAAGGTGCTTCCCTCACATTTGAAATATGTTTATTTAGGTAACTCTTCTACTCTGCCTGTGATTGTTTTAGCAGAATTAACTACTGAGCAAGAAGAGAAATTCATCTTGGTATTGAAACAATTCAAGAAGGCTATCGGATGGACCATAGCCGGTATCTGTGGTATTAGTCCATCTGTATGCATGCAAAAGATTATCCTGGAAGATGGAGAAGAAGGAACGATTGATGGACAACGAAGACTGAACCCATCATGAAGGACGTGGTGAAAAAGGAGATTATCAAGTATTTAGATCTTTATCCCATCTTAGACAGTTCGTGGGTAAGTCCGGTCCAGTGTGTGCCAAAGAAGAGAGGTATCATAGTCGTAGAAAACAAGAATAACGAGTTGATACCAACTAGAACAGTTACGGGATGGAGGATTTGCATCGATTACCGGAAGCTAAACAAGGCGACTAAAAAAGATCACTTTCCTTTGCCGTTTTTGGACCAGATGCTGGATAGACTCACAGGGCGAGATTATTATTATTTTCTTGATGGATACTCGGGGTATAATCAAATTACAGTAGCACTGGAAGATCAACACAAAATAACGTTCACCTGCCCGTACGGTACATTTGCAATTAGATGCATGCCATTTGGTTTATGTAATGCACCTGCTACATTTCAAAGATGTATGATGTGTATTTTTACTGACATTGTTGAGAAGTACTTGGAAGTTTTTATGGATGACTTTTCAGTATTCGGAGATACTTACGATGATTGCTTAGGCAATCTAGCTAAGGTATTACTGCGATACGAAGAAACGAACCTAGTACTTAACTGGGAAAAGTGCCATTTCATGGTGTGAGAAGGAATTGTTCTAGGGCATCAGATAACGAGACATGGGATCGAGGTAGATAAAGCAAAGGTAGATGTTATCGAGAAACTCCCACCTCCAACATCTGTAAAGAGTGTTAGGATCTTTTTGGGCCACGTCGGGTTCTATTGAAGGTTTATCAAGGACTTCTCCAAAATTGCTAAACCCTTATGCAAATTATTAGAGAAGGACCCGACATTAAAGTTTGATGAGGAATGCTTAATGGCGTTCAAAGATTTAAAGAGTTGATTAGTTACCGCACCCATAATCGTCACACCAGACTGGGATTTGCCATTTGAATTAATATGTGACGCAAGCGGCTTCGCGATAGGAGCTGTTATGGGCCAGCGAAGGAACAAAGTTTTTCATCCCATCTACTATGCAAGCCAGACTCTTACAGGAGCTCAACTGAACTATACGGTAACAGAAAAAGAGTTACTTGCTATTGTATTTGCTTTTGACAAGTTTTGATCTTATCTTGTAGGTACCAAAGTAACTATTTTTACAGACCACTCGGTAATTAAGTACTTACTTGCCAAGAAAGATGCTAAGTCGAGACTGATCCGGTGGGTGCTTCTACTTCAAGAATTCGATCTAGAAATTCAAGATCGAAAGGGAGTACAAAACCAAGTAATAGATCACTTGTCCAGATTGGAGCCGCAAGAAGAGAATTCTCCTATTATACCAATTCAGGAAACGTTTCCAGATGAACACATACTAAAGGTAAGTCATGTCCATAATACCCCTTGGTTTGGTGACATTGCTAACTATTTAGCTTGTGGTTTGATGCCAATTGATAAGACTTATCAACAAAGGAGAAAGTTTCTTCACGATGTGAAGTACTATTTTTGGGGAGAGCCATATTTGTTTAAAAGGTGTGCAGATCAGATAATTAGGAGATGCGTGGTAGAAGATGAAGTACAAAAGATTTTATACCATTGTCACTTAGCTCCGAGTGGGGGATACTTCGGAGGTACTCGTACAGCGAACAAAGTATTGCAAGCCAGATTTTTTTGGCCAACACTATTCAAGGATGCATATGTGTACGTAAAAAGCTGTGACCGATGCCAAAGGGTCGGAAATGTCACCAACAGAAATGAGATGTCGCGAACAAACATCATTGAGGTAGAATTGTTCGATGTATGGGGTATTGACTTTCTTGGTCCTTTCCCTCCGTCTTTTGGTCACAAGTATATATTGGTAGCAGTAGACTATGTGTCCAAGTGGGTCGAGGCTGAAGCTTATCCGACAAACGATGAGAAGGTTGTAATGAAGTTCTTGTAGAAATACGTGTTCACAAGGTTTGGAACCCCAAGAGCTATCATTAGTGATGAAGGGTCCCACTTCGTGAACAAGTGGTTAAGATGGTTATTAGACAAGCACGGAGTAAAACACAAGGTTGCAACAGCTTACCATCCGCAGACGAATGGGCAAGCTGAACTAGAAAATAAGGAGATCAAAGGCATACTTGAGAAGGTAGTTTGCCCAAACTGACGAGATTGGTCCAAAAGGTTGGATGATGCTTTATGAGCTTACAGAGCAGCATACAAGATACCTTTAGGGATGTCAACCTACAGGTTGGTCTTTGGAAAAGCATGTTATCTACCCTTAGATTTAGAGCACAAGGCTTACTGGGCTCTTCGAAACCTCAACCTGGATCCTAAGCTTGCTAAAGAGAAATGGATGCTCCAACTCAATGAGCTAGAGAAACTTCGGATGTTCTCCTACGAAAATGCCAAATTACTCAAGGAGAAACTTAAGAAATGGCATGACAAGCACATTCGAGTTCGAGAATTTGAAGCAGGTCAGCGAGTCTTGTTATTTAATTCCAGGCTAAAGTTCTTTCTAGGTAAGCTAAAATAACGTTGGTCTGGTCCATTTACGATTCGTCGCGTCTATCCATACGGAGTTGTCGAGCTCCAAGGTAAGAGAGGTAATTTTCAAGTTAATGCTCAGCTCTTGAAACACTATTAGGGAGATAAGATTGAATGGAGTGAAATTCGTTCATTTTATCATATGTTTAAAATTTTCTTATTTTCCTTTTTAATAAATGATTTAGGGTATATTTTTGAGATTAGTATGTTTAAATAAATTCTGTCTAGGAGATTGGAACTTAAGTAGGATCGCTTGTGACCCCTCCAATCTTTCCTGGGAATTGATTTTAACAAAATTTTCCTAAAAATTATTCTGTAAATAGAAATTTCAATTTTTGATTTTTAAAATAAAAGGGTCAATTTTGATCCAAGTCTTAAATTGTAACTCAATTCCAAATTTTCATTAAGTTTAGGACTTAACTGACTCATTTTTAAAATTTGGCTACTCTTTTCGTAAATAATAAAAACTAGATGCCTCTTTTTGTAAATACTTTCAAAAGGCTTATAGAATAAATGTTTTTAGTTTAAAAAATAATGATAATTATTAATATATAATTATATCCATTATAATATATATTAATTATTATCAATTTTTGGATTTTATTTAATAAGTTTTTAATGATAATAAGAAGATAATCTTTAATATATAATTATATCTATTATAATTTATATATTAATCTTTATCAATTTAGCATAGAATTTGGATTAATTTTAATCATATCTTATTTTTGTTTAAATAGATTAAATAGCAATTAATAATTTAATATGCATATATCTAATTATTAATTGTTGTTATCTTTGTAGGATTAGAATTTAGAATTTTTATTAATTAAATTGTTTTAAGAATTCTACTCTAATTCCTATTTTTCCCTCTATAAATACCACCCATCTTCTCATTCATCTAACATTCAAAACCCAAAGTACTAAAACACCAAAGTGCCGAAGCCCCTAGCCACAGCAGCACCCAACAGTCGGCCAGCACACGCCCAACTCCATTGCACACCCATCTCGCGCACACTAAGCGTGTATTGCCTCGTGTTGCCCCAACCTCAGCTCGCGCCAGGCATTCAACCCGCGTGCCCTGCGTGCACCCAATTGCTACTTGCTACCGAACGTCTGTGTCGCTGCCTGCTTCTAGCCCTACTACGCATCACTGCTTCCACATGCACCACGCCCGCACACCCTAGCTACTTGTGCGGCATTCTTCATTCACCCACCCTAAGCCACAAACCCTCCAACCCTCCTTTTAAATTCCATCTTTTCCTTCATTATTATTTTTTTTAGAGTTCTTACATTTTTACAAAAGAGGTGGTAAGACCTAGTTTCCTTTTAATTTTTAATTTTATTCAATTATTCAATTTTTTAATTTATTTAATTATTAATTTCTATAAATTAAAATTTTGAGAAAATAATTTTTCCATCGTATGATCAGGTTAATTATGCCTTGCAAGAGAACTCGTGCTTCTACTCAAATTGATGACCAACAAAACAAGTTCCACTGCAAAGAAGCCAAAGTGAGATACGAAAGTATCTTCAAAAATCAACAGATGCTTCCAGAAAAAGGCTTTACATTAAAGGAAAGCAACTATAGAGACTTTATGGCAAGTATTCGTCAAGCTGCTGATACCCTCAATTGGGAGCTGTTTTGTGAAAAGAGACCTAGTGTGGATGAGGAGCTAGTTCGTCAGTTCTATGCAAATTTAACTTTAAGCGAGATGACAAAAGTCCCAGTTCGTGGAATCAAGGTACCGATAAATTCAGATGCTATTAATGAGTTCTTTGGATTACCAGATTTCAAAAACGACAAATATTCCATATTGATGAGCAATATCAAGCCTGAAAATTTGCAAGAAATTCTCGAGGAACTGACAGTTCAGGGTTCTACATGGGCTGTGCCAAAACAAGGAATCCACACTTGTCGAAGAGAATATTTGACGCCACTCGCGAAGGTATAGTGTTACTTCATCTGATTCAGCCTTATGCCTAGCTCACATGGGACTACAATCTCATTAGAGCGAATATTCTTGTTGTACTCGATCCTAATTGGAAAGACCATTGATGTGGGGAAGATCATCTTGAGGGAAATACGAAATTGTGCCGTTAAATGCTCTGGCCTGCTCACTTCCCTTTTACAATAACAATTTTATGCTTGAAAGCTGAAATTCTTGCAAATGTAAGGAAGATAGGGTATAGCCAAGGCACAATAACGGATTGGGACCTTTACCAAGTAGCTAGAGACTCAGTTCTACAGAAATGAGTTGAAGTAAGTGAGGAACCAGAGGACCCTGATGAAGAAAAAGATCCCACGATGCAATCATTTGAAGTCCCTGATAAGGTAGAATCAATGGAGCCAGAAGCTGAACCTGATGCTGAAACTTCAATGTTTAGAGCTCAATCGCTGAGCCCAGTCCTTCGAGATGAGCTATCAAAATTGATGGACTTAATGCAACATATGCAATGGCAGCAACAAGCTTACTGGAGATACTAAAAAATAAGGGATGTGATAAATCGTAATTTAGACATATTATTATCCCATGCTTAACACATTTATGAATGATTTCTCTTTAGATTTGGTGAATTTGATGCTCTTAATCCATTAATTTCATGTTTTATACTTAGGAGAGCATAGAAGAGCAAAAAGAACAAGAAACGGGCCAAAAATGGAGAAAATGGGCCGACGTGGGAAAACAACATGGCCTGAACTTCCTCACATGGGTAGCACACATGTCTGTGCCATTCTAGTAGACTCAAACACGGCCTAAGGCAACCTCAACACGGGCATGTTGATCTCTCAGCCTTGACCATGGCCTGAAGTAATCGCACACGGGCGTGTCCCTGTCGAGCCCAAGTTAAGTTCTATTCAGAAAAGGGCGATTTGGAGGGCTTTTAGGCATTCTAAAGCCTATTTAAACACCCTAGAGGAGGATTAAAGAGGACACACAGAGTAGGAAGCAAGGAATTACTCGAAGGAAGCCGATTGATCCATCTCAAAAGCCAGATTCACCTCCAAGACTGAAGATCTCCCTTCAATTTCTTTCAGGAGTTTTTGGGTTTTCTTTATGTTTTGTTATCATTCTTCTAAGATGTTTTCTTTTCTAGTTATGAACTAAATCCCCTAAATACTTAAAGGGGATGAAACCTAAGACAGATCTTGTTAATCTTTTCTGAACTGTATGATAAATATTTGATTTGTTCTTAATTATGACTTTAACTCTTGTTTGAATATTCCAGAATATTGATTCAAGTATTGATGTGCTTATTCGGAGGATGAATAGTCCCTGTCTAAGAGTAGATCGCTTGTAACTAAGCGGAGTTGCATGCAATCCTAGAATAAGACGACATAAATCTGTCGAATTAGAGTCAAATCTAATAAGGGAATCCACAGATCGAGTTAATGCAAAACTGGGGGTTTTAATTAGAAAGAGATTTCAATTAATCAACCTAGGGTTAGACGTTATTAGTCTTGAATAGGGACAGTAACATAAATTAGGGATTCCTACGGATCAAGTCAAGTGAATAAATCGTCTGGTTCAAAGTCAGTTAACAAGAGAAGTCTAGGTGGATTCTTCCTTGGGTATTTTCTTTGTAACACCCCTATCCCGTAACCGTCGCCAGAATAGGTAAGGGGCATTACCGGACTTGTAACTCATGCCAGATCAGTAAAATTTTGAACATTTTCTTGAAGTAAAGATCATTCAATTGGATCATTGCTAGACACAACCAGGGATAAAATTTTAAAAATTTATAAAAGTAAACATTCGAAAGATGTCATATTCGCATGGCTTATACACATTAACCAAAATATCCTCCCACTACTAGTCTATTCTATACATGCCATAAGATAATCCAAAACATAGAAGTACCGGACTGTGGATAGTGATAGTGTGACAAGTTGCTGACGATCCCCGAGCAAAAAAAATCCAGAATCAACAATCTATAAAACAGAGAAAACATAACAACAGAGTCAGCTTTTGTAAGCTTCGTAAGTCTTAAGCATTTTAAAACCAGTGAACTCAAATATGACCAATTGGTTTATTTGATTCAGATATAACATTTCATTTCATATCTATAGTTATCCTCATTGGACAAATCAAAATGTATATCTCCCGATATCCTATAGTATTTCTCCATAACCGAATACTCACATATTCATATGGCATTTTCATATTTGCTTTTCACTTTACAATCATGATTTAATTCTGATGGGTCTAACATGAACAAGTATTTATCACATACCTGACCAACCAAATTAAAAGTCGATCTTACGAATTCTCATATAACCTCTTTCTAGGTATACTTCCCTTTTTGGCCGAATATACACAATTACGTAATACACGATAAGCAGATAAATTCTCACTTGATAGTGATCTCTTATAAACATTAGTACATTACGTATTTTCACCTAACTTTTCACATTGACCAAATGCGCAATAATCATAGAACAATCTTATTGCTTTACTCACATATGCATCACATAACAACCTTGTGATTTAATCCAAATCAAGCTTAAATATAATGTCAAAATACATACCTGAACAACTTAACGCATTGAACGTATTTATTACCAATTGTTACTGTGAAGTCGTATAATCTCATGCTTTACCCGGATCTTCAGCGAGACCTTTAGCTTGAATAATCCCCACACGTAGTTATCGGGTCTTACCCGGAGTATATTTCCAAGTTTCATGTACATTTAGTCACATGTTACAACATTCACATCGACTGTCGTATTTGTAGTTCATTTGCCTCATCAAATATCTAATAATACACACCTTTCACATTTGGTCATTCGGCCACAATATACACACATCTCCTACATATTTCACATTAGCCATTCGGCTTTACCAAATATACATATCTCAAACATATTTCACACTAGCCATTCGGATTTACCACATATATATATCTCATACATATTTCACACTAGCCAATCGGATTTACCACATATATATATCTCATACATATTTCATATTAACCATTCGGCTTTACCACATATACATATCTCATACATATTTCACACTAGCCATTCGGCTTTACCACACATATACATATTTATCTTGTACATCAATTTCAGCAATGGCTTATAAGCAACTCAAATAGTTTCATCAATGTTTACAACAAAATCACATATTCACTACAAGCTGTTTTCCTGAGCAATAGTCACTAAATTATTTATAACTGGAGCTACAAAACTCCAAATCAATTTCCGTTAATTTTTCATGAATATAGACTCATATATCTTCCATTCATAAAATTTTCAGAATTTTAGGTTTGGCCAATCAATACCAGATTTTTCTTAAAGTTTCCCCTGTTTCACTATTTGACTAATCTGACCACTCTTCGCTACGAATCAAATTTCTCATTGTACGGAATTCAAAATGTGTTCTATTTGATTTCATTTGAAACTAGACTCATTAAGGAGTCTAAGCATATAAATTTTATCTTATAACCATTTTTGTACAAATTATAGTGATTTTCTAAAAACAGAACAGGGGATTTCGGAGTCATTCTGATACTGTCTCACACAACTGTAAATATCTCTTTATAGGAAATTTCTTTGCTCACACGGTCTCTTTTATAAGAAACTAGACTAATTAAGCTTTGATTACATATTTTATTCAGCCTATAATTCCACACCAACAATTTATGGTGATTTTTCTAAAATTATGTTACTGCTGCTGTCCTAAGCAAATTATTACAATTTGCTCTTAAATTTCCAAGTCCAAACATTCATGAACTTACCATTTGAGTTTAAGACATATCATGGCCATATCATATCTTATTAAATCAACTCATTATGTCCTATTATGATTGAATTTACTCAACGTTTAATCACTTAAAACTTACCTCAGAAGTGGTCGACGACTAGATATCCACGGCTATTCGTTTGCTTTCTCTTTTCCCCTATTCGACTTTGATCCTCTTTGCTCTTAAGCTTAATTACAACAATAGATTTGCTTAAGTACTTAACTAATATTATTCACTTAACAATCACATTTGGCAATCACATATCATTGAATCTATATCTAAAACAATAGATTTCAATAAGTATCATATTTAATAAAACATGCCATGACTCGATTTCATGCTTATTTAATTTATATCTAATTCACATTCACAAGCAAAGAATCACTTAATTTATCATGCTTCCTTATACATGAATTTAATCATATTGCCGTATGTCCTTATGTGTACATGGTACATACATAAGGCATATATATATATACATATACATATATATACCTATATATGACCATTAAAATTTAAACATTTAATCATAATCGGTAAGCTTTATTTCAACTATTTAAGGTGCAAACCAATTATGTTATTCATTAACATTTAGTCATATTAAATCTTTGATTAACCAATTTAACACATACCAAAATCCAATCATACATCTAACCTTTATCTCAATACCAAACCGAGTTGTAAGATTATACATTATACTAAGCATATCATTAAACATACCTATTCAATTTAGCTAATTTCATAGCCGATTAATCACCTTACCCCACATTACTCAATGTCGAATATTAACCCAACATCACAAGCATAATCACCATGAAACTTACCTTAATACACATTTTATCCCATTGCCGAATACACATGTATATTATCAAACAAATATTTATTCACATAACAACAATTCATTCACATCTCTATAAATGATCATAATTGGGCATTATAAACAAATCAACTAGTTTAGCATTCAAATTCTTCTAACCATTCCTCAACTCAAAAACACATTCATCACTCACCATAACTAATTTCATATTCGGCAATGGCCTCCAATATAGTGACCGATTCTTCTCAACTAGCACCTAGTGTACACACATGATCATTTGTTTGATTCAAACACTTATTCACCAAAAAAAATTCATCCAAATTAACAAGAACATCCACCACATTCCTTGTTATCTACCATGACCAAAACCCATATTCATTCACCAAATATCAAAAATTTAACATGGGTTCAATAAGGAACTTAGAAATTTACTAGGATTTAACTAATATTTCAAAAATTAACCAAAACTTCTTACCTTAATTCCCAACACAAGATGACCGAATGCCTTAGGTGTTCTTTCTTCCATTTTTCTTTTCTTCTTTATGGTTTCGGCAAGATGAGAAAAAAAAAGATGATGAAACTTTGTTTTTATCCCCCACTTACTAATATAAATTTATTTTTTCTATATATAAAAATCATTTTATAATAAAATGTTTATTTATACCTTTATTATACATAATTCCCACCAATTAAAAATGGAGACAAGAGAACACATTATTACATGCATGTGTTGGCCGGCCATTTACATTCAAAAATGGTCTAATTGACATGCAAGTCCACATTTTTGAAGGCCTGTTCTATTAGATCATTTTATAAATTTACCTATCCTATTTTACCAATGTTTCACATAAGTCCCGTTTCGAAATTTCACATACAAATAGCAAAATTAATGCTTGAAATTTTTACATATGCATTTACTCACCTCATGAACATAGAATATAACTTTCAATTATTTATAAAACTCGGTTTCGTGGTCCCGAAACCACTTTTTGACTAGGGTCAGATTAGGGGTGTCACATTCTTAAACCAATCAGTTTTCCAAAAGTATTTTCCCTAAATCTATTTTCTGTGCATCTTTAGATTAGTTAATTAGTTAATTAAAACAAACTTCATTATTCTTAGGCTAGATAATAAAAAGAAAGTTAATACTAGTACTTTTAGTTCATTTGGGTTCGACATCCGGTCTTGCTAAAACTATACTACTGTTCGATAGGTGCGCTTGCCTTCGTCATGATAATAGTTAGTTTAAGTACGATCATTTATAAATTTTAAAACTTATCGTGAGTGACAATCAAGTTTTTGGCACCGTTGCCGGGGAACTAAGATATTAGGAACACTCGATTTTTATTACTTTAGCCATTTACTTTTATTGCAATTTAAATTTTGTTTTGATTTTTGTACTAAATTCTCTTTTTCTTTCTTCTGGCAGGTTCTTATAGTTTATGACTAGAAGAAACCCGTTAGGACCATTACTTTTTGACGAAGAAATCGATTGCACAGCTCGCAGAAACTGAAGAGAAATAAGGCGAAGCCTAAGATACACAAAGGAAGAGTAAGAGGATGATATCCCAACTACAACTGAGGAGATGGCTGAAAATCAAAAAAATCCAGTACCTCCTGCGATTGCTGCTGACCCAGTAAATCAGAATCCTACTCCTCGTACTATGTATGATTATGCTAAACCTACTTTAACAAGAACTGAATCTAGTATAGTTAGGCCTGCTATTGCTGCAAATAATTTTGAACTGAAACCTAACACAATTCAAATGATACAACAGTTTGTTCAGTTTGATGGTTTGCAGGATGAAAACCCAAATACTCATTTAGCAAATTTTCTGGAACTTTGTGACACATTCAAGATTAATGGTGTTTCTGACGATGCCATTCGCCTTCGGCTATTCCCCTTTTCACTAAGGAACAAAGCTAAGCAGTGGTTGAACTCGTTACCACGAGGATCAATCACTACTTGGGAACAAATGACCGAAAAGTTCTTACTAAAATACTTTCCACCTGCTAAAACAACTAAACTAAGGAACGATATTTCTTCTTTTGTGCAGATGGATTTAGAAACAATCTACTACAAAGATGCCCTCACCATGGGTTACCTCTATGGCTGCAAGTTCAAACATTTTATAATGGTGTGAACCCCTCGACAAGACAGATGATTGATGTAGCAGCTGGTGGAACCATCAATAATAAAACACCTGAAGCAACTTACAAATTTATTGAAGAGATGTCACTGAATAACTATCAGTGGCAAGTCATGAGGACTAAGCAAACCAAAGTAGTAAGAATTTATAACGTCGATGCAGTTAATATGTTATCAAATCAGATGGAACTGCTAAATAAAAAGATTGATGGTTTACTTGGTTCTACATAGGTACATCCAGTGATGAGGTGTAATTCAAGTGGAGGAGGCGTACATACAGAATATCAACCCTTCAATCCTACAACCGAAGAGGAACAAGTCCACTATATGGGTAATAATAACTCTAGACCCCAAAATAACCCATACAATAATACTTATAATGCAGGTTGGAGGAACCACCCAAATTTCTCATGGGGTGGTCAAGGAAATCAAAGGCCACAAAATCCTCCGGGTTTTCAACAACCACCTTATCCACAGGAAAATAAACTGAACCTTGAGGAGATGTTAACAAAATTTATCTCGGTGTCAGAAAGTCATTTCCAGAATACCGAGACCATACTTAAAAATCAACAAGCGTCGATCCAAGGGCTCGAAACTCAGATAGGCCAGCTGTCCAAATTAATTTTCGAACGACAACAAGGTAGCTTACCAAGTAATACTGAACCTAACCCAAGGGAACAACTCAATACAATTAACATTAGAAATGAGGAAGGGTTAGTTGCATCTGAACCAGAACCAAAGCAGGAAGCGGTGGAAAGCAAAGGTAAAGGTAAAGTAGACCACAATGAACAGAAACCTGTATGTATAGAATATAAACCTCGTGTGCCATACCCTAATATGACAAGGAAAGACTGCTCAGACGAACAATTTGGTTAATTCCTTAAACTTTTAAATAAATTACATATTAACTTACCATTTATTGAAGCTCTTTCGCAGATGCTGAACGCAATGAAGTTTTTAAAGGAGCTTTTAGCAAATAAGCGAAAGTTGGATGAGGCATCGTATGTGGAGTTAAACGCAGTTTGCTCAGCTATTCTACAAAATAAGCTGCCCAATAAATTAAAAGATCCAGGGAGTTTTACAATTCCTTGTTTAATTGGTAGTTTAGATGTGAACAATGCATTGGCTGATTTAGGGGATAGTATCAATGTCATGACTTACAAAATGTTTAAGCAACTAGGACTTGGGAAACCCAAACAAACTAGGATGAGCGTTCAATTAGCAAATAAAACTATCAGATTTTCTAGGGGTATTGTTGAAGATGTACTCGTTAAAATTGACAAATTTATATTCCTAGTAAATTTCGTTGTTCTAGACATAGAGAAGGATAGTAATGTTCCTTTAATTTTAGGAAGGCCCTTTTTAGCAACTGCTAGAACAATTATTGATGTTGGCACAGGCGAACTCACACTTCGCGTGGGAGACGAAACAATGACCCTACAAGCTCGCAATTCGAGCAACACATCAAAAATTGAAGATGGTTGTATAAAACATTCTACTAAGACTGACCATATGTTGCAACCTACTTTGTAGGAAATAAGTTTGAAGGACATACATGAGCCTTGTTCAAACAACATCAAAGGACCTATCCATGAAGAACGAAGGCTACAAATCGAGGAGCTAGATGAATGGCAGACATATAAACCGAAAACACGCCATGATGAGCTAAATTTTTCCCAAAATCAACTTAAGGTTGGAGACAAAGTACTATTAGATGCTACAGATCCTCTGATTACCACTTCTGAACCGAATGGAGCAATCCCTCTTACAGTACTTAACATCTTCCCATACGGAATAGTCGAGGTAACTCATTCTAAATTCGGCATGTTTAAGGTAAATATTACTCGCTTAAAACCTTATTTTGATAAAACTAATAGCAGGAATGAGGAGTGTAAACTCCACGAACAAGTCGAGCTTAGACTATAAATAAGCGCTTCTCAGAAGGTAACCCGAGCACTAACGGTATTAACTTCTTTAAATTCTAGTGTTTAACACCTAACTTACTAACTGAGCTCTTGAATATAGGTTTTCCACACCCATACGGCCAGACACACGGGCGTGCTGTAGACCGTGTGAAAACAGGGCAAGGATTTTTCCCCAACACGGGATGCGACAAATTGTCACGGCCGTGCGACTTGGCCATGGGTGATCCTGCCAAAACAACACAGGTGTGCGACATGCCTGTGTCTTAAAACCGTGGTTGAACCTGAGAAAATAGCACGGGCGTGCGACACGCCCGTGCTTAGCACTCGTGGTCGAACTTGTAAAATTAACACGGGCGTGGACCTACACACACGGGTATGGGAGAAGCAAACTAAGCAAAACACAGCCGTACGACACGGCCGCATGCAGCAGCACGCCCAAGGAACATGGGCGTGGACTGCATGTTAGATATGCGAAATTTGAAAAAAAGGCGAAAACACGGGCTAAAATTAGGGCACATGAGCGAGTCCCATGGCCGTGTGCCCCAAAATCTATAAAAACCCCTCACTATTCATCATCATCATCCCCCCAAATCCCTAACCCTAGCCGCTGCAATTCCACACGCCCTCTCTGCCATGCCCGTACGCTACTTTCAACTCCATTTTTAATGCCCAAGCTCCTCCCTCTTGCGTTTGTTTACTCTTTTCTCTTCTATTCTACTTACTTTTAATGCTTATTATCATAATAATCTTCATTTTTTTTCTCATTTTTTTTCATTTTACTCATTGTTCTATCATTTAATTTGCATTCTAGGATATTTATCATATATTTCATGTTGAATCAAGTTGTTAAGGAAGCCTCATGCTATTGTCATACCCATGCCATTACTATGCTCATGCTCATGCTATTACCATGCTAATGCCACGAAATTATGCCATCAAATTGATTATTTTGGTTGAGTTTTGTTAGTATTAGTAGTTTTGGCTGAAATTGTTAGTTTAAATTCATGGCTTTTTCCTTTTCAAATTCGTTTACCTATTATTTTTTCCAATTATTAAGAAGAAATAGTTATTCTTCTTGCAGGTATATAATGTTGAGTTCACGTGGTAAAAAGGCCGTCGCCCCGCTTCGAAGAAAAGGAAGGGAGCGTCATCTTCTTTAGATCCTACCGCTGAAATTCGCCACCCCTTTCTTCAGTTTCCCGTTGGACCACAGGAAGAACTCTTCCAGATACTTCGGGCTCGACCTTTAGTCGCGGGCCGCTGCATTGATTGGGCCGCACTCGAACAAGTCCAGCTGGCTGATGCGATCAGAGCTCTTTTGACAATCGATCCATGGGAACTTTTCTTTGTGATCATCGAGCCGACGTACCTTGAGCTCACCCTCGAAATTTGCTCGACTTTCCATCTTCAAGATGTCATGACCAATTTTGATGATCCCGGCACGGTTCAATTTCGCCTCGGTAGTTTAGTCCTCCAGTTGAGAGTCCCAGAGTTCGGTACCGCACTGGGCCTCTACACGGAGGAGTTCAAGGAGGAGAACGACCTTCACGCTCTCAACTGGCACATCCATCGTTCTCTTTCACGGTGTTGGAATGCTTTAGTACCTACCTCGGCCACCTATGATCCTAGCCGCTCTAAGGCATTGGCTCTCCCTCCATCCTTGAGGTATCTACACGCCATCTTGGCCCACACTCTGACAGGGAGATGAGAGAGCACCGGCGTCGTCAACACTCACAACACCTACTTTCTATGGTGTATGTTGAATGGGCATGTCTTCGACCTCGCCTATTTCATCACCCTCGCCATTCGTCATCAGACAGAGCAGCATCGAAAGGGGGTCATCTCCATTGGCCCCTATGTGACTCAACTGGCTCGGCACTTTGGGCTCCTCAATATAGCGGCACAAGCATCCTCCCTTACCCTCATTGGCCAGATGTCTCCACAAGGCATTTCGAGTATGCTAAGTATGGGGATGATCAAAAAGCGCCTGGAACCTACCCTCCTTAGTATCGTCTCACCCAATCAACCGAGGAGGAGGCCCCCGAGGACATTACTGATGATGTTCCTCCACGACACGAGGACCCACCGTCTCAGCCAACACCCACCCATCGTCCAGTTCATGCGGCGGCTTCATATTCTGACATCTCTGAGCACCTCACTCGATTCGAGCAGCAGTGTTTTTAGCGCTTTGATAACATTGATGCTATTCTACAGTAGATTTTTCAGCACCTTCACATTTCATCGCCACCACCACCTCGCGAACCATCTGGCGATGATGATGTTTAAAGATTTTATTTTATCTTATCTTTATTTCTATTTTTATTTATCATTTTTCTTATTATTTTCACTTTTAAATTTTTATTTTATTTCCTTTTGATACTATTTTATTTTTAGGTTTTATAAACAATTTTTAATTTCAGCTATTTCATTATGAGTAATTATTCTTCTTTGTATCCCTTAAAAAATTCCTGATGTCATCACAGTTATAAAGAGCTCCAAAGCTCACTATTACTTAGGAACTTCAAACTCCACTGGAAAAGGTTCTCCATGACTTCCATGCCCTGCTCGACCACGATCATAGCCACCACGATATATAATATTCTTTTGGCGCAGCACTTGTGGAACCCAACCTCTACCACCGGAGTATTCTCCTCCACTCTACATAACTCCAATAGGGAGTTCATTCATTTAACATTTAGGAAGTTTCACTTCTCTCCCTATCTTATGATCTTATATCTATGATTGCCACTAACTTTATCTTTGTACATTGAGGTTAATGTACATCTTAAGTGTGGGGGGGTAAATTATATCACTACCAGAAAAATCCCTAAATTTTGTCTTG
Organism: Gossypium anomalum; assembly: GCA_025698475.1. Lineage (NCBI taxonomy): Eukaryota > Viridiplantae > Streptophyta > Magnoliopsida > Malvales > Malvaceae > Gossypium > Gossypium anomalum. The sequence goes on from CM046963.1 coordinate 48,833,010, forward strand.
TTCTCTTGGAAATCCCTCATATCATTATTAGAATGAATATTGATAAATTTATTATTTTTATGATATGTCTTGAATTAAAACATAGGCATTTATGCATTGATTATTTAAACTTTAAGACATTAGAGAATTAAGCATGATAAGTTGATTTTTGAGAATTTAAAATTTTAGGTTGTTTTCCCCAAGTTTGAGGTATTATCTTAAATTGAAATCCATAGGTTTAAACATCAAAAAGCCATAATTTTTGTGAGATTTTGAGCCTTTAAGAGTATCTATTATTTCTTGCATGCTCACTTTTATTATTGCTTGAGTGCGTCAATATCAAATTGTTATTCTAGAACTTGCTTGATTATGCATGTCGAGACCATACCATTTGATTTGATATGTCAAGATGATAGAGGCACCTAGGTTTAACCCACTCATGCCATGAAAAGCCTACCTTCACAATTAACCTTTAGTAAAACCCTTTAAGCCTAACATCCCATTCATTGATTTACCCTCAATATTAACCCATAACACATTATTGTTGAAATCCCCTCAATTAATTTTACCCCTATTTTTGTCGAGATTTGATTTGAATAAATTGCTTAGCTATGTTTTATTTTTGATAGTTAGTCCATGTTATTTGATTTGTTCTTATATATATATATATATATATATATATATATATATATATACACATACATATCTATTTATTAGCAGTAAGTCGCATTTTTGAAGCTTAAGTGTTTAATTCCGTATTCTGAGAAGAAGCTCTTTTGTACACAATTGATGATTAAATATTTTTCTAGTTAAGTAATTTTTCAATTCAATCTCGATTCTAACCTTCTCTTTTAGCTTGTGACCACACCCCCTAACCAAAGCCTCGTTACAACCCTCTAAAGACCTTTTGATTGATGTATCATCTCAATTTATAGTGGTAGAGATTTGATTTTTATGCAAGCCTATGGTAATAACTTTTCATATTGACTGTTGAGTGCTAATTTCATTATCCTTAAACACTTAGAGTGATTTGAGTGAATCTTTAGTGAGGATGTTAAACTCTGTAAGATTTCGAATCAATGGTGATTACTTAGACGAGGGGAAATGCCTATGTTTTTCGTGATAAAATGCTCAACTTGGAATGTTTGAAACTTTAATGTTCTTCTAGTTGGATTCTCAATGTATGATTACTTATGGATTAGTTTGAGATATTATTGATAGGAATTATAAGTTGAGAAAAAGGAATTCTTAATTGTGAATTGAGGATTTTGCTTGAGGACAGGCAAAGGCTTAAGTGTGGGGGTATTTGATAAACCGTAATTTATACATATTATTATCTCATGCTTAACACATTTATGAATGACTTCTCCTTAGATTCGGTGAATCCTTTAATTTCATGTTTTATACTTAGGAGAGCATAGGAGAGAAAAAAGAACAAGAAACGGGCCAAAAATAGAGAAAATGGCCGGACATAGGAAAACAACACGGCCTGGACTTCCTCACACGGGTAGCACACAAGCCCATGCCATTCTAGCAGGCTCGTACACGGCCTAAAACAACCTCAACATGGGTGTGTTGATCTCTCAGCCTTGACCACGGCTTGAAGTAATCGCACACAGACATGTCACACAAGCGTGTCCCTGTCGAGTCCAAGTTAAGTTCTATTCGGAAAAGGGCGATTTGGAGGGCTTTTAGGCATTCTAAAGCCTATTTAAACACCTCAGATGAGGATTAAAGAGGACACACAGAGTAGGAAGCAAGGAATTACTCGAAGGAAGCCAATTGATCCATCTCGAAAGCCGGATTCACCTCCAGGACTGAATATCTCCCTTCAATTTCCTTCAGGAGTTTTTGGGTTTTCTTTATGTTTTGTCATCATTCTTCTGAGATGTTTTCTTTTCTAGTTATGAACTAAATCCCATAAATACCTAAGGGGGATGAAACCTAAGATGGATCTTGTTAGTATTCTCTGGACTATATGATAAATATTTGATTTGTTCTTAATTATGACTTTAACTCTTGTTTGAATATTCCAGAATATTGATTCAAGTATTGATGTGCTTATTCGGAGGATGAATAGTCCCTGCCTAAGAGTAGATCGCTCGTAACTAAGCGGAGTTGCATGCAATCCTAGAGATAGGACGACATAAATCTACCGGATTAGAGTCAAATCTAATAAGGGAATCCATAGATCGAGTTAATGCAAAACTAGGGGTTTTAATTAGAAAGAGATTTCAATTAATCAACCTAGGGTTAGACGTTATTAGTCTTGAATAGGGATAATAACATAACTTAAGGATTCCTACAGATCAAGTCAAGTGAATAAATCGTCTGATTCAGAGTCAGTTAACAAGAGAAGTCTAGGTGGATTCTTCCTTGTGTATTGTCTTAAACCAATCAGTTTTCCAAAAGTATTTTCTCCAAATCTATTTTGTGTGCATCTTTAGATTAGTTAATTAGTTCATTAAAACAAACTTCATTATTCTTAGGCTAGATAATAAAAAGAAAGTTAATACTAGTACTTTTAGTTCCTTTGGGTTTGACATCTGGTCTTGCTAAAACTTTACTATTATTCAATAGGTGCGCTTTCCTTCATCGTGATAATAGTTAGTTTAAGTACGATCATTTTTAAATTTTAAAACTTATCGCGAGTGACAATTAGGATGACTCGATGAGAAATGCTTTTAAGAAAATATACAATGACCCGTTTATGTCTGTGCCTGAGTTTCCAAATTTCATATTTGAACCATGGAGTCCATTATCAAAGAAGGAGCAAAGTGATTCATGCAAAGGCAATAGTGATGGAGCAAAAGATGAGTCAAAATCGAAAGGGTCTGCAATTAAATAAATGGGGGATCTTGACTTTACTTTATTTTTGTTCTTAGGGATAAGTTTAATTAGGCAATTTTTTTATTTTTGCATAATAAAACAATAGAGGAAATCATTAATAAAATGTGAGCAAGTCACAAAGTATAAAGTGTGGCAATACATATATACATGTCTAGGATTGGATTTAGAAAGAGCTTGGTACTTAAGCAGTCAAATTGACTCACCTCCTCTTTTCTAAAATCCTACTTGGTGTATAGTATTTATTCACTTTAAATAATGAGGACATTGTTCATTTTAAGTTGGGGGGACCGAAAAATTGAATTATTCCTACTCAGAATAAAATTTTTCTTTTAATTATGATTAGGATATCTTGTTCAAAAATTTGAATTTTGTTAAGTATGCTCAACTTGAGTATGAATAAAGTTCTATTATTTCAATAAATTATTATGTTAGCTTAATAAGGACATGAATGTATTTTTAATAAAGCATGCAAATTCGTACCATAAAATTTTAGTTCTTTAGGAAAGTTAGGTATGCATGAAAGTTTAAGTCTTTAGAATTGACTTAGTAGTTTCTTGAGGCAAAATCCTAGGGAGCATGGAACGTTGGAAATGATTTAGGCAACTATTTTTTTGACCGTTTGAGCCTTTCAAGCCGACCATGGTAAAATTTATCCTTTGAAACCCAACTTTGAGACTACATGGCCTAATTTTATTTCGACCCTTGCAACAATTAGCCATTACTTTTTGTTTAATGATCTTAAAATTGTCCCAAACACTAGACTCAGTAATATTCAAAATGTACTTCAAAAATAAGTTTGGGGGAGTTGAAAAGAAGTACCAAATGCTCAAGAATTGCAGTACACAAAGTAAGTGCTTGTGTTATTTTAAAAAAAAAAGAAAAAAAAAAGAGAGCACATGTATTTGAAAGAGATGTACAAAAGAGCATATGAAAGTCAAGTTGGTGTATCGAAGGTAAAAACTCTGAAGGTTCGATTGACGCTGAGTCAAGGGTTTTTAAGCCAAAATTTATCCATCTTTCACCTACCCCTAGCCTAGCCACGTTACAACCTTGATAAAGACCTATTGATTCAAAGTCCTCATCTACCTATATTAGTGGAGAGAAATTACTACGTTCAACATATGAAGACATAAGTTAAGCTTAATGATTGCAGCTTACTCTTGAATAAAGGAATAAAAATCAAATTGGTAAGGGTTAACATGTCTTTGTTACAAAAGCGTTTAGTCTAAATCTTGCTATTATAATAAGTTGTTGAATTTAATTTGAACATTATGTATACTTAAGTAGCATAACTATCAGATTTCTTGTCTTTGAGCATAAGTATTTTAAATTCATAATTTTGGGAAAAATGTTGTTCTAAAGGAATTTTTCAAAGGTGTTTCCGAGAGATTCTTTTCAAAATTTGTGCATTACTTGGGACGAGCAATGAATTAAGTTTGGGGGTGTGGAAACACAAAAATTTATATACTTTTTCATACCCATTTTTACTTAAATTCATGCAAATCCGGTTAAATTCTTGTCAAAAAATAATTAAATATTATAAAATAATTAAATCGTGTTCAAAATATGAACATGGTGAATTTAGTTAATTTTATACTTAATTTTGATTAGTTTTGACTATTTTCGACAGATTCACGCAAAGGGCGAAAATTGGTTCGGCTGACATTGCTAAAACCACAAAATCGAGAAGCAATTTGAAGTTTCGAGGCACATTAATTTGCAACATAAGACGGTCCAGAAATGTGTATTAATTCATAATTTAATTAATTTTAATTTATTCCCCATTTAATTTGGGTTCAATAAGTTATTTTTAATTAATTATGGAGAAAGGGTCCAGTTGAACCGCACTGGTCGAACCATATTAAGTGAAACGAACCAGCCACTAAGTGGGCAGCCCAGAACTATCCATATGCTGACCCAAATCAGCATTTTAGCTGATTAAATATGCTTCCAAAAAGGTCCTTGAAGAACTTTGAAAATGCATTCAAACCCCTCATTTAATTGTGGCTTTATGAAACTGCCCCAAGCTTAAAATAGCAAAGTTGAAACTCTCAACTTTGCCATGTGTGTGGCTGGACAAGGGAGGCCTCTTAGGCAGGTTTTTTCTATTTTTAGCTGCCATATTCAGCTATAAAAGCCACCCCTTGCTGATCATTCAAAGTATCCCTCATTCCACAACATTCTCTTATTCTCTCTTCTCCTCACTCACTTTTTCTCTCAGTTTTTCCATCCCATTTCCCTTATTGTTCAAGTGCCGATTTCTTATCTTGGGAAAGAGGCTCTCATAAACCATTTTGGAGCAGCAATTAGGTGTTCATAATCCACCTTGATAGCCGAGGTCAATGAAGAACGAAGAACGGAGCAACTAGTCAAGCTACGGAGAAACACCGGATTTGCTTCTTGTTCCCTATCTCTTAAATTTTTGTTGTTGATTTGGAAAACATGTTTATGAATATTTATGCTATTGAAATGGTTATTTTAATCAATTTAACTTAAACTTAAGTTTGTGTTGGGTTGATTATATTCTGCCTGCTTGAAATGTTAAAATGATGTTTATGTTGTTTTAGGCCTCGGTAAATTGCTTGGTTAAGTAAAATCATGCCTAAGTTATTTTTGAATTATAATTGTTAAATAGCTAATTAATTAATTATTTAAATGGATTGAAATTATAATTAATTGACACAATACTTAATCAGTGCATGTTTATTCTTCTAAGGTAGCTGAAGGTTAAATTAGCAATGTATCTGGCAATATTATTGCCTTGCATAACTTGCAAGATTATTGTGATTAAACTGTTTCAAGGTAGGGATGCCTTGTTAGCTCACATAGTCTTTTATATGCTTATTAGATTTAATTAATGGTTTGAATTGACATAGGGATATGCAAGAGATTAGTTCAATTTAATGAGTATGTATGTGCAATAACATGTTTGCTTATTAGAATCTGTTTAGTCGATTGAATTGACATAGGGATATGTCAAGAGGTGAATGGATTTTTGCATGTAAGTTTGTTCATAAGTTAGCAAATTAGCGGGTTGTTGTGAATTTATTCGTAACAATATAAACATGAGTTTAATAATTCTAAGTTAAAGAAATATAATTAATCCAACACAAGTATGTTACCTTGATTAAATCTTATTCAAAATCGTGCATTAGAACTCCTGAGACATGAGCGTGTGTGTCAGTCATGTGAGCCATATAGCTTGGCCACACAGCCGTGTGACCCCTGTAGTTTGAAAAATTTCTTCTTTTTCTGAAAAATTCTATATGTTTTCAATTTAGTCCCAACTTATTTCTAATGTGTTTTTAGGGCCTCGAGGGCTCGTATAAGGGACAATACGAATGATATTGACTGATTTTGCAATGATTGAGTTTAATTTATTAAATGATTAAAATTTTTTATAGTTGAAACGTAAACTCAGGTAATGCTCTTTAACCCTATTTCGATGAAGAATACGTGTTAGGGGTGTTATAGCCAATGTTGTGGTAGATTGGAGGGCCATGTTTTCTAGAATGAGTTTGTTTGAGGATGGTGGCTTACTAGTAAAGTTGCAAGTGAGGCCAACTTTGGCCAGTGGGATTAAGGAGAAACAACCTTTGGATGTGTCTTTTTTGACTCCAGTTAAGCAAGTTGAGGAAGGTAAGACAACTAACTTTGGGTTTAATTCTAATGGCATTTGTGTTTCTAAGAGAGGTATCGTGTCTCGGATGATAGGGAAATGAAATAGTCTATTCTTCGAGAAGTACATAATAGCCCTTACACTATGCACCCTGGAGGAAATAAGATGTGTTGAGATTTAAGAGAGCTGTACTGGTGGCCTGGTCTAAAGTGAAAGGTAATAGAAATCTCATTTTGATATAATGACATGTATAAGCTTATTTGGCCAATGATGGCTTGTAATTCTTGTTTTGTAATCTAGCCATTAGAGTGGCTAGTGGTGGTCTAAGTTTGGCTATTTTTGAAGCAATATTTTGGTAATCAAATTAGTACTTATTATGTGTTAGTTTGTTGGAATTATGTTAGCATATAAGTGTACGATAAGAGTAAGTTTATATCCTTTGATGCATGAGAAAGTACCACATGGTTGATGGCTAAATTTGTGTGAATATGATATTGGATTCGTGGATATATGTTTGTGAGTTTTGGTGCAGGAAAATGGTAAGTTTTGGGTGGACAAATGAGGCTAGAAAATGGCTTTATTTTGTCCACACGGGTAGACAGACAGGTGTGTGTCTTGGCCATGTCCCATGGGCATGTGGTCCGGCCATGTGTCCCCTGCATCTTAAAAATGAGAAATAGAAATTGGGCACACAGGCAGAGACACGGGCGTGTGTCTCATCCGTGTGGTTGACACGGCCTTGAACACAGGCGTGTTACACGACCGTGTGAAAACTGCACCTAAATTTTAAAAATAAAATTTGCCACGTGGCCTAGCACACGGGCGTGTGACTTGGCCGTGTGACTTCAATTTCTCCATGCCCTAAAATTTAGAGAGTTACACAGGTTAGGGACACGAGCGTGTGTAGTATACGGCCCGACCACACGTGTAACAACCCTTACCTGTATTCGACACCGGAACAGGGTACAAGGCATTACCGGACTCACATCACAAGCAATCATACAATTTCGAGTCATAAATTTGTGTCGAAATTAAAACTATTCACATTCAATCATAAAGTCCCTAGTACGAGCCTATGAGGCCCAAAACATGCTTTGGAAGTGGTTCGGGACTAAACCGAGAACTCAAGAAAGTTTTACAAAACTTAGAAAACTTTTCCACTAAACAGGGGTCACACGCCCGTGTAGATATGGGACACACCCGTGTGGGCAGGCCGTGTGGTCACAGACGCCCGTGTCCCGACCCCATGTAACTCTCTGACTTGTAACCCATGAACAAACTGAGATCACACGGCCAAGTAACATGCCCATGCCTGAGGTCGTGTCATCCATACGGCTGAGACACACGCCCATGTCTTTGCCCGTGTGCTAAATTCTGAGCATTCTTTTTCTCAAAATTAAGGTGTAGGGGACACACGGCTAAAACAGACCGTGTGTCACACACGGCCTAGACACATGCCCGTGTGTCTACCCGTGTGGAAAAAATAAAGGCTATTTACCAAGCCATTTGCCACCCTTATTCTCACATATACATACACATACACCAATTCAATGGCACAAAACATAATATACTTAGGCAACCAAAACATCCACAATTATGACCAACACATGCCAATATAATAGCAACATCTATCATACTCACCATTTATTATACCCTAAATCAATCATGCCAATTTCACATTCATCAAACCTCAATTAACTATTTTCAAGATACCTAATTGTACACAAATTCATCATTTCATCAATAGATCACATTACTAAACATTTCACATTCAAGTGTTAAATCACATTTCCATCAATCACAAGCATACTGTGATCATATCAACAAATACATTGGCACATATATGAATATACTTAGGCTTACAACCATGTTAGCCAAAATAAGCCAATTAGCAATGACAAGGTACCAAATCAACCAATAGCTATTACAAGCCAATACATTTGGCCAATTATAATGACACATATAACAAAATGACCAAGTCCCTATACATGCAATGCTTTCAAAATACTAAAATCATCAATACCCAAAATGAAAGTTTGATAGTGTGATTTGAATCACCGACGATCTCCGATCCGAGCTAGCTTTGCGACACTATAAAAACATGGAAAATAAACGGAGTAAGCTATATAGCTTAGTAAGCTCGTATACAAGAAATAAGCAACCTTACCATGCATATAACATTCAAATAATATAACAAATTAAATGTAAATTTACCATAGTCTCATGATAAAAATGCATTCCATCACAAAACTTACCTCCTTTTTCATCATTTCAAGCATTTAATAACATGAGTTTTACGTACATACCTGAACCATTTTGGAATGGACCTACACATATTCTCATCTTTGACATACCCGTGAAACACTCGGAAAAAAATGTCGGATACTCGGGAAATTTGCACACTAAGTGTCACATATGTAGCCCAAGCTACCCAAGTCTCATATCACATAGTTGCTCGCTCTCAAGCTATCAATGGGCCTGCTCACACAAGCTGTCAGTTAAGACGTAGCTACGCGGTGCTGCTCACGCAAGCTGTCAAGTATCTGCAACATATGCCAATATACTCAGCCACCGGTAGGACGTATAAGACCAACACCCAGATCTCATAATTACATAACACATAATGACCCTAGTGACATGTCACTTGTATCCTACCCTATTCCTAAGGTTCAAACGGGATTTTTGGCTTGTCGATTCATCGTCGAACTCATTCGTAGAGTTATACTTATTCACATAATCAAACATACAATTCATGCAATATTAAAGCTTTTAACTACAGTTATTCTAAAGCTTATTTTTAACATACGAACTTACCTCGGTACAAAATGGCTAATAGTTTGATTTAGTCCACAACTTTGGTCTTTCCCCGGTCTAGGTCAAAACCTCGTCTTTCTTGATCTATAATACCACATTTAACTCATTCAATCATCACATTATTCAATTTAATCCAAAAAACACCTTACGGCAAAAATTACATTTTTGCCCCTAACTTTTTAACTTTTTACATTTTAGTCCCTAGGCTCGTAAAATGATTTTCATTCAATTTCTTCATTGCCTAAGCCTAGTCGAATATTACTAGTACTCAAATCAGCCCACATTTTTCATTTATTCACATTTTTACACATATTTTACAACTTTTACAAATAAGTCGCTATTTGACATTTTCATCAAAAATTACATGGTAAATGTTGTTTACCTAACATCAAATATCCATTTTCTACCATTAGATATCAAAATACACAAATATTCAACATGGGTAAAATTTTAGACTTTGATTTTCTTTCAAATTAGTCCTTGAAATAGCTAGATTAGGTCGAGACAATTTCAAAAACATAAAAATTATTAAAAACGGGGCAAGAACAGACTTACAATCGAGCTTGAAAGCTTGGCAAAACCATAGCTATGGAAACTCTTGGATTTTCGGCTAAGCGAGTAATTTGATGAAGATGAACATCTTTTATTTTAGTTATTTTTTCTTTATTTACCAAATGACCAAAATGTCCTTAATGCCAAACTTTGAAATTTCATCTAACCATGTCTATTTTTTTCCAACTTAAAGTACAATGGTCTAATTAATATTTAAGGACCTCTAATTTAAAATTTCATAGCAATTAGACACCTCTAGCTTCTAGAACACATATTTTGCACCTATTGCAATTTAGTCCTATTAGTCAAATTGGACACTTTATCGATAAAATTTCTTCACGAAAATTTCGCACAATCATTCAATCATACTATAGACCTTAAAGTTATAATAAGATAAATATTTTTACTTTAAATTTGTGGTCCCGAAACCACTATTCTGATTTGACCCTAAAACGGGCTGTTACAACACGGGTGTGTCCCAAGACCACACGGGCGTGTGAGCCCTGCACCTTGGAAATTTTTTTGAAATGTTGTGAAAAATTTTATGAGTTTTTGATTAAGTCCTGACTTGATTCTAATGCTCGTTTTGGGCCTCGAGGGTCCAATTAAGGGACATTTTGAATGATCTCGGTAGATGAATAGTAATTAATAGGAATTGTCTAAAAAATATTCTGAATGTTTTGGTAATACTCTGAAACCCTATTCCAATAATATATACGGGTTAGGGGTGTTACAAAAGTTTTTTTTAAGGAGGGGAGAGTTGTCACGCCTTGAGTTTTATTGTAATTTTATCTACTTTCAAGGTATAATTAGTTTTCTGACCATATGGTTAAATGTTACTAGTTTAGTCCTTGAGTTTCAAGATCGATTCCTCTCCTACGCATATTATTTTCCAGCTCATCTTTTGCTTCAAAACCCTAATTGTTGTCCATATGCTACCAAATCCTAGTATATAGCATAATTTATTTTTTATTTAGGCCTTTTTTCTCTTAAACCCTAATTATCTCCCTTTTGTTCTTGTGTCACCCCTTTTGCTTTTCTCTTCTCTATTTTTTCTTTTCTCTATTAAGGCCGAATCTTTTCTTTCACCATTCTAAATTTCTCCACTATTGCATCTTCTTTGCTTTTTGCTCTCTCATCCTTTTAATTTTTTCCAAACTGATATCATCTTTACTATTATTTGTTGAATCGCCATCACTGTTGCTTACATCTCCACTGACGTTTCCATTTTTAATCTATAAGTGAGCATATCTCATTTTCTGTAATGGGATTATCCTATTTCTGTTTTGCTAATCGATTATATAGATCTTATCACGGATCTAACATGGCCAAATCTTTTTATGGTGCTTAGTTGATCCTAATGTGTGATCTTATGTGTGTTTTTAACGTTCAAGGTACAAATCTAGAAGGAACCAAATCAGATCTGAATCGTAGAAGTGTTTCATTAGTGTTGGTTAAAGGTGTGTGTCCTACCCATGAGTGAATCGTGTGTTTTTTGTGATGACCGAATATGTGTACCCTATTTATGATCAGTTAAATATGTGTATACCCCTTTTGTGCCTTGGTCGATTATTTGTATACCGTAACTAGGATGATCTGCTATTGGTCGAATGTGTATAATGACTTTTCTAGAATGGTCGAATGTATGTATGTGTTATTCTGCTTTAACCGAATGTGAGGTAAGTGATTTTGGTGCTTAGCTTATTCTGTATGAGATTTAATTTTTTCCGGCTCAATATGGGTGCGTTGTTATTAAATACTATTTTTCTGTTATAGCATGACTCATAATGCTATCACATGCTTATTGATGTTGCCTGAACATTGAATTGAAATTGATCGCATGATTAAAAGCATGCTAATATTGTTACTGATTTTTTCATTCACATGATATGCCTATCTGTTGCATAGGGTTGGGTGACTGTGGAGTTCTGTAGGCATTTAATGTTGGTGTGGAGTTCTGGTGATTCATCTGCAATATTACTGGTGGTTTATCCATACATTTACTGGCAGTTTATCTGCAGTCTTTACTAGCAGTTCATCTACAATCTATTGGTGGTGTACCCACAATTATTATGGTGGTGTACGGCTAGATAAGTTCTGAGAAAATCTTATGGTGTGTAGCGGATGGATGGGTAGGAACTTTCACTGCATTATATGAAATTGTACTATTGTACATGAGCATGAGCATAAACCCTATAAACTCTGTGAACTATGATTGATGCTCTATAGCAATATTGTTAGCTTGTACGTTGTATTTACGATTTCTGCACTGATTACTTATGTGTCATGACTCACACTTAGCTTTATAGATCACCCCTTTGAGTACTCTTTTATAGATAACTCGTGAGGTTAGAACTCATACTCGACATTTGGAGGATTCGTCTCAAATTTTTAAAAAGTATTTTAGACTTGATTTTTTTGTAAGCTTTATTGGTTTTGTATAGTTTTTATATGGACTAAGGCATGGGTTTGGATTTGGTTTGTTTTGGAACTCTCCATATGTATTGGATAACTTTGAAACTAGTTAAATTAAATAATTTGGTTAAGAAAACAAGAAGCGTGTTTTTAAATAAAATTTGTAAACAATATACTTTTCCTTTGCGAAACTCAAAATTTAAAAGCTCACTTGATCAAAAATAATACAAGTTTTCAAATTTCATAATGATACTACAATTTAGACATTAGTTCTAATTTGGCTTAAAGATTAATTTTTTTCGTAAAACTAAGATAAACAAGCTAAGTTATTCTTTAAAGATAAGCAGATGACCTAAAAACACCATTTTAAAAATATAATTATTTTGCTAGGCCATTCGGTGTCCAATGTAGCCTTTAGAATCTAACTGTAATGCCTGGGCTAAGTTAGGGAGGTTGTAATTTTGCTGCTCAAAGAACTTTTGAAATACTTCTCTCAAACTCTTATGTTCCCCTCTCAAATGGGTAGTGAAAGAATGAGGAATGGGAGAAGAGATGAATGAAATGAGTGAATAGCTAGGGGGTATTTATACTTGAAGAGGTTGGCTATCTTTAGAAAATGAGAGCCTTGAAAATCTCTCTTCCCATGGCTAGCCCTTGCTTTAAGAAAAGTGGATGGATGACTTTGCTATTTTTGGGTTATTTCATGCTTGATTCATGGGAGAGAAACCTTAAAAGGGGGAGGGGAGTTGAACGGACACATGGGGAGTTTTTGTGATTGATTTTAAATATTTTACCAATTCTTGGGTGGCTGATTTGGGCATCAGCACGGACAGTTGGGCCTTCTCCTCCTTAATGGATGGTTTGACTCCCTACCTCCTTAGAAGGCTGTCCATTTTGCTGACCTAATTTTTGAGCTGGGTCAAAAGAACTTTCAAGGTTCGTTATTCCTTTAATTGGGCATCCAAAGCTAATCATAAATCAGCCATCTTCTGCATAGCTCATGCTAGGGAAATGCTACAACATTGAGCATAAAAAAAGGTGAGCTTTAAGACTGCATTTTCCTTCAGTGCATCAGCTGCTATGAAAACTGCAAAAATCATGTGTTTTAATGTATAAAATGATCAAATTAGCAAATTCATCATAGTATCAGCTAATAAGACACAACTATAGTAGAAAATCCAAAATTTTTTATCAAACATTTGAAATTTGCATGAATTATTAGTTTAAAAAGTGCTAAAGATAACTCTATATTTTAGAGTTATCACACCCCAAACTTAATTCATTGCTCGTCCCAAGAAATGGCACTTTATAGAGGCAAAAACAACATAATTGCAACATACTAAGTATAATTAATTTTTCATCTAGTCATGCATATAATTAATTTTTCATCTAGTCATGCATTAGTGAAATCATACTCAAATTAAATTTTGCAAATATGTAACTCAAGTATGTACATTTTCCAAATTTTCTCAAGTACTAGAGTGCTATAAGAAATTCTGAGTTGAATGCCTTCTCTTCATAAATGTGCTTTAAATTCTCTCCAATCGAATTTTTTGTTTCCCTCGAGTAATGCTAAACAACAATCCTAAAGTTTAAATTATGTCTTCATATGTTGAGCTTAGTAATTCCTCTCCACTAATGTAGCTGACATAGAAATCTAAATTAATATGTCTTTAACAAGGTTGTAACATGGCTTGGGTCAAGGTAGGAAAATGATATACTAATTTTAGGCTAAAACCTTAGACCAACCTCGAACCTTCCAAATAAAATTACCCCCAAGAATACCAACTTCTTTTGAGTTTGAGTACATATTCTGTACATTTTTTTCAACAACTAGATTTTTTTTAAGATCAACAGATACTTTCTTGAGCATACAACTACATGTACCTCGACATTTTTTTTTACTTGTGTTGAGCATCCGGTACTTCTCTCTAACTCCCTCAAACTTAAACACAAAAATATTCAAGATGAATGAGTCTAAGGTTTGGGACAAATAAAGATAAATATTAAATAAGGGATGGCTCATCAATGTAAGGTTCAAAAAAAAAAAAAAAAGACAGGCCATATAACTCAAAGTAAGGCTTCAAGGAATAAATAATTTCTAAGGTTGGCTCGAAAGGCTCAAACAGTCCAAACAAAAATTTTCCTAAATCATTTTTAAATTACCATGCCTCCTAGGATTTCACCTCAAGGAAGTTACTAAGTCAATTCTAATGACTTAAACTTTCATGAATGCTTAGTTTTTCTAAGGAATTAAAAGTTTTCATGATAGCCTTTATACACAATCACTAAGATCTATATACATATCATAACTTAGTTAGCATACAAATACTTGAAATAATAAAGATTTATGCATACACTAGAGCTAACATTATAATGCAAAAAAAAATTAAATTTTGAGCAATTTTCACTTCAAACATACCTTTATGAAAAAAATTAATTATCTCATATTACAATATGGTCCCCCTCTCAACTAAAGAAAAACAGTGTCCCCATTGTTTAAAAACATAAATCATAAGGGAAAAAAATAAATAAGTGAATGAGAACTGTGCACCAGGTAGGGTCCCAGGAGGTGAGTCTTATTTGACTGCTTAAATACCAGGTCTTCCCTTGATAGAGTCAATCCTAGACATGCACATTCACATTGCCACACTTCTTATTTTTTGATGAGCCACTACAGGAAAACAGACTTTTAGCGGCGTTTTTTTTGCCTTTAGCGGCGTTTTTAAGCGCCGCTAATACTTTTAGCGGCGCTTTCCCAAGTGCCGCAAAAAACGTCGCTATATGCAGCGCCGCAAAAGTTCGCGGCGTTTTTTGTGAAAAAACGCCGCTAAAGATCAGGACCTTTAGCGGCGCTTTCCCCAAAAACGCAGCTAAAGGCCAGGACCTTTAGCGGCGCTTTTTCTAAAAACGCCGCTAAAGGCCGGGACCTTTAGCGGCGCTTTTTCACAAACGCCGCTAAAGATCATGACCTTTAGCGGCACTCTCCCACAAACGCCGCTAAAGACCAGGGCCTTTAGCGGCGCTTTTCCCAAAAACGCCGCTAAAGGTCATGGCCTTTAGCGGCGCTTTTCCCACAAACGCCGCTAAAGGCCATAAAATTTAAAAAAAAATAAATTATTAAAAAGATCATGAAAAATATAAAAAAATTAAAATTCATTATCAAAATATTGAGAAGAATAATGTCCATGATTTAAATATAAAAATTTTCTATTAAAATTCATTATCAAATTAAAATAAAAAAATTAAAATATAGAATCAAAACTAAAATAAATAATAAAAATTAGATTAAATATAAATATAGAAACAAAATAATAAAGTACCAAACTTGTATACTGCCCACCATTATAAGTCACTAAAAGCAAGAAAAACAAAATGACTTAATTCATGGAATTCACGGATGTTCAAAACTAGAATCCACAATAGATCGAAGCGAGCTCAGGTTTCAGAGAAAGTTTCGAATCCGAACTGTGAATTCCAACATACCCCTACACCACATAAAAAGAACATTGCTTTACACTAAAACTAGTAGATTATATTAGAACATTGTTTACCTTAAAAATATGTATAAATTAAAATCAACTAAGGCTAAAATACGAGGAAGTGCTTTTGACACAATTGCGATAAGTATAAAGTACGACTGATGCCATCTCCTTCCCCACCAAAAGTTCCAAATTGGTCATTCTCCTTCTGCAAGTATAGGACACTTGCTAACTAATAAACATTTGCTATAGAATCCTAGAAGCGACCTCATGATTAAAAAAATTTCACATTCACACTAGTCATAGGTCATATCCCAATACGTTTTTTATATATATATATATATAACCTTAGCTAATCCAGTAAATATCCGCCACTTCCTATGTTACAATGAAATAAAGTTCCATCCATCATGATTCCAATCAATTTCCCAACATATCTAATGCTTATGAAAAATTAGCAATTAGTATGGCGAATAAAAATGAATAAAAGCCATTTCTTTAAAACTAATGAAAAGCTCAAAATTGCAAACCCAATATAAATAATCGAGTCATAAAATCTCAAACCAAAACCATATGAATCCAAGTCTCTTTCACAACAAAATCTAAACACCAATAAATTAAAACCATAAAAATAAAAGTAAGATCAAAGCTTTTTCAATACCCATGTTCCATTTTTCAATGGTATAAACAATCAATATTATTGCTTAACCCAATAAATGTTTAAAGCTTAGAAAAGAGTCCAAACAAGATCAAAATCGATCCGATTCAAAAAAAACACTAGAAGCTTGATTGAAGCTCGGGCATAATTCAAGATTCAGAAACATATATAATTAACCAAAAAGATAGCACTACTGAAATCAATTTGACCCTAAATCTAAAATATTAACAAATGAATAAGAAATTAAATGAAAACGAATATTCACCTTGGCATCATCTTCATCCTTGACATCGTCATCATCGTCGTCGTCATCTTCAACTACTGATTGTTTGGGTTGCTCGGATTGTGAATCAAAAATAATAAAAATAAATAAATAATAATCAGTAAAAGAAAAATAAAATTTATTTTGGGAATATGAAAAGGGGAAAGAAATTACATGGATTTTATTAAGATGCTCATCTATTTTCATGCTTTGGAAAAAGAGAAGTCTAGGAGGAGTGAATCGGATAGATTTTGATTTATAGATGTATATAATGATATAATCATGCATTCGGTAGAAATAATTTCTTTGAAGATATGAAAGAAGATAGTGTTCTCACCTGAATTTCTGAAAGTATACAATATCCATGCATTGCCATGACCATGAATGCACAATGTCTCAATGCACCACTTACTTTGACATAGTTTCTCCATGGGTAGTTGAATGATCTATAAAGACCGTGTGGAGGCTCCCATAAGGCAAAATCTAGCTGGAAAAATGAAGTACTTTAAACAAAGAAAAGAACTCCTACATTCTTGGAGATAAAAGACAGGATGAAGGCATGTGAAAACATACCGAGTATCCTCTTAGCTTGAAGACTGCATAACCGATCTGTAAGCACTATATTAACAATACATGATAATATAAAAATAAATATAAAAAGAGTTTAAATGAAAGCAGTTTGAATCAACGAGTAAAAGAAAAGCTATGATAATTTTGAAGACTTTCATGCCTAGATAAATTAAGTTGAAAAATTATAATTTGAAGGCAAAGTATTTCAAAGATTACTACAAAGCATATCCTGTAACAACAAATGCTTCATCCAAAGCAATAAAAAGAAAATGAGATCGAACATAAAAGATTTAAACAAAAAAGCAGAGATGAACAAACAACTCTCATCACGTAAAAGATACTTCAATCGCTCCTTTCCCTTATTATTTCGTCATTCAACCAAACATTAGCAAACCATAAATTACACTTAAGATGAACAGAATAAAAACTTTTACCAGAATACTCAGCGTCACAGCAACATTTTGAGTATCTAGTATTTCCTTAATCTTACGCTTTTTAGTTTCGCATTTCTTTGAGCTGTCCTTCTCTCGCTTACTAATTTGGATCAGCCCCATTATAAATGAAAATGGAACTATCTTGACAAAATTATAAATGAAAAGCCGAAATCTAAGCGTGACTTAGGCCCAAAAAACCAAACCCCAAAATTATTACGCTAAGCAAAAACAAGAAAAGAAGCATATATCAACTAAAAGCAGAGAAGAAAATATATGTATTTAAGATTATTGTAATATCCGCTAAGCGAGAATAATTTTTACGAGTCTTAGGAGCAATGGAACTAGTGTCATGTTATTTGGAAAAGTAACTACAATGACAAAAATATAAATGAAAAGCCAAAATCTAAGCATGATTCGGGCCAAAAAACCCAAACCCCAAAATTACTCGCTAAGCAAAAACAAGAAAAGAAGCATATATCAACTAAAAGCAGAGAGGAAAAGTATTACGCTCAACGGATATTACAAAAATTACTCGCTAAGCAAAAAAAGAAAAGGTTTTGTAATACTTTACGATTGATGACGATTTTCTACACTTTGTGAGCCAAGCGGCGAGCGCGCTTGACGCGCACCAAAGCCGAAACTCGATCCGATTGAAACGTTCGTTCTTGGTTTACAACGCAGTATGCATATCTGTAAAAGAGAAAACTTAGGTATCTATCGAAATTAAAAGATACATGAAAAGGCAAATACACAATTAATGTAAATATTCATACACGAAATGACTCTCCCATGAAGCAAAGCGATTTCAACATCACAACAAATGCAAGCCGTGAGAGAAAAACTTATGGGTTTCTCCCTCTCACGAAAACTATCTTCCCACAGTGAGAGTGTGCGTGGGTACACAAAGCTATAAAAGAATAACAGGAAAAAATGAAAAGAGACCAAAAGCAGAATCCGCTAGGCACGAGAAGAAGGGAAGAAGAGAGAATAATGAAAACAAAAAGAAAGAAGGAATGTATGGAATGAAGTATGATTTGAGTATTTAAAATTTGGGAAGTGAAAAGGTTGAAAATTTGGGGATTTTGGGAAACCGATTTGAAGATATCGAATTAGGGAAATTTTAGGGGATTTGGAGATTCAAAGTTTGGAGAACCAGACGTTCAGGAGTATCTGAATTGGGGAAAGTAAAAGGAATTTGGGGCTTATTTTTATGGCATTTTAAAAAAACGCCACTAAGTATCCAGCCCAATAATTTTTTTTTTTTTCTCTTTATTATTATTATTATTATTATTATTATTATTATTATTTACTAAAATGGTTAAATTTTAATTTGGTCTCTCTAATATATTTAAATTTCTGATTTTTTTTCATATACTTTAATTTTTAATATCATTTATTCTATATATTTTTATAATATTATTAATTAATCTAAATAGTTAATATTATTAACTTTTTGATTAAAACATTACATGATAATATATAATTGGATAACATGAACTCAACCTACACTAATAGCAGAATTTAACCAAACATATATAATTGCTATCATTTGAGTGATCATGACTAAAATTTTAAATTTTGAAAAGTATAAAAGATAAAATTGATCGATTTGAAAAATACAGGGACTAAAACTAATCAAATTAAAATATAATGACTAAATTTTAAGTTTAAATTTCACTTAAATAAATTAAGTGTAGAGGAATTAATTTGAATTGAATTATTTTTAATATATCAAAAATATTTTTAGATTAAATCTTAAACCATTTAATATATATATAAAGTTTATCTATTATCTCTTAAATAATTTAAACTATAATCATAAGTTTAATATATTCAAATTAATATTATCTTTTTTACAATTATATAAGAAGTTGTTTAATATATAAATTAAAAAATACTAATTAATCTAAACCCTAAACCTCTTAACCCCTATCCCATAAACACTAAACCCTAAACCCTTAACCATTAACCCCAAACCCTTACACCTTAAACTCTAACCCTAACCCTTAACCCTTAAATCATAATCCCTAAACCCACAATTCATCATAAACCTTCAAATACTAGTTAACTCCTAAACTTTAAGCCCTAAATCATATATCTTAAACCATAGTTAACTTTTAAACCTTAAACCCTAAACCATATATCTTAAACCATAAACATTAAACTATAATGATAATTAATTCAATATTTTAAATTCAATACTATCTCTTTTACGATTATATAAGAAAATATTTAATATATTGTATAACCATAAATTTTAATAATTATTATTTTAGGGGTTATAGATTATTGTTATGATTTTTAAGGTTTAGGGGTTACATGACTTTTTGGCGTTTTACCAAAAAGCGCGCTAATGCTCAGTTTTTAGCGGCGTTTTACCAAAAGCGCGCGCTAATGCTCAGTTTTTAGCGTTTTACCAAAAGCGCGCTAATGCTCAGTTTTTAGCGGCGTTTTTCTGGCGCGCTAATGCTCTTGTTTTTAGCGGCGTTTACTAAAAGCGCGCTAAATGTCTTGTTTTTAGCGGCGTTTACTGTAAAAGCGCGCTAATGCTAGTTTTTAGCGGCGTTTTCTAAAAGCGCCGCTAATGCTCAGTTTTTAGCGGCGTTTCATTTAAAAGCGCGCTAATGCTCAGTTTTTAGCGGCGTTTCTAAAAGCGCGCTAATGCTCAGTTTTTAGCGGCGTTTTCTGCGCCGCTAATGCTCGTTTTAGCGGCGTTTTACCAAAAGCGCCACTAATGCTCTAGTTTTTAGCGGCGTTTTACCAAAACGCCGCTATTGCTCTGTGTTTTAAAATTTTACTGCGTTTGGTAAAGCGCCGCTAAAAACGCTACTAAAGCCCTATTTTTTCTGTAGTGAGCATACTATAATTCAAAATTTTATTATTCATGAATTCAACTTAGTTTTATTATGCGAAAAAGGGGAAAATATAAATATAAATATTTAAAAAGTAATTATGTAACAATCTATTTTCAGTGATGTCAGAAATAGTGGTTTTGGGATCACAATTCCAATCAGTGAGTCCATAAATATTATTTATTTAGCATTTATGATGTCATTAGAGTGTTGTATTAAAGTTTGGTTCAATAATTTTAATGTTTATTTAGTTAATTAAGGAAAAATGACTAAGCTGTAAAAACTGCCAAAGTTAATCACTATTAACTAATAAGTGCTAATTGAGTGTAAAATTTTTTTTGAATGGTTTTATATGGCAATTTATCCATAGTTATGCTAGTGGATGGTATATATGTATGTTTTATAATTAAAATATGTGAAATTAAGGGTCAAATGGTAAATAAATAAAAGGTTTAACAAATGTAAAAAGAAAAGAAATCATCAATTTTTTCATGTCTTCTTGGCTTCAACCGAATAACCATTCCTAAGGGAGACTAAGCTTCGATCAAGCTTTCAACCATGCATGTGGGTTAATTTGAAGTCCATTTTTCGTAAATTTTATGTTTTTAAGGTCGTTGTAGCTTAATCTACCAAGCCCAAAGACTATTTTGTGACACTTTCAAAGTCTTGAAAAGTTACCGTTGTTATTTATTAAGGTATTTGGATGTTAATGGTTGAGTTTGAACCTTTGTCTTAAAATAGGACTATTTTGTAAAGTGAATTTAGTTAGTTTTGAGTTTAAGGACTAAAATGATATTATGTTGAAAATAGCATGAAATTATAGTAAATTTAGTTACTTGGGAGATGTTAATGGATGATAATGAATTCCACTTTAAGTTTTTGGGTTTAATTGTGAAAAAGAAGCTTGTTACAATTTTAGGTACTAAATTGAATAAAATGCAAAACTTTAGGAAAATTATGAAAATGATAATAAGAGATCATATGCATTAAATAAGCTATTATAATGTATTTATGACTGATAATTGGAAATAAATTACTCTATAATTCAAGAACTAATTGATAATCGAGGAAAGGAAAAATAGCATATTAGTCATTGAAATTCTTCTATTGTTGTTATTCCCGCTAATGCTCTGGTTTTTAGCGGCGTTTTACTAAAAAGCGCTAATGCTGCAGTTTTTAGCGGCGTTTTCTAAAAGCGCCGCTAATGCTCTTGTTTTTAGCGGCGTTTCTGAAAAAAGCCGCTAATGCTCTTGTTTTTAGCGGCGTTTACGAAAAAGCGCGCTAATGCTCAGTTTTTAGCGGCGTTTAAAGCGCGCTAATGCTCAGTTTTTAGCGGCGTTTTACGAAAAGCGCCGCTAATGCTCTGGTTTTTAGCGGCGTTTTACGAAAAGCGCCGCTAATGCTCTGGTTTTAGCGGCGTTTTACCAAAAGCGCCGCTAATGCTCTAGTTTTTAGCGGCGTTTTACCAAAAACGCCGCTATTGCTCTGTGTTTTAAAATTTTTACGGCGTTTTTTGGTAAAACGCCGCTAAAAACGCCACTAAAGCCCTATTTTCCTGTAGTGAGCATACTATAATTCAAAATTTTATTATTCATGAATTCAACTTAGTTTTATTATGCGAAAAAGGGGAAAATATAAATATAAATATTTAAAAAGTAATTATGTAACAATCTATTTTCAGTGATGTCAGAAATAGTGGTTTTGGGATCACAATTCCAATCAGTGAGTCCATAAATATTATTTATTTAGCATTTATGATGTCATTAGAGTGTTGTATTAAAGTTTGGTTCAATAATTTTAATGTTTATTTAGTTAATTAAGGAAAAATGACTAAGCTGTAAAAACTGCCAAAGTTAATCACTATTAACTAATAAGTGCTAATTGAGTGTAAAATTTTTTTTGAATGGTTTTATATGGCAATTTATCCATAGTTATGCTAGTGGATGGTATATATGTATGTTTTATAATTAAAATA
The DNA here is from genome assembly GCA_025698475.1 of Gossypium anomalum. Taxonomy (NCBI): domain Eukaryota; kingdom Viridiplantae; phylum Streptophyta; class Magnoliopsida; order Malvales; family Malvaceae; genus Gossypium; species Gossypium anomalum. The sequence continues at coordinate 48,855,472 of CM046963.1, forward strand.
TGTGAAATTAAGGGTCAAATGGTAAATAAATAAAAGGTTTAACAAATGTAAAAGAAAAGAAATCATCAATTTTTTCATGTCTTCTTGGCTTCAACCGAATAACCATTCCTAAGGGAGACTAAGCTTCGATCAAGCTTTCAACCATGCATGTGGGTTAATTTGAAGTCCATTTTTCGTAAATTTTATGTTTTTAAGGTCGTTGTAGCTTAATCTACCAAGCCCAAAGACTATTTTGTGACACTTTCAAAGTCTTGAAAAGTTACCGTTGTTATTTATTAAGGTATTTGGATGTTAATGGTTGAGTTTGAACCTTTGTCTTAAAATAGGACTATTTTGTAAAGTGAATTTAGTTAGTTTTGAGTTTAAGGACTAAAATGATATTATGTTGAAAATAGCATGAAATTATAGTAAATTTAGTTACTTGGGAGATGTTAATGGATGATAATGAATTCCACTTTAAGTTTTTGGGTTTAATTGTGAAAAAGAAGCTTGTTACAATTTTAGGTACTAAATTGAATAAAATGCAAAACTTTAGGGAAAATTATGAAAAATGATAATAAGAGATCATATGCATTAAATAAGCTATTATAATGTATTTATGACTGATAATTGGAAATAAATTACTCTATAATTCAAGAACTAATTGATAATCGAGGAAAAGGAAAAATAGCATATTAGTCATTGAAATTCTTCTATTGTTGTTATTCCCCGCTAATGCTCTGGTTTTTAGCGGCGTTTTACCAAAAGCGCCGCTAATGCTCTGGTTTTTAGCGGCGTTTCTGGCGCGCGCTAATGCTCTTTGTTTTTAGCGGCGTTTTATTAAAAGCGCCGCTAATGCTCTTGTTTTTAGCGGCGTTTTACTGGCGCGCTAATGCTCTCAGTTTTTAGCGGCGTTTTTGAAAAGCGCGCTAATGCTCTCAGTTTTTAGCGGCGTTACTTAAAAGCGCGCTAATGCTCTCAGTTTTTAGCGGCGTTTCTGGCGCGCGCTAATGCTCTCTGGTTTTAGCGGCGTTTTACCAAAAGCGCCACTAATGCTCTAGTTTTTAGCGGCGTTTTACCAAAAAGCGCGCTATTATTGCTCTGTGTTTTAAAATTTTTACGGCGTTTTTGGTAAAACGCCGCTAAAAACTTTACTACTAAAGCCCTATTTTCTGTAGTGAGCATACTATAATTCAAAAATTTTATTATTCATGAATTCAACTTAGTTTTATTATGCGAAAAAGGGGAAAATATAAATATAAATATTTAAAAAGTAATTATGTAACAATCTATTTTCAGTGATGTCAGAAATAGTGGTTTTGGGATCACAATTCCAATCAGTGAGTCCATAAATATTATTTATTTAGCATTTATGATGTCATTAGAGTGTTGTATTAAAGTTTGGTTCAATAATTTTAATGTTTATTTAGTTAATTAAGGAAAAATGACTAAGCTGTAAAAACTGCCAAAGTTAATCACTATTAACTAATAAGTGCTAATTGAGTGTAAAATTTTTTTTGAATGGTTTTATATGGCAATTTATCCATAGTTATGCTAGTGGATGGTATATATGTATGTTTTATAATTAAAATATGTGAAATTAAGGGTCAAATGGTAAATAAATAAAAGGTTTAACAAATGTAAAAGAAAAGAAATCATCAATTTTTTCATGTCTTCACAGCTTCAACCGAATAACCATTCCTAAGGGAGACTAAGCTTGATCAAGCTTTCAACCATGCATGTGGGTTAATTTGAAGTCCATTTTTCGTAAATTTTATGTTTTTAAGGTCGTTGTAGCTTAATCTACCAAGCCCAAAGACTATTTTGTGACACTTTCAAAGTCTTGAAAAGTTACCGTTGTTATTTATTAAGGTATTTGGATGTTAATGGTTGAGTTTGAACCTTTGTCTTAAAATAGGACTATTTTGTAAAGTGAATTTAGTTAGTTTTGAGTTTAAGGACTAAAATGATATTATGTTGAAAATAGCATGAAATTATAGTAAATTTAGTTACTTGGGAGATGTTAATGGATGATAATGAATTCCACTTTAAGTTTTTGGGTTTAATTGTGAAAAAGAAGCTTGTTACAATTTTAGGTACTAAATTGAATAAAATGCAAAACTTTAGGGAAAATTATGAAAAATGATAATAAGAGATCATATGCATTAAATAAGCTATTATAATGTATTTATGACTGATAATTGGAAATAAATTACTCTATAATTCAAGAACTAATTGATAATCGAGGAAAAGGAAAAATAGCATATTAGTCATTGAAATTCTTCTATTGTTGTTATTCCCCGCTAATGCTCTGGTTTTTAGCGGCGTTTTTAAAAAGCGCGCTAATGCTCTCAGTTTTTAGCGGCGTTTAAAAGCGCCGCTAATGCTCTTGTTTTTAGCGGCGTTTTACGAAAAAGCGCGCTAATGCTCTTGTTTTAGCGGCGTTTACTGGCGCCGCTAATGCTCAGTTTTTAGCGGCGTTTTTAAAGCGCGCGCTAATGCTTCAGTTTTTAGCGGCGTTTTACTTAAAAGCGCGCTAATGCTCAGTTTTTAGCGGCGTTTACGAAAAGCGCGCTAATGCTCTGAGTTTTAGCGGCGTTTTACAAAAAGCGCGCTAATGCTCTAGTTTTTTAGCGGCGTTTTACCAAAAACGCGCTATTGCTCTCTGTGTTTTAAAATTTTTACGGCGTTTTTGGTAAACGCCGCTAAAAACGCCACTAAAGCCCTATTTTCTGTAGTGAGCATACTATAATTCAAAATTTTATTATTCATGAATTCAACTTAGTTTTATTATGCGAAAAAGGGAAAATATAAATATAAATATTTAAAAAGTAATTATGTAACAATCTATTTTCAAATGATGATGTCGAAATAGTGGTTTTGGGATCACAATTCCAATCGGTGAGTCCATAAATATTATTTATTTAGCATTTATGATGTCATTAGAGTGTTGTATTAAAGTTTGGTTCAATAATTTTAATGTTTATTTAGTTAATTAAGGAAAAATGACTAAGTAAAAAGCGCCAAAGTTAATCATCACTATTAACTAATAAGTGCTAATTGAGTGTAAAATTTTTTTGAATGGTTTTATATGGCAATTTATCCATAGTTATGCTAGTGGATGGTATATATGTATGTTTTATAATTAAAATATGTGAAATTAAGGGTCAAATGGTAAATAAATAAAAGGTTTAACAAATGTAAAAGAAAAGAAATCATCATTTTTTCATGTCTTCTTGGCTTCAACCGAATAACCATTCCTAAGGAGACTAAGCTTGATCAAGCTTTCAACCATGCATGTGGGTTAATTTGAAGTCCATTTTTCAGTAAATTTTATGTTTTTAAGGTCGTTGTAGCTTAATCTACCAAGCCCAAAGACTATTTTGTGACACTTTCAAAGTCTTGAAAAGTTACCGTTGTTATTTATTAAGGTATTTGGATGTTAATGGTTGAGTTTGAACCTTTGTCTTAAAATAGGACTATTTTGTAAAGTGAATTTAGTTAGTTTTGAGTTTAAGGACTAAAATGATATTATGTTGAAAATAGCATGAAATTATAGTAAATTTAGTTACTTGGGAGATGTTAATGGATGATAATGAATTCCACTTTAAGTTTTTGGGTTTTAATTGAAAAAGAAGCTTGTTACAATTTTAGGTACTAAATTGAATAAAATGCAAAACTTTAGGGAAAATTATGAAAAATGATAATAAGAGATCATATGCATTAAATAAGCTATTATAATGTATTTATGACTGATAATTGGAAATAAATTACTCTATAATTCAAGAACTAATTGATAATCGAGGAAAAGGAAAAATAGCATATTAGTCATTGAAATTCTTCTATTGTTGTTATTCCCTGGTAAGTTCATATGGTGTAATTCTTTATATATTTTCATAATAGTTATGCATGAATTGTATAATTGAATTGTTTGGATATGAACTTAAATTTTGTAATTGATACAAAGGTGATAAAAGGGACTTGATTGAAAAGTGATAAATTGTTACATGTTTTGAGCCCGAATAAACGTGAGATAGGATACGATTGGCGCTAATAAAGTTCATCGTGTTGAATTGTTGTTATTAAAAAACTTGGTGACTAGCTACCATGTGTATTGTGATAGAATATAGATGAGTTATTTGAAAGTGTATTTGTATTCATTGATATGATGACTTGAAATGGTATTGAATCAACTTGTATAGTTTGGAAAATTATATGACTTGAATGTGATGAACTCACCTATTGATACGATTTAAGGTAACAGGATAAAATGTTAGTAAATTATTTTGTTATTTAAACTTGGATGTTAAGGTATGCTATATCGTTTTCAACCTTTGAACTTACTAAGCTCAACTGCATCTTACTCTATTTCTTTTCCTGTTTCCTATAGTTATCTTTTTCCGGAACTCGGCGATCGGATCAACTTGAAGATCACACTGTCCAGCCACTTTTTGGTAGACTTTGAAAATGTTTTATTTTGATTATGTGGCATGTAAAAAGGGTTGAATTGTATATAAATGTTTTGTAATAGCAAGTGTTTATATACTTTGTTTTCTTGTTGGCATTATAATAGGGTTGATTATGGTTTGACATGATGACTTTGAAGATGATTGATAAGTATGGAAAATGTGATAGATTAACATGAAAGTTTGGCATGTTTGGTCATGGAGTATGATGTTTAAACATGTATGGTTGTGTTGGTGAAGGCGGCTTAAAAGCTTTACGATTGAATTAGATTTTTAAGCATAGTATGTGAATTAGTTTTGGGAACAAATTTGAAAGTTATAGGCTTGTCATTTTTGGTCATGTTTGGATGATTGATAGTTGTAACTTGCTTGTGTAATCGGTGTATGTATGGTCACCTACTATTTTGGCATAAACTGAACTAAATTTTGGTGTTGTTTTATATTTGTGATGCTGCCTTATGGCATATTGGTTAGAGCTAGGAAAATGACATATTTTGTGAATTTTGAATAGGTTTATGAATGGTCAAGGGCATGTTTATGACTTAAGTAAGTATTTGATGTTTGTGACTTCCATTATAAGACACATTATGACACACACGGGTCAGTACAAAGCCGTGTATTACACATAGGCATGGGACACGGCCGTGTGCTCTGTGTTGATTAGGAAGCTTTAGGTGAACACGACATTAGTTAGTCACAAAGGCTGGCCACACGCTCGTGTGGTATTTTTCATTTGGTCAATAAATTTGGGCACACAGTTTCAATTTTTCACATGGTCCAGAACACGGCCATGTGACTTTTTGTTGGAAATTTTTCATTTAGGTCCAGACGGCTTCAATTTGTTACACAACATGGCGACACAATCGTGTGACTCCATCTTTGCAAGGCTTCAACTTGTAACATAGTTTTGGCACATGACCATGTGATCTAGCACTACACAACCTCAGCTTGTCACACAGCCATGTGACCCTGTTTTATGATTTTTCCCTAGTTGTTTCAAAGTTTGTAATTTAGTCCTTATTTGTACTTGGGTTACCTTAAGAGCTTTCCTAAACTTGATTAAGACTCAAAATTGTTTGTAATTCAGGATAAACATGATTTATGACTTGTATTTGATGATTTATTGAATATTATTGTTATTAACTATATGTGATTGATCTTGTTAACTGCTGTAGCATATTATAGCTCAGGTCTGGTGACTGGAACGATGAAAATGTGCAAGTATACATAATTTGCAACAAGTAATAAAGTGACAAGTAAATGTCGAGTTATCATACCCATAGAGACTGTATAAGAAAATATTAATGAAATGCAATTAAAAGCACTTTGGTGATTAAAAACATTTTGATTTTGAGGAAGTGATTAAGAACTAAAATTTAACTAAGTAAAATAAAATCAAATAAAAATAAAAGCTCCAATACACGATTTCAAAAGATGATTTTAATCAAGATGACATAATTGTGTTAGATTAATCACATTTCATAACTTAATATTATTAAAACGATGTTCATGTTGTTACGAAATAATTCATGGTAACTTGGTAATTTGTTAACTATAGCACATACAGACTTACAAAATTAACTAATCTCTTGAACATATTACAATGCCAATTCAAACAATTAATCAATTTTATTAAGCAAGAAAAAGATTAAGTGAGTTAACAATATATACCTACATTGAAACAATTTAATCACAATAATCTTGCAAGTTATGCAAGGCTAATGTACTATTTAATACCATCGCTAATTTAACCCTCAGCTACCTTAGAAGATTAAACATGCACTGTATAGTGTCAATTAATTAAAATTTCAATACAATTAATAGTTAATTCATTAGTTACCTTACAATAGTAATGCAAGAATAACTTAATCATGGTTTTACTTAATCAAACAATTTACCAAGACCTATATCAACACAAACATAATTTTAATAACTTAAGTGGACAAAATGCAATCAACCTAACACAAATTAAATTTAAGTCATGTTAATTAAATTTAAAATAACAACATAACAAATATTCATAGACATGTTCATAACAACAACAATAAAAGTTAAAGGATAGAAAACTAGAATCAAATCCCGTCTTTCTCCGAATTCTGACTAGTTTGCTCCGCTCCTCCTTCTTCGCTCATTCTTGTTGAACCGAGGCTTCTACAAGAACTTGAATTATGCTACCAATGGTTGTTGAAAGGATCTTTTCCAAGGGGGAAATCGGCAAGGGAATGGAAGGGAAAAATGGAAAGCAAAGGAAGGTTTGGAAGAGAGAAAATGAAAGAGAAGTGAGGAATGAAAGGTGTGAGAGGTGCGTTGAAATGAGTAGAAAAGGGGGTATTTATAGGTGAGATTGGCTGCTAAAAATAGCAAAAAAATTAGCAGCCATAGACCCCCCTTGGCCGGCCACACATGTGGCAAGTTTGAATGTTTCAAACTTGCTAAATTTAGCAAGGGACAAATCTACAAAAGCTTGATAACTGGAGGGGGTTTGAATGCAATTTCAAGGAAAATTCAAGGGCTGATTTTCAAGTAAAATAATAAGCTAATTCAAGCTGATTGGGTCAGCATGTTGGACAGTTTGGACAGCCCATGTGCTCAGTTGGATCAGTCATTCGGTTTAGCACAATTAGACCTCTTTTCATAATTTAATGAATAATAATTATTTAACCCAAAATAAATTGGATTAAAATTAAAATTAATTATATTATGTATTAATACTCATCAATTGGACCATCTTAGGCTAAGAAATTAATTTTCCTCTATGCTTCAAAAATCGCTTCCTGGTTTGACGCTTTTTTAGCAGTGTCTGCCGGGCCAATTTTCACCCTTTGTGCAAATTTGTTGAAATTAAATCAAAATTTATGAAAATTTATTAATAATATTAATTAAAATTCAATATGTTAATAATTTAAGTATAATTTAATTATTTTATAATTATATTATATTTTGTGAAAAGAATTACACTGAAACTGCATGAATTTGAGTTAAAAAGGGTATGAAAAAGTATATATATATTTTTGTGTTTCCACACCCCCAAACTTAATTCATTGTTCGTCCCGAGTAATGCACAAATTTAAAAGAATTTCTTGGAAATATCTTTGAAAAATTCCTTTAGAAAACATTCTTATCAAAATTATGAATTTAGCGTACTTATGCTCAAGAACAAAAATTTTGAGATTTATGCTACTTAAGTATACATATCATTCAAATTAATCTGAATAATTATTATGATAGCAAAAATAGACTAAATTTTTTCTCAATAAAGCATGCTAAACCCCTACCAATTCAATTTTATTCCCTTATTTAAGATTAAGCTTCAATCATTAAGTGTAATTTATGCCTTCATATGTTGAACATAGCAATTTCTCTTAACTAATATAGGTAGCACAAAAACTTGAATCGATAGGTCTTTCAAAAGGTTGTAAGATGGCTAGGCTAGGGATAGGTAAAAGATAGATAAATTTAGGCTAAAACCCCTAAACTTAGCTTGAATTGGACCTTCGGAATAACTCTCTTCAATACACCAACTTATTTTGCTTTCACATGCTCTTTTGTACATCTTTTTCTTTCGAGTGCATATGCTCTCTCTTTTTTTTTACACGAGCATTTTGTTGTACGTACTACAATTTTTTGAGCATTTGATACTTCTTTTTAATTCCCCAAACTTATTTTCGAACAATGTTCTAAATAGTACTGAGTCTAGTGTTTGGGACACTTTAAAGATAATTAAGAGAAAAGTGATGGCTTGAAACGCTCAAATGGTTCGAACAAAAGTTTTCCTAAATCATTTTCAACACTCTATGCTTCATAGGATTTCTCCTCAAGAAATTACTAAGTCAATTCTAGAGACTTAAACTTTCATGCATGCCTAGCTTTCCTAAGGAACTAAAAATTTTATGATATGATTTACATACTTTATTAAGAGTACATCTATGTCATAATTCAACTAACATACAATTATTGAAATAATAAAACTTTATGCATATTGAAGTTTAGCATACTTAACAAAATTTCAAATTCTTTGAACAAAATATAACCTAACCATAATTAAAAGAAAATTTTATTCTAAGAGGAAATAATTTCAATTTTTCAGTCCCCCTACTTAAGATGATCAATGTCCTTATTTTTAGAAGTGAATAAATACTATACACCAGGTAGGATTCTAGAAAAGAGGAGCTGAGTCAGTTGGACTGCTTAGTACCAAGCTCTTTCTAGATCTAATCCTATACATGTACATATCTATTGTCACACTTCTTACTTTGCAACTGGTTCATTTTTATTTATGATTTATGCGAGAAATAAAAATCCTAATAGAACCTAATCCTAAAACATTAAATAACTTGTAACACCCCTAACCTGTACCCATCGTCGGAACAGGGTTCCGGAGCATTACCAAAAAATTCAAAACATTTTTCAATTTTTTCGTGTGAGTTACTATTTATTAACCGAGATTATTTATAACATCCTTTAATTGGACCCTCGAGGTCCAATACGAGCATTAAAATAGAATCGGGACTTTTAAGTATTTTTTACGAAATTACAAAATTTTTCCAAGTTGCAGGGCTCACATGCCCGTGTGGTCCAAGGGACATGCTCGTGTGACCCTAAGACACACCCGTGTTCGACCCCATGTAACTCTCTAACTTGCACACACGACCATGCCACACGCCCGTGTGCTAGGCCGTGTCACATGGCCAAGACACACGCTCGTGTTCTAGGCCGTTTGGCTCACACGGCTGAGACACACGTCCGTGTCTCTGCCCGTGTGCCCAATTCTGAGCATTCTATTTCTCAAAATTTAGGTGTAGGGGACACACAGCCTAACCACATGCCCGTGTTACCAGGCAATGTGTCATACACGGTCAAGGCACATGCCCTTGTGTCTGCCCGGGTGGACAAAATGAAGCCATTTCCTAGCTTCATTTCTTACCCAAAATCACCCAAAAACCTGCACATAAAACACTCAACCAATCCCAACCAATTCAAGTATTTAAAGTATGCAATTTCATCATTTAACAAGGCATACCATTTCATGCATACATGATTACCAACTCACCTTATCTTAACTTAGGCATTAATAACATTTGATCACATGAACTTAGCATAACACATGTGGAAATATATGTATGTACCATAATAGCTTACTAATTCATATCCCAAAATGAGCCATCACTAGCCATTCCAATGGCTAGGTTACAAAATGACATTTCAAGCCTCTATTGGCCAAGTTTCCCTATACATGCCATTACACCAAAATGATATCACTAAATATACCCAAAATGCTAGGTTGATAGTGTGACGATGCTCCAACGATCTTCCAACCTTCACGAGCTTCTGAGCACTATAAAACAGGGGAAAAATAAAAGGAGTAAGCATTACATGCTTAGTAAGTTCGCATAACAGAAACTAAACTTACCAATCTTGTTTAATAAATCTAAGCATACATAACATGTTTCCATCCATTTGGCTAAATTGCCTAAACACATACAATTAATCAAACACATAGGCAATAAAATATTCATATCAGTCAAGTAACATAGATGAGCTCATCAAGCAATGTTCTTTCTAGAAATTATAATTTTATCTCAAGATTTTCATGCCAAGACAAGAGTTATATGTCCATTGAATCATTGAAATTCCGATGAAGACTCAAGTAGTACACTCGAGGTGTACGATTCATTAATCCGTCAATTCTTATCGAGGGTACCCCTTAGAGTACTTAACCAAGGAACACACTCACGAGCCACATGTCGTATAACAGGATTACCAGTCCAAGATAAATCCTTTATGGAGCGTAAGCTCACAAGAGCTTAATTAGGGTTACCAGTCCAGGCTAAACCCTAATCATAACGTGTGCTCGAAAGGTATTATATCGAGATTACCCATCCGGGCTAAATCCTTTATATAACAAGGTCATTGGGATTACTCGTCTGAGCTAAATCCCATCCACAAAAAATGCAAGACCTTATTAATTTCGGGAAAGCATATACATTTATCAGAATTCAATGTTCAATTGGGAGTTAACCCTTTATCACCATTTCAAGCATGTATAAATTTTTCCATCATAACATACAAGTAAGGCACATTAACACAAATTCCATTACATACAATACAGCATTCAATTTACATAATTACATATCTATTTAAGTTACACGAACTTACCTCGACACTCGTTCGCATAAAAATCTACTAATCCAAATCTTTTCCTTTCCTTGATCTAACATCGAGTTTGTGTTTTTTAGATCTATATAAATGAATTTAATTATTAATTCCATACATTTTGTACTTAGATGGTGTAACGCCCTGTACCCGAGACCGTCACCGGAGTCGAACACGAGGTGTTAACAGACTTAATTCATTACTTTAAACAGCTCAAACAATTTATTTTTAAAATTTTCAGTCAAGCTAGCAATCTACGTCACAGTCGCTTAAAAATTCATATCTCGAGTTCTGAAACTCAAAATCCAATTCAGTAAATTTTTCATGAAACTAGGCTCATATATCTATTTAATAATTTTTTTATAGAATTTTTTGTCAAGCAAATTAGTACAGTTTATTAGTTAAAGTCTCCCCTATTTCAGGGTTCAACTGCTCTGACCTCTGTGTATTACGAATCAGATATCTCCCTGTACAGGGTTTCAATGACTATGAAGTTTATTTCTAATAAAACTAGACTCAATAAGGAATCTTTACATATAAATCATGACTTCTAATTATCTTTGAAAAATTTATGGTGAATTTCCAAAGTCAGAACAGGGGATCCAGAAATTGCTCTGGCCCTGTTTCACAAAAATTTAAACATCTCATAAAATATAACTCATATACCTATTTTGTTCCATCCATATGAAAATAGACTCATCAAGCTTCAATTCCATAACTTATTAATTATTTAATTCCATTTCTACTATTTTTAGTGATTTTTCAAATTCACGTCACTACTGCTGTCTGAATCTATTTTATGGTAAATTTTACCCATTTCATGGTTCCTATGGATTAGCTAGCAATTTAGCATACATAACACCAAATATAATCATGATTAGCCATTCCAATGGATAATCATTACCAAGCATTTCCATACCACTCAATAACCATATCATAAGACTATATATACAAAATGATTATAATGCTATACATGCCATACTCAAAATATACAAGCCATTATGCCAAGATGGTATACGGATAGTGTGAGCGTGCCTCCGACCGTTTCCGATTTCCGAGCTGGCTTGTCAACACTACAAGGAATGAAAAGGAGGGAGTAAGCACAAATGCTTAGTAAGTTCACATGCAAATAGCAAGTAACACAACTATATAAGCAAACATAAACATCATTTGCATGATCATCACCGAGACATTCATATCACATTTTCATTTATCATCTTACCATATTGTTGTTATATCGAGTTTTCAACCCGAGGGTTAAGTACATACCTGTTCAAAGTATCCATTTCACAACACTTACCAATACGTCCCTTTCATCTCGAGTATTCCTCCATTTGAGTAGAATTTTACCCATTGAACACATCGGAATATAATTTGGATACACGAAAAGTTTGCACATAAGTGCCACATATGTAGCCAAGCTACCATGTAACCCGCCCATAAGTGAACTCGGACTCAACTCAACGAGCTCGGGTTTTCGCATCCATAAGTGAACTCGGACTCAACTCAACGAGCTCAGATGCCTAGTTACATCTCTCGAACTCGGACTCAACTCAACGAGTTCGGACATTCGCATCCATAAGTGAACTCGGACTCAACTCAACGAGTTCAGATGCCCAAATATCCCAGTGACATGTCACTTGTATCCTAATCCATTCCTAAGGTTCAATGAGACCTTTTTCCCAATCATGTGTCTCAACCATCTTCTACAAAATGCCGATACCGATACTCGATAGTATTTCACATTTTCCAAGTATATCACATAATTTGACATATTATCAAACAATTATCACGAGTATAATATTTCATAATAATTATCATATCATTTAAATAACAGAAAAACATTTAAAATAATAACTATGTTACCAACATTTACATATGAACTTACCTCGTATGTGAAAATGGCTACTTTTACCATTTCGTCCACAATTGGGTATTTTCCCCATTTTAGCCCGAATTTTAGTTTTCCTTGCTAATTGAGCTTGGAAGCTTGAAAAACCCTAGCCATGGTTTCTCCTTGCTATATTCGGCCATGGGGTTGAAGATGAGCAAAATTGGCTTTTAATTTTGTATTTTAATTCATTTTACCCCTAAATGACCAAAATGCCCTTACTACTAAACTTTCCAAAAATTCCATCCATGTCCAATTTTTGTCCATAGACTTAGAAATTGGTAAGATTGCTATTTTAGACCTCCTAATTAATATTTCAAAACAATTTCATACTAGAAACTTCTAGAATGCAAGTTTTGCAAATTATTCGATTTAGTCCCTAATTTCAATTTAAGCACTTTATGCATAAAATTTCTTCACGAAATTTTCACACAATCATGCAATCATATCATAGACCTCAAAAAAATCATAAAATAATTATTTCTATCTTGGATTTTGTGGTCACGAAACCACTATTTCGACTAGGCCCAAAATCAGGATATTACAGATGGACTCAATTTACGTCCTAGGAAAAATTACAATTTTGCCCCTAGCTCTTCCAAAAATTTCAATTTTGTCCCTAGGCCCGGAAAATGAAACTTGTACAAATTACTCCCTATTCCAAGCCTAACCAAAGCCCCATTACAAATTTTCTAGCACATGTTTACATAAAATTTTAGAATGTTTTCATCAAATTTTACAAGTTTGCATTTTAGTCCTTAAATCAAGTTTTCATCAAACATTACCTTGCAAAAGTTGTTTATCTATCAATAATCTTTCATTTTCTACCATAAATTTCTAATTTCCAGCATAATACATCCATCATCGATTTTCATACCTTGATAACTTTTCAAATTAATCCCTCAAATAGAGAGATTAAGCTATCCCGGTTCCAAAAATACCAAAATTACTAAAAACTGGACAAGAAAGCTTACCCAATTTGGCCTTGATAGATTTTTTTCTCTCTCCTAATGTTGCCACGTGTTTTTAGGTTGAAGATGACGAAACTAAGATGATATAATTCCTTTTCATCTTTTAATTAATCGTGTATTTTGGTATTTCCAATTTAGTCCCTTGTCTTTTTCTATAATTCCATGGATGAGTCACCATAAAAATCTACATACTTTTATTAATGGTCTAATTACCATATAAGGACCTTAATTTTTGAATTCCATAGCTATTTGATCCTTATAGCTACTAGAGTTCAACTTTCACATTTTATGCGATTTAGTCCTCGTAATTAGGCACTAAATCGATAAAATTTTCATATCAAAATTTTCATACGTTATTTCTATCATATTATGGGCCATATGGTAAAATAAAAATAAAATATATTTTGGATCGGATTTGTGGTCTCGAAACCACTATTCCGATTTCACTGAAAAATGGGTTGTTACAACTCTTCCCCTTTAGGAATTTTTGTCCCCAAAAATCTTACCAGTAAAAAGATTCAGGTATTGCTTCCTCATTTTTCCTCCGGTTCCCAGGTAGCCTCCTCAATACCATGCTTTTGCCGAAGAACTTTTACCAAAGCTACATTTTTATTTCTTAACTCTTTTGTTTCCCAAGCTAAGATTTTGATTGGTTCCTCACCATATTTCATATCAGGCTGGATCTCTACCTCTGTCAGAGAGGTAACATGTGAAGGATCAAATTGATACCATCGTGACATAGACACATGAAAAACATTATGAATCTGTTCAAGGTCTGGTGGTAAAGTTAACCGATATGCAACCGGTCCAATTCTTTCTGTAATCTCATATGGTCTAATGAATCGTGGACTCAATTTTCCTTTACGACCAAACTTGAGTACTTTTTTTCCAAGGTGACACTTTCAATAATACCTTGTCACCAACATGAAATTCTATTTCTTTTCTTTTTAAATCAACATAAGACTTTTGTCGATCAGAGGCTATTGAAACGCCCTAAATTTTAGGCCTAGAAGTATTAGGTCTTGATTATGGGAACAGTTAGGAAGCTGCTCATAAATATTTAGCTGTCCAAGAAAGTGACACAAGTGTGTATCTATTTTAGTGGTTAAGTGCTCTGGGAAGTTTATGAGAAGTCTTGTGTTCAAACCTGAGCAAGTGCAAAAAGTTTTGTTTTTAGAGGAATAATCATTGTCTCTAGGCAGTAGGCTTTTAAATAAATAAGGGAAGAACATGACAAAAGAGAGCCTGCTGGCCCAGGCGATAAGTGGCGTGTTACTATTATTTGAGGTCTGGAGTTCGAGTACCTGCACCAACATTGGATCTATTTTTATTGATTGGTCATGGAAGAGTTGTGTTTGATTGAACTTCTAAGTGGTTAAGTTGTGAGGGGATGGTTGTGGCCAAATTTTAAGGGATTATTAAGAAAATTTTGGTTGTTGGGGATTTCGGGAGTGTTTTGGGGAGAAAAATAAGGGAATTTGAGGATATTGAAGTGTTAGTGCCGAACTTGAACTCTGGTTCCTCAAGAGTTAGGTTTTGAGTGGTTTTTCTCTCCATTTTGTTTTGGAGTTAGGTTTTGAGTGGTTTTTCTCTCCATTTTGTTTTGTTTTTGCTGACTATTCCCGTCCCCAACTCTTTCGTTTTCATGGATTGTTCCTATTGAATTTTGTCTCCCGTTGCTGCCGATTTCTTCTTTTCTACTTATCACTCTACCGCTTGTTTCTTTGGGGCGATTGTTATCTTTTCTTTCTGAAGGCCGAATGTTACTGAGGTTTTGTTCTAGTTTTTCCACTTTTCTTCTCTGACTTTGTTTTTCCCAAATTGTCACTGCAGTTTACCTCTCCTCTTTCTTCCTCACTCTTTGTTTAGTCAAATTCTGGACTCCTTATTTGCTAAATTTTTGGACTCCCTATACTCTTTTTTCTAATGTCGAACTATCATCTTCCTATAGAACTATTGTTGTTTTTAGCCTCTTATTGATTTTCGGTAAGTATTCATTCCTTCACTGCTAGGTTATTTGAAGATTAGTTTTTAACAGGATGGTGTATTATTTGATCAGGAGTCAACCAAGGGACTGAGGACCGTCGTTGATGTGTTAAAGGAGAGGAATTGTTTCTTTGTTATTGGATTAACGGTATGAATAGCCCCACTGGGAGTTCGTAACACCCCTAACCTGTATCCGTCGCTAGATTAGGGTTACGAGACATTACCGATCAAATTACCACTCAATACGGTCATACAATTCAATCATGCACATAGTAATATACATAGTAATATTAACTCCTTTACAATAATTTTTTTTTGCTAAGTTTAACCAAATATAATCATGCATTGTATTTTATTCCAATACATGCACATATTATACTTAATATGAAATATCACATGGAAAATAAACCAAAACACATTCGGTAAAATCAACCTCACCAAATGATCAAGTATAAAATTTTTAAACATCAACGTTATGTACTCATTTTACCTAATTAATATAAACCATTTTAAAACACATACTACTAATCAAAGTATAATCAATTTACAAATTTAATAATCAAGCCAATTTATATATATTTATTTATTCACCTCATGAATTAGTCGGTTAACACAATAATCTAAATTAAACTATTTCCACAGCATAGTAAACACATATATTTTACACATAAATAATCTTTATAATAAGACCAATGCAACAAATTTAACATTAACATTTTACTAAACACTTGACTAAATGATTTAAACTATCATTGCCAAATCACAAGGTTGATTATAATCATCATATATAATTTCATCACATAACCGAATACACAACACTTTATAAACAGTTTCCAAATTGATTCATATATCAAACACACCTCATATAAGTACCATGAAACCTAATTCCCCACATGAACATATATCATGATCAAATCTATATAATCATAAACATCATTTCTAGCCGTTTGGATCCGAACCTATAAAGCCAATTTACAACCAAATACATATCCATTATTTTACCTCATCACCAAACCATTTTATACAATCATTCCGCACACATTATACCACATTTGATACTTCCAAAATAAGTTTAAGTCATAGCCACATACACACTAACTTTAACATTATAATCAAGCCATTTTCGCATGGCTATATATATATATATATATATATATATACAAACTTCAAAACCAAATATATCAAAACAAGTCTATACATGCCACATAACCAAATCTCAAAGCATTAGTTACCGAAATGATAACCGGATAGTGTGATGACATCTCCAACAACTTCCAACTCGAGCAATTCTCTGAAACTCTAAAGACATAGGAAAAAACACACAGAGTAAGCTTCGAGAGCTTAGTAAGTCATAAGCAAATAATATTAATATCAACTTAGTTTAATCAAACTAATTTATACTATCATGATCACATTTATTTTCAAGCTCACAATTTCATATATAACATATACTTCCATGTACAAATTTTACCTTGACCAAATATACATGTATCTATTATCAAAATAACATACCCTTTCAAAGCCATATTATCAATGTATATATAACAGAACATTTAAACTCTTATATGCATATCTTCATAAATCAAACCATAATAACATGTATTTATACATAATATGTGGCCGAATATATTTTAAAATTTCCCAAATATGAAAACACATACATTTCATTTACAAAATCACATATACTTTTCATTTGGCCAATTATAGATTTTCATATACATATATACTCTCATTTATGTCATGAATACATAAGCAAACCGAATATATACTTTCACATATGCATACATATAATTCACATTAACATGTAACATTTATATCATTAATTCGAACATTCCACTTGCCATAATTTCATAATTTAGTATGAATACATACCTGAGCCTTTTAAATCGATTTTTCATGCGTCAGAAAATAGCATCACATAACATTTTTATCACATATCTTTTAGTCAATTTACCTTCATTTCAAATAAATAAACCACATTCACATACCTGATCACTTTAGCTCATCTAACACATTTGATTACTTTTACCGTTGTTCACATAAAATTTGCTAGGCATAAAGCCTAGTATAATACACCAGCACAGAGCTTGCTAGGCAATAAGCCTGATATAATACACCGACATATAAAGCCTGCTAGGCAATAAGCCTGATATAATACACCGACACAAAGCCTGCTAGGCAATAAAGCCCGAATATCACTGATACAAAGTTGGTCTTACATATAATTCATATTTTGGAAATCCTAATTATTTCTTAATTTTCATATTAAGCTTTCCAAACATCATATCTCAATTGAATCGAACCTGTTCACAAATCTCATAAACATTTATACATTCGGCTATATAACTAATAAAAATTCACACAATTAAGTTCAGCATATAAAGATCATATACATTCAAATTTTACAATGTTTATTGCTCATAGACTTACCTCGGACAACGGTAATCGGAACGAGACAACTAATCAACTACTTTGATTTCCCCCCGATCCAAATCCGAATTCCACTTTTGCCAATCTAATTAATATCAAAATTAACTCACTTATTCAACATTTCATTAAATTTTATCTAAGGACACATAATTTGGGCATTTTGCATTTTATCCCTAACATTTCACATTTTCATAATTTAGTCCCTATTTCAAAATAACACAAATTACTCAAAATTTCATCAAACCCATGTTAGGCCGAATTTACCTTAGGTCTCTAGCAACCCATTTCTTTCATTTATTTCATGTTTTGACTCCTCAATTTACAAATTTCTCAATTTAATCCTTAATACACATTTTTATAAAAAAATCACTTAATTAAACATGAAAATCAAACATCAAAGATTTATTATTCATCATCAAACAAAAATTTCATCACATAATAAACAATGGAAAGTCTCAAATTCTTCATTCAATCCAAAAATTAAGGCATGGGTTTACTAGTACTCGAAGCAACGATCTCAAAACGTAAAAATTATCAAAAACTGAGTAGAACACATACCCGAATTAAGCTTCCAAAGGTGCCAAATATTCAAAGCTTCCAAACTCATATTTTTATTTTCATATTCAGCTATGGAGAAAGATGATAGCATAAAAAGACAAAAAACATGGCTTTTGATTTATTTAATTAGACTTTTTCTTTAACATTTTACCATTTTACCATTAAAATAAATTCATATTTACACAAATGCCAAACCAAATATCATCCACTATCTCATAAATGGGCTATTTACCATTTAAGGCCATCATATTAAAAAGCCAAGGCCAATTACACCTTTAACTAATAGCATGCAACTTTTACGTTTTATGCGATTTAGTCCTTTTTATTAAATCAAGCACACAACGATAAAATTTTCGTACGAAAATTTCACACATATCAATTCACATACTTTAAAAATAGAAAATAATATTAAAATATTTTTCTGACTCAGATTCGTGGTCCTGAAACCACTGTTCCAACTAGGGTCTAAACCGGGCTGTTACAGAGTTGGATAACTTGTTTTAGGCTAAGATTAACTCGCCTGTGTGGTGACTAATGGAATGGCTTTTTGATCAAATATTAGGTAACTAGGGTGCTCCCGTGGGATTAGGCGACAAAAACAGGCCAGGTGTGTAAAACACTGTCCAAACTATAGATCAGCAAAAAGTCAAAAAATGTAATCTTTGATGCCACATGGGCGTGCACTCGTTTGTGTGGTAATCCGAACGCAGAAACGTGGGTGTTCGATCTTAGAGGCCACCATGAACGATTTCATGGGCTTAGGCCATTTTGGGCCATGTTAGGCCGAAATGGGCCCCACACAGGTAATTTGCAAGGATGTGTGGAGAATATAGGGCCAGGCTATGTAATCCACAAGGCCAAGCCCATTTTTGGGCTTTATGGGCCACACGGGCGTGTGAGCCCACATGGGCTCGTAATGTGGGCTTTGGGCCCATTTTCTCTGTTTGACTGTTAAGGTTGCACAGGTCGCCCGAGACGACTGTGGACTTACTGTGAGGTTGATAAGTATACCTAGACCCTTAAATTGGTAAAATGACTATTTTGCCCTTATGTGGTAAAATGACTGTTTTGCCCTTATGTGGTAAAATGACTGTTTTGCCCTTTTGTGGTAAAATAAATGAAATGCCCCTACATGGTAAATTGACTATTTTGCCCCTATGTGAGGTATTTATATATATGTACATGTACGACTGTATTTTAGCTTGCTATTTAAAATGTAATGGATACATGTATGATTCTATGATATGACATGACATGACTGTATGATGCATTGCGTGGGGATGGGTTTATTATGATTGGACGAAGTGTATCAGATCGCAACTTCTCTGTTTGTAAATCACCGATGGCTTTAAGCCTATTATCTTTGCGACTCTCATTGCAAATACTATTTAGTGTTGTAACCGGTGCTAATTCTGGAGTGTAGGGATGGGTGGGTTGATTATATCCCCACATGGAGTGTAGGGTTGGACGAAGATGGTGTGTAGAGGCTGGATGGGTAGGACTTGCATACTGTTTAAATTGTTACCGCTTTTGCATCATTCATTGCACTATTTTTTAGCATTGCAATGGGCCAAGGCCCGAACATATGACTATTTTTGTATTGAGATGGGCTAAAGCCCAAACTGATATTGCCACTGTTACTAAAAAAGGCTTAGGTCCAGACTGTTTTTGCTCACTGTATGTTGACTGTCTATTTATTAAGGGATTACACATTGAGTTTTCGTAAACTCACCCTTCGCATTTAATCAGACGGGTAATCCCCACCTTAAGCGATCGGTCTTTGCGAGGGGGCTCGAAGGTGGTCGCATTAAACCTGTACTTACTATCATATTGGCTTTATTTTCACAAGTAGTTTAATTTGGGTATTTTTATGTAATAAGGCCTCTCTGGATTTTATTTTTAATTGGGGATTTATATTTGTTTTGTTTTAATACTGCTAGCAGTAGGAAAAACATGCGGGTTTCAAAAAGATAAATGTTTTTCAAAAATACCACGAATACGTAAACGGTTTTAAGAGGTACCGTAAGAAAATAACGTTTTACAAGTAATTGCTAGTACGCAACTGTTTTAAAAAGCTTCTACTACAAACAAGATTTTGAAATTAATAACGTTTTAAAGTGAATACTTTTGATAGTAACGAGAGTTTTAAAATCATCTTTTAGATCACACAAAGAGGCTTAATAAAGATTGGGCTTTTCAAACGATATCACGTTTTACAAAAATCACTTCAATGTGACATCGTCAGATTTGGCCATAACGTCTAGGCCGAGTTTGGGGTGTTAGAGTTACGTTCAGGCTGTCTCAAATTACTTTTACTTTTTCTTCAATCTCTCAGACCAAGTCAACTCCGTGTAACTTTTTCTCACTGAGTTCTGTCCAATACAATGGAGTTCTACATTTGTGCCCATACAAGGCTTCATACGGTGCCATTTTAATACTAGACTGATAACTGTTATTATAAGCAAATTCAATTAGAGGCAAATACCTTTCCCAGTTACCTTCAAACTCGAGTATACAACACCGAAGCATATCTTCCAAGATCTATATTACCCGTTCAGATTGAGAATCTATTTGGGGTTGAAATGCATTACTAAAGTGTAGCTGAGTACCCAAAGCTTCTTGTAATTTGCTCCAGAATCGAGAAGTAAACTGATGATCTCTATCTGAAATAATAGAGACAAACACTCTATGCAACCTGACTATCTCAGAAACATATAACTCAGCCAATCTATCCAAGGAAAAATCCATACATACTGGGATAAAGTGTGCAGACTTTACCAATCGATCAACAATTACCCAAATGGCATCTTTCTTCTTTGGAGAACGGGGTAGTCCTATTACAAAATCCATGGTAATTCTTTCCCATTTCCATTCTGGTATTGTAACTGGCTGTAATAGTCCAGAAGGCAACTGATGTTCATTCCCGACCACCAGTACATATTTTTCAGATCGTTATACATTTTATTACTACCAGGATGAATAGACATGTTACCATTATGAGCTTCATTCAAGATCTTCTGTACTAGTTCAAAATCTTTCAGTACACATACTCTGCCTCTGAATAACAAACAACCATCAGTCCCAATTTGAAAGTCTAAATTAGGAGTCGATTCACTCTGTACCTGTCTTGCTTGCAACTTACTATCACTTATCTGAGCTTCAGAAATTTGCTATAAAAACGTTGGTCTAGGTTTTAACTCATCTATGATTGAACCATCATCAGACAATGACAATCGAGTGTTCATTGCTTAGAGAGCATACAGGGATTTTCTGCTCAAAGCATCTGCCACTACATTGGCTTTCCCCGGATGATAGTCAATACCAAGATCGTAATCTTTCAGCAATTCCAGCTATCTGCGCTGTCTCAAATTCAAATATTTCTGTGACATCAAATATTTTAGGCTTTTATGATAAGTGTATATGTGACATTTCTCACCGAACAAGTAATGCCGCCAAATCTTCAATGCAAACACTATAGCTGCCAAGTCAAGATCATGCATCGAGTAATTCTTTTCATGCGGCTTTAGCTGTCGTGAAGCATAAACTACCACTTTACCATCTTGCATCAAAACACAGCTATTCTGTAACTGTACTTTTAGCTCTTTCAACTTGGTAAGAGCCATTTTGTAAAGTGTTATGGATATCGGTTTCATTCCCAGAACAAGATCTATAGAGAATTTCACTTCTCTTTCTAGTGGCAAACCAGGTAATTCTTCTGGGAATACATTAGGAAATTCACTTACTACTGGCACTGACTGAATCTTTGACTCTGACACTTTAGTATCCATTACATATGTAAGATAGGCATCATACCCCTTTCTGACATATTTCTGTGCTGATATTGCTAAAATCACATTAGGTAATCCATCCAGTTTATCAGATTCAACACGAAGCAATTCACCATTCTAACATTTCAATACAATATATTTTTGCTTACAGTTTACCACTGTATCATATCGGGTTAACCAATGCATTCTCAAGATCACATCAAATTCATCAAATGGCAATAACATCAAGTCAGCCGAAAAACAATAATCTTTTACCACCAACGGGCAGTTCTTACAAACATTGTCCACCATAACCCACTAGCCTAGAGGGTTTGAAACTTTAACCACAAATTCAGTGAATTAAACAGGTAAATTTTTAACAGACACTAGATTCGTGCATATATATGAATATGTGGAACCAGGGTCAAACAATGGAGTAATATCAGTATCAAGTAAAGAAAATGTATTAGTAATGACGTCTGGCGCAGAGGCATCTTCTCTAGCACGAATAGCATATGTTCTGATAGGTGCTCGTGCCTCAAATCTAACTGTTGTATCCTTGGTAGTACCTCGACTACCACTAACATTACCAGGATTGCTCAGCCTTGGAGCTGGTTCTATCTCTTGTTCAACTCTTTCGGGACAATCCTTGAGAAAATGGTCAAGTGAACCACATCTGAAACAAGCTCCACTTCTAGACCGACATTCCCCATGATGAAACTTGTTGCAATGTTTACATTTCAGTTTGGGATTTTTGACACTGCCCATACTGGTAACAGATGGAGTTGAAGACCTCGGGTTAGATAGTTGAGAGCCTCGCTCTCTTCCAAAGTATCCTGTAGAAGTGGTCACACGATCATAATACTTATTTAATTTCTAAGAATCAAATGATTGTGACTTACTCATAGCTCTTTTTCCAGATACCCGAGCCTCTCTTTTGGCTTGTTTCTTTTCTTTACTCAGTTTCTCAGCTTTGTGTGCTCAGCCGGCTAACGTCGCAAATTCTCTTATCTCAAGAATCTCAATCAATAACTTGATATCTTCATTCAGGCCCTCTTCAAAACATTTACACATTTTAGCCTCTGTTAAAATCGATTCCCTGGCATAGTTGCTCAATCAAACAAATTCCCATTCATATTCAGATCCTGCTTGAGTTCTACAAATTCTTTCTTTTTCTGATCCATGAACCTCTAACTAACATATTTCTTTCTGAATTTAGTCTGGAAGAATTCCCATGTAATATTCTCTCTAGATACAACTGATGTTATAGTATTCTCCCAATGATAAGTCGTATCTTTCAATAGTGACACTACACATTTCAGGCACTCAACAGGTGTGCAGGACAGTTCATCAAAAATAGTATTTTCAGGCCAGAACTCGGCCCTTTCCGGATCATTATCTGCAGTAACCCTAAATTCTGCTGCCCCATGTTTGTAGATTTTATCTATTGGAGGCTTACCAATCCTAACTGGTTCAGCACCCTGTGGTACCTCAGGAACCAGTTGAGGAGCAAGTGGGGGAGGTCGTTGTATAGCGGGGTTTGCTCTTAAGTACTGGGTAAACCATTCATTCATCATTTGAAAAAAGGCTTGTTTTGCCTCCTCACTTCAACCCTCAGACACGGGCCTTTCACTACTAGACGCAAAGGTGACTCTTTGAACTGAAGCTGAACCATTGCTCTTAGCTTCCTCGGATTCAGCTCTAGCTTGGTTGGATGGCATTACTATATGAAAATCATATTTAAAAATGACCAGGAGTCATCACACTATCACAATTTATATAATGGCATGTATAGCTAAACTCGTGTCTGCTACGTCAAATCTGAGAATCGACTAAACCGTAGATCTGATACCACTAAATGTAACACCCTTAACCCGTACCAGTCGCTAGAATAAAGTTTCAGAGCATTACCAGAACATTTAAAACATTTTTCAATTCATTCGTGCAAGTTACTATTTATTAATCGAGATTATTTATAACGTCCTTTAATTAGACCCTCGAGGTCCAATGCAAGCCTTAAAATGGAATCAGGACTTCCAAGAATTTTTTACGAAATTACAATATTTTTCCAAGTTGCAGGGCTCACACACCCGTGTGGTCCAAGGGACACGTTTGTGTTAGAGGCCGTGTTCGACCCCGTGCACACACGGCCATGCCACACGCCCGTGTGCTTAATTAATTTAATTCGAATTAGGTGCAGGTTTCACATGGCCAAGACACACACTCGTGTTCCAGGCCATGTGGCTCACACGGCTGAGACACACGCCCGTGTCTCTGCCCATGTGCCCAATTCTGAGCATTCTTTTTCTCAAAATTTAGGTGCAGGGGACACACAGCCTAAACACATGCCCGTGTTACTAGGTCGTGTGTCACTCACGGTCTAGACACACGGTTTAGACACACACCCATGTGGACAAAATGCATCCATTTCCTAACTTCATTTCTCACCCAAAATCACCCAAAAACCTTCACATAAAACACTCAACCAATCCCAACCAATTCAAGTATTTAAAGTAAGCAATTTCATCATTTAACAAGGCATACCATTTCATGCATACATGATTACCAACTCATCTTATCTTAACTTAGGCATTAATAACATTTGATCACATGAACTTAGCATAACACATGTGGAAATATATGTATGTACCATAATAGCTTACTAATTCATATCCCAAAATGAGCCATCACTAGCCATTCCAATGGCTAGGTTACAAAATGACATTTCAAGCCTTTGTTGGCCAAGTTTCCCTATACATGCCATTACACCAAAATGATTTCACTAAATATACCCAAAATGCTAGGTTGATAGTGAGACGATGCTTCAACAATCTTCAAACCTTAACGAGCTTCCGAGCACTATAAAATAGAGGAAAAATAAAAGGAGTAAGCATTAAATGCTTAGTAAGTTCTTATAATAGAAACTAAATTTACCAATCTTGTTTAATAAATCTAAGCATACATAACATGTTTCCATCCATTTGGCTAAATTGCCTAAACACATACAATCAATCAAACATGTTGGGCAATAAAATCTTCATATCAGTCGAGTAACATAGATGGGCTCATCAAGCAATGTTCTTTCTAGACATTATCATTTTATCTCAAGATTTTCATGCCAAGTCAAGAGTTATATGTCCATTGATCATTGAAATTCTGATGAACACTCAAGTAATACACTCAAGGTGTACGATTCATTAATCTGTCAATTCTTATCGAGGGTATGTAAACGGAAATATATATAGGATTTCTCCTATGTAATTTATCACCTTTTTACTTAAAATTGTTGTTAAAACTAAGTAATTGTTTAATAAATTAATGAAATATCTGAAAATATGAAATTAGGACATAGAAATTATTACAATGTGGTTTTATGCTTTATTATATAGTTTTCATGCAATAAATGGCTTATTTTATATTAATTTGAATATATTCTATTTTTTAAGACATAGAGTGGACCATGCATGATTAAATTAAATAATAAAATATAAAATTATATTTAATAATTCATTTTAAAATATTTCATTAATAAATTGGGTTTTAAATTAATTAATTAAATTGGATAAATTTTATTCTTTGGTCCTCTAACTTGTTAATTTATTCTGGACAGGTCTGATAGCTTTGCTGGATTACAAAACCGTCCAAATTTGGGACCAAGTCAACACAAAATTCGGTTGCACATGGCTATCCATAAACCACTTTTTGGTTTAATTGCACAAGGTCCTTGAAAAGTTAAAGAAATTAGATATTTACCTGAAGAATTTCACTTGACCAAGTTTCAGTCCTAAGTTGTTGTGGCACTCAAATTGACCAAAAATCAAGCAAAAATCAGCTCAACTTCTTCAGTTTATGGTCGGCCACCCATGCAAGATGCTTCAAAAGATGAAAACCCCCATTTTTAGTAAACTATCCCCCTTTCCTCACCTATAAATAAGACCTCATTCTCACATTTCTACTCATCCCTCATCATTTATCATTCTCTCCTCTCTAAATTCTCTTAGCATTCTTCTTTTCTCCCCACGCCTATCATCATCTTTTCATAAAGATTTTAGCATTTGAGCCTCTTAAAGAACCCTTGGTTAGCCACCTTGGAGAGCCATCAGCAAAGGAGCGAAGCAAAGGAACGAAGGAGCCTCGTCAGTCAGAGTCTTGGGTGATAGCCACTCTGAATTGGGTTTAATCTTTCTTTTCTTTAATTTAATTTGAAGATTTTTGCTATGTGTTCTTTGTTCTTGTTTACAAAAATGTTAGCTTAATTTTATTTAAGCTAGGATGATTACTTTGATTAAATAATATTTATTAGATTCATGCTTACAATGTTTGTGCCTCAATTGATCATGTTTTCAATTAAATTGATCATGTTTTCAATTAAAATCAAGTCCGTATTTCGTTCATACGTGATTGAAATGCACCTGAATTAGCTGAGCGATCCTAACCAGACAACGGCTAGTGGACGCATAATTGAAATGTGCATGCTCAATTTAGATCCTAACCCGATTAAATTACAGGTTGCATAATAACCTTAACCAAGCTCTGTGATTTGCATAGTTTTTAGATTTGTGTGATTAAACTGTTCCAAACCTAACACGTCCCTGTTACCTCGCATGAATGCTAAGAAACCCTTCCCTGTTACCTCGCATGAATGCTAAGAAACCCTTAGTAAATAAGGATCAGTAAAATGCGTATTTACTAAGTAAAGGATTTTGAAAGGACCTAATGTGGTTTCCAAACTCATGAAAGATCGAGTTGCCATGAAATTTTTTTCCGAATATTATTAAGGGTGTTGATAATAAGTTGAGTTTGATTAAAGTAATTGTCCTAGTTTATTTATGTTATAATTGTTTCAAATTGTGTTTAATTTTGCTAAAATCTATTTCATTCATATAGTTTGCATACTTAGGTTAATTTGCATTAGGGACCATTACATTTAGTCTAATATATTTTAATCATCACTTCTCAATTAAATTATGTTTTTATTTACCAAATTGTTAATATAATTTTACAAATTAAGTGACTTAGCACAAATACAATCCCTGTGGAGACGATAACTCGATACTTACTTATTACTTGATAACGACTGTGTACACTTGCACAAACCTACTTGTTACAGGGTACCCATTAGGGTGCTTAACCAAGGAACACACTCATGAGCCACATGTCGTATAACAGGATTACCAGTCCAAGCTAAATACTTTATATAGCGTATGCTCACAAGAGCTTAATTAGGGTTACCAGTCTAGGCTAAACCCTAATCATAATGTATGTTCGAAAGGTATTATATCAGGATTACCCGTCTGGGCTAAATCCTTTATATAACAAGGTTATTGGGATTACTCGTCCAAGCTAAATCTCGTCCACAATAAATGTAGGACCTTATTAATTTCTGGAAAGTATATACATTCATCGAAATTCAATGTTCAATCGGGACTTAACCCTTTATCACCATTTCAAGCATGTATAAATTTTTCCATCATAACATACAAGTAAGGCACATTAACATAAATCTCATTACATACAATACAACATTCAATTTACATAATTACATATCCAGTTAAGTTACATGAACTTACCTCGACACTCGTTCGCGTAAAAATTTACTAATCCGAAATCTTTTCCTTTTCTCGATCTAACCTCGAGTTTTTGTTTTTTGGATCTATATAAATAAATTTAATCATTAATTCCATATATTTCATACTTAGACGAACTCAATTTACGTCCTAGGAAAAATTACCATTTTGCCCCTAACTTTTCCAAAAATTTTGATTGTCCCTAGGCCCAGAAAATGAAACTTGTACAAATTACTCCCTATTCCAAGCGTAACCAAAGCCCATTACAAATTTTCCATCACATGTTTACATAAAATTTCAGAATGTTTTCATCAAATTTTACAAGTTTGCATTTTAGTCCCTAAATCAAGTTTTCATCAAACATTACCTTGCAAAAGTTGTTTATCTATCAATAATCTTTCATTTTCTACCATAAATTTCTAATTTCAAGCATAATACATCCATGACCCATTTTCATACCTTGATAAATTTTCAAATTAATCCTCAAATAGAGAGATTAAGCTATCCCGGTTCCAAAAATACCAAAATTACTAAAAAGGGACAAGAAAACTTACCCAATTTGGCCTTGATAGATTTTTTTCTCTCTCCTAAGGTTTCCACGTGTTTTTAGGTTGAAGATGACGAAACTAAGATGATATAATTCCTTTTCATCTTTTAATTAATCATGTATTTTGGTATTTCCAATTTAGTCCCTTGTCTTTTTCTATAATTCCATGGATGAGTCACCATAAAAATCTACATACTTTTATTAATGGTCTAATTACCATATAAGGACCTTAAGTTTTGAGTTCCATAGCTATTTGATCCTTATAGCTACTAGAATTCAACTTTCGCATTTTATGAGATTTAGTCCTTCTCGTAATTAGGCATTAAATCGATAAAATTTTCATATCAAAAATTTCATACGTTATTTCTATCATATTACGGGCCATATGGTAAAATAAAAATAATATATATTTTGGATCGGATTTGTGGTCCCGAAACCACTGTTCTGATTTCACTGAAAAATGGGCTGTTACATAACCTAGTAAAGGAAATGAAATAAAGTCAATATCCAACTCATCTTTTACTCTGTCATCTTTTTTTTTTTACATGAACTGCTCCGTTCCTTCTTCGATATTGGACTCCATGGTTCAAATATAAAATCTAGAAACTCAAGCAAAACGGGTCATTGAATATTTTCGTAAAAGCTCTTCTTATTGAGTCATCCCGTATTTTTTAATATCTCCAGTAAGCTTGTTGCTGCCACTGCATATGTTGCATTATGTCCATCAACTTTGACAACTCATCTCGAAGATCTGGGCGAGGCGATTGAGTTCTGAATGTCGAGTTCCATGCTTCGACATCGTCCACTTAGAACCCGAAACTATAAGTTCCTTAAGAATTTCATGCAATTTTTCAGCGTCAATATTTCTCATCAAAAAGAATATTCATCGTCTTTAAAATCATGTAATTCAAAGAATTCATTAATAGCGTTTGAGCTTTTTGGCACCTTGATTCCTGGGACAGAAACTTCTGTTAATTCGCTTGAAGTCAAATTCGTATAAAATTCACGAACTAACTCTTCATCTGCACTAGGTTGTTTCTCACAATATAGCTCCCCATTAAGAGTTTCAGCAATTTGTCAAATGCGCGCCATGAAATTGATATAGTTGCTTTATTTCAGTGTAAAGCCTTTTTCAGGGTGCATTTGTTGATTCTTGAAAACGCTATCGTATCTCGCTTTGGCTTCTTCATAGTGAAACTTGTTTTGTGATTTTTCAATTTGGACAGAGGCACGAGTTCTTTTGTGAGGCATGATTAACCACTTTTGTATAGGAGAAAAACTCAAAGAAAATAAATATAAAGCTAAAGAGGTCGATTTAGGGATGGTTGGAAGGTGTCTTGATCGTGTAGTGTGTGCAAGGCAAACATGAGGCACGACTGTAACACCCCTTACCCGTATTCAATGCTGGAACAGGGTCCGAGGTATTACTGGACTTACCACACAAACAATCATACAATTCCGAGCCATAAATTTACGTCCAAATTAAGACCATTTGCAATTAATCATAAAGTCCCTAATACGAGCCTACGAGGCCCTAAACATACTTTGGGAGTGGTCCGAGACTAAACTGAGAACTTTAGAAATTTTTTCAACTAAACAGGGGTCACACGCCCGTGTAGGTAGGCCATGTGGTCACACACGCCCGTGTCCCTAACCCGTGTAACTCTCTATTTTACAATGCATGAACAAATTGATGTCACATGGCCAAGTCACATGCCCGTGTGCTAGGCCGTGTGGGTAATTTAATTTTCATGAAATAGGTGTAGACTTCACACGGCTAGGGCACATGCCCATGCTTGAGGCCGTGCCGTCCACACAATTAAGACACACGCCCATGTCTCTACTCGTGTGCTCAATTCTGAGCATTCTGTTTCTCAAAATTTAGGTGCAAGGGACACACGGCCAGAACATACACCCATGGGGCAGACCATGTGTCACACATGGCGTAGACACACGCCCGTGTGTCTACCCATGTGGACAAAATAAAAGCTATTTACCAAGCCATTTGTCACCCTTATTCACACATACACATACACCAACTCAATGGTACAAAACATAATATACTTAGGCAACCAAAACACCCACAAATATGACCTACCCATGCCAACACAATAGTAACATCTATCATTCTCACAACATTTATTATGTCCTAAATCAATATGTAAATTTTACATTCATTAAGCCTCAATTAACTACTTTCAAGACACCTAATTGTGCACAAATTTATCATATCATCAATAGATCACATTTCCATACATTTCACATTCATGCCATGAATCGCATTCCATCATTCACCAAGCATACCATGACCATAAAGACATATATGAATATACTTAGGCTTACAACAATGTTAGCCAAGATAAGACAATTTACATGGTTAAATATCAAATCAAGCCTTTGACAATTACAAGCCAATGCATTGGCTAAAATCATAATGACACATACCAAGTCCCTATACATGCCATACTTCCAAAATACTAAGATCATCAATACCTAAAAATGAATGTTTGATAGTGTGATTCGAATCTCCGACGATCTCTGATCCAAGCTAGCTTGGAGACACTATAAAAACATGGAAAATAAATAGAGTAAGCTATATAGCTTAGTAAGCTCGTATGCAAGAAATAAGCAACCTTACCATGCATATAACATTTAAATATTATAACATAATTAAATATAAATTTACCATAGTCTCATAATCATAACTCATTCCACCACAAAACTTACATCATATTCATTGTTTCAAGCATTTAATACACATTGGCTTTATGTACATACCTGAACCATCTAGAAATGAATTTACACATACTCTCATCTTTGACATACCCGTGAACCACTCGAAATAATAATGTCGGATACTCGGGAAATTTTTGCACACTAAGTGCCACATATGTAGCCAAACCTACTCAAGTCTCATATCATATAGTTGCTCGCTCTCGAGCTATCAACGGGCCTGCTCACACAAGCTGTTAGTCAAGACGCAGCTACTCGGTGCTCTCACATAAGCTGTTAACTAACCGCAACATATGCCGGTATACTCAACCACCGGTAGGACGTACGAGACAAGTATCCGGATCACATAATCACATAACACATGGTAACCCTAGTGACATGTCACTTGTATCCTAATCTATTCCTAAGGCTCAACGAGACATCTTACTTGCTGAATCGTCGTCGAACTCGTTCGCAGAATTATACTCATTCACATAATCAAACATACAATTCATGCATTATTAAAGTATTTAAGTACAATTATTCTAAATCTTATTTTTAACATACGAACTTACCTAGGTACAAAATTGCTAATAGTTCGATTTAGTCCACAACCTTATTCTTTCCTAGGTCTAGGTCAGAACCTCGTCTTTCTTGATCTATAATACCACATTTAACTCATTCAATTATCACATTATGCAATTTAATCCCAAAACACCTTATGGCAAAATTTACATTTTTGCCCCTGACTTTTTAACTTTTTACATTTTAATCCCTAGGCTCATAAAATGATTTTCATTCAATTTCATCACACCCAAGCCTAGCCAAACCTATTCCTTGCTCATAACAGCCCACATTTTTCATTTCTTCACATTTTTACACACATTTTACAACTTTTACAAATAGGTTCCTATTTGACATTTTCGTAAAAAATCACTTGGTAAATGTTATTTATCTAACACCAAACATGTATTTTCTACCATTAAACATAAAAATAAACAAATATTCAACATGGGTAAAATTTTAGACTTCATCTTTCTTTCAAATTAGTCCTTGAAATAACTAGATTAGGTTGAGACAACTTCAAAAACATAAAAATCATGAAAAACGGGGCAAGAACGGACTTATAATTGAGCTTGGAAGCTTGGCCAAAACCCTAGCTATGGAGACTTTTCAATTTTTGGCTAAAGGGACTAAATTGAAGAAGATGGACACTTTTATTTTATTTATTTTCTCTTTATTAACCAAATGACCAAAATGCCCTTAATGTTAAACTTTGAAATTTCACCTAACCATATCCATTTTGGTCCAACTCAAAGTATAATGGTCTAATTACCATTTAAGGACTCCAATTTAAAATTTCATAGGGATTAGACACCTCTAGCTTCTAGAACACATATTCTGCACCTATTGCAATTTAGTCCTATTAGTCAAATTGGACACTCTATCGATAAAATTTCTTAACAAAAATTTCACACAATCATTCAATCATACTGTAGACCTTAAAGAAATAAAAAAATAAATATTTCTACTTTATATTTGTGGTCCTGAAACCACTATTTCGATTTGACCCAAAAATAGGTCATTCTATATGATTTTGGTCTTGCGTGCGTGGTGGAGTGGAAGTGGCAATGGCATGTGTAGAGTAGCTTGGAGCCAGGAGTGAGGGCAGGTACGGTGACAGGAAGCAGTTGTTGGGCTGGTGCTCGAGTAGGTGCGTCGAGCGAGTGCGTATAGGAGCAGCAGGGCTTAGCGTGAACGATAGCAGTAGTGTGCAGAAATAGCTGTAACACCCCTTACCCGTGTCCTATGATGGAACAGGGTACGGGGCATTACCAGACTTAAACACAAACAATCATGTAAGCCGGGCCATAAACTTTCATTTATATTTCGAAACATTCAATAACATGTACATAGTCTCTTATTTGGGTCTACGAAACCCAAAACATACTTTAGAAGGGGTTCGAGACTAAACTAATAATCTCCAAAAGTTTTACATCACTTAGAAAATTTTTCATGTTTGGGAGAGTCACACGCCCGTGTGCTAGACCGTGTCTTCCACACGGCCATGTCTCTGCCCATTGTACCAGCTCATAGGCTATTTTCCAAGCCTTTTTGTCACCCTTTACATGCACACACACAAACATGAACCCAATAGCATTCAACATCCTCAATTATTATGCAGACATTTCATTTACCCATCAACATACATGTGTCATACATTCTCACATTAAACCAAGTCTAGACACACCATATCTTATTCATTTGGGTTTATCAAATACCTTACTACTTATACCTTTATACCATAGTTATCTTCATGTCCATTTAATTCCAATCTATCATCAAGTATACACCTTCTAGCCAAGTCATATCTTTATATAGTGTCCACATTTCACATGCATAAAATAATATGCTTGACTAAGACATTCCACACCAATTCCATATTCAATTTAACATTATTACTATTTCTCACTTTATACCATTGTACCATGGTTACCAAACTATCTATCAAACATCCATGTTCAAGCCATTATCATTTTATTTCCCTATTACACATTTAATTCATGGTCATGACCACCTCGATTGGTCATAAAACATGCATTCAACACACATGACATATTACTATCCATGTATGGCAAACAAACATATTCACATCACAATTATTAAACATAACATGAATAGCTAGATTTACAAGCCATAATCAATAGCTCAATATAGGCCAATACATTTTGCCAAATTATAATAACACATGTTATAAACAAGGTCCCTATACATGCCACTCACTTGATGTTTCTAACATATGTATCAATACTCCATAGGTATTGGCTTGATAGATTGATGCTGCCTCCGATGATCTCCAACCCCGAGCCGACCTGAGAACACTAAGGAAATGGAAAGGAGGGTGTAAGCTTTACGCTTAGTAAGCTCGCATGAAAAATAATAAGCAATGTATTAATATGCTATTTTCAAATTCTTTCCATTTATTCAAAGTCCAGTCAAGCTGTTTTCTCGAGTCATAGTCACTTAATTATTTATATCTGGATCTATAGAACTCCAAATTAAGATCCGCTAATTTTCCCTGAAACTAGGCTCACATATCTTCTTACCATAACATTTTCAGAATTTTTGGTCCAGAAAATAATTACATTTGATTCTATAAAGTCACCCCTATTTTTCTATCTAATAGTTTCAAACCCTCTTCACTAAAAATTAATTATCTCCTCATAAAAGATTTGGATGATGTTTCTATTTATTTATTTTGAAAATAGACTCACTGAGGATTTTAAGCATATAAATTATAACCCACAAATATTTTTGTACAATTTTTAATGATTTTCCCAAATCAGGACAGGGGATTCTGAAATTATTCTAACCCTGTCTCACAAAAGTTCAAATATCTCATAATTTGGAAACAATTTTCTTACACCGTTTCCTTTATATGAAAGTAGACTCATTAATATTTAATTTCATATCTTATTCAATCTCTAATTCAATTTCCACTATTTTTAGTGATTTTTCAAAGTTACACAACTGCTGCTGTCCAAAACTATTTTATTACAAATTTCACTCTTACATAATTTCACTTACTCCATTCCATCTTACAGAAAGTTCACTCAACATTCGAGCACATTACTCATAAATTTCCACAAACATATACCTACACTTATTCGTTACATGGTCATGTTCACATGTATTTTCACTTAGTCGATTTCCCGTTGAACTCATCGGAATAATAACAGATACACGGTTGCCTGCACATATTACCACCTTGTAACTGAAGCTATCTGGTACGCATAGTAGCCTGCACTTAGTACTACACATGCAACCAACAGTCCGGTACACATAGTAGCCTGCACTTAGTACTACACACGTGACCTAACCATCTGATACACGTAGTAGCCTACACTTAGTACTACACACATGATCGAAGTTGCCGGGTACGTATAGTAGCTTGCACTTAGTACTACACATGCGACCTAACTATTTGGTACACGTAGTAGCCTGCACTTAGTACTACACACATGACCTAAAACCATCTTAAAGACATAGTGGCCTGCATTTATTACTACACTTGTGTTCTCACAATGGATCGTTTGTATCATTTCTATTCTGAAGGTTCAACCAGGAAATTCCTCACTTTCCAACATCTAACAAATTCATGCATAGTCTATTTTGATTTGTAATTTACATCAAATGATCATTCTATAGGCAACCACATCTTATATAATAACAAAAAAATAATAACATAAAAATAATCAATATATTATTTACATACCAACTCACTCGTTTCAAAGAAACAACATATTCTATCAATTTCCAATATATCCAATCATCACGTATCATGTTAACAACATTTGAGCTATCGATTACTTCATGGGGTTCATTACTTTCCTATACACAATATCATTAACATATAATTCAATATAGTCATAGCAAAGTGGATTTCAAGTATAATAACAATTACACGAATAACATGCTTATTTAGTCACACGAACTTACCTCGACACCAAAATAGCAAAAAGGAACCTAACCATCGATTTTCCATTTTTCACCCGATCTAGGTCCAGTCCTCGTTTTCCTTGATCTATAATATCACATTTAGTATAATTATTAGTCACATTATTTATGTGATCCAAAAATCATATTTTGGTAAAATTACATTTTTGCCCCTAAACTTTGTAAAAATTACACTTTTGCCCTTAGGCTCGTAAAGTGATTTTTATTCAATTTTATCAGTCTATAAGCCTACCCAAACCATTTTCATAACTATAGAAAACTACAATTCTCATCAAGACACCCTTTTATACCATTTTTACAACTTTTAAAAAATGGTCCTTTCGGACGTTTTCATCGAAAATCACTTAGTAAAAGTCATTTATTTAACACCCAACACTCATTTTATACCATTAGACATCAAAATGCATGCATGTCACAAATGGTTCAATTTTTAAACATGAACCCTTGCTCAAATTAATGGTAGAAATAGATAGATCTTGTTACGGGGATTGCAAAAACATAAAAATCATTAAAAATAGGGCTAGAACAGACTTAGAATCGAGCTTGGAAGCTTGAAAAACCCTAGCCATGGTTTCTCCATGCAAGTTTCAACCAAGAGGTTGAAGATGGAAAACAATTGGCTTTAATTTTGTTTTTAATTCATTTTAATAACTAAATGACCAAAATGCCCTTAATGAAAAACTTTGGAAACATGCCTAACCATGTCCATTTTTGTCCACCAACTTAACCAATGGTCTAATTACCATATAAGGACCTCCAATTTAAAATTTCATAACAATTGGACACCTCTAGCATGTAGAACTCAACTTTTGCACTTTTTACGATTTAATCCTTTTGACTAAATTGAGTGCCCAAACATCAAAATTTTTGAACGAAATTTTCAAAAAATCATTACGTGAAATTGTAGACCATAAAAATATAATAAAAATAAAATTTTCCTCATCAGATTTGCGGTCCCGAAACCACTGTTCTTAATAAATTGGTTCAGATTTGTGGACCATCAAATTTTCCTCATCGGTTGGATCAGTCTTTCAGTTTAACACAATTGGACCTCTTTTCAAAATTTAATTAATAATTCTTATTTAACCCAAAATAAATTGGATTAAAATTAAAATTAATTGTAATGCCCCAAAAATTCTTAATGTGTATTTTTGTGTGTTCGTGTTACACAAAATTATATGTTTGCTTCAGTGGTTAAGTCTACTGGGAAGTGTCTGAGAAGTCTTGGGTTCAAGCCTTAGCTTGGGCAAAACTTTTGTTTTTAAATGAATAAACCCTGTCTCTAGTCAGTAAGCTTTTAAATAAATGTGGGTATTTTATGTCAAAAAGAGCTTGCTGGTCTAGGGGATAAGTGGCATGTTACTGTAACCTGGGGTCTGAGGTTCGAGTCCTGCTTTGCGCATTGGGGTGTTTTATTTTGCTGTCGTTGCCATGTGGGTAGTAGAGGTTGACTGAAATACTGCAGAATTGAGTGGAGTTTGAATTTGGTAGTTGAGGGGATTATGTTGGAGGGATTTTAGGAGAAAAATATGGGATTTTGATAGGAGTGGGAGAGTAGTGCCGAATTTGAACTCCTGCCTCTCAGGATTTTTGATTTTGGTTGGCTCTTCTTTCCATTTTCAATTTCTGGCAAATTTCTTTCACTTTTAGAGGTCGAATTGTGCTAAGGGATTTTGGCTAGTATCGTTCGTTTTCATTTTTCGTCTTGACTTTTCCCTGCAGTTCTTTTTTTTACTGATTCCCCTTTTCTTTCTCTACTATTCTATCTGGCCTGCCATCCTTTTTGCCTTTAGCCGAATACTCCCACTTTCCTCTCTCTCAATCAATTTTTGCCTTTGGTCGAATACCCCATTCTCTCTCTCTCTCTCAATTCTTTTCTCTCTTCACCTTGTGGTTTTGGCTGAATACTCTGTCTCTCTTCTATTCTCTCAGTTTTGTAAATTGTTTTTCAACCAACTAGGTTCAAGCGCACGGTTATTCTCTTTCTCTCTTTTTCTGCCGTAATAGTCCTTCACCTAACACCTTCCTTTATTGTCGATTATTGCTAGGGGTGTGGTTGTGCTAGCCTTTGCCTCTGTCGTATTATGTGCTTTTGGCTTCGTGTTGGGTGTAGGCCGATTGCTTCTGTCTCTTATTCTAAGTTTTGCGCTTTTGGTAAGTTGTTCTGCGGTTGGTTCAAACTATTTGTGTGGTTAATAATGGTTTAGGTTAATAAGTTTCGGTTGGAATGCAGGTGATCTCTAAAGGGCTTGTAGTCAGTCTCTTGCGTCAGTTTAAGTGTGCAAGCCTTAATCGATCGATCAAGGCAAGTGATAAGTAATCTTTTATATAAGTGGTTGGCTAGGGTTCTTTTTAATTTGATTGATAGGTGATTAACCGAAGGTTGTGACTGAATATAGGTTTGGAGTGCTCGTGGGTTATTTGCGCACTTTCACAAGCAAGGTTTGTAAACATAATCCCAACTACGGAAATTGGCAAAAGCCGAAATAAGTGAACGACAACGCTACACGGGCGTGCGCTCACTCAAATGGTAGTCCGTATGACTAAACATCAACATATGATTGTTGAGGCCAACCATGAGCTATTTCATGGGCTAAGGTCGTATTGGGCCATATTAGGATGAAATGGGCCGTATTGGCCCCAGACAAGTAAACCTCACGGATGTGCAGAAGTTGTTGTGGCATGCTGTGTAATACACACGACCAAGGCCATTATGGGCTGTGTGGGCCACACGGGCGTGTGGACCCACATGGGCTCGCAACATGGGTCGTGGGCCCATTTTCACTGTTTGACTGTTAAGGTTGCACGGGTCGCTCGAGACGACTTTGGACCTACTGATAGGTCGATAAGTTTACTTGGACCTCTATTTGATAAAATGATTGTTTTGCCCCTAAGTGATGTATGACTATATTGTAGCATGATATTTTAACTGCATTGAGTACATGTGTAACATTACGATATGACATGACATGTTGCATGATGAGTTACGTGGGGATGGTTTATTATGATTGGAGGAAGTGTACTATACTGGCAGCTTTGCTGCAATTACTGCTTAATGTCGCAACCGGTACTACTTGGAGTGTAGGGATAGGTGGGTTGATTATATCCCCACATCGAGTGTAAGGTTGGGCGGAGATGGAGTGTAGAGGCTAGTTGGGTAGGATTTCTTGTTTGCATATCTACACCGTTATTTCCACTGTGATGGGCTCAGACCCAAACTGATACTGATATTGTATTGGGCTAAGGCCCTAACTGAAAATGAGCCACTACTGATATGGGCTTAGGCCCAGACTGTATTTGCTTACTGTATGGTTGTTTGATATGAGATTACATACTGAGTTTTCCTAAACTCACCCTTCTGTTTATCTATGCAAGTAATCCCCAGACTTAGGTGGATCGGTGCAGCGGGGGACTCAGAGGTGGCCACACAACTACTATTAGTTTCGCATTTGATTTTGATTATAAGTATTATTAGTTGGGGTATTTTTATTGTAATAAGGCCTCTTGGACTTTTATTTTAAATTTGGGATTTTTATTTGATTTGACTTATAACTGCTAGCAGTAGGAAAAGACTCGAGTTTTCAAAAAATAAATGTTTTTCTAGGATACCACGAATATGCAACCTAGTTATGAGCTTCCGCAAGAAATAACATTTTAGAAATTAACAACGTTTTATTATGATTAAATTTTTTACAAATGACTCACATTTTAAAAATAAACGGCACATCTTAAAATCATCTTTAAGATCACACAAAGAGGTTAAATAGAGAATGGGTTTTTCAACTATATCACACTTTACAAAAAACACTTCAATGTAACTTCGCCAAATCCGGCCATAAAGTCCAGGCCGAGTTTAGAGTGTTATATTTAGTGGTATCAGAGCCAGGTTGTAAAACTCGGCTGTGGATTTGGGTTTCTTTTAAACTTGGAATTTTTAAAAGAATTGTTTCAAACGATTTGAAGTATTTGAAATATTTTATCAAATGTGTAGTACATCGAGTCTGCGGCGCTGATTCTATAAGTCTTTTGAAACTATTGTTTGTTTAAACTAAAATGCTGAGATTACTGTAGGTAGTAGACTGTACTGAAATACTCTAGTTAGGGTAAACTAAAAACTGTAGTAAGACTTTGATCTGCGAAAACAAACTCTGAAATGCTGATACTATTTTCCATAAAATATCTGTTAATAAACACTGGAACTGTAAATTGATGCATAAAAATGTTAATACAGATAAAACACAATTCGATAATGAGCACCAGAGGTACTCGCAGAAGGGGTACAAGAGGCCGCGGCGGAGGCCGTAGAGGTGCTCGAGCTGGGTCTTCGTCATCTAGCCATATGTCTAATGTTGAAACTAGGGAAGCACCAGCTTCACTTGTGACTAAGACTGGGTCTCATGATCATGCAGTTGGGGATGATGCGCTATCCCAAGCTATGTTACAAATTTTAGAGAGGGTCGTTGGGCCCAATACTAGTGTTGTGGGCTGGGGGTCAGTTACGGAACGACTCTGGTCTAATAGAGCTGAGATTTTTAGGGGTATTACTGGAGTTGCCCCTAATGTGTCTGAGTATTGGATTGAGGCCATAGAGAGGATCATGGATGATCTCGACAGCACTCTCGAGCAAAAATTAAAAGGTGCAATGTCAATACTGAGAGATGAGGCTTACCAGTGGTGCTTATGGTTAAAGAGGGCACTCAGCCCGATCGACTGTCCTGGGAATTTTTCAAGATTTATTTTCAAGGAAAGTATGTGGGTGCTAGTTATGTGGATGCCCGGAGGAGAGAGTTTCTGAATCTGACGCAGGGGATAAATTAGTGGCCGAGTGTGAGGCTAAATTTTTTTGACTAAGCCGCTATGCGCGAGGGATGGTGGTAACTGAATACGAGCATTGTGTTCATTTTCAGGATGACCTTAGGTATAGTTTACGGGTTCTGGTAGCTCCACAGAGGGAGATAGATTTTGTTGCATTGGTTGAAAAGGTGAAGATCACCGAGGAAGTGAAGCGCGCTGAGTGAAAAAACAGTGAGAAAGAGAGAGGTAGGACCAGGAGGGATTCGGAGCCCTCAAGTTTCTTTCTGAGGCCTAAAAAAAAGGCCAGAGTTGATCGGCCGGTTAGATTTGGGGCCCCTATTGCTGCTATTGGACTGCAGTCCTATGTCGATTGTGGAATACGTTATCAGGGCAAGTGCTGGAAAAGGATTGGGGCATGCTTGATATGCGGGTCACTGGAGTACCATATCAGAGAGTGTCCATGGAGACTTGATCAGGTGCAAGCTATAGGTTTGGGTACTACAAAGCCGTCAAGGGGTGTTCAACAGCCACCAAGAGGCTGTGGCCAGGCTAGAGGGGATAATGGTAAGAGCCGTGCTCAAAGGGTAGCGAACAGAGGTGCTGGTTATACTGAGGCAAGGCAGCCAGCTCTGGTTTATGCTGCACATCATTGAGAGGATAGAGATGCTCTAGATGTTATTACGGGTACGTTCTTTATCTATAGTGTACCTTATACTGCACTGATAGATATAGGATCTATTTATTCCTATATAGCTTGTACTATGTCTGAGACTTTGGGTATCTTGGTTGAGAGTACTACGAGTGAGGTTATTGTGATGAGTCCTTTGGGGTAGTCGGTGAGGGTAAATAAACTGTTCAGAGATGTTCCTTTAGAAGTTCAAGGGGTTATTTTTTTAGCGGATTTGATGGAACTTCCTTTTGGAGAATTTAATTTAATATTGGGAATGGACAGGCTGGTTAAACATCGAGTGAGCTTGGATTGTGCTAGTAAACGAATGGTACTGAGAACTGTAGAGGACAGTGAGGTAGTTGTAATTGGGGAACGTCGAAACTACTTGTCGAATGTAGTTTCTGCATTAAAAGCCAAGAAGTTGGTTTGTAAGGGTTGTGAGGCGTACCTAGCCTACATTAGTGTTGCAGATTCTGAGGTTGCTTCCGTTAAAGATATCAGAACAGTTAAAGACTTTCCTGATGTCTTTCCTGATAAGCTACCTAGGTTACCTCCAAACCGTGAAGTTGAGTTTGGGATTGAGCTCCTGCCTGGTATAGCTCCGGTGTCCATCGCCCCTTATAGAATGGCACCGAAGGAGCTTGTGGAGCTTAAAGCTCAAATTCAGGAATTATTCGATCGTGGGTTCATCTGCCCTAGTGTATCTCCTTGGGGAGCATCAGTTTTGTTTGTGAAAATGAAGGATGGATCTATGCGTATGTGCAATTATTATTGGTAATTGAATAAATTGACCATTAAGAATACGTATCCCCTACCAAGGATAAATGATCTATTCAATCAATTTTGAGGAGCTTCAACTTTCTCTAAGATTGATCTCCGATCGGGGTACCATCAACTGAGGGTTAAAGAGACTGATGTTTACAAGACAGCGTTTAGGACTCG
Organism: Gossypium anomalum; assembly: GCA_025698475.1. Taxonomy (NCBI): domain Eukaryota; kingdom Viridiplantae; phylum Streptophyta; class Magnoliopsida; order Malvales; family Malvaceae; genus Gossypium; species Gossypium anomalum. The sequence goes on from CM046963.1 coordinate 48,897,423, forward strand.
TTATGGTCATTACGAAGTCCTAGTGATGCCGTTTGGACTGACGAATGCACCAACGGCTTTTATGGATTTGATGAACTGAGTGTTCCAGCCCTATCTAGATCGGTTCATAGTGGTTTTTATTAACGACATCCTGGTGTATTCGAGGACTGAGAATGAACATGATGAACATCTTTGAGTGGTTCTGTAGATTTCGAGTGATAAATAATGTACACCAAGTTCACTAAGTGTGAGTTCTAGTTACAAAAAGTAACATTTCTGGGTCATGTGGTACCTACTGAAGGGATTAGGGTTGATCTTCGGAAGATTGAGGCCGTTTTGGATTGGAAGTGGCCTAAGACTGTATTTGAGATCCGTAGTTTTCTGGGACTGACAGGGTATTATAGACGACTTGTAAAGGGATTCAATATGGGTCATCGTGGATCGATTAACCAAATCTGCCCATTTCATACCAGTTTGTTTTGATTACTCTTTGCAGAAGCTGGCTAAGCTGTATGTGTTTGAGATAGTGAGACTATATGGGGTACCGATTTACATAATATCTGATAGGGATCCTCGCTTCACGTCTCGTTCTGGAAGAAGTTACATGAAGCTCTAGGTACAAGGTTGGACTTCTTTACTGTGTTCCATCCTCAGATAGATGGTCAGTCAGAGAGGGTGATTTAGATAGTGGAGGACATGTTAAGGACTTGCGTGATTGATTTCTAAGGCAGTTGGGAGGACTACTTGCCGTTAGCAGAGTTTGCTTATAACAATAGCTATCAGTCTAGCATACAGATGGCACCTTACGAGGCATTATATGGTCGTAGGTGTTGTACTCCCTCGTGTTGGATTGAGTTAGACGAGCGACGTATTCTGGGCCCTGAGTTAGTTTTTGATACCGAGGATAAAGTTAGACTAATTTAGGATCGACTAAAGGTGACATCAGATAGACAGATGTCGTATACGGATCTAAAGTGTAAAGAGATTGAGTATTCTGTGGGGGATTTCATTTTTCTCAAGGTCTCACCATAGAAGAAGGTACTGAGGTTTGGACGAAAGAGCAAGTTGAGCCCTAGGTTTATTGGGCCTTACTGCATACTTAAACGTGTGGGACTGATTTTCTATCAGTTAGAGTTACCTCCAGTGTTAGACCGGGTTCACGATATGTTCCACGTCTCTATGTTGAGGCCCTACTGCTCTGATCCCACACATGTTATTTTGGTTGAGGAGGTTGAGGTTAGGCCAGATCTGACTTTTAAGGAAGAGCCGATTTAGATATTAGATCGTGATGTAAAAGTCTTAAGGAGGAAGTCTATCCCACTGGTTAAGGTTCTTTGGCGTAATCACAGCTCTGAGGAGGCCATGTGGGAACCTGAAGAGGCAATGCAACAACAATATCCTCATCTATTCTGATTAGGTAAAATTTCGAGGCTGAAATTTTCTTTTAGGGGGTAGAGTTGTAATGCCCTAAAAATTCTTAATATGTATTTTTGTGTGTTTGTGTTAAAACAATTATATGTTTGCTTCAGTGGTTAACTGTATTGGGAAGTGTCTGAGAAGTCTTGGGTTCAAGCCTTGGCTTGGGCAAAAATTTTGTTTTTAAATGAATAAACCTTGTCTCTAGTCAGTAGGCTTTTAAATAAATGTGGGTATTTTATGTTAAAAAGAGCTTGCTGGTCTAGGGGATAAGTGGCGTGTTACTGTAACCTGGGGTTTGAGGTTCGAGTCCTACTTTACACATTGGGGTGTTTTATTTTGCTGCCTTTGCCATTTGGGTAGTAGAGGTTGACTGAAATACTGTAGAGTTGAGTAGGGGTTAAATTTGGTGGTTGAGGGGATTATGTTGGAGGGATTTTAGAAGGAAAATATGGGATTTTGATAGAAATGGGAGAGTAGTGCCGAATTTGAACTCCTACCTCTCAGGATTTTTGGTTTTGGCTGGCTCTTCTTTCCATTTTTGGTTTTTGGCAAATTTCTTTCACTTTTGGAGGCCGAATTGTGCTAAGGGATTTTGGCTAGTATTGCTCATTTTCGTTTTTCGTCTTGGCTTTTCCCTGCAGTTCTTTTTGTTTACCGATTCCCCTTTTCTTCCTCTACTCTTCTATCTAGAGTGCCATCCCTTTTTCCTTGGGCCAAATACTCCCTCTTTCCTCTCTCTCAATCGATTTTTTCCTTTGGTCGAATACCCCCTTCTCTCTCTCTTTCTCAATTCTTTTCTCTCTTAACCTTGCGGTTTTGGCCGAATACTCCATCTCTCCTTCTTTTATTCTCTCGATTTTGGAAATTTTTCTTTAACCAACTAGGTTCAAGTGCACGGTTATTCTCTCTCTATCTCTCTTTTTCTACCGTAATAGTCCTTCACCTAACACCTTTTTTTGCTGTTGATTATTGCGAGGGTGTGGTTGTGCTAGCCTTTGCCTCATCGTATTGTGTGCTTTTGGTTTCGTGTTGGGTGTAGGCCGATTGGTTTTGTCTCCTATTTTGAGTTTTACGCTTTTGGTAAGTTGTTATGCGGTTGGTTCAAACTATTTGTGTGATCAATAATGGTTTAGGTTAATAAGTTTCGGTTGGAATGCAGGTGATCTCTAAGGGGCTTGTAGTCAGTCTCTTGCGTTGGTTTAAGTGTGCAAGCCTCATCGATCAAGCAAGTAATAAGTAATCTTTAAGTGGTTGGCTAGGGCTCTTTTTAATTCGATTGATAGGCGATTAACCGAAGATTGTGATTGAATATAGGTTTGGAGTGATCGTGGGTTATTTGCGCACTTTAGCAAGCAAGGTGTGTAAACACAATCCCAGCTATGGAAATCGGCAAAAGCCGAAATAAGTGAACGACGACGCTACACAGGCGTGCGCTCGCTCGTGTGGTAGTCTATATGACTAAACATGGACGTATGATCGTTGAGACCGGCCATGAGCGATTTCATGGGCTGAGGTCGTATTGAGCCATATTGGGCTGAAATGGACCGTGTGGGCCCCAGACGAGTAAACCACACGGATGTGTGGAAATTGTTGGGCCAGGCTGTCTAATACACGCGGGCAAGGCCATTATAGGTTGTGTGGGCTACACGGGCGTGTAGGCCCACATGGGCCCGCAACATGGGCCGTGGGCCCATTTTCATTGTTTGACTATTAAGGTTACATGGGTCGCCCGAGGCGACTGTGGACCTACTGATAGGTCGGTAAGTTTACCTAGACATCTATTTGATAAAATGACTGTTTTGCCCCTTAGTGATAAATGACTATATTGTAGCATGATATTTTAACTGCATTGAGTACATGTGTAATATTATGATATGACATGGCATGTTGCATGATACGTTGCGTGGGGATTGGTTTATTATGATTGGAGGAAGTGTACTGTATTGGCAGCTCTGCTACAATAACTGTTTAGTGCCGCAATCGGTACTACTTAGAGTGTAGGGATAGGTGGGTTGATTATATCCCCACATAGAGTGTAGGGTTAGACGGAGATGGAGTGTAGAGGCTGGTTGGGTAGGATTTCTTGTTTGCATATCTGTACCATTACTGCCACTGTGATGGGCTCAGACCCAAATTGATACTGATATTGTATTGGGCTAAGGCCTTAACTGAAATTGAACCACTACTGAAATGGGCTTAGGCCCAGACTGTATTTGCTTACTGTATGGTTGTTTGATATGGGATTACACACTGAGTTTTACTAAACTCACCCTTCTATTTATCTGCTAGATAATCCCCAGACTTAAGTGGATCGGTGCAGCGGAGGACTCAGTGGTGGCCACACAACTGCTAGTAGTTTCGCATTTGATTTTGCTTATAAGTATTATTAGTTGGGGTATTTTTATTGTAATAAGGCCTCTTGGACTTTGATTTTAAATTTGGGATTTTTTTTTATTTGACTTATAACTGCTAGCAGTAAGAAAAGACGCGGGTTTTCAGAAAATAAATGTTTTTCTAAGATACCACGAATATGCAACCTACGTTAAGAGCTTCCTCAAGAAATAACATTTTAGAAATTAACAATGTTTTATTATGATTAACTTTTTGAAAAATGACTCACATTTTGAAAATAAATGACGCGTCTTAAAATCATCTTTAAGATCACACAAAGAGGTTAAATAGAGAATGGGTTTTTCAACGATACCACACTTTACGAAAAACACTTCAATATGACATTCACCAGATTCAGCCATAACGTCCAGGCTGGGTTTGGGGTGTTACATTAATTATATTATGTATTAATTCTCATCGATTGGACCATATTAGGCTGAGAAATTAATTCGCCTCTATGCTTCAAAAATAGCTTCCCAGTTTTGCACTTCTAATAGTGTCTGTCGAGCCAATTTTCACCCTTTGTGCAAATCTGTCAAAATTAAATCAAAATTTATGAAAATTTATTATAAAATTAATTAAAATTAAATATGTTAATAATTTAAGTACAATTTAATTATTTTATAATTATATTATATTTTTTGATAAGAATTACACCGAAACTGCATGAATTTGAGTTAAAAAGGGCATGAAAAAATATATGTAACAACCTTTTTTATGTCAAATCGGAACAGTGGTATCAGAACTGCAAATATGAAGTCAAAATATTTATTTTATTATTTTTTTAATGTTTATAACATGGCATGATGATTGTGTGGAAATTTCATTAAGAAATTTTATCGTTTAAATGGTCAATTTGAGAAAAAGGACTAAATCGCTTAAAGTGTAAAAGTGTTAGCTAAAGGTGTTTAATAGCTATAGAATCTTAAAGTAAAGGTACTTAAGTATTAATTAGCCCAATATGGAGTTATTGGAAGTTGGTGGCTTGGCATTTATGTGATTATTAAAGTTATTAAGGGTTAATTTAGTAAATTGGTTAATTTAAGTTAAATTAAAATAAAATAATATCAATTTATCATCATCTTTTCACCATATTCAACCGAAACATAGAGAGAAAGAAGCAATTTTTGTCTTCAACATTTGGAAACCTTAATCTCTTCAATTAAGGTATGATTTTTGTCCAGTTTTTAATGATTTCTACGTTTTTGATATCGTTACAGCTAGGTCTAGCTAGCCCAGGGACTAATTTGCAAAGTTGTTAAAGATTTTGAATGATTCCATTGATGAATACATGAGTATTTTGAAGTTTGATGATAGATTTTGAATAGTTGTTAGTTAAACAAGTTTTGTTAAGTGATTTTTAGTGAAAATGCAAAATACGGATTAAATTGTGAAATGTGTAAAGTTAGTGGTTAAAATGTGAAATAAATGAAAAATATGGGCTGCTAGGGGTATTATAGTAATTTTTCTAGCATGGTTATATTTTGAATTTCATTAAATTGTGATTTTATGAAATAAGGACCAAATTGTGAAAAATGTGAAATATTAAGGGTAAAAGTGTAAATGTATTTTAAGTGTATTTTGGACTAAATTAAATGAATAGATGATTAAATAAGTTAATTTTGAATATATTTAGATCAAGAAAAATGGAATTCGGATCTAGATCCGGGGAAAACTAAAGTTATCGACTAATTGACTTAGTTCGTTATTTCCACATCCGAGGTAAGTTCGTATGTTAAAATTTCATTTCAAATGTATTCTATATCTTTGATATAGCATAAATTGTGATTAGATGACTAATGACAAGTTTGGGAATGATTAGATTATGATTCAACAGTTGAAAGCCTAGTTGAACCTTAGGAATAGTTTAGGATGCTAGTCACATGTAATTAGGGATACTTTGAGTTGGCTTCAGGCCATGCATATCGGCTGATTTTTTGTTCGAGCCATGATATTAGAACTTTGGAGATAAGATACCCTGATTTGGCTACAGGCCATGGTATAGGTACTTATCATGAGAAATCCTTGAGTATCTGAATTCTATTCCGAATGGTTCAATGGGTAAATGTAAGATGAGAATGTGTATGAGATTTGTACGAGATGGTACAGGTATGTGTATAAACTACTTTAGCATTGAATCAAAGATATGAGGATGAAATTATAGTTTGTGAATAAGCATATGAAAGGTTTGTTCGTTACTAAGCTTTATGTTGTTTTATTCAATTTATTGAAATATATTTGTGAGATTGTATTAAGTTTATTTCATACGAGCTTACTAAGATTTATAGCTTACTTTGTTTATTTTTCCCATTTTTTATAGTGTTATTGAGCTAGATTGGATTTGGGGATCGTTGGAGATCGCATCACACTATCTACTTATCACTTGGTACCTTTGAACTTTGGTATATTGAGTACATGGCATGTATAGGGATTTTGATTCATTTTTGCCATGTTTTGGTAGTGATATTGGCCATTTGTGTAACACCCCTCGCCTGTATCTGATGCTGAAATAGGGTTCGAGGTATTACCTGACTAAAACTCAATCAACTATATAAAATCGGGTCATGAAATCTGAAACAATTTAAAAACATTTCCTTTCTCATGTAATCTGTCCCAAACATGGGCTTACGAGACCCAAAACATACATCTGAGGTGGTTAAGAACCCAACTAAGAACTCGTGAAAAACTTAGAAATTCTCATACAGCAAAGTTCCACACGCCCGTGTGGGTATAGAGCATACGACCGTGTGCTAAGGACACACCTATGTCCCGAACCCGTGTCTGAAAACTTGGGCATTCTGCCAAAACTACACGGCCCGACCACACACCCCAACCGTGTCCTTCACACAGCTGAGACACATGGCCGTGTCTTTTACCCGTGTACTACTAGCATGAAGACTGACTTTATGGCACGGCATGGACACATGCCCGTGTGGCCTGCTCGTGTGCTAAAATGACTTCAAAATTTAAAGTGCATGGGACACACGGCCGTAACACACACCCATGGGTGTGAGCTGTGTGTCACACACGGTCTAGACACATGCCCGTGTATCTTACCCGTATGGACAAACTAGGTTATTTTCCAAGCCCTTTGGTCACCCATTTTGCACAACCTACACAAGATCCTTTCAACACACAAACCTTATCGTAATGGGCACTAATTCAACCATAGAAAGAATATCATATGCATTCATCAAAATGAATAATGGTCATAAAGGGATTTTGACTTAAGCCAAAATACATAAACACTTCCCATGATGTAACATCCTAGTCTAGCCCTATACATGCCACCTTCAAAAATACAAATCAAACTATACCGAATGTTGCGGATGATAGTGTGATCGATATCTCTAACCTTAAGGGATCCTTAAGCTAGGTTGGCGACACTGAAAGAAGAGGGAAATGAAAGAGGGTAAGCATAAAGTTTAGTAAGTTGCATATAAAATAAATATGCAGCAACAACCTCACCAGCAATCATCATACTTATAACTCAAAGATAAACATAATTTAACTTACTCATTATCCTCTACTCGAGTCATATTTTCTAAATTAAGCTCGTTACTCATGCTTGCCATATAGGTACCTGTAACACTCGCAATATGATTATTCTTTCTTTATCAAAATTGATCTATCACTCTCACCACTGAAATGTTTGGAATACTACTGGATATTCTATGAACCTCCATCATGGGATATATTGCCGATCCCATGTCCCAGACATGGCCTTACACTGGCTCTCATATATGCGTGCTGACGCATGTCCCAGACATGTCTTACACTAGCACAACCCTTAGCTGATGCGTGTCCTAGATACGTCTTACACTGGCTATCTCTGTTGAGACCGATACATGTCCCAGACATGTCTTACACTGGCACTCATCTCTATGTCAATGCGTGTCCCAGACACGTCTTACGCTGGCTATCTCTGTCGAGACCGATGCATGTCCCAGACATGTCTTACACTGGCACTCATCTCTGTGCCGATGCGTGTCCCAGACACGTCTTACACTGGCTATCTCTGTATGGTTGATGCATGTCCCAGACATGTCTTACACTAGCCCTCGTCTAAAAGCCGATTCCATGTCCCAGACATGGTCTTACACTGGCTATCAGAATGTGGCCGAAGCATGTCCCAGACACGTCTTACACTGGCACACAAATCACCTAATGCCTTGGCACGAATATCCAGTTCGTATCCGAATGTTTCAACGGGATATCTCTATTATCTCAATATTACTGGACATTCTTAACTTATAACTTAGCAACGCATACAATATCAATTCAATGGCGATATGAGTACAAGTATTAATAGTATAGTTGTATTATTTACATACAACTTACCTCGGTTTACAAAAAGTACTTGACTATTCGGTTTAGTCAGTTTGCTTCGCCTTCCCCCGATCTAGGTTCGGATTTGGTAAATCTTGATCTATAATGACAATGTACACTCATTTAGTCACTAATTAGGATTAAGCAATCATAAATTCACATCTTTGGTAAAATGACCATTTTGCCCCTAGACCTTGACAAAATGACCATTTTACCCCTATGCCCGAAAATCAATTTTCATCAAATTTATTTGTATCTCAAGCCTAACTGAGCTATTTTTAAGCCTAACTGAGCTATTTTTACTCTTATAGCAACTTTAAAATCTCACTATTTCACATACTTATTAACTATTTTACAACTCATGCAAAATAGTCCCTTTAAGTGTTTTCATGCTAACACCTTTCACAAAAGTTGTTTATAACCCAACTAGGGCTCATATTATTCCATAAAAAACTCAATAAACATCTCAAAAACATCCATGGCAAAATCTTAAACTATTGCCCATTTTTCAAGATATCACCCTTATTTGAAAGCCCATGCTTCCAGGGTCTAAAAAATACAAAAATCATTAAAAGAAACTATCAAAGTCACTTACTTGATAGGCTTAATGTTGCTGCAAATTTTTGAAGCTCAAAACCCCAACAATGGCTGATAAAAATTGGTGGAGAGAATAAAAATAGAGAAGAAATGACCTTTGTTTTATTTAATTAAAAACTAGTCAAATTTGATGACCTCATCATCACCTAACTTTGTCAAATTTGTCTTCCCTCACTCCATGGCAGGCTAGGCTATTTGACAAGGGTCTAATTTCCCTTTAAAGACCCTAAATTTTAAATCTCTAGCTATTTAGCACACTTGAGTACTAAAATGTAACTTTTACCTTTTATGCGATTTAGTCCTATTTCGCAATCGGGCTTGATAACATCAAAATTAGCTCACCAAATTTTTCATGCACTAATAAAATCATACCATAACCTTATAGAAATAATAAAATATTTTTTTCTAGCTTTGAATTTCTTGTCTCGAGACCGTTGTTCCGACTAGACCCTAAATCGGGCTGTTACATTTCTCCCCCTTAGGGATTTTCATCCTCGAAAATCTTACTAGTAAATAAGTTTGGATACTTCTCTCTCAAAGACTCTTCGAGTTCCCATGTAGCTTCCTCGACTCCATGTCTATGCCAAAAAACCTTCAGAAGTGGTATATTCTTATTTCTTAACTGTTTAACCTCTTGAGCTAAGATCTTGACCGGTTCTTCACCATAAGTCATATCTAGAAGAATTTCAATTTCAGTAGGCGCAAAAACGTGCGAAGGGTCAGATCTGTATCGTCGTAACATAGACAAGTGAAACACGTCGTGAATCTTTTCTAATTCTGGTAGCAAATTCAATCTGTAGGCAACAGGCCCTATTCTCTCGGTAATTTCATAAGGTCCTATGAAACGAGGACTCAACTTGCCTTTTCTACCAAATCTGAGGACTTTCCTCTAAGGGGAAACTTTCAAGAATACTCTATCACCGACCTCAAACTTGATCTCCTTTCGTTTCAAATCTGCGTAGGATTTTTGCCTATCCGAAGCGGCTCTTAAGCATTCCCGAATCATTTTAACTTTTTCCTCAGCCTCTTTGACCAAATCAACCCCGTGAATTTGACTCTCTTTCAACTCAATCCAGTATAAGGGCGTCCGGCACTTTCGCCCGTACAAAGCCTCATAAGGTGCCATTTTCAGACTCGACTGATAGCCGTTATTGTAGGCGAATTCAACCAATGGTAAGTATTTTTCCCAACTTCCTTGAAATTCAAGGACGCAGCACCTCAGCATGTCCTCTAAGATCTGTATTACTCTTTTCGATTGTCTATCAGTTTGTGGATGGAAAGCCGTACTAAACTTAACTTGGTTCCTAGAGCCTCTTGTAACTTTTTCCAAAACCTCGAGGTGAATCTCGGGTCTCGATCCGAAACAATCAACAATGGTACACCATGTAGCCTTACAATCTCTAAAACATACAAGTCAGCTAATTTCTCGAGAGAATAGTTGGCACGCACTGGTGTAAAGTGGGCTGACTTAGTTAATCTGTCGATAATAACCCATACAGCATCTTTCTTTTTCGGGGTTAATGGCAAACTGGTCACGAAGTCCATAGTGATACAATCCCATTTCCACTCTGGAACCATAATAGGCTGGAGTAGCCCAGAAGGTACTTGGTGTTCAGCCTTTACTTGCTGACATACTAGGAACTTGGAAACAAACTCCGAAATATCCCTTTTCATTCCTGGCCACCAATACGTTTTCTTTAGGTCATTATACATCTTTACGCTACCCGGGTGGACGGATAAACTACCACTATGTGCTTCTCATAAAATCTTCTGAACGAGCTCACTATCTTTAGGCACACAAATTCTATTTTTCAACATTAAACAACCGTCGATACCAACCTGAAAATCTGATTCAACACCTGACTCACACTGATTTTTCCTGGCTTGAAACTTCTCATCATTTTTCTGAGCTTCTCGGATTTCATGAAGAAAAGGCGGTCTAACTCTCAGTTCTGCTAAGATCGAACCATCCTTAAATACAGTCAACTGCATATTCAAAGCTCTCAAGGCTAACAACGATTTTCTACTCAAGGCATCAGCGACTACATTCTCCTTTCCCGGATGGTAATCGATAATTAACTCATAATCCTTTAATAGTTATAACCATCGGCGTTGCCTCAAATTTAACTCCTTTTGAGTCATCAAGTATTTTAAACTCTTATGGTCGGTAAATACCCTACATTTCTCCCCATACAAATGGTGTTGCCAAATCTTCAAGGGAAACACTACAGCTGGTAGCTCTAAATCATGGGTCAGATAATTTTTCTTGTGTGGTTTTAGCTGTCTCGAGGTATAGGCTACAACCTTACCTTCTTGCATGAGTACACACCCTAAACCATTTAAGGAGGCGTCACTATAAATTACAAATTCCTTACCCAAATCCAGTTGCACTAAAATTGGGGCTTCGGTCAACAAAGCCTTTAATTTCTCAAAACTCTGCTGACACTCTTCTGTCCATTCAAACTGGACGTCTTTCTGCAATAGTCTCATTATTGGAGTAGCTATCATAGAAAATCCATTTACAAAGTGTCTGTAATGCCCCGCTAGCCCCAGAAAACTAGGAACCTCTGTTACTTTCCTTGGCGATTTCCACTCTACAATAGCTGAGATCTTATTTGGGTCAACTCTGATCCCATCGCCCGACACAATGTGTCCTAGAAATCCAACTTCATCAAGCCAAAACTCGCTCTTACTAAACTTAGCATAGAGTTGTTTATCTCTCAGAATCTGTAACACAGTTCTCAAATGTTCTGCGTGCTCACTCTCATCACGCGAATAAATCAATATGTCATCTATGAAAACAACGACGAACCTATCCAAGTATGGTCGAAAGATACGGTTTATCAAGTCCATATACACGACCGGGGCATTCGTTAATCCAAAAGGCATAACAAGAAACTCGTAATGCCCATATCTCGTCCGAAAAGCAGTCTTCGACACGTCTTGATCCTTGACCCTTAACTGGTAGTAACCCGATCTCAAGTCTATTTTAGAATATACAGTGGCTCCTTTCAATTGGTCGAAGAGATCATCAATTCTCGGTAAAGGATACTTGTTCTTCACTGTCACTTTGTTAAGTTGTCTGTAGTCGATACATAACCTCATCGACCCGTCTTTTTTTTCACAAAAAGTATTGGAGCACCCCATGGTGAAAAAATCGGCCTTGTAAAACCTTTATCTGTTAACTCTTGCAACTTTACTTTCAACGCCTTTAACTCAGTGAGGGCCATCCTATAAGGTGCAATCGAGATTGGCGTCGTACCAAGAGCCAACTCGATACCAAACTCAACCTCTCTCTCTGGGGGTAACCCTGGTAACTCCTCTGGAAAGACATTTATGAACTCACAAACCACCGGTACTGACTCAATCTTCGACTCAGATACTTGAGTATTCAGCACAAAAATTAGATAAGCTTCATAACCTTTTCTCAAGTATTTTTTGGTGGTCAAAGACGATATTACAATAGGCAGGTTATCTGACTTATCTGGCCCAACTCGTATGACATTACCTTTCTCACATCTCAACTGAATTACTTTTCTTCCACAATCTACTACAATGCTATGGGAGGTCAGCCAATCCATCCCAAGAATTACATCGAATTCATTAAACGGTATCAACATCAAGTTGGCAGGAAAACAATGACCTCTAATTGTCAAAGGACAATTTCTACATACTCGATCCACTAATACATGCTTGCCTAACGGGTTGGACACTTTCATAACAAACTCTGTAGACTCTATAAGCATGTCTAACCCTATACATGCCACCTTTAAAAATACAAATCAAACTATACCGAATGTTACGGGCGATAGTGTGATCAATATCTCTGACCTTAAGGGATCCTTAAGCTAGCTTGACAACATTGAAAGAAGAGGGAAAGGAAAGAGGGTAAGCATAAAGCTTAGTCAGTTGCATATAAATAAATATACAGCAACAATCTCACCAGCAGTCATCATACTTATAACTCAAAGATAAACATAATTGAACTTACTCATTATCCTCTACTTGAGTCACATTTTCTAAATTAAACTCGTTACTCATGCTTACCATATAGGTACCTGTAACACTCGCAACATGATTATTTTTTCTTTATCAAAATTGATCTATAACTCTCACCATTGAAATGTTTGGAATACTACTGGATATTTTATAAACCTCCATCATGGGATATATTGCCGATGTCATGTCCCAGACATGGTCTTACACTGGCTCTCATATATGCGTGCTGATGCATGTCTCAGACATGTCTTACACTAGCACAACTTTTAGCCGATGCGTGTCCCAGACACGTCTTACGCTGGCTATCTCTATCGAGGCCGATGCATGGCCCAGACATGTCTTACACTGGCACTCATCTCTGTCCCGATGCATGTCCCAGACACGTCTTACACTGGCTATCTCTGTATGGCTGATGCATGTCCCAGACGTGTCTTACACTAGCCCTCGTCTAAATGGTTGATGCATGTCCCAGACATGGTCTTACATTGGCTCTCAGAATGTGGCCGAAGCATGTCCCAGATACGTCGTACACTGGCGCACAAATCACCCAATGCCTTGGCACGAATATCCAGTTCGTATCCTAATGTTTCAACGGGATATCTCTATTATCTTAATATTACTGGACATTCTTAACTTATAACTTAGCAACTCATACAATATCAATTCAATGGTGGTATGAGTACAAGTATTAACAGTATAGTTGTATTATTTACATACAACTTACCTCGGTTTACAAAAAGTACTTGACTATTTGGTTTAGTCGGTTTGCTTCGCCTTCCCCCGATCTAGGTTCAGATTTGGTAAATCTTGATCTATAATGACAATGTGCACTCATTTAGTCACTAAGTAGGATTAAGTAATGATAAATTCACATCTTTGGTAAAATGACCATTTTGCCCCTAGACTTTGACAAAGTGACCATTTTACCCCTATGCCCGAAAATTGATTTTCACTGAATTTCTTTATATCTCAAGCCTAACAGAGCTATTTTTACTCTTATAGCAACTTTAAAATCTCACTATTTCACATATTTATTAACTATTTTACAACTCATGTAAAATAGTCCCTTTAGGTGTTTTTGTAACACCCTTCACCCGTATCCGACTCCGGGACAGGGTTCGAGGCGTTACCAGACTTAAACATTCACAAACATATAAAATCGGGTCACCAAGTTCTGCCCAAAATTTAAAACTTACAAACCACAATGAATAAAGACCACATCTCATGGCCATATACAAAAGCTCAATGTAAGCCAATACGTAAACCAAATCATAATAATAATACATGTCATGAAACAAACTTGCTATACATGCCACTCACATGAAAATATTTAACATATAATAGCCAATACTCCAAGGATAATGGCTTGATAGTGTGATGCTGCCTCCGACGATCTCCAAAATCCCGAGCTGGCTTAATAATTCTATAAAACAAGAAAAAGAAAAGATGGTAAGCATATAGCTTAGTAAGTAAGTACTAAATTGATATATAATTTATCAAAGTAAAACAATCATACTAGTATATGGTTACATATATTGATGATAGGCTGTTTTCTAGAGTCCCGGTTAAAAGAAAAATCATATCTTGAGCTACATATCTCGAAATTCAATTCTGTAAATTTTCCTTGAAACTAGACTCATAAGTATATTTACTAATTTTTTTCTAGAATATTTGGTCGGGCCAATTAGTACAGTTTATTAGTTAAAGTCTGCCCTATTTCAGGGTATGACTACTCTGACACCTGTGTATTACGAACAAAATTTCTCCCTGTACAAGATTCCAACAACCATGCCGTTTATTTCCCTTAAAAATAGACTCAATAAGGAATCCATGCATGTATGGTATGACTCTTAATAATTTTTGTACAGTTTATGGTGAATTTCTAAAGTCATAACAGGGGATCTTAATTTCATTCAGAACCTGTTTCACAAGAATTCAATTATCACATAATATAGAAGTATTTTGTTTCCCCTGTTTCTTTTATATGAAAGTAGACCCATTAAGCTTTAATTCCATAATTTATTTGAGATTTAATTCTACTTTCATGATTTTTGGTGAATTTTCAAAATTATGCAACTGCTGCTGTCCAACATTGTTTTACTACAAAAATTCACTCTTACATATTTCGCTCAATCCTTTCCATTTTACTGAGGTTCGCTCACTTATCGAGCATATTGCTCATAAATTCAAATACACATATGCTTGCACTTATTCATCACATAATCACTTTCACATGTATCTTCATTTAAATCAATTTCCCGTTGAACTCATCGGAATAACATCAGATACACCACTACTTGAACATTTTCCCATTTCCACACGTGTAGCTGAAGCTATATGATACGCATAGTAGCCTGCACTTAGTGCTACACATGCGACCAATAATCTGGTACACGTAGTAGCCTGCACTTAGTACTACACACGTGACCACAGTTTTCGGGTACATATAGTAGGCTGCACTTAGTACTACACATGCGACCAATAATCTGGTACACGTAGTAGCCTGCACTTAATACTACACACGTGACCACACAATAGTTCATTTGTATCATTTTTATTCCGAAGGTTCAACAGGAAATTTCTCACTTTTCCAACATTTTACTAAATTGTCCGAAATCAATTTAAATTCATAACTTACATCAAATAACCATTTGATAGGCAGCCATATTCCACATGTTATCAAAATACAATAACATAAAAGAAATCGATGATTTATTTACGTACAAACTTACCTCAATTGCAAAATATAGAAATTTTGCAATTTAATCCAAAACATTTTCCTTCCCCCGTTCGAGATCGATTCCACGCCTTTCTTGATCTATAATATCACATTTAGCCTAATAATTAATCACACTATTCATATGGGTCTAAAAATCATATTTTTACAAATTTACATTTTGACCCTTAAACTTTTACATATTTGCACTTTTGCCCCCAAGGCTCGGAAATTTAATTTCAGCCCTTATTCTTATGTTTAATGACATGCTGATCATTTTTCTCTTCTATGGAAACATCAAATTCTCACTCTAACACATAGTTATGAACAATAGATATTTTTACCGATTATGCTGTTTTACTCGTTTTTACGAAAAATCACTTAGCAAAAGTTGTTTAACACAATCTCAAACTTCATATTCTACCATAAAACATCAAAATTCATGCATATCATTCATGGGTAAATTTTTAAACATAAACCCTAACTCGAAATAATGGTAGAAATAGGTAAACCGAGCTACGAGGATTTCAAAAATGTAAAGAACATTAAAAACGGGGCTTGAATGCACTTACTATTGAGCTTAGAAGTTGAAGAAACCCTAGCTATGGTAGCAAGTAAAATTCAGCAGCAACATGAAGAAGATGAATGGATTTTTGCTTTATTTTTCCCATTTTATTTCATTTAATATCCAAATGACCAAAATGCCCTTACTTACTAAACTTTCAAAAATTCCATCCATGTCCAATTTTTGTCCATAACTTAGAAATTGGTCAAATTTCTATTTAAGACCTCCTAATTAATATTTTAAAGCAATTTCATACTAGAAACTTCTAGAATGCAAGTTTTGCAACTTATTCAATTTAGTCCCTAACTTCAAATTATGCACTTTATGCATAGAATTTCTTCACGAAATTTTCACACAATCATGCAATCATATCATAGACCTCAAAATAATCATAAAATAATTATTTCTATCTCAAATTTGTGGTCCCGATATCACTATTCCGACTAGGCCCAAAATCGGGTGTTACAACTCTTCCCCTTTAGGGATTTTAGTCCTCGAAAATCTTTAGAAAAAGTGGTCTTCACTTAGATTCCTCAATCTCATACTCAATAATAAAGTACCTTCACTCAGCAAAGGCCTCCAATACACTCTTTAATTTCTCATTTCCATCCTAATATCAATTTTGGCAAAGATAATTCTGGTAGATTCTGATGCTCGGCTTTAACCCCATTATCAATTTAGATTCTCTGCGGCATCGAATGCTCTATACTATCACATTACCTTATTAACTTGAAACACATCACAATTCATACAACAATACATTACTAAAAAAATCGGAAGTCTTTACTCAATACTGGACTAGTCCAAATTTCGGACATTCCAGCTTAACAATATTCTCATCTGTTCAAACTTTACCAACATGTAATAAACTTTTCAGCTTTCACGAAACGAAAACCTCATCATTCGTAGTGGTTTTTACTCATATAAATTTATTTATTTATTAATTATTATTATTATTATTATTATTTTTAAGAGATATACACTTCTCAAGCATATTTGCCTTTTATCCGCATGTAAATGAAATTCTATTATCGGACTTGAGAAAAATAATCTCGACATGATTGTCACATGAAATATTTCAAATAAATAATTCACAATCGATTGAACACTCGAGTCGATCTTAATCACCAGTGAATGACATTTCCAGTAATCTTTTACTATTCATTCATTACGCTAACTAAAACCATCTCAATTTCATTAGTTCAAGTAACCAAAATATCTCAATTGAAGTCATTAATTATAATTGACTTATTTGAGAGAAGTAATCCACCATATCGATTGAGATTCACGCTTTTATCGCTTATGTCTTTCATTGTTGTCAAATCCTTACGGAAATTTAAAAAAAATCCTAATGCCAAAATTTGTCCAGCCGTAATTGTCACATTCAGATATTACAGATTTCAAATATTATTTCCCACAACTAGTTCTGTCATCACAAATTTCATATTAGACCTTTCGCTAAAGAAGACCAGTTCTGAATAAATTTTGATTTACACTTTTCTCGACCTTGTACCTGAGTAATTCGATTTACCAAAGTAAATTTCTTCTCTAACTGGAACAGTGTATAATTTCAATAATCTTTATGGCAACCTGATACTTTTCTAGCTCTGTCTTTACTTATCAATTCATTCTTAATCTCTAATTATACTTATAATTATTCTATCACTGAACTATCTTTGAATTTTCAAGCGGGAACTTATTCAGTATGTATCTCATGAAATTCAATCATAAGCACCACTTTAATAAGAGGGAGGGGTTATAAGGCCTCTGACTCGTCTTTCTTATACATACGCATATAATACAACTTTCATCATCATAGCAACATCGTCAAAATCATGTCATTCATTCAGGTAATGCATCATTCATATTGGTTTACACCAAATTTTCCAGTTATCCTATTTAGACAAGTATACTTATACATGCATTCTATGTTTTCTGGATAGCTTTACTTACCTATTCATTTATTCAAACAAATCATACTCATGACATCGTATAAGGGCCAAACAAACATAGTTATTTGCATCACAGTCACAACTTTCATTTCTTGCATCATTATATACATATCCTTACAATCATAAAATTCAGTCCAAACAATTTAACATAGATAAGTTCATTTCATTATAATCCTTTATCTCATAAAAAAAATATCATTGACATTCATCAACATTCAACGTCCAACCAGGACATTGACATTTTTATTCGTATTAAAATATTATAAACCTTTATTCATACCTTTCTGAATCTAAACTTATTATAATCGTAATTTACTCAATTACCTTTGCATCATGTTAAACATGGTCGGTATAGCTCGGTTGGAGAGTACCTCTGTCTAAACAAGACGGTTCTCATACGCGTCGGAAGACATCACGCTATCACAGATCCGTGGCATATATAGCTAGACTTTTCTTCTTTTTTTTTTTCACATGCTAGGTTAGTCCGAGAACCGACTAAACCATACTAAATGTAACACCCTTCACCCGTATCCGACTCCTGGACAGGGTTCGAGGCGTTACCAGACTTAAACATTCACAAACATATAAAATCGGGTCACCAAGTTCTGCCCAAAATTTAAAACTTACAAACCACAATGAATAAAGACCACATCTCATGGCCATATACAAAAGCTCAATGTAGGCCAATACGTAAACCAAATCATAATAATAATACATGTCATGAAACAAACTTGCTATACATGCCACTCACATGAAAATATTTAACATATACTAGCCAATACTCCAAGGATAATGGCTTGATAGTGTGATGCTGCCTCCGACGATCTCCAAAATCCCGAACTGGCTTAATAATTCTATAAAACAAGAAAAAGAAAAGATGGTAAGCATATAGCTTAGTAAGTAAGTACTAAATTGATATATAATTTATCAAAGTAAAACAATCATACTAGTATATGGTTACATATATTGATGACAGGCTGTTTTCTAGAGTCCCGGTTAAAAGAAAAATCATATCTTGAGCTACATATCTCGAAATTCAATTCCGTAAATTTTCTTGAAACTAGACTCATAAGTATATTTACTAATTTTTTTCTATAATTTTTGGTCGGGCCAATTAGTACAGTTTATTAGTTAAAATCTCCCCTATTTTAGGGTATGACTACTCTGACACCTGTGCATTACGAACAAAATTTCTCCCTGTACAAGATTCCAACGACCATGCCGTTTATTTCCCTTAAAAATAGACTCAATAAGGAATCCATGCATGTATGGTATGACTCTTAATAATTTTTGTACAGTTTATGGTGAATTTCTAAAGTCATAACAGGGGATCTTAATTTCATTCAGAACCTATTTCACAAGAATTCAATTATCACATAATATAGAAGTATTTTGTTTCCCCTGTTTCTTTTATATGAAAGTAGACCCATTAAGCTTTAATTCCATAATTTATTTTAGATTTAATTCTACTTCCATAATTTTTGGTGAATTTTCAAAATTATGCAACTCTTTCTTTGTCCAACATTGTTTTACTACAAAAATTCACTCTTACATATTTCGCTCAATCCTTTCCATTTTACTGAGGTTCGCTCACTTATCGAGCATATTGCTCATAAATTAAAGTACACATATACTTGCACTTATTCATCACATAATCACTTTCACATGTATCTTCATTTAAATCAATTTCCCGTTGAACTCATCGGAATAACATCGATACACCACTACTTGAACATTTTCCCATTTCCACACGTGTAATCGGCTATATGATACGCATAGTAGCTCGCACTTAGTGCTACACATGCAACCAATAATCGTACACACGTAGTAGCCTGCACTTAGTACTACACACGTGACCATAGTTTTCGAGTACGCATAGTAGCCTGCACTTAGTACTACACATGCGACCAATAACTCGGTACACGTAGTAGCCGCACTTAGTACTACACACGTGACCACACAATAGTTCATTTGTATCGTTTTTATTCCGAAGGTTCAACAGGAAATTTCTCACTTTTCCAACATTTTACTAAATTGTCCGAAATCAATTTAAATTCATAACTTACATCAAATAACCATTTGATAGGCAGCCATATTCCACATGTTATCAAAATACAATAACATAAAAGAAATCGATGATTTATTTACGTACAAACTTACCTCGGTGCAAAATATAGAAATTTTGCAATTTAATCCAAAACATTTTCCTTCCCCCATTCGAGATCGATTCCACGCCTTTCTTGATCTATAATATCACATTTAGCCTAATAATTAATCACACTATTCATATGGGTCTAAAAATCATATTTTTACAAATTTACATTTTGAACCCTAAACTTTTACATATTTGCACTTTTGCCCCAAGGCTCGGAAATTTAATTTCAGCCCTTATTCTTATGTTTAATGACATGCCGATCATTTTTCTCTTCTATGGAAACATCAAATTCTCACTCTAACACATAGTTATGAACAATAGATATTTTTCTACCGATTATCTTAGTTTTACTCGCTTTTACTGAAAAATACTTAGCAAAAGTTGTTTAACACAATATCAAACTTCATATTCTACCATAAAACATCAAAATTCATGCATATCATTCATGGGTAAATTTTTAAACATAAACCCTAACTCGAAATAATGGTAGAAATAGGTAAAACTAGAGCTACGAGGATTTCAAAAATGTAAAGAACATTAAAAACGGGGCTTGAATGCACTTACTATTGAGCTTAGAAGTTGAAGAAACCCTAGCTATGGTAGCAAGTAAAATTCAGCAGCAACATGAAGAAGATGAATGGATTTTTGCTTTATTTTTCCCATTTTATTTCATTTAATATCCAAATGACCAAAATGCCCTTACTTACTAAACTTTCAAAAATTCCATCCATGTCCAATTTTTGTCCATAACTTAGAAATTGGTCAAATTTCTATTTAAGACCTCCTAATTAATATTTTAAAGCAATTTCATACTAGAAACTTCTAGAATGCAAGTTTTGCAACTTATTCAATTTAGTCCCTAACTTCACATTAAGCACTTTATGCATAGAATTTCTTCACGAAATTTTCACACAATCATGCAATCATATCATAGACCTCAAAATAATCATAAAATAATTATTTCTATCTCGAATTTGTGGTCCCGATATCACTATTCCGACTAGGCCCAAAATCAGGTTGTTACAGTTTTCATGCTAACACCTTTCACAAAAGTTGTTTATAACCCAACTAGGGCTCATATTCTTCCATAAAAAACTCAATAAACATCTCAAAAACATTCATGGGAAAATCTTAAACTATTTACCATTCTGCAAGATATCACCCTTATTTGAAAGCTCATGCTTCAAGGGTCTCAAAAATACAAAAATCATTAAAAGAAACTATCAAAGTCACTTACTTGAGAGGCTTAATGTTGCTGAAAATTTTTGAAGCTCAAAACCCCAACAATGGCTAGTAAAAATCGGTGGAGAGAAGAAAAATAGAGAAGAAATGACCTTTGTTTTATTTAATTTAAAACTAGTCAAATTTGATGACCTCATCATCACCTAACTTTGTCAAATTTGTCTTCCCTCACTCCATGGCCGGCTAGGCTATTTCAAAAGGGTCTAATTTCCCATTAAAGACCCTAAATTTTAAATCTCTAGCTATTTAACACATTTGGGTACTAAAATGTAACATTTACCTTTTATGCGATTTAGTCCTATTTCGCAATCGGGCTTGATAACATCAAAATTAGCTCACCAAAATTTTCATGCACTAATAAAATCATACCATAACCTCATAGAAATAATAAAATAATTTTTTTCTAACTTCAGATTTGTGGTCCTAAGACCACTGTTCCAACTAGGCCCTAAATCGGGCTGTTACAATTTGAGTTGGCTTGTAAATGTTTATGTTTTGGTTTATAAATATAGCCATGAGAGTTGGCTTAATTTGGTGAATTTGGTTATGTGCATTTTTGTGTGTATATGCTGATGTTTGAGTTCATGGATGGATATGGGAATGGCTTATATTATGAGGCTTGTGGTTATTGATATTATATATGTTAAATGGTTGATATTTGATATGAATTATATTTGTGAATTGGTGCAAAATATATATGTTTGGCAAAGGCTAAGTTAGTTGGTTCGTATATGTGTTTTGGTATGTTTTAATTGATTAAGATTTGGGGTTATAAGCATGTTGGTTGTTAGAATTGGAAATGGTATGAATTAGATTTGATTGTGGCTAAATTGGATATTCATTTATTGTAGCACCCCTAACCCGTATCCGTCGTCGGATAGGGTTACGAGGTATTACCAATCAATACACATCATTTCTTATCCAAAACTCATACATTCATATATTCATATACAAATATCATTCAATACAATCATATTGTCCCTAATCAAGGCCTATGAGGCCTTAAACATGTTTTAGAAGTGTTTGGGACTAAACCGATAACATATAAAAATTCTGGATACTTAGAAAATTTTCAAACATATAAGAGTCACACTCCCGTGTGAACAGGCTATGTGCCTCACATGGCTAGTAGGCACGCCCGCATTATAGACCATGTGGAAACAAGGCATACATATTGACTTGTATCACACGACCGAAGACACGCCCGTGTGCCAGGCCGTGTGAAAACTGGGGAGTATACTAACTTGGGTCACACGGCCAACCACACGCCTGTTGTCTAACCCGTGTGCCCTTTGAAATGGCCACACACGTCAGTGTATCTGGCCATGCCAAAAGTATAGGGTATACTGACTTATGCAACATGGCCAAGTCACATGCCCATGTGCTAGGCCGTGTGCCACTTAGGGGGTATACTGACTTGTACCACATGACCGGTCACATGCCCTGTGTGAGGCCTTGTGGAGCATACTGACTTCAATTCAATTACAACACCAGGGGACACACGACCGTGTAATATGACCATGTGTCACACACGACTGAGACACACACCCGTGTCCCTGCCCGTGTGGACAAAAATAGGCTATTTGCAAAGCCATTTTGCCACCCTATATACACAAGCATACACAAACATAAATGACAGCACTTCATAACCCAATTGGCTACCATTCTATAACATTTCATACACATAATATACCAATTCTATTTAATACTCAATTACCTAATTAATATCATGCATTATTCATTCATATGTCAACTACATATCAAAACATCATTTGCACATTTTCATTTTATCTATTTCTTCACAAAACATAGATCATAATTGAACACTTATACTTAACCAAAACATGATACCAAAATAAGCCAAATCACATGGCTTAACTTATATACAAAAAGTACCAAATCCATATTCTCAAGTAACCATAATTGTCACCATTAAAACTAGCCTATACATGTCATATTTATAATAATCCACGAGTTCAAAAGTACTAGTCGGAAAATGGATAATGTGATGTGAAACCCTGACTTGTCCGAAACGAGCGAGCTATGGAACCTCTATAAAAAATAGGAAAGAAACAAAGTAA
The DNA here is from genome assembly GCA_025698475.1 of Gossypium anomalum. Lineage (NCBI taxonomy): Eukaryota > Viridiplantae > Streptophyta > Magnoliopsida > Malvales > Malvaceae > Gossypium > Gossypium anomalum. The sequence continues at coordinate 48,920,848 of CM046963.1, forward strand.
GCTTTATAGCTTAGTAAACCTGTATAATTCAGAATTAAACTTACCATAAATATGAAAATCAAGGCAAATAATCAAATTGTATTTAATTCAGTTACCAAATGCCTAAACATAAGCATTCATCACAAGTTAGTCATTTGAATACATGAAGTCATCCATTATCTCAATACATTGCATCATACCAAATTCATATATCATGTAGAACATTGGTAACATTTCATTTCCAATCATATAAACAATAATTCATTTAAAAAATCGTAACTCATCCATATAAACATTACTTCATACATATAAACAGAATTTACGCCCATTGAACCTATTAGAACTTCAAGTGATACTCGGGTGGTATACATCAGTAATCTGTCAATTCATTATCATTTCTGCTCTTTCGAGCCATGATCGGTAAGCTCCTCCTGAGCTGATGAACAATAAGCACTATTGAGCTGAAACAGTAAGCTCTGACGAGCTAAACAGTAAGCTCACACGAGCTAAGAATAGTAAGCTCTTACGAGCTGATATATCAGTAAGCTCATACGAGCTGTGGTGAGTCCACAACAAATGCAGGATCTCGACCAAAACGGTAACCCTAGTGACATGTCACTCGTATCCTACGAATTCATACATTCAAACGGGGCTTGGTATCAAATAGATTATATCGATAAGATATCCATATTTCAAGTATATCAAAAATTCAATTATACATATTTATTACAAATATATAAAAGTATTTAAAAGTTCGATTCTAATTATACGAACTTACCTCATATCGCTCAGATAAAAACTCTCGGCTATTCGTTAATCTTCCTTTTTCCCTGATTTAAACTCGATCTCGGCTTATCTTGATCTATATATTATCAAATTCAATATATTCAGCATTCAATCTATTCAATTTAGTCCATAATTCATATTTTGGAAAATTTACACATTTGCCCCTATATTTTCACATTATTTACAATTTAATATAATCAAAGCTTAGCCGAATTTACCTCCTATTACTAGTAGCCCATATTTCCAATTTATTAACACTTTTACCACAAAATTTTACATTTTTACAAATTAACCCCTTTTTGACATTTTTGTCAAAAATCACTTTACAAAACTAGTTTAACAATTAACAAATATTCAAAATCTATAATCAAACATCCAATTACTCAAACATTCAACAATGGCAACATGAAAAATCTTTAACAATTTCAAAATCTAAGGTACGGGCTAGCTAGAATACGAAGCAACGATCTCAAAAACGTAAAAATCATTAAAAACTGAGGCAAAACCACTTACCAATTAAGCTACCAAGTGACCGAACCCTAAAAGCTCTCCAAGATTTATTTTTTTCTTTCTCCAATCGGTTAAAGATGATGAAGATGAACACCAAATTGTTTTTGCTTTATTAAATTAGCCTTATTCGATAATTTACTAAATTATCCTTAATAAGAAAACATATATAACATCTATTTAATGTCAAAATATGTCCACTCAAGTGTCAAATGGTCAAATTACAACATAAGGACTTCTAAATTAATATTCCATCGCTATTCAATACTTTAGCTAATAGAACTCCACTTTTACATTTTACGCGATTAAGTCCTTTTTATCGAATTAAGTATTCAAACAATAAAATTTCTTTACGAAACTTTCACACAATAATTCTATCATGCTGTAAACTTTATTAAAATAATAAAATAAATATTTTATCTTTGGATTTATGGTCCCAAAACCACTGTTCTGATTTGACTCAAAAACGGGCTGTTACAACTCTCCCCCTAGGGATTTTCGTCCCCAAAAATCTTACCAGTGAATAGGTTAGGGTACTATTTCCACATAGCTTCTTCAGGTTCCTACGTAGCTTCCTCGATCCCATGTTTATGCAAAAGAACCTTTACTAGAGCTATGCGCTTATTTCTCAATTCTTTGATTTCACGAGCCAAAATCCTGATCGGTTCTTCGCTATATGTCAAATCAGCCTGTATCTCAACATCCACTGGGGAAATCACATGTGACGGATCAGATCTGTATCATTGTAGCATAGAAACATGGAAGGCATTATGAATCTTTTCAAGTTTTGATGGTAAAGCTAGTCGATATGCTACTGGTCTTATCTGTTCAATAATCTCATATGGCCCTATGAATCGCAGACTCAACTTTCCTTTCCGGAAGAATAGAAGAACCTTTTTGCACGGTGACACCTTTAGAAACACTCGGACCCGACTTTAAATTCAATTTCTTTACGTTTCAAATCTGCGTATGATTTCTATCGATCTGAAGCTACTTTTAAACTATCACGAACCATTTTCACTTTTTCTTCAGTTTCTCTGATCAATTCAACCCCGTGAATATTTTTCTCACTCAATTCAATCCAGTTTAGCGGAGTTCGACATTTGTGACCATATAAAGCTTCGTACGATGCCCTTTTTATACTCATTTGAAAACTGTTGTTATACACGAATTCAATCAACGATAAGTATTTCTTTCCAACTACCCTCAAACTCTAAAATATAACATCTCAACATGTCTTCGAGAATCTGAATAACTCTCTCGGTCTGACCATCAGTCTGAAGATGGAAAGCAGTATTAAAATTCAACTTTTTTCCCAGAGCTTCTTGCAGTTTCTTCCAAAATCGCGACGTAAATCTCGGATCTCTATTTGAAATAATAGATAGTGGCACTCCGTGTAATCAAACAATCTCAGCAATGTACAATTCAGCTAATCTGTCAAGTGAGTAATCTGTACGTACCGGTATGAAGTGAGCAGATTTCATTAGTTGATCAACGACAACCCAGACAGCATCTTTCTTTGTCGAAGTTAGAGGCAATCTCGACACAAAATCCATTGTAATTCTATCCCATTTCCACTCAGGAATCATAACAGGCTGTAGTAATTCTGATGGTACTTGATGTTCAACTTTGACTTGTTGACAAATCAAACATTTAGAAACAAACTCTGAGATATCTGGTTTCATGCCTTGCCACCAGTAAAACTGTTTCAGATCGTTGTACATTTTGGTATTTCCTGGATGTACAGATAAACAACTATGATATGCCTCGTGTAAAATCTTCTAAATGAGTCCTGAATTTCTCGGTATGCATATTCTATTCCGGAACCTTAAACACTCATCAGTTCCAATCTGAAACTCTAAATCAGGGATATTCTCACATTGAATCCATTTAACTTGCAATTCACGGTCATCTTTCTAAGCTTCACAGATTTGTTGAAGAAATACCGGTTTAGCTTTTAATTCGACTAAAATAGACCCATCACCACAAATCATCAACTAGGTGTTCATTGCTCGAAATGCAAACAAAGATTTTCGGCTCAAGGCATCAGCAACAACATTAGCTTTTCCCAAGTGATAATCAATTACAAATTCATAATATTTCAATAACTCAGGCCATCTTCGTTGTCGTAAATTCAAATCTTTCTGTGACATCAGATATTTCAAGCTCTTGTGATCCGTATAAATGTGGCATTTTTCAACGTATAAGTAGTGTCGCCAAATTTTCAACGCAAACACAATTGCAGCCAACTCTAAATCATGTGTCGGATAGTTCTTTTCATGCGGTTTCAATTGTTGAGAAGCATAAGCTATAACCTTTCCTTCTTGCATCAGAACACATCCCAGACCGCTTAATGATGCATCGCTATAAATCACAAATTCCTTCCCCGATTCCAGTTGAACCAATACTGGTGTTTCAATTAACAATACTTTCAACTGTTTGAAACTCTGCTAACATTTTTCTGACTAATCAAACTTCACATCTTTTTAAAGAAGTCATGTCATTGGTGTCGCAATCATCGAGAATCCTTTTACGAATCTTCGGTAATAACCCACTAAGCCCAGAAAACTACAGACTTTAGACACATTTCTAGGAGGTTTCCAATCAACAGTAGAGAAATTTTACTCGGGTCAACTCTAATACCGTTAGCTAAAATAATATGCCCCTAAAATCCAACCACTTTGAGCCAAAACTCACATTTACTAAACTTTGCAAATAGCTGCTTATCACGTAGAGTTTGTAACACAATTCTTAAGTGCTCGGTATGCTCATATTCATCTCGTGAATAGATTAGAATATCGTCAATGAATACAACAACAAATCTTTCTAAATACGGTCTGAATATTCAATTCATCAAGTCCATAAAAATGGCAGGAGCATTAGTTAAACCGTAAGGCATGACCAAGAATTCATAATGTCCATACCTTGTTCTGAACGCGGTTTTCGGCACATCTAACTCTTTAACTTGCAACTGATAAAAACCCGATCTCAAATCAATTTTTAAAATACTATAGCCCCTTTTAACTGATTAAATAAATCATCAATCTGTCGTAAAGGGTATTCGTTCTTTATAGTCACTTTATTCAGCTGTCTATAGCCAATACACATTCTCATCGTGCCATCTTTCTTTTTCACAAACAACACCGGTGCACCCCAGGGAAAATAACTTGGTCATGCAAAACCTCTGTCTATCAATTCTTACAACTAAGCTTTCAACTCTTCTAATTCTGTTGGAGCCATTCTGTACGGAGCTATTGATATTGGTGTTATTCCCGATACTAATTCAATACCAAATTCAACTTCTCTAATCGGTGGCAAACCCAGTAATTCTTCTAGAAATACATCTAGAAATTCACAAACAATAGGTGCAAATTCAATCTTTGATTCAGACACCTTTGTATCTAATATGTATTCAAGATATACATCACTGCCCTTTTTCATACATTTCTGAGCTAACATAGATGATATCACAGTAGGTAATTCACTCGAATCATCAGACTCAATTCGAAGAATTTCACCACTTTGACATTTCAATTCTATAGTCTTTCGTCTACAATTCACAACCGCATCATGCATAGTCAGCCAATCCATACCCAGAATCACATCAAACTCAATGAACGGTAGAAGCATCAAGTCGGCCATAAAACAGTAACCTCGGGTCATCAAAGGACAATTATTACAAATTTTATCAACTAAAACAAACTTGCCTAAGGGGTTCGATACTTTAATTACAAATTCTGTAGACTCAACATGTAAAATCTTTTTAAATACTAAATTCATAAAGGTATATGAATGGGTTGATCCAGGATCTATCAACGCAACTATATCATTATCAAAAAGAGAAAAAGTACCGGTAATAACGTTTGGCGATGATGTCTTATCCCATGCATGGATAGCATAAGCTCTGGCAGGTGCTCGTGCCTCAGATCTCACAGTCAAATCTCTCGTAACACCTCGGTTACCACTTGTATTTCCAATGTTTCGGGGTAGTCTCCCTCTAGTAGCCGTGTTACTTACTTTCATCGGTTGTTCTCTTTTAACTGTTTACTTTTCTAGACAGTCTCGGAGATAATGATCAAGAGATTTTAAAGCAAGCTCACTCACTAATCTACATTCACCGTAATGTCTCTTATTGCAGTGTTTACATTCAGATCCAGTATTTCTAACACTTCCCACACTGGCAATAGATGTCGCCTGAGGTTTAGAACTGAAATGTCTCGCATCTCTGTCTCTAATTGAAATTCCCGCAAAAGCCATAGAACAAGGATGATATTCTATAGATTTCTTTGATGCTGACTAATGTGATTTACTCGCAAATCTCTTTCTAAAGTCTCTAGCCTCAGAATCGACTTTTCTTTTCTCTTTGCCAAGTTCTTCAGCTTTACAAGCTCTGTCAAACAGAACGACGAACCTTTTACACATTATAGCTTTGGATGAGACACATTCATGAGCATATTTCCTGAGTCGTACAAACTTTCTTTCATATTCTGTAACAGACATACAACCCTATTTTAATTTAAGAAATTATTTCATTTCTAATCAATAAACCTTTGGCTGATGTATTTGTTTCTAAATTCAACTTGAAAGAAACCCCAAGTAACTCTTTCTCGCGGAACTACAGATATCAAGGTATTCTACCACTGATATGCAGTGTCTCTCAACAATGATATAACACACTTTAAACATTCTTCAGGCGTGCATGACAGTTCATCGAATACCCTAATCGTGTTCTCAAGCCAAAACTAGGCTCTCTCAGGGTCATCATTAACAATGGCTCTGAATTTCTCAACTTCATATTTCTGTATCTTATCAACAGGTGGTTTATTTAATCGCAGCAGATCAATACCTTGATTAGCTACAGGGATCGGTTGGGGAATAGGTAGGGGTGGAGGTTGCTGAACAGCCGGGTTCGTACGGATGTACTGTGTGAACCACTAATTCAATATCTGAAAGAATGCTTCTTTAGCCTCACCCCTGTGACTACTCATCACGGGTCTAAATTCAGAAGGCGTAGTCCCTTGAGCGGGAGCTGGCACATTACTCTTTACACATCTGCTACAGCTTGCTCGGGATTCATTACTATATAAAAACACATTTGAAAACGTCAAGAGTCATCACACTATCAGAGTTTTATATATGGTATGTATAGCTAGACTCGCATATGCTACGTTAGTCCTAAAATCAACCAAACCGTAGCTCTGATACCAATAAATGTAAAACTCCTAAACTTTATCCATCACCAGAATAATGTTACGAGGTATTACCGATCAATACACATCATTTCTTATCCAAAACTCATACATCCATACATTCATATACAAATATCATTCAATACAATCATATTGTCCCTAATTAGGGCCTACGAGGCCTTAAACATGCTTTAGAAATGGTTCGGGACTAAACTGATAACATATAAGAATTCTGGATACTTAGAAAATTTTTAAACATATAAGAGTCACACGCCCGTGTGAACAAGCCGTGTGCCTCACACGACTAGTATACACACTCGTGTCATAAACTGTGTGGAAATAAGGCATACATAATGACTTGCATCATACGACCGAAGACATGCCCATGTGTCAGGCCGTGTGAAAATTGGATAGTATACTGGCTTGGGTCACACGGCCAACTACACGCCCTTGTGTCTAGCCCGTGTTCCCTTCGAAATGGCCCGTGTATCAGGCCATGCCAAAATTTTAGGGCATACTAACTTATGCAACACGGCCAAGTCACACGCTCGTGTGTTAGGCCGTGTGCCACTTAAGGGGCATACTAACTTGTACCACATGACTAGTCACACGCCCATCTGTGAGGCCGTGTGGAGCATACTAACTTCAATTCAATTACAACACTAGGCGACACACGGCCGTGTAATATGACCATGTGTCACACACGACTGAGACACACGCCCGTTTGGACAAAAATAGGCTATTTGCAAAGCCATTTTGCCACCCTATATACACAAGCATACACAAACATAAATGATAACATTTCATAATATTTCATACATATAATATACCAATTCAATTTAATACTCAATTACCTAATTAATATCATGCATTATTCATTCATATGTCAACTACATATCAAAACATCATTTACACATTTTCATTTAATCTATTTCTTGACAAAACATATATCATAATTGAAAACTTATACTCAACCAAAACATGATACCAAAATAAGTCAAATCACATGGCTTAACTTATATACAAAAAGTACCAAATTCATATTCTCAAGTAACCATAATTGTCACCATTAAAACTAGCCTATACATACCATATTTACAATAATCCACGAGTTCAAAAGTACCAATCGGCAAATGGATAGTGTCATGTGTAACTCTGACTTGTCCGAAACGAGCGAGCTATCGAACCTCTATAAAACATAGGAAAGAAACAGAGTAAGCTTTATTGCTTAGTAAGCCTGTATAATTCAGAATTAAACTTACCATAAATACCAAACTTAAGGCAAATAATCAAAGTGCATTTAATTCAATTACCAAATGCCTAAACATAAGCATTCATCACAAGTTAGTCATTTGAATACATGAAGTCATCCATTATCTCAATACATTGCATCATACAAAATTCATATATCATGTACAACATTGGTAACATTTCATTTCCAATCATATAAACAATAATTCATTTGAAAAACCGTAACTTATCCTTATAACATTACTTCATCCATATAAACAAAATTTACGCTCGTTGAACCTATTAGAACTTCAAAGGATACTCGGGTGGTATACATCAGTAATCCGCCAATTCATTATCATTTCTTCTCTTTCGAGCCATGATTGGTAAGCTCCTCCTGAGCTGATGAACAGTAAGCTCTATTGAGCTGAAACAGTAAGCTCATATGAGCTGAGAACAATAAGCTCTAACGAGCTCATATATTGATAAGCTCATACGAGCTGTGGTGAGTCCGCAACAAATGTAGGAGCTCGACCAAAATCGTAACCTAGTGACATGTCACTTGTATCCTACGAATTCATACGGTTCAAACGGGGCTTGGTAACAAATAGATTATATCGATAAGGTATCCATATTTCAAGTATATCAATTATTCAATTACACACATTCATTACAAATATATACAAGTATTTAAAAGTTTGATTCTAATTATACGAACTTACCTCGTATCGCTCAGATAAAAACTATCGGCTATTCGTCAATCTTCTTTTTTCCCCGATCTAAACTCGATCTCGACTTATCTTGATCTATATATTATCAAATCAAATACATTCAACATTCAATCTATTCAATTTAGTCCATAATTCATATTTTAGAAAATTTACACATTTACCCCTATAATTTCACATTATTTACAATTTAGTCCTTATCAAAAAAATTGCAAATTCATGCAATTTAATACAATCAAAGCTTAGCCAAATTTACCTCTTATTATTAGCAACCCATATTTCCAATTTATTCACACTTTTACCCATAAAATTTTACATTTTTACAAATTAACCCATTTTTAACAATTTTTGTTAAAAATCATTTTACAAAACTAGTTTAACTATTAAAAAATATTCAAAATCTATCATCAAACATCCAATTACTCAAACATTCAACAATGGCAACATGACAAATCTTTAACAATTTCAAAAACTAAGGTACGAGCTAGCTACAATACGAAGCAACGATATCAAAAACGTAAAAATCATTAAAAACCGAGTCAAAACCACTTACCAATTAAGCTACCAAGTGATCGAACCCTAAAAGCTCTCCAAGCTTTATTTTTGTATTTCTCCAATCAGTTAAAGATGATGAAGATGAACACCAAATTGTTTTTTTGTTAAATTAACCTTATTAGACAATTTACTAAATTATCCTTAATAATAAAACATATATAGCATCCATTTAATGTCCAAATATGTCCACTCAAGTCCCAAATGGTCAAATTAGAACATAATGACTTCTAAGTTAATATTCCATAGCTATTTAATACTTTTAGCTAATAGAACTCCATTTTTATAGTTTACGTGATTGTCCTTTTTATCGAATTAAGCATTCAAATAATAAAATTTCTTTATGAAAATTTCACACAATAATTCTACCAAGCTGTAAAATTTAATAAAATAAAATAAATATTTTTTCTTCGATTTTGTGGTCCCCAAACCACTATTCTAATTTGACTCAAAAATGGACTGTTACATTTATACTATGATTTGGTGCCATTTTGGTTGTGTAGGTATATGTATATTTGGGTGGCAAAATAGTGGTGTAAATAGCATATTTTTGTCCACATGAGAAGAGACATGGGCGTGTGTCTCAGCCGTGTATGACACACAGTCAAGCACACGGCCATGTGTCCCCTAGTGTGGTTTTGGAAATCAAGTCAGTATGCTCCACACGGCCTCACACATGGGCGTATGACTTAGCCGTGTGGCATAAGTCAGTATACCCTATAGGTTTGGCATGGCCTAGTACACGGCCTAGCACACGGGCGTGTATGGCCATTTTTAGGGCACACGGGCTAGCCACACAAGCGTGTGTGTTGGCATTGTGAACCAAGTCAGAGAGTTACACGGGGTAGGACACGGGCTGGGACACGACCATGTGCTCCCATTTCGAATATCCACACGACCTATGACACAGGCATGTCTAGTGGTCATGTGAGACACAAGGCCTGGCCACACATGCGTGTGTACCCTGTTTTGAAGAAAAATTTTCAAAGTTTCATAAGTTATCGGTTTAGTCCCAAACCACTCCAAATGCATGTTTAAGGCCTTATAGGCTCGTATTAGGGACAATTTGATTGAGATTAATTGATGAATGGTTGAATTGAGAAAATGTTTGCTAAATGATTGTTTAAATTATTTTATAAGTTAGGTAACGCTTCGTAACCCTATTTTAATGTAGAATACGAGTGAGAGGTGTTACAATATATATATTTTTGTATTTCTAGCGATTGGACTAGGTAAAGAGTCTTAATAATTAAATCTAAAATCTTCTAAAATAATAAAGAAAAACCCTTATTTATTTAGTAACATCCTCGCTTTCTGGTACTGCTTCCACTTCCTCATGACCATCTTTTCACCTTGTTGCTCTTTCTAGAATGGTGAAATCATTATGCCTAGTATTCGAAGTTGGACCCCAATGATCGAAGATAAAATCTAGAAATTCAGGCACAAATTCAAACGGGTTACTGTAATGCGCGGTTTGTGCAAGTGTACACAATCGCTTCAGGTAATAAGTAAGTAAAAGAATTATCGTCTCCATAGGGACTGTGTATGTAACTCAATTAATTGTAAAATTAATACTAACAATTTGGTAAGAAAACAATATTTTTGAAGTGATTGATCGTTAAATTAAATTAAATAAACTAAATGCAAAGTGATCCCTAATGCAAATTAATCTAAGTGCAATGTATGCAATAGAATGAATAAGATGAATTTAGCAGCAAATTCACAAACTTCAACAATCAATAACATGAATAGGCTAGAATAATCATATCATTCAACTTAATTCATTTTCATCATACTTAATAATGTTCCGAAAAATATTCCATAGCAACTCGAACTTTTATGAGCTTGAAACCAATTTAAAGTCCTTTCGGAATCTTGTACTTAAAAAAACATGCATACTACCTTGATCATATTTAACTAAGGGTTTCTTAGTATTTGAAATGTCATGCTTGCAATGCATGTTGGTAATGTACGGAGTACAGACAAGGTGGATAGAGTTAGGAAAATTGAAGGAATGGAAGATTGGGCAGATTGTTATGGGATCCAAAGGAGTTAGGCAGCATCGTGGAATGGTTATCTACATGCTTTATAGGGTGACACCGTGATGACAGTCTATTGACTCTATAGAGCGACACTGTGACAATGATAATCAACTGGTCCTTCAAGGTGACATCGTGTAGATGGTATATAGGTCATTCGGGGCAACACCGTGTAAACTGTATATAGGTCCTTCAAGGTGACACATTTTAAACGGTTTATAAGTCCTTTGTGGCGACACCTTGTAAACAATATACAGGTCCTACAGGGCAGCATCTCGAAAGGGGTTTATTGATTATTCGGAATCAAAAGTCCATGGATAGCCATGGCATGACCCAATGATGGATAGTACACATTAAGGCCAAGTGGAAATTCGCCAGAATGGTAAATAGGGAAAACTCACCAGGGCACAAAAGTGGAAATTACTGTATAACTCATGTGGCGAGTAGTATGACAGGATGATCGTGGTGCATCTATGAACACAGTCAAACATGATAATAAGAGAATCTGCCAAAAGGTCAAATTTATAGTAAATACAATCAACCTATATACATGCTCCTAACCAATCACTTGTATTTCTACAAGCTCAAGCACACATTTGATAATAAAAATTAAAAAAAATCCTATGTTACTCCCCCCACACATTAGATAGCACATTGTCCCTAATGTGCAGCCCTAAAAAGATAGGGAAATAAGTTACTTGATTGATCGTGACATTCCTATAGACTAATGGTGGGTGGTCCCTTTCTTTTTTTGTTGAAAGCTTGAATTGGTCGTGCTTCTTTCATATGGGTTCCTACATAGAAAACTTGAAACAAAAAATAAAACAAATAAACACCTACTGTTAATCCTGCTTTTAAAATGAAAAAACATGAAAATTATCCCAAAATTAATTCAATGCTTTTAAAAAATTAAAATTTCAGTCCAATCTTCATCCTCCTCCTCAAAGTCCATCTCATTTCCTTCTTCTTCTTCCTCATCGTTCTCGCTATCTTCATGTTCCTCGCTCTCTTGCACCTCTTCTTCATGCTTAGAATCCATTGAACCAAATATATCCTATGAATAATTTGGTACTCTAATATTGTTTTGTCCTGCAAAGTCATAGAAAATCGAGCCCATCTCTTGCATCCATTTTATCATCCAATCTAGTTTTATATTGTTGTTATCACCAATCTCTTGTCAAGTTGTCGATTTTGCTTTCCTTTTAGATGAAGCAAGAGTATCTATCTTCTCTTTTTGGCATTTTTTCTAATCCTTTATGCATTTCATATGAAGCTCTGTGTATTGTATGCAAATTGTATGTGTAACAACCCGTTTTTAGTCAAATCGGAATAGTGATTTTGGGACCACAAATCTGAGGTCAAAATAATTATTTTATTATTATTTTAATGTTTACAACATGATAGTATGATTGTGTGAAAGTTTTGTTAAGAAATTTTATCGTTTAAGCGTTTAATTTGATAAAAAGGACTAAATCGCGTAAAGTGTAAAACTTGAGTTCTAATAGTTAAAGGTGTCTAATAGCTATATAACTTTAAAGTGGAGGTCCTTATGTGGTAAATAGTCCAAGAATATGATAGTGGATGATAATGGCTTGGTAATGTTGTAAATTGAATTTAATTTAAAGGTTAATTTTGGTATTTAGTAATTAAAGTTAAAATAAGTAAAATAAAACAAAATTTTCTCCCATTATCATCTTTCTCAATAGAAACTAGGGCAAGAGGGAGCCATTTCTATGTTTTTGAGATCGTTGCAGCTTAATCTAGCTAGCCCAATGACTACTTTGCAAAACTGTTAAAGGTTTAGGGTTTTTCCATTAATGAATCTATGTGTATTTTGATGCTTGATGATAGAAAATGTATGCTTGTTGTTAGATAAACAACATTTGTAAAGTAATTTTTGACAAAATTGTCATTTAGGGATTTAATTGAGAAATGTTGAAATTTTGTGGTTAAATTGTGAAATAAATGAAAAATATGGGCTTTTAGGGACTTAATTGAAATTTGGCTAGCATGGGTATAGGTTGAATTGCATGAATTTGTATTTTTATGAGCTAATGACTAAATTGTAAAAATGTTAAAATATTAGGGCAAAAGTGTAAAGTTACCTTAATGTGTATTTTGGACTAAATTGAATAGAGTGATAATTAAATAACTTAATTTTGATTATATTTTGGATCAAGAAAAGCGAAATTTGGATTTAGATCAGGGGAAAAATAAGGTTTTGGACTAGTCGATCTGTTTCGTCGTTTTTTTATTCGGGGTAAGTTCGTATGTTAATAAGCATTATTATAATTGTGTTTTAAATGCTTTAATATTGAATAAATTGTGTATATGACCTTGCGGATATAATCGATGAAGATTCAGCATTGAGAAATCCCGGTTGAACCTTAGGAATAAATTAGGATACGAATGACATGTCATTAGGGGTTATGTGATTTGGGTGCTGGTCCGTACGTCCTATCGGTGGCTGAGTTATTTGGCATGTGTTGTGGATTCTCATCAGCTTGTGTGAGCAGCACCATGTAGCTTTGTCATGACCGTCAGCTTGTGTGAGCAGGCCCGTTATTAGCTCGAGAGCAAGCATTATATATGATATGAGATTGGGATAGCTTCGACTATGTGTTGGCACTTAGGGTGCGAGATTCTCAAGTATCTGATAGTATTCCGAATGGTTCAATGAGTATATCGAAGATATGAAATGTTGAGAAATAGATAAGTATCAGTATAGGTATGTACTGAAACTATATAAGCATTGAATCTATGGAAGTTGTTAATTCATGGTTAATTGTGTGATTGAATATATGTTAACATTGTGATTAAATGTTTTGTAGTATGTTATGTTCATATTCTTGAATGGTAATCGAATGGTGAGCTTTGCTTATTATTTCGTACGAGCTTACTAAGCTTTATAGCTTACATTGTTTATTTTTCCGTGTTTTATAGTGAAATCAAATCTAGCTCGGATTCGGGAATCGTTGGAGACCTTATCACACTATCAAACTATCACTTTGGTAATTTTAAATCTATGTTTTTGGGATATATGGCATGTATAGGAGCTTTGGTCATTTTGGTATATTGTTTGGTAATGAATTTAGCCATTTGGATTGGCTTGTAAATGTTTAGTGTTTGGTTTTGTATATAGCCATGAGAGTTGGCTTATTTTGGCTAATTTGGCTGTGTATATATATGCAAATGGCCTGTGTCTTGTGTTGATAATTGTTATGCAAATGATTATGCTAAATGGTTGATATTTGAGAATTGGTATGCTTATGAGTTTAGGCAAAATGATGCATAATTGGAGGTGTCCATATTGATGATTTGTGAAAGTGAGGTTTGGTATGAAATTGAATGGTATATTGTAGTATTTGTGTGCCTTGTATATGTTGGTATTGGAATGGCATGAATTAAGCTTATTTGAGATTGGATGAATGCCTATTTATGTCATGTTTGGTGCCATTTGGTTTGGTGTAGGTGTATGAAATTTGGGTGAGTAAAATGGCTTGATAAATAGCCTATTTTTGTCCACACGAGCGTATGTCTCAGCCGTGTGTGACACACGGTCCGGTTACACGACCGTGTGTCCTCTAGTGTTGAATTAGAAATCAAGTTAGTATGCTCCACACGACCTAACACACGGGCGTGTTACTTGGCCGTGTGGCATAAGTCAGTATACCCTGCAGGTTTGGCACAGCCTAGCACACGGCCTGGCACACAGGCATGTGTGGCCATTTCTAAGGGCACACGGGCTGGTCACACGGGCGTGTGGTTGGTCGTGTGACCCAAGTCAGGGAGTTTCACGGAGTAGGACACGAGCTGGGACATGGCCATGTGATCCTATTTCGAATGCCTACATAGCCTGTGACACAAGCGTCTCACACGGTCGGGCCACACTGGCGTGTGTCCCCTGTATTTTGCAAAATTTTCTAAGTGTTCCAAAAAATTTTCTAAGTTATTGGTTTAGTCCTGAACCACTCCTAATGCATGTTTTGGGCCTCGTAGGCTCGTATTAGGGACAATGTGAATGATGTTGAATGATGATTACATGAAATTGAAAAATGTATGTGAAATGTATTGTTTAATTGTATAATATGTTCAGAAATACTCCGTAACCCTATTTCGGAGTTGAATACGGGTGAGGGGTGTTACAGTATCTCCTATAATACTTTTGGGTGGCTTCATAGATTGCTCGATAGTCGTAATTGGTACATCAGCTCTTTTGCACAATGTTGTCACTAAGTGGGGAAAGAAAACCCCAACTTTTTGGTCACTATTGCGCCGTTTCATGTGATAGTATATCCAAGTCCCGATGCATACTTATTTTCTCTGCAAAACTGCTTGAAAAGTGTTGATGTTGGAGACATTTACTGTCAAAACGCTTCGCGTTCATAAAAATTGGATCCACATTTTGGCCACAGGAACATGATTGCCTTAGTAAAGGATGTGGGTACTTCATAACCGGGGAAACATTTCTATTCACCCCTACCCTCTATTAGGTAATTTATAATGTTATCCATATTTATGTCTCTAGAATATTTTAAATCAATTTCTTCTACAAAATCATTTTCATAGTATGAAGCGTTATAAAAATCACAAATAACTTGAGGGGTGACTCGTACCTCTTTCCCTCGTATTGAAATTATTTCCCATGCGGTACCTTCTAGTCTCCTAGACTCTTGGTCCTTTAAGGATGCATAAAATTCTTAAACTATTGGGACCATAGCAAGTCTTTGGGGATAGCGTAATGACGTTCCCATCTATGATATTGAGCCAAAAGCCAAATCTCCTAACATAAAGCCATTGACGGTTCTAACCCTCATTCTTGAATAAATGTTTTTCCTTGAAGTTCTAAGAAAAAAATTTCGACGTTCGAGTTTGAAAAATTAGATGGGATTGTACTTGTCGATAGTTTGGGTTCATTAGTTCTCCTAGATTTTTTTGGAGGCCTATTTTATTTTGTTAGATCTAGAATAGCTAACAAACTTCAAACAATAATCAATGAAATAGTAAAACAAGATAGGAACCCTTAACCTCAGTTTCTTTTACTTCCAATTCTTTGTAAAGATTGTGTTGATGTAACTCTTTTACGTTTCACTTCTATTCCTGCACCACTTGGAATACCAAAAGAAAGAAAGAGATTGCAAGAATAGGAATTTGAGTAGAAAGAAGGTTTTTAGAGTCTAAGAAATTTGAGAGGTTTTGAAAGGGTTTAGATGTTGTTAAGGGTTCAAAACTAAGTAGGAATGAATTTAAGTTAAAAACTTTTATGTTTTTAAGCTTAAAAATCAGGTTAAAAAAAGTTAAAATCGACAGGTTGCGTAATGGATCGGGTTGACCCTGCAAAAAATTGTATTGATGTTGCGACATTGAGGTTCCATGTCGCGACACCCCTGACAGGATGTCGATTTCACGCCTTGGGGGTTTGATGTCGCTACACACCTTGAATTTTTTTTACTCTGGGGGTATACTGATGTTGTGTTGTGACACAAAGGTGTTGTGTCACGACTTTGAAATAGATTTCTTGATTTCTTAAGTTTGTGGGTGGTGTCTCAACAAAGAGATTTTGTGTTACGATATTGATTCTGTTTCAACCCCTTTTCTCATTTTTCAAAGTGTTCGGTAAAAAATTTTGATCATTTAAGCAAAAATAAATTTTATGCTACTTGCTAACATAATATACTCTAATATAACAAAATTTTTAGTTCAGTTTAAAGAGGTTAGGTTTTGCTACTAGATTCATCCGTCAGCTCTGTTACAGCACATATAAATGCTCTACCAGTTCCGTTTCTATCAATGTTCATCCAGCATCCATCGTGCCACTCCACCTTTCTTCGTTTCTCTCGCTCTTTGAATTTTCTCTTTCGGCCTGCACTAATCACCAAAAATACCCTTTCTGGCTCAAGGTAATTAGGGATATTTACAGATATCTCAAAACATTGCTTCCCTAATTTTTCCCTGTTCACTTTATTCTGTTGGTGACCACATTTGAAAATTTTGGTCTCACCATTTATCTTCATCATTAATTCATTCTTTCCTAGGTTAATTGTGGATCTCGATGTTGCTAAAAATGGTCTACCCAGCAAAATGGGCATTTCACGGTCTTCTTCAAAATCTAAAATTACAAAGTTGACCGGGATGATAAAATTCCTCACCTTAGCAAAACACATCTTCAAGTACGCCTTTCGATTGTACTGAAGACCTGCCGACTAATTCTAGTGTAATTTGTGTATTCTTAAGCTCCCCTAACCCAAGTTTTTCATATATAAACAAAGGCATCAAATTGATACTGGCTCTTAAATCACATAAAGTCTTACCAAAATGAATGTCTTCTATCTCAATTTGTATTGTAAAACTCCTAACATCTTTTAATTTTAGGAACTTTTTCAATTAAATCAATTAGGGGCAAGTTAATGTTCATATAGTTAAAAAAGTTTAAGAAACTTACAAATTTTGCCTCATCCCATCTATGTTTTTCTTCTAACTATGAAGGGGATGGTACCCTTGTTAGTGCAGATTCCTTGATTGACTCTTCCTTCAGCTTGGCTACTTCCTCTGGTTCTGGTTCATTCTCAACTTGTTGGGGGTCCTTTAGAAGATCTTCGTTATCCTCTTTGATCTCCTCTTGAGGTAAGTTGTCTGGGCTACTCAGTACTTTGCCCGAGTAGAGCACAATGGCTTTTACATTCTCTTTCCCTTCCCTCCAAGGATTATTCTTAGTGTTGCTTGGCATGTCAGTGCCAATTTGCCTTTTGATGTCTTCCATCATACTCATTAATTGACTCATCTGATCTTCTAGCTTTGTCAATCTTTAGTGTTGGTGCACTAAAACTGCACCTATTTTAATTCAGTCCTCATTGACTGCATTTCCCCCTCAATTCGATCCAGGCGTTGACCACATATAGCATAGTTATTCGAATTAGCACTTTCCTGAGGTTTTTGTAAATAAAGAGATTGGTAAGTATTATTTTTAGTAGAATTAGAGTTAGTACTTCCTCCCTGGTTTTCGCCCTATCTCAAGTTTGGGTGATCTCTCCAGGGAAGATTATACGTATTTGAATAAGGGTTTCCACCCCTAATCCTAATATAGTTCATGTCCTCAGTTGGATTATTGAGATAATGGAAGAGAGGTTTGTCTACTCCAAATGTTGACGATGCATTAGATAAGGACTCTATATGGTTAAGTCTATCCAAAATTTGTTGACATATGTCGTCTTTTTGAACAACTTTTATCGTGGATGGTCTTTGGTCATATGTATATCATTCGGTTGGCTAGTGATAGGAATTCATTGTCATATTTTCAATTAGGTCATATGCATCCCCATATGTTCTATTCATTAGGGCTCATCCTACTACTCCATCTAGTGCTGAGCGTGCATGTGCATCCAACCTGTTATAAAACATCTGTAGTTTTAGCCACTCGGGTAAACCATGGTGTCGGCATTGAAACACTCCTAAGCTTAATGAAAACTCTCTCCTTCTAGTTGCTTAAATGTAATGATCTCTCTCTTTAGTTGGACTGTTTTGCTAATGGGAAAGAACTTTTGTAGAAATTTCTCCTCAAGTTCATTCTATGTCGTAATGGATCCTGATGCCTATGAGTCTAACCAAGTGAAGGCGTTATCAATCAGGGAGAAGGGGAATAGTCAAAGATGTATAGCATCGTCGGTAACCCGATTATAATTAAATGTATGACAAAGCTGAAGGAATCATTTTAGATGCTGATTTGGGTCCTCTCTCATTATGCCTCTAAACTACAAATTGTTTTCGATCATCTGGATCAAAACTAATTAGATTTCAGAGTTATTTGATGTGATAGCTGTGCCATAGGTGGATGTGTTGGTAGTTGCGGTGGTGGTGGTGGTAAATTTTGGATGTTAGAATTGTCAACCTCATCGAAGAACGAGTCCTCGTTTGGTGATTACCTACAGCAGATGGTTGATTTTGCATCTGTTATTGTTGTTGTCGATGATTTCTGTGAATTATTCTTTTGGATTAGTGGTCGGCTCTATAGGTATTCCCCTAGTGCGAGTCATACACTGAACCCAAAAATAAAAATAAAAGATATTAGTACAAATAAAAATAATAATTGTATCTATAATTTATGAATTGCCTAATTTTTCTATTGAAACGCAAAAATTAAAATCAACCTAGTAACATTGCCTCCCCAACAATGGCGCCAACAATTTGACTGCCTCTAGACGTACAAACGTCTAGAGTGTAAATAATGCAACTAAAGATCTAGAGTTGAGACGGTGTCCACAAGTATACGAGTCAGGTTGTAATATAGTTTTACAAGGAAGTAGGTAAGTACTCCGAGGATCGTACCCAAGGGAGGCGAGTACTAAATTACAAATAACCTAAACGCAAATAGAATTAATTAGTAATTTAAATAAATTATATTATGATAAAACATAAAGAAAAGGATTTTAGATTTTTATAAATAAATAACTGCATAAATAAAATGGACTTCAGATCACTACTTTCAAAACTTAATCAAATCTAGACATGGGTGATTAGCTCACTTTGGTGGTCATAACTAGTTCCTATTTCGGGTTTCTATTCAATCAACTAGTCATTACCCTAGCAGGATCTCTCGATCATCCATTAAACTAATGACTCGGCAAGAACTACTTATCTCTCGACCTCATAGTCCGGATCGGTTCAGGGCTAAAGTGTTCATGGATAGGCCTTAATTCCCACCTAAGTAACTTCATAGGGTTGTCAAGCCTAGGTTTATTTTCTTCCCCTCCCAAACAGTTGATTTGCTAAGAAAATATTGCATAACAATTAGTTAATCACACCTTCACTCCCTAATCCCCCATAAGAGGATTAGTTCATCGTGGAATTCATAAACATAATAAACTTGATAATAAAGATATGCATGAAAAATAAATAAAGAATAAAGCTTAAATAATCCTGTTTGTATTCGATTAATGAAGTGCAATAATCCTCAAATGTTTAATCGTGTTTACAGAGCAAGTCCTCTAAAGAACACGAATAGAAAAGAACTGAAAATAAATTGAAAACCTAAAAAAAAGGAAAACCAAAACTAAAATTATAGAGAAAAACTTAGAATATGAAAAGTTGTCCTTAAACAAGTGCTAACTAAGCCTATTTATAGAATTAGGGTAGCCGCTGTCCTCAACCCTAGGTTAGCTAATGTTTTCTTGTTTAACTTCAACTGTGTGGATCAAAATGCCTCTACCTCATAGTTGTTTCCCTTACAAGGCTGATGCCGTGACATCAAAGGTAGTATGTTATGGTTCAGGGGTTACTTCAGGGGTCTGTCGCGACATCCCATGGTTGTGTCATGACACCAATGACAGTATGGAAATTATTGTATTATGCTCCCTATGTTGCAACATTAGACTTCCCATGTTGCAAGACAGCGACCAGCCTTGAGTTTGTATGCCTTTGAATGGTCTCATGCACACTCACTAAGTATGTTAGCTCGCTTTTAGGCCTCATTTGGCCCCTTAGGTCAATAAAAGATTCAAAATACACTTTTTATTAAATTTAAACTAAGATAAGAAAACGAACTAAAACCTAATGAAAATGCATGTATTCAAGCTCCCTAAGTATGAAAACTAGTTTAATCTTTTACATTGAATTACGGCAGATCAATTATGCATTAAAGGTGAGTTCGCAAATTCACTGTTGTCTAATTGTTTTTAAATTACGTTCAGTTAGGAAGCCAGATTTGCATCTCGAGTTAGTCGTAGCACTTGGTACCTAGACTCAGCCATCATGTCAGGTTAAAGTGTTATAATCCTCATATAAAAATAGATTTTAATACGTAAGTGCGTCCGCAAACATTCATAAGATAGAAAACAATGTCTAGCTTTGACACTAAGCTTAAAGAACACATTCGGTGGACCATCATAACCTGCATCTATCTCGTAATAACATAGAGCCCATTCATAGTGGTCTACTCTTAGAAACCAATTACATGTAGGCGGATTCATAAAAGTGAATCCTCTATTTGCAAGATCATATTTACGGATTTATCCTTGTAAGATAGTCCTAACAGACTTCCACTTGTAAGATAGTCCTGTTGAATAGTCATATCTTACATACAACTCGTATAAACATATAGCTCGTACCTTTGGATTCTTGCATAGAAATAGAACCAATAAATGAACTCACGCTTGGCAAACTTATAAAAGCGGATCCAATATTGCGGAAACATAATGCGTACATATACACGAATTCACGAAAGTTACAAACTTACCTACGCGTATTATCTCGTGGACCTCCACTGGATTACATCATATAGGTGAGTCTGATGCACCTCCCTGGATCATGCCATGGCCATGGACTTGCTTTCACATATACGACTTAACACCTTAGACTCCACAGATTCTCATACTAACCTTACAGGGCTTTCATATACTGGTGCACACATTTCTCTGCACAGTTCCAACCGAACCTCTGCAAAGCTGAATACCATTAATATTCATTTTCTATATATTTCGCCCAAACCTCTGCAAATCCTCCTTATTAATTTAAACACGCATACCCTACAAGGTTTCGTTTGCCAATCTCAATTTGCATTCAAATGCCATACAGGAGGCAAACCATATAACATATCATATTCTCTACTACTTCTCCCATCTCAATCACACTTTGACAGACCTCCACTTCTCCGCATATCATTCATACACATCGATTTCATACACAAGCACTCAACCAATACTATTGTTCATGCACAATACACATTATGCCAAATATTTCATTTACACCACATGGATAAACCTACAACCAGTCATGTATTTTTATATCTACACACAGCATGCATCACAATATATCTTCCTTCAACCATAATATACTCATCATTTACATAACACTTAGCCATAGAAGAGCTAATTATTTGCACAATATTCAATCAAAAATACTCACACACGATACTGAAAATGAATGAACAACCATTTAAGACCTGAGTTTTGGAACTCACTTGAAAGTTGACGCCAAATCCAACTACTTAGATTTTCCCTTGCTACTTGAGCCTCCTTCATCAACAAAACATAACAACCATTTCTAAATTCCAATGAAGATAATTTAAAATCATAAGAACCATACTGTGTTTGCATGTAGTGGAAATTTAATTATTATTAGCAATTTTACCATTTATGAAATAGAAACAATGGATTAATTGAATCCTCAACTTTCTTACCTTTTCTTAAATTTGATAATACAAAGAGATTAGGAAGCTTACTAGCTACAAAATTCTTCAGTTTCTCAGACTCAAACTTCAGTCTCTTCCTTTCAAGCATAACGCTCCTTAATTTTTATCTCTTCCAAAACAGACTAGAAAAAAAATGAAGAAAGAATAGAAAAATGAAAGAACAACATTAGAGAATAATGTCTCTCCCTTGTATAATACTCCCACACTTTCTTCATCAATATCAATTCAATAGCCAAGTGTAAATATTCCTAATAATCATGTCTCCCACTAAAAGATTTCTAGTTCAACGGTAACCTAACTAAAATTTTAAATCCAATCTTTTATCAATCAATCCGTCAAATGCTCTTATTTATGTTAGAGACCACTCAAAAAGAAAAGTTTTCCAATTAACCCAAAGTTACCATTGCAACTCAGGCTTTAACATTTTTGAGGTGTGATAGTTAATCTTCCTAAGGCAATTAGCCACTCATGGATCTAGATGAAATTTTCCTTAATTTAATATTCAACATGCAAAGCAAACAATTGAATAGAAAAAGGGAATAAGGAAATTGATCTGTTTTGATATCGATTTGTGCGCGAAAGCCAAAATTCCTTTAATAGTTGTAAAGAAAACCTTGATTGCAATTGAAAAATGAAAAGAAATTAAAATAAACTACTTAAATACAAGCTTGGATCTAAATCAAATCCAAGTTAAACAAAAGGAAAAAATTGTAACATAAAAGGACTAAATTTGAAATAAAAGTAAAACTAAAATAAAATCCTAATACTAATCTAAGTGGCTCACTCGACCAAGTCTCTTAAAATGGGGCTAAAAACCTAAATTTATAGCCAAAATGTTCTACCCTAACTAGGTTAATTAGCATGCCTAAAACTAAATAATGTGTATTGTGCCGACGAAAACACCACTAACTCAAAATTCTAGTTCGTCGCTCTAGTGTCACGACACTGCCTTTCGACGGTGACTTATTTGGCTTCAAATTCTGGTGTTGTGACACCACATGTCGATGTCACGATACTGCCATTGACTTTCACGTTCTCAACCCAAAAATAGTGTCTTGCACTCTAAATTGACTTGTTAATTCTTTCATAGGCCCTTATTGGCCCGTTAGGTCATCACATGGCTAAAAATTGCGTAAAAATACTTATTTTACTAAAACTAAACACAATAACATAAAACATAATAAAATCATATAAAATGGCTAGAAAACAAGCTCGTTAAGTGTCGAAATGACTCTAATTAGACACAACGAATTGTGGCAGATCAAACTCCCCCACACTTAACTTTTTGTTTGTCTTCAAGCAACAAAACAAAAACACACAAATATGAAAATAAAATAACTAAACGGTGCTTGAGCATGCTTAATACACGAGATTGATTTGAAACATTATAAACATGATAATTCGATCAAACATGTAATTCTAGCATGATATATAATTGACTCTTGATTTTCAATACCAAACACATTAGTTCACTAGGTTACAAAGTAAACAAACTCAAGAATATTAAGCGTATTATTTCATCTAAACAAATACATAAGTACACATTTATGTTCAAAGAATATAAGTGGTCAAAAATGTTAACATTCAGTTTAATTTTCATTCATGAGTTCTATCACTTAGGTCACATAGGACTTTTCGGCTTGTAACATTCTACAAACTTAGGTTGGCTCAGAATTAAAGAATTAACTCTACAAAAAAATAGTTTGGCACATTATATTGACCTCAATGCTATCCCAATTATATCCCTTAGCTCACCACCTTATATCCACTTCTCTCGCCTTCTTTTTCTCTCTATTTTCTATGGTACAATATAGTATTAATAAGTACAATTATCTTAGCGAATCTTGTGTGAAAAAATGAGTATTTTTTTCTTCTTTTCTATTTTTGATCTTTCTTTCTTTTCCGTTTTACTCACTTTGCTTTTGTTCATTCAAGATTTTCTCGCTTGGCTTTTAGCCTTCACAAAGCTTTTTTTCACTTGATTTTTTTCCTTCATTAAAGTACAACTTTGCAAGAATCTTATACTCACTATACTATATTATTCCCTACTTTTTACACTCAATTGTTTTCATTTTGAAACCCCCGTGATGTATCTACCTAACCATTAATATTAATGGCTTGATGTCTAAGTTCGTGCTAGAACCATAAAAAAAAGGATCAAGAGATAATGTATTAGGCTTTCAATTTCATTCAAGGTTCATCAAGAAAATGGAATTAGGCTCAAAATAAAGTACTAGGGAATAGGGTCAGCTTTCAGTACCAAAATGAAGTTCGATAGTGCGGTGACAATCCTTGACGATCCCCGAGCTTGCAGTAGCTTTGATATCTATAAAACAATGCAAACACACACAAAGTAAGCTTTCAAAAGCTTAGTAAGCTCGTACCAAAATCATCAACAGTATATAAAACATGAAACATCAGCACATAAGTATTTATAAATTCTCAAATCATTTATCAAATCTATGCAACATAATTCTTATGCTCATACCAATTCAATGAACTTCACATACATAATATCATCTACCACATAGGTATTGTACATACTGAATCTTCTCGTACTTATTCATTTCCATTCTCACCTTTTGTTTGGATACTTTAAGACTTTTCGTAAATTATTCGTGCTTTACACATCCGCACACTTACAGTTGTAAAGGTTAGCTGAAGCTAGAACGATTTCAGATACTTATTGCCATCTCAATTAACCAAAGCTAAGTCGAATCGCACACTTAATGCCTCATATAGCCGAAGCTAGTTTAAATCACACACTTAGTGCCAAATACTATTGATTTATCATCGTATTCATCCAAACCAAACATATATACAATCTATATATAATCAAAACATTAAAATATATTTAACATCATGTTTTACGTATGAACTTACCTAGTACTCAGAATTGTCGACTCAAACTGTTTACTCTACAATCTTCGACTTTCCTCGGTCTAAATCCAAATTCCTCTTTTCTTGATTTATATGTATTCAAAATTAACCCTTTTATTCACCAAATCATTCAAACCAATCCATATACACACAATTAGGGCATTTTGTAAAATAGCCCTCACACTTTAGTCCCTAATTTATAAATTCACAAAATACACAAAATTTGAATATACTCATGCTTGGCCGAATTTTCCTAGCTCTCATACAAGTCCATACATTTCATTTATTTCATATTTTAGTCCCTCAAAATAATATTTTTACAAATTAGCCCAAATTACTCAATTTCATCAAAAATCCAAAGACAAAACATGTAAAGCCAACATCAAGCTCTCATAATTCATCAACTAACATCAAAAAGCTCATAGTTTCATCAATGGCACATTTTAAAATCATCATGAAAATTAGAAATTGAAGCATGGGTTTGATAGTATACGAAGCAACGATTACAAAAACGTAAAAATTATCAAAAACCGATCAAAACACTTACCTTAATCAAGCCAAACCATAGCCGAACCCTCGTAAGCTTTTATCTTTTATTATCCCTTTATTTTTCAGCAAAACAAGATGAATATGGCTTTATTTTATGTTATGTTTTATTTAACATATGTTTAATGTGCTAATGACCATAATACCCTTTTAGTAAACCATTTAAAATCACATATAATAAGGTCATAATTGTCCATTATACAAGTAAATGGCTTAATAACCACATAAGGACCTCTCAATTATAAAGCCAAGTCAAATAGGCACTTTTAACATCTAGCACACAGCTTTTACATTTTACGCGATTAGGTCTTTTTTCAAAATTAAACACACAAACGATTACATTTTCAGACAAAACTTTCACACATGCTAATTCACACATCATAAACACAGAAAATAATATTTAAACATTTTTCTAACTCGAATTTGTGGTCCCAAAACTACTATTTTGACTAGGGTCAAAATCAGACTGTTGAAATTCTCCCCCCTTAGGGATTTTCATCCCCGAAAATCTTACCGTTAAACAAATTCGGATATTGCTGTCTCATAGTATCTTTAGGCTCCCACATGGCCTCTTCAACACCGTGTCGATTCCAAATTACTTTAACTAATAAAATTTTCTTATTTCGTAATTCTTTAACCTCGCAAGCTCATATACGGATCGACTTTTCTTCTTAAGTCATATAAGACTAAATTCCAATCTCAGACGGAGGAATCACATGTGAAGGATCAGATCTGTATTGTCGAAGCATCGATAGGTGGAACACATTGTGAATTTTTTTTAGCTCTGGTGGTAACAATAATCTATATGCTACCGGCCTAATCTCTTTATAATTTCATACGGCTCGATGAACCTCGGACTCAATTTGCCTTTTCTTTCGAACCAAAGCACTTTCTTCCATGGAGATACCTTTAAAAATACTTTGTCACCAATCTCAAATTCAATGTCTTTTTTTTTCAAATCTGTATATGACTTCTGACGATTGGAAGCTGTTTTCAAACTATCTTGGATCACTTTTACTTTCTGTTCAAACATTTTTTATCAAATCAACCTCGTGAATCTTATTTTCGCTGAGCCCAGTCCAATACAAAGGTGTACACCATTTGCGACCATATAAAGCTTTGTACGGTGCCATTTTAATGCTTGATTGAGAACTGTTATTATAAGAGAATTCAATTAAAGGCAAATATTGCTCCCACGTACCTTCAAACTCAAGAATACAACATCTTAACATATCCTCGAGTATCTGAATAATCCACTCGGATTGGCCATCTGTTTACGGATGAAAAGCAGTACTAAAGTGCAATTTAGTACTAAGAGCATCTTGCAACTTCTTCCAGAATCATGATGTGAATCTCGGGTCTCTGTCTGACACTATAGACAATGGCACACCATGCAATCCCACAATATCATAAATGTAAAACTCAGCTAATTTATCAAGTGAGTAATCAGATCGAATCGGAATAAAATGAGTTGATTTTTTCAAACAATCAACTACAACCCAGATTGCATCTTTCTTTCTCAGAGATAGGGGCAAACTCGAAACAAAGTCCATGGTCACTTGATCCCATTTCCACTCTGGAACCATAATCAGTTGTAACAAACCAGATGGCACCTGATGTTCAGCTTTAACTTGCTGACAGATCAAACATTTAGAAACAAATTTAGAGATGTCCCTTTTCATCCCGGACCACCAATAATGTTGTTTCAAATCATTATACATTTTCGTGCTACTCGGATGCACAGATAACCGACTACTGTAAGCTTCACTCAAAATCATCCGAATTAACTCTGGATTTCTCGGACCACAAATTCGATCTCGGAATCTCAAACAATCATCTTTGTCAACTCTGAAATCTGAATCAGACTCTACATCACACTGAGTTCGTTTAGCTAAAATCTCATTGTCAATCTTCTGAGACTCGATAATTTGCTGTAAGAACAAAGGTCTTACTTTTAATTTAGCTAAGACTGAACCATCATCGGATAGAACCAAATGAGCATTCATCGTACGTAAAACAAACAATGATTCTTGACACAAGGCATCAGCTACAACATTTGCTTTACCCGGATGATAATCTATCACAAGTTCGTAGTATTTTAGCAATTTAAGCCACCTTCTCTGTCGCAGATTCAAATATTTCTGAGTTATCAAATACTTCAAACTCTTACGATCAGAATACACGTGACATTTCTCGCCAAATAGGTAATGGCTCCAAATCTTTAAAGTAAACACAATCGCAGCCAACTCAAGATCGTGTGTCAGATAGTTTTTTTCGTGCGGTTTCAACTATCTCGAAGCATAAGCAATGACTTTACCTTCTTACATTAAAACACATCCCAAACCAATCAACGGAGAATCACTGTAGATCACAAATTCTTTACCCGATTCAGGTTGTATTATACCAGAGCTTCAGTCAACAAGGCTTTCAACTGATCAAAGTTGTTCTGACACTTCTCAGACCACTCAAATTTCACATCTTTCTGTAACAGTTTTGTCAACGGAGTCGCAATCTTTGAAAAACCTTTCATAAATCTTTTATAATAACCAACAAGTCCTAGAACACTGCAGACTTAAGAGACATTCCTAGGAGGTTTCCAATCCAAAATAGCTGAAATTTTACTCGGATCAACTCGGATACCAGATGCTGATACAATATGACCCAGAAAACAACTTCTCGTAACCAGAATTCACATTTACTGAATTTTGCATACAACTGTTTATCTCGCAGAGTCTGTAACACCATTCTCAGATGCTCAGCATGTCCAGGTTCATTACGTGAATAAATCTATATGTTATCAATGAATACAACAACAAATTGATCTAGATGCAGGTCTGAAAATTCTATTCATCAAATCCATAAAGATAACAGGTGCGTTAGTCAATCTGAAAGGCATAACTAAGAATTCATAATGGTCGTACCTCGTTCTGAAAATAGTTTTTGAAATATCTGAGTCTTTCACTCGCAACTGATAATAGTCTGATCTCAAATCTATTTTCAAAAACACAGCAGCTCCTTTCAAATGATCAAACAAATCATCAATTCGGGGCAGAGGATACTTATTCTTGATAGTCACTTTATTCAACTGACGATAATCTATACACATTCTTATCGTACCATCTTTCTTTTTCACGAATAGAACCGGAGCACCACAAGGTGAGAAACTCAGTCTAGCAAACCCTCTATCGGTCAACTCTTGCAACTAAGACTTTAATTCTTTTAACTCGGTCAGAGCCATTCTATAAGGAGCTATTGAAATTGGAGTAGTACCAAGTACCAATTCAATGCCAAATTCAACTTCTCTTACCGGAGGTAATCCCGGGAGTTCTTTAGGAAATACATTAGGGAACTCACACACAACAGGTACTGATTCAACATTCTTTTCTGACACTTTTGAATCAATCACATAAGCAAAATAGGCTTCACAACCCTTTCTCACAATACTCAAAGCTTTCATCGAAGATATCACATCAGGCAATCCATTCAAATCACTAGATTCAATTCTGACTATTTCATCATTCTTGCATCTCAAATCAATAGTTTTTCGTTTGCAATTCACCACAGCATCATGCAAAGTTAACCAACCCATACCCAGAATTATATCAAACTCATCAAAAGGCAATAACATCAGATCAGCCGGAAAGTAATTGTCTCGAAACATTAACGGATAATTCTTTGCATACTTTATCAACCAGAACACATCTGCCTAGGGAGTTCGAAACTCTAATTACAAATTCAGTAGACTCTATAGGCAAAGTCTTATTGTTCACTAAGTTCATGTATATATACGAATGTGTTGATCCAGGATCTATCAAAGCAATCATAGAAGTATCATAGAGAGTAAATGTACCCGTAATCACATCTGGCGATAAAGCTTCCTCGCGAGCTCGGATAGCATAGGCTCTGGCAGGTGCACAAGCCTCAGATTTAACTGCTATGTCTTTCTCTCCTCTTTGACTACCGCTTACATTTCCCGTATTTTTGGGAACTCTACCATGAGAAGCATTACCGCTCTGCCTCAGATTCTAAACATTATCTTTTTCAGCTAAATATGGGCAATCTTTAATAAAATGATTTCTTGAACCACAACTATAACAAGCTCGGTTATTACTTTTTCTCCAGCATTCACCGAAATGTCGTCTTCCACATTGATCACACTCAGGCTTTTCATTCTTTGTATTATCAGCACTGGCAATGGACGTAGCTGAAGATTTGAAAATCGATTGCAATTTAGCACGATCTCTATTCGAATGTCCCACACTAGTCTTTGAACGACTACTATCATCTCTAAAATTCTTTGATCCAAATTGAAATAATTTGCCTGATGATCTCTTTCGTACCTCTCTAGCTTCAAAATCGGCTTTTCTTCTCTTTCCCGAGATCTTCAGATTTACATGCTCGCTCAACAAGCACAACAAATTCTTTGATTTCCAAAATCCCAACTAACAAACGAATATCTTCGTTTAAGCCATTTTTGAATCTTTTGCACATTATTGCTTCTGTAGATACACATTCACGGGCATACTGACTTAATCTTACGAATTCTCACTCGTATTTTGTGACAGACATACAGCCTTGTTTAAGCTCGAGAAACTCTTTACGTTTTTGGTTGATGAATATCTGACTAATGTATTTCTTTCGGAATTCAGCTTGGAAGAAATCCCAATTAACCTGTTCACTCGAAACCACAGATGTCAAAGTCTTCCACCAATGGTACGACGTATCTCTCAGAAGGGAAACAGCACATTTTATGCATTCTTCAAGATTTAATGACAATTCGTCAAACACTCTTATCGTGTTCTCTAACCAAAACTCAGCTTTTTCAGCATCATCGCTTGTTGTAGCTCGGAACTCTTCAGCTCCATATTTTCTGACCTTATCAACTGGTGGTCTACTTAACTGAACCGGATTCACTGGTGGCATAACTGGAGTTTGAGGAGGATTAACCGGGGGTGGAGGTTGTTGTACAGCTGGATTGGTTCTAATTTATTGGGTGAAATTCCTCATTTGATAGAAGGCTTGTTTAGCCTCACTATCACGGCTACTCGTAGCCGGTCGAGAATCAGCTTGCACCGTCCCTTGTATGGGAGAAGCGTATTGTTTTCAACATCGTCTGCTACGGTTCTTTCGAGATCCATTTGCTATATAAAAGCACATTTCAATGTCAGGATGCATCACACTATAGCAGTTCATAAATATGGCATGTATAGCTAGACTCACAAACGCTATGGTAGTCCTAGAACTGACAAAACCATAGCTCTGATACCAATAAAATGTAACACCCCTAACCCATAACCGTTACCAGAATAGGTTAAGAGGCATTACCAAACTCGTAACTTAAAATAGAACATTAAATATCAATTAACATCTCAATTCAAAAAAATACCATTCATTCATGTTCAAAACGAACTTTAACAGAACATTCAAGGTCTAATTTATGCATCTAGGATGAAATCGATAACATATAAAAGTTTTAGAACTTATAAAAAAAATTTAACTTTTAAAAGGTCACAGGCTCGTGTGAACAGGCCGTGTGCCTTACACGGCCTTAGACACGCCCTTGTGTCTAAGCCGTGGCAAAACAGGGCATATATTCTGACTAGTCCACATGGCCACAAGACACACCCGTGTGCCTTGGCCATGGTCGACCCTGACTTAGGCCACACGGCTAGCCACACACCCATGTGCTTTGGCCGTGCTCGAGCCTGACTTACAATTGTAGGGTACCCCAAGGGACACATTGCCGTGCAACATAGTCGTGTGTCACACATGACTGAGATACGCCCGTGTCTCTGCTCGTGTGGACAAAAATAGGCCATTTGAATAGCCAGCTTGCCACCTCAATTTGGGTCAACCTACGAGCAAAGAAATAAGCATATTTGCACCGCCATTCCAACCAATTTTTATGCCAAAACATTCATCATTCATATCATAACAATATCAACCATTTTCATACTCATAAACCTTACCAATTCAAGCCAAACATAAGGTATGATCATACCAAAACATTTCCTTCCATTCATCATTCAATCTCATACTAAAACTACCAAAACTCACCAACATTTACCATTTCTTTTGTCCAACTAAAACATACCACAATTGCACATTAGCATTACATACCATAAGCTATTATCAATTATGAGTTCAAACACAAACTAGCCAAATCACATGGCTAAGTATATACATCACAAAACATAATCCCACAACTACTAGCCTATACATGCCAATACTTTTTTATATACAAATTCAAAGTAGCAAAATAAAGTTTAATAGTGTGGTGAAAATCCTTGAAGATCCCCGAGCTTGCAGTAGCTTCGATATCTATAAAACAATGCAAACACACGAAGTAAGCTTTCAAAAGCTTAATAAGCTCGTACCAAAATCATCAATAATATATAAAACATAAAACATCAACACATAAGTATTTATAAATTCTCAAATCATCTATCAAATCTATGCCAACATAATCCTTATGCTCGTACCAATTCAATGAACTTCACATACATAATATCATCTACCACATAGGTATTGTACATACCTGAATCTTCTCGTACTTATTCATTTTCATTCTCACCTTTCGTTTGGATACTTTAAGACTTTTTGTAAATTATTTGTGCTTTAAACATTCGTACACTTACTGCTGTAAAGGTTAGCCGAAGCTAGAATAATTTTGCACACTTAGTGCCATCTCAATTAACCGAAGCTAAGTCGGTATCACACACTTAGTGCCTCATATAGCCGAAGCTAGTTTAAATCGCACACTTAGTGCAAATACTATTGATTTATCATCGTATTCATCCAAACCAAACATATATACAATCTATGTATAATCAAAACATTAAAATATACTTAACATTATATTTTATGTACCAACTTACCTCGTACTCGGAATTGTCGACTCGGACTGTTTACTCTACAATCTTTGACTTCCCTCTGTCTAAATCCAAATTCCTCTTTTCTTGATCTATATGTATTCAAAATTAACCCTTTTATTCACCAAATCATTCAAACCAATCCATATACACACAATTAGGGCATTTTGCAAAATAGCCCTCACATTTTCACATTTCGACACTTTAGTCCCTAATTCATAAAATCACAAAATACACAAAATTTGAATATACTCATGCTTGGCCAAATTCTCCTAACTCTCATACAAGCCCATACATTTCATTTATTTTATATTTTAGTCCCTCAAAATAACATTTTTACAAATTAGCCCAAATTACTCAATTTCATCAAAAATTCAAAGACAAAACATGTAAACCCAACATCAAGATCTCATAATTCATCAACTAACATCACAAAGCTCATAGTTTCATCAATGGCACATTTTAAAATCATCGTTAAAATCAGAAATTGAAGCATGGGTTTGATAGTATACGAAGCAACGATTACAAAAACATAGAAATTATCAAAAATCGAACAAAACACATACCTTAATCAAGCCAAACCATAGCCGAACCCTAGCAAGCTTTTATATTTTATTTTCCTTTGATTTTTTGGCAAAACAAGATGAATATGGCCTTATTTTATTTTATGTTTTATTTAACATATGTTTAATGTGCTAATGACCATAATACCCTTTTAGTAAACCATTTAAAATCACATATAATAAGGTCATAATTGTTAATTATACAAGTAAATGGCTTAATAACCACATAAGGACCTCTCAATTATAAAGCCAAGTCAAATAGGCACTTTTAACGTCTAGCACACAGCTTTTACATTTTATGCGATTAGGTCCTTTTTCAAAATTAAACACACAAACGATTAAATTTTCAGACAAAACTTTCACACATGCTAATTCACACATCATAAATACAGAAAATAATATTTAAACATTTTTTACTCGGATTTGTGGTCTCAGAAACACTATTCTGACTAGGGTCAAAACTGGACTGTTACATCGTGTCTTTTCCTTCTTCCTCTCATTCCTCGGCATCCTCATTTTCTTCCTCCTCCTCCCCTTCCTCATACTCAGCTTGCCCATGGAATTGCATGGGTGGATATTTTTTCGGCGGTGGATTGGGAACTCGAAAGCCATACCTTTGTGCATAATGGATGCCCACAGGGACATCTCTTGCATCCACCTAATCATCCACTCCATGTCTGGCAAATCACTTAGCCCTTGGCTCTACTGGATCTTCTTTTTACCCTTTGACTTCAAAGATTACGAGACATCTATCTTGTGCTTTCAGTGTTGGTTCCAATCGGTTATTTATTTTTATTAAAGCTCAATGTATAGGGTGTAGATCAAATTATCAATGAGGCTTTTCAGTGGCTTTACGAATTGCTCCGTCATGGACATGGGAACCTTCACCTTCTTGCACAGTGCAGTCACTAGGTGTGGGAAAAATATCATGACCTTCTTGCTATTGATGCAAGTGAGCATTGACTGGTGAATCCACTTGCCCACGCAAACTTGTGGATGTTACAAAATAAATTAAAGCAACACAATTCAAAAAGCATTAACATTAGAAACATTAAGGGCAGGTGATATACGAGTACAAATAAACTACATCCACATTTTTGCAACTGGAAACATGATTGCTTGATTAAATGATAAAGGGATTTTCATACTTGGTTGGCATTTCCAAACGTCTCTCTCCTTGGTAAGGTATTCAATAATGTTGTCCATGTCGATGTCTCGAAAATAATAAATATCTATATCATCAAGAGTGTCCGAGACAAAGAATGGGGCGTTGTAAAAATTACAAATTTCTTAAATAGTACAAAGGACCTCTTTTCCCTGAACCGTTACATGTATATGCTCAACGCTTAGTAATTTATTATTTTCCTGTTCTTTTAACGATGCATAAAATTCATAAACTACAGCATTGATCGTCGGTTCTTTCGAGGTCAAGCAAAAATCAGTCCATTGATTAAAACGAACCAATTCCTAAATATCATCACATAAATCGAACGATGGATCAAACCCCCATTCTTGGATGAATATTTTCCCTTGGAGCTGCAAGAATTATTTTTCAACCTTTCGGCTCTGAAAATAGGTGGTATCAAAAATCCCTCCGGTTGTGTGGTGTGTCTAACTTTCCTAGGTGTCATATTTAATCTCTCTAAATTCACTATGCAAAGTAACTGAGAAGCAACTAATACAATTAAAATAAAGTAACGAGTTTAGGAACGTTTTACCATGTATATTGCATTGTCGTGCGAAACTGAATGTGAAAAGTCATCCATGGAGGAGTAACTAGCAATGTTGCAGCAAATAGAAGCAATAGAGGTAGGAAAATCTGCTAAAAGTGTAAAAATCGAAAGCAATATGGAAGAGGGGTTTGCGGCTAGTGTTTAGGAAGTTAGGGTGGTTGTTTTGAATATGTTTAGTGAAAGGCTTAAGGCTAAAAACAGGTTAGATTTTATATTAGGGTCGCCGAGTCGCGTAGAGATCGGGTTGAAAAATTACAAACCCAACACTAGTGTCGCAACACGGGGCATGAGTGTCGTGACATCGAGCTTCGAATGCTCAAAGATTTTTATATGTTATTTTTTGTCGTGACACGGGATTACAGTGCCGCAATGCAGACCCTAATTTTCAAAATAATATAGGTTTGAAATGTAGTGTCGTAACACCTGGGTTCAATCTCCAACATGACTTTGGAATTTTGAAATTGGATGCTTTGAAGTATCATGTTGCGAGATGACCCAATTTTTTATATAACTAAAGTATTTGAAGTTTCATGTTGCAACACCGAAGTTCGATGTCATGACACGACCTTCAGTTTCCCAAATCTCATGGTTTTTGGCGTGTCAATCCCTTCCATTTACTCCTAATTTGAAAATACCGTCCAAAATAGCCACCCTTTGACTTCCTATGGCCTTAATCCAATCCTAATTAAAATTACTAAGCCTAACTAAAGTTCCAAAATATGACAAAAATTAAATGTACACTAATTTACAACACGGATTAAGATTTCAATGATTAAATTATGCGTGGCTATCGGATGAGATTCCCTTTATCGAATTATCTTTTCGTTGTTGCTCATTGTGATCCATCTAACATATGCCCTTTCATCTGGGGTCTTTCCATTTATCGCATTCTCTCGACCTATTCATTCCTACACACATCGAACCACAACCATACCTTTGATTGAGGCTGTTAAAGGTGATATAAAAAATTGTGTAACAATTCTCCCCTAATTAATTTCTTAATTCTTAATTTTGGGAATCGTGACAACATTTGAACACTTTTATCTCACCATTGATTTTTATAATTAATTCATTTTTCTCAAGATCGATGGTCGATCTAGACATGGCCAAAAATGGCCTACCCAATAGAACAGGAATGTCTTGGTCCTCTTTGAAGTCAAGGATAGCAAAATTGATCGGTATAATAAAACCCTTACTTTAACTAAGATGTCTTCAATCACACCTTTATGGTGAACTAGAGACCTATCAACTAGTTGCAGTGTTATCGACATGTTTTTTAGTTCCCTCAATCCTAGTTTTAAATAAGTAGATAGGGCATCAAATTAATATTAGCCCCTAAATTGCAAAGATTTTACTAAAATGTTTGTCCCCTATCTCAACAAGAATTGTAAAACTAGTTGGATCTTTTAACTTCGAGGGTTTTTTTGGGCAATTATTGCATAGCAAGAGGTGTCGATATTAATTTTCTCATACTTCTTTAATTTCTTATGCTAATACATGACTTCTTTTAAATACTTGGCATATTTCGATATTTTATCAATTAATTCCAATAGTGGCAAATTAATGTTAATTGATAAGGGCGTTGCTCGGTGAAACAACATTCTTTGTAAGTTGCAGATCTAGGATTGAAGCAAACACTTCCCTGTAATAAAAAATAAGGCACAATGGACGTTCTAGGCTTAGAACGATCTTAGGAACAAGAAAAAAAACAAAGAAGAAAAAAAACAAAAAGAGAAAGGGCTAAAATTTCTGGCAGATTTGAATCAAGGTTGAAGATGAATTCTTGAAGCTTCATTCACGGCAGCCTTGAACATTCAAAGATGGCAGAATTGATGTAGAATATTGCTGAAAATTTAGAAAAACGAGGAACTCGAAAGAACTTGTACAATATGCTGAACGAACCCGAATCGAATATGTTCTTCGTCAACGGACTTGGACCCACTAGATAACAATCTAGGAACCCGAAGTATCAAATAAAATTGACACAACAAACACAGTCTGATATGCCAAGAAAGTTCGGTGAAAACCGAAGTTTGAGAGAAAATCTCACAAAGATTATATTTCATTCAAAGTGTCAACCTTCTTACATTTGTTTTTACACATATATATGGATAATAAGAGGTGTATGGTCAAATTTCCTTGTGTAGGTGAAAATAGAGGATTTAAAATTCAAAATTTAAACTCCTAATAACTCCTTAAAATGGGCGGCATTGTATGGCAGCCTTGTATTTGAAATTTGAAATTCAAACACAAACTACTTGATCTTATCCTTGAAGTTGACGCTAAGTAAGAAAAAGGAAGGGCTGCTCCAATTCGACCAATAATGTACTCACTCATCTAAGCTGCCACGCGGATGTCTGAATGACCAGATGCCACTTGGGCTATCACATGTGCACTGGTACACTCCCTGACTTGTAAATCATTATTCAGCTACGTTTGGACTTCCCAGTTGAAGTTGAGCTAGTGGAGCTAAAATTGAGCTGACGGAAACTAAACTGAGCTAGAACAAGCTAGCCAAAAGTGGAACGAGCTGACATGAGCTGGTGTAGAGTACTCTGAGCTATCTTGAGCTGAAGATGAGCTGGTGTAGAGTACTCTGAGCTAACTTGAGCTGAAGATGAGTTGCATATACACTCTTGAGCTAGTGTCCTTTCGAGTACCTAATCCAAAAGGCATAAACACTTATCAAAGTTTATGTAGGCTTAATGTAACATAGTCTGAATAAGTTGTAAACAAGTGCACACTTATTTGTTAACACCCAAACAACTTAGAAACAATAAAAACACTATCAAACCAATCCCAAAGCATACGTAGCATAATTTATACATACTTAAGCACACAGAATGAATAGTATAACCTAAATATGTCACATATCAGCATGCAACACATTATAAAGCCTATGTTCTAAGGCATAAACATGATCAAATGAATCTGGAATTGTAGTACAAGTAAGGAAAAGAACTTTCCTAAATTTCTTTGCCTTAGAACGGGTAATAGGTCCCAATAGTAAGACCTTCAGATCAGTTTCCTTGATTGGCATGGATGTGCTTACATCGTCCCCCCTTCTTGAAAGGGATTTGTCCACAAATCTGCAGAATCTTCATAAAGGGTTAAATCAGAAACATTAAATGTGGCACTCATATTATATTCTCCCGGCAAGTCTAACTTGTAAGTGTTGTCATTCACTTTCTCCAACACCTGAAAAGGACCATCTCCCCGCGATAATAGCTTAGACTGCCTTTGGACTGGAAATCGTTCCTTTCAGAAATGAACCCAAACCCAATCTTCAACATCGATGGTGACTCACTTTCTGCCCTTGTTTGCTTACTTTTCGTATTGCTGAGTCCTTCTTTCTAGGTTCTCCTTAACTTGTTGATGCAACTTCTTCACATATTCTCCTTTCGCTTTACCGTCTCTATTCATCACCTATTTCTGTAGCAAAGGCAACATATCTAGAGGAGTAGTAGGATTAAAACCATAAACAACCTCAAAAGGTGACATCTTAGTAGCAGAATGTACAGCATGGTTATAAGCAAATTCAACATGTGGTAAACAATCTTCCCAAGTTTTTATGCTCTTTTTAATGATGGAACGAAGTAAAGTAGATAAAACTCTGTTAACAACCTCAGTTTGTCCATCAGTCTGGGGATGACAAGTAGTAGAAAACATAAGTTTCGTACCTAGTTTGCTCCAAAGAGTCCTCTAGAAATGACTCAAAAACTTTACATCCCTGTCAGAAACAATTGACCTAGGTATACCATGAAAACGTACAATATCTTTAAAGAACAAGTTAGCCACATTAACAGCATCGTCAGTCTTATGGCAGGCAATAAAATATGCCATCTTCGAGAACCTGTCAACCACAACAAATATACTGTCTTTACCTGTCCTAGTTCGAGGCAATCCCAATACAAAGTCCATCGAAATATCAGTCCAAGGGGAATCAGGAATAGGTAAAGGTAAATACATACCATGTGCTGAAACCTTCGATTTGGCTTTCTTACATGTCACACAATGTTCACAGTACCGTTCAATGTCCCTGCGCATCTTAGGCCAGAATAGATGCTCCTTCAATGTCTGCAATGTTTTGGTGACTCTAAAATGACCCATCAATCCACCTTCATGTGCTTCACGGATCAGTATATCACGCATTGAGCCCTGTGGAATGCATAACCTACTTTTTTTGAAAAGATAACCATCATGCCTGTAGAACTTTCCATCTGTACCTTTCTCACAAGCATTATACTTATCTCTAAAATCAGGATCATTAGAGAATAACTCATGAATATATGCAAAACCAATCAAATGTGAATCAAGATAACTCAAAAGTGTATATCTGCGTGATAATGCATCAGCAACGACATTATTTTTTCCCTTTTTGTATCGAATAACATAAGGAAAAGATTCTAAGAATTCAACCTATTTAGCATGTCGTTTGTTCAATTTATGCTGACCTGTGATATATCTTAAAGCCTCATGGTTAGTGTGGATTGTAAACTCCTTAGGCAACAAATAATGCTGCCAAGTCTCTAAAGCCCGGATCAGTGCATACATTTCCTTGTCATAGAGAGGATAATTCAACATTGCTCCGCTAAGTTTCTCACTGAAATATGCGACGGGCCTCTTTTCCTGTGACAAAATAGCACCTATACCCACCCCAGAAGCATCACATTCAATTTCAAACAATTTATCAAAATCAGGTAATGCTAAAACAGGCACTTTTGTTAAATAGTCCTTAATTTTCAGAAAAGCATCCTCTTGTTCTTTACCCCATGAGAAGACTGAATTCTTCTTTATAATCCCAGTTAAGGGGGCGAAAATAGAACTAAAATGGGGAACAAACTGACGGTAGAAACTAGCTAAACCATGAAACGATCTAACTTGACTAATCGATGTCGGTCGTGGCCATTCTTGGATCGCCTTAACCTTCTCAGGGTCGACTTCAACACTCTGTGAACAAACAATATAACCAAGAAATGTAAGTTTGTCGGTACAAAACATACATTTCTCCATGTTTCCAAACACCTTTTCTTCTCGCAAAGTATGCAAAACAGCTCTCAAATGTTTTACATGATCCTGTAAAGTCTTGCTATAAATTAAAATGTCATCAAAGTATACAACACAAAACTTTCCAATAAAAATTACAGAACATGATTCATCAAACGCATAAAAGTACTAGCTGTATTAGTTAAACCAAAAGGCATCACCAACCATTCGTACAAACCTAGCTTTGTCTTGAAGGTTGTCTTCCACTCATCGCCTTCTCTCATGCGAATCTGATGATATCCACTCTTCAGATTAATTTTGGAGAAGATAGTCGCTCCGCATAACTCATCCAGCATGTCATCGAGTTGAGGGATGGGGTGTCGATACTTGATTGTAATCTGATTCATAGCTCAACAATCAACACACATCATCCACGTTTCATCTTTCTTCGATACCAACAACACTGGCACAACACATGGGCTCAGACTCTCTCGAATGTAACCCTTGTCCAACAACTCAAAAATTTGTCGAAGTTCCTTCGTCTCTTCGGGGTTACTTCTATATGCTGGTCTATTCGAAATTGTAGCACCTGGAATAAAGTCAATCTGGTGCTCAATGCCACGAAGAGGGGGTAAGCCTTTAGGTGTTTCATCTGGAAACACATCTTCAAATTCCTGCAAAAAAAAATGAAATAGAAGCAGGTAAATCACTAAGAATCTCAAACGATAAACAATGATCTTTAAACAACAAAATAAGCATAGATTGCTGAGAGGAAAGACATTTCCTGATTTCATTGCTGCTTGCGTACACATTCATCTTCTTTTTCCTACGAACTTCCTCGATATTCTTTCGCAACCTTACTTGGTCTTCTTGCACTTGACTTGGGGTCAAAGGTGCTAAGGTGATCTGCTTTCCTGCATGCATAAAAGAATATCTGTTCGTAAAGCCATCATGCGTCGTCTTCTTGTCAAATTGTCATGGACGACCCAATAGCAAATGGCTTGCAACCATCAAAACGACATCGCAGAGTACTTCATCCTTGTATTTTCCAATGGAAAATGGCACTAAAACTTGCTTAGTGAATTTAATTTCTCCACCATCATTCATCCACTGTAATTTGCAAGGATTGGGATGTTTTGTCATCTTCAAACCTAACTTTTCAACCATCACAGAACTAGCAACATTAATGCAACTACCACCATCGATAATTACAACACATACCTTATCATTGACAAGGAATCTTGTGTGAAAGATGTTTTCTCGTTGCTGTTCTTCCTAAATCGGTTGAGTATTCAGACTCCTTTTGACAACAAATGCTTCACCGATGGCAAACATCTGCACATTGTCATCATCTTCTTCAACGTCCATTGAAGGGGTGTCATGCTCGTCTTCTTCAGACTCAGACTCAATCTCACCACTCTCTAACATTATCATGGTCCTTCAATTAGGACATTGGCTAGCAACATGTCCTCGACCAAGGCACTTAAAGCACAGAATTTCTCTCGATCATTCTTGTGCCACCACTGGTAGTTTGCCACGCCCATTATCAGTAACGAGAGGCTTTGGTTTGCTAGATTCGCTTGGATCTCGAATCCGTAGTGGTTGTTGTAGTGCTTGTTTCCTGGAATTGTTAGGAGTATACAATGGATTTGAAAAATATTTGAATGGAGTATTACCTCGAGTAGAAGTTTTTCTACGTTGTTGTTGCTCAATTTTGATCGCCATAAACACCATGTCATCCAATTCGACATAATGTTGCAATTCAATAATGTTAGCAATCTCAGAATTCAACCCTGCAAGAAAACATGCCATAGTAGCCTCTCAATCCTCAATAATGTTGGCTCGCATCATGGACATTTCCATTTCCTTGTAGTAGTCTTCAACACTCCTACTCCCTTGTTTCAACGTCTGTAACTTCTGGAATAAGTCACGGTGATAATGAGAAGGAACAAATATCCTTCGCATGATTTACTTCATTTCATTCCACGTTCTCACTGGACCTTCACCGGTGCGTCTCTGACTGATTAACAATTGATCCCACCAGATCAAAGCGTAATCAGTGAATTCCATCGCAGCCAAACGAACCTTCTTCTGTTCCTAGTAATTGTAACACTTGCTCGACTTTGCTTTCCCAAGCGAGATAAGTATCGGGATCTATTCGTCCCTGAAAAGATGGAATGGCAACTTTAATGTTAGACAAATTATCATCAAGTTGCGCACGACCCCTTAGATTTTGTCTCGGAGGCTGATCAACTTCATTTTCGTCGCGGTCCTCTTCATGGACAGATTGGGAACCACCCCCATCTAATCTATCCATTCGAGACTGTAAAGGCTCCAATTCTTATCTTAAAAAATGCTAAAGTTCACGTGTAATGGCTTGCATTTGCAAGTTTGGTGGTTGGTCATTCGGATTGCTTTCATTCAACTTGCCATTATAAACACTAGAAACAAACAGAAAGTAATAATATATGTTAGTAAAATAATGAAAAGGACCTCACAACAACACACTCAACAAAATTCCTCCCAGATCACTTCAAGGAAAAATCACTCATTAATTGCACTCAACACTCGTGTTTCACTCGGGAGAATGCTTGAATGACTCTTTTTGTCTCCCTTTCTATTCTCACACGCTCAGTTTGCCTTTTCCACTCTATCTCTCACAATTCAGTTCTTTAAGGAACTAACTCGATCGTTCAGACTTGTTAACTATGTCAAACTTACAAGATAAACAACAAAGATAAAGAAAACAAAGGGTTAAAACGAAAATAGGGCTAAAAGAAAGAAAAAAAAACAAGTGAAATGAAAGAATTAGGATGACAATGCAACAAAAATTCACAACTTACTGCAAAGAAATGCTTACAACGATCCGATCACCGAACAAACAAGAACAAGTTGTTTCGGTTGATTTCCAAGCATTTCATGGCATAATTGAGCATCTTTCTTCATTTCCATGCACCAACACAAGTTTCTTTTCTTTTTTCTTTTTTTCTTTTGAATTTTTGAAACTGATTGTTTGTGTTTTTTTTTTTTAACTTTTTTTTACTTTTGTTTGTTTTCTTGGTATTGTAGTGCAGAACGTGCTAAAATCCAACCTTTGCTCTGACTACCATATGATAAGGGCGTTGCTCGATGAAATAACTTTCCTTGTAAGTTGTGGATCTAGGATTGAAGCAAACACTTCCCTGTAATAAAAAATAAGGCACAATGGACGTTCTAGGCTTAGAATGATCTAGGAACAAGAAAAGAAACAAAGAAGAAAAAAAACGAAAAGAGAAAGGGCTGAAATTTCTGGCAGATTTGAATCAAGGTTAAAGATGAATTCTTGAAGCTTCATTCACGGTAGCCTTGAACATTCAAAGATGGTAGAATTGATGTAGAATATTGCTGAAAATTTAAAAAAATGAGAAACTCAAAAGAACTCATACAATATGCTGAACAAACCCGAATTGAATCTGTTCTTCGTCAACGGACTTGGACCCACTAGATAGCAATCTAGGAACCCGAAGTATCAAGTAAAATTGACACAACAAACACAGTCTGATATGCCAAGAAAGTTCAGTGAAAAACTGAAGTTTGAGAGAAAATCTCACAAAGATTATATTTCATTCAAAGTGTCAACCTTTTTACATTTGTTTTTACACATATATATGGATAACAAGAGGTGTATGGCTGAATTTCCTTGTGTGGCTGAAAATAGAGGATTTAAAATTCAAATTTTAAACTCCTAATAACTCCTTAAAATGGGTGGCATTGTATGGCAGCCTTGTATTTGAAATTTGAAATTCAAACACAAACTACTTGATCTTATCCTTGAAGTTGACGCCAAGTATGAAAAAGGAAGGGCTGCTCCAATTCGGCCAATAATGTACTCACTCATCCAAGTTGCCACGCGGATGTGTGAATGACCGGATGCCACTTGGGCTGCCACATGTGCACTGGTACACTCCCCAGCTTGTAAATTATTAGTCAGCTACGTCTGGACTTGCCAGCTGAAGTTGAGCTAGTAGAGCTGAAATTGAGCTAACAAAAACTGAACTGAGCTAGAACGAGCTAGCCACAAGTAGAGTGAGCTGACATGAGCTGGTGTAGAGTACTCTGAGCTATCTTGAGCTGAAGATGAGCTGGTGTAGAGTACTCTGAGCTAACTTGAGCTGAAGATGACTCTTGACCTAGTGTCCCTTCAAGTACCTAATCCAAAAGGCATAAACACTTATTAAAGTTTATGTAGACTTAATGTAACATAGCCTGAATAAGTTGTAAACAAGTGCACACTTATTTATTAACACCCAAACAACTTAGAAACAATAAAAACACTATCAAACCAATCTCAAAACATACGTAGCATAATTTATACATACTTAAACACACAGAATGAATAGTATAACCTAAATATGTCACATACCAGCATGCAACACATTATAAAGCCTATGTTCTAAGTCATAAACATGACCGAATGAATCTGGAATTGTTGCACAAGTAAGGAAAAGAACTTTCCTGAATTTCTTTGCCTTAGAACGGGTAATAGGTCCCAATGGTAAGACCTCCGGATCAGTTTTCTTGATTGGCATGGATGTGCTCGCATCATTAATAGATTTAAATAAATTCAAAAAACTTATGAATCCTACTTCATCCCTTCGTTGTTTGTCCTCTAACCTCAATAGAGGCGGTATGTTCTTTGAGGCATGCTCCGAATGTTGTACAATTTCCAATTCAGTTACTTTCTCCATTTGCTCCTCAAGTTCAATATCATTGAGAATTTTGTTGACCGTATCGACCTTATCATCCTTCTTTTGCATAGGCTTACTCAAGTTTACAAGAGTTTTACCCGAGCGAAGTGCAATGGCATTCACATGTTCTTTTCCTTTCTTCC
This sequence comes from Gossypium anomalum, assembly GCA_025698475.1. Taxonomy (NCBI): domain Eukaryota; kingdom Viridiplantae; phylum Streptophyta; class Magnoliopsida; order Malvales; family Malvaceae; genus Gossypium; species Gossypium anomalum. Next base: position 48,965,490 of record CM046963.1, read on the forward strand.
AGGCGTTGTTTTCCGTATTACTTGGAATACATGTGCCAATTTGCCTACGCATTTCATTCAATGCACTTACCATGTTACACATATCTTTTTTTTTAATTCGACCAAGTCGACATGAGTTTGTGCACATTTATATTTCACTTATTGAATGTTAGATTTCATTCAATGCATTTCTCTTTCGATTCAATCCAATCTTAAACCAAAACCAACGTGATTATTTCCCACGGATCTTTCTTGATATCTTTGAATATGTGAAGGTTGATACGAAGGATTTGGTCGATTCTAACTTGGGTTTCTACCACCTTGATTGCTTCCCCACTTCAAATTGGGATGGTCTTTCTAACTGAAGTTATAAGTGTTCGAATAGGGATTCCTGCCCCTATTGCCCAAGTAATTGACTTCTTCCAGTTCATTATCAGAGTACAACGCATAGCTTCCAGCAACATCGTTCATTGACGACTTAATAATGGTCTCCAAGTGATGTAGCTTTTCCAATATTTGTTGATATTTATCGTCCTCTTTGACCGCTTTAGCCGTCGATGACTTTGGATTATATGAGAATCGCTCGTTAGGCCACATATACGAGTTCATGGCCATGCCCTCAATTAATTGACAAGCTTGCTCGTAGGTGTTGTTCATGAAGGCCCAGCTTGATACGCCATCTAATTTGGTTCTCAAGCTACCATCTAGCCCATTATAAAATATTTGCAGTTGCAGCCACTCTTGTATTCTGTGATAAGGGCACTTCCTTAATAACAACTTAAAACATTGCCACGCTTCGTATAAGTTCTCACCCTCGATTTGCTTGAAATTGGCGATGTCACGTCTTAATTGAATGGTTCTACTTATGGGGAAAATTTTATGTAAGAACTTTCCCGGTATTTCTTCCCATGTAGTGATGGAACTAGGCTTTTATGAATCAAGTCATTCGTATGCGTTGTCGCACAATGAAAAAAGGAACAACAGAAGACGAATAGCGTCATCAGTGACCCCGTTATACTTAAAAGTATCACATAACTGAAGGAATCGCTTTAAGTGTTGATTTGGGTCTTCCATTATATTGCCCCTGAATTGCAAGTTACTTTGAATCATTTGTATTATTGTTAATATTGTATATTATATTAATTTTTAAAAAAATTAAAAATTTTATATAAATAATTCAAATTGAAAAACTTAAAAATTTTATTTTGAAATTTAGAAAACTCTAATATTTTCTAAAATATATAAATGTAAATTCTAAATACTCAAAATAATATATAAAAATTCAAAAAATTGGAAAATTTTAGTTATATTTTAAAAGTTACAAAAAAGAACCCTCAATATTTCCAAAAATACATAATCTAGAAAAATTTTAATAATTTTTATTTTTGCAAAAAAGCAAAATATATATAAAAAAATTTAAAAATTCAAAGCAATATATCAAAAATTCTAAAACAAATGAAACAGTTTTAACTAAAAAAATAGATTCTACAAATTGATAAAGTTGAAAAAAAAATTCTAGACAAATATAATCATTTTAAAAAATTTAAAAAAATTCTAGACAAATATAATCATTTTAAAAAATTAAAGATATATATATAACTTCTATAAAAGTTCTTAAAATTTTTAATATTACGTTCCACAATGGTTAAAGTGAATGGTATATTTTCTAACATATTTAACTTTATTTAAAAATTTAAAAAATTTTATTATCTTTTGATATTTTTAGAATTTTCTTTTATTCATACAGAAAAACATGAGCTCCAAATGTCGCTTTTCTAAATGACCAAAAGTTTTTAGAAGCAAAAGTCTAAGTGATACATTTTCATTGGCACCCCATGCAGAGGTAGATTCTCATTAGGGCCTAGTGCCTGGCCTCCAGAGTTTTTAATTATACCCTTAAATTTTTTTAAAAATTTTAATTAAATCCTTTCAAAACTTTTAAATGTTTCAATTAAGGTTTTTTTTTTTTTTTTTAATTTCGTAATACCTCTAAAATTTTTGAAAATTTTAATTAGACATATCAATTTTTTTGAAAACTATCACTAAATTCTCAAATTTTTTAAAAATTCTAATTAGACCTCCAAAACTTAGTGCTAATATCCGCCATTGACCACATGTCAATATTTTTGTTTTAGTCATTACAAAATTTGGACTAAACTGAATAACAAAAATGACAGTTTAAGTTCTAAAGTGGGGCAAAAAAGTTTGACACCAATGTTGAAAATATAATTTTGGGGCTAAACTAAGCATTATGCCTATCTTTATGTACGCATTTTTATTTAGTATTTATTTTTGGATTAATGTAATTTTTTACCCTAAACATGAAAATTAAGTTCACTTTGAAATTTGAAATTGGACACATCATTATTTTTTTACAAAATCTAAATTTACAGACCAAAATAAAAAAATGCTACCAAATATAGATACAAAATGAGAAAAAAAAAGTATAAACATCAAAGTGAACCTAATTGCCACATTAACCCTTTACTTTTCATCGGGTGTTAGTTTCATTTCACCCAGTGAATCAGTCGATAGCATGTAATGTGTTCACACTGGTTCATGTCAATGCTTAATTTATTTTACCAAATACATGGCAAAATTACTATACCTTCGGAGTTTTAAAGCTACTATTGCCTCGGCAAACAAGGCTTCCTTTCCCTAGAACAACAAAGTATGTCAGCTCATTTGAAATTCCAGCAGCTAAAACACCGTTAAGAAAATATGAGAAGTTAATTTAGAGAAGTATTCCAAAACACTACTATGGGTTGAAAAGATCTTCAATACTTCCATGACTTACTCAAATCTTTTGTTTCATTTGTGAAAAAACAATGTACGTTCATCGACCATACATACATGGAATAGAATAGAATATAGTTGAGGTGTGAAGGTTGATGGACTTATAAAGATATTCAAAAAGAGATAGAACTGAAACTCCAAGCATTAGGATGGTCTCAGGGCGTTTTCCAATGCTGTATGCAAGTGAAGAACCGGAGATGTATATATTATTAGCGAGAAGAGATGGCCATTCCTCTACCCATTTCTTCGAACATCCTGCGAAACAAGAAGATAACATCGGCACATCAATGTTGATCACCTCCTGCCATCATTGAAGAAAAACCATTATCAGTTGACGAATAACCTTGAACGTCCATAGGAAGCAACTAGAGTGGTGTCATAAAACAACACACCATAAAAATGAGTTAGGCATTAACACAAACAGAAAATGGGCATTCATGTTCACGGACACGGAATGCATACTCCCATCAAGAATCAGCCCTGATATGGAGCCCACATATCAACGTAACCCTTTAAAGAACGCGGAAGCGCCTTCTTCCAGGCATCACGATCCTGCACCGCCAATTCGCCAGTTAAAGCGAGGGAACTATCATCATCCTTTCGGTTCCCAAGATTCAATACAAAAAGCTTGTCGCCAAAAACCCTATGCATGGCCTTCAAAGTCTCTTCCATCACCATCTTCCCATTTCTGCCTTCATCCTCAGCCTCCAGGCAACTACCCCCTACATTCACCATGATTCTCCCGCCTTTTCTCAGGCTCTTCCTTAACTTGTGCCACGTGCTTGGTTCCTGAAGCTCTGGTATCAAACTACCTTTACTGAATAAATCCACTAAAATACCTGCAAACCCGTTTCTAATGCTAGCTTTCAATCCATTTCCAATGGAAATGAAAAGTCTATTTGGGTATTGTTTTTCAAGCTTTTCAAGGCCAAAATATTCTCTTCCAACTGCAACCACAGATGGGTCAAGTTCCCATCCGTGGATTATCAAATCTGGGTATAATTCAAGCATCAGGCGAGCCGTGGAGCCCGCCCCGAAGCCGAGAATGCCAACGGCTCCAGGGGGTAAAATAGGAGGCAGAGTGGCGAAAACGTCGAAATAAGTGTTGGTGAGTGATTTGAAGAGAAAAGAAATGCTGTGGATGTTTCCAGGGGAATCAAGGAGGAGGAGCCTAGAGCCGGCGAAAGGGTGGTCGGCCCTTCGAGAAACTTGGAGAACGCGGATATAGTTATACCTGGTTTTGAATTTGGCGATGAGTTTGACGTCGTCGATGGGGATGCCGTCGTCTTGGGTCCCTGTTTGGGTTTGGTGGGAGTTGTGGGACGGTAGAGGGAGTGGGAGTTGGAGATGGAATGGTGTTGGCATTCCAGGTGTTTTGAAGGAGAAATGGTTCCATGACCGGGAAGGTTTGAGAGTGTGGGCAGTTAATAGAAATGGGTGTGAGACGATGGGTCGACTTTGGTAGGAAATTAACCTTAGGCCTTGGCCTTGGGACATCATTTCTCTGTGCAATATCTATCCTCCCTACTCTTCTGCTCCGGGCGGGGGGGTTGGTGGTTAACTCTTGTCTTTACGATCTTCTTTTGCTTTTCTGCTCAGACTGCATCCTCAGTTCCCACAGTATGTTGCCCTGCCAGTTTTATCTTTTAACTAGAATTATTTCCCTGTATTGGCAGGGGCTTAAAATTGTTTAATTAAATATTAGGTATATTTTAAATTATAGAATAAAATTATGGGCAAGTTAAAGAAATATGCCCCTTTTTTCTATAAAATTTAAGAAATTAGGTTTTTTTTTTTAATTTATCAATATAGATTGTTTTTAGAGAGAAAGTAAAAATATATCCTCAACTATGTCAACTAAAAATGTGCCATATAGAATACGTTTTCACTAAAAATTAATAATTTATCTTCTTTAATTAGATGGTTAAATGTTATTATTTTTGTTCTTGAATCTCAAGTTGGGTTCCTTTCTTACTAATATTTGTATTTTTTATATCATTTTGTTTCAAGTTTTTTTAATTAATATTTGTAACATATTAACTCTTCTGATTAGATGGCTTGATAATTATAATCTAATTGTTGAGGGCAACTAAATTAAATTTCTTTTATAAGCATTTTAATATATATTTTTTTCCATGTTGTTTCAAGTTTTTTTTAATTAATGTTTATAATTAAAAATTATATTGTTTTCAAGTTTTTTTATTTTTAATTAATAACTCTTTTATTTATAAAATCAAATAATATTGCAAATATCATTATTTGTATTAAATATATTTTTTATAGGTGTAAGATTTATTTTTCAATCCATAGTATTAAACACCATACCCACAATATAGGTGGAGATAATAAATATTTGACATATAAATATTGTATATAAAGAAAAATATATCAAAAGAATTAATTAATGTTTTTAAAAAATAACTACATATTTATTATTTGATTTTATAAATAAAATAGTTATTAATTAAAAAACTTGAAAGCGATATATTTATTAATTATAAACATTAATTAAAAATAAAACAAAAGCTTTAAACAACATGAAATAAAAAATACATATTAAAATGCTTGTAAGAGGAAATAAACTTAAGGATGAAATCATAATTATCTAATTATCTAACCATCTAACCAAAAGAGCTAATGTGTTAAAAATATTAATTAAAAATATAAAAAAAACTTGAAACAATATGAAATAAAAAAAATATAAATATGAGTAAGAGAATAATCGAACCCGAGACTCTATGAAAAAAGCATTAATATTTAACTATCTGACCAAAAACACTAAGTTGTTAAACTTTTTTTTCTAAAAACGCATCCTATAGGACGCGTATTCAGTTGATGTGGTTGAAAGCGCGCCCTGTAAGACGCGTTTATTTTTATGAACCAACGAAATACTTATAGTTTGATATAGAATAAATTGTCTATCATTTTTTATCGACAGACGAACTGGATAGATAATCAATATTCCTTTTTTCATTAATTCTCTAATAGTTAAATCCTTCTGAAATTATCAAAATATCCAGATTCATTTCTCCCCGTTGAATAAAGGATATAACAATTTTGTTTGGATTTCTCAATCTAAGCAAGAGGTAATATACTTTAATATTATTGATTATTCTTTTATTTAAAGAATCATCTTGTCTCAATTGAAAACGCAAATACCTTTTTAAGAAGAAATCAAGTTCTGCTACTGTGTTGCTTTTATATTGCTTTTTCTTTCTATGTTTTTTTTTTTTGTCTGGTTTATCATAATTTTTTTCAACATCTTTTTCTTGGTTTGAGAAAACAGATTTCAAATTTCCTTGTTTTTGTGCATCTGATACAAGATCCCTATCACCTATGGGTTCTTTTTCTTATTGATTTCAATGCCCTGCAAGACACCACATAGGCTTTTCAGATGATTCGACACGAAGGTTTTACAGATAACTCGCCACAATCGCTTTACAAATAACTCACCACAAAGGCTTTACAAATTACTTGCCACAAAGGCTCAGTTTGGTTTGTCACCAAGGCACCACATAAATTGTCGTGTTTAGTGATATGGATTTTCCTAAACTCAACATCGCCTAAGGTTTGCCCATCATTTCCCCCAAGACACGTAGAAACCTTAATAGACAAATGTGACACATCCGCCATTTTCAATATGTGTCGTGGCCATGGTCTTTCCACATATTTGTCACACTGGCCTTTTCTCGTGTTTACTATCCCATCGAACCTCATGTTTACAGTCCGACGGACTACATTTTCGCCATATTGGCTTTGTTTTTACTTCCAGGTGGACATCATCAAAGCACCACCTCGAGGTCTATTATCATATTGCATATTTTCCCGAAACTACACCCGACCCCTTACTCCAACCTTACTTTGTCATGCATCATTCATATTAAACATAATGAACACATTTACATTGATTTCACTATACCCATAATAGAATCATAATTCCCAACACATAATTGCCCATGAATGCTTACCACACATCGTCATATTCATGTAGCACATCGTACACTTCATTTACCTATATGCAGATGCTTCACAGAAAACACTCACACACATATACAACAACTCCTCAAGAAGACATGAATGACTATTGGGACATCAACTATACAAAGATTCATCATAAAATAACATACAAGAGTCGGGTCTAGAAACCCACCTTTACCTTGGCCTAGAGCTCTATTTCAATCGTCCTTCCCGATCTAGCAGCAGTAACTGCTTAAAAGATCATGAAATTTCCATTAGAATGCTTATTTACAGATAGTTTACTAACATTTCAACTACATGCAACCCCCATGTAGGGCCTTTCACTCATACCCTATTGTTCTTACTTCTTTTAACATCCCTACTCTTCAACAATCGTAACATGTAGAGCTATAAGACTTACCAGAAGGTTGAATCATCCACTGATTGAACAAAATATTAGCTCTAGCTTAACGAAAAAGAAAAGAACATTTAGGTTAGAAAGAAGGACCAGAACGTAGAATAGAAAGAAAATCATCTAGAATGTCCCCTTAGACTATATATATTCTCAGTCCTTTTTAGTGGATTTTGACAAGTAGCGAGGCTTACTAAAATTGTCCCCTAATTTCACTACAAAATTTAGGGGGAAATAACGCAGATCGACATTACTATTTGACTAGTTATGAGGAGGGTCAAATCAATCTAGTTGACTTCCAAATAATCCCGTTATAAGAACCAACTTGAACAGTGTTCATGCAAACTGAGCGTACTGTACCTTAACGGTGACTCGCTTATGGCGTAGTCTTAAAGATAATTAAGTCTCCTACAACTTTCTCATACACTTAGTAGGCTCTTCGTGCTCAACAAAAACTCTAAGGCGTACTCTTCCTTAAGCGTACTCTTTTTTGGGCGTATTCTTTCTTCACTAGAAGATACCCTGTAATTAAATCCTTAGATACCACCAATGGGCAAATACGTTAACGCTAGTATGCGTCAATACTCTAATTCGCTAGCAAGCCAGTAGGGTGGCGGATTATGCTACCATAGTGCGTTAAAACAATTAACATGCATACCTCACTCGTCTTTTTGGATCCGTCGTTTTTGGGTTGTAACAAATCCCTATTAGACAACAATTATAAAATCACAAGATACAATATACTAATAAAAACCAACATAAAATGGATTGTGGAAATTCATTCTTCAATGCTATCTCAATTTGTTCACCACAATCCGAGGGATTTGGTTGCTTGATCCAATCCAATCTAATTTTCAGGATAAGTTTCTTCATATGGATTGATATTCAAAGTTAGACTTCATACATCCATGATGTCAACATCATTTAAAGCCCAAAGATTTCATTTCAACAAATTGAAAACTTTAAATATATCAAGTAACGATCTATCCCAGTGATGGTGGAAGTGGCCACTTCCGTTTGGCATTTATCTAGCCAGTTCAAATACTTGGCTAAATAAGGGCTATTGGCCAATTTTTTTTAATTAGCCTTTTAGGCCGTTTTTAAAATTAATTAGGGAAATAGGGCAATTTTAGGAGAGAGAAAGTGAAAGTGCGTCCAGTTGGGTGCACTTTCCATTTCTCTCTCTAGGGTTAGGATTTTATTTTTTAGGGTTAAGGTTTATAGTTTTTAAGGTTTAGGGTATTTCAAAAGTTTTCAGGGTTTTCAACTAAAATAACAAAAATTCTTAGGTAGTTTTGAAGGGTCAGGGATGTGATAACGCGCTTCAGCACACGTAAATTTCATATGTCATAACAAGATAGGACCATCACCTTAGAAACCCATCATGGGTAAATTTGGTTTTAGGGTAATAATGTTTGATACGATCAGGGGTTAAAGTTTAGGTAGAGATCCTAGACGGCGGCTGTGATACGGTCACGTGTTTGATTATAACCGGGGGGCTAGGTGATGATTGTTACGCGATCAAGAGTTTAAGCTTTTTGGATACCTGCAAACAATGCCCTATATATACCATACATGAGATTGATGCCATATTCATACAGAAAAACTTTGAGAACTTTTAGTGTAATCAACATAATTTTTTATCTATTTCCAAGTAGCCAGTATATTTAACATTTCATTCTTATCCGAAGGCTAACACCGAGGTGGACATAAAAGGGCTTTTAGGTGAACAGCGAATGTTCTGTCACAATAGAGGTCAAACTTGGGTCGGTACAATGGTAGTTGTAGTTGTTAATGGGTTGTGTAATAATGACAATCATTGTTGCCCCAAAAGGAGCATCACATTTACTTCACTGCAATATCGGCTCCTCGTCTGAGAATCCTTTTGCGTCTACAATGGTGCCAGTCTTCGAATAAGAATAAAGGTTAAAGGTACCTGTTGCCTAGAAATGGCGAATAAAATCACACCAATTATAGCAGGAAGCCCCAGAGTTTTTCCATATGAATATGCCATCAAACTTCTATATGATATTTATAGGGTATCATTTTTGGGTATTTGAAAAGATTGAGCTCATGGCCGCGTAACAATCGTCAACTGGCTTCCTCATTATACCCTGATCCATTATTGTATAACAACCATTGATTGGGACCTCCACATCGACTTCTACCCTTGACCGTAAAAAGAAAAATCACCTCATAACAAACTTCCCCAGGATAGGCTTCGGAAGCAATGATCCCATCTCGGCATGATATATGAAATGTGTGTGGCTCAAAGCAATATCGCATCACCGACAACTCAAGAATACCTCGAACATAAACCAAATATCTTTAGCAATCAAAATTTTTAAAACCGGGAAATTTTTATAGTGGAGAAATGGAAAGGATTGAGGAGAAATTATATGACTGAGGGATGATGAAGCTTGGTTTGTTTGAGCCATTTTATAGCCGCAAGGAAGGGTCTGTTTGCAAAGAGAAACCTTGAAAATGCGCTGGAACATGTTCTAAACGTGTCTAAAGCGTCCGAACTATTCGAAGCGTTAGGCTTTTCTCCCCGAGGAATAGGAAATTTGTTAAAGAAAGCTCGCCCAGCTGGGGGTGCTTTCCTGCTAACATGGCAGGAAAGTTGTAAACTCTAAACTATATAGGTTTTTCTAGTAGTTTTTACCACCTTTTTACTTAAAAATAATACTAATCCTAAGTATTTGTTAATTAATTAAGTGAATTTTGTTTATATTCCGACAATGGACATCAAATTATAAAATATTCAAATTTATGCTTTATTATGTTAATTTTGTGCATAAATTAAATTATTTCAGGTTATTTATTAATGTGCTATATTTAATTATGCAGTGAGACCATGAAGTTGATTTAATAAAGAGCATATTATAATTTTTTCATGGACATGAGTAATTCTACCCTACTTGGATGGCAAAACCATGCAATTGGGTCATGAAGACGTTGCTTTGACCTAGTAAAAAATGGTGCTACATGGTGGACAAGTCTGACTATTAAATGGGTCACGAAACCATCAAAACAAGAAGAAAAGAAGCCCAATTCGACAATGATATTTGGGAAGCCAAAACAAGCTTTTGGGATAATCATTTAAAGGTCCTTACAGTTGGAAAATCATTGAAAATCAGCACATTATGTTTGTTCAAGAAACCGTCCACCCCTTGCATGATTCAAACATGATTTTATGCTTGAATCAAGCAACCAAATCACCCGCATTTCCACATATCATGGTCGGCCAAAGATGAGAGAAATATAAGGGATATTTGATGCCATATTTAGTAAACTCCTCTACCAACCTCAAGTATATACACCCACTCCCATCTTACATTTCAATCATCCATCATTTAACAATCATCCATCATTTAATATTTCTCTTTCATTCTCTCATTCTCCTATTCCTTCTCTTCATTCACACGCATAGCATCTCATATTTCCTTTTTTTTCTTGGCCAACAAAACCTTGATAAGATCATCTCTTGGCTGGCCACCTTGAAGAGCCATTAGCAAAGTAGCAACACAAGGATGGGAGGAAACTTCTTCAATTAGATTTCGCAAGGCTACTGATTCGAATAGAGTTTATTCTTCCTTTACTTGTTACTTTGATTTTAATCATGTGTGCAATGTGTTTTGTTATATTATCATCAGCAATGGTAACTTAAATTTGTTTAGCTAGGATGATTACATCAATTCAATGAAGTTTGTTTAATTCATGTTTATAGTGTTTGTGCCTCAGTCAATCATGTTTTCAAATAAACTCAAGCATGTATTTCATTCATACATGATTGGATACATTGGAATTAGTTGAGCAATCCTAACCAGACGACGACTAATGGACACAATAGTTGAAAAGTGTATTCTTAATTTAGATCTTAACCCGACTAAATTAAAGGTTCATAATAACTTTAACGAGCTCTATTATCTTGTATAGTTTTTAGGTAATGTGATTAAATTGTTTCAAACCTAACCCGTCCCTATAATACCCCGAAATTTTTACAGTAAAATATTATCAGTAATATAGTAAAATAAAGAAATAAAGTGACAAAAAGGGAAATTTTGAGTTATGTCAATATTGGGAAGTATATTATGACATATTGATTCAAGAAAGGACTAAATTGAAAAAGTGAGAAAAGTTTTGTGGCCCAAGAGTAAATACTCAAAATTTAAAGGATTAAAGTGTAAATATGAAAAGTTAAAGGACTAATAGTGCAAATATTTTAAGGGTGCAATGATCTAGAAACCAAGGAAAATTGATGAATTAGGACCAAATTGAATAGGTGAAGAATTATGAGGGACTAAATTGTAATTTTACCAAATTAAAGGATGACTCAAGGATGGAATTTCAAAAGATAATAAAAGGGCAAAATGGTCAATTGGAAGAGAGAGAAATCTAGAAAGTAATGATATGTTGATGATATTTTATGATTATTTAATTAGATATATATTATTTTAATGAGATATTTTATTATTTTATTATTATTTTATTATTAATTATTTGGTATAAAAGGAAGGAAAGATGAAGAATTTTCATCATCTTTCCATGCATGCAACCAACGTTAGAAGAGAAGGAAAAGAAAGAAATTTTCTTTTCTTTACAATTTGGTCCTTCCACCAAAAATTCATAATTTTCACCTAGAAATCAAAAGAATTTCCATAGCTACTAAGAGAGAGAAATGTTAAGGAGACCATGAGGAGTTAGAATATCAAGTTGGATTCAAGAAATAGAAGCTGGAGGAGAGAGAAAATAAAGTTAAAGATTGGTATCAAGAGAACAAGGTAAGTACATCAAGATTTCAATATGTTTTTAAGTTTGTTATTGTTGATAAAGCATGGAAATAATGTTATAGTAGAGTTTTGACATAAGGTTCTATGTTCTTGATATGTTAGTGAAGAGAAAATAAGAGAAAGTGATGAGAAATGGTGTAGAAAAAGAAAATGAGGGTGTTATGACATGGTAATTAATATCTTACACTAAAACAGTTTTGGACAGCAGCAGTAGTCTAACTTTGAAAAATCATAAAAAATTTTATAAATCTAGGATGAATAAAATATGAAATTAAATCTTATTAAGTCTAGTTTCTCATAGAAGAAACGGTGTAAGAAATGGAATTGTAAATCATGAGATATAATGAATTTTGTGAGACAAGGTCAGAATGAATTCGGGTTCCCCTATTCAGGCTTTGAAAAATCATAAAAAAATTATGAAAAATAATTAGGGGCTTAAATTTATATTTATAGAATCCTGAATGAGTCTAGTTTTAATAGAAACAAACTAGAACATCATTTGAATTCTGTAAAAGGAGATAATTAATTTTTAGTGAAGAAGGGTCAGAACTGTCAGACAGCAGAACAGGGGTGAATTTAATGAATAAACTGTACTAATTGGCTAAACCAAAAATTCTTAAAATTTTATGGTAAGAATATATGTGAGTCTAGTTTCAGGTAAAATTTACAGATCTTAATTTGGAGTTCTGTAACTCAAGAAATAAATAATTTAGTGACTATGACTCAAATGGACAGCTTTGAATATACATTTAAGTAAATAGTGAAATTATTGATAATGTTACTTATAAGCATATTATATAAATTTAAGGATGTGGAATGGAGAGGAGGAGGAGGAAAATATAAATATGAATATTCAGCAAGCATGGCTAATTTGCATGCTTTAGGCTTAAGGACTAAATTGAATAAAAGTAAAACTTTATGGACAATTTTGTAAAAAAGTCAAAAATGACCAAATTGCATGAAATGGATTAATTTTATTATTTAAATTACAAAATTGAATGAAATTATTGATTTAGTTTAAGATAGGGGGAAAAACATGTTTTAGGGATTAAATTGAAAAGTGTTGAAATTATGGAAAAATTACGATATTTTATGTAATTCATGGATTGTTATCAATATGTATGAGAATAATAGCTGGAAATAAGGATTAAATTGCAAGAATTATATTTTCCAAATTTCAAGGATGAAATCCTCATTAATTAAAAGTTTAGGGGCAAAATGGTAACTTTTCTTAGAGCATTAATTAAATGCATTAGAATATGAAATGAATGAAAATAATGATCAAATTTATTTATAAAGATCCGCACGACTCAAATATGAGACTTGATCATGGAAAAGAAAAGATATCGGATTAATGAAATTATAAACACAAACAAGCAATGAGAAAATCTCGGTTGAATGAAAGGAAAATTCGATGGATCTGACGAAAAGGAATTGACGGTAAAAAGGATCTAGCCTTGGACGGGTGATCCTATCCGATATAGCCCTCCAGAAGAATATGTGTAAAATGGATTTAGCCTGACGGTAATCCAAATTAGGGTCCAATTTAGCTTTGGGTGTAATTCGGATCCAAGCTCATTAGAGTATTTTTCGTTTGGGGATTTAGCTGGGTAGTAATCCCGACAATACTCTATGAGTTTATATTACTGAGGATTTAGCTGGGTGGTAATCCCACTGTAAGGATGAGGTTCATGCGAGTGTGCTCTCGATATGAAATGTGTAAGACCATGGTTGAAAGATACCATGGCAACTGATATGAAATGTGTAAGACCATGGTTGAAAGATACCATGGCAACCTGATATGAAATGTGTAAGACCATGGTTAAAAGATACCATGGAAACGTGATATGAAACGAATAAGACCATGGTTGAAAGATACCATGGCAACGTGACATGAAAAGAATAAGACCATGGTTGAAAGATACCATGGCAACATGACAGAAAATGAGTAAGACCATAGTTGAAAGACACTATGGCATCATGTCAAAGATAAACAAGACCGTGGATGGGAGACGCTATGATATCTATTGAACAATTGATATTCAGGTAATACCTATTAGATGACGAATGGTTACATAAAATGGTTGTGTGAAATGCTTACAAGAACTGGTCATATATGTACAAAATAGTTGTATGAAATAATTATGAAGATAGATAAACAAAATAAGAATAAGTACATGGAATATAATTTATGTTAAGTTTAATACGAACTATTACCGAAATAAATATACTTAAAATATATGGAAATGATGAAGCATGAAATATTGATATAATGAAATGATTGATATATACTTATAAAGAAACGGTAATAGAATAATATGTTTCATGACATGTACATATATAATTATCTTTGATACGCTGATACAAGGAAATTATATAAGTAAAGACAATTATTAAACTCAAGTGTGACATGTCGAGAAAATAAGTATATCAATGTTGAATTTATATGAAATATATGCAAGTATACTAACAATGATGTGGCTTGACACTTAGACAGAGGACAAGCTATTGATTGAATGGTAACATGTTTAATTACAAGAAGCAATGAAATGGTAAGTACTTAGATGAAAATAAAATTTAAGATTTTGTGAAATTTTTTTATGATCCCGATTTAATTCCGGTTGGTTTTTAATGTATGTTTGGGGCTTCGAGGGCCCAATAAAGAGACGTTATGATTATTTTCAAAATATGAATAATAAATGACTCAAAATTATCAGTAAACTCCGGTAATGCCTCGTATCTATTCCGGCAATGGATACGGGTAGGGGTTTTTCAGTCCCTGTTACTTCACATGATTTCTAAGAAACCCTTAGTTTACTATGATCAGTAAAATGCATGTTTTACTAAGTAAAAGATTCCGAAAGGACATAATTTGGTTTCAAACTCATGAAAGATCGAGTTTCCATGGAATATTTTCTGAACACTATTAAACATGAGAAAAATGAATTAAGTTGAATGATGTAATTATTCTATCCTATTCATGTTATTGATTGTTGAAGGTTGTGTTGTTGCTGCTAAATTCATCTCATACATTTTAGTTAATTATCATACTTATATTAGAATTGCATTAGGGATCATTTTGCATCTAGTTAATTATTCTTGACATCCATCACTCAGAATGTTGTGTTTTTATCACCAACTTGTGAACTTTAATTTTACAATTAATTGATTAACATAGACAGTCTCTATGGAGACAATAACTCTTTTACTTACTTATTACTTGATAACAATTGTGTACACTTGCACAAACCTATGCATTACAAAAGCGCGCCTAGTTGGCCAATTTGATAGCACCCCCAACTGGGTGAGCTTTCTCTAACAAATTTCCTATCTTCTAGTGGTGAAAGTACCTTTGCAAATGACCTTTTAGCACACTATGCAGTGTAAAATCTCGATGAAATTATATGTCTTTTGAACGCATGATGAAAATTATTTGCACTATACAATATGCAATGAATGTATGCATTCATAAACGAAATTCATAGAACGTATTCTTTTTCTCCCTACATAATTCTCTTATAAAAGGGCATAATTTTCAAAACATAGACACACATAAATTTAATATAAAATAGAAGAACCTTGTGTAACACCCCTTACCCGTATCCGATGCCGGAACAGGGTTTGAGGCATTACCAGACATAAACATGAACATTTATACAAAACTAGGCCATAAAATTTCATCCAAATTTAAAACTTTTCAATCACATGCAATTTGTCCCTTAAAAAGGGCCTACGAGGCCCAAAACATACAGCGGGAGCGGTTTGGGACTAAATCGAAAACTTTTGGAACCTTTTTGACACTTAAATTTTTTTTAGTTTTGGAGAGTCACACGCTCGCGTGGGTAGGCCGTACGGTCACATACGCCCGTGTGGCTTGGGACACGCCCGTGTCTTCACCTCGTGTAACTCTTTGACTATGAAGTCATCAAGCAAATAATGTCACACGGCCAAGTCACACGCCCGTGTAATGGGGCTGTGTGGCGAATTAAATTCCAAAAATTAAGTGCAGACTTCACACGGCCTAGGCACACACCTATGTCCTAAGGCCATGTCCTTCACACGGCTGAGACACACAGCCGTGTCTCTGCCCTTGTGTTTACTACTGGGCATTCTATTTTGCATCATTAGGGTGCAGGGGACACATGGCCAGATCACACACCCATGGGGGCAGACCGTGTGTCACACACGGTCTAGATACGTGCCGTGTGTCAAATCGTGTCGACAATTTCTAGACTATTTTCCAAGCCATTTGCCACCTTAAACACTCACATACTTAATTCCACTTCATAGCATGCAACATGCCACATTTGACTACTCAAGCATTCACATTCATAATTAATTATGACTTGGTAGTGTCAGCTTATCACATACTTAAACCATTAAGCTTTCATATGGCATTCCACACCGATTTCATATCTATTCCTCATTATACCACAATTATTATCATACACATTAATCATATTTCGTACATTAAACAAACATGCCATCCATCATACTCATTGACCATAAGTAACCTTAACCACATTAAGGCACAAGCACATTTGTATACATGCATCAATAATTAGGGTTACAACCCAAATAATCAATATGAGCCACCTCTCATGGCCATATACAAAATGAATCACAATACCATTATGACCAACACATTTGGCTAACCAATATGACACTTAACAAAAAGACCATGTCCCTATACATGCCATAATCAAAATGACCATAATCTTGCATTTTGTCAAATATCTTAAACTTATTCTTCATATATACATATACATATTCTTACCACAAGTTCATCATGTCTCATGTCATTCTCATGGATTCGATGTACATACCTGTGCGCACTTGCACATAATGACTTACTTTCTTGTCTTTGACGTATTCATCAATATTACTCATTAACTTCTCTTAGAACTACCCTTTGAACACTCGGAATACCATTGGATACATCGGAATCTTGCACCTAAGTGCCCATATGTAGCCAATGCTACTTCATATCTCATATCACATGTTGCTCGCTTTCGAGCTACTCAGGTTCTACTTAGATAGGCTTTCAGGTATCCGCAACACATGCCGGAATAACATTCCATCAATAGCATGTACGAGACCACTACCCGGACCGCCATAACATATGTCTCATAATCATGAATTCAGTCCATAACCCATGAGTTCAAATCACATAAGTTATGAACTTAGACCACAACTCAATGAGTTCAGATCACATAATTCCTAGTGACATGTCACTTGTATTCTAACTATTCCTAAGGTTCAAACGGGATTCTTCGATACCACATTTCCCTTGAGCTTGATCATAATGTAGATTTCAATATCCATAGCACCATTCACATATTCATGAAATAATCAAGCATATTTCATGATCAAAGTGTAAGCATTTAAACATATGATACAACATCACATTAAATTTGTATATACTCACCATACATGCAATAATAAAGCATTTAAAGTATGGTACATGTTGCATTATTTACAGATGAACTTACCTCGGTACAAAATGATAGAAATGAGTTTAATCATCGTAAACTTTGTTTTTCCCCCAATCAAGACTCGAATCACCTTTTTCTTGATTTATAATGCCAAAATTAACTTGTTCAATACATACATTGGTCAAATTGACCTAAAACACATACTTTGGTAAGATTACTATTTTACCCTTAACTTTTCACTTATTTATAAATTGGTCCCTAGGCTCGTAAAATGAAATGCATGCATTTTCTTGGTTACCCAAGCCTAGCCGAACCTTCACCATGTTCATATCAACCCACATTTTCCTTTATTACACATTTTTAGTACTCATTTTTACACCTTTTACAAACAAGTCCTTTTTAGGTATTTTCACTAAAAATCACTTAGTAAAAGATGTTTATCACATATCAAACATTCATATTCCTCCATTAAACATCAAAATACAACCATGTCACACATGGGTCAAATTTCATACATGAACCCTAGCTCAAAATAATGGTAGAAATAGCTAGATCAGTTGATGACAACTTCAAAAATATAAAGAACATTAAAAACGAGGCTTGGGAGCACTTACAATTGAGCTTGAAAGATGAACAAAACCCTAGCTATTGCTCCTTGAAAACTTCGGCTAAGGTGAGAGAAGATGGACAACATTTTTGTTTGATTTTTCCCTTTTTATTCTTTTATTAACCAAATGACCAAAATGCCCTTAAGGCCTTTCTGTCAAATTTTTCCTATTCATGCCCATTTTTGTCCAAAATCTTAGAACTTGGTCAAATTTCTATTTAAGGACCCCTAATTATTAATCCAATGCAATTTCAAGCTTGAAGCTTCTAGAACATGTATTTTTTAATTTATTCAATATAGTCCCTAAAGTCAAATTAGACATCTTAGGCATAGAATTTCTTCATGAAAATTTCACACAAACATGCAATCATGTCATGGATCATCAAATAATCATAAAATAATTATTTCTATTTTAGATTTGTGGTCTCAAAACCACTATTCTGACTAGACCAAAATTCGAGATGTTACAACTTGTAATGGCCTAAATTCAAGGTTATCGGAACAGTGGTTTCGTAACCACAAATCCGATCTAAAGAGAAATTTATTTCAATATTTTTGCATGAATATTTATATGATAGAAAAATCGTATGAAAATATTGATAGAAAAATTTTATCGATTTAGTGGTTAGTTAGAAAAAGAAATTATTGAAGAAATTAGGTAAAAATAAGTTATCGAGACATCTATCTCGTAAAACTGAGTCAAAAATAATTTTATAAATATTTATGAAATGTTAGTAATGTGGTATTAAAATTTCGTTAGGAAATTTTAATGTTTGGATAGTTAATTAAATGAAAAGAACTAAATTGTAAAAGGTGTAAAAGTAGGTAGGATGATTAAATAGCTTAAGTGTCTAATGAGAGAGGAGTTAAAGGCAAATAGACCCAAAATTTATTTGAAATTGGGGATGGCAAGGGCATGAAAACAGCAGAAAAATTGATGAATTAAGGGTAAAATTGGAAATTTGCATAATTAACTAAATAAAGCTAGGACTAAATAGGAAATATCTAGATTTCTCTTCATTTCTCTTCAATTCCAACAGCTAAAAATGCCATAGGAGGGTTCTCTAAGCTGGTATTCCATAATTTTTGCACCAAATCCGGAAGATTCAAATACGAAGCTAGATCGAGGAAAGGAAAAAGTTTGGGATTAGTAGATTTTTATTGTTTACAAACAAGTATCAAGTGTTAAGAGCTCGGAGGTCGGATTTGGTCAGAGACACATCACACTATCAATCTCAGGATTTCGGGAAGGTCAGATAACTGTATAAGGGATTATATTGAATTTTCTTTTCAAAAAAAAAATATCCGTAAACTCCGGTAATGCCTCGTACCCTATTCCGGCAATGAGTACGGGTAGGGGGTATTACATTTATTGGTATCAGAGCTACGGTTTAGTCGGTTCTAGGACCAATGTAGCAAACACGGGATTAGCTATACATGCCATTTAAATTATTATTGATAGTGTGATATCTCCTGACCATTTAAATTTTTTTTTTATAGTAAATGTCTACCGACCGAGCTCAACTGAGGAAGCGGAGTCATGCTCCGGCTCGAGCAGACACAGAGGGGAGGCCGAAGTAACTAGTAGTACAAGGCCGTGTATCGGGGGCCAAGGGAGGAGGCAAAGCGAGCCTTCTTTCAAGTGATGAATGAATGGTTTAGTCAATATTTAAGAACTAACCTCAGAGTGCAACAAGCTCAAGCTCCCCATACTGCTCCTCCACGGTTCAGAGATCTCACAGGTATAGGTACTGAATCTGTCGAGGAAAAGGAAAGCTCCGATGAGATAAAATTCGAAAATATGGGGTAGAAGAATTCCGAGCGACAATTGATGATGATTCGAACTGGCTGAATTCAGTTAGAGAATATGACTCGGGTTTTGGAGGAATTATCTTGTACACGGAAGAATATGCGAAATGTGCCGTCTCACTACTAAAAGACACGATTTACCATTGGTGGAATACTAAAGCTTGAGTTGTTCGGAAGAAGAAATTACATTGGAATTCTTTCAGACCGAGTTCAAAAAGAAATATATCAGTCAAAGGTTTCTCGATCAAAAGAGAAAAGAATTTCTCGAAGTCAAGCGGGTGGTAACAGATCGAAGATTCGAGTATGAAAGAGAATTTGTTCGCTTGAGTAAATATGCTCGAGAATGGGTATGATCGGAAGATGAAATGTGCAAGCGGTTGAAGAAGGGTTGAATGAAGACATTAAACTCTGATCGAATTCTTGAAATTCGAGAGTTTGCTACATTGGCGAGAGAGAGCTTATAAAGCGAAGAATTGAGTAAAGAAAAGAAACAGTGAGAGGAAGCTCGAATTTTTAGTAAAAGACCGATGGGAAAATCCCGGTTTTACGCCTCAAAAAATTGAAGAAATACCAAGATCGTTCTACCTCACCCTTCGGGTATTCGGGCAAAGAGCGAGGTTCTCAACGCACTAATCCAAGACCTTCTACTCCAACAGTGACCAGTGTTGGCAGTGTTGGCACTCCTAAGTCGAGATGCCAGTACTGTAATAAAATCCATTTTGGTGATTGCCGATTTAAGAGTAGGGCTTGTTACCGATGTGGTTCTTTTGACCATTTCCTCGAGATTGTCGAAAGGGTTGAAAAAGAAGTTGAGCGAGATATCGGCCGAGTAATCTAGTTTCGAGGCGCAGACCACCTCGACCATCCGGTAATGTCAGCGGTAGTCGAGGAGCTACAAAAGATACTGCAGGTAGGCCTAAGGTACGAGTACCTGCTAGGACATATGCCATTCGTGCGGAGAAGATACCTCAAAGACCGATGTTATTATTGGTACATTTTCTTTACTTGACAACGATATTCTTCTGCATTGATTGATCCCGGTTCTACGCATTCATATATATGTGTTAAACTTGCAATTGTTAAAAATTTATCTGTTGAACCTACTGAATTTGTGGTTAAAGTCTCGAACCCCTTGGGCCAGTCCGTGTTAGTGGATAAAATTTGTAAAAATTGTCCGCGATGGTAAGAGGTTATTGTTTCCTGGCTAATTTGATGTTACTGCCATTTGATGAATTTGACGTGATATTGGGCATGGATTGGCTAACTCAGCATGATGCCGTAGTAAATTGTAGACATAAAGGTATTATGTTAAAATGTCAGAATGGTGAGTTGCTTGGGTTAAATCGATCGAGACAGAGGGGTTATCGATGTGATTTCGATAATGGCGCATGCAGGTATGTTAAAAAAGGTATGATGTTTACTTGGCCTATGTACTTGACACCAAAGTATCGAGTCAAAAAAATGAGCGAGTTCGGTGGTATGTGAATTTTCCGATGTGTTTCGGAGGAATTACCAGGATTGCCACGAGAAAAGAGAAGTGGAATTTTCTATAGATTTGATTAGGAACTACTCGATCTCTATAGCTCCGTATTTTATGGCTCTACTGCTGAATTAAAGGAGTTAAAGACACGATTGCAAGAACTTATTGTGAGGGTTTTATCCATTGAGTCATTCACCTTGGGGTGCTCGGTTCTATTTTTGAAAAAGAAAGATGGGTCTTTGAGATTGTGTATCGACTACAAGTGACTTAATAAAGTAACTATAAAGAATAAGTACCGTTACCCGAATCGATGATTTATTTGATCAATTGAAAGGTGCTCAGAGTGTTTTCAAAGATTGATCTTCGATCGGGTTATTATCACTACGAGTAAAGGAGTCGGATGTGCCAAAAACGACTTTTAGAACCAGTGCGGGCATTATGAGTTTACGGTTATGCCGTTTGGGCTAACTAATGCACCTGCAGTATTCATGGATTTGATGAACCGATATTCTGACCGTATTTAGACAGATTTCTGGTAGTATTTATTGATGATATTTTAGTTTATTCTCGGGATGAAGAAGAACATGCAGAACATTTGAGAACTGTGTTACAAATTCTGCGAGAGAATCAATTGTATGCTAAATTCAGTAAATGTGAATTTTGGCTTCAAGAAGTGGGTTTTCTAGGACATATTGTATCTGCCGAAGGCATTAGGGTAGATCCGAGTAAAATCTCAGCTATTGTCAATTGGAGTCCACCGAAGAATGTATCTGAAGTTAGAAGTTTTTTGGGTTTAGCTGGTTATTATTGGAGGTTTGTACAGGGATTCTCTATGATAGCTTCTCCAATGACTCGATTGTTGCAGAAAGATGTAAAGTTCGAAGATAGCTTCTCCAATGACTCGATTGTTGCAGAAAGATGTAAAGTTCGAATAGACTGATGAATGTCAGCAGAGTTTCAACAGAATGAAAGATCTACTAACGAAAGCACCTGTATTAGTGCAACCTGAACCGGGTAAGGAATTTTTTATTTACAGTGGTGCCTCATTAAATGGTTTAGGTTGTGTCTTGATGCAAGAAGGTAAAGTAATAGCCTATGCTTCAAGACAACTTAAACCATATGAAAGAAATTATCCAGTACATGATCTTCAATTGCATTTTGCTATTGTATTTGCTTATTTGAAGATATGGCGGCATTACTTGTACGGTGAGAAATGTCATATTTATACCGATCATAAAAGCTTGAAATATTTGATGACACAGAAAGATTTGAATTTGAGACAGCGCAGGTGGCTTGAACTGATAAAGGATTATGATTTGATTATTGATTACCATCCAGGTAAAGCTAATGTTGTAGTTGATGCTTTGAGCTGGAAATCTCTATTTGCTTTTGCGAGCTATGAATATTGGTTATCACTAAGCGATGATGGTTCAATCTAATCTGAATTGAGAGCTAAACCGAGCATTTTTGACAAATATGTGAAGCTCGGAAGAATGATGAGAAGTTACAAGTTAAGCGGGCAAAGTGTGAGTCGGGTAATGATTACGAATTTCAGGTTGGTTCGATGGTTGTTTATTATTCAGAGGTAGGGTATGTGTACCTCGTAATTGAGCTCATCTGAGAAGATTCTACGCGAGGCTCACAGCAGTGATACTATGTCCGTACATCCAGGGAGTAATAAAATGTATAATGATCTAAAAAGATGTCTTGGTGGTGGGAATGAAACGTGATATCTACGAGTTTGTATCAAGGTATTTAATATGTCGCAAGTTAAAAAGTGAGCATTAGGTACCTTCGAGGTTACTTCAACCAATTACTATACCAGGAATGGAAATGGGAAAAATCACTATAGATTTTGTATCGGGATTACATTTGTCTCCGAGAAAAAAAGATGCTATTTGGGTGATTGTTGACCGATTGACAAAGTCAGTGCACTTTATTCCAGTACGTATGGATTATTCTTTAGATAAACTAGCTGAACTGTATATATCTGAGATTGTCAGGTTACATGGAGTGCCTGTCTCCATTATATCAGATAGAGATCCCCGATTTACGTCTCGTTTCTGGGACAAATTGCAAGAAGCCTTGGGTACTCAGTTGTATTTTGAGATCGCATTTCATCCTCGACGGATGGCCAATCTGAGCGTGTAATTCAAGTATTGGAAGATATGCTCCGATGTTGTATACTAGAATTTGAAGGTAATTGGGAGAGATATCTACCTTTGATTGAATTTGCTTACAATAACAGTTATCAGTCCAGTATTAAAATGGCTCCGTATGAAGCTTTGTATGGGAGAAAATATAGAACACCATTATATTGGACAGAGCTCAGTGAAAGGAAGATACATGGGGTTGATTTGATCCGGGAAACAGAAGAAAAAGTAAAGGTTATTCGGGATAGTCTAAAAGCGACTCCGATCGTCAAAAATCATATGCCGACCTTAAAGCGAAAAGAGATTGAATTTCAAGTAGGTGACAAGGTATTCTGAAAGTGTCTCCTTGGAAGAAAGTCCTCCGATTCGGTCGAAAGGGTAAACTGAGTCCAAGATTTATCGGGCCTTATGAAATCATAGAAAGAATTGGACCGGTCACTTATTGATTGGCATTACCACCGGAACTTGATAGAATCCATAATGTTTTCCATGTATCTATGTTACGACGATATCGATCGGATCCTTCACATGTTATTTCTCACGATGAGTAGAGTTCAACAGGATATGACTTACGGTGAAGAACCATTCAAGATATTGTACGAGAGACAAAAGAACTTAGAAATAAAAAGATAAATTTGGTGAAAGTATTGTGGCAAAAGCACGGGATTGAGGAAGCGACATGGGAACCGGAGGAGACAATGAGGAAACAATACCCAAACCTCTTTCTAGGTAAGTAAGATTTTCGAGGACGAAAATCCTTAAAGGGGAGAGTTGTAATGACCTAAATTCAAGGTTATCGGAATAGTGGTTTCGTAACCACAAATCCGATCTAAAGAGAAATTTATTTCAATATTTTTACATGAATATTTATATGATAGAAAAATCGTATGAAAATATTGATAGAAAAATTTTATCGATTTAGTGGTTAGTTAGAAAAAGAAATTATTGAAGAAATTAGGTAAAAATAAGTTATCGAGACATCTATCTCATAAAACTGAGTCAAAAATAATTTTATACATATTTATGAAATGTTAGTAATGTGGTATTAAAATTTCGTTAGGAAATTTTAATGTTTGGATAGTTAATTAAATGAAAAGGACTACATTGTAAAAGGTGTAAAAGTGGGTAGGATGATTAAATAGCTTAAGTGTCTAATGAGAGAGGAGTTAAAAGGCAAATAGACCCAAAATTTATTTGGGCTGGACGGCAAGGGCTTGAAAACAGCAGAAAAATTGATAAATTAAGGGTAAAATTGGAAAATTGCAAAATTAACTAAATAAAGCTAGGACTAAATAGGAAATATCTAGATTTCTCTTCATTTCTCTTCAATTCCAATAGCTAAAAACGCCATAGGAGGGTTCTCTAAGCTGGTATTCCATAATTTTTGCACCAAATCCGGAAGATTCAAATACGAAGCTAGATCGAGGAAAGGAAAAAGTTCGGGATTAGTAGATTTTTATTGTTTACAAACAAGTATCAAGTGTTAAGAGCTCGGGGGTCGGATTTGGTCAGAGACACATCACACTATCAATTTCAGGATTTCGAGAAGGTTAGATAACTGTATAAGGGATTATATTGATTTTTTTTTCAAAAAAAAATATTCATAAATTCCGGTAATGCCTCGTACCCTATTCCGGCAATGAGTACGGGTAGGGGGTATTACACAACTCTTCCCACCTTTAAGGATTTTCGTCCCCAAAAATCTTACCGGTAAAAAGGTTTGGGTATTGGTTTCTCATGGCCTCCTCAGGCTCCCATGTAGCCTCTTCAACCCCATGCCTTTGCCATAACACTTTCACAAGGCCAATACTTTTGTTTCTCAATTATTTGACTTCTCAAGCCAAAATCTTAACCGGTTCCTCACCATAATTCATATCCGGTCGAATCTCAGCCTCTGTCGGTGAAATTACGTGTGAAGGATCTAATCTATATCAGCGTAACATAGACACATGAAACACATTGTGAATCTTTTCCAACCCTGATGGTAAAGCCAACCGATAGGCAACCGGCCTTATTCTCTCGGTGATCTCATACGGCCTTATAAAACGAGGACTCAACTTACCCTTCTTGCCAAATATCAAAACCTTTTTCCATAAAGACGCTTTCAAAAATAACTTATCACTGACTTGATACTCAATTTCTTTCCGTTTCAAATCCGTGTAGGATTTCTATCGATCCGAAGCGGCTTTCAAACAACCACAAATTATCTTCACTTTCTCTTCGATTTCTTTAACTAAATCAAACCTCGTGAATCTAACTTTCTCTGAGTTCAGTCCAATACAGAGGTGTTCGGCACTTATGTCAGTACAGTGCCTCATAAGGCGCCATTTTTAAACTCGACTGATAATTGTTGTTGTAGGCAAACTCCACTAGCGGTAGATACTTTTCCCAACTACCTTGGAATTCCAATACACAACATCGGAGCATGTCTTCCAAGATCTAAATTACTCGCTCAGACTGACCGTCAGTCTGCGGATGAAAAGCAGTGCTGAAATTCAGTTTTGGACCCAAAGTTTCTTATAACTTTTTCCAAAATCGTGAAGTAAACCTCGGATCTCTATTCGATACAATCAATATAAGTACTCCATCAAGTCTAACAATTTCACCAATGTACAATTCAGCTAACTTATCAAGTGAGTAATCAGTACGCACTGGAATAAAATGAGTCGATTTAGTCAGTCTATCGACAATAACCCATATGACATCTTTCTTTTCCGGAGTTAAAGGCAAACCTGTCACAAAATCCATTGTAATCCAGTCCCATTTCCACTCTGGAACCATGATGGGCTGAAGTAAACCTGAAGGTACTTGGTGTTCATCCTTTACTTGCTGACAAACTAAGCATCTTGATACAAATTCTGAGATATCTCTTTTCATACCATTCCACCAATACATTTTTTTCAAGTCATTATACATTTTTGTACTACTCGGGTGAACTGACAAATAACCGTTGTGTGCCTCATGCAAAATATTCTGAATCAACTCAGTGTCCTTCGGAGCACAAATTCTACCTCAAAATCTCAAACAACCATCGGAGTCACTTAGAAAATCCGATTCACTGCTGGTCTGACACTGAATTCTCTTAGCTTGCAACTCTTTATCAACTTTCTAAGCATCACAAATCTGTTGAAGAAAAGCTGGTCTAGCTTCCAACTAAGCTAAAATCAAACCATCATCGAACCAAGTCAGCCCTGTATTCATAGCCCTCAAGGCAAAAACGATTTCCTACTCAAAGCATTAGTGACCACATTCGCCTTACCTGGATGGTAGTCAATTACAAGCTCATAATCTTTTAACAGTTTCAACCATCTTCGTTGCCGCAAGTTCAAATCCTTTTGAGTCATCAAGTACTTAAGAATTTTGTTATCAGTATAGACATGGCATTTCTCACCAAATAAATAATGCTGCCAAATCTTCAAAGCAAACACTATGGCGGCCAACTCTAAGTCATGTGTCGATAGTTCTTCTCGTAAGGCTTCAACTGTCTCGAAGCGTAGGCTATGAATTTACCCTCTTACATAAGTACACATCTCAAATCATTTAAGGAAGCATCACTATAAATCACAAATTCCCTACCTAACTCGGGTTGTACCAAAATCAGAGCCTCAGTCAATAATACTTTTAATTTCTCAAAACTCTGCTGGCATTTTTCTGTCCATTCGAACTTGACATCTTTCTGTAACAACTTCGTCATCGGAGTAACAATTATGGAGAATCCTTTAACAAACCGTCTGTAGTAACCGGCCAAGCCTAAAAAGCTTCTAACCTCAGTTACATTCCTCGGTGGTTTCCATTCAACAATAGCCAAGATCTTACTTAGGTCAACTCTAATATCATCACTTGAAATAATGTGGCCTAAGAATCCAACTTCTCGAAGCCAAAACTCATTTTTACTAAACTTAGCATACACTTGCTTGTCCCTCAAGGTTTGCAAAACAGTTCTCAAGTGTTCGGCATGCTCCGATTCATCATGAGAATAAATCAATATGTCATCAATAAAAACAACAACAAATTTATCCAAATATGGTTGGAAAATACGGTTCATCAAGTCCATAAATACGGCAGGAGCATTCGTTAAACCAAAAGGCATGACAAGAAATTCATAGTGACCATACCTCGTCCGAAAAGTAATTTTTGGCACATCCGAATCTTTCACTCTCAACTGGTAATAACCGGACCTCAAGTTTATCTTAGAAAACCATGTTGCTCCTTTCAACTGGTCAAACAAGTCATCAATCCTTGGCAAAGGATACTTATTCTTAATTGTTACTTTATTTAGCTGTCGATAATCTATACATAACCTTATAGATCCATCTTTCTTTTTCACGAATAATACTGGAGCACCCCACGGCGAAAAGCTCGGTCTCACAAAACCCTTAGGCCAATTCTTGCAATTGTGACTTCAGTTCTTTCAACTTAATCGGGGCCATTTTATATGAAGCAATCGAAATAAGTGTTGTACCAGGGACTAACTCAATACCAAACTCAACTTCCCTAATGGGAGGTAATTTAGGTAACTCTTCCGGGAACACATCCTGGTACTCACATATAACAGGCATTGATTCAATCTTTAATTCAGATTCTTTCGTATTCAACACATAAGCCAAATAAGCCTCACCTCCTTTTCTCATACATTTCTAAGTAGACATCGAAAAAATCACAATTGGTAACTATCTGACTCATCTAATTCAATCCGGAGAATTTCACCATTCTCACATTTCAATTCAATAACTTTTTGCCTACAATTTACTATAGCATCATGAAGTGTCAACCAATCCATGCCCAATATAACATCAAGTCAGCCGAAAAACAATGATCTTTAATCATCAAAGGACATTTCTTACATACCTTATCAACTAAAATATGCTTGTCTAATGGGTTTGACACTTTAACCATAAATTTCATAAACTCAACAGGCGTATTCATGCTAGATACCAATTTCAAGTACACATATGAATGAGTAGAACCAGGGTCAATCAAGGCAATAACAGAAGTGTCATAGAAAGAAAAAGTACCCGTAATCACATCGGGGTAAGTTGCGTCTTCACGTGCATGTATGGCATAGGCCTTAACAGGAGCTCTAGCTTCGGATCTAACCACTGTATCCCTCGTTACATTCTTGCTACTAGCACCATTACCAGCATTTATCTGGGGTTTCCCTTTTGTAGTCGTACTACCTAGCCTTGTACTCTAAAATTTTTCTTTCTCACCATCTCAAGACAGTCCTTAATATAGTGATCTTGAGAACCACATCGAAAATAAGATCCATCGTTTACCCTACACTTACCAAAATGACCTCTACCACATTGTTGCCACTCGGGTCTAGAAGTTCTATCATTACCCACATTAGCCACAGATGTAGCTTAAGATTTAAAACCTGAATTTTGCTTCTTACGATTTCTGTACGAATGCCCAGCCGACACATGAGAATGAGAATACATATCTCTAAATTTCTTAGACTGAGATGGAAGTGACTTACTCATCGGCCTCTTCCTAGTATCTCTAGCCTCAACTTCAGCTTTTCTCTTTTCCTTAGTCAATTCCTCAGCTTTACAAGCCCGATCAACGAGTACCACAAATTCTTTCAACTCAAGAATACCTACTAACACTCTAATATCCTCATTAAGTCCATCTTCAAACCTTCTACACATTTTAGCCTCGAAGGACACACACTCTCGAGCATATTTATTCAGCCAAACAAACTCTCTTTCGTACTCAATAACTGACCTACGGCCTTGTTTCAAATCAAAAAATTCTTTACGCCTTTGATCGATGAACCACTCACTAATGTATTTCTTTCAGAACTCCTCTTGGAAGAATTCCCACGTGACCCTCTCTTGGGGTACCACTGATACTAACGTCTTCCACCAAGGATATGCTGAGTCTCTCAATAAAGAAATAGCACACTTAAAATACTCTTTGGGTGTGCAAGATAGCTTATCGAATACCCGAATAGAATTCTCAAGCCAAAATTCCACTTTCTCAAGGTCGTCATCGGCATTGCCCTAAATTCCTCAGCTCCTTGCTTTCAAATTTTATCAACCGAGGTTCTATGAATTCTCATAAAGTCCATACCTTGGGGCATTAGGGGTGCAGGTTGAGGAATAGGCGGGGGTGGAGGAGGTTGAGCGTTCGGGTTCGTGCGAACGAACTCCGTGTACCATGCATTCATCATATAGAGAAAAGCTTCCCGATCCCCTTCTCCTCCTCCCTGACTAACCGTGGGAGGTCAGTTTTTAGACGGCACTGCCCCTTCAGCGGGAGCGGCGCATTACTTTCCACATCATCCGCCATAGCTCGACCGGGATCCATTACTATATGAAAACATAATTTTAAAAAGGTCAGGAGTCGTCACACTATCACAATTTACTTATGGCATGTATAGCTAGACTCGTACACACGCTATGTTAGTCCGAGAATCGACTAAACCATAGCTCTGATACCAATAAATGTAACACCCCTTACTCATATCCGACGCTGGAACAAGGTTCGAGGCATTACCAGACTTAAACATGAACATTCATACAAAACCAGGCCATAAAATTTCATCCAAATTTGAAACTTCTCAATCACAGGCAATTTGTCCATTAAAAAGGGCCTACGAGGCCCAAAACATACACCGTGAGTGGTTTGGGACTAAATCGAGAACTTTCAAAACTCTTTTGACACTTAGAAAATTTTCTTATTTTGGAGAGTCACACGCCCGTGTGGGCAGGCCATGTAGTCACACATGCCCATGTGGCTTGGGACACACTCGTGTCCTCAGCTATGTAACTCTTTGACTATGACATCATCAAGCAAATAAGGTCACATGGCCAAGTCACGCGCCCGTGTGCTGAGGCTGTGTGGTGAATTAAATTCCAAAAAATAAGTGCAAACTTCACACGGCCTAGGCACACGCCCATGTCCTTAGTTCGTATCCTTCATACGGCTGAGACACACGGCCGTGTCTCTGCCTATGTGTTTACTACTAGGCATTCTGTTTTGCATAATTAGGGTGCAGAGGACACACGGCCGGATCACACGCCCATGGGCGCAAACCTTGTGTCACACACGGTCTAGACACGTGTGTGTCTAATCGTGTGGACAATTTCTAGGCTATTTTCCAAGCCATTTGCCACCCTTAAACACTCACATACTTAATTCCACTTCATAGCATGCAAAATGGCACATTTGAAAACTCAAGCATTCACATTCATGGTTAATTATGACTTGGTAGTGTCAACTTATCATATACTTAAACCATTAAGCTTTCATATGGCATTCCACACCGATTTCATATTTATTCTTCATTATACCATAATTATTGTCATACACATTAATCATATTTCGTACATTAAACAAACATGCCATCCATCATACTCATTGACCATAAGTAACCATTTTAGTAAAATTACCATTTTACCCCTAACTTTTCACTTATTTATAAATTGGTCCCTAGGCTCGTAAAATGAAATGCATGCATTTTCTTGGTTACCCAAGCTACCCACATTTTCATTTATTACACATTTTTACTACTCATTTTTACACCTTTTACAAACAAGTCCTTTTTAGGTATTTTCACTAAAAATCACTTAGTAAAAGATGTTTATCACACATCAAACATTCATATTCCTCCATTAAACATCAAAATACAACCATGTCACACATGGGTCAAATTTCATAAATGAACCCTAGCTCAAAATAATGGTAAAAATAGCTAGATCAGTTGATAACAACTTCAAAAATATAAAGAACATTAAAAACAGGGCTTGGGAGAACTTACAATTGAGCTTGAAAGATGAACAAAACCCTAGCTATGGCTCCTTGAAAATTTTGGATAAGGTGGGAGAAGATGGACAAGATTTTTTCTTAATTTTTCCCTTTTTATTCTTTTATTAACCAAATGACCAAAATGCCCTTAAGGCCTTTCTTTCAAATTTTTACTATTCATGCCCATTTTTGTCCAAAATTTTAAAAATTGGAAAAATTGCTATTTAAGGACCCCTAATTAATAATCCAATGCAATTTCATGCTTGAAGCTTCTAGAACATGTATTTTTTAATTTATTCAATGTAGTCCCTAAAGTCAAATTGGACATCTTAGGCATAGAATTTCTTCATGAAAATTTCACACAAACATGTAATCATGTCATGGATCATCAAATAATCATAAAATAATTATTTCTATTTCAAATTTGTGGTCTCAAAATTGTTATTTCGACTAGACCCAAATTCAGGATGTTACACCTTGCATCACGAGTGAGAGTTGTGTGTACTCCTTCGGACAACTCTCTAATTATTTTTTTGTGTTTATTCAAACAAATCATGATCGATATTGAAATGATTCAACGAGTGAAGTCTTTTATATACTACAATGGTCAAATATGTAATACAAAATTCAATGTGGTGTTTGTTAGAGCAAAGCCCGTGGATTTTACGTTCAATAGTATCATTCAAATGTGTGAGCTATGGACCAGAATTTGAAGGCAAGTCAGGGGATCGACCTGGGGAAGCATTATGAGGTTGCATGCAGATTTTTTGCAACCGTTGACCCCTATAAGTATGAGCTATTTGATGTAATTAGGGAGACGCATCTCAAGAAGGTCATATCATTGCACAACACAAGTGGAAATGCTATTATTGAGTTATATGTCGAGTTCACAGATGCTGATAGATTTGGCCCATCTTCGACCACAGTCGCGATAAATACGAGTACTAAAGCTGAAGTAGAAAGTCTTACTACACAGTTGTGCGGTGGGTTTTTTGGCCTCTTTCAAAGCGGGTACTACAATGTTCCTGAAACATATATGGGTAGACATTAAACTGTCTCTGGCATCGATCTTAAATTTGAGGGTTGTACCAGTTAGGGTTATCAACATAACCCAAATTTAAACACTCGGGCTCGATATTCAATCAGTTCGTTCAATTTCAACTTCGACATTGGGTCGATGTTATGTGGTGAAAGCAGTTATACCAAGGGATCATTGACGTACACCAGCCATCAACCCATATAATATTTTGGCGGGCACATGGATTACAGGAGAACCGATGACCTACTCCTTTCGACGGGGGTTAATGATGATATGTCCAACATCGTAGTCGAAGGTGACAATGAAGGCGAAGACGAGGAGGGAGATGCAAGTGCAAAAGAAAGGGCTACGAACGCAAATGAATCGAAGAAGTCAGAACTTGAGCCAATCTGGCAACGCAATCTAGATGGTTCAGAAGTGGCACTATTTTTCGAACCGGATTCGGTTCAATAGAAGCGAAACCTTGAGAGTCTAACGATGATGCCTCGAACAATGCTCCAGATCCAGATGCATGATTCAGAACATATGAATCTCTACACCATAAAATGAATATCGACATTTCGACTGAGTGTGGTTTAGAGTTATCTTGGATTTCGCATAGAACATTTGGTCATGCAAGTGCATATCGTGATATACAAGTACTGGAAGTTGGACTGGAATACCCCAAAAAAGATGTTTTTCTTACTGCACTAAAGCAGTACAACATCAAGAACGGCATGAACTACTGTGTCACTAAATCTCGTTCTGATAAATTGGAAGGAAATTGTGCAACGAATGATAGGAGGTGTGAGTGGAAAATCACGGTGTCTTACCAGAAGAAAATATGGATGTGGACAATAAAGAAATATCCTGGTCCCCATACATGTGTTACAACAGGTGCAAGCCAGTACCGTTCAAGGCTAGACTCAGACATGATTGCTGACATTATTCTATCGATGGTGAAATCCAGTCCCCAAATTGAAATACCAGTGCTGATTGTAGACATACGTAGCCAATACCAATACACTCCAACATGCTACAA
Organism: Gossypium anomalum; assembly: GCA_025698475.1. Classification (NCBI taxonomy): domain Eukaryota; kingdom Viridiplantae; phylum Streptophyta; class Magnoliopsida; order Malvales; family Malvaceae; genus Gossypium; species Gossypium anomalum. The sequence goes on from CM046963.1 coordinate 48,998,723, forward strand.
AGTGTGCGTTGCAAAATAGAAGGCTATGGAAAGGTTGCATCACGGGTGGGAGGGTTTGTATAACTATCTATGGCAATGGTGTCAGGAACTGGATCGGTACATACCATGTACCATAACTAATCTTGAAATGTGCCCAAGGTACTACGGCGAGCAGTTGGTCCCTAGGACAAGAGGATTCCACTGGTTCTTTTGGACCTTTGAGCAATGCAGAGAGGCATTTCAACGCTACAAGCCTATGGTCCAAATTGACGACACCTGGTTGTATGGAAGGTATCAGCAGCGTCTGTTGCTTGTCGTTGCTCAGGATGGTAATAAGAAGATTCTGTCTATAGCGTTCGTAATAACTCTAGGAGAAATGGTAGATGACTAGGATTTCTTCCTAAGCCGATTGTGTCACTGTATTTGCCCGTAGCCCAACATATGTGTCATATTGGATAGGGGACCCGAAATACTCTTAGTGATTGGTCGTCATAGATCCCTCTACCACAAAAAAATCCTTCGACAACTCAGTGAGATCTAGTCATTGACATGGGTTTGTACTTTGAACCATGTATTCACTGCACATCGAATATTCATAACGGGTTATTTCATTGCACTAATCGGTAGCTATTTCTCGATAGGTTACGAGCTCGTCCAACATCGATTCCATCAAATGTTGAACAACTTGAGCACCATTAATGCCTATGGTGTGGCGTATGTATCAGATATACCGTTTGAACAGTGGATGCAATCATACAACAAGGTCTACGATACAGGCACATGACATTAAATTTGGCTGAGTGCATCAATTTTATACAGAAGGGGACGTGTCATTTTTCGGTAACATCAGTTGTCAATAAGACATACTTTCGACTAGCCGCCTTGTTTCTTAATAGGGAATCGATGTATGCTAGACAGTTAGTGGGCAGTGGTACATTCTACGATGATGTGATGAAAGAGATTCAGTGAAGTACAGCGAGAGCGAACACCATAGTTTTAGTGTGCCACTCGCGTCAGAACCTTAATTTTTGAGTCACAGAGCACGCTGGGCCCAACCATGAAATGTTAGGTGCATCCTATCATGTAAACCTAACAGAAGGGACCTACAATTGTGGGAGATTCCAAGTAATTTCGTTCCGATATGCACATGCAATTACCATATGTGGGAAAATACGGATTGAGTATACACCTTACATCAATGACATTTACTAACTACAACGCATTCGCAATGTGTAGAGTCTTGAATTCCCACTCGTCCCAGATGAGAGTATGTGGTCGCTTGTGTCCAGCACGTTGTTCGAGTTGGTGCCAAACCAGGACTTGCATCGCATCCTGAAAGTTCGCTCAAATTCCACCTAAATGAGGAATAATATAGATATTCAGGAGAGACATGGCCAACTAAAATTATACAGGTATTTTAAAAACCTAGGGCATACAAAGACAACATGTTCTCTATACAGGGATACGTTGGAGCCCCAGCATTAATAACATTTCTTTCTACCAAATTTCATATTTATTAGTGTGCTTCATGTATTCCCTTTGGTTTAATTTCTTATTTATTGTTTACTTACGTATAACTCATGAAAAGACAAAGGTATTGTTCAAATAGAGACTTTATACTAATTGTAATAATTAATAATGTACACAACCTAAGAGCATTTTTTTTGTAATAATTAACTATTTTTTATTTATGACATATTTATATTTACATCACAATATTTATAACAAAAAACACACTCAATCGTATCATCAGGGAGAATGTGTGCCGCTAGGTGGTGGATGATGGTCACGTGGAGGATTTCTGCATAGAACCAGGTATACAACCGAAGGTTCAACTGGAGCTGCAACAGGAGGTGCGGGCATGTAGACTTCCTTCTCATCGTCATCATCGCCTGAATATGTACCTAGCATGGCCCCCTGGGAAACCGTTTCTTTGAGATCAGCAGTGCCATCATCTTCCTCTGTGTCGTGTCATCCTCACCTACCATCATGTATCCGCCACTCCCATGTTCAATGGTTGCGACGATGAGCCACCCTGGTAAAGCAGTGATGCGCATGGTGTTTGGGTCACTATAGGCGTGTAACCATAAGGTGCCCTAAATCCCAAGTACATTGACATCAACCTCGGTATCGACATCGACATCGATTACTACATGGGCATCTGCATCGATATCGTCGTCAGTGGTAGTGCATATGTTGGCATCTGTCCCAATATAGGGTTCGGCATCTAGGGGTGTGCGAATTTTGATTAACACTAATTTAACCGACCGAATCAAATTAATTTGATTAATCGATCGATTAACCAAATTAATTTGGTCATGGTTTATTAAAATTTTTTTGGAAGTTTGGTTAATGGTTAATTCAGCTTGAAATTGATTGATTAATTAATTGAATTAATCAAACTTAATAATTAATATTATATTAACCCATTAGGCTATCACTACCCACCCAAACTCATGCCCCCAAACACTAACCCATTCCCAAATAAACCCAATCCACTGAAAATAAACCCCAAAACTAACCTAACCCCATAAAATTTTAATTCCCAAAATCTAAAAACTCAAAACAATGCTCGGTAATACTAAAACATCAACCACCGCCCACCAAGTCCCAAAATCTCACAACTCAAAAATCCCTAACCCTAAATTGAAAATCCCTAATCTAAAATCTCCCAACTCACAAAATCCCTACTGCTAGTCACCACCGTCTGACGTCCACCAGTCACACCTTCCAACGTACACTAGGTCACCATGATCGTTTGAGGTTTGTCTGCCATCGGTTTCGACTTTGCCAGTCAAAGGTTTTTTTTATTGAAATTAATTCTTCTATGGCTTCTTTTTTTTATGAAAAAAATTTATTCTTCGATATTTCTACAATTTCTGCTGCTGCTTCTTTGTTTTCAACGAGTCAACATGTGTCTGTGAATGTAATTTTGTAGAAAGGTTACTGACCATATCTGCTATTTCTTTTTTCTACAGGTTACTAACATAGTTATATTGCTAATTTGTCACCGGTGATTACTCCTCTAGCTATGGATGCTGTAGAAAGTGCATCGTTTTCTCATTTATATATGTATACATTATACTTCTTTTCAAATCGGCCTTGCATTTTAATTTTAGTAGTGGATATATATATAAAAGTGAGGTAGTTATGCTATTTACACATGAAAGATTATCGATATGGTTGATGTTTTGGATTTTGATTATATTCAATATTATTATGGACTATGGAGTAATAACGTTCTTATTAGTATAATGAGAGATATTTTCTCTTTATATACTTGTTTTAACCAAAAAAAAAACATATAAATTTCAATTAATTCAGTTAATCGACCAAATTAACCATTGAATAAGAATTGATGGATTATGGACTTGTACACCTCGAGTGTACTGCTTGAGCATCCATCGGAATTTCAATGATTCAACGAACTTATAACTCTAGACATGGCATGAGAATTATGAGATGAAATGTTAATGTCTTGGAAAAGTATTGCATGATGAGCTAATCTATTCTTCTTGATGCATTTGTAAACTTTGTGACTAACATGTTTGATTGAATGCATGTGTTTAGGCAATTTAGCCAAATGGATGGAAAACTTGTTATTGTATGGCTAGATTTAATAAACGGGATTGGTAAGTTTAGTTTCTGTTATACGAACTTACTAAGCATGTAATGCTTACTCTGTTTTACTTTTCCCTTATTTTATAGTACTCGGAAGCTCGTAAAGGTTGGAGATCATTGGAGCATCGTCACACTATCAACTAGTCATTTTGGGTATACTTAGTAAAATTATTTTGGTATAATGGCATGTATAGGACAACTTGGCCATTAGTGGCATCAAAATGATGTTTTGTAACCTAGCTATTGGAATGGGTAGTAATGTTTATTTTGGGTATGCTTAAGTAGGTTATTATGATATATTCATATGTGATATGTTAAGTATATGTGATCAAATGATGTTAATGCCTAAGTTGATTGAAGGTATGTTTATAAACACATATGCATGTAATGGTATGCAATGATGAATGATGGATTTGTTTAATTTGAATACTTGGAATGGTTGGTATTGGATGTGTGTTTCAAGTGCAGGTTTTGGGTAAAATTTTGGGTGAGAAATGAAGCTAGAAATGGCTTCATTTTGTCCGCGTGGGCAGACACACTGGTGTGTATCTAGACCGTATGTGACACAAGGCCTGATAACATAGGCATGTAGTTAGGCCGTGTATCCCCTGCACCTTAATTTTGAGAAACAGAATGCTCAAAATTGAGCACACGGGCAGAGACACGGGCGTGTGTCTTAGCCGTGTGTGCCACATAGCCTAGAACACGGGTGTGTGTCTTGGCCGTGTGAAACCTGAACCAAATTTTGAATTAAATTAATTAACCACACGGCCTAGCACACGGGCGTGTGGGATGGCCGTGTGCATAAGTCAGCGAGTTATATGAGGTCAAACACGGCCTGTAGCACGAGCGTGTCCCAAGGTCATACGAGCGTGTCCCTTGGACCACATGGGCATGTGAGCCCTGCACCTTGGAAAATTTTTAAAATTTCACAAAAAATTCTTAGAGCTCTGATTAAGTCCGACTCGACTCTAATACTCGTATTGGGCCTCGAGGGTCCAATTGAGTGACATTTTGAATGATTTCACTTAATGAATAATAATTTACAGAAATTTTTTGTAAATTTTTCTAAAAGTTTTGGTAATGCTTTGAAACCCTATTTTGACGATGAATACAAGTTATGGGGTGTTACATTTAGTGGTATCAAAGCTACGGTTTAGCTGATTCTCGGATTTGACGCAGCAAACACGAGTTTAGCTATACATGTCATTATATAAACTGTGATAGTGTGATGACTCCTGATCATTTTAAATGTGTTTTTTATATAGTAATGTCATCCAACCGAGCTAGAGCTGAATCCAAGGAAGCTAAGAGCAATGCTTCAGCTTCAATTTAAAGAGTTGCGTCGGCATCTGGCAGTGAAAGGCCTGTGTCTGAAGGCTAAAGTGACGAGGCAAAACAAGCCTTCTTTCAAATGATGATTGAATGGTTTACCCAGTATCTAAGAACAAACCCTACCGTACGACGACCTCCTTCACCTGCTCCTCAATCGATTCCTGAGGTACCAAAGGGTGCTGAACCTGTTAGAATTGGTAAGCCCCCAATAGATAAAACCTGCAAACATGGGGTGGAAGAATTTAGAGCTACCGCAGATAATGATCCAGAAAGGGCTGAGTTTTGGATAGAAAATACTATCCGGGTTTTTGATGAATTGTCTTGTACGCCTGCTGAATGTTTAAAGTGTGCAGTATCTCTACCGAAAGATACAACTTCTCATTGGTGGAATACCATAACTTCAGTAGTACCAAGGGAGAATGTCACATGAGAATTCTTCTAGGCTGAATTCAGGAAGAAGTATGTGAGTTAGAGATTTATGGATCAAAAAAAGAAAGAATTGTTAGAACTCAAGTAGGGAAACATGACTGTATCCGAATATGAATGAAAATGTGTTCGGTTGAGCAAATATGCCAGATAATGGGTTCTAACTGAGGCTGAAATGTGTAAACGCTTTGAGTAGGGTTTAAATGAAGATATCAAGTTATTTATTGGAATTCTCAAAATAAGGGAATTTACAGTGTTAGCTGATCAAGCCCACAAAGCTGAGGAATTGAGCAAAGAAAAGAAACAAGCTAAAAAAGAGGCTCGAATTTCTGGAAAAAGAACTATGATTAAGTCACAATCATTTGCTTATAAGAAATTAAAGAAGTATTATGATCGTATTACCACCTCTACTGGATATTCTAGAGAGAGCAGGGCTCTCAACATTCTAACCCAAGGTCTTCATCTCCATCTGTGACCAGTATGGGTAGTGTTGGTAATCCCAAACCAAAATGTAAACATTGTAACAAATTTAATCATGGAGAATGTTGGTCTAGAAGTGGAGCTTGTTTTGGATATGGTTCACTTGACCATTTTCTAAGAGATTGTCCTGAAAGAGTTGAAAAAGAGATAGAACCAGCTCCGAAACTGACTAATCATATCTTGAGGGGTAGACCACCCCGCCATCCCGGTAATGTTAGTGGTAATCAAGGTACTACCAAGGATAATTCAGTTAGATCTGGGGCATGAGCACCTGCAAGAACATATGCTATTCGTGCTAGAGAAGATACCTCTGCACCAGACGTCATTACTGGTACATTTTCTCTACTTGATACTGATATTACTGCATTGATTGATCCTGGTTCCACACATTCACACATATGCACGAACTTAGTGACTATTAAAAATTTACCTGTTGAATTCACTAAATTTGTGGTTAAAGTTCTAAACCCCCTGGGCTAGTGTGTTGTGGTGGATAAAGTTTGTAAGAACTGTCCGTTGATGGTAAAAGTTTATTGTTTTTCAGCTGACTTGATGTTATTGCCATTTGATGAATTTGATGTGATATTGGGAATGGATTGGTTAACCCACTATGATGCAGTGGTGAATTGTAAGCAGAAATATATTGTATTGAAATGTGAGAGTGGTGAATTGCTTCATGTTGAATCTGATAAACTAGATGGGTTACCTAAGGTGATTTCAGCAATATCAGCATAGAAATATATTTGCAAGGGTTATGATGCTTACCTTGCATATTTGCTGGATACTAAAGTATCCAAGTCAAAGATTCAAACAGTGTCAGTTGTATGTGAATTTCCTGATGTATTCCCAGAAGAATTACCTGGTTGACCACCAGATAAAGAAGTGGAATTCTCTATAGATCTTGTTCCGGGTACAACACCTATATCTATAGCACCTTACAGAATGGCTCCTACTAAATTGAAAAAGCTGAAAGTACAGTTGCAAGAATTGATTGATAGAGGTTTTGCTCAACCTAGTTTCTCACCTTGGGGTGTGCCTGTTCTATTTGTAAAGAAGAAGGATGGATCGTTGAGGCTGTGCATTGATTATAGACAGCTCAACAAAGTTACAATAAAGAACAAGTATCCATTGCCCAGAATCGATGACTTGTTTGACCACTTAAAGTGTGCCACTATATTTTCAAATATTGATCTCACTATGAGTTTCTTGTGATGCCATTCGGCTTGACAAATGCACCTGCAGTGTTTATGGATCTGTTGAACAGAATTTTCAGCCCGTACTTGGATAGGTTTGTGGTGGTATTTATAGATGATATTTTGGTTTATTCCCGAGATGAAAATGAACATGTTGAGCATTTGAGAATAGTGTTGCAAACTCTGCGAGAGAAACAATTGTATGTCAAATTCAGTAAATGTGAATTTTGGCTACGGGAAGTTAGTTTTCTTGGGCATATAGTATCTACTGAAGGTGTCAGAGTAGACCCGAATAAAATTTCAGCCATTGTTAATTGGGAGTCACTGAAGAATGTGTCTGAAGTCTGAAGTTTTCTGGGATTAGTTGGTTACTACAGGAGATTTGTAAAATTTTTTCAATAATAGCTTCCCCGATGACTTGTCTGCTACAAAAATATATAAAGTTTGAGTGGACTGACAAATGGCAGTAGAATTTTGACAGATTAAAGGCTTTATTGGCAGAAGCACCTGTGTTAGTCTAGCCTGAATCAGGTAAGGAATTTATAGTTTACAGTGATGCATTATTGAATGTTTTAGGTTGTGTTTTGACGCAAAATGGTAAAGTAGTAGCCTACGGTTCACGATAACTAAAGCCACATGAAAAGAACTACTCGACACACGATCTTGAATTGGCAGCCATAGTGTTTGCATTGAAAATCTGGCGGCATTACTTATTTGGCGAAAAATGTCACATATTCACCGATCATAAAAGTCTGAAATATTTAATGTCACAGAAAGATTTGAATTTGAGACAGCACAGATGACTTGAATTATTGAAATATTATGATATTGTTATTAACTACCATCCGGGAAAAACCAATGTAGTGGCGGATGCTTTGAGCAGAAAATCTCTGTATACTTTACGAGCAATGAATACTTGATTGTCATTATCTAATGATCGTTCAATCATAGTTGAGTTAAAAGCTAGACCAATGTTTTTACAGTAAATTTTTGAAGCTCGAAAAAATGATAGTAAGTTGCAAGCAGAACGAATACAAAGTGAACCGACTCCTGACTCAGAGTTTCAAATCAGGAATGATGGTTGTTTGTTATTTAGAAGTAGAGTATGTGTAACGAAAAGTTCTAAACTAGTACAGAAGATTTTGAATGAAGCCCATAAAGGTAATATGTCTATGCATCCTGGTAGTAATAAAATGTATAATGATTTGAAAAAGATGTACTGGTGGTCTGGAATAAAACGAGATATTTCTGAGTTTGCATCCAATTTTTTGATATGTCCACAAGTAAAAGCTGAACATTAGTTACCTTCTGGATTATTATAGCCGGTTACGATACCGGAATGGAAATAGGAAAGAATTACTATGGACTTTGTATCGGGGTTACCCTTGTTTCCAAAGAAGAAAGATGTCATTTGGGTAATTGTTGATCAGTTGACAAAGTATGCACACTTTATTCCAGTGCATATGAATTATTCCTTGGATAGATTGGCTGAATTATATGTCTCTGAGATTGCCAGATTGCATAGAGTGCCTGTCTCCATTATTTCAGATAGAGACCCTCGGTTTGCATCTAGATTCTGGAGCAATTTGCAAGAAGCCCTGGGTACTCAATTACACTTTAGTGTTGCATTTCATCCCAAGACAGATGGTCAATCTGAAGGGTAATACAAATCTTGGAAAATATGCTTCGATGTTGTATACTTGAGTTTGAAAGTAACTGGGAAAAGTAATTTACCATTGGTTGAATTTGCTTATAATAACAGTTATCAATCTAGTATTAAAATGGAACCGTATGAAGCCTTGTATGGTCACAAATGTAGAAATCCATTGTATTGGACAGAACTCAGTGAGAAAAAGTTACACAGAGTTGACTTGGTTTGAGTGACCTAGGAAAAAATGAAAGTAATTCGGGACAGTTTGAAAGCAACTCTGATCGTCAAAAGTCCTACGCTGATTTGAAGCGAAAAGAAAAAGAATTTCAAGTCGGTGAAAAAATATTCTTGAAAGTGTCGCCTTGGAAGAAAGCTCTCCGGTTTGGTCGTAAAGGAAAGCTGAGTCCACGGTTTATTGGACCATATGAGATTATAGAAAGAATTGGACTGGTTGCATATCGGTTAGCTTTACCACCAGAACTTGATCAGATTTATAATATTTTTCATGTGTCTATGTTACGACGGTACCGATCTGATCCTTCACACATTATTTCTCCGACAGAGGTAGAGATTCAGCCTGATATGACATATAGTGAAGAACCAATCAAAATCTTAGCTCGGGAAACAAAAGAGCTAAGAAATAAAAAGGTAGTTCTAGTAAAAGTTCTTTGGCAACGACATGGTATGGAAGAAGCCACTTGGGAACCGAGGAAACAATACTTGAACATTTTTACTGGTAAGATTTTCGAAGACGAAAATCCTTATAGGGGGAAGAGTTGTTTCAGCCGATTTTTCAGTGAAATCGGAATAGTGGTTTCAAAACCACAAATTCGACTCGAAAACAAGGTTTGTTTTTATTTCGTTATATGGTCCGTATTATAATAGGCATGTCATGTGAAAATTTTGATACGAAAATTTTATCGATTAAGTGTTTAATTACGAGAAGGACTAAATCGCATAAAATGCAAAAGTTGAATTTTAGTAGCTATAAGGATTAAATAACTATGGAATTCAAATCTAGAGATCCTTATATGGTAATTAAACCATTAAAGAAATTATGTAGATTCTTGGTGACTCATCCATGGAAATATAGAAAAAGGGCAAGGACTAAATTGGAAATTACAAAATACTTAATTAATTAAAAGGTGAAAAGAAGATATCATCTTATTTTCTCAGCAGCTTCAACCTAAAAACACATGGAAACCCTAGGAGAGAGAGAAGAAACTTTCAAGGCCTAATTGGGTAAGTTTTATTGTCCTCTTTTTAGTAATTTTGATGTTTTTGAAACTGGGATAACTTAATCTCTCTATTTGAGGGATTCATTTGAAAAGTTATCAATGTATGGAAAATGGGTCGAGAATGTATATTCTGAAAATTAGAAATTTATGATAGAAAATGAAAGGTTGTTGATAGATAAACAACTTTTACAAAGTGATTTTTGATGAAAACATGATTTAGGGACTAAAATGTAAACTTGTGAAATTGAAGAAAAATTCTAAATTTTTATGAATACAAATGCTGTAAAATTTGTCATGTGATTTTGGTTAGGCTCAGAATAGGGAGTAAATTGCACAAGTTTCATTTTCAGAGCCTAGGGACGAAATCAAAATTTATGGAAAAGTTAGGGGCAAATTGGTAATTTTGCCTAGGACGTAAATTGAGTCCATTTAAATATGAAATGTGTGAAACTGATGATTAAGTTCATTTATATAGATCTGGACAACACTAACTCGAGGTTAGGTTGAGGAAAAGAAAAGGTTTCGGATGAGTAGATTTTTAACGCGAACAAGTATCGAGGTAAGTTCATGTAACTTAATCGGGCATGTAATATGTTTAATTGAATGTTTTATTGTATGGAATGTGACTTATATTGATGTACATTACTTGAATGCTATAATGAGAGAATTAATTCATGCTTGGTATGGTGAAAGAGGAGTTAAGTCCCGATTGAATATTGAATTCCGATGAATACATGCGCTTTCCCGAAACGAATAAGGTCTTGTATTTGTTGTAGACGGGATTTAGCTCGTACAAGTAATCCTATCGACCTTATTATAGAATGGATTTTTCCTGGATGGATAATCCTGATATAATAACTCTCAAGTATACGTTACGATTAGGGTTTAGCCTGGATAAATAACCCTAATTGAACTCTTTGAGCATACGTTATATAAAGGATTTAGCCTGGACTGGTAATCCTGTTATACGATATGTGGCTTGATAGTGTGTTCCTTGATTAAGTACCCTAATGGGTACCATTGAATAAGAATTGATGGATTATGGAATTGTACACCTCGAGTGTACTACTTGAGCATCCATCGGAATTTCAATGATTCAACGGACTTATAACTCTAGACATGGCATAAGAATTATGAGATGCAATGTTAATGTCTTGAAAGAGTATTGCATGATGAGCTCATCTATTCTTCTTGATGCATTTGCAAACTTTGTGAGTAACATGTTTGATTGGATGCATGTGTTTAGGCAATTTAGCCAAATGGATGGAAAACTTGTTATTGTATGGCTAGATTTAATAAACGGGATTGGTAAGTTTAGTTTCTGTTATACGAACTTACTAAGCATGTAATGTTTACTCTATTTTATTTTTCCCCTATTTTATAGTGCTCGGAAGCTCGTAAAGGTTGGAGATCATTGGAGCATTGTCACACTATCAACTAGCCATTTTGGGTATACTTAGTAAAATCATTTTGGTATAATGGCATGTATAGGACAACTTGGCCATTAGTGGCATCAAAATGATGTTTTGAAACCTAGTCATTGGAATAGGTAGTAATGGCTTATTTTGGGTATGATTAAGTAGGTTATTATGATATATTCATATGTGATTTGTTAAGTATATGTGATCAAATGATGTTAATGCCAAAGTTTATCGAAGGTAAGTTTATAAACACATATGCATGTAATGGTATGCCATGATGAATGATGGATTTGTTTAATTTGAATGCTTGGAATGGTTGGTATTGGATGTGTGCTTCAAGTGCAGGTTTTGGGAGAAATTTTGGGTGAGAAATGAAGCTAGAAATGGCTTCATTTTTTCTACACCGGCAGACACACGAGCGTGTGTCTAGACCTTGTGTCTGGTAACATGGGCATGTAGTTAGACCGTGTATCCCCTACACCTTAATTTTGAGAAACAGAATGCTCAGAATTGAGCACACAGGCAAAGACATGGGCATGTGTCTCAGTCGCGTGTGCCACGCGGCCTAGAATACGGGCATGTGTCTTAACCGTGTGAAACTTGCACCTAATTTCGAATTAAATTAATTAACCACACGGCCTAGCACACGGGCATATGGCATGGCCATGTGCACAAGTCAGAGAGTTATATGGGGTTGAACACGGCCTGTAGCATGGGCGTGTCCTAGGGTCACACGGGCATGTCCCTTGGACCACATAGGTGTGTGAGCCCTGCACCTTGGAAAATTTTTAAAATTTCGTAAAAAATTCTTAGAGCTCCCGATTAAGTCCCGACTCAACTCTAATGCTCGTATTAAGCCTCGAGGGTCCAATTGAGGGACGTTTTGAATGATTTCGGTTAATGAATAGTAATTTATAAAAATTATTTGTAAAATGTTCTAAAAGTTCTGGTAATACTTTGAAACCATATTTCGACGACTGATACTGGTTAAGGGTGGTACAATTGAGTACCAAAATAATATATTTTTTTGAAAGTGATTGAGACCACCTCCGTAAGTCAAGCCCATCTTAAACTCGATTATTATCTGAAAAGTCAGAATTAAAAAGAGGTGAGCTTTAAAAGCCTAGTGTGAGATCAACACATATAAAATCACATACATATCAAGATATCAATATCATCATATCAATCATCATAATAATCACAAGTTCTAATACTAATACTTATACATGAACATGTCAATGCATATTTTAAAAACGATACACATTTTATAAAATTTCCTACCCATCTCCGCTACACACCATATATTGAGCTCCCTAGAACTCGTCCATCCAATAACACTATTTGTGGACAAGCCAGCACATAAATGCCGATAAACAGCAACGTAACACATTATGGACAAACAACCACATATTTGCCGATAACGACCACATAATTGCAAATAAATTGCCACATAACTTCCACCTTTCACAAAACCCCACCCATGCATTTGATATGGCAATTTCACTTTTTAACACATATTATTCACTTTTACACCTATGCATGTAAATATGCTCTTATAATCACAAATAACTTATTGATCACTTATAATCACTTTAACATGTTAAACATGCTTTTCACATTAGATCATGAATCCCAATTTTCACATACACATATATAATTCTCACATGCTTAAATCATCACATATATCACATAAGCCATACATCACATATCATGAGGATGAGATTTACACATACATCATAATCACAATCATAATCACATCAATTATCATGGGTTTCACAGGATCACTCGGTTAGAGTCACTTACTTGGTGTTCATCTTGTTAAGTTTTTCAACTCTTCATGAATATTTAGTAAACTCATGTTTTAATATAATTAAATTATTAATGTAATAAAATAACTATATCACACAAACAAATGCTAACGATCCTACACCTTATACTGTAGATCTGATTTTCCACAATCCTTAATAATGATTTCACTTTGATCTAACGCAAAAAATGAAACTAACACATGAATAACGTTTATTAGTTAGGATCTGTTTGAAAAATGTTCATCACTAATAGATCAGTTACCAAATTCCTTACCAACACTTACCCCACGATTTTGGACTCTTGAAAAGATTATTCCTAATTGAAACTAGGGGTCTCCACTACGATTATCGTTCGCTCCTTCAAGATGGTAAGGAGTAGTATTGGTAAGATAATAAATGATAATAAATTATAGCATTGTCCCTATGGCCACTATCCCATTTAGACATGATATGAAACCACTAAGATAAGGATTTTGCAATCTAAATTACCACACTTGCAACTTGATTCAATACGGAATGGTTGATGAATCGAGAAAGAATTGAAGTCGATGAATCAAGTGATCTAAAAAGATTGATAGAATGAAGGAAATATGTAAGTTTAATCAATTAAAGAATTGGCAAGTAAAAGAGGAAGAGAAAAGAAAAATTTTTTATCACCAGCGACAGCGGCGACGGCGACGACTACGTCTTGATGGCACTCCGACGATGGTGGAGTGGTTGTCCAACATTGGAGGGCTATGGGGTTTCGGCGTAATAGAGGACGAGAAATGAGACCCTGGTGATGCACGGCGGTGATCATGGTGGCGATGGGAGGAGAAAAAAAAGATAGAAGGTGCAGTGGCCACGAGGTGTGGTGAACGGTGTTGGAGGGTTTGGTTATAGTGAAGGAAAGAAGCAAAGATTAAAAGAAAGGGTGGTGGTTATTTTGATAAATGGAGAGAAAATGGATGAGAAGAGAAATGAAAAAGAGAGAAAATGGGAGTAAGAGGGAGGTAGGGATGGCAAAGTGAGGTTGGGAGAGTGAGAATAGGTTGGTAAACTAGGTTTAGGTTCAACGAACCTCTTGTATGGCAAGGATGGAAGTTTTAGCAAGGAAGGGAGATATAGAGTAAAAAGAGGGATCATGCACCCTCAACTTAAGGTAAGTTTGACCTATATTAGAGGAAAAGAGTCCTCCTATTTATGGTGAAAAAGGGTTGGACAGCAAACACTTATATCACATTGAAAAATTCTAAAAAGAAAATAAATAGAAAAATGTGAACATTAGGTCTTGAACCTTGGACCACTAGGATACCTAAGGAGTATTAAACCACTAGACCACTTCATTCCTTATTTCAAACTTGCGCAAATAAAAATAAAAATATAGAATGACATTTACTAAGGGTTTGAAACAAATTTGCACCAAATAGAAATTAACGAGAGCGAAGGGATTTGAACTTAGATCATCAAGGACAGCTCCACAACTACTCAATTACTATAATTGATATTTATTTATTATCAAATGTGAAAAAGATTATCTAAATAAAAATTCAACTGTGACCATTATCGGCTCATTAACCCAATTTATACTAACCCAGTTTTTGGGATGTGACATATGAACCTGTAAGAATAGAAGAACTGACCACGTGCGATGGTGGTCTGTAGTGAGATGGTGCTTATGAAAAATACATGGGGTTCATGAATTGAACAGGAATAAGTTGAGTGAACTAACCCATATATTGCGTAGCCATAGGTGGTGCACCTTTTACCAGAGCCAATGACGAACCCGTCGTGTGACCATGTCCCCTCCTACGCTGCTGTGGCAGTCGACATTGCCTCTTTGGCCAAATTTGCCTACTCTTCGCCTCTGGTAGATTAGATATGGCTTTTTGACGGCTCTGAACCATATCAAATAATCATTAGGTATTGTCGTGTCCGCTGAGAACAATGGTTCGTGAACGGGTATAGTTTCCATCCTACGATCCCAAGCTTGGATGTGCTCCTTGTGTTTCTCCGCCCAATCCTCATCGTTCTTCCCTTACATGTCCATGCTGTGTAGTTCCTTCATGTCTCGCGGAGGTAGTGGAATTCATTGCCTATACCCGAATTGCAGTAGAACTCTGTCTGATTGATGCATTTCCACTACTGTGTACACTATCAATGGCACTTTAGTGTCCCATATCTGTCGATTGTCCAACACTTTCAACGGGATGCAAGATATGATCTTGGGGTCAGCATAGAACATCCATTTAAACTAAAAATCATAAATTGTAAATATCGTTACGTACTGATTTTTTAAATAAATAATTGCGTAATTAATATAGGTTCAAAAAGGATAGGAAATTAACCCCGATTTTTTAGCATTGATCTAGCAGCAACCTAACATCTTCCAACTCATCGGGCAGTCCCATGTAACTTGACCCATGGTTCCACCTGTACAAGCTATATATTAGGTGAAACATATAATAAATAAAAACATTTACTGCACAAACTACGTATTTATTAATAAATGATGTTTACCTCGTCACCAATAGGAATGTGTATTTACCTCGTCACCAATAGGAATGTGTATGGTTCAGTCACCCTGGGACGTAGAAATGGTATTCACCACCAGGTCCACGACTGTAGTAGTAGCAGGCAACCACCAATTGACATCTTATCCAATTGCATTGCCCGACAAAGCTCCCGGTATAAGATTGATAACACAACAGATCCCCAACTTAGTTTTATGCTTTCACTAAAGTTCATTAGATGTAGAAGCCACCTTACGTGCATAAAATTTCTAGATTTATCGGGCATTAAAATGCCCTCTATTAACTTTATGATGAATACTCGAGCGTACTGTTATATGACATCCTCTGTTGCGTCATCGGGAAGCTTATAGAAATTTTTCTTTAACCAGTTGATCGATATCTTACCACCTTCAAACCTGTTTGGGACCTTCCCCAACATTTCTGTCCAGAGGTCCACTTTCCCTTGAACCACCACTGATCCTGTAATGACTGGCCCATCCACTAACAGACAGAGCTATAACGCTACGTCCTCGAGTGTGATTGTACACTCGCCGCATGAAAGGTGGAAAGTGTGTATTTTGGGCCTTCATCTTTCTACTAACGCACTGATTAATGTGGGATAAAGTTTGCAGCTCCTTTATATACGAGACACATTCAAGAATCCAACCTCTTACAGATACCCACAAATTTCAAGGATCAGAGGCTCCCTCATATCATGTATGAATGCCTCCAGCACATGATCGTCCGCCTATTTATAACATAAAAAAATCATTTAGATTTATTAAAAAAATTAACATAATTAAAAATAATGAATTACCATTGCTAATTGGGTAGAGGAAATATGGTTGCCGTCGAAGCGGATTAGAGAGGCGTCCATTCTCGAGAAATTGATCTGAACGAATAAAATATAATATAATTAAAAAATAATATTTTTAAATGAAAATATAAATAAATTTTGACTAAAAACTTGGGAGAGTTGAGAGAGTTTGAGATAGTTTGAGAGAAGGATGTGAATGAAAAAAAATTGGGGGGTATTATAGGTTAAAAAATTTTACCGTTGGGTTTTAAATTTTTTTTTTTTACCATTTGGCGTGGCAAAGATAAAAAAGCCATTGCAGTTTACCGTTGAGAGAAAATGCGTCTAATTGGGCACACCTTCCTACCATCTGTGCAGAAATTGCACCCAACTAGATGCGCTTTCACTTTCTCTCTCCTAAAATCGGCCGATTTTCCTAATTAATGTTAAAAACGGCCTAAAGGCCTAATTAAAAAAAAATCTATAGCCCTTATTTAGCCCAAATAC
The DNA here is from genome assembly GCA_025698475.1 of Gossypium anomalum. Taxonomy (NCBI): domain Eukaryota; kingdom Viridiplantae; phylum Streptophyta; class Magnoliopsida; order Malvales; family Malvaceae; genus Gossypium; species Gossypium anomalum. Next base: position 49,015,670 of record CM046963.1, read on the forward strand.
TTATCCCAACAATTTAGGTACCTCCCTTTTGACCAAAAAATATTTAGGTACCAAAATGGGGAAAAAGGGACATAGTTTAGGTATCAATTTGTAGGTTAAGTTTTTTTTTTAAAAATAAATTTAACAATTTGACTAACAGTTGTACTAACGAAGGTACAAACTTGAGAAAGAAAAAGGTAGTTTAGTACCACTTGTGACCACAAAAAGTTTAGGTACAAAGATGAGAGAGATGATATAGTTTAGACATCAATTTGTTGATTAAGCCAAATATAAAAGAGGAAAATAAGGGGAATAAATTCATCTAAAAATTAATATGTATAGTTAAATTATAATTAAGTTTTAAATATTTAACATGTATTTACATAAAAATATTAAAAAAGAAATAAAAACAAAAAACAAAATATACTTATCATTTGATAATAAATTTTAAAAATCAACTTATATCATTTAGGCCTAGGTTTATTAGTAAGGTTAATGTTTTAGGAACGGTAAGAACCCATATTCAAGTTTCATTATCTATAAATAATGTATAGGCTCTCGATTCATATTTATTTTAGTTTACTTCCCACTATGTGTGAGTTCTGTATAAATTTATTTTAGTCTAGGCATAAATATATTCTGATCAACAATCTGGTTGTTCTTTTTAATCATTACTTCTAGTTATAGATCAAATTTATATTTTGTAATTGCAATTGTGATTGCACTTTTAACTTTAAAAAAAACAACTTATAATAAAACCTCTAAAAAATAATACCTTTGGGACTCAAAAAAATTATTATTTTAACAAGGTTATTTGTTTATCGATAAATAAATATTTAATTAATTTATCAATAAATTAATATTTATTAATTTAGAGAATATGTAATAGTTCGGTTTAGACCCTAGTCAGAATAGTGATTTTGGGACCACAAATCCGAGTCAAAAAAATATTTAAATATTATTTTCCATGCTTATGATAAGTGAATTAGCATCTGTGAAAATTTCGTATGAAAATTTAATAGTTCGTTTGCTTAATTTGATAAAAGGACCTAATCGCGTAAAATGTAAAAGTTGCTTGCTATTTGTTAAAGTGCTTAATAGATTTTTTTATTAAAAGAGAGGTCCTTATGTTGTTAATAGACCATTTGAATGATGGATGGACATAAAAGGTCATGTGTTAGGTAAATAAATGGCTTTATAATAAAGGGCAAAATTGGCATTTAGTTAATATGATAATTAAAATAAAACAAAAGCTTAAAATTTGGCTCACTTTCACTCATCTTTGCCAAAAATAAAAAGGAAAAGAAAGAATAAGGCTAAGCTAGGGTTCGGCCTTTGTCTTCCTTGATTCAAGGTTCATTTTTGCTCGGATTTTGATAATTTCTACGTCTTTGTAATCGTTGCTTCGAATACTATTAAGCCCATGTCTCAATTTCTAATTTTGTTTATGATTTTGAAATGTGTCATGGATGAATTCATGAGCTTTATGTTGTTACATGATGAAATATGAAAGTTTGATGTTGGGTTTATATGTTTTGTCCTTGGATTTTTGATGATTTTGAGTAAAATGGGCCAAATTATGAAATTTGTAAATTAAGGGACTAAAATGTGAAATAAATGAAATGTGTGGACTATTATGATTATTAGGAGAATTTGGCCAAGCATGAGTATATGCAAATTATGTGTATTTTGTGATTTTGTGAATTAGGGACTAAAGTGTCAAAATGTGAAAATGTGAGGGCTAATTTGAAAATTCCCTAATTTGTGTATATGGATTGATTTGAATGATTTGGTGAATAAAATTGTTAAATTTGAATTTATTTAGATCGGGAATTAAAGAATACGGAATTAGATCGGGGAAAGACTAAAGTCGTCGAGTAGTCGATTCTGTCCATTCGAATCCGTACGAGGTAAGTCGATATACAATAAACCTGTTTGAATTGAATTCTTATTATTCATATGATATTGAATTGTGATGAATGAATTTTCAAGCTAAATAGTGTCATTTGAGAAAGTATCGACAAAGTTTCGACGTCCGAAAAGTCTTGTACGAACCCTAGGAATAGTTAGAATACATATGTCATGACATAGGATTTCCGATATCTGTTCTGCATGTAAGACGATGTCTGAGACGTTGGCATTGACTTCTGTTTTGCATGTAAGACCATGTCTGGGACATTGGCATCGTATCTGATTTCGTGTAAGACCTTCTCTTGGACAGTGGCATCAATATTTGATTACATGAAAGACCACGTCTGAGACGTTGGCATTGTATGTGCTTTTCGAGCTATCCGCGTATCGTTATATTTTCAGATGGTTCAAATGGGCACTCCGAGAAAATGAATGACTTTGTGAAATTGTATCTGATTCAAGTACATTTGCATTGTATAGTATGTTTGAGAATGAAAAGGAAGTATGTGTATAAAAGATGATCTATGATCTAAGTATATGAATATGAGGTTTGTGTTGATATTTGGCCACAAAGTATAAATAATTTGACGATGTCTATATGCTTTAATTGATAAGTTTACTTGTATATGGCTTACTAAGCTTTTGAAAGCTTACTCTGTGTGTATTTTCATTGTTTTATAGATATCGAAGCTACTGTGAGCTCGGGGATCGTTGAGGATCGTCATCACACTATCAAATCTCATTTTGGTACCTTTTGAAAATGTATATAGTAAAGTATGGCATTTATAGGCTAGAAGTACTTTGGATATGTTTTGTAATGTTTATACTATGCCATGTGATATGGCTAGCTTGTGTTTGAATTTATAGCTTGATAATGGTATATAATATGTGTTGATAATGTGCTAATGTGATATGTTTTGGTTGGCCAAAGGAAATGGACAATTTGGTAAGGTTTTAGCATGATATTTGGTTGTTTATTTGGAGATTACCAAATTATATGTTTGTTATGCTTTTATCTTATGTTTTGACATAAATTATTAAGGTTTATGAGCATGGAATTGGTTGGCAATGATATGTCATGAATGGCTTAAGTTTTGGTTGTGAATTGTTCATAAAATGTTGTGCAAATATGCTTGGTTTGGTGCTTGTAGGCTTGACCCAATTGGGGTGGCAAATTGGCTATTCAAATGGCCTATTTTTGTCCACACGAGTTGAGACACGGGCGTGTGTCATAGCCATGTGTCTCCTGGGGTACCCTACGAATTAAAGTCAATATACCCTCCAGTTTTGACACGGTCTAGACACACGAGTGTGTCCATTGGTCGTGTATGGCACATGGGCTAGCACACGGGCGTGTGGTCAGCCGTGTGGCCAAGTCAGTAGCCTCTTTAATTTTCACACGACCTGGCACACGGGCGTGTCTTGTGGTCGTGTGGACAAGTCAATATGTATGCCCTGTTTTGCCACGGCTTAGACACACGGGCGTGTCTAATGCCGTGTGAGGCACATGGCCTGTTCACACGGGCGTGTGACCTTTGAAAAGTTGAAATTTTTTCTAAGTTCTGAAACTTTCATATGTTACCGATTTGGTCCCTAATGCATGATTTAGACTTTATAAGCTCTTAAATTTAGATTTGAATATTAATGACCTATGTTTATTCAAATAAGATGATATTTGTTATATGATTGTTCTGAACTGAGTTACAAGTCTGGTAGTGCCTCTTAACCTATTCGGCGACAATTACGGGTTAGAGGTGTTACAGAATATTTCATACTTTATGCATGAGATTTTTTTATCAAAATCCAATATGCATGTAGGTGTAATAAATCAAAATTAATTGGTTCATGTAACAACAAAAAAAGAGTTAATTAATTGGTTCATGTAACCAAAAGAAAAAAAGAGTTAATGGTTTCAAAATCCAATACATATATATTCATTGGATAGATTAAAAATTTTATTATAAATAAACACATGTACGTATCAAAATTTTGTAATTCATATAACCTTTTCCTCCATGGCTTCCCATTTGAGAGGTGTAAAAAAATCTACATTGACAGATGAGATGAGAAAAGCATTATGTGAGTACAAAAATGAGCATCCCTCTTCAAGTTAAAAAAATTTGCAACAGTGGGTTCAACAAATATTTGATCTCTTTGTTAGCCAATCAACAATATCAAATACTCTTAAAAGGTCATCTGAATATTTGTCAAAAGAGATAAAGAATAGTAATGCTAGAAGGCACAAATCAACCAAATATCCTAAATTAGAGAAGGTATTATATGGGTGGTTTCTCCAATATCAAGAGAAAGTAAACATGATTAGAGAAATGATTCAAACTAAAGCAAAGGAGATTCTACAGAAAATGTATGGTGATATAAATTCTAAATTTAACTTCTCAATTGGTTGGCTAGAACGGTTGAAGGCAAGACATGAGATAAGTCTTATAGAAGATTTGGTGAAAATGGTTCAGTTATTATGGAAAATATTGAATATGCTTATCTCAAATAAGAGATAAATTGGAAGTTTTTTATTGGAAGGATATCTATAATATGGACGAAACAGGCTTATTTTATCGTTTGTAAGCAGATCATTCACGGGCTACAAAGCAATTAGAAAGACTAAAAAGGATAAGACTTACTTGTAACAGCCTGGTTTTAGCTAAATCGAAACAGTGGTTTCAGAACCACAAATCTGAGGTCGTAAAATTATTTTAATATTATTTTTAGTTTTTACAGCATTTCAATATGTATGTGTGAAAATTTCGTGAGCTAATTTTATCGCTTAATAGCTCAATTTGACAAAAAAGACTTAATCGTGTAAAATGCAAAAGTAGCATGCTATAAGTTAAAAGTGTCTATTTGTTATGGTTTATTAAATCAAAGGTCCTTATGATGTTATTAAACCATTAATAGCTTGAGTGGACCATTATGGACATGTATTAATTAGTTTTCTTGTTTATTAACTAAGGTTAAATTTGTAAATTGGTTATTAATGTTAATAAAAATAAAACAAAGTTAAAAATTAGCTTTAATATCATCATCTTTGCCGAATTTAAAGACAAAGAAGAAGCTTGAATGTTTTTAGGGTTTCAACAAGTAATTGGCTTGATTAAGGTATGATTCGAGCTCGATTTTTAATCATTTCTATGTTTTTGTGATCGTTGCTTTGAGTACTAGCTAGCCCGTACTCTAATTTTTGAATTTTTTGATGAATTTGTGACTTCAAATTGATGAATGCTTGAGCTTTTGAATGATTTTTTATGAATTATGAAAGCTTGATGATAGATATTAAAGTTTTATTAAGTGATTTTTTACAAAAATGTCAATTAAGGATTAAATTGAGAAAAATATAAATTGAGGGGTTAAATTGTGAAATAAATATGAAATATGGGTTGTTAGGGACCTATAGAGAATTCGGCTAAGCATGGGTCATATTGAATTTTGTGAATTTTGTGTATTTATGAAATAGGGACTAAATTAAATAAATGTGTAACTTTAGGGGCTAAAGCTCAAAAATTATCAAATATGTGTTTGCGGACTAAATTGAATGTGTTGATGAATAAAAGAGTTATTTTTGAATGTTTATAGATCAAGAACGAAAGAAAACAGATTTAGATCGGGGAAAATCTAAAGTTATCGAATAGTCGATCCAGTTTGTTAATCTGATTACGAGGTAAGTTCATATGCAAATAAATGTCTTTAAACTGAATTATATGTGTTTTCTTGTCATTGAATTGTTTTGAATGTCGAAAGAAAAATTATGAGCATGAATCGACGAATTTACGACATCTGAAAGTCCGTACGAACCTTAGGAATAACACAGGATACGAATGTCATAACATTAGGTTATCGAGATGTGATTACATGTAAGACCATGTCTGGGACATTGGCATTGTATTGAGATTACCTATAAGGCCATGCCTGGGATATTGGCATCGTTAATCGATTTCGTGTAAGACCTTGTCTGGGACAGTGGCATTGATATGTGATAACATGTATGACCATATCTGGGATATAGCATTGTACGAGCTTATGTGATTTCTGAGTATCCTTATTAATTTCGAACGGTTCAACAAGCAAAGTCAAGTTGAGAAAAAATATGTGAATGAGCTAAGTGATTCAGGTACTTACGAAATTCATACGAGCTTTGAAAAGAGAAAGTAATTGATGAATTGGTTTAAGACATTGAATATATGTTCAATGAGAAAGGTTTGTAAATTTTGAATGTGATTAGCTATGTTTAGCATATTTGAATTGATATGCAAAGGTTTATATGATAGCTTTATTTGTATATGGCTTACTAAGCTTTTAAAGCTTACTTTGTGTGTTTTTTCAATGTTTTATAGATTATCGAAGCTAGCTCAGACATAGGGGATCATCGGGAACCATCATCACAGTATCGACTACTTATTGGTATTTTTGGATGCTTGTAAATATAGTATATGGCATGTATAGGCTATTGTGTTGATGATATGTTTTGAGATATGGAATAGCCATGAGATTTTGCTTGTAAATGTTAGTGTGTATGGCCATTTAAGTTGGCTTGAATTATATGCTTGTTAAGTGCTTTATATGTAATGTATATAATGCCTAATGTATTGGCTTGTTTGGTATGATTTATAGATGAAGAATATGGCTAGAAAGTTGGCATAATGTGGTTTGATTTTGAGATGATATTATAATGTGTTATGTATATGGAATAGACGATAAGATAATAAGTTAATGTATTTGGAACTTATGTAAGTTGTGATGAATTTTGTATAATGGTTTGGTATGTTTGAATATGGAATTGTGTAGTTGAAATGATTATGGATAAATAGCATGGTATGTGTATTAATTGGTATGTTTTGGCTGCTTATAATTGTATTGAAATGGTATCAATTAGGTTGCTATGTATGCTTGTGGAAAGGGTGGCAAATTGGCTTTACAAATCGCCTATTTTTGTCCAAACGGGCAGAGAAATAGACGTGTGTCATAGTCGTGTGTGACACACGGTCATGTTACACGGCCGTGTGTTCCCTGGGGTACCCTATCGAATTAAGTCAGTATACCCTACAGTTTTGACACGGCTTAGACACACGAGCGTTTCGATTTATCGTGTGAGACACACAGCCTTGGCACATGGATGTGTGTGGCCATTTCGAATGGTACACGGGTTTGACATACGGGCGTGTGGTCGACCGTGTGGCCAAGTCAGTAACCTCCATTAGATTTCACATGGCTTGACACACGGGCGTGTCCTCGGCCGTGTGGTGCAAGTCAGTATGTATGCCTTGTTTTCACACGACTTGTGACACGGGCGTGTCTGGTGACCGTGTGAGGCACACGGCCTTTTCGCACGGGTGTGTGACCTTGAAATCAATGAAAATTTTCTAAGTCTTCCAAAGTTTGCAAATGTTATCGGTTTAGTCTCGAACCACTTCTAAGCATGTTTTAAGGTCTCGTACAACCTTACAAGGGACAATGTGTTTAATATGAATGGATTTTGTTTTTGATTGCATAAATGTATGTGAATGATGAGTATTGATCGGTAATGCCTCTTAACCCTATTTCGACGATGGATACGGGTTAGGGGTGTTACATTTGATTAGTATCAGAGCTATGATTTAGTCGATTCTAGGACTAACGTAGTGTGTGAGAGTCTAACTATACATGTCATATATATAAACTGCGATAGTGTGATGATTCCTGACAGTTAAAATGTGTATTTATATAGCAAAAGGATCCTAAACGAGCCATAGCTGATGATGTGGAAAGTAATACGCCCGCTCCCTCTCAAGGGGCAGCGCCGACCGATTCTAGGCCTATTTCTAGTAACCAGGGGGGAGAGGCTAAGTAAGCCTTCTTCCAAATGATGAGTGAGTGGTTCACGGAATTCGTACGAACGAATCTGGCTACTCAACAACCTCCACCCCCACCTGTTCCTCAACAAGTCCCAGTTGTGCTGCAAGTGTTAGATCTGATTTGATTAAACCGCCAGTGGATAAAATATGTAAACACGGGGCCAAAGAGTTTCGGGCTACAGTTGATGATGATGTTAAGAGGGTTGAGTTCTAGCTCGGGAATACAATCAAAGTGTTTGATGAATTATCATTTACTCCTGATGAATGTATCAAAAGTGTGGTATCTCTGTTAAGAGACAATGCGTATCATTGGTGGAAAACGTTGATATTAGTAGTTCCAAGGGAACGTGTCACCTGGGAATTCTTTCAATCCGAGTTCTGAAAGAAGTATATAAGCCAGGGATTTCTTGATCAGAAGCATAAAGAGTTTCTAGAAATGAAGCAGGGTTGAATGACTGTGACTAAGTATGAAAGAGAATTTGTACGATTAAGCAAGTATGCTCGGGAATATGTCTCTACTGAAAAGATCATGTGTAAACTATTCGTCGATGGACTGAACGAAGATATAAAGCTATTAGTTGGGATTCTGGAAATCAAAGAATTCGTTGTTTTAGTTGAAAAGGCTTATAAAGCCAAAGATCTAAGCAAAGAAAAGAGAAAAGCTGATTTTGAAGCAAGAGATTCGAGAAAGAGATCAGCTAGTAAATCTAATCAATCTACGTCAAAGAAATTCTGATACTCATTTAATCGTTCCAATGCATCTGTGGGGCATTCTAACAGAGATCGAGTGAGACAACAGTCGAGCTTCAAAGCTCCAGCTACTTCGATTGCTAGTTTTGGCAATGTGAGACCTATGGACTTCAATGTAAACATTATGGTAAAAGGCATCCCGGTGATTGTAGATTGAATGATCGAGCTTGTTTTAAATATGTAACACCCCTTACCTGTGTCTGACGCCGGGATAAGATACGAGGCATTACCGGACTTAAACATATGCACTCAACCAAAATTGGGCCATAAAATTTCATTCTATTTAAAACTTTTCATTCACATACACAATGTCCCTTAAACAGGCTTACGAGGCCCAAAACATACATCAGGGATGGTCCGAGACTAAATCGGGAACTTTGGAAACGTTTGAGGACTTAGAAAATTTTCATCATGAAACAAGGCCACACGCCCGTGTTGGTAGGCCGTGTGCTCTCACACGCCCGTGTGGCTTGGGACACGTCGTGTCCTTTACCCGTGGAGCTCTTTGTTTTATGACATCATCATCAATTTAGAGGCACACGCTGGTGTCTTCAGGCTGTGTGACGAATTAAATTCTCGAAATTAAGTGCAGACTTCACACGGCTAGGGCAAACACCCATGCCTCCAGGCCATGTCCCTCACACAGTCGAGGCACACGGGCGTGTCTCAGTCCGTGTGGCCAACACTTAGGCTATTTTCCAAGCCTTTATGTTACCCTTAATCTTTCACATCTTTATACACACTAGGGACACATATCATGACACCATTTTAATGGTTTATCATCTCATATTAAGACACATTCATAACATTAACACCAACCATATATGGCCAACAAGCATTAGAACATAGCATAGATAGATAGGTTCACAAACCATAATCAAAATGAGACACATCTCTTGGCCATATACCAATAACTCAATATAGACAAATACATTAGGCTAATAGTAATAACACATATCATAAAAAAAACTAGTCCCTATACATGTCACTCACTTGAACACGCTTAATAAATATCAATATTCCAAAGATGATGGCTTGATAGTGTGATGCTGCCTCCGACGATCTCCAATCCCGAGCTAACCTGACAACACTAAAGAAAAGGAAAGGAAGGAAGTAAGCTTTATAGCTTAGTAATACCGTATGAAAAATAATAAGCAATTATCAACTTGCTCCTCAAGGTAATACAACCATATTTCCACTTTTACTTATGTTCAGATCAAGCTGTTTCCTCGAGTCAAGGTCACAAAATTATTTATATCTGGAGCTACAAAATTCCAAATTAAGATCTACTAATTTTTCCAAAAACTAGACTCACATATAGTCTTACCATAAAATTTTCAGAATTTTTGGTTCAGCCAATTAGTACATTTTATTCTTTAAAGATACCCCTTTTTCACTATCTAATAGTTCTGACCCCTCTTCACTAAAAATTAATCATCTCATAGTAAGGGACTCAGATGATGTTCCGTCTATTTCTCTTGAAAATAGACTCATTAATAATTATAATAATATAAATTATAACCCATAAATATTTTTGTAAATCTTCAATCATTTTCTAAATTCAGAACAGGGGATTTTAAAATCATTCTGACTCTGTTTCACACAAATTCAAATATCTCATAATATGAATTTTTTTTGCTTACACCGTTTCCTTTATAAGAAACTAGACTTGATTAGACTTAATTTCATATTTCACTCAATCTTTAACCCTCTTTCCACTATTTTTGGTGTATTTTCCAAGTTGGACTACTGCAGCTGGCCCAAAACTGTTTAGTGTAAAATAATGGTAACTAAGCTTATAACACCTTTACAAACTATTTTAAACATTATGGTAAAAATACATATTGGTCCATCATAAGCATAGAACCATAATCATAAGGCCATCAATATTTCATTCTCATAGGCATAGCTTACTTATTTGTATCCTTACCAAAGATACATCATTTCATGATCGTAATAGTATTTGAGCTTCGAGTACATACCTGTACCTTTTCAACATGCTCATATACTTACCTTCTCGCTTTCATCATAAGCTTTGAACTACCCGTTGAACCACTTAGAATACTACCGGATATTCAATAAGCCTCAAACATAGGGTAAGATGCCGACGCCATGTCTTGGACATGGTCTTACACTGGCTCACACATCAAAGTCGATGCCATGTCCCAGACATGGTCTTACACTAACTCTCATATATCAAGGCCGATGCCATGTCCCAGACATGGCCTTACACTGGCTCTCATCTGTCGGTGTCGATGCCATGTCCCAGACATGGTCTTACATTGGCTCTCATCTATCGGTGCTGATGCCATGTCCCAGACATGGTCTTACACTAGCTTTCATATCTCGAGGCCGATGCCATGTCCCAGACATGGTCTTACACTAGCTCTCATCTTAATGCCGAGCCATGTCCCAGACATGGTCTTACATTGACACATATCAAGCCGATGCCATGTCCCAGACATGGTCTTACACTGGCTCTCATAATGTGGCCAATGCATGTCCCAGACATGTCTTACACTAGCACGCATATCACCCAAATGTCATGGCTTAAATATCCAATCTATTCTTAAGGTTCAACCGGGAGTTTATCACGTTAAGTCTCATCATACATTTCTCATAGCCACATTCAAACATTTTATGCAAAATTAACCATACAATGCATAATAACGATAAAGTTGTAATATTTATGCACAATTTACTCGTTTCAATAGAATATCATATTCCATCAAATTTCCAATGTATTCAATCATCACATAAATGTTATTAACATTTGACATCACTTTCTCATATTCCATATCATCAACATATAATTCAATACAATCATAGCAAGATAGATTTCAAGTATATTAACAATAACATGGATATCATGCTTATTTAATCACACGGACTTACCTCAAATGCAATTTCGTCTAATTACTCCATTTTAGTCCATAACCTTGTACTTTTCGATTTAACCCGAATCTTAATTTTATTGATCTATAATGATAAAATTCACTACTTTAATCATCATATTAACCAATACATTCCATAATTTATACTTTGACAAAATGACCATTTTACCCCTAGACTTTCACAAAAATTACGATTTTACCTTTAGGCTCGTAAATCGATTTTAATCAAATTTTCTTATTACCCAAGCCTAGCCGAATTCTTTTTATACCTATAGCATCTCTCAATTTCAAACATTTCACACAATTACCATCCATTTAACAACATTATAAAAGGGTTCATTTTAGGGGTTTTTCATGAAAATCCTTTCACACAAGTTGTTTATTACACAACCAAGACTCATTTTCTTCCATAAAAAATCAGCAAACAACATAAATTCTCTCATGGCAAAACCCTAGACTTTCAACCATTTTGCAAAATAGTCCCCCATTAGCTAGCCCATGCTATAAGGATCCTAAAAATACAAAAATCATCAAGAAAGGTCATCAAAATCACTTACTTGCAAGGGAACTAAGTGGCTGCAAGTTTAAGCTCTCAAAACCCCCATGTTTGCTGCCATTTTCGGTGGTTGAAAAAGAAGAAATGAAAAGATGACAACATTTTTCCTTATTTTATTTTATTACAAAAAAAAAGTCACCTAATGTCTACCAAATTTTGACTTTTCAACTTTCTTGTCCCCTATCCTATTTTTAAGGGTCTATTTGTTCTTTAAAGACCCTCAATTTTGGTTATCTAGCTATTTAACATATTTAACTAATAGAACACAATTTTAGCATTTTACGCTATTTAGTACTTTTTTCAAAATTAAGCAAGCAATCGCTAAAATTATTTCACCAAAAATTTTCATACTCTCATATAATCATCCTATAACATCCAAAATAATATTAAAATAATTTCTAGACCTCGAATTTGTGGTTCCAAAACCACTATTCTGACTAAGCCCTATTTTGGGATGTTACAAAATGTAGATCATTGGATCATTTTATCCGTGATTGTCTAGAGTTGGCTGAACAAGATACAGTACAGAATGTGAGGCCAAGTAACACTTCAGCTAGAGGTAGACCACCTAGAAAATGGAAAATGTGAGTGGCAGCCAGAAAGCAACAAAAGACTCTACTGTGAGGTCAGAGGCGAGAGCACCTACACGAGCCTACGTAATTCGCGCTTGCGAAAAAGCGTTATCTCTAGACGTAATTACCAGTACTTTTACTCTCTATGATACTGAAGTTATTGTATTGATAGATCCAGGACCAACTCATTCGTATATATGTGTGAATTTAGTATCCAGTAAGACTTTGCCTTAGAGTCTACTGAATTTGTAATTAGAGTATCTTACCCCTTAGGCAAGTGTGTGTTGGTTGATAAAGTGTGCAAGAACTGTCCGTTGATCATTTGAGATAATTACTTTCCAGCTGATTTGATGTTGTTACCATTTGACGAGTTTGATATAATCCTGGGTATGGATTGGCTAACGTTGCATGATGCTGTTGTGAATTGCAAACGAAAGATGATTGATTTGAGATGTTAAAATAATGAAATTATCCAGATTCATTCAGATGATCTGAATGGTTTGCCAGTAGTGATTTCATTGATGTTGGCTCAGAAATAAGTGAGAAAGGGTTGCTAAGCTTACTTGGCTTATGTGCTAGATACAAAAGTGACTAAAAAGAAAATTGAATCAGTACCAGTTGTATGTGAGTATTCAGATGTGTTTCTTGAAGAGTTACCAGGATTACCACCAATACAAGAGGTTGAGTTTAGCATTGACCTAGTACCGGGTACAACTCTGATATTGATAGCTCTGTACAGAATGACTCCGATAGAGTTAAAAGAATTGAAATCTCAATTGCAAGAATTAACCGGTAGAGGTTTTGCAAGACCAAGTTTCTCGCCTTGGGGTGCTTCTGTGTTGTTTGTAAAAAAGAAAGATAGCACGATGAGAATGTGTATAGACTACCGACAGCTTAACAAAGTGACGATCAAGAATAAATATCCTCTGCCCAGAATAGATAATTTATTTGATCAGTTAAAATGGGCTACAGTGTTTTAAAAGATAGATTTGAGATCGGGCTGTTATCGATTGCAGGTTAGAGACTCAGATGTGCAGAAGACTGCATTCAGAACAAGGTATGGTCACTATGAATTTTTAGTAATGCCTTTCGAATTAACGAATGCATCTACTATCTTTATGGACTTAATGAACCGGATTTTCAGACCGTACCTAGACCGATTTGTTGTTGTATTCATTGATGATATATTGATATATTCGAGAGATGAAACTGAGCATGCCGAGCATTTGAGAATTGTATTGCAAACTCTGCGTGATAAGCATTTATTTGCAAAGTTCAGCAAATGTGAATTTTGGTTACGTGAAGTTGGTTTTCTGGGGCATAATGTGTCAGCATCAGGTATTCGAGTCGATCCGAGCAAGATTTCTACAATAATGGATTGGAAGTCTCCGAGAAATATGTCTGAAGTCCCCAGTTTTCTGGGACTAGCCGGCTATTATCGACGGTTTGTAAAAGGCTTTTCGATGATTGCAACTCCGTTGACGAGATTGCTTCAGAAAGATGTAAAGTTTAAATGGTCTGAGAAATGTCAGAAAAGTTTTGATCAGTTGAAAGCTCTTTTGATTGAAGCTCTAATGTTAGTACAGCCAAAATCAGGTAAAGAATTCGTGATCTATAGTGATGCATCATTGAATGGTCTAGGCTGCATTTTGATATAGGAAGGCAAAGTCATAGCCTATGCCTCAAGACTTAGCAGTCATTGTGTTTGCATTGAAGATTTGGCACCATTATCTGTTCGATAAGAAATGTCTTGTTTATTCAGATCACAAGGGTTTGAAATATCTGATGACTCAGAAAGATTTGAATTTGTGACAATAGAGATGGTTAGAATTACTAAAAGATTACGAGCTAGTGATTGACTACCATCCAGGAAAGAGTGTTTTTGAAAGTGTCACCATGGAAGAAAATATTTCAATTTAGTCGTAAAGGTAAATTGAGTCCGAGATTCATCGGGCCGTATGAGATTATCGAGCGAATTGGACCAGTAGCTTATCGGCTAGCATTGCCATCTGAGCTAGAAAAGATTCATAATATGTTTCACGTATCAATGCTTCGATGATACAGATCTAATACTTTGCATGTTATTTCCTCAAACGAAGTTGAGATTCAGTCAAATTTGTCGTACAGTGAAGAACCAATCTGAATTCTAGCTCGTGAGATCAAAGAGCTGAGAAATAAAAGAATAACATTAGTGAAAGTATTATGGCATCGACACGGGGTAGAAGAAGCTACGTGGGAACCCAAAAGCTACGTGGGAACCCAAGGATGCTATGAGAAAGCAATATCCAAACCTATCCACTGGTAAGATTTTCCGGGACAAAAATCCCTAAGGGGGGAGAGTTGTAACAGCCCGGTTTTAGCTGAATCAGAACAGTGGTTTCAAAACCACAAATTTGAGGTCATGAAATTATTTTAATATTATTTTTGGTGTTTATAGCATGTGAATATGTATGTGTGAAAATTTTGTGAGCTAATTTTATCGTTTAATAGCTCAATTTGAGAAAAAGGACTTAATCGCGTAAAATGCAAAAGTAGCATGCTATAAGTTAAAAGTGTCTATTTGTTATGGTTTATTAAATCAAAGGTCCTTATGATGTTATTATACCATTAATAGCTTAAGTGGACCATTATGGACATGTTTTAATTAGTTTTCATGTTTATTAACTAAGGTTAAATTTGTAAATTGGTCATTAATGTTAATAAAAATAAAACAAAGTTAAAAATTAGCTTTAATATCATCATCTTTTCTGAATTTGAAGAAAAAGAAGAAGCTTGAATGTATTTAGGGTTTCAGCAAGTAATGGCTTGATTAAGGTATGATTCGAGCTCGATTTTTAATGATTTCTATGTTTTTGTGATCGTTGCTTTGAGTACTAGCTAGCCCGTACTCTAATTTTTGAATTTGTTGATGAATTTATGAGTTTCCATTGATGAATGCTTGAGATTTTTAATGATTTTTGATGAATTATGAAAGCTTGATGATAGATATTAAAGTTTTGTTAAGTGATTTTTTACAAAAATGTCAATTAAGGATTAAATTGAAAAAGGTATAAATTGAGGGGTTAAATTGTGAAATAAATGTGAAATATGGGCTGTTAGGGACCTATAGAGAATTCGGTAAGCATGGGTCATATTGAATTTTGTGAATTTTGTGTATTTATAAAATAGGGACTAAATTGAATAAATGTGTAACTTTAGGGGCTAAAGTGTAAAAATACCCAAATATGTGTTTGTGGACTAAATTGAATGTGTTGATGAATAAAAGAATTAATTTTGAATGTATATAGATTAAGAACAGAAGAAAACAGATTTAGATCGGGGGAAATCCAAAGTTATCGAATAGTCAATCCAGTTCGTTATACTACGAGGTAAGTTCATATGCAAATATATGTCTTTAAATTGAATTATATGTGTTTTCTTGTCATTGAATTGTTTTGAATGTTGAAAGAACAATGACGAGCATGAATCGACGAAGTTACGACATCTAAAAGTCTCGTACGAACCTTAGGAATAACATAAGATATGAATGTCATGACATTAGGTTATTGAGATGTGATTACATGTAAGATCATGTCTGGTACATTGGCATTGTATTAAGATTACGTGTAAGACCATGTCTGGGACATTGGCATCGTTAATCGATTTCATGTAAGACCCTGTCTGGGACAGTGGCATCGATATGTGATGACATGTAAGACCATATCTGGGATATGGCATTGTACGAGCTTATGTTATTTCTGAGTATCCTTATTGATTCCGAACGGTTCAACGGGCAAAGTCAAGTCGAGAAAGAATATGTGAATGAGCTAAGTGATTCAGGTACGTACGAAATTCATACGAGCTTTGAAAAGAGAAAGTAATTGATGAATTGGTTTAAGACATTGAATATATGTTCAATGAGAAAGGTTTGTAAATTTTGAATGTGATTAGCTATGTTTAGCATATTTGAATTGATATGCAAAGGTTTATATGATAGCTTTATTTGTATATGGCTTACTAAGCTTTTAAAGCTTACTTTCTGTGTTCTTTCTATGTTTTATAGATTATCGAAGCTAGCTCAGACATCGGGGATCATCAGGAACCATCATCACAGTATCGACTACTTATTGGTATTTTTGGATGCTTGTAAATAAAGTATATGGCATGTATAGGCTATTGTGTTGATGATATGTTTTGAGATATGGAATAGCCATAAGATTTGGCTTGTAAATGTTAGTGTGTATGGCTATTTAAGTTGGCTTGAATTATGTGCTTGTTAAGTGATATATATATGATGAATATAATGCCTAATGTGTTGGCTTGTTTGGTATGATTTATAGATGAAGAAATAAGGCTAGAAAGTTGGCATAATGTGGTCTGATTTTGAGATGATATTATAATGTGTTATGTGATATGGAATAGATGATAAGATAATAAGTTAATGTATTTGGAACTTATGTAAGTTGTGATGAATTTTGCATAATGGTTTGGTATGTTTGAATATGGAATTGAGTAGTTGAAATGATTGAGGATAAATAACATGGTATGTGTATTAATTTGTATGTTTTGGCTGCTTATAATTGTATTGAAATGGTATCAATTAGGTTGCTATGTGTGCTTGTGGAAAGGGTGGCAAATTGGCTTTACAAATGGCCTATTTTTGTCCACACGGGCAGAGACATGAGTGTGTTTCTCAGCCGTGTGCGACACACGGTCATGTTACACAGCCATGTGTCCCTTGAGGTACTCTATCGAATTAATTCAGTATACCCTACAGTTTTGACACGGCATAGACACACGGGTATGTTTATTGGCCGTGTGAGACACACAGCCTTGGCACATAGGCGTGTGTGGCCATTTCGAATGATACAAGGGTTTGATAGACGGGCGTGTGGTCGACCGTGTGGCCAAGTTAGTAACCTCCCTTAGATTTCACACGGCCTGGCACACGGGCGTGTCTGGTGACCGTGTGAGGCACACAGCCTTTTCACACGGGCATGTGACGCTGAAATCAATGAAAATTTTCTAACTCTCCCAAAGTTTGTAAATGTTATCGGTTTAGTCCCGAACCACTTCTAAGCATGTTTTAAGGTCTCGTAGAACCTTACAAAGGACAATGTGTTTAATATGAATGGATTTTGTTTATGATTTATAAATGTATGTGAATGATGAGTATTGATCGGTAATGCCTCGTAACCCTATTCTGGCGACGGATACTGGTTAGGGGTGTTACATTACTATTGTGGTTTGTTGCAATAGGGATGATTCATATAAAGTGCCTCTTTGGGTTATTGGTAAGCTTGCTAATCCTAGATGCTTTAAATATGTAAATATTGACAATCTTAACTATGATTATCGAGCCAACAAAAAAACATGGATGACTAGATTACTTTTTCAAGATTTTGTTATCTAGTTTGATGCTAGAATGACTAGTAGAAAGGTGTTGCTTATAGTAGACAATTGCCCAGCCCATCCCAAGGTATTAAAGGCTTGAAAAACGTTGAATTATTCTTTTTGCCTCCAAATTTAATATAAAATCTTCACTTTAGTTTTATGTATTGTATATAAAATGTTCAATATATTTAATGAATTATTATTTTATATTTTCATTGGGCCCTTAAAGATTTTTCTAAAAATTAATATCTTTTGCATTTAGCAAGGTTTTTATATTTAGCATATGAGTATATTACAATTTAATGTGATTTGTAATTTAATTTAATAATAATTAAAATATTTTTATAACTAAATAGATTTTTAGTATTTTTAATTAAATATTATTAGATATAAATGTTAAATATAATAAAAATAAATAAACTAATAAATAATTAATAATAGGTAATTTTATTATTTTATTTGAAGTTTGTTTAATAAATAATTTCCAAGGTGAGTAAAGTTTTTATCAAAATTTAAAGGCTTAAATCACAAAATGGTATCTAAATTATATCAAATTTTCTAAAATGGCACTAAATTTTTTATTTGGTGACAAGTGATACCTAAATTATATTCTTTTACTTAATTACCCCAAATGTTAAAAGAAATTTCTTAGCCAATCATTCTATGAAACATGACAATTTTTAACTAAAAAATTAAAAAAAAATGTTGAAAATTTTTCCTTATCATTTTTTTTTGTTGAACAAAACACGTTAGCAAATAAAATATTTAAACATAAATAAACACATATTTATATATGAAATAAAATATAAATAGAATAATCTATTCAATATGAGAGGATATCAGTATGGAAAAATTCTTTAGAATTCATAATCTTTTATAGGCATTTAGTACGGTGAAATTTTAGCTACAGAACCCAAATTTCGGTGAGTTTTTTTTTTTTGTTATTAAACCTCAAATTTGATTCATTTCTCACCCTGATATTATTTTTCTTAAAAAGAACTTTTTTTACACTTTGTATAAATTATTTAATATGAAATCTAAATACCGGGAAGAAGTTGATTTAAAAAAATGGTTAAAGGATTGCAAAGAAAAATTTTATAATGGTTAAAAAAATGTATTAAAAGAGAAGAAACAATCTCAGGAAGGGAAAGAGGGTAATTTTTTTTTGAAAAGTTCTAATTTAATTAAAGGGTAATTATTTGATATATTTGTAGTAAAATTTTTTAGATTTTACAAGTGGGTGGAGGGTGTGACAAGTGTTACATTTATTTATGTAATTATTATATTTTATTTTTTAGTACACCTTATAATACACTTGTTAAATCCTTAATCTGCTTGTAGAATTTAAAAAAGTTTACTAATAATGTATAAAAAATACCTTTAATTAAATTAAAACTTTCCAATTTTTTTTACACTCTTTCCCTTCCTAGGATTTTTCTTCTCTTTTAATTATTTTTTTAACTATTAGAAAATTTCACTAGCCATGGGTCAAATAATTTTTTAATTAAATTTTATTTTTATAATTTAATTTAATTTAAAAGTGTTATATCTCACAAAATGATTAATTAAATATTTTTTAAAGGGTAAAATAATTTAAATAATAAAATATATTTTAGGTACCACTGTAGATAATATGGTATAGTTTAAATATTAGGTGGATTAAGAAAATTTTAAATGGTTAAGTTTTGACTTCCGCTTTACGTTTACCGTTGTGATTTATTGCTGATGCTGCCTACGTTATGGTTTCACCAGTCGCAGTCAAGACTTGGATCGGCTGACTCACCGCGAGTAGGCCCTTGTTTCAAGCGCAGAGTAGAAATGAAAGCCCTACAATACCCCCCAACGGTAAACTTTCATCAAGAAAAATATATGGTCCTGTTTATTTCCCTATTCCTTCTTTAAAGGACTCTTCTTCACCACCATTTCCCCAAAACAAGTAATTTCATTTTCATTACATTTTTTAAAATTTTTGTTGTCCTCTAAAGTCAACCAAATGTCTTAATATTTGATGATCTGGGAATCAATTCGTCGTTGATTCTGTTTGCACACTTATTGTCGATGGATTTTCTACTTGGAAGAAGAAACAAATGAAGATGGCTGAAACAGAGCGACGAACAAAGAATCAGTGGCTGAGTTCTGAACCATCTTCAACAGTCGAAATCAACGGTCACGATTTGTTCATCGCGGAACCAATGATAACCCGTATTAATGGGAGTGAATTCTGTGCTCCTCAGCGTCAAAAAGATAACGATGCGTGCAATTTGAATTTAGGGATAGGAGAGAAGACTTTCTCTGCTGCCGGTGCCGCCTTTTTATCCGCCATTATCGTTAATCCTCTCGATGTTGTCAAGGTAATGATAACCGGCACAGACTTTCTTTTTGTTTTTTCTTCGTATTATTGTTTGTTATGTAGATGTTCATTGTATCGGTTTTTTTGAGACATTGCTATGTGTCTTTCTTTCCCTTTGCGATTAACAGACAAGGTTGCAAGCTCAAGCTGCCGGAGTACCTTATTCGCATCCACTAAGTAATCTTATTGGTCAAATGGCATATTTTGGACCGAACACGGTACGGATGCAGTGCTAATCCCTTGCTTTTCGTTTTCTAGAAAGGAATTACATGTTAGATTTGTGCTTAATTTTGCCATGTGTGAATGTTTTGGATTAGATGTTTGTGGATTTAAGATGCTCACCATCATGCACACGTGCTGGAGTCCATGGTACAGTAGCAATTTGTCCTCCTGATTGTTTTCAATACAAAGGAACATTAGATGTCTTCAACAAGATAATTCGCCAGGTTGGTGTTGCAATAACCTTAAGTGAGTGCTTTGTCTCGATCTTAGTGTGTTTGTTATGCGCTTTCCTTTTTGTTTTCTACTGTTTTCAACCACCTTATAGGAAATATTCTGCAGGAGGGATTTTCTAGGTTGTGGAGAGGGACTAATGCAGGCCTGGCCTTGGCTGTACCAACTGTGAGTTCCTAGTTTGATTAGTTATCCTTTTAGAAGTCCGCGCAAGTATTTTTGGGTACATTTGTACTAAATATTTATAAAGCTTTTGTGAACATCACTCACATCGTGTATAGGTGGGAATCTATTTACCTTGCTATGATATATTCCGCAACTGGATGGAGGGGCTTGCAGCAGAACATATACCTATTGTGACTCCCTATGTTCCTTTGGTTGCTGGTCATCGGCAAGATCAATAGCCTGCGCAACATGCTATCCTATTGAGCTTGCTAGAACATGCATGCAGGTAATTTTGACGTTAATTCAAATACTCACTCATTTTATTGATTTTATCATAGTAAAAGTGATTGCTTCACTACTGCTGTTATTTAATGCTAAGTTATGTGTTGTTTTTTTTTTTCTTTTTCATTTTTAATAAAAATTGGTTTCTTATTTTTGTTACTTAAAATTTGATATTTCTATATTCATTGTCAAAAAACTGTAATTACCTTTATGATTTTATTGTCGAATCCTTTTCAGTTTTCTTTTCAGTCACAGGCAGTTAAGGACACTCAAATCCAAAAGAAGCCTCCTGGAGTTTTTAGTACCCTTCTTGGAGTCCTCTCCAACGTAAAGGGCACAAACCCTCAGAACAGTTGTATGTTAATCTCCACAGGACCTGTTTCTGGTTTCTTTTTCAACAATTAAATGCTGAAAGCCTTCAGTCTTTTCACCATATATATATATTGCATATATATTCTTCTTCTTCTGCCTGTCTGTTTACTTGCTGAGTCCTAATCCTCTAAAAGTACATTAGTCATTGATACTAACTCATAACCTCAAATGTTCCTATTAGAGTTTTCATGACCGATTGGTTGGCAATTGGCATAAGGTTATTGCAAGTTCTTCTAACATGTTTACAACGTAGACTTATGTTTCTCTAATTCAGCAGATTTTGTCTGACTTCACAGAAAATTGAGGAACTGATGTATAAGGTTTAAGCTTAATTTTATCGTCAAACTTTAGCTACTTTAGAAGCAAGTATGGTATATATAGTCTAGAGTAATACATTCTTGCGTAGATAGTTTAACATGACAACATGATGGCTTGCGTCTTCTATGATTAATTTGGGGAATATGAAATGTCTATGCTTTAATTGATAAGTGATGTTTTTCCTCGGAGTTTTGTTAGAATTATTGCTTAATGCTAAATGATCACTGCATAATTCCGCTAAACCTGTTATTTTAGTAAATGTAAATGTGAAATATTTTGCTGTGTGCTCAAAGAACTGCATTCCTAGATGGAAGGGATTCCGATTTGTTCCAACGAGAGTCACAAATGGCAGTTTTTTGCGGATAACTATTCTCTTTCTCCCACCTACATACAGAAAAAGGAAGTCCTGACAGCTCTAGGTTATCGTGTCTTATGGACTGGCATGGGAGCACAGCTTGCTCGTGATGTTCCTTTCTCTGGAATTTGTTGGTCAACCCTTGAACCTGTGAGTTTCCATTTGTTAGAACTTGAAACTCCTATGGTCATCTACTTCCTTCCTGCCACAAGTAACATAACTTTTAGGGGAAAAAACAACCTTGGCATTTTCAATAAATAGGGTAATGACCCCAGAAACTGAATTGCTTGGTTTTCGTATCTATTTATGCAGCTTAGGAGAAGACTTCTGTCCTTGGTAGGTGAAGAATCCAATATAGCTACCATCCTTGGGGCAAACTTTTCTGCTGGGTTTGTTGCTGGAAGTCTTGCTGCTTCTGCTACCTGTCCTCTAGATGTTGCTAAAACTTGAAGACAGATAGAGGTTTTTGTCCTTCAAAAGCTTGCTGATGGTTCTTAATGTTGCTCAGTGTTGATAAGTAATTAGTAGTTACTTTTGCCATTTTTGCCTGGTATCAGAAATATATTAGAAGTTGAAATTGACTAAATTTGGTGCAAAAGCCGTTTTCTAATGTGGCATCTGTCTTCATTTTCAGAAGGACCCTGTGAGGGCATTGTGAATGACAACACGACAGACGCTGATGGAAGTTTGGAGGTATCTTTCCTAGTCACTGTTTGTAAAATGAATTAAGCTTCTTTGATGGTGATGATACATGTGCATATAACATGGTTTCAATGCCCCAAGACTCAAACTTGTCTTATGACCTTCAATAATAAGTTGCTAATAATTTTCTTAGGCAGTCTTCTAGGGGTGTAAACAAGTCAAGTTACATGTGAGCTAGTTGGGCTCGCTATAGTGGAGTCACTGTTTGTAAAATGAATTAAGCTTCTTTGATGGTGATGATACTGTTTGTAAAATGCTCTCTTGAAAACTTTCAGATACATGTGCATATAACATGGTTTCAATGCCCCAAGACTCAAACATGTCTTATGACCTTCAATAATAAGTTGCTAATAATTTTCTTAGGCAGTCTTCTAGGGGAGTAAACAAGTCAAGTTACATGTGAGCTAGTTGGGCTCGCTATAGTGGAGTCACTGTTTGTAAAATGAATTAAGCTTCTTTGATGGTGATGATACTGTTTGTAAAATGCTCTCTTGAAAACTTTCAGATACATGTGCATATAACATGGTTTCAATGCCCCAAGACTCAAACATGTCTTATGACCTTCAATAATAAGTTGCTAATAATTTTCTTAGGCAGCCTTCTAGGGGTGTAAACAAGTCAAGTTACATGTGAGCTAGTTGGGCTCGCTATAGTGGAACTCAAGCTTTACATTATCAAGCCAAGCTCGAGCTACTCTAGTAATGAGTTCAGTTTGGGTATCTTTAACTCTACTGGAGAGGCTTTAGGTCTTATTGAGCTTTTATTTGTCAAATACATATTTAATATGTTTATATAAGTTTATTACTAAAATATACCCATTAGTATTTATTTTTACAATATTACTGAGCCTTAAAGACCCGAACTCAAGTTGCTTGAGTAAATTGTGAGTCTGAGCTCAAGTGTGAAAAGTGTTGTCTAGCACTGAGGTGCAACGGGTAGGCATTCCTAGGCCTCTGCACACGCCTTGACAACACTGGATCGAATGAAATCAGCTTGATTCCCCCCAGGCGGCACTATGCTTGAAAAACAATTACATCTAATATGTTGGTAGGACTGGAATCAAACTTGATTATATTTCTGTTTGAAGCCTTGCTTGGATAAGTTTAGGGGTAGAATCAAGCTGAGCTGAGTTTAAGTTGTAAGAAGCTTGAGCTTGGCTTGAGCTCACTAGAGTATCACTTTGAGGGCTCGAACATGATTTGAGATAAAAATTGAGATGCTCGAGCTCATTCAGGTTCGATTCAACTTGTTTACCTAATAAAAATAAATTCAAACTCACTTATTTATGCTCCACTCTTGAATTGAACTGAAATTTGGAAATACTAATTAAAATAAAAATGTATAATTAAAAATAACAAAGCTCCATTAGACTCTCAAGTTATTTAAGCATTAGGATGTTTGAATTCGGCTTGCTTGGTAGCTTGAGATGCTTGAGCTTGACTTAAGAATGGCTGAATTGATTTCAAGTGCTGTTTTTTAGTCAAATCTGAGTAGCTTTCAAGCGAGATATCTCGTTTACACCCCTAGGTTAGTCTTGAGAATTTTTTCCTCCTTTTGGTGTTAATGGATTTCATTGCTTTTATTTGTTTGGTTGCGCTACTGGCATGAGTTTTCTTTTTTTTTAAATTTTATATTTGGTTGTGCTGCATTGTTTGTGAGAACCAATTCGTTGAGAGATTTGAGTTAAAATAACTTGTTTAATTTGGGATGAGGGTTTCCTTACCGTATTTTCTTTGAAACAGGGATGGAGGGATGAGGGGTCTTTTTACAGGAATTGGTCCTTGTGTTAGCCGTGCTGGCCCTTCAGTTGGGATTGTGATTTCGTTCTATGAAGTGGTAAAATATGTGCTGCAAAACCATTGTGCAACTTCATGATGAACAAAAGCTGCCGATTCCCAGTTTTTTGGGTCTACCCAGCATTTGCGGGAGACCAATATTTTGTTGCGGATAATGTAACATGCTGATGAGGTATACATCCTTTGCTCTAGGTCTCACGATTTAGTGTTACATGTGGATAAAGATATCTAGGTCTTCACAAATGGATCAAGCAGGGTAGCACATAAGTTTTGCTTTTTACAACAATTTTGATGTTAATTTTGTTTTTTTCTGTTCCTTACTGATCAAGTTGAGCAGAAAATTTGATTAGTTTAGTTAAAACTTAAAATGTTTTTTGCTGAGGTGAGCTAAAAAAAATGTAACACAAACACGAACCAATGAAAAAAATCAACGGCTGTGTTTCTCAACATCTTTTTAGTTTTTAATAAAAGCTACTGTACATAACATACTAGGTATGATTTGCCACAGCATTAGCCATTTTTTTTTTCTTCGAAAACTGGAATTCATTGATAAGGAGATTGGCTCAAAAAATAACTGACAAAACAACACCCCAAAGAAAATGAAAAGACAACAAAACAGAAACTGCCTAACAAAACAGGAAAACGAAAGCACACAGAGAACCAAAAACCATAAACGAAAACCACAAAACAATCCCCAAAAGAACATCCAACAAAGAATACCAGCCAAAACCTTCCCGTTGAACAACAGAAAAACCATCGCAGTTAAAACGGGAAAGGGAACCAGCTTTGAAAAACCAATTATTGGAGATTCAAGGAACCTTCTCCAAACTTCAAAGCTCAACAAAACCCCTCAACGTTGACGAAGCCAAACTGACCAGTCCTCTGCCACCAATTCTTCCGACAGAATCTGGTGCCTCTTCAACCCAAAAACATGGAGATAGTTGTCTACGCCCCTCCAAAGCCATAGTATGCGCCGTCCTATTAACATTTCTTGGGACAAAATGGTAAGCCACTTCCTCTAAATAGCCCTCTAGCATCCGAATACTCTAAGAAATTGGTCTGAGAATGGATCTATCCTCCCTTTCAGATTTAAGTTTTTTGATAATCGTTAAGGAATCCCCTTCCAAAATAACCATCTTGAAACCCATATCAATCGCAAAGAGGAGCGCTCGTTCACAAGCCCTAGCTTCTGCAACAAAAGCATCTGCAACGCCTACATAAGGGTAAGTACATGCACCCATTATTTGACCCACATCATTACGGGCTATAACAGCCGCAATAGAGGTATTAGATTCACCATTAAAAGAAGCATCAAAATTTAATTTGATAAACCCAGGATTAAGGGGTCACCAGAACTCAGTCACATTAGATCTAAGAGAAAAAACAGAAACTTTGCTCAAACTCAACTCTTGTGCATAACCCTGAACAAAACCCAACAGATCCTGCATAGAGAAATTGAGACCTTCATGAACCATCTTATTTCGTTTAAACCAAAGGGCTCAAAAAGAAATGATTAACAATTTTTTGGTACCCTCATCAGTTGCAATAAAAATGCTTACTAACCGATTTTTGCAATCCGAGGTATTCCTGCTGAGATCAATCGAAAGATTCAGGGACTGCCAAAGCTGCCGTAATGCACCACAGAACCACAATAAGTGATCAGAATCCTCCGGAGCCTCCTTGTACAGAGGGCAAACATTGACAACTCTTAGACTTCGCTTGATTAAGTTATTGAAATGAGGCACATAATCTTTAATTAACCGCCACATGTGTATTTTAATTTTAGAAGGAAGTTGTATATCCCAAAGCAACTTGTAGAACTTTTTGTAATCGTCTGTAGTATTCGAGTTGTATTCAGACAGCTGAAATTTTCCTGTAAGCAAAGCCCGATACCTACTCTTCACTGAGTACTCCCCCGCGGCATCAGATGCCAAACCAACATATCCTGAGCTCTGAACTTTGCAAGGGGAATATTGAAAATGCGTTTAGCTTGTTCTTGGTCAACAATCTTGCAGATCACGTCTTTGTTCCAGGTACCCGAATTTTCATCAATTAAATGGTTCACTGTAGACCAATGAGTACTATTATTCTGAATTAACAATCCACTATTACCAGGACCAGACAGCCAAGGATCATTCCAGATATTCACAGTCTCACCACTGCCAATTTTGCCGAAGTAAGCCATCCGCAATCAACTCCCTAGCACTGCATATGCTTCTCTAGTTAAAGGAAGGGTAAGAACCAACTCTATCTGACATAATATTAGTAAAGGATAATAACGAGCTTTAAAAACTTCCGTTAAAAAACAATCGGGCTGGGATAAAAGTCGCCAAACTTGCTTAGCGAGTAGAGCTTTATTAAACAAAAAGAGGTCCCGAAATCCCGGCCCGCCTTCAGCTTTGGGAGTATATAGTTCACTCCAAGTACTCCAATGAATACCTTTAGTTGATTTACTAATAGACCACTAGAATTTGTTCAAAATAACTTCTAACTTTTGACATAAGGTGTTTGGTAAAGCAAACCATTGCATAACGTAGACAGGAATTGCTTGTAACACCGCCTTGATGAATACTTCCTTACCCCCCATCGAAAGGTACCGGAGACTCCAACTCTCAATCCTCTTTCTAAATCTATCCACAAAATTTGCAAAAGCCCATCTCTTCCTTTTCTGAACCATCATTGGTAAGCCCAAATATTTTTCCGGGTTTGTGGCCATCTGCACTCCCAGAATGTTGGTGACTTGATCCCTCTCATGTCGACCCACACTTGCTCCAAAATAAATAAGTGATTTATCAAAATTTACTTGTTGCCTCAAAACCAGTTCATATTCCATGATTATATTACGAACTATATAAGCCCCATCCTCCTAAGCATCACCAAAAAAAATGCAATCGTCCGCAAACAGCAAATGATTAATCGCAAATCTTTCCCTTTCAATCAGAGCTCCCCTCATCAGATTTTTATGTTTTGCCTCATTCAGTAATACAGAGAGAGCTTCAGCGCAGATTAGAAAATGTAAGGGCTAAGCGGGTCACCTTGTCGCAACCCTCGTGTCGAAGAAAAGCCTTCACTAATACCCTCATTAATCCCCACCGTATAGGTAACCGAATAAACGCACCGCATGATGAGGACGACTTAATTAGGATGGAAACCTAACTTGGACATCATACGAGCAATAAAGTCCCATTCAACTCGATCGTACGCTTTACTCATATTGAGTTTAAGCGCAAAATTCCCTTATTTACTCTGCTTTTTTATTTTAAAGGAATGTAAGACCTCATAAGCGATTAAAACATTATCTGAGATGTGTCTTCCTGGTATAAAAGCCCCTTAAGCTTCATCAATACAGTAACCCAACGTTATACTCATCTGATCCACCAAAACTTTCGCAATAATCTTATAAATTACATTATATAAACTTATAAGACGAAATTGAGAGAGATTTTTTATTTTTCAACTTTTGGAATTAACACTAGGTGGTTTTATTGATTTCGCCCATATTAATCTCCCCTTTTAAAACAGACAAGCAATAGTTAGAAATTTCAGCCCCAACAAGATGCCAGTACCTTTGATAGAATATTGCTGGAAAACCGTCAATTCTTGGGGCCTTAAGGGGCGCCATCGTCTTCACCACCTGTCAAATTTCATCCTCAGTAAAAGGTTTCAGCAACTCATCAATCATGCACTTTGTGATCATTTGCTCTACGAGACCAAGCAGCCCATCATCACCACCAGATTCGGAAGCCGTATAGAGATCACCAAAATGCTTTAAAGTAACCTGCATCGTCTCTTTAGTTTGAGAAACCCACCGACCATTCTCATTTTTCCAAACCCAAAATTCGATTACGATTATAGCGAGAAACAGCAACTTTGTGAAAGAAACTCGTGTTTTTATCACCATTTTGCAGCCAATTCACCCTTGCACGTTGTTCCCAAAAAACTTCCTTTTTGTCAGCTTCCAAGTTCAAACCTAATTGCACCTCCATAATTTTTTCAAAATCTCATTAGTAGGATCCTGATCATAGAGGTCGAACAGGCGTTTCTCCAAAAACATTCGATGTTGTTTTTGCGCCTGAGTCTTTGAGCGGCTCCAAAGTTTAAACTGTTGACCCACCTTAGTTAACTTACCCAGGACACTAATAGTTGGATCAGCCCAAGCCTGTCGAACAGCTACTTCAAAGGATTGGTCTAAACACCATTGGGCTTCAAAATGGAACAGCTTAGACCCATGGGTCTCTCCATATAGCAGATTTTTTATTGTATCCATAAGGATCGGGCAATGATCCGATATAGAATGACTTAAATGCTCAACTGAATATTTTGGAAAAAGATTCATCCAATCCAGACTAGCAACTCCCTTGTCAAGGCTCTCCCGAATATTAGTGGACAGAAATCTTCCTCTCTCTCATGTAAACCACCTACCAATAAATCCCAAATCATTAAGACTACACTCCTCTAAAACATTTCTAAACTCAGCCATTTGTCGTTCAGATCTAAGTCGTCCCCCTTTCTTTTCAAAAAAGCTTGTAATCTCATTAAAATCTCCAACCACGAGCCATGGGACTGATTGGTCAGTACCCAAATGACGAAGTAGCTCCCAAGACTTCCGTCGATAGCGTTCATCAGGGTTTCCGTAAAACCCAGTAAGTCTCCAAGTTACACCATTTTCATTGTCATGAATGTCAACATCCACATAGTAATGAGAGTAGCTTCTGAGAGGGACCAAAGAATTACTTTTCCAACCCAGAGATAATCCTCCTTTGGAACCACCTGCACCAATGCCAATACCATTTGTAAATTTGCATTTCAACCGAGCCAATTCCATTTTCTTCACGTTTAACTTTGTTTCCATAAGAAACAAAATTTGTAGCGTTTAACCGCATTATTATGTCTTAAGTAACAAGTTAATTAATGATACTAGTTGAAATAGTCTGAATTGCTTAGACAACGTAATGTGATGTCACACATCTTGATCCAACAACCTGGTCGAGTGTGGGGTCTCACACCTCCATCAACACTTTAATGTATTTGTTAATAGATTTGAACTTTTCCAAAAAAATACTCATTGTCCATGTCCATGAGTTGCATGGCGTTCAAAGGTTTCCATAAGGCCACGAACTTGTTTAAATAAGTAACAAAATCAGTCTTCTTACCAAAGAGTTTGACATTAACAGTGAGAATTTTTTACATGGTTTGCTCTACAAAAAAGTTGACTCATTCTGAAAATCTTATTGAAGGTATTCCATCTACCCTATTTGTGATCACGTCTCTATCAACAAAATCAATATCATCATCTTCCTCAATAGGCTAATTATTGGTATTCAAATTGAAAGATTTAAGAAACTTATCTCTAAAGGATTCTTTCATAAAACTCAGAGGACGATCTATAACAATTCCACCATCTTCAGGTGGATCATCCTCCCATAACTTAACTTTTTTGATTAAATGACCAATACCATCACTAGGCGTGATTGACTTACCCAAGGCATCATTGCTACCAACAAGGGAGAGCAAAGAAGAGAGCATTTTTTATCATTACAATTTTGGGGGAGGGAGTGAGAATGACATGGTTTGAACCCGTGTTAATTTTTAATTGTTTTAAATTAAGTGTTGTTTGACAAACTAAAAGTTAAATGTTAAAAATTAAATATTGAAATTAAGGCTTAGTGCATAATTTGGTACAAAATTTGACATTTTTTTCTTTCTAATGTGGTACATTGTTATTTTTTGGTCCAAGTGGTACCTGTATTTGACAAAAGTCATACATTTTGGTACATGAAAATAAGAATGTCAACTTTTTAGTGTTTAATTTGGGTTTTAGAATTGATTTGATGAAAATTCATAATTAGCTAATAATATTAGCAATTAACTTTTATCAAATCAACCCTAAAATTGGAATAAAATGACATTTATTAGATTGTATTTAATAAGTTAAAATGAAATTAAACAAGTTCACAATTAGCACTAAGTTTATTCTATTAACAAAATCATGGAAAAATCAAACTTAATGATGTTAGCAATTAACTTTCATTAAATCAATCCTAAAACCCAAATTAAACACTAAAAAGTCAACTTTTTTTATCTTTGGGTACCAAAATATATAACTTTTATCAAATACATGTACCAAATTGGACCAATAAATAACACTGATACCCCATTAGAAAAAGGTGTCAAACTTAGGTACGAAATATATTAATCCAAAAATTAAATACTAAATTTAACTTATCTATTTAGTATATTACTTAAAATATTGAAGTACAAAATATAATTAAATGTAAATTTTAAATTATGAAAATTTTATTTTACATTTTCATCTTTAAAATTTTGAAAGCATTTCAAGTTAGTTTAAACAAAGCAAAAGTTTAAATGTGAAATGTTTAAAAGATAATACCA
Organism: Gossypium anomalum; assembly: GCA_025698475.1. Lineage (NCBI taxonomy): Eukaryota > Viridiplantae > Streptophyta > Magnoliopsida > Malvales > Malvaceae > Gossypium > Gossypium anomalum. The sequence continues at coordinate 49,046,734 of CM046963.1, forward strand.
AAATAAATAAACTAAAATAAAATTTTCTTCAATAAGTTATTGTTTACTTATTATTTTCACATTTTTATAAAAGAAAATTATATTAAGTGGTTTTGATCATCATCATAAAAACTGAAAATGTTAATTTTGAGTTTATTTATTTATTTTTCAATGGGGAATTAGGTTTTAGTATTGTTGGTTAAGGTGGAGTTTTTAAGGCTTTGAGTACTCATGTTCAAGCCTTATCATGTGTAATTGCAATATGTGAGGTTCCAGTTTCAACATGTTTATCTACTATGGATGGGATTTATTTTATTTTTTTTCATTGATTGTGCTTTGTAATTAGTTTAATTTTACATTGTATTTGTTCAGACTTATATTTATACTTATATTGCATTTATATTTATAATAGTTAAACGTAAATTCTATTTTTTCCTAACGGGTTAATAAAACTTTATTTAGAGCCATAAACAATGTTAAATAGACAACTTTTCAAATAAAAAATGCTTTTGTACCTAAACTCAAAAGAATTTTTAGTTTTTGCATGTGGGAAAATTAGAGGTGTGCATGGGCCGGGCCGGGTCGGGTTCGGGCCAGGCCCATAAAAAATTTTCGGCCCGTTTTCAAGGCCCGGGCTCGGCCCGGCCCGAAATATGGGCCTAAAATTTTGTCCAAGCCCGGCCCGAGAAAAAAATGATAGGTCTTGAGTTCGAGCCGGCCATATTAAAAATTTTTTTACTTTTTTATTAAATAAAAACTTTAAAATATAATAAATCAAATGCATTTAAAACATAAAAAATATATTAAAAAATGGGACTAAAATAATTCTTAAAATAATATATAAATTAAAAATATAATAAAAATAATTATATTAAAATTAAAAAATTGAAATAAATTAGAACTAAATAATATTAATAACAAAAATTTTACAATATCAAAATAACATTAAAAATAATAAAAAAACCTAAAGAAAAAAACTAAAGTTACTTAAAATTTAAAATAAAAATTTTAAAAATAATTTAATATTAAAATCGGGTAGATGGCAGTTGCCCGCCAAAAATCTTACTCGAGGCCCGCCCGTTTTCTAAACGGGCCTCTTTTTTGCCCAAGCCCATTTTTTGGGCCTATATTTTTACCCAAACCCTCCCATTTTTTTGTGGGCCTTGGGCAGATAGGGCCGCCTGCCCATGCACACCTCTAGGGAAAATACTCTTGGAGTCAAATGACTTATGTATTTTAAGTAATATTTAAATTACCTATACAATTATTTTCTTATCAAAGTTTATTTCAAATATATAACATTATATATTTAAATTTGTAATTATTATACTTTAATATTTGAAATATAATTTATATATTCAAATTAAATTTTTACAAATAAATAATCGTTAATAGTAATTAATTCAAAAATATTCATCATTTATATTTTATATATCAATAATAAGTTATAATAAATCATTTTTTAGATTCTTATTGAAATATAATAATGTTAATGAATTTGAATATTATTTAAACACAAATTTTTACTTTATAGTATTGTGTCTAATATGAACATTTTATTTCTCAAAAATAATTTTTTAAAATAATATTAAAAAATTAAATCTGAAATTAAAATATTTAAAAATATTTTTCAAAAACAAATTTTCTAAATATTAGTATTTTTCAAAAGTAGGCGTAAAAAATTCTCCAGTTGCACGTTTTTATATTCCACAGCAACGTGGGCACCAAAGTTTAAGAATCCGAAGACGCTGCCTTAGTGGACAAAAGGCCCAAAACGATAAAAAAACCGCTGCCTCGGGTCGGGTAAAGTCCGCTCCTTTCGTTTCTCAAGAAAAGTAATAAAAGAAGGGAAAATACAATCCAATCCAATCTCTCCTTCCCTAATGCATAACGCCCATCGGCGGCAAAAGCCCAGGACGATACCCATCCCTTAATAAAACCAAAACCAATTTAATAAAAGAAGGAAAATCTACCATACCAATTTATCTCAAATTCCTTGAAACCCTAACTTAACGAACTTCAGAAGTTTCCACGGATTTTCTCATTAATTTCTTTTTGTTTTCAGGTTTATTTTATTCCCTTAATTTCATTGCATTTTCCTGGTTTTGATTGATCTATGTATATATTTCGATTTTGAATTAAACATATATTTTTTTGGCATCTAGGGTTTCTGATCTGTCTTCTCTTGCCAAAAATTTTTAGAGGGGTTGATTTCCGAACGGGATGGCCTCGGTATCAAGTCAGCCGCAGTTCCGTTACACTCAACCCCCATCTAAGGTGCTGCATTTGAGAAACTTGCCATGGGAGTGTACGGAGGAAGAGTTGATCGAGCTGGGGAAGCCATTTGGTAAGGTCGTTAACACCAAGTGCAATGTTGGAGCCAATCGTAATCAAGCTTTCATTGAATTCGTAAGTTTAATCAGATTTTTTTTAAATTCTGGTCAAATTTCTTCCACCATATTAATGAAGTTAGTAATTAAATATATGTTTTTGTTTACCCTTCTTAGGCTGACTTGAATCAAGCTATTGCCATGATATCGTATTATGCTTCATCTTCAGAGCCTGCTCAAGTAAGGGGTAAAACGGTCTACCTGCAATATTCTAACAGGCAAGAAATTGTAAACAACAAAACGACTGCAGATGTTGCCGGTAATGTACTGTTGGTAACAATCGAAGGTCAAGATGCACGGCTTGTTTCCATAGATGTATTGCACTTGGTAAGGATGGCGTATGTCTTTTCTCCTTTTTGTTTAGAAGGGTGTGAAGTTACTATTTCTAAGTTGTTTGATATGAGTTTATGTAATAACTAGGATTGTGTAGTTTTTGTCACGCTCTTTTGGAGAAAAGCTTTTGTGTTTTGACATGAATGTGAATGGATCAGCAGGATCATGTCAAGGGAATAATCTCCAATGGCAGCTTAGTGCATCGTGAGAAAGAGAACATGTGTGTTTGTCTCCTTTCCTTAACACTGCCTCTCTCTTCCTTACTCTTCCTTACTTACCTCCTATTCCTACCATTTAGGCTTTGTTTTTCATTTCTTCTTCATGTGCATCCATCACCCTTGGACTTTTTAGATGTTTGGTGTCACTATGTTTTTTGTTTGTGCTGCTACTGGCAATGAAGTTTGTGCTCCATTTACATTGTTTTTTGCATATATGGTCTGTATTATATATTTGTTCGATATAATAGTTGCTAGTTTTGCTGAGTGTCAAAAATCGTCACACCTCATTGAACATGAACAAGGTAGTCAAGTGCTTCAGATTTCTTGGTTATGTGAAGCAATGTCCAAACAATTGTCTCAGACCCTGAATCAATGGTAGCATTAAGGGAGGTGCATGTTTTCGTGCATAGAGCACTGTCTTATTAGAACAAAAGGTGCTTGAGGCAAGTGCCTCCCTGAATTGGTAGTTCTTTTTAGAAACTTTGATTAGGCAGCCAATCATCCATGTAACCAGCTTTGATTCTTGTCCATTGTGCCCTTTATTCACAGAATTGGACTGTCATCAAACATTAGCTTGTGAAAGATCAAAAGATCCTTCCGTCTGTTGCTGCTCATGCTAACATATTTATCTTTCCCCATTTTGGGATAAAACTTTATTTATAATTATTAATATAAGCTCTCAATAATATAGGAGTAATATGAGGCAGCTAGTTGTCACAGTCTCAGTTTTCTCTTTTTATTTTCTATATATCTGTTTTTAGGAGTTAATTGTTTGCCTGGATATAATTCTACTAAAGAACCAGGTTATTTATCTTAGGTACGTTCCAACTTTTTTTAGAGACATGAGTGGTCTATGTATATATAAGCGCTATATACATGCATATATAAATATATATCAAAATCTTTTACAATTAGGTGCCTATCGTTAGTCCTCAGTTAGTGGTATCTTCTTTCTGCCCGGGGTTAGCCTGATTCTGATTCTAGAATCTGGTGCTTATAGCAACTTTTGCCTTTGACATCCTCCTTCATGGGCTTTAATGATTAAAATCCTAGAGCAATTAATATCTGTCCCCTAGTCTGCAGTTTGCTGCAATTTATTTGAAGCAGGTGGAGACTGGAGATTTACATTTTATCCTTAGGGAAGAATGGTGATTGAATTAGTTTCTTAACTTATAAGTTGAGAGAATTGTTATTTTATAGAACTTGATAAAAAATGAAATTTGAGCAGTCTGATCTGTAGCCTGGTTTTATTTGTAAATTTCTGAGGTTTCATAGAACTCCTTTGTTGGTTTTTTCATCCTCACTCTTTTCATCTTTTGTGGCTTTCCACCATCCTGGTGAAATTAATTTAGCATGTACTGATCTTGTCAATTTCCTTGTAAAATCTGAGTTTGTCAAACTGTAGTCTGTTAATAAGTTCTATTGTTGTCTCCATGCTGAATGTTGTGGATATGTTAACTTATCTCTATTCCTTATTTTCTAGCAAACCTTTTACAGAACTGAAGATCGGAATTGCTTTTTGGAGTGCTTTTGCTTGATTTTTGTTAGTTCATCTTTGTTAAAAGTATTAAATAATGCAGGTATTTTCAGCTTTTGGATTTGTGCATAAAATTACTACCTTTGAGAAGACAGCTGGATTTCAGGTCAATGAATTAAATTTTCTTTTGGTATCTGTTGTTTTTTTTGGCTTTTGAATTAAGCTCAGTATATATCCTGCTTTTTGTGTAGGCTTTGGTGCAGTTTTCAGATGCAGAAACAGCCACATCTGCAAAAAGTGCCTTGGATGGACGAATCATCCCTAGGTGACGGTTGTATTAATTGTTAGACACGGTATTTAGTCCAACCGTAATGGACCATTTAGCTTTAGATGTGGTCCACTTACATTGAGCACATATGTATATTGGGCCCTTGAACTTTTGGCAGATTGTTCCTATTAGGTGTTACAACATCCTCACATATTTGGATGGTTTTAGTTCTTGATAAAGGATAGAGACAACTCACTGATTTAGAATTATAGTCCAAGCGAGGGTTGTAATTTTGCAGCTTATGTTCCTTTTGTTTTTGAAGGTTTTCATGCACATTGTACTCACTTTGTCCTGGGTTTTCAGGTACCTGCTTTCTGAAAATATATCTCCATGTACACTTAGGATTACTTATTCTGCTCATACAGATTTGAGTGTGAAGTTTCAGAGCCACAGAAGCAGGTTTTCCTTTATCTCCTCTTTGTATCTGATTCCAGATTCATAGTACTGAATTGATTCCAGATTGTTTATGAAACAATTATTTTCCTGGCAGATAGCAATTTTATTATGTACATCATTCATCTCTTACATGTGTTGCTTCACCCTTCACTGGGGTGTGCAACTCATCTATCTGCTAGTGTTCTCCATTTTTCACTATTTTATAGTAATTGTACATATTGTTTGCCCATTTCTTTCAGAGATTATACCAATCCCTATCTTCCTGTTGCTCCTTCGGCTATAGATGGAAGTGGCCAGGTAAAGAACATACTATTAACAATTCTGTCTCTTAACAGCAGTTAGAATTTTCATTTGTTCTCTGTGAATTATTTATGATACAGTTTCTTAGATCAGACAACCTTAGTTTTGATCCATGTCACTTCCCATAAAATTTTTAAAATAGTTGTGTTTCTCATTAAGGTGTTTCATGCATCAAGATTTTTATACTAGAGAGTTCAATAATATTGCCGCGTTACTGCACTGGACTCGGTAGTGTTCGTTATTTTTTTTATTTTTAATTTTTCATTATTAATGAAATTCATTTATTGTCATTGCAGTTTAGTTTGGGTCTTGATGGGAAAAAACTCGAACCAGAAAGTAATGTTTTACTTGCATCAATCGAGAACATGCAGTATGCTGTTACCTTGGATGTGCTACACATGGTATTACTGAAAGCAACTTTTATTTGTCTGTATAGTACCTCAACTAACACTGATTATTTGTCATTTTCTCTCTTTTCGTTGTCCTGTGTTAGGTCTTCTCTGCTTTTGGTCCTGTTCAAAAGATTGCCATGTTTGATAAGAATGGTGGACTACAGGCACTAATTCAGTACCCAGGTAATATTCGAACATGTTATCAAATGTGAATAATGGTCCTGTTCAAAAACCATTATTCACATTTGATAATTTCTGACTATTGGTGAAAAGGTTATATTTTTAAATTGACCCTACTTATTCATATAAATTAATCATTAGAATTTATGACCTAATCCATTATGCTTTTTATATTCAAGGCAAGAACATACAGAAGAGTTTGGACACATTATTCCAGTCTTCCCTTAAATTTAAGTAGTAATGGTTTCATGTTTTGCAGATGTTCAGACAGCTGTTTTGGCTAAGGACACCTTGGAAGGGCACTGCATATATGATGGAGGATTTTGCAAGCTCCATCTCTCATATTCACGCCACACTGATCTTAGTATAAAGGTATTTGGACAATACAATTTACTGATTGTTATCTAAATGATTGGTTTTGATGCAATAATTCAGCTTGGTGGCAAAATTGATAGCCACGCATTTTCTTTGCACTTGCTCATTATGTTTTCTAGAAGGGTGTGAGGAGGGAAAGGGAGGGGGTAGTGTCTCAGCCATGTAGTCCTACCCTTCAAATCCTGCTATGTTGTTTTTAAATTTTGTTTGAATTACATGGCTGATTTTGTTTGATCTCGAGATTGCCACATTAATATGGTTGGTGGTTGCATTACAGGTCAACAATGATCGAAGCAGAGATTACACAATCCCTAACCCGGCCATGGTTAACCTTCAGCCTTCAACATTGGGGCAACAGCCAGTTCAAGCAATGGGTGGTCCAGCTGCTCATCAATACAATGGGACTTCATATGCTTCAGGGTTACAACAACCTACAATGCCGCCTCAGCCTTCAGGTGGATGGGCCTCAACTGTTCTGGCAGTGGCGCAGCAATCCATGCCAGTGCAGATGAGTAATCATCATCCTTACGTACCACCATCATCAATGCCTCAAACGAATCCCGGAATGATGCGAATGCCAGGCCAGGGAGGTGTACCACCAGCAGCAGCAGGTGGGGCAATGCCTCCTTACAGATCCAATCAGATGTAATAGCATCTGTATATCTATCTAATATTACATAAAAACTGAGTTCGGGTAGCCTTAGCCGGCCACATGGTGGGTGATCACCACCATTTTTAATTTTGAATGGTGTCATGGTAAGCATTTTAAGGACAATATTTTGGTCTATCTTCGTTTCTCGGAATTGCAAACGAGTGGGAGCTGAGACTCAAAAGAAAAGATATCGTAGATGTGTTTTTTATATAGAGAGAGAAAGAGAGAGAGAGTTTTGGCTTCCTATTGTTGATGCTTTAACATAATGCCTTGGAATCCAAAGTTGAATTAAGAGATTAAGAGATCACGTTATTTAATTATTTGGAATGAAATAAAATTAAATAAAGTTTATGGATCACGATTTTAACATAATTAAGATAGTGCTTTTGTAAATTATATAATCGGGTAATTAGTTTAGCTAATTAACTAAAATTAATTACGAGTCCAAGTTATATATGTGGGCCTTAAGGTTATAGGTTACTCAAGTTTAATAAAATTATTTAAGAGTCCAAGATACATACGTGGGTCTGTGGGTCTTAAAGTAACTCAAGTAGGGCAAAATAAGCATACATATTTCATATTACTTTAAGTAGTTCGCAACATGTTAGTAATTGTGGTAAAGTTTTATTAATTTTGTTCATGTTGAAATTAAGGACAAATTGGCTAAAACTATTCGACAACAATTGCAAGATAACATCGGTGGCCAATTCCTCATTTAGAAGGAATCCAAGTTTTTCAAGACTTTCAATATTGCCTATCATCTTGGCCAATTCCTCATTTAGAAGGAATCCAAGTTTTTCAAGACTTTCAATATTGCCTATCATCTTTAAGAACGTGAGTTCCCATAGTAGTTCTTTCCACCATTTTGCCTGGAAATAGAGCTTTAAAGGTCTTATACCTCTCTTGATGTGCTTGCCCCTCATATAATTCTTTAAGGTGCTTGATCATATCATAGGCAACCATATCCTCATGTTGTTTTTGAAGTTCAGGAGTCATGGTGGTAAGTATTAGACATCTTATGTTTACCATGTCATCAATATGCTTCTTACAAGAATCCTTGTCAGCTCTAGAGGCATTAGCTGCTTATTCATTAGGAACGAGTTCTTCAATGACGTATAATTTTCATTCCTGTTTGAGGACAATCTTTCTTCGATTTCTTCCGGAAGCAGATGATTATTCATCCGCTTCTCACGTTCCGTGAATAGCCAAGTTACAAAACCAGTCAAGGATGTTTAAGCCATTTAACTTGTCATTCTCAAGGACAGATCACAATGATAAATAGTTTGAGTTGTTTGCCATAATAAATCTACAATAATAAAACATGTTCATAAGTAAATTTACCAAGTTTATTATAATCATTAAAAGGGCTTTATCAAAAGATGCTCCCACAATTTTATTCAAAATAGATGGCCCTTATTAATTTTGAAAAATCCTTTCTTTAAAGTTTTTCAAGTGGGTAATGATCCATATTTCACCTCCTTTCAAGTCAGTTTTAGCTTTACTCTCAAGATTATTGTTATTTAGGTAAGCAACACTTACTAATTACATCATATGTAACATTATTTGGTGGACGACTTTTGTTTCAATCATCTCATGATTATCCAAATTTCTTGCTTCTTGGTTTCTAATCCTATTGGAGTAACCTAGTTATGTTATTAACCAATATTATAACTGACGAATATCACTTGCTTATTCTTCGCGTTTGACCAAGATAGATACAAATACTTCGCTTTAGCAGAACCCACATATCGATCGTGGCTTTAACGAGGGTAAATATTGGAAGGCAGTCTTAACTTAATATTTTATTGATGGTATTTTTTTTTCAATTCATCTCACCATTAATGGTCAACATTAGTCCAATTAATCCTTTAATTGATCTTATCAATTTCCTATAAGAAACATGCTAACATATCATCCATTAGATCACATACATGAATAAAATAAATCAGTAAATAAATGCAATAATTATAGCCCATAAAACTAAGGTGGTTCCTCCAGAGCCAATGGGAGAACCAAAAGGTATCCTAAGGGTGCAAGTCGCTTCTCAAGTTTTTTTTCCACTCAACCTTCATCTCCTTTAGTCCGCAATAGCTCGTACAATTTACAATTACAATCGAAAGGTATCCTAAGGGTGCAACTCGTTTTACATATGAGGAAGTAGAATGAGAAGAGAAATACAATAGAAAAATAGAAAGGCATGACACACAGGCCCTATTTATAAGATTACAACCTTTGTAAATTATAAATCAAATGGGCTATTGGGCTATAACTATTCATTTCCAACCACCGTGCAAATCAATCATAACATAAAGCATATGATATGTTTTTTTATTCAATCGCTTGTTAATGTGAATAAAAAATTGTCCCTACAATTAATGTCATGTACGCATAGGGGTCATGGGGCAGAGTCCCCTGCCCAGACAGCGGCAAACCCCGATGAAATGTAAGAAACTACACTTAGATCTCTGTAGAAAAACATCACTCTTTGACAATTTTTATCAAAAAACAAAATATTTTCAACATTTCGATCTATAAGCCTTCTTACTAGAACAACTTTTGTTCCTTTTTCGAATGTTACCAACAACTTAACTATTAACTTTGAATAACAGAAACCCCACTTCCTCAAGACAAATTAGTTAACACTTAAAAAATAATATATAAGACCCAATAGACATCAAAATCAATGGTTAACATTTAATTAGTGGTTGAGAGGAACATATTATTACATATGTTTAACAAATTAACCACACACAGTTTATTAAGTAGATTACCTGTATCATATATACATAAGACAGATCAAATAAATCAAATCAAACAGCATGTATCTCATACAATCGCATAAACCAATCAATTTAATCCTGAATCCGTATTGTACAAGTGGCTCCACTATCAGTGTTGGGATGCCGGTACACCCCATGGTGCAATGGAAAAATATTATTCCGGTGATATACAACCATGGATCCAAGTACGAGGAACGAATCGGGTTGAAACAAGGTTGAAAATATACCTTTTCAATCTAATTCTCTTGTGCAATGTCGATCCCAAGCCACAACAAAATTGCTTCGACCTTTACGTAGTCCATCTAGTCAATGAATGAACAACAAATATTCTTTTGAACCTTTCAGAGAGAATTTTAAAAAATGGCTACTAAACCATCTTTTTTCTTTCTTTCTTTTCTTTTTTTTTTTTTGGTAACCTACACACATTTTGGGATTGTATTCCTTTTTCTTAATGTCACATAATAAAAATGGAATAATTATTTTTTTCATTTTTAGAGAAACATACTAAAAATATTAAAAAATTATATTATTTCCAAAAAAATATTAACTTCCCTATTTTTATCTTTGACTGAAATTAGTACAACTATTTATTTTAATAATTTTGGCAAACTATATTCAGTTAATATTTTATATGAATCAAATTCATATATTATTTTTAACTATGTTCTCTATCTGTGTACAACAAGTTTGTACATATAATGCGTTTAATATTTAACTATCAAATTAAATTAATTCATGTGACAACTAAACACAATACCAACTGTGTTTGGATTCTGTTCCCCTCAACCATGGGGTGTGACCTTGTAGGCTATTGTAACTTTAGTAGTAATAGAAGAACATTTCTAATGTTACAAGCAATAAGTGGCATCTAGCAATGTATCATTGCTACCCAAGTTACAAGAAGTCGAGATTCAATATTACCTGTCGAAACCTCTTTAAAAATGGAGAGGGTATTTTGAAAATGGGAGTCGCCACCAACCTTTTAAAGTGTGATTGGATCACTTTATAAAACATTTTGGTCTACGAAATTATGAGAAAACAGGTTCGGGAGTCAGTTACGCACAAGGAAGGATTAGCACCCTCGTAACGCCCAAAATTGGTACCAAATTGAATATTTTCATCTTAATGTCAAAAGCTTGAAAAAATTTAGCAATAAGATCTCTTTTAAAACCATAATAATCTGAGTTGAAAGTCAAAATTCTTTCATTCCAAAAGACTGCGAACATCATATCCAGCGTAACTGGACACGATATTCATAAACTTTCGTAACAAAAAAAAATCTCGTAATCTGTAAAATCTCGTAATTTGTAAAATCTATTAAAAGGATATTTTAGATATTTAGACAAATGGAAAATCGCAACCCAGCATGTTAGGGTACTATTTCTCGAATTCCTAAATACAAAAGACATTGCCTTGTTTTTTAAAATTCCTTTTGATTAAAAGAAATAAGAAAACGATGATGCATTTAACCTATTACAAAAGATCAACGTTGGATTAATTAAGCTACCTATTTTAACATTTCATGCAAATATAATGTTGCAAATGGTAAATATGACATAAATCACACAATACACTTTAGCATTTCATACATACATAATCACAAATAACATGAATATACACATTATCATTTTATGCAAAAATACAAAATGGCAAAAATAATGAATATATCAGTACAAATTAAACATACATAATAATATTTCATGCGAATATATTTTTAAAATAACAACATAAATGACCAATTTGCATGCGCATATAGAGCTGATCATGGGTTGGTGCCCGGCCTACCCAAGGCCCCTTAGAAAAATGGGAGGGTTTGGGTAAAAATATAGGCCCGAAAAATGGGCTTGGGCAAAAAAAGAGGCCCGTTTAGAAAACGGGCCGGGCCTCGGGTAAGAGTTTTTTAGCTCGGGCCAGGCCCGGCCTGGCCCAAATTATATATTAATATATTTTTTATTTTATTTTTAATTATTTTAAATTTTTAATATAACTATTTTTTATTATATTGTTAATTTGCGTATTGTTTTAAGAATTGTTTTAGTATTATTTTTATTTGTTTTGATATTTGTTTTTATTTTTTTAAATATATTTGATTTATTATATTTTTAATTTTTTTATTTAATGAAATAAGAAAAAAAATTAATATGGGCCAGGCCAGGTCGGGCTCGGGCTTAGTAATTTTATTTCGGGCTGGGCTTGGACAAAATTTTAGGCCCATATTTTGGGCTGGGCTAGGCTCGGGCCTAGTAGATGGACCTAAAATTTTGTCTGGGCCCGGCCCAGCCCGAACCCGGCCCGGCAAGGCCCATGATCACCTCTATGCGCATATAACAATAAATAAACAACATGAAAAATAATAAATAATTTATGAGATGAAATTAATGTGTTAAAACAATGCCTAATAAATACAAAAAAGGGATAAAAACAAAATAAAACAAAAAAATATTAAGCCATATATAAGTAATAATAAAAATTTTAAAAAATATATTATATATTATAGTAGCTTGCTATACTTATAAAATAATATGTTAAATTGGGGTAAAATTTTGTAGTAAATTTTAAACATAGACATATATATGTATTAGTTTATAATAATTTACAAGTGTTATTTTTTATATACCAATAAATAATAGATTATGAAATAATATATATAATAAAAAGAAGATATTATAAGGAATAATATATAATAAAATATGATATATAATATAAAAATAAAATATAATGAAATATAAATACTATCATATAAATAAATATATAAATAAAATATAATGAAATATAAATACTATCATATAAATAAGGATAATATATATATACTACTATTAAATAATAATTTTTTTAAAGTTTTACATAATTAATGAATAATAAAATAATACATAAAATATAAAAATGCAAGGAATAATATATAGTAAAATATATAATGTATACTAAAATTTATAAATAAAATGTATAATAATGTAAACTATATGATAGATAATATATAAAATAAAAAAATGATATGATAAGTAAAAATATAGTAAAATAAATAATATATATATAGTAAATATATATAACATATAATAAAATATGAATATAATAGAATAAATAATATACATAATAAAAATATAACATATAATAAAATTTATAAAAATGTATATAATATTATAAATAATATATATTATTTTCCATATAATTAATGTTTATAAAAATAAATAATACATATATTATTTTAAAATAAATTAAATATATATAAAAAGGACTAAAATCGAATTTAATTTAAAAAAACTAGGGCTAACTACAAATAAATGAAAATTTGGACTTAATTAAAATACACATCAAAATCTGAGGGACTCATTGGGCAATTAGCCCTAATCCCTAAAAACGACGTCGTTCTCCAGAATAGATTTTAATGGCCATCGGGACTAAATTGAATTAAATATAAGAGGTTAGGGCCAATTTAAAATAAAGAAAATGAAATCATAAATTTAAAAAAATGGAAGGATCGATTGGGCAATTTGCCCATTTATCAAAAACACGCGGATCCTCCCCGGGTCATCGGGGTCAACACGCGGATCCTCTGTTGAAACGGTGCCGTTTAGTGCTTATTGAGCTAAGTCAAAACAACACCATTTTTGTAATGCTATATATGTTAAAACTGAACCCAAAATTCATTTCGTTATTAGTTTTAGAAAAAAAAAACTTTGAGATCCTTTGAAAGAGGAGAAAAGGGGGGGCCTCCGGCCCCGGCCTCTGGCCTCCGGCCACTGGACTTCAAGTGCCCACGTGCTATACGCGCCACCGTACATGGTGGCTGGAAGGCTAAAAGCCTTCGTTCCTCTCGGCGAATCGCAGGTAACCTCTTCTCCTTCTTACACTTAAGCCCTTTTAAAAAAAAAAATGATTTATATGCGTTGAACAGAAAAGAAAAAAAATATAACAAAATCACCTTTTTCAAGTAAACAACTGCTTCTTATTTCTTTCTTCTGTGTATATATGTATGTATCTTTTTAGTATCTGTAAAAAAAAATCCGTGCTTGTTACAGTGGAATGATTCGGCTTTTATAGCCTCTATTTACAAGTTTGGCTTATTCCCTATTCAATTTCTTGCCTTGTTTGCTGTGTTCTTCTTTCTTTTTTTGCAGGTGACGATGAGGAGACTAGCGATGATCGGGCACTGATAACGGCACACCGGCGTTGATTCAGGCGTCAATCATGGCGTGATACGGGGTCTGGAAACACGGCGTCGATGGTGGATCACTGCGAGACGAACGGACGCGTCTGTTGGGGTGTTTGCTGCGCCTAGGGTTTGTGAAACCCTAGGCCTTTCCGTCTTCTATTAACAGTTTAGGCCTCTTGGGCCCCGTTTGTTTTTGGGTTAAGGGTGTAACGGGTACTGGGTAGTGGTATAATCGGGTGTGGGCTTATTGGGTTGTAACCGGGTTTTGGCTTTTGTACATGGACTGTATAAACTTTAATAAATTTTTGTTTTTGTTATTTTCATTTATTCATGGGCCGGGTAGAAATGGGCTACTACAGCTGCCCCTCTTTGCTCATTGTCGTGTAACGATGATAGAGCAAAGACTATAAAAGGACCCATTTTGCCCGGTCTGGCCCAATCTTGAGATCTTTCTTCAAATGGCCTTCAACCTATCTGCAACTTCAGAGGTATTGGACTATAAATATGATAGCTTCAATTTGCTTCACTATAACTTCAGGAAGGCAATATCTGCTATCTTCAACCTGCTCCCTGCAACCTCAGGGATGTCATGTTGATATCTTCGATCTGCTCTTTGACAATACAGAGACGCCAAATCTGCTATCCTTGATTTGCTCTCTGGCGATACAGAGATGCCAAATCTGTTATCTTCGATCCGCTCTCTGTCAATACAGAGACGCCAAACATGTTATCTTTGATCTGCTCTCTGATAATACAGAGACGCCAAATCTGTTATTTTCGATCTGCTCTTTACCAATACAGAGATGCCAAATCTGCTATCTTCGATCTGCTTTCTGACAATACAGAGACGCCAAATCTGCTATCTTCGATTTGCTCTCTGACAATACAGAGATGCCAAATCTGCTATCTTCGATTTGCTCTTCGACAATATAGAGATGCCAAATTTGCTATTTTCGATCTATTCCCTGACAATACAGAGACGCCAAATCTGCTATCTTCGATTTGCTCTCCGACAATACAGAGATGCCAAATTTGCTATTTTCGATCTGTTCCCTAACAATACAGAGATGTCAAATCATCTTCAGCGTAAACACGTGAAAGCCAAATCTGCTATGTCTTCGATCTGCTCCTTGTAAACGCAAGGATGCCAAATCATCTTGGATCTGCTTCGATGCAAAAACATCCGAAGGTTAGATCTGCTATGTCTTTGATTTGCTCTTCGTCGAATATGGAGATGCCAAATCTATTTCTTCGATTTGTTCTCTGACAATACAGAGATAACAAATCATCTTAGATCTACTTCAGCGTAAACACATGAAATCCAAATCTACTATGTCTTTGATCTGCTCCTTGTAAATGGAAGGATGCCAAATCATCTTGGATCTACTTTGATGTGAAAACATTCAGAGGTTAGATCTGCTATGCTTTAGCCTGTTACCCTACTACTTAAGGGGTTAAGGTGCATCAATCTTCATTGTCCTTTGAAGGACATAACCTGTATAATGTGTATGAGTTCGTGCCTAATGATTAGGATGCTATGATCGAAGTGAGTCAAATGCTCCTAATTAAACCTGTTATCATGCAAAATGTTTATGAATATGACCCCTATTCCAGACGTCACCAATCATTCCTTCGTCGAAGTTTATCTCGAAGTATCATTCCTACTCAGCCTGTGGGTTTGTACCATTCTTCAAATGCTATGACCCACCGAAAATGTCTGTAAGATGATCCTCTCCTAGGATCGAATCATTTGATTTGTCCAATCATCATTTGGACTAAAGAAAGAATTTCCTCAAAACCTCACTTACGTGAATTCCTCGAACAATTGTTCTATTTTAGTTTCTTGTATTATCCATAAATTTCCAGAATTATGAACAAAACTTCATTTGTGAAAATTATTTAGTTCATCTATCATTATTTTAATGCAACATACTTTAAGAATAATGGAAGATGAATTTAATCTTGAGAATAATGAACTTGTCAAAAATACAAAGGAAATTAATTTGATAGCCTATCTTTGAGAAGAAAGAATCTAAAGATAGCAAACAGGACAAAAGTTAGATGCCCTAGATATCACCGCTTGAGCGTCTATACACCAACTCCATGAATACTTTCTTGAGTTCAACATGTGTTTAAAAGATCCAAAGTACTTTGTTGATGCACCGATATGCAACGCGCTTCGCTTTTTGTTGAATCCAATATAGCAAGATCACCGTGTGCTCTTCAAAATTTGAGCTGCCCTTTCGGGTTTTCAACTCAAAACCCTTTTGGTCACAAGGCGCCCTTTGCGGGTTTTCACCTTGGATTCTCCTCTCCTTTAGACAAAGTACTTTTTGACTGAGTCTGAATTCACTAGATTGGGTAAACTCTTCCCATCCATTTCTATTAAGATCAATGCACCCCCAGAGAAGGCCTTTTTCATGACATACGACCCTTCCCAATTTGGCATCCATTTTCCTCTAAAGTCCTTCTGAATGGGAATGATCTTTTTTAGCACAAGATCCCCCTCATGGAATTCTCTTGGTCGCACTTTCTTGTCATAAGCTCGCATCATTCGCTTTTGATACATCTGACCATGACGAATGGCCCTTAGCCTCTTTTCCTCAATCAAGTTCAACTGATCATATCGCGATTGTATCCATTCAGCTTCATCCAATTTTATGTCTGACAAGACTCGGAGAGACGGTATTTCCACTTCAATGGGTAACAATGCTTCCATCCCATAAACCAACGTGAAAGGAGTTGCCCTAGTAGAGGTTCTGATAGATATTCGATAGGCAAAGAGTGCAAACGGTAGTTTCTCATGCCAATCTCTATAAGTCTCAGTCATCTTCCCCACTATCCTCTTGATGTTCTTGTTGGATGCTTCTACTGCCCCATTCATTTTTGGGCGATACGGAGAAGAGTTATGATGCTTAATCTTGAACTGACTGCAAACTTCTGCTATCATTCTGTTGTTCAAGTTCAATGCATTGTCTGATATGATCCTTTCAGGCATCCCATACCGACAAATGATCTCTTTCTTCAAGAATCGACTTACAACTGACTTAGTAACATTTGCATAAGAAGCAGCCTCTACCCACTTCGTGAAGTAATCAATGACCATAAAAATAAAGCGATGCCCATTTGAAGCTTTTGGTGATATTGGCCCAATGACATCCATGCCCCACATGGAAAAAGGCCATAGAGAAGTCATAACATGTAGAGGTGAATGTGGTACATGAATCTTGTCTCTATAGATCTGACATTTATGGCATTTCTTGGCGTAGTTGATACAATCACCTTCCATAGTAGACCAATAATATCCAAACCTCATGATTTGTCTAGCCATCATGAAACCATTAGCGTGTGTCCCACAAACACCCTCGTGAACTTCCTCCAAGATTAACTTAGCTTCCACGGCGTCAACACATCTCAACAGTACTTGGTCCTTTCTTCTTTTGTACAAGATGTCCCCATCCAAAATGTAATCGCAAGCTAATCTCCTTAAAGTTCGCTTATCATTTTCAGTTGCCTGTTCTGGGTATTTACAATCTCTCACATATCGCAATATATCCTGATACTAGGGGTTATCATCCTTTTCTTCTTCCTCAATGTTACAACAGTGAGCTGGAGCCTCAAAGATACTCATCTGAATGGGTTTCATCTCCTCCTCTTTATTCACTTTAATCATTGAAGCCAAGGTTGCTAGAGCATCTGCCATCTGGTTTTCGGCTCGTGGGATATAATTGAAAGTGATGTTATCGAACTCCTCAAGTAGCCCTAAAACTACCTTTAGATAATTGATCAATTTAGGATCCTTCGTCTCCCATTCACCTTTAAGCTGGTAAATTACCAACACAGAGTCTTCATATACTTTCAAGGTTCTTATTCCTCGCTCTATAGCCGCTCGGAGTCCCATGATACACGCTTCATACTCAGCCATATTGTTTGTGAAATCAAAATCCAACTTGCACGTGAATGGATAATAATCGCCATTTGGGGATACCAAGACTGCCCCAATTCCATTTCCCACCGCATTGGATGCCCTATCAAAGCTCAACTTTCAAGGATAATCCTCTTTAGTTGCTACGCACATCAACTCCTTATTTGGAAAATCAAAATTCAACGGCTCATAGTCCTCTAGAGCTCTACTAGCCAGAAATTCTGCTATCGCGCCTCATTTTATAGCCTTCTGGCTCACATAGATTATGTCAAACTCTAACAGCAGAATTTTCCACCTCGCCATTCTCCCATTCAAAGCTGTTGACTCATCATATACTTCAAAGGATCAAGTTTTGAAATAAGCCAAGTGGTATGATATAGTATGTACTGTCTTAACCTTCGAGTCATCCAGATTAAAGCACAACACAATTTCTCAATTGGTGAATATATCATCTCACACTCTGTGAATTTCTTACTGACGTAGTATATCGCCTTCTCCTTTCTTCCCGACTCGTCATGTTGGCCAAGCACACATCTCATAGAATTACTAAACACTAATAAGTACAAAATTAATGATCTATTTGGACTAGGCGGAGATAATACTGGAGCATTTAACAAGTATTGCTTAACCTTATCAAAAGCATTCTGGCATTCCTCATCCCAAGTACCTTGGTTGTGTTTTCTAAGGAGGTGAAATATAAGATCACATTTCTCGGTTAATTGTGAAATAAATCGAGCAATATAATTCAATCTTTCAAGAAAACCCTGAACTTCCTTCTGAGTACGTGGTGGAGGCAATTCTCGTATAGCTCTAACTTTGTCTGAGTCAACTTCTATTCTCTTTTCACTGACCACAAAGCCTAATAACTTCCCTGACCTAGCTCCGAAGATGCACTTTGCCAGATTAAGCTTCAACTGAAATTTCCTTAATCTCAGAAACAACTTCCTCAAAACTTCAATATGTTCCTTCTCTGTTCGAGATTTAGCAATCATGTCATCAACATGCACCTCAATTTTTTTGTGCTTCATATCGTGAAATAAAGTCACCATAACCCTTTGGTATGTTGCCCCTGCAATGTTTAGCCCGAAGGGCATTACCTTGTAACAAAAGGTGCCCCACAATGTTATGAAGGTGGTTTTAGCCATGTCCTCATGATGCATCTTTATCTAATTGTACCCTGAGAAACCATCCATGAAGGAGAACAACGAATATCCCACTGTATTGTCTACTAAAGTGTCTATGTGTGGCAGAGGGACATTATCTTTTGGGCTAGCTTTGTTCAGATCTCTGTAATCAACGTACATTCGTACCTTCCTATACTTCTTAGGGACTGGTACAATGTTAGCTACCCATTCAGAGTACTTCACCTCTTGTAGGAATCCTGCATCGAACTACTTCTTGACTTCGTCCTTTGTTTTCAATACGATATCTGGCCTCATTCTTCGCAACTTCTATTGGACTGGCTTACAATCCTGTCTTATTGGAAGACGATGCACCACAATATCAGTATTTAACCCTGGCATTTCTTGATAGGACCATATGAAGATATCCTTGAACTCACATAGCAACTCAATCAGTCCTTACCTTGTGTCCTCGGTAATATGCGTGCCAATTTTCACCTCTTTCCCTTCCTCTAGGGCTACATTCTCTATTGCCTCTTTCTCATCGGGCATGATTTGTTTCTCCTCCTTTTTTACCATCCTCAACAGATCCAGAGACACATCACAATCCTGGACATCTCCAAAATCCTGAGATTCCTCTAAACACATGTCTTGCTCGTGAGAAAAATCAGGATTTGTAATATCAGTGCTCATGTCATTGATATCTAGGGATCTGTGAAGTATAAAGAATATACAAAGAATGAATGAATTTAAGAATCATTATTTATGTGCTATGAATGAAAGAATAAGAATTGCAAGAGTTTAACGGAATATTGGTTGATAAAAATGAAACAATACTCGTTCAAATTGATAAAAGTTATGTTTTATTAAAAAATAATAGATGATCGTAAGCCCATTTCACAAATGTAATCCTATTACTCCTAGGCTCTAGAGTAACAAGAACGTTTCGAGAATTACTCTGAAAAATTCCTAAAGACTACAGGAAGTTCCTCCACAGTCCAATTGTTCAGAGAGCTTACCGGTCCGTAAGGGCGAATGCCCTCAAGGTTTCCTTGCTTCGATCCTTCGTCGTGTATAGCATTAATCTGATGACTTTCTTCTATAAGTAACCCTCCCGATATGAAGGTTTGGGATATTGGAGGGAATGTCATTGGTTCCCACTCCACTTCTCTTCCATTAAGGGGCGCCTTTCTTCCCTCTTGGCGCTTCTCAACTTCCTTCCTCCTTTGCTTATAGTCTGGTTTGAAGCCTAGACCAAAGCGATCTCTCTTCTCTTTCAGTCCTGGGATTTGTGTCCCTCCTTGCAGGTATTTTCCTAACCCTCTTCCTAGTAAGACTCCCATTCCCACCATTATTTGTACAGCCATCCTCGTAGCTCTTGCTATCTTTGGCACCGGTAGCTCACTCCCTTCTGAAATGAAGGTTGCATTCACAAATTCTAAAGAGAAAAAGGAACACTCAATAAACTCTTCGTTCGTCTCGACATAAGGGGCCTTACTAGTGACTGCGGCTATAATGTCCTCCTCTGCATTGATGGTTACTAACCGCCCATCCGTCATTAACTTTAATTTCTGGTGCAACGATGAGGGCACCACTCCCGCTGAGTGTATCCATGGCCTCCCTAATAAGCAATTGTAGGAGGGCTTGATATCCATCACCAAGAAGCCTATTTCGTATATACTTGGCCCAATTTCCAAGGGGATGCCAATCCTTCCCATCACCTTCCTTTCTGTACCGTCAAAGGCTCTTACCATATTTTGACATGTCTTCATGTGAGAATTGTCAATGGGTAATCTGTTCAATGTAGACAACGGTAGAACATTTAAGGCCGATCCATTATCGACAAGCACGCTTGGGAGTGTGTACCCCTTACATCGAGTGGTGATGTGCAAGGCCTTAGTTGACCCCCTACCCCCCGGTGGGATTTCGTCATCATTAAAGTAGATAAAATTATCCGCACTTATGTTTTTCACCAACCGGTCCAGCTTGTTAACGGATATGTCATGGGTGACATATGTTTCATTGAGCACCTTCATCAATGCATCCCGATGCACCTCAGAACTCAGAAGTAGAGCCAATACTGATATGCGAGCAGGCTGCCTACGCAACTGCTCGACCAAGCTATACTCGCTATGCTTAAGGAACTTTAGAAATTCCTTAGCCTCCTCCTCCTTTACTGGCTCATTGACAGGAACTTTAGCCTCTTTCTCCTTCTCTGCACTAACATCCTTTGTTTTTGTGGGCTCCATTTTGACGCCCACCGTATCATACCGCTTCCCACTCTACGTATGGGAACCCTCAACTTGTACATCCTTAGACGTGTCTGGCTATACTCTCTCTCTTCCTAAGATGTCACATGCGATCATAAATCCATGGTACCTCTTGCTATCCTTATAAGGGAAAAGCGTAGGCTTATGGATAATGACCTTAGGCACTGCGTTGTGCCCCACTTCATTATTCCCAACAGGAAATAATAATCCTTGGCCGGCTAGTTCCTTTCTGTTCATCCTCCAGCACATATACTTTTTTTTCACAAGAGCTACCTTCAAAAATTTGTAGCTCTTTGTTGTCTATAAAGCCTTGCACTAAGGCCTTAAATTCTTCACAATCTTGAACTTCATGTCCTTTCTCATGGAACTCACCATAGTTCCTTGTTTCTCTTCTCTCGTTTTTAGAGGTTAACATACCTCTCTTCATCATCTCCTCCCAAATCACCTTCATAGGCATCCTTACCTCAGCAACATCTTCCTTCATTCTCCTCTCACTGGCTTCGCCAATGGCATTCACTCCTTGATCGCTATGATTTGGCAATGGGTTTTCAGTATTAGGGGTATTGTCGAACTTCACTACCCCTATCTTAATAAACCTCTCTACGGCTTTCTTAAAACTGGTACAGTTTTTGATCGAATACCCCGATATTCTAGCATGGTATTCGCATCTGGCGTTTGCGTTATACCATTTGGGATATGAGGGCTACAGTGGTGTCAAGTGAAAAGGAGAAATAGCATGTGCATCGTATAAGCTTTGATAAAGTTCACGATACGTTACGGGGATAGGTGTGAATTTCATCCTTTCAGAATTCTGCCTTGTACCCGAATCCTACCTTTAAGAACTCTGTTGCTCAACAGCAGCTGTTTTAGGTTGACCAACTGTGATTGCCCTCGTGTTGAAGGTGCTTGTGTTATTCACTTCACTATCCTTTCTCTTTGGGGCCAATCTTTTGGTCGCTTCCCCTTCGATTTTGCCACCCCTTATGGCATTCTCGATCATCTCTCCCACCATGACTATATCCACAAAGCTTTTAGTGGTGCTTCCAATCATGTGAGTGATGAATGGAGCCTTTAGAGTGTTGATGAACAACATGGTAGTCTTCTTCTCCAACAACGATGGTTGAACTTGCATTGCCACCTCTCTCCATCTCTGTGCATATTGCCTAAAATTTTCATTAGGCTTTTTCTCCATGTTTTGCAGCGTGATCCTATCCGGAGTCATGTCAGTCACATGATTGTACTGCTGCATGAAGGCTTGTGCAAGATCCATCCATTAACTTATTTTGGCCCGGCTCAGTTGATTATACCACTTGGCCGCTGCCCTAACCAAACTATCCTGAAAACAATGGATCAATAATTGATCATTGTTTACATAACTAGTCATCCGTCTGCAGAACATGGTAATATGGGCTTCCGGGCAAGTAATCCTATTGTACTTCTTGAATTCCGGCATTTTGAACTTATGGGGAAGCACCAAATCCAGGACTAAACTTAAGTCCTTAGCATCTATTCCCTGACGATTATTAGCGTTTTCTAGTGCCCTAAATTTCTCCTCTAACCATCTGCAATGTTCCTTTAATTGCCTTGATGATTAGAGTCTCATTTCTTCCCTCTCAGCTACATCTAGATTGGGGATAACTGGGTTGGCAGGATTGTCTCCAGGATTGAAACCCAAACCAGTTTGAAAGTTCATGGGTATTCCAGTATCAACTTGACCTTGTTGAGGCCTAATTGTGACAGACGGCCCTCGGGGATATGCCTCAAGTTGGGTCTGCACATGAGGCGGGGTAAAACCCGGAGGACGATCCTCTCCCCTTCGGTAATGGTCATAGGGGCCTTTCCTTTATCCGTTGCCCCCTTCAAAAACTGAGCCATCTCAGCCATCATATTCCTCTGAGTCTCTAACATTTGATCCTTCATCTCTTGTTGGATATTTGCCAGTTGCTCCTGCAACTGCTCTTGCATTTCTTTCTGAATCTGCTCAAGTCTTTGATCCATATTCTTTTACTTAGCGCGTGTACCGTAAGGATGTGTTGCTTCCAGGTTTTCTTTCTCTTACTCTCTCTTTCTCCCTAATAATTTAAACTAATTAGGGTCTTTCTATGAATTTTAATGCATATGATGCAATGAGATGTAAATGCATGAATGCAAAAGATATCGATTCTGATTCAATTTCTTTTAGAAAATGTTATTTAAGAAACAAAAATCTTTATACAAAATGGATTACAAATACGCCTTTGCCCTCAGGCCTAGAGTTTTAACCCTATCTAATAACAAATCTAACTCTTGACCTTTATCTGACACTGACTCATATTTTGTGCTTAATACATTGGCTTGCATTGCCATATCTTGCAGATGGTCAGCAACCTCTCTAATTTGAATTATGGCTTCTCCCATGAGATAATCTCTATCTTCCACTTGATCCCAAAGATGGTGAAGTTCTCCCTTCCACTATTCTTCTCTTGCCTCGAGCTGCTCAATCTGTAGCTCACAGTCCTGTAGTGCTTCCAACCCTCCAATATTGTGCTTCATTTCCTCGATCTTATCCAAGCTTGCCTTTAACTCGATCGCAGAGTTACGACTTCGGTGATGATGAAGAGATCGTCTGAGCTCAGCCACCTTAGTTTTTAATCCTTGATTTTCCTTTTCTACGGCCTGATTACGCGACTGCATCTCTTGGAACTTTTTCTCCCAATACTCGGTTTTGATCATTTCCTCTTGGATCTCTTGCTGCCACTGCTCTAAAGATCTCTCTAATCCAACCCTTTTCAACGTTACCTGGGCCTTCTTGTAATTTGTCTTTAAATCATCTTGATCTTTCTCTTTTCTTTTTTCACCTCCTCGACTTCCATCTTTTGAACATCAACATCAAGACTCAAGTACATTTTTTCCTCTTCGAGCTTCTCAATCCTCTTTTCAAGCTCCGAATTCTTTCTCTCAGACTCTTGCTTCATAACCTCCAACTCTGATGGAATCACTCGTAAGCTCTCCTCTAATGATCGAGCCACCCCTAAAATTGGCCTAGGGACATTATCGTTGACTCTCCTACTAAACCACCCTTTATACTCAAGGGTTGACGTAGAGCCTACGGTCAAGATCTTCATACAGAAAGGCTTCTTCCAAACCTCAGAAATCTCTCGCATCCTCTTCTTATAGTGATCTCCTTTATAAGAGAAATTACTCTGAGCTAAACCCTGTGTAGCCGGTATGAACTGCCTCACTCGATATTGCCTTAGAACAAGCAATGGTGCATATCCAACAACTCCCCAAATTTCTGGCAGAGGGACCCAATCAAAACTGCCATAGCGGTAAAGGACTTCACTAGGAACCAACCAAGGAGCCTTCCATATAACATCTTCCTCTCAAAGATTCTGAAGAATGTCTATCCACCTCTCCTCTGAAATGTCATCTCTTCTAGGCTTGTCCACTGCTTCCTTTAGAGGAGAGTAGTCTTTGAAGAACACTCGGCAAGGAACCTTATCAACCTTCCAAAAATGAGTGTGAAACCAAACCAACAACAACTGTGCACACCTAATGAACCTTCCTTCACCAGCTTTTCGACATGCGCTCAAGGATCTAAACGTCTCAGCTAGGATTGCAGGCATAGGTGTGTTCTGTTTACCAAGTTGATCGAATAAATCTGCAACTGCCTCATCTATGTGTCCCAAAGCCTTTAGGAAGATCACTAAACCATAAATACTTAAAGCCAGGACATCAACCCTTTTCTTTATGTCTGGATGTGTCGATATCAAATCCCTCAAAACGGCCCATGGAACGCACTTACTATCACCCTTTTGCTGCACACGAGCTATAGCCCACTGCTCACTCATCCTAGTAATTATTACCAACTTTTTCATAAAAGTTGGAAGGCTAGCAGGCCTAACATAAGCCTTGTGACCCTGAATCCTCGGGCAACACAGTAAAGTCGTATATTCCTCCAAAGTAGGTACAAGATCAACATAACCAAATGTAAAGCAACTATAAGCAGGGTTCCAGATCTGTACCATAGCTCGAAACAAGTGCCTATCTACTTTGACGTCTAGCAAATATGGAAGGTCTCCATAATTCTGATAGAAAAGCTGCTTAGCCTCGTTATCCCATTGGGCCCAAATGTCTCTCAACTCCCAAAACTCATTTTGCGTCAAATTAATACGAGTGAAGTCCCATAACCCTGATGTATGCCCCTCAGTGACACTATCTCCTTTCTCTAACTGGGTTTTTTCTGACCAGGTACAGACAGAGGCATTGTCCTCCACTTTATCAAGATATTCGTTCCCCATTACAAAACTTTCTAACCTAGAAATTGAACCGTGAATTGATACCTTTGAATGTTGAATGTCATGCAATGATAGCAAAACAAAATAAATTAGTATCGTATAAAAGTATAACAAACAAACACTTATAAGGGTAGTTTACTAAGAGTTATCACCATAATCCCTAGGGTAAGCGCTTAAAGTTCACTATATGAGTTTCAGTTCTGAAGCGAGGGTACCTGAACTAGTAGATTCCTCGGTCCTCACCCATTATAGGCTCATATAGACC
Organism: Gossypium anomalum; assembly: GCA_025698475.1. Lineage (NCBI taxonomy): Eukaryota > Viridiplantae > Streptophyta > Magnoliopsida > Malvales > Malvaceae > Gossypium > Gossypium anomalum. Next base: position 49,072,542 of record CM046963.1, read on the forward strand.
AAGTTCAGTTCAGGGGGACACATTTCCCTATGGCTATACGGAGATGAAAATATCACGAAGACATAGGTATAGTATCCCGGAAGCAATCCACTGGCTCATACGGAGGTGAAAACGTCACGAAAACGTAGCTTTTCACTCCCACCTAAGGGTGCGACCACAACGGTCATGCAAATGCAATGTACATCAACAGGATAACAAACATATGCAGCAAACACATGTAAAAAAAACTTAAATTTTCCAAACTTCTGACATTAAGACAGAAAATAATCAATTTCTTTGCTTGACTCTCTTTATGTCCCCAGTGGAGTCGCCAAGCTGTCGAAACCTCTTTAAAAATAGAGAGGGTATTTTGAAAACGGAAGTCGCCACCAACCTTTTAAAATGTGATTGGATCACTTTATAAAACATTTTGGTCTACGAAATTACGAGAAAACAGGTTCGGGAGTCAGTTACACACGATGAAGGATTAGCACCCTCGTAACGCCCAAAATTGGTACCAAATTGAATATTTTCATCTTAATGTCAAAAGCTTGAAAAAATTTAGCAATAAGATCTCTTTTAAAACCATTATAATTTGAGTTGAAAGTCAAAATTTTTTCGTTCCAAAAGAATGCGAACATCACATCCAGCGTAATTGGACACGATATTCATAAACTTTCGTAACAAAAAAAAAAAATCTCGTAATCTGTAAAATCTCGTAATTTTTAAAATCTATTAAAAGGATATTTTAGATATTTAGACAAATGGGAAATCGCAACCCAGCATGTTAGGGTACTATTTCTCGAATTCCTAAATACAAAAGACATTGCCTTGTTTTTTAAAATTCCTTTTGATTAAAAGAAATAAGAAAACAACGATGCATTTAACCTATTACAAAAAGATCAACGTTGGATTAATTAAGCTACCTATTTTAACATTTCATGCAAATATAATGTTGAAAATGGTAAATATGACATAAATCACACAATATACTTTAGCATTTCATACATATATAATCACAAATAACATGAATATACACATTATCATTTTATGCAAAAATACAAAATGGCAAAAATAATTAATATATCAGTACAAATTAAACATATATAATAATATTTCATGCGAATATATATTTAAAATAACAACATAAATGACCAATTTGCATGCGCATATAACAATAAATAAACAACATGAAAAATAATAAATAATTTATGAGATGAAATTAGTGTGTTAAAACAATGCCTAATAAATACAAAAAAGGGATAAAAACAAAATAAAACAAAAAAATATTAAGCCATATATAAGTAATAATAAAAATTTTAAAAAATATATTATATAATATAGTAGCTTGATATACTTATAAAATAATATGTTAAATTGGGGTAAAATTTTGTAGTAAATTTTAAACATAGACAGATATATGTATTAGTTTATAATAATTTACAAGTGTTATTTTTTATATACCAATAAATAATAGATTATGAAATAATATATATAATAAAAAGAAGATATTATAAGGAATAATATATAATAAAATATGATATATAATATAAAAATAAAATATAATGAAATATAAATACTATCATATAAATAAATATATAAATAAAATATAATGAAATATAAATACTATCATATAAATAAGGATAATATATATACTATTATTAAATAATAATTTTTTAAATTTTTACATAATTAATGAATAATAAAATAATACATAAAATATAAAAATGCAAGGAATAATATATAGTAAAATATATAATGTATACTAAAATTTATAAATAAAATGTATAATAATGTAAACTATATGATAGATAATATATAAAATAAAAAAATGATATGATAAGTAAAAATATAGTAAAATAAATAATATATATATATAGTAAATATATATAACATATAATAAAATATGAATATAATAGAATAAATAATATACATAATAAAAATATAACATATAATAAAATTTATAAAAATGTATATAATATTATAAATAATATATATTATTTTTCATATAATTAATGTTTATAAAAATAAATAATACATATATTATTTTAAAATAAATTAAATATATATAAAAAGGACTAAAATTGAATTTAATTTAAAAAAACTAGGGCTAACTACAAATAAATGAAAATTTGGACTTAATTAAAATACACTTCAAAATCTGAGGGACTCATTAGGCAATTAACCCTAATCCCTAAAAATGACGTCGTTCTCCAGAATAGATTTTAATGGCCATCGAGACTAAATTGAATTAAATATAAGAGGTTAGGGCCAATTTAAAATAAAGAAAATGAAACCATAAATTTAAAAAAAAGGAAGGATCGATTGGGCAATTTGCCCATTTATCAAAAACACGCGGATCCTCCCCGGGTCATCGGGTCAACCCGCGGATCCTCTGTTGAAACGTTGTCGTTTATTGCTTATTGAGCTAAGTCAAAACAACACCGTTTTTGTAATGCTATATATGTTAAAACTGAACCCAAAATTCAATTCGTTATCAGTTTTCGAAAAAAAAAACTTTGAGATCCTCTAAAAGAGGAGAAAAGGGGGGGCCTCCGGCCCCAGCCTCTGGCCTCCGGCCACTGGACTTCAAGCGCCCACGCGCTATATGCGCCGCCGTACACGGTGGATGGAAGGCTAAAAGCCTTCGTTCCTCTCGGCGAATCGCAGGTAACCTCTTCTCCTTCTTACACTTAACCCCTTTTTAAAAAAAATGATTTATATGCATTGAACAGAGAAGAAAAAAAAACAAAATCACCTTTTTTAAGTAAATAACTGCTTCTTATTTCTTTCTTCTGTGTATATATGTATGTATCTTTTTGGTATCTGTAAAAAAAAATCCGTGCTTGTTACAGTCGAATGATTCGGCTTTTATAGCCTCTATTTACAAGTTTGGCTTATTCCCTATTTGATTTCTTACCTTGTTTGCTGTGTTCTTCTTTCTCTTTTTGCAGGTGACGACGAGGAGACTAGCGATGATCGGGCACTGATAATGGCACACCGGCGTTGATTCAGGCGTCAATCATGGCGTGATACGGGGCCTAGAAACACGGCGTCGATGGTGGGTCACTGCGAGACGAACAGACGCGTCTGTTGGGGTGTTTGCGGCGCCTAGGGTTTTTGAAACCCTAGGCCTTTCCGTCTTCTGTTAACAGTTTGGGCCTCTTGGGCCCCGTTTGTTTTTGGGTTAAGGGTGTAACGGGTACTGGGTAGTGGTATAATCGGGTGTGGGCTTATTGGGTTGTAACCGGGTTTTGGCTTTTGTACATGGACTGTATAAACTTTAATAAATTTTTGTTTTTGTTATTTTCATTTATTCATGGGCCGAGCAGAAATGGGCTACTACATTACCTTTCTGTAATAATTCTTTCATGTATTATATCCTTTTATCCATTATATCTAGATTGAACACAAGTCATGGAATAGTCACACTTGTATAGTCCAATCTCATATTTCTTGATATTTTGAGTACACTATAACAAAAAAATAAGTATGATATCTCATATCAACTTATTTAAGCACGACCATGCATTTCTAGTCTCACTCCATCAAGTGGCCTAAGATATTACTCCCATTATGTAGGAGGGACAGATCCTATCTTGATCAATCATATCCCACTTCATAGATTGTGGAATACCCAACTTCAGTCTTTATAGTACAACCTATTATGGTAGACGTTTGACTGTATCAAAATATACGACTCACGATGTTGGGACTGTCGAAACCTCCTTAAAAGCGGGTTTTAAAATAACTAAAACGGGAGTTGCCACCAATCTTTTGAAGTGTGATTGGATCACTTTATAAAATGTTTTGGTCTACGAAATTATGAGAAAATAGGTTCGGGAGTCGGTTACGTACGAGGAAGGATTAGCACCCTCGTAACGCCCAAAATTGGTACCAAATTGAAAAGTTTTGTCTTAATGTCAGAAGTTTGAAAGAATTTAGAAATGAGAATCCCTTAAAACTGTAATGTTTTGCATTAAAAAGAATTAAAATTCCTTCGTTTTGAAAGAGTACAAACATCACATCCAGCATGATTGGACACGATATCTTTAAACTTTCATAACTGAAATCATCTTGTAACTTTGTAAAACTCGTTTTAAAAGGATATTTTAGATATTTAGACAAACAGGAAATTGCAACCCAGCATGTTAGGGCACTACTTTCCGAATTCCTAAATGTCAAAACATTGCCTCACTTTTTTAAGATTCTTTTTTTGAATTAAATGAAATATATCTTTTGGATTTAAAAGTAATGATGTGTTTTGTATATCACAAGGAATTAAATAAATCTAATTACAATATACATGTTTTATCATTTCATGCAAATATAGTATAGAAAATAGTAATAATGGCATGAATTACATAATATACATTATCACTTTATGCATATATCATCATAAATAACATAAATGTTCATGCATTATTATTCCATGCAAAACACCATATAATGCATAATAAATACAAAAAATATAAATTGCAATATAATATATGATAATGTCTTATGCAAATCACCATAAATAATTAATTTCATGCTAATATACAAAATAAATGATATGTAAAATTTAATCAACTAAACAGTATCAAAATAAGAGAAAACCAAAGATAAATAAGTAAATTAAAATGTATAAAATAAAAATTAAATAGAAATAAGATATTTAAAAATATGTTGAATAATATAAGAATGATAAAAGAGAACCCCCTTTTTTTTAAAAAATGATACATACATATAAGTTATATTATAGGGTATAATAACTATATATAAAAATGTACTAAGTAGTAATATTACATTTATTTATAAAATTTTGAAAATGTATATAATTAATAAATAATAATGTATGCTTTATAATAAAATAAATGTAATGTAAGGAAATATAGTATAATATATAGTGTATAACATAATTTACAAATAAAAATATATAAAAATATAAATTATATAATATAAAAATATATAATATAATGTATAAAAAGAAAGAAAAAATATTATGATATATAGTAAAATATAATATGTAATAAAAATATATAAATAGAATAGAATGAAATATAATATGATAAGGGATATATAAAATAATAATAATACAATAAGTATTTTACATATAAAAATATAGTAAAATAAATAGTATATAATATATAACATTAAAAAAATAACAGAATAAATATTATATATATAATAAAATATATAAATTTTTTAAAAAAAAATATAATAATAATCTAATGAATAATATATACTATTTTATATAACTAATATTTAAAAAGAATAATATATAAAGTGTTTAAAATAAAATGATTAAAATTGAATTTAATTAAGAAATTTGGGGTTAATTTGCAAAATAATAAAAAATTTTGGACTTAATTAAAACACAAGCTAAAAACCGAGGGACTCATTGGGTAATTAAACCCTAATCCCAAAACGATGTCGTTCTTTGGAACTGATTTTAAAAGGGCGCTAGGATTAAATTGAAATACATATAAAAGATTGGGGCTAAATTAAAATAAAAATAAAATGAAATTAAAAAAAATTAAAACACGAAAGGGTCAATTGGGCAATTTACCCATTTTACAAAAACACGCGGATCCTCCCGGGTCACGGGTCAACGCGCGGATCCTCAGGTCTTAAAATGAGATCGTTTTTAGGCTTATTGACTTAAGCCAAAACGACACCGTTTCTTTTAGGCTATATAAGCCAAATTTTAAGTTCAAAAATCATTTCTATAGTCTGTTTTTTAAAAAAAATAAGGAAACTCTCTGAAAGAGAGTTGGGGAGGGGCTCTCGGAGTGTCACCAAACCTCCGTCCAGGGGTTTGCACGCGCTCACGCGCCACTTTCCTCTCCACAGGATGGCTTCTACTGCGAAGATCTCGGCACCGATGGAGGCGAAATGTCAGCGGTGAAGCCTAAGATTGAGGTGGTGACGTTCGAAGCCTTGTGCAAGGTGACCGTTGATCTGACCGGCATTGATGAGAGCCAGCTAGGGTGACGTGAGGGGACAGGGCTATTGATGGCCCGTGCTTCGGGAGTTGGAACGGCTCTGACGTGGCGAAGCTTCTAGAACGGCTCTTGCGGCGCTGAGGTTCCAAGGAAACCCTAGGGTTTCCTGCTGGTATCTTAAGTCATTGGGCCTTTTGGGCCCAAGTGACTTGGGTCTGTATGGGTTACTGGGTTTAAGTCTAAACGGGTGTAGGCTTATTTGGTTGTAACCAGGTACTGGGTAGTTTAGGTATTCTGGTTTAAACTAGTTGGGCCATAAGTGTAATGGGCTTGTAAACGGACTGTTTAAAATAAACATTTATTTCTATTATTATTTTTTGTTTTTTTGGTTTATTTATTTAATTATGGGCTCGGGCAGATTTGGGCTACTACAAGGACAATGATGATCTCAAGTTTAAGGATCGTATACATAGTTATCGCTATGAGTAGTGTTGTGACTATTACATAATAATCCAAGAAACATACTTATAGTGGGTCAATCTAGTATATTGTTATCTAACACGTACTCATTTATTGATTTTGACATCCCTATGTAAATGACAACACTTTGTCATCAATCAACTACACATTAGTCTTAATGCATTATTATTGTTCAAGCCCATACTAATACTTGACTAAGGACCTTTTAAGAATAATCATATTATTCTTAGGACTTTATTATTAATCAGTTTATTTACACACATAGAAAAAGAAAATGAAATAGCAATGACAATGTCTTATGTTAACAAACAAGGTAAAACGAGTATGCGACTACAATCATCTCATTATTAGTTTTTGAGCATACTCTAACATCCACAAGCAACTGAGCAACCTTTGCTACCCTCTTCTTCAAGATTCTGTGAATTCTTAGCCTTTCAACTATTCCATAACCTCAAAATCATGTGTAGCAACCTTTCTGACAGTGAATACGTAGCGGACAACCATGCGAACATCTAATAAATGGAGGTAGCAAATAATCTTTGAGCAGTTCATCGAAAATTCCCTCTACAAAAACGAGGAATTTTACGTGTTCTTAAAGGAGACCGAGAAGAATCAATACGTAGACGTACCTTGGATGAAGGTAATTGTTCGGGGAAAATAAGTTTCTCTCTCTCCACCCTCGAGATAGCAAGGTACTGACAGGACGATAGGAGCACTTGTAAACTCTAAAATATATAGATATTTAAACACTCTTTTATTTATAAATTATGCTAATTTCGAGTAAAAATATAACACTTTCTGTGGTTTTATACTTAATTTCATGATATTTTATTATTTCCATGGGAATGTGTTAAGTTTATGAATATTATGTTAATTGCATGTTATTTTGTTATTTTTTTGGATTAATTGGGCTAAGGGAAAAGATGAAAATTTTTTTGTTGTATTTGGGTCTTAGATAGGTATAAGTTGAAAGGATGTAAATGCAATCACATGGGCTTCAATTAGTGATAATCCAAAATGAATTCCAAAAAGGCTATATATTGCCTAAATAAGAAGCTCAAAACCAATTCCATTTACCTAATTTTACCATAGAAAAAACTTGGCAAAATTCACTGCTAAAATTAGCAATCCCTAACCAACCTTTCAGACTCCCAAATATAGTAGATATGACCCAATATTGCACCAAACAAAATCAGCATGAAAACATAGAAAAGGCCTTCAATCGTCCACCTTACTGCTAAAAATAACAGTTAAAAACCATCATATTTGTTTGTTTACTCTTCGCATGAGTTCATCTGTTTACTCTTTGTGTCGAAACCATTTTTAAATTGAGTTTTGGAAAATGGGAATCGACTTTAAGAAAAACGAAAATGGGAGTCGCCACCAATCTTTTTAGGTGTGATTGGATCACCTTATAAAATGTTTTGTTTTAAAACATTAATTTTGGTCTACGAAAGTTGAGAAAACGGATTCGGGAGTCGGTTACGTACGAGGAAGGGTTAGCACCCTTGTAACGCCCAAAAATTGTACCTAATTGATTATCAAGTGTCTTTAATGTCAGAAATTTGAAAGTTTTAAGATGCAAACCTCTTTTAATTAGAATGTCTCAATTTTGAAAATTAAGGATCACTTATTTCAAACGAGTCAAAACATCACATCCAGTAAGTTAGGACGCAACATTTTAAAACCTTCGAAACTAAGCTCGTCTTTCAAAAATTTCTATCTCGAAACAACAAAACGCCATATCCAGTAAGTTAGGACACTATGTTTTGAAATCTCGAAACAATTGTTTAAGTTTTGAAAACTCAAAATCACTTAGAAGGGTGCTTGACTATTCGAATTCAACGAGAAAAGTCGCAACCCAATAAGTTAGGGCACTACCTTTCTCGAAGTTTCCAAACATCAAGCATTGCCTTTTATTTTTTTTAAAAAAACCTTGGAATATTATTTTAAATGATGTTTTAGGATGACATATTAATGCATCATGAAGCATAGATGTACAAAATATTCTAACATTTCCATACAAACATAAATAATATCATTAAGATAAAACTAAATAACATGAACATACGTTTAATAAAAAAAATCATACTGGGGTAAATATAAGATAATAAACAAATAAAAAACATGAGTAAACTAAAAGAAAAACATAATACATGCAAAAATTATACAACAATATATATCATAAAATAGCACATAAAAGAAATAATTAAACATAGCATATTAAAAAAATGAAACTATGCACAAATAAGATAAATGACATACACTAAAAAACTGAATAAATAGAACATTTACAAATTATAAAAATATAATGCAATAGTTCAAAATATATGAAATGATAATATAATATATATACATGCATAGAAAATATATATTTGAAAATAAACTATATAAAAAGGTTAAATATTATAATATATAAAATACATAATCAAATGTATAAATGATAGGAATAAATATACATATTTGAAAAATGAAGAAATTAAAATAAAAAAAAGGTTGAAAAACTAAGATAGACTAAGAATAAAATAAGAACAAACCACAGAGAGTAAGAACACAAGAGGGAGAGAAATTTGAGTGAATGCTCTCAAGAATTCTTATTGCTTCCCAAAACTCAAGTGATTTACAATGAAGGGAGAGGCCTCTATTTATAGTTGAGCCTCCCAAATCCAACAATGCATGATCAATTACATCAACGGTTAAGATTAAAGGATATCTACAAATTAAATCTCCAAGATTACAAGATCATATCTTCAAGATTGCATATCATATCTAAGATTGCATATCATATCTAAGATTGCATATCACATCTAAGATTGCATATCATTGAAGATTATATTCTATATGAGTCAAGCTTGTAGATGGACCTTAAATCTTTTCAAGTAATGGGCCATTCCGATTGGGCCAAATTATATTTGTAATTCTGGACTGAACTTGGACTTTGTTTTTTTTTGGGTTTATTATTTTTGTTTTTGGACTTATTTCTGGGCCCGGGCAAAATTGAGTGTCTACAGCTGCCCCTCTTTGCTCATTGCTGTGTAATAGGAATAGAGCAAAGACTATAAAAGGACCAATTTTGGCTAAGCTCGCCGAGTCTTGAGTTCTTGATCCTTGATCTTCTTTAAATGGCCTCTTGACAGCTTCAATCTGCTTCACTGCAACTCAGGAAGGCGATATCTGCTATCTTTGATCTGCTCCCCATCTAATATAGAGACGCCAAATCTGTTATCTTCGATCTGCTCCCCGTCTAATACAGAGACGCCAAATTTGCTTCTTCAATCTGCTCCTCGTCTAATACGGAGATGCCAAATCTGTTATCTCTGATTTGCTCCCCGTTTAATACAAAGATGCCAAATCTGTCATCTTGGATCTGCTTCGATGTAGGTCCCATCTGTTATGTCTTCAATCTGCTCCCCATCGAATACAGAGATGCCAAATCATCTTGGATCTGCTTCAGTGTAAACACCTGAAGGTCAAATCTACTATGTCTTCGATTTGTTCCTTGTAAACATAAGAATGCCAAATCATCTTGGATCTGCTTCGATGTGAAAACATCCAAAGGTCAAATCTGCTATGTCTTCGATCTGCTCTCCGTTGAATATAGAGATGCCAAATCATATTGGATCTGCTTCAGCGTGAACACCTGAAGGCCAGATCTGCTATATTTTAACTTGTTACCCTACTGCTTAGGGAGTTAAGGTGCATCTTTGATCTGCTCCACTATTACTTAAGGAGATAAGATCTGTAATTTTATCCTGTTACCTTACTACTTAGGGGATTAAGGCGGGTCTTCGATCTGCTCTACTACTACTTAAGGAGATAAGATCTGCAAATTTAACCTGTTACCCTATTGCTTAGGGGATTAAGGTGCCGCTACTGTTTAGGGAGATAAGATCTGCGAACCTGTTACCCTACTGCTTAGGGGATTAAGGCGAGTTTTCGATCTGCTCCACCACTACTTAGGGAGATAAGATCTGCAAATCTAACCAATTACCCTACCGCTTAGGGGATTAAGGCGAGTCTTCGATCTGCTCCACTACTACTTAGGGAGATAAAATCTGTAAATTTAACCTGTTACCCTACTGCTTAGGGGATTAAGGCGAGTCTTCGATCTGCTCCACTACTACTTAAGGAGATAAGATCTGCAAATTTAACCTGTTACCCTACTGCTTAGGGGATTAAGACGCTAAATTTTGTAATTTTCAATCAATCTTGCTACATTGTCCACTAGGGAATCCACCTGTAGAATTGATTTCCTGGAATTTATACTTATGCCAAATAATTAAGATGCCATGATCGAAATGAGTCAAATGCTCCTAATTAGACATATTATAATGCAAAATGTTTATGAAAATAACTCCTATTTCGGACGTCATCACTCATTTATCTATCGAGCTTTCCACCTCGTTCTTCTCGACATATTAATCATACTCTGCTCGTATGCCTCGAATCTTCTCCATCAATTTGGTCCACCGTACCATTCCCCAAATGTTACACCCACTGAAGATGTTTATGAAATGATCCTTTCTTAAGATCAATATTGCTTAAAACGTCCAACCACCTTTTGGATTGAAGAAGAAAATCTCTCGAGTATCTCCAACCCATACATATGAGGATTCCTTAAACAATTGTCTTGTTTCAGTTTCTTGTATTATCTAGAAATTTCCAGAGTAATATGCAAAACTTCATTTGTGAAGATATTTTAGTTCATCTATCATTATTTCAATGCAACATGCTTTATGAATAATGGGAGACAAATAAATTGATCCTGAGGATAATTAGATTTGGACAAATTATTGGAAGGAATGCAAAAAGATTAACCTGAGAACATATCTTTGCGAAGAAAAAGAATCCAAAGATAGTAAATAGGACAAAAATCAGATGCCCCAGATATCGCCGCTTGAGCGTCTATACACTAGCTCCATGAATACTTTCTTGAGTTCAACATGTGTTTAAAAGATCCAAAGTAATTCATTGATGCCTCGATATGTAACATACTTCACTTCTCGTCGAATCAAGTATAGCAAGGTCACTGCATGACTTTCCAAATTTGAGCTACCCTTTCGGGTTTCCAACTCAAAACCCCTTTGGTCTCAAGGCGCCCTTTTTTCTTTTTCTTTTCTTTTTTTCCTTTTTTTTTTGAAATAGAAGTCCCAAAGTGCCCTTTGCGGGTTTTCACCTTAGCTTCCCTTCTTCTTCAGACAAAGTACTCCTTGACCGAGTCCGAATTCACTGGATTAGATAAATTCTTCCTATCCATTTCTTGTCAAAATCAGTGCACCTCTAGAGAAAGCCCTCTTCGCAACATATGGCCCTTCCCAATTTGGCATCTTTTTGCATGGGAAGGATCTCTTTCAGCACAAGGTTTCCTTTATAAAATTGTTTTGGACAAACCTTCTTTGTCAAACGTCTGTGTCATCCATTCTTGGTACATTTGCTTAGGATGAATACTTTCAAGTTAAGTTTACTAGAGTTAGTCAATTCTTGACTCCATCAAAACTTGGAGGAAAAATCTTGATTCATAAACCTATGAGAAAGGGATTGCCCCAACAGCAATCCTGGCTGTTGTTTGTTAAACCGTACAAAAAGATGGTTCAATGATTCTCAGCAGACAAGAATGAAGTTGCTAACTTTATCCTTCAACCTGGAAAGCTGAGGTACAGAGATTACTCCCGGAGCATACATCCCACCATGACTTGATGATGTTTCTGAAGCATCCCTAATCTTCATAAATTGCCCCCAACTATGAAGCTGCCAAATGAGCGTAGCAAATAGGAGCCACAACAAATATGGCTGTGGTGCTCCTTTGATACATATAGGATAGAGAATGAACAAACTCTTGCAGATCATCAGCCGAAAACCCAGCCTGGTCTAAGAGAACATGATAGTGGGTCTGCCTCGTGATTCCAATCATTCCAGCATGGGTACCAAGGTAAAAATCATTGTTCTTTGGATGGCATACTTTGTTGTCAATGACAGTACCATGTAGCACATTGTCAGGAGATCCCTGCTGAAAAAACTTGGTATGATATTTTTTCGTACAACAATAACTACAATCTTTAGGGTTCCACTTCTCGTCAAGGAACTTGCAAGCCTCAATAACTTGATCAAAACTTGATTGAATAGAGACTCGCTAACCCCATCCCTGAAAATAATGATTTGATCAGGTTTCCTCTTCCTTGAACTTGTATAGAAGTCTAAGAGAGCTTCCTTTATGATACCGTCATCCGCTTTGTCAGAAACTGGTTTTGAAGAAAGAATCTATCACTTTAAGCTTCAGAGACTGTGTACGGCCTGATGTCCCATAGCTAGAAATCAATAGCCACCGCCTGGAGCTAACCATTGCAGCTATTGACGGCATATCAGACTGCTCAGGAAAGCCAAACAATGCACCCATTCCAAGGATGATGGTTGGAGCCTTTGAAACAACTGGAATTGAAGGTGTTTGCCCCAGCGTAAGCATAGAGAGTAGGCGGTAGTTTCTTATGCCAATTTTTACCAGTCTTGGTCATCTTCTGTAATCTGTTTTTTCTTCTTTTTCTTTTCTTTTGGCAACCTTTGTTGTACTGTGGTATGGCGCATTATCTTTGAAAAGACTGCAAACTTTTGGTATTTTGTAGTTATATATAATCTTTTTTTTTGAAAAGGATGACTTTTGACTTTGTAATATTGGCATATGAAGCTATCTCCTCCTCTTAATGGAGTAGTTGACGTCCACAAAGATGAGTCATTGTCAGCTTGAGACTTTTGACGAGCTCGGGCCCATAACATACATGCCCCATAAGTCTTGACTCTTTTAAATTTGGCATTCATTATACAACTGATACGATCCCTTTCCATGGTGGACCAACAGTGCTCCAAAACCTCATTTTTATCCTGACAATTGCAAATCCTCCTGCATGCGTCTTTGGACCACTTTTTTGAATTCCCATAATAGTCTCAACAAGGTCTTGTTTTGTCTCCTCAGCTAATTCCAATTTCGCAATCTTTCCTTCCTTTAAGGCTATATTTCCTACCACTTCATGGGGTAAAAACTATTTTCAACAAATTCAGAAACAAGTCACAATTTCTGTCACCTTCAAAGTACTGAGATTCCTCTAAACACATATCACACTCAAAAGGAACTCTGAATCTGTAGTATCGTTGCCCGTGTCATTGATATCTAGGGATCTATGATAGGCACACAAAAGAATATACAAGGAATAAATGAATTCAAGAATGACTATTTACATGAAATGAAAATTTATAAAGAATGTCAAAGGTTAAAAGAAACAGAATGAAAGAATATTTACTCGGATAAATAATAAAAGTATGTTTTATTGAAAATAAAAATGTCTGAACATGAGCCCACTTCTCAAAAGAAATCTCATTATTCCTAGGCTTTAGAGCAACAAGAGTGTTCTGAATATTACTCCGTAAAATTCCTAAAGATTACAGGAAGTTCTTCTGTAGTCCAATTGTTTAAAGAACTTCCGGGTTCGTAAGGGCGAATGCCCTCAAGGTTTCTTTGTTTAGTCCCTTCCTCATGTATGACATTGATGGGATAATTTTTATTCCCAAACACGCCCTTCTCCGGGTAAGCTATCCCTCCTGACACAAAAGTTGGGGATACGTAAGGGAACGTCGTTAATTCCCATTCAACTTTTTTTTCACTTAGCCGTGACCCTCTTCTCTCTCTCTCTTTTTCTTTCTCTTTTTAATAACTTTAACTAATTAGGGTCTTTTATAAGTTTGAATGCAAATGATGCAATGAAATGCTATAAGATGCAAATGAATGCAAAAGGTATTGATCTCGATTCAATCTCATTTAGAAAACTTTATTTAGAAAAAGAATATCTTTACATATAAATGGATTACAAATACGCTTTCGCCCTAATGCCTAAAGTTTTAACAACAAAACAAACTCTTGGCCACGATTAGATTGTAGCTCATATTGGTGCTCAATATGTCAGCCTGTGCCGCCAATGTTTGTAAATAATCAGCTACCTCTTGAGTTTGAGCTACGACCTCACCTGTGGGGTAATCCGTGCAGCTAAGGGCACCTCCTCCAATACCTGTGAAGTTGTTCAGATTATTTTGAGATAGATTAGCGAACAGGTAGGTATCCCGTTCTGCAGTGTGCTACCTTAAAATAATATCCTATATCCTCAATGTTTCTTGAGAGCTTTCAGATCTCTACCCACGCAGAGCATCCTGCCTTAGTACCTTCGCAGCATAGCTAATCTCTAAAGGTCTTTGTATGATATGGTCTTCTTTAATCACTTTCTTTCATGCTTACTTGAGCTATCCAGGCCATCGGGGCTTGTATTTCCATTGTTTCTGATAAGTACAACAGTATACTCAAGCTTGTTGTTTGGTAGCGGTCCTATAGTAAACGAGCTTTTTACCATTATAGGCAAAATTCTTTCCATCCAACTCATTTTTGTAGGTCTCATGCACTCTATCAATCACTTTCCTTCCAATACCCTTACCATCCACATGGCAACCGTCTTCATATGAAAGAGAAATGCTATAATGGTAGAAGTGTCCATCAATACTCCCACACTCACTTTGAATTGCTCATTTATCCTCCTGTCAAGCAAATACTACAACTCCTCTTAGTTATTGTAGAACAACTGCTTGGCTTCATTACTCCATTGATCCCATATTTCCTTTAACTCCTGGAGATTATTTTGTGCCTTGCTGATGCGAGTGTAACCCCATAATTCTGATGTGTATCCTTCAGCGTTTCCTTTGACCATTTATGGACGTTAGCGTTGCCCTCCATTCTATCAAGAAGTCCGTTCTCCATAATAAAACTTTCTAACTTAGAAACTGACCGTGAATCGATACCTTTTAAATGCAAAATGACATGCACAAAAGAAAGAAAACAGTTAGTATCATATGATATTAATAAACACAAAGATAACCTAAGTATAATTCTATCTATATTGAGCTCTTACGGTTTTTCTATATGTGGTTTGTTTCTAAAGTTTGAGGTACTCGAACCAGCAGATTGCTCGATCCTCACCCATTATAGGCTCATTTGAATCGAGTTCAGTTCAGGGGAATACATTTCTCTATGGCTACACAGAGATGAAAATCTCACGAAACCATAGGTACGGATGTATCCTGAAAGTGATCCACTATCCTGCACGGAGGCGAAAACCTCACGAAGGCGTAGTTTCTCACTCCCACTTAAGGGTGTGACCACAACGGTCATGCAAATGCAATGCGTATCAGAATATATAACATATGCAATAATACAAACACATGTAATGCAAAGAGGATTGAATTTTAAAATTTTTCAAAATTTTGACATTAAGACAAAAAGTAATCAATTATACGGCTTGACTTTCTTATTAGTCCCCAGTGGAGTCGCCAAGCTGTCGAAACCATTTTTAAATCTACTTTTGGAAAATGGGGTTCGACTATAAGAAAAACGAAAACGGGAGTCGCCACTAATCTTTTTAGGTGTGATTGGATCACCTTATAAAATGTTTTGTTTTAAAGCATTAATTTTAGTCTACGAAAGTCGAAAATGGATTCGGAGAGTGCAGTTTACATGCGAGGAAGGGTTAGCACCCTCGTAACGCCCAAAAATTGGTACCTAATTGATTATCAAGTGTCTTTAATGTCAGAAATTTGAAAGTTTTAAGATGCAAACTTCTTTTAATTAGAATGTCTCAATTTTGAAAATTAAGGCTCACTTATTTCAAACGAGTCAAAACATCACATTCAGTAAGTTAGGACGTAACATTTTAAAACCTTCGAAACTAAGCTTGTCTTTTGAAAATTTCTATCTCGAAACAACAAAATGCCATATCCAGTAAGTTAAGACACTATGTTTTGAAATCTCAAAATAATTGTTTAAGTTTTGAAAACTCAAAATCACTTAGAAGGGTGCTTGACTATTTGAATTCAACGAGAAAAGTCGCAACCCAGTAAGTTAGGGCACTATCTTTCTCGAAGTTTCCAAACATCAAGCATTGCCTTTTATTTTTTTTAAAAAAACCTTGGAATATTATTTTAAATGACGTTTTAGGATGACATATTAATGCATCATGAAGCATAGATGTACAAAATATTCTAACATTTCCATACCAACATAAATACTATCATTAATACAAAACTAAATAACATGAACATACGTTTAATGAAAAAATCATACTAGGGTAAATATAAGATAATAAACAAATAAAAACATGAGTAAACTAAAAGAAAAACATAATACATGCAAAAATTATACAACAATATATATCATAAAATAGCACATAAAAGAAATAATTAAACATAGCATATAAAAAAATGAAACTATGCACAAATAAGATAAATGACATACACTAAAAAAATGAATAAATAGAACATTTAAAAATTATAAAGATATAATGCAATAGTTCAAAATACATGAAATGATAATATAATATGTATACATGCATAGAAAATATATATTTGAAAATAAACTATATAAAAAGGTTAAATATTATAATATATAAAATACATAATCAAATGTATAAAAGATAGGAATAAATATACATATTTGAAAAATGAAGAAATTAAAATAAAAAAAGGTTGAAAAACTAAGATAGATGAAGAATAAAATAAGAACAAACCATAGAGAGACTAAGAACGCAAGAGGGAGAGAAATTTGAGTGAATGCTCTCAAGAATTCTTATTGCTTCCCAAAACTCAAGTGATTTACAATGAAGGGAAAGGCCTCTATTTATAGTTGAGCCTCCCCAAATCCAACGGTACAGATCAATTACATCAACGGTTAAGATTAAAGGATATCTACAAATTAAATCTCCAAGATTACAAGATCATATCTTTAAGATTGCATATCTAAGATTTCATATCATATCTAAAATTGTATCATATCTAAGATTGCATATCAAATCTAAGATTGCATATCATTGAAGATTATATTCCATATGAGTCAAGCTTGTAGACCTTAAATCCTTTTAAGTAATGGGCCATTCCGATCGGGCCAAATTATATTTGTAATTCTGGACTGAACTTTGACTTCGTTTTTTTTTTTGGGTTTACTATTTTTGTTTTTGGACTTATTTCTGGGCCCAGGAAAAATTGAGTGTCTACATTTTGCATTGTGATTTTAACTTAAAGATGAGGAAAGATGATGAGGAAAACTACCATGGGAAGTCACAAGGAGCAATCGCATATAGCCCCTTACATTCAACTATTTACCCTTCGCTTTGTGAAATGGTTTTTGGATAGCTCCCCTAACTATTCTTTCTTACCCTTCTCTTTACTGTTAAAGTATTGTTTTCTATGTCGAGAGACAATATTACATATCATCTTTATATTTTCAGTTTAATATGACATGACTTAATTTTGTTTATTCAAAATGGATATGAATATTGATTTGAGTTCATTGGTATTTGTTTCTTGAATATTCTCTGCAAATGATTATTTCTTTCATTTGAGTTTAAATCATGTTTATACTTGTGAATGTATGGCCAACATTTGTAGGTTATTGAATTAACCGCTTAATCTTCGAAGAGATAATAGTTAATAAATGTACAACCTAAATGGTACATATCATGTCGATTTCAGAAGATAATTTTTGTATGCATAAACTGTGTAAATGCCCGGGAGGGTGATTTCTAAGTTTTTTTGACAAAGGGGTATGCTAATTAACTTAGGAATAAAATGGGACTCCGGGATGAGCCTATGCCTTAATTAAATGGGTTTAGTGAATTTTCATATTGCCACAAACCTTTCGTAATATTCTTTTTATGATTGCTAATGAATTCTTGTTAAAGTGAAATATTTTATTTTAGTCTATTCATGTTGTGTTATATTATTTCTTATGTTTATTTAATGTTGTGATTATTTCCTGCAAGGCATGTTACTTTATATTGTGGGTGTTTGAATTCTGATTACTTTCATAACTTAAAATTGTGATTTTCAACAACAATATTCTTTCTTATTTTGTTTTTAACCAAATTGATTAGAATTAACTTTGTAAATAATTCACTCAACAGTCCCTGTGGAGACGATATTCTTTTACTCACTACTTATTACTTGTACGACCGTGCACACTTGCACATAATCATGTGACAACAACGCTACTTACAACTAATGAAGTATCCAATACGAGAGCCGAGTGTGCAGCATCTGGTGAGACATTGAAAACGAAATAGAGCCATTAAGTCAAAGTCGTACCTAGATGTGTGACCAGATTTTGAGGGGATAATTCAATGGATGCATGAAGCAAGATCGATCTACGAAAACTATGCACGAAAAAGGGATTGAGGCTGTCTCAATTCCCAACAACAAATTACGAGGCAAAGGTGAAATCCAGTAAGATAATGGTAAAAGAAGATTTAGAGGAGGATCCGAAGGAAGACCCTGAGGAATATCCGATGAAAGACCCAAAAGAAGATCCCGAAGAAAATTTGGATTTAGAGGGCAACCCAGATGAAGCTAACGAGGAGTCTAAGCCTAATTCTGACTAATTCTAAACATTTTTTATTTTTATTTTGGATTTATATTTTTAAGACTAATTTTACTTTCGGTTGATTTTTATTTTTATTTAGTTTAATTAAGATTTTACTTTATTATATATATTTGGTATGTTTAGTCTTCTTTGTAGGAACCCCTTTTTTTTTTTTGAAGGCACTACAAATTCGAGCCAAAATCGCGAGGAGGAGCCAGTACTACCAATTTTGTTACACTTATCAAGCTAATCAGGTAATCTCTTTCCTTTATCTTTTATTGCACATTAGGGACAATGTGTCGAATAAAGTATAGGGGTGACATAGGAAATTTTTAAATTTTTAAATTTTTTTCTATTATTTTGCTTTGTTTTTAATCATTTTTAAAATTTTATTTTGTGAGTTTTGTTTGTGCTTGAGCTTATAGGAATATAAGTGATTGGTTAGGAGCATATACCTAGGTTGTTTGTTTAAATTGTAAATTTAGCCAGAAATTAGTAAATAGGAAAAATAGATTAAATATACCAAGTGGTAAAGGTATATATGAATAGGTAATTATATTTGTAGAAGTATAGGATGTTCGAATTAAAAACAAAATACTCGGTAAAATACATGGTTATTGAAACGATGCAGTAAGACTAGTATAACTTTTATAAAAAGTGTCTAAGAAAAATCTCAATCATATTGACACAAATAAATGATAAATGAATAAATAAGTAAATAAAATCATAAGGGATTATCGGGGAAATATTACTATATTATAGTTCAAACCGTGTAAAAAAATAAACTGAGTAGAAAAAAATAAACTGAACTAACTATACCTTACAAAAGTAAATACTATATTCGTATATACATTTTGATGGAGATATATATTTAATTTTCTTTGACTTGTTTACTTTGTAATTTATTGAACTAATCTGTTTAGGTGTAAATGACTTTGGATTGTTTCAATTTCTAGCTAGAGTTATCTATTTAGGCAAATCTTTCTAGTGTATGTTTACTTCTTGTTTTTAGTTCTAGTTTCTTTTCAGTTTTTTGTTTTTTTTTTTTGTTTAATTTGCTTGAGGACAAGCAAAAACTTAAGTGTGGGGGAAATGACTTGACGTCACTTCTAGTAGTTATTTTAGGTCATTTTCGCACTTAACGAGTTTGTTTTCTTGACATTTTATAATTAATTATATATTTTCAATATTAGTTGTAGGTTAAAACTAAAAGTTAATAAAATAAGTTCTTTTATGTATTATTTCGATGACTCGTAAGGTCGAACCGGGTCTCATGAGTGACTAATGAGCTAATTAAGTGTGTAGGATGCTAATTCAGGTATAAGAATACAAGGAATGATGATTGGCCCGCGAGAAAATGGAGCTTGATAGCACAACGAAGCTACCAAGGCCTAGAAATACAATTTACGTTGTGACGAGGAGTTTCCTCTTGTCTCGACGACACAATGAAGAAATGGGAAGAATGGCACGGGGGCAATGTCGTGATGAGGAACACCCCCACGTCATGACGACGCAACGATGGCGGGCCAAAATATAGTTGATTTCCTTTAATGAAACTTTTGGGAAATTTTTTTATTTGTACCCTAACTTTTAGCAAAATATTTTATTTATTGGTATCTAAGTGTATCTTAGGTTGAGTGGTCACCAAGTAGCTCATTTCCTATATAAGCAACCTTAGGGTCACCAAAATTGTGAGTAGAATTAGACCTAAATAGTTTTAGTTTTCTTTTCTTTTCATGATTGTGTAGTCAAAACTTTTCTATTTTGATGTGAATGCAATTGCGAGCGGAGATTGCTCCAGCACTGCACTTTAATATATTTACGAACTTTCTCCTATCTCTTATTCTTCTTTTATATCTTCGTTTCTTTTATCAATTAGTGTTTGTATGAATAATTGAATAACTTATTGTGCTTATTTTATATCTTGCATGGTTTGATTAATAAACTAATTTATTTGTTAAGTAATTATTTATTTAAAATTGATTATTTATTCAAGGGTACTTATTATATTAGTTAGTGACGCCCCTAATAGAGTATCAAGAGAAGTGAGGCCGGAAGGGTATCTTATCATGTATAACTTGTGTCGTGTAACACCCCAAAATTCTTGTGTTTGCTTCTGTAAAATTTTGACACAATTGTGTATCTGCTTCAATGGCTAGATGTTCTGGGTGTGTGTGAGAGGTCTTGGGTTCAAGCCTTACCTTTAGCAATTTTTGTTATTTTTGGAATTAAGTCCTATCCCTGTTTAGTGGGCTTATATTTTATTCTTTGTAATTCCATATCTGAATGAGCTTGTTGGTTCAAGTGGTAAGGGTGTTCGTGTATTAGAGGTTCTGTGTTTGAATCCCTACGTGAGCGTAGGAGTTTTATTTTGCTTATTTGACTGAAAGAGTTTTGGTTGAATCAAAATTCTGAGATGGTTGAGGATGAGAGAATAATGGAAGTGGGATAAGGGGGAGTTATCAAAATTATTTTCTTTTTGATTTCAAATTCTTTTCTCTTATCTCCCCAAAATTCTTTCAAATTTTTTGACGTCTCCCCATCTCCTCTACTGAAAACCTACCTCCCCATCTATTCTTCCTTTTGATTTCTTCTTTTCAATCCGTCTTCTTTTGTGCAGCGTTGGTTTTTGCTCGTTTGGTAAGTCGTGTATTAGTAGAAACTTAGTATTGTTTCGACTAAGTGTTTAACATGAGGGTTGTGTTGTTTCTCTCGATATTAGGTGAAGGGCAGGAATCGGTGGGAACTCCTGCAGCAAATTTGAGCGTTAGGAGTCTTCGTTAGTGATAAGTTTACGAATATATGTTAGGTATTGTGAAGTTTCGTTGGTGGATTAATTTCGTTAAAGTTGCAAGTATTGACTAAATTTGGGTGATGGGTATTCTGATTTTTAGGTTCTGGTGGTCTCGGGAGCGTTTTTGCAGTGAATCGATACCAGGTGTGTATCTAAAATATAGAAAAATGGGATTTGGCGAAAGCCGAAAAACCTCTCTGTCGACGCCACACGGCTGTGTGGTAGGCTGTGTGTGACGACACAGCCGTGTGGATGATGAAGGCCAAGCCGTGTATGAGACACGACTCTGTGATGGCCAGTGTTGAGCCATGTGAGCCACATGAGCTAGGCCAGATTGGGCATGTGGGCCACACAGGCACGCCAAGCGAGTGTGTGATAACTGGGCCAGGTTGTGTGATACACACGGGCAAGGCCAATTTGGGCATGTGGGCCATACAGGCATGTTGACCCATTTATTTGTATTCACCTTAGGGTTGTACGGGTCGTCCCAAACGACTGTGGGCCTACTATAGGGTCAGTAAGGGCTAACGAAACCCTAAACTATATGATATGTTTGACTGATATTCTATATTGAGCATGATAGTATATGCATGTTATATCTATATGTAAGCATGTGAGCATGGTTAATCTGTGTGTCTGAAACTAAATATTCTGTATCTGATATTGGGGTCAGGATGATGTGTATATATATATATATATATATATATATATATATATATATAGGAAGTGTTTTGAAAGGCGTTTATCGCCTAAATTCTAGCAGCTCAACTGTATTATATATGATATGTGCCGCATCGATACAGCGTGGTATGTAGGGCTGGGTGAGTGTTTTAAACTTCACATGGTGTGTAGGAATAATCGGAGATGGTGTGTAGAGGATGAGGGTAGGTTTCTGATATCTGATTTGCATATCTGTAACTGTATCTGTATCTGAAAAGGGCTCAGGCCTAAATCTGTATCTGTCTGATTCTGATTTTTCTGTTATGTGCATGTTAATTCTATGGGGTTACACACTGAGTTAACGTAAACTCACTCCTTTCTGTTTAATCTGTATAGGTAACCTACAGAGTTGGTGGATCGGTGCAGCGGAGGACTCAACGGTAACCACTTGCCATAAACTGTTATTTTGCTTTATAGTTTAAATTAGATTTTGGCTTTTAATTTGAGAGGTTGTATTTTCTGGGACTTTGGACTCTTTAAAACTGTTTGGGCTTTTGGATTTAAACTGTTTAGTCGATGATGGTTTTACTTAAAGACATGTTTTCTAAAATCTTGAACTGTTTTATAAACACAACGGTTTTACAAGCTTCCGCTACAAATACATTTTATCTCTAAATGATTTAGAGAAAGAGAGCTTTGAAATTAATAATAGTGATTAAGGCTAAATGAACTGGAAAGGGGTTTTTAATTTAACGAAAATGGTTTTCTTTTCAACTTATTTCATGTGACATTTCCAGATTTGGCCATAACTTCTAGGCCGAGTTTGGGGCGTTACATGTCGAGCGGTGAGACTGAAAGGGTTTCTGTATATCTAGGAAGAGACTGGAAGGGTGACTTAGGTGGTAATCCTTAGTGATGATGAACCAGGAGGGTAGTCATAGATAAGAGTGATAAATAGTTCAATCTAGGTTAAGATATTCTTTAATCAGATCATTAAAGATTTAGTCAATCATAGGCTAGAGGCTCGCATTGTCAACACTAGGAATAAGAAAGTTCATTAGGTTAATTATAGGTTAACTAGTTTCATTAATATTTTTGTTTGGATTAACACTACTAATTCATGACCCAATTAGATTAGTAATTATTTTTTATAATTTATTTAATATTAATTTCTCCAATCAGCAATCCCTTGGGTAGGATCCTTGGAATACTTCCCAATGTTTCATTGTACACTTTACTGTATTACAATTTGACTTGTATGCTTGCGGACACCGCCTATTTAATTTAATATATTTTCAGTGTGATATTTTACTATAAACGATAACACGTTTATAGGCAGACAACAACACTAACAACTTGACCACCTCCAAACGTGCGAACGTTTGACTAGAAATAACTACACCAAAAGTATAAGAAACTAAGCCGCGGTGTTTGTAAGTATATAGGTCAAATTGTAATATAATAATGTGTTACAATGGAACATAGGGAATTATTTTGAGGATCATACCTAAGGGAGGATGGATTAATTCAATTGAAAATCTCTTTATAATAATAAGTCTAAATAGTAATAATTAAATCCTATAATAAGATAGATCATAAAAGAGGTTAATATCGAGAACTATATACTAAAGTAAATAACAACAAATAAATCACAAATGATGAAACCAATGAAACCGATGAAGCCAATCAGGAATATTAACTAGTTTCAAGGGTTGTAATTAACTTCGGATTAGGGTTTTAAGGTGGATTAGCTATTAACTAACCAATTATTACCTCCCGGCCTCACTTTCTCAACCAAGATAAATTACCTTTTACTCGACAAACTTATCTCCCAATCTCGTTTAACCTTTGATTACTTCCTATGCTTGTCAAGCCTGGGGTTTAAGAACACATAATTTATACAAACTAATTCTAGAGGAAACCCTTAATCCTCTATTGATAACCTTCCCATATGTTGGATCACCGGTACGCCTCGTGGCATAGGAAAAAAAATTATATCCGGTGATCATCAGCCATGGATCCATGTACGAGGAATGAATCAGGTTGAAATAAGGGTTGAAAAATATACCTTTCAAAATTGAAGAACGACGAATAACGTTGTTGATAGGATCCCCTTCGAAGATGTTGATTCCAAGCCGCAACAGTAACGTCTCGACCTCTACGAAATCCACCCAGTCAAAGAACGAACAACAATAACCTCTTGAACTTTTCAAAGAGTATTTTTTAAAATGGCTGCTAGACCCATTAAGGGATTATTTTCCTTTTATTTTCTTTGATATCATATATCACAAAAACGGGATTATTCCCTTATCATTAGAGAAACAAGTGGAAAGTCAAGAAAAAAAAAATTATTTTCAAAAGAATATCACTTTGCATGCCCTTTTATATTTTGACCAGAATAATTATTATAACTGTTTATATTAATAATTTCGGTAAATTATATACAACTAATATTTTATATGAATCAAATTTATATATTAATTTTGTTCTCTATTTGTGTACAACAAGTTTGTACATATAATGTGTTCAATATTTAACCATCAAATTAAATTAATTCAATAATTAATTTTATTTGAATTAATTTAATTCATGTGACAACTAAATACAATACCAAATGTGTAGTGGACCAAATTTGCCCTAGCCCAACAGACCCCCCCCCAAAAAAAAAAACAAAATATTAAACCAAATAAGTCCAAATTATCAAAGTCCTATTTACAAACCCAAAGTATTACAAGCCCAATTTATAAAATGCAAAAAAACCCTAGACCCAAAAATACAAAGCTCGATAGACCCAAAATTTTGAAGTTTTCAGAAACCCTAGGTTTCCCTTTGCACCGTAGCCAACAGCTCCAACACCTTTAACGTCGTACGCCACCACAATCGCACCTCCACGTAGCCATCTTTGTACCTACAAGTAAAATAAAAAGGACAATAGCAACAAATAGGAATAGCAAGAAAAACCAAGCAATTTGTATTTTTTTTGGCTATAAAAAAGCCACCCTAATGACATTGTAATTCCTTACAGACGCATATGCACTCAATAGCAATAAAAAATTAGATTCAAAGTAGAAAAAAAAAGGTGCTCTTTTTATCTTTTTTTTTTCAAAATAAATGAATAAATATTAGCAATCTTACTTGTTGATTCGCCTTCCCCTCCGTCGAACGTCGCAGATATTTGAACACCCAAGAACCCATATAGGTTCTGATGAGGGTTTGAAGGGCAACGGAGGTTGCTGTGGTTTTGCACATCATTTCCTTTTCTAGTTCTAAACCAAAATAGATTTAAAGTTTCTATATTATTTTCTTTTAAAAAGAAAGGAAAAGAGGATTGAAAAGAGCCGAAAAGGCCCGAATTTTGTGCACCTCCAACTGCCACCTACTGCAGGGCTACGGCAGAGCCACGGTGGAGGCTTGCCGGAGCCTAGCCAAATTCTGGGCCATGCCTAGAGAGACAAAAACAAAGGGAAGACCCCTTATTTTAGAATTTGGTTTTAAAATGAATTTTTTGTTGATATTTTAGCCTAAATAGAAACCAAGAAACGACGCCGTTTCATTCAGCTGAAAAACACCCCAAAATGACGCCGTTTGGAGGCTCAACCCGAGCGACCCGACCCGCTCCTGGGGGATCCGCGTGTTTTTTAGTGCATGGTCTATTTGCGCGATAGGCCCTCCCGCATTTTTGCTCTGTTTCAATTTGATCTTGTTCATTTGTTTTGTTTTTTAATTTTGCCCCATGGCTTTTGTCTTTGATTCATTTTGGTCTGCATCGAAATGGTGCGCTTTGAGGGTTTGGGATAATTGCCCAGTCAGTCCCTCTCTTTTTGCGTGCGCATTCCATCTGGATACTTATGTTGTTTTAATATTTAGATTTTATGCTTTAAATTTTGTTTCAATTTCAATTCGATCCTGAGCCCATTTAACTTCAATTTTTTTTACAAATTGTTTTGTTTGTTACTTTATTATATTTTATTTGTTTAGTCCTTTTTTAATCAAATGTCTTACTTATTTATTTTACTTACTTAAGATTTCCCTTATTTCGTTTTCACATTTTATTTATTTATTATTTTCTTTTATTATGCCCTTTTGTATTTATTTTGTTTATTTACTATTTTCAATATATATTTCAAAATTTAGACTTCAATACTATTATTATTATTATTGTGGTGGTTACTTATGTTATTATCACTATTATTATTCCTTATAGTATCATTTACATTATTATTCCTGTTACCGTTAACATCATGATTCGTTAATGTCAATGCCATGTGTTATTTTTTTGTGCAATATTATGTCATTGTTACTTCAAATGTATGTTGCACTATCATTATTAGCCACGCATGACCCTTTTACGGTTTAAATGATTTTTTTTAATATACTCGATTTATCGTATATCTTTTTAAATACTTCATTCTTTTTTTCATATTTCCAAATTCATAAAAAGGAAAATCTCGAAATAAGGCAATGTTTTACATTTTGGAAATTCGAGAAATCATACCCTAACTTACGGGGTTTTTATTTTTCTCGTTGAACCTAAATAGCCAAATATCCTGTTAAATTTTAAAATATATGAGTTTTAAATAAAATAAAGGCAATATTTGGTGTTTAGAAACTCGAGAAAGTTGTGCCCTAACTTACGATGTTTCAATTTTTTCTCGTTAGATCTAAATAATCGAATATCCTTTTAAAATAAAACGCATAAGATTTCAAATATAAAAAATAAAGGCAAGCTTATTTTCGAGGGTTCAAATGTCGTGTCCTAACTTACGGGATGTAACATTTTGTTATCTCAAGACGAGAAGGCCTTTAATGCTCGTTTTATTTTATTCAAGCCTTTTTTAGATAGGATAGTATTTTGAATTTTTTGATTTTTCAACTTTCGACACTAAGAATTTAATTAATCGATTAGGTACCAATTTTGGGCGTTATGAGGGTGCTAACCCTTCCTTGTGCGTAACCGATTCTCGAACCCACTCTTCTTGAATTTCGTAGACCAAAATCATTGTTTTAGTAAATCAAACATTTTATTAAAACAATTAAATTATGAGGTGATTCGATCACACCTCATAAAAAAGGATAGGTGGCAACTCCCATTTTCATTTTCAAAACAAAAGTCGACCCCGTTTTCAAAAAATGGTTTCGACAGCTTGGCGACTCTACTAGGGACGTAATAAGAGAGTCAAGCCACAAAATTATTATTTTCTGTCTTTTCGTTGAAAATTGAAAAAGTTGATTTAAAATACGATCTTTTCATTGCATTTCATCCGTATTTTTTGTGATCTTAATCGTAATATATTTGCTTTATTGGTTGGAGTCTTTAGATATTTTTGCATATTGAATTGCATGACCTGTAACACCCCAAACCCAGCCTAGACGTTACGACCGGATCTGATGCGCCACATCAAAGCGTTCAAAACATCCCGTGTTACTTAATTTGGAAAACGTAGTTGATGTTGTAAAGATTCCTTTAAAGTGAATGGAAGCTGTGCACCAGGTAGGAAACTGAAAAAGAGGAGGTGAGTCCGTCGGACTGCTTAAGTACCAAGCTCCCTTCGGATCCAATCCTAGACATGCACACCGCCATTGCCACACTCTAACATCTCGTATAATTGTGAGAAAACCATTTGGTTAAGTCCATCTTAAGAAAATGATTAAGTTTGAAAACGTTTGCTTAGCGGAAGCCTTACTTGTAATCGTGTTATTTTAAAATCACTTAATGTTTTTGAAAACGTGTCCTAGAGCTAATCCATTTCAATAGTTATCATAGTTCATTTTTATCATAATAAAATATAATAATAAAAGTAAAACAAAACCATAAAAATAATTAAGCGGCCTTATTACGCTTAAAAACCCAAAACCGTAATTGAAAATAAAAGGACGTCCAGTTCACCAGAAAGAAACCAAGATTGCAGAAACATGTGGCCACTCCGAATCCCTCACAGCTCCAAGCCCACTATGGTTGGGGATCACCTGCATGGATGAAAAATAAAAGGGTGAGTTTTGGGAAACTCAGTGTGTAATTTAACCCAACCATAGCCTAAATCAGTTCAAACTACAGAAGCAGAATAAGTTGGCCTCAGCCCAGAACAGATATCAGAATAAAGCCCATAGGCCCATAACAGATTAGAACAAATAATACATGCTGATGCAATAACCCATCCCAAGCCAACCATATGCACCCCCATACCAGCCTTACACCATGTGGGGAGACTACTCGACCCACCCATCCGCTACACGTCACAGAATTATGCAGCATGGCTACCAGAATAGATAATGTGACAGAGTCACCAGAAATAGATGATTGTAGCAGAGCCACCAGAACAGATATATACGTGGCAGAGCCACCAGATCAGATAATTTGTTGCATAGCCAGCAGGACGCTTCCTCCATAATATAACTCATGTCCCCATGCAATAGATATTCATTCATGGCATACATCATACAGATTTAAATCATCATGCTTTTCAGACAAAATTAACCCTAGGGGTATAAAGGTCATTTTACACCTAGAGGTATCATGGTAATTTTCTTTACATAGGGGTATTCTAGTAATCTAACTATTTTAGGGTTTTCATGCATATTTCTACCATTTACGTACAATCAGAAACACTTACCGCGCATACCATTTACGTACAATCAGAAACACTTACCGCGCATACTTTCCAAATTGGGCCCATTGGCCCCTTTTCTCGATTTAGGCCCGCTAAGCCCAAAAACGTTGAAACGCACGGAATATTGCACTTTGCAGTCTTATCACCATGGATTACCAGAATTATTAACCCATTTATCTTACGAGCATTCGCACACTCATAAGTTCCCAAAATACCAGTTTTTTGGTATTTTGGCTTTTCGGCTTTTGCCGATCTAGTCTATGGGAGGGTGTTAGTTACACACCTATTTTACGATGATTTGTTGACGAGATCCACGCACGAACTACCTACAGTTGAATTACTAAAATATTACTCTAAATATTAAGTATATAGTCCCTTACCATATTCGGCCAAACATGCTTAAAACCCTTATTGCTCTTACCTTAATGCCGAAAGATGATTAAATCCAAAGATCCGATCATTCCACTTGTCCAAGCCCTTGATCAGCAATCTCTAAACCACACCATTATCAAAGCAGAACGGTTATCACAACCCTTTAAGACTACTAGTCCAAATCGACAGCCTCCCTAACATTTAGGGATTTCGGCTTTCCAAGCCCTTGATCAGCAATCTCTAAACCACACCATTATCAAAGCAAAACGGTTATCACAACCCTTTAAGACTAATAGTCCAAATCGACAGCCTCCCTAACATTTAAGGATTTCGGCTTTTCTTAAAATACGAAAGAAGACTAAGTTTTGGAAGTACTTACCACCGATTCCTTCAGTCAATGATTTCAATGAGTCTCCACTCGATCCTGATGTAGATCTAAGCCTTCAAATGATAACAAAAGTTGAGCCTTCAGTGATCTCAGTATTCGGCTAAGTCCCTATGAATGTGGGGTTTTCGGCTCTTTTTGCAACTGTGTAGAAAAATGAAATAGTAGGGTTTTACTGTGGTCCTGTTGACAGGAACTTTGAGTTTAGAGAATGAGAGAATCGGTCATGAATGATGAGAAAAGAATAAGAGAGTTGGCTAGGAGAAATCAGCACAAAAGAAGATATGGTTTTCGGGATTTCAGCTTTTCATGGCAAATGGCTATGTAAGTTTTTGAAATGTCTGAAGAGAAAGATGGGGATGAACAGGGTGGTAAGAAGGTTCGGCAATGGAGGAAAGAAGAGAAGAAAAAAATTGATGAATAGAGGAGAAAAGAAAAGATGAGGAGAATAGTCAGGAAACGGCACCAATTACCCTAAATGCCGAATTTATACTGGCACTAAACCCTAGCCGAATCTTGCCCCCCTAAAGCTCCCCTTGGCCAGCGAACTCTTGCTCCTCAAGAGTCCACCATTCGGCCAACACAGCTCTCCCTGATCAGCTCCTAAATTCTCTCCCTTATCCCCTCCTTACTCAATCTCCTGAGCAACTCCAACTCTTCCTAATGAGCTTTCACTTGGTTCCATTACTTCCCTTTTTTGTGCACAAAAATTAATTCCTTTAATTTGCTGTCATTGTGACTTGAACCAGGGTCCTCCCTAGCTTCCACACGCAACTTACAGCCTTCCCAGTGGCGTCACATGCCACTTTACCACTTGCTTCCTTGTGATCTATTTTACACAAATAATACTTATAAGCCTAATTAACCAGAACCCCTTTTTCTTATGGACTTAAAATTAATTAAATTTAAACATACTAAATAATAATAATTAATAACAATAATTAATTAATCAGAACATCCTAACTATTCGGGCCATCTTTTACCCGAACCCAGACTCAAGGCCCAATACCTTCTAGGCCCAATTTTGGGGCGTTACATGACCTTCCGATTTTGCCCTTTTAAGTGGGAGGGAGAAACTATTCCTTCGTGAGGTCTTCACGTCCGTGTAGGATAGTGGATCGCTTTCGGGATACATCCGTACCTATGAGATTTTCATATCCGTGTAGCCATAGGAAAATGTATTCCCCTGAACTGAACTCGGTCCATATGAGCCTATAATGGGTGAGGATCGAGGAATCTGCTAGTTCAGGTGCCCTTTCTTTAGAACTGAACCACATATAGTAAGCCAAAAGGGCCCACCCTAGGAAGAGCCACGCCGAACCATTAGTGGTTATCTGAATAGGCGCTTTATTATTCCTTGCTTATTTTGAATTCTATTTTTTTATACTGACATGTTTTGTTTGTTTTGCCTGTGATTACATGACATTTTCATCATAGAAAAAAAGGTGTCAATTCACATTCGATTACTAAATAGAGAGCTTGCAATGGAGAACGATTTTCTTGATAAAGTGGAGGATAATGCGGCTGTCCGTATATGGTCAGAGAAAACGCAATTGGAAAAAGGTGACAGTTTGGCAGAGGGGTACACATCAGAATTATGGGACTTCACCCGTATCAACGTGACAAAAAATGATCTTCGAGAATTGAAAGAGATATGTGTCAATTGGGACGATGAAGTCAAGCAGCTATTTTATAGTAATTATGGTGATCTGCCTTATCTACTCGACATCAAGGTGGACAAGGACTTGCTTCGAGCTCCGGCTCAATTTTGGAATCCCGCCTACAGTTGTTTAACCTTTGGGAATGTGGATTTGGTGCCTACAGTAGAGGAGTATATAGCCCTGCTTCGTTGTCCAAATATTCAAGCTAACAAGGCCTATTCTAAAGCCGCTAATGTCCCGACTTTCGTGAAAAAATTAATAAATATCATGGGAATGAGTGAACAGTGGGTCGCGGCTCGTATCAAGCAAAAAGGAGGAAGCAAATGTATTCCCTGGAAAAGCTTGTGAGATCTGATTTTGGCACACCCAGATGTGAAGAAAAGGGTTGATGTTTTTACTTTGAGCATTTACGGGCTGATTTTTTTCCCTATAGCACTAGGGTATGTAGATGAAGTGATTTCTGATTTGTTTGATAGGCTTGATGAGAGGGTCACACCGATTTGCATGATTTTGGCTAAAACATTCAGATCTTTGAATGCGTGTCGGAGAGCGGATGAGGAAAGATTCATCGGATCCGCGCAACTATTGCTAGCTTGGTTCCATGCCATTTCTGGAAAGTGGACAAAGTTTTGTATCGGGTATTCTCTGAGAATTATTCTCCTTTGAAAGAAATAGTGGCTACACTGAGGCGGGATGATATATCGGAGGGAAGATGGATAGTGATCCTCTAAAATTTCCAGGAAGAAGATGTCGAGTGGAGAGCCGCCGATGAGATTCTGTACCGGTATGGGGATTTTGATTGGATCCCCCTACTTAAGATTTGGGGAGTCGTCAGATACGCTCCTTTGCTCGTTTTGAGGCAGTACAGATCAGGACAATTTATACTAGCAACCCAAGGGCTAGCTTAGTGCGAGTTTTCATATAGGGGGATAACTATAAGAAAAAAGTATGGGAAATGTCCAACGCTTGGAACCAGACTCGCCGGATATAAAGATTTACTGTAGGTTCGATGAAGACCCTGGAGTATAATGGGTGGTGAAGTAAAAGGATCAACGACAACATCCTCGGGCCAAGTCAAGAAGGCACGTGATCGATGGAAGAATACCTGCAAGTGGTCCCACATGAGCTAGAGATCATAAAGCAGGATTTTGAAAAAAGGAACTTGGATCTAGGAAAGAAGATCGAGCAATTGGAGGAAGAAAAAATGCATTTAAGATAGGATGTTGATGTTCAAAAATTAGAAACTGAAAAATTAAGAAAAGGAAAGAATAAGGCTGAAGAGGATTTGGATAGTCTGAAAACGGATTACAAGAAACTGCGTTTATCAATAAGAACCGTCGGATTGGGAAAAACATCAGTGCAATGGTGACACAAGATTCAAGAAGAAAAGGCCAAAGCCGGTAAGTGGGAGAGAAAATTCCAAGAGGCTTAGGTTTGAAAAGAGGCCTTAGAAAAGAGTTCATCAGAAACCTAAAATGAAAAAGTCAAGTTAAAAGCTAGAGTGGCAGAATTGGAAAAGTCGCTCCATCAGTATCGTAGTTGAAACTTGCAATTGAGCTAAAGGCAAGCTTGAACAAGATTGAAGAGCTGAAAAGGAATGTAGAAGAGCTTGAAACTACATTACAAAACTGTGAGCTCTGGGTGAAACTCTTTGAAGCAAGCAATGAGAAGTGTAAGGAGCAACTCCACCGATCTCAAGGCCAAGTTAGGGATAGAGATTATATTATGGATGAAGTCATGGCTCAGATACGAGAAGTGGCCAATCATGTGTAGACCTTAGTAGTTCAGGCTGACGTGTTAAGTCTAAAATATGAATTAGAATCGGACTGGGGTTAAGAGCTAGCTTGGCTTCTTAAGAAGGTTAAAACTTTGAGCATTAGGGCGAAGCCATATATGTAATCCGTTTTATGTAAAGAATTTTGTTTTCTAGTAAAGTTATTCTAAATGGAATTGAATCAGAGTCGACGCCACTTTTTGCATTCATGCATTTGCATTACATCGCATCATATGCATTAAATTTCACAAAAGGACGCTAATTATTTAAAAAATATTTCAGTAATTTGAAAACCGAAAAAAGTCTACCAATTACACATCGTTACGGTACACGAGGGAAAATTAAAGAATGGATAAAAGATTGGAAAGATTATAGCAAATGCAAAAAAAAAAAAAAAAAATGCAAGATCAGATGCAAACACAGATGCAATAACAATTGGCCAAGATTCAACAAGACATGAGGGATTAGATGCTAGAATCCCAAAGGAACATAATGAGCCAATTAACCCAATTGCTGACTGGTGGGCTAGAAAAAGGAAAGAGCCTTATGGTCAATTCTAAGGATGATAATGAGGACCCTGCTTATCCTCCAGGCTTCACCCCAACCAACACCCAAGCACAACCAAGCGTTAACATCAGACCCCAATACCAGATAGGTACCTCAGCACCAACAGGCTTCCCGACAGGTTCAGTCTCCAACCCAGGAGGCAACCCAGCAAATCCCGTTGTCCCTGATCTTGATGATATAGCAGAAATAGAGAAGGCAAGAGTGGAGC
This sequence comes from Gossypium anomalum, assembly GCA_025698475.1. Classification (NCBI taxonomy): domain Eukaryota; kingdom Viridiplantae; phylum Streptophyta; class Magnoliopsida; order Malvales; family Malvaceae; genus Gossypium; species Gossypium anomalum. Next base: position 49,106,393 of record CM046963.1, read on the forward strand.
TCCCAAAACAACTTGAATATCGATGCAAATGGCTAGAGGAGAAATTCAAGGCATTGGAAAGCGCTGATCACTATTATAGAATTGATGCTAAAGATTTGAGCCTGGTTTCGGACTAGTGCTCCCGCCCAAGTTCAAGACCCTAGAGTTTGAGAAATATAACGGGACCAACTACCCCAAAGCTTACATTACAATGTTCTGTTAGAGAATGACAGGTTATATTGATAACGATCAGTTGTTAATTCACTATTTCCAAGATAGCCTGACTGGGGCTGCAACCAAATGGTATAATATGCTAAGCCGTGCCCAAATTAATTCATGGAAGGATCTGGCATAAGCCTTTATGAAACAGTATGGCCATGTAACAGACATGGCACCTGACAGAATCACCCTGCAAAATATGGAGAAAAAGCCAAACGAGAGCTTTAGGCAGTATGCTTAAAGGTGGATGGAAGTCACCACACAAGTCCAACAACCTCTGCTAGAAAAGGAAACGACCATGCTCTTTATTAATACCCTGAAGGCTCCATTTATTAATCACATGCTGGAGAGCATAACTAAGAGTTTCTCGGACATAGTGATGTTCGGTGAGATGATAGAGAATGAAATAAAGTGAGGAAAAACAGAAGCGGGGCAAAGCACCAAGAGATCAGCCCCAAAAAAAAGGGAGAATGAGGTGAATAACATGAGCACATACAACAAGGGTCATTCCAAGTCAATTACTGTGAGCCAGCCAAAGACAGTAACCACCAATCATCAGAGCCCCCTAAGACAAGAACCCAATACGAGGACGAATACAGAAAGGATACAGTTTACACCTATACCCATGACGTATAGGGAGCTGTATTAGAACCTATTTGATGCACAAGTGGTGTCCTGTTTCTACCTAAAGCCGATGTAACCCCCATTTCCCAAATGGTATAACGCAAACGCTCAATGCAAATACCACGCTGGAATCACTGGGCATTCAATCGAAAATTGCACTGCATTTAAAAAGCTGATCTAAAGGTTTATAAAAATGGGAATTGTAAAGTTTGATAACCCATCAAGACCAGATGTAGCAGGAAACCCGCTACCCAATCATGCTGATCAAGGGGTAAACGGGATAAACAAAGGTGGGAGCAAGAAAGTCAAATGTGAGGTTGCAGACGTTGAAACCCCATTGAGGCGGGTTTAGAAAGACATGGTAAAAATGGGATTAATCATATTGGATCCCGAGGAGAGATCTGAAGGGAAGAGGAACTACTGTGAGTTCCATAATGGAGAGGCGCACGGGATCCAAGAATGTGCCGAGTTCAGGGCCTTAGTGCAAGACATGATGGACAATAAGGAAATGGAATTTTATGAAGAGATTAAAAGCCCTAAAGAGGGAAATATATGCGTGTCAGAAGGAGAGTTGACGGGGAAAATCCAAAAAGTAAACTACCCAGTGGTCATCATTTCACGACCCAAAAAAAATGAAGCGGGAATACAAATGGCACCAAAGGTCATAATCCAGAAACCTGCAGTCTTTCCCTATAAAGACAGCAAGAGGGTTCCCTGGAATTACGACTGCAATGTGATGATCCCGAGAAAGGAGAACTAGGCTGGCACTTCAAGAGAGGACCGAGATGTAGGTTTCTATACATGTAGCGGAGGCGCTTCGATTCAGTAAACGCAAGAGTAGAACCCAGAAAAGGAAAAGCCTTGGCGGTCGAACAGAAGAAAGAAAAAACTGGCAAACCTGAATCTCCTGTCAACAAGCTAGTCAATGAAGAGGAAGCTAAGGAATTCTTGAAATTTTTGAAGCATAGCGAGTACAGTGTTGTAGAACAGCAACCAGCTCGAATCTAGGTGCTAGCCTTACTCCTAAGCTCAGAGGTCCATCGTAGCGCACTGATGAAAGTATTAAATGAAACTTATGTCGCTAACGATATTCTTGTCAACAAACTAGATTTCCTGGTTAGCAACATAAGCGCTGATAACTTCATCTTCTTTAATGATGATGAAATACCACTCGGAGGAATGGGATCGACTAAGGCTCTGCACATCACCACCCACTGCAAGGGGTATATGCTACTAGGGGTGTTGATTGATAATGGTCTACACTAAACGTCTTGCCCCTATCCATGCTAAATAGGTTACCTATGGATAGCTCTCATATAAAGTCGTGTCAAAACATAGTGAGGGCGTTCGATGGAATCCAAAAGAAGAATGATGGGAAGGATCGATATACCCCTCTTGATTTGCCCAAATACGTATAAAATAGATTTCTTGGTGATGGACATCAAGCCTTCTTATAACTGCCTATTGGAGAGGCCATGGATACATTCAATAGGGATAGTGCCTTCTTTGTTGCACCAAAAATTGAAGTTAGTAACAGAAGGTCGGCTGGTGACAATAAATGCAGAAGAAGACATCATCGCAGCTGTGACCAATGACGCACCATATTTAGAGGCAAACGATGAATCGATCGAATGTTCCTTTCAATCTTTAAAATTTGTGAATGCAACATTCACCACCGAAGGGAACAGGATCCTGATGTCTAAGATATCCAATACAACAAGAATGGGCTTACAACTAACTATCGGCAAAAGAGCTTTACTAGGGAGAGGACTTGGAAGATACCTCCAAGGAAGGGTTGAGACAATGATAATGAAGGATAAACGAGACCGCTTTGGCTTAGGATTTAAGTCAGACGCGAGACATAGGAACTGATGATCTTCCTCCACATATCCAAAACTTTTATATCAGGAGGAATTATTCACCCTGAGCGAAGGACCCCAAGAGAAGAAACCGTGGAAGAAATGTTGGTAAACCTAAACATCAATGCAATATCTGAGAAGGGAATAGGAGAAGAAAATTTGTCGGGCATTTACCTTTACGAGCTGGGAAGTGTTCTGAACAACTGGACTACGGAAGAGATTCTTGTAGTTTTTAGAGCTAACTCAGAGTAATGTTCAAAACACACTTTTTCTAGGAGTAATAAAAATCCTTTTGTGAAATAGGCTTATGTTAAAAATTGTTATTTTAATAAAATGCATCTTTGCTATCATTTTTGAGCAAATATTCTTTCATTCTTTCCATTCATAATCACACTATATTCTTAGATTCTTTTGTTCTTTGAACTTTCTTTCAAATATTCTTTTATTCTTCATTCATGATCATACCATGCAAATAATTATTCTTAGATTCTGTTTCCTTTTGGACTTTCTTTCGAATATTCTTTCATTCTTCATTCATCATACAACCAATTATTCTTAGATTTTGTTGTTCTTTGGATTGTCCTTGACCCTTATAACATGTCTCCAGATATCAATGATATGAGCTATGATGCTAATGACTTAGAGTCTCCCTTCGAGCAAGATATGTGTATGGAGGATTCTCAGGGTTTTGAAGATGATCAAGATTGTGACCTATCTCCTGATTTGTTGAGGATGGTAGAACAAGATGAGAAACAAATCCTACCTCACAAAGAGTCATTAGAAATTGTGAGTTTAGGAGAAGAGAAAGAAGTGAAGATTGGAGCTTGTATCATCGCAGAGACAAAGCGAGACCTCATTGAGTTACTCTAAGAATTCAAAGATGTCTTCACATGGTCATATCAAGACATGCCCGGGTTAAATACTGACATAGTGATATATCGACTCTCCATAAAGGAAGAGTGTAAGCCAGTCCAACAAAAGCTCCATAGGATGAGGCCCGACGTTTTGTTGAAAATAAAAGAGGAAGTCAAGAAATAGTTCGATGCAAGATTTCTAAAAGTGGTTAAACACTCAGAATGGGTGGCCAACATCGTCCTCGTCCCTAAAGAAGACAAAACCTAAATAGATTTAAAGTTTCTATATTATTTTCTTTTAAAAAGAAAGGAAAAGAGGATCGAAAAGGGCCGAAAAGGCCCGAATTTTGTGCAGCTCTGACCACTGGGTACGGCGGGGATATAGAGGAGCCACGGTGGAGGCTTGGTGGAGCCTAGTTGAATTCTAGGCTATGCCCAAAGATAAAAAAAGAAAGGGAAGACCCTTTTTTTTAGAATTTGGTTTTAAAATGAATTGTTTGTTGATATTTAAGCCTAAATAGTAACCAAGAAATGATGTTGTTTCATTCAGTTGCAAAACACCCTAAAACGATGTCGTTTAGAGGCTCAACCGGTGCAACCCGACCCACTCCTGGGGGATCCGCGTGTTTTCTAGCGCATGGTCTATTTGCGCGATAGGCCCTCCCGCATTTCTGCTCTGTTTCAATTTGATCCTATTCGTTTGTATTATATTAGAAGCAATGAATGACATCTAGCAATGCATCATTGCTACCCAAGGTACAAGAAGTCGTGATTCGACATAACCTTTCTGTGACAATTTTTTTCATGTATTATATTATTTCATTCTTAATATCTAGATTGGACACAAGTCATGGAAATAGTCTAATCTCATATTTCTTGATATTCTAAATAGACTATAATAAGCAAATAAGTGTGATATCTCATATCAACTTATTCGAGCAAGACTATGCATTTCTAGTCCCACTTTATCAAGAGGCTCAAGATATTGCTCCCATTATGTAAGAGGAACAAATTCTATCTTGATCAATCATCTCCCACTATATAGATTGTGGAATACCCAACATTAGTCTTTATAGTATAACTTGCTATGGTAGACGTTTGACTGTGTCAAAATATACAACTTACGATGTTAGGAAAATGATGATCTCAAGTCTGAAGATCATATACATAGTTATCACTATGAGTAATGTTGTGACTAGTACATAATAATCCAAGAAACATACTCATAGCAGGTTATTCTAATATGTTGTTCTATAACACATACTTATGTATCGATTTTGACATCTCTATGTCAATGAAAACACTTTGTCATCAATCAACTACATATTAGTCTAAATGCATTATCATTGTCCAAGCCTACAATAATACTTGACTAGACCTTTTAAGAATAATCAGATTATTCTCAAGACTTTACTATTAACCAATTTATTTATACACACAGAAAAAGAAACTGAAATAACAATGGCAATGCCTTATATTAACAAATAAGGTAAAACGAGTATGTGATTACAATAATCTCATGATTGGTCTGTGGGCATACTCTAACATCATCCACTCGTTTATCTCCCCTAAATGGATTAACTACTCATGATATTCATAATCTCAAACTCAATTGATGTAAACATGTAAATAACACGAATAAACCAAAACACAAAAGAAATGTATAATAATCCTTATTTGATGTTGATTAAAGCATAGAATAACGGATCTCTTGATTGGAATAACAAAAATCGTCGCTTGCAAAAGAGAATAAAGTGAATAACTTCAATATTATAAAAGAATTAGATCAAAAATGATTCCAAGGGGAAAGAAAAAAAGCATTTATGAAAAACAAAGGAAGACTTAATCTAATCCTACTTCTAAACTACTAAGGTTTTCGGATGCGTATAAGATGACTTAGTTACATCAAAACCTTAAGGTTTTATTTATAGGAGTGGTGCTAGCTTGAATTAGGTTTTTGGAACATCCTAGTGTCACGGACTTAGAGCTTTCACAAGCAATCCGTGCGGCCTTAGGCAGTTTCTTCGCTCAAAAACGCTTAAGTCAGCCCAACTCGTAACAATTGAGAATTAAACAGAACTCCTCTAAGGTGATCGTGATTTCCCGTGATAAGTTTCATAAATTTATAATTAATCATTCTTGAAACTAACTATTATCACGATGTAGGCAAGTGTACCTATCGAACAGTAGTATAGCTTTAGCAAGATCGGATTGTCGAACCCAAAGGACTAAAAGTACTAGTAATGACCGTCTTTTATTATCTAGCCTAAGAATAAAGGGGTTTGTTTTAACTAACTAATTATCTAAGCTAAGAAATTGTAGAAAATAGAATTGAGGAATTACATTTTGGAAAAACGATTGATTTAGGACAATACCTAAGGAAAAATCCACCTAGACTTTACTTGTTATTCTAGCTCCGAACAGGATGATTTATTCATTTAACTTGTTCCATAGAGATCCCTAAGTTATGTTATTATCACTATTCAAGACTAATAACGTGTAATCCCTAGGTTGAATAATTGAGACTTTTCTCTAATTAACACCCTAAGATTGCATTAACTCGATCTATGGATCCCCTTATTAGGTTTCACCCTAATCCGGCAAAATCTTGTCACCCTATCTCTTGGCGCGCAATCAACTCCGCTTAATTACGACAAAATCACTCTTAGCCAGGGACTATTCATCCTCCAACTAAGAGCATTAACTTGAATCAATATCCTGAAATACCAAAAAAAGAATTAAGAACACATAATTAAGAACAAATCAAATATTTATCATACGATTCAGAAAATAATAACAAGATTCATCTTAGGTTTTATCCCCCTTAGGTATTTAGGGGTTTTAGTTCATAACTAAATAAGAAAACATCTCAGAATAATGAAGAATACAAAACATAAAGAAAACCCAAAACTCCTGAAGGGAAATTGAGGAGAGATCTTCAGTCTTGATGATGAATCCCGCTTCTGAGATGGATCAATTGGCTTCCTTGGAGTAATTCCTTACTCCCTATTCTCTGTCCCCCTTTTAGTCTTCCTCTAGGGCGTTTAAATAGGCTTTTGAATGCCTAAAAGCCCTCAAACTTGCCCTTTTCCGAATAGAACTTAGCTAGGGCTCGGCAGGGACACGCTCGTGTGCGATTACTTCAGGCTGTGGTCGAGCCTGTTAGATCAACACGCCCGTGCTGAGGTTGATTTAGGCCGTGTTCGAACCTGTTAGATTGGCACGGGTGTATGTTCAACCCATGTGAGGAAGCCCAGGCCGTGTTGTTTTCCCCTGTCGGCCTATTTTCTCTGTTTTTGGCTCATTTTTCGTTCTTTTCGTCCTTCTATGCTCACCTAAGTATAAAACATAAAATTAAAGGATTAGGAGCATCAAATTCACCAAATCTAAGGAGAAATCATTCATAAACGTGTTAAGCGAGGGATAAAAATATGTATAAATTACGGTTTATCAAATCCTTAAGTAATATCCTCAACTCACCTAAGTATAAGCGTTTGCTTGTCCTCAAGTAAAATCCATAACTCACAATTAAGAATTCCTTTTTCTCAACTTATAACTCCTATCAATAATATCTCAAACTAAATCCATAAGTAATCATACATTGAGAATTCAACTAAAAGAGCATTAAAGCTGCAAACATTCCAAGTTGAGTATTTAATCATGAAAAACTTAGGCATCTCCCCTCATCTAAGTAGTTACCATCGATTTGAAATCTCACAGAGTTTAACATCCTCACTAAAGATTCACTCAAATCACTCGAAGTGTTTAAGGACAATGAAATCAACACTCATCAGTCAATATGAAAAGTTATTACCATAGGCTTGTATGAAAATCAAATCTCCACCACTATAAATTGAGATGATACATCAATCAAATCTTTGCCCTGTTTTCACACGGTCCTAAGCATGCTCGTGTGCTTGGCCGTGTCTCTGTGATGAACCTGTTTTCAAGAGCTCCGTTAGTAAGTTAGGTGCTAATCACTAAAATTTAAAGAAGTTAATATATTTAGTGCTTGAGTTGCCTCCCAAGAAGCGCTTATTTATAGTCTAAGCTCAACTTACCTCTCCATCGAATGTCATGGTGGTTCGAGGAGTTTATACTCCTCATTCCTGCTATCAATCTCACCAAAATAAGGTTTTAAACGGGTGTTGTTTACTTTAAAAGTGCCAAACTTGGGATGACTTACCTCGACTGTACCGAATGGGAAAATACTAAGTACCGTAAGAGGGATTTCTTCATTCGGTTTGGCAGTGACAATGTGAGGATCTGTAGTATCTAGTAAGACTTTATCTCCACCCTTAAGTTGATTTGGAGAGGTATCGAGCTCGTTTTGGTGTAGTTTTGGTTTATCGTACGCTCTCGGTTTATGTATTCACTATTCATCTAGTTCCTCTATTTGTAGCCTTTGTTCTTCATGAATAGGTCCTATATTGTTGCTGGAACATGGTTCGTGTACTTCCTTCAGACTCATTTCCTGCAAAGTAGGTTGCGTCATATTGTGAGTTTTAGTAGAATGGGTTAGATAATTACCTTCAATTTTTGATGCATTGCCAGAATTACGAGCTTGAAGGGTGATCGTTTTGTCTCCCACACGAAGTGTGAGCTCACCTGTGCCAACATCAATAATTGTTTTAGCAGTTGCTGAAATGGGTCACCCTAGAATCAAAGGGGTGTTGTTATCCTCTTCTATGTCTAAAACAACGAAGTCAACGGGGAATATAAATTTATCGATTTTAACTAGAACATATTCAATAATACCCCTAGGAAATCTTATAGTTTTATTCGCTAATTGAATGCTCATCCAAGTCTGTTTGGGTTTCCCAAGACCTAGTTGCTTAAACATTTTGTAAGGCATGACGTTAATGCTTGCCCCTAAATCAGCTAATGCATTATTAACATCTAAGCTACCAATTAAGCAAGGAATTGTAAAACTCCCTGGATCTTTTAATTTGTTGGGTAGCTTATTCTGTAGAATAGCTGAGCAAACTACGTTTAGCTCTACATGCGACACCTCGTCCAACTTTCTCTTGTTTGCTAAAAGCTTCCTTAAAAATTTCATTGCATTCGGCATCTGCGATAGAGCTTCAATAAATGGTAAGTTAATATGTAATTTTTCAAAATTTTAAGGAATTTACCAAATTGTTTGTCTGAGCCGTCTTTCCTTGTCGCGTTAGGGTATGGCACAGGAGGTTTATATTCAACACTCACCGTTTTGTTTTCATTATGACTTACCTCACCTTTACCTTTGCTTACCCCAGTTTCTTGCCTTGGTTCTGGCTCAGGCTCAATGAGTCCTTCTTTATCTTGAACTTTAATTGTGTTGAGCTGTTCCCTTGGGTTAAGTTCAGTATTACTTGGCAAGCTACCTTGTGGTCGTTCGGAGATTAGTTTGGACACCTGGCCTATCTGAGTTTCGAGCCCTTGGATTGATGCTTGTTGATTTTTAAGTGCCGTTTCGATATTCTTGAAATGGGTTTCTGACACCGAGATGAATTTGGATAGCATCTACTCAAGGTTCAGTTTCTTTTCCTGTTGATAAGGTGGCTGTTGAAAACCCGAAGGATTTTGTGGCCTTTGATTCCCTTGACCACCTCAGGAGAAATTTGGGTGGTTCCTCCGACCTGCATTATAAGTGTTACTGTATGGGTTATTTTGAGATCTAAAGTTATTGTTACCCATATAGTTGACTTGTTCCTCTTCGGTTGTAGGATTGAATGGTTGATATTCTGTATGCACACCTCCTCCATTTGAATCACACCTCATCATTGGATGTACCTATGTAGAACCAAGTAAACCGTCAATCTTTTTATTCAGAAGTTCTACCTGATTTGACAACATAGTAACCAAATCGATGTTATAAACGCCTGCTATTTTAGTCGACTTAGTCCTCATAACTTGCCACTGATAGTTATTTAGTGACATATCCTCAATAAATTCGTAAGCTTCTTCAGGTGTTTTGTTGTTGATGGTTCCACCAGCGGCTGCATCAATCATCTGTTGTGTCGAGGGATTCACACCATTGTAGAACGTTTGAACTTGCAGCCCTAGAGGTAATCCATGGTGAGGGAACCTTCGCAGTAGGTCCTTGTATCTCTCCCATGCATTGTAAAGTGTTTCTAAATCCATCTGCACAAAAGAAGAGATATCATTACGTAATTTAGCCATTTTAGCCGGCAAAAAATACTTTAATAAAATTTTTTCGGTCATTTGTTCCCAAGTAGTGATAGACCCTCGTGCTAACGAGTTCAACCACTGTTTAGCCTTGTTCCTCAGTGAAAAAGGGAATAACTGAAGACGAATGGCTTCATCAGAAATGCTGTTAGTTTTAAAAGTGTCGCAGATTTTTAGGAAATTCGCCAAGTCCTGCAAACCATCAAATTGAACAAATTACTGTATCATTTGAATCGTGTTAGGTTTTAGTTCAAAATTATTTGCAGCAATAGCAGGCCTAACTGTACTTGACTCAGTTCCTGTTAAATTAGGTTTAGCATAGTCATACATAGTACGAGGAGCAGGATTCTGATTTGCTAATTTAGCGGGTATCGTAAGAGGTAGCTGATTGTCTTGATTTTCAGCCATCTCCTCGGTTGTAGTTGAGATATCATCCTCTTGCTCTTCCTCTATGTATTGTAGGCTTCACCTTATTTCTTTTCGATTTCTACGAGCTGTACGATCGATTTTTTCGTCAAAAAGCAGTGGTCCAGATGGGTTTCTTCTAGTCATAAACTATAAGAACCTGCCATAAGAAAGAAAAAGAAAATTAGTAAAACAAAAATTAAAAAAAATTAATTTGCAAGAAAAATAAATGGCTAAAGTAATAAAAATTGAGTGTTCCTAATATTTTAGTCCTCGGCAACGGCGCCAAAAACTTGATCGTCATTTTCCGTGATAAGTTTTATAAATTTATAATTAATTGTTCTTGAAACTAACTATTATCACGATGTAGGAAAGTGTACCTATCGAATAGTAGTATAGCTTTAGCAAGACCGGATTGTTGAACCCAAAGGACTAAAAGTACTAGTAATGATCGTCTTTTTATTATCTAGCCTAAGAATAAAGGGGTTTGTTTTAACTAACTAATTATCTAAGCTAATAAATTGTAGAAAATAGAATTGGGGAATTAATTTTGGGAAAAATGATTGATTTAGGACAATACCTAAGGAAAATCCACCTAGACTTTACTTGTTATTTTGGCTCCGAACCGGACGATTTATTCAATTTACTTTTTCCGTTGAGATCCCTAAGTTATGTTATTATCCCTATTCAAGGCTAATAAAGTCTAATCCCTAGGTCGAATAATTGAGACTTTTCTTTAATTAACACCTTAAGGCTGCATTAACTCGATCTATGGATCCCCTTATTAGGTTTCACCCTAATCTGGCAAAATCTTGTCACCCTATCTCTAGGCGTGCAATCAACTCCGCTTAATTACGACAAAGTCACTCTTAGCCAGGGACTATTCATCCTCCAACTAAGAGCATTAACTTCAATCGATATCCTGAAATACCAAAACAAGAATTAAGTACACATAATTAAGAACAATTCAAATATTTATCATACGATGCAGAAAATAATAACAAGATTCGTCTTAGGTTTCATCCCCCTTAGGTATTTAGGGGTTTTAGTTCATAACTAAATAAGAAAACATCTCAGAATAATGAAGAATACAAAACATAAAGAAAACCCAAAACTCCTGAAGGGAAATTGAGGAGAGATCTTCAGTCTTGATGATGAATCCCGCTTTTGAGATGGATCAATTGGCTTCCTTGGAGTAATTCCTTACTCCCTATTCTCCGTCCCTCTTTTAGTCTTCCTCTAGGGTGTTTAAATAGGCTTTTGAATGCCTAAAAGCCCTCAAACTTTCCCTTTTCCGAATGATACTTAGCTAGGGCTCGGTAGGGACACACCCGTGTGACACGCCCATGTGTGATTACTTCAGGCCGTGGTCGAGCCTAATAGATCAACACGCCCGTGCTGAGGTTGATTTGGGCCGTGGTTGAACCTGTTAGATTGGCACGGGCGTGTGTTCTGCCTGTGTAAGGAAGTCCAGGCCGTGTTGTTTTCCCCTATCGGCCCATTTTCTCCGTTTTTGGCCCATTTCTCGTTCTTTTCATCCTCCTATGCTCACTTAAGTATAAAACATGAAATTAAAGGATTAGGAGCATCAAATTCACCAAATCTAAGGGGAAATCATTCATAAACGTGTTAAGCGAGGGATAAAAATATGTGTAAATTATAGTTTACCATAAGGCACTCACGAAGAACAACAGAAGAACGAAATAAGAACGAACTTGAAAGATGAACAAAAGCCATAGAAAAATAAGAACACTTGAGAGAAAAGTTTGAGCCTTCCTAATATCAACGGTACATATCAAAAAACATCAATGGCTAAGATTTAAAGCTATCTAGATATCAAATCTCAAAGATTATAGAATTGTACCTTCTAAAGATTACATTAAAGTCTAGGATCACATATCTTTGAGGATCCCCTTCCATATTTGCCAAGCATATATTTGAAGATTACTTTCAATATTTTCCAAGCTCCGGAGATGGGCTTTCAATCTCTCCAAGCACTGGGCCAGTGTGATTGGGCCAAATGACCTCCCTTAAATACGATGGATCGTACAAGTCCGTCATGGTTGCAGGTTTCCATTCGCAACCCATGACATTCTCCCCTACTTGTTCTAGCGACGCCCTCGTCACGTCCCCCTCATGGAACAGGGCTATCTTCTCTTGGAACTACCACAATGCCTCGACAGGTTCCCAACTTGCTTCGCTATCGGGAAGTCCCTTCCATCGAACCAAGTATTCATGTCGCGGCCGATGATACCTTCTTCTAACCACGCGATCTGCCTTAATGTTTTCAACTTCACGGTTGTAAGAGACCTTTACCCCCATTGGTGTTCGTTCGGACTTGCCTCGATTTGGATCCTCTTGATCCCCATGGCACGGCTTAAGCATGCTTACATGGAACACTGGGTGGACCTTGAGCTTTGCTGGCAACTCAAGTTTGTAGGCCACCTTGCCTACTCTCATTAAGACTTTAAACGACCCCTCATACCTTCGCACAAGCCCCTTGTGCACACCCGTATATCGCAACATCAAGCATAGTTTAGCAAGGACTAAGTCACCCACCTAAAACTGCACATCCCTTCGATTCTGATTGGCCCACTTCTTGTTGCGCTTGCTTGCTTTGTGTAAACAAGCTCTAGCCAAGTCATTCTTCTCTTGCCAATCCTTCGCAAATCGGTACACCACCGGATTTGGTCCTGTATAACGGGTCACAACAGCTTTGGGTGTGAGCGACTATTGGCCTGTCACTATCTCGAACAAACTTTGATTCGTAGCCACACTTCGCTGCAAGTTGTATGAAAATTAGGCTACATCCAACAACTTGGGCCAATCCCTTTGTGTGGCACTCACTTAGTGTCGAAGATATGTCTCCAACAATATATTCACTCGTTCAGTTTGCCCATCTGTTTGTGGATGCATGCTTGTAGAAAAGTTCAAGTCCGAGCCCATTGACTTGAACAACTCTATCCAAAACTAGCCCGTAAATCATCCATCTCGATCACTGATAATAGACAGTGGCTGTAACACCCCTAACCCGTATCCGTCGCTGGACTAGGGTCACGAGGCATTACTGAACATAAATACAGCTCCGAACATTCTCATGCTAACACAAGTCATATTCATATTTACATGTAAAGCATATAATAAATTAAATATTAAACATACATTATAAAGCATATTGCATATTCGAATTATATGTTCATCACTTTATTGATAAGCAAATACAAAAAATAAAAATCAAACTTTATTTTCTTAATTCAAAACGTACCCATATTTAACCAAATAAATAGTATCACAAGACATTTTATCTCTTAACATATATGACATTATTTACTATCTACTCAATATTTATCTTCATCAATTATACCTATTATGCCAATCATATAAGCATCAAATATGAAATTTCACTTCCATTAAAAAAAAAAAAATGAGTCATAATGACAAGCATCATTCAATTATGCACAAATACCTATATGCATATATATATATATATACTATCAACATCTTGCTCCTTTGTTGAGCCAACTTACAATTCCTTTATAAAACCTAAAATATCATAATAATCTCTTACTATATATTCGAACTTAATATATATATATATATATATATATATATATATATATATATATATTTATATCATCAAATGTTCATTTGCATATTAACAACTATATCAAACATAAAAACCAATTTCATGTATATATATTTTATCTATACCCAACCAAAACCGAATCATCTAAACATACTCATGATAATTTATACACACCATGACCGACTCATCAACCATAATCAAGTCCACCAATCATTTTCAAGCTATTTCCAAAATGTATAGCACCAATCACATATACCATTCATTCATTTCATATAACATTATAAACAAAATGGATTAAACCATTACCAAATGTAACCAAATTCAAACTTTGAAGTTAAGCCATATTCGCATGGCTCAAATTATACATATCCAAGGTCGAACAAAATACATATTAGTCTATACATGCCATAAGTTTGAAAATAGACTTTAAAAAGTACTAAAGGTTGACGATAGTATGGATGAATTCTCTAAGAATCCCCGAGATCGTAACTTACAACAAAATCTATAAAATAGAGTAACAAAGACACAGACAGAGTAAGCTAACTTAGCTTAGTAAGTCATAAGAAAATTTAACCATTCCAAATAATAATCAAAACATTTTAAACAAACCAAATTAATACATTAATGTTATACATTATCTCGATCATATCATATCATTTATTTATTTATTTTTACTCATACTTTTACACAAAAGGGTTACCTTGGCCGAATACTAATATTTCACATTTAGCATAATATCATTCAACTTTTCATTTCCAAAATAACATTATCTCGAATATGCTTACATTCAAATATATATTTACTCATGAATCAAACTCAACTTTATAAACCAACATCACTCATTTGGTTGAAAATAGAAAATCAAATATAATATCACATATGTACATACCTATACAGCCAATTATGCAAGATCAAATTTAACATCACATATGTACTTACTTATGTGGCCGAATATACAAACTCAAATATAATATCACATTTGTGCATACCTTTATGGCTGAATATTCAAATTCCAATATAATATCACATATGTACATACTTATGTGGCCGAATATATACAAAGTCATTTAACTCAATTTTACTTGCTCAATTTCCACAACAACATAAAATCTTATTGTAACGGCCCTAGATTGACCCTAGTCGGAAAGTGGTTTCGGGACCACGAGACCGAGTATTAAGTAATTAAAATATATTTATTTTGGTGTTTACAATGTGAGTAGACGCGGGAGTGAAAGTTTCATGCATTAATTTGATCATCTCTAAGAGAATTTATAAAGAAAGGACTTATATGAAACATTGTAAAATGTAATAGGTTAATCTTATAATGGTCTATTAGTGCATGCATGGAAATGAGTGGTTTTGCATGTCAATTTTCCCAAATTCCATTAAGTGGCCGGCCAAGTGATGATGGCTCTCCACTAAGTCTAATTATTTATAATTTTTGATTATATAATAATAATAAAAATTGTAAAACAAAAGACTAAAGGAAATAATTTAGAAAAGAAAAAGATGTTCATCTTCTTCTACCTCCAAGAGCTAGAAACTAAAGAGAGGAAAATAGGAAATCTTCATTAAGAGAATTCGGCTTTGGCTACTTGCTAATTGGAGGTGAGTTTGAATTATTAGTTATATATATTCTCACATGGTTAAATTAAATTGCAAAGTAGCTTGGAAATGTTAAGGAAATTATAATTTGTTTTGTAGTAATTGGGCACTAAGCCGTGTACAACTTGCTAAGTTTTGTGATTTGTTTTCTTGCATTGTTGAAGAATTAGATGTTAGGATGATATGAAATTGTTGAAATTATACTTGGATGATATTTGGGTATTCGGTTAAATGGGGTTTTAATTGAATGCTTATTTGATTTAAATTGTCATCCTAGGAAAGAAATGGTATTTTAGTATAGCCAAATGCTCTTGTTGGATTAATTGAGATGAAAAAAAAAAAAAAAGAAGATTTAGTTTAGTGTATTTACTTAGGTCTAAGTATTGTGAAGAATTCGGTAAGAGAGTTGGAAAATGTGTGTGTTTGACAATCTTTAAACTTAGACCATGAGGGTTTTAATGAGCAATATAAGGTTGAACTTATGGAATTAGAAGTAGATAAGCTAGATGATGTCTATATGAAGGTGCGAATAAATGGAAGGCTTTTGGCCAAATTAGAAGTACACGGCTAAAGTGGTTGTGAAGTGAAACTAGATATTAAAATGATGAATTGCATTCGGCCTTGAGACCTTATATAGGCATAAATTGAAGGTTTAAAATAATGAACAAGGATAATTATATGTTAATGAGGAAATCATCGAATGGTATAATTGAGTATTTTAACAAGGTGTGGTTACCGTAAAGACATGTATATGTATATAGGTGAATTTCATTGAAGTATGGATTAGCTAATGATAGTGAATAATTATTGAATGATCAATAGCCGAATGGCTAATTATGATGAAAACATAAGTGTTGTGTCATTTTCTTTCTTTGTGTGATGTGAAATTTTAATAGTGTAGGGTATGATTAACTAGTGAGGTAATTAAATTGTTACATTCATTTATTTTAGCTCAAGAACTCAAGGGAGGGGAATCAAGCAAAGGCAAAAACAAAGAAATTGAATAGGTGATTGAGGATCATTTCGAATTATCAAGTAAGTCCATAAGTTCTTTTCTATAAAAGTGATTATAGACTCATATACAAATATACATGTATTTAAATTCGTGGCCATATATGCTAATGTAGTTAATTAAGTTGTCTTCTTGTAAGTATCCTATACTAACACTATGTGTGTGAATCAAAAGCCTTTGTGTGTCTTTGAATTGAAAGCCAATTCATGAGATAGTTTTGAGGCACTAAGTGTGCGATGTATCTTGGCACTATGTGTGCGGGAAAAACCTTTGGGCACTATGTGTGCGACTGTGATCAATGGTATATGTTGTATAAGGAAGAGACATGGTGTTGTATCATTATTCGAGGTATCAAGTTGAGATATAAAATGAATATGTGTGTATGTATGAGGTTGACATTGTTGTACGTATATTGAGTGATGTTTAAAGCTATTTGGTTGGTTGGTAGATGATTTTTTTTATTTGTCCTTGGCTTGTGGATGGTTTACTTAATTATATGATTGTAATATGGTTGGCATGACCTAAATAGGTGAATTTTATACATTTTCTCTTCTTATATCAATAGTATGTATAGAAATTACTTATGACTTCTTGGGTTGTATACTCATTCTATCTTTCTTGTGTTTTGTTGCTATCCACATAGATTTCTGAATCATTTGCGAGTTTGGATCATCATCAAAGCTATCACTTGATGTGCTACATTTAGTATCTCTTCTTAGTTATTTAGCGAGACATTACGGCATGTATAGGCTTGATTATGTGTTTTGAAGTGTATATTTTGTTTATGTACTCGAAGCCATATGAAAATGGCTTGATATGTATATATAAATCTAGGTTGAGTTGGCATGAAATCACATGGGTAGTTTTATATTTATGTAACTAATGTCTAGTGTATACGTCTAGGGTTTGATAATATGAAATCACAAAGAAAACGAAAAGAAAAAAAAATATAATTAAGCATTTGCGTAAATGATCTTGAAGTTGTGGTTCGGCCGTTTGAGTACTAAAACGTATTGTGGATATAGGTGTAAATGTGATGTACCGTTCTAGCATTTTAAAATGAAATCACTTCCTTAGTTAGCTCACTCGTGGACAAGAAACTTATACTTGGGTTGTATGCTACGGGTGTTACATTTTATTGGTATCGAGCTACGGTTTAGTCGGTTCTAGGACTCTTTGTGAAGCGTGCATTTGAGTCTAGCTATACATGCCTTAATGTTAGTATATGATAGTGTGATGGCTTTTGACGGTTGAAATTATTGTTTTGATTAGTAAATGGAACCTAATCACGAGAGAGCCTTGGCGGATGATGTTGAAAGTGTAGCGTTTGCTCTGCACAAGGAACACGCTGTTGAACCTCAATCCTCTGGTAATAATCAAGATGATGGGGCAAAACAAGCCTTCTTTTCTATGATGAGCGAATGGGTCGCACAATGTCGCCGGACTAACCCATTTGCTCAACCGTTTCGAACTTAAATAATCCGCCTCGGAGTTCTGTCATACCAACGACTATTGACCCTTTGAGGTGAGTAAGTCTCTGTAGATTTAGTAAGAAAGCGCGGAGCGAGAGGAATTTCGAGCTACTGACTCACGATGTTCTTTGAAAGGGCCGAGTTTTGGCTTGATAACACCATTCGTGTTTTGAAGAGCTTTCGTGTACACGGAAGAGTGTTTAAAGTGTGCTATATCCTTAATGCGAGACTCGGCCTACTATTGGTGGAGAACTCGATTTCTATAGTCCCAAAGGAACGTGTTACTTGGAAATTTTTTGATGCAATTAGAAAGAAGTATATTAGTCAACGATTCAGCGACCAAAAGCGTAAAGAAATTTTGGAGCTCAAACAAGGTCGTTTGTGATGATCTCGAATCTGACGCGAGTTTGTAAGACTCGATCGATATGCTCGAGAGAGTGTGTAGGTGATGAAGTCGCTATGTGTAAAAGATTTGAAGAAGGATTGAATGAAGATTTAAAAGCTGCTGGTGGGTATTTTGGAAATAAAGGAATTTGTAACCTTTGGTGGAGCAGGCATGCAAAGGTGAAGAGCTCGGGAAGGAGAAAAGAAAAAGTGAATCTGAAGCGGAGAGATTTTTCGTAAAAAGAATGGCGGGTAAAACTACTTTCTCGACTCCAAAGAGATTCAGGGACGATACTAACAAATCAAAAAGGCGCTACGGAATTTCTATTAGGGAGCGACCGTCAACGGATTCTCGAGTTACGCCGGTTGCTAGTGTTGGTAACAATAGACAAGAAAAACTGAATGCACCCAATGTGGAAGGCGACATGTAGGTGAATGTTGGGGTAAGACTATTAACCGAGCACTGTTATAGATGATGGATCGCGGGATCATTTTGTTCGAGATTATACGGAACTGATGAGAAGAATAAGATACAAGGTACAAGATCGACCGGCAGCGCAGTGATTAGAGGTAGACCATCGAGAAATACAGGAGCGAAGTGGAAGTCGAGAGAGGATTTACGATACACGGTGATCGGTGCGAAATTCGTGCTCCTGCTAGAGCTTATGCCATTCGTGCACGAGAGGAAGCATCTTCTCCTGATGTTATCACTGGTACATTTACTCTCTTTAATATTGATGTTGTTGCTTTGATTGACCCTGGTTCTACTCATTCATATATATGTGAGACTTTAGTATCTAGTAAGACTCTACCTGTCGAGTCTGCTGAGTTCGTAATCCGAGTGTCAAATCCATTGGGCCGTTATGTACTCGTGAATAAAGTGTGTAAGAAATGTCCTCTAGTAGTCAGAGGCTCCTACTTTCCAGCTGACTTGATGCTTTTACCGTTTGATGAATTTGATGTTATCCTTGGTATGGATTGGTTGACTGCCCATGATGCAGTGGTGAATTGCAAAGGAAAGACTATTGATTTGAGATGTGCAAATGATGAGATAATACGAGTCAAGTCTACTGATAGGATCGGGTTACCAGTAATTATATCCTCGATGATGGCTCAAAAACATGTGAAAAGGGTGTGAGGTATACGGCATACGTGTTTGATGACAAGGAGTTAGAGAAGAAGCTTGAATCGGTCTGCGGTGGTTTGTGATTATCCGGATGTTTTTCCGAGGAACTCTGGGGTTACCACTGTTCGGGGAGGTAGAGTTTGGCATTGAACTTGTACAGGACTACACCGATTTCTGACTCCGTATCGTATGGCACCAGCGGAATTGAAAGAATTGAAAACTTCGGTTGCAAGAGTTGATGGATAGAGGATTTCGCTCGTCCAAGTTCCTCGCCTTAGGGTGCACCGGTGTTATTTGTGAAAAGAAAGAGCGGAACCATGCGATTATGCATCGACTATCGTCAATTGAATAAGGTGACAATAAAGAATAAATATCCGTTACAGCGTATTGATGATTTATTCGATCAACTAAAAAGGGCCTCTGTATTTTGAAGATAGATTTGAGATCGGGATATTATCACTACTGAGTTAGAGACTCGAGATATACCCAAAGCGCTTTGAGCGAGATATGGACACTATGAGTTCTTAGTAATGCCGTTTGGGCTTACTAATGCCCCTGCGGTATTTATGGATTTGATGAATCAGATTTTTGGACCATATCCGGATCGGTTTGTAGTTGTGTTTATCGATGACATTTTGGTCTATTCGAGAAATGGCCGAACATCTTGAGCACACGAGATTAGTGTTACAGATTTTACGGGACAAGCAATTGTATGCTAAGTTCGGTAAATGTGAGTTAGTTGAGAGAAGTTAGTTTTTTTTGGGTCATGTGTGTATGCTGCATCGGGTATTCGAGTTGATCCGAGTAAAATTACGGCTATACTTAATTGGAAGCCTCTCGAGGAATATTCTTGAAGTTGAAGCTTTTTGGGACTTTGCGGTTATTACAGACGTTTTGTAAAGGGTTTTTCGGCGATAGCCACACCAATGACAAGACTCTGCGAGAAAGATGTTAAGTTCGTTTGGTCGGAAAAATGTCGAGAGAAGTTTCGATCAAGCGGCGTATCTATTTGAAGCTCCGTGCTTGTGCAACCCGAATCCGGTAAAGAGTTTGTCGTCTATAGTGATGCGTCTTTGCTTGGGTTGGGTTGCGTGTTGATGCAAGAAGGTCGAGTGGTAGCATATGCATCAAGGCAGTTGAAGCCACATGAGAAGAACTATCCGACTCATGATCTTGAGTTATTTGCAATTGTTTTCGCTTTGAAGATATGGCGACATTACTTGTTTGGCGAGAAGTGTCATGTATACTCGGATCATAAAAGCCTCAAATATTTGATGACTCGAGAGAATTGAATTTGCGACAAAGGCGTTGGCTCGAGTTGTTGAAAGATTATGAAAGCTGGTCATCGACTATCACCGGGAAAGGCTAACGTAATTCTTTGATGCGTTAAGTCGCAAATCACTGTTTGCTTTACGAGTAATGAACGTACATTTGACCGCTCCATCCGATAATGCATTAGTAGAAGAATTAAAGGCTAGACCACTGTGGATTCACCAAATTAGTGAAGCTCAAAGGGGTGACGGTGAATTGGTTGCTAAACGAGCTGAATGTGCCATGGGTAGGGAATCAGAATTTCAAATTGATGGTGACGACTGTTTAAGATTCATAAATCGATTGTGTGTTCCAAGAAATTCAGAACTTATCTCGATGATTCTAAATGAAGCTCATAATAGCCGAATGTCGATCCATCCTGGTAGCACGAAAATGTACAACGACTTAAAATGTCAGTTTTGGTGGTCTGGTATGAAACGAGACATTTCCGATTTTGTTTCGAAGTGTTTGGTATGTCAACAAGTGAAGGCGGAACATCAAGTACCTTCAGGATTACTTCAGCCGATCACGATACCCGAATGGAAATGGGATCGAATAACGATGGATTTTGTAGCCGGATTGCCGTTGTCGTACAGCAGGAAAGATGCGATTTGGGTTATTGTAGATAGATTGACAAAGTCGGCTCATTTCATTTCCGTGCGCATGGATTATTCACTCGATAAACTAGCCGAGTTGTATGTTTCTCAAATTGTGAAGTTGCATGGAGTACCTATTTCTATTGTGTCGGATAGAGATCCAAGATTCACATCGCGATTACGGAAAAAGCTACAAGAAGCTTTGGGTACTAAGTTGCATTTTAGCACCGCTTTTCATCCCTAGACGGATGGTCAATCGGAACGGACTATTCAAATACTAGAGGATATGTTGAGATGTTGCATCCTGGAATTTGGTGGTTCGTGGGAACGATACTTACCATTGATTGAATTTGCTTACAATAATAGCTTTCAATCAAGCATTAAGATGGCACCATACGAGGCCTTATATGGTCGAAAATGCCGTACTCCGTTGTTTTGGACCGAACTTAGCGAAAGTAAAATTTTCGGAGTTGATTTGATCAAAGGCATTTGAACTTAAAGTAAAGAAAATTAGTGAAAGCTTGAAAGCGACTTGGATCGACAAAAAGTCGTCACTGCAGACTAAAAAGAAAAGACATTGAATATCGGATCGGAGACAAGGTATTTCTTAAAGTCTCGCCTTGGAAGAAGGTACTCGATTTGGCCGTAAGGGCAAATTGAGCCGAGGTTTATCGGGCCGTATGAGATATCCGAGCGAATTGGACCCGATCGCATCTGATTAGTTTTACCCCGAACTTGAAAGGATCCACAGCGTTTTCCATGTTTCAATGCTTGACGTTATAGATCCGATCCATCGCACATAATTAGTCCAATAGAGGTTGAAATTAAATCGATTTGAGTTATGAGGAAGAACCGATCCGTATCTTAGCTCATGAAGTGAAAGAGTTGCGGAACAAAAAGGTCCAGTTAGTAAAGGTACTATGGCTCAAGCATGGGATTGAAGAAGCTACTTGGGAAACCGAGAACTCTATGAAGAGAGATACCCAAACCTTTTCCTTTGGTAAGATTTTGGGGACGAAAACTCCTTAAGTGGGGAAGAATTATGTGACCCTAGATTGACCCTAGTCGGGAAGTGGTTTCGGGACCACGAGACCGAGTATTAAGTAATTAAAATATATTTATTTTGGTGTTTACAATGTGAGTAGAGCAGCGGGAGTGAAAGTTTCATGCATTAATTTGATCATCTCTAAGAGAATTTATAAAGAAAGGACTTATATGAAACATTGTAAAATGTAATAGGTTAATCTTATAATGGTCTATTAGTGCATGCATGGAAATGAGTGGTTTTGCATGTCAATTTTCCCAAATTCCATTAAGTGGCCGGCCAAGTGATGATGGCTCTCCACTAAGTCTAATTATTTATAATTTTTGATTATATAATAATAATAAAAATTGTAAAACAAAAGACTAAAGGAAATAATTTAGAAAAGAAAAAGATGTTCATCTTCTTCTACCTCCAAGAGCCGAAACTAAAGAGAGGAAAATAGGAAATCTTCATTAAGAGAATTCGGCTTTGGCTACTTGCTAATTGGAGGTGAGTTTGAATTATTAGTTATATATATTCTCACATGTTTAAATTAAATTGCAAAGTAGCTTGGAAATGTTAAGGAAATTATAATTTGTTTTGTAGTGATTGGGCACTAAGCCGTGTACAACTTGCTAAGTTTTGTGATTTGTTTTCTTGCATTGTTGAAGAATTAGATGTTAGGATGATATGAAATTGTTGAAATTATACTTGGATGATATTTGGGTATTCGGTTAAATGGGGTTTTAATTGAATGCTTATTTGATTTAAATTGTCATCCTAGGAAAGAAATGGTATTTTAGTATAGCCGAATGCTCTTGTTGGATTAATTGAGATGAAAAAAAAAAAAAGAAGATTTAGTTTAGTGTATTTACTTAGGTCTAAGTATTGTGGAGAATTCGGGTAAGAGAGTTGGAAAATGTGTGTGTTTGACAATCTTTAAACTTAGACCATGAGGGTTTTAATGAGCAATATAAGGTTGAACTTATGGAATTAGAAGTAGATAAGCTAGATGATGTCTATATGAAGGTGCGAATAAATGGAAGGCTTTTGGCCAAATTAGAAGTACACGGCCAAAGTGGTTGTGAAGTGAAACTAGATATTAAAATGATGAATTGCATTCGGCCTTGAGACCTTATATAGGCATAAATTGAAGGTTTAAAATAATGAACAAGGATAATTATATGTTAATGAGGAAATCATTGAATGGTATAATTGAGTATTTTAACAAGGTGTGGTTACTGAAGTAAAGACATGTATATGTATATAGGTGAATTTCATTGAAGTATGGATTAGCTAATGATAGTGAATAATTATTGAATGATCAATAGCCGAATGGCTAATTATGATGAAAACATAAGTGTTGTGTCATTTTCTTTCTTTGTGTGATGTGAAATTTTAATAGTGTAGGGTATGATTAACTAGTGAGGTAATTAAATTGTTACATTCATTTATTTTAGCTCAAGAACTCAAGGGAGGGAATCAAGCAAAGGCAAAAACAAAGAAATTGAATAGGTGATTGAGGATCATTTGAATTATCAAGTAAGTCCATAAGTTCTTTTCTATAAAAGTGATTATAGACTCATATACAAATATACATGTATTTAAATTCGTGGCCATATATGCTAATGTAGTTAATTAAGTTGTCTTCTTGTAAGTATCCTATACTAACACTATGTGTGTGAATCAAAAGGCATTTGTGTGTCTTTGAATTGAAAGCCAATTCATGAGATAGTTTTGAGGCACTAAGTGTGCGATGTATCTTGGCACTATGTGTGTGGAAAAAACTTTGGGCACTATGTGTGCATTGTGATCAATGGTATATGTTGTATAAGGAAGAGACATGGTGTTGTATCATTATTCGAGGTATCAAGTTGAGATATAAAATGAATATGTGTGTATGTATGAGGTTGACATTGTTGTACGTATATTGAGTGATGTTTAAAGCTATTTGGTTGGTTGGTAGATGATTTTTTTTATTTGTCCTTGGCTTGTGGATGGTTTACTTAATTATATGATTGTAATATGGTTCGGCATGACCTAAATAGGTGAATTTTATACATTTTCTCTTCTTATATCAATAGTATGTATAGAAATTACTTATGACTTACTGGGTTGTATACTTATTCTATCTTTCTTGTGTTTTGTTGCTATCCACATAGATTTCCTGAATCATTTGCGAGTTTGGATCATCGTCAAAGCTATCACGCCAGTGTGCTACATTTTGGTATCTCTTCTTAGTTATTTAGGCAGACATTACGGCATGTATAGGCTTGATTATGTGTTTTGAAGTGTATATTTTGTTTATGTACTCGAAGCCATATGAAAATGGCTTGATATGTATATATAAATCTAGGTTCGGGTTGGCATGAAATCACATGGATAGTTTTATATTTATGTAACTAATGTCTAGTGTATACGTCTAGGGTTTGATAATATGAAATCACAAAGAAAACGAAAAGAAAAAAAAAATATAATTAAGCATTTGCGTAAATGATCTTGAAGTTGTGGTTCGGCCGTTTGAGTACTAAAACGTATTGAGGATATAGGTGTAAATGTGATGTACCGTTCTAGCATTTTAAAATGAAATCACTTCCTTAGTTAGCTCACTCGTGGACAAGAAACTTATACTTGGGTTGTATGCTACACGGGTGTTACACTTATAAGCATAGGCTTGAAAATAAATCACCGGTATAAAAGCTGCTAAGCATAAGCCTGAATCACACACCGACACATGGCTTGCTAGACTCAAGGTCTGATATTAATCACCGGCAATAAGCCTGCTAGGCATAAAGCCTGATTACATTCACCATCATAAAGCTTGATAGGCTCAAAGCCTGAATATCACTATTATAATGCTCTGTTGTACACAATTCATATAACAAAAACTCCATATATTCCATATAGATCATACGAACTTTTAAATGATATAACTCTGTCGAATTAAACTCAAATACAATATTTCTATGCTCAAATAGATTCGACTATCTCCTTTATTAATCTATAGATTCCATAACATCATATTAAACTAAGTTACAATCAATATAAATGATGTCTAATTGCTTAAAAATTTACCTCGAATATGGACGAACGTTATAAATCGGCTATTTGACTATTTTTGCTTTTCCCCGATCCAAGTCCAATTTCCTTTGTTCTTATCTATATAATTTCAAATCATCCTCATTTAAACACAATTTCATTCAATTTAATTCAACAACACATAAACGGGCAAATTACCATTTTACCCCTAATATTTCATACTTTTACCAATTAGTCCTAATTGCATAAAACACAAGATACACAAAATTCCACAACAATGTAGTTGGGCTGAATTTTCCATATACTCATAATAATCTATATATTTCATCTATTTCATATTTTAGTCCCTCAATTTATTATTTTTGCAATTTAGTCCTAATTACTCAAAATCTTCAAAAACTCCAATACAAAACATGTTAATCTAAAACATATTTTTTATTTTTCATCATCAAACATCACAAAACAAAAATATTCATCAATGGCATAACTCAAAATATGCATCAAAATCAGAAATTTAAGCATGGGTCGGATAGTACTCGAAGCAACGATCTCAAAAATGTAAAAATTATCAAAAACTGAAATCAAACTAACCTTGAATCAAGCTTGAGAAATGGCTGAATATACCAAGCTTTAGTTTCTTTTCTTTCTTTTTATTACTCGGTCAAAAAGAAAGTATGAACACCATGGCTTTATTTTTTTATGTTTTGTAATATATTAACTTTTAAATTCAATTACAAATTTAACCTTTATTAACTAATATAAAACCATTATATTGCATGGCCAGTACCGTCCATCTAATTAAACATGGTCAAATTACCACTTAAATGCTTCAACTTACTAAGCCATCAACAATTTGGCCCTTATGCTTTTAACTATCAAGTTTTCCTTTTACGCGATTAAGTCCTTTTATTAAATTAAGCACATAAACAATCAAATTTTAATACGAAATTTTCACACGTGAAAATTTACATATAATAAACACAATAAATAATATTTAGATATTTTTTTTGACTCAGATTCGTGGTCCTGAAACCACCGTTCCGATTAGGGTCTAAATCGGGCTGTTACAACTCTCCCCCTTAGGGATTTTCGTCCCCAAAAATCTTACTGATAAATAGGTTTGGATAACATTCTTTCATTGCATCTTCTGGCTCTCACATTGCTTCTTCAACTCCGTGTTAATGCCATAGTACTTTAACCAATGAAATTTTCTTATTTCGTAATTCTTTAATCTCGCGAGCCAGAATACGAATCTGTTCTTCCTTGTACAACATATCGGGCTTAATCTCAATTTCGGTCGGACTAATCACGCGTGAAGGATCGGATTGATATCTACGAAGCATTGAGACATGAAATACATTATGGATCTTTTCTAGCTCAGGTGGCAACAATAGTCTATACGCAACCAGCCGAATCCTCTCTATAATCTCGTACGGTCCAATAAATCTCAGACTCAATTTGCCTTTACGACCGAATCTGAGTATTTTCTTCCATGGTGAGACTTTCAAAAACACTCTATCCCCGATCTAAAACTCTATGTCTTTACGTTTCAAATCTCATACGATTTTTGACGATCTGATGCTATTTTTAGACTTTCACGGATCATTTTCACCTTCTGTTCAGTTTCTCTGATCAAATCAACCCCGTGTATCTTATTTTCACTGAGCTCAGTCCAGTACAATGGTGTACGACATTTACGACCGTACAAAGCCTCATGAGGTGCCATTCTGATACTCGATTGAAAACTGTTATTATACGCAAATTCAATCAGAGGTAGGTAACATTCCCACGTACCTTCAAACTCGAGAATGCAACATCTCAACATATCCTCAAGTATCTGAATGATTCGCTCAGACTGACCATCTGTCTGGGGATGAAAAGCAGTGTTAAAATGCAGTTTAGTACCTAATGCATCTTGCAGTTTCTTCCAAAACCGCGATGTAAACCTCGAATCTCTATCTGACACAATAGAAATAGGTACCCTGTGTAGTCTTACAATCTGAGAAACATATAACTCAGCAAGTTTATCGAGCAGATAATCTATACGAACTGGAATAAAGTGAGCTGATTTAGTCAATCTATCCACAATAACCCAGATTGCATCTTTCTTGCTCAGTGACATTGGTAAACCGGATACAAAATCCATTGTAACTCTGTCCCATTTCCATTCAGGTATCATGATCGGCTGAAACAATCGAGAAGGTACCTGATGTTCGGCTTTTACTTGTTGACAGACTAAACATTTCAATACAAAGTCAGAAATGTCTCGTTTCATACGTTGCCACCAATAGTGTTGTTTCAGATCATTATACATCTTCGTAATACTCGGATGAACAGATAGTCGACTGCTATGAGCTTCATTCAAAATCATCTGAATCAACTTTGTATTTCTCAAAACACATATTTGGTTTCTGAACCGCAAACATCCCTCAGCATCCACTTGAAATTTTGAATCAATGTTCGAATCATATTGAGCTCGTTTTGCTATTAAATCATTATCAACCTTTTGAGCTTCGTAATTCTACTGAATAAATAAAGGTCTTGCTTTTAACTCGGCTATTATCACACCAGCATCTGACATAACCATATGTGCATTCATTGTAAGCAAAGCAAATAGGGATTTTTGACTTAGAGCATCAGCAGCAACATTAGCCTTTCCTGGGTGATAGTCAATCACAAGATCATAATCTTTTAACAATTCTAACCATCGGCGTTGTCTCAAATTCAGATCTTTTTGAGTCATCAAATATTTCAAGCTTTTGTGATCAGAATAAACATGAGATTTTTCCCCGAACAGATAATGACGCCATATCTTCAATGCGAATACAATAGCAGCCAATTCTAAATCATGTGTTGGATAGTTCTTTTCATGTGGCTTCCTATATCAAAACACAGGCCAAACCATTTAAAGATGCATCACTATATATAACAGATTCTTTACCATATTCTGGCTGAACTAAGGGCTTTCAACTGATCAAAACTTTTTTGACACTTTTCTAGCCACTTTAACTTAACATCTTTTTGCAAAAGCTTGGTCATCGGGTTGCAATCATCGAGAACCCTTTCATAAATCGTCTATAGTAACCAGCAAGTCCCAAAAAACTTCAGACTTCAGAAATGTTTCTCAGAGGTTTCCAGTGAAGTATTGCTAAAATTTTGCTCGGATCAACCCGAATACCTGATGCTGAAACAACATGTCCCAGAAAGCTAACTTTGCGTAACCAGAACTCACATTTACTAAACTTTGCATACAACTATTTTTCTCTCAAAGTCTGTAACACAAGTCTCAAATGCTCGGCATGTTTGGTTTCATTACGACAGTAGATCAATATATCATCAATGAACACAACCACAAATCAATCTAAATACTGCCTGAAGATTTGATTCATCAAATCCGTAAAAATAGTAGGTGCATTAGTAAGTCCGAACGGCATAACCAGAAACTTATAATGCCCGTACCTCGTTCAAAAAATAGTTTTTGGCACACCAGAGTCTCTGACTCGCAACTAATAATAACCCGATCTCAAATCTATCTTCGAAAACATTGAAGCCCTTTTCAACTGATCGAACATGTCATCAATCCGTGGCAATGGGTATTTATTCTTTATAGTCACCTTATTTAGCTGGCAGTAATCAATACACATTCTCATAGTTCCGTCTTTCTTTTTCACAAATAAAACTGGCGCACCCTAGGGAGAGAAACTCGGTCATGCAAAACCCCTATCTGTTAACTCTTGCAACTGTGCTTTCAACTCTTTTAATTTAGTAGGTGCCATTCGATACGGAGCTATTGAAATCAGAGTCGTCCCCGGTACTAACTCAATACCAAACTCTACTCCTCGGATAGGTGGCAAACCCGACAATTCTTTAGGAAACACATTTAGATACTCGCACACAACTGGTACGGATTCAATCTTCTTTTCAGTTACTTTACTATCAAGCACATAAGCAAGGTAAGCTTCACGACCTTTGCTCACATACTTCCGAGTTAACATCGAAGATATTACTGCTGGTAAACCATTCAGATCATTAGATTCAATCTGAATAATCTCGTTGTTCTGACATCTCAAATCAATGGTCTTTCTTTTACAATTAACAACAGAATCGTGCAAAGTCAACCAATCCATACCCAAAATTATATCGAACTCGTCGAAAGGTAACAACATCAAATCAATTGGAAAGCATGAATCTCGAATCATCAACGAGCAATTTTTACATACTTTATCAACCAAAACACACCGTTCTAGGGGGTTTAATACTCGAATCAAAAACTCAGTAGACTCAACAGGCAAAGTCTTACTGGATACTAATGTTTCACACACATAAGAATGAGTCAAACCAGGATCAATCATTGCAATAAGACTAGTATCATAAAGAGTGAAAGTAACAGTAATAACATCTGGGGAAGAAGCATCCTCACGAGCGCATATAGCATATGCTCTGGCAAGTGCACGAGCCTTAGATCGAACTGCTATATCTTTTGTCCCTCTCTGACTACCACCTACATTACCCGAATGCCTGGGTGATCTGCCTCGTACTGACATGTTACTCAGTTTCACGTTTTAAACAGTGTTTTGCTCAGCTAACATCGAGTAATCTCGGATAAAATGATCCTTCGATCCACATTTAAAACAAGACCCATCATGTAATCTGCAATCTCTAGAATGCCATTTACCACAATGCTTGCACTCGATTCTATTCTGTCAAACATTGCCAACACTAGCTATCAAAGTGGCTCATGAACTCACAGGAGGTCGGTCTCGATCTCATCTAGAAAAGTCCAAAGTAGCTTTAGATCGACTAGAATCATCTCTGAACTTCTTCGATGCTGAGTGAAAAGTCTTACCCGATGATCTTTTACAAAAATCTCTAGCTTCAAAATTAGCTTTTCTTTTCTCTTTCCTGAGTTCTTCGGCTTTTCAAGATCGTTCAACAAGTACCACAAACTCTTTGATTTCAAGTATACCAACCAATAATTTAATGTTTCATTCAAACCGTCTTCGAATCTTTTACACATGATAGCTTCGGTTGAAACACATTCGCGAGCCTATCGACTTAGTCTCACAAATTTCCATTCATACTCAGTTACAGTCATACGACCCTGTTTCAATTCTAGAAATTCTTTACGTTTCTGGTCGATAAATCTCTGGCTGATGTATTTCTTACGGAACATAGTCTGAAAGAATTCCCAGGTCACTCTCTCTTTTGGGACCACGGATACTAGTGTATTCCACCAGTGGTATGCGGTGTCTCGTAATAAAGATAGGGCACACTTTAAACATTCATCTGGAGTACAAGATAGCTCGTCGAACACACAAATAGTATTATCAAGCCACAACTTACCCCACTCAGCATCATCATCATCATTAGCTTTAAACTCTTCGGCCCCATGTTTTTTGATTTTATCTATAGGAGGCTTATTAAATCTCATTGGATCAATCATCGGAGGTACCACAGGTATTAGAGATGGATTATTCGGGGGTGGAGGTTGTTGTATGGCCGGATTAGTCTGGATATAATGGGTAAACCAATCATTCATCATTTTGTAGAAGGCTTGTTTAGCCTCCCCCTCATGGTTACTCGAGATCAGCCGAGATTCAACTGGCGCTGTCCCGTGCACGGGAGTAGGTGCTACACTCTCGACATCATCCGCTACAGCTCTGTCGGGATCCATTTACTATATAAAAGCACATTTTCAAATGTCAGAAGTCATCACACTATCGCAATAATATTTATGGCATGTATAGCTAGACTCACACACACTACGTTAGTCCTAGAATCGACTAAACCGTAGCTCTGATACCAATAAAATGTAACACCCCTAACCTGTATCCATCGCCAGACTAGGGTCACGAGGCATTACTGAACATAAATACAGTTTCGAACATTCTCATGCTAACACAAGTCATATTCATATTTACATGTAAAGCATATAATAAATTAAATATTAAACATACATTATAAAACATATTGCATATACGAATTATAGGTTCATCACTTTATTGATAAGCAAATACCAAAAATAAAAATAAAAATTTATTTTCTTAATTCAAAACGTACTCATATTTAACCAAATATATAGTATCAAAAGACATTTTATCTCTTAACATATATGACATTATCTACTACCTACTCAATATTTATCTTCATCAATTATACCTATTATGCCAATCACATAAGTATTAAATACGAAATTTCACTTCCATTAAGAAAAACCCGAGTCATAATGACAAACATCATTTAATTATGCACAAATACATATATGCATATATATATACTATCAACATCTTGCTCCTTTGTTGAGCCAACTTACAATTTCTTTATAAAACCTGAAATATCATAATAATCTCATACAATATATTCGAACTTAATATATATATTTATATCATCAAATGCTCATTTACATATTAACAACTATATCAAACATAAAAACCAATTTCATGTATATATATTTTATCTATACCCAACCAAAACCGAATCATCTAAACATACTCATGATAATTTATACACACCATGACTGACTCATCAACCACAATCAAGTCCACCAATCATTTTTAAGCTATTTCCAAAATGTATAACACCAATCACATATACCATTCATTCATTTCATATAACATTATAAACAAAATGGATTAAACCATTACCAAACGTAAACAAATTCAAACTTTGAAGTTAAGCCATATTCGCATGGCTCAAATTATACATATCCAAGGTCGAACAAAATACATATTAGTCTATACATGCCATAAGTTTGAAAATAGACTTTAAAAAGTACTGAAGGTTGACGATAGTGTGGATGACTTCTCTAACGATCCCCGAGCTCGTAACTTACAACAAAATCTATAAAATAGAGTAACAAAGACACAGACAGAGTAAGCTAACTCAGCTTAGTAAGTCATAAGCAAATTTAACCATTCCAAATAATAATCAAAACATTTTAAACGAACCAAATTAATACATTAATGTTATACATTATCTCGATCATATCATATCATTTATTTATTTATTTTTACTCATACTTTTACAAAAAAGGGTTACCTTGGCCGAATACTAATATTTCACATTTAGCATAATATCATTCAACTTTTCATTTCCAAAATAACATTATCTCGAATATGCTTACATTTAAATATATATTTACTCATGAATCAAACTCAACTTTATAAACCAACATCACTCATTTGGTTGAAAATAGAAAATCAAATATAATATCACATATGTGCATACCTATACAGCCGATTATGCAAGATCAAATTTAACATCAGATATGTACTTGCTTATATGGCCGAATATACAAACTCAAATATAATATCACATTTGTGCATACCTTTATGGCCGAATATTCAAATTCCAATATAACATCACATATGTACATACCTATGTGGCCGAATATATACAAAGTCATTTAACTCAATTTTACTTGCTCAATTTCCAAAACAACTTAAAACATTATAAGCATAGGCTTGAAAATAAATCACCGGTATAGAACCTGCTAGGCATAAGCCTGAATCTCACACCGACACATGGCTTGCTAGACTCAAGGTCTGATATTAATCACCGACAATAAGCTTGCTAGGCATAAAGCCCGATTACATTCACCAGTACAAAGCTTGCTAGGCTCAAAGACCGAATATCACTATTATAATGCTGTGTTGTACACAATTCATATAACAAAAACTCCATATATTCCATATAGATCATATGAACTTTTAAATGATATAACTTTGTCGAATTAAACTCAAATACAAATTTCTATGCTCAAATACATTCGACTATCTCCTTTATTAATCTATAGATTCCATAACAACATATTAAAATAAGTTATAATCAATATAAATGATGTCTAATTGCTTTAAAACTTACCTCGTATATGGACGAACGTTATAAATCGACTATTCGACTTTTTTTGCTTTTCCCCAATCCAAGTCCGATTTCCTTTGTTCTTGATCTATATAATTTCAAATTATCCTCATTTAAACACAATTTCATTCAATTTAATTCAACAAACATAAATGGGCAAATTACCATTTTACCCCTAATATTTCATACTTTTACAAATTAGTCCTAATTGCATAAAACACAAAATACACAAAATTTCACAACAATGTAGTTGGGCCAAATTTTCCATATACTCATACTAATCCATATATTTTATCTATTTCACATTTTAGTCCCTCAATTTATTATTTTTGCAATTTAGTCCTAATTACTCAAAATCTTTAAAAACTCCAATACAAAGCATGTTAATCTAAAACTTATTTTTGATATTTCATCATTAAACATCACAAAACAAAAATATTCATCAATGGCATAACTCAAAATATGCATCAAAATCAGAAATTTAAGCATGGGTCGGATAGTACTCGAAGCAACGATCTCAAAAACGTAAAAATTATCAAAAATTGAAATCAAACTAACCTTGAATCAAGCTTTAGAATTGGCTGAATATACCAAGCTTTAGTTTCTTGTCTTTCTTTTTATTATTCTGTCAAAAAGAAAGTATGAACACCATGGCTTTATTTTTTTTAATGTTTTGTAATATATTAACTTTTGAATTCAATTACAAATTTAACCTTTATTAACTAATATAAAACCATTATATTGCATGGCCACTACCGTCCATCTAATTAAGCATGGTCAAATTACCACTTAAATACTTCAACTTACAAAGCCATCAACAATTTGGCCCTTATGCTTTTAACTATCAAGTTTTCCTTTTACGCGATTAAGTCCTTTTGTTAAATTAAGCATATAAACAATCAAATTTTCATACGAAATTTTCACTCATGCAAATTCACATATACTAAACACAAAAAATAATATTTAAATATTTTTTTACTCAGATTCGTGGTCCTGAAACCACCGTTCCGATTAGGGTCTAAATCAGGCTGTTATAGTGGCACTCCTCAATATTTCACCACGTGTCTAAGAAATAAGTGAGTTGCCTCCTCAGCATGGCACTCCTTGGTAGCTGGAATAAACATCGCATACTTTGAAAACCTGTCTAGCACAACAAGAATACTTGCAAACCCATCAAACTTAGGCAAACCAAAAATAAAATCCATGGATACACTCTCCCATGGTCTTTCCGAAATGGGAAAGGGTTGTAACAAGTCGGTCGGACTCCTTAACTCGACCTTGTCTTGGTGGCATACTAAACAGGTTTTCACATAAGTCTCCACATCCTCACCCATCTGAGGCCAATAATAGTGATCCTCCAAAAGGGCTAAGGTACGGTGCATTCCAGGATGTCCTGCCCATTTTGAATCATGACATTCCTTCATGACTTATTTGCGCAATTTTCATAGTGGGGCACATAGAGGCGGTGCCCATGAGTGTACAGTAATTCCTCATCAAGCCAAAATCTCCTCATTTTCCCCTCCTTAGCAAGCTCAATCAAGCTTTTGGCTATGGGGTCATGGGACAATCCCTCTCGAATGCACTCCAATAAGGACCCATCAGGTTGACTGATTGATGCAGATTCCATCTTTCTACTAAGTGCATCAGCCACAATGTTGGCACTCCTTAGCTTATATTCCATTGTGAAATCGAACTCTGCTAAAAAAACCTGCCAACGAGCCTATTTGAGAGACAACTTTTTCTGGGTTAGAAAATAACTGTTGGCAACGTTATCGATAAGGAGCACAAACCTGGAACCCAGTAAATAATGTCTCCATGTGCGCAAGCAATACACCACAGTGGTCATCTCCGTTTCTTGGACCTTACATCTCTGCTCTGTCTCATTAAGCTTTTGACTCTCGAAAGTAATTGGATGTCCATCTTGCATCAGTACTCCTCCAATGGCATAATCTGATGCATCCATGCGTACCTCATAAGGCTTCGAGTAATCCGGCAATGCAAGTACAGGCTCCCTTGTCATTACTTGCTTCAATTGATTAAAGGCCCTCTCACACTGTGGGTTTCAATCCCGTACCTTACCCTTTTTCAACATGTCTGTCAAGGGTGCGGTAATTCTAGAGTAGCCCTCGATAAAGCGTCGATAGTAATTTGCCAACCGATGGAAAGATCTCAACTCTGTCACCTTGGTTGGAGCTTCCCACTCAGTGGTAGCCCGAACCTTGCTTTCATCCATCCGAATCTTGCCACCTCCCATAATGTGGCCTAAAAATGGCACCTCTCATTGAGCAAAGGAACATTTCTCCTCTTTGACAAACAGCTCATTTTCCCTCAAAGTTTGGAACACTTTCGTCTGATGTTCCACATGTTCGTCGAGTGACTTGTTGTTCACCACAATATCGTAAAGGTAAACAACCATGAAACGATCAAGGAAAGGTTGAAGTACTTTATTCATCAAGGTGTAGAAGGTAGCTGGGGCATTCGTAAGTCTGAAGGGCATCACCAAGAACTCATACTAACCGTAACGCGTCACACAAGCTGTCTTTGGCTCGTCCCCCTCAACTATCCGAACTTGATGCTACCCCGATCTTAAGTCCAACTTGGTAAACCATCTCACACTACCAAGCTGATCAAACAAGTCTGCAATAAGGGGAATGGGGTACCTATTTTTCACGGTGGTCTTGTTTAGGGCCCGATAATCAATGCACATCCGTAATGACCCATCATGTTTCTTTTGAAACAACACTGGCGCACCATACGGAGATTTAGATGGCTTAATGAATCCCGCATCTAAAAGCTCCTTCAACTGTTTTCATAGTTCTTCCAATTCCAACAGGGACATACGATATGGGGCCCTAGCTGGCGGCACCATGTTGGACACCAATTCAATCTTTTGGTCCACCTTCATCTTAGGTGGCAAGTTTTTGAGCAACTGAGTGGGCATCACATCCCGAAAAGATTGTAATAACTCCCCCGCTTCTTTCAGAATCTCACCGACGGGCTTAGCCGCCTCCTTGTTCTTCAAGGTGGCCAAATAGGAGACTTCCTCTCAATGTACTCCTTTAGCGAATTGAATTGCTAACAGTGTTTTTCCCTCCAAGCCTCTTTTCCCTGTCATTTTCACCATGTAATGATAGTTTGAATCCGAAATCACCATGTAATTTCCTGAAGGAACAATGAAAGCAGTAATCTGGTCGAGGAAGCTTAGTCCAACCACAAAATCATAATCATCAAGGGGTATTACCTTAATGGATGCTTTATCGGTCCAATCGCCAAGTTGGAGATCCACTCCTTTTGCAACCCCCTTGATTGGATCACTTTTTGAATTCACCATTTTGATCTGACCCAACTCATTTTCTATCTTGAGGCCAAGTTTACGAGCAGCCTCTTCTGAAATGAACAAATCAGATGCACTTGTGTTGACAAGTGCAACCAATTTTCTATTGCCTACAATGATGTCTACAAATATCAGCCCATGACTCATCTTATCTTCGACACCCCCTAGTATCGAACCAAGATTGGTATCCTCTACATCAAATTCCCCTTTGTTTTCCATAGCAGAGATGGCAGCCTTCTTTGGATAGTCTTTGATCATATGTAGACCATCACAATGGAAATAACTTATAGACCCACTTTTCTTTTTGTCCCAAGGCCTCCTACCGTTGCCATTCTTAGGGGGCCTTTCTTTTCTCCCCCATTATTCCCTTTTTGATTGAATCTGGGCTTTGAAGACTCAAGCCTGTCTTTCTTCCCCCCAAATTCGGCCAACGATTCTGCTACAGACATGTCCTTGGTAAGCTCTTGGACTCTTCAGCGTTGCATCTCTTGCTTCGCCCATGGTTTCAACCCATCCATGAAGGAAAAGAATGCCTCTTTCTCACCCATATCTGAGATTTGAAGCATAAGTTCGCTAAACTCCTGCACATACTCCCTCACAATGCCTTGTTGCGAAAATCGATGCAACTTTGCCCGAGCTTCATCCTAGGCATATTCTGGGTAAAATTGTTCCTTGAACTCGCATTGAAACTCTTTCCAAGTTCCAATTTCTATCCCACCACGTCTCACATCAGTGGACCTATGATGCCACCACAAGAAAGCAACGTCAGTAAGATACATAGCAGCAATAATTACCTTAGTGGCATCATCTGTGATGCCTTTGGCACGGAAGTATTGCTCAACTTCCCACAGGAAGTTGTCCACATCTCTTACGGACCTTGTTCCCTTGAACTCTTTGGGCTTAGGAACATCCACATTGGGCTTGGGCTCGACAGCCGCTAACACTCCATTTCTTAAAGCAGCCTTATAGATTTGTGAGTTCACCCTTGAGCTCTGCAATCTCCTCTTTAAAGGCCGCCATCATAGCCTCAATGGCATCAGTCCTGCCAGTCATCATAGCCTCGATGGCATCATCCCTGCTAGCCAACTTTTTAAAATTATCTAACACATACTCTTTGAGCTGCTCTTGCATAGATTGCAACCCATCATTTAGCCTATCATCGACATCATCAATCCTCTCCTTGGTATCCCCTATGGATTCCTCGAAAGTGATGACTCGATCCTTCAAATCTGACAGTATGTCCCTTGAATGGCTAGCTTTCCTAGCCCTCCCACGGGTATCCATTCCATCAACATTCTTAGCAACTTCTTTCGAACGGTGCCTTCAAACGCTAGCTCGGATACCAACTATCATAGACTTAGAGGTTTCACAAGTAATCCATATGGCCTTAGGCAATTTCTTCGCTCAAAAACGCCTAAGTCAGCCCAACTCGCAACAATTGAAGATTAAACAGAATTCCTCTAAGGCACTCACGAAGAACAGCAGAAGAACGATGTAAGAGCGAACTTGAAAGATGAACAAAAGCCACAAAAAAATAAGAACACTTGAGAGAAAAGTTTGAGTGAATGCTCTCAAAATTCTATTAACAACTGAAATATTTACAATAAGGGGGAGAGGCCTCTATTTATAGTTGAGCCTTCCCAATATCAATGGTACAGATCAAAATACATCAATGACTAAGATTTAAAGCTATCTAGATATCAAGTCTCTAAGATTACAGAATCGTATCTTTTAAATATTACATTAAAGTCTAGGATCACATATCTTTGAAGATCCCCTTCCATATTTGCCAAGCATATCTTTGAAGATCACTTTCCATATTTGCCAAGTTCCGGAGATGGGCTATCAATCTCTCCAAGCACTGGACCAGTCTGATTGGGCCAAATGACCTCCTTCAAATGCGATGGATCACACAAGTCCGTCATAGTTGCAGGTTTCCATTCGCAACCCATGACACTAGGTCTTTGTATAAAGTTGATTGTGGGGACAAAAATAGCCTCATAATACTTGGGCACCACGACGGCCCTATGTCACGCCGTGCAAGGCCTATGGTGTGACATGACATATTTTTTGTGCCTTCATTGGTTCATGTTGTGCTTTTATGACTCAGAAGCTTATGCATCACTCATCTTTTACTCAAACATCCATTTGGCCTCTAGTTCATCATCCTACACACTCAATTACAAAAATTAGAACTACCTAAGGCCCGTGTCAGCCTAATAGGTCATAACACCCACAAATTTGAGTAAAAACACCTATTTTATTACCTTTTAATACTAACAACGAAATACCAAAAATATAATAATAAATACTAAAAGTGCTAGAAAACAAGCTCCTTAAGTGCTGAAATATACCAAGTTAACTACTACATTTAACGTCAGGTCATGTACCAATAGTTAAAATAAATGATCAAATACTTCATATTGTTATTAAATCTATGCATAATTTAACACTTCTCACATATCATTTATTATCGTCACAATTAAGCTCATATGTTTCTGTTCATTTTAACAATTTAATAATTTTCGAGCCTAATAGCTCTTCCCTACTTATTTGGCCCCAAAGCTTGTTTCGAATCTTCTGCATATTGATACATATCTCAATTCAATATCATTTCTTTATTTCTAAAATTTAACTAATTTAGATCTTTATAATCTTATTAACTTGTCATAGGCTTAGAATGGACACACATATCCAACTAACACACCAATATGTTTCGATCAGTCATAATAAACTATTAATTCATTTTATAACTCTTCTATTATTTCCCTCCTCCTCCTCTCCATTCCACATCCTATATGTACATATATTTGTATAAGAATCTTTGGTCTTTATTCAGGCATGCTTATATGTCACATTAGTTATTCTTTTACTATTTACACATATACTTTTAACAAATTTGTCTTCTTGAATAACAATTACTAAATTATTTATATCTTGACTTAAAGAATTTGAAATTAAGATCTGCTTTTTATTTTTAAAACTAGATTCAATGAAATTTTTACCATAAAAATTTTAGAATTTCTACTTAATCCAATTAATCCAATTTTATTTTTCAAATCTTCCCCTGTTCTGCTACTTGGCAACTCTGACCCTTCTTTACTAAAAATTAAATATCTTTCAGTACAAGTACTGGATTATGCTTCCGTTTGTTTCCCTTGAAAATAGAATCGTTAATATTTTAGGCATAAAAATATCATCTCCTAATTTTTTTTTTGTAGAATTTATAATGAGTTTTCAAAGTTAGAATAGGGAAAGCTGGAATCATTCTGACCTCGTCTCATAGAAATTATTAAATCTCATAATCTAAAATTACATTTCTGACACCGCTGCTTTTATGACAAACTATACTCAATAATATTTAATTTAATGTTTGATTCAACCTCTAACTCGATTTCTACAATTTTTGGTGAATTTTCAAAGTTGTACTACCACTGTTCATAAAGTGCTTAGTGAAACATTTTGCTCTTTCATGATTTGATTAAGTTTTTTCTTCTCATTTCATTATACAACATAATACATTCCAACCAAATTCAATTTTAATTTATATAATCATTAAGTTACACAAATTTTCATTTATATTCAAATTAGTTCTCTAGTTCGATAACAATCCTAAACATAACATTCTAAACTCAAATAATCATTTTCAATTTACCTTGATATCGTACTTTGGAAAACAAAATAAATATATAAGAAATATAATGATTCAAATTATAGAAATACAAATATAACATGAAGTAGCTTAGTAAGTTCCATACGAATTTACCTGACAAAACAGTTGTAACACCCCAACCCCGGGCTAGAAGTTATGACCAGATATAGAGGAATTACATCAACTTGTTCAAAAGCTTTTGTGTTAATCAAACTTGATGATGTTTCAAAAGAAAAAAATTTGACAAAACTCTTATAGATGCTTAGAAAAACCAAAGTTTGAAAACACTTATTTAAAACCCAGATTTCAAATTCAAAAATTGCATGTTTTAAAGGTACTAACGTTGGCAGATCATTTCCATTACTAAGACAAACATTCATTAAAAACCATCTATTTTGCAATGGACATTTCTAGAGTTTTAATTTTGAAAATTGAACTTTAGTTTGGTAAATCATATGATTTTGTAGTTTAACGCTAAAATAGCAAAATCCAACAAACAACGTAAAAACCAAAGAATAAAGCCCAAAAACAAATTATAGTCCCAAAAGTCCAAAAAATTACTAATGGAAATCACCATATTTAATTAGTCGAGAAAACAATCCGAACTCCCTCACACCATCTAATCCTAAGTCTGTAGTTCACCTGAAGCATATAAAACAAACGAGTGAGTTAGAAATACAATGTGTGTAACGCCCCCACGCCCGAGACCGTCACCGGAGTCGAGTATGAGGTGTTACTAAGCTTAATTTAACATTTTTAGAACTTTGGATTATTTGTTTCTACATTCACAGCTTTTAAGCTACTTGCGTCACAGTCACAAGAAAAATCATATCTCGAGTTACGAAACTCGAAATCAAGATCCGTAAATTTTCCTTAAATCTAGACTCATATACCTATCTACTAATTTTTTTCTAGAATTTTTGGTTGAGACAATTAGTACAGTTTATTAGTTAAAGTTACCCCTGTTTCAGGACTTGACTAGTTTGACCTCTGTTTACTACGAACCATATTTCTCTCTGTAAAAAATTCATATGACTATGAGGTTTATTTCTACTAAAACTAGACTCAATAAGGATTCTTAGGATATAAAATGCACCACCTAATTATATCTTTACAATTTATGGTGAATTTATAAATTTGGAACATTTACAATTTATGGTGAATTATTATATCTTAATAATTTTCCTTAACATCAAACATAATCTAAACTAACCATTTTCATAATTTATCATTATCAAAAATTCTCTTAACCATTCCATCACCATATCATAAGATCATTTACACAAAA
This sequence comes from Gossypium anomalum, assembly GCA_025698475.1. NCBI lineage: Eukaryota > Viridiplantae > Streptophyta > Magnoliopsida > Malvales > Malvaceae > Gossypium > Gossypium anomalum. The sequence continues at coordinate 49,147,793 of CM046963.1, forward strand.
TAGGTATATTGCTATACATGCCATACTTAAATTTACAAGCCATTTACCAAAAGTCTTCCGGATTGTAATAGCCCAAAATTGGGTCTAGTTGGAACAGAGGTTTCGGGACCACAAAATCAGAGATAGAAATAATTATTTTATGATTATTCTGAGGTCTATGATATGATTGCATGATTCTGTGAAAATTTCGTGAAGAAATTCTATGCATAAAGTGCTCAATTTGAAGTTAGGGACTAAATTGAATAAGTTGCAAAACTTGCACTCTAGAAGTTTCTAGTATGAAATTGCTTTGAAATATTAATTAGGAGGTCTTAAATAGAAATTTGACCAATTTCTAAGTTATGGACAAAAATTGGACATGGATGGAATTTTTGAAAGTTTAGTAAGGAAGGGCATTTTGGTCATTTGGTAATTAAAAGAAATAAAAAGGGAAAATAAAGCCAAAATTTACTCATCTTCTTCATGGAGGCCGAAATTAGCATGGGGGAAGCCATGGCTAGGGTTTTCAAGCTTTCCAAGCTCAATAGTAAGTCCGTTCTAGCCCCGTTTTTCAAGTTCTTTACGTTTTTGGAATCCCGGTAATTTGATTAAGCTTATTCTAGCAATAATTTAAGCTAGGGTTCATATTTGGAAAAATACCCATAGGTGAAATGTGTTTATTTTGATGTTTTATGGTAGAATATGAGGTTTTAAATTATGTTAAACAACTTGTGCTACTCGGTTTTGAGTGAAAATGAGTAAAAGGGCTTAATCGGTAAAAATACCTAATAGTTATAAGTATATGTTAGAGTGAGAATTTGATGTTTCCATAGAAGGAAAAGTGATCAGCATGTCATAAAACATAAGAATAAGGGATGAAGTTTAATTCTCGAGCCTAGGGGCAAAAGTGTAAATATGCAAAAGTTTAGGGGCAAAATTGTAATTTTTCCAAAGTTTGAGTTAAGGACTGTTTTGAATAGTACATTAGTTAAATAAGTAAAATATGATGTTTTAGATCCCGGAAAATGAGATTTGAACCTAGAATGAGAGAAAAATTAAAAATTGAGAAAGTTGGTAAAATGGCCGTTTTAGTATCGAGGTAAGTTAATATGTATAATAAGCATTAATTTATGCATGTTTCAATGTAAAATTGATATATTTACTATGATATCCGAGGTGTTGAAAGTATGTAAGTTGGTATGATAATAATAAAGCAATAATACTGTAATTTATATTTGAAAGTTAAATTTAGTGAATTAATTGAATTATGTTAAATTAAATGATTATGGTGCCAAGTTTATGAATTGATTTAAAAATATGTCTATGGTACATGAAGTGCATTGAATTATCATACATAAATGTGATTTCTATGATTATGGATATTATGCGAAATTGTAAGTTCATATGATTTTTAATAAGGCAATGTGTAATTTAATGTTATTGCCTTGATATTAAATGAGATGTAAGTTTATATGTAAGTAATACATCAATATTACTTGTATTATGATATTTTATAATAATATTGGAAATATGTTTGTGGATAATTATTTGATTGGTGAAATTGTTGGAAAAGAGAGAGAAATCCTGTTGAACCTTGGAAAGATTGGATGATCTGAGATGGTATGTAGCTAGGTCACATGTATGGTCTTTGAGTGCACATCATGTGTACAAGAGAGCTACTGAGACATTATGATGTAGCTAGGTCACATGGGTGATACTATGTGTACACCATGTAGACAAGAGAGCTACGGGATATATGTAGCTAGGTCGCATGCGTGGTTCAGTGAAGGACACCATGTAGACAAGAGAGCTACGAGATAAACCGGCTAGGTCACATCGGTGGTACTAAGTGTTCACCATGTGTACAAGAGAGCCGAACTTTATGATGGGTGGAGCTATGTCTTTGAAACCACCAAGTATCGAGGATTGATCCGAAGTGTTCAACGGGAGACTTACTATGTCTTTGCTTTGTGAGTTTTGTGATGAAATAGTGTAGGTATATGTTTATGAAAATTATGAGCAATGTGCTCGATAGTTTGGTGAACTTTGATAAGACAAAACGGATTAAGTGGAATTATGTAAGAATGAATTTTAGTAGTAAAATAGTGTTGGACAGTAGCAGTTGTGTGACTTTGAAAATTCACTAAAAATTGTGGAAGTTGAGTAAAAATACAAATGATATATGAAAATGAAGCTTAATGAGTGTATTTTCACATGAAAGAAACAAGGGAAGCAAAAGAATTCTATATTGTGTGATATCTGAATTCTTGTGAAATAGGGTCTGAATGAATTCGAGATCCTCTATTCTGACTTTATAAATTCACCATAAATTGTAAAACAATTATTAATAGTCATACCTTACATGCATGGATTCCTTATTGAGTCTATTTTTAAGGGAAATAAATGGCATGGTTGTTGGAATTCTGTACAGGGAGAAATTTGGTTCGTAGTACACAGAGGTTAGAGTAGTCGTACTCTGAAACAGGGGAGGCTTTAACTAATAAACTGTACTAATTGGCTAAACCAAAAGTTATGAAAATTTTATGGTGGAATGATATGTGAGTCTAGTTTCAGAGAAAATTTAAGGATCTTAATTTCAAGCTCTGTAGCTCGAATTATAAATAAGTAAGTGGCTATGACTCGTGTGGACAGTTTGATGTGAGCATTTATTAGTAAATTGTGAAATCGTACTTACAAGAATGCTCTATACATTAAGGATGTGAAATGGAGAGGAGGAGGAGGAAAATAAATATATGTGGAATACATGGAAACTATGGTATATGAAATATTGATATAATGAAATAAATGATATGTGTTTATAAGAAAATAGAAAGAGAATGATATGTGTCATGACATGTATATATATATATATATATATATATATATAAATATATGACTAGTCTTAATGTAATGCTTGTTGGGTATGGAGTTGAATTGAAATGTTTCAGGCAAACATGTTATTCTGCGCATCTGAATTGTGGTATTTTATAAAGATATGATCTAGCTTTAAATATGAATGCTTGATGATTGAGCTGAAGTGGTAAGATGATAATCTTGGTGTAAATGTATAAGTGGTACTATAATAGACAAGGTAAAATAACTATGAGAGACACATGTATGATGACATACAAATGCTATGTTTGTGGTTTAAATTGAGATTGTTTAATCATTAAATGAATACCATGTTATATGCTTTTGATTTTGTATAAGTGGGTAAGAGATTAAGGTTGACCAAAGCTTGGAAAATAGCCTAGGTATATTCCACACTGCAGCAGACACGACCATGTGTCTCGGTAGTGTATGGAACACGACTTGGGACACGGACATGTGGAGCCTTAAAGCATGAAATTTCCAAGATTTTCGTAAGTTCTGGTTTAGTCCAGAACCCTTTCTAAAGTATGTTTTGGGCCTCGTAGGTTTGTATTAGGGACCTTATGATTAAATGCAAAAGTTTGAATTTGATACAAATTTTATGGCCCGTATTTTAGTTTAATGTTTTTATCTTTGTCAGTGTACCTGCACCTTATCCGGCCTCGGAGTGCAGTAAGTAAGGGTTTTTACGGATAGTGTGATTGAGACTTCGACCTATCCCGATTCTGAGTGGCTTGTCCAAAACTACAATGAGTAAGAAGGAGGAGTAAGCATAAATGCTTAGTAAGTTCATATGCAAATAATAAGTAACATAACAAGCGGTCATACCAATCAACATTAGAATGCATCACTAAAACACATATCACATTTCTAATCATTTTTCATCATCTTATTACCTTATCGTGATTGTATCAATACTCAACCCGAGGGTTAAATACATACCTGTCCAAAATATCCATTTCACATCACTTACCAATACGTCTCTCTTTACATCTCGAATATTCCTCCATTTGAGTATAACTTTACCCGTTGAACACATCGGAATATAATTTGGATACATGGATAACTTGCACATAAGTGCCATATATGCAATCAAGCAATCATGTAACCCGCCCATAAGCGAACTCGGACTCAACTCAACGAGCTCGGGTGTTCGCATCCATAAGTGAACTCGGACTCAACTCAACGAGTTCGGATGCTCAACCATCCTAGTGACATGTCACTTGTATCCTAATCTATTCCTAAGGTTCAAGCGGGATTTTCCTCGAACACATATCCTTGCCATCTTAGTAAAATACCGAAACCAATACTCGGTAACACTTTATATTTAACAAATAATACAAATAATTTGCATTTTATTGAAAATAACCACAAAGCATATATTTCATGATAAAAATCAGCATATCATATAATTAACATCAATAATTTAAAAAAACAATTATACTATATTATTTACACATGAACTTACCTTGGTACCAAAATACAAAGATTTTGCAATTTAGTCCACAATCTTTTCTTTTCCTCGATTGAGGTCGATTCCACGTCTTTCTTGATTATGGAGCTTGGAAGCTTGAAACAAACCCTAGCTATGGAGAACCCTTGAAATTTCGGCCTAATGAAGAAGATGGACAAAAATTGGCTTTTAATTTTGTTTTTAATTCATTTTAATAACTAAATGACCAAAATGCCCTTACTACTAAACTTTCCAAAAATTCCTTCCATGTCCTAATTTTGTCCATGAACTTAAATTAGTCAAATTTCTATTTAAGACCTCCTAATTAATATTTCAATGCAATTTCATACTAAAAACTTCTAGAATGCAAATTTTGCAACTTATTCGATTTAGTCCCTACTTTCAATTTAAACACTTTAGGCATAGAATTTCTTCACGAAATTTTCACACAATCATGTAATCATATCATAAACCTCAAAATAATTATAAAATAATTATTTCTATCTCAGATTTGTGGTCACGAAACCACTATTCCGATTAGGCCCTAATTCGGGATATTACAACTCTCCCCCCCTTTAAGGATTTTCGTCCTCGAAAATCTTACCGGTAAACAGATGTGGGTATTGATTTCTCATAGTTTCTTCAGATTCCCATGTAGCTTCTTCTATTCCATGCCTTTGCCACAACACCTTCACAAGTGCAACATTTTTATTCCTTAGTTGTTTGACCTCTCGAGCTAAAATCTTAATCGGTTCTTCTTCGTAGGTCATATCTAGTTGTAGTTCAATTTCGGTCGGTGAAACTACATGTGAAGGATCCAAACGATACCAACGTAACATAGATACGTGGAACACATCATGAATCTTCTCTAATTCAGGTGGTAATGCTAGCCGATATGCTACCGGTCCAACTTTTTCAATTACTTCATACGGCCCAATAAAACGCGGACTTAATTTGCCCTTCCGTCCAAATCTAAGGACTTTCTTCCATGGGGATACTTTCAAAAACACTTTGTCACCAACTTGATATTCAATCTCTTTTCTCTTCAAATCTGCATACGATTTCTGTCTATCTGAAGCAGCTTTCAAATAATCTTGAATCACTTTCACCTTTTCTTTAGTTTCTTTTATTAGATCAACTCCATAAATCTGATTTTCCTTGAGCTCAGTCCAATACAAAGGCGTTCGACACTTACGACCATACAATGCTTCATAAGGTGCCATTTTCAAGCTCGTCTGATAACTATTGTTGTAAGCAAATTCTACCAACGGCAAATATCTTTCCCAACTTCCTTGAAATTCCAATACACAACATCGAGAATGTCTTCAAGAATCGAATTACTCTTTACGATTGTCCATCGGTTTGTGGATGAAAAATGATCTTTGAAATTTAACTTTGTACCTAATGCTTCTTGCAACTTTTGCCAAAACCGTGAAGTAAATCTCGGATCTCTATCCGAAATGATTGACAAAGGTATTCCATGAAGTCTAGCAATCTCACGGATATACAATTCAGCCAACTTATTAAGAGAATAATCTATATGTACCGAAATAAAATGAGCCGATTTAGTCAGTCTGTCAACTATTACCCAGATGGCATTTTTCTTCCCCAGAGTTAACGGCAACCCTGATATAAAATCCATGGTAATTCGATCCCATTTCCATTCAGGAACCATAATAGGCTGAAGTAATCCCGAAGGCACTTGGTGTTCATCTTTCACCTGTTGACAAATTAAGCATTTGGACATAAACTCTGATATATCTCTTTTCATTCCATTCCACCAATACATTTTTTTCAAGTCATTATACATTTCCGTACTACCCAGATGAATCGAGAAATAACCACTATGTGCTTCCTGTAGGATCTTTTGAATCAATTCCTCATTCTTTGGTACACAAATCCGATCTTTAAACATTAAACATCCATTAGAACCAATTCGAAATCGACTGTATCAACTTCACTTTGTTTTCTCTTGGCTTGCAAATCTTGATCATTTTTCCGAGCTTCACAAATCTCTTGTTAAAACATCGGTCTTACTCTTAACTCTGCTAGAATCGCACCATCATCCGATACCTTTAACCGAGTGTTCATAGCTCTCAAAGCAAGCGAGTAACTTTCTCGCTCAAAGCATCAGCAACCACATTCGCTTTTTTCGGATGATAATCAATAACAAGCTCGTAATCTTTCAATAACTCCAACCATCTTATTGTCTTAAATTCAAGTCTTTTGTGACATCAAGTACTTAAGACTTTTATAAATGATATATACGGCACTTTTCACCATACAAATAATGTCACCAAATTTTCAAAGCAAGCACCACCGCATGACCAATTCCAAATCGTGAGTAGGATAATTCCTCTCATGAGGTTTTAATCGCCTCGAAGCATATGCCACCACTTTTCCTTCTTGCATGAGCATACACCCCAAACCATTTAAAGAAGCATCACTATACACCACAAATTCTTTACTGATTTAAATTGTGTACTAACACTGGTGCCTCTGTTAATAACTTTTTCAATTCTTCAAAACTCTGTTGACATTCTTCCGTCCATTCAAATTTAACATCCTTTCGGAGTAATCTAGTTATAGGAGCAGCAATTATAGAAAATCCATTTACAAACCGCCGATAATACCCAGCTAGCCCCAAGAAACTTCTAACTTGATTTACATTTTTGGTGGTTTCCAATCAACAATGGCTGAAATTTTACTAGGATCAACCCGTATACCATCACTGAAACAATATGACCCAAAAATCCAACTTCCGTAGCCAAAATTCACTTTTACTAAACTTAGCATACAATTTGCTTATCTCTCAAAGTTTGTAAAACTATCCTCAAATGCTCAGCATGCTCTGTATCATCTTTTGAATAAATTAAAATATCATCTATAAACACCACAACAAATTTGTGCAAGTATGGTTGGAATATGCGATTCATTAAATCCATAAACACAATGAGGAGCATTTGTTAACCCGAATGGCATAACTAAAAATTCATAATGACCATACCTTGTTCTAAAAGCGATTTTAGGCACATCCGACTCTTTTACCCATGATTGGTAATACCCAGATCTCAAGTCAATCTTTGAAAACCATGTCGCTCCTTTTAGTGATCAAACAAATCATCAATTCTTGGCAAGCGGATATTTGTTTTTATTGTCACCTTGTTTAAGCTGGCGATAATCAACATACAACCTCATAGAACCATCCTTCTTTTTCACAAATAATACGGAGCACCCCAAGGTGAAAAACTCGGTCTCACAAAACACAGATCAGTCAACTCTTGCAATTGCACTTTAATTCCTTCAACTCTGCTGGTGCCATTCTATATACGAGCAATCGAAATCGGAGTTGTTTCGGTATCAAATCAATACCAAATTCTACTTCCACGATGGAGGCAAACACGGCAATTCTTCCGAAATACGTCCGCAGATTCACACACAACCAAGATCGATTCAACTTTCTTTTCAACTTCTTTTGTATTAATTACATACGCCAAATAAGCTTCATAACCCTTTCTCAGATATCTTTGAGCCGACATTGAAGAAATCACACTAGGTAATGCCTCTGATTTATCTGATTCAACCCGCAGAGTTTCACCATTTTCACACTTTAATTCTATAACCTTTTCTTTGCAATTTATTTTAGCATCATGCAATGTCAACCAATCCATACCCAAAATAACATCAAACTCATCAAACGGCAACAATATCAAGTCGGCCAGAAAGTAATGATCCCGAATCATTAAAGGACATTTTTTACATACTTTATCAACAATCACACATTTGCCTAACGGATTCGACACTCTAATCATAAATTTTGTGTTCTCAACAGGTATATTCATACTAGACACCAATTTCATGCATACATATGAATGAGTAGAACCAGGATCAATCAAAGCAATAACATTAACATTATAGAGAGAAAATGTACGGTAATCACATCGGGTGAGGAAGCATCTTGAGCGCTTTAATAGCATAAGTTCTAGCTGGAGCCCTTCCTTGAGTCTAAGCGGTGCATCCCTGGCTACATTCTTCCGCTTGCTTCGCTCCCGACTTTTCTTGGATATCTTCCTCTCGAATCCGCCCCACTTGTTTTTGTATTCAAATTTTTTTTTCACTCTCTCTGGCGATCTCTAATAAAATGATCAGGAGAACCACATCGAAAACATTCATTTGCTCTACACGGACCAAAATGATTTCTACCACACCATTTGGCACTCGAGTTTAACAAATCTCGAGTTCCTACATCGTGCCGAACTAGTGCGGGATTTAGGACCCACATTTTGCTTCTTATAATTCCGTATGATTGCCCGGTGAGCTTGGGAGCGAGATTCATATTCCTTGACTTTCCAGAGTTCTTTGTGAAAATGAAGCGCTCATCGGTCTTTTCTTCCAATTTCTAGTCTCGGCCTCTACCTTTTTCTTTTCTTTAAGTAATTCTTCTACCTTACAAGCTCGATCAACCAATACTACCATTTCTTTTAATTTAAGAATTCCAACAAATACCTTGGTGTCTTCGTTGAGCCCGTCTTCAAATCGTCGGCACATCTTGGCCTCTGTAGGAACATACTCTACGGCATACTTACTTAATTGAACAAACTCTCTTTCATATTCTCAGAATAGTCATATTACCTTGCTTGGCTCGAGAAATTCTTTACGCTTCGATCAATAAATCTTTCACTAATATATTTCTTCCGAAACTCTTCTTGAAAGAATTCCCAAGTTATTTTTCTCTTTTCGGTACCACAGAAATCAAAGTCTTCCACCAATTATAAGTGAATCCCTCAACAAAGATATAGCACATTTCAAACATTCTTGTGTGTACAAGATAATTCGTCAAATACCGGATAGAATTTTCAAGCGAACTCGCTTTCTCGGCATCATCATCAATATTTGCTTTAAATTCTTCGGCCCCTTGCTTGCGAATTCTATCAATTGGAGTTCTGTGAAATTTCATCAGATCCATACCTTGAGGCGTCTGGAGTGCAGGTTGAGGAATTAGGGGAGGTGGGGAGGTTGTACATTTGGGTTCGTATGAGCGAACTCGGTGTACCATGCACTCATCATTTGGAGAAAGGCTACGACCCCTTTCTCCTCCTCCACGACCAACAGTAGGAGGTGGATTTTCGATGCGTATTTGCTCCCTTGGCCGGAGTGGCGCATTACTCTCTACTTCATCTCGCCACATCCGGATCGGGATCCATTTACTATAAAAAATCATTTAAATGGTGGAGTAAGTCGTCACACTATCACAATTTATACATATGGCATGTATAGCAAAATCTGTACATACAACACGTAGTCCGAGAACCGACTAAACCTACTCGATACCACTTAATGTAAAGCCCCACGCGAGAGACCGTCGGAGGAGTCGAGTATGAGGTGTTACTAAGCTTAATTTAACATTTTAGAACTTTGGATTATTTGTTTCTACATTCACTGACTTTTAAGCTACTTGCATCATGATCACAAGAAAAATCATATCTCGAGTTACAAAACCTGAAATCAAGATCCGTAAATTTTCCTTGAATCTATACTCATGTACCTATCTACTAATTTTTTCTAGAATTTTTGGTTGAGCCAATTAGTACAGTATATTAGTTAAAGTTACCCCTGTTTCAGGACTTGACTAGTTTGACCTCTATTTACTATAAACCACATTTCTCTCTGTAAAAAATTCGTATGACTATGAGGTTTATTTCTACTAAAACTAGACTCAATAAGGATTCTGAGGATATAAAATACACCACCTAATTATATCTTTAAAATTTATGGTGAATTTCTAAAGTTGGAGCACAGGGATTGAAACTGCTATGACCCTGTTTCACCAAAATTCAAATATCTTTTAACATATAATTCATTTACCTGTTTCATTTGTTTCATGTGAAACTAGACATAATAAGCTTAAATTTGATATGTACTCCATCACTAAATTCAATTTCTATGATTTTTAGTAAATTTTCAAACTCGTGTCAGTGTTGTTTGTGATTACTCATTTATGGCAAATTTCATCCCTTTTATGAGTTTTTATGCACTAAGTATCTTAATAATTTTCCTTAACATCAAACATAATCTAAACTAACCATTTTCATAATTTATCATTATCAAACATTTTCTCAACCATTCCATCACCATATCATAAGATCATTTACACAAAATAGGTATATTGCTATACATGCCATACTTAAATTTACAAGCCATTTACCAAAAGTCTTAGGATAGTGTGATTGAGCCTTCGACCTATCCCGACTCTGGTGGCTTGTCCAAAACTACAATGAGTAAGAAGGAGGAGTAAGCATAAATGCTTAGTAAGTTCATATGCAAATAATAAGTAACATAACAAACGGTCATACCAATCAACATTAGCATGTATCACTAAAACACATATCACATTTCTAATCATTTTTCATCATCTTATTACCTTATCGTGATTGTATCAATACTCAACCCGAGGGTTAAATACATACCTGTCCAAAATATCCATTTCACATCACTTACCAATACGTTTCTTTACATCTCGAATAATCCTCCATTTGAGTATAACTTTCCCCGTTGAACACATCGGAATATAATTCGGATACATGGATAACTTGCACATAAGTGCCATATATGCAATCAAGCAATCATGTAACCCGCCCATAAGCGAACTTGGACTCAACTCAACGAGCTCGGGCGTTCGCATCCATAAGTGAACTCGGACTCAACTCAACGAGTTCGGATGCTCAACCATCCTAGTGACATGTCACTTGTATCCTCATCTATTCCTTAGGTTCAAACGGGATTTTCCTCGAACACATATCCTTGCCATCTTCCGTAAAATACCGAAACCAATACTCGGTAACACTTTATATTTAACAAATAATACAAATAATTTGCATTTTATTCGAAAATAACCACAAAGCATATATTTCATGATAAAAACCAGCATATCATATAATTAACATCAATAATTTAAAAAAAAACAATTATACTATATTATTTACACATGAACTTACCTTGGTACCAAAATACAAAGATTTTGCAATTTAGTCCACAATCTTTTCTTTTCCTCGATTGAGGTCGATTCCACGTCTTTCTTGATTATGGAGCTTGGAAGCTTGAAACAAACCCTAGCTATAGAGAACCCTTGAAATTTCGGCCTAATGAAGAAGATGGACAAAAATTGGCTTTTAATTTTGTTTTTAATTCCTTTTAATAACTAAATGACCAAAATGCCCTTACTACTAAACTTTCCAAAAATTCCTTCCATGTCCTAATTTTGTCCATGAACTTAAATTAGTCAAATTTCTATTTAAGACCTCCTAATTAATATTTCAATGCAATTTCATACTAAAAAATTCTAGAATGCAAATTTTGCAACTTATTCGATTTAGTCCCTACTTTCAATTTAAACACTTTAGGCATAGAATTTCTTCACGAATTTTTCACACAATCATGTAATCATATCATAAACCTCAAAATAATTATAAAATAATTATTATTATCTCGGATTTGTGTTCACAAAACCACTATTCCGATTAGGCCCTAATTCGGGATATTACAATGTGTGACTTGGCCCACAAAACATAATTTCCTTATAACATACACAAACGTAAATACCAACACAGAATTTTTACTTATAGTGTTCACATATGCGAATATCAGATCAGAATGACACAATACTAGAGACATATATCAAATCAGAATGTCATATTTCCAGAACATATATCATACCAAAATGTCATATCATATCAGAACAAATCCTACCCCCATTCGCTACACACAAACTTTGTCCAACCAATCACACCAAGTTGTGGTGGTATGCCACTTATAATGGTGCAGCTGTGCTGCCAAACATATATTGTAGTTTAACAGCCAAAATTATACTAAAACTGCCAAAATACACTTCCTTCTTTCAATTTTAACCCAGCCCCATGCATGTGATATGTTATATAAAAACAAAATCAGAATAATGGCATGCTTAACAAGTAATCTCATATGGTGATTTTAGAAGTTTATCTTGTATTAAAAGATCAGATCAACAGAAACAAAACCGTGCCATAATATCACAAAACATGAGTATCAAAATACAACATATTCATTATCACATAACAAATCAAACACCGCATAATACAAGTTAGAGCACTTACCTTAGATTTAGAATTAGTAAGCATTTTAATACTTCCTAATCGTTACTTCATCACATTTCAGAACATATACTAATCATACTAGATTAACCTTTAAACATAAACAATTACTACAAAGTTTTTACTTAAAGACCCACGTTACTTACAGTATCATACTATCATATTTCATATTTTCAAGTTATATTTAAGTCGAACAGACCCCACAAAAGATCTAATTACAACTTTCAAAGTTAAATGGGCTTAGGTGAAATTTTTTAAAAAATAGGCCCACATGGTCGTGTGCCTACACGACCCAATTGGCCAACCCGTGTGGCTCACATGGCCTCACACACGCCTGTGTAGCCCATATGGCCTTACACACGTCTGTGTAGCCCACATGGCCTCACACACGCCTGTGTAGCCCACATGGCCTCACACATGCCCATGTAGCCCATATGACACAAATAGCCCAGATTGTATGGATCACACGGTCTGGAACACGACCGTGTGGCTCACACAGTGATGCGAGTCTCAAGGCACAATTTTAGGCCCATGGATGTGATGGACTTACACTACCTCAAAGCCCAACAACAATGTCAAAAACCAAACAAATCAAATCAAGGTTCGATCAAATACAAGATTCAAGGATGAATATTTTCGAGGAAAGGGGGAATGATACATGCACGAATAGAGTATAATTTATTAAACTCCATTCACAGAAGCTCACAATTTTCAAGTTTAGGAAATCAATAGAATTGCAACGACTTTTTGGATGAGATTCTTACATTTCTAGGTTGAGATGTCTTCAAAACATTTGAAGATCTATCTCTCGGCTTCGAAACACACTTTTAATCACTTGATTTTGAGTTTAGGAACTCAAGTTATGTCTATTTTAGTGAAGACTATGCAAGTAGAATTTCTTAACAGGATTATGATGGGAATTACGAGTTTTGGGCTTTTAATTTGAGTTTAAATCATATTGGGTTCGTGTTTTGGGCTTAATTTTTACTATATATAAGTCCAATTATTAGCTCTTATTATTTTATTATTCCAAATTTTTAATAATTATTAAGAAGTTTAAGTTATTTAGGAGTGTTATGTCAACAAGAAATTTTAGATTAAAACTACTTCTTGTTTAGATTAATTAGAGTTCTAGTATACTTAAGAGTTTTATTTAGATTTATTTAGCTAGCCTATATATTGGCCTTTGCATTATACACAAAAAACTCAATTCATTATTATTCAACTTCTCTTTTGAGTTTATAAATTCTCTTTGAGTTTTCTTTTTTTAAGAATTTCTCTTGAGTTTCTTTTAGAAGAGTTTTAACAATCTTTTTAGATTGTGAGGATCATATTAAAACTTTTTCTTGCCAAGTTTTGTTTCTTGGAGGGGAAACTAGAGCCGCTTGAGGGGGGTTGGGGATTCTTCATGATTCCAAGGCTTCTTAGGACTTCTACATACCACGTTCTATCTTTCCATCTATCTTCTTTATTTTTTTCCTTATTGTTCCAATCGTGGATTTATTATTCTACTTGAATTATCTTAGTTATTTATTTTAATTTTTTAATCTAACTTGGATTTGATTGTATTTTAGGTTGTGTCAAAAACCCAAGTTTCTTTTCGAACGTTTAAAGCCCTAAGTCAAATCCGTGACATTGACAAACTTTACAATCCGCTTCCGCATTCATCTGTTTCATTTGGTATCAAATTTGAGTGTTTTAGGTGTTCTTTTTGTTTTTATAAACTGATTTCTAGCAAACAGCCTCAAAACAAAATTTTTTACCCTGACAGTTTTCAGAAAAAAATAGTTTTCAGTTGGTAAAATTTTTCAAATGATCTAAAATTTTACATACTATTTCTTGGCACTATTTTTTAGTATAAAAATATTTTCCAAAAAAAAAAGTGATTAAAAAAGTACAGAAAAAGAAAATATGAAAAAAATAAAAAATGATGTGGGTTGAATTTTGTGCCGAAACTTTCCAGGTCAGGTCTACTTTATTTGAAGAGGCTTTAATTTAAATTTTGTGATTTTTGGAAATAGGAAACACCTCAAATGAAGTTTGTCAATTTGCTTCATAGTTTTTCAGGTTTTTAGGTCTCAACAATTTTCATTGACTCTTAGCCTTAGGTTTTCATTTGTTTTTTAATTGTTCCTTTACTCATTTTAACACTTTATTGTTTCTTGTGTTAGTAGGTTAAAGCACGTTGCACAATCCTTCCTCTGTGCAACAAAATTCTTTGATATCTAGCCGATTTTGGACTCATAGTGCTATTAGGTTTGTTTTGTTAGTTTGATCCTAAAACATTCTAATTGGTTGATATAGACACTTTTTAAAAGACTCACAAGATTAGTTCTTACTTCATTAAGAATTTGATTTTCATTTATAAGTGCATAACATTAAGGTTTGATTAATTTTCCTTTTCTTAAATGTTGTGTTCTTTTCAGGCTTTCATAATGATTCACAATACTGTGATTGGGAAGTTGGTAAGGGATCAAGATGCTCGAGATCAGCAATGTGACACTATTCTAGACACGATAAAAAAAATTGAACATCTAAGTACCAAAATTAAGTGTCGAAATCGTAATTGAGGAGGTAAGGTTGTTCAACCTCATCTTCATGCAAATAATGCTCGACATGTCTCTTGTGCAAATGATAAGACTTTGGTTAATACTGCCCATGGGCAACATTTTTTTAGTTAAACCAAAGTTCAACATTCCATAATTCTGAGGGAAGTATGATCCCGAAGCATATTGTGAGTGGGAATAAAAAATTTAACTTATGTTTTGTTACTATAAATGCCGAGAAGAGGAAAAGGTCCCATTGGCGACCCGTGGATTTTCGGATTATGCGTTGTGTTGGTGGATTCAACTTGGAATTAATTGTCAAAGAAACTACGAAAAAGTAATTGCCACATAAGACGAGTTGAAGAAATGATGCGAAAGCGTTATGTTCCTTCTTATTGCTATAGAGAGGTCTCAACGAGACTTCAACACCTTGTTCAAAGAAATCAATCTGTTGATAAGTACTTTAAGGAGATGGAGATGCTTATGCAAAAAGAAAATATACGAGAGGATGAAGAGACTACCATGATTCCAACATGCTAATTTTTCACCAAAACAACAAAGAGCTCGTGACATTTAATGTTTTACGTGTAAAGGGAGTGGGCACTACAGTCGTGATTATGCCAACATGACACTTTTGTTGATCAAAGAAAATGGTGAACTTTGTGAATTGAAAAAAAAAATGATAATGAGAATTTTTTTTCCTTAAAAGGTTCTACGAGAGCTTAAATCATGCTTAGAAATGGTTCGAGACTAAATCGGTCATATATAAAAATTTTTGAATACTTAGAAAAATTTCATGAAATCATAGGTCACACGCCCGTGCGAACAAGCCGTGTGCCTCACACGGCTACCAAGCACACCTATGGTGCAGGCCGTGTGAAAACAGGGCAAACATATTGACTTGTACCACACGGCCGAAGACACGCCCGTGTTCCAGGCCATGTAAAATCTAAGGGGGTTACTGACTTGGGTCACACGGCCGACCACACGCCCATGTGAAAGCCCATGTGCCACACATGGCCAGTAGACATGCTCGTGTTTCTAGGCCGTGTCAAAACTGTAGGGTATACTAACTTTAAATCGAAGGGTACCCCAAAGGACACACGGCCGTGTAACATGACTGTGTGTCGCACATGGCTGAGACACACACCCATGTCTCTGCCTGTGTGGACAAAAATAGGCTATTTACAAAGCCAATTTTCCACCCTAACCATAAGCACACATACCAACCCATATAACACCATTTCAATACATCTTTAAGCAACCAAAAACCTACCAATTCATGCACATATAATGCCATCTATTCACAACCATTTCTACTACTCAATTACACAACCAAAACATACCATTTCCATATGCCCAAATTAGCAAACATACATAACTTATAAATGCATTTACCCATCAACTCATCACCTATTTTATACTTCAACATATACCATAAAGTCATCTCAAATCAAACCACAATATGCCAACTTAAATGGCCATATACCAACATTCACAAGCCAAATCACATGGCTAAATTCACAACTCAAAACATATTAAAATGATAATAGTCTATACATTCCATATACCATATATACAAAGCTTCCAAAAATACCAACGAGATGATCGATAGTGTGATGATGTTTCCAGATGATCCCAGAGTCCGAGCTAGCTTCGATGATCTATAAAAACAAAGAATGAACACACAAAATAAGCTTTAAAAGCTTAGTAAGCCATATACAAATAAAGCTATCATATAAATCACCACATTTCTATCAATAGACCAAGCACAAATAAACATACTTATATATACACAAACCTTTCTATTTGAATACATATTCATTCTCTCATGTAACTCATCATTTACTTCACTTTTCAATACTCGTATAAACTTTGTATGTACCTGAGTCGTTTAGCTCATTAACACATTCTTTCTCAACTTATATTTTCCCGTTGAATCGTTCAGAATCGTTAAGGATACTCAAAAATCACATAAGCTCGTACAATGCCATATCCCAGATATGGTCTTACATGTTAACACATATCGATGCCACTGTCCCAGACAGGGTGTAACACCCTAAATTTTGGGCCTAGAAGTAATGGGTCTTGAGTTTGGGATCGGTTAGAAGGCAGCTTGAATAAAAGAAAGGTGTTTAAATATGTTATAATTGTGTGTTTCGTTTAATTGTTAAATTATTTCGGAAGGTTTGGTAGTGTGGAAAAAGTCCTGGGTTCGATCCACGGCTTTAGCAGAATTTTGCATTTTTTTCTAAAAAGGCCCTGAGCATTAGGTGAAAGGCTTATTAATAAGGCCTGGTAATATTTGACACAAGGAAATACTTCGCCTAGTGGAAAAAGGCGTGGATAGTAAGCAAGAGGTCCACGGTTCAAGTCCTAGCCTTGGCAAAAAAAATTATTTCGCATGTGACTAGTAAGGAAGCTAGCGTTTAGGCTTTATAAATATGTTAGGTGGAAATTCGACACAAGGATGCACTTAGCCCAGTGGCATGATGGCGTTAGGAGTATGGAGAGGTGCTGGGTTCAAGTCGTAGCATGAGCAAAAGTTATGGGTTTTTTTATTATTTAAGAAAGCTGAGGCTTAGGCATATAAGCCTTATAATTAATTGGGACTGAATGGTAGCATAAGGAAGGATGCGGTGCAGTGGCTAGCAGCGTATTGGGAGGTAGAGCAACCTTGAGGTCTTGAGTTCAAGTGGTAGCGCGAGCAAAAGGGAGTATTTAAATTTTTGGCTAAAATCAAGGGATTAGGATAAGGAACAAGTGTAGATATGATGGTGATAAAATTGGAGAATTTGAAGGGAAATTATCTTGACAAGTTTAAGTCAATTGAGGAGTGTAGGTGTATTTTTATTTATTTTTTATATATTTTTTTAGTATAAATATGTGTGTCGTATGGGCGAGTAAGGGCATTTGTTATTTTTGTGTGCTTCAGTCGCATATCACCTCCTCTTCTCTTTAAGCCAAAATCTTGATCTTTTCTCCCCTATTTTAATCGAGTCAATCTCTTCCCTATTCAACTTAGCCAACTGTTTCTTTTTCATTTAAAAGCTGACTTTTCTTTGTTCTTTCCAAAACTTTCATTAATCATCTCCATTTATTTCTTTTTTTTTTTTCCTTCTTATTCAACAGCATGATCACTGATGGAAAAAGGGGGTTCTAGTAGAGAAGTTGGGATAGAGGCTCCCAAGTTTAAGCAACGTAAGGTGTCGGCTATTAGGGACTTTCCGCCTGGATACGAAAGGGGGACTATGTCAGATTTCGATGTACATAGGCGAATCGCAGTCGATCAATCTAGTCAAGGCAAGTATAGGTTATTCTTCGGTAAGTAGTGGATTTATTTTGAATTAATGGAATGTGACTAATGTAACACCCTGATTTTGGGCCTAGTCGAAATAGTGATGTCGGGACCACAAATTCGAGATAGAAATAATTATTTTATGATTATTTTGAGGTCTATGATATGATTGCATGATTGTGTGAAAATTTCGTGAAGAAATTCAATGCATAAAGTGCTTAATTTAAAGTTAGGGACTAAATTGAATAAGTTGCAAAACTTGCATTCTAGAAGTTTTTAGTATGAAATTGCATTGAAATATTAATTAGGAGGTCTTAAATAGCAATTTGACCAATTTTGAGTTCATGGACAAAATTAGGACATGGAAGGAATTTTTGAAAGTTTAGTAGTAAGGGCATTTTGGTCATTTAGGGGTAAAATGAATTAAAATACAAAATTAAAAGCCAATTTTGCTCATCTTCTTCATGGAGGCCGAAATTAGCATGGGGGAGGCCATGGCTAGGGTTTTCAAGCTTTCCAAGCTCAATAGTAAGTGATTCCAAGCCCCGTTTTTAATGTTCTTTACGTTTTTGGAATCCATTAGCTCGATTAAGCTTATTCTAGCAATAATTTAAGCTAGGGTTCATATTTGGAAAAATACCCATAGGTGAAATTTGTGTATTTTGATGTTTTATGATAGAATATGAGGTTTTAAATTATGTTAAACAACTTGTGCTACTCGGTTTTAAGTGAAAACGAGTAAAGCAAGATAATCGGTAAAAATACTTATTATTCATAACTATATGTTAGAGTGAGAATTTGATGTTGTTGTAGAAGAAAAATGTTCAGCATGTCATAAAACATAGGAATAAGGGCTGAAATTAAATTTTCGAGTCTTGGGGCAAAAGTGCAAATATGCAAAAATTTAAGGGTCAAAATGCAAATTTGTAAAAATATGATTTTTGGACCCGTATGAATAATGTGACTAATTATTAGGCTAAATGTGATATTATAGATGAAGGAAATCGAGATTCGGGCTTAAATCGGGAAAATACAAGGTTATGGATTAAAATAGTAAATTTAGTTTTCGAATCGAGGTAAGTTCGTGTTAATAATAATGCAATACCGTGCATGAATTGTAATTCTCTATTGATATGGCATAAATTGTATGATTTAATATGTTTAAGAGAAGTTGATGGATGGTATGTATGACATAAAAAAATGTAATGCTAGTTGTGTCATGTGAAATTGAATGGAATTATTGTTACAAGAATTGAGTGTTAAATTACTATTAATCTGGTTGTATGATGAATTGTTGCAGGTTGTACTGATGAGATTTTGATAATTTTGTACGTAAATAATTTATCGATTTATTTTATTTTATTTTATTATATTTTGTTATCATATGAAATGTGGCTACCTATAGATTGACTATTTCTTTTGTAAATTGAAAATTGAAAAAGGACTATGAATAAATTTGTAACATATTGGAAATATGTTTGTTGGTAATTACTTGATTGGTGAAATTGTTAGAAAAGAGAGAGAAATCCCGGTTGAACCTTCGGAAAGATTGGATGATACAGATGGTATGTAGCTAGGTCACATGTATGGTGCTGAGTGCACATCATGTGTACAAGAGAGCTACGAGATATTATGATGTAGCTAGGTCACATGGGTGATACTATGTGTACACCATGTAGACAAGAGAGCTACGGGATATATGTAGCTAGGTCGCATGCGTGGTTCCAGGTGAAGGACACCATGTAGACAAGAGAGCTACGAGATAAACTGGCTAGGTCACATGGGTGATACTAATTGTTCACCATGTGTACAATAGAGCCGAACTTTATGATGGGTGGAGCTATTTACGGAAACCACCAAGTATCAAGGATTGATCCGAAGTGTTCAACGGGAGACTTATTATGTACTGCTTTGTGAGTTTTGTGATGAATAAGTGCAGGAATTTGGTTATGTGAATAATGTGTTCATTAAGTGATCGGGTTGTGGTAAGGTTATAAACAATTAAGTTATACATGAGGATGATTTTATGGTAACCTTGTAATCATGGGCCTATACTTGTGATGTATGAAATGTGGTGAAAATGATTTGTGATATGTATGTTAAAATGAGGTTAATACAAAGAAAGTGTAAAAGAGTGAATTAGCAATAAAATTGTCTTGGACAGCAGCAGTTGCGTGACTTTGAAAATTCACTAAAAATTGTGGAAGTTGAATAAAAATGCAAATAATATATGAAAATAAAGCTTAATGAGTATATTTTCACATGAAAGAAACAGGGGAAGCAAAAGAATTCTATATTGTGTGATATTTGAATTATTGTGAAATAGGGTCTGAATGAATTCGAGATCCCCTGTTCTGACTTTAGAAATTCATAATAAATTGTAAAAAACTTATTAAGAGTAATACCTTACATGCATGGATTCCTTATTGAGTCTATTTTTAAGGGAAACAAACGGCATGGTCGTTGGAATTCTGAACAGAGAGAAATTTGGTTCGTAGTACACAGAGGTCAGAGTAGTCATACTCTGAAACAGGGGAGAATTTAACTAATAAACTGTACTAATTGGCCAAACCAAAAATTCTGAAAATTTTATGGGAGAAAGATATATGAATCTAGTTTCAAATAAAATTAACTAAACTAAAGTTGGAGTTTTGTAGCTTCAGATATGAATGATTTAGTAACTGTAACTCAATAACACAGCTTAACCTGAATATATGTAATTGTACAATTATAGTGTTTTATCTTGAAAAGCATGGTAGTAATTGCTTATTATTTTCATATGAACTTACTAAGCGTAAAGCTTACCCATCCTCTCCATTTCTTTAGTATTGATAGGTCGGCTCGGGGTTGGAGATCATCGGAGGCAACATCACACTATCAAACTATCATTTTTGGGAGAATTAATTCAAATATTGGAAATATCAAGTGAGTGGCATGTATAGGAAGTTGGTTTGTAATATGTATTTTTATTATGATTTTGATCGCACGTATCAGTCTGCATTGAGTTATTGTATATGATTATGAGATGTGGTCCTTATCCATTATGGTTTATAAGTTTAATTAATCATGCTACGTCATATGTTTTGATGTAATGATATAGTTAGCTTTGTTTGTTATGCATGTGTTTGAAAAGTTTTAAATTAAATGAAATTTTATGGCCCAGTTTTTGTCTATGTGTTGTTAAGTCTGGTAATGCCTCGTACTCTGTTCCGGCCTTGGATACGGGTAAGGGGTGTTACAACTAATTTAGAATAATGTTGCATATAGGTTCGGGCGATTATGAATACTTAGTACTCTAGGTGGTAAGGTGTGTACTTCTACCCTATGATAACTTGATATAAAGCCGAAGGTCTGTACATACACTGCACACACACTAGGAATCGGCAAAAGCCAAAATGCCGAAATGCCGAAATGTTGTAAGTTTGGCTACGGTAGTCTTGTGAGTGCACGAAAACTCATAAGGGAGAGACCGATAGGTTGCCTGAGACCCACGGGCGATTCCATGGACTTGAGTTGTGATTTGGCCATACGGGCTGGAATAGGCTAAATGGGCCTGATGGGCTGTTGGGCCCATAGTAGGCAAAAACTTAATATTGACGCTATGTGATAGGAATTTGTATGTGAGCATGAAGATGAATGTGACTGGGCCAACGGGCCATATAAATGTGATTTGGGCCTAATGGGCCATATACAGGTGATTTGGGCCTAATAGGCCATATGAATATGATTGGGCTTAATGGGCCAAATACAGGTATGTGAATTTGTTTGGGCTTCGTAAGGGGTTTTGGGCCTAGTATATGATAACTACATAAGACTTAATTAATATTTTGCGACCGTGGACAGGTCAAAGGGTTAAGGTGTGGCAACGGGTATATGCATGTCTAGGATTGGATCTAGGGAGAGTTTGGTACTTAAACGGTCTTAATGACCCACCTCATCTTCTTTAGAATCCTACCTGGTGCATAGTATTCGTTCACCTTAGCTCACGGAACTTGTTAATAGACCAAGGTAAGTAGAAACCATAATTAAGGGAAAATTATCGAAAAACCCCTAAGGGAGAAAATGACCAAAATACCCCTAGGTGTTGAATGTAAGTTTTATGGATGTGATATGCATACATATGATGTTTTGTTTAGGTTGCATTTGGGGTGGGAACTATGAAACGGAGGAAGTATATGAGGATCGCATGGTTGCCTGACAATCGTGGATCCACCGACGGCTTTTAAAGCCCAATATGTAAATGAAGGTAGTTTTGTAGCCGGGCTACCATTGGTGTGTGGGCTGTGTGGGTCGATATTTATATCCCTACATGGTGTGACGGGGGACGGAGCTGGTGTGTAGCGGATGGAAATTTTGGATGGGATTGCACTGCATTGCATTGCATGTGTGATATTATTGCGATGTGGGCTTCAGCCCAATTGAGGCTAATTTGGGCTAAGGCCCAAAGACCACCGTTATTGAATTGGGCTCTGGCCCAAACTGACTAATGATTGCTTTATACTTGTTGAGGGTTGTACACACTGAGTTTTCGAAACTCACCCCCTTTTTCTAAACTTTTCAGGTGATCCTTAGTAGGCGGTTTGACGGATGGAGGGACTCAGAGGTGGCCAACTAGCATAAAAAGTTTAGACTTAGTCTTTATGTACTTTTTAATATATTGACTTTAAATTATCTCTATTTGATTTGGGTTGTAACAAGTTTTTTTTTTTCTGGCTAATATTTCAAATCAGGATTATTATCATTTTTATGCTTTATATTTAATTAAAAGTAGAACGTGGTTTCCTAAACCATAACTATTTTTTTTAAATACTACATTTCCGCAACTCAATTTTTAAATGACGAGTTTTCATAAAATCATATGTTCTAAATAAAGCTTCCGCAACTGAAAAGAGATTTTACAAAATAATTAAGGTTTTTCATTTTAAGGAACTGTTTCCAATGAAAATAAGGTTTTCGATAAAACACTTCAATGTGACACGCTAGATTCGGGTCTAACTTCTGGGCCGAGTTTGGGGTGTTACACAGGGTCTTACACGAAATCAATTAACGATGCCAATGTCCCAGACATGGTCTTAGACGTAATTTCAATACAATGCCAATGTCCCAGACATGGTCTTACATGTAATCACATCTCGATAACCTAATGTCATGACATTTGTATCCTATACTATTCCTAAGGTTCGTACGGGGCTTTCGGATGTCGAAACTCTATCGATTTTTGTTCGTAAATGCTTGTTCAACATTTATAACAATTCAATGGCAAGTAAACACATACAATTCAATTTAAATACATTTATTTGCATATGAACTTACCTCGTAGTCAGAATAGATGAATTGGATCAATTACTCGATAACTTTCGATTTTCCCCGATCTAAATCCGATTTCTTTTGTTCTTGATCTATATACATCCAAAAATTAGCTATTTTATTCCTCAATTCATTCAATTTCATCCAAAAACACATATTTAGGCATTTTTACACTTTAGTCCTAGACTTTCACATTTCTTACAATTTAGTCCTTATTTCACAAATACACCAAATTACATAATTTCTTTCAAATTTCATGCTAGCCGAATTCTCTATAGCTTCATAACAACCCATATTTATCAACATTTCACACATTTAACCCTTCAATTTACACTTTTCTCAATTTAATCCCTAATTGACAATTTTATTCAAAATCACTTTACAAAACATGTATATCAAGCACCAAGCTTTCATAGTTCATCATCAAACATCACAAAACACAAGAGTTCATCAATGGCAACTTTCAAAATCATCAACAGTTTCAGAAATTAAGGCACTAGCTAGTACTCAAAGCAACGGTTACAAAAACGTAGAAATCATTAAAAACCAAGCAAAATACCTACCTTAATCAAGCTTAACCATGACCAATGTAGCACCCGAAACCCGGCCCAGACATTATGGCTAGATCCAGCATGTCACATTGAAGTGTTTTATCAAAAATCTTA
The DNA here is from genome assembly GCA_025698475.1 of Gossypium anomalum. Classification (NCBI taxonomy): domain Eukaryota; kingdom Viridiplantae; phylum Streptophyta; class Magnoliopsida; order Malvales; family Malvaceae; genus Gossypium; species Gossypium anomalum. The sequence goes on from CM046963.1 coordinate 49,172,038, forward strand.
TTTTCATTGGAAACCCTGCAAAGGAGAAAATTAAGTAACATTCAATTTGTATTTGTTGCTTTCAAAGCGAGGTGTATTTAAAGAAAACTATTCCTTCTTGTATGATAATAATTACTTTGTAAAATCTCTTTTCAGTTGCGGAAGCTTAATTTAAAATAGATGATTTATGAAAGCTTATCATTTAAAATTGAGTTGCGGAAACGTAGTATTTAAAAATAGCTATGGATTAGGAAAACCATGTTCTACTTCTAATAAATATAAAGCACGAAAATAATAATAATCCTAATTTGAAATAATAACCAGAGGAAAGGCCTTATTACAATCCGGACTGAAATAAATTAAAATACTAGAAATTATAGGCTTAAGAAAACTAGTCCAAGCCGTCTTGCTAGCTGGCCACCTCGGAGTCCCTCCAACCGTCGAACCACCTACTGAGGATCACCTGAGAAAAATAAAAGAGGGGGTGAGTTTTCGAAAACTCAGTGTGTACAACCCTCAAAGAGTATAAATCAATCATCAGTCATTTTGGGGCCTGAGCCCAATTCAATAACAGTAGCCTTTGGGCCTTAGCCCATATTTGCCTCAGTTGGGCCAAAGCCCATATCACAATAATATCACAATAATATCATACATGCAGTGCATTGCAACCCACCCCAATAATCCAATCGCTACAGACTAACTTCGTCCCCCGATATACGTCATGTGGGGATATAAATATCAACCCACCCATCCGATACACATCAATGGTAGCCTAGTTACGGTACTACCTTCATTGCAGCAAGTTGCTAAACAAATATTGGGCTTAATAGCCATCGGTGAATCCACGATCGTCAAGCAACCTTGCGATCCTCATATACTTCCTCCGTTCCATAATTCCCAACCCATATGCAACCTAAACAGAATATCATATGAATGTAGCAGGTATACATGTAACATCCATAAACCTTACATTGAACACATAGGGGTATTTTAGTTATTTTTGCCTTTAGGGGCTTTTCGGTAATTTCTTTTTATTATGGGTTATTATTTACCTTGGCCCGTTAACAAGTCCTCGTTGGCTAAAGTGAACAGATACTATGCACCAGGTAGGGATCCAGAGAAGAGGAGGTGGGTCAATAAGACCGTTTAAGTACCAAGCTCTCCCTAGATCCAATCCTAGACATGCATATACTGATTGCCACACATTAACCTTATGGCTTGTCCACGGTCACAATTAATTAATTATTTAAGTTCTATGTCTGTTTAAGTAGTTATTAGATACTAGGCCTAAAACCCCTTACAAAGCCCAAACGAGTCTACATACATGCATATGGCCCACTAGGCCCAATCTCATTCATATGGCCCATTAGGCCCAAATCACATTTGTATGGCCCATTAGGCCCAAATCACATTTATATGGCCCATCAGGCCCATTCACATTCATAGTCATGCAATCATATGATTTTTCATCACTTAGTAACAAATTGCCAATTTTGCCTATTATGGGCCCTACAGCCTATCGGGCCCATTTAGCCCATTCTGGCCCGGTTGGCCAATACACAGCCTAAGTCCACAAAATCACACATGGGGCCTCTAATAACTTATCAGTTTTCCCTTACAAGTGTTCGTGCACTCGCAAGTCTATTGTAGCCAAACTTTCAGCTTTTCGGTATTTTGACTTTTCGGTATTTCAGGATTTGTCGATCTACTGTGTGTTTGTGCAGTGCATGTACACACCTGGTACTAAGATGTGCTGCGATCTCCTTAGCCACGAACCTACAAATGATTTCACTCAATGATTAATCACACACTTATCAAATATGATCACCAAAATCCATAAATCTCACATTTGCCTTACCTTGAACGACAAGCCTTAACAGCCCTTCCTTGATCACTAATCACGAGTATTTCTTAAATCTGCAACAATCTTAATCATTAAAAATAAACAAAAAGTGACTCACAATCATCTTAAGTCACTTTCAAATCCACCATGGCCATTCGGCCAACCTTAACCAATAAAAGAGGAATACTCACCCAAAACCTCAAAACGCCTAAGAGCAATTCGACTGAGATCTGGAATCCAAGATTCAATACTAATCCTACAAGAATCGATCGAAGTAGAGGGAGTAGCAACGACACAGAGGGTCTTCAGCCAAAGAGGTATTCGACTTTTGAGATTTGTATGGTGAAAGGGTTATTCGGCTCAAATAAGAAGAAGAGAAGAAGGAATCGACTAAAACCAAAAGTGAATCAAAAGAGAATTTGAGAAGAGAAAGAATGGAAAATCGGCAAGCAAGGAACAAAAAATTCGGCTTCTGAGCACTTAGAGAGAAAAGTGTTTCAGCAACAAAAAAAAAAAAAGAGAGAAATTCGGCTAAAGGAAGAGAAGCAATTTTGGCATTACCTAGAATCCCCAAAATCGGCACCTATATATACTATAGCCGAATTTACCTATCCCCAAATTCCCTATTCGGCTCCACTTCTCTACACCCCTCATCTCCTAACTTTTCTCCCTGATAACTCCTTAATCCCTTCCTTAAATTTCTCCTCTGATCACTCCCTTCAGAGTTCACATCCAGCGCCACTACTGGCCATTTATGGAGCAAAAATAAATCCTTCTTTTGAGCAAGGAGGGATTCGAACCCCAAACCTCCTTGCCATGCGTGTGACGCCACCTCTAAGCCCCACATGTGACGCTACTTGCCAGTCCAACACAAGGCTCCTTGTGTCCAATTCCTCCTTTATTTATTTAAAAACTAAACTACTTGCCATCAAGGTTCTTTTAATTATTAAACTATAATTTCCTTCACCCCAAAGTTCGAACTCAAAACTTAACCAGGCCTATTATCACATAAATAACACTCGACTAGGAATATTAAGTACATCTTTTATCAAAATAGAAAAAAATAGTTCGAGATTTTTGGGGCATTACAGTCGAACCCTAAATGAGCTCCCATTTTTTATTTTCTATTGATTTTTGGTAAGAAAGATGAACATTACCAATTATTTTCATGTTTTCTTTTATTAAATATATATTAATACAAAGTTTACCATTTTACCCTTACTATTGAATCATCAAATATAAGGACATTCATCTCAATTTCCACTATCAATGGTCTAATTACAACATAAGGACTAAATCGCATAAAATGCAAAAGTTGCATTCCATATGATAAAGGTGTCTATTTGCCATGGCCTATTAAATGAAAGGTCCTTTTGTCAAATTAATCATCCAATCGATAAAATTAAAACACAAAACTTTCACACATATCTAAACACATGTTATAAACAACAAAAATAATATCAAAATAATTTTATGACCTCGAATTTGTGGTCCCGAAATCACTGTTCTGATTTAAGCTAAAATCGAGCTGTTACAACTCTCCCCCCTTAGGGATTTTCATCCCTGAAAATCTTACCAGTGAATAGGTTTGGATATTTCTTTCTCATATAATCCTCGAGTTCCCACGTATCTTCTTCTACCCCGTGTCGATGCCATAACACTTTTACTAACGCTATTCTTTTATTTCTTAGCTCTTTGATCTCACGAGCTAGAATTCAAATCGGTTCTTCACTGTACAAAAAATCTATTTGAATCTCAACTTCAGTTGGGGAAATGACATGTGAAGGGTCAGATCGGTATCGTCGAAGCATCGATACATGAAGCACATTATGAATCTTTTCTAACTCAGAAGGCAACACTAGTCGATAAGCTACTGGTCCAATTTGCTCGATAATCTTGTACGGTCCGATGAATCGCAGACTTAATTTGCCTTTACGACCTAATTAGAGTATGTTCTTCCATGGAGATATTTTCAAAAACACTTTATCCCCTATCTAAAACTGAATATCTTTCCGTTTCAAGTCTGCGTACGATTTCTGACGATCTTACGCTGCTTTCAGACTTTCACGAATCACTTTGCCTTTCTGTTAAGTCTCTTTAATCAAATCGACCCCGTGTATCTTATTCTCACTGAGCTCAGTCCAATACAAAGGTGTTCGACATTTGCGACCATACAATGCTTCGTAAGGAGCCATTTTTATACTCGTTTGAAAGCTGTTGTTATATGCAAATTCAATCAATGGTAAGTATCATTCTCACATACCTTCAAACTCTAGAATACAACATCTCAACATATCCTCGAGTATCTGAATAATCCACTTGGATTGACCATCCGTCTGATGGTGAAAAGCGATACTGAAATGTAGCTTCGTTCCTAATGCATCCTGCAGTTTCTTCCAAAACCGCAATGTAAATCTTGGATCTCTATCCGAAATAATAGAAATAGGTACTCCATGCAATCTTACAATCTGAGAAATGTACAACTCAGCAAGTTTATCAAGTGAATAATCCGTACGCATAGGAATGAAATGAGCTGATTTCGTCAATCTATCAACAACAACCTAGATCGTATCTTTCTTACTCGAAGATAGGGGTAAGCCCGAAATAAAATCCATAATTACTCTATCCCACTTTCACTCAGGAATCATAATTGGCTGTAATAAATTAGACGGCACTTGATGTTCATCTTTAACTTGCTGACAAATCAAACATTTAGAAACGAACTCTGAAATGTCATGTTTCATACCATGCCACCAATAAAGCTATTTCAAGTCGTTATACATTTTCGTGCTTCCTGGATGAACAGACAATCAACTACTATGTGCTTCATTCAAAATCATTTGAATCAACTCTGAATTTCTCGGAATACATATTCGACCTCTGAATCTTAAACAATCATCAACATCAACTTGGAATTCTGAATCAGGGTTCAAATCACATTGAGCTCGTTTTGCTAACTTTTAATTATCAACATGTAATAGTTCAGTTTTGACCCTAGTCAGAATAGTGGTTTCGGCACCACAAATCTGAGTCTGAAAAATATTTTAATATTATTTTCTGTGTCTGTGATATGTGAATTTATATCTGCGAAGTTTCTGTGATTTAATTTGTCTGTCTCTGTGCTTAATTATGAAAAAAGATTAAATCGTGTAAAATGTAAAAGTGGAATGCTAGATGTTAAAGCATCTATTTGGCTTGGCTTTTAAAATAAAAGTCGTTGCATGCCAAATTTACCATTTGTTTTAATGGTGGACAAAAATGGTCATGTAGTTGGTGAATTTAATGTTATATCATTAAGGGAAAAATGGTAAAAGGTGATTATAATGCTTATTATAATAAAATGAAAATAAAAAGGTGGCTTATTATCATGCATATTAGCCAATAATCAACTAAAGAAAGAAGAGTTTTGAAGCTTTAGTACATTCGACACTTTGGTAGCTAAATTGAGGTATGAAATTTGTTTGGTTTTTGATAATTTCTACGTTTCTGTGATCGTTGCTTTGTGTTCTTCAAAACCCATGTCTTAATTTTTATTTTTGTTGAAGATTATAAAATGTGCCATTGATGATTATATGAGCTTTGTAGTGCTCTTATATGGATTATGAATGATATATGTTAGATTATCATGTTTTATTCTTGAATTTTTGATGAAATGAGCTATTTGGACAAATTTGTGAAAATGAGATTTTGAAGGACTAAATTGTGAATTAAATGTGTTATTTGGGCTTGTATGGAAGCCATGTATATTTGGCCAAGCTATAGTTTTGGTGACTTTTGTATATTTGTGATTTGGTGAAAAATGGACTAAATTGTCAAAGTGTGAAATATAAGGGCTAAAATACATAGTGCCCTAAATATGTATTCATGGATTATTTTGAATGAAAAGAATGATTGAATGATTGAATGGTTGAATTTGAATTTTATTAGATCAAGAACAAAGAAAATTGGATTTAGATTGGGGGAAGTCCAAAATAATTGAATAGTCGATTCGTTCCGTACGAAATCCGTATGAGGTAAGTTAACTTACAATTACATGTTAAACTGAATAAATTCTGTGCATATAACTGTAATCTGTATTGGATGACCTTGAGAGCCTGATGAATAGATTTTGAGCAACTCTGATAATATGCTAGTATTTGAAAAGTTTTGTATGCCTTTAAAAGAACGTTGGTATTGATCTGAATTATTGTGTAAGACCGTGTTTGGGACACAAGCCTCAATTTGAAATTTATATGTAAGACCAAGTCTGGGACATCGACATCGTATCTGATTTCGTATAAGACCCTGTCTGGGACAGAGGCATCGATACTGAATTACATGTAAGACCACGTTTGGGACGTTGGCATTATACCCGTTTATGAGTATCTGTATCGTTTCTGAACCATCTGATGACAAAGTACGAGATATGGAAATGAATATATGGATTGTATAATCTATACAGGCACATTCTATCGTACTTAATTTCTGAATATGAAAGACTTTGTTTCTGCGAAATAGCGAATGTGAAGTGGGTTCGGAATCATGGAAATGAATATGATATGTATACAAGCAAATGACATGGTTAAGATTATAAACTACTCTGAGAAATGGCTATAAATTCTTATTGTTGTTTTGTACTATATATACTTTAGCAATTAGACCAATTGTATTTGGCTTACTAAGCTCTTTGAAGCTTACTTTGTGAAATTTTTGTCTGTTTTATAGTTATTGTAGCTACGGAAGGCTCGGGATAGTCAAGGACTGTCACCACACTATCAAGCTCATTGTGGTACTTTTGGAAATGTACATATTTATAAGTATGGCATGTATAGGCTAGAAGGGTTAGGAATGTAAGTTTGATATGTATATATGTTATGCCATGTCAATTGGCTAACAAATGATATGTTTGTGCATTTTTTTGGTGTATATTTGTAATATGCCATGTTCTAATGTGAAATGGTCATCTTTAAGTATGAAATTGGTTAAAAATGATGATATGAATGTGTATATTATTGCTTGTAGGATTGGACCCAAAAATGGGTGGCAAATTGGCTTAAACTAAGCCTGCATTGTGCCACATGGTCAAGGAACACGGGCGTGCCTTGTGGCCGTGTGAAAAAGTTAGTAGCTAGCTAAATTTTACACGGTCATGGTACACAGCCGTGCCTGTCGGCTGAGTTAAAAAGTCAATATAGGACCTCTTTTTGGCACAGTTGGATCACATGGGCGTGGCTTATGCCTGTGTGTATCACACGTCCTAGTTACACGGGTGTGTGACTTTGTCAGTTTTGAAACACTTGATTAAGTTCTAAAAATTTTGAATGGGTTCGGTTTAGTCCCAACCTTTCCTAAATGTTTGTTTTAGGTTTCGTAGACCATCTTAATGGATGAATTGTTGATGAATGCATATGTATTAATGTCATATGATATCTGTTAATCTGTGTTGTTCTGAAATGCTCTGTCCGTCCGGTGATACCCCTTACCTATTCTGGCGATAGTTACGGGATAAGAGTGTTACATTTTATTGGTATCAGAGCTATAGTTTAGTTAGTTCTAAGACTACCATAGTGTGTGTGAGTCTAGCTATACATGCCATTTGTCTGAAACTGTGATAATGTGATGAATCCTGATATTAAAATGTGCTTTTATATAGCAATGGATCCCAATAGAGCCGTAGCTGACGATGTTGAAAGTAATGCGCCTGCTCCCGCACAAAGGACAGTGCAAGATGATTCTCGACCGGCTACGAGTAGCTGTGATGGTGAGGCTAAACAAGACTTCTATCAGATGATGAATGATTGGTTCACCCAATACATTAGAACCAACCCGGCTGTACAACAACCTCCACCCCCGGTTAACCCTTCTCAAATTCTTGTTATGCCCTTAGTGAGTCCATTTCAGCTAAGTAGACCACCTGTTGATAAGATTAGAAAGTCTGGGGCTGAAGAGTTTTGAGCTACAATGAATGATGATGCTGAAAGAGCTGAATTCTAGTTAGAAAATACGATACGAGTATTTGATGAAATGTCTCTGAATCTAGAGGAATGTGTTAAGTGTGCCGTTTCACTTCTGAGAGATATGACGTATCATTGGTGGAAAACTTTAATATCTATGGTTTCGAACAAACGGGTTACATGGGATTTCTTCCAAGCAGAATTTTGGAAGAAATATTATTAGTCAGAGATTCATTGATTAGAAACGTAAAGACTTTCTCGAGCTTAAACAGGGTCATATGTCTGTTACTGAATACGAACGAGAATTTGTGAGATTGAGCCAGTATGCTTGGGAATGTGTATCAAATGAAGAAATAATGTGTAAAAGGTTTGAGGATGGACTAAATGAAGATATCTGTCTGCTAGTGGGGATTTTGGAGATTAAAGAAATGGTAGTGCGCGTTGAGCGAGCTTGTAAAGCTGAAGAGTTAAGCAAAGAGAAAAGAAAAGCTGATTCTGAAGCTAGAGATGCTAGAAAGAGATCTGTGAGTAAATTATTTCAGTCTGGGTCAAATAAATTCCAAGATGATCAGAATCGTTCAAATACTAATATGGGATATTTGAATCGAGATTAAGCTAGATCGTATTCGAGCACCAGAGCCCCTGTTACTTCTATTGCAAGTGTCGAGAATGCCTGATCTGAGAAACCTGAATGTAAAAAATATGGTAAAAAAATCTGGGAAATTATAGATTGAATGACCGAGCCTATTTCAGATGTGGATCTCTGGATCATTTTGTAAGCGATTGTTCTGAACCTGAAGAGCAAGAGAATGTACTGAATCCGAGACCGAGTAACACCTCAGCTAGAGGTAGACCTTCCAGAAACACGAGAAATACAAATGGTGATCAAAGAGCTAATAGGGACACTGCTGTTAGATCCGAGGCCAGAGCACCTGCCAGAGCCTACGCTATCCGAGCTCGTGAGGAACTTCATCACCAAACGTGATTACTGGTATTTTCACTCTTTATGATACTTCTGTGATTGCATTGATAGACCCTAGATCAATGCATTCTTATATCTGTATGAATTTAGTACATAGTAAGACTTTTCCTGTAGAGTCTACTGAATTTGTAGTCAAAGTATCGAACCCTTTAGGTAAAAGTGTTTTGGTTGATAAAGTCTGCAAGAATTGCTCGTTATTGATTTGAGATATCTATTTTCCTGCTTATCTGATACTGTTGTCTTTCGATGAATTTGATATAATTCTGGGAATGGATTGGTTAACATTGCATGATGCTATTGTGAACTGCAAACAAAAAGTTATTGACTTAAGGTGTAAGAATGATGAGATAATTCGAATTAAGTCTAGTGATCTGGATGGACTACCAGTTATGATATCTGCATTGAAAGCACGAAATTATGTAAAGAAAGGTTGTAAAGCCTACTAAGCTTATGTGTTAGACTCGAAAGTGGATGATAAGAAAATTGAATCAGTGCCTGTTGTCTGTGAATTCTCTAATGTGTTTCCTAAAGAACTACCTAGTTTGCCTCTGATTTGAGAAGTCGAGTTTGACATTAAATTGGTACCTGGTACTACTCCGATATCAATAGCTTCGTATAGAATGGCTCCGACTGAACTAAAGGAATTGAAATCTTAGTTGCAAGAATTGATCGATAGAGGATTTGCAAGAATGATTTTTTCACCTTCGGGTGCTCCTGTACTGTTTGTGAAAAAGAAAGATGGCACAATGAGAATGTGTATTGATTACCGCCAGCTTAACAAAGTGACTATAAAGAACAAATACCCTCTGCCCAGGATCGATGACTTATTCGATCAGTTGAAAGGTGCCACTGTGTTTTCAAAGGTAGATCTGAGATCGGGTTACTATCAGTTGCGAGTAAAGGACTCTGATATTCTGAAAACTGCTTTTAGAACGAGGTACAGGCATTATGAATTTTTAGTTACGCCTTTTGGATTAACGAATGCACCTGCTATTTTTATGGATTTGATAAATAGAATTTTCAGACCGTATTTAGATCAATTTGTTGTTGTATTCATTGATGACATATTGATTTATTCACGTAATGAGTCTGAACATACCGAGCATTTGAGAATAGTGATACAGACACTGCGAGATAAATAGTTGTATGCGAAGTTCAGTAAGTGTGAATTCTAGTTGAGAGAAGTTGGTTTTCTGGGCCATATTGTATCACCCTCTGGAATCCGAGTTGATCCGAGCAAAATTTTAGCTATTATGGATTGGAAACCTCCAAGAAATGTATCTAAAGTCCGTAGTTTTTTGGGACTTCCTGCTTACTATAGAAGATTTGTGAAAGGTTTTTCGATGATTGTGACTCCGTTGACAAAACTACTACAGAAAGATGTGAAGTTTGATTGGTCTGAAAAGTGCCAAAATAGTTTTGATAAGTTAAAAGCTTTGTTGACTGAAGCTCCAGTATTAGTACAACCTGAATCGGGTAAAGAATTTATAATTTGCAGCGATGCTTCGTTGATTGGTCTGGGTTGTGTGTTAATGCAAGAAGGTAAAGTCATTGCTTATGCTTCGAGACAGTTGAAGCCACATGAAAAGAACTATCTGACACACGATCTTGAGTTGGCTGCTATTGTGTTTGCTTTGAAAATCTGGCGTCACTATCTGTTCGGTGAGAAATGTCACGTGTTTTCTGATCATAAAAGTCTGAAGTATTTAATGACGCAAAAAGATTTGAATTTGTGACAAAGAAGATGGTTAGAATTGTTAAAAGACTACGAGCTAGTTATTGATTATCATCTGGGCAAAGCAAGTGTAGTAGCAGATGCTTTGAGTCGGAAATCATTGTTTGAATTGCGTACGATGAGTGCTCATTTAGCACTGTCTGATGATACCTTGGTTTGTGCCGAACTGATAGCAAAACCTTTGTTTATACAACATATCTGCGAGATTTAGAAATCTGACAATGAATTGATAGCAAAACGAGCTCTGTGTGATTCTGAATTCTGGGTTGATGTTAATGATTGTTTGAGATTTAGAGATAGACTTTGTGTTCCAAGAAATTCAGAGTTAATTCAGATGATTTTGAGTGAGGCTTACAGTAGTAGATTTTCTGTACATCAGGGGAGTACAAAAATGTATAATGACTTGAAGGAACTATACTGGTGGCCAGGAATAAAAAGAGATATTTCTGAATTTGTTTCTAAGTATTTGATCTGCCAGCAAGTTAAAGCTGAACATCAGGTGCCATCAGGTTTGTTGCAACCGATTATGATTCTGGAATGGAAATGGGATCGAGTGACTATGGATTTTGTATCGGGTTTGCCTTTGTCTCCGAAAAAGAAAAATACAATTTGGGTTGTAGTTGACAGATTGACAAAATCAGCTCATTTTATTCCAGTACGATCTGATTTCTCACTCGATAAGTTAGTTGAGCTTTATATTTCTGATATTGTGAGACTGCATGGTGTACTATTGTCGATTGTGTCAGATAGAGACCCGAGATTTACATTACGATTCTAGAAGAAATTGCAAGATACTCTGGGTACTAAATTGCATTTCAACACTGCTTTCCATCCGCAAACAGATGGTCAATCTAAGTGGATTATTCAGATACTCGAGGATATGTTGAGATGTTGCATTCTTGAGTTTGAAGGTACGTGGGAACAATATTTACCTTTGATTGAATTCGCTTATAATAATAGTTTTCAATCGAGCATTAAAATGGCACCATATGAAGCCTTATATGGTAGAAAGTGTAGAACTCCACTGGTCTGATCTCAGTGAGAATAAGATTTACGGTGTTGATCTGATAAAAGAAACAGAATAGAAAGTAAAAATAATTCGAGATAGTCTGAAAGCTGCCTCTGATCGTCAGAAGTCTTATGCGGATTTAAAACGAAAGGATATTGAATATGAGATCGGTGATAAAGTATTTCTGAAGGTATCTCCATGGAAGAAACTGTTTCGATTCAATAAAAAAGGCAAGTTGAGTCCGAGGTTCATCGGATCGTATGAAATCATTGAGCGAGTTGGGCCGGTTGCTTATAGATTGAGACTACCATCTGAGTTAGAAAGGATTCACAACGTATTTCACGTATCGATGCTTCGACGATACAGATCTGATCCTTCGCATGTGATTTCTCCGTCTTATATTGAAATTCATTTTGATATGACTTATGAAGAAAAGCCGATTTGTATTCTGTCTCGTGAGATTAAAGAATTACATATTAAAAGAATTTCGTTAGTCAAAGTACTATGGCATAGACATGGAGTAGAAGAGGCTACATGGAAGCCTGAAGATGCAATGAAACAGCAATATCCGAATATGTTTAACAGTAAGATTTTCGAGGACGAAAATCCCTAAGGGGGAGAATTGTAACAGTCCGGTTTTGACCCTAGTCAGAATAGTGGTTTTGGGACCACAAATCCGAGTCTGAAAAATATTTTAATATTATTTTCTGTGTCTGTGATATGTGAATTTATATTTGCGAGGTTTCTGTGATTTAATTTGTCTGTCTCTGTGCTTAATTATGAAAAAGGATTAAATCGCGTAAAATGTAAAAGTGGAGTGCTAGATGTTAAAGCACCTATTTGGCTTGGCTCTTAAAATAAAAGTCCTTGCATGTCAAATTTACCATTTGTGTTAATGGTGGACAAAAATGGTCATGTAGTTGATGAATTTAATGTTATATCATTAAGGGCAAAATGGTAAAAGGTGATTATAATGCTTATTATAATAAAATGAAAATAAAAAGGTGGCTTATTATCATGCATATTAGCCCAAAATCAGCCAAAGAAAGAAGGGTTTTGAAGCTTTTGTACATTCGACACTTTGGTAGCTAAATTGAGGTATGAAATTTGTTCGGTTTTTGATAATTTCTACGTTTCTATGATCGTTGCTTTATGTTCTTCAAAACCCATGTCTAAATTTTTGTTTTTTTTGAAGATTATAAAATGTGTCATTGATGATTATATGAGTTTTGTAGTGCTCTTCTATGGATTATGAAAGATATATGTTAAATTATCATGTTTTGTTCTCGAATTTTTGATGAAATGAGCTATTTGGAAAAATTTGTGAAAAATGAGATTTTGAAGGACTAAATTGTGAATTAAATGTGTTATTTGGGGTTGTTTAGAAGCCACGTATATTTTTCCAAGCTATAGTTTTGGTGAATTTTGCATATTTGTGATTTGGTGAAAAATGGACTAAATTGTCAAAGCGTGAAAATATAAGGGCTAAAATGCAAAGTGCCCTAAATATGTGTTCATGGATTATTTTGAATGAAAAGAATGATTGAATGGTTGAATTTGAATTGTATTAGATCAATAACAAAGAAAATCAAATTTAGATCGGGGGAAGTCCAAAATAATTGAATTGTCGATTCGTTCCGTCTGAAATCCGTACGAGGTAAGTCAACTTACAATTACATGTTAAAACTGAATAAATTCTATGCATATAAATGTAATCTATATTGGACGGCCTTGAGAGCCTGATGAATAGATTTTGAGTAAACTCTGATAATATGCTAGTATTTGAAAAGTTTTGTATGCCTTTAAAAGAACGTTGGTATTGATCTGAATTATCGTGTAAGACCGTGTCTGGGACACAAGCCTTGATTTGAAATTTACGTGTAAGACCATGTCCGGGACATCGACATCATATCTGATTTCGTATAAGACCCTGTCTGAGAAGAGGCATCAATACTGAATTACATGTAAGACCACGTCCGAGACGTTGCATTATACCCATTTATGAGTATTTGTATCGTTTCTGAACCGTCTGATGACAAAGTACAAGATATGGAAATGAATATATGGATTGTATAATCTATACAGGTACATTGTATCGTACTTAATTTCTGAATATGAAAGACTCTGTTTCTACAAAATAGCAAATGCGAAGTGGGTTCGGAATAATGGAAATGAATATGATATGTATACAAGCAAATGAGCATGGTTAAGATTATGAACTACTCTGAGAAATGGCTATAAATTCTTATTGTTGTTTTGTACTATATATGATTTAGCAATTAGACCAATTGTATTTGGCTTACTAAGCTCATTGAAGCTTACTCTGCAAAATTTTTGTCTGTTTTACAGTTATCGTAGCTACGGAGGGCTCGGGATAGTCAAGGATTGTCACCACACTATCAAGCTCATTGTGGTACTTTTGGAAATGTACATATTTATAAGTATGGCATGTATAAGCTAGAAGGGTTAAGAATTAAGTTTGATATGTATATATGTTATGCCATGTCAATTGGCTAACAAATGATATATTTGTGCATCGTTTTGGTGTATGTTTGTAATGTGCCATGTTCTAATGTGAAATGGTCATCTTTAAGTATGAAATTGGTTGAAAATGATGATATGAAGTGTATATTATTGCTTGTAGGATTGGACCCAAAAAGGGGTGGCAAATTGGCTTAAACTAAGCCTTCATTGTGCCACATGGTCAGGGAACACGGGCGTGCCTTGTGGCCGTGTGAAAAAGTCAGTAGCTAGCTAAATTTTACACGGTCATGGCACACGGCCGTGCCTATTGGCCGTGTTAAAAAGTCAGTAGAGGACCTCTTTTTGGCACGGGTGGATCACATGGGCGTGGCTTATGCCCGTGTGTGTCACACGGCCTAGTTACACGGGCGTGTGACTTTGTCAGTTTTGAAAAGCTTGATTAAGTTCTGAAAATTTTGAATGGGTTCGGTTTAGTCCCAAACTTTCCTAAATGTATGTGTTAGGTCTTGTAGACCATCTTAATGGATGAATTGTTGATGAATGCAGATGTATTAATTTCATATGATATTTGTTAATTTGTGTTGTTCTGAAATGCCCTGTCCATCCGGTGATACCCCTTACCTATTCCGGCTACTGTTACGGGATTGGGGTGTTACACAACATTTTAAACTTCACAAATATGCTGTAAAAACAATGGTCTTGCTTTTAACTTTGCTACAATCAAGCTATCATTTGATAGAGATAACTGAGTATTCATTGCACGTAAAGTAAATAGGGATTTTCGACTCAAAGCATCAACAATGACATTAGCTTTCTCGGATGGTAGTCAATCACAAGCTCGTAATCTTTCAATAATTCCAACCATATTCGTTGTCGTAAATTTAGATCTTTTTGAGTCATTAAGTATTTCAAACTTTTATGGTCAGAATAAACATGACATTTTTCACCAAACAGATAATGGCGCCAAATCTTCAACACAAATACGATAGCTACTAATTCCAAATCGTGCGTCGGGTAATTCTTTTTATGCGACTTTAATTGTCTCGAGGCATAAGCTATGATTTTACCTTCTTGCATAAAAAAACAACCAAACCATTCAACGATGCATCACTATAAATTACAAATTCTTTACCCGATTTTGGTTGAACTAACACTGGAGCTTCGGTTAATAAAGCTTATAGCTGATCAAAAATTTTCTGGCACTTGTCTGACCATTCAAACTTAGCATCTTTCTGAAGTAGTCTCGTCAATGGAGTTGCGATCATTGAGAAACCTTTTACGAATCGCCTGTAATAACCAGCTAGTCCCAAAAAACTTCGGACTTCTGATACATTTCTCAGAGGCTTCCAATCTAATATTGCCGAAATCTTGCTTGGATCTACTCAAATACCAAATGCTGACACAATATGTCCCAGAAAACCAACTTCTCGTAACCAAAACTCACATTTACTGAACTTTGCAAATAGTTGTTTATCTTGCAAAGTCTATAGCACTATTCTCAGATGTTCGGCATGCTCAGATTTATCTCATGAATAAATCAAGATGTCATCAATAAACACAACAACAAATCGATCCAAATACGGTCTGAAGATTTGATTCATTAGGTCCATAAAAACAACAGGTGCATTCGTTAATCCGAAAGGCATAACTAAAAACTCATAATGTTTGTACCTCGTTAGGAAAGCAGTTTTTGATACAACGAAGTCTTTAACTCGTAGTTGATAGTAACCTGACCTTAAATCTATATTTAATAACACTGTAGCCCCTTTCAACTGATCAAATAAATCGTCTATTCGTGGCAGACGATATTTATTCTTGATAGTCGCTTTATTAAGCTGTCGATAGTCAATGCACATTCTCATAGTTCTCTTTCTTTTTCACAAACAAAACCGGTGCACCTCAGGGAGAATAACTTGGTCGTGTAAACCTCTATCAGTCAACTCTTGCAACTGAGCTTTCAACTCTTTTAATTCAGTCGGTGCCATTCTGTACGGAGCTATCGATATTGGAGTTGTTCTTAGTACTAATTCAATACCAAATTCAACCTCTCAAATTGGTGGTAAACCTGGTAACTCTTTAAGAAACACATCTAGGTAGTCACACACCACTGACACTGATTTGATTTTCTTTTCGTTCACTTTCGTATCAAGCACATAAGCTAAATAAGCTTTATAACCCTTTTTCACATATTTATGAGCTAACATCGAACAAATCACTGCCAGAAAACCATTCAAATCGCTAGGCTCAATCCAAATTATCTCATCATTCTGACATCTCAGATCAATTGTCTTTCTTTTACAGTTCACTATCGCATCATGTAGTGTCAACCAATCCATACCTAGAATTATATCAAATTCGTCGAATGGCAACAACATCAAATCAGCTGGAAAACATGAATCTCAAATCATCAATGGATAGTTCTTGCATACTTTATCAACCAATACACATCTGCCTAAGGGGTTCGATAATCTAATTACAAATTCAGTAGACTCTATAGGCAAAGTCTTACTGGATACTAAAGTTTCACATACATAAGAATGAGTCGATCCTGGATCTATCAATGCAATTACATTAGTATCATAAAGAGTGAAAATACTGGTAATAATGTCTGGAGACGATGCTTCTTTGCGAGCACGAATAGCATAAGCTCTGACAGGTGCACAAGCCTCAGATCTAACAGTAGTGTCTTTAGTTCCCTTTTGGATACTACTCACATTACCCATGTTTCTGGGTAGTCTACCTCAAGCTGTCGTGTTACTCGGCCTAGTATTCTGCATCACTCTTGCTCAACCAATTTAGGGCATTCACGAATAAAGTGATCCAATGATCTACATTTGAAAGGCCTGATCATTCAATCTACAGTTTCCGAGATGTCTTTTACCACAATGTTTGCTTTCAGGTTGATTTGATCTGACATTACCAACACTAACTATAGAGGTAGCTTTCGAACTCACAGGTGGTCTGTCTCGATCACGTCTAGAATAACCCATAGTAGCCTTTGAATGGCTACAGTCATCTCGAAACTTACTCAATGATATTTTTCACAAATCTCTAGCTTCAAAATCAGCTTTTCTTTTCTCTTTCCCAAGTTCTTCAGCTTTGCATGCTCGCTCGACGAGTATCACCAACTCTTTTATTTCCAGAACCCCAACTAACAACTTGATTTCTTCATTCAAACTGTCTTCAAATCTTTTACACATTATAGATTCAGTTGAAACACATTCTCTTGCATATTGACTCAATCTCACAAATTCTCGTTCGTATTGTGTAACAGACATACGGCCCTGTTTCAGCTCAAGAAACTCTTTGCGTTTCTAATCTATAAATCTCTAACTGATGTATTTCTTTCTAAACTCAATCTGAAAGAACTCTCGAGTGACTCGTTCTTTTGGAACCACAGATATTAATGTTTTTTAGCAATGATACACCGTATCTCTCAAAAGTGAAATAACACACTTAAGACATTCATCAGGAGTACATGATATTTCATCAAACACTCGTATTTTATTCTCAAGCCAAAACTCAACTCTCTCAGCACCATCATCTGTAGTAGCACGAAACTCTTCAGCCCCATATTTTCTAATTTTATCAACTAGAGGCTTACTCAATTGAATCGGATTTACAGCTTGTGGCATGACAGGGACTTGTGGAGGATTATGCGGGGATGAAGGTTGTGGAATAGCCGGATAGTTTTAATATACTGAGTGAACCACTCATTCATCATCTGGAAGAAGGCTTGCTTAGGCTCTCCCTCGTGGCTACTCGTAATCAACCTAGAATCAACCGGTGCTGCCCCTTGAGCAGGAGCGGGCACATTACTTTCCACATCATCGTCTACGGCTCGATCAGGATCCATTTACTATACGATAAACACATTTTTAATTGTCAGGAATCATCACACTATCATAGTTTATATATATGGCATGTATAGCTGGACTCTCACATGCTATGTTAGTCTTAGAATCGACTAAACTGTAGCTCTGATACCAATTAAATGTAACACCCCTAACCCATATCTGACACCGGAATAGGGTTACAAGGCATTACCGGACAATACAACCATTCTCATACATTTATACATTCAATATTATAAACCATTCACAAACATTCACATTGTCCCTTAAAAGGTTCTACGAGATCTTAAATCATGCTTAAAAATGGTTCGGGATTAAACCGGTCATATATAAAAATTTCTGAATACTTAGAAAAATTTCATGAAATCATAGGTAACACGCTCGTGTGAACAAGCCGTGTACTAGGCACGCCCGTGGTGCAGGCTGTGTGGAATAGCGTATACATACTGACTCGTACCATACAGCCAAGAACACGCCCGTATGCCAAGCCATGTGAAATCTAAGGGGGTTACTGACTTGGGTCACACGACTGACTACACGCCCATGTGCCAGCCCGTGTACCACACACGGCCAGTAGACAGACCTGTGTGTCTAGGTCGTGTCAAAACTATAGGGTATACTGACTTTAAATCGAAGGGTACCCCAAGGGACACACGACCGTGTAACATGACCGTGTGTTGCACACGGCTAAGACACATGCTCGTGTCTCAGCCCATGTGGACACAAATAGGCTATTTGCAAAGCTAATTTGCCACCTAATCACAAGCACACATAGCAACCCATATAACACCATTTCAATACATCTTTAAGCAACCCAAAACCTACCAATTCATGCACATATAATGCCATCTATTCACAACCATTCCTACTACTCAATTACACAAACAAAACATACCATTTCAATATGCCCAATTTATCAAACATACATAACTTATAAATGAATTTATCTATCAACTTATCACCTATTTTATACTTCAACATATACCATAAAGTTATCTCAAATCAAACCACAATATGCCAACTTAAATGGCCATATACCAACGTTTACAAGCCAAATCACATGGCTAAATTCACAACTCAAAACATATCAAAATGACACTAGTTTATACATGCCATATACCATATATGCAAAGCTTCCAAAAATACCAACGAGATGATCGATAGTGTGATGACGTTTCTAGATGATCTTAGAGTCCGAGCTAACTTCGATGATCTATAAAAACAAAGAATGAACACACAAAATAAGCTTTAAAAGCTTAGTAAGCCATATACAAATAAAGCTATCATATAAATCACGACATTTCCATCACTAGACCAAGTACAAATAAACATACTTATATATACACAAACCTTTCTATTTGAATACATATTCATTCTCTCATGTAACTCATCACTTACTTCACTTTTCAATACTCATATAAACTTTGTACTTACCTGAGTCATTTAGCTCATTAACACATTCTTTCTCAACTTATCTTTGCCCTTTGAATAATTTGAAATCGTTAAGGATACTCGAAAATCACATAAGCTCGTACAATTCCATATCCCAGATATGGTCTTACATGTTAACACATATCGATGCCACTATCCCAAACAGGGTCTTACACGAAATCAATTAACGATGCAATGTCCCAGACATGGTCTTACACATAATTTCAATACAATGCCAATGTCTCAAACATGGTCTTACATGTAATCACATCTCGATAACCTAATGTCATGACATTTGTATCCTATACTATTCCTAAGGTTCGTACTAGGTTTTCGGATGTCGAAACTCTGTCGATTCTTATTTGTAAGTGCTCGTTCAACATTTATAACAATTCAATGGCAAGTAAACACATATCATTCAATTTAAATACATTTATTTGCGTATGAACTTACCTCATAGTCGGAATAAACGAATTAGATCAATTACTCGATAACTTTCAATTTTCCCCGATCTAAATCTGATTTCTTTCGTTCTTGATCTATATACATTCAAAATTAACTATTTTATTCCTCAATTCATTCAATTTCATCCACAAACACATATTTAGGCATTTTTACACTTTAGCCCTAGACTTTCACATTTCTTACAATTTAGTCCTTATTTCACAAATACACCAAATTACACAATTTCTTTCTAATTTCATGCTAGCCGAATTCTCAATAGCTTCATAACAGCCCATATTTATCAACATTTCACACATTTTACCCTTCAATTTACACTTTTCTCAATTTAATCTCTAATTGACAATTTTACTCAAAATCACTTTACAAAACATGTATATCAAGCACCAAGCTTTCATAATTCATCATCAAACATCATAAAGCACATGAGTTCATCAATGGAATCTTTCAAAATCATCAACACTTTTAGAAATTGAGGCATGGGCTAGCTAGTACTCAAAGCAACGATCACAAAAACATAGAAATCATCAAAAACAAAACAAAATACCTACCTTAATCAAGCTTAACCATGGCCCAACCCTAAATGAGCTTCCATCTTTTATTTTCTCTTGATTTTTGGTGATAAAGATGAACGTTACCACTTATCATGTTTTGTTTTATTAAATATACATTAATACAAAGTTTACCATTTTACCCTTGGTCATTATACTGTTTAATCATCAAATATAAGGCCATTCATGTCAATTTCCACTATCAATGGTCTAATTACAACATGAAGACCTTTCATTTAATAAGCCATGGCAAATAGGCCACTTTATCATATAGAATGCAACTTTTGCATTTTACGTAGTTTAGTCCTTTTATCAAATTAACCGTCCAAACGATAAAATTAAAACACAAAGCTTTCACACATATCTAAACACATGTTATAAACACCAAAAATAATATCAAAATAATTTTATGACCTCAGATTTGTGGTCCCGAAATCACTGTTCTGATTTAAGCTAAAACCGGGCTATTACAGTCTGAAAGGTCAATTGATTTTATGGGTTTATCTAGGTATTTAAAGCTTACTTTTGTTACATTCGACAGGTTTATTATAGAACCTCGCGCATTTGATCTTGCAACAAAATTTCCTACCTTAGACTTTAAATATGAATTTTTACATAATAATATCAAATTACTTGATTTTTATAATTATGTGAAATTCGTGACTCATCGTTGGAAATTCTTATGGATGAACATGCATATTCAAAGACAGTTACAGGTTATTTTTTACTTGGACATTCATGTGCCTAATATTTCTTTGTTTAGTGTTGATGGTTTGTTTTTGAAGGAGAGATACTTAATCCACAATGATTTGGGAGGTCAAAATCATATCTTTGATCCTGGAGATAGTTTTGGCGCACAAGAAAGCTTAGGTAAGTATGTTATTCATTTTATTGTTATTTAATCTGATCCCTTTTCTTTCTGTGCAACTAAAGATTCGAGGATGAATCTTCTTGAGGAATGGGGGCATGATGCGAGTCTTAAGGCACAATTTTAGACCCATGGATGTGATGGGCTCAGACTACCTCAAGGCCCAATAGTAATTTCAAAAGCCAAGTAAATCAAATCATGGTTTGATCAAAGAAATGATTTGAGGAAAATTCTTTCGAGGAAAGGAGGAATGATACATGCACGGATGGGGTGAAATTTATAAAATTCCATTCACCGAAGCTGACAATTTTCAAGTTTGGCTAATCAGTAGACTTGTGATGACTTTTTGGATAGGATCTTGTCAATTCTGGGTTGAGATGTCTTCAAGGTGTTTGAATACCTATCCCTCAGTTTTGAAACTCACTATGAATCACTTGATTTTGAGTTTGGGAGCTCAAGTTATGTCTATTTTAGTGAAGACTGCACAAGTAGAATTTCTGAATAAGATTATGATGGGAATTACGAGTTTCAGGCTTTTAATTCGAGTTAAATCATATTGGGTTAAAGTTTTGGGCTTCCCACTATTATACTTATCAGATCTTATTTTTTTATTATTCCAAATTTTTAATAATTATTAAGAAGATTAAGTTATTTAGGAGTTCTATGTCAATAAGAAAGTTTAGTTTAAAACTACTTCTTGTTTAGATTAATCAGAGTTCTAGTATACTTAAGAGTTTTATTTAGATTTATTTAGCTAGCCTATATATTGGCCTTTGCAATGTACACAAATCATGCAATTCATTATTATTCAACTTCTTTTTTGAGTTTATAAATTCTCTTTGAGTTTTTTTTTAAAGAATTTCTCTTGAGTTTCTTTTAGAAGAGTTTTAACAATCTTTTCAGATTGTAGGGATCATCTTCAAATTTCTTCTTGCCAAGTTTTCTATCTTGGAGGGGAAATTAGAGCCGCTTAAAGGAGGTTGTGTATTCTTCATGTTTCCAAGGCTTCTTAAGACTTCTGAAACGCCCCTTACCCATATTCGACTCTGGAACAGGGTACGAGGCATTACCGGACTTAAACTCAAACAAACATTCAAAATCGATACATGAATTTTCACTCAAATTTAAAACTTTTCATAAACATTCATTTCGTCCTTGCAATAAGCCTATGGGGCCCAAAACATACATTGAAAGTGGTCCAGGGCTAAATCAAGAACTTTAGAAAGTTTTATAACACTTAGAAAATTTTTCACCAAAACAGGGGTCACACGCCCGTGTGGCTTGGGACACGCCTGTGTGGGCAGGCCGTGTGGTCATACACGCCCGTGCCCCTAACCCGTGTAACTCTCTGTTTATGACGTCACAAACAAATTAAAGTCACATGGCCAAGGCACATGCCCGTGTGCTTAGGCCATGTGGTCGAATAAATTTTTCATAATTTTTGATAATTTTTCATAAAATAGGTGCAGACTTCACACGGCCAAGGCACCCGCCCAAGTTTTAGGCCATTCCGTGCACACGGCTGAGACACACGCCCGTGTCTCTGCCCATGTGCTCGATACTGAGCATTCTGTTTTACAACAATTAAGGTGCAGGGGACATACAGTAGAAATACACGCCCAATGGGCAAGCCGTGTGTCACACACGGCCTAGACATACACCCGTGTGTCTACCCATGTTGACAAAAATAAGGCTATTTACCAAGCTTTCTGGCCACCTTTTCATGCACAACCTACACAACAACATGTAATATCATTCCAAGTATAAACATACAACCAATTTAGCCACAACCAAGGGATCCACACATCATTTACATACTTATTAACTCAACTATGCAATATCCACATCCATGAAAGACATCATCACATGCATATAAACTTAAACCAGTGTTAGCCAATTTCAATGGCCATTTACAAAATGTATCATCAACCATACTTGACACTTAAGAATTTGGACAAACGTTAACATCTTACATGCACCACTTGAACATCCTTAGCCATTCCAATGGCTAAGTCACAAAATATTACTTACAAGCCTTCATCTATACCAAGTAGCTTATACATGCCATTATACCAAAATGAATCATTTAGCTATACCAAAAGGAGATTTGTTGATAGTGTGATCTTGCTCTGACTGAATCCTCCAACCTTCGCAAGCTTACGAGCACTATAAAACAAAGAAAAGTAAAATAGGGTAAGCATTTTCATGCTTAGCAAGTTCGCATAATAGAAAGAAAACTTACCGGTCATATTTATTCAAATAAGCATACATACGTATTCATTCCTTCAATAATTTTGACAAGTTATCTAAATACATTCACTCATTAAACAAGTTAATCATATACATCATGAAATATTCAAACAAACATGGATGAGCTCACCATAATATAAACTTTCATATCATTTCACAATTTCCATTTTTTTTAAGATTTCCTTTCGTTGAACTATTGTAAATCTTGATGGAGACTCAGGTAGTATACTCGAGGTATACATGTTAATCGTCCATCCATTTACATCCAGAGTGCTCCTTGAGCACATATTCATAGAGCACACTCTCAAGCCACATTTATAAAACAAGATTACCAGTCCAAGCTAAATCCAGTCTTTAGCATTCGCTCTTAACAGCTTATTCAGGATTACCAGTCCAGGCTAAATCCCTTCGATAACGTTAGCTCTAATGAGCCCACTATGAATTACCCGTTCGGGCTAAATCCTTCATATACTATTTTTGTTCTGTTCAAGGAAATTATTATAATCCATTGAAATACAATGCTCAACCGAGACAATGACATTTTATTCATGTCTTGCATCTTATGATTATTCCATAGTGTGTATCATTTCATATATATATTATCTCAATCACACAATTCAATTAAAACATAATAACATACCAAATTAAATTACACGAACTTACCTTGAGAATGGTTCGTATTCAAACTCAACTATTCTGGGACCTTTTACTTTCCTTGATCTAGTGCTGTAATTGGTTGTTTCAGGTCTATATAAGAAAATTAGACTATCAATTCATCGTTTTACACATACATTTACATTAATTTGCATCCTAGACAAAATTACCATTTTCTCCCTAACTTTTTAACATTTTACATTTTAGCCCCTAGGCTCGTAAAATGAAATGTATCCATTTTCTTTGTTACCCAAGCCTAGCCGAACCATATATATGCTCATATCAGCCCACATTTTTCATCAAATCAGATTTTTACTACCCATTTTACAACTTTTTACAAATAGGTCCTTTTTAGGTATTTTCATGGAAAATCACTTAGTAAAAGTTGTTTATTACAAATCAAACTTCCATTTTCTACCATTAAACATCAAAGCACATGCATGCAACACATGGGTAAATTTTTAAACATGAACCCTACTTCAAAAGAATGGTAGAAATGGAAAGATTGGGTGAATACGACTTTAAAAATGTAAAGAGCCTTAAAAATGGGGCTAGGATGTACTTACAATCAAGCTTGAAAGTGGCCAAAACCCTAGCTATGGAGAGCTTGTAAAATTCGACTATGGTGAAGAAGATGGACTAAAATTTTGACTTGATTTTCCCTTTTAATTCATTTATTTACTAAATGACTAAAATGCTCTTAATGCCTTTCTTTCAAAATTCTCCTATCCATGCCCATTTTTGTCCAAAACAATATTAAATGGTCTAATTATCATATAAGGACCTCTAATTTGTAGTTTCATAGCAATTGGACACCTTTAACATGTATAACTCAACTTTTGCACTTTTTACAATTTAGTCCTTTTGACTAAATTGAGTACCCAAACGTCAAAATTTTCAAACGATATTTCTACGAAATCATTCCGTGAAACTGTAGACCATAAAAATATGATAAAAATTAATTTTACTGCATCAATTTGTGGTCTCGAAACCACTATTTTGACTAGACCTAAAATTGGGATGTTACAACTCTCCCCGTTTAGGGATTTTTGTCCCCGAAAATCTTACCGAAAAAGAGGTTTGGGTACTTTTTTCTCATAGCCTCCTCAAGTTCCCACGTTGCTTCCTCGACTCCGTGTCTTTGCCACAAGACTTTCACTAAGGCTATACTTTTATTTCTCAACTGTTTTATTTCTCAAGTTAAAATTTTGATTGGTTCATCACCATACGTCATATCCGGTCAAATCTCGACCTCTGTCAGAGAAATCACATGTGAAGTGTCAAATCGATACTGCCGCAACATAGACACATGAAACACATCATGAATCTTTTCCAACTCTATCGGTAAAGCCAACCGATATGCTACTGGCCTGATTCTTTCAATCACCTCATACGGCCCAATAAAGCGTGAACTCAACTTGTCTTTTCAACAAAATCTGAGAACTTTCTTCCATGTAGATACTTTCAAGAACACTTTATCCCCAATTTGAAACTCAATTTCTTTTCTTTTCAAATTCGCGTATGACTTTTTTCTATCCGAAGCTACTTTCAAACAATCACAAATTACCTTCACCTTTTTTTTGGTTTCTCTAACTAAGTCAACCCCGTGAATTTGTTTCTCTGTCCAATACAGAGGAGTTTGGCACTTACGACCATATAATTTTTCATACGGTGCAATCTTTATGCTTGACTAAAAACTGTTGTTGTAGGAAAATTCAACCAATGGTAGATATTTCGCCCAACTACCTTGAAACTCTAGAACACAACATCGGAGCATGTCCTCAAGAATCTAAATTACTCTTTTAGATTAACCATCGGTTTGTGGATGGAAAGAGGTACTAAAATTTAACTTCGTACAGAAGGCTTCTTGCAACTTCTTCCAAAATCACGAAGTGAATCTCAGATCTCTATCCGAAATAATCAATATAGGCACCCCGTGCAATCTCACAATCTCAATAATGTACAATTCAGCTAACTTATCAAGCGAGTAGTCAGTACGTACCGGTATAAAATAAGTCGACTTCGTCAATCTATCAACAACGACCCATACGACATCTTCCTTTTTTGAGGTCAAAGGCAAACCCATTACAAAATCCATTGTAATTCTATCCCATTTCCACTCGGGAACCATCACTAGCTGAAGCGGACTTGAAGGTACTTGGTGTTCGACTTTCACTTGTTGGCAAACCAAACATTTCGAAACAAACTCGGAGATAACTATTTTCAATACCCAACCACCAATACATTTTTGTACTACTCGGATGAAAGGATAAACAACCACTGTGTGCTTCTTGAAGAATTTTCTAAATGAGTTCGTCACTCTTCGGTACACAAATCCTATCTCAAAACATCAGACAACCATCAGAACCGATGCAAAAACCTGAGTCATTGCCCGATTCACATAGGGCTATCTTAGCTTGCAATTCACTATTGCACTTCTGAGCTTCGTAAATCTATTGAAGAAATGTTGGTCTAGCTCTCAACTCGGCTAGAATTGAACCATCATCTAGTAAGGTCATCCTCGTGTTCATGGCTCTCAAGGCAAACAAGGATTTCCTACTCAGAGCATCTGCGACTACATTCGCCTTACCCGAGTGATAATCAGTCACCAACTCATAGTCCTTCAGTAACTCAAGCCATCGCCGTTGCCTCAAATTTAAGTCTTTCTGAGTCATCAAATATTTCAAACTCTTGTGATCAGTGAAAACATGACTTTTCTCACCGTACAAATGATGTCTCCAAATTTTCAAGGTAAAAACTATGGCGACCAGTTCCAAATTATGTGTCGGGTAATTCTTCTCATGTGGCTACAATTGTCTCGAGGCGTAAGCTATCACTTTGCCTTCTTGCATTAACACACATCCAAGACCAATCAATGATGCATCGTTATAGATCACGAATTCCTTTCCCATCTCGGGTTACAGTAAAATCGGTGCCTCAGTCAATAAGGCTTTCAATTTCTCAAAACTTTGCTGACATTTTTCGGACTACTCAAATTGGACATCTTTTTGCAACAATCTCGTTATAGGAGTAGCAATCATTAAAAAACCTTTGACAAACCGGTGGTAGTAAGCGGCTAAGCCCAAAAAGCTTCTAACCTTGGATACATTCTTTGCTGGTTTCCACTCAACTATTCCTAAAATCTTACTGGGATCGACCCGAATACCATCGCCTGAAACGATATGTCCCAAAAATCCAACTTCTCTGAGCCAAAACTCACTTTTACTGAACTTAGCATATAATTGTTTTTCGCTCAAAATATGTAGAACAGTTCTCAAATGCTCAGCGTGCTCGGATTCATCTCGAGAATAAATTAAGATATCATCGATGAACATGACCACAAACTTATCTAGGTATGGTCTGAAAATTCGGTTCATCAAGTCCATAAAAACTGCAAGAGCATTCGTCAGTCTGAAAGGCATAACAATGAATTCATAATGCTCGTACCTTGTTCTGAAAGTGATTTTTGGTATATCCAACTCCTTAACTCTCAACTGATAATAGCCTGATCTTAAATCTTTCTTTGAAAACACTATTGCCCCTTTCAACTGATCAAACAAGTCATCAGTTCTCGGTAACGGATACTTGTTCTTTATGGTCACTTTGTTGAGCTGTCGGTAATCGATGCACAGTCTTATAGAGCCATCATTCTTCTTTACAAACAATACTGGTGCACCCCAAGAAGAATAAATTGGTCTAGCAAAACCTTTATCTATTAATTCTTTCAACTGAACTTTCAATTCTTTCAATTCAGTCAGGGCTATCCTATACGGAGCAATCGAGATCGACGAGGTACCATGACCTAATTCGATACCAAACTCAATTTCTCTAATCAGAGGTAACCCTGGCAATTCCTTTGGAAATACATCTGAATATTCACATACTACCGGTATTAACTCAATTTTCAATTTAGACTTCTCAGTGTTCAACAGATAAGCAAGATAGGCTTCACACCCTTTTCTCATGCATTTCTGATCTACCATAGAAGAAATCACAACAGGTAGTGTACCTAACTCATCTGATTCAACCCGAAGAATTTCACCATTTTCACATTTCAATTCAATAATTTTTCGTCTACAATTTACTATAACATCATGTAGTGTCAACCAATCCATACCCAATATAACATCAAACTCATCAAATAGTAACAACATTAAGTTAGCCGGAAAATAGTGACCTCGAATTATCAAAGGACAATTCTTGCAAACTCTATCAACCAGAACATATTTCCCTAAAGGGTTTGACACTTTAATCACATATTCAGTAGACTCAATAGGTAAATCCTTACTACATGCTAACTTCATATAAATATAAGAATGGGTTGATCCAGGATCAATCAATGCAACTAAATTAGTATCGTAGAGAGAAAAAGTACCGGTGATAACATTAGGTGCCGAGGCCTCTTCCCTTGCATGTATGGAATATGTCTTTGCTAGAGCTCATGCCTCAGATCTGACTGCTGAATCCTTTACAGTGCCATGACTACTACTGACATTCCCGGGGTGTCGTGGAGGCCTACCCCTTAAGGTGAGGTTACTCGATATAGGAGTCTGTTCAGTATCCTTCTCAGCTCTTTCCGGGCATTCCTTAAGAAAGTGATCAAGTGAACCACACCTGAAACATGCCCCACTTTTCATTCGGCATTCACCATAATTCAATTTATTACATACATTACACCGTGGCTTTGGGTTCCCAACACTCCCTACACTAACTACTGAGGGACACGAAATCCTCGATTTAGAGCGTTTGGAACTTCTCTCCTTTCCTGTATGTCCCACTGATGAGGTAAAACGCTCATGATAACTTCTTGATTTCTTTGAAGCAGAGAGTTGTGACTTACTCATGAATTCTTTACTCGGAACTTGGGTTTCCCTTTTGGCTTGCTTCTTTTCTATACTTAAACCCTCAGCCTTTTTGGCCCGACCGGCTAGCACGGCAAACTCTCTTATTTCGAGAATCCCAAACAGTAGTTTAATGTCTTTGTTCAGTCCTTCCTCAAAGCGTTTGCACATCTCAACTTCGGTTTGAACCCATTCCCTGGCATACTGGCTCAACCGGATGAACTCTCGTTCATATTCTGACACAGTCCTGTTTCCCTGTTTAAGCTCCAAAAATTCTTTTCTTTTCTGATCTAAGAACCTTTGGCTGATATACTTCTTTCGGAACTCCTCTTGAAAGAATTTCCACGTGACATTTTCCCTCGGTACAACTGAAGATATAGTTTTCCACCAATAGTATGTTGTGTCTTTCAGTAAAAATATAACACATTTCAAATATTCTACGGGAGTACATGATAATTCCTCAAAAACCCGAATGGTATTCTATAACCAAAACTCGACTTTTTTTGAATCATCATCGGTAGTAGCTTTGAACTCTTCTGCTCCATATTTTCTTATTTTATCAACCGGAGCCTTTCTGATCCTTTCAGGCTCAACACCCTGTGACACCTCATAATCAGGTTGCGGGACAGGTGGGGGAGGTCAGGGAATAGCGGAGTTTGTTCTCATGTATTCACTAAACCATTCATCCATCATTTCGTAGAAGGTTGTTTTCGCCTCTTCGCGACCCCTCTGACATGGGTCTCTTACTTCTACTAGTTACGACTCGTTGTACAGAAGCTTGAGCAGTGCCCTCAGCTTCTTCAAACTCATCTCGAGCTTGGTTGGAAGACATTTACTAAATGAAAATACATTTAAAAGTGGTCAGGATTTATCACACTATCACAATTTATATAATGGCATGTATAGCTAAATTCGTACTGGCTACATTAGTCCAAGAATCGATTAAACCATAGCTCTGATACAACTAAATGTAACGCCCCTTACCCGTATTCGACGTCAGAACATGGTACGAGGCATTACTAGACTTAAACTCAAACAAACATTCAAAATCGAGACACGAATTCCCACTCAAATTTAAAACTTTTCATAAACATTCATTTCGTCCCTGCAACGAGCCTACGAGGCCCAAAACATACATTGAAAATGGTTCGGGACTAAACCGGGAACTTTAGAAAATTTTATAACGCTTAGAATTTTTTTCACCAAAACAGGGGTCACACGCCTGTGTGGCTTGGGACATGCCCGTGTGGGCAGGCCGTGTGGCCATACACACCCTTGTAACTCTCTGTTTATGAAGTCATTAAAAAATTAAAGTTACACGGCCAAGGAACACGCCCATATGCTTAAGCCGTGCGGTCGAATAAATTTTTCATGATTTTTCATAAAATAATTACAGACTTCACCCAGCCAAGGCACATGCTCGTGTTCGAGGTTGTATCGTCCACACGGCTGAGACACACGCCCGTGTCTCTACCCATGTGTGCTCGATATTAAGCATTCTATTTTGCAACAATTAAGGTGCAGGGGACACACGGCAGAAACACACGCCCAAGGGGCAAGCTGTGTGTCACACACGGCCTAGACACACACCCATGTGGACAAAAATAAGGCTATTTACCAAGCCTTTTTGCTACCCTTTCATGCACAACCTACAAAACAACATGTAATACTATTCCAAGTATAAACCAAGGGATC
Source organism: Gossypium anomalum (assembly GCA_025698475.1). Lineage (NCBI taxonomy): Eukaryota > Viridiplantae > Streptophyta > Magnoliopsida > Malvales > Malvaceae > Gossypium > Gossypium anomalum. Next base: position 49,202,609 of record CM046963.1, read on the forward strand.
CACACATCATTTACATAATTATTAACTCAACCATGTAAATTCCACATCCATGAAAGACATCATCACATGCATATAAACTTAAACCAATGTTAGTCAATTTCAATGGCCATTTACAAAATGTATCTGGAATGACGGAAATGTGCAAATGTACACAATCATAACAAGTAATAAAGTGACAAGTAAATGTCGAGTTATCATACCCACATGGACCGTTAAAAGAATTATTTATGAATGCAATTTAAAACACTTTGGTGAAGAAAAATATTTTGTTTTGAAAAGGGTGATTAAGAAAAAAATAAGATTTTAAACTAAGTAAAATAAAAAAATAAAAATAAAAGTTCTAATGCACGATTTCAAAATATGATTTAATCAAGATGGCATAATTGTGTTGGATTAATTACATTTCTTTAACTTAGAATTATCAAACTCATGTTTATATTGTTACGAATAAATTCATGACAACTTGGTAATTTGCTAACTTATGAACATACTCACCTACCAAAATCCATTCATCTCTTGGACATATCTCTATGCCAATTCAATCGATTAAACAAATCTTAATAGGCAAATATGTTATAGCATATACATACTTATTAAATCGAAATAATCTCTTAAACATATCCCTATGTCAATTCAAACAATTAATTCGATTTAATAATCTTTATCTACCTTGATCCCATGTCTCGTAATCCAATGCCCTAGAACAATCCCTTCTCGTACCATGAAATGGCACTTTTCCCAGTTGAGAACTAGGTTTGTTTCTTTGCATTGCCTTAGTACCTTCGCTAGATTGGCTAAGAAATCGCTATACATATCTCCAAATACTGAAAAATCATCCATAAAAACTTCCAAATACTTCTCAACCATGTCAGTAAAAATAGACATCATACATCATTGAAATGTAGCAGGTGCATTACATAAACCAAATGGCATGCGTCTAAATGCAAATGTAACGTACGGGCAGGTGAATGTTGTTTTATGTTGATCTTCCGATGCTATTGTAATCTGATTATACCCAAAGTATCCATCAAGAAAACAGTAATAGTCTCACCGTGCGAGTCTATCCAGCATCTAGTCCAAAAACGGCAAAGGAAATTAATCTTTCCAAGTAGCCTTGTTTAGCTTCCGGTAATCGATGCAAATTCTCCATCCCGTAACTGTTTTAGTCGGTATCAACTCGTTATTCTCGTTTTCAATGACCGTGATACCTCCTTTCTTTGGCACGCACTGGACTGGACTCACCCATAAACTATCTGAGATGGGGTAGATTATACCCATATCTAACCACTTGATAATTTCTTTCTTAACTACGTCTTTCATGATGGGGTTCAGTCTTCATTGTCCATCAATCGACCCTTTCCCACCATCTTCTAGTATGATTTTGTGCATGCATACAGATGGAATAATATCGCAAATATCGACTATGGTTCATCCGATAGCCTTCTTGAATTGTTTCAATACAAGGATGAGTTTCTCTTCTTGCTCAGTAGTTAATTCTGCTGAAACAATCACAAACGAAGTAGAAGCGTTACCTAAATAAACTTATTTTAAATGTGAAGGTAGTACCTTGAGTTCTAATTTAGGTGGTTCCTTGATTAACGCTCTTGGTTGGGCATAATCCCTTTTCTCTAACTTCAAAGATTCAAAACGAGATTGCAGATTAAGTCCCTTTTGATTAGCTTCTAACAATACTAAGTATTCATCCTCCTCTTCATCATTCAGAGGATCTGATGTCAAAATTTGTTCCAACAGATCCTCAATATAGTTGAGCTCCTTCTCCACTATTAAATCCTCTAAATCAGATACTGCAGAACAATCATCAATTGTGTCAGGAAATCGCCTAGACTTAAAAACGTTAAATGTTACCTAATCATCCCGAACACGCATAGTAAGTTCTCCTTTCTTCACATCAATAAGGGTCATTCCGGTTGCTAAGAATGGTCTTCCTAGGATGATTCGCACTTCTTTGTCTGCTTCAAAGTCTAAAATCACAAAGTCAACAGGAAAGATAAATTTGTCTACACGTACCAATACGTCCTCGATTTTTCTTTCTGGATGTGCTAAGGATCGATCTACTGATTGAAGTGTAACTGTAGTAGGTCTAACTTCACCTATCCCCAACTTCCTAAATATTGACATGGGCATCAAGTTGATACTCGCACCCAAGTCATATACTGCCTTACCACAATATGTTGCTCTAATGTTGCAAGGGATGGTAAAACATCCAGGATCCTTCAACTTTAGGGGTAGTTTGTCTTGAAGATATGCACTGCATTCCTTCATCAGAGCTACCATTTCAAATTCTCCAAGTCTTCATTTTTTGGACAGGATATCCTTCATGAATTTGACGTAGTTCGGTATTTGTTCAAGTGCTTCAACCAATGGGATGTTGATATGAAGTTGCTTGAGTACGTCTAGGAACTTCTTAAATTGAATCTCCTACTTCTGCTTTTGAAGTCTTTGAGGGCAAGGTGGTGGTGGTTTCTTTACTGGAACTGGTTGATTCGTCTTCTGTGGTAATTCTGCATCTAATGGAGTTATTAGTTGATCAGAATTAGCTGGTTTTGAAATTACCTTATCAGGTTTTACAGATTCGGGTGAAACTGGAATTTCAACACTCGATTGGACTTCCTCTAAATCTTGAGCGTCAGTTTGCTCCTTTTTAGCTTCAATGGTGTTGGGCTCTACTATCTTTCTTCTCCTCAATGTCAATGCTTTACAATGCTCCTTCCCTGGATTCCATAGATTCTCCGTATCACTAGGTAAAGCACCTTGTGGTAGGTTTCTGAGTTCAGTAGCAAGCTGGCCCATTTGATACTCCAAATTCCTTAGAGTGGCATATTTTTCACCATGTATGCCTTTAATAAATTCTCTAAGCTATTGGATTACAGTCCTTGCCTTCCTCGATTTTGGTTCTGGTTACCCATGTAATACACGGATTCTGGGTTTGATGGACATTCTTCGAGCAAATGTCCTTCCTCACAATAAACACAGGCTATATTTTCAAATTGATTTGGTGGCTGTGCTGCAAAACTATTACACCCATTAGTGGTGAAATTTTTTAACATTGAGGATATTGAGGATACCTGAGATGCGAGTGAAGTTAGAGTGTCTACTTCATGTATTCTAGCGACTCATCTTCCTGAAGCTACTCGATTGGTTGGCCATTGATAATTGTTGCTGGCAATCCTTTCAATGATTTCATAAGCCTCATTATAAGACTTAGAAAGGAGAGCACCATTAGGAGAATCGTCCACTACCATCCTCGTGTGAGCATTGAGACTATTGTAAAATGCCTCAAGTTGGATGCAATGTGGGATTCCGTGATGAGGGCACTTCCATAATAATTCTTTGTACCTTTCTCATGCCTCATACAAGGACTCATCATCCATTTGTTGGAAAGTAGTGATCCCGTTCCACAACTTAGCATTCTTGCTAGGCGGGAAATACTTCATAAGGAATCTTTCTACTAACTCTTGCCATGTGGAAATTGAATTTGGTGGCAATGAGTTCAATCAGACTCGAGCTCTGTCCCTTAATGAATATGGGAACAGCTTTAATTGTAATGCATCTTTGGGTATTTCGGCTAACTTGAAAGAATCACTCACCTCCATAAATAGTCTTAAGTGTAGGTGAGGATCTTCGGTAGGCATTCCACTGAATTGTCCCATTGTTTGAAGCATTTGGAACACGATTGGCTTCAGCTCGAACTGTTGTGCCTTGATTTTGGGTCTTCTAATACTCGAATTAAGGTCATTAAACACTGGCACGGCATACTATCTTAAAGCTCTATCCCTATCATCAGCAATAAGGATAAGATTTTGAGCAGGGTTTGCTCCGTTTCCTTGATTTGGATTTTCAAAGTTCATTTCTTCGGTCCTTCTCTGACTTGTTTGTCTTCTTCACTGTCGGAAAGCTCGTTCAATCTCAGCATCTACAGCGAGTAAATCAATGATTTGGTCAATACTCATAAACACCTGAAATAATCACAGAAAACTTAATTAAGATAAAATTTAAACATAAAGTTAAACCAATATGCAAAACTAACAAATTCACAAATAATGACTTTTTAAAACACAGTCCCTGGCAACGGTGCAAAAAACTTGGACCGACAAAAATGTGCAAGTGTACACAATCGCAACAAGTAATAAAGTGACAAGTATATGTCGAGTTATCGTACCCACGGGGACTATCAAAAGAATTATTTATGAATGCAATTTAAAACACTTTGGTGAAGAAAAATATTTTGTTTTGAAAAGGGTGATTAAGAGAAAAATAAGATTTTAAACTAAGTAAACTAAAAATAAATAAAAATAAAAGTTCCAATGCACGATTTCTAAATATGATTTAATCAAGATGACATAATTGTGTTGGATTAATTACATTTCTTTAAGTTAGAATTATCAAACTCATGTTTATATTGTTACGAATAAATTCACAGTAACTCGGTAATTTGCTAACTTATGAACATACTCACCTACCAAAATCCATTCATCTCTTGGACATATCTCTATGTCAATTCAATCGATTAAACAAATCTTAGTAGGCAAATATGTTATATCACATACATACTTATTAAATTGAAATAATCTCTTAAACACATCCCTATGTCAATTCAAACAATTAACACGATTTAATAAGCACATAAAAGACTATGTGAAGTAACAAAGTATCCTTACCTTGAAACAGTTTAATCGCAATAATCTTGCAAGTTATGCAAGGCAAATGTATCATCAGATACCATTGCTAATTTAACCCTTAGCTACCTTAGATGATCAAACATGCACTGACTAAGTACTGTGTCCATTAATTACAATTTCAATATGTTCAAATAATTAATTCATTAGTTACCTAACAATTATAATGCAAGAATAACTTAGGCATGATTTTACTTAATCAAGCATTTTACCGAGGCCTATAACAACATAAACACAATTTTAATAATTTAAGATGACGAAATGCAATCAACCCAACACGAATTAGATTCAAGCTAAGTTGATTAAATTAACCATTCCAACAACATAAATATTCATAGATATGTTCATCACAAAAACAACAAAAGTTAAAGAGATAGGGAACAAGAATCAAATCCGGTGTTTTTCCGTGGCTTGACTAGGTAGCTCCATTCTTTCTTCTTTGTTGTCCTCGCTGATCAAGGCTGCTATGAACACTCAATTGTTGCTCCAAAATGTCTGAAGAAGATCCCTTTCTCAAGAGGAGAAATCGGCAAAAGAGCAAGGAACTTTGAATAGGAAAATGAGAGAAAAAGTGAAAGAGGAGAGAAGAATTGTGAGAGAGGAGATGTGAATGAGGGATGTTGAATGATCAGCCAAGGGGTGGTTTTATAGCTAAAGATGGCTGCTAAAATTAGCTAAAAATAGCAGTCAAAGAGCCATCCCTTGGCCGGCCACACATGTGGCAAGGTCGATGGTTTCAACTTTGCTAAATTTGGCTTGGGGCATATCTACAAAGCCACCAATTGTGGAGGGGTTTGAATGCAACTTGAACAAGTCTTTGAGGGCCTCTTTGCAAGCTTAAATAATCAGCAAATAAGCTGATTTGGGTCAGCTCTTGGGAAGGTTTTGGGCTGTCCATTTCTTGGGCGGTTCGGTTCAACTGGACCACTTTTTCATAATTAATTAATAATAATTTATTAACCCAAATTAAATTGGATATAAATTAAAATTAATTATATTATGAATTAATACATATAATTTTGAACCGTCTTAGGCTGAAATTTAGTTCGCCTCGATACTTCAAATTGTTTCTCGGTTTTGTGCTTCGAGCAGTGTCTGCCGAGCCATTTTTCGCCTTTTGTGCAAATCTGTCGAAAATAACTAAAATTCATCAAAAATAATTATAAAATTAACTAAAATTCAACATGTTCATATTTTAAGTGAACTTTAATTATTTTATAAAAAATAATTATTTTTCGACAAGAATTTTATCGAAATTGTTTGATTTTAAGTTAAAAAGGTATGTAAAAATGCGTAAATTTCTGTGTTTCCAGTATCATCAACCATACTTGACACTTAGGAATTTGGACAAAGGTTAACATCATACATGCACCACTTGAACATCCTTAGCCATTCCAAAGGCTACGTCACAAAATATTACTTACAGGCCTTCATCTATACCAAGTAGCTTATACATGCCATTATACCAAAATGAATCATTTAGCTACAGCAAAAGGAGATTTGTGGATAATGTGATCTTGCTCCGACTAAATCCTCCAACTTTCGTGAGCCTTACGAGCACTATAAAACAAGGAAAAGTAAAACGGGGTAAGCATTTTCATGCTTAGTAAGTTCGCATAATGGAAAGAAAACTTACCGGTCATATTTATTCAAATAAGCATACATACATATTCATTCTATCAATAATTTTGACAAGTTACCTATATACATTCACTTATTAAACAAGTTAGTCATATACATCATGAAGTATTCAAACCAACATGGATGAGCCCATCATAATATAAACTTTCATATCATTTCACAATTTCCATTTTTTTTTTAAGATTTCCTTTCGTTGAACTATTGTAAATCTCGATGGAGACTCAGGTAGTATACTCGAGGCATACATGTCAATCGACCATCAATTTACATCCAGAATGCTCCCTAAGCACATATTCATAGAGCACACTCTCAAGCCACATTTATAAAACAGGATTACCAGTCCAGCATAAATCTTATCTTTAGCATTCGCTCTTAAAAGCTTATTCAAGATTACCAGTCTAGGCTAAATCCCTTCGATAACGTTAGCTCTAATGAGCCTACTATGAATTACCCGTCCGGGGTAAATACTTCCTATATTATTTTTGTTCAGTTGAAGGAAATTATTAAAATCCATCGAAATACAATGCTCAATCGGGACAATGACATTTTATTCATGTCTTGCATCTTATGATTATTTCATAGTGTGTATCATTTCATATATATATTATCTCAATCACACAATTCAATTAAAACATAATTACATACCAAATTAAATTACACGAACTTACCTTAAGAATGGTTCGTATTCGAACTAAACTATTTCGAGACCTTTCATTTTCCTCGATCTAATTCTGTAATTGGCTGTTTCGGGTCTATATAAGCAAAATCGACTATCAATTCATCATTTTACACATGCATTTACATTAATTTGCATCCTAGACAAAATTACCATTTTGTCCCTAACTTTTTGACATTTTACATTTTAGTCTCTAGGCTCGTAAAATGAAATGTATCCATTTTCTTTGTTACCTAAGCCTCATATTAGCCCACATTTTTCATCAAATCAGATTTTCACTACCCATTTTATAACTTTTTACAAATAGGTCCTTTTTAGGTATTTTCATGAAAAATCACCTAGTAAAAGCTATTTATTACACATCAAACTACCATTTTCTACCATTAAACATCAAGGCACATGCATGTTAGACATGGGTAAATTTTTAAACATGAACCTTCAAAAATATGGTAGAAATGGAAAGATCGTGTGAATATGACTTCAAAAACGTTAAGAGCATTAAAAATGGGGCTAGGATGTACTTACAATCAAGCATGAAAGTGGCCAAAACCCTAGCTATGGAGAGCTTGTAAAATTCAGCTATGGTGAAGAAGATGGACTAAAATTTTAACTTGATTTTCCCTTTTAATTCATTTATTTACTAAATGACCAAAATGCCCTTAATGCCTTTCTTTCAAAATTCACCTATCTAAGCCCATTTTTGTCCACAAAAATATAAAATGGTCTAATTATCATATAAGGACCTCTAGTTTAAAATTTCATAGAAATTGGACACCTTTAACATGTAGAACTCAACTTTTGCACTTAATACGATTTAGTCCTTTTGACTAAATTGAGTGCCCAAACATCAAAATTTTCAAACGAAATTTTCATGAAATCATTTCGTGAAACTGTAGACCATAAAAATATGATAAAAAAAAATTTTACTGCGTCAGATTTGTGGTCCCAAAACCACTGTTCTAACTAGACCTAAAATCGGGATGTTATAACTTCTACATATCATGATCTATCTTTCCATCTATCTTCTTTATTTTCTTCCTTATTGTCTAATCGTTGATTTATTATTCTATTTTAATTATCTTATTTATTTATTTTAATTATTTTATCTAACTTGGATTTGATTGAGTTTCAGGTTGTGCAAAAAATTTAAGTTTCTTTCTGAACATCTAAAGCCCTAAGTCAAATCCGCGACTTTGACAAACTTTACGATCTACTTCCACATTCATCCCTCTCATTCTTTATCACATGGTCTACCACACGGCCTGACACACGACCGTGTGATGCAAAGCAGTTTCAAAAACAACCTCTGTTTTTGAGTTTTTCCTAGTTTTAATCGATGTTTCGAGTTAGAATCACACATTTGATGTTATTTTTGATGGACCATACAAACATCGCACTCTGAATCCTACATACAACATTAAACTGGATCGATTTACTAATGCAAATTGACTCAATACCAAAAGCGAAGCTTGATTTTGATAACACAACCTAGCAAAATTAGTCCCGAAATTGACATACCAATGCTTATCCTGTAAAACAATAGTTGACGACAACTAGCCCATTGATGGATTGCGATATTTACCCCCTCACTTAACAACCGTCACAAAAATAGTCAATAGAAACACTTAAACCCAAAATTACAGCCCTTCGCAATCACTTGAGAAAAGAGAACGAACAAAACTCCTTATTAAAACAAAAGAAACAATAAATTTACACAAGATTGGTGCTACCACAACCGTCCAAACACTTAACACATAAAATCAAAACCAAATATTAACAATCGGAGAAGGAAGTAGAAGCACATTATTTCCAAAAGAAAACAAAACCAAAATTGTAGAGTTAACCAAAAGAACAAAAAAGATTTTGGGAAAATTTGAATGGAAAAGAAAGAGAGGAAGTGGAAAGAGTTGGACGTCAAAAGAGGGGAGTGATTTTAGGGAATTACCTTTTATTAATATTTAAAAAAAAAAAAAACAAAACAACCACCCACTAAATCCTATCAGTTATCCTAATCAATTTTTTTCTCAAAATTAAAACAAAAATAAATCTCACTTGTACAAAACAGGATTCAAACTTGGAACTTAAAGGTAAGTTGGAGCCTTACCACTGAACCAACAAGCTCATTCTTATTAACAAACTAATGAGAATAAAATATAACCTATATGTGACCAGTCAAGTGTGGGAATGAAAACAATAAAACTCAAGGGAATGGATTTGAACATAAGAACTTTCACACACATACACAACACTTAGTCAATTAATCAAATTAATCACTTTACAAAATATTTGTAACACCTCTAGCCCGTATCCGTCTCCGGAATGGAGTTAAGATGTATTACCGATCAATATACAACACATAGCATACATTTAATAACATTAAGCATTTATTCTCATTCATCATTCAATACAACCACATAGTCCCTTATAAAGGCCCACGAGACCTTAAGCATGCTTTAGAAGTGGTTTGGGACTAAATCAATATCATATGAAAATTTTGGAAACTTAGAAAAATTTCAAACATACAGGGGTCACACACCCATGCAAACAAGTCGTGTGCCTCACACGGCTCCAAACACACCCGTGTCTCAGGCTGTGTGGAAACAGGGCATACATACTAACTTGGGTCACACGGCCAACCACGCCGCGTGTGTCGGCCGTGTGCCGCCGAAGTGGCCACACTGCGCGTGTAAAGTCAAGTCGTGTACTAGGCCGTGCTAAAACTACAGGGTATGTTGACTTGTACCACACGGCCAGTCACACGCCAGTGTGTGAGACCATGTGAAGCATCTGACTTCATTTTAATAACCACACTAGGTGACACACGGTTGTGTAACAAGACCGTGTGTCGCACACGACTAAGATATACGCCTGTGTCTCTGCCTGTGTGGACAAAAATAGGCCATTGGCAAGGCCAATTTGCCACCCTTATTCATGCACACCTAGACAAATAAAATGGTACCATTTCATCACACAATTAGGCAGCCAAAACATCAACCAAATGCACAATTCATACAATATCCATTTCAACCAATTTCAATACTCAATTCAATGTCATTTACCTAATCAAATACTTATCAATTCAACTTCTAAAATCATACCTCATCAAAGCATTTCTCAAGCATTTAAACTCCACAGTTCAATTTACCATGTTCATACAATACATGTCAAAATAAACCATTTCTATTAGCGAAAAAAAAAATCAACCTTAACATCATTTACAAGCCAACTCTCATGGCTATAAACACAACCAAAATACCACACCTAGCCTATACATGCCATATACCATATATACACAACTCAAAAGTACCAAATAGATGTCTGATAGTGCGATGATGTTCCCAAAAACCTCCAGATCCGAGCTAGCCTTGATTCACTATAAAACATAGAAAAATAACACGAAGTAAGCTTCATAGCTTAGTAAGCTCCTATGTAAATAACTTAATTCTTCAAATAAATGTAAATCAACCAATTTCACATTAAATACAAACCTTTCTCATATCTTAAACTTGATTAAATATCATCTCATTGAACTTTCTTTATTTAATACTCGAATAGGTTCTGTACATACCTGTATTGCCTCGTACTAACCTCTTTCTCAACCACATCATTCGTTTACCCGTTGAACCATTCGTAATAGAAATTGGATACTCAATATTCTCATACGATAAGTACCTATACCATGGCCCGTAGCCAAATCAAGGTAACTTATCCGAAAAACAATTACCATAGCCTAGAGCCAAATCATCCAATATGCATGGCCCGAAGCAAAATCGGTATAACTCGCACCCGAAGTGCTAATATCATGACCCAAAGCAAGCTTAACATGACACTAGTATCCAAATCTATTCCTAAAGTTCAACCAGGACTTCACACTTTCCGTTTCTATCATCGAATGCATTCATAGAGTCGTTTTCACAATTTGAACATAGTTCATAATCTCATAATCCCAATTTATGCAATATCAAAGCTTTTAACATAATTTTATAATGAAATTACCACATACGAGCTTACCTCGTATTTGGAATTGACAACCTTTCTTTTCTCCCAATATAATTCTGGATTCCTCTTTTCTTGATCTAAATATATTTAAAATTAACTTCTTTAATCAACCACTCACTCAATTTAGTCCAAAACATACATTTAGGCCTATTTGCACTTTAGCCCCTAAACTTTCACTTTTAATCAATTTAGTCTTTATTTCACAAATACACAAAATTCACACAATTCAACAAAACCCATGCTTGGCCGAATTACATATAGGTCCCTAGTAGCCCAAAACTTTCATTTATTTCACATTTCAACCATTCAATTTGCATATTTTGTAAATTAATCCCTATTATGCATTTTCATCAAAAATCACTTAACAAAACATGTAAAACTATCATCAAGCTTTCATATTTCAACATTAAACATCAAAGAACACATAGATTCAACAATGGCAACTCTAAAAATCTTTAACAGTTTTGAAATTAAAGGTACGGGCTAACTAGATTGAGCTGCAATGATTACAAAAACATAGAAATCATCAAAAACTGAGTCAAAACCACTTACCAATTGAGCTACCAAGTGATCGAACCCTAAAAGCTTTTCATGGATGTTTTTCTTCACTTATTTTCATCTAGAACAAAGAAGATGACTAAAATTATGGTTTTTATTTTATTTAATTAACCTTTTAATTATCATTTACCATTTTAACCATAATATTAAACTATTAAATTCACATAATGGTTGTCCAAAATTTTCCATTCATGCTATTAATGGTATATTTACAACATAAGGACCTTTGATTTATGAAATCATAGCAATTAAACACCTTTAACAAGTAGAATGCAACTTTTACATTTTACGCGATTTAGTCTTTTTTCTCAAATTGAGCAATTAAACAAGAAAATTAGCTCACAAAATTTTCACACATGCATACTATCATGTTGTAAACACATAAAATATTATTAAAATATTTTTCCAACATCAGATTTGTGGTTCCAAAACCACTGTTCTGATTTAGCTAAAACTGGGTTGTTACAACTCTCCCCCCTTAGGGATTTTCGTCCCCGAAAATCTTACCAGTGAATAAGTTCGGGCATTGTTTTCTCATAGCATCTTCAGGTTCCATGTAGCTTCTTTAACCTCTTTAACCCTGTGTCGGTGCCATAAAACTTTCACTAATGCGATTTTCTTATTTCTTAACTCTTTGATCTCATGAGCTAAAACTCGAATTGGTTATTGAACATATGACATATCAGACTGAATTTCAACCTCGGTCGGGGAAATGACATGTGAAGGGTCAAATCAGTATCGTCGAAGCATCGATACATGAAACAAATTATGTATTTTCTCTAACTCAGACAGTAAAGATAACCGATATGCCACTGGCCCCACTCGCTTGATAATCTTGTACGGTCCAATGAATCGCGGACTTAATTTTCCTTTTCGACCAAACTGTAATATCTTTTTCCATGGTGACACTTTTAAAAACACTTTATCCTCGATTTGAAACTTAATATCTCTTCGTTTCAAGTCTACGTACGATTTTGATCGATCCAATGCTACTTTCAAACTATCACGAATTACTTTCACTTTTTCTTCAGTCTCTCTGATTAGATCAACCTCGTGGATCTTATTCTCGCTAAGCTAGTCCAGTACAATGGTGTTCTACATTTACTATTGTATAGAGCTTCGTACGGTGCCATCTTAATACTCGATTGAAAGCTATTATTGTAAGCAAATTCAATTAGTGGTAGATATTTCTCCTAACTACCTTCAAACTCAAGAATGCAACAACGCAACATATCCTCAAGTATCTAAATAACTCGTTCGGATTTACCATTCGTTTGCGGGTGAAATGCAGTGCTAAAATGTAGCTTTGTACCTAAAGCTTCTTGCAATTTCTTCTAAAATCGCGAAGTGAATCTCGGATCCCTATCCGAAACAATAGATAGTGGCACTCCGTGCAATCGAACAATCTCTGAGATACACAACACAGCTAATTTATCAAGTGAATAATCTGTCCGTACAGGAATGAAATGAGCTGATTTTGTTAATTTGTCAACAACAACCTAGATCGCATCTTTCTTTCTGGGAGATAAGGGCAAACCAAATACGAAATCAATTGTTACTCTATCCCACTTCCACTCAGGAATCATGATAGGCTGTAATAAACCTGAAGGCACTTGATGCTCAGCTTTGACTTGCTGACAAATCAAACATTTCCAAACAAATTCTAAGATATCTCGTTTCATGCCGTGCCACCAATAAAGTTGTTTCAAGTCGTTATACTTTTTCTTGCTTCCCGGATGTACTGATAAACAACTACTGTGTGCTTCATTTAAAATCTTCCGAATGAATTAAAATTTCTTGGTAGACATATTCTATCATGAAACATCAAACAGTCATCAGACCCTATTTGAAACTCTAAATCAGAAGTCAACTCACACTGAGATAGTTTTGCTTGTAATTCATTATCAAATTTTTGAGCCTCACAAATTGCTGTAGAAATAACGGTCTCACTTTCAATTCAACTACTATCGAATTGTCATCAGAAAAAGCTAATTGTGTGTTCAAAGCACGTAAAGCAAATTTCGACTCAACGCATCAGCAACTATGTTCGTTTTCCCCAGATCATAGTCAATCACTAATTCATAGTCTTTTAACAATTCTAACCATCTCTGCTGCCACAAATTCAAATCTTTCTAAGTCATCAAATATTTCAAACTTTTTGGTTGGTATAAATATGGCATTTCTCAACAAACAAGTAATGACGCCAAATTTTCAATGCGAACACTATCACGGCTAACTCTAAATCGTGCATCTAATTCTTTTTGTGTGGCTTCAACTGTCTCAAGGCATAAGCTACAACTTTGCCTTTCTGCTTCAAAACACAACCCAGGCCATTTAACGATGCATCACTGAAAACTATGAATTCTTTACCTGACTCAGGCTGAACTAACACTGGTGCCTCTGTCAATAATGCTTTCAACTGCTTGAAGCTCTGCTAACACTTTTCTGACCACTCAAATTTAACATCTTTTTGAAGCAATCGTGTCATCGGAGTCGCAATCATTGAGAAGCCTTTCACAAATTGTCTATTATAATCAACTAGTCCCAGAAAACTACGGACTTCAGATACATTTCTCAAAGGCTTCCAATCTATAATCGCAAAAATTTTGCTCGGGTCAACTCAGATACCCACAATTGAAACTAAATGTCCTAGAAAACCAACCTCTTGTAGCCAAAACTCACATTTGCTGAATTTTGCAAACAACTGTTTATCTCTCAAAGTTTGTAGCACGATTCTCAAATGCTCAGCATGCTCAGATTCATTTGGAGAGTAAAATAAAATATCATCAATAAACACAACTACGAATCAGTCTAAGTACGGTTTGAAAATCTGATTTATCAAGTCCATAAAAATAGTAGGTGCATTTGTTAGTCTGAAAGGCATAACAAGAAATTCGTAATGTCCGTACCTTGTTCTAAATGCAGTCTTTGGCACATCTGAGTCTTTAACTCGCAACTAGTAATAACCCAATCTCAAGTTAATTTTTAAAAACACTGTTGCCCCTTTTAACTGATCAAACAAATCATCTATTCATGGTAAAAGGTATTTATTTTTTATCGTCACTTTGTTAAGCTGTCGATAGTCTATACACATTCTCATCGTGCCATCTTTCTTTTTCACAAATAACACCGGTACACCCTAAGGAGAGAAACTCGGTCTAGCAAAACCTTTATCTGTCAACTCTTGCAACTGAACTTTCAATTCTTTTAACTCTGTCAGAGCCATTCTATACGGAGCTATCAATATTGGCGTTGTTCCCTGTACTAATTCAATACCAAACTCAACCTCTCTGATAGCTGGTAAACCCGGTAACTCTTTTGGAAACACATTTGGATACTCGCACACAAATGGTACTAATTCAATCTTTGTTTCTATAACTTTCGTATCAAGTACATATGCAAGATAAGCTTTACACCCCTTTCTCACAAACTTCTGAGCTAACATAGACGAGATCACAACTGGCAAACTACTCAGATCATCAGATTCAATTCTAATAGTCTCATTATTCTAACATTTCAGTTCAATTGTCTTTCATCTACAATTCACTATAGCATCATGCATCGTTAGCCAATCCATACCAAAAATCACATCAAATTCATCGAATGGCAACAACATCAGATTAGCCAGAGAAAAGAAATCCTGATACATTAACGGACAATTCTTGCAGACTTTGTCAACCAAAACACATTTGCCTAAGGGGGTTGATATTCTAATCACAAATTCAGTAGACTCTACAGGAAAAGTCTTACTAGATACTAAATTCATGCATATATAAGAATGAGTTGATCCTGGATCTATCAATGCAATCACATTAGTATCATAAAGAGTGAAAGTACCAATGATAACATTTGGAGATGACAATTCTTCGCGAGCACGAAAAGCATAGGCTCTGGCAGGTACTCTGGCCTCAGACCTCACAGCTGAATCCTTTGTCGTCCCTCTACTACCACTTACATTTCCAACAACTCTAAGGGGTCTGCCTCTATTCGACGTGTTACTTGGTCTCGCATTTTAAACTTTACTTTTCTCATCTAGCTCAGGGCAATCTCGAATGAAGTGGTCTAACGAACCACATTTGTAACAAGCTTTATTATGTTTATTCCAACATTCTCTGAATTGTTGTCTCCCACACTGCTGACACGCGGGTTTGTTGTCTCTCACATTGCCAACACTCGGCACTGATGTGGCTTGAGCTTTAGAACCTAAGTATTGTTTTCTACGATCTCTGTTATAATATTCATTTGAAGCATTTGGGAGAGCATACGAATCTCTGAATTTCTAGGAAGAATATTGATACGACTTACTCATTGATCTTTTTCTCGAGTCTCGAGTCTCTAGCCTCTGAATCTGCTTTTCTCTTTTCTTTACTAAGAGCCTCGGCTTTGCAGGCCCTTTCAACCAGAACGACAAATTCTTTCAACTCTAGAATTCCAACTAGAAGTTTTATATCTTCGTTCAGCCCATCAACAAACCGCTTGCACATTCTTTCTTAAATAGACACATACTCTCGAGCATACTTGCTTAATCATACGAATTCTCTTTCATACTCAGTAACAGTCATTCTGCCTTGTTTTAACTCTAGAAATTCTTAATGCTTTTGATTAAGGAATCACTGACTTATATATTTCTTTCGAAACTCCATCTGAAATAATTCCCAGGTAACTTGTTCTTTGGGAACCACAGATAATAACGTGTTCCACCATTGATACGCGGTGTCTCTCAGCAAAGATACAACACATTTAATACATTCATTAGGAGTACAAAACAATTCATCGAATCGTATTCTAGAGCCAGAACTCACCTCTCTCAGCATCATCATCAGCAGTAGCTCGAAACTCTTCAGCCTCGTGTTTACGAATTTTATCTACTGGCGGCTTATTCCACCGTATTGGATCTACAACTAGAGGAACAACAGGGATTTGTTAAGGAATAGGTGGGGGTAGAGGTTGTTGAGTAGCCGAATTCATTTGAACGAACTCCATGAACCATTCGTTCATCATTTGGAAAAAGGCTTGCTTAGCCTCTCCCTCGTGGCTACTCGTTACATGTCTAGAATTCGAAGGCGCTGCCTCTTGAGCGGGAACGGGCGCGTTACTCTCTATATCATGGGCTACAGCATTTTCAAGATCCATTACTATATAAAAACACAATTTAAGCTGTCAGGAATCATCACACTATCGCAGAGTATATATGGCATGTATAGCTAGACTCTCACAGAAACTACGTTAATCCTAGAATCGACTAAACCGTAGCTTTGATACCAATAAAATGTAACACCCCTAACCCGTATCCGTCACCAGAATGGAGTTAAGAGCTATTACCGATCATTATACAACATATAGCATACATTTAACAACAGTAAGCATTTATTCTCATACATCATTCAATACAACCACATAGTCCCTTATAAATGCCTACGAGACCTTAAGCATGCTTTAGAAGTGGTTCGGCACTAAATCAATATCATACGAAAATTTTGGAAACTTAAAAAAATTTCAAACATACAGGCCGTGTGCCTCACACGGCTCTAAACACGTCCGTGTCTCAGGCCGTGTGGAAATAGGGCATATATACTAACTTAGGTCACATGGCCAACCACATGCCCGTTTGTCCAGCCCGTGTGCCTTTCGATGTGGCCACACACGTCTGTGTGCCAAGACGTGTACTAGGTCGTGCCAAAACTATAGGTTATACTTGTGAAAGCCCTAATTTGACCCTAGTCGAAAAGTAGTTTCGGGACCACAAAATCGAGTCTTAAAAATACTTAACTGTTAAATTCTATGCCTATGATATGTGTAAATGCATTTGTGAAAGTCTCATGCTTTGATTATTGTCATTTGTATGTGAAAATTTTAAATAGGATTTAAATGAGACATTTGTGAAATATGACAGGTAAATTTTAAGGTGGTCTTTTTATGCATGTTGTTAAAAAAATGGACTTGCATGTCTAATTAGCCATTTAGAGATAGTGGCCGGCCATGATAATGATTAACTCATATAATATGCATTTTCTTTTAATTTGTTTATTAACATTTTATATACAAAAATGAATTAATGAATAAGGAAATAAGTGAAAATTTGGGTGAAGAAAACAAAGCTTCATCTTTGTCTTCTTGGCCGAATTGAAAGAAAGAATTGGGGCAAAAACATTCGGTCACTTGAAGCTTGAAGAAGGTTAGTAAATTTTGTTAGTTTTGAAATTTTAAGCTTAGTTTAAGTTAATTAACTAGTTTTATATTTAGCCCATTTGAAAACTTTGAAATTTGGATGTTGGTTTGAGCTTTCGGTTGTGGTTGTCAAGGGAGGAGATGAGATTTTGTTTGTCTTGAACAATTGTTTGGTATATAAGTGTTAAATGTGAGCAAATGCCGTTTGGGTAATTGAAATAAATAATTAGAGGTTTAATTATCAAAAGGTTCGACTATGTATATGATTTTTAAGGTATAATTTTGAATAATATAAGTAATGTTATGCATAGGTTTCGGCTTTGATATTATCTTTATAAGTATAATTAGTTCAATTTGATAATAAGGTATGAGGTGATAAGTAAAATTGTTATGGTGGCTTAGGTTTAATGACATTCGGCTATGGATTATAAGTGTTAGCTAATTCGGTATAAGAGTATAAGTGTTAATTACTTTGTCTTTGAAGTCTTGAAGAATAGGTTGTGGTTAATTAAAGTGATGAAGGTTAAATCTTTAAGTTTGGTTAAACTGGGCATTCGGCATTTCTTATGACATTAGATATAAGTGTATGAAAGGTTAAGTTTAAGTAGTTGGTGCGTTAAAATGTTGGTGATTTGGGTGCTACCTATGGTTGATTTAGGTACGGTCTTTGCATGAGTAAAAATATACTTATGGAAATGGTTATTATATTTCTACTAAAGTGTCACTAAATGCATTTATGTTAAGGAATATTCAGCTATGTTATATATACATATATATATATTGAAATGATTATAATGGATGATATGTAAGAGTAGTTTCGGTTTGTTAAATATGCGGTATGTGTATGGCAAATTGTATAACTATGATGCATTGAAGTTACCCTATATGATCGAGTAGATAATTAGATTATTAGTAGTATATATATATATGTAATTTTTATTTATTCATGGTAACTTGGCATGTGGATTGGGTATATGTTAGTCAATATATGCATTGGAGGTGATGTGTTAAAATAATTAGGTATACGGTTTGGTTTCATTATTGAGTATAAGGGTTAAGTGCTTTAAATTGCCTTTGATGTTCGAAATGATTAAACAAATTTATTGGTTTAAATTAAGCTTAAGAGCAAAGAGGAGCTAGATCCAATAAGGGAAAGGAGAAAGCAGTCGAATAGCCTATTCACAACTATTCAAAAATATCCGAGGTAAGTTTTTGAGTAATAGAACTTAGCTTATGATTTGATAAAATCTATATATATAAGCATAATAAATATAATTTGTGTGTATGACTTGTAGCCAAATAATTATAGAAATCATGTTGAATAGCGAAACAAAATTGTGTTCTTGGTATGTGGCTATTGAACCGAAAGTGGAATGGTTGATAACCATGTTGTACTTGTGTTCTAGTAATGTAATTGGAATGCCAATGTGTTATGATATATATATATGTGTGCATAATAATTGTGGTTTGTATCCGGGCTAAGTCCCGAAGGAATTCGTGCTAGTGTTATACCCGGGCTAAGTCCCGAAGGCATTCGTGCTAGCATAATATCTGGACTTCAGGCATGCAGCTATGTCTTTGGAATTATATCCGGGCTTAAAGTCCCGAAGGCTTTGTGCTAGTGACTGGACTCGGGTTTTAACCTAGTAGGCTTAACATCGGTGATTCGAGTAAGGTTATGAATTAAATTTTCGAGGTAACTACTATTAATTATGTATTATACAGTATAAAGGCCAAGTACGTATTTTGTACACATAAGTGAACCGATAATTAATTGAAATAGTATTAACAAGGAATGAAATATATATGTATATAAATATATGTATGGATGACTACCGTATCTACGAATATGAGAATGGCCATTTCGGATGATGTCCATTATTATATGAAAGTATACGACTTAAATTAATTATATAAGCCACGTTGATGATCGAAGTATGTGTTGTAAATTTCTTTATGTTTGCATATATATATGTATTTTCAGGCAAGTGATATAAAGTTGATTTTGAGTTTGGTGTTTCGTAATGTTGATTTACATGACAAGTTTTTATTTGTTTGAATTACTTAAAACTTACTAAGCCTCGAAAGCTTACTCTGTTTCTTATTTCTCTGTTTTATAGATTATCAATATTGGCCACCGACTCGTGGATCGTCAGCGAATCTTCATACTATCGACCTTTTTGGTATAGTTATATTTTGGACTCGATATGGCATGTATAGATTTGGCTGTTGACGAATATGTTTTGTATTTGTAAATATTTTAGCCATATGAAAATGGCATTTATAACTCAAGGTTCAGTATGTATTCAGCTAAATTTCTGCTTTTATTGTTAATTTTGTGAATGAAAAATTAAATGTTTAACTCAATAATACCTTATAGCCTAAACCGGCGGTCGGACTTAGGCTTAGGGTGTTACAATACTGACTTGTACCACACGGCCAGTCACACGCCCATGTGTGAGACCGTGTGGAGCGTACTGACTTCATTTTAATAACCACACCAAGTGACACATGGCCGTGTAACATGACTGTGTGTCACATACGACTAAGACACACGTCCATGTCTCTGCCCGTGTGGACAAAAATAGGCCATTTGCAAGGCCAATTTGCCACCCTTATTGATGCAGACCTAGACAAATAAAATGGTACCATTTTATCACACAATTACGCAGCCGAAACATCAACCAAATGCACAATTCATACAATATCCATTTCAACCAATTTCAATACTCAATTCAATGCCATTTACCTAATCAAATACTTATCAATTCAAATTCTAAAATCATACCTCATCAAAGCATTTCTCAAGCATTTAAACTCCACAATTTAATTTACCATGTTCATACAATACATGTCAAAATAAACCATTTCTATTAGCCAAACATACATCAATGTTAACATCATTTACAAGCCAACTCTCATGGCTATAAACACAACCAAAATACCACACCTAGCTTATACATGCCATATACCATATATACACAACTCAAAAGTACCAAATAGATGTCTGATAGTGCGATGATGTTCCCAACAACCTTCGGATCCAAGCTAGCCTTGATTCACTATAAAACATAGAAAAATAACACGAAGTAAGCTTCATAGCTTAGTAAGCTCCTATGTAAATAACTTAATTCTTCAAATAAATGTAAATCAACCAATTTCACATTAACTACAAACAATTCTCATGTCTTAAACATGATTAAATACCATCTTATTGAACTTTCTCTATTTAATACTCGAATAGGTTATGTACTTACCGGTATCGCCTCGTACTAACCTCTTTCTCAACCACATCATTTGTTTACCCGTTGAACCATTCGTAATAGAAATTCGATACTCAATATTCTCATACGATAAGTACCTATACCATGGCCCGTAGCCAAATCAAGGTAACTTATCCGAAAAACAATTACCATAGCCTAGAGCCAAATCATCCAATATGCATGGCCCGAAGCAAAATCGGTATAACTCGCACCCGAAGTGCTAATATCATGGCCCAAAGCAAGCTCAACTTATCATTTAATAACATGACACTAGTATCCAAATCTATTCCTAAAGTTCAACCGGGACTTTACACTTTCCATTTCTATCATCGAATGCATTCGTAGAGTCGTTTTCACAATTCGAACATAGTTCATAAACTCATAATCACAGTTATGCAATATAAAAACTTTTAACATACTCTTATGATGAAATTACCACATACGAACTTACCTCATATTTGAAATTGACAGATCGGATCAACTACTCGATAACCTTGTTTTTCCCCCGATCTAATTTCGGATTCCTCTTTTCTTGATCTAAATATATTCAAGATTAACTTCTTTAATCAACCACTCATTCAATTTAGTCCAAAACATACATTTAGGCCTATTTGTACTTTAGCCCCTAAACTTTCACTTTTAATCAATTTAGTCCCTATTTCACAAATACACAAAATTCACACAATTCAACAAAACCCATGCTTTTTCGAATTACATATAGGTCCCTAGTAGTCCAAAACTTTCATTTATTTCACATTTCAACCACTCAATTTGCATTTTTCACAAATTAATCCCTATTATGTATTTTCATCAAAAATTATTTAACAAAACATGTAAAACTATCATCAAGCTTTCATATCTCAACATTAAACATCAACGAACACATAGATTCAACAATGGAAACTCTCAAAATCTTTAACAGATTTGAAATTAAAGGTATGGGTTAACTAGATTGAGCTACAACGGTTACAAAAACATAGAAATCATCAAAAATCGAGTCAAAACCACTTACCAATTGAGCTACCAAGTGACCGAACCCTATAACATTTTCATGGATATTTTTCTTCACTTATTTTCAGCTAGAACAAAGAAGACGACTAAAATTATGGTTTTTATTTTATTTAATTAACCTTTTAATTATCATTTACCATTTTAACCATAATATTAAACCATTAAATTTACATAATGGTTGTCCAAAATTGTCCACTCATGCTATTAATGGTATATTTACAACATAAGAACCTTTGATTTATTAAATCATAGCAATTAAACACCTTTAACAAGTAGAATGCAACTTTTGCATTTTATGCGATTTAGTCTTTTTTCTCAAATTGAGAAATTAAACGATAAAATTAGCTCACGAAAATTTCACAAATACATACTATCATGATATAAATACATAAAATAATATTAAAATAATTTTCTGACATCAAATTTGTGGTTTCAAAACCACTGTTCCGATTTAGCTAAAATCGGGCTGTTACAATTTTCTCCAATCTTAACTTAAAAACAAGATGTGACGACTCTCTCGGTTCACTAAGCCAATTCCTTCTAATCTGATTTTTGGGATGTGACAACAACGACGACACAACATCAGGGACTAATCCGTAATTTTTTCTTTTTCTCGATTATCTTTCGATTGACTCATTTCTCGATCTAAATGATAATTCATTTCAATTATCAATTCAAAATATCTTTTAATACCCTATTGGATGTATATGACAATTCAATCTAATTTTACAAAAGTTTCCTAAAATTTTATATTTTATTCAATTTAAACCAGAAATTGCTATAACTTTCAAATTTGAGCTTCGATTTACAATTCAATTTAGATTTCATTCTTCAATAGCCCTATATTATCAATAATTATAGAAATTTCATGTCAATCTCGAAATATTTACACTTTAGTCTTTATATTCAAAATTAACAATTCTCACTTTACAAATTAGCCATTTTTCATATCTAAGCTTAAAATCTAACAATTTGGTATTAAAAGCTTCAAGATTCAACAATAGTAACCTTTGTGAACTTTAACAGTTTTGGAGAATAACACACGTGTTAACAAGATCAAGCTTCCTTGATCTCAAAAACATAAAAATTACGAAAAACGGGTTAAGAAACACTTACCATACAAGGGGGCGAATGTATTGAAGCTAAAACAATGGCTTCCTTATTCTTTTCTTTTGTTTTGCGGTGATTGAAGAAAGATGAACAATTGTTTCATCATTTCCCAATTTTTATTTTTTATTTTTATTTTTAATTTTTTAATAATTTTATAAGCCAAAAGGTCACTAATTTCCATTATAAATTCAAAATGACATATTTTTCATTTTGGACCTTTGTTTAATTATTAGTTTAGTCCTTCCACAATTAAAAATCTATAGTAATTAAATATTTACCATTTTTACAATTTATCCCTTGTACCTTAATTACTCACAAATTCGGTAAAATTACTAATCAAAAATCCAATTCATCTATAAAATAACTTTGTAAATATTTAATAAAAAATCTACAGGCTCAATTTATGGAAACGAGGTCCCAACATCTCTTTTTCTAGCACCGCTGACTTCAAGATCGCTACACTTATACCTTAACTAACTATTCAGTTAACAAATAAAAAAAAACTACACTTACCACCGTCGATCATCATTAAAAACCACCAAATAAGTAAGAACAATGGTTTAATAACCATCGTGGTCCTCAAACCTTTTATGATTTAGTCCCTGAACCTTAATTAATCACTAATTCAACCGAATTACTAATCCATAATTCAATTCGCTTACAAAATAACTCCTTAAATATTTAATAATAATATTTACAGACTCGATTTGTGAAACGAAGTCCCAAAATTGTATTTTTTTTAACACCGCTGACTTTTGGGGTGTTACATTTCTTGTTCATATTGAGAAAATGCATTCACTATGGATAGCAATACATGGAATCTATTTTTCTATTTGTTGTTTTGATTCATTCAATGTATCGGTTCAAATGCAATCTGTATAGGGTTATGTTAAGCTACTAGAGGAACTAGTTGAACATATATAATTAAGGCTCAAATAATTTGTAATTAAGTTCTGTCTCTTCGTCTATTAATTACAATATTATTTAATCATGGAGTCAATCCATTAAAAGTACCATGAATGAACTCTCCCTTATTATATGTCATTACAAAAGCAACTTCATTTTATGTTTGTCCAATGATCTTGTCATATGTGTGTTACCCTTATATGATAATCATTACATCTTACTTCATGAAAAAGTCAATTACTAACACATAGTAATTAAAATTAGAACAATGACTCATGCCAAGTTACTTTTTCATCGACTATGCAATGCTGATAAGAGGATACCTTTTACCTTTTATTGGGTTATGAATTCCATTTTTGTAAGTAAAGTTATGTTATACATAAGCTGTATACCCAATATATCAATTTTTGGATCTATTATCAATTGAACTCGGGCTTTTGATATATTAAAGTATACGAGTTACATACAAATAATCAATTACTTACTTAAGATTGATAAGTCACACATGAACATCACAAGTGAATAAGATAAATTCAACTTTTGACATGTTTGGTGTATTGTCAGTCTAAACAATCACACCTATGTCTCTATCTTTTTAGGAATCATCCGCTCCAATGCCTAATGTAAGGTATCTCCCCAATTAGACTTGATTAACATCATAATAGTTACTAGAATCAATTTGCTCAATTTTCATTCTTCAAACTATAAACCATTTAGATTTTTTATTCATATAAGTTGTCTTCTAATATTATGATTTGAATGCATAATGTAACTTAATATTAGTTAAACGTTGGGCAATCAGTGAGTCGATATTTACTTATGCATTTTACTTTTTATGCAAAAACCATTGAGAACATATACAAAAATAATAATGTAAATGATGGAATAATATGAAACAAATATGTCCAAAAAATTACAAGCATTAACGATGAAATAACCATACTAGACACTAAATCTTAACATATCTCTAAAATTTAAATTTATTATTTAACCTATTTCATTAAAATAAAATATCTTAGCACCTAACTTCTTTTTCTTTTTGAATAACCAACTTCGTGGCTAAATCAGCCTTATATGTCATCTTTTTTTTTTTTGTTCGCCTTTTAGGTTTTTTTTTTTAAAATTAAGGAAATAGGCCGATTTTGGAGAGAGTGAGTGAAAGCGCGTCCAGTGGGGCATGCTTTCTACCAACGGTCATTTTTTTTTTGAATGTTGGCAATGATAAAATTTTTGAAGGGCCTCAATGGTATTTTTTTTCCTATAAATACCAGTCAATTTCATTCTTTTCACTCAAATCCAACTCAATCAATTCTTTCTAAACTCTCAACTCTCTCAATTCTCTCAATTTTCTCAAGTTTTGTTCTAAATTTCCCGATATGCTTGTTTAAAAATATTGTAGATTTATTTAATTATTTCGTATATTATTCGTTTCGATTAAGTTTTCACAAATGACAACCTCTCTTATTCGTTTCGACAACAAACACATTTCTGCCACTCAAGCGATAATGGTAAGACAAAATTTTAAATTTCATTATTTTCAATCAAGTTAATTTTAAAGTATTTTATTTTTAAAATATTTTAAAATATTTTTTTTGTCTATATAAATAGGCGGATGACCGTGTTTTGGAAGGATTCATACATAATTTGTCAAAGGGCCCAATCACTAAAATTTATGGTTACTTGTAAGATACAAGATTCTTGCATACATCTCATATGCTCGAGAGCTGCAAACTCGATCCTACACTCATCAGCACGTTGATGGAAAAATGGGGGCCCGAGACACACTTTTCATCTTCCATGCAACGAGTGTACAATCACACTTGAGGACGTAGCTTTACAACTCGGTTTAATGGTGGGTGGGTTAGTCGTCATGGGGTCAACGGTCATTCTTGGTAAAAAGGACCTTTGCGAGGCATTTTTGGGGAAAGTGTCGAATAAGTTTTACGATGACCAAATAGATATGAAGTGGTTGGAAAACCTAACCTTAACAAAAATTAAAAAAAAATTCTAACCCTAGGAGAGAGTAAGTGTGAAAGCGCATCCAGCTGGACGTGCTTCTACACACTCTCTCCAAAATCGATCTCTTTCCTTAATTTAAAAAAAATGACCTAAAAAGTAAAATAAAAAAATAGCATATAAAACTAATTTAGCCCAACTTCATGGTCTACTACTGAAAAAAAAAAGTTACAATTAAGACTATCAAATGTCTTATATTTTAATGTCTACATTTATTTTTTCTAAATTATAATTTTAATTATATATTAATATGCTTAAAGTTCTTAAAACACTTTTTAACCATTTGTATTAAAAATATGAAAATTATTATTTCATAATGAAGAAATTTATTGAGATTCACTGTATATTTTTTTAACCAAATTCTGTGCAATTTTGGTGGCGAAACATTTGATAGTTTTAATTGTAAAATTTTATATTAACTATATTAATTTGGTTTGATGGTTTTTTTCGCCTTGAAAATTTTAAAAAAAAAATCAATTAAGCTCCTTCAAACCTTTTGTACCTAATTGAGTGTTTGAACTAATAAAATTGGTCAAATAGATCCTTTAACTAATGTTGACTGTTAGAACACTAATGTACCCATTAATAGCACTGGCATTGTGCTTTATGTCAGCGACATTGCTAACATGGCATTGCCATGTCAGTTGCCACATCAGCAAAAATAAAAATTAAAAGGAATATTTTTAATTTTTACTAGTATTAACCTAGACATATGGTTGTTTATGTTCATTTATTTCAAAGTTTAATTTTTTAAACTTATTTTTAAAAATTTTATGAATTTGTAAAACATTATTAAAATTTATAAAATATTAAATAAAATTAAAAATTACAAAAAAATTAATAATTAATAATCATTTAAAAGTTAAGTCTAGATTCATTTAAGGTTATTTTTTCTAAATTATATAAAGTTTAAAAAATATTAAAAATTAGTCATCTTTAAAATTTTGATATTTGTATCAATGTTTTAATTCTATTGGTACCTTTTAGGATATATATAAAAAATAAATAAATTTTAAAAATAAATAAATTTAATTTTATTAATCATACATGTAAAGTTTTTTTTTTTTTTAATGTATGGATATATCCAATTAAAAAATGTATATCAATTATTTTATTACATGTGTAACCTAAAAGGTGTATCAATTATTTTCTTACATGTGTAGCTTAAAAAGTTTAAATAATTGGATATTGTAACAGCCCGATTTAGGGCCTAGTCGGAAAGTGGTCTCGGGACCACAAATCCAAAGTTAGAAAAATTATTTTATTATTATTTTGATGTTATAGCATGATTATAGGAGTGCATGAAAAATTTGGTGAGTTAGTTTTAACATTGTGAGCCCAATTGTGAAAAATGACTAAATCGCATAAAGTGCAGAAGTCCTAATTTGATAGCTAAAGGTGTTAAATTGCCATGGAACCAAAATTGGGGGTATTTAAAGGGCAATTAGACCCTTTTTCTATAGGGTGGCCGGCCATAGGAGACAAATTGTAGAGAAGGTCAAAATTAGGTGAAGCTTAGGTCACCAATTTTGACTAGTTGTAATATTAAATAAAACAAAGGCCACATCCTCTTTATTTTTCTTCTTCTTCACCGATTTTTACCAACCATAGGAGGGTTTTGAAAGCTTGAAATTTTTAGCAACTTGAAGCACTCACAAGTAAGTGATTTCCATGTCCTTTGTTGATGATTTTTGCATTTTTGAGACCCTAGAAGCTTGATCTTTCAAATGAGGGGTCTATTTTACAAAATGATTAAGATTCTAGGGTTTTTCCATTAATTGAATTGTAATGGTTTCTGAGTTTTTATGGAAGAAAATAAGTCTTGGTTGTTGAATGAACAACTTTTGTGAAGGAGTTTTCATAGAAAACCCTTATAGGACCATTTTGCAAAGTTTGTGAAATAAGTGATAAATGTGTGAAATAGTGGGAATTTGAAGTAGCTTTAAGACTGAAAAGGGTTCGACTAAACTTAAGATGCGATGAAATTTGATAAAACTCAATTTTTGAGCATTGGGGTAAAATGGTCATTTTGTCAAAGTCTAGGGGCAAAATGGTCAATTTACCAAATATGTGAATTCTTAATTGCTTAATTTTATTTAGTGATTAAATAAGTGCATTTTGCTATTATAGATCAAGAATTACCAAATCTGAACCTAGACTAGGGGAAAGCAAAGCAAATCGACTAAACCGACTAGTCGCCACATTTTGTAACCCGAGGTAAGTTGTATGTAAATAATACAACTACATTGTTATATATGTGTTTGAATTGTCATTGTATTGATATAGCATGAATTACTTGATTGTGGAATTGAGAATGTATAATGATAATTGAGATAGTAGAACTCCCGTTGGAACCTTAGGAAGTAAATCGAATATTCATGCCATGACATTTGGGTCACTTGTGTGAGATAGTGTAAGACCATGTCTGGGACATGCATCGGCCACATTATGAGAGCCAGTGTAAGACCATGTCTGGGACATGGCATCGGCATTGAGACGAGTGTTAGCGTAAGACATGTCTGGGACATGCATCGGCCTCGAGACGTAAGCTAGTGTAAGACATGTCTGGGACATGCATTGGCTACAAGTAGTGTCAGTGTAAGATCATGTCTGGGACATGGCATTGACACGGATATACGAGAGCTAGTGTAAGACCATGTTTGGGGCATGGCATCCGCCTCGACGATGATAGCTAGTGTAAGACCATGTCTCAGACATGGCATTGGCACCTTACCCACGTTTGAGGCTTAATGAATATTCGATAGTGTTCCTAATGGTTCAACGGTGAGAGTTATGATTTCAAGTTAACGAGCAAAGTATAATCGTGTTGTGAATGGTACAGGTACCTATTTGGTATTTATGAAATGTGAGCTCAATATAGACTATATGATGTGTATTAAATATTAATGAGTAAGTTTTGCTTATGCCCACTTGTGTATTTTGAGCTTGTTGATGAATGGTAAAGTTGTGTTGTATATCTATTTATGTGCAACTTACTAAGCTTTATGCTTACTCCCTCTCTTTTTCCTTTTTCTTATAGTGCCACCTATCTAGGTCAAGGATCAACGGAAGTCAGAGATATCGATCGCACTATCAATCGAAGCTTTCGGTATAGTTTGATTTATATTTTTGAATATGACATGTATAGAGAACTAGACTTGTGTTTTGTATTATTATTAGCTTGGCCAAATGTGTTGGCTTGGGATAAATCCCTTATTTTGTATTAAGCCTCGAATGATGGCTAATATTCATTTTGATTTATATGGAATGATGTTATTTTCATGGTTGAGTAAATTGCACAAATGGAATGTTGTCTATTGTGGCTGATTTGGTTGCATGAGATAGTATTATATTGGTTTTGGTTGTTATTGTGTAGGTTGTGTAAGTAAGGATGGCCAAGAGGCTTGGTAAATAGTGCTATATTGTCCACACGGGTAGACACACGGGTGTGTGTCTAGGCCGTGTATGACACATGGTCTGCCCCATGGGCATGTGGTCCAACCGTGTGTCCCCTGCACGTAAAAATTTCAAGTTAGTATGCATGATAGTAAACACACAGGCAGAGACACGACCGTGTGTCTCAGCCGTGTGAATGACACGGCCTAGCACACTGGTGTGTGCCTTGGCCGTGTGACATTTTGGGGTTGCTGACGTCAGATACAGAATTTCCAGGTTTTTGCACACGGGCTAGGACAAGGGCATGTCATGGACGTGTGAAGGACACGGGCTAGGGACATGGGCGTGTGTCAGGCCGTGTAAAAACCCTTGTAGGTGTGCATTTAGAATTATTTCTACACGGGTGGAGGATACGGGCGTGTCCTTGTATTGCTTAGGCCGTGTGGGGCACACGGGCCACTAGCACGACCATGTCGAAATGGTCACACGGGCGTGTTGCCCCTCCCACACGGGCGTGTGCCCCTATGTCAAGTGTCATTTTCTAAAGTTGGCTAAAGGACCCGAATTGGTCCCGAATGAATTCTAATGTGTGTTTTGGGCCTCGTAGGCCCATATTAAGGATGTGTTGATAAGTTTGAGGAAGTTTTAAATTTGCCCAAGTCTTAGAGACTCGGAAATGGTTGTAAGCACGAGTTCAAGATAGGTAACGCCTCGTATTCAGTCCCGGCGTAGGATACGGGTATGTGGTGTTTCAGATATATTCATACATTTAAAAAAAAAAACTTTACACAAACTATTAATAAAATTAATATTTATTTATATTTATTTTTTTTCTAAAATATATTTATTTTTTATACATTTTAAAAGGCATCGATAGAATTAAAACATTGATACACATTTAAATTTTTTAAAGAAAATTAATTTTTAATATTTTTCAAACTTTATATAATTTTGAAATAATTGTTTTAAAGAATCTAAACATATGGTTGTCAATATTTTAGATTAATTTTGGACTTAAATTTTAAATGATTTTATTACTTTTTAAAATTTCTTGAACTTTTTGAATTTTATTTACTATTTTATAATTTTTAATAATTTTTTTTACAAATTTATAAAATTTTTACAAAATTAAATCTTTTAAAAGTATTTTCTTTAATGTTTTTAAAAAACTTAATCTTTGGAACAAATAAACCTAGACAACCATATGCCTAAGTTCATTCCAATAAAAAAATTTATTCCTTTTAATTTTTTATTTTTAAAAAAATTAATTTTTTTGATGTGACAGTTGACTTGGTAGTGCCATATCAGCAACTTTCACAGACATGAAGCACCATGACAGTGTCGTTAGTGGTCACATCAATGTTCTAATGATCAACATTGGTAAAAGGGCTTATTTGGCTAATTTTGCTAGTTCAGGAGTTCAATTGGGTGTAAAAAGTTCAAAAGGCTTAATTGATTTGTTTTTTTAAAAAAATTCAAGGGCCAAAAATACCATTAAGCTAATTAGCATTCCAAATAAAATAAGACATAATGCCAAAAATAGCCCCTAACATTTGGCTATTTGGTCACTTTGACCCTTTACATATTTTTTTTCACTTTGGCCCCTAATTTTTTTTTTTTTTTTTTTTGTCAAATTGGTCTATTTTTGGTCAAAATATATATATATATATATATATATATATATATATATATATATATATATATATATAAAGGGCCAAAGTGACCAAACAACCAAACGTTAGAAATTTTTTTGGCATTATACCTAAAAATAAACATATTACTTTCCTTATTACATAGCGTAAACACAACCTAATCAATAAGGTCTAGAAGAGCTAGTAATAAAGATATTGTCTTTGTAAAAATACTAAATTTAAGATTTATATTCCAAATAAATAAATATTAAAATTTATAAGCCGAATAAATAATTATTAAAATATGAAAACTAATTTCATTTTTTTCTTTTATACAGGAAATTTAATCTGAAAGTAGAGCTCTTCAAAAAAAATATTTTTTTTTCTTAATAGCACAGAAAAAGAGAAAAAAAAGTTGGGTGTTAGGATTTTTCTTAATGAGAAAACTAGAATTTAGAAATATTTGTTTTATCCAAAAATTGAGTATTTTAATTATAATCATTTTCATTATAAAAGTTGTGACTAACAAATAAAAAAACCTCCAAATTAACGAAAACAAATGTCCTAAATTACTCTATCATAGCTTAACCAATGAAAATTATAAAGTCGAAGCGCAATATAAGTGGGCATTTGATCAACGACAATGATTGTTTATTTAGGTAAGTTTTGTTTGCTAAAACTTTATTCTTGTAATTTTTAGTATTTGTTTTACAAAAATGATTTGTTAAGTCACAATGAGTCAATATAAGATTTTCAAAATCGTAAATATTACTGAATTAAAACCATCGTCTTTTAAAAGCAATTCAAAAATAAGATTTGTTAATTTCAAATATTTGATATAGTTGTGAAAATATTACCGTTAAAAGTTAAAATATTTGTTTTAAACGTTACATTGCAAAATAACAATTACACAAGCAATACAATCACTATTAAATTAGTTAATCCAAATAATATTTAAGTAATTTAAATTAAATATATAAGTCATATATTAGATATTAGTAATATAATAACAATTACTATTAGCTTGATAATAACAATTACCATCAAATCTATCCATCTATGCATTTTTAATATTACAAAAATTTAATATTGATTTTTTATAGTTTTGAATCATAGAGAAGAACCAAAAATGAAATTGAAATTGCATGCATTCTAAAAGTTAGATATTGAATTTTTTTGTACGAGCTTCGAAATTTTGGTAAATATCGGAAACTTTGGTATGAACTTGGAGTTTGGATATTTTGGTATGAGCTTACAAATTTTAGTTTGAGCTCGGAGCTCATCATAGGATAAACCATTTAGAATTAATTTTTATTATTTTTATTTAATACTTATTTTTATAGTTTTAAATCATAGATAAGAATAAAAAAAATGAAATTGCATGCGTTCTAAAAGTTGGATATTAGATATTTTGATATGAGCTTTGAAATTTTGGTGTGAACTTGGAGCTCACCATAGAAGCTCGTGTCAAAATTTTCAAGCTCATGTCAAAATATTCGATCTCCAACTTTTAGAATGCATGCAATTTCAATTTTTTTTATTCTTAACTATAATTTGAAACTATAAAAAATAAATATTAAATAAAAGTAATAAAAATTTAATTCTAAATGGCTTATCCTTTTTTTTTCCCTCACTAATATTTCCAAGATTTACCAAAAAAAGCAAACATACATTTCATTAGAAATAAAATACACTAAAATCTGCATCAATAGCGCAAAAATAACAAGTGCATAAATAAAAAAATAGAAGATAAATTATAACTTATTTTAATATGATTAAAAACTAAAAAACAAACAAAAAAATAATTCATTAAGAAATTGCGCATATCTTCAACAACTTGCTCTGCAATTTTTTATTGAAACAGAGGTATGAAAAATGGCTTAAAAATAACTGATATTTTGCAAATGCTTCCCAAAACTATGCTTGCATAAGGGCTTACATTACTTCACTTTGTTCTTGAGCATGTAAGAGTAAATTAATAAGGGTAAAACTGTATTTTTCACCCTGAAATAACTAATGCCAACAACCACTACACTTGATATTGACTTTGACTTCCCTGTTTGGGTCAATAAGCACTTCTTGAAAGTAATTTTACTTGAAAAAGTAACCAATTTAAAATTGATTACTTCAACTGTCTAAAAGTGCATTTATACATCTAAAAGTATTCCTGAACAGGCTTTAAATACACAAGATTTCATTGTACTATAAAATTAGGAGTAATTAGTGCTTAAAAACAAATTTACAAGAATAATATTTTTTTGATATTTTTTATTTTCATTTTATAGTTCATGTTTAAGGTTCATGACTATTTCTCCCAATAATTTCATTTCAAAAGTTTGCACTTGCATTCTATCATTAAAAATGCAATTAGTCTTTTTTAAAAAAAATTAAAATGGACAACTTAGTCGTCCACTATCCAAAAAATGAGCAAATAAAAACAATTGTCCAGGGGCATTAACTATATTACTTTTTGAAAAAGGTGACATGATGAAAAGAGTAAAATACAAATATAATAGTAAAAGGAAAATCTACATGTCCTCAACTTTAAAAATATAAAACCATAATATTAAAAAATTATAAAAGTTCAAAAAAGCATTAAAGTAAAATAATAAATATTTCCAAATTTCCAAAATAAAATTAAAGTCCTTTGAAGAACATATTTGAATTTTTTTATTGAGTATATATTAAAATTATTCATGAACTTTGATCCAATGTACAATTTGATACATGAATTTTAATTTGGTGCAATTATACACATTAAACTTTAATTGTGGTTCAAATGTATACATAAAATTTTAATTGAGATTCAACAATACACATTTAAAGAAATAATGTAACAACTCATTTTCAGTGAAATCGAAACAGTGGTTTCGGGCCACAAATCCAATGTGTGAATAATTATTTTATTATTATTTGAGTGTCTAATACATATTAGCAAGATTGTATAAAAATTTTGTTAAGAAATTTTATTGTTTGCATGTTTAATTAAGTAAAAAGGACTAAATCGTAAAAGGTGCAAAAGTAGAATTCTAATAGCTAAAAGTATTAAAGGGCTATAGAAATTTAAAGTAAGAGTACTTAGATGGTAATTAGATCATTTAAGTGATAGTGGACATTTATGATGTAACACCCCTAACCCGAATCCGTTGCCGAAACAGGGTTACGGAGTATTATCAAAGTTTACGGGTCAAGTAACAAACATTTCATAAACGTTTAGCGTTCATATCAGATTTCAATCAAATTTAATTATATAGTCCCTTACATGAGCCCTCGAGGCCCAATTCATGCAATATAATCATGTCGGGACTAAATCGGATACTCAAAAATTTTTTCATTAAAATTTAAATTTTTTACTGTAACACCCCGATTTAGGGTCTAGTCGGAACAGTAGTTTTGAAATCACGAATCTAAAGTAGAATGTAACACCTCTTACCCGTGTCTAATGCCGAAACAAGGTACGAGGCATTACCAGACTTAATCGTTCACAAACATGCAAAAATTGGGTTACAAAATTTTGTTCTATTTAAAAACTTTCATAAATATGCTTAACGTCTCTTATATGGGCCTACAAGGCCCAAAACATACATTCGGAGTGGTTCGGGACCAAACCGTAAATATATAAAACTTTTGCAACACTTATAAAATTTTCACACTTTGGAGAGTTACACGCCCGTGTGGGTTGGCCGTGTGGGTTTCACAGGCCCGTGTGGCTTGGACACGCCCGTGTCTTCAGCCCTTGTAACTCTTTGTTTATGACATCAGCAAACATTTAGAGTCACACGGCCAAGTCACACATACGTGTGCTAAGGCCATGTCCCCCACACGGCTGAGACACACGGCCGTGTCTCTGCTAATGTAGTCAACACTTAGGCTATTTTCCAAGCCTTTATGTTACCCTTAATCCTTCACATCTTTATACACACTAAGGACACATATCATGACATCATTTTAATGATTTTAGCACTCTTTAATAAGATATATTTATAACATTAACATGTCCTCTTATAAGCAATACAGCTACTCATGCAATATCAAGTCTAGATTCCTTAATTCACATTCATAAGATTTGTCATTTTGATGACCCCTTTTACCATTACACTATGGTTACCAACTTATCCATCAAGCACTTAGGTTCAACCATTATCATGTTGTTTTTATAACATGAAATTACTACATGGCTATGACCACCTCAATTGGTCATAAAGCATATATCTAACAAACATGTCATATTACCAACCATGCATGGCAAACAAACATAATCACATCATAAACATTAGACATGATATGAATAGCTAGGTTTACAAGCCATAATTAATATGAGCCACATCTCATGGCCGTATACATATAACTCCATATAAGC
Organism: Gossypium anomalum; assembly: GCA_025698475.1. Lineage (NCBI taxonomy): Eukaryota > Viridiplantae > Streptophyta > Magnoliopsida > Malvales > Malvaceae > Gossypium > Gossypium anomalum. Next base: position 49,238,041 of record CM046963.1, read on the forward strand.
CAATACATTTGGCTAATCATAACAACATCTATCATAAAAACTAAGTCCTTATACATGCCACTCACTTGAGGGCGCTTAATACATTTATATCAATACTCCAAAGGTGATGACTTGATAGTGTGATATTGCCTCCGACGATATCCAACCTCTAGCTAACCTGACAACACTAGAAGAAATGAAAAGGAAGGAGTAAGCTTTATAGCTTAGTAAGTCCATATGATAATAATAAGCAATATGTCAACTTGCTTCTCAAGGTAATACAACCATAATTACACTTTTACTTGTTTTTACTTGTATTCTGGTCATGCTATTTTCTCGAGTCATAGTCACTAAATTATTTATATTTGGAGATACAAAACTCCAAATTAAGATCTGATAATTTTACCTAAAACTAGACTCACATATCTTTTTACCATAAAATTTTTAGAATTTTTTGTCTAGCCAATAAGTACAGTTTATTCTTTAAAGTTACCTCTTTTATGCTGTCTGACATTTCCAACCCTTTTTTACTAAAAATTAATTATCTCATAATACGGAACTCAGATGATGTTACCATCTATTTATCTTGAAACTAGGCTCATTAGGAATTCTAAGAATATAAATTATAACCTATAACTATTTTTGTACAATTTTCAATGATTTTCTCAATTTAGACTAGGGGATTTCGAAATCATTCTAACTCTGTCTCACAACAATTTAAATATTTCATAATATGAAACTCTTTTACTTACACCGTTTCTTCTATGTGAAACTAGACTCATTAAGATTTAATTTAATATTTTATTCAGCCTCTAACTCAATTTCCACAATTTTTGGTGGATTATCAAATTCGGACTATGGTTGTTTTCCAAAACTGCTTTAGTGTAAATTAATGATACTAAGTTTATCACACCTTATTAATTTATTTCCACCACATTGGTAAAGATACATATTTATACATCATAAGTATAGACGATTATAAGGTCATCACAAAATCATCCTCATAGGCATGAATTACCTATTTACATCTTCACCAAATGTGCATCATGAACCGAAATCATTTCTCATGAGTTTGGCATACATACATGTGTTACTCAACATGCTCATATTCATTCCTTACTAATCAAACAACATGAATTGAATTCACATTTCATCAATTTCATGTAAGTACCTGTACCACTCACAACATAGCCATAACCTCTATCATTTCGACTTAAACCTTAAATTTCCCATTGAACCATTTGGAATACCACAGGATAATCACTGAGCCTCAAACATAAGGGTACGATGTCGATGCCATGTTCCAAACATGGTCTTACACTGGCTCACATATCTAAGTCGATGTCATGTCCCAGATAGGTCTTACACTAAATTTCATATATCGAGGCCGATGCCATGTCCCAGATAGGTCTTACACTGGCTCTCATCTATCGGTGTCGATGCCATATCCCAGACAGGTCTTACACTAGCTTGCATATCTCGATGCCAATACATGTCCCAGACATGTCTTACACTAGCTCTCGTCTTAATGCCGATGCATGTCCCAGACATGTCTTACACTAGCACACATATCACCCAAATGTTATGGCATGAATATCCAATCTATTCCTAAGGTTCAACCAAGAGTTTATCATGATAAGTCTCATCATACCATTACTCATAGATACATTCAAGTCTTATATGCGAAATCAAACATTCAATGCATAATAACGATGAAGTTGAAATATTTACGCACAACTTACTTGTTTCAATGGAATGTTATACTCTATCAAATTTCCAATGTATTCAATCATCACAAAAATGTTATTAACATTTGGCATCACTTTCTCATATACAATATCATCAACATATATTTCAATACAATGATAGCAAGATAGATTTCAAGTATTTTAACAATAACATGGATATCATGCTTATTTAATCACACGAACTTACCTCGAATGTAATTTCAACTAATTACTCCATTTTAGTCCATAACCTAGTACTTTCCGATTTATGCTCAAATCTTGATTTTCTTGATCTAACATGATGAAATTCACTCATTTAATCATTACATTAATTAAAATATTCTATAATTCACAATTTGGCAAAATGACCGTTTTTCCTTAGACTTTACAAAAATTAAGATTTTTCCTTTAACCTCGTAAATTATTTTTTATCGAATTTCCTCCTTTACCAAGCCTAGCCAAATTCTTTTTATAACTATAGCAACTCACAATTTCAATTATTTCACACATTTACAACTTATTTTACAACTTTACAAGATAGCCCTTTTTAGGTGTTTTCATGCAAACTTCTTTCACAAAAGTTTTTTATTAACCATGACTCATTTTCTTCCATAAAAATCCAGCAAACAACATAAATGATCTCATGGAAAAACCCTAGACTTTCAACCATTTTGTAAAATAGTCCCCCCATTAGCTAGCTCATGCTACAAGGGTCCCAAAAGCGTAAAAATCATCAAGAAAAGTCATCAAAATCACTTACTTGCAAGAGAACTAAGTGGCTGAAAGTTTAGGCTCTTAAAACACCCTTGTTTTCTGCCATTTTCGGTGGATGAAGAAGAAAGATGAAAAGACATCTTTTTCCTTTTTGTTTTATTTTAATACAATATAAGCTACCTAATACCCACCAATTTTGACTTTTCAATTTCTTTCTCTCTATGGCTGGCCAAGCACCTTTTTAGGGTCTATTTGCACTTTAAACACCCCAAATTTTGGTTCTCTAGCTATTTAACATATTTAGCTAGCAAAACAAAACTTTTGCCCTTTATGCGATTTAGTCTTTTTTCGCAATTAAGCATGAAATCACTAAAATTATTTCACCAAAATTTTCATGCACTCGTATAATCATGCTATAACACATAAAATAACATTAAAAATAATTTCTCTGGCCACAGAATAGTGGTTCCAAAACCACTATTCTGACTAGGCCCAAAATCAGGCTGTTACATAGAAATAATTATTTTATGATTTTTTTGATGGTCCATGATATGATTGCATGTTTGTATGAAATCTTCATGAAGAAATTTTATGCCTAAAGTGTCCAATTTGAAGTTAGGGACTAAATTGAATAAGTTGCAAAATATATGTTCTAGAAGCTTTGAGCATGAAATTGAATTGGATTATTAATTAGAGGTCCTTAAATAGCAATTTGACCAAGTTCTAAAATTTTTGACAAAAATGGGCATGAATAGGAAAGATTTGAAAGAAAGGCCTTAAGGGCATTTTGGTCATTTAGTTAATAAAAGAATAAAAAGGGAAAAATCAAGCAAAAATGATGTCCATCTTCTCTAAGGGTGCCGAAATTTAGGGAGTCTCCATAGCTAGAGTTTTCAACATTTCAAGCTTGATTGTAAGTGCTCCCAAGCCCCGTTTTTAATGTTATTTACATTTTTGAAGTTGTCATCAACCGATTTAGCTATGTTTACCATTATTTTAAGCTAGGGTTCATGTTCAAAAACTTACTCATGTGTGACATACATATATTTTGATGTTTAATGGAGGAATACAAATGTTTTATGTGTGATAAACATCTTTTACTGAGTGATTTTTAGTGAAAACACCTAAAGCGGACTTATTTGTAAAAGATGAAGAAATGGGTAGTAGAAATATGATTTAATGAGAAATATGGGCTGATATGAGTTAGAATATGAAACAGCTAGGCTTGGGTAACCAAGAAAATGCATGCATTTCATTTTACAAGCCTAGGGACTAAAGTGTAAATAAGTGAAAAGTTAGGGGTAAAAATGTAATTTTACCAAAGTATGTGTTATGGGTCGATTTGACCAATGTATGTATTAAACAAGTTAAATTTGGCATTATAGATAAAAAAAAAACGTGATTCGGGTCTTGATCGAGAGAAAAACAAAGTTTACGAGGATTAGGCTCATTTCTATCATTTTGTACCGAGGTAAGTTCATTTTCAAGTAATGCAACATGTACCATACTTTAAATGCTTTACTATTGCATGTATGGTGAGTATATACATATTTAATGTGATGTTGTATCATGTGTTTAAATGCTTACATTTTTATTATGAATTATGCTTTGAATATTTCATGAGTATGTGATTGGTGCTATGGATATTGAAATCAACATTACAAGCAAGTTTGATAGAAATGTGGTATTGAAGAATCTCGTTTGAACCTTAGGAATAGTTTAGGATACAAGTGACATGTCATTAAGAACTATGTGATCTGAACTCATGAGTTGTGGTCTGAGTTCATAATATATATGACACATGTTTTGGTGTTCCGGGTTCTAGTCTGGTATGTTTTATCGATGGCTGGGTAATCTAGCAGGAGTTGCGGATACCTGAAAACTTGAATGGACAGACCTGTGAGTAGCTCAAAAGTGAGTAACATGTGATGTGAGATATGAGGTAGCGTTGGCTACATATGGGGCACTTAGGTGCGAAATTCTGATGTATCCAATAGTATTCCAAGTGTTCAACGGGTAATCCAAAGAGAAGCCCAATGGGTAATGTGTAATCTTAATGAATACGAAAAAGAAATGAAAGTAAGTTATTTTATGGAAGTGGGAACAGGTATGTACACCGAACTCATGAGAATGCCATGAGATATGATGAACTTGTGGTAAGAATATGCATATATATATATATATATGTGTGAAAATTAAGGTTGAGAAGTTGATAAAAATAAAAGATTATGTTCAATATATTGATATATGATTAATGCTTGTTTAAGTTACATTTTATTTGCATGTGAACTTACTAAGCTTTAAAGCTTACCCTCTTTCCTTTCCTTTTTTTATAGTGTTGCCAAGCTAGCTCGGGGATCGTGGAACGTTGGAGACTAGATCACACTATCAATTGGAAAAATGGGTATAGTTAAACTTATCATTTTGAGTATGGCATGTATAGGGACTTGATCTTTTTGTTATATGTCATATTGATTAGCCAATTGTGTTGGCTCATGATGGTGTTGTGATTAATTTTGTATATGGCTATGAGAGGTAGCTCATATTGATTGTTGGGTTGTAACCCTAATCATTTATGCATGCATGCAAATGTGTTTATTTTTTGATGTGGTCTGGTTGCTTGTGTAACACCTCTTACCTGTGTCCTACACCGGGACAAGGTACGAGGCATTACCAGACTTAAACACAAACAATCATGCAAACCAGACCATAAAATTTCATTCATATTTTAAAACATTCAATCACATGCACATAGTCTCTTATTTGGGTTCACGAGGCCTAAAACATCTTTAGAAAGGGTTCGGGACTAAATTGAGAACTTTGGAAAGCTCTAAGAAAAACTTAGAAATTTTTCTAATGAAACGGGGTCCCATGCCTGTATGGACACAAGGGCATGCCTGTATGGACACAAGGGCACGCCCGTGTGCCATCAACACACCCGTGTCCTCAGGGCATGTAACTCTCTGTTTATGATGTCAGCAAATAAATTGAATCACATGGCCAGGCCACACCCCCGTATCACCAGACCGTGTCCCTTACACGGTTGAGACACACGGCCGTGTCTCAACCATTGTAGTTAACTCTTAGGCTATTTTCCAAGCCTTCATGTTTCCCATAAACCCTTAAAACCTTATACACATCAAACTCACAAATCGTGGCATCATTTTAGTGATTAAACACCCTTTATTAAGGCACATTTAACATTAGCTCGCATTTATACATATGTTCCACCTACTCATGATAAACTAGTCTAGCCACATATTTACACACTCATTTAACCTTGTCATCTTATTAACCACTTATACCATTATACTATGGTTACTAACTTATACACCAAAGATCCATGTTCAAGCGACTATCATCTTATTACCATATTACACATTTAATTCATGGTCATGACCACCTCGATTGGTCATAAAACATGCATTCAACACACGAAATATTACCAACCATGCATGGCAAACAAACATATTCATATCATCACATCATATGCATTAAAACGTAACATGATTAGCTAGACTTACAAACCATAATCAATATGAGCTACATCTCATGGCCATATAAAATAGCTAGATATAGGCCAATACATTTAGCCAAATCATAATAACACATGTCATAGAACTAGGTCCCTACACATGCCACTCACTTGATATTTCTAACATATGCATCAATACTCCAATGGTATTGGCTTGATAGTGTGATGCTGCCTCTAACGATCTCCAACCCCGAGCCGACCTGACAACACTAAAAGAATTGGAAAGGAGGGAGTAATCTTTACGCTTAGTAAGCTCGCATGAAAAATAATAAGCAATGTATTATCATGCTATTTTCAAATTCTTTCTATTTATTCAAAGTCCAGTCAAGTTGTTTTCTCGAGTCGCAGTTATTAAATTATTTATTTCTAGAGCTACGGAACTCCAAATTAAGATCCGATAATTTTTCCAGAAACTAGACTCACATATATTTTTATCGTAAAATTTTCAGAATTTTTGGTTCATCCAATAAGTACAGTTTATTCATTAAAGTTACCTTTGTTTCGCTATCCAACAGTTCTAACCTTTCTCTACTAAAAATCAATTATCTCATAGTACGAGACTCAGATAATGTTCCCATATATTTATCTTGAAAATAGACTCATAAGGACTTATTCATATGAATTATAGCCTATAATTATTTTTTAAAAATTTCTAATGATTTTCCCAATGTTAAGATAGGGGAGTCTGAGATCACTCTGACCCTATTTCACAAAAATTCAAATATCTCATAATAGGAGATTCTTTTTACTTACACCATTTCCTTTATAAGAAACTAAACTCGATAAGATTTAATTCCATATTTTATTCAGCATTTATTTCGACTTCCACAATTTTTGGTAAATTTTCAAAGTAGGATTCCTACTGCTGTCCAAACTGTTTTAGTACAATCTAATGATAACCATCACAAGATTTTCAGGAAATTACTCTCATAAGTATCACTCATTCATTTTCATTCTTATCACAAGTCCATTAGTTTCGAGTACTTACCTGTGCTATCATTTAGCACAACACTTGTCTAAACATGACAATTCATATGCATCATAACAGTATCATATAACATCAATGAGTTTATCAGGGCAAGAACCTTATATTTCATTTCTCATATTAATCTCGTTGAATTTCTCAGAATCTCGATGGGTATCCCATTCACCGTCAATTCATACAAGTGGTCATTTCAAGTACACACCCCCGCGAATCTCGATCTTACGGTGGGATTACCAGTCCAGGCTAAATACCCCATAATATAAACTCATAGAGTATCGCCGGGATTATCAGTCCAGGCTAAATCCCTTGCAACGACATATACTCTAATGAGCTCAGATCTGAATTACCAATCCAGGCTAAATTCAGATCCTAATCGAATTACCCATCCTGGCTATATCTATTTCAGCACACATATTCTTCGGGAGGTTACATCACTTTACAAGTTCATGTCTGTCAATTCGTATTTTCCCTTTCTAAAGATCACACTCCCGCGAACCTCCTTTCTTACAGCGGGATTACTAGTCTAGGCTAAAAGCCCTATAACGACATATACTAAAATGAGATCAGATCTGAATTACCAGTCCAGACTAAATTCAGATCCTAATTGGATTACCCATCTGGGCTAAATCCGTTTACAGATGTTCTTCAGGAGGGCTATATAGGGATTGGACCACCCTTCCGGGCTAGATCCTTTTTACCATCAATTCCTTTTCAAGAATCCATCAAATATCCTATTTCATTCAGCCGAGATTTTTCTTCCTCATATTATCAATCATGTCAGTGTTTCATAACTTTTTTATACATTAAGCATTCAAATCATATTCTTATCAAGAGCATACATTTATCATATAATCATCATTTAAGCAATTAACATACCTCACACATTGTATTTACTTACAAATGGACTTACCTTCCCTTTGACTCTTTCACAAGTTATCCAACTTAATAAAAATCATGTTATAAAAAATTCTCAATGCATTCAGCTATTATATAGCAAGCCATCAATGATTGAACAATCAAACATTTCATGTGCTACTAGTCATATATCATTGTTCTCACAAATTTTATATACCATTCTTTCATCACTTTTTAATATATTAAATCATGCCATTCGTGCAATAATAATATAAAAATTTCAATTCAAATATAGCATTGCAATATTATTCACACATGAACTTACCTTGGCACCAAAATAGCAAAAAGGAACCTAACCGTCGATTTTTCATTTTTCACCCGATCTAGGTCCAATCCTCGTTTTCCTTGATCCATAATATCACATTTAGTCTAATTATTAGTCACATTATTTAATGTGATCCAAAAATTATATTTTGGAAAAATTGCGTTTTTGCCCGTAAACTTTGTCAAAATTACACTTTTGCCTCTAGGCTCGTAAAGTGATTTTTACTCAATTTTCTCACCCTATAGTCCTAGCTGAACCATTTTCATAACTATAGAAAACTACAATTCTCATTAAAACACCCTTTTATACCATTTTTACAACTTTTACAAAATGGTCCTTTCGGACGTTTTCATCGAAAATCGCTTAGTAAAAGTCATTTATTTAACATCCAGCACTCATTTTCTACCATTTGACATGAAAATGCATGCATGTCACACATGGGTCAATTTTTAAACATGAACCCTAGCTCAAATTAATGGTAGAAATAGATAGATCTTGTTACGAGGATTTTAAAAATGTAAAAATCATTAAAAACGGGGCTGGAACGGACTTACAGTCAAGCTTGGAAGCTTCAAAAACCCTAGCCATGGTTTCTCCATGAAAGTTTCAGCCAAGAGGTTGAAGATGGACAAAAAATGGCTTTTAATTTTGTTTTTAATTCATTTTAATAACTAAATGACCAAAATGCCCTTAATGAAAAACTTTGGAAACATGCCTAACCGTGTCCATTTTTGTCCACCAACTTAACCAATGGTCTAATTACCATATAAGGACCTCCAATTTAAAATTTTATAACAATTGGACACCTCTAACATGTAGAACTCAACTTTTTTACTTTTTACAATTTAGTCTTTTTGACTAAATTGAGTGCCCAAACGTCAAAATTTTCAAACGAAATTTTCACGAAATCATTCCATGAAATTGTAGACCATAAAAGTATAATAAAAATAAATCTTTTCCTCATTGGATTTGTGGTCCAGAAACCACTATTCCGACTAGGCCCAAAATTGGGATGTTACATTTCTCCCCCCTTTAGGATTTTTGTCCTCGAAAATCTTACCAGAAAAGTGGTTTTGGTTTTTCACTTATTTTCCTCAATCCTATAACTGATGTCAAAAAACTTTCACTCAAGCTGAGCTTTTACTACCTATCTCCTTAAATTCCACATACAAGAATCATGAGTGGTTTTCGCTTTACAACACTTTCACTGAAACTTAATCTCTATCAGAAAGTTCATGTACTCAAAAGTCTGATCCATACCATCATGTTACATACACATTCATACTTGAATCTTTTCGAATTTGAATAGTGAAACTAGCCAGTTCATCTTGGCCTTATATTCTTTATAATTCCACACAGTCCGATTATTGCCAATTCAACTCTCAGTTACCTTTCATTTCAAAGCCTTCTCTACCTTTCCCAAGAAATCATTATATGAAACCCCGATCTCAATCCGATTAGTGGAGACTAGAATCTCAAGATGTCCAACATTCATAAAGACACGAAATTCTTCAAACCTGATGAGCGAAAATTCAATACATACCAGCATGATTTACATATCTCGTCAAACATTCAACAATAAGTCACATAACATTTTTCCCTTTCAGAGACAATAATGAATCACACATGAAATCCATAATAACTTCTTCTCATTTCAATTTTGTTGCCAATATGGGCAAAGATAATTCTGATGACACTTGATATACATCCTTAAACCTTTCAACATTTCAAGTATTCATACACAAGGATCATTGATGTTGAGTTCCAGACTCGATCGCTAATCCATTACTCCTGTAAGTTTTCTTGCAAAATTTCTGTACAATTTTTAGATTTTCTGCCCAGGTGTTTGTCACCGTGTTCTTCTCTTCTCAAAGATCATACAATAACTATCACTAAAAATCAAGAAGTCTTTGCCCAATGCATACTAAACTAGTCCAAAGGCTTCGATTAACAATGTCCTCATTTGTCCAAACTTTGCTAATCATGAATTAAGCCATTAACTTTGACGAGATGAAAATTTTACCACTTAAGCCTTTGCCAATGTTAAATCCTTATACAGAAATTTGAGAAATCCAATTACTAAGATCACCACATTACCATAATCAAACACTTCACATTTCGAACATTATTCCTCTAATTATTTTCTGCATCAAAATTTTCATATTATTCTTTTCACTAAAGGAGATCAGCTCATGAGAGAATTTCAATCAATACATTTCTCGACATCATACCAGGATAGATCGTTTTACCAAAATTAACCTTTTTCACTAACTACGATGTTGCGAAACTTAAATAATCTTTTGGTCAATTTGATATCTTTCTAGCTCATGTCCGTACTTATCAACCTGTTCTCAATTTCTAATCATGCTTGTAACCGTTCTATCATTGAACTCTTTAGTTTCTCACTCGAGAACTCATTCAACACAAATCTCAGGAATTTTCATTATAAAACACCACTTTGGTAAGGGGGAGAGAGTTGTAGGGCCTCTAACTTGACTCTCATATACATATACATGCAACACAACTTTCATCATTATAACAAAATCATCACAATCATGTTATTCATTTCGGGTAAACTAACTTTCATATTGATTTTACGCCCACTTTCCAGTTATCTCATTTTAACATGTATACTTATGCATGCATTCTATGTTTTCTGGATAACTTTATTTATCTATTCATTTAATCATACAAGTCATGCACATGATATCATACAAGGGCCAACAAACATGATAAGTTTATCACAATCTATACTTTTACCTTATACACCATCATTTAGACATATAATTACAATAATATAAACCAGTCCATGCAATTTAACACATTTACTCAAGCTATATGAGCTTGCCAATCATAATCATCCAAACAGATATACATGAATATTCATCCTATTAATATTTTGATAAGTTATCTAAAAACATGTATTTACTCGAGCAATTCAGTCACATACATCCTGGAATTATCAATCAATCATAAGTAATTTCATTATGCCATAAAATCCTTTATCTCATTTTGATAATTCATTTCAGTCCATCAAATTTTAATATCGAATCAGGACTATGACATTTTATCCATAACAGGGTATTATGAATCTTATTCGTACCTTTCAAAGTTTCAACTTCTCATAACTGCGCTTTACTCAAATACCTCATTTTCACAATCAATATAGTCGGATGTAGCTCGGTTAGAGAGTACCTTTGTCTAAACAAAGTGGCTATCATACGCGTCAGGAAACATCACACTATCTCAGATTGGTGGCATGTATAGTTAGACTTTCATATATATGCTAGGTTAGTCCGAGAACCGACTAAACCATAGCTATGATACCACTAAATGTAACACCCCTTACTCGTGTCCTACGCCAGGACAAGGTACGAGGCATTACCGGACTTAAACACAAACAATTATGCAAACCAGGCCATAAATTTCATTCATATTTTAAAACATTCAATCACATGCACATAGTCCCTTATTTGGGTTTACGAAGCCCAAAACATATTTTAGAAAGGGTTCGGTACTAAATCGAGAACTTTGGAAAGCTCTGAGAAAAACTTAGAAATTTTTCTAATGAAACGGGGTCGTACGCCCGTGTGGACACAGGGGCACACCCGTGTCCTCAGGCCGTGTAACTCTTTGTTTATGACGTCAGTAAATAAATTGAACCACACGACCAAGCCACACGCCCGTGTCACCAGACCTTGTCCCTTACATGGTTGAGACACACGGCCATGTTTCAATCCGTGTAGTTAACTCTTAGGCTATTTTCTAAGCCTTTATGTTTCCCATAAACCCTTAAAACATTATACACATCAAACTCACAAATTGTGGCATCATTTTAGTGATTAAAAACCCTTTATTAAGATACATTCAACATTAGCTCGCATTTATACATATGTTCCACCTACTCATGATAAACTAGTGTAGCCACATATTTACACACTCATTTAACCTTGTCATCTTATTAACCACTTATACCATTATACCATGGTTACTAACTTATACATCAAACATTCATTTTCAAGCCACTATCATCTTATTACTATATTACACATTTAATTCATAGTCATGACCACCTCGATTGGTCATAAAACATGCATTCAACACATATGGCATATTACAAACCATGCATGGAAAACAAACATATGCATATCATCACTTCATATGCATTAAAATGTAACATGATTAGCTAGACTTACAAACCATGATCAATATGAGCTACATCTCATGGCTATATGCAGTAGCTCGATATAGGTCAATACATTTAGCCAAATCATAATAACACATGTCATAGAACTAGGTCCCTATACATGCCACTCACTTGATATTTCTAACATATGTATCAATACTCCAAAGGTATTGGCTTGATAGTGTGATGCTGCCTCTGACGATATCCAACCCCGAGCTGACCTAATAACACTAAAAGAAATGGAAAGGAATGAGTAAGCTTTACGCTTAGTAAGCTCGCATGAAAAATAATAAGCGATGTATTATCATGCTATTTTCAAATTCTTTCTATTTATTCAAAGTCCAGTCAAGCTATTTTTTCGAGTTATAGTCATTAAATTATTTATTTCTAGAGATAAGGAACTCTAAATTAAGATCTGCTAATTTTCCCAGAAACTAGACTCACATATATTTTTATCATAAAATTTTCAAAATTTTTGGTTTAGCCAATAAGTACAGTTTATTCATTAAAGTTTCCCCTATTTCGCTGTCCAATAGTTCTAAACTTTCTCTACTAAAAATCAATTATCTCATAGTACGAGACTCAGATAATGTTTCCATATATTTCTATTGAAAATAGACTCATTAAGAACTTATTCACATGAATTATAACCCATAATTATTTTTTAAAAATTTCTAGTGATTTTTCCAAAGTTAAGATAGGGGAGTCCGAGATCACTCTGACCCTATTTCACAAAAAATTGAATATATCATAATAGGAGATTCCTTTACTTACACCATTTCCTTTATAAGAAGCTACACTCGATAAGATTGAATTCCATATTTTATTTAGCCTTTAATTCTACTTCCACAATTTTTGGTGAATTTTTAAAATAAGACTACTGCTGCTGTCCAAACTGTTTTAATACAATATAATGATAACCATCACAAGATTTTCATGAAATTACTCTCATAAGTATCACTCATTCATTTTCATTCTTATCACAAGTCCATGGGTTTCGAGTACTTACTTGTTCTATCATTTGTCACAATAGTTGTCTAAACATGACAATTCATGTGCATCATAATATTATCATATAACATAAATGAGTTTATCAGGGAAAGAACCTTTTATTTCATTTCTCATATTAATCTCGTTGAATTTCTCAGAATCTCAAAGGATATCCCATTCACCGACAATTCATACAAGTGATCATTTCAAGTACGCACCCCCGCGAACCTCGCTCTTACGATGGGATTACCAGTCCAGGCTAAATCCCCCGTAATATAAACTCATAGAATATCTTTGGGATTACCAGTCCAGGCTAAATCCCTTGCAACAACATATACTCTAATGAGCTCGGATCTGAATTACCAACTAGGCTAAATTCAGATCCTAATCGGATTACCCGTCTGGGCTAAATCTATTTCAGCACATATATTCTTTTGGAGGCTAGATCACTTTACAAGTTCATGTCCGTCAATTCGTATTTTCCCTTTCTAAAGAGCACACTCCCGCGAACCTCTTTTCTTACAGCGGGATTACCAGTCCAGGCTAAATCCCTTGTAACAACATATACTCAAATAAGATCGGATAAGAATTACCATTCCAAGCTAAATTCAAATCCTAATCAGATTACCCGTCCGGGCTAAATCCATTTACACATATTCTTCGGGAGGGCTATATAGGGATTGGATCACCCGTCCAGGCTAGATCCTTTTCACCATCAATTCCTTTTCAAGAATCCATCGAATATCCTATTTCATTCAAGTGAGATTTTTATTCTTCATATTATCAATCATGTCAATGTTTCATAACTTTTTTATACATTGAGCATTCAAATCATATTCTTATCAAGAGCATACATTTATCATATAATCATCATTTAAGCAATTAGCATACCTCACACATTGTATTTACTTACAAATGGTATTATCTTCCATTTGACTCTTTCACAAGTTATCCGACTTAATAAAACATCATGTTATAAAAAATTATCAACGCATTCAGCTATTATATAGCAAACTATCAATGATTGAACAATCAAACATTTCATGTGCTACTAGTCATATATCATTGTTCTCACAAATTTTATATACCATTCTTTCATCACTTTTCAATATATTAAATAATATCATTCGTGCAATAATATTATAGAATTTTCAATTCAAATATAGCATTGCAATATTATTGACACACGAACTTACCTTGGCACCAAAATAGCAAAAAGGAACCTAACCGTCGATTTTCCATTTTTCTCCCGATCTAGGTCCAATCCTCGTTTTCCTTGATCTATAATATCACATTTAGTCTAATTATTAGTCACATTATTTAATGTGATCCACAAATCATATTTTGGAAAAATTGCATTTTTGTCCGTAAATTTTGTCAAAATTACACTTTTGCCCCTAGGCTCGTAAAGTGATTTTTATTTAATTTTCTCAAGCTATATGCCTAGCCGAACCATTTTCATAACTATAGAAAACTACAATTCTCATTAAAAAAACCCTTTTATACCATTTTTACAACTTTTACAAAATGGTCCTTTCGGACGTTTTCATCGAAAATCGCTTAGTAAAAGTCGTTTATTGAACATCCAGCACTCATTTTCTACCATTTGACATCAAAATACATGCATGTCACACATGGTTCAATATTTGAGCATGAACCCTAGCTCAAATTAATGGTAAAAATAGATAGATCTTGTTACGAGGATTTTAAAAACGTAAAAATCATTAAAAACGGGGCTAGAATAGACTTATAATCGAGCTTTGAAGCTTCAAAAACCCTAGCCATGGTTTCTCCTTGCTAGTTTTGGCCAAGAGGTTGAATATGGACAAAAAATGGCTTTTAATTTTGTTTTTAATTCATTTTAATAACTAAATGACCAAAATGCCCTTAATGAAAAACTTTGGAAACATGCCTAACAATGTCCATTTTTGTCCACCAACTTAACCAATGGTCTAATTACCATATGAGGACCTCCAGTTTAAAATTTCATAACAATTGGACACCCCTAACATGTAGAACTCAACTTTTTCACTTTTTACAATTGAGTCCTTTTGACTAAATTGAGTGCCCAAACGTCAAAATTTTTGAACTAAATTTTCCCAAAATCATTTCGTGAAATTGTAGACCATAAAAATATAATAAAAATAAAACTTTTTCTCATCAGGTTTGTGGTCTAGAAACTACTATTCTGACTAGGCCCAAAATCGGGATGTTATAGCTTGTGGATGAAATGTGTGATGAATGGCATATGTATTTAATGAATAAATTGGGACTAATAGTATTACCATTATTATAGTGTAATTGAGTAACTTGAAAGAAGAATTATAATGATGAATAAATATGAAATTGGTGTGGAATGCCATATGGTAGTATGATGATTGGAGTATGTGATATGTCCATATTATAAAGTCATGGGTTAAACATGGTGGTGTGTGCTTGTGTAGTCAAATGTGCCATGCTGCATACTATGAAGTAGGATTAAGTATGTGAGTGTTTAGATGTGGCAAATGGCTTGGAAAATAGCCTAGAAGTTGTCCACACAGGTAGACACACGGGTGTGTGTCTAGATTGTGTGCAACACATGGTCTGCCCCATGGGCGTGTGATCCGGTCGTGTGTCCCTTGCTCCCTAATTATGCAAATTAGTATGCCGAGTAATAAACGTGTGTCTTAGCAGTGTGAAAGACATAGCCACAGGACATGGGCGTGTGCCTAGGCCATGTGAAGTCTGCACTTATTTTTTGGAATTTAATTCACCACACGGCCTAAGCACACGGGCGTGCGATTTGGCCGTGTGACCTTATTTAGACGATGACATCATAGTCAGAGAGTTACACGGGCGTGTCCTACAGCCACACGGGCGTGTGTAACGACACGGCCTACCTACAGGGGTGTGTGACTCTTCAAAACAAGAAAATTTTCTAAGTGTTGTAAAAATTTCGAAAGTTTTTGGTTTAGTCCCAAATCACTCCCAACGTATGTTTTGGGCCTCATGGGCCCGTATAAGGGATGATCTGTATGTGATTGTATGATTTTAATTTGGACCAAATTTTATGGCTCGACTTTGTATAAATGTTTATGTTTAAGTCCGGTAATGCCTCAAACCCTATCCCAGTGTAGGATACGGGTAAGGAGTGTTACATTTAGTGGTATCAGAGCTATGGTTTGTCGATTCTCAGACTAACATAGCGCGTGTACGAGTCTAGCTATACATGCCATAAGTAAATTGTGATAGTCTGACGACTCTTGACCTTTTAAAATTATGTTTTCATATAGTAATGGATCCCGATCGAGCTATGGCGGATGATGTGGAAAGTAACGCGTTGGCTCGCACTGAAGGGGTAGTGCCGTCTAAAAACCAACCTCCCACGATTAGTCAGGGAGGAGGAGAAAAGGCTCGGGAAGCCTTTCTCCATATGATGAATGCATGTTACACAGAGTTCGTTTGTATAAACCCCAACACTCAACCCCCTCCACCCCCTCCTAATCTTCAACCCGTACCCCAAATGTCTCAAGGTATGGCTTTTATGAGATTTCATAGAACCCCGGTTGATAAAATTCGAAAGCAATAAGCTAAGAAATTTAGGGCCAATGCCGATGATGACCCCGAGTAAGCAGAATTTTGGCTTGAAAATTCTATTCGGGTATTCAATGAACTATCTTGGACAACCGAGGAATGTTTGAAGTGTTTATTTCTTTGTTGAGAGACTCGACGTATCATTAGTGGAAGACGCTAGTATAGGTGGTACCTCAAGAGAAGGTCATGTGGGAATTCTTCTAAGAAGAATTCTAAAAGAAATACATCAGTGAACGCTTCATTGATCAAAAGCGTAAAGAATTTCTTGACTTGAAACAATGTCGCATGTCAGTTACTGAGTACGAAATAGAGTTTGTCTAGCTTAGCAAATATGCTCAGGAGTGTGTATCCTCTGAGGCTAAAATGTGTCGAAGGTTTAAAGATGGGCTTAATGAGGATATTAGGGTGTTAGAGGGTATTCTCAAATTGACAGAATTTGTGGGTAATGCTAGACCTTCTAGACTCGAGTGCCAACAATGTGGCAGAAATCATTTTGGCAAGTGTAGAGTGAATGATGGATCCTATTTTCGATGTGGTTCTCAAGACCACTATATCAAGGACTGTCCTGAGATGGTTGAAAAGAAAAAAATTCAAAATGCGAGACCGAGTAGTACGACTACAAAAGGGAAACCCCAAAGAGATACTGGTAATAGGGCTAGTAGCAAGAATGTAACTAGGGATACAGTAGTGAGATCTGAAGCTAGAGTTCCTGCTAGGGCCTATGCCATACGTGTGCGTGAAGACGCATCTTCTCCCGATGTGATCACTGATACTTTTTCTCTTTATGATGCTACTGTTATTGCTTTGATTGACCCTGGTTCTACTTATTTGTATGTGTGCATGAAATTGGTATCTAGCATGAATATGCCTGTTGAGTCTACGAAATTTATGATTAAAGTGTCAAACCAATTAGACAAACATGTTTTAGTTGATAAGGTATGCAAGAAATGTCCCTTGATGATTAGAGGTCATTGTTTTCTAGCTAATTTGATGTTATTGTCGTTTGATGAATTTGATGTTATATTGGGTATGGATTAGTTGACACTTCATGATACTATAGTTAATTGTAGACTAAAAGTTATTGAATTGAAATGTGAAAATGGTAAAATTCTCCGGGTTGAATCAAATGAGTCAGATGGGTTGCCAATTGTGATTTCTTCGATGACTACCCAAAAATGTATGAGAAAAGGATGTGAGGCTTATTTGGCTTATGTGTTGAATACGAAAGAGTCAGAATTGAAAATTGAATCAGTGCCTGTTGTATGTGAGTATCTGAATGTGTTCCCGAAGGAGTTGCCTGGATTACCTCCCATTAGGAAAGTTGAGTTTGGTATTGGGGTGCTTCGGTATTATTCGTGGAAAAGAAAGACAGATCTGTGAGGTTATGTATAGATTACTGACAGCTCAATAAGGTAACAATTAAGAACAAGTATCCTTTGCCAAGGATTGATGACTTGTTTGACCAATTGAAAGGAGCAACATGGTTTTCTAAAATAGATTTGAGGTCTGGCTACTATCAGTTGCGAGTTAAAGAGCTGGATGTGTCTAAAACTACTTTTAGAACGAGGTATGGCCATTATGAATTTCTTGTTATTCCATTTGGGTTAAAAAACACACCTGCTATGTTTATGGATTTAATGAACTGAATATTTTGGCCATATTTAGACAAGTTTGTTGTTGTGTTTAATGATGATATTTTGATTTATTCGAAAGATGAGATAGAGCATGCCGAGCACGTGAGAACGGTTTTGCAAACTTTTAGAGATAAACAGTTGTATGCTAAGTTCAATAAAAATGAGTTTTGGCTTTGAGAAGTTGGATTCTTAGGCCACATTGTGTCAGGTGATGGTATTAGAGTTGGCCCGAGTAAGGTTTCTACTATCGCTGAATAGAAACCGCCAAGGAATGTATCCGGGGTTAGAAGCTTTTTGGGCTTAGCTAGTTACTACCGACGGTTTGTGAAAGGATTTCCTATGATTGCCACTCCTATGACGAGATTGCTTCAAAAGGATGTTAAGTTCGAGTGGTCGAAAAAGTGTCAACAAAGCTTTGAGAAATTGAAGATGTTATTGACTGAAGCACCGGTTTTAGTACAACCCGAGTTAGGTAAAGAATTTGTGATTTATAGTGATGCTTCCTTAAATGGTTAGGGATGTGTACTTATGCAAGAGGGTAAAGTCGTAGCTTACACTTCGAGACAGTTGAAACCTCATGAGAAGAAGTATCCAACATATGACTTAGAGTTGGCCGCCACAGTGTTTGCTTTAAAGATTTGGCGACATTATTTATTTGGTGAGAAATGCGATGTCTATACCGATCACAAAAGTCTTAATACTCGATGGCTCAAAAGGATTTGAACTTGTGGCAACGAAGATGGTTAGAACTGTTAAATGATTATGAGCTTGTGATTGATTACCATCCGGGTAAGGTGAATGTGGTCGCCGACGCCTTGAGTAAGAAGTCATTATTTACCTTGAGGGCTATGAATACATGGCTAACTTTTTCTAATGATGGTTCGATTCTAGCCGAGTTGAGAGCTAAACCGACTTTTTTTCAACAGATTTGTGATGCTCAAAAAGTTGATAAAGAGTTGCAAGCTAAGAGAGTTCAGTGTGAGTCCAGCAGTGAACTAGATTTTATGAGTGACTCTGATGGTTGTTTGAAATTTCGTGGTAGGATTTGTGTTCCGAAAGACACCGAGTTGATTTGGAATATTCTAAATGAGGCACACAATGGTTGTTTGTCAGTTCACCCGGACAGCACAAAAATGTATAATGACTTAAAGAAAATGTATTGGTGGAATGGTATGAAAAAGGATATCTTAGAGTTTGTATCGAAATGTTTAGTTTGTCAGCAAGTAAAGGTTGAACACCAAGTACTTTCGGGTTTACTTCAGCCCATCATGGTTCTCGAGTGGAAATGAGACCAGATTACTATGGACTTTGTAACAAGTTTGCCTTTAACACTGAGAAAGAAAGATGCCGTTTGGGTTGTGGTTGATCGGCTTACGAAGTTGGCTCACTTTGTCCTGGTACGTACTGATTACTCACTCGATAAGTTAGCTGAATTGTACATTGGTGAAATCGTTAGACTTCATAGAGTACCCATATCGATTGTATCATATAGAGATTTGAGGTTCACATCACGGTTTTGGAAAATGCTGCAAGAAGCGTTGGGTACAAAGCTGAATTTCAGGTCTGCTTTTCATCCGTAGACTGACGGTCAGTCTGAATGAGTAATTCAGATCTTGGAAGACATGCTCCAATGTTGTGTATTGGAATTCCAAGGTAGTTGGGAGAATTACTTACCGTTGGTAGAGTTTGCTTATAATAACAGTTATCAGTCGAGTTTGAAAATGGCGCCTTATGAGGCATTATATGGGTGTAAGTGCCGAACGGCTCTGCATTGGACTGAACTCAGAGAAAATCAGATTCACGAGGTTGACTTAGTCAAAGAAACCGAAGAGAAAGTGAAGATAATTCGTGGTTGTTTGAAAGCTGCTTTGGATAGACAAAAATCCTATGTAGATTTAAAAAGGAAGAAATTGAGTATCAAGTCGGTGATAAGGTATTTTTGAAAGTATCTCCATGGAAAAAGATTTTGAGATTTGGCAAGAAGGGCAAATTGAGTCCTCGTTTTAAGGGCTATATGAGATCACTGAGAGAATAGGGCTGGTTGCCTATCAGTTAGCTTTACCATCTGGATTGGAAAAGATTCATGACGTGTTCCATGTATCTATGTTGCACTATTATAGATCAGATCCTTCACATGTGATTTCATCTACAGAAGTTGAGATTCGATCGGATATGACTTATGGTGAGGAACTGTTTAAGATTTTGGCTCGAGAAGTCAAACAATTGAGAAACAAAAGTATAGCCCTTGAGAAAGTGTTATGACAAAGACATGGGGTTGAAGAGGCCATGAGAAACCAATACCCAAACCTTTTTACCGGTAAGATTTTGGGGACGAAAATCCCTAAAGGGGAGGAGTTGTAACATCCCGATTCAGGGTCTAGTCCAAATAGTGGTTCTGAGACCACACATCCAAAGTAGAAATAATTATTTTATGATTTTTTTGATGGTCCATGATATGATTGCATGTTTGTATGAAATCTTCATGAAGAGATTTTATGCCTAAAGTGTCCAATTTGAAGTTAGGGACTAAATTGAATAAGTTGCAAAATACATGTTCTAGAAGCTTTGAGCATGAAATTGCATTGGATTATTAATTAAAGGTCCTTAAATAGCAATTTGACCAAGTTCTAAAATTTTGGACAAAAATGGGCATGAATAGGAAAGATTTGAAAGAAAGGCCTTAAGGGCATTTTGGTCATTTAATTAATAAAAGAATAAAAAGGGAAAAATCAAGGAAAAATGATGTCCATCTTCTCTAAGGGTGCCGAAATTTGGGGAGTCTCCATAGCTAGGGTTTTTAACATTTCAAGCTTGATTGTAAGTGCTCCCAAGCCCCGTTTTTAATGTTCTTTACATTTTTGAAGTTGTCATCAATCGATTTAGCTATTTCTACCATTATTTTAAGCTAGGGTTCATGTTCAAAAACTTACCCATGTGTGACATGCATGTATTTTGATGTTTAATGGAGGAATATGAATGTTTGATGTGTGATAAACATATTTTACTAAGTGACTTTTAGTGAAAACAACTAAAAGGGACTTATTTTTAAAAAAATGAAAAAAATGGGTAGTAGAAATGTGATTTAATGAGGAATATGGGCTGATATGAGTTAGAATATGAATAGGCTAGGCTTGGGTAACCATGAAAATGCATGCATTTCATTTTACAAGCCTAGGGACTAAAGTGTAAATAAGTGAAAAGTTAGGGGTAAAAATGTAATTTTACCAAAGTATGTGTTATGGGTCAATTTGACCAATTTATTACCAAAGTATGTGTTATGGGTCAATTTGACCAATTTATGTACTAAACAAGTTAAATTTGGCATTATAGATCAAGAAAAATATGATTCGGGTCTCGATCGAGGGAAAA
This sequence comes from Gossypium anomalum, assembly GCA_025698475.1. Taxonomy (NCBI): domain Eukaryota; kingdom Viridiplantae; phylum Streptophyta; class Magnoliopsida; order Malvales; family Malvaceae; genus Gossypium; species Gossypium anomalum. Next base: position 49,259,916 of record CM046963.1, read on the forward strand.
ACAAAGTTTACGAGGATTAGGCTCGTTTCTATCATTTTGTATCGAGGTAAGTTCATTTGCAAATAATGCAACATGTACCATACTTTAAATGCTTTAATATAGCATGTATGGTGAGTATATACATATTTAATGTGATGTTGTATCATGTGTTTAAATACTTACATTTTTATTATGAATTATGCTTTGAATATTTCATGAGTATGTGATTGGTGCTATGGATATTGAAATCGACATTACGAGCAAGTTTGATAAAAATGTGGTATCGAAGAATCTCGTTTGAACCTTAGGAATAGTTTAGGATACAAGTGACATGTCACTAGAAACTATGTGATCTGAACTCATGAGTTGTGGTCTGAGTTCATGATATATATGACACATGTTTTGGCAATCTGGGTTCTAGTCTGGTATGTTTTACCGATGGCTGGGTAGTCTGGCATGAGTTGCAGATACCTGACAGCTTGTATGGACAGACCCGTGAGTAGCTCGAAAGCGAGCAACATGTGATATGAGATATGAGGTAGCGCTGGCTACATATGGGGCACTTAGGTGCGAAATTTCGATGTATCCAATAGTATTCCAAGTGTTCAACGGGTAATCCAAAGAGAAGCCTAATGGGTAATGTGTAATCTTAATGAATAAGAAAAAGAAGTGAAAGTAAGTTATTTTGTGCAAGTAGACACAAGCATGTACACCGAACTCATGAGAATGCCATGAAATATGATGAACTTGTGGTAAGAATATGCATATGTATATATGTGTGAAAATTAAGGTTGAGAAGTTGATAAAAATACAATATTATGTTCAATATGTTGATATATGATTAGTGCTTGTTTAGGTTGCATTTTATTTGCATGTGAACTTACTAAGCTTTAAAGCTTACCCCTTTTCCTTTGCTTTTCTTATAGTGTCACCAAGCTAGCTCGGGGATCGTGGAACGTCGGAGACTCGATCACACTATCAATTGGAAAATTGGGTATAGTTAGGCTTATCATTTTGAGTATGACATGTATAGGGACTTGATCTTTTTGTTATATGTCATATTAATTAGCCAATTGTGTTGGCTCATGATGGTGTTGTGATTCATTTTGTATATGACCATGAGAGGTGGCTCATATTGATTGTTGGGTTGTAACCTTAATAATTTATGCATGCATGCAAATGTTTTCATGTTTTGATGTGGTTTGGTTGCTTATGGATGAAATGTGTGATGAATGACATATGTATTTAATGAATGAATGGGGACTAATAGGTATGACCATAATTATAGTGTAATTGAGTAACTTGAAAGAAGAATTATAATGATGAATAAACATGAAATTGGTGTGGAGTGCCATATGGTAGTATGATGATTGGAGTATGTGATATGTCCACGTTATAAAGTCATGGGTTAAACATGGTGGTGTGTGTTTGTGTAGTCAAATGTGTCATGTTGCATGCTACGAAGTAGGATCGAGTATGTGAGTGTTTAAGAGTGGCAAATGGCTTGGAAAATAGCCAAGAAGTTGTCCACACGGGTGTGTGTCTAGGCCGTGTGCGACACTCGGTCTGCCTCATGGGCGTGTGATCTGGCTGTGTGTCCCTTGCACCCTAATTATGCAAATTAGTATACCCAGTAATAAACACACGGGCAGAGACACGGCTGTGTGTCTCAGCCATGTGAAAGACACGACCACAGGAGATGGGCGTGTGCCCAGGTCATGTGAAGCCTGCACTTAATTTTTGGAATTTAATTTGCCACAAGGCTTAAGCACACGGGCGTGCGATTTGGCTGTGTGACCTTATTTAGATGATGACGTCATAGTTAGAGAGTTAAACGGGCTGAGGACACGGGCATGTCCTAGAGCCACACGGGCGTGTGTGACCACACGGCCTACCCACACAGGCGTGTGACTCTCCAAAACAAGAAAATTTTCCAAGTGTTGAAAAAATTTTAAAAGTTTTTGGTTTAGTCCCGAATCACTCCCAATGTATGTTTTGGGCCTCGTGGGCCCGTATAAGGGACGATCTGCATGTGATTGGATGATTTTAATTTGGACCAAATTTTATGGCTTGGCTTTGTATGAATGTTTATGTTTAAGTTTAGTAATGGCTCGAACCCTGTCCCGGCATCGGATACGGGTAAGGAGTGTTACAGACATGCCCGTATCTCAGGCCGTGTAACTCTCTGACTCATGTCACACGGTCAGGTCACACATTCGTGTGCTAAATCGTGTGTAGGTGAAGGGGTCACACGGCCAAGCCACACGCTTGTGTGCCAGGTAGTGTGATCAATTCTGAGCATTCTTTTTTGACATTTTAAAGATGCAAGGGACACATGGCCAGATCACACGTCCATGTGCTAGGCTGTGTGTCACACACGGCTAAGACACACGCCCGTGTCTCTGCCCATGTAGACAAAATAGGCTATTTTCCAAGCCACATTTCTCACCCAATTTGTCTTCCTCTTACACTAATACTTTAACCCTAATTTGTCTTCCTCTTACACTAATACTTTAATATATTCACAAGTCATTTTAAAAATAATTAATTCAAGAGAAAACTGAATCTCATGAATGACATAACATTACATACAACCAATGTGCTCTTAAGCACCTTAAATTACACTTTACCATTACGGAATCAAACATACAAAGCTTACTAACTTATCAAATTCACTTATATGCACATTTTACCAAATATGCTAGAATTAATCATCAATATGCCAACATGATTTCTATCATTCAACCATTTAAGCACACACTAAACATGTTATAGCCCCATTAATACATATCAAAACACGTTCATCATAAGCCATTCTAATGGCTACTTTTAACCCGAATATTTACATGCCAATTTTGGCTAATTAACCTATACATGCCATTATAGCCATAATTAATTTACCATATGTATCAAGATGGGCTGATGGATGTGTGAGTGGTCTCCACCGATGCTTCCAATCCAACCAGCTTCTAAATTACTATAGAACAAGGGAAAATAAAACAGAGTAAGCATGAAATGCTTAGTAAGTTCGTATAACATGGTAAATAACTTACCATATATTTATGTTCAGAATAAACTTGCAAGGCATTATCAATCAATTTTATCATAAGCCCTAAACACATATCCTCATCATGTTAGCCAAGTAATCACATATGATAGTCCTTAATCATGGATAAACAAAGTCATCAAGCATGATCCACATTCATGTAATAACCAATTCATGCATCATTATATCAAGTAATGTCATTTCCATGTACTTCATGTACATACGGGTAATAATTAGTTTCTAAGTCATACTATCTCATATAAACATCAAGAAACATGTATGGGCTCAATAATAACCAAATTCCCATATACATATGTTTCCCACATCATGAATTCAAATAACATATACAATTCATATCCCTGTATTTCAAATACATTTTCATAATAATTCATCTCAAGTTCAGATTATTTCATGTCGGAACTTTACTCATTAAATCATTTGAAATATCAATGCCACACTAGAAATACACTTAAGGTGTACTAATCTATATTCATGGATGAACATATTTATTAAACAGATTCCATGCTCATATATCATCAACTTGTATTTCCATAAATCATGTATCATCATTTCATGTATTTCAGGTAGACACTTGTAATAATTCATCTCTTGTTCATATTTTCTCATGTCAAAAATTTTCTCGTTGAACTTATTTGAAATATCGATGGATACGTAGGTAGTACACTCGAAGTGTACAAATCAGAAATTCGTCAATTCATAATCAGGGTACTCATTAGAGTACATAATTAGGAAGCACTCTCTCGAGCCATATATCAAGAATCCTCATATGAGCCATGTAACAGGAAGCTTATCCAGGCTAAACCAGGAAACTCATAAGAGTTTAAAATGGGAAGTTCACAAAGAACTTTTAATCAGGAAGCTCACGAAGAGCCTATCAGGAATGCTCACAAAGAGCCATGTAACAGGAGTTTTGGATAGCCATATATCAGGGAGTTCAAGCGAGCCATATCTGGATGCTCATAAAGAGCTACATTTATGTCCACAAAATATGCAGGATCACAACTAATCGCATAACAGGACGCTCACAAAGAGCTATGTTTGTGTCCGCAACATATGCAGGATCACAACCAATCAATAAACATGACGCTCACAAAGAGTTGTTGTAGTCTCAACACATGCAAGATTACTACCGATCAGGATGCTCGCAGAACTATATAACAGGAAACTCGAGAGTGCTTATAAAAAAAATGCTCGTCTGAGCTATAGTATGTCTGCAACATATGCAAGACTACAACCATCACAGGAAATTCAGTAATCCATCAAATTTCATTTATTCAAACGAGACTTAACATTTTTCGGGCATTATCATTTATCGGGCTTTATCAGATATGTATTCAATTTCATATATATATATAATATTTATACAACTCACATGCACAACATTCAATTCAAGTATACAATTATACATAATTTAGTTACACAAACTTACCTCGACAATTGTTCATGTACGTAAAATCTACTAATTCAACCTTTTTCTCTTTTCCTCGTTCTAACTCTGAATTTGGTCTATCCAGATTTATATGAGTAAATTTAACATCAATCTAATATAATTCATACTCAATTCAATCCAATTCACATTTTAGGAAAAATTACCATTTTGCTCATAAACTTTTAATTAATGACAATTTCATCCCTAGGCTCGGAAAATGAAATTCATGCAATTTAATCCTTATTCCAAGCCTAGAAAAATTTCACAAGTAACATTTACAGCCCATGTATTTCAAAAAATTCAAAATTTTTCCATAAATTTTACAACTTTACAATTTAGTCCCTAATTCACATTTTCATCAAAATTCACTTTACAAAAGTTGTTTATCTATCAACAACCTTTCATTTTCTACCATAAATTTCAAAATTTCAGCATATTCATGCATGAAAAAATTTATATATTTTGATAAATTTTCAAATTAATCCCCAAAATAGCTAGATTAGGTTATCCCGATCTCAAAAATATAAAAATTACTAAAAACGAACTTGAATACTTACCTAATTTGGCCAAATAAGTTTTATCTTTCTTCCATTCTCCATGTCTAGGGTTTCCATATTTATTTGGGAAAGAGGATGATAAAAATGATGATATTTTCTTTATTTTATTATTTATCATCTTTCTAATTTTGTCCTTTTCTTTATTTTATTTTCCATGGATGATTCATCATTCTTAACAACTAAGTATTTTTTTAATGGTCTATTTTCCATATAAGGACCTCAAATTTTGAATTCCATAGCTATTTAATCCCTTTAGCTATTAGAATTCAACTTTTACACTTTGTGCAATGTGGTCCTTTATCAAATTAAACATGTAATCGGTAAAATTTCTTTACTAAATTTATATATGACATTATTATCATATTGTAACACCCCAAAAATATCTTATATAATTAATTTCGTATGTTTGTGACACAAATATCTGTATCTGCTTCAGTGGTTAAGTGTTCTGAGAAGTGTCTGAGAGGTCCCAAGTTCAAGCATTAGCTTGGGCAAATTTTGTTTTTAAATGAATAAACCTCTATCTTTGATCAGTAGGCTTATAAATATATGTTGGTAAAACATGTCAGAATGGGCCTGTTGGTCTGGTGGTTAAGTGGAGTGTCAGTGTACTGGGGGTCTTGAGTTCGAATCCCTGTGCAAGCAAGGGGGATTTTTTTTTTTGTACTTGTGTTGTGAAGGAGTTTAAAATGTGGTAAAATACTGAGTGTTTGAGATCTGTGGAAGGTTGTAGACGGTTTGGGGTTTTTGGATTGAGTGGGGAGTCTTGTGGAGAGATTTGAGGAGTAAAAATAGGAGGAATAAAGGGATTGTGATAGGATTAGATTTTTTTTTTTTCAAAATTTGGTTTTTCCTTTCCCAGTTTTACTGAAGCCGAATTTCTTTGTTCTTTCTCTCTTGCCAATTTTCCTTTAGTTTTTCGCTCTCTAACTTTCTCTTTTATTTTATTCTTTTGGTTTTTTCAATTCCTTCTTTTCTTGTTTGTTACAGATTTCTTTCGTTTCATAACCTTCTTCTTGTGGTCGCGACTTGTTTCTTCAATATCTTGAGCAATGACGGTAAGTTTTGCTATTATAGCTTTTATCCTATTATTGTTCTTTGTCTAATGGGAGTTCTATTTCTGGTTAGGAGACCTTTAGGCGACTATAGAAATTCCAGATGGTGCCGTTTAATTGTGAATCCATTGTTGTTTATCGAAGGTAAGGTTGTCTATAGTTTTAGAAATTTTTTGTTCATAATGCTTCGATTAAAAGTGACTAATTGGAGGGGTACTTCTGTTCCTTCTTGGTTGCAGTAGAATGATTGTTCCTTTGGCCTTTGTCTTTGCCTCTTTCAATAGTCGTTTTCCCATTCCACGTTTTCACGCATTCGGTAAGTGAGGTGCGTCTATTTTTTGGTTAGTCAATTAATGGTTTACCAAAGGTTGTTTTATGGCTAGGACTCGATCAAAGGGCAGTGGGCTGTTGATTGACACTTTGGCAGTAGGGTATCGCCATTCTATTTTTCGTCTGAGGTAACTTGTAGTGATTGGAAGCCGTTGGGCTGATCATAGCTTCGTTTAGTTTTGTTGATATCACTGATTTTTGAGCTTGGGGTTGTCGACTCTAGGTCTTGGAGTGCTCTTGGTGGGTTAGCAGCGGAAATAAACCTGGTGTGTAATCATATCACTAAAAACGCTAGTCGGTGAAAAGCCAAAAAGTGAGATTGTAGATACCACATGGGCGTGTGGCCACCCATGTGGTAAGCCGTGTGACCGAACAAGGGCGTGTGATCGACAAGACAGGCCGTGTGTGATGCATGGGCAAGGTGGAATTGGGCCGTGTGGGCCCACACAGGTGAACCACATGGGCGTGTGGGAATTTTGGGCCAGGCCGTGTGGGCCACACGAGTGTGTGGGCCCACACAGGCTGACAACATCGGCATGTGGGCCCATTTTCACTGTTTTGTTGCTAAGGCTGCACGGGTCACCCGAGACCACTACGAACCTACTATAGGGTCGATAAGCGTACTTAGACCCCTGATTGACTGAATGACTGAATGACTGTTATATCCATATACGATATAGATATTTGTATGACTGTATATTGAGTATGCTGTTAAAACTGTACTAAATACATGTATAGTACCATGATTTGGTATGACATTTTGGTATATTACTTTGCATTGGGTTGGGGGTTTATGTTGTTCGGAGGAAATGAACTGAAAGGCCTCGAGCCTAATTTACTGGTAGCTCAACTGCAAACTATTGTCTAGTGCCACATACGGTACTACTTAGAGTGTAGGGATAGGTGGGTTGATTATATCCCCACATGGAGTGTAGGGTTGGACGGAGATGGTGTGTAGAGGCTGGTTGGGTAGGATTTTTATGACTACATATCTATTCCGTTACTGTACTGAGATGGGCTAAGGCCTAAATTGGACTGATACTATTACTGAAAAAGGGCTTAGGCCCAGACTGTGATTATTTGTATGCTAATTGTTTGCATGGGGATTACACACTGAGTTTACGTAAACTCACCCCTTCTGTTTTATCCGTACAGGTAATCCCCAGACTTAGGCAGATCGGAGCGGCAGAGGACTCAGCAGTGGCCACACGACCCTTTTTACTATCTCGTACTTAACTAGATTCTTAAAATTTTATCTGGGGTATTTTATTGTAACAATGACCTCTTTTGGATTTAAATTTTTAATTTGGGATTTTTATCATTTTGATTTATAACTGCTAGTAGTGGGGATAATCGAGTTTTCAAAAAGAATCAAACGTTTTAGTAAATTCACTCAAATACGCAACTGCTTTAAAAAGCTTCCACAATAAGTGATGTTGTAATAGCCCAAATTTTCCTGGGCCCGTGAAATAAAATAAACAAAGTTTATAAACTGAAAATAAAATGTCCCTGTTAATGTCTATATTACAATAAACAGGCCTAAAGGCCCGATAGCCCAAACTCGGTTACACTTGTAGCCCAACTGGTCTAAACTAGAATACCCAATAAATCTATACCCGGTTACACCTAAAACCCTTAGCCCATATACCCGAACTTGACCCAAACTAGTAAAGCCCAGTAAGGCCCAATCCCTAAACTGAATCAGGAAACCCTAGGGTTTCTAGAAGTTTCGCACCGCAAACACTCCAAACATCATGCCCCTTCGTCTCGCGCCGTTCCCGTGACCCTCTATCAGTGCCGTGATTTCAGGCTCCGTATCACGCTGTGATCGGCACAAGAATCAACGCCAGTGTGCCATCATCAGTGCCCGATCATCGCTAGTCTCCTCGTTGTCACCTGCAAAAGGGGAAAGAAGAAACAGCAGAGGCAATACAAATATGCCAAGAAATAAATATTGTAAATATGTTTTTATTTTCAGTGGCTATAAAAGCCCGAATCGAGAACGATGTAAGTACTACGTTTTTAGGATATATACACGCATACAGAAAAAAAGAACCAGATAGTTGACTAAATAGAGGTGATTATTCTACTTTCTTTTCTATTTCTTTTCAATAAATATATACGAATATTGTAAATAAAAAGGGAAAGAACATACCTTTGTGAAAAAACAAAGCTTTCTAGCTTCCGGCTGCCATAAGAGGCGATGTTGACGGTGGCACGTAGGAGCGTGTAAGTCCCTGGTCGGAAGCTCGACAGAGCTCCGAGGGCCGGTCCCCAACCCTCTTTCAGAGGATTTCTTTGTTTTGTTTTTTTAAAAGACGGGTAAAATGATTTTTAGGGCTTATATTTGGCTTTTATAGCCTTATAGAAACGGCGTCGTTTTACTCAAAACGATAAGCTTCAAAACGGCGTCGTTCCAAAACTCAGGATCCGCGTGTTGACCCGTGACCTGGGTAGGATTGGCGTGTTTTTGTTTAAAGGGCAAATTGCCCAATCAATCCTTCCTCATTTTTTAAATTTATAATTGCATTTTATTTTTATTTTAAATTGGCCCTAACCTTTATATTTATTTAATTTAGTCCCAATGGCCATTAAAAACTATTCTGAAGAACGACGTCGTTTTTTGGGATCAAGGCTAATTGCCCAGTGAGTCCCTCAGATTTTAATGTGCATTTCAATCAGGCCCAAATTTTTCATTTATTTGTAATTAACCCTAGATTTTTTTAATTAAATTCAATTTTAATCCTTTTTATATGTATTATTTATTTTTATAAACATTAGTTATATGTAAAATAATATATATTATTTTTATTATAATATTATATACATTTTTTATAAATTTTATTATATGTTATACATTTTACTTTATATATTATTTATTTTACTATATTTATATATGTAAATTATTGCATATTATATCATTTTTATTATTTATTATTTTATTTCTATACCATTTTATTACTAAATACTTATTATGTATAATTAAAAATTTTGTAAATTATTATTGAAAATTACATTTTCATATATCATTATTTAGAGTTTAGTATGTAATATTCTAAATTTTAAATATGAAATTTTGTTCCTATTTAACATATTCATATTTTTATAAATATATTAAGTTATTAAATCATACAATATATTCATATATATAAACCATTGTTTTAAAAATTTTCCTTCATTATTTATATATATCGTTTTAAATATTTTTACCTCATTTATTCTTTTTAAATTGTATTTAGATTTTATCCCCTTTTACGTACATAATTTGTTTGTTTATTTTAGTATCCCTTTTTGTATTTATTTAATATTGTTTTAATATAATAATCTTATCTCGTAAATTATTTGTTATTTTTATATTGTTTATTGTTTTTATACATTTGCATGAAAATTGATTTTTTACGTTGTTATTCCAAGTTGTATTTGCATGAAATATGATTGCATATATATTATGTAATTTGTATTGTTCTATTCATTATTCGCTACGCTGTATTTTGTGTGGAATGATAATGTAGGTATATTTATGTTATTTACAATTATATATGCATGAAATGATAATGTATATTGTGGGATTTATTATTTTTTTTTCTATACTACATTTGTATGAAATGTTAAAGTATGTATCATATAGCTTAGTTTATTTAATATTAATCTTTTGTAATATGTTAGATATATCATTGTTTTTTTAAAAAAAAATTATATCTCATTCAATCCAAAGGAATTTTAAAAAAGGAGAGGCAATGTTTTTGGTATTTAGGAATTCGGGAAGTAGTGCCCTAACATACTGGGTTGCGATTTCTCGTTTGTCTAAATGTCAAAAAATATCATTTTAAATAAGTTTCGTAAACCACGAGATGATTTCAGTTACAAAAGTTTAAGAATATTGTGTCAATCATGCTGGATGTGATGTTTGTACTCTTTTGGAAGCGAAAAGAACCTCAATTTTCAGCAAATTATTATAGTTTTCAAAAGGGATCTTTTTTCCATATTCCTTTAAACTTTTGACATCAAGATAGAAAACTAATTTGGTACCAATTTTTGGGCGTTGCGAGGGTGTTAATCCTTCCACCCACGTAATCAATTCTCGAACCTATTTTCTCATGTTTTCGTAGACCAAAATGTTTTATATGGTGATCCAATCACACCCAAAAAGGTTGGTGGCGACTCCCGTTTTCAAAAATCACACTTTTAAAAGCAGGTTTCGACAGATGTCTTGAAAATTAATAATGTTTTCAAAGAGAATAACTTTTTGATAATGAATTACGTTTTGAAAATGAATGACACGTCCTAGAATTAACATAAAATATTGTAAAGAGGTAACATAGAAAATAGGTTTTTGAAGACAACTCACTTTTTCGAAAAACACTACCATGTGACATCACCATATTCGGCCATAATGTCTAGGCTGGGTTTGGGGTGTTACACATACTATCGATCATAAAATAATATTAAAATAAATTTCTTTTTTGAAATTGGATTTGTGATCTCGAAATCACTATTCTGATTTTACCGAAAATGAGCTGTTACATATGAGATTAGTTTTATTGAAATTATAGATGTTTTTAAAAGGATAAAAGAGTAAATAAGTAAATTAAAGTAAAAATTAAGTAAACTTAAGATATCATCTTCTTCCATTTGGTTTTCTTCAACCGAATGTTCAAAGGAAAATTTGTTAGGGTTCGTTCATTTCAAATTGCTTGCATGTAAGTATTTTTATCCCATTTTTAATGATTTTTATGTTTTTGAAGTCGTTGTAGCTTAATCTAGCTAGCCCAGGGACTAACTTGCAAAATTGTTAAAAGATTAGAGTTTTGCCATGAATATATTCATGTGGTTTTTTATGTGTGATGAAAGAAAATGCATATTTGTTTTTAGATAAACAATTTTTGTAAAGTGATTTTTGTTGAAAATGTCAATTAGGAATTTAATTGAAAAATGTGTAATATTTATGGTGAAAATTGTGAAATAATGAATTTTATGAGCTGCTATGGAACCATATTAAATTTGGCTAGCTTGGGTAGGGATGAAATTGCATGAATTTTAATTTACGAGCTTAAGGACTAAATTGTAAAGAAATCAAAACAATAAGGACAAAAGCATAATTTTGTAAAAATGATTTTTGGATTGAATTGAATAGAATGATTATTGAATGGATTCAAGTTGATTATTTAGATCAAGTTAAGCCTCGTATGGATTTAGATCGAGGGAAAGATAAAGTGCCAAGTTAGTCGATCATATTTCATCATTTTGTGATCGAGGTAAGTTTGTTTGTTTAAATAGCGTTTTAATGTTATTTGATTTAAATGCTATTATGTTATTTATCATACCATGTCACGACAGAAATCCAATGACGTTTCGACGATTATCAAGCCCCGTTTGAACCTTAGGAATATATAGGATACAAATGACATGTCATTAGGGTTACCATGTTTCGGGTGCTGGTCCTGAATGTCCTATCGGCGGCTGAGTTTTGGCATTTGTTGCAAATACTTGATAGCTTGTGTAAGCAGCATCATGTATCTATATTCTGATCGACAGCTTATGTGAACAGACCCATTTATCACTCATATGAGCATCTATGAAAAGGAAAAGGAAAAGGAATGATTTTGACCATATGTTTATCACACTTAGTGTGAGCTTTCTCGTGTATCCGATATTATTATAAGTGGTTCAATGGGTATGAAAAGGGATGAATCGTTAAGGGTTCTGATGGATTTTGCTATGGAGTTATGGAAAGGTATGAAGTATTGATAAACAAAGTATGTATATCCATGTTATGAAAAGTATGATTTAATATGATTTATGATTATGAGATTTACCTTACCATGTGATGAATTTTGTTAAGTTATGTGATTAAGCACTAACTTGTGTTGTTGGTGATACTTAGGCTTGTGCCAAGCTTGTGATGGATTGAATCATATTTATTTTTAAGCTTATGCATTGAAATGGTAAGCACTGTTCATGACTTCCGAACTTACCAAGCATTATATGCTTACGTTTGTGTTCTTTTCTATGTTTTATAGATTATCGAAAGTTCAATTGGTCTGGAAGCTCATCGGAGACCTATCACACTATCCAACAACTATATCGGTAAATTTTGATGTTTTGAGTCATGGTTATAATAGCATGTATAGGTGACTTGTGTTTGATGAAATGGTCATTATGTTTGGCTTGTAAATGTGGTGTTTTGGTTGATGAACTTTTGGCATTTTAATGTTTTGATGGTGGATGTTGAAATGGTCAAGTGCATCTTTTGAATGACCAATTTGGTATGCTTGAATGTGATTTTGTCATGTGGTCATTAAGGTAAGATTGGTATGGAATTTTGGTTGGAAACATATGGTTGATGAATGGCTAAATTATGCATATGTTTAGATTGATTTGATGCTATGTGATTGGGGTGCCTTTTGGCATATGGTTGTATGGTTAGATACCATGTTAAATTAGCTTTATTATGCATGTTTTAGGTACATTTTGAAGCTTGAATATATATGCAAATTGCTTGTTGATATGAGCATAGTTTGGGTGAAAGAAATGGCTTGAAAATGACCTTTTTTTGTCCACACGATCTTAGACACAGGTGTGTGTCTCAGCCATGTGTTCCCTGTAGGTTTCAAAGGGTTTGCAAGTCAGGCAATTACATGGCCTAGCATACGGCCAGACACACAATGTGTGAGGCTATTTCGAGAGTTACACAGCCTGGCACACGGGCGTGTGGCTTGGCTGTGTGACCCAAGTCAAAGAGTTACACAAGCACAAAAATGGGCTGGGACACGGTCGTGTGTCCCTCCTTTGAATGTCCACTTGGCCTGAGACACGGGCTTGTGTCTTAGCCATGTGAGTCACACAGCTGTGTGACCCCTGCAGTATAAAATTTTCTATCTTTTTTCATGAAATTCTAAATGTTTTTGATTTAGTCTCGAATCGTTCCTAAAGTGATTTTAAGGCCTCAAGGGCTCGAAAAAGGGACAATATTCTTGTGTTTGATTGAGCTATGATATGTTTTATAAAATGGTTGAAATTGAATGTTTTAAGTTAAAATTTTTTGGTAATGCTCTGTAACCCTATTCCGGTGACAGATACGGGTTAGGGGTGTTACAAATAAATACATCATTTTTTTTTCATATTAGATAAATATAATTATTTGTGTATTATAATATGAAAATTTGATTTCGATTAATTCTAAAATTAACAAATTAAAATACTAAACTAACTTTATTCTTTTTTACTAAAATCAATGCAAATGGTTAAAACGATGATTGAATAATTCGTTAATCACTAAGTAAGTTAATAAACCTATCCCGATTATATTGTTTGCCACTCTAAACTAGGAATCTCCTCTTAGTCTTATCCTAAACTAAAAGGTACCATCTAAGCTCTCCTCTCAATCTCACCAAGGCACTATTCGTCACAAATGTATTAAATTTCTACACAATAGAATCTCATTTCGGTCTCCTCTATCTAAATTTTCCACTAGAGGTGTCAATTCTAGTTTAATATGAAATTCAATACAATTGAACAAGCAAATAATCAAAGTATAGATAATAACTTAGTGATAAAAAAAATGTCGATAATGGCAGTAAAAAGATTGCAAAGCAATAAGGAAAGAAAAACAAGAACACAGATTTTACGTGAAAATCCTTTCGGGAATAACCATGGGCAGAGGAGGAAAAATTCACTGATGTTGAAAATGAATGATACAAAAAGAGTTTCGACTACATCTATTTAAGGGTTGAAAAACCCTATTTTAATCAAAGTCAAATAGCAGAAGAATAGTTCTATACAGATTCAACTTGTGTTGCATGGTCCATACCGGTCGCAACCCCATACAGCCCTCAGCCTTTTGCCCCCACAGATATCCTTATTTTGCCATTATATTTATTTCTTCAACAAGTGAGGAGATTCGAGTCACACAATCTCCACCTTGGCATGAATTTTCAATGAACAAGTTCTCCACCTTTCCCACAAAAACCCCTAAAGGGGTATTCTTCAACAATGAACACCAACCAATCCAAGTAATGCTCAAACTTGGTTATATGAAGTGACTTAGTCATCATATCTACAGGATTATCATGAGTATTAAATTTTCTCACAATAATATCACCACGAGTAATAACATCATACGCAAAATGTTACTGAACATCAATGTGCTTTGTGTTGGAAAATCGGGTTTAGAAAATGCAACAGAAAATAAAATTAGGGAAAAATCAAAGTTTAAAAAAATTCCAAAAGAAGAACTTGGTGTGATATCTAAATTAATATCAAAATTGTATATTTTCGATTCGTTTAGGATGAACACTTTGACCGAGTAGTCTTCTTCACTATCCTCAAGCTCATGTTTACCGAGTATGGGCTCCCTTCGAATCAGAAAATTTTTCTCAAAAATTACTAGTGGGGTAATTTTGTAATTTCTCTAAACTTTTAGGCCAAGTTATTAATAAGAAAAATATCTCTAGAAATTTTCTAAAATAATTTCTTTAGAGAATTTCTCTCTATGACTTTCTCTTGAATTTAAGTGTTTTTAAATAATGACCCAAGGCTCTCTTTATATAGCAAGAGTTTAAATAGTTCAACTATGATTAGACTTAATCACTTTAATATTAAATTAATAAAATACTATTAAGATAAATATTAAATTAAATTTAATATTAAATCTATTAAAAAAATATTAATCTGAAATCAAATTCTTTGGTAGAGTCCTAGTAGGAGTGTAATTCTTCAGCTGCTCAACTATCGAAAACCCACCGCCATCAACATTTGCCGCTTACCAGAATGTCGTCATGGCAGCTATTGGAATCCTGATCTTTCGATTGTTGTCAG
This sequence comes from Gossypium anomalum, assembly GCA_025698475.1. NCBI lineage: Eukaryota > Viridiplantae > Streptophyta > Magnoliopsida > Malvales > Malvaceae > Gossypium > Gossypium anomalum. Next base: position 49,275,150 of record CM046963.1, read on the forward strand.
TTCGGTCTAGACCAGTGATAGCCCGACCAATTTGATCCATCCATCGGTTGGACTGTCGGCCTGGTTCGACCAATTGTTGGGTATTGGTATCGATTTTTGACTCGCGAGCCCAATTTTCGATTTCAGGTCCAACTTTAAAGTTCAATTACCCATTAGGCCAATTATCTAACTTGAAAATTAATTTTCAAAAATATCATATTAATTTTAATTAATTTGATTAATTTAATTTTACTTGATTAAAATTAATTTTCCCAAAGATCACTTAGATTTTCCAAATTAATTTTTTTAGAAAATTTTTTAATCAAATTCTCGAGTTGAACAATTCTTATGGCCACCCAATTTAATTCCACATCAAACAAATTGACTCAATTAAATTATTTCCAAAGTTGTAGAATTTTCTTCTGATTCAAATATAGTCCGATCGAGCTTTTGTTGAGCTAATGGAGGGACTAATCAAACCTATACAATTAGTCTATAGTAATTGCAATTATGTCCAGAAGCATCATTATAATAATTTCCAATTACTTAACCATGGAGTCAGTTCACAAGAAGTACCATGATTGAAAACTCCTTATTGTATAAATTATTTACGAAAGCAATTCATCTAAATGCTTCGTCCAATGACCTCGTCATGTGTGTGTTACTCTCATATGATATCCTTGGTTCCTTTGAGTTAAATCTGTTCACTCATTACAATCCTATTTTATCTCATTATCACCATTGTGTCTTCTTAATGATTAATATGATCACTGTCAACAAATGGCTATTATAAATTGCTCGTTTGAGAACAAGAAACCCGTGGCTACGTTCCATATTTATCAATTCACACAATGACAATGAGAGGAAATCATTAACTCTTTAATTGAGCTATGAAGTCCACTATTGCTAATAAAGCCATGTCATACACAAGTCATGTACCCAATATATCGGCTATCAGCTCGATCATCTTTGGAGCATAAGCCTCCACTTATATCAAAGCACATGAGTTACACACGCATGGTTAGTGACTAACTCAGGATTTAGGTAAATCACACCATGAATGTCATAATTGAATTAATTCACAAATGAAATCAAAATTAATTCATCTTAGGTCCAGTCCAATGTATCATTTTGCCAATGAATACATCTATGTCTCTACCTGTGGAGTCAACTGTTCTGATAGCCTAGACTAGTTATCTCCTCAATTGGAATTGTAGATGACAAAATAATCCTTCTCAATATTTGAATCAAATGCTCACTTTGATTCTTTTACAGGATTGCGGGCTCGTTTAAATTATCTACTGAAATAAGTTGTTTTTCTGACAATGTAAACGTTCTTATAGTGCCACTTATCATCAATTTGAATTCAAACAGTCAATGAGCTAATATTTTCTTGTCACAATTTCACTATTCATGCAAAATATGAAAGGTAGAAATACAAAAAACATAATAGTGAAAAGTGAAATTAACTTTATTAATTTATTCATTGTTCAGGTAAATAGAAAATAGTTACATGTTTGGGCACATTTCCCAACACTTTGTCTTCTCATGAAACATTTGATCGTTTGTAAAAAAGATTGCACTTTAACTATTACAAAACGCTGTATTGATCTAAAGGTCTTTACTGAGTTCACCAAAGAGTCCCTTTAACCAAATAACTTCTTTACAAACTTCAGTAGTCGCCCTATACTCGACTTCAGTAGTTGACAAATCAACTGTAGTCTGCAAAGTGGCTTTCCAACTGACGGCATAACCTCTAATAAGAAAAACATTCCTTGTGAGAGACCTTCTTTTATCAAGGTCTCCAGCAAAACTAGAATCAACATACCCAACAACTCCATCTCTAGTTCTTCCAAACTATAAGAAAACATTAATAGTACCCCGTAAGTATCTGAAAGTCTACTGAATTGCTTTCTAGTATTCTTTACCGAGATTTGCCATGTATCTACTAACTGCACTAACTATATATGATAAATCTAGACGTGATCAAACCATAGCATACATGAGAGATCCCACTGCACTAGAATATGGAACACATGACATGTACTCAATCTCATCATCTGATTGCGAAGACAACGTGATGAAAGTATGAAGTGGGATGCTAATAGAGTACTAACAGGTTTGCAACTCTACATATTGAACCTGTAAAGAACTTTCCGACTTAGGTACAATTTACATGTTTCTCTATCTCTGAGAATTTCCATCCCAAGTATCTTTTTTGCTACTCCCAAATCTTTCATCTCAAATTCTTTACTAAGTTGGGTTTTGACCTTTCTTATCTCTCATTTATCTTTGGCTACTATCAACATGTCATCAACATAAAGGAGTAGATATGTAGATGAACCATCACAATTTTTCTTAAAATAAACACAACTGTCAAAACTGTTTCTTTTGAAATCATGAGTAGCCATAAATGAATCAAATCTCTTGTACCATTGTGTAAGTGATTGTTTCAAGCCATATAGGGACTTTTTAGCAAGCAAGCATAGTTCTCCTTTTTTGAGACTATAAAAATCTCTAGTTGTTACATGTAAATATCTTCCTCAAGTTCTCCATACAAGAATGATGTTTTCACATCTAACTACTCAAGCTTCAAATCATACATGGCCACAATACCAAACAATGCTCGAATTGAACTATGCTTAACAATTGGAGAAAACATATCTGTAAAGTCTACACCTGGAACCTAACTGAAACCTTTTGTAACCAACCTTGCTTTATACATGGTTTCTTCAACTCCTAGAGTCTATTCCTTCTTCTTGAACACCCATTTACAATGAACAACCATTTTACCTTTAAGAAGCTTCACTAGGTCTCATGTTTTATTATTATGGAGTGATTTCATCTCTTCTTGTATGACAATAATCCACTTTCATTAATCTTCACAGCTAACTGCCTCGAAATAAATAGATGACTCTTGATTTGCATTTATATCTTTAGCCACATTTAAAGCATAAGCAACTAGATTAGCCTCAGTGAACCTCTTTAGAGGTTTAATTTCTCTTTTAGGTATGTTCTTGGCAATAGAATATTGTGATGTTGGCTATGGTGAAAAACCAACTCTACTCTGAGTTTTTGTACTAACCTGGATAGTAGGCCTTGCTGTAGATCCTAGATTAATCTGAAGCTTCACCTTCTTCATGTGTGTTTGATCTCTACTAGTCTTTACCGGAAGAGTCTTTAAGAGGTAAGTTAGGTATCATAGCAGTTTCATCATAAATAACTCTCTGCTAATCACAACTTTCCTAGTTTCAGGATACCATAACTTATATCCTTTAACACCAGCCCTATAACCAAGAAAAACACACTTAATAGATCTAGGTTCCAATTCACCATTATCAACATGAGCATACGTAGGACACCCAAAAATCTTCAAATCAGAATAATCAACAAGAGTGTCAGACCATACCTCTTGTGGAGGCTTTTTTCTCAATAGTAAAGGACGGTGGCCGATTAATCAGAAAACATGCAATAAAAGTTGCTTCAGCCCAAAATGACTTCAGTAAACAAGTATTCGACAACATGCATCAGACATTCTCCATTCTTATTCTATTCATTCATTCTATAAAGCCGGTTTTGCTATGGAGTACGACAAACTAGCAAGTGTCTCACGATTCCTTTTGATTTGCACAATTCATTAAACTCATCAGAACAAAATTCCAAGCCATTATATGTGTGAAGGTGTTTTATCTATTTTCCTGTCTACTTCTCAATCATAGTCTTCTAATCCTTAAACATGGGCAACACATCACTTTTCCTTTTTAGGAAACATGGCCACACTTTTCTGGAAAAATCATCAATGATCGTCAACATATAATTAATACCACCCCTTGAACAAACTCTAGATGGTCCCTAGATCTCAGAATGAATATAATCTAGCATTCCCTTCATGTTGTAGATTCTTCTGGTGAATCGAACTCTCTTTTGCTTCCCAAAAATGTTGTGCTCACAAAACTTCAATTTTCTAATACCTTGCCCATCAAGAAGTCATCTTTCGCTTAATTCTGCTATGTCATTCTCACTTATATACCTCAGACACATATGCCAAAATCTAGTAACATCATCATCTAATAAGGAAAAGGAAGCGACGAATGCATCACTAGTAACAATTGAAGCCTAGAAAACATATAACTTGGCAATATTTCTCTACCCTTTTAGCACAATGAGGGAACCCTTGCTAATCTATAGAACCCCACTTTTAGCTATGTACTTGTACCTTTTTGAATCAAGAGTACTCAAAGAAATCAAATTTCTCTTTAATTCTGGTACATGTCATATGTCCCTAAGTGTTCTGACGATTCCATCAAATATCTTAATTTTGATCGTACTGATACTTGCAGTTCTACATGAAGTATTATTTTCCATCAAAACAACACCTTCAGACATTATTTCTTTTGTTGTAAACCAATCCCGATTGGGACTCATGAAAAGTGCAGTCAGAATCGAGGATCCACTCTTCACTTACTTTAGAGTTGTCAACAGAAGCAACTAGGAGTTCTATAACACCTCTAACCTAAAACTGTTACCAAAATAGGGTTACGGAGCATTACCAAAACTTACAGATTAAATAAACAGATATTCTACACTATACAGTATTTATGTCTAAAATTAATCATAAAGTCCCTTATACGAACCCTCGAGGTCCAAAACATGCATTAGAAACGAGACAGGACTAAACCGGGTACTCAAAAACATTTTCGCAAAATCTTAAAATTTTTCCTAGATACAGGGGTCACACACCCTTGTCTCAGATTGTGTAACTCTCTGACTTGGGTCGTACGACCAATCCACACGCCTATGTACTAGGTCATGTGTGGGTGTAGGGGTCACATGGACAATATATACGCCCGTTTTCTAGGCCGTGTGATCAATTCTGAGCATTTTGTTTTGACATTTTAAAGATGCAAAGGACACACAACCAGATCACACGCCCATGCGCTAGGCCGTGTGTTACACACGGCTGACACACGCCCGTGTGGACAAAAATAGGCTATTTTCCAAGCCACATTTCTCACCCAATTGGTCTTCCTCTTACACCAATACTTAAACATATTTACAAGCCATTTTAAAACATTTAATTCAAGTCAAAACCAAGTCTCATGCATGGCATATCATCACATACAACTAATGTGCTTTTAAACACCTCAAATGACACTTTACCATCAAGTAATTAAATATACAAACTTACTTAACTTATCGAATTCACCTATATGCATATTTTATCAAATATGTTAGAATGAATTTTCAATATGCCAACATGATTTCTATCAATCAATCATTTAAGCTCATACCAAACATGTTATAGCCTCATTTATACATATCAAAACATGTTTATCACAAGCCATTCCAGTGGCTAGTTATAACCCAAACATTTACATGCCAACATTGGCTAATTAACCTATAAATGCCATTATAACCATAATCAATTTACCATATATACCAAGATGGGCCGATGGATAGTGTGAGTGATCTCCATCGATTTTTTTAATCCAACGAGCTTCCGAATTACTATAGAACAAGAGAAAATAGACCATAGTAAGCATGAAATGCTTAGTAAGTTCGTATAACATGGTAAATAACTTACCATATATTTATGTTCAAAATAAACATGCAAGGCACACTATCAACCAATTTTATCACAAGCCCTAAACACATATCCTCATCATGTTAGCCAAGTAATCACATATAATAGTCCTTAATCATGGATGAACAAAGTCATCAAGCATAATCCATATTCATGTAACAACCGATTCATGCATCATTATATTAGGTAATGTCATTTCCATGTACTTCATGTACATATGGGTAATAGTTCATTTCTAAGTCATACTATCTCATATAAACATCAAGAAACATGTATGAGCTCAATAACAACCAAATTCCCATATAGATATACTTTCCACATCATGAATTCAAATAATATATATAATTCATACCCATGTATTTCAAGTACATTTTCATAATATTTTGGCTCAAGTTTTGATTATTTTATGTCAAGATTTTGCTCATTAGATCAATTAAAATATCAATAAAAGCCCGAAAAAATACACTCAAAGTGTACAAATCTATAATCTAAGGAAGAGACGAATTTACATTACAAAAAACAATATAAAAAAATGATTAGGAAAAAAAGAGAGGGTAAAATTAGGTATATTGAATCTAATGGCTAAGACAGCTCTTGTCTATCCGTTGAGGAATAATTCTATAATCCAATTGAATCTAAGACATGAATAGTTGGTTTACGTTATGTAAGAAATACATGTATATGGGATATTAGATATTGACTAGTTATATACGAACTCAAAAATATATCTAATCCAACCTACTACTGTGGATTTAGATAGGTATTCCAATAGAAGAATAGAAGTTCCTCTGCTTCGTCTTTGACTCTGAATTGAACGAATAAATAGATAAAATAAAGACAAAAACAAAGAATTCAAAGCAAAGAATGGGTTGGAAAAAAGAAAGGGAAGAAGAAAGAATTGGGCGAAACTAAAAAGGATTCGATAATCAGTAATAAGATGATTCAAAAATCATCCCTTCAAATTCAATCTATGGCGTGGAAAAATTATTCATTAACAGAAAAAAAAAAAGATCTGACCAAGAGAACAAACACAATAAAAAATCATGTCTGTGAAGATGTGGACTACCTGCACCTGGACAGAAAGACCCTATGAAGCTTCACTGTTCCCTGGGATTGGCTTTGGGCTTTTCCTTCGCAGCTTAGGTGGAAGGCAAAGAAGGCCTCCTTCCGGGGGGCCCGAGCCATCAGTGAGATACCACCTCTTTTTTTTTTTCTTTTTTCAATATAAATTGGACTAAATTAGGAGGGTGTAATTATATTCCTATTGTCAGTGTCAGATTTAAATGGTACAAAATAGGTTTTGTTTTCTAAATTCAATTTTAGTAGATACTAAACATAAGATAAGTAAGTGGAGAATAGAAAGGAAGGATAAATGGGGGGAACAAATAATTACAGGGAGTATGTGGATAAATAGAAGGATGAAAGAAAGAGAGGTCTCTGGTTCAAGTCCAGGATGGCCCAGCTGCGCCAAAGAAAAGAATAGAAGAAGCATTTTCATGCATGCTCCACTTGGCTCGGGGGATATAGCTCAGTTGGTAGAGCTCCGCTCTTGCAATTGGGTCGTTGCGATTACGGGTTAGGTGTAATATCTGTTCATTGAAGAAAAAATCATGAGCCTTAGCTTAAGTCAATAAAGACTGAGAAGGTTGACTCAAGAACAAATTTTATTTTTATTTTATTAAATAAATAGAAATATAAAATTTAAATTAAGGTTCCATTGGAGAATCAGACCTAAGCATTAATCGAGACCGATGGGGTCGACGGAACCCGTGAATGCGGAGGGATTCGAACCCCCGACACCGTGGTTCGTAGCCACGTGCTCTAATCCTCTGAGCTACAGGTCCCACCTCGTCTCTACTGGATCTGTTAAGTATAATAAAAGTTAAAAATAAAAATAAAAATATTGCATTCAGAAAATCATACAATATGGGGTAGTTTGAATTCTTATTGAGGCTTTTTCTTCCTAAATTATTTATTTATTAAATTTTTTTGATACACTAAGGCATATCCCTATCCATAATTATCTAGGAGAAGGCGATATCCTAGATGCTATGGGGAATTTTTCGCACAGAAAGTTTTTTAATTTTTATTAAATTCTTCATTTTTGTTTTAGAAATAAGGTCGATATTGAGTCCTGGGTAACAAGTTCCATGTTCATATATCACCATCTCATACTTCTATATATCATGTGTCATCATTTTCATGTATTTTAGGCAGATATATGTAATAATTCATTTCGTGTTCATATTTTCTCATGCCAGGATTTTGTCTATTGAATTTATTTGAAATATCGATGATACACATGTAGTACACTCTCTAAGTGTACAAATCAGGAACCGTCAATTCATATTCAGGGGTACCCATAAGGTCATATAATCAGGAAGCACACTCTCGAGCCATATCTCAAGATGTTCATGTGAGCCATGTAATAGGAAGCTTATCTGGGCTATACCAGGAAACTCATAAGAGACTATAATAGGAAGTTCACAAAGAACTTTTAATTAAGAAGCTCACAAAGAGCCTATCAGGAATGCTCACAAAGAGCCATGTAATAGGAACTCTTGATAGCTTAACAGGAAGTTCAAGCCAGCCATGTCAGGAAGCTCATAAGTTCCTATATCAGGATGCTCATGAAGAGCTACGTTTGTGTCCAAAATAAATGCTGGATCACAACCGATCGAATCATGTAACAGGACGCTCACAAAGAGCTGCGGTACTGCGCAATACATGTAAAATTACTACCGATTAGGATGCTCGTAGGAACTATATAACAGGATGCTCAAGAGGGCTTATAACAGGATTGCTCATCCGAGCTATATTTTGTCTGCAACATATGCAGGACCACATTTAATACGAGAAATCATGTATCCGTCAAATTTTATTATTCAAACGGAACTTATCATTTTCTAAACATTAATGGGCATGTGATTATTTCATACATTTATAACATTTATATAATTCATATAAACACATACCACACTCAATTCAAGCATAAAAATAAACACAATTTAGTTACACGAACTTAACTCGACAATTTTCCGTGTACGTAAAATCTACTAATCCAACATTTTTCTCTTTTCCTCGCTCTAACTCCGAATTTGGTCTATTCAGATCTATATGAGTAAATTTAACATTAATTTCATACAATTCATACTCAATTCAGTCCAATTCACATCTTAGGTAAAATTACCATTTTGCCCCTAAATTTTAATTAATGATTATTTCGTCCCTAGGCTCGGAAAATGAAATTCATGCAATTTAATCCTTATTCCAAGCCTAGCTAAATTTTACATATAAAATTTACGGCCCATGTATTTCATAAAATTTAGAATTTTTCCATAAATTTTACAACTTTACAATTTAGTCCTAAAATAATAATTTCATCAAAATTCACTTTACAAAAGTTGGTTATCTATCAACAACCTTTCATTTTCTACCATGAATTTCAAATTTTCAACATTTACATCTGTGGAAAATTTTCTATACTTTGATATCTTTACAAATTAATCTCCAAAATAGATAGATTAAGCTATTTCGATCTCGAAAATATAAAAATTACTAAAAATAGGACAAGATTACTTACCCAGTTAAGCCAAGAAAATTTCCTTTCTCTTTCCTAGGGTTTCCATGTATTTTTGGGGAAAAAGATGATAAAATTGATGATATTTTCATTTTTTTTATCATTTATCATCTTTTATTATTTCACTTTCCAATTTCATCCTTTTCTTTATTTTATTTTCCATGGATGAATCATCATCCTTAACAACTAAGCATTTTTAATGGTCTATTTACCATTTAAGGACCTTAAATTTTGAATTTCATAGCTATTTAATCCCTTTAGGTATTAGAACTCAACTTATACACTCTGTGCAATTTAGTCCTTTATCAAATTAAACATATAATCAGTAAAATTTCTTTATGAAATTTTCATACGATATTAATATCATATTGTAGATCATAAAATAATATTAAAATAAATTTCCTTTCTGAAATCAGATTTTTGGTCCCGAAACTATTGTTCCGATTTTTATCAAAAATCGGTTGTTACATCGCTTTAGTCCTTTCCTACATCAACTTCACCAGATTGTTCTGATTATTTTTTCTTTTGATTTATAGCATCCCTTTTGATATTATTTTGTAACTGATAGAAATCAAACTTAATGTGCCCTTTCTTTTTATAGAAGTTACAAGTTTTATCTTTGTTTAAAGATCTCGATCCACCCTTAGATTTACTACCAAGATTTCGTTCTTGTGTCCTCCCGCAATTATAACTAGTATTTCATTATTACCTCCCACAAACAATGAGACCCTCTCCCTGAGATTCGAATCTAACCACAAGATGCTTCATCTTGTCATATGAGGTTAAGGCATTATAGACTTCATTAACTGTGAGAGATTCGCAACTATGCAAAATTCTACCTCTAAAAGTTGAATCAGACAAAGGTAACGAACAGAGCAGAATTAACCCTAAATCCTCTTTATCATACTAAACCTCCAAGGATTCTAAGTTTGAGACGATTTTTTTAAACAAAGTTAAGTTGTAACACCCCAAAATAGGGCCTAGGAGTTTTAGGGGTATTTGAGGAATTTTAGCCTATATGAGCTTAGAATTTCGTAGGGTTCATACCTGGTAATATTTTTTACTATGGCCACTTAGCTTTCAAATCAATTTTTGAAAAAGTGTTCTAAAAGCCATTAATTGTAGAGAAATGACTAATTTGTAACATAGTCAAAACAATGAGCACTTATTTGGAAATTTAGCCAATTTATAAAATTGAACATATTTCTTCCCCATCAGCATGTTTTCACGTTAGTTTCTTTTCCCCTTCATTGTGCTTGTCGCCTCTTGCTTTTCCATTACTATTTCTTTTGATTTTTTATTCCCAAACCGCAATACCTTGATTTCTTATCATTCCTAAGTCATTTACCATAAAAAATCTTCAAGAAAAGCACCCAAAACTTCATAGATTTTATCAACTTCTCCAAACGTAGGTTTTTCAGATTTACTTCAAAACTCATTCATTATTTCAACAAAGGTATCATTCATGTATCCATTGGTTTTTAATGTCATTTAGTCTCTAAAACTGAATTATTAGCCCTCAAATCGCATGTTTTAAATACAAGTAAAAAATCAAGCCATTAATGGTAGATTTTAGGATTTTGCATAAAAACGAGATTTCAAAGTGTTTTTCAACTTTTTTTAGAATGATTAGAAGGTTTTTAAACTTACCTTGAAGTTTCATTAATGATTTCTCATGTTTTAATGAATTTTGTGAAAATTTCCTAAAAGATGTCGAAAAATATGGATACCATGAATTGAGTAGATTTTTCTAGTTTGAAGGTTGCAATTTAGGTGTAGATGATTAATTAGATGAATAGAACTAGTTTTAGGAAAAAAAGGTTGAGTATAGATCGAGATATTAGTATTTAAAGTTTGTTATGTTAATAGTTTAAGTTACATAGGAACTTAGCTTAAAGCTTGTGTTCTAGTTGATTTGGGTGAATTTTTTGTTATTATTTGATTGTGGTTAATGTATGATTTTTGTGTGTAAAGCCCCAGATTCGATAGAGCTTGCTACGAGCTAGGGAAGAGTTAGTTAAACTTTCAACTTTTTGACAAAAGCATAAACTGGTGAGTGTATGGAATTGCTACTAGTAAACATGAGTCATGTGTTGATTAGGAATTTAGATGTAGCCTAAACCCTACTCTAAGTTTAGAGTGTAAGTTTAATTGAATCCATAATTATCTTAAGATTTTATGGTTATGTATTATGCATGAAAGGTGGTATGTGGATATAGTGACTATTGTTTAAAGTGCAATTATATTTATGAATTTATATGCTATATGACTATATTAGTGTTTTGTAAAATATGATATTTGACAGTGATAGTGCATGGATAATCGATAAGTAATATGTGTTTTTTTCAGATATGTTGGCCTTGTGATTTTGGAACTATTGGATATAGTTGGCATGTCATAGGATTGTGAGCACTCACTTATATGTATAGTGATTTTGGGCGTTAAGGCCCTGGGACATGTTTGGAGGGATAAGGGAATGAGAGCTAAGCTCCATTCAATTGGATATGTAAGGTGAAATAAGAAGAGTGTTAGCCAAATACTTCAGTTTTGGGACATTTTTGACTCTATGAGTCTATATGGTGTAATGGAGATCCGTGTATTGATGTGTGATGATAGAGCTCACTGTATGTTCCATATCTCAAGTGCCATCTCATCATAATTTATGTAATCGTGTGGAATATGTTCTATGCTTGAATGAGTATGTATGCGTTGTAAGAGTGAACTATTAGATGATGCATGATTTAATAGTATATGATGTTAGACTTAAAAATAAGGTCCTTGTGAGTAAATGGTGGGCTGTGTTGCATGATGACATATTTGTGTAGTGGAAAGTCCTTGCATTCACTGAGCTTGTTAAAGCTCACCCAATCATTTCGACATATGTAGATTAGGGATGACACGGTGTAGGTGGTGTGGTTTCTGAGGGAGTGATCCAAGGAAGACTGGTTATTCATCGTAGGTGCTTTATTATTTTATTCGTATTGGGGAGACAGGTAATGTGGTAGAATTATTATGGGTATGTTAGTTCTAAACATTTTGGTTTGGTTTAGAAGGTCTTCATGTTATTATTATGTTAGAATAATAGACATTGATGTTGGCATGACGATTATTGTTTGGATAATTTGACGTTTTGTACTAACAAATTTAACTGTTGAATGATGAAACAAATAAAGTACTTGAAGCATGTTGATTAGGGACTATAACAATTGAATTATTTGTTTTTTTTATACTACATTTTTGGCTTCACTAGCAGAGGTACAATAGTTTGCTTTAAAATTTGATAGCTCAGTGAATTAAAATGAACAGGAAGACATAATAGGGATTTGGTATCGATACCTTATCTCGAGTATCGATACTCGGCACTAAAGTATCGATAATTTTTAACAAGTACTGATAATTTTTAACAAACGAGAATTTGACCGAGAAACAATATGCTTATTTGGTTTTGTTTTTTAAGTGGTATCAATACCAGTTAAAGAAAATATCGATATCTTAATGTCAGTATCGATACCTATGGACATTTTTGTGAAAGTTTGCTAATTAGCCCTTATGTATGATTTTGACTGAATGTATGACCGATTAGCGAATGATTTGTTTGAACCTAGTTTCCTATTTGATGTACATGAGACGTGACGGTGGTGTGGCATCCTGTATTTGGGCTTGGCGACCAGACTGGATATAGGGTGGTACATTTTATGGTATCAAAGCCTAGGTTCAATAACTCTCGAACCTAGGTGATTGTTGTTGAAGTGTTGATTAGGGTTTTACAACTGATGAATCTTGGAAGCCCAAGTGATTAAATTATATTGGTTGTTTGAATTGCATGAGATATCTCTATTTGTGATGCATATAGGGTAGGAACAGGAACATTTTTCCTTTAATCCTAAAGTTTGTTGCAGGAACAAGACTTGGATCATTCTTGCCAGTCACACCATTTACTTGTTTGTGTGTATGCTGGATTATTATATATGTCTCCTAGACGTGTTAACGTGAAAACTAGTGCTCAAGAGGATGGTACATCCTCTACACCTCATGTGTGACGCATAAAGTGAACATACCTGATGAGGGTGTAGGCCCTCTGATGAAAGCTATGATATGAGCATTTCAGCGGATTACTGGTGCTAACCTTTCACCTGTACTAATTAATCGAGCGTTGTCGCTTGAACGTCTTCGAGCGTTGGGTGGTAAAGAGTTTTATGGAGTGAAAGGTATTGACCCAACCATAGCTGAGTACTGGTTGGAGGGAGTTGAAATAATCCTCGAGCAAATATCCTATTCTGACGAGGAAAAGTTAGGTTGTGTTGTGTCCTTACTCGACGGTAAGGCTCATCGTTCGTGGAATATAGTTAGGAGAGGTACTGTTACTGATAGATTGACTTGGAGCTATATTCTCGAGGCTTTTAAGAGGAAAAATATGGGCAAGCAGTATATAGGCAAGTAGTATATAGAGGCTCATAAGCGTAAATTCTAGGACTTGATTCAATGTGATTTATCTGTGGTTGATTATGAGGCTAAGTTTGTATGACTTAGTCAATATGCACCTCAGATGATTCTTTATGAAAGGGACCATTGTAAGAGGTTTTGTTTTGGGCTAAACTGCGAGATTCGAGTTTATTTGGTAGCTCTGCCTATAAAGATGTTTGATGAGTTAGTTGAGGAAGCTAAGGTTGTTGAGGAGACCTTAGTTGAGCTACCTCATTCTGTGGTTACTGATTTTGGCAAGAGAGATTCTGATAGTGAAATAGGCCGATCGTCAAAGAGAAGGTGTGATCATCATGTCTCTGGTAGAGCTGTGAGACGTGGGACTCGACCGAGTCAGCCTAAGCAGTAGAGTAGTACTTTGGTTAGTACTAGTGGTTCAGCGGGTAGTTCTGGATGGCCGCTTTATGTACACTGTGAGCGTAGGAATTCTAGAGAGTGTCGTAAGTTGACTGGTGGGTGTTTTAAATGTGGGTCGAAGGAACATTTTCTGAGGGATTGTCCACTTAAGGTTGAGGTTTCACAGACTCAGAGTTTAGCACCTGTTACTGAACCTACTAGAGGTTGTAGTCTCAGTAGAGGTACTGTGAGACCGAGTGGGCAGCGGATTATTGCTCATACTGTTGCTATACAGGTTAAGTCTGGAGGTCTAGCATGAGTTTATACTGTTAGTGAGCCGGAGGATCAAGATCCAACTAACGTTATCGTAGGTACTTTTTCTTTATAGTCTATTCAATTATTTTCTTTAGTTGATTCTGTATCAACGCATTAATATATTTTGAGTAAATTGGCATGTAAGTTAGAGATTACTGTTGAGACTATTGGTGTGGGTATGACAGTCATTAGTTCCTTTGGTGATAATGTCGTATTGAATAAATTTTATCATAAATTCCCTCTTATGATTCAAGGACATGTTTTCTCTATTGATCTTATGGAATTTTCTTTTTATGGTTTGATGTGATACTTGGTATGGATTGGTTAGCTGAATATAAGGCGAGGGTAGATTTTGAGACTAAGTGAATTACCTTGAAAGATAGTGATGGGTTGGAAATAGTTCTAGTGGGTGAAAGACCGAGTTTTATGTCTAATGTGGTTTTGGTTATGAAGGTTGAGAAGTTGATGAGTAAAGGTTGTGAGGCTTACTTGGCTTATGTGATGAATTCAGATAGTAAAGAGTTAAGAGTTCAAGATATTCGCACTATTAGGGATTTTCCTTATGTGTTTCCAGAAGAGTTACCTGGATTGCAACTGGATTGAGAAGTGGAGTTTGAAATTAAGCTTTACTCTGGTACTGCACCAGTATCCATTGCACCTATCGCATGGCAACAAAAGAGCTCAAGGAATTGAAGATTCAGTTGCAAGAGTTGCTTGATAGATGGTTCATTCGACCGAGTGTATTTCCATGGGGTGCACCGGTTCTATTTGTGAAGAAAAATGATAGTACAATGAGGATGTGCATTGATTATAGGCAGTTGAACAAGTTAACGATTAAGAATAAGTAACCTTTTCCTTGAATTGATGACTTGTTTGATTAGTTTCGAGGTGCAAGGGTGTTTTCAAAGATTGATCTTAGATCTGAATATTATCAGTTAAAGGTGAAGGAGTCTGATGTGTTGAAAACTACTTTTAGGACTTAGTATGGGCATTATGAATTCTTGGTGATGCCGTTTGGGTTAACTAATGCTCCTACAGTATTCATGGATTTGATGAATTGTGTGTTTCATTCATTCTTGGACCAATTGTAGTTGTTTTCATAGATGATATCTTGGTGTATTCTAGTTTTAAGGAGGGTCACGATGAGCACCTAAGGGTTGTTCTGTAGATTCTATGGGAAAAGTAGTTGTATGCAAAGTTGAGTAAGTGTAAATTCTGGCTTAAGGAAGTGGCATTCTTAGGTCATGTTGTTTCGATAGAAGGGATTTGAGTAGATCCTAAGAAGATAGAGGTGATTTTGGAACGGAATGCTCCTAGGAGTGTTACTAAAGTTTGGAGTTTTTTAGGCTTAGTTGGTTCCTATCGTACGTTCGTTGAAGGGTTTTCCCTTATTGTTGCACCTTTAACGAAACTACTTCGAAAAGATGTGATGTTCGAATAGACCGATGCTGGCAGAATAGTTTTGATGAGTTTAAAGCAGTTTTGACTAAAGCACTAGTGTTGGTTCAACCGTAGCTTGAAAAAGATTTTGTAGTTTATAGTGATGCTTTGTATTCGGGACTTCATTGCGTTTTGATGCAATAGGGTAAAGTTGTAGCTTATGCTTAAGGCAGTTGAAGACGCATGAACAGAACTATCCTACTCATGACTTGGAGTTAGCTGTTGTGGTTTTTGCACTGAAGATTTGGCGTCATTATTTGTATGAAGAGAAGTGTGTGATCTACACGGATCATAAGAGCCTTAAGTATCTCCTCACCCAGAAGGAGTTGAATTTAAGGAAAAGTCATTGGATTAAGCTATTAAAGGATTATGATTGTAAAATAGAGTATCATATTGGGAAAGCAAATTTAGTTGTTGATTCTTTAATTAGGAAGTCTATGTCGGAGTTGAAAGCTATGTTTACACGCTTAAATTTGGGTAGTGATGGTGGATTGCTAGCTGAGCTACAAGTGAGGCCGACTTTGTCACAACAAATTAAGGAGAAGCAGTCTTTGGATGTGGAATTAATGAAGAGGATTCGATGGGTTGAGCAAGGTATTAAGGGGGATTTTGATATTGATGGTAATGGTACCTTGAATTTTCGAAGGAGATTGTGTGTGCCGCACGATGAGGAATTAAGGCAAGTAATTCTTATCGAGGCGCATAGTTGATCAGTTTTCGAAGAGTGCGCATTTTTTAGTTGTGCGAACTAATTATTCATTGCAGAAGTTGGCAGAGTTTTATATTGCTAAGATTGTTCGTCTTCATGGGGTTCCAGTTTTGATTATATTTTATAGGGGTCCAAGGTTTACTTCAAGGTTTTAGAAGAGTTTGCAAGAGGCTTTGGGGTCAAAGCTTACTTTCAGTATGGGTTATCACCCTCAAACTAATAGCCAATCTAAAAGGGTAATTCAAGTTCTAGAAGACATGTTGTGAAGTTGTGTGATCGAGTTTAGTGGTAGTTGGGAGCGATCTGCCCTTAGCAGAGTATTCGCATGGCACCATTTGAGGCATTGTGTGGTAGGAAGTGTAGTACTCCTTTGTGTTGGACGGAATTAGATAAGAGGCGCGTTGTTGGGTTGGATTTAGTTTATGTGACTGAAGAGAACGTAAAATGTAACACCCCAAACCCGGCCCAGACTTTATGGCCGAATTTGGCATGTCACATTGAAGTGTTTTTCGAAAACCTTGTTTTCATTGAAAACCCTTCTTTAAAATAAAAACCTTGAGTAAAATTCCAGCTTGTATTTGTTGCTTACAAAGCGAGGTGTATTTAAAAAAAATTATTCCTTGTATGATAATAATTACTTTGTAAAATCTCTTTTCAGTTGCGGAAGCTTTATTTAAAACATATGCTCTATGAAAACTTGTCATTTAAAGATTGAGTTGCGGAAACATAGTATTTGAAAACAGTTATGGTTTAGGAAAACCATGTTCTACTTCTAATAAATATAAAGCATAAAAATAATAATAAACCTTATTTGAAATAATAACCAGAGGAAAGGCCTTATTACAACCCAAATAAAAAAAATTAGAATATTAAAAATTAAATAAAAGACTAAGTCTAAACTTTTTGCTAGTTGGCCACCTCCGAGTCCCTCCATCCGTCGAACCGCCTATTGAGGATCACCTGAAAAATTTAAAAGGAGGGGGGTGAGTTTCGAAAACTCAGTGTGTACAACCCTCAACGAGTATAAAGCAACCATCAGTCATTTTGGGGCCTGAGCCCAATTAAATAACGGTGGCCTTTGGGCCTTAGCCCATATTAGCCTCAGTTGGGCTGAAGCCCATATCGCAATAATATCACAATAATATCATACATGTAATGTTGTGCGACCCACCCCAATAATCCAACCACTACACACCAACTCCATCCCCCGGTACACATCATGTGGGAATATAAATATCAACCCACCCACTCGATACACATCAATGGTAGCTCGGTTGGGGTACTACCTTCATTGCAGTAATCTGCTAAACAAATATTGGGCTTAATAGCCATCGGTGGATCCACGGTCGTCAAGCAACCATGCGATCCTCATATACTTCCTCTGTTCCATAATTCCCAACCCATATTCAACCAAAATAGAATATCATATGAATGCAGCAGGTATACATGTAACATCCATAAATCTTACATTCAACACATAGGGGTATTTTAGTCATTATCGCACTTAGGGCATTTTGGTCATTTTTCATCATTATAGGTTTAATTACTTACCTTGGCCCGTTAACAAGTCCCCGTTGGCTAAAGTGAATAGATACTATGCACCAGGTAGGATTCTAGAAAGGAGGAGGTGAGTCATTAAGACCGCTTAAGTACCAAGCTCTCCCTAAATCCAATCCTAGACATGCATATACCCATTACCACACCTTAACATTATGACTTGTCCATGGTCACAATTAATTAATTATTTAAGTTATATGTCTGTTTAAAAAGTTATCAGATACTAGGCCCAAAACCCCTTACAAAGCCCAAACAAGTCTACATACATGCATATGGCCCACTAAGCCCAATCTCATTTATATGGCCCATTAGGCCCAAATCACATTGATATGGCCTATCTGGCCCGAATCAATTCCAAGCCATGTAACCAGCATGATTAGTTCATCACTTATTACCAAATCAACAAATTTGCTTATTTTGGGCCCACAGCCCGTCGGACCCATTTAGCCCATTCCGGCCCAGTTGGCCTAAGTACGGCCCAGATCCATGAGATCACTTATGGGGCCTCTAATAACGTATTGATTTTCCTCTTACGAGTGTTCGCGCACTCACAAGACTATCGTAGCCAGACTTTCGACTTTTTGGCATTTCGACTTTTCAGCATTTCAGGATTTGCCGATCTAACTTGTGTGCAGTGTATGTACACACCTTCGGCTTGATATCAAGCTATCATAGGGTAGAAGTACACACCTTATCACCTGGAGTACTAAGTATTCATAATCGCCAGAGCCTTGACTAGATTGATCAGCTGCGATCTGCCTATGTAACTCGAAATCTGACGTAGTCCCCCTTCCACATCCAGCCGGAAAGTCCAGAACGGCTGACACCTTACGTCGCTTAAACTTGGGAGCTTCTATCCCAACCTCTCTGCTAGAACCCCCTTTTTCTATCAACTAATACTTAGCCAACGATCACACTCTTGAATGAGAGGGAGAAAGAGAAATAAATGGAGAAACCATAGGTTAACGAAAGTAATGGTATTGGAAAGGATAAAGAAAAATCGGCTTTTAAGAGTGTAGAAACGAAAGAACTTAGAAATATTTAACAAAAGCTGAAGAAGATCTAATTCACTTACCGATCGCGAGATCGCTTGCCAACAAGAAATCAAACCGCCAAAGTGTATGAATCAGCTTTTAAATGAAAAAGAAGCAATCGGCTAAGTTAAAGAGGGAAGAGATTGATTCGATTAAAATAGGGAAGAAAAGATCAAGAGTTTAGCTTAAAGAAGAGAGGAGATGAAGGGTTTGAGATTACTCAGGTATTTGCAAAAAAAAAAAAAAGAAAACAAAAGAGCCAAGAGGTTGGAAGAAATTTCCCCCAAGAATATGCGACTAAAGCACACAAAAACAATAAATGCCCTTACTTGCCCAAACAATAAATGCCCTTACTTGCCCATACGACACACATATATACACTAAAAAAATAAATAAATAAATAAATAAAAATACAAACCTACACTCCCCAATTGACTTAAACTCGTCAAGTTAAATTAACTTCAATTTCTCTAATTTTATCACCATCATATCCACACTTAATCCTTATCTTTATCTCCATCGTAACCTTGATTTTAGCCAAAAATTCCAATTTGAATTGCATTCAAATTACTTCCACCGAATGGCAATCCTTCCTTGCGTTGAGCAGCAAAATTGAATTCCTTTTTGCACATGAAACCACTCGAACTCTAGCCCTCTAACTTCCCAACACGCTGCTAGCCACTGCACCTCTCCTTACTCCTAACGCCATCATACCATTGGGCCAAGCGCATCCTTTGTGTCGAATTTCCACCAAACATATTTATAAGGCCTAAATGCTAGCTTCCCTACTCATCATATGCGCAATAAAAATTTTCACCAAGGCCAAGACTTGAACCTTGGACTTCCTGCTTGCTACCAACGCCCTTTTCCACTAGGCCAAGCATTTCCTTGTGTCAGATTTTACCAGGCTTTATTAATAAGCCTTCCACCTAATGCTCAGGGTCCTTTAAAAAAATGCAAAATTTTGCTAAAGCCCTGGATCTAACCCAAGACTTTTTCCACACTACCAACCCTTCCTAGATAACTTAACAACTAAACTAAACATGCAATTATAAAATATTTAAACACATTTAAGTTATTTAAGCCACCTTTTAACCGATCCCAAACTCAAGGCCCATTACTTCTAGGCCCAAAATTTAGGGTGTTACAATTCACGCTTCCTAAAAAAATTTCGTCCTCGAAATTTCTAACTAACAGGGTAGTCGTGTATCAACTATCCCACTATGCTACTGCTGCGCACTCTTATCCTAATAAATTTAATATATATCCAAAACATCCACCTATCGCAAACATTCTCAAACACACACAAAATGAGTATCAAATTCAGATTCAAGTGTTTTAATACAATCTGATACCTAAGGAAATCCTATTGAATATAAACAATTAATAACTTAAGATATATTGTAGTATAACAGTTCAACATAATTCAGTAGTAAGAGAACTTACTTGGCTCGACGTCGGAGACCCGGTGTGCCACACAATAGAATCTTTCAAAACCACCCCAATATCATTTGTAAACAATTTTAAAAGCCCAAAAACAAAGCCCATTTCACAGCTTGAGTTTTGAACTTGGCTCTGATACTACTAAATGTAATACCCCAAACTCGGTCTAGACGTTATGGCCGAATCTAGGGTGTCACATTGAAGTGTTTTTCGAAAACCTTGTTTTCATTGAAAACCCTTCTTTAAAATAAAAACCTTGAGTAAAATCCCAGCTTGTATTTGTTGCTTTTAAAGCGAGGTGTATTTAAAAAAAAACTATTCCTTCTTGTATGATAATAATTACTTTGTAAAATCTCTTTTCAGTTGCGGAAGCTTTTATTAAAACAGATGCTCTATGAAAACTTGTCATTTAAAGATTGAGTTGCGGAAACGTAGTATTTGAAAACAGTTATGGTTTAGGAAAACCATGTTCTACTTCTAATAAATATAAATCATAAAAATAATAATAAACCTAATTTGTAATAATAACCAGAGGAAAGGCCTTATTACAACCCAAATCAAAAAAAAAATACAATATAAAAAATCAAATAAAAGACTAAGTCTAAACTTTTTGCTAGTTGGCCACCTCCGAATCCCTCTTTCTGTCGAACCGCCTACTGAGGATCACCTAAAAAATTTAAAAGGAGGGGGTCAGTTTCGAAAACTCAGTGTGTACAACCCTCAACGAATATAAAGCAATCATCAGCCATTTTGGGGCCTGAACCCAATTTAATGACGGTGGCCTTTGAGCCTTAGCCCATATTAGCCTCAGTTGGGCCGAAGCCCATATCGCAATAATTTCACAATAATATCATACATGCAATGCTATGCAACCCACCCCAACAATCCAATCGCTACACACCAACTCTGTCCCCTGGTACACATCATGTGGGGATATAAATATCGACCCACCCACTCGATACACATCAATGGTAGCCCGATTGCTGTACTACCTTCATTGCAGCAAACTGCTAAACAAATATTGGGCTTAATAGCCATCGGTGGATCCACGGTTGTCAAGCAACCATGCGATCCTCATATACTTCTTCCGTTCCATAATTCCCAACCCAAATGCAACCTAAACAGAATATCATATGAATGCAGCAGGTATACATGTAACATCCATAAATCTTACATTCAACACATAGGGGTATTTTAGTCATTATCGTACTTAGGGCATTTTGGTCATTTCTCATCATTATGGGTCTAATTACTTACCTTGGCCCGTTAACAAGTCCCCGTTGGCTAAAGTGAACAGATACTATGCCCCAGGTAGGATACCAGAGAAGAGAAGTTGAGTCATTAAGACCGTTTAAGTACCAAGCTCTCCCTAGATCCAATCCTAGACATGCATATACCCATTGCCACACCTTAACCTTATAACTTGTCCATGGTCGCAATTAACTAATTATTTAAGTTTTATGTCTGTTTAAGCAGTTATCAGATACTAGGCCCAAAACCCCTTACAAAGCCCAAACAAGTCTACATACATGCATATGGCCCACTAAGCCTAATCTCATTTATATGGCCCATTAGGCCCAAATCACATTGATATGGCCCATCTGGCCTGAATCAATTCCAGGCCATGTAACCAGCATGACTAGTTCATCACTTATTACCAAATCCACAAATTCTCTTATTTTGGGCCCACAGCCCATCGGGCCCATTTAGCCCATTTCTGGCCCAATTGGCCTAAGTACGGCCAAGATCCATGAGATCACTTATGGGGCCTCTGATAACGTATCGATTTCCCTCTTACGAGTGTTTGCACACTTGTAAGACTATCGTAGCCAGACTTTTGGCTTTTCGGCATTTCAACTTTTTGGCATTTCAGGATTTGCCGATCTAACTTGTGTGCAGTGTATGTACACACCTTCGGCTTTATATCAAGCTATCATAGGGTAGAAGTACACACCTTACCTCCTGGAGTACTAAGCATTCATAATCGCCAGAACCTTGACTAGATTGATCGGCTGCGATCTACCTATGTAACTCAAAATTTGACGTAGTCCCCCTTCCACAACCAGGCGAAAAGTCCCGAATGGCTGACACCTTACGTCGCTTAAACTTGGGAGCCTCTATCCCAACCTCTTGCTAGAACCCCCTTTTTTCATCAACTAATACTTAGCCAGCAATCACACTCTTGAATGAAAGGGAGAAAGAGAAATAAATGGAGAAACAATAGTTTAACGAAAGTAATGGTATTGGAAAGGATAAAGAAAAATTAGCTTTTAAGAGTGTAGAACTGAAAGAACTTAGAAATATTTAGCAAAAGCTGAAGAAGATCTAATTCACTTACCGATCGCGAGATCGCTTACCAATAAGAAATCAAACCCCCAAAGTGTGTGAATCAGCTTTTAAATGAAAAAGAAGCAATCGGCTAAGTTAAAGAGGGAAGAGGTTGATTTGATTAAAATAGGGAAGAAAAGATCAAGAGTTTGGCTTAAAGAAAAGAGGAGATGAAGGGTTTGAGATTACTCAGGTATTTGCAAAAAAAAAAACAAAAGAATAGAGTCAAGAGGTTGGAAGAAATTTCCCCCAAGAATATGCGACTGAAGCACACAAAAACAATAAATGCCCTTACTTGCCCATACGACACATATATATACTAAAAAAAAAAATAAATAAAAATACAAACCTACACTCTCCAATTGACTTAAACTCGTCAAGTTAAATTCCCTTCAATTTCTCCAAATTTATCACCATTATATCCACACTTAATCCTCATCCTTATCTCCACTGTAGCCTTGATTTTAGCCAACAATTCCAATTTGAATTGCATTTAAATTGCTTCCACCGAATGGCAACCCTTCCTTGCGTTGAGTAGAAAATTGAATTCCTTTTTGTGCATGAAACCACTCGAACTCCAGCCTTCTAACTTCCCAACACGCTGCTGGCTACTGCACTGCCACAACTTTTGCTCATGCCGTGACTTGAACCCAACACCTCTCCTTACTCCTAACGCCATCATACCACTGGGCCAAGCGCATTCTTTGTGTCGAATTTCCACCAAACATATTTATAAGGCCTAAATGCTAGCTTCCCTACTCATCATATTTGCAATAAAAATTTTTGCCAAGGCCAGGACTTGAACCTTAGACTTCCTGCTTGCTACCAACGCCTTTTGCCACTAGGCCAAGCGTTTCCTTGTGTTAGATTTTACCAGGCCTTATTAATAAGCCTTCCACCTAATGCTCAGGGTCCTTTAAAAAAATGTAAAATTTTGCTAAAGCCCTGGATCGATCCCAAGACTTTTTCCACACTACGAACCCTTCCTAAATCACTTAACAATTAAACTAAACATGCAATTATAAAATATTTAAACACATTTAAGTTATTTAAGCCACCTTCTAACCGATCCCAAACTCAAGGCCCATTACTTCTAGGCCCAAAATTTAGGGTGTTACATAAAACTAATTTGTGATCGTTTGAAAGCAGCGTCTAACAAGAAAAAATCTTATGCGGATTTGAAGCATCGAAATATCGAGTTTCAGGTTGACAATAAGGTATTTTTGAAGGTTTCACCGTGGAATAAAGTTTTGAGATTTGGTAGAAAGAGTAAGTTGAGTCCAAGATACATTGGACCTAATGAAGTCGTTGAGAAGGTAGGTTCAATAGCTTATCGTCTCAAGTTGCCCCCAGAGCTTGAGCGAATTCATGATGTTTTTCATGTGTCCATGCTTCGAAAGTATCATTCAGATCCATCGCATATAGTGCCAATAAAGGAGACAAAGGTTCAAGATAATCTCACTTTTGATGAGGAACCAATAGAGATTTTAGATTATGAAGTGAAAGTATTGCGAAACAAAAGAGTTCCATTGGTTAAAGTTTTATGGCGCAACCACAATGTAACGTCCCAAAATCCTGAACTTTATTTTTTTCAGTTTTGATAAAATGTGTGCTTAATATTCCTAGTCAAGTGTTATTTATGTGATAATAGGCCTTGGTTAAGTTTTGAGTTCAAACTTTGAGGTGAAGGAAATTATAGTTTAATAATTAAAAGAACCTTGATGGCAAGTAGTTTGGTTTTTAAATAAATGAAGAAGGAATTGGACACAAGGAGCCTTGTGTTGGATTGGCAAGTAGCGTCACATGTGGGGCTTAGTGGTGGCGTCACATGCATGGCAAGGAGGTTTGGGGTTCGAATCCCTCCTTGCTCAAAAGAAGGATTTATTTTTGCTCAATAAATGGCCAGTAGTGGCGTTGGATGTGAACTCTAAAGGGAGTGATCAAAGGAGAAATTTGAGGAAGAGATTAAGGAGTTATCAGAGAGAAAAGTTAGGAGATGAGAGGTGTAGAGAAGTGGAGTCGAATTGGAAATTTGGGGATAGGTAAATTCAACTATAGTATATATAGGTGCCGATTTTGGGGATTCTAGGCTAATGCCAAATTCTTCCTTTCTATTTTACTGAAAACACTTTTCTCTTCAAATATTTAAAAGCTGAAATTCCTTATTCTTTCTCTTTTATTTTGTGCTGATTTCTTCCCTTCCTTTCTCATCAGACTCTTTTCTTTCTTTCTCCTAGTTATTTTCTCTAAAGCCGAATATCTTTTGGCCAAAATCCTGTTGTTCCGCCACTTTTTCTTCAACGTTGGCCGATCAATTCTTGTGTAAGTGCTTTTCTATTAGTTGGTCTTCCTAGTACCGATTTCTTCTTTCCCTCACTCTTTCCAAATTAGTTTTGGTAGGGGATTAGTATCGAATCTCAGATTTAGATCTCTGTCAAATTGCTCCTTAGGCGTTTTGGGGTTTTGGGTAAGTATTCCTCTTTTATTGGTTAAGTTTGGTCGAATGGTCATGGATGATTTAAGAGTGACTTAAGATGATTGCGAGTCACTTATTTTTTAGTTCTTAATGATTAAAATTGATGCAGATTGAAGAAATACTTGTGATTAGTGATCAAGGAAGGGTTGTTAAGGCTTGTCATTCAAGGTAAGGCAAAGGTGAGATTTTCGGCTTTTGGTGATCGTATTTGATAAGTGTGTGATTAATCCTTGAGTGACATCATTTGTAGGTTCGTGGCTAAGGAGATCACAGCACATTTTAGTACCAGGTGTGTACATACACTGCACACACACAGTAGACCGACAAATCCCGAAATCTCGAAATGCCGAAATACCGAAAAGCCAGAAGTTTGGCTACAATAGTCTTACGAGTGTGTGAATACTCGTAAGGGGGATCGATAGGTTATCAAAGGCCCCATGAACGATTCCATGGGCTTGGGCCGTGTATTGGCCAACCGGACCACTATGGCTAAATGGGCCCTATGGGCTGTAAGGCCCATAATAGGCAAAATTGGCAATTTGATACTAAGTGATGAAAAATCATATGATTGCATGACTATGAAAGTGATTGGGCCTGACTGGCCATATGAATGTGATTGGGTCTGATGGGCCATATGAATGAGGTTGGGCCTAAGGGGGCCAAATGAATAAGTGTAGATCTATTAGTGATTAGTAAGGGGTTATGGACCTAGTTTTTGGTAACTACTCAATTAGACATAAAACTTAAATAATTAATTAATTGTGACCGTAGACAAGTCATAAGGTTAAGGTGTGGCAATAGGTATATGTATGTCTAGGATTGGATCTAGGGAGAGCTTGGTACTTAAGCGGTCTTAATGACTCACCTCCTCTTCTCTGGAATCCTACCTGGTGCATAGTATCTGTTCACTTTACCAAACAAGGACTTGTTAACGGGCCAAGGTAAGTAATAAACCCATAATAAAGAGAAATTACCGAAATGTCCCTAAAGGCAAAAATGACTAAAATACCCCTATGTGTTGAATGTAAGATTTATGGATGTTACATATATACCTGCTGCATTCATATGATATTCTGTTTAGGTTGCATAGGGGTTGGGATTTATGGAACGGAGGAAGAATATGAGGATCGCATGGTTGCTTGACGACCGTTGATCCACCGATGGCTTTTTAAGCCCAATATATGAGTAGCAGCTTGCTGCAACGTTAGGTAGCACCGTAACCGGGCTACCATTGAAGTGTATCGGATGGGTGGGTCGATATTTATATCCCAACATGGTGTGTATCGGGGGATGGAGATGATGTGTAGCAGTTGGATGGGTAGGATTCGTGCATGTTTGATTGCTTTACATCTGTTCAGATATTGAATTGGGCTCAGGCACAAAAAGACTTGCTATTACATGTTTTACTATTTACCGAGGGTTGTACACACTGAGTTTTCGAAAACTCACCCCCTCTTTTATTTTTCTCAGGTGATCCTCAGTAGGCGGTTCGATGGTTGGAGGGACTCCGAGGTGGCCAGCTAGCAAGACGACTTAGACTTGTTTTCTTAAACATATAATTTCTAGTATTTTAAGTTATTTCAGTCCAGATTGTAATAAGGCCTATCCGCTAGATATTATTTCATTGTCATTACTACGCTTTGAATTTTTTATACGGAACCTGGATTTATTTCTTTTAGACATATCCCAAGTTTTTGAAAATAATTATTTTAAAATCAAGCTTCCGTAGATAAAGAGAATTTTTACTAAGTAATAAAGAAATAGTTCATTTTGAATACACCTCATTTTGGAACTAAATACAAACTGAATGTTACTTAATTTTCTCTTTTGAAGGGTTTTTGATGAAAACAAGGTTTTTGATAAAAACACTTCAATGTGACACGCTGGATTCGGCCTTAACGTCCGGGCCAGGTTTGGGGTGTTACACACAAAGTAGAAAAGGCTACTTGGAAAATTGAGGAAGCAATGAGACGTCAACATCTGTATTTGTTTAGCTCAGGTAATTTTGAGGACGAATTTCTATTTAAAGGGGGAGAATTGTTACACCCCAAAATAGGGCCTAGGAGCTTTAGGGATATTTTAGGAATTTTGCCCAATATGAGCTCAAAATTTCGTAGGGTTGATACTCGATAATGTTTTTGACTATGGCATCTTAGCTATCAAATCAATTTTAAAAAAAGTGTTCTAGAAACCCTTAATTTTAGAGAAAGGACTGATTTTTAACATAGTCAAAACAATGTACATTTATGTGGCAATTTAACTAGTTTATACAACTGATCATATTTCTTCCCCATCAACATGTTTTCACGTCAGTTTCTTTTACCCTTTATTATGCTTGCCACCCTTTGCTTTTACCTTGCTATTTCTTTCAATTTTTTATTCTCAAACCATAATACTTTGATTTCCTATCATTCTTACGTCATTTACCATCATAAAGCTTCAAGAAAAACACCTAAAACTTCATAGATTTCATCATCTTCTCCAAACGTAGGTTTTTTTAGATTTAAGTCAAAATTCATTCATTCTTTCAATAAACGTAACCATTCATGTATCAATTGACTTTTAATTTTATTTAGACTCTAAAACTGAATAATTAGCCCTCAAATCGCATGTTTTAAATAAAAGCCAAAAATCGAGCCATTAATGGCGGATTTCAAAATTTTGCATAAAAATGTGGTTTCAAAGTTTTTTTCAACTTGTTTTAGCATGATTAGAAGGTTTTTAAAATTACCATAAAGTTTCGTTAATGATTTCTCATGTTTTAATGAATTTTGTGAAAATTGCCTAAAAGATGTCGAAAAATATGGATACCATGAATTGAGTAAATTTGTCCAGTTTGAAGGTTGCGAATTAGGCGTAGGTGATTAATTAGATGAAAAGAATTTATTTTAGGCAAAAAGGTTGAGTATAGATCAAGATATTAGTATTTAAAGTTTGTTATGTTAATAGTTTAAGTTACGTGGGAACTTAGCTTAAAGCTTGTGTTCCAATTGGTTTGAGTGAATTTTTTGTTATTATTTGATTGTGGTTAATGTATGACTTTTGTGTGTAAAGCCCTAGATTCGATAGAGCTTGCTATGAGCTAGGGAAGAGTTAGTTGAACTTTCGACTTTCCGACAAAAGCATAAAGTGGTGAGTGTATGGAATTGCTACTCGTAAACACGAGTCATGTGTTGATTAGGAATTTAGATGTAGCCTAATGGAAACACAAAAATATACACACTTTTTCATGCCTTTTTTAACTTAAATTCATGCAGTTTCGGTAAAATTATTGTCGAAAAATATATAATTATTATAAAATAATTATTTTGGACTTAAATTATTAACATAATGAATTTTAAATAATTTTGTAATAAATTTTGATTAATTTTGATCATTTTCGATAGATTTGCACAAAGGGCAAAAATTGGCTCGGTAGACATTGCTAGAAGCGCAAAACCAAGAAGCGATTTTTGAAGCATCGAGATGAATGAATTTTTCAGCTAAAGATGGTCTAACTTATGTGTTATTTCATAATATAATTAATTTTATTTATATCCAATTTAATTAGAATTAAATAAATTATTATTAATTAATTATGAAAAAGTGGTCTAGTTGAGCCGAACTAAGTCAACCGAATCGACCAAGAAGTGGACAGCCCTAAACCGTCCATATGCTGACCCAAATCAGCTTATTGGCTGATTATTTAGCTTGCAAAGATGCCCTTGAAGACTTGTTTAAGTTGCAAACAAACCCCTCCACAATTGGTGGCTTTATAGATTTGCCCCAAGCCTAAATTAGCAAAGTTGAAACTATCAACCTTGCCACATGTGCGGCTGGCCAAGGGAGGGCTCTTTGGCTGATAATTTTAGCTATTTTTAGCAGCCCTCTTCAGCTATAAAACCCCCCTTAGTCTGGTCATTTGAAGCACACCTCAAGCATTCACATCTTCTCTCTTCTGTCCACTTTCTCTCTTCTTTTCCATTCCAAATTCCCTTGCTCTCTTGCCGATTTCTCCTCTTGGAAAAGGGGCATTCATCAGCCATTTGGAGCAGCAATTAAGTGTTCATAGTAGCCTTGGTCGACTAGGACAACAAAGAAGGAAGAACAGAGAAAACTAGTCAAGCCACGGAAAAACACCAGATTTGATTCTTGTTCCCTATCTCTTTAATTTTTGTTGTTGTTATGATGAACATATCTATGAATATTTATGTTGTTGGAATGGTTAATTTAATCAATTTAGTTTGAATTTAATTTGTGTTAGGTTGATTGCATTTCGTTTGCTAAAATTGTTTAAATTGTGTTATGTTGTTATAGGCCTCGGTAAGATGCTTTGTTAAGTAAAATCATGACTAAGTTACTCTTGTATTACAATTGTGAGGTAGCTAATGAATTAATTATTTAAACGGATTGAAATTGTAATTAATGGACACAGTACTTAATTAGTGCATGTTTAATCATCTAAGCTAGTTGAGGGTTAAATTAGCAACGGTATCTGACAATACAATTGCCTTGCATAACTTGCAAGATTATTGTAATTAAACTGTTTCAAGGTAGGGATACCTTGTTACCTCACATAGTCTTTTATGTGCTTATTATATTTAATTAATTGTTTGAATTGACATAGGGATATGTACAAGAGATTATTTCGATTTAATAAGTATGTATGTGCAATAACATATTTGCCTATTAAGATTTGTTTAATCGATTGAATTGACATAGGGATATAGTCAAGAGATGAATAGATTTTTGTAGGTGAGTATGTTCACAAGTTAGCAAATTACCAAGTTGTCGTGAATTTATTCGTAACAATATAAACATGAGTTTAATAATTCTAAGTTAAGAAATGTAATTAATCTAACACAATTATGTTATCCTGATTAAACTCGTATTTTGAAATCGTGCATTTAAGATTTATTTATTTAGTTTAAAATCTTAGTTTTTAATCACCCTCTTAAACAAAATATTTTTTTCACCAAAGTGTTTTAAATAGCGTTCATAAATAATTCTTTTCACAGTCCCTGTGGGTATGATAACTCAAAATTTAGTTGTCACTTTATTACTTGTTGCGATTGTGTACACTTGCACATTTTCATTGTTCCACCTAAACCCCTACTCTAAGTTCTGTGTGTAAGTTACTTGAATCCATAATTATCTTGTGATTTTGTGGTTATGTATTATGCATTAAAGGTGGTATGTGGATATAGTGGCTATTGTTCGAAGTGGAATTTTATTCATGAATTTATGTGCTATATGACTATGTTAGTGTCTTGCAAAATATGATATTCGACAGTGATAGTGCATAAATAATTGATAAGTAATATTTGTTGTTTTCAAATATCTTGGCCTTGTGATTTTGGAACCGTTGGATATAGTTGGGATGTCATAGGATTGTGAGTACTCACTTATATGTATTGTGGTTTTGGGCGTTGAGGCCCTGGAACATGTTTGAAGGGATAAGAGAATGAAAGCTAAGCTCTATTCAACGAGACATGTGAGGGGAAATAAGATAAGTGTTAGCTAAGTGCTTTACGTTTGGGACATGTTTGAATCTATGAGTCTATGTGGTGTAATGGAGACCCGTGTATCCGATGTGTGATGATAGAGCTCACTGTATGTTTCATATCTCAAGTTCCATCGCATCATAACTTATGTAATCGTGCGGAATATGTTCTATGCTTGAATGAGTATGTATGCGTTGTGAGAGTGAACTATTAGATGATGCATGATTTAGTACTATATGATGTTAGACTTAAGAATAAGGTTCTTGTGAGTAAATGATGGGCTATGTTGCATGATGACATGTTTGCATAGTGGAAACTCATTGCATTCACTGAGCTTGCTAAAGCTCACCTACTCATTTCAACATATGCAGATTAGTCATGACACGGTGTGGGTGGTGTGGTTTTCGAGGGAGTGATCCAAGGAAGACTGGTTATTCATCGTAGGTGCTTTATTATTTTATTCGTATTGGGGAGACTGACAATGGAGTAGAATTATTATGACTATGTTGAGTTCTAAACATTTTGGTTTGGTTTATAAGGTCTTCATGCTATTATTATGCTAGAATAATATACATTGATGTTGTCATGACGATTCTTGTTTGGATGATTTGACATTTTGGACTGATAAATTTAACCGTTGAATGATCAAATAAATAAAGTACTTGAAGCATGTTGCTTAGGGACTATAACAATTGAATTTTTTGCTCTTTTATGCTACACTTTTGGCTTCAGTAGCAGAGGTACGATAGTTGGCTTTAAAAATCGATACCTCTGTGAATTAAAATGAACTGGAAGACAGAATAGGGATTTGGTATCGATACCTTATCTAGAGTATCGATACTCGAGACTAAAGTATCGATAATTTTTAGCAAGTACCGATAAATTTCAACAAACGAGAATTTGACCGAAAAATAAAATGTTCATTTGGTATTGTTTTTCTAGGTGGTATTGATACCACTTAAAGAAAATATCGATACCTTAATGTTAACATCGATACCTACGAATATTTTTCTAAAAGTTTTCTAATTAGCCCTTATGCATGATTTTGACTGAATGTATGACCGATTAACGAACGGTTTGCTTGAACCTAGTTTCCTATTTGATGTACATGAGATGAGACGGTGGTGTAGCATCCCCTATTTAGGCTTGGCGACCAGGCCGGGTATAAGGTGTTACATAAGTGTTCAACCAAAAGCATACCTTCTTCCAAAAGATAAGAATAAATACACTACTTTAGATACAACTTGCTAGTTAGGGTTTTCAACATGAATATCTGCTCCAGTTTTGCCCATAATGTAGTAGTGGTCTTCTCCTTCAACACATCCTGTAGAATATCATTCGATAGATGAAAATGTAATTGTGCTAGAGCATTTCGATCCTTATGCTACTTCTCTTCAGTCATTAATGTTGAAGGCATCTTATCTACCCATAGTAAAGCATCTTTCAAATCCATCTGTGCAAGAACTACCTGTATCTTTACCTACCACAACGCCAATTTTGTGTTGTGATCTAATAGTGGAATATCAAACTTTAATGAAATCATTATCGCGATAGAGACAAGCAACCCCATAAGCTTTGATACCAGTTTGTTATAATAAGCATCAATAATGGTTGTAAAACGATTGAAAAGCAATAAGAAAATAAAAATAAGAACATAGATTTTATGCGAAAACCCTTTCGGGGAAAACCACGGGCAGAGGAGGAGAAATTCACTAATATTCAAAAATGAATGATACAAAAGGAGTTTCAACTGCATCTATTTAAGGGTTGAAAAATCATGTTCTAATCAAAGTCTAGAAGAAGAATAGCTTTATATGGATTCAACTTGTGTTGTATGGTCCGTACTGTGGGGGCTTCGCCCTCGCAACCCCGTATGGCCTTAGACCTTTTGCTCTGGCAGATCCCTTATTTTTCCATTGTATTTACTTCTTCAACAACTGACGGGGTTCGAGTCACACAATCTCTAATAGTTAGCCAACCAACTCTTTAATCAACCAACAAAACAATTTAGCACTAGACAAAGCTTAACAACCAAATAGGCATTTCATCAAACAATTATAAAAGTGAAGTTAGATAAATGCTTATTTAGATGTGAGATAAATGCTTATTTAGATGTGAAACCAATGGAAACCAAAAGCTTGATCCATCTCCAATTACAAAGTCTTCAAAAAATAGAAGAAATAAAAAAAAATAAAAGTTATTCTAAAAGAAAAGAAAAGAGAAAACCTAATATAAAAATATGAAAAGTAAAATAAAAATATGATTTGCCCTCATCTCTACTCTAATCTCTATTTAGCTTAGCCACCTCCAAATAGTTGATATAAGGTGGTATCTATAGGCAAAATATTTTTAAAACATCAATTACAAAAATATCCTTGTTACTAAACTTAATTAAGGTAACTTTGACCCATGATTCCTTCATGTTGCCCTTTTGAATTTGGTTGTGTCAACTTCAATGTTGCGACCTCCATGCCCTATGTCGTGACATTCTCACCAGAAAAGGCTTTTGGTCTCGAAATTTATAAGTGGTGGTTGCAACCTTGCTTGACTTGGCATTATTCTTAAACTCCGAGTCAAGGGCTAATGTGACGACATTCATAGAGCAATGTCGCAACCTTGACTTTAGAGACTCAATGTTGCAACATTGAAGGTTGAATGTTGCAACATTGATGGTAGGCTCCTTGGCTGATGGAAAGCAAGCAATGTCGCAACATTCATAGGTGATATCGCGACCTTGGGATTAGAATACTCCAGGTTGCAACATCATTCGCCGAAGGTTGCAACATCATTCACCTAAGGTTGCAACATTACTGCTTTTTACTCATTTGTTTCTTCATTTTCCTCCACTAAGTCCTTGAAAATGTCTTAACCACAATTAATTTCATCGAGACATGTAATTGACATTTTTATTCAAAGAAACATAAAATAAGCTAAAAATTGCAATTAAAAATGAAATCTAACCTACAAAAAAAATATAAGACAATCAATTTGCTCGGAAACAAGCTCTTTAAGTGCTTAAAAAGCTTAATTTGACATGTTGAAATATGAAATATCAATATTTCAAGTTGATTCTCATCCAAACTAAGCCAAAAAATAGATTAGGGAGGAAGAGTGCTACAATCCAGTGGTCTCAGTTTGCCCAAGGGACATTAGCGATGGTTGACTTTATGGTGGAGTGAAGGCGGTGACTAGGGCAAATGGAAAACAAGAATAAGAGAAAATAGTGAAATAAAAAAAATGTGAGAAGGGCAAGAAGAAATAAAAAAATAAATAGGGGAAAGTGGTTAGACCCATATGAAGCATTCAAGAAAGGAAGAACCAAAAGCCATCTATGACCTTCACGTGAAAAAGAGAAAAAGGAAAAAGAGGAAATTTGATCTTCAATCCCTGTAGCTTTTTTAGGTAAAATATTTTCTATCTTTTCTTTTACATATTTGGAGTTTAGTCTTTGTAATTTTTAGATTTCAAAATTTAAGTCAAATTGTTAACACTTAAATTTTTTTGTTAAATTTGTTGGTGTAACATTTTGAAAAAAAAATTACTTAGTAGCCATGTAACTAAAGAAAAGACTTTGTAATTAACCTAGACTTAACAAAATAAGTTTAATAGTGTTAATAGTTGAACTTGAATTTTTTGAAAAGTAGAGGGACCAAATGCCTAGAAATAAAAATACATGGACTAAAATTTTGTTTTATTAAAAGTATAGTGACTTAAGACATATTTTAACCTTTTTAGAATACATCCTATACTGATGGTACTAATAAAATTGTCGGTATATTTAAGACATATACTGACGAATTAATATGATCTGTTAATATAGATACTCATAGACCTACAATAATTGGATGCGTTGGTATAGGTTCATCATTTACCAATAGATAAGTAATTTGTTGGTATATACCTACTTATACTTATGGATTGGACTGTCAGTAAAAGTAAGTATTGGTATATAGCAAATTATTTATAGTGATAAAAGTTACTAAAGAATTAAATATAATATTGGTTTCTTACGTAGAATACTATTTTTTTTGTTATTTTATTTTGTAGCTTGAAAATGAGACCAACACCTTTAATCAATATTCTCAGCAAAAACAAATTTACTAGCAACAAC
Source organism: Gossypium anomalum (assembly GCA_025698475.1). Lineage (NCBI taxonomy): Eukaryota > Viridiplantae > Streptophyta > Magnoliopsida > Malvales > Malvaceae > Gossypium > Gossypium anomalum. The sequence continues at coordinate 49,310,007 of CM046963.1, forward strand.
TTTAAGGGCAAGAAACAAAACTTGCACATTGTGTTACGCTACAATAAACATAACTTTGAGTTTTATGAACCATGCCTACTGAAATCATGATGTGAGGCCTAACTCGATGGACCTAAAAAGGCTTGTTGCTGAATACTTGCAAGTATAAGTAGTACTTTGTAAAAGTAATATGAAATTTATAGAACTACTAAAGAGACAATGGACAAACTTAAAGGACATATTCAGAGGCCGAACTATTTTGGCTTGATAGTCCACAAAAACCAACTTGATGAACTCTAAAAACAATTTGGAACTCCAGTGAAAGGTCATATGCTTATTATATTTTTTTAGAAACAAAGGATACTAGGGTTGAGGTTGACAACAATACCCGAATCCAAATGGTATTCAAAACCCAATGTAAGGACTTTGCAGGCATTAGGTGCACTTATAACTTAGGAAACAAGCAATTAAATTTGACATACCTCATGAAAGAACTTCATTTTATGAGTTGATGTTGAATGATGAACACCCTATACAAGTAAAGGGAGAATCCAACCTAGCAATGACAACATTTTAACTAAAGGATAAGAAGAAGTGAGCTAAGGGGAAAAAGGTCGCTAAATATTCAATTTTACCCAAAGTGGATAGAAAGAAGGTTAAAAAGCCCATGGATGTATTTAAGTCTAGATCCTTCTTTGGTAGAAAGAAAAGGGAATTTCAAGGCAAATTACAAATAGTACAAGGACTACCTAGCATCCAAGGGAAAGAAAGGTAATGAACTCTTTATTGTTGAAACTTATTTAATAGAGGATTCAAAAGATATTTTAGTCATTGATTCTAGAGCCAGTAATAATATTTGTGTTTCTTTGCAAGGGTTCAAGGAAACAAAAAGTCTGCGTGATAGAAACCTCTCGTTGCAAACTAGGGATGAAAGCATTGTGATGGTGGAAGTAGTCGAGAAAGTACATCTTCATTTTGATAATTTTCGATTTATTATGTTGAAAAAAGTTACTTCAGTTCTTAATTTTAGGATGAATTTTATTTCTATAACATGTTTATTTAATAATAGTTATTTCGTAACATTTAATAAAGAAGTTCATAAAAATAAGTCTTTTATCTATAATGGATAGACTAATTATAATTTCTAATTCATCAAATCAAAGATGTACTCACTTCTTGAAACTAAATTATAAATAAGAAACTTAAACTTCTTTTTCAAATGAGGCTTATCTTTGACATTTAAAGCTTGATCATATTAACTAAAGAAGAATCACTAGACATTTGAAAGATAGTCCTTTAACTTCGCTTAAAGAGATAAAGCTTTCACAATGTGAATATTTATTGGAAGGGAAAAATGATTAACAGACATTTTTGTTCTAAAGGTACAAGGGCTAAATGAATATTAGTCACTAAAAAAAGGTATGAATATTGTCACACCCCAAAATTGGGCATAGAAGTTTTAAGGGTAAATTAGGATTTTTGGCTCGTAGTAGGTTCAAAAAATTATGAAGTGTGGTAACCTGAAATTATTTTCGACTATATCTTTTTGAAAATCAAGTCAATTTTTGAAAATAAGGTTGAAAAGATCTTTAATTTTAAAATAAGGATTGTTTTGTAAAAGGGTTTGAATTAGGAGTACCATTAAGGTAAATATACCAAAGTTTTAAAAATACCCTATTTCTCCCTCCATCTAAGTCATGATACATCTTCTCTATCTTTTTCATGTTGACCCTATTCCTTCAATTTTGATTCCCAAACTTCATTCCTTTGATTTCTTTCATCCTCATAATATCAAATCTTTTTAGAATTTCATAAAAACCATCAAAAACACCATAAATTTCTCTATTGCTTAACTTTTGGGTTTTTTAAATTTTTGATCAAATGCTTGATTCTTCGTCAAGTAAGGTAATTTTTCATATTCCTATTGGTCTTTAATGATATCTAACCTTTTAAATTGAGTTTTTGTTCATTGAATCGAAAGATTTGAATAAAAGTAAAAAAATTGGTCGTTAATGGTGAAATTCAGGATTTTGAATAAAATCGATGTTTCAAAGTGTTTTTCAACTTTTTTTGACATGATCAGAAGGTTTCTATACTTTCTCTAAAGTTTCGTTAAAAGATTTTTAGGTTTTATTGAGTTTTCATGAAAAATGCCTATTTTATGTTGAAATTTCAAAACCATGAATTTGGGTAATTTTGTGTAGTATGAAGGTTATGAATCAGTCGTATATGAATAATTAGATGAATAAAATTAGTTTTAGACAAAAGGAATAAGTAGAGATTGAGATAATTGAGTTTCAAGTTTACTATGTCAAAAGTTTCGGTTTCAAGAGAATCTAGCTTAAGCTTGTGTTTTTGGTTGATTGAGGTCAGTCTTTGGCTGAATGTTGATTGTGTTGTTGTGTGATTTACTTGTTTGAAGCCTCAAATTCATTAGGGCCTTCTACGAGTAAGGTGAAAGGAAAGGAAAAGCTAGTTTGAGCTTTCAACGACTAAGCCAAAGCGTGACCGCCGAGTGTTTGGAATCGCTGCTAGAAGACATGATTCATAGTGTTAATTGGGAGCTTAGGAATATCATAAACCCTTATCCTAATTTTTTAATGCAAGCTTTCTATTCCCTTCGATTTATTTTGAAAAAATATGTGATTATGTGAATAATTGTGGATTGAGTATTATGATGCGATATTATGACATGACATGTATGTGATGGCTATTGTGAATTGTGTTGTTTGTGGGCATGATACATATGCCAAATGGCAGTGATAATTCAAATATGCAATAGAAGTGAGCAGAATTTCTGTAAGTACATATGTGTTGAATTGTGGAATGTGATGTTATTACGATGACAGGTGATATGTGAGAATACATGTATGTGATATATGATGTATTGATTTTAATGCACACATATGTGGTTGAATATATGATGGCTCAATGAGCATTATTGTGGCACTTAAAGTGCAATTAAATGTGAATTCAATAAGCATGCATTGTGTACAAGTTTGTAATGTAAATTGATGAACGTGAACATAGATGATGTGCATTAAATCAATAATTAAAATTGTGTAATTGTGGATATTTTGGCCTTTTGATCTCTTGAATTGTTGGATATAGTTTGCATGTCATAGGATTGTGAGTACTCACCCTTGTGCTTTGTGATTTGTGTATTGAGGCCCCAAGACAGTTTGGAGAGATAAGGGAATGTGAGCTAAGCTCTATTCACTGGGAAATATTGGTGTGTTGGAGAGTGTTAGCTAAATGCTACTCTTTTGGGATATGTTCAACTCTACAAGTTATTTGGTGTGTTAGAGATCTGTATATCCGATGTGTAGTGATAAAACCCACTTTTGTGTTCCATTGCCTCAAGTGCCAAATTATCATTTAAATGTGATCTTATTTATTGTGATAATATGATGTGAGATGGATGCATAAACATGTAAATAATATGCTAAATGAGTTTATTTAAGTTTCATGAAAATGTTAGTACGTTCTCGTAGTAAATTGTGCATGTAATTGTGGTTTGGGTCATTTTCATTTAACTTGTGAATGCATCTGAATATATTAGCTAGACTTGTGAATTATTAAATCATGTATACGTTGTTAGTCTTGATGAAATATTGTAAAATGAATTATTTGAATATGAGTTTAGTATAGTTATACGTGAGAGTATATGCTAGTTTTATGATTTAATAAAGCGTGAATATGTTATTGTGACTTGTCTAGAATATGGTTGTGAATATATTATAGCATGCTCTTATTTAACCTTTGATATTGTATGTACGTTGTGATTGTTTCGACATTCAATAAGCTTAATTAAGTTCATTGACTCCTTTTTAAAACCATTGTAGATCAGTTGTGTTTTGGTATGAGCGGTGTGGTTCCGAGAGAATGATCCAAGCAAGACTTTATCATTATTTCGTAGGTGTTTATTTATTTGTTTATGTTTTGGGGGAAATAAAGACAATGTGGTAGACTTTTAGCTAATTGATGCCATGATGTTTTAGATGTTTACATGATTTTATTGCTCTTAGGATTTATGAATATCAAGCTTGGTGTATCGATTGCTTGTTCGGACATATTTACGATGTTTTAGACTTCCATTATAGTTGTTCTGACGAATGTTGATAAATTAATAAATGCATATTGATTTGATACAAGTTTGAATAGACTACATGCCTTAATATGTTGTGTTTTTTGTTGCATGGAGTAGAGGTATTAATATTCGAGTTTTAAAATCGATACCTCCTTGATATTTCGAATGTGCAAGAAGTCAATAACTCAATTTGGTATCGATATCATATCACGAATATCGATACTCAGGGTAAAAATTTTTAAATGTACAAATAATTTCTTGGGTTTTGATTTTAGGTGAGAAACTGAATGTTAATTTGGTACCCATTTTTTGGGTGGTATCGATACCACCTACGAGAATTATTGATACATTTGATTTAGTATCGATACCTATGCGATTTGATTTGAAATTTTGCCGAGTGGTTCAAATGCATGTTGCAATTGTGGAATAAGCTTGTTTGATGTTTGTTTATGTAACATCCCGATTTAGGGTCTAGTTAGAACAGTGGTTTCAAGACTACAAATCTGAAGTAGAAATAATTATTTTATGATTATTTGATGGTACATGATATGAATGCATGTTTGTGCGAAAATTTTATGAAGAAATGTTATGGCTAAAGTATCCAATTTGAAGTTAGGGACTAAATTGAATAAGTTGTAAAACTTGTGTTCTAGAAGTTTTGAGCATGAAATTGCATTGGATCATTAATTAGAGGTCCTTAAATAGCAATTTGACCAAGTTCTAAAATTTTGGACAAAAATGAGCATGAATAGGAAAAATTTGAAAGAAAGACCTCAAGGGCATTTTGGTCATTTAGTAAATAAAAGAATAAAAAAGGGAAAAATAAGTCAAAATTGGCTCATCTTCTCCATGTACCAGCCAAAATTCTCAAGACACCATAGCTAGGGTTTTCTTCAACTTTCAAGCTTGATAGTAAGTGCATCCTAGTCCCGTTTTTGATGTTCTTCGCATTTTTTAAGCCCTTAAAGCATGACCTATTCATTTCTAGCCATATTTTGAGCTAGGGTTCATGTATGAAAATTTACCCATAAGTGACATGCATGTATTATGATGTTTAATGGAGGAATATGAAAGTTTGATGTGTGTTTAACATCTTTTACTAAATGATTTTTAGTGAAAACACCTAAAAAGGACTTATTTGTAAAAGATGAAGAAATGAGTAGTAGAAATGTGTTTTAATGAGAGAAAGGGCTGATATGAGTTAGAATATGAATCGACTGGGCTTGGGTAACCAAGAAAATGGATGCATTTCATTTTACGAGCCTAGGGACCCAATTGTAAATAAGTGAAAAGTTAGGGGTAAAATAATAATTTTACCAAAGTATGTGTTATGGGTCGATTTTACCAATGTATGTATTGAACGAGTTAAATTTGGCATTATAGATCAAGAAAAACGTGATTCAGGTCTTGATTAGGGGAAAAATAAGGTTTACAAGGATTAGACTCATTCCTATCATTTTGTACCGAGGTAAGTTCATTTGTAAATAATGCAACATGTACCATACTTTAAATACCTTAATATTGCATGAATGGTAAGTGCATACATATTTAATATGATGTTGTATCATGTGTTTATTGCCTAAATGTTATCATGAAATATGCTTTGATTATTCCATGAATAAGTTATTGGTACTATGGGTATTGAAATCGACGTTACGAGCAAGTTCGACAGAAATGTGGCATCAAGGAATCTCTTTTGAACCTTAGGAATAGTTTAGGATACACGTTACATGCCACTAGGAATTATGTGATCTGAACTCATTGAGTTGGTCTGAATTCATGATTTATATGATTTGAACTCATGGGTTGTGGTCAGAATTCATGATATATGTGACATCCGAACTCATTGAGTTGTGGTCTGAGTTTGTGATTTATATGACACATGTTTTGGCATCCGGGTACTAGTCTCGTATATTCTATCAGTGGCGGGGTAGTCCGGCATGTGTTGCGGATACCTGATAGCCTCTATGAGCAGACCCGTGAGTAGCTCGAAAGCGAGCAACATGTTATGTGAGGTAGCATTGGCTACATATGAGGCACTTAGATGAGAAATTCTAATGTATCCGATAGTATTCCGAGTGTTCAACAGGTAGTTCTAGAGGAAGTTCAATGAGAAATCTTGATGATTATGTCAAAGATGAGAAAGTAAGTTATTATGTGCATGTAGGCATAGGTATTGTAACACCCCTTACCCGTATTCAATGCCGGGACAAGGTTCGAGGAGTCACCGGACTTAAACGTACACCATTTCATAAAATCGGGCCATAAAATTTCATTCGTATCAAAACTTTTTATACACATGTATAATGTCCCTTACACGAGCTACCGAGGCTCTAAACATGCATTGAAGGCGGTTTGGGACTAAACTGAGAAATTTAGAAAGTTTTGAAAGAACTTAGAAAAATTTTCAGGGTCACATGCCCATGTGGACACAGGAACACGCCCGTGTCCTCAGGTCGTGTAACTATCTATTTATGACGTCAGCAAAACAAATTGAACCACACGCCCAGGCCATACGCCTGTGTACTAGGCAGTGTCCTCCACATGGCTGAGACACATGGCCGTGCCTCTGCTCGTGTGGCTAGCACTTAAGCTATTTTCCAAGCCTTTTTGTTGCCTTAATCTTTCACAAACTTAACCACTTTAAAGACACTTATCATAGCATCATTTTAATGATTTAGCATGCCTCACTAGGGCACGTTTTTAACAACCAACCATAACATATTACCCAATAATTAATCTCTACTTATTCAACGAATGTTCATGTTCAATCATTATCAACTTAATGCCAATTTAAGCGTTTATTCCATAGCCATGACCACCTCAAATGGTCTTAAGGCATTCTCATGCACATATGTTATACTATTCATTCATAGTAAACAATTATAATCACATCGTAAGGCATTAACAAATAGTAAGGATAATTAGGCTTATAAGCCAAAACATTATAAGACACATCCCATGGCTATATACAATGAATCAACATAAGCCAATACATTTGGCTACTCAAGATAACATCCAACATAACAACTAAGTCTTTATACATGCCACTCACTTGTAAAAGCTTAACATATATATAAGTCAACACTTCCAAAATGATAACTAGATAGTGTGATGCTACCTCCGAAGATTTCCAACCCCGAGCCTACCTGACAACACTAAAGAAATGAAGAAGAGGGAGTAAACTTAAATATTAGTAAGACCATATGAAAATAATAAGCAATATGTCAACATGCTTCTCAAGGTATTACAACCATAATTACACTTTTACTTATATTTTGGTCATGCTATTTTCTCGAGTCATAGTTACCAAATTATTTATATCTGGAGCTACAGAACTCCAAATTAAAATCTGATAATTTTCCCTGAAACTAGACTCACATATCTTCTTACCATAAAATATTTAGAATTTTTGGTCTAGCCAATAAGTACAGTTTGTTCTTTAAATTTACCACTTTTTTGCTATCTGATAGTTCTGACCCCTCTTCACTAAAAATTAATTATCTCATAATACGGGACTCGGATGATGTTCCTGTCTATTTCTCTTGAAAATAGACTCATTAAGAATTCTAAGAATATAAATTATAACCCATAAATATTTTTGTAAAATTTTCAATGGTTTTCTCAATTCAAAACAGGGGATTTCAAAATCGTTCTGACTCTACTTCATACAAATTCAAATATCTCATAATATGAAATTCCTTTTCTTACACCGTTTCCTTTATAAGAAACTAGACTCGATTAGCTTTAATTTCATATTTCATTCAATCTTTAACCCTCTTTCCACTATTTTTTATGTATTTTCCAAGTTGGACTACTGCTACTATCCAAAACTATTTTAGTGTAAAGTAATGGTAACTAAGCTTATAACACCTTTACAAACCATTTTAATCATCATGGTAAAAATACATGTTGGTACATCATAAGCATAGAACCATAATCATAAGGTTATCAATATTTCATTCTCATAAGCATAGCTTACTTATTTTTATCCTTACCAAAGATGCATCAGTTCATAATCGTAATAGTATTTGAGCTTCGAGTACATACCTGTACCTTTTCAACATGCTCATATACTTATCTTCTCACTTTCATCACAAGCTTTGAACTACCCGTTGAACCACTTGGAATACTATAGGATATTCAATAGGCCTCAAACATAGGGTAAGATGCCGACACCATGTCCCCGACATGGTCTTACACTGGCTCATACATCAAGTCGATGCCATGTCCTAGACATGGTCTTACACTGTCTCTTATATATCGAGGCCGACGCCATGTCCCAAACATGGTCTTACAGTAGCTCTCATCTGTCGGTGCCGATGCCATGTCCCAAACATGGTCTTACGCTGACACATATCAAGCCAATGTCATGTCCCAGACATGGTCTTACACTAGCTCTCGTCTCAATGCCGATGCCATGTCCCAGACATGGTCTTACACTGGCTCTCATAATATGGCCAATGCATGTCCCAAATATGTCTTACACTAGCACACATGTCACCCAAATGTCATGGCATGAATATCCAATCATTCTCAAGGTTCAACCGAGAGTTTATCATGTTAAGTCCCATCAAACATTTCACATAGCCACATTCAAACATTTCATGAAAAAGTAACCATTCAGTTCATAATAACGATAAAGCTGTAATATTTACACACAACTTACTCAATTCAATGGAATATCATATTCCATCAAATTTCCCATGCATTCAATCATCACATAAATGTTATTAACCTTTGGCATCACTTTCTCATTTACAATATTAACAATAACATGGATATCATGCTTATTTAATCACACGGACTTACCTCGAATGCAATTTCAGCTAATTGCGCCATTTTAGTCCATAACCTCGTACTTTCTGATTTAAGCTCGAATCTTGGCTTCTTGATCTAAAATGATGAAATTCACTACTTTAATCATCACATTAACCAATACATTCCATAATTTATACTTTGGCAAAACGACCATTTTGCCCCTAGACTTTCACAAAAATTATGATTTTACCCATAGGCTCGTAAATCAGTTTTTATTGAATTTCTTCATTAATCAAGCCTAGCCAAATTTATTTTAGGCTTATAGCAGCCCACAATTTCATTCATTTCACACATTTATCACCTTTTTATCAACCTTTACAAAAATGTCCATTTAGGTGTTTTTCATGAAAATCATTTCACAAAAGTTGTTTATTACACAACCATGACTTATTTTCTTCCATAAAAATTCAGCAAAAAATATAAATATTCACATGGTAAAATCCTAGACTTTCAACCATTTTACAAAATAATCCCCCCATTAGCTAGATTAAACTACAAGGGTTCCAAAAATATAAATATTATTAAAAATAACCATCAAAATCACTTACTTGCAAGGGAACTAAGTGGCTGAAAATTTAAGCTCTCAAAACCCCAATGTTTGCTGCAATTTTTGGTGGAAGAAGAAGAAGAAATGAAAAAGATGACAACTTTTTCTTTATTTTATTTTATTACCAAAACAAGTCACCTAATGCCACCAAATGTTGACTTTTCAAATTTTCTTGTCCCCTATGGCCGGCCATCACTCCCCTAGTGGTCTATTTGCACTTTAAAGACCTCCAATTTTGATTCTCTAGCTATTTAACATATTTGGGTAGTAAAACAAAACTTTTGTCCTTTATGCGATTTAGTCCTTTTTTGCAATTAAGCTCACAAGCGCTAAACTTAATTCACCAAAATTTTCATGCACTCATATAATCATGCTATAACACAGAAAATAATATTAAAATAATTTTTTGACCTTATATTTATGGTTTCGAAACCACTATTCTGACTAAGCCCTATTTCGAGATGTTACAGGTATGTACATGGAACTCATGAAAATAACATGAGATATGATGAACGTGCGATTTGAATATGTATATTTAGATGCATATGAAGAATAAGTTTAAGAGATTTGATAAAATGCAAGATTATGTTCATTATGTTAAATATATGACTAATGCTTGTTTAAGTTGCATTTTATTTGCATGTGAACTTACTATGCTTTAAAGCTTACCCTCCTTTTGTTTCCTTTTCTTATAGTGTCGTCAAGCTAACTCAGGGATCGTGGAACATCGGAGACTCGATCACACTATCAATTAGATTGGGTATAGTTAGACTTATCATTTTGAGTATGGCATGTATAGGGACTTGGTCTTTTTGTTATGTGTCATATTGATTGGCCAAATGTGTTGGCTCATGATGGTATCATGATCATTTTGTATATGGCCATGAGAGGTGGCTCATATTGATTATTTGGGTTGTAACCCTAATTATTTATGTATGCATACAAATGTGTTTATGTGTTGATGTGGTTTGGTTGCTCATGGATGTTATGTGAGATGAACAGCATATGTATTTAATGGATGAATGAGGACTAATAGGTATGACCATATCTATGGTGTAATTGAGTAACTTGAAAGAAGAAATATAAAGATGGTTAAGTATGAAATTGGTGTAGAATGTCATAGGAAGTATAAAGGTGTATGCTTGTGTAAATAAATGTGCCATGATACATGCTATGAAGTAGAATTAAGTGTGTAAATATTTAAGGGTGACAAATGGCTTGGAATGTAGCCTCAAAGTTGTCCACACGGGTAGACACATAGGCATGTGTCTAGGCCGTGTGTGACACACGGTCTGCCCTATGGGCATGTGATCCGGCCGTATGTCCCCTGCACCCTAGTTAAGCAAGTCAATATGCCTAGTAGTAAACACACGAGCAGAGACACGACCGTGTGTCTCAACTGTGTGAAGGACACGGACTCAGGACATGGGCGTGTGCCTAGGCCGTGTGAAGTCTGCACTTAATTTTTGGAATTTAATTCGCCACATAGCCTAAGCATACGGGCGTGTGACTTGGCCGTGTGACCTTATTTGGTTCATGATGTCATAGTCAGAGAGTTACACGGGCTGAAAACATAGGCGTGTCCCAAGCCACACGGGCGTGTGTGACTACATGGCCTACCCACACGGGATTCTTCAAAACATGAAAATTTTTTAAGTTATCCCAAAGTTCTGAAAGTTCTCTTCTTAGTCCCGAATTGCTTTCGATATATGTTTTGGGCCTCGTAGGCTCATATAAGGGACAATTTGCATGAGATTGAAAAATTTTAAATTGGGTTGGAATTTTTATAGCCCGGTTTTGTACGAATGTGTATGTTTAAGTCCGATAATGCCTCGTACCCTATTCCAGCGTCGAATACGGGTAAGGGGTGTTACAGTTTAGCTTAATTTAATCCTGCTTGAGTATTCGTGACTTAAGAAATCTGTAACACCCCAAACCCGGCCCGGACATTATGGCCAAATCTGGCGCGTCACATTGAAGTGTTTTATCGAAAACCTTGTTTTCATTGAAAACCCTTCCTTAAAATGAGAAACCTTCATTGACTTATAGAAAATCCTTTCAATCGCGAAAGCTTGTTTAAAACATATGATTTATGAAAACCTGTCATTTTAATAAAATTTAGTTGCGGAAACGTAGAAAAACAAACTATGATTTAGGAATCCCATGTTCAACTTCTCATAACTACAACGCATAAAAATAATAATCCAAACAAAAACAAAAGGGAATGCCTTATTACATTCCAGTATGAAATTACTTAATAAACTAGAAACTATATGTTTTTTTAAAAAAAACAAGTCCAAGTCATCTTGCTAGCTGGCCACATCCGAGTCCCTCCAAACATCAAACCTTCTACTGAGCATCACCTGAGAAAAATAAAAGAGGGGATGAGTTTTCGAAAACTCAATGTGTACAACCCTCGACGAGTAACTAGCATTCATCAGTCGCCATAAAATCATACATGCAATGTAATGCAGTGCAACCCACCCCAATAATCCATCTGCTATACACCAACTCCATCCCCCGTACACATCATGTGGGGATATAAATATCGACCCACCCAACCGATACACATCAATGGTAGCCCGGTTGCGGAACTACCTTCATTGCAGCAAGCTGCCAATCACATATTGGGCTTAAAAGCCGTCAGTGGATCCACGGTTGTCAAGCAACCATGCAATCCTCGTATACTTCCTCCGTTCCATAATTCCCAACCCAGATGCAACCTAAACAGAATATCGTATGCATGCAGCAGATATACATGTAACATCCATAAATCTTACATTCCACACATAGGGGTATTTTGGTCATTTTTGCCTTTAGGGACATTTCAGAAATTTTCTTTTATTATGAGTTTTACTTACCTTGGCCCTTTAACAAATCCCGTGAGCTAAAATGAATGAATACTATGCACCAGGTAGGATTCCAGAGAAGAGGAGGTGAGCCATTAAGACCGCTTAAGTACCAAGCTCTCCCTAGATCTAATCCTAGACATGCATATACCCGTTGCCACACCTTAACCCTATGACTTGTCCACGGTCTCAATAAATTAACTAAGTTTTATATCTGTTTAAGCAGTTATCGGATACTAGGCCCAAAACCCCTTACAAAGCCCTAACAAGTCTTCATACCTACATATGGCCCACTAGGCCCAATCTCATTCATGTGGCCCATTAGGCTCAAATCACATTCATTTGGCCCATTAGGCCCAATCACATTCACATTCATGCTCTCATACGATTTTTCATCATAAAGCATCAATTACCAATTTTGCCTATTATGGGCCCTATAGCCCATCGGGCCCATTTAGCCCAAGTTGGCCCGATTGGCTAACTCACAGCCCAAGCCCATGGAATCGTCCTTGGGGCCTCAGATAACCTATCGGTTTCCCCCTTACGAGTGTTCACGTACTCCCAAGACTACCGAAGCCAAACTTTCGGCTTTTCAGCATTTCGACATTTTGGCTTTTCAGCATTTCGGGATTTGCCAATCTACTTGTGTGTGTGCAGTGTATGTACACACTTGGTAATAAAGCGTGCTGCGATCTCTTTAGCTATGAACCTACAATTGATATCACTCAAGGATTAATCTCACATACTTATCGAATACTTTACCCAAAAGCCGAAGTCTCACATTAACCTTACCTGAAACGCCAACCCTTAATAGCTTTTCCTTGATCACTAATCACGAGTACTTCCCAGATCTGCATTAACCTTAATCGTTAAAAACATAATGGGTGACTTGTATCCAACATATGTCACCCTTTTCTACTAAAGCCTATTCGGCCCACCCTTACCGAAGTGAAGAACACCTACCAAAATCTCACACCTGAGGAGCAAATCGGCAGGGATCTAAAAGACTGGGATTTGATACTACTCCTATCAAAACCGATTAGAAGAGGTGAGGGACAGAGTAATCATTACTAGCAAAACCGATTGAGAGAACAAAATACTTACACTAGATTTGGCCGGGTGGAAAGGGGAGTGGCGGCACAGAGGATATTCGACTCTTGAGACTTATATGGTAAAGGAGGTTATTCGGCACAAAGAGAAGTAGAAATCGTTGAAAGCCAAAAGTGAATAAAAAAATAACTTGAGTGGGGAAGAATGGAAAATCGGCACAAAGAAAAAGAAGGAAGAACAAGGGATTTTGGCTTTTAGATCTTTGGAGAACAAAGTGTTTTCTGGCAACAAGGTGAGGGAAAATTCGGCATTAGCTTGGCAACCTCACATTCAGCACCTATATATAGCCTCTAGCCGAATTTCTTATCCCCTAATTCCCAATTCAGCTCCACCTCTTTACACTCCTCATCTCCTAATTTTTCTCCCTGATAACTCCTTAACCCCCTCCTCAAATTGCTCCTCTTATCACTCCCTATAGAGTTCATATCCAACGCCACTACTGTCCATCTCTTAAGTAAAAAAAATAAATCCTTATTTTGGGCAAGGAGGGATTCGAACCCCAAACCTCCTTGCCTTGCATGTGACGCCACTTGCCACTCCACTACCAGGCTTTCTTGTGTCCAATTCTTCCTTCATTTAATTAAAAACCCGCCTACTTGCCATTAAGGTTCTTTTATTTATTAACCTATAATTTCCTTCACCCCTAAGTTCGAACTCAACCCTTAACTAAGACCTACTATTACATAATTAACACTTGACCAGGAATGTTAAGCACAATTTTTATCGCAAACTGAAAAAAAGAAAGTTCGCGATTTTGGGATTTTTGGGGCGTTACATAATCTATATATGTTTAAGGTTAATATTTTGACATTAATTGCATGTTTGATGAGATGTTTTGGCTATATTGACGATGTAGTGGCGTGGCGTCTTAATATTCGGGCTCAGTGTCCGGGCAATGTATAGGGTGTTACAAATATTGCATAACCTTCACAGACAATTATTCAAGATATAAATACCTTTACCTAATGCACCACAATAATGAAGCTTTTGATAAATTCTCTAGTGCACCCATTAGAACCATAACTCAAAATAGAAATCAATTCATAGGGTTTGAGTTACCATTAGAGGTGAGACAAAGTAGGTTAGCAAAGGATGATCAATCTTTTAGAGCTACTATGAGTAATATAGAGTATCATTTAACTCAACATTTCCAAATACTGAATTCCTAACCTCATGTCACTTCTTTGCGTGTTCACCAGTTTAGTTAACCATTGATTTAGAGGGAACAAGATGCCTTACCCTAGTCTTGATAAGAGTCACTCCATATCATGACCTACGATTGTTCATATTAAAGATGTAGATGTAGAGAGTTACACAATTCGAGAGCTTAAGATCACATTTTGAAAAAGTGGCAAGATAGGATACGAGTCTATGTGACATATGTCAAGGCTATGAAAGAAATTAAAATTAAGAAATTGGCTGTAAGTAGGGCAATCTTAAGTATAAGGAAGGACGATGATACATACAAGTGAAGAAATCTAAATTAGCCTCAGAAGAAATCATTACCTCTAAGATTCATAGTGCAAAGCCATCAACTTCTCAATCTAGTTCACAAACTTCACTACCATTGGACTCTAGGCCTAAGCTAGAACAACCATTAGACAGGGTAATCAAATAGAGACTATGTTGAGTTAGATAGAGGGCACTGAAAATCTAGAAGAAGGCACTTTAGGGAACTTTTTTCCAAGAGGTTGAGAGTGAGCCTTAGTTGGCAACGAGTTCACTTTGTCAAGTCACTTTAGGAAATTTTATGGTTGAATAGTATGATTTAATATTTTCAGTAAATATTATACATCAAAAAACATATTTTATATTTATATAAATATAATTTATATTTATATATCATAATTATTTTTTAAATATTATATTAAACTTTTGTATAGAAAATTCTTATTGAAAAAAATAATCTTAATAAACGTCAAAAAAAATGATTATTTTATTTTATTTTCTTTCTACTTTCTACCCTACGAAGCGAGAGAAGGAAAATAAATATTTCATCCAGTTTTCTTCTATCTTTCAGAGCAAGCATAATTACGGAAAAAAAATATTTTCTATCCTCTTACTTTCTACCATTTAATTTTCTTTTCACTTTGTCAAGCAAAACGTCATCACCCTGCATTGGTTTGCTTCCTACTGAGACTTCTGGTTAGCACAAGAAACTGTCACTCTTCAACTATCTCACACAAAGAAATTTCTTTTAAGAGACAAAAGTCTTCGAACAATATTAAGCTACCGGATAATTCCATATGAATTTGTCCCTTGTATTTCCAGTTGAAAACCAACGCACCATAGCAAATTACTCGAAAGGCTTAATCAATACATGTATATAACAAGCGAGACCCCAGAATTGATAGAGGAGAATCCTCCTCCATCCGATTGGCTTGCTGTGAATAAAGTGGATATCTGTGATTTGCTGGTATCATATTTCTTTGCTTATGCATTATAGAGTTAACTTCTATTATACAGCACCAGTCTGTATACTGAGAAAACTTACTCGGAACAGATCACATATCGGCCTGATGCACCATTAGTTCTTTGAGTCATTAGTTGCATATTTCAAGGAGGGCACAAGATTGGAATAATACTGAAGGATCCTACCCTTTTATGGTGACCAAGTGGTCGTGCAGTTGTGCAAGATGGATCAAATTGGAGCATGAGAAGTTGAATCTTGGTGCTTGATGAAGCAGCTGCATCCATTGATAATGCAACTGACTTGATTTTACAAAAGACTATTCGTGCACAGTTTGCAGATTGTACTGTTATCACAGTGGCACATATTCGGACAATAGGAAAATAAGCATCATAATAACAACGGGCTATGTATCTTTCAATCTGAAATCCATGACAATTTACTCGTAAAATGTCCATAACTTGCTTAGCACAATCCAAGAAACTAGGACAAGATCACTATGTCATCACAGCAAGACGGGTATGAAAAAAATGGGTGGAAAAATAACAATCAGAAAAGGATAAAACGCATAAGATTGGAAATTTGCAGTGCTCTGATTTCCTCAAAG
The DNA here is from genome assembly GCA_025698475.1 of Gossypium anomalum. Lineage (NCBI taxonomy): Eukaryota > Viridiplantae > Streptophyta > Magnoliopsida > Malvales > Malvaceae > Gossypium > Gossypium anomalum. Next base: position 49,326,420 of record CM046963.1, read on the forward strand.
TTTAGCAAGTCGATAAAGTAATTGACATCTAAAACACTATGCAACTGCTGTAATGAAGTTATACATGAAGAGGAACTAATTATAGGTCTTTATGGTCCCCCAAGTATTGCATTTTCAATATCCTCTCTACTCAATGCATAACTAAATCTCCTTTCCACGTCTCTTTCGAGATTCCCAGGTCCACTCTTCAAGTACCTGCCGCACATGATACAATCTTCTCAGCCCAATCATAGATAAAATTTTGGATGAGGTTGGGAAGAATGATGTATAACACTTATCACTTATTTTTATTCATTTCCCTTCCAATCCCCCCCCCCATATATATATATATATATATATATATTGTTTGGGGCATTTAATTAAATTACACCAGGATCATCAAGCGATCAAATGCAGCAAGGTCAATTGTGTTTAAAGGTCTTAATGAATTCACTAAACAGAAATGATTCCTTTAGCAGTTCGTCTCAGAGGAAGATAAGGCTTGATTCAACCTAAGAACCAATGATATGTATATATCAGCCAAGGTCTAGAGGGACTTAAGCCTCCTCTGAAAGAGGACCTATGGTTAACATCCAAAATCTTTTGCTCATTCTCTCTAACCAAGAGCATCAATTTTCCACCATATCTTTTTTCTCTTAGTTTATGGACTTCTATCCCACTCTCTTAATTTATGCAAAAACGAGATACTGTGCAAGAAAGAACTGTAAGAAGGGGATTAACATTCATGGTTTTTTGCTTCCTAAGTCTAATGCTAAGGTTGATATGCAAGCGGGAAGCATGACCAGCATCCTTGCACCAATGGTTATGATATCCTGCTAACACTTGTAGAAAGTAGAAATGGCCAAACCCTCCAAACTTGATCCCTATCCTTAATCACTACTTTTTGAATGCCTGCTCTGTTTAACCAAATAGAATTTGGTCAAGTCAACTAAAATTTGTCATTATCAACCTCTATTGCTAGTATTTCACATTAATCACAACACTATTAAATGAAACCTTCTTATTCTATACATGGATGCAATACCTGCAATTTAGAAATTATATGTTCGCTTATGGTAGTTATTAGAAGTAACAGAATGTTTGCTCCAAAATAGAAACTAAACAACATCAACCTTTAGCAGGAAAAGAAAAAGAAGACACCAGATAACTTTACCTTTAACAGAAGAAATTCTTTAAACTCAATCAACGATCAACTAAATAAACATACCCATCTCAAATTAAAATGGGAAAAAAAAAACTAGACAAAGAAAATCGCTTAAAAATCCTAAAAGAGGCCATAAATTTACCTTATATAAAGATCAGTGACATCAAGAGATAACTGGGCATGCCAATCAGGTTTTTCAATCAACCAAACAGCACGGTCCTCTCTGCTTTGATAAAACCCTAAGCTCCTAAGCCATGCTTCAATGCAAGGCAAGCTGTGAGAGTAAAGTGGCTTGTTCTTATCCGGGAGTCTGCTGAGCCACTCATCTTCAGCGGTCGGCAACTCCCCAGCTTCTGATGATTTTGAAGAAACAAAGGTTGCAATTTTCCTTTGGCACTGAGAAACAGAGTGAGGGAATGATAGAGATTTTCTGAAAACAGAAAAAGGGGGGAATTTTGGATGAGTTGCTGAGGCTTGCGAAGTAATGATTAACTTTGAGACATGAAAAGCAGACATTTTTTATTTTTCTGGTTCTTCTACTTTTAATTGCTATTACTTTTTGGTTGATAGATTGTTAAAAATTAAAATTTTCATGAGTTTTCAAGGAAAGACAATGGAGTGATGGTTGAACTGGAAACTGGAGTATGGTTTACAATGTAAACTAAACCCCATTCCGTTATCTTCTTCATGTATGTATACGGTTGTATTGGGGATTGGGGAATTTTCCTATTATTTTTTAAAAAAGTATAAAAAAAAAATCTAAAATTTATGAATGGATAAACTACACATTTAGTCACTTTGGAATAGTTCAAATTACATTTTTATCACTGAACTTTAACAAATTACAATGTGATCACTAATGTTATTGAAAATTATAATATGTTCACTAACGTTATTGATTTATTACATTTAGATTACTAAACTGTCATTAGTCATTAATGGTGTAATGACAAGATAGTGTGTCACCTTATAGCATCATTTTAAGAGAAACTGTAAAACCTCTTACCCATATTCGACGCCGAAATAGGATACGAGTGGAAACACAAAAATATACACACTTTTTCATGTCCCTGTTAACTTAAATTCATGCAGTTTCGTTAAAATTATTGCCGAAAAATATATAATTATTATAAAATAATTATTTTGGATTTAAATTATTAACATAATAAATTTTAAATAATTTTATAATAATTTGATCATTTTCGACAGATTTGCGCAAAGGGCGAAAATTGACTCGACAAGATTACTAGAAGCGCAAACCGAGAAGCGATTTTTTAAGCATCGAGACGAATGAATTTTTCAGCTAAAGACGGTCCAACTTATGTGTTATTTCATAATATAATTAATTTTAATTTATATTCAATTTAATTTGGATTAAATAAATTATTATTAATTAATTATGAAAATGTGGTCCAGTTGAGCCCAACCAAGTGAACCGAATCGACCAAGAAGTGGACAGCCCAAAACCGTCCATATGCTGACCCAAATCAGCTTATTGGCTGATTATTTAGCTTGCAAAATGGCATTTGAAGACTTGTTCAAGTTGCAAACAAACCCCTCCACAATCGGTGGCTTTATAGATTTACCCCAAGCCTAAATTAGCAAAGTTGAAACTATCAACCTTGCCACATGTGTGGCCGGCCAAGGGAGTGCTCTTTGGCTGATAATTTTAGCTATTTTTAGCAGCACTATTCAGCTATAAAAACCCCCTTAGGCTAGTCATTTGAAACACACCTCAAGCATTCACATCTTTTCTCTCTTCTCTCCACTTTCTCTCTTCTTTTCCATTCCAAATTCCCTTGCTCTCTTGCCGATTTCTCCTCTTGGAAAAGGGGCATTCATCATCCATTTGGAGCAACAATTAAGTGTTCATAGCAGCCTTGGTCGACGAGGACAACGGAGAAGGAAGAATAGAGCAAACTAGTCAAGCCACGGAAAAATACCGGATTTGATTCTTGTTCTCTATCTCTTTAATTTTTATTGTTGTTATGATGACCATATCTATGGATATTTATGTTGTTGGAATGGTTAATTTAATCAATTTACCTTGAATTTAATTCGTTTTAGGTTGATTGCATTTCGTTTGCTAAAATTGTTAAAATTGTGTTTATGTTGTTATAGGCCTCGGTAAGATGCTTGGTTAAGTAAAATCATTACTAAGTTACTCTTACATTACAATTGTGAGGTAGCTAATGAATTAATTATTTAAACGGATTGAAATTGTAATTAATGGACACAGTACTTAATCAGTGCATGTTTAATCATCTAAGCTAGCTGGGGTTAAATTAGCAACGGTATCTGACAATACAATTGCCTTGCATAACTTGCAAGATTATTTTGATTAAATGTTTCAAGGTAAGGATACCTTGTTACCTCGCATAGTCTTTTATGTGCTTATTAGATTAATCGTTGGAATTGACATAGGGATATGTACAAGAGATTATTTCGATTTAATAAGTATGTATGTGAAATAACATATTTGCCTGTTAAGATTTGTTTAATCGGTTGAATTGACATAGGGATATAGTCAAGAGATGAATGGATTTTGGTAGGTGAGTATGTTCACAAGTTAGCAAATTACCAAGTTGCCGTGAATTTATTCGTAACAATATAAACATGAGTTTAATAATTCTAAGTTAATAAATGTAATTAATCAAACACAATTATGTCATCTTGATTAAACTCATATTTTGAAATCGTACATTTGAGATTTATATATTTAGTTTAAAATCTTAGTTTTTAATCACCCTCTTCAAACAAAATATTTTTTTCACCAAAGTGTTTTAAACAGCATTCATAAATAATTCTTTTCATAGTCCCTGTGGGTATGATAACTCAACATTTACTTGTCACTTTATTACTAGTTGCGATTGTGTAGACTTGCACATTTTCGTCATTCCAATGAGGCATTACCGGACTTAAACTCAAATAAACATTCAAAACCGGGACATGAATTTCCACTCAAATTTAAAAATTTTTAAAAACATTTGTATCGTCCCTTAAACGAGCCTACGAGGCTCAAAACATGCATCAGGAATGGTTCGGGACTAAACTAAGAACTTTAGAAAAATCTCGCAACACTTAGAAATTTTTCATCAAAATAGGGGCCACATGCCCATGTAGCTTGGGATACGCCCGTGTGGGTAGGCCATGTGGTCACACACGCTCATGTCCCTAACTCGTGTAACTCTCTGTTTATGACGTCATCAACAAATTGAAGTCACACGGCCCAGTCAAACGCCAGTGTGCCTAGGCCGTGTGGGCGATTTAATTTTTATAATTTTTCAAAAAATAGGTGCAAACTTCACAGGCCCTAGGCACACGCCCATGTCCCTGGGCCATGTCCTTCACACGGATGAGACACACGCCCGTGTGGCCAATTCGAAGCTAAAAATTAAAGATGCAGAGGACACACGGCCGGATCACACACCCATAGGGCAAGCCGTGTAGTGAAATTGGAATAGTGGTTTCGGGACCACAAATACGAGCCCAAAAAATGATATTATTTAAATTTCATAAAATGATAGATATTGTGATAGAAATATTGCATGAAAATATTTATAGAAAAATTTTATCAATTATGTGTCTAAATGCAAAAAGGACTGAATTGAATAAAATGTTAAAGTTGTATATTAATAGCTATAAGGATTAGATAGCTAGAGAATTCAAAATGTGAAGTCCTTATATGGAAATTAGACCATTGATGAAAAACATGTAAATATATTTAGTGAATCATCCATGGAAAAATAGAAAAAGGTAAATGACTAAATTGGAAAGTGGAAAAGTTAAATGATATTAATTAAATTAAATGAAAAAGATATCATGTTATCATCTTCTTCCCAAAAAATTCCATGGAAACCCTAGGAAAGAGAAATAAAGCGTTCATGGCCAAATTAGGTAAGTTCTATGTCCCGTTTTAATGATTTTCATATTTTTATGATCGGGAAAGCATAATTTCTCTATTTAGGGAATTAAATTGAAAGGAAATAAAAGTTTAGAAAATTACCCATGGATCAATATGCTATAAATTGAAAGTTTATGATAGAAAATGAAAGGTTATTGATAGAGAAATCACTTTTACAAAGTGATTTTTAGTGAAAACATGTGTAGGGACTAAATTGAAAAGTAGTGAAATTCTCGAAAAAATTCTAAAATTTCTGAAATGCATGTGCTGTAAAAGTTATATGGAAATTTTGATTAGGCTTGGAATAAGGAGTAAATTGCATGAATTTCATTTTCCGAGCTTAAGGACGAAATCGTCATTTATTAAAAGTTCACAAAATGATAATTTTGCCTAAAGTGTAAATTGGACCAAATTGAGTTTGAATTGCATTAAATTGATGTCAAATTTACTAGTATAGATCAGAATAAATTGAATGTGGAGTTAGAACGAGGAAAGGAGAAAATGCAGGATAAATAGACTTTGTGTATACGAACATCTATCGAGGTAAGTTCATATAACTTAGCTATGCATATCTTTATGCTTGATTTGAATTGTATTTGTGATTTGATAAATGTACATGTGAAATGATTATATATCCGATAAAGCCCGATGATTGATAATGTTTGAAATAAATGATAATATTCGTAAAGTGATCAATGGCTAAAATGTCATTGTTGAGCTTGAGTTAAATGTGAAATGTAAATTACATAAATACGTAAAACTATGAGATTGGACATATATCCAACAATTTCTTGATAAATGCTAAATCCTGTTTGAATAAATGAAAGTCGATGGATAAAGGTGATTACCGATATGAAATGAGATTTTACATGTGTTGCAGAAAAGTTGTCCCCAAAGGGTAATCTTTTGATCTCATTATGAAAAGGAAATGTACACCTTGTGTGTACCATGTGAAAAGGGATAGCTTCGACTATCGAATGTGAAAAGGAAAGGTATACTTTGTGTGTACACTTGAAAAGGTATACTTTGTGTATATCATTTGAAAAGGAAAGGTATACTCTGTGTGTACCATTTGAAAAGGAAAGGTATACTTTGTGTGTACCATTTGAAAAGGAAATGTACACCTCGAGTGTACTACTAGAAAAGGAAATATCCATCGATGTTTTCAATAATTCAATGGGTAAAACCGTGACATGAAAAGAAAAAAGATTGTTACATGTTTTCACTTGGAAAATATGAAATGATGTTACATGAAATAGAACAGGTAAATATGAGATGTTTATGTTTGAATATGAACGGTTTGATGAATACATTCATTCATGAAAATATATTGCTACAATTTGAGCGTACCACCTGAGTGATTATCAGTACTTCAATCGATTATTGAATAAAGTTTTGACAAGAAATATACTAGAAATTGAGATGAAATGATATGAAATGTATCTGAAATACATTAAAATAATTGACATACATGTTATATGAATACATGAGGTGGAAAAACGTATGTGTATGAAAATTCAAATATGGATGAGCTTATATATGTGTTTATTGTGGTTTACATTAATCATATGACTAACATTGGTGATGAGAATGTGTGATAAGGCTTGAGAACAAATGGTATAATTGTGCCTTGCATGTTTAATTTGTGCAAGAGTGGTTGGTAAGTTGATTACCAAGTTATACAGACCTACTAAGCATTATATGCTTTCTCCGTTTTATTTTTTCCTATTTTATAGTAAATCGGAAGCTCGCCGGATTGGAAACTCAGCGAAGATCACTCACACTATCCATCATTCCAATTTGGTAGAAAAGGTATAACAATTTTGGTCATAATGGCATGTATAGGTTAAATGGGCAATGATTAACATGTAAATACTTGAAAGTGACTAGCCATTGGAATGACTAGCTATGGACATACCTTGGTGTTATATATAAAAGTCTATATCATGATACACAAGTTGAAAGGAATAATGAATGAATAAATTAAATTTGTATGTTTGACACAATATGCATAAATATGAACAAGGAATGTAGATAGACATGGGTATAAATTGTCATTTGAGGTACCTCCGGGTACATTGGTTGGATGTAGTTATATGACATATATAAGACTTGATTTTGGTGTGAATTAACTGTCTTGAAATGAGTTATCAATACACATATGTGTTAGTGTAAATGGATAACAAGTTGGGTGAGAAATATGGCTCGGAAAATAGCCTAATTTCGTCCACACGGGCAAGACACACAAGCGTGTGTCTAAGCCGTGTGTGACACATGAACAGCCCCATGGGTATGTAGTTCAGCCGTATGTCCCCTGCATCTTAAATTTTAACTTTGAATTGGCCACACGAGCTAGACACGGTTGTGTGTCTTGGTCGTGTGAAGGACATGGGTTTCAAGCATGGTCGTGTGTCAAAATCGTGTGAAAATGGCTTAAAAATGGTGAAAAATCAGATTACCACATGGCCTAGCCACATGGGTGTGTGCCCAAGTCCTGTGCCCCTTTGATGCTTAGGAAATTGCAAGTCAGAACTGCCCACGGGCTTGCCACACGGCCATGGGAGCCATACGGGCATGTGCCCCTAACTTTAAGAATTTTTTTTTCAAAGTTTTCCAAAGTTATCGGTTTAGTTTCAAATCACTTCTAAAGCATGTACTGGGCCCCGTAGGCCCATATTAGGGACTTTATAGTGAAATTTGAAAAGTTTTGATTTGGAATGCAAATTTATGACTCGGTTTTGTACAAATACTAGTGTATAAGTCTAGTAATGCCTCGTAACCCTATTCCGGTGACCGATACGGTTTAGGGGGTGTTACATACACAACAACAAGCAACACCAATCCAAATATATACACACAACCAATTCAACCACAACAAAGTCATCCACACATCAATTACATGCTATTTTCTATCAAATGCAATATCTCATACTTATCATCTCAAACCACGCAAAATCCACATCCATGATAGACATCTTTATATTCATAAATGCTTAACCAATATTAGCCGATTTCAATGGCCATTTACAAAATGAATCATCAACCATTATAAGCCAACACATTGGCCAAATCAAATATGACACATAACAAAATGACCAAGTCCCTATACATGACATAACTCAAAATAATGTAATCATGAGTACCCAAAATGAAAATTTTGATAGTGTGAATAGATCTCTGACTATCTTCGATCCCCGAGCTGGCTTGGTGACACTAAAAGATATGGGAAAAAGAAAGGGGTAAGCTTTAAAGCTTAGTAAGTTCCTATGCAAATAATAGGCATCAGAAACACATTTTAACATGTTAACATGAAATAAATTAACATAGGTATCATTGTAAATCTCATAATCAAACTTGGAATAGATGATATTAAAACCTTAACACCGTAACTTACTCAATCGAACCTTACCGTGGGTTTATCACATATCGAGCTCATTAAGCATGAGTTTTGTGTACATATCTTACCAACTTGCAACATACCATTGTCTTCCACAGCATACCATAATCTTTCATAACTTTAACATGGCCGTTAAGTTAACCGTTGAACCACTTAGAATACTAAAGGATACTCGGGAAATCTCACACACATAGTACCATACCAATGCCATATCTCAGATATGGTCTTACATGAGATCTCAAATCGATGCCAATAGCCCAGCTATGGTCTTACACGAAATCTCATATTGATGCCATATCCCAGATATGGTCTTACACGTAAACTCAAATAACCCTAATGTCATGACATTCGTATCCTATCTGTTCCTAATGTTCAACCGGGATATTTCTCACTTGTCGAAACTTTGTCAAATTTATTCAAAGAGCAACTCTAAATTCATAGAATAATAACACAATTAAAGCATAAATAATAATGCATTATTTACATACGAACTTACCTCAGTACAAAAATAGTAGAAAAGGGATCTAATTGTCAAACACCTTATTCTTTCCCCGATCAAGGTTCGAACTTTGTTTTTCTTGATCTAGAATAGCAAATTTAACTTATTTAATATTCACGTTACTCAAATCAGTCCAAACATCACACTATGGCAAAATTACCTTTTTTGCCCCTAAAATTTCACATTTTTACAAATTAATCTTTAGGATCGTAAAATGAAATGTACTCACTTTCTTTGTTACCCAAGCCTAGCCGAACCATATACATGCTCATATCAACCCACATTTTTCATCAAATTAGATTTTTACTACCCATTTTACACTTGTTTACAAATAGGTCCTTTTTAGGTGTTTTCATAAAAAATCACTTAGTAAAAATTGTTTATTACACATCAAACTTTCATTTTCTACCATTAAACATCAAAACACATGCATGTCACACACATGGGTAAATTTTTAGACATGAACCCTACTTTAAAACAATGGTAGAAATGGAAAAATCGGGTGAATACGACTTCAAAAACGTAAAGAGCATTAAAAACAGGGCTAGGATGTACTTACAATCAAGCTTGAAAGATGACAAAACCCTAGTAATGGAGAGCTTGAAAATTTTGGCTGAGTGTTGGAGAATATGGAATAATTTTGGCTTTATTTTCCATTTTTATTCTTTTATTTACCAAATGACCAAAATGCCGTTTTTGCCAAACTTTAAAATTTTATCTCACCATGTCCATTTTTGTCCACTAACTTAACAAATGGTCTAATTATCATATAAGGACCTCTAATTTAAAATCTCATAGCAATTGGACACCTTTAACATGTAGAACTAAACTTTTGTACTTTTTACAATTTAGTCTTTTTTACTAAATTGAGTGCCCAGACGTCAAAATTTTCGAACGAAATTTTCATGAAATCATTCTATGAAATTATAGACCGTAAAAACATAACAAAATTAAATCTTTCTACGTTGGACTTGTGGTCCTAAAACCACTGTTCCGACTAGCCCTAAAATTGGGCTATTAAAACTCTCCCCCTATAGGGATTTTTGTCCTCGAAAATCTTACCAGAAAATAGGTTTGGGTACTATTTTCTCATAGCCTCCTCAGGTTCCCATGTAGCTTCTTCAACACCATGTTTTTGCCACAAAACCTTCACTAGAGCTATACTTTTATTTCTCAACTGTTTAACTTCCTGAGCTAAGATCTTAATCTGTTCTTCATCGTACGTCATATCTGGTCAGATCTCAATCTTTGATGGAGAAATCACATGTGAAGGATCGGAACAATATCGTCTCAACATCGACACATAAAACACATTATGAATTCTTTCTAACTCTGTCGGTAAAGCTAACCGATATGCCACTAGCCCTATCCTTTCAATAATTTCATACGGCCTAATGAAACATGGACTCAACTTGCCTTTACGGCTAAATCTAAGAATCTTCTTCCATGGAGATACTTTAAAAAATACTTTATTCCCAATTTGAAACTCAATCTCTTTTCTTTTCAAATCTACGTATGATTTCTATCTATCGGAAGCAGCTTTCAAACAATCAAGTCAACCTCGTGTGTAACACCCCTAACCCGTATCCGTTACCAGAATAGGGTTACGACGCATTATCGATCATTATACAACATATAACATTCATTTTCAAATGTCATTCAGTACAATCGCATTGTCCCTTGTAAGGGCCTACGAGGCCTTAAACATGATTTAAAAGTGGTTCGGGACCAAACCGATAACATATAAAAATTTTAAAAACATAGAAAATTTTTAAACTGTAAGGGTCACACGCATACGTGAACAGGCCGTGTGCCTCACACGGCTAGTAGGCACGCCCGTGTCTTAGGCCGTATGGAAATAGGGCATACATACTGATTTCTATCACACGATCGAGGATACGCCTGTGTGCCAGGCCGTGTGAAAACTGGAGAGTATACTAACTTGGGTCAAATGGCCAACCACACGCCCGTGTGTCCAACCCGTGTGCCCTACGAAATGGCCACACACGCCCATGTGCTAGGCTGTGTGCCATTTAGGGGGGTATACTGACTTCTACCACACAGCTAGCCACACGCCCGTTTGTGAGACTGTGTGGAGCATACTGACTTCAATTCAATTTCAACACCAGTGGACACACGACCGTGTAGCATGACCGTGTGTCACACACGGCTGAGACACACGCCCGTGTCTCTGCCCGTGTGGACAAAAATAGGCTATTTGCAAAGCCAATTTGCCACCCATTTTGCACATACCTACACAAGCTCATGTGGTATCATTTTAAGTCACAAATATGCCACCAAAGTTCATCAACCAATACACAAACATACCAAATCTGTAACAGCCCGATTTAGGGCCTAGCCGGAACAGTGGTCTCGGGACCACATATCCGAAGTTAGAAAAATTATTTTTATTATTTTTATGAGGTTATACTATGATTTTATTACTGCATGAAAAACTTAGTGAGCTAGTTTTAATGTTTGTGAGCCCGATTTTAAAAAAAATACTAAATCGCAAAAAAAGGCAAAAGTTACATTTTAGTACCTAAATGTATTAAATAGCTAGAGGACTAAAATTTAGGGTCTTTAAAGGGCAATTAGACCCTTGTGATATAGCTTGGCCGGCCTTGGGGAGACAAATTGAGGAGAAGGTCAAAATTAGGTGAAAATAAGGTCATCAATTTTGACTAGTTTTAAATTAAATAAAACAAAGGCCATTTCTTCTCTATTTTCTTCTACTCCACCGATTTTTACCAGCCATAGGAGGGTTTTGAAAGCTTCAAAAATTTCAGCAACAGTAAGCCTATCAAGTAAGTGATTTTGAAAGCTTCTCTTAATGATTTTTACATTTTTTAGACCCTTGAAGCATGGGCTTTCAAATGAGGGGTTTATTTTACAAAATGATTGAAAGTTTATAGTGTTACCATGAAAGGATTTGTGATGTTTTCTAAGTTTTTATGGAAGAATATGAGTGCTAGTTGTGTTAAACACAACTTTGATGAAGAAGTTTTCATGGAAAACACCTAAAGGAACTATTTTGCAAAAGTTGTAAAATAGTTGATAAATAGGTGAAATAGTAAGAATTTGAAGTTGCTCTAAGAGTAAAAATAGTTCGGTTAGGCCTAAGATACAAATAAATTTGATAAAAATTGACTTTCGAGCATAGGGGTAAAATGGTCATTTTGTCAAAGTCTAAGGGCAAAATAGTCATTTTACCAAAGATGTAAATTTATGATTGCCTAAATGCATGTATATTGCTATTGTAGATCAAGATTTACTGAATCTTAACCTAAACCCGGGTAAAGCAAAGCAAACCGACTAAACTGACTAGTCGCGTATGTTTTGTAATCTGAGGTAAGTTGTATGTAAATAATACAACTACACTGCTAATACATGTATTCGTATGGTCATTGAATTGATATTGTATGAGTTGCTAATTTATAAATTGAGAATGCTTAGTAATATTGAGTTAGTAGAAAGATCCCGTTGAAACCTTAGGATACGAACTGGATATTCGTGCCAAGACATTGGGTGAATTATGCACTAGTGTAGACATGTCTGGGACATGCTTTGGCCACAATATAGAGCCAGTGTAAGACCATGTCTAAGACATGGATCGGCATTTAGACGAGGGCTAGTGTAAGACATGTCTGGGACATGCATCAGTCTTACTATGATAGCAAGTGTAAGACCATGTCTGGGACATGGCATCGGCTTAGTGATGAGTACCAGTGTAAGACATGTCTGGGACATGCATCGGCCTCGACAGAGATAGCCAGTGTAAGACGTGTCTGGGACATGCATCGGCTAAGAGTTGTGCTAGTGTAAGACCTGTCTGGGACATGCATCGGCTAAGAGTTGTGCTAGTGTAAGACCTGTCTGGGACATGCATCTGCACACATATATGAGAGCTAGTGTAAGACCATGTCTGGGACATGGCATCGGCAACTTATCCCATGTTGAAGGTGCATAGAATATTCAGTAGCATTCCAAATGGTTCAACGGTGAAAGTTACAATACAATTTTAATAAAGAAGGGATGATCATGTTGTAAGTGTTACAGGTACCTATATGATAAGCATGAGTAATGAGCTTAATTTAGAAAATGTGACTTGAGTTGACGATAATGAGTAAGTTAAGTTATGTTTACATTTGAGCTATAAGCATGATGACTAATGGTGAGATTGTTGTTGTATATTTATTTATATGCAACTTACTAAGCTTTATGCTTAGTCTCTTTCCTTTCCCTTTTCTTTCAGTGTAGCCAGGCTAGCTTAAGGATCCCTTAAAGTCAGAGATATCGATCACACTATTAGCCACAATACTCAGTATAGTTTGATTTATATTTTTGAAGGTGGCATGTATAGGGCTAGACTAGGATGTTGTATTACGAGAATTGTTTATGTATTTTGGATTAAGTCAAAGGCCCTTCGTTTTGTATCAAGCCTAGAATAATAGCTATGATTCATTTTGATGAATGCATAAAATGTTCTTTCTATGGATGAAATGGGTGACCATTGAGGTGAAATTCGTATATTGAAATGATCTTGTGCAAGTTGTGTAAATGGGTGACAAGATGGCTTGGAAGAATGGCCTTCTTTTGTCCAAATGGGTAATACACACGGGCATGTGTCTAGGCCGTGTGTGACACACGGCTCACTCCCATGGGTATTTGTTATGGCCGTGTGTCCCCTGCACTTAAATTATAAAGTCATTTTAGTACACCGGAAAGCCACACGGGCGTGTTCCTTGGCCATGTTTTAAAGTCAGTATGCATGGTAGTAGTACACGGGCAAGAGACACAGCCATGTGTCTCAGCCGTGTGAAGGACACGGTTATAAGACACGAGTGTGTGCCTTGGCCGTGTGGTATTGGCAGAATGTCCAGGTTTTTAGACACGGTTTTGGGACACGGACGTGTCCTTAGCACACGGTTGTGTGGAGCTTAAAGCGTGAAATTTTCCAATGTTTTTCTTAAGTTCTTAGTTTGATCCTGAACCCTCTCTAATGCATGTTTTGGGCCTTGTAAGTCCTCATAAGGAATTATATGCCTTGAAATGAAAATTTTTAAGTTGATTGAAATTTTACGACCCAGTTTCTGAGTGATTGATTGAGTTTAAGTCAGGTAACACCGCGAACCCTGTCCCAGCGTCAGATACGAGCGAGGGGTGTTATATTTAGTGGTATCAAAGCATGGTTTAGTCGATTCTAGGATTAATCTAGCCAGAGTACGAGTCTAGCCATACATGCCATATATATATATATATTGATAGTGTGACGATTCTTGACAATTGCAAAATTGTTTTTTTTATATATATATAATAATGGATCCTGATAGAACCACGACGGATGACACGGAAAGTAATGCGCTAGCTCCCGCAGAAGGGACCGCGCCAGTAGAGAGTGAGCCCGTGAGTATGGGCCAAGGCAGAGGGGCTAGGGAAGCTTACCTCCGAATGATAGATGCTTGGTATACAGAGTTTGTTCGAGCGAGCTCAAACACTCCACCTCCCCCACCTCCTCCGATTCCTCAGTATACCCTGATAGCTCTGTAAGGTGCGAACATGTTCAAACGAGAAAAACCTCCGGTAGACAAGATCTAGAAGCAAGGGGTCAAGAAATTTCGGGCTAGTGTAGATGATGACCCGGAGAGAGCAGAATTTTGGCTAGAAAATACCATAAGGGTATTCGATGAACTATCATGCACACCTGAAGAGTGCGTGAAGTGTACCGTGTCACTTCTACGAGACTCGACTTATCAGTGGTGGAATACTCTTGTGTCTGTAGTACTGAGAGAAAAAGTAACTTGGGAATTCTTCCAAGGAGATATCTGAAAGAAGTAAATTAGCCAGAGGTTCATGGACCAGAAAAGGAAGGAATTTTTAGAGTTGAAGTAAGGTAATAAGACTGTGATGGAGTATGAGCGTGAGTTTGTAAAACTTAGCAAGTATGCACTAGAATGCATATCCACTGAAGCTACCATGTGTAAGAGGTTCAAGGATGGCCTCAACGAAGACATTCGAGTGTTTGTGGGTATCCTGGAGTTAAGAGAATTTGTAGTGCTGGTTGAGAGAGCTTGTAAAGCAGAAGAACTGATGAAAGAGAGGAGGAAAACGACCAGCGAGTTGCAAGATTTAAAGAGAAGATAGATGGGGAAAGCATACCAGTCCTCATCCAAGAGATCAAAAGAATTTACTACCCGATCGAATACTTCAATAGGGTATCCAAAGAGAAATAAGAATCAACAAAACATGGCATCTAAAGGCTGAACTACTTCAGTTGCAAGTGTTGGTAGTGCTCGGCCAAATAGGCCAGAGTGTTCGCAATATGTAAGATGTCACTTGGGCGAATGCTGAGTAAACGAGAGGGGCTGTTTCAAGTGTGGGTCACTTGACCACTTTATCCGCGAATGTCCTGAAATGGATAAGAGAGAGAGAAAATAAGATGTAAAAGCAAGCAGTGCTCCCTTGAGGGGTAGGCCTCAAAGGAACCCCGGAATTGGGGCTAGCAGTAGAGGCACGCCAAGAGATGTCGCGATAAGGTCTGAAGGCAAAGCGCCAGCGAGGACTTATGTTATACGAGCCCGGGAGGAGGCAGAGTCTCCTGATGTGATCACGGGTACCTTTTCTATCTATAATATAACTGTTGTCGCTTTAATTGACCCGGGATCTACCCACTCTTACATATGTATAGATTTGTTGCCTCGTCTAAACATGTTAGTAGAGTCCACTAAGTTTGTAATAAAAGTGTCTGACCCGTTAGGCAAGCATGTATTAGTGGACCAAGTATGTAGGAATTGTCCTTTGACGATTAGAGGCCATTGTTTTCTGACCAACTTAATGTTGCTGTCGTTTAATGAATTCGATATGATTCTTGGGATGGATTGGCTGACCTCCCATGGCGTTGTAGTAGAATGTGGAAGAAAAGTAATTCAGTTAAGATGCGAGGATGGTAATGTTCTTCGAGTTGGGTCAGATAAGTCAGATAACCTGCCTGTGATAATATCGTCTTTGACAGACGAAAAATACTTGAGAAAAGGTTATGAAGCTTATCTAGCTTTTGTGCTGAATATCCAAGTGTCTGAGTCGAAGATTGAGTCAGTACCAGTGGTTTGTAAGTTTATAGATGTTTTTCCGGAGGAGTTGCCCGGGTTACCCCCAGAGAGAGAGGTTGAGTTTGGTATCGAGTTGGCTCCTAGTACGACACCAATCTCGATTGCGCCTTATAGAATGGCCCCCACCGAGTTAAAGGAGTTGAAGGTAAATTTACAAGAATTAACAGATAAAGGTTTTGCTAGACTGAGTTACTCACCATGGGGTGCTCCAGTGCTTTTTGTGAAAAAGAAGGATGGGTCGATGAGGTTATGTATCGACTATAGACAACTTAACAAGGTGATAGTGAAGAACAAATATCCTTTGCCATGGATCGATGATCTCTTCGATCAACTGAAAGGAGCCACCATATTCTCTAAGATAGACTTGAGATCGGGTTATTACCAGTTAAGAGTCAAGGAATAAGACGTGCCGAAGACTGCTTTTCGAATAAGATATGGGCATTACGAGTTTCTTGTTATGCCTTTTGGATTAACAAATGCCCTAGCGGTATTTATAGATTTGATGAACCTTATATTTCGACCATATTTGGATAGGTTCGTAATTGTTTTTATTGATGACATATTAATTTATTCGCGAGATGAGAGTGAGCACGCGGAGCATTTGAAAACTGTGTTACAGACCTTGAGGGATAAACAACTTTATTCTAAATTTAGCAAGAGCGAGTTTTGGCTTAATGAAGTTGGATTTCTAGGACACGTCGTGTCGGGTGACGGGATCAGAGTTGACCCAAATAAGATCTCAGTTATTGTGGAATGGAAACCACCGAGGAATGTAACAGAGGTTCGTAGTTTTCTGGGGCTAGCGGGATATTACAGATGTTTTGTAAATGGATTCTCTATGATAGCTACACCGATAACAATGCTGTTGCAGAAAGATGTCAAGTTTAAGTGGACAGAAGAGTGTTAGCAGAGTTTTGAGAAATTAAAGGCTTTGTTGATCGAAGCCCCAATTTTAGTGCAACCAGAGTTGGGTAAAGAATTTGTAATTTATAGTGACGCTTCCTTAAATGGTTTAGGGTGTGTACTCATGCAAGAAGGCAAGGTTGTAGCCTATGCCTCGAGACAGCTAAAACCGCAAGAGAGAAATTATCCGACCCATGATTTAGAGCTAGCAGTTGTGGTGTTCGCCCTAAAGATTTGGCAACACTATTTTTATGGAGAGAAATGTAGGGTATTTACCAACCACAAGAGTTTAAAATACTTGATGACTCAAAAGGAGTTGAATTTGAGGCAACACTGATGGTTAGAGTTGTTAAAGGATTATGAGTTGATCATCGACTACCATCCGAGAAAGACGAACGTAGTCACCGATTCTTTGAGTAGAAAGTAGTTGGTTGCTTTAAGAGCTTTGGACACTCAGTTGACCGTATCTAAGGATGGTTCGATCCTAGCATAGCTGAGAGTTAGGCCGACTTTTAGTCATGAAATCTGAGAAACTTAGAGAAGTGATGACAAGTTGCAAGCCAAGAAAAATCAGTGTGAGTCAGGTGTTGAATCAGATTTTTAGATTGGTACTGACGAATGTTTAATGTTCAAAGATAGAGTTTGTGTACCTAAAGATAGTGAGCTCATTCAGAAGATTTTATGAGAAGCACATAGTAGTAGATTGTCTGTCCACCTGGGTAGTGTTAAAATGTATAACGACCTTAAAAAAATGTAGTGGTGGCCGGGAATGAAGAGAGACATCTCAGAGTTTGTTTCCAAGTGTTTGGTGTGTCAGCAAGTAAAGGCTGAACACTAAGTGCCTTCTGGGCTACTTCAACCTATTATGGTTCTAGAGTGGAAATGGGATCGTATCACCATGGACTTTGTGACCAGTTTGCCACTAACCCTGAAAAGGAAAGATGTAGTATGGGTTATTGTCGATAGATTAACTAAGTTAGCCCACTTCATACTAGTGTGTACCTACTACTCCCTTGAAAAATTAGCTGACTTGTATGTTTCTGAGATTGTGAGGCTACATGGTGTGCCATTGTTGATTGTTTCAGATCGACATCCGAGGTTCACCTTGAGATTTTGGAAGAAGTTGCAAGAGGCTTTAGGAACCAAGTTGAGTTTTAACACGGCTTTTCATCCACAGACTGATGGACAGTCGAAAAGAGTAAAACAGATCTTAGAGGACATGTTGAGATGTTGTGTTCTTGAATTCCATGGAAGTTGGGAAAAATACTTACCGTTGGTTGAATTCGCCTACAACAACAGCTATCAATCGAGTCTAAAAATGGCGCCTTATGAGGCCTTGTACGGGCGAAATTGTCGAATGCCCTTATACTGGACTAATTTGAGAGAGAGTCAGATTCACGGGGTTGATTTAGTCAATGAGACTAAAAAAAAAGTTAAAGTGATTCGTGACTGCCTAAAAGCCGCTTCAGATAGACAAAAATCCTACCCAGATTTAAGATGCAAGGAAGTTAAGTTCAAAGTTGGTGATAAATTATTTTTGAAAGTTTCTCCGTGGAGGAAAGTTGTCCGATTTGGAAAGAGGGGCAAGTTGAGTTCTCGATTTATAGGACCTTATGAGATTACAGAAGAAATAGGGCCAGTGGCCTACCGATTGAATTTGCCACCAGAGTTAGAAAGGATTCACAATGTATTTCATGTGTCCACGTTACGCTGGTATAGATCAGACCCATCGCATGTAATTGCACCAACTGAAGTTGAGATTCTTCCAGATATGACTTATGGTGAAGAACCAGTCAAGATCTTAGCGCGAGAAATCAAACAGTTAAGAAATAAGAATATACCACTTGTGAAGGTTTTGTGGCATACACATGGAGTAGAGGAAGCTACATGGGAACCCGAGGAGTCTCTGAGAGAGCAGTATCCAAACTTATTCACCGGTAAGATTTTTAGGGATGAAAATCCCTAAGGGGGAGAGATGTAACAGCCCGATTTAGGGCCTAGTCAGAAAAGTGGTCTCGGGACCACAAATCCAAAGTTAGAAAAATTATTATTATTATTATTATGAGGTTATAGTAAGATTTTATTAGTTCATGAAAAATTTGGTGAGCTAATTTTAATGTTTGTGAGCCCAATTTTGAAAAAAAAGACTAAATCACAAAAAAGGCAAAAGTTGCATTTTAGTACCTAAATGTATTAAATAGCTAGAGGAATAAAATTTAGGGTCTTTAAAGGGTAATTAGGCCCTTGTGATATAGCTTGGCCGGCCATGGCGAGACAAATTGAGGAGAAGGTCAAAATTAAGTGAAGATGAGGTCATCAATTTTGACTAGTTTTAAATTAAATAAAAAAAAGGCCATTTCTTCTCTATTTTCTTCTTGTCCACTAATTTTTACCAACCATAGGAGGGTTTTGAAAGCTTCAAAAATTTTAGCAACAGTAAGCCTCTCAAGTAAGTGATTTTGAAAGCTTCTCTTAATGATTTTCACATTTTTGAGACCCTTGAAGCATGGGCTTTCAAATGAGGGGTCTATTTTACAAAATGATTGAAAGTTTTGGGTGTTACCATGAAAGGATTTGTGATGTTTACTGAGTTTGTATCGAAGAATATGAGTCCTAGTTGTGTCAAAAACAACTTTGATAAAGGAGTTTTCATGGAAAACACCTACAGGAACTATTTTGCAAAATTTGTAAAATAGGTGAAATAGTAAGAATTTTAAGTTGCTATAAGAGTAAAAATAGTTCAGTTAGGCCTAAGATACAAAGAAATTCGATAAAAATTGACTTTCGAGCATAGGGGTAAAATGGCCATTTTGTCAAAGTCTAGGGGCAAAATGGTCATTTTACCAAAGATGTAAATTTATGATTGCCTAATTATAATTAGTGACTAAATGGATATATATTGCTATTGTAGATCAAGATTTACCGGATCTTAACCTAAACCCTGGAAAAGCCCAGCAAACCGACTAAACCGACTAGTCGCTACGTTTTGTAATCCGAGGTAAGTTGTATGTAAATAATAAAACTACACTGCTAATACATGTATTCATATGGTCATTGAATTGATATTGTATGAGTTGCTAATTCATAAATTGAGAATGCTTAGTAATATTGAGATAGTAGAAAGATCCCGTTGAAACCTTAGGATACGAACTGGATATTCGTGCTAAGACATTGGGTGAATTGTGTGCTAGTGTAAGACATGTCTGGGACATGCTTTGGCCACAATATGAGAGCCAATGTAAGACCATGTCTGGGACATGGCACGGCATTTAGACGAGGGCTAGTGTAAGACATGTCTGGGACATGCATCAGCCCTACTATGATAGCCAGTGTAAGACCATGTCTGGGACATGGCATCGGCTCAGTGATGAGTGCCAGGGTAAGACATGTTTGGGACATGCATCAGCCTCGACAGAGATAGCCAGTGTAAGACGTGTCTGGGACATGCATCGTCTAAGAGTTGTGCTAGTGTAAGACATGTCTGGGACATGCATCAGCACGCATATATGAGAGCCAGTGTAAGACTATGTCTGGGACATGGCATCGACAACTTATCCCATGTTGAAGGTGCATAGAATATTCAGTAGTATTCCAAATGGTTCAACGGTAAAAGTTACAGTACAATTTTAATAAAGAAGGGATGATCATGTTGTGAGTGTTACAAGTACCTATATGATAAGCATGAGTAATGAGCTTAATTTAGAAAATGTGACTCGAGTAGACGATAATGAGTAAGTTAAGTTATGTTTACCTTTGAGCTATAAGCATGATGACTAATGGTGAGATTGTTGTTTTATATTTATTTATATGCAACTTACTAAGCTTTATGCTTACTCTCTTTCCTTTCCCTTTTCTTTCAGTGTTGCTAGGCTAGCTTAAGGATCCCTTAAAGTCAGAGATACCGATCGCCCTATTAGCCGCAATACTCGGTATAGTTTGATCTATATTTTTGAAGGTGGCATGTATAGGGCTAGACTAGGATGTTGTATTACGAGAATTGTTCATGTATTTTGGCTTAAGTCAAAGGCCCTTCATTTTGTATCAAGCCTAGAATAATGGCTATGATTCATTTTGATGAATGCATAAAATGTTATTTCTATGGATGAAATGGGTGACCATTAAGGTGAAATTCGTATATTGAAATGATCTTGTGCAAGTTGTGTAAATGGGTGACAAGATGGCTTGGAAGAATGGCCTTCTTTTGTCCACACGGGTAAGACACATGGACGTGTGTCTAGGCCATGTGTGACACACGGCTCACTTCCATGGGTGTGTGTTATGGCCGTGTGTCCCCTGTACTTAAATTATACAGTCATTTTAGTACACGAGTAGGCCACACGGGCGTGTTCCCTGGCCATGTTTGAAAGTCAGTATGCATGGTAGTAGTACACAAGCAAGAGACACGACCATGTGTCTCAGCCGTGTAAAGGACACGGTTATAGGACACAGGTGTGTGCCTTGCCTGTGTGGTATTGGCAGAATGTCCAGGTTTTTGGACACGGGTTCGGGACACGGACGTGTCGCTAGCACACGGTCGTGTGCTCTATATCCACACGGGCTTGTGGGGTCTTAAAGCGTGAAATTTTCCAATGTTTTTCTTAAGTTCTTAGTTTGATCCCGAACCCTCTCTAACGCATGTTTTAGGCCTCGTAGGTCATCATAAGGAATAGTATGCCTTGAAATGAAAAGTTTTAAATTGATTGAAAATTTACGGTCTAGTTTCTGAGTGATTGGTTGAGTTTAAGTCAGGTAACACCGCGAACCCTGTCCCAGCGTCAGATACGGGCGAGGGGTGTTACAAAATCCATATCAACCATTTCAATATTCAAATCCATATTATTTACCTATTGAAAGATCTAGCTATTCAACTTGATTTTCTAAGCACAATTCATATGTATAATTCATTAGAGAAAACTAATCCAAACATTCATACTAATTCAATCTCATTCATTCATTATAGGTCTATTACCAAACATATAAGTATATCCATTTGCACATTCATAAGCATCATCAAATTCATCATTTTATGCCGACTCAAATGGTCAAAATACATATACATCAAAAATACCAAAGTAACTCAAGCCTATACATGCCATATACATATATACATAACTTCAAAAGTACAAAAATAGATGATCGATAGTGCAATGAAGTCTCTGACGATTCCCCGATCCAAGCTAGCTTCGTAAATCTATAGAACATTGAAAATTAAACAGAGTAAGCTATAAAGTTTAGTAAGTTCATACGCTAACATGAAAGAATCACAACATTCATTAACAATTCAAAATAGATAATATCATAGACATTTAAGTCATCAATTCAGAAGCTAACATAAGGTTTATCCATATCATCATTCATCAATTCTCAACTTTCACTAGTTTGATATTCAAATAGTTTTCCGTACATACCTATACCGAGACATTTCTATTTCTCATCAATACTTTTATCAAACCACTTTGGTTCACAATTGCTTACAATACAGTTTCTTTGATTTTCCGATGCCATAGTCCAACTATGGTCTTACATATATACATTTCCAAGGCCCTACAGTGGTCTTTCATTCATATGCCATAACCCGATTATGGTCTTATTATTCGATTGCCATAGCCTGGCTATGGTCTTGTCAGGCAACTTGCCTTACTTAATCCACACATTTCCTTTACTATTTCAACATTTATCCAATAGAATATATACTATCTCAAATTCATACATCAAATAAATAGATATTCATTCAAGTCCAATTGTACGAACTTACCTCGTATTTGGAATTGACGGATCGGGTCAATTACTTGATAACCTTGGGTTTTTCCCGATCTAAATCCGAATTCTTTCTTTCTTGATCTATATGCATTCAAAATTAACTCGTTTATTCATCAATTCATTTAATTTAGTCCACAAACACATATTTAGACATTTTTACACTTTAGCCCCTAAAGTTCCATATTTTTACAATTTAGTCCTTAACACATAAAAACACAAATTACACAATTTCTTTCTAAATTCATGAGTGCCGAATTTTCTATAGGGTCCTTAGTAGCCCTAAACTTTCATTTATTTTACATTTCAACCCCTCAATTTACACTTTTCACAATTAAATCCCTAAAATGCATTTTTACCTAAAATCACTTTACAAAACATTTAAATGTATCAACAAATAGTCATTTTCCATTATCAAACATTCAAAAGCTAAAATATTCATCAATGGCACTTCCCGAAATCATGAACAAATTCGAAAAGTAAGGCACGAGCTAGCTAGAATACGAAGCAACGATTACAAAAACATTGAAATTATCAAAAACCAAGCTCAAACCGTACCTTAATCAAGCTAAATGTGTGCCGAACCCTAAATGCTCTCCCATGGCTTCTTTCTCTTCTAGTTTCGATTGAAGATGATGAGATTAAAGCTTATTTTAACTTCGTTTTATTTATTATATGTTTATTTACATTTTTACTAAATTAACCTTAATTAATAAACTTTAAAAACACATTAGCCATGTCCATTAATGTCCATTAACACATTTAATGGCCTAATATCATCATAAGGACTTTTAATTAAATCAGCCATAACAATTAAGCCTTTTGCATTTTACGCGATTCAGTCCCTTTTCTTAAATTGACTACTCAAACGGTAAAATTAGCTCACGAAATTTCCACACATATCAAATAACATGCTGTAAACACCAAAAATAATATTAAAATAATTTTTTGACATCGAATTTGTGGTTTCGAAACCACTATTCTGATTTAGCTAAAATCGGGTTGTTACAACTCTCCCCTCTTAGGGATTTTCTTCCCCAAAAATCTTACCTGTGAATAGGTTTGGATATTGTTTTCTCATAGCATCCTCGGGTTCTCAAGTAGCTTCCTCAACCCCGTGCCGTTGCCACAAGACTTTCACTAACGCTATTCTCTTAGTTCTCAACTCTTTGATCTTACGAGCTAAAATTTGGAATAGTTCTTCACTGTACAACAAATCTGGCTCAATTCCAACTTCAGTTGGGGAAATGACATGTGAAGGGTCGGATCGATATCATCGAAGCATCGACACATGAAACACATTATGTATTTTCTCTAAATCAGACGGTAAAGATAGTCGATAAGCAACTAGCCCGATTCGCTTAATAATCTCATATGGTCTGATGAATCACGGACTCAATTTCCCTTTTTGACCAAACCGCAATATCTTTTTCCACGGCGATACTTTCAAGAACAATTTATCTTCGATCTAAAACTCAATATCTTTTTGTTTCAAGTCTGTATACGATTTCCTGCGATCCGAAGCTACTTTCAGTATATCGTAAATTACTTTCACTTTTTCTTCAGCCTCTCTAGTCAGATCAAGCCTGTGAATCTTACTTTCGCTGAGCTTACTCCAGTACAACGGTGTTTGACATTTATGATCGTATAAATCTTCGTACGGTGCCATTTTAATACTTGATTGGAAACTATTGTTATAAGTGAATTCAATAAATGGTAGATATTTCTCTTAGCTATTTTCAAACTCAAGAATGCAACAACGCAACATATCCTCAAGTATCTAAATAACTCGTTTGGATTGACCATTCGTTTGCAGGTGAAACGTAGTGCTAAAATGCAGCTTTGTACCTAAAGCTTCTTGCAGTTTGTTCCAAAATCACGATGTGAACCTCGGATCTCTATTTGAAACAATAGATAGTGACACTTCGTGCAATCGAACAATCTCTCAAATATACAACTTAGCCAATTTATCAAGTGAAAAATCTGTACGTACTAGAATGAAATGAGTGGATTTCGTTAATCTATCAACCACAATCCAAATCGCATCTTTCTTTATCAGAGATAGGGGCAAACCCGAAACAAAATCCATAATTACTTTGTCCTATTTCCACTCAGGAATCATGATAGGTTGTAATAAACCTGACCGTACTTGATGCTCAGCTTTGACTTGCTGACAAGTCAAACATTTCAAAACAAAATCTGAGATATCTCGTTTCATACCATGCCACCAATAATGTTGTTTCAAATCATTATACATTTTTGTACTTCCCGGATGTACAGATAAGCGAGTACTATGTGCTTCGTTAATAATCATCTGAATCAACTCTGAATTTCTCAGAACACATATTCGGTCTCTGAATCTCAAACAATCTTCGGAATCAACTTGAATCTCTAAATCAAAATTCGACTCACACTGTACCCGTTTTGCTTGCAGTTCATTATCAAACTTTTGAGCTTCACATATCTGTTTTAGAAATAACTGTCTCGCTTTCAACTCAGCTAATATCAAACCATCATCAGACAAAGCCAATTATGTGTTCAAAGCACGTAAAGCGAATAAAGACTTTTGGCTCAAAGCATCAGCTACTATATTCGCTTTCCCCAAATGATAGTCAATTACTAATTCAGAGTATTTTAACAATTCTAACCATCTCCGCTATCGTAAATTCAAGTCTTTCTGAGTCATCAGATATTTCAAACTTTTGTGATCGGTATAGATATGACATTTCTCACCGAATAAGTAATGACGCCAAATTTTCAATGCGAATACTATCGTGGCTAACTCTAGATCATGCGTTGGATAATTCTTTTCATGCGGCTTCAGCTATCTCGAGGCATAAACTGTAACACCCCTTACCTGTATTTGACGCTGGAACAGGGTACGAGGCATTACTAGACTTAAACACAAGCAAACATACAAAACCAAGACGTAAATATCCATCCAAATTAAAATGTTTTGAAATCAAGCATAAAGTCCCTAATACGAGCCTACGAGGCTCAAAACATACGTAGGAAGTGGTTTGGGACTAAACCGTAAATTTTAAAAAATTTTACAACACTTAGAAAGTTTTTCCTAAAACAGGGGTCACACACCCGTGTGGCTTGGGACACGCCCGTGTGGTCACACACGCCCATGTCCCTAACCCATGTAATTCTCTATTTGTCACCTAAGAACAAATTGAAGTCACACGGCCAAGACATACGCCCATGTCCCGAGGCCGTGTCCTTCACACGGTTGAGACACACGCCCATGTCTCTGCTCGTGTGCTCAATTCTGAGCATTCTGTTTTGCAACAATTTAGGTGTAGGGGACACACGACCGGGTCACATGCCTATGGGGCTGACAGTGTGTCACACATGGCCTAGACACACGCCCGTGTATCTACCCGTGTGGACAAAACAAGGCTATTTACCAAGCCATTTTGCCACCCTCACTTGTACATATTTACTCAACATCACATGGCACAAACTTAAACATGAAGAGCGACCAAATAATTACAACCAAGACAATAACATGTCATTCTCATACCATTTTCAAACATGCTTAAAACATCAACCTTTCCACATCAAATTATGCAAGTTTCCACATTCACAAATGACATTAATACAAATATACTCATAACCAACATTAGCCAACTTCCAAGGCTATATACAAAATGAACCATGAACCATTCACAATTATAACCATCACATATCAGTACCATATCAACATCTATCATACACACAGCATTTGTCATGCCATAAATCACATTTCCAAATATTTCACATTCACCTAGCACCCATGATCATATCACCATAGACATTGACACATATATGAATATACTTAGGCTTACAACCATGTTGCCAATATAAGCCAACTTACATGGCCAAATAGCAAGTCAAGCCTTGACAATCACAAGCCAATACTTTTGGTCAAAACACAATGACACATATAATAGAATGTCCAAGTTCCTATACATGCCATAACTCAAAATACTTGAATTTATCAATACCCAAAATGATAGCTTAATAGTGTGATAGGATCTCCGGCGATCTCCAACTCGAGCTAGCTTCACGGCACTATAAAACATGAGAAAGGAAAGGGGTAAGCTATATAGCTTAGTAAGTTGGCATGTAAATAATAAACAACTCTTATCATTCATTTACCAAGTTTAACAATATAAACACAAGGTAATATAAATTTTTATAGTCCTCACAATTATAATTTATTCAATCACATAGTTTGCTCTATCAATTTGCAAACATAGTTTAGCATATTTTGACATTAGCCTAACATCAGTAATCTCTCCATTAACACATATATCCATAATCAACCAATCATTTCGAACCTTATAATAAACATGCACATTACTCATTAGTATTCATCTCTCAAGCATATATTTAATATCTTTCACATGTTTAAAACTTATATCTCCTCATACTTCTATAATCGTTTTAATAGGCATTTATGCCAATCTTTTCTCTTTCTTATATCCGATAAATCACAATTTATGCGAATAAAACTTACTATGACATAACTCAATTTTGGCCTGAAAGCCAATTACACATTTGCCAACCAAATTTACCATGTATTTCGTACATCACAAGTATAGATTAATAATCACAAGGCTTTAACAAAAACAATCTTATGGAAACCATGAACTCACCATATCATGAAATCAATGCTTATAAACTTATGTACATACCTGTACAAATTCATAACATAGTCACATACTTTGTCATCTTTAACATAATCTTTGGATTACACGTTGAACACTTGGAATAATATCGGATACACAGAAAGTCTCGCACATAAGTGCCACATATGTAGCCAATGCTACCTCATATCTCATAACACATAGGGCTCACACACGAGCTAATCACGGGCCTGCTCACACAAGTTGTCAGTCAAGACGTAGCTACACGAGCTGCTCACACAAGCTGTCAGGTATCCGCAATACATGCCGGACTACCCAGCCATTGGTAGGACGTACATGAGCAGCACCCGGATTCACATAGATCACATAACACATGGTTTCCTAGTGACATGTCACTTGTATCCTAAACTATTCCTAAGGTTCAATTGGGATTTTTCTCATCGTCGAAACTTTGTTGAATATTTCCATAGAAACAATCGCACAATTTATGCAATATTAAGCATAAAATACATATTATTTACACACAATACCTCGGCAGGTTCCCAACTTGCTTCGCTGTCAGGAAGTCTTTCCCATCGTACCAAGTATTCATGTCGCGGATGATGATACCTTTGAATCACCACACGATCTGCCTCAATGTTTTCAACTTCTCGGTCATAAGAGACTTTTACCCCCATTGGTGCTTGTTCGGACTTGCCTCGATTCAGATCCTCTTGATCCCTATGGTATTGCTTGAGCATGCTTTGTGACAGCCCTATTCTGACCCCAGTCGAAAAGTGGTTTCGGGACCACAAAACTGAGTCACAAAAATAATTAACCCTTATATTCTATGCTTATTATATGTGTAAATGCATGTGTAAAAGTTTCATGCTTTGATTTTGTCATTTGTATGTGAAATTTAGTAAATAGGACTTATGTGAGACATTTTGAAATGTGATAGGTTAAATTATAATGATTTATTAATGCATGTTATAAAAAGAATGGACTTGCATGTCAAATTATCCATTTGTAGATAGTGGTCGGCCATGTTGTTATGTAATATATAATATATATATTTTCTATTAGCATTATTTCAATTAAATGGCTTTATATTATAGAATAATGATTATTAAAAATAAAAAAAAAGTGAAAAAAACTAGGTGTTCATCTTTGTTTCCTTCTAAGCCGTTGTAAAGAAAGAAAAGGGGAGAAAACACCATTCGGTCATCTTAGGCATGAATTAAGGTAAGAAATTCATGTTAGTTCTTGAAATTTTAGTTTATTTTAAGTTAGTTACCAAGTTCCTTATTTAGCCAATGTCAAAATTTTAATTTTTGGGGATGATTTAAGCTTTCGACCATGGTAGATAAAGAAGGGGATAGATGGTTGTCTTCAAGTCTTTGTGAATAATTAAAAATGAGTAATGTTTGAGATAGTTTAATGTTCTTATAAGTAGTTTAGATGATAGGAAAAATCGGCTTGTGTATTTGTGTAATTGCCGAATTTGAACTAGGGCTATCTTTGAGCAATGCTTGTGTTTAAAATGATGGAATGGAGTGGATGCTTTAAATGTGTTATGAACTATTATAAGTTAAATTTAAGGTTTGCTAAATTACCTTTGTCATTGCCGAATATGTGTTTAATTAAAGAAGAAATTGAGTGTTGGATGTTTATGTGATTTAGATAGTTATAAACTAATTTTGAGTTTTGATATCTAAAGCCATTTTGTTGTGTCCGAATTTGATAAATAAATAAAATGTTTTAATATGATTATATCATAGCAAAATTTATGCTTTAATTTTGTTTTCTTTTCAAATTGTAATTCGGCACTTGTACATAATGTGATAATTGGATGTGTATGTATTTAATTTATAATATCATACTTGAACATATTATATATATATGGTTGTATGTGTGTGGTTGTTTATCAAATTATATAATAACCGTATGAGTTTGTGCTTATATATGTGAGTTAGATATACAATGAAAATTCGGCTATGAGGTTTAGAGGTTAGATCATAGGAACCTTGATGGCATACATATTCAAATTGTTCGGTCATTAGGGTTAAATGTACTTTGGCTATATATATATATATATATTGTATGTTAAAATAAATGAATTATGCATGTAGTCTTGAGGGTGTGTATGAAGAAATTATTAACTTGTTTGTATCTTAATAATAGAATGAAGATAGAAAGGTTAAAGATGACCTATAATGTATTTTATTTTGTTTACTATGATATATAAATATGAAAGTTGAATAGGTATATATATGATATTTTGAAGTGAGGCTTGGATAATTGAATAATGATTAGTTTAAAATTTTTTTTATATATGAATTAAGCTCAAGAGCATAGAGAACCAAGGTTGGACAGAGGAAAAGAAAAAGTAGTTGAGTAGGTGATCCGAGACTGTGTTCAAATATATTCGAGGTAAGTTTTAAGTAATTATATATATAATATTATTCGAAAATGACATGACATATTTTGAGAATTAAGTGTTACTTGTCAAATATGTACATGGCCGAATGGCAATTTGTATTGGAATTAAAAAGTAATATGTTTTCATGATCAAATGATAGTGTTAGATGAAAATGAGAAAGATTTTTAAGTGTAAACTATTATGTATTTAAATGTGAATGATGAAATGCGATAGAAGTGAATGAAGTATAGGATGATATATATTCAAATGATGATTGTACCTACATAGGTGTGATTGTGTTGTATAAAACTTGTTGATTTGAAAATTGTACAGCATTATTCGGGCCTTTGAGCCTAGCAGGCTATAATGCCGATGAGATATTAATCGGGCCTTTGAGCCTAGCAGGCTGTAATGCCGGTGATATATTATTCGGGCCTCGAGCCTAACAGGCGAAATATCGGTGAATAAATTCGGGTTTTGAAACCTAGCAGGCTGAATGCCGATGATTTGATAAAAGTCTAAAACTAATATACCTCGTGTTAGAACGATGAATGAATACATTCAATAAGTTAAGTTGGCCAGGTACGTATTATGTATTTATATGTGAGTATGATTTAAATTGAATCATAAGAGTATAATTTGTTACATATGTGAATACATGATATGTTTATATCTATGATTAGGATATATTCGGTTAAGGTACGAATATATGTGAAAATGTTTGACTTATTTAATCCATATGATTTCGGATTAAGTGTAATTAGAATGCTAAGTGTGCATTATATACTTGTGTATATTCGGCTAATGGTAATAAATATATAAGAAATGACATTTGAGAAATTGAATAATTGATGTATAATTGAGTTTATCTGTTGTATTGCTTAAAACTTACTATGCTTATGAAAGCTTACTCCTTTGTTATATTTCTCTGTTTTTAGATTGTTGATTCCAATTACCTGCTCGGGGAGAGGATTGTCAGCAACTCGTCACACTATATGTCTTTTTGGTACTGCTATGTTTTGGAATTTGTATGGCATGTATAGAATAGACTTAAGTGAATGTTATTTTGAAATGTTTTGTATATATTTGCCATGTGAATATGGCAACTTTTGAATATCGATATAAGTTGAATTTCTATCTTTGATGGTGTTTAGCTAGAAGTATAACTGCTAATTGAATTATGTAAATGTGTATGTTCTAATGTTGAAATTCGGATTAGTAATTCTTCATAACCCATTCGCGATGGATACGGGTTATAGGGTGTTACCTTTTATTGGTGTCGAGCTACATTTTAGTCGATTCTAGCACTAATGTAGCATGTATGAGTCTAGCTATACATGCCATATAGTGTTAATACGATAGTGTGATGATTTCTGACAGTTGAAATGTGTTTTTCATATAGTAATGGATCCTGATCCCGATCGAGCAATAGCTGATGATGTCGAGAGTGTAGCGCCTGCTCCCGCGCACGGGACAGTGCCAATTGACTCTCAACTAAATGCAAGTAATCAAAATGATGAGGCTAAACAAGCCTTCTATGCTATGATAAACGATTGGTTTACTCAGTATATTCGGATTAATCCGGCTGTTTCACTTCCTCCACCCTCGACTAATACAACCCCTGCACCTGTAGTACCTCCTGTAGTTGACCCGTTGAGGTTGAACAAGCCCCCGGTTGATAGAATTCGAAAGCACGGGGCTATTGAGTTTAAGGCTACTGACAGTGATGATGCCGAGCAGGCTAAATTTTGGCTTGATAATACCCTTCACGTGTTCGATAAATTATCGTGCACACCTGATAAATGCTTAAAATGTGCTATATCTCTGTTATGTGATTCTGCCTACTATTGGTGGAATACCTTGGTTTTAGTTGTGCCAAGAGAACGGGTTACTTGGGAATTCTTTCAAACCGAGTTCCGTAAGAAATATATTAGTCAGAGATTCATCGATCAGAAACGAAAGAAATTTCTTGAGCTCAAACAAGGCTCTATGTCAGTTACTAATTACGAGCGAAAGTTTGTCAGACTTAGTAGATATGCTCGGGAATGTGTCTTGTCTGAGGCTATCATGTGTAATCGCTTCGAGGACGGGTTGAATGAAGACATTAAACTGTTGGTGGGTATTCTGGAAATCAAAGAGTTTGTAGTGCTTGTCGAGCGAGCTTGTAAAGCCGAAGAGCTCGGTAAAGAAAAAAGAAAAGCGATGATGGAGCGAGAGAGTTCCATAAAAGATCTTCAGGAAAACCCTTTCAACAGTCGTCGAAGAAATTTAGGGATAACTTAGGCCGATCTAAGAATACATCGGGTTTTTTCGGACGGGACCGTGATCAGCCCCTTGTGAGTACACGAGCCACCTCTGTTGCCAGTGTTGGCAATAATCATCAGGACAGATCTGAGTGCAAGCATTGTGGCAAATAGCATTCGAGAAGCTGTAGATTTTGTGACCGCTCCTGTTTTGCCATGGCTTAGACACACCGGCGTGTCTAATGCCGTGTGAAGCAGACAACCTATTCACAATGGGCATGTGACCTTTGAAAGGTTGAAAATTTTTCTAAGTTCTGAAACTTTAATGTGTTATCGAATTGATCCTGAACACATGATTGACTTTGTATGATCATTTAAAGTTCATATTGAATACGAAGGATCAATGTTTATTGTAATGAGATGATATCTGTTATGTGATTGTTTTTATCTGAGTTACGAGTTCAGTAATGCCTCTTAACCTATTCCGGCAATGGTTACGGGTTAGGGGTGTTACAGAAGAGTTCTAAGCTACAAAAAATGATGATGCTAAAAGGGCCGCGTTCTGGTTAGAGAACACAATACGAGTATTTGATGAATTGTCATTAAATCCCGAGGAATGCATAAAATGTGCCATTTCATTTCTGAGGGACACGGCATACCACTGGTGGAAGACTTTAATATCCGTGGTTCTGAGTGAGCGAGTCACTTGGGATTTCTTCCAAGTTGTATTCTAGAAGAAATATATTAGTTAGAAATTCATCAACCAAAAATATAAAGAGTTTCTCGAGCTTAAATAAGGCCGTATGTCTTTCATAGAATACGAGCGAGAATTTATAAGATTGAGTCAGTATGCTCGTAAATGTGTATCTACTGAGGTAATAATATGTAAAAGATTTGAAGATGGTTTGAACGAGGATATTCGTTTGTTAGTCAGGATTCTTGGGATTAAAGAATTTGTTATGCTTATTGAATGAGCATGTAAAGCTGAAGATCTCAGGAAAGAGAAAAGAAAAGCTGATTCTGAAGCTAGAGAAGTGAGAAAGAGATCATCGGGCAAGTCATTTCAATCTACATCAAAGAAGTTTAGAGATGATAATAGCCGTTCAAAGGCTAATGTGGGACATTCAAATAGAGATCGTGATAGATCACATTCGAGCTTCAAAGCTCCAGCTACTTCTGTTGCCAGTGTTAGTAGTGCTAAATCCGATCGTCTTGAGTGCAAGCATTGTGGTAAAAGACATCCCGGTAATTGTAGACTGTATGATCGGGCTTGTTTCAAATGTGGATCGTTAGAACATTTTATCTATGATTTCCTTGAATCTATCGAGCAAGAAATTGTGCAAAATCTGAAGCCAAGTGGTAATGAATCTCGCAGTAAACCTCCCAAAAATACGAGAAATATGAGTGGCAGTCAAAGGGGAACAAAAGATACAGCTATTAGATCCGAGGCTCGTGCACCTGCCATAGCCTATGCTATTCGAGCCCGTGAGGAAGCTTTATCGCCAGATGTGATTACGGGTACATTTACTCTTTATGATACTTCTGTGATTACTTTGATAGATCCTGAATCAACACATTCGTATATATGCATGAACTTAGTAAACAGTAAGACTTTGCCTGTAGAGTTTACTGAATTTGTAATTAGAGTTTCAAACCCCCTAGGCAAATCTATTTTGGTTGATAAAGTCTGCAAGGATTGTCCGTTAATGTTTCGAGACATTTGTTTTTCGGCTGATCTGATGCTGTTACCTGTTGATGAGTTTGATATAATTCTAGGTATGGATTGGTTAACTTTGCATGATGCTATTGTGAACTATAAACGGAAAACTATTGATTTGAGATGCAAGAATGACGAAATAGTCAGAATTGAATCTAGTGATTTGAATGGATTGCCTGCTGTGATACTTTGAGTATTGTGAGAAAGGGTTGTGAAGCCTATTTTGCTTATGAGATCGATTCGAAAGTGTCCGAAAGGAAAGTTGAATTTGTGCCTGTTGTTTGTGAATTTGCTGATGTGTTTCCTGAAGAACTTCCGGGTTGACCTCTGGTTAGAGAAGTTGAATTTGGTATTGAATTGGTACCTGGAACTACTCTGATTTCGATAGCTCCATATAGAATGGCTCTGACGGGATTAAAAGAATTAAAGTCTCAGTTGCAAGAGTTAACAAATAGAGGGTTTGCAAGACCGAGTTTTTCACCTTGGGGTGCTCCTATTCTGTTTGTGAAAAAGAAAGACGGTACGGTGAGAATATGTATAGATTATGGTCAGTTGAACAAAGTGACTATCAAGAATAAGTATCCTCTGCCCCGAATTGATGATTTGTTTGATCAGTTGAAAGGAGCTGCTGTGTTTTCGAAAATAGATTTGAGATCAGGATATTATCAGTTGCGAGTAAAAGACTCTAAAATTCTGAAAATTGCTTTTAGAACGAGGTATGGCCACTTGAATTCTTAGTTATGCCTTTCAGATTGACTAATGCACCTGCTAACTTTATGGATTTGATGAATAGAATTTTTAGACCGTATCTAGATCAATTTGTTATTGTATTCATTGATGACATATTGATTTATTCACGTGATGAAACTGAACATGCCGAGCATTTGAGAATAGTGCTACAGACTCTACGAGATAAGCAATTGTATGCAAAGTTCAGTAAATGTGAATTCTGGTTATGTGAAGTTGGTTTTCTGGACCATATTATGTCAACATCTGGTATTTGAGTTGATCCGAGCAAGATTTCTGCTATTTTGGATTGGAAGCCTCCAAGAAATGTTTCTGAAGTTCGTAGTTTTCTAGGACTTGCCTATATTATAGAAGGTTCGTAAAAGGCTTTTCTATGATTACAACTTCGTTAACAAAATTGCTTCAAAAAGATGTTAAATTTGAGTGGTCAGAAAAGTGTTTGAATAGTTTTGATCAGTTAAAAACTTTGTTAACTGAAGCTCCGATATTGGTACAACCCGAATCGGGTAAAAAATTTGTGATATTCAGTGATGCTTCGTTGATCGGTATGGGATTTTTTTTATGCAAGAAGGTAAAGTCATTGCTTATGCTTCAAGACAGTTGAAGCCACACGAAAGGAACTATTCGACACACGATCTTGAGTTAGCTGCGATTGTGTTTGCTTTGAAAATCTGGCGTCACTATCTATTCGGTGAGAAATTTCATGTATATTCTAATCATAATAGTTTAAAATATCTAATGAATCAGCAAGATTTGAATCTGCGACAGAGAAGATGGCTTGAATTACTAAAAAACTATGAACTTGTGATAGATTATCATCTGTGTAAGGCAAATGTTGTTGCTGATGCTTTAAGTCGAAAATAATTGTTTGCTCTGCGTGCGATGAATGTTCATTTGGTTCTGTCTGATGATGGTTCAGTTTTAGAAAAATTAAAAGCGAGACCTTTGTTTTTACAGCAGATTATTAAAGCTCAAAAGATTGATAATGAGATTTTAGCAAAACGAACTCAATGTGATTTAGAGTCTGATTTAGAATTCAGAGTTGATAAAGATGATTGTTTGAGATTCCGAGATCGAATTTGTGTTTCGAGAAAGCCAGAGTTAATTCAGATGATTTTGAGTGAAGCTCACAATAGTCGGTTATCTGTACATCCGGGTAGTACAAAAATGTATAATGATCTGAAATAACATTACTGGTGGATTGGAATGAAAAGAGATATCTCCGATTTTGTTTCAAAATGTTTAATCTGTCAGCAAGTTAAAGCTGAACACCAGGTGCCATCTGGTTTGTTACAACCGATTATAGTTCCGGAGTGGAAATGGGATAGAGTGACAATGGACTTTGTTTCTGGTTTGCCCCTGTCTCCAAGAAAGATATGATTTGGGTTGTGGTTAATCGATTAATGAAATCTGCTCATTTTATTTCGATTCAATCCGATTACTCGCTTGATAAATTAGCTGAGTTATACATTTCTGATATTGTAAGATTGCATTGTGTGCCATTATCTATCGTGTCAGATATAGATCCGAGATTCACTTCATGATTTTGGAAGAAGTTGCAAGATGCTTTGGGTACGAAATTGCATTTCAGTACTACTTTTCACCCACAAACGGACGGTCAATCAGAGTGGATTATTTCGATACTTGAGGATGCGTTGAGATGTTGCATTCTTGAGTTTGAATGTACGTGGGAACATTATTTTCCTTTGATTAAATTCGCTATAATAATAGTTTTCAATCAAGCATCAAAATAGCACCATACAAAGCCTTATATGGTCGTAAATGCTATACACCTTTGTATTAGAAGCGAAAATAAGATTCACGGAATTGATTTGATAAAAGAAACCGATTAGAAAGTAAAAGTAATCCGAGATAGTTTAAAAATAGCTTCTGATCATCAGAAATCTTATGCAGATTTAAAAAGAAATGACATTGAATTTGAGATTGGCGATAAAGTATTTTTGAAAGTGTCTCCGTGGAAGAAAGTACTTCAGTTCGGTAGAAAAAGTAAATTGAGTCTGAGATTCATCGGGTCATATGAGATTATCGAGCATATTGGGCCGGTAGCATATAGATTGTTGTTGCCACCAAAGTTAGAAAAGATTCATGATGTGTTTCACGTATCGATGCTTCGAGATCCGATCCTTCGCATGTGATTCCTTCGTTTGAGATTGAAATTCAGTCTGATATGTCTTACGAAGAAAAGCCAATTCCTATCTTAGCTTGCGAGGTTAAAGAACTGTGAAATAAGAAAATTTTGTTAGTAAAAGTGATGTGGTATCGACACGGTATTGAAGAGGCCACGTGGGAGTTCGAAGATATTATGAGACAACAATATCCGAATCTGTTTAACGGTAAGATTTTTGGGGACAAAAATCCCTAAGAGGGGAGAATTGTAACAGTCCGGTTTAGACCCTAGTCGGAATAGTAGTTTTGGGACCACAAATTCGAGTCAGAAAAATTAGCATGTATGAAAATTTTGTAAGAAAAATTAATTGTTTGTGTGCTCAATTTGATAAAAAAGACCTAATTGCGTAAATTGTAAAAGTAGCCTTCTATTTGTTAAAGCACCTATTTGATTTGACTTTCTAAAGCAAGGGTCCTTATGTTGTTATTTATCCATTGAAAATGTTAATGGACTTAAATAACCATCCATTAAATGGTTTTATAATGGTTTATAAAAGGGCAAAATAGGAAAATTGTTATTAAGTTATTATTAATAAAAGAAAAACATGAATTAGGTGATATATTCATCACCATTGTTGAAATTCACAAAAGAAAAAGAAAGAAATAGGTTTGCTAGGGTTCGGCTACCTATTTTGGTGATTGAGGTATGTGTTTTGATTGGTTTTCGATAATTTCTATGTTTTTGTGATCGTTACTTTGAATACTATCAAGCCCATGTCTCAATTTCTGATTTTGTTGATGATATTGAAATATGCCGTTGATGAAACTATGGATTTTGTGAAGTTAGTTGTTGATAAATGGAAGATATGTTTTGGGTTAACATGTTTTGTCTTTGGATTTTTGATGAATTTGAGTAAAATGGGCTAAGTTGTGAAAATTGTAAATTGAAGGACTAAAATGTAAAATAAAAAAATGTGTGGACTTGTATGAATACTATGAATATTCGGCCAAGCATGAGTATATGCAAATTATGTGTATTTAGTGATTTTGTGAATTAGGGACTAAAATGTTAAAATGTGAAAATGTGAGGGCTAGTTTGCAAATTACCCTAAATATGTGTTTATGGATTGTTTTGAATGAAATTGTGATTGAATGAGTTAAATTGAATTTATATAGATTGTGAATTATCGGGAAAGTCGAAAGTTGTCGAGTAAACGATTCCATCCATCCGAATCCGTACGAGGTAAGTCGATATACAAATAAACATGTTTGAATTGAATTCTTAATATTTATATGATATTGAATTGTGATGAATGAATATTCAAACTCAATATGTGCTATCCGAGAAAGTATTGACAAAGTTCCAATGTCCGAAAAGCCCAGAATGAACCTTAGAAATAGTTTGGATACATATGCCATGACATAGGATTTTTCGATATGTGATATTGTGTAAGACCACGCCTGGGACGTTGGCATCAACTTTTGTTTTACGTGGAAGACCATGTTTGGGATATTCGCATCGTACCTGATTTCGTGTAAGACCCTGTCTGGATAGTGGCATCGATGTTTGATTACATGTAAGACTACGTCTGCGACGTTGGCATTGTATATACTTTCCGAACTATCTACGTATCCTTATGTTTTCGAATGGTTTAAACGGGCATTCCGAGAAGATGAATGACTTTGTGAAATTGTATCTGATTCAGGTATGTTCGAATTGTGTACTATATTTGAAAGTGAAAGTGTATATATTGAAGTATGGCATGTATAGGCTACAAGTGTTTTGATTATGTTTCTGTAATGTATATATATATCATGCCATGTGATATGACTTGTTTATGTTTGAACTTATGGTTGGAAATGTTATATGATATGTGAGGCATTATGAATTATATGGTATGTTTGATTGACCAAAAGAAATGGTCAATGTTAATAAGTTTTGGTAATTTTTTAGCATGAGATTGAATGATGTATTAAAACATATGTTTTGGTATGATTTTAGTTTAGGTTTTGGTATGATTTGGTTGATGAATTGAGATTGAAATTTATTGATATTGTAAAGGCATGAATAATGTATGTTTTGGCATAAAGATTGGCTGAAATTGGTATACAAATATGCTTGGTTTGGTGCTTGTAGGTTTGACCCAATTGGGGTGGCAAGTTGGCTATTCAACTGGCCTATTTTTGTCCACACAGGCAGAGACACGGGCATGTGTCTCAGCTGTGTGCATCACATGGCTATGTTGCACAGCCGTGTGTCCCCTGGGTACCCTACAATTGTAAGTCATGCTCGAGCACGGCCAAGGCACACGGGCGTGTGGCTAGCCGTGTGGCCCAAGTCAGCCTCAACCACGGTCAAGGCACACGGGCGTGTCTTGTGGCAGTGTAAGCAAGTCAGTATGTATACCCTATTTTGACATGGCCTAGACACACAAGTATGTCTAATGCCGTGTAAGGCACACAGCCTGTAGCTATTTTTAATCGCTGGAATTTGGGGAGAAAAAGTTGTGAGTCTCATCAATTAGTCATGGACTTCTTCTTCATGCGTTCCATGCAGCTTACTTCAAGCTGAACTTTAATTTTTAGCTTGCTATGTAGCTATTTGTAATCGCTAGAATAAGTTATTTAGTTGATTTAGTTATGTTAGCTTTTATAGTTTATTGTGTCATAAGTTAGAAATTAATTTGAGTTTTAATATGCATTAATCTGAACATTCTTAAATATGTCTTAAGTATATTAACTATTTCCTATCTAGTACAACATTTATATATGTTTTAAACTAGTCTTAGTTTAGACATCATAACTGTGTCTAATGATTATACCAATTAAATGGTGTTTTAATCATGTTTTATTCATGAATTTAAGCTGACTTAAATTTGTCTTGTAGGCGGTTCATATTGGCTGATCAGCAAGTAGGTACATTGGACGGCATTTATAAGGGACATGCATCTTGCAAATGCATTCAAGAGGTGGCTGTTGATTACTCTACTCCAAGCATCTTTTCATGGAGAGCAATTGACTTATGCCTTTCACACTAGACCATTTAGCTTGCAACTAAGTTCACACCAAGGAGGCTAATCAAATTCACATGTTTACACCAAGGAGGTTGTTCGTGCACCACAACTACATTAAAATGGCTGCTACACATTTGGCTTCCCAAGGAAGACTTAATCACATTTAGACCTCTTTGGCTGATCATCTATTTTGATATTCAGCTCATCATTAAAAGTCCACATGGTTGACTGATTGGGAAGAGCAACAAGGCTGTTGGCGTCACCTAGGTCTAGGAATTTCCAAAAGACATATTGATCATTTCAATAGCCATTTCAGCTCATTTAAGGCTTAATTAAGCTAATCACATTCTGTCCATTCGGCTGGAGCTTGTATAGCCTATAAATATTTGGCTTATTTCATTTTGTAAGGACTTTTAATCATTTTATGAACTTTATCATATTGGTGTGTGTTCAACTCCCTTTGTTCTCTCTTAACTCTATTGACTTATCAAGACTTTCTTGTGGCGTCAATCCTATCATTTTCTAAACTTATAACTTTTCCAAAGTGTGGCGTTCAACTTTATATCATTGGTTCTTATCTTTCATTGATAGTGGGTCATGATTAGCTATCATCTCCATTTTGAGCTACTATAAGATTTGGGTCAATATTGTCTATAATATTGGTTCTATCTTTAGCATTGAAACCGAAACCTATCTTACATCCTTAAACCCCTTAAAACCTTTTCTTCTTCCAACCAACTTGTTGTTTTACAACCCAATTTGAAGACCTCAATTCATACTTCTTAATTTTACAATTTGGCAATAAACGAACCGAATCGAATCACGAGTTCGAGTTCCTATCATTTGGTATCAGAGCTAGTTAAAATTAAGTATCGTCATTTTTATCACTCCTGGTTTATAATTAGTAAAAAAAAGAACAAAAAAATTCAGCATCAATTTGTAATTTTCAAGTTAGAAGTACTAAAGGGAGTTCTAGTTTTGTTATATTTAAAAAATAAAAAGCTAGCTATAAGAGTTATTACTGCCCGAATTCTACTTCATCTTCCAACTAACCAAATTCGGCCACACTTTAAGCCATCTCAATTTGTTTTTAGCCTACCTTTTTGTCCCAACACTATTCCCACCCTTGTATTAAATTTTTGAAGCTGACTCCACGTAGATTGCTGATTTGTCTAAGGAAGTCAATTGAGAACTTAGAGAAGCGAACTTGAGTGGAAAGAGGCAAGAGAGCGGTGAGATCATTAGAGCGATTAAAAGCTAATAGAGTGCAAATTTTCTTTTTGAGGGTATTTGTAAGGTTTGTTGTGAGAAAAAAATATTATGTCAAGAAGTCGGGAAAGAAATCCTGTGGAAGGCTGAGGCTTATGTCCTATTCGAAATGTTGCTACTAGAGGAGGAGTGCTCAATTTTTCTCAACAAGCACTCATTCACAAATTCCAACGTATGCACTGAAATGAACTAAAGTCCAAAAACAAACATTTGGACCATGTCGAAGAGAGGGGCCAGCGAGAAAGAACACCCCGAAGTCCAAGAAGGGAGAGAGGCCGACGAGGCTCAATCAAGATGATCTCTACGATCCTAGTGATGTGGAGAGTGATCAAGAGTCGAACCGAAGTGAATGACGAAGAGGCCATAGAAATTGAGGCCTTAGAGAAAGAGAACGTATAGATGATGATATCAAAAACATCAAGATGGAAATTCCCCCATTTTAAGGGAAGACCAATCCGGAGGCATACTTAGAATGGGAGAAGAAAATCGAGCTAGTCTTCAAGTGCCACAACTACTCGGAGAGCAAAAAAGTCAAGCTTGCCACGATAGAATTCTCCGATTACGCCATTATTTGGTGGGACCAACTTATGACGAGCCGGATAAGGAACAGAGAGCGACCTATTTCCACTTGTGCCGAAATGAAAGCTATAATGTGGAATCATTTTATACTTGCCTATTATCACTGGGAATTGTATCAAAGATTACAAAATCTCACCCAAGGCAGCTGGAGCGTCGAAGATTATTACAAAGAAATGGAGGTGGCCATGATTCGAGCCGACAACGAGGAACATCGAGAGGCAATCATGGCAAGGTTCCTTGCTGGACTAAACCGAGACATCGCCAATGTAGTAGAGTTGCAACACTATGTCGAGATTGTAGACATGGTTCATATAGAGATCAAGGTGGGAAAACAATTGAAGCAAAAAGGAGCCACCTGACCCATTTCCAATTCCACTCCAACTACAAAAAAGGGATAAGGAGCCAGCAAAAGGGAAGCCCCCATTCGAGCTAAAGAACCCGTGGGAACCAGAAAGTCTAATTAGCTTAGTGGTGAAATGAGCAAAGGCAAGAATAAGCTTGTTCCTAATCGATCGTGGGACATTAAGTGTTTTAAGTGCCAAAGGAGGGGACATATTGCTAGTCAATGCCCCAATCGAAGAGTAATGGTGTTTAGGGTTGACGAAGAAATTGAATCCAAGGAAGAAAAGGATGAAGAGCCTGAAACACCCACCGACGAGGAAGAAGATTTAGAATATGCTGTTGAAGGTGAAATTCTTGTTGTTAAACGGAGTTTTAGCATTCAAAATGCTGAAAATGAGCAACAACGAGAGAACATATTCCACACTCGTTGCCATGTCCAAGGTAAGGTGTGTAGTATGATAATTGACAACGGAAGCTGCACGAATGTGGCGAGCAGCATGCTAGTGGAGAAACTCGGCCTAGCAACGACCAAGTACCCTAATCCCTACAAGATGCAATGGCTCAACGATGGCGGAGAACTCAAGGTTACCAAGCAACCAATCATTACATTTTCCATTAGCAAGTAACAAGACGAAGTAGTATGTGATATGGTATCGATGCACACCGGCCATCTACTTTTGGGAAGACCATGGCAATTCGAGCGACTTGTGATCCACGATGGCTATACTAATAGATATACATTCAAACACTTAAGGAAGAATGTAACGTTAGCACCCCTCACCCCAAAACAAGTGTATGAGGACCAACTTAAATTAAAACATTCTGTGGAAAAATCGAAAGAGAAAGATCAAGAGAAAAAAATGAGAAGGAAAGAAAAGAGAATAGGAAAAAAAAGAAAGGAAAAGTAGAGGTAAAAATAAGAGGAAAAAGTGAAAAGAGTGATTCAAAAAATCGAGCGGAAAAAGAAAAACAAAAAGAGAATAAAGTTGAAAAATTGAGTATCTATGTGAGGGAACGAGAAGTGCGAAAGTTGTTATTACTAAAACAGCCTGTTCTTGTACTCATGTACAAGGAAGGATTATTTGGAACTAATGAGCTTGATGACACTCTACCCTCTTTGATTTTGTCTTTATTGCAAGAATTTAAAAACGTGTTTCCGGAGGAAGTTCCGAGTGGACTACCGCCTATTCGAGGCATAGAACACCAAATTGACTTCGTGCCCGGAGCCATGATTCCAAAACGACTAGCCTATCGGAGTAACCCCGAGGAGACTAAAGATTTACAAAGGTAAGTGACTGAATTGATGGAAAAAGGTTACATCCGAGAAAGTTTGAGTCCATGCACTGTACCCGTTCTATTGGTGCCAAAAAAAGATGATTCATGGCGCATGTGTGTTGATTGTTGACCAATAAGTAAGATAACCGTCAAATATAGGCACCCCATTCCTTGCCTAGATGACATGCTGGACGAGCTAAGTGGAGCTCAGGTCTTTTCCAAAATCAACCTAAAGAGTGGCTATCATCAAATCTGCATGAGGGAAGGAGACAAGTGGAAAATATCATTCAAGACTAAATATGGTTTGTATGAATGGTTAGTTATGTCGTTCGACTTAACTAACGCACCGAGTACGTTCATGCGTTTAATGAACTATGTACTTCGTGCCTTCATTGGTAAGTTCTGTGTGGTTAATTTTGATGACATTCTAATATATAGTAAGTCTTTGGAAGACCACATTCAACATTTAAAATCGGTATTGGAAGTATTGCGTAAGGAAACACTTTTTGCTAATCTTAAAAGTTTTCTTTCTGTACTACTAAAGTTGTCTTCTTAGGATTTGTTGTGAGTGTAAAAGGACTCGAAGTCAACAAAAAAAAGGTCAAAGCAATTCAAGAGTGGTCGCGCCCTACAAGCATTAGCCAAGTAAGGAGTTTTCATGGACTCGCAAGTTTTTATAGAAGGTTCGTACCTAACTTTAGTACATTGGCTGCTCCTTTAACGGGAATCATAAAGAAAAATTCTCAATTTAGTTGGAGTGAGGAGCAAGAGAATTCTTTTAAGAAAATTAAGGATTGTTTGACTAACGCACCTTTATTGTCATTGCCCGACTTTAATAAAACCTTCGAGGTTGAGTATGATGCCTCAAGAATAGGAATTGGAGTGGTGTTGACTCAAGATGGGTGCCCCATAGCCTATTTCAGTGAAAAGGTCAATGGTGCCACCCTCAACTATCCGACGTATGACAAAGAGATGTACGCGTTAATTTAGGCTTTGGAAACATGGCAGCATTACCTTTGGCCTAAGGAGTTCGTTATACACACTGATCACGAAGCTTTAAAACACCTAAAGGGACAAAACAATTTAAACAAACAACATACTAGGTGGATGGAGTTCCTCGATTTGTTTCCCTATGTAATCAAGTACAAGAAAGGTAAAGAGAACATAGTTACTGATGCATTGTCAAGAAGGTACACCCTCCTTAATCTAGACTCTAAACTACTTGGTTTTACTTGTTTTAAAGATCTCTATGAAAATGACGTTGACTTTGGTGAAGTATATAAAGATTGTGCACAAGGTGCTTTCGAAAGGTATTATCGGCATGAAGGCTACCTATTCCGAGAAAGTAAGTTGTGCATACCACAAGGATCTGTTTGGGAAGTGCTCGTTAATGAGGCACATAGTGGAGGCCTCATGGGCACATAGTGGAAGCCTCATGGGCCATTTTGGAATAGCTAGGACTTTAGGTATACTTCAAGAATGAAGCGCGATGTGACAAAAATGTGTGAACGATGCATTGCTTGCAAGAAGGCTAAATCGCAAATAAGGCCACATAGGTTGTAT
Organism: Gossypium anomalum; assembly: GCA_025698475.1. Classification (NCBI taxonomy): domain Eukaryota; kingdom Viridiplantae; phylum Streptophyta; class Magnoliopsida; order Malvales; family Malvaceae; genus Gossypium; species Gossypium anomalum. Next base: position 49,371,047 of record CM046963.1, read on the forward strand.
ACACCGTTGCCAATACTCGAAGAATTGTGGGTTGACATATCCATGGACTTTATTTTGGGACTTCCCAGAACCAAAAGTAGAAAGGATTCTATTTTCGTAGCTGAAGATCGATTCTCTAAGATGGCTCATTTCATTGCCTGTCACAAAACTGACGATGCCTTGAATATTGCTAACTTGTTTTTCAAGGAAGTAGTTCGGCTGCATGAGTTCCAAGGACCATTGTGTCTGATCGGGATGCAAAGTTCCTTAGTCATTTTTGGAGGACTTTGTGAGGAAAACTCGGCACTAAACTTTTTTTTTCTATGACGTGCCACCCACAAACGGATGGCCAAACTGAGGTTGTGAATCGAGTTCTATCTACTCTTCTAAGAGCGATCATTCGGGAGAACTTTAAAACGTGGGAAGAATGCTTGCCACACATTGAATTTGCCTACAACCGTTTGATCCATTCAGCCACCAAGCATTCCTCTTTTGAAGTTGTTTATGAGTTCAATCCTTTAACTCCATTAGACTTAATTCCTTTACCTTCTAACCAACTTGTGAATATAGATGGAAAACGGAAGGCTGAGTACGTAAAGCAGCTACATCAAAGAGTAAAGGAGAATATAGAAAAGAGAACCAAACAATATGTGAGTAAAGCCAACAAGGGATGCAAGCGAGTCGTATTCGAACCTAGAGATTGGGTATGGATTCATATGACAAAGGAGAAATTTCTCACACTCCAAGTTGCTGCCAAGGGGAGACAATCCTTTTCAAGTGTTAGAAAGGATCAATGACAACTCATACAAGCTAGATCTACCAGGTGAGTATAATGTTAGTGCTAGCTTTAAAGTTTCTGATCTTTCCCCATATGATGTAGGTGACGATTTGGGAAGAAATCGCTTTGAAGAGGGAGGGGATGATCGATCATGACCAAGGCTGCTGCCGAACCAATTAAGTTGCCAAGAGGGCTGATCACTCGTACACAAGCCAAGAAATTCTAAGAAGACATTTTGTGCTACATTAACCGAATTTAGGAAAAAAAAGTTGCGGGTCTCATCAATCAGTCATGGACTTCTTCTTCATGCATTCTATGCAGCTTGCTTCTAGCTGAACTTTAATTTTTAGTTTGTTATGTAGCTATTTTTAGTCGCTAGAATAAGTTATTTAGTTGATTTAGTTATGTTAACTTTCATAGTTTGAGTCCTTAATTTTTTCATAAGTTAGACATAATTAATTTGAGTTTTAATATGCATTAATCTGAACATTCTTAAATATGTCTTAAGTATATTAATTATGTCCTATCTAGTACAACATTTATGTATGTTTTAAATTAGTCTTAGTTTAGACATCATAATTGTGTCTAATGATTATACCAATTAAATGATGTTTTAATCATGTTTTACTCATGAATTTAAGCAGACTTAAATTTGTCTTGTAGACTGTTCATATTGGCTGATCAGCGAGCAGGTACATTAGACGGCATTTATGAGGGACATGCATCTTGCAAGTGCATTCAAGAGGTGGCTGCTGATTACTCTACTCCAAGCTTCTTTTCATGGAGAGCAATGGACTTATGCCTTTCACACTAGACCATTCAGCTTGCAACTAAGTTTACACCAGGGAGGCTAATCAAATTCACATGTTCACACCAAGGAGGCTGTTCATGCCCCACAACTACATTAAAATGGCTGCTGCACATTCGGCTTCCCAAAAGAAGACTTAATCACGTTTACACCTCTTTGCCTGATCATCTACTTTCATATTCAACTCATCATTAAAAGTCCACATGGTTGACTGATTGGGAAGAGCAACAAGCAAGGTTGTTGGCGCCACCTAGGCCTAGGAATTTCCAAAAGACATGTTGATCATTTCAATAGCCATTTCAACTCATTCAAAGCTTAATTAAGCTGATCACATTCTGTCCATTCGGCTAGAGCTTGTACAGCCTATAAATATTTGGCTTATTTCATTTTGTAAGGACTTTTGATCATTTTATGAATTTTATCATATTGGTGAGTGTTCAACTCCCTTTGTTCTCTCTTGACTCTATTGACGTATCAAGACTTTCTTGTGGTGTCAATCCTGTCATTTTCTGAACTTATCAATTTCCAAAGTGTGGCGTTCAACCTTATATCGTTGGTTCCTATCTTTCATAGATAGTGGGTTACGATTAGCTATCATCTCCATTTTGAGCTACTATAAGATTTGGGTCAATATTGTCTATAATATTGGTTCTATCTTTAGCATTAAAACTGAAACCTAAGATTTGGGTCAATATTGTCTATAATATTGGTTCTATCTTTAGCATTGAAATTGAAACCTATCTTACATCCTTAAACCCCTTAAAACCTTTTCTTACTTCCAGTCAACTTGTTCTTTTACAACCTAATTCGAAGACCTCAATTCATACTTCTTAATTTTATGATTAGGCAACAAACAAACCGAATCGAATCACGAGTTCGAGTTCGTATCAACAATTAACAAGCTAATTGAGCATATCCTACCAATATACCACTATCAATTATGTTTGCATTTCTATTCAATTTGTATAATTTGATCATATCACTTTTTATTTTCGAATTGAAACAATTCATTTGTTATCTATCTATATCGGCCCTCAGGCATGTTTAACCGATTCACATGTCTTTCTCACGCTATCATGTATCACATTTCATCTCATATATCGTTTGGCCAATTCATTTTTTTATAGCCCTATTAGCCAGACACGGACTCAGAATAGATACGAGGATCAGTCACCCCGAGTAGCCCAAAAATGATGACTCTATTTGTACAATTTACCACCTCGGGTTGCCCAACAATGATGATTTTTAGGCATGTGAACTATATCCGACCTTGTCTAAACAGCTAATAGCGTAACACCCTACGCCCAACCCATCTACTAGATCCGAGTATACAGCGTCACAAATGGACCTGTACTTAATAATTGCTAACTTAACTATCAATAAACAAACTATAAATAAACCAATCTAATAATGAAATCAATTATAATTCCTACAAAAAAGACCTTAAGCCACTAAATGTTTATATCCTCATAATTCCTATTTCAAATCCATCTAACTGTATACAAAGAAACTCTTAACGTTTAGCTACTATTTATTATCTAAAAATCTAGATTCGTTGGATGTTATTTGGTCCCTACATGACTAAATCTAGGGCAAAGCCTCCAGTGATACCCCCTTTATATGTGCATGACTCTAATTAACTACGATCCACGATCTCCTCCCTGTCTGGCTGGGTCCTTCCACTAAGTCCTCATTCAACCTTGCAAATCCTACAAACATTAAACAATTCCTGTAAGTTCAATAGAACTTAGTGAGTTCCTTCATTGCACCATATATAAACTCTATTGCACGAGGGTAACAAACGTAAAGTAAAATAAAATAAATATAAATACTATCTGCTCGCTTATTTATTATATAATAACTCCGTAAATATCTTTATTTATTATTTATGAACTCAAATTACGAAAATAAGGTCTTAAAATCGTAATTTCTAATACCAATAAAAATCGGATCATTACAAAGATTAATAGGAGAATCTGACCATAAAGAAATGGAGAGTGAAATAGTGAATCTCTCTATAGAGGATGGTTAGGAGGAGCCATGGCTAATTGATTTGGGCAGTGAGCTAGGAATGATTATGTATGAGACTTGTTTGTTAGATATTTTTTAATAGCATGTTTGATTTACTTTCAATCCATAAAAAACACATTTGTAAACTTGTGGAATCGATTAGAGGTGTTGCAATCTATGATTTGTGAGATAAGAGGTACTTGTTTCCATTTTATTTTGAAATTTATGTTGATCGGGTTATAAATGGGGTCGTATATGTTCAATAACCATTTGCTCTTTGATTCATCTATTGTCTGGTGAAGATGATCCAAGGCAGGTAGCACTATTTTTTTAACAGAATTTTGGTTGTAAGTTCATGAATTGCCATTAGGTTTGATATCTATGGAAAGGTAGGTAGGAAATATTGTTGGAACATTTATCATTTATAATGTGAAGTCCAATGCAGGAGGGGGTTGAGGATAGATGTGGCTTCGTGTTAAAATTGATGTGAGACCTCCGCTGAGAATTAAGAAGGAAGAAAATTGTTTTGGCAACAAATCAACAAGTGTATGCGAGATTTCCATATGAAGACTGAAGTTATTATGCTTTCTGTATGGTCGGTTGTGTCACACTGAAAACTATTGTTGAATCCGAGCAATACAAGGTGAGAAGTAACTCCTATTGGAGTGGAGGAGGAAGGAGCAAATCCCGTAATTTTCAATAGAGTTAATTTGAATGCCTATTACCCAGGAGATGATTACTCGAATTCAAATTCTTTATCGTGATTAGCATTAATCTTGGAATCAATTTAGGTGGGACTTCTAATAGAGATAAGGTGTTACTTGATTAGATGGGCTTGGAAAAGGGGTTGGATAAGGGTTCCAAGAGTGTTGATACAGAAGACCATCTAGTTGACTTCGTTGATGGAAATAAAAGGCCTAAATCCTCTAGTCAATGGACTTAAGTGCTACTGCATGGATTAATCAAATGGACGGAATTATTGGGCTCGGATTTTCAGAAACAAACCAAACATTAGCATGACCAAGTAACCAGTCTTGTCGGGGTAATAAAACTTTTAAGTAAGGAATTTTGTGGGCTTGGGAACCCACGGGTTGTTAGGAGGCTTCATGTTGGAACACTAGTACGCACTGTGGCACAACCAAAAAAATATTCCAACAATCGTAACCCTTGGAACGATATGTGAGGAATAAATCTGGATTGGAGGAATGTTAGAAAATATAACTTCAACTATTTCAATTGAGAAAAATTAGATTCTAGAAATAACTAAGTGATGCAATGAGCGAACCACAACCACAACGCTTAGTTCCGATCTCTAATGTATCCATCTAGTGGCAAAGATAAAAAATTTTCTTTTAACTCTACAGAGAGTTTTTTGTTCTTTTCGAAATTCACTTGTATTTTAGCTCTTGGATTTTGAGTAAGTAGAAAAGGAAGGGGTAAAGGAATGATACCTCGAAAAAAATAAGGTCTAGAAACATTGCACAACAGAAATTTAAAGTTTTTCTAAAAGTGAGCCTTTGTGACATTTATAGTAATAAATCATTTACCAAAATTGTACTTGTTTTTTTTTTTTAAATCGATGGAATAGGTTGTTCCCAGCTTTCAACCTTTCGAACTTCTATCTTAATCTTGACCTCGACTTGCTAGAATGTGGGCTCTATTCACGAACCGATGAAGACTTGTGAAAAATTTCTAGGGCTAGAAATAAAGAGATTAAGCTCCAAATAAATGATGTAATGAACTTGCATTTAATAAAAGCATTTTAACGATGTTAACAATTGTAATTGAATTATTATAATCTAAAAAGTAAATGGACTAAATTTCTTGAAATAAAAATAGTAAGATTAAACTACAAATGGATAAAAAAAAATAGGGATTTGAAATGTATTTTAATTATATGTCTCATATATATTAACTTATAAGGTTTGAACCCAAGACTTCTTATTTACAAAGTCATGCTTTAACAATCAATATTTGTCTTATATAATTATTATAATTTACACAAAATAATAAATAATGTATAAAAACATATTAAAAATATTTTCTAAAATTAAATATAATAATTAATAATAAAATTAAATATATTAAATTCTTATACATTATTTACATTTTATTATCTTAAATCTCATTTAGTTTCTCTTAAACCATTTCTTTTATATCCATAAACCTAAGTAAATAATGAGATGAGATCATCAAAATCCATAAATTTGTGTTTATTCCCTTTATTTTTTGAACAACTCAAATGGTTAAAGTACTTTAAACCAAAAATTTAATTAAAATAATATTATAATATGAATTTATGTTATAATGTGACATAATTATGTTTAGTTTCCATATATAATTGTTATATATAAGTAAATTATGAATGAATAATACTTATTGTACAATTATGATGTTATATGCGCATTCTTAATTATATGTAAGCTAAACCTTAAATGTATAACTAATTTTATGGTCGATTATAACATATACAATTAATACTATATAATTAAGATAGATTATTAATGATATGTAACCCTATACACCACTATTTGATTATAATGTACATTTTTATGTTAATGATATGTAAACTTAAACCCTAAGCATGTAACTAACTTTACGGTAGATTATAATATATACAATTGACCCTATATAATTAGGGTTAAGTAATTAAGTTATTTGGGACTGTCATGAAACTTTTAATTTGTTGAAATTCTTATGTCTAAGTTGTTAGGTATATTTCTTTCTCAAACAAAGAAGTTAGGTATATTTAACTTCTTGTCAAATTATTAACTAACTATTTTTGTTAATTTGCATTTATTTATTGTTAATTATGAATAAACTTAACATAAAATTAATTTTTTTATTTGATATTATTTCGTGGATTTAGATTCGGATATCTAACATATGATTGAAAATGTTAAATTTGATTTTTTTTACGGATTCAAATATCTAATAGTGACGGGAATCAACCCATATAAACAATGAGATAATAAAAGTGGAGAGGAATGAACACAAATATTTTACGTGGAAAACCTTTTTAAGAGGATAAAAAATCACAAGTAAAGGAGGCTTCGGCTTTTCACTAACAAATAAACAAACGAGATTACAATATGGAGAAAATAAACTTATATGTACAATCTGTACATTACCCAAAACCCCCCCAAAAAAGCTCAAAATCCCAAAGAGCAAACAGGTAAATAAAACCCTAAATCTCATAAGACACTTGCAAGAGGGGTATTAAATTCTCTCTATAATTACCACAAAAACTCTTACCAAAACTCATTTGCGACTACATATTGTCGCTCCCAAAAGAAAAGATCTTGGTTATTGACATCTTGAATCAAAGATACAATGACCCCTTTAAATAGGTTAAAACCAGAGTCCTAAAATAATTATAATTATTTTAAAATAATCAGAGTTTAATTAAGGAATAAATAGTAGAGTTTAACTAAGAGAAGAAAACCCATTTGAATTTGGAAACACATCGCCACGTCATTTTCTTCTCGTAGGGGCGTCGTTGTGACGTCGTAATCCTCGTTGTGACGATGTCTCGTAAATATGAGACACACTCCACAAATAGATAATAATATATAATTTAAATTCGAATTTGGATAATATTACTTAAATAATTTGCAAATTTATATTTTAGATAAATTTATCTAAATAAATCATTATACCCTTTACTTAAAGTGAAATTCATCTTCCCAACTTAACAAATATCGTATTCAAAACGTTGCTGTAACCGAGGCATGTACGTAAACTTGCTTCAAAATCAAACTTAAGAAGGTTAGATTAATAATATTTTTTTTCTCTTTGGTCATAGGTTAGACGAATAATATATGAGCTTAACATAAACATTACTGCATTTCAATGGTTTAAAATATGGTCGGACGCTATGAGTCATCTCATATTTACATTAAAAAAATGGAAAAAAACAAAGTCGTCTTTCACTCTCTCTCTCTCTCTATACATTCGGTGCATGCAAATTAATATAATAAAATGCCTATGTAGGTAGGGAACCCGCCCAAGGGGCGCGTTTCTATCCGATGATTCGCAGCAAATTATGTATTTTCTCTAAGGAACAAATAATTTGCAAACAATGTTTGCTGCCCCGTTAAGCATGGTGGATTGAAGGATCGATAGAGAAAAAAAAAACAATGATAGTCATTGTATTTTTCTCTGTTAATTAGTTTATTGAATAATATAAAAGTTTTATACTTTATATAGCGGACCTCGTGAACTTGACGATGTATCCATAAAGAACTTGACAGGTGTCTCTCAATGAGGTTAACAACACAACGGACCTTGGGTTCATTTGCGAACCTCAGGCTAGTGAACATCAGGATAGACATCTCTGCTAAGATTATATGAGGACCACATGAAGGTTTAGGATAATTGATTGCTAGTCGTCCTAAAACATCTTATCCTAGGACATAACATCATCGTCACTATCAAGAGTATCAGGCAGCTCCCTTATTCAAAATGTTGATCCTCTTTTGGCTGAGGTCCTAGCAGAAACATTACCATCAACTCAACCAAAAATTCCCTCCAGTTCTCAACCCCAACCATGCTCTTATGTAGAAGCAAATGAATTCTTTCCATGGCGCAGCTTATATACATTAGGGGCATCATTGCTTTGAGTTCTATCTTTCAGAGTCAAACTAGCATGATAACCTTCTAGTTAAAAGAATCTCTTCGATCTTATCTTGGTTCCAATCCAGAATCATCTTCTATCTCATTATTGGCTAAGTCTGCATAGGCCTTGTCTGTAGAGTAGGCTTCTCCAAGTAACTAGTAACTATCATAAAGCCAAGACTGCTAGATTAGAAGAGACAGTCAAAACTGGTAATCAAACTATAGATGGGCTACACATGAATGAGCATATTTATAAGAGCAAAATTGAACTACTTAGTTCTTGCGTCATGGCTTGGAGGGCACAAATCAAAGATACTCAGACTGAATGCAACCATTTGGAAAAGAGAGCCACATTGCTAGAGAAGAGTGGGTCCTCATTAAAGGAGCAACTTAAGGCTTAAGAGCTATCTCATTGGGCTGAGTTGGATGGTTTGCGCTAGTCCAGTGAAGATACCATAGAGAACTTGAATAAGTCTTTGCCTGAATTAAGCTCCAATTTGGTTCTTCACACTCAAGTGGCTATTGGCCCAATGAATTTAAGTCAAATGGACTTCAATTTTCTTAAAGACATCTCTACTGATTCTTTCAAATTCAATGTCTACCATATCGAAGATAAAGATTGGGAGGATTTTAAAATAAAATGGAAACAAATTGCTGGTTTCTTTACCACCAGTGCACCAGAAGCAGTGAATGATGAAAAAAATTTAGAAGATTCAATTGACTTAGAGAAGGCTCCAGAGGATGTGGAACTAACAGAAGAGGTCACCGTCAAACCTACTGATCATCAATCTGGGGAAAGGAACTGAAATTTCCTTTTTAATTTATTTTGTATCTTTTTCGTTCATACCAATTTAATAGTTTTTAGATCTCATAAATGAATTGTTCCTTTATTTCTCTCGGTCTTAATTGTCATGGAAGTGTTTTACTGATTGACATAACAAATACCCTTCACACAAACATAAATTTAAAATACTTAAGGGACGAAGACAAGCTAGACGTATTATGCATACAGGGTTCCTTTCTACATAAATGTTTGAGAATTGGTTAAACTAGGCTCTGATACCAACTTTAACACCCTTAACCCTACTCGATTCATCGAGTCTAGATCTCAAGTGTTATTACACATGATACTTAACAATTTAACAAACTTCAATTTCTCTAATTATTTTATTTAACAATTGTACTGAAAAATTAGCATATGAAAACAAATGAAGTATTATACAATAACTTGTTACATTAAACTTGATATAGATGTTTACAACATAGTAGTTTATTAAAGACAGACAGACTCATAAGGCATAATATCCCACTTTTCTGCAATCTGGGAGTACACCTGACATCGTCCCTCTTGGTGAAAACCCATACTGTACACCTGAAATAATAACAAACATTGTGAGATCAAAAGATCCCAGTTAGCTTTCTCATAGAATTACCTTGGAGGATACTAAATTTTCTTATGATTACTTCTATTCAACAACCTTACTTCTAAACCATTTGATTCGAGCGGATACCACTATAGTTTTATTCACACATGTATGCCAACTATCATATTTTTAAGATAGTGATTATAATTATCTAGCTACTAAAGATTCTTTAATGCATTTATTGATTTTCTTTGTTGCTTATGTACTTCTCAACAGAACATACCTTTAGAATTAGTTTCATATGGACTAGAGTCTAATATTTACTCTATTCTTAGATCGATAGTTTCAAGACATAGTTCTTGGACAAATACATTGTATTTGAGAAATACTTACACTGAACCACTTAACAACAAACTATTAACCAAATCATTCCTTAATTCAGTATCATTCAAATCCACACTTATGGTATACTACATAGCTAGATCAGAAGAATTTCTCATCAATTTCGTTAAAAAAATACAGTTACTTAAAATATTCATGTTCTAGATTTCATAGGATTTCAGAAGGAGTCCTTATATGTAACACCCCTAACCCATATCCGTTACCAGAATAGGATTACGAGGCATTATCAGTTATTATACAACATATAGCATTCATTTTCATATAATCGTATTGTCCCTTAAAAGGGCCTACGAGGCCTTAAACATGCTTTAAAAGTGGTTCAGGACCAAACCGATAACATATAAAAATTTTAGAAACTTAGAAAATTTTTAATCATGTAAGGGCCACACGCCCGTGTGAACAGGCCGTGTGCTTCACACGGCTAATAGACACGCACGGCTAATAGACACGCCTGTGTCTTAGGTCGTGTGGAAACAGAACATACATACTGACTTGTATCATGCGGCCGAGGACACGCCCATGTGCCAGGCCGTATGAAAATTGGAGAGTATACTTACTTGGGTCACACGACTAACCACACACTCGTGTGTCCAGCCCGTGTGCCTACGAAATGGCCACACACGCCCATGTGTTAGGCCATGTGCCATTTACTGGGTATATTGTCTTATACCACACAGCCAGCCACATGCTTGTGTGTGAGACTGTGTGGAGCATACTGACTTCAATTCAATTTCAACACTAAGGGGCACACTACCGTGTAGCATGACCGTGTGTCTCTGCCCTTGTGGACAAACATAGGACATTTGCAAAGCCAATTTGCCACCCATTTTGCACATACCTACACAAGCTCATATGGTATCATTTTAAGTTACAAATATGTAGCCAAAGTTCATCAACCAATATACAAACATACTAAGTCCATATCAACCATTTCAATACTCAAATCCATATTATTTACCTATTCAAATATCAAGCTATTTAACTTGATTTTCTAAGCATAATTCACATGTATAATTCATTAGACAAAACTAATCCAAACATTCATACCAATTCAATCCTATTCATTCATTATAGGTCTATTACCAAACATTATAATTATATCCACTTAAACATTCATAAGCATCTTTATGCCAATTCAAATGGCCAAAATACATATACATCAAACATACCAAAGTGACTCAAGCCTATATATGCCATATACCATATATACATAACTTCAAAAGTACCAAAATAGATGATCGATAGTGCGATGAAGTCTTTGATGATTCCCGGATCCAAGCTAGCTTCATAAATTTATAGAACATTGAAAATTAAACAGAGTAAGCTATAAAACTTAGTAAGTTCGTACGTTAACATGAAAGAATCACAACATTCATTAACAATTCAAAATAGATAATATCATAGACATTTAAGTCATCAATTCACAAGCTAACATAAGTGTCGAGACCATTTTTAAATCGAGTTTTGAAAAATGGAAATCGACTTTAAGAAAAACGAAAACGGGAGTCGCCACCAATCTTTTTAGGTGTGATTGGATCAACTTATAAAATGTTTTGTTTTAAAACATTAATTTTGGTCTACGAAAGTTGAGAAAACGGATTCGGGAGTCGGTTACGTACGAGGAAGGGTTAGCACCCTCGTAACGCCCAAAAATTGGTACCTAATTGATTATCAAGTGTCTTTAATGTTAAAAATTTGAAAGTTTTAAGATGCAAACCTCTTTTAATTAGAATGTCTCAATTTTGAAAATTAAGGCTCACTTATTTCAAACGAGTCAAAACATCACATCCAGTAAGTTAGGACGCAACATTTTAAAACCTTCGCAACTAAGCTCGTCTTTCGAAAATTTCTATCTCAAAACAACAAAACGCCATATCCAGTAAGTTAGGACACTATGTTTTGAAATCTCGAAATAATTGTTTAAGTTTTGAAAACTCAAAATCACTTAGAAGGGTGCTTGACTATTCAAATTCAACGAGAAAAGTCGCAACCCAGTAAGTTAGGACACTACCTTTCTCGAAGTTTCCAAACATCAAGCATTGCCTTTTTTTTTTTTAAAAAAAAAACCTTGGAATATTATTTTAAATGACATTTTAGGATGACATATTAATGCATCATGAAGCATAGATGTACCAAATATTCTAACATTTCCATACAAACATAAATAATATCATTAAGACAAAACTAAATAACATGACCATACGTTTAATGAAAAAAATCATACTAGGGTAAATAAAAGATAATAAAAAAATAAAAACATGAGTAAACTAAAAGAAAAACATAATACATGCAAAAATTATACAACAATATATATCATAAAATAGCACATAAAAGAAATAATTAAACATAGCATATAAAAAAATGAAACTATGCACAAATAAGATAAATGACATACACTAAATAAATAAATAAATAGAACATTTACAAATTATAAAAATATAATGCAATAGTTCAAAATACATGAAATGATAATATAATATATATACATGCATAGAAAATATATATTTGAAAATAAACTATATAAAAAGGTTAAATATTATAATATATAAAATACATAATCAAATGTATAAAAGATAGGAATAAATATACATATTTGAAAAATGAAGAAATTAAAATAAAAAAAGGTTTAAAAACTAAAATAGACGAAGAATAAAATAAGAACAAACCACAGAGAGTAAGAATGCAAGAGGGACAGAAATTTGAGTGAATACTCTTAAGAATTCTTATTACTTCCCAAAACTTCAGTGTCTTACAATGAAGGGAGAGGCCTCTATTTATAGTTGAGCCTCCCCAAATCCAACGGTACAGATCAATTACATCAACGGTTAAGATTAAAGGATATCTACAAATTAAATCTCCAAGATTACAAGATCATATCTTCAAGATTGCATATCATATCTAAGATTGCAATCATATCTAGGATTGTATCATATCTAAGATTGCATATCACATCTAAGATTGCATATCATTGAAGATTATATTCCATATGAGTCAAGCTTGTAGATGGACCTTAAATCTTTTCAAGTAATGGGCCATTCGATCGGGCCAAATTATATTTGTAATTGGGTGAACTTGGACTTCGTTTTTTTTTGGGGTTTATTATTTTTGTTTTTGGACTTATTTCTGGGCCCGGGCAAAATTGAGTGTCTACAATAAGGTTTATCCATATCATCATTCATCAATTCTCAACGTTCACTAGTTCGATATTCAAATAGTTTTTCGTACATACCTTTACCGAGACATTTCTATTTCTCATCAATACTTTTATCAAACCACTTTGGTTCAAAATTGCTTACAATACAGTTTCTTTGATTTTTTGATGCCATAGTCCAACTATGGTCTTATATATATACATTGCCAAGGCCCTGCCATGGTCTTTCATTCACATGCCATAACTCAGCTATGGTCTTGTCAGGCAACTTGCCTTACTCAATCCATACATTTCCTTTACTATTTCAACATTTATCCAATAGAATATATACTATCTCAAATTCAGACATCAAATAAATAGATATTCATTCAAGTCCAATTATACGAACTTACCTCGTATTCGGAATTGATGGATCGGGTTGTACTCGATAACCTTGCTTTTCCCCCGATCTAAATCTGAATTCTTTCTTTCTTGATCTATATGTATTCAAAATTAACTCATTTATTTATCAATTCATTCAATTCAGTCCACAAACACATATTTAGGCATTTTTACACTTTAGCCCCTAAAGTTCCACATTTTTACAATTTAGTCCTTAACACATAAAAACACAATTTACACAATTTCTTTCTAAATTCATAAGTGCCAAATTTTATATAGGGTCCTTAGCATCCCTAAACTTTTATTTATTTCACATTTCAACCCCTCAATTTACACTTTTCATAATTAAATCCCTAAAATGCATTTTTACCTAAAATCATTTTACAAAACATTTAAATCTATCAAAAAATAGTCATTTTCCATTATCAAACATTCAAAACCTCAAATATTCATCAATGGCACTTCACGAAATCATGAACAGATTCAAAAATTAAGGCACGGGCTAGCTAGAATATGAAGCAACGATTACAAAAACATAGAAATTATCAAAAATTGAGCTCAAACCATACCTTAATCGAGCTAAATGTGTGCCGAACCCTAAATGCTCTCCATAGCTTCTTTCTCTTCTAATTTTGGTTGAAGATGATGAGATCAAAGCTTATTTTAACTTTGTTTTATTTATTATATGCTTATTTACATTTTTACTAAATTAACCTTAATTAATAAATTTTAAAAACACATTAGCCATGTCCATTAATGTCCATTAACACATTTAATGGCCTAATATCATCATAAGGGCTTTTAATTATATCAACCATAGCAATTAAGCACTTTAAATAAGTAGAATGCAACTTTTGCATTTTACGCGATTAAGTCCTTTTTCTCAAATTGACTATTCAAACGATAAAATTAGCTAACGAAATTTTCACACATATCAAATAACATGTTGTAAACACCAAAAATAATATTAAAATAATTTTTCGACATTGGATTTGTGGTTCTAAAACTACTGTTCTGATTTAGCTAAAATTGGGCTGTTACATTATATCCCAAACATAACATCGATATAATAGGTTCCAAGTAACTCTGATTCAGTCATTTCATAACCGAGACAAACTCACAATGGCATATCCTTAAATCTCACATAGATACACATATATATATCAAACATTTCAGATTACCATGGCGGATACTTACATCATCATACAGATACACAGTTCTTTTCAATAACTTATTGAATTAATTCACTGATCTTACTCAACCATTGACTTTGAATATAATAGTACCTCATCTCAGCTATACTTATTACAAAACTAACAGACTTATTCATATCTTACCATAAATACAGACATTCAAATCTTACTAGATATTTTTGACAGATCACGCCATAAATGCATCATACAAAATCGCACGTTTACTGTCCCGATGAACTTCACAGAAGATGCCATGGGTCTTTCCCTCATGGTTTTTTACAGAGTTTTATGTATCTTGATCTGCCATTTCGATTTACACATTATTGAAGGCTACACCATGCACATATATACAAACATATCTAATAATACCATAGGTCTTAACTACATGGTCTTACACACATTCATGAACCGTGTCCTGCATTTCCAGTCTAATTTTATTGGAGGCTAACCCATGAATGGTTCCAAATCATTCCAAGCTATTATGGGCCTCTACCTCATGGTCTTATGCTCGTTATTAATATGTGATACGTCAATTTGGTTAGCATTCTAATTACCCTACCAGAGGCTTCACAACAGAACATTCCTTATTACTTACTTACCTAGATGTGATCGTATTTCCTGACTAACATTCTTTTCATATCACAACTATACCTGTATTCTTACCAATCAGTTTTCTTCTCAACAGAACCTTACACATATCATCATACACTTACTTCATCTTTACTATGATCATATATTTACCGATTACTATATATATCATTATTCTTTATATATAAATACTTCTAATTGAAGAGTTTACACAAGAGAGTCAGGGTAGAGACTTCCCTACTACAGTTCTAAGCTCCAGACCTAGATATCCCTCTTGAACTAGCATCAACCACTGCTTAGAAACATAATTTCGTTTTTACAACTCTTATACATACAATTTACTTATCATCTCAATCACTGACAACCTCATGCAAAACCTTGCACTTACAACTTACTGTTCAAATACCACATACAGACTTACTCATTTAGAACTTAACATGCAGAGAAGAAATACTTACCTTGAGATGAAATAACCATTGATTAAACCTAGAATCATAGCTTTCAGCTTACTGAGGAAGAGATATCAAAAGAATCAAATACGTCATCTAAAGAAGAAGAGTAAGAACCTCCTTCCGAACCTATCTTACACATTTATATAACCTAAACTACTTAGCGGAATTTAATAAGTGTCACTTATTTTAGAATTTTCCTTCTTAATGGTATACAGTTTCGAGGGAAACATAAATAAGTTCCTTGCATTCACAATTATTAGATTCAGCTGTATAGTTTTTCCTAACCAAATTACTTATAATCTAATTAGCACATTATTCCAAACAAACCAAACGTACTACACCTTTGGAAAATACTTATTCCATACTTACCTTTATCACTTAACATGAACTCCTCCTTAATATAACAGGATATCATGAAATCAAATCCTTACTTTCTTATGTGATGGGTACTAAACGCCCACATGTATACTCCAAAATAATCATTTGGGCAAATAACACTTTGCCATATAGAATATTTACTACTATACACCAAAACTTTATACCCTCTAGACCTGGGGTGTTACAGGTTAGGTTTGCGTTGTCTCGATCAACCTAGACGTGTCTCGGTTCTTCGGGCTTTGACAAAAATATTGGTTATATAAGACTTATGTCCGTTTTCGGCTCATATGAATTATTCTAAAATAATAAAATAAATAAGTTTGGCGTGGAGATGATAGTCCACGATCTAATTACATTCCAAATAAAAATTAAATTACAACCACTTTAATTTTTAGGAATCAAAAGTTTAGAAAAAAATTACTTTATCATATATAATAAAAAAATAGCATACATCCATTCACATATATATCCCAAAACATGTTGATAATTATAAGAATGTCACATCTTATAAAAAATTAACACACATAAAGAAGATAGAAAAAATTTCGATATCGGTTTATACTATAAATATAGCAAACCTAGCATTGATAGCATTAATATCATTTAAGCTTTGTTTTTTTTTTTTTTTGGTTACTTTTTAAAAATACTCTTTAAGATTACAACCACTTTTAAAATCATAAACAATGGTCAATAGATAATTTTTTAAATGAAAAAAGGAAAAAGATATAATTTCTAAGTCCAAAAATAGAGTCTACACTATCATTAAGGGTAGGTTTGAATAGACGGTATATTTACTTACGATTAGTGTAAAAATAACATAATAGTGAAATTAAATAATATAAAAATACTATAACTTGAAATTAAAAATAAACTAAACACACCACGTTTTATTATTCATCTAAACTCACCCTAAAATTTTATGAAAGTACGCCATAACACTATCATCACAACTCCATCAAAGATGTCATCATATCGAGTGCAATCTCCTTTAATTATCCTAACTTTCCAAACTCACAAATTCCCATGTCAATCAAAACCCCAACACACCCTAAAATCGATATCGAAATTTGCTATGTTTCCAATAATAAGGTGTGCTTCCCCTCATATGTATTATGATGGGGATTCAGACCTCTCTTGTATTTGGTCGAATTATACATGTTTCCTAGACATTAAACCTAACACATTATAATTTAATCCAACCCAATACATTTTTTTTCTATTTCCAAAAAAAAAATATTATTTATTAAATTAAATTTTTTTAAATAATTTTTACAATTAAATATTTTTCTCAACTCAATTCTAATTCCATCAAAATAATGACAATTTTACTATAAAAGAATCTATGAGAAAATATATTTAATTGCTACACTCAACGGATTCACAATGGCCAATTAATTTAATTCCATTTTCAAATTCAATTATTTAATTAAATAATAATTCAAAAAACTTAAATTAATTCTCAAGTAATTTTCATAGTTAGTGAGAAAATAGTTAATTTCTAAATGTAACCCATTTCTTTACTCATTTTTATTCATTTGTGTCAACATACAATTCATTTTTGGTTTCAACTAGTTAACGGAGGGACCAATTGAACATATGTAATTAAGGTTCAAATGATTGATATAAACTCATTTAGTCAGGAAGTCATTCTAGTATAATATCATGGTTGAGCTCTCCCCAGTTACATGTTATTATTAAAGCTACTTAATCAGTGCTCGTCCAATGATCTTGTCATAAGTGTGTTACCCTCAAAGGATATCCCTAATCTCTTTGGGATAAATTCTTCCTCCCAATATGATCATATTTTGTCTCACAGTAACCATTACATGTTCCTTTATTAAAAGTCAATTATTATCAAATATTAATTAAGTCATTCATCAAAAACACCAACGATTCGTGACCACGTCTACTTTCATTTATCATGTAATACCAATGAAAGGATATCATTTACCAATGTCTTGGGATATGAATTCTAGTATTGTGAATGATGCTACATACTACTAAAGTCGTATACCCAACACAATAGCTTTTGGTTCCTTATCTATTCAAACTTAGGCTTTTACTTACATCAAAGTATACGAGTCCCACATGCATAGTCCATCATCCACTCAAGAATAAGGTATGTCACACTATGAACATCACAAGTGATTAAATTCATAAAAGGAATCAGGATTGATCCTACTTAGGTCATGTTCAATGTACTAGCAGTCCAATCAGTCACATCTATGTTTTAATCTTCTTGGAGTCATTCGCTCTGATGCTCAAGACAAAGCAACTCCCCAATTGGACTTGATAGACAACATAGTAGTCTTTTAATCGATTTGCTCATTTCATATTAGACTAAAGACATCTTTAGGTTCATCTACATATAAGTTGTCTTTTCGTATTCCAATCTGACTACATAATACCACTTAGTAATATCTAAACATTAGATAACCAATGAGATAATATTCGCTTCCATTTTACTTTGCATGCAAAAACCATTAAGGACAATATACAATGGCTATTAATGTAATTTATGAATAATTTTATTGAACTAATGTGTTCAAAAAAAATACAAGCGTACATAGACGAAAATACTACACTTAGGGCACCAAAACCAACATTATATTCTTTCAAAAGAAGGAATGTTTGTTGTATTGAATTTGTTATGAATTTAAAATGAATATTGATAAATTAATATTAATATTTAAATACTCTTGCCTTTTATTAGTTTGAGGATAATGGGGCAACACTCATCGTGAAGATTATTTTGACGCAGTTTTGTTGGATGAATATTTACTTACAAAGAAAAAAAATCAACAATAAACAATACAATGATTGATAGCAACTTAGTGGCCCAAAGAAATGATTTGAAAATAAAACTCTTGTTAGGACTATGAGGTAATATCATGATTGTTAGGAACTTATTGGCCAAATAAAAGGTTTTGGTAATGAAAATAAGGCAAGATGATCATTGCTGGAAATGTATTGGCTTGAATTGAGGATTTGAGAATAGAGAATTAAGGGGAAATGACCTTAAATTTGAGGTAGTTCCTTTGTAAGAACTTAAGACATAGTGTAGCATCCCAAAATTTTTTATGTTGAAATTTGTTTTGTACCAATGGTCGAGTAACTAAAATTTTGAGTATAAGTTTTAGTTAGATATGGATTGTTTATTAATTAAAGGCTTCATTTGGAGATACATCAAAAATGAATTGAAATATTAATAGTAAATGACTTATGGACTAAATTATGAGGGTTAGAAATGTGACATGTTAATGGATGAGAGAAAGAAATGATAGAATCAAATGGAAGAGGACTATTAAAGTGAATAACCAAGGACTTGTGAGAAAATATTATCAGAACCTGTGTAAGTTAGTGGAGAGGCTCGATCTAAGCCATCAATTTCCACTATTTCATTAATGAAGCAAAGATGGCCAATAGATTTTGATTATTAAATTTTTTTTATACTATTAAAGGCATAAATATATGAAAGACAAAAGCATTTACTTCATTTTTATTTTCTTCAAATCGTGGCTAAAAGAAAGAAAAAAAAAGAGGAACAAAAGCTTAAAGTTGTTTCTCTTATGTTGTTGTTCATGATATTCGAATGATGTGCAGTGTACACAGTAGTAAACAAGTAATAAAGTAGTAAAAATAAAGTTTTCATCTCCATAGGGACTGTATAAGTAAGTTAATAATTTCAAAGTTAATTATCAATAGTTTGGTAAGTAATAAAGAATTGGATGTGAGGATTTAATTAAGGACTTAAACCAAATTAAATTAAGTATGCAAGCAAATTAAATAACAACATAAAAGAGAATAGCAGTAGAAAAGTTTATCACTAACAACAAATGACATGAAAGACTAGAATAATGATTTTTCCTTAGGATACAATCATTAAAAATGCTATTAAATATTAAAATGAATTCATGGCAACATGATGATTTACTAACCCAATTTCTGCATGTTGTAACTTCTCTCGAAATCTTACATCAATCTTTTATGTACTTAACATATATTTATGCCAAATTAACACCAAGATCACCTTCTTAGGCATCATTCATAAAGACTATACATGCAACAATTGTCTCTCGATATTGTCTCAATATGTACCATTCAATTCATTTGTCTATTAATTATTACCTCTTCTTAGATTAAATAATTAATTCAATTACTTACCAATGTTGGTCATGCATTTGTAAGTTTGACATGTAAATTACTTGATTGTATAAACAATCATATGCACAAACATTAATATCAAAGAATCAACAACAACATATCAAAGATCCATAATCATTTTAGCAAAACAAAATTAAGCCATGATCGTTAAATTAAAAGCAAGAAGACAATTTACAATCATGTGCATCAACATAAAAACACAAAAACAAATAAGACAAAGGAAAGATGAAATATGAATAGTCAATGGTGGTTCTCCATGGATAAACGTTTAAAAAAAGATGATAGTTGAATCTGGTGGTTTTCCATAGCTGTTTCCTTGATTCTCTCGAGCCTGGTAAGTGCTTCATTGATTCACTCTATGTGGTTGAAGAAGTTGAAGACTAAGTCTCTTATATTTTGAATTTTTTTTATTTTCTCATTTAGCATACGATTTGGGCTTTTGTTCGAACTCTTAGTCTATTAATCATCTCTAGAATTGGGTTAGGACGTGTTCTGAAGCCCAACAAAGCTAATTTTGGCGTCCAAGGTTGTAGAATTCCCAAGCGCAATTTGTTAGTCCTATATTGTGTCATTGCTATAGCATTGGGCATTAGCATGTGAATTTCAATTATTTCTTCCCTCTCAGTCCACTAGTCACCTTCATGGATGAAAACTTCATGTTCTAGCATATAAATCGATAAAAGTGTATTATTCTAATAAAAATTTACAATTAAAAGAAATTGGAACAATTATAACAAAAACTATTATCAATCACCCTTAATTTGAATAAAACTGTAAGCTAAAGGTGATTAAAATAACTCTATATTTTAGACGTATTAGTTACCTATCATTTTCAAAAGTGAGTGACATTTCCTTTGTATTTTAGTTAAATTAATAGCTTTAGATGTTGAAATTTAATGAGAAAATGCTTAGATAACAATGGATGAAATTAGAATGTATGGATAGATAAAGTTTGATCATGGATATTTAAGGGTTTTTAGATTAAAATAACTCTATATTTTTATTTGGAATAAATTTATATTGAAGAAAACAAATTATAGATGATGTTAAAATTGAGTTTTTCTAAAGGATGCATTTTAAGCCATGGATGAACTTAATGAAGTTTAGTGAGAGGATGAAGAGAACTTCAAGAAAAATATGTATTTTTGGATAGCTCAGAGTTCCCAAAATATAATTGTAAAGTCAGAATTAAAATTGAATGGAAGGATTACGATTTATGCAAATTTTGGATATTAGAGACTAAGTGTGACAAACTATGTACTCATAGTTATTGGTTTAATTTGTTACCCACTTGTGGCTATTTAAAAGTGAGTACAAAATGTAATTAAGTGCTTGTGAATGTTTGTGTGCTTTGAGTAGAATAAAATTGGACAAAGGAAGCATGGCAAGGGAAAGGGGAAGAGGTTCAAGAGTAAAGAATAAAAGAAGGTATTCACCCATTTTGTTGGTTGCGAAAGAGGTAAGTTCAACTAGAACTTACTATGCTTACTTATTTTATATCTATTGTACATTGTTTATATGTGTATGGTATGGCTCATCTATAAGTGAAAGTTGGCACATGATGAATTTGATATGTTAAAGTTAATAATAGAATGAGCGGTTAAACTCATGATTAACGAACATTGATAAGATATGTTAGTTAGGATATTCAGTGATTATGTGATGATATATTAAGATGTGAATATGTGAAAAATGTTCAAATATTGAAATAACCATGTTATGCTAAGACTTTATGTGATTTTGATATAAGATACTATGCAAATGTGATTGAATGGTTATTTGAATTCATTTTGTCCAATAACCTAGTTGGGAAATTCCAACTCATGTGAAAGTAATATGATATATGGAAATGTGATGATATATGATTTATAAGCAAGGTTGTCTTAATGGAACTTAATGTGAAATCATAATGGGAATATGCCCATATAACTTAGAAGAAAGACTAGCACACAGTTGGCATGTCAATAGGGTCATATATGAGTCTATGTACGAGTTTAATAGTGATGCGAAGATTTTGTTATGTCAATGATTCAACATTTGTTGTGAATCATCACTTGTGCATTGTCTCTTCAAAGACCTTGGTGTGGTAGAGGGATGATTTTGTATATGTATATGTATATGTATATGTTGCTTTCAGGCTTTGCAATATGTGTTTTGGTGTGGTTAGTTATGCTTTATTGAGCTATCATGGTGTGATGGAGTTCACCCGTGTGTTCAAGTTTATCTTTAATGAGATTGCATTGGGCGAGAAGTTTAAAAGATTATGAAATTACCAATGAAAGTATGTAAGTTATGTTGCACTTCAAGTCTTAATATAAGATCAATTTCATTACATGTGTAGGTGTTAATAGGAGAAATGCTTGTAATGTGTTAATTAAAAATCAACTAGAGTTACATGTATATAATTGAAACAAGATTATGATAATCTTAATTAGGGTGAGTAATGGAAATAAAAAGAATATCAACATGAGCAAAGTGTATATAAGAAACAAAGAGAAGCGTAATAATAATATCTTGTGATTATCTTAAAGTACACTAGTATGCCATTTATTTAACATGAACACTTACGTTGAACCTTATTCATATGCCTTGTAACTATCATGACTAATGAAGCTTGTTGAGCTACGTGTTTGTAGTTCCTCCTAATAAGCTAGGTATAGTACTTACCAATTAAGCTTATTAAGAATTTATATGCTTTCACACCATTGCTCATGCGCGCAGATTCGCACTCTTGAATTCTCAAAGCCACATTGACTTGGGAGCGTTACACTATCCACAAGCTGTTAAGAGTATGAATTCATTGTATTTTAACTTTTGGCATGTATTTAGGATGTATGTATATTTAGTCATGCTAGTTATTATGCTACTTGATATCTTGAGTAGCTTGGCATTGGGTCAATGTGTTGGGGGTCTTATTGGTCATGTTGGTTATATCATTTATAAAGTTTTAATTGTATTGGTCTTCATAATTTCCTTCCTTTACCAAAGTAAAGTATTGAAATACATTTCACTAATTTTTCATGATGATTTCAAAGTATACTTGAAAGTCCTTTTTTTGTACGTGTTGGCTATCTTTGAAGATGTTTACCACTTTTTTTATGATTACCACTTGGCTTTTGGGTTCTCTAAGTGTTAGTTTTGATATCAATCTTTTAGGTTAAAAAACAAATGAGTTTTAAGGTAATTTTTGGGCCTTGATAGTTGTTTTAGAATTTGTTCCTTGATGTATTGATACGAGTAAGACAAAATTAAAAAAGCTACAGTATAGGGATTTATGTCGCTACAATTGGAGACTTGCACTGCAACAAGTGCCCCAGGTTTATGTGATTACACTGCATTTCTTTGATTTGTTTTGACTTTTCAAAGTTCGTTTTAGGTCCCGAACAAATTTATAGCATACTAGTGATAGAAACACTGTGATAGTCTTAGTAGTGAAAGAAGCACGTCTTTATTTTAATAATTTTAAGAAGATTATTTTGAAAGGCATTTTTATATATATAATTTTAAGAGAAATTTGCTCTCTTTTTTGCATGTTTATTTAGTGACTGTTATACTTTGACATTTATTAAAGGTATCGCAATTTGTTAATAAAGTAAATCTTTGATATGTAATGGGTAGATATAAAATAATCTCAATTTTATCAAACATAATATGGAGTTACTACTTGAAATGAAAATTCTAAGTAAAAAACTTAAAACTTCCCACTCAAATGAGACGTGTATATGACATCTAAGACTTGAGCATATTAACTAAGAATGAGACTTGTGAAAGATGACATTTTAAGTTTTTTGAAAGAGGTCAATCTTTCACAACTTGAATTTTCTTGGAAAGTAAAATGACAATGAAGTTTATTAATTCCAAAGGTACAAGGGCTAAGAGACTTTTACAACGTTTGCACACTGATGTATGACTCAAGGAACATCAATGTGCAAGAAGGTTATTAATATTACATGACTCTTGTAGGTGATTATTCCAAATATGAGTATTTTTATATCACAAATATGAATATTTTTACTGAATGCATCACAATAGTGAAATATCTGAAAATTTTCAAGACTTTTGTCTAGAGATGGAGAATCAATTAAGTTTATCCATTAAGGCACTTCTGTAACACCCCTAACCCGTATCCGTCATCGAAACAGGGTCTCGGAGCATTACCAAAATTTTCAGAACATTTTACAAATAATTTCTGTAAATTACTATTCATTAACTGAAATCATTCAAAATGTCCCTTAGTTGGGCCCTCGAGGCCCAATATGTGCATTAGAATCGACTCGGGACTAAATCGAGAACTCTAAGAATTTTTTCGCAAAATTACAAAATTTTCCAAGGTGCAGGGCTCACATGCCTGTGTGGTCCAAGAGACACGCCCGTGTGACCCTGGGACACGCCCGTGCTGGAGGCCGTGTTTGACCCTGTGTAACTCTCTAACTTGTGCACACGACCATGCTACACGCCCGTGTACTAGGCCGTGTGGTTAATTAATTTAATTCGAAATTAAGTGCAAGTTTCACACGGCTAAGACACACGCCCATGTTTTAGGCCGTGTAGCACACATGGCTGAGACACACGCTCGTGTCTCTACGCATGTGCTCAATTCTGAGCATTCTGTTTCTCAAAATTAAGGTGTAGGGGACACATGGCGTAACCACATGCCCATGTTACTAGGCCGTGTGTCACACATGTTCTAAACATAGGCTCGTGTGGAAAAAATGAAGCCGTTTCTAGCTTCATTTCCTGCCCAAAATTTCACCCAAGACCTATACTTGAAACACACATCCAATACCAACCATTCGAAGCATTCAAATTAATCAATTCCATCATTCATCATGGCATACCATTACATGCATATGTGTTTATAAACTTACCTTGGATTAACATAGGCATTAACATTATTTGATCACATATACTTAACATATCACATATGAATATATCATAATAACCTACTTAATCATACCAAAATAAGCCATTACTAGTCATTCCAATGGCTAGGTTACAAAACATTATTTTCATGCCACTAATGGCCAAGTTGTCCTATACATGCCATTATAACAAAATGATTTTACTATGTATACCCAAATAACTAGTTGATAGTGTGATGATGATCCAATGATCTCCAATCTTCACGAGCTTTCGAGCACTGTAAAATAGGGAAAAATAAAACGAAGTAAGCATTACATGCTTAGTAAGTTCGTATAACAAAAACTAAACTTACCAATCTCGTTATTTAAATCTAAGCATACAATATCATGTTTTCCATCCATTAGTAATATTGCTTAAACACATGCATTCAATCAAACATTTTAGTCACCAAAAATCCTCATAATAATCAAGTAAACATAGATGAGCTCATCATGCAATATTTCTTTCAAGTCATTATCATTTCATCTCATAATTCTCATGCCATGTCAAGAGTTTTATGTCCGTTGGATCATTGAAATTTTGATGGATGTTCAAGTAGTACACTCGAGGTGTACGATTCAATAATTCGTCAATTTCTTATTCAAGGGTACCCATTAGGGCACTTAATCAAGGAACACACTCTTGAGCCTCATATCGTATAACAGGATTACCAGTCCAGGTTAAATCCTTTCTATAACATATGCTCAAAAGAGTTCAATTAGGATTACCAATCCAGGCTAAACCCTAATCATAACGTATACTCGAGAGGTATTATATCCAGATTACCTATTTGGGCTAAATCCTTTCTATAACAAGGTTAATAGGATTACTCGTCCGAGCTAAATCCTGTCCACAACAAATGCAGGACCTTATTCATAAGTGTATGTATTCATCAGGATTCAATATTCAATCGGGACTTAACCCTTTTTCACCATATCAAACATATATTAAATTTCTCATTATAGCATTCAAGTAATGTACATCAATATAAGTCACATTCCATACAACACAACATTCAATTAGACATATTTACATGCCAGTTAAGTTACACGAACTTACCTCGACACTTATTCGCATATAAAATCTACTAATCCGAAACCTTTTTTTTTCTCGGTCTAACCTCGAATTTGTGTTGTCCAGATCTATATAAATAGCTTTAATCATCAATTTCATATATTTCATATTTATTTGGACTGAATTTACGTCCTAGGAAAAAAGGTAACTTTTCCATAAATTTTAAATTTGTCCCTAGGCTCGAAAAATGAAACTTGTGCAATTTACTCCCTATTCCAAGCCTACCTAAAATCCCATTACAAAATTTACAGCACATGTATTCATAAAAATTCAAAATTTTTCTTCAATTTCACAAGTTTACATTTTACTCCCTAAATCATGTTTTCATCAAAAAGCACTTTGTAAAAGTTGTTTATCTATCAACAACCTTTCATTTTCTACCATAAATTTCTAATTTTCAGCATATATATCCATGACCCATTTTTCATACTTTGATAACTTTTCAAATTAATCCCCCAAATAGATAGATTAGACTATCTCGGTTTCAAAAATATCAAAATTACTAAAAACGGGACAAGGAAACTTACCCAATTAAGCCATGAAAGTTTTTTCTCTCTTTCCTAGGGTTTCCATGTATTTTACGTTGAAGAAGATGAGAAAATAAGATGATATTTTCTTTTCATCTTTTAATTAATTACTTATTTTTTAAATTCCAATTTAGTTCTTACCCTTTTCCATAGATGCGTCACCAAAAATCTACAAACTTTTCTTTAATGGTCTAATTACCGTATAAGGACCTCTAGTTTTGAATTCCATAGCTATTTAATCCTTATAGCTACTAGAATTCAACTTTTACATTTTATACGATTTAGTCCTTCTCGTAATTAAACACTTAATCGATAAAATTTTTGTATCAAAATTTTCACACGACATGTCTACCATAATACGAACCATTTAATAAAATAAAAATAAAATTTTATTTTTGGGTCGGATTTATGGTCCCGAAACCACTGTTCTGATTTCACTGAAAAATAGGCTGTTACAACTCCGATCTAATCAAGGTGTTGAATATCTATTTGATGAGTTCTTAGGAAATCTCATTGAGAGTGAGATTCTTTCCAAGTTGGTTGTGCTAGGAATTTCACAACAAAAAGGTGTAGCTGAGAGAATAAATAGAACCTTATTAGATATGTTTCATTCAATGTTAAGATATTCACAACTTTCAATGTTTTTTGAGGATTTTCGTTATAAATAGTTTGCTATATTATAAATGAAGTACTAACTAAGTTAGCACCTATGATTCCATATGGAATGTGGCTTTGTAAGAAGCTCAAACTAAATCATTTTAAGATGTGAGGATGCTTTGCACATATATTGGATAAGGATGTTAAGAAGTTAGACTCATAAATGTAATTGTACATGTTTATAAGACATTTGAAATGTACTAATTTTTTTAGTTTATGACATAATGTCTAAAATTAATATTTTAACTTTTCACATCAAGCTTATAAACACATGAAATCTTAAATAAACTTTTCAAAAATAAATTCTTACGTCATTTTTCAAGAACACTTTTTAAAAGTAATGTTAAATAGCATTTAATTGTTATAATACAAAAGTTTAATTTAATTTTTAATTTTTATAAAATAAATATATATTGTAAAATGTTTATTTATGATTAATTATTTAAAAGATTTTTTTATTTTTTAAAATTTAATTACAATTAAAACAAAAACAAGTGATTTGATTGTTTTGAGTATACATTTTTTTTTTCATATTCCGAGGGTTCGATTCGATTCATCATTTGTTTCCTAGATCATCAACATTCACATGCTTAGAATCATTAATTAGTTATGAGAATTATAATTAAAATATATTAAAAAGAATAGAATGGCAAATAATAAAGCAAAGCTCAAACATTCTCCATAAAAAAAAATCCATCTCCAAACTATGTATACTTTTAGCAAAAGTTGAAGTTTAAAACAGGTTTAACCAATGAATTCATCACTTAATTGAATAAAAAAAAAAGAAGTTAACCACCATGAAGGTAGCTAGGTCAATGGTGTTAATTGAAACTCCCATCGTCGTATTCAAAATCTTTGAGTCTATAGGATAATCTGTCCCATGTTTTTCTAAACATATAGTATAACTAATTTGATTTCAGCAAGCAAGAAAGATCTTAACTTGAGAACGAAGCTAGTTTAGATAAAATTATCGTCAAAACAAAAAAAAAAAAGACCAATTAGCCTATCTGTGAAATTAGACAAATTATTAACGAACATGGCTAGCGTGTACTATTAAATTGAAAAGAGTGAACCGCCAAAATCGGGTCTTCGCTCATATTTTAATGTGACGACGTCTTGCTTGGGCTCTCCCTCGACTTTATATAAGCCAGCCTGCCAGATTTTTATCGGCATTGTGAAACCACAGGTTAAACTCCAAAGACCAGTCTCAACAATGTTCACAAAAACAAAACCCATATCTAATCTTCTCGTCTCCTTCCTGGTCCTGGCAGCCCTGATTGAGGTCTCCCATGCTGGTGGGATCGCAATCTATTGGGGTCAGAGCGGCTCCGAGACAACCTTAAACCAAACTTGTAACACTGGCCGCTACAAATACGTTAACATAGCCTTCCTCAACAAGTTTGGCAGCCGACGAACCCCCGGGCTCAACCTCGCAGGCCATTGCAACCCAGCCAATGGTGGTTGTAGGGTTGCAAGTTCAGAAATCAAACACTGCCAAAGCAAAGGCATCAAGGTAATGCTCTCCATTGGTGGTGGCATTGGCCAGTACTCTCTGGCTTCTAAAGCCGATGCCAAGAGGGTAGCCGCTTATCTATACAACAACTTCTTGGGTGGAAGATCAGCTTTCCGGCCATTAGGAAGCGCCGTGTTGAATGGTATAGACTTCGACATAGAGCTCGGCTCCACTAAATACTGGGCTGATCTTGCACGCTACTTGGCTGCATATAGCAAGCCTGGGAAAAAGGTTTACCTATCGGCTGCTCCTCAGTGTCCCATCCCAGATAAATTCTTAGGGTCTGCACTTAGTACTGGACTCTTCGATTATGTTTGGGTTCAGTTTTATAACAATCCCCCATGCCAATACAGTCCGGGTAACACAAGCAAGATTCTAGCTTCATGGAAACGGTGGGTTAGGATGAAGTCGATAAAGAAGTTGTTTTTAGGGTTGCCCGCAGCAAGGGCGGCAGCTGGAAGTGGGTATATTCCACCTGATGTCTTAACCTCTAAAATACTTCCAGAGATCAGGAAATCATCAAAGTATGGAGGTGTTATGCTTTGGAACAGATACTATGATAGGGTCAATGGCTACAGTGCTGCC
This sequence comes from Gossypium anomalum, assembly GCA_025698475.1. Classification (NCBI taxonomy): domain Eukaryota; kingdom Viridiplantae; phylum Streptophyta; class Magnoliopsida; order Malvales; family Malvaceae; genus Gossypium; species Gossypium anomalum. The sequence goes on from CM046963.1 coordinate 49,400,570, forward strand.
ATTAAAAGCAAGGTATAAACTATTTATGTATGGAAGAAACTATAATATGAAGCAAGCAACCTCGGCAGGCTTCAGTTACTAGCGATAGCTGGGGGCAAATCAGTGTTGAAGAATAAGTTGCTTCAGTATTCTTATTACTTTCATCAACCAATGTGTTAATTATGTAATAGTGCTCCACTGCGAATAATCTACTGTAGTACTAATAATAAAACAGATATATTTGAAAATTGGATATCATCATTTCATGGCCAGTTTTACTAGTAATGAATTATAAATATTTTACATATTAATTTCATATTAATTTAATTAAAAAATTAATAGATTTTTCTTTTCAAATGATAACTAATGAGAAATGATTATATCAAATTGTGATTCCACATCATCCCTATTCCTTTTTCAATAGGAGCATGACAAATTAGATTTTTGTTCTTGATTTTTAGCTTTTTCCTCCTAAAAAATTCAAATCCAACTAAAAATGCTAAAAATCAAGAGGAAAAATTTAATTTATCATACTCTTATTGAAAAGGAATAGGGATGGCATGGAATCACAGTTTGATAAAATTCCTTCTCGATAACTAATATAGTGTGATGATATTTTTTGTCTTTTCATGTTTTTATATAATATTTAAATAAAATAGTTAAAAGTTATATATCCAATGATCAAACACGTGTTTAATAAGATATATATACAAGATTTTTTCCACTCACCTATAATTATTATTGAATAAATTTTAAAAGATAATTTTTTTTTACAAAAAATGATTTCTTTCACACATTTTATTTTAGGGGTTGTCTTATGGCTCATTATTGTAATCAATGTAGTTTATATCGTATTGATAGATGTATCAATTTTGTTTAAGTACGGATACATATCAATATTGGTGTTTTTTTTATTATTTATCAGTATATATTTTAATATTTTTCATATATATTTTGCTAAATACTCAAATTAAGCAAAACCTGTTAAGGTTGCTCACATAACAACAAAGCATTTCAATTTTTATGACTAGGACCAAACGTAATAAATAGCCATATAGGTGCAAAACCACTTCTTTTCTTTTATTTTTTCTTTTTTATTTTGAAAGCAAGCCTAACCTTAGGTTTTCAAATAAAGGTTTTTCATGCATCTTGCTCGATTTGTAGTATAAAATTAGGTGATACTTACGTTTTTTTTAATAGAATCATGTCAGTCAAGTCAAATATTATTTGAAAAGACAAGAAAAAATAAAAACATAATTTAAAATATTTTATTAGAAAAAGTTAAGCATGCTTAGTTATTTAGGCCAATTATTCGCATCATTTGGATCAAGTGGTTGGGTACAATGGTAAGATACATTACACTCTAAAGAGGAGAATGTAGATACGAACTCTAAAGACAACATTATTGGGAGAAACAATCACAAACTTTGAACATAAACTATAAAATGGACATGCATAATATAAAAAAAATTAAAAAATTAAATCTCAAACTTTAATAGAGAGCCAAAACCATATTTAAGGTTATACTTGGATGGAATAAATACCTTATGAGGTCCTTATACTCTAGGGTTAGATGCAATTTAGTTACCCATGTTATATTCAAAAGTGAGTAAATAGGATAATAAAAACAACATTAAACATTTTCGTTAATAAACTATAGAGTAATCAGCGATTTAGCCATGATGTGTTGTATTTATATTCCACAAATTAAGCTCTTTAATTAAAGAGCTTATACTCGATGCATCTCGTAGGGCCTTTTATTACTTTTTCGCATTTAATAGATTTCATGCTTAATTCTAGTTGTGATGAAATTTTTACACTTTTCTGAATAAAATGGTAAGAGTCTGAATAAAATAGTAAGAGTATGTCTAGAGACTTAACGTTTTATCTCGAATTGATTCGATTGATGTACAAGTACATATAATCGTTGACAAATAATAAAGTGATAACTATATCAAGTATCGTCTGAAATTGTCTATATGAATCAAATATTGCAAAATTAATTACTAGCAAATTGATCGCTGATGAAAATAAATTTAATTGATGGGTTTGATTAAATTAAACTATCCTAAATATGCTTAAAATTAAATAAATGAAGGAATAAGTATGTAAGTCTTTCAGAGAAATCGCAATATCATGTATGTGTCAGAATAATTCTCCTTCCTAACTTAAAAATATTTTAATACTGCTAATGATGTTACGAAAAATTTCATGGCAACTCGGTATTTATTAATCCTATTTTAATTACAAGTACTTTGGCTTCTCTTGAAGTCCAAAGTTTAACCTCTGGTCTGTATATGTCTATGTCTGTTACGACTTCAATGTTACTTTTTTAGGAATTGCTAAGAATTCAACTTATTAAATTATTAAGTATAGCATATATCTCTGTCAACAACTTAGTAAAATTAATAACCAGAAAAACAGATTAATGTGAGGTAGCAATAATATTTCTATATTGAAACAGTTTAATCACATGAATCCTAGGATTATGCAAGGTAATAAGGTTCTCTCGAATTATTAAAAACTTTAACCTAATTCTCTCGAATATAAATTAAGCATGCACCATTCAAATAGTGTGTCAACTAATACGATCTGGTTATGATTTAGTAATTAATTCAATTGCATTTCCCACATTTATAATGCATGAATAACATAGTCATAATTTTATCGCATAAACAGTCAAGGCACATAACATCACTAATAGCATGAATAATTTAAGCTATAAAAATTAAACTATTCTAACACCAAAGGAAATAAGAAACCATAATTATATAAAAACATAAACTTTAGTTGCAAATATGTTTCTTAAATTTAACAACAACAAATTAAAAGAGCAAAGGGAAAGAAATGCAAAGTCGTTTCCGGTGGTTCTCAGTGGCACAAATTCCTTGCTCCTTCTTTGTGTTTCACTCATTGTTGTAGCAATCAAGCCAAAATGCTCCTCCAATGGCTGAATGGGTTGTTCCTAAATTCTTGCACAACTCACTTGAAAAATGGGAAAATGGGAAAGGAAAGCAAAGAGAGAAAAGAGGGAAATATGGATGAATAAGGGATTATGAAATGAGGGAGTGAGGGGTGGTAATTATACTAGTAGGGGGAAACTTGTATTTTCTAAAAATAGCAAGTCAATCCCCCTTCTTATGGCTGACCACCTTGAGAAAAGGAATGGGAAGGATAACTTTGCTAAAAATAGCTAGTCCAAGGCATTTTTCAAGGGGAGTTGAACAATCACTTAGCAAAGTTATTGGGGGCTATTTTGTAATTTTTTTAACAAGTTTAAGGACCCTAAATTAAATATGAAATGGATGGCTGGGCTGCTTGTAGTTGAATTTGGGCATTTTCCTCCTTAATTAGACGATTTGGCTCCAAAATTGAGCTGCATACTTGACTATTTCACTAATCGGATTCCTAAGTTGGGTCAAGTCTTTCCATTATACATAATCCTAATTAATTTTAGATGTCCATAGCTGATTAATTATTAGCTCTCCTTGGCATGACTTTTGCTACGAAAGATTGTTACAACATCGAGCATTGAGCAGGTGAGCTTCAAGGCTAATTTTTCTCCTATTGCGTAAAACTATGTCAAATTAGCATGTAAGCAATAAAAAATGTAAATTTTTCTTTAATTTTTTCCATCTAAGTAATTTTGTAATAAAATTAAAAAGTTCGTTATTAAAATACTCAAAACTTGCATGAATTACTAGTAAAAAAGAGCTGAAAAAGTCTATATAACTTAGATTTATCACCTTTGAGTTGAGCTTGTTTTAGGTACTTAATTGATACAAAAATGAGAAGATGAGCTTAGACTAGAGCCAAGGTCACGACATTGAGGAGTCAATGTTGTGACACCAATATCTTCTCCATCAACTAAAGAGTTGGACTTCTAGAAATTGCAGATTCGAGTGGACTGTCTCCAAGGTCGCAACACCAAGGTGTTGATTTCACGACACCAGCCTCTATGGTCTCAACATTGGGCAAGTGGTGTAACAACCAATTATTTAGTGGTGTCAGAAACAGTTGTTTCGAGACCACAATTTCGTCCGGTGTGTCAGTAAATATTATTTATTTAATATTTATGAGTCTAATAAAGTGTTGTATTAAAGTTTGGTTCAATGATTTTGATGTTTGGTTGGTTAATTAGGTAAAAAAGGCCAAATCATAAAAGCTAAAAAAGTTAATCGTTATTAATTAAAGGTGCTAAATCCTTATAGAAGCATGATTAAATGGCTTTAAATGGTAATTACCCATATTTTGCAGTGTGCGGACGGTTAATGGTTATTATTCGGTATTTTATATGTTAAAAATATATATTTAATTAATGATATTATATGTTCAATAATAAAAGAAAAAAAAGAATCATTATATTCATTTGGTTACCAATGAAAATAAACATAAAAAAATCATTGTTAAAGCTTCTTAAGTTTAGCAAAACAAAACTCCTTGCATATAAAGAAACGAATCAATTGGTAGATAAACACGAAAAGGGAAATTTTGCTAAGTAGTCCTTGGTGTCGTGCTTGCTGCTATTTTGATTTGGGTAAGTTCATATAATACTTTTTTAAAAATATAAATGTATTGTGTTTTGGTAAAATATATATAACTTGTAGTGAATGGTTGTAATAACACGATTTTGGGTCTAGTTGGAACAGTGGTTTCGGGACCACAAATCTAATGTAGAAAATTTTATTTTTTATTATATTTTTATGGTATACAATTTTATGAAATGATTCTGTGAAAGTTTCGTTCAAAAATTTTGACGTTTGAGCACTCAATTTAGCAAAAAGGACTAAGTTGCAAAAAGTGCAAAACTTGAGTTCTATAAGCTAGAGGTGTCTAATTGCTATGAAGTTTTAAATTAGAGGTCCTTAGATGGTAATTAGACCATTACTTAAGTTGGTGGACAAAAATGGACATGGAGTAAGAGAAATTTTAGTGTTTTAAGAAAAGGGCATTTTGGTCATTTGGTAATTAAATGCATTAATAAGCAAAATAAAAACCAATTTTTGCTTATCTTCTTCCCCATGGCCGAAATTCTAAACAGAGGACATATCTAAGGTTTTTTTTTATCTTCCAAGCTCGATTGTAAGTCTGTTCTAGCCCCGTTTTTAATGATTTTCATGTTTTTAAAATCCTTGCAACCTAATCTAGCTTATTCAAGGACTAATTTGAAAGAAAGATGAAGTTTAAAATTTTACCCATGTTAGATATTTGTATATTTTGATGTCTAATGGTAGAAAATGTAATGTTAGATGTAAGATAAACAACTTTTGCTTAGTGATTTTCGGTAAAAATGTCAACAATGACCTATTTGTAAAAGTTATAAAATAAGTAGTAAAAGTGTGATTAAGTGAAAAATTGTGGCTGGTATAAGTATGAAAATGGTTCAGCTAGGCTTGGGTTTTGAAGAAATTGAATACATTTCTTTTTACGAGCCTAGGGACTAAATCGTAAAAATGTGAAACATTAGGGGCAAAAATGTAATTTTCCCATAATATAATTTTTGGACTGAATTGAGAAATATGAATATTAAATGAGTTAAATTTGCCATTTTAGATCAAGAAAAATGAGGTTCAGACCTAGATCGGAGGAAAAACAAAGTGTTTGACGATTAGGTCAAATTCTACTATTTTTGTACCGAGGTAAGTTTGTAAGCAAATAATGCATTGTTATATTATTTATTAAATGCTTTAATATTGTATGAATTATGATTGACTCTTTGGACGTAATCGACAAAGTTTCGACAAGCGAGAATTCCCGGTTGAGTCTTAGGAATAGAATAGGATACAAGTGACATGTCACTAGGAACCCATGTGTTTATGTGATCCAGATTCTGGTCTTGTACGTCCTACCAGTGGCTGGGTAGTTCAGCATGAGTTGTGGATACTTGATAGCTTGTGTGAGAAACACTGTGTAGCTACGTCCTGATTGACAGCTTGTGTGAGCAGGCCCATGAATAGCTCGAAAACAAGCTCATATGTATTATGAGATGTGAGGTAGCTTTGGCTACATATATGGCACTTATGTGCAAAATTTCTGAGTAGCCATTAATATTCCGAGTGTTCAACGAGAATGTCAAAGTTGAGAAAGACTATGGTTATGTTACCAGTTGGTACAGGTACGTACGTAGATCTTATATGTAATGAGCTCGATATGTGATGAACCTTTGGTAAGGTTGTGATTAGGTAAGTTATGGCTATAGGATTTTAATAACATTCATGCTAATTTTCATCATGTTAATTGTATGTTAAATGTGTGGTTATGATACTTATTATTTGTGTAATATCTCGATTTAGGGTCTAGTCAGAACAGTGGTTTCGACACCACAAATCTGAAGTAGAAATAATTATTTTATGATTATTTGATGGTCCATGATATGAATGCATGTTTGTGTGAAAATTTCATGAAGAAATTTTATGCCTAAAGTGTCCAATTTGAAGTTACGGACTAAATTGAATAAGTTGCAAAATACATGTTCTAGACGCTTTGAGCATGAAATTGTATTGGATCGTTAATTAGAGGTCCTTAAATAGCAATTTTACCAGGTTTTAAAATTTTGGACAAAAATGGGCATTAATAGGAAAATTTTGAAAGAAAGGCCTTAAGGGCATTTTTGTTAGTTGGTTAATAAAAGAATAAAATGGGAAAAATCAAGTCAAAAATGGTGTCCATCTTCTCCAAGGGGTGCCGAAAATTTCATGCTCTCCATAGCTAGGGTTTTGAACATTTCAAGCTTGATTGTAAGTGCTCCCTAGCCCCTTTTCTGATGTTCTTTCCACTTTTGAGATCTTTGAAGTGTGATCTATCCATTTCTAGCTATATTTTGAGAAAGGGTTCATGTATGAAACTTGACCCTTGTGTGACATGTTTGTATTTTGATGTTTAATGGAGGAATATGAAAGTTTGATGTATGTTTAACATATTTTACTATGTGATTTTAGTAAAAACACCTAAAAAGGACTTATTTGTAAAAGATGAAGAAATGGGTAGTAGAAATGTTATCTAATGAGAAATATGGGCTGATATGAGCTAGTATATGAATCAGCTAGGCTTGGGTAATCAAGAAAATGCATGTATTTCATTTTACGAGCCTAGGTACCAATTTGTAAATAAGTGAAAAGTTAGGGGTAAAATGTTAGTTTTAGGAAAGTATGTGTTATGGGTCGATTTGACCAATGCATGTATTGAACAAGTTAATTTTGGCATTATAGATAAAGAAAAACGTGATTCGGGTCTTGATCGAGGGAAAACCAGAGATTACGAGGATTAGGCTCGTTTTTATCATTTTGTACTGAGGTAAGTTCATTTGCAAATAATGTAACATGTACCATACTTTAAATGCTTTAATATTGCAAGTGTGGTAAGTGTATACATATTTAATATGATGTTGTATCATGTGTTTATTGCCTAAATGTTATCGTGAAATTATGCTTTGATTATTACGTTACGAGCAAATTCGACAGAATTGTGGTATCAAAGAATCCCGTTTGAACCTTAGGAATAGTTTATGATACAAGTGACATGTCACTAGGAACTATGTGATCTGAACTCATTGAGTTGTGTCTGAGTTCATGATATATGTGACATCCGAACTCATTGAGTTGTGGTCTGAGTTCGTGATATATATATAACACATGTTTTGGCATCCGGGTACTAGTCTCATATATTCTATCAGTGGCGAGGTAGTCTGGCATGTGTTACGGATACCTGACAGCCTTTACGAGCAGACCCTTGAGTAGCTCGAAAATGAGCAACATGTGATGTGAGGTAGCATTGGCTACATATGAGGCACTTAGGTGCGAGATTCTAATGTATCCGACTGTATTCTAAATGTTCAATGGGTAGTTTAAGAGAAGCTCAATGAGTAATCTTAATGATTGCATCAAGATGATAAAGTAAATCATTATGTGCAAGTGGCACAGGTATGTACATCGAACTCATGAGAATTACATGAGACATGATGAACTTGTGGTAATAATATGTGTATATATATATATATGTATATGAACAATAAGTTTAAAAGATTTGATAAAATGTGAGATTATGATTATTATGTTAAATGTATGACTAATGCTTGTTTAAGCTGCACTTTATTTGCATGTGAACTTACTAAGCTTTAAAGCTTACCCTCCTTTCCTTTCCTTTCCTTTTTTTATAGTGTTGCCAAGCTAACTCGGGGATCGTGGAACATCAGAGACTTGATCACACTATCTATCGGATTGGGTATAGTTAGACTTATCATTTTGAGTATGGCATGTATAGGGACTTGGTCTTTTTTTTATGTGTCATATTGATTAGCCAATCGTGTTGGCTCATGATGGTATTGTGATTATTTTGTATATGGCCATGAGAGGTGGCTCATATTGATTATTTGGGTTATAACCCTAATTATTTATGCATGCATGCAAATGTGTTTATGCTTGATGTGGTTGGATGCTTGTGGATGATATGTGAGATGATTGATATATGTATTTAAATAATAAATAGGGACTAATAGGCATGATCATAATTATAATGTAATTTAGTAACTTGAAAGAAGAATTATAAAGATGAATAAATATGAAATTGATGTGGAATGCCCTATAGTAGCATGATGATTGGAATATGTGATATGTCCACATTATAAAGTCATGGAATAACCATGAATGTGTTTGCTTGTGAAATTAAATGTGCTATGTTGCATGCTATGGAGTAGGATTGAGTATGTGAATGTTTAAGGGTGGCAATTGGCTAGGAAAATAGCCTAGAATTTGTCCACACAGTAGACACACGGGCATGTGTCTAGGCTATGTGTGACACACGGTCTGCCCCATAGGAGTGTGATCCGGCCGTGTGTCCCCTGCACCCTAATTATGCAAGTCAGTATGCCCAGTAGTAAACACAAGGACAAAGACACGACCGTGTGTCTCAATCGTGTGAAGGACACGGCCTTAGGACATGGGCGTGTGAAGGACACGGCCTTAGGACATGGGTGTGTGCCCAGGCAGTGTGAAGTCTGCACTTAATTTTTTGAATTTAATTCGACACAAGGCCTAAGCACACGGGCATATGACCTTATTTAGTTGATGACGTCATAGTTAGAGAGTTACACGGGCTAAGGACACGGACGTGTGTGACCACACGGCCTACCCATACAGGCGTGTGACTATTCAAAACATAAAAAATTTTTAAGTAATCCCAAAGTTCTAAAAGTTTTGTGTTTAATCCCGAACCGCCCCTGATGCATTTTTTGGGCCTCGTAGGCTTTTATAAGGGACAATTTACATGTGATTGAAAAGTTTTAAATTGTGTTGGAATTTTTATGGCCCAGTTTTGTATGAATGTGTGCATTTAAGTTCGGTAATGTCTCTACCCTGTTCCGACGTCGAATATGGGTAAGGGGTGTTACAAATTGCATAGGAACTTACTAAGCTTTATAGCTTAGTCCCCTTCTCTTCCTTTTTCTTATAGCGTCACCAAGCTAGCTCGGGGTTCGGAGACCATCGGAGATCCACTTACACTATCAACAATTATTTTGGTACCAATGATTTCAACATTTTGAGTTATGGCATGTATAAGGGACTTGGTCAATTTGTTATGTGTCATAAATGATTTGGCTAAATGTGTTGGATTATATTGGTTGAAAGTCCATTTTGTATAAGGCCATTTGAAATTGGCTAGTATTGGTATAAGCAATTTATATGATGATGCCTTTCATAGATGTGGGAATTCACATGAATTGAGTTGATGAGTATGTGATGTTTGTGTATGATAGATGGTAGCATGTGATTGATGTGTAGATGTCTTGGTTATGGCTGATTTGGTTGTATGTAAATGCTTCAATTGGTGCTATATTATGTTGTGTAGGTGTATGCATAAAAAGGGTGACAAAAAGGCTTGGTAAATAGCCTTATTTTTGTCCACACAGGTAGACACACGGGCGTGTGTCACACACGGCTTGCCTCACGGGCATGTGCTTAGGCCGTATGCCCCCTGCACCTTAATTTTGAGAAACAAAATGTTCATAATTGAGCACACGAGCAGAGACACGGGTGTGTGTCTCAGCCATGTGGATGACACAGCCTTGGACACGGGCGTGTGAAGTCTACACCTATTTTATGAAAAATCATAAATTTTAAATCGACCACACGGCCTAGCACACGGACGTGTGACTTAGCCGTGTGTCTTCAATTTGTTCTTGGGTGACAACAGAGAGTTAAACAAGTTCGGGACACGGGCGTGTGTGACCACACGGCCTGCCCACACGGGCGTGTCCCATATCCACAGGGGCGTGTGACACCTGTTTAGTGAAAAATTGTCTAAGTTTTGAAAAATATTCTAAGGTTCTCGGTTTAGTCCCAAACCACTTCCAAAGCATGTTTTGGGCCTCACAGGCTCGTATTAGGGACTTTCCGATTGAACGTGAAAATTTTTAATTTGGATGGAAATTTGTGGCTCGAAAATGTATGTTTGCTTGTGTTTAAGGTCGGTAACGCCTCATACCCTATTCTAGTGTCGAATACGGGTAAGGGGTGTTACATTAGTGGTATCAGAGCCATGTTTAGTCGATTCTCAGACTAACGTAGTGTGTGTAAGAGTCTAGCTATACTTGCCATGTATGAACTGTGATAGTGTGATGACTCTTGATAATTTTAAACTGTGTTTTCATATAGTAAATGGATTCCGACCGAGCTGTAACTGATGATGTAGAAAGCAATGCGCTGGCTCCCGCTCAAGGGGTGACGTCATTTGAAAATAGACCTTTCGTGGTCAGTCAAGGAGGAGGGGCTAGGGAAGCATTCCTTCACATGATGAACGAGTGGTATTCAGATTTTGTTCGAACAAATTCAAATGCTCAACATCCTCCACCCCCTCCTTATCCTCAATCGATTCCCGTAGTTCCTCAAGGTATGGATTTGGTAAGATAGAATAAGCCTCCAGCTGATAAAATTTTGAAAGCTAGGAGCTGAAGGATTCAGGGCTAATGTAGATGATGACCCCGATAGAGCCAAGTTCTGGCTTGCGAATACTATCAGGGTATTTGATGAGTTATCATGTACACCCGAAGAATGCTTGAAATGTGTTATATCGTTATTAAGGCACACAACATATCACTGGTGGAAGACACTAGTATCTGTGGTACCGAGAGAGTGGGTTACATGGGAGTTCTTTCAAGAGGAATTTCGAAAGAAATATATCAGTCAGTGCTTCATTGATCAGAAATGTAAAGAATTTCTTGAGCTAAAACAGGGCCGAATGTCGGTGACAGAGTATGAGCGAGAATTTGTCAGGCTTAGTAAGTATGCCCGGGAGTGTGTTTCCTCCGAGGCTATTATGTGTAAAAGGTTCGAATATGGGTTGAATGAGGACATCCTATTGTTACCTGGAATTTTGGAACTAAAAGAATTTGTTGTATTGTTTAGACGAGCTTGCAAAGCTGAAGAGCTAAGCAAAAAGAAAAGAAAGTTGAGAGTCAGGCTAGAGATGTAAGAAAAAGGTTGATGAGTAATTCATTTCAATCTCAGTCAAAGAAATCTAGAGAAATGAATTCTCGTTCGAATGTTTCAACTGGGTATTCACACAGAGACCACGGGAAGAAATATTTGAGTTTTAAATCTCAAGCTACTTCAATGGCAAGTATGGGTAATGTTAGGTCTAACTGACCCGAATGTCAGTATTGTGGAAGAAGACATCCCGGCAAGTGTAGGATGAATGATCGAGCTTGTTTCAAGTGTGGTTCTCAAGAACATTTTATCCGAGATTGCCCTGAGATGGGTAAGAAAAAACAATTTTAGAGTGCAAGGCCGATTAATACTACCAATAAAGGTAGGCCACTGAGAAATATCAGGAATGGAACTAGCAGTAAAGGTGGGATGAAAGATACAACTGTGAGATCTGAGGCCAGAGCACCTACTAGAGCTTATGCCATTTGTGCTCGTAAGGATGTGCCATCTCCCGATGTGATTACTGGTACATTTTCTTTTTATGATACTAATGTTGTTGCAGTGATTGATCCTAGATAAACTCATTCTTATGTTTGTATGAATTTGGTATCTAGTAAGAATTTGCCTATTGAGTCTATTGAATTTGTGAATAAAGTATCAAACCCCTTAGGCAAGTATATACTAGTTGATAAAGTTTGCAAGAATTGTCATTTGATGATTCGAGCCACTATTTTCCGGTCGACTTAATGTTGTTGCCATTTGATGAATTCAATGTTATTTTGGGTATGGACTGGTTGACATTGCATGATGCCATAGTAAATTGTAGACAGAAAATTATTTAATTGAAATGTGAGAATGGTGAAGTTCTTTGAGTTGAAACTGATGAATCAAGTGAACTGCCTATAATGATTTCGTCTATGTCTGCTCAGAGGCACGTAAGGACAGGTTGTAAAGCTTATCTTGCTTACGTGTTGAATACAAAAATGTTTGAATTGAAAATTGAATCAGTGTCAATAGTTTATGAATATCTGGATGTGTTCCCGGAAGAGTTGCTAAGGTTACCACCGGTCAGAGAAGTGGAGTTTGCTATTGATTTAGTACCTGAGACTTTACTAATATCGATTGCTCCGTATAGGATGGTTCCGATTGAATTGAAAGAATTGAAAGCTCAATTGCAAGAGCTGACAGATAAGGGTTTTGCGAGACCGAGTTATTCTCCCTTGGGTGCTCTAGTGTTATTTGTAAAGAAAAAAGACGGATCTATGAGACTTTGTATCGATTACCGACAGCTCAACAAGGTTACTATAAAGAACAAGTATCCTTTGTCGAGGATTGATGACTTGTTTCATAAGTTAAAAGGGGCAATAGTATACTCGAAGATTGATTTGAGATTTGGCTACTATCAATTAATAGTTAAAGAGTCAGATGTGCCGAAAACTGCTTTCAGGACAAGGTATGTGCATTATGAATTCCTCGTTATGCCTTTCAGATTAACTAATGCACCTGCAATTTTTATGAACTTGATGAATAGAACTTTCTGACCGTATTTAGATAAGTTTGTGGTTGTGTTCATCGATGAAATTCTGATTTATTCTCAAGATGAGTCTGAGCATGCCAAGCATTTGAGAACTATATTGCAGACGTTGAGAGACAAGAAATTGTTTGCTAAATTAAGTAAAACTGAGTTTTGGCTCTGAGAAGTCAGATTTTTGAGACATATTGTTTCAGGTGATCGTATTCGGGTTGATCCAAGTAAGTTTTTGGCAATTGTTGATTGGAAACCGCCAAGGAATGTATCTAAAGTTAGAAGCTTTTGGGCTTAGCAGGTTATTATCGACATTTTGTTAAAGGATTTTCGATGATTGCTACTCCTATGATCAAGTTGTTGCAAAAAGATGTTAAATTTGAATGGCTCGAAAAATGTTGGCAAAGTTTTGAGAAATTAAAAGCATTATTGACTGAGGCACTGGTTTTAGTACAACCTGAATCAGAAAAAGAATTTGTAATTTATAGTGACGCGTCAGTGAATAGTTTAGGTTGTGTGTTGATGCAAGAGGGCAAAGTGGTAGCTTATGCCTCCAGATAGTTTAAACCACACGAGAAGAATTATCCGATGCACGATTTGGAATTGACCGCCATCGTTTTTGCTTTGAAAATTTGGCGTCATCATTTGTACGGTGAGAAATGTCATATCTTTACAGATCATAAGAGTTTAAAATATTTGATAACTCAGAAAGATCTGAACTTGCGACAACAGAGATGACTCGAGTTACTGAAGGATTATGAACTAGTGATTGACTATCATCAGGGAAAGGCGAATGTAGTCGCAGAGGCCTTTGGCGGAAAGTCCTTATTTGCTTTGAGAGCTATGAGTACGAGATTGACCTTGCCTAATGATGGTTCAATTTTTGCAGAGTTGAGAGCTAGACCGGTATTTATTCAGCAAATTTGTGAAGCTCAGAAAAATGATAGTGAGTTGCAAGCCAAAAGAGCTTAGTGTGAATCAAGTAATGATACAGAATTTCAGATTGGTTCAGACGACTGTTTGATGTTTCAAGATAGAGTATATGTACCAAAAAACAATGAACTTATTTAGAAAATTTTACACGAGGCACACAGTGCTTGTTTATCAGTTCATCCAGGTAGTACGAAGATGTATAATGATTTGAAGAAATTGTATTGGTGGTCAGGTATGAAACGAGATATTTCAGAGTTTGTTTCGAGATGTTTGGTTTGTCAACAAGTAAAAGCCGAACACCAAGTGCCTTCAAGTTTACTTCAACCAGTGATGGTACCTGAGTGAAAATGGGATAGGATTACGATGGACTTCGTGACGGGTTTGCCTTTGACTCTGAAATAGAAAGATGTCATCTAGGTTGTTGTTGATAGATTGATGAAATCGGCTCATTTTATTCTGGTACATACTGACTACTCACTTGATAAGTTAGCTGAATTGTACATTTCTAAGATTGTGAGATTGCACAGAGTGCCTATTTCTGTTATTTCGGATAGAGATCCGAGGTTTACTTCGAGATTTTGGAAAAAGTTGCAAGAGGCTTTGAGTACCAAATTGAATTTTAGTACCGCATTTCATCCGCAAACCGATGGTCAATCCGAAAGAGTAATTCAGATTCTTGAAGATATGCTCCAATGTTGTGTTCTAGAATTCGAAGGTAGTTAGGAAAGATATCTACCATTCGTCGAATTACTTATAACAATAGTTTTCAGTTGAGTATAAAGATGGCACCGTATGAGGCATTGTATGGCCACAGGTGTCGAACTCCATTGTATTAGATAGAGCTTAGTGATAGACAGATTCACGGGGTTGATTTGGTTAGAGAAACCGAAGAAAAAGCAAAGGTAATCCGTGATTGCTTGAAAGCCGCTTCAGATTGACAAAAGTCGTACGCAGATTTGAAAAGAAAAGAAATCAAATTTCAGATCGGTGATAAAGTATTTCTAAAAGATCTCCGTGGAAGAAGATTTGAGATTTGGTCGTAAAGGCAAGTTAAGTCCACGTTTCATTGGGCCGTATGAGATTATTGAGAGAATAGGGCCAGTGGCATATCGATTAGCTTTACCAACAAAGATAGAAAGGATTCATAATGTGTTTCATGTGTCAGTGTTGTGACGATATCGTTCTGATCCTTCACATGTGATTTCTCCAACAGAGATTGAGATTCCACCGGATATGACGTTTGGTGAAAAACCGATCAAGATTTTAGCTCGGGAAGTTGAACAATTGAGAAATAAAAGTATAGCCTTAGTAAAAGTTTTATGGCAATGACATGTGGTCGAAGAGGCAACGTGGGAACTCGAGGAAGCTATGAGAAAACAGTACCCAAACCTATTTTCCAGTAACATTTTTGGGGACGAAAATCCCTAAAGGGGGAGAGTTGTAACAACCTGATTTTGGGTTTAGTGGGAACAGTGGTTTCGGGACCACAAATCCAACGTAGAAAATTTTATTTTTTCTTATATTTTTATTGTCTACAGTTTTATGGAATGATTCTGTGAAAATTTCGTCCGAAAATTTTGACGTTTGAGCACTTAATTTAGCAAAAAGGACTAAATTGCAAAAAGTGCAAAACTTGAGTTTTATAAGCTAGAGGTGTCTAATTGCTATGAATTTTGAAACTAGAGGTCCTTAGATGGTATTTAGACCATTACTTAAGCTAGTGGACAAAAATAGACATGGAGTAAGAGAAAATTTAGTGTTTTAAGAAAAGGGCATTTTAGTCATTTGGTAATTAAATGAATTAATAAGCAAAATGAAAGCCAAATTTTGCTCATCTTCTTCCCCATGGCTGAAATTCTAAAGAGAGGACATAGCTAGGGTTTGCTCATCTTTCACGCTCGATTGTAAGTCTGTTCTAGCCCCATTTTTAATGATTTTCATGTTTTTGAGATCCTTGCAACCTAATCTAGCTTATTCAAGGACTAATTTGAAAGAAAAATGAAGTGTAAAATTTTACCCGTGTTAAATATTTATGTATTTTGATGTCTAATGGTAGAAAATGTATGTTAGATGTAAGATAAACAACTTTTGCTAAGTGATTTTCTGTAAAAATGTAAAAAAGGACCTATTTGTAAAAGTTATAAAATAAGTAGTAAAAGTGTGATTAGGTGGAAAATGTGGGCTGGTATAGGTATGAAAATGGTTCGAGTAGGCTTGGGTTTTGAAGAAATTGAATTTATTTCTTTTTACAAGCCTAGAGACTAAATTGTAAAAATGTAAAACATTAGGGGCAAAAATGTAATTTTTCCATAATATGATTTTTGGACTGAATTAAGCAATGTAAATATTAAATGAGTTAAATTTGTCAGTATAGATCAAGAAAAACGAAGTTCGAACCTAGATCGAGAGAAAAACAAAGTGTTTGACGATTATGTCAAATTCTACTATTTTTGTACCGAGGTAAGTTAGTTTGTAAATAATGCATTGTTATATTTATGTATTAAATGTTTTAATATTGTATGAATTGTGATTGACTCTTTGGACGTAATCGACAAAGTTTCGACAAGCAAGAATTCCCAGTTGAACCTTAGGAATAGAATAGGATACGAGTGACATGTCATTAGGAACCCATGTGTTTATGTGATCCAGGTGCTGGTCTCGTACGTCCTACCAGTGGCTGGATAGTCCGGCATGAGTTGCGAATACCTGACAGCTTGTGTGAGCAGGCCCGTGAATAGCTCAAAAACGAGCCCATATGTATTATGAGATGTGAGGTAGCTTTGGCTACATATATGGCACTTATGTGCAAAATTTCTGAGTATCCGTTAATATTCCGAGTGTTCAACGGGAATGTCAAAGTTGAGAAAGACTAGGGTTATGTTGCGAGTTGGTACAGGTATGTACGTAAATCCTATATGTAATGAGCTCGATATGTGATGAACCTTTGGTAAGGTTGTGATTAAGTAAGTTATGACTATAAGATTTTAATAACATTCATGCTAACTTTCATCATGTTAATTGTATGTTAAATGTGTGGTTATGATGCTTATTATTTGCATAGGAACTTACTAAGTTTTATAGCTTACTCCCCTTCCTTTCTTTTGTCTTATAGTGTCACCAAGCTAGCTCGGGGTTCGGAGACCATTGGAGATCCACTCACACTATCAACAATTATTTTGGTACCAATGATTTCAGCATTTTGAGTTATGGCATGTATAGGGGACTTGGTCATTTTGTTATGTGTCATAATTGATTTGGCCAAATGTGTTGGCTTATATTGGTTGAAAGTTCATTTTGTATAAGGAAATTTGAAATTGGCTACTATTGGTATAAGCAATTTATATGATGATTCCTTTCATGGGTGTGGGAATTTACATGAATTCAGTTGATGAGTATGTGATGTTTGTGTATGATAGATGGTAGCATGTGATTGATGTGTGGATGTCTTGGTTGTGGCTGATTTGGTTGTATGTAAATGCTTAAATTTGTGCTATGTTATGTTGTGTAGGTGTGTGCATAAAAAGGGTGGCAAAAAGGCTTGGTAAATAGCCTTATTTTTGTCTACACGGGTAGACACACGGGAGTGTGTCTAGGTGTAACGCCCCCACGCCCGAAACCGTCACCGGAGTCAAGCTTGAGGTGTTACTAAACTTATCTTACCTTTTAAACAACTCTAAACCACTTATTTTAATTTTCGGAATAAACTATTTTTCTGCATCATAGCTGCTTAAAAATTCATTTCTCGAGTTTCAAAACACGAAATTAAGATCCGTAAATTTTTCCTAAAACTAGACTCATATATCTATCTACTAATTTTTTTCTAGAATTTTTCACTAAGCCAATTAGTACAGTTTATTAGTTAAAGTTACCCCTATTTCAGAATTCGACTGCACTGACCTCTACTTACTTCGAACCACTTTTCTCCCTATACAAAATTAATATAACTATACCGTTTGTTTCTATTAAAACTAGATTCAATAAGTATTCTAAACATATAAATTACACCACCTAATTATTTTTTTACAATTTATGGTGAATTTCCAAAGTTGAAACAGGGGATCTAAAATTTTCTCTGACCCTGTTTCACTAAAACTCATATATCTCATAAAATATAATACCTTTACCTGTTTTACTTATTCCATAAGAAAATAGACATAATAAGCTTTAATTTCATATATTAGTCACCATCAAACCATGTCTCTACGATTTTTAGTGATTTTTCAAAATCACATTATTTCTGATACTTGAATCTGTTTTTAAGTTACTTTCACATTTTTCTTAGTTTTCATGTGATAGTTACTACTTATTCATACATACAATTAAACATGTATATCATCAGCCATTCTATTAGTTAATCACTAGCAAGTATTTACACATCATTCATTGATCATATCATATCAAAAGAAACCAAGTTCCTATACATGCCATACACAAAACTAAACGTCTAACTATACCAATGTGATTTCTTCGATAGTGTGATCGGGTCTCCGACGTTTCCTTCGATCCCGAGTGGCTTGATAAAAACTATAAGAAAAATAAAATAAAGAGAGTAAGCACTAGGCTTAGTAAGCTTACAAGCAAATAAATTACAACATTCAAGACATAATGAATGATTATACATAATGTCACCTAGCCTCATAAACTTTCTTTACTTCTCATTTTCTACCTTCTTCTTTACTTACTTACCTTCTTTCTTACCTGACCTTTCACTATTCATAAATATAATCTACCTTCCCTTTTGCTGATAATTCACTGTAATTTAACGTGTACAATGACCCATTGAACCACTCGGAATACTAAGGATCTTTGGGTCGTTCTGTCTATCAATATCACGCCAATGCCATGTCTTCGACATGGACTTACATGAATTATTCCTATCTCCAATGCCATATATATATCTAATATGGGCTTACATGGCTCATTCCTGTCTCCAAAGCCATATATCGATATGGACTTACATGGCTCATTTCTGTCTGTCTGTCTGTCTGTCAACCCCAATATCCTAACATTCCTAAGGTTCAAACAGGGCTTCCTAATGCTTTTTCTCTGTCACTTTGCCTTTAATTTGACTTTACATATTCTCATAAAATAAGTATATAAATGCTGAAATTTACAATAATAATGTAAAATAAAAGAATATTGCATTTATTTATCAGTAAACTTACCTCGTATGCAAAAATAGCTACTTTTACCATTTCATCCACAACTTGGTATTTTCTCCATTTTAGCTTGAATTTCAGTTTTCCTTGCTCTATCATTTAAAATATAGTCTAATTAGGACTCAAATTATTCAAATTGACCCAAAATCATATTTTGGCAAAATTACAATTTTGCCCCTAAACTTTGCATATTTACACTTTTGCCCCAAAGCTCGTAAATTAAACTTCAGCCTATTTTCTTATGTTTCATGACATGCTGGTCATTTTCCCTTCTATGGCAGCATCAAATTCATACTCTAACAAGCACTTATGACTATTAGGTATTTTTACCGATTAAGTCCTTTTACTCGTTTTGCTTAAAACTGAGTAGTACAAGTTGTCTAACATAATTTAAAACCTCATATTCTATCATAAAACACCAAAATACACAAATTTCACCTATGGGTATTTTTCCAAATATGAACCCTAACTTAAATTATTACTAGCATAAGCTTTATCAAAGTCAGGGACTCAAAACGTAAAGAACATTAAAAGCGGGGCTTGGAATCACTTACCATGGAGCTTGAAAGCTTGGAACAAACCCTAGCTATGGAGAACCCTTGAAATTTCGTCCTAATGAAGAAGATGGACAAAAATTGGCTTTTAATTTTGTTTTTAATTCATTTTACCCCTAAATGACCAAAATGCCCTTACTACTAAACTTTCAAAATTTCCTTCCATGTCCTAATTTTTTCCATGAACTTAAAATTGGTCAAATTGCTATTTAAGACCTCCTAATTAATATTCTAATTCAATTTTATGCAAAATACTTCTAGAACACAAGTTTTGCAATTTATTCAATTTACTCCCTAATTTCAAATTAAGTACCTTATGCATAGAATTTCTTCACGAACTTTTCACACAATCATGAAAACATATCATAGACCTCAAAATAATAATAAAATAAATTTTTCTACCTCGAATTTGTGGTTTCGCAACCACTGTTCCGTTTAGGCCCTACTTCGGGATGTTACACTAGGTCTTGTGTGACACACGGCTTGCCCCACGGGCATGTGCTTAGGCCGCGTGTCCCTTTCACTTTAATTCTGAGAAATAGAATGCTCAGAATTGAGCACACGGGCAGAGACACGGGTGTGTGTCTCAGCCGTGTGATGACACGGCCTTGGACACAGGCGTTTGAAGTCTACACCTATTTTATGAAAAACCATAAATTTTAAATTGACCTCACGGCCTAGCACTAGAGCGTGTAACTTGGCCGTGTGTCTTCAATTTGTTCTTGGGTGACAAACAGATAGTTACACAGGTTTGGGACACGGGCGTGTGTGAGCACACGGGCATGTCCCATATCCACACGGGCATGTGACCCCTATTTAGTGAAAAATTTTCAATGTATTGAAAAATTTTCTAAAGTTCTCGGTTTAGTCCCGAACCACTTCCACAGCATGTTTTTGACCTTGTAGGCTCGTATTAGGAACTTTATGATTGAACGTGAAAAGTTTTAATTTGGATGAAAATTTATGGCTTGGAAACGTATGTTTTCTTGTGTTTAAGTCTGGTAACACCTCGTACCCTGTTACGGTGTCGAATACAAGTTAGGGGTGTTACAATGGTTATGAAATAGCAATTTTGACTACTAGATGGATTAGAGTGTGAATTTGAGCATAGTTGATGTATGTGAATGAAAATAGGAAATGATACAATTAAATTCATGTAAATGTGATCATGTTTAAAGAGCTGAATGATACGGATATGAATTAAGGCCTGTATAAACTTAGTGAATGGTTAGGATGCAAATGACATGTCATTAGAGCTATTATCGTTTTGGGTGTTGGTCTTGGATGTCTTACCGATGACTAATGTCCTACATTTGTTGCATATATTTCACAACTTGTGTGAGAAGTATCTCGTAATATTATCATCCCAACCCATAGCTAGTGTGAGTAGGCCCATTTTCATAACTCATGTGAGCATTATATTCACAGCTTGTGTGAACATTATTATCCCACGTATCCAATGTTATTTCACTATAGTCCATTGGGTGGAAACTGGATATATGAAATGGAAATAACATTTGATTTAAGTACAAGGGAATGAATATGACATATGAATGCATGTAGTGTATATAGTATAAAAGCATGGATTATGATTTATGTTACGGTTGTGAATATGCTAACCTTGTTGTCTTGTGATTTGCATAGGACAAAGAATGCCATGTTTCCAAATTGTGTATATATATGTGATCAAAGCTTAGGTTATACTAAGATCGGTAAGTTATGTTTAAATTTCGTATGAACTTACTAAGCATTGTACTGCTTACGTTTTTTGTGTTTGATTTCTTGTAGATCATTGAAAATTTTGCAATCGGTTGGAAATCAAGTCAGAGCTCATACTATTTGTTAAATGATATTTTGGTTAAGTTGGTAACCTTATAGATATAAAAGTCTATATATATATGTAATGTTTTAATCTTGCTCCATATATTACATTTTACTGTATTAAGGAATTGATAGGTATGGCATTTATATGCAATGGTTGTTGTATGCTTGAGCTTAAATGCAACATTTGGGATGCAGTAGATTTTGAATTGGTTAAGTTATGTTATTTGGTCCAAAAGGTAAGTTTACGATAATTGCTTAAAAATGCTATGTTTTCGTATTCAAAATGGTAATTATGTTAAATGGTTTTGGTATGAGAATGATGGTATGAATGGTGATGAATGTTTGATTATAAATGTTTGAATTGAGGCCAATTGTGGCATATTGGTTAAACACATAGGATAGATGATTTAAGATTATGTTTTGGTATATTTTTTATGTTTTTGAATAGGTTGATTGATAATTTAATGCTTGCTTGTGACCTAAGTGAACTTAGGGGTAGGTAACTTGTTGGAAAAGGTTCATGTAGTTACACACAACCTAATACACGGTCGTGTGGCCTATTTCATTTAGGTGATATTTGGGATACATGACCACAGTTAGTTACATGGCTTGGTGATGGTCGTATGACTCGAGATTAAATGGAAATAGTATGTTAATCGATTTGACAACACGGCCATGTCACTTAGCATCAGACAACCTCAGCCTGTCACATAGCCTGGCCATACAGTTGTGTGACCCTTATTTACTGAAGTTTGTGTACTTTTTGTATAGTTTACAATTAAGTATTTGCATGTCCTCAGGTTGGTTTAAAGGCTTTCACAAGTCTATTTGAGACTTGGGTTGAGTATGAATGCTATGAAACTTGGTTGTATGAGATGTTTACATGAAATATTGTATGTTCAAGTGTATATACAAGTGTTATATGTTCTTTTTTCTTTTGTAGCATTCTGTAGCTTGGGTTTGACAATCAGATCGAGTTAGGGGTGTTACAAGTGGTGTCACAACGCCAGCCACAACCTTAAAGAATGAAGAAGTTAAGCCTGCCCAAGTAGCATGTCACTACACCAAAGACCATGGTCGCGACATTGAAGGACCAAATATATATATAACTTGTAGTGAACGGTTATGGAATAGCAATTTTGATTACTAAATGGATTAAAGCGTGAAGTATAATGTAGTTGATATATGTGAATGAAAACGGGAAATGATACGATTGAATTCATGTAAATGTGATAATGTTTAAAGAACTGAATGATATGGATATGAATTGATGCTCGTATCAACTTAGTGAACGGCTAGGATACAAATGGCATGTCATTAGAGTTACTACCATTTCAGGTGTTGGTCTTAGATGTCTTACTGATGGCTAAGGTCCTGCATTTGTTGTGGAATCTTCACAGCTCATGTGAGTAACATCGGGTAACATTATCATTCTGACCCACAACTCATGTGATCAAGCCTATTTTTACAACTCGTGTGAGCATTTACATTCATATCTCAAGAGAGCATTATATTCACAGCTCGTGTGAGCATTGTTATCCAGCGTATTCAATGTTATTTTAGCTATATAGTTCATCAGGTGGAAACTAGATATATGAAATAGAAATGACATATGATTTAAGTAAAAGGGAATGAATATGATATATGAATTCATGTGGTGTATATGATATAAAAGCATGGATTATGATTTATGTTACGGTTGTGAATATGCTAACCTTGTTCGGTTGTGATGTGCATAGGAAAAAAATGTCATATTTCCAAATTTTGTATATATATGTGATCGATGGTTAGGTTATACTAAGATTAGTAAGTTTATATTTAAATTTCATATGAACTTACTAAGTATTATATTGCTTATTTTTTATTTGTTTGATTTCTTGTAGATCATCGAAAATTTTACAGTCGGATGGAAATCAAGCCAGAGCTCACACTATCTATTCAATGACTTAGTAGATTTTTTATCATTTTGGGATAGGTTATAAGTGGCGTGTAAATAGGTTTCTCTGTTACATATGTTTATGTGTGAGTTGTGGTTTGAAATGATACATTTTTGTTAAATGGTATTTTGGTTAAGTTTGTAACCTTTTGGATATGAATGTCTATATATATGTAATGCTTTGATCTTGCTCCATAGATTACATTTCAATGTATTAAGGAATGGATAGGTATGACATGTATGTGCAATGGTTGTTATATGTTTGAGCTAAAATGCAACATTTGGGATGAATTTGATTTTGAATTGGTTAAGTTATGTTATTTGGTCCAACAAATAAGTTTATGGTAAGTTCTTAAAAATACTATGTTTTGGTATTCGAAATGGTGATTATGTTAAAATGGTTTTGGTATGAGAATGGTGGTATGCATAGTGATGAATGTTTGATTATAAATGTTTGAATTGAGGTGCCAATTGTGGCGTGTTGATTAGGCACTTAGGATAGATGATTTAAGATTTTGTTTTGGTATATTTTTTTTATGTTTCTGAACAGATTGGTTGATGATTTAATGCTTGCATGTGACCTACGTGAACACAGGGGTAGGTAACTTGTTGGAAAAGGTTCATGTAGGTGCACACGACCCGATACACAGTCGTGTGCTATACACAAGCATATAGTACAATCTTAAGGTCTGTTTGATTTAGTTGATATTTTGGATACACGGCCATAATTAGTTACACGACTTGGCAACACGATCGTCTAACTCGAGATTACACGACAATAGTCTGTTACATAGTTTGACAACATTGCCATGCCACTTAGCTTTACATAGTCTGGCCACACGACTGTGTGACCCTTATTTACCAAAATATGTTTACTATTTGTATAGTTTACAATTAAGTCCTTGCAAGTTCTCAGGTTGGTTTAAAGCTTTCGCAAGTCCGTTTGAGACCCAGGTTGAGTATGAGTGGTACGAAACCTAGTTGTGTGAGATGCTTACATGAAATATTGTATGTTTAAATGTATATACGAGTGTTATATGCTCTTTTTTATTTTGTAGCACCCTGTAGCTTGAGTCCAACGATCAGGTCGGATTAGGGGTGTTTCAAGTGGTATCGCAACGCCGGCCACAACCCTAAAGAATGAATAAGTTGAACCTGTCTAAGTAGCATGTCACTACACGAAAGACCAAGGTCGCAATACTAAAGGACCAAATAAGACAAATGGCTACATTGTCGAGGGTGTCGATACACCAACCCTTGACAAGGTAAATTTGTTGAATGGTATTTTGCAATCAAACAAGCTTCAAATGAAATTTTAAGTGAGTGACACCTTTTAGATTATAAAGAACACTTCATGACACCTTTTAGATATAGATTTTAAGTACTAGAGTTTTTAGCTTAGATTATTAGAAATTCTATTTAGATTTTCTTGCACTTATACTTTTCTTAGAAAAGGCATAGGGTCCTCATTGTACCTTTTGCATGAAATCTCGTATAGGGTTTACATGAAATCTTATATGTTTAAGTGTATGTTATATGTTTTATTTTCTATCGTAACATCCTGTAGCTCTGGTTCAACGATTAGATCGAGTTAGGGGTGTTGCACTTATGGTATCAGAGCTACATTTTATTCAGTTCTAGGACTAAACATAGCATGTATCAAGTCTAGAAATACATGTCACCTTATAACTTGTGATAGAGTGATGTCTCATTACTCAAATTGATTATGTTTTTCATATAGATAAAATATGTCGTTTGAATCCAACCAAGTTGATTTCGATGAAGTTGAAAGTAAAGTTTCGACTACAGAGCATGAGGTTTCTTAGAGTGAGCCCACCTTTGAGGAGCAAGTAGGTAAGACCCGTTGAGCTTTCTTTCGTATGATTATTGATTGGTTTACCAATTTTATGTGAGTAAATCCAATGGCTCAGCAACCTCGACCCTCTCTTGTACCTTACTCGATACCTTCTATTCCCATGGTTCAGATTAGGTATGAGTTCATAAGCCTTCTATTGATAAAATTCATAAATGTGTGGTTGAGGAATTTCGAGGTAAAGTAGACAATGATCCTGCTAGGGCCATACACTATTAGAAAACACACTGAGAGTATTAGATGAATTGATGTGCTCTCCTCAAGATTGCTTACAGTGTGTCATTTTGTTACTAAAGGAAGAAGCATATCAGTGGTGGATAACGTTAGCTATAGTAGTATCGAAAGACTGATTAAGTTGAGAATTCTTCCAGACTGAGTTTCAAAAGAAATACATTAGTTAGCGATATTTAGATAAGAAAAAGAAAGAATTCCTCGAGTCAAAACAAGGCCATAGGACAATAGTTGAATATGAAAGGGAATTCATTCGGCTCAATAAATATGCTTGTGAAATAGTTTCGATAGAGGTCGATATGTGTACTCGATTTGAAAAAGGCTTGAATGAAGAAATTTAGTTGCTTGTGGGGGCTCTCAAGTTGAAAGAATTTGTTGTGTTATCCAAAAGAGCTCAGAAGATGGAGGATATCAGTAAAGAAAAGAAAAAAAAGGTAAATTCAGAGTTTTGAGATATCGGTAAATGAAATTTGGTTAAATCTTTTTCCTCTCCCTCGAAGAAAATGAAAGAAACTTGTAGTCATTTTTCAACCCTGTCTTGATTTTCGGGAAGTGCTTGAGTGAAGCAAAGTATTCTGAGACCTTAAGCCACTTTTGTAGCTAATGTCGGTAGTGTTTGAAATGCTAACAAGCCTGAATGTAAGAATTGAAATAGAAATCATTTTAAAGAGTGTCGGTTGAAAGAAGGATCTTGTTTCAGATATGGTTCGCTAGATCATTTCCTTCAAGACTTCCCTGAGAGACCTGATCGAGACAGAGTTTAGAATATGAACAGAGTTTAAGATATGAGATCGGACGTTACTCCTTTGAGAGAAAGACTACCAAGAAATAATGGTAATATTGAAGGCAATAGAGGTGGAATGAAAGACACTACACTATGATCTAAGGCACAGGCTCATACTAGGGCTTACACTATCCATGCTCGTGAGGTTGCTTCAGCTCTCGATGATATCTCTGGTACATTTTCTCTCTTTGATGTTACTGTTTATACTTTGGTTGACCTGTGTTCAACTCATTCGTACATATGCACTGCATTAGTAAAAGATAAGAAAATAGTAGTAGATTCAATTGAATATGTGGTCAAAGTAACTAATCCACTAGGTCAATGTGTTTTAGTTGATAAGATTTGTAAGAATTGTCCACTGAGAATTTGGGATTATGACTTTCCGACTGGTTTACTTTGATTGATTCTATTATTAACTGTAGAAGAAAGCAGATTGTATTAAAATGTCAGAGCAATGAGATGGTTAATGTGGAAACAGATAGATGTGACTGTGCCACCAACGTTATTTTTTCCTTGTCAGCTTAGAAACTTGTTAGAAAAGGCTGTGAAGCATATTTAGCTTATATCCTTGATACCAAAGCTTCAAAATTGAAAATTGAGCTAGTTCTGACTATTTGAGAATTTTTTCATGATTTCCTACAAGAATTGCCAAGGTTACCACCAATCAGGAAGGTTGAATTCACTATTAAATTGGCACCGGGAACTTATCCGATACCTATTACTCTCTATAGAATGGCATCAACTGAATTAAAAGAACTTAAACCGAAGTTGCAAGATTTGTTTGACAAACGTTTTATTCGGCTGAGTGTGTCTCCCAGGGGTGCGCCAGTGTTATTTGTAAAGAAGAAAGATAGGTCGATGAGATTGTGTATTGATTACTGATAATTGAATAAATTCACGATTAAGAATAAATATACCTATCCCGCATTGATGATTTATTTGATCAGTTGAAAGGGGCGGGATTGTTTTCAAAAATCATCCTTTCTTAGGGATATTATTAGCTTAGGTTTAAAGAGACAGACATGTCAAAAACTGTCTTTCAGACCAGGTACGGAGTTATGTCGTTCGGGTTAAAAAAATGTTGCAGTTGTATTTATGGATTTAATTAATAGAATATTTCGATTGTATTTAGACAAGTTTGTTTTTGTTTTCATTGAAGATATATTCATTTAATCATTTATTCGAGAAGTGAGGCTGAGCATGTTTAGCATTTGAAACTCCCTAACCCAACTCGGTCACCGTATCCAGGTGCGGGTGTCACAAATGATTTGGGTTAACATTCCTGCTAAAATCTCACTAAATTCAAACCATATGGTATTAACAATTTAAAAATATAAACTTACAACAGGATTTAAATTTAATACAAAGTATAAAGTCCTAACTCCGAACATTAAGAATTCTAAGTACTACTACCTTTTTGCCCTATTAACAAAGTCCCTAGAGAAACCCTTATCCTATATGCATGACGCTTTCCATCAAGGCCCCTTATCTCAGCACGATCTGGCTTGGTCCTTCCTCTTTTTCCTTAGTTTACAAATCCTACAACAACAAGTCAAACCTTATAAGTCCATATGAACTTAGTGAGTTTCTATATTTGTAACACCCCTAACCCATAACCGTTTCCGAAATAGGTTAAGAGGCATTACCAGACATGTAACTCAATTCAAAACAATCATTTAACTAATTATCTCTCATTTCAACTACCATCATTCATTCACATTCAAAATGTACTTAATTCAATCATACAAAGTCTTAATCATGCATTTGGGACTAAATTGATAACATATAAAAGTTTCAGAAACTTAAAAAAATTTCAACTTTTTAAGTGTCACACGCCCTTATGAATAAGCCATGTACCTCATACGGCATTAGACATGCCCGTGTGTCTAAGCCATGGAAAAACAGGGCATACATACTGACTTATCCACACAGCCACAAGACACACCTGTGTGCCAGGTCGTGTGAAAATTAAGGAGCCTACTGACTTGGGTCACAAGGCCGATCACACGCCCATACGCCAGCCCGTGTGCCACACATGACCGATAGACACGCCCGTGTGTCTAGGCCGTGCCAAAACTGTAGGGTATACTGACCTTAATTCGTAGGGTACCCAGGGGGCACACGGCCGTGTAACATGACCGTGTGTCACACACGGCTAAGACACATGCCCGTATGGACAAAATAGGTCATTTGAAAAGCCAAATATGTCACCCTAAAACATAAGCATTTACATTCGTATTTGACCACATTTAAACAACTTAATTGGCAACCAAATTAACCAATTCAATACACATTATAAGCCATATCCAAACTTACCATTTACATGTCCATATACCTATATAACAACATATACAATTCACTCATCTAACATCCATATATCAAGACTTCTTTTGCATAATTTCATTCAAATTTTACCATACCAAAACATACCATCATTAAGCATATATATGCAATCCAAATGTGATACCAAAATAAGCCAAATCACATGGCTTAACTTATATACAAATTCATTCTCAAACCATGATACCAAAACATAACTATTACTATCAAACTAGCCTATACATGCCATATTTACATAAGTTCATAAGTTCAAAATACCAAACAAAAATTGGATAGTGTGATGTGCAACTCTGACTTGTCTGAAACGAGCGAGCTAACGAACCTCTATAAGACATAGAAAAAGAAACAGAATAAGCAATAATAAAATGCCAACAGTTTAATTTAACCATCACCTAATCACATATAATCATCACATGTTAGTCATTTAACTAATACATAAACCATTAACTACAATAATACTTCATATCTTTCAAAGCTCATACATTAGTCATTTAACTAATACATATACCATCTGTAACACCCCTTACCCGTGTTCGACGCCGGAATAGGGTACGAGTCATTACCGGACTTAATCACTAATCATCGTATAAAAATCGATTCATAATTTCACTCTAATTTAAAACTTTTTCAAAAACATTCAAGCTGTCCCTTAAAAAGAGCTTACAAGGCCCATATCATGTTTTAATTCAACGCACACATAGGCAAGCATGCACATTCATAAATTGCATCATTTAATTAATAACATAATCAAGACTATCTTCATTAAATGACTTTATACAATAGAGACCTTCAATTAACATAGGTCAGTATTTTAGGCCAACTCCTAGCAACTTAATAACAATTAAACGAGTCCCCATGCATGCCAAAGACTTAAAAATACTTTAAAACCTTTATATATCGATCCATAGTTTGATGGTGTGATTTAACCTCCGGCGACCTCCAACTCGAGCTAACATCTGTGGCACTATAAGAAAAAGAAAAGGAAGGGAGTAAGCATTATAGTTTAGTAAGTAAATATGTAAATATTAATAAAAAAATACATTATTATTCTTTAAACAAAGTCACAATATGTTCCCGGAATATTACCATCACAACAAACACATACTTTCACTATTATAATCATAAACAGGTTCAAAATAAGATGTCTAGCGGAATATCAGCAGTTAAATTATTTATTTCTAGAGTGACAGAACTCCAAATTACAATTTTTCTTGAAACTAGATTCACGTATATTATTACCATAAAATTTTCAGAATTTTTGGTCCAGCCAATTAGTACGGTTAATTCATTGAAGTTACCCCTGTTTCACTGCTCAACTGCCCTGACCATTCTTCACTACAAATCAATTTTCTCCTCGTACAGAATTCAAAGGATGTTATCGTTTATTTCATTTGAAACTAGACTCATTAAGGATTTCAAGAATATAAATTATATTCCCTAATTATTTTTGTACAATTTTTAATGATTTTTCCAAGTTAGAACAGGGGATCACGTAGTCATTCTAAACCAGTCTCTCAAAAACTTAAATATCTCATAATATAGAATTCCTTTGCTTGCTCTGTTTCCGTTATATGAAAATAGATTCATTAAGCTCTAATTTGATATCTCATTCAATCTCTGATTCACTTTCTACTATTTTTGGTAAAGTTTTTAGATTCCCATCACTGCAACTATCCTGAACAATTTTATTGTCAATTTTGATCTTTCACACTTCAATTGTATTTATCACTTACCCATAACAATCTTTCCAATTTCCAATCACATATCGAGCATTTTTCTCATAAGTTACACACGTATATACTTACATTTATCATCACAAAGTCATACACAATTTCATTTAATCAATTTCCCAGTTGAACGCTTCGGAATAATAACAGATACGCGATGATATCGCACACAGCCCACCTTTAAAATCGAAGCTCTCTTATACACATAGTGGCCTTCACTTAGCACCACTCATGTGACCTAGCTCAATTGTACACATAATTTTCGCTTTCTTGTACACATAGTGAACACTTAGTACCACCCATGTAACCTAGCCAGTTTATCTCATAGCTCTCTTGTCTACATGGTGTCCTTCACCTGGAACCACGAATGCGACCTAGCTACATATATCTTGTAGCTCTCTTGTACACATGGTATACATCCCGTATTACACATGTGACCTAGCTACATACCATCCGTATCTTTCAATTTCGAAGGTTCAAACGGGAAGTATCTCACTATCTAATACTTTATTCCATTCTTCCAATAGTCAATTATAATTCAAAAATCAGCTACAATACATAAAATATGCTGAAATATAAAAATGTAAATAAAGATAATGTAATATTTACATACAAAACGTAAATAAAGATAATGTAATACTTACATACAAACTTACATAATTTCTCATTTCCATGTCGAATTAATATTGAACATTTAAATCATCATAATTATACTTACTTTCAACACCTCGGCAATCATAGTAAATATATCAATATTACATTGAAGCATACATAAATTAATGCTTATTATAGACATGAACTTACCCTGATACTAAAACGGCCATTTTACTAACTTTCTCGATTTTCGATTTTTCTCCCATTCTAGGTTCAAATCTCATTTTTCAGGATCTAAAACATCATATTTTACTTATTTAATTAATGTACTATTTAAAACAGTCCTTAACTCAAACTTTGGCAAAATTACAATTTTGCCTTTAAACTTTTGCATATTTACACTTTTGCCCCTAGGCTCGGGAATTAAACTTCACCCCTTATTCTTATGTTTTATGACATGTTGATCATTTTTCCCTTCTATGGCAACATCAAATTCTCGCTCTAACACATAGTTATGAACAATAACAACTTTTACCGATTAAGCCGCTTTACTCATTTTTGCTTAAAACCACTTAGCAAAAGTTGTTTAACATAATTTCAGCCTTCATATTCTACCATAAAACATCAAAATAAACACATTTCACCTATGGGTATTTTTCCAAATATGAACCCTAGCTTAAATTATTGCTAGAATAAGCTTAATCAAGTTACCGAGATTCCAAAAACGTAAAGAACTTGAAAAACGGGGCTAGAACGGGCTTACTATTGAGCTTGGAAAGCTTGAAAACCCTAGCCATGGCTTCCCCCATGCTAATTTCGGCCTCCATGAAAAAGCTGAGTCAATTTTGGCTTTATTTTCCCTTTTTATTTCTTTTAATTACCAAATGACTAAAATGCCCTTAAGGCCTTTCTTTAAAAATTTCGTCCTATTCATGCCCCTTTTGTCCAAACGAAATATAATGGTCTAATTACCATTTAAGGACCTCCTCTTTAAACTCCCATTTCAATCAAGTACTTATGAATTAGAACATATATTTTGCAACTTTTGCAATTTAGTCCTAAAAGTCCAATTAAGCACTTTATCAGTAAAATTTCTTAACGATATTTTTACATAATATTTTAATCAATAAATAAACCTTAAAACTTAATCAGAATAATTTTTTTGACTTCAAATTCGTGGTTCTAAAACCATCGTTCCGTTTAGGCCCTAAATCGGTCACATAAACGATAAACTCGCAAATAAGCCATAATAGGCAAATTAAACATGCAATCTATAAAATTTCTTATCAATACTCTAACACATGCATCTAATCACTCGGTAAATCATAAAAATTAATCGAAATAAACTTTTCTATCTCATATTTGTGGTTTCGCAACCACTATTCCATTTAGGCCTTATTTCGAGATGTTACACCATCAACTACAATAATACTTCATATCTTTCAAAACTCATACATCATATATATAACTTTAATAACACATATAAACCGTAACTTGTCCATATAACATTATTTAGGCCCATTGAACATATTAGAACTTCAAAGGATAATCGAGTGAATAATGTCAGTAATCCGTCAATTCATCATCATACATGCTCTTTTGAGTCATGGTCGGTAAGCTCTTAATAAACTGATAAATAGTAAGCTCTATTGAGATGAAAATGGTAAGCTCTATTGAGCTGAACAGTAAGCTCTTTTGAGCTGAATCGGTAAGCTCTAATGAGCTAAAACAGTACACTCTTACGAGCTGTGGTGAGTCCGCAACAAATGCAGGAGCTCGACCAATACGGTAATATCAGTAACACGCTACTCGTATCCAATGAATTCACATAGTTCAAACAAGCTCGGTAACGAATACAATATATCATCAAGGCATTCATTTTTCAAATATTTCAATTAAGTACATTCAATTCAACAATGACAAGTATAGGAAAGTTCGATCCTAATTGTACGAACTTACCTCGTATTTGCTCGTATAACCATCGTCTACTCGTCTACCTTTCGTTTCCTCCTATCTAATTCCGGTATTTGCTTATCTTGATCTATATGATATCAAATTAACTCATTTAAACTTTCATTCAATTCAATTTAGCCTAAAACATTCGTTTTAGCTAAATTACAAATTTACCCTAGACTTTTAACTACTTTGCAATTTAGTCCTTAACACATAAAAATGCAAAATTGCACAATTAAGCCCTAACACAAGGTAGTTGAATTTCAATGGGATTCATATTAGCCCATATTTTCATTTTATTCACATTTTCAACCACAACATTTCTATCTTTCACAATTTAATCCTTAATTCTTATTTTTGTCAAAAATCACTTTATGAAACTTGTTCATCTAACACCAAGCTTCCATAATCTATCATTAAACATCAAAGAACTCAAATATTCAATAATGGCACTTTAAAAAATATGAACAAAATCAAAAATTGAGGTACGGGCTAGCTAGATTAAGCTGCAACAAGCTCAAAATCGTAAATATTATTAAAAACCGAGCTAAAATGAACTTACATGCTCAAGGTGAAGTGACCGAATGTTTGAAGCTTTAAAAATGGCTATTCTTTGTCCTTAATTTAGTTGATAAGATGAATGAAGAATGAAAATGCATTTTGTTTTATTAAATTAAACTTTATTAACCAAATTACCAATACAACCCTATAATAAATCATCATATATCATGTAATTCATGGACATGAATGTCCACTAACATTAACAAGGGTATATTATCAGCTTAAGGACTTCTACTATAAATTTCATAGCTATTTGAGTCATTTAACTAATAGATCTCATATTTTACGCATTACGCGATTTAGTCCTTTTTATCAAATTGAACATTTAAACAGTAAAATTTCTTTACGAAACTTCATATAATTAATCTATCATGCTGTAAACCTTATTAAAATAATAAAATAAATATTTTGACTTTAAATTTGTGGTCCCGAAACTATTATTTTGATTTGACCTAAAAACGGGCTATTACAATATTATTTGAAATTGGACCCCATCTTTCAAAGGTTTAAATAGAAAGAAACTAAAATAGATAGCTCCTTACTTGTACGAGTAACTTATCTTAATCTCGTCATAGTGGACTTTTCCTATTCTCGATCTTATCCACTGGCGGATAGATTGCTGAGTGATTAGCTTTCTGCCATCCTATCGACCTTCGATCAGCCTTGACTATTCCTCTGGTTGTCTTTCCATTTTCGCGGACCCCGTACTTACCTTTACCTATGTTCCTACTTTTCTTTTATTCTTGGAGGGGAAACCTTCTTTCCAACATGTTCTCAAATGGTAGTCCTATGACCTACCATGTCAATAGCCCTTGGGTCTTTTCCTTTTGGTGATCTTTCTATATCAATTTAGCCCGTGGCAGACTCTTTCCTTTTCATAATCTCGTATAAATTACTCACCTTCCTTCCATTGGCATAACTACACCCTGATGGACTAAACCTTGCTTAGTTTAATTAGTGATCGGATTACTTCTAGTAATCCACTTTAGTTGCTTTACCTTACCCTTAAGCGTAACACGCCCTTCTGCTACGAATCTTTATGACCTTCAATACCCAGCTGAATGTAGCTGTGTGGCCATCTGAGTTCACAATTTCTCTTTCATATCGCAACCTCGCATAACTCACCATTTTGCTGATACTTCCTCATTGGTTTCCCTTTTAAGAGGGATAGTCTTGACAAACATTTCTCTTTCATACCGCAACCCCTCTTTTCTTATAGGCTAGACCTACTTTCCTTATCTCACTTTACAACCCTCTAGTGGTTCTTAATGGTGGATCCTTATCTACGACCCTTAATTTGCTCTTGCATTAGTTTTCTTGTAAATTAAGCACAAATGGCTCGGTAGTTTGAATTACTAATTTCTGACAAGTTACCACCCTCATGTCTTTTCGGCTTCTGTGATTGCCATCTTGGCCTTATTTCCTCACTCTCTTTACTTTTATCATTAGTTGGCATATTTCTTTGACTCGCCAACTAATTAGTAGTTGTCTAAATTTCCATTTTCCCTTTCAATCCTTTTTCCTTGTTTGCGGGTTATTCCACAATTACTGTTCTGATCATCCACATGTGTTTATTATCCCAGCAAACTATCTTATGCTACCACAACCAAGCCATGGTCTTAAGCTTTATAATCACATAAGTACAACTCCAATCCTCATGTTTTCCATCTCAGTGGGCTACCCAGTGTTTGACGCCCTATCGGACAACCCCATGTGTAACATCTCGTCAGACTATCTCGTCTTTAAAGTCCTATTGGACTACCCCATGTTTAATGTCTCGACGGACTATAAGCAATGTCATAGTCTGTTTCAGCTATGGTCTTACTCTTTCTACCATCAAATTGTCTCTTGATACAATAGCATCTTTCAGCTATGGTCTTACCTAATAAAACCCTGTATTTATTGTCCCGATAGACTACCTGGGATGCCATAGTCCAACTATTATTTTATACCTTATATTCCCTATGTTTACTGTACCAACGGACTAATAGGATGCCATAGCGTCTTTCAACTATGGTCTTCATCCTATTTACCATGATGTCATGGCATCTTTCAGTTGTGGTCTTACTCATTTCAGTCATGATGCCATAGCATCTTTCAGCTAGGTCTTAATTATTTTAGGCATACAGCCTCCGATCGTTCCCATGGCCTAGCCATAATCTTTTATTCTTCTAATTTTATTCCACCCATTCCTCTATTTCACCATTCTATACATTGATGCCCAAACATCGTAGTGTCCCCTCTACAAGGCCCGGAGTTTCACTCTTCACTATTTGCACTCAACAATATCATATAGCACTATCTAACAAAATTACTCTTTCTCCCATTCCTAACTTCATCCAACCCATCATTTATCCTCTTTCTATATACGATACACATGTTTTCTGAGTAAAGCATCGTAGGATCATGCATATTGAACTAACATGGTGGACACTCATAACTCATACAAACTTTCAATATACTTAACATTTCTAAGTGGAGTGCAGAAACTCAACTGATGCCTCTTCGCCTTGTTTGCTTAGCTTTTCTGAATGCCAGAGCTTCCATTCTCCTAGTAGTTATGCAAGACAACCAAATCATGGGTTAAACCTAGTGCTTTCACTTTAAACCTAAATTTTCTAGAAACATGCAGAACCCTTAAAAATGATTTTTGGAAACTCTTAACTTTGTTTTCTAAGTCTTACATGTACCAAAGGGCTTAGAACCTTACCAGTTTGCTGGTTCCTCTACTTCTCCAACTTAAACCTCATGATCATCACCTCATGCAGAGCTTTTCATGATCACCGCTTTCTCAAAACAACCATGGAAGATGAAGAAGAGGAGAAAATGAAACAAACTAAGAGCAATTCATCTTAGGATTTATTTCTCAGTTATTTATAACCCTTTATGCGCAATTTCCAACTGCATATCAATCATTCATCTATAGTCATTTTCCCCCATTAAGAGACTAGCTGGTTCTAATTTAATCGAACTAGACTTGGTTCTCAACTAGGCTTTATTCCATTTCTTACTTTCCCTGGTTTTTCAATAAAGATCGCCAGTTTGCAGTCTCTTTCAATTTTAACCCTCAAGTGTTCTAAATTTCTACGTTTAAAGTATTTTAAGTGCGACAACTCTCCCACCCTAAAAAAGTTCATCCTCAGAATTTTCTGCCTTACCCATCCTATAGATACGGACTTAGAGAAATTCTTCTTTATTCCTATCAATTATTTAGCTTATTACTCCTCCTTTGTATACCTGTGTTATTCTCGATCCGCCCAATTTGTGAATCCTCTTAAGTACTTAAAAATTATGAAAACTCATTTATTGGTGGGCTTATAAACCTTCCCTCATTAGACTCACCCTAGACCATATCTTCGTTTAAGTCTAACTTTTGGGTGAATGCACAGTAATAAACACACTCTATCTATCATCCTCTTTTCTCAACGTCTAGTAGATAATCCCGCAATTTCCTAGCTCATTTATGTGCTAACCATTACCCACTTAATAGGTCAGTTCCATTCCTATCATAGGGTGATTAAGCTTGCCCACTGAATGTTTTCATTTCTATTATGGCGGAATACTAGGGCCACTTCTCTAATGCAAGTAGGTGTCCCATCCACATTGATGGTTTTGAACGTTTCCTTTCTTTTCATTAAATTTATCCATGACTCCCTAAACTCTCCTTTTGGTTATAAATAAATCAAATCTTTAGGAGGATTTCCACAACTCCTCACCTAACCACCTTTCTAGAGTGCGATTCTCTTACGACTACAACTTTAAGATTTCAAAAATAAATCCTCTACCCCCTACCTTCTTGGTCTATTTACCAATTAAATTCTTCATAAAATCCAAAAGCAAGGTGGCAATCCCTTACTTTCAGGGATACAATCACTGAATATGATATGGTAGGTTACGCGAAATTTCAAAAAAGCTATTTTCCTTTACTTATTTCTGTTCTTGTAGCAAATCAAGAAAAGGTTTGTCTGGGTGACATTAATAACTACCTTCTTCCCCTTCGAAGGAGTTGTCTACTCATAGGCGATCACACATCCTCGTTTTCGATCAACCTAGAATGTGGCAAGCACCTGCCTCCAAACCTGAGGGAGTTCCATTCCTCAGCTTCTCAAATCCCCCCTTGGGCTCAACTCATTATGACTCCTATGACATGGTGGGTAGACCACATCAGCATCATTCATCTCCCCTCCTTTTCCCATGCCAAAGGTTCATCTCTCCACCTGAACAGCCCTATTAACTTCCTTCCATTATTAGCAATGTGGAAAAATCATTATTTTCCCTTTAAGGTGGAAGTAAAGTCAAACTAGCTGGACTTAAGAAGGTCACACTTTCTAGAGAACAATGAGGCATACAACTCCCTAGATTCATAGGAATTTGTCTGGTAGATATAGGGATTTACCCATACTCTCCTCTAACTCCTAAAAGAAGATTGAAAGAAGAAATTCGACGACTCCCCCATCAAGAATTTAAGCAGAGCCATTCCCACTTCTATTAAGAGACTGGTCAGAAAAAGGTGTCAACATCATTACGGTGGTTATCACACTAGGGGATCAAAACAAAATATTTTCCTTTTTAACTTCCCCTCAGACTACCTCGTATTTAACGTCCCATTAGACTACCCCACATTTAACGTCCAGTTGGACAATCAACGATGCCATAGCATCTTTCAGTTATGGCTCTACTCATTTCAGTCATGATGTCATAACATCTTTTAGCTATGGTCCTACTCATTTTAGTCTTGATGTCATAGCATCTTTCAACTACAGTCTTAATCATTTTAGGCGTACAATCTTCTATTGGTCCCATGGCCTAGCCATGATCTTTACTCTTCCAATTTCATTCCATCCATTCATCTATTTCAACATTCTATACCTTAATGCTCGAACACCGTAGTGTCTTCTTCGCCCAAGCTTTGCTTCTCACTATTTGCATTCAGCAATATCGTATGGCAGTATCTAATAGAATTATGATAAGTCATAATTTATACATATTTTTATCCCATGCTTAGCACATTTTTGGATGAATTAACATTAGATTTATGGAATTTGATGCTCCTAATCCTTTAATTTCATATCTTATACTTAGGTGAGCATAGGAAAGTAAAAAGAACAAGAAACGGGCCAAAAACAGAGAAAATAGGCCTACATCGAAAATCAACACGGCCTGGACCTCCTCACACGGGTAGAACACATGCCCGTGCCATTGTAGCAGGCTTGAACACGGCTTAAAATAACCTCCACACGGGCGTTCTATTTCTTAGCCTTGACCACGGCCTGAAGTAATCGCACACGGGCATGTCACACAGGCGTGTCCCTGTCGAGCCCAAGTTGAGTTCTATTCGGAAAAGGGCAATTTGGAGGGCTAGAAAGCATTCTAAAGCCTATTTAAAAGACCCTAAAGGAGAAGTGAACGGAGACAGAGAGTAAGAAGTAAGGAATTACTCGAAGAAAGCCGATTGATCCATCTCGGAAGCCGGATTCACCTCCAAAACTGAAGATCTCCCTTCAATTTCCTTCAGGGTTTTTGGGTTTTCTTTATGTTTTGTCATTATTATTCTTCTGAGATGTTTTCTTTTAGTATCATGAACTAAAACCCCTAAATACCTAAGGGGGATGAAACCTAAGACAGATCTTGTTAATATTTTCTGAACTATATGATAAATATTTGATTTGTTCTTAATTATGATTTTAACTCTTGTTTGAATATTCCAGAATATTGATCAAGTATTGATGTGCTTATTCGGAGGATGAATAGTCCCTGTCTAAGAGTAGATCATTCATAATTAAGCGGAGTTGCATGCAATCCTAGAGATAGGACAACATAAATCTGCCAGATTAGAGTCAAATCTAATAAGGGAATCTATAGATCGAGTTAATGCAAAACTAGGGGTTTCAATTAGAAAGAAATTTTAATTAATCAACCTAGGGTTAGACGTTATTAGTCTTGAATAGAGATAATAACATAACTTAGGGATTTCCACGGATCAAGTCAAGTAAATAAATCGTCTGGTTCAGAGTCAATTAACAAGAGAAGTCTAGGTGGATTCTTCCTTGGGTGTTGTCTAAATCAATCAGTTTTACCAAAAGTATTTCCCCAATTTATTTTTTGTGCATTCTTAGATTAGTTAATTAGTTAGATAAAACAACCTTCATTATTCTTAGGCTAGATAATAAAAAGGAAGTTAATACTAGTACTTTTAGTTCCTTTGGGTTCGACATCCGGTCTTGCTAAAACTATACTATTGTTCGATAGGCACACTTGCCTTCATCGTGATAATAGTTAGTTCAAGTACGATTAATTATAAATTTTAAAACTTATTGCGAGTGACAATCAAGTTTTTGGCACCGTTGCCGGGGAGCTAAGATATTAGGAACACTCAATTTTTATTACTTTAGCCATTATTTATTATTATTTATTAATTTTGTTTTTATTTTTAGTTTTACTAAATTTTCTTTTATTTTCTTCTGACAGGTTTTCATAGTTTATGACTAGAAGAAACCCGTCAGGACCATTACTCTTTGATAGTGAGATTGAAAGCACAGTTCACAGAAATTGAAAAGAAATTAGGAGAAGCTTACAATATATAGAGGAAGGGCAAGAGGAAGATACTCCAACTACAACCGAGGAGATGGCTGATAATCAGAATAATCTGCTACCTCCTGCGATTGCTACTGATCCAATAAATCAGAATCCTGCTCCTCGTACTTTGTATGATTATGCTAAACCTACTTTAACAGGAACTGAATCGAGTATAGTTAGGTCTGCTATTGCTGCAAATAACTTTGAACTAAAACCTAACACAATTCAAATGATACAACAGTTTGTTCAGTTTGATGGTTTGCAGGACGAGAACCCAAATACTCATTTGGCCAATTTTCTGGAACTTTGCGACACATTTAAAATCAATGGCATTTCTGACGATGCCATTTGTAACACCCCTAATCCCGCATCCGTCGCCGGAAGGATTTAAGAAGTATTACCAAACATGCAAGAAGTTTCTTTTAATTATTATCGGAATATTCCATTTGAATACCAATAGAACCGAATTCCATTTATACATCAGACAAGTAGTCACTTTAATATAACAATTATCTCGATTCATTCATAGTTCAATTCGATCAAAATATTTAAAAGATTAATTATATATCAACTACCATACATATTAACTAAGTAGAACTTATATAATAACTTAACAAGCCATTTTCGCATGGCTATATATATACACACCAAAAGATACGTATTAACATCAAAAGTCAATCCTATACATGCCATTTTTAAAGTTCAACTACAAGGTACCAAGTGGGCTTGGATAGTGTGAATGACTTTGTCTTTGAAATCCCCGAGGTCGATAGCTAACGAACGAGATCTATAAAACAGAGAATTTCAAGAACAGAGTAAGCATTTCGATGCTTAGTAAGTTTAAGTAATGAAGTCATCTACAACTAAAACATAACATTCATAAGATAAATAAATACATAACATAAAACTCCATGATCATGTTACCTCACACTTCAATCATTATATTCATACGCACAGAGTCAAACGACTAAATTTCATTGTAGTCAAACATTTCATTACCTCGAATAAGCTAAATATTTCATGCAACCCTAAGATCCGACCGGAGTTCACAATTCAATTGAGCGAGTACATTTAAAACCAAATCAACCTATACAATGTATATATATACTTATAAAACATACCTTATTCTCTTAGAAGTTCGAGCGTACTTAATTGGAATTATTACGGTAGTATCACCAATTTCGAATCAAGACTTACGAATGTCTGGATTTAGCTTGAGATGTAGCAACTAGCACGAATGCCTTCGGGACTTAGCCCGGATATAACAACTAGCACGTATGCCTTCGGGACTTAACCCGGATATAACAACTAGCACGAATGCCTTCGGGAATTGACTCGGATATAACACTCACGCAAGGTCTGCGGGTCTTAGCCCGGATGTAGTTTCTATTTATCATGCATATGTCTTATCATCTTAACACATTTGTATTTCATTCACATTACTAGAACACAAGCACAACAAGCTTAATAACCATTTCCACTTTCGGCTCAATAGACCCGTATGAGGGTACGGTCTCGATTTGCCATTCAACACAATTTCAATAACTATTCAGTTACAAATCATAAGTACAAGCTATTTATCCCACTACATAAATCAAGTAGAACCATTATGCCATAGACTAATTGTTATGCTTAAATATGATCAAGATTTATCAACTCATAGACTAAGTTCCATTACTCGAAGACTTACCTTGGATATACTTGAACGATGGCAAAGTGGCTACTCGGCTACTTTTTCCTTCCCCTTATCTGAAATTGTCCCCGTAAGCTCTTGAGCTTAAGTTCAACAAATTTAAACTAGTCATTAATCGACTATTAAAGCATCACTTTAAGAATATAATACATATAGATTCGGCTTTCACACATATAGATTATAGTAAGCTTTATAAAAATTGATAATTAATTCATTAACAAATTTTCTTTAATGCTTACAATATAATTACAATTTCCCTATAAGTTAACTTCCTGAGCAACAGCCAGTAAAGTATTTCTAATTGGAGTTATGAAACTCCAAATTGATTGCCGTAAATTTTTCTTGATAGAAGACTCATTCATCTATTATCCATAAAATTTTCATAATTTTTAGTTTAGCCCAACAATACCAGATTTTTCTTAAAGTTCACCTTGTTTCACTGCTTGACTAAACTGACCATTCTTCACTATGAATCAGATTTCTCAATGTACAGAATTCAAAATGTGTTCTCACTTATTTCATTTGAAACTAGACTCATTAAGGAATCTAAGCATATAAAT
Source organism: Gossypium anomalum (assembly GCA_025698475.1). Lineage (NCBI taxonomy): Eukaryota > Viridiplantae > Streptophyta > Magnoliopsida > Malvales > Malvaceae > Gossypium > Gossypium anomalum. Next base: position 49,442,792 of record CM046963.1, read on the forward strand.
TTTATCTTAAGGGCATTTTTGTACAATTTATACTGATTTAATAAATACAGAACAGGAAATCTAGTAGTCATTTCGACTCAACCCCACAATACTTCAAATATCTCAAGATCGGTAACTCTTTTGTTTCTATAGTTTCTTTTGTAAGAAACTAGACTCTTCAAGCTTTCATTACATAATTTATCCAGCTTCTAACTCAACTCCTACAAATTATGGTGATTTTCCAAAATCACCTTACTGTTGCTGTCCCCAAGCAGTTTAATACTAAATCACTTTTTCAAACATTCCTAGTATACATTTTATTCAAGTATGTATATTAACAATCGAATTTATCAAATAACTATCTATAAAATTCACTTCAACATTCTCAATACAATACATGGTGTTCAAACCCTTATTCAAGTTCAAAATTCAAGCTAATACACACATATATATACACTAGAAATCAATTGTTAACATTTATATTTCACCTTAATAGCTAACTTAGCAAACCTTATTTTAACCTACAATTGTTCTTAACACAATTAAAGCATCGTCTTCATTCCATCCATTAAAAATGTATACATTACCCAAATACCTAAAATCACATTCGGCCAAGGAACACAATTTGTTAGCCGATTCTTCTCCATTTAGCAACTAATGCCCAATGTGCTCATTTGTTAAACTCTCATTCACCTATGTACCATTTTCCATCCAAATAACATGAACAACAACCCTTTCATGAGCATCTTTCTCTTAACCAATTTCTCATGATACCAACCAAAATTCAAGATTTGGACATGGGTTAACTAAGGAACTTGGTAACTAATTCAATACATTCAACAATTTCAAAAGCTATTAAGAATTTCATACCTTAACCAAGACTAGGTGTGACCAAATGCTTGTTTTCCCCTTCCCCTTTCTTCTTAGAGTTTCGGCCAAGGAAGCTAAAAGATGAACACAAATTTTCTTTCTTTGTTTTATTCATCTAATTAGTTTAACTCCTATTTTTATTTATTATTTTTTTATACTACTAATACATTATTTTATTAATATAACAAACACATAATGCTTATCATCATTGTCATGGCGGCCACTATTCTTAAGTGGGGGAAAATTGACATGCAAATACACTTTTTTGACATTATGCACAATTAGGTCCTTATACATTAACCTATCACACTTCAAAAGTGTCTCACCTAAGTCCTATTGAATAAATTCACATGCAAATGACCAAATCAAAGCTTGAAACTTTCACACTTGTATTTAATCACTTCATAAACATGAAATATAACTTATAATTATTTTTATAGCTCGGTTACGTGGTCCGAAACCACTTCCCGACTAGGGTCAAATTAGGCTGTCACAACTCTCCCCACTTAAGAAATTTTCGTCCCAGAAAATCTTACCGAGTAAATAGGTTTGGGTATCGTTCTTTCATAGAGTTTTCGGTTTCCCACGTAGCTTCTTCGATCCGTGTTTGAGCCATAACACCTTTACTAACGGAACCCTTTTGTTTTGCAACTCTTTCACTTCACGAGTTAGGATACGAATCGGTTCTTCTTCATAGCTCATATCGGCTTGAATTTCAACCGGAGGATTTATTATATGTGAAGGATCGGATGCGTAACGTTGAAGCATCGAAACATGAAAAGCGTTGTGAATCTTCTCGAGATCCGGGGTAAAATCAATCTATATGCCATGGACCAACTCGTTCGGATATTTCATACGGCCTATGAACCTCGGACTCGGTTTGCCCTTACGGCCAAATCGAGTATCTTTTTCCAAGGTGAAACTTTAAGAAATACCTTGTCTCCCACCTGATACTCAATATCTCTTCGTTTTAAATCTGCATACGACTTTGACGATCCGACGACGCCTTGGACTTTCATGAATTATTTTTACTTTTCTTTCAGCATCTTTAATCAAGTCAACTCCGAAAATTTTACTTTCACCAAGCTCGGTCCAAAACAATGGTGTACGGCATTTACGACCGTACAAGGCCTCGTAAGGTGCCATCTTAATACTTGATTGAAAACTATTGTTGTAAGTGAATTCAATCAAAGGTAAATACCGTTCCCATGAACCACTAAACTCAAGGATACAACATCTCAACATATCTTCAAGTATCGAATTATCCACTCAGATTGACCATCAGTCTGTGGATGAAAAGCGGTGCTAAAATGTAACTTGGTACCCAAAGCTTCTTTGAGTTTCTTCCAAAATCGCTAGGTGAATCTCTCGATCTCTATCCGACACAATAGAAATAGGTACCGTGCAATCTTACAATCGAGAAACATACAATTCAGCTAGTTTATCGTTGAATAATCCGTGACGTCACGGAAATAAAATGAGCCGATTTAGTTAGTCTATCAACAACAACCCAAATCGCATCTTTCTTACTTGGCGACAATGGCAAAACCGATACAAAATCCATCGTAACTTTCGATCCCATTTCCATTCGGTATCATGATCAATTTGGAGTAAACCTATAGGCACTTGATGTTCCGCTTTCACTTGTTGACATATTAAACACTTGAAACAAAATCGAAATGTCTCGCTTCATGCCATGCCACCAAAATCGCGTCTCGGTCGTTGTACATTTCGCGTGCGGGGTGAATTGACATTCGGCTACAATGAGCTTCGTTTAGAATCGTCGAAATAAGTTCTGAATTTCTTGGAACACACAACCGACTTTTGAACCTCAAACAATCGTCATCATCAACTTGAAACTCTGACTCCATACTCGAAACACATTCAACCCGTTTTGCAACCAATTCTTCATCGACTTCCTGAGCTTCACGAATTTGATGAATCAACAATGGTTTGGCCTTTAATTCTGCTACCAACACATTGTCGGATAGAATAGACAAGTGTACATTCATTGCTCGTAAAGCAAACAGTGATTTACGACTTAAAGCATCCGCAACCACGTTAGCCTTTCCCGGGTGATAGTCAATAACAAGCTCATAATCTTTTAACAACTCAAGCCAACGTCTTTGTCTCAGATTCAAATCTCTTTGAGTCATCAAATATTTGAGACTTTTGTGATCCGAATATATATGGCACTTCTCACCAAACAAATAGTGACGCCATATTTTTAAAGCAAAAACAATGGCAGCTAGCTCGAGATCATGAGTCGGATAGTTTTTCTCATGCGGCTTCAATCGTCTTGATGCATAAGCTACCACTTGACCTTCTTGCATCAATACACAACCCAGCCCAAGTAAGGATGAATCACCGTAAATGACAAATTCTTTACCGGATACGGGTTGTACTAACTGCTGGGGCTTGGTCAAATAAGTTTTCAATTGATCAAAACTTTTTTGACATTTCTCTGACCAATCGAACTTAACATCTTTCTCAAGTAATCTCGTCATTGGTGTGGCTATCATTGAGAAACCTTTTACAAAGCGCTCAGAGTAACCCGGCAAGTCCCAAAAAGCTCGGACTTGATAATATTCCTTGGGGCTTCCAATCGAGTATGGCTGAAATTTTGCTCGGATCAACTCTAATACCCGATGCGAGATACCACGTGTCCCGAAAGCTAACTTCTCTTAACCGAATTCACATTTCTCGAACTTAGCATACAACTCGTTTATCCCGTAAAATCGCAACACTACTCTCGGGTGCTCGGCATGTTCAATTTCATCGCGTGAATAAATCAAGATGTCGTCTATAAACACAACCACAAACTGGTCCAAATATTGTCGAAAATCCGATTCATCAAATCCATAAATATCGCGAGGGCATTTGTAAGCCCAAGCGGCATCACTAAGAACTCGTAGTGACCGTATCTCGCGTTAAAGCGATTTTGGGTATATCTCGAGTCTCGAACTCATGGTGATAATAACCCGATCTCAAATCTATCTTTAAAAACACCGAGGCTCCCTTTGGCGATCAAACAAATCGTCAATACGTGGCAACGGGTATTTATTCTTTATGGTCACTTTATTCAATTGACGATAGTCGATGCACATTCTCAAGGTTCCGTCCTTCTTTTCACAAACAAAACGGTGCACCCTAAGGTGAAAAACTCGGTCGAGCAAAACCTCTATCCGTCAACTCCTTGGTGAGTTTTTAATTCTTTCAATTGCATTGGCGCCATACGATACGGATCCATTGAAATTGGTGTGGTACTGTGTACCGGTTCGATGCGAATTCAACTTCTCGAACAGGTGGTAATCCTGGTAACTCCTCAGGAAAAACGTCTGAATACTCACAAACTACTGGCACCGATTCAGGCTTCTTTTCTAATTCCTTACTATTAAGTACATACGCGAGATATGCCTCACACCCCTTTTTAACATATTTTTGGGCCAGCATCGAAGATATAATTGGTGGCAACCCGTTCTTATCAGTAGACTTAACTCGGATTATCTCGTTGTTTGCGCATCTCAAATCAATAGTCTTCTTTTTACAATTCACAACTGCATCATGGACGGTCAACCAATCCATACCGAGGATAACATCAAATTCATCAAATGGTAAAAGCATCAAATCAGCCGGAAAATAGGAACCTCGGGTTGCTAGGGGACATTTCTTACACACCTTATTAACAAATACATAATGACCCAAAGGATTTGACACTCGGATTACGAACTCAGTAGACTCAATAGGTAGAATCTTACTGGATGCTAAAGTCTCACATACGTATGAATGAGTAGAACCAGGGTCTATCAAAGCAATTACATCAGTATCAAAGAGAGTAAAAGTACCCGTAATAACATCTGGCGAAGAAGCATCCTCGCGTGCGCGTATAGCATAAGCTCTAGCAGGAGCACGAGCCTTAGATCTGGTTGTAGCATCTCTAGATCCTCTCGACCATCGCTAGCATCCCCGCATTTCTAGATGGTCTACCCTCAAGCGATAGCGACCCGGTTTCCCACTCTGTTTTACATTTTGTTCGAGACGGTCTCGGGCAATCCTTAATAAAGTGGTGGTGATCCACACTTATAGCGAGGAGCGATCATGGAATCTACAACACCCGAATGCCATTTACCACAATCGACACTCTGTCCTATCCCGAGCGATCATTTCCCACTGCGGCAATCAAGAAGTGACTCGCGTACTCACAGGGGTCGTTCACGATCTCGTCTGGAAAAACCGAAGTGTCTTTGGATCGGCGAGAATCGTCTCTAAACCTCTTCGATAAGCTGTTGAAAAGGCTTCCCGAATATCTCTTACGAAACTCTTTAGCTCCCATTTCACTTTTCTTTTCTCCTTCTTTGAGTTCTTGACTTTGCAAGCTCGTTCGACAAGTACTACGAACTCTCTAATTTCTAGAACACCAACATACAACTTTATATCTTCGTTCAAACCATCTTCAAAAGCGTTTACACATTCTGACACGAAGAAACACATTCTCGAGCGTCATGGCTGGCTAAGCCTCACAAACTTTCGTTCATAATCGAGAACAGTCATAGAACCTTGTTTAAGTTCAAGAAATTCCTTTCGTTTTTGATCAATAAATCTCGGGTGATATACTTTTTTTTTGAAACTCGGTTTGGAAAAACTCCCAAGTTACCCGCTCTGGGCACAACAGAAATCAAAGTATTCCACCAATAGTAGGCGAATCACGTAGCGAGAGAGATAGTACACTTTAGGCATTCTTGGGTGTGCAAGATAATTCATCAAATACCGGATAGTATTATCCAGCAAAATTCACTTGCTCGGCATCGTCGCTATCTGTAGCCTTAAATTCGAGAGCCCTGTGCTTTGATTCTCATCAAGCTGGGGGCTTGCTTAACCTCATCATCGATTGGTTACCGGAGGTCTGTAGAAAGCGCGGGGATGTATTAGTCGGGAGTGGGGTTGTGGAGCATACCAGTATTATTTCGAATGTATTGGTTAAACCAATCATTCATCACATTATAAAAGGCTTGTCTAGCCTCGTCATTTTGGTTGCTTGCCACGGGTTGAGAGTCCTCGGCGGCGCCGTCGCGTCTTGCGAGAGCGAGCGCTACACTCTCCACATCGTCACTACCGCTCGATTGGGATCGGGATCCATTTCTAACAAAACACACATTTAAACTATCAGAAATCATCACACTATCGTATTAACACCAAATGGCATGTATAGTTAGACTCACACATGCTACGTTAGTCCTAGAATCGACTAAACCGTAGCTCTGATACCAATAAAATGTAACACCCCTAATCCCGCATCCGTCGCCGGAAGGATTTAAGAAGTATTACCAAACATGCAAGAAGTTTCTTTTAATTATTATCGGAATATTCCATTTGAATACCAATAGAACCAATTCCATTTATACATCAGACAAGTAGTCACTTTAATATAACAATTATCTCGATTCATTCATAGTTCAATTCGATCAAAATATTTAAAAGATTAATTATATATCAACTACCATACATATTAACTAAGTAGAACTTATATAATAACTTAACAAGCCATTTTCGCATGGCTATATATATACACACCAAAAGATACGTATTAACATCAAAAGTCAATCCTATACATGCCATTTTTAAAGTTCAACTACAAGGTACCAAGTGGGCTTGGATAGTGTGAATGACTTCGTCTTTGAAATCCCCAGAGGTCGATAGCTAACTAACGAGATCTATAAAACAGAGAATTTCGAGAACAGAGTAAGCATTTTGATGCTTAGTAAGTTTAAGTAATGAAGTCATCTACAACTAAAACATAACATTCATAAGATAAATAAATACATAACATAAAACTCCATGATCATGTTACCTCACACTTCAATCATTATATTCATACGCGCACAGAGTCAAAACGACTAAATTTCATTGTAGTCAAACATTTCGTACCTCGAATAAGCTAAATATTTCATGCAACCCTAAGATCCGACCGGAGTTCACAATTCAATTGAACGAGTACATTTAAAACCAAATCAACCTATACAATGTATATATATACTTATAAAACATACCTTATTCTCTTAGAAGTTGAACGTACTTAATTGGAATTATTACGGTAGTATCACCAATTTCGAATCAAGACGAATGTCTTGGATTTAGCCCGAATGTAGCAACAGCTAGCACGAATGCCTTACGGACTTAGCCCGGATATAACAACTAGCACGCACGCCTTCAGGACTTAACACGGATATAACAACTAGCTATACGAATGCCTTGGGAATTGACCGGATATAACACTCACGCAAGGTCTCACGGGTCTTAGCCCGGATGTAGTCTCTATTTATCATGCATATGTCTTATCATCTTAACACATTTGTATTTCATTCACATTACTAGAACACAAGCACAACAAGCTTAATAACCATTTCCACTTTGGCTCAATAGACCCGTATGAGGATACGGTCTCGATTTGCCATTCAACACAATTTCAATAACTATTTCGATTTACAAATCATAAGTACAAGCTATTTATCCCACTACATAAATCAAGTAGAACCATTATGCCATAGACTAATTGTTATGCTTAAATATGATCAAGATTTATCAACTCATAGACTAAGTTCCATTACTCGAAGACTTACCTTGGATATACTTGAACGATGGCAAAGTGGCTACTCGGCTACTTTTTCCTTCCCCTTATCTGAAATTGTCCCCCTAAGCTCTTGAGCTTAAGTTCAACAAATTTAAACTAGTCATTAATCGACTATTAAAGCATCACTTTAAGAATATAATACATATAGATTCGGCTTTCACACATATAGATTATAGTAAGCTTTATAAAAATTGATAATTAATTCATTAACAAATTTTCTTTAATGCTTACAATATAATTCTAATTTCCTATAAGTTAACTTCCTGAGCAACAGCCAGTAAAGTATTTATAATTGGAGTTATGAAACTCCAAATCGATTGCCGTAAATTTTTCTTGACAGAAGACTCATTCATCTATTATCCATAAAATTTTCATAATTTTTAGTTTAGCCCAACAATACCAGATTTTTCTTAAAGTTCACCTTGTTTCACTGCTTGACTAAACTGACCATTCTTCACTACGAATCAGATTTCTCAATGTACAGAATTCAAAATGTGTTCTCACTTATTTCATTTGAAACTAGACTCATTAAGGAATCTAAGCATATAAATTTTATCTTAAGGCCATTTTTGTACAATTTATACTGATTTAATAAAAACAGAACAGGAAATCTAGTAGTCATTTCGACTCAACCCCACAATACTTCAAATATCTCAAGATCGGTAACTCTTTTGTTTCTATAGTTTCTTTTGTAAGAAACTAGACTCTTCAAGATTTCATTACATAATTTATCCAGCTTCTAACTCAACTCCTAAAAATTATGGTGATTTTCCAAAATCACCTTACTGTTGCTGTCCCCAAGCAGTTTAATACTAAATCACTTTTTCAAACATTCCTAGTATACATTTTATTCAAGTATGTATATTAACAATCGAATTTATCAAATAACTATCTATAAAATTCACTTCAACATTCTCAATACAATACATGGTGTTCAAACCCTTATTCAAGTTCAAAATTAAGCTAATACACACATATATATACACTAGAAATCAATTGTTAACATTTATATTTCACCTTAATAGCTAACTTAGCAAACCTTATTTTAACCTACAATTGTTCTTAACACAATTAAAGCATCGTCTTCATTCCATCCATTAAAAATGTATACATTACCCAAATACCTAAAATCACATTCGGCCAAGGAACACAATTTGTTAGCCGATTCTTCTCCATTTAGCAACTAATGCCCAATGTGCTCATTTGTTAAACTCTCATTCACCTATGTATCATTTTCCATCCAAATAACATGAACAACAACCCTTTCATGAACATCTTTCTCTTAACCAATTTCTCATGGTACCAACCAAAATTCAAGATTTGGACATGGGTTAACTAAGGAACTTGGTAACTAATTCAATACATTCAACAATTTCAAAAGCTATTAAGAATTTCATACCTTAACCAAGACTAGGTGTGACCAAATGCTTGTTTTCCCCTTCCCCTTTCTTCTTAGAGTTTCGGCCAAGGAAGCTAGAAGATGAACACAAATTTTCTTTCTTTGTTTTATTCATCTAATTAGTTTAACTCCTATTTTTATTTATTATTTTTTTTATACTACTAATACATTATTTTATTAATATAACAAACACATAATGCTTATCATCATTGTCATGGCCGGCCACTATTCTTAAGTGGGGAAAATTGACATGCAAATACACTTTTTTTGACATTATGCACAATTAGGTCCTTATACATTAACCTATCACACTTCAAAAGTGTCTCACCTAAGTCCTATTGAATAAATTCACATGCAAATGACCAAATCAAAGCTTGAAACTTTCACACTTGTATTTAATCACTTCATAAACATGAAATATAACTTATAATTATTTTTATAGCTCGGTTCTGTGGTCCCGAAACCACTTCCCGACTAGGGTCAAATTAGGGCTGTCACACCATTCGCCTTCGACTATTTCCCTTTTCACTAAGGAATAAAGCTAAACAGTGGTTGAACTCATTACCACAAGGGTCAATCACTACTTGGGAACAAATGACCGAAAAGTTTTTACTCAAATATTTTCCACCTACTAAAACAGCTAAACTAAGGAATGATATATCTTCTTTTTTGTAGATGGATTTAGAAACTCTATACGATGCATGGGAGAGATACAAGGACCTACTGCGAAGGTGCCCTCATCATAGGTTACCTCTGTGGCTGCAAGTTCAAACATTTTACAATGGTGTGAACCACTCGACGAGGCAAATAATTGATGCAGCCGCCGGTGGAACCATCAACAACAAAACACCTGAAGAGGCTTACGAATTTATCGAAGAAATATCACTAAATAATTATCAGTAGCAAGTCATGGGACTAAGCCAACCAAAATAGTAGGCGTTTATAACGTCGACTCGGTTAATATGCTAGCAAATCAGGTAGAACTTTTGAATAAAAAGATAGACGGTTTGCTTGGTTCCGCCCAGGTACATCCAGTGATGAGGTGTGATTCAAGTGGAGGAGGCATACACACAGAATATCAATCCTTCAATCCTACAACTGAGGAGGAACAAGTCCACTATATGGGTAATAATAACTCTAGACCTCAAAATAACCCATACAGTAATACGTATAATGCAGCTTAGAGGAACCACCCAAATTTCTCATGGGGTGGTCAAGGAAATCAAAGGCCACAAAACCCTACGGGTCTGCAGCAACCACCCTATCAACAGGAAAAGAAGCCGAACCTTGAGGAGATGCTAACAAAATTCATCTCGGTGTCAGAAACTCATTTCCAGCATACCGAGGTAGCACTTAAAAATCAACAAGCGTCGATCCAAGGGCTCGAAACTCAAATAGGCCAGCTTTCAAAATTAATTTCTGAACCACCACAAGGTAGCTTTCCAAGTAATTCTGAACCTAACCCAAGCGAACAACTCAACGCGATTAACGTTCAAGGTGAAGAAGGATTAGTTAAGCCTGAACCAAAACTGAGGCAAGGAATTGTGGTAAGTAAAGGTAAGGATAAGGTAGACCACAGTGAGCAGAAATCGGTAAGTATAGAATACAAACCACGTTTGCTATACCCCAATGTGACAAGGAAAGACCGCTCAGGTGAACAATTTGGTAAATTTCTTAAACTACTAAAGAAATTACAAATTAACTTATTGTTTATTGAAGCTCTTTCGCAGATGCCGAATGCAATGAAGTTCCTAAAGGAGATTTTAGAGAATAAGTGGAAGTTGGATGAGGCGTCACATGTGGAATTGAACGTAGTTTGCTCAATCATTCTACAGAATAAGCTACCCAACAAGTTGAAAGACCTAGAGATTTTTTATGATTCCTTGTTTAATTAGTAGTTTAAACGTTAAAAATGCTTTGGCTGATTTAGAGGCTAGTATTAATGTCATGCCCTATAAAATATTTAAACAACTATGTCTCAGGAAACCCAAACAAACTAGGATGAGCATTCAATTGGCAAATAAAACCATTAGATTTCCTAGGGGTATCATTGAAGATGTACTAGTAAAAATCGATAAGTTTATATTCCCAGTTGATTTTGTTGTTCTAGATATAGAAGAGGACAGTGACGTGTCTTTAATTTTAGGAAGGCCCTTTTTAGCGACTGTTAGAACCATTATTGATGTTGGTACATGTGAACTAACACTTCGTGTGGGTGATGAAACAATCACTCTTCAAGCTCGTAATTCGAGTAACGAGGGTGGTAGTATAAATCATGTTACTAATACTGATCATGTGGTGCATCCTTCTTTGCAGGAAACACGCTCAGAGAGTGTAAATGAGCCATGTTTATGTAACAACAAATGACCTATCAATGAAGAACGAAGGCTACGGATCGAGGAACTAGATGAAAGACGGACACAGAAACCGAAAGAACATGATAAACAAAAAACCACACCATGACGAACTCGATTTTTCACCAAATCAACTTAAGGTTGGGAACAAGGTACTATTAGATGCAGCAGACCCTCGTATTGCCACTTCTGAACCAAATAAAGAAATTCCTCTTACGGTACTTAGCATTTTTCCATACGGTACAATCGAGGTAACACATTCCTAATTCGGCACGTTTAAGGTAAATAGTATTCGTTTAAAACCATATGTTGATATAACTGATAGCAGAAATGAGGAGTGTAAACTCCTCGAACCACCATGACCGCGTAAAATCGAGGTAAGTCTAGCTTAGACTATAAATAAGCGCTTCTCGGGAGCCAACCCGAGCACTAACGGTATTAAATTCTTTAAATTTTAGTGCTTAACACCTAACTCACTAACTGAGCTTTTGAATATAGGTTTTCCAAACCCACACGGCTAGGCACACAGGCGTGCTTTAGACCGTGTGAGAAGAAGACAATTTTTCCCCCAACACGGGATGCAATATGTTACCACGGCCATGCGACATGGCCGTGGGAAATCTTGCCAAAACAATACGGGCGTGCGACATACCTGTGTCTTAGAACCTTGGTTGAAATTGAGAAACTAACGCGGGCGTGCGACACGCCCGTGCCCAACTCCCGTGGTCGACACTGTCAAACTAACACGGGCATGGGCCTACATACACAGGCGTGGGAGAAGCGAATGAAGCAGGCCACGGCCATGTGCACCAACACGCCCAAGGAACATGGGCGTGGACCCACTGTCAAACACACCCAAATCTGAAAAACACGAAACACACGGGCTAAAAATAAAGGCACACGGGCGTGCCCCACGGCCGTGTGCCCCAAAATCTATATAAACCCCTTACTATTCCTCATCCCCTTCCCCAAAATCCCTAACCCTAGTTGCTGCGACTTCTACATGCCCCCCTGCCACGCCCGTATGCCGACCTCAACACCATTTCTGATGCCCAAGCTCCTTCCTCTTGCGTTTTTTTACTCTTTTCTCTCTATTTTGTTCAAATATTTTACTTATTTCATGATTCTTTTTGTTTCATTTGACTATTTTGAGTGAATATTCATAGCCATGATAGTAATACTTATAATCTTTACTAGAAGTTTGCCATTTTTAGTCAACACATTATGCTACATTCATCCATTTTTCTTGTTTCTATGGATTTCATGCTATCAAACCCATATGCATTCGTTCATTAGATATTTCCGTTAGCATTATTCTCGTAATCCTATCCATAATATTGACTTGATAGCTTTGGTTACTTTAGTATATTTTTCATCTATCACGTGAGCCCCATGAAGTATTTTTATTGAAATTTGATTTTTTATTACAGGTATACAATGTCAACCTCACGTGGTAAGAAAACAGCTGGCTCCACCTCGAAGAAACGAAAAGGAGCGTCATCTTCATCGGCTCCTACCACGGAGATCAGACACTTGTTGCTTTAGTTTCCTGTGAGACCCCAGGAAGAACTCTTTCAGATACTTCGTGCCCGACCCCTAGGTGTAGGCTGCTGCGTTGACTAGGCCGCACTTGAACAAGTCCAACTTGCTGACGCAATTCGGGCCCTCTTCACCACCGACCCTTAGGGGCTTTTCTTTGAGATCGTCGAGCCGACGTATCTCACGCTCACGATGGAACTCTGCTCAACTTTCCATCTTCAGACAGTGATGACTAACTTTGATGATCCTGGAACGGTCCAATTTTGCCTCGGCAGTTTAGTCTGCCAGTTGAGTTTTCCAGAGTTTGATTTCGTACTAGGCCTATACACGGAGGAGTTCATGGAGGAGAACGACCTCAACACTCTCAACCGCCACATCCATTATTCTCCTTCACAGTGCTGGAACACTTCAGTCCCTGTCTCGGCCAGCTATGATCCTAGCCGCTCCAAGGCATCGGCTCTCACCCCATCCTTAAGGTACCTATATGCCATTTTAGCTCACAGATTGACAGGACAGCGAGAGAGCACCGGCGTCCTCAACACTCACGACACCTATTTTCTATGGTGTATGGTGCATGGGCACGTCTTCGACCTCGCCTATTTCATTGCCCTCGCCATTCGCCATCAGACGAAGCGGCATCAGAAGAGGATCATCTCTATTGGCCCCTATGTGACTCGATTGGCTCAGCACTTCGGGCCCCTCAACACAGCGGCACAAGTATCCTCCCTCACTCTCATTGGCCAGATGTCTCCACAAGGCATCTCGAGCATGCTACATATGAGGATGATCGAGAAACGACGTGGAACTTACCCTTCTCAGTATCGCCTCGCCCAATCAACCGAGGAGGAGGCCTCCGATGACATTACTGGTGATGTTCCTCCACGACATGAGGACCCACCATCTCAGCCACCACCTATCCATCATCCAGTTCATGCAGCGGCTTCATACTCTGACATCTCTGAGCACCTTACTCGATTTGAACAGCAGTGTTTTTAGCCTTTTGATCACATTGATGCTACTCTACATCAAATTTTTCAGCACTTCCATATCTTATCACCACCATCACCTCACGAACCATCCGACGATGACTATGTTTAAAGATTTTTTATTTATTTTTTATTCTCACTTTTATCTTTATTTATCCTCTGAAAGTACTTTTTATTTTATTTCCTTTTGATATTATTTTATTTTTTTAGTTTTTTTAAACAATTTATAATTTCGGCTATTTCATTACGAGCAATTATTCTTCTTTATATTTTCTAAAAAGTTCCTAATTCTATCACAGTTATAAAGAGCCCCAAAGCTCACTATTCCTTAGGAACTTGAAACTCCACTGGAAAAGGTTCTCCACGACTGCCATGCCTTGCTTAACCATGACCATAGCTACGACGAGATATAATATTCTTTTGGCGCAGTACTTGTGGAACTCAACCTCTACCACCACCGAAATATTCTCCTCCACTCTACATAACTCCAACCCAAGGATTTCATCCATGTAACATTCAGGAAGTTTCAAGTCTCTCCCTATCTTATGATCTTATGTCTATATTTGCCACTAACTTTATCTTTGTACATTGAGGACAATGTACATCTTAAGTGTGGGGGGTCAACTATATCACTATCAGAAAAATTCCTGAATTTTGTCTTGTTCTCTTATAAATCCCTCATATCATTATTAGAATGAATTTTGATTAATTTATAATTTTTGTTGATATGTTTTGAATTAAAACATAGGCATTCATGCATTGATTATTTACACTTTAAGACATTAGAGAATCAAGCATGATAAGTTGATTTTTGAAAATTTAAAATTTTTAGGTTGTTTTCCCAAGTTTAGGTATTATCTTGAATTGAAATCCACATTTTTAAACATCAAAAAGCCATAATTTTTGTGAGATTTTAAACCTTTAGAGCATCTATTATTTCTTTCATGCTCACTTTTATTGTTTCTTTGAGTGCATCAATATCGAATTGTTATTCTAGAACTTGCTTGATTATGTATGTCAAGACCACACCATTTGATTTGATATGTCAAGATGATAGAGGCACTTAGGTTTAACCCACTCACTCTATAAAAGCCTACCTTCACAATTAAACCTTAGTGAACCCCTTTGAGCCTAATATCTCATTCATTGATTTACCCTCAATATTAACCCATAACTCATTATTGTTGAAATCCCCTCAATTAATTTTATCCCTATTTTTTTCGAGATTTGATTTGAATAAATTGCTTAGCTATGTTTATCTTTGGTAGTTAGTCTATGTTATTTGATTTGTTCTTAAAAAAATGATGATGAAATTATATAATGCTTGTGTTAAAATGATGTTATCCAAAAGAAAAGCTCAATTATAGGTTATCTAAATTAAGGATATAATTTGTCAAAGTTTTAGTATTTTTTTAGTTAAGTAATTCTTCAATTCAATCTCGATTCTAACCTTCTCCTTCAGCTTGTGACCTGGTTACAACCCTATAAAAACCTTTTGATTGATGTATCATCTTAATATATAGTGGTGGTGATTTGATTTTCATGCAAGCCTATGGTAATAACTTTTCATAGTGACTATTGAGTGCTAAATTCATTGTCCTTAAACACCTCGAGTGATTTGAGTGAATTGTTAAGTGAGGATGTTAAACTCTGTGATATTTTAAATCAAAGGTGATTGCTTAGATAAGGGGAGATGCCTATGTTTTTCATGATAAAATGCTCAACTTGGAATGTTTGAAACTTTAATGTTCTTCTAGTTGAATTCTCAATGTATGATTGCTTATGAATTATTTTGAGATATTATTTATGGGAATTATAAGTTGAGAAAAATGACTTCTTGATGGTGAACTGAGGATTTTGCTTGAGGACAAGCAAACGCTTAAGTGTGGGGGTATTTGATAAGTCGTAATTTATAAATATTTTTATCCCATGCTAAGCACATTTTTGGATGAATTAACATTAGATTTATGGAATTTGATGCTCCTAATCCTTTAATTTCATATCTTATACTTAGGTGAGCATAGGAAAGTAAAAAGAACAAGAAACGGGCCAAAAACGGAGAAAATGGGCCAACATGGGAAATCAACACGGCTTGGACTTCCTCACACGGGTAGAACACACGCCCGTGCCATTCTAGCAGGCTTGAATAGGGCTTAAAACAACCTTCACATGAGCGTGTCTATTTCTCAACCTTGACCATAACCTGAAGTAATCGTACACGGGCGTGTCCCTGTCGAGCCCAAGTTGAGTTCTATTCGGAAAAGGGCAATTTGGAGGGTTGGAAAGCACTCTAAAGCCTATTTAAAAGACCCTAAAGGAGGAGAGAAGGGGGACGGAGAGTTGAAAGAAAGGAATTATTCAAATAAAGCCGATTGATCCATCTCGAAAGCTAGATTCACCTTAAAGACTGAAGATCTCCCTTCAATTTCCTTCAGGGGTTTTTGGGTTTTCTTTATTTTGTCATTATTATTCTTCTGAGATGTTTTCTTTTAGTATCATGAACTAAAACCCCTAAATACCTAAGGGGGATAAAACCTAAGACGGATCTTGTTAATATTTTCTGAACTATATGATAAATATTTGATTTGTTCTTAATTATGATTTTAACTCTGTTTTGAATATTCCAGGATATTGATTCAAGTATTGATGTGCTTATTCGGAGGATGAATAGTCCCTATCTAAGAGTAGATCATTCATAATTAGGCAGAGTTACATGCAATCCTAGAGATAGGATGACATAAATCTGCTGGATTAGAGTCAAATCTAATAAGGGAATCCATAGATCGAGTTAATGCAAAACTAGGGGTTTTAATTAGAAAGATATTTCAATTAATCAACCTAGGGTTAGACTTTATTAGTCTTGAATAGGGATAATAATATAACTTAGGGATTTCTATGGATCAAGTCAAGTGAATAAATCGTCTTGTTCAGTGTCAATTAACAAGAGAAGTCTAGGTGGATTCTCCCTTGGGTGTTGTCTAAATCAATCAGTTTTCCCAAAAGTATTTCCCCAATTTATTTTCTGTGCATTCTTAGATTAGTTAATTAGTTAGATAAAACAACCTTCATTATTCTTAGGCTAGATAATAAAAAGAAAGTTAATACTAGTACTTTTAGTTCCTTTGGGTTCGACATCCGGTCATGCTAAAACTATACTATTGTTCGATAGGTCCGCTTGCCTTCATCGTGATAATAGTTAGTTCAAGTACGATCAATTATAAATTTTAAAACTTATCACGAGTGACAATCAAATTACTCTCTCTCCCATTCCTAACTTTGTCTAACTCATCATTTATCACCTTTCTATATGCAATACACATGTTTTATGAATAAAGCATCGTAAGATCATGCATACTGAACTAAAATGCGGATACTCATAACTCATACAAACTTTTAATATACTTAACATTTCTAAGTGGAGTGCAAAAACTCACTTGATACCTTTTCTCCTTGTCCACTTAACTTTTTCAGACGCCAGAGCTTCCATTCTCATAATAGCTAAGCAAGACATCCAAATCATGGGTTAAACCTAGTGCTTTCACTTTAAATATAAATTTTCTAAAAACATGCATAACTCTTAAAAATGGTTTCTAGAAACTCTTAACTTTTTTTTTCTATGTCTTACATATATCGAAGGGCCTACAACCTTAACAGTTTATTCGTTTCTCTACTTTTCCCACTAAAACCTCCAGATCGTCACTCCTTGCAGAGCTTTCCATGACCATCGCTTCCTCGAAGATTCCATGGAGGATGAAGAATCGGAGAAAATGAAATAGACTGAGAAGAGTTCGTCTGAGGATTCATTTATCAGATATTTATAACTCTTCATATGTGGTTTCCAACTGCATATCAACCGTTCATCCATAATCATTTTGTCCCCCACTAAAAGACTGACTAATTCTAATTCAACCGAACTAGATTTGTTTCTCAACCATGCTCCATTCCATTTCTAACTTTTCCTGGTTTTTCAATAGAGATCGCTAGTTTGCTGTCTCTTTTAATTTTAACCCCTAAGTGTTCTAAATTTTTGGGTTTAAAGGATTTAAAGTGTGACAACATTTGAGTATTGTGCTTCAAACATTACGAGAGAAACAGTTGTATGTGAGATTCAGCAAATTTGAATTGCTATGCAAAGTCAAGTTTTGGGTCATGTAGTATCGACAGGCGGTATACGAGTTAATCCTAGCAAGATTTCAGCTATATTGAGTTGGAAACCTCTAAAATATATAACTAAAGCAAGAAGTTTCTTAGAACTAGCCAATTATTAAAGACATTTTGTCAGAGGTTTCTCGATAATTGCATTGTTAATGACTATAATATTAAAAAAAGACATTAAGTTTGTCGTGGAGTGAAAAATGTCAACAGAGCTTTGAACTATTGAAAGTGATGTTAATAGAAGCTCTCTTATTAACTCAACCAGAATTTGGAAAAGAATTTGTGGTATATAGTGATACTTTACTCAACAGTTTAGGTTGTATTTTGATGCAGAAAGGTAAAGTTGTGGCTTATGCTTCTCGACAATTGAAACTGCACAACAACTATTCGACACACGATTTAGAGCTAGCAGCTATTGTGTTCGCCCTAAAAAATTAGGTGACATTATCTGTACAAAGAAAAGTGCCATGTCTTCATTGACCACATATGTTTGAAATATGTAATGTCCTAAAAAGAGATGAATTTGAGACAAAGTAGATGGCTAGAATTGTCGAAAGAATATGATTTGATCATTGACTATCACTCGAGGAAATCCAATATAGTTGTAGATGCCTTGAGTCAAAAATATTTATTTTCTTTGAGAGCCATGAATTCACATATGATGTTTGGAAGTGAAGGTTCGATTTTGGCCGAATTAAAAACTAAACTGATATTTTTGCAACAAATCCATGAAGCGCAGAAAAATGATATTGAGTTGAATGCTAAATGTGAACAGGTTGGAAAAGTGCAAGATATCAACTTTAGTATTGGTGTTGATGGTAGTTCGTATTTCTAGGGTAGATTATGTGTGCCAAAGAATTCTGATGTCAAAGGAGAGATTTTGCGATAAGCTTATTGTAGCGCTTATTTGATTCATCCTAGTAGTAACAAAATGTATAGTAACTTGAAAAAACAATACTTGTGGACTGGTATGAAACATGAAATTTCAAAATTTGTGGCTAGATGTCTGATATGTTAACAGGTGAAAGTCAAACATCAAGTTTCGTTAAGATTACTACAGCCTATTATGATTTTAGAGTGGAAATGGGAATGAGTCACCATGGATTTTGTGTCAGGGTTATCGTTATCGCCGAGAAAGAAAGATTTGATATGGGTTGCCGTTGATCAATTAACTAAATCGCACATTTCATCCATGTACGTACAAATTTTACACTTGAGAAGTTAGCAGAATTGTATATTTTTGAGATCATCAAACTGCATGGTGTATCGTTGTCGATTATTTCTAATCGTGATCCAAGATTTACCTCTAGGTTTTGGGGTAAGTTACATGAGGCTCTAGGCATTAAGTTGAATTTTAGTACAGAATTTCATCCATAGACTGAGTTTCGTCTGACAGTACAATTTAGATACTTGAGGATATGCTTCGATGTTGCATTCTTGAATTTGAAGGTAATTGTGAAATTTTTCTTCTGTCAATTGAATTTTTTTATGACAATAGTTACAAGTCGAGTATTAAAATAGCCCCATACGAAGCTTTATATTTTGAAAGAGTAAAACTATGTTGTACTGGACTGAATTAAGTAATAAAAAGATTTCTAGGACAGACTTGATCCGTGAAACTGAAGAAAACGTTAAGGTTATATGAGATTGTTTGAAAGTTGTTTCAGACCGTCAGAAATCGTATGCCGACTTAAAGAGAAAAGACATCAAATTTCAAGTTGGTGATAAAGTGTTCTTGAATGTATTGCCTTGGAAGAAAATTTCCTTTAGGGGGAGAGTTGTAACAACCCATTTTTCAGTAGTGTCTTGATTGGTGGTTTTGGGACCACAACTCCGACCAGTGAATTAGTAAATATTATTTATTTAATATTTACGAGTCTAATAGAATGTCATATTAAAGTTTGGTTCAGTGATTTTGATGTTTGGTTTGTTAATTAGGTAAAAAGGATAAAATCGTAAAAGCTGCAAAAGTTATTCGCTATTAATTAAAGGTGTTAAATGCTTAAATAAGCATGATTGGATGGCTTTAAATGGAAATTAACTATATTTTGAAGTGTATGGATGGTTAATGGTTATTATTAAGTAAATTATATGTTAAAAATATATGTTTAATTAATGAAATTATATGTTAAATAATAAAACAAAAGATAATAATCATCAAATTCATTTGGTTGCCACCGAAAATAAACAGATCAATTGGTAGATAAACACGGAAAGGGGAATTTTGCTAAGTAGTCCTTGATGTTGTGCTTGCTTGCTACTTTTTTGGTTTAAGTAAGTTTGTATAATACTTGGTTAAATTATAAATGTATGATGTTTTGGTAAAATATATATAACTTGTAGTGAACGGTAATGGAATAGCATTTTTTGTTACTAGATGGTTTAAAGCGTGAAATATATCATAGTTGATGTATCTGAATGAAACTGGGAAATGATACGATTGAATTCATGTAAATGTGATAATGTTTAAAGAACTGAATGATATGGTTATAAATTGAGTCTTGTATGAACTTACTGAATGGCTAGGATACAAATGACATGTTGTTAGGGTTACTACCATTTCGAGTGCTGGTTTTAGACGTCTTACTAATGGCTAAGGTCATATATTTGTTGTGAAATCTGCATAGCTCATATGTGACGCATCGCATAACATTATCATCCTGACCCGCAGCTCATGTGAGTATGCCCATTTTCATAGCTCATGTTAGCATTGTTATCCCACGTATTCAATGTTATTTTGCTATAATTCATCGGGTGGAAACTGGATATATGAAATGGAAATGACGTCTGATTTAAGTAAAAGGGAATGAATATGAAATATGAATTCATGTGGTGTATATGATATAAAAGCATGGATTATGATTTATGTTAAGGTTGTGAATATGCTAACCTTGTTCAGTTGTGATGTGCATAGGACAAGGAATGCCATATTTCCAAATTTTGTATATATATGTGATCAATGGTTAGTTTATACTAAGATTGGTAAGTTATAAATTTCGTACGAACTTACTAAGTATTGTGTTGCTTATTTCTTGTAGATCATTGGAAATTTTATAGTCGGATGGAAATCAAGTTAGAGCTCACACTATCCATTCAACCACTCAGTAGATTTTTTATCATTTTGGGATAGGTTATAAGTGGCATGTAAATAGGTGTATTGGATACATATGTTTATATGTGAGTTCTTGTTTGAAATGATACATGCTTGTTAAATGGTATTTTGGTTAAGTTGGTAACCTTTTGGATATGAAGGTCTATATATATATATATATATATATATATATATATATATATGTAATGCTTTGATCTTTCTCCATAGTTACATTTTAATGTATTAAGGAATGGATAGGCATGACATGAATGTGCAATGGTTGTTGTATGTTTGAGCTTAAATGCAACATTCAGGAGGAATTAGATTTTGAATTGGTTAAGTTATGTTATTTGGTCCAAAAGGTAAGTTTATGGTAATTTCTTAAAAATATTATGTTCTGGTATTTGAAATGGTGATTATGTTAAAACAGTTTTGGTATGAGAATGGTGGCATGAATGGTGATGAATATTTGATTATAAATGTTTTAATCGAGGTGGCATTGTGGCTTATTGGTTAGGCACTTCGGATGGATGACTTAATAATGTGTTTTGGTATATTTTTTATGTTTTTGATCGGGTTGATTGATGATTTAATGCTTGCTTGAGACCTAAGTGAACTTAAGGGTAGGTAACTTGTTTGAAATGGTTCATGTAGGTACATACAGCCTGATACATGGTCATGTGTCATACATGGGCAATAGCATGGTCATGTGGTCTACTTCATTTAGGTGATATTTGGGATACATGGCCATGGCCACATTTAGTTACATGGCCTGGCGACACTGCTGTCTGACTCACGATTACATAGCAACGTGTGTTACATGGTTTGCAACACGGCCATGTCACTTAGTCAGAACGACCTCGACTTATCATCACACGGCACCGCCATACTACGTGTGTGACCCTTATTTACTGAAATTACTATACTTTTTGTATAGTTTACAATGAAGTCTTCGCACGTTCTTGGGTTGGTTTAAAGGCTATCACAAGTCCGTTTGGGACCCGAATTGAGTATGAATGCTCTGAAACTTGGTTGTATGAGTTGCTTACATGAAATCTTGTATGTTTAAGTGTATATACGAGTGTTATATGTTCTTTTTTTCTTCCATAGCATCCTGTAGCTCAGGTCTAACGATCAGATTGGGTTAGGGGTGTTATAAGTGGTGTCACATTTCCAGCCACAACCCTAAAGAATGAAGAAGTCAAGCTTGTCTAAATAGCATGTCACTACACCAAATACCATGGTCGCGACACTGAAGGACCAAATAAGCCAAATTCCTACATTACCGAGGGTGTCACAACACTAATCCCCGACAAGGCAAAATTGTAGAAGAGTATTTTGCAGTCAAACAAGCATCAAATCAAATTTTATGTGAGGGAGAAGTTGTCATTTATCGGTCATTTTGTGTCAGATTATAAATAACAATTCATGATGTAACACTCCTAACCCGTAATCATCGCCAAAATAGGTTAAAAGGCATTACCGGACTTGTAACTCAATTCAGAACAATCATTTATCTAAAATAATCTTATTACAATCAGTATCATTCATTCACATTCAATATATACCTAACTCAAGCATACAAAGCTTAAATCATGCATTCAGGACTAAATCAGTAACATATTAAAATTTTGAGAACTTAGAAAAATTTCAACATTTCAAGTATCGCACACCCGTGTGAACAGGCCGTGTGCCTCACACGGCTAGTAGACATGCCCGTGTCTTAAATCGTGTGAAAACAGGGCATACATACTGACTTGTGTCACATAGTCAACGACACGCCCGTGTGTCAGACCCTGTGAAAACTGGAGAGGTTACTAACTTGAGTCACACAGCCAACCACACGCTTATGTGTCTAGCTCGTGTGCCCTTCGAAATGGCCACACACGCCCGTATATCAGGCTCTGCCAAAACTACAGGGTATATTCACTTATCAACACGGCCAAGTCACATGCCCGTGTGCTAGGTCGTGTGCCATTTAAAGGGGTATACTGACTTGTACCACACGGCCAATCACATGCCCGTGTGTGAGGCTGTGTGGGGCATATTGACTTCCATTCCATTTCACACCAGGGGACACACAGCTAAGACACGCGCCCGTGTAGACACGCGCTCGTGTCCCTGCCCGTGTAGACAAAAATAGGCTATTTACAAAGCCATTTTTTAACCCAATATAGACAAGCATAAATGACCATATTTCACAACCCAATTAGAAAACATTTAAAAACCATTCCATATATAATATATATACAATTCAACTTGATATTCAATCACCTATTTATACCATGCATAATCCATTCATCTAACAAAATATATATCAATACTCACTTGCATATTTTCATTCCATCATTTCTTGCCAAAACATACCATAATTTAACACTAAAATTCAACCAAAACATAGTACCAAAATAAGCCAAATCACATGGCCTAACTTATACACAAAATATACCAAAGCATAACTTTCAAGTGACCATAACTAACAACATTTAAACTAGCCTATACATGCCATATTTACATATCCACAAATTCAAAAGTACCAACCGAAAATTTGATAGTGTGATGTGTAGCTCTGACTTGTTCGAAACGAGCGAGCTAACGAACCTCTATAAAAATAGAAAAAGAAGCAGAGTAAGCTTATAGATTAGTAAGCCAATATAATTTAGAATTAAACTTACCATTTATACATAATCAAAGCAATACATAAAGTGAAACTAATTCAATTAACAAATACCTAATCACAAGTATTCATCACATGTTAGTCATTTAAAAATACATGAAACCATCCATTAATACAATACTTTGCATCATTCCAAATTTATATATCATATATAACATTAGTAACATTTATAAACCGTAACTCATCCGTATAAACAGTATTTGTGCCCGTTGAACCTATTAGAAATTCAAAGGATACTCAGGTGAATAACATCAGTAATCCATCAATTCATTATCATTTATTCTCTTTCGAGCCATGATCGGTAAGCTCCTCCTGAGCTGATGAACAGTAAGATCTATTGAGCTGAAACGGTAAGCTCTATTGAACTAAATAGTAAGCTCATACGAGCTGAAACGGTAAGCTCCAATGAGCTGAAAATAGTAAGCTCTTACGAGCTGATATATCGGTAAGCTCATATGAGCTGTGGTGAGTCCGCAACAAATGCAGGAGCTCGACCAGATTGGTAACCCTAGTGACAAGTCACTCGTATCCTGTGAATTCATACAGTTCAAACGGGGCTCGGTAACAAATATATATTATATTAATAAAACATTCATAGCTCATGTATATCAATCATTCAATTATACACATTCATTTCAATAATTACAAGTATTTAAAGCTCGATTCTAATTATACAAACTTACCTCGTATCCTCGAATAAAACTATCAGTTATTCATCCACTTTCTGTTTTCCCTGATCTAGTTCTGGTATTTACTTATCTTGATCTATATAATATCAAATTAACTCATTCAAACTTTCATTCAATTCAATTTAGCCTAAAACATTCATTTTGACTAGTTTACAATTTTACCCCAGACTTTTGACTACTTTGCAATTTAGTCCTTAACACATAAAATGCAAAATTACACAATTAGGACATAACCCATATCTAGCCGAATTTACTATGTATTACTAGCAGCCCAAATCTTTCATTATTTCACACTTTTAACCACATAATTTTACATTTTCTCAATTTAACCCCTATTTGACATTTTTGTCAAAAATCACTTTACAAAATATGTAAAACTATCATTAAGCTTCCATAATCTATCATTAAACATCAAAGAACTCAAGGATTCAACAATAGCACTTTACAAAATCATGAAAAAATTCAAAAATTAAGGTACGAGCTAGCTAGAATAAGAAGCAACGATCTCAAAAACGTAAAAATCATTAAAAACCGAGAAAAATAGACTTACATGCTTAAATATTAATGGTCAAACCCTTGAAACTCCTTTAATGGTGTTTTTATTTCCTAAGTTCGGCTAGATGAAGAAGAAACAAAGTGATATTTGGTTTTTCTTTACTTTAATTAATCATTTAATACTAAATTACCTTAATAACCTTATTATAAACTATCAAATATCATATAATCCATGGACATAAATGTCCACTAACCTTAATCATGGTCAAATTTCAACATAAGGACTTCTACTTTAATGATTCAAAGCTATTTAATACATTTAAACAACTTCAGAGATATACAATTCAGCTAACTTTTCAAGCGAATAATCTGTTCGTACTGGAATGAAATGAGCCGGTTTTGTCAATTTGTCAACTACAACCCAGATTGCACCTTTCTTACTCGGAGATAGGGGTAAACCCGAAAAAAATCCATAGTCACTCTATCCCATTTCCACTTGGGAATCATAATCAATTGCAATAAACCAGATGATACCTGATGCTCAGCTTTAACTTGTTAACAAGTCAAACATTTAGAAACGAATTCTGAAATGTTACGTTTCATACCATGCCACCAACAGAGCTATTTCAAATCGTTATACATTTTCGTACTTCCCGATCTACTACTATGTGCTTCATTCAAAATCATCTGAATCAACTCTGAATTTCTCGGAATACATATTCGACCTCTGAATCTTAAACAATCATCAACATCAACTTGAAATTTTGAATCAGCGTTTGAATCACATTGAGCTCGTTTTGCTAACATTTCATTATTAACTTTCTGAACTTCACAACTCTGCTGTAAAAACAACGGTCTCGCCTTCAACTCAGCTATAATTGAACCATTATCAGATAGTGCCAACTGATTATTCATTGCATGTATAATAAATAAAGATTTCTGGCTTAATGCATCAGCAACAACATTTGCTTTTCTCGGATGGTAATCAACCACTAGCTCGTAATCTTTTAGCAATTCTAGCCATCTCCATTGTTGCAAATTTAAATCTTTCTGAGTCATCAGATATTTCAAACTCTTGTGATCTAAATAAACTTGGCATTTCTCACCGAATAAATAATGGCTTCAAATCTTCAATGCAAAACGCAATGGCTTCTAACTCTAAATCATGAGTTAGGTAATTCTTTTCATGTGGTTTCAATTGTCTCGAGGCATAAGCTATTACTTTGTCTTCCTGCATCAAAACGCAGCCCAAACCATTCAACGATGCATCACTAAAGATCGTAAATTCTTTACCCGATTCTGGCTGTACTAACACTAGAGCTTCAGTCAAAAGAGCTTTCAGTTGATTGAAACTTTTCTGACATTTCTCTGACCATTCAAACTTTACATCTTTCTGAAGCAATCTCGTCAACGGAGTTGTAATCATCGAGAAGCCTTTCATAAATCATCTATAATATCCCGCTAGTTCTAGAAAACTGCAGACTTCAAAAACATTTCTCGGAGGCTTCCAATCTATAATCACAGATATCTTTCTCGGATCAACTCGAATACCCGATGCTGACACAAAATGTCCCAGAAAACCAACTTCGCGCAACCAGAATTCACATTTACTAAACTTTGCATATAATTGCTTATCACGTAAAGTCAACAATACAATTCTTAGATGCTCGGCATGCTCAGTTTCATCTCATGAATAAATCAATATGTTGTCAATAAATACAATAACAAATCAATCTAAGTACGGTTTGAAAATTTGGTTCATTAAATCCATAAAAAGAGCAGGTGCATTCGTTAATCCAAAAGACATAACCAAAAATTCATAGCGCCCGTACCTCGTTCGAAAAGTTGTCTTTGGCACATCAGAGTCTCTAACTCATAACTAATAATAACCCGATCTCAAATCTGTCTTTGAAAACACTGTAGCCCCTTTTAATTGATCAAGCAAAGCATCTATTCTGAGCAGAGGATATTTATTCTTGATTGTCACTTTGTTAAGCTGTCAGTAGTCTATACACATTCTTATCGTACCTTCTTTTTAAAGAAACAAAAGGGAGCACCCCAGGGTGAGAAACTTGGTCTTGCAAACCCTCTGTCAGTTAATTCTTGTAATTAAGCTTTCAATTCTTTTAAATCTATCGAAGCCATTCTGTACGGAGCTATTGATATCGGCGTTGTACCTAACATTAACTCAATACCAAACTTAACCTCTCGGATAGGTGGGAAACCTAATAATTCTTCGGGAAACACATCTAGTGTAACACCCCTTACCCGTACCCATGCCCAGGGACAAGTACGAGGCATTACCAGACAGACATGCAAGCAGAATCAGAAAATACAGGCCACAAAATTCCGTTTCAACCTTAAATCGATTTACTTCCATGGGCCTACGAGGCCTTTATTTGATACCAAGAATAAATCGAAACAATATCGGACATTCGGCATGAATTCTTTGAATAATACCCCACATGCCCGTGTAGGGGTTTACACACGCCCGTGGGTAGAGAAAACACGCCCATGCCCCTAAACCGTAGGCAACACTGACTTATAGACACGGCCATGGCACACGCCCGTGGGTTCACCCCGTGCCCATGACTTGAGCAATCTATTAAAATAACACGGCCAAGACACACGCCCGTGTCTCTAGCCCGTGCTTGATGCTAACTTAAAATTTTAGGTGCAGGGGACGCACGGCCATACCACACACCCATGTGAGTCGCCCGTGCGTCACACACGGCCAAGACACACGCCCGTGTGTCCCACTATAAAGACCCTATTAGCCTATTTTCCAAGCCCTTGGTCACCCTTTTTACACCCTCATACCTATTAGATATCAATTAACAAGCAATATTCACTTAATACTTATGAATTGACTTCATAAAACCTTATTGCATGGAAACCTCATATCATTGGTTTGTACATGCCATAATGTTCCTTAATGGTTTGAAAAATGATAGCAATATTTGCCTCGACATTGGATTTGGCTCGATGTTTACTCATTGCCAATTATGATCCTCCCAATTCCGATGAATTGGTCACGTTTCACAAATATGTCTATATTATGACATATACATAAGCATTCAACAATTCATTTAGCATGATTGGTGGGATAACATACCACACCCCAAAAGACCATATATCAAGGCCATTACACAATGTACAAACAAGGCATCCAAGCCTTTACATTGGTTAACCAATTGGCATTTAACAAA
The DNA here is from genome assembly GCA_025698475.1 of Gossypium anomalum. Classification (NCBI taxonomy): domain Eukaryota; kingdom Viridiplantae; phylum Streptophyta; class Magnoliopsida; order Malvales; family Malvaceae; genus Gossypium; species Gossypium anomalum. The sequence continues at coordinate 49,470,863 of CM046963.1, forward strand.
ATAACTCAAAAACACCTATACATGCCAATTAACAAAATGAAAGTATTCATATACCAAAGCGGACCTAGTTGATAGTGTGTTGAAATCTCCAACCGTCCTTCAAGCCTTATGAGTAGGGAAAGGAGAGGAGTAAGCATTTACATACTTAGTAAGCTCGAATAACCAGAAAGTAAACTTACCAGGTAATTAAGCATTCAACCATTTTTGGTTAGTAAACTCAATTAGCATAAAATGCTTTTCCTAGTCATACACTCAATCGATGAGTTAGATATATATATGTCAATAATACCATGGAATTTAACTTAGATCAGCTCATCATTTCACATTTCATCTTATACATGTATATCATATTAGTCTCGTTGAGTATATAGGAAATCTCGATGGAGTGCCCATTAACTGTCAATTCGTATGAATGATCATATCAAGTATGCATTCCCGTGAACCTCACATTTTTATGGCGAGATTACCAGTCCAGGCTAAATCCCCCATTCAGGAACTCATAAGGTAATGTCGTGATTACCTATCCAAGCTAAATCCCATTCATGGAAAACATCCTTAATGAGCTAGGATCTAAATTACCAATCCAAGCTAAATTTAGACCCTATTTGGATTACCCGTCCGGGCTAAATCCACAATGCACATTTATTCTTCGGGAGGCTTAATCATTCAGAAGGAACACCCGTCTGGGCTAGATCCTTTTCATAAATAAGATTAACAAATTACCCGTCCGGGCTAAATCCTTACTGTAACACATGCAGGATCTCATTATTCATGTGAATCATGGTTCATCCATCGAATTCCCCATTCAACTTCAACCGAGACATTTATCAACATATCATTATCCAATAGCATTCCATACATTTACATATTTTAATCAAATGCAATTTATTAGACATTTACTAAAATATATAATTGAGCATATTATGTGTTTACTTTAAGTTATCCGAACTTACCTGGTATTTATTTTTTTTAATGTTTCGATCACTCCAAAACCTTCCGTTTCCCTCGATCGACCTCTAAAATTTATTCCTCGGGGTCTATAACAATAAGAATAGATTATTAACCACTCATTTTATCCATTTCAGATCTAAATTTCACCCAGGTCAAAATGACCATTTTGCCCCTAGCCTTTCACATTTTACGATTTAGTCCCTAGGCTCGTATAATGAAACTCATGCAATTTCTACCTTACCCAAGCCTAGCCAAACATTTTTCTCTCCTATGGTAACTCACATCTCCCACTGGTTTCACATTTCTACCACACATTCTAAACTTTCACAAAATGGTCCCTATAAGGGTTTCTCATGAAAATCACCTAGAAAAAGATGTTTAACACACATCATCCTTTTATATTCCTCCATGAACCATCAAAATACAAACATGTCATGCATGGGTAAATTTTTAAACATGAATCCTAACATGAAATATGGGTAAAGATGGAAAGAACAAGTTATCGGGATCTCAAAAATACAAAGAACATTAAAAACGGGGCTTGAGAGCACTTACTATTGAGCTTGAAAATTGAAGGAACCCTAACTATAGAGGGCTTAAAATTTCGGCAGTTATGGGGTAAGAAGATGGCTGATTTTTGCTTCTTTTTCCCTTTTTAATTCATTAAAATGGCAAATGACCAAAATGCCCTTAAACCCCTTTCTTTAAAAATTCATCCATACAAGCCCATTTTTGTCCAAATTTCTAGAACTTGGTCAAATTACTATTTATGGACCTCTAATTCATAATCCAAAGCAATTTCATATAAATTGCTTCTAAAACCCATGTTTTGAAATTTATTCAATTTGGTCCCTAATTCCCAATGAACATCTTACACTTAAAATTTCTTCATGAAACTCTAATATAGACATATCCTCATATTCTAAACCTCATAACATTCATAAAATAAATATTTTAGCGTTAGATCTGTGGTCCCGAAATCACTATTCTGATTAGGCCCTATTTTGGGATGTTACATTTCTCCCCCCTTAGGGACTTTCGTCCTTGAAAGTCTTACCAGCAAACAAGTTCGGATATTGACTTCTCATGGTTTCTTCAGGCTCCCATGTAGCTTCTTCCACACCATGTCGATGCCATAGAACTTTTACTAGAGCCATATTTTTGTTTCTCAATTGTTTAACTTCACGAGCTAATATCTTAACCGATTCCTCACCATAGGTCATGTACGGTCTAATCTCAATCTCCATCGGCGAAATTACATGGGAGGGGTCTGATCGGTACCTCTTTAACATAGATACATGAAATACGTCATGAATCTTCTCTAACTCAGGAGGCAATGCTAAACGATAAGCTAAAGGTCCAACTCTTTCGGTGATCTGGTACGGTCCGATAAATCGCGGACTCAGTTTGCTTTTTCGACCAAATCTTAACACCTTTTTTCATGGGGACACTTTCAAGAATACCTTATCTCTAACTTGAAACTCGATTTCTTTTCTCTTCAGATCAGCATATGACTTTTGCCTATCCGATGCCGCTCTTAAACAGTCACGTATCACTTTAGCCTTCTCTTTGGTCTCTTTAATCACATCAACTCCATGAATTTGGTTTTCCTTGAGTTCTGTCCAGTACAACGGAGTTCTGCACCTTCTACCATACAAGGCCTCATAAGGTGCTATTTTCAAACTTGTTTGATAGCTGTTGTTATAGGCAAATTCTACTAACGGCAAATATTTTTCCCAGCTACCTTGAAATTTGAGGATGCAACAACGCAACATATCCTCGAGAATCTAAATCATTCTCTCAGACCGACCATCTGTTTGACGATGAAAAGCTGTACTAAAACTCAACTTTGTACCCAAGGCTTCTTGTAACTTCTTCCAGAATCTCGATGTAAACCTATGGTCTCTATCTGAAATGATCGACAGTGGTACTCCATATAGTCTCACTATCTCAGAAATGTACAGGTCAGCTAATTTATCAAGGGAGAAATCTGTTCTTATCAGAATAAAATTAGCCAACTTCGTCAATTTATCCACCACGACCCATATGGCATCTTCCTTTTTCGGAGTCAACGGCAATCCTATTACAAAATCCATGGTGATTCTGTCCCATTTCCATTCGGGGACCATTATAGGCTGTAACAAACCTAAAGGTACTTGATGTTCAGCTTTAACTTGCTGACATACTAGGCATTTCGATACGAATTCAGAAATATCCTTTTTCATGCCGCTCCACCAGTACATCTTTTTCAAATCGTTGTACATCTTAGTACTTCCTAGGTGAATTGACAAGCGGCTTCTATGCACTTCTTGCAAAATTCTCTGAATAAGCTCTTTGTTCTTGGGTACACATACCCTATTTCTGAACATCAAACATCCATCAGAACCAATTCAGAAATTAGACTCAATACCCGACTCACATTGAGTCCTTTTTGCCTGTAATTCACTGTCATTGTACTGAGCACTATGAATTTCCTGAAGGAATGTCGGTCTAGCCTCTATCTTTGCCAAGACTGAACCATTATCAAGCAATTCCAGTCGAGCAAGTATGGCCTTTAGTGCAAACAAGGATTTCCTGCTCAACGCATCGCGACTACATTCGCCTTTCCTGGGTGATAATCAATAACCAAATCGCAGTCTTTAATTAGTTCTAACCATCTCCGCTGTCTCAGATTTAATTCTTTCTGATTCATCAAGTATTTCAAACTTTTGTGGTCTGTGAAAATACGACAAGTCTCGCCATATAAGTAATGCCTCCAAACCTTCAAAGCAAAAACGATGGCGGCAAGCTCTAGGTCGTGTGTCAGATGATTCTTCTCGTGTGGCTTTAACTGTCGTGAAGCATATGCAATCACCTTGCCATCTTGCATAAGCACACAACCTAATCCATTCAAGGAGGCATTACTGTAGACCACAAATTCCTTTCCCGGTTCAGTTAACGCTAAGATAGGAGTTTCAGTCAGTATTGTCTTTAACTTTTTGAAACTCTGCTGGCATTTCTCTGTCCCCTTGAACTTAACATCTTGCTGTAGCAATCTGGTCATTGGGGCCGCTATTACGGAGAATCCTTTTACAAACCTTCGATAATAACCGGCTAAGCCCAAAAAGCTTCTAACGTCAGTTACATTTCTAGGCGGATTCCATTCTATAATAGTAGAGATCTTACTTGGATCAACTCGAATGCCTTCATCCGAAACAATGTGACCCAAAAATCCAACTTCTTAGAGCCAAAACTCACTCTTGCTAAACTTAGCATACAGCTGTTTTTCTCGCAAAGTTTACAATACAATCCTAAAGTGCTTTGCGTGCTCAGTCTCATCTTTAGAGCAAATTAAAATGTCGTCAATGAACATAACAACGAACTTATCCAAATATGGCCAAAAGATCCTATTCATAAGATCCATGAATACGGTTGGTACATTAGTTAGCCCAAATGGCTTGACAAGGAACTCATAATGTCCGTACCTCGTTCTGAAAGCTGTCTTAGGTACATCGACTCTTTAACCCGCAGCTGATAATAACCAGACCTCAAGTCTATCTTGGAGAATATGGTGGCTCCTCTAAACTGGTCAAATAAATCATCAATCCTTGGCAAAGGATACTTATTTTTGACAGTTACCTTATTAAGCTGTCGATAATCAATACATAATCTCATCGAACCATCTTTCTTCTTTACAAAAAGTACGGGGGCACCCCAAGGTGAAAAACTCAGCCTTGCAAAGCCTTTATCTGTTAACTCTTATAACTGTGCTTTTAACTCTTTCAGCTCGGTTAGCGCCATTCTATACGGAGCAATAGAAATGGGAGTTGTCTTGGCACCAATTCAATACCAAATTCTATTTCCCTTTCAGGAGGTAATCCGGGTAATTCTTCCAGGAATACTTCTGGATATTCGCATACTATCGGTACAGACTCAATCTTCAACTCTGTTTCCTTTGTGTTCAACACGAATGCAAGATAAGCTTCATACACTTTTCTCATATATCTGCGGGCAACCATTGCCGTGATTACCACTGGTGGCATACTCAAATCTCTTGAATCAACCCGTAAAATCTCACCATTCAAGCACTTCAACTCAATATACTTATTACTACAGTTTACTATTAAATCATGCAAGGCTAATCAATCCATACCAAGTATTACATCAAATTCGTCAAATGGTAACAACATAAGGTTAGCCGGAAAATAATGACCCTGAATCGTCAAAGGACAATTCTTACAGATCTTATCAACCATCACAAATCTACCTAGTGGGTTCAACACTTTAATACTAAAATCTGTAGATTCAACCGGTAAGTTCATCGTAGATATCAATCTCATGCATATGTATGAATGTGTCGACCCTGGGTCAATTAAAGCAATAACACACATATTGAAAAGGGAAAAAGTACCCGTGATGAAGTCAGGAGCAAAGGCTTCATCTCGATCGTGTATCGCATACGTCCTTACCAAAGCTTGAGCCTCAGATTTTGCAGCATTCTTAGCCGCAGCTTGACTACCACTAACATTCCCCGGATGTCTCAGAGATTTACCACGTGAAATAGGAGTACTTGATTTTGGGGTTGATCCCGCTTCCCATTCATTTCTTTCCGGGCAGTCTCTAAGAAAGTGGTCAAAAGAACCGCATCGGAAACAAGCACCGCTCTTTATCCGGCACTCTCCGAAGTGAAATTTGTTACAGCTCTTACACTTCGGCTTTTGCTCTTCTACACTCCTCACACTAGTCGCCTTTGGGGAGGAGGACTTCTGACTCTGTCGTTTAGAACCTCTCGCTCTACTAGAATATCCCACCGATGAAGTGGAGCATTCTTACTGACTCTTGCCTTCTTCGTGGAAAACGAAATCGTCTTGCTACTAGACCTCTTGCTCGCAACTTGAGCTTCTCTTTTTACTTTCTTTCTTTCATTACTAAGTTTCTCAACCTTTTTGGCTCGATCAGCCAATGTCGTAAATTCTCGTATTTCGAGAATTCCAATCGACTGCCTGATATCCTCGCTCAAGCCTTCCTCAAAGCGTTTACACATTTCTGCCTCAGTTTGGACCCATTCGGATGCGTACTGACTTAGCCGTACGAACTCCCTTTCATATTCTGCTACTGACTTGTTCCCTTGTTTGAGCTCCAGGAACTCCTTTCGCTTCGAGTCTAAAAACCTTTGGCTAATATATTTCTTCCTAAACTCTGCCTGGAAGAAATCCCAAGTGATAGCCTCTTTTGGCACTACCGAGGAACTGTTTTCCACCAATGGTATGCAGTATCCTTCAAGAGAGATACAGCACACTTTAAATATTCCTCGGGTGTGCACGACAATTCATCTAGTACTCGCGTACTATTTTCAAGCTAGAACTCAGCTCTTTCAGCATCATCATCTACTTTAGCTCTGAATTCCTCGGCTCCATACTTTCTAAGCTTATCTACGGGGGCCTTAACAGTTCTTACTGATACCACACCTCATGGCACATCGGCATCAGGTTGGTTAGGGGGCGGGGGAGGTCGCGGTATATTGGGGCGATTTCTCAAATAATCCCCAAACCACTCATCCATCATATCAAAGAAGGTAGCCTGGGCCTCTTCTCAGCCTTCAGGTATAGGCCTTCTACTACTACCAGAAGTAGTCTAGCGTACAGAAGTTGGAGCATGGCTCTCGGCTCCCTCAGACTCATCTTGTGCTTGGTTGGAGGACATTTACTATATTTTAAAACAATAAAAAAAATTAGGAGATTTCACACTATCAACATTTGAATATTGGCATGTATAGCAAACTTTAACATCCTCTACGGTAGTCCTAGAACTGACTAAACCGTAGCTCTAATACCACTAAATGTAACAACCCTTACCCATGCCCATGCCCGGGGATAAGTACGAGGCATTACCAGATAGACATGCAGGCGGAACCAGAAAATACGAGCCATAAAATATCGTTTTAACCTTAAATTGATTTAATTGCATGGGCCTACGAGGCCTTTATTTGATACCAAGAATAAATTGGAACAATATTGGACATTCGGCATGAATTCTTTGATTAATACCCCACACGCCCGTGGGTAGAGAAAACACGCCTGTGCCCCTAAATCGTCGGTAACATTGACTTATAGACACGGCCATGGCACACACCCGTGGGTTCACCCTGTGCCCATGACTTGAGTAATCTGTTAAAATAACACGGCCAAGACACACGCCTGTGTCTCTAGCCCGTGCTTGATGCTAACTTAAAATTTAAGGTGTAGGGGACGCACGGCCATACCACACACCCATGTGAGTAGGCCGTGTGTCACACACGGCCAAGACACACGCCCGTGTGTCCCACCATAAGGACCCTATTAGGCTATTTTCTAAGGCCTTGGTCACCCTTTTTACACCCTCATACCTATTAGATATCAATTAACAAGTAATATTCACTTAATACTTATGAATTGACTTCATAAAACCTTATTGCATGGAAACCTCATATCATTGGTTTGCACATGCCATAATGTTCCTTAATGGTTTGAGAAATGATAGCAATATTTGCCTCGATATTGGATTTGGCTCGATGTTTACTCATTGCCAATTATGATCCTCCCAATTCCGATGAATTGGTCACGTTTCACAAATATGTCTATATTATGACATATACATAAGCATTCAACAATTCATTTAGCATGATTGGTGGGATAACATACCACACCCCAAAAGACCATATATCAAGGCCATTACAAAATGTATAAACAAGACATCCAAGCCTTTACATTGGTTAGCCAATTGACATTTAACAAAATAACTCAAAAACACCTATACATGCCAATTAACAAAATGAAAGTATTCATATACCAAAGCGGACCTAGTTGATAGTGTGTTGAAATCTCCAACCGTCCTTCAAGCCTTATGAGTCCTCGAGCTCTGAAAAAGTAGGGAAAGAAGAAGAGTAAGCATTTACATGCTTAGTAAGCTCGAATAACCTAAAAGTAAACTTACCAGGTAATTAAATTATTCAACCATATTTGGTTGGTAAACTCAATTAGCATAAAATGCTTTTCCTAATCATACACTCAATCGATGAGTTAGATATATATATATATATATATATATATATATGTCAATAATACCATGGAATTTAACTTAGATAAGCTCATCATTTCACATTTCATCTTATACATGTATATCATATTAGTCTCGTTGAGCATATAGGAAATCTCGATGGAGTGCCCATTAACCGTCAATTCGTATGAATAATCATATCAGGTATGCACTCCCGCGAACCTCACATTTTTATGGCGGGATTACCAGTCCAGGCTAAATTCCCCATTTAGGAACTCATAAGGTAATGCCGGGATTACCAGTCCAAGCTAAATCCCATTCATGGCAAACATTCTTAATGAGCTAGGATCTAAATTACCAGTCCAGGCTAAATTTAGACCCTATTTGGATTACCCGTTCGGGCTAAATCCACAATGCACATTTATTCTTCGAAAGGCTTAATTATTCAGAAGGAACGTCGTACGGGTTAGATCCTTTTCATAAATGAGATCAACAGATTACCCGTCTGAGCTAAATCCTTACTGCAACACATGTAGGATCTCATTATTCATATGAATCATGGTTCATCCATCGGATTCCCCATTCAACTTCAACCGAGACATTTATCAACATATCATTATCTAATAGCATTTCATACATTTACATATTTTAATCAAATGCAATTTATCATACATTTACTAAAATATATAATTGAGCATATTATGTGTTTACTTTAAGTTATCCGAACTTACCTGGTATTTGTTTTGTTTAATGTTTCGATCACTCCGAAACCTTCCGTTTCCCTCGATCGACCTCCGAAATTTATTCCTCAGGGTCTATAACAATAAGAATAGATTACTAACCACTCATTTTATCCATTTCAGATCTAAATTCCACCCCCAGTCAAAATGACCATTTTTCCCCTAGCCTTTCACGTTTTTACGATTTAGTCCCTAGGCTCGTATAATGAAACTCATGCAATTTCTACCTTACCCAAGCCTAGCCAAACATTTTTCTCTCCTATGGTAACTCACATCTCCCATTGGTTTCACATTTCTACCACACATTTCAACCTTTCACAAAATAGTCCCTATAAGGGTTTCTCATGAAAATCACCTAGAAAAAGATGTTTAACACACATCATCCTTTTATATTCCTTCATGAACCATCAAAATACAAACATGTCATGCATGAGTAAATTTTTAAACATGAACCCTAGCATGAAATATGGGTAGAGATGGAAAGAACAAGTTACCGGGATCTCAAAAATACAAAGAATATTAAAAACGGGGCTTGAGAGAACTTACTATTGAGCTTGAAAATTGAAGAAACCCTAACTATGGAGGGATCAAAGTTTTGGCAGCTATGGGGGAAGAAGATGGCTGATTTTTGCTTCTTTTTCCCTTTTTAATTCATTAAAATGGCAAATGACCAAAATGCCCTTAAACCCTTTTTTTTAAAAATTCATCCATACAAGCCCCTTTTTGTCCAAATTTCTAGAACTTGGTCAAATTACTATTTAAGGACCTCTAATTCATAATCCGAAGCAATTTCATATAAATTTCTTCTAAAACCCATGTTTTGAAATTTATTCAATTTGGTCCCTAATTCCCAATTGAACATCTTACACTTAAAATTTCTTCATGAAACTCTAATGTAAACATATCCTCATATTCTAAACCTCATAACATTCATAAAATAAATATTTTAACGTCGGATTTGTGGTCCTAAAACCACTATTCTGACTAGGCCCTATTTTGGGATGTTACATCTGGATACTCACACACAACTAGTACTGATTCGATCTTCTTTTCAGTCACTTTCGTATCAAGCACATAAGCAAAATAAGCTTCGCAACCCTTTCTCACATATTTTTGAGCTAACATCGATGAAATCACTGCTGGCAAGCCATTCAGATCATCTGATTCAATGCGAACAATTTCATTATTTTGACATCTCAAATCAATCATCTTTCATTTGCAATTCACAATAGCATCATGCAACATTAGCCAATCCATACCCAGAATTATATCAAATTCATCAAATGGTGATAACATCAGATTGGCCGAAAAACTGGAATCCCGAATCATCAATGGATAGTTCTTGCACACTTTATCAACCAACACACACTTGCCTAAGGGATTCGATACTCTAATTACAAATTCAGTAGACTCTATAGGAAAAGTCTTGCTGGATACTAAATTCACACATATATATGAATGAGTTGATCCTGGATCTATCAATGCAATAACTTTAGTATCATAGAGAGTAAAAGTATCGGTGATAACATTTGGAGATGACACTTCTTCGCGAGCGCGAATAGCATAGGCTCGTGCAGGTGCTCTAGCATCAGATCTCGCAGCAGTGTCTCATGTCGCACCTCTACCACCACTCACATTTTCAATATTATGAGATGGTCTCCCTCTAATAGTAGTGTTACTTGGCCTTGTACTCTGAGCATTATCTTTTTCAACTAACTCTGGGCAATCTCTGATAAAATGATTTTGTGAACCACAACTGTAACAAGTTCTATTACCATTTTTCACCCAGCAATCTCCAAAATGCCGTCTTCCACACTTTTGACACTCTGGTTTAACATCTTTTACGTTACCAACACTCGATATCGATGTGGCTTGAGCTTTAGGATTGGTGTATTGCTTTCCGCGATCTCTATTTCGATACCCCACTGAAGCTATTGATCGGTTAAAATAATCTCTAGATTTCTTCGACAAGGAATGATAAGATTTACTCATCGATCTCTTCCTCGAATCTCTTGCCTCTGAATCAGCATTTCTCTTTTCTGTGCTGAGATCTTCGGCTTTACAAGCCCTCTCAACTAGTACTACAAATTCCTTCAATTCAAGTATCCCGACTAACAGCTTTATATCTTCATTCAACCCGTTAACAAATCGTTTGCACATGATTTCTTCAGTAGATACGAACTCTCGAGGATATTTGCTTAAACGTACAAATTCTCTTTCATATTCTGTTACTGTCATCCGACCTTGTTTCAACTCCAGAAACTCTTTATGCTTTTGATCCAAAAATCGTTGACTTATATACTTTTTTTGAAACTCGGATTGGAAGAGCTCCCAGGTAACTCGTTCTCTAGGAACCACCGATGTCAATGTTTTCCACCAATGATATGCATTATTTCTAAGTAAAGATACCACACATTTGGTACATTCTTCAAGAGTACATGACAACTCCTCGAATACTCGGATCGTATTCTTAAGCCCAAACTCAGCTTTCTCAGCATCATCATCAACTGTAGCCCGAAACTCTTCAGCCCCATGTTTACTTATCTTGTCCACTGGCGGTTTATTCAATCGAATTGGATCTATCACTTGTGGCACAACTGGGACTTGTTGAGGAACAGTTGGGGGTGGAGGTTGTTGAGCAGCCGGATTTGTACGAATGAATTTCGTAAACCACTCACTCATCATTTGGAAAAAATCTTGCTTAGCCTCTCCCTCATGGCTACTAGATATGAGTCTAGAATCTGACTGTACTGCTCTTTGAGCGGGAGCGGGTGCATTACTTTCAACATCGTCAGCTACGGCTCGACCGGGATCTATTTGCTATATGAAAACACATTTTAACTGTTAGGAATCATCACACTATCGCAATTTATATATATGACATGTATAGCTAGACCCTCACACGCTACGTTAGTCCTAGAATCGACTAAACCGTAGCCTTGATACTAATTAAATGTAACACCCCTAACACGTATCCGATGCTAGAATAGAGTTACGAGGTATTACCGAAAAACATACCTTATTCACAAACATTTATACATTCATAAACAAAATTCGTTCAAAACATTCACAATGTCCTTTATAAGACTCTACAAGACCTTAAAACATGCTTAGAAGTTGTTCCGGACTAAATCGATAACATTTGTAAACTTAGGGAAATTAGAAAATTATAAAACATTTAAGGGTCACACGCCTGTGTTAACAGGCTGTGTGCCTCATACGGTCACCAGACACACCCATGTCACAGGTCGTGTGAAAACAGTGCATACATACTGACTTGCACCACATGGCCGTAGACACGCTCGTATGCCATGGCCGTAGGACAACATGGGAGGTTACTGACTTGGGTCACACGGCTGACTACACGCCCATGTGCCAGCCCGTGTGCCACACACGGCCAGTAGACACGCCCGTGTGTCGAGGCCGTGTCAAAACTGTAGGGTATACTGACTTAATTCGAAAAGGTATCCCAGGGGACACACGGCCGTGTAGCATGAACGTGTGTCGCACATGGCTGAGACACACACTTGTGTCTCTGCCCGTGTGAACAAAAATAGATCATTTGAAAAGTCAATTTGCCACCCTACTGTCAAACACACATAGCAACTAAATTGGTACCATTACATTTCACTTATAAGTAGCTAAAATATGCCAGTTTATACACATATCATACCAACTATCATCAACCATTTCTACTACTCAATTCCACATTCAATACATACCAAATCATTATACCAAAATCATCACAAATCACATATCTTATAAATGCATTTCATCACCTTTCCATCAACTAAATCATAGCTCTTAAACATATCAATTCATCATCTATAAATCACACCAACTTATAACTATCCAAAATAGCCATGTTTACTAAGCAATCCAACACATAAGGCATTATATACTCACATATATGTCATTTTCCAAACATATAATTCAAGCCAACTTAAATGACCATACATACCAACATTTAAGAGCCAACTCTCATGGCTAATACCATAATTCAAAACATATCAAGATGACACTAGCCTATACATTCCATATACCATATATGCAAAGCTTAAAAAATACCAACAAAATGTTCGATAGTGTGATGACGCTTCCCGACAATCCCTGAGTCCAAGCTAGCTTTGATCCTCTATAAAACATAAACAAATAACACATAGTAAGCTTCATATCTTAGTAATTTCATACTAAATATACTCAACAGTTCGTAATATACAAATCATCAATTCAAACTAATTAATATCTAAATCATTATGACCAACAAACTTTCCTCATACTTACTCAAGTGTTTATGATCAAGTTCATAACTTCTCCTAATTGGATTTCATACTTTATATGTACTTACCTGTACAAATTCATATCAAACTCATACCTTTACGTGATACTGTCGAATACTCGATATCTTGCACACTAAGTGCCAAAACATAGCTAAAGCAATTATAATCTCGCACATTAAGTGTCTTTCATAGCCGAAGTTATCTTAGTCTCGCACACTGAGTGTCATATATATATATAGCTGAAGCTATTCTGATTCGCACACTAAGTGCTATATATAGCCGAAGCTATCTCAAAACACACACTAAGTGCCAAACATAGTCGATTTGTCGTCCTGCGCAATCGTAGTCGCATATATACAATTTATGCAATATTAAAGCATTAAAAACATAATTGTAACAATGTTTATCACGTACAAACTTACCTCGGACGTAAAAAGATAAAACTAGTCGATTAGTAGAGCACTTTGTTCTTGCCTCGATCTAAGTTCGGGTTCCTCCTTTCTTGATCTAAACACATTCAAAATTAACTCATTTATTCACCTATTCATTCAACTTCATCCAAAAAGCCTATTCGGGCATTTTTACACTTTAGTCCCTAGACATTCACATTTAATCAATTTAGTTCATATTTCTCAAATACATCAAATTCACACAATTCAATTTAATCCATGCTTAACCGAATTACCATAGTACCCCTAGCAGCCCATATTTCACATTTATTCATAATTTAACCCCTCAATTTACATTTTTCTCAATTTAATCCCTAATGTGAATTTTGACTTAAAATCACTTTACAAAACATGTATATCAAACACCAAGCCTTCATAATTCATCTCAAACATCATAAAACTCATGAATTCATCAATGGAATTTTTCAAAATCACTAACAAACTAAAAAATTAAGGGATGGGCTAGCTAGTATTCAAAGCAACGATCACAAAAATGTAGAAATCATAAAAAATCGAGCTTAAAACATACCTCAATCAAGCTATGCAAGTGTCAAATATCAAAGCCCTATTTAGTTTTCTTATTTGCTTCATTTGGCCATTAAAAGATGATAATAGAACCATATTTGATTTTGTTTTTACTGAATTATACATTAATTTCATTATTACCATTTTAACCTTTGTTTAAAACATCATAAATCATTTAATGAATGGCTCTTCATGTCAATTTCCATTATCCATGGTTTATTCACAACATAAGGACTTCACCATTAATGAATCATAGCAATTAAGTACTTAAACAATTAGCAAATCAACTTTGCATTTTATGCTATTAAGTCCTTTTATCAATTTAAACATCCAAACAATAAATTAGCACACTAAACTTTCACACACATCTAATTCCATGCCGTAAATATCAAAAATAATATTAAAATAATTTTTTGACCTCAGATTTGTGGTTCCGAAACCACTATTATGATTTAGCTAAAAACCGAGCTGTTACAAGTCAGATATAGTTGGCATGACATAGGATAGATTGAGTATGGGTAACTTCGACTACGTGTTGATGAATGTTGGGCACAACTTATACTTCAATTATACCAATGAACGCTGAGTGCAATATATCTACTTTGGATTTTTTAATGGGGTATTGGGTGCCAAATTTGGTGTGTTGGTTGGATTCGTGTAACTATTTGAGTTCGAGTCAAATTAATAGGGATCTAAAATGAAAAGTTGATAATGTTATATGAATTGAATTGCTTCTGTGAAAGGTTATGTGAATTGGATTTATAAGTTTGGAAGATTGATTGTAAATGAGATGAATCAATTGATTTGATTCGGGAATTGGTATATTAATAAGATGCACTTATATATTGATTGGTTGAATGCGTAAAGATTGAATCATATGACTGAATTGGTTCATTATAACATGATTCTTAGCAATCAATTTATGGTATATTAATTTAAATGTTTTATTTGACATAAATTGCATTTTACTTCTTGAATTATAGAAATACAACTAAGCTTTATTGCTCAGCTTACGATTTTTGTTTTTCATACAGAGGTTAGGTTTAAAGAGAGATCCCGAACATTAACTTCAGGATCCAGACAGAATCCTAAACTCAACCATGTTTATGAACCTCTTTTGCTAATAAATGACATGTACTTGTGTCAATTTTGGTATATAGTTATTTATATACACATATATGTATTTTGGTTTAAAGGTTTGTGTTTGCATATGGTAGATTGAATATGGTTTGTAATGGTATAAAATTTTGGTTGAATTGGTACGATAGGTTATAATGTTAATGATCTTGATGAAATAGAAATGTAATAGGTAAATGACTTATGGTTGGTATGGCATTAACTTATGTTGGTTGAGAGTTTGATATGTAAATTTAGATGTTATAATGTTGCAATTGTGGAATGATTATGAACTAAAGGTGTTTAAAAAGAGATATTCCAAAAATAGTATGTGACGTAGCGACAAGAAATGGCCTAAAATGACAGGTCACGACGTTGAATGCATGCCGTCAGGACGAGAACTAAATTACAAGTCACAACGCGATGAGGAAACCCATCGTCTCAATGAGAACAAGTAGTTTGTCACATTGAGATGAGAAACTCCCTTACTTTGTGACATCAACTCTATAATTTGAAATATTTACAACTTAGTCCTATTTCCATCTCGGGTTATCTTTAGAACTTTCATAAGCTCGTATAAGACTCGAAAATGGTATTATTTGCATTGATTGCTTTTAACTCATATGATTATATGTTTGATGGTGTGAATTTGTATTAAATTTGATTGTAGTTGCTCCGGCAACAAATGTGGCACTCTGTAACTTAGACTTGGCAATCGGGTCTAGTTTAAGGTGTTACACCTATTGTGTACCAATTTGATTAGACAAGTTTAATCTAGTAAGGCCGAGAGGTAAATTTGATTAAATTGCCTAATAGGGTAAAATGGTGACCGAGAGGTAAATTTTGATCAATTAGGAAGATTAAGTGTTTTAGTCCCCTAAACTATGGATTAATTGTTAAATTGGTTTATTTGCACTTTAGTCCTTGTAGCTTAGATTTTAGCCTAAATTCTTTTTAGGATTTGTTGTACTATAATGCCTTTAGAGTAGCTAGCTAGAGTTTCCTATTTGCATGCTTGATTGTTGTTTGTCGAAATTGTCACCTTGTCTTTTTTGAGTTTGATCCTCAGAATATTTTATGTTCTATTGTAACACTTATAAATATTATAACTGGCCTGTGGCACTTGCAGAGCACTACACTTCACTTTACTTTATATTATCTATTTGAAAATTCTCTGCTCGTTGTATGCAAGCCAAGGCACAATCAAGCCCCTCTCAAAATAAACGGGGCAATTTAGTCCCTCAAACTACTCAAAATTTAGCAAATAATGATAATTCAAGATGGTGTTAACTTATATAGCTAAAAAAAGTTGTGGCAAAATAAAAATATAAATACAACTCAAAAAATATGAACACGAATAAATCCAAAATTACTTAAATTTTAAAACTTTAAAATAAATAAATAAATAAAAATATTTATACAAATAGATTAAAAGTGAATGTTGATAACCCTTCGAGCCACCGCCCATTAAATTTTGGAGATAAAAGTTCCCCCGGCTCATTTATGAGAATAAGGACATATTAGATGCTTCAATGAAAGTTTCATTTACTTGTATTTCACTAAATGTAAGGAGGAAAGCCCCTTGTAAATGAAAGTGAAATACTTGTGTTTTTTGTCCATGTTTCTTCGTCTGAAGTTTTAGACAAGAAGATGTAAATTTGCAGGATTTTTTTTATTTATTTAATGTTCAATATTTATATTAATTTTTAATAAATGTGTGACTAATTATGATTAATTTAATTTATTTTTATATTTATATTTATCTAAAAGATTTGATCTAATTGCGGATCTTGATGGCCTTACTTCCCGTGGCCTCAAGCCTACAACTGTATACTGCTCTTCAATTATGCTTTCAATATATGCCCCTTGTTACTGTCTTTTTACGTGTCTTATTCGTTAATGACAATGGTCTGCGATGTTTTCTTTGGCTTACTTCAATTATATATACCTTTTTTTGCTATTCCTTGTTGTGGTAGACTCATGTCAGATACAATTTAATTGTCTTCAAAATTTAGTATGCTTTGGAACAGATACTATGATAGGGTCAATGGCTACAGTGCTGCCATTAAAAGCGAGGTATAAACAATGGGGAAGCCACGGGTTTGCCGTGTTTTTCTTTATAATTTATAAATTAAATTAATAATGACAAATTTATATTTTAAAAAAAATAATAAAAAATTAATTTAATTTTTTAAAATTATATAAATATAAATTATTAAAATAATAAAATTATATTTTTTCTATCGTAAAAATATACAAATTAATTCCGATACCTCCAAAAAAAAATTTGGCTTCCCTTTGAATAAAAACTATATATATAAATGAAAGAAACTATAATATGAAGCAAGCAACCTGGGCAGGCTTCAGCTAGTAGCGATAGCTGGGGGCAAATTTTGTGGAAGAATAAGTTGCTTCAGTGTTATTATTTTCATGAATCAATGTGTTAATTATGTAATATTGCTCCACGACTAGTCTACTGTAGTAGTAATAATAAAACGGATACATTTGAAAATTGGATATCATCATTTCTTGGCCAGTTTTTCTACTTAATGAAACAAATATCTTTATTTATTATAAATTTCGTCCCAAATATTAATTCGATATCAACTAAATTAAAAAAAATTAGTGTATCCTTTTCTTTAAATGACAACTAACATTTATGATAATATTTTTATTTATTCATATTTTTATATAATATTTAAAAAAAATAACTAAAAATTATATATCCAATAATCAAACATGTATTTAATAAGATTTATATGCAATTTTTTTACCACCCACCTAATCATTATTGAATAAATTCAAAAAAGAATATTTTTTACCTAAAATGTTTTCTTTCACACATACGGCGGGTGTAATAAAATCTAATATACATAAAAATTTTGGTTTGGATTTGACTTAAAGTGATGGTTTATGATTGATTTTTGAAATTGCAATATTACAATTAATACATATATTTTTTGGATAATATAATTATTTAATTATATTTTTAAAAAATTTTGTGATGTGGAATTATTGTAATCAAGGTAGCTTATATCATATTGGTAGACATATTGTTTTTGTTTTTGTTTCAATATTGGTATGTATCAATATCAGCGTTTTTTGGATTTATCAATATATTTTTAAATATTTTTCACATATATTTCATTAAGTGCTCAAATTGCGCAGAACCTTTAAAGGTTGCTCACATTCGGACCAAACATTTCATTTCTTTATGAACTAGGACCAAACATTAAAATAGTCCAATAAGGGCTAAACCCCCTTTTTTTTCTTTTCTTTCTTTTTTCTTTTTTTAAGTTGCCAAAAATGTACTTAAATAAGAGTTTTTCATTCATTTTTTCGGTTTGTAGTACAAAATTAATTGAATACTTACATCTTTCAAATAGAACACATAACAGCTAAGTCAAATATTACTTGAAAAGAAAAAAAAAAAAAACAATATAATTTGAAACATTTTAATAGAAAAGTTAATGGTATTAATTATTTGGACCAATTATTCACATTATAAAAATGAAAAGACTAAGTTATACAAATTAAAGTAGAAAATTAAATCTTAAACTTCAATAGAGGGCCAAACACATGTTTAGACCCTAAAAATAAGAAGGAAATTTATAGAGATAGAAGAGGATGATACATGGATAATTTAGTACATATTATATTCAATGTTAAATTTTTTCCTTAATAAACTATAGGGTAAGAAGCAATTAACCCATTTCAAAATAAACAAGTCAATTTAGTCTTTAGACTACTCGAAATTTAGCAAATAATGTTAATTGAATATGGTGTCAACTTATTTCGTTAGCAAAAGCTGTGACAACCCCCAGATAAGCTTATTTGGCATTTCAATAAAATGGGGGAGTACACCGTTGAGTCGGCATATCGACTCCCAACCAAGTTTGACTAGCTTTAGGGTCAGGGGACCTTGGTTGCGTATTGGAATGCTCGTTTGCAGCCTAAGGTTACGGAGTTTTTGTGGTGCAGTTTGCGGATGGCTTTTGCCCACGCGAAGAAGTTGAGGACTGTGACCACATTTTTCGAACCTGTTCGTCTGCCACCTAGGTATGGTCTCTTTCTGCAATCACTGTTGATACCACGTCGTTTGCACATTGGATTTTTGCGCTGTTAGGTTCTGTTGATAACAACCTGCTGCAAAGAGTCACGGTGATGGCTTGGAGTTTGTGGTATTTTTGGAACCGTTACCTTTGCGAAGGGAGGATACAGCTGCAACATCTTTCGTGGCCTTTGTTGCGCGTTTTATCTGCGATTGGGCAGCTTCACGAGAAGCATACCAGCGACTTTTACTTGTTGCTATGTCCCAGCCTAGTTCCGCTGCTTCTGTGTGGAATCGATCCTCGATTGGGCAGCTTAAATGCAATGTTGATGATCGGAGGGCGAGCTTAGGGGATGTATTACGTGATATGAATGGGGAATTCCTTGGGAGGCTGTCGGGACAACAAATAGCAGCAGGTAGTGCAACGATTGCCGAAGTGTTGGGCATCCATGAGGCCTTATTGAGGCTCAAAACTTCCAGTTTTGATAATTTAGTTGTGGAATTTGACTACATTGAGGTGATTATTTCTTTAAAATTGAATAAGTCGCTTAGCTTTGAGGTTGGTTTGATACTCGACGACTGTAGCTTGCTTGTATCTTCTTTCCAGCATATTTCCTTTTCTTGGATTTGTCACGGTGCTAATAGAACTGCTCATCGCTTAGCGCGGGAGGCTTTATTCCTAGAAAACCGTGTTGTTTATGATTCTGTGCCATCTTTTTAGCGTTTTGTTCTTTTGTTTGATGTTAATGGCATCGACCGGGAAGTGAGGCGGTAGGCATGGGTTTATGGGGAGAGCCTATTGGCTTCGGTTTTAGCGGTGCCCTCTCTTCCCCGGTTATTTTTAGTTATTTGGTTATTTTTCTCAATGTCATTAATTTTTTTCCTAAAAAAAACAGATTTTGTGACAAAAAAATAAACACAGCCAAGAAAAATATGGACACGAAATCAACAATTACTTGAATTTTAAAAACATAAAAATTAAATAAATGGTAATAATTTTACAAATACATTAAAAGTAGGTTTTCATAATCCCTTTAAACCCCACATTAAAGTTATCAGATAAAAATTTTCTGTTCATTTATAAAAATGAGTTTAACACCCCCTTACTCCAAACAACGAAGATTCAGATAAGTGATGTCATATTCAATGTCTAAAGACACCTTTCATCTCCTATTCACTTAATTTTATCTTTAGAGCATTTAATTTAAATATATAAAACTCATATCCAAAGCATACCTATAACAGCCCGTTTTTAGTCAAATCGAATTATTATTTTAATGTTTATAGCATGAATATATGATTGTGTGAAATTTTCGCTAAAAATTTTTATTGTTTAAGTGCTTAATTTGATAAAAAGGACTAAATCGCGTAAAATGCAAAACTGCTATTCTATTAGCTAAAAGTGTCAAGTAACTATAGAACCTTAAAGTTTAGGTTCTTAAGTGGTAAATATACCATTAGTATGTTAGTGGATGATAATGATTTGGCATAAATGAAAATTTGAATTAATTTTAAGGTTAATTTTGGTATTTGCTAATTAAAGGTTAACTTAATTAGAACAAAACATAAATTTTATGCATTCATCTTCTTATTGCTGATTTTCAAGGAGGAAGAAAGCCATTTTTAGGGCTTTAAGCATTCGGCCACATACAAGCTCAATTGTAAGTCCCTTTTTGTCTCGTTTTTAATGATTTCTACGTTTTTGATATCGTGACAATTAGGTCTAGCTAGCCTAGGGACTATTTTGCAAAATTTTTAAAGATTTAGAAAGTTTCTATTGATGAATTTTGATTTTTTTATGTTTAATGATAGATTATGAATGGTTGTTGATTGATATAAAAGTTTTGTCAAGTGGCTTTGAGTAAAAATGCAAAATAGGGATTAAATTGTGAATGTGAAAACTTTGTGGTTAAAATGTGAAATAAATAAAAAAATATGGGCTGCTAGAGGCATAATAGTAATTCGTCTAGCATGGGTTTATTTTGAATTTCATTAATTTGTGATTTTATGAAATAAGGACTAAATTGGGAAAAATGTGAAATATTAGGGGCAAAAATGTAAATGTGTTTTAAAGTGTGTTTTGGACTAAATTGAATAGAGAGATTATTAAATGAGTAAATTTTGAATATATTTAGATCAAGAAAAGTGGAATTCGGATCTAGATCAAGGGAAAAACAAAGTTTCAGATTAATCGGTTTATTTCATCATTTTTGAACTCGAGGTAAGTTCATATGTGATAAATTTCATTAATAGTGAATTTTAAATACTTTGATATTGTATAAGTTGTGAATACGAGACTTCAGATAAGTTCGACATTGACTCAATGGAAATCCGACATTCGAAATCCCAGTTGAACCTTAGGAATAGTTTAAGATACTAGTGACATGTCATTAGGAGCTTCATTGATTTGGCTTCAGGCCATGATATTAGCACTTCGGGTGTGAGTTATACCAATTTGGCTTCGAGCCATGAATATCGACAGATTTGGCTTCAAGCCATGATATCATGATTTTGGATATAAGCTACCTTGATTTGGCTTCGGGCCATGGTATAGGTACCTAGTGTACGAGATCCTTAAGTATCCGACTTCTATTCTGAATGGTTCAACGGGTAAATGAAAGATATGATTGAGTATGAGAATGATATGAGACGGTACAGGTACGTACGTGACATGTATAAGTTTTGGTTTGGAGAAACTTGTGAAGAATGTGATTGAACCGTAATTGTGTATATGAAAGGTTTGTTAGCTAATATATATTGAATATTGATATATTAAAATTGTTAGATTATAATCTTGAGATTTAATTAAGTTTATTGTATACGAGCTTACTAAGCTTTATAGCTTACCTTGTTTATTCTTCCCTTGTTTTATAGTGTTATCAAGCTAGCTCAGATTTGGGGATCGTAGGAGATCGCTTCACACTATCCACCTATCATTTGGTACCTATGAACTTTGGTATTTTAAGTATATGGCATGTATAGGGACTTTGGTCATATTGGTTATGTCTTGGTTATGATTTTGGCCATTTGAATTGGCTTGTAAATGTTTATATTTTGGTTTGTATATATAGCCATGAGTGATGGCTTAATTTGGATTGATTTGGTATGCTTGAATCATGTATTTATATAAGTGTATTTGGCTAGTGTGATGTTTGAAATGTTGGACATGTTATGCTTGTGGATAATTAGCATTATAGTTATCTAATAGTCAAGTAATAAATGGTTGAAATGCTTGCGAATATTGATCAAATAATGCATATTTGTTAATAGTCATTTTAATGATTTGAGAAGATAAGGATTGGTATGAATTTAATGTGGTATTTATGTTTTGTAATGGTTGGTGTTGGAAATGGTCTAAATCATGCTTGATTTGGAATTGAATTATATGCCTGTTGATGCTATGTTTTGTGTCATATGAGTTGTGTAGGTGTGCTTAAGTTTGGTGGCAAATAGGCTTGGTAAATAGCCTATTTTTGTCCACACGGCCTATGGCACGAGTGTGTCTGGTGGCCGTGTGAGACACACGACCGGGCCACACGGGTGTGTGTCCCCTGTTTTGAGAAAAAAATTCTAAGTTTCGTAAAAATTTCCTGAGATATCGGTTTAGTCCTGAACCACCCTGAGTGCATGTTTAGGGCCTCGTAGGCTCGTATTAGGGACATATTGATTGAGATTGAATGATAATTATATTTGAATTGAACTTTTAAATGTTTTATAAATTAGGTAATGCTCTGTAACCCTATTCTGACGTTGAATACGGGTGAGGGGTGTTACAATACCAAACCAATTCCAAAAATTGTTGTAAAGATTCGACTTTAGTTGGTGTCAGAAAATACAGTTTTGGAACTCTATTTTCGTAAAACAAGTTTGTAAAGATAAAATAGGAAGATTTAAGGAGTTAGTATGAAAATATATTAAATATTGGTTAAGTAATTTAACCGAGAAAATTGATAATTAAAGTTTAGGGACTAAATTGTAAAAGTTCAATCACTATTGAGTTTTCAATTGGAAAATGTTTGAGGACCAAATTAATACTTAGTCAAAGGACTACATGGTTATTTCACCATTATTTTGAAATGAGTTTGTCCACTTACCTTTAATTAATTAAGGTTAATTATTAAGTAAATATGATTAACAAATAATAAATTAAGTTAAATTCTATTATTAATTCAAGTATAAATGAAAAAATTTTAGTGGAAGATGAAACCGTTCATCTTTCTCAACTTAGTTGTCTTCCCTAACATTAAAACTACTTTCATCTCCATTTTTCATTCTAATTAATTAAGGTAATCAAGCTAGTTCTTTAAAATTTTTATAGATTTTGAATCGTAGGAGCTTCATTTAGCTAGTCCATGTGTTAATTTCTTCAAATGTTAAATGTTAAGCAAGTTACCATTAAAATATAATTGATGATTTTGATCTTAAATTTGAAGAGATTGTTAGTTAGTAAGTTTGGATTATGATAAAGATTAAATTAGAAATTAAGTTACTTGTTAGAAGATTTTATGACATTGGGGATTAAATTGAATAAAGTAAAAGTTATCATGAAATTATGCAATAGATAAAAATTATAGGGCCCCTAATGAAAGGATATGAAATCGAATTGATGTTAAATATCAAAAAATATAAGTACTTCATATATATGGACTAAAATGAATAAACTACAAAATATGGTTGATTATATGTTTTCATGTGAAAAAGTGGAATCTAATACCAATTTTGTAATTGAATTATCAAACGGAGCTAAAGGTGACGTTGTGTTGTCTTGAGAAAAAGGAAAGGCGAGAGTCATAGACGAGTAATGAGTACAATTTGTACTTTCATGATTTGAGTTCAATATATATATAAATACATGATTTGTTAAAAACTAGCTTATATGAGGTAAGCATTCTACCAGTTTCATGATTTGGTTTATGTGTGTATGTGTTTTTGTGTGTGTGTGTGTTTGAATCATTGGTTACTCTATTAACTATCTTAGACAGATTCGGGTAGAGTTGGCATGCCAAATGATTAGTGTACGAGATTATACTTCCATTTATATCGATGAGGCATGCAGCACATATTATACTTTGGTCATTTCGATGAGGTGCAGAGCGCACTTTACTTTGGTTTATATCGATAAAGTGTGGAGTACAATTTATACTCTGGACGTTCCGATGAGGCAATTGGTGTTAGATATATTAGGGTGATGGTTGGATGATCCGTGTATCCATCTTGGGTCTATGTTTGGTTAATAGGGATCATAAAACATAAACTTGTTAAATGATAGTTGATATGAAATGTTGATAAAAAATGGTAGATCATGAATATATATGTAATATGAAAAACTATAACAAGCAAAAAATCATGCGAATCAATTTAAACAAGCCTAAGGGTTGATATAGATATGAAATGAATCAATAGATTCACAAAAGAAATGAGAAAATGAAATTCATAAGTGATATACTATGAAATATAAGTAAATATGATATGATAATAGAAAACATAAAAGGACATATTCATATGTGTTTGCCAAATAAGATAGGGCCTGAAATTTGGTACATTAGACATGAATGGTAAATTGAAATTCTTGAAAACTAATCATGTTCTAATTGTATTATTGACATGTTATTATTATTGTATTATTAATTTGAATCATGAAAGTACGACCAAGCCCTATTGCTCAGTGTACGGTTTATTTATTTCGTGCCGAGGTACCGATATATCTTAAGGTTTTAAGGAGTGAAATAATATCTAAAACTCAGCTCTTAACTCCAAAAGTTTGTATAGCCTCGTTATGTTATCAATAAGTGGCATGTACCTAAGGTTGAGTTGGTCTTAAATTGTAAGTTGTCATTTTGGTCCTTTGGAATGGAAAATTTTTACTTGAATATGAACATATGAATTGAAAGTATATATGTCTCAAATGGATGTAGATATGCTTAAAATCATATGTATTAAGTTGTTGAGAATATAAATGAAAGTAATTGGGCATTTGAATTAATGCTTAAGATGAGTTGAATTGGATTTTTGGATCACTTAGACCATTTGAGTTGTGTGATTGGCAAGTTTGAGTTAAATGATACAGAGACTGGGGAAATCTGCCTTCAGAGTCGCAACACCACCCTATTGATGTCGTGGCAATGAACTTCTGCCCCTATAATCGTGACTCTCACTTCTTGAGGTCGCTATTCTAAGTTACTCTTCCTTTGAAGTTACAACATTCTTTTGTTGAGGTTGCGATGACAACCATTTGTCTTCAAGGTCGTGACTCATCTTAATTGAAGTCGCAATGTTGAGCTTTTGCCTTTAGTGTTGTGACATGAACCCCTCATGGTTGCGACATCATCTCAGTGTTTTGAAAATTTTACAGTTTAATCCCTTGGTTAACATCAAAGATTTATAAGAGCTTTCGTAAGCTCGTTTTGTAACCTGTATTTGATTAAAAAATGCAATATAATCAAGTTTTGAACCTAATGGCTTGTATAAATTGTTTATTTGATATGCAAGTGAAGTTATAGTTGCTCCGGCAAGGAATGTGACATTTCACATCTCGAATCTAATAATAGGGTTGGGTGTGGGTGTTATATTTAGTTGTGTCAAAGCTACAGGTTTAGCCAATTCTCAGGCTAAATCGAGGTCCAAATCTAGATGTACATGCCAAAGTCAAGTCAAGTTTGAGTCGAGATTTGGCTGCTAATTATTTATTGTATTGTGTTATACATGAAAATACTGGATGAACCAAGAAATGTTGTTGAGGAAGAAGTTACCAGTAGTGATCACTCTATTGAAAGAGGGAATCGAGTAAAGATCGAGGCA
Source organism: Gossypium anomalum (assembly GCA_025698475.1). Taxonomy (NCBI): domain Eukaryota; kingdom Viridiplantae; phylum Streptophyta; class Magnoliopsida; order Malvales; family Malvaceae; genus Gossypium; species Gossypium anomalum. The sequence continues at coordinate 49,496,787 of CM046963.1, forward strand.
CACAGTGTTGATAAAGTCAATGTTTGATGCATAAGTAGGACCAATCGACCTCGCCAAGAGGGTCAAGGTGATGAGGATTTACTCCACACAATAGCTGATGTACTCAAAGGAGTAGCAGGACCTACTCTACAAGTTGAACTGATAGTTGTAGCCCAGTGAGCTTCGATAAAAAAGTTCTGAAAATATGGAGCAACTGAATTTAAAGGATTGAAAGGACTTGACCCTTCCTCTATTGAGAACTAGCTAGAGTTAATAGAGCAGGTTTTTGAGCAGTTAGAGTGTTCATCGCCTAAGTGTGTCACTTGTGTGGTATCTCTTCTAAAAGAATAGGCATATCAGAGGTGGTTAATTGTGTTGGATCTGGTGCCCTAAGTGTAGTATATTCGTTTGTATACTTGTATTTTTTGAAAAAGATTGATTTAATAAAATTATCCATAAATTACATTAATACCATTTGTATATTGTCATCAATGGTTTTTGCACGCAAAGCAAAATGAAAGCAAATAATGGTTCATTGGTTATCTAATGTTTAACTCATACTAAGCAATATTACATGATCATATCACAGTACAAAAAGACCTATTGTATTAATAGATGGACCTAAACATGTCCATAGTCTAATTGAAAATGAGTCAAATGATTGAAAGGCTAATTTGTCATCTATCAAGTCCAATTGGGGAGATGTTTTGTCTAGAGCATTGGAGCAGATGGCTCCCAGAAGATAGATACATAGATGTGATTGACTGGACTGATAATATATTGGATAGTACCCAAGTAGAATAGATCTTGAATCCATTTTATGGATTTATTCACTTGTGACGTTCATAGTGTGGCATGCCTTAATCCTTAGTAGATGATGGACTATGTATGCATGACTCGTATACTTTGACGTAAGTAAAAACCTAAGTTCAAATGGATAAAGAACCAAAAACTGGTGCGTTAGGTATACAACTTATGCAGTTTGTAGTATCATTCACAATAGTGGAATCATAGCCCAAGAAATGTGTAAATGATATAATTTCATTGGAATTACATAATTGATGAAAAGTAAATGTGGCCATGGGTCATTTGTCTTTGTGATTAATGACTTAATTACTATTTGATAATAATTGACTTATCATGAAGAAAGATGTGATAGTTACCATGAGATAAAATAGGATCATATTGGGAGAATAAATTTATCTCAAAGAGATTAATAATATCCTATGAGGGTAACACACTTATGACAAGGTCTTTGGAAGAGCACTGATCGAGTAGCTTTTGTAATGGTAAGTAATTAGGGAGAGCTTAGTCACGATACTATAGTGGAATGACTTCGTGACTAAATGAGTTACAATTAATAGACGAAAAGTTGAAACTTAATTATAAATTATTGATCCATAATTACATATGTCCAATCAGACCCTCCGCTAGCTCGTTAGAACCTGAAATGAATTGCATATATAATAAAATGAACAGAAATGGATAGAAATGATAAAGTTATAGAAATAGGTTACATTCATTCATAAATGAATGTGGTTTCTCACATTTGGTACATATTTCATAATTCAAACCAATATCATTCATTTCACCTATTCAAATGCCAATACTATCAATACCGATTCAATCAATTCATACCAATTCAAGTCAATAACACCTTTGAATACAAACATTCTAATGGCATAAAAACTCATGATAAAAAAAACATAACCATTTTCAAATCATTCATCAACTTATCTTGCCTAACTACTTCACTTTGCAACCTTTAATATACCAAACTTATGCAAGTTTCAGATCACCACACCTAATAGCATCAAACATGACCAAAACCAAGTATCAAATAAGTCACATGCCAAGTATAACATACAAGTTCAATCATAGCTACAATTACTACAGAACCGTCCACTTAAAAATGACCATTTGCACAACAAGATGTCCTTATATACATACCACAATATTTGGGCTCAAAATGAACATAATTTTGTTGTCTTGATGATAGTGTGTGTTTCATGTTGATCTGGCTCAACAAGTTCCACAAATGAAGATCAACAAGTAGGAGAAACAACTAGAGTGAGCATAAAAATTCTTAGTAAGTTCAAGTGGAAAATACAAGTTCCATAAGCATGTTAGCTACCATAGATCTGACATAAATTTGGCTAGGACATGACACTAAAAATGAAACAAGGTGAGAATAAGTATCCATGATCATTAGACATTATAAGCAAAACTTAAAAAATCATATTCTATCATCAGTCCATAAGATCATACCAATTTCACAAAGTTTATTTCCATGTCATATTCTATTATCAATCTATAATATCATACCCATTTCACACAATTCATTTCAATGTTATATAAAATTAGTTTATCAAATCATTTCATTACATTTTCAAGTTTCAAATATCATTTATAATATTTCATCCTACGGAACCCTACTAAAATGAACTCGAATACAAGGGTGAACTACAACACACCATATAGCCCGTAAAAGCTTAAACTATACCATACCAAGGCACCGAAGTGCACAGCTCGTAGGCATCAAATGTTTAAACATTTTCACATGTTTAGTCCTTTTAATTTTCCACATTTACATATCAAACCCTGTAATCATTCACATTTTTATATTCATACCCTGTACGATTTCATATCAATCAACAATCTTAATTCATTTCAATTCAATTCAACTCCATTTTATTTTCTAATCATGTATGTCAATATAATTAATATTGAAAGTCATGTCAAAACATAGTTATAATGAAACAACATAAGAACATACATATAATACAAAGAAAGGTAGTAAGTTTCATATGAACTTGCCTTTTTAAAATACAAAATGGGTGGATCCTTCAGGGAATAATCCATAATTTTTGCTTTTGCCTTATTCCATTTTGATCCAAGTCTTGATCTATATAAATATTTTTTACCAAATCAATACCAAACATTATTACACAATACCATGAGATGCATGATCTTAATTAAATCCATTTTTTGATTTTCCCACATATTTTACATTTTATTCAATTTAGTCCCTAAACTCAAGGTAGGCATAACTTTCGATTCCTAGCTTCGGACTAAAATTTGATGAGAAATAGTTTCACTCCCATTTCTCAATCGACCTCTCCTAACATAACTACCATGAATAACCCTTCCACCCCTAGCCGCAAGTGCAGACCTCTGACACTCACTAACGAGAAAAATGCTCCAATGATCCACAATGAAAATAAGTTTAAGACAACTTCTAACATTCACCTCGATGCTTTTTCTAGCAGTGCTCACAGTGTAATATCCCGAATTAGGGCCTAATCGGAATAGTGGTTTCGTGACCATAAATTTGAGATAGAGATAATTATTTTATAATTATTTTGATGTTTATGATATGATTGCATGATTGTGTGAAAATTTCGTGATGAAATCCTATGCCTAAAGTGCTTAGATTGAAATTAGGGACTAAATCGAATAATTTGTAAAACTTGCATTCTAGTAGTTTTTAGTATGAAATTGTTTTGGAATATTAATGAGGAGGTCTTAAATAGAAATTTGACCAATTTCTAAGTCTATGGACAAAAATTGGATATGGATGGAATTTTTGGAAAGTTTAGTAGTAAGGGCATTTTGGTCATTTAGTTATTAAAATAAATTAAAAATAAAATTAAAAGCCAATTTTTGTCCATCTTCTTCATTAGGCCGAAATTTCAAGGGTTCCTCATATCTAGGGTTTGTTTCAAGCTTCCAAGCTCCATATTAAGTGATTCCAAGCCCCGTTTTTAATGTTCTTTACGTTTTTAGAATCCTGGTAGCTCGATTAAGCTTATGCTAGCAATAATTCAACCTAGGGTTCATATTTGGAAAAATACCCATAGGTGAAATTTGTGTATTTTGGTGTTTTATGATAGAAAATGAGGTTTTAAATTATGTTAGACAACTTGAACTACTCAGTTTTAAGCGAAAACGAGTAAAAGGGCTTAATCGGTAAAAATACCTAATAGTCATAAATACATGTTAGAGTGTGAATTTGATGTTACCATAGAAGGGAAAAATGATCAGCATGTCATAAAACATAAGAATAAGGGATGAAGTTTAATTCCCGAGCCTAGGGGCAAAAGTGTAATTATGCAAAAGTTTAGGGGCAAAAATGTAATTTTGCCAAAGTTTGTATTAAATGCTGTTTTGATGAATGTATGTATTAAATAATATTATTTTGGCATTATAGATTAAGAGAAACGAGATTCAAGTCCCAATCGAGGGAAAAATAAAGTTTACAAAGAATAGGCTCGATTGCTAATAATTTTGTACCGAGGTTAGTTCATGTGTAAATGTAGTAAAATAATTGTCATTTTAATTAACTTAATGATATTTATATGATATGATGATTATTATTATGAAATATTATGCTTTGTGGTTATTGTTGAGTAATATGCAAATTATGTTTATTACTTGTTAAATATGAATTGCTACCGAGTATCGGTTTTGATATTCCGTGGAAGACGGCAAAGATGTGTGATTGGGGAAAAAGCCCATTTGAACCTTGGGATAGATTAGAATACAAGTGACATGTCACTAGGATGGTTGAGTTCCGAGCTCGTTGAGTTGAGTCTGAGTTCGTGTGATGTAACTAGGCATCCGAGCTCGTTGAGTTGAGTCCGAGTTCACTTATGGATGCGAACGCCCGAGCTCGTTGAGTTGAGTCCGAGTTCACTTATGGGCGGGTTACATGGTGCTTGGCTACATAAGTTCCGCAGGCTATTGAGTTTATCTAGCTGCGAGTATGGCTCTTATGTTCATGAGATCCGCGTATTCGAATTATATTCCGATGTGTTCAACGGGTGAATCTTAAGTGAATAAAAAGAAGGCCTAAAATGAAGGTGACATGTTGGTAAGTGTGGTAAATGAGAAAATTTGACAGGTATGTGCTTAATCCCTTGGGTTGAGAACTTGGTATGATGAAATCGTAGAAAGATATTAAATACAAATGAAACATGAATGTTTTGGTGTTGTTTATGCAAATAATGTTTTTGTGGGATTGTGTGATTATGTTACTTGCTATTTGCATGTGAACTTACTAAGCATTTGTGCTTACTCCCTCCTTTTCTTTCATTGTAGTTTTAACAAGCCGACTTGAGAATCGAGATAGGTCGAAGACTCGTTCACACTACTCGAAGGCCTAAATTGGTAAAATGGCTTGTGTGTTTTGAATGTGGCATGTATGGCAAAATACTCACTTTGTGTAAATGATCTTATGATATGGCTATGGTTTGGTAAAAAAAGGGTTTGTAAATGATTAGCCATTGGAATGGCCAATCTAAGTCATATTTGATGTTATGTATGTTTAAAATGATATTTAGTCCATGAAAATCCTTAGTAAAGTGAAATTTGCCATAAAATAGATTCTAGCAGCAGCAGTGATGAAAATTTGAAAAATCACTAAAAATAGTAGAAATGGAATTAAATGATGAGTAAGTTATGAAATTGAATATTAATGAGTCTATTTTCTTATGGATTGAACAAAACAGGTATATGAATTATATTTTATGAAAATATTTGAATTTTTGTGAAACAGGGCCAGAGTAATCTTTGGATCCCCTGTTCTGACTTTAAAAATTCATAATAAATTATAAAAAAATAATTAGAAGTCATGCTTTATATGTGCAGATTTTTAAGAGAAATAAACTTAATAGACATTGAAATTCTGTACAGAGAGATATCTGATTCGTAATACACAGAGGTCAGAGCAGTAGAACCCTGAAACAGGGGAGAATTTAACTAATAAACTGTACTAATTGGCTTGACCAAAAATTATAGAAAAAAATTAGTAAATAGATATATGATTCTAGTTTCAGGTAAAATTTACGGATTTGGATTTCGAGTATGGGAACTCAAGATATGAATTTTTAAGCGACTGTGACGCAGATTGCTAGCTTGACTGGAAATTTAAAAAAAATAGATCGTTTGAGTGGTTTAAGTAATGAATTAAGTCTGTTAACACCTCGTGTTCGAATCCGGCGATGGTTTCGAGTACGGGGCATTACATTTGGTGGTATCAGAGTAGGTTTAGTCGGTTCTCGGACTAATGTGTTGTATGTACGGGTTTTGCTATACATGACATATATATAAATTACGATAGTGTGACGACTTTACGACCTTTTAAATGATTTTTTTATAGTAAATGGATCCCGATCCGATTGCGGTGATGATGTAGAGAGTAATGCACCGACTCGGTGAAGAAGGCGGTGCCAATCTGAAAATCCACCTCCATTGTTGGTCAAGGAGGAGGAGAAGAGGCTCGAGAAGCCTTTCTCCAGATGATGAATACCTGGTATACTGAGTTCGTTCGTACGAACCCGAATGCACAACCTCCCCCACCTCCCCCGATTCCTCAACCTGCACCCGATGCCTCAAGGTGTAGATCTCGATGAAATTTCACGAACTCCAGTTGACAAAATCCAGTAAACAAGGGGCCAAGAATTGGGGCAAATATTGATGATGATGCCGAGAAAGCAAAGTTTTGGCTCGAGAATTCTATTCGAGTATTTGATGAATTGTCTTGTACACCTGAAGAATGCTTGAAATGTGCTATATCATTGTTGAGGGATTCAGCTTATCATTGGTGGAAGACGTTGACTTGAGTAGTACCGAAAGAGAAAGTAACTTGGGAGTTCTTTCAAGAAGAATTTCAGAATAAATATATCAGTGAAAGATTTATTGATCAGAAGCGTAAAAAGTTTCTTGAATTAAAGCAGGGGAACATGACAGTTACTGAATACGAAAGGGAGTTTGTCAGGTTTAGTAAGTATGCTAGAGAATATATTCCTACAGAAGCTAAAATGTGCAGATGATTTGAAGACGGACTCAATGAAGACATCAAAGTATTTGTTGGAATTCTTGAATTAAAAGAAATGGTAGTGCTGGTTGATCGAGCTTGCAAGGCTGAAGAACTACTTAAAGAGAAGAAAAAGGTAGAGGCTGAGACTAGAAATTAGAAGAAAAGACCGACGTGCAGTTCATTCTCACAGCAATCCAGAAAATATAGAAATATGAATCCTCGTTCACAGGTTTCAGCTAGACAATCATATGGAAATTTTAAGAAGCAAAATGTGGGTCCTAAATCTCAGACTACTTCTACAGCTAGTGTGGGAAATACGAGATTTGTTAAGCCCGAGTGCCAGTGGTGTGGCAAAAATCATTTTGGCCCTTGTAGAGCGAATGAATGTTTTCGGTGTGGTTCTCCGGACCATTTTATTAGAGATAGCCCAGAGAGAGCTGAGAAAGAAAATTTTCAGAATGTAAAAGCTAGTGGTGCAAACTCGAGGGGAAGATATTTGAGAAAAGTTGGAAATGAAGCAAGCAGCAAAAATGTAGCCAGAGATTCAGCAGCTAAATCTAAAGCAAGGGCTCCAGCTAGAACTTATGCTATAAAGGCACGTGAAGATGCTTCATCACCCCGATGTGATTACTGGTATATTTTCTCTTTATGATGTTAATGTTATTGCTTTGATTGATCCCGGTTCTACTCATTCATATGTATGCATGAAACTGGTGCTTAGTATGAATATACCTGTTGAGAACACAGAATTTATAATTAGAGTGTCGGATCCGTTAAGCAAATGTGTGATAGTTGATAAAGTATGCAAGAAATGCCCTTTAATGATTTGGGGTTATTACTTTCCAGCCGACTTGATGTTGTTGCCGTTTGATGAATTTGATGTTATTTTGGGTATGGATTGGTTGACATTGCATGATGCTATAATAAATTGCAAAGAAAAGGTTATAGAATTAAAGTGTGAAAGTGGTAAAATTTTGTGGGTTGAACCAGACAAATCAGAGGCATTATCTAGTATGATTTCTTCAATGTCGGCTCAGAGATATTTGAGAAAGGGTTATGAACCTTATTTGGCTATGTAATTAATACAAAAGAAATTGAAAAGAAAGTTGAATCAGTGCCAATTGTGTGTGAATTCGAGGATGTAAAAATAGCCGGGTTTGCCTCCAGTCAGGGAAGTAGAATTTGGTATTGATTTGATACCGAGAACAGCTCCGATCTCAATTGCTCCATATAGAATGGCACCAGCAGAGTTGAAAGAATTAAAGTCGCGAGATTGCAAGAGTTGGTGATAAAGGCTTTGTGAGACCGAGTTTTTCACCTTGGGGTGCTCCTATGTTATTTGTGAAAAAGAAGGATGGTTCTATGAGGTTGTGTGTTGACTATCGGCAGTTAAACAAGGTGACAATCAAAAACAAATATCTGTTGCCAAGAATTGATGATTTATTTGATCGGCTAAAAGGAGCGACATGGTTTTCAAAGATTGACTTGAGATCCGGGTACTACCACCATGCGAGTAAAAGAGTCGGATGTGCCTAAAAGCGCTTTTAGAACAAGGTAGGGTCATTATGAATTTTTAGTTATGCCATTCGAGTTGACAAATGCTCTCTTTGTGTTTATGGATTTAATGAATCGCATATTTCGGCTATACTTGGACAAATTTGTTGTGGTATTTATAGATGATATTTTAATTTATTCAAAAGATGAGACAGAGCATCTTTGAGCATTTGAGGATAGTTTTACAAACTTTGAGAAATAAGCGATTATATGCCAAGTTTAGTAAAAGTGAATTTTGGCTTGGGAAGTTGAATTTTTGGGTCATATTGTTTGGTGATGGTATACGGGTTGATCCTAGTAAGATTTGAGACATTGTTGATTGGAAACCAGAAAAATGTAACCGAGGTTAGAAGTTTCTTGGGGCTATTTGGGTATTATCGGCGGTTTGTAAATGGATTTTCTATAATTCTTTGCTCCTATGACTAGACTACTCAGAAAGAATGTTAAATTTGAATGGACGGAAGAATGTCAACAAAGTTTTGAAGAATTGAAAAAGTTATTAACTGAAGCACCAGTGTTGGTACAACCCAAATCAGGTAAAGAATTTGTGGTGTATAGTGATGCTTCTCGAAATGGCTTAGGATGTGTACTTATGCAAGAAGGAAAAGTGGTGGCTTATGCTTCAAGACAGTTAAAATCTCACGAAAGGAATTATCCGACTCATGATTTGGAATTGGCTGCTATAGTGTTTGCTCTGAAGATTTGGCGACATTATCTGTATGGTGAAAAATACCGAGTATATACAGATCACAAAAGTCTTAAGTACTTGATGTCACAAAAAGATTTGAATTTGAGACAGCGAAGATGGTTGGAGTTATTGAAAGATTACGAGCTTGTTATTGATTACCATCCGGGAAAAGCGAATGTGGTTGCCCATGCTTTAAGCAGAAAATTGCTATTTGCTTTGAGAGCTATGAGCACTCGTTAAAGGTATCAGATGATGGTTCGATTCTAGCAAAGTTAAGAGCAAGACCGATGTTTTTACAAGAGATCTCTGAAGCTCAAAAAAATAATCAAGATTTGCAAGCCAAGAGAAAGCAGTGTAAAGCTGATATGGGATCAGATTTCAGAATCGGGTCTGATGGTTGCTTGATGTTTAAAAATTGAATTTGTGTACCGAAAAATGATGAGTTGATCCAAAAGATTTTGCATGAAGCACATAATGGTTGTTTGGGGGTTCATCCGAGCAGTATGAAAATGTATAATGACTTGAAGAAAATGTACTGGTGGAGTGGAATGAAAAGAGATATTTTCGAGTTTGTATCAAAGTGCTTAGTTTGTCAACAAGTGAAAGCTGAACACCAAGTACCTTCGGGATTACTCCAGCCTATCATGGTTCCTAAATGGAAATGGGATCAGATTACTATGGATTTTATATCAGGGTTGTCGATAACTCCGGGGAAGAAAAATGCCATCTGGGTAATAGTTGACAGACTGACTAAATCGGCTCATTTCATTCTGGTACGTACGGATTATTCTCTTAATAAGTTGGCTGAATTGTATATCCGTGAGATTGTTAGACTTCATGGAATACCTTTGTCAATCATTTCGGATAGAGATCCGAGATTTACTTCACGATTTTAGCAAAAGTTGCAAGAGGCATTAGTTACAAAGTTAAATTTCAACACTACCTTTCATCCACAAACTGATGGACAATCAGAGAGAGTAATTCAGATTCTTGAAGACATGCTAAGATGTTGCGTATTGGAATTTCAAGGTAGTTTGGAAAGGTACTTACCGTTCGTAGAATTTGCTTATAATAATAGTTATCAGACGAGTTTGAAGATGGCACCTTATGAAGCATTGTATGGTCGTAAATGTCGGACGCCATTGTATTGGACTGAACTCAAGGAAAATCAGATTTATGGAGTTGATCTAATAAAAGAAACCGAAGAAAAGGTGAAAGTGATTCGAGATTGTTTGAAAGCTGCTTCAGGTAGACGGAAATCTTATGCGGATTTGAAACGAAGGGAAATCGAGTTTCAAGTTGGTGATAAGGTATTTTTGAAAGTGTCCCCATGGAAGAAAGTCCTTAGATTTGGACGGAAGGGCAAGTTAAGTCCGCGTTTTATTGGACCGTATGAAATAATTGAAAAAGTTGGACCGGTAGCATATCGGCTAGCATTACCACCTGAATTAGAGAAGATTCATGATGTGTTCCATGTATCTATGTTACGTAGATATCGTTCAGATCCTTCACATATAATTTCACCAACAGAAATTGAACTACGACCGGATATGACTTACGAAGAAGAACCGATTAAGATTTTAGCTCGAGAGGTCAAGCAACTAAGAAATAAAAGTGTCGCTCTCGTGAAAGTATTGTGGTAAAAGCACGGAGTAGAAGAAACTACATGGGAATCTGAGGAAACCATGAGAAATCAATGCCCACATCTGTTTACCGGTAAGATTTTCGAGGACGAAAATCCTTAAAGGGGGGAGAGTTATAATATCCCGAATTAGGGCCTAATCAGAATAGTGGTTTCGTAACCACAAATCTAAGATAGAGATAATTATTTTATAATTATTTTGATGTTTATGATATGATTGCATGATTGTGTGAAAATTTCATGATGAAATCCTATGCCTAAAGTGCTTAGATTGAAATTAGGGACTAAATCGAATAATTTGTAAAACTTGCATTCTAGGAGTTTTTAGAATGAAATTGTTTTGGAATATTAATGAGGAGGTCTTAAATAGAAATTTGACCAATTTCTAAGTCTATGGACAAAAATTGGACATGGATGGAATTTTTGGAAAGTTTAGTAGTAAGGGCATTTTGGTCATTTAGTTATTAAAATGAATTAAAAACAAAATTAAAAGCCAATTTTTGTCCATCTTCTTCATTAGGCCAAAATTTCAAAGGTTCTCCATAGCTAGGGTTTGTTTCAAGCTTCCAAGCTCCATAGTAAGTGATTCCAAGCCCCGTTTTTAATGTTCTTTACGTTTTTGGAATCCCAGTAGCTCGATTAAGCTTATGCTAGCAATAATTCAACCTTGGGTTCATATTTGGAAAAATACCCATAGGTGAAATTTGTGTATTTTGGTGTTTTATGATAGAAAATGAGGTTTTAAATTATGTTAGACAACTTGAACTACTCAGTTTTAAGCGAAAACGAGTAAAAGGGCTTAATCGGTAAAAATACCTAATAGTCATAAATACATGTTAGAGTGTGAATTTGATGTTACCATAGAAGGGGAAAATGATCAGCATGTCATAAAACATAAGAATAAGGGATGAAGTTTAATTCCCGAGCCTAAGGGCAAAAGTGTAATTATGCAAAAGTTTAGGGACAAAAATGTAATTTTGCCAAAGTTTGTATTAAATGCTGTTTTGATGAATGTATGTATTAAATAAGATTAATTTGGCATTATAGATCAAGAGAAACGAGATTCAAGTCGCGATCGAGGAAAAACAAGTTTACTGAAGAATAGGCTCGATTCTTTAATAATTTTGTACTAGAGGTAAGTTCATGTGTAAATGTAGTAACATAATTTTCATTTTAATTACCTTAATGATATTTATATGATATGATGATTATTATTATGAAATATTATGCTTTGTGGTTATTGTTAAGTAATATGCAAATTATGTTTATTACTTGTTAAATATGAATTGCTACAGAGTATCGGTTTTGATATTCCGTGGAAGATGGCAAAGATGTGTGATTGAGGAAAAAGCCCGTTTGAACCTTGGGAATAGATTAGAATACAAGTGACATGTCACTAGGATGGTTGAGTTTCGAGCTCGTTGAGTTGAGTCCGAGTTCGTGAGATGTAACTAGGCATCCGAGCTCGTTGAGTTGAGTCCGAGTTCACTTATGGATGCGAACGCCCGAGCTCGTTGGGTTGAGTCCGAGTTCACTTATGGGCGGGTTACATGGTAGCTTGGCTACATAAGTTCCGCAGGCTATTGAGTTTGTCTAGCTGCGGGTATGGCTCTTATGTTCATGAGATTCGCGTATTCGAATTATATTCTGATGTGTTCAACGGGTGAATCTTAAGTGAATAAAAAGAAGGCCTAAAATGAAGGTGACATGTTCGTAAGTGTGGTAAATGAGAAAATTTGACAGGTATGTGCTTAAACCCTTGGGTTGAGAACTTGGTATGATGAAATCGTAGAAAGATATTAAATACAAATGAAACATGAATGTCTTGGTGTTGTTTATGCAAATAATGTTTTTATGGGATTGTGTGATTATGTTACTTACTATTTGCATGTGAACTTACTAAGCATTTGTGCTTACTCCCTCCTTTTCTTTCATTGTATTTTTGACAAGCCGACTTGAGAATCGGGATAGGTCGAAGACTCGTTCACACTACTCGAAGGCCTAAATTGGTAAAATGGCTTGTGTGTTTTGAATGTGGCATGTATGGCAAAATACTCACTTTGTGTAAATGATCTTATGATATGGCTATGGTTTGGCAAGAAAAGGGTTTGTAAATGATTAGCCATTGGAATGGCCAATCTAAGTCATATTTGATGTTATGTATGTTTAAAATGATATTTAGTCCATGAAAATCCTTAGTAAAGTGAAATTTGCCATAAAAGCAGAATCAGTTACAGTGATAATGAAAATTTGAAAAATCACTAAAAATAGTAGAAATAGAATTGAATGATGAGTAAGTTATGAAATTGAATATTAATGAGTCTATTTTCATATGGATTGAACAAAACAAGTATATGAATTATATTTTATGAGATATTTGAATTTTTGTGAAACAGGGCCAGAGTGATTTTGGATCCTATGCTCGACTTTAAAAATTCATAATAAATTGTAAAAAAATAATTATAAGTCATGCTTTATATGTGCAGATTTCTTATTGAGTCTAGTTTTAAGAGAAATAAACTTAATTTGAAATTCTGTATAGAGAGATATCTGATTCGTAATACACAGAGGTCAGAGCAGTTGAACCCTGAAACAGGGGAGAATTTAACTACTAAACTACACTAATTGGCTTGACCAAAAATTATAGAAAAAAATTAGTAAATAGATATATAAGTATAGTTTCAGGTAAAATTTACGGAATTGGATTTCGAGTTTAGGAACTTGAGATATGAATTTTTAAGCGACTATGATGCAGATTTCTAGCTTAACTGGAAATTTAAAAAAATAAATCATTTGAGCGGTTTAAGTAATGAATTAAGTCTGTTAACACCTCGTGTTCGAATCCGGCGACGGTCTCGGGTACGGGGCGTTACACACAGTTTGGTACATCAAAATCTCGAGCAGGACCTCGTACACTACCCACTGAAATAGATGGTTGATGATCCTGATTAATGATCCCGATTTCTTTTGGATCTGTCGGACTTAAAAGTCGATCTCTAGTTGCCACGAGAATCCCTACTTCGTTTTAGTAGGGGATGCAAACTAGAATCCATGTTCATTTTCCAGCAACTCGTGTAGGCCCTGTTTTCTTGTCGAGGCCTAAAGCTTGCTCCACAATTTTCACTTGTTCAACTAGATCGACAAATTCTGAAATTTGGTAAGATACGAGTTAAACTTTGAGTTTGTCGCACAAACCATGCAGGAAATGTTTACAACTTTCAGCTTTAGAAGGTACAAATTTTGAGGTGTATTTACTGAGTCATAGAAACCCACGCTCATAATCAGCTACTAACATTTCATTTTGCTTCAATAACAAAAATTCTTGCTTTCAATCCTCTAGGTATAACTCTCCGACGTACTTTTTCTAAAACTTAGTTTGAAAGAACACCCAATCGACTCGCTCAACTGGTACTTGGCATGTTACTGTCTGCCACCACATATATGATTCTCCTTGTAGTAGAGAAACAACACAGATTGCACATTCTCGTGGGGTTCATTCAAGTTGCTGTAGTATTCATTTAGTCGATTCCACCCAAACTTCTGTAGTCGAGGAATCAACCCCTTTCAAACCCATAAATTCGATAGCACCATACCTCTATAATTCTTTAATCGAGGATCGTTGAACAACAGATAGCGGTACTACAGCAACAGTAGCTCCTGCCAGTCTCTGAAGAGCATTAGCAATAGCTCGAAGTATAATCAAATCAACTTGCCCTTGTTTCTATCTCTATCAACCCTAGGTTGTTAAGCACCAGCTGAATCAACGTTCGGTGCCACCAATTCAACCATAATTTCATTCTCAACGGAATGACCGCTACTATAAATATTCGAATTAAATTCATTTCTAAATTCTCTCGATATCTTTTAAATATAAAATAAAAACAATATAATCAGCATCCAAATCCTGACTCAAACTCAACTCAACTTTGGCATGTACCTATACTCTCGATTTAGTCCAAGAATAGGCTAAACCTATTGCTCTGATACCACTAAATGTAACACCCCTTATCAGATCCAATCGCCGAACCTGAGTAATAAGATGTTAGAAACCATTACAAATCAATTACATGCAGTTTATTAATAAAAAATCTCAATTAAATATCATCACATCACATATGATCAAGTATAATATCTAATACAATCAACTTTGGATTTATATCAAGCTTGCGAAAGCTTAAAACTAACTCGGTATCAAATAAAGATAAATTTGAATCATAAACAAAAAGATAGGAAAAATCTATAAACAGGGGTCACGAGGTCGTGTCTCCTGACTGTGCGGAATGCTGAGGCTATGTAGGGTGGATCACATGGTCGTGTGGCCAAGCCGTGTAAAAATGTAATGTCGTGTAAGGTTAGAATCACACGACCGTGCGAACAAACCATGTAACTCACTGATGTCGTGTGGGTCAAAAGTGTAAATATTCAAAAGATATCACATAGCCATGTAACAACCCATTTTTTTCAGTGAAATAAAAACAGTGGTTTCGGGACCACAAATTTGACCCGAAAACATGATTTATTTTTATTTTATTATATGGACCGTAATATAATAGGCATGTCATGTGAAAATTTTGAAACGAAAATTTTATCGATTAAGTGCTTAATTACGAGAAGGACTAAATCGCATAAAATGCGAAAGTTGAATTCTAGTACCTATAAGGATCAAATAGCTATGGAATTCAAAACTTAAGGTCCTTATATGGTAATTAGACCATTAAGAAAAGAATATAGATTTTTCTTGGTGACTCATCCATGGAATTATAGAAAAAGTGCAAGGACTAAATTAGAAATACCAAAATACTTAATTAATTAAAAGATGATAAAAGAAAATATCATCTTATTATTGTCATCTTCAACCTAAAATTTTATGGAAACCCTAGGAGTGAGAGAGGAAACTTTCAAGGCTTAATTGGGTAAGTCCTCTTATCCCGTTTTTAGTAATTTTGGTATTTTTAAAACCAGGATAGCTTGATCTCTCTATTTGAAAAAATAATTTGAAAAGTTATCAAGGAATAAAAATGGGTCATAGATGTATTATGCTGGAAATTATAAATTTATGGTAGAAAATGAAAGATTATTCATAGATAAACAACTTTTGCAAAGTGATTTTTGATGAAAACTTGAATTAGGGACTAAAATATAAACTTGTGAAATTAAAGGAAAAATTTTGAAATTTTATGTATACATGTGTTGTAAATTTTGTAAGGGGGCTTTGGTTAGGCTTGGAATAGGGAGTAATTTGCACAAGTTTCATTTTTCGGGCCTAGGGACAATCAGAATTTATGGAAAAATTAAGGGCAAAATGGTAATTTTGCCTATGACGTAAATTGAGTCCATTTAAATATGAAATGTATGAAATTGATGGTTAAATTCATTTATGTAGATCCGGACAACACTAATTTGAGGTTAGATCGAGGAAAAGAAAATATTTCAGATTAGTAGACTTTTACACGAACAAATGTCGAGGTAAGTTTGTGTAACTTAACCCGGTATGTAAATATGTTTAATTGAATGTTGTGTTGTATGGAATGTGATTTATATTGGTGTACAGTACTTGAATGCTATAATGAGAAACTTAATACATGCTTGAAATGGTGATAAAGGGTTAAGTCTCGATTAAATGTTGAATTTTAATGATTGTATGCGCTTTCCCTAAACAAATAGGGTCTTGCATTTGTTGCAAACGAGATTTAGCTCAGACGAGTAATCTCAATGACCTTGTCATAAAAAGGATTTAGCCCTTACAGGTAGTCCTGATACATTACCTCTCGAGCATACTTTATGATTAAGTTTAGCTTGGACTGGTAACCCTAATTGAGCTCTTTTGAGCATACGCTATATAAAGGATTTAGCCTGGACTGGTAATCCTGTTATACGACAAGTAACTTGAAAGTGTGTTCCTTGGTTAAGTACCCTAAGGGGTAACTTCGATAAGATTTGATGGATTAATAAATCGTACACTTCGAATGAGCCTTCATCGGAATTTCAATGATTCAACGGATATCAAATTCTTGACATGGCATGAAAATATTGAGATGATATAATAATGACTTGAAAGAATATTGCTTAATGAGCTCATCTATTCTTATTTGATGTGTATGGAAACTTTGTGACTAACATGTTTGATTGGATGTATGTGATTAGGCAAATTATCCAAATGGATGGAAACATAACATTGTATGCCTAGATTTTAATAAACAAAATTGGTAAGTTTAGTTTCTGTTATACGAACTTACTAAGCATGTAATGCTTACCCCATTTTATTTTCCCCTACCCCATTTTATTTTCCCCTATTTTATAGTGCTCGGAAGCTCGTGAAGGTTGGAAGATTAGTGAAGCATCGTCACACTATCAACTAGCATTTTGGGTATACTTAGTAAAATCGTTTTGGTATAATGGCATGTATAGGAAAACTTGGCCAATAGTGGCTTGAAAATGACATTTTGTAACCTAGCCATTGGAATGGCTAGTAATAGTTCATTTTGATATGTTTAAGTAGATTATTATTATATACATATACATATGTGTTATGTCATGAATATGTGATCAATTTTGTGGATGCCTAAATTAATCCAAGGTAAGTTTATAAACACTTGTGCTTGCAATCATATGTCATGTTAAATGATGAAACTGCTTATTTTGAATGCTTGGAATGGTTGGTTTCAGTTGTGTGTTTCAAGTGTAGGTCTTGGGTGAAATTTTAGGTAGAAATCAAGCTAGAAATGGCTTCATTTTGTCCACACGGGCATGTGTCTAGACTGTGTGTGACACACGGCCCGGTGACATGGGCATGTGGTTAGACCGTATGTCCCCTGCACCTTAATTTTGAGAAACAGAATGCTCAGAATTGGGCACACGGGCAGAGACACAGGCGTGTGCCTCAGCCGTGTATGCCACACGGCCTAGAATATAGGTGTGTGCCTTGGACGTGTGAAACCAACACCTAATTTCGAATTAAATTAATTAACCACACGGCCTAGCACACAAACGTGTGGCATGGCCGTGTGTGCAAGTCAGAGAGTTACACGGAGTCGAACACAGCCTCTAACACAGGAGTGTCCCAAGGTCACACGGGCGTGTCCCTTGGACCACACGAGTGTGTGAGCCCTGCACCTTGGAAAAGATTTTTGTAAATTCGCGAAAAATTCTTAGAGGTCCCGATTAAGTCTCGATTTGATTCTAATGCTCGTATTAGGCCTCGAGGGCCCGATCAGGGGACATTATGGATGATCTTGGTAAATGAATAGTAATTTACGTGGTTTAATGGAAAAATATTCTGAATATTCTGGTAATGCTCTGAAACCCTGTTCCAACGACGGGTACGGGTTAAGGGTGTTACAGGCAATGTCGGTGGGCCATGTAACAGACTGTGGCCATGTGCACGAAAAGTCACTCAAAACACACAAACCACACAGTTGTTTCATATGTCGTGTATGGCACACGGCCATGTGTCAGGCTGTGTATCAAGCCATGTGTACTTGAAAATACCTTTTAATATAAATTTTCTAACCTTAATTCACTTAGGTCTCAAGCAACCATTATACCATATCTCAACCAATTCAAAAACATCAAAATAATACCAAAAATATCACTTATAACAATCATCCTAAATGCCTAATCAATATGCCACAACTGGCACATCATTCAGCAATTCAAAATCAACCAAATAACCACATTCAACCATACCAATATGCCTTCAATGGCACCTCAAAATAAAAAATCAAACATGCATTCATTTAACCATTCAAACCATCTCACAATTGGCTCCAAATCAACTTTATAACTTATACACTAAATCTACCAAATCATTTCAAGCATGACATAGGCATAGATATCACTCTTCCATATCTACTCCATGGCATATCACCTAAATACCTTATAAGAAAATAACATACATACCAACTACTTAACAAAATATCATTATCATGATCATTTCCATTACGCGCACACACATATATACATATTATTCTCAAAATGTAAACAGAATTCAAAATGAACATCATATAACCATAAGACTTTTTAGGTACATACCAAGACCAATATAAATCATCACTGTAACAACTCGTTTTTTAGTGGTTTCAAGGCCACAAATTTGTTGTGCGAGTACATAAATATTATTATTTAATATTCACAAGTTAGTTATGGTGTTAAAATAAATTTTGAATTGGTAATTTGTGCTATATAGAAGAACAATTGGGTTCAAGTTGTATGACCTTAAAGTCAAGTGGTTTTAGAAAATGAGTTTCATTAAGGCGGTGTTAAAGTTTCGTTGAAAAATTTTAACGTTTCGATGAAAAATTTTAACGTTTCTATAGTTAATTAATTAAAAATGACTAAATTGTAAAAGATGTAAAATTTGATTGCTATTTGATTCAAGTGATTAAATAGCTTAAAGGAATGAAAGTATATTGACTTGCATGGTAAATATACCATTTTTAAATTGTGATAGACCGTTAGTGGGGTTATAGTTAAAAAAAATATGTTTATTAAATTATAATACATTATACTATATGTTATATGTTAATTAAATAAGTAAAGAATAAAAAAAAAGAATGAAAAATGATTCATTCATCTTCTTCATCACTTAGCCGAAAATAAAAGGCGGAGAAGAAACCTAGTCCATGTAACATCCTGAAATAGGGCCTAAACGGAACAGTGGTTGCGAAACCACAAATCCGAGGTAGAAAAATTTATTTTATTATTATTTTGAGGTCTATGGTATGTTTGCATGATTGTGTGAAAAGTTCGTGAAGAAATTCTATGCATAAAGTACTTAATTTGAAATTAGGGACTAAATTAAATAAATTGCAAAACTTGTGTTCTAGAAGTATTTTGCATAAAATTGAATTAGAATATTAATTAGGAGGTCTTAAATAGCAATTTGACCAATTTTAAGTTCATGGACAAAATTAGGACATGGAAGGAATTTTTGAAAGTTTAGTAGTAAGGGCATTTTGGTCATTTAGGGTAAAATGAATTAAAATACAAAATTAAAAGCCAATTTTGCTCATCTTCTTCATGGAGGCCGAAATTAGCATGGGGAAGCCATGGCTAGGGTTTTCAAGCTTTCCAAGCTCAATAGTAAGTGATTCCAAGCCCAGTTTTTAATGTTCTTTACGTTTTTGGAATCCGGTAGAGTTCGATTAAGCTTATGCTAGTAATAATTCAACCTAGGGTTCATATTTGGAAAAATACCCATAGGTGAAATTTGTGTATTTTGATGTTTTATGATAGAATATGAGGTTTTAAATTATGTTAGACAACTTGTACTACTCGGTTTTAAGCAAAAGCGAGTAAAAGGACTTAATTGGTAAAAATACCTAATAGTCATAAGTGCTTGTTAGAGTATGAATTTGATGCTGCCATAGAAGGAAAAATGACCAGCATGTCATGAAACATAAGAAAATAGGCTGAAGTTTAATTTACGAGCTTTGGGGCAAAAGTGTAAATATCACGAAAGTTTAGGGGCAAAATTGTAATTTTGCCAAAATATGATTTTGAGTCAATTTGAATAATGTGAGTCCTAATTAGACTATATTTTAAATGATAGAGCAAGGAAAACTGAAAATTCGGGCTAAAATGGAGAAAATACCAAGTTGTGGACGAAATGGTAAAAGTAGCTATTTTTGCATACGAGGTAAGTTTCTGAGAAATAAATGCAATGTTCTTTTATTTTACATTATTATTGTTAATTTTCAGAATTTATATACTTATTTTATGAGGATATTTATAGTCGAATTAAAGTAGTAAGTGACAGAGAAAAAGCATTAGGAAGCCCCGTTTGAACCTTAGGAATGTTAGGATATTGGGGTTGTGATGAGACAGACAGACAGGAATGAGCCATGTAAGTCCATATCAGTTATATGGCTTTGGAGACAGGAATGAGCCATGTAAGCCCATATTAGACATATATATGGCATTGGAGACAGGAATAATTCATGTAAGTCCATGTCGAAGACATGGCATTAGCGAGATATTGATCGGCGAGAACGACCCGAGTATCCTTAGTATTCCGAGTGGTTCAATGGGTCATTGTACACTTTAAATTACAGTGAATTATCAGCAAAAGGGAAGGTAGATTATATTTATGAATAGTGAAAGGTCGGGTAAGAAAGAAGGTAAGTAAGTAAAGAAGAAGGTAGAAAATGAGAAGTAAAGAAAGTTTATGAGGCTAGGTGACATTATGTATAATTATTCATTATCTTTGAATGTTGTAATTTATTTGCTTGTAAGCTTACTAAGCCTAGTGCTTACTCTCTTTATTTTCTTTTTCTTATAGTTTTTATCAAGCCACTCGGGGATCGAAGGAAACGTCGGAGACCCGATCACACTATCGAAGGAATCACATTGGTATAGTTAGACGTTTCGTTTTGTGTATGGCATGTATAGGAACTTGGTTTCTTTTGATATGATATGATCAATGAATGATGTGTAAATACTTGCTAGTGATTAACTAATAGAATGGCTGATGATATACATGTTTAATTGTATGTATGAATAAGTAGTAACTATCACATGAAAACTAAGAAAAATGTGAAAGTAACTTAAAAACAGATTCAAGTATCAGAAATAATGTGATTTTGAAAAATCACTAAAAATCGTAGAGACATGGTTTGATGGTGAGTAATATATGAAATTAAAGCTTATTATGTCTATTTTCTTATGAAATAAGCAAAACAGGTAAAAGTATTATATTTTATGAGATATCTGAGTTTTAGTGAAACAGGGTCAGAGAAAATTCTAGATCCCCTGTTTCAACTTTGGAAATTCACCATAAATTTTAAAAAAATAATTAGGTGGTGTAATTTATATGGTTAGAATCCTTATTGAATCTAGTTTTAATATAAATAAACATTATAGTTATATTAATTTTTTATAGGTAGAAAAGTGGTTCGTAGTAAGTAGAGGTCAGTGCAGTCGAATTCTGAAATAGGGGTAACTTTAACTAATAAACTGTACTAATTGGCTAAGTCAAAAATTCTAGAAAAAAATTAGTAGATATATATATGAGTCTAGTTTCAGGAAAAATTTACGGATCTTAATTTTGAGTTTTGAAACTCGAGAAATGAATTTTTAAGCAGCTATGACACAGAAAAACAGTTTATTCCGAAAATTAAAATAAGTGGTTTAGAGTTGTTTAAAAGGTAAGATAAGTTTAGTAACACCTCAAGCTTGACTCCGGTGACGGTTTCGGGCGTGGGGGCGTTACAGTCCAAGTCTAGCTTCAAGTAACAATTGGTAATCCGGTTTTTTATCATTTCTTATAATTTTTATGTTTTTGAGATTGTTGCAACTAGGCCCAACGAGTCCGTACCTTCGATTTTGAAACTGTTAAAGATTTTGAATGCTTCCATCGATGAATCTTGTTATTTTTATGTTAAATGATGAATTTGGAATGTTGATTGGTAATTAAAAGGATTTTGTTAAGTGTTTTTTGATGAATTTATCTATTAAAGACTAATTTGTTAAAATAATAAAATTGCAAGGATTTCATGTGAAATTGTTGCAAATATGGGATGATATCAATGCCATGAATATTTGGCTATTATAAATTGGCATTAAAAATGGTTAATTTGCATGTTTTCGGCTCAAGGATTAAATTAAATAAAAGTAAAAATTTAGGTGCAATTTTTTAAAAGTATCAAAAATGACTATATTGCATAAAATACATTTTTTTACTGTCTAAATTAATAGATTGAATGAAATTATTAATTTAGATCAAGATCGAGTGGAAAATCGAGGAGACTGGAAATTTACCGAAATGCCCATGTACTTTGACATTTCTGCAATTTAGCCAGGTAAGTTCATAGTATTAAATTGTATAATTGAATTTCCATGTGAACTATTATTTTATAGTTATGTAATTAACTGATTACGTAAATTATACCCTGATTGCACTTACGTGCCCCTATTTGTACTTTGGTACCCTTGATTGCACTTACGTGCCCCTGTTTGTACTTCGGTGCCGCTAAATGCACATCGGTTCCCCTGTTTGCACTTCGATGCCCCTGATCGCACATTCGTGCTCCTAATTGCACTTTAGTTCCCTTTATGTGCATCTATGATGCCCCTAATAAGGTGTAGTTATCCGAGTATCCGAGTCAAGTTACTAGTTAAACGGTCATAAAAAGGTAAAGAACGGTAAGTGTATTGAAAGCTAAGTTAAGAACCTATGAAAAGGTATGAATTGTTGATGATCCAAGTATGAATATTCATGATTATGAAAAGTATGATTTAAGTGATGTTATGTTTATGTACCTTATCTTACCATGTGATGATATTGCTAAGTTATGTGTTTAATCACTAACTTGTGTTGTTAATGATGTTTAGCCTTATGCCAAGCTAGTAGTTGGATTACATTATGTTAGTTTTAAAGTTATGTATTGAAATAGTAAATGACCAAATGGAAAGATGCTTATGTTCATGAAAAAGTGGTAAGAATCGAATTATGTAATTTCTTATGAAATGGTTTATCATTTAGTTGATTCTAAAAGGGTTATGTTCAAATGCACTAGCTTGTGGCTATGGTTAATGTTATGTTTATGTCTTATGTGTAAGCAAATGAATTGGGTGAGAATAGGTAATGAAATGATAAGTGCATAGTTAAGATGTAACATGATGGAATAAAAGAATTGTCAAGCTAAAGGACTTACTTGTAAGGACGGAAAATTACTTGTGCTATATGTGATTTTACTTATGTCATGAATAAATACACTAATTCATGAGTTAATAACGTAATTAAATTTATGTTAAGTAAATGGATTGGTAAGTAAAGGAAATGATTCACCATTTTAGGAAAAGACTAATGATTATGTAATTCAACTTATGAGGCTGTATTATGTTATAAATGAAAAGTATGTTATAAATGAAAAGTATTTGGGATGTTATTAAACCTATTCATTTGTGAATTGATAGTTATATAGTTGATAAACCCTGAGGCATTGGTATAGGGTTATTCAGGACTTATAAAGTTCTTATTGAAATGGATTGTTGTATTTTAAAATTTATACTAGTTTACTAAGTATTCATTGCTTATACAATTTTCTTTCTTTTACTTTTCAGATTATCAAAAACTCGATCGATTTGGAATGTAACACCCTTAACCCGTATCCGTCGCTGAAATAAGATTAAAGGTGTTACCGGACATATCGGAACATTCATATATACTTAAGCATAACATAATCCAATCATACAATAATCATTCACAATTGTCCCTTACATAGGTCCTCGAGACCTTAAACATGCTTTAGAAAAGGGTCGGGATTAAACCGAACTCATATAAAATTTTTCAAAACTTAAACATTTTTCAAAGTTATAAAGGTCACACACCCGTGTGAGCGGGTCGTGTGCCTCACATGGCATTAGACACGCCCATGTGTCTAAGCCGTGGCAAAACAGGGCATACATACTGACTTATCCACACGGCCGGAGACACGCCCAAGTGTCTTGGCCGTGATCTAAACTGACTTGGGTCACACGGCTGACCACACGCCTGTGTGTCTAGCCCGTGTACCCTTCGAAATGGCCATACACGCCCATGTACCAAGGCTGTGTGCCTTACACGGCCACCAGACACGCCCATGTGCCTAGGCCATGCTCGAGACTTGCTTCTAAAAGAAACATTGAAGGACACAATCAAGTCACACGCCCGTGTGCTCAACCGTGTTGACAAATATAAGCCAATTGCAAAGCCAAATTGCCACCCATTAAGGGTCCTCCCTACAAGCATCAAAACTAAAACATTTCATACCAAATTTTTAACCAATTCACAACCAAAACATACACCATTCATGTCATACCATAAACAACCAAATTCATGCTTATAACCATACCGAAATCATGCCAAATCATAATTCAAATTCATACAAACACTTATGTTTCATAACCTCAATTTACTCCATTAATATCATACCATAAACTTACCAATTCCTTAAATAAGCACATACGAAAACTTACCAAAATTGACCATTTCACTTGGTCATTCATGAACACATCACATAGGCATAATTTACATCACATATTATATACCAAAATCAAACCATAAGTTCAACTATAATTAAGCCATATCACATGGCTAAATATACACTTCACAAAACATATTCACAAACTTCTAGCCTATACATTCCATACTTAAATATATACATTTTCAAAAGATACCAAAATAAAGTTCAATAGTGTGGTGATGATCCTCGACGATCCATGAGCTCCCGATAGCTACGATATCTAAAAAGCAATTGAAAACACACACAAAGTAAGCTTTCAAAAGCTTAGTAAGCCATATACAAATAAACTTAACAAACAACATCAATCTAAATTAATTCATTCATATAATTCAATGCAAAATACTCTCAAATAACCATATATCTCTTATAGTTCATTTGAACATGATTCACATATACATATCATAACTCATTCTCATAGCAACTCATACTTATGTCATATGTTCATCAAGGTACATAAACTTACCTTTCATTCTCAAACATGGTATACAATTCAAACGTACCTAGATCGAATACAAATTCACATAGTCATCCATTTTCTCAGAATGCCCATTGAACCGTTCGAAATCAATAAGGATACTCAGATAGCTCAGAAAGCTCATACAATGCCAACGTGCCAGATGTGGTCTTACATGTAATCAAATATTGATGCCACTGTCCCAGACAGGATCTTACACGAAATCAAATACGATGCCGATGTCCCAGACATGGTCTTACACGTAATCATAAATCGATTCTAACGTCCCAGACGTAGTCTTACAAGAAAACACATATCGGATCCTATGCCATGACATATGTATCCTAACTATTCCTATGGTTCGTACGGGGCTTTTCGGACGTCGAAACACTATCGATGCTTTTACCATTTCACATATTCATCATCCAAAGCCATTTATTTCATTTAAATAGCATATAAGCATAAATAATTTGTTTCAAACACATTTATTTGTATATCGACTTACCTCATACGGATTTGAACGAATGGAGTCGACTACTCAACGACTTTTGAATTCCCTCGATCTAATTTCGTTTTCTTTTATTCTTGATCTATATAAATTCAAATTTAACTTATTCAATTACACATTCATTCAAATCAATCCATATATACATATTTAGGGCATTTTACAAATTAGCCCTCACATTTTCACATTTTGATAGTTTAGTACCTAATTCATAAAATCACAAAATACACCAAATTTCCATACACACTTGCTTAGCCGAAAATACATGGTGTTCATCTAAGCCCATATGTTTCATTTGTTACACATTTTAGTCCCTCAAAATCTCATTTTTACAATTTAGCCCAAATTACTCAAATTCATCAAAAATTCAAAGACAAAATATGTTAACCCAATACATATTTTTTATTTTCCATCAACTAACATTTCAAAGCTCACAAAATCAACAATGGTATAACTCAAAATCATCATAAAAATCAGAAATAGAGACATGGGCTTGATAGATTAATAAGCAACGATCACAGAAACGTAAAAATTATCAAAAATGGAATAAAACTCATATCTTAATCACCAAATCAAAGTGTCGAACCATACCTTGTGTTTTTCTTTTATTTTTCTTTGATTTTCAGCAAGCATGGATGAATAAATCATCCATTAACATGTTTTGTTTTATTATATTAAGTTTATTTACAAAATTACAAATTTAACCTTTATTTAATCATATAATAAACACATAATAAATGGTCTTTAATGTCCATTTACCCTTTCAATGGTCAAATTGCAACATAAGGACCTCTCATGTAAGAAGAAATAGCAAATAGGCACTTTAACAATTAGAAAGCCACTTTTACATTTTACGCGATTAGGTCCTTTTATCAAATTAAGCACACAAACGATCAAATTTGTATACGAAATTTTCACACATACTAATTCACATATAATAGGCACGGAAAATAATAAAAAACATTTTTTGACTCAAATTTGTGGTTCTAAAACCACTGTTTTGACTAGGGTCTAAACCGGGCTGTTACATGGAAGCTAGTCGAAGATATATAACACTATCCATCGGCTAAATCGGTAGATTTTGGTGTTTCTAAGTTTTGGTTATAATGACATGTATAGGTGTTTTGGTTGATGTTTTAGCTATTATGTTTTGGCTTGTAAATTTGATATCTTGAATGATTGGAATGGTTGATATATTGATATATGTATATGGCCTTATGATGGAAGACTTTATAGTCTTTATGATGCTTAGATGATAGAAGTTGAACATGGTCATTTTGGCATGAAAAACATAGTTGATATTAATGGCTTATTATGCTAATTGTTAAATGGTAAATTTGGTACATATAAGTGTTGACTTGATACGTATACAAAATGGTAAGTTTTGGCTAAACTAGGCATTTGGTTATGCATGTTAGTTATTGTGTTTGAGGTGCCCTTTGGGCATATTGGTTGTATTAATATATGTCATATTGATTTAGCTTGGTTATGCATGTTTTAAGTGCAACTTGAAGGCTTGTTTATATGTGGAAATTTGATTGTAGGTGTGTGCATGAATGGGTCAGAAAAATGGCTTGGAAATGGCCTATTTTTTGTCTACAAGGCCGAGTGACACGCCCATGTGTCCCTTGTAGCTTGCTGAGGGTTGCAAGTGAGGTAGTTACGCAGCCTAGCACACGGCCTGGCACTCGGGCGAGTGAGGCCATTTTGAAGGGTACACGACCTGGCACACAGGCGTGTGGCTTGGCCGTGTGACCCAAGTTAGAGAGTTACATGGGCACGGACACGACCATGTGTCCTTACTTCGAATGTCCACACGGTCGTGTGACCCCTACAGTTTGAAAATTTTCAACTTCTTTCTAAAAATTTTATATGTTTCTAATTTAGTCTCAACTTGTTTCTAATGTGTTTTTAGGGCCTCAAGGGCTCGTATAATGGACAATATGTATGTTATTGATTGAATTTGCTATGATCGATGTTGTGATATTAAATGTTTAAAATTTTTTATAGTTTTGAAATATAAACTCCTGTAATGCTCTGTAACCTATTTCGAAGACGGATACGGGTTAGGGGTGTTACAATCACCAACATTTCAGTCCGGGATTGTCGCTAGATGCCGAGTTGATGATCGAATAGAAAAGTATCTAGCCTATGCACGAAAAACAAAACCTTACGCTGAGTATAACCCAGTGGTATTTTTATAATACGAACATTAAACCTAGTAGAAATATTTTTAAATGCATAAGTTAAAAGGGAATGGTAATATGCAATTAACATGCCATTAATGCCAATTCACATATATTCTTTGTTCAAAGTAACACATCTAGTTAATATAAAAACATATCATTTGGTATCTCAATTTCAAATTTCATATATGCAATTAGCATATCTACCATTGTTCAACTCATGTCACAAATAAACATTCCATTAGACATTTTTCTTCCATTTCATATCCATTTGTAATCTCAACATCAATTACCACATCTCATATCAGTTTTCCAATCTCATGGATTCAAAGCCTTATTCGTCATCATTATTTCAAATATAAATCTCATTTTTATCTTTTATTTCCCTATTAACACTAGTAGGACTCGAACAAATACACAAATCCAACCAACATACCAATTTGGCACCCAATGCCTTATCGGATAAATCGGAAGCATATAGTTACGCCTAACGCTATCCTAAACTCTTCATATCCCATGACATTCCAACTATATCCAAATTTATCCGAACAGTTAATAGGGTATTAATTATTTATTCATTCTTAATTAGTATCTCAATTCACATCAATTTCTATCATGAAACCATTTATTGAAACATATGACAATATCAAACGTCTCATTATGTATTCAATTTCATCTTTATATAAACATACACATTGTTCACATATATTAAATTTAGACTAATCAACATCAATAAATTCAAATCAATCTAAGACATCTCTTTATCACAAAATGTCTAACCTTATGTTCTTAACTACACAAAGAAGTCAATATGCAACAATTACAAAGTATTTCAGATTATAGAAACACAAACTGTAAATTGCGAGCTATTAGTCAACTACTTTGTCTTTTCCTTTCTTTTTTGAGGAATTTGGGTTGACATTAGCTATAGATTAAAACAAACAAGATATTTCATCAATACACATCCACTTTCACATTCAATTTCTATTTTAAACAAATTTTGTATTATATTCAATTTAGTCTCTAAAATCATGACTTTCAAATTTAATCACCAATTTTCATGTCGATTTCACTCTAGGCCTAATTTAACTTCCTATTTATCATTTCTACCACAAATTTCAAACTTTGTGTAATTTAGTCTCTATTGCATAAAATCATCAATTGTATTTACAATTTAGACCTTTTTCAATATTAAACTTAAAATCTATCAAATTTGTCCCTAAAACTTCAACTATTCAACAATGGTAACATCCTCAAATTTTAACAATACCGAAAAATACAACATGAATCAACTAGCTTAAGCTCTTGAGATTCTGAAAACATAAAAATTACAAAAAAGGACCAAATTATACTAATTGATTAAAGCTTCAAAAATTCACTTCAATGGTTGAATCCTCCTCCTCCCTAATTTCTTATTTGGTTTTCATAAAGAGGAAGATAATATGTTTTTCTCTTTCTCTCCACTCACCTAAGTATTATCATTTTGTATTATTTTAACTTTAGTTTAAAATTAAACTTTAATTAAGTTAAAAATCTTATACTATTAATCATCAATTGATCTTTACTACCACCCACTATTATTAAGGTATTGGTTTAATTTATTCTCAAATCCCTTATTCATGTTTTAATTAAAGATTCCTTAAGAAATTAAACTTTAAACACATTTACTATTTAGTCTCTGCACCTCAATTAAACACTATTTCAAAAAAATTACTCGACCAATATTTAATTCAATTCTAATATAACTCCATAAATATTTAACAAAAATATTTATGGTTCCAGTTTACGAAATCAGGGTTCTGACACCACTGACTTTTGGGTCATTATAGAGACTCTAGTCTAACAGGTTAGTCATCTATACATTAAACTATGTCAAATTATGTTGGTATATTTCTCGCCGCATCTAATGACGTGTATATGTATGAATGAGTTGACCCAAGGTCGACTAATGCATGCATAGATATACCGAATGAGGAAAATGTACCAACAATAACATTGAGGGTAGCATCTTCTTCCCTAGCCTTGATTCCATAAGCTCTGGTAGGTGCACGAGCCTCAGATTTTAGAGATGTATCCGTTGTTCCTCCCTAATTGCCACCAGCACTACAATTGGTTCCTGGCTTTCTACCTCTTTGCAGGGCTGACACCGACTTTGCAACCTGCTCGTTGCTAACATCTGCCTTTCTCGGGCAGTCTCTCATAAAATGTTCTGTAGAGCTGCATATGAAACAGACTCTATTTTTCAGCCAACACTTTCTCATATGACCTTTCCCATGGTACTCACAAACTAATCTACTTACATTCCTGACACTTCCCTCACTAGCTACTAACATAGCTTCAGGTTGACAATTACTCGACCTTGGCACTTCTCTTCTCGAGATTCTTGAAGAAGTTGAGGAATGGCTTCAGAAGTCTCTCATTTTCTTGGCTTAACGTTCCAACAAAAATACTTGTATGCATCAAACTACCCAGGTTCAAAGGGGTAAATGCATTAAAAAGGGACAAATTTTAACAGATGGTGCCGCTATGGCTGGCGGCGAATTCGCTTTGGGCAAAAACGTACAAGTAGCTTATATGCCATGGGAATGTTACAATTTTGAGGATGTGGTACTCATCAGCAAACGTCTAGTATATGAAGATATTTATACTTCTTTTCACATATGAAAATATGAAATTTGAACTCATGTGACAAGCCAAGGTCCTAAAAGAATCACTAATGAAATATCGCACCTTGAGTATTAGACTTAGCTTGCCTTTTCACATTTCGCATATCTTTCATTTTTTGATCTCACTCAAATAAAATGAAAAACTCTTTTAAAATCTAAAATGCTAACAAACATTTGAATGTCTTCATTCAATCCCCATTCACAAAAGGTACACATGTTCGCTTCGGTGGTCATGAGTTCCTGAATATATTTACTTAAGCGAATGAATTCATGTTCATATTCAACTATTGTCATATCTCCCTATTTTAGCTCCATAAACTCCCTTTTATTCTTTTCTAAATATAGTCAACTGATGTACTTCTTTTTAAATTCAACTGGGAAGAACTCCTAATTTACTCAAGCTCTCGAGGTTACGGATGTCAAATTTGTCCACCGTTAATACGCTTCCTTCTTAAGTAGGGATACTACACATCTGACACTATCCTTTCGGGTACACATCAACTCATCAAGGACCCTCTGGGTATTGTCTAACCAATACTCAACTTTCTTGCGGTCATCATCCTTTTTACCTTTAAACTCCTCTACCTTACACTTGTGTAATTTTTCAATTGGAAGGTGAGCAATAGGTACCGGAATAGGAGCTTGGCGTCGGGGTTGTGCCACTAGAGGTATTTGTTTCTAGGGAGCTAAAGGGGTGGCTTGCATAAACTGATTGAACTATTGGTTCATCATGTACATAAAAACATATTTAGCCTCACCTCCTAGCCCTTACGAAGTAGGCAAACTTTGAGCTCCCTGATCAGAGACGGGAGCATTACTTTCTACTTCATCGTTCATGACTTGATTTAAATTAGCCAACATGGATAACCTATATTTAAAATCAAAGCCAATTTGGATTAGGATGCATTACACTATCACAAACTATTATGGCATGAATTTCTAGACTCGACATGCATTACGATTCAGTACCAGAACGACTGAATTGTAACTTTGATACCATTAAATGTAACACAACTTCCCTGATCCGATTGTCAGGTTCGAGCTACAAGATGCTACATTCATTGTCAGAACAATTACAGTAAATTTCAATACATTTCAATTAATACAACATGCTTACCTGTATAAAAATAATTTTGATATGACGTAAAATCATTCTCAGGTCTTATATGAACTTATGAAAGCTCTTTTATTAACCCGAGGTCAATTAAGGCCTTAATTGAAAAGTTTTCAAAAACCTTCAAGTTGACACTGCGACATCAAAGTTTCCTAATCGTGACATCGTCTGTCGGAGCATTACGCCATGACTTTCAAAATCTCGATGTCGCGACGTCACTCACTGTAAAATCCATGTCCTGATGTTGGGGACCTATGGTCGTGATGTCACCCCTAGTTTGGAAAAAATCACATTTAGTACACATTTTATACTTCCAACCAATACCTTTCATTTCATTGATGCATATGCCAATTCTACCAATACCAATCCATGTTAATTCATACCAATTCAAGTAAATAAAACCTTTGAAAACAAATATTCCAATGGCATAAAAACTCATGATAGAAAACATAACCATTTTCAAACCGTTTATCAACTTATCTTACCTGACTATTTCATTTTGCAACCTTTAACATATCAAACATATGCAAGTTCAAGATCATCACACCTAATAGCATCAACATGACCAAAACAAAGCATCAAATAGGTCATATGCTAAGCTTAACATACAAGTACAATCATAGCAACAATTACCACACAACTATCCACTCAAAAATGACTATTTGCATACCAAGATGCCCTTATATACATACCACAACATTTGGACTCAAAATTAATATAATTTTACCATCTTGATGATAATGTGTGCTTCATGCTGATCTGGCTCGACAAGTTTCGCAAGAGAATATCTACAAGTAGGAGAAACAACTAGAGTAAGCATACGAATGCTTAGTAACTTTAAATGGAAAATACTACGCTTACCTGGATAATATATAAGCATGTTAGCTATGATCTGCCACGAGAAATCATGTTATTTGTATCACTTTTCGCATAATTTTAGCTTGTTTGATAGTAAAATCAAGTCATTTTAATAATAATTTATGCTTTTACATTATAAGTAGTCAAAGTATACTTTTTAGTAGATTTTATGGTATTTGATATATAAATAAGGTTATGTGGTTATGTAGGATGGATCGGGAGCTAAAGATGAAACTTTTGGATTAAACTGCTACCAATGCCGTAACATTAGGCCATGGAAGTCGCAACATTGAAGATAGATGCGAGAGCAAACTTCTAGGACGAAGATGTCGTGAATGTTGCAACATTGGAGTTGGATGTCGTGACATTTGAATTGGATGTTGTGACATTAGAATTGAATGTCACGACGTGGGGACTGAATGGTGCAACATTGGAATCTAAGTGTCGTGTCATTGAAGACAAAAGCAACAATTCATGCATGTCGGCTGCTATTTTAATGGCAATCATGGGTCTTTTTTCCAACTTAAACCCTATTCGCTATAATAAACGAAAGGGCAATTAGTTTTTGCCTATATAAACAATATTATAATCTGATTGGAAAGGACTTTTACAAAGATTTCAGTTTCACTTTTAGAAAATTAGGTTTTTACTTTGGTGATTTCTTAATTGGAGATTCTATTCTGAAGTTTATTCATTGCGAGCGTAGAATGTTTAGGACGTGTACGATTGTCGTTATTTATTAATGATCATTCTCTTCTTTATTCTCTTTATTTATATCTATTTCGTTAATTTAATTAATTGAATGTTTGTATCAAGATGAGAATAAAATTTATGCTATTATCAATATCTGAAATTGGGTATTTATTCAATTTTGTTATGGTTCTCAATATACTAGGATTGACGACTCTAGTAGAACAATTATATAGATATGGTTGAAAGGGTATTCTATTATATAAGTCGTTAGTAAGCTTGTGCTAAGTGACGCGATCGAAAGGGTATCTTAGGTAGTAACTCTTAGCGAGGATGAGATCGAAAGGGTATTAATCTGCCATAATTCGGTGTAGTAGATTAAACTAGTTTTCATACTTAAAGAGCTAGAATACAAGCATTCTCATTATGTTTTAATTAAGTTTCGTTAGTTTTATGAACATTCAATAAAATCTGCAAATCAAGTCTTTTATTTACCTTAAGGGTCAAATGAGGCTTAAGGGAGAACTATTGTACTTTGTGAGTGTGCAGGAGACCATTATAAGGCATTTCGGGCCAATACTAGACGCTATGTTGCAACATAGAAGATCCAACGTCACAACATAGAAAGCAAAATAGAGAAAGTGAGAAACTGCCTTCAATGCCACAACATACCTCTAAAGATGGCTGTAGAGGAGCATATTGGTTGCTATGTCATGACACAAGTCCTGGTGAGTTGCGACATCGACTCTATGACAAGAATAAAACACGAAGAAACGGTACTTTTATCTACACAATCGAACTTAAAGCTCGAGAACGTTAGTTAACCTAGGGTTAAGGACGACGACTACCTAAAGGCTATAAATAGACCTCTCTAGCACATGTTATAGACACCATTCCATTAGCTCAGATTCTTTTCTTAGGTTTATATTTTTTTTCTTATTTCTCTTAGGTTTTCATAATCTTGCTTATTTGTTTCTTCAAAAGATCTGATTGTAAAGCAAGATCAACTTTTGTGGATTCATATTATTCAATATCAATTAGGCTTCCTTAAACTCTCTGTTACGCTTTATTCCCCATGATCAATTCTTCTATTCTTTCCATGTTGTTTATTAAAGCCATGAGGAACTAATCCTTCTATGGAGGATTAACGAGTGGAGACATGATCTCTTAACTATTTTGTAGGGTTACTTAGCAGATCAATTGTTTGGAAAAGAAAGAACAAGAAATAAACCCTAGGCCTGACAACCCTGGGAAGTCATCAAGGTGGGAATTAACCCAAAATTGGTATTTCTCATTCGTGAACACCTTTACCCCAAGCTAGTCTAGACTGTGAGGTTAGAAGATGAGTAGTTCTTGTTGACTCGTTATGTTAGTGGAAGACCGGAAGATCTTACTAGGGTAGTGACTAGTTGGTTGACGAGGAACCCAAGATGACAGTTAATTGAGATTGTCGAAGCGAGCTGATCACCCATCCTTAGATTTGATTCACTTTATTTATCTCTAGCTCTTGCAACTTTAATTTTTTTTAATGTTATTTTATTTTATTATTTTACAAACCATAAACATATTTCTTATTTTAATCTTATACTATAACTGACTTAAAGTATTAATTAGATCTTTAATTGTTGAGATTAAGATTGATTTAGTACTCGCCTCCCTTGGGTATGATCCTTGTAGTACTCACCTACTTCGTTGTAAAATCTATAATACAACTCGACCTGTATGCTTGTGAATATCACCTCATAACTCACTATTTTATTGTAGTATTCACACTCTAAATGCTAGTACGTCCGGAGACGGTCAGGTATTCTTAGTTAAGGGTGGTAAATAACTCAGTTGAAGTAAATATTGGCTTAATTGATAATTAGTAATTCAACCAACTTTAGGCTAAGTAGCTTACATCGTTTAAACAAGAAATAGAAAGATCCCATAGTTTTAACTGTAGGTTTAGTTTTAATTTATTTAGTTTTATTACAATCTTAATCTTAAATTTGCACTATTAATTCATGACTCAAATAGACTAGTACTTATTTTCGGATAACTAATTTAGTAATAACTTTCATCAACTTAGCAATTCCTTGGGTACGATCCTCAGAGTACTTCCAGTATTTCGTTGTACAATCTATATTACTATTTGATCTGTTCACTTGTAGACACCACACATATTTCCATATTTAATTGCTTATTTCTACGCCCTGGTGCACTCTCGTCGGGGCGCGATCAAGCTACCAAAGATTTGGCATAAATGTGGCTAGGACATGCCACTTAAAATAACAACAAGGTGAGCATAAGAATCCATGATCATTAGACACTATAAGAAAAACTCATCTCAAATATCATATTTTATCATCAATTCATAAGATCATACCAATTCCACATAGTTCATTTCAATATCATATTATATTATCAATCTATAAGAGTATACACATTTCACACAATTCATTTCATTGTTATATCAAACTAGTTTATCGAATCCATTTCATTACATTTTCAAGTATAAAATTTCAATTATAATGTTTTGCCTAATGGAATCCTAGTCAAACGAACTCGGATAAATGGGTGAATTACACCACACCAAATAGCTCGTAAGAGCTTAAACTACATCATACTAAGGCACTGAAGTGTAAAGGCTATAGGCAACAAATGTATAAACATTTTCAAGTACATCTCTCCACCACACCAAAGTCTCCGTAAAGACATATTATACTCGATAATTTGCAATAGATATTAGATCTCAATAAAACTTATATTAATCTTTGTACAGTCACATATCTTGTCAAGCGCACATATGACCCTATTAGCATTCCAACCATATCTTAACCTTTTACTAAGTTCACATGGGCATCAACTATCCATATATTCATTACCATTCCCTATAATAATCATTTTCATATGTTTATACCCTATTCCACATTTACATATCGTACCCTGTGATCATTCACATTTTTATATTCATACCATTTCATATCAATCAACAATCTTAATTTAAGTCCATTTCATTTTCTAACCATGTATGCCAATATAATCAATATTCAAAGCCATGTCCAAGTATAGTTATAATGAAACAACACAAGCACACACATATGACACAAAGAAAGGTAGTAAGTTCCATATAGACTTGCCTTTTCAAAATACAAAATGAGTGAATCCTTCAAGGACTAAATCAATATTTTTGCTTTTCCTTTATTAACTCCAGTTTGATCCAAGTAATGATCTATATAAAGATTATATTTACCAAATCAATACCAAACATTATTACACAATATCATGAGATGCATGATCCTAAATAAATCCATTCTTTGATTTCCCACATATTTTACATTTTATTCATTTTAGTCCCTAAACTCAAGATAAGTATAACTTTCAATTCCTAGCTTCAAATTAATATCTAATTTCATATATTTTAATTAGGGACCTTATACCTTCTATTTCTAACCTAATTTCATGACAGGTTTTTCATTTATTCAATTTGATCCCTAATGTAATAAAGTTAATAAAAAGTTAAATTAACTTTACAATTTAGTCCTTTTCATAATATAAGCTCAAAATCTATCAATTTCAAGTCTAACTCATCAATTTATCAACAATGGTAACTACCTAAAACTTCAACAATTTATCAAATTGGTAGATGAGCTAGCTAAATCAAGCTCCCATGACCTCAAATCTATAAAAAAAAATACATGAAAAAAAGGACTTAATTACCTTAAATTTTTCTTGGCTGAATTCTTCAAAAGCTTGGAGAGTTTTTCTTTGTTTCTACAATGGTGGATGGCAAAGGGGAGAAAAATGATGCATTTTTTCCACTATCTTATGCTTTTATACCATGACTATTCACTAATTAACATAGTTTAATTAAGTTAGTCATGTCATTATTACTATAATTATCTCTTAATCATCTACATAGTGGAAAATGTCATCTTTTTCCTATATTTAAAAAATATTAGGTAAACTGCACCACAAGTCACCCTAAAATAATGTTATTTCTATTTTGATCACTCTAAAATTTTTTTTGGTCAATTTAGTCACTCTAATTAAGATAAATTGTTTGAATTGGTTACTACCATTAAAAATTCTATTGATCCACTAATAGGTTGTTGATATGGCCTCTTTTTTTTACTTTTGATTAAAGCTAAAGACCTCTCTATAAGTAATCCAAAACACTTTTTTGTTTATTTGCAACATAAAGATTTCAATGGTGGTATCATCAACATTTGAATCCTCTTTAAAAAGAGGGAATCCAACAACAGGGATGGCAAACCATCACTATGACTCCATCCTTTCCAATGAGCTCACCTACCAGCATAACACCACTGGCCACTAAAGATGGCAAAAAAAAAACCCGAATCCGACGGGTTCCAACACGTTAGGGTTGGATTTTTATTTTTTGGAAAATTAGGTTTGTGGCGAGCCGATCCAAGTTAAATTAGAAAAATAGTCGAGTCAGGTAGGGTTTAAGGTAAATCCACCCATCTTGGGATATTTACAAAAATATCCTCTAATATATATACATATATTATGGTTTTGCTTTGAACAAATAAACATATAGATAAAAAATGAATAAATATATTAAGTTTTAAGTCTAAACTTAAAAATTTTAATCTTATTTGCTTCAAAGTAAAAAAAAATAAAACAATTTAAAATGTAATCTTATTTGCTTCAAAATAAAAACTAAAACAATTCAATTAAAGGGTAACCTATACCTATGGTCACTCTAAAATAGGGTTTGTCACATTTTGGTCACTCTAAATTTTATTTCTCAATTTAGTCACCTTAATTAAGATAATTGTTTGAATTAGTCGCTATCGTTAAAAATTCCATTAATATACTAGTGGATTGCTGACATGGCACATTAGCTCATTGAGTGATTCACATATGACTTTTCTTTTGACTTTTCACTTTTAAGTAAAGCTAGAGACCTCTTTATAATTAGTCCAAAATATTTTTTAGTATATGCAACATAAAGATTTACTTGTTTGAAATACCTATCAAAAAATTCAAAAAGTAAAATAAAATTTTGCTCTCTTCACAATAGTTTCAACATGATGGGGCTTCAAAGTATTCAATGTAAGAACCTTACACCTAGACAAAAATGGCATGATAAAATGAAAGAAAGGGTTCTCAGTAGTCGCCCCCATAAACACAATGCTTTCATATTCAATCATAGAAAAGAAAAAACCCTATTGTGACATATTAAACCTATGAGCTTCATCAACAAAAAGCACAGTCCTCTTATTATTCTTAACCATCATTTTCCTAGTGTCACACCCCAAAAGAAACGGATCCAAAAAGGTGAGTAAGGTAAATATGTAAACTGATTTGGCACTATGGTAGCATAATCTGCCACCCTGTTGGCTTGATGGTGAGTCTGGGTGTTGGTGCATACTAGTGTTAAAGTATTCGTTTATTAGTAATATCTAAGGATTTAACTACAAGGTATCTTAAAGAAAAGAAAGAGTACGCCTAAGGAAGAATACACTCAAAGTATTGGCTGAGCATAAAGAGCCTATCAAGTGTTTGAGGAAGTTGTAGGAGACCTAATTGTCTTTAACACCACACCGTACGCGAGTCACTATTAAAGTATAGAATCCTCGGTTTGCATGAGCATTGTCCAAGTTGGTTCTCGTGAAGAGATTAGTTGGGAGTCAATTGGTTGATTTGACCCTACCTATGACTGGTCAAACAGTAGTGAAGATCTTCATCGAATTTTCTTTACCTTTCCCTAAATTTTTGTGGGAAAACTAGGAGATTAGGTTAGGTAATCATTGTCACTTGTCAAAGTCCACAGTAAGAGGACAGAGAGTTTATATCTAGTGAAGAGGGTAAACATTCTAGTGTCTTTTCTTTCTA
Source organism: Gossypium anomalum (assembly GCA_025698475.1). Lineage (NCBI taxonomy): Eukaryota > Viridiplantae > Streptophyta > Magnoliopsida > Malvales > Malvaceae > Gossypium > Gossypium anomalum. Next base: position 49,535,793 of record CM046963.1, read on the forward strand.
CTCTACGTTATGGTCCTTCTTTCTAACCAAAATGTTTTATTCTTCTTCGTTAAGCTAGAGCTAAGATTAGTTTATCCAGTGGATGGTTCAACCTTCTAGTAAGTCTTATAGCACTATATGTTACGATTATTGAAGAGTAAGGATATCAAAGGGTGTAAGAATAGTAGGGTATGAGTGGAAAGCCCTGCTTATGGGTCGCATGCAGTTGAACGATCACAAACTATTTGTAATGGGATTTTAATGGAAATTTTATGATCTTTTAAGCAGTTGTTGATACTGGTTTGGGATAGACGATCGAAACAAAAGCTCTAGACTGAGGTAAAGGTAAGTCTTTGGTGAGTCTCTGAACTTGTCTCCTGCATGTTTTTCATGATTCTTTGAATAATTTTTCCACATATAGATAAGCATATCTTCTTGAGGAGTCATAGTATGTATGTATGTTACTTATGAAGCATTTGCATGTATGTACTGACGTATATGATGTGCTACATGAAAATAACGATATGTGATAAGCATGTGTAAGAAATCATGTGTTGGGAAGTAAGAATCTGTTAAAAGTATGAATGAAATTTGTGTAAATGTGTCTATTAAGTTATCTGAGAGATGCATGATAAAGTATGGTTAGCGATAAGGGGGTTCGGGTAGAGTGTTGAGAAAGTATGTGATATGATAATGGACCTCGTTATGGTGCTTTGATGATATCCACCGAGACAGTAAACATGAGAAAAGGTCCAGTGTGGAAATTATGTGAAAAGACCATGGACATGGCATATTTTAGAAATAGTAGATGAGCCACAATTGTCTACTAGATTTTATGTGTGTCCCGGGGGTGATGATGGCCAAACCTTAGTTGATGCTGAGTTTAGACAAATCCATATCGTTAAACACGGCAGTTTATGTGAAGCCTTTGTGGTGATTTATCTGATAAGCCTTTGTGGCAAATCATCTGATAAGCCTTTGTGGTGGTGAATCATCTGATAGGCCTTTGTGGTGAATCATTTGATAAGCCTTTGTGGTGAATCATCTGATAAGCCTTTTTGGTGAATTGTCTAATAAACCTCTGTGGTGAATCATCTGATAAGTCTTTGTGGCGTATTGTATGAAAAGTTTGTATGACGAATTCTGTAATGCCTAGGTGGAAAATTGTTAGTTCGCCTTCGTGGAGAGAATTGGGTATGTCTTTAAGGAATTTTTTAAATGAGATCATGACAGTGTACCGACTAATGAATCTACTCTAGTGAACTGCCAAGATACAGTCCCTAGAATATTTGAAACTTTGGGGTGGTATATGTGTCCGCCCATCCTGGAAATTCTCATACTATGTATCAGAGTCATTTGGATTTCTATTATATGATTAGACATATGGTATTCATCGAATCAAGTTCGATTGTCTAGATCAAATCAGAGGTACGGTGACTAGCGACTTCACAATACGCCAGAGCCAGTATAAGAATTTGCTAAGGATAGGATCTGCATGTTTATCATTTTGAGGAAAATATCCATCTTCTATATTAAAAAAATAAAGATTTGTAAGATAGGGCCTGAAATAAAGAGTAAAGCCTATGATCCGCCAACTGAGCGGAATGTGTATGAGCTAGTCAGGGATGGAGATGGACATTTGGTTATCCACCAGGAATCAGAAAAACATCAATAAAAGTAAGAAAGGAAGTCCATAATTCTTAATTCAAGGATTTCAATAGTATCGTGTAAAGGTAATGATAGTTGGGATTCACTAAGTCCTGTCAAACTTACAGTGTCTATTTGTAATGCAAGTTCTTGGTATTGAACTAGTGTGTCTGGAGGGACCAAGCTAGGAATGTGCCTAGGTGGCAGTTCGAGGAGCAATATTATGCATACAAAAAGGGTACAGTTGGGAAAATGTTTTCAAGTAGCAAATTGTACTAAATGCCATGATTGAGTCTATTTTTAATAGTGATTTACATTGTATTGACTTATAATGGTATTTTAAACCTGTTGTGATTATTAAATGTTTCAGCCAAAAACTTTTGACTTAGAATAAATACCAAAAAAATAAGAGGTATATTCGGTAGGGTCTTGGCCAGTTTTTAAATTGTTTGTTAAATATGTAAGTATTGTGACATCCTTTATTTGGATCCGGTAAATCGAGTTGGGTATAGGGTGTTACACCTAGCTTCCCTTAACCCCACAAGTAACTTCAAATAAAGATGCAAATCGATAGAAACATTGTTCTTGATAAGAGTTAATAATAGATCTAGCGATGGAAGTCTTACCAGAGGACCCAAAATATAATGGAAGGGATTCTATTACAATCAATAGTAGAATGGAATTTAAAATTAGAGTCTAGAATACCAGAAATAAGACAAACAATCACTCGTTTTTGCCAGTTTCATATCTTAATCTAATTTCTAGTACTCTTGACTTTATTTTGAGGATGGAATGAAATTTTGAACTTTTTGATGATTTTTAAAAAAAAAAATTGGTTAAGGATTTCTTGCAAGTAAATCTTCATATTGTAAACAAATAAATAAAGTGTTTTGGATTAATTATAAAGAGATTTCCAACTTTAGTCAAAAGTAAAAAAGAAATGACACATAATCACTTAATCGGCTAATGTGTCACATCAGTCATCCATTAGTGGATTAACAAAATTTTTAATGATAGTGACTAATTCGAACAATTATTTTCATTAGAGTGACTAAATTGAAAAAAATTTAAAGTGATCAAAATAGAATAAACCTTAATTTAGAGTGACTGTGGATGTAGTTTACCCTAAATTAAATTCAGATCGAATCGGGGTGAAGTTGGATCTCTTATTAAATTTTTGGGTTCAAGGTAGTTATTTTTCTTAAGAATCGGGTGGGGAAAAATTGGTCAAGATTTAAACTATAGTTGGAATAAACAAAAACCCAGATCACCTCATTGCCATCCCTACCAACCACCCTCTTTCTAATAAAGAAAGGGTTTTGAAAGAAAATAATTTGAATATTTACTTGTGTAGGGAAACAATTATTTATTATAATCAATCTCTTACTTTATTGTCCTATCGACTTTAATATCTTATATGTTGATAAGAAATACAGATTTTTCATTGTCAGAAACTTACAAATCCACCATGGACAAAAGCAAGCTCCTGCTGCAACATTGTACAGGGATATTTACTTTAAGCATCCTCTCCAGTAGTGTTGTAGCAACTAATGGTATTGGCAAAATATTTGACATAACTCCCAAAATCACTTCTCAGTTGCCAACTTTTGGATCCAAGAAGCGTCTTGGTCAGTTTATTTGGCTTCTTTCCAACATTAAAAATGGATTCACATCAAATGTGTCCAAGTTCAAATTAGAAACACACACTGGCAATCACGTTGATGCTCCTAATCGCTTCTTTCAGAAGCATTATGAATAAAGTTTTGATGTTTCAAATTTTCATTCGAAAGAGGGTGGTCGGGCTCATAAAAAAGGATGGGGTCATTGTCATAGTTTGTCATTCTCGTTGTTAGACTCCTTCTCAAAGAGGATTCAAATGTTGATGTCATCATTGAAATCTTCATGTTGCAAATAAACCATAAAAAAAAGTTTTGAACTAATTGTAGAGCATCTTTAGCTTTAGTCAAAAAAAAAAAGTCACGTCATCAATCCGTTAGTAGATTAACCAAATTTTTAATAGTAATGACCAATTTGAGCAATTATCTTAATTAGAATGATTAAATTAACAAAAAAAAATAGAGTGACCAAAATAAAAATGATTCTATTTTAGAGTAACTTGTGGTGTAGTTCATCTAAAATTATTTTTGTATTTGTATGGATTTGAATCAATGTCAATTTATTAAAATCAAAAACCATTTTTTAATTTGCAAAACATTTTTAGTGAAAATAATTTTTTGATTTTTAAATTTTTATATATTTTTATTTTTTAAAAATTATTTTTAAACTTTTCAAGTAAATAAGTTTTTTAATGTTTCCTAATTTTTTAAAATATTTGAAAATCTCTTATATTTATTGAAGTGAAACAAGCCCTTAACATTAAGGAATATATGAAAGTGAGAGCGAGGTATCTGAGTTAAAGTGGATTTTTTTTTAAAAAAAAATCTTAAAAGATAAAAAAAAGAATATATTAAATATTAATATCCTTTATATAATTTTAGTATATATATCATTCTTATATTAATATGGTGTACAATAAAAGTATGGAAAATTGTCTCATACATTATTTGTGAAGTTTTTAGACTTCACAAATGGGTTTAGTATGTGGCAAGAGCTTTATAGTGTTGCGGGGTTAGAATTTTAATCTCACAGCCCATGTAGTTTTAAATGATTTTTTGGATTCAAATTCGTCTAAGTTAACTTAACTCTCAAAAAATGAAAGTTTGAGATAAAAATTCTCCAAGGCACAAAAAGCAACGTAAGAACAGAAAAAACCACACGAAAGCAAAAGCACGCCAAGTGTTTGAGTAACTACTATTTTTAGTATTCAATTAGCATTAAAATTTACAAATAAGGGTAATGCCTCTATTTATAGTTGAAATCCATCAAATCCAATGGTGCATATTTAGTTATATCGATGGTCAAGATTACAGCTTATCTACAATTGAGATTCTCAAGGGATTTATATAATCCTTTAAGATTACAAAATCAAATCTTCTAATATATCACATCTTTTAAGATAAGTTTACATATTTACCATGGCAACCTTAATTTTCAAGTGTTTCACTGGGCCACCAAGGCTTCAAGTAGATGGATTTCTCTACATATTTCACGAATCGAGTTAGTTCAAGTAGGTCAAATGAGCCCCCCATTTAATCAATTGACCCCCATAGAATGCTCTTTACGCATTCGTCATGAATTTTGATCTACGGCTCGTGACAATAGAGTATAGTAAAAAATAAAAAAATCACATATATAAATAAATGTGACACTTATCAAGTGCTCAATCGCTTGTGGAGTTTACCTCTGAAGTCTAAAAAACTTCACAAATGATGTATCAGATAATTACTCATTAAATTATATGAAAAATATTTAGTACACTTCTAATGGAGGTTTTAGATTCCACAAATAGGGTTAGGGGGTTAACATGTATCCTTTAGGGGCATAGTAAATACTAAAAACAATAAATATGTAAAAAAAAATTACACATGACAATTTTTTAATGTTGCTTGTGAAATAAAACAAAAGTACTCTTTTATTTGTGGTGAATAAAAGAAGTGTTACAAAAAACACTAGAAAGAAACTAAAGGAGAAGCTACATATAACTATAATCCTTCCTCTCTATCAAAAGCCAACTTAGTAATTTGATCAGATTCCATGTTATCTTCTCTAGGAACATAATCAATGGCCTGTTTGGCCTCCTTTCTTAAAAGTTCATTAATGTGCCTTATTAAAGCAAAATTTGTCCCCTTCACAAAGGACTCATTAATGCTCCCAATAACTTTCATGCTCCCCACAATTTAGCTTCAAAAATAGAACAAATTCCCATTCTACTATTAAAACCAAGGATCCAATCAACAATTGCCTAAATTTTTCTTGGATCGACCCGAACACCATCACTTGAGACAATATGGCCCAAAAATCCCACTTCTCTAAGCCAAAACTCACTTTTACTGAACTTAGCATACAACTGTTTGTCTCTCAAAGTTTGTAAAATAGTTCTCAAATGCTTAGCATGCTCGGTCTCATTAAGAGAATAAATCAGTATGTCATCAATAAAAACAACTACAAACTTATCCAAATATGATCGAAAAATTATGTTCATCAAGTCCATGAAAACAGCAGGGGCATTAGTTAATCCAAATGGCATAACAAGAAACTTATAGTGCCCGTACCTTGTTCTGAAAGCAGTTTTCAGCACATTTGACTCTTTAACTCGTAACTGATAGTAGTCGGGTCTCAAATCAATCTTTGAAAATAGGGTTGCTCCTCTCAACTGGTTAAACAAGTCATCAATCCTTGGTAAAGGATACTTATTCTTTATGGTAACCTTGTTGAGCTATTGGTAATCAATGCACAATCTCATGGATTCGTCTTTCTTCTTTGCAAATAACACTGGAGCACCCTAGGGGGAATAACTCGGTCTCGTGAATCCCTTAGCTGTCAATTCTTGCAATTGAGCTTTCAATTCTTTTAATTCAGTAGGAGCCATCCTATACGGATCAATAGATATCGGTGAAGTACCAGGGACTAACTCAATACCAAACTCAAATTCTCTAACTGGAGGTAACCCAGGCAACTCTTCTGGGAACACATCCGGATATTCACAAACTATCGGCACTGATTCAATTTTCAATTCAGACTCTTTTATATTCAGCACATAAGCTAGATAAGCTTTACAGTCTTTTCTTATACATTTTTGAGCTGACATCGAAGAAATTACCATAGGCAATCTATTTGACTCATCTGATTCAACCCGAAGAATTTCACCATTTTCACATTTCAATTCAATAACTTTCTGTCTATAATTTACTATAGCATTATGCAACGTCAGCCAATCCATACCCAAAATAACATCAAACTCATCAAATGGCAACAACATCAAGTCAGTCGAAAAACAGTAACCTCTAATCATCAAAGGACATTCCTTACATACTTTGTCAACTAAAACATGGTTGCCTAAAGGGTTTGACACCATAATCACAAATTCGGTAAACTCGACAAGTAATTTCTTATTATTTACCAAATTCATACAAACATACGAATGAGTAGATCCAGGGTCAATCAATGCAATAACATCAGTATCATAAAGAAAAAAAGTATCAGTAATAACATCGGGAGACGTCACTTCTTCGCGAGCACAGATGGCATAGGCTCTCACCGGTGCTCTTGCTTCCGATCTCATGGTTGTATCTTTAGTCACACCTCTACTACTAGCTCCATTTCCAGTATTCCTCGGGGTCCTTCATCTAGAAGTAGTATTACTAGGCCTTGCACTTTGGAACTTCTCTTTCTCTGCCATCTCCGGGCAATCTCTGATAAAATTATCTTGAGAACCATACTTAAAACAAGCCTGGCCATTCATTCTACATTTGCCGGGATGACGTCCGTCACACTGCTAACATTTGGGTCTATTAGACTTGACATTGCCCACACTCACCATTGAGGTGGCTTGAGATTTAAAACTCGAATGTTCTTTCCCACGATCTCTGTGTGAATACCCCGTTGAAAAGTTCGAACGGGAATACATTTCTTTAGACTTCTTAGACTGAGATGGTAACGACTTACTCATCGGTCTCTTCCTCGAGTCTCAAACTTCAAGATCAACTTTCCTCTTCTCTTTGTTTAATTCTTCGGCCTTACAAGCCCATTCAACAAACACCACAAACTCTTTCAGCTCTAAGATCCCGACTAACACACGAATGTCTTCATTCAATCCATCTTCAAATCTCTTGCACATGATGGCCTTGGTGGAAACACACTCCCGAAATCCTCAAATCTCTTGCACATGATGGCCTTGGTGGAAACACACTCCCGAGCATACTTACTCAGTCTGACAAATTCTCGCTCATACTCTGTTACGGTCATACAACCCTGTTTTAGCTCAAGCAATTCTTTACGTTTCTGATCGATGAACCGTTGGCTAATATACTTCTTTCGGAATTCCTCCTAAAAGAAGTCCCATGTGACCCTTTCTCTCGGAACTACAGATACAAATGTATTCCACCAATGGTATGCAGAATCTCTCAGAAGCGTGATAGCACACTTTAAACACTCATCTGATGTGCAGGACAACTCATCAAATACCCTGATGGAGTTTTTGAGCCAAAACTCGATTCTCCAGGGATCATCATCGACATTAGCTCTGAAATCCTCGGCCCCATGCTTCTAAATTTTATCAATCGAGGGCTTATTCGTTCTTACGAAGTCCATACCTTATAGGGCTATGAGAACCAGTCAAGGAATAGGTGGGGGTGGAGGAGGTTGGGCATTCAGATTTGTTCGAAAAAATTTTGTACACCACTCGTTCATCATATGGAGAAAGGTTTCCCTACCTCCTTCTCCTTAACTAACCGTAAGGGATCTACTATCAGACGACATTGCCCCTTGAACGAGAGCCGGTGTATTACTTTTGACTTCATCATCCTCAGCTCGATTGGGATCCATTACTATATAAAAACACAATTTACAATTGTCAGGAGTCATCACACTATCACAGTTCATTTATGGCATGTATAGCTAGACTCTTACACACACTACGTTAGTCTGAGAATCGACTAAATCGTAGTTCTGATACCACTAAATGTAACAACTCTTACCAGTGTTCAACACCGAAACAGGGTACGAGGCATTACTAGACTTAAACTCAAACAAACATTTAAAACCGAGACATGAATTTCCACTCAAATTTAAAAATTTTCATAAACATTCACATAGTCTTTAAAACTAGCCTACGAGGCCCAAAACATGCATTAGGAGTGGTTTGGAACTAAACCGAGAACTTTAGAAAATTTCCCTACACTTAAAAAATTTTTCACTAAAACAGGGGTCACACGCCCGTGTGGCTTGGGACACGCCCGTGTGGGCAAGCCGTGTGGTCACACATGCCTGTATCCCTAACCCGTGTAACTCTCTGTTTATGACATCATCAACAAATTGAAGTCACACGGCCAAGTCACACGCCCGTGTGCTTAGGCCGTGTGGGCAATTTAATTTTCATAATTTTTCATAAAATAGGACAGACTTCACATGCCCTAGGCACACGCCCATGTCCGTAGGTCGTCTCCTTCACACGGCTGAGACACATGGCTGTGTCTTTACCCGTGTGGCCAATTCAAAGCTAAAATTCAAAAAGTAGGGGACACACAGCCAGATCACACACCCATGGGACAAGCCGTGTGTCACACACGGCCTAGACACACTCTCATGTGTCTACCCGTGTGGACAAAAATAAGGTTATTTACCAAGGCATTTTGCCACCCTTACTTGCACCAACCTACACAACAACAAGCAACACCAATCCAAGGATATTCATACAACCAATTTAGCCACAAACAAGATATCAATATATCATTTACATGCAACCATCTACCACATACAAATATCACCTACTTATCAACTCAATCCATACAAATTCTTACATCCAAGAAAACATCATCACATGCATACATATATACTTAAGCCAATATTATCCAATTTCAATGGCCATTTACAAAATGAATTATCAACCATTAAAGCCAACACATTTGGCCAAATCAAACATGACACATAACAAAACGACCAAGTCCCTATACATGCCATAGCTCAAAATATTGTAATCATAAGTACCCAAAATGATAATTTGATATTGTGAATGGATCTCTGATTGCCTTTGATCCCCGAGCTGGCTTGGTGACACTATAAGACAAGGTAAAAAGAAAAGGGAGTAAGCTTTAAAGCTTAGTAAGTTCCTATGCAAACAATAGGCATCATACGCACTTTAGCATAAATTTAACATGAAGTAAATTAACATAAATATCGTTGTAAACTTTCATAATCAAACTTAACATAGATGTTATTAAAACCTTAACATCATAACTTACTCAATCATACCACACCGAGGGTTCATCACATATCGAGCTCATTAAGCATGGGTTTTATATACATACTTGTACCAACTTGCAACTTACCATAACCTTTCACAACATACCATAGTCTTTCATAACTTAAACATTGCCGTTAAGTTTCCTGTTGAACCACTTGAAATACTAAAGGATAGTCGGGATATCTCACACACATAGTACCATACCAATGCCATATCCCAGTTATGGTCTTACATGGGATCTCATATCGATACCAATAGCCCAGCTATGGTCTTACACGAAGTCTTGTATCAATGTCATATCCCAGATATGGTCTTACATGTAATCTCAACTAACCCTAATGTCATGACATTTGTATCCTAACTATTCTTAAGGTTCAACTGGGATTTTCTCACTTGTCGAGCCTTGCCAATTACGTTCAAAGAGTAAATTACAATTCATATGATATTAAAGCAATTAAAGTTTAAATAACAATGCATTATTTACATACGAACTTACCTCGGTACAAAAATAGTAGAAAATGATCTAATCGTCAAACACCTTATTCTTTCCCTAATCAAGGTCTGAACTTCATTTTTCTTGATCTGTAATAGCAATTTTAACTTATTTAATATTCACATTACTCAAATCAGTCCAAACATCACATTATGGAAAAATTACCTTTTTACCCCTAAAGTTTCAAATTTTTACAAATTAGTCCCTAGGCTTGTAAAATGAAATGTATTCAATTTCTTCATTACCCAAGCCTAGCCGAACCATATACACGCTCATATCAGCCCACATTTTTCATCAAATCAGATTTTTACTACCCATTTTACATCTTTTTACGAATAGGTCCTTTTTAAGTATTTTCACGAAAAATCACTTAGTAAAAGTTGTTTATTACACATCAAACTTTCATTTTCTACCATTAAACATCAAAACACATACATGTCACACATGGGTAAATTTTTAAAATGAACCCTACTTCAAAACAATGGTAGAAATAGAAAGATCGGGTGATAACGACTTCAAAAACATAAAGAGCATTAAAAAGGGGCTAGGATGTACTTACAATCAAGGTTGAAAGTTGAAGAAAACCCTAGCTATGGTGTCTCCAAATTTTCGGCCAAGGGTTGGAGAAGATGGACAAATTTTAGCTTTATTTTCCCTTTTTACTCTTTTATTTTCCAAATCACTAAAATGCCCTTTTTACCGAACTTTAAAATTTTATCTCACCATGTCCATTTTTGTCCACTAACTTAACAAATGGTCTAATTATCATATAAGGACCTCTAATTTAAAATCTCATAGTAACTGGACACCTTTAACATGTAGAACTCAACTTTTACACTTTTTACAATTTAGTCCTTTTTACTAAATTGAGTGCCCAAATGTCAAAATTTTCGAACGAAATTTTCACGAAATCATTTCGTAAAACTGTAAACCATAAAAATGTAATAAAAATAAATTTTTCTATGTCAAATTTGTGGTCCCAAAACCACTGTTCCGACTAGCCCTAAAATCAGGCTATTACAGGTAAATTGCATAAATTTTATTTTTCGAGCCTAGGGACAAAATGAGAATTTATGGAAAAGTTAGGGAAAATGGTAATTTTTCCTAGGATGTAAATTGAGTCCACTTGAATATGAAATGTGATAAATTGATGTAAAATTTACTCGTATAGATCTGGATAGACCAAATTCGGAGCTAGAACGAGGAAAGAGAAAAATGTCAGATTAGTAGATTTTACGTACACGAACATTGTCAAGGTAAGTTCGTGTAACTAAATTGTGTATATTTATATGCTTGAATTAAATGTTGTGTTTGTGAATTGTATAAATGTAACACCCCTAACCCGTATATGTCGTCAAAATAGGGTTTCGGAGCATTACCAAAACTTTTAGAACATTTTACAATTAATTTATGTAAATTACTATTTATTAACCGAGATCATGCAAAATGTCCCCTAATTGGACCCTCGAGGCCCAATACGAGTATTAGAATCGAGTCAGGACTTAATTGGGAACTCTAAGAATTTTTCGTGAAATTATAAAAATTTTCCAAGGTGCAGGGTTCACACGCCCGTGTAGTCCAAGGAACATGCCCGTGTGACCCTAGGACATGCTTGTGCTACAAGCTGTGTTCGACCTTGTGTAACTCTTTGACTTGTGCACACGACCATGCCACACGCCCATGTGCTAGGCAGTGTGGTTAATTAATTTAATTCGAAATTAGGTGCAGGTTTCACATAGCCAAGACACACGCCCATGTTCTAGGCCGTGTAGCACACATGGCTGAGACACACGCCCGTGTCTCTGCCCGTGTGCTCAATCCTGAGCATTCTGTTTCTCAAAATTAATGTGTAGGGGACACACGGCCTAACCATATGCCCATCTTACCAGGCTGTGTGTTACACATGATCTAGACACACGCCCGTGTGGACAAAATGAAGCCATTTCTAGCTTCATTTCTCACCCAAAATTTCACCCCCAGACCTGCACTTGAAACACACATCCAATACCAACCAATCCAAGCATTCATATTAAACAATTTCATCATTCATCATGGCATACCATTACATGCATATGTGTTTATAAACTTACCTTGGATTAACTTAGGCATTAACATCATTTGATCACATATACTTAACATATATTTAACCACCATAACATGACATTACAAGTATATCAAAACAACCATTACTAGCCATTTCAATGGCTAGATTACAAGCATCATTATCAAGCCACTAATGGTCAAGTTATCCTATACATGCCATTATACCAAAATGATTTTTCCATATATATACCCAAAATAACTAGTTGATAGTGTGACGATGCTCCAATGATCTCTAACCTTCGCGAGCTTTTAAGCACTATAAAACAAGGGAAAAATAAACGAAGTAAGCATTACATGCTTAGTAAGTTCGTATAACGGAAACTAAACTTACCAATCCCATTTATTAAATCTAAGCATACAATATCATGTTTTCCAACCATTTGGCTAAATATCCTAAACACATACATTCAATCAAACATGTTAGTCACAAGGTTTACATATACATCAAGTAAGGATAGATGAGCTCATCATGCAATACTCTTTCAAGACATTATCATTTCATCTCATAATTCTTATGCCATGTCAAGAGTTTTATGTCCGTTGAATCATTAAAATTTCGATGGATACCCAAGTAGTACACTCAAGTTTTACGATTCAATAATCCGTCAATTTCTTATTCAAGGGTACCCATTAGGGCACTTAATCAAGGAACGCACTCTTGAGCCACATATCATATAACAGGATTACCAGTCTAAGCTAAACCCTAATCATAATGTATACTCGAGAGGTATTATATCCGGATTACCCGTTCAAGCTAAATCCTTTCTATAACAAGGTCAATAGGATTACTCGTTTGAGCTAAATCCCGTCCGCGACAAATGCAGGACCTTATTCATTTCGGGAAAGCACATATATTCATCGGAATCCAATATTCAACCGAGACTTAACCCTTTTTTCACCATATCAAGCATGTATTAAATTTCACATTATAGCATTCAAGTAATGTACATCAATATAAGTCACATTTCATACAACACAACATTCAATTAAATATATTTACATGCCCGATTAAGTTACACGAACTTACCTCGACACTTGTTCGCGTATAAAATCTACTAATCTGAAACCTTTTCTTTTTCTCGGTCTAACCTCGAATTCGTGTCATCCGAATCTATATAAATAGATTTAATCATCAATTTCACATATTTCATATTTATTTGGACTCAATTTACATCCTAGGCAAAATTACCATTTTGCCCCTAACTTTTCCATAAATTCTAATTTCATCCCTAGGCTCGAAAAATGAAACTTGTGCAATTTACTCCCTATTCCAAGCCTAACCAAAATCCCATTGCAAAATTTACAGCACATGTATTCATAAAAATTCAGATTTTTCTTCAATTTCATAAGTTTACATTTTAGTCCCTAAATCATGTTTTCATCAAAAATCACTTTGTAAAAGTTGTTTATCTATCAAAAACCTTTCATTTTCTACCATAAATTTCTAATTTTCAGCATATTCATCCATGACCCAAATTTCATACATTGATAACTTTTCAAATTAGTCCCCCAAATAGATAGATTAGACTATTCCGGTTTCAAAAATATCAAAATTACTAAAAACAGGATAAGGAAACTTACCCAATTAAGCCTTGAAAGTTTCTTCACTCTCTCCTAGGGTTTCCATATAACTTTGGGGTTGAAGATAACAAAAATAAGATGATATTTCTTTTTATCATCTTTTAATTAATTAAATTATTTCAATTCCAATTTAGTCCTTGCCCTTTTTCTAAATTTCCATGGATGAGTCACCAAAAATCTACATACTTTTCTTTAATGGTCTAGTTACCATAGAAGGACCTCAATTTTTGAATTCCATAGCTATTTAATCCTTATAGCTACTAGAATTCAACTTTCGCATTTTATATGATTTGGTCCTTCTCGTAATTAAACACTTAATCGATAAAATTTTCGTATCAAAACTTTCACACGACATATCTATCATAATACGGACCATATTATAAAATAAAATAAACTTTATTTTCGGATCGGATTTGTGGTCCCGAAACCATTGTTCTGATTTTACTGAAAAATGGGTTGTTACAATAAATATCATATATATATGGCATTGAAAATATATCTGACAAAGCCCGATCAATAATAATTACCGATAAATGATAAATGATAAAAATGTTACTTATATGCTTGAAATGAATGTGGAATGTGTTTACTTGAATTATATGAATGTTATGGATGTATGAAATAATCACATGTCTGATCATGCTTGAAAATGTTTAAATCTCAGTTGAATAAATGGAAAATCGATGGATATGTGATTTCCCGAAATGAATGAGGTCCTGCATTTGTTGCTGACGGGATTTAGCTTAGACGAGTAATCCTATTGATCTCACTACAGAAAAGATTTAGCCCGAACGGGTAATCCTGATATAAGTCCTCTCAAGCATATGTTATGGATTGGATTTAGCCCGAATGGGTAACCTAGATCAAACTCTTTAGAGCATATCTCATAAAAAGGATTTAGCCTGAACTGGTAATCCTGTTGTATACATGTGTGGTTCGAGAGGGTACTCTCTAAAATAGTACCTTATGGGTACCATTGAATTTGAATTAACGGATCCTGATTTGTACACCTTTAGTGTACTACCTGTGTATCCATCGATATTTTAAATAAATTCAATGGGTGACAATCCAAACATGAGAAGATATGAATAATAAAATGAGTTATTACACGTATCCGTCTAAAATACAAGAAAATGATGATACATGACAAGTGATATATGAAAGTATGAGATGATGATATTTGCACATGGAAATTATTTGATGAGAATGTTCATCCTTGATTATAGACTTATACACCTTGAGTGTACTACCACTCGTGTGACCTTGATATTTCGAATGATATGAGTAAAGTTCTAACATGAAATAATCTGAACTCGAGATGAACTATTATGAAATTATACTTGTAATATAAAGAGATGATTTATACATGTTAAATGAATACATGTTGTGGAAAGCATATGTGCATGGAAACTTGACTGTTGTTGAGCCCATATATGTTTTGATGTTATTATGGAATATATGACTAACAAGGGCAATGAGGATATGTGTAGGGCTTGAGGTCAAATTGATTGAATATGCCTTACATAGTTACCTCAAAAATAGAATGAATGGTAAGTTAAGTACCATGCTATATGAACTTACTAAGCATTTTATGCTTACTTAGTTTTATTTCCCTATTTTAGAGTAAATCAGAAGCTCGTTGGATTGGAAGCTTGGCGGAGATCACTCACACTATCCATCAGCCCATGTCGGTATAATATGGTAAAGCAATTATGGTTACAATGGCATGTATAGGTTATATTGGTCATATTGGCATGTAAATGTAAATGATTATTGTAATCTAGCCATTGGAATGGCTAGTGATGATTATATTTTGGTGCATGTATATATATGTATTTAAGTTTACTTTATGGAGATAACATAAGTGTTTATTATTTATTGATTGATAAATGTAAGATTTAAGCATGAATGCATGTAACAATATATCATGTTAGATGTTATAAATTGCTTGAATTCAATGCTTGGGCTTGTTGATATTTGGATGTAAGTTTGGTAAAGGAATTTGTATGATTTTGGGTGAGAAATGAAGCTAGGAATGGTTTTATTTTGTCTACACGGGCAGACACACGGGCGTGTGTCTAGACTGTGTGTGACACACGGCCTGGTACATGGGCGTGTAGTTAGGCCATCTGTCCCCTGCACCTTAAATTCGAGAAAACAGAATGCTCAAAATTGAGCACATGGGCAGAGACATGAGTGTGTGTCTCAGCCGTGTGTGCTACACAGCCTAAAACACGGGTGTGTCTTGGCTGTGTGAAATCTGCACCTAATTTCAAAAGAATTTAATTAACCACATGGCCTAGCACACGGGCGTATGGCATGGTCATGTGCATAAGTCAGAGAGTTACACGAGGTCAAACACGGCCAGTAGCACGGGCATGTCCCTTGGACCACACAGGAGTGTGAGCCCTGCACCTTGGAAGAATTTTGAAATTTCACGAAAAATTCTTAGAGTTTTCGATTAAGTCCCGACTCGATTCTAATGCTCGTTTTAGGCCTCAATGGTCCATTTAAGGGACGTTATGAATAAATATGGAGGAATGAATAGTAACTATTTGAATTATCTAAAAATGCTTTAAAAGTTCCAATAATGCTCTGTAACCATGTTTCGGCGATGGATACGGGTTAGGGGTGTTACACTAAGCCCACCACAAGCCTTAGGTTGACAAACTGAACTCTAATTAACAATGGCCATTTTTTTCTCCATCAAGATGATCCCTATATAAATTGTCTGATAATGCTCTTAATCTCAACACAAATTCCTTACAGGATCCTTAAAGATTGCATCAAATAGATAGGAATAGATAGCAGAACCAATTGAGTTGCATCAAATAGATAGGAATAGATAGCAGAACCAATTGAGCTAACATAACTCTACAAGCTAGAGATAACTGCCTTGTATCCCATCTATGTAGCCTCAACTTGACTTTTTCCACCATGAATTTTAGATAACTGATAGTAACCCTATCATGAAAGAGAAGAACACCCAAATACAAACCAAGATTCTGAACTATACAGAAACCAAGCGTATCACAAATATGCCTTGCTAGATTATCACTCACTCCTTTGGAAAAGAAAATGTTCATTTTTGAGCATTCACCCGATGTCCAGAATAGCCACAGAAGTTATCCAACAATTCATGTATTAGCCTAACTTGTCTAACATCAGCTTTCCCAAAGATAACAACATCGTCAGCAAAAAAAATTAGAAAGAGTAGGACCATACCTGGACAAACAAATGGGAGACCAAATGCTTGAATTTATAGAAGAACTGATGCTTTGCCCCAACCAGTCCATGCAAAGATCAAAAAGATAAGAGGAGAGAGGACACCCTTGTCTTATACCTCTAGCTGGACTGAACTTTTGAGTAGGAACCTCGTTCCATAGAATCTGCATGGTAGAACTCATGATAGCAGACATAATGACTTTTCTAAGGAAATCAAGAATGCTTGCCGCTTGAAGAGAGGTGTCAATAAAGTCCCAACTCACTCGGTTATTGGCTTTTTCCAAGTCAATCTTAATAGCCATCCACTTTTTATGCTTGCTTCTCATTGAATGGATAACTTCTTGGGCCATAATAATGTTGTCCGTTATATCCCTTCCAGCAATGAAATCAGCTTGCTCTTGAACTATGATTCTTGGAAAAACCACCTTAAACCTGTTAGCAATAATCTTCATGACCAGTTTATAGAGGACAGGACACAAACTTATTGGATGGAACTGCGTAAAGCCCTCAAGATTTGAATCTTAGGGATAAGCACAAGTAATGAATTATTAAGCTTCCTATCAATTGTCTCTCTATCAAAAAATTTCTTGACCCAATCACAAATAGCTCTACTAATCAATTCCCATTGACTTTGAAAGAAAAAAGCATGAAAACCTTCGCTCTTAGGTGCTTTAAAGGAGCCATGTCAAACATAGCCGCCTTAATCTCTTCATTGGAAACAACTCTCCTTAATAAAACCTCATCATCGCGGCTGAGCTTCAAGAAAGAGCTAGTTGGTAAACTTCTCATACAAGACGGAACTTCACCATACAAATTCTGCAAAAACCTAAACACCTCAGATTGGAGCCACTCATCCTTAAAAATCCATTCCCCTTCATCATTCTTCAAAATGGAAATTTTATTACGATTTCTTCTTCGAATCATGCGGGAGTGGAAAAATTTAGTGTTCCGATCTCCAAACTACAACCAATCACATCTAGCTTTCTGTTTCCAAAGCAGTTCTTCTTGGTGAAGGACGCACTCCAGCTCCTATCGTAATTGAGATTCCATCAAACTTAAGTTCACAGAATAAGATCTGTCTAGAGCCTTTTAGACATTAGATAACCTCTGCATCAAATACCTCTTACGGACCCCAATAATATCATAGACAGATTTATTCCAAATTTTAATATTCTTAGTAAAGTTATTCAGGGAGTTAGCCATGTTACCTTTCATGCAACACTTCTCTTTAACAAACTCTGAAAAATTAGGGTGTTCAACCCATCCAACAAGAAATCTGAAAGGACGACCTTTGGGCAAGGTAACTCTCGGACTGAGAGATAAAAATAGAGGTCTGTGATCCGACTTGATTCTTGAGAGATGAATGACTGAGCAATGGGGGGAAAGTTCTCACCCAATTGTCATTCCCAATAGCTCTATCAAGTCTCTCAGATAACCCACCCCGATACCAAGTGAATGGGGGCCCTCTGAAACCTAAATCCTGCAAATTAGACACTTCAAGAAAATCATTAAAAAGAGGGCAATCTTTCCCAACTAAGCGCCTTCTTTTTTTTTTTTTTCTCACTAGAATAAAGCAAAGCATTAAAATCACCAATAGTCATCCAAGGAGTATTATCCGTCAGGATAACAGTTAGAACACAAATACAATATGAATAAGTATAGCAAAACTAGTACTAAGAACTCGAACACAAATAAATTGAGGATTATTGCATAAAACCTTAATGGAAAGTGGCTCATTCCAACCTACCCAGATGCTTCCAAAAAATCCAATAGCTTCCACCTTGTGAGAAAACTGAAAACCTAAGCTAGAAATAATTTTGTCAGCTTTAAGACCACTTACTCTCATTTCCAGCAAACTAACAATATCAGGTTTATGCTCTCTGTTGTATTCACGAAAACTGCGAAGAAATATTAGACTGACACATCCCTGACAATTCCATGAAAAAAGGGTTAAATTCATAAAAAAAATATAAAAATTAAAAAGAGATAAACTTACTAATTTGAGCCCAAATGCTCAATTTTCTGCACTCCGAGACCTTTGAACCTTTAATATTTTCATTGTCAATGTGATCATTAGTTAAGCCAACCAAAGAATTCAAAGAATTTGACAGTTGAACCTGAGCATTCCCAACAGATTTAAAGCTATTCTCACAGCTGCGGACAGTCTTATTCAATTTTTTTTCCGCTACGATTTTCTTCCATCAAATTCAAAATATCCACAGCTTTTGGAATTAACCCGTGCTTTTGCCTCATTCCCAGATTTTTATTATTGGATGTATTTCTATTTTTTGTACACTTTCAATTTACCAAATACCAACCTTTAAAATGTATATATCCATATTATATATTAAAATATATTCCATTGAGATAAAAGTGTTAAACATTTATACTATACTTAAAACACTTGATTAAATTGATGTAATGAGTTAATTGAAGGTTTAGTTGAAAAATAATTAAAAATCTTTTTTTTAACAAAGTAGAATATTTTTATCTTTTCACATCATTATATAAAATCAATAAAAAAAAAACCAGCTAATGTGAATTTTAAGCCTAAAACATCATTATGTAAATCATTGCTTGATTTGATAACTTGCTTTGACTCGCATAAATTTTTAATGAATATATAATTGAGGTATACAGTTTTTCGAACAGTGTAAAATTATTACAATGTACATGACATTTTCTTTACTCTCTTCAATATATTTGTTTAAAAAATTTTAAATATATATATTTTTAAACTTCCTAACATCATAACATTTTAATATTTTATAAAAAAGAAAAATACAAATTAAAAATATAATTAAAGTGCATTTAATAATGTTTATTATTTAATATATTTACTTATTTTTTTAATTCACAATTTAAATTAATTTAATTTATTTTAAATTATACATACTACATATATAATATTAGTATTAATTTTAGATCATATGTTTCATACTGCAATTGTATGTTATTTGCGTAGTAATTATTAAGAGTGAGCAAAACTCGATTTGATTCGAAAAAATTTAGAAAAGTTTAATTTCAAGTTAAACAAATCCTGTTATTCGAATTAATCTAATTATTTGAGTCAACTCGAATTTTTTTTTTTGAATTTCGAGTTCGAATCGAGTTTGGTTTTTAAATTCAAATAAACCGAATATCAAGCTATAATATTTTACATTTTTACCCCAAACTCTCAAACCTCTTTATTTTTCCCCAAAACTTTTACTCTCCCCACTTTCCCCCCAAAACTTTTACTATCCTCCCATCCCAGCCTCCTTCTACCCCAAACCCATTTCCACCTCCCCCCCCCCAATTTTTTTTGAATATTTCCCCCAAAAATTTTACTCTCCCTGTTTACTTTCCCCTAAAAATTTTACTCTCTCAACCCCAAAACTTTTTATTTTTTACCTAAACTTTTACAGGCATTGTACAAAAAAAAAGGCTTATTTCCTAAATTATTTACAGAAATTGGCCACTAAAAAATTATTTACTGGAATGGTCTGAAAATAGTAAAACGCTCCAACGTGGACGCGTTTTCAAGGAAAAGCGCAAAAAAGTGTGCTAACAGGGACACGCTTTACCCCGTGTCAGCAAAAGCGCACTGACATGGACGCGCTTTTACCCATACTCTAAACTATATTTTCAAAAGAGGTCATTTTTTAAAAATATTACAAAAATAGACCAATTTTTTGAAAATTTACGAGAATAAGTTTTTATAAAGACCCAATGTGACAACATCATTTTTTTTATTTTTTGGTGTCACCAATTGATGTGAAAATAAAACTTACAAAACAGATCTTTAATATTTTTAAAAAATGACCTCTTTTGAGAATTTAGTTTGGAGCACAAGCAAAAGCGCATCCCAGTCAAAGCGCTTTTCTGTGTTTTCCATTGAAAATGCGTCCATGTAGGAGATTTTACTGTTTTTGGACAATTATAATAATGTTTTTTACCTTCAACTTTATTTTAAAAAAAAAGAGTCATTTCAATCCTTTAATTATTTTTTCACCTCTTTGTTAATTTTGCTAATATGTATGCAAAATTAAAATTAATTTTTTAAAAATTAAAAGATATTTTTTTATATTTTTAACAATTTATATTTTTTAAAATTTTAAAAAATTAATTAATTACTAGCATAATCCAATCCACGTATGTCAAATAAATAAAATTAACAAACATAATTTTTTTTTTTTCATTCTATCCATTTTGGATGACTTGATGCCACGAGTTATGTTAAAAAAGGACAAAAAAATAAATGAATGAATAATTAAAATAACTATTCATTATGCCATAGAACAATTCCCACGACCAGGTTCGCGTTGGCCTCCTAAAACGTTATAATCTACAACTCGCAAGCTGTATAACCGCCCAAAAGGGATCGAAATGAGGCTAAGCCTATCATGTTATACAGCTTCCTGTTTTATCATGCGAGAAGTGATTCCAAACCCAAAAATCCGATCTAATCCAGCCATATTTGAATCTAATTTAACTATATGAGCTCGATTTGACTCAAATTAGAATAACTCGATTTCACCTAATACAAAATCAGTTGGACTTAAAACCAATCTGTTCACTCCAACTGACATAGACAATTACATTCTTTTTACAAGTAACACAAGCTCAATATATCAATTGTCATGCTCCGACAATCTTTGGATACAAAATTAGGATCCTCTAAAATATCTTGTTTGGGGGGAAACTTTTAAAAAGAAAAGAAAACAATAACTAATAGTTGCATATACCAATATATCTCAAGCAAACCAAAATAATAGGAGACATACAGCCATAGATCCTATGACTAACATGACGTGAGGGAGTATCCCAAACCTAACCTGAATACTCTTCTCAGAAACTCTCGGGAAGAAGTATAAAACTGGGTCAAATGGGCTCCTCTTTGTCTTTCTTCAACTGCTACACTTTGCGTACCTGAATATTGTGTGTGGACTGCAATCGCCAGATCGGCTGTCTCCCGCTCTGAACAAGAGCCACCTCTTCTCCTTCCTTCACCATTCCTTGCTTCTGTACACCAAACATTGAATTCATTGTGAATTAAGCACACACACTAGTTCTAGCAAGCGATATCAAAACTTGGTCTTTTTGCAAGAAGTAGAATAAAAATAGCAACAAACAGGACCAGTGTACAGTATAATCAAATGAACCAAACTCCAAATTTTACCGAATTTTAGGACTCATTGAACTAACAGACGATAATTATACATACAGTCCATTGTCATGCCTAAGTAAAAAGGTCATCAACTATTAGGAACACCCTTTAAGCATTTCCAATTTGGTTATCATGGAAAATCGCTAGTGTGGAAACCGAAAAGCAAGAAAAATACCAATTACAACAAATGAGCATTAACCTCTATTGAAGGTGAATATTTACCCCTGCTCAAAAATTAATCCAACCAGGGTTAGAATTTTGAGCAAGCATCAAGGCACCCTAGTATCAAAATAATACATATAAAGGTTTTGAATTTTGATTAATTCAGCTGCATACCTATAAACAAACCCTCTAACCTTAGTCCAAAGAATAATTTTGATCTAATGCATGCACAACTAAATCTATAATTACCAGCCAATTAAAAGGAACCTTCATAATAAATTCTCTCTGGTAAGACCTTACCTGCAACAAAGCTAAAGCAGTTTTAAAGGTTTCTTCAGCATCATCCGAGAACTCCATATATATGGGACATACTCCTTGATACAAAGCTAATCTCTGTTGAATCCTTTTCCTGCATGACCAATAAAAGTTATTGTCAGTCAAACTCTCAAGATCATACTCCTACCGGCTAAATGTTGCACTTATAAGTTGAAAGATGTTATCAGACCTCTTTGAACAAAAAGAAGAAAAAGAGAGAAACAAAAGGGAGGAGGCTATAACTTAGATTAAAAACAGCAATTATACTGTAACAAATTTGAGATTCGGGGACAGGTCAAACTTACTCATTTGTGAAGGCAAAAATAGTGCCAGAAGGACGATAATGGCTAAGTAATATAGCCATGAAACCAGTTCTAGTGAAGACAACAGTTGAGATTCCAAGAGTATTTGACATCATAGTAGCATGATATGCAAACATCTCACTCATATGGTTCTACAGAGAAGTAACTGCAGTAAGTATTGATAGTTAACAAAGAAAAATGCAGCATTAAGAATGTTAACCAAGAAACAAAAAAAAAGGCATAAAACTTATGGAGACTGGAAAATGCATGTAACATGTCAAATGACCTTAAAAGCTTGACCAAGATTAGGTGGCATTTCACCGCCAGATATGGTTGCTTCAGTTCGTAGAGCAACTGTATGCATCACTTTAACAGCTTTCAATGGAAACCTGCAAGAAAGTGAAATATATTTACTAAACTGCACTTAGGTAGAGTAATTTGCACAATATGCAAATAGTTACGCACTCAAGAGCAAAAGATAAAGCAAAGCAGCAGATATGACATTCTAATTTTGTCCCAAAAATATTTGGTAAGCTGATTTTAAGTACAAGTCATGCCCATATTCTTTTAAATTCACCAACTAGGATCCAGGAATATTCACAAGACCTTCCAGATTACCTCCAGGGAAATCTGTACGTAAACAATTACCCCAATAAAGATCATTATTATTAGCATAAAAATGAAATTCTTACCTACTTTTGATAGAAAAATTAACAAGGGTTCACTTTCCAGAAAAGAAAAAGGTATGAAGAGGAATAAGTAAAAATAAAATTCTCAAATCCCATTTAAAAACTCAATAACTTACTTTCCATGAGCCGTTTCTCCAGAAAGCATGACAGCATCAGCACCCTCACGAACAGCAATGGCAATGTCAGATACCTCTGCTCTGGTTGGTGTTGGGTGAACAATCATGCTTTCCAGCATATTGGTTGCCACAATAACAGCTTTCCCCATACTTCGACATGTTCTAATGATCTCTTCCTACATTTTAAACGAAGTTCTGAGTGGCTAAATAAATAAAATTTCAGTTCTTTACAAGTATTTTTGATGGTTTATCTTTTTACCATTCAATTAAGAACTAAACCAACCTGCAAAAGAGGAACCTCCTCAATTGGCAGCTCTGCGCCAAGATCTCCTCTTGCAACCATTGCCTAAAATAGAAGAACAAGGATTACCTTTTACATATAACATATATGGCTGAACTGGCAATAACTAGTTACTTTCATATCACATTATAACTCACACTTCCATCACCCTCCCTGTTACAGCAGAGAGAACAGTAAATAGAAGTAACAGCTAAGTTTCCTAGATGGTACTCAATGGTTGAATGAAAAGTCTCATAATATTTTAGCACCAATTTTCCCAAAATTTTTACAATATTTTTTCAGAAGCAAAGACAAAGCTGAATGCATGAAATAGTTAATGTGATCACCCCATCAGATGCTGTTATAATTGAATGCAAATTTGGAATAGAATCTGCACTTTCAATTTTAACAATAACATGAATATCTGCATCGCAACCTGCCAAAAACAAAGGAGAAAGACAACAATATTAGAATTTAAGGCATGGGACAAGTCCACAGTTATTATTTTATTAAAAAAAAAAAAAAACTATAAGCTAAAAAAAGTTACTCTGCAGATAATTCTTCAACTCATGAACCACTTCTGCATCTTTAACAAAAGAAACAGCATAAAAGTCGACTTTATTGTCTACTCCAAATTTTATGTCATCCCAGTCCTTTTCTGCAGTAAACCATCAGAAATAAATAATCTGTTGCTCCTCAAGATTTCTCAACCATATATTGAGGGGAGTGGGAGAAAAAAGGAGAAAGAGGAGAGGAAGTGGAAAAGCTACAAAGTAATTGAAAATTCAACAATGAAAATTCAAGGACCAACCTGTAATAGAAGGCAGTGTAGCACTTTTTCCTCGGACATTTAAATGCCGCCTAGATTTAAGCTCACCACCATCAACTACTTCACACTTCACTGAATCTTCTGTCTTCGATTTCACTACCAATGACATCATACCACCTACATTGTTAATCAAAAGTCAGAGGAGCATATAATCAACAAAAGAAGTGTGCTGAGATTTTTCTAGTGTTTTGTTTTCATAATCTAGTTCACACTACTTAGCAGACCAAACTCTTGCTTGATAATGAAAGGATACACATTAGTCTAGAAATGCAAAGATGGTTATAGATACTTTTACTCTGGACCAGCTCAAGGTGTTATTCGATAAAAAAAATTAAGTACTGAATTTTATAAATTTTGAATTTTTATAGGAAATCTGTTTGGTGTATTAGTAAAAATTAAGTACAAATTGTTAGATAATGGTATATCTTTATTTCCAAAATTATTTATTTCATAAATTCAATTTTATTAATTTAATGTTTTATATTATTTTGAATAATTTTGGATAAAAGTTAAATATATTAAATTGAATATTTCATTTTTTTATAAAATAAAAAGATTTTTATTTCGTATATACGTTTTCTAAAAATAAAATCAACTTAACATTTTCAGCATTAAGTAATAAGTAGTTATCTACTTACTAAATGAACACTTTAATGTAGAAAATTTTTGTATCAAGCAAAAATTTTATAGGGTTATCAAACACATTTAGAAAATTAAATGTTGAAAATTTTCATTTCCAATACAATGAAAATTTCAATGTTTTATCAAACTCTACGTCAACAGAATCAACATAATTTCTCTAGAATGCTAAAGATTTCATTTGTCACTTAGAAATGGCAAAAGACACTCCCGACCCAGCAACAGCAGCAGCACACCCCAACTAGCTAATTAAGAACATGGCAGAAGAAGTAAGACCCTTTTAATTCATTTCTAGATCATTAAATTCTTTCTTCAGCTAATGCTACATATTTGCAGTCTTAAGACTCTTGATAATTGAATCATAATACTAAAAGCATATCATCTTTTCAGACTAAAGGCAAAGATGAGTTTGCACGTGCATGCTTGCTGCTGGTGTCAGGGAAAAAAAGGGGGCGGGGGAGGAGGGAGGTATTGTTATTAACAAGCATATAAAACATCAAAAGTTAACAAAACCTGAATATTTTCACAATCTCTTGAAGTTTCAAGATAGCATACCGTCAACAAGAAGCATGTCACCCAATTCTACATCGTTAACAAAATCATCATAGTTGACACTGACACAATCAGGTGTCCCAACTCCTCTCTTAATTGTAAAAGTAAATTCCTGCCCAGTTGTTAATGTGATTGGTTGAGGCAAGTCACCGCTCCTAACTTCAGGACCCTAACAAACAGAGCCAAAATAACATAAGAACATAATAAATGAAGGTTTACAGAAACTGAACTAATAGAACTATCAGACGAAAATCACATAATATCAGTTATATAATTGTTGCCTACAACACTACGTCCAACAATTTTAATGGCTCATAACCTCACAAGTAAAACAAACGAATAAAGACAAAAACCATATGCACACACACATGTAGACATATATTTGTATTGCAGACTCTAATAACTGCCCAAACCATATACTAACATACTGTCACTTGTACATACTTGGCAGTCTTACTCCAAAATAGAGTGTCATGATGACCATAACAGAACCTGTATCCAAAATCCAAGAAACAATTGGCATGTTCATATAGGTTTTTGTTAAGAACATTGTCTAAGATGACAAAATTCTGACAATAATTTTGACAAAGAAAGGTACCACTGATGTCTAAGTCTGACAACACCAAACTGTTGGCTCAAGCAACCTGGCATAACTGCTTTTACACTGTAAAAAGGTAAATGAAGTTGAGGGAACTTGCCTTGGTGTCAAGCATGATTGCGATAGTGTTGTCTTTGGATTGTGCATTATATTCCTTGACTAAATCAATAACTTTCTGATGAGATGCATGGTCTCCATGAGACATATTCAAGCGAGCAACATTCATTCCAGCCTCGGCCAATTTCCATATCATTTCCCTTGTGTTTGTTGAAGGACCAATAGTGCAAACAATCTTTGTTTTACGCCTAACAGTAGGCTTGGACCACATACCCACTGATCCATCACCTACTTGCTGAATCCCCCTTAACTGCTCATATTGCTCCTCCCTCTGAAGAAAAAAAGTAAGAAAAGTTACAAGCAATGATTTCCGGTGATTTTCTCTCTTCAACTATCCATGATAAGTTATTTGAGCATAGATATAATGGCAATTCAAAGCATAGTGACTATGTCATTCAACGGCAATGCCACCATCCTATACCAGTGTAAAGCAGAAATTTCAAGTGAAATACACCGTGTAATTGGAACTTCATCATTTTAACCAAACACTTAAGTTGTTATACACTTCAAGGTTCCTTTTCTTTCACCGGCAAGGGCAAACAGGTGAAAGTTATGCCCCATGTTACTCATTATTATCTGGATAATTTCTTTAGCACAAAATCAACCGACAGTGCACCAAAGACTGGCTTGTAAAAAGATCTCAGCGGAAATTTTGACTCGAGTCCTAAATATTTCTCATTTACAGTCCAAAGTGACCAGGAAGTTTCCTCATTTTAGAGAAAAAAAACCACCATTTCCATTTATGGATTGTGCAAGTTTCACTAATAGGACAATGCATTTTCGAAAATACAAACATGACTTTATTCAACTTGACACGCTCCATTCTTATAAAAAAAAAAACAATCAGCATGCTCCATGGTAATATTATCACTCCACTTATATCATATCACGCCTATTGCTTTCTTAGCCTCTAGATAAATCGAAAAAGTTAACAAAGATCTAGTGCGTTTCTTTTATCTTTTTTTCTTTTAGCATGAGATGGCAGCAACCAAATTCATAATCAAACCGGAAGATCAGAGAGGTCGGAAGTGGGCCAAACCTTAGGTACATCCTTAGGTGAAACGGGAATAATTTCAGGCTCGGCACGTGCGGCTCTCTTAGCAGTAATCCTAGAGTTCCTAGTAAGCACGACGGCGTTGCTCTTCCTGTGGTCAGGTAAGAGTACTTTGGAAGCGAAGGACGCAGGCTTAAGCTTCTCCACTGGGTCCTGAAGGGATCCGGAGGCCTTGCTGAAGAAGTTAGCATGGATGGATCTAGTGGCCACCACTTGAGCCATTGCTAAAATGAGAGATAGAAAGGGTTTGAGGGGAGAGGAAGGCGAGGGGGTTTCGCTGATAAAATTGAAGGTTGGAGAAATCGCCGCTAAAACAATGACTTTTAAAAGAGGAGGCTGCAGAATGAAGCGTGCCTAGTTTGTATCGACAAACACCATGCGCCTATTTTATTCAAACTGTTTTGTTTTTTTTTTTTTCCTCCGAGTAAGAATTTAATGTGAAATTATACATATAAATTTTAATTTTTAATTTAATGCAGTTATATTTTTTTTATTGTGATTTAAATATATATTTAAAATTTTAATTTTGATTTATTCATATAAATTTAAAAAAATAAATATATTAATTTATTTTTATATTTGATAAATATAATTATTTATTTATGTAATATATAACCATAAAATAATGTTACATAAATAATTGTGTTAATAATATACTAGAATTAAATTAAATTAAAATTTCATAAATACAAATACCCATAAAAATTTATTCTTTTCAAAAAACGGATGGAAATTAGGCAAATTATTATTATTATTATTATTAAAACAAAGTAGACAACTTATTATTGTTGTTATACGACGTCGTGTCAGAACCCCTGGTATCATTCGTCATTTTTTTGTTTAAGTGTCATCATAACATTGGTTTTATTCCGGGTTGGGATTGAAGTTGAACCCTCCATAAGATTTCCAACTTCAATTCGCCTCGCGTGGTTTTCCGCATATATCGTTTATGATTTGACTTTGACAAGCATTTCCATTCTTTTCATTAAACATTAAACTTGTGTTTTGTATCAGGTATATAGATTTAAATTTTTGAATTTTAAATTTATTTTAGTTATAATTTCAAATTTATCTTTTAAGGTTTTGAAGATAAATTTGTTTTAGTTAAATTTAACACTCAATCTGTTAAATAAAATCAAATTTAATTATTAACCTTTTGAAAAAGAGTCAAAAAATGATTTTTCCTACTAACTAAAATATTAAAATTTTAAATACAACAATCTACTTGTATTTCATGTTAATTTTTTGAATTTTTATGAACTTTTTATATTTTTAATTTTAATTTTGATTTTTAATTTTTATAATTTTTAAATTATTTGTTGACGTGACATATAAGAAAATGGTGTTATGTTAGTAGGATAAGCACACAAATTGTCATGCGAGTTGCTCCATTAACAACGTTAAAAAATTAATATTTTAGTCAGTATTTCCATTAAAAAATGATTTGACTCTTTTTTTTAAGGTTAAGAGCTAAATTTAGCTTAAAAAATGGAATAATGATTAAATTGACAAAAAAAAATATAAACATTGAGGGCTAAATTTATCATTATCCCTTTTATTTATTATGGAAATAGTAACAATGAAATATAAATATCTATAATATTAATAAAATCCCTGATTGAGCTGGTGTCACAAGTCAATCGGACACCAACTCGGTTTGGAAATTACAAAAATGATATTTCATATTTATATTATTCGATGGTGCTTTTGTCCTTTTAATTAAAAAAGTAATAAAATATGCATATGATGAGATTTAAATTCATGCCAGTTACATTGGAAAAACTTTAAATTTATCACTCAACCAATATTTTATTTTAATTACTTATATATCTTAATTGTAGAGATTAGAAATGTGATGGTAAATTTCGAAATTTCCCCATCAAATAAAAAATAAATTTGATTATTTTTTAATTTTTTAGTGATATTTAGTACTTAAAAAGTTAGTTTACTAGTAGCAAACAAGTAATTTAATCTATTTATTTTAATATTATTTATTTATTTATTTTAAATAAAAATAAATTAATAATATGATTAAATTGAAAATAGAATTTAAATATTTCATATTATTAAATTAGAATATTAATTTAAATTTAAGTGGCATTTAAAATATATTTAAAATTAAATAATGTATTATAATTTTGTGGCAAAAAAATATTAAATAAATAAGAAAAAGGTAATATTCTCTGTGAGAAATTTTAAAACGCTTACTTTCCATGCCCTCTTTAGTGTCCTAGTAGGAAATAGGAATATGGCTCCTCTAATTTGATTGAATTACAACTCCCAATTAAAATTGAAAACTCTCTCATTTTTTAAACACAACTTTAGTTTTATTCAACGCAACAGCTTATTACATCATCTGTCACATACAGTCTGCAATTTACAACTAATCAAACATTCAACACTTTCCTTCACCCTCTCTGCTGAAACTCCCACAAACCTTCTTTTCTCTCTACACACATGGTCACTGGAAACCTTCAAAACTCCAAATTGGATGTTCCTCGCATGTCTGACTGCTTAAGAGGGAAGAACCTGATGAAAGTTGAACCTAAGGCTGATCACAGTAGCACATGCATGAAGTTTCTAAACTCATTTAGCTTCTGCACTGGAAATTTTCAGCGCAGCTTCTATGTCTTTGGTGTCACCATTTGCAAATTTCAGGAAAGTGTCAATGTCTGCATTATGCTCTGAGCTTCCATGTCTAATAAGATTGAACCACCTCCTATGAGATTTTGGTTTTCTGTCGCTAATAGCAATGGCAATGTCATTGGGGAAGAGGTCTCGTTGGACAAGGGCATGCAGTATAGTGGTCACAAGCAGAGCTGTTACTGTGAGTGTAGCAACAACAGATAGAATGACAGAAAGAGTTTGAGTTACTACATTTGTGACCGCACTTGAATATCTCATGGTTGCAATCGCAGCACCGGTCATCGGGAACGTGTACGCCCACCAAGCCAATGAGAACCTGTAAATAGAAGAGAAATTAGAATCAGGACTGCCTAAAACAACTTAACTATATATGTATAAGTTAGGGTAGTGCTGCACTAACTTGAATCCTCGGAAAAAGTTAATCCGAACTGCCTGCAAAACATGGTACAAATGTGCAACACTTTAGCTTTACTATGTGTGCAACTTATAAGTGAAGTTAGATCAACAAAGTGGCTAACTTACTAGTGAGAAATAGAGGAACAAGGCAATGAAGTAGGCAATCCGTGATCCGTAATCGAAAGAGCCTTGGATGTTGGCCCATGCCATTGAAGCAACACTTGGTGCTGCAACAAACAGAAAGAATACAGGATGGAGCTCTTTGGGGAGTGTTTCATTTGTTGGAAGTCTCTGGTAAAGAGTTACAAAAAGGACTGTGTAATGAGCCAATCCAACTGCAAAGAAGAATATAGGGCCTTCTTTAAGCCCCATGGATGCACCCAATAGTGCTCCCACAAAGTTCCCAACAACTGAGAGATGGTTGGAAGGATTAGCCACCTTGGAAAGTCTTCGTTGACCACCTGACATCCACTGCCCATAGATTTTAAGCTCCAGACAGAGGAATGGCGTCATAAGAACATACCATAAAGCTACAGGCAGGGATGAAGCAACTGAAGGTGGCACCCCAATAGCCAAGAAGAGAAGAGATATCCAAGGAGCAAAGAAGAAGTTGACTCGGATGGGATGGTAATACTCTCTACGAACAGCTTCGAAGTAAAGTATCACTTTGGTAAGGTAGATGGAAGCTACAATGGCTACCAGAGCGACAGATATCCACCATAGGATGAGATTTACAGTGAGGCTGATGTGAAGAAATTTTGTAGAGGTAGCAGTGGCCAGGGTTTTCCACATAATAGCTTGGCTACTAACTCCCAGACAGATACCAAATGAAGAGATTGGATACCTAAGAAGGAAAGGCCAAGTCTTGTCATCTGGAAGCACAATCTCCTCCGAAGCCTATCAAGAGTGGAAGAAGGTCGTTTATTAAAATCTCTTAATTTGGAGTAAAGGATTGGGGGAAGATGGGCACATTACATACCTTTAGGATCTCCAACTCTGGTCCTTCAAGTGCATCAAAGTATCGGTCCACAGGTAAGGCTTCATTCTCTGAAGGTCTCACAGAGTCGTCTTCTGATTCACTTTCCTGCTGCCTTCCTCGTAAATTAGTTAGCTGCCTTTCAAGTTTCCCAGACCATGTTTTGAATGAATCGAACCTCTTGTCCTTTAACTTTTTGACGTTGGGATTTTGATTCATATTAGCTCCGTCCCCAAACACTGATCCTTTGGGCATTGGCTGAGACAGAAACTTGACTCCTTTAGGCTTTGCCTTACTACCCACACAAGATTCCGGAACTCCATTCTTGAAACCTTTGGCATTGTCCTGAACAAATAAAACATTCTTGGTGCCTGCTGAGGTAGCTCCTGTAGGAGATGAAGGCATGCTGATTGAAATAGAAAGCTTCCTCTGATGACCATTGGGTTGAGAACTATTGGTTGGATTTGGGAAAACAGGCGTTTCACCTTCCTGCTACCCAAACATAGCAATGAATTTCAAACATTGAATCATCAAAAGAGACCAAAGTAAGAGATGGCATATACCAAAAGATGTAACTCACCATGATGCTATCAAAGCCCGCCACTTCGTTGGATGATATAAGTTTGAGGAGCTGTGGAACTGGTTCAGCAGGTTCCTGCAACTCTATTGAATCCGGATTCTCACCATGATCCATTTGCACCTAATTAATGGTTTCAATTTTGAAAAAGGGTCAGCTATATTGCAGTTTAACATCATAAAACCATACTTGGATATAACGGAAACAGAGATTAATGAATGCAAACCTCCAAACTGCTTCACCTTGGAATATTTTCTGGAAAAATACCAGCCCTAATCTTATGAGGCCTGGAGATATGTAGAATGAATGTGCTGCCCAACAGTGAAAGAAGAACAAATAAGAAATGGGTTAAATAGGAAGTTAGAAAGAGAGAGAGATGTATGGAGCAGAAAAGAAAAATATCAGAAGAACAGATGTGGTCCAAATAAAGAAGCACAACTAACACACGTTTTCCAGATATATGGGGTGACAGAATATATATATATATATGTAGAAGAAGGATGTTGTATGGCTACCATGAGGACCATAAATTCACTCCAAATGTTCCAGCTAGTACTCGGTTTAGAATGTTTTAGATTGTTAGTTGATCTGCTAAGGATTACAGAGTTGATTGCGCTCACGCTCCTTGTCATCTTCATTATTACCTGTATTCCTATGATTTTTTTAATCAAAATTAGGTTTGACTATATTAATTTTATTTTCAAACACA
Source organism: Gossypium anomalum (assembly GCA_025698475.1). Taxonomy (NCBI): domain Eukaryota; kingdom Viridiplantae; phylum Streptophyta; class Magnoliopsida; order Malvales; family Malvaceae; genus Gossypium; species Gossypium anomalum. Next base: position 49,568,788 of record CM046963.1, read on the forward strand.
GAGGCTAAAAGCTACAAGTAAAAATGAGACTGCTGCCAGGCAATCAATTTCCGTTTCTAATATTTTTCTTTTTCTACGATCACATACCAATCACATTATGAAGTGAAATGAGGGAAAGACCAGCGGTGGAGCCCAATGGAGATTCAGGATGATAAATTTTTAATTTAGGTGTTTTATAATTTATAATTTTAAATTAGTAGTAATAAAATTATATTTTGAATCTTAACAAATGATAAAAGTTTAATTTAACCTTTTAAATATGATAAAGATATAAAATATTAAAATGATGAATTTATATTTTTATTACTGTAAAAATATACAATTCAATTCCTGCCTTTCAAAAAAGTTTTAGGCTTTGTCACTGAAAAAGACCAAGACGTGATATCATGATTGTTATTACTATTATTATTTAGTGTGTGATGAAACGTTACTAGTTCACAAATTTGTATGAATATTTAAAAATTTACAATGAAATAATAAAATTATATGGTAAAAGTATCATAAATATTCATGTACTAAGAATCAGATTGTATTTTACCCATTTATTAAAAAAAATAGACAATTTAATTGATGTATATTAGATTAAAGAGTAAACTAATTTTTCTGTATAAAATTCATTCATTTTTATTATTAAAAATTAGTCATTGTATGTCATCATGAGGTATACTTGATATGTTACATGTTATTATCTAGTTATTCCATCCACCATGCTAACTTTTAACAATATAAAAAAATAAAAAATATAATATAAAAAAATTAATTTACCTAATTTTAAATAAAAAGAATAAAATACAATTCAACTCTTAATAATGTTACTTTTACCCAAATTTCGGATATCAGTACACAAGAATTCATTGGAATGGAAACGAAGGCAAAAACAGGGAAAAAGAAAAGCTGGTCGGCCTTCTTCAATGGTTTGTCGTGTGGTTGTCCTCTTTGAAAGAGTCTTAGTAAAATACAATTTCTACTTTTCTATTTTATGTCTAAAGAGAAAAAGGAAAGGAATTAAAAGAAGAATTCCCCTTTTCTTCTTGTTACTTTTGTCCATCTTTATTTACTTTCTAATTTCTATTTAATAAACCGTACATTTTTCATAAACTATCAAATTTATTTAATTTTTTAGACATAATAGTTTATTTGATATTCTAACTTTACAAAAAAAATTATTTTAGTTTTCCTTTTAATTTTTTTTTTCAGCTCTTGAACTTACATTATTTGTTAAATCATCCTAAAATGAATAGAAAAGTGAACTTTTGTTAACTTTACATAGAATATAAGAAAATTGTCATGTGTATGCCACCATGTTAACAATTAATCAATTTTTTAAAAATTTAAAATTTAAAAATATTTTTACAATTTTTATACTTTTATACTTTTTGACTTTTTAAAATATTTTTTATAATTTTTTAAATTTTTAAAATAAAAAAAACAATTAATTGCTAACGATGTGGCATCACGTGTATGTTACATTAGCAAAGTTAACAAACGTTCATTTTCTCATCTATTTTGGGGTTATTTGAAAAATAACACATTTAAAGGTTAAAAAGATGAAAATTAAATAGAAGATTAAAATAATTTTTTTTATGAAGTTGAAGGGTAAAATAAATCATTATGCATTATATTTTTCACATTATTCTTTTAATCCACCTTAAGGGTGGGTTTGGATAGACGGTGCATTTACGTACGGTTAGTGTAAAAATAACAGTGACAGTGAGATTAAATACTGTAACGTGAGACAAAAAGTAAAGTGTAAAAGTAAACTAAATACACTGCACTCCACCGCCCGTCCAAACCACTCTCAACATGTATATATACATTGTAAAGATTGATTGAAAATTGTCCATGCATGAAATCCGGAATTAGAATCACTCAAAGATTTAAAAGAATCTTTCTCACTATATATAGTTGAATCAACTAAATAAATTATATGTTTCTAATGTAATCTATACCAATAATCATCTATACACGTTGGAGAAAGGGAAAATAAATTATAAACATAAAAATTAAACCTTGCATCTAACGTCTATCAATTTGAATTTGCACAAGTTTTGCTTTTAGATTAATAACTTATCAATAATTTTAATTAGGTCAAATATTATTCACTCATTAAAAATACGAAATAATTAAACTATATATAACTTAAATATTAAAAATTACAACTTTTTTTTTTTAAAAATCCTTTTCTAAAAAAAATTATACTAATCCTTTGCACCCTAAATCTGTAAATGAAATTAATGAATAACTAATTGTTTACATAATTTATAAAAAAAAGGAAATAAATAGAATAAGGAAAAAAAATAGGAAGCAGATTTAGGAATGATGGATATATAAGAACAAATTATAAAATTATATATGAATTTCGATTTGATATGATTATATTTATGAAATTTTAATTGTGATCTAAATATATACATGAAATTATCATTTTAATTCAATTATATATGTTTAAAAAAATATATATTAAATTGTTTTTAGGGTAAACTATACGGATAGCCACCCAATTATAAAAAAATTTCATTTAAGGCACTCAAAATAAAAGATTTACAATTTAAGTACTTATATTACATAGTTCGGTCATTTTAATCACTCTCAATAAAATTACAAATGGCAAACTAATGTGGCAGTTAAAAAATCAATATAATAACAAACTTAACTCTCAACTTTTATATATTAAATTAATTTAGTCATAATCTTAAAAAATTAACCCTTATTCAAAGAAATATATAAAAGTACATAAATATTAAAAAAATAAAAAATAAAAAAACATGCTTCACCCCGTCCCTCTCTCCCGATGGGCCATGTTCTTGGCATTTTGTACTGCTAGTACAAACACTGGTGATGAAGTTATACATATAAAATTCATCCGCTATTGTTATACATATTTTTAAGAAGAATGATGTTAAAGTTGAAATCCAGTGATTACATTTCCCAAGTCAAAGGCTATCAACACGTTGCTTCGCTTACAACATCATTTGAACTGCAGCTAATAGAAAAAGAAAAGCACATTATCACCATTTCATTTTTAAATGCCTTTTATTCCAAATTCAAAACTTATTACGCCACAAAACAAGATTTTACTTTCTTCCATACATGCATATTTCACATCATTACCCACAAAAATATCTCTGGCGCCGTCACCTCTGCTTTAATAAAAATATATGATTTATTTAATAAAACCATTTTTCTTATTCATTTTACAATTCATATTTATGATTTATGATTTCTTCTCCAACAATATTGTCTCCAATATTCGAACTTGAGTCCTCTATTTTAGAGTGAAATATACATTATCATTGCACTCAACCATTAAAACTAGTTTATGACTTTAGCTGTAATTTTTTTTATCATTTTAATCCTTAAACTTCAAATTTTAGTTAAAATATTTTTTTCTTTTATGAACAAATCGATTGAATTTTAACAATAATAGTTTTTACGTTGTATCAGCATGGTAATCCACATCTAATTAATAAAATTTCAAATAAATGCATTCAAACTTTCAAATAAGTTGATTTTAGCAAAAAAGTTATTTGATTAAATTTTGAAGTTTGAAGGGTAAAATTGATAAAAAAAAGTTATTAAGATTACTTTAATAAAAGGGTAAATATTAAGGATTAAATTTATTATTATATCAAAAAGTTATGATGGATATTTTTTGATACATATTTATGATTGATATTTTATTGAAAGGATGGTTGAATTTTAATAATATAATATAATTTTATTATATGTGTCATGACTAATAATAACTAATAATTTTTTAATCAAGTAAATAGTTGGATTCTTTTTAATTGTTTTGAATTTATCATAATAATATAATTAATTAATTATAGATTATATAAAAAATTTAAAAATATATAACTAGATTAATTTTTATAATAGTAGAAATGATATATTTGAAGAAGGTATATCTATACTATTAATAAAATCTTTGATTAATTTAGTGTTATAAATTAACCGGGTATCAACTCAATTAGAAAATTATGAAAATATCTTTTGTAATTAAAATAAGTTATATATATATATATATATATATATATATATATATGAAAATGATTATATTTGAATCTAAACAAATTTCATTAGTAAAACATTAAATTTACCACTCAATTAAAATTTTATACATTTTTGCTTTAATATAAATAATTTATTATCTCCATTAGTTGTGTAAATTAATAAAATTAATTGACTTTGTGTCACAAGTTAACTTAACATTACATCACAATTAAAGACAATACAATGATAAATAATTATAATATATTTAGTATTGTTGTGTTTAAATTTTATTTTACTTATAAGTTAATCTATTTTTTATTTTAATATCATGTGTAATTATGATTAATTAATTTTAAATAATATATTGATTATTTATTATTTTATTTTTAAATTTATAATTTGTGATAAGATTTTTAGTATAGTATAATATAAGATGTGGTGAGATGCATAGTTTTATTTATTGGGAGTTGCGATATTTAGGGACAGGGTGATGTAAGAAAGGACAAAACATAAAACCAAGTCAAATAGATTGGTGGGTGAGTGTTTGAAAAAAGTTGGTAGCCCCCACATACAGCTATATGAGTTTGAAGAAACATTAAATTATGTGAAAAGTTGTTGTCTTTCGTCCTACCCCACCCCACCACAGCTGCATTTCGTGACCGATAATCATGTCTGCCTATCAATATAATATCAAATTACTTCTATCACTTGAAACCTTTTGCTCAAAATACCATAAAACTCTCTTCAATTCCATTTTAATTATTAAAATAAATCATAAAAGCTATGAAAATGTTAAATTTATAAAATTTTTATTAAAAAAATAATAATATCGATCCAATAAAGAGCAGGAGACAATATTTTTTAAAACTTTATAATCATTAGATTTCAATAGGTTAGTATTATTATTTTTTAATAAAAACTTTATAATTTTAAATTTTTTATAACATTTATGTTTTTAATAATTTTAAATTTTTAAAGAGCTTAATTAATTTTTTTTAATTTGTTACTAAAGTCTTTTTTGAACCTTTAGCCTAATTAGTTTTAAAAGTTTTTAATTTACTTCCAATAAAAGAGTAGTGGCCAATTTTTATAAATGTGTAAGGTTAAATTTATTATTATACTTTATATATAAACTATTTTTAACGGTACAATTTTAATAGAAGAACTATTTTACAATTTAAAATATACTATAAAAAATTTTATAATATTTTTACGTAACCCTTTTTTATGGTTTCACACCTTTCCATGTAAAAATCAATTCAAATGACAAAAAAACGTGATACACTAAAATATAAATGTATTAATATTCTTATATAGCAGTTCAATTCTATAATATTTTTAATACAACCAATACAGCAGTGTAACTACAACGTTGGCAAGGGTTTTAAAACTTTAAATAGTACTTTCTTAAAAATAATAAAGTTTTGATTTAATTTTTAAAAAATTAAAAAGATATAAATTATTAAAATAGTAAAATTATATTTTTATTATCGTAAAGATTATAATTTAATTTCAATTCTGAATCAATATTTGATAATATTTATGAAACATTAATTTTGATGAAATCGACGGTTTGTGTTGCGATTAATAAATTTATTTATTAATTAAATTTTAGATCGATTCGTAATATTATTATGTGTATTTGAGGATATGCATTAAACACACTTAAGAAGGATTAGAGAAAAATTATGGAAAGCTGTAATAACCGTATAATTATTTATTAGAAAAAATGGGAGACATGAAAACTGAAATTTCGAGGGCTAGACAGCTGGATAAAAACTGTAGAAAGAGATAATGAGGAACAGCCTCAGCAGTGAACAAATTTAAAGCAAAGAATGTTTGTGAATGCGTATATAAATATAGAAAATATTGGCATCAAGAAATATTTAAAATGTCATAGGATAACAACATGATATTGAATTTTCCACCAAAAATAAATATAAAACTAGTTATGTATTAGATGAAGTTTCAACTTTTGTTCCTCTACAAGTGGATATAGCTATCTCCATCTCACATAGCTTTTTGACCGGAATCCAGCTAGTAATTACTATGACTAGTGCCGTGCTCACTTTTGCTTCCTCACCTATGGAGAGAAAAAAGGATAAAGTCTCATTCTCATTTACAAAATTAGCTTCTTCTTACAAGGCAATGCTTCTCCATATGGTAACCTCTCCACCCTAACCACACACGTTAAAAGGCAGTAAACATCTTCTTCCAGTGAATAGCCAAGTGTCTAGAAATCAGTGACATTTACATTTCTAGGTGATGTATTGATGTTAACTTGCTTTTTGATTAGCACCAACTTGATAACATTATTAAATAATTAGGATATATATTGGGACTATTTTTAATTAAATAACTAAGAAGGATTATGGACATCCTATGTAACGCCCCGTACCCGAGACCGTCGCCGGAATCGAACACGAGGTGTTAAGAGACTTAGGGTCAGTTCTGCATTGCTTTTTAAAAGCATTTCTGGCTCCAAAAGCACTTACGGAAGAAAGTGTCATGCGAACAATTTCTTTAATTTGAAATTTTTAGCTTTTTGAATGCTTTTCAAAAGACTTCACAAAAGGAGAAGTTAAAATTTTTAGCTTTTTCTCTCTCTCAAAAGCACTTTTAGTGCTTAATTATTTTTTCACCCCTCCAATAACATAATACTTCCCCTTTTTTTCTTGATACTTAATTACAAATGTGTTAAAATCATTAATTAAAAATAAAATAAAAATTTAAAATACTAATTACAAATATTTAATAGTTATATTTAAATATTTAAAATATAGTTTATATGTTCTAATTAAATTTTATAAATAATTAATATTTATTGCTTAAAAATATTTAAAATTTATATTTTATATATTAAAATATTAACAAGAAGTTATAATAATTTTTTATATTCTTACTAAAATATAATAATATTAACTAATTTAAATATTATTTAAATGCATATTTGTTATTTGATAATAACATGTCTAAAATAGACACTTATTTCTCAAAATCACTTTTTGACAGCAATGCTAAACATTCAAATTTTAAATCAAAATTTTCAAAAGCACTTCTCAAAAGTACTTTTCCACAGCACTTTTCAAAAGCACTTTTCAAAAGCATTGCCAAACTAGCCCTTAATTCATTACTTTAAACAGCTCAAACAATTTATTTTTAAAATTTTCAGTCAAGCTAGCAATCTGCATCACAGTCGCTTAAAAATTCATATCTCGAGTTTTGAAACTCGAAATCCAATTCCGTAAATTTTCCCTGAAACTAGGCTCATATATCTATTTACTAATTTTTTTATAGAATTTTTAGTCAAGCAAATTAGTACAGTTTATTAGTTAAAGTCTCCCCTGTTTCAGGGTTCGACTGCTCTGACCTCTGTGTATTACGAATCAGATATCTCCCTGTACAGAGTTTCAATGACTATGCCGTTTATTTCTAATAAAACTAGACTCAATAAGAAATCTGTACATATAAATAATGACTTCTAATTATCTTTGAAAAATTTATGGTGAATTTCCAAAGTCAGAACAGGGGATCCAGAAATTGCTCTGGCCCTGTTTCACAAAAATTTAAACATCTCATAAAATATAACTCATATACCTATTTTGTTCCATCTATATGAAAATAGACTCATCAAGCTTCAATTCCATAACTTATTCATTATTTAATTCCATTTCTACTATTTTTAGTGATTTTTCAAATTCACGTAACTACTGCTGTCTGAATCTATTTTATGGTAAATTTTACCCATTTCATGGTTCTCATGGATTAGCTAGCAATTTAGCATACATAACACCAAATATGATAATGATTAGCCATTCCAATGGCTAATCATTACCAAGCATTTCCATACCACTCAATAACCATATCATAAGACCATATATACAAAATGATTATAATGCTATACATGCCATACTCAAAATATACAAGCCATTATGCCAAGATGGTATACGGATAGTGTGAGCGTACCTCCGACCGTTTCCGATTTCCGAGCTGGCTTGTCAACACTACAAGGAATGAAAAGAAGGGAGTAAGCACAAATGCTTAGTAAGTTCACATGTAAATAGCAAGTAACACAACTATATAAGATAACATAAACATCATTTGCATGATCATCACCGAGACATTCATATCACATTTTCATTTATCATCTTACCATATTGTTGTTATATCGAGTTTTCAACCCGAGGGTTAAGTACATACCTATTCAAAGTATCCATTTCACAACACTTACCAATACATCCCTTTCATCTCGAGTATTCCTCCATTTGAGTAGAATTTTACCCGTTGAACACATCGGAATATAATTCGGATACATGGAAAGTTTGCACATAAGTGCCACATATGTAGCCAAGCTACCATGTAACCCACCCATAAGTGAACTCGGACTCAACTCAACGAGCTCGGATGCCTAGTTACATCTTTCGAACTTGGACTCAACTCAACGAGTTCGGACATTCGCATCCATAAGTGAACTCGGACTCAACTCAACGAGTTCAGATGCTCAAATATCCCAGTGACATGTCACTTGTATCCTAATCCATTCCTAAGGTTCAACGGGACCTTTTTCCCAATCATGTGTCTCAACCATCTTCTACGGAATGCCGATACCGATACTCGATAGTATTTCACATTTTCCAAGTATATCACATAATTTAACATATTATCAAACAATTATCACGAGTATAATATTTCATAATAATTATCATATCATTTAAATAACATAAAAACATTTAAAATAATAACTATGTTACCAACATTTACATATGAACTTACCTCGTATGTGAAAATGGCTACTTTTACCATTTCGTCCACAACTTGGTATTTTCCCTCTTTTAGCCCGAATTTTAGTTTTCCTTGCTCTATCATTTAAAATATAGTCTAATTAGGGTTCACATTATTCAAATTAACCCAAAATCATATTTTGGAAAAATTACAGTTTTGCCCTTAAACTTTTGCATATTTACACTTTTGCCCCAAAGCTCGTAAATTAAACTTCAGCATATTTTCTTATGTTTTATGACATGCTGAACATTTTTTCCTTCTATGACAACATCAAATTCTCACTCTAACACATAGTTATGAACAATAACAATTTTTACCGATTAAGCCGTTTTACTCATTTTTGCTTAAAATCGCTTAGCAAAAGTTGTTTAACATAATTTCAGCCTTCATATTCTACCATAAAACATCAAAATAAACACATTTCACCTATGGGTATTTTTCCAAATATGAACCCTAGCTTAAATTATTGCTAGAATAAGCTTAATCAAGTTACCGGGATTCCAAAAACGTAAAGAACTTGAAAAACGGGGCTAGAACGAACTTACAATCGAGCTTGGAAGCTTGAAAAACCCTAGCCATGGTTTCTCCTTGCTATATTCAGCCATGGGGTTGAAGATGAGCAAAATTGGCTTTTAATTTTGTATTTTAATTCATTTTACCCCTAAATGACCAAAATACCCTTACTACTAAACTTTCCAAAAATTCCATCCATGTCCAATTTTTGTCCATGGACTTAGAAATTGGTAAAATTGATATTTTAGACCTCCTAATTAATATTTCAAAACAATTTCATACTAGAAACTTCTAGAATGCAAGTTTTGCAAATTATTCGATTTAGTCCCTGATTTCAATTTAAGCACTTTATGCATAAAATTTCTTCACGAAATTTTCACACAATCATGCAATCATATCATAGACCTCAAAATAATCATAAAATAATTATTTCTATCTTGGATTTTGTGGTCACGAAACCACTATTTCGACTAGGCCCAAAATTAGGATATTACATCCTATACCCATTGTTCTCCGGTATGCTAAATTATCAACATACACTAACAATATGTTGAGATACTCAGAATAGAGAAAGAATGGGTTTCATCTTATTGAAGAGGAAAATGAGTTACGTATTTAATACAATGAAGTATCTGTTGAAAGGATCTGAGATGAGGGAAACAAGCACTACCAAACACCTTCAACCGAGCATAGTCAGGCTGACCTTTGTACAATTTCTCATAAGGAGATAGATGCTGTAAAACCGAATTAGGGAGCCTGTTGATTAGATGAACAGCATGCGAAAACGTATCAGACCAATACTTTAAAGGCATAGAAGCCTTAGCCAATAGAGTCAACCCCATTTCAGCTATATGACGATGGCGGCGCTCAACAACCCCATTTTGTTCTAAAGTGTGGGGATACGTGACTCGGTGTTGAATACCAAGCCGAGCAAGTTCAGTCGAGAGAGAATGAAATTCACCCCCTCCATCTGTCTGTAGCATTTTAATGTGCTGACCAAACTGAACCTGAACCATCTTGTAAAAATGAGTAAAACACCGAGGAACCTCTGACTTGTTCTTTAGAAAATATATCCATGTAAATCTACTATGTAAATCAAAAAAAGAAACATAATATGCATAGCCACTGATAACACATGAGATGGACCTCAAACATCTGATGTTACTAATTCAAAAGGAGTCGAATACACTGTTTTTGAAGCAAAAAATTACAGCTTATGAGATTTTTCGATTTTACAAGGTGTGCAATTAAGAGGTAAACCACTATTCTTGAATGAAAGATTACAAGTACGTAAGACACGAGTAAAAACATTAGGACAAGGGTGTCCAAGTCTATTGTGCCAGAGATCAAGAGAGGAATGAGCTTGAACATTATTCAGCAATGAATAAGCCTGATTATGACCAGAACCCGATCGACATGAATCACCGCGAGAAAAACCAAACCGATACAAGCCATCATGCATGTAGCCCACTAGAAGAATCTTCCCTGTCTGAATGTCCTTCACAAAACACAAAATGGGATGAAATTCGAAATAAACATTGTTATCCTTTGCAAACTGCCCTACAGAAATCAAGTTCTTATGTATTGTAAGCACATGCAACATATCCCTTAAATGCAACAACCAAGAACCAACCAAAATATTTGAAGAGCCTACGTTATTAATGGAAATAGACTCACCGTTACCCATGGATACTTGACCAGTACCCGTATAGGAAGAAACGTTAGTGAGATTAGCCAGTGTTGGGGTGACATGATTTGTTGCACCCGAATCAGGATACCAATGCTGTGTTGACAAAGAACATGGTGGTACTTGAACAACTGGTGAAGAAGTTGCAGTTGACTGTGAAAAATTTCCACAACATTGAGACGTTGAATAGTGATATGTAGGACCTTCATTGAGATGATGATAATTGACAGACGGTGAGGACGTTAAGCCAAGACCAGAGAAGTTTTCATCAAACCTATGATAACACGTTTGCACCATATGCCCTATTTTATTACACAATTGACATTGAGGTTTTGAGCGATTCCATCCTCGTTTAGAACCACGAGTACGACCACGGGACCATCCACGACTATAATTTCGGTGGCCTTGATGCGAACCACGACTAGTGTCAGAACTCGCTTTCATGGAATCCTGGTCACTTTGCTGAAAAACCAAGTTAACTTGCAACGGTACATCAGTCAACAGAGCTAGTTGACGGGCTTCACAATCCAAAAGCATCTCAGTGACTAAGTTAAGACTTATAGGAGTAGCAGAAGCAAGAATGCGAATAGATTCAAATTCAATGGGAAGACCAGCCAAGATTACACTCACCTGTTCTTGTTCAGTAACAGGACTACCAGTAGTAGTCAAACCATCACTAAGACTTTTAACCTTAGCCAGATAATCTTTAACTGAAAGACTTGACTTCTTGATCGAGTACAAATTATGACGCATACTTGAGAGTTTGACACTAGACTTGGTACCAAAGCATCTGCTAATAGCAGTCTAAATATCAAAGCTGGTTTTAACAGCAGTGAAATAACCAAAACATCATCCGTGACAGTAGACAGAAGCCAAGAAGCCAAGAACTTATCTTGCTTCTTATGGACTACAAATGCTGAATTTTCAACAAGATGACCATCATCACCAGTGATGAAAGAAGGAGGGGAAGAAACCGTACCTAACACAAATCCTTTAAGCCTATACCCCTCAAGAATTAACAGCATAAGAGGAAATTATGTTCGTTGAGCTTGATTGTATCATGCTTGGAAAAGTAATGCACAGTGGAGGAAGCATGAGAACCAGAACCAGGAGAATGAACTGCTTCACCAATATTGGTAGAGTGACGAGGTGTGTCAATAGTAGGAACACCATCTGTTTCCATTAATATACAAAAAAAAATTTATGCCAAGAGAACCAGGGCTCTTGATACCATGTTGAGATACTCAGAATAGAGAAAGAATGGATTTCATCTTATTGAAGAGGAAAATGAGTTAGTATCTAATACAGTGAAGTAAACACAATATAGCTTATATATCGCACTAGTTATTTTTATTTATGTCTTACGTTGGTTCTTTTGTCCCATCCTACACTCCCACTATGCCTAATCAAACCAAATTACCTTCGCTTTCCCAACTGCTCATAGCTTTTTCTTTTTCCACCTTACAATTAAGGGTTCTCATTTTTTTAAGTTAAATGCTGTCAAATATTTTAATATGATCATATAAGAGTCTAATATTTTCGAAAGTGTTTAAATAAAAATAAATTTTTTTTCAAAAATGTTCAAATAAGAACTTTTCAAATGTTGTATACCAAATTTCAAATTATGTCCTAATTACTTTATTTCCTTTTCAAGCAATATTTAATTCAGATGTTATGTGCTTTATTCTAAACGTATCAACATTTATCTAATATTTTTCATAATTAGTTAAAGTGCGTGAAAAGTATTTATTTGAGCACTGCTGTAAATGTTAGGCCCTGATTTAACCATTTTAAAAGGTTTGGTCCTTATATAAACAACCTCTAAAAGGTTGAGCCCTAATTTAAGTGTTTACCCTTAAATTAAGAATTTAACTTAAATTAGAATGATGCTAAAAAAATCATATTGTAGGCATTCATGACATATCATATTTTTAAAGAGTATGAATAATACAATACATAAAAAAAACATCAAATTAACTCTTATTGCTATTTTTAACTCTAAAATTAATAAAATTAATCTATTTTTTAAAAGGTTGAAAAAATCTTAAATTGTGCAACCCTATACCCTTTTAGACACTAAATCTAATCTAATCCAATCATTTCCTTAAAATCATAAATCTTGAAATTTTACCTTTTAACCCACCATACCATAAATCATAAATCAAGTTTACCATAAACTTTTTATTACTAGTACTATACTTTAATTTTATTTAATTCTTGACATAGATTTTATTTAATTAATCAACATTAATCAAGGTTAAATTATTATTGTTATTATTAAAATTAATTCAGTGTTAGAAAACCTATGATATTAATTAGAAATTCTTTAAAAATGCATGAAGTGACACATTTTTTATTGGATGACTAAAAAATAATTTTTTAAGATTATTCTAATATAATTTAAACTCTTAAATTGAATTATTAAATTTTTTTTGAAAGCTCTAAAGCCCAATTTTTATATTTAATAAAAAATTAAAACAGATTAAATTAACTACTAAAATTTAGAGGCCAAAGCCAATTCCTTGGAGTGCTGCTAAATTAAATTTGAAAGTCAAACATATTTTTCTTTGATATAAAGACGGCTATAATTTGAGAACATACGAAGAGATTAGAGTTTTTTTACTGAAATAATTAAAAAAAATTTATTTACTAAAATAAGTTGTCAGCCCGATTATTTATTAAAATGGGTTATTTTTCTCATTCGCGCCTATCTGACAGGCGCGATTCAATTTTTTATATTAATTTTTATTTTTTTAATAAAATATTATTTTTTATTTTCGGATCAGTATGACCCGCGTATAGATACGAATACAGGTTGCGCCTATGTCAGAGGCGCGACTAGTTGAGTCTTTCTTAGAGGCGCGACTAGTTGAGTCTTTCTTAGAGGCGCGACTGATTGTGCCTATCTCAGAGGCACAAATGGTAGGGCCCACAAGAACTTCTGTTGCTTAAAATACAAAACACTAGAAATATTAGTGAATCTGCTAATACATATTTCATCCGGATAAAGTATGCATTATTAAAATTAAATTAAAACATTAAATAAGAAATAAAATTATAAAACAATATGTTATTTGGAAAATAACTATTATTATAATGACATACATGTTTTATTAGGTATAAGTATTTAAATTTTTGTTTTTGTAATGTGATACATGCGTAAATATATATATAATCATATTAGTAAATCTGCTAATACATACTTCTTCCGGATAAAGTATGCATTTTAATAACACATGAAAGATGTGGACATTAATATTTAAGGCAAACTTGTGGATTTTATAGTCGATGGAAGTTGGTAATATTATAGAGTTGTTTTTAATACTCAGTTTTATTAGGTATAAGTATTTAAAATTTTGTGAATTAGTTTATATATTTTTTAAATAGCTTTACTTTGGGTAAAATATATTTAAAATAACAGGTCCCTAAATCTTTTAAATCATTATTTTTTTTTTACTGTTTTAGGTCAAAAATTCAGGGTGGTGCTGCCTATGCACCACCCTCCACCAAGTCAAATGTACCATTTTGGTACTTAATTTTTGAAACAACCTATTTTGATATTTTATTTTATTTTTTATATTATTTGGATAAAAAAACCCCTTAATCTTGATATCCAAGTTGATATAAAAAAATTAAATGAGTTAACAGCAACCATTAACATACCAATACTTAACAGTAAGTTAAAAAATTTAAATGAGCTTAAACATCATTTGTCCAAATTCATTTTCAAAATGAAATAATTTTTAATTTTTTTTATAAACTTATATGTTAAACTCACCAAATACTAAACTAAACACAACAATTTATAACTTAACCCTAAATTACTAATAAATTAATTTTAAAATAATTACAAACACAGAAAATTTTAACATAGTCCTAAATTACTAACAAATTAATTTTAAAAGAATTATAAAAAACAAAAAAAATTACATTCATACAAAATATTAATCCAAAACTATAAATACTAAACATAAATATTTTATAATTAATAATTAATAACAAAAAAATTACATGCATGCAACAAAAGAGGTTGCAGGAGAGCTACTGTGCGGGTAGAAGGGGCAGCGGGGTGGGCAGTCTGCTGCTGCAGAAAGGGGGCGTGCGGGCAGCCCATTCGCGCCTACCTGTCAGGCTCGATTAATCGAGCCTATCTGATAGGCGCGACCCTTTTTTACCCGTATTTTTACCCGTTAGACCGTATTTTTACCTGTATATATATTTAAATATTTTTAATAAAATAAAAATAAGATTTTATTTAAAAAACAATTTTTTTAATATTAAAAATTAAATCGCGCCTGTTAAATAGGCGCGAATAAGAAAAATAACCCATTTTAATAAATAATCGAATTGACAACTTATTTTGATAAATAATTTTTTTTAAAATTATTTCAATAAAAAACCCAAGAGATTACAAATGTTGAGATTCTATCCTCAACTTATTAAATAACTAATTATGTAAACCAATTAAATTAGATTTTATTTTATTTTAGTTATGATGAACCCTTTTTCTTAAAGAAACAAAAGTATCATATTCTAATGATGTATGGTGATAATGAGATGTACTTAGCCTAAGGAAATGCATCTTTCAAAGTGAGGGAAGGGTTGACGTTTATTTATTTTAAACGAAGCTGGTACGGTTCATTTTCAACCTTTGTTTTTTCCGTGGATGGGATGGTTTGTCTTATTCATCTCTAATATAGAAAGCAAATAAAACTATATAATAAAGTGGAACCTATTAAATTTTTATGATTTCGTGCCTCAATTTGTCTTGTAACTGGGTCTACTTAACACCTATGGTTCTGTCAGGTTTGAGGACGGTTTTGCTTTAGTAGGAGGATTTGTACGAGATCAAAATGGGAAGTAGGTCATTAGCTTTAATAGATTTTTAGGGAGTTGTTCAATATTCGAGATTGAATTGTGAGGAATTTTAGATAGTTTAGGCATCTTAATAGATTGAGGATATGGTACTGTGTTGGTTCAGATGGATAACCTTGAAGTAAATTAAAAGAGACTCATGGGAGGTTCTAACTTTGCTTTGATTAGGAAGATTCTTCCGCTGTTTTTTCGGATTCAACACTGTAGTATTTGCCATATCCCTAGAGAAGAGAACCAGGAAGCTGATAGATTAGCAGGGGCGAAGCCAGGGGGGCTGGCATGGGCCCCGACCCCCCTAAAATGTAAAATTGAATTTTAGGCCCTTGAAATTTTTTAAAAATTTTAAATTAGTAAAGGTAAAATTACACTTTGGCTCCCCTAAAATTATAAAAAATTTAATTTAATCATTTACAAATTATAAAGATATAAACTATAAAAAGTTAAAATTTCATCCGGCCCACCTTAAAAAAAATTTCTGGCTTCGCCCCTGTAGACTAGTCAAGTTGGCTCATCTGGATAATCAAGGATTATAAATTTTTGAAGTCTCCCCATTTGGGGGAGTAGGTTATGTGATGTAGTCTGTCATTTTTATTCTTCTTTGTCACAAAAAAAAAAAAACTTTTAAAATTCTTTTAAACTTGGATTATCTCCTATGCTAAATTTTTAAAGTTGAGTATATTTATGAAGATACCTATTTTGTAACTTGTACATATTTTTTACTTAAATTATTGTCATTAAATTTTTTTAACGAATTGTTGATGTGATATTTTTGTTGACTTTTGACTTTTGATTAAAGTTACAAAAAAGGTGGACAAATTTGAAAAATAGAGGTCACATGGCCATGTGCCCAGTTTGTGTGAGAGGTTGTAGCCATGTGAGGTTAGAGTCATATGACCGTGCAAATGAACCGTGTAACAAACTGTAACCATGTGGAATTTGAGTCACACAACCGTGTATGCAAACTGTGTAACTCACCAAGGTTGTGTGGGTTAAACATGTAATTATTCAATAATAGTCACATGGCCGCGTCGCTAGGTCGTGTGACAAACTAAGGTCGTGTGAAACCATACGAGCATACAAACAATAAGTCACACGGGTGTGTGGCCAGCTCGTGTAACAGTCTGAGGCCATGTGAAATTTTATTCATGCTATATCTCAGTGGCACACAGCTGTGTCACAGATCCGTGCATGACACATGACCGTGTGGCTAAAAATGTGACTTTTATGAACTAAATCATACCTAACCATTTTCCAAACATAATCCATGTTTTAAAGCATTATGATACCTAATTAAAACCTACATAAAACTCAATAGAATACCAATCAATTTACCACATTCAAACCATTACAATATGTCTTAAATGGCACCCCAATATAGTCAACATGTCATGCATCAATTTAACCATTCAAACTGTAACACAACATACCTGGCCCAGAAGTTTCAACCAGATTCTGGAGGTCACATTGGTCACCGAGATAGCTCAAAACAAAATCTCATTCAGTTATCTTAAAACCCTTTTATAGTCAATTGAAATTTCGAACAAACACTTAAAACTGTCTAATTTTCCAAGTAATCACTATACTTTAAATCAAATGTCAAAACAACGAAACAATTAAGTTAACTTAAACCGAAAATCCAATACTACAGTTTACTTAAACTTAGTTACAAAATAAACTGAACCAGATCAAAATACTATAGAAGACTTATTTGAATCAAACCAGAACGAAAAATCTGAGATCTTCTGATTTGCTGAGCCTAAGACGTATCCACTCGATTTACCTGGAAGAGAGAAAACTAAGGGAGTGAGCTACGAAAGCTTAGTGTGATTCCAAGACAAACGTAAATAAGCGGTGTCAACAACTGTCCAAACACAACAAAAATCTCGAATCATTCACGATATCCATACACATTGAATAAATGAATCAGTACGCAAATAACACAATCAGACGTATATGCAATACACTATTGAATGCCAAAACAAATGCAGCGATCCCACCTATCCAACCACTACACACCATCTTCATCCGCCTAATCACACCATAAAGGGTTTACTAGACCTTTCCATCCTCTACAGACTAATTTTGGGTTATGGTAGACCCATCTAGCCAAATCACACCATTTTGTGGTCATTTGCCACTCAAATTATTACGGTTTTACCGCCAAATCAAATTGCGCAGTTAAACTGCCAAATCAAAATTTCTTCACTTCATATTCAAATCCTAAACTCAGATGCAAATGTAGAAAATAGAATCAATACAAATATTCATAATTAGTTGCAACTATTTCCAGATAACAGAATTAATACGGTTTTACAAAATCAGACATACTCGTATTCAGATATAGAATAATATCACATCAACACATACAGTTTATATACTTCAAATTCAATATATCACAGCAACACACACTTATGCGAACAATAAATTAGATCTTATAAATGCATATACTTATTCCCGTTCAAGGGTAACACGCCCCTACAAAAACCTTCTAGAAGTAGAATTAGTGTCCTAACCACTTTTATAGAGGCTTAAACAAGTTAGGGATCACTCGGGGACCAAAATAGAACAATTTGCAAAAAGGTTCAAAAATTGCAAAAATAGGGCCACATGCCCATGTGGAGGGGTCAAGGCCATGTAATAGGGCACACACCTGTGTGACTGAGGGTCACGCCCGTGTGAGTAGGCCGTATAGCTCACTGTCAAATATAGATGTAGAGGAACATGACCGTGTGGCCAAGACACACACCTATCTGTACCAACCGTATAACTCACAGTCAATTTTCCTAAGATGGGTCACACGGCTATGTGGCCAGCCTGTGTGACACCAAAATGACTTAATTTCTAGTAGCAAACGGCCATGTGGAGTGCCTGTGTAGTCCAAAAACTGTTGCAAAACTTGAAATTTGACTACAATCTCACCCCTAATTTAGATAGTTTGGGATACACACCTAAAGTCACTTCCAAAGCACTAAGATTCGTTCAAAAACACCCCCATAAAGACTAATCTGAAACTCGATTACAAAAATACACAAAAACCTATAAACAAAATTGATCAAATGAAAATAATAATAACTAAGAGGGAAAAACAAAAAACACTCAAAACAACCCACTTACGCTTTTCCTACTTGAATCCTAAATGAATAAAGATGCGGAAGAGCAACTGAAAAAATACTGGCAAATAACGTCGTTGCTAAAAGAAGAGAAAATCTCCAATTTGGAAAAATGAAGAAAACTAACATGAGAGGAAAAGAGAGTGAAAACAGAATATGAGAGAAGTTTTTTGAATTTTTCTTTTAAAAATGTTAGAATAAAATAAAAAGAGAAAAGTTTAAAAAACCTTAATATCAAAAAAAAGTTTCTTATTGCTTACGCCGAGATTCGAACGCAAGACCAAAGGTATACAAAAGCTTAACCATTGAACCGCTAGGCTCATCGTTGACTCTAAATCACAAAGAAAATCATATAGGTCTAACAGTGACCACTGATCCCTTGCAAACTTTGATCCTTCTAACCCAAATTTCAGGGTGTTAGAACTCACCCCTCCTTAAAGAAATTTTGTCCTCGAAATTTTCCACTAACATAACAGTCGCTAACCCATACAAAATTGCTACCATGCTTCCACTGTGTAGTCAAATCTCGGATTTATAGAGGTTGTGATTCTGCATTGGTTGTTATTGGAACTATATTTGATTTTCACTTTTGTTTCAAACTGCATTATTGACAGTAGAGATCGACTCATTTGTTTAATCTAATTGAGATATTCACTTGAAAGGTAATTGAATTTTGTATACTTGAGTTTATCTGTAGGTTCAGAAAATAAATCTTGTACGCTCACGGGTGAACAGACGAGTAGTCTAAATGATAAGTTCATATTCTAGAGGACATCATGTAGAATTATAACTATCGGATCAGATCTAATTCAGAAATGATATTGTAAATTAAAGTTATTCTAATAGAGAAAGTTATTGCATTTGTGAAATATAAATGGTTTGATACTTGCTAATAAAGTTATTAACTATGGAAGGATTTTGGATTAGCGATTGATTATCATCTGAGGGAAGTGATTGTAGTCACAGGTATTGAGAGCAGAAAATCTTTGTTTGCTTTACGGGTATTGAGTGTAGTTACTTTATCGGAAGGTGATTCGATATTAGCTAAGTTAAAAAGCTAAATCGATGTTTATTCAGAAAGTTTGTGGGACTTGGAAATAAGGCAGTGAAATGCAAATTAAAAAAGTACAGTGGGAGATGTCTTCTGATTCAGAGTTTCAGATTAGAACTGATGATTACTTGTTGTTTCGAAACAGAGTTTGAGTACCGAGAAATTTAGAGATTTTACAGCGATTAATGCACGAAGCTCACAGTAGTAGTTTGCCTATTTTTCCAGGAAAAAAAAGATGATTAATGATCTGAAATTGTTGTATCGATAGATAGGCATGAAATGAGAATTTCTGACTCTACGCTTAAAAGTTTAAAGTATCAGTAAGTTAAACTGATTGTTATGTACCTTCGGGACAGTTACAGTCTGAAATGATATCTGAGTGAAAAATGGGATGATATTACGATGGATTCTGTATTGGGATTTTTCTTATCACCGAAAAAGAAAAATATTATCTAGGTTACAGTCGAATGTTTAAAAAGTCTGCATATTTATTTCTATACGTACAGATTTCTCTTTTGATAGACTTGTTGAGTTATACATTTCAGAGATTTTCATATTATACAGCGCGTCAGTCTCTATTATTTGGGAACCCGAGGTTTATATTGTGATTCGGTAGAAAACTACAGTAAATTTTGGGTATAAGGTTGAGTTCCAATATCACATTTCATCCTCGAACTAAAGGATTAATATGAAAAGTGATTCAGATTTTCAAAAATATATTTTGCTACTGTGTTTTAGAACTTGAAAGCAACTGAGAAAGATATTTACTGTTAGTTAAATTTGCTTATAATAATAGTTATGAGATGAATATTAAGATAGCATTGTATGAGTGTGGTATGGTCGCAATTACTAAACTCCTTTGTACTGGATCGAATTATGATAAAAAGAATTACGGGGTCGATGTGATTAGAAAAACTGAAGAGAAAATGAAAGTAATTCACGATAGTCTAAAAGTAATTTCAGATTGACAGAAAACATATGCGAAATTGATATGTAAAAACATTGAATTTTAGTTAAAAGCTAAATATTTGTGAAAGTATTGCAGTGGAAATAGAATTTCTCGATTTAGCTATAAAGAGAAGTTGAGTTCGTAATTCATCGGGGTATATGAGATTATCATCAGAACTTGAGAAGATTCATAATGTGTTTCTTATATATATGATGTGATGATACAGATAAGATCATTTGTCTATATTATCTCTTTTAGAAGTAGAAACTCAGTTTGGTATGACGTATATCAAAGAACGGATAAAAAATCTTAGCTTGTGAGATTAAAGAGTTGAGAAATCTGTAGCTTTGTGAGAATTTGGTAAGGTTATGTGAAACCAAATCTTTAATATATTCTCTGATAGGATTTTCGGGGACGAAAATACCTTAGGGGGAGAGTTGTGACAACCCATTTTCAGGTTAATCGGAATAGTGGTTTCGGGACCACAATCCAAAGTCAAAATATTTAGTTTATTATTTTATTAAGGTTTACAGTATGATAGAAGCTTGTGTGAAAATTTTGTAAAGAAATTTTACCGTTTCAGTGCTTAATTTAATAAAAGGACTTAATCGCGTAAAATGTAAAAGTTGCATACTATTTGTTTAAAGTGCTTAATAGCTATGAAGCATTAAAGTAAGGGTCTTTGCATGGTAATTATGCCATTGATAATGATAGTGGACAATGATGGACATATAGTGGTTAAAATTAATTGATATATGCCATGGGTAAAGTGGTAATTTATGAATAAAGGTTAATAAAATAAAACAAGTGATAAATTAATGGTTTTCATCATCTTCCCAACCGAATAGCAAAAGAAAGAGAAGCCATGGAAGCATTTTTAGATTCGGCACTTGCATGATCAAGATGTAAGTCCATTTTGACTCGATTTTTAATAATTTCTACATTTTTAAGATCATTAGAACTTAATCTAGCTATCCCCTATCTTCGATTTCTGAACTGTTAAAGTATGTAAATTTTATCATTGTTGATTAAGAGTATATTTTGATAATTGATGATAGAAAATAAATTATTGTTGTTAGATATACAAGTTTTGTAAAGTAAATTTTGGTAAAAATATCAATTTTGGACTAAATTGTGAATTATTGAAATTATGTGGTTAAAAGTGTGATTATTTGGAAAATATGGGCTGTTATGAAGCTATACAAAATTCGGTTAGCATGGGTTGTCCTTAAATTTCATGAATTTACAATTTTACGAGATAAGGACTAAATTGTAAAAATGTGAAACATAAGGGGCAAAAGCGTAATTTTTCCAAAATATGTATAAAGTGTCAAATTGAATAGAAAGGAAGTTAATTTTCTGAATTTTATATATTATTTAGATCAAGATAAGTTAAGATCGAGCTTAAATCGGGGAAAAAGGAAAAATAGACGAATAACCGAAAAATTCCATCTGAGCAACTTGACGTAAGTTCGTATAGCTAGAATTGAACTATTAATATTTGTAATTGTTTAAAATGAATGTGTATAAGTTGAATGAGTAACCCAATTGAAATTCGAATTATTGATTATATGATTAAATTACTGTTTACATGAATGAAAGTGAAATGCTACAATTGTTATATATGTTACATGGATTCGGTATGATAATATGCATTAGGTATGCGAATTGAGTATTTAAATGTATGTACTTAATTGAATTGAATATATATATATATGATTTGAGGAATTGAATTATTGGTTATTAAATGCTTAAATGATGAAGTTGGATAATTACCGAGCCCTGTTTGAACTATAGGAATTTGTTAGATACGAGTGGCATGTCACTAGGGTTACCAATTTGGTCGAGCTCCTACATTTGTTGCGGACTCACCACAGCTCGTATGAGCATACTGATATATCAGCTCATAGGAGCTTATTGTTTTCAGCTCATTGGAGCTTACCACTTCAGCTCATATGAGCTTACTGTTCAGCTCGATGGAGCTTACCGTTTCAGCTCGATAGAGCTTACTGTTTATCATCTCAGGAGGAGCTTATCGATTATGGCTCGAAAGAGCAAAAATGATAATAAATTGACGGATTTTTGATAAATACGCTTAGTGTGTATCACCCGAGTATCTATCCATATTCTACGTAGTTCAACGGGCATAATTACTGTTACTAATCATATGAATAAGATATGTGTTTATATGGATGAATTACTGTTATTACTGATGAAATACTGTTTATACAGATGAACTACTGGTTATATGAATGAATTACAGTTTATACGAATAGAAATGAATTGCCATAATGTTATGTGAATTAAATGGTATTGATGATTTTATATGCTTATGCATTTGGCAAATTTGGTTGGATTGTATTGAAATGGTAATATAAGTTATAATGACGTACAAACAAATGTTATATATGTGAATCGAGAGATAGGTGGTTTAACCACATATATGCCCATTAGTGTGCAAGATACAAAATATTCGGTGTTATTTCCATGGTTCAATGGAGAAGATAACGGTACGAGAATTTAAATGATGATATAAATCAGTTCAGGTATACGTGACATGCTCGACAAGTAAGTGATATTTTAATA
Source organism: Gossypium anomalum (assembly GCA_025698475.1). Taxonomy (NCBI): domain Eukaryota; kingdom Viridiplantae; phylum Streptophyta; class Magnoliopsida; order Malvales; family Malvaceae; genus Gossypium; species Gossypium anomalum. Next base: position 49,592,334 of record CM046963.1, read on the forward strand.
ATTTCATATGATATGCAAGTGAAAACCGATGAATACATACAGGAATTATCAGGTTGTTATTGTATTACGTGTTGATTTTGATACAGCTGATTTATACGTCCTCATGTTTTTCTAATTTTGAATTAATTGTTAAATTTTTTATAGTACATACTAGTCATATGAGCTTACTAAGCTTATTAGCTTACTCTATTTATTTTTCGTATTTTACAGTAATTTGAATGCTCGCTCGGGTTGAAAGTCATCGAAGATTTCATCACACTATCCAGGAGTTGATTTGGTATTTTTGAACTCTTTGAAACTGGTAATATGGCATGTATAGGCTAGTTGATGAGATGAGATATATGAGTTATTTTAGCTATTAAAGCTTATATATGTTGATGTGTTTAAGCCATGTGATTTGGCTTAACTTGGTTAAATATTGGTTATGTATATGTGTGCTAAATATGGCATGTTTTGTCCAGTAGTTGTTGAGATGAAGATATGCAAATTGTTTGAATTATTGAATAGATTATATGCATATATTGGCTTACAAGTCATATTGGTTTGGTATGTGTTTGATGGCACAAATGGTATTAATTTGAGTATATAAATGCTTGGATTTTTAAATAGCACATAATTTGTTTTTGAAATGGTTGTTTTGGCTGCCAAATTAGATGTGAGTAAAGTGTTATATGTATGTTTTAAGGTGACTAAATATAGGTGAGGAAAAGTGGCTTAAAACAAGCCTAATTTAGCCCCATATGGTTGAGCACACGGGCGTGTGTCTCGACCGTGTGTCTGCAGTAGCTTAATTATTTAAGTCAGGGAGTTACACGGCTTAGACACATGGACATGTCTATTGGCCGTGTGTAAGACACGGGCTGGCACATGGGTGTGTGGTTGACCGTGTAACCCAAGTCAATATACCTCCAGATTTCCCACGGCCATGGCACACAGGTGTGTTTCTAGTCGTGTGGTGCAAGTCAGTATGTATGCCCTGTTTTCAGACGGCCTATGACACGGGCGTGTCTGGTGACCCTGTGAGGCACACTGTTTGTTCACACGGGCATGTGACATTTGAAATTTTAAAATTTTTCTAAGTTTCCAAAATTTTAATATGTTATCGATTTAGTCCTGAATGCATGTTTTAAGCTTTGTATGCTAGATTTAAGTACATATTGAATATGAATGAATGATATTTACTGAAATGAGATGATATTTTATAAATGATTGTTCTTAACTGAATGCCTGTTAACCTATTTTGGCGACAGTTACGGGTTAGGGGTGTTAAAGTCATTCGAATTGAACGTGGGCCTTTCGCAGGGTCTGTATAATCTGAATAAGACTGTATAACTGATATCCAATATTTTCAGGTTGAATAATAGATTATCTATATGTATAATTGATGCGATAACCGTTAAATGATAATGATCTGTATTATCTGATTATGAATTGTATTTTGATAATTATATGTATATCCTTGATATCTGATATCTGTAATCAACATTTGTATTAGAATGGGATTAGTATAAAGAAAGAAGTGCTGATAGTTTAATGATCTGTCGAACTGAATGGCTAAACCGCAAATCTGTATATGATTCTAACGATTTATCTTATTCTAATTTGACAACTAGTTTGTAATCACTCTGAAATGTTTCATACTGACACTAATTGGTGTGTAGGGCTGTGTAACAGCCTAATTTTCAGTGGTGTCGGAACAGTGATTTGAGATCACTAAATCCGACAAATGAGTAGGAAATATTATTAATTTAGTGAGTATAAGTTAAATGTGAAGTTAGGAAAAAAAAATTTTGAAATAGTGAATAGCGTACTAAAAATAAATATTAAAATAATTAGAATAAAAAAAATGAGGTATTGAGACCTCGGGAATTTTAAATCGAGCCATAAATATTTTTATAAATATTTATGGAGCATTAATAAGCTAGTATTAAAGTTTCGTCAAGAAATTTTAAAGTTCTGATAGTTAATTGAACAAAAAAAGGACTAAATTGTATTAAATGTAAAATTGTGGGAAATAATTAAATAGCTTAAAAGATAAAAGAAAGAGGGTTTAAAAGGCAAATAGACCCAAGGTCTCTTTGGGCTGGACGGCAAGGCATGAAATCAGCAAGAAAATAAGGAGAATTAAGGGCAAAATTGGAAAATTGCAAAATTTACATAATAAAGCTAGGACTAAAGTGGAATTATCTAGATTTCTCTTTATTTTTCTGCATTCTCATCAGCAAAAACACCATGGAAGAGTTCCTTCAAGCTGGTTTTTCATATTTTTACTTCAAGTAAGTTCAATTCTTGATTATTTCTTGAAACTTTTGTGTTTTTGTGACTTTTACAACTAGGTCCACTTGTTGAATTCATTAGTTTTTAATTCTATGAGAGAAATTGAAAGTTGCTATGAATATGTGCTGGAACTATATGATGATTTGGCATGGAATTAGAGCTTTAAATTGTTTATATGCTGATTTTATTGAAAGAATTGAATAGAAAGTGAATGTTTAGGACCTAATTGTAAAAGAGTTTGAATTTAAAGTTTCATGTGGAAATTCTGAATTTCAATAGTTATGAAATAACTTCTAATGTATAGGAAAAGTATTAATTGAGAAAATTATCTTAATTGAGGGGTTAATTGAGTAAGGACTGAATTGTATGAATTGTGAAATTTGGGAAAATGGAAATCAACACTTTACACTAAAACTGTTTTGGACAGCAGCAGTAGTCTAACTTTGAAAAATCACAAAAAATTGTATAAATGGAATTAAAGGATGAATAAAATATGAAATTAAAGCTTATTGAGTCTAGTTTCTTATAGAAGAAATGATGTAAGCAATGGAACTGTAAATCATGAGATATGATAAATTTTGTGAGACAAGGTCAGAATGATTTCGGGTTCCCCTGTTCTGAATTTGAAAAATCATCAAAAATTGGATAAAAACAATTAGGGGCTTAAATTTACATTTTTATAATCCTGAATGAGTCTATTTTCAATATAAACAAACGAGGACATCATTCGAATTCTGTACGAGAAGATAATTAATTTTTAGTGAAGAAGGGTCGGAATTGTCAGACAGCAGAACAGGGGAGACTTCAACGAATAAACTGTATTAATTGGCCCAACCAGAAATTATGAAATTTTTATGGTAAGAAAACATATGAGTCTAGTTTCTGGGAAAATTTATGGATCTTAATTTTGAGTTCTGTAGATCAAGATAAAAATGATTTAGTGACTATGACACGGATGGACAGCTTGAATATTCACATAAGTAAATAGTGAAAATTATGGATGATGTTACTTACAAGTGTGTTATTTATACTAAGGATGTGGATGGAGAGGAGGAGGAGGAAAAATATACATATATATATATGAATGACTCGTGTACAAATTGATCACATGCCCGATTATAATCGATAAGTGTTGAATTAGAAATGATATAATGTTTTATTTGGAATATTTATTATGAAATTATGATTATCGTTATAATACAAAAAAAAAATATCGAACTTTTGAGTTTATATGGCTAAATTTTAATGATCATTTGTTAATTTTGTGAATTTCATGATGTGTTATTTCATATGTATTGATGATAAAATCGTGAATAATGTAAAAGCATGAAAATTGAATAAATGATCAAATTGAGCATTTGATTCGATGGTAAGGCGAATTGAAGGAAAAGACCATGGTTGGACCATGGCAACAAGTGATAAGTGATAGCTTGGCTACACTTATCTGATCAATGACAAGTGAAAGTGATAAGTGATAGCTCGGCTATACTTATCCGATCAGGACAAATGAAAGTGATAAGTGATAGCTTGGCTACACTTATCCGATCAGGATAAGTGAAAGTGATAAGTGATAGCTTCGGCTACACTTATCCGATCAGAGACAAATGAAAGTGATAAGTGATAGCTTTGGCTACACTTATATCGATCAAGGACAAATGGCAAGTAAAAAGTGGTAGCCGTTTTACGATCAATGAAAAGTGGTAGCTTCGACTACCGATCATCGGCTACTTGATCGGTGAAAAATGGTAGCTCCAACTACGATCGATGAATAGTGATAGCTTCCGGCTACAAGTGACAAGTGATTTACGTGTAAGACCATATAAGGATATGACATCGGTGTGATATGTGTATAAGATGTAAGACCATAGCTGAGTTATGGCATTCGAGTGAAAAGACCATAGCTATGCTATGGCATCAGTGATTGTCAGTGTAATTCAGTGCATACCGGTGCAGACCAATTCCGTAAGATGTTCACTAATTTGAAAGAGTTTGGTAAGTATTACATGGAATTATGTGACATAAGAAAATACGAGTTGATGAGACATGAGCATAAAACTCGATTGATGAATGAGTTCATTTGTCATTACATATTTCTACGCCTTGAGTGTATTATCCGTATGAATTGGTATACCAAATGAGTTAATGAGGAAACTTCTAGTATGAAATAATCTGAGTTCGAAATGAAATATCATGAAAACGTACCTGAAATACATTGGTATGTCTTGTATATGCTATTTGAATTCATAAATGTGGAAAGTAAATGTATGTGGAAATAAGAGATGATGATATCTGTACATGGAATTTATTGATGAATATGTACATCCAAATTTATATGATAGATTTTAGTGTACATTGAAATTGGGCTCAATAAGTGATTTGGCAATTTAAATCGTGATTGGCAGGAAGAGTTAGTGAATTGCATATTTATGAATTGTTACACGTATTTGTCTGAAATACGAGGAAGTGATGGTAATTGATACATGTAAATTTGAGACTATGATATATATAAAAACATGGAATATGTTTGATAAATGTGTTCATTTATAACTACGGAATTATGTACCTCATGTGTGTTATTTGCATAAAGATGATATTTCAAATACTTTAGTGAATAAAGCTTAAATACGAAATAGTATGAAATCGAGACAAGTTGTTATGAAAATGTATTTAAATTATCTATAAGTGTTTCGTGCTTCTCGGTAATGCCTCGTACTCTATTCCGGCGACGGATACGGGTAGGGGTTGTTACAGGCTGGATGGGTACTTTATACCTTATATGGTCTGTTGGGATGGCTAGAGATGGTGTGTAGCAGGTAGGGTTAGGAAATTGCATTTGATTCTGATCTATTTTGCATCTATATCTAATCTATTCTGCATCTTATCTGAACTGTTACGATTATACTGAGTATCATTTGTTTATGATTCTGTATCCGAATTTGGGAAATTACTGTTGCTTTTATATTGACGTCTTGCTTCTATACCTATTACACACATTTTGTGGTAAATTCATTCTATTTGTTGACTGAATTATAGGTAACCCATAGACTTAGGAGGTTCGATGTACCAGGAACTCAATCATTTCTCTTTTCTAGATATTTTACTGTTTTTTTAAATTTTAACTAACATATGTTATATTTCGAGCTACGGTTTGTATGCTCAGATTTTTATGTTAGTTTAACTGTTTAAATGTTTTCTATATGACGGGCTTTAAAATACTTTAAGGTTCGTTTGTTTTTAATATCAATTGATGTAGCCTCTAGAGTTGGTCTTAACCTCTAGACCGAGTATGTGGTGTTACATTTTGTGGTATCAAAGCCAAGTTTACAAAACTTGGGCTGTGTTTCTAGGCTTTTATTTTTGCTTAAATACGTTTTGAAAGGAAAAAATTATTTGAGTAACTCTGAAAATGAATTTTATAAAAGACCGAGTCTCCGGCGCTGAACTTATAAGTACTTTTACTTTAACTAGACTAACTATCTAGAAAACTACTATAACTACTGTACTTGTGGTTTTAGTTATAGACTATATTGTGGACTGTGAAATAAACTATTTGATGAGAATTCTAAACTAAGTTGTGAACTTCTAACATTGTAGATAAGTGGATATAATGAGTTCGTGCGGTAGTCATGGATGTGTTTCATGTTGGCATTGTGGACGCCGAAGAGAAGCTCATGCAGAGTCATCCTCTATGGGTAGTATGCCCAATTTAGAGACCAGCGAGACCATTGGTATCCTACTGCTGAGACCGGGTCTTATACTCTGACAGGCGGGGATGATGTACTGTTCAAGGCTATGTTGCATGTTTTGGAGAGGGCTACTGAGACCCATTCCGGATCTAGGGGCCAATAGTCGGTTACTGAAAGACTCTGGTCGAATGGTGTTGAGTTGTTTAGGGGTGTCACAATAGTCACCCTTACAATAGTCAAGTTCTGCTTAGAAGCCACCGAGCGTATTATAAATAACATTGACTGTACTTCCACATAGAAACTGAGGGGTGTTGTATCTTTGCTCTGAGATGAGGCCTACTAGTGGTGGTTCACAGTTTTGTAGGGCGTCCAGCCTGAACAGATTATGTGAGATATCTTCAAGATCGCCTTCTAGTGCAAGTATGTGAGAGAGAGTTATGTAGAGGCTCGTAGATGCTAGTTTATGAGCTTAGTTCAGGGTGAGAGGTCTATGGCCGAGTATAGGGTCAAGTTTTTGAGATTGAACAGGTACGCTCGCAGTCTGGTTCTGAATGACTATGAGAGGAGTATCTGGCTCGAGGGGAGATTAAGGTATGACTTGAGAGTTTTGATAGCTTCTCAGAGGGAGCGGGTTTTTATAGCCTTAGTTGCAAGGCGAAGATAGCTGAGAAGGTGAAGCATACTGAGTGCGAGAGGAGAGACTGAGAAAGAGGTCAAAATAAGCTTAAGAGGGATTTGGGTCCCTCTAACTCTGTTCAGCGCCCTAAGAAACGAGCTAGATTTGATGGGTCTCTAAGGACTGAGGCTTTAGCTGCACCGACTGAGATTCAGAACTGTAGCGATTATGGGAGACGAAATTTGGACGAGTGTTGGAAGAAGGTGGGGGTTTATCTTCGGTGTGGATCAATAGAGCATGCTTCTGCACATCTAGATTTGTCCCTAGCGATCTGGTTAGGAGCAAGCTTTTGCACAGACTCTGGCTTCAGGTTCTGTTTCACCATCGAGAGCATCTTAGCGGCCACTTAGGGGCCGTGGTACAATTAAGGGTGGTAACGGTTCTGGCTAAGGTCAGAGAGCATCAGGCAAAGGTGCAGGTCAGGCTGAGGCACAACAGCCTATTTTTGTGTATGCAGCGAGACACTATGAGGACAGAGACGACGCCGACATTATAGCAGGTACGTTCTTTATCCATTTTATTTTGTATTTTGCTTTGATAGATATTAGTTCTACTCATTCGTATATTGCTACCAATGTTTCTGTGAATCTGAGTATATCTGCTGAGAGTACTACTTGGGAGATTTCTGTAATTAGTCCCTTGGGTCAGTCGGTCCAAGTTGGTAAAGTGTATAGATGGGTTTTGTTCGAGATTTAGGGTGTGGTGTTTTTGGCTAACCTGATAAAATTGCCGTTTGAAGAGTTTGATCTATTTCTGGGAATGGATTGACTCGTGGAACATCGAGTCAATTTAGATTATGCCTCTAAGAGGTTAACTCTGAGATCATATGAGGATGTTGAGATCATTATAATCGGGGAGCGGTAAGATTATCTCTTTAATGTAATCTTCGCTCTTACAACTAAAAACCTACTTCGAAAAGGGTGTGAGGCGTATCTGGCCTTTGTGTTTGACTCTGGTTCTAAAAAACCTTCTGTCATTGATATTCAGACAGTAAAGGATTTTTCAGATATTTTTCCGGATGAGTTGTTGATAACTCTTGAAAAGAGTTATAATTCATACTTTTAGACTTAATTAATTGCTTACACTTAAGTAAAATTAACTTCATTTTAGGTAATTGCATAATCATTTCTAGTTAATCGAGCAGTGCATCTAAGAACTTGAGATGGTGATTACTTTATTGCATCTTTACTTTTAATTACTTGTGGAAAGGTTTTCTTATGGCTAAATAGTAGGTTTAAGGGAGAAGGATAGCAGATGATGGAGGTTTGTCGAGGCATTATGAGAGCTTCGCATGGCAATGCTGGTGAAAAAAATGACAAACACCCAGTCAGCAATGAGAGCACTTAGCATTTGGTCCCCCACATGCATCTATAATAGAGAATATTCACCTCAAAATTAGGGAAAAAATAATCATTGGCTGACGAGTTGTACCCTAGAGGACAATCCAAGTATAAAAGGAAATAAAAAAAAAAAAGAAGGAGGATGGCTGGAGCTTGGACAGAGGTCTTATTGTGGCAAGAAGGATAAGTTAGCTGACTGTGAACTTTGGTGAAGATGAGGAACAAGATGCCGAGTTGGGGGGATTGGAGTTTTGAAACCCAGATTTCTTCCTTTGCATTTTGTTTCAATTTTTTTATTCTAAACTTATATTTTGGGATATTGATGATTCTATTCTTGAATTTGTGTAGCCCAACCATGAGCTAACTTAATACGGCTGGGGTTTGCTTTGGATGATTTTTTAACTTCGCTTAAGGTTATGGATTAATATGGTTTATATTTCTACTTTACCCAATGGTTGTTTTGTTTAAATGCTTCAAAGTGTGTTGATGAATGCTCAATAAGTCTTAAGGTTGCTTGACACCGATAAGATGAGGTTACCTGGATCGAAGTTGGGTAATATAAGTTAGTGTTGAGTGAAATACTCATGTAAAAAGAGCTTTACCATGTACGATTTAGAGGTTGAGCTTTAGTAGTAGTTGCCAATCCTAAGCCTATAGACATATATTGCCTTAGAGGGTGAGTAACTGATAGCTTGTTCATTTTGCATGTTTTTCATGCTTAACTCGACTTGTTTTTGAATTAGTTCCTGCTAATTGGTGAATTTTATGTTTAAATATTGACAAGGATGAAATTTTGGTACTTTAAATCAAAGACAAGCAAAGATGGGATTAAATTGAAGCATGGGAAATAGAATATGGACCGAATCGTAAATTTTAGACATTTGAGGGGCTGGTTAGATTTTGACCTTGTAAAAGCCAAAATTAGAAAATAAATTTGATATTAATGTATGTAGTTAGTGGTAGGTGGAACAAGCCTAAAATTAGCATATGATTTATGTATAAATAGGTGGTGTGGTACACTTGAAAAACGACACCTTGATTTGCCTGGAAATTGAATAGAAATCAATTTATTTTTCTTTCTTATTTTGTATGAAAGTGTGCAGGCATTTTGCCAACTTTTGTTCTCGTTTCACTTTTTGGCTTAATTTTTTCCCAAGTCCTTCCCCTTTCATCTATCACTATTTCCATTCAAATCCACTTTCATAACCAACCAAAGCATGATTAAATTCATGCTTCACTAAATTCAAATTAGCTTTAGGCTGGTATTCTTTCCGGTCAGGAGTTGTGAGAGGCGTTTCCGTATTAAAAATCCTTCAAATTGGTATTCACTATCTCTCTGGAATATCGGGATTGACAAATTCATCCCTTAAAGTTAACTTGATTTCAATTCAAAAAGCGCATCGGGTTGGAGTCGTTTTGGCATACAGTTGGGAAGATGAGTCGACCGTTCTGTATTCGAATTTTTGTGAACAAGTTAATGGAGATTGTGATCAGATTTAAACTTCCTGTACGATTGAGGCCTTTAATCTGAGTTGGGTTTTTCAGAACGTAAAGCTATCAGGGTCTTGAATTGCGAACGCATGTATCACGGTCAGACAATCGATAAGGGTTGGTTTGCAGGGGTGTACCGGGATTAACTACAAGAGGAAGAATTGGCGGTTAGGACGTTCTTAGCCGCTATAACTAGCTTATTGTTTAGAGGGATCAAGTAATTTTCGAGGATGGGTTTAAAAAATCGGAATCCACCGAGTCTGGGGCGAAGGCTTTATAACTTTGTTTACAAAATCCAAATTTATTTCCCAATTTAATTTAATTTTCAATTTATTTAATTATTTATTTATGCTATTACAATTATTTAATTTCTAGTCATTTCGAAACTCCCATAATTTATTTAATTTATTTTTTAGTTGGTCATTTGGAGTCGTGGGCACGTCTATTGCCACGATTATTGACACGACAAAAATTCTGTTCACGAGAAAAACACGAAAGTTTATCATAATCACCAATCCTTATGGAGTTGACCCTATTACTTTTTACTATTATTTAGAGTTATTTTATTGTAGGAATTATTTTTATTTGGTGGTTTCGACGCCCATCAAATTTTGGCGCTGTTGCGAGGGATTGAAAATATTTTTTTCTAACTTTTGTTTGTTTTCCTTATGACCAGATCAGAACTGGGGTCTCTAGAATTTGAACCAGAAATAGAGAAGTTGGCTAGAAAACCGCGAATAGAAGCCATTCGACACGATAAACGACTACATCCCAAGTTCGAAATTGTATCTTACACAGATGACATTTTCTCATTCGTCGAACCAGACGAGATGGCAGAGAAAACTATATGCCAACTCGCAGCAACACAGATGAACAATAGCCCTTTTGCATAACTTACCCGATAGGAGGAACGCTGTTTGAGTTTAAATCTGGCCTGATTCATCTATTACCCACCTTCCGTGGGTTACAAAATGAAAAGCCGAACACCCATATCAAATAATTTCATATGGTCTGCACAAGCATGAAGCCTCAGGGAGTAACCGAGGATCAAATTAAACTTCATGCTTTTCTTTCTCGTTAGCCAACTCTACTAGAGAAAGACTATTTTATTTACCTCTAGGATTTGTCAATACATGGTCTGGCTTGGCTTGTTTATTTCTTGACAGGTTCTTTCCAGCAGCTCGAGCAGTCAAACTAAGGAGGATATTGTAGGAATCTATCAAAAAGAGATTGAGTCGCTCTACGATTACTGAAAGCGGTACAAAAAGTTGTGTGCAAGTTGCCCACAACATGGTTTGACTGAATAGTCACTCTTGCAGTATTTCTACGAGGGGTTGCTCCCGATGGAAATGAAAATGACAGATGCTACAAGTCGAGGGGCACTTGTTAATATGACTCTTCAGAGAGCACGAGAGCTGATTTTGACAATGGCACAATTCTGATCGACTACAGAACCCACAAGACGGGTTGATGAGTTAAGTTCTCTATCTCTAGCAGATAAAATTGATTAGTTGACTAACGTTGTTCAAAATTTATTTATAGATAAAACAAGCCCAGCACGGTTCTGCGAAATTTATGCTATGCTAGACCACCCAACAGACTCAAGTCCAATTTTACGTGAAGACTTGACAGAACAAGCAAATGTTGTTGGAAACTTTTCAGGGCTAGCCCAAAGGAGATATGATCCCTACTCAAACACATATAATGTGGGGGTGGAAAGATCACCCAAATCTAAGTTATGGGTTGAATCCTCGATTCAATCAACCTTACCAATAAAGGCCACCTCTGAATCAATAATTACCACCCCCAAGTCATCTTTGGAAGCTATAGTGGAAAGGCTAGAAAATAGTACTGAAAAGTTTAAAAAAAAAAACTGACATACATTTCCAAGAGTTAGATAAGCAAGTCAGTAAGCTTGCGCTCATGTTAGCAGTTTGGCGTCCCAGGGTAAACTGGCATCCCAAACTGAACCTAATCCTTGACACAATGCAAGTGTTATAAAGTTAAGGAGCAGAAAGGTTTTGGAACCCATACCTGGCACGAGTTATGCCCACTATGCTGGTTGAGACGAGAAGAAACTTAACTCAGAGGCTCCAATAGAGTCAGTATCACAAAAACCATTTGTAATACCACCTTTATTTTTTAGAAGACTTGTCCAATACAAGAAGTGAGAAGCGAAGGAGATCCTTGACACCTTCTGAAAGGTAGAAATCAACATTATTTTTGATGCGAATAAGAAGATTCCATTACATGCAAAATTCTTAAAAGAATTATGCATGAGTAAGAGCAAGCTCCTAGGCAATGAAAATGTGAGTTTTGGAGAAAATGTCTCTACCGTTCTACAAAGGAAAATACCACCTAAATGTAAGGATGAAGGTATGTTTTCCATATCTTACAAAATAGGTAGCGTCGGTATGAAAAAAGCCATGTGTGACTTAGGTGCATCAATTAATGTTATGCCTTTGTCTATTTATAAACTAGTAAATGTGGGTCCTTTAAAGGAAACATGTGTAATAATTCAACTTGCAGATAGGTCGATAGTGTATTCGGAGGGAGTGCTAGAGGATGTTATTGTCAAGGTGAGCGAACTAATTTTTCCTGTAGATTTCTACATCATCGACATGGAGGATGATAACTCGACCAATTATTCCAATATACTACTTGGGAGACCTTTTATGTGTGTTGCACAAATGAATATTGACGTATGAAGTGGGATACTCACTATGGAGTTTGATGGAAAAGTGGTGAAATTTAACGTTTATAAGGCTATGAACCGTCCTAGCACGATTACTAATTATTCTAATGATGATATAATTGAGCCTTTAACTGAATTGCATTTTAAATATCATGAAGAAGATGAATTATGAATTGTTCTTTGCAGAAGTGTAACACCCCTAACCCTTATTCGTCGCAGAAACAGGGTTACAGAGCATTACAAGAATTTACAGATCAAATACAAACAATTTTATATTATTTCATATTCATATCATAAACTTGTAATTGTAACACCCCTTACCCGTGTCTGACGCCAGGACAGGGTACGAGGCATTACCGGATATAAACGTAACCAATCATACAAAACTAGGCCATAAAATTTCATCTAATTTAAAACTATTCATGCAGATGCATATTGATAAATGCCAACTTAAAAATATTGTTACCCCAAATACTTAGCATATTTATGGATATTTACTATTAGATTTGTGAATTTTGGTGCTCTTAATCCGGTTATTTCATGTTTTGTACTCAGGAGAGCACCAAGAGTCAAAAGGAGCCAAAAACGAGCTTAAAAGAGACAAAAAAGACCAAATCAAGAAGATCACACGGCCTAAGCCTTGCCACACGGGCTGCTCACACGCCCGTGTCTGTCGAGGGTGTCGTCCAAGGATTTCACGATTCACACAGCCTGGCCATTGACCCATACGGCCGTGTGAAATTTAGCGGAATGAACACGGCCTGGCAAACACGTCACACGGCCGTGGCACACGGGCGTGTCCCTTTTTCAAAGAGTTGTATTCTACATGGAAAAAGGATACTTAGGGAAGAAGAAAGCCAATCCAAAGCCTATATAAACACCCTAAGTATGACCTACTAAGGGGGCGTTTCCAGAACTTTTTTGGAACACAGAACCACACGCCAAGAATTACTTGAAGGAAGCCAGACGTTCCATCCCAAAAGTCGGAGCTACTCCAAGATTGAGGATCTCTCTCAGAATCCCTTCAGGAGTTTTAGAGTTTTCTTCATGTTTTGTTATTTTTATACTTTTGAGATGTACTCCTATTTCATTATGAACTAAACCCCTTAGATACCTAAGGGGGATGAAACCTATGATGGATCCTGTTATTATTATCTGAACTATATGATAAATACTTGATTTGTTCTTAATTATGTGTTTCTAATGCTTGAGTTAATATTCCGGGTATTGACTCATGATTTAATGTGCTTATGCAGAGGAGGAATAGACCTTGCCTAAGAGTAGATTTGGCATAATTAAGTGGAGTTGATCGAATGCCTAGAGATAGGGTTGCGAGATTTTGCCAGATTAGGGTGAAACCTAATATGGGAGTCCATAGATCGATTTACTGCTTCCCTAGGGGTTTTAATTAGAAAGAGATTTCAATTAATTCAACTGAGGGTTAGGCATTATTAGTCTCGAAAGAGATAATAATGTAGGTTAGGGAGTCTCACGGATCAAGTCCAATGAATAAATCATCTGGTTCAGAGTCAGATAACAAGTGAAATCTAGGTAAATCGAGTAGTAGCCATGGTAGAACAAAAGACTGTACTATGAGATTCGAAGCATGAGCACCAGCCAGGGCTTACGTTATTCGCGTACGAGAGGAAACTTCTGCACTAGATGTTATTATTGGTACTTTCTCTATCTTTGACACTGATGTTACTGCTTTGACTGATCCAGGCTCAACCCATTCGTATCTATGCACGAATTTAGTATCAAGTAAGAATTTACCTATTGAGTCCACTGAATTTGTGGTTAAAGTATCGAAACCCCTAGATCAATATGTGTTAATTAATAAATTTTGCAAGAACTATCCTTTGATGACTAAGTGTTACAGTTTTTCAGCTGATTTGATGCTATTGCATTTGACGAGTTTGATGTGATTTTGGGCATGGATTGGCTAACTTTGCATGATGTTATTATGAAATATAGACAAAATTTATTGTATTGAAATGTCAGAATAGTGAGACACTTCGGATTGAATCAGAAAGTTTGAGTGGGTTGCCTATTGTTGTTTCGGCTATGTCTGCACAGAGATATGTGAGAAAAGGTTGCGACGGTTACCTTGCATATGTACTGGATTCTAAAGTATCTGAGTTAAAAATTAAATCAGTGCCAATGATTTGTGAGTATCCTGATGTGTTTCCTGAGGAGTTACTCGGATTACTACCAAACAGAGATGTTGAGTTTACTATTGAGCTAGTACTGGGAACATCACCGCTATCAATAGCACCTAACAGAATGGCTCCTACTGAGTTGAAAAAGTTGAGAGCACAGTTGCAAGAATTTACAGATAGGGTTTTGCTCGACCCAATTTTTCACCTTGGGGTGCACTGGTTCTATTTGTTAAGAAAAAACACTGATCAATGAGATTGTGTATTGATTACTGTCAGCTCAACAAAGTTACGATCAAGAATAAATATCCATTACCGCAAATTGGCGATCTATTTGATCAGCTGAAAGGGGCAACAATATTTTCGAAGATTGACCTTCGTTTTAGCTACTATCAACTTCAGATTAAAGATTCGAATGTGTCGAAAACTACATTTAGAACCAGGTATGGACGATATGAATTTCTTGTGATGCCGTTTGGTTCAACTAATGCACCTGCAGTATTTATTGATTTGATGAACCAAATATTCAGACTGTATTTAGATAGATTTGTTGTGGTATTCATTGACGATATTCTGATTTATTCATGAGATGAGTCTGAATATGCCCAACATTTGAGAATTGTACGGCAAACCCTCTGTGATAAGAAACTGTTTTCCAAGTTTAGCAAATGTGAATTTTGGCTTCGGGAAGTCAATTTTTTGGGACATATTGTATCGACTGAAGGCATCAAAGTCGATCCGAGTAAAATTTTAGCAGTTGTTGACTGGAAACCTCTAAGAAATGTATCTGAAGTTAGAAGCTTTCTGGGATTAGCCAGTTATTATAGAAGATTTGCCAATGGATTCTCGATGATTGCAACACAGATGACGAGACTTTTGAAAAAAGTTGTAAAGTTTGAACGGTATGAGAAGTATCAGTAAAGTTTCAATCAGTTGAAAGCATTATTAATCGAGGCACCAGTATTAGTTCATCCTAAATAAGGTAAAGAATTTGTGATTTTTAGCAATACACCTTTGAATGGTTTAGGCTGTGTTTTGATACATGAAGGTAAAGTGATAGCTTATGCTTCCAGATAGTTAAAGCTGCATGAAAAGAATTATTCGACTCATGATTTAGAATTGGCAGCTATTGTGTTCGAATTGAAGATTTGGCGTCGCCATTCGTACGACGAAAAGTGTCATATATTTACCGATCATAAGAGTTTGAAGTATTTCACTTCACAGAAAGAATTGAATCTGAGACAGCATAGGTGGCTTAAGCTATTGAAAGACTATGATTTGATTATTGATTATCATTCGGGCGAAGCAAATGTAGTTGCTGATGCTCTGGGTAGAAAGTATTTTTTTGCTTTGCGAGCAATGAACACTCAACTGACGTTGTTTGATAATGGTTCGATTTTAGCTGAGATAAAAGCTAGACCGATGTTTTTACAGTAGATCTACGAGGCTCAGAAGTGTGATGACGAGTTGCGAGCTAAATGAACACAGAGTGAGTTAACTCCTAATTCAGAATTATATATTGGATCTGATGATTGTTTATTTTTCAGAGGCAGGATTTCTGTACTGAAGAATCCATAGCTCATTCGGAAGATTTTACAAAAAGCTCATAGTGGTAGCTTATCCGTTCATCCAGGAAGTAATAAGATGTACAGTGATTTGAAATAGATGTTTTGGCAGCCGAGAATGAAACAAGAGATTTCTGATTTTGTATCAAGATGTTTAGTATGTCAGCAAGTCAAAGCTGAACATCAGGTACCTTTTGGTTTATTACAACCAGTGATGATACCAGAATGGAAACGGGAGCGAGTTACAATGGACTTCGTGTCGGGTTTACCCTTGTCTCCAAGAAAGAAAGATGTAATTTGGGTTGTTGTTGATCGTTTGACTAAGTCTACACATTTCATTCTGATACATACAAATTATTCTCCTAAGAGATTAGCTGAGCTATATATTGCTGAGATTTTCAGATTGCACGAGGTGCCATTTTCTATTATTTCGGATAGAGATCTGCGGTTTACATCACGAATCTGGGGAAAGTTATAGGAAGCTCTAGGTGCATGATTACATTTTAACACTGCATTTCATCCTCAGACTGATGGTCTGTCTGAGCACTCAAGGATACGTTTCGTTGTTGTGTGTTAGAATTTGAAGGCAACTGGGAGAAATATTTACTGTTGGTCGAGTTCGCATATAATAATAGTTATCAGTCAAGTATAAAGATTGCACCGTATGAAGCTTTGTATGGTCGTAAATGCTGAACTCCTTTGCATTGGACAAAGCTTAGTAAGAAAAAGATTCATGGGGTTAATTTGATTCGAGAGACTGAAAAAAAAGTAAAAGTAGTTTGAAATAGTTTGAAAGCTGCTTCAGATCGTCAAAAATCGTATACAGATATAAAATGTAAATACATTGAATTTCAAGTCGGTAATAGAGTATTCTTGAAAGTATCACCCTGGAAGAAATTTCTTCATTTTGGTAGGGAAGGAAAGCTAAGTCCGCGATTTATCAGGCCGTGTGAAGACATTTCGAAAGGTACACAGCTTGGCACATGGGCGTGTGGCTTGACTATGTGACCTGAGTTAGAGAGTTACATGGGCACGAACATAGGCTGGGACATAGCCATGTGTCCCTACTTCTAATGTCCACATGGCATGAGACATGGGCACACGGCCTGGCCACACGGTCGTGTGACCCCTGCAGTTATAAAATTTTCACCTTTTTACAAAAAATTCTATATGTTTTCGGTTTAGTTCAAATTTGATTCTTATGTGTTTTTAAGGCCTCGAGGGCTTGAATAGGGGACAGTATGTATGTTTTTGATTGGTTTTTCTATAATTGTTGATGTAAATTAAATGTTTTAAATTTTTGATCGTTTTGAATTGAAATCTCCAGTAATGCTTCGTAACCCTATTTCGGCAACGAATACAGGTTAGGGGTGTTACACCTACTCAGAGAGTTACACGGGTGAGGGCACAGGCTGGGACACGGCCGTGTGTCCCTAGTTCGAAAGTTACACGACTTGAGACATGGGCGTTTATCTTAGCCGTGTGAGGCACACAGCCATGTGACCCCTATAGTCAAATTTTTTTGACTTTTTCTTAAACTTCCCAAGTGTTTCCAATTTAGTCCCAAATTTTTTCTAACGTGTTTTTAGGGCCTCGAGGGCTCGATTTAGGGACGATGTGTATGTGAATGAATGTTTTATAATATTTTTCGATGATGTATGAAATGTATGTTTTAATGTTTTGCTGGTACGGTAATGCTCTATAACCCTGTTTTGGCGACGGATACGGGTTAGGGGTGTTACGGTTTACGTGTCCCTTTGGCACATTCGCCTATAGATGGATGCCATTTGGACTTTGTAATGCACCAACCACATTCCAAATGTGTATGAAGTATATTTTCTGATTACATCGACAAAGTAATCGAGGTATTTATGGACAACTTTACTGTGTATGGTGAATGTTTTGATATGTGTTTGACAAATCTTGCAAATATTTTAGAAAGGTGTCTAGAATTTAACCTTGTTCTAAATTATGAAAAATGCCATTTTATGGTTGATAAAGGATTTGTTCTAGGTCATATCATTTCTGCTGAAGGAATATCTATTGATAAAGCAGAAATTGATATTATTAACTCACTCCTATACCCCACAACTGTGAAGGAGATCCATTATTTTTTTGGTCATGCAGGTTTCTACAAGCAGTTTATTAAAGACTTTTCAAATATTGCACAACCACTTTGTAATCTCTCACAGAAGGACAATGAGTTTGAGTTTGACCAATCATGCAGGGATGCACTTGACACGCTCAAAGATAAACTTATCTCATCCCCTATAGTTCAGCCACCAAATTAGGACTATCCTTTTGAAATCATGTACGACGCATGTGACCACAATGTAGGAGCGGTCCATTAGCAGAGAATCTAGAATGAACCACACGTTATCTCTTATACATCTAAGACCTTGGATGCTGCCCAAAACAATTCTTCAACCCCTTGAAAAGAATTTCTAGCTCTAGTCTTTGCTTTGGAAAAGTTTTGATCAGTTTTTTTAGGAACTAAAATTATTGTTTTCTCTGACCATGCAGCTTTTAAATATCTTATTAGGAAAAAGGAAGCAAAGCCAAGGCTTATTAGATGGATATTACTTTTGCAAGAGTTCGATCTCGAGATTAAGGATAAAAAAGGATGTGAGAATCTGGTAGCTGACCATTTGAGCCAAATATCTCTGTCAAAAGATGTCACACTACTTAAAGACGATTTCCTAGGTGAATGTTTGTTTTCTACTCAGACGATTTTTCCTTAGTACGCAGACTTGGTGAAATACCTTGCTACATGTATAATTTCTTCTAATTTATCACGATTTGAAAAAGATAAGATTAAACAAGAATCTCAATACTTTATTTCGGATGACCCCTACCTTTGGAAATACTATTCCAATCAAGTAATCTGACAATGCGTTGTAGAAACTGAGGTAAAATTGATCCTAACTTTTTGTCATTCTTACACATGTGGGGGACGTTTTGACCCTAAACGAACTGCGCATAAAGTACTTGATTGTGGACTATATTGGCCGCATATTTTTCGTGATGCATAATTATTCTGTAAGACTTGAGAAAAAAGTCGAAAGGTAGGAAATTTGAGCCAAAAAAATGAAATGCCTCTAACACCTATACATCCATGTGAAATTTTTTATGTCTAAGGCATTGAATCTATGGGGCCTTTTGTCTCATCATTTGGTAACATTTATATTTTACTTCTAGTTGACTATGCGTCAAAAGGTGGAAGCTAAAGCCACTCGTCATGCTGATGCCAAAACTGTAGTGGATTTTCTAAAGAGTTATATTCTTTCCAGGTTTGGCACACCGCGAGCCTTGATAAGCGATCGAGGAACTCATTTCTGCAGTAAGGTAGTCGACACACTTTTGAAAAAATATGGGGTAGAGCAACGAGTTGCTATGGCTTATCACCCTCAATCAAACGGTCAAGTGAAAGTGTCAAAACGAGAATCAAGTTGATTTTGAGAAGACTTTTAAGCCAGATAGGAAAGATTGGAGTTTGCGACTAAAAGATGTACTGTAGGCATACCATACAGCTTATAAGGGACCCATAGGTATGTCTCCTTATCAACTTATTTTTGGTAAACCATGTCATCTTCTTGAAGAATTAGAACACAAGGCATTTTGGTCGGTAAGCAATGCAACATGGAGCTGGAAGCTGCAGGTAAGTATTGTAAATTACATATTTAGGATCTTGAGAAAATTCAACGAGAAACGTACGAAAGTGCCCAAATTTATAATGATAAAAATCAAGGCATACCATGTTTAAAAGATAACCTGTAAATAGTTTGTGGTAGGGCAAAAAGTATTACTTTATGACCCTACACTAAGAATCTTTGCAGTCAAGGTCAAAAGTGAGGAATCTGGAAAATAAATTCAAGGTCAATGGACAACAATTGAAGCTTTTCTACGAAAATTTTCAAGTCTACATGGTTGAGCAATTAATCCTCGAAGAGCCAATTGAATAAATTTCTAGGTCGTTAAGCTAACGACGTTAAACAAAACTGCTTTTTAGGAGGCAACCCAAATTTATTTTAATTTATTAAATTTTTTAATTTCAGTGTAATTTAGATTGAAAATAAAAAGTGTAATATCCCTAAACCAGGACTAGTAGTTTCTGGTATATTTTTTGGGTTTCGAGCGTGAAATTAGGAATTTATCGGGCTAATACTAATTTATAATTTAATTTAAGAGGTCAATTTCATCTAAAATCGATTAAACAATAATCTAGAAAAATAAAAATATTTTTGGAAAATTAATTTTAAAGTAATAAAATAATTATTAGTGAAAATAATTAACTTGGGTCGAAAAAGAATTTTAAAATAATTTTTATTGGGGTTTAAATTGAGTTAAATTTAAATATTAATTAAGTTAGATTTAATTATAAAATAAAGGAAATTTTGGTGTATTTATTTGGAAAATAAACATTTAAATTCGAAATTTTGGAGGGAAAGGATCAATTGGTAAAGTAAGGGAAATGTAGGAGTGGCCATTGGGAAAATTTCCCACTTTTAAAATTTCTGGTGGGTGGTTTCTGCTTTAAACACAATGTATTTAGCATACTTTTCACACCACTTACATCAGATTAGAGAGTTATAAAATTCGTTTTCTTTAAATGGTTTTAAAGATCTATCATCAGAGAATAGATTCAACAAATTTTCTTTTCAAAATACTCTCTTTTCACTCGAAATTATTCACAAAAATAGCCAAAAATATTATGAAATTTCTCAAGATTCTTAAATCAAGATTTTTAATTAAAGGATTCAGAACAAATTAAAGGTAATTATTATTTCTAAACTTATTTCTATGATGAATAGAAGCATCTTTACATGATTTGAGTGATAATTATATGATTTTTTTTTATCAATGTTATCTTCTTCAAAAGCTTAAGGTGCTTTAATGGTGGATCTTGAATTTTGAGAGGAAATCCACAAATCAATGGATGTTCCAACTCAAAATGGATCTATTAGAAGATTTTTGATCTTATTTATCAAGATTAAACATGTTTGTAAGATAATTTGAAGAAATTCAAATTTCATCATCTTTATGAACCGATTTTTCGGATATTTGTGAAATTGATTTAAATGCAAAATTGATGCTTAGTATAAGTTTATTTGGTCTAGTATTGATGTTTGGAAGTGATTAGGAGGGCTGGAGTGATTGATTTTATGAGGAATCAATTTTCAACTTGATGATACAAATCCGGTAAGGTAACTTTGAGTGAGAATTTTGTGTAGTGTGATGAAAATTTGTGTTTATTATATATTTTGAAAGGTGGTAATATCTATTTTATCTTTGTTTTCATTTTGGTTGTAATTGGACTTGGACATTGGACATTTTTAATTTTGGAAGGTTTTATAATATCATATATACATTTTTGAGTTTAATTATTGAATATTTTACGGTGTGTTGTTGCTTGATAACACGGTGTGTGAGGCATGATGTTTACACTAACCATTATTTAAATGAAGCTTCCATGGAGTGGTTTACTAGCGATTAATGTGTGCCACTTGTTTGAATTAATCGTGGGTGATATGCATGAAATGGAATGTTTAATTCTATTTAATTGAGGCTTAATTGGTGTTAATAAATTCAATTGAAAGTGTATGAATATGTATGGTATTTAATTGTAGCTACATCGGGTTTAACTGGCTATTAAAATACTCAAAATCGGGTTTAAAATCAAACTTTTCGCACAAAAAAACTGCAGTGGATTGTTGGGGGTTTGAATTGTGGTCTTTTTAAATTGGTTCTCTATTCCGTTTAAATTACAAATTAGTCCTGTAACTTGATAAGTCTAATTAGAGCCTTAAATGATAAGGAAACTTGATAAAATTTTAGGATTAAACTTGTAATTGATAAAATTAGTTAGAAACACACTCAATTTAATATTTGGGTATAGTACCAATAGTTTGAAATTGTTACAATTTAGTCCTTAATGATAAAACTTGAATTAGACATAGAAAATAAACTCGGATTAAGCTAAAATTTTTAAGGCTTACATAAATTGACTAAAAGAGGGTTGGTAAATGTGTAGATATAAATTCGGTTTAGTTTAATCACAGGTGGTAAAATGAAAAAAAAATACCCTTAGGTTAAATTACTTATAAAAAATTTAAAATTGATTCATAAATTGCTTCTGCATTACTAAATAACTAATAAATGGATAAGATTGAGGTGTTATAAGGTCAGGGTGTGTCTTGAGAGGTTGTTAGCCGGAGAGTCACTCAGGTGGCTAATGTAACGCTTCGAATTCGGGCCGGTCCATCTCAGTCGGGTTAAGGTTGTTGCATTTGGTGGCATCAGAGCTAGGTTAGGATTAAAACATTAGGTTAGCCTAGGGTTGTCGAATATTAAAATTGCGATCTTGGATTTATGATATTTGCTTGCTTATGTTCTTTGAAATTGCATGTTTTGCCTATGCATGTTCATTGCGATATAAATTGTTACTAGGGTAGGATTTTGGAACACAATGCCCTATAGGAACTGTACTGAGTTAATCTTCGACCTCTTGCCGGTACTCACTCTTGGTACATTTTTTTACTTTTATCTTTAGTATACGATAGTCGTTATGCCTCTGCGTCGCAATCGGGGTAGTATGGAGGACGATGCGCCGCCTTGGGATGATGCTCAGATTGGCCAAGTCGAGCACTTCATGTTAGAGATGGTCTGGGCACTACAACATATTGTTGGTGCCAAAGCTGCTCTAGCTCATTAGGTTTTGCCACTGGAGCGCTTATGAGCTCTGGATGGTAAAGAGTTTCGTGGTGTTAGGGGAGGTGATCTGACACGTGCCGAGTACTAGTTAGAGGGCGTCATTTGTATTTTTTGTCAGATGGGTAGCTCAGATTGTGTTAGGGGAGCCATGATGTTTACACTAACCATTTAAATTAAGCTTCCATAGAGTGTGTAACAGCCTGATTTTCAGTGATGTCGGAAACAGTGATTCGAGATCACTAAATCTGACGAGTGAGTTAAAAATTTAATAAATTAATACCTATAAGTCAAGTGTGATTATAGAAGTATTTTTTTAATTAGTGAATTTTGTGATTTAAAAGAATTAATTAGGTAAATCGGGTTAAAAACGATGTATCAAGACCTCAGATTCATAAATCGAGCCATAAATATTTTATAAATATTTATGGAGTGTTATTAAGTTAGTATTAAATTTTCGTTAGAAAATTTTAACGTTTGGTTAGTCAATTAATTAAAAAGGACTAAATTGAAAATAGTGCAAAATTTGGTAAAGTGATTAAATAGCTTAAGAGACTAAAAAGGAGGGATTTAAAAGGCAATTAGACCCAGATTATATGGGCTGGACGGTTTGGGCAAGAAAATCAGCAAAAAGACAAGGAGAAACAAGGGCAAAATTGGAAATATTACAAATTAAACATATAAAGTAAAGACAAAATTGAAAAATCTAGAGATATCATCATTTTTATTCAGCAAAAACTCCATGGGAGGTCTGGAAGTTGCTGGTTTTTCATATTTTCACATATGTGAGTTCAATTTTTACTTTTTCTTAGTAATTTTTATGTTTTTGTGACTTTTACAATTAGGTCCAACTATCTAATTCATTAGTTTTTGATTTTATGGGCGACTTTAAAAGTTACCATGAATAAGTGCTGTATGATTATGTTGAATTATTATGGAATTGAACTTCTTATTTTATTATATGATGATTTTATTAAGTAATTTTGATAGAAATTGATTTTAGGACCTAATTGTGAAAAAGTTGTAAATTAAGGTTTGGTGCTAAAATTATGATTTTCAAAGGTTTTGTAGTAGCTTAGAATGAATAAATAAAGTGTTAATTGAGAAAAATTAACTCAATTGATGGGTTAATTGAGTAAGAACTAAATTGTAAAAATTGTAAAATTTGGGGCAAAAGTGTAATTTTGGGAATTAAAGGGTATAAACTGTGAAGTAGAGTAAAATTGAAATTAATGCTAATAAATGAATGGTTTTGCAATTATAGATCAAGAACCCGAAGTGAATCGTGGAAAAAAGAAAATAGCCGATTAGTCCCTGAACTTGTATGACTTTTGCGAATTTGCCTAGGTAAGTTCATGAGTAAATGAGGTAACATATTTGTTGTTTTAAGCAATTTAATGTTGTTTATATGATATGATGCTTATTATCATGAAATGTTATGTTTTTTGGTTATTGTTGAATAATATGTAATTATGTGAATTACTTGATGAGTATGAACTATCATCGAAGTATCAATTTTGACATTTCGTGGAAGATGGCAAAGGAGTATGATCGAGGAAAATCCCGTTTGAACATTAGGAATAGATTAGGATGCAAGTGACATGTCACTAGGAAATTGAGATCCGAACTTATTGAGTTGCGTTCCGATTTCGTGAGAATTATGAGGCATCTGAACTCGTTGAGTTGCGTTCCGAGTTCACTTATGGATGCAAGCATCCGAACTCATTGAGTTGTGTTCTGAGTTCATTATGGATGTGAACACTCGAGCTCGTTGAGTTGCCTTCCGAGTTCATTATGGGTGAAATTATGGTTGATTTCGTGTATCCGAATTATATTCCGATGTGTTCAACGGGTAAAGTTCTAGTAAAATGGAAGGATACTCGAGATGAAAGTGACGTATGGTAAGTGTTGTGGAATGGGTACTTTGTACAGGTATGTACTTAACCCTTGGGTTAAGACCTCGATATAACAATAATATGGTAAGATGATGAATGAGAATGTGATATAAATGCCTTGGTGATATTATGCAAATATTGATTTTGTATGATTGCATGGTTATGTTACTTGCTATTTGCATGTGAACTTACTAAGCATTTATGCTTACTCCCTCCTCTCCATTCCTTGTAGTTTTGACAAGCTGGCTTGGAAATCGGAACGGTCGGAGGCACGCTCACACTATCAATGGACTATCTCGGTATAATGGCTTGTATATTTTGGGAATATGGAATGTATAGCATTATAATCATTTTGTATATATAATCTTATGATATGGCTCATGGGTGGTATGGGAATGCTTGGCAATGATTAGCCATTGGAATGGCTAACCAAGATCATATTTGGTGTTATGTGTGCTTAATGTATTATCTAATCCATGGAAATTTATAAAATGGTGAAATTGGCTATAAAACAATATCTTACAGCCGCAGTGACGTAAGTTTGAAAAATAACTAAAAATAGTATAGATAGAATTAGATGGTGCATAAAATATGAAATTGAATATGGATGAAACAAAACAAGTAAATGAGTTGTACTTCATAAGAAATTTGAGTTTTGGTGGAACAGGGTCAGAACAATTTCTGAATCCCCTATTCTGACTTTATAAATTCACTAAAAATTGTACAAAAATAATTAAGGGTCATTCTTTATATGTATAGATTCCTTATTAAGTATAATTTTAATAGAAACAAACGACATAGTCATCTGAATTCTGTACAGAGAGAAAAGTGATTTTGTAGTGAACAAAGGTCAGAGCAATTGAACACTGAAATAGGGGAAACTTTAACTAATAAAATGTACTAATTGGCCTAGAAAAAAATTCTGGAAAAACATTAGTAAGTAGATATATGAGTCTAGTTTCAGGAAAAATTTACGGATTTGAATTTCGAGTTTTGTAACTCGAGATATGAATTTTTTAGCGACTGTGATGCAGATGGGCAGTTTATTACGAAAGGTGAAATAAATCGTTTGAAATTGTTTAAGTGATAAATTAAGTCTGTTAACGCCTCGTGCTCGACTCCGGCGACGGTCTTGATTAAGGGGGTGTTACAGAGTGGTTTACTAGCAACTAAGGTATGCTACTTGTTTAAATTAACTGGTGGGTGATATGCACAAAATTGAATGTTTAATTCGATTTAATTGAGGCTTAATTGGTGTTAATAAATTCAATTGAAGGTATATGCATATGTATGATATTTAATTGTAGCTAAATCGGGTTTAATTGGCCATTAAAATACTCAAAATCGGGTTTAAAATTGAATTTTTCGCACAAAAAAATTGTAATAGACTGTTGGGGGTTTGAATTCTGGTTTTTTAAATTGGTTCTCTAGTTCGTTTAAATTACAAATTAGTCAGGTAACTTGATAAGTCAAATTAGAGCTTTAAATGATAAGAAAACTTGATAAAATTTGTTAGAAACATACTCAACTAAATATTCGAGTATAGTACTGGTTTGAAATTGTTACGATTTAGTCTTTAATGATAAAACTTGAATTAGACATAGAAAACACACTCGGATTAAGCTAAAATTTTTAGGGCTTACATAAATTGACTAAAAGAGGTTTGGTAAATGTATAAATCTAAATTCGGGTTAGTTTAACCGTAAGTGGGAAAATGACAAAAATACCTTTAGGTTAAATTACTTATAAAAAGTTTAAAATTGGTTCATAAATTGCTTCTGCATTAAAAAATAACTAATAAATGGATAAGATTGAGGTGTGTTCAGGTCAGGGTGTGTCTTGGGAGGTCGTTAGCCGGAGAGTCACCTAGGTCGCTAATGTAACGCTTCCAATTCGGGCAAGTTTGTCTCGGTCGGGTTAAGGGTGTCACAAAATGAATAATAACCAGATTATTATTAAATCTAGTTAATGTGTTATTTTTAGGGACGTAATGAAGGTTGTCAATTTTTAACAAGAAAAGAAAAGAAAGGACAAAAAGAACAAGAAAGCCCAAACCCCCACCCTTCTTTTTCTCCCTTCTTCATCAACTTCACTAAAACAAAACCCTAACTTCTACCCTTCTTCATAGTGCCGCTGCCATCACCACATATCACCGCATGCTGTTTGATCGATGATTCCTCTTCAGACCCTTGCACCATCGCACCGATTCGACACCAAATAACATCGCTTCACACACCGTTACTGGTTTCCCTTCTCCATCGCTGCTGTCAATCTTGGTCTTCGTAGAGCCATTGCGGTCTCACCGTGTCTTTCATCACCGACCGACTCAATTTTTTTCCTTCCAACACATGTTCATTTCCACCATTCACACCATCGTTATTAAAGCCTAAACTCCACCAGACTCCAAACACCACCAATTTGTAACAACACCAACCCCCACTCTAACATCCTTAACTAGTCGTTTCTACAACCCTTACCACCTCCCTTCGGAAGTCGACCCAACCATTGCCCAACCACAATACGCCAGTAAGAGCCGTCGTCAACCATCGTTAACCACTGCTGTAAAAAAGCACTTCCGTTTTCCAAGTCTGAACGCCGATCAAAGGTCTTTCAACTAGAAATGAGCATGTTTCTTAGTGTCGAACATAGTCGTCCACCACTCGCACATATCGATTACCAATTTATGAGCCAGTGATGCCTCTACATAGCTATACTGGCACTGCTGGAAATTTGAGTCCACTATACGGCTCGTCTAACGAAAATGTTCGACCGTCCAGAGACAGTCAATGTAATAGGTGAGTCTGTACCTACACTACTCTCACAAAAGGTAGATTACGAGGGTCTCTAAACTTGATAACCCTGAAGCATCGTGCACGATACGATAACATTCGACAACGTCCACTCTCAGTCTGTAAGGAAATTGATCTTTACACTCTTGATATATTAAATTTACATGATGGAGTGTTAAACTATTTTGATGCTATTGGTTGGAGTTCATTTGCAAACATTTCATGTACTGCATATTAAGAATTAGTTTATGAGTTCTACACAACATTTAGATTATGCATTACGAACTGTTGAAGCTCAAGATATTGTCTTTTTTCGATTACTTGGTAAAAACTTTAGGATGTCGATTTCTAATTTTAACATCGCCATGGGTTTTGTTAACCCTGACGACATTCAAACTGATTCCTACCATATTGCTTTGTTAGATATTCCAAATAATTTTAATGATGTTTATTGTACTTTAACTCATTCTAGAAATCAATTTTATAATCTCAAGAACTCAAGGAGTTGTTGGTGCATGAACTAGCTTTAAGATACATTCATCAGTTTTTGGCTTTTAGTTTTTCAAGTCAAAATGATTCGTCATCTGCTGTAACTAAAAATGAATTATTTTTCTTGTGGTCTATGCATTGCGAATTTAAATTTAATTTAGGATATTGGCTTGCACGAAATTTTCATGTTGTTTTACGCTCTAGTCTATCACTAATACTTGATCCATATATTACAAATCTAACCTCTCAACTTTTTCCCTCTGACGTCGACTTCTCATCCTTAACATGTGCATATACTATGGATAGTCTAGAGGAATATTGTTTAGATTCTATGGGTTTGCTTGTCAGCACTCTTACCGCGTATTATTTTGTTCCTTCAGTTACACGAAATACTCGTAGTAATAATGTATTTCGCCAGTGGCCCAATTTCACTACTAGGGAGCAAGAGGAGCAACCTTCTTCATCTGTAGAGGCATGTTTAAGCTGAATCCTCGACATCCTGCAAAATAGTTATTCCCAACACCGACAACATCGTTAGAAACACATGGGGAGTATTCTTGACCTTTCTCTTTGCTTGTTGTTAGAGTTACTAAACTTTAAATTCATATTAAAAATGCTTGAGGACAAATGTCGGTTAAATGGGGGGAGATTTTGATAATTTGTCAGTATGCATGGTTGATTTTCTTTTGTTGCATGTTTTTCTTTCGCATATGTTCATTCTTATACTAGTTTATTCATTAGATTTGTTTGAAATTGAGCCTCTAATTTCATTGCTAATCAATTTGGACAATTGGGTGATTTTTAAATTAAAGTGTTCAAATATCTAGTTTAATCAACATGTGTGTTTTAATGTTGATATATGTAATTAAAATTTTTCATGAAAATTGATTGTTTATAATTGCTTGGCAACAATATTGTATTGTTTATAATTGCTTGGTAACAATATTGTATTTGCTTGAAAATAAATAAATTATAAATAAATAAAAAGGGGGCTCAAGTTATGGGTGAAGATTTTAGAAAATTGACCAAATTTAGTAACCGGGATAAGGTGCTTGGGTTATCATCTCATCTCGTGTAAAAAGGTTTGAGTGACAAACTGAAAACTTGCAAATGTTTTGCTAACCAAGATGACATGAAGAAAAAGAATGAAAGAGAAGAAAAAGAATGATCCGTTTGGAGACATATCGAATTGAGTAACCGGGGTAGCGCGCTTGGCTTGTCATCCTAGTTCGCGTAAAAAGGTTTGACTACGTTCCAAATTTATTGCATGACTAATTGAAAATAATACCTTGCAAATTTTGTTTCAATTTAGTGAAATGATTTGTTTTACATGTTTAAGTTTTATAGACACTTGTTGATCAAACTAGGTATTTTGAGCACTTATTCATTTTTCGCCTAAATTGTTTGCATTGATCATGGTTGTGAAAAAGAGGCTTGATTTCTAATATGTTATGAATAATTTCCAACGTAGGAACGTACAGTATGCTTGAAGACAAGCATGAGCTAAGTAGAGAGTATTTGATAGCTTGTTCATTTTGCATTTTTTTTGCTTAACTCGACTTGTTCTTGAATTAGTTCCTACTAATTTGTGAATTTTGTGTTTAAATATTAACAGGGATGAAATTCGGGTGCTTTAAATCAAAGACAAGAAAAAAAAGGATTAAATTGGAGCACGAGAAGTAGAACAAGGACAAATTCGTAAATTTGGGACCTTGAAGGGTTGGTCAGATTTTGACCTTGTAAAAGCCAAAATTAGAAAAAAAAAAATCTGATATTAATTTACGTAGTTAGTGGTAGGTGGAACAAGCCTAAAATTAGCATTTGGTTTATGAGTTGGTGTGGTACACTTGAAAAAATAACACTTTGATTTGCCTAGCAATTGAATAGAAATCAAATTATTTTTCTTTCTTATTTTGCGTGAAAGTGTGCAGGCATTCTACCAACTTTTGTTCCCATTTCAATTTTTGGCTTAATTATTTCCCAAGTCCTTCCCCTGTCATCTATCACTATTTCCATTCAAATCCACTTCTATAACCAACCAAAGCATGATTACATTCATGCTTCACTAAATTCAAATTAGCTTTAGGTCGGTATTCTTTCTGATCAGGAATCGTGAGAAACGTATCTGCGCTAAAAATCCTTCTAATCAATATTCACCATCTCTTCGAAAAATTAGGATTGACAAATTCATCCCTTAAAGTTAACTCGATTTCAATTCAAAAAGTGCGTTGGGTTGGAGTCGTTTTGGCGAACAGTTGGGAAGACTAGTCGGTTATGCTGTATTCAGATTTCTGCGAACAAGTTAAGGGAGATTCTGATTAGATTTAAACATCGCACGCGTTTGAGGCTATTAATCTAAGTTGGGTTCTTCAGAATGCAAGGTTGCCGAGGTCTTGAATTGCAAACGCTTGTAGCACGGTTAGACAATCAGTAAGTGTTGGTTTGCAGGGCGTACCGGGATCAACTATGGCAGGAAGGATTGGCAGTTAGGATGTTATTAGTTGTTATAACTAGCTTATTGTTTGGAGGAGAAAACTAATTTTTGAGGACCGATTCAAAAAACCGGAATCCACCGAGTCAAATTTATTTCCCAATTTAATTTAATTTTCTATTTATTTAATTGTTTATTTTTGCTATTTCATTTATTTAATTTCTAGTCATTTCGAAACTCCCTTAAATTATTTAATTTATTTTTCAGTAGGTCGTTTGGAGTCGTGGGCATGTCTATTGCCACGATTATCGGCACGACAAAAAATTTGTTCATGAGAAAAACACGAAAGTTGATCATAATCACCAATCCCTATGAAACCGAACCTACTACTCTTTAATACTGTTTAGGGTTATTTTATTATAGGAATTAATTTTATTTGGTGGTTTCGATGCCCATCAGTAACCCTAGGTCTTGCAGTCAACAGAGCTAAACTACATTAGTAACTAATCAAGTAGTAAGTTTGCCATAGTTTTACCACGGCATTGTTCACGAGTTAGAATAGATTGCTTAGCAATTTTAGCCTTTACGACCAATATTCCAACCTTGCTAAAGCCTTTAATACTCTTGTTTGATTTGTTGCAATGGTAATCTCTACTAGTATACTTCACTACTCTCACTTTTAATGTGTTAATCCCATTTTAATTTCATTAAACATCATTCGATACATTTATCTTTTCTGTTCAATTATGATAACTTAGACAAAGAGCACTCATCCAATCCTCGTGGGAACGATACTCACTCATCATTTTATTACTTGATTTGACATGTATACTTGCACAATTCGCACATCATATTCACTCACGACAATTGTCGGGAGTACCTCTGGACAAGGAAGTTGAATTCAGAATTGAACTATTACTGGGTTTTGGTGTACATTGCTCCTTATTTCATGGCACCAAAGGAGCTTATAGAATTAAAACCCTAGCTCCAGAAACTTCTCAATTGAGGGTTAATCAGATCGAGTGTGTCTCCGTAGAGAGCATCTGTTCTGTTCGTTAAGAAAAAGGACGGCACCATGAGAATGTGTGTGGATTACCGTCAGCTGAATAAGTTGATGGTAAAGAATAGATGTCTGCTTTCAAGGATCGATGACCTGTTTGATCAGTTCCGTGGGGCATCTGTATTCTCCAAAATTAATCTTTATTCTGGTTACCATCAGCTCAAGGTTTAGTAGATTGATGTGTATAAAACTGCTTTCAGGACTTGTTATGGGAACTACGAGTTCCTAGTCATGCCCTTCGAGTTAACGAATGCTCCGACCACGTTCATGGTTCTTGTAAACCATTTATTTTAGTCGTATTTGGATTAGTTCATCATAGTTTTCATCAACGATATTCTGATCTTTTCTAAAATTGAGGGTGAGCATAACGAGCATCTACGGATAGTTCTACAAATACTTTGCGAGAAACAGTTGTATGCTAAGTTTAGCAAGTATGAATTTTGGTTACAAGAGGTCACTTTTCTAGGTCATGTAGTGTCAGTTGAGGGGATACAAGTTGATCATAAAAAGATTAAGGTTGTGATCGAGTGGAAACAACCAAAGAACATGTCTGAGATTTGTAGTTTCCTTGGGTTGGCAGGTTACTACTAGAGGTTTGTGGAGGGGTTCTCGCTTATTGCAGCTGCCTGAACTAAGCTGTTATGTAAAAACGCACCTTTTGTGTGGTCTGATGAGCAGCAAACAAGCTTTGAAAATCTCAAGTCTGTTCTAACTCAGGCACCTGTTTTGGTACAGCCTGTATTTGGTAGAGAGTTTGTTGTCTACAGCAACGCTTCACACGTCGATTTGGGATGTGTTCTAATACAGGATGGTAAGGTTATGGCTTATGCATTTCGACAGCTAAGTCATACGAGAATAACTATCCCACGTACAACTTTGAGTTTTCTGCAGTGGTCTTCACTCTAAAAATCCAAAGGCACTATCTACATGGTGAGAGGTGTATCATCTACACCGATCATAAGAGCCTCAAGTATTTAAAAGAAGTTGAATTTAGGCAACGTAGATGGGTTGAGTTGCTTAAGGACTATAATTGTACGATAGAGTATCATCATGGTAAGGCCAATGTTGTGGCTGATGCTCTTAGCCGTAGAGCGATGACTAATCTGAGAGCGATGTTTGCTAATCTGAGTTTGTTTGACGGCGGTAGTCTTCTGGCTGAGGTACAGGTTAAATTGACCTGGGTTGATCAGATTCGAGCTAAGTAGAAGTATGAAAAGTCTATGGTTTATCGTTTTAGTTAGGTTAAGGATACTGGAACTTCTAATTTTTGATTGAATAACGATGGGATTCTGTGTTTCAGGAGTTGAACCTGTGTGGCTAAAGATGTTGAGTTGAGGCAGCCAATTCTACAAGAAGCGTAAAGTAGCCTTTATGCTATTCATACCAGTGGGAATAAGATGTACAATGTGAATCCACACAGGTGTGTGGGCCAAAATACTAAAATTTTCCCTAGGGCTGTAAGTATCGTTCGAATTGAATGTGGGCCTTTCGTAGGGTCCGTATGATCTGAATTAGACTATATAACTGATATCCAATATTTTGAGGCTAAATAGTCGATTATCTATACGTATAATTGATGCGATAACCATTAAATGATAATGATCTGTATTTTCTGATTATGAATTGTATTTGGATAACTATATGTATATCCTTGATATCTGGTATCTGTAATCAACATCTGTATTAGGTGGGAATGGTATAAAGAAGGAAGTGCTGATAGTTTAATGATCTGTCGAACTGAATGGCTAAACCAAAAATCTGTTTTTGATTCTAACGGTTTATCTCATACTGATCTGACAGCTAGTTTGTAATCACTCTGAAATGTGTCATACCGATACTAATTGGTGTGTAGGGCTGGATGGGTACTTGATACTTTATATGGTGTGTTGGGATGGTTGGAGATGGTGTGTAGCAGATAGGGGTAGAAAACTACATTTGATTTTGATCTATTCTGCATCTATATCTAATCTGTTCTGCATCTTATCTGAACTGTTACGATTATACTGAGTATCATTTGTTTATGATTCTGTATTCAAATTTGGGAAATTACTGTTGCTTTTATATTGATGTCTTGCTTTTATACCTATTACACACCTTTAGTGATAAACTCATTCTATTTGTTGATTGAATTGCAGGTAACCCATAGAGTTAGGAGGTTTGATGTACCAGGAGCTCGGTCATTCCTCTTTTCTAGATATTTTACTATTTTTTTTTAAATTTGAACTAACGTATGTTTTATTTCGAGCTACGGTTTGTAAGCTCAATTTTTTATTTTGGTTTAACTATTTAAATGTTTTCTGTATGACGAACTTTAAAATACATAAATTTTGGTTTGTTTTTAATATCAATTGATGTAGCCTTCAGACTTGGTCTTAACTTCTTGGCCGGGTATAGGATGTTCCATGCAAGTTATCATGTCAATTCTACCATTTCTCAAACTCATTACCCCAATCTAGCACAATTCACTAGTATAAAAACATAATAATTCCATTACATATTCTATTTGGCATATCAATCATTGAATACCACATTTCATTTTAAATTTTCAATCTCATAAGTTCGAAGAACTTAACCATCATTGTTTGAACTCATTTCACATATAATTTTCCCGATTTACATTTTAACTGTACCACCTAGTTTTGGCAGGTCTCGAGTTGGCAAGTAAACAGGATTAATCTGCATGGCGAGATCCTTTTCACCCAATCGATGCTTTTGGTGAGTAGCTCAGGTGTATAGTTAATGATAAAGTATAAGGTAAGGATTGTTCCCAAAATGTGTGGATATGTATAGAAAAAGGGAATGGTAGGTGTATCAAGGATTCTTGGGTAATAAGGGTATCGCCAAAGGTATGGTATGTGGAACGATGGAAATGTACACAATCGCAACAAGTAATAAAGTGACAAGTAAATTTCGAGTTCTCGTACCCATAGTGTGACACCCCTAACCCATATCTGTCGCCAGAACAGGGTTACGAAGCATTACCGAGACTTTTAGAATATTTTCAGATAATCCAAGAATTTACTATTCATTGACTGAGATTATTCATATCGTCCCTTAAATGGACCCTCGAGGCCCAATATAAGCATTAAAATTGAATTGAGACTTAATCAGAAACTCTAAGAATTTTTTGCGACATTTCAAAAATTTTCTAAGTTACAGGGCTCAAACGCCAGTGTGGTCCAAGGGACACACCCGTGTGACTCTGGGACATCCCCGTGTTGCGGGCAGTGTTCGTACTTGTGTAACTCTCTGACTTGTACACATGGCCATGCCACACGCCCGTGTGCTAGGCCGTATCGTTAATTAAATTCTTTTGAAATTAGGTGCAAGTTTTACACGACCAAGACACGCGCCCATGTTCTGGGCCGTGTAGCATACATGTCTTAGAAACACGTCCATGTGCTCAATTCTGAACATTTTGTTTTACTCAAATTCAAGGTGCAGGGGACACACGGCCTAACTACATGCCTATATACCTGACCGTGTGTCACACACGGTCTAGACACACACCCGTGTGGATGAAATAAAGCCATTTCTAGCTTCATTTCTCACCCAAAATCACACCCATGTCCTGTACTAAAACTCACATCCATAAACCAACCAATTCAACCATTCAAATTAAGGAAATTCCATCATTCATATGACACATCATTACATGCATACATGTTCACAATCTTATCTTAGTTTAATCCACATATTAGACATAATTTGATCAACTACTTAAAATTTTGAAACTAACATAGTATGACATTACAAGTACATCAAAACATGTCATTACTAGCCATTCCAATGACTAGTTTACAAACATCATTATCATTTATATGCCAATAATCCCAATATAACCTATACATGCCATTGTAACCATAATTGCTTTATCATATTGTACTGACATGGGCCGATGGATAGTGTGAGTTATCTCCGCCAAGCTTCCAATCCAACGAGCTTCTGATTTACTCTAAAATAGGGAAATAAAATTAAGTAAGCATAAAATGCTTAGTAAGTTCATATAACATGGTACTTAACTTACCATTCATTCTATTTTGAGGTAACTATGTAAGGCATGTTCAATCAATTTGACCTCAAGCCCTACATGTAACACCCCTTACCAGTAATCGATGCCGGAACAGGGTATGAGGCATTACCAAACTTAAACATAAGCAAACATACGCCCATGTGGGTAGGTCGTGTGGTCACACACGCCCGTGTCCCTAACTCGTGTATCTCTTTGTTTGTCACCCAAGAACAAATTGAAGTCACACGGCCAAGACACATGCCCGTGTCCTGAGGCCGTGTCCTTCACACGGCTGAGACACAAGCCCTTGTCTCTACCCGTGTGATCGATATTGAGCATTCTGTTTTGCAAAAATTAAGGTGCAGGGGACACACGACCGGATCAAACGCCCATGGGGCTGACCGTATGTCACACGCGGCATAGACACACCCGTGTGGAGAAAAACAAGGCTATTTACCAAGCCATTTTGCCACCTTCACTATCACATTTTTACTCAACATCACATGACACAAACTGTAGCATGAAGAGCAACCAAATAATCACAACCAAACAATAACATGTCATTCTCATACCATTTTTAAACATGCTTAAAACATCAACCCTTCCACATCAAATTATGCAAGTTTCCACATTCACAAATGACATTAATACAAATATACTCATAACCAACATTAGCCAACTTCCAAGGCTATATACAAAATGAACCATGAACCATTCATATACTAGTACCATATCAACATCTATCATACACACAACATTTATCATGCCAAAAATCACATTTCCAAGTATTTCACATTCACCAATATCACCAAAGGCATTTACATATATATGGATATACATAGGCTTACCACCATGTTACCAATATAAGCCAACTTACATGGCCAAATAGCAAAACAAGCCTTTGGTGACTACAAGCCATTACATTGGCTAAAATCAATAAGGACATATATAAGAAATTGACTTAACAACCGTAGTCTCTCTTTCGTAACATATCACAGCACTTAACAAGTCATTTCAAACCTCATAGTAAACATGCACATTAAATATGAGTATTCACATTTCAAGCATATATTTTAACATCTTTCAATTGTTTAAAGCTCATATCTTCCCATAATCATTTCAATAAGCAATTATGCCAATCTTTACTCTTTCTCATATCCTATAGATCGCAACTTAAGTGAATAAAACATGCTATATCATAACTCAATTTGGCCTAAAAGCCAATCACATGGTCTTTAACCGAATTTATCATGAATTTCATACATCACAAGCATAGGCCAATAATCACAAGGTTTCGCAAAAATCATTCTCGTGGAAATCATCAACTCACAATTTCATGTAGCCAATGCTTATAAACTTTACGTACAGACCTATACCAACTCATAACATAGTTGCATACTTTGTCAACTTTGACATACTCTTCGGATTACCAGTTGAACACTTGGAATATTATTGGATACAAAAAAATTCTTGCACATAAGTGCCACATATGTAGCCAATGCTACCTCATTTCTCATAACACATAGAGCTTGCACACGAGCTAATCACGGTCCTGCTGACACAAGCTGTCAGTCAAGATGTAGCTACACGGGTTGCTCACACAAGCTGTCAAGTATCCGCAACACAAGCTGGACTACCCAGCCACTGGTAGGACGTACATGACCAGCACTTGGATTCACATAAATCACATAACTCATGGTTTCCTAGTGACATGTCACTTGTATCCTAAACTATTCCTAAGGTTCAACCGGGATTTTCTCATCGTCGAAACTTTGTTGAATATTCCCATAGAAACAATCATACAATTTACGCAATATTAGGCAATATTACACACAAACTTACCTCGACATAAAAACGGCCGAAAGGACCTAACCGTCAAATACTCGTTTTTCCCCCATTCTAGGTCTGAACCTTGTTTTTCTTGATCTATATTATCACATTCAACTTATTTAATCATTAAACTATTCAAATCAGCCCAAAATCACATTATGGCAAGAATTACATTTTTGCCCTTAACGTTTCACATTTTAACATTTTAGTCCCTAGGCTCGTAAAATGATTTTCATCAAATTTTCTTCATTACCCAAGCTTAGTCGAATCTTTATTGTACTCATACCAGCCAACATTTTTCATTAAATCACACTTTTACTACTTATTTTATAACTTTTACAAATAGGTCCTTTTAGGCATTTTCATCGAGAATCACTTAGTAAAAGTCATTTTTCATACACCAAACATACATTTTCTACCATTAGACATAAAAATACACAAATTATCCATCATGGGTAAAATTTTAGACTTTGATTATTTCTTAAATTAGTGGTAGAAATAGATAGATCTTGTTACGAGGATTTCAAAAACATAAAAATCATTAAAAACGGGGCGAGAACGGACTTACAATTGAGCTTGGAAGCTTGAAAAACCCTAGCCATGGTTTCCCCTTGTGAAATTTGGCCATGAGGTAGAAGATGGACAAAATTTGGCTTTTAATTCATTTAATTACCAGATTACCAAAATGCCCTTAACGAAAAACTTTAAAAACATACCTAACTATGTCCATTTTTGTCCAACAACTTAAACAATGGTCTAATTACCATTTAAGAACCTCCAATTTTAAATTTCATAGGAATTAGACAACTCTAACATGTAGAACTAACTTTTACACTTTTTAGAATTTAGTCCTTTTGACTAAATTGAGTGCCCAAACGTCGAAATTTTCGAACGAAATTTTCACGAAATCAATTCATAAAAATTATAGACCATAAAAATATAATAAAAATAAATTTTTCTCTGTTAGATTTGTTGCCCCAAAACCACTGTTCCGACTAGACCCAAAATCGGGCTGTTACAACTCTCTCCCCCTTTAAAGATTTTCATCCCCGAAAGCCTTACCAGAAAAGAAATTAGGGTAACGTCCTCGTAATTTCCTCTACCTCATCAAAAAGTCCTCTTTGAGGGCAATACTCCCAGAAATACTCTGTCATCGATATGGAATTCAATATCTTAAACTTTCAATTCTGTATACTACTTATGTCAGTCTGAAGTTGCTTTCAACTTTCATGAATCACTTTCACCCTTTTCCTTAGAATCACAAATCAATTCCACTTCGTAGGTCTTTTTCCAATTACCTGTGAACTCTAAAACACAGTGTCGGAGCATATCGCTAAATATTTAAATTACTCTCTAAATGAACAAACGAGCTACTACTAAGTCTCATACAAAATTTTCTGTATAAGCTCTGGATAATTCATTGAACAAATTCTATTTCGAAGTACTAATAACAGAAATCAGAAATCAGAAGTCGTATCACACTATACTCGTTTAGTTTACCACTTACTATCACATTTTTGAGGTTCTTAATCTTGCAAAGAAAACATTGCTTTCGCTTTTTAATCCAGCTAGTTTCAGACTTCCATCAAATAAAAGTATTCAAGTAACCAACACTCATCAAATGAAAAAAGGTTTTCCATTCAAGCATCTGCAACAAAATTTACTTCCCCAAAGGTTAATCGATAACTACACATAATCTTTCAATAGTTCAAGTCATCAACGTTGTCTAAATTTCAGATTTTCTATAACATTAGATACTTTATACTCTTGAAATCAAGAAGCATATGACGTCTTTTCGTCAAAAAAAGAACGTTATCAATTTCTTAACACAGACATACTAACGATCGACTCTAAGTCACTCGTCGAACAATTCTTTTAATGAGACTTTAACCGTCTAAAAGCATAAACTATCACTTTACACTCTTGCATTAATGCACATTTTAATCCGTTTGGTAGTGCATCACTGAAAAATCACGAATTCTTTACATCAAACTGTTTGTCTATTCACCCATAAATGTACAAGATTTTATTTTCTTACCTAAGGACAAACTTAAATGCATATAACTCAAATTACCTTTCAACTAACCAGCTCGCTCAGATAGAACAATTGAGTCGATCTCAACATTAAATAATAACATATCAAATTACTCCTTTCTTCATGTTGTTAAACAACTCAAACATACAATCTTTTATAATTCCCTTAACAGGCTAATCAAAGATATTTTACAATTGCATTAGCTCAAGAAAACAAAATATCTTGATTAAACTCTTTGACCTTAATCAAACTTACCTAAGAAAAGAAAACCATCATACAATTTGAGCTTGAGCTTCCACTATCTATACCTTTGCCGAATGTCAATTCCTTTCACGATTATTAGAGAAATCCTGATACCAGAATCACCACGTTCCTATGATCAAGCCAGAAATACACTCATAATAGTCATGGTTATCACAAGCCAAAGAACACACTTGAAAGATGAGCCATGATTGATAATTTACGAAATAAGGATGATAAGAAAACCGAGATAAAGAAATCCAAAATGCGATACCGTACTGGAAGTCCGAGAATATAACTC
Source organism: Gossypium anomalum (assembly GCA_025698475.1). Lineage (NCBI taxonomy): Eukaryota > Viridiplantae > Streptophyta > Magnoliopsida > Malvales > Malvaceae > Gossypium > Gossypium anomalum. The sequence goes on from CM046963.1 coordinate 49,632,010, forward strand.
ATAGGAAAATAATAAAGATCTTGATGATTCCTCAGAGAAAACCAGAAGAAAAACAATGCTTACACGTTCTGGAATCACTTGTAATAGAGATAATATATTTTCCAAATATATATATATATAACAAAACGACATCCTGTAGAAACAGAAGAATAGCCTCACATAAATTTTCACCATCGACTTTTATTCCAAGCATAATAGAATAGAATCCCAAAGAGAGAGAGAGATAAGATATACTGATAATCAAACAACCAGGCCAACAATGCTTTGATCTAACATTATAATCAGCTAGCACTCTCATACGATAAGAATTTCATCAGAAAATGAGTAATCACATATATCTCTGAGGATAAATGAATATATAAAATACCCATAAGAGATCATTATATTCTATTCAATTACAACTGTTACACTCAGACATCTTTACGATTCAAAAATTATTTCTCTGACCAATTCTGTCATCACTAATCCCGTAATATTCCATTCACTAATGAAAATCAATCCGGAAGAAATTCCAACAAATACATACTTTAGACATCATACCTTAATGAGTCGACTAGATGAGATTAACTTTTTCTTTAACCGTGACATTACGAAATCTGAATGATCTTTAGAATAACCCGACATCTTTTCCAAAACTTTATTCACTTGCCAAACTATCTTCAACTCTGTCCATATTATTAGTTATTCTGCTACTGAACTCTTTAGTCTCTCACTTATGAGCTCATTCAACATAAATCTCGTGAATTTCACTATAAAATACCACATTGGAAAAGAGGTGAGGTCCTAAGGCCTCTAACTCAACTCTCATATAAACACACACGTGACTTAACATTCATCATATCATAATATCATTACAGTTGTATAATTCACTTCAAGCAAATCAACATGCATATTTAGGCTACATGAACTTTTCGATTATCTTATTCAAACAAATGCACACACACACATACACACATATATATATATATACATTCCATAATTTTTTATTAAATTTTCTCATCGCATTTACTTAATCAAATAAGTTAGGCACATAACTTCATATGAATGCCAAAAAAACATGGATGCTTATCACAATATAAACTTTCATTTCGTGTCACTTTTCCACATTTCAAGAATAATTCCCATTGAACTATTGTATTTCGATGGCTATTCGGGTAGTATACCCAAGGCATGCATGTCAACAATCCATCAATTCATATTCAAAAGTGCCCTTTTGACACATATTCATAGAGCACACTCCAGAGCCACATATGATACAGTAGGATTTCTAGTCCCGGCTAAATCCTTTTCATAACATTTATAACATTTTATCCATTTCATAAAATCAGCATAATCCATCGAAATATAATGTTCAACTGGAAAAATGACATTTTACTCATATTTCTCAACTTATGGTTATTTCATTTTGTACATAATCACATACATATCATGAATTCTTATTCATAACTTTCCAAGTTTCAACTTATCACAAACACATTTTCGAATATCTTAGTATCGCTTTCAGCTTTTTCGAAAGTAGCTCGGTTTGAAAGCATCTCTGTCTCAACAAAATAATTTCATCAAATTCAGGAGATAGATATCACACTATCACAGGTTATATATGGCATATATAGCTAGACTCTCGCACATGATAGGTTATTCCAAGAATCGACTAAACCATATCTCTTATACCACTAAATGTAATACCCCTTACTCGTATTCGACATCGGAACAGGGTACGAGGCATTATCGAACTTAAGCATAAGCAAACATACAACACCGAGAGGTAAATTTCCATCCAAATTTAAAACTTTACATTTACATTCACATCGTCCCAAAAACGAGCCTACTAGGCCCAAAACATACATTGGAAGAGGTTTGGGACTAAACTGAGAACTTTAGAAAATTTTACGACACTTAGAGAAGTTTTCATGTTTTAAGAGCCACACACCCGTGTAGTTTGGGACACGCCCATGTGGTTTGGGACACGCCCGTGTCGACAGGCCGTGTGGTCACACATGCCCGTGTCCCTAACCCGTGTAACTCTCTATTTGTCAACCAAGAACAAATTGAAGTCACACAGCTAAGACACATGCCTGTGTCCCGAGGCCATGTCTTTTACACGATTAAGACACACGCCCGTGTCTCTGCCAGTATGGTCGATAGTGAGCATTCTGTTTTGCAAAAATTAAGGTGCAGGGGACACATGACCAGATCACACGCCCATGGGGTTAACCGTGTGTCACACATGGTGTAGACACACACTCTTGTGTCTATCTGTGTGGACAAAAACAAAGCTATTTACCAAGCTATTTTGCCACCCTCACTTGCACATATTTACTTAACATCACATGGCACAAACTCAAGCATGAAGAGCAACCAAATAATTACAACCAAGACAATAACATGTCATTCTCATACAATTTTTAGACATGCTTAAAACATCAACCCTTCCACATCAAATTATGCAAGTTTCCACATTCAAAAATGACATTAGTGCAAATATACTCATAACCAACATTAGACAACTTCCAAGGCTATATACAAAATAAGCCATGAACCATTCACATACTAGTACCATATCAACATCTATCATACACACAACATTTATCATGCCAAAAATCACATTTCCAAGTATTTCACATTCACCAATATCACCAAAGGCATTGACATATATATGGATATACTTAGGCTTTCCACCATGTTACCAATATAAGCCAACTTACATGGCCAAATAGCAAAACAAGCCTTTGATGACTACAAGCCATTACATTGGCTAAAATCAATAAGGACACATATAAGAAATTGACTTAGTCCCTATACATGCCAAAATCTTAAAATACTTGAATTCAACAATACCCAAAATTGATAGCTTGATAGTGTGATAGGATCTCCAGTGATCTCCAACTCGAGCTAGCTTCACAGCACTATAAAATATGGGAAAGGAAGGGGGTAAGCTATATAGCTTAGTAAGTCCGTATGAAAATAATAAGCAATTCTTATTAGGCATTTATCAAGTTCAACAATTTAAACATAAAATAATACCAATTACTATAAATCTCATAGTTATAATTTTATTCAATCACGATGTTTACTCTGTTAACTTAAAAACATAATTTAACATATCTTGGTATTAGCTTAACAACCGTAGTCTCTCTTTCGTAACATATCACAGCACTTAAGAAGTCATTTCAAACCTCATAGTAAACATGCAAATTAAATATGACTATTCACATTTCAAGCATATATTTTAACATCTTTCAATTGTTTAAAACTCATATCTTCCCATAATCATTTCAATAAGCAATTATGCCAATCTTTACTCTTTCTTATATCCGATAGATCGCAACTTAAGTGAATAAAACACGCTATATCATAACTCAATTTGGCCTAAAAGCCAATCACATGGTCTTTAATCGAATTTATCATGAATTTCATACATCACAAGCATAGGCTAATAATCACAAGGTTTCGCAAAAATCATTCTCGTAGAAATCGTCAACTCATAATTTCATGTAGCCAATGTTTATAAACTTTACGTACATACCTATACCAACTCATAACATAGTTGTATACTTTGTCAACTTTGACATACTCTTCGGATTACCAGTTGAACACTTGGAATATTATCGGATACAAAAAAATTCTTGCACATAAGTGCCACATATGTAGCCAATGCTACCTCATATCTCATAACACGTAGGGCTTGCACACGAGCTAATCACGGTCCTACTCACACAAGCTGTCAGTCAAGGCGTCGCTACACTGGCTGCTCACACAAGCTGTCAGGTATCCGCAACACAAGCCGGACTACCTAGCCACTGGTAGGACGTACATGACCAGCACTTGGATTCACATAAATCACATAACTCATGGTTTCCTAGTGACATGTCACTTGTATCCTAAACTATTCCTAAGGTTCAACCGGGATTTTCTCATCGTCGAAAATTCGTTGAATATTTCCATAGAAACAATCATACAATTTATGCAATATTAAGCATTAAATACATAATATAGCATTGCATTATTTACACACAAACTTACCTCAACATAAAAATGGCCAAAAGGACCTAACCGTTAAATACTCGTTTTTGCCCTGTCCTATGTCTGAACCTCATTTTTCTTGATCTATATTATCACATTCAACTTATTTAATAATTTAACTATTCAAATCAGTCCAAAATCACATTATGACAAAAAGTATATTTTTGCCCCTAAAGTTTCATATTTTTACATTTTAGTCCCTAGGCTCGTAAAAAGGTTTTCATCAAATTTTATTCATTACCCAAGCCTAGAAAAACCTTTATTGTACTCAGACTAGCCCACATTTTTCATTAAATCACACTTTTACTACTTATTTTATAACTTTTACAAATAGGTCCTTTTAGGCATTTTTATCGAAAATCACTTAGTAAAAGTCGTTTATCATACACGAAACATATATTTTCTACCATTAGATATCAAAATACACAAATATCCATCATGGGTAAAATTTTAAACTTTGATTATTTCTTAAATTAGTGGTAGAAATAGATAGATCTTGTTACGAGGATTTTAAAAACATAAAAATCATGAAAAATGGGGCTAGAACGGACTTACAATTGAGCTTGGAAGCTTGAAAACCCTAGCCATGGTTTCCCCTTGTGAAATTCGGTCATGAGGTAGAAGATAGACAAAATTTGGCTTTTAATTCATTTAATGACCAAATTACCAAAATACCCTTAATGAAAAAGTTTAAAAACATACATAACCATGTCCACTTTTGTGCAACAACTTAACGAATGGTCTAATTACCATTTAAGGCCCTCCAATTTAAAATATCATAGGAATTAGACACCTTAAGCATGTAGAACTCAACTTTTGCACTTTTTAGAATTTAGTCCTTTTGACTAAATTGAGTGCCCAAACGTCAAAATTTTTGAACGAAACTTTCACGAAATCATTCCATAAAATTGTAGACCATAAAAATATAATAATAATAAATTTTTCTATGTCAGATTTGTGGCGTCGCAGCCACTGTTCTCACTGGACCCAAAATCGGGTTGTTACACTACACATATCCTCATTGCCCTTGTTAGTCATATATTGTATAATAACATCAAAACAATATGGGTTCAACAAAAATCAAGTTTCCATGCACATATGCTTTCCACAACATGTATTCATTTAACATGTATAAATCATCTCTTTATATTACAAGTATAATTTCATATAATTCATCTCGAGTTCAGATTATTTCATATCAGAACTTTACTCATATTACTGAAAATATCAATGTCACATGAGTAATAGTACACTCAAAGTGTACAAATCTATAATAAAAAATGAACATACTCATCAAATAAATTCCTTGTACAAATATCTTTATCTCATGTTGCCATATATCAATTATCATGTATTATCATTTCATGTATTCCAGGCAGATACGTGTAATAACTTGTTTCTTATTCATATCTTCTCATGTCTGGATTGTTACCCGTTGAATTAATTCGGAATATTGATGGATACACAGGTAGTACACTCGAGGTGTACAAATTAGGATCCGTTAATTCATGTCCAATGGTACCCATAAGGTGTAACACCCCATACCCGTAACCCACGCCGGGGCAGAGTACAAGGCATTACCTAACTTAATCTCATGCATACAAACAATCTCGAGTCACTAAGACTCGATCCAAAATAAAACTTTTTCAATTTCTACCGTAAACTTCTTATTGTGGGCCTACGAGGCCCAAATCAACAGTTGGGAACTATTTGAGACCATTTCGGGTCCTTAAACCAACTATGGAAATTATGTCTTTAAAACAGGGTACACACCCATGGGGAAGGGCAAAACGCCCATGGGGAAGGGCAACACGCCTGTGTGACCATCTTGACATGGTTGTGCTGATGGCCCGTGTGGTTCACACGGCCAGACATACGCCCGTGTCAATGGCCCGTGTTCCTCACACGGCCATGACACGCCCGTGTCCTAGTTCATGTGTAAAAACATGGACATTTTGTTTCTGACGTCAGTATACTCAGAATGTCGCACGGTCATGGCACACACCCGTGTACTAGGCCGTATCCTCCACACAGCTACGACACACGGCCGTGTCTCTGTCTGTGTGTTTATTACTATGCATTCTGACTTGAATTTTTTACGTGCAGGGGACACACAGTTGAACTACACACCTATTGGGCAGACCGTGTGTCACACACAGCCTAGACACACGCTCATGTGTCTACCCATGTGGATAATATAAGGCTATTTACCAAGCCTCATTTCCACCCTTATATACCTAGTTCCATACAAATACCAATCCATACCAAAATAAGCACAATTCATATGACCAAATCAACCACAATAAACATTCATTTATAAGGCAAATTACTTAACTATGGAAATAACATCTTTGCATATAATCAAAATGAATATTAGCCACCATTCAAGGCTTAATACGAAATGAAGGGTTTCTAACCCAAGCCAACACATTTGGCCAATTCTCAAAGACACAAAATATTAAAGTTTAAACCCTATACATGCCATATTCAAAAATATAAATCCAACTATACCGAAAGCTTCGGATGATAGTGTGATTGATATCTCTGACTTCCGGTGATCCTTGAGCTAATTAGGCGGCACTAAAAGATAGTGGAAAGGAAGAGGGAGTAAGCATAAAAGCTTAGTAAGTTGCATATAAATAAATATACAACAACAAATTCGTCAATGATCACCATGCTCATAACACCAAGGTAGGCATAAGCATAACTTACTCATTACCATCTATACAAGTCACATATTCTATATTGAGCTCGTTTCTCATACGTACCAATTAGGTACCTGTACCACTCAACACAAGGTTATACTTTCTTATTAACTCATAATTATAGCTTTTGCCGTTGAACCATTCAGAATGCTACCGGATATTTCATAAGCCTCAAACATGGGGTAAGGTGCCTATGCCATGTCCCAGGCATGGTCTTACACTAGTTCTCACATATCCGTGCCGATGCTATGTCCCAGACATGGTCTTACACTGACACATCTCGTAGCCGATGCATGTCCCAGACATGTCTTACACTGGCTTACGTCTCAAGGCTGATGCATGTCCCAGACATGTCTTACACTAGCACTTGTCTCAATGCTGATGCCATGCCCCAGACATGGTCTTAGACTGGCTCTCATGATGTGGCCGATGCATGTCCCAGACATGTCTTACACTAGCTCACACAAGTGACCCAAATGTCACGGCATGAATATTCGGTTTATTTTCTAAGGTCCCAACGAGAATTCTACTATCTCATTATCATTATGCATTCTCAATTCACAATCAAGCAATTCGTGCTATATTCATTCCATGACAATTCAAACACATATATTATCAATGTAGTTGTATTGTTTACATACAACTTACCTTGGATTACAAAATGCACTCGACTAGTCAGTTTAGTCGATTCGCTTGGCCTTCCCCCGGTCTAGGTTTGGATTTGGAAAATCTTGATCTATAATAGCAAAATGCACTTATTTAGTCACTAAACACAATTAGGCAATCTAAAATTCACATCTTAGGTAAAATGACCTTTTTGCCCCTAGACCTTGGCAAAATGACCATTTTGCCCCTATGCTCGAAAATTGATTTTTATCAAATTTATCTATATCTCAAGCCTAGTCAAACCCTTTATACTATTGTAGCAACTTCAAATTCTCACCATTTCACATACTTATCAACTATTTTACAACTTATGCAAAATAGTCCCTTTAGGTGTTTTCCATGGAAACTCTTTCACAAAAGTTGTTTATAACAGTACTAAGACTCACATTCTTCCATAAAAAATTAGCAAAAATAAAAAATCCTTTCATGGCAAAACCTTAAACTTTTAACCATTTTGCAAAATAGACCCATCATTAGAAAGCCTATGCTTCAAGGAGTCCAAAAATGTAAAAATCATTAAAATGAGCTATCAAAATCACTTACTTGAGAGGGCTAAAAGTTGCTGAAATTTTAAAGTTTTCAAACCCCAACAATGGCTGATAATTTTGTCTAAGAAGAAGAGAGAATGAAAAGATAAAACCTTTTTGTTTTAATAAAATAAAACTAGTCAAAATTGGTGACCAAATTTCACCTACTTTTGACAATTTTGTCTCCTCTAAAACTCCATGGTCGGCTATACCTATACTCAAAGGCTTATTTGCCTTTTAAAAACTTCAAATTTTAGTTCCATGGAAATTTAACATATTTAGCTGTCAATTTAGGACTTTTTCATTTTATTCGATTTAGTCCTTTTTCTCAATTGGACTCACAACCGTCAAAATTAACTTACCAAATTTTTCATGCACTAATATAATCATGCTATGACTCCATAATAATAAAATAATTTTTTCTAGCTTCAAATTTGTGGTCCCGAGACCACTGTTCCACTAGGCCCTAAATCGGGCTGTTACATAAGGTACTATCTCAAAGAGTACACTCTCGAGCCACACATGTATACAATAGGATTACTAGTCTAGGCTAAATCCTTTTTATGACACATGCTCTAAGGAGTTTGATCTAGATTACCCGTCCGAGCTAAATCCAATCCATAACATATGCTTGAGAGGACTTATATAAGGATTACCCGTCTGGGCTAAATCTTTTCTATAATGAGGTCAATAGGATTACTCGTCCGAGCTAAATCCCGTCAGCAACAAATGTAGGACCTCATTCATTTCGAGAAATGACATATCCATCGATTTTCCATTTATTTAACCAGGATTTAAAAATTTTTCAAGTGTTATCGGGCATGTGATTATTTCATACATCCATAACATTCATATAATTCAAATAAGCACATTCCACATTCATTTCAAGCATATAAGTAACATTTTTATCATTTATCATTTATCGGGCATTATTATTAATCGGGCTTTGTCAGATATATTTTCAATGTCATATATATATGATATTTATACATTTCACAAACAAAAAATTTAATTCAAGCATATAAATATACACAATTTAGCTACACGAACTTACCTCGACAATGTTTATGTACGTAAAATCTACTAATCCAACATTTTCCTCTTTCCTCATTCTAGCTCTGAATTTGGTCTATCCGGATCTATACGAGTAAATTTTACATCAATTTATCACATTTCATATTCAAGTGGACTCAATTTACATCGTAGGAAAAATTACCATTTTGCCCCTAACTTTTCCATAAATTCCCATTTCGTCCCTAGGCTCGGAAAATGAAATTTATGCAATTTATTCCTTATTTCGAGCCTAACCGAAATTTATATACTACATTTATAGCACATACATTTCACAAATTTTAGAATTTTCCATGGGTTTTTTTTCACTTTTTCATTTTAGTCCCTAAATCAAGTTTCTATCAAAAATTGCTTTGTAAAAGTTTTTTATCTATCAACAACCTTTCATTTTCTACCATAAATTTTATATTTCCATCATATTCATCCATGATCCAAATTTCATACTTTGATAACTTTTCAAATTAATCCCCCAAATAGATAGATTAGACTATCCTAGTTTCAAAAATATAAAAATTATCAAAACTGAGGCTTGATTACTTACCCAAATAAGCTTGATAAGTCTTCTTCCTCTCTCCTAGGGTTTCTATAGAAATATTTGGGGAAGATGATACGAAATTATTTTCTTTTGCATTTAATTAAATTGTCATTTAATAACTTTTCATCTTTCCAATTTAGTCCTTAGTCTTTTTTTATTTTTCCATGGATGAGTCATACCAAAATATCTACATACTTTCTTTAATGGTCTAATTACCATATAAGGACTTAATTTTTGAATTCCATTGTCATTTGATCCTTCTAGCTACTAGAATCCAACTTTTTCATTTTATGCAATTTGGTCCTTCCGTAATTAAACACATAATCGGTAAAATTTTCTTATCAAAATTTTCACATGAAATTTTTAATATAGTACGAATTTTATAATAAAATAAAAATATTATATTTTTGGCTCGAATTTATGGTCTCGAAACTACTGTTCTGATTTCACCGAAAATTGGCTGTTACATACAGGGACTGTGAAAAGAATTATTTATGAATGCAATTAAGAACACTTTGGTGAAGAAAAATATTTTGATTTGAGGAGGTGATTAAAAACTAAGATTTGTAACTAAGTAAAATAAATAAAGAGAAAATAAAAGTTTCAATGCACGATTTCAAAAGATGATTTTAATCAAGATTACATAATTGTGTTAGATTAATTACATTTCTTAACTTATAATTGTGTTGCTATGAATCTGAAAAGTATAAAGTATGTGGTAACCAACCTAGAGTCGAAGATATTACTGTATGAGTTTGTCGGGAATGTGTAAAATGAGATGCATGTTAAGTTTAGTGTAAATGCATTAAAGGTTTGATAAGTGAGTCTGTGTTTGTCTCCGCGAAGTTGTCCAAAAGGTCCGTTTGGGGCTTTAAACACAATCTTTGAAAGGAAAAGTCCATGGCCATGACACCATATTGTGTAAGACCATAACTGGTGGGCTATGGCATCGTATGGAAATAACTAAAGGAATGTTATTACCTAAGGGGGGTTCTCTGCGTGACCTAGGATGATGAAGGGCAAACCTCACAAAATGTGAGTTTAGGCGAATCCCTATCGTGAACATGCCAGAAAATTAAAACGCTTATGGAAATTTATGGAATAAAGAAAAGAACGTCTTTGTGGCGCACACAAAAGTATAACCCTTGTAGAAAACATCTAAAAGGAATATCTTTGTGGTAGACTCTGAAAGAAAGAAATGGTGTTCCTGAAGAGCTCTAAAGGGATGTTATGTGTGGTGAAAACTGAAGGTATAGTATGTTTGGCAAACTCTGAGGAAACAATAGGTATAATGATCCCTGAAGGAAAAGCCCTTGTGGCATATCATGTTACACTTTCGATAAGATAATCCAATGAGTTTCTTTTGTGGTAAGCCCCATATAAGTTGTTGGGGCAGATTTTGTAACAACTCGTTTTTAGTGATGTCAAAAATAGTGGTTTTGAAACCACGAATATGATGATCAAGTTAGTACTTTAATAGTTATTTAATTGTTACGAGTATATATTAGGGTCGTATTAAAATTTGATTAAGAAATTTTAATATTTAAATAGTTAATTAAGTGAAAAGAACTAAATCGAAAAAGGTGAAAAAGTTGGTTTCTATTAGTTAAAAGGGCTAAATGATTATGGAAATGTAAACTAAAGGATGTAGATAGTAATAATACCATATTTTAAGTTAGTGGATGTTTTGTGGATTGGTTTTGTTGCAATTCTAATGATTTTAAAAGGTTAAATAAGTAATTAAATAAATGGTAAATTAAATGAAAGGATGGTAAATGGTGTTATCATCTTCTTCACATTCTTTTTGTTACCAACCAAAAAAAAGAAAAAATAGCAAAGGGGAAGTTTCGGCCAAGCTATCTAAGGGTGCATGTGAGTGATTTTAATCCTATTTTTAATTATTTTTATGTTTTTGTTATCGTTTTAGCTAAATTTAGCTTGCTAGGGGTAAATTCGTAAAATTGTTAAAAGCTAGGGACTTGCCATAAATTATTTGGAAGTGTTTGTGAATTTAGTTGATAGATTATTATGTTTGGTTGTTAAATAGATACATTTTGTTAAGTGATTTTTGCCGATTTTAAGGTCTAGGGACTTAATTATGAAAATGGTAAAATTAAAGGAAAATGTTATGAAATAATAGACAATATAGGCTATGTTGGACCCTAGGAAAAAGCTGTTAGCATTGTATTTCATTAATTGTGATTAAATTGTAAATTTCGGTTTTAGAGACTAAATTGTGTAAAAGTTAAAATGCTAGGGTTAATTTTGTAAATCCACATTGAAATGGGCTATAAGCTAGAATGAAATATTTTAAAACTATATGAACAATTTAATTGAATGACATCATTATTTAGATCAAGAAAAGTAGTGGAGTAGTCATTGGTCTCGTTTTGGAGTCGGTTTTACCAAGGTAAGTTTGTATTAAAATTAAAATATGTCATTTGATTTTTAGAAGTGAATTGATATTTATATATGTCTATAAAGTGGTATTTAAATTTGTTAAATTACAGAAAGGAAAATATTATGATTGAAAGATATTAGGGCAATTTAATCGAAAAGGAAAAGACCATAGTTAAATGATACTATGGCTTTGGTTTGGAATTGAGTAAGACCTTGGTTGAAAGATACCATTACATCCTTGAAACCATGAGAGGTTGAAAAAGATCTCAATGAAAAGGTCGAAAAAGATACTGTGACAGCCCTAATTTGACCCTAGTCGAAAAGTGGTTTCGGGACCACAAAAACTGAGTTATAAAAATAATTATAAGTTATATTTCATGTTTATGAAGTGAGTATATACATATGTGAAAGTTTCAAGCTTTGATTTGGTCATTTGCAAGTGAATTTATTCAATAGGACTTATGTGTGGCACTTCTGAAATGTGATAGGTTAATTTATAATGGTTTATTAATGCATGTGTTTAAAAGAATGGTTTTGCATGTTAAATTACCCATTTCTAGATAGTGGCCGGCCATGTTACTAGTTATAATATAAAACATGAATTTTCTATTAACTTTATTTTAGTTAAATGGCATAATATCATGTAATAATATTATAAAAAAAATACAAAGTGGGTGAAAAAAACAAAGTGTTCACCTTGTTCTCTCAAAGCCGAAAGTAAAGAGGAATTGGGGAGAAAAGAACCATTCGGTCATCTTAGGTTTTCATTAAGGTAAGAAATGCTTGTCAATTCTTGAAATTTTAGTTAAATTTGAGTTAGTTACCAAGTTCTTTATGTAACCCATGTTAAAAAATTTTGATTTTGGGATGATTAGAACTTTCGGCCATAGTAGTTTTTGAAGGTTAAGGTTGTTGTTTCATGCTAAATTGGATGAATAATGGTAGATAGGTGTTTGAACTAAACTAATGATCAAATAGATGCATAGATACTAAGTGGGAAGAATCGGCTATCATGTTTGATACTATTGCCGAATATGAAAATGTTACTAAGTGGGAAGAATCGGCTATCATGTTTGATACTATTGCCGAATATGAAAATGTTATACTTGAGTAATGTATGTGTTTTGAGTTGATATTATGAAAAGAATGCTTAAATGTGTTATAACCAGTTAGGTGTTAAATTAAAGGTTGCTAAAATTCCATTGTTTTAGCCGAATATGTGTTTGACTAAAGAAGAATTTGTTGAAGAATGTATGTGAACATGGCAAGTGTATTCGGCTTAGTGCATAAATGATATGAAAATTTTGGAATTTATTTTTGATTATGTGTATGTATGACCAAATATAGTCGGCCACATGAGTAATATAAGTACATGATGTTATATTATAATTATTGAGCTTAAGTATATGGGTGCATGTATATGTGGTCATATAATGACGTTTTGGTTTTGAAAGTTGAATGATGAATTGTTATTTAAATTATATGAACATTCGGAAAAGGTAGCCATGGTGTATAAAATTGTATTATTTATGAAATTTGTAAGTTTAAAATTAGTTGTGGTAATGATAAATTATAATAAAATGAGTCTAATATGTGATTGTCGAATGTGATTAATAAGCAAACATTATTGGTCAAAATATTGAACACTTCTATTTGTATTCATTAAGCTCAAGAGCAAGGGGGATCAAAGTTGGATAGGGGAAAAGAGAAAGCAATAGAGTAATCAATCCACAACCGTTCCAATATACCGAGGTAAGCTTTTAAGTAGTCTCCTCTAGTATACATAATTGATGATGCCTATAAGAATATGGTAGATGAATCGAAATTTTTGGTTTGCACTTGAATAAAACTATTTATTAATTAATGTGAGTATGCGGCTCATAGTGAGGGTCATTTTGAGTTAAGCTGTAATAGTGATGTGAATATGTGATTTTGAGTATAACTTTGGAGTTGAAATGTGAATGATGATATGTATATTGAGACAAATATCCGGACATGAGGTCCGCAGGCTATATGCTAGAATCTATCTGGACATGAGGTCCGCAGGCTATATGCTAGAATCTATCTGGACATGAGGTCCGCAGGATATATGCTAGAATCTATCCGGACATGAGGTCCGTAGGCTATATGCTAGAATCTATCCAGACTTGAGGTCTGTAGGCTACGTGCTGGAAAAATGTCTGGGCTAAGGACCCGCAGGCCCTTGCTGGCAATGTATTCCGAGCTTAAAGATTTAACAGAACCGATGCTAGTAATGTAAGTAAGATTGTAATTTCGAATGTCCGTGGTAAACATTGTTGCTTAAGTACCATATAGTTTACATGTTAATGTTCGCATTACAAACTCATATTTGAATTGATTTCTATACGAATTACTAGTATCAAAGTACGGTATATATATGTGTGTGAATTAATTTGATAATTGAGGATAAGATAATGGTATAATTGGTTAGTGTTAGTTATCATATGAAAGAATATGATTAAAGATAATAGTATAAGCTTTGTAATTAGTGAATATGTGTTAGAAATTTTTATATATATATATGTACATACATATTCGGTCAAATGGTAACCAATTTGAATGTTAGTATGTGATTTTAAGTACTCGATTTAAATAATAAGTTTTAAATTGTTTGTATTACTTAAAACTTACTAAGTATCAATATGCTCACTCTGCTGCCTTAATTCTTTGTTTAATAGATTTCGCAAAATCAACTACGGTTCAGAGGATCTCAAAGTCAAAGTCGTTTACACTATCTAAACTTTTGGTACTCTAGTAGTTAAAATTTGATAATGGCATGTATAGGCTTGACTTTTTGTTGTTAAATAATTATCTTTTTGATGATGTATATATGTGTAGCCATGCGAAAATGGCTTGATAAGTTACTATATGTGTTCCAAATGGTTAAGCTGAATGTGTGGTTGAGATTTAATTAATGTTTTCAATGTTTGATATGAATTGAATGTTTGATGTGAATTGAACTTAAGAATGAATCACTATACCTAGTTATCTTGATATGACTCTTTTGTATATGGTAATACTCTTTAACCCTCCGGCGACGGGTATGGGTTAAGGGTGTTACAGATACCATTGAAAAGGTTAAAAGGATATCCATGAAATGCTTATTATATCAATGTTCTCGAATAGTTTATACGAATAAGAAATTATGAATGCGTAGTTGAGGTTTGAGATCATGGATGTTTATGTAAAGAAATTTCTTAAATAAATTATGTTTTCATGAATTAGAACTTACTAAGCATATCGTGCTTACGTGTTGTGTTTTTCTTGTAGATTTCGTGAATCCTAGTAGATCGAAAGTTCAAGTTGGCGCATACACACTATCCATCTATTCTTTGGTGGACATTTAGAGTTGTTTTGGAACTAGGTTATGAATGGCATGTATTAGGACTTTTGGTTAGTTTGTCCATGTATTTTTGTGTTTGATACTTAGTTTGGTGACATTTTTTTGTTATGTATATATATGTCTAGTACCTTGATCAAGCAAATTACTTGTAAGTATTTTAGGTCTTTTGCTTAATGTTCTAGATGATGTATATATATAAGTTGTTAGATGTGAATGGAATGTTTGAGTAGTTCTAAATAGGTGCAATTAGGGTGATAGTTGGAATTGTAATTTTGGTTGATTGGAAAATTGGTTATGTAATTATTTTTCTCATGATGAATCTAAATATCATTTGGTTTGATGTTTTATTAGTATTTGGTTTTAGTTCATTTTGGCTTATAAATTGTCGTGTTAATGAGGGCACACTGGTTAAGCACCTAGGTTAATTGATATTTGGTATGTTTTGATGTATTTGAATGTGTTTAACCTTATGAAAGTATCTTGAATTGGTTTGGTTTGGTGTCAAAGCCATTGGGTTTGAATTACCTTGCATTAGGGGTAATTTTTTGTGCACACAACCTAGGATACAGGTTGCAACACGATCGTGTGCTGTACAAGATCTCTTTACATGGCCATGTGATCTAAGTTAGTGTGTCACACGATCTGGAGCATGGTCTTGGACACTACCTTTGATACAACCATGTGACCCAACATCGAATCAAACACGGTCTAACACATGGCTTGCGACATGACTGTGTGAGAGTATTTCGAATGTCACACGGCTTGGCACACAATCTGAGACATAGCCGTGTGAAATCATTTCAAAATTTAAACTATATGTCGTACGATTGGCTACTCGACCATGTCTCTATGCCACATGGCCTAGGCTATGTCACACGGCCCAGGCTATTAGATTTAATGGTATCAGAGCTACGATTTGGTTAATTCTTGGACTAAATGTAGTAAGTATAGAGTCTAGAAATACATGTCAATATATAACCTGTGATAGTGTGATGTCTCCTGACTTAATTGTTATTGATATAGATCAAAGATGACTTCTGAACATAATCAATCTACTTTTGATGAAGCTGAAAATAATCTACCAGCTCCGATTCAGGGAATAGTTCACAGTGAATCTATTTCTGGTGGACGAGGGAGTGAGGCACGTGAAGCTTTCTTTAATATGATATCGGAATGATTTACCGACTTTATGCGAACTAATCCGATGGCTCATCGACCTCCAGCTACTCTTGTACAAGTATTGATTCCCCTTATTCCATAAAGTACGAAACAACGTGTAAACAAGCCTTTTGTTGATAAAATTTGCAAATACGGGGCTAAAGAATTTCGTTGTAAGGTTGAAAACGATTTAGAAAATTAAATTCTGGTTAGAAAATACTATCCGAGTCTTCATCGAGTTAACGTGTTCTTCAAATGATTGCTTGAAGCGTGCAATTTCTTTGTTGAAAGACGAGGTATATCAATGGTGGAATACCTTGATAGCAGCGGTACCGAACGATCGTGTAAATTGGGATTTCTTTCAAACAGAGTTCAAAAGGAAATATGTTAGCCAACAATATCTCGATAAGAAATGGAAAGAGTTTCTTGATCTGAAGCAAGACGATAAAATGATAGTTTAATATGAGAGGGAATTTGTTAGGCTTAGTAAGTATGCTCAAGAATGTATTCCATCTAAAGCAGTTATGTGCAGCCCATTTGAAGAGGGTTTAAATAAAGACATCCAATTACTTGTCGGGATTCTGGAGTTGAAAGAATCTGTTGTGTTAGTAGATCAGGCGCAAAAAGCGGAAGATCTTAGCAAATAAAAGAAAAAGGAAGACTCAAAATTTCGGGACTCTAGTAAAAGACAACTAAGAAAGATCGAATGAAGCAAGGTAAAAGAATTTCGTAACCGTACATCAGCTTCATCCAAATTTTTTGTGAGAGATCAAGGGAAGCAAGCTAGCTCAAGACCACAGGTTACCTCTGTAGCTAGTGTTGGCAGTGTTCGTAACATAAATAAGCCAGATCGTCAGCAATGTGGTAGGAAATATTTTGAAGAGTTCCTTGCAAAGGAAGGGTTATGTTTTAAATGTGGCTCATTCGATCACTTTCTCTGTGATTGCCTAGACTTATCCAATAGAGTTAAAACTCAAAATGTTTGATCAGGGAATGCGCCTTATAAAGGTAGGCCACCGAAGAATAGTGGAGATACGGGAGTTAACCAAAGTGGCACTAAAGGCA
Organism: Gossypium anomalum; assembly: GCA_025698475.1. NCBI lineage: Eukaryota > Viridiplantae > Streptophyta > Magnoliopsida > Malvales > Malvaceae > Gossypium > Gossypium anomalum. The sequence goes on from CM046963.1 coordinate 49,649,524, forward strand.
CTACAGTTCGTTCTGAAGCATGAGCACCAGCTAGGGCTTATGTAATTCGAGCTCGGGAAGATAGTTCTGCACCTGATGTGGTTGCTGTTACATTTTCTCTTTTTGATGTTACTATTTATGCTTTGATTGATTCGAGGTCAACCTATTCGTATATATGCACTGAAAAAATTGTAGAAATTGTTAGGTCAGTATGTGTTAGTTGACAAAGTTTGTAGAAATTATCCCCTGAAGATTTGAGATAGCAACTTTCTAGCTGATTTGATGCTGTTACTATTTGATGAATTCGATGTTATTCTTAGCATGAATTGGTTGACTTTGCATGATGAGGTAGCGAATTGTAGACAGAAAAAAATTATTTTAACATGTCAGAATGGTGAAACAGTTAGTGTTGAACCGGACAGAATAAACAGTGTCACCAATATTATTTTTGCTTTGGCAGCTCAGAAAATCATTTGAAAAGGGTGTGAGGCGTACCAGGGTTTAAGAATCAAAGTTGGAATTAGTTTCGATTGTTAGTGATTTTGCGGATGTTTTTCCTGAGGAATTGCCAGGATTACCACCAATTAGAGAGGTTGAATTTGCTATCGAGTTTGTACCAGAAACTTCTCTGATTTTGATTCTTCCATGTAGAATAGCACCGACTAAATTAAAAGATTTGAAAGCATAGTTATAAGAGTTTACAGATAAAGGATTTGTTCAGCCATGTTTTTCTCCCTGAGGTGCACCTGTATTATTTGTTAAGAAAAAAGATGGGTCGATACGGTTGTGTATTGATTATCGATAGCTTAGTAAAGTCAAAATCAAGAACAAGTATCCGTTTCCTCGTATTGATGATTTATTTGATCAGTTGAAAGGTGCAACGATATTTTCTAAAATAGATCTTCGCTCTGGATGTTTTCATCTTCGAGTTAAAGATTCTGATGTGCTGAAAAAAACTTTTAGAACTAGGTACGAACATTATGAATTTTTAGTTATGCCATTTGGTTTAACAAAAGCACCTACTGTTTGTGATTAGACAAGTTTGTCATTTTTTTTATTGATGATATTTTATTTATTCCCGAGATGAGATTGAGCATGCCCAACATTTGAGAATTATATTGCAGATTTTGCACGATAAACATTTATTTCCAAAATTCAATAAATGTGAATTCTTGCTTTGAGTAGTCGAATTTTTAGGACATGTAGTATCATCAGATGGCATTAGAGTGGATCCAAGCAAAATATCAACTATTTTATACTAGAAGCCTCTAAAAAATGTCACTAAAATAAAAAAATTTTGGGTTTGGCCGGGTATTATCGATGATTTGTTAAATATTTTTTGATGATTTCTTCACCATTGATGATGCTACTTCAAAAAGATTTAAAACTTGTTTGGCCCGATAAATGTCAGTAGAGCTTTAATCAGTTGAAAATGATGTTAACTGAAGCCCCTGTATTGATTCAACCAGAGTCCGACAAAGAGTTTGTGATTTATAGCTATGCTTCACTTAATGGTTTGGATGTGTTTTGATGCAAGAAGGCAAAGTTGTAACTTATGCTTCCCGCTAGTTAAAACCGTATGATAGAAACTACACGGCACATGATTTAGAACTGGCACCTATTGTGTTTCTTTAAAAATTTGGCGACACTATCTGTATGGAGAAAAATGTCACATTTTCACTGACTACAAAAGCTTGAAATATTTGAAGTCCCAAAAAAAGGTAAACTTGCGACAACGTAGATGGTTGGAGCTGTTAATATACTATGATATGATTATTGACTATCACCCTAGGAAAACTAATATTGTTGTGGATGCTCTGAGTCAAAAGTCATTATTCTCTTTGAGAGCTTTAAATACTCAATTGACGCTTGTTGATGACAGTTCTATTCTAGATAAATTAAAAGCTAAATCGACGTTTTTGCAACAGATTTGCGAAGTTTAGAAAAAAGACTCTAAGTTGATTGCTAAATGACAATAGATTGAAAAGACATCAGATTTAGATTTTTGCATTGGCACAAATGATAGTTTTTAGTTTCAAAACAGATTTTGTGTTTCGAAAAATTCTAAAATTAAACGGAAGATTCAAAAGGAAGCTCACAACATCAGTTACTTGATTCATCCTAGTAGTAATAAAATGTACGGTGATTTGAAACAAATGTACTAGTGGCTAGGTATGAAATGCGAGATCTTGGAATTCGTATCGAAGTGTTTGATCTATCAGCTAGTTAAAGCCGAGCATTAGGTACCTTCAGGATTTCTTCAGCCTGTTATGATTCCTGAGTGGAAATGAGAACATGTTACCATAGATTTCATGTCAGGGTTATCGTTATCTCCAAGGAAAAAAGATGTCATATGGGTAGTTGTGGATCGCTTGACAAAATCTACACATTTTATTCTGATACATATGGATTATTCACTGGAGAGATTGATTGAGTTATATGTTGTTGATATTGACAGGTTACACGAGGTGTCATTGTCGATTATTTCCGATCAGGATCTACGATTTACTTTTAGATTCTGGAGTAAATTACACGAAGCTCTGGGTACCAAATTGCATTTTTAGTACCGTATTTCATCCACAGATAGATGGCCAATCTGAGCGAGTGATTCAGATACTCGAAGATATGTTCATTGTTGTATTCTGGAATTCAAAGGTAGCTGGGAAAAATTTCTTCCGTTAGTTGAATTTGCATATAATAATAGTTACCAGTCAAGTATTAAAATGGCTTTGTACGAAGCTTTGTATGGTCGAAAGTGTAGAACTCCATTATACTAGACTGAATTGAGTGAGAAAAAGCTTTTTGGAATTGATCTAATTAGTGAAACCGAAGAAAATGTTAAGGTGATACGAGATTGTTTGAAAGCTGCTTCCGTTGTCAAAAATCATATGTTGATTTGAAAATGAAAGACATTGAATTTCAGGTCAGTGATAGAGTGCTTCTGAAAGTATCACCCTAGAAAAACGTTCTTTGCTTTGGTCAAAAAGGAAATCTTAATTCGCATTTCATTGGGCCGTATGAGATTATTGAAAGAATTGGGTCGATAGCTTACTGTTTAGCTTTACTGATAGAATTAGAGAAAATTCATAACGTCTTCTATGCATCAATGTTGCGACGGTACATATTGACCCCTCACACATGATTTTACCAGCTGAGATAAATTAAACTTGATATGTTGTATAGTGAGGAACCGGCTAGAGTTTTGGCTGGGTAGTCAAAGAGTTGAGAAATAAATGCATAGCTTTAGTTAAATCTCTTTGGCAATGTCATGGGATTAAGGAAGCCAACTGAGAACCAAAAGAAGCTATAAAAGTGCAATACCGAATCTATTAAGATTTTCAAGCACGAAAATTCCTTTAGGGGAGAGAGTTGTAACAGCCTGTTTTCAATGGTGTCGAAAAAAGTGGGTTCGGAACCACAAATCCAATAATTAAGTTAGTATTTTAATATTTATTTAATGTTTACAAGTATTTATTAGGGTCGAATTAAATTTTGATTAAGAAATTTTAATGTTTAAATAGTTAATTAAGTGAAAAGGACTAAATCGAAAAAGGTGCAAAAGTTGGTTTTTGTTAGTTAAAAGGGCTAAATGATTATGGAAATGTAAAATAAAGGATTTAAATAATCATAATACAATATCTTAAGTTAGGGGATGTTTACGGATTGGTTTTGTTGTAATTCTAATTATTTTAAAAGGCTAAATAAGTAGTTAAAAAAATAGTAAATTAAATGAATGGATGGTAAATGGTGTTATCATCTTCTTCCCATTCTTTTTGTTACCAACCAAAAATAAGAAACCATAGCCAAGGGGAAGTTTTGGCTAAGCTATCTTAGGGTGCATGTGAGTGATTTTGGTCCTGTTTTTAATGATTTTTATATTTTTGTTATCATTTTAGCTTAATTTAGCTTGCCTGGGGTTCAATTCATAAAAATTTTAAAATTCTAAGCACTTGCCATGAACAATTTGCAAGTGTTTGTAAATTTAATTGATAGATTACTAAGTTTGGTAGTTAAATAGATACATTTTGTTAAGTGATTTTTGATAATTTTAAGGTTTGGAGACTTAATTATGAAAATGGTAAAATTTAAGGAAAACATTATTAAATAATGGACAATATAGGCTATATTGGACCTTAGGAAAAATCAGTTAGCATGGTATTTCATTAATTGTGATTAAATTGTGAATTTCGGGTTTAGGGACTAAATTGTGTAAAATTTAAAATGCTAGGGTTAATTTTTTAAATTCGCATTGAAATGGGCTATAAGCTAGAATGAATTATTTTTAAACTATATGAACAATCTAATTGAATGAAATTATTATTTAGATCAAGAAATGAACCAAACAGCCGCTGGTCTCATGTTGGAGTTTGTTCTACCAAGTTCGTATTTAAATTAAAACATTTCATTTGATTTTTCGAAGTGAATTGATATTTATACATGTCTATCAACTGATATTTAAATTTTTTGAATTGCGAAAAGGAAAAGTCTGTGATTGCAAGATATCATGGCAATTTAATAGAAAAGGAAAAGACTATAGTTAAATGATATTATTGCACCGTTTCGGAATTGAGTAAGACCTTGGTTGAAAGATACCATGGCATCTTCAAAGTAATGAAAAGGTCGAAAAGGATATCAATGAAATGGTTATTATATCAATGTTCTCGAGTAGGTTATGCGCATAAGAAATTATGAATGCATGGTTAAGGTTTGAGATCATGGATGTTTATGTAAAGCAATTTATTAAATAAATTATGTTTTCAAGAATTCAAATTTACTAGGCATATCATGCTTATGTGTTGTGTTTTTCTTGTAGATTTCGTGAAGCCTAGTAGATCAAAAGTTCAAGTTGGAGCATATACGCTATCCATCTCTTCTTTGGTAAACATTTTGAGTTGTTTTGGAACTTGGTTATGAATGACATGTATTAGTTTTATCATGTTATTTGAGTTTGATACTTAGTTTGGTGACAATTTGTGGTTATTTATATATATATATGTGTGTGTGTGTGTGTGTGTGTGTGTGTGTAGTACCTTGATCAAATGAATTACTTGTAAGTATTTTAGGTCTTTTGTTTAATGTTCTAGATGATGTATATATATATATATATGTTGTTGGTTGTGAATGAAATGTTTGAGTAGTTTTAAATAGGTGCAATTAGGGTGATAGTTGGAATTGTAATTTTGGTTGATTGGCAAATTGGTTATGTGATTATTTTGCTCATGATGAATCTAAATATCATTTGGTTTGATGTTTGATTAGTATTTGGTTTTGGTTCATTTTGGCTTATAAATTGTGCTGCCAATGAGGGCAATTTGGTCAGGCATCTAGGTTGATTGATTTTTTGTATTTTTTTTTTTTGATGTCTTTGAATGTGTTTAACCTTATGAAAGTATCTTGAATTGGTTTGGTTTGGTTCTCAATCCATTGGATTTGAATTAGCTTGCATTAGGGGTAATTTTTTGTGCACACGGCTTGAGATATAGGCTACCACACAGCCATGTGTTGCACACGATCTCTTTACACGAGCGTGTGATCTAACTCAGTGTGCCACACGGTCTAGGACACGGCGTGCGTGTAACACCCTAAACCCGATCAGGGCAGACCGGCCCAAATTCGAAGCTTTACATTAGCCTCCCAATTATAAGCCAATTTTAAATATTTTCTAGGTAATTTAACTTAAGGGCATTTTTGTCATTTTACTACCTATGGTAAAACTAACATAATTTTAGATCTAAACATTTATTGACCTTATATTAGTCAAAATTATGCAACCCTAAAAATTTCAGCTTAAATTGAGTTCGTACTCTATGTCTAATTCAAGTTTTACTATTAGGGACTAAATTATAATAAATATAATCTATCAGGACCTACTCTAATTTAAAAATTAAGTGTATTTCTATCGAATTTTAGCCATTACGAGACTAATCCTAAATTTTAACCAAGTTTCCCTATCATCTAGGGCTCTAATTAGACTAATCAAATTCCAGGACTAAATTGTAACTTAAATAAATTATAATACCAACCTAAAAAGACAAATTCAAACCCCCAAAAACCCACACAGTTGTGTCCCCTAGACCATGTTTCATTAAATGCCTGTGTTCGTCTCATGGAAAACTTTTTGGCAGATCGCACAGCCCATGTGGAAATCCTACAAGCCCGTGTGTGATATCTCCAGTTTCCACACACTCGTGTCACTTGCCCACATGCCCGTGTGCAACCCCTCACACACCCATGTGGACAGGCACATGCCTATGTGAAAGCCACTGCACTTATTCTTGCAAAAAACTCGTTTCAAAACCTGATTTTGAATATTTTAATGGCCAATTAAACTTGATTTAACTACGATTAATTAACATATAAATACATACACCCTCAATTGAATTTATAGACATCAATTAAGCCTTAATTAAATAGAATTAGGCAATCAATTTCATGCATAACAAACACTGAATAAATCAAACAAGTGGCGTACCTTAGTCGCTAGTAAACCACTCCATGGAAGCTTCATTTGATCAATCGTTAGTAAAAATTTCATTCTTCACACACCGTGTTATCAATCACGGTGTTATCAAGCAACCATACACCGTAAATTATTCAATAAATGAACTCAAACATGCCTCAAAATTAATATAAAACCACCCAAAATAAATGTCCAAAGTCCAAATACAACCAAAATCAAACTAATTTATGGCAGCTCCATGATGCCCGATTACAGTCTCTAAAATGTGTAATAAAGTATCTACCAAGCCTAAACCTCTTGGAACTCTATTACTCGGCTCCTCAGCTCCTCAATCCTGACGATATCTACAAGAATTGTGAGGGTGTGAGCTTTAAAAAGCTCAGTGAATGTTAATAAAAATGACTAGTAAATTAACATCCAATTCATGCTTAATTCACAAGCAATCATTCACCAATTGTCAGCTAAAATAATTAAACATGTCAATTTAATTTCCATAAGCATTTTCAATACAAAAAATCAATTATTCATGGCTTTCAATCATCAATTGATATAGCAACAATCACACATAAATATATTGGCATACACTTCTCATTGCTTAATCGGGTGATCATACATCGGATAAATGGATCTCTGAACTCTGAAAAATATTAAATACAGTCCACCGAGTTGAACGGACCGAAGCACACGCTCCTATATAGTTCCTCAAATAACCCATTTAGTGGAGACTCATGCTCAACACTCCCTTATCTACTCCAAACAAATCAGTCAACCTAAAGTCATATGCTTACAATGTCACAAACAAAGGTGAGTACCCACAAATCCTATGGCATGCCAACTATATCCAATGGATCCACTATGCATGTTGCCAATATATTCAGTCAAACATAACATATAAATCAGTCATAATTGTGCTCAATTTAATGTGACATAATGATTATGTATAACTTGTAATATAGCTATTTAGCATCCAATTAAATCAAGCAATTCATTCATCAATTTCCTATATTCAGTTACCAATTGTAATACCAACATACCATGATAAAAAAATTCCAGTACATATGCATAAAATCAACCTTAAAATGAATCTAATTAAATAGCACAACACCAACCAAAAACCTACTTACCATTTTTTTTCCATACAAATTCAATTTTTGCACGTTTAATACCAACCTTGCAAAATCAACCATTTATCCATAATTAATTAATTTTAATCATTAATTAAGGTACTAATTAAACATAATTAAGGGTTAATTTACCAAATCACCCTTAGAAACACTCACCACACAATTTTATTCTATCACAACAAGCGATCAACTAAGAAATTCCAAGCTTCAATTCTGGTTATCTTGGTCCTCTTCAAGATTCGGAGCTTCAACAGAGGTAAAGTAGACATTACCACATTTCCAATGCTATAATAAACAAAAAATTTAATTAATTATACTAATAGAAATTCTCTCACAAAAATACCTTACCGAATTTGTAACATCAAGTCGAAAACTCGATTCCTCACAAAATCGATCTCTCCAGCCCTCCTAATCACTTCCAAACATCAATACTAAACAAAATACACATAAACTAAGCATTAATTTCACAAAAATCCAGAAAATTGGTTCATGAAGTTGGTGAAATTCGGATTTCTTCAAATCACCTCACGAATCATGTTTAATCTTGATAAATAAGATTGAAAACGTTTTAATATATCCATTTTGAGTTGGAACATCCATTGATTTGTAATAGCTCGATTTTAGCTCAATCAGAACAGTGGTTTCAGAACCATGAATCCGATGTTGGAAAATTATTTTAATATTATTTTTGGTATTTACAGCATGTTATTTGATATGTGTGAAAATTTTGTGAGCTAATTTTGTCGTTTGAATAGTCAACTTGAGAAAAAGGACTTAATCGCGTAAAATTGAAAAGTTGCATACTATTTGTTTAAAGTTCTTAATAAATCAAAGGTCCTTATGATGATAATGGACCATTGGTAGTGTTAATGGTCATTAATGGACATGAAATAGATGTTATAGATGTTTATTCGTTAAGGTTAAAAATGTAATTCATTAAATAAAGGTTAATAAAATAAAAACAAAATCAAAGTGGTCTTGTTATCATCTTCTTAAAACTAATTATTAGGGCTAAGAAACACCATTGTTGTGTTCTTCATTCAGCCAAGCTTGCAAAGCTAACTAAGGTAAGATTTTAGCTCGATTTTTGATGATTTCTATGTTTTTGTAATCATTGCGGCTCAATCTAGCTAGCTCGTACCTTTAATTTTGAAATTGTTAAAGATTTTGAGAGTTTCCATTAATGAGTTTCTGTGTTCTTTGATGTTTGAAGATGAAATATGAAAGTTTGATGATAGTTTTACATGTTTTGTTAAGTGATTTTTGATGAAAATACATAATAGGGATTAAATTGTGAAATGTGCAAATTCTATGGTCGAAATGTGAAATAAATAAAATTTTTGGGCTGCTAGGGACCTATATGTAATTCGGCTAAGCTTGGGTTTATTAAAATTGTGTGAATTTTGTGTATTTGTGAAATAGGGACTAAATTGTTAAAAGTGTAAAAGTTTAGGGGCTAAAGTGCAAATAGGCCTAAATGTATGTTTTGGACTAAATTGAATGAGTGGGTGATTAAAGAAGTTCATTTTGAATATATTTAGATCAAGAAAAGAGGAATTCGAAATTAGATTGGGGGAAAGGCAAGATTATCGAGTAATTGACTCTTTTCACCATTTTCATACTCGAGGTAAGTTCATATGTGGTAATTTCATTATAACAGTATGTTAAATGCTTTGATATTGTATAAAATGTGATTATGAGATTATGGATGATGTTCTAATTGTGAAAACGACTTTACGAATACATTCGATGATAGAAACGGAAGGTGTGAAATCCTGGTTGAACTTTAGGAATAGATTTGGATACTAGTGTCTTGTTATTAGATGATAAGTTGAGTTGGCTTCGGGCCATGATATTAGCACTTTGGATGCGAGTTATACCGATTTGGCTTCGGGCCATGCATATCGGATGATTTGGCTTCGGGCCATGATAATTGTTCTCCGAATAAGTTACCTTGATTTAGCTACGGGCCGTGGTATAGCTACTTATCGTATAACACTATTAAGTATCCAATTTCTATTTCGAATGGTTCAACGGGTAAATGAATGATGTGGTTGAGAAAGAGGTTAGTACGAGGTGATACAGGTATGTACAGAACCTATTCTAGTAATAAGTTAAGAAAGTTCAATGAGATGATATTTAATCATGTTTAAGACATGAGAAAGGTTTGTAGTTAATGTGAAATGGGTTGATTTACATTTATTTGATGAATTAAGTTATTTACATACGAGCTTACTAAGCTATGAAGCTTACTTCGTGTTATTTTTCTATGTTTTATAGTGAATCAAGACTAGCTCGAATTCGGAAGTCATCGGGAACATCATCGCACTATCAGTCATCTATTTGGTACTTTTGAGTTGTATATTTATGGTATATGGCATGTATAGGCTAGATGTGGTATTTGGTTGTGATTATAGTCATTTGAGTTGGCTTATGAATATCTATGTTTTGTTTGTATATAGCCAAGAAAGTTGATAGATTTTGGTTGATTGGGTTGTGTTTATATTTGTGCAAATGGCTTATATTATGAGGTGATGAATGAAATTGTGTTGCTTGTTAATGATAGGTATTATGGATATCAAGTAGTAGAATTTTGAGTATTGATATGCTAGTGAATTAAGGTACATAATGTATATTTGATGGTGACCACATTGATGAATTATGATGATGAGTTTTCGGTATGAATTTGAATGGCCTAATTTGGTATTTGGATACTTGAATTGTTGATATTGGGAAAGCATGTTTTGATCTTGATTTGGTTGCTTGGAATGCCCAATTATGCTATTATTATGTGCCATGTGAGCTGTGTAGGTGGATGGTAATTTGGGATGGCAAAATGACTTGGTAAATAGCCTATTTTTGTCCACATAAGCAGAGGCACGGGTGTGTGTCTCAGCCGTGTGTGACACACAGTCATGTCGCACGGCTATGTGTCCTCTGGTGTTGTTATTAAAATGAATTTAGTATGCTCCACACGGTCTCACACACGGGCGTGTGACTGGCCATGTGGTACAAGCCATATACCCCGTAATTGGCACACGACCTAGCACACGGGCGTGTGACTTGGGCATGATGCATAAGTCAGTATACCCTATAGTTTTGGCACGGCCTGGCACACGGGCATGTGTGGCCACTTCGAAGGGCACACGGGCTAGGCACACGGGGGTGTGGTTGGCCGTGTGACCTAAGTCAGAATGTATGCCTTGTTTTCACTCGGCCTGAGACATGGGTGTGTTTGGAGCCGTGTAAGGCACACGACCTTTTCACACGGGTGTGTGACCCCTGTATGATTGAAATTTTTCTAAGTTTCCAAAATTTTCGTATGATATCGGTTTAGTCCCGAACCACTTCTAAAGCATGTATAAGGCCTCGTAGGCCCTTATAAGGGACTATGTGATTGTGTTGGATGAATTATGAGAATGAATGCTTTATGGTTGATAAAGATATGCTATACGTTGTAAATTGATTGGTAATACCTCGTAACCCTACTCCGGCGATGGATACAAGTTAAGGGTGTTACATGATTTGTGGATTTCCTCTCAAAATTCAGGATCCACCATTAAAGCACCTTAAGCTTTTGAAGAAGACATTGATAAAAAATCATTTAATTGACTCTCAAATCATGTAAAATTGTTTCTAATCTTCATAAAAACAAGTTTAGGATTAAAAATTACCTTTTTTTTTGCTCTAAATTTGTTGGATGAAAATCTTGATTTAAAAAGATTGAGAAATTTCAGAATATTTTTTGCTACTTTTGAGAATAATTTCAGGCAAATTGAGAGAGTATTTTGAGAAGAAAATTGGTTGGATCTATTCTCAGATGATAAATCTTTAAAACCATGCAAAGAAAACAAATTTTATAAATCTCTAATATGATGAAAATGGTGTGAAAAGTAGGTTAGATGCATTGTGTTTAAAACTGAAATAACCCACCAAAAATTTGAAAATTGGGGAATTTGCCTAGTGGCCACTCCGCATTTTCTTTACTTTACCAATTGATCCTTTCCCTCCAAAATTCTGAGTTTTAAGATTTAATTGCCAAATAAATACTCTAAATTTTCTCTTGTTTTACAATTAAACCCAATTTCATTAATATTTAAATTTAACTCAAATTAACCCCAATAAGAATTATTTTAAAATTCTTTTTCGACCCAAATTAATTATTTTCACTAATAATTATTTAATTACTTTAAAATTAATTTTCTAAAAATATTTTTATTTTTTAGGATTATTGTTTAATCGATTTTAGATGAAATTAACCTCCTAAATTAAATTAAAAATTACTACAAACCCCATAAATTCCTAGTTTCATACTCGAAACATGAAAAATATACCCGAAACTACTAGACTTGGTTTAGGGATAATACACTGTGACACAGCCGTGTGAGAGTATTTCGAATGTTACACTATGTGCCACACGGTTGGCCACACAACCATGTCCTTGTGCCATATGGCTTGGGCTATGTCACACGACAGTTTGACCCCTATTTTCAAAACTTTTCACTTTTACCAAAATTTTCTGTTTTGCTTTAACCCGAATGTTCCCAAACTATTTTAAGGGCCCCGTAGGCCTGGGTTAAAGCTTGTAATTGTATTTTATGCTATAAATGAAATGTTTATATGAATGTTAGAGTTTGAATTCAATAGTTGTTTTGTTTGAATGTAAACATTTCGAATTGTAATGTGACACTCTTCAGCCCTAATCCGACAATAGAGATGGGCTAGGGGTGTTACAGATCCTACATGGTCTTAAGATAAGAACAGAGAAACTGGAAGGCGCCAGAGCATGTGACGAATTCAAAGTATAGGTTAAATAGACTTGTGAAAAATGTAGGTAAGAGCTATGTGTGGTAAATTGAAAAAGGCAATCTGTCTGTAATTATCAAAAAAAAAAAAAAAGATGTTCTCTAGAAAGAATCAAATAATATAATTAAAGAATGTATCTTTTAACTATGTATGTAATCATTCATGGATTTCAAAGCCTATTGAATGGGTATGGTTAAGGAATCAATAAAGTGTAAAGTGAAAAACGTTAATATTGTATTAAAGATGCAGAAAGCAAGGCATGATTTCAAAATCAAGGGTGACATCTATGGTACCAAGAATGACATTCTTGTAAGGTATTCACTAGAGATAAGTTGAGAAATAAATAACAACAAGATGGCTAATTAATTGCCAGATGCAAAATACAAAAAAGATTTAGGTAAATGAGTGTTTATCTCACTAAGTTCTCATGAACTTACCTCTGTGCTTTATGTTACAAGTATGTTTATTTGGGTTTATGCCAGGAGGGATGACGCCAGGGCTACGCCAAAGAACTGGCAAGGCGGGCTATTAGCATTACTTAAGACTTACACTTTAAGATAATGTAATTAAGTTTTGATGTTTGCCTGGAAGTCTTTGTAATAGCAATTCTTATACGATATCGGTAATTGTCCAATGCATATTCAATAGAAATTTTGATTAGAAGATTATTTCATTAATTAAGTTGTAATAATTTATGAAACTCAAGTATGAGTATTTAAGCATAAGTTTGTATTTGAGTTGTAATACCCGATATCTAGATCCAACGAATCGGAACGGGTTGAGGGCGTTACATTATCTCCCTATTAACTTGACTCGAACTCAGACAGGTACACGGATCTGACTAAGACACCAGTTTGGTACCCATTGCCTCATCGGACAAATCCAAAGTAATAAGTTGTGCCCAACGCTCATCGGTATAACCGAAATAATTTGGCACCCAGTGCCTCATCAACTCGAAATCGAAGTAACCTTGAGCTCTTCCTATACTATAGCATACCAACTATATTTGACTCCGCTCGAACAATTAATAGGGTATTCTTTACTCAATTCTTTATCAATCAATTTCTAAATTAATAAAATATATTCATCATCAAATCATTGAGACATACATATGGCAATATAGTTAATCTTAATATAAGTCCAAATTCACATTTGTATCAACGTACAACATTGTCACATATATCCAATTTAGTCTTCATTACTATTATTCAATTCAAAAAAATTCGATTCAATTCATTTTTAACAAAACGACTCACCTTATGACCTTACCATGCAAAAAAAAAAAATTATTATGCAACAACTCAATGTAGTTCGAATATAGAACGACAAATCGTAAACTCCGAGCTATTTGTTGACAATTTTGTCTTTTCCTTTCTTTTTCAAGGAATCCAGGACGACATTAGCTACGAATTAAAACAAACATAATAATTCATAAATACACAAGCAATTTCACATTCAATTGAGAATTTACACAACATTTGCGTTTGATTCAATTTAGTCCCTAAAATCGAGACTAGCATAACTTTAAATCTAAGCTCAACATTTCAAGACGATTTTACTATAGTCATTATAGGAATTTTTATTTCTCATTTTCACCACTTATTCTAAAATTTATTCATCTAAGTCCCTATTGAACAAAACTATAAGTTTACTTTACAATTTAGTCCTTTTTCACTGCTAAGCTTAAAATTTATCAATTTAGTCCTTAAACTTCAACGATTCTTCACTAGCTTCATTCTAAAACTTTAACGGTTTCAAAAATCAACACACGGGTTAGTTAAATTAAAGTCCAAAGATTCCAAAACATAAAAATTACAAAAAAAGGACTAAGTTAAACTAACCAATTCAACTTCAAAACTCAAAACCCCTAGGTAGTTGGTCTTCTCTTCTCCTTTCTCCTTTCTTGGTTTTGCATGGATGAAATGGATAAAATAATGTTTGTTTCTACCTTAAAAGTCCACTATCTATGTTTAATTATTTTATTTATTAATTTATTGTAAATTTTATCACATTTTTCTTCAATTATAACATAGGATTTTTCTTCAATTATAACATAGGCTACCGTCCACTATCATTCATATAGTGGTTTAATTGCTTCATAAGTCCATTAATCTTATTCTAATAAAGATTATTAAGAAATTAAACATTTGATAATTTTACAATTTAGTTCCTACACATTGATTATTCACTCATTTGATACAATTGCTTAACCAAAATATTTTCGTACTCGATTTATGGAAACGGGGTTCCAAAACCACACTTTTTAACACCATTGACTTTTGGGTAATTACACTCTTAATCTTTATGTGATGAAGATATAAATTCTAGGGTTACTAAGACCATTTCATAGGCTAAAATTTGTGTGAATATATGCCTAAAATATCCCTAGAATAATTAAAGTTCTACTGGAAAAAGATAGCAGAGTTCAATTGGGAGAAGAAACTTGATTTGGGGAACACGTCGCATTGTTACAACGTGGGGATCGAGTTATCAAGACATCGTTCATTGTCGTGACGTCAGAAATTTCCTTGTCATGACGTCGTCACCTGCTGGAGGTGTTGCGATTCTAATGTCCTCGTGTTGTGATACGAGTGATGGTAAGTGCCTGAAAGTGTCCAAAAATTACGGGACACTCCACATAGTAGGAATTAACAATTTTAATAACTACTATTAATTATATTTTGTTATCAGCATTCAATATTTCTTCAAGGATTGATTTTAGTATATTTGAATCTAAAGTCTCTCTTAGTATTGTCTATTTATGACCATTATTTGTACGTATGAGCATCTCATCCATATAAATTATTTATTTTTTAATTAATTCATATTATTGTTCCATAATAAATTTATTTTAATAAATGTAACATGTGCATATGGAAAAGATTAAAATATTAAAAATTGTGGTTATAATTTTATTTTGAAAATGTATTTTTTATAACCGTACGAGTAAATTTATTAATAAAATTGTTTTTTAAGTCGGAAAGTACTTTCAAAATTTAGATAAGTTTAAAATAAAATTAAGAAATCAATTAACATTAAATTTGGAAGGCTTAAATACTCATTATCCCTTGAATTTTTCACTTTTGTTGAAACGAAGGGGTACTTGCTTTGCAAATAGAATCTGTGACTAAAATAGTGCTTGTGCAGATAAAGTAAAGATGAATACTGAGATTCTTTATACAATTAGACTTCAGTCTATGTTGCCTTGCCCAGAACAATAATCCACTATTTTTCTCACAGTACAAGTAATGATTTAAGTCCTAATATTGATCTAACACAATTTAGCCACCTCAACGTTGTACAAAGACTAGGTCACTCTCCCACTAAGTTTCCCCCTCAAAAGCTTAGTTTTAGAACTCAAGAGACTCTCTTGATTGCTTACAACAACAGTGCACACATAAAACATTCTTAACTTGAACAAATTTGTGTTTTCTCTTAATCTCTCAATCTTCTCAGTTACTTTTAACCTAGGCAAAACTTAAGTTTATATATACTTTAAGTATTGTTTTCATACGAGCAATAGTTTAGTCACTTTTCTATAAAGTAAAGCTAAAATAAGCATAGGAAAATAATTCCATAAAAGTCTCAATATAATCCAAAGCCTTCAATTACAGAAAGTGGCTTTACTTGTTCTGTAAAAATCAATCTTCAAGTTTTCAATTTTAACTCAATCAGTCTTCTTCTTTTGGGCTTTAATTCATCCAAATAATCCCACAATAAATAGTTTGGTACTTTTTTTCTACAATTTTTCAACTTTGAAAAAATACGAGTTCAACAATGAAACAGTGCCTGAAGTTGTGGCCACTATTTCAGCCACAAAAATTTTCTTGTCTTCAAATGTGTCAACAACTCTCTCCCGAGTTAGTATTTATCATTTTTTTTTGTCTCAAGGTGGTACCTGAATTTTCATTTCGTCAAAGTTTTTGAAACTTTTTTGTCATATGTTAAGTTTGAGACACATGGTAATTTTGATGTCATTGTGTTATCATAATTCAAATTTTCAAAAAATAAAAATAAAAATCTAAAGATATTATAAATAAAAAATGAAAATATATTAAAAGTGTTTAAAAATTACAAAAATTAAATTAAATTAAATTTTGTTTAATTCACTCCTTACTAAAACAAAAGTACATACACTATTATGTGATCTTATTACATATATTCCTGGTTGTAATATTATTTATATATGATGTCTTATTAAGGGAAGGTGAATGGTTGCTTTTATTGTTTCCTTCTTTCTTAATCTTCATCAATATGTATGAACAAGGATCTTCCATGATTATTTGTTAAAGGTTTTGGAGGTGATGGCAACGAATGTTTCATTATAAACCAATGACATTTTCTATGTTACGGAATGTTCATATAAATCTTTTTGTATTGTCTTTCTTTTTCTTTTACTACTATCTCAGACTTAACAACGTTATAAAGAAAATTCAAAACCCTCGATGGAATAAAAATTTGAATATCAACTTAATAAAAAAACTATAAATATCAATTTAAGAGAAAGTGACAAATTTAAAGACTAAAAAAGTATTTAAAATTTGAAATCAAATTTTGAAATAGGTAGTATTAGAAGTACATTGTGTCATGGTGCAAGACCTATTGACCATGTTGACACTGGATCTCCTAAGTAAGAGGTGAGGCAGCATAAGAATGTCCAACTGGAGGATAATGCACATACGCACCCACGTAGAGGAGTAAGGGAAAGAAGGGTGCCAACAAATTTAACAGATTTTGTTTGCTATTGAATCAGTTATGAGGATTACTATTTAATATTTTTTTTGTAAGCCAAAGGGCTATCGAAAAACCAAAAACTGATATTATCTCTGCATCTATTATATTCTTCTATTTTTCATTGTTTGGGCTACTGAGTTCTTAACATTTTGATGCTTTCGTTGAGAGATTACCATGGTTAATAACACAGAAGCAATCAGAACTTTGCAAGAATCGATTGCGTCCCTATAGAAGCATGCTGAAAACCAAAGTCGATGGAATGAGATCACTGAGAAAAATTTACAAGACATGGCCAAACAGTTAGTAGGTATTGCGGCGTCATTGGGGAGTTCACCTTCATCGTCACAGGAGGGGGATGTCAACGTCTGTCGTGGCAAAGTAAAGATGCGATCAGATTTAGAAGATGCCTTCCCTTTTGCTCTTCGACCCGCGCAGGTCGAACTTTCAATCTTCACTGGAGTGGATCCTGAGGAGTGGCTGGCTTTCGCTCAGGATTTTTTTGGGTTCTACCATGGCATCGTTTCAGATGGAAAGAATGGCGAAACACTAGTATCGCTGGATGCAGTGGCAGCACCAGTTATCGGGGTGGAATCATCTTGTAGAAGCCATTCGTCGCCTATTTTCTATCACAAAAATTGAGTCACCAGAGGAGAACTGACAAAACTTACACAATCATCCACGATGGAAGAGTACCAGACTCGGTTCGAAGAAATGGCCATACGAACAACGACATCGTTGTCGGAGGAATTTCTAACTCAGTGTTTCATCTCTGGGCCGCGATCTGATATTAAACATGAATTTCTGGGTCAGAGGCCCACATCAATGACCGAGGTGTTAGCTTTGGCCCGCTTCTATCAGGTGAAATTGGGGGAACTAAAGAAATTGGTGCCGAAAGGTATTGGGCCCAAGTTACCTCCTGTTTTGACCACTTCCCCTCAGTTCACTTCGTGACCCAAAACCTTACCATGGCGACCTTCACCATTAGAGCTTCCTCTTCCAACATGAGAATACGGATGACACACAGCTGCTCATGTGATTTAATGCTTTGGAAGGCTGTGTGACCCCAACCACGAACTGAGTTAAGGGCATGGTCAAGGGCCGAGAAGTGCACATTTTACTCGAGGGAGAAGTACCCACAATTTTGTCCAGATGCGTACAGCTAAATATCTAGGTTTACCCATCACCGCCACTTCTAATTTCATAGTTCTAGTAGGCAATGGGGTGACATTACAGAATGAAAGGTGCGTGAAGAATTTGAAAGTGGGGATTCAAGGAATGGAGATAACCACGAAGTTTTATGTGCTACCGCTGGAGGGTACCGAAATGGTGTTGGGGGTGGCTTGGATGGCCACATTGGGACCGGTCACCATGGATTTTTTGAAGCTACAATTTAAGTTTGATCAAGAAAATGGGGAACGCGTATGGCAAGGGGAGACAAGAACAGAACTACAACCCGTTTGTTTTCAATCCTTGAGACGTATAGCTGAAACCAA
This sequence comes from Gossypium anomalum, assembly GCA_025698475.1. Taxonomy (NCBI): domain Eukaryota; kingdom Viridiplantae; phylum Streptophyta; class Magnoliopsida; order Malvales; family Malvaceae; genus Gossypium; species Gossypium anomalum. The sequence goes on from CM046963.1 coordinate 49,668,120, forward strand.
TAGGTAGCTGAGTGTTACAGTTTGCAAGTGTTAGGCGTCGAGCACCCCACCATAGCAATTGAGCAGAAGGAGATTTGCCAGTTGATCAAAGAGTTCCAAGACATATTCTAAGCTCCCAAAGAACTGCCACTCTAGAGAGCATTTGATCACGCAATTCACTTAAAACCATCGAACAAGCTAGTGGACGTGAAACCGTACCGTTACCCTTACTTCCAAAAAACAGAGGTGGAACGTCAGGTACAATAATTACTGGAACAAAAGTTCATCAGAAGGAGCCAGAGCACATTTTCATCTCCTGTGTTGTTGGTTAAAAAAAAGACAGGACATAGAGGTTTTGCATCGACTACAAGGCCTTAAATGCAATCACAATTAAGGATAAATTCCCCATTCCCACTGTTGAGGAATTGTTCGATGAGTTAGGAGGTGCGTAGTTTTTCTCAAAATTAGATCTGCTCTCAAGTTACCACCAGATACAAGTGCGAGCTTCAGATGTACCCAAGATGGTATTCAGGACACACGAAGGCTGTTACGAATTTCTTGTAATGCCATTCGGCCTAACCAACACGCCTTCCACCTTTCAAGCTACAATGAACGAAGTATTCAAGTCCTTGCGTAAATTTGTTTTAGTCTTTGTGGATGATATTCTGATCTACAGTGGGTCTTGGCAAGAGCATTTAAACCATGTTAAGCTAGTTTTGACCAGGCTAAGAGAGTGTGGGTTGGTGGCTAAGGCATCCAAATGTGTGTTTGGACAAGAAAGAGTAGAGTATTTGGGGCATTTGGTAACTCGGGAAGGCTTAGCATTTGACCCACAGAAAATTGAGGCAATCAAAGTGTGGCCACAACTACTGGGGTAAAATAGGTGAGAAGCTTCCTGGGAATTGCGGGATATTATCGCAAATTCATCAAGGGCTTTGCCTCAATTGTTGCTCCCTTGTCTGACTTGTTGCTCAAAGAAGCTTCTTTCACATGGACTAATACAGCGCAAGAAGCATTCGAAAAGCTGAAGCAATGTCTATGCACCTTACCTATTTTGGGACTGTCGGATTTCACCAAGGGCTTCGTTTTCAAAACTGATGCCTCTGGAGTGGGGATCGAAGCTACTTTACATTAAGGTGGAAAGCCTTTAGCTTTTTATAGTAAAAAACTGAGCCCCAGAATGCAGGCTGCTTCGACATACAACCGTGAAATGTTTGCAATTACACAGAATGTGGGGAAATAGAGAAAATATTTGCTCGGAAGGAAATTTGTGATCATCACCAACCAAAGATCAATGAGGGACTTCAATCAACAAACAATTCAGACTCCTGAACAACAGAAATGGTTATCAAAGTTGATTGGGTATGATTTTGAAATCAGATATAGGCCAAGAAAAATGAATAAAGTGGCTGATGCTTTGTTTAGGAAAATGGAAGGGAGTTTCATGGCTTTATTGTAACAGCCTATTTTTCAGTAAAATCGGAACAATGGTTTCGGGACCATAAATCTGATCCAAAATAATTTTTATTTTTATTTTATCAGATGGCCTGTAATATGATAGAAATGACGTGTGAAAATTTTGATGTGAAAATTTTATCGATTTAGCACCTAATTATGAGAAGGACTAAATCGCATAAAATACGAAAGTTGAATTCTACTAGCTACGAGGATCAAATAACTATGGAATTCAAAACTTAAGGTCCTTATATGGTAATTGGACCATTAATAAAAGTATGTAGATTTTTATGGTGACTCATCCATGGAATTATAGAAAAAAACAAGGGACTAAATTGGAAATACCAAAATACATGATTAATTAAAAAGATGAATAGAATTATATCATCTTATTTTGTCATCTTCAACCATAAAAACATATGGAAACCCTAGGAGAGAGAAAAAAAGCTTTCAAGGCCTAATTGGGTAAGTTCCCTTGTCCCGTTTTTAGTAATTTTAGTATTTTTAGAATAGGGATAGCTTAATCTCTCTATTTGAGGGATTTATTTGAAACGTTATCAAGGTATTGAAAATGTTTCATGGATGTATTATGTTGGAAATTAGAAATTTGGTAGAAAATGTAATATTTTTTATAGATAAACAACTTTTACAAAGTAATTATTGATGAAAACTTAATTTAGGGACTAAAATGTAAACTTGTGAAATTGAAGGAAAAATTATAAAATTTTATGTAAACATGTGTTGGAAAATTTGTAATGGGCCTTTGGTTACACTTGGAATAGGGAGTAATTTGCACAAGTTTCATTTTCCGTGCCTAGGGACAAAATCGAAATTCTAGGTAAAGTTAGGCGCAAAATAGTAATTTTGCCTAGGACGTAAATTGAGTCTGTTTAAGTATGAAATGTATGAAATTAATGATTAAATTCATTTATATAGATCTGAAAAACACAAACTTGAGGTTAGATCGAGGAAAGGAAAAGATTTCGGATTAGTAGATTATTACGCAAACAACTGTCGAGGTAAGTTCATATAACTTAACCAGATATGTAATTATGTAAATTGGAGGTTGTATTGTATGTAATGTGATTTATGTTAATGTGCCTTACTTGTGTCTTATGATGGAAAAATTTATACATGCATGAAATGGTGATAAAGGGTTAAGTCCCGATTGAACATTAAATTCCGATGAATGTATACGCTTTCCCGAAATTAATAAGGTCCTGCATTTGTTACGGACAGGATTTAGCTCAGACGAGTAATCCCAATGACTTTTTTATATAAAGGATTTAGCCCAAACGGGTAATCCTAATACAATACCTCTCACGTATACGTTAAGATTAGGGTTTACCCTAGACTGGTAATCCTAATCAAGCTTTGGAGCATACGCTATATAAAGGATTTAGCCTGGACTGGTGATCCTGTCATACGACATGTGGCTCGAGAGTGTGATCCTTGCTTAAGTACCTTAAGGGTTACCCTCGATAATAATTGACGGATTAATGAATCGTACACCTCAAGTGTACTACTTGAGCCTTCATCGGAATTTCAATGATCCAATGGACATATAACTCTTGACTTGGCATGAAAATCTTGAGATAAATGATAATGACTTGAGAGAACAATTCTTGATGAGCTCATCTATGTTACTTGATTGATATGAAGATTTTAGTGACTATCATGTTTGATTGATTGTATGTGTTTAGGCAATTTAGCAAAATGTTATGTATGCTTAGATTTATTAAACAAGATTGGTAAGTTTAGTTTCTGTTATACGAACTTACTAAGTATGTAATGCTTAATCCTTTTATTTTTCTCCTGTTTTATAGTGCTTGGAAGCTCGTGAAGGTTGGAAGATCGTTGGAGCATCGTCACACTATCAACCTAGCATTTTGGGTATATTTAGTGAAATCATTTTGGTGTAATGGCATGTAAGGGAAACTTGGCCAATAGTGGCTTGAAGTGTCATTTTATAACCTAGCCATTGGAATGGCTAGTGATGGTTCATTTTGGGAAAAGACTAGTAAATTATTATGATATATATGTATCCACATGTGTTATGCAAAGTTCATGTGACCCAATGTTGTAAATGGCTAATTTAAGATAGGTTAGTTGGTAACTATGTATGCATGAAATGGTATACCTTGTTAAATTATGAAATTGCTTACCTTAAATACTTGAATTTGTTGGAATTGGTTAAGTGTTTATTGTGCAAGTTTTTGGGTGATTTTGGGCGAGAAATGAAGCTAGGAAATGGCTTCATTTTGTCCACACGGGCATGTGTCTATACCGTGTGTGACAACCGGCCTAGTAACATGGGCGTGTGACCTAGCCGTGTGAAACCTTTACCTAATTCAAATTAAATTATTTAACCACACGGCCTAGAACATGGATGTGTGGCATGGCCGTGTGTGCAAGTCAGAGAGTTACAAGGGGTCGAACACGGCCTCTAGCACGGGCGTGTCCCAGGGTCACGCAGGGGTGTCCCTTGGACCACACGGGCGTATGAGCCTTGCAACTTGAAAAAAAAATTTAATTTCGCAAAAAATTCTTAGAAGTCCTGGTTAAGTCTCGATTCGATTCTAATGCTCGTTTTGGACCTCGAGGGTCCAATTAATAGACGTTATGAATAATCTCGGTTAATGAATAGTGATTGGCATGAATGCAGGCTGCTTCGAAATACCACCGTGAAATGTTTGCAATTACACAGAATGTGGGGAAATAGAGAAAATATTTGCTCGGAAAGAAATTTGTGATCATCACCGACCAAAGATCAATGAGGGACTTCAATCAACAAACAATTCAGACTCCTGAACAACAGAAATGGTTATCAAAGTTGATCGGGTATGATTTTGAAATCAAATATAGGCCAAGAAAAATGAATAAAGTGGCTGATGCTTTGTTTAGGAAAATGGAAGGGAGTTTCATGGCTTTATTGTAACAGCCTATTTTTCAGTAAAATCGGAACAATGGTTTCGGGACCATAAATCTGATCCAAAATAATTTTTATTTTTATTTTATCAGATGGCCTGTAATATGATAGAAATGACGTGTGAAAATTTTGATGTGAAAATTTTATCGATTTAGCGCCTAATTATGAGAAGGACTAAATCGCATAAAATACGAAAGTTGAATTCTACTAGCTACGAGGATCAAATAACTATGGAATTCAAAACTTAAGGTCCTTATATGGTAATTGGACCATTAATAAAAGTATGTAGATTTTTATGGTGACTCATCCATGGAATTATAGAAAAAGACAAGGGACTAAATTGGAAATACCAAAATACATGATTAATTAAAAAGATGAATAGAATTATATCATCTTATTTTGTCATCTTCAACCATAAAAACATATGGAAACCCTAGGAGAGAGAAAAAAAGCTTTCAAGGCCTAATTGGGTAAGTTCCCTTGTCCCGTTTTTAGAAATTTTAGTATTTTTAGAATAGGGATAGCTTAATCTCTCTATTTGAGGGATTTATTTGAAATGTTATCAAGGTATTGAAAATGGTTCATGGATGTATTATGCTGGAAATTAGAAATTTGGTAGAAAATGTAATATTTTTTTTATAGATAAACAACTTTTACAAAGTAATTATTGATGAAAACTTAATTTAGGGACTAAAATGTAAACTTGTGAAATTGAAGGAAAAATTATAAAATTTTATGTAAACATGTGTTGGAAAATTTGTAATGGGCCTTTGGTTACACTTGGAATAGGGAGTAATTTGCACAAGTTTCATTTTCCGTGCCTAGGGACAAAATCGAAGTTCTAGGTAAAGTTAGGCGCAAAATAGTAATTTTGCCTAGGACATAAATTGAGTCTGTTTAAGTATGAAATGTATGAAATTAATGATTAAATTCATTTATATAGATCTGAAAAACACAAACTTGAGGTTAGATCGAGGAAAGGAAAAGATTTCGGATTAGTAGATTATTACGCAAACAAGTGTCGAAGTAAGTTTATGTAACTTAACCAGATATGTAATTATGTAAATTGGAGGTTGTATTGTATGTAATGTGATTTATGTTAATGTGCCTTACTTGTATCTTATGATGGAAAAATTTATACATGCATGAAATGGTGATAAAGGGTTAAGTCCCGATTGAACATTAAATTCCGATGAATGTATACGCTTTCCCGAAATTAATAAGGTCCTGCATTTGTTACGGACAGGATTTAGCTCAGACGAGTAATCCCAATGACTTTTTTATATAAAGGATTTAGCCCAAACGGGTAATCCTAATACAATACCTCTCACGTATACGTTAAGATTAGAGTTTACCCTAGACTGGTAATCCTAATCAAGCTTTGGAGCATACGCTATATAAAGGATTTAGCCTGGACTGGTGATCCTGTCATACGACATGTGGCTCGAGAGTGTGATCCTTGCTTAAGTACCTTAAGGGTTACCCTCGATAGTAATTGACGGATTAATGAATCGTACACCTCAAGTGTACTACTTGAGCCTTCATCGGAATTTCAATGATCCAATGGACATATAACTCTTGACTTGGCATGAAAATCTTGAGATAAATGATAATGACTTGAAAGAACAATTCTTGATGAGCTCATCTATGTTACTTGATTGATATGAAGATTTTAGTGACTATCATGTTTGATTGATTGTATGTGTTTAGGCAATTTAGCAAAATGTTATGTATGCTTAGATTTATTAAACAAGATTGGTAAGTTTAGTTTCTGTTATACGAACTTACTAAGTATGTAATGCTTATTCCTTTTATTTTTCTCCTGTTTTATAGTGCTTGGAAGCTCGTGAAGGTTGGAAGATCGTTGGAGCATCGTCACACTATCAACCTAGCATTTTGGGTATATTTAGTGAAATCATTTTGGTGTAATGGCATGTAAGGGAAACTTGGCCAATAGTGGCTTGAAGTGTCATTTTATAACCTAGCCATTGGAATGGCTAGTGATGGTTCATTTTGGGAAAAGACTAGTAAATTATTATGATATATATATATATCCACATGTGTTATGCAAAGTTCATGTGACCCAATGTTGTAAATGACTAATCTAAGATAGGTTAGTTGGTAACTATGTATGCATGAAATGGTATACCTTGTTAAATTATGAAATTGCTTACCTTAAATACTTGAATTTGTTGGAATTGGTTAAGTGTTTATTGTGAAAGTTTTTGGGTGATTTTGGGCGAGAAATGAAGCTAGGAAATGGCTTCATTTTGTCCACACGGGCATGTGTCTATACCGTGTGTGACAACCGGCCTGGTAACATGGGCGTGTGACCTAGCCGTGTGAAACCTGTACCTAATTCAAATTAAATTATTTAACCACACGGCCTATAACATGGATGTGTGGCATGGCCGTGTGTGCAAGTCAGAGAGTTACACGGGGTCGAACACGGCCTCTAGCACGGGCGTGTCGCAGGGTCACGCAGGGGTGTCCCTTGGACCACACGGGCGTATGAGCCTTGCAACTTGAAAAAAAAATTTAATTTCGCAAAAAATTCTTAGAAGTCCTGGTTAAGTCTCGATTCGATTCTAATGCTCGTTTTGGACCTCGAGGGTCCAATTAATGGACGTTATGAATAATCTCGGTTAATGAATAGTGATTGGCATGAATGAATTGAAAAATATTCTGGATGTTCTGGTAATGCTCCGAAACTCTGTTCTGGCGACAGGTACGAGTTAGGGGTGTTACATTTAATGGTATCAAAGCTACGATTTAGTCGATTCTCGAATTTGACGTAGCAGACACGAGTTTAGCTATACATGCCATTATATAAATTGTGATAGTATGACGACTCTTGATCATTTTTAAATGTGATTTTCATATAGTAATGTCATCCAACCGAGCTAGAGCTGAATCCAAGGAAGCTGAGAGCAATGTTTCAGCTTCAGTTCAAAGAGTTGCCTCTGCGTCTGGTAGTGAAAGGCCCGTGTCTGAGGGCCGAGTGAGGAGGTTAAACAAGCCTTCTTTCAAATGATGAACGAATGTTTTACCCAATACATGAGAACAAACCCTGCTGTACAACGACCTCCCCCACTTGCTCCTCAACTGGTTCTTGAGATACCACAGGATGCTGAACCTGTTAGGATTGGTAAGCCTCCAATAGATAAAATTCGCAAACATGGGGCGAAAGAATTTAGGGCTATTGCAAATGATGATCAGGAAAAGGTCGAATTCTGGCTTGAAAACACCATCTGAGTTTTTGATGAACTGTCTTGCACACCTGCTACGTGCTTGAAATGCGCAGTGTCTCTATTGAAAGATATGGCTTATCATTGGTGGAATACCATAACATCAGTTGTACCGAGAGAGAATATTACATGGAAATTCTTCCAGACTAAATTCAAGAAGAAATATGTTAGTCACTGGTTCATAGATTAGAAAAAGAAGGAACTTCTGGAACTCAAGCAGGGAGGCATGACTGTCTCTGAATATGAACGGGAATTTGTTTGACTGAGTAAGTATGCTAGGGAATGGGTTCTAACCGAGGCTGAAATGTGTAAATGCTTTGAAGAGGGCCTAAATCAAGATATCAAGTTGTTGATTGGGATTCTTGGGATAAGAGAATTTGCGGCGTTAGCCGACCGAGCACACAAAGCCGAAGAACTGTGTAACATCCCTTACCCGTATTCGACGCCGGAACAGGGCACGAGGCATTACCAGATATAAACTCACACAAACATACAAATTCGAGACATGAATTCCCATCTAAATTTAAAACTTTTCATTCACATGCATAACGTCCCTTATACAGGCCCACGAGGCCCAAAACATACATTGGGTGTGGTTCGGGACTAAACCGAGAACTTTCGAAACTTTTGCAACACTTAGAAAATTTTCTTATTTTAGGGAGTTACATGCCCGTGTGGCTTGGGGCACGCCCGTGTCCTCAGCCTGTGTAACTCTCTGTTTATGACGTCATCAACAAAATAGGGTCACACGGCCAAGTCACACACTTGTATCCTAAGATCGTGTCTTTCACACAATCGAGACACACGGTCGTGTCTCTGTCCATATGTTTACTACTGGGCATTCTGTTTTTCCTAATTAGGGTGCAGGGGATACACGACTGCAATACACGCCCATGGGGTAGACCGTGCATCACACACGGCCTAGACACATGCTCGTGTGTCTACCCGAGTGGACAACTTTGGGGCTACTTTCCAAGCCAATCGTCACCCTTATTTGCACAAACACATACACGACTTCAAAGGCAATTAACATGGCATAATCGAGTACTTAAACATACACATACAAGACATGATAATGATCATTTCATCTTTACTTATGCATGCAAAAGACTTCATACTTTGTCAAGCCCAACTTACTAATTCTCATTTAAGCCAGGGTTATCATCATACTAAACCAATCCCAATTAAATCATCAAGCATTCATCACTAATAACATAATCCATCACATACACACAATCATAAATCACATCTCAAAGACATAAGTACATACATAATCATATAATCAACATAAGCTATCATTCATAGCTATATACAAATTGGACCATAAACCATTCTAGGCCAACACATTTGGCCACATTAACAATGACTTAATTAATCAAAGACAAAGTCCCTATACATGCCAAAAACTTAATATATTTGCGCTCACTTCTACCCAATGATAGCTTGATAGTGTGATGACATATCCGACGATCTTTAACCCGAGCTAGCTAAATTAACCTATAAGAGATGGGAAAGGAAAGGGGTAAGCTTCGAAGCTTAGTAAGTTTATATGCAAATAAATAACAATTGTTAACATTCATTTACTTTATCCATCCATAAGAATACTATTATTCCAATTGCCATTAAATCTTAAGATTTTCACTTATTCGTTCATAGTGCTTACTCATTTAACTCATAAACATCATTTACATGCCTTGGCATTAGCCTAGCCACTATAGTATTCCCATTATAACATATCACATTAATTAACAAGTTATTTCCATCCTCTTAATCATATGCACATTATTTGCGAGTAATCATAATTTCAACATATAGTTCAACCACCTTTCACTTGTCTAAGCTCGTATCTTACTATATTCCTATAATGACTTTATTCAATAGTTATGAATGTATTTCCCTTCCTCATATCCAATGAAACATAATTTAAATAAATGAACCGTACTATATTGATAAACCATAAAAGTAACACATTCTAATCCCATACTTAGCATATTTTTGGATGATTTATCATATAATTTAGTGAATTAGATGCTCTTAATCCTTTAATTTCATGTTTTATACTTAGGATAGCATACGGGGACAAAAGGAGTAGAAAATGGGCCAAGAACGGATAAAATGGGCTGATTAAAGGACCCACACGGCCAAGACAAATTCCACACGGGCGGAGCACACGCCCGTGTGAGCCACATGGGCAGGCCACACACCCATGTGGCAGCCCATGTCGATATCGCTCTAGGTTTCCCAACTATGCAGAAAAAGCAAATTTTTAGGGTTTTTGAGCAGTCTAAAGTCTATAAATACATACCACAGGAAGCCCTAAGGGTACATGCAGAGTAGAACTCAGGAATTACTCAAAGAACGCCAACGGATTCAGCTCGGAAGCAGGATCTCCTTCAAGACTTAAGATCTCTCTTCAATTTCTTCCAAAGTTTTTGGGCTTCTTTATGTTTTGTTATTTTCCTATTTTTAAGATGTTTTCCTACTACATTATGAACTGAACTCCCTAAATACCTAGGGAGGATGAAACCTATGATGGATCTTGTTATTTAAAATTCTGAATTTAATGATAAATACTTGTTCTTATTCGTGTTCTTAATTATGAGTTATTAATTCTTGGCTTAATATTTTCAGGATATTATTCCAAGTTTGATGTGCTTATTCAGTGGAGCAAAAGTCCATGTTTAAGAGTAGATCTCACACAATTAAGCGGAGTTGCATGCAACCCTAGAAATAGGGCGACATAAATCTGCCAGATTAGAGTCAAATCTAATAAGGGAATCCATAAATCGAGTTAATGCGACAATAGAGGTTTTAATTAGAAAGAAATTTCAATTAATCAACCTAGAGTCAGTTTTTCTTAATCTCGAAAGAGATATTAACATAAATTAGGGATATCTACGGATCAAGAAAAGTGAATAAATCATTGGATTCAGAGTCGGAATAATAAGTGAAGTCTAGGTGGATTCTTCCTTGGGTATTGTCTTTATTATTGGTTTATTCGATTATTTTCTTCACTCTCTGTCGCATTCAGTAGTTAATTAGTTAGTTAATTTTAGATTAAAATAAATCTCTTATATTTTAGGCTAAATAATATAAAAATAGTTAATACTAGTACTTTTAGTCCTTGTGGATACGATACTCTGGACTCATCGTAACTATACTATCATTCGATAGGTGCGCTTGCCTTAGTCGTGACTGTAGTTTAGTTTAATGTTCATAAAACGATCATCAAGTTTTTGGCGCCGTTGCCGGGGACTAAGATATTAGGAACGCTTGATTTTTATTACTTTAGCCATTTTTATTTTTATTACAATTTTTTTATTTTATATATTTTTATTTTAATTACTAATTTTTCTTTTGTTTGCTTCTGGCAGGTTCTTATAGTTTATGACTAGAAGAAACTCGTCAAGACCTCTACTTTTTGACAGCGAAATTGAAGGCACAGCTCACAAAAATCGTAGAGAAATAAGGCGAAGTCTACAATATATAGCGGAAGAGCACGAGGACGATATCAATAATACCTAGGAGATGGCTGAAAATTAAAATAATCCACTACCTCCTATGGTTGCCGAAAATCCTATGAAATAGAATCCTGCTCCTCGTACTATGTACAACTATGCCAAGCCTAATTTAGCGGGGGCTGAATCGAGTATTGTTAGACCTACAATGGCTGCAAAAAATTTTGAACTGAAGCCTAACACTATACAAATGATTCAACAGTTTGTTCAGTTTGATGGTTTGTAGGATGAAGACCCAAATACTCATTTGGCCAAATTCTTAGAGTTATGTGATACTTTCAAAATAAATGGCGTTTCTGATGATGTCATTTGCCTTCGGTTATTTCCCTTTTCATTGAGGAACAAAGCTAAACAGTGGTGAACTCGTTACCATGAGGTTCCATCACTACTTGGGAACAGATGACCGAAAAGTTTTTACTAAAGTATTTTTCACCGGCTAAAATGGAAAAGTTGAGGAATGATATCCCTTCTTTTGTACAGATGGATTTAGAAACTCTTTACAATGCATGGGAGAGGTATAAGGATTTATTGAGAAGGTGCCCTCACCATGGGTTACCTTTATGGCTACAGGTTCAAACTTTCTACAACGGTTTGAACCCCTTAACTAGGCAGTTAATCGATGTAGCCGCTAGCAGAACCTTAAATAACAAAACACCTGAGGAGGCTTATGAATTTATTGAAGAGATGTCACTGATTAACTATCAGTGGCAAGTCATGAGGACAAAGCCAAATAAAGAAGCCGGTGTTTTCAAACTCGACACGGTCACTATGTTATCAAACCAGGTAGAGCTCTTAAATAAAAATATTAATAGTTTATGTGTCTCTATGCAGGTACATCCAGTGATGCAGTGTAACACAAGTGGAGGAGGAATAAATAATACAGAATGCCTAGCCTACGACCTTAGCACTATAAGTGAACAAGTCAACTATATGGGTAATAATTCTAGACCTCAGAATAACCCTATAGTAATACTTACAATGCAGGTTGGAAAAACCATCCCAATTTCTTTTGGGGTGGTCAAGGCAATCAAAGACCAATATCCCCTCCAGGCTTTCAACCACCTTACCAGCAGGAAAAGAAGCTGAACCTTGAGGAGATGCTAACGAGATTCATCTCGGTGTCAGAAACACGTTTCCAAAACACCAAAATAGCACTTAAAAATCAGTAAGCATCAATTCAAGGTCTTGAGACTCAAATAGGTCAGCTTGCTAAGCTGATCTCAGAAAGACCACAAGGTAGCTTGCCTAGCAACACCAAGACTAACCCAAGAGAGCAACTCCATGCAATTACTGTTCGAGGTGATGAAAGGTTAGTTGATTCCAAACCAGAACCAAGGCAAGAAGGCATGGTCAATAAAGATAAGGTGGATGAAAGCCAGAATAAACAAAAACCCGTAAGCAGAGAATATACACCTCGCGTGCCATACCCTAAAGCGACAAAGAAAGACTGCACAGATGAACAATTCGGTAAATTTCTTAACCTTTTAAAAAATTATATATTAACTTACCGTTTATTGAAGCTCTTTCCCAGATGCCCAATTCACTTAATTTTTTAAAAGAGCTTCTGGAAAACAAATGAAAGTTAGATGATTCGTCGCATGTGGAATTAAATGCAGTTTGCTCAGCAATTCTACAGAATAAACTACCCAGTAAATTGAAAGATCTAGGGAGTTTTGCTATTCCTTGTTTAATTGGTAGTTTAGTTGTTAATAATGCTTTGGCTGACTTAGGGGCAAGTATTAACATCGTGCCCTATAAAATGTTTAAGCAACTAGGTCTTGGGAAGCCCAAACAAACTAGGACGAGTATTCAACTACCAGATAAAACTATTAGATTTCCTAGTGGTATCATTGAAGATTTACTAGTAAAAATTGATAAATTCATATTCCCAGTAGACTTTGTTGTTTTAGACATGGAAGAGGACGGTGACGTTCTTCTAATTTTAGGGCGACACTTTTTAGCGATTGCCAGGACTATTATTAATGTTGGTACAGGTGAACTCACACTTTGTGCAGGTGATGAAACGGTTACTCTTCAAGCTCGTGATTCGATTGAGATATCAAGTAATGAAGATGACCTTATAAAGCTGGTTAATAATACTAATCATGTGGTTCAATCTTCTTTGTAGGAAACACTTTCGAGAAGCATAAATGAGCCACGTTCTAGTTCATGCGCTAACAATGGAACCATCCATGAAAGACGAATGCTACAGATAGATGAACTAGACGAATGGCAGACCTATGGCAAGGAGGAGCAGAAGTAACACCATGTCAAGTTAAATGATAGAACCAATCAATTCAAGGTTGGGGACCAATTCTGGTTAGATAAAAAGGACCCTCGAATTATCACTACAGAGCTCAACATAAACAAAGCGACTCCTTTTACGGTACTCAAAGTCTTTCCATAAGGTGCAGTCGAGGTAACCCATTCGCATTTAGGCACTTTTAAGGTAAACAGTACTCAACTTAAACATTTAAATAAAGTAATTGACAGTGAGAAAGAGGAGTTTCGATTCCGTGATCCAACATGACCATGTGAATACGAGGTAAGTCGAGCTTAGACTCTAAATAAGCGCTTTTCGGGAGGCAACCCGAGCACTAACACCACTAACTAGTTTTTTTTCAATTTTTCCCATTTAAATGTAGGTTTTTGACCCATACGGCCTGGACACATGGGCGTGTCCTAGGCCGTGTGGCTTATTATGGGGGAATAATGACATACACGGCTGTGCGATATGGCTGTGTAACACACACGGCCTGGACACACAAGCGTGTCCTTAACCGTGTTAACCTTGGAGCTAAATTTTCCAAAATATTGACAGAGACACGGGCTAAAAGTAGTCCACATGGGCGTACGACACGACCATGTGAAACCTGGAGCTAAAATTTTAATTTCTAAACAAGTCAGAGAGCTACACGGAAGTGTGGGATACCACATAGGCATGGGAAAAGCGAACAACGTAGCACACGGCCATGCGATGCAGCCGTGTGAACCACACGACCCAGACATATGGGCGTGTCCAAGGCCGTGTGACGAGTGGCCTATTACTTTCCTCAATGAACACTGGCTGAAAGTTGAACCACACGGGCGTGTGGCCCAACATGGACCTTTACACTACCGTGTCACCCATAAAATCCCCAACCCTAAAATTTTATTTTTTGTCTTCTTCTTCTCAAACCCCCCAAGCCCTAGCTACCGCAGCTTTTAACCCCCTATTCCAGCCACCGTGACTCACCCCCCACCTCGTCGAGTCATTTTTCTTCCCCTTTTCCCTCTTCCTTCTTTCTTTCCTTTTCTTTCCTTTTCCTCCCTCCTTTTCTTTCCACCAATCAGGGCAATTTCAATTATCTCCCTATCTTATGATATTTTGTCTCTGTTATGATTTATATTTGTTTGTACATTGAGGACAATGTACATCTTAAGTGTGGGGAGGTTATTTATATAGTTATTTGGAAATAGCTGAATTATGCTTTGTGTTTAAGTAATTTTCTCATACTACTATTAGAATGAATTCTTTTTTATTTATGATTATCATTGATGTGTTTTAGATTAAATTTATAGGTAATTGTGCATTGATTGTTTAAACTTTAAGATACCAGAGAATCAAGCATGACAAGTCTATTTTTCAGAATTAAAATTTTTAGGACGTTTCCCTAAATTGAGGTATTACCTTGAAGTTTGAAATTTGCAAGATTGACATTAAAAGCCAAAATTTTTGTGAGATTTTGAGCCTTTAGAGCATACATTTTTTCGTGCTCACATTATTATTGGTTATGAGTGTGTCAATATTGAATTGTTATTCTAGAACTTGCTTCGATTATACATGTCGAGACCATACATTTGATTTGATATAATGAGATGATAAAGGCACGTAAGTTTTAACTCACTTATCTGATAAAAAGGCTACCTTCATAATTAACCTTTAGTGAACCCCTTTGAGCTTAACAAACTGTTTCTTAATCTACCCTAAATATTAACCCATACATCATACTTTTTGATTCGTTGAAAATTTTTCCTATTTTATTGACTCCCTTTTTGTCGAGATTGGATTTGGTTAAATGTCTAACTATGTTCTTTTATTTTAGTTGTATAATTTTATCTTATTTTTCATTCAAAAAAAATAATAATACATATATGTTAATTCTTTTTAGTTCTTTGTTTTGAGCTTAAGTATTTAATTCCATATTCTGAGAAGAAGCTCATGTTTCTCTTTAATAAATTCGATAGATGTAATTATCTAGTGTTAGTTTATTTTTTAGTTAGGTAATTTATCAATTCGATCTTGATTCTAACCTACTTCTTTAACCTTTATCCACACCTTTAACCCAAGCCCTGTTACAACCCTTTAAAGACCTTTTCATTTGTGTATCATATCATTTATAGTGGTGGAGATTTGATTTTCATGCAAGCCTATGGTAATAACTTTTCATGTTTGACTCTTGAGTGCTTAATTTTTGAACCTTAAACACTTTGAGTGCTTTGAGTGAATCTTTAGTGAGGATGTCAAATCTTGTCAGTTTTGGATTAAAGGTAATTATTTAGATAAGGGGAAATACCTATGTTTTCATGCTTTAAAAATACTAGAATTTGATTGCTTCTGCATTTAGTGCTCTTTTAGTTGAATTATCAATATATGATTATTCGTGAAATTATGATAAAACATTATGGATGAGAATTATGAATTAAGAGAGTTTAATTTTAATTGTGAGTTGAGAATTTTGCTTGAGGACAAGCAAACACTTACGTGTGGGGATATTTGATAAACAATAAAGTAACACATTTTAATCCCATACTTAGCATATTTTTTGATGATTTATCATATAATTTAGTGAATTAGATGCTCTTAATCCTTTAATTTCATGTTTTATACTTAGGAGAGCATAGGGGGACAAAAGGAGCAGAAAACGGGTCAAAAACGGACAAAACGGGCTGATTGAAGGACCCACATGGCCAAGACAAATTCCATACGGGCAGAGCACATGCCCGTGTGAGCCACACAGGCTGGCCACATGCCCATGTGGCAACCCGTGTCGATATCACTCCAGGTTTCCCAAATACACAGAAAAAGCCAATTTTTAGGGTTTCTGAGCAGTCTAAAGTCTATAAATATATACCAGAGGAAGACCTAAGTGGACACGCAGAGTAGAACACATGAATTACTCGAAAAAGGCCAATGGATTCAACTTGAAAGCAGGATCTCCTTCAAGACTGAAGATCTCCCTTCAATTTCTTTTGAAGTTTTTGGGTTTCTTTATGTTTTGTTATTTTCCTATTTTTGAGATGTTTTCCTACTACATTATGAACTAAACTCCCTAAATACCTAGGGAGGATGAAACCTAAGACGGACCTTGTTATTTAAAGTTCTGAATTTAATGATAAATACTTGTTCTTGTTCTTAATTATAAGTTATTAATTCTTGCCTTAATATTTCCAGGATATTATTCCAAGTTTGATGTGCTTATTCAGTGGAGAAAATGTCTCTGTTTAAGAGTAGATCTCACATAATTAAGTGAAGTTGCATGCAACCCTAGAAGTAGGGCGACATAAATCTGCCGGATTAGAGTCAAATCTAATAAGGGAATCCATAGGTCGAGTTAATCGACAATAAGGGTTTTAATTAGAAAGAGATTTCAATTAATCAACCTAGAGTCTGTTGTTCTTAATCTTGAAAGAGATATTAACATAAATTAGGGATTTCTACGGATCAAGAAAAGTAAATAAATCATTTGATTCAGAGTCGGAATAATAAGTGAAGTCTAGGTGGATTCTTCCTTGTGTATTGTCTTTATTATTGGCTTATTCGATTATTTTCTTTACTCTCTGTCGCATTCAGTAGTTAATTAGTTAGTTAATTTTAGATTAAAATAAATCTCTTATATTTTGGGCTAAATAATGGAAAAATAGTTAATACTAGTACTTTTAGTCCTTGTGGATACGATACTCTGGACTCTTTGTAACTATACTACCATTCGATAGGTGCGCTTGCCTTAGTCATGATCGTAGTTTAGTTTAGTGTTCATAAAACTATCATCATATATCACAAATCAATTAGGCTCATAAGCCTATCACATGATCATTATCAAATCTTATCATGCATCCATTCATCATAAATGTAGATCATTTGTCACAAGGTTATCAATGTTTCACAAGCATAACTTGTTCGTGTACATTCTTACCAAGAATTCATCATATACCAAATTCACTTCACATGAGTTCAGTATACATACCTATACCACTCGTAACATAGTCACATACTTTCTCGTTCTTAACATACCCGTTGAAATACAATTTAAGCATGTAAACATATTGGATCATATCACAATTCCGCCCAAAAGCCTGACATGTAATCATCATTTATATTAATCATATATCCAACATCACAAGTATGTACACTTTCAATCACAATGGGTAATAAACAATTATTTCCACAATAATCATGAATTTACAATTATAGGCTTACGTACATGCCTGTTTACTTGTAGTAATTTCATTCTCATACTTATCTTTGATTTACCCGTTGAACACCCGGAATACTATTGGATACACAGAAGGCTCGCACAATAGTGCCACAATGTAGCTAAAGCTACCTCATATCACATAACACATAAAAGCTCATTCTCGAGCTACTCATGGGTCTGCTCACACAAGCTGTCGACCAAGATGTAGCTACACGGGCTGCTCACACAAGCTATTAGGTATCCTCAACACATGCCGGACTACCCAGCCACAAGTAGGACGTACAAGACCAGCACACGGAACCACATAAACATATATCACATATCTCATGATGTCATAAATCACATGGTTCCTAGTGACATGTCACTTGCATCCTAAACTATTCCTAAGGTTCAAACGGGATTTTCTCAATGTCACATCCTTGTCGAACTCTTTTACAATGTCATTCTCATAGTCTATAACGTCGTTCATGCACTAATCATAACAATTTAAACATAGAAACTTATGCATTAAAAATATGATCATAATATTGCATTATTTACACATGAACTTACCTCGACACCAAAAATGACAAAGACGGACCTAACCGTAAATTACTCGTTTTCCCTCGTTCTAGGCCCGAATCTCATTTTCTTTAATCTATAACATCACATTTATCCCAATTATTAGTCACATTATTCAATGTGACCCAAAAATCATACTATGGCAAAATTACATTTTTGCCCTTAAATTTTGTCATATCTACACTTTTGCCCCTAAGCTTGTAAAATGATTTTTATTCAATTTCTTTAACATACAAGCCTAGCCAAATCATTTTCATAACTATAATAGCCCCTTTTACTACATATTTTATAACTTTTATAGTTTATTCCTTTTAGACGTTTCCACTGAAAATCACTTAGTAAAAGTCATTTCTTACACATCAAACTTTCATAATCTACCAAGAAACATCAAAACACATGCATGTCACACATGGTTAAATTTTTAAACATCAAACCTAGTTCAAATAAATGGTATAAATAGATAGATCTTGTTACGAGGATTTTAAAAACGTAAAAATCATTAAAAACGAGACTAGAACGGACTTACAATTGAGCTTGGAAGCTTGAAAAACCCTAGCCATGGTTTCGACATGCAAGTTTCGACCAAGGGGTTGAAGATGGACAAAAATTGGCTTTTAATTTTGTTTTTAATTCATTTTAATAACTAAATGACCAAAATGCTCTTAATGAAAAACTTTGGAAACATGCCTAACCATGTCCATTTTTGTCCACCAACTTAACCAATGGTCTAATTACCATATAAGAACCTCCAATTTAAAATTTCATAACAACTGGACACCTGTAACATGTAGAACTCAACTTTTTCACTTTTTACAATTTAGTCCTTTTGACTAGATTGAGTGCCCAAATGTCAAAATTTTCGAACGAGATTTTCATGAAATCATTCTGTGAAATTTTAGACCATAAAAAATTAATAAAAATAAATTTTCTTACGTCAAATTTGTGGTCTTGAAACCACTGTTTCGACTAGGCCCAAAATCGGGCTGTTACAAACTGAGTAAAGAAAAGAAATAAGCTGCAAGAGAGGCTCGGATTTCTGGGAAAAGAGCTATGAGCAAGTCACAATCATTTGCTTCTAAGAAATTAGAGAAGCATTATTATCGTGTGACCATTTTTACAGGATACTCTGGAAGAGATCGAGGCTCTCAACGATTTAACTCGAGGTCTTCAACTCCATCTGTGACCAGTGTGGGTAGTGTCGGTAATCCCAAATTGAAATGTAAACATTGTAACAAGTTTCATCATGGGGAATGTCGGACTAGAAGTGGAGCTTGTTTCGGATGTAGTTCACTTGACCATTTTCTCAAGGATTGTCCTGAAAGAATTGAAAAAGAGATAGAACTAGCTCCAAAGCTAAGCAATCCTATTACGAGAGGCAGACCACCTCATCATGTAACATCTCGAAATAGGGCTTAAATGGAATAGTGGTTGTGAAACCACAAATCTGAGATAGAAATGTTTATTTTGATTAATTTTTATGATTTACCGAGTGATTAGATGTATGTGTTAGAGTATTGATAAGAAATTTTATAGATTGCATGTTTAATTTGCCTATTAGGGCTTATTTGCAGAAGTTGCTATAATAGCTCGATTTAGGGCCTAAATGGAACGATGGTTTTAGAACCACGAATTTGAAGTCAAAAAATTTATTTCGATTAAGTTTTAAGGTTTATTTATTGATTAAAATATTGTGTAAAAATATCGTTAAGAAATTTTACTGATAAAGTGCTTAATTGAACTTTTAGGACTAAATTGCAAAAGTTGCAAAATATGTGTTCTAATTCATAAGTACTTGATTGAAATGGGGTTTTAAAGATGAGGTCCTTAAATTTAATTAGACCTTTATATTTTGTTTGGACAAAAATGGCCATGAATAGGACAAAATTTTAAAGAAAGGCCTTAAGGGCATTTTAGTCATTTGGTAATTAAAAGAAATAAAAAGGGAAAATAAAGCCAAAATTGACTCATCTTTTTCATGGAGGCCGAAATTAGCATGGGGGAAGCCATGGCTAGGGTATTCAAGCTTTCCAAGCTCAATAGTAAGTCCATTCTAGCCCTGTTTTTCAAGTTCTTTACATTTTTGGAATCTCGGTAACTTGATTAAGCTTATTCTAGCAATAATTTAAGCTAGGGTTCATATTCGGAAAAATACTCATAGGTGAAATGTGTTTATTTTGATGTTTTATGGTAGAATATGAAGGCTGAAATTATGTTAAACAATTTTTGCTAAGCTGTTTTAAGCAAAAATGAGTAAAACGGCTTAATCCGTAAAAGTTGTTATTGTTCATAACTATGTGTTAGAGTGAGAATTTGATGTTGCCATAGAAAGAAAAAATGATCAGCATGTCATAAAACATAAGAATAAGGGATGAAGTTTAATTCTCGAGCCTAGGGGCAAAAGTGTAAATATGCAAAAGTTTAGGGGCAAAATTGTAATTTTGCCAAAGTTTGAGTGAAGGACTGTTTTGAATAGTACATTAATTAAATAAGTAAAATATGATGTTTTAGATCCCGAAAAATGAGATTTGAACCTAGAATGGGAGAAAAATTAAAAATCGGGAAAGTTGGTAAAATGGTCGTTTTAGACTCGAGGTAAGTTCATATGTATAATAACCATTAATTTATGCATGTTTCAATTTAAAATTTATATATTTACTATGATTGCCTGTAATAGCCCAAATTTGGGTCTAGTTGGAACAGAGGTTTCGGGACCACAAAATCAGAGATAGAAATAATTATTTTATGATTATTCTAAGGTCTATGATATGATTGCATGATTCTATGAAAATTTCGTGAAGAAATTCTATGCATAAAGTGCTCAATTTGAAGTTAGGGACTAAATTGAATAAGTTGCAAAACTTGCACTCTAGAAGTTTCTAGTATGAAATTGCTTTGAAATATTAATTAGGAGGTCTTAAATAGCAATTTGACCAATTTCTAAGTTATGGACAAAAATTGGACATGGATGGAATTTTTGAAAGTTTAGTAAGGAAGGGCATTTTGGTTATTTGGTAATTAAAAGAAATAAAAGGAAAATAAAGCCAAAATTTACTCATCTTTTCATGGAGGCCGAAATTAGCATGGGGGAAGCCATGGCTAGGGTTTTCAAGCTTTCCAAGCTCAATAGTAAGTCCGTTCTAGCCCCGTTTTTCAAGTTCTTTACGTTTTTGGAATCCCGGTAATTTGATTAAGCTTATTCTAGCAATAATTTAAGCTAGGGTTCATATTTGGAAAAATACCCATAGGTGAAATGTGTTTATTTTGATGTTTTATGATAGAATATGAGGTTTTAAATTATGTTAAACAACTTGTGCTACTCGGTTTTGAGTGAAAATGAGTAAAAGGGCTTAATCGGTAAAAATACCTAATAGTTATAAGTATATGTTAGAGTGAGAATTTGATGTTTCCATAGAAGGAAAAGTGATCAGCATGTCATAAAACATAAGAATAAGGGATGAAGTTTAATTCTGAGCCTAGGGGCAAAAGTGTAAATATGCAAAAGTTTAGGGGTAAAATTGTAATTTTTCCAAAGTTTGAGTTAAGGACTGTTTTGAATAGTACATTATTTAAATAAGTAAAATATGATGTTTTAGATCCCGGAAAATGAGATTTGAACCTAGAATGAGAGAAAAATTAAAAATTGAGAAAGTTGGTAAAATGGCCGTTTTAGTATCGAGGTAAGTTAATATGTATAATAAGCATTAATTTATGCATGTTTCAATGTAAAATTGATATATTTAGTATGATATCCGAGGTGTTGAAAGTATGTAAGTTGGTATGATAATAATAAAGCAATAATGTTTGTAATTTATATTTGAAAGTTAAATTTAGTGAATTAATTGAATTATGTTAAATTAAATGATTATGGTGCCAAGTTTATGAATTGATTTAAAAATATGTCTATGGTACATGAAGTGCATTGAATTATCATACATAAATGTGATTTCTATGATTATGGATATTATGCGAAATTGTAAGTTCATATGATTTTTAATAAGGCAATGTGTAATTTAATGTTATTGCCTTGATATTAAATGAGATGTAAGTTTATATGTAAGTAATACATCAATATTACTTGTATTATGATATTTTATAATAATATTGGAAATATGTTTGTGGATAATTATTTGATTGGTGAAATTGTTGGAAAAAGAGAGAAATCCTCTGTTGAACCTTAGGAAAGATTGGATGATACAGATGGTATGTAGCTAGGTCACATGTCCAGTGCTTTGAGTGCACATCATGTGTACAAGAGAGCTACGAGACATTATGATGTAGCTAGGTCACATGGGTGATACTATGTGTACACCACCATGTAGACAAGAGAGCTACGGGATATATGTAGCTAGGTCGCATGCGTGGTTCCAGTGAAGGACACCATGTAGACAAGAGAGCTACGAGATAAACCGGCTAGGTCACATCGGTGGTACTAAGTGTTCACCATGTGTACAAGAGAGCCGAACTTTATGATGGGTGGAGCTATGTCTTTGAAACCACCAAGTATCGAGGATTGATCAAGTGTTCAACGGGAGACTTACTATGTACTGCTTTGTGAGTTTTATGATGAAATAGTGTAGGTATATGTTTATGAAAATTATGAGCAATGTGCTCGATAGTTTGGTGAACTTTGATAAGACAAAACGGATTAAGTGGAATTATGTAAGAATGAATTTTAGTAGTAAAATAGTGTTGGACAGCAGCAGTTGCGTGACTTTGAAAATTCACTAAAAATTGTGGAAGTTGAATAAAAATGAAAATGATATATGAAAATAAAGCTTAATGAGTATATTTTCACATGAAAGAAACAAGGGAAGCAAAAGAATTCTATATTGTGTGATATTTGAATTCTTGTGAAACAGGGTCTGAATGAATTCGAGATCCCCTATTCTGACTTTATAAATTCACCATAAATTGTAAAAAAATTATTAAGAGTCATACCTTACATGCATGGATTCCTTATTGAGTCTATTTTTAAGGGAAATAAATGGCATGGTCGTTGGAATTCTGTACAGGGAGAAATTTGGTTCGTAGTACACAGAGGTCAGAGTAGTCGTACTCTGAAACAGGGGAGGCTTTAACTAATAAACTGTACTAATTGGCTGAACCAAAAATTATGAAAATTTTATGGTGGAAAGATATGTGAGTCTAGTTTCAGAGAAATTTACGGATCTTAATTTCGAGCTCTGTAGCTCGAATTATAAATAAGTAAGTGACTATGACTTGTGTGGACAGTTTGATGTGAGCATTTATTAGTAAATTGTGAAATCGTACTTACAAGAATGCTCTATACATTAAGGATGTGGAATGGAGAGGAGGAGGAGGAAAATAAATATATGTGGAATACATGGAAACTATGGTATATGAAATATTGATATAATGAAATAAATGATATGTGTTTATAAGAAAATAGAAAGAGAATGATATGTGTCATGACATGTATATATATATATATAAATATATGACTAGTCTTAATGTAATGCTTGTTGGGTATGAAGTTGAATTGAAATGTTTCAGCAAACATGTTATTCTCTGCATGATCTGAATTGTGGTATTTTATAAAGATATGATCTAGCTTTAAATATGAATGCTTGATGATTAAGTGAAGTGGTAAGATGATAATCCCAGTGTAAATGTATAAGTGGTACTATAATAGACAAGGTAAAATAACTATGAGAGACACATGTATGATGACATACAAATGCTATGTTTGTGGTTTAAATTGAGATTGTTTAATCATTAAATGAATACCATGTTATATGCTTTTGATTTTGTATAAGTGGGTAAGAGATTAAGGTTGACCAAAGCTTGGAAAATAGCCTAGGTATATTCGACACAGGCAGACACGACCATGTGTCTCAGCCGTGTATGGAACACGACTTGGGACACGGGCATGTGGAGCCTTAAAGCATGAAATTTCCAAGATTTTCGTAAGTTCCTGGTTTAGTCCCGAACCCTTTCTAAAGTATGTTTTGGGCCTCGTAGGTTTGTATTAGGGACCTTATGATTAAATGCAAAAAGTTTGAATTTGATACAAATTTTATGGCCCGTATTTTAGTTTAATGTTTTTATCTTTGTCCGGTAATGCCTCGTACCTTATCCCGGCCTCGGGTACGGGCAAGGGATGTTACATTGCCGATGTGTTGAAAATGAGTATAATTATGATGATTTAAATGTTCAATATTAATTCGACATGGAAATGAGAAAGTATGTAAGTTTGTAAGTAAATAACTCATCGATTTTTTTTACTTTATTATATTTTGTTATCATATAGAATGTGGCTGCCTATAGAATGATTATTTGTTGTAAATTACAAATTGAAAAAAAAAAAGAGACTATGAATAAATTTGTAACATATTGGAAAGTAGGAATTTCCCGGCTGAGCCTTCAGAATAGGAATGATACGAACAATCTATTGTGAGGTCACGTGTGTAGTACTAAGTGCAGGCTACTACGTGTACCGGATAATTGGTTGCATATGTAGTACTAAGTGCAGGCTACTATGCGTACCCGATAACTTCGATCACGTGTGTAGTACTAAGTGCAGGCTACTACGTGTACCGGATAATTGGTCGCATGTGTAGTACTATGTGCAGGCTACTATGCATACCAGATGGCCTTGGCTACAAGTGTGAAAATATGTGCAAGCAACCGAGTATCAGTTATTATTCCGAAGAGTTCAACGGGAAAATCGATTAAGTAAAAATACATGTGAAAATGATTATGTGATGAATAAGTGCAGATATATGTTTATGAAAAAAAATTATGAGCAATGTGCTCGATATTTGATCGAACTTCGATAAGACAAAATGGATGAAGTGAAAT
Organism: Gossypium anomalum; assembly: GCA_025698475.1. Lineage (NCBI taxonomy): Eukaryota > Viridiplantae > Streptophyta > Magnoliopsida > Malvales > Malvaceae > Gossypium > Gossypium anomalum. The sequence continues at coordinate 49,693,090 of CM046963.1, forward strand.
TATGTAAGAGTCAATTTTAGTAGTAAAATAGTATTGGACAGCAGCAGTTGCGTGAATTTGAAAATTTACCAAAAATCATGGAAGCTGAATTAAATCTCAAATAAATTATGGAATTAAATATCAATGGGTCTATTTTCATATAAAAGAAACAGGGGAAGCAAAAGAGTTCTATATTTTGTGATATTTGAATTTTTGCAAGACAGTGTCGGAATAAATTCGAGATCCCCTGTTTTGACTTTGAAAAATTATTAAAAATTGTAAAAAAATAATTATGGGATAAAATTTGTATGTTTGAAATCCTTAATGAGTCTAGTTTCAAATAAAATAAACGATAACATGATATGAGTACTGTATGAAGAGAAAATTTATTTGTAGTGAATAGTGGTCAGGGCAGTTGAGCAGTGAAACAGGGGTAACTTCAATGAATAAACTGTACTAATTGGATAGACCAAAAATTCTGAAAATTTTATGGTAAAAATATACATGAATATAGTTTCAAGAAAAATTAACAGTTTGTAATTTGGAGTTCTGTAGCTCTAGAAATAAATAATTTAGCTGCTGGTACTCTGCTAGACAGCTTATTTTGAACCTGTTTATAATTGTAATAGTGAAAATATGTGTTTGTGATGGTAATATTCCGTGAACATATTGTGACTTTGTTTAAAGTATGATAATGTATTATTTATTAATATTTACATATTTACTTACTAAGCCATAATGCTTACTCCCTTCCTTTCCTTTTTCCTATAGTGTCACAGATGTTAGCTCGAGTTGGAGGTCGCTGGAGGTTAAATCACACTATCAAACTATTGATCCATATATAAAGGTTTTAAAGTATTTTTAAGTCTTTAGCATGTATGGGGACTCATTTAATTGTTATTAAGTTGCTAGGAGTTGGCCTAAAATACTGACCTATATTATTTGAAGGTATCTATTGTATAAAGTCATTTAATGTAGATAGTCTTGAATATGTTTGAAAAGTTTAAAATTGATGAAATTTTGTGTCTCGGTTTTAAATGATTACAAGTACTCAAGTCCGGTAATACCTCGTACCTTGTTTCGGCGTCGGATACGGGTAAGGGGCGTTACACATCATCCCGATAATATTAGTGGTAGTCGAGGTACTACCAAGGATACAGCAACTAGATCTGAAGCACGGGCACCTGCAAGAACATATGTTATTCGTGCTAGAGAATATGCCTTTGCGCCAGACGTCATTACTGGTACATTTTCTTTACTTGATACTGATATTACTGCATTGATTGACCCTGTTCCACACATTCATATATATGCACGAACCTAGTGTCTATTAAAAATTTACCTGTTGAATTCACTGAATCTGTGGGCTAGAGTGTTATGGTGGACAAAGTTTATAAGAATTGTCCGTTAGTGGTTTATTGTTTTTTGACTAACTTGATGTTATTTCTCTTTGATGAGTTTGATGTAATCTTGGGAATGGATTGGTTAACCCGATATGATGCAGTGGTAAACTATAAGAAAAAATATATTGTATTGAAATGTCAGAATGGTGAATTACTTCATGTTGAATCTGATAAACTGGATGGATTACCTAATGTGATTTCAACAATATCAAGACAGAAATATGTCAAAAAGGGGTATGACGCTTATCTTGCATATGTGATGGATACTAAGGTATCTGAGTCAAAGATCCAGTCAGTGCCGGTAGTAAGTGAATTTCCTGATGTATTCCCAGAAAAATTACCTAGTTTGCCACCGAAAATAGAAGTAGAATTATCTATAGACCTTGTTCTGGGAACGACACCGATATCCATAGCACCTTACAGAATGGCTCCTACTGAGTTGAAAGAGCTGAAAGTACAGTTGCAAGAATTAATAGACAGAGGTTTTGCTTGATCTAGTTACTCATCTTGAGGTGCACCGGTTTTATTTGTAAAGAAGAAAGATGGATCGTTGAGGCTGTGTGTTGATTACAGACATCTCAACAAAGTTACAATAAAGAACAAGTATCCATTCCCTCAGATAGATAACTTGTTTGGCCAGTTAAAGTGTGCTATTGTATTTTCAAAGATTGATCTCCGTTCTGGTTTCTACCAACTATGGGTAAAGGAATCGAATGTGCCAAATACAGCTTTTAAAACCAGGTATGGACACTATGAGTTTCTTGTGATGTCATTCGGACTGACAAATGCACCTGCAGTGTTTATAGACTTGATGAATAAAATTTTCAGCCCATACTTAGACAAGTTTGTGGTGGTATTTATAGATGATATTTTGGTTTACTCTTGAGATGAAAACGAACATGCTGAACATCTGAGAATAGTGTTTCAAACTCTACAGGAGAAACAACTATATGCCAAATTCAGTAAATGTGAATTTTGGCTTAGGGAAGTTAGCTTTCTTAGGCATGTAGTATCTGCTGAAGGTGTCCAAGTAGACCCGAATAATATTTCAACCATTGTAAATTGGAAACCACCGAAGAATGTCTCTAAAGTCTGAAGCTTTCTGGGACTAGCTGGTTATTATCGGAGATCTGTAAAAAGTTTTTCGATGATAGCCTCTCCGATGACTCATTTGTTGCAGAAAGATGTAAAATTTGAGTGGACTGATAAATTTCAGCAGAGCTTTGACAGATTAAAGGCTTTATTGACAGAAGCACCTGTATTAGTCCAACCTGAATCGAGTAAGAAATTTATAGTTTATAGTGACGCGTCATTGAATGGTCTAGGTTGTATTTTGATGCAAGATGGTAAGGTAGTAGCCTATACGCTTCACGACAGCTAAAGCCACATGAAAAGAATTACCCGACACATGATCTTGAATTGGTAGCCATAGTATTTGCAATGAAAATCTTGCAGCATTACTTGTTTGGAGCAAAATGTCACATATATACTGATCATAAAGCCTGAAATATTTGATGTCACATAAAGATTTGAATTTAAGAAAGCGTAAATGGCTGGAATTGCTAAAAGATTACGATCTTGTTATTGACTACCATCCGGGAAAAGCCAATGTACTTTGAGCAGAAAATCCATGTATGCTCTCTAAGAAATGAACACTCGATTGTCGTTGTCTGATGATGGTTCAATCAAAGCTAAGTTAAAAGTTAGACCAACATTTTTACAGCAAATTTCTAAAGCTCAGAAACGTGATAGTACGTTGTAAGCAAGACAGGTACAAAGTGAATCGACTCATGATTCAGAGTTTTAGATTGGGACTGATGGTTGTTTGTTATTCAGAGGAAGAGTATGTGTACTAAAAGATTCTGAACTAGTACAGAAGATCTTGAATGAAGCTTATAATGGCAACATGTTTATTCATCCTGGTAGTAATAAAATGTATAACGATCTGAAAAAAAATCTACTGGTGGCTGGGAATAAAACGAGATGTTTATGAGTTTGTATCTAAATGCTTGATACGTTAGCAAGTAAAAGCTGAACATTAGTTGCCTTCTGGACTATTACAGCCAGTTACGATACCGAAATGGAAATAGGAAAGAATTACCATGGATTTTGTAACGAGGCTGCCTCTGTCTCCAAAGAAGAAAGATGTCATTTGGGTAATTGTTGATCGGTTGACAAAGTTTGCACACTTTGTCCCGGTACATATGGATTTTTCCTTGGATAGATTGGCTGAGTTATATGTTTCTGAAATAGTCAAATTGCATGGAGTGCTTGTCTCCATTATTTTAGAAAGAGATCCTCGGTTTATTTCTTGATTCTTGAGCAATTGTAAGAAGCTCTAGGTATTCAGTTACACTTTAGTACTGGTTTCCACCCCCAAATAGATGGTCAATCTGAATGGGTAATATAAATCTTGGAAGATATGCTTCGGTGTTGTGTACTCGAGTTTGAAGGTAACTAGGAAAGGTATTTGCCTCTAGTTGAATTTGCTTATAATAACAGTTATCAGTCTAGTATTAAAATGGCACCATATGAAGCCTTGTATGGGCGTAAATGTAGAACCCCATTGTATTGGACAGAACTTAATGAGAAAAAGTTACACGGAGTCGACTTGGTCCTAGAGACCGAAGAAAAAGTGAAGGTCATTTGAAACAGCCTGAAAGCAGCCTCTGATCGACAAAAGTCTTATGTTGATTTGAAAAAAAAAGGAAATAGAATTTTAGGTTGGTGACAATGTATTCTTGAAAGTGTCGCCTTGGAAGAAAGTACGCAGGTTTGGTCGTAAAGGAAAATTGAGTCCACGGTTCATTGGACCATATGAGATTACAGAAAGAATTGGACCGATTGTATATCGGTTAGCTTTACCACCAAAGCTTGAACGGATTCATAATGTTTTTCATGTGTCTATGTTATGGCGGTATCGATCTGATCCTTCACATGCTATCTCTTCGACAGAGGTAGAGATCCAGCGTGATATGACATATGGTAAGAACCAATCAAAATCTTAGCTCGGGAAACAAAAGAGTTAAGAAATAAAAATGTAGTTGTGGTAAAAGTTCTTTGGCAAAGGTATGGTATTGAGGAGGCTACCTAAGAATCAGAGGATACAATGAGAAAGCAATACCCGAATCTTTTTACTGATAAGATTTTCGGGGACGAAAATCCCTAAAGGGGGGAGAGTTGTAACAGCCCATTTTTCAGTGAAATAGGAACAGTGATTTCGGGACCACAAATCCGATCCAAATACATTTTATTTTTATTTTACCATATGGCCCGTAATATGATAGAAGTGACATGTGAAAATTTTGATGTGAATTTTATCGATTTAGTGCCTAATTACGAGAAGGACTAAATCACATAAAATGCGAAAGTTGAATTCTAATAGCTATGAGGATCAAATAGCTATGAAATTCAAAACTTAAGGTCCTTATATGGTAATTAGACCATTAATAAAAGTATGCAGATTTTTATGGTGACTCATCCATGGAATTATAGAAAAAGACAAGGGACTAAATTGGAAATACCAAAATACATGATTAATTAAAAAGATGAATAGAATTATATCATCTTATTTTGTCATCTTCAACCTTAAAAACACATGGAAACCCTAGAAGAGAGAAAAAAAGCTTTCAAGGCCTAATTGGGTAAGTTCCCTTGTCCCGTTTTTAGTAATTTTGGTATTTTTGAAATCGGGATAGCTTAATCTCTCTATTTGAGGGATTAATTTGAAAAGTTATCAAGGTATGAAAATGGGTCATGGATGTATTATGCTGGAAATTAGAAATTTATGGTAGAAAATGAAATATTATTGATAGATAAACAACTTTTACAAAGTAATTTTTGATGAAAACTTGATTTAGGGACTAAAATGTAAACTTGTAAGATTGAAGGAAAATTTTAAAATTTTATGTAAACATGTGCTGAAAAATTTGTAATGGGGCTTTGGTTAGACTTGGAATAGGGAGTAATTTGAACAAGTTTTATTTTCCGGGCCTAGAGACAAAATCAGAATTTTTGGTAAAGTTAGCGGCAAAATGGTAATTTTGTCTAGGAAGTAAATTGAGTCTGTTTAAGTATGAAATGTATGAAATTAATGATTAAATTCATTTATATAGATCTGAAAAACACAAACTCGAGGTTAGATCGAGGAAAGGAAAAGATTTTGGATTAGTAGATTATTACGCGAACAAGTGTCGAGGTAAGTTCGTGTAACTTAACCGGATATGTAATTATGTAAATTGAATGTTTTATTGTATGTAATGTGATTTATGTTAATGTGCCTTACTTGTATGTTATGATGGAATACATGCATGAAATGGTGATAAAAGGTTAAGTCCCGATTGAACATTGAATTCTGATGAATGTATATGCTTTCCCGAAATTAATAAGGTCCTATATTTTTTGCGAACGGGATTTAGCTCGAACGAGTAATCCCAATGACTTTATTATATAAAATATTTAGCCTAGATGGGTAATCCTAATACAATACCTCTCAAGTATGCGTTAAGATTAGGTTTAGCCTGGACTGGTAATCCTAATCAAGTTTTGGAGCATACGCTATATAAAAGATTTAGCCTGGACTGGTGATCCTGTCATATGACATGTGGCTCGAGAGTGTGTTCCTTGGTTAAGTACCTTAAGGGTTACCCTCAATAATAATTGACGGATTAATGAATCGTACACCTCAAGTGTACTACTTGAGCCTTCATCGGAATTTCAGTGATCCAATAGACATATAGCTCTTGACTTGGCATGAAAATCTTGAGATAAATGATAATGACTTGAAAGAACATTGCTTGATGAGCTCATCTATTTTACTTGATTGATATGAAGATTTTAGTAACTAACACGTTTGATTGATTGTATGTGTTTAGGCAATTTAACCAAATGGATGGAAAACATGTTATGTATGCTTAGATTTATTAAACAAGATTAGTAAGTTTAGTTTCTATTATACGAACTTACTAAGCATGTGATGCTTACTCCTTTTATTTTTCCCTATTTTATAATACTCGGAAGCTCGTGAAGGTCGGAAGATCGTTAGAGCATCGTCACACTACCAACCTAGCATTTTGGGTATATTTAGTGAAATCATTTTGGTGTAATGACATGTTTAGGGAAACTTGGCAAATAGTGGCTTGAAATGTCATTTTGTAACCTAGCCTTGGAATGGCTAGTGATGGTTCATTTTGGGAAAAGATTAGTAAATTATTATGATATATATATCCACATGTGTTAAGCTAAGTTCATGTGACCTAATGTTGTGAATGTCTAATTTAAGATAAGGTGAGTTGGTAACTATGTATGCATGAAATGGTATGCCTTGTTAAATGATGAAATTGCTTACTTTAAATACTTGAATTTTTTGGAATTGGTTAAGTTTTTATTGTGCAGGTTTTTGGGTGAGAAATGAAGCTAGTAAATGGCTTCATTTTGTCCACACGAGCATGTGTCTAGACCGTGTATGACACCCAGCCTAGTAACATGGGCGTGTGACCTGGACGTGAGAAACTTGCACCTAATTCGAATTAAATTATTTAACCACACGGCCTAGACACGGGCGTGTGGCATGGCCGTGTGTGCAAGTCAGAGAGTTACACGGGGTCGAACACGGCCTCTAGCACGGGCATGTCCCAGGGTCGCACGGGCGTGTCCCGTGGACCATTCGAGCGTGTGAGCCCTGCAACTTGGAAAAATTTTGTAATTTCGTGAAAAATTCTTAGAGGTCTCGATTAAGTCTCGATTCTATTCTAATGCTCGTTTTGGACCTTGAAGGTCCAATTAATGGACATTATGATTAATCTCGGTTAATGAATAGTGATTTGCATGAATGAATTGAAAAATGTTTTGGATGTTCTGGTAATGCTCTGAAACCCTGTTCCGGTGACGGGTACGGGTTAGGGATGTTACATTTATCCCGACTTGTGTTTGGTGTACTCGAAGATATACGAGCGGCCAGTGTTTTGGATCCAGAATTGCGCCAATTGAGATCTTCACTTAAGGAAAATCAACAATATCATGGAGACTACAAGGAGCAAGAAGGGCTAATAGTGTTCAAAGGGCGCATTGTTGTTCCAAATGAAATTACACTCAGGACTTTGTTGATGAGAGAGTTTCATGATTCCAAAACTAGAGGACATGCAGTAATAAACCGTACGTATTAGAGAATTGCAGCTAATTTCTTCTGGCAAAATTTGAAGCATGATGTGAGAAATTTTGTGAAGAATTGTCAGACTTGTCAGTCTATGAAGAGCTAGAGTTTGAAACCTACTGGGCTTTTACAACAACTGCCTATACCGGAACAAGTCTTTGAGGATTTATCATTAGATTTCATTGTCAGGTTGCCTAAATCTAATGGGAAAGAAACCATTTTAGTGGTCGTAGATCGCTTTTCCAAATATGCTCATTTTTTTTCACTACCGAAGAAGTTTGATTGCAAACCAGTAGCGAGGGTATTGGTCCAAGGAGTGGTGAAGCTACATGGAATCCCTAAATCCTTGGTTAGTGATCGGGATAGATTGTTCACTAGTGATATTTAGACTGAAATGGCGCGATTTCAAGGTACAGAGCTATGCATGAGTTCTGCATACCACCCCCAAACTGATGGACAAACTGAAGCCTTAAACAGATGCTTGGGCAGAATACTAGTATAACACAACATATCAAAGCTCAGCAGGCATGATGCCATTTAAAGCTTTGTATGGCCGAAACCCGCCCTTTATGATAGATTATTTAGAATGTGCTTTAAGAAATGAACTGGTTAACCATAATCTCTAGGAGCAAGATGTGATACTTCGAGTGTTAAAGAAAAATCTGATGCAAGCTCAGATCAGAATGAAGAATTAGGCAAATCAACAACGAAGGGAATTGGAGTTGGAAGCTGAAAGTTGGGCTTTTGTAAAACTTCAACCATATCGAAAATTATCTCTTTGGTTGAGAAGGCAACAAAAACTCAATCCATATTTTTTTTGGACCATATCAGGTGGAAAAAAGGGTGGGAACAGTAGCATATAAATTGAAACTTCCAAAATCTGCTCGACTCCATCTTGTCTTTCACATTTCACAACTTAAACCTTGCCGGGGCCAACCAATGCAACAGGTTACACTGTTACCCTTTCTACTCGACCATGATGGCCATCAAGAAGTCTATTCAAACCTTGAGGACAAGGTTCCAATTGAAGAGGGGGTGATGTCATGGTGCAAGACCTTATCGACCATGTTGACACTAGATCTCCTAAGCAAGATATGAGGCAGCATGAGAATGTCCACTGGAGGATAATGCACATACGCATCCATACAGAGGAGTGAGGGAAATAAGGTTGCCAATAAATTTAATGGATTTTGTTTGCTATTGAATCAGTTATGAGGATTACTATTTAGTATTTCGTTTGTAAGCAAAAAGGCTATCGAAAAACCAAAAACTGATATTATCTCTGAATCTATTATCTTCTTCTATTTTTCATTATTTGTGCTACTGAGTTCTTAACATATTGTAAGAAAGTATTAAGGATTTCATAATGGCTAATGGGTAATCTAAACAGTGTTTACAATGTTAATATAATTACATAATGATGATGATGTGTCAGTTATTGATGACACATATAACTCAAAGAATTATGTTAGAGTTAAATATATTTTAAATTGTATATATCTTTGTTGATAGAGTTTTAGTTCGACTCGTATGGGTATTGTAACCAATGCAGATAGATGTGGGTTCAAATGCGTTGAAACATATTATCCTCCTATTTATCGATTGAAGAGGGGTTATGAATAATTCTAAATATTATATCAAAAAGAGCAGACATAAGTAACAAAACTTTCAATAAATACAAAAAAATAACTCTCTCTCTCTTTTGTGTTGTCCTCACCATGTGTCACATAATGGTTGTGACAAGTGGCGAAAAACATAAAAATATTTTAATTTATAAAAAATATTAAAATTATACAATTTTTTAAAAATATATAAAAACATTGAAATTTATAATTTTTAGAAAATAAAAAAAATATAGAAAAACTATTTAAAATTTATAAAAAAATATAGAAAAAATTGAACATATTAAAAAGATATAAACATATTACAAATGTTGCACAAAGATAAAGAAATTAAAAAAATAGAAATTTCTAAAAAAAAAATTATAGGAAATTATAATATATATATATATATATAGAATACATGACAAATTGGAGTAACATTTTGATATGCAAACAGGAGGTGGGCCGTGGAGTCCAACACGAGCAAATCAAAATTTTGGAGATGAAGTATAGAGGGATGCGAACCCCAAACGTACAACAAATCACCGCACAGGTAGGGAAGTACGACAATATCGAAGGCAAAAACATTTTCTACTGGTTCCAAAACCAAAAAGCATGTGTGACGCAAAAGTATAAGCACAACAACACCTTTGTCCCAGAAACTCAGCTCCCATTACCACCATAACTTTGAATACTAGGGTACCTCCAAACCCTTTTGTGAAAAATAAAATAAAATAAAATAAATGAAATGAAATAAAGAACACACAAATTTTACGTGGAAACCCTTTCGGGAAAAAACCACGGCCAGAGGATAAGAAAATTTCACTATATCGAAAAAAAAATTTTAATCAATACAAGAGGAATAGACTATGTCTATTTATAGGCTTGTAAAGCCATATTCTAGTAGGATTGACACACCTTATCCTAATAAATATAAAATAGATGGAGTTTAATAAGGTTTGAAAAACCTTATTCTAAAATAAAATAAAAGAAGTCTAGTTCTATATGGATTTTACTTTTATTTTATTTTCCATCGTATTTTATTTAAATAAGAATTCGGGTCACTTAATTCTAACAATCTCCACCTTGACACAAATTCTCAATGAACAAGTTCTCCACCTCTTCCATAAAACCCCTTAAGGGTTTAACTTCAACAATGAACACCAACCAAGTCTAAGCAATGCTCAAACTTGGTTATAGGAAGTGACTTAGTCATCATATCTGTAGGATTTTCATAAGTACTAATTTTGCTCACAACAATATCACCACGAGCAATAATATCACGAACAAAATGATCAATATGTTTTGTTCTCTCATGAAACATTTGATCTTTTATAAGGAAGATGGCACCCTAACTGTCACAAAATACTATACTGATTTGAAGGTCTTTATTGAGTTCACTAAATAGTCCCTTCAACCAAATAGCTTCTTTACAAGCCTCAATAATCACCATGTACTCAGTTTCAGTGGTAGACAAAGCGACTGTAGTTTGCAAAGTGGCTTTCCAACTAATTGCACAACCTCCGATTGTAAAGACTCAACCTGTGAGAGATCTTCTTCTATCAAGGTCTCCAGCAAAATCAGCATCAACATACCCTATGACTCCATCTTTAGTTCTTCCAAACAGTAAGCAAACATCAGTGAGTGCCTCGTAAGTATCTTAAAATCCACCGAATCGCTTTCCAATGTTCTTTTGGGATTTGCTATGTATCGCGCTAATCGTGACCGATCGCATATGATAAATCTGGACGTGAGCAAACCATAGCATACATGAGAAATCCCACTACACTAGAGTATGGAACATGTGACATATACTCAATCTCATCATCTGATTGTGGAGACAAAGCCGATGAAAGTCTGAAATGGTCTGCTAAAGGAGTAGTACTAATGTGCTTAGCACTCTGCATATTGAACCTACAAAGAACTTTCTCAATGTACCCTTCGACTTAGGTACAATTTACTTGCTTTTCTATCTCTCGAGAATCTCAATACCAAGTATCTTCTTTGCTGGTCCTAAATCTTTCATCTCAAATTCTTCACTTAGTTGGGCTTTGACCTTTCTTATCTCTCCTTTATCTTTTGCTGCTATCAACATGTCATCAACATACAAAAGAACCATCACTGTTTTTCTTAAAGTAAACACAACTGTCTAAACTACTTCTTTTGAAATCATGAGAAGTCATAAAGGAATCAAACCTCTTGTACCACTGTCTTGGTGACTGTTTCAAACCGTTAAGGGACTTTCTCAGCAAGCAAACATAGTCCTCTTCTTCTGAGACTATAAACCCTCTGGTTGTTGCATGTAAATATCCTCCTCAAGTTCTCCATGCAACTGCTCAAGCTCCAAATCATGCATGGCCACAATACCAACCAAAGCTCGAATTGAACTATGCTTAACAACTGGAGAGAACACATTTGTGAAGTCCACTCCTGGAATTTGACTATAACCCTTTGCAACAAGCCTTGCTTTATATCTGGGTTCTTCAACTCCTAGAGTCATTTCTTTCTTTTTAAACACCCATTTACAATGAACAACCTTTTTACCTTTAGGAAGTTTCACAAGGTCCCATGTTCTGTTTTTGTAGAGTGATTCCATCTCTTCTTGCATAGCAAACATCCACTTTTCTGAGTCTTCACAGCTAACCGCCTCAGAATAATTAGATGGCTCTTGATTCGCATCTATATCTTCAGCCACATTTAAAGCATAAGCAACTAAATCAGCTTCGGCATACTTCTTTAGAGGTTTAATTTCTCTTCTAGTTCTATTTTTGGCGATAGAGTATTGTGGTGAAGAAGCAACTCTATTCTTAATTTTTGTTATGGCTTGAGGAGTTGGCTCTATATTAATCTGATGCTCCACCTGCTTTTGGTTTTCTTTATTGGAAGAGTCTTTAAGAGATAAGTTAGGTAGCATAGCAGTTTCATCAAAAACAACATCTCTGCTAATTACAACTTTTCTATTTGCAGGACACCATAACTTATAGCCTTTTACACCAGCTTTATAACTAAGAAAAACGCATTTAATGGATCTCGGTTCCAATTTTCCATTATCAACATGAGCATACGTAGGACACCCAAAAATCTTTAAATCAGAATAATTAGCACGATTACAAGACCATACCTCTTGTGGAATCTTTTTCTCAATGGCAACGGATAGGGATCAGTTGATCAAAAAACATGCAGTAGAGGCTACTTCTGCCCAAAATGACTTCGGTAAGTTGGCATTTGACAACATACATCGAACCTTCTCCATTCTGTTCATTTGTTCTGCAACGCCGTTTTGCTGTGGAGTATGACGAACTGTCAAGTGTCTCATGATCCCTTCTGACTTGCACAATCTATTAAACTCATCAGAACAGAACTCTAAGCCATTGTCTGTACGGAGGTATTTTATTTGTTTTCCCGTCTATTTTTCAATCATAATTTTCCAAGACTTAAATGCGGAAAACACATCGCTTTTCTGCTTCAGGAAGAATGCCCAAACTTTTCTGGAAAACTCATCAATAAAGGTTATCATATAATTAGCTCCACCACTCAAAGTTACTCTGGATGGCCCCCACAGATCAAAATGAATATACTCCAACGTTCCCTTCATGTTATGGATTCCTCTAGTGAATCGAACTCTCTTTTGCTTCCCAAAAACACAGTGCTCACAGAAATTCAGTTTGCAAATTCCTTGCCCATCAAGAAGTCCTCTTTTGCTCAATTCTGCCATGCCATTCTCACTCATATGCCCTAGGCGCATATGCCAAAGTTTAGTAATATCATCATCATCGAAAAGGAAGAGGAAGCGATAGCTACATCACGATATGATGAGAACCTCGCAAAACATATAACTTGGCAATTTTTCTCGCCCCCTTTCATCACAACAAAGGACCCTTTGGAAATCTTTAAAACCCCACTTTGTGTGTGTATCTGTGCCCTTTTGAATCAAGAGTACTTAACGAAATTAAATTTATTTTCAATTGGAACATGTAAATGCGTCACTAAGTGTTCTGACAACTCCATCAAACATCTTAACTTTAAATGTTCCAACATCTACGATTTTACACGAAGCATTATTTCCCATCAAAACAACACCTTCAGACACTGTTTCGTAAGTTATAAACCAATCCCGATTGGGACTCATGTGGAAGGTGCAGCCTGAATCAAGTATCCACTCCTCACTTACTTTAGAATCATTGACAGAAGCGACTAGAAGTTCACCATCGCTGTAGTCTTCTACAACATCAGCTTCACTGAAATTTTCTGGTTGTTTTCCCTTTTCATTCGCAGCCTCCCTTTTAATCTTATTTTGTAGCTTATAGCACTCAAATTTAATGTGCCCTTTCTTCTCACAGAAGTTACAAGTTTTACCTCTATTTGAAGACTTCGATCTACCCTTAGATTTACCACGAGGATTTCGTTCCTGTATCCTACCACGATCATCATCAGCATTCTGATCTTGTCTCCCACGAACAATAAGACCCTCTCCCTGGGAGTCGGGTTTAACTATAAGATGTTTCATCTTATCATACGAGGTTAAAGAATCATAAACCTCATCAACTGTGAGAGACTCGCGGCTATATAAAATCGTGTCTCTAAAGGTTGAATAAGACGGGGGCAACGAACAAAGTAGAATCAACCCTAGATCTTCCTTATCATCTTTGAACCTCCATGGCCTCCAAGTTTGAGAGAATTTCTTTAAACACATTAAGTGTTCGTGTCTGACGCACCTTCCTCCAAACGATGAGCATAAAGACGCTGCTTCATATACAACTTGCTTGTTAGAGTTTTCGACATACATATTTGTTCTAGCCTCTTCCATAATGCAGCGGCAGTATTCTCTTTCATTACATCCTGCAAAATTTCGTTGGACAAACACAGATGTAATTGTGTTAACGCCTTTCGATCCTTACATTTCTTCTCTTCATCTGTTAATGTCGAAGGCATCTTATCTATCCCTATCAGGGCATCCTCCAGATCCATCTCCGCAAGAACTGCTTGCATCTTAATCTGCCACAATGCAAATCTGGTGTTGCGATCCAACAGCGGAATTTCATACTTCAAAGACGCCATTACTGTGATTGAGATGAACAACCCGGAAGCTTTGATACCAATTTGTGAAAAATAAAATAAATGAAATGAAATGAAATGAAATAAAGAACACACAAATTTTACATGGAACCCTTTCGGGAAAAAACCACGGGCAGAAGAGAAGAAAAATTCACTATGTCGAAAAAAAAATTTTAATCAATACAAGAGGAATAGACTATGTCTATTTATAGGCTTGTAAAGCCATATTCTAGTAGGATTGAAACACCTTATCCTAATAAATATAAAATAGATAGAGTTTAATAAGGTTTAAAAAACCTTATTCTAAAATAAAATAAAAGAAGTCTAGTTCTATATGGATTTTACTTTTATTTTATTTTCCATAGTTTTTTTATTTAAATAAGAATTCGGGTCACTTAATTCTAACACCCTTGATTATTATATATCTTAGTTGTCCAATTTTTTTTAATAAATATGAAGCTTAAGAAATTAAGAATGCATTTTCTAAAACAGGAGGATAGTTCATATAAGAGAAATACAGGAGCTGGTCATTTGAGTGCATGGAAGAAGCAAGCAGATTGTCATTTAAAGAGGAGGGAACCAGAACTCTGGAGCTATTCCCACTGCACTTGGAAGGCAGATGAAGCCTGAAAAGAAAAAGAAAAAATAAATTTTGAATCTAAACTCTGCTCCCATTATGATCTATGAAGATGATTAGCTTTTTCTTTTATTCATTTTCTTTTCTTTTGTGTTTCGGGGAAAGAAGAAAGACAAAGTTATCTTCTTGCACTCAAAAACTCATTGGTGCCCTCCGGAAATATAACTTTGTACAAAATTGAAAGCAAAAGTAGGTGGTTGTCGTGGGTATTGTTGTTAGCATATTTTTTTATAATTTTTTCTAATATTTTTAGATTTTTTTATATTTTTCTGCCACATGTCACAATCACAACATAACACATGGCAGAGATAACTAAAAATAGATAAAAAAATTGAGAGCTATAAACTTTACTATTAACCGTTAAGGTTAATTGTCAAAAAAGTCTCTCTTTTTTTAATGTATTTTAGCAATTCAAGTATAAAATTTAGTATATATGATTTTTTTTTGGTTGAAAAAGTTTGAGATTTTTTTTATAAAGTAAAAATAAGTAAAAGAATTGTTATGATACTCACCATTACCGACCCACTACCCGATAACCCAATTAGGTCCTGACCTATACTCTACGCGGTTCACACTTTGGGTTCACATATAAGGTGCTCGCACCCTTCTATGAGACCGTACGATGTGGGTTCGCACCACCATGTAGGTGAACCCACATCCAGAGAACACGTATTAGCTCTAGAATAAGGTACGTGTCGACATGCATGGGAACCTATCTACGATATCACATCCATGAACAATAACCATATCATATAAATACATAGTTTAACATATCTGAAAGGGACATACACTCTAAAATACTCAACAATTTGGTGTGGTGAGCATTGACAAACTTTTGATTTTCAAATTTTCATATTGTTAAAAAACAAAAATGACCCACCCCAACGAGAATTTCCCTGGTAATTTTCTGTTGGACCATACAGGAGGTTCTGGCGTCGATAATTAACCTAGAGAAATGAACCTTTTGCTGGTTGGTTTGCTGATCGACCAGAAAATCTAGGTAACATAGACCAAGTAGGTGCCTCCAATTCTTTTGACCTTAATAATTCCTTTGGTCAAGGACTATCATTTCCCTCTGACCAGGATGCATCCCTGTAACAACTATTTGGTTTACAAAAGTAGCAGAGGTTGATGAAGGAACAGATGACTCAACAAAGTTCTAAATTCAAACAACAGCAGAATGAGGAGTTGAGGAGGAAGATGCAGTTTGACAACTTTGATCTTCAAGATCATGTCACGCCTCTCCAAGATGAGGCTGTGGGAGCACATGCAAAGCCTTGGCAGAATGAGATGGATCATTTGCGTAAAGATGTGCGTATTGTAACACCCCATACTCGGTCCGATCACCGAACCTAACTATGAAACGCCACATTAGCCACCCAAGTGACTCTCTATTTAAACCCAACCTAACCTCTAATACACCACAAGTTAAAACATAAAACATGTATAGATTTAAGGAAAAACAAGCTCACGAACTCACTTCGCTTGTTTCATAATATGCAGCGGAAATAACATGCGAACCTACTTCACTTGCAAGAACTTAACTTACTCTTCTCCTAAAGTCATAGATATTTAACAAAGGAAAAAAAATAAAGAACATGCAAACCTTAATTTTTGCAAAACAATGTACCGCTCAAAACACCATTGTTCATATATCTGACATAGGGGTTCGCTCCCTTACATAGCTAGTTCGCGACAGAATATGCAAGTGTCCACAGTTGTTACCAAGTAATAAGTAAGTATAAGAGTTATCATCTACACAGGGACTGTGTTTAAATCAATAATTGTAAAATTACTATTCATAAGTTGGTTAAGAAAAACACAATAATTTTGATTGATAGGTGTTAAATTAAATTAATTAACTAAATGCAAGTTAACCTAAATGCAAATGAAATGCAATGTGATGGTTTAGCAGCGATTTTTACAAGTTAACAACAATAACATGAATAAGCTAGAATAATTACAACATTTGACTCAATTCACTTTTTCATCATGCTTAACAATATTCCGGAAAAATTTCATGGCAACTCGATCTTTCATTAGCTTGGAATCTAATATAAGTTCTTTCGAAATCTTATACATAGAAAAAAAACATGCGTATTTCTATGTCCATATTTAACTAAGAATTTCTTAGAATTTATGTGAAGTAACAAGGACGAGTTAGGTTTGAAACAATTTAATCACACAAACCTAAAAGCTATGCAAGGTAATAAAGCTCTTTCAAGTTATCACGAACCTTTAATTTAATCGAGTTAGGATCTAAATTAAGCATGCACCTTCCAATTTTGTCCATTAATTGCCATTTAGTTAGGATCGATCAACTAATTCTAATGTACTTGAACATATTTTAATGCATGAAATACATAAATTATTTTAATTGGAAGCATGATGGACCGAGGCACAAAACACTGTAAACATGAGTTAAATGAACATTATCAACTTAATGTAACCATTCTATCTAAAACAAAATTAAGTCATCATTGTTAACAGAAAAACATCAAAACAATTTGCAAACATGTTGAATAACTAGGAACAAAATTAAAGAATGGGAAAGAAGAAACTTTTGATGATTTTGGTTGTTCCTCAAAGACCGATCATGGTGGTTTCCTCCAATTCTTGTTATTGCTCCTTCACAAAATGCTCCTCAAGGTGGTCAACCAAGAGTGTTTTTCCTTAAGGGAAAATGTTAGTTAAAGGAAATAGGGAAATGAGAAGGATTATGCGTGGAAGTGATGAAAGAAAGATAAGAAATGTTGTGATTTGAGAGATGAGTGAATGATGATTGAATGAGAAGTGAGGGGTGGTATTTATAGTAGAGGGATGGCATAAGAGTTTACTAAAAATAACTTAGAGATCCCTTAGTTTTCTCCTTTGCTTGGCTGGCCATGAAATGTGGAGTGGGACGTTGATGGTTGATTGATTCATGCTTGATTTCATGAATGAATCATGCAAGAGGTTGGACGGTTTTAACAAATTTATTTGGGAGCTAATTTACGATTTTTTCACAAGTGTGAGGGCCTTCAATTTAATTATCCCAAAGCTAAGTTTGATTGCTATTGATGGCTTGCCGAATTTGAGCTATTCTACCCCTTATTGGACGATTTTGGCAATCCAATTGAGAGCAAACTTTATTCTTTTCAGTAACCATCTTCCAAGTTGGGTTGAATTGAATTTGTGAGTCCAATTTAGTGAGCTCTTAAGAATGAACTTGTAAAATTAAGAAAATGTCAATTAAATTTTGACTATATTTATATGTTAAAAATTTATATGTGTTTATAAACCATTAAAGGTTCGCAATTATAGACATAAAGAAAAACATAAGAGAGCATAAAAATAACAAAGTCCTAAAACAATCGGCGAAGTCAACAGAATTATATCTCTAAGCCTAAACAAAATTTCCACATTTCCTTTAATCTAAACTTCATTTTTACTACCTTTACAACATGATTACTTCACCTAGATCACTAACCTCACCGCTGCTCACCTTGCGATCTAGCTATCTATAGCGAATAGATAGGAATGTGTGAGTTCTTGCGAACTTAGCGAATATATAGGAAAGAATAACCACAAAGCACATACAAAACATAAGTTAAACAGAAACTTGGCAAGGACATAGAACTTGCGAATTGGGTTCGCCATACTTACGCGAAGTCTGGTTCACAAATACTTACTATCAGATAGCTTACAAACAGAAAAACACATTTTTCCAAAAAACATAAACTTATTTTCTAGTTGGATAAGCAGATCTCCTTATAATGCCTCAAAATGACTCAATGAGTCTAATATGTCCCAAAAGCGTAGCATAAAGCTAAACACTCTCCACCACACCAACATGTCCTAGTGAATGGATCTTAGCTCGACATTCCTTTATCTCTCCAATCTGTCCCAAGGTCTCTCACCCAAATCATAAAACATAAAGGTGAATACTTACAATCCTACTGTAACACCCTATACCCAGTCTAATTGCTGAACCCAAGCTATAGGATGCTACAACAATAAACTGGAACAGTCAAAAGCAATTTATTCAATAATACTCAATAATCAATAAATCCAAGTTAATTTCATGTTAAACATGCATTACAATCAAAACCAAGTCTTAATCAGGCTTACGAAAGCCTTTGAGCAAGTTCGGAACTAAATCTGGACCAATCTGAAACATTTACAAAATAACAGGCATCAATGCAAAACAAGGGTCACACAGGTGTGTGGCCAAGCTGTGTGACAGCCAGAGGCCATTTGGTGCAAAGCCACATACCCGTTTCCTTAAACCGTGTAACAATTTGTGCCCATGTAACTTAGGGTCACACGGTCATGTAACTTATTATGATTGTGTAAACTAAAAATCACCTTGAACCTGTAGCACACAAGGTCGTTTCAACCCCCTCGTCTGTGACACAGGGTCATGTGGTAGCCCATGTGCAGCATAAATGACCTATTTGAGCAAACTTTCATACCATTTCCTCAAGTGACCTATAATGTTATTTCATGCTATTCAAACCAACAACAAAACATGCATATTTCAAAGCCCAAAATACCAATTCACCTAATCATTTTATCAAACAACTAATATGCCTTTATTGGCACCAACAAATCAATAACGCAAATCAAACACCATTCAAACCAAGTATTACACCATTTCATACCACAATTCAATTCATATGCATATTACCAATTAAGCTTTGTCATTTCTTTAACATTCAAACATATTTATTTATACTACATGAACTTACTTATTTAAACTATAATAAAACATTAATACACATTTAGATATAATTCCACAACAAATTAAACTTATTTATACTATATGAACTTACCTGAACAATAACGCTTTAGATACTAGGGACTACTCTGTAGTTTTTCCTTTTTCGCCTAAGTCAACAACTTGATCTAAATAATATTTAAGATTCAAAATATCAATACCAATCTCATAATACTACTCAAATTCATGCTTATAATCTTTAAATTTTATTTTACACAATTTCCCTAAACTTTTACATTTTGTTTAATTTAGTCCCTAAAATCGAAACAAACATAATCTTCACAATTGAGCTTCATTTTTCATTCTAATTTCAATTATCTCTTTCTACACTCCTCGAAAATCCAATTTTACATAAACTTAATTTCACTTTTGACATATTCACAATTTAGTATCTAAATGCAAAATTAACAAAATTCACTTTATAAAATAGTACTTAAACATTACATAGCTTCCAAATCTACCATTTTCTATAATAATAAAAAAAACATTTAAGATTCATCAATGGAAAGTTTTGAAATCTTTAACAGTTTTGAAATTAGACTTACGGGTTATTCGAACCTAGTTGCAACGATCTAAAAAACATAAAAATTACAATAAACGGGTTAAAATCGACTTACCAAATTTGAAGAACAAGCTTGATTGAAAGCCTAGTTTACTCATCCATGGAGAATCTGTGGTGAAGGGGGAAAATAAAGATGATAATGTATTTTCCCCTTTTTTATGTTTTATAATATTTTGTAATATTTACTTAACTATTTAATATAATTTAACATTAAAATAAAATATAATTTAACAAATAATAAGCATTAACCGTCCACCCATATCCAAAAGGTGGTAAATTGCCACTTTAGACCTTAAACAAACATTAATTATGCATTTTAGTTAAGAATATTCAATAGCAATTAACTTTTACGTCTTTTACAATTTAGTCATTTTTCATTAATTAATTATCCAAATGTTAAACTTTTCAAACCAAAATTAAATACACCTATATAAAAAGTCCGTAAATATTTAATAAAAATATTTATGGGCTTGGTTTACAAAAATGAGATCCTAATACCTCATTTTCCAAAACTACTTAACTTTAGGGACAATTCATTTGCACTTAACTAATTATCTAGTTAAATAAAATTATCAAATAAAATTTTACTATATCATAATATTTATCTTGTAAACATTAAATAATAATATTTACAAACTCACTCGTTAGAATTGTGATTTTGAAATTACTATCTTCGACACTACTAAAAAACGAGTTGTTACACCTACGACATGCCATTTATATCCAATGGTTTCAGAAAAATATATTTTTCAAAACATATAATTAAAACATAAAGCTTGCAAATCATGAGGAGCTTGTAGAGCACTGTTCATGTTGAGCTCGTATATCACTGTTCTTAACAACACATATACAGTCACAAAACAGAGTTTAGAATAGACTTACTCTTAGAAGTTAGGTTAAAACCCTAAGCTCCTGATTAACATTATGGTTTGCTCATACGAGTGGTGATCCATGGACACTCACCAATTGGTTAAAAGCTTTTAAACAAACTTCTTATTTTCCTTGTTTTTGCTTGTAGATGGTTTTGTTAGTTCATGATTTCAAAAATATACACAAGTCACTAACAAACCAAGCACATGAAGATTACCAGCTCACTAGATTCTCTACTTTTCCAACTCAAACCTCATTATCATCACTCCATGTAAAGCTTTCCATAACTATCTCTTCTTCGAAGCAACCAATGAGATGAAGAAAAGAAGAAGGTGAAACAAATTTGAAAAAAATTATCCTTGGGAAGTCATTTCCTAGATACTTATAGCCCTTCATGCTCCGTTATCAACCCCATAGAAATCATCTATAGGTAATCATTTTGTCTTTCACTGAGGAACCAACTAGTTTTAATCCAATCAAACCAGAATTGGATCTCAACCACGTCCAAAATCAATCACTAAGTTTTCCTAATTTTTTAGTAGAGGCCGCCAGCTTATGGCTTCTTTCAATTTAACCCCTCAACTATTCTTTAATTTTCGAACTTATAGGAAGCTAGGTGTGACAACTTATCTAATTTTATTCTAATTTAATCCAATTTATATATATAATTGCACATTCAATTTTAGAACCACAATTCAATTCATTATCAACCTACAATATTTCATATCATATAACATATGTCAATTTATTTTTTTCCATATCACATATCATATTCTAAGTAAATCATACTATTTTTCTATTTTATTCAATTCAGTCTCATATCTCGGTATTTAACATCAATAATAACAAATCAATTCATATTATCATTATTAACTCACCTAGATATTCAGTCATGCAATATAATATGAATATGCAAAGAAATAAATTAATCCTGAATCATAAAAGTACAAACCGGAATCGCGTCACTCGTTGATGACTCTCATTTTTCCTTTCCCTCTTGATGGTTCGGTGTCGTCTTTAACTACGAATGATAATTCAACAAATAAGCAATATGAAATTTCATCCAATTCACATTCAAATACAAAACAACACATATTTTGCATTTTATTCAATTTAATCCCTAAACTTGGGATATACATAACTTTTGATTCCTAGCTTTGGATTAAAATTCGATTTCACATATTTTCACTAGAGACCTTATACTTTCAATTTCTTGCATAATTTCATAACATGTTTTACATTTATTTAATTTGGTCCCTAATGGAACAAAGTTAATAAACAAGCTTAATTAAGTTTACAAATTAGTCATTTTTACAATTAAAGTTAATACCTATCAATTTCAAGCCTAAAACATCAATTAATCAACAATGGCAACTTGCTTAAACTTTAACGATTGAACAAATTCACATATGGGCTAGCCAAATCAAGATTCCATGACCATAAATCTATAAAAATTACATGAAAAAGGTTTAACTTACCTTAATTATTAGCTTGGTCGAATGCAAGCTTCTATGGTGTTTTGTTATCTTGTCTTTTTCTTCTTCTTTTTTTCTCAAACAGTGGAAGAAGATGATGGAAAATCATCTTTCTTCCACTATAACATTATATATGTATATATATAACCTTTAACTAATATTAGTTAATTAAATTATTAAGGTTTTTATTATATTATTTTAATTATTAATACAAACTAAGTGGGCATGATCACAATCATCCACCCCCTGAATGATAAATGGTTTATTAACCATTTAGGCCTTTTGAATAATTGTCATTTAGGTCTTCAAGCCTTTTGTCAATTAAAACTCCGTAGCATTGGATTTTTATGATTTAGTCACTAAGCCTTAATTAACTACTTTTTCGATAAAATTATTTAATCAAAATTTAATATATTTTTATAATAATTTTTTAAATATTTTCATTTTATATTTATGGACTCGGTTTATGAAAATAGGGTTCCAAAATTGTATTTTTCTGTACCACTGAATTTCAGGTCGTTACATCGAGTCTGTGTCATTGAATTTCAATATGGTTGGGAAGGTTATTTACAATTAGTAGAATTTGTGTATAATAATAGTTTTCAATCGAGCATTCAAATGGCTTCGCACTAAGCTTTATATGGCTGATGGTGTAGAACACCCTTGTCTTGGTCAGATTTGAGCAAGAAAAAGATGATTGGGCCAGAAATGGTGTAAGAAATAGAAGATATGATGAAGATAATAAAAGGTATATTGAAAGCAACATCTGATAGATAAAATCCTATGCTGATCTAAAATGGAAAAATATTGAATATGTTATGGGTGAAAAAGTATTATTGAATGTCTTTTCATGGAAAAATATATTGCGTTTTTGTCACATAAGAAAGCTAAGTCCCAGGTATATTGGGCTGCATGAGATCATTGAGAGAGTTGGACCGGTTGCCTATAGTTTAGCTTTATCATTGGAGTTGCAAAAGATTCAAGATGTGTTTCATGTATCTATGCTCCAACAACATCGATCAAATCCATCTCCTATTATACCAATGGAAACAATTGAAGTTCAACCTAATTTATCATATGAAGAAAAGTCGGTAGAGATTTTAGCTCGAGAATTAAAAGAGTTGAGAAATAAGCGCGTGCCACTGGTAAAAGTTCTATTGTAGTCATAGTGTGGAAGAAGCTACCTATGAACCAAATGAGACAATGAGATCTCAGTATCCCCACCTCTTTCCAGCTAAATTTCAAAGACAAATTCTTAAGGGGGAATTGTAACAACTCGATTTCCAATGGTGTCAAAGACTACGATTTCAGAATCTCATTTTCATAAACCAAGCCCATAAATATAAAATAGGAATATTCATGAAGTTATGATGAAATTTTAATAAAGATTGATTTAAGAAATTTAGCTTAAAAAGTACTTAATTAAAGTTTGGGGACTAACTTGTAAAAGTCTAATCACTATTGCATTTTAATTAAGAAAATGCTTGAAGACCCAGATAGTAATTATTCAAAGGACTAAAATGGTTAGTAAACCAATTTTAGTTAGTGGATGGTGATGGTTGTTTCCATTAAGCTTAATTAATAACTAATTAAAGTATGTTAACTCATTAATTAAACTAATTAAATAATATTAAAATAAGCTTAATCCAAGTATAAAAGCTAAATAGGTGGATGAAACCATCATCATCTTCCTTATTTCTCACTGTCACCCTTGAAAGAAGAAAGTTTTCAACTCTTTTAAACATTCAGCCTTCAATCCTAGTAAGGTAACCAAGCCATGTTTCCTTAATTTTTATGGAAATTGAATAATGGGAGATTGATTTAGTTAGCCCATGTCTCAATTTGTTCAATTGTTAAATTTTTAGCAAGTTTTCATTGTTGAAAAATTGATGAATAAGCTTGAAATTTATAGAAATTAAGCTTAGATCATGATAAGGACTAAATCATAAAGCTAAATAAGCTAGATAGTTAACTTTGTAACATTAGAGGCTAAATTGAATAAATTGAAAATCTGTCATAAAGTTATGTTATGAATAGAAAGTAAATGGTCCTTAATGAAATAATGTGAAATTAGATTTTGATCCGATACTAAATATTGAAAGATATGTATATCCTGAGTATAAGGACTAAATTTAATAAAATGAAAAATATGTTTGGCTTTGTATTTGAATATGAATTAGATGAAAATTGACATCATTTATTTGTTGTATTATCATACGTAGATAGAGACGATGTCGGGCCATCAAGAGGGAAAGAAAAAGCGAGAGTTGTTGAGGAGTGAAGCGAAGATTTGGTTTGTACTTCTATGATTCGAGATCATTATATTTATATGCATATACATATTGAATGCATGATTGAATATCGAGGTAAGCTGATGCTTTTCGTATCAATTGATTTGTATTAAATATTGAGAATTTCGATTGAATTGAATAAAATAGAAATAAGCATTGTATAACTGATAATGATGCATTGATGGATTGAGTATAATGAAATGATAATATGTGGTATACATTGATATTTGAATTGGTTATGAAATGTTTGTATGAGATCATGATATGTGATTTGGTTTATAATATGAAATTGAAACATTGGTTACCCTATTAGCTGTACAAATAGGGTCAAATATAGTTGACATGTCATAGGGTCAGGTAAAATGATTAGAAACCATTGTTTTCAGGCAGCTCGGGGTGGTAGAATGTACATATATAATAGTCATCATTGACGAGCAACTTGGGATGAAAAAATATCTAGATTGTGAAAGTCATAGTTGTCTGGTAACCCGGGATGGTAGTATGTACATGTTCCAGTAGTCATTGTTACCAAGCAATCCAGGATGACAGAGTAATAGATTTGTGTATCCATTCTAAGTTTGTGTCTAGTTAATAGGGTTATAAAAACATGAATTGGTAACATGATCAACAAGATGAATATGATTGAGTTAGTATGTTTGTATATATGTGATATGTGGAAAACGGCAGCATGTAAAAGACATGCGATTTGGTTTAAACAAGCCCTGGGGGCTGAATCAACTTTGAACAAATCAATAGAATCAAGAAAGAGAAATTGAATCTTAAAATAAATGATAGAGTAGCCTCGAATGAAAATGAGATTAAATATCATATTGGTACATGAATGTATATGTATGTAATTAAATTAGATATGTTGCATCTTTGTTAATAGAAAGGATAGCATAAAATGTTATTTTGATTATCAAATGAAATGGTGTATGAGAATGATATTTGAGTACTAAATATGCAATTTGATTTGGTTGAATTGTGGCATATATTGGTTGAATTCTTATAGTAAATATGCTTATTTTGTGACTTGAATAATGAAAGTATTACTGAGCTTTATCGCTTACAGCACGATTTGTTTATTCAGCATCTAGCTTGCAATCCTCGACTTAGAAATGTTTGTATAGTCCCTTTCATTTTGATATATGGCATGTACTTAGGTTTGAGTTGGTTTTGATATTAAATTGGATAAATGTTTTAATTAGGTACCATTTGGAACATTTGCAAATAAACGGTTACGTCGCGACATTGAGCCCTTAACATCGCGACAAGATTAAGCCAGTGAGTTGTGTCACGACCAAGAACCCTTGAAGTTGTGACGTCAATCCAATAATTTGGAAACATTACAGTTTGGTCCTAGTTTGACCTCGAGTTAGTAAAAGAGTTTTCGTAAGCTCATATAAGACTTGGAAATGATTGTATAACATACTTAAAAGGACTAATATAATATTAGCATGTATTCATAGTTGTATAGAATTGTATTTAATTGTAGTTACTTCGACAACGAATTTAAAATCACATAATTTAGACTTGACGACTTGATCGAGCATAGAGTGTTGCAACACCCTAAAAGTTAAATGACTAAATAGATAGTTTATAAAAAAATGAAAAATAAATTTTGAATAAAAACCCAAAAAAATAATATCACATGCAAACAGCTATGAAATATAATAATTGTAGTGACGGGGGATTGCGGGAGACACCGCAGGTGCAGGAGTCCCAATTTGCTGACAATTCTGAAGGAATTAAATAGGATGAGTGCATTGCCCAATGGCTGCAACTTCACGCAAAATATAATTAACTGCTTTGCAACTTGCAAGTAAAAGTAAAACAGTCATACCTACATTATAATACAATATTCAAAACTAAAGCTACCCCACCTACAAAATCTGGACTGCATAGGCATTGATTACAACTTACAAGAAAGCAATAATTAAAATATGAAAATCTATATGGATAATATGGTTACTGTATTTTATTCTATCTATTAAAAATAGATAAATTAATTTTTAATATACATTAAATTAAAAAATAAATTAATTATTTTATTAAAAATTTTAAGGTTAAAAACTTATTCTTACATATTAACATGGTATATATAACATGTCGATATAACAATCTAGTTATTCTAAAAAAAATTAATTTTTAATTGGAGAAATAAATAAAAATTTTCATATAAAAAATTATATTTTTATTTAATTTAACGTAAAATAAAATGCAATCTTACTTGGGGGGCATGATACTTTTAAGGATATTATCCATTATTGAATTACAGAAGAACCTCACACAATCTCTCTGGCTTCTCCCTTGAAACGCCCATAAAACGCAGGCAAAGCGGTGAAGTTTCTCTCTTAGATTTTGACAAGTAAAACTGTAAAAAAGCCTTTTGTCTCTCTGTTTCCATATGGAAGCTCTCAAATTTCTGAGATTTTGGAAACCTAGCTGTGGGGCTATGAAAGAGAACCAGACCCAACGTTGTTGTGGAAGCATCGAAATTCCACATCATGAATTGGACGAAGAGGACGACTCTTTCATCGACTTGGAGCTTCCTTTGCACCACTTCAACCACCTCCATCTACGCACCCCTCACAAAACACTTGATTCCAAGCATGATTCGGCTAAAAATGATGACTTCCCCTTGTTGCCAATGCAGAATGATCATTTCTCCAAAAGAAAGATCCTCCCCATTGACCCAACCTCCAAGCCTCAATCTCCCTTACACCTGTTAAAATCTGCTCCCAAATTTCGAGGTTTAACTCTCAACAAGTCCAAGTCAATGGCAAATACCAGTAATACATGTACTCCCCAGAGAAAAGAGTTGATCGGTATTTCTATGGAGACCCCAAGGCATGAAGAAAGGAGCAGTTCGAAAGATATGATACAGAAATACTTGAATATAATAAAGTACGTAAAAGTCTCCAAAAACAGCATTCCAAGTGACAAGGCAAAGGTCTCACTCTCACCCTCAGGTGAGTTATCAAAGGTGGCTTCTCCGGCAACGGTGTATCCCATGAAGGGAAAACAGGGGAATGTTTCGACAGGGGTTTGCAAGCAATTGGTAAAGAGCAGATCAGCCTCGTATGCAGCATCCCCAATTAATCGGAAAGATGATTCCTTTCTACTCCGACACGATGCGATTGAAAGCGCCATTTTGCATTGCAAGAAATCTTTCAATTCCTCATCAGGTAATTAGTTGTGTTTTTAAGCTAATACTAATCATTTGGTTTAATTTGGAATTGGATCCTTGGCTTGTTTTGACAGCAGAATCATCTTGGTTGTCGAGATGTACAAGTGATTCTTCAAAATACAAGTTAAGCAATGCATCTTCTTCTACAGGTCATGGTTTCAGATTCTATTTCTTATACCGTTGTTTGCACTAATTATCGAGCTCTAATTACTAATTAAAGTCTTTAATTTCCTCAGATTCTTCTCTTTCGTCCACGAATTACAAGCAATTATTATCACCTGAATAGAAACCTTGGGATTTATTATCATGATTATGTACGAAAGATGAAAACTGATAAGAACAAAAAGAACAAGAGGCTGGAATTTAGATATGATGGGCATTGGTGGGCAGTGTAAGCAGAGTTAGAACTTGTAAAGTTGATGGATAATTATGAAGAAATTGAAATTAATTCCCACTGTGTGAGCTCTTGTATTTATGGTAGCTTTGAAAGTTAAAGATGTGATGATTTCTGAATATTTACTTGGGTGATTAATGCCTTTTCAAGGACAATCGGTAGTTTCTGGTGGGAGTTCGGTGAGAAAGGGAAGAAGTGGGACAAGCATGGAACCTTAATCTTAACTAGTGTGGTGATAGTGTATTTAAAAGTAAAGGTGTAATAGAATTTGGTGAGAAAGTGGAGGATGTTGGAGAAGCATGGAATCTTAGTATTAACAATTCTTCATACTTGTATAAAGACATTACACTCTTTATAAAAAAAAATACAAATTTAAAATTTTAAGATAATATTATTAAGAGAAAGTCATAAATCTCAAACATAAATAATAAAATAAACATTAAAAAAATAAATCATCATAAAAGAACTCTTAAACCTTTCTTTTGTGTATGTTCTAAAGGGTAAATTATTTAGTTAGTCGCCAAAATGAAATATTTACAATTTAGTCTTCCAACTTTTAAGGTACTTTCATTTTACACACCCAAACATTAAATCTCTAATGGTAGTGTACACACCACTTCTTGTTGACACTTCCATTTTGGTCACCTAAAAAATATCTTTATTAAGTATTAATTGGGGTAAAAAGTAAGAATTAAAGTGAAAAAAACAATAGAAATTAAAATAATGCACAAAATTTGTCAAAGTGTACTTATTTATCTCATTGCTAAAATTCTAAAATTCTTGTTTTAATATTGAAATTTAAAATTTCAAAACATCAAAGTAATTTATTGAATTTTTTCTATATGTTGATTATGTCAACTGATTTGTTATTATAATATTAAAATTAATTAATTTAATCTACTTTTAAAATTTAAAATTTTATTATATGTTTTCAAATTATCCTTAACGAAAATAACTCAAATAACTCCTATTTAATAATTGTTTATGAAACTCAAATTTTTTTTTTTTTTGTTTATATCATCCCGAGTCTTCCATGTTAAGCTAAAAGTAAAAGAAAAAAAATACTTGAAATTAATTAAATTAATTATTTGTTCTTTGTTTTGATAAAGAAGTGATGAAAAAAAAGAGTTTGGTTTTGGATGAAAGATAAAATTAATTAATTAGTTAATTGTAAAGATTGTTCTAAGATTTGAAATTTGAGTTTCTTAGACAAATATTAAAGACAATAATTTTCATTCATAATTTTTGAAAATAATTTCGATCCATTCATAATGTCAACTAATTTACTATTATAATTTTGAATCTTAATATTTCAAAATTTATATTTCAAAACTCATATTTAGAATTTTCGGCAATGAGATAAATAAGTAATATTTGATAATTTTTGTGTATTATTTTAGTTCTTACTGCTTTTTCACTTTAATCTTTGATTTTTCTTACCCCAATCAATAATTAAAAAGATATTTTTTAGATGATCAAAATGAAAGTGACTTGACAAAAAAAAATACAAGTATAATGTGACGTGTATAACTAATCATGTTTAGATGACTAAAATAAAAGAGAGACCCAATTGTAAGATAGTTTACTCAATTCTAAAATTTTGTATCCATCGAAATGGGGTCTCACTCAACAAGGATATAGTAGTTGGCAGATGTACCGGTTTCCTTTTTCTACTAGGGTTTCAATTCCTTGTAGGATAATTTGTGCATTTCTTTCTTAATATAAAATCTCAGAATCGAAAAGCAACGCCAAACAGGAGACGTAATGAATAGAAATGTGCAAATTATTGTTCGGTGTCATAAATGAAGCGAAGACCAAAGGTTTTGTAAAATGATGACAGCAGAAAAAGCCAAAGATCACCACAAAAACCAACCACACTCACAGTGCTACCCTTCTGATACCGTAATCATGTAAGTCTGCTTCACCAAGTTAAGACCAACAAACCCAACATTTAGTGCTACCTTACTGTTTATGTTGGAAGATGCTTTTTTATTTTTATTTTTTTATGGATATAAAATGTTAATTTTAGACTGAAATAAAAGATTTAACGAGGGTTAAAAATGTAATTTCACTAAATTAAAATTAAAAAGTCCTTTTTCAAATTTTAACTTTTTTTACTTGAATTACAATTCTAAATTAAAATCAAATGTTTAGTTTGAAAATCCACTTCTTTACCAAAATTTTTTATTTGGTTGAAATGTGTTTTAAATTATCTTTTGAAACCAAAACTACTTTTAATTTCATAACCAATGACTAACAAGGTCAATTTAGAATCAAAAGTACCTTTTAAACTAACATTTAGATCCAACTAGAGCTAATCATTGGCCAAGTTGGGCCGGCTGATGTAAAATTTTAAGTTCATTTTCTAAGCCTAGGTTCGTCCCGAGAAGTAGACCTAAAATTCTATCTAAGTCGGACCGAGATTAAAAATGTTAAACTCAAGCTCGACTCGGTCCGCCCGTATTAAATTTTTAGATTATTTTTTATATAAAAATAAATTTAAAAAATATAATACATCAAATACACTAAAAACACTAAAATAAATATTTCTTGACAAATTAAAAATAAATTAAAAAAAGTTTTATACTTAAATGACACTAAGTTTGTTGCAACTTAGCAAACAAAATGTCTTTAAAATAGTAGCAAAATTAATAATAAAATAAGAGTTATACAATATTCAAATAACAATAACAAAATGGTAGTAATATAATGACGAAATGGTAGCAAAACAATAACGAAACAACAACAAAATAGCTTATTCAGGTTGGGCTCGGGCCAAAAAATCCTACCCGATGCCTACTCCATTTATAAAACGAGCTTTATTTTTTGTCCAAGTATATTTTCCAAGCTTATATTTTTACCTAAATCCTTCCGCTTTTCAAACAGGCCTGAACGGATAACCCGGTTATGATTAGGTCTAGACCCAACCTCAAATGTCGAAAAAAGAACTTTTAACTTTTGGCTTTTGAATATAAAATTATCAAAACATTCTTCTTTATTTTTTTTCCAACCAATTAAAGTTTTTTTTATTATGGCATAATATTTATTTTAAAACTAAATGAATCCATAGTAATCAAGAATTTTTTAAAGTTTTAATTTACCATTGCTAACTGAGCATGTAACTTAATAAATTTTTTTCTAATGTGGTTTTTTTTTTTTTTTTTGCTAATTATGATTTTTTTTCAATTAATTCTCTAATATAGTTTATATCAAAAGGTATTTAATTTTTATGTTTAATGCATTAATATATTAATATATTAATTTATTTTAATTTTATATTTCATGAGTTAGTATATGAAATGAAATAATTTTAACTTAATGTTTACTTCCAACATAATATCTAAAATGACATTATAAATTTCCAGAACATTTTTTTACAGCAACGGAGAATACTTTAAATTAACAAAATATATCTTTTAATATCACTTTTCAAAATTACTTTTCAACCACAACAATAATAGTGTAACACCTTCAACCCAACCCGAATCACCAGGTCCAGATCTTGGATGTTACTCCACATAATCACTTAACACAAAAACTTTCAGTTTCGACGTACAATGCTAAAAAACATACTTCTTATTTATTTTGAATAGTACTTAAAATACAAGTATATACTTTATAATTACATCCAAGTTCAAAAACAACATATAACTTGATTAAAACAGACTCTAAGTGGCATAGTGGATTATACGCCATACTCCTCTGGTATCCTTTGTATGAATAATACCGCAACTCAACTACTACTTTAGCGAGCTATTGACTTGGTCCCTCCTGGCGTACTTATACGTATGAAGAAACCTACAACATAAATACATACCGGTAAGTACAAACAAATTTAGTGAGTTTAAACCCAGATTACCTTGAAATGTTTGTGGCTAAATTCCTCATCTTGAAAAATCATGAATTTCTCTTCTGTCTTTTGCAGATACTTTTCTAATATTGGATGTATACATATGCTTCGTCTTCCATACTTAACCAACTAATACGCACAGTTCACTTAAAGACAGATTCCATATTTCACCTTTCAATACTATCTTAATTTTTTCCCTTTTTTAGAATACAAATATGCTTCTCAGAAGAGTACTACAGAACCTACCTTCGGTTGAACCTCACTTAAACTGATGATGTGTAGTTTACCTAGTATGGAATACTCATAGATACCATTCTCATTAGGCACCTATACTAAATAACCCATTTTGAAGAACTTCGTACAAGCCTTACCTTTGGCGGATACTACTTTTGATGAATACACATACTAGACTGCATAACTATCATAATGTTAATTTAATCACATATCAAAACCACTCAACTCACAACTTATTTGAATGAGGTGATCTTCTAAGACAACCTAGAAATCCTAGATAACCATATTCACATATCACAAGAATGCCAGACTTCAAGGATAACTTAAATTTTGGATGACCTTTATATACCATGAAAAACTCATATTGGCGGATACCATAGAATTTAAATATCTTCTATACATAATATTGACAACTTGGATTTTACAAAAACTTACTACTCATACTTATGAATACGCCAAATTTCTTATACTAATAGACTAATATGGCGGACTTACCCTTTAGATAACACTACATGAAATTTTGTCAATAGTTTTCCTTAGAATGTATTCGATTTCTGCCATAATACTAACCAAACTAATATTGTAACAGTCCGTTCGGCGAAGTCTCTGTATCTGGTTACTGTTTGGCGTATAGTTAGTAAAATAAGGATAGATATGAGTGAGTAAAATGTTAGTCTTGGCTAAGTATAGAATTATGTATATTGCACCATTTGGGGAACTCTTAGTTTTGGCGAGTTCTGTGGTTTGACGGACATTTTTGTTAAGTAGCCATCCAACCCATATCCTTTGGGAGAATTCATTAAGTTCGTAGCTATTTAGGTTTGTTTATTATTTAAGTATGGTAATTTTGTTAGTTAAGTTGAGATTTAGTTAGAGCAGAACTAAACTATTATAGATGATAAGACTTAAATTATGTTAGGTGCACTTAATCACGGAATCAAGAGAGTTAGTGGAATTATTTGATTTTTCCACTAATCATTGTCTCCAAGTTTAAGTATATAAGGATAGCGGTGGTCTTTCTGAACATTTTTACATTTTCTTCTTCTTCATTGATTTCCTCTAAAGAGTATTTAAAAAACTAAGTTCAGAAAACTTTACGAAGTAAGGTTCATAGTATTCAACTAACTTCAATGTTAGTACCAGCTCATTGGTAATTACTGATTGATCGTCTCCGAACGTATTAACGTCCAGATTGTGAATACTGCAACTTAAAGATATAGATTTGAGGTGGTGTCCGCAAGTATACGGGTCAGGTTGTAATATAATTTTACAACAAAGTAGGTAAGTACTCTAAAGATCGTACTCAAGGGAGGTAAGTACTAAATTAAGGTTAACCTAAATGCAAATTGTAACACCCCTTACCCGTATTCGACGCCAGAACAGGGTACGAGGCATTACCGGACTTAAACATAAGCAAACATACATTTTCGAGCCATGAATTTTCGTCCAAATTAAAACTTTTTGTATTTAATCATAAAGCCCCTAAAACAAGCCTACGAGGCCCAAAACATGCATTGGAAGTGGTTCGGGACTAAACTGAGAACTTTAGAAAATCTTGCAACACTTATAAAATTTTTCACTAAACAGGGGTTACACGCCCATGTGGGTATGGGGCACGCTCGTGTGGGCAAGCCGTGTGGTCACACACGCCTGTGTCCCAAACCCGTATAACTCTCTGTTTCTCACCTAAGAACAAATTAAAGACAC
Source organism: Gossypium anomalum (assembly GCA_025698475.1). NCBI lineage: Eukaryota > Viridiplantae > Streptophyta > Magnoliopsida > Malvales > Malvaceae > Gossypium > Gossypium anomalum. The sequence goes on from CM046963.1 coordinate 49,727,248, forward strand.
ACAGCCAAGTCACACGTCCGTGTCCTAGGCCGTGTGGTCGATTTAAAATTTATGATTTTTCATTAAATTGGTGCAGACTTCACAGCCTGGGGCACACGCTAGTGTCCAAGGCCGTGGCCTTCACACGGCTGAGACACACGGCCGTGTCTCTGCCCGAGTGCTCAATTTTGAGCATTTTGTTTCTCAAAATTTAGATGTAGGGGACACACGGCCTAAAAACATGCTCGTGGAGCAAGCCGTGTGTCACACATAGCCTAGACGCACGCCCGTGTGTCTACCCGTGTGGACAAAAATAAGGTTATTTATCAAGCCATTTTTCCACCCTTTAATGCACACACCTGCACATCATAACATAGCACCAATTCAAGCATACACATACAACCAAATCAGCCACAACCAAGACATCATCACATCATTCACATGCTACCATTTATCATACACAACATCACATACTTATCAACTCAAATCATGTAAACTCTCACATCCATGAAATACATCATCATATAAATTGCTTATACCAATACTAGTCAATTTCAAATGGCCTAATACAAAATGAACTTTCAACTAATATAAGCCAACACATTTGGCCAAATCACTTATGACACATAACAAAATGACCAAGTCCGCTATACATGCCATAACTCAAAATGTTGAAATCATTGGTACCAAAATTATTGTTGATAGTGTGAGTGGATCTTCGACGGTCTCCAATCCCCAAGCTAGCTTGGTGACACTATAAGACAAGGGAAAGGAAGGGGAGTAAGCAAAATAGCTTAGTAAGTTCCTATGCAAATAATAAGCATCATAACTACACATTTAACATGCAATTAATATGATGAAAATTGGCATGAATGTTATTAAAATCCCAAAATCATAACTTACTCAATCATAATCCTACCAAGAGTTCATCACATATCGAGCTCATTACTTAATGAGTTTGTACATACCTGTACCAACTCGCAACATAACCATAGTCTTTCTCAACTTTGACATTCCCGTTAAACACTCAGAATATTAACGGATACTCGAAAATTTTGCACATAAGTGCTATACATGTAGCCAAAGCTACCTCATATCTTATAATACATATAGGCTCGTTTTTAAGCTATTCACAGGTCTGCTCACACAGGCAATCAGTCAGGATGTTGCTACACAGTCCTGCTCACACAAGCTGTCAGGTATCCGCAACTCATGCCGGACTACCCAGCCACTGGTAGAACGAACAAGACCAGCACCTGGATCACATAAACACATGGGTTCCTAGTGACATGTCACTCGTATCCTATTCTATTCCTAAGGCTCAACCGAGAACGGACTTACAATCGATCTTGGAAGATGAAAAAACCCTAGCTATGTTTTCCTTAGGGATATTCGGCCATGGGAGAAGAAGATGGACAAGATTTTGGCTTGATTTTTGCTTTTTAGTTCATTTAATTACCAAATGACCAAAATGCCCTTTTTAAAACATAAAATTTCTCTTACTTTATGTCCATTTTTGTCCACTAACTTAACAAATGGTCTAATTACCATCTAAGGACCTTCAATTTAAAATTTGATAGCAATTAGACACCTCTTGCTTCTAGAACTCAAGTTTTACACTTTTTGCAATTTAGTCTTTTTTGCTAAATTGAGTGATCAAACGTCAAAATTTTCGAATGAAATTTTCATAGAATCATTCTATAAAAATGTAAACCATAAAAATATAAGAAAAATAAATTTTTCTGCATCGGAATTGTGGTCCCGAAAACACTGTTCCGACTAGACCCAAAATCGGGCTGTTACACAAATAGAATTAATTAGTAGTTTAACTAAATTATATTACGATAAAATATAAGAGAAAGATTTTAGGTTTTTTATAAATAAGGAATTAAAAACTGCATAAATGAAAGGGACTTTGGAAAACTAATTTCTAAACTCTATCAAATGAAGATATGGGTGATTAGCTCGCTTTGGTAGTCATAATCAACTGTTGTCTTAGGCCTTATTGTTCAATCTACTAGTCAACACCCTAGCAAGATCTTTCGATTCGTCCATTGAAATACTGAGTCGGCAAGAACTACTTATCTTCTAACTTCACAGTCTAGATCGGTTTAAGGTTAAGGTGTTCATGAATAAGCTATACAAAATTTGGGTTAATTTCCACCTTGATGACTTCCTAGGGTTGTTAGGCCTAAGGTTTAGATTCTTCCTTTCCTGAATGGCTGATCCGTTAGGAAATCCCTACAAAATAGTTAATTATTCATACCTCCACTAGCTAATCCCCCATAAGAGGATTAGTTCCTCATGGAATCCATAAACATAATAAACTTGATGATAAACATATGCATGAGAAATAAATCAAGAATAAAGTTTAGAGAATCCTGATTGTATTCGATTGATAAAGTAAAAAAAATCCTCAAATGTTTGATTGCATCTACAAATCAAATTCTTCTAAGAACAAGAATGAAAAGAACTGAAAAGAAATCTAAACCCTAAGGTAAAGGAAAAAACTAAAAATTAAATTACAAAGAAAAACTTAGAATATCAAACACAGTCCTTTAACAAGTGTTTAAGAGCCTATTTATAGAGTTAGGGTTGTCGTCGTCCTCAACCTTAGGTCAGTTGATGCTATTGTATTTAACTTTTAATTGTGTAGACCAAAATGCCCCTGGCTCGTAAGTGTTTCCCTTACAGAATTGGTATCACAACACCCTACTGCTTGTGTCACGACATTGAAGGCAGTATGCTCAGATTCAGGATAGCTTCAAGTGTAACAGCCCGATTTAGACCCTAATCGAAACAGTGGTTTTGGGACCACGAATTTGAGTCAAAAAATATTTTAAAATTATTTTTTGTGTTTATTTTGCATGAATTTATATCTGTGAAATTTTCGTGATTTAATTTTGTCGTTTAGGTATCCGATTTAATAAAAGGACTTAATCGCGTAAATTAAAAATTTGTAGTTTAATGTATAAAGGGTCAAATTGTTATTGGCTTTATAAAAGGAAGCCCTTAAGTGGTAAATAGCCCATTGACTTATTAAATGGACGGTAGTGGACATATATTATATGGTTTTGTTATAACTTTAGTATGGATAAATAAGTAAATTAAATCATAAGTTAATAAAATATATTATAACATAAAACATAAATAATAATAATAATAATAATAATAATAATAATAATAATAATAATAATAATAATAATAAAAGAAAGCCATGTCCATTTTATTTCTATCATTGTCGAAACTAAAACAAGAGAGAAAAAGAAAATAAAACCTAGGTTCGGTTGCTTTTCAAACTCAATCAAGGAAAGGGTTTAACTCAGTTTTTGATGATTTTTACGTTTTTGAGATCGTTGCTTCGAGTACTACAAAACCCATGCTTAAATTTTTTATTTTGATGAATATTTTTAGTTTTGCCATTGTTGAGAGCTTGTGATTTTTGTTATTTGATGATGAAATATGGGATATATGTTTTAGATTAACATGTTTTGTATTGGAATTTTTGATGATTTTGAGTATTTAGGACTAAATTGCAAAAATAACAATTTGAGAGGATAAAATATGAAATAAATGAAATATATGGACTTGTATAAGCATGGGTAAAATTCGGCCCAGCATGGATATAGGGAAATTTTGCATATTGTGTTTTGTGCAATAGGGACTAAATTGTAAAAAATTGTAAATGTCAGGGGTAAAATGGTAATTTGTCCATTTATGTGTTTTTGGATTAAATTGAATGAAAATATATTTGAATGAGCTTAACTTGAATATGTTTAGATCAAGAACCAAAGAAATCAGATTTGGACCAGGGAAAAACGAAAGTTATCGACTAGTAGCCCCGTCCCGTTTTACGACGTTCAAGGTAAGTTTATAAGCAAATAAATGTCATAAATTTTAAATATATGAGAATGTATAATGCTGATTTGAATTTTATGAGTTTGTATAAATAATAGCCGAATGTGAAAATGGTTGGGAACTATGTTTACGAATACCATTCGACTGAGATACGATGTCCGAAAGCCCCGTATCAACCTTAGGAATAGCTAGGATACATATGTCATGACATAGGATTCTGATATATGTGTACAAGTAGGACCATGGCATCGATTTATGATTTCGATATGTGTTTAAGAGTAAGAACCTGTCTGGGATAGTGGCATCGATATGTGGCTACACGTAAGACCACGTCTGGGACGTTGGCATTGTACGATTTATGTGATTATCCGTGTGTCCTATCCAATTTTGAATGGTTCATCGGGCAAAGGTAAATCAAATTTGAATGTGTTAATTGAGCTATATGCCAGGTATGAATTAATATATTACTTACTTGAGGTAAGCTACGTAAACACCGTGACTATATATTTTATAAATCTTGTATAGTGCAAATAAAGGATTTATGCGAATGTGATATGTGTACTAGACTTTGTGAGTCAGTAGCTTATTTATCATGAATAATCTTAAATCATGTGCATATATGATTGGGTAATTTTGGTTACATATTTAATATATGAATATGATAAATTATATTGATACAGGGGTTTAAGTATGCAAGAGTAATCGGCCTTGTAATTATTATTGAAATGAAACTTAGTATTAGATATGCATGACTATAAGTGTTCGGCTTCTTAACTAGCATATATATATGAAACCATGCAACTACACATGAGTTTATATGCTTCTGGATATGTGAAGTAAGTTACAATGATTAACTGGTTGTGGGAAATAAAGGATAATAATGATAATTTGTCTTCATGAGTGTTCGGCTAGTGTGATATTTGAGTGTGAAAATATATATTTATAATGAATTATAAATATTTGGATTTGAGAGGTTATGATTTTATAATTTAGTTTGATTTGAATAAGTTGATAATATTAGTGGGATGTTAAATTGCTTATGACTTACAAAGCTTCAAAAGCTTACTCTGTGTTTTTTTTATGTGTATCTTATTTTTTTAGATTTTGGATTCAAGTTATAAGCTCGGGGATCGTCAGTAAAGTCTATCACACTATCAACCGCCATCGGTATTTAATAAAATGCATTTTGGAACTATGGCATGTATAGGCTAGAATATATTTTGGAAATGCTGAATGTTGGTTATGTCAGTCTAAAGCCATGCGAAAATAGCTTAATTCCCAAGTTTGGATTTAGATATGTTTTGATTATGACTTAATCCGTTCCGGTTATAATGTTGCATGTCATAATATGCATGGTATATATGTTAAATGTTATATGTTATGAAATGGTTGATGTAATGAACATGGTGCGTACACATTTGCATAGGATATTTAATTGCTTCGATTAAGGTTTTGATATAGGTAAAACAAGTGTGAATCGGTATGAGATCTATTTCAATAACGAAATGGTATATATATTCGGTTATAAGTGGAATGGAACAAAATGATTATGATTAATTTGTGATTCGACATTGCTTATGAAAATACGTATGCATATGATAATTTGTCTTGGTATTTTTGATATATGACAGGTAATATTTATGTTTTGGATATTCTTGTAGGTAGTTAATGTCTTATAATGATAAATATATATATAATAATCTTCTTTAGTTGATAAGTATATTTGTTCAACTTGGTTGAATTATGAATTCATGCATGTTTTTGAGTGGGCTTTAAATGCTCAAATTCGATTGTGTTAGTCAGGTAATGTACTAAATAAGTAGTGATAAGTTGGATGTGTCATTTGGACTTATTAATTTATATGATTAAGGTTCAATAAATGTGAAAAAAAAAAGTAATTATAGTATGTATGTATTAGGTTGCGGTATATTAAATGTATGGAAGAGTGATCAAATGAATATTGACTTATTCAATAATAAATTATGAAAATAGCATATATATTATGTGATATATAAATGTTCAATTTGTTAGTAAATGGAAGATGAATATAATATGATTTTCATTAAATGATTATATGTAGTAAATTTTTTTGTGAGTTCTATTTGAGCATGATTTATAGTATTCAAATAAAGTGTAATGGAGTCTGAGTATATGCATGTATTATAAGTTGAATCAAAAGTGTATTCAGTTATGTGGTAATAATATTTAATTTAATTATTGAAGATAATAAATGATTGTTATCTTTTAACAAAAAATTATTATTATGCAAGTGTATGCTTGTGTTCGTTTAAATTTGTGTTTTGACTGGTAGTACCTCGTGACCCTAATCCGAAGACGGATACGGGTTAAGGGTGTTACATCAAGAGTGTGTCACGACATCCAATGGTTGTGTCATGACACCCAAGGCTGTCTCGAGATTCTTGCATTCTATTCCTTATGTTGTGACATCAAACTTCCTGTATTGCAACACAGTGACTAGTATTGAATTTGTATGCGCTCTGATGGTCTCCTGCACAAGTTCACCTTTAGGCCTCATTCGACCCTTAAGGTCAACAAAAGACTCAAAATACACTTTTTATTGGATTTAAACTAAACTATAGAAATTTAACTAAAACATAATAAAAATGATTATATTCAAGCTCCTCAAGTTCGAAAACTAGTTTAATCTGCTACAATAAATCACAATAGATCACTGATAAACCCTAGGTTGCCCTCTAAGTCATTTACGTGTTTCTCGTTTTGCATACATAGATGTTAGAATAGTGTGTAAGAAAGGAAACTTCCTGATTCTAAATTAAGTGTAGCTGATTCTTGCATGCATGATCAAATTTGATTAATTGATGATCTAATATGTTTAATTATCTTTATTTTAGCTTAAGAAGTTAACGAAGGTCCAAGTGATAAAGGCAAATGGCCTGCTTTATAGACTTGTGCTAGAGTTTATGGTGAGTTCCTTCTTACTTCTATGTGTTGTAATTTTCTTTATTTTATAATTCTTGTAAGGTAAGTAATTCTCCTTTTTAATGGATGAAAGATGTTGTGTGGGTAATGGTTATCCGAAGTCTTCAGTTTGAGTGCAGTCTGTCTGTGATATAAAGTAAGCATCATTCCTCATGCTTAAGCCATTACCATTTCCTTCATATATATATATATATATATGATATGAACTGATATGAGATGATGGATATGAGGAGATATGTTTGTATAGCTTCCATTAGGGAAACTATATTGCAAACTAGATTGGAAAATCATGATAAAATATGTTGTTTTGGATGAAAATGATATGAGGAGTTAATGGGGAGAATGAATGTGAATAAGACTGAATGATATGCTTTTGATTTTGAATTCTGGGTACGTGGTTGACATGAAAATGAATTTGTCTAAGTTGTGTTGAGTTGGCGTACAATATACGCCCAAGTGATAGTAAGTTGGTGTAGTAAGCCTGTTTGTGTTCTATATGCTCCATTAGGCATACTATGTAAATGTGTGTAAATCCTTCATAAAGGCTCATATGTACTATCAGTAATGTTATGTTTGATTTCTCTTTGGAACTGACTAAGTTCGTATGAACTTACTTTGTTACCTTTTCCTTCACAGGCTTGCTGACTGAAAGAAGGCTTTGTTAGAAGGACTACGCCAGAGTGTTACAACTATTGTGAGTTGATTGCTTTGTTTTGTATCATGCATGACTTGTGGGGGTGGCACATAAATGTATTTGGAAATGATTTGTATAAAGAATTTATGTTTTGATAAGACTTTGTTTTTATGAGATTTTTATAAAGTATTAATGTTTGGCTTTAAATTAATGCATTCTGTTTAATGAAGTTATTATATTTGAACTTATACACCATATGACTTGTACATTATTTTTAAACTATTGAAGTTTTCATTCAAACCTTGGTAACGTAACAGTTAATATAGGTTTTATATTTATAACTTTGTAAGAATAATATAAAGCTTTCGCCAAAATAGTTTGTAAGAACAACTTATATGTAAGGACAACTTATATGTAAGAAGGTAGGATGACAAAACCCTAGTATCTGTGACAGCCCTATTTGAACCCTAGTCGAAAAGTGGTTTTGGGACCACAAAATCGAGTCGTGAAAGTAATTGAGTGTTATATTCGATGTTTGCTATATGTGAAATATTATATGTGAAAATATCGTGTTTTGATTTTTGGTATTTGGATGTGACATTAGTTAAAAAGGACTTATTTAAGAAACCTTGAAAATGGAATAGGCAAATGTGTAATGGCCAAATATTTTATGTTTTAGGAGTTTGGGGGACTTGCATGTTAAATAGACCATTTTTGAATGTAAATGGCCGGCTAACACATGCATGTAATAATGTGTTCTCTTGTCTTCATTTTTAATTGGTGGGAATTATGTATAATAAAGATATAAATAAGCATTTTATTATAAAATGATTTTTATATTTTGAAATAATAAATTTATACTTGCTAAATTCGGTTAACTAAGTTTTAAATAAATAATAATAATAAAAGTTATATTTGCATGAATATTCGATTGGTGACGGTTACAGGCATAAGGGTGTTACATTTTATTAGTATCAGAGCTACGGTTTAGTCGATTCTAGGACTACTGTAACGCGTGTGAGTCTAGCTATACATGCCACAATGCTAGTATATGATAGTGTGATGACTTCTGACGGTTGAAATTGTTGTTTTGATTAGTAACGGAATCAAATTTAGAGAGAGCCTTAGCGGATGACGTTGAGAGTGTAGCGCCTGCTCCCGCGCAAAGGACAACGCCTGTTGAACCTCAATCATCTACGAATAATCAAGACGATGGGGCTAAGCAAGCTTTCTTTACCATGATGAACGAGTGGGTCACACAATATGCCCGAACTAACCCGACTGCTCAAGAATTTTTGAATCTAAATAATCCTCCTCAGGTACCTATAATACCAGAAACTACTGATCCTTTGAAGCTGAGTAAACCTCCTGTGGATTTGATTAGGAAGCGCGGGGCCGAGGAATTCCGAGCCACAGCTACTGACGATGCTGAAAGAGCTGAGTTTTGGCTCGATAATACCATCCGTGTTTTTTATGAACTGTCTTGCACATCTGATAAGTGTCTAAAATGTGCCGTATCTTTATTACGAGATTCGGCCTACTATTGGTGGAGAACCCTGATTTCGATTGTTCCGAGAGAACGAGTTACTTGGGACTTCTTTCAAACGGAGTTTCGTAAGAAGTATATTAGTCAACGATTCATCGATCAAAAGTGCAAAGAATTTTTAGAGCTTAAACAAGGCCGTTTAACGGTATCAGAATATGAACGTGAGTTTGTAAGACTCAGTTGATATGCTAGGGAGTGTGTAGCGGATGAAGCTGCCATGTGTAAAAGATTCGAAGAAGGATTGAATGAAGATCTAAAACTACTGGTGGGTATTCTAGAAATAAAAGAATTCGTAATACTAGTTGAACGGGCTTGCAAGGCTGAAGAGCTTGGAAAGGAGAAAAAGAAAGCTGAATCTAAAGCTAGAGACTTTCGTAAAAGATCAGCGAGTAAAACTTCTTTCGCAGCTGCGAAGAAATTCAGAGACGATACTAACAGATCGAAGACGACTGCAGGAATTTTTATTAAGGAGCGACCATCAACAGACTCTCGAGCTACTTTGGTTGCTAGTGTTGGTAACAATTGGCAAGAAAAACTCGAATGTCCACAGTGTGGAAGACGACATGTAGGTGAATGTTGGGGTAACTCTATTAATAGAGCCTGTTATAGATGCGGTTCGCGGGATCACTTCATTCGAGATTGCATGGAAACCGATGAGAAAAATAAGATGCAAGGTGTAAGATCGAGTGGTACAACCACTAGAGGTAGACCACCGAGAAACACAGGAGGCAGAGATGGTAATCAGAGAGGGGCTTCTGATACAGCTGATCGATCTAAGACTCGTGCCCCTGCTAGAGCTTATGCCATCCGTGCACGAGAAGAGGCATCCTCCCCTGATGTTATCACTGGTACATTCACTCTCAATAGTACTAGTGTGCTTGCTTTAATTGATCCTGGTTCGACTCATTCTTACGTATGTGAAACATTAGCGTCCAGTAAGACTCTACCTATTGAGTCTACTGAGTTTGTAATATGAGTGTCAAACCCTTTGGGTCAGTGTGTGTTAGTTGATAACGTATGCAAGAGATGTTCATTGATAATTAAAGATTTCTGTTTTCCGACGGATTTGATACTGTTACCCTTTGACGAATTCGATATTATTCTTGGAATGAACTGGTTAACTGAACATGACGCTATGGTAAATTGAAAACGAAAGACTATAGACTTGCGATGTCCGAATGGTGAAATGATTCGAGTTAATTCTAGTAATCTGAGTAGGTTACTGGCACTGATATCTTCTATGTTAGCTTAGAAATATATGAGAAAGGGTTACGAAGCTTATCTTTCATATGTACTAGATAGCAAGGTGTCAGAACGAAAGCTCAAATCTGTGCCTGTAGTTTGTGAGTATCCAGAAGTGTTTCTAGAGGAATTACCGGGATTGCCACCTGTTAGAGAAGTAGAGTTTGGTATAGAATTGGTTCCGGGTACAACACCGATTTCGATCACTCCGTATCGAATGGCACCTACCGAGTTGAAAGAATTGAAATATCAGTTGCAAAAATTGACAGATAGAGGTTTTGCACGTCCGAGTTTCTCACCTTGGGGTGCACCAGTGCTATTTGTGAAAAAGAAAGATGGAACCATGAGAATGTGTATTGACTATCGACAACTGAACAAGATGACTATAAAGAATAAATACCCATTGCTGTGAATCGATGATTTATTTGATCAGCTAAAGGGAGCTTCAGTGTTTTCAAAGATCGATCTGTGATCTGGCTATTGCCAGTTGAGATTCAGAGACTCAGATGTGCCTAAGACTACTTTCAGAACGAGATACGGACACTATGAATTCTTAGTAATGCCATTTGGGCTCACTAATGCTCCTGCGGTTTTTATGGATTTGATGAATCGGGTGTTCAGACAGTATTTGGATCAGTCTGTGGTAGTGTTTATAGATGACATTTTGATTTATTCTCGCAACGAGAATAATCATGTCGAACACTTGAGGCTTGTGTTACAGATTTTGCGTGATAATCAGTTGTACGCGAAGTTTAGCAAATGTGAGTTTTAGTTGCGTGAAGTTAGCTTTTTGGGACATGTTGTATCCGTATCGGGTATACGGGTTGATCCGAGTAAAATTTCAACTATACTAGATTGGAAGCCTCCGAGAAATGTTTCGGAAGTTCAGAGCTTTTTGGGGCTTGTTGGATATTACCGACGATATGTAAAAGGTTTTTCGGTGTTAGCATCCCCGTTGACAAAGTTGCTTCAAAAGGTGTTAGATTTGAGTGGTCAGAAAAGTGTCAGAAAAGTTTCGACCAACTGAAAACTTTCTTGACGGAAGCTCCAGTATTAGTTCAGCCAGAATCCGGTAAAGAATTTGTGGTTTTACAGTGATGCCTCATTGAACGGTTTGGGTTGCATTTTGATGCAAGAGGGTAGAGTTGTCGCTTATGCCTCGAGATAGTTAAAGTCTCATAAGCGAAATTATCCGACGCATGATCTCGAGTTAGCCGCTATTGTGTTCGCTCTAAAAATTTAGCGTCACTATTTATTCGGAGAGAAATGTCACGTCTATTCTGATCATAAAAGCCTCAAATACTTGATGACTCAAAGAGACTTGAATTTAAGACAATGGCGGTGGCTAGAACTATTGAAAGATTACGAACTTATCATCGATTTTCATCCGGGAAAAGCTAATATGGTTACTGATGCCCTTAGTCGAAAATCATTGTTTGCTTTGCGAGCAATGAATGTACATTTGTCTATGTCTACTGATGACGCGTTAATAGCGGAATTTAAAGCAAAACCAACATTGATATGTCAAATCTGAGAGGCTCAAAAAGATGATAATGATGTGATAGTTAAACGAGCGCAGTGTAAGTTGAATGAAGATTCAGAGTTTTGGATTGATGAAGATGATTGTTTGAGATTTCAAAATAGATTGTGCATTCCGAGGAATTCAGAGCTTATTCTGATGATTTGGAAGGAAGCTCATAACGGCCTGATGTCAGTTCATCCAGGTAGCACGAAAATGTACAACGATCTGAAATGTCAGTATTGGTGGCACGGTATGAAACGAGACATCTCTGATTTTGTTTCTAAATGCTTGATATGCCAACAAGTGAAAGCTGAACATCAAGTACCTTTGGGTTTGTTACAGCCAATCATGATACCCGAATGGAAATAGGATCGTGTCACGATGGATTTCATATCCGGTCTACCGTTGATAGCAAACAAGAAAGATGCAATATGGGTTATTGTTGACAGATTGACAAAGTCAGCTCACTTTATCCCTGTTCGAACAGACTTTTCACTCGATAAGTTAGCGGAATTATACGTTTCTCAAATTGTAAAATTGCACGGGGTGCCTACCTCTATTGTTTCGGATAGAGATCCCAGATTTTCATCACGATTCTGGAAGAAATTGCAAGATGCTTTGGGCACCAAGCTGCATTTTAGCACCGCTTTTCATCCTCGCATGATGGATGGACCGGTCAGAAGCGAGTTATACAAATACTAGAGGATATGATGAGGTGTTGCATCCTTGAGTTTAACGGCATGTGGGAGCGATATTTACCTTTAATTGAATTCGCATACAATAATAGTTTTCAATCGAGTATCAAAATGGCACCATATGAGGTTTTGTATGGTCGTAAATGTCGTACATGATTATTCTGGACCGAGCTCAGGGAGAATAAGATATACGGGGTAGATTTGATCAAAGAGGCCGAACAGAAAGTGAAAGTAATTTGAGATAGTTTGAAAGCAGCATCGAATATACAGAAATCTTATGCAGATTTGAAACGAAAAGACATAGAATATCAGATTGGGGACAAAGTGTTTCTTAAAGTTTCGCAGTGGAAAAAGGTACTCAGATTTGGCCGTAAAGGCAAATTGAGCCCGAGATTTATTGGACCGTATGAAATTACAGAACAGATTGGACCAGTTGCTTATAGATTGATGTTGCCACCTGAACTTAAAAAGATTCACGATGTTTTTCATGTTTCGATGCTCCGTCGTTATAGATCTGATCCCTCACATGTGATTAATCTGTCAGAAATTGAAATTCAGCCTGATTTGAGTTATGAGGAAGAACCGGTTCGTATTTTGGCTTTTGAGGAGAAAGAACTACAGAATAAGAAAATTTCGTTAGTTAAAGTGCTGTGGCTCAAACACGGAGTTGAGGAAGCGACTTGGGAACTTGAAAGTTCAATGAAAGAACGTTACCCTAACCTTTTTACTGGTAAGATTTTTGGGGACGAAAATCCCAAAAAGGGGGGAAAAATTGTGACAGCCCTATTTGAACCCTAGTCGAAAAGTGGTTTTGGGACCACAAAATTGAGTCGTGAAAGTAATTGAGTGTTATATTCGATGTTTGCTATATGTGAAATATTATATGTGAAAATATCGTGTTTTGATTTTTGGTATTTGGATGTGATATTAGTTAAAAATGACTTATTTAAGAAACCTTGAAAATGGAATAGGCAAATGTGTAATGGCCAAATATTTTATGTTTTAGGAGTTTGGGGGACTCGCATGTTAAATAGACCATTTTTGAATGTAAATGGCCGGCCAACACATGCATGTAATAATGTGTTCTCTTGTCTTCATTTTTAATTGGTGGGAATTATGTATAATAAAGATATAAATAAGCATTTTATTATAAAATGATTTTTATATTTTGAAATAATAAACTTATATTAGTAAATGGTGATAAAAACAAAGTTCCATCAGCCTTTTCTTTCATCTTGCCGAAACCATAAAGAAAAGAAAAGAAAATGGAAGTTAAGACATTCGACTATGGTGAATGGTAGATTAAGGTATGATATCATGTGATTCTTTTGGAATTTTTGTGAAGATGAGTTTGTTTTGATACTTATAACATGACCCATGTGTTAATTTTTGAGTTTGTGTTGCAAGAAGCATTCGGTTAGGTTATTATATGTCAAATTGATGAGGTTTTGTAGTATGTGATTAGAAATGGTATAGATGAGTATGAACTAAGTGAAATTTCTATAAATCATTAAAATGGAAAAAAAAAAAAATCCTAAACGGCTATTGTGGAGTAAGGTTAAGTTATGTTAAATTTTTATTTTAACTTAATTGTTAGTGAATGTTTAATGGATGCCGAATGTGGACTTAAATTGGGAGGTTAATAATTTGTTGTTATTGAGTTAGATGTATATATATGTATATACATTCGGTTATGGAAGACTTGAAATGAATTTAATTATTGTTTTAGCTAGATAATAAGATAGACATGGATAAGCTCAATTAGGTAAATTTTAAGCTCTTGGATTTAGTTGGGAAAATTGAAATATTTTAGGGAGCTTTTGGTTAAAGTATGGGAAAATGAATGTGGTGATAAGTCGGTTTGTGCCATTGCCGAATGTACATAATATTAAAACATTGCTGAGTTAAATGTAAATTGACATGAAAGGAATTAAGTTGCCATGTACGTGAAAGTAGTAAGAGAAAGTAAATTTTTGCTTGACTAAAATTTAGATGAATGTTCAATTGTTAATATGAAAATGTTGTGACAAATTAGTCGAATTTAAGAACTAGGAGTGGTTAGCCATGTTAAGTGTATAATTCATCAATGATGAAAGTGCCGTATGATATATGTGTTTAAAGGAAATAGAATTTTAATTATGATGAATTTATAAGATGATTCAAATTGTTTAATTGTTTAAATTAAGCTCAAAATCAAAGAGAATCAAGTTCGGATAAGAAGAAAGCGAAGGTCGTTGAGTAGCCGATCGGAGATGTTCGTTCGACAATAAGGTAAGTTCTAGGCAATTAACGCTTAGATTTCTATGTATGCCTAGAGTACACATAATTTATGAAATGTGAATTTTATATGTGAATAAATGTTGAATTGAGAATGTATTATTGAGCTGATGGCATTGAATAAATGCACTATGGGTATGTATATGCACGAATGAAAAGGGCACTATGTGTGCGAATGGGACAGCATTATGTGTGAGAATGAATATATGCACTATGTGTGCGGAATTATTAACCAAGCACTATGTGTGCGAGATCGGGTGTAATGCACTGTGTGTGCGAAATGATTAGGGAGATATGATTTGAAGCAGGGTCGGAAGTAGATTTCTAATTTCTATCATAAGAAATTGAGAAGATGAAAAGTATGTGGAATATATATGTATGTATCTATTTCTAAAGGTTATGGTATAAAGTCTTGAGAAGAAATGAGAGTATGCGGCCATACCGTATCATGAATAAATACGATAGACAAATTAGATTTAAACTAAGTTCGGTAGTTATTATTATTTATTAAATTGCCTAGGTCTTATTGAGTATTATCTCATTTGAAATTGTTGTTTATCTTTATTTAGATTTTGGATTCATGGAGAGCTCGGGACTCTCACTGAAGTCATCATGCTTATCGTCATCTTTTTGGTATCGTTAAGGAAACTTTAAGTTTTTAAATGTGGCATGTATAGGATAATTAGAAATGAATTTTGTATTTTTGAGTAATGTAATCTTCTTATGATGAGCCATGCGAAAATGGCACATGATCTAGTTTGGTGATCTTATAATGTTAAACATTTTGTTAACTAGCATGTGTATTTATATTATGAACGATATCTTAAATTTTTATAAGCAATGTACCGCTGCATGTTTAGTAAATCATTTTAAAAATTGAAGGTGCTTCTTTGAAGTGAGTATAATGGTTTTTATATTTTTTTAAAAAAAATTTATACTTGCTAAATTCGGTTAACTAAGTTTTAAATAAATAATAATAATAAAAGTTATATTTGCATGAATATTTGATTGGTGACGGTTACAGGCATATGGGTGTTACAGTATCATTAACTAGGGTTGCCACCCCTTATATCCTAGATAAATTAGGATATCGTTTTTCTAGTAGAAATAAACTTTTACAACTTTACAAAGGTTTTACCTTCTCTTCCTATAAATAGATGGCACCGGTAGAGTTATTAACAAACTTTTGAAAGATTGTTATTCTGCCAAAAAATAGAGAGAATTTATTCTCAACTTATAAATATATTTTTTAGAATAAAAATTTTACCGTTTTCTATTAAAGAAAAGAAAATTTTCATTTTCACCCCAAAAAGAAAACTTTTTCTAGTTCTGTGTTTTAGTTTAATTGGTTCAAGCCCACACTTGAAGTAGTTTGTGGTACAAGAATAGCGGAGAATATCGTTTGGTTGAAAACTGAAAAACATCAAGGACCTACTTGTCAGAAAACACAGGTGCGTATTCGATTAAGGTTTATTGCTATAAATATCATAAACCGAGTCTACTTTAAAATTTTAATTTTCCGCTGTCCAAGAAAACTATTATCAAACTAGATTTTTTTTCCAAAAAAAATCAATGGGTTTGCACCACATGGTCTCATACATATTTTCATGTCATGATCTATCAGTCTAGTCTTTATCTCACAAGAGGCATCACCATTAGTATTTCTATTGACACCGTGATCTGCCTGTCCGATTAGTAATATACCTACCCTACTAGAGGCATCACAAATGAATGTTTTGTTCATCCAATGCAGAAACCACTTACCAGATTCGTTCACATACCTGTTTAATTGTAATATCCCTAAATCGGGTTTAATTATTTCGGGTATATTTTTTGAGTTTCAAGCGTGAATTTAAGAATTTATCGAGTTAATAGTATTTTTTAATTTAATTTAAGAGGTCAATTTCATCTAAGATCGACTAAACAATAATATGAAAAAATAAAAATATTTTTGGAAAATTAATTTTAAATTAATTAAATAATTATTAGTGAAAATAATTAATTTGGGTCGAAAAATAATTTTAAAATAATTTTTATTGGGCGTTAATTTGTGTTAAATTTAAACATTAATTAAATTGGATTTAATTTTAAAATAAGGGAAATTCCGGAGTATTTATTTAGAAAATAAACTTTTAAATTCAGAATTTTGGAGGGAAATGATCAATTGGTAAAGGGAAATGTGGGAATGGCCATTGGGCAAATTTCCCAATTTTTAAATTTCTTGTGGGTTGTTTTAGTTTCAAACACAATGCATCTAACCTACTTTTCACACCATTTACATTAGATTAGAGAGCTATAAAATTCATTTTCTTTGCATGGTTTTAAAGATCTATCATCATAGAATAGATTCAACAAATTTCCTTCTCAAAATACTCTCTCTTTTCACCCGAAATTATTTACAAAAGTAGCTAAAAATATTCTGAAATTTCTCAGGATTCTTGAATCAAGATTCTTAATCAAAGGATTTAGAATGAATCAAAGGTAATTATTATTTCTAAACTTATTTTTATGATAATAAGAAGCATATTTACATGATTTGAGTGATAATTACATGATTTTTTTATCAATGTCATCTTTTCAAAAGTTTAATGTGCTTTAATGGTGGATCTCGAATTTTGAGAGGAAATCCACAAATCAATGAATGTTCCAACTCAAAATGGATCTATTAGAATGTTTTTGATCTTATTTATCAAGATTAAACATGTTTTATAAGGTAATTTAAAGAAATTTGAATTTCATCATATTCATGAACCAATTTTTTGGATTTTTGTAAAATTGATTTGAATGTGAAATTGATGCTTAGTATATGTTTATCTGGTCTAGTATTGATGTTTGGAAGTGATTAGGAGGGTTAGAGTGATCGATTTTGTGAAGAATCGAGTTTTCGACTTGATGATACAAATCCGGTAAGGTAACTTTGAGTGAGAATTTCGTTGTAATATCCCGAATTAGGGCCTAATCGAAATAGTGGTTTCGTGACCACAAATCCGAGATAAAGATAATTATTTATAATTATTTTGATGTTTATGATATGATTGCATGATTGTGTGAAAATTTCGTGATGAAATCTTATGCCTAAAGTGCTTAGATTGAAATTAGGGACTAAATCAAATAATTTGTAAAACTTGCATTCTAGGAGTTTTTAGTATGAAATTGTTTTGGAATATTAATGAGGAGGTCTTAAATAGCAATTTGACCAATTTCTAAGTCTATGGACAAAAATTGGACATGGATGGAATTTTTGGAAAGTTTAGTAGTAAGGGCATTTTGGTCATTTAGTTATTAAAATGAATTAAAAACAAAATTAAAAGCCAATTTTTGTCCATCTTCTTCATTAGGCCGAAATTTTAAGGGTTCTCTATAGCTAGGGTTTGTTTCAAGCTTTCAAGCTCCATAATCAAGAGAAACGAGATTCAAGTCGCGATCGAGGGAAAAACAAAGTTTACGAAGAATAGGCTCGATTGCTAATAATTTTGTACCGAGGTAAGTTCATGTGTAAATGTAGTAACATAATTGTCGTTTTAATTAACTTAATGATATTTATATGATATGATGATTATTATTATGAAATATTATGCTTTGTGGTTATTGTTGAGTAATATGCAAATTATGTTTATTACTTGTTAAATATGAATTGCTACCGAGTATCGGTTTCGATATTCCGTGGAAGACGGAAAAGATGTGTGATTGAGGAAAAAGCCCGTTTGAACCTTGGGAATAGATTAGAATACAAGTGACATGTCACTAGGATGGTTGAGTTCCGAACTCGTTGAGTTGAGTCCGAGTTCGTGAGATGTAACTAGGCATCCGAGCTCGTTGAGTTGAGTCCAAGTTCACTTATGGATGCGAACGCCCGAGCTCGTTGAGTTGAGTCCGAATTCACTTATGGGCGGGTTACATGGTAGCTTGGCTACATAAGTTCCGCAGGCTAATGAGTTTGTCTAGCTACGGGTATGGCTCTTATGTTCATGAGATCCGCGTATTCGAATTATATTCCGATGTGTTCAACGGGTGAATCTTAAGTGACTAAAAAGAAGGCCTAAAATGAAGGTGACATGTTGGAAAGTGTGGTAAATGAGAAAATTTGACAGGTATGTGCTTAAACCCTTGGGTTGAGAACTTGGTATGATGAAATCGTAGAAAGATATTAAATACAAATGAAACATGAATGTCTTGGTGTTGTTTATGCAAATAATGTTTTTGTGGGATTGTGTGATTATGTTACTTGCTATTTGCATGTGAACTTACTAAGCATTTGTGCTTACTCCCTCCTTTTCTTTCATTGTAGTTTTGACAAGCCGGCTTGAGAATCGGGATAGGTCGAAGACTCGCTCACACTATCCAAGGCGAAATTGGTAAAATGGCTTGTGTGTTTTGAATGTGGCATGTATGGCAAAATACTCACTTTGTGTAAATGATCTTATGATATGGCTATGGTTTGGAAAGAAAAGGGTTTGTAAATGATTAGCCATTGGAATGGCCAATCTAAGTCATATTTGATGTTATGTATGTTTAAAATGATATTTAGTCCATGAAAATCCTTAGTAAAGTTAAATTTGCCATAAAATAGAATCTGGCAGCAGCAGTGATATTTGAAAAATCACTAAAAATAGTAGAAATGGAATTAAATGATGAGTAAGTTATGAAATTGAAGACTAATGAGTCTAATTTCATATGGATTGAACAAAACAGGTATATGAATTATATTTTATGAGATATTTGAATTTTTGTGAAACAGGGCCAGAGTGATTTTTGGATCCCCTGTTCTGACTTTAAAAATTCATAATAAATTGTAAAAAAATAATTATAAGTCATGCTTTATATGTATAGAGTTCTTATTGAGTCTAGTTTTAAGAGAAACAAACTTCATAGAAATTGAAATTCTTTACAGAGAGATATCTGATTCGTAATACATAGAGGTCAGATCAGTCAAACCCTGAAATAGGGGAGAATTTAACTAATAAACTGTACTAATTGGCTTGACCAAAAATTATAGAAAAAAATTATTAAATATATATATGAGTCTAGTTTCAGGTAAAATTTACAGAATTAGATTTTGAGTTTCGAAACTCGAGATATGAATTTTTAAGCAACTGTGATGCAGATTGCTAGCTTGACTGGAAATTTTAAAAAAATAAATCGTTTGAGCGATTTAAGTAATGAATTAAGTCTGTTAACACCTCGTGTTCGAATCCGGCGACGGTCTCGGGTACGGGGCGTTACATTTGGTGGTATTAGAGCAGGTTTAGTCGGTTCTCGGACTAATGTGTTGTATGTACGGGTTTTGCTATACATGCCATATATATAAATTGTGATAGTGTGACGACTTCTGACCTTTTAAATGATTTTTTATAGTAAATGGATCCCGATCCAGTTGCAGCTGATGATGTAGAGAATAATGCACCAGCTCCGGCTGAAGGGGCGGTGCCAACTAAAAATCCACCTCCTACTGTCGGTCAAGGAGGAGGAGAAGGGGCTCGGGAAGCCTTTCTCCGGATGATGAGTGCACGGTATCTCGAAGTTCGCTCAGATTTAACCCGAATGCACAACCTCCCCCACCTCCCCCGATTCCTCAACTTGTACCCTGATGCCTCAAGGTGTAGATCTGATGAAATTTCACAGAACTCCAGTTGTCAAAATCCGTAAACAAGGGGCCGGAGAATTCAGGGAAAATATTGATGATGATGTCGAGAAAGTAGAGTTTTGGCTCGAGAATTCTATTCGAGTATTTGATGAATTGTCTTGTACACCTGAAGAATGCTTGAAATGTGCTATATCATTGTTGAGGGATTCAACTTATCATTGGTGGAAGAGTTTGTCAGGTTGAGTAAGTATGCTAGAGAATATATTCCTACAGAAGCTAAAATGTACAGACGATTTGAAGACGGACTCAATAAAGACATCAAAGTATTTGTTGGGATTCTTGAATTAAAAGAAATGGTAGTACTGGTTGATCGAGCTTGCAAGGCTGAAGAATTACTTAAAGAGAAGAAAAAGGTAGAGGCTGAGACTAGAAATTGGAAGAAAAGACCGACGACCAGTTCATTCTCACAGCAATCCAAAAAATCTAGAAATATGAATCCTCGTTCACAGGTTTCAGTTGGACAATCATATGGAAATTTTAAGAAGCAAAATGTGGGTCCTAAATCTCAGACTACTTCTGCAGCTAGTGTGGGAAATACGAGATTTGTTAAGTCCGAGTGCCAGCGGTGTGGCAGAAATCATTTTGGCCCATGTAAAGCGAATGAATGTTTTCGGTGTGGTTCTCCGAATCATTTTATTAGAGACTGCCCAGAGAGAGCTGAGAAAGAAAAATTTTAGAATGTAAAAGCTAGTGGTGTAGACTCGAGGGGAAGATATTCGAGAAAAGCTGGAAATGAAGCAAGCAGCAAAAATGTAGCAGAGATTCAAAGAACTAAATCAAGCAAGGGCTCCAGCTAGAACTTGTGCTATAAAGGCACGTGAAGATGCTTCATCACCCGATGTGATTACTGGTATATTTTCTCTTTATGATGTTAATGTTATTGCTTTGATTGATCCCGGTTCTACTCATTCATATGTATGCATGAAACTGGTGTTTAGTATGAATATACCTGTTGAGAACACAGAATTTATGATTAGAGTGTCGAATCCGTTAGGCAAATGTGTGATAGTTGATACAGTATGCAAGAAATGCCCTTTAATGATTCGGGGTCATTACTTTCCGGCCGACTTGATGTTGTTGCCGTTTGATGAATTTGATGTTATTTTGGGTGTGGATTGGTTGACATTGCATGATGCTATAATAAATTGCAAAGAAAGGGTTATAGAATTAAAGTGTGAAAGTGATAAAATTCTGGGGGTTGAACCAGACAAATCAGAAGCATTATCTAGTATGATTTCTTCAATGTCGGCTCAGAGATTTTTGAGAAAGGGTTATGAAGCTTATTTGGCGTATGTAATTAATACAAAAGAAGTTGAAAAGAAAGTTGAATCAGTGCCGGTTATGTGTGAATTTGTAGACGTATTTCCAGAAGAATTGTCGGGTTTGCCTCTAGTCAGGGAAGTAGAATTTGGTATTGATTTGATACCGGGAACAGCTCCGATCTCAATTGCCCCATATAGAATAGCACCAGCAGAGTTGAAAGAATTAAAGTTGCAGTTGCAAGAGTTGACTGATAAAGGCTTTGTGAGACCGAGTTTTTCACCTTGGGGTGCTCCTGTGTTATTTGTGAAAAAGAAGGATGGTTCTATGAGGTTGTGTGTTGACTATCGACAGTTAAACAAGGTGACAATCAAAAAAAAAATATCCGTTACCAAGAATTGATGATTTATTTGATCAGCTAAAAGGAGCGATATGGTTTTCAAAGATTGACTTGAGATTTGGGTACTACCAGCTGCGAGTAAAAGAGTCGGATGTGCCTAAAACTGCTTTTAGAATAAGGTACGGTCATTATGAATTTTTACCATTCGGGTTGACAAATGCTCCTGCTGTGTTCATGGATTTAATGAATCGCATATTTCGGCCATACTTGGACAAATTTATTATGGTGTTTATAGATGATATTTTAATTTATTCAAAAGATGAGACAGAGCATGCTGAGCATTTGAGGATAGTTTTGCAAACTTTGAGAGATAAGCAGCTGTATGCTATGTTTAGTAAAAGTGAATTTTGGCTCCGGGAAGTTGGATTTTTGGGTCATATTGTTTCAGGTGATGGTATACGGGTTGATCCTAGTAAGATTTCAGCCATTGTTGATTGGAAACCACCAAAAAATGTAACCCAGGTTAGAAGTTTCTTGGGGCTAGCTGGGTATTATCGGTGGTTTGTAAATGAATTTTCTATAATTGTTGCTCCTATGACTAGACTACTCTGAAAGAATGTTAAATTTGAATGGACGGAAGAATGTCAACAAAGTTTTGAAGACTTGAAAAAGTTATTAACTGAAGCACTAGTGTTGGTACAACCCGAATCAGGTAAAGAATTTGTGGTGTACAGTGATGCTTCTCGAAATGGCTTAGGATGTGTACTTATGCAAGAAGGAAAAGTGGTGGCTTATGCTTCGAGGCAGTTAAAATCTCACGAAAGAAATTATCCGACTCATGATTTGGAATTGGCTGCTATAGTGTTTGCTTTGAAAATTTGGCGACATTATTTGTATGGTGAAAAGTACCGAGTATATACCGACCACAAAAGTCTTAAATACTTAATGTCACAAAAAGACTTGAATTTGAGACAGCGAGCTTGTTATTGATTACCATCCGGGAAAAGCGAATGTGGTTGCCGATGCTTTAAGCAGAAAATTGCTATTTGCTTTGAGAGCTATGAACACTCAGTTAAAGATATTAAATGATGGATTGATTCTAGCAGAGTTAAGAGCAAGACCGATGTTTTTACAAGAGATTTCTGAAGCTCAGAAAAATGATCAAGATTTGAAAGCCAAGAGAAAGCAGTGTGAAGATGATACGGGATCAGATTTCAGAATCGGTTCTAATGGATGCTTGATGTTTAAAAATCGGATTTGTGTACCAAAAAATGATGAGTTGATTCAAAAGATTTTTTATGAAGCACATAATGGTTGTTTGGCAGTTCATCCAGGCAGTATGAAAATGTATAATGACTTAAAGAAAATGTACTGGTGGAGTGGAATGAAAAGAGATATTTCCGAGTTTGTATCAAAGTGCTTAGTTTGTCAACAAGTGAAACCTGAACACCAAGTACCTTCGGGACTACTCCAGCCTATCATGGTTCCTGAATGGAAATGGGATTGGATTACTATGGATTTTATATCAGGGTTGCCGTTAACTCTGAGGAAGAAAAATGCCATCTGGGTGATAGTTAACAGACTGACTTAATCGGCTCATTTTATTCCGGTACGTACGGATTATTCTCTTAATAAGTTGGCTGAATTGTATATCCGTGAGATTGTTAGACTTCATGGAATACCTTTGTCAATCATTTCGGATAGAGATCCGAGATTTACTTCACGGTTTTGGAAAAAGTTGCAAGAGGCATTAGGTACAAAGTTAAATTTCAAAGCTCCGCCTTTCATCCACAAACAGATGGACAATCAGAGAGAGTAATTCAGATTCTTGAAGACATGCTCAGATGTTGCGTATTGGAATTTCAAGGTAGTTGGGAAAGGTACTTACTGTTGGTAGAATTTGCTTATAATAATAGTTATCAGACGAGTTTGAAGATGGCACCTTATGAAGCATTGTATGGTCGTAAATGTCGGACGCCATTGTATTGGACTGAACTCAAGGAAAATTAGATTTATGAAGTTGATCTAATAAAAGAAACTGAAGAAAAGGTGAAAGTGAATCGAGATTATTTGAAAGCTGCTTCAGATAGACAAAAATCTTATGCGGATTTGAAACGAAGGGAAATCGAGTTTCAAGTTGGTGATAAGGTATTTTTGAAAGTGTCTCCATGGAAGAAAGTCCTTAGATTTGGACGGAAGGGCAAGTTAAGTCCGCGTTTTATTGGACCGTATGAAATAATTGAAAAAGTTGGACCGGTAGCATATCGGCTAGCATTACCACCGAAATTAGAGAAGATTCATGATGTGTTCCACGTATCTATGTTATGTCGATATCGTTCAGATCCTTCATATATAATTTCACCGACAGAAATTGAACTACGACCGGATGTGACTTACGAAGAAGAACCGAATAAGATTTTAGCTCGAGAAGTCAAACAACTAAGAAATAAAAGTGTCGCTCTAGTAAAAGTATTGTGGCAAAAGCACAGGGTAGAAGAGACTACATGGAAACCTGAAGAAACTATGAGAAACCAATACCCACACCTGTTACCGGTAAGATTTTCGAGGACGAAAATCCTTAAAGGGGGGAGAGTTATAATATCCCGAATTAGGGCCAAATCGGAACAGTGGTTTCGTGACCATAAATCTGAGATAGAGATAATTATTTTATAATTATTTTGATGTTTATGATATGATTGCATGATTGTGTGAAAATTTCGTGATGAAATCCTATGCCTAAAGTGCTTAGATTGAAATTAGGGACTAAATCGAATAATATGTAAAACTTGCATTCTAGGAGTTTTTAGTATGAAATTGTTTTGGAATATTAATGAGGAGGTCTTAAATAGCAATTTGACCAATTTCTACGTCTATGGACAAAAATTGGAAATGGATGGAATTTTTGGAAAGTTTAGTAGTAAGGGCATTTTGGTTATTTAGTTATTAAAATGAATTAAAAACAAAATTAAAAGCCAATTTTTGTCCATCTTCTTCATTAGGTCGAAATTTCAAGGGTTCTCCATAGCTAGGGTTTGTTTCAAGCTTCCAAGCTCCATAATCAAGAGAAACGAGATTCAAGTCACGATCGAGGGAAAAACAAAGTTTACGAAGAATAGGCTCGATTGCTAATAATTTTGTACCGAGGTAAGTTCATGTGTAAATGTAGTAACATAATTGTCATTTTAATTAACTTAATGATATTTATATGATATGATGATTATTATTGTGAAATATTATGCTTTGTGGTTATTGTTGAGTAATATGCAAATTATGTTTATTACTTGTTAAATATGAATTGCTACCGAGTATCAGTTTCGATATTCCATGGAAGACGGAAAAGATGTGTGATTGAGGAAAAAGCCCGTTTGAACCTTGGGAATAGATTAGAATACAAGTGACATGTCACTAGGATGGTTGAGTTCCGAACTCGTTGAGTTGAGTCCGAGTTCGTGAGATGTAACTAGGCATCCGAGCTCGTTGAGTTGAGTCCGAGTTCACTTATGGGCAGGTTAAATGGTAGCTTGGCTACATAAGTTCCGCAGGCTATTGAGTTTGTCTAGCTACGGGTATGGCTCTTATGTTCATGAGATCCGCGTATTCGAATTATATTCCGATGTGTTCAACGGGTGAATCTTAAGTGAATAAAAAGAAAGCCTAAAATGAAGGTGACATGTTGGCAAGTGTGGTAAATGAGAAAATTTGACAGGTATGTGGTTAAACCCTTGGGTTGAGAACTTGGTATGATGAAATCGTAGAAAGATATTAAATACAAATGAAACATGAATGTCTTGGTGTTGTTTATGCAAATAATGTTTTTGTGGGATTGTGTGATTATGTTACTTGCTATTTGCATGTGAACTTACTAAGCATTTGTGCTTACTCCCTCCTTTTCTTTCATTGTAGTTTTGACAAGCCGGCTTGAGAATCGGGATAGGTCGAAGACTCGTTCACACTATCTGAAGGCCGAAATTGGTAAAATGGCTTGTGTGTTTTGAATGTGGCATGTATGGCAAAATACTCACTTTGTGTAAATGATCTTATGATATGGCTATGGTTTGGAAAGAAAAGGGTTTGTAAATGATTAGCCATTGGAATGGCCAATCTAAGTCATATTTGATGTTATGTATGTTTAAAATGATATTTAGTCCATGAAAATCCTTGGTAAAGTGAAATTTGCCATAAAATAGAATCTGGCAGCAGCAGTGATGTAAATTTGAAAAATCACTAAAAATAGTAGAAATGGAATTAAATGATGAGTAAGTTATGAAATTGAAGACTAATGAGTCTAATTTCATATGGATTGAACAAAACAGGTATATGAATTATATTTTATGAGATATTTGAATTTTTGTGAAACAGGGCCAGAGTGATTTTTGGATCCCCTGTTCTGACTTTAAAAATTCATAATAAATTGTAAAAAAATAATTATAAGTCATGCTTTATATGTACAGATTTCTTATTGAGTCTAGTTTTAAGAGAAACAAACGTTATAGACATTGAAATTCTTTATAGAGGGATATCTGATTCGTAATACATAGAGGTTAGATCAGTCGAACCCTGAAATAGGGGAGAATTTAACTAATAAACTGTACTAATTGGCTTGATCAAAAATTGTAGAAAAAAATTATTAAATAGATATATGAGTCTAGTTTCAGGTAAAATTTACAGAATTAGATTTTGGGTTTCGGAACTCGAGATATGAATTTTTAAGCGACTGTGATGCAGTTTGCTAGCTTGACTAGAAATTTTTAAAAAATAAATCGTTTGAGCGGTTTAAGTAATGAATTAAGTCTGTTAACACCTCGTGTTCGAATCCGGCGACGGTCTCGGGTACGGGGCGTTACATTCGTGTAGCCTAATTAATAAAAATTTATGTTTATTATATCTTTTGAAAGGTAGTAATATCTATTTTATCTCTGTTGAAGCTCCGAATCTTAAACAGGATCAAACTAGTCGAAATTGAAGCTTGGATTTACTTGGTTGATCAATTGGTTGTGATTAATTTAGTTGTGTGCTGCATGTTATTAAATGGTGATTTGGTAAATTGACCCTTACTTATGCTTAATTGGGTGATTAATTACTGATTGAAAATATTTAATTGAGTTTTGATTGGTTAATTTTGCAAGATTATTGATATATGTTTAAGTGGTGAAATTTTTGTTAATTGTTGGTAAGTGAGCACCTAGTGATTTTATGTGCTTGATTTGATTTATTATAATGGTGAATTAAGCAAGTATGCTAGAGTTTTTGGTCCATGATATGTTGATATTTCAATTGATAAATGAACATTGATAATAGGTAATTAGTATGCAAGATTTAATTTGATGTTAAAATGGCTTTGTTACATGATTCACATATGCATTTTGGCGCCTTAAATTGAGCACATTATTGATTGAAATTATGTTATGATTGATTGATTATTTTGGCATTATAGCATGGTGGATCCATGAGATATAGTTGGCATGCCATAGGATTTATGAGTACTCACCATATTGATATGTTATTTGTGAGCAACAAGGCTCTAGGTGGACTGATTTGGAATAGATAAGGGAGTGTTGAGCTTGTGTCTCTACTCAACGGGACTGATTTGAGGTGATATAAGGGATCATGTGGCCTCGGTCCGCTCAATTCGGGAATGATTCTAATTCTGATTGGAAGTAAGGAGATCGGATGTATGATCACTCCATTAAGCCATGATTGTATATGCCAATATAAATGTATGAAATGTTATATGCCAATATAAGACATGATTAATAATGATTTTTGATACATGGTTAAGCGTATGACATTAAACTATTAAAGATTGAAATTGTGAATGAAAACTTGTATTTGATTCATTTCGATTTAAGGATGATTTGGGTGCTAATTTAATCTTAGTTTTATTAACATTCACTAAGCTTTTTAAGCTCACACCCTTACATTCGTGCTGATAACCAATGGGATTGAGGATCTGAGGAGCCAAGCAAGAGAGTTCCAAGAGATTAAGGCTCGGTAGAGATTTAGTTACACGTTTTAGAGATGTTAATCGGACATTGTGGAACTTTCGAGACTTAGTTTAATTTTGGTTGTAATTGGGCTTGGACATTGGACATTTTTAATTTTGGATGGTTTTATAATATCATATATGCATGTTTGAGTTTGATTATTGAATAATTTACTGTGTATTGTTGTTTGATAACCCGGTGATTGATAACACGGTGTATGATGCATGATGTTTACACTAACCATTGTTTAAATGAAACTTCCATGAAGTGGTTTACTAGCGACTAAGGTACGCCACTTGTTTGAATTAACGTGTGGGTGATATGCATGAAATTGAATGTTTAATTCTATTTAATTGAGGCTTAGTCAGTGTTAATAAATTCAATTGAATGTGTATGAATATGTATTATATTTAATTATGGCTAAATCAGGTTTAATTGACCATTAAAATACTCAAAATCAGGTTTAAAATCAAATTTTTCACACAAAAAACTGCAGTGGACTATTAGGGGTTTGAATTTTGATCTTTTTAAATTGGTTCTCTAGGCCATTTAAATTGCAAATTAGTTTTGTAACTTGATAAGTCTAATTAGAGCCTTAAATGATAAGGAAACTTGATAAATTTTAGGATTAGACTTGTAATTGATAAAATTTGTTAGAAACAAACTCAATTTAATATTCGGGTATAGAACTGATAGTTTGAAATTGTTACAATTTAGTCTTTAACGATAAAACTTGATTTAAACACAGAAAATAAACTCGGATTAAGCTAAAAATTTTAGGGCTTACATAAATTGACTAAAAGAGGGTTGGTAAATGTTTAGATCTGATTCGGGCTAGTTTAATCGTAGGTGGTAACATGAAAAAAATACCCTTAGGTTAAATTATTTATAAAAAGTTTAAAATTGGTTCACAAATTGCTTCCGCATTAATAAATAACTAATAAATGGATAAGATTGAGGTGTTGTAATGTTTGGGTGTGTCTTGGGAGGCCGTTAGTCGGAGATTCACTTAGGTGGCTAATGTTTGGATTCGGGCTGGTTTGTCCCGGCTGGGTTTGGGGTGTCACACTAATTCATATTTTCACTCACCTGATTTCACATGCAAACATAACACCCATCTTCCTATTCATGCAACAATTCATGTACCTTATTTGTGTACATGCAATAAATATATTGTACTTCTCCCACACTTACCAATTATTTATGATGACATCAATATACAAATTTTCCAATATAAATTAACATACATGAGTCAGTATAAAGACTCACCTGACACTCAGCTACTATAGCTAAGAGTTCCAAATCCAATCGTCCTTCCCAAACCAGAAGCAATAACTATTTGTGAAAAATAAAATAAAATAAAATAAAGAACACACAGATTTTACGTGGAAACCCTTTCAGGAAAAAACCACGGGCAGAGAAGAAGAAAATTCACTATGTCGAATTCGAATTTATTACAAGAGGAATAGACTATGTCTATTTATAGGCTTGTAAAGCCATATTCTAGTAAGACTGAAATACCTTATTCTAATCAATATCAAATAGATGGAATTTAATAAGGTTTAAAAAACCTTATTCTAAAATAAAATAAAAGAAGTGTAATTCTATATGGATTCTTCTTTTATTTTATTTTACCACTGTATTTTATTTAAATAAGGATTCGGGTCACTTAATTCTAACAATCTCCACCTTGACACGAATTCTCAATGAACAAGCTCTTCATCGCGAACTCTCAACGAACAAGTTCTCCACCTCTTCTATAAAACCCCTTAAGGGTTTAACTTCAACAATGAACACCAACCAAGTTTAAGCAATGCTCAAACCTGGTTATAGGAAGTAACTTAGTCATCATATCTGCAGGATTTTCATGAGTACTAATTTTGCTCACAACAATATCACCACGAGCAATAATATCACGAACAAAATGATACTAAACATCAATGTGTTTTTTTCTCTCATGAAACATTTGATCTTTTGTAAGAAAGATGACACTCTGACTGTCACAAAATACTGTTTTGATTTGAAGGTCTTCATTGAGTTCACTAAAGAGTCCCTTCAACCAAATAGCTTCTTTACAAGTCTCAGTAATCGCCATGTACTCAGCTTCAGTGGTAGACAAAGCAACTGTAGTTTGCAAAGTGGCTTTCCAACTTATTGCACAACCTCCGATTGTAAAGACATAACCTGTGAGAGATCCTCTTCTATCAAGGTCTCCAGCAAAATCAGCATCAACATACCCAATGACTCCATCTTCAGTTCTTCCAAACTGTAAGCAAACATCAGTAGTACCTCGTAAGGATCTTAAAATCCACTGAATTGCTTTCCAGTGTTCTTTACTGAGATTCGCTATATATCTGCTAACTGTACTGACTGCATATGATAAATCTAGACGTGAACAAACCATAGCATACATGAGAGATCCCACTGCACTAGAGTATGGAATATGTGACACGTACTCAATCTCATCATCTGATTGTGGAGACAACGTCGATGAAAGTCTAAAATGGGCTACTAAATGAGTACTAACAGGCTTAGCACTCTACATATTGAACCTGCAAAGAACTTTCTCAATGTACCCCTTTTGACTTAGGTACAATTTACTTGTTTTTCTATCTCTAAGAATCTCCATACCAAGTATCTTCTCTGCTGGTCCCAAATCTTTAATCTCAAATTCTTCACTTAGTTGGGCTTTGACCTTTCTTATCTCTCATTTATCTTTTACTGCTATCAACATATCATCAACGTAAAGAAGTAGATACACAAAAGAACCATCACTGTTTTTCTTAAAGTAAACACAATTGTCAAAACTACTTCTTTTGAAATCATGAGAAGTCATAAAGGAATCAAACCTCTTGTACCATTGCCTTGGTGACTGATTCAAACCGTAAAGGGACTTTTTCAGTAAGCAAACATAGTCCTCTTTTTTTGAGACTGTAAAACCCTCTAGTTGTTTCATGTAAATATCCTCTTCAAGTTCTCCATGCAAAAATGCAGTTTTTACATCTAACTGCTCAAGCTCCAAATCATGCATGGCCACAATACCAAGCAAAGCTCGAATCGAACTATGCTTCACGATTGCGGAGAACACATCTGTGAAGTCCACTCCTGGAATTTGACTGTAACCCTTTGCAACAAGCCTTGCTTTATATCTGGGTTCTTCAACTCCTGAAGTCCCTTCTTTCTTTTTAAACACCAATTTACAACGAACAGTCTTCTTACCTTTAGGAAGTTTCACAAAGATCCCATGTTTTGTTTTTGTGGAGTGATTCCACCTCCTCTTGCATAGCAAACATCCATTTTTCTGAGTCTTCACAGCTAATCGCCTCAGAATAATTAGATGACTCTTGATTCACATCTATATCTTCAGCCACATTTAAAGCGTAAGCAACTAGATCACCAAAGATACTTCTTTGGAGGTTTAATTTCCTTCTACTACATTTTTGGTGATAGAGTATTGCGGCGAAGAAGTAACTCTATTCTCAATTTTTGTACTGGCTTAAGGAGTCGACTCTGTACTAATCTGATACTCCACCTGCTTTTGATTTTATTTATTGGAAGAGTCTTTAAGAGATAAGTTAGGTAGCATAGTAGTTTCATCAAAAACAACATATCTACTAATCACAACTTTTTTATTTTTAGGATACCATAACTTATACCCTTTTACACCAGCTTTATAACTAAGAAAAACACATTTAATGGATCTTAGTTCCAATTTTCCATTATCAACATGAGCATACACAGGACATCCAAAGATCTTTAAATCAGAATAATTAGCAGGATTACCAGACCATACCTCTTGTGGAGTCTTTTTCTCAATGGCTGCTTCTGCCCAAAACTACTTCGGTAAGTTGGCATTTGACAACATACATTGAACCTTCTCCATGATTGTTCTGTTTATTCGTTCTGCAACGCCGTTTTGCTGTGGAGTATGACGAACTGTCAAGTGTCTCATGAACCCTTCTCACTTGCACAATCTATTAAACTCATCAGAATAGAACTCTAAGCCATTGTCTGTGTGGAGGTATTTTATTTGTTTTCCTGTCTATTTTTCAATCATAATTTTCCAAGACTTAAATGCAGAAAACACATCGCTTTTCTGCTTCAGGAAGAACACCCAAACTTTTCTGGAAAAATCATCAATAAAGGTTAGCATATAATTAGCTTCACCTCTTGAAGGCGCTCTAGATGGCCCCCACAGATCAAAATGAATATATTCCAACGTTCCCTTCATGTTATGGATTCCTCTGGTGAATCGAACTCTCTTTTGCTTCCCAAAAACACAGTGCTCACAGAAATTTAGTTTGCAAATTCCTTGCCCATCAAGAAGTCCTTTTTTGCTCAATTCTACCATGCCATTCTCACTCATTTGCCCTAGGCGCATATGCCAAAGTTTAGTAATATCATCATCTGACAAGGAAGAGGAAGCGATAGCTGCATCACCAGAACAATAGAACCTTGCAAAACATATAACTTGGTAGTCTTTCTTTGCCCTTTCATCACAACAAAGGAACCTTTGAAAATCTTTAAAACCCCACTTTCAGCTGTGTATCTATACCCTTTTGAATCAAAAGTACTCAACGAAATTAAATTTCTCTTCAATTCTGGAACATGTCGCACATCACTAAGTGTTCTGACAACTCCATCAAACATCTTAACTTTAATTGTTCCAACACCTGCAATTTTACACGAAGCATTATTTCCCATCAAAACAACACCTTCTGGCACTGTTTCGTAAGTTGTAAACCAATCCCGATTGGGACTCATGTGGAAGGTACAGCCTGAGTCAAGTATCCACTCTTCGCTTACTTTAGAATCATTGACAGAAGTGACTAGAAGTTCACCATCACTGTAGTCTTCTACAACATCAGCTTCACCGGAATTTTCTGGTTGTTTTCCCTTTTGATTTGCAGCCTCCCTTTTAATCTTGTTCTGTAGCTTATAGCACTCAGATTTAATGTTCCCTTTCTTCTTGCAGAAGTTACAAGTTTTACCTCTATTTGAGGACTTCGATCTACCCTTAGATTTACCGTGAGGATTCCGTTCCTATGTCCTTCCACGATCATTATCAGCATTCCGATCTTGTCTCCCACGAGCAATAAGACTCTCTCCCTGAGAGTCAAGTTTAGCCACAAGATGCTTCATTTTATCATACGAGGTCAAAAAATCATAAACCTCATCAACTGTGAGAGACTCGCGGCTATATAAAATCGTGTCTCTAAAGGTTGAATAAGACGGGGGCAACAAACAAAGTAGAATCAACCCTAGATCTTCCTTATCATACTGAACCTCCATGGCCTCCAAGTTTGAGAGAATTTCTTTAAACACTGTTAAGCGTTCGTGTACAGATGCACCTTCTTCCAAACGATAAGCATAAAGATGCTGCTTCATATGCAACTTTCTTGTTAGAGTTTTTGACATACATATTTGTTCTAGCCTCTTTCATAATGCAGCGACGGTCTTCTCTTTCATCACATCCTGCAAAATTTCGTTGGACAAATGCAAATGTAATTGGGTTAACGCCTTTCGATCCTTACGCTTCTTCTCTTCATCTGTTAACGTCAAAGGCATCTTATCTATCCCTGGCAGGGCATCCTCCAGATCCATCTGCGCAAGAACTGCTTGCATCTTAATTTACCACAATGCAAATTTTGTGTTACGATCCAACAGTGAAATTTTATACTTCAAAGGTGCCATTACAGTGATCGAGATGAACAACCCGAAACCTCGGATACCAATTTGTGAAAAAATAAAATAAAAATAAAGAACACACAGATTTTACGTGGTAACCCTTTCGGGAAAAAACCACGGGCAAAGGAGAAGAAAATTCACTATGTCAAATTCGAATTTATTACAAGAGGAATAGACTATGTCTATTTATAGGCTTGTAAAGCCATATTCTAGTAAGATTGAAACACCTTATTCTAATCAATATCAAATAGATAGAATTTAATAAGGTTTAAAAAACCTTATTCTAAAATAAAATAAAAGAAGTGTAGTTCTATATGGATTCTTCTTTTATTTTATTTTACCACTGTATTTTATTTAAATAAGGATTTGGGTCACTTAATTCTAACACTATTTAAGAACACAAAACTTTCATTAAAACCTCATTTACAGACAATTTACTAGTATCTCAATTACATTCAACCCCCATGCAAGGTTTCCTTTTCATACCTATTGTTTATGTTCAAAATCATAACATGAAGAACTATCAGACTTACTGGGAGATGGAAACATCCTCTGATTTGCCTAAAAGCCTTCGCTTCTAGTGTAATGAAAAAGAATAAAATATTTAAGTTTTAAGAAGAAGAATGTAACAACCTATTTTTCAGTGGTGTTGGAAACAATGGTTTCAAGACCATAACTCTGTGTGTCAACCCGTAAATATTAATTATTTAAATTTTTACTAGGTCGTTAATATCGCATTAAATTTTGGTTAAGAATTTTTATCGTTTAGATAGTTGATTAAGTAAAAAGGACTAAATCATAAAAGTTGTAAATGTTAGCTTCTATTAATCTAAGGGGTTAAATAGTTATAGTATAAGAACAAGATGGATTATTATAGTAATTAAACCATCAATGAAATTAGTGGACAATAATGGACTTATAATTGTTGAAGTTTTAATGTAATTAAAAAGGATAAAAAGTGTAAATTAGTAAATAGGTGAAATTTATAATGAAACAAATTAGAAAAAAAAAAAGTTACCTTCTTTATTTCCTCCATCAAACTGAAACTCCAAAGCCAAGGGGAAGCAAGCTTTCATTCAATTAGGGTTCTTCAATTTGGTAGGTAAACATTGTTTGTTTTTAGTTATTTTAATGTTTTCGAGTTCGTATTAGCTTAATCTAGCTAACCCGATGACTAATTAGTAAGTACGAATTATGCCATTGATTATTTTGAGTTATTCTTGAAGTTTTATGTTAGATTATTAAGCTTGGTTGTTAAATAAGACTATTTTGTAAAATGGTTTTTTTATAATTTTAATGTTTAAGGACTAAAGTGGAAAACTAGTAAAATTACTTGTACTTGGTGTGAATTAATTGCAAATATCGATTTTAGTGAAACTTTTGACTATTCAACTAAGCTTGGAATTGAATGAAAATGGTTAAATTTCGTGTTTTGGACTTAGGGACTAAATTGCATAAAAGTAAAATGTTAGGGGTAATTTTGTACAAATGCCTAACAAGACTTAATTTCATAAAATAAGTTAATATTTTCTGTTGGAATTAGTTAATTGAATGAAAATATTATTTTAGATCAAGAACGAGTGGAAAACCGAGGAAAATAGAAAATTACAGAATAGTCTATATGCTTTTGTCGTTACTACAATTTAATCTGGTAAGTTCGTTGGGTTTAATTTTAATACAATTGAAATGTGTGTCATATGAATTTAATTATTGAGTGTTGAATGATATGTTAATGCTTGTATTTGAGAATGGAAGTAATGAATCGTTATAGCATTGAGTACTGATGAAATATCATGAACCAGATGAACGTAGGATAGAGTACGATTGGCACGTCAATAGGTTATTTTGCATGTGGTACGAGATTGATATGAGTTGTAAAGATGATGTAACAGCCTGTTTTTAGTGAAATTAGAATAGTGGTTTCAGGACCATAAATCTGATGTAGAAAAATTGATTTTTATATTATTATATGATCTACAGCATGATAGTGATATGGTAGAAAAATTTCGTTAAGAAAATTTACCGTTGACATGTTAATTTGATAAAAATGACTAAATCGCGTAAAGTGTGAAAGTTGTGTCCTATTAGCTAAAGGTATTAAATAGCTATAAAACTTTAATGTGGAGGTCCTTATATGGTAATTAGACCATTAAAGGTGATAGTCGGTGAGCATGGATTTGTAATGATGGATTTTTTTATGGTTAGGTTGATATTAGGTAAATAAAAAGATAAAATAATAAAACAAAAAGAACACCATTTTTCTTCTTCTTCTTCTTCCACCGAAATTTTCAGCAAGAATAAGCTTTGGAAAGCTTAAAATTTCAGCAACATAAAACCCTTGCATGTAAGTGATTCTTTGTCCCGTTTTTGTTAATTTTTATGTTTTCGGGACTGTTGTAGCTTTAGCTAGCTAAATAGGGGACTAATTTGTAATATAATTGAAATTCAAGGGTTTTTCCATTAGAGCATATTGGCTATTTTTGAATTTTAATGGAAGGAAATAAATCCTTGGTGTTGATTAAACAACTTTTGTTAAGTGATTTTTAATGAAATTGTCAAATAGGGATTTAATGGAGAAATATGAAAATTATGTATTAAATATGTAAAATTGTGAAATTTATAGGCTTCTGTAGGCTTATAAGATATTCAGCTAGGCTTGGGCGTGGGGAAATTTGCATGAATTTCATTTTCCAAGCCTAGGGACTAAATTGTAAAGAAATCAAAAGTATAGGGGCAAAATGGTAATTATGTCAAAAATGTGTGTTGGACTAAATTGAATGTGTTTAGTATTGAATTGAGTTAAATTCATTCATTTAGATCCAGGTAGACCTTATACGAAGTTAGATCAAGGAAAAGAGAAAATCTCAGATTAATCGCCTTCAAATTTACGTAAACTTGTCGAGGTAAGTTTATATAATTAAATTTCATATTTATATGCTTTAATTGAATTACATGTATGTGAATGGTTTAATTATTATGTAAAATTGTCAAACGCATAATCGACGATGTACGAAGAAT
The DNA here is from genome assembly GCA_025698475.1 of Gossypium anomalum. NCBI lineage: Eukaryota > Viridiplantae > Streptophyta > Magnoliopsida > Malvales > Malvaceae > Gossypium > Gossypium anomalum. Next base: position 49,763,896 of record CM046963.1, read on the forward strand.
ACTGAGCCTTGTTTGAACCTTAGAAATTCATAGGATACAAATGACAATGTCATTAGGGTTACCGATTTGGTTGAGATCTTGCATATGTTGTGGACTCACCACAGCTCGTAAAAACTTACCGATATTCAGCTCGAAGGAGCTTACCGATTTGCAGCTCGTATAAGCTTACCGATATTTAGCTCGGATGAGCTTACTATTTATTGCTCGTATGAGCATACATGTATAAGAGTTGACGAATTACAATTCAGTACACTTCGTATGTACTACCCGCGTATCCTATGATATTCTAAGTGGTTCAATAGGCATAGTATTATTACGAGATTATACAAGTTTGTTACGAACTAGTACAGGTATTTACATGGAAATGGTATATATATGATATACGGATATACGATATACGATATATATGTTATATGTACATAGACTTTAATAATTGTTAAAGTCATACATAATTCTGTTATGAGTTTATATAAAATCGATACGAACTAGCACAGGTATTTACGTAAATTACACGAAAATGGTTTATGTATGATATATGAATACATGGTATAGATGCTGCATGTATATGGAATTTAAATAGTTATTGAACTCATACATGATTATTGGTTTCTATATGAATATATGGCTAATTTGGTAAATGGTTCAACGGACAATGTTCTGATAGGATATGGCATGAGTTTGATAAGAACTATTATGGGTATAGATATGAATTATATGGAAAATAGTATTATATGGTATATTGGTATATGAAATGGATGCTACATGTTTATGCAACTTGATTAATTGTTGAGTTCATCCATGAGTATTGATTCATAGGTGAATTTACATGACTAACATGGCTATTATATATGTGCTTAGGGTTTGGCCAAGTTGTGGTTGGATTATACCACATTAAACTTTTATGTTATGTATTGTAATGGTAAATTCTTAAATGGAAATATACTTGTAATCATGAAAAGGTGATTTTTGGTTTATATATGTATTTATATGGCTAACTTGGTTAATGATTATATGTTAGGCTTTTGGGCTAAATTAAGTTGTGATATTCCTTGTTTCACTTACTTCATTTGTGATTAAATGGGTATGTGAAGAATAAAAGAACGACAAATTGTTTCAACTAAAATCGCTATGAAAGTATAGAAAGGTATGATGATTGAAATATGTTTAGCCATATGCTGGAATTATAAATGCACATAAGTAGTGGATACTTATGATGTTTTAAGGTAAATTGGCTAGATATTGAGATATTTAACCTTAAGAGGTTATCGTTGCTTAAGCTAAGGCCAAGACACGTTGAATTGACTTAAATGGATTATGCTTAAAAATTGAAACGGTGAACTTTATTTTTTTTCAGTTACGAACTTACTAAGCTTAATTCTAACTCTGTTTATTTTTCTATGATTTATAGTGTTGCAGAAGCTTGTTCGGGTTAGAAGTTGTCAGAGATTTCATCACACTATCTATCGACTATTTTGGTACTTATGGTTTTATAATTTTGGTTATAATGGCATGTATAGGTTGTTTGGCTAATGTAGCCTATATGGTTTGGTCAAGTATTTAGTCATTTGATTTGACTTGTTTTGATACATTTTGTTATGTATATATGAGTAAATGGCCTTGTCATATTGATACATGTCAATCATATGAGTGTGTGATAGTTGTGAATTGGATTTTTGGGTATCAATTGGTTTGCATAATTACAAGTGGCCAATTGAGGTGCCTATATGTATCATGATGGTATGCAATATTATAACATGTTATAAGCTTGATATTGGTTGGTTTTGAATGCCTATTTATGCCATGGTTATATGTAAATTGTTATGTTTAAGTTGATACCAATTTGGGTGAGAAATATGGCTTGGAAAATGGCCTATTTTTGTCCACACAGGTAGAGACACAGGCGTGTGTCTTAGCCGTGTGTGACACATGGCCAGGTGACATGACCTTGTGTCCCTTATAACTTCTTTTGAAAACAAGTCAGTAGCTTCACATGGCCTAGCACACGAGTGTGTGGCTTGGCCATGTGGCACAAGTCAGTATACCATCCAGTTTTCACACGGCTTAGCACATGGGCGTGTGAGGCCACTTCGAAGGGTACATGGCCAAAGACACGGGTGTGTCTCTTAGCCGTGTGAGAGGCACGACCTGGCCACACGAGCTTGTGTCCCCTGTACCTTTGAAAAATTTACATGTTTTTCGAAAAATTTCTTGAGTACTCGGTTTATTCCTGAACTATTGTTAATGTCCATTTAGGGCCTTGAGGGCTCGTATTATAAACTATATGAATGAATTTGAATGATTTATGATTTGAATGAAAAATGTACATGAAATGTTTGATTGATTGAGTTATAAGTTTGTTAACGCTCCATAACCCTATTCTGACGTCGGATACGGGTTAGGGGTGTTATAGGTGATTCTTGTATATCTCCTGTACACTGAATATACCGAGGTTTTGCATTTGTTATGGACTATGATGTTATATTATAGTATTTTCTGGTGTGTTACCAAGGGTGGATGTTAGCCTATGGGCTAGGCACTTAGTGTTGATGTGTGTTATCAGTTGGATTAGCTCATATGAGCATTTGGCATGTTCTCGGATGGTTAACCATGTACTCATATCCGTATAATGTTCATCGACAATGTTTTAGTGATAATTAAATGTTACTGAAATGTAGAAAAAATTATTTATAATCTTGTTGAGCATCAACTCACCTGATGTGACTATGTTGATAGGAAGTTTTGATTATTAAACTTGTACTTATAATTGATTTGTCTAATTCAGTAAGCTTTATCGTTTTAACTTTCAAACTTACTAAGCTTATGAAAGCTTACTCATGTCCTTGTCTTTTTCTTTGTAGATTACTGTTTTGTGAAAATCGAGAGATCAAATCAACTTGAAGAAATCACACTATCTGAGAATTCTCTTGGTAGATTTTGAATACAACTTGGCTTATATAGCATGTAATAGGAGGTTTTAAGTTTGATGTAAAGATGCATAATTGCTTATGTTGTATAACTTGTTATGCTTAGGTTCTTAATATGTTTTACAACTCCTTGATATATGTATGCATGATTCCAACTTAGACACGAGTGGATGTAGTTGTGTGAGTCAATTGGTAAGTTTGTTTATCTTAATGTATACTAGTTGAGATTAAGTGTTCATAGCTTGGAAGTCCAACTAAGTAATGAATGTTAAGTGATTAAGTTGTGGTGTCTTTGATGACTTATCAGTTAGATATTTGATTGATTGAATTGGCATATTTTGGTTGTTCTTGAATATGTTTAAGGCCTTGTGATCATGTGTTAGTAAGTTGGTTTAGGTACCTAAGCATTGGGTGTGAAATGACATGTTTTAGGTCATTTTTGGGTACACATAGCTTGGGGCACGGGTTGGCACACAACCGTGTGTCACACATGATCAAACCCACATGAGTGTGTACCCTTAGCGTGTTAGGTACAGGTTGGTCCACACGGGCACAGAGAGTTACATGGCCTAACCACATAACCATGTGACCTTATATTATACGGGCACAGTTAGTTACACGGTCTGCATTCACGGGCGTGTGAAGTTGTCACATAGCCGTGTGACCCTTGTTTTGATAATTTTCAGTTTTCCCTAAACTTTCTTATTTATTTCAAGTTGGTCCTTGATTGTTTCTAAACTATTTTTAAGCTCTCGTAGGCTTGATTAAGACCCATAAGTATATGTTTGACATCAATCTTAATTATTTATGAATTTTGTTAATTAATTGATAAACTCGATGTTACTTGTTATTAAATGCTCTGAAATGTATGGTAATACTCTGTAACCCTAATCTGGCGATGAAAATGGGTTATGAGTGTTACAAAGAATCTAAATTAGAACAAAAGGAAGAAAACTATCTCCATGTTCCATTCTTACCATATATATATGCTCATTTTCGCTTAGTGGACCTTGACAAGTATCGATTGTATACAAAGATTGTCCTTTAAATAACCTAAAAGTATCAAAAGAAACATAAAAGATAATCCTATACAGATACTATTTGACCAGTCAATTCTGTTGGTTCCTAACCAGATCTCATTACCAAAACCTGTTTGACACAGTGCTTAAGCAAACTAGGCATACTATACCTTTGGCGGTAACCTTTGTAACACCCCTAACCCGTCTCCGTCTCTGGATTAGGGTTACGAAGTATTACAGTACAAATCAAAATATTTAACTTTAAATAGAAACAAATATGAAAATTAATTGATAGCATTCAATAACTCAATTTAACTATAGTAAAAATACACTCACAAGCCTTAAATTGAGCCTATGGGGCTCTACAAATAGTTTAGAAACATTCAGGGGTCATTTTGAACCAAAATAGAAAAGTTTGAAAAAATTTTGAGAATAGGGGTTACACGACCGTGTGACTTAGCCTGGACCGTGTGAGCATTCGAAGTATGGACACATAACTGTGTCCCAGTTTATGTGCCTACCCGTGTAGGTATTCAAAATAAGGCCACATAGCCTTGTCGCAGGCCATGTGCTAAGCTATGTACGCATTCGAAATATAGATACACTGTCGTATCTCAGACAGTGTGAAACCTGCATCTAAAACAATAATGACACACGACCATGTGGGGTGGCCATGTGTGGCACACGGCTGTGTGAGAACTCGTGTCTCAGGCCATGTGCTACACAAGTTGCCCCTAAAACAAGCCATTTCAAACCCAATTCTTGCACACCAAGACACACTATTCCTACAAGCATTCATATGACCAAAACACATTCTAAATACACTCAAAACATACCAAATCAACCAACCTATAAGACTTAACCAATGTACCAACAAAAAGTACAAAAATCACAAATCAAACTTAATCCAATTCAACATCTTAAGATAATTGATTCAACATAATTCAAACATAACAAAACCATCACCATTCAATCATGATTTACCTACTTTAAGAAAGGTTATGCACAAGTGTAACATTACTTATTTACATCATCATTTACAACACAACATCAACTGTAACACCCCAAACCCAACCTGTACGTTATGGCCGAATCTGGCGCATCACATTGAAGTGTTTTAGCGAAAATAGTGTTTTCATTGAAAACCCTTCTTAAAATAAAAGAAACCTTAACTATCCTAAAAAAAAAACTCCTTTCAATCACTTGTTTAAAATATATGATTTTATGAAAACATGTCATTTTAAAATGTAGTAGCGGAAACGTAGAAAAGTCATACTATAGTTTAAGAAACCGTGTTCAACTTTTTATAATTACATCACATAAAAATAATAATAATCCAAATAATAATAAAGTGGAAGCCCTATTACAAACTGATTTGAAAAGTACTTAATAACATAGAAACTAATAAGCTTTTAAAAGAAAAACAAGTCCAAATTATTTTGCTAGCTAGCCACTCAGAGTCCCTCCAAACATCAAACCTTCTACTGAGCATCACCTGAAAATAAAATAAAAAAGGGGGTGAATTTCCACAAACTCAGTGTGTACAACCCTCGTCGGAAACAAGCATTCAAAAGTCAACATACATCAAATAGGCAATGCAATGCAGTGCAACCCACCCCAATAATCCAACCGGTACACTTCTGCTCCGTCCCCCTTTTCACAACCTGTGGGCATATAAATATCGACCCACCCAACTGATACACATCAATGGTAGCTCGGTTGCGGAACTACCCAAGTTGCATCAAGCTACCAATCACATATTGGGCTTAAAAGTCATCGGTGGATCCACGGTTGTCAAGCAGCCATGCGACTCTCATATGCTCCCTCCGTTCCATAATTCCCAACCCATATGCAACCTAAACAGGATATCATATGAATACTTATGAATGCAAGTAGCAATCATAAATCTTACACACAACACTTAGGGGTATTTTAGTTATTTTCGCCCTTAGGGGCATTTCAGTAATTTTTTTATTACGGGTTTTTACTTACCTTAGCCCGTTAACAAATCCCGTGAGCTAAGATGAACGAATACTATGCACCAGGTAGGATTCCAGAGAATAGGAGGTGAGTCATTAAGACCGCTTAAGTACCAAGCTCTCCCTAGATCCAATCCTAGACATGCATATACCCGTTGCCACACCTTAACCCTATGACTTGTCCACGGTTGCAATATATATTAATTAAGTTTTATGTGGTTATCATATACTAGGCCCAAAACCCCTATATACATGCATATAGCCCTCTTGGCCCAATCTCATACATATTGCCCATCAGGCCCAATTCACATTCATATGGCCCATCAGGCCCAATTCACGTTCATATGGCCCATTTGGCTGAATCTCATTTATATGGCCCATCCGGTCCAAATCACATTATATTCATGCTCACATAAAAATTTCCTATCACATAGCATCGCTTATCAAATTTTGCCTATTATGGGCCCAACAGCCCATCGAGCCCATTTAGCCCATTCTGGCCCACTTGGCTTATTCACAACCCAAGTCCATGGAACCGCCCATGGGCTTCAGACAACCTATCAGTCTCCGCCTTACGAGTATTCACGCACTCGTAAGACTACCGTAGCCACACTTTCGGCATTTTGGCATTTCGGTATTTCGGCATTTCGGCTTTTACCGATTCATAGTGTGTGTGCAGTGTATGTACACACATGGTAAGCAACCATGATGCGATCTCCTTAGCCTCAAACCTTGCGCGATAAGTATAACAACCCCTTCTTAAATCCCTAACCACGATCAACTCCCAGATCTGCACCAATCTTAGCTATTAAAACAGAATAATAGGTGACTCGTATCCAACACAAGTCCCGTTACATTAACTATAAACAATCGACCACCTTAGCCAATGGGAGAGGAATACTTACCAAGATCGCGGACACCTAAAGAGCAGTTTCGGCAGAGAGCTAAGATCCGAGATCCGATACTAATTCCCTACCACAGTCGATTAGAAAGAGTAAGGGACAATATTCGATACTTAGCAAGGAAAACCAATTGGAAGAGTAACACTTACACTAGATTCGGTCAAAGAGTATTGGGCTCTAGAAACCTGAATGGCACAATTGCTTATTCGACACCAAGGGAGAGAGGAAGAAGAATTGGCTAAACCCAAAAGTGAAACAAAGAAATCGGCACAAGAAAAATAAAAGGAGAACAAGGGTTTTTGGCTTTTGGGGAAATCGACAGAAAGAAAAGGAAGAAAACAAAAGGGTTTTCGGCTTTTAGGGAAAAGGGTTTCTAGTAACAGGGTGAAAGAAATTCGGCACTAGCCTGGGAACCCTGTATTCGGTACTTATTTATAGCCCTTATAGCCGAATTACCTGGCCCTCAGTTCCCCATTTGGCTCCATCACTTCCCCCTTCTCATCTCTTCGTTTTTCTCCCTGATAACCCCTTGATCCTTTCTTTAATTTTCTCTCCTGAGCACTTCCTTTGGAGTCCACTTTCACGCCACTACCATTCTTCTAGAAGGCCAAAATCAAAATTCTAAAAACACTAAGCTAGGATTCGAACCTTGGACCTCCTTGCTAGCTATTAACACCACCTCCCTACACCCTATGTGGCGTCAGTTAGCCACTCCACCACTAGGCCTTTTTGATGCTATTTTTCCCTAACTTTATTTAAAAGCCCAGCTACTTGCCATCCTTGATTCTTGTAATAATTAAATTATAATTTCTTCTACCTTTTAATTCAACTCACACCTTAACTAAGACCTACTAAAATTATTGCTTAGCTAGGAATATTAAACATAATTTTTATCAAAATCGAAAACAAAAAAAGTTTGGAATTTCAGGAATTTTGGGTTTCGAGATTTTTGGGTTTCGAGATTTTTGGGGCGTTACATCAACTAAGCATCCAACCACAATTAAGCTCATCACAACTCAAAAAAACCAAGGAAACAAGATTAGATTTAAGCCTTATACATGTCATTTATAACCATTAGCCAAAAACCAAAAACTATCAAAATGGTTGACAGGTAGTGTGATTGTGCTCTGACGAGGTTCCAACCGATCGAGCTTTCCGATAATCTACAAACGAGGAAATAAAAACTACTATAAAAGCAACTAGTACTTAGTAAGCTTGTATAAGGGAAACTTAAACTTATCGAACATAAATGATTAAATCATTAAAGCATTGCTCACTCAAACTTATGCATATTTTTCTTTCCTAATCACAATACACCACAAGGTTAGTAGGTGTATTAAAGAGCATACCAAATCAATTCAACATGAAACATCTCATAATAAGGAGTTCAATATATAATTCATTCATCATTTTCTCAATTTGCTCCCTTCTCATTTCAATTACATATATTCACAGTTCTCATTTCATGATTTCATAACATAGCTCATTTCATATACATATTTATTCAATTAAAACTTTAATTACCCGTTGAACCAAATAGAATATCATCGGATACTCGAGAATGCTCACACAAAGTGTGCCTATACATGTAAATGTAACCATGTCCATAATGCTTATATGAGCTGTGAAATGGGCATGCTCACACGAGTTATGGGTCGGGATGTGAAGCTATACGATACTGTTCACATAAGCTATGGAGAATCCGCAACAAATGTAGGACCTTAGCCATCGATAGGACATCCAAGACCAGCAACACCCGAAACCGTATAATCTCTAATGACATGTCATTTGTATCCTAAGTATTCACAAGGTTCAAACATGACATATTTCATGACGAATTCTTTAACTTCTTTCTATTACACCATTTCATATATAAATCCATAAAGTTCCCATATTTCACATGTAACCATCAATTATACTAACATTACAATTTAATCCAAAATACCAATTAACAACTTATAGTCAATCCAACTTATACAAAGCCCAACATTACTCAATTATTCATCCAAAATAGAAATTGACATGTTTAATTATTATATGAACTTATTTCAACTAACACAGTTGTAAAACTAAAGCCAATGACTAATCTAACACCTTAGTTTTTCCTCAATTCAAGTCCGGTTAAATCTTTTCTTGATCTAAATAATAATTTCATTCGATTAAATCATTCAAATAGCTTAAAACAATTAATTCAAGCTTATAACCCATTTTTAATAAGAATTTATGAAATTACCCCTAACATTTTAACTTGAAATTTCACCATTTTTAAAGAAAAACCCTATTAGCCGAATTTTCTAGGGGTTCATAACAACCCATAATTTCCACCATTTCACATTATTATCATTGAATTTTATATTTTATCAAATAAGCCTTTAAACCTTAAAATTATAAAAAAATCACTTAATAAAATATGTCTAATTAACAACCAAGCTTAATAATTTATCAATTAAATTAAAAAAATCAAAATCAATCATGGAAGTCCTTAAACTTTTAATAGTTTTACAAATTGACCCTCGGGTTAGTTAGATTAAGCTAAAACAAGCTCAAAAGCATAAAAATCTCTAAAAACAGGCATCAAACACATACCATGCACAAGGATTGAGCTTGACCGAAATTTCTCCCTTCAACAATGGTGAATTCAACAATAGGAAGAAGAAAGATGACAAAAAAATGGCTTAATGGTTTTTTTTATCATGGTTTATGATATTAATTATCTAATTGCCAAATTGCCCTTTAATAACAAATAAAATTACACTAAAACCTATCTATAAACATCCACTAACTTAGGATATAGTAATATTACCCACTAAGTCCATTAATTTAAAATTTCATAGCCACTTGAACCTTTTAACTAATAGAAATAAACTTTTCATCTTTTTCAATTTAATCCTTTTTACCTAATTAACTATTTAAAAATTAAAATTTCTTAACTAATTTTTAATATGACCTTATAAGTACTTGTAAACATTAAATAAATATTTAAACGCTGACTCACTTGTTGGAATCGTGGTCCCAAAACCACTATTTTTTACACCACTAAAAATGAGTTGCTACAACTCTCCCCCCTAAAGGAATTTTCGTACTAAAAAATCTTACCAGAGAATGGGGTCGAGTATTGCACTTTAATAGCTTCTTTCGGTTCCCAGGTAGCTTCTTCAACCCCATGATAGTGTTAGAGAACCTTAACTAAACCTATGTGTTAATTTCTCAATTCTTTAACTTCCCGAGCCAAAATTTTAACTGGTCCCTCACTATAACACATAGTAGGTTGTATTTCCACATCGGCTAGCAAAATCATGTGTAAGGGATTAGACCTGTACCATGAAAACATCGAAACATGGAAAATGTTATTAATTTTCTCTAATTCTAACGGTAAAGCTAAATGGTAAGCTACTAGTTTAATTCTCTCAATAGTCTCATATGACCCCATGAAACGCGGACTAAGTTTCCCTTTTCGGCCAAAACGGAGAACTTTCCTCTAGAGAGATGCTTTCAAGAACACTCTGTCGCTGACTTGAAACTCAATGTCTCATTTTCAAATCAGCACATGACTTCTGACGATCGGAAGCAGTTTTCAAACAATCCTGTATCACCTTGAATTTTTCTTCGGTCTCACAAATCAGATCAGTTCCGAAAAGCTTTTCTCATTTAACTCAGTCTATTATAATGGAGTTCTACACTTTTGACTATACAAAGCTTCGTACGGGACTATTTTAATACTCGACTGATAATTATTATTATACGCAAATTCAACCATGGTGCGATTTGTAGATGGCTTGAACGTTTTGATAGCCAGTGCTCTTAATCTTCAAACCTATATTGATATTGAGGAAATGGTACACAAGGAAATTGAGATTGAGCAACAATTTCAACAATATCAATCTCATCCATTTGGCGCATCACACTATTATCGGTGTACAAGTTCCAATTCTACTTTCAATAATTTGAAACCTTCTTATGCTATTAATAAGTTGCTGCCAAAACATGCTGAGATTAAACCTTTTGAGTGGAAAAGTGGGGCTCCTACAAAACATTCTTCTACATCTTTCAAGTAGCTTGTTTCTACTAATTTTTCAGCAAAACAACAAAGAGCTCATGACATTGAATGTTTTACGTGTAAAGGGCGTGGACACTATAGTCGTGATTGTGCAAACACTAGACTTTTATTGATAAAAAAGATGGAGAACTTTGTGAACCGAAAAAAAAATGATGATAAGAATTCTTTCCTTGAATCTATAAAGTTAGATGAAATAGAAATGTTATGTTCTCCTATTGAGATATATAGTATTGAATTGAAATATTCATAATACTTGTGAGACGGGTATGGGAAGTGAGGAAAAATCATGTGAAAAGATAGAGAGAAAAGAGACCTTTAGTGATAAAATTCTACTTAATGGTCCAAATTTGGTGAGTGAAAATCCATATAAGGTAAAAATGGAGAGTTCTCAAGTGGAAAAAGAAAATTAAAAGCAAGAAAATACCCATCTAAAAGTGAGGAATGATTATGTTTTAACTAACTCTAACTTAAATTTGCTACAGGATTTCAAGGATCCATTGACGGGCTCTCAATTATATTACTCTACTATCGATAGACAATTTTACTTGTAGGAAAGAGGTACTTTGAACATTGATAATTCTTCACAAGTGCTAGAAGGTAAGAAAAGTAATGATACATCGAAAATTGAAATATGTAGGCATACCTTGAATGTTTTTGATAAGTATGCTACTAATTTTATTTTTTCTTATGACATGCTTTCTCATTAGTCAAATTTCAATAAACAATGGTCTGAAAGTTCAATTGATTTCATGGGTTTATATAGGTATTTAAAGTTTACTTTTGTTTCACTCGATAGGTTTATTAAAAAACCTCATGCATTTGATCTTGTAACAAAATTTTCTACCTTAAACTCTAAATATGAATTTTTACATAATAATACTAAACTACTTGATTTTTATAATTATATGAAATTCTTGACTCATTGTTGGAAATTCTTATGGATAACCATGCATATTAAAAGAAATGTACAAGTTATTTTTTACTAAAACGCTCATGTGCCTAATATTTCTTTGTCTAGTGTAGATGGTTCGTTTTTGAATGAGAGATTTGGGATATCAAAATCATATATTTGATCTTGGAGATAGTTTTGGTGCACAAGAAAGCTTAGGTAAGTATTTTATTCATTTTATTTATTCCAATCCCTTTCTTTCTATTCAGCTTAAGATTCGGGGACGAATCTTCTTGAGGAAGGGGGAATTATGCGAGTCTCAAGGTATAATTTCAGACCCATGAATGTGACGGACTCACACTACCTCAAGGCCCAACAATAGTTCAAAGGCAAAGCCAATCAAATCAAGATTTGATTAAAGACAAAATTCGGGAGCAAATCTTTTTGAGGAAAGAGAGAATGATACATGCAAAGATGGGGTGAAATTTATTAAATTCCAATCAACAAAGCTGCCAATTTTCAAGCTTGTGAAATTAGTAGATTTGTGATGACTTTTTGGATGTGATCCTAGAATGTTTGGGTTGAGATGTCTTATGGCATTTTAAGATCTATCTCTTAGCTTCAAAACGCATTTTGAATCACTTGATTTTGAGTTCGGGAGCTCAAGTTATGACCGTTTTAGTGAAGACTGCACGAGCAGAATTTCTAAATGGGATTATGATGGGAATTACGAATTTCAGGCTTTTAATTCGAGTTTAAATCATATTGGATTCGGGTTTTAGGCTTAATTTTTATCATATATGAGCCCAATATTGTATTTATCAGCTCTTATTATTTTATTTTTATTTTATTCCAAATTGTTTATAATTATTAAGTATTTTAAGTTATTTAGGAGTTTTATGTTAACAAGAAAGTTTAGTTTAAAACTACTTCTTGTTTAGATTAAATTAGAGTTCTAGTATACTTAAGAGTTTTATTTAGATTTATTTAGCTAGTCTATATATAAGCCTTTGCATTGTACACAATTCATACAATTCATTATTATTCTATTTCTCTTTTGAGTTAATAAATTCTCTCTGAGTTTCTTTTTTCAAGAATTTCTCTTGATTTTTTTTAGAGTTTTAACAATCTTTTTAAATTGTGGGGATCATCTTCAAACTTTTTCTTGCCAAGGTTTCTATCTTGGAGGGGAAATTAGAGTCGCTTGAAGGGGGTTGTGGATTCTTCGTGTTTCCAAGGCTTCTTAGGACTTCTACATACCACGTTCTATCTTTCCATCTATCTTCTTTATTTTCTTTATTAATTCTATATCTTAGATTTCATTATTCTATTTTATTCATCTTAATTATTTATTTTTTTAATTATTTTTCCTTATTTTTATATGACCTGGATTCGTTTGTGCTTCAGGTTGTTTCAAAATCTAAGTTTCTTTGCAAACATCTAGAGCCCTAAGTCAAATCCGCGACTTTGACAAACTTTACAATCTGCTTCTGCATTCATTCGCCTCACTCTTTATCACCGACATTAGGGGGAGAGAAATAATAACATGTAATGAGTTAGGGGGGAGAGTAATTTGAACCAAAAGTTCAAAAAGGATAACTTATAACAAGTTCCAAATATGAAAATACTCATAAAAAAAATAATAAATCTAGATGGTCATATAGTGAAGGTTGGTGCTCAAGAAGAGACCAAAATATAACTAATAAGGGAAACTCTAGAAGAGATTCAGGACCTGAAACTAAATATTAAAATAGTGAAAATAAGAGACCTCGATAAGTTATGTCAATTTGAGAAAATATCAAATCGATAATAAAAGTGGTCGACAATGGTTTTGGATGTAATATTATTGTTGAAATAATGAAATAAAATGAGGACTGAAATATAGATATGGAATAAATTGATCAAAATAGAAAGACACAACTCAAGTACAATAAAATTTGTGGAGTTTTTGGACCAGTAGTCTAAATATCTAAAGGTATAATGCTCGTAAGGGTGCAAATGAAATAGTTTTGCAAAACGGAATAAAATATGAAGTTTTTGCTAAGCCTTGGCATTAGTTATGAAAAGATATAATATTCGTTTATGATGGATGCAATAACCTTTAGATATATTATCAAACTAATAGTTCATAAAAGATTGAACTTGCGTCTAATTGTTGTTGTTATAACCTTTTATGAATCACTATATGGTAAAGTTTATATTAAAATTCTTGAAGGATTTAGAATGTCAGAAGAGGATTATAAAAGATTTAGGATGGAATTATCAAGAAATTGTTCATTTATATGAACTGAAATAATTGAACATATGTAGTAAATTTGACTCAGTCAATAGTAGTTGAAAGAAGATTATAAAATGATCCAAAATACCTATTTGTATTTTTATAGAGGGGTCATGATTAAAGTTTGTTATGATTATTGTTGAAACTCCTGAAGAGATCAAAATATATTTCCTCCAAAATTTTCCCTCACTCATGGCTTTCAAAAGAATGTTGATATAAATACTTAGTAAATACGTTCAAATGGTCATTTGAAAAGCTAGAATTCAAGATTGAATACATAGAATATGAGATACTATGTGATGTTTTCATGATGGTAGTAAATACGCACTATACTATTTTTCCCTTATATGAGGTTTTATCCCATTGGGTTTTTGTGGTAAGGTTTTTAATGAGGCATCATATTATACGTATTATAAATATGTGTCCTATTTTTCTTTCACTAAGATTTTTTTCCCACAGAGTTTTTATCTTAGTAAGGTTTTAACGAGACACATTATCTACCAATGGACATCCAAGGGGAGTGTTATGAATATCTTATTAAGTGGATGTCCATCAAGATCAAGATAAGTTTTGATGTACTTTAAATTCTAATAGTCATTAGAAGTAGATCTCTACTTCATTTATACTTCTTATACTTATAAATAAAGACTTTGGAGAAGTTTTGTAAATATCCCGATTAATCAATAAAAATGCACTCTCTCTCTGCTCTCCCATTCTCTTTGTTCTTTATTCTCTATATTTTATTTTATAAAGAATTCATAAATACTAAATGTTTTATTAATTAGAATTAGAATAAATTCAATTGACTAAAAGAAGAATGAATTGAAATATGAAAAATATCTAAATCAAATTAAAATAAATTTAGACAAGCCCACTTATGATGGGACTTAAAACTAGAATAAACTAATGTAAAATCCACAAATGTTTTTTGCGTCTCAAAATTTAAATGCTCAAAATCTTAAAGTTTTAAACTTTTGATAACACTGTCAATGCCTCAATTACTAATTTAAATAATTTTTTCGGAAGACATTTAAATAATAATGGAATTCATTGTGTTAGGTTGAATTGTTATTTATAAGCTAAAATATTTTAATTATTTGAAACGGATTGAATTTTACTTTATATATATTTTTGAAAGAAATTAGGCTTTCAATTAAAAGAAACAGAACACAAGCAAAAGCAACAAAACAAGTCCAAAGGACAAGATCAGAAAAAAAAAAATAATCCACAACTCAAATAGAAAGAAACCCTGAAAGTCCTAAAGGAAAGCCCAGCACAAACAGCTATCAAACGCCCCAGATGGGGAAGCATTTATAAGAGTAAAAGAGTTGTTTCTAAAAAAAAAGCCCTTTGGAAACAACAACCTGAGCTAAGGAGTCGCCGCCAATTTCAAACAAAATAACCAATGACAGTGGCCAGAAAACCCGAAGGAGGCTCCGTCAAGTTGGCAAACCAAGAAACCGACACACACAAATATCCGAAAGTCTACCCGAGAGGCAATGAAAGCACCCACAAGCTCTCAGAAAACCATCATGACCCTTGAACTCCCCCTAATCCAAATCCTTGCCACCGTGAACCGAGACAGCGTGAGATCACAACAAGGAAGTCGACGCACCTACACACGAAGCGCGACGAGCGAAATCAAGAATCCGCCTCTGAAAAGCGCAACCCTCACCGTGGAGGCCTTTAGAATCCAACAGGCGGGCCACTGTATTCCCCTGACTGGAAATATGAAAAAACTGATACAAGCGGAACTGCCCGACCAACCCCTTAACATCCCTGATGTAAGGGCCAATAACTGACTCGTCAAGGTGAGGGGAATAAAGCTTGCGAATCACAATAGGGGAGTTGCCTACGAAAATCACCTCTTGTAAGCCTAAATTGAGACCCAATTGGACAACATGGTAGCAAGCCAGAGCTTCTGCAACAAAAGCAGAAGCCATGTGTGTGTTTACTACTGATTTGGAACCAACAACGAAACCTAGGTTATCCATAACAACTATCCTCACGCAGGACAAAATCGTAGGCGCATAGAAAGTAGCATCGAAGTTCACTTTCAAATAAGACCCTTCAGGAGGCTGCCAGCGCTCAATCCTAATTAGTCGTCGAGGTAACTTGGCATGCACCACGTCAAACTCCAGGAGGTAAAACTACACCCTACAGACAATATACTTAATTTGAACTATTACATTGTCATGAGCCTGCCAATTCTTGGCATGCCAAATTAACCACAGAGCACACACCATTGATTGAGAAACAAAACCAGTTTGCATAGTTAAAACATAAAGCAACCAATCTTGAAATGAAATATTTGATAATGTACTAGGCCATGTAACATGCAGCTTCCTGTCCAACACACTGGTAAGTCGTTGCGCATCCCACTGTCTCGTAGTCTTCTTGATAAACTTTAAGACAACGAGGATCGAGGAACTAACCCCCATGTGTTGTAATTGTCAACCAGATAAGCCTGGGATCCACACATCATCCCAAACCTGAACACTTGTGCCTACACCCACATGCCAACTTAGGCCCTGACGCAATAACCCCTGCGTAGCCTACATGCTTTTCCAAAGGTAAGAAGGGTAAGTTTCGAGAGCTGCATCCATAAAAGCACAATTGGGGTAGTATTTAGCTTTAAGAGCTCGTGCCAATAACGAGTGAGGGTGTTTAATCAATCGCTAATCCTACTTGGCCAACAGTGCCACATTAAACTTTGCCAAAGCACGAAACCGCAAACCTCCAGTTGACTTTAGTTCGCATAATTTGGACCAAGTACACCAAGAGATTCTTTTTTGTCCCCTAGAGCGTTTCCAACAAAATCGAGTAATAATTTTTTCCATATCTAAGCAAAAAGAAGCCGGTAACAAAAAGTAAGACGTGATGATTGTAGGGATAAATTGTAGGACACTTTTAATGAAGACTTCCTTTCCACATTGTGACAAAGGCCGAACAGACCAACTTTCAATCCAAGATTGTAAACAATCTTTCAAAACCTGAAAAGCCTTTTTCTTATCACAACCTATTATATTGGGAAGCCTCAAATACCACTCAGGCTTTGTAGAGATTCAAACCCCGAAACAAGTGGCAATAGAATCCATAAGAGACTAATCGTCGTTTGAACTGAATAGGATAGAAGACTCTTTAAAATTAATATTCTATCGTAAAAATCGCTCATACTTCGCCAAAATTTGTTTCAGAATTAGAGCACCCCCAACCATAGCCTCTCCAAGAAGAATACAACCATCCGTAAACAACAAATCCGACACTTGAAGTCTACCCTGACTAATCTTTACCCCACGGACCAAGTTACCCTGAAGCACTTGTTGCAACAGAGAAGACAACCCTTTACAAAAAAAAAAAAGAAAGAAAAAAGATATGGATTAAGGGGATCACCCTACCTAAGACCCCACCTTAGAGAGAATACACGACCCACCTCACCATTCAAAATAATAGAGTACGAGATAGAACGAAGAATAAGATCCACCCACCATATGAAAAACCTTATTTTCAACATCACAAGTTCCAAAAAATCCCACTTGACCCAATTGTATGCCTTGCTCATGTCTAATTTCAAAGCAAAGTGTCATTTCCTCCCTTCCTTTTTTGAGTAAAGAGTTGAAAACCTTATAAGGTAGAATAATATTGTCCATAATTAGGCGACCGGGAATGAAGGCACTCTGAGCCTCATCCACGCACAAATGCAACATTACCTAAAACCTATTAACTAGCACTTTTGAAATGATCTTATGCAAGACAACACATAAACTGATAGGGCGAAACTGTTGCGTACGGGTAGGATTGTTGACTTTTGGTATAAGCACTAAGTTAGTTCTGTAAATGCCCAAATTACCGGGCCCAATGAACAAAAAAACAGAAGCCCAAAACCCACTAAACCCAAACACCAAACAGAAACCCAACTACCTACCCAAGTTTAAAAGAACCCTAGCCTAATACCAAAATAAAGAAAACACAAAAAACACAAAACAAACCTAGGTGCGCCGCACCTAGGGCCCTCTGTTCGTCTGCCACCTCCTGCCTGCTGCAACACCGCCCCCGTCAAAGTCCACCGCTACTGGTACCTGCAAACATTAATGAGAATAGATAGAAAGCAAGAATAGAGGCATGTAAATGGCTTTTCAAAGTCTAATCCAAAATGATTGTAGGGTCAGATTTTTTCTTTTCAAAATACAAAAAAGAAAAGCATTCGATCTTTTTAAGAAAAGAAAAATAGCAAAACTCTAGAGATATCAAAGTGAAAACAGAATCGAACCAAACTCTAAAGATCCCAGAAGTCGAAATCGAAGGCGAAGGTGACCTTTTTTTTTGTTTTCTTCATTTCTATTTCATGGCCGAATATGCTCTATGTTTATATATGCATAAATACATAATATAAGCAAAAAACAAGCACACCTTAAATATATATAAAGAAAAATAAAAAAAAAGGGAGAAAAAATTTACCTCTAGGCGATTTTACACTCACGGTGGCAGTCACGGAGGATCGGTGACTGGTCCGACAACTGAGACTCAATGAGAGAGAAAGTGAGGGGCTCGCTTTTCTGTTTTTATAAAGGAATGGGAAAACTAAAATTTAAAGAAAATATTGGGTTTATATAGTGATACAATACGGCGCCGTTTTGGGCCTCAACTCACAGCACCAAAACGACGCCGTTCAGGCACCGACCCGAGGACCCGACCCACTCTGTAGAAGATCTGCGTGTTTTTGAAGCGGAGGGGTTATTTGCGCTTTTGGCCCCTCCGCTTTTTCCTGATCTCATAATTAAGTCTTTTATTATTTCAATTTCACCTTAAAATTTATTTTTGGTTTCATTTTGGCCCCTATGCGAACGACGTCGTTTTAAGGGCTCGGGTAAATTGCCCTTTTGGCCCTCTACAGTCGCACGCGCATTCAAATCGGTCCCTTTTGTTGTATTTCTTTTTAAAATCGGCCCCAAAACTTCATATTTGATTTGAATTTAGTCCCTTTTTTAGATTTAATGTGGTTTCTATATTATTTTTTACCATTTTTTGTTTTAAATATTATTTATTATTCTATTTACTACTTTTGCATTATTATTAGCATATTTTACTATTATTTAGACATTTTTAGTTTTAATTAATACTTACATATATTTTATATATATTCATATAGTTGTTTTTTTATTATTCCTAATATATATTTTATGTATACACATTTAAAAACTATATCATACTCCATATTATGCATATACATATTAACACTATATCATGTATATATTTTTACAAATATTATATATATATATATATATTTTTTAATATGTTATATATATTATGTACATACTTTTAATACTATCCTGTATTCATTTTAATGTATATGTATATACCTATGTAATATCATTAATATTTATTTTTTAAAACATTATTATTATTTTTTAGCATGTATATACTATGTAAATATTTCAAATATTGCATTTTTATTGTGTATATATTTTTTAATACGGATACATTTTTTATATTACGTATATATATCTTTTAATATTGTATTTTTATTGTTATGCATATACCTTAATACTTTATCATTTCTATATTTTTATTTCTCATATTATCTTATGTTTATGTTTTCTTCTAAACTATACCATGTATATACTACTACTATATATCTATTTATATAGTTATTAATAGTTGTTTTTTATTATGATTATTTCAAATATGTATGTATTATGTATTTACCTCTAATGCTATATATTGTATATTCTTACTATTAACATTGCTATATTTATGATTATTAATTTTTATTATTTGACATGTTATTGTTATCATCTTTTTTCTTTCTTACTATCATTGCATTATTATTATTTTTATCTTTTTTACTTATCTTTTCGTTACTTAGTTATTTACGTTTCTTATTCATATTTTCGTTATTATTGCGCTTTAGACATTATGTTCATTTGTTTATTCATATGTGACTCAATATATCTGCAAATTTACATTATTCGTCATTATTATTGTTTATATCACCACCTCTGTTATTATTATGCAT
The DNA here is from genome assembly GCA_025698475.1 of Gossypium anomalum. NCBI lineage: Eukaryota > Viridiplantae > Streptophyta > Magnoliopsida > Malvales > Malvaceae > Gossypium > Gossypium anomalum. The sequence goes on from CM046963.1 coordinate 49,783,960, forward strand.
GTTAATCCTGTGATTTGTTTTCTCATTTCACCTTGTGATTATGATTACGTCGGTCCTTTACTCGACGCATAATTATATTTTCTAAGATAAAACAAGTTTCGTATTTAGACAATTCGAGAAAATCGTGCCCTAACTTACTGGGTTTCGATTTTTTTCATTTAACCTAAATAACGGAATATTCTTTTAAATCACCATATGAGTTTTAAAATGCTTATTTTCGGAGATACGAGGTGTGGTGCCCAATTTACTAGGTACGACATTTTGTTACCTCGAAATAAGATTCTTTTTGCAAATAAAGGCAATATTCTGTGTTCGAAAATTCAAGGAAACGTGCCCTAACTTACTGGGTTTCGATTTTCCCCGTTCACCCTAACTAACCAAATATCCTTTTAAAAGAGGTTAAAATATATTAAATTTAAATAAAAGAAAAGCTCAGTCTCAAAGTTCGAGATATCGTGTCCTAACTTACTGGGCATGACGTTTTATTACTTAGAGATAAGAATGTCTTTAATATTCGAGTTTTTTAAGAGAGGGATCGTATTTCAAAAGTATTTAAAGTTTTCAATTTTCGAAACTAAGACACTAATTAATCAACTAGGTACCAATTTTTGGGCGTATCGAGGGTGCTAATCCTTCCTCGTGCGTAACTGACTCCCGAACTCATTTTTGATTTTCGTAGACCAAAAATTACCATTTTAGTAAATCTTAACTTTTATTAAAATGATTAATTCGAGGTGACCCGATCACACCTCATCAAAAAGGATTGGTGGCGGCTCCTCTCTTCATTTTCATTTTTCAAAATCTAAGTCGATTCTTGTTTACCAAAAAAATGGTTACGACAGCTTGGCAACTCCGCTAGAGACCCAAATGAGAGAGTCCAGCCACAAGTTGATTAAATTTTATCTTTTTATCAAAAATTGAAAATTTGGTTTTGAAATACGATCCTTTCATCACATTTCATCTGTTATTTGTGATATAATACTTGTTGTGTTGGTTCGAATCTTTAAATAATTTTGCATACCTCATTGCATGACCGTTATGGTCACACCCCTCTAAGTGGGAGTGAGAAACTACTCTTTCGTGAGGTTTTCACCTCCGTGCAGAATAGTGGATCGTTTTCGGAGTACATCCGTACCTATGTCTTCGTGAGATTTTCATCTCCGTGCAGCCATAGGGAAATGTATTCCCCTAAACTGAACTCGGTCTGTATGAGCTTATAATGGGTGAAGATCGAGGAATCTGCTGGTTCAGGTACCTTTGCTCTAGAACCGAATCTCATATAGTGAGCCTTAAGAACCCACCCTAGGTAAAGCCGCTCCGAAACCCTAGTGGTTACCTAAGCAAGTACTATATCTGTTATTCCTTGTTTGCCTTAAATTTCGTATGAAATACTGACTTGTTTTGTTTTATTTCGATTGTATTTGCATGGAATTTTTATCATAAAAGGTGTTGATTTACATTCGGTTGCTAAGAAGATAGCTTATCATGGAAAACGGGCTTTTTGATAAAGTAAAGGACAATGTTGCTGTCCGGATATGGGCTGAGACAACACAGCAAGAGAAAGGTGATAGCCTAACCGAGGGATACGTGTCAGAATTATGGGATTTTACTCGGGTTAGCGTAACTCAGAATAATCTCTAAGAGATGAAAGAAATTTGGGGTTAATGGGATGACGAGATCAAACGGCTATTCTATTGTCATTATGGCGATTTACCTTATCTGCTCGATGTCAAGATAGACGAACGCCTGTTTCGAGCCCTCGTTCAATACTAGAATTCTGCCTACAGTTGCTTCACTTTCGGGAAGGTAGATTTGGTACCCACAATAGAAGAGTACACAGCCTTGATCCGATGCCCGAAGATTTAGGTTGATAGAATTTATTCCAAAGCTGCCAATGGCCCAGCATTCTCAAAAAGGTTGATGAACATCACAGGGATGAACGAGTAGTGGGTTACAGCCCGAATCAAATAGAAATGAGGTTGTAGGTGCATTCCTTAGAGGAATTTGAGCGATTTAATATTAGCACATCTTGATATAAAGAAGAGGGTAGATGTCTTCGCCTTGAGCATCTATGGATTGGTTATCTTTCCCAAAGCTTTGGGGCAAAGGGACCACACCTGTACCCGTGATCTTGGTTGAAACTTTCAGATCGTTGAATGCTTGTCGAAGAGCGGGTGAAGGGAGGTTTATTGGATGCGCATAGTTCTTGCTATCGTGATTCCACAGCCATTTTTGGAAAGTAGAAAAGGTATCGTATCGCGTCTTCTCTGAAAACTACTCTCCACTGAAAGAGTTAGTGGTTACGCCAAGAAGAGATGATATTACAGAAGAAAATTGGATGACGATCCTTCAGAATTTGCAGGAAGAGAATGTCGAATAGAGAGCCCCGTGGATGGTTCCTGACGAAATATTATACCGATGTGGAGACTTCGATTGGGTTCCCTTGTTAGGAATATGGAGAGCCGTCGGGTATGCTCCTCTGCTGGTATTAAGACAATATAGATCCAGACAGTTTACACCACCAATATACGGGTTAGCTCAGTGTGAATTTGCATTCACGGGGAATAACTACAAAAGAAGAGTTCGCGAAATATCGAATACCTAGAACCAGACTCGTAGAATGAAAAAGTTTGCTGCCAATCCCATGGCTACCCTTGAGTACTACCAGTGGTGGATTCAGAGGATTAACGATAACATCCCTACGTCAGATCAAGAAGACCCTAGATCAATGGAAGAATGCTTGAGAGTAATCCCGTCTGAGCTAGAAATCATCAGACAAGATTTCGAAAGAAAGAACTTGAAACTAGAAAAGAGGATCGAGCAGTTGGAAGAAGAAAAAATGCAGCTGGGGTTAGATGTCGATGTCCAAAAGACAGAAGCTGAAAGACTCAGAAAAGGAAAGAACAAAGCTGAATAGGATTTGGACAGTTTGAAAACAGACTATAAGAAGCTACGAAGGTCAATGAGAACCGCTGGGTTAGGAAAAACGTCCGAGCAGTGGCGGCAGGAAGTTAAAGAAAAGAAAAGTAAAGCTAGCCAATGGGAAAAAAGATTTCGAGATGCTCAAGCTCGGGAAGGTACTCTAAGAGAGAGTTTGGTAGAAAGCCAGAACGAGAAAGAAGGATTAAAGATTCAGGTGTCAGAGTTAGAGAGGTCCTTGTACCAGTATCGCACACGTAACTCTGTAATCGAGTTGAAGGCCAGTCAAAGCAAAATTGGAGAGTTAAAAGGAAAGATAGAAGAGCTTAAGGTAGCGTTGCGAGATCATGAACTTCAGATTGAATTCCTTGAGATAAATAGCGAACGATTGAACAAGCAATTTCATCAATCCCAAGACCAGGTCAGGAACAGGGATTACATCATGGGCGAAGCTCTGACTCAAGTGCGAGAAGTGGTCGATCACTTGCAAACACTAGCAGTCCAGACCGATGTTCTGAGTCTAAAATACGAGTGAGAATCGGACAGAGGTCGACAGCTAGCATGGCTTCTTAGGCAGGTCAAGGCCTTAAGTATCAGGGCCAAGCCTTATATGTAATCTATTTTATGTAAAGAAACTTACTTTCTAGAAAATTTATCTTAATGAAATTGAGTTAGAATCAACGTCTTTTGATTGCATTCATTTGCATTCATTGCATTCATGCATCAGCATTGTATCACGTGCACTAAAACTCACAAAAAACCCTAAAAATCATGGCAGTTACCCTGGAACATCATTACGATATAAGAGGAAAAACAAAAGCAATGGACCAAAAGTTAGAGAGATTAGAAAAAATGCAAAAAGAGATGTAAGATCAACTACAAACACGTATGCAGGAACAGCTAGCCAAAGTCTAGCAAGATGTAAGGGACCAGATATTGGAATCCCAAAAGAGTATGTTGGATCAATTAATGCGTTTATTGGCTGGAGGATTAGAAAAAGGGAAAAGCCCCATGATCAATGAGGGAGATGATAACGAAGATCCTATCTACCCTCTGGGGTTCGCCCCAGCGGACGTTCAGACACAACTTGATATGTACCCAAGAAGGCCATCGGTTACAATTAGACCCCAGCCATTTCAGGCCGGTGTTTTAGCCCCGATGAATTATCAGGCTGGTTCGGGCTTCAATCCGGGGGATAACCCGACCAATCCTGTTGTCCTCAATCTCGATGAAGTAATAGAAACAGAAAAGACAAGGGTAGAACTCCCGAAAAAACTTGAAGAAAAGTGTAGATGGTTAAAAGAAAATTTTAAAGAAATGGAAAGTACTGACTATCATGCTGGAATCGATGCTAAGGAACTAAGTTTGGTTCCAGACTTGGTACTCCCTCCCAAGTTCAAAAGTTTGGAATTTGAAAAGTACAATGGGACTAGCTGTCTCGAAGCTCACATCACTATGTTCTGCAGGCGAATAGTAGGTCATGTCAATAACGATCAACTCTTGATTCACTGCTTTCAAGAAAGCCTAGTTGGGGCCGCTTCTAGATGGTATAACCAACTGAGTCGCACTCAGATCGGTTCATGAAAAGATCTAGCACAAGCTTTCATGAAGCAGTACGGTCATGTGGCAGACATAGCCCCTGATAGAATCACTTTACAGAATATGGAGAAGAAACATAATGAAAGTTTTAGGCAATATGCCCAACGATGGAGAGAGGTGGCCACACAAGTCCAACCCTCTCTGTTGGAAAAAGAAACCACTATACTCTTCATTAATACCCTAAAGGCACCTTTCATTAACCACATGCTGGGTAGCGCGACCAAGAGTTTCTCAGACATAGTAATGTCTGGAGAAATGATAGAAAATGCGATAAGGTGTGGGAAAATAGAGGCTGGAGAAAGTACCAAAAGGTCAGCACTGAGAAAGAAAGAGCACGAGGTAAATAATGTGAGTGCATATTCGAAATCGATCTCCGTAAGCCAACCAAGGTCGACAACCACTGGTCAACAGGGCCCATCCAGACAAGAGCCCAACACAAAGCCAAATAAGGAGAAACTCTAATTCACGCCAATTCCGATGACATAAAAGGAGTTATACCAAAGTTTGTTTGACGTACATGTCGTGTCTTCCTTCTATTTAAAACCAATACAGCCTCCATACCCCAAATGGTATGACGCGAATGCCCAATGCGAATATCATACGGGGGCCACAGGACACTCGATAGAAAACTACACCACTTTTAAGAATTTGGTTGAGAGACTCATCAACATGGGCATCGTGAAATTTGATGATACACCTAGTGCAGAGAATCCATTACCTAACCACGGGGATAAGGGAATAAATGCGATAATCGAGAGTGTGGAGAAAGAAATTAAGATGAATATCGCAGAAGTGAATACTCCACTGAAAGAAGTATGGAAGAAAATGATAGAAATGGGGTTGATACCATAGAATTCAAGGGGTTAGACCCCGAGAAGTGATGAATTATTACGAGTTCCACAACCAAGAGATTTAGAAATGCAGTGAATTCAAGGCTTTAGTACAAGGATTGATAGATAATAAGGAGATAGAATTCTTTGAGTATGTCGGGATCCCAGAAGGAACAGAAGTGTGTGCCTCAGAAGAAGGGTCGACGAAGCATGTTTACAAAGTCAACCACCCAGTGGTTATCATATCATGCCCAATAATTAATGAAGCCGGGGCACAAGTTATGCCAAAATTTGTGATCTAGAAACTTGTTGCTTTCCCTTATAAAAATAGCAAAAGAGTACCGTGGAACTACAACTGTAACGTGACAATCCCGGGAGAGGAGATCCCGATTAATACATCAGAGAAAGGTTAAGACGAGGGTTTTTATACGCACAGTGGAAGGCGTTATGATACCCAAAATGCAAAAGTCGAGCATGTTAAAGGAAAATCATTGGCGATTGAGCAAAAACAAAAGAAGCCGGTGGGACTTGAACAGACGGTTAATGAATCAGTGACGGAGAATGAAGCTAGGGAATTCTTAAAATTTTTAAAGCACAGTGAGTACAGCATTGTTGAACAGCTACACAAGCAACCAGCTCGTATCTCAGTACTAGCCCTACTTTTAAGCTCAGAGACACATCGGAGCGCGTTAATGAAAGTACTAAATGAGACTTATGTCGCGAACGATATCTCCGTCAACAAACTGGACCGTCTGGTCAACAACATCAGTGCCGACAATTTTATTTTCTTCAATGATGATGAAGTACCTCCAAGAGGCAGGGGATCGACTAAAGCTTTACACATCACAACTCGCTGTAAAGGGTATACACTACCAGGGGTATTGGTTGACAATGGATCTGCACTAAATGTCCTACCCCTATCTACACTGAATAGGTTACCGGTGGATAGTTCCCATATGAAGACATGCCAAAATGTAGTGAGAGCATTCGATGGCACGGAAAGGAAGGTAATGGGGAGAATTGAAATACCCCTTTTGATCGGGCTGAGTACGTACGAGGTAGATTTCCTAGTTATGGACATTAAGCCTTCGTATAATTGCCTATTGGGGAGACCATGGATACACTCAGTAGGGGCAATCCCTTCATTGCTACATCAGAAGTTGAAATTGGTTACCGAAGGTCAGTTAGTAACGATCAATGCTGAAAAGGATATCATTGCGTCCGTTACCAGCAACGCGCCATATGTGGAGACATATGATGAAGCAATTGAGTGCTCTTTTCGGTCTTTAGAGTTTGTGAATGCGACATTCATTACCGAAGGAAATAGGATTCTAATGCTCAGGTTATCCGAGAGTACAAGAATGGAACTACAGCTAATTGTGGGAAAAGGAGCTATACCCGGAAGAGGACTTGGGAGATACCTCCAGGGAAGGATTAATGCACCAATGATTAAGGGAAAACAAGACTGTTTTGGGTTAGGATTCAAGCTAGACCTGAAGCAAAGGAAGAAAGATATGGAGAAAAAGCAAGAGAGAAGAAGAGCGCGATTGAGCGGGAGAGAAATTGAATGGGAACCAATGATTTTTCCCCATATATCAAAGACTTTTTTGCCTGGAGGAGTCATTCACCCCGAGCAGGAAACATCGGGAAAGGAAATCGTAGAAAGGATGATGGAAAATTTAGACATCAACGCCACATACGAAGAAGGAATTGGAGTAGAGAATTTGTCGGGCATTCGCCCTTATGAGCCGGAAAGTATTCTAAATAACTGGACTGCGAAAGAGATTCCTGTAGTATTTAGAACTAGCACAGAGTAATGCCCAAAAACACATTTATTACTCTAGGCCTAGGAGTAATAAGTTTCCTTTTGTGAAATAGGCTTATGTTCAAAATCATTATTTCAATGAAATGCATCCTTTTGTCTTATTCCGTGAAAATATTCTTTTATTTTTTTCATTCATAATCATACCATACATATCATTGTTCTTAGATTCGTTTATTATTTGTATCTTCCTTCGCGCCTATAACAGGTCTCCAGATATCAACGATGTGAGCGGCATTGCTACTAACTCAGAGTCTCCTTTCGAGCAGAATATGTGTCTAGAGGGATCTCAGGACTTTGAAGATGACAAAGACTGTAACTTATCCCCTGATTTGTTAAGGATGGTAGAACAAGAGGAGAAGCAGATTCTACCTCACAAAGAATCAATAGAAGTCGTGAACTTAGGGGATGAACTAGAAAAGAAAGAAGTAAAGATCGGAGCTTGCACTACCACAGAGACAAAGCGGGACCTTATTGAGCTACTTCAAGAGTTCAAGGATGTCTTCGCATGGTCGTATCAAGATATGCCTAGGCTAAGCACCGACATTGTGGTACACAGGCTCTCCACTAAAGAGGATTGCAAGCCAGTTCAACAGAAGCTTCGAAGGATGAGGCCGGATGTTTTGTTGAAAATAAAAGAGGAGGTTAAGAAGCAATTTGACGCTAGTTTCTTACAAGTAGTTAAGTACTCAGAATGGGTAGCCAACATCATCCCCGTCCCTAAAAAAGATGGAAAAGTACGAATGTGTGTAGACTACAGAGACTTAAACAAAGCCATCTCGAAGGATAATTTCCCATTGCCTCATATTGACACCTTAGTGGACAACACGACAGGTTACTCACTCTTCTCCTTCATGGATGGTTTCTCAGGGCACAATCAGATCAAGATGCATCCTGAAGACATGAATAAAACTACATTTGTAACCATGTGGGGAACCTTTTGCTATAAGGTGATGCCATTCGGATTGAAAAACGCGGGAGCAACATATCAGAGAGCCATGGTAACCCAGTTCCATGATATGATGCATAAAGAAATTGAAGTCTATGTCGATGACATGATCGCCAAATCTCGAACAGAAGAAGAGCATGTACAAGTCTTGAGGAAATTATTTTTGAGGTTGAAGAAATTCCAGCTGAAACTCAATCCAGCGAAATGTACCTTCGGGGCTAGGTCAGGAAAACTGTTAGGATTCGTAGTCAGCAAAAAGAGGATTGAGATCGACCCAGACAAAATCAAAGCCATACAAGAGCTACCTCCACTGCGTACTCAAAAAGAAGTTTGGGGATTCTTAGGAAGACTAAATTACATCGCTCGGTTCATTTCACAACTGACCGAGAAATGTGATCCCATATTTCATCTCTTTAAGAAACGCAACCCTGGTGTTTGGGACGAGGAATGCCAAAAGACTTTCGACAAGGTTAAGCAATATTTGTCTAATGCCCCAGTGTTGACACCACCTAATCCAGACAAGCCACTGATACTGTATTTGGCGATATTTGAAAATTCTATGGGATGTGTGCTTGGCCAACACGATGAGTTAGGAAGGAAAGAAAGAGCGATATATTGCCTCAGTAAGAAGTTCACTGAGTGTGAAACGAGATACTCGCTCATTGAAAAATTGTGTTGTGCCTTAATCTGGACAACCCGAAGACTGAGACAATACATGTTGTATCACACAACCTGGCTGATTTCTAAATTGGATCCTCTGAAGTACTTGATGGAATCAACTGCTTTAAACGGAAGAATGGCCCGATGGCAAATTCTACTATCCGAATTTGATATCGTCTATGTAAATCAGAAAGCTGTAAAGGGGAGTGCAATACCAGATTTTCTAGCCAGTAGAGCTCTAGAAGACTATGAGCCTCTGAACTTTGATTTCCCAAATGAAGATCTGATGTACGTAGCAACCACTGAAGAAAACCCTCGAAAAGGTCATCCTTGGAAGCTAAACTTCGACGGAACATCAAATGCTGTGGGTAATGGAATTGGGGCAGTCTTGGTATCCCCAGATGGAGATTATTATCCCTTCACTAGCAAATTGGATTTTGACTGCACGAACAATATGGCAGAATACGAAGCATGCATCATGGGAATTTGCACGGCCATAGAACGTAAAATCAAGGTTTTAGAGGTATATGGATATTCTACCCTAGTGATTTATCAACTCAAAGGTGAATGGGAGACGAGAGATCCCAAATTGATCAATTACAGAAATCTGGTCCTTTAATTAATTAAAGAATTTGATGATATCATCTTTTGCTACCTCCCTCGAGAAGAAAATCAGATGGCTGACGCCCTAGCAACTTTAGCTTCCATGATCAAGGTGAACAAACAAGAGGATGTGAAACCGATCCAAATAAGTATTTACGAGGCTCCAGCTCATTGTTGCAACCTCGAGGAAGAAGCAAAAAATGATGACCATTCTTGGTACCACGATGTCCTGGGGTATGTGAAGAATCGCGAGTACCCCGACAAGCTACTGAGAACGACAAGAGAACGTTGAGAAGGCTGGCCAGTGACTATGTCTTGGACGGGGAGATCCTATACAAAAGAAAGAAGGATCAGGTACTGTTAAGATGTGTAGACGCTATTGAGGCTAAGAAAATCTTGGAAGAAGTCCATGAGGGCGTCTGTGGAACACACGCTAATGGCTTTACAATGGCCAGGCAAATTATGAGGTTCGGTTATTATTAGTCCACCATGGAAGGAGACTGTACTAACTACGCCAAAAGATGTCATAAGTGCCTAATCTATGGAGACAAGATTAACGTGCCTCCTTCACCTCTGCATGTCATGACTTCTCCATGGCCTTTCTCGATATGCGGGATGGATGTGATTGGGCCAATTTCACCAAAAGCTTTAAACGGGCATCGATTCATCTTTGTGGTTATTGACTATTTTACCAAATGGGTAGAAGCCGCTTCATATGCCAATGTTACTAAATCGGCAGTTAGCAAGTTCCTAAAAAAGGAAATCATTTGTCGATTGGAATGCTAGAAAGGATCATATCTGACAACGCATTGAATTTGAACAATAGTACGATAGCGGATGTCTGCAGTCAATTCAAGATCAGACACCACAACTCGTCACCGTATCGTCCAAAGATGAACGGTGCAGTTGAGGTAGCTAATAAAAACATTAAGAAGATTGTGGGGAAAATGACTGAGACTTATAGAGACTGGCATGAAAAGCTACCATTTGCCCTCTATGCTTATCGAACGTCTGTCAGGACTTCCGCCGGGGCAACGCCTTTCTCATTGGTCTATGGAATAGAAGCGGTTTTACCTATGGAGGTCGAGATTCCTTCCCTCAGAAATTTGTCAGAAGTAAAGTTGGATGAAGCAGAATGGATCCAGTCTCGATACAATCAGCTGAATTTGATTGAAGAAAAGATGCTAAGGGCTATCTGCCATGGTCAGATGTACCAAAAGCGAATGATGCGAGCTTACAACAAAAAGGTTCGTCCCAGAGAATTCCACAAGGGGGACCTAGTATTGAAAAAGACCTTGCCCATACAAAAGGATTTCAGGGGGAAATGGATGCCGAATTGGGAAGGACCTTATGTGGTAAAAAAGGCTTTTTCTGGAGGAGCATTGATATTATCTGAAATGGATGGTAAAACTTTACCCAATCCTGTGAATTTGAATTCAGTTAAGAAATACTTCGCCTAAAAAAAAAAGGAGAGGCCAAGATGAAAACTCGCAAAGGGCACCTTGAGACTAAAGGGGTTTTTGAATTGAAAACCCGTAAAAGGCGATTCAAATTTTGATCAAAGGTGGGGCACATGTCTTACGATACCTAAATTAACAAAGAGGAGAGATGTTACATCTTGGGGCATCTACAAGGGTATTCTAGATCCCCTAAACACATATTGGGCAAAAAAGGGGTCTTCAAAAAGTTTGTACAGAGAAGCTCACGCTGCGATATCTGGGGCACCTGTTTTCTTTTTATTCATTTTGTATTCCAGCAATGTTTGTTGGCTGTGAATAATCTATTCCCTTCAAATTTTGTTTCTGATAAATTTCAGTTTTGTCATTGTTATGATCTTTTTCAAGCATTTTGCATTGAAATAATGATTAATGGACTAAAGTCATTTTTGCAAAAAGAGTTCCGCGTATTACTCTGAAAGTCTCTAAATAGTACAGGAACCTAAAATAGGACTGTTATTTAAAACTAACCAAACTTAAAGATTAGAAGCATTTGAGAAGAAAGAGTTTAAATTGGGACTACCTCTTCGGATTTCCTGCTCAAAGGTCTAAGCTGAACAAGATAACAGAGTACCGTTTCAGTGAAAGAACCTTGATAAACAAATAGCAATGACAACCTAAACATTAAAAAGGGATTCATACTTACAACATGCTGCACTCATGCATTTATAGATCATTCATAGCGCATCTAATTAGGAACATTTGATCCATTTCGATCATAGCATCCTAATTCTTTAGCATAAGCATAGATACATGGAGCTGATTCTACAGGTCATGTCCCCAGAGTTAGTGAATTCACCAAGCCTTAACCCCCTAAACAGTAGGGTAATAGGCTGAAAACTACGAATCTAGCCTTCCTGAAGTTGCAGTGAGGCAGATTCAAGCCACCAAGCCTCAACTCCCTAAGCAGTAGGGTAATAGGCAGAGAATTATAGATCTCGTCTCTCCGAAGTTATAGTGGAACAGATCGAATCCAGCGAATCTTGTCTTACTAAAGTTACAGTGAAGCAGATTGAAGTTACAAGTCTCATCTCCCTGAAGTCGCAGTGGAGCAGGCTGAATTTACAAACCTTAAACCCCTAAGTAGTAGGGTAACAGGTTGAATTCACAGATCTTAACCCCCTAAGCAGTAGGGAAATAGATCGAAGATAACAACCTTTAACCCCCTAAGCAATAGGGTAACAAGCTGAATTTACAGACCTTAAACCCCTAAGCAGTAGGGTAACAGGCTGAAGATCTACAGATCTTATCACCCTAAGCAGTAGGGAAGCAGATCAAAAGACGGTGAATCTTGCCTTCCTGAAGTTGCAGTGAAGCAGATTCAAACCACCAAGCCTTAACCCCCTAAGTAGTAGGGTAACAGGCCAAAGATTATAGATCTTAGCCCCTTAAGTAGTAGGGAAATAGATCAAAGATTATAGATTTTAACCCCCTAAGCAGTAGGGAAACAGATCGAAGGCGATGGGCTTTAACCCCCTAAGCAGGAGGGTAGCAAGCCGAATTTACAGACCTTAAACCCCTAAGCAGTAGGGTAACAGGCTGAATTTGAAGATCTCATCACCCTAAACAGTAGGAAAACAGATCGAAGGTGACAAGCAGTAATCCCCTAAGCAGTAGGGAAACAGACCAAAGATGATAGGCCTTAAACCCCTATACAATAGGGTAACAGGCTGGAAATTACAAATTTCTTCTCTCTGAAATGGCATTGGAGCGGCTTGAAGCCACAGCAGATCTCCTTGAAGTTTCAGCGGACTAGATTGAAGTTATATGTCTTATTTCCATGGAGTTGCAGTGGAGCAAATTAAAACAAACCATACCTCATTGAAGTTGCAGTAGGGCAGATTGAAACAATAAATTCTATACCTCTGAAGTTGCAGTGGGTTAGAAGAAGGCTACTTGAAGAAAAGGAGCGCCAAGAAAAATCAAGACTCGGCAGGTCCCAGCAAATTTGGCCTTTTTTTATAGTCTTTGCTTTATTATCGTTACACGACAATGAGCAAAGAGGGGCAGCTGTAAGTGCCCAAATTATCGGGCCCAATGAACAAACAAACAGAAGCCCAAAACCCACTAAACCCAAACACCAAACAAAAACCCAACTACCTACCCAAGCTCAAAAGAACCTTAGCCCAATACCAAAATAAAGAAAACACAAAAAACACAAAACAAACCCTAGGTGCGCTGCAGTACTAGGCCCCTTAAATCTGTCACCTCACACTGCTGCGCTGAAAGACCGCTCGTCAAAGTCCACCGCTAGTGGTACCTGCAAACATTAATGAGAATAGACAGAAAGCAAGAATAGAGGCATGTAAATGGCTTTTTAAAGCCGAATCCAAAACGATTGTAAGGTCGGATTTTTTCTTTTCAAAATACAAAAAAAAAGCATTCGATCTTATTAAGAAAAGAAAAATAGCAAAACTCTAGCGATATCAAAGTGAAAATAGAATCGAACCAAACTCTAAAGATCCCAGAAGTCGAAATCGAAGGCGAAGGTGACCTTTTTTTTGTTTTCTTCATTTCTATTTCATGGCCGAATATGCTCTATGTTTATATATGCATAAATACATAATATAAGCAAAAAACAAGCACACCATAAATATATAAAAATAAAAATAAAAAAAGGGAGAAAAAAATTACCTCTAGGCGATTTTTGGCCACCGTGTACGGTGGTCAGTGCGGAGGACAGTGACCGGTTCGGCAACGGAGACTTGGGGCTGAGAGAGAGCTGAGGGGGCTGATTTCTGTTTTTTTAAATGAATGGGAAAACTGAAATTTAAAGAAAAATATTGGGTTTATATAGTGATACAATACGGCGCCGTTTTGGGCCTCAACTCACAGCACCAAAACGACGCCGTTCAGGCACCGACCCGAAGACCCGACCCACTCTGCAGAAGATCCACGTGTTTTTGAAGCGGAGGGGTTATTTGCGCTTTTGGCCCTCCGCTTTTTCCTTATCACATAATTAAGTCTTTTATTATTTCAATTTCACCTTAAAATTTATTTTTGGTTTCATTTTGGCCCCCATGCGAATGACGTCGTTTTAAGGGCTCGGGTAAATTGCCCTTTTGGCCCTCTACAGTCGCACGCGCATTCAAATGGGTCCCTTTTGTTGTATTTCTTTTTAAAATCGGCCCTAAAACTTCATATTTGTTTCGAATTTAGTCCCTTTTTTAGATTTAATGTGGTTTCTATATTATTTTTTACCATTTTTTATTTTAAATATTATTTATTATTCTATTTACTACTTTCGCATTATTATTAGTATATTTTACTATTATTTAGACATTTTTAGTTTTAATTAATACTTACATATATTTTATATATATTCATATAGTTGTTTTTTATTATTCCTAATATATATTTTATGTATACACATTTAAATACTATATCATACTCCATATTATGCATATACATATTAACATTATACCATGTATATATTTTTACAAATATTATATATATATATATTTTTTAATATGTTATATATATTATGTACATACTTTTAATACTATCCTGTATTCATTTTAATATATATGTATATACCTATGTAATATCATTAATATTTATTTTTTAAAACATTATTATTTTTTACCATGTATATACTATGTAAATATTTCAAATATTGTATTTTTATTGTGTATATATTTTTTAATACGGATACATTTTTTATATTACGTGTATATATCTTTTAATATTGTATTTTTATTGTTATGCATATACCTTAATACTTTATCATTTCTATATTTTTATTTCTCCTATTATCTTATGTTTATGTTTTTTTTTTCTAAACTATACCATGTATATACTACTACTATATATCTATTTATATAGTTATTAATAGTTGTTTTTTATTATGATTATTTCAAATATGTATGTATTATGTATTTACCTCTAATGCTATATATTGTATATTCTTACTATTAACATTGCTATATTTATTATTATTATTATTAATTTTTATTATTTGACATGTTATTGTTATCATCTTTTTTCTTTCTTACTATCATTGCATTATTATTTTTTTTTATCTTTTTTACTTATCTTTTCGTTACTTAGTTATTTACATTTCTTATTCATATTTTCGTTATTATTGCGCTTTAGACATTATGTTCATTCGTTTATTCATATGTGACTCAATATATCTGCAAATTTACATTATTCGTCATTATTATTGTTTATATCACCACCTCTGTTATTATTATGCATGTTAATCCTGTGATTTGTTTTCTCATTTCACCTTGTGATTATGATTACGTCGGTCCTTTACTCGACGCATAATTATGTTTTCTAAGATAAAACAAGTTTCGTATTTAGACAATTCGAGGAAATCGTGCCCTAACTTACTGGGTTTCGATTTTTCTCATTTAACCTAAATAACGGAATATTCTTTTAAATCACTATACGAGTTTTAAAATGCTTATTTTCGGAGATATGAGGTGTGGTGCCCTAACTTACCGCGTACGACATTTTGTTACCTCGAAATAAGATTCTTTTTGCAAATAAAGGCAATATTCGGTGTTCGAAAATTCGAGGAAACGTGCCCTAACTTACTGGGTTTTGATTTTCCTCATTCACCCTAACTAACCAAATATCCTTTTAAAAGAGGTTAAAATATATTAAATTTAAATAAAAGGCAAGCTCAGTCTCAAAGTTCGAGATATCGTGTCCTAACTTACTGGGCATGACGTTTTATTACTTAGAGATGATAATGTCTTTAATATTCGAGTTTTTTAAGAGAGGGATCGTATTTCAAAAGTATTTTAAGTTTTCAATTTTCGAAACTAAGACACTAATTAATCAACTAGGTACCAATTTTTGGGCGTATCGAGGGTGCTAATCCTTCCTTGTGCGTAACCGACTCCCGAACTCATTTTTTGATTTTCGTAGACCAAAAATTATCGTTTTAGTAAATCTTAACTTTTATTAAAATGATTAATTCGAGGTGACCCGATCATACCTCATCAAAAAGGATTGGTGGCGACTCCTCTATTCATTTTCATTTTTCAAAATCTAAGTCGATTCCTGTTTACCAAAAAAATGGTTACGATAAGTTCGATTGATAGCATCAATAGACAAACCGTTATTCAAACAATTCAGACACAATGCATCAACATTGTGCCCGACTATATGCCAGTATTTCTGATAAAATAAAGTAGGAAGCCCATCAGGCCCTAGCCCCTTCATTAGAGCCATGGATTTCAAAGTCGAGGAAACCTCCTTCATTGAACTAAGCTATAAGAGAAATATTCATTTCCCTTGTGATATAAGCCCCTACCCCCTCCAAAATATGTCTTGGGTCTCCTAGTCCTTAAGAGGTGAATAAGTCTTCAAAATATGTAGCAGCCACGTCTAACAGATCTGCTTTATCCCTGACCAAGTGCCCATCATCTTACATTAAACAACTAATGTAATGACCCAAAATTCACGGGCACCGGAAAAGTGAGTTATAGGACTTCCGTCTTAGTGAAATAAGTTCGAAAATACTTATTAGAAATATTTATGAGTTTAGTAGTGTGTCTAATTAGGTTTTAATTAAGTGAATTTAGCTTAATTGTATTACTATAACTCAAACTATTTACTAAATGTATATTGAATGTATAGTTATGGATAATTAAGATAAGGTGAGTATTATATTTGAAATTAAATATGAGTATGTGTGAAAATTATTTTATACATGAATTAAGATAATAGATGTTTGAATTGATTGTGAATTGAAAATTTTGTGTGCAAATGAAATTGAAATTGGAAAAGTAAAATAATACCCGATTAACTTGTCGGACTAGATTTGATACAAATGGCATGCCATTGGATTTATGATGTGATGAGGAGATTTGTAGTTCGACCGAGAAGATGTTTCTGTTATTATAACTTCGGTTTATCCGAAGAAGCATTTAATGCCTTACTGGTGTGTTATGGAGGATTTATAATATTTCGGGTGTGTTTGGGTTGGACATTCTAGTGTGTTTGGGTGGAATCCGCGTATCTGTCAGAGTCTGAACCTTGTTAATAGGGTAAATAATTGAAATGAAATTTTGAAAATGAGATTATTTGTTTTGGCACTATTAAAAAGTATGAGAAAGAATGTATGAACTAAATTATGAATTGAGTTGGTATGTGAAAAATGAATTATGAATTTAAGATTTATGAAGTAATATAATTATATATAATTATTTTAAATAATTTTAAAAATTTATGGTTGATGTTTCTAATTTATTAATGTTAAATAGTCTTGATTTATAGTAATACCACTGAGTATGAAATCCTCAGCGTACGGTTGTTTCCGTGCGCAGGTCATTAGAGTTTCGAATCCAGTCTTGCATCCAAAACAAACCCGACTCCAACAAAAGGATTTTGGTGATGTATTTCTTCCTTTTGTTAAGTGGCATGTACTAGGTAGTTGAATATAAATTATGTATACATTAAGTTAAATGATTTTGGTTGTATACAAATGATGATAATGTTTTGGATTATGAATATGTTATAAAGTTATGAAATGGTAGATTTGGTATTAAATAATTGAAATGAAATAAATATTAGTAATTATATATATATATATACTAACATGTTATATTGTTTAAACTAAGGTATTAAATTATTATTTTGATATAAATTGGATGTAATTGAGTATACTTAATCATTGGTTGGAGTATTGATATTGGATTGTTTTGGGTTTAAATTTTGCAGGGGGTTTTATGTAAAAATAAGCAGAAATGCTGTCGAATTTTTTAAAAAAAATTACGAAAAATTTTTGGAAAATTCAAACAAGTTCCGTTTCACTTTTAATTTACGTTTTGGCTTCGAGCGTTTATTATTAGGACTTAACTATTATATTATACTATGAATATTATTAATTATTTGTGAATTATTTTGTAAGTTGTCTGATATGTCTGGTAATGCCTCGTAACCCTATTTCGACGACGGTTTGGGGTTAAAGGGGTGTTACAATTGTTGGTATCAGAGCTATCAGGTTTAGCCGATTCTCGGGCTAAATTGGGCTCGGAAGTGAGTTAGAAGTACATGCCATTGTTGAGTTGAAATTAAGTCGGGATTTTGGATGCTGACCTATTTGTTTACTTTGTTTTATAGATTAAAGATGTCTGATGAAAGAATAAATGATACCGATGAAGAAATGTGTACTGGTGATGAAGAGCCGTACGAATTAGATGAAAAAGAGTCAATTACACCTAGCATAAATCCGGAAAGAAATCAACCACCTAGAGTTGATAGAAGAAATGATAGAGATGATTCTGATGTATTAAGAGTGATAGCCGATGCTTTAGAAAGAGTAGCGAGAACTATTCTTGCTATGACCTCTGCACCTGTTCAAAGACGGGCCCCAATAAAAGAATAGAGGAAATATGGTGCCACTGAATTTATGGGTCTGAAAGGAGTTGATCCGTCCGTAGCTGAAAATTGGATGGAGTCAACTGATTTGTGTCGTTTCTCTACTACAAGGGGAAGCCTATCTATGGTGGGAATCAGTGGTACGATATTTACCAGAAGATTAGATAACATGGGATCTATTTCAGAAAGAGTTTCAAAAGAAATATATCAGAGAAATGTATATCAAAGACAACAAACAAGAGTTTTTGACGTTACAACAGGGTGACATGTCAGTAATAGATTATGAGAGGGAATTCTTGAGACTCAACAGATATGCCTCAGAGTTTATTCCAACTGAAGCTGACGGTTGTAAGAGATTTTTACGGGGTATGTGAGATGAGATCAAATTACAGTTGGTATCTCAACGTATTACTGAAATGGTAGACTTGATTGAGCGAGCTAAAATGGTGGAACAAGTGTTGGGCTTCAATAAAAAGACTGAAAGTGATCGACTAGTTGGGAACTGTACGGGAACTAGCAGTTCGAATCCTCAGCTGAAAAGACCAAAAGAATCTCAGAGTGGTTGGAGATTCAGTTTTAGATCAGACAGATGTGGAAGAAGCAGGGGTAAACAGATGACAATATCTACTGGTAGTGTGAGAGGTCCATCCCGAAGTATAGAAATTCCAGACTGTGAGCACTGCGGAAAGAAACATTTAGGTGAATGTTGGAGGATAACCCGATGATGTTTTCGATGTGGGTCTACAGATCATTTCATCCGAGATTGTCCAAAGGTGAAAGTGTCACATCTGCAGCATCTCAAAGTTCAGTACCTACTGTTCATGGCAGAGGATCTAGTAGGGTGGTTGGGGTTCTGTGTCTAGAGGTGGAGGTGTCAGAAAAAACAGTGATATAGTTACACTGTGATCGGATGCGAGCCGCGGCGAGCGTCGTAGTCGGCACCAGTGAGGAGGCGATGCACATGATGTTGTTACAGGTATATTTCTATTATATTCTGAGCCTATTTATGCTTTAATTGATCCGGGTTCGTCACACTCATATATAAATTCAAAACTATTTGAATCGGGGAAGCTAGAATCTGAAATGTCTAGAGTTTCTATAGAAGTGTCTAGCCCTTTGGGACAAACTGTGTCAGTAGATAGAGTATGTCGGAGGTGCTCGTTAATAATACATGATAAAATGTTTCTTGTGGACTTGTTGATTATACCTTTTGGTGATTTTGATATCATTTTGGGTATGGACTAGCTATATAAACATAGGGTAGTTTTGGATTGCTATAAAAAGACGTTTAGTGTTCAGACAGAAAATGGGGATAGAATTGAAGTGAATGGCATCCGTACCAGTGGTTCGACACGTATCATTTCAGCAATAAAGGCTAATAAATTACTGCAGCAGGGTTGTTTAGCATATTTGGCATACGTTATTAATTCTGATTTAGTTGGGAGTCAGTGCAGTCATATTAAGACTGTATACGAGTTTCTAGATGTATTTCCAGAAGAATTACTAGGCTTACCACCTGACAGAGAGGTTGAATTTGCTATTGAGGTGTATCCAGTTACAACACCAATTTCTATACCTCCGTACCGAATGTCGCCCACTGAGTTGAAAGAGTTGAAGGTGCAGTTACAAGATTTACTAGATCGTGGATTTATTAGACCAAGCATTTCACCCTGAGGAGCTCCAGTGTTATTTGTTAAAAAGAAAGATGGTTCTATACGGTTATGCATTGATTATCGACAGCTGAATAAAGTGACGATCAAGAACCAGTATCTGTTGCCTCGTATAGATGATTTGTTTGATCAGCTTAAGGGAGCTTCAGTATTTTCAAAAATTAATTTGAGATCTGGGTATTATCAGCTAAAGGTGAAGGAAAGTGATGTGTCTAAAACTGCCTTTCGTACTTGTTGTGGCCATTATGAATTTTTGGTAATTCCATTTGGATTGACCAATGCCCCAACTGCTTTCGTGGATCTGATGAACGCATTTTCCAGCCGTATTTAGATCAATTTGTAGTGGTTTTCGTTGATGATATATTGGTATATTTGAAGACAGAGATAGAATATGATCAGCATCTTCGAATAGTTCAACAGATTTTGCGAAAGAAACAGTTGTATGGAAAGCTCAGTAAATGTGAATTCTGGTTATCAGAGGTTGTATTTTTAGGACATGTAGTATTTGCTGACGGGATTAGAGTTGATCCAAAGAAGATCAAAGCAATTGTTCAGTGGAAGGTGCCAAAGAATGTATCAGAGGTGCGTAGTTTTCTCGGTTTAGCTAGGTATTATAGGAGGTTTGTAAATGGATTCTCGAAGATAGCACTACCAATGACTAAACTACTGCAGAAGAATGTTTCTTTTATCTGGGATGATCAGTGCCAGAATAGTTTTGGGACTTTGAAGCAAATGTTGACAGAGGCACCGGTATTAATATTACTAGATTCGGAGAAAGATTTTTTCGTGTATAGTGATGCTTCTCTGAGCGGTGTGGGCTGTGTATTGATGCAAGATGGGAAGGTCGTAGCTTATGCATCTCGACAGTTAAAACCACATGAACGTAATTACCAGACGCACGACTTGGAGCTAGCTGCAGTAATTTTTGCTTTAAAGATTTGGAGGCATTACCTATATGGTGAAAAATGCTACATTTATATGGATCATAAAAGTCTTAAATATCTTTTTTCGTAGAAGGAGTTGAATTTAAGACAGACAGTGGATCGAGCTTCTAAAAGATTATGATTGTGTTATAGATTATCATCCGGGAAAAGCAAATGTGGTAGCGGATGCATTGAGTAGAAAAGCTGCAATTGAATTACGGGCAATGTTTGCTTGGCTCAGTATTAATGATGATGGGAGCTTGTTAGCTGAGTTAAGGGTTAACCCGATGATGTTTGATCAGATTAGAGTAACTCAGATGAAAGATGATAGATTATTAAAGAAAAGAGAAATGGTTCAGAATGATACAACCAAGAGTTTTAGTATTGACGAGAATGATTGTTTAAGGTTTCAAAACCAGATTAGTGTTCCGGCTACTTCTGAACTAAAAGAGTTAATTCTTCGAGAGGTACATGATAGTGCTTTTTCTTTGCACCCTGGTGGAACAAAGATGTATCATGATTTACGAGAATTATATTGATGGCCAGGAATGAAGAAAGACATAGTTGAATATGTTAGTAAATGTTTGACATGTCAGCGAGTAAAGGCAGAACATCAAGTTCCTACCGGATTGCTTCAGCCTATTAGTATTCCTGAGTGGAAATGGGATCGTATCACAATGGATTTTGTTACGGGATTGCCACTGTCGGCGAGCAAAAAGAATGCTATTTGGGTAATTGTTGATCGACTTACCAAATCCGCTCACTTTATAGCAGTCAGAACAGATTGGTCATTGCAGAAGCTTGCAGAAGTATATATCAAGGAAATTGTTAGATTACACGGTATTCCAGTGTCAATAATTTCGGATCGAGATCCTCGATTCACATCGAGGTTTTGGAGACAGTTACATGAATTGTTGGGTACTAGACTTAATTTTAGTACAGCCTTTCATCCGCAAACCGACGGACAGTCCGAACGGGTAATTCAGATATTAGAAGATATGCTTCGGGCTTGTATTATTGATTTTGAATGAAGTTGGGAACGTTATTTGCCATTAGCTGAATTTGTCTACAATAATAGTTTTCAATCTAGTATACAAATGGCCCCGTATGAAGCACTGTATGGTCGAAGGTGTAGATCACCGGTATGTTGGACAGAATTGAATGAAAGAAAAGTGATTGGGCCGGAATTGATTCAAGAAACAGAGGAAACAACTAAAAAGATCAAAGACAGATTGAAGGTGGCTTTCGACAGGCAAAAGTCTTACGCCGATTTGAAACATCGAGACATTGAATATTCAGTCGGAGACAAGGTATTTCTTAAAGTTTCTCCATGGAAGAAAGTATTGAGATTTGGTCGGAAAGGTAAATTAAGTCCACGTTTTATCGGGCCGTATGAAATAGTGGAAAGAATTGGGCCTGTTGCCTACCGACTAGCTTTACCTCCAGAATTACAGAAAATTCATGATGTTTTTCATGTTTCAATGCTTCGGAGATATAGATCAGATCCTTCCCATGTTATTCCTACTGAAAATATTAAAATTCGGTCTAATTTGACTTATGAAGAAGAGCCAGTTCAGATATTAGCTCGAGAAGTAAAAGAGCTGAGAAATAAACGGATTCCTTTAGTAAAAGTGTTATGGAGGAGTCATAGTGTGGAAGAAGCGACTTAGGAACCGGAAGAAACGATGAGAGCACAATATCCTCATCTATTCTCAGGTAAATTTCGAGGACGAAATTTATTAAGGGGGGAGAAATGTAATGACCCAAAATTCATGGGCACCGGAAAAGTGAGTTATAGGACTTCCGTCTTAGTGAAATAAGTTCGAAAATACTTATTAGAAATATTTATGAGTTTAGTAGAGTGTCTAATTAGGTTTTAATTAAGTGAATTTAGCTTAATTTAGAGAAATTAGTAAAAAGAACTAAATTGAATAAGGGGTAAAAGTTTAATTCTAAAGTAATAAAAAATAAAAAGGATTAAAATGATAATTAAACCATTTATAAAAGATGAGGCGGCATATACAAAAAAAAATTTAAGATTTTATTATTATTATTAATTATTAGTATGGTTTTATATTAAACAACAACAATAATAATAATAATAATAATTATATTAAGTTAAAGATATTTATTAATTAAATAATTAATTTATGAGATTTTTGTTTGACAAACAAATTGAATAATGACAATTGTAATAAAAATATTGGTACATTTGTAATAAATAGATACATGTACACTTGTAATAAAATAATTAAGTTACTTAATAATAAAGTAAAAGATATTTGTTAATTAAATAATTAAATTATTCAATACTTGTGTGAAAAATAAAATAAATGGTGACAAATGTATGGTATTGATGGTGTACACTTGTGTGTATATAATTAAATGCTTAATAGATATTTAAAATAAATATATTATAATATATGTTAATTAAATAAATAAAGTAAATAAAAGAATAAAAGAATGAAATAAAAAGAAAACAAACAGAATAAGAAACAGAGAGCATTCGAAAAACAGGGGAAGAAAAGGGAAAGAAAAGAAAATGGGAAAATTGGGATTTTGAAGCTTCAAAGTTGTTTGCTAACAAGGAAAACGAGGTATCAGCATCCAAAGGAAAAGAAAAGATCGTTGAGGAGTAAACTCATATTTCGGGTTTGTATTACTATAACTCAAACTATTTACTAAATGTATATTGAATTTATAGTTATGGATTATTAAGATAAGGTGAGTATTATATTTGAAATTAAATATGAGTATGTGTGAAAATTAGTTTATACATGAATTAAGATAATAGATGTTTGAATTGATTGTGAATTGAAAATTTTGTGTGTAAATGAAATTGAAATTGGAAAAGTAAAATAATACCCTATTAACTTGTCGGACTAGATTTGATACAAATGGTATGCCATTGGATTTGTGATGTGATGAGGAGATTTGTAGTTCAGCCGAGAAGATGTTTCTGTTATTATAACTTCGCTTTATCCGAAGAGGCATTTAATGCCTTACTGGTGTGTTATGGAGGATTTATAATATTCCGGGTGTGTTTGGGTTGGACATTCTGGTGTGTTTGGGTGGAATCCGCGTATCTGTCAGAGTTTGAACCTTGTTAATAGGGTAAATAATTGAAATGAAATTTTGAAAATGAGATTATTTGTTTTGGCACTATTAAAAAGTATGAGAAAGAATGTATGAACTAAATTATGAATTGAGTTGGTATGTGAAAAATAAATTATGAATTTAAGATTTATGAAGTAATATAATTATATATATATAATTATTTTAAATAATTTTAAAAATTTATGGTTGATGTTTCTAATTTATTAATGTTAAATAGTCTTGATTTATAGTAATACCACTGAGTATGAAATACTCAGTGTACGGTTGTTTCCGTGCGCAGGTCATTAGAGTTTCAGATCCGGTCTTGCATCCAAAACAAACCCGACTCCAACAAAAAGATTTTGGTGATGTATTTCTTCCTTTTGTTAAGTGGCATGTACTAGGTAGTTGAATATAAATTATGTGTATGCATTAAGTTAAATGATTTTGGTTGTATATAAATGATGATTATGTTTTGGATTATGAATATGATATAAAGCTATGAAATGGTAGATTTGGTATTAAATAATTGAAATGAAATAAATATTAGTAATTACATATATATACTAACATGTTATATTGTTTAAACTAAGGTATTAAATTATTATTTTGATATAAATTGGATGTAATTGAGTATACTTAATCATTGGTTGGAGTATTGATATTGGATTGTTTTGGGTTTAAAGTTTGCAGGGGGTTTTATGTAAAAATAAGCAGAAATGCTGTCGAATTTTTTTTAAAAAAAAATTTACGAAAAATTTTCGGAAAATTCGAACAAGTTCTGTTTCACTTTTAATTTACGTTTGGCTTCGAGCGTTTATTATTAGGACTTAACTATTATATTATACTATGAATATTATTAATTATTTGTGAATTATTTTGTAAGTTGTCTGATATGTCTGGTAATGCCTCGTAACCCTATTCCAGCGACGATTTGGGGTTAAGGGGGTGTTACAACTAACCCGGTTGAGCCATCTCCTCTGACTGGCCGATCCATGAAAGAACCCTGTATTCTGGTCACCCATCTTCAACCAATTAACCCTAGCTTTTTGTTCCTAATACAATTCCTTATCAATCTCCAAATTCAGATCAAGTTTTGCACTCAATAAATCCAGTATACTCTCGTCGTCTCTGTCCCCCAAGGTACAGGCCATGACACAAGTACGTAAATGACTGAGTCTAGTCCCCTGCCATTATACAGACCAATGACCCATCTTTGTAAGCCAAGACAAAGCATCGCCAACCAATGCAGGACATAACCCATACTATTTGCCTAAAGGCAACGAATCTCTGGCTCGCAAGAATCTTTCAAAACCCACCAAGTCTCAAATCAAAAAGAACACACACTGGGACTGAAAGAACAGACAGTATCAAGTAGTTGAGAAATAATCTCACCATGCTAAATTTGCAACCCCCTATCCAAACAGTCTCTAATGTTTTTAGCCGCAAGGTTCCCATATAAACCAGGGTCCTTCAAACCCTAGATTATCCAGAACTATAGAATTCCAACATGCATCTTTTGTCATGCAAAACGCCTCCTTTCTTCTCAAAAAAGTATAATGTTTTGTTAAAATCACAACATACCAACCAGGGCAAAATTTGATCATGTCCCAAAGTCCAAAGTGTATCCCAAGCTACAGACCGATGTCTCAAATCTGATAAACCATAAAACCTTGTACAAACCCAACTCTCCTTCGTACCAGTCTCTCTAACTAAATCCACCAGCACATCCGCCTGCCAACCCAAACTAAGACCCCCTGCGTCCCTTATGCCGACACCTTTATGCCATGTAAAAACCCACACCGATGTCGCACCAGAACCATATGATCACAATCTAATTTGATTTCCATGAAGAAGAAAATATGGAGATTGTATAGTTTCAGCATATGCCAAAGCCTACGAATAGCCCATGGACTCCCCAACCCACACACATTCCAGTAGAAGATCCTCATGATTGTCAACTGGCCTGCTCCTTAGCGGCCGTCGATATATTCAATTGACAAGTAGGAGATCGCTCGTCTCTAGCCCTTGGTAAATCTGAACCCTCTGAAACAAGCCTAGAGGAACGTCCACTTCGCAGTCTATTTTTCCCCTAAATCCCTGCCAAATGAGCATCTTTCAAATCATAGATCATATTGATTGAATCGTGCACACCCAGAACACTCCCAAAGCCGAATGGAGACACCCTAGAAAACACACTAATGGGGTAGTCGGCAAACCTGCAAGCCTAGAGGTGCTCGAAAGAACCATCCCCTGAGAACCATCAGTAGTTTCCCTACGCAGCCAGATACTGTCCATAACAGCAGCTCTACGTCCCATCGCTCTAAGAGAAATATCCCATCCTATATCATCTACAATGACTTCCTTTACCAAGTGAATGGGGTAGAAATTGTCTCCATGCCCTAGACAACCACACAAAAAGCAAAAAAGTGTAAGCTTCTCATACCAAAACCGAACATAAATAGTCTCTAGGAGATAGTTGAATATTTTTTCGATGCTTTAATGATGTCCGAATATTAACTTTGACCCTCATCTGGAAGAAAGGAACAACGCTGTCAATAGCATGTTTGGCATCGTACTCCTCAAATAGCCTAATGAAATTCCCCAATGCCCTAGCAACAGCCTCCGAAAATGGTCCAGGTGGTAGATCATGAACCTGCACCCAAAAGTAGGAGTAGATCAAAGGCACCAACAAAGGGTCCTTACTAGGACACAAGCAATGAAAAACCAAAAGATGGTTGTTAAAAGTCCAATGTGCTCCTCTAACAACCCAATCAAAGTCAACACGATTGAAGAACCAAAACAAAAACTGTTTCTCCCTTAAGTCAGTTATTTGTATCCCTCCCAAAGGATGCCATAAATTCGCTAAAGTATTGTGCATATCAGGGAAATGTATCACACTAGCAGTAACAAAACAACCCACAAAACAAAATTCATATAGTGAAGTGCGACCAGTTAAAGGCCCCGGGAGTTGGATCACATCCTCCTCCTCCTCCATAATTTGCAAAGTAGCTAGATCATTTTCCATGTCCCACCAAATACAAGAGCACCTGCCCCACAGAAACCACACACCAGCAAACTGTCGAAACCACCAAAAAACTAAAAACTTGAAACAACAAGAGAAGATCGCCCTAAGAAATATCGTGCTAACGAAGCAGACAATTACATGTCAGAAAAATGACAGACATGGGTTTTGCTTTACCTAGACGGTATCCTCCTCCCTTTATTTTTTTATATATATCTTTAATTGATGTTTAGTTTGAAAAAAAAAATTAGTTACGAGAATTTGATATTATATGTGATATTTTATTAGAAATTTAAAAATTTGGAACACACTCCTTTAACTTTTTATTTTATTAGAAAAAAAAGGGAGTTATATGACTTCAATTTAATATTTGAGATAGACATGGTGGTTGGGCTATTCAAGTGGTGATTATCATGATGGAATTCATGAGTAGAAAACTTTGTCATCGGACCTCATTTTGACTGTGAAAATTGAATCTAAGACAATGACCAACTAGGGACATCCTCAAACCTTGTTTTCTTTCCCTTTACCAACGAAACTAAAATGAAAACTGAAAGATTTCTAACATATAATATTAAGCAATAGTAATTATTTTGAAAGATGGTTAAGGGTTAGTTTAGCATTACTTTTGAGAAGTATTGTGTAAAGGTGATTTTGAGAAGTATTTTTGAAAATTTTGGTTTAAGATTTAAGTGGTTAGTATTGTTGTCAAAAAATACTTTTGAAAAATAAAATGTTTGTTTTAGACATGCTATTATAAAATAATAGATATATATTTAAATAATGTTCAAATTAATTAATATTATGATATTTTACTAAGAATATAAAAATAATTTATTATAGTTTGTCGTTAATATTTTAATATATGAAATATAAATTTTAAATATTTTTAAGCAATTAATATTAATTATTTATAAAATTTAATTCAAATATATAAATTATATTTTACATATTAAAATATAACCAATAAAAATCTAAATATATAATATTATATATTTAAAATAAATTTCAATAGAAAAGTAATTACATATCCAATATAAATATTATATAAAATAAGATTATCTTTTTATTCTTAAAAATGTTTTTACCAAAAATAAAAATTAAAAAAAAATGCTTTTGCTTTTGGATTTTGTAGCGCTTTTTAAGAACACTTTTAATCTAAAAATTATCTGTTTAATTTAATACTTCAAACAACTTTTTAACCTTAAAAATCCTTTTTAAAAGTAATACTAAATTGAATATGAGCAAAGTGGGTTGAATGCAGCAAGCTACACAAAAACCATGGCAAGGGTTACAACTTAACCAACATACTTTGCAACTGCCAGTCTGGTTCCTTCCGTTCAAAAAGTGGAAATGAGAAAAACAACCGTAACTATTCATTTATTGGTCGATACGAGGACCATAAATTTGCATTGTTTCTCTTCATCTCTGACCTCACCATATGTCTCTTTCCCGTTGATGTATACATTTAAGTTCCATTTTAACAGCAGCTGCATTGCACTGGGAACCACAGTAGGCCTTGAAAATTTGGGATCCTCGTGGAGAACCGATTTTGAATTTTCTCAGCCCTTCTCCCCCAGAAAAACACACACGACCAATTTGCTTTACTGTATCAGTATTTTATTGTTGATTAAAGTTGTTCATGGTCAGGTTGGAACTTAAGCATGATATTAACATCCTTTATAATTGTTTAAATCTAGTTCGGTTTAAAATATGGACTTAAAATTTTACTCAAACCTGCTCATATTTACAAATACTAATCCAAGCCCATCTCAGGTTTACTCATATTATTTTTTATTTTTTTAAAAGTATTTATATTATATTATTGTAATATTTTATAATTTTATAATTTTTTATTGAAATTTTTATATAGTCATCTTATCATTATTTTAATGCTTACATTAGAGTAGTATTATGTATTTAGTATCTGTTTATTTTTTAATATGTTATAATTTACATAATATATAAAAATAACATAATATAAAGTATTATAAACTTAAAAATTGGTCGGGCCAAGCTCTGGCCTTGAATGTTTAAGCCAGAGCTTAAACAGGCCTAATTTTTTTTGTCCAATCCCATTTTTCAAGCTTAATAATTTTGTTAAAACCCTCCCAAATTTCAAGCGAACTTGCAAGCCTAGGTGGATAGCCCAGACCATGAACATGTCTAGTTGAGACTTCAGAGTAAATTCTTATGTCCTATCTATTTCCCTTTCAGTGTTACTAGGGAAAAGGGATTTATAAAGAACCTAAGGATTCATTGTGGATCCTACTAAAAAAGTGTCCTATTGAATAGGGTTAAAGATTAACACCCTGTTTGGTTCAATGTAATGACTATGCCATTATAACTCAATTCTGTGGGCCCACCACAAACTATTGCTTGGTTTAGTGGAATGCTTATTACAGGTGTTGTTGTTTAGCTCTCTATTCCCATTAATCACTGAATAGAGGCTAAATACCATTCTTTGCCCTAACCTCTAAATTGCCCATTCAGAGCACGGTAAAAATGCTGGAAGATTACTTTTTCATTTTCGCCCTCATTTTTTCATCATCGTTCTTTCTACACTTTCAACTACAGCCTCCAAATTCATTCTCTTCTCTATTTCCAAAACCCTAAAACATCATTTTCCCTCACCAATTTCTTCAATCTTTTCCTCATAAGAATTGAGATAGTAGAAATTTCTCAATTAGGGGCAAAATCTTTAGCAAGAAAAAAAATCCAAACTCAATTGAAGAATGCCAGATCATAGTATTGCTAACCAGTCTCTCAAATTCAGATTTCTTGAAGCGAAAGCAAGTAATTTTCAAAGAAGCTTGTGCAACACAAGTAACCCTAAAATTGATGATTGTTTTATTTTTTCTTATGCAAATTAGTATGTCGAATCATGAGTTTATTTCTCTATTTTGGGATCAAGATTTCCTCATTAGTTACTTATTTTTGAAGTCTAAATCTTTAGTGAGTTCTCTTCTCCTTGTGCTTAGCTTATGAAATGTGTTTACTACTAGTTTTTTTATTCCTTTTATGTCTTTTATTCTCCTTTTTGTGTTGGGGAACTGGGTTCCAAAGCTGAGACATTATGCTCCGACAGCGCCGGTTATTCTTGTGGGGACCAAACTAGGTGATGGATTCTCTCCTCCTTGATGTATTTCTTCTGCAATTGGTCATGCATTTACTTATAAATCCGGGTTCAAAATGCTCTGAATAATTGAGCCATGTCTAATGAAAATAAACTAGAGCTCACAATATGAAGTGCTTTCTCTTGTTTCTTTTTCCACTTCTTACATTCATTAAAGTTGCTTTTTCTTCTTTTTATAACTACATATTTTTTTCCTGAAAATTCATCATTGTATTCTCATGTATGTTCATGATTAATTCGATAAATTTATTTCACCTATATCCAAGATGAACAACAATAAACAAAGAGCGCAAAGAAATGAATGCACATAACATATACATACTTCAATTGCATTTATGGACAAGCATGCTTTTGTTCGGTTAATAAATTTATATTGGATGTAAATTTAAGAGATGATAGACAGTTCCATTTGGATTATCTTAGGGCATGTACTATTTCTATAGAACAGGTACCTCTTCATTCTTTGCTTGTTTACGGCACCATTAGTTTTTTCACTACATAGAACATAATATGTACAAGTTATCATTGGATAGGGTAAGCTGCTGCAATTATGAAAGCTTTACAGAAAACAAACAAAGAGAAACCTTTTTTCAAAAATATGTATAGGCAGACTGCAATGGGGAATGAACTAGTTCCAACTTTTTAAAGTTTAGTCCATCTTTTCACAAATTTAGTGTTATGCTCATCTAATGAGCAAGGTATAGAGTTTTAATCCATTCCAAATAGCAGATATTATATCTGTCGATATCATTTTTAATCAGGTATGTTCAACTTTTACCAAACCTAAATTCGACCACTAAAAAGACGACATTTTTGTAATGTGTCAAAAAAGAAGATAAATTCATCTGTTGTGCTTCCTAATTGTAAATCATACATTCTTGTTCTTGCTGTAATCTAAATACTCAAATATTTTATTTCTATTGCCAGGGTCTTGAATTGAATAAGCAAATAGGAGCACTAGCATACATAGAGTGCAGCCCGAAGACACAACAAGTTCGTATAGCATTTGTGTTAGTTGTGACGAAACTATTAGCCCAAAGTGCCTATCACATGTACTTGGAGGATCCTGATATACTTCCATTCCTCCCAAGTGCACTCTTACAATATTTAAATTAATAGAAAGATCAAATTATGACAAAATCAATTCATTGAGCAATAACACTGATTTGACATCTTGCTTTGGATTTAAGTTTGTATTTTGGAGGAATTAATGAAGGACAACATTCATTTAAAAGTTCATTCTTTCTTGAAGTTGAGAAGTTATGTGTTGAAATTTGCAGAATGTTACAACTGTATCTGATGCTGCTATAAAGGTTGTTCTTCAGCCTGCAAAGAAAAAGAATCAAAAGAAGAGAAAAAGTATACGCCTTGTTCTCTAAATAAAAATTCCCAAGTGGAAAAACCAATGTGAAGTTGACAATGTGATTCTCTTCTTATAATTTTGTGCATTCTTGATCTTGTAACACCCCAAACCCGGTCTAGACGTTATGGCCGTATATGGCAATGTCACACGATAGTGTTTTTGAAACCTCGTTGTTACGATGAAAACATTCCATGTTATTATCTTTAGTAAACCTTTATTAGAACTTAGGAAGTCGTCTTTATTCATTTAAAACATTTGTTTTGAAACATCCCTCGTTGCGGAAACTTTAATAAAACAGTCTAAGTGATCATGCGTTTAGAAAATACTTTAAATTTTTGAAAACCAAATTTTCTACGACCAGTAGGTATAAATCCATAAAGTAAAATAAATAAATAAATACCCAAATTTAAAACCAAAGTCCTAGAGGGTCCTTAAATTATAACCCAAATAAACAATAATAATCAAATTATAAATCGTAAATTAAAAACCATGAAGTCCAAAAATTACTGTGGTCACCGCTGAGTCCTCCGTTGCACCTATCCGTCTAAGTCTGGGGATTACCTGTGCACATTAAACAAAAAGGGTAAGTTTACGTAAACTCAGCGTGTAATCCCGCAGAAACAAAAAACAATCAGTATTCACAGTGCACAGTTAAACAGTCTTGGGCCTAAGCCCTTTTCAGTATAAGTGACAGTTTGGGCCTTAGCCTATCTCAGTATAGTGTCAAAAATGCAGTAGGGCCTTAGCCCATCACAATATTAGTAGTAGTAATAGTTATGCAGTAGCAAAATCCTACCCACCCATCCCTACACTCCAAGTAGTACCAAATGTGGCACAAAACAGTAGTTTGCAGTTGAGCTGCCAGTAAATTAGGCTTAAAGCCTTTTAGTACACTTCCTTCGAATAACAACCCCCAACCCAATGCAATGCAACATACAATGGATGATATGCTATTATGCAATTTCAATACATATATTCAGTTCAGATATTAACATGCTCAGTACAAATATCATTCAATCAATTTCACACATTTAGGGGTCTAAGTAGCGCTTACCGACCTTATAGTAGGTTTACAGTCAACTTGGGCGACCCGTGCAACCTTAGAAACATTTTGGTAAAAATGGGCTCACACGCCCATATGACCTACACGTGTGGGCCCACACACTCGTGTGGCCCACTCGTCCAAATTAGCCTTGGCCGTGTGATCCATTTTTAATGTAACCCATGCTAGCTAAATATTCATATATGTTTTCACTATTTACTTATATGTTTATTCAAAGCAGTCTACTTGAGTCATTGTCACTAAATTGTTTATATCTTGAGCTACAAAATTCCAAATTAAGATCTGCTTGATGTTTTTGAACCTAGACTCAAATACCTTTCTACCATAAAATTTTCAAAATTTATAGTTTATCAAATAAGTACAGTAAAATCTTCAAATTTATCCCTATTCTACTGTTTGACAGCTTCAACCTTTCCTTACTAAAAATTATTTATCTCTTAATAAGAAATTTGGATGATGTTTTCGTTTGTTTCTCTTGAAAATAGACTCATTAAGAAATCAAACATATAAATTTAAGCCCCTGATTAATTTATTTTACAATTTTTGATGATTTTCCAAAGTCAAAACAAGGGAACCCAAAATCATTCTGACTTTGTCTAACAAAATTTATAATATCTCATAATTTACAATTTCATTGATTACATTGTTTCTTCCATGAAAAACTAGACTCAATAAAATTTAATTTCATATTTTATTCAACCTCTAACTCAATTTCCACTATTCTTGATGATTTTTCAAAATTAGACTACTGTTGCTGTCCAAAACTATTTTAGTGCAAAATGTTGATTTCCAAGTTTATAACACCCTTATTTCCATTCTCTGCAATTTTTTTCGCATCATTTTCTCTTATTACTCTTATTTCTCAACAGCAAGCAATTTAAGCTTTTCACCGAATCCTGTTTTATGCGTTTCAGGTACACACCTAGTATCATTTTTTATGCGTAAGCACTCTTAAGCCTCTAGAACCTAAAAATCGACCAACATATCTCCAGATTAATCACTTAATTCATTTTTAATCAACCAATTTCAGAAGGAACTCGACTAAAAACCTAACAAAACCCTTACCTCGCTTGAGTAACCACGACATTACACAATCACAACGTCGATTCAAAACCACCAGCCCCTTGATTAACTCCTAAACACCAAAAAGGAATCCCTCTTTTAGAGATTAACCAAGAACGATTAACAATAGACAAAACCGTTACTTACCGAACATGCGCAACCAATGATGGACGGTCGAATCAATTTTAAAAAAAAGAAAGAGACAGAAGGGGAAAAAATAATGGTAATTTCAATAGCAACCAGGGGAAAGAATCGGCAGAGGAGAGAAAAAGAAGAAGAAGAAGAAGAAGGAGAAAACGTTAGAAAAAGTTTGAAGAATTGGAGAGAAAACCGAAACTCTATTATTATTATTATTATTATTTTGCAACAAAAAGATAATCAGATTATTTTCTAATAACCTCTCCTCAATTATCTCCTAAAATCAATCCCCATTAACCCACTAAGACACAACTACTCAGAATTTTACCCCAACACAACTCTTAGCCGAAATTGGAACAAAAATACTGTATCCACGCCATCACGGAGAATTGAACACAAGACCTCCAACACTCCACTTAACCACCAAACCAGCAGGCACATTCTGATATAAACTTACCAACAATTAAACTTAAGCCCTTTGCACAAGGTTAAGGCTTTATTTATAAAAGTACCAAAATTTGCCCAAGTAAGGCTTGAACTTAGGACCTCACACACACACCCATAACACTTAACCACTGAAGCAGACAGATATTTGTGTGTCACACATACACAAAATCAAAAATTAAAATTTTGAGGCGTTACAGATCATGCTTATTACAAATCTTTTTTGAGTTGATTTTGAGTACTTGTTGTCCTTCTGAGGCAGGGAGTTTGCAATAGTTTGATCAGTGTGAAATCCACTTGTGAATTATCTTCATGAACTCAAGGGTGTTTAGGTTTTTTAAATTGACTGCATACTGCAATGATTTGATGTGAATGAAAATTGCTTCTTTTTTAACATATTGGTAATCTACCCTACTCTTCCACCCATATTGATATCATCCATAAACAACAGCCAAACTGTTCTGCAATGGTTCATGCACTTCAAATAACTCTTACCACTTAACATATCAAAGGAACAACCTCCTTTATACATACAAAGCGAAACACCAGCTTTGAAAACTTCTTTTGCTAGCCGATAATCACAAACCATACCCGTAATATACATTCCAATTTTTGTAGCAACAATGAAAGACATGGTTTCTCAATAGGTATAATCTAAAAATGAAAATAAAATCATAGTTCCTTTGCTGATTCCTACACCTAAATAGATTCATTATTGAGGATAAAAAAGGCTCCCATGTCATCTACAAAATTGTCAAGATATGTTCTTAATAGTAGAGCAAAGCAACCAAAGGGGGGAAACACTTACACGTTACACCTAATATCAAACAAACAATGTTCCTATGCCTAAATGAAGATTACAATGAGATAACTAGGATTTGGAGAAAAGTTCATTAAAGAAAAGAACAAAGATACATTTAGTCCAGAAAAAGAGGCAAAAGCTACAGCAAATTAAGATGCACTGTAACACCTCTAACCCATATCCTACGCAAGAATAAGGTTACGAGGCATTACTGAACAATACATATCATTCACATACATTTATACAATCATAATCAAAATCAATTCAATCTATTCACATTGTTCCTTATATGGTCTTACGGGAGTGTTTCGGGACTAAGTCGCTAACATTTGCAAACTTTGAGAAACTTAGATAATTTTCCAACATTTAAGGGTCACACGCCCGTGTGAACAGACCGTGTGCCTCACACGGCCACCAGACACGCTCGTGTCACAGACCGTGTGAAAATAGAGCATACATACTGACTTGGGTCACACGTCTACCACACGCCCGTGTACTCTTCGAAATGGCCACACACGCCCATGTGCCAAGGCTATGTGCTTCACACGGCCACTAGACACGTTCATGAGTCTAGGCCGTGCTCAAGACTGACTTGAATTTCAAATTTTTCCCAAGGGAAACACGGCCGTGTAATATGACCGTGTGTCGCACACGGCTGAGATACACACTCGTGTCTCTGTCCATGTGGATAAAAATAGGCCATTTGCAAAGCCAATTTGCCACCCTTTTCTCATGCTCACCTAGCCAACAAAATGATACCATTTCCATTTACTATTAGGCAATCAAAACATACCAATTCCCACACATATCATACCATTTAGCATCAACTATTTCAACTACTCAATTTCACATTCAAAACCTACCAAAATATACCATTCCTCGAACATTAATACATCAACTAATAACTAATCAATTGAGCAACCACCTAGCTATATCAATAACCATGACAAATATGCCAATGTACATGGTAACTTATATACATCACATATATCATTTACCAAACACAAAATTTAAGCCAACTTAAATGGCCATACATACCAACACTTTCATCCAAAAGTAAGCCAAATCTCATGGCTTAAATTATAATTCAAAACATATCTTCAACTCACTAGCCTATACATGCCATATACCATATTTACAAGCATCCAAAAATACCAATAAGTAGTTGATAGTGTGACGATGGTTCCCGATAATCCCCGATATCCGAGTTAGCTTCGATAATCTATAAAACAAAGATAAATAACACACAGTAAGCTTCATAGCTTAGTAAGTTCGTACCAACAATACTTAACAGTTCATAAAATACAAATCATCAATTAGTAAACACTTAGTAGTTCTCATATCATCATTCAATTCTAAATCATGACCATTTATCGTGTATATATAAATTCATCAAGCTTCATACACATAGTATCAACTACCACATAGGTATCGTACGTACCTGTACTTTCCCGTATTTATTTATCTCATTCTCACCTTTTTGTTTAATACATTAAATCGCTCAGAAATCTTTCAATGCCTTAAGAACTCGCACACTTAGTGCATAGATGTTTACCAGAAGCTATAATGATGTCGCACACTTAGTGCCATCACATTAAACCGAAGCTATCTCGGTATCACACACTTAGTGCCACATAAAACTGAAACTATTCCAATTCGCACACTAAGTGTTGTATATAGCCGAAGCTATCTCGAAACGTACACTAAGTGCCAAACATAGTCGATTTGTCGTCGTACGCATTCGTAGTCACATATATACAATTTATACATTATTAAAGCATTAAAAACATAATTGTAACAATGCTTATCATTTACGAACTTACCTCGGATACTAAAACATCAAATTGAATCGTTTAGTCGATGACTTTGGTTTTCCCCCGATCTAGACCTGAATTCCTCTTTTCTTGATCTAGATATATTAAAAATTGACTTATTCAATCACATATTTATTCAATTTAATCCACAACACATATTTATACATTTTTGCACTTTAGCCCTAAAGTTACACATTTATTCAATTTAGTCCTTATTACTCAAATACACAAATTACTCAAAATTTAACAAAGCCCATGCTTAACCGAATTTCATGTAAGTCCCTAGCAGCCCAAAACTTCCATTTATTTTACAATTCAACCCCTGAATTTACACTTTTCTCAATTTAATCCCTAATTGACATTTTTATCGAAAAGCACTTTACAAAATATGTATATCAAACACCAAGCTTGCATAATTCATCATCAGACATTATAAAACTCAAGTATTCATCAATGACAACTCACAATTTCATCAAAAATTTTAGAAATTAAGACATGGGCTAGCTAGTACTCAAAGTAACGATCACAAAAACATAAAAATCATCAAAAACTGAGCTAAAATCATACATTAATCAAGCCAAATACTTGCCAAACCCTAAAGCTCTCTCAAACCTTATTTATTTCCTTAGTTTTGGTCAAAAAGATGAATAAATATGAACATTTGGTTTTGTTTTACTTTAATTATCATTTAATTAACAAATTACTAATTTATCCTAATAAATTAACTTAAAAAATTTCTAATGCATGTCCATAAATGTCCATTAACACAATCAATGGTCTAATATCAACATAAGGACCTCTCATTTAATGCCTCATAGCAAATAGACACTTTTAACTTATAGAATGCAACTTTTGCATTTTACGCGATTTAGTGCTTTAGTCAAATTAACCACTTAAACAATAAAATTATAACACGAAACTTTCACACATACATAATCACATGCTGTAAACACCAAAAATAATATTAAAATAATTTTTTGACCTCGAAGTTGTGGTTCCAAAACTACTGTTTTGATTTAGCTAAAACCGGGCTGTTACATGCACTATTGCTATCACTCAAGAATAAAGTAGGTTATATATAATTTGTATAATATATTTTTATTAATTCATATTTTATTAATAATTATATTAAAAATTTTATTAAATTATATGTTATTTTAATAATTTGTATTTAATAATAATTATGTTAAAATATGATAAAATTATTTTTTTATTTTTATTAAATTTTATTTAATAATAATCTTATTAAAATTTAATAATAATAACAATAACAATAACTTGTACCTAAAAAAAGTTTTGCTAAGGGTACGTTGGTAATTTAAGTCTTTTTCCTTATGTTATTATAATATCTATTCTATTCAACCAACCACAAAAATACTATTACAACTCTATTCCATTCCATTAAACCAAACAATTGAATTACTGATTACATCTCTATTTCATTACATCTCTATTCCATTACAGCCCTATTCCATCCACCCCAACTAAACGTGGTGTAAGTGATGGAAAACTTTAGTAGGATGCAACCAAATGTGGCATGATGACACATGACATGGCTATGTTAAGGCATAGGTCTTGGGAGTTGAAGTAAACCTGTACTGGGTAGATATCCTCAGGATTTTGTAATGGCCACATAAGCTTTCAGCCAAATGAGGTTCCAATATGGTGAGCTCTCTTTTAGCTCACTACTTTGGAACTCCAGGCAAGGCATGCTATATACGGGCAAGGTGAATTTTCATGGGTGATCTCTCCTTTTAAGTGGAGTGAGCTTGGTTATATATAATAATTGTCTCCCTAGTGGAGAGATATATTATGGAGTGACCTTTCCCAGATATTTGTTTGAAGTATTTGATTGAGTGGTATCATATTGTCTTTTGCAGAGAGATTTCTTTTCAATATTAGAAATCTTTCTTTTTTTTGTGGTTATTAAAGAAGTGCTTAGGAGTGTGTAACTTGAATCACATGTAACATCTATTCATTTTTGCTTTTGTGATATGTATTTAATGTGATATGCCTTATTGAAGCCTGGAACGGTGTGACTTTTGTCCCTTCACTTATTGTTGGTTGATTCGAGGGCCTTTTTTATCCTTTGGATTTTTTAAGAGGCATTTCATTTTAGAGCCTATAAGTATGGTCGTTTTATTTTTGAATTTTCAAGTTTTTTGGGAGTTTCTTTTGTTGATTATTTTTAGTTAAGTATTTTGACTTTTACTTCTACCTCATTTTATGGTTAGATTGTAGTGATTAGTTATTAAGTTTGTATGTTTTAGCTCTAAAGGTAGAGAAAACTGTGGAAGAGAAAGAATCGATCCTTCTCCCAACACTATTTTTTATAGGAAATTTGGTGTTCTTATAGTAGGCAATTCATGGGATTGTATCACTGAAGGAGAAACAATGGCGGTGCTAGGGCTTTTAGGCATTAGGTTCCTCCACCATAATTATACTTTCCTTGTCCCCTCTAGGGGTGGGAGAAAATAGGAAAGGGTTCTTTTTACCTTTACTTATTTCAAGACTAGGTTCCATCTTCCTTCTCTTTTTTAATTTATCACAACA
Source organism: Gossypium anomalum (assembly GCA_025698475.1). Taxonomy (NCBI): domain Eukaryota; kingdom Viridiplantae; phylum Streptophyta; class Magnoliopsida; order Malvales; family Malvaceae; genus Gossypium; species Gossypium anomalum. Next base: position 49,823,265 of record CM046963.1, read on the forward strand.
TTGGTTGAGTATGGAACCGCTCAAAGCTAACTGTTGAGAACTTCATGGTGTATCTTGCTTGCATTCTTCTTTTATTATAGGAGAAGGGGAAAGGTATCTAGCCTAGATTATTTTCAAACTTTGTATTGGCTCCAATATTCGAGCAAGCGACAGTTTGGAGATGTGTTATTTATGGCACATCACCATATTCCCCTAATTGAATTTGTATAAAATTTCTTGTATCTTGACCGATAAAAGTACTTTTTTATAACAAATGCTGCAGAAGATGGTTTCTTATTTCCCATGAGGTGGATGTTACCTTTGTCTAAATTTTGTAGCTATAAAAACAATTTAGATGGAAAGACTATATGGGATCAATATTTTCATAATAAAATTGGGAGCCTTTTGAAGGTAGGGAGCTTGTTGACTTTAAATAACTTTTGGTTGTACCAAGAGAAGTTCTAATGGAAACTTATGGCCGATAGTTGTTAAATATAACTTGGGCTAGATAATGATAGGTGAACCACTTGAGCCTCAAGGTTATGTGTGTCAGTATGTAGAAAGTTATGTAGTATTGAGACATAATTGTGATCCTTTAGACATTACACAAGGAGATCATCAAATGGTGTGGTAGTTGGCGATGTTAAAGATATCAATGAAAATGAGGTTGGTGTCTGTAACCGATGTCTTTTCTTATTATTAAGGATCAAGTATGAAATTTCTTGATAATGAAAGAGTCTTTGGATCCTTGCGAGTGATGGGTTCTATGTGTTGGTCAAAAAGTTGACTTTTTATTATGTTCTTTTTGTATTTGCAGTGAGTTCACCATCTATGCCAAGAGATAAGATAGACCACTCCATGATAATCTGGGAAAGTGGACTTGAGCAAAGTGGGTTTTCTCCAGATCATGCTCCCAAGAGGCCTAAGATTGATTCTTACGGTGAGAACCAACGTGAGAATTTTTATCTTGACACATCCATATTTAGGGGTATAACATTTCATGAAAGAGTGAATCTTCTTGAATATCTACTTTTGTTACTAGCTTGGCTTCTGAACAGAAGAAATAGTTGTTTTAGGGGTGATGATAATGCTTCTCTGATGAGGTTTTTCCCTTAGCGAGAGGATTTACGTCCTAAATAGTTTCCGCTAAATGTGTATTAGGTAGGCTTAATTGTAACAGCCCAATTTCGGTGAAATCGGAATAGTGGTTTTGGGACCATAAATTCGAGCCAAAAATAAATTTTATTTTTATTTTATTATATGATCCGTATTATATTAGAAATATCATGTGAAAATTTTGATAAGAAAATTTTACCGATTATGTGTTTAATTACGGGAAGGACCAAATCACATAAAATGCAAAAGTTGGATTCTAGTAGCTAGAAGGATCAAATAGCTATGGAGTTCAAAACTTAAGGTCCTTATATTGTAATTAGACCATTAAAGAAAGTATGTAGATATTTTGGCATGACTCATCCATGGAAAAATAAAAACAGGCTAAGCACTAAATTGAAAAGATGAAAAGTTATTAAATGACAATTTAATTGAATGAAAAAAAAGACAATTCCATATCATCTTCCCTAAATATTTCCATGGAAACCCTAGGAGAAAGGAAGAAGACTTATCAAGCCCCATTTTTAGTAATTTTGATATTTTTGAATCCGGGATAGTCTAATCTATCTATTTGAGGGATCAATTTGAGAAGTTATCAAAGTATGAAAAATGGATCATGGATGTACATGCTGAAAATTAGAAATTTATGGTAGAAAATGAAATATTGTTGATAGATAAACAACTTTTATAAAGTGATTTTTGATGAAAACATGATTTAGGGACTAAAATGTAAAGTTGTGAAATTGAAGAAAAATGCTAAAATTTTATGAATACATGTACTGTAAATTTTGTAATGGGATTTTGGTTAGACTTGGAATAGAGATTAAATTGCACAAATTTTATTTTCTGAGCTAGGGACGAAATGAGAATTTATGGAAAAGTTAGGGGCAAAATGGTAATTTTACCTAGGATAAAAATTGAGTTCACTTTAATATAAAATATGATAAATTGATGTTAAATTTACTCGTATAGATCCGGATAGACCAAATTCAGAGCTAGAACTAGGAAAGGAGGAAAATGTCGGATTAGTAGATTTATGTACACGAACATTTGTCGAGGTAAGTTCGTGTAGCTAAATTGTATATTTTTTATGCTTGAATTAAATGTTGTGTTTGTGAGTTGTGTAAATGCCATAAATATGTGAAATGATTAAACACTCGTTAAAGCCCGATAAATGAAAGTGCCTGATCAATTATAATGCCCGACTAATGATAAATGATAAAAATGTTAATTTTATGCTTGAGTTGAATGTGAACATTTGAATTGCATAAATGCATAAATATATGAGATTGACCACATGCTTGATAATGTTTGAAAGATGCTAAATTCCATTTGAATAAATGGAAAATTTGATGGATATGTAATTTCCGAAATGAATGAGGTCATGCATTTTTTACAGATAGGATTTAGCCCGGACGGGTAATCCAGATCAAGCTATTTAGAGCATATGTCATAAAGAGGATTTAGCCTGGACTGGTAATCCTGTTGTATACATGTGTGGCTCGAGAGTGTACTCTCTACTATAGTACCTTATGGGTACCATTAGACATGAATTGACAGATTCTGATTCGTACACCTCGATGTACTACCTACGTATCCATCAATATTTCAGATAAATTCAATGGGTAAAAGTTCTTGACATGAGAAGATATGAATAAGAAATGAGTTATTACACATATCAGCCTGAAATACATGAAAGTGACAATACGTGATAGTTGATATACAAAAATATGAAATGATGATATTGTATACGAAATTTATTTGATGAGTATGCACATCCTTGATTCTAGACTTGTACACCTTGAGTGTACTAATCGTGACCTTGATATTTCGAGTAATAGGGGTAAAGTTCTGATATGAAATTATCTAAACTCGAGATGAACTATTACGAAATTATACTTGTAATATAAAGAGATGATTTATACATGTTAAATGAATACATGTTGTGGAAAGCATATATGCATGGAAACTTGATTGTTGTTAAGCCCATATATATTTGTAAAGTTATTATGGATTATATGAATAATAAGGGTAATGAGGATATGTGTAGGGCTTAAGGGCAAATTGATTGAATATGCCTTATATATTTACCGCAAAATAGAATGAATGGTAAGTTAAGTACCATGTTATACGAACTTACTAAGCATTATATGCTTACTTAGTTTTATTTCCCTATTTTATAGTGAATAGGAAGCTCGTTGGATTGGAAGCTTGGCGGAGATCACTCACACTATCCATCGGCCTATGTCGGTACAAAATGGTAAATCAATTATGGTTGTAATGGCATGTATAGGATATATTGGCCATATTGGCATGTAAATGTAAATGATGTTTGTAATCTAGCTATTGGAATTGCTAATAATGGTTTGTTTAAATATACTTGTAATGTCAAACTATGATAGCTACATATATGTTAAGTAGTTGATCAAATCATGTTTAATACATTGATTGAACTAAGGTAAGATTGTAGACATGTATGCATTAAATGATATGTCATGATGAATGATGGAATTTTCTTGATTTGAATGCTTGAAATGGTTGGTATTTGGATGTGTAATTCAAGTGCAGGTCATGGGTGTGATTTTGGGTGAGAAATGAAGCTAGGAATGACTTTATTTTCTCCACACGGGCGTGTGTCTAAACCGTGTGTGACACATGGCATGTACATAGGCGTGTAGTTAGGCCGTGTGTCCTCTGCACCTTAATTTTTGAGAAACATAATACTCAAATAGAGCACACGGGCATAAACACGGTCGTGTGTCTCAGCCGTGTGTGCTACATGGCCTAGAACACGGGTGTGTGTCTTGGCCGTGTGAAACTTGCACCTAAATTTAAAATGAATTAATTAACCACACAGCCTAGCACATGGGCGTGTGGCACGGTCATGTGAACAAGTCAGAGAGTTACACGGGGTCGAACATAGCCTCCAGCACAAGTGTGTCCTAGGGTCACAAGGGTGTGTCCCTTGGACCACACGGCGTGTGAGCCCTGCACCTTGGAAAAATTTTAAAATGTTGCGAAAAATTCTTAGAGGTTCCGATTAAGTCCCGACTTGACTCTAATGCTCGTATTGGACCTCGAGGGTCTATTTACGGGACGTTACGAATAATTTTAGAATTTGAATAGTAACTTACATGATTTATCTATAAATGTTTCTGAAAGTTCCGGTAATTCTCTAAAATCCTGTTCTGAAAACGAATACAGGTTAGAGGTGTTATATTTAATGGTATCAGAGCTACAGTTTAGTTGGTTCTCAGACTGAACGTAGCGTATGTGGAGTCTAGAAATACATGCCATTATATAACCTGTGATAGTGTGATATCTTCCGACTCTGATGAAAATTGTTTTACGAATAGACAGAGATGCTTTCCAGCCAAGCTAATTTCGATAATGCTGAAAGTTATACTTGCAATGTTCGAGTAAAAATGTTGCGTTTGATAAAAGGGGACCTATAAAGGTATGAAATAAATGTTTTATAATGGACATGTTAATGATAAATGTTAAGTAATATATGTGTGTATTTATGAAAGTTGATTTTTGAGGCTTACGATCTCCACCCCCTTACTAGTATAGTGCTATACAATGAAATTCACAAGATTTATATGGATTAAGCTCATGAATGTGGAACTAAAGAGTTCAAAGGCTAAATGATTAATGATGTAGTCAGAATGAGAACGGATTTGTAAATAAAGAAGGTATTAAAAGAGATATCAGATTTTTCTGAAAATTATTCTGAATATGTGATGTCATTGTTAAGGAAGAAGTTATTCATGAGTAAACGAGTTATCCAGATATGATATTTACAGAACGAATTACCCAAAAATTCTTCCGAATTGACTCTTTCAATGAACTGAATAATGAAAGATTATTGATGACTTAATTAGTCAGTAGAATAGTGATGAAATTGCAAAGATATTTGAAGGCAGCTGTTATAATTGAGCATATTACAGCACATATCTCCTGGGTACTCTATAATTTCTATTATTCTCATAGGCATATGAAATAGTTCATGTTCAGATGAAATATTTTTCGTATTGAAAGGCTAGTAAATCATGATAGATGGAATTACTATAAGTCAGGTTAATTTATAAGCAGTATTACTTTACCTTACTTGGGTTTTCTAATTCATCATTATTGATATAAGATTTGAGGATAAGATTTATATGATGTTATTTTCTACTTCTACTAATTGAAGCCTTAAATTGCGAATATGCAAGTTATATTGTCTTTATTACAGTTGTTTCTACTAAGTATGCGTGATATTACTCTTCTGAATTTTCTCTGAAATATCATCAATTTCTTAATTATGTAAACGTGGGTTACTTGTAAAAGATATTCTTTGATCAGAGGTAAAATCATGAGGTATGGTGATAGAGATCACAAATTATAGAAATTGTATTACTGCATTGGTCATTATTGGGGCCACTTTCTGTTTTCCCTTTAAGTTGAGGTGCACTATTGATGTTGAAGTGTTACTTTATCTATACAGCTGAAATGTCAGTCATAATATTACACAATGATTTTAAATCTATCTGATGGTTATGGCTTTGGAAAAACTCAAAGCTTCAATGTTAATAATTGAAATAGCTACATTGATGACATAGTTATTACAGAAAAGATGTAAGAGTTGAATGGAATGATAAATATTAGTAACGTTTTGACCAGTTGGAAGCTATGTTGATCAAAGTTGATTAAAGTATTGATTCTGGTTCAGCCTGAATTGGGTAACGAATTTGTTATTACAGTGATGTATTATTAAATGAGATTAGACTGTGTTCTGATGCAGTAAGGCAAGGTAATAGCCTGTACTTTCAGACAATTAAAAACCAGTCAGAAAGAATTATTTGATACATGATCTAGAATCGACGGCTATTGTTTCTGTATTGAAATCTGATAACATTACTTGTTTGGTGAAAAATGTCATATATTCACCGATTATAAAAAGTTGAAGTATCTGATGTTGCTAAAAGATTTCACTTTGAGATAGCATATATGACTTTAATTGTTGAAAGATTATGGTTTGAAAATTGTATATCAATTGGAAAGAACGAATGTGGTTACAGATATTTTGAGTAGAAAATCCTTGTATACTTTGCAAGCCATGGATACCGATTATGATTGTATGATAATAGCTTAATTTTAGCTTAGTATAGAGCTAAACTGATGTTTCTACAACAAAACGGTGAAACTCAGAAAACTAATAATGAGTTGTAAGTTTAATGAATACAGTGTGAATTAATTTTTGATTCAGAATTTTAGAATAGATTTGATAAATTTCTGTTATTCAAAGACAGAGTTTGTGTACTGAAGAATTTAGGACTTTTACAAAAAATTTTACATGAATGATCATAGTAGTACTATGTCTATTTATCTGGAAAATGATAAAATGTATAATGATTTGAAAAAAATGTATTAATAGCTCGAAATGAAACGTGGTATTTCTAAATCTATGTTTAAATGTTGGATGTATCAGCAAGATAAGGATGAAACTTTCAGGATGATTATAGCAAGCGAAGATATTGAAATGGAAATGAGACAAAGTTACTATGAACTTTATATCGGGATTATACTTGTCGATGAAAAAGAAAGATACTATTTGAGTAATTGTCGATTTTTTGACGAAGCCTGCACATTCCATTATGGAATGAATGGATTTCACACTTGATAGATTGCTTGAATGATCTGTTTTTGAGATTGTCAGATTATATGATGTGCTAGCTTTTGTTATTTCTGATAAAATCTACAGTTCATATTTCGATTCTGAAACAAGTTACAAGAAACTCTAGGTATACAGTTACATTTTAGCACCATATTTCATTTGCAGATGGATGATCGATCTGAACATATAATTCAGATCTTGGAAAATATGCTTCGATGTTGTGTACTTGAATTTGAAGGTAACTGAGAAAAGTATTTTCTTTGGGTTGAATTTGCTTATTATAACAGTTAACAGTCAAGTACAAAATTATACTGTACGAGGCTTTATATGGTCACAAATGTAAAACTCCAGTGTTTTGGATGGAGTTCAGTGAGAAAAGATACATGTAGTAGGTTAGATTGTTTTAAACCGAAGAAAGATGAAGTGATCTCAGACAGTTTAAAAGTAGCATTTGATCGTTAGAAATCCGATGTGAATCTGAAATGAAAAGAAATGGAGTTTTAGATTGGCGACAAAATATTTTTGAAAGTTTTGCCATGAAAAAAATTTCTCCGGTTTGGCAGTAAAGGCAAATTAATTCTGTGGTTTAATGGGTCATATGAGATCATTAAAAAGAATTAGACCTGTTGCACAATGATTGGTATTATTATCAGGGCTCTAAAAAATTCACAATGTTTTATGTGTATATGTGTTATGACAATATCAATCAGACCTATCATCTGTTATTGCTTTGATGAATATTAAATTTAGCCTGACATGACTTACAGTGAGCGACTGGTTGAAATTCTGGCATGTGAAGTGAAAGAAACAAAAAATATAAGGGTAGCTTTAGTGAAAGTTCTTTGACAATGATATGATATACGGAAAGCTATCTGGGAGCCAGATGGAAACATGAGAAAGTAATGTCTGAATCTCTTTACTGGTAAAATTTTCGAGGACGAAAATTCCTTAAGGGGAGAGTTGTAATAGAATTTATTTTTATTTTATTATATGATCTGTATTATATTAGAAATGTCATGTGAAAATTTTGATAAGAAAATTTTACCGATTATGTGTTTAATTACGGGAAGGACCAAATCGCATAAAATGCAAAAGTTGGATGCTAGTAGCTAGAAGGATCAAATAGCTATGGAATTCAAAACTTAAGATCCTTATAAGATAATTAGACCATTAAATAAAGTATGTAGATATTTTGGTATGACTCATCCTTGGAAAAATAAAAAAAAGGCTAAGGACAAAATTAGAAAGATGAAAAGTTATTAAATGACAATTTAATTAAATGAAAAAGAAAAAAATTTCATATCATCTTCCCCAAATATTTCCATGGAAACCCTAGGAGAGAGGAAGAAGACTTATCAAGCTTATTTGGGTAAGTAATCAAGCCCTGTTTTTAGTAATTTTGATATTTTTGAAACTAGGATAGTCTAATCTATCTATTTGGGGGATCAATTTGAGAAGCTATCAAAGCATGAAAAATGGGTCATGGATATACATGCTGAAAATTAGAAATTTATGGTAGAAAATGAAACTAAATTGTATATTTTTTATGCTTGAATTAAATGTTTTGTTTGTGAGTTGTACAAATTCCATAAATATGTGAAAATGATCACATACTCGTTAAAGCCCGATAAATGAAAGTGCCCGATCAATTGTAATGCCCGATAAATGATAAATGATAAAAATGTTAATTTTATGCTTAAGTTGAATGTGAACATTTGAATTGCATAAATGCATAAATATATGAGATTGACCACATGCTTGATAACGTTTGAAAGATGCTAAATCCCGTTTGAGTAAATGAAAAATTCGATGGATATGTGATTTTCGAAATGAATGAGGTCTTGCATTTGTTGCGGATGGGATTTAGCCTGGACGGATAATCCTAATATGATTCCTCTCGAGCATATGTTATGGATTGTATTTAGCCCGGATGAGTAATTCAGATTAAGCTATTTAGAGCATATGTCATAAAAAGGATTTAGCCTGGACTGGTAATCCTGTTGTATACATGTGTAGCTTGAGAGTGTACTCTCTGCTATAGTACCCTATGGGTACCATTGGACATGAATTGAAGGATTTTGATTTGTACACCTAGAGTGTACTACCTGCGTATCCATCGATATTTCGGATAAATTCAACGGGTAAAAGCTCTTGACATGAGAATATATGAGCAAGAAATGAGTTATTACACATATCGGCCTGAAATACATGAAAGTGACGATACGTGATAATTGATATACGAAAATATGAAATGATGATATCGTATACAGAACTTATTTGATGAGTATGTACATCCTTAATTCTAGACTTATACACCTTAAGTGTACTAATCGTGACCTTGATATTCTGAGTAATAGGGGTAAAGTTCTAATATGAAATGATCTGAACTCTAGATTCACTATTATGAAATTATACTTGTAATATAAAGAGATGATTTATACATGTTAAATGAATACATGTTGTGGAAAACATATGTGCATGGAAACTTGATTGTTGTTGAACTCGTATATGTTTGTGAAGTTATTATGGATTATATGACTAACAAGGGTAATGAGGATATGTGTAGGGCTTGAAGGCAAATTGATTGAATATGCCTTACATAGTTGCTTCAAAATAGAATGAATGGTAAGTTAAGTACCATGTTATATGAACTTACTAAGCATTATATGCTTACTTTGTTTTTTTTCCCTGTTTTATAGTGAATCGGAAGCTCGTTGGATTGGAAGCTTGGCGGAGATCACTCACACTATCCCTCGGCCCATGTCGGTACAAAATGGTAAATCAATTATGGTTGTAATGGCATGTATAAGATATATATTAGCCATATTGGCATGTAAATGTTAATGATGCTTGTAATCTAGCCATTGGAATGGCTAGTAATGGTTTGTTTAAATATACTTGTAATGTCAAACTATGGTAGCTACATATATGTTTTGTAGTTGACCAAATCATGTTTAATACATGGATTGAAGTAAGATAAGATTGTAAACATGTATACATTAAATGATATGCCATGATGAATGATGGAATTTGCTTGATTTGAATGCTTGAAATGGTTGGTATTTGGATGTGTGATTCAAGTGCAGGTCATGGTGTGATTTTGGATAAGAAATGAAGCTAGGAATGGCTTTATTTTGTCCACACGGGCGTGTGTCTAGACCATGTGTGACACACGACTGAGTACATAGGCATGTAGTTAGGCCGTGTGTCCCCTGTACCTTAATTTTTGAGAAACAGAATACTCATAATAGAGCACACGGGCAGTGACACGGGCGTGTGTCTGAGCTGTGTGTGCTACACGACCTAGAACACGGGTGTGTGTCTTGGCCGTGTGAAAGCTGCACCTAAATTCGAAATAAATTAATTGACCACATGACCTAGCACACGGGCGTGTGGCACGGCCGTGTCACAAGTCAGTGAGTTACACGGGGTCGAGCACAGCCTCCAGCACGGGCGTGTCCTAGGGTTGCACAGGTGTGTCCCTTGGACCACACGGGCATGTGAGCCCTGTACCTTGGAAAATTTTTGAAATGTCGATAAAAATTCTTAGAGGTTCCGGTTAAGTCCTGACTCAATTCCAATGCTCGTATTGGACTTCGAGGGTCCATTTACGGGATGTTATGAATGATTTTGGAATTTGAATAAGATTTATCTGTAAACGTTTCTAAAAGTTTCAGTAATGCTTTGAAACCCTGTTCTAACGACGGATACAGGTTAGAGTTGTTACAGTAATTGTGGGCTCCTAATGAATAATTGTGAAATTGGATTTCAATCCGAAGCTTTGGATTGAAAGTTATGTTTGTCCTGGATTTAGGGACTAAATTGAATAAATTATAAAATATACTTAATTTTTTAATTGGTTCTGATCTGAATGGAAATTGATAATATTATATGTTTTATTATTTTATTTAGCTAACTTTGACACAGAACTATCGAGAGGGAAAGAGAAATCGAAAGTCAACGACGAATAGCTCAAAAATTTGGTTTGTATTTTTATGATTCAGGAGTAAATTATTTTCTACATATGCATGTCATTTTGCATTATATAGTGTTGAGGTGAGTTGTTATTGGATTTTTTAATTAAATTGCTTTGATTGAGATTGATTATCAAGATAGGGACTAAATTGAATAGAATGTAAATTTTATGATTTGATTGATAATTGATCATTTGGTATGAAATTGAGTTAAAAAATGTATTATGTGATGAATTGATGACTAATTAGACATGATAAAGTATTATTTGAACTACTTATAATGAATTCAGAAATTTGGTTACCCTATTAACTATTCGAACTGAGTTGGGTATAGTTAGCATGCATAGGGTCAGATTATTGATTGAAAACCATAATTTCTAGGCAACTCAAGGTGGTAGATTGTTAACATAGAGTCATCATTTTTGAGCAATCCGGGGTGATGGATTGTTCAGACTGAGAAAACCTTCGTTGTTGAGCAATCTAACATGGCATTATGTACATGTATAGCATCATCGTTTTCTTACAACCCAGGGTGACAAATACGCATATATGTTCTGAGTCTGTGTCTGGTTAATAAGGTTATAAACTTGAGAATTGATTAAATTATATGTAAATATAAAAATGGAATTGAAATGAAATATGTGACAACATGTGAAATAAATAAAAAACGAGTCCTGGGGGCCAAATAAATAAGAAAAAGTCAATAGGCTCGAGATTAGTTGAAATGCTTAAATGAAATCAAATATCTACATATGTGAATATTGATTTTAGGAAATGAATAAGAATGGTACATGTAATGGCATTATGAATTGGTTAGGTATCATGTCATAGGAATGGTTTTTGGTAAGTTGATATGTTCAAATGATGTTTTTCATGCCTATATTGTACTATAAGTTGCTGGTATAAACTTATATAAGATTATTCTATGAATTTCAATTGGGTTGAATGTATGCAGGTAACAGTTCAGTTTTGACCCTAGTCGGAATAGTGGTTTCGGGACCACAAATCTGAGTCTAAAAAATATTTTAATATTATTTTTCGTGTCTGTGATATGTGAGTTTATATCTGTGAAATTTTGTGCTTTAATTTGTCTGTTTCTGCGAGTAATTATGAAAAAGGATTAAATCGCGTAAAGTGTAAAAGTGGAGTGCTAGATGTTAAAGCACCTATTTGGCTTGGCTTTTAAAAAAAAGGTCCTTGCATGTCAATTGTACCATTGAAAGCATGAGTGGACAATTATGACCTTAATATAATGGTTTATTAATGGTTTAATTAAAGGGAAAAAAGGGAAAATGGCTTTTAATGTGTAATATAATAAAATAAACATAAAATGGCCATGCATTTTCACCTTGTTCAGCCGAAAATCAAAAGAAAATAAAAAGGAGAAAGCCACTTAGGGTTCGACTAGCTTAATCCTTGATTAAGGTATGAATTTTTGTCCGTTTTTTATAATTTCTGCGTTTCTATGATCGTTGCTTCGTGCTCTTCAAAACCCATGTCTGAATTTCTATTTCTGTTAAAGATTTCATGAAATACCATTTTTGATATCATGAGTTTTATGATGTTCTTGGATGAATCATGAAGGCCTGGTAGATAATTTATAAGTTGTCTTTGAATTTTAATGAAATAGAGCTATTTGGGCTAATTTGTAAAAATGAGGTTTTAGAGGACTAAATTGTGAATTAAAAATGTTGCATGGGCTTATATAGAAGCCATGAAAATTCGGCTAGCCCTTCTTGCAAAGAAATTTTACATATTGGTGATTTTGTGAAAAATAGACTAAATTGTCATAGTGTGAAAATGTAAGGGCTAAAATGTAAAGTGCCCTAAATATGTGTATATGGATTAAATTGAATGAAATGAATGATTGAATGGTTGAATTTGTAATAAACAAAGAAAATCAGACTTAGATCGAGGGAAGTCCAAAATAGTTAAATAGTCAACTCGTTTTATCCGAAATCCGTCCGAGGTAAGTCAAATTACAATTACATGTTAATTGAAATAAATTCTGTACATATAAACTGTAATCTGTATTGGATGGCCTTGAGTGCCTGATGAATATCTTTGGAGTAAAGTATGATAATATCTGAAAAGCTCTACATGCTTCTGAGAAAAGTTGACATCTGTCGAAGATATCGTATAAGTCTGTGTCTGGGACACAGGCCTCGATTAAGATTTACGTATAAGACCATGTCTGGGACATTGGCATCGTATCTGATTTCGTGTAAGACCCTATCTGGGACAGATTGCATCGATAATGAATTACATATAAGACCACGTCTGGGACGTTGGCATTGTACTTGTTTATGAGTATCTGTATCGTTTCTGACCTGTCTGATGATAGCATACGAAATCTGAGATTGAGTATATGAAATGTATAACCTATGCGGGTACGTTTGTATCGTACTAAGTCTCTGAATATGAAAGACTCTGTTCTGTGAAATAACTTTGAATTCTTATTATTGATTTTACTTATATGTTTAAATGGATGGATTAGCTGTATTTGACTTACTAAGCTCTTTGTAGCTTACTCTGTGTGGTTTTTGTCTGTTTTACAGTTATCGTAGCTACTGAAGGCTCAGGATAGTCGAGGATTGCCATCACACCGTCGAACTCTTTTTGGTACTTTTGAAAGTGTTAATATTTTTAAGTATGGCATGTATAGGCTAGAATGGGTTAGTTTGTAAATTTGATATGTATATATATTATGCCATGTCAATTGGCTAGCAAATGATAAGTATTGTGCATAGTTTTGTGTATGTTTGTGATGTGCCATATTCTAATGAGAATTGGTTATCTTAAAGCATGAATTTGGTTAAAATATTGGTATGAATGTTATGTATTATTGCTTGTAACATTTGACCCAAAAAGGGGTGGCAAATTGGCTTAAACCAAGCCGGCATTGTGCCACACAGTCAGGGAACACGGGCGTGCCTTGTGGCCGTGTGAAAAAGTCAGTAGCTAGCTAAATTTTACACGGTCATGGCACACTACCGTGTCTATTGGCCGTGTGAAAAAGTCAGTATAGGACCTCTTTATGGCACAGTTGGATCACATGGGCGTGTCTTGTACCCGTGTGAGTCACACGGCCTAGTTACACGGGCGTGTGACTTTGTTAGTTTTGAAAAGTTTGATTAAGTTCTGAAAATTTTGAATGGGTTCGATTTAGTCCCGACCTTCCCTAAATGTATGTTTTAGGTCTCATAGACCATCTTAATGGATGAATTGTTGATGAATGCTTATGTATTAATGTTATCTGATATCTGTGAATCTGTGTTGTTCTGAAATGCTCTGTCCGTCCAGTGATGTCCCTTACCTATTCCGGCGACGGTTACGGGATAGGGGTGTTACAATGCATATGCTTTAAATTTTGTTTTGGTTTGAATCATAGATCAAACTGTTGATCCAGCATCCTAGAATCAATGCCCAACTCAATAAAGTTTTTATAAGTTTTGTTTTGGTGTCAAGTAAGGCATACCTTGGTTTGTAAAGGTTGATGTGTGAACTTTGTTAATAGAATATAATATGCAAATGGATCCAATTATGTTGGAAATGGTATGAAATGTTTTAAATGCCAATGACTTAGGTAAATAGGTATGTGTGTTGAAGGTTGGGAATGAATTGGTGCACCATTGATCAATATGTTTTGTTTATGTTTGACGTATACAGGTTGTATGTTTTAGCTGGAAATGTGGTTGGATGCGCTTGAAGATTTGTTTGAAAGGTGCAAGCTGAAGTTTTGTTTGGGAATTGCAAAAACAAAATGTCAAGTCGCAATGCCGGGTGTATGTCTTCATGATGATATTAGGTCACCATGCCACGACACGGCGTCTAGCATGGGTCATTCAAGTGTGTGTAAATAATGACCTAATACTCTCTTTATATAGTGAGAGTTTAGAGAGTCCAACTATTGTTAAACTTAATCACTTTAATATTAAATTAATATAATATTTATCAAGATAAATATTAAATTTAATTTAATATTAAATCTTATTAAAAAAATAGAATGTTTATCTACAAGATAAACATTAAATTAAATTTAATATTAAGATAATCACTTTAATATTAAACTAATAAAATACTATTAAGATAAGTATTAAATTAAATTAAATATTAAACTATTAAAATAATATTATTTTTGGAATAATTAATCTGAAATCAAATTCTCTAGTAGAGTCTTAGTAGGAATGTAACTCTTACACTGCTCAACCACCGAAGACCAACTGCCACCGGCCACTGGGACACCACCGACGCAGCTGTCGATACTGCCATATCCGGTGTGTGACCCCTTACGGCACCCCAAGCTGGTTGCCGTCTTGGTCCGGGTCAATGACGACCAGACCTGTTACGTCTAGCCACTGGTTGGACCGTCAGCTCGGTTTCACATATCGGGCTCGGTTTGACCAATTTTTGGGTCTTGTCTCAGTTTTGGGCTCTCGTGCCCAATTTACGATCTCAAGTCCAATTATCAAGTTCAAGTATCTATTGGGTCAATTGTCTGACTTGAAAATTAACTTCCAAAAATATCATATTAATTTTAATTAATTTGATTAATTTAATTTTACTTGATCAAAATTAATTTTTCAAAAAATCATTTAGATTTTCCAAATTAAGTTTTCAAGAAAATTCTTTAATCAAATTCTCTAGTTGAACAATTCTCGCGTCCACCTAAATTAATTCCACATCGAATAAATCAACTCAATTAAATTATTCCTAAAATCGTAGAATTTTTTTCTGATTCAAATGCAATTCGATCGAGCTTTTGTTGAGCTAGCTGAGGGACCAATCGGACATATACGATTAGGCTCTAGTGATTGCAATTATGTCCAGAAGCATCTTTCTGATAATTCACAATTACTTATTCATGGAGTCAGTCCACAAGAAGTACCATGATTCAAAACTCCTTATTGTATACTCTTTATGAAAGCAATTCATCCATCTGTTTTGTCCAATAACCTCGTCATGTGTGTGTTACCCTTATATGATATCCTTGATTCCTTTGATTAAATCCATTCACTCAATACAATCTTATTTTATCTCATTATCACCATTATGTCTTCTTAATGATTAATATGACCACTGTCACCAAATGATTGTGATAAATTGCTATTCGAGAACAAGCAACCAGTGGCCATGTTCCATATTTATCAATCCACACAATGCCAATGAGAGGATATCATTAACTCTTTAATTGAGCTATGAATTTCACTGTTGCTAGTAAAGCCATGCTATTCACAATTCATGTACCCAGCATACTAATTATGGGTTCGATCGTCTTTAGAGCATAAGCCTCAACTTATATCAAAGCACATGAGTTGCATACACATGGTCAATGACTAACTCAGGATTTAGGTAAATCACACTATGAACGTCACAAGTGAGTTAATTCACAAACGGATTCAAAATTAATTCATTTTGGGTCTAGTCCAATGTATCATTCTACCAATGAATACATCTATGTCTCTACTCGTAGAGTTAACTGCTCTGATAGCCAAGACTAGCCATTTCTCTAATTGGAATTGTAGGCGACATAATAATCATTCTCAACATTTGAATTAAATGCCCACTTTGATTCTTTTATGGGATTACGGACTCATTTAGATTATCTACTTAGATTATCTACTGAAGTAAGTTGTCTTTCTCGCAATGTAAACGTTTTTTACAATGCCACTTATCTTCAGTTTGAACTTTAGACAATCAATGAGCTAATATTAGCTTGTCACAATTTCACTATGCATGAAAAATATAAAAGACAGAAAATATAAAAGACATAATAGTGAAATGTGAAATTAACTTTATTTATTTATTCATCGTTCAAATAAATAGAAAATAGTTACATGTTTACTACAATATGGACACATTTCATCGACGACTTTCATTAGTGCCCGAGGAGCTTACAATTAATACATGACTTTCATTGATGACTATTTTCGATATGGATATGTTTACCTAATTCACCGCAAAAGCGAAACCTTTGATAAAATTTGAGAGTTTCGTGCTAAAGTGGAAAAACAATTAGGTTTATCTATAAAGAATCTTCGGTCTAACCGAGGTGGGGAATACTTGTCCGACGAGTTCTTAGGATACCTTATAGAGAATGACATTTTATCTCATTGACTGTGCCAGGCACTCCACAGCATAATGGAATAGCTGAGAGAACGAATACAACCTTGTTTAACATGGTTCGTTCAATGTGTGGATTAATAATTATGGAACGTGGCCACGAGTTGCTTGTTCTCGAATAAACAATTTATCACAGTCATTTGTTGACAGTGGTCATATTAATCATTAAGAAGACGCAATGGTGACACTGGGATAAAATAGGATTCTATTGAGTGAATAGATATAACTCAAAGGAATCAATGATATCATATGAGAGTAACACACACATGACGAGGTCATTAGACAAAGCAGTTGGATGAATTGCTTTCATAAAGAGTATAGAATAAGGAGTTTTCAATCATGGTACTTCTTGTAGACTGACTCCATGATTAAGTAATTTTGATTTATCGGAACAACGCTTCTGGACATAATTGCAATTACTAGAGCCTAATTGTATATGTCTGATTGGTCCCTCCGCTAGCTCAACAAAAGCTCGACCGAACTTCATTTGAGTCAAAAGAAAATTCTATGACTTTGGAAATAGTTTATTTGAGTTGATTTATTCGATGTGGAATTAAATTGGGCGATCGTAAGAATTGTTCAACTAGAGGATTTGATTAAATAATTTTCTTAAAAAATTAATTTAGAAAATCTAAGTGATTTTGGAGAAAATTAATCTTGATCAAGTAAAATTAAATTAATATAATATTTTCAGAAATTAATTTTCAAGTTAGGCAATTGGCTCAATGAGTAATTGAACTTGAAAATTGGACCTGAAATCGTAAATTGGGCTTGGGAACCAAAAACCGAGACCAAGACCCAAAAACAAGTCGAACTAGGCCTGATATGTGAAACTAAACCGATAGTCCAAAGGTGACTGGACCGGACCGGTTAGGCCGTCACTAGCCCGAACCGAACCGACAGCAATTGAATTAGCTTGAGGTACCGGCGACTACGGCGACGACATTTCAGTGGCTGGAAAATGGTCGACGGTTGTTGGTTTTTGGTGATTAAGTAGTGGAAGAATTACACTCCTACTAGGGCTCTACTAGAGAATTTGATTTCACATTAACTATTCAAAAAATAATATTATTTTAATAGATTTAATATTTAATTTAATTTAATATTTATCTTAATAGTATTTTATTAATTTAATATTAAAGTGATTATCTTAATATTAAATTTAATTTAATGTTTATCTTATAGATAAGTATTCTATTAATTTAATATCAAAGTGATTAAGTTTAATCATAATTGAACTCTCTAAACTCTCCCTATATAAAGAAAGCCTTGGATCGTTATTTTTCATACACTTGAATTCAAAAGAAAGTTGTAGAGAGAAAATTCGCTGAAGAGGTTATTTCAGAAAATTTCTAGAGATATTTTTCTTATTTACAACTTGACCCAAAAGTTTAGAGAAATTGCAAAATTACCTCACTAGTAATTTTTGTTAAAAATTTGCTGTTTCAAAGAGAGCCCACACTTGACAGACGTGAGCTTGAGGATAGCGGAGAAGACTACTTGATCGAAGCGTTCATCCTAGACTAACCGAAAATGTACAATTTTGATTAAGTGTTTATTACTTTAGATATCACAACCAAGTTCTTGTTTTAGAATTTTTTTTTAAAAAAATTTGGTTTTTCCCTAGATTTATTTTCCGCTGTGTTTTTCAAACCTGATTTTCCAATGGACAGGTCAGTTGTAATATAATTTGTACAACGGGGTATAAGAATACTCTGAGGATCAAACCCACTTGAGTCAATGATTGAGTGAATTCTAGCTAAAAACATGCAAATAAAGAGTTTAAACAACTACTCACTAGATAGAATAGCACGACAGGTAATGAAATTGAGAGTAATTAAACTAATTAACTAACTAATTAACAAAAAGACTAAATCGTAAAGCATGCAAAGTTATAAAACTATCATGTCAATAACGAACGATGGTTGGTTGACTTCAATGTGGTTCGCTAATAATCGAATTAGGGATCTAAATTGCTTAAACTCCTAAAGTGACACCATTTTACCTCTCGATCTCAACTTTCTCAAATTAGACTAATTAGTTTGATTTATCTCTCAATCTCACTGAATAACCCGAGACTAATGAATTGGTGCACAATAAGATTACCTCTCAGTCTCACTTATCTTGATTTACCCTTAAGTACATCAATCCTGAGTTTTGAGGTTCATTTAATTTAGTCCCTAACCCAAAAATTAGTTTACCCACATCTCCATTAACCAACCCCCTAAGATTTAGTTACTCATTACCATATTAAAGCTAGAAAACATCAAAGAAACAACTAAAGAAGCCATTAACATAAAACTCATTAAAAAGATAAAAGTTTGGATTTTTCCTTGGAAAAAGGTAAAGGCAAACAACTAGTAGCAAAATAAATCACCAAGAACACTAAAGTTAAGATTTTTGACAGATGAAAGGAAAGAAAATTGAAATAACATTAAACTAAAGACTAAAATGTGATTACAACCAAGTTTCAAGTACTAAACATGCAAATAAACCTAAGCTACAATATTAACAAATTTAACTAACACTAAGAAAGCAAAGAAATTGCATAAAATTAAAACTCTAAGCTATGGAGAAGACCAAACCCTAAAGAAAATAAAGAGAAAAACTGAGGAAAACTATCCTAAAACTTGTGTCTAATGTCTCATCTCTCTTTTCAGTTAAATTTTAGCTTTTTTTAACAACAATTTTGACCCATTTTTCTTAACCAAAATGCCCCTTAACATGTCTTTTTGATTGGTGCTTCAATTAAACAAGGACTACTACTGCATCAATTTTTATCCCCTCACGACAGTGATATTGCAATACCCATGACTTGGATAACGCGATATCGTCGGCAATTTCAAAATGGGGGTTCCCTTTGAAGGTTAGGTATCATGATACCCAAAAAGGATATCGTGATACCACTATAAGTGGTCTTTAATCTTCTCTTCATTTTAGGACTATTGAGGGTATCGTGATACCCATGCTTTGATAACGTGATACCCCCTCCTCGGTGATGTTTTCACTCGAAATCGACCACCGTTAAGTTCCTACAATACTCAATCAATCGTTAGGGTCCAAATGGCGCATTTGACCAATTTAGGTCTCAAAATGAGTACAAAAATACATTAAACACTTATTAAATAGAAAATCTAAAAACTACGCTAAACTACGGAAATACACTAATTTGATTGAAAACTAGCTTTTTAAGTATAACAGGGAAGCATATTTTGACACATCAAATTAGGACAAATCACTCCGGCAACGAATATGGAACCTTATAGCTCAGATCTGACAATCGGGTTGGGTATAGGATGTTACAAGAACAAAGTCCTTCCCATGTTTTGAGTTGTTTCAAACCTAAAGAATTGTACTCAGTTTTGAACACCTTTGGACATCTAGAGACTCTTTTAAAATGTTTTCAATATGATTTAAAATGTATTAAAAATGAATTTTGATTATTTGAATTGGAAAGAACGAAAATGATGGTTTTTGTATTGAATTGGAAAGAACGAAAATGATGGTTTTGTATACTTTTGGGAAATTAACTTATTATTAAATTTAAAATATTATTTTGATTAATTAAATGGATAAATTAAACTAGTAGTCACCTACCTAGGTTATTATTTTTGTCACCCAACTATAAAAAGATACAAAATAATCACACATCTATAAGTAAATTTCTTTCTTGGTTACCCAACCTTGCAAAGATATAAAATGGTTACTCAATTATTCAATTTTATCTTTTTTTTGTCACCCAACTATCTTAAATTTTTAGGTGTTTTCATTTTTACACTAGCCGGCTGGTAATCATAAAAGACAAAATTGGATAATTGGATAACTATTTTGTAGCTTTTCATAATTGAATGACTAAAAAAAATTAGGAATAGTTGGATAATCATTTTATAACTTTTCATAGTTGGGTGACCTCTATTGTAGTTTACCTTAATTAAAAGTATTAATTTGTTAACTTAATTTTTTACAACTTTTTATGTAAACTAGGATTTTTTTTTCCTTAAATTATCCACTTATATAACGTTTATACATTTCTATAATTTTCCATACAATTAATATTTAAACTTGACCAACTCAAATTGAATATAAAAGATCAACTATCTAAACCCGTCCAACCTGATCCCCAAATGACCTAAACAAAAATACCTGAACATGAGATAACTTCAAAAGAAGTGACCCAACCTCCAGGGTCAAGCTTAAAAATTTCAGTGCCTAATAGAAACCCAAATATGATACCATGAAACCAAAAATACTTCGAATATGAAATAGCTCAAAAACATTAAAAACCTGTATTTAACCAATTCAAAACAATTCAACCCACCCAATTCACGAGACTAGATTCATAGATTGGATTAGAGATAAAAGCAACATTTAATACTTGATTTGATAATTTTTTTCAACTTGATCTCGAAATTTTTTTTATTATCTAAATTGGTCCTCAAACTTAGATTTCATCAGTCTAGTCCTTTAATTGATTTTTTAAAATTATATAAAATTCTTAAAATTATAAAAAAATTCAGATAGAATAAAATTATTTAAAAAAAACTATAAATTTATACAAATAATAAAATTTGTTAAAACACTGACTTTGTTTTTTAGAAAAAGAGCTTCAGTTACGCCAAATTCAAAACTCACACCACCAACTCTTCACTGATTCTTTCTCTGCATTGCCCAAGAAAAATCTGGTTTTGTCCATGGCATTCGCATGTTTGAAAATTTGCCAACATCAAGTTTTTGTTGCGAAGAAGGCCCTGAATCAGCCCTTAAAAAGGCAAAGGCTTGAGATGAAAGGAGCCAGGACCTGCGGGTTGTTAGGGGATGTGGTGGATATGAATTGGAAAAGTGGGGTGATGAAGATTTAGCAGTTAAGTTTACAAGGTTCATGCATGACGAGAATTCAATTATTGACAATTTCAAGCTTTTTAAAAAGAAAGGGCTAAAATCTAATGCACCAACAATTCATTATATTCATAACCTTCATCCAACACAGCTTACGACAAGATCTTAAAGAAAAATGGCTTCGACAAAGACTAGCAGCAAAAAACTACACAATCAAACCCTAAACAAAGCTTATAAACGACAGGAAATCCTTTTTCAACATTCAAGCAACACGTTCATTAGATTGAAGTAAAGTAAATGACATTCACATACCAAAAATTACTGTCCAAGTTACAATCGTCCTCAGTATTCCCACTTCTTCATTTCCATACCATCAGGAGGACTTCCTTCCACCTTCTTTGCACCAACTTCTTTCCAATTTGTTGATAGCACTGTCCCATTAGACTCCACCTACAGTGCACACCACCACAAAATCAGAAGGCACACAGCAGATGAACCATTATACCCACGCTTGAGATCATGTCCTTTAGTTTTTTGTCCATTATATTTCAATACCTATCATTCTTATGTGTAGGATCCGCTTATGAAACGTGTAAATCATGAATAATGATTAAACTTGTATTGCATTGCAATGGGTAGCAAAGTAATGGAGGGAGTTTAACCCTATAGTCACCGCACACTATCAATTTCTTTATCCAATGCCCGGAGTTTAGCATATTGCAGAGAAGAATGAAGATAATCTCTTGGATTAAAATATCTTACAAAAGATTTTTGCATGGCCCTTCTTGTGTCTTCATCCGCATCCTTATAAATGTCCCGGAAAAATTTGTTCAAAGCCGCATCACCATCCAGCTTTTCATCTTTCTCCTGCAAAGCAGCCAAAAGAGACATGTTAATCATTGATTATATCCCACAATTTCCACGGGGTAAGTTGTCCCTCCCAAAAACACAAAAAAAAAAAAAAAAAAAAAGCTTGATGCTCGACGTACCTCCTTCTTTACTTGAGCTTCAATTTTATCCCAATCTACCCTTTGGGGTTTGGAGGATGGGTATGATGGTCGTTGACTTGCAGAAACTACAAAAGCAAGATATAGTTTATGACCACGAGCACATAAAACAATCTGCGACTTGCCAAATAATTCAATAGGAGAAATTTTCAAGCTTCATGCAGCAGAATTATTAGAAAGCTAATTAGCACGGGCATTCAAAGATGAAACCAACCAAACAAAACTAGAGAAGAACCTCAGTTATAAAAGCGTCCACATAGAAAAACCCAATAACTTATGGGTATAGATATGCAGGCAAAAAAATACCACTGCACATTTTACACTTCAAGATCCCCGTATTGCAGAACAGCAAATAGCTATGGAAATGTTTGAAACCAAATGAAAATGAAATTTATTTAATGCAAGCAAGATACAGAAAATTTTATTTGCAAATAACATAATTCAAGTGGACCTTATAAAATTTCATAAAAATCAAATATTCAGAACACTAGCTTAGCAACTAAAATTTGGTTTCAAAGTGGAACTTACCAGCAAAGGGTGTTGATAATTTATGTTAGACCAGTGAATATATAATTTTAAACTACTATTATGTTGCACAGTACCAGCCACACAGGGCTCACAAAGGAAACAGACAAGTCGGTATGGCATGCAAAAGTAGCTTGGATGTGTATCCGCTACGATAAAGACACCATGCTAAAGTGATCGACTTACCAGAAGATACATTAACCCTTTGGGTTATAGCAACTTCCCTGCTGAATTCAAGAGATGTCCAATGAATGGGTTCAGCTTTTGCTAGCCTAATCTCAACTTTGGTTGACAAAACATCATATCTGCACTTCTCAGGTATTATCTGTTCAAACAGAGCCAAACACCACAAAGAAAAAAGAAGCATCTAAGCAGGAGATACAATCAGATGGGAAAAGATTCAACAATAATCTGTTTGTCAACATTGAACAGAAAAGCAATCCACACATAAAATATATATATATATTCAACTATTGCAGCATTAATTAGAGTTTCTACGCTTGAGGCTTTTCCCCAAAAGAAAATGACATACTTATGTAGCATATTACTCTTAAAAGCCAGAAACTTGACAACATGAATTTCATGTGATACCTTTGCAAATAAACGAGGTTGGAAATGATATGCCTCCTTACCAGGAGCATTGATAGCAACACTTAGCTGCACAGCAACAAAGAAAGCATATCTTTAGCCTAAATTTAAACAGTACTTTTGAACACGCAAGGGCAGAGACACAAAAAGTAAAACAAATACAGAGGAATCAATGTGCAACTTACTATTTGTTCACCATAATCTACTTTAACACAATCATGCGGTATTCCTTTAGCAAATATTGTGACAACCACTTCCTCTGGTTTCTGGTAAAATTCATACCTGCACAAATATTTTTAACCAAATCAACTACATATCATCAAATGTACAAAGCACCGACACTAGAAAAGTGCATGCATAAACACAAACCTGTACACTGGCTTGGGAGGCGCAGCCTTAATCTCTAGATTAGGCTGATCCTTGTCCAGCTCAATTTCTTTTGCAGGTACATCATTTTTAGCCAATGCTTCTGGTGTCTGCATTGATAAATCACCAGTTTCTTCTGAATGACCACAAAAAAATTCATTAGTAAGATAATGGATATTGTTATTAAGGCAAAGAATATGTCTGATGCATGGGCAATTATTGTAGATAAATTTATCCCTTCCTAAAAACCCCTCTTCAAGGCAATACCTGCAATTCGCTCTTCACATTCTTTTATCAACTTGGAAAATCTTGACTCTGCAGGTGCCAAAGCAGCGCCAGTCTCCAGCGCAGACTTAGCAGTTTGATACTCTTCAAGCTTCATGCAGGCAGTGCTGCAGGCATAGATTTACATATCGTTATAAAGGGTTATGCATGATACATGAACATTAGTGTTTGGTAAGAAAAGGCAAATACCAATTTAACTATTTAATCTATTATCAGTATTTTGTATTGATAATGTTCATCCTATTCTGAACCGCTCGGGAATTCTGTTATGCTATATTTGGGAGCATGAACTTGAAGATTTGGATTTCATTTTCTGTACAAATTGCAATAATAGAATGTACTCGTATTGTATAAATTAATTAAATCCAATATTATTATATATTTATAAGGTATGAAAACATGAATTTCAAGTTCAAGAACATCTATAGACATTTCAAATTCACCACTAAAGTAAATAGGCATCCAACAAAAACATGAAATTGAAAAATATTCAACAATGTTATATTTACATGTGTTTTATTACACAATTACATTATTTTTAAAAAAAAAAAAAAAAACCTACTTATCAAATCCAAGTTCCCAAACACAACCTTAGTAGCTATATCAAAGGCGTGATAGAATCAGCTGATTTTAATGCAGGAATTAGCAGATTGTGCAAGGCCAAAAGGAGATAAATAAATAAAGCAGCGAAATTATCAAGCTAAAGAAAAGAAAAGTAGGCATTTGGAAAATATACTAACGCTTTACGCAAATAAGCTTTAGACATGGAAGGATCCAACTCAATCGCTTTGTTCGCATCCGCCACAGCCTCTGCGCCAACAAAATTGCAAAAAAAAAAAAAAAAAGACAATTAAATACTCAAAAGAAATTATATAAAAGCAAGATGGAATGGGGAAAATAAGGGAAATACCAGGGAGATTATTGAGTTTGATGTTGGCTTGAGCACGGTCAGCATAGAGCTCGGCGTGTTTAGGATTAAGTTGGATGGCTTGAGAGTAGAGATGGAGCGCAAGCTCGAAGTGGTCATCGATGAAGGCTTCTTTGGCTTTGGTCTCAAGATCAGACGCCATTGCAGGGAACGCCAGAGAAGAGAGAAAAAGAAACAGTACTCAAACTGAACTGATGGGGAATGAGATTGACCCTGGCGACGACTTAATATTATGATGATATTTTAATATATTTTTCCTTGGAAATTTAATGAAATCCATTTCCTTTTAAACCATATAAATTGTTTTTAAAATTGCCTAATTTTTAAAAATTATATAATAATCATTAATATTATTACTTATCCATTTACAAAATAATAATGTGACACCTTAATTTAAGGATTTAATAATTAATACGGTCCATAATTATAATTAAAATATTACATTTGTACTTTTATCTTTTTTTAATAATTTTTATGAAAAATCATAATTTATTTTTAAAAAATTAAAAAATTTATAATTATGCATAAGATTTTTCAAGTATATATAAGAAGTAAATGAAGAAGAAAAAGGTTATTTTCTTTTCTTTTTTGGAAAACCAAAAGTAACCTAATTAACCACAAAAATAAAAGTTGAGCAATTAACTTCTCTTTTTCAAAGTAAATCATTAAAAGGGATTTGAATTTTCAAAAAGAATCTAACCTCTAACTGGTTGTTTGTGTTTTAACTTTTGAGAGGAGTTACCATTAATCATGAATTCATAATAGAGGTGTGTATGGCCGGGCCGGGCTTAATTAAAAATTTAGGTCTGTTTATTAAGTTTGGGTCTGACCCTGCTCGAAAAATAGTTTAAAATTTTGTTCAAGTTTGACCTAGATAAAAATGTTAAAACTCGAGCTCGACTCAGCCCGCCCATATTAATTTTTATATTATTTTTATATAATTTTAAAATATATATAACACATCAAAAATATTAAAAACATCAAAATAAATATTTCCCAACAAATTAAAAATAAATTTTAAAAAATATCTATACTTAAATAACACTAAGATAGATGCGCAAATGCCTCTAAAATAATAACAAAATTAACAAATGTCTTTAAAATAATAACAAAATTAACAATAAAATAAGTTTTATACAATACCAAATAACAACAACAAAATAGTAGCAACATAATAGTAAAATGGTAGCAAAATAGGGAGAAAACAAAAAGAAAATAATATTAAAAAAAGATTTTTTTTTGTCATTTAGTGAATTTGGGCAGAGCCGAGCTGAGCTCAGGCCAAAAATGCCTTACCCGAGGCCCGGCCCATTTTTTAAATAGGCCTTATTTTTTTGTCCAAGCCCATTTTTCGGGCCTATATTTTTGCCCAAACCCTCCCACATTTCAGGTGGGCCTTCAAATCAGGTCAGGCCGGGTGACCCGACCCATGAACAGGTCTAATTCATAGGTCGCATTTTATTCTTCTTTATTTCTTGCTTTTAATGTTTTTGTAAAACTAAGGCGGTACCACATTTTCTCCCATCAAACAATTCACTATATTGTATCTACCAAGCTTGGCATCTGTAAAACCTAAGGTATGGATAACCTTAAGCCCCAAGGTACCCACAGCTTCGATTTTGATATTAACACTATGGTTGATTTAGGGGAATGGAATAACATTCTTTTTTAGTCATTGAATGGTAAACCATTCATTTGTTTGGTTGAACGTATCACTAATTCAATGAAGTAATACTAATTCAATGAAATGACTATTACTTCCATATTATTTGTCTTCCCATAATAGCTATTCTTTAGTCTCACCAAAGAATATCTATTCCATACAACATTGAATAAAAAAAATTCATATTAGTCTTTTAAAACTTGGACTTAGAAAATATAAAATAAAATGTTTGAAATATTTGAATATAATTTAATATGAAATATTTAATTTCAAAATATAATTTAAAATAAAATATTTTAATATAATTTAATATAAAAATAATTATATTAAAAATATTATTAAATTATATATTTTTATGTTTATTAAATTATATTTAATAATAATTATATTAGAATATGATTAAATTATTTATTATTTTATTAAATTATTTTTAATAATAATCTTATTAAAATTTAATAATAATAACAATAATCATCTACTAAAAAGAATTTTGCTAAGAGTACTCTGGTCATTTTAGTTTTTTCTTGATGCTATTACAACATCATTCCATTCGACCAAACACAATAATACTATTACAGTTTTATTCTATTCTATTCAACCAAACAGTTCTATTTCATTACGACTCTATTCCATTATAACTCTATTCTATTACAGCTCTATTTCAACTAAACATAGCATAAGTGTTAATTATCTGCAATGTTAATAATCTCACATTAGTAACATGTATAGTATAAATAATAAAAATAGAAATTTCTTTATAATTTGGTTAATAGACCTGGGTGCTTAGCTTGCTAGATAAGTGGACTTATCAATTCAACTTTATGTACACATGCGAGGTCAAAAGATAGGTACTTAGATTTATATTCGGTGGTGTAAATAATTTTTTAATATAATTATTATTTTTATTTTTGAAATAATAATTATTTTTTCATATAAACAAATTTATTTGAATAATTATAACTTTCAAAATGGACTTTTAATGAATAAACATATCTTTCCTGGAAAGCTATAATGTTGTGGAAAAATGTAACTCGTGACAAAGTTACGTATCAAGTGACATATTCTTTGATGAAAAACATAATGTGTTTGTACCACCCGGTTACCCAAATTGACTCGAGATTTTAGAGAGTTAGGATTTAATTGAAAAGACTAGTAAATTGTCGGGTTTGATGGGAGAATAGAAAATTTTATTGGTCGAAATTCAAATAGTTGTACCACAACCCTAGTTCGATTAGGATATAACTAGCTAGCTCCAAAGTGAGAGACATAATAATTAGGATCAAGTGGCGGTAATGGTCTATGGAGACCATGCCGAGGGAGTATATATATATATATATAGGTATGTGCGAGAACAAAATTCCTCTTAATTTTGTTTCTCAAAACTGTTTATCTAAGCATCGTCTTCTTCAATTGCCTTAAAGAAGAAGAGGATAAAGTTGAAAGAAGTTTTGCATGTTGCAACCATTGCACAGATTTGAATCTAGAAGTAGAAAGATTGAAAACTGGTAAGTTTTTTTAACCACCCGTGAACTTGTAGATTGAAGAAAATAAGAAGAGTAAGAAAACTCAAATTTTCTGGTAATTGTAAAATCTGGGTCTTAAGGGTTGAACACATTTAAATTAATTGATGCATGGTTGTTATGCTTAGCTGCAAGGATGAAGGAGGCATTGGTAATCGAAGAAGCTAAGTTAAGAAGGCAAGAAAGCAAGGTGAGTTTCTGCACTCCAACTCAAAAACACTAAGTATGTTAGAAATCTGCATGAGTTTATGAGCATCCACCTTGTTAGTTCAGTATGCATGATCCATAATGTTCCATTATTAAATTTTATGTACTACATATGAACTTTGGTAAGGGGTCTCCGTCGAGATTAGATGAAGTTAAGAAAGGAAAAAAGGATGGTTCTATTAGATACCGCCATACGGTGATGCTGTGTGCACCCATGATGAGCGAAACTCTAAGCCTTATAGAGGGGACACTATGGTGTTCTAGCATCAAAGTATAGGATGGCGAACGAAGGAACGATTGGATTTAATGAGAATAGTAAATCAATATCATGGCTAGGCCATGGGACTAATCGGAGGCTATACACCTAAAATAAGTAAGACCATAGCTGAAAGATGCTATGACATCAGGATAAGGATGAGTAAGACCATAGCTAAAAGACGCAATGGCATCATGATGTAAATGAGTAAGACCATGACTAAAAGACACTATGGAATCATGGTAAAAAGGACTAAGACCATAGCTGAAAGACACTATAGCATTCTTTGATGGTCCACCAGGATGGTAAATACGAGTCAAACTATGTAAGACCATAGCTAAAAGACGTTATGACATCATAGATAGACTGTAACACCCCTTACCCATATTCAACATTGGAATAGGGTTATGGAGCATAACCGGACTTATAACACAAATAAACATACATTTATTATACATTTTTCAATTTCATGTAATCATTACTCAACATCAACCACATTGTCCCTAATACGAGCCTACGAGGCCCAAAACATGCATTAGGAGTGGTTCAGGACTGAACCGATAACCCAAGAAATTTTTACAAAACTTAGAAATTTTTTCAAACTACAATGGACACACGCCCATGTGGCCCAGCCGTGTGTCTCACACGGCTAAAGACACGCCAGTGTCACAAGCCGTGTGGACATTCAAAATAGTAGCACATGCAAATGTCTGACCCGTTGTAACTCTCTGACTTGGGTCACACGGCCAATACACATGCCTTGTGCCCTAAGAAATGGCCATACACGCTCGTGTGCCAGGCCGTGTGCTAGGCCATGCCAAACCTATAGGGTATACTGACTTATGCCACACAGCTAAGTCACACGCCCATGTACTAAGCCGTGTGGAGTATACTGACTTGATTTCAAAATCAACACTAGGGGAAACACAACCATGTAACATAATCGTGTGTCACACACGGCTGAGACACACGCCCATGTTTATGCCCATGTAGACAAAAATAGGCTATTTACCAAGCCAATTTGCCACCCAACTTTGCACATACCTAAAGCAATCCATTTGGCACCAAAACATAGCATATTTAGGCATTCATCTAATCTCAACCAAGCATAAATCAAACCATTTTAATACCAACAACAACAAGGCACACATTTACTACAATATGCTATTTCATTTTATACCAAATTTACATTCTCAACTCAACTAAATGGACACTTTCAAACATGCATTAATTTGCCTAAATTTACAAGCATACAAATTCTCAGATCATTAACCATTTGACTTCCACAATATCCATTATCAACAAGCATTGCATATCCACCATCAAATTCACAACACAAGCCATATGCACTAATATATTCACAACCAAACCAACCAAATTAAGCCAACTTTCATGGCTATATACAAAACAACTTTAAACATTTACAAGCCAATTCAAATAGCTAAATCCATTACCAACACATATATCAAAATGACCAAAGTTCCTATACATGCCATATACTCAAAATACTTAAGTTCAAAAGTACCAAAGTGATAATTGGATAGTGTGATGAAGTCTCTAACGATTTCCAAATTTGAGCTAGCTTTGATTTCACTATAAAACACAAAAAATAAACAAAGTAAGCTATAAAGCTTAGTAAGTTCGTATAACATTTAAATCAACTCATCATACATGCTCAAATTAAGCAAATAAAACAGAACATAACATAGCTTATAATAAATCACCAACCTACCACATTTGTATTCATAAAGTTAGATGTAACTTTCATAAATTTCCTTATTTCAATGTATTGCTCGGTTTATGTACATACATGTACCATCTCGTATCAAATTCATACTTATCCACATCTTTGACATATCCGTTGAACCATTCAGAATACTATCAGACACTCGGGAATCTCGCACCCTAAGTGCCATATACATAGTTGAAGCTATCTCAATCTCGAATCACATATAACGCTCACACTAGAGCTATCAACGAGTCTGCTCACACAAGCTGGCGGTCATGACGAAACTACACGGTGCTGCTCCCACAAGCTGACGAGTACCCGCAACACATGCTGGATAACTCAGCCACTGGTAGGACGTACGGACCAGCACCCAAATCACATAAGCCCTAATGACATGTCATTTGTATCCTAAACTATTCCTAAGGTTCAACCGGGACTTCACACTTGCCGAATTGTCATCGAATGTGCCAGTAAAGTCGTATTTCCAATTTATGCGATATCAAAGCATTTAAAACACAATTATAACAATGTTTATTACATACGAACTTACCTCGAATATAAAAATGGTGGATTAAGTCGATTAATCCGAAACTTTGTTCTTTCCCCGATCTAAATCCGTATTTCGCCTTTCTTGATTTAAATGTAATCAAAATTAACTCATTTAATAATCTCTCTATTCAAATTAGTCCAAAATACATATTAAGGCACTTTTACATTTTTTCCCCTAACATTTTAACATTTTTACAATTTAGTCCCTATTTCATAAAATTACAAATTCATGCAATTCAACCAAAACCCTGCTAGCTGAATTTCAATTGGATCCCTAACAGTCCATATTTTTCATTTATTTTACAATTTAACCACAAATTTTCAACATTTCACAATTTAATCCCTGTTTGGACATTTTACTAAAAATCACTTAACAAATGTTGTTTATCTAACATCAAGCATCCATTTTCTATCATCAAACATCGAAACACACCAACATTCATCAATGGAAAAACCCTAAACCTTTAACATTTTTGCAAAATAGTCCCTAGCTAGCTAGATTAAGCTACAACGATCTTAAAAACGTAGAAATCATTAAAAACGGGACGAAAATGAACTTAAATGCTCAAAGAAACTAGCCGAATGTTTCAAGCTCTTTAATGGTGTTTCAAACCCTTATTTTCAGTGGTGGAAACTTAATGGAGAAGATGATACCATGTTCTTGTTATTTTAACTTAAGTTATTTTATAATTTACTATTTTAACCTTTAATAAAACATTAAAAATTCATATAAACCATGTACATAAATGTCCACTAACCTTAACAAGGGTATAATTACAACATAAAGACCTCCACTTTAATATTCCATAGCTATTAGACACCTTTAATTAATAGAACACAAGTTTTACACTTTACGCGATTTAGCCCTTTTTATCGAATTAAGCATTCAAACGATAAATTTCTTAACAAAAATTTAACATAAACATACTATCATGCTGTAGACATTAAAATAATAATAAAATAATTATTTTAACTTCGAATTTGTGATCCTAAAACCACTATTCTAATTTGACTAAAAACGGGCTGTTACAACTCTCCATCCTTAGGAATTTTCGTCCCCGAAAATCTTACCAGCAAAGAGGTTAGGGTACTATTTTCTCATAGCTTCCTTAGGTTCCTACATAGCTTCTTCGACTCCGTGACGTTGCCACAATACTTTCACCAAAGCTATGTGTTTATTTCTTAATTCTTTAACCTTTCGAGCTAAAATTCTGATCGTTTCTTCGTTGTACGACATATTAGGTTGAATTTCTATCTCAGACGGGGAAATGACATGCGATGGATCTGATCGATATCATCGCAACATCGATACATGAAATACATTGTGGATCTTCTCTAACTCTAACGATAAAGCTAACCGATATGCCATAGCCCTATCCGTTCAATAATCTCATACGGCTCGATAAATCGCAGACTTAATTTGCCTTTGCGACCAAATCGAATAATTTTCTTCCACGGAGATACTTTCAAGAATACTCTGTCACCTATCTGAAATTCAATATCTTTACGTTTCAAATTTGCATATGATTTTTGTCGATCTGAAGCTACTTTCAAACTGTCGCGAATTATTTTCACTTTCTCTTCAGTTTCTCTAATCAAATCAACCCCGTGAATCTTTTTCTCACTAAGTTCGGTCTAGTATAACGGTGTTTGGCATTTATGACCATTTAATGCTTCATACGGTGCCATCTTTATGCTCAATTGAAAGCTGTTGTTATATGCGAATTTAACCAATGGCAAATATTTCTCCCAATTGCCTTCAAATTCTAAAACACAACAACGAAGCATATCTTTAAAAATTTGTATCACTCTCTCAAACTGACCATCTGTTTGCAAATGAAATGCAGTGCTAAAGTTCAACCGTGTACCTAGAGCTTCGTACAATTTCTTCCAAAATCATGACGTAAACCTTGGATCTCTATCCGAAATAATCGAAACTGGCACTCTGTGCAATCTAACGATATCAGATATGTATAATTTAGCCAATTTATCAAGCGAATAGTCTATACGTACCGGAATGAAATATGCCAATTTTTTCAGTCGAACAACGACAACCCAAATAACATCTTTCTTCTTCGGAGACAGGGGCAAACCCGATACAAAATCCATCGTAACTCTATCCCATTTCCATTCTGGTATCATTACTGGTTGTAGCAATCCCGAAGGCACTTGATGTTCAGTTTTAACTTGTTGACAAACCAAACATCTTGATACAAACTCTAAAATGTCTTGTTTCATACTCGACCACTAATACAACTATTTCAAATCATTGTACATTTTAGTACTCCTCGGGTGAACAGATAAACAACCACTGTGTGCTTCATGTAGAATTTTTTGAATAAGCTCAAAATTATTTGGTACACAAATTCTACCTTGGAAAGTTAAACAATCATCGGCTCCGATTTGATAGTCTGATTCATTAGTCGATTCACATTGCACTCTTTTAGCTTGCAACTCGTTGTCACATTTCTGAGCTTCACAAATTTGTTGAAGAAATACCGGCTTAGCTTTTAATTCAGCCAAAATTGAACCATCATCAAACAAGGTTAACTGTGTGTTCATCGCTTGTAAAACAAATAATTATTTTCTACTCAAAGCATCTATGACTATGCTCGCTTCCCTGGATGAAAATCAATCACCAACTCATAGTCTTTCAGCAACTTGAGCCATATTCGTTGTCGCAAATTCAGATCCTTCTGAGTCATTATATATTTTAAGCTCTTGTGATCGGTAAAGATATGACACTTTTCACCGTACAAATGATTTCGCCAAATTTTCAATGCAAAAACAATAGCGGCCAATTTTTAATCGTGTATCGGATAATTCTTTTCATGTGGTTTCAGCTGTCTGGAGGCATAAGCTATCACTTTACCCTTTTACATCAAAACACAACTCAATGACGCGTCACTGAAAATCACAAACTCTTTACCCTATTCAGGTTGAACCAAAACTGGTGCCTCAGTTAACAATGCTTTCAACTGTTCAAAACTCTATTGACATTTCTCAGACCACTTGAATTTTAAATCTTTCTGTAGCAATCTAGTCATCAGTGTAGCAATCATTGAAAATCCTTTTACAAAACGCTGATAATAGTCAGCTAGTCCCAGAAAACTTCTGACTTCAGATATATTTCTTGGTGGTTTCCAGTCAACAACTGTCGAAATCTTACTCAGATCAACTCGAATACCTTCCGCTAAAACAATATGTCCCAAAAATCCAACCTCATGGAGCCAAAATTCACATTTGCTGAATTTAGCGAACAACTGCTTATCTCTCAAAATTTGTAGTACAATCCTCAAATGCTCGGCATGCTTAGACTCATCTCGTGAATAGATCAGAATGTCGTCAATGAATACAACAACAAATCTATCTAAATACGGTCTAAAGATTCAATTCATCAACTCCATAAAAACTACAGGTGCATTAGTTAATCCGAAAGGCATAACAAGAAATTCATAATGCTCATACCTGGTTCTGAACGCAGTTTTCGGCACATCTGAATCTTTTACTCGCAATTGATAATAACTAGACCGCAGATCAATCTTAGAAAACACTGTTGCACCTTTCAATTGATTGAACAAAGCATCGACTCACGGCAAAGGAAAGGATACTTGTTCTTTATCATAACTTTATTGAGCTAACAATTATCAATACAAAGTCTCATTGATCCGTCTTTCTTCTTTACAAACAACACTGGTGCACCCGAGGGCGAAAAACTAGGTCGTACAAAACCTCTATTTGTTAACTCTTACAACTGAGCTTTCAATTCTTTCAATTTTTTCGGAGCCATTCTGTACGGAGCTATAGATATCGGTGATGTTCCCAGTACTAATTCAATGGCAAATTTGACCTCTCTAATCAGTGGCAACCCCGGTAACTCTTCTAGAAACACATCCGGCTACTCACAGACTACTGTCACTAATTTAATCTTTGATTCCGACACTTTTGTATCCAGTACATAAGCAAGATAAGCTTTACAACCTTTTCTCACATATCTCTGAGCTAACATCGATGATATCACAACAAGTAATCCATTCAATTCATCAGATTCAATCCGAATGATTTCATTCTTTTGACATTTCAATTCAATAGCCTTTCGTCTACAATTCACAATAGCATCATATAGAAATAACCAATCCATACCCAGTAACACATCGAATTCATCAAATGGCAAAAGCATTAAATCAGCAGGAAAGCAGTAACCTCGAATCATCAAAGGACAATTCTTGCAAACTTTATCAATTAGAACATTTTTGCCTAAGGGGTTTGACACCACAAACTCGGTAGACTCAATAGGTAAACTCTTACTAGACACCAAATTCATACAAATATATGAATGAGTTGAGCTCTAGGATCAATCAATACAATAACATTAGTGTCATAAAAAGAAAATATACTAGTAATAACATTAGGTGACAATACATCTTTGTGAGCGCGAATAGCGTAAGCTCTAATAGGTGCTCTGGCCTCAGATCTCACAGTGGAGTCCTTTGTCGTTCCTCTACTAATAGTCACATTCCCCGCATTTCTAAGTGGCCTCCCTCTAGTAACTGTGTTGCTCAATCTTGCACTTTGAAATTTATCTTTCTCGGCTAACTCCGAGCAATCTCGAATGAAATGATCTTACAAGCCACATTTAAAAAAACCTCTATTATTCATCCAACACTTACCAAAATTTCATCGACCGTACTGTTGACACTCGGGTTTATTATTTCTCATGTTGCCAACACTCGATATTGATGTAGCTTGTATTTTAGGACTTGAGTATTGCTTTCCACAATCTCTATTTGGATACCCGATTGAAGCATTTGAACGAGTATACGAATCTCTTGATTTCTTTGACGAAGATTGATATGGCTTATTCATCGAACTTTTTCTTGAATCTCTAGCCTCGAAATCTGCCTTTCTCTTTTCTTTGCCAAGTTCTTCGGCTTTACAGGCTCTGTTGACTAGCACCACAAATTCTTTCAACTCTAGAATCCCAACTAACAATCTGATATCTTCGTTCAACCCATCTTTGAATCTTTTGTACATAATCGCTTCAGTTGAAACACATTCCCGAGCATACTTACCGAGTCTCACAAATTCCCGCTCATACTCTGCCACAAACATACGACCCTGTTTCAACTCTAGAAACTCTTTGCGTTTTTGATTGATAAACCGTTGATTGATGTATTTCTTTCTAAACTCAGCTTGAAAGAATTCCAGGTGACCCTTTCTCTCGGCACCATTGATACTAGAGTATTCCACCACTGATACATTGTATCCTTCAGAAGTGATACAACACATTTTAAACACTCAGCCTGTGTGCAAGAAAGCTCATCAAATACCCGAATCGTATTTTCAAGCCAAAATTTAGCTCTCTCAAGATCATCATCAGCATTAGCTCTAAAATCTTCGGCTCCGTGTTTTCGAATATTAACAACTGGTGGCTTATTCAATCTTAAAAATTCCATACCTTGAGGTGCTACGGGAATCGGTTGCGGACTAGGTGGGGGTGGAGGTTGTTGAGCAGCCAGATATGTTCGAACAAACTACATAAACCACTCATTCATCATCTGGAAGAAGGCTTCTTTAGCCTTTCCTCCCTGGCTACCTGATACGGGTCATGACTCGGATTGCGCTACCTCATGAATGGAGGCTGGCTTATTCAATCTTAAAAATTCCATACCTTGAGGTGCTATGGGAACCGGTTGGAGATTAGGTGGGGGTTGTTGAGCAGCCAGATTTGTTTGAACAAACTACGTAAACCACTCATTCATCATCTGGAAGAAGGCTTCTTTAGCCTTTCCTCTCTGGCTACATTATAACATCCCAAAATAGGGCCTAGTCAAAATAGCGGTTTCGGGACCACAAATCTGATGTTAAAATATTTATTTTATGATTGTTATGGGGTTTAGAATATGAGAATATATTTACATTAGAGTTTCATGAAGAAATTTTAAGTATAAGATGTTCAATTGAGAATTTAGGGACCAAATTGAATAAGTTTTAAAACATGGATTTTAAAAGTAATTTTTATGAAATTGCTTTGGATTATGAATTAGAGGTCCTTAAATAGTAATTTGACCAAGTTCTAGAAATTTGGACAAAACAATGGGCTTACATGGATGAATTTTTAAGAAAGGGTCTGAGGGTATTTTGGTTATTTACTATTTTAATGAATTAAAAAGGAGAAAAAGAAGCAAAAATCAGCCATCTTCTTCCCCATAGCTGACAAAATTTTGAGCTCTCCATAGTTAGGGTTTCTTCAATTTCCAAGCTCAATAGTAAGTGCTCTCAAGCCCCGTTTTTAATGTTCTTCGTATTTTTTAGATCCCGGTAACTTGTTCTTTCCATTTCTACCCATATTTCATGCTAGGGTTTATGTTTAAAAATTTACCCATGCAAGACATGCTTGTATTTTGAGAGTTTATGGAGGAATATGAAAGGATGTTGTATGTTAAACATCTTTTTCTAGGTGATTTTCATGAAAAACCCTTATAGGGACTATTTTGTGAAAGTTATAAAATGTGTGGTAGAAATGTGAAATTAATGGAAAATGAGAGTTATCATAGGAGAGAAAAATGTTTGACTAGGCTTGGGTAAGGTAGAAATTGCATGAGTTTCATTATACGAGCTTAGGGACTAAATCGTAAAAACATGAAAAGCTAGGGGCAAAATGGTTATTTTGACCAGGGGTGGAATCTAGACTTGAAATGGATTAAATGAAAGGTTAATAATCTATTCTTATTGTTATAGACCCCAGGAACAAATTTCGGGGTCGATCGAGGAAACGGAAGGTTTGAGCGGATCAAACATTAAACCAACGAATACCAGGTAAGTTCGGATAACCCTAAGTAAACATATATTATGCTAAATTGTATATTTTAATAGATGTATGATGATGAATTGCATTTATTCAAAATACGTAATTTTATAAAATACAATTGTACAATGAAATGATGAAAAACGTCTCGGTTGAGGTTGAATGGGAAATCTGATGGAGGAACCCTAATTTACATGAAAAATGAGATCCTACATGTGTTGCAGTAAGGATTTAGCCCGGACGGGTAATCCGTTGATCTCATCTCTAAAAAAGATTTAGCCTAGACAGGTGTTCCTTCCGAATGATTAAGCCTCCCGAAAAATAAGTGTGCACTGTGAATTTAGCCCGGACGGGTAATCCAAATAGGGTCTAAATTTAGCCTGGACTGATAATTCAGATCCTAGGTCATTAAGGATGTTTGCCATGAATAGGATATAGCCTAGACTGGTAATCCCGGCATCACCTTATGAGTTTTCTGAATAGAGGATTTAGCCTGGACTGGTAATCCCACCATAAGAATGTGAGGTTCACGGGAGTGCATATCTGATATGATCATTCACACGAATTGACGGATAATGGGTATTTTTATCGAGATTGCCTATAAACTCAAAGAGACTAATATGATACACCTGTATAAGATGAATTGTAAAGTGATGAGCTCATCTAAGTTAAATTTCATGGTGTTATTGATATTGATATATATATATATATGTATCTAACACATTGATTGAGTGCATGACTAGGAAAAGTTTTTCATGCTAATTGAGTTTACTAATCAACTATGGTTGAATGCTAAATTATCTGGTAAGTTTACTTTCCAGTTAATCGAGCTTACTAAGCATGTAAATGCTTACTCCTCTCTTTTCTCCTACCTTTCAGAGCTTGTGGACTCATAAGGCTTGGAGGACGGTTGGAGATTACAACACACTATCAACTAGGTCCGCTTTGGTATATGAATACTTTTATTTTGTTAATTTGGCATGTATAGGTGCTTTTGGGTTATTTTGTTAAAAGCCATTTGGCTAACCAATGTAAAGGCTTAGATGCCTTGTTTATACATTTTGTAATGGCTTTGATATACGGTCTTTTGTGGTATGTTATCCCACCATCATGCTAAATGAATTGTTAAATGTTTATGTATATGTCATAATATAGACATATTTGTGTAATATGACCAATTCATCGGAATTGGGAGGATCATAATTGGCAATGAGTAAATAACGAGCCAAAATCCAATGTTGAGGCAAATATTGCTATAATCCTTCAGACTACTAAGGAACATTATGGCATGCGTAAACCAATGACATGAGGTTTCCATGCAATAAGGTTTTATGAAGACCATTCATAAGTATTAAGTGAATATTGCTTGTTAATTAACATCCAATAAGGATAAGTGTGATAAAAAGGGGTGACCTAGGGCTTGAAAAATAGCATAATATGGTCTACATAGTGAGACACACGGGCATGTGTCTAGGCCGTGTGTGACACACGGGCCACTCACATGTACGTGTGGTATGGCCGTGCGTCCCTTGCACCTAAAATTTTAAGTTAGCATCAAGCACGAGCTAGAGACACGGGCTTGTGTCTTGGCTGTGTTAATTTAACAGGATGCTCAAGTTATGGACACGGGGTGAACCCACGGGCGTATGCCATGGCCGTGTCCATAAGTCAGTATAGCCCCACGGCTTGGGGGCATGGGCGTGTTCCCCTACCCACGGGCGTGTGTAAACCCCTACATGAGCGTGTGGGGTATTGTTCAAGGAATTCATACCGAAGATCCGATTTTGTTCTGATTTATTCTTGGTATTAAATAAAGGCCTCGTAGGCCCATGCAAATAAATTGACTTAAGGTTGAAAAGAAATTTTATGACCCGTATTTTGGTTAAAATCAGTATGTCCGTCTGTAACGCTTGTACTTGTCCCCGGGCATGGGTACGGGTAAGGGGTGTTACATTTAGTGGTATCAGAGCACGATTTAGTCAGTTCTATGACTACCGTAGAGGATGTTAAAGTTTGCTATACATGCCAATATTTGAATGTTGATAGTGTGATATCTCCTGATTCTCTATATTGTTTTAAAATATAGTAAATGTCTTCCAATCAAGCACAAGATGAGTACTAGGGAGCCGAGAGTCATGCTCCAGACTAAAATGCACGCGGACTACTGTAGTAGTAGTAGGAGGTCTATGCCTGAAGGCCGGAAAGAGGCCCGAGCTTCCTTTTTTGATATTATGGATGAATGGTTCGGAGATTATCTGAAAGATCGCCCCAACATATCGCGAACTCCCCCGCCCCCTAACCAACCTGATGCCGATGTGCCATGAGGCGTGGCACCAGTAAGAACTATTAAGGAGCCCTGCAGATAAACTTAGAAAGTATAGAGCCGAGGAACTCCGAGCTAAAGTAGATGATAACACCGAAAGAGCCGAGTTCTGGCTCAAAAATACTATGTGGGTACTAGATGAATTATCGTGCACACTCGAGGAATGTTTAAAGTGTGTTGTATCTCTCCTAAAGGATACTACATACCATTAGTGGAAGACAGTGTCCTCGGTAGTGCCAAAAGAGGCTATCACTTGGATTTCTTCCAGGCAGAGTTTAGGAAGAAATACATTAGCCAAAGGTTTTTAGACTCGAAGCGAAATAAATTCCAGGAACTCAAACAAGGGAATAAGTCTGTAGCAGAATACGAGAGAGAGTTCGTACAACTAAGTCAGTACGCATCTGAGTGGGTCCAAACTGAGTCGAAAATGTGTAAACGTTTCGAGGAAGGCTTAAGCGAGGATATTAGGCTGTTGATTGGAATTCTCGAAATACAGGAATTTACTGCATTGGCTGATCGAGCCAAGAAGGCTGAGGAGCTTAGTAATGAAAGAAAGAAAGCAAAAAGAGAAGCTCGAGTTGTGAGGAAGAGGTCCAGTGGTAAAACGCTTTCATTTTCCATGATGAAAGCAAAGAGTCAGCAAGAACGCTCCACTTCATCGGTGGGATATTCAGGTAGAGCGAGAGGTTCTAAACGACAGAGTCAGAAGTCCTCCTCCCCAAAGGCGACTAGTGTCGGGAGTGTAGATGATCAAAGGCCGAAGTGTAAGAGCTGTAACAAATTCCACTTCGGAGAGTGTCGAATGAAGACTGGTGCTTATTTCCGATGCGGTTCTTTTGACCATTTTCTCTGAGACTGCCTGGAAAGAAATGAATGGGAAGCGGGATCAACCCCGAAATCAAGTACTCCTGCTCCACGGGGTAAACTCCGAGACATCCGGGGAATGTTAGTGGTAGTCAAGCTGCGGCTAAGAATACTGCAAAGTCTGAGGCTTGAGCTCCAGCAAGAACGTATGCGATACGCGCTCGAGAAGAAGCCTCTACTTCTGATGTTATCACAGGTACTTTTTCCTTTTTCAATACACGTGTTATTGCTTTAATTGACCCAGGGTCGACACATTCATACATTTGCATGAGATTGATATCTAGGATGAAATTACTGGTTGAACCTACAGAATTTAGTATTAGAGTGTCGAACCCACTAGGTAGATCTGTGATGGTTAATAGAATCTGTAAGAATTGTCCTTTGACGATTCAGGGTCATTGTTTTCTGGCTAACCTTATGTTGCTACCATTTGATGAATTTGATGTAATACTTGGTATGGATTGGTTAGCCTTGCATGATGAAATAGTAAATTGTGGCAATAAGTATATTGAATTGAAGTGCTCGAATGGTGAGATTTTACAGGTTGATTCAAGAGAATTGAGTACACCGCCAGTGGTAATCACGGCAATGGTTGCCCAGAGATATATGAGGAAAGGGTATGAAGCCTACCTTACGTTCGTATTGAACACAAAGGAAACAGAGTTAAAGATTGAGTCTGTGTCGATAGTGTGTGAATATCCAGACGTATTCCCAGAAGAACTACCCGAATTGCCTCCTGAGAGGGAGATAGAATTTGGCATTGAATTGATGCCAAGGATGACTCCCATTTCTATTGTTCCGTATAGAATGGCGCCAACCGAGTTGAAAGAGTTAAAAGCACAGTTACAAGAATTGACGGATAAAGGCTTTGCACGGCTGAGTTTTTCACCTTGGGGTGCCCCCGTACTTTTTGTAAAGAAAAAAGATGGTTTGATGAGATTATGTATTGATTATCGACAACTTAACAAGGTAACTATCAAAACTAAGTATCCTTTACCAAGAATTGATGATTTATTTGACCAGTTAAGAGGAGCCACCGTCTTCTCCAAGATAGACTTGAGGTCTGGATATTATTAGCTGTGGGTCAAGGAGTTGGATGTACCTAAAACAACTTTCAGGACAAGGTACGGACATTATGAGTTTCTTGTCATGCCATTTGGACTGACTAATGCACCAGCCGTATTCATGGATCTTATGAACAGGATATTTCGGCCATATTTGGATAAGTTCGTCGTTGTGTTCATTGACGACATTTTTGTTTACTCTAAAGATGAGGCAGAGCACGCAAAGTACTTGAGAATTGTATTGCAAACTTTGCGAAAAAAACAGCTATATGCTAAGTTTAGCAAGAGTGAGTTTTGGCTCCACGAAGTTGGATTTTTGGGTCACATTATTTTGGGTGAAGGCATACGAGTTGATCCAAGTAAGATCTCTGCTATTATAGAATGGAATCCGCCTAGAAACATAACCGAGGTTAGAAGCTTTTTGGGCTTAGCCGGTTACTATCGAAGGTTTGTGAAAGGATTCTCCGTGATAGCGACTCTAATGACGAGATTGCTTCAGAAAGATGTTAAGTTCAAATGGACATAGAAATGTCAGCAGAGTTTTGAGAAGTTGAAGACATTGCTGACTGAAGCTCCTGTTTTAATATTGCCTGAACTGGGAAAGGAGTTTGTGGTCTACAGTGATGCATCCTTGAATGGATTAGGTTGTGTGCTTATACAAGATGGCAAGGTGATAGCTTATGCTTCACAACAGTTAAAGCTGCACGAGAAGAATTATCCGACACATGACCTAGAGCTTGCCGCCATCATTTTTGCTTTGAAGATTTGGAGGCATTACTTATATGGCGAGACTTGTCGTATTTTCACAGACCACAAGAGTTTGAAATACTTGATGACTCAAAAAGAATTAAATCTGAGACGGCGGAGATGGTTAGAACTAATTAAGGACTACGATTTAGTCATTGACTATCACTTAGGAAAGGCGAATATAGTCGCCAATGCGTTGAGTAGAAAGTCCTTGTTTGCACTAAAAGCCATGGATGCCCGTCCGGTATTGCTCGATGATGGTTCGGTCTTGGCAAAGATTGAAGCGAGGCCGACATTCCTTCAGGAAATCTATAATGCTCAGTTTAATAACAATGATTTGCAAGCAAAAAGGACTCAATGTGAGTCGGGTATTGAGTCTGATTTTTGAATTGGTTTTGATGGATGCTTAATGTTCAGAGATAGGGTTTGTGTAACCAAGAGTAGAGAGCTTATTTGGAGAATTTTACAAGAAGCACATGATAGCCGTTTATCAATTCACCCAGGAAGTACTAAGATGTACAATGATTTGAAAAAGATGTACTAGTGGAACGACATGAAAAGGGATATTTCTGAATTTGTATCGAAATGGTTAGTATGTCAGCAAGTTAAAGCTGAACATCAAGTACCTACAGGTTTTTTACAACCTATAATGGTTCCCGAATGGAAATGG
Source organism: Gossypium anomalum (assembly GCA_025698475.1). Classification (NCBI taxonomy): domain Eukaryota; kingdom Viridiplantae; phylum Streptophyta; class Magnoliopsida; order Malvales; family Malvaceae; genus Gossypium; species Gossypium anomalum. The sequence continues at coordinate 49,867,048 of CM046963.1, forward strand.
GACAGAATCACCATGGATTTTGTAACGGGACTGCCTTTGACTTCGAAAAAGAAAGATGACATATGGGTCATAGTGGATAAATTGACGAATTCGGTTTATTTTATTCCGGTAAGGACAGATTTCTCCCTTGATAGATTGGCTGACTTGTACATTTCTGAGATAGTAAGACTACACGGAGTACTGCTGTCGATCATTTCAGATAGAGACCCTGAGGTTTACTTCGAGATTCTAGAAGAAGTTACAAGAAGCCTTGGGTATGAAGTTGAGTTTTAGTACGGCTTTTCATCCTCAAACAGATGGTCAATCTGAGAGAATGATTCAGATTCTCGAGGATATGTTGCGTTGTTGCATTCTCGAATTTCAGGGTAGCTGGGAAAAATATTTGCCGTTGGTAGAATTTGCCTATAACAACAGTTTTCAAACGAGTTTGAAAATGGCACCTTATGAAGCCTTGTATGGTAGAAAGTGCAGAACCCCGTTATATTGGACAGAACTCAAGGAAAATCAGATTCATGGGGTTGATGTGATCAAAGAGACCGAAGAGAAGGTTAAAGTGATACGCGATTGTCTAAAAGCGGCGTCGGATAGGCAAAAGTCTTATGCTGATCTGAAAAGAAAAGAAATCGAGTTCCAAGTTGGAGATAAAGTGTTCTTGAAAGTGTCTCCATGGAAAAAGGTGTTAAGGTTTGGTCGTAAAGGCAAACTGAGTCCGCGATTTATCGGACCGTATCAAATAACCGAAAGAGTTGGACCGTTAGCCTATCGTTTAGCATTGCCTCCTGAGTTGGAGAAGATTCATGACGTATTTCATGTATCTATGTTAAGGAGGTACCGATCAGACCCCTCTCATGTGATTTCACCGACAGAGATTGAGATTAGACCGGACATGACCTATGGTGAGGAACTGGTTAAGATATTGGCCCGCGAAGTTAAACAATTGAAAAACAAAAATGTGGCTCTAGTAAAAGTTCTATGGCATCGACATGGTGTGGAAGAAGCTACATGGGAGCCAGAAGAAACCATGAGAAGTCAATACCCGAACTTGTTTACTGGTAAGACTTTCGGGGACGAAAGTCCCTAAGGTGGGAGAAATGTAACATCCCAAAATAGGGCCTAATCGGAATAGTGGTTTCAGGACCACAAATCCAACGTTAAAATATTTATTTTATGATTGTTATTGGGTTTAGAATTTGAGAATATGTTTACATTAGAGTTTCATGAAGAAATTTTAAGTATAAGATGTTCAATTGAGAATTTAGGGACTAAATTGAATAAGTTTTGAAACATGGATTTTAAAAGAAATTGTATGAAATTGCTTTGGATTATGAATTAGAGGTCCTTAAATATTAATTTGACCAAGTTCTAGAAATTTGGACAAAAAAAAGGGCTTGCATGGATGAATTTTAAATAAAATGTCTAAGGGCATTTTGGTCATTTACCGTTTTAATGATTTAAAAAGGGGAAAAAGAAGCAAAAATCAGCCATCTTCTTCCCCATAGCTGCCGAAATTTTGAGCTCTCCATAGTTAGGGTTTCTTCAATTTCCAAGCTCAATAGTAAGTGCTCTCAAGGCCCGTTTTTAATGTTCTTCGTATTTTTGAGATCTCGGTAACTTGTTCTTTCCATTTCTACCCATATTTCATGCTAGGGTTTATGTTTAAAAATCTACCCATGCAAGACATGCTTGTATTTTGAGAGTTTATGGAGGAATATGAAAGGATGTTGTATGTTAAACATCTTTTTCTAGGTGATTTTCATGAAAAACCCTTATAGGGACTATTTTGTGAAAGTTATAAAATGTGTGGTAGAAATGTGAAATTAATGGAAAATGAGAGTTATCATAGGAGAGAAAAATGTTTGACTAGGCTTGGGTAAGGTAGAAATTGCATGACTTTCATTATACGAGCCTAGGGACTAAATCGTAAAAACGTGAAAGGCTAGGGGCAAAATGGTTATTTTGACCGGGGGTGAAATTTAGACTTGAAATGGATTAAATGAATGGTTAATAATCTATTCTTATTGTTATAGACCCCAAGTTTGGAGGTCGATCGAGGGAAACGGAAGGTTTTGGAGTGACCGAAACATTAAACCAACGAATACCAGGTAAGTTCGGATAACCCTAAGTAAACATATATTATGCTAAATTGTATATGTTAATAAATGTATGATGATGAATTGCATTTATTCAAAATACGTAATTGTATAAAATACAATTGTACAATGAAATGATGAAAAACATCTCGGTTGAGGTTGAATCAGAAATCCGATGGAGGAACCCTAATTTACATGAAAAATGAGATCCTGTATGTGTTGTAGTAAAGATTTAGCCCGGACGGGTAATCCATTGATCTCATCTCTAAAAAGGATTTAGCCCAGACGGGTGTTCCTTCCGAATGATTGAGCCTCCCGAAGAATAAGTGTGCACTATGGATTTAGCCCGGACTGGTAATCCAAATAGGGTCTGAATTTAGCCTTGACTGGTAATTCAGATCCTAGCTCATTAAGGATGTTTGCCATGAATGAGATTTAGCCCGGACTGGTAATTTCGGCATCACCTTATGAGTTTTCTGAATGGAGGATTTAGCCTGGACTGGTAATCCTACCATAAGAATGTGAGGTTCACGGGAGTGCATATCTGATATGATCATTTACACGAATTGACGGATAATGGGTATTTTCATCGAGATTGCCTATCAACTCACGAGACTAATATGATACACCTGTATAAGATGAATTGTAAAGTGATGAGCTCATCTAAGTTAAATTTCATGGTGTTATTGATATTGATATATATATATATATATATATATTTAACACATTGATTGAGTGCATGATTAGGAAAAGCTTTTCATGCTAATTGAGTTTACTAATCAACTATGGTTGAATGCTAAATTATCTGGTAAGTTTACTTTCCGATTAATCGAGCTTACTAAGCATGTAAATGCTTACTCCTCTCTTTTCTCCTACCTTTCAGAGCTTTTGGACTCATAAGGCTTAGAGGACGGTTGGAGATTACAACACACTATCAACTAGGTCCGCTTTGGTATATGAATACTTTTTTTTGTTAATTTGGCATGTATATGTGCTTTTGGGTTATTTTGTTAAAAGCCATTTGGCTAACCAATGTAAAGGCTTGGATACCTTGTTTATACATTTTGTAATGGCTTTGATATATGGTCTTTTGTGGTATGTTATCCCACCATCATGCTAAATGAATTGTTAAATGTTTATGTATATGTCATAAAATAGACATATTTGTGTAATGTGACCAATTCATCAGAATTGGGAGGATCATAATTGGCAATGAGTAAATAACGAGCCAAAATCCAATGTTGAGGCAAATATTGCTATCATCCTTCAGACTACTAAGGAACACTATGGCATGCGTAAACCAATGACATGAGGTTTCCATGCAATAAGGTTTTATGAAGACCATTCATAAGTATTAAGTGAATATTGCTTGTTAATTAACATCCAATAAGGATAAGTGTGATAAAAAGGGGTGACCTAGGGCTTGAAAAATAGCCTAATATGGTCCACATGGTGAGACACAAGGGCGTGTGTCTAGGCCGTGTATGACACATGAGCCACTCACATGGGCATGTGTTATGGCCGTGCGTCCCCTGCACCTAAAATTTTAAGTTAGCATCAAGCACGGGCTAGAGACACGGGCGTGCGTCTTGGCTGTGTTAATTTAATAGGATGCTCAAGTTATGGACACGGGGTGATCCCAGGGTGTGTGCCATGGCCGTGTCCATAAGTCAGTATAGCCCCACGGCTTAGGGGTATGGGTGTGTTCCCCTACCCACGGGCGTGTGTAAACCCCTACACGGGCGTGTGGGGTATTGTTTAAGGAATTCATGCCAAAGATCCGATTTTGTTTCGATTTATTCTTGGTATTAAATAAAGGCCTCGTAGGCCTATGCAAATAAATCGACTTAAGGTTGAAAAGAAATTTTATGACCTGTATTTTCTGGTTTCGCCTGTATGTCTGTCTGGTAACGCCTCGTACTTGTCCCCGGGCATGGGTGCGGGTAAGGGGTGTTACATACCTGATACGGGTCTCAACTCGGATTGCGCTACCTCGTGAATGGAGGCTGGCGCATTACTTTCAACACCATTAGCTACAGCTCGATTGGGATCCATTTACTATATGCAAACACGATTTAAACTGTCAGGAGATATCACACTATCACAGGTTATTTATGGCATGTCTAGTTAGACTCTCACATACGCTATGTTAGTTTGAGAATCGTCTAAATCGTACCTCTGATAATAAATGTAACACCCTTCACTCGTATTCAATGCCAGAATAGGGTTACAGAGCATTACAGGACTTATAAAACAAATAAATATACATTTATTATACATTTTTCAATTTCATGTAATCATTACTCAACATCAACCACATTGTCCCTAATACGAGCCTACGAGGCCCAAAACATGCATTAGGAGTGGTTCAAGACTGAACCGATAACTCAAGAAATTTTTACAAAACATAGAAAATTTTTAAAACTATAAGGGACATACGCCAGTGTGGCCCGGCCATGTATCTCACATAGCCAAAGACACGCCTGTGTCACAAGCCGTGTGGACATTTGAAATGGGAGCACATGGTCGTGTCCTAGCCTGTGTTCAACCCCGTGTAACTCTCTTACTTGGGTCACACGGCCAACACACACTCCCGTGTGACTAGCCCGTGTGCCCTAGGAAATGGCCACACACGCCCGTGTGCCAGGCTGTGTGCTAGGCCATGCCAAACCTGTAGGGCATACTGACTTATGCCACACGGCCAAGTCACACGCCCGTGTGCTAAGCTGTGTGGAGTATACTGATTTGATTTCAAATTCAACACCAGGGGACACATGGTCGTGTAACATAACCGTGTGTCACACACGGCTGAGACACATGCCCATGTCTATGTCTGTGTAGACAAAAATAGGCTATTTACCAAGTCAATTTGCCACCCAACTTTGCACTTACCTAAAGCAATCCATTTGACACCAAAACATAGCATATTTAGGCATTCATCTAATCTCAACCAAGCATAAATCAAACCATTTTAATACCAACAACAACAAGGCACACATATACTACAATATGCTATTTCATTTTATACCAAATTCACATTCTCAACTCAACTAAATGGACACTTTCAAACATGCATTAATTTGCCTAAATTTACAAGCATACAAATTCTCAAATCATCAACCATTTGACTTCTACAATACCTATTATCAACAAGCATTGCATATCCATTATCAAATTCACAACACAAGCCATATGCACTAATATATTCACAACCAAACCAACCAAATTAAGCCAACTTTCATGGCTATATACAAAACAAACTTTAGACATTTACAAGCCAATTCAAATGGCTAAATCCGTTACCAACACATATATTAAAATGATCAAAGTTCCTATACATTCCATATACTCAAAATACTTAAGTTCAAAAGTACCAAAGTGATAATTGGATAGTATGATGAAGTCTCCGACAATTTCCAAATCCGAGCTAGCTTTGATTTCACTATAAAACATTGAAAATAAACAAAGTAAGCTTTAAAGCTTAGTAAGTTCGTATAGCATTTAAATCAACTCATCATACATGCTCAAATTAAGCAAATAAAACATAATATAGCATATAATAAATCACCAACCTACAACATTTGCATTCACAAAGTTAGATGTAACTTTCATAATTTCCTTAAATTAATGTATTGCTCAGTTCATGTGTATACATGTACCATCCCGTATCAAATTCATACTTATCCACATATTTGACATGCCCGTTGAACCATTCAGAATACTATCGAATACTCAGGAATCTCAAACCCTAAGTGCCACATACATAGCCGAAGCTATCTCAATCTCGTATTGCATATAATGCTCACACTAGAGCTATCAACGAGTCTGCTCACACAAGCTGACGGTCATGACGAAACTACATGGTGCTGCTCAAACAAGCTGACGAGTATTCGTAACATGCCGGATAACTCAGCCACGGTAGGACGTACGGACTAGCACCCAAATCACATAACCCCTAATGACATGTCATTTGCATCCTAAACTATTCCTAAGGTTCAACCAGGACTTCTTGTCAATTTGTTGTTGAACGTGTCTGTAAAGTCGTATTTACAATTTACGCAATATCAAAGCATTTAAAACACAATTATAATAATGCTTATTACATACGAACTTACCTCAAATGAAAAAAAGGGTAAATTAAATTGATTAATTCGAAACTTTGTTCTTTCCCCGATCTAAATCCGTATTTCGCATTTCTTGATCTAAATGTAATCAAAATTAACTCATTTAATAATATCTCTATTAAAATTAGTCCAAAATACATATTAAGGCACTTTTACTTTTTTGCCCTAACATTTCAACATTTTTACAATTTAGTCCGTATTTTATAAAATTACAAATTCATGCAATTCAACCAAAACCCATGCTAGCCGAATTTCAATTAGATCCTTAGCAGTCCATTTTTTTCATTTATTTTACAATTTCACCACAAATTTTTAACATTTCACAATTTAATCCCTATTTGGAGATTTTACTAAAAATCACTTAACAAATGTTGTTTATCTAACAACAAGCATGCATTTTCTATCATCAAACATCAAAACACACCAACATTCATCAATGGAAAAACCCTAAACCTTTAAAATTTTGTCAAAATAGTCATTGGGCTAGTTAGATTAAGTTGCAGCGATCTTAAAAACGTAGAAATCATTAAAATGGGACGAAAATGAACTTACATGCTCAAGGAAACTAGGCTGAATGTTTCAAGCTCTTTAATGGTGTTTCAAACCCTTATTTTCTACGGTGGAAACTTAATGGAGAAGATGATACCATGTTTTTGTTATTTTAACTTAAGTTATTTTATAATTTACTATTTTAACCTTTAATAAAACATTAAAAATTCACATAAACCATGTACATAAATATCCACTAACCTTAACAAGGGTATAATTACAACATAAGGACCTTCAATTTAATATTCCATAGCTATTAGACACCTTTAACTAATAGAACACAATTTTTACACTTTACACGATTTAGTCCTTTTTATCGAATTAAGCATTCAAATAATAAAATTTCTTAACGAAAATTTCACACAAACATACTATCATGCTGTAGACATTAAAATAATAATAAAATAATTATTTCAAATTTAGATTTGTGGTCCCGAAACCACTATTCTAATTTGAATAAAAATGGGCTATTACATAGTCCAATGGGATATTAAACACGAAGTAGTCCAACTAGGACGTTAAATATGGGAATTAGGGTGTGCAAGGTCAAACTTCAACGATGGCAATGAGTAAAGGTTTGTCAGGACAAGGTATTGGACCACTGGTACACTCCATGGCGCAGTAGAAAAATTATTCCAGTAATCGTCAACCACAAATCCATGTTTGAGGAACAAATCAGGTTGAAATAAGGTTAAGGATATACCTTTTAAAACTAGAAATGGCGAATAATGTTGTTGGTTGAAATCCTTTAAATGATGTAAATCCTAACCGCAACAAAGTGTCTCGGCCTCTACATAGTCCACCCAGTCAACCACTAATAGAAAACTCTTTTGAACTTTTTTTAGAGAGTATCCAAACTTTTGGCTATTAGACCTAGTTTGATTTTCTTACTTACACCTTCATAATCTGGAATTGTATTCCTTTTAATAATATCATGTTTATTAAATACGGAATAATTCCCTTTTACTTTTTAGAGAAAATCATGGAAGATATTGAAATTATATTCTTTCCAAAAGAATACTAACTTCTATAAATATTAACTCTAGAAAGAAGTTGCGAATCATATTTGCCAGGTAACACTATTCGCCAGGCGATACTGTTCTCTAAGCGATGCTAACCCATGGGCGATACTGTCCGCTAAGCAGAACTATCCGCCACGTGATACTCATCTACCAATAATAAGAATCCACCATAGTTGTATGTAGTAAGGTCTACGCCCATTCTATTGGCATGAAGTCTATTCGCTTTAACTATAGGGTGTGTATAACACCCTTTACTCGTATTCAATGCCAAAATAGGGTTACAGAGCGTTAACAAACTTATAAAACAATTAAACATCCACTTAGCATACATTTTCACAATTCCAGCATTCATCATTCAATCTCAAACATTTTGTCCCTAATACAAGCCTATGAGGCCCTAAACATACATTGGGAGTGGTTCGGGACTAAACCAATAACTTTGAAACTTTTTAAACATTTAAGAATTTTTTTCAAAAACAGGGGATACACGCCCGTGTGGCCAAGCCGTGTGTCTCACACGGCCAACAGACATGCCCGTGTCACAGGCCGTGTGGAAATTCGAAATGAGAGCACATAGTCGTGTCTTAGCCCATGTCTGACCCCGTGTAACTCTCTGACTTAGGTCACACGGCCAACACACATGCCCGCGTGCCCTAAAAATGGCCATACACGCCTGTGTGCCAGGCCGTGTGCTAGGCCGTGCCAAACCTGTAGGGTATACTGACTTATGCCACACAGTCAAGTCACACGTTTGTGTGTGAGGCTGTGTGGAGTATACTCACTTGATTTTAATTTCAACACTAGAGGATACACGGTCGTGTAACATGACCATGTGTCACACACGACTGAGACAAATGCCCGTGTGTCTGCCTGTGTGGACAAAAATAGGCTATTTACCAAGCCAATTTGCCACCCTAAAAGCATATACCTATATCACAATTCAAAGGCACCAACATAAGGCTTAATTGGTATTAAATCAATCTCATATCAATCATATTCCATACCATTTCATTACCCATCAATACAAATCACAATCTACCACAATATGCCATTTAATTCTATACCTAATTCACGTATACAATTTAATTAACTATACATTCCCAAATATGCATCTTTTAGCCTAATTTCAAAAACAAAGCAACCAAAAATTCATTCACAACCATCAACCAACTCATTACACAAGACATAAACTTATATATATATACATGTTTCAACCATACCAAAATAACCCCAAGTAAGCCATTACTCAAGGCTATATATATACAAACCAATTCAATTAGCCAAAATCATTATCAAAACATAACCAACATGACATAAAGACCCTATACATGCCATATACTTTAAATACCAAAGTTCATAGGTACCGAGTGATAGGTGGATAGTGTGAAGCGATCTCCGACAATCCTCGAATCTGAGCTAGCTTGATAACACTATAAAACACAGAAATAATAAACAAAGTAAGCTATAAAGCTTAGTAAGCTCGTATACAATAAACTAAATTAAATCTCAAGATTATAATCCAACAATTTGAATATATCAACATTTAGCATTATTATCTAACAAACCTTTAATATACCCAATTATGATTCAAGAACATTCTTCACAAGTTTCTCTGGATCAAAACTTATACATGTCACGTACGTACTTGTACTGTCTCATATCATTATCATACTCAATCATATCTTTTGTTTACCTGTTGAACCATCCGAAATAGAAGTCAGATACTCAAGGATCTCGTACACTAAGTACCTATACCATGGCCCAAAGCTAAATCAAGGTAGCTTATATAAAAAATTTTGATATCATGGCCCGAAGTCAAATCAGTCGATATTCATGGCCCGAAGCCAAATCGGTATAACTTGCACCCAAAGTGCTAATATCATGGCCCGAAGCTAAATCAATGAAGCTTCTAATGACATGTCACTAGTATCCTAAACTATTCCTAAGGTTCAACTGGGATTTCAAATGCCGAATTTCCATCGAGTCAATGTCAAACTTATCCGAAGTCTCGTATTCACAACTTATACAATATCAAAGCATTTAAAATACACTTATAATGAAATTCATCACATACGAACTTACCTCGAATGTGAAAACAACGAAATAAGTCAATTAGTCGATAACTTTAGTTTTCCCCCGATCTAGATCCGAATTCCACTTTTCTTGATCTAAATATATTCAAAAATAACTTATTTAATAATCTCTCTATTCAATTAAATCCAAAACACACGTTTAAGCACATTTAAACTTTTACCCATAGAATTTCACAACTTTTACAATTTAGTCCTTATTACACAAAATCACAAATTGATAAAATTTCTTTAATACCCATGATAGCCAAATTACTATAATGCCCCTATTAGCCCACATTTATCAAATTTTCATACATTTAACCACACATTTTCACATTTTCACAAATAAATCCCTATTTTGCATTTTTATTCAAAATCACTTTACAAAATATGTAAATCTAGCAACAAGATTTCATATTTCATCATCAAAAATCAAAACACATGCTTATTCATCAATAGAAACTTTCTAAATCTTTAATATTTTTGCAAATTAGTCCCTGGGCTAGCTAGACCTAGTTGCAACGATCTCAAAAACATAGAAATCATTAAAAACGAGACAAAAACGGACTTATAATTGAGCTCCAAAGTGAACAAATGCTTCAAACCCTTAAAAGGTTTATCCTCTCTTCAATTTTTGCAATAAGAAAGAAAGATGAACAAAATTTTTAACTTTGGTTTTACTTATTGTTAATTTATTACTAAATTACTTATTTAACCTTGGCTATTAATATTAAAAACACTTAATCTCTTGTCTATCTTTGTCCATTTAATTTAAAAATGGTATATTTACCACATAAGGACCTTAAGTTTAAGGTTCTATAGCTATTTAACACCTTTAGCTATTAAAACACTACTTTCACACTTTACGCGATTTAGTCCTTTTTATCAAATTAAATAATCAAACGATAAAATTTCTTAAAAAAATTTCACATAATAATTTTATCATGCCACAGACATTAAAATAATAATAGAATAATAATTTCAAATTCGAATTTGTGGTCCCAAAACCACTGTTCTGGTTTGACTAAAAACGGGCTGTTATAGTATGACCTTGTAGGTTCTTGTAATGTTGCTAGTAATACTAGAAAATTTCTAATGTTACAAGCAATGAGTGGCATCTAGCAATGTATCATTGCTAACCAAGTTACAAGAAGTCGTGATTCGATATAACCTTTCTGTGATAAAAAATTTCATGTATCATATCCTTTTATCTTTTATATCTAAATTGGACACAAGTCATCGTATAGTCACACATATATAGTCCAATCTCCTATATCTTGATATTCTGAGTAGGTTATGTTAAACAAATAAGTGCGGTATCTCATATCAACTTATTTGAGCATGGCCGTGCATTTCTAGTCTTACTTCATCAAGTGGCCCAAGATATTACTCCAATTATGTAGAAGGGATAAATCCTATCTTGATCAATCATATCCCAGTACATGGATTATGGTATATTCAACATTAATATTTATAGTACAACCTGTTATGGTAGACGTTTGTCTATATCAAAATATACAACTCACAATGTTAAGATAATGATGATCTCAAGTATGAGGATCATATACATAGTTATCACTATGAGGAATATTTATGGCTATTACATAATAATCCAAGAAACATACTCATGGCAGGTTAGTCCAATATATTGTTCTCTAACACATACTTGTGTATTCATTTTGACATCCCTATGTCAATGAAAACACTTTGTCATCAATCAACTACACATTAGTCTCAATGCATTATTATTGCCCAAGCCTGTAATAATACTTGACTAAAGACCTTTTTATTAATCAGTTTATTTTAATATATATATATATATATATATATATATATATATATATATATAGAAAAAGAAACTAAAATAATAATGGCAATGCCTTATATTAATAACGAGGTAAAATGAGTATGTAATTACAACCATCTCATGATTAGTCTTTGGGCATACTCTAACACAAGGAACCTGCAAGCTATCTGAATGAGGAACATAAATTTTATGTATAACTCAAGTAGAGAATAGCAGCGTTGATGGAGATGGCGTGCTTGAAAAATCGGGTATGATTTCTCAGGTTCAGATAATAAGTCTGGATTGAAGATAACCATGTAATGTTCGAGCAAAACTTAAAACTGAGGATCCATAGGTAAGAAGGGGGCATCTAGCACCTGGTAGGTCTGCTAAAGATTATAGGGGTTGAATGTTGTCAAAAGGCAATAGAGAATATAGATTTGTAAGAGATTAAGCGTTCCCATCAATCGATGGACAACTGGGAACGAGACGAATAGTAGCTTGGACAAAATAGTTAAGTGTAAAGCCGCCTTGATGATAGGGTAACCCCGTGGATGGTTTAACCACATAGTCAGAATTGAGAATGTCAAACAAGTCATGGGAAAAAAGGTAATATTGAATGTGGTGGAAATCAAGCCCACACCATGGAGGGTCGTCACCGTAAAGCTTATACGTATGTATCAAATATAGGATAAGTCCACCAACGGTAAGCTACAGAAAGAGGGGAAGATTTTAGCCACGTCATTAGAATCTACGAACATCCAGATGACTAGGGAGTTTAAATCTCTCTTTAAGACCTCGTTCTGGCAGTCCTGCATTTTGTTTTAGATTGTATTGCAAAATCTCACTAAGTTCATTTGAACTTATAAGTTGTTCGCTTATTGTAGGATAAAGCTTTAATAGGAGAATCAAGTAAAGGCCTGAGTCAAACAACACCAGATACAAGGGACGTGTGAATATCAATTTAGATTATAAAGGGGCTCCCTTATAAGCCACACTTAAGGGAATTAACTCGGAAGGAGTCTGTATTAAACTCTGTTGGAATTGTAAATACTGCTAGATTAGATAAATAAACAAATCTGTAGAGACCCAATTCTTTAATGGCATGAATTATAGATGTCATCTTAAATTGTAAAAATTACATAGCCAACCTATTCGAGATAATAACTCTTAAGTAATTTTTTGTGATAATTTGGGTTGTTGAAATATCTGGTACTGAAGGACCATTGGTCAAGCCGGGTAAGGGGTGTTACAGTGTCTATATATAAAACTCAATAATTCTATTTTCACTATTTTGGTTTTTTTTTTTTTGTTTTGAGACTTGTTGTATCGTAGAGGCAAAATTAAATCCTTAAGGACAGTTGATCACGCTTCAAGTCTATTTATTTGTTATATTACAATTTTTCAAACATTCTTAAGGTTTTAAATTTGTTTTCTCCTTCTACAATTATGGAGTCTAAATTAACTTCGAGTTTAAAAATATATCAATACATGATCAGGAAGGATAGGTTCAATGGAAGTAACTGCACAATATGGAAAGATAAAATAATGTTTATGTTGGTCATGAAGATATTTTATGTCCTTCATCTAAACCTGCAACAATTATTGAAAGCAACACCTATAGATTTTGAATAGGTTAAAAGAGAAAACACCGAAAGGATAAGTGTATTTGTCATGGTTACATACTAAAATCTCTCATAGATAGTCTTTATCATCTACACAGAAACATAGGTTCTTCAAAGGAAATTTGGACCACACTTGTAACACTCTTAGCCCCTCTTCGTTATTAAATTAGGGTCACAGGCATTACTAACCAATCAGAACATTCGATTCCTTTAAAATTGAATATGGAAGCTAACTATTAATATTATAACATACAAGGGCAATATATATAATTTAATAGTTACGTAATAGTGTCTTCATGAATCATACTATACAATGCTAAACTTGGTCTTCCACTGTCTACACTCTTATCACTATTTATCCTCTCTTGAAGCTAGAAGTTGGATACATAACAAGACTATTTCAATTATTAACATCAGAGTATTGGTCCATACTCTGACTATTACTATATTCGATGATATTAGTAGAAAGACCTACTTTAGCTAATTCAGGTTTGCTAATTCATTCCAATTCAAAGTAAAATTTACTCTTACAGCCCTATTACGAGTCTACAGAACCCTAAAAATAGTCTAAAAATAGGTAGGGACTAATTTGGAACAATTCTGAAAGTTTAGGGCCATTTTTAAACATACCTAATAACAATGGACACACGGCTGTGTGGCCAGGCCATGCGAAATGCCTTAGAGCGTGTGACTCTTGAAGTTAGGACACACGGCCGTGTTCGGCCCGTGTCTCCACCAGTGTAACTCACTAACTTCGGTCACACGGTCGTGTCCTAGGCCATGTGTCAACCCGTGTGAAAACAACACCTATTCTATTTTTCAACACGCTCAAGGCACGCACCCTTGTGTGTTGCCCATGTGTGTCACACAACCGTGTGCACCTAAATGTACCTTAAAACTCAAGTTTACCATTTTCTACTTACTTGGGTACTAAGCAACTCAATTACCAACTATTTAACCTATTCAAAACACAATTAAACATGCTCAAAACATGCCAAAACAATCATCTTAAATGCCTAACCAAATTACCCTCATTGGTACCACATTTTATATCTTCAAACTAATCAACAAGACATCAACCATTCAAAACTATCATTCATATCAACTTTACCAATATAGAACTAACTTTTAGCTACTTAGGCTATCAAGCTTTAAGCTAAAAGACATACTAACACATTAACTATGCAACATACCAAAACATAACTTCAATCACCACCATATATACAAATGACCATCATTTCACTTAAAAGCCAAAATATTATCAAATATCAACAACATCAAACAAAAGACTTCCTAGGTACATGCCATTACAAAATAAAATTTCACCACACTTGAGCTTGGGATTGAGGTTGGATGCTGAGTTAACAATATTTTGAAAAGTACCTAACCTGCGCATGAAAAACAAAATCGCACGCTGAGTATGACTCAGTGGTATTTCTATAATCTGAACAATTTAAACTTGATATAAGTAGTTAAAACATAAGAAATGTAACAAGTAATGCTATAAACATATGTATCAAATCAATAATGCAAATTTGCTCATTCTTTATTTGCATTCACTAGGTTCCACATGTTCAAGTACATAACATTGACATTTTATATAAAATTTGATGATTCAACTCATGCAATGGCATGATTCATATCTATTTTCAATTCACAATTTCATTTCAATATGCAAATCCAATTTCATCATTTCATAATCCTTTTCACATCTTGTTTCCATTTTCATCCATTGACATTTCAATATCAAGCACATCAATTTTATCATTTATATTTTCCCTATTAACACGACTCGGACTCAGACGGATACACGAATCCAACCAACACACCAGTTTGGTAACTAGTGCCTCATCAGATAAATTCAAAGTAATAATTCTGCCTAGTGCTATATAAGTTGACACCCAGTGTCACATCGGTTAAACCGAAGTAAATGGGCACCCAGTGCCTCATCGACTTGAGGTCGAAGAAATACCTGAACTCTTCTTATCCTATGGCATGTCATCCATATTCGACTTAGCCCGAACAATTAATAGGGTTTCATTTCACATTTCTATATAACCAATGTCTCATTTCCATATATATATATACATTTGTAACATATAAGCATTTTATTCAATTCATTAACAATCACAATTCTCAAAACATATATTAAATTCATCATATATACAACTACGTACTTTTTCTCAATATACACATTTAATCCTTATAAACTTTCACCAATTCAATTCAATCTGTTTCATCCTAAATTTTAACAAAACTACTAACCTAATGTCTTACCATGCATAATAGTTCAAAATGTAACAATTTACAAGAGTTCGGATTATAGAAACACAAACCGTGAATTCTGAGCTATTCAACGTCGATTTTATCCTTCCCTTTTTTACAATAAATTAATAATACACAACTCAATTCACAAGAATTTCAAATTCTCTATTATATTTTGCTTAATCCCCAAATTAGTCCCTAAATCGAGACTAATTTTAATCTCCATATTTAACCTTGATTTTTATACTAATTTCACTCTAAGCTAAATTTTAGCTCTTTATTTTCAATTCTACCCCTTAATTTCAATTTTTTCACAATTTAGTCCCTATTACTGAAAATCATAAATTTATTCTACAATTTAGTCCTTTTTCACTTCTAAATTAAAAATCTATCAATTTAATCCCTAGTACTTAAACTATTCAACAATGGAAACATCTAAAATCTTGAAAAATACTAACAATTATAACATGGGTTGGGTAGCTCTAAGTACTGGGATTCCAAAAATGTAAAAATTACAAAAAAAAAAAATACTAAATTGCACTAAACAATTTTGGTTTTGAACTCCAAACCGTGCGTCACCCTTGCTAAGTTTTTTCTTTCTTCTTTCTTTTGTTTTGAATGCATGTAAAAGAGAATGAAATTCTCTTTCATTCCATTATCAATTATGTTTCTTTTATTTTGTTTTAAATTTTATTATTATAACATATATTATTATAACTTTTATATATATATTAAGTTAACATAATATATATTATATATACGTATCATAAATGTTTCATTATGATTGCAACATCCCTAACCTGTATCCGTCACCAGAATGGAGTTACGGAGCATTACCGTAAAAATGTAACTTATAACCATTCATTTCTAAACATTTCATAAATCATATCATAGTCCATTCAAACACATGCAAATTGTCCCTTATTTGAGCCCTCGAGGCCATAGAAACACTTTAAAAATGATTTGGGATTAAATCGAGAACATTTGAAACATTAAGGGAAAAGTTAGAAAAATTCACACTGCAGGGGTCACACAGTCGTGTGACTCACTCGACTAAAAACATGCTCGTGTCTCAGGCTATGTGACTCATATGGCTGAGACACACGCCTGTGTCTCAAGCCGTGTAACAATCGAATTAAGGTCACACGGCTGCGTTTTAGCCCATGTAACTATCTAACGTGGGTCACACGGCCAAGCCACATGCCCGTGTGCTAGGCCGTATACATATCGAAATGGCCTCACACATCCGTGTGCCAAGCCATGTGCTAGGCCGTGTAACTTCTGAAAAGCAAACTTTAAAACCTATAGGAGACACACGGCCTTGTCGCATGGCTATGCGTCACACACGGCTGAGACACATGCCCATGTTTTAGGCTGTGTCGACAAGAAATTGGCCAAAATCAAACCATTTCCTTCACCCTTCTCAAGCATAAGCCTGAGTACTTTTGCACACATGATCAAGGCTTCTAAACATGCTCAAAACCTGCATAAAAAGGTCCATACAATAGGCTAATAATCCATACAATCAATATGCCATATAGACACCTCAAACACATACATCAAACATACTTAAACATGTGCATATTTATCCATTTATCAACTAACTTGTTTCCATACCGAAACATATCACAATTGACACATATCAACAATACCATATTAGATTCATGCCATATCAAAATAACCTTACCATTTGGAACATTTCTCACATACATCAAAACCAGCTAAATGACACAAATATAGCCATTTACAAATGGTTCCAACAACCAACATATATACATACCATATTTCAATCATGCACATCTATTCAAAACCTTTCCAAAGCATACCATAACTTGACCATGTTGAGGTCAATTCATCACCTACCATTTTAGCCATTCAAATATGCATTAATACATTATCAAAATAACACACATCAATAAGACATCAAAACTACCAAGGTTACATTAACCAAAATGACATATACATGCCAAACTCATCAACTAGCATAAACCACAAGTCTACCTATATATGCCATTATAACCTTGATCAAGACATCAAAATCTACCAATATAATCGTTGGATAGTGTGATAGATCTCCTACGAGATTCCAAACCAATCAAGCTTCTGATAATATGTAAAGTAAAGGAAAATAACTACATAAGCAATGAATGCTTAGTAAGCTCGTATAAAATTTAAACATAACATTTCATTTTAATAACGGACTTTATGGAGTAATTATAAACTTATACCAATTTCACAAATTTTATCAAATTTTATAACCATCAACTCATAAATGAGTAAGTTCATCAAAGTCATATATATATTTCATTCCTAACATAATTGGATTTATAAAACATATTACTCAATCATTAACCTTTTCATAATACTATGAACCACTCTATTTACTTTCTTACCATTTCATTTACTTACTTTTCATTTCATTTACTTAGCATAAACTTAAATAACAACATCAATTCATGAATTAGTATATTTGTTCATGAACTAGATAAATTCATCCATAGCATAAGTAAATTTCTCACATAAAAGTACATCATTCAACTCATCAATTCCTTTTTCATCATATTACATCTCAACTTTGAACTTACCATTTCATTATCTTTTCTTACCTGTTTCATTTGCATAATACAAGTCATAAGCACAAACATCACTCACATGACAAACCATTTTATTAGATAATATATACTTTGATTTTTACCACCCTTTCATGAACATAAGCATATTTCCATTTGGACACTTACCATTTCAATCCATAACTTTAAAAGTAAACATAATACGATCCAACCAATGGCTTGGCACAAGCCTAAGCATCATCAATAACACATGTTAGTGCATCAATTCATAATTCACTTGAATTAACATACGATAAGTCATTAAACATGAATAACCTCACTTGAAATCATCAATTCCTTGAACATAGACATACTTTCATTTAACATTCCCCTTTCATTTCTTTTAATAGTTTTCATGATATAATTCATTTGAATGTTTACCATTTCTTCCCTTTTCATGTCCGTTGAACCATTTAGAATAATATCGGATACGCGAGAAAGCTCACACAAAGTGTGTTAAACATATGGTCAAAACCATTCCTTTTCATCATTGCTCACTTGAGCCATAAATGGGTCTACTCACACAAGCTGACGGTCGGAATATAGCTACACGATGCCGCTCACACAAGCTGACAAGTATCCACAACAAATGCCGAAATTAACCATTGGTAGGACATCCAGGACCAGAACCCGAAACATGGTAACCTAGGTCTGGTCACACAAGTTGACGGTCGAAATGTAAGCTACACCATGTTGCTCACACAAGCTGATAAGTATCTGCAACAAATGCCAAAACTCAGCTACCGGTAGAACATTCAGGACCAGCATCCGAAACATGAAAACCCTAATGACATGTCATTTGTATCCTATATATTCCTAAGGTTCAAACTGGGCTCGATAATCGTCGATATGTCGTTGGATTTCCATCGTTTCTTTACATGATAAATTTCATAATAACATTATATATATTGAATCATTTACATTAGAGAAACACATTAAACATTCAACCTAATCAACATTTAAGTGATTATAGTTCATACAAACTTACTTGACTAAATTGCAGAAATGTCGAAGTACAAGGGCTATTTGGTAATTTTTCCATTCTACTTAATTTTCCATTCGATCTTGATATAAATTAATAATTTCATTCAATTTATTAATTTAGATAGTAAAAAAAATTATTTTATGAAATCTATTTATTTTTACTTTTTTACAAAATTGCCCCTAACATTTTACTTTTATTCAATTTAGTCTTTGAGCCTAAAACATGCAAAGTAACCTTTTTTACTGCAAACCCATGCCAACTGAATATTAATAGCATCCATTTCAGCTCAATTTTTGCAATAATTTCACATCAAGTCCTTGAGCTATTTCTATTTCAACAATTTAGTCCCTAATCGACAAATTCATCAAAAATCACTTAACAAAATACTTTTAAATACCAACCATCACTTTAAACTCATTATTTAACATCTAAAATCACAAATATTCATCAATGAAAATATTTAAAATCTTTAACAGTTTCAAAAACGAAGGTACGGACTAGCTGAACCTAATTGCAACGATCTCAAAAATGTAAAAAATATTAAAAACAGGTAAGAATTACTTACCATGCATAAAGAAATCACCATGGCCGAGCTTAGCTTAATTTTCCATGGATGTTCGGTTGTGCTAGAGAAGAAACCAAAAAAATGATAATAATTAAGCCTTTTGTTTTTATTTAATTTAAGTTAATTTATCAAATTACCATTTTAACCTTAGTTAATAATTAAATAAAACACCAAATTCATGTCTATATTTGTCCAATAACTTCTGAAATAGTTTAATTACGATTTAAGTCCCTTTACCTTTATTCATTAAGCCATTTAATCACTTAAATCCAATAGTGATCAAATTTTACATCCTTTATGATTTAGTCCTTTTTAATTAATTAACTATCTAAACATTAAAATTTCTTAACGAAATTTTAATACAACCTTAATGATACTCCGTAAATATTTATAAAAATATTTGCAGCTTAGTTTATAGAAAGGAGGTCCCAATACATCATTTTCTAAAACCACTTGACTTTAGGGTCTTACCACTTGAAGTTAATTAATCATTTGAATAACATAAATTACCATATCAAAAACCTTTTAAAAATCATATTTGACTCATAAATATTAAAAAATAATATTTACAAACTTACTCGTCGAATTTTGTGGCCCTAAAATCACTATTTTCGACACCATTAAAAGAAGGCTGTTACAATGACCGGCCATTAAAAGGAAACAAAGGTATATTTTCTTATTCAGTCCCTTTAATTAATTTCAATCTATAATTCAATTTTTAACCCTTACGTGATTTAGTTCTTATACCTTAATCGCCCCTAATTTCACGAAAATTACTTAACCAAGATCTAATTCGCTACTAAACTAACTCCGTAAATATTTAATAAATATACTACGAGTTCGTTTTATGGGAATGGAGTCCCAACCTCACTTTCTGTCACTCCTGACTATTGGATTGTTACAACACTTGAGAATTCATACAGAAACTAGAAGAAAGACACATATAAGTTTTTAGCATCAAAATATTCTGAATTTACCTTCATTTATACTAAACCTATTGCGAATTAAGTGCATGAGTTACAAATTCTAGTTTCGAGAATAAGTGAACTAGAAACCAAGATTCCTGATTCACTTCAAGTTGGTGCAGTTTTATCGACCACCCTCTTAGAACGGATACAAAAAGAAGATACGAGATTTTTCGAAATCATTTACTATACATAATTTTCTAAATCATTTATGAATTGAGGTTACTTATGATGCACTCATTCTTAGTTCGAGTGTTAACCTTCTCTAAGAAAAGAGTTTACGGGAAGGGTTAAAAGAGGCCTCGAATTCAGAAGAAAGAATTTAACCAGACCAAGAATAGAAATACTGATAAAATGTGTTTCCATTGTGGAAAGAAAAGACATCTTATCAGGGATTGTAGGTTCAGAAATTCTAGAAACAAAAGTAATCCTAGTAAAACAAACACAAACACAACCAATCTTGTGGAACAAGATATGAAAGAACATTTACCATATCAAGGTAATAACATTTGCCAAGATTTCCAGTTCCAAATCATGTCATTTCATACCAATTCAAGTCAATAACACATTTGCAAACAATCATTCCAATGGCATAAAGAATAATGATTAAAGCATAACCATTTTCAAATCAGTCATCAACTTATCTTAACCTATCTACTTCCTTTTGCAACATTTATCATACCAAAATCATGTAACTTAAAGTAATCACACTTAAAAGCATCAAACATGACACAGAACCATGCAGAAAATAGTTCATATGTTAAGCTAAAGATACAAGATCAACTAAGGCCATAATTACCACATATCCATTAACTCAAAATGACCATATGCACATAAGATGCCCTTATATACATGCCACAATATTTGGACTCAAAATGAATATACTTTTACTGTCTTGTTGATAGTGTGTGCTTTGCGCTTCTCTGACTCGACCAGTTCCCCAAGGTGATGTTCTACAAGTAAGGAAAACAACTAAAATAAGAATCTAAATGCTTAGTAAGTTCAAATTGAAAATACTATGCTTACCTTGTTCATATTCAAGCATGTTAGCTACCTTAGTTTGACATAAGTATGGCTAGGACATGACACTTTAAAATATCAACAAGGTGAGAAGCAAGCATTCATGTACCTTATGTTGGAAAATCGGGTTAATGACTTTCAATAGTATCTTCCACTTTGTTCTTTTTTTTTCATTTAATTAACGAAACTCTAAATATCAAATACCATAGCCTTGACTAGTAATCTCTCTCCGTTGCTTAAGCTAGAAATGATAGAGAAACGAGAGCGCTAGGGTCTAAAATTGGTACTATCTCTATAGCAAATAGTAAAGTCGTTTGAGTTGGTGTCGTCAACCCAACTATTTTTTTGAGTTTATAAATTTGTTAATTTTGACCTTTTTTATTGATTCTTTTTAGATTTAAGATCAAATTGATAGAATGTATAAATATTGAAGCGCTAAATTTGTTATTAGGTCAATAAAAAAAGCCCACGTTACACTTTCGTTATTAAGTTAATGACAAGACTGACTAAATATTTAATTTTGAAAATCTGAGTGGCTAAAACAAAAAAATTAATGAGTGACCAAAATAGAACGAACTAAATAGTTAGGTGACTATTCCTATACTTCACCAAAATTTAATATCTCAACAAAATATTTTTTATTAAAATATATTTTGAATTGGGTTTTAATTTTTATAAATTGCATTTAGATATGAAGTTAATTTCGACATAATGACTTTTCTGACTCTCAAACTATATAAAAAAGAAATCACTTAAGCTTATTGTCACTTCATTTAACCTTCTAACTTTTGATTTTTGTTAAATTGCTCTAATCTGGATGGAAAAGTTATCATCTATTAACTTTGCTAACATGGTATCCACATGGTAGCCATATGTATGTCACGTTAGAAATTGATTAAATTTTTTTAAATCAAAAAATTATAAAATAAATTCAAAAAAAAGTATAAAAACTTAATAAATTTATTAAAAATTTCATAAAAAATAAAAAAAATATTTTAAAAATTCAAAAAATAAATTATTAAAAACGATAAAACTTAAAATATATATATTAAAAATTTAAAACAAATATTGAAAATTATGAATTTTTTATTTTTTATTAAATGTATATATTAAAAAGGAAAAAAGAAAAACTATTTTATAACTTACCTGATGGAAGCTAAAATTCAAGCCTTAGTTTATGTTTATCAATGACCAAAACTTGATGAGCAAAGTCCCTAACCTCAACTTTCCAAAACAAAAATTTAGATATCTTTTCATCAAATTTTGTTTAAAGGATCAATTATGGCCTTTGAAGGGAGCGCTTGTTATGATACTTGTTACCATCGGCCCAAGACTTGAATGGGTTCAGGTTGGATGGTCGGTTTCCATCAATCTCGCACATCGACCTCGCAGACCGAGCTGGTAGGATGGGTACCTATGTTCTCCTGCAAAGTCACGCATGAGATTACATAAACACATGTTAAGTCTAGGGTAGAATACTTGTTGATGTGCATGGAACCAACCTAGTACGTCACATCAATGAACCATACCTAGATCAGATAAATAGTCAAACACCAGCATCCAAGAGAGATAGAGGAAAAGACTCAACAAATTGGTGCGGTGAGCGTGGACAAATTTTCGACCAAAAAAGATTTTCAATTTGAAAATAAAAATCAAAATGGCTCACCCAAATGAGAATTTCCCCATTAATATTTTGTGAGGGGAGGTTGGAGCTTTTGGCATCGGTAATCAACCTAACGAGACTGATTTATTTGTTGGTTGGTTTGTCGATCGGTCAGAGAATTTGGGTAATTCGTCTCATGTAGGAGCCTCAAAATTTTTGGACTTGAATATCCTATCTGGAAAAGGATTATCACTTCCCTTTGACCAGGAGGCATCCCCACAACTATTTTCTTATTCTTCAGGAGAAAATAAGGTTGATGAGAGAGCAGATGACTTTGTAAAATGTTTAGTTTGAGTAGCAACAAACATTTTAGCAAGATTTATTGAAGAAGAATGAAAAACTGAGGAAAAAGGTACAGTCTGACAATTCTGATATAACAACCCGATTTTGGGCCTAGTCAGAATAATGGTTCAGAACCACTATTCTGAGGATGGAAAAATTATTTTTAATGTTATTTTATGTGTTATAGCATGATTATATGAGTGCATGAAAATTTTGGTGAAATAATTTTAGCGATTGCTTGCTTAATTTTGAAAAGGACTAAATCGTATAAAGTGCGAAAGTTTTGTTCTACTAGCTAAAGGTGTCAAATAGGTATAGAACATTAAATTATAGGTCTTTATTGAGTAAATAGACCATGAATATGTTAGTGGCTGATCAAGGAGACAAAAATATTGTAGGGTCAAAGTTAGGTGAAATTTTGGTGACTAATTTGACTAGTAATATAACATAATAAAGAAAAAAAAAAGCATCATCTTTCATCTTCCTTCTTCCCCACCTTAAATACCAGAAAAGAGGGGGTTTTGAAAGCTCAAAAATATCAGCAACTTATATCCCTTACAAGTAAGTGATTTTGATGGCTTTTCTTGATAATTTTTGTACTTTTGGGACCCTTGTAGCATAATCTAGCTAATGAGGGGACTATTTTGCAAAATGGTTGAAAGTATAGTGTTTCTTCATGAGAGTATTCATGTTTTTTGCTGAATTTTTATGGAATAAAATAAACCTTGGTTGTTAAATAAATAACTTTTGTGAAAGGATTTTCATGAAAACACCTAATATGGACCATTTTGTAAAGTTTGTTAAATGGATGGGAGTTGTGTGAAATAATTGGAATTTTGAGTTGCTACAAGAGTAATAAAGGTTGGGCTAGGCTTGGCTAATGAGGAAATTTG
Organism: Gossypium anomalum; assembly: GCA_025698475.1. Lineage (NCBI taxonomy): Eukaryota > Viridiplantae > Streptophyta > Magnoliopsida > Malvales > Malvaceae > Gossypium > Gossypium anomalum. The sequence continues at coordinate 49,891,563 of CM046963.1, forward strand.
ATAAAAATCGTTTTACGAGTCTAAAGGCAAAATCGTAATTTTTGTGAAAGTCTAGGGGCAGAATGGTCATTTTTCCAAAATATGAATTGTGGAACGCTTAATTTAATGTGATGATTAAATGAGTAAATTTTATTATTTTAGATCAAGAAAATTGAGATTAGGGCTTAAATCGAGAAAGTACGTGGTTTAGGACAAAAAGGGAATAATTAGCCATTTTTGCATTCGAGGTAAGTCCGTATGACTAAACAAGCATATTATCCATGTTATTGTTAATATACTTGAAATCTATCTTGCTATGATTGTATTAAATTATATGTTGATGATATTGAGTATGAGAAAGTGATGCCAAATGTTAATAACATTTATGTGATGATTGGATACATTGGAAACTTGATGGAATATGATATTCCATTGAAACAAGTAAGATGTGCGTAAATATTACAACTTTATCGTTATTATGCATTTAATGATTGATTTTGCATAAAATGTTTGAATGTGGCTATGAGTAATGTATGATGAGATTAATACAGGAAACTCCCTATTGAACTGTAGGAATAGATCGAATATTCATGCCATGAGGCTAGGGAGATATGAGAGCTAGTGTAAGACCATGTCTAGGACATGGCATCGGCATCGATAGATGAGAGCCAGTGTAAGACCATGTCTGGGACATGGCATCAGCCTCAATATACGAGAGTCAGTGTAGGACCATGTTTGGGACATGGCATCGACTTTGATGTGTGAGCCAGTATAAGACCATGTCTGGGACATGGCGTTGGCATCTTACACTATGCTTGAGGCTTATTGAATATCCTGTAGTATTCCAAATGGTTCAACGGAAAATTTATGGTTTATGTTGGAATAAGAGAGGTTATGACCATGATGTGAGTGATACAAGTACTTACATGAAATTCATGAAATGCGTACTCAATTTATGTTGTATGATTAGTAAGGAATGAACATGAGTAAGCTATGTTTATGACCATGTTGTGTAACGCCCCAAAAATCTTGAAACCAAAAAATCTCGAAACCCAAAAATCTCGAAATCATGAATTTTTCTTTTTGTGTTTAGCAATCCTGGTTAAGTGTTAATTACGTATTGGTAGGTCTTGGTCAAGGTTTGAGTTCGAATCTAGGGGTAGAAGAAATTATAGTTTAATAATTGAAAGGGCCCTGTTGGTAAGTAGTTGGGCTTTTAAATAAAGATAGGGGAAATAGCATAAAAAAGCCTTGTGGTGGAGTGGCTAAGTGACGCCACTTAGAGTGTAGGGAGGTGGCATTAGTGGCTAGCAAGGAGATCCTAGGTTCAAATCCTAGCTTAGTATTTTTAGGAGTTTAATTTTGGCCTTCTAGAAGGTTGGAAGTGGCGTAAAGATGGACTCTAAGGGGAGTGTTCAGGAGAGAAAATTAAGAAAAGGATCAATGGGCTATCAGGGAGAAAAACGAGGAGATAAGAAGGGGAAGTGATGGAGCCGAATGGGGAACTGAGGGCCAGGCAATTCGGCTATAGGGTTATAAATAAGTGTCAATGCAGGGTTGCCAGGCTAGTGCCGAATTTCCTTCACCCTGTTATCGAAAACCCTTTTATTTTTTTCCTTTTCTTTCTGTCGATTTCTCCAAAAGTCGAAAACCCTTGTTCTTCTTTTATTTTTCTTATGCCATTTTCTTTTTTTCACTTTTAGGTTTAGCCGATTCTTCTTCCTCTCTCCCTTAGGGCTGAATAAGCAATTGTGTCGTTCAGATCTCTAGAGCCGAATACTCTTTGACCGAATCTAGTGTAAGTGTTACTCTTCCAATCAGTTTTCTTTGCTAAGTATCGAATATTGTTCCTTACTCTTTCTAATCGACTGTGGTAGGGAATTAGTATCGGATCTCGGATCTTAGCTCTCTATCAAAATTGCTCTTTAAGTGTTTGCGATCTTGGTAAGTATTCCTCTCCCATTGGCTAAAGTGGCCGATTATTCATAGTTAAGGTAAGGGGACTTGTGTTGGATACGAGTCACCTATTATTCTATTTTAATAGTTAAAATTGGTGCAAATCTGGGAGTTGGTCGTGGTTAGGGATTTAAGAAGGGGTTGTTATACTTATTGCGTAAGGTTTGGGGATAAGGAGATCGCATCATGCTTGCTTACTAGGTGTGTACATACACTGCACACACACTATGAGCCGACAAAAGCCGAAATGTTGAAAAGCTGAAATGCCGAAAAGCCGAAAGTATGGCTACGGTAGTCTTGCGAGTGTGCGAATACTCGTAAAGGGGAGACCGATAGGTTGCTTAAGGCCCATGGGCGATTCCATGGACTTAGGTTGTGAATAGGCCAAGTGGGTCGGAATGGGCTAAATGGGCCCGATGGGTTGTTGGGCCCATAATAGGCAAAATTTGATAAGTGATGCTATGTGATAGGAAATTTGTATGTGAGAATGAACATATAGTGGTTGGGGCCGGATGGGCCATATAAATGAGATTGGGCCGAATGGGCCATATAAACGTGAATTGGGCCTGATGAATATGAATTGGGCCTGATGGGCCATATGTATTAGATTGGGCCAAGTGGGCCATATGCATGTATGTAGGAGTTTTGGGCCTAGTATATGATAACCACATAAAACTTAATTAATATATTGCGACCGTGGACAAGTCATAGAGTTAAGGTGTGGCAACGAGTATATGCATGTCTAGGATTGGATCTAGAGAGAGCTTGGTACTTAAGCAGTCTTAATAACTCACCTCCTCTTTTCTGGAATCCTACCTGGTGCATAGTATTCATTCATCTTAGCTCACGGGATTGTTAACCGGCCAAGGTAAGTAAAAACGCGTAATAAAGGAAAATTATCGAAATGCCGTTAAGGGTGAAAATGACTAAAATACACCTAAGTGTTGTATGTAAGAATTATGATTGCTACATGCATTCATATGTATTCAGGTGATATCCTGTTTAGGTTGCATATGGGTTGGGAATTATGGAACGGAGGGAGTATATGAGGGTCGTATGGTTGCTTGACAACCGTGGATCCACCAACGGATTTTAAGCCCAATATGTGATTGGTAGCTTACTACAACTTGGGTAGTTCCGCAACTGGGCTACCATTGATGTGTATCGGTTGGGTGAGTCAATATTTATATCCCCACAGGTTGTGAAAAGGGGGATGGAGCAGAAGTGTACCAGTTGGATTATTGGGGTGGGTTGCACTGCATTGCATTGCATGTTCAATGAATGATGACTTTTGAATGCTTGTTTTCGTCGAGGGTTGTACACACTGAGTTTGCAAAAACTCACCCCCTCTTTTATTTTATTTTCAGGTGATGCTCAGTAGAAGGTTCGATGTTTGGAGGGACTCTGGGTGGCCAGCTAGCAAGATAATTTGGACTTGTTTTTCTTTTTAAAGCTTATTTAGTTTCTATGTTATTAAGTACTTTTCAAATCAGATTGTAATAGGGCTCCACTTTGTTATTATTTGGATTATTATTTCAAAGTGATGCACCAGATTTAGCCATAACGTCCAGACTGGGTTTGGGGTGTTACATGTTGAAAGGGTACAGGTCTATACTAAAAATTCATGAGTGATAGCTCGAGGTATATTGGACTTTTGGTTAGAATGTAAATGAGTAAGTCATACTTATGAGACTGACTTTGTGACAACCTTGTAAATATTAGGTCGATACCTATGGTGTATAATTATGTGGTAAATTTGATGGATGATTATGTGTGAGGCTTTTAGGTCAAATTAAATTGGGACATGATATGTTTATCCCTTCACCTTGTGGCCTAATGAATATGAAAAGAGAAAATGATTGGCATGAAAGCCTATTTAAAGATAATTATGAAAGGGTAAAATTAGCATTGAAACAGTTTTGGACAGCAACAGCAGTTTGAATTTGAAAATCCACTAAAAATTATGAAAATCGAATTAGAGGCTGAATAAAATATGAATTAAAGCTTATTGAGTCTAGTTTCATATAAAAGAAACGGTGCAAGAAAAAGAAGTTCATATTATGAGATATTTGAATTGTTGTGAGACAGAGTCAGAATGACTTTAAAATCCACTATTCTGATTCGATAAAATCATTAAAAAATTTTAAAAAGTAATTATGGGTTATAATTTATATTATTAGAATCTTTAGTGAGTATATTTTCAAAAGAAACAAAAAGGAACATCATCTGAATCCCGTACAAAGAGATAATTAATTTTTAGTGATGAGGGGTCGGAACTGTCAGACAGCAAAATAGGGGTAAATTTAAAGAATAAAATGTACTTATTTGCTGGAGAAAAAATTCTAAAAATTTTATGGTAAGAAGATATGTGAGTATAGTTTTAGGGAAAATTATTTGGAGTTCTATATCTTCAGATATAAACAATTTAGTGGCTGTAACTCGAGAAAACAACTTGACTTGAACATAAGCAAAAGCGCAAATATTGTGGTATTACCTTGAGAAGCAAGTTGATAAATTTCTTAATAATTTCATACGGTCTTACTAAGCTATAAATCTTTCTCCCTTCCTTCCCTTTTCTTTAGTGTTGACAGGTTAGCTCGGGGTTGGAGGTCGTCAGAGGCAGCACCACACTATTAAACCATCGCCTTTGGAATATTGATATATATATGTTAAGTGGCTTCAAGTGAGTGGCATGAATAGGGACTTGGATTTTTTATGAGATATGTTAACATGACTAGCCAAATGTATTTGCCTATATTGAGTTATTTGTATATGGCCATGAAGGGTGGCTTATATTGATTATGGTTTGTGAACCTATCTATCAGTGTTATGTTCTAATGTTTGTGATGTGATTATGCTTGCTGGCTATATATGGTTGATGTTATGAAATATGTGCATGATGAATGTTTTATGACAAATCTAAATGGTCATGTCCATGAATTAAATGTGTAATATGGAAATAAAGATGTGAAGGATTAAGGGCAACTTAAAGGCTTGGACAATAGCCTAATTGTTGGCCACACAGGCTGAGACACGACCGTGTGTCTCAACCATGTGGGGGACACAGCCTTAGCACACGGGCGTGTGGCTTGGCCGTGTAGTTCAAATTATTCATTAATGTCATAGTCAGAGAGTTACACGGCCTGAGGACACGAGCGTGTCCTTGTGTCCACACGGGCGTGTGACCTTGTGTCATGGAAAAATTTTCTAAGTTTTACCAAAACTTTCTAAGGTTCTTGGTTTAGTCCCTAACTACTTTCAATGCATGTTTAGGGCTTCGTAGGCCCGTGTATGGGACATTATGCATGTGTATGAAAATGTTTAATACGAATGAAATTTTGTAGCTCAATTTTTGCATGTTTGTGAACGATTAAATTCGGTAATGCCTCATACCCTGTTCTAGCGTCAGACACGGATAATGGGTGTTACATTTAGTGGTATCAGAGCTAGGTTTAATCAGTTCTCGAACTAACCTAGTACGTGTAAGAGTCTTGCTATACATGGCACAAATTGGTGATAGTGTGATGTCTCTCGATGCAAATAAGAACTATCTTGTTTAGATAAAGGTACTCTCCAACTGAGCTACACCTAGTCACGTAGAGGGTGATACTAAAGTATTCAAATAAAGTATAGTTATGAGGAGTTGAAACCCGGAAAGGTACGAACAAGAATTTGTGAAATGTATATGTATGTATTTGTGATATGAGAAACATGAAATAGAATGTGTACATGGCATAATGAGCTTATCTATGATTGATTGACAATCCTATGGTGTATATGATTGATTTGTTCGAGTGAATGCATGTGTTTAGATAATTTACTAAAAATATAGGTAGAAAGAATGTTCATGTATAATTATTTGAATGATTACGATTAGCAAGCTCGTATAACTTAAGTAAATGTGTTAAATTGTTTGAATAGATTTATATGATTGTAATGACATGCATATGATGATGTGCAAAATCAAAGTTTCGATTGTAATGTATATTCATCCATGTATTTTGGCCATCATATGATATGATATGCTTGATATGTTTAATTAAGTGAATGTGACGAGAAAACTTATCCAAAATTCATAGAATATGTGTATAAGTGAACTTGAGTGAATAAGATAATCAAAAAATTATGAAATACAAATATGAACGATAATTTTCCTGAAATGAATGACATGATTGTGATGGTGTCGCTATGATGATAAAATTTGTGTCATATACATATGTATATGAGAGTCGAGTTAGAGGCCCTACGACCTCACCCCCTTACCAGAGTGGTGTTTTGTAATGGAATTTATGAGATTTGCGCTGAATAAACTCACAAGTGTGAAACCAAAGAGTTTAGTGGGGGAATAACTATAAACATGATTAGAGATTGAGAATTAGTTGATAAGTAAGCCAGAGCTAGAAAAGTATTAGGTTGACATAAAGGTTATTTGAGATATGCACTGCCACAGTTAGAGAAGAAATTTACTTTGGTAAATCAAATTACTCAGGTACGAGGTTTAGAAAATGTAATGATTGTGACCTTCTCAGAACTGATCTTCTTTAGTGAAATGAATAATATGGGATTTATGATGATAGAAATAGTTGGAGAAATAATATTTGAAATATGAGATGTCTGAGTATGGTAATTACAGTGAACAGATGATGACTATCTCTCTTGATATATTCTAAAAGATCATTGTTCTCAGAAGTGTTATAGTAACTATCTATCTTCTGATGAAATTCTTGTTATATGAGAATGCTATCTGATCTAAATGTCAGACGAAGGCATTGTCGGTCTGACCGGTTTCTAATCTGTTTTGCTTTACTTCTCTCTGGTATTCTGTTATATTCTGTCTGTTGGGAACTTATGAGAAAATGCATATGCTGCTATGATTCTCTTTCTTTTAATTGTTGCATTTGATTCCAATGGGATGAAATGATGTTTTCTTTTGGACTTTTTCTCTCTGAGGAATTATCGAGGTCTTTCATATTTTCTTAAGAGTTTGTTTTTGGTCTTCCGATATAGTATCGTATCTCGGGATTTCTCTATCCTGGATTTCTTTACTTGGTTTTCTTGTTATCTTTGTTCCATAATCTGTCAATTATGACTCTGTTCAAAGTGTGTTCTTTAGCTTGCGATAATCATGTCAAGTGTGACTATGCTCTTGATTTGATCATGGTAATGCGGTGATTTTAGTATTTGGATTTCTCTAATTTCTGTGTAAGGATTTGACATCGGCACAGGAATAAGTGGTGAAATGGTCTTTGATTAGAATGATGAGTGAATTCTGAATGATTGTATGATAAAATTTTCATCTTATGAAAGTCGAATGGCTTATTCCATGTTAGCAAAACTTGGACAGATGAGAATATTATTAACCAAAGCATTTGAACTGGTCTAGTCTGCACTTGGGCAGAGACTTCTTAATTTTCAGTGATGCACTGTTGTATGAATTGTGATGTGTTTTAAGACAATAAGATAATGTGATAGCTTAGAGCTTTCAATGCTACAAAAAGATGTAAATTGATAATGGGGTTAGAGCTGAGCATCAGGTTTTACCGGAGCTATCTTCTCCAGTGCTAATATTAGAATTGAAATGAGAAAGGATTATTCTCGATGCCATATCAGAATTATTACCGTCTTGGAAAGAGGAAAAATATGATGTAGTTTATTGCTAGATGTTTGATGAGATCTGTGAATCATGCCGGTATGTACTGAATCCCCGCTCATCAGATTTATGAAATTTTGTGTCTATATGATTGTTGGATTTCTTGGAATACTAGTCTTCACTGGTTGAACTGAGATCCGTTTTATATATTGTGATTTCTTGGGAAAGTTAAAGGAGACTTTGAAATTTAAAGGCAACTGAGAGTTGATTTGGTAATCAATCAGACTGTGTGAAATTACAGAGAGTGTAAGGCCAAGATGAACTGGCTAGTTTTATTATTCGAATTTGAAAAGATTCAAATATGTGTGTATATGTGACATGATGGTATAGATCGGACCATTGTGTATATGAACTCTTAGATGGAGGTTGAAATTCAGCTGAGGTGGGGTATAGCAATGAACCGCTTATGACACTGATATGAGAAAGTAAAGAGATAACTATTAGAGGCACAAGTGAAGTTCTTTAGCAATGATTATGGGAAAGAGAAGTTTATGTGATACCAAAACCACTTTTTCGGTAAGATTTTCGGGGATGAAAATCCCTAAGGGGGAGAATTGTAAAAGCCCGATTTTGGGCCTAGTCAGAATAGTGGTTTTTGAAACACTATTTCAAGGCCGGAGAAATTATTTTTAATGTTATTTTTTGTGTTATAGCATGATTATATGAGTGCATGAAAATTTTGGTGAAATAATTTTAGCGATTGCTTGCTTAATTTTGAAAAAAGACTAAATAGCATAAAGTGCGAAAGCTTCGTTCTACTAGCTAAAGATGTCAATAGCTATAGAACATTAAATTAGGGGTCTTTATTGAGTAAATAGACCATAAATATGTTAGTGGCTGATCAAGGAGATAAAAATATTGTAGGGTCAAACTTAGGTGAAATGTTAGTGACTAATTTGACTAGTAATATAATATAATAAAGAAAAAAAAAGGTATCATCTTTCATCTTCCTTCTTCCCCACCGAAAATACCAGCAAAGAGGGGTTTTTGAAAGCTCAAAGATATCAACAACTTATATCTCTTATAAGTAAGTGATTTTGATGGTCTTTCTTGATAATTTTTGTACTTTTGGGACCCTTGTAGCATAATCTAGCTAATGAGGGGACTATTTTGCAAAATGGTTGAAAGTCTAGGGTTTTTCCATGAGAGCATTCATGTTGTTTGCTGAATTTTTATGGAAGAAAATGAATCTTGGTTGTTAAATAAACAACTTTTTTGAAAGGATTTTCATGAAAACACCTAATATGGACCATTTTGTAAAGTTTGTTAAATGGATGGGAATTGTGTGAAATAATTGGAATTTTGAGTTGCTAAAAGAGTAATAAAGGTTGGGCTAGGCTTGGCTAATGAGGAAATTTGATTAAAATCGTTTTACGAGCCTAAGGGTAAAATCGTAATTTTTGTGAAAGTCTAGAGGCAAAATGGTCATTTTGCCAAAGTATGAATTGTGGAACGCTTAATTTAATGTGATGATTAAATGAGTAAATTTTATTATTTTAGATCAAGAAAATCGAGATTTAGGCTTTAATCGAGAAAGTACGTGGTTTAGGACAAAAAGGAAATAATTAGTCGTTTTTGCATTCTAGGTAAGTCCGTGTGACTAAATAAGCATATTATCCATGTTATTGTTAATATACTTTAAATATATCTTGCTATGATTATATTGAATTATATGTTGATGATATTGAGTATGAGAAAGTGATGCCAAATGTTAATAACATTTATGTGATGATTGGATACATTGGAAACTTGATGGAATATGATATTCCATTGAAACAAGTAAGATGTGCGTAAATATTACAACTTTATCGTTATTATGCTTTTAATGATTGATTTTGCATAAAATGTTTGAATGTGGCTATGAGTAATGTATGATGAGATTAATACAGGAAACTCCTGGTTGAACCGTAGGAATAGATCGGAATGAAAATGAGTAAGCTATGTTTATGACCATGTTGAAAGGGTACAGGTGTGTACTAAAAATTCATGAGTGATGAGCTCGATGTATACTGGACTTTTGGTAGGAATGTAAATGAGTAAGTCATATCTATGAGAATGACTTTGTGACGACCTTGTAAATATTAGGTCGATGCCTATGAGGTACAATTATGTGGTAAATTTGATGGATGATTATGTGTGAGGCTTTTAGGTCGAATTAAATTGGGACATGATATGTTTATCCCTTCACCTTGTGGCCTAATGAATATGAAAAGATAAATTGATTGGCATAAAAGCCTATTTAAAGATAATTATGAAAGGGTAACATTAGCATTAAAATAGTTTTGGACAGCAGCAGCAGTCCGACTTTGAAAATCCACCAAAAATTATGGAAATCGAATTAGAGGCTGAATAAAATATGATATTAAATCTTATTGAGTTTGGTTTCATATAGAAGAAATGATTAAAGCAAAATAAGTTTATATTATGAGATATTTGAATTGATGTGAGATAGAGTCAGAATGATTTCAAAATCCCCTATTCCAATTCGAGAAAATCATTAAAAATTGTTCAAAAAAATTATGGGTATAATTTATATGATTAAAATCCTTAATGAGTCTATTTTTAAAATAAATAAAAGGGAACATCATTTGAATCCTGTACGAGGAGATAATTAATTTTTAGTGAAGAGGGGTTGAAACTGATACATAGCGAAACATGGGTGAATTTAAAGAATAAACTGTATTTATTGGCTAGAGAGAAAATTCTAAAAATTATATGATAAAAAGACATGTGAGTCCAGTTTCAGGGAAAATTAGCATATCTTAATTTGGAGTTTTGTAGCTCCAGATATAAGTAATTTAGTGACTAAAACTCGAGAAAATAGCTTGACTTGAACATAAGCGGAAGCGAAAATATTGTGGTATTACCTTGAGAAGCAAGTTAATAAATTGCTTACTAATTTCATACGGTCTTACTAAGTTATAAAGCCTACTCCCTTCCTTCCCTTTTCTTTAGTGTTAGCAGGTTAGGTCAGGGTTGGAGGTCGTCGGAGGCAGCACCACACTATTAAACCATCACCTTTGGAATATTGATATATATTTATATATATATGTTAAGCGCCTTCAAGTGAGTAGCATGTATAGGGACTTGGATTTTTGTATGATATGTGTTAACATGAATAGCCAAATGTGTTGGCCTATATTGAGTTATTTGTATATGGCTATAAAGGGTGGCTCATATTGATTATGGTTTGTGAACCTATCTATCTGTGATATGTTCTAATGCTTGTGATGTGATTATGCTTGTTGGCCATTTATTGTTGGTGTTATGAAATATGTGCATGATGAATGTTTTATGACCAATCTAAATGGTCATGTCCATGAATTAAATGTGTAATATGGAAATAATGGTGTGAAGGATTAAGGGTAACTTAAAGGCTTGGACAATAGCCTAATTGTTGGCCACACGGGCTGAGACACAACCATGTGTCTCAATCGTGTGGGGGACACGGCCTTAGCACACGGGCATGTGGCTTGGCTGTGTGGTTCAAATTATTTGCTAAAGTCATAGTCAGAGAGTTACACGGCCTGAGGACACGGACGTGTTGAAGGCACACGAGTGTGTCCCTATGTCCACACGGGCGTGTGACCTTGTGTCATGGAAAAATTTTCTAAGTTTTCCCAAAACTTTCTAAGGTTCTTGGTTTAGTCCCTAACTATTTTCAATGCATGTTTAGGGCTTCGTAGGCCCGTGTATGGGATATTATGCATGTGTATGAAAATTTTTGATACGAATGAAATTTTGTAGCTTGGTTTTTGCATGTTTGTGAACGATTAAGTCAGGTAATGCCTCGTACCCTGTTTCGGTGTCGGACACAGGTAAGGGGTGTTACATCTAATCTCCGTGATAATACCATCATGCATGAAGAAGGCCTTGGAGTACCTAAAAAACTATGGCAGGATGAAATGGATGTTTTACATAAAGATGTACGAGCTTTGCATCCTGACTTATAGGAAATGGATTGGTTGTTTTGTTCTAACAAACCGTTAGCTTCTGAGATAGCAACCGTAAGTTTACCAGTTGATTTTAAAGTCCCAAAAGACATGTTTGAAGGCAGGAGGGACCTCCAAGCACATCTCATGTAGTACAATGATTATATGAATATCCTAAGAGCTCTTAATGCTGCGAAGTGTAGGGCCTTCTCAATGACCCTTGAGGGAAGTGCAAAAGATTAGCATTTATCTTTATAGTAGGGTTCCATTCATAGTTTTTCACAATTAGGACAGATGTTCTTGGGGAGGTTTCGGAGGACAAAAATGAGTACTCATATGGGTTTAATATCTATCAAGCAGAGGGAAAGAGAGAGTTTGCAGGATTACATCAAACGTTTGCATTTTAGCGATATTAAATATAAAAAATTTGGAGGACCAATGGGCAATTAATGCTTTTATTATGGGAGTTTTGAATGAGCACGTGCAATACTTGTTCATTGATAATAGGCCACAAATTTTGATAGATTTATATGAGAAGGCTCACAAATTTGCTGAAGTAGAAGAGATTAAGAGAGTAGTTCGGGGTACGTTCCAAGAAATAGAGAAGGAGCTCACAGTCGTCAAGGTCTGTCTTATCAAGCTCTGTGTGTACAAAATGGGGGACAGTAGAAGGGACAGTCGCAAAATGAGTCATCTAGGACATCCCAAAGGTCTCAACTTGAGTAGAAGAGAAGGTATCCTCCTTACGATAAATTTGAGACATATACTCCCTTAACTGCTACGCGTGCATATATCCTCAGTCAAGTAAAGAGTCTAGGCATTCTGCCAAGTCCTCCACCCATGAGACATAATGCAAAAAGGTTGAACTCAAGGGATAGGTGTGCTTTTCATAAAGATTGGGGCCATAAAACTGATGATTGTTCTTCTATAAAGGATTTCATTAAAGAAGAAATCAGAAATGATGAGCTAAAGGATTTTGTAGCTCAGCATGATAACCAGATAAGGCAGAGTTCGAGGACTAAAGCTAAATGTAAGTAGAAGGTGAGAGAAATTATTCATGTGATAATTAGAACAGGTGAGGATTGGGCGACCTCTAATACCAAGAGGAAGGCTCATTTTAGAAGTGTTATGTCAGTTACCTCGCCAAAAAGGTTACACCAATAAGAGGAATAGACGGTGGAATTTGGTAACGAAGATGAAAAGCTAGTTTTTGATAAGGAGAGAAACAATATGGTGATTGTGTCAGTAGATATTGTAGGTTTTGAAGTAAAAAAAAAAAGAAGAAGAATATTAGTGGATAGTGGCAGTGCTATAGAAGTGTTAACTTGAGAAGCTTACCAAAAAATGAGATTAGAGGAACAAGCACTAAAGAAGGCGAGCCCATTGTACGGTTTTGTGAACCATCCTGTTGAGGTAAAGGGTTGTATCACTTTGCTCGTGACCTTGGGGGATGGCGAGCACACAACGACAGAATATGTTCAGTTTTTTGCGGTTGATCACGTACAATGCCATTTTTGGGCGTCACGTAATGAGGATGGCTAAGATGATGAATCCAACTTTCTGCATAAAGATTAAATTTCCCACAATTACAAAGGTAGTATTCATTCAATCTGATCAGTGAAAAGCTAGGCAGTGTCATATGTTGTCGATCAAGTAAAAACGCGATCACATGTAGCAGTAATAGAGCTCGCAGTAAATAAGACCAGATAGTCAAGTGTTGGATTTGGATAATTTTGATGCGAGAAGTGATAAGAAAATTAAGAACTAGGAGAGATAAGAAGCTATGGACACTTTTAAGTTATTTTATGATGATGTCGATAAAGTGGTGAGAATTTGATTAGCGTTGGTAGTGGAAGAAAAAAAGGATTTAGTTGAGTATCTAAGGGAAAATTCTGATGTTTTTGCATGGTTGGCTGCGGATAAGCTTGGAGTGGATCCTCAGATAATTGTTCACAGGTTAAATGTACTACCTGAGGTGAAACTAGATAAATAGGAAAAAACAAAATTTACTTCACAGGTTGTAAAAGTAATAAGGCAGAAAATAGGGAAACTGCTATTAGCAGAATTTATCAGAGAGGACGCATATGCATATTGGGTTTGGAAGGTTGTAATGGTAAAGAAAGCTAATGAAAAGTGGAGAATGTGTATTGACCTCACTAATCTTAATAAAGCTTACCCTAAAAATAGTTTTCCCTTACCCTCGATTGATACTCTGGTTGATGCGTCGTCGGGGCATAGATTTATGAGTTTTATGGATGCGTTCTCAAGTTATAATCAATTATCTATGGCCCTAAAGGACTAGGACAGGACATCTTTTGTTACTGACGAAGACTTATTTTTCTACCGGGTCATGCCTTTTGGATTGATGAACGCAAGTGCAACTTACCAAAGGTTGGTTAACATAATTTTTTAAAAATATATTGGGCGAAGTGTTGAAGTTTATGTTGATGATATGTTGGTGAAAAGTTCTACTCTAAAAGGACATGTTTAAGATTTGTCAGAGTATTCGTTGTTTTGCGAGCACACAATATAAAACTTAATCTGGAAAAGTGTGCTTTTGGTGTTAGAGCTAGCAAATTTCTGAGGTTCATGGTTTTAAAATGGTGTGCTTTTGTTTTAATGAAACAATGCGTTGTGTGTTTAGGTTAAATATTTAATGAAACGGTGCGTTATGATAACGCCCTTAACTAGCAATTGTAACTAGCTTTCCCACGACTATTTGCTCCTTCTTTTAAGTTTTCAACTGTAAATGGGTGATTATCAGATCAATAAATAGAATTCCAGTATCTTTTTCTTCTCCTCTATTCTCTCTTCTTCTTTTTCCTTCTATTATTTCCTTTTAGTCTTCCAGGTTGTATAAAAGGTATCAAAGCTATTACGATCCCATCTATGGTTGATATTGGCGTTTCCATACATTTACAGAAAAAAGTCAGTATGATGCAGCAGGAGATTTCCAAGATCCAAGAGTAACTGGTTCGATTGCACACTAAGATGGACACCAAACTTCAAGAGTTCAAAGAATAATTCAAAGGGGATCTTCAACCTTTGCTCAAATAGTATTTTGGACCACCTACCGCTAGGGTTACTAGAAAAAGGGAAAGGAGTTCTAGGCAGAGCACCTCCTGGTTTTGATCCTAAAGACTTTGCTCTAAGCTTTGGTCAAGTTCCAGCTAGGGTAAGTATTCTTCCACCTACTAATATAGGCAATGTTCATTCACAGGCTCATTCCACTGTTGCGGATAGATCTAGCAAACCATCTAGGCTTGAGTGCCCAATATTTGATGGCACTGATTTTAGAGGATAGTGGGCTAAGTTAGAACAATTATTTGAAGCTAAGGGAACCTCTGAGACAACCAAGATTCATACGGTGATTTTGAACTTGGAAGGTCGAGCTCTAGACTAGCACCATTTCTAATCCCAAATGAATGGTGGCCTACATATGCTGACTTGGCCATGCTATGTCAAAAGTTGCAGGAGCGGTTTGGATCTAGTTTCTTTTGTCATCCAATGAAGGAATTGGTTAGTTTGAAGCAACAAGGTATCGTTGAACAGTATCGCGATGTTTTTGTTAGCAAACTTAACCAATTACATCTTCTTGAACCTTATGCTCTTAGTATTTTTATGAGTAACTTGAAGGTTGAGATTTGTCAATACCTTAAGTTATTTAAGCTATTATACTTGGTAGAAGGGTTCCAATTGGCCAGGAAAGTTAAAAGAATTCTCTCACATTCTCCCAAGAGAACCCTGATTCCCTTGAGAACTCCAACCAGATCCTTCTTCAGTCCCTCTATTGTACTAGGCCATTCATCAACACCTATGAGATATGTTCCTTTTTCCCAAGTGCCATCTGTGACTAGTGTTCCTGCTAGTAAACCTACCTCTAGGAATATCTCACCTACTGAGATGGTTGAACGCAAGTAAAAGGGTCTTTGCTTTTGGTGATTAACCAAATGCCTTGTTGGACACAAATGTGTCAAGTCTCAATTGTATCAATTTTTGCTTGAGCCTATGTCTAATGGTGAGATGGAGGCATTTTAGGAGTGTTCTAACCAATTAGAAGAGACTGCTTTAGAGGAGAGCCCACCTAAATCTCTTATTATCTCATTACATGCCATAACTAGTTCACAAGGCCATAACTAGTTCACAATGCCATAACACGATAAGAGTAGCAGCTCAAATGGGTCATGTTTGGGCTATCATCTTGGTAAACTTAGTTAGTACTCTTAATTTTATTGATGTCAAATTGGTGCACAGGTTGTCACTTTCTATGTTGCAACAAGAACAGTTGAAGGTTATTGTGGCAAATTGTAGTTGTTTATTTACTAGTGGGTGTGCAAAGGTGTCAGATTGGAGGTCCAAGGCTCTCAGTTTGATACTAATTTTATGATGATTCCACTCAGAGGGTGTGGTATGGTGTTGGGAGTGTAGTGATTGTTAGCTCTAGGGGATATCATTTGGAATTTTGGTTCTTTAACCATGCAGATTTTGGTTAAAGGAGAATCGTGCACTATCCATAGAATTGTCCCTGGTTCAATAGCTAAAGAGAGAGTTGGTTCTTCCCCCAAGTGTTTTGCGGCCATTGATTAAGAATTGGGGCCCTATGTTTTAATGATGAGTTCTCCTAATTAGATTGTTCTGTCAGCAGAAGTGTCTTCCATTGACCAACAACTTCAATGCTTGTTAGATGAATTTGCTGACGTCTTCTAATCACCAAAATTATTGCCACCTCCTAGGATGCAAGACCATAAAATACCTTTGAAAGATGAGGAAGTTGTGGTTAAAATTTGACCCTATAGATATCTTGCAATCCAAAAAGGGGAGATGGATAAGTTGATACAGGAGATGTTCCAAGATGGAATAATTAGGGACAATAATAGCTCATTTGCTTCCCCCATTGTGATGGTAAAAAAAGAAGAAGATGGAAGCTGAAGGTTGTGTGTTGATTATAGACAACTCAACCAACTTACCATCAAAGATAAATCTCCAATCCCTATAATTGAAGAATTGTTGGATGAGTTGAGAGCAGCTAAAGTGTTCTCCAAGTTGGATTTAAGATCTGGTTATCACCAGATCAAGATGTGGGAGCCAGATGTACACAAAACAGCTTTCAAAACCCATGAAAGACATTATGAATTTCTGGTGATGCCCTTTGGCCTCACCAATGCTCATTCAATTTTTCAAGCCCTTATGAACTTAGTCTTCAAGCCTTTGTTAAAGAAGTCAATGCTGGTCTTTTTTTAATGATAGTTGAAACACTTGAAGGAAGTTCTCCTTATTTTGAGGACAATTGTTTACCAAGAAAAGTAAGTGTTGTTTTGGCACTTCATAAATCGAGTACCTGGGGCATGTCATACACAATGGGACACTCTCTATGGATAAGTCCAAAGTTGAATGTGTCTCCAAATGGCCTACTCCACAAGTAGTCAAGGAATTAAGGAGTTTTCTTGGTCTTTCAGGATACTACAGAAGGTTTATCAGGCAATATGGATATTTGGCTAAACCTTTGACTGACTTACTGAAAAAGAATAGTTGGGGTTGGACTGACCAAACTACTACAGCATTTTAGGCTTTAAAAGAGGCCTTATGTTCAACACCAGTGTTGGTGTTGCCCAACTTTCAGTTGGAGTTCACTGTGGACATAGATGCTAGTGGTTGTGGGGTTGGGGTAGTTTTGCAGTAACAGGATAGGCCAGTGGCCCTTTTCAATAAAGCTTTGGGAGTAAGGCACCAAGCACTTTCCATTTATGAGAAGGAGATGTTGGTTGTCCTTCTAGAGGTCAGAAAATAGCATGCTTACCTGGTTGGGTGTAACACCCCTAACTCGTATCCGTCGCTGGACTAGGGTAAAGAGGCATTACTGAACACATCGAAACATTTTGCATTCATTTCACAAACATCCTAGCATCATGGTTACACATCATTACAGGGTCCCTTACATAGGTCAACAAGACCTTAAACATGCTTTAGAAAGGGGTCGGGACTAAACTGAGCTCATACAAAATTTTTCAAAACTTAAACATATTTCAAAGTTGTACAAGTCACATGCCGGTGTGTCTAGGCTGTGGCAAAACAGGGTATACATACTGATTTGTCCACACGGCCACATGACACGCTCGTGTGTCAGGCAGTGGTCGAAACTGACTTGGGACACACAGCTAGCCACAAGCCTGTGTGCCTTGGCAGTGCTCGAGACTGACTTTAAATTGTAGGACTACCCCAGGGGACACACGACTGTATAACATGACCATGTGTTGCACACGGCTGAGACACATGCCCATGTCTTTACTGGTGTGGACAAAAATAGTCCATTTGAAAAGCGAAAATTGCCACCCATTTTGGGTCATACCTACAAACATCAAAACCACATCATTTTATACCAAATTCTCAACTATTTCACAACCAAAACATACATCTTTCATGTCATTTCATTATCAACAAATTTCATACATAACATACATATCAAAACATACTATATCATGAGTCATAATCAAACCAAAACATTTGTCTTGTAACTTCAATTTACCTCATTCATTCTCATGTCAAATTCTTACCAAAATGACTATTACTTTTAGCCAACGAAAAGCACCTCATAATAGCAACATTGAATCACATATCATAAACCAAAATCAAACCATAAGTTTACCCATAATCTAGCCATATCACATGGCATGATATACACATTACAAAACATATTCATATACTTCTAGCCTATACATGCCATAGACCAAATGTACAACTCTCAAAATGGTACCAAAATAGATGCCTGATAGTGTGAATGAAATCTGACAGTCCCTGAATCTGAGCTAGCTTTATAACACTGTAAAAATAGAGAACATCTCACACAGTAAGCTTTAAAGCTTAGTAAGTTCATGATATAATACATTTAACTCATCAATTAAAATATAATTCTATCAATTAGCTAACTCTTAATGCAACTTATCTCATCCTTCATTTACATAACCTTTCATCTACTTCATACTCTATATCATCAACCACATAGGTTCTGTACATACATGTACTATCACGTTCTTATCTATCACATTTATCACTTCAATGCTCGATGCACTAATTCCTTCGATCATCTTTAAACGGTCAATGAACTCGCACACTTAGTGCCAATTAAGTAGCCAAAGCTATAGTAGTATTGCACACTTAATGCCATTACAATAAACCAAATTAATATCGATATCGCACACATAGTGCCATTTATTCAGCCAACGCTGTTTTAATCTCACACACTTAGTGCCATTTTAGTAGCCGTAGTTATTTTTTTATTCGCACACTTAGTGCCTCATATATTCAATTCATAATTCACATATTCAAACTTAACAATTACATTTCTATTCAGTTCAACTCATATAAACATTGTTTAAACAATATGTATTATACACGAACTTACCTCGGACGTAAATACGACAATATTAGTCGATCAATCGAGCACTTTGTTTTTGCCTCGATCTAGGTCTGAATTTCTCCTTTCTTGATCTAAATGTATTCAAAATTAACTCATTTAATCTAACACATTCAATTTAATACACAAACACATCTTTGGGCATTTTGCACTTTAGCCCCTAAAATTACACATTTTGACATTTTAGTCCTTATTACACAAAACACCAAAATATACAAAATTCATCAAAATCATGCCTTAGCCGAATTTTCTATAGTCCCTATCAATCCATATTTATCATTTATTTCACATTTCAACCCCTTAATTTACACTTTTCTTAATTTAATCCCTAATATGCATTTTTACTCAAAAATCACTTTACAAAACATGTATATCAAGCACTAAGCTTTCATAATTCACCATTTAACATCACAAAATTCATGAATTTATCAATGGCATCTCATCAAATCATCAACAATTTCATGAATTTAAACATGGGCCAGCTAGAACACTTAACAACGATCACAAAAACTTAAAAATCATCAAAAACTGAACAAAAATGAACCTTTAATCAAGCTTAATAGTAGTCGAACCCTAAAAGCTCTCCCTTGGTTTCTTTTCTTCTAATTTCAGTTGACATTCAACTAAGATGAACATGTTTTCATCTTTTGGTTTTGTTTAATATACATTATTTATTTAATTACAAAATTAACCTTGATTAATAACATTAAAATTCCACTATCCCATGTCCATCTATGTCTATTCATGAATTCAATGGTCCATTTACAACATAAGGACCTCACATATATAAAGACAGCAATTTAACACTTATTCAAATAGAAGGTCAATTTTATATTTTAGCGATTGAGTCCTTTTTCAAAATTAAGCACACAAATGATAAAATTTTCACACGAAACTTTCACACATGCTTAAACACATATTGTAAACACGAAAAATAATTTTTAAATATTTTTTGACTCAGAATTGTGGTCCCAAAACCACTATTCTGACTAGGGTCTAAACTGGGCTGTTATAGGTTGGGAGGCACTTTAAGATCAAAACTAATCATCAAAGTCTAAGGTTCTTGAATGATCAAGTGGTCATAACTCCCTTCTGGCATAGGTAGGTGACCAAAATGCTAGGATATGACTTTGAGGTCATCTATAGGAAGGGGATCAATAACAGAGTAGTTGATGCCCTTTTCAGACAACCCCAACTAGAGCAAGGATAGTTGTTTCAACTATCTAGTAGTTATGTTATCTCTAGTCTGATAAAGGTGCAACAATCCTACTAAGCTGATGCTAAAGTGGCTCACATCATTGAGGAAGTGCAACAACAAAGCCCTCAACATCAGAAATACTCTTGGGATGGGCGCTTCTTGAGGAGGAAAGGAAAAATTGTAGTGAGGAAGGATGAGAACTTGAAGAGAGAAATTTTCTAGCATTTCCATGACAGTGCTGTAGGGGGACATTAAGGGATGCATACTTCTAGGAAGCATTTGGCTAGTCTGGTGTATTGGAAGGGGTTGACAACAAATGTTAAACGTTGGGTTAAAGAATTCCTTGTCTGTCAAAAATACAAGAGTGAGAATGTAGCTTCACCAGGCCTTTTACAATCCCTGCTTGTTCCAAAAAGGGCCTGGTCTGTTATCAGTCTCGACTTCATTGAAGGTCTACCAATCTCTAAAAGGAAGAACTCAATCTTAGATGTAATAGATCATTTTACTAACTATGGTCATTTCTTGGCTCTGTCTCACCCTTCCAATGCTAGGGAAGTAGCTTACGAGTACTTGAACCATGTGTATAAATTACATGGGATGTTTGATTCTATCATCTTAGACAAGGACAGGATCTTTGTGAGTGGTTTTTGGCAGGAACTGTTCAAAAGAGCTGGTACTAAGCTTCTCCTATCCACAACTTATCACCCTCAAACGGATGGACAAATTGAGGTATTAAGTCGATGCTTAGAGAACTACTTAAGCTGTATGACAGGAGAAAAGCTGCTGATTGGTCAAGTTGGTTACCACTTGCTGAGTGGTGGTATAACTCTTCCTTTTGGTCAACCATCTAGCTCACCCCATACGAAGCACTTTATGGGCAGCCCCCACCACAGCGTATATTTTACTTAGTAGGAGTGTCACCTATAGCAATAGTGGACAGAAGCTTACAGGCTCATGAAGCTGTTAGAAAAATGTTGTAGTTCCACTTGAAAAAGGCTCAAACTTGCATGAAACAATTGGTTGAAAAACATAGAACAGACAGAAGTTTTCATGTTGGAGATTTATTCTACCTAGGATTGCAACAATATAGACAAAAAACAGTTAAAAGGGTCCTTAAACAGAAGCTATCTCTTAAGTATTTTGGTCATTTCCCTAAAGTGGAGAAGGTTGGACAAGTGGCTTATAAATTGGAGTTACCCCCAGGCTCGTGCATTTATTCTACCTTTCATGTGTCTCAATTGAAGAAGCCTATAAGAGCAACCCCAGCTCAAACTCAATTTCCTTTAGTGGATGTTCATGGAGCCATGATGAAAGAATCTGTGAGAATATTCAAGAGGAGGATAGTGAAGAAAGGGAACCAAGCAACAGCTGAATCTTGGTGGAATGGGTGGATTTTTCCTGACTATGCTACTTGGGAACCTCTGCAATAGTTTTAGGCTAATTTTCCTCATTTTGATCCTTAAGAACAAGGATCTTTTCAAGAGGGCAATATTTTTTACGGGAAAGAATTCAAATTAGGAAAAACGTTTTAGAAGAAGAGTTTTTGTTGTTTTAAAACAGAGTGCATTTGTTTTACGGTGCATTGCGTGCCTAGGTTAAGTCTTTAATGAAATGATGAATTATGATAATGGCCTTGGCTAGCAATTGTAACTAATGTACCCACGACCGTTTTCTCATTCTTTTAAGTTTTTAGCTGTAAAGGAGGGTGGTTATTGGATCAGTAAACAGAATTCTAGTATTGTTTTCTTCTCCTCTATTCTCTCTTCTTCTTTTTCCTTATGTTATTTCCTTTTGGTTTTCCAGGTCGTATCATTGTCATTTCAGGTACTAAAAGAGTCACTGATAAATCCATCTCTCATAACGATGGTGGTTCTTCTTCAAATTTTGGGAAGCTTGACAATGACAATAGCTAAGGCTTGGTTGATCTACCCAAGTGTCTCGAGTTCATTGGCATTCTAACTTGGTTTCCTTCCGACCTAGATGGCTTTATAAGGTTTAATTCAATTTATTTTTTCAATTAGGGTTCTTCTGTCTCCTACCAATTTTGGTTTCAGGTTTGTAATAGGGAAATAAAAAAGATGTGAAGAAAATGGCAATGCTTGAGAAAGAGATTGAAAAAATACAGAGGTTTCATGTTGATGTCGAAGAAGAAAACTATATTGATTTTTAGCACCATTATTTATATTAAAGTTAAAATTATAAATTTAATATTTTTTTGAATTTTAATAATTTTAAATAATTTTAAACAATTTTTTTATAATTAATTTTAAAATTTTAATTAATTATTGACATAATATTCATATGTATCGGCATATACCTTCAACTTTATTAAGTTAACAAAAAAGTTAGTTTTTCTACTCAAAATTAATCAATTTGACAAAAGATAAAAATTTAAAAGCTAAATAAAGCTTAAAAATATGAAAGGGGTTAAAATGATTTTTCTATATAGTTTGAGAGTTAAAAATATAATTTTAAATATTTGAGATATAATTAGATTTTTTGGGTTTGGGCTTATCACAATATATTTGAGTTTTGAAAAAAATATTTTAAAATGAGTATGACTTTCTTCGAATGAGCAATGAAATTAAAACCAATAGCGGTGATAATGAGATTAGTTATTGTAGTAGTAAAATTGAGTATTATAACGGTAAGATTAAAAACAATGAAGAAATATGTAATTAAATTCAGTTGTAAACAGATTAATCCTTTATTATTTTTACAATTAATTTTAGGAATCAAAAGGTTGTAAAATCAAGCCCCCTATAAGGTCAAAATAGTGAAAAGTAGCTCCACTGCCATGACTATTTCCCCACTGTCATGCTATCCAAACACAATACCAGCGTAATGAAGGAGGAATATTACCCAATATTCCATCTCACCATGTGTTATTTTGAATCGAAAGGGAGGCCCCTCCTATTTTGGGCTGATTTAATTGGTTCATTTTATTATTTTAAAAAAACGTACAAAAATAAATTTGTATTAATATTTATGCACTTTTATAATTGAATTTAAATAAAAATATTTTTTATTATTTTTAAAACAATGAAATGAGTTATTTAGACAAGTTTATTATATAAGATGTAATAAAAGTTAATTATATAAATAAATATAACACTTGTCACACCCTCAATTTATTTGTGGAGTTTAAAAAATTTCACCAAACAATTATTTTCATCAATTTAATTATTTTCAATTTTGCACTCAAATGTATAAAAATTATACATATTATATAATTATGTTTATAAAATTCATAAATTTTACATATAATAACAACTTTATTAAATAATTTCTTTTTTATAAATTATAATTAAATGGTGATATCATCCTATAAAAATAAAATAAAATATTATATTTAAAATTAAAATATTTATAAAAGATAAAATAATTTGAATTCATCAGCACCATCTAAGTCAAACAGATGCAAATTCAAAAAAAAAAAAAAAAACTTCCCTACTCATGTTTTAAATATTTCCATATAATTACACAATATGTTCGAAATTGACGAATTTAACTGAAATTATTCTACCAACTTCCAATCTTGTTTGACGTATAATCACTTTTATGTTAGTTTTTTAGGTCATAATTATGTTCAACATACCATCTATATACCATTTCACATAAAGTATTTGGTCAATTCACCCAAATTGGTATATTGAGTATTCACCACACAAAATGATCTTACAAAAAATTTCAAAACGGCTTGCCACAAAATGATAGATTAGAATTTTTATGTAAGATTTAGTTTTTTTTATATATTAAATGATTATTTTTCAAGTTTTATTGATTAATTTTTAGAAAATTAGGATTGCAGCTTTTCTCATAATAGATTAAAACTTTTATGCAAGATTTAGTTTTTTTTTATTTATTAAATGATTTCGAGACACTGATTTTATATAAGATTCCTAATATCATGATTGGGTAATAATTTTTAGAGGTTAATTAATATAAATACTTGAAGAAATTAGGTCTAATTGTATTTATAATCTTGAATTTCTCGAATGTTGATAAAAAAAATTTAGAATTTTTTAGAAATTATTGTTGCAAGTGTGATTATTATGAATCCTGTGCTTGAAAACTTGATATATTGCATTAGCATGGAACCAAAAACCAATTAACTATTTTTTTATTTTTGAATAAAAATTACTAGTTGTATGTTGACTTTGTAAACATTTGTTCTAAATGTTTAATAGGAATGAAAAAATATTTTAAAAGAAAGTCCACTAGTGAAATAGAGGAACAACAAAAAAAAAATATTATACATTAGTTTATATGACTTGTATGAACGTTTTAATTTTTAAAAGATTAACCCCACAATCTAAATTTTCTTGCTCCACCCTTGCTCGCATTCGATTAATTTGTTATCTTGATTTAATAGGATACCAACTTAGTTGGTTAATGATTAAAATATCCTTTATTTACAAAGTAAATTGTATTATTTTGAGGTTGTTTTTATCATTTTATATATTTCTGTTGAGTGTTTTGTTGTGTATCCTCTTGGTGAGGGGAATCAGGTATTTATAAGATACAGTTATTGTTCATCAAAATGAAGTATTAGGTAGGCTCTATGCATGCCAACACGTATGCTATTCTAGACTTAACACGTGTTTGTCGGACTACCCACTTGACTTTCCACCCTCTACCTACGAACACCTGGGAACATGTGAGCCTAGCTCGCGAGCTCATCACACGAGCTCTCCCAGTAAGCCCCTATTGCCTCTACCTTGTAGGGCCTAGGTTCCTCCGCATCTACTCGGGTTGTGGGTCAATAGTTCAAGGTTATATTCAGGTTTCAGATCGGTAACGAGAAATACCATAACAATATAGTCCCCTTTTGATTCTAAGAAGGGTTATAAAGTGGCACTTCTTAGAATTAATGTTTTGAATTTGAATGGCTTACTGAATATACATTGGTTATTGATATACAATGTTTATTTCGCCACGTGTACAAGGGGATTACAGCTGTTTGCATCTGGCCGTTCCTTATTCCTTGGTCACTTGAATCGTTAAAGCATAAAATCAAAAAAAAAAAAAAAACCTCTTTTCTTGATGATAACATTATGGTATTCAACAGAATTGACAGAAAGGTTCACTAGGTGTTTAGTTCTTAGATGGTTGTTGCTTGAAAGATTTTCTAGTTGGGTCTGGTCTGGGAAATTATAGGAATCAATGGATTTGGTTTTTGTAGAAGTATAGAATCTATCAATGATTAAGTCTTATAAATTTTATAAACTTTTTTAAAAAATTGTATTTATTTTATAAAATTTCTATATTTTTTATATTTTATTGATTTTAATATTTTTTTATCATTTTCTACCACGGTTGTGAAACGTGGTGAAAATAATTGAAAAAAGAAGAAAAAATTGAAGGTGTTAACTTTAACGGTCAACTGTTAAAGTTAACAGTCAAGGGTCGCTTTGATGAATTTTGTCAATTCAAGTACATAATTGAGTGTACGAAAACAGGATTTTAATTTTTATTTATTTATTTATTTATTTTAAGTTTGAAGGTTTTTTACACCTTTTAAGTCTTTATAATTTTCAATATTTTTATTTTACCATTTAATCAAAACTTTATTAATGGTTTAAATTATTTTTTTCTAAAAATATTTGTTGTATAATTTTTATTTTCACCCATATTGTGGGTGTGTCATAATCTAATATTAATTATTCATTTTTATATAACGTTGGACAAGTTTTCCTATCCACATTATATTTTTACTTTAGTAGAAATTTGATGTCCCGTCATGGCATCTAGCTTTTAATATCGAAAAGTAAGAATATTTATATTGATTTTATTTTTTATAATATTATAATTTTTAAATTTTTAAATAAAATAAACATTAAAATAATTTAAAATATATGATATAATTAAATAATATATATAAAAGAAAAATTTTGAAAAAAAATTTGAACAACGAGAATAGCTTTTATTTTCCATCATATTATTAAATTCATATTTTAAAATAATTATAATATTTAATTTAAAATTATTAGCTAAAAAAGTTGTGATAATTGTTCATTTAAAAATAATTATATTTTAATAAAAGTTGTGATAATTATACATTTAAAAATAATTAGAATTTAAATTACGATTATTAATTAAAAAAGTTGTGCTAATTTTAAAATAGAGTTATTACTTGAATAGAACTCTAAGCATAAAATATAGGGAAAAACTGTGATAATTATAATAATTTACAATTATTAGCTAAATTTTTTTGACGTAAACATATAAAATAGATTTATTACTTGAATAGAATTCTAACCATTTTAATTATCACTTTAGTTATATTAGAGTTAGTTATTTTAATTAGATATTATTTTGAATAATGTTAATTTGCACTAATTATATCAAACAAAACTGTATTGTATGTTTAATATGTTAAACCAAAATGTGTTATATGTGAAATATGAAAATTGTTATGTACTTGAAAGCATGTGATTCATTATGAGGATGTTATAAGATGTGATATGTATATACATAATATATGTTAATACACTTATTGACCTAGTAAGCTAGTGGAATAGTTAGGATACAATTGACTTGCCAATAAGGATAGCTGCACGCACTTTGGTATGAAGATATGTTGTTTAATCAAGATACGTTTTGATGTCTCATGGCATAGCATGTATGTGCAACTTGATTGTGTTTGGAAGGAATACACTATTAGTGCAATACATATATAGTTGTGTTTGGATGGATGCACTTCTAGTGAAATAATTATGTGTGGTGTGTTTGGTTGAAATTCTGAGTATTCGAGTCCTATTTTACTAAAGTTTACTATAGGCTATGTGTTTAAAATTGATGCCAAGATGAGACATACGTTTTGTATTAAAATGGATAAAGATAAAATGATTGGTTCTAAGTGAAATAAAAGGAGCTATTATTCATTAATATTTAATAATTTAGTGTTGAGAAATTGAAATTAGAAATTAGAATTGAATTATCATATGCATAATGTAAAAAAAGAATTTACCTAATTAATTGCAAGCCTCGTGCAATATAAGGAACCATTGGGTCAAATTAATGGAAAATATGTATAATTTGAAAATGGAACTATAGATGTTAATGACAAAAGGGAAAACTCACAAAATGATTAGAATGGGTTAATAAGTTGAAATCATCTTAGAGGTGAATGAAAGTGATTAGAATAAGCTATACACGAGTCTTAGTGAAGAATGGATAAGTGAATGGATCTAAATCTTTATTAAAAGTGGGATAATTGAGCTTAAAATTCATAATTATGAAATATTTAACATTAATTTGTGATAAGTTAAAGGTAGGAAATATCATTATACTTACTAAGCTCTTTGAGCTTAACGCATTAATTGTTTAAAACGCATAGGTTGAGGACTTTGTGACAAGTTTGAGATCGTTTCTTGGGAGGACCACATCATTGTTCAAGGTTTGAAAAGTATAAAGTACTTGATTTTTTATTAGCTTATGATAGTCTTTCGGCATGTACACAAATGCTTAGGCTAGTAAAAGTGTTTGCAAACACTTTTATGTTACCTTGAAAAAATTTGGGAGCATGTTTAGATTAAAGTAAGCAATGAAATAGAAATGATGACATGAGCAATGTGTAATAAATTTGTTATATGTGGCTTTTATGAGCTTTGATGTGTTGTTGAATTTTGGGGATTTTACATGAATTATGTTTTACAAACTCTTTTTGGTAGTTAATGTAGAAGTATGCCTAAGACCAATCATATGATGATTGTAATAACATACTTTTACCTACTTTATTAATAAAGACATTGCCATTATTGTTTTCAATCTTTATTTTTGTGTTAAATAAGTTGTCTAACGATAAAGTCCTAAGAATGATATGATCATTCTTAAATGTCCTCAGTCAAGTATTATTGTGGGCTTGGATAACAATAATGTGATTGATTGATGACAAATGTTGTTATGGGTATATGATATAAGTTGACCGCCTATAAACGTGTTATTGTTTATAGCTAAATAATACACCAAAAATATCAGAAATTAAGAACAGCGGTGTCCGCAAGTGCACGGATCAAATTGTAATATAGTTTGTACAACACAATACTTGGAAATATTCTGAGGATCGTACCCAATGGAGGATGGAATAAGTAATGAAAATACTTTTACAATAAAAAGTCTAAGTAGTACTAATTATTTCCTATATTACGATGGACCATAAAATAGATTAAGGGAATAAAAATAAATAAAGAAAAATAGACAAGCGCAAAAAAAATCAATAAACCAACCAGGAAGATTAACTCGCTTCAGGGTTTATAACTAATTTCAGATTAAGGTTTTATAGTAGATTAGCTACTGATTAACAAATTATTACCTCTCGACCTCTAATTAACTAATCAGTTGGTTGATACTTACTTATCTCCCGACCTCACTTTCTCAACTAGGATAAATTACAATTTACTTGGTTTGACTTATCTCTCAGTCTCGTCTTGCCTATGATAACTTCCTAGGGTTGTCAATCCTAGTGGTTTAAGCACATGTAATTCATACCAACTAATCCCTCTCGGGAAACCCTGGATCCTCCATTAATCACATCCTCATCCACTCGTTAATATCCCATAAGGGGTTTAGCCACTCATGTTATTCATAATATCTACTCTGGTTAAATAAATCATGAGAAGAACATGATCGATTCAGAAGAGACAAGAGATTTGAATATCATGGATTGAATATCGAATGAGGAACGAAGTAATGAATATCTTAATTGGAATAAAGAATTAAATATAATGAAAAAGAAAATAAACTGAAGTACTTTAATTAAATTGATAGACTCTTGAATCAAAACTGATTTCAAGAGGAAAACGAAAGAGTTATGAAAAACCGAAAAAAAAACAATATATTCCTACTCCTAAACTGTTAGGGTTTTTGAAGGTGTCTAGGATGACTTAGTTACATCAACCCCCTAATGTCTTATTCATAGAGGTGTTGATAGCCCAAATTAGGTCTTTGGCACATCCTAGGTCTTTGTATAAGTTTGACTACGCGATGAAAATAACCTCGATAAACTTGGGTAGCACGTTGACATTTGTCGCGTCACACCCCTTGCATGGCGTGACACAATATCCAAACTCTGCCTTGATTGTTCGTTTTGTACCTTGACATCCCAGGAAGCTTGTGCATCACTGACCCTTGCTTCCACGTCAATTGGGCATTTATATCTTCATACTACACACTAAATTAAACCGATTAGCACAACCTAAGGCCTCTGTCGGCCTATTGGGTCATAACACCTACAAAATGTGTTAAAAAAGACTTATTTTTATTAAATTTTAATCTTACGACCTAAATGCCAAAAAAGAAATATAAAATCTTAAATTGCATAGAAAAAAAACTCTTTGAGTGCGTAATTAACCCTAATTAACTACTACATTTGATAGTAGGTCATAAATCAACACATAAGTATATGTTATTGGACTGACTAATCATGAGAATGTTTCTTGGATTATTATGTAATAGTCATGAAATTTTTTATAATGATAATACTTAGACTTGAGATCATCATTGTTCCAACATCGTGATTTGTATGCTTTTACACAGTCAAATGTCTTACGTAAATGATTGCACTATAAAGATTGATGTTGGGTGTGCCACAATTTGTGTAGTGGGATGTGAATGATCAAAATAGGATTTGTCCCTTCTACATAATAGGAGAAATATCTCAGGCCTTTTGATGGTGTGAGACTAGAAAGGCATGGTCATGCTCAAATAAGTTGATATGAGATATCACACTCATTTGTTTATCTTGGTCTATTCGGGAAATCAAGAAATGAAAGATTGAGCTATACAAGTGTGATTATTCCATGACTTGAGTTCAATCTAGATATTAAGGACAAAGGGATGTACTACATGATGACATTATCACGAAAACATTATGCCAAACCACAACTTCTTATATCTTGGGTAGTAGTGATGCATTGCTAGATGTCACTCACTGTTTGTAACATTAGAAATGTCCTAATATTATTTCCAACATTGCAGGATCCTATAGGGTCACACTCTATGGTTAAAACAATTGGAATATGAAAAGGATGGGGGTATTTAACTTGTTACTCGAACTATATTAATTATAGAATTGTTTTCATAATTAATTTAGTTTGATAAAGTTAAGCATTAGACACAATGTGTGTGCATACTTGATGCGCATATATAGAGAATCCAATTAAAATAAGTATAAAATTAGTTTCATATAATTTTAATTGGGTATATCTTTTTCGTAATTCTTGAAAAGAGTTTTTAACTAATTTCAGTCAAAAGATATATTTAAGAGTGGAAATAAATAGTTATCAGTTTAGGAAAAGATATCACGTTCGATTTTAATCCCTTAAATTGGCTTGAATAAGAATTTTTTACTATAGGAAAGCCTTGATTCTCTTTCCATCCTTTACCCCAAAAAATTCAATTGTCTAGCAACAAGGGTTTTTCTCAAAAATTATTTGAAAATCTCAAATAGGTTTTCCTATTGTTTCACTAGATGGATACTTTAAAGGCTAGAATTGAACATTGTGCCGTGGTTCATTTTTCTGCCTCAAACATTGACTTCCAGAATTAGATTTTTTTGTAATATCCCAATTCGTTCATTTGATCGGCAAATGGGGATGTTACTAAAAAACAAAAAGCACTGCGAAATGTCAAAAATAAAGGTTTTGGAAGTTAAGTCAATCAGTACGATTTAGCAAAATTATAACAGCCCGTTTTTAGTGAAATCAGAACAGTGGTTTCAGGACCAAAAATTGGAAGTTGAAATAATTATTTTATTATTATTTTGAGGCTTACAGCATGATAGTATGATCATATAAAAATTTCGTTAAGAAATTTTAACGTTTGCATGCTTAATTCGATAAAAAGGACTAAATCGCGAAAGGTGCGAAACTTGAGTTCTATAGGCTAAAGGTATTAAATAACTATAGAATTAATGTGTAAGAGTTATAATGTGGTAATTCAGCCATTTTAATTGTGAGTGGACATTTATGTGCATAATTAAGTGAATTTTAATGGTAAATAACAAAGGTTAAAAGTGTAATTTAATAAATAAAGTAAATTAAAATAAACAAAAGCAAAGTATCATCTTCCTATTCTCATCCCTGCCGATTTTGTAACTTAGAACACCATGGGAATAGCTTGAAACATTTGACCATCTTTCTCCCTTGCATGTAAGTGATTTTTTATTCTTGTTTTTAATGATTTCTACGTTTTCTGGTTCATTGTAGCTTAATCTAGCTAGCCCAGGGGCTAATTTGCAAAACTATTGAGTTGTTTGAATTTCGCTGTTGATGAATGTGTATGTATTTTGAGGTTTGATGATAGAAAATGAATGGTTGTTATTAGATAAACAATATTTGTTAAGTGATTTTGAATGTGTGAAATAATGAAATAATGGGTTGAAATTTAATTGTATGAATTTGCATTTTTATGAACTAGGGACTAAATTGCAAAAAATTCAAAAGTTTAAGGGTAAAAGTGTAAATTTTCAAAAATATATAATTTGGGCTGAATCGAATAGAATGAATACTAAATGGATTGAATTTGATTATTTAGATAAAGTTAAGCCTCGTACGGATCTAGATCGAGGGAAAGATAAAGTGTCGAACTAGTTGATCCTATTTTGTTGTTTTTGTGATCGAGGTAAGTTCGTATGTTTAATAAGTATTAAATTATATGTGTCTGAATGCTTATTTGATATAATTGTGATGATACGACACCATGAAAATTCTTGATGAGTTATCGGCAATATGTAAATCCCAGTTGAACCTTAGGAATAGAAAGGATACAAATGACATGTCATTAGGGGTTACAGTGTTTTGGGTGCTGGTCTTGTACATTCTACTAGTGGCTGAGTTTTCCAGCATGTGTTGCAGTTACTCGTCAGCTTGTGTGAACAGCATCGTGTAACTACGTCTTCACCATCAACTTGTGTGAGTAGATCCAGTGATAGTTCGAAAGTGAACATTTATCTGAGTTATGAGATTGAGATGGTTTTGACCATGTATTGGCACTTAGTGTGCGAGATTCCCGAGTATCCGATAGTATTCCAAATGGTTCAATGGACAAAGATGATGATACGAGGATATAAGATATGATACGAACTAGTTCATGTATTTGTGAGTAGTATGCTAAGTAATTCATAGTTGATGTACTTATACATGACTAACATGGTTATTATTATGTGCTAACCTTTGGATTTGATTGTAACTTACCTATGTTTACTTATGCTTCTTTAAATTGTGAATGAATGGTATGTTGTACTCATTAGCCATACGAGCTTATTAAGCTTAGTTGTTTACTTTGTTTATTTTTTCGTGTTTTATAGTGATTTAGAAGCTCGTTTGTTTTGAAAGTTGTCAGAGTTTGCATCACACTATCAAACTCTTATTTTGGTACTTTTGGACTTTAAGAATTTTGGTTATATGGCATGTATAGGTTAGTTGGCTAATGGAAGTCTATATGTTTTGTTATGTTTTAGCCATTGATGTAGCTTGACAATGGAATATGCTTTGATATGTACATATGTGTAAATGACCCTTTGATATGTAGTTTATAATTGCTATGTGAATGCCTTATTGTGAATTGGTATTTAAGGTAGCAAATGGTTGAAATTGAGAATGTATTAGCATGCTAAGTATTAGGCAAAATAATGCATATATGAAATTGACCATTTAGGTGGATTCTTGAAAGCGATATTGGTATGTTTTTAAATGGAAAATGGTGATGTTTATGAGCATTGTTGGTTGTTGGTAAAGGTATTACATGATTTGAACTTGAATTTTTGGTTAGTTTGAATGCTCATTGATGATATAGTCATATGCTATTTGATGTGTTTAGGTGGTTGCAAATTTGGGTGAGAAATGTGGCTTGGAACATAGCCTATTTTTTTCCACACGGGCAGTGACACGGGCATGTATCTCAGCCGTGTGTGACACATAGCCAGATGACATAGCCATGTGTCCCCTGGTACTTATTTAGAAATCAAGTCAGTAGCTTCACACAGTCTAGCACAAGGGCGTGTGGCTTGTCTATGTGGCACAAGTCAATATACCCTCTAGTTTTCACACGGCCTAGCACACGGCCTGGCGCATGGGTGTGTGGTTGGCCGTGTGACCCAAGTCAAAGAGTTACACAGGGTTAAACACAAGCTGAGAAATGGCCATGTGATCCCATTTCAAATTTCCACACGAATTGTGACATGGGTGTGTCTTTTAACCGTATGAGACACACGGCCTGGCCACACGGGCGTGTGTCCCCTACACTTTAAAAATCTTTTATGTTTTTCTAAAATTTATTAAGTATTCAAATTAGTCCCGAACCACTTCTAATGCTTGTTTGGGCCTCGAAGGCTTGTGTTAGGGACTATATGATTGTATTTGAATGACATTTGTTTGGGTTTGAGAAATGAATGTGAAATGTATGATTAATTAAGGAATAAGTCCGATAATGCTCTATAACCCTACTTCAGTGACGGATACAGGTTAGGGGTATTACATTTATTGGTATCAGAGCTACGATTTAGCCGATTCTAGGACTAATGTAGCGTGTGTGAGTCTAGCTATACATGCCATATTTAACTTGTGATAGTGTGCTATCTCCTGACAATTTTAAATTTTGTTTTCATATAGTTATGGATCCCAATTGAGCATTTTCCAATAATGTAGAAAGTAATGCGCCAGCCTCCATTCACGAAGTAGCACCGTTTGAATCGAGACCCATATCTGAGGGTCGTGAAGGAGAGTCCAAGGAAGCCTTCTTCCAAATGATGAATGAATGGTTCACTGAGTCTGTCCAAATGAATCTGGCTACTCAGCAACCTCCACCCCTACCTATTCCCCAACCGGTTCCTGTAGCCCCTCAAGGTTTGGAACCTTTATGTATGAGTAAGCCACTTGTTGGTAAAATTCGAAAGTATGGGGCTGAAGAGTTTAGAGCTACAGTTGATGATGATCTTGAGAGAGCCGAGTTTTAGTTTGAAAATACAATTTGAGTTTTTGATGAACTGTCTTGTACGCCAGCGGAATGTGTTAAATGTATTGTATCTCTTTTGAGAGATACTGTATACCAGTGGTGGAGCACTTTAATATCTGTGGTGCCGAGAGAACGGGTCACATGGGAATTCTTTCAGACTGAGTTCAAAAAAATATATAAGTCAGCAGTTTTTTGATATAAAGCGCAAAGAATTTCTAGAATTGAAATAGGGTCGTATAACCATAATCGAGTACGAAAGAGAATTCGTGAGACTGAGTAAGTATGCTTGAGAATGTGTTTCCACTGAAGAAATTATGTGAAAGTGGTTTGAAGACCGGTTGAATGAGAATATCAAGCTTTTAGTCGAAATTTTGAAATTGAAAGAATTTGTTGTTTTGGTCGACAGAGCTTGCAAAGCCGAGGAGCTTAGCAAAGAAAAGAGAAAAGTTGATTCTAAGGCTAGAGACTTGAAAAAGAGGTCAATGAGTAAAACCTATCATTCTTCTTCAAAGAAATCAAGGGATTCTTATAACCGTTCGACTGCTTCATTGGGGTATTCCAACAGAGATCATGGGAAGCAATACACAAGTCCAAAAGCTCAAGCCACTTTAGTATCGAGCGTTGGTAGTGTTGAAGCCAACAAACCTGAGTGTCAACAATATGGAAGATGACATTTTAGAGATTGTTGGATGAATAATAAAGCCTATTTCAGATGTAGCTTGCAAGATCATTTTATTCGTGATTGCCCTGAGTTACCCGAGAAATACAAATTTCTAAATACAAGGCCGGGTAATACAGTTGCTAGAGGAAGACCACCTCAAAATATTGGAAATGTGACTAGTAGCAAAGTTACAAAAAAGGATTTTGCTATGAGATTAGAGGCTCGAGTGCCAGTCAGAGCCTATGCTATTCGCGCTCGCGAAGATGCATCAGCACCAGATGTTATCACCAATAAATTTTCTTTTTATGACACTGATGTAATTGCTTTTATTGATCCTAGATTGACTCATTCATATATCTGTATGAATTTAGTGTCTAGTAAGATTTTACCTGTTGAGTCCACTGAATTCGTGATTAAAGTATCGAACCCCTTAGGCCAGTATGTCCTAGTTGATAAAGTTTGCAAGAATTGTCCTTTGATGATACGGGGTTACTGTTTTCTAACCGATTTGATGCTTTTACCATTTGATGAATTCGATGTGATTTTGGGTATGTATTGGTTGACTCTACATGATGCTGTTGTAAACTATAGATGAAAGATTATTGAGTTGAAATGTCAGAATAGTGAAATTATTCGCATTAAATTCGATGATTCGAGTGGATTGCTTGTTGTGATATCAACGATGCTAGTACAGAAATATGTGAAAAAGGGTTGCAATGCTTACCTTGAGTATGTACTTGATACAAAAGTTTCTAAATCAAAGATTGAATCAATACCAGTGGTTTGTGAATATCCAGATCTGTTTCTGGAAGAATTACCTAGGTTACCACCGATCAGAGAAGTTGAATTAGCTATTGAGTTAGTACCGGGAACATCACCGATATCAATAGCTCCGTACATAATGGCTCCAATTGAATTGAAAGAATTGAAAGCTCAGTTGCAAGAGTTAACAGATAGAGGTTTTGCATGACCTAATTTCTCGCCTTGGGGTGCACCAGTTTTGTTCGTCAAAAGAAAGATGGATCGATAAGACTGTGTATCGACTATCATCAGCTTAACAAGGTTACAATTAAGAATAAACATCCTTTGCCGAGAATTAATAATCTGTTCGATCAGTTGAAAGGAGCAACAGTATTTTTAAAAATAGATTTGCGATCTGGCTATTATCAGTTGTGGGTTAAAGATTTGGATGTGCCAAAAACTGCGTTCAGAACAGGTATGGACATTATGAATTTCTTGTTATGCCGTTTGGATTAACTAACGCCCCTGCAGTATTCGTGGATTTGATGAATCAAATCTTTAGACCATATATGGACAGATTTATTATTGTATTCATTGATAATATTTTGATCTATTCTCAAGATGAATCTGAGCATGCTGAGTATTTGAGAATTGTATTGCAGACTTTGCGAGATAAACAACTATTTTTGAAATTCAGTAAATGCGAGTTTTGGCTCTGAAAAGTTGGATTTTGGGGACATATTGTTTCGACGGAAGGCATTAGAGTTGATTCGAGTAAGATTTCAGTAGTTGTTGACTGGAAACTACCAAGAAACGTATCCAAAGTCAAAAGTTTTCTGGGATTAGCTGGCTATTGTTGGCGTTTTGTAAAAGAGTTCTCGATGATTGCTAAATCAATGACTCGATTGTTACAGAAAGATGTGAAATTTGAGTGGTCGGACAAATGTCAACAGAGTTTTAATCAGTTGAAAGCACTGTTAACTGAAGCACCAGTTTTAGTTCAACCTGAATCGGGTAAAGAATTTTTTATTTTTAGTAATGCGTCTTGAATGGTTTGGGATGTGTTTTAATACAAGAAGGCAAAGTGATAGCTTATGCTTCCAGATAGTTAAAAAACACATGAAAAGAATTATCCGACACACGACTTAGAGTTGGTTGCTATTGTATTCGCATTAAAAATTTGGTGACCTTATTTGTTCGGTGAAAAGTGTAGCATATTTACTGATCACAAGAGCATGAAGTATCTAATGTCTCAGAAAGATTTGAATTTGCGACAACGAAGATGGCTCGAATTATTGAAAGACTATGAGTTAGTGATTGATTATCATCCGGGGAAAGCAACTGTAGTCGCGGATGCTCTGAATAAAAAATCCTTGTTCACTTTGAGAGCGATGAAGACACGATTGGCATTATCTAATGATGGTTCGATTTTAGCTGAATTAAAAGCTAAATCAATATTTCTCCAACAAATCTGTGAAGCTTAGAAATATGACAATAAATTGCAATCTAAAATAGTACAGTGCGAGTCGACTATTGATTTAGAGTATCAG
Organism: Gossypium anomalum; assembly: GCA_025698475.1. Classification (NCBI taxonomy): domain Eukaryota; kingdom Viridiplantae; phylum Streptophyta; class Magnoliopsida; order Malvales; family Malvaceae; genus Gossypium; species Gossypium anomalum. Next base: position 49,928,597 of record CM046963.1, read on the forward strand.
ATCAGATTTGATGATTATTTGCGGTTCCGAGGTAGAGTTTGTATGCCGAGGAATCCCGAGCTTATACAGAAAATTTTACATGAAGCACACAGTGGTAGCTTGTCTGTTCATCAATGAGTACTAAGATGTACAGCGATTTGAAATAGATGTACAGGTGGTCGAGCATGAAACGCGACATTTCAAAATTTGTGTCGAGATGCTTGATTTGTCAATAGGTTAAAGCCGAACATCAAGTTCCTTCGGGACTATTACAACCAGTAATAATACCTGAGTGGAAGTGGGATAGAGTTATGATGGATTTTGTATCGGGGTTACCCCTATCTCTGAAAAAGAAAGATGTTATCTGGGTTGTTGTTGATCATCTGAAGAAGTTCGCACATTTTATTCCAATCTGTACAAATTTTTCTCTTGAAGATTAGCTAAATTGTACATTTCGGAGATTGTCAGATTGCACGTAGTGCCGGTCTTTATTATTTCAGATAGAGATCCGTGATTTACATCACGATTTTAGAGGAAATTGCAAAAGGCTTCGGGTACATGGCTGTATTTTACTACTTCATTTCATCTTCAAACCGACGATCAGTCTGAGAGAGTGATTCAAATCCTTGAAGATATGCTTCGTTTCTGTATTTTAAAGTTTGAAGGCAATTGGGAAAAATATTTACCATTGGTTGAATTTGCATGTAATAATAGTTATCAGTCGAGCATAAAGATGGCACCATGTAAAGCTCTATATGGTCATAAATACCAAACTCCGTTGTACTGGACCGAGCTTAGTGAGAAAAAGATTCACAGGGTAGATTTAATTAGAGAGAGTAACATCCCTAATTAGGGCCTAGTTGGAACAGTAATTTTGAGACCACAAATCTAAAGTAGAAATAATTATTTTATGATTATTAGGAGCTCTATGATATGATTGCATGCTTGTTTGAAAATTTCATGAAGAAATTTCATTTATAAAGTGTCCAATTTGACATTTAGGACTAAATTTCATAAGTTGCAAAATGTGAGCTTTAGAAGCCTTAAGCATGAAATTGCCATGGATTATTAATTAGAGGTCCTTAAATAACAATTTGTCCAATTTCTTTATGGAAAAAATAGGCATGAATAGGAAAATTTTGAAAGAAAGGCCTTAAAGGCATTTTTGTCATTTGGTTAATAAAAGAATAAAAAGGGAAAATAAGTCAAAATTGTGTCCATCTTCTCCCACCTTGGCTGAAAATCTCAAGGTTCCATAGCTAGGGTTTCTTCAATTTTCAAGCTCAATAGTAAGTGCATCCTAGCCCCGTTTTTAATGCTCTTCACATTTTTGAAGTCCTCGTAACCCGATTTATCTATTTCTACCATTATTTTAAAGTAGGGTTCAAGTTTGAAATTTGAACCATGTATGACATGCATGTGTTTTGATATTTAATGAAGGAATATGAATGTTTGATGTGTGATAAACATCTTTTACCAAATGATTTCTAGTGAAAATGGCTAAAAAGGACTTATTTGTAAAGTTTGTAAAATGGGTAGTAAGATGTATGATTTAATGAGAAATGTGGGCTCCTATAAGTATGTTATAAGTCTGGCTAGGCTTGGATAATAAAGAAAATGAACAAATTTCATTTTACGGTCCTAGAGACTAAATTGCAAATATGTGAAAGTTTAGGGGAAAAACCATAATTTCACCTAAATATAGTTTTTAGACTGATTTGAATAATGTGATGATTAAATGAGCTGAATTTGCTATTATAGATTAAGAAAAACGGAGTCCAGACCTAGACCAGGAAAAAATAAGATTTTGGACTAAATCGAATTAATTGTCCATATTTTGTACCAAGGTAAGTTTATGTGTAAATAATGCAATATTGTATCAAGTTTTAATGCTTTGTTAATGTTTGAATTTATATGTTTGATTTTTATAATGAGAGTATGAACGATATTATGGTCAATGAGAATGACATTGTGAACGAGTTCGACGAATATGTGATATCGAGAAAAATCCCATTTGAACCTTAGGAATAATTTAGGATACAATGTGACATGTCACTAGGAACTATGTGATCTGTTAGCTTGTGTGAGCAGACTTGTGATTAGCTCGAGAGCGAGCAATGTGTGATTGTGATATGAGGTAGCATGTGGCTATGTTTGAAGCATTATGTGCAAGTCTTCCATGTATCTGATAGTATTCCGAGTGTTCAATGGGCAAACCTGTGAGTTATTCCACAAGTAAGCCAATGATGAGGAAATATGAAAATGTAGTATGAGTTGGTACAGGTATATACGAAAAACTCATATAAATGAGCTCGATATGTGATGAACTTTTGGTAAGATTGAAAATCTGTAAGTTATGTCTACAAATTTAAGTTATGCCTATGAATTTATGATGACACATATGTAAACTATGTTATGTCAATGGTATATATATATATATATATATGAATATGTTTCCATTTATTTACATGTGAACTTACTAAGCTTTCTGCTTACTCCCTTTTCTTTTCCATTTTCTTATAGTATCGCCAAGCTAGCGCAGGGATTGAAGGACGTCGGACACTCGATCACACTACCAACTGGACATTTGGGTATAGTTACTCTCAACATTTTGAGTATCGCATGTAGTCATATTAGTCTAGCCAAATGTGTTGGCTTAGGGTAATATTTGATTCATTTTGTATATAGCCATGTGATATGGTTCATATTGATTATTTGGGTTGTAACCTTAATTAATTATGCATGCATGCAATGTGTTATGCTTGATGTGGTTGCTCGTGGATGAAATGTGTGATGAATGGCATATATGCTAAATGAATGAGTCGTGGCTAATAGGTATAACCAAAGCTACGGTATAATTGAGTAAATTGGAAGTAGGTTTACCATGATGAATAAATATGAAATTGGTGTGGAATGTTATATGAAAGCATGATGGTTTGGATAGGTGATATGTTGACATTACAAAGTCATGAATTAATCAAGTTTATGAGTATTTGAGTGACTATATATACTATGTTGCATGCTATCCAAAATGTATGAGTGAATGAGCATTTAAGGGTGACAAATGGCTTGGAAAATTGCCTTAAAGTTGTCCACACGGGTAGACACACGGGCGTGTGTCTAGGCCGTGTGTGACACACGGTCTGCCCCATGGGCATGTGATTCAACCGTGTGTCCCCTGCACCCTAATTAATGCAAAATAAAATGCCTAGTAGCAAACACACAGGCAGAGACATGGGCGTGTGTCTCTGCTGTGTGAAGGACACGGCTTGCACCTGATTTTCGAATTTAATTCGCCACACGGTCTGAGCACACGGGCGTGTGACTTGGCCGTGTGATCCTATTTGTGTTGATGACTTCATAAACAGAGAGTTACACGGGTCTGTCCCAAGCTACACGAGCGTGTGTGACCACATTGTCTATCCACACGGGCGTGTGACCCTGTTTCATGAAAATTTTTCTAAGTTTTTCTAAAGTTCTCAGATTAGTCTTGAACTACTCCCGATGTATGTTTTGGGCCTCATAGGCCCATATAATGGACAATTTACATGTGTACAAATGGTTTTAAATTGATCGAAGTTTTATGGTCGATTTTGTATGTTTGCTGGTGTTTAATTCCGGTATGCCTCGTATCCTGTCCCAGTGTCAGACACGAGAAAGGGGTGTTACATTTAGTGGTATCAAAGCTACGGCTTAGTCGATTCTCGGACTAACGTAGCATGTGTACGAGTCTAGCTATACATGCCATACATATATTATGATAGTGTGACAACTCCTAACGATTTTGACATGTGTTTTCATTTAGTAAATGGATCCCGACAAAGCAGTGGCGGATGATGTTGAAAGCGACGCACTTGCACCCGCTGAAGGGGTAGCGCCGTCTGATAGTAGACCCCTTACAGTTTGTCGAGGAGAAGGAGGCAGGGAAGCCTTTCTCCATATGATGGACGCCTGGTATACAGAGTTCGTTTGAACGAATCCGAACGCTCAACCCCCTCCACCCCCGCCTATTCTTGTAGCACCTAAAGGTATGGGTTTTATCAAACTGAATAGACCTCCGGTGGATAAAATTCGAAAGCAAGGGGCCAAAGAGTTCCAAGCCAATAAAGATGATGACCCTAAGAGGGCAAAATTCTGGCTCGAGAATACCATTAGGGTGTTTGATGAGTTATCATGCACACTTAAAGAATGCATAAAATGTGTTGTGTCTCTCCTGAGAGACTCGTCTTATCAGTGGTGGAACACCCTTGTGTCGGTGGTACCAAAGGAGAGAGTTAACTGGGAATTCTTCCAAGAAGAATTCTGTAAGAAGTATATTACCCAAAGATTTATTGATCTGAAAAGGAAGGAATTCCTCGAGTTAAGACAAGGCCGAATGACGGTAACGAAATATGAGCATGAATTTGTGAGAGTGAACAAATACGCTCGAGAATATGTATCGACTAAGGACATCATGTGCAAAAGATTTGAAGATGGATTAAACGAAGACATTCGACTGTCGGTGGGTGTCTTTGAACAGAGAGAATTTGTTGTGCTCATAGAGAGGGCTTGTAAAGCCGAGGAATTGGCTAAAGAGAAGAGAAAAGCTAAGTTAGAATATTGAGATTCGAAGAAGAGACAGATGGGTAAGTCATTTCAGTCCTCAACTAAGAAACCGAGAGAGTTTAATACTCGATCGAGTGTTTTAGCTGGGTTTTCGAACAGAAACTATGGAAAACAGTATACGGGTCATAAGGCTCAACTACTTTGATAGCGAATGTGGGTAACACTCGACCTAATAGACCTGAGTGTCAACATTGTGGCAAACGTCACCCCGGTGAATGCTGGATAAATAGCCGGGCATGTTTTAAGTGTGGTTCACATGATCATTTTATCAAGGATTGTCCTGAGACGGTTAAAAAGGAAAAACTTCAGAGTGCAAGATCGGGTAATGCTACTTCTAGAGGGAGACCGCAGAAGAATCTAAGAAACGAAAAGAGTAGTAAGAGTGCACCCAGGGAACCAGCTGTGAGGCTCGAGGGTAGAGCTCCTGCGAGGACTTACGCCATTCGCGCTCGCCAAGAGGCTTCATCCCCTGATGTGATTACGTACTTTTTCTCTCTATGATACTCCTGTTGTTGCTTTGATTGATCCAGGATCTACGCATTCGTATGTATGTGTAAAATTGGTGTCTAGCATGAATATGCCAGTTAAGTCTACAGAATTTGTGATAAAAGTGGCAAACCCTCTAAGCAAGCATGTGATAGTTGACAAAGCATGTAAGAAGTGCCTTTTAATAATTAGAGGTCATTGTTTTCTAGCTAATCTCATGCTTTTGCCATTAGATGAATGTGATATAATACTTGGTATGGATTGGTTTACCATGCATGACATAGTAGTAAACTATGGAAGGAAAATCATTGAATTGAAATGTGAAAGTGGTGATATTCTTCAGGTTGAATCAGATGAATCGGATAGCTTGCCTGTAGTGATTTCTTCTATGACTGCTAAGAGATGTATGAGAAATGGTAATGAAGTGTGACAGCCCTATTTTGACCCTAGTCAGGAAGTGGTTTCGGGACCACAAAATCGAGTCATAATAATAATTAACTGTTATATTCCATGCTTATTGTGTGTGTACATGCATGTGTGAAAGTTTCATGCTTTAATTTTGTCATTTGTATGTGAAATTTATAAGATAGGACCCATGTGATAAAACTTGAAAATGTCATAAGTAAATTTTAAAGTGCCAAATAATGCATGAATTGTGACATGGGGGACTTGCATGTCAAATGGACCAATTTGAGTTTAGTGGCCGGCCATAGTGATGGTTGATAGATAATTTATACTTTATTTAAGCATTTTAATAGGTGATGGCATAATATTGAAAATAAAAGAATTAGTAAAAGAACAAAATGGTGAAAAGAACAAAGTTTGTCCATCTTTGTTCTTCATAGCCGAATGTAAGAAAGCAAATTGGGGAAGGGGAGCTCATGAATGTTCGGTCACTTGGGGAAGAAACATCCAAGGTAAATTCATGATAGTTGCTTCTATTTTGATGTTTATGAGATCCTTTCTTGAATCTACCTTAACCCATGAAGTATATTTTGTTTATTTGGTTGTATTGTGAGCATTTGTTCTTGATTGAAATGAAGGATATGGTTGTTGTTTCATGTTCTTTTGATGAATAATGTTAGATAGGTGAAGTTGAGCTAAACAAATTAAGCATATATGGGCATTAGATGCTAAGTAGGAAATCGGCTAATAGGTTGGGTGTACTATGGCCGATTGTGGACTATGATAAAATTTAGTAAGGTATGTGCTTTAAATGTGTTATGAACTATTATAGGTTAAGTTAGGTTGAAGCTTGGTAAAATTGAATAATTGTGGCTTAAATTTCTTAATGGCAATTGGCTATTATGGTAAAGTGCAAATGTTAATATTTAGTTGCTAGTGTTTATATGTGTATTAGCCGAAATTGAACTTGAATAATGATTTGAGCACAATGTGTTGCATTGATATTATGCTTAAGTGAATTTATAGATATATATGATGAAATTGATTGGTGAGATACATGCTTAAATAATATGTATGCCAAGAATGTGTGAAAGAGTGAATTGGTAATAATCTACTTGGGACAACAGCAGTAAGGTAATTTTTGGAAAATCACCATAAATTGTAGGAGTTGAGTTAGAAGCTGAATAAATTATGTAATTAAAGCTTGATGAGTCTAGTTTCTTATAGAAGAAACTGTAAAAGTAAAATAATTACTGATCATGAGATATTTGAAGTAATGTGGGACAGAGTCAAAATGACTTCTAGATCCCCTGTTCTGTATTTATAAAATCATTATAAAATGTATAAAAATGTTCATATGATAAAATTTATAGACTCCTTAATGAGTCTAGTTTCAAATGAAATAAACGAGAAGATATTTTGAATTCTGTACAATGAGAAATTTATTTCGTAGTGAAGAATGGTCAGATTTGTCAAACAGTGAAACAAGGGAAACTTTAGGAAAAATCTGGTATTGATTGGCTAAACTAAAAATTATGAAAATTTTATGGATAAAATATAAATGAGTCTATTTTCAAGAAAAATTTACAGAAATTGATTTAGATTTTCGGAGCTCCAGTTATAAATAATTTAATGACTGTTGCTCAGGAAGTCAGCTTATAGTGAAATTGTGATTATATTGTAAACATTGATAAAAATTTGCTAATGAATTGCTTATTGATTTCTTATAAGCTTACTATAATCTGTATGTGTGAAAGTCGAATATATATGTATTATATTCTGAAAGTAATACTTGAATAGTCGAATAATGACCAGTTTAAAATTTATTGAATTAAAGCTCAAGAGCATAGAGGGGCAACCTCGGATAAGGGAAAAGCTAAAGTCACGGAATAGCCAACCCAAAATTTGTTCAGAAAGATACAAGGTAAGTTTTGAGTAATTGTCTTTGGTATAAAATTGATGATGCCTTGACATGTATATACTATATGAATTTTGATCTTTTTGGTTCTATTTGAATTAAGTTGAGTGGTAAATAATCTAAGTGTATGACCTATAGTTGAATGGTCAATTCGGGTTAAGCTTGATTGATGAAAGGTACGTGTGATATTTATGCATGATTTTAAACCGAATGAAATAATGGTGTTCATATGAAGCTCATGTCCGAGTGTAGCCAATGGCTACTAATAATGTGAAATGTTCTATAAAATGTGTTAGAATACGATTAAAAAGACATGATATTTGATGTTGATATCAGGGCTTAAAGACCCGCATGAGCTTTATCTTTGGAATTGTATCAGGCTTAAAGACCCGCAGCTATATCTTTGGAATTGTATCCGAGCTTAAAGACCCGCAGCTTCGTCTTTGGAATGATATCCGGGTTAAAGACCCGCAGGCTTGTGCTAGACATGTGTTTCGAGTCCTAAGACTTGACAGAACCGATGCCAGTAAGTTAAGTAAGATTACAACATTGAATATCCGTGTGAGTAAGTATTATATGTATTTTACCTGCTAAGGTACGTATTATGTACTCATATGTGAATTGACTTCAAAGTGAATTATTAGTATCGAAGAATGATATATATATGTGTATATGTGTGTGAATGAATACCGTATTTAAGAATAAGAGAATGACTTATTCGGTCAATCTATGTTATTGTAAAAGCATGTGGCTTAAAGAAATTTTATGAGCCATATAGTATAGTGAAATATGTACTGAAAAATTTCTCGTGTATTCATGTATATATATATATATATATATATATTCGGCCAATAGGTTTCATAACTATTGTACTTGTGAGTTTTCGGCCAAGTGATCTACAATTTGAATTCGGGTTCTTGTGATACTTAATGTTCGATTTTAAATGACACGTTTTAATTGTTTGAAATACTCAAAACTTACTAAGCCTTGAAAGCTTACTCTGTTCCTTATTTCTTTGTTTTATAGATTGTTGATTTTGGCCACCGACTCGGGGATCATCAGCAGTTCATCATACTATCGATCTTTTTGTACTGATTATATTTTGGCCTTGGTATGGCATTTATAGGTTAAGTGTGTGATTATGTTTTGTATTGTAAATATTTTGGCCATATGAAAATGGCATATATATAACTTAAAGATCAGTATGTATTCAGCTTAATTTCTGTCTTTGTTGATTGATTATGTGAATGAAAAATTAAATGTTTGGCTCTGTAATACCTCATAGCCTAAACCGGCGATCGGACTTGGGCTAGGCGTGTTACATTTTATTAGTATCAGAGCTACGATTTAGTCGATTCTAGGACTAACGTAGACTGTTTGAGTCTAGCTATACATGCCATATAGTATTAATATGATAGTATGATGAATTCTGACAGTTAAAAAAATGTGTTTTCGTATAATAATGGATCTCGATCCCAATCGAGCAGTAGCTGATGATGTTGAGAGTGTAGCGTCTGCTCCCTCGCATGGGACAGCGCCGATGGACTCTCAACCTATTGCAAGCAATTAGAACGATGAGGCTAGACAGGCTTTTTATAGTGTGATGAATGATTGGTTCAACCAATACATTCGAACTAATACGGCTGTTCCACAAACCCCACTCCCGAATAATATACCACCTGCACTTATGATACCTCCGGTAACTGATCAGACGAGGTTAAATAAGCCCCCGGTAGATAGAATCGTAAAGCAGCACGGGCTCATCGAATTTAAGGCTACAGATAGCGATGATGCCGAGCAAGCTGAATTTTGGTTGGACAATACTATCCGAGTATTCGATGAACTATCTTGCACACCTGATGAATGCCTGAAATGTGCCATACCTCTGCTACGTGATTCTGCCTATTATTTGTGGAATACATTGGTTTTTGTTGTGCCCAAAGAACGGTGGCGGGGAATTCTTCCCCGATTGAGTTCGAAAAAGTATATCGATCGAGAGGTTCATCGATCGAAGCGAAAAGAATTTCTTGAGCTTAAACAGGTTCCATGTCGATTCGATTATGAACAGAAGTTTGTCAGACTTAGTAGATATGCTCAGGAATGTGTATCATCTGAGGCTATTATGTGTAAACGTTTTGAAGATGGGCTGAATGAAGATATAAAAATGTTTGTTGGCATTCTTGAAATACGAGAGTTCGTAGTACTTGTCGAGCGAGCTTGCAAAGCTGAAGAGCTCAGTAAAGAGAAAAGAAAAGCTGAAATGGGAACAAGAGAGTTCCGTAAAAGATCTTCGGGAAAGCCCTTTCAGCAGTCACCGAAGAAATTTAGAGATGATTCAGGCCGATTTAAAGACACTTCGGGCTTTTCCAGACGAGACCGTGATCGACCCCCTGTGAGTACGCGAGTTACTTTGGTTGCCAGTGTTGGAAACGATCATCGGGATAGGACTGAGTGCAAGTATTATGGGAAATGGCATTCGGGAAGTTGTAGATTTCATGATCGCTCATGTTATAAGTGTGGATCAGCTGACCACTTTATCAAGGATTGCCTGAGACTGTCTGAACAGAATGTGAACCAGAGTGGGAAACCGAGTACTACTACAGCATGAGGTAGACCACCTAGGAATACGGGGAATGCCAGTGGCGGTCAGAGAGGGTCTAGAGATGTTACAACCAGATCCGAGGCTCGTGCTCTTGCTAAAGCTTATGCTATACGCGTGCGCGAGGATGCTTCTTCGCCTGATGTTATTACCGGTACTTTCACTCTCTTTGATACTGATGTGATTGCATTGATTGACCCTGGTTCTACTCATTCATATGTATGTGAGACTTTAGCATCCAGTAAGACTTTACCTGTTGAGTCTACTGAGTTCGTAATTCGAGTGTCGAATCCCTTGGGTCGATATGTGCTTGTCGACAAGGTGTGTAAGAAATGTCCCCTAGTAATCCGAGGTTTCTGTTTTTCGGCTGACTTGATGCTTTTACCGTTTAATGAATTTGATGTTATTCTCAGTATGGATTGGTTGACCGTACATGATGCAGTTGTGAATTGCAAAAGGAAGACCATTGATTTGAGATATGCAAATAATGAGATAATCCGAGTTGAGTCTACTGACTCGAACGGATTGCCAGCAATAATATCCTCGATGTTGGCTCAGAAATATGTAAGAAAGGGGTGTGAAGCATATCTTGCGTACGTACTTGATAGCAAAGAGTCAGAAAAGAAACTCGAATCAGTGCCAGTGGTTTGTAAGTATTTAGATGTTTTTCCTGAGGAATTACCGGGATTACCACCTGTTCGAGAGGTAGAATTTGGGATCGAACTTGTACCTAGGACTACACCAATTTTGATAGCTCCGTACTGTATGGCACCAACGGAATTGAAAGAATTGAAAACTCAGTTGTAAGAGTTGACAAATAGAGGTTTCGCTCGACTGAGTTTCTCACCTTGGGGTGCACTAGTATTGTTTGTAAAAAAGAAAGACGGAACCATGAGAACGTGCATCGACTATCGTCAATTGAATAAAGTGACCATAAAGAATAAATATCCGTTACCACGTATTGATAATTTGTTTGATCAGCTGAAGGGAGCCTTAGTGTTTTCAAAGATAGATTTGAGATCGGGTTATTATCAGTTGCGAGTTCGAGACTCAGATATACCCAAAACTGCTTTCAGAAAGAGATACGGTCACTACGAGTTCTTAGTGATGCCGTTTGGGCTCACTAATGCCCCTGCGGTATTTATGGACTTGATGAATCGAATTTTTAGACAGTATTTGGACCGGTTTGTGGTTGTGTTTATAGATGACATCTTGATTTATTCATGCGATGAAACCGAACATTCCGAGCACCTGAGATCAGTGTTGCAGATTTTACGGGGTAAACAGTTATATGCTAAGTTCAGTAAATGTGAGTTCTGGTTGAGAGAAGTTAGCTTTTTGGGACATGTGGTATCCGCATCGGGTATTCGAGTTGATCCGAGCAAAATTTCGACCGTACCAGTGAAACCTCAGAAATGTTCTCTGAAGTTTGGAGCTTTTTGGGACTTGCTTAGGTTACTCTGAGACGATTTGTAAAGGTTTCTCGATGATAGCCACACCAATGACGAAACTACTTTAGAAAGATGTTAAGTTTGAATGGTCGAAAAATGTCGGAAAAGTTTCGATCAATTGAAAACTTATTTGATCAAGCTCGATGCTAGTGCACCGAATCCGTAAAGAGTTTGTCATTTACTGATGATGCATCCTTACTTGGGTTTGGGTTGTATGTTGATGCAAGAAGGTCGAGTTGTAGCTTACGCGCGCCGAGGCAATTGAAGCCGCATGGGAGAAACTATCTGACCCATGATCTTGAATTAGCTGCCATCGTTTTCGCTTTGAAAATATGGCGACACTACTTGTTTGGAGAGAAGTGTCATGTTTATTCGGATCACAAAAGCCTCAAATATTTAATGACTCAAAGAGATTTGAATCTACGACAAAGACGTTGGCTTGAGTTGTTAAAAGATTATGAACTTGTTATTGACTAACACCCGGGAAAGGCTAACATGGTTGCCGATGCTTTACATCGTAAATCACTATTTACTTTACAAGCGATGAATGTATATCTGTCCGTTTCATCCGATAATGTGTTAGTAGCAGAATTAAAAGCCAAACCATTATTGATTCATCAAATACGTGAAGCCCAGAAAGTCGACGATGAATTGGTTGCTAAACAAACTGAATGTGTTTTAAATGTGGAATCAGAGTTTCAAATTGATGACAACGATTGTTTGAGGTTCAGAAGTAGATTGTGTGTTCCAAGAAATTCGAAACTTATTTTTTTGATTTCAAGCGAGGCTCATAGTAGCCACATGTCAATCCACCCGGGTAGTACGAAAATGTACAACGATCTGAAACGTCAGTTTTGGTGGCCTGGTATGAAACGAGACATTTCTGACTTTGTTTCGAAGTGTTTGATATGTCAACAAGTGAAAACAGAACATCAAGTGCCTTCAGGGTTACTTCAGCCGATCATGATACCCGAATGGAAATGGGATCGAGTCACGATGGATTTTGTATCTGGGTTGCCATTGTCGTCAAGCAAGAAAGATGCGATCTGGGTTGTTGTTGATAGACTGACAAAGTCGGCTCATTTTATTCCTGTACGTACGGATTATTCCCTTGACAAGCTAGCTGAAATGTATGTTTCTCAGATTGTAAGGTTACACGGAGTACCTATTTCTATTGTGTCGGATAGAGATCCGAGATTCACATCGCGATTTTGGAAGAAATTACAAGAAGCATTGGGTACCAATTTGCATTTTAGCACCGCTTTTCATCCCCAGACTAATGGTCAATCCGGGCGGATAATTCAGATACTCGAGGATATGTTGAGATGTTGCATCCTTGAGTTTAGTGGTTCATGGGAATGGTATTTACCTTTGATTGAGTTTGCTTACAATAATAGTTTTCAATCAAGCATTAAGATGGCACCTTACGAGGCTTTGTATGGTCGTAAATGCCGTACATCGTTGTTTTGGACCGAGCTTAGTGAAAGTAAAATCTTCGGGGTTGAATTGATTAAAGATGCTGAGCAGAAAGTAAAAGTAATCCGTAAAAGTCTGAAAGCAGCTTCAGATCGTCAGAAGTCGTATGCGGATTTAAAGCGAAAAGACATTGAATATCAGGTCGGAGACAAAGTGTTTCTTAAAGTTTCACCTTGGAAAAAGGTGCTCAGATTTGGCCGTAAAGGCAAATTGAGTCCGAGGTTCATCGAGCCATATGAGATATCTGAACGAATTGGGCCAGTCGCATACAGATTGATTCTACCCCCTGAACTTTAAAAGATTCACAACGTTTTTCATGTCTCGATGCTTCAACGTTATAGATCTGATCCATCGCACATAATTAATCCATCAAAGGTTGAAATTCAATCTGATTTGAGTTATGAAGAAGAACCGATTCGAATCCTAGCTCGCGAGGTGAAAGAGTTGCGAAATAAAAAGGTTCCATTAGTAAAGGTTTTATGGCTCAAACACGGGATCGAAGAAGCTACTTGGGAAACCGAGAACTCTATGAAAGAACGATACCCAAATCTATTTACTGGTAATATTTTCGGGGACGAAAATCTCTAAAGGGGAGGAGAGTTGTGACAGCCCTATTTTGACCCTAGTCGGGAAGTGGTTTCGGGACCACAAAACCGAGTCATAATAATAATTAACCGTTATATTCCATGCTTATTGTGTGTGTACATGCATGTGTGAAAGTTTCATGCTTTGATTTTGTCCTTTGTATGTGAAATTTATAAGATAGGACCCATGTGATAAAACTTGAAAATTTCATAAGTAAATTTTAAAGTGCCAAATAATGCATGAATTGTGACATGGGGGACTTGCATGTCAAATGGACCAATTTGAGTTTAGTGGCCGGCCATAGTGATGGTTGATAGATACTTTATACTTTATTTAAGCATTTTAATAGGTGATGGCATAATATTGAAAATAAAAGAATTAGTAAAATAACAAAATGGTGAAAAGAACAAAGTTTGTCCATCTTTGTTCTTCATAGCCGAATGTAAGAAAGCAAATTAGGGAAGGAGAGCTCATGAATGTTCGGTCACTTGGGGAAGAAACATCCAAGGTAAATTCATGATAGTTGCTTCTATTTTGATGTTTATGAGATCCTTTCTTGAATCTACCTTAACCCCTGAAGTATATTTTATTTATTTGGTTGTATTGTGAGCATTTGTTCTTGATTGAAATGAACGATGGTTGTTGTTTCATGTCCTTTTGATGAATAATTTTAGATAGGTGAAGATGAGCTAAACAAATTAAGCATATATGGGCATTAGATGCTAAGTAGGAAATCGGCTAATAGGTTGGGTGTACTATGGCCGATTGTGGACTATGATAAAATTTAGTAAGGTATGTGCTTTAAATGTGTTATGAACTATTATAGGTTAAGTTAGGTTGAAGCTTGGTAAAATTGAATAATTGTGGCTTAAATTTCTTAATGGCAATTGGCTATTATGGTGAAATGCAAATGTTAATATTTAGTTGCTAGTGTTTATATGTGTGTTAATGGCGAACTTGAATAATGATTTGAGCACAATGTGTTGTATTGATATTATGCTTAAGTGAATTTATAGATATATATGATGAAATTGATTGGTGAGATACATGCTTAAATAATATGTATGCCAAGAATGTGTGAAAGAGTGAATTGGTAATAATCTACTTGGGATGATAGCAGAGAAGGTAATTTTGGAAAATCACCATAAATTGTAGGAGTTGATTTAGAAGCTGAATAAATTATGTAATTAAAGCTTGATGAGTCTAGTTTCTTATAAAAGAAACTGTAAAAGTAAAAGAATTACCGATCATGAGATATTTGAAGTAATGTGGGACAGAGTCAAAATGACTTCTAGATCCCCTATTCTATATTTATAAAATCATTATAAAATGTATAAAAATGGTCATATGATAAAATTTATATGCTTAGACTCCTTAATGAGTCTAGTTTCAAATGAAATAAATGAGAAGATATTTTGAATTCTGTACAATGAGAAATTTATTTCGTAGTGAAGAATGGTCAGATTTGTCAAACAGTGAAACAAGGGAAAGTTTAGGAAAAATCTAGTATTGATTGGCTAAACTAAAAATTGTGAAAATTTTATGATAAAATATAAATGAGTCTATTTTCAAGGAAAATTTACGGTAATTGATTTGGAGTTTCGTAGCTCTAGTTATAAATAATTTAATGATTGTTGCTCAGGAAGTCAGCTTATAGTGAAATTGTGATTATATTGTAAACATTGATAAAAATTTGCTAATGAATTGCTTATTGATTTCTTATAAGCTTACTATAATCTGTATGTGTGAAAGTCGAATATATATGTATTATATTCTGAAAGTAATACTTGAATAGTCGAATAATGACTAGTTTAAATTTTATTGAATTAAAGCTCAAGAGCATAGAGGGGCAACCTCGGATAAGGGAAAAGCTAAAGTCACGGAATAGCCAACCCGAAATTTGTTCAAAAAGATACAAGGTAAGTTTTGAGTAATCGTCTTTGGTATAAAATTGATGATGCCTTGACATGTATATACTATATGAATTTTGATCTTTTTGGTTCTCTTTGAATTAAGTTGAGTGGTAAATAATCTAAGTGTATGACCTATAGTTGAATGGTCAATTCGGGTTAAGCTTGATTGATGAAAGGTACGTGTGATATTTATGCATTTAAACCGAAATGAAATAATGGTGTTCATATGAAGCTCATGTCTGAATGTAGCCAATGGTTACTAATAATGTGAAATGTTCTATAAAATGTGTTAGAATACGATTAAAAAGACATGATATTTGATGTGGATATCAGGGCTTAAAGACCATGAGCTTTATCTTTGGAATTGTATTCGGGCTTAAAGACCCATGAGCTATATGTTGGAATTGTATCCAGGCTTAAAGACCCGCGGGCCGTCTTTGGAATGATATATACAGGCTTAAAGACCCATGAAGCCGTCTTTGGAATGATATCCGGGTTAAAGACTGCAGAGCTTGTGCTAGACATGTGTTTGAGTCCTAAGACTTGACTGAACCGATGCCAGTAAGTTAAGTAAGTTTACGACATTGAATATCCGTGTGAGTAAGTATTATATATATTTTACCTGCTAAGGTACGTATTATGTACTCATATGTGAATTGACTTCAAAGTGAATTATTAGTATCGAAGAATGATATATATATGTGTATATGTGTGTGAATGAATACCGTATTTAAGAATAAGAGAATGACTTATTCGGTCAATGTATGTCATTGTAAAGCATGTGACTTAAAGAAATTTTATGAGCCATATAGTATAGTGAAATATGTACTGAAAAATTTCTCGTGTATTCATGTATATAAATATATTCGGCCAATAGGTTTTATAACTATTGTACTTGTGAGTTTTCAGCCAAGTGAACTACAATTTGAATTCGGGTTCTTGTGATACTTAATGTTCGATTTTAAATGACACGTTTTAATTGTTTGAAATACTCAAAACTTACTAAGCCTTGAAAGCTTACTTTGTTCCTTATTTCTTTGTTTTATAGATTGTTGATTTTGGCCACCGACTCGGGGATCATCAGTAGTTCATCATACTATCGATCTTTTTGGTACAGTTATATTTTGGCCTTGGTATGGCATATATAGGTTAGGCCGGTGACAGTTATGTTTTGTATTGTAAATATTTTGGCCATATAAAAATGGCATATATATAACTTAAAGATCAGTATGTATTCAACTTAATTTCTGTCTTTGTTGATTGATTATGTGAATGAAAAATTAAATGTTTGGCTTGGTAATACCTCATAGCCTAAACCGGCGATCGGACTCGGGCTAGGGGTGTTACATGAAGCTTATCTTGCCTTTGTTTGAATACGAAGGAGTCTGAGTTGAAAATTGAATTAGTGTTGGTAGTATGCGAATATCCAGATGTGTTTCCGAAAGAGTTTCTCGGATTGCCCCCAATTAGGGAAGTTGAGTTTGGCATTGAATTAGTTTCGGGTACTACACCTATTTCAATTACTCCGTATAGGATGACTCCGACGGAGTTAAAGGAGTTAAAAGTCCAGTTACTAGAGTTAACAGATAAAGGTTTCGCTAGACCTAGTTATCCTCTGTGGGGCGCACCGGTGCTATTTGTGAAAAAGAACGATGGTTCAATGAGATTGTGCATTGACTACCAACAGTTCAATAAGGTAACCATGAAGAACAAGTACCCTTTACCAAGACTAGATGACTTGTTTGTTCAATTGAAGGGAGCCACAGTATTTTCAAAGATAGACTTGAGGTCCAGCTACTACCAGTTGAGAGTTAAAGATTTGGATGTACCGAAGACTGCATTTCGGACGAGGTATGGTCATTATGAATTTTTGGTTATGCCATTTGGTTTAACGAATGCTCCCGCAGTATTTATGGATTTAATGAATCATATTTTCCAACCATACTTAGATAAAATTGTGGTTGTTTTTATTGACAATATATTGATTTATTCTCGTAATGAGACCGAGCATGCTGAATAATTGAGAACGATTTTGCAAACCTTGAGAGACAAGCAGTTGTATGCTAAGTTTAGTAAAAGTGAGTTTTAGCTTCGAGAAGTCGGATTCTTGGGGCACATTGTTTTGGATGATGACATTTGAGTAGATCCGAGGAAGATTTTGGCTATTGTCGAATAGAAACCGCTGAGGAATGTGTCAGAGGTTAGAAGCTTCCTAGGCTTAGCTGGTTATTACAGACGGTTTGTTAAAGGATTTTCCATGATTGGTACTCCAATGACGAGATTGTTACAAAAGGATGTCAAGTTCGAATGGACGGAAAAATATCAACAGAGTTTTGAGAAACTAAAAGCATTGTTGACTGAGGCTCCAATTTTAGTACAACCTGAACCGGGAAAAGAATTTGTGGTTTATAGTGACGCATCCTTGAATGGATTGGGTTGTGTACTTATGCAAGAAGGCAAGGTGATAGCCTATGCCTCGAGGCAGCTGAAATTGTTGAGAAGAATTATCCGATGCACGATTTGGAATTGGCTACCATTGTATTTGCGTTGAAGATTTGGACACATCATTTGTATGGTGAGAAATGTCGTGTGTATTCTGATCATAAAAGTCTAAAGTACTTAATGACTCAAAAGGATTTGAACCTACGACAACGGAGATGGCTAGAGTTGATAAAAGATTATGAGCTAGTGATTGATTATCACCCGAGGAAGGCGAACGTGGTCGCCAATGCCTTGAGTATGAAATCCTTGTTTGCATTGAGGGCTATGAACACTCAGTTGGTCTTATCAGATGATGGTTCGATTCTAGCTAAGTTAAGAGCTAGACCAATGTTTCTTCAAGAGATTTATGACGCTCAGCAAAGTGACGGTGATTTGCAAGCTAAAAGAGTCCAATGTGAATCGAGTATGGAATCAAATTTTTGAATTAGTTTCGATGGTTGCTTGATGTTCCGAGATAGGATTTGTATTCCTAAGAATACCAAGTTGATTCAGAAAATTTTAGTTGAGGCCCATAGTGGTCGTTTGTCTATGCATCCAAGTAGTACGAAAATGTACAATGACTTAAAGAAATTGTATTGGTGGCCAAGTATGAAAAGAGATATTTTCGAGTTCATTTCGAGGTGCCTAATTTGTCAACAAGTGAAGGCTGAACACCAAGTACCTTTAGGCTTACTTCAGCCTGTGATGGTTCCCGAGTGGAAATGGGACCGTATTATTATGAATTTTGTGATGGGTTTATCTTTGACACCGAGAAAGAAAGATGTTGTATGCGTTGTTGTAGATCGATTGACAAAGTCAGCTCATTTTATCCCAGTATGCACTGACTATTCACTTGATAAGTTAGCCGAGTTGTATATTTCTAAAATAGTGAGGTTGCACTGAGTGCCTTCATCGGTTATATCCGATAGAGATCCGAGATTCACTTCGCGATTTTGGAAGAAGTTGCAGGAGGCTTTAGGTATAAAGTTAAATTTTAGTAAAGCTTTCCATCTGCAGACCGATGGTCAGTATGAGCGAGTAATTCAAATTCTTGAAGATATGATGTGGTGTTGTATCCTTGAGTTCCAAAGTAATTGGGAAAAGTATTTACCGTTGGTAGAATTTGCCTACAACAATAGTTTTCAGTCGAGTTTGAAAATGGCGCCTTATGAGGCATTGTATGGGTGTAAGTGTCGAATGCCTTTGTATTAGATGGAGCTTAGAGAGAAACAAATTCACGAAGTTGATTTAGTCAGAGAAACCAAAGAAAAAGTAAAGATAATACGTGATTGTTTGAAAGCCGCTTCGGATAAATAGAAATCGTATGCAGATTTGAAACGGAAAAAGATTGAGTTTTAGATCAGTGATAAGGCATTTTTGAAAGTGTCTCCATGGAAAAAGGTTTTGAGATTCGGTAGAAAAGTCAAACTAAGTCCACGATTTATTGGACCGTATGAGATCACCAATAGAGTAGGGCCAGTTGCCTATCGATTAGCCTTACCATCTGAATTGGAAAAGATTCATGATGTGTTCCATGTGTTTATGTTGTGCCAATACAGATCTGATCCTTCGCAGATTTCACCAACAGAGGTCGAGATCCGACCGGATATGACTTATAGCGAAGAGCCGGTTAAGATTTTAACCTAGGAAGTAAAATAATTGAGGAACAAAAGTATTACCCTTGTGAAAGTCTTATGGAAAATACATGGGGTTGAAGAGGCTACATGAGAGGCCGAGGAAAACATGAGAAACCAATACCCAAAACTTTTCACCGATAAGATTTTCGGGGACGAAAATCCCTAAGGGGGAAGAATTGTAACATCACGAATTAGGGCCTAGTCGGAACAGTAGTTTCGAGACGACAAATCTGAAGTAGAAATAATTATTTTATGATTATTAGGAGGTCTATGATATTATTGCATGCTTATGTGAAAATTTCATAAAGAAATTTCATTGATAAAGTGTCCAATTTGACATTTAGGACTAAATTGCAAAAGTTGCAAAATGTGAGATCTAGAAGCCTTAAGAATGAAATTGCCATGGATTATTAATTAGAGGTCCTTAAATAGCAATTTGCCCAATTTCTATAATTATGGATAAAAATGGGCATGAATAGGAAAAAGGGGCATTTTTGTCATTTGGTTAATAAAAGAATAAAAAGGGAAAATAAGTCAAAATTGTGTCCATCTTCTCCCACCTTGGCCAAAAATCTCAAGGGTTCCATAGCTAGGGTTTCTTCAACTTTCAAGCTCAATAGTAAGTGCATCTTAGCCCCATTCTTAATGCTCTTTACATTTTTGAAGTCCTCGTAACCCGATTTACCTATTTCTACCATTATTTTAAAGTAAGGTTCAAGTTTGAAATTTGACCCATGTATGACATACATGTGTTTTGATGTTTAATGGAGGAATATGAATGTTTGATGTGTGATAAACATCTTTCACCAAGTGATTTCTAGTAAAAATGGCTAAAAAGGACTTTTTGTATCTGTAAAATGGGTAGTAAGATGTATGATTTAAAGAGAAATTTGGGCTTCTATGAGTATGTTATAAGTTTGGCTAGGCTTGGATAATAAAGAAAATGAACACATTTCATTTTACGAGCCTAGGGACAAATTGCAAATATGTGAAAGTTTAGGATCAAAGTAGTAATTTCACCTAAATATAGTTTTTGGACTGATTTGAATAATGTGATGATTAAATGAGCTGAATTGCTATTATAGATCAAGAAAAACGGAGTCCAGATTATGAGCTCATGAGATTATGTGTATATGTAACTATGTGAATCCAGGTGCTAGTCACGTATGTCCTACCGGTGGCTGGGTAGCCCAGCTTGTGTTACGGGTACTTGTCAGCTTGTGTGAGCAGCCCGTGTAGCAACGTCCTGACTATCAGCTTGTGTGAGCAGACCCATGATTAGCTCAAGAGCAAGCAATATGTGATTGTGATATGAGGTAGCATGTGGCTACGTTTGAAGCACTATGTGCAAGTCTTCCATGTATCTGATAGTATTCCGAGTTTTCAATGGGTAAACCTGTGAGTTATTCCACAAGTAAGTCAATGATGAGGAAATATGACAATGTGTTACGAGTTGGTACAGGTATGTACGAAAAACTCATATAAATGAGCTCAGTATGTGATGAAATTTTGGTAAGGTTGAAAATCTGTAAGTTATGTCTACAAATTTAAGTTATGCCTATGAATTTATGATGACACATATGTAAACTATGTTATGTCAATGGTATTTATATAAATATGTATATGTTACCATTTATTTTCATGTGAACTTACTAAGCTTTATGCTTACTCCCGTCTCTTTTCCATTTTCTTATAGTATCGCCAAGCTAGCGCGAGGATCGAAGGACGTCGGACACTCAATCATACTATCAATTGGACATTTGGGTATAGTTAGTCTCAACATTTTGAGTATCGCATGTATAGGGACTTATGTCATATTGGTCTAGCCAAATGTGTTGGCTTATGGTAATATTTGATTCATTTTGTATATGGCCATGTGATATGGTTCATATTGATTATTTGGGTTGTAACCCTAATTAATTATGCATGCATGCAATGTGTTATGCTTGATGTGGTTGCTTGTGGATGAATTGTGTGATGAATGGCATATATGCTAAATGAATGAATCGTGGCTAATAAGTATGACCAAAGCTATGGTATAATTGAGTAAATTGGAAGTAGGTTTACCATGATGAATAAATATGAAATTGGTGTGGAATGCTATATGAAAGCATGATGGTTTGGATAGGTGATATGTTGACATTACAAACTCATGAATTAATCAAGTTTATGAGTATTTGAGTGACTATGTATACTATGTTGCATACCATCAAAAATGTATGAGTGAATGAGCATTTAAGGGTGACAAATGGCTTGGAAAATAGCCTTAAAGTTGTCCACATGGGTAGACACCCTAATTAATGCAAAACAGAATGCCCAATAGTAAACACACGGGCAGAGACACGGGTGTCTGTCTCTGCCGTGTGAAGGACATAACCTTAGGACATGGGCGTCTGCCCAGGCCGTGTGAAGCCTGCACCTGATTTTGGAATTTAATTCACCACACGGTCTTAGCACACGGGCGTGTGACTTGGCCATGTGATCCTATTTGTGTTGATGACATCATAAACATAGAGTTACACGGGTTGAGTACACGGGCGTGTCCCAAGCTACATGGGCGTGTGTGACCACACGGTCTACCCACACGGGCGTGTGGCCCTGTTTCATGAAAATTTCTCTAAGGTTTTTTAAAGTTCTCAGATTAGTCCTAAACTACTCCCGATGTATGTTTGGACCTCGTAGGCCCATATAAGGGACAATTTACATGGGTATGAATGGTTTTAAATTGAATAAAATTTTATGGCCGGTTGTGTATGTTTGCTGGTGTTTAAGTCCGGTAATGCCTCGTATCCTGTCCCGATGTCGAACACGGGTAAGAGAAAGTGAAAGTAATTCGTGATAGTTTGAAAGCAACTTTAGATTGACAAAAATAGTATGCAGATTTGAAACGTAAAGATATTGAGTTTCAAATCGGCGACAGAGTGTTTTTGAAAGTATCACCGTGGAAGAAGATTTTTCGATTTGGTTGCAAAGGAATGTTGAGTCCGTGATTTATCTGACTGTACAAGATTATCGAGAGAATTGGGCCAGTGGCTTATAGACTTAAGTTACAGTCAGAGTTGGAAAAGATTCATAATGTATTTCATGTATCCATGTTAAGACGGTATCAATCAGATCTGTCACACCTAATTTCTCTAGCGGAGATATAAATTTAGCCCGATATATTGTATAACGAAGAACCGATCAAAATTTTGGCCCGAGAGATTAAAGAGTTAAGAAACAAAATCATAGCTCTAGTAAAGGTTCTTTGGCAACGCCACAGTATTGAAAAAGCTATGTGGGAACCCGAATAAGTTATGAGGAAACAGTACCCTAACCTATTTTTTGGTAAGATTTTTGAGGACGAAAATTTCTAAGAGGGGAGAGTTGTAACAGCCAGTTTTCAGTGAAATGAAAAAAGTGGTCTCGAGACCATAAATCTAAAGTTAAAATAATTATTTTCTTATTATTTTGAGGTCTACAACATGATAGTATGATTGTATAAAAATTTCGTTAAGAAATTTTAACGTTTGCATGCTTAATTCGATAGAAAAGGACTAAATCATAAAAGGCACAAAACTTGAGTTCTATAGGCTAAAGGTATTAAATAACTATAGAATTAACGTGTAAGAGTCCTTTTGTGGTAATTAAGCCATTTTACTTGTGAGTGGACATTTATGTGCGTAATTAAGTGAATTCTAATGGTAAATAACAAAGGTTAAAAGTGTAATTTAATAAATAAAGTAAATTAAAATAAACAAAAGCAAAGTATCATCTTCCTATTCTCATTCCCACCAATTTTGTAACTTAAAACACCATGGGAATAGCTTGAAACATTCGACCATCTTTCTCCCTTGCATGTAAGTGATTTTTATTCAGTTTTTAATTATATCTATGTTTTCGGGTTCATTGTAGCTTAATCTAGCTAGCCCAGGGACTAATTTTGCAAAAATATTGAGTTGTATGAATTTTTCCATTGATGAATGTGTATGTATTTTGATGTTTGATGATACAAAATGAATGGTTGTTGTTAGATAAACGACATTTGTTAAGTGATTTTGAATGAATTTGCAAAATAGGGGGTTAAATTGAGAAAAATAAAAATTACGTGGTAAATGTTTGAAATAATGAAAAATATGGGCTACTATGGGTCTAAATAATATTCGGCTATAATGGGTTGAAATTTAATTTCATGAATTTGCATTTTTATGAACTAGGGACTAAATTGTAAAGAAGTCAAAAGTTTAAGGGTAACAGTGTAAATTTGCAAATATATATAATTTGGGCTGAATTGAATAGAATGAATACTAAATGGATTGAATTTGATTATTTAGATTAAGTTAAGCCTCGTACGGATCTAGATCGAAGGAAAGATAAAGTGTCAGACTAGTTGATCCTATTTCGTCATTTTTGTGATCGATGTAAGTTCGCATGTTTAATAAGCATTAAATCATATCTGTTTGAATACTTAATTGATATAATTGTGATGATATGACACCACGAAAATTCTTGACGAGTTATCGGCAATATATAAATCTCGGTTGAACCTTAGGAATAGATAGGATACAAATGACATGTCATTAGAGGTTACAGTGTTTTGGGTGCTGATCCTGTACGTTCTATCGGTGGCTGAGTTTTCCAGCCTGTGTTGCGGTTACTCTTCAGCTTGTGTGAGCAGCACCGTGTAGCTACGTCTTGACCGTCAACTTGTGTGAGCAGACCCAGTGATAGCTCGAGAGTGAGCACTTACATGAGATATGAGATTGAGATGGTTTCGACCATGTATTGGCACTTAGTGTGTGAGATTCCTGAGTATCCGATAGTATTCCAAATGGTTCAACGGGCAAAGATGATGGTACGAGGATATAAGATATGATACGAACCAGTTCAGGTATTTGTGAGTAGTATGCCAAGTAATTCATAGTTGATGTACTTATACATGACTAACATGGTTATTATTATGTGCTAATGTAACACTCCTAACCCGTATCCATTGCCGGAATAAGGTTATGAGGTATTACTTGACTGAACAAAACTTCTATAAGGTCAAAGATACTTACCAGACATAAATTATCAACAATGCAAACCTGTCTCATTGATTTTTCCATAAGAGCTCTTATAAATTTCCAAAATGACTAACTATCAAAACATAACCGAATATCTAATAACAAAATAACTACTATCAAGTTATAACTAAAACATTTCAACACATTAGTTCAATTATAAGGCTTCTCTAAACAAAATGAGCAAGCCATCTTCGCATGGCTATAATGTATAAAAAGTCGAAATATCATTCTACCTATAGTCTATCCTATACATGCCTTAAACCATGATGATATACAATCTTCTCAACTCACATAATGACTCGATAGTGTGATGATATCTCCGGCTCTTCCAACTCGAACTAAAGGATAAACCTATAAGAAATGGAAAAGAGAACACGGAGTAAGCTTCAATGCTTAGTAAGTTTTAAGCAATGCAAACAATTAATTTACTTATAGATCGATTATTTCAAATTTTCAAGAAATCATTCCTAGGTAATTGCCATTTTAGCCAAGTATCCATGAACGTAATGCATATTTAGCAAATTCATCTCACTTGAATCTGAACTCAATTAAAACCAAATATTCAAATCACAAATAAGATCATAAGAACTCGAAAAGCATCTCATTAACTAGTTTTAACCATGTTTGCAACAAAATCACAAATTCACTACAAGCTGTCTTCCTGAGCAACAGTCACTAAATTATTTATAACTAGAGCTAAGAAACTCCAAATTAAGTGCCGTTAATTTTCCCTGAAAATAGACTCATATATCCTCTATCCATCAAATTTTCAGAATTTTTGGTTTTACCAATCAATACCAGATTTTTATTGAAGTTTCCCCTGTTTCACTGTTTGACTATTCTGACCACTCTTCACTACGAATCAATTTTCTCATTATACAGAATTCGAATTATGTTATCGTTTATTTCATTTGAAACTAGACTCATTAAGGAGTCTAATTATATAAATTTTATCTTATAATCATCATTTTACAATTTACAATGATTTTCTAAAAACAGAACAGGGGATTTCAAAGTCATTTTGAATCTATCTCACGCCACTTCAAATATCTCATTATCTACAATTCTTTTGCTTACAAGATTTCTTTTATAAGAAACTAGACTCATTAATCTTTAATTACATAATTTATTCAGCTTCTAATTCAATTTTTAAAATTTATGGTGATTTTCTAAAATCACGCTACTGTTGCTGTCCCAAGCAGATTTATTACAATTTGCTCTTTCACACATTCCTTGCATTCAAATTATCTAAACATGTATATCATGTCATTCAAGATCGAACTCATATAACATAGGCATTAAAATGCTTCACTAACAGCTTTAGCTCAATTGAAACGAATAAAATACAATATCATATTCACATTTAATTTTCCATGATCGTAATCACCTAAAAATAAATCATATACTTCCACAAACCTTTCCACAAGGACCAAGTGTTTATATTTGAATATAAACATAGAATCACTTCACATAACTTCACACATTTACCGAATATATCAAGATGACATTTATAGTCATAACACTTATTCACAGATGCATCACTTTATATATTTATAATTTAATTCAAATCAAATCGCATACGAGTACATGATACGTACCTGGCCAACTTAATATGTAATGCACTTTCAATTTGTCAACTTAGTGTAGGATCTTGTAATTGTATACTTTTATCGAATTCATCAGCACTTGGCCTGCTAGGTATAAAACCCGAAATTATATTACCAGCACAAAGCTGCATGGACTTTAGCCTTGGATACATTTCAAAGACGGTCACTGCGGGACTTTAGCCCTGGGATATTTTCGATGTCTTGCTTATTTATTCACATGTTAACACATTTCACATAACATATCACATTAGCAATTCAATTGCTTCATTCGAATATAAGCACAAAATGTACACCTACCCTTTAACTTTCGTTTCAATAATCATACACAAGGAACACAAATGTCGGAATCCTGTGTCATGACATATGTATCCTAACTATTCCTAAGGTTCATACAGGGCTTTCGAACGTCGTTACTCGGTCGAATCGAAAGCTCGAACATAGTTTTCAAACTCATACACATTCGGCATTTACAAGTATAAACTCATATATTATATACCAGCATATATACTTAACATTTAACTACATTTAGGCATGTGTATTTTCTTATAAACTTACCTCAGACGTCGTAAAGCGGGGACTGGAAATGCTAGTCGATAACTTTCGTTTTTCCCTAGTCCAAATCCAATTTCTTTGGTTCTTGATCTAAAAATATTCAAATTAAGCTCATTAAAACATATTTTCATTCAATTTAGTCCAAAAACACATAAATGGGCAAATTACCATTCTACCCCTGACATTTACAATTTTTACAATTTAATCCCTATTGCACAAAACACAAAATATGCAAAATTTCAAGGTACCCATGTTTGGCCGAATATTCCTAGTGTTCATACAAGCCCATTTATTTCATTTATTTCACATTTTAGTCCCTTAAATTACTATTTTTGTAATTAAGTCCTTATTACTCAACATCATCAAAAACTCCAATACAAAATATGCTAATCTAAAACATATCTTTTATTTTCCATCATCAAACAAAAAAAAATCACAAGCTATTAACAATGGCACAACTCAAAATATTCATCAAAATCAAAATTTCAAGCATGGGTTTTGTAGTACTCGAAGCAACGATTTCAAAAACATAAAAATTATCAAAAACCGAGCTGAACACTTACCTTAATCTAGCTTGAACAAGGCCGAACCCTACTTTGTTTTCTTTCTTTTTCTTTGTTTTAGTTTCGGTGCAAGGATGAAGGAAATAACATGAATGTGGCTTATTATTTTATGATATAATAACATATATTATTTTATTAT
The DNA here is from genome assembly GCA_025698475.1 of Gossypium anomalum. Lineage (NCBI taxonomy): Eukaryota > Viridiplantae > Streptophyta > Magnoliopsida > Malvales > Malvaceae > Gossypium > Gossypium anomalum. Next base: position 49,956,038 of record CM046963.1, read on the forward strand.
TAATTTACCTAACTAACATTAATGAAATAATAATAAAATTATATAACCTATGTCCATTACCGTACAAGCCACATGTTAATGGAATAGTTACATTATAAATACTCCAACTTAGAAAATCACCAACTATTTGGCCCTCTTACTTTAAACTATCAAATTTTCAATTTACGCGATTAAGTCCTATTATTTAATCGGACACCCAAACGACAAAATTAAATTACGAAATTTTCACAGATATAAATTCACACAAAATAAACATAGAAAATAATTTAAAAATATTTTTTTGACTCAGATTCATGGTCCCGAAACCACCATTCTGGTTAGGGTCTAAATCGGGCTGTTACAGCTAACCTTTGGATTTGATTGTAACTTACCTATGTTTGCTTATGCTTCTTTAAATTGTGAATGAATGGTATGTTGTACTTATTAGCCATACGAGCTTATTAAGCTTAATTGCTTACTTTGTTTATTTTTTCGTGTTTTATATTGATTCAGAAGCTCGCTCATTTTGGAAGTTGTCGAAGATTGCATGACACTATCGAACTCTTATTTTGGTACATTTGGACTTTAAGTATTTTGGTTATATGGCATGTATAGGTTAGTTGGCTAATGGAAGTCTATATGTTTTGTTATGTTTTAGCCATAGATGTGGCTTGACAATGGAATATGCTTTGATATGTAAATATGTGTAAATGGCCCTTTGATATGTAGTTTATAATTGCTATGTGAATGCCTTGTTTTGAATTGGTATTTAAGGTAGCAAATGGTTGAAATTGAGAATGTATTAACATGCTAAGTATTAGGCAAAATAATGTATATATGAAACTGACCATTTAGGTGGATTCTTGAAAGTGATATTGGTATGTTTTTAAATGGAAAATGGTGATGTTTATGAGCATTATTGGTTGTTGGTAAAGGTATTGCATGATTTGAACTTGAATTTTTGGTTAGTTTGAATGCTCATTGATGATATAGTCATATGCTATTTGATGTGTTTAGGTGGTTGCAAATTTGGATGAGAAATGTGGCTTGGAACATAGCCTATTTTTGTCCACACGGGCAGAGACACGGGCATGTGTCTCAGCAGTGTGTGACACATGGCCAAGTGACACGGCCATGTGTCCCTTGGTACTTATTTAGAAATCAAGTCAGTAGCTTCACACGGTCTAGCACACGGGCATGTGGCTTGGTCGTGTGTCACAAGTTAATATACCCTCTAGTTTTCAGACGGCCTAGCACGCCGCCTAACACACGGCCTGGCACACGGGCATGTGAGGCCGTTTCAAAGGGTACACGGGCATGTGGTTGGCCGTGTGACCCAAATCAGAGAGTTACACCGGGTTAGACAAGGGCTGGGACACAACCATGTGAACCCATTTCGAATGTCCACATGACCTGTGACACGAGCGTGTGTCCCTTGCACTTTGAAAATTTTTTATGTTTTTCTAAAAAATTATTAAGTATTCAAATTAGTCCCAAACCACTTCTAATGCTTGTTTTTGGCCTCGAGGGCTTGTGTTAGGGACTATATGATTGTATTTGAATGACATTTGCTTGGATTTGAGAAATGAATGTGAAATGTATGATTATTTAAGAAATAAGTCTAGTAATACTTCGTAACCCTACTTCAGCAACGGGTATGGGTTAAGGGTGTTACAAAAATAGTCTTAAAATGTCGTTTGACAAATTATAATCTTTATGGCAAAAACCAAGGGAAAATAAAAACACGCCACAACACATACAACATAAGAGTTAATATTTTGGCGAAGTGCCATCATTCGGTTTATACAAACTGTTATATGAAGGAAAACCAAATTCACTTATACATCGTTCAAATAAAAGAGACTGAAATTACATGCCACCTTGATTGATATACATGTTACAACTAAAACAATGAATGGCTCACAAATGAATCTGTAGTCTGGCTGAGTCCCTTACAAGAGTCCGCAATGCTCTACAAAACCTGAAATGGTTGAAAAAACTAGGTAAATTCAAAATGAACTTAGTGAGTTCCAAGGATAATTGATAACATTTTTATCAAGGTTTCAAAGAAACAAAGTCAATCTAACTAATTGATACATTTGGTATTACCAATTAGCTTACACGCAGATGCAACACTATAATTGCGTACAATCCGTTGGTGAATACATATCACACATCAATTACTATTCATTGGCGAATTATAACGACCCGATAGTCATGGGTAATCAGAAAGTGTATATTCGGGTCTCCGTTTTTGTAAAACGGATTCATAACTATTTATTAAAAATATTTACGAAGTTAGTTGTGTGGTTAATTAGGTTTTGGTTAGGTAAATTTGCATGAATTAAGGGTAATTAGGTATAAGAACTAAATTGCATAAAGGGTGAAAGTTTAATTATAGATTAAAGAAAAAGTAAAGGGACTAAATAAGCAATTAAGCCCTATTTAACAAGTGTATGGTAAAAATAATTACATGTGTAAAAATAATATACATATGTAGATAATAATATATGTAATACTTAATATTTAAGTATATATATTATATTATATTATATTATATTATATTATTATAATAATTATAAAATAATAAACAAATAAATAAAAGAAATGAAATAGAAAAAGGAATAGAAACAGAGAAGTAAAACGAAAGAAAAAGAAAAAAGGAAAAAGAGAAAGAAAAAGGAGAAAAAGCTAGGGTTTTCAAAGTTCAAAGTTCAATTGGTAAGTCAATTTTTATGTTTTTAGAATCCTAGAATTAAATACTACCCAACCCATGTCAAAATTTTAGAAATTATTGAGTTTTTAAATGTTGTCTATGTTGAATAATTAAAGTATTAGGGACTAAATTGATAGATTTTTAAGCTAGAAATGAAAAAGGATTAAATTGTAGAACAAATAGTAAATTTTGTGTAATAGGGACTAAATTGTGAAAATTTTGAAATTTATGGATTTAAGTGAAAATAGGGAGTTAAATTTAGTTTAAAGTGGAATTTGTATGAAAATATAAGATTAATTGTGAAGAAATAAAATTAGTCTCGGTTTAGGGACTAAATTAGAAATTAGGCAAATATTGAGTAAAAATTGAAATTTTCAATATGAAATTAAATTGTATTGTATTGATGAATTTTAATTGTTTTAATTTCGTAGCTAACGTCGTACCGAAATCTTCGACTAAAAAGGAAAAAGATAAAGTCGACGAGGAATAGCTCAAAATTTTCGGTTTGTATTTCTATAATCCGAATTTAGTTGTTAATTGTTATAATTTAATTTAATGTATATGGTAAGTGTTGAGGTGAGAACTATTGTGTTTTGCAATTGAAATGGAATTGATTTAGTATGTGATGAATTTATTGATTTTATATTGATTGAATTGATATATATACATATTGAATATATTAATTATTTAAAATGAAATGAATATTGGTTGTATTTGAAAAGTGAATTAAAAACCCTATTAACTGTATCAAACTGAGTCGGATATAGATGGCATGCCATACGATTGGACGAGTTCAGGGAATTCTTCGACTTCGAGTCGATGAGACACTGGGTGTCAATTTACTACTTCAGATTAATTCGATGAGGCACTGGGTGCCAAATTACTTCGATTTAGCCAATGAGACATTGGGTGTCAATTTATTACTTCGAATTATCCGATGAGGCACTGGGTGCCAAACTGGTGTGTTTTGGTTGGATCTGTGTATTCGTCCAAGTCCGAGTCGTGTTAATAGGGGTAAATGAATAATAAAGTTTTATGATTAATATTGAAATGGTATAGTATGAGAAATGGAAGTGAAATAGTGAATTGAAAATAGAATGTGAAATATGTTGCAAATATATGGAGTTATATACTCAAGAAATGATTATGGAATGGATAATGCAATTGTATAATGAATTGTGAAAAGCCATTTATATAGCAAGCATGAGAATTGAGATATTTGTGAAATAAATGAAATATGATATGGTTGTTGTAAAAATTAAATATTTATATGTGTTTATATTTCAATTGTATAATTGTAATTTCTTATCTTTAATTATTCGAATTATAGAAATACCACTGAGTTTTTACTCAATGTACGGTTTTGTTTTCCGTGTGCAAATTAGGTACAGTGATTTTGAATAGTTGTAATTGAGGTTGTGAGCATCCATCTCATCACATCTCCAAATGCCAAGAGGGTATGTTTCAAAATTAGGAAGATCAAGTGTGTTCCAAGTAGTAGGGACAAAAATATAAGTTATGAAAACTTAAATTTTTTTTAAAATGTTCAAATATATTAGTGATTAGCCAAAATCACTTTGGCACCAAGTGTAATATTCCTATATTAAGTTCCTTGGATCGAACTGGGTATAGGGGTGTTACACGGATACTGTCTACTTCTAAATACTAGTCACTGTTAACTTTATTTTTTTGGCGAATGTTAGCTATATCTAATAACAATTCATAGTCAAATTTCCAACTATAATCAGAGTTAGTTCACATGTAGATACTTATTACACTTAAGCTCATATCACACGGATACCCACTCTAACTAAAGCACTGTTCACATGTAGAAACTTTACGTAATACATGCATGCTTTGTATGGAACAGTTCATTGACCACTTCCTTGTGTTAGCTTCCGATCCATTTAATGCTCTGAAGAGCTACAGTTTCATATTCACAGTATTGCTCCATAAAGCCAGTATTCCATTCAAATCCTCTTTGTTAATTCGAACACTTACGTGCTCCCTCGCAAGGTCAGAGCATTCACCAATCACGGTTTGTATTTACATGCCATGCTAAAGGCAAATCACATATCATTTCATATTTTCCATACATTTCTCCCATCACATCTCAACAGTTTCCTCCATTTCCCCCTTTCCACCCTTTCGGATACAAAGTTTGTGTGCCTAGGAAGAGTATCCATTTTCAATCATTCATGCACATACAATTATGATGCATGCATGGATGGGGTGAAATTTATTAAATTTCATCCACCGAAGCTACCAATTTTCAAGTTTGGAAAATCACCAGACTTGCGACAACTTTTGGATGGGTCCAGGCATTTCTGGGTTGAGATGTCCTCATGGCATTTGAATATATATCTCTTATCTTCAAACCTCACTTTGAATCACTAAATTTTGAGTTCGAGAGATCAAGTTATGATCATTTTAGTGATGACTATGTGAGCAGAATTTTTGGAAGAGATTATGATGGGAATTACGAGTTTCGAGCTTTTAATTTGAGTTTAAATCATATTGGGTTCAGTTTTTAGGCTTAACTTTTATTATATATGAGCTCAATATTGTATTTATTATGTTTTATTATTTTATTATTTATTTCAACTTTTGGATATTATTTAAGTATTTTAAGTTGTTTAGGAGTTTTTGTTTCTTAGCCAAACAACAAAGTTTAGTTTAAAACTACTTCTTGTTTAGATTAATTAGAGTTTTAGTATACTTTAGAGTTTTATTTGGATGTACTTGACTAGCCTACTTCTTCATTGTTCATTAAGAAAACAATTGTTTTCGTTAATAAAGTTTCCAACTCTAGGAGTTTGCTTCTTTGTGCAAGATTTCTTTCTTATGATTTTTAGAAGTAGTTTTCTTCTCAATTTTCTTCAAGGAGTCATGAAAATTCATTCTTCACCCTTCAATTTGTCAAGAATTTTTTCTTGGAGGGTTGATTAGAGTCATTAATTGAGTTTGTTGGGATTTATATTTCAAATGGTTCAATTGGACATTTATCCAACTATTCATCACATCTATCGGTTTATCGATCCATCTTCCACTTTATTTTTTTTAATTTCTATTTCTTATTTATTTATGATTTTTATTTGTTCTTTGTTCTCAAATTTCTTCTTTTACTGTTTTCGATTTCTTTAATTTCGAAATTTGTTTATTTTTTCTTTTCAGATCAGATCCAAATATTTCCTTTTCGTGTCAAACAACTTAAATTCGATCATTCTTTCACTTCCTCCGCTTCAACTACTTATCATTTGGTAAGAAATTTGGGCATTTGAGGTATTCTTTGTGTTCTTATAAATTATTTCCAGTAAACAACCTCAAAATAATTTTTTTTTCTTTTTACCTAGAAAGTTCTTCAGAAAAAAATATTTTTCAGTGGGTAAATATTTTCCAAACGATTTGAAAATTTACATACTAATTCGGCACTTCTTAGAATATAAAAAATTTATTTACCACAAAAAAAGTGATCAAAAAAGTGCAAAAATAGAGAAATACAAAAAAAAATATTCTGTAGGTTGAATTTTGTGCCAAAACTTTCTAGATTAGATCTACATTATTTTAAGAGACTCTAGTTTAAATTTTGTGATTTTTAAAAATCAGGAACACCTCAAATGAAAAAATTCAAGTTGTTTTCTATTGTTTCGGGTTTTGGGTTAGGTAATTTATTTTATTTGATTCTAGCATTAGGGTTTCTTTTGTTTTAGCTTTTCTTATTTTATTACGCATTCTAACACATTTTCATTTATTGTGTTAATAGGTATGAAAAGAGTTACCTCTTCTTTCTCCGCGCAACTTACTTCCTTCGGAATCGAGTTTTTCTTTAGCTTCTTAGAGCCTTAGGTCAACTTTATTAGAGAGTGATCCCACATCTTTTTGAATATTATTGATTTCAATTACTCTTTAAAAGTTACAAGCGAGAAAATCTTAACTTCTTTTCTTTATCTTTTCAAGTTGTTTTTTTTTATTGCGAGTGTATAACAGTGAGGCTTAATTTTCTTTAATCAATTTTTTTAGTGTTTTTATTTCAGCCTTTAATAATGGTACGCAGACATAGTATGGAAGAGGTTTTGGAACCTCCTATTGATGGGGACGATTTGCTTGAGTCCAATTGTCTTGTAATGCGACAATCCCTTAACATTCAAGTAAGGGATGATTCTAACGAAGTGAAAAGGACTAACATCTTCCACTCGAGGTGCTTGATTCAAGGGAAGTTGTGTTCTCTTATTTTTTATAGTGATAGCTGTGCCAACGTGGTAAGTAATTTTTTAGTGGATACTTTATATTTACCTTGTCAAAATCATCCTAAGCCATATCACTTATGATGGCTTAACGAAAGTTCGGAAGTTACGGTAGTTAAACAATCTTTAATTGCCTTCAAAATTGGGAATTATTCTGACGAGATTTTGTGTGATGAAGTTCTCATGCATGCGTCCCATTTGCTTCTTGGAAGACTATGACAATATGATCATGATGTGGTACACCATGGCAAATTGAACCGTTACTCCTTTGTGTTTAAAGGGAAAAAATACACTTTAGCCCCTTTGGAGCCCAAAGATGTGTATAAAGACCGACTAAAAATGATAAAATTCTGTGAGAGGGTTAAGGGGAAAGAAAAAATTGAAAAGACAAATAGAAAAGATATAACACCCTTAACTCATCTCCATCGTCAGATTAGGGTTACAGAGCATTACCATACAAATCAAAACAAATAACTTTAAAACAGACCAATAATGTCATTTAATATTAATTACAAAAGAATCATTACAAACCTAGAAAACATACACTTTTTGGCCTTAAATCGAACCTTTAAGGCCCTAAAAATAGTTTGGGAACAATCTGGGACTAATTTAAAACAAATCAGAAAATTTGAGAAAAAGTTAAAAATTTTGAAAGCATGGGTCACATAGCCGTGTGGCCAGGCTGTGTGACATAGCCCAGACCATGTGGACATTCGAAGTTAAGACACGTGACCATGTCCCAACCCATGTGTCTGCCCATGTATGTATACGAAGTTGGGTCATGCGGCCATGTCGCCAGACCATGAAACTCTTTAAGCCCTGTGTAGTTCATCCTACACCTAAAATTTAAATGACACATGACTGTGTGGAGTGATCGTGTGTGGCACATGTCCGTGTGATAGTCCATGTCCCAAGCCTCGTGCTCCTAATTTATCTTTTAAAACAAGTCATCTCAAATCCCACACACTTTTATATAACCAAAACACATCCTAACACATTCAAAACATACCAATTGAAGCAACCCTCCAATATGTCATTCAAAGGCACCACATTTCATATAAAAAAACATTTATGAATAAAATTACAATACCACATCTCAAGCCTACAACATGGATACAAAAGATCACTTCTTTTCAATCTATACCATTACAACTTACCAATTTAACTAGGCATTACCAACATGATCGTATTCAAAAGTGTTTAGCCATAAAACCAAAGACAAAAAGCCTTATGTATATCAAGGTTTGGTACAACTCAAAAACATTACCATATTGCCAAATTAGCAACAATTCCTATACATGTTAAAACACATATCACACATACACTTCATTTAATTACTTCATTCTCAATTTATACCACCTAGCCATACTTCTTCACAAGACACACATAAAAGACCAAATTCACCTATCAACACAAGCATATACCAACTAATTTCAAAACATATATATACGCAAGTAGGTTAAGCATAGGCTCGAAACAGATCATATTAACATACAACCCTATACATGCCATTTATAACGAATTCAATATATTCATAGGTTACTGAAGCAGATCGATGGATAGTGTGATCATGCTCCGATGTTAATTTCAATCGTTTGAGCTTTTCGATGATCTACAAAATAATTAAAACAACTGTATAAACAACTAATGCTTAGTAAATTTGTATAAAGGAAACTCAAACTTATTGAATACATTAAATTAAGAAATCAAGCGTAATTTAGCTTAGTCATAGTCCAAATTTCCTTTCCTAGAAGCAACATCTCACATGGTTAGTTGGCGAAGCAATACCCATATAAATCCAACCAAAACATGGTATAAAACATGTCAACATTTCCATTTCATAATTCATCACTTATACATGTATAATAAACCATCATTTCCTTTTAATTACACATGTCATTATAGTCCATTTCATTATCCAAAATCATGATTCATTTCATATATTCATATACCTATTTTAGCTTTATTTACCTATTGAACCAAATAGAATAACATCAAATACTCAGGATACTACTCATATAACCATTTAATTCTCTAAACACAACACAAACATAACTAGATAACTTATTTATAGACATATTAAACATATAATTACCAAGGCATTAATATTCATTATCAAACTATACTAATCAAAACATTCATTTCATATTCATACTTATGATACATATCTCACCTGAAACATGTTACCTGAATAGCGGATGGTTGAAGGATAAGATACCGACCTTCCATTGCTATCATTTTCGACTTTTTCATTGATATCCTTTTTGGATAATGACCTTTTCAACCGTTTCATTTGATATCCTTTTCAAATATATCCTTTTTCACCTTTTCATGTGTTATCCCTTTCGGGTAACTTCCTTTTCAACATTTTCAATTATTCAGGAATTCCAAATGTAATGCCATGGTGTCTTTCAACTATGGTCTTTTCCTTTTTGAGGTATTTTAATTATGATCCTCTCCCTTCTCTCAAATAAAATAAACCAATTAACAATTTCATAAACACATATATAAAGCTATAAATTAATATTTTAAATTCAAATTTAATATTTTAAAATGAAACATGAACTTACATGAACTCATAACGACTTCAAACACGAATCGACCACTATTCCGCTACTTTGATTTTTCTGCGATTTGTGTCCATTCGAGTTGTTTCTTGATCTAGATAAATATCTTTATTCAGTTAACCTCATTCCAGCATTTAAAATAATCAATTTAGCTTATAACCCTTAATTACAAAATTTACAAAATTGCCCTCAAAGTTTACCTTTTATGCAATTTAATCCCTAAACTCGAAACTTGCAATTTCACCATTTTTAACAATAAATCATACTAGCTGATTTTTGCCTACTCTTATGACATCCCCTATTTATCAACAATTTATAATATTTTCCTTGAGTTTTACTACTTTCACAAATAAGTCCCTAAACCTTAAAATTATCAAAAATTACCTAACAAAATATATCTATTTAACAACCAAGCTTAACAATCTATCACAAAACTTCACAAACACATAAATTTCATCCATGGATTAATCAATAACATTCAAAAATTTTACAAATTGATCCCCGGGTTAGCTAGATTAAGCTAATACGAGCTCAAAAACATAAAAATCACTAAAAACGGGCATCAAATACATACCATGCATTCAAAGCAAGCTTGGCCAAAGGTTTTTCTCTTCTCTAATGGTGATTTGGCTGATTTTTAGGGAAAGGAAGAAGATGATAACACTTATGCCCTTTTTGTTTGTTTAATATCATTTAATTAATAAATTACAAATTTACCTTTTTTAAAATTAGCCAAATTTCATGCTTTTAATCATCCAAAACCGTCCATTACGTCCCTAATTGGTATAATTACCTTTTAATTCCATGACTTTAAAATTTCATAGTCATTTGATCCTTTTAACTAATAGAATTTAACTTTTACATCGTTTACGATTTAGTTCTTTCAATTAATTAACTATCTAAACATTAAAATTTCTTAACTAAATTTTAATATGAACCTAATAACACTCTGTAAATATTTCAATTTATAGAAACGAGGTCCCGATACCTTATTTTCTAAAACCACTTGATTTTAGGGACATACCACTTGAACTTAACTACTTATTCAAATAACATAAATTATCATATCAAATTGTATTATAATATTATATTTAACTCGTAAATATTAAATAGTAATATTTACGAACTCATTTGTCAGATTTGTGGCGCAAAAACCACTATTCCGACTCCACTGAAAATTGGATTGTTACAAAAGAGACATTGAGTAATAGAAGTCTACTTAATAGTCCACTTTTGGTGAGTGAAAATACATATGAGGTAAAATTGGAGAGTTCTCAACTGGGAAAAGAAAATGAAAAGCAAAAAAATATCTATGCAAAAGTGAGGAATGATTATGTTTTAACTAACCATAGCTCGGATTTGTTCAGTGGTGTTTCTTTATTACAAGATTCAAGGACCCTGTGAAAAAAAAATAAAAAAAACTAAAAGAACACACAAATTTTACGTGGAAACCCTTTCGGGAAAAAACCACGGGCAGAGGAGAAGAAAATTCACTATGTCAAAAATTTGAATCAATACAAGAGGAATAGACTATGTCTATTTATAGGCTTGTAAAGTCATATTCTAGTAGGATTAAAACACTTTATCCTAATAAATATAAAATAGATGGAGTTTAATAAGGTTTAAAAAACCTTATTCTAAAATAAAATAAAAGAAGTCTAGTTCTATATGGATTTTACTTTCATTTTATTTTCCATCGTATTTTATTTAAATAAGAATTCAGGTCAGTTAATTCTAACAATCTCGACCTTGACACAAATTCTCAATGAACAAGATCTTTATCGCGAACAAGTTCTCCACCTCTTCCATAAAACCCCTTAAGGGTTTAACTTCAACAACGAACACCAACCAAGTCTAAGCAATGCTCAAACTTGGTTATAGGAAGTGACTTAGTCATCATATCTGCAGGATTTTCATGAGTACTAATTTTGCTCACAACAATATCAGCACGAGCAATAATATCACGAACAAAATGATACCGAAGATCAATATGTTTTGTTCTCTCATAAAACATTTGATCTTTTGTAAGGAAGATGGCACTCTGACTGTCACAAAATACTGTACTGATTTGAAGGTCTTCATTGAGTTCACTAAATAGTCCCTGCAACCAAATTGCTTCTTTACAAGCCTCAGTAATCACCATGTACTCAGCTTCAGTGGTAGACACAGCGACTGTAGTTTGCAAAGTGGCTTTCCAACTAATTGCACAACCTCCGATTGTAAAGACGTAACCTGTAAGAGATCTTCTTCTATCAAGGTCTCCAGCAAAATCAGCATCAACATACCCTATGACTCAATCTTTAGTTCTTCCAAACTGTAACCAAACATCAGTAGTGCCTCGTAAGTATCTTAAAATCCACTGAACTGCTTTCCAATGTTCTTTACTGGGATTTTCCATGTATCTGCTAACTGCACTGACTGCATATGATAAATCTGGACGTGAGTAAACCATAGCATACATGAGAGATCCCACTGCACTAGAGTATGGAACATGTGACATGTACTCAATCTCATCATCTGATTGTGGAGACAAAACCGATGAAAGTCTAAAATAGGCTGCTAAAGGAGTACTAACAGGCTTAGCACTCTGCATATTGAACCTACAGAGAACTTTCTCAATGTACCCCTTCTGACTTAGGTACAATTTACTTATTTTTCTATCTCTGAGAATCTCCATACCAAGTATCTTCTTTGCTGGTCCTAAATCTTTCATCTTAAATTCTTCACTTAGTTGGACTTTGACCTTTCTTATCTCTCCTTTATCTTTTGCTGCTATCAACATGTCATCAACATAAAGAAGTAGATACACAAAAGAACTATCACTGTTTTTCTTAAAGTAAACACAACTATCTAAACTACTTCTTTTGAAATCATAAGAAGTCATAAAGGAATCAAACCTCTTATACCACTGTCTTGGTGACTGTTTCAAACCATAAAGTGACTTTCTCAGCAAGCAAACATAGTCCTCTTTTTCTAAGACTATAAAACCCTCTGGTTGTTGCATGTAAATATCCTCCTTAAGTTCTCCATGCAGAAATGCAGTTTTTACATCTAACTGTTCAAGCTCCAAATCATGCATGGCCACAATACCAAGCAAAGCTCGAATCGAACTATGCTTAACAACTGGAGAGAACACATCTGTGAAGTCCACTCTTAGAATTTGACTATAACCCTTTGCAACAAGCCTTACTTTATATCTGGGTTCTTCAACTCTTGAAGTCCCTTCTTTTTTTTTAAACACCCATTTACAACAAACAGCCTTTTTACCTTTAGGAAGTTTCACAAGGTCCCATGTTCTGTTTTTGTGGAATGATTCCATCTCTTCTTGTATAGCAAACATCCACTTTTCTGAGTCTTCACAGCTAACCGCCTCAGAATAATTAGATGGCTCTTGATTCGCATCTATATCTTCAGCCACATTTAAAGCATAAACAACTAAATCAGCTTCGGCTACTTCTTTGGAGGTTTAATTTCTCTTCTAGTTCTGTTTTTGGCGATAGAGTATTGTGGTGAAGAAGCAACTCTATTCTCAATTTTTGTTATGGCTTGAGGAGTTGACTCTGTATTAATCTGATGCTCCACCTGCTTTTGGTTTTCTTTATTGGAAGAGTCTTTAAGAGATAAGTTAGGTAGCATAGCAGTTTCATCAAAAACAACATCTCTGCTAATCACAACTTTTCTATTTTCAGGACACCATAACTTATACCCTTTTACACCAGCTTTATAACCAAGAAAAATGCATTTAATGGATCTCGGTTCTAATTTTCCATTATCAACATGAGCATACGCAGGACACCCAAAAATCTTTAAATCAGAATAATTAGCAGGATTACCACACCATACCTCTTGTGGAGTCTTTTTCTCAATGGCAACGGATAGAGATCGGTTGATTAAAAAAATGTAGTAGAGGCTGCTTCTGCCCAAAATGACTTCGGTAAGTTGGCATTTGACAACATACATCGAACCTTCTCCATGATCATTCAGTTCATTCGTTCTACAACGCCGTTTTGCTGTGGATATGATGAACTGTCAAGTGTCTCATGATCCCTTCTGACTTGCACAATCTATTAAACTCATCAGAACAGAACTCTAAGCCATTGTCTGTACGGAGGTATTTTATTTGTTTTCCCGTCTATTTTTCAATCATAATTTTCCAAGACTTAAATACGGAAAACACATCACTTTTCTGCTTCAGGAAGAACGCCCAAATTTTTCTGGAAAAATCATCAATAAAGGTTAGCATATAATTATCTCCACCTCTCGAAGGCACTTTGGATGGCCCCCACAGATCAGAATGAATATACTCCAACATTCCCTTCATGTTATGGATTCCTCTAGTGAATCGAACTCTCTTTTGCTTCTTAAAAACACAGTGCTCACAGAAATTCAGTCTGCAAATTCCTTGCCCATCAAGAAGTCCTCTTTTGCTCAATTCTGTCATGCCATTCTCACTCATATGCCCTAGGCGCATATGCCAAATTTTAGTAATATCATCATCTGAAAAGGAAGAGGAAGCGACAATTTGCATCACGAGAATGATGAGAACCGTGCAAAACATATAACTTGGCAATTTTTCTCTGCCCTTTCATCACAACAAGGGACCTTTTTGAAATCTTTAAAACCCCACTTTCAGCTGTGTATCTGTACCTTTTTGAATCAAGAGTACTCAATGAAATTAAATTTCTTTTCAATTTTGGAACATGTCGTACGTCACTAAGTGTTTTGACAACTCCATCAAACATCTTAACTTTAATTGTTGTAACACCTGTGATTTTACACGAAGCATTATTTCCCATCAAAACAACACCTTCAGACACTGTTTCGTAAGTTGTAAACCAATCCCAATTGGGACTCATGTGGAAGGTGCAGTCTGAATCAAGTATCCACTCCTCACTTACTTTAGAATCATTGACAGAAGCGACTAGAAATTCACCATCGCTGTAGTCTTCTACAACATCAGCTTCACCAAAATTTTTCAAGTTGTTTTCCCTTTTGATTCATGACCTCCTTTTAATCTTATTTTGTAGCTTATAGCACTCAGATTTAATGTGCCCTTTCTTCTTACAAAAGTTACAAGTTTTACCTCTATTTGAAGACTTCGATCTACCCTTAGATTTACCACGAGGATTCCGTTCCTGTGTCCTACCACGATCATCATCAGCATTCTGATCTTGTCTCTCACGAACAATGAGACCCTCTCTCTGAGAGTCGGGCTTAACCACAAGATGTTTCATCTTATCATATGAGGTTAAAGAATCATAAACCTCATCAACTGTGAGAGACTCGCGGCTATATAAAATTGTGTCTCTAAAGGTTGAATAAGACGGGGGCAACGAACAAAGTAAAATCATCCCTAGATCTTCCTTATCATACTGAACCTCCATGGCCTCCAAGTTTGAGAGAATTTCTTTAAACACTGTTAAGTATTCGTGTACGGACGCACCTTCCTCCAAACCATGAGCATAAAAACGCTGCTTCACATGCAACTTGCTTGTTAGAGTTTTCGACATACATATTTGTTCTAGCCTCTTCCATAATACAGCGGCAGTCTTCTCTTTCATCATATCCTGCAAAATTTCGTTGGACAAATGCAGATATAATTGTGTTAACGCCTTTCGATCCTTATGCTTCTTCTCTTTATCTATTAATGTCGAAGGCATCTTATCTATCCCTAGCAGGGCATCCTCTAGATCCATCTGCGCAAGAACTACTTACATCTTAATCTGCCACAATGTAAATCTGGTGTTGCGATCTAACAGCAGAATCTCATACTTCAAAGACGTCATTATTGTGATTGAGATGAACAACTCGGAAGCTCTAATACCAATTTGTGAAAAATAAAATAAAATAAAATAATAAAAGAACACACAAATTTTACGTGGAAACCCTTTCGGGAAAAAAACACAGGCAGAGGAGAAGAAAATTCACTATGTCAAAAATTTAAATCAATACAAGAGGAATAGACTATGTCTATTTATAGGCTTGTAAAGCCATATTCTATTAGGATTGAAACACCTTATCCTAATAAATATAAAATAGATGGAGTTTAATAAGGTTTAAAAGACCTTATTCTAAAATAAAATAAAAGAAGTCTAGTTCTATATGGATTTTACTTTTATTTTATTTTCCATCTTATTTTATTTAAATAAGAATTCGGGTCACTTAATTCTAACAGATCCATTGACGGACTTCCAATTACATCACTCTATCATCGATAGACAATTTTACTTGTGGGAGAGAGGTAAGTTGAACATCAATAATTCTCCACAAGTGCAACAAGGTAAGAAAGATAAGGAAACATTAGAAATTGAATTAAGAGGGCATACCTTGCATGTGTTTGATAAGTATGCTACTGATTTCTTATGACATGCTTTCTCGTTGGTCAAGTTTCAATAAACTTTTGTCTGTTTCAATTAATTTATGGGTTTATCTAGATTTGTAAAGGTTAAATATAGTAATTTTGTTGCATTCAGTAGGTTTATTAAAATATTTTATACATTTGCTCTTGCAACAAAATTTATCTTTCTAGTTTATTAACACATTCACGCACAACTGACTTATAATAAACTAATTGCATGAAGGACAACATTATTATTGATTCAGTTGGAATTTATCAGGAGCACAAGTTAAAGGAACTCACCAAATATTATTAGGAAAAACTTTGTCTACAATACGAGTTCTTTCCCTTTTGCACTAGGGCCTTCTCCCGTTTCTTTAGTTAAATAAAATCAAACACTCTACTAAATACAGAAACAATTGAAACTTTAATGTAAAAATGAGAATAGATAATATGCAATCATTAGCTAGAAGGAAGTTTCCTTCCCTCCATGACGTCCAGTGGAAACCTGTATAAAACAATTCCAACTACCCTTTCATTTCCTTGTATTAAACTAAAGAAGGACTCAATAATTTACCAACAATTGGCTTGAAAAGGTTAGTTGTTAATCAAGTTGAAAAACTAGTTCCTTCTTCAAGTAATGAAAAACACTTTAGGTTTCTTCTACAATAACAAAGATGAACAGAGAAAGGAAAATAAAGCCTTTTTCCTCTAAACTTTATCCTATTTATATAAGAATTAGCCCGTAATCCAACTCTAAGTAAGATACCTGATCATATTACGTGCACACATGAGTTCACTAATCACACACGATTCCACTAATCACACATAATTTGTAACGCTCCAATTTTTGGGGCCTAGAAGAGTTAGGCTTTGAGTCTGGGATTCGGATAGAAGAAAACCTGAATAATTAAGAAGTTTTAAATATTATGGTTTAAGAAAAAAATTTGAATTAAATTACTACTAGAAAATTTTTACTATAGTTACTATTATGGATATTTTAAATTTTTACGAAATTTTAATTAGTATTATGAGATAAAATTATTATTCTTAGAAAATATTACTGTATGTATATTTGAAAATTTTTATTATTATTTACTGCATTATTGATATTTGAAATTTTTATTATTAGATATATTTATAAAAAAAATTATTATTATTATAATTATTATTAGATAGAAAAATATATATATATATATATAAATATATTTACAAAAGTATTGTTGTTTTGGTGTTTAAACTCTAGGAAAAAAATTGTTTTAATTTGGCCTCTTAAGGGAATCTGGGCAGTAGGCCTTATTAATAATTTGGGCTGAGTTTTAGCATAAAGGAGCATCTGGCCTAGTGGCTAAGCATGCTAGGTAGTGGGAAGGAGAGCTGGGGTTCGACTCCCAACATGTGCAAAAGAGTTTTATTTTTTTTCTTTATATCAGGGAACGACGCAGGGAAGTGTTATATAAAGTTGGGGTTAAAAGGTAACACAAAAAGGAAGCTCGGTCCAGTGGCAGAGGCGCTGGGAGTGTGGTGTAGTGCCTAGGTTTGAGGGTTGGCACACAGAAAGGCTTGTTTTTATTTTAATAAGCCAGATCGCACTAAAGTAAGGTTTAAGAATAATTGCGACCGAGCTATGTCACAAGAAGCCCCTATGGCTTAGTGGCAGTAGCGTGCTGGGCATATAGAGAGGGCGCAGGTTCGAGTTTGTACGCAGGCGAATTCTATTTAATTTTTAAAGTGGGTCAGAACTGAAGCAGGTAAGGTTTATAATTAATTGTGACCATATATTAGCAAGCAAGAAAGCATGGTGCAGTGGCCAGTAGCATGGGTGTGGGCGAAAGGCGGACGGAGGTCTGGGGTTTGAGCTGCAATTTGCGCACGCAAGGTTTGGATTTTTGCTGCATGCGTGGGGAGGAATTGGGGTCTAACCAGGACTCTTGGCAGCATGCTGAAGCGGTGCAAGCAGGTGGATAAGGCTGCTGATCGGTTGAGAGTTTGAATGAAATTCAAACTTCAAATTTGGCCAAAAATCAAGGAGCAAATTAGGGAATTGGAATTTAAAAAGAATTACGATGTTGAAAGGCACTCTTTCGGCCATAGCTATATTAAATACCGTATATTTTGGCCTTTAAAATTCATTTTTTTTCCTTCTTCTATTTTCTATTCTTTTCTATCCTTCTCTCATCTCTTCCCCTCTTCTCTTTTCTTTCTCCTCTTACCGATTCTCATCCTATCTTTTGCCAAACCTAAATCCTTCATATTCTTCTTCTTCTTTTTCTCTCACAAATCCTCAACAAAACCAAGTTGCTTGTAATTTCCATTGAAGCCAAACCTCGTATCTTTTCTTCCAAAACTGAAATCTTACTACTTTGAGGTACTGCAAAGGCCGAACCCTTGGTTGAGTATTTTTCCCTTCTTGTGCGGTAGTTGGATCTACAATCGATTGGGAGTAGTGTCATAACGATATAGGTAAACGCTCGAATCTTTCTTTTGTTATTCATGAATTAAGGTAAAAGCCGAAAAACCCCTATATGCAAAGGGTGCTTGTTGATTGTACTCAAAGGGTTTAGTGGTGATATCTGATTTGTTTTCCTATAGTGTGGGTTAAAGGCTACTAATCGAGGGCTTGGATATTTGGAATGACCAGAATTAGATCTAGTCCATTTTTTTCGGCAAAGGTAAGAACACTAGTGCCTAAAGTGTTAATGGTCGATTTTTAGTAAGGAGTTTTGCAGATAAGTTGCTATGGATTCAGAGTTAACGTATTAGTAATTGATTGCAGGCAGTTCGTGTGTGGAACTCGTCAGCGTTTCGTCACAAACAGGTGTGTAATCGACACCCACTCATAAACTAGATCGGCAAAAGTCGAAAAGCTGAAAAGCCGGTATTTGTGAACTTGCGAGCGTGTGAGCGCTTGTGAGGTGGTTTGGTTGTTAATTTTGGTAATCGCAATTAGTATGATTGCAGAGTGCGCAATTTCGTGCACTTCGGTATATTTAGGCTTAATGGGCCGAAAACAGGTTAGTGGGCCAACGGGCCAATTCGGTAAAAATGCTCGGTAAGTGCTTCTGTTAATGTGTTAATGGTTAGAATATGTATGTAAACTATAGAATAGTAAATTTTATTAAACTACCCCTAAGTATGAAAATTACCGTTTTTACACAGTTGCTAAATGACCGTTATACCCCTAGGGTTAATTTTGACTAAATTACATGATATTCTGATTCTGTTTGTTATATGCCATGACATGTATATCTGTTGCATGGGGTTGGGTTTTTTTATGGAGGAAGAACCCGTTCTAGTGGCTGTGCCACATATTCTGATATAAGCAACTTTGCTGCAGATTATAGTTAGTGCCGCAACCGGTGCTAACACTGTAAGTGTAGGGATGGCGTGGGTGATTTATTCCCCACAGGAAGTGTAGGGATGGACGGAGGCAAGTGCAGGGTTGGATGGGGTTATCATGCATTAATCATATGAGACTGTTTTGTTATGGGCCAACTGTGTTGATATGGGCAAGGCCCAATATATCTCGACTTGAAATAAGGCTACGGCCCCGATTGATACTGATATGGGCTAGGCCCAATATACTCTGATACTGTAAGGGGCTATGGCCCAGATTAATATTGATATGGGCTAAGGCCCAGTTAACACTGATTTCTGAATAGGGCTTAGGCCCAGTAAAGCTTGAACTGATTTGGGCTCTGGTTAGGTTAATTTACACACTGAGTTTCCCCAAACTCACCTCTTTATTTTCATCCACACAGGTAATCCCCAACCATAGTGGGCTTGGAGCTGTGAGGGATTCGGAGTGGCCACACGTTTTGCAAATTCGATTTTTCTTCTGGTGAACTGGACATCCTTTTATTTACGTTTAAGGTTTTGGGTTTTTAAAATGTAATAAGGCCGCTTTAATTATTTAGTTGTTTTAATATGTTTTTTCCTAGAATAGATATGATATTATCTTAATCGCTGAAATTGGATAGCTTTAGGGCGCGTTTTATAAAAGTTACTTATTTTCAAAGTAACACGACAACAAGTAAAGCTTCCGCAATAAAAATGTTTTCCAAAATTAACCACTTTTCCTAAAAAGGACTTAATCAAATTGGTTTCCTGAAAATATACATGACGTTAAGGTGTGGCAATGGCGGTGTGCATTTCTAGGATTGGATCCGAAGGAGCTTGGTACTTAAGCGATCGATGGACTCACCTCCTCTTTTACGGTTTCTTACCGGTGCTGACTTCCATTCACTTTAACCTATAACGAAATTATCTTTTAAAACACTAAGTAAGTTTTTCTAGATCAACAATATAAAATGTTTTGAATGCTTCGATGTGCGCGTCGGATCCGCCATAACGTCTAGGCCGGGTTTTGGGGTGTTACATTTAGTGGTATCGAGCCGGTTGCAACAACTCGATTGTGGATCGGGTCCAAGCGTTTTCATAAAAATTTTGAAATCTAGTTCCATGGAAAATCACTGAAATCGATTTTATGGAAATGTTAAAAATTCTTTTAAATTTTGTTTTCAAAGTGCACAAAGAATAAATTTGAAATTCGATTTACGAAGAAGTGGCACTTGAATCTCCGCCCAAGTCTGTAAGTACATTCTCTTTACATTATGTGATATTGATATGATGCTATGAATAGAACTGAGACCCTACTATGATACTCTAGATAGGGTAGAGTGTAAAACTCTAAAATATCGAGATCTGTAGCTAGGCTATGATTCTCGTGAAAATAGAAACTCTAAAATACTATCTCTGCATAAGACATATGAATAAATAGTAAAATTTTTGAGATCTTTATAGTTATTTGATATGTGTACTGGTAATGTAGAGTATTGATATGAATTCTGAGGGTAAGCAAAGTCCGCCAACTTTGGTAGTGTAATCAAGCTTAGGACCGAGGTAACCGCCGAGTTAGTAAGGAAAGTGGTAGTAGAAATACTAGAGACCAAGGTTAAGGAAATTAGGGAAACGCTTCAAGCAGGATGCTTGGAGTGTAGGAAGAGGAAGGATTCTAGTTCTCAGAAAACCAAGCCTCGTTCTGTGAAACATGTTAAGACATGACCAAACTTTCCAACCTGCAAGAACTGCAACGGGCGTCATCCGGGTGAATGCCATAGGAAGACGGGAGCATGCTTTAGATGTGGGTCCAAGGAGTATCGAGCTCGGGATTGCCAAGTTTATTCTATTTGAATATGTGTTACGAGTTGTATGCGTGCTTGATAAACGTTTCTTTATTTCGGTAGTTAGATGTTCTGGGCCGTATTAAAATTATTTAGATCAGAGTGCGCAGCGGTAGCATAGTAGCATGATGGTTTGACTTGAGTAATACGGTTAGTTGATAGTGGGAAATTTCGAGGACGAAATTTCTTTAAGGGGAGTAGAGTTGTAACGCTCCAATTTTTGGGGCCTAGAAGAGTTGGGCTTTGAGTCTGGGATTCGGATAGAAGAAAACCTGAATAATTAAGAAGTTTTAAATATTATGGTTTAAGAAAAAAAATTTGAATTAAATTACTACTAGAAAATTTTTACTATAGTTATTATTATGGATATTTTAAATTTTTACGAAATTTTAATTAGTATTATGAGATAAAATTATTATTCTTAGAAAATATTACTGTATGTATATTTGAAAATTTTTATTATTATTTACTGCATTATTGATATTTGAAATTTTTATTATTAGATATATTTATAAAAAAATTATTATTATTATAATTATTATTAGATAGAAAAAAATATATATATATATATATATATATTTACAAAAGTATTGTTGTTTTGGTGTTTAAACTCTAGGAAAAAATTGTTTTAATTTGGCCTCTTAAGGGAATGGGCAAGAGGCCTTATTAATAATTTAATGAGTTTTAGCATAAAGGAGCACTGGCCTAGTGGCTAAGCATGCTAGGTAGTGGGAAGGAGAGCTGGGGTTCGACTCCCAACATGTGCAAAAGAGTTTTATTTTTTTCTTTATATCAGGGAACGACGCAGGGAAGTGTTATATAAAGTTGGAGTTAAAAGGTAACACAAAAGGGAAGCTCGGCCCAGTGGCAGAGGCGCTGGGAGTGTGGTATAGTGCTTAGGTTCGAGGGTTGGCACATGCAAAGGCTTGTTTTTATTTTAATAAGCCAGATCGCACTAAAGTAAGGTTTAAGAATAATTGCGACCGAGCTATGTCACAAGAAGCCCCTATGGCTCAGTGGCAGTAGCGTGCTGGGCATATAGAGAGGGCGCAGGTTCGAGTTTAATTATTTAAAATGTAATAATGCCGCTTTAATTATTTAGTTGTTTTAATATGTTTTTTCCTAGAATAGATATGATATTATCTTAATCACTGAAATTGGATAGCTTTAGGGCGCGTTTTATAAAAGTTACTTATTTTTAAAGTAACACGACAACAAGTAAAGCTTCCGCAATAAAAATGTTTTCCAAAATTAATCATTTTTCCTAAAAAGGACTTAATCAAATTGGTTTCCTGAAAATATACATGACGTTAAGGTGTGGCAATGGCGGTGTGCATGTCTAGGATTAGATCGAAGGAGCTTGGTACTTAAGCGATCGATGGACTCACCTCCTCTTTAGGTTTCTTACCCGTGCATGCTTCCATTCACTTTAACCTATAACGAAATTATCTTTTAAAACACTAAGTAAGTTTTTCTAGATCAACAATATAAAATGTTTTGAACGCTTCGATGTGGCACATCGGATCCGGCCATAACGTCTAGGCCGGGTTTGGGGTGTTACATAATTCCACTAATCAGACACAATCATCGAGGCTCTACATGTATCATGCAAAATGACATGCTTCTTGTACGTGCTCCACCTATTGTGGATTCTAAAACGAATGAACATGTTCACAACAATTGAACTCACCACTGGCAGGTTCGCAATTGAAGACCTCACCAAATGTGAAATAGGAATCCACAATATGGCGGAACTTGGCGGAACAATCTTTAAGGAAAATACAATAAAATGGAACAAATTAATTCTCGCAAATTTGACTAGCTCACACTCGAGTCATCACCAATCTCACTTGGTCAATCATCCAAACCATGGATTAGAAAATTTTGGAGTGTGACATTTTTCCCTACTTAATTTAGGAAGGTAAAATTTCTAACCTTTCTTTCAACTCAAATTCATTACTCGTGCATGGATCCATGAGTTGTAATCATCAAAATTACTTTTTCGCTGTGTCACGGGGCGTACTGACATTCCAATAAATGACTAATTGATTAGGATTTGTTTGGCCTGGCAGCCATAAGGCTATTTGGATGGTAGAATTCGCCATTTGGATAGGAAACAAGCTATCTTAGTAATTATGTTCTTGCCAAATTTCCATAAGAATGAAAAAAATAACCATCTGGATGGCGTTAGGATTGTTTTGAAGTGTTTTGGTTGCATTTAAATTACTGAATGTTTGTTTTATGTATTTGGGATGTCTAAACATCTATGATATGATTCCATATTACTTTAAAATGTGATCAAAGCTCTCCAAATGTTGAACAAAGGTGATTTTTATTAAATTATTAATGATGGTTTTGCTAAAGAAAATTTTATAAATACTAAAAAAGTGCTAATGTGACATATCTTATCTATGAGCATAAAAGAAATAGAGTTATATAAAGTGAAAAAAAGGTATTGAGGTAAAAAAGGCAACCGGAGCATTGGAGGCAAGTTGTGTATCAGGTTCAAGAAAATGGAAAAATGCTACTATTAGTGGCATTTTTATTCCCAAAGTGTCCCTAAAAATGGCATTTTTTCCCTCCTTAAATTAGATGACACAAGCCAAACCTGACATAATTCCTACATCTGCCACGACCTGAAAACTTTGATTCAACTCAAAAAATGGAAGAAAATTTTGAATTTCGAGTTAAACGAATTGAGTTATTCGAGTCAACTCGAATTTTTTTCAAATTTTGAGTTCAAATCAAGTTAAATTTTTGAATTCGAATAAACCAAATATCAAACTATAATATTTTACATTTTTACTTGAAACCCTCAAACCTTTTTACGTTTTCCCCAAAACTTTGACTCCTTCTCACTTTCCCCCAAAACTTTTACTCCCCTCCCCACCCATCCCAACCCCCCATCTACCCCAAATTCATTTCCCACCAATTTTTTTTAATATGTTCTATCCAAAATTTTACTCCCCCATTTACTTTTCCTTAAAATTGTACTCCCAAAACCCTCAAAATTTTTTATTTTCCTCTAAAATTTTTACTCCCTCCCACTTTCCCCCTAAAACTTTTACTCCCTCCCTCCCCTCCCCTCCCATCTCATCCCATCCTACCCCCCATCTACTCCAAACTCATCCCCCTATTTTGTTTTAATATTTTCTCTCCAAAATTTTACTCTCTTATTCACTTTCCCTCAAAATTTTACTCCTCCGAAACTTTTTATTTCCCTCCTAAACTTTTACTTCTCACCCTTTACCCAAAAAAAAAATCAAAATCATCTAAAAAATCCCTAAACCTAATTAATAATTTTATTTATATATACTAGTTATATTATTAAATTAAATGTTATTAAATTAAATTTCACATTTTGTACTATTTAAATTATTGAATTGTTTAATCATATTGAATATTTATATTAAAATTGAATAATTAATAATGCCATAAAATATTTGTGTTAAAATTTTATGTTTGTATCAATTTCACATTTTATCTTTAAATTAACTTTTATTAAAAAATCACATTTTACATTTAATATATTTTTTAATTTCAAAATACATAATCAGAAGATAATTGAAGCAACTAATTAAGTAAAGAAGATAACTCGTATATAAAAGATTAATAAATAAATTATGAGGTGATGAAAGTTAATAACAAATTTAATTACGATGGACAAATTTGATTACGGTCGGTGACAGTGGTTACAAGGACCCATAATTATTTTTTAAAATTTAACTCAAATAAATATATTTGATTCGATTCAATTCTATTTGAATTTCATCTCACTCAACTTGATTCGAGAAAATTTTAAATCGTGTTAGGATGATAAAATATGATTCGTCAACTCGATTAACTCGAAATTTTTTCTTTCGATTTAATTCAATTCGATCGAAAAATCATTTGATTTAATTCAATTTGATCGAAAACTCACCCTTAATTAACAATGTTATTTTTGTTGTGGGTCAATTCTGCCCGAGGCCCAATAAGACTCAAAATAAAAAAAACAACAAAAACAATCCATTTACAGTCCAACTACAAGGCCCAATACGGCCCAAAAAACCATAGCCCAAACCTAGAAAAAAAACCTAAGCCCAAAACTAAAAAAAAAAAACAAAAAAAACCCTAGGTGTGCCGCCTTAGTCCCTAGCATCTGCCACTGGCCACCGCCTCTGCCCACCTACTCCACCGCCCATTCGCACCTGCAGAGAAGCAAAAAATAATCATCAGCAGAACAAGTTGTAAATCAGGCTATAAAAAGCCTTAAAGAGCATGTACTTTTTTTTAGAGAGAGGATATCGAATACAAAAACAATAAAAAAATATACACAAAAACAAGAGAAAATCGAAAGGTAGAAATTTTCAAAGGTTCCTCTTCTCCTTTATTTCATTTTATTTTGGTTTTATTTCGAATATATATAATAAACATATACATAAAAAAAAAGAAGAAAAAAACATACCTTTTTTTTCCTAGAACCACAAAGTTCCTTCTCTTTTTGGCCATTTTTGGCCATATTTTCTAAAAAATGACCCCAGATTCGAAATCGGGGGACCGAGAGGATTAAACAGGGCTTTTTTTAAATTTTTCTGGCCACCACGGATGGCAGCACTATCGCCGGTGGCCGGTGGTCAGCGCGGCAGTGGTCCGCCTGAGCTCTAGCCGGCCTAGGTTTTTTGTTGAGAGAGGGGAGAGTTTTTTTTTTTTTTTTGAAAAGAGAGGTTAAATGAATTTTTTTTTGTTGTTGTAAATTTTTAAGTTATATAGGCTACATAAAACGACACCGTTTTTGTCGGCGTCCATAAGCCCCAAAACGACGCCGTTTTGCCCCTAGGATCTGCGTGTTGACTAGACCCGCTAGGGAGGATCCGCGTCTTTTTGCTTTTGGGGCTAATTGCACCTTTAGCCCTTCGACTTTTTAATATTTTTGCAATTAAGTTCTTTTTATTTTTAATTTTTACCCTATAATTTATTTCAATTTACAATTTGGTCCACCTTGAAGCTGCGCATTTTGGAGGGTGGGGATTATTTCTCATTTTGGTCCCTCATTGTTATTTGCGAGTTCAGATTGGTACTTTTCCTTTTTATTTATTTCTGATTTGTCCCAAATTTCTGTTTTAAAGTTCAATTTAGTCATTTTTTTGTTATTTTTGTCATTTTATTATTAAATTAATTAATTTAGCATCATTATTACTATTAGTATTATATTTCTTTTTTTGTATTTATTTACCTATTATTATTTTTTAAATACACTTATTTTATTTTATTCTTTTTATTATTTATTTATATCCTCTTATATAATTTCAAACTTTAGGTATTCTATTATTTGTATTATCATTATTAATATTATTATTTTTAAACCGTTTTACATACTATTTATTTATGTATTTGTTTACCATTGTTCTTTAAATTTATTTTTTTTACTTATTATTTTTTCTTTTTATTTATAATCAGCTTGTTTGTTTTATTTATTTATTTTATTTTATACTCGTCCTTCTTATTGTCATTCATATTAACGCATTTATTATTATCTTGTTACGCATATTAGTACCATGATTTATTTTTATATTTTTACTACAAATTTGTGTTACATTAATTTTTACCCGATATATAAAATTTTATTTTCTAAAATAAGCAATACTTCGTATTTTGAGATTCGAAAGGTCATACCCTAACTTACGGGGTTTTGATTTTCTCTATAAATTCGAATAAATGAACATTTTAAAGCACAAAATTTTAAATATTCTCGGGAATTAAGAAAAGATCGTGTTCTAACTTACGGAATATGATTTCTTTCTAAAACCGAGATAATCAAATATATTTTAAAATAAGTAAATTTTTCTGCATTTATTCTCGTATCGGGAATTTAAGACATTGTGTCCTAACTTACGGGACGTAATTCTCTTTCTCGATTAACGTGAAATATGACCCTTTTTTCGAAAAATTTTCAATATTTCAACAAAGGATCGTATTTTAAATTTCTTCAAGATTTTCAATTTTCGACACTAAAGACACCAAATAATCAACTAGGTACCAATTTTGGGCGTATTGAGGGTGTTAATCCTTCCTTGTGTGTAACCGACTCCCGATCTAATTTTCTGGATTTTGTAGACCAAAAATCATCGTTTTAGTAAATTTAAACTTTTATTAAAATAATTGAATAACGAGGTGATCCGATCACACCAAAATAAAAAGATTGGTGGCGACTCCCATTTTTGTTTTCAAATAAAATGTCGACCTTTTCAAAAAAATAGTTTCAATAGCTTGGCGACTCCGATGGGGAGCATGATAAGAGAGTCAAGCCAAGATTTGATTATTTCTTGTCTTTTTGTCAAAAATTGATAATTTGATTTAAATTTACGATCCTTTCATTGCATTTCATTTTTTTGGTCTGTATTATTTTGATATGGTTGCTTTATTGGTATGAGTCTTTTAATATATCTCTGTATATTGCATCGCATAATTGGTTGATTTTACCCTTTTAAGTGGGAGTGAGAAACTATTCCTTCGTGAGGTCTTCACCTCCATATAGGATAGCGGATTGCTTTTGGGATACATCCGTACCTATGTCTTCGTGAGATTTTCATCTTCGTATAGCCATAGGGAAATGTATTCCCCTGAACTGAACTCGATCCGTATGAGCCTATAATGGGTGAGGATCGAGGAATCTACCAGTTCAAGCACCCTTAATTTAGAACGGAATAGCATATAACAAGCCTTAAGAGCCCACCTTAGGAAGAGCCATCCCAAACCCTAGTGGTTACCCGAGTAGGTGCTTTACTTATTATTCTTTGCTTGCTTTAAACTATGTATGAAGTACTGACTTGTTTTACTTTTATTGTAATTGCATGGCATTTTCATCACAAAAAGGTGTTGATTTATATTCGGTTACTAAATAGATAACTTGTCATGGAAAAGGGGTTTCTTGATAAAGTGGAGGATAATGCGGCCATCCGGATATGGGCCGAGACAATGCAGCAAGAGAAGAGTGATAGTCTTACAAGGGGTACGTGTTAGAGTTGTGGAATTTTACTCGTATCAGTGTAACCCAAAATAATATTCAAGAGATGAAAGAAATATGGGATCAATGGGATGACGAGATCAAGAAACTATTCTACTGTATTATGATAATTTGCCCTATCTACTCGATATCAAAGTGGACAAGCACTTATTCTGAGCTCTCGCCCAATATTGGAACCCTGTTTATAGTTGTTTTACTTTTGGAAAGGTGGATTTGGTACCTACTATGGAAGAGTACACGGCCTTGCTCCATTGCTTGAAGATTCAAATTGACAAGGCTTATTCTAGAGCTGCCAATGTCCCAACGTTCTTAAAAAAGCTGATGAACATCACGGGAATGAATGAACAGTGGGTTGTAGCCCGAATCAAGCAAAAAGGTGATAGTAAGTGTATTACTTGGAGAAATTTGAAAGATTTGATCTTAGTACATCCTGATGTGAAGAAAAGGGTTGATGTCTTCGCATCAAGCATTTACAGATTGGTTATCTTTCCTAAAGCTTTAGGACATATAGATGAGGCGGTCTCCGGTTTGTTTGACCGACTTGATAAAAGGGTCACACCCGTTCTCGTAATTTTAGCTGAAACTTTCAGATCCTTGAACGCATACCGAAGAGTGGGCGAAGGGAGATTCATCGGATTCGCACAACTCTTACTAACGTGGTTCCATAGCCATTTTTGGAAAGTAGAAAAGGTCTCATATCGAATCTTCTCTGAAAACTATTCTTCGCTGAAAGAGTTTCAGCGGAGAGTTAGTGGCTACGCCGAGACGAGATGATATCATGGAGGAGAAATGGATGATGATTCTCCAAAATCTGTAAGATGAAAACGTCGAATGGAGAGCTCTTTGGATGGTCCTTGGCGAGATTTTATATCGGTGTGGAGATTTTGATTGGGTTCCCCTACTTGGAATATAGGGGGCTGTTAGGTATGCTCATTTGCTCGTGTTAAGACAATACAGATCAAGACAGTTTACGCCAACAACACAAGGGTAGCTTCGTGAGATTTTGAATACAAGGGAGATAATTACAAAAAGAAAATTCGTGAAATATCGAACGCCTAGAACTGAACTCGCAGAATGAAAAGATTTACTGCCAACCCGATGACTACACCTGAGTACGACTGGTGGAGGGGTCAGAGATTCAACGACAACATCTCTATGTCAAACCAAGAAAACACTCGTTCAATAGAAGAACACTTGCAGGTGATCCCGTCCGAGCTAGAGATCATCAAATAGGATTTTGAAAGAAAGAGTTTAGAACTAGAAAAAAGGAAGAGCAATTGGAGGAGGAGAAAATACAGCTGGGACTGGATGTCACTAGAAGTCGAGAAGCTGAGAAAGGGGAAGAATAAAGCTAAAGAGGATTTAGACAGTTTAAAAACGGACTACAAGAAGTTGCGGTTTTCAATAAGAACTGCCAGTCTGGGAAAAACGTCAGAACAATAGCGGCAAGAAATTAAAGAGGAAAAGGGTAGAGCCAGTCAAGGGGAAAGGAAATTTCGAGATGCTCAAGCGCGAGAAGACGTTCTGCAAAGGAGTTTGGTAGAAAGTCAAAATGAGAATGTGAGGTTAAAAACTCAGGTGTTAGAGTTAGAAAGATCCATACATCAGTATCGTAGTCGTAACTTTGTAATCGAGTTGAAGGCTAGTCGGAGCAAAATTGAAGAGCTAAAAGGAAAGATAGAAGAACTCGAAATCACACTACAAAATTGTGAACTTCGAGTTGAAATGCTGGAAGCAAATAATGAGCAATGGCAAGAGCATCTTCATCGATCTCAAGATCAGGTCAGGGATAGGGATTACGTTATGGGTGCAGCTTTGGCTTAAGTACAAGAGGTGGCTGATCATTTACAAACCTTAGCAGTTTAGGCTGATATACTGAGTTTGAAATACGAGTCAGAGTCAGGTCAAGGCCGAGAGTTAACTTGGCTTCTTAGTAAGGTCAATGCCTTAAGTATTAGGGCGAGGCCTTATATGTAATTCGTTTTATGTGAAGAAATTTGTTTTCTAGAAAAATTTACTCTAATGAAATTGAATTAGAATCAGTGCCTTTTTTGCATGCATTTCATGCATTAGCATTACATTGCATCATGTGCATTAAATCTCACAAAGAGACCCTAAAATCATGGCAGTTACCTTGGAATATCATTACGGTACATAAGGAAAAACTAAAGTAATAGATCAAAGACTAGAAAGATTAGAGAAAATGCAAAAAGAAATGCAAGATCAACTGCAAATATAGATGCAAGAACATTTGGCCAAAATTCAACAAGACGTGAGGGATCAGATGCTAGAATCCCAAAAGAATATGATGAGCCAACTAACCCAGTTACTAACTGGAGGGTTAGAAAAAGAAAAAAGCCCTATGGTCAATTCTGGGGATGATAACGAGGACCCTGCTTGTCCTCCAGGCTTCACCCCAACAAACACCCAAGCATAACCAAACGCATATCCACAAATGATGTCCGTTAATATCAGGCTCCAATATCAGAAAAGTACTTTGGCACCAACAAGCTTCCCGACAGGTTCAAGCTCCAACCTAGGAGACAATCCAACAAATTTCGTTGTCCCTGATCTTGATGATATAACATAAATAGAAAGGGCAAGAGTGGAACTCCCAAAACAACTTGAAGACTGATGCAGATAGCTAGAAGGGAAATTCAAGGCGTTAGAAAGTGTTGATTACCATTATGGAATTGATGCTAAAAACTTGAGCCTGGTTCTAGATCTAGTGCTCCCGCCCAAGTTTAAGACCCAGGAGTTTGAGAAATATAATGGGACCAGTTGCCCCAAAGTTCAGATTACGATGTTTTGTCGGAGGATGACAGGATATGTTAATAATGATCAGTTGTTAATTCACTATTTTCAAGACAGTCTGACCAGGGCTGCGGCCAAATGGTATAATCAGCTAAGCCGTGCCCAAATTAATTCATGGAAGGACCTGGCACAGGCCTTCATGAAACAATATGGCCACGTAATAGATATAGCACCTGATAGAATCACACTGCAAAATATGGAGAAAAAGCCAAGCGAGAGCTTCAGGCAATATGCTCAAAAATGGAGGGAAGTCGCCACGTAAGCCTTTGCCAGAAAAAGAAACGACAATGCTCTTCATTAATACCCTGAAGGCTTCATTCATTAATCACATGCTGGGAAGCACAACTAAGAGTTTCTCAGACATAGTAATGTCCAGTGAGATGATAGAAAATGCAATAAGGTGTGGAAAAATAGAAGCCGGGGAAAATGCCAAAAGAATGACCCCGAGAAAGAAGGACAATAATGCGAGTGTGTATGACAAGGGCTATTCAAAGCCGATTACTGTAAACCAGCCAAGGGCAGTGGCTACTAGCCAGTAATGCCCCCAAGGTAAGAATCCAACACAAGGCAAAATACGGAGAAACTCCAGTTTACGCCCATCCCGATGACGTATAGGGAGTTGTACCAAAATTTGTTTGATGCACATATAGTATCCCCTTTCTACCTAAAACCTATGCAACCTCCATTCCTCAAATGGTACAACGCGAACGTCCAATGTGAATACCACATGAGAATCACGGGACACTCGATCGGAAACTACACCGCTTTCAAAAAGATGATCTAAAGACTCGTCAAAATGGGCATTGTGAGATTCGATGATCCATCTGGTGTAGATAATTATTACCCAACCATTCTGACAAAGGGGTATACACGATAATCGAGAATACAAGGAAGCGAATCAAGATGAATATAACAGAAGTGAAAACCCCACTGAGAGGGGTTTGGAAGAAAATGGTAGAAAGTGGATTAACCACACAGGATTTAGGGGAGAAATCCCGAGAAGCAAGAACTATTGTGAGTTCCATGATGAAGAAAGTCATGAGATTCAAAGATACAGTGAATTTAGGGTCCTAGTATAATGTCTGATGGACAATAAGGAGCTAGAATTCTTTAAGTATATCGAAGGCCCAGAAGAAGAAGATGTGTGCATCTCAGAAGAAAAATCGACAAAGAAGGTCTATAGGGCCAATCACCTGGTGGTAATCATCTCACAACCAAAAATTAATAAATTCGGAGCATAAATTGCACCAAGGGTCATAATTCAGAAACCCGTAGCTTTTTCCTATAAAGACAGTAAAAGAGTTCCCTGGAATTATAACTGTAACGTGACGATCTCGTAAGAAGAGAACCCAATTAGCGCTTTAGAAGAAAGTCGAGGTGTAGGTTTCTACATGCACAGTGGGAGGCGCTACAACCCATCAAATGCAAAAGTTGAGCCCGCAAAAGGAAAAGCCTTGGTGGTTGAACAAAAGAAAGAAAAGGTGGCCAGACTTGAATCGCCTGTTAACGAGCCGACAACTGAAGAGGAGGCGAAAGAGTTTTTGAAATTATTAAAGCATAGCTAGTATAGCATTGTGGAGCAACTACATAAATAACCAGCTCGCATATCAGTGCTAGATTTACTCTTAAGCTCGGAGGTACATTGTAGTGCGTTGATGAAAGTATTAAATGAAACTTATGTTGCTAATGATATCTTCGTCAACAAGCTAGACTGTGTGGTCAGTAACATAAGCGCCGATAATTTCATCTTTTTTAATGATGATGAAATACCTCCGGGAGACATGGGATCCACAAAGGCTCTACACATCACCACTCGTTGCAAGGGGTATACGTTGCCAGGAGTATTGATTGACAATGGATCTGCACTGAATGTCCAGCCCCTGTCTACACTGAATAGGTTACCTGTGGACAACTCTAATATGAAGATGTGCCAAAACATAGTGAGAGCATTCGGCGATACTGAAAGGAAAGTAATGGGAAGGATTAAGATTCCTCTCTTGATCGATCCAAACACGTAGGAGGTAGACTTCTTGGTGATAGACATCAAGCCTTCTTATAATTGCTTATTGGGGAGACCTTGGATTCACTCAGTAGGGGCAGTGCTGTCATCACTGCACCAAAAGTTAAAGTTGGTAACTGAGGGTTGACTAGTAACGATAAATGTGGAAAAAGACATTATTGCATCCGTAACCAGTGACGCACCATACATAGGGGCAGACGATGAAGCGATAGAATGTTCTTTTCGATCGCTAAAATTTGTAAATGCAACCTTAATCGTTGAAGAGAACAAGATCCTTATGCCCAGAATATCCAAAACTACGAAGATGGGCCTACGGTTGACGGTCGGAAAGGGAGCCATGCCAGGAAAAGGACTCGAGAAATATCTCCAAGGAAGAGCTGAGGTACCAATCCTGATGGATAAACGAGATCGCTTTGGCTTGGGATATAAGCCAGATGCGAAGCAAAAGAAGAAAAAGTTTGAGAAGAAGCAGAAAAGGAGAAGAGCACGATTAAGCAGGGAAAAAGTCAAATGAGAATCGATAACTTTTTCCCATATATCTAAAACATTTGTGTAAGGAGGAACTATTCACCCTGAACGGAAGATGTCAACTAAAGAAATCGCAGAAAAAATGTCAGGAAATTTGAACGTCAACACCATATACGAGGAAAGAATTGGGGGTGGAAATTTATCAGGCATCCGCCCCTATGTACCTAGAAGTGTTCTGAACAACTGGACTGCGGAAGAGATTCCTATAGTTTTTAGAGTTAATTCAAAGTAATGTTAAGAACACACACTTATTGCTCTAAGCCTAGGAGTAATAAGAGTCTTTTTGTGAAATAGGCCTTTGTCCAACATCTTTATTTCAATAAAATGCATCTTTCTGTCTTATTCTGAGCAAATATTCTTCTATTCTTTCATTTCGTTCATACTCATACCCCATAAATAATTATTCTTAGATTCATTTGTTCTGTGGGTCTTCCTTCATTTCTATAACAGATCTCAAGATATCAATGATATGAGCGACACTACTACTAACTTAGAATCTCCATTTGAGTAAGATATGTGTTTAGATGAACCTCAGGTCTTTGAAGATAACAGAGATTGTAACTTATGTCCTAATTTTTTGAGGATGGTAGAACAAGAGGAGAAACAGATTCTGCCTCACAAAGAGTCAGTAGAGATTGTGATCTTGGAAGAAGGAAAAGAAGTGAAAATTAGAGCTTGCATTGCCGCAGAGACAAAGCGAGACCTCATTAAGTTACTCTAAGAATTCAAAGATGTTTTCATGTGGTCGTATCAAGACATGCCTGGACTAAGTACTGATATCATAGTACACCGACTCCTCATAAAGGAAGAGTGCAAGCCAGTTCAACAGAAGCTCCAAAGGATGAGGCCCGATGTTTTGCTAAAAATAAAAGAAGAGGTCAAGAAGCAATTCAATGCTGGTTTCTTACAAGTGGTCAAATACTCAGAATGGGTAGCCAATATCGTCCTTGACCCTAAAAAAGATGGAAAAATACGAATGTGTGTAGATTATAGGGACCTAAACAAAGCCAGCCCGAAGGGCAATTTCTTATTGCCCCATATCGACACCTTAGTGGACACCATGGTAGGTTACTCATTATTCTCCTTCATGGATGGCTTCTCAGGATACAGCCAGATGAAGATGCATCCTGAAGATATGGATAAGACCATGTTTGTAACCATGTGGGGAACATTTTGCTATAAGGTGATGCCATTTAGACTGAAAAACTTGGGAGTGACATATCAAAGAGCCATGGTAACCCTATTCAATGATATGATGCACAAAGAAATTGAAGTTTATGTCAATGATATGATCGCCAAATCCCGAAAAAAAGAGGAGCATATGCAAGTCTTGAGGAAATTATTCTTAAGGTTGAGGAAATTCTAGCTAAAGCTCAATCCAGCAAAATGTACCTTCGGGACCAGGTCAGAGAAACTGCTAGGATTCATAGTCAGTGAAAAGAGGATTGAGATTGACCTGGATAAGTCAAGGCTATACAAGAGCTGCCTCCATCGTGCACTCAAAAAGAAGTTCAAGGATTCTTAGGAAGACTAAATTACATCACCCAGTTCATTTCACAACTAACTGAGAAACGTGACCCTATATTCTTTCTCCTTAAAAAACACAATCCTGATGTATGACATGATGAGTACCAAAAAACTTTTGACAAGGCTAAACAATACATGTCCAATGCCCAGTGCTGACGTCACCTAGTCCAAATAAACCATTGATACTGTATTTGGTAGTATTTGAAAATTCTATGGGATGTGTGCTTGGCCAACACAATGAGTCAGAAAGGAAAGAAAGGGCGATATACTACCTCAGTAAGAAGTTTACTGAGTGTGAAATGAGATACTCGCCAATTGAGAAGCTGTGTTGCGCCATAATCTGGACAACCCGAATATTGAGACAGTACATGTTGTACCACACAACTTGGCTCATCTTAAAACTAGACCCTCTAAAGTACATGATAGAGTTGACTGCTTTGAACAGAAGGATGGCCCAATGGCAAATTCTTCTTTCCAAATTTGATATAGTCTATGTGAATCAGAAAGCTGTAAAAGGGAGTGCAATAGCAGATTTTCTAGCCGGTAGAGCTCCAGAAGATTACAAGCCTTTGAACTTTGATTTCCCAAATAAAGATCTAATGTATGTTGCCACCACCAAAGAAGACTCTCAAGAAAGCCATCATTGGAAACTAAACTTTGACGGAGCCTCAAACGCTGCGGGTAACGGAATTGGGGCATTTTTGGTATCCCCAAACAGATATCATTATCCCTTCACTAGTAAATTGGATTTTGATTTCACAAAAAATATGGCCAAATACGAAGCATGCATCATGAGTATCCACGCAGCCATAGAACGTAAGATCAAAGTGCTAGAGGTATATGGAGATTCTGCGCTAGTGATCTATCAGCTCAAAGGTGAATGGGAGACAAGAGATCCTAAGTTGATCGATTATCGAAGGTTGGTCTTTAAATGAATTAAAGAGTTTGATAATATCACCTTCTGCTACCTCCCGCAAGAAGAAAATAAAATGGCTGACGCCCTAGCAACTTTAGCTTCCGTGGTCAAGGTGAACAAACAAGAGGTTGTGAAACCGATCCAGATGAGTATTTATAAGGCTCTGGCTCATTGTTACAACATCGAAGAAGAAGAAGAAAAGAATGATCACCCTTGGTACCACGATATATTGCGATATGTGAAGAATCGTAAATACCATGACCAGGCAACTGAGAATGACAAAAGGACGCTAAGAAGACTGGCCAGTGGCTATGTCTTAGAGGGGGAGATCCTATATAAAAGGAGAAATAATCAGGTGCTACTAATATGTGTAGATGTTGTCGAGGCCAAGAAAATCTTGGAAAAAGTTCACGAGGGTGTTTGCGGAACACATGCTAATGGTTTCACAATGGCCAGGCAAATTATGATATTTGGGTATTATTGGTCCACAATGGAAGGGGATTGCATCAGTTATGCCATGAAGTGCCATAAGTGCCAAATTTATGGAGACAAGATTCACGTGCCTCCTTCGCCTCTGCATGTTATGACTTCTCCATGGCCTTTTTCTATAGGGGCATGGATGTCATTAGGCCGATTTTGCCAAAAGCTTTAAATGGGCATCGACTCATCTTTGTGGTCATTGACTACTTCACCAAATAGGTAGAAGCCGCTTCATATGCCAATATTACAAAGTCGGCAGTCAGCAAATTCCTGAAGAAGGAAATCATATGTCTATATGAAATGCCAGAAAGGATCATATCTGACAATGCATTGAATTTGAACAACAACACGATACCAAAAGTCTGCAGTCAGTTTAGGATCAGATACCACAACTTGTCACCGTATCGCCCAAAAATGAATGGTGCAATTGAGGCAGCCAATAAAAACATTAAGAGGATCATGGGGAAAATGACTAGAACTTATAAAGATTGGCATAAGAAGTTACCATTTACCCTTTATGCTTATCGAACGTCTATCAAGACCTCTACCAGGGCAACGCCTTTCTCATTGGTTTATGGAATTGAGGCGATTTTGTCCATTGAAGTCAAGATTTCTTCTCTCCGGGTTTTGTCAAAATGGAAGTTGGATGAAGTAAAATGGATCCAATCCCGCTATGATCAGCTAAAGTTGATTGAAGAGAAAAGGTAGAAAGCCATCCATCATGGTCAGATGTACCAAAAGCGAATGATGCGAGCTTACAACAAAAAGGTTCATCCCAGAGAATTCTATGAGGGGGACCTAGTATTGAAAAAGATCCTGCCCATACAAAAGGACTTCAGAGGAAAATGGATGCCAAATTGGGAAGGACCTTATGTGGTAAAGAAGGTCTTTTCTGGAGGAACGTTGATATTGACCGAGATGGATAGCAAGAACTTTTTTAATCGAGTAAATTCAGATTCGGTTAAGAAATACTTTACCTAAAAAAGGGGGGAGGGGAAGGGGAGGGGCCAAGGCAAAAACCCATAAAGGGCGCTTTGAGGCCAAAGGGGTTTTGAGTTGAAAACCCAGAAAAGGGCAACTCAAATTTTGATCGGAGATGGGGCATGTGGTAGTCTTGTCCTCTCAGAAATAACATTGAGGAGAAACTTTACATCTTGGGGCATCAACAAAGTACTCTGGATCTCCTAGACACATATCAACCTCAAAAGGGTCCTCGAGAAGTTAGTGTAAAGAAGCTCATGCTGCGATATCTAGGGTACCGACTTTCATCTTACACGCTTTGTACTTTAGCAAAATTTGCTATTTTGATTAATTCCATTCATTTCGAGCTTCGCTTCCAATAAATCCCAGTCTTGTCCATTATTACAATCTTTTTCAAACATTTTGTTGAAATAACGATTAATGGACTCATAATATTCACGTAAAAAGAGTTTTGCATATTGTTCTGAAAAGCTTCTAAATAGTATAGAGACCTAAAACAGGACCACTAAAACTAACCAAACCTAAAGGTTGGAAACATTTGAAAAAGAATAGTCTAATTTGTGACTATTTCTTCAGATTTTCTGCTAAAGATACTAGCTGAATAAGAATGCTTGGTAACACATCAGTGACAGAACATCGATGAGCAACAAGCGATCACAACTTAAGCATTACAAAGGGATCATTCTCAAAAAATGACATTCTGCATTCATGCAAATATCATTCATACACATCTAGTTAGGAGTACTTGATTCATTCTGATCATGACATCCTAATCACTTGGCATAAATAGTCCCATCAAATGGATTCTACAGGTCATGTTCCCAGAAAATGGTGTAATAGATCAGAAAACCCATAAATCCTATACCCCTGAAGTTGCAGTGGGATGGATTGAAGTTATCATGGTGAATCTTATCTCCCTGAAGTTGCAGTGGAGCAGATTGAAGCAACAAATCCTATACCTTTGAAGTTGTAGTGAGTCGGATTAGATCTACTATAGCAAGTCTTATCTCCCTGAAGTTGCAGTGGAGCGGACTGAAGATAGTGAATCTTATTTCCCTAAAGTTGCAAAGGAACAGATTAAAGCTACAAATTACAAGTCTTATCTCCCTGAAGTTGCAGTATAGCAGACTGCAGATAGCGAATCTTATTTCCCTAAAGTTGCAGTGGAATAGATTAGAGCTACAAGTCACAAATCCTGTACCTCTGAAGTTGCAGTAGGTTGGATCAAATCTACCATAGCGAACCTTATTTCCCTGAAGTTGCAATAGAACAGATTAAAACTACAAATTACAAGTCTTATCTCCTTGAAGTTGCAGTGGAATAGACTAAAAATAGCAAATCTTATCTCTCTGAAGTTGCAGTAGAGCAGATTAAAGCTATAAGCCTAATCTCCCTAGAGTTGCAGTGGGCAGGTTGAAGTTACAGATCTTATCTCCCTAAAGTTGTAGTGGAGTAGATCGAAGATGGCAAATCTTATCTCCCTGAAGATGCAGTGGAGTAGATTGAAGTTACAAATCTTATCTCCCTAAAGTTGTAGTAGAGAAGATTGAAGATAGAAAATCTTATCCCCCTGAAGTTGTAGTGGAGTAGATTGAAGTTACATATCTTATCTCCTTGAAGATGTAGTGGAGCAGATTGAAATGATAAGTCCTATACCTCTGAAGTTGCAGCAGGTCAGATTAAGTCTACCATAGCAAGTCTTATCTCCCTGAAGTTGCAGTGGAATAAACTAAAGTTACAGACAACGAATCTTATCTCTCTGAAGTTGCAATGGAGCAAATTGAAGACAAACTACAAATCTTATCTCCCTAAAATTGCAGTAGAGCAGTTACAGCGGAGTAGATTGAAGCTACAAGTTTTATCTCCCTGAAGTTACAGTGGAGTGGATCAAAGCTACAAGTCTTATCTCTCTGAAGTTGCAGTGGAGGGGATCGAAGCGACAATTCCTATACCCCTGAAGATACAGTGGTTGGAATGAGGCTACCTGAAAAAGAAAAGCACCCAAATAAGTCGAGACTCGGCAAGACCAGGCAAAATTGGCCTTTCAAAAGTCTTTGTTTTATTCTCGTTACATGACAATGAACAAAGAAGGGCAGCTGCTGTGGGCCAATTCTGCCCGGGGCCCAATAAGACCCAAAATAAAAAAATAACAAAAACAATCCATTTACAATCCAACTACAAGGCCCAATATGGCCCAAAAAATCATAACCCAAACCTAGAAAAAAACCCTAAGCCCAAAACTAAAAAAAAAAACAGAAAAACAAAAAAAACCTAGGTGTGCCGCCCTAGTCCCTAGCCTCTGCCACCGCCACTGGCCACCGCCTTTGCCCACCTGCTCCACCTTCCATTCACACCTGCAGAGAAGCAAAAAATAATCATTAGCAGAACAAGTTGTAAATTAGGCTATAAAAAGCCTCAAACAACATGTAATTTTTTTAGAGAGAGGAGATCGAATACAAAAACAGTAAAAAGTTATACACAAAACAAGAGAAAATCAAAAGGTAGAAATTCCAAAGGTTCCTCTTCTTCTTTATTTCATTTTATTTTGGTTTTATTTCTAATATATATATAATAAACATATACATATAAAAAAAAAGAAAAAAAATACCTTTTTTCTTGGAATCGAAAAGTTCCTTCTCTTTTTGGTCATTTTTAGCCATTTTTTTTAAAAAATGACCTCAGATTCGGAATCGGGGGATCAAGAGGATTAAACGGGGTTTTTTTTTAAATTTTTCGGCCACCACGGACAGCAGCGCCGTTGCCAGTGGTCGGTGGTTGGTGCGGTGGTGGTCCGCCAAAGCTCTAGCCGGCCTAGGTTTTTGGTTGGGAGAGGAGATTTTTTTTTTTTTTTTTTGAAAAGAGAGGTAAAATAATTTTTCTTTTTTTGTAAAATTTTAAGTTATAGGCTACATAGAACAATGCCGTTTTGGTCAACGTCCATTAGCCCAAAAATAACGTTGTTTTGCCCCTAAGATCTGCGTGTTGACCCGACCCACCATGGAGGATCCGCGTCTTTTTGCTTTTGGGGCTAATTGCACCTTTAGCCTTTCCACTTTTTAATGTTTTTGCAATTAAGTTCTTTTTATTTTTAATTTTTTCCCTATAATTTATTTCGATTTACAAATTGGTCCACCTTGAAGCTGCGCGTTTTGGAAGGTGGGGATTATTTCCCATTTTGGTCTGTCCTTGTTATTCACGCGTTCAAATTGGTCCTTTTCCTTTTTATTTATTTCTGATTTGCCCCAAATTTTTGTTTTAAAGTTCAATTTAGTCCTTTTTTGTTATTTTTGTCATTTTATTATTAAATTAATTAATTTAGCATATTATTACTATTAGTATTATATTTCTTTTTTGTATTTATTTACCTATTATTATTTTTTAAATACACTTATTTTATTGTATTCTTTTTATTATTTATTTATATCCTCTTATATAATTTCAAACTTTAGGTATTCTATTATTTGTATTATCATTATTAATATTATTATTTTTAAACCGTTTTACATACTATTTATTTATATATTTGTTTACCATTGTTCTTTAAATTTATTTTTTGTTTACCATTGTTCTTTAAATTTATTTTTTTTACTTATTATTTTTTCTTTTTAGTTATAATCAGCTTGTTTGTTTTATTTATTTGTTTTATTTTATTCTCGTCCTTCTTATTGTCATTCATATTAGCGCATTTATTATTATCTTGTTACACATATTAGCACCGTGATTTATTTTTATATTTTTACTACAAATTTGTGTTACATTAATTTTTACCCGATACATAAAATTTTGTTTTCTAAAATAAGCGATACTTTGTATTTTGAGATTAGAAAGGTTGTACCCTAACTTACGGGGTTTCGATTTTCTAAATAAATTTGAATAAATAAACATTTTAATGCACAAAATTTTAAATATTCTCGGGAATTAAGAAAAGATCGTGTTCTAACTTATGGAATATAATTTCTTTCTAAAACCGAGATAATCGAATATCTTTTAAAATAAGTAAATTTTTCTGCATTTATTATCATATCGGAAATTTAAGATATTGTGTCCTAACTTATGGGACATAATTTTCTTTCTCGATTAAAGTGAAATATGCCTCTTTCTCGAAAAATTTTCAATATTTCATCAAAGGATCGTATTTTAAATTTCTTCAAGATTTTCAATTTTCGACACTAAAGACACCAAATAATCAATTATGTAGCAATTTTGGGCGTATCGAGGGTATTAAATCTTCCTTGTGCGTAACCGACTCTCGAACCTGTTTTCTGAATTTTTTAGACCAAAAATCATCATTTTAGTAAATTTAAACTTTTATTAAAATGATTGAATAACGAGGTAATCCGATCACACCTAAATAAAGAGATTTATGGCGACTTTCATTTTCGTTTTCAAATAAAAAGTCGACCTTTTGAAAAAAATGATTTCGACAATTTTCAAGTGATTTTTTTATTAGTTGATATAGTTTTATATCGAAATATTATAATTATATATTAAAGAATTATGATATTATGAGGCTTTGTCATTTTATTTCTTAGTTGTCCCTACCAATATTTGCATCCATTTATATTACTCCACGTGTTCGATTGCAGGAAATACAGAATTCTTATTTGCGGCGGAGGAACTCTACCCTTATACCTCATCTTCTCTCTTGGAAGGGAAAGGGTACTTTGCTCGTGCCTCACAAAGATTTTGCACTCATTTTTCCGGGGATAGAAATTAATTTTTAGTTTTTGTTTTAAAATATGATGATGCTTGAATCAGCTATTGCCGCCCGATTTCCCGCCGCTGCTAACTTCTGCTCCTCCGCCTTCCACCGTAACTCTCTTCCCCTCTCTGCCTACCTTTTCGAAATCATATACCTTTTTAGTGCTGTTAATGGCTTATTAAGACCTGACTAAGAGACCAACTCAATGAACTTAGCTGCCACCAATGATTCGATATGTTAGCTTTTGCTTCTTTTAAACTTTCTTGCATTTTCTAAGCCGCCAAACCGCGACTTAACCTTTTTGCATATGTTGTGCATGTACTGTTTGAGTAGATTACCGTCCTACCTGCTGCTCCGATGAGGTTACTAGTTGCCACGTCACCTCTCGCCGCCCGTTTCGCCGCCCGTTTCGCCGTGGTGGATTCGACGTAACTCGGTACCAAGTGTAATTTATATATTTCCTAATTAAGTACTTTTCCTAAGTAACACATTGTTTTTAGTCGAAATTGTAGAATTGCGCATTAGCTGATGG
The DNA here is from genome assembly GCA_025698475.1 of Gossypium anomalum. NCBI lineage: Eukaryota > Viridiplantae > Streptophyta > Magnoliopsida > Malvales > Malvaceae > Gossypium > Gossypium anomalum. The sequence continues at coordinate 49,998,570 of CM046963.1, forward strand.
TGATTTTTTTTCCCATTTTTGTGTAAATGCTCATGGAGATTAAGAATAGTAGTTGTGAAATCTTAAGGACTAAGGGCTGTATGCAGGAATAGATTTCAAAGACTAAACACTGCTTCCCCTTGGAGAAGAGCTCTCATAAAGAAAAAGAATCAAGTAACAGCAGAGCATTTGGGTTCTGCATCTGGTCCTACCAAGCAGAATGGAAGGCCGGATTACCATCCGTTTGAGGAGATTGGTGAGGCGAATTCTAATACTAGCGATGATGCTACACTCACAGCTGCAGAAACCTGTAGGACCATCATTGAGGTATATTGCTTTGATTGTTGATCAAAGAATCAACTTCAGAGTTCAGATGCATGTCATTTAAGGGAATTAAAATTTTATTCTCTAAGAGAAGCAAATTAGATGTCTTTTGAGGAGTTTTGGGATCGGCTAACATTTGGAATATGTACTTTTATGCTATATTATCCGGATGGTAGAAAATTTAAGTGTTGGATATAGGTGGGTGCGTTTGATTTTTCTAAGGTTCTCTTTTTATGTCTTTGGAGAGTCATACCCGTGTTTTAATATATGGTTGACATGGGTGTCAGTTTTGGGTAGTTTAAGAAAAATGAATAGTCAGAGCAAAATAGCTTCCTACTTTTTAGCCCGTATGTGCGGCTAATGTTGGCTATAGTATCTCATATTCAGGTGAATACTAAAGCTACACTTATGTTTTCGGGGATGATTAATGATGAAATTCATGAAAGTATAATGTGGCCAGACTTGCCTTATGTAACCGACGGACATGGAAGTAAGTTGACTATTCTCATATCTGTGATTTAGGCTTGTCAGTCTTATTTTATCAAATTGAAGCTGTACTCTGATGCCTTGCAGATGTATACTTTCAAGTAAAAAGTGATGAAGATATTTTGCAAAGTTTTGCTGTAGAGAATAACTTTCTGGTATGCAATATTTTCTTTCTGATAAAATTTCCAATGCTGACCTGCAATAATCTGAAACGCCTGCATGCATGGCTCAAGATGGTGCTTAGATTCTGTCTGAAGCTTTTGCTTTTCAATATTGACATTAGTCTTGTTTGTTAAGGTAACCCATGAATAACTAAAAGTTCTTGAGTATTTACTATATGTTTGGTAGGAGTAATTTTTTACCCATATTTTAGTATTGAAGAGCTCTTTTTTTTTTTTTTTTTTGCAAGAGTTTTTACTCACTTTTCTAATTTCAAGTTTAAAACTTATTAATTATTTTCTATTTTAAGTCTAACTACTGTAATAAATAGGCATTTTCCTCATCTTAGTACACTACTAACCAAATGAGGCATTAATGTTATTGATTTGACATGATAATGAATGCTCCATTCTAATCGGAAGGATGGGCTTCATTTTGAGTAAATTGGAATAATTTATAAGAATAATAACCTTTAGTTGCAGTCACATACGGAAAGGTCAACTAATAGTTCCTTTTTCTTTTTCCTGTTGCATTCCTGAAAGCTTACGTAGTTCATTTATGCAGCAAGTCATTATAGGCTTTGATACTACAGAAATCATGAAGGAACTTGAGTTATCAGGCCCATCTGAAGTTGATTTTGAAATTGAGGATATTGACGATGAAGATAGTGATAATGAAGATGAAGATGAAGATGAGAATGCTGAAGAAGAGGATTATGATGAGGTTTGACCCTCTCCTTTCAAATTTAACTTGTGCATGAACTTAGCTTCTCATGCAAGATGTTTCTTCTAGCCTGTCTAAGACATCTTTTAATTTCTTATTTGTAGGATTGGGTTACTGCTCTTGAAGATAATGATCAAGATGACTCTGATGGGACACTAGGAGACTGGGCAAAATTGGAGACTATGCATTCCTCCCATCCGATGTACTTCGCCAACAAGTTGACTGAGGTAATGATACTGTATGTTTGATAGTAAGGGCAAATTAACGCGGAACAGTGCTTGGAAGATGAGTGAACTAAATCCATGTTTATGCCAATGTAACCTTTCCTGGCATGTGTCAAGCTTGATTTGAAGGAACCCTTGGTAGCAACCATGTTTTAAAGAAAATATCTTTGATGCATGGGTTTGTACCATTGAACATTTTCTCACATTATCTTTATTTATTTGTTATAGGTTGCTTCAGATGATCCTATAGACTGGATGGAGCAACCTTCGGATGGTTTAGCTATTCAAGGCCTTCTAAGGCCAGCCTTCATTGAAGAACATTCTGAAATTCAGAAGCATATATCTACCAATCAGTCGCGTAGTTCTGATAAACATCAGGTTGAGAAAGTTGTGGGAGACAAAGTAGAAGATGTTAGCTTAATTAATGGTCACAGAAATGGGTTAGGGTCCTCAGAAGATAATTCAACATCAGAAGAATCTGAGAAAAATGAAATCTCCATGAATGGGTCTTTGTTTTACAAATTGCAGATGTCTGAAATTCAGCTAATTACAGCACATGGACATCAGGTTTGTAGAAGGCTTTCGTGCTTAGTGGTTTTCATCCTCTTTCTCTTTTAAATTTTGTTTGATTAATGTGTGAATTCTTTTATTACTTGTGTTCGAGACCATTTGCAGTTCTGGTCTTGTATCCTGTTCTTAGCTAGAATAATAAAGTTGCTGATTGATATGCATTGTTTGTTAGTGTTATTAAGAAACATTCTTCTGTAACTAAACCATATTGTGATAAATCATTTGCAACATAGAAAGACTGTTCCATGGAATAATTGAGTGCTACGCTAGCACTTGTTCCATTAGCAAAATTGATTTCTTCCACTTCTCCAGACAGATGTTGAATTAGAAGACTTCAAACAAGCTCAACCTGATGCCATTGCACATTCAGCAGCCAAAATCATATCTCGCCTGAAAGCTGGTGGAGAGAAGACCGTTCAAGCACTTAAATCACTATGTTGGAGATGCAAGGGTATCCCAGTTGAGGTAAAAAACATTAACATGAAAGTTAGGAATAAATTAGCTTTGTGAAAGTCTGCTGTCTGGATGTTTTAGCTACTGGCACTATATCTGACCATACTTGGCAAAGTGTAAAATGTTCAAGTTTCTGAAACATGTTCTATTTTTTTTTAAAAAAAGGAACCTTGAGGACGTTGACAAGTAAGATTCGTTGCCTTAACATATCCCTAATACCTTAATATTTAGTATCATTTGTTGTGTTAATTATAATACTTTAGATGATGATTCGTTTTCTTTGCAATTCATTATAGGAGGCAGCTATTATCAGTGTAGACTCCCTTGGGTTTAACTTGAGAATTTGCTGTGGAACCCAAATCCAAACCTTAAGATTCACGTATAATGCTCGAGTATGTCCCTTGACTTTGTTTCTTGTTATTATTATTATTATTCTTAAGATCATTGGTGTTAAGCAGTTGTCGAATTTGGCCTTTGCAGGCAACTTCAGAGTATAGTGCTGAGCGACAAATTGAGGACTTATTGTTTCCAAGGAGTCATCAAAAGCCACAGAAGAGGAGAACAGGGTCATCAAAATGAGAGCTAAAGTCATCAGCATAATTCTGAATAGTTTTGTAAAATGCAGGCTGAAAGAAAGCAACAGTTGCCAGCATCAAGTGTATGTATTTGTTGACGCGGTATTAAACTCTTTCCTTGATGATATCACAATTTAATGTTGCCAACAACCAAAAAGTCTACGGACTGATAAAAAGCCAATTGGAGGACAAGTTATACAGGCGAAGATGATCCAAAGTCTAAAAACGAGTCTAGTTTGACTTGTACGATTAGCTACCTCTACTTAAACTCCAACAAATCCCCAACAAGAGGATCCAATAAATCATATCCAATAAAAATTGGATTAAACCTGTAAAATAGTTTTTGGCTTTTATATTTGAACAGATGAATATTGTGTGTGTTAATATGATGTTTAAAATATGTATAGGTGAGATGATAAGTGTCTCTCCTACTTTAACCAGTGGTTGAGGGTTTGATCCTCGCCTTGGGTATGGGACAACTTTAAAACTCGTGGTCAATCATTAATTAAGAAAAACAAATACTTAATACACAAATTGATTAATCTTAATATGTTGCTTACCAATTCAATTTTTTTCTCAAAAAAAAAAAAGGAAATTAAATCTAAAAGTAAAGATTATCCAAAAAAATTTCACCCGGAGACTTCAATTACATGATGAAAAGAAAAACAGGGGAAAACATTGAGTGTTGCTAATTTTATTTTAATAAGATAAGATAAATACAAAATCTAAAACCTAGAACCATGTAATGGCTAAAATCATTTTGAAAAGTGGTTTAATATGTCATGCTTGAGAATTAAAATGAAAAAAAAAAAAACCCAAGAATGTAATTAAGTAATCTTAAATATTCAAAAGAGTTGAGAATATAATAATTTCAAGAGCTTTCTTTCCTATCCACTTATAAGAAGGAATCCATTTACATGGTATAAAATTAAAGTAATTTTATATTATTTCGTATCTTTTTGTATGATTAATGTTTTAACGATTTAATCGTTGAATTTATCAATATAATTGTATTTTTCATGCATGCATTTTTTTAAACTGATCCGATATCACAATCATATCGATCTACAGTACTGTATATATTACTATTTATTAAATGATTGAAATTTTTTTACATAAAGTAAACAGATAGGAATTTTTAATTTACATCAAATCTGAGATGCATGATCTATATAAATGAAATATGAAATATGTCGGTTACATTGTTAAAATATTAATCGTACAAAAAGACACGAAAAAGTGTAAAATTACTTTAATTTTACCCGTGTAAGTGGATCCCTCCCCTATCTTTTGATTATATTATAATTTGAAATATAAAGTTAAACATCTAGATTTATTTAGTAAAGCATACACAATTTGCATTCAAAACACAGTTGTAAGCATTTTGAAAAATAGTATGTCTTATATATTGTTACAAATGTATTTTTATTTTTTTTGCCATTTGCAAATGTTAATTACTCAAGTATTGGAATATATGTTGCCACTTTCATTGAAAGCGAAATAGATGCTATAGTATTATTTAATTTGTTAGGATGTAAAATTTTATAAAATAATGTTGTAATATGTTTGAGGGGGTAAGTAATGCAAAATGTATATGATTCCAAATACCTAACTATAATAATCATATTATATCACATTATATGTAAACAATTAAAAAAATAGTAGCATAACAATAAATCTGGATCATAGTAGTTTTTTCGTCTGCGGTTTTGGCATGCATTTTTTTTCGTTTATCTTTTGACATGATTTTTTTCTAGGGCTCATGGAGGGGGCTATATAGGATGAGTTGGAAATTTTGATTCTTGTTAATGGGAAGGTGGAGGCGTTTCAACAGGAGGAGAGTGAGTTAGAAGAAGATTTCAAGTTTTGTTTGGTTGGAAGTTGTTTGACAGATAGTGTAATGCACTTCTATTCATTGAGGAACACATTGGTTGATTTATGGTACCCTATTGATGGTATTTCTATCACAGATCTAGGTGAGAAGCATGTTTTGTTTCAGTTCTTCTATGAAGTTGATGTGAATTGGGTTTTGGAGGGGACTCTGTGTTTTTTTAATAATCATTTGTTGTTGTTGCATAAGATTCAACTAGGGGAGGGTCCATATACATTGTCATTGTTATATGTGGAGTTTGGGTGAAGATTCACGATCTGCCTCTGGGTCTGATATCAAAAGCAATGACGCATCAATTTTGTTCTTTTCTGGGTAGTTTTCTTAATTATTATACGAAGATTTCAATGTTTGTTGCAAAGAGGTATATGAGGATTAAGGTTTGACTGGACATTTGACTTCCATTAAAGCGTAAAAAGAAGATTGTGTTGGGGGCTAGTTGGATGGTATATGCTAGGTTTCAATATAAAAAGCTCAGCCTATTTTGTTTTCTTTATAGGAAGCTTGAGTATGGGGAGAGTTTTTTTCCCAGTTAGGGTGAGGATAGATCTGGCTAAGATTCTTTTTGGGTGGGATATTTCATTGCATGCTCCGATTAGAATAGGGTCTTCGGTGGTTAGCCAATGGTTATGGGAGTCGGATAGAACGGTGAGTCAGAGGTTGGATAAGGATAAGAGTATGAACAAGTGTAATTTTGGGGATAATGTTACAAATATCTATCCTAATCGCAATCAAAATCTGGTAAGGTCCACAAGATTCCAATTAGCTAAGGCAAATGAATGAGTACCTAATTGGGAGAATGAGTTGAAGATTAATGGGTCTAATGATTCTGAGCTTATGGGGTTGGGCTCATATGGTAAAGAGTGTCCTATTCAATTTGTTGAGGGAAAAAAGAGATAACGGATGCTTGGTGCAATTTTTACTGGTTTGTTCAATGGCGATGTTAGGGTGTTAGGGGAAGGTCAAGATAGATCGGCTAGCTCTACAATGTAGGCCAGCTGGGCGCAATGAAAACTTTAAGTTGGAATGTCTGTGAACTGGGAAAACCACATGCTATAAATTGTCTCAAGAATAAACTAAGAGAAATTTGTCCCCAAATAGTGTTTCTTATGAAAAAAAAAAGTTAGCACGAGAAGAATGGAAGTAGTTAAGAGGAAGTGTAGATTTTCTAATGGAATTGATGCAGGAGTAGCGGATTCTAGAGGACGATTAGCGTTGGGTTGGAGACAAAGTTGTGTGGTTAGTTTGTGAAGTTATTCGCAGTATCATATTGATGTTGACATTCAAGATGAGCAGGAAGGTTTTTATGGCGTTTTACTAGTTTTTATGGGCATTTTAAGGAACGCCTAATAAGCAATTCTTAAGATCTACTTTTCTAGTTAGGTCAAGATCAATCTATTCCGTTGTTGGTGGTTAGGGATTTTAATGAGATAGCATATTCTTTTGAAAAGAAAGGTGCACGGTTGCGAGCGAAAAGGAATATGAAAGCTTTTAGATTTGCTCTGTAAGACTATGATCTAAGTGATTAAGGGTTTACAGGGCGCTGGTTTACTTAGGAGAGAGGTAGATTAGCGGCAAATAACATCTGAGAGAAGCTTGATAGGGGAATGCCGAATACAACATGGTGGAGTTAGTTTCCTAATTATTCGGTTGCTCATTGGACACATTCTTTTATTGATCTCTATCTAGTAATAATAGATACGAAAGGGCGAACAAGTTGGCAGAGAGAGGGTTGTCATAATTTTCGCTTTGATGCTAATTGGTGTTTAGAGGGGTTTTGTGAAGAAGAAATAAGCCAATTTTAGTCTTCATCTTTAGATGCGTTGCCTTTAAAATTGGTTGGATTGGGAAGAAAGTTGAGACATTGGAGCCATATATTAAAAGGAAATAGAGAGGCTAATAAAAAAAAAGGCTAGAACTCAGAATGAAAGAGCTTTATGAAAAAGATCCATATGATGATATCTTCGCTGAGCTGTCAAAGATTCAACTTAGACTAAATTTAAAAGCGGATAAGGCGAAATTGTTTTGGTAACAGAGAACTCGTGTCAATTGGCTTTCAAATGGTAATAGAAACATTACTTTCTTTCATAAGGTTGCAATCGGTCAAAAAAAGTACAATAATATTATCGGTATTAAGGGTGAAGAGGCAGTTTGGGTATCTGAGGAAGAAGAGGTTTTGAAAATTGCCTCAAATTATTTCATTGAAATTTTCACGGCCTCCTTTGTAGGGGATGCTTCGTGGATTTGTGCTAATGTTCAAAGAAAGGTTTCACCGAGTATGAAAAAGAAGTTGTTGCTACCTTTCAGACTTGAGGAAGTATGGGCCGCGGTCAAGTCTATGACACCTATTAAAGAATCATGTATTAATGGTTTTCTTTTTTTTTTAATAAAAAATATTGGCATATTGTAGGCAATGATGTTACGAAATACTATCTTGCAGTTCTTTGTGGGGACGTTGCCATTGAGGAGATAAATATGACTAATATTATCTTAATCCCGAAGGTCAGTAGTCCCAGAAACATGACGCAATTTAGACCTATTAGCTTGTACAATGTTCTGTACAAAATTATTGATAAAGTAATAGTGGGCAGAACGAGTGGAGTTTAGAAAGTTTGTGTTGATGAGGCTCAAGGAGCTTTTATACCTGGAAAGCAGATTCCACATAATGTTCTAGTTGCGTATGAAAGTTTGCATTCCCTAAAATAAAAAGATCTGGCTAGCGGGGTAATTTTGCACTTAAGCTCGACATGAGCAAAGCATATGATAGGGTGGAGTGGGATTTCTTAGCAGGGATAATGTTACAGTTGGGCTTTCATGATAGTTGTGTAGCTTTGTTATGAAGTGTGTGACCTATGTTTCCTATACAGTTAGCGTTAATGGTTGCACTAGTGAATCATTTTTACCTTCAAGAGGTTTGAGGTAAGGTGAATCATTTTGGGGCTAATGTTGGATTAGTTGAGCGGGAGATAGTGGGTAGCCTTTTAGGAGTTAGGGTTTCAACAAGCCCAGAGAAGTATTTGGGTCTACCGATGACGGTTGGTAGACGTAAGAAACAAGCTTTTGTGCATTACTTGGATCGATTTAACAAGAAAGTGGAAGGCTGGAGTATGAGATATTTGTCGATTGGGGGGGAAGAAAGAGGTCTTTATTAAGGCAGTTTTGCAAGCTATACCTGTCTATGCAATATAGTGTTTCCTCTTACCAAAAGTGTTATGTAGCAAGTTAGAAAATGTTCTTAACTTATTTTGGTAGAGGAATAATAAATCTTGATGAGCTATACATTGGGCTACATGACATTGTAATATCCTGATTTTGGGCCTAGTCGGAATAGTGGTTTCGGGACCACAAATTTGAGATGGAAATATTTATTTTATGATTATTACAAGGTCTATGATATATTTCTATGCTTGTGTGAAAATTTCATGAAGAAATTTTATGTGAAAAATGCTTAATTGGACTTTAGGGACTAAATTGAATAAATTGCAAAACTTGTGTTCTAGAAGCATCTTGCATGAAATTGAATTAGATTATTAATTAGAGGTCCTTAAAGAGTAATTTGACCAAGTTCTAAAAATTTGGACAAAAATGAGCTTGGAAGGGTAAAAATTTAAAGAATAGTAAAAAGGGTATTTTGGTCATTTAGGGGCAAAATGAATTAAAACACAAAATTAAAAGCCAATTTTGCTCATCTTCTTCACCAAGGCCGAAATTTGCATGGAGAAACCATGGCTAGGGTTTTTCAAGCTTCCAAGCTCGATTGTAAGTCCGTTCTAGTCCCGTTTTTAATGATTTTTACGTTTTTAAAATCTCGGTAACATGTTCTACCTATTTCTACCAATATTTTGAGTTAGGGTTTATATTTAAAAATTTACCCACGGATGATATGTATGAATTTTGATGTTTTATGGTAGAATATGAAGTTTGAGATTGTGTTAAACAACTTTTGCTAAGTGATTTTTCGTAAAAATGAGTAAAATGACATAATCGGTAAAAATACCTAATATTCATAAGTGCATGTTAGAGTGTGAATTTGATGTTGCTATAGAAGGGAAAAATGATTAGCACGTCATAAAACATAAGAAAATAGGATGAGGTTTAATTTACGAGCCTTGGGGCAAAAGTGCAAATATGTGAAAGTTTAGGGGCAAAATGATAATTTTATCAAAGTTCGTATTAAGGGCTGTTTTGATGAATGTGTGTATTAAATAAATTAATTTGGTATTATAGATGAAGAGAAAAGAGATTCGAGTTGAGATCGGGAGAAAAATAAAGTTTACGAGGAATAGGCTCGACTATTCTCATTTTGTATCGAGGTAAGTTCACATGTAAATATTGTAATATAACTGTTATTTTAAATCATTTAATGCTATATATATGATATTATAACTGTTATCATGTAATTCTATGCTTTGTGGTCATTGTTGGACAACATGCAAAAATTTTATGAATTATGTGGAAAATTTGAAAGACTACCGAAGTATCGTCATTGGTATTCCAAGGAGAATGGTAAAGGAGTACAAACGAGGAAAGTCCCATTGAACCTTAGGAATATATTAGGATACAAGTGACATGTCACTAGGATATTTGGGCATCCGAACTCGTTGAGTCGAGTCTGAGTTCACTTATGGATGCGAATGTCCTAGCTCGTTGAGTTGAGTCTGAGTTCGTGAGATGTAACTAGGCATCCGAGCTCGTTGAGTTGAGTCCGAGTTCACTTATGGATGCGAACGCCTGAGCTCGTTGAGTTGAGTTTGAGTTCGCTTATGGGCGGGTTACATGGTAGCTTGGCTACATATATGGCACTTATGTGCAAACTTTCCATGTATCCGAGTTATTTTCCAATGTGTTCAACGGGTAAAGTTCTAGTGAAGTGGAAGAAGACTTGAGATGAAAGTGACGAGTTAGTAAGTGTTGTGGAATGGATACCTTAGACAGGTATGCACTTAACTCTCGAGTTAAGACCTCAATATATCAATAATATGGTAAGATGATGAATGGAAATGTAATATGAATACCTTGGTGATATTATGCAAATGATGATTTCATATGATTGCAAGGTTATGTTACTTGCTATTTGCATGTGAACTTACTAAGCAATTATGCTGACTCCCTCTTTTTGTAACAGCCCTATTTTGACCCTAGTCGGGAAGTGGTTTTGGGACCACAAAACCGAGTCATAAAAATAATTAACCGTTATATTGTATGCTTATTGTGTGTGTACATGCATGTGTGAAAGTTTCATGCTTTAATTTTGTCATTTGTATGTGAAATTTATAAGATAGGACCCATGTGATAAAACTTGAAAACGTCATAAGTAAATTTTAAAGTGCCAAATAATGCATGAATTGTGACATGGGGGACTTGCATGTCAAATGGACCAATTTTAGTTCAGTGGCCGGCCATAGTGATGGTTGATAGATAATTTGTATTTTATTTAAGCATTTTAATAGGTAATGGCATTATATTAAAAAAAAAAAAGTAAAAGAACAAAATGGTGAAAAGAACAAAGCTTGTCCATCTTTGTTCTTCATAGCCGAATGTAAGAAAATAAATTGGGGAAGGGAAGCTCATGAATGTTCGGTCACTTGGGGAAGAAACATCCAAGGTAAATTCATGGTAGTTTGCTTCTATTTTGATGTTTATGAGTTCCTTTCTTGAATCTACCTTAACCCATGAAGTATATTTTGGTTTTTGGTTGTGTTGTGAGCATTTGTTCTTGATTGAAATGAAGGAAATGGTTGTTGTTTCATGTTCTTTTGATGAATAATGTTAGATAGGTGAAGTTGAGCTAAACAAATTAAGCATATATGTGCATTAGATGCTAAGTAGGAAATCGACAAATATGTTGGGTGTACTATGGCCGATTGTGGACTTGGATAAAATTTAGTAATGTATGTGCTTTAAATGTGTTATGAACTATTATAAGTTAAATTAAGTTGAAGGTTGGTAAAATTGAATAATTTTGGCTTAATTTCTTAATGGCAATTGGCTATTATGGTGAAATGCAAATGTTAATATTTAGTTGCTAGTGTTTATATGTGTGTTAGCCGAAATTGAACTTGAATAATGATTTGAGCACAATGTGTTGTATTGATATTATGCTTAAGTGAAATTATAGATATATATGATGAAATTGATTGGTGATATACATGTTTAAATAATATGTATGCAAAGAATGTGTGAAAGAGTGAATTGGTAATAATCTGTTTGGGACAGCAGCTGTAAAGTGATTATGGAAAATCACCATAAATTGTGGGAGTTGAGTTAGAAGCTGAATAAATTATGTAATTAAAGCTTGATGAGTCTAGTTTCTTATAAAAGAAACTATAAAAGCAAAAGAATTTCCGATAATGAGATATTTGAAGTAATGTGGGACAGAGTCAAAATGACTTCTAGATCCCTTGTTCTGTTTTTATAAAATCTTTATAAAATGTATAAAAATAGTCATATGATAAAATTTATTTGCTTAGACTCCTTAATGAGTCTAGTTTCAAATGAAATAAACGAGAATATATTTTGAATTCTGTACAATGAGAAATTTATTCCGTAGTGAAGAGTGGTCAGATTAGTCAAACAGTGAAACAAGGGAAACTTTAGGAAAAATCTGGTATTGATTGAATAAACTGAAAATTATGAAAATTTTATGGATAAAATATAAATAAGTCTATTTTCAAGGAAAATTTACGGCAATTGATTTGGAGTTTCGTAGCTCCAGTTATAAATAATTTAGTGACTGTTGCTCAGAAAGTCAGCTTATAGTGAAATTGTGATTATATTGTAAACATTGATAAAAATTTGCTAATGAATTGCTTATTGATTTCTTATAAGCTTACTATAATCTGTATGTGTGAAAGTTGAATATATATGTATTATATTCTAAAAGTAATACTTGAATAGTCGAATAATGACTAGTTTAAAATTTGTTGAATTAAAGCTCAAGAGCATAGGGGGCAATTTCGGATAAGGGAAAAGAGAAAGTAACCGAGTAGCCATTTCGCAACCGTTCAAGTATATCCGAGGTAAGTTTTAAGTAGTCACCTTTAGTATATAATTGATGATGCCTTGATGTGTATACATTAGATGAATTGTGACCTTTTGGCTCTACTTGAATTAAGTTGTGAGATAAATAATTTAGGTATATGACATATAGTTGAATGGTCACTATAGGTTAAGCTTGAATGGTGAAATGGATATGTGATATTTATGTATGACTTTTGAACCGAAATGTAAATGACTACTAATGTGATAAGTTGAATGAGATGTGTTAATATATGATTAAATATGCATGATATTTGGTATTATATCCGGGTTAAAGTCCCGCAGGCTTAGTGCTGGTATTATATCTGGGTTAAATCCCGCAGGCTTAGTGCTGGTATTATATTCAAGCTTAAAGCCCCGCAAGTTTTGTACTGGTGACTGGATCCGGGTTTTAAACCTAGCAGGCTTAACGCCGGTGATTCAAGTAAGATTATGAATTTGAAGGTTCGAGTTAAACTACTAGTGATTTTGTATGATATATTATGATAGTCAGGTACGTATTATGTACTCGCATGTGAATTGATTTTTAAGGTGAATTATTAGTATCAAAGAACGATATATGCGTGTGAATGATTACTATATCTACGACTAAGAGCATGACTTATTCGGTCGATGTCTGACATTATATGAAAGTCTGTGACTTAAATCAATTGTATGAGCTATGAAGTAAAGTAAAGTACGTGCTAAATTTTTTTTTTTGTGTATTCACGTATTTATACACATATATATTCAGCCAAGTGATAACTAATTAGAATATTAGTTTTGTGATACTAAATGCTCAATTTAAATGACAAGTTTTAATTGTTTGTATTGCTTAAAACTTACTAAGCCTTGAAAGCTTACTCTGTTCTTTATTTCCCTGTTTTATAGATTGTTGATTCTAGCCACCGACTCGAGGATCGTCAGCAGTTAATCACACTATCGATCTTTTTGGGTACAATTATATTTTGGACTCGATATGGTATGTATGGGTTAGGCTGTTAATAACAATATTTTGAATTTGTAATTACTCTGGCAATACGAAAATGGCGTATAACTTAAATATTAGTATGTATTCCATCTTGATCTCTGTTATGTTATTTACAATGTGAATGACGTTATTAAATGTTTAGTTCAGTAATACCTCATAGCCTAAACTAGCAATCGGACTCGGGCTAAGGGTGTTACACTTTTCCATTCCTTGTAGTTTGACAAGCCGGCTCAGAAAATCGGGAGCGGTCGGAGGCATGTTCACACTATCTGCGGACCACTTTCGGTATAGTGGCTTGTACATTTTGGAAATATGGCATGTATAGCATTATAATCATTTTGTGTATATAATCTTATGATATGGTGGATGGATGGAATGGAAATGTTTGAGAATGATTAACTATTGGAATGGCTAATCAAGTTTATATACGATAACATGTATGCTTTATGTCTTAACTAAACCATGAAAATCCTTGGAAAGGTAAAATTGGCCCAAAACAGAATCAGACAGCAGCAGTGATGTGAATTTGAAAAATCACTAAAAATAGTAGAAATGGAATTAAATGATGAATAAGTTATGGAATTGAAGCTTGACGAGTCTATTTTTATATGGAAGAAATGAAAAGGTAATGAGTTATATTTTATGAGATATCTAAGTTTTGGTGGAACAGGGTCAGAGCAATCTCTGAATCCCTTGTTCTGACTTTAAAAATTCACCATAAATTGTACAAAAATAATTAGGAGTTTTATCTTACATGTATGAAATCCTTATTGAGTCTAGTTTTATGAGAAACAAACGGAATAGTCATTGAAACTCTGTACAGGGAGATATCTGATTCGTAATATAAAGGGGTATCTTAAGCGCTAGAGGTTTAATTGAAATTGAAGTTGGTTGGTGAATTGGTATTGGGGATAAGGTTAATATATGGAATAATTCTTGGATTCCTGGTCCGGGAAATGAAAGAGTTCAATGTCAGCATGTAGATGTTAGATTTACTATTGTGGCACAATTGACTAATTCAAATTCGTGTACCTGGATTGAAGGACGAGTTAGATTCATTCTTGAGATCGATTAGGCTGAGAAGGTTCTTACTGTTCCACTTGCTCAAATGAGACCTCTAGATACTTTGGTGTGGCGCTATGAAGGGTTGAGTGAATATTCTTCCAAGAGTGGATACAAGTTGCTTCTTAATTATAGTGTTTTATACAAAGTTGTGGACGTTACAAATTCCAGCAAAAATTAAGATTGCTATGTGGAGATTTTCTAATAATTTCTTACCTATTTTCAGGAATTTATTGAGGCGCAAGCTACATGTTGACAATCTGTGTCCTTTGTGCAAGGAAGCTGAAGAAACGGTGGATTATTTGTTGAGATTTTATTCTATCTTTAAACAAACATTTGGCTCATTGAAAATTGGGGTGCTTCCTATCTCATAGTAACCAGATTATAGGCTTTGGTTAGCAGAGATGTCTTCAATCAAGCAGATGTTAGAGATAAGAAGATTCTGGTGATTGTTTACTGGGCAATTTGGTACACTCGAAATAGATGGCTCATGAGGGAATTAAACCCACTATTCAAGAGCTGGTTGTGTTTATTAAGAGGTATATCTAGGAAATTGAAGCCCTTAAGGAGTTAAGACCAACTATTTTTCTACCTAAACAAGAGATTTGGGTACCACCAGATTTAGATAAAATAAAACCAAATTGTGATGCTTCTTTTAACTCTAATGTAAATACTTTTGTATCAGGTACTTTTTCCATAAATGAATTTTGGAAAATTATGGTTACTTGTACTTACCCTCATCAAGGCATTGCTAATGCTTTTGTAGTTGAAGCAAGGGCATGTGAACAAGTAGTTGTTTTTGCATAAGAGTTAGGGTTTCAATCGATCTAGGTGGAGGGAGATTCATTTACGGTCATCAAGAAATTGAACTTTGTATTCTTGATAGATCGATATTTAGTCCGATTATTCAAGATATAAAGGCAAGGATGGGAAAGTATTACCTTCTGTTTTGTTGGTAGGACGACTAATGTAGCTGATCATACTCTTGCGGACGGTGGGTGCCAATTTTTGGAACCATAGTACTGGGTAGAGGAAGCACCATTAGCGGTGGAATAGACGACGATTATGGATTGACAAAGATGGTTGTCTCAGAGTTAAGTTGGGTAGCTAAAAAGCTTTGGGCTTTGGAGATTCCCTACGAAATTGCAAAAACAATGACGAAGCAAAGAAAATTTCTAAACTGCAACTTCAAAGAAAGAATCCCAAGAACAAAAAAGCATGAACTCAAAAACAACAAATTCGTTTTAGGGAAAATAAGAAACCAAATTTATAGATTTTTCAATACACCTTCTTAAATGCATCATTTTGGGAAAAATAGGCATGACAAATAGCATCTAGCCATTTGCACAGTGTTAGATACTCCTCATCATGGCCATTATTCCCCAAAACTTCACATTTTTGTTTGTCCTCCTAGAAGGAATCAAGTGTTCATTCATCTTCTCTGATGGGACAAACCTTAATCAAAATTTAGATCATGTCTCATGAAAAGCTACTTTATAACCTTCCGTTCAACTTAGGGGAGCTATTGGTTACCTTCTACCAGTCGGACACATATCAGTACCAAGTACATCGTTGACCTCTGCATTGACTCCTATTGAAGTAATGCCTTAGTAGACCACTCACTCTTAGTAACTTTAGACAAAACTACACGTTCTTCCTAGAGGGAGTCACCCATCAATATCTAAATGAACACTTTCCTAGTATGAACACACTTCTAAGACAATAAGGAGTTCATTCAGGCATGATAACCTCGTATTAGTAAAGTCCCAAGATATACACTCATGATTATATTTACGTATTTAGTGAACTAAATGTATATTCTGTCACGTCATACTAACAAACAAAGGGACCTCTCCTATAAATGCCCTAATAAACAATGAAGAAATGATCGATCTTCAAGCACTTTAAAGTTACTCTGAGCAATTATCTTCTTGATCAACCTGTCCTTTTATCCCTATTTTGACTCTCAGCCTCTTTAGGTAAACTGACCTTTATTGCACCATCGTGATCTCTTCCTTACTCCTCATTATCTTCTTCCTTTGTTGTACATTGTATCAATATAGAGCATGTATTGTTTGGTGATTAGGCATCAGATCAAAGCTTCAAACAAACGAAATAGTCAAATTAATGGAAATCCAATCACATTATCCATTGTCTGTGATGTCAGATACTAAAATACTAAACAATAAGCTTAACAAAATGTACGTAAGATTTACATTGAATCTAGACAACCACATGTCTAGATGCATTCTAAACTTTAACTTTTAAATGATTTTTATTTTTGAAATTTATTTAATATTTTTATAAATTTTAATAATGTTTTTAAAAATTTATAAAATTTAAAAATATTTTTAAAAAAATTAATTTTAAAAAAATTTAAGTTTTGATATGAATGAACTTGGACAACTAGCTGTCCAAGTTCATTCTAGTAAAAATATTTCTTTCAATTTTCTTATTTTTGAATTTTATTATTTTTGTTGACGTGGTAACTAATGTGGCACCGCCATGTTAGCAAGTGTCATTGACGTGGAGTGCCATGTCAACGTTGTTAACAGTCACATCAATATTTTAACTACTAAAGCCGGAAAAATGTTCGTTAAATAATTATATTGATACAATTTGAGAGTTGAAACACTTAATTGAGTACGTTTTTAGACGAGGGGCTTATAATTTTTCGCAAAAGTTCGGCAACTTATAGACCCCTAGCTCTTTATTTATTTATTTTTTCCTTCCAATTTGTTGGGACAACGACATCATATGCTATTGCTGTCCATTACTGGCTAGGAAGATCAAATAAAGATTTTTTTTTTATCTGAAGTAAAGATTAAAAAAGATGGTAAGTCTACACAAATATTTGTTTGATATTTGTTGGTCAACCAACAACTGCGTATTATGCACCTTTTACTATGTTCGCCAAACTATACATCTAAGTGTGGATGACGCCTTTGCAACTCTTACGAAATTCCGATTTTGAAAGGAAGCATTACGGCAAGATATCAAGCTCCAAGCCTTCGCCTCCATGGCCACTTTCAAGCAACTGTATCTCAGAAAAGTCTTCATTTTAGTATCCATTATTTTGCTTGTTTCTGTAATTCTTGTTTTGGGAGTTTCTTCAGCCACTTGGAATAAGGTATCCTCCGATCATTATTCCCTTCAGTTTTACGACTTTGAAATAGTCAATGAATTCCCTCACGACTCCACTGCCTTCACTCAGGTAAGTCCCCAAAGGAGGATCGATCAAACTTTATGATTTATTTTCAGACTTATTTTTCCTTATTTATCTTTTGACCATATTTTAACATTGAAATTTTATGGTTTGATTGCTTTCAGGGTCTTCTTTATGCTGGAAATGATACTTTATTTGAGTCAACTGGTCTTTACCGGCAAGTGAGTTAGTTTTTTTTTGGCTATCTCTTTATGTATGCATGTTTCATTATTCCTCAAGTTTGAATCATCGGTTTGCAGTTCCAAAATTAGTTTCTATTATTTTGCTTCGTGTCTCTAATTTTTGTTTAGGGTTGGATTTGAATGATCTGAAAACCTTTACTTAACCACCTAATCTTCTCACTGTTTCAGTCATCGGTTCGGAAAGTAGCAATTCGGACTGGAAAGGTACAGATCCCTGTCTTTCGATTTTCATTCAAGCTTGTTCTTACTTGGTTATTCATAAATTTCCATTTTCAGATGAACGAATATTAGTATTTTTGGAAGTTAAAAATTGTGTACAATAAGATTTCTTGAGAAATATAACGTAAATGGAGTTAAATTTGCTTGAAAGCTTGCTAGTAGGGTGCAATATACCTGCCATATTATATTATGAGTTTAAAATAACAGTTTGATTGAATTAAAGTGACAAATCAGAGAATATGTCCTTGGTTGTAACCTGAAACAAACCATATTTTGTAATTCCAATCTTATATACATATATGTATGTTTTTCCAGGTTGAGATTCTTCACAAGATGGCCGATTCATATTTTGGAGAGGGTTTAACTCTTCTGGGTGAAAGGTCTGTTAGAAGGAATTTAGTTGGTATACTTCGGCTCTTGCGTTCATCTAAAACATTGAGCTCTTTTCTTCATTTTCTTCCTCTTCTTCATGTTATGTGTTCTTCCCTGTTCACTTCATCAGTTCCTTTGAAGCTCCCTATTAGCTAACCGAATTATTTTGCCTCCAAATTGGTTTTAATATTTCTGAAGTTTAAAGTACATAAAGATCATTTTGCAGTTAGTGGAAATTCTGTTCATACTTGGCGGCTTGCTCTGCATTTATATGCATTCAATTGACATATTTTTGCTCTTCATCTACGTTTATCGTTTGGTTTACAATGGATGACATTTATTAATATGGTTTCTAAATTTGTGGATTTTGCATTGTATAACTTTTTGCGTGCTTTTAAGACTAATTAGTAGTTCTTATGTTCTTTTGTAGGCTGTTCCAAGTAACTTGGTTGACGAAAATTGGTTTCATATATGACAGAAAAAATTTGCAGAAAGTTTGTGCTTCCAGTCTCTTCATCATTATACTCCTTGTTTTGGTCGTTTGATTTGTATTATCATGATTTAAATAAACACTTGTTGAGAATCTGAGCATGCATTGTTGAGTGTTACAATAATTTCTTTTGTATAATTGAAGTTGCCAAGGTTTGATCCTTGGTCAACTTAGAGCCCAACACTCTACCAAGAGACCACATGGCTGTTGGCAAGTGTTGCAATAATTTCCATTATTCCTTTTGCTCTACTGATATTACATTATGCTGTCATGAATTTTTAATACAAGAATTTGGCAATTCATGGACTAGTGTCGTGTTCATGTATTATGTTACAATCATGTTTAAAGTACTTTTTATTTTTATAAATATTGATAGGTTAATAATTTGTATTAAAGATGTTTGTGTATTAATGTGGTATTTTTGTTACTTTTTTGTGTCCTGTCATGTTCAATTATTTGATTTGGGTCACTGACTTCATAAGTTACCTTCCCTTCTTGCTTGTATGATGCATGTCCGGAATAGTAACTTGAAACAATGTCCAAAATAGTAACTTTCTTGTTTATGATATGACAAAAATCATCATTATGCTTGCATCTCATTAGAAACAGCTTACTGCTTTCTTTACCATCTCATTATCCAAACACATTTTACTTGTTTCTTTTGAATATAGTGCATTCTTTGCTTGTAATACCTGTGTTCTTTGTCTGTAATGGTATTATTTTGTCATACTCACTGCAGTTAGAGCAATTTACACATGAGATGGAAGATGGGTGGGGACTGGCAACTGATGGCAAAACCTTATATGGAAGTGATGGGACTTCAACACTGTATCAGATCGATCCTCAAACATTAAAAGGTTCTCCTTGTACATGCATTTACTGTTGATTATATATATATTCTCACTCCATTTAGGGTCTTCAACTTTGGTATTGTCCAAATATTCATGGTGCTTAGCACTGCGTAGATAGAAGTGTTGTTTACTAATAGTAAATATCGGTAGCCTTCATATTTTAGTGTTTTTATAACTGTGTTCTCTCTTTTACAATATGTTGCAGTCACAACAAAAAATGTCATCAAGTTTAATGGTCAAAATGTACGCTACCTGAATGAATTGGAATATATAAATGGTGAAATATGGGCTAATGTTTGGCAGGTATGCCTTTGATATCTTTATTATTTTATTTTTGGGGTTCATATAGGATGGACTTTATGTTTCATTGTTTGGAACTTAGTGGAGTCTGGCTTTATACCAGGTTGTTCAACTTGTGGAATTCACGTAATCTTGTGTCCTCTGATAGCAGCATAGCAGAAAAATAATTAATTGGCTTTTGGTTTTTGACATTCTAAACAAAAGTTTCCTGGAAAACACCATTCTGTGAATGCCTAGAAGAAACTATTTCTGAATGGCCCCTTCACAATCCTTTCCCTTTGACATGCGAATCGATTTATGTCTATCTTGAGTGGCCTTCATGAGAATCAATTTGTTTTATGGTGAAAGTAATTGCCAAGTCCCTCTATGACTTGATCAAATTAATATTTCTACTATTAAATGGATCAATTTAATCTTTATACTGTTAAATAGAATCAAATAAGGTCCAACCGTAACAGAACATTTGTTGTTTAAAAAATGGCATGAAAATTAACTTTTTATTTTGTAGTTCAACTCCAAACAAAAAATTCCATTTTGCAGAACCATAAAAAACTTCAAAAATATTAACTCTTTTAAACAATAAATAATGTTAACTCTGTTGAAATTTAGCCTTATTTGATTCTTTTTGATAGCACAAGGACTAAATTGATAAATTTAATAGTAGAGAGACTAATTCAATCCGGTCCCTATAATAGGGGGACTTGCCAAGTAAATTCACCTTTGTTTTATCTGTCTCATTTCCTCAATATATTAACTTTTATTTGACACTATTGCCCCTGTAACTGCTCAATCTTCTGCGTTATGAGTTATATATCTGGGAAAGAAAAGATTAGCTGCTCACTTAAATTGCTTCCTGAAGTCTGCTTGCTTTCTGTGTAGACTGACTGCATTGCAAGAATCTCACCTAATAATGGTACAATACTTGGATGGATTCTTCTTCCAAGTTTAAGGTATATATATATTATTATTTGGCTAAGTGTTATCTCTAATCGAATAATTACTAATTAAATCCATCTTACTGTTTGATTGTTTTACAGAGAAGGACTATTAGCGGCCGGATATAACGTAAGCACCTAATTCTAAATTTCCTTTTTCTTTTTTAACACTGCCTGTCGCTTGTGGTACAATGAAAGCTCAATACGATTTCTTTAAAGATGGTAGATACTCTCTAGGCTACACCTTTTACTTATTCCAGTCTTCATCACTTAATGGTACATTGATTCATCAATGTTTACTGCTTAGCAGCCTAACTCATGAATTTCACTATGGTTTAGGGTATTGATGTTCTAAATGGCATCGCTTGGGATAGCGGCAATAATCGCATTTTTGGTAAGTTGTAAACCAGAATTGGCCGATGTTTTATGCAGCAGCCCATTTTGCATGACAATTATATATATTGAGGACCCATATTTCTGTTCATTTTCTAGTTACCGGAAAACTCTGGCCAAAGCTTTATGAGATCAAGCTGCATCCAGCTAAGAAACACTATAACAGTGGAGACATTGAGAAGCTTTGCTTGGCGTGAAAATTAAGGTATACGCATGGGATATTTGTACGTTAAAACTGGAACCCAAAGTTTTCCATTTAAAAATACGTGAATTGGAGATTGAATTTACACATTTGATTACTAGCATTGTTGTAAAATTTGTATTTACTTGAGAAGCCATCATCGGCCAGTTCTGATAATACTAATAATTCACAATTTTTTATGTTCTATTATAATTAGTATTGAACTTGAAACCCCATATTGAGATGCATGTTCTTTAAGCTCTCCACGGCTTAAATTGGATTCTTTACATGATTCATTAGAAGGAAAACCTTGAGAAGGAAACTTCAACCCAAAAGAAGGAATGTAATAGGGAGGAAGTTATACATGATGGTATGAAAATCTGTAAAGAGATTTTGGAGTTCCTCGTATTAGATTTTCAATGGTAAATTATTACAAGTGTTACACATGAGAAGCATCCTCGTTGTGTTTCCAGACGTCCACCCGACTACCCTTTGCATGATTTCTTAGCGAAGCCTCTCGTCTGATGTGCCGTTCCTGCATACCACAAAAACTGAACTGATCGGTAGCCCAAACAGACCAGACAGCAATAGGTACAGAAAGTGTGATATCTTGTTTCTTACATCATTTAGCAATAAGTCACGTGGCTCAAGCATATGAATCACTTCTCCCATTTTTGGCCTATGGTCTAAATCCGGATCCACGCATCGAAATGCGATCAAGGTAATCCGTTTGAGTTCCTTTACAGAAGGAATTTCTGGCATCTTAGGATCAACGACATCTGCAATTTTCTTGTTTGCAACCATGGACTTTAACCAGTCAATCAAGTAAATCTACAACATGAAATTTCAGTTTCGAAATTAGTGACAATAAGCTCTGTATAATATAATGCTCAAACATTCAAAGATTAAGAATTGGTACTTGGGGTTGATGATGATGATCAACAGGCATTCTCCCTGATACAAGCTCCATCACAAGTATTCCAAAGCTATACACATCACTCTTCTTATCCCAGCGGCTGGTGGAACCGTGTTCTTCAGCAGCATAACTATAGGTTCCCCATGCAAATCAACAAAAAAGTTTTTAACCCATTATCATGTTTCCCAAAATACTTGCAAGTGAACAGTCAATAAACAGACCCTAGCTTCACCAATGAAGGAGTGGTTCCCTGGGTGTGGTTTGCACCCAGCAGCCTAGAAAGTGCAGCATCAGAGATCTTAGGATTCCATAGGTGATCAAGTAATATATTGTTTGCCTTTAAGTTTTGATGGACAATATGTGGTTCAATATCTTCATGCAGGTAAGCCAATCTGTAAATCACATTTCTCATCAACCATATCAATGTAACATGAACTAAATCATTAGAAATTAGGATTGAAGAACTCACCCTTTTGCTATCCCATGGATAATATTCATACGAACGGTCCAGGTAAGAGGACTCTCTTGTCCTAGAGGACCATGAAGCCATTGATGGAGATTACTGTTATTAACATATTCATAAACAAGCATCCTAATGAAGCAGAAAACTAATCAGGCAGGAATTTGAGGCATCACCATTTCCGGATCACATAAAGTAAAAAAAAAAAAAAAATACCTGTAACCTTGTTCCATGCAGTATCCTAGCAGCTTGACTAGATTCTTGTGTCGGACATGCCCGATTGCCTCGGCCTCTGTTACGAACCCCTCCGTTTGGCAACTGATCGTCACATGATCAATTCACTTAGCTAGTGAACTCATTGAAAGATGTAAAAATAATGATAGATACCTGCTAGTGGGTAGCCTCTTCACTGCCACTGTTGTACCGTCTAAAAGAACCCCACGGTAGACAACACCATAATAACCATTTCCGATTAAATTATCATAGGCGAAACCATTTGTGAAAACGTCAACATCCCTCAAACTGAAGCGATTACTCGTCCAGGTGTCGGGAACTCCATGGGAGAAGTTAGGAAAGTGCTCTATATCAGCTAGATAATTGGCGCGAGTAGACCACTGGTCGGGAAACATCACCTGAAGCTCAGGCTGGGTGGACGTGTTAATCTCTATCTCCGAAATGCTAAGCGGAAGGAGACTCCTATTGAGTGAGGAAGAGCAGTAAGCGGTTCGATAATTGGTGGGAGCAATGGGGTTGGGTAGGCAAAAGGGGGTTCTGCTGGATTTTGCACGTCGATAGCATACGACATAACAAGAGAGAATGGAGAAAGATAAAAGAAGGAAGGAAGACAGGAAAGCAAGGATCAAGATCCATAATGGAAGACCCAGAAAAGAGGTATGGTTGGAGAGCTTTTCACTGAGATATGAAACCTCTGATGACATGGTGCGTAGCAGAGGAAGAAAAGGACGTGGAATTAGTGGGTTTCAGGCTTCATGGAAGAGGAAATGTGGTTTAGTTGGTAAAACAGAAGAGATTCAGTTTAGCTTAAATCTCTATGGGATTTATTTTAAAAATTCTTCCTACGCCAACTAATTAGCGGGGGTTAAGGGAATATATATTTCATTAAATTTACTAAAAACTACCTTTTTTTTTCAAGTTTTCCCATTAATTCAAATAAGCAATTCATTTGTCTTGTGCATACTTTTGGTAAAATCATCAATCGAAAGGTAATCAGTGGTTGGATCAGCCTTATTTCTTAATGATTAAATCTTTCCCATCTCTTTCAATTTTAAAATTGAATAGATTAATTCCTCTTAAAAAAAATAAATACCAGATATAATAATGAATTTAACCTTTAATATTTATATATTTTATCATTTTGATCTTATTTTTAAAAAATTTAATAAATTCATCTTCAATATTTATACAAATATTACATGATTAATTTATTAAATTAAAACCAAAATAATATAATATGTAAATTTTAAAAACTAAAATAATGTATAACGTGAATACCCGATTTTATCCGACTATTCTAATCAAACAATGTGGATTAGAGAATTGAGTATTTACTTTTAGTTGGGCTTCGGATCATCCCTTTTACTTTATTAAGTTGGGTTTGATTTATGATTTATTGTTTGAGCTTCACACCCAATTTTAAGTCCAATAGATAGATTTGAAATCATAAAAAATTTACTTGATTTTTGTTCTTCACTTTTTACTTATGGTTCTTTAGTTTTTTTTTTTTTTTTCTTGAGGCAACTGGTTCTTTAGTTTTGAATTTAAAATTCCTTTGAACCTTATCTTCAAAAGTTTGCTACTTCTGCTTTGCGACGATCAGGTTCACTTTGTCAAATGCTAATCTATCTTGTCACAATAAATACATAGTGTGTAACTTAAAAAGAGATTTAAAAGAAGGGAAGATCTTTTCTTGGGGAGAGCTCTAAGTGTTGGCCCTCCCCTTTCTTTGTCCACACTGTTGTCCTCAAACATTGCCTTAAAGGGCTTTCTTGTCTTCACCCATAGTGTCATATATGAAGTTTTGTGGCTTCTTATTTGATCTTCCGTAGATTCCTTCGATGCTCATCCATTTAGGCATGTCCGTAGGATTTTTGTCCTTTGTATCTCTTGCTAGTGACTTCCTCAATTGGTTTCTGTGGTGGCATCTAGGCAAGGACTTTTAGCTCGCTTCTCCCTTATGTTGAAGGTTGATGCTTGTAACACCCCAAATCCGACCCGGATGTTATGGCCAAATTCGGCGTGTCACATTGAAGTGTTTTAGTGAAAACCTTGTTTTTATTGAAAACCCTTCATTAAAAAGATACATCTCAGTTACTTTGTAAAATCTCTTTTTAGCTGCGAAAGCTTTGTTTAAAACATTTGATTTAAGAAAACTTATCATTTAAAAATTTAGTTGCGGAAACGTAGTATATAAAAACTATGGTTTAGAAAATCCATTTTCGACTTTTCATAATTACAACGCATAAAATTAATAATCCAAATAATAGCAGAAAGGGGAGGCCTTATTACAATCCAGACTAAATTACTTAATAAACTAATAACTTATATACTTTTAAATCAAATCCAAGTTGTCCTGCTAGCTGGCCACCCAAAGTCCCTCCAAACATCGAACCTCTTACTGAGCATCACCTAAGGAAAATAAAAGAGGGGGTGAGTTTTCAGAAACTCAATGTGTACGACCCTCGACGAGAAACAAGCATTCATCAATCACCATACATTATACATGCAATGTAATGCAGTGCAACCCACCCTAATAATCCAACCTGTACACTTCAGCTCCGTCCCCCGATACACATCCTGTGGGGATATAAATATCGACTCACCCAATTGGTACACATTAATGGTAGCCCGGTTGCGGAACTACCTTAGTTGCAGCAAGCTGCCAATCACATATTAGGCTTAAAAGTCGTCGGTGGATCTACGGTTGTCAAGCAATCATGCGACCCTCATATACTTCCTCCGTTTCATAATTCCCAACCCATATGCAACCTAAACAGGATATCGTATGAATGCATATGAATGCAGTAGGTATACATGTAACATCCATAAATCTTACATTCCACACATAAGGGTATTTTAGTTATTTTTGCCCTTAGGGGCATTTCAGTAATTTTATTTTATTACGAGTTTATACTTACCTTGGCCCGTTAGCAAATCCCGTGAGCTAAGATGAATGAATACTATACACCAGGTACAATTCCAGAGAAGAGGAGGTGAGTCATTAAGACCGCTCAAGTACTAAGCTCTCCCTAAATCCAATCCTAGACATGCATATACTTGTTGCCACACCTTAACCCTATGACTTGTCCACGGTCTCAATAAATTAATTAAGTTTTATGCAGTCATCATATACTAGGCCTAAAACCTCTTACGAAGCCCAGACAAATGCACATACCTGTATATGGCCCACTAGGCCCAATCACATTCATGTGGCCCGTTAGGCCCAAATCACATTCCTATGGCCATTAGACCCAATTCACATTTACAGTCATGCTCACATACAATTTTCCATCACATAGCATCAATTATCAATTTTTGCCTATATGGGCCCAGCAGGGCCCATTTAGCCCGTTCTGGCCCGGTTGGCCAATTCACAGTCCAAGTCCATAGAATCGCCCATGGGGCCTCAGAAAACCTATCGGTTTCCCCCTTATGAATGTTCGCGCACTCACAAGACTACCGCACCCAAACTTTCAGCTTTTCGGCATTTTGACTTTTCGACATTTTGGCTTTTGCCGATCTATTTGTGTGTGCAGTGTATGTACACACCTGGTAATAAAGCGTGCTACGATTTCCTTAGCCTCAAACCTACAATCGATATCACCCTTCAACTAATCACATGTTTAATACATATCTTTACCAAAACCGAAATCTCACATTTCAGCTTACCTTGAGCGACAAGTTATAACAATCCCTTCTTTAATCACTAACCACGACCAACTCTTAGATCTGTACCAATCTTAACTATTAAAACCAGAATAACAGGTGACTTGTATCCAACACAAGTCCCCCTTCCCTTAACTATGACCATTTGGCCAACTAAGATCAAGAACACCTACCAAAGTCTCTCACCTGAAGAGCAAATCGGCAGGGATTGGCAGTACCAAGGGGAAAGAGAAGAAGAAGTGGACTAGACTAAAAGTGAATCACCGAGAATTGAGTAGAGGAAGAAGGGAAAATCGGCACAAAGAGAAGGAAAGAAGATCAAGGGTTTTCAGCTTTTAGATCTTGAAGAGAAAAAAGGGTTTCTGGCAACCAGGTGAAGGAGAATTCGGCATTAGCCTGGCAACCACACATTCGTCACCTATATATAGCCTCTATAGCCAAATTTTCTATGCCTAAATTCCTATTTCGGCTCCACCACTTCTTCACTCCTCATCTCCTAGTTTTTCTCCTTGATAACTCCTTAATCCCCTCCTCAAATTTCTCCTCTTATCACTCCCTACAGAGTTCATATCCAACGCCACCTCTGTCCATCTCTTAAGCAAAAATAAATCCCTCTTTTGAACAAAGGGTATTTGAACCCCAGACCTCTGACACTAGCAACACGCCACTTATCCCCTAGGCGAGCAAGCTCTTTTCTGTCCAATTCTTCCTTCATTTATTTAAAATCCCACCTACTTGCCATCAAGGTTCTTTTAATAATTATACTATAATTTCCTTCACTTCTTAGTTTTAACTCCAAAACTAACCAAGACCTACTATCACTTAATTAACACTTAACCGGGAATATTAAGCACATATTTTTTTATTAGAACCAAAAAAAAGAAAATTTAGGATTTCGGGATTTCAGGATTTTTGGGGGCGTTACAACTCTAACCCTCTAAAAGAAATTTCGTCTTCAAAATTTTCAACTACTAACACAGACTACCACACCACACTTCCGCTGCGCACTCTAATTCCAACTTAGGTAAATAGCACACTATGGGTAAGTACGTACCATTATTCTCCTCTGGAGCGTCTCCATCCTCTTGACGACGTGCTGCATAGACCAAAACTGGTTGTCTTGCCTCAGCATGACCAGCACCCCTGTCCGGTACTCCACGACCCAAACCGTTTCCACCCCTGGCCTGATCACGGCCTCTCGGTGGTTGCTGACCACCCTTCGGTGGCTGCACACCACCTCGGTCCACAGCTGGCACCTGAGCTGACATTCTAGGGCAATTCTTGATCCTATACTCCATAGATCCACAAGCTAAACAAGCTCTCGTCCTCTTCCAACACTCGCCTACATAACCTTTCCCATAATCAGCACAAGATGGCACCCTTGGATTAATAGCAGGGGGACCTGCTCTAACTGGCCCGTTAACTCTGGCCCTAGCCCTAGGCCTCTGATTGACACCAGGAGTCTCAGCCTCCCTTTTATCCTTACCCCTTTCTTTTTCTCGATTTAGGCTCTCAGTGCGCTTTACCTCTTCTGCTATCTTTGCTTTCTCTGAGAAAACTCGCTCCCTTTGTGGAGCTATCAATACTCTGAGGCTATCTCTAAGTCCATCCCCAAACCTAAAGCAAAGCTCATAGTCCGTTGCCACCATAACTCTTGCATACCTACTAAGGCGTACAAATTTTGCCTCATACTCCGCCACAGATTTGTTTCCCTGGGTCAAGTTCAGGAACTCCTTCCTTCTAGCGTCCACATAACTCGCACCTACATACTTCCCTTGGAACGCAGTTTTGAAGAACTCCCAAGTGACCTGCTCAGATTGGGTGCCCTCTTTCACTGTTAGCCACCACTGGTAAGCTTCTTCCCTAAGCAGTGACACCGCCTCTTTCAGCTATTATTCAGGTGAATAGTCCAAGTCCTCCATTATCCTTTCAGTGGCCTCCAACTAGTATTCAGCCACGTTAGGAGCCACACCAGCCACGCCTTTAAAGATCTCAGCCTCATTTGAACGAAGTCGCTCCAAAATAGACCCCAGATTTCCTGTGCCATTATTGGGCCCTGCGACCCTTTCCAAAATCCTCAGCATTGCCTGCGACAATGCATCTTCCCCCGCGACCCGATCGTACGGTCTATTCCCAGCCATGGGTGAGGCCGGAGCCTCTTCTACTTCAACATTGGGCATATGGCCCGATGCTGACGATTCAGCCTTAACACTTTCGCGGCCTCGGCCACGGCCTCTTGCACCTCTTCTAGCACTCATCATCGATTCACGTATCTTCTGGATTAAAAATTTTATGAAGTTTTAGTTAGTTTCAATAATTAAACCGATGTTTTATGAAAGTATTAAAAAGAAGGTTGTTTTTGTAATTCCTCTACAGTTTCAAGATCCTACGGGCTTCAGTTCCATTCTAACATAATCATCTAAAGTAGCCCCCTAATTATCTACTGTATAACAATTTAAACAAATTTAAGAATAAAAGTACTTACTTGTTTCGACGTCAGAGACTCAGTGTACCACTCAGTAAGACTTTCCTTTTTCCAAAACATTGTAACTCAATTTTTTTTAAACACAAAAAGAAACCAAGTAATAAGGCCCAATTCACAGCTCGAGTTTTGCAACCTGGGCTCTGATACCACTAAATGTAACACCTCAAACCCGGCCTGAATGTTATGGTCAAATCCGGCATGTCACATTGAAGTATTTTAGCAAAAACCTTATTTTCATTGAAAACCCTTCCTTAAAAAGATACATCTCAGTTACTTTGTAAAATCTCTTTTCAGCTGCGGAAGCTTTGTTTAAAACATTTGATTTAAGAAAACTTATCATTTAAAAATTTAGTTGCGGAAACGTAGTATATAAAAACTATGGTTTAGAAAATCCATGTTTGACTTTTCATAATTACAACGCATAAAATTAATAATCCAAATAATAACAGAAAGGGGAGGCCTTATTACAATCCAGACTAAATTACTTAATAAACTAATAACTTATATACTTTTAAATCAAATCCAAGTTGTCCTGCCAGCTGGCCACCCAAAGTCCCTCCAGACATTGAACCTCCTACTGAGCATCACTAAGGAAAATAAAAGAGGGGGTTGTAATACCCCGAAATTTTTACAGTAAAATATTATCAGTAATATAGTAAAATAAGGAAATAAAGTGACAAAAAGAGAAATTTTGAGTTATGTCAATATTGAGAAGTATATTATGATATATTAATTCAAGAAAGGACTAAATTGTAAAAGTGAGAAAAGTTTTGTGGCCCAAGAGTAAATACTCAAAATTTAAAGGATTAAAGTGTAAATATGAAAAAGTTGAAGGACCAATAGTGTAAATATTTTAGGAGTGAAATGATCTAGAAACTAAGGAAAATGGATGAATTAGGACCAAATTGAATAGATGAAGAACTATAAGGGACTAAATTGCAATTTCACCAAATTAAATGATGACTCAAGGATGGAATTTTAAAAGATAATGAAGGGCAAAATGGTCAATTAGAAGAGAGAGAAATCTAGAAAGTAATAATGATGCTAGAGATATTCAGAATGACCTAATTTTCAGTGGTATCGGGAATAGAGATTTGAGATCACCAAACTGACGGGTGAGTTAAAAATTTAATAAATTAATACCTATGAGTCAAATGCGAATATAAAAGCATTTTGAACTAGTGAATTTGGTGATTTAAAAGAATTAATTAGGTAAATTGGGTCGAGAGTGAGGTATCGAGACCTCAACTTCATAAATCGAGCCATAAATATTTTTAGAAATATTTATGGAGTGTTGGTGAGGTAGTATTAAAATTTAGTAAGAAAATTTTGACGTTTGGGTGGTTAATTAAATAAAAAGGACTAAATTGAAAAGGGTGTAAAAGTTGCTAGAAGGATTAAATAGCTCAATTGTCAAATGAGGAAGGACCTAAAGTGAAAATAATCCTAAAGGAGATATTTTGGGCGGCAATAGCTGAGAAAAATCAGGAAATGGGTGAAATAAGGGCAAAATTGGAAAATTGCCAAAATTGGCTAAATAAAAATGGGACTAAATTGGAATATCTAGAATTCTCTTCATTTCTCTTCATATTCATCAGATGAAAAATAACCATGGAGGAGGGTTCAAGCTGGTTTTCATAATCTAGCTTCATGTAAGTTTAATTCTTTCTTTCTCCTTGAAATTTTTATGTTTTTGTGACTTTACAACTAGGTCCACTTGTTGAATTAATTAGTTTTTGATTCTATGAAAGAAATTGAAAGTTGCTATGAATATGTTCTGGAAGTATATAATGATTTGGCATGGAATTATAGCTTTAAATTATTTATATGCTGATTTTATTGAAAGAATTGAATAGAAAGTGAATGTTTGGGACCTAATTGTAAAAGAGTTTGAAGTTAGAGTTTCATATGGAAATTTTGAATTTCAATAGTTATGAAATAACTTATAATGTCTAGAAAAAGTATTAATTGAGAAAATTATCTTAATTGAGGGGTTAATTGGGCAAGGACTGAATTGTATGAATTGTGAAATTTGGGGTAAAATGGAAATCAACATTTTGCACTAAAACTATTTTAGACAAGCAAAGAGTAGTCTAACTTTGAAAAATCACCAAAAATTATATAAATCGAATTAGAGGATGAATAAAATATGAAATTAAAGCTTATTGAGTCTAATTTCTTATAAAAGAAATTATGTAAGCAATGGAATTGTAAATCATGAGATATAATAACTTTTGTGAAACAAGGTCGAATGATTTGAGTTCCCCTGTTTCGACTTTGTAAAATCATAAAAATTGGATAAAAATAATTAGGGGCTTAAATTTATATTTTTAGAATCCTGAATGAGTCTATTTTCAAGAAGATAATTAATTTTTAGTAAAGAAGGGTTGGAATTGTCGACACAATAAGAGCAGGGAGACTTTAATGAATAAGCTCAGATTAATTGGCCTAACAAAAAATTATGAAATTTTGATGGTAAGAAGGTATATGAGTCTAGTTTCAGGAAAATTAGCGGATCTTAATTTGGAGTTCTGTAGCTCAAGATAAAAATAATTTAGTGACTATGACATAGATGGACAAACTTGAATATTCACATAAGTAGATAGTGAAAATTATGGATAATGTTACCTACAAGTGTGTTGCTTATACTAAGGATGTGGAATGGAGAGGAGGAGGAGGAAAATATGTATGAATATTCATCTAGCATGGCTAATTTGCATGTTTTAGGCTCGTGGACTAAATTGAATAAAAGTAAAACTTTACAGCAATTTTGTAAAAATGTCGAAATGACTAAATTGCATGAAATATATTATTTTATTATTTAAATTACAAAATTTAACTAAATTATCAATTTAGTTCAAGATCGGGGAAAACATGTTTTAGGGATTAAATTGAAAAGTGTTGAAATTATGGAAATTTTTGATATTTTATAGAATTCATGGATCATTATCAATATATATAAGAATAATAGTTGGAAATAAGGATTAAATTGCAAGAATTTTATTTTCCTGACCCTAAGGATGAAATCGTCATTAATTGAAAGGTTAGGGGCAAAATTGTAATTTTGCTTAGAGCATTAATTAAATGCATTAGAATATGAAATGAATGAAAATGATGATCAATTTATTTAAAAGAGATCCGGGCGACTCAAATATGAGACTCGATCGTGGAAAAGAAAAGATATCGGATCAATGAAATCATAAACACGAACAATCAATGAGGTAAGTTCATGCAACTTGAATTATATTCTTAAATACTTGAAATGTATGTTATTGATGTGAATATGATTTAAATATTCATTATATGAAAATTGATGAAACATTAACATATTTGATAAAAGGGGAAGAAATCTCGGTTGAATGAAAGGAAATTTCGATGGATCTCTCGAAAAGGAATTGATTGGTAAAAAGGATCTAGCCCGAACGGGTGATCCTATCCGATATAGCCCTCAGAAGAATATGTGGAAATGGATTTAGCGGAAGGGTAATCCGAATTAGGGTCCAATTTAGCTGGACTGGTAATTCGGATCCAAGCTCATTAGAGTAATTGTCGTTGGGGATTTAGCCTGGATGGTAATCCCGACAATACTCTATGAGTTTATATTACTGAGAGATTTAGCCTGGGACTCGTAATCCCACCGTAAGGATGAGGTTCACGGGAGTGTGCTCTCGATATGAAGCGTGTAAGACCATGGTTGAAAGATACCATGGCAACCTCGATATGAAACGTGTAAGACCATGGTTGAAAGATACCATGGCAACTCGATATGAAATGTGTAAGACCATGGTTGAAAGATACCATGGCAACCCGAGATGAAATGTGTAAGACCATGGTTGAAAGATACCATGGCAACGTGACATGAAATGTGTAAGACCATGGTTGAAAGATACCATGGCAACATGACGGAAACGAAGAAGACCATGGTTGAAAGATACCATGGCAACATGACAGAAAATGAGTAAGACCATAGTTGAAAGACACTATGGCATCATGTCGAAGATAAATAAGATCGTGGAAGAGAAACGCCAAGATATCTCGTTGAACAACTAATATTCGTGTAATATAACAAATGGTTAAATGAAATGGTTATACAAAATGGTAATATGAAATGTTTACAGGAATTGGTCATATGGAAATAAATGTACAAAATAGTTGTATGAAATAATTTATA
This sequence comes from Gossypium anomalum, assembly GCA_025698475.1. Taxonomy (NCBI): domain Eukaryota; kingdom Viridiplantae; phylum Streptophyta; class Magnoliopsida; order Malvales; family Malvaceae; genus Gossypium; species Gossypium anomalum. The sequence goes on from CM046963.1 coordinate 50,032,105, forward strand.
AGATAGATAAATGAAATAAGTATAGGTATATGGAATTTAAATTATGTTAAGTTTAATACGAACTATTACCGAAATAAATATACCTAAGATATAAGGAAATGATGGTGCATGAAATGTTGATATAATGAAATAAATGATATATGTTATTAAAGAAACGGTAAGAGAATGATATGTATCATGACATGTACATATGAAACTATCTTTTATATGTTAACATAAGGAAAATATGTAAGTTAAGTCGAGTATTAAATTCAAATATGACATATTGAGAAAATAAGAATTTATATGAAATATGTGTAAGTACACTAACAAGTGTTGATTGTTGATGCTTAGGCAAGTGCCAAGCCATTGATTGAATGGTAATATATTTATTGATGCATTGAATTGGTAAATATTTAAGTAAAAATTTTTTTTAGTGATCTGCAAATAGTAGTAATGCTCCGAAACCCTATTCTGGCAGCGGATACGGGTTAGGGGTGTTACAGGGGTGAGTTTTCGAAAACTCAGTGTGTACGACCCTCAACGAGAAACAAGCATTTATCAATCACCATACATCATACATGCAATGTAATGCAGTGCAACCCACCCTAATAATACAACCTGTACACTTCAGCTCCGTCCCCCGATACACATCCTGTGGGGATATAAATATCGACCCACCCAACTGATACACATCAATGGTAGCCCAGTTGCGGAACTACTTTAGTTGCAGCAAGTTGCCAATCACATATTAGGCTTAAAAGTCGTCGGTAGATTCATGGTTGTCAAGCAATCATGCACCCTTATATACTTCCTCCGTTTCATAATTCCCAACCCATATGCAACCTAAACAGGATATCATATGAATGCATATGAATGCAGCAGGTATACATGTAACATCCATAAATCTTACATTCTACACATAAGGGTATTTTAGTTATTTTTGCCCTTAGGGGTATTTCAGTAATTTTCTTTTATTACGGGTTTTTACTTACCTTGGCCCGTTAACAAATCCTGTGAGCTAAGATGAACGAATACTATGCACCAAGTACGATTCTAGAGAAGAGGAGGTGAGTCATTAAGATCGTTTAAGTACCAAGCTCTCCCTAGATCTAATCCTAAACATACATATACCTGTTGCCACACCTTAACCCTATGACTTGTCCACGGTCTCAATAAATTAATTAAGTTTAATGCAGTCATCATATACTAGGCCTAAAACCTCTTACGAAGCCCAGACAAATGCACATACCTGTATATGGCCCACTAGGCCCAATCACATTCATGTGGACCATTAGGCCCAAATCACATTCCTATGGCCATTAGACCCAATTCACATTTACAGTCATGCTCACATACAATTTTCCATCACATAGCATCAATTATCAATTTTTGCCTATCATGGGCCCAATAGGGCGCATTTAGCCTATTCTGGCCCGGTTGGCCAATTCACAGCCCAAGTCCATGGAATCGCCCATGAGGCCTCAGAAAACCTATCAGTTTCCCCCTTACAAGTGTTCGCGTACTCACAAGACTACCGTAGCCAAACTTTCAGCTTTTCGGCATTTGGACTTTTTGGCATTTTGGCTTTTGTTGATCTACTTGTGTGTACAGTGTATGTACACAGCTGGTAATAAAGCGTGCTGCGATTTCCTTAGCCCCGAACCTACAATCGATATCACACTTTAATTAATCACATGCTTAATACATATCTTTACCAAAATCGAAACCTCACCTTTCACCTTACCTTGCGCAACAAGTTATAACAGGCCCTTCTTTAATCACTAACCATGATCAACTCTTAGGTCTGCACCAATCTTAACTATTAAAAGTAGAATAATAGGTGACTCGTATCCAACACAAGTCCCCCTTCCCTTAACTATGACCATTCGGCCAACTAAGATCAAGAACACTTACCAAAGTCTCTCACCTGATGAGCAAATCGGCAGGGATTGGCAGTACCAAGGGGAAAGAGAAGAAAAAGTCGGCTAGACTAAGGGCCAGTTCTTCATTGCTTTTCAAAAGCACTTCTGGCTTCAAAAGCACTTCTGGAAGAAAAGCTGTGCAGAACAAGTTGCTTTTATTGAAATTTTTAGCTTTTTGTAGTTTTCAAAAGCACTTCCAAAAGGAGAAGCTAAAATTTTTAACTTTTCCTCTCCCAAAAGCACTTTTAGTGATTAATTACTTTTTCACCCTCCAATAAAATAGTACTTTTCTTTTTTTTCTTGATACTTAATTACAAATATGTTAAAATTATTAATTAAAAATAAAAAATATTTTTAAAAATACTAATTACAAATATTTAATAGCTATATTTAAATATTTAAAATATAGTTTATAAATTCTAATTAAATTTTATAAATAATTAATATTTATTGCTTAAAATATTTAAAATTTATATTTTATATATTAAAATATTAACAAGAAGTTATAATAAATTTTTTATATTCTTACTAAAATATAATAATATTAACTAATTTAAATATTATTTAAATGTATATTTGTTACTTGATAATAATATGTCTAAAATGGACATTTTATTTCTCAAAAGCACTTTTTGACAGCAATGCTAAACACTCAAATTTTAAACCAAACTTTTCAAAAGCACTTCTCAAAAGCACTTTTAAAAAGCACTTCTCAAAAGCACTTTCCAAAAGCAATGAAGAACTGGCCCTAAAAGTGAATCACTAAGAATTGAGTAGAGGAAGAAGGGAAAATCGACACAAAGAGAAGGAAAGAAGATCAAGGGTTTTCAGCTTTTAGATCTTGAAGAGAAAAAAGGGTTTCTGGCAGCCAGGTGAAGGAGAATTTGGTATTAGCCTGGGAACCACACATTCGACACCTATATATAGCCTCTATAGCCAAATTTCCTATGCCTAAATTCCCATTTCGGCTCCACCACTTCTTCACTCCTCATCTCTTAGTTTTTCTCCCTAATAACTCCTTAATCCCCTCCTCAAATTTCTGCTCTTATCACTCCCTACAGAGTTCATATCCAACGCCACCTCTGTCAATCTCTTAAGTAAAAATAAATCCCTTTTTTGAGCAAGGAGGGATTTGAACCCCAAACCTCTGACACTAGCAACATGCCACTTATCCCCTGGGCCAGCAAGCTCTTTTCTGTCCAATTCTTCCTTCATTTATTCAAAAGCCCACCTACTTGCCATCAAGGTTCTTTTAATAATTAAACTATAATTTCCTTCACTTCTTAATTCTAGCTCCAAAACTAACTAAGACCTACTATCACTTAATTAACACTTATCCGGGAATACTAAGCACACATTTTTTTATCAGAACCGAAAAAAAAATTTGAGATTTCGAGATTTCGGGATTTTTGGGGCGTTACAATGCTTGTAATTGTTTGAAGGTCTTCTTTGAGGGTGGTTGCTACTAGCGCTTCTTCCTTCCACTTTAGTCTTAATGAGGAGGAGACATGGTCTATCCACTAGCACATTCGAATGACTGGTGCTTCGACTTGTATCATATACTTGCACGATGGTTTAGAACCCATTACCTTGAAATGTCATTAGTGACCTTTTTCTTTTTCATGGTGGCATCATTTGGTTGAACACTTTTTTATGCTTTGATCTTAGGCTCCATGTGGTTTTACTTAGTCCTTTATGAGGCAAGGCCCATCAAACTCTTATTGAAAAGCTCATTGTCTTAGAGATTTTGCTACTCGTGGTATGACGTCCTTTGAACGCTTGCCAATGGAGTTTTTGCCTAAGTATTTTTTTATAGTTTTCTACTGCTCTTGCTTTATTTTCATAAGTTATATAATAAAGTTAATAAAATAGAACAACAAATAAATAATTTAGGAGAAGTAACTAAATTAGATTTGAACAACGAATATAAAGATATTTTATCTGAAGTTAATAATAAATTAGAACAAGTTCTTATTAATAAAAATATAGAATAAGAAAGGTTTCTTTCTTCTTCATACTAATTTTCTTCTTCTTCTATTGTTTTTGTTAACAAAGGCCTGTGGATATCCAGAAATAGATTGCGTCTTAGGGAAGAAAGTTTTTCTATAGGCTATATACTGGACTTTTTCTTTCATCCATGTTACATTAGATACTTTTTGTAGGGACTCTCTTCTTTAGTTAAAAAGGTAGTCCTACCCTTAATAGAAGATATTTTTGTCAAGTTAAGAAAGCTTACTTGTTCGTCAAAGAAAGTGGCAAGGTCCAAGGGTTTGGTTCTTAAGCTTCATGGTTGTGTTGACTAGGAATGGAAGCAAGATGGATATCAGTATTTTTTGAAGGATTAAACAACAAAATGGTACTTAAATTATACTACTTTTCCCAAATTGGTACCTAAAATTTTTTGGTTAAAACTGATACCTAAACTATTAAATCGTTACCCATTTTACCCCGACTGCGAGTCTAGTTAGAAAAAAAATTCAGCCAATCATAACTTGCCACATAGACTTATATTTATTTTACCCATTTTCTTATATTTTCTTCTTATCAAACAATTTTTACCAGATTTTTTGCATTTTTTCATCAACCAAACACTTAAAAAAATTTATTTGCTTCATTGTACAAAGCTTTCACCATTTTGTCAATTTCAAGCTTCAAGTGTTTCTTCCAGCTTCAAGCTTTTAATCTTCTTTTTTCTTTACCAAAGCATTCTCGAAGAAGGTCCCTTTTTTACTCTCTCTGTCTTTCTCTCCCAATACCAAGTTGATTAAAAGTTTTGATTTCTTATTTAACTAATTAGGTTTTTTTAACACCCATAACCCGGTCCGATCATCGGACCCAAGTTATGGAATGCTACAGTCATAGTCGAAATAGAACATATTTAATTCACTTTGATGAACTCTAATAAACATGGAATACTTCATAAATGTACAATTATTACTCAAATTTAACAACAAAAAACAGACAACATAATCAATTCAATTTATGATTAACAAACACATTATTTCTCATATAATATACAGGCTTATGTTTGCTCTAATATCATCTAGAATTTAACTAGGACTAATTTGCAACATTCTCAAAATTCCAGTTCAATTATAAATCAAAATAGTCCAATGCTCAATTTAATCATCATAAGTCAATAGTCAATCATTAATCATAACAGTCATACAAAAATGGCCTTAAATCGAGTCTATGAGATCTTAAAAATAGTTTAGAAATAATCAGGGACTAATCTAAAACAAAATATAAAAATGTGGGAAAACCTGAAAATAGGGGTCACACGGCCGTGTGGTCAGGCTGTGTGCCTAACCATGTGCAACTCGTAATAGGGTTACACTGTTGTGTCTCCAGGTTGTGTAACAAACTAATGTCGTGTGGAAAAACTTGTACCTAAAAATTAATAAGACACATGGCTGTGTGAGGAGGCCGTCTGTTGCACACGGCTGTGTGGCAAACCATGTCCCAGGTCGTGTGCAACCAAAAATGACTCCAAAAATAAGTAATTTCAAACTCCATTTCTTAGGTATCAAACCCAACCATTTTTACCTATTCAAAACATATTCAAACATGTCAAATTCATACCAAAATGTTCAACCTAAGAGTCCAACCAATGTACCCTCATTTGTAACAGCCCGTTTTTGGGTCAAATCGAAACAGTGGTTTCAGGACCACAAATCTGAAGTAGAAATGTTAATTTTAGTATTACTTTAAGGTTTACAGTATGATTGAATGATTGTGTGAAAATTTCGTTAATAAATTTTATCGATAGAGTGTCCAATTTGACTAATAGGACTAAATTACAATTAGTGCAAAATATGTGTTCTAAAAGCTAGAGGTGTCTAATTGCTATGAAATTTTAAATTGGAGGTCCTTAAATGGTAATTAGACCAATATACTCTAAGTTGGACAAAAATGGACATGGTTAGGTGAAATTCCAAAGTTTGGCATTAATGGCATTTTGGTCATTTGGTAAATAAAGACAAAATTAACAAATAAAAAGATGTCATCTTTTCTAATTTCATCCCCCATGGCCGAAAACCATAAAGGAAGACATAGCTAGGGTTTTGCCAACTTTCAATCTTGATTGTAAGTCCGTCTTTGTCCCGTTTTTAATGATTTTTACGTTTTTGTGAATGTTGTAACTTGATTTAGCTATTCTAAGGATTAGTTTGAAAGAAAATCAAAGTATAAAATTTTACCCATGTTAAATATTTGTGTATTTTGATGTTTAATGGTAGAAAATGCATGTTTGGTGCTAGATAAACAACATTTACCAAGTGATTTTTTATGAAAATGTCAAATAGGGACCTATTTGTAAAAGTTGTAAAATGTGTGTAAAAATTTAAATAAATGAAAAATGTGGGCTATTATGAGTAAGGAATAGGTTCGGCTAGGCTTGGGTGTGATGAAATTGAATTAAAAACCTTTTTACGAGCCTAGGGACTAAAATGTAAAAAGTTGAAATGTTAGGGGAAAAATGTAATTTTGTCCAAAAGGTATTTTTGGGATTAAATTGAATAATGTGATAATTTAATGAGTTAAATTTGATATTATAGATCAAGAAAGAAGAGGTTCTGACCTAGACCGGGGAAAGAAAAAGGTTGTAGACTAAATCGAACTATTAGCTATTTTGTACTGAGGTAAGTTTGTATGTTAAAAATAAGCTTTAGAATAATTGTACTTAAATGCTTTAATATTGCATGAATTGTATGTTTGATTATGTGAATGAGTATAATTCTACGAACAAGTTTGATGACGTTTTAGCAAGTGAGAAGTCCCGTTGAACCTTAGGAATAGATTAGGATACAAGTGACATATCACTAGGTTCATTATGTGTTATGCGATTATGTGACCTGGGTGCTGGTCTTGTACGTCATGCCGGTGGCTAAGTATACCGGCATATGTTGCGGATACTTGACAACTTGTGTGAGTAGCACCGCGTAGCTACGTCTTGACTGACAGCTTGTGTGAGCAGACCCGTTGATAGCTCGAGACCGAGCGATTATGTGATATGAGACTGAGGTAGCATTGGCTACGTATGTGGCACTTAGTGTGCAAAAATCCTGAGTATCCGACATTATTATTCCGAGTGGTTCACGGGTATGTCAAAGAAGAGAATATGTGTAAATTCATTTTGAGATGGTTTATGTATGTACATAAAGCTCATGTTTATTAAATGCTTGAAACGATGAATATGATGTAAGTTTGTGGTAGAATGAGTTATGATCATGACACTATGGTAAATTTACATTTAATTATGTTATAATATTTAGATGTTATGTGCATGGCAAGGTTGCTTATTTCTTGCATACGAGCTTACTAAGCTATATAGCTTACTCCATTTATTTTTCCATGTTTTATAGTGTCACCAAGCTAACTTGGATCGGAGATCGTCGGAGATTCGAATCACACTATCAAACTCTCATTTTTAGGTATTGATGATCTTAGTATTTTGAAAGTATGGCATGTATAGGGACTTGGTCATTTTGTTATACGAGTCATTATGATTTTAGCCTATGTATTGGCTTGTAATTGTCAAAGGCTTGATTTGATATTTTGCCGTGTAAATTGGCTTATTTTGGCTAACATGGTTATAAGCCTAAGTATATTCATATATGTGCCAATGTCTTTGGTGATATGGTCATGGTATGCTTGGTGAATGATGGAATGTGATTCAAAGTATGAATGTGAAATGTTTGGGAATGTGATATATTGATTAGATGATAAATTTGTGAACAATTAGGTGTCTTGAAAGTAGTAAATTGAGGTTTAATGAATGTGAAATTTCCATGATTGATTTAGGGCATAATAAATGTTGTGAGTACGATAGATGTTGCTATTGTATTAGCATGTGTTGGTCATAATTGTGGATGTTTTGGTTGCCTAAGTATATTATGTTTTGTACCCTTGAATTGGTGTATGTGTATGTGTGAATAACGGTGGCAAATGGCTTGGTAAATAGCCTTTATTTTGTCCACATGGGTAGACATACAGGTGTATGTCTAGGTCGTGTGTCACATGGGCATGTGTTTTGGCCGTGTGTCCCCTGCACCCTAATTTTGAGAAACAGAATGCTCAGAATTGAGCACACGGGCAGAGACACGGGCGTGTGTCTCAGCCGTGTGAGGGACATGGCCTCATGCATGGGCATGTGTCTCGACCATGTGAAGTCTGCACCTATTTTATGAAAATATAATTTACCACACGGCCTGGCACACGGGCATGTGACTTGGTCGTGTGACATCAATTTGTTCATGCATTGCAAAATAGAGAGTTACACGGGTTAGGGACATAGGCGTGTGTGACCACATGGCTTGATCACAAGGGTGTGTCCCATATCCACACAGGCGTGTGACCCCTGTTTAGTACAAAAATTTTCTAAGTTTTGTAAAATTTCCTAAGTGCTCGGTTTAGTCTTGAACCACTCCCAAAGTATGTTTAGGGCCTCGTAGGTGCATATTAGGGACTTTACGATTAATTTCAAATGGTTTTAATTTGGACACAAATTTATGGCTCAGGATTGTATGATTATTTGTGTGGTAAGTCCAGTAACGCCCCAGACCCTGTTCTGGCATTGAATATGGGTAAGGGGTGTTACATCATTGGTACCACAATTCAAACATTTAAAATCCAAATCACATTCATCTTTTCCCAAAACACCAAACATGTATCTATCAAGCATTTCATAACCTTAAATCATAATCAAAACCAAACTTGCAAAGGCATGAATCTTACCACTTATATACATATGGTCAAAACATACCAAAAGTGCCAAATAAACACACTCACAACATCACATTACAAAGCACGAAACAACATATCTAATAACAAGTAAATTCAAACTCCTAGTACATGCCATTTACAACCCAACTACAAAATAATCAAAAATTATACTGATTTGGGAACGGATAGTGTGTATGCTTCGAGTTGAATTTCCAACCTATCAAGATTTTCGATGATCTACAAGGAAAGAAACAATGGACGTAAGCAAATCAATGCTTAGTAAGCTCGTATATAATAGAAACTTAAACTTACTGAATTTGAATAATTTGTACATTTCATGCATAATTTCATTAACAAGCTTATGAATTCATTCATTTCCTATACACACAACAAATCTCACAAGTTAGTGAATTCACATATATACATGAAAGTTGAGCATACTATAGAAAAACGTTCAAATAGCATATGTACCAATCAATTCGTCCAACTCATATTCAAATGGTAAATAGCATTCCATTTTATTATACCCTATCCAATTTCTCCTTTCAATGATTGATTCTATGTAGCTAATGCATCTATTCTTTTAATTTTACATATATAAAAACTTAAAACATACCATATCATATAATGTTCATATATAACAATTGCAATTCAATCACCCCTCTTAATCTATAATATGTGACACATTCGATTCAAAGTTTCATACCAAATAGACATTTCATAATTATTCCTTACATAAATTAATTTACATATAGCTATTTCAAGTATCAACCTAATCACAACATGATTCAACAATTTCCAGATCAGTAAACATTTAAACATACATATATTCAGAATTTGTAATTCGTTTACTTCAATGAAATAGTTTCGTATCAAATAACCTTCATTCTTCTAATGTGTAAAAATATTCAATACATAAGTCAAGAAACAGATAACACTCGTAAGAGCTAATTAGATATAGAAGAAATGTGTCAGGTTACTCGTCCGGGCTAAACCAGTGATAACATAAAAAAATAGCCTGGCCAGGTCTATGAATACATGTAAGGTTACTAGTCTAGGCTAAAATTTTAAAATGACAACGGGTTACCAGTCCAGGCTAAATCCAAGTCACATGTATACTTGAGTCCGCAACACATGCTAGAGCTCAGTCCAGAATAGTAATTCAGACAGAAATCTCATGTATGAAAATTTTACTTGATCCATCAAAATTGTTTCAAAAATTTAGTATTTTTCACATAAACCAATTTCATTTTATCAGTGTTAAATATATATATCATTAATATCATTTAATAATGAATTATAACCAAATATAAAATAATGAACTTACCTAGACAAAAACGGCTGCGAAAACAGGACTGACGACTAATATGATAATTTAGCTTTTCCACAATCCAAGTTCAATTGTTTTGTTCCTTGATCAATTAATATTTTTCATTCAATTAATCCATTCAAACATATCTATTACTTAAACTTAAACTTATATCAATTTACAAAATTATCCTTAAACTTTACACTTTTTGTAATTTAGTCCCTAAAACCAAAATTTACAAATTAACCACATTTAATCAAAACCCATGCTAGCTGAATTCTATATAGTCCCTCTTTAGCCCACATTTATCACAATTTCACAATAATTCCAAGAAGTTTTACTATTTTAACAATTTAATCCTTTAATAATAAAATTACGAAAAATCATTTTATAAAATAGTCTTATTTAACAACTAAGCTTAATAATATACCATTAGACCTCAAAAGCACTTCAAACTCATCAATGCCATAGCCGAAAACATTTAACAGTTTTGAAAATGAAGGTACGAGTTATCTTGACCTAGTTGCAACGATCTCAAAAACATAAAATTTACGAGAAATAGGTGAAAAATGGCTTATCATGCATGAATATACTCAAGGCCGAAGCTCTCAAGCTTACAAACATGGTGTTCGGTTGCAAAACATGAAAAATGAATAAGATAAAAATTATTTTACTACTTTTTTTTAATTTGTATATTCTTTTACATAATTACCAAAATGCCATTAATCATTCATATTTTAACTAAAAACACATATACCTACCTTTAAATAACTTGAATATGGTTAAATTACCATATAAGGTTATTCAATTATGTTTTAATTGTAACACCCCCTAACCCTAAACCGTCACCGAAATAGGGTTGCGGAGCATTACCAGACATATCAGACAATTTACAAATAATTCATAAATAAATTAATATACATAGTATAATTTAATCATTAAATACCTATAATGGACCCTCGAGGCCCAAAACAAGTATTAGAAGTGGAACGAGACTTGTTCGAGTACTCCGGAAATTTTTCGTAAATATTTTTTTTTAAACTCAATATAACCCCTTTATAAATATCTAACATTCCCTACAATTTCAAACAGCAACCAATTTATAGTTAATATGGAAACCAACACATTTTCACATTCAAACATACTTAAATCATGCCTAAAACATTGACATATCAAATTGGTCAACAATATTCATGATACTATATAAAAGTTAACTAATAAACTCTATTTATCTCATTTCAACTTTAGTACCAAACATACCATTTTATAACTTAACATTTCATTTATCATTCAAACATTAGAGACTAATTCTTTACAACCAAAACTCACAAGACTCTCAAATAAGACCTAGGTACATGCCACATTTACCAAAAGGAAAAAAAATACATCACCAAAGTTGTGCTGAAGTTGGGATTGATCTGGATGTTGAACCGAGACCTTTGACTTCTATTGACCTGCGCACGAGAACAACCGTACGCTGAGTATGTCTATACTCAAAGGTATTACCATAATTCAAACTATATAACATTAATGAATTATAAATATCAATCATATAACATTTTAAATCATAAGAACTAATTTACATTCAAATTCATATATCATCTATAACATTTCATCAACTAATATCATATATCAACAATTTGGTCTTTTTATCAAATTCATGAACCTTAGGTTCAGGCTTTCATAGTAGAGGAAGTCACTAGCACTATTATTCTCAAAGAGAATTTTTTTACCAAATGGTTGTAGACGGTTATGAAGATAATGAGCATGTTGTTGTACAATAGCTAAACTCCTTTCAAATCTTCCAGTTCGAAGGAGATGGGCTCATCCTTCTATCCTTCCTCATTTTCACGAGTGGTTATTACCATGTTGAACTTGGCTTGCAACTTTCTTCTGGTCCCAGTTGGTCTTCCAAACAATCTTTCTTTTGTTATGGCATGGATAACTCCTGCCAAGGGCCTCTCTTATTCAGGTCGTCTGTCACTAGTGAAGGGTTTTATTTGTAAGCCTTCTTTTTTTTTCATGGCAACCTCCTCTTCTTCGCTCATTTCCTTAGGGAGCGATGTCCCTCATACATTTGTCGCTAATCCTTCTAAGGTAACGTTTAATTATTAAGTCTTCAATTTGGTTTTGTACGTGAATGTACTCCTCTATATCATGTTTGTGGTCTCTATGAAAAAGGCAATACTTCGAGGTTTCTTTCTTTACATTCAACCTTTCTATTGTGAATATGACTTCCCATTGAGGTCTGTTAAGAGGTGTATAAATATCATACCTTCATTTATTCTTTTCTTATCTTGGAAATGTTGTAGATCGCCATTCAACGGGTTCACATGTTTCCCTTCTCTTTTGTTTATTTCCTTGTTGCTTGGTTAACATAGTTTCCTTAACTTTGATATGCTTAATTAACCCTCACAAATAGGTCTAACAAGACCTTCAATGGCTTCTTTAAGAGGGACTTAGTGAAGTCCCTATCTCTTAGGTCATTGATGAATGTTGTGATTGCAATAGTATGATCCAAATCCTTAACTTCAAGGGTCTCCACATTAAAAAGGGTGACGTGCTCTCTTAGAGTTTCCTTCGCCCGTTTTTTCACTAGCATTAAGGTAATTGACACTTTCTTATTAACAATATTGCTTACGAAGTAGCTTACAAATTTTTGTCCAAGGTATTGAAGTTATTTACAGACCTCAGTTTCAAAGAATAGTACCACAAGCATATTGCCTTTTTAGGGTAACAGAAAGTCCATTGCACATAAGTGTGTCGCTCACTCTTTGTAAGGATATGTTTGTCCGAAACACTTCTAAGTGATCAATCAAATTTGTCGTGCCTTGGCTTTCATAATTGGCATTTTGGACCCCTTAGGGGATTCAATCTTAATGTCCAAGGTGAAGGGTGAGATTTCAAGATTGCTAAAGTTGAATAGGGATGAAGGAGCAATTAACCTTTTCTCCATGGCTTCCATCTTGTCATTAACAACCTCATATTTTTCATTTGACGCCTTATTATTCCCATTGTCTTTCCCTTGTCTTTTCAAGTGTCCTTTTGTTTGTTGGACATCACGATGTAGAAGGCTAGTTGTTTGGACTAGAAAAAGGTCATGTTGAGGAAGGTATCAACAAAAGTGGCATTAGCCTCCTCCCATGTCTTATTGAATGGATCTTCTGCTTTAGATGTAATGTTTGTCCATTTTTTTATTCTTGCAAGCAAGATCTTTTACCATATTTGTAACACCTCTTACCCGTATTCAATGCTGGAATAGAGTACGAGGCATTACCGGACTTACAATACAAGCATTCACACAAATTCGAGGCATAAATTTATGTCCAAATTGAAACCATTTGCATTCAACCATAAAGTCCCTAATACGAGCCTATGAGTCCCAAACCATGCTTTGGAAGTGGTCCGAGACTAAACCGAGAACTTTAAAAGTTTTTACAAAACTTAGAGAATTTTTGCCCTAAACCGGGGTCACACGCCTATGTAGTTTGGGACACGCCCATGTGGACAGGCCATGTGGCTACACACGCTCGTGTCCTGACCCCGTGTAACTCTCTGACTTGTAACCCATGAACAAATTGAGGTCACACGGCCAAGTCAAACGCCTGTGTGCTAGGTCGTGTGGAAAATTAATTTTCATAAAATAGGTGCAGACTTCACATGGCCAGGGCACACGCCCGTGTTTGAGGCCGTGCCGTCCACACGGCTGAGACATATGCTCGTGTCTCTGCCCGTGTGCACAATTCTGAGCATTCTATTTCTCAAAATTTAGGTGCAGGGGACACACGGCCAGAACACATGCCCATGGGGCAGACCTTGTGTCACACCCAGCATAAACACACGCCCGTATGCCTACCCTTGTGGACAAAATAAAGGATACTTACCAAGTCATTTGCCACCCTTATTAGCACAAACACTTATACCAATTCAATAACACAAATCCATGGCACACTTAGGCAACCAAACATTCACAATTATGGCTAATACATATCAATGTAATACCATCATCTAACATGCACTTAACATTTAACATGTTAAATCAAACATACCATTATAAACCACATCACTAAAGGCATTAGCACATACATGCATATAAATAGACTTACAACCATGTTAACCAAGATGAGCAAATTTACATGGCCAATTTTCACAACAAGCCTTTGACATTTACAAGCCAATTCATTTGGCTAAAATCATAATGACACATAACAAAATAACCAAGTCCCTATACATGCCATACTTTCAAAATACTAAGATCATCAATACCCAAAATGAAAGTTTGATAGTGTGATTCGAATCTCTGGTGATCTCCGATCCAAGCTAGCTTGGCGACACTATAAAAACATGGAAAATTAACGGAGTAAGCTATACAGCTTAGTAAGCTCGTATGCAAGAAATAAGCAACCTTACCATGCATATAACATTTAAATATTATAACATAATTAAATGTAAATTTACCATAGTCTCATGATCATAATTCATTCCATCACCAAACTTACCTCATTTTAAGCGTTCAATAAACATGAGATTTACGTACATACCTGAACCATATTGAAATGAGCTTACACATATTCTCATCTTTGACATACCCGTGAACCACTTGGAATAAAAATGTCGGATACTCGGGAAATTTGCACACTAAGTGCCACATATGTAGCCAAAGCTACCCAAGTCTCATATCACATAGTTGCTCGCTCTTGAGCTATCAACGGGCCTGCTCACACAAGTTGTCAGTCAAGACGTAGCTATGCGGCGCTGCTCACACAAGCTGTCAAGTATTTGCAACATATACAGGTATACTCAGCCACCAGTAGGACGTACAGGACTAGAACCCGGATCACATAATCACATAACACATAATGATCCTAGTGACATGTCACTTGTACCCTACCCTATTCCTAAGGTTCAAACGGGATTTCTTGCTTATCGATTCGTCGTCAAACTCGTTCATAGTGTTATACTCATTCACATAATCAAACATACAATTCATGCAATATTAAATCATTTAACCATTGGTTGCCATATTCGAGCTATGGTCTTACACCTTAAACCTCTTAAAGATGTTACCTCGAAAGACCTTACTGCCATCGCAGTGTCGCCCCATAGAGCTTGCTAACCATTAACGCGATGTTTCTCTATGAAACCTAAATACCATTGTCACAATGTCAACCTGAAGGATCAGTCAATAACATTCCTTTTAACATTATACCTTGATGCTCGAACACTAAAGTGCCCTCCTCCCTCGCAAGGCCCGAAGCTTCACAAATTACAGTTTGCACTAAGCAACCACGTATGGTGGTATCGTAATAAAATTCCATTCTTCTATTCATCCGCCCATTCCTCCATTTTGTCATTCCTATACCTTGATGCTTGAACACCGCAGTGTCTCCTCCGCAAGGCCCAGAGCTTCACACACAGTAACTCCGTATAGTGGTATCTACCAGAAATTTCCATTTCCCAATCCTAACTTTATCTATCTTGTCTATAATTTCCCTTCTGAACTCCACTACCACATACATGCAACATATGCAATTCATATACATACTATTATGACCCTTTTCATATATACCAACACACTAGCGGATACTCAATTACTTATGTAATCATGTACATGCCTAGCATTCACAATCAACGAAAAAATCATGCATCGTCATAGAACTCAACACCAATTCATGTCGAGCATGCTTATTTACCATATCCATACATAGAAATAGTTTCAGGCAACTCAAAAAAACTAAACACAAGAACCATTCAAATAATGCATGGTCAACGCTCACTCAGAAATAGAGCACCGAAGCTTACCTTGCTTCCCACTCTTGTCAGGTTAGCTTGTCCAAATACCAGAGCCTTCTTTGTCTTGACAGCTAAGCATGACAACCACTAAAGGTGGTCTGTCCTTAGAAAACCAGAATCTAAAGGTATACAAAAGCTTTGGAAGTCCTTATTTTACTCATTCCTTAAATTCATAAGTTCAAAAGGGTAAAAAAACTTACCATTTCCTCAATTTCTCCACCACCAGACTTCAATTCTCATGACAGTCGCAACATGCAAAGCTTTCTTCAGCAACAATCCCTTCTTCTTCAGAACTACTGAAGAAAATGATGCTTTATAAAGAAAGATTGATAAATAAAATTTATAAGAATTTTGTTTCCACACACATCTATATAGACTCCATTGGAACAGTCTATACAGATCAATACCACCATTAAATCCTAATCATTTTGTCTCCCACTATGGCACCAGCTGATTCCAATCTAACTAAACCAGGATTGAAATCTAATCATTCCCAACCTGTAACAGCGCGATTTAGGGCCTAGTCGGAATAGTGGTTTCGGGACCACAAATCTAAAGTTAGAAAATTATTTTTATTATTTTTATGAGGTTATAGTGTGATTTTATTAGTGCATGAAAAATTTGGTGAGCTAATTTTAATGTTTTCTAGCCCGATTGCAAAAATGGACTAAATCGCATAAAGGGCAAAAGTTGTATTTTAGTACCTAAATGTATTAAACAGCTAGAGGACTAAAATTTAGGGTCTTTAAAGGGAAATTAGACCCTTGTGAAATAGCATAGCCGGCCATGGAGTGAGGGGAGAAAAAATTGTCAAAGTTAGGTGAAGCTTAGGTCACCAATTTTGACTAGTTTCATTTTTTAATAAAAGAAAAAGAAAAAGAAGGAAAAGTCTATCATCTTTCTCCCTTCTTAGCTGAAAATATCAACAAATATTTTGGGTTTAAGAGCTTGAAATTTCAGCAACTTGAAGCACTCATAAGTAAGTGATTTTGATAGTTTCTCTTAATGATTTTTGCATTTTTTAGACCCTTGAAGCATGAGCTTTCAAATGAGGGTGATATCTTGCAAAATGGTCAAGATTTTAGGATTTTTCCATAGATGTATTTGTGATGTTTATTGAGTTTTATGGAGAATATGAGTCCTAGTTGTGTCATGAACAACTTTGGTAAAGAAGTTTTCATGGAAAACACCTAAAGGGACTATTTTGCAAAAGTTGTAAAATAGTTAATAAGCATGGGAAATACTGAGAATTTGAAGTTGTTATAAGAGTAAAAATAGTTTGGCTAGGCCTAAGATACAAAGAAATTCGATGAAAATCTATTTTCAAGTATAGGGGTAAAATGGTCATTTTGTCAAAGTCTAGGGGCAAAATGATCATTTTACCAAAGATGTGAATTTATAATTTCCCAAATGTAATTAGTGACTAAATGAGTGCATATTGCTATTATAGATCAAGATTTGCCAAAATCGAGCCTAGACCGAGGTAAAGCTAAGCAATTCAAATAAGCCGACTAGTCAAGTACTTTTTGTAAATCGAGGTAAGTTGTATGTAAATAATACAAATACACTATTAATACTTGTATTCATATTGTCATTGAATTGATATTGTATGAGCTGATAAGTTATAAATTGAGAATGCCTTGTAATATTTGAGATAGTAGAAATATCCCGTTGAAACATTAGGATACTAACTGGATATTCGTGCCAAGGCATTTGGTGAATTGTGCGCAAGTGTAAGACATGTCTGGGACATGCTTTGGCCACATTATGAGAGCCAGTGTAAGAATATGTCTGGGACATGGCATCGGCATCCAGACGAGGGCTAGTGTAAGACATGTCTGGGACATGCATCAGCACGCATATATGAGAGCTAGTGTAAGACCATGTCTGGGACATGGCATCGGCAATATATCCCATGTTGAAGGTTCATAAAATATCCAGTAGTATTCCAAACAGTTCAACAGTGAAAGTTACAGTTCAATGTTAATAAAGAAGGGATGATCATTATTGTGAGAGGTACAGGTACCTATATGATAAGCATGAGTAATGAGCTTAACTTAGAAAATGTGACTCGAGTAGACGATAATGAGTAAGTTAATTTATGTTTACCTTGAGCTATAAGCATGATAACTAATGGTGACATTGTTGTTGTATATTTATTTGTATGCAACTTACTAAGCTTTATGCTTACTCTTTTTCCTTTCTCTTTTCTTTCAGTGTCACCAAGCCAGCTTAAGGATCCCTTAAAGTCAAAGATATCGATCACACTATCAGCCGTAATATTCGGTATAGTTTGATTTATATTTTTGAATGTGGCATGTATAGGGCTAGACTAGATTGTTGTATTACGAGAATTGTTCATGTATTTTGGTTTAAGTCAAAAAGCCCTTCGTTTTGTACCAAGCCTAAAATAATGGCTATTATTCATTTTGATGAATGCATATAATGTTCTTTCTATGGATGAATTGGTGTCCACTGTGGCGTAATGAGCATACTGAAATGATCTTGTGTAGGTTATGCAAAATGGGTGACAAAATGGCTTGGAAAATAGTATAGTTTGTCTACACGGGCAAGACACACAGGCGTATGTCTAGACCGTGTGTGACACACGGCTCACGCCCATGGGAGTGTGTTATAGCCGTGCGTCCCCTGTACTTAAAAATTTAAAGCCATTTTAGTACACGGGCAGGCCACACGGGTGTGTGCCCATGCCGTGTCATAAAGTCAGTATTCATACTAGTGGTACACGGGCAAGAGACACGGCCGTGTGTCTCGGCCATGTGAAGGACACAGTTATAGGGCACGACTGTGTGCTTAGGCCGTGTGGTTTTGGCAGAATGCCCAGGTTTTCACACACGGGTTCGGGGCATGAGTGTGTCCCTAACACACAGTCGTGTGCTTTATACCCACACGGGTGTGTGGAGCCTTGATGCATGAGATTTTCTAAGTTTTTCATGAGTTCTTGGTGGGTTTGAATCACCCCGGATGTACGTTTTGGGCCTCGTAAGCCTGTATATGGGTCAATTTGCATGTGAAAAGAAAAGTTTTAAATTGTTTGAGATTTCACGGCCCAGTTTTATATAGTTGGTTGAGTTTAAGTTAGGTAGCACCATAAACCCTATCCTAGCGCCAGATACGGGTGAGGAGTGTTACATTTGGTGGTATCAAAGCATGGTTTAGTCAATTCTAAGACTAAACTTCCAAAGCACGAGTCTAGCTATACATGCCACGTCTATGCATATTGATAGTGTGACGATTCCTGACGATTATAAATTGTGTTTATTATAGTAATGGATCTTGATATCACCACGGTGGATGACGTAGAAAGTAATGCACCAGCTCCCGCAGAAGGGATCGCTCCAGTAGAGAGTGAGCCCGTGAGTATGGGCCAAGGCAGAGGGCTAAAAAAGCTTACCTCTGAATGATTGATACTTAGTATACGGAGTTTGTTCGTGCAAACCCGAACACTCCACCACCCCCACCTCCTCCTATTCCTCAATATATCCTGATGGCTCCGTAAGGTGCGGATGTGTGCAGACGAGAGAAGCCTCCGGTAGACAAGATTCGGAAGTAAGGGGCCGAAGAATTTCAGGCTAGTGTAGATGATGACCCAGAGAGAGCGGAGTTTTAGCTAGAGAATACCATGAAGGTATTCGATGAACTGTCATGCACGCTTGAAGAGTGCGTGAAGTGTGCCGTGTCACTTCTACGAGACTCAGCTTATCAGTGGTGAAACACTCTCGTGTCTGTAGTACCAAGGGAAAGAGTAACTTGGGAATTCTTCCAAGGAGAGTTTCGAAAGAAGTACATTAGCCAGAGGTTTATGGACCAGAAAAGGAAGAAATTTCTAGAGCTGAAGCAAGGTAATAAGACTGTGACAGAGTATGAGCGGGAGTTTGTGAAACTTAACAAGTATGCGCGAGAATGCGTATCCACTGAAGCTACCATGTGTAAGAGGTTTGAGGATGGCCTCAACGAAGACATTCGAGTGTTTGTGGGCATCCTAGAGTTAAGAGAATTTGTAGTGCTCATTGGGAGAGCGTGCAAAGCAGAAGAACTGATGAAAGAGAGGAGGAAAGTGGCCAGCGAGTCACGAGACTTAAAGAGAAGACAGATAGGGAAAGTATACCTGTCCTCATCCAAGAGATCAAAAGAATTTACTACCCGATCGAATACTTCAATAGGGTATTCGAAGAGAAATAAGAATCAGCAGAACATGGCGTCTAAAGCCTAAACTACTTCAGTTGCAAGTGTTGATAGTGCTCGGCCAAATAGGCCGGAGTGTTCGCAATGTGGAAGACGTCACTTGGGCGAATGCCTAGTAAACGAGAAGGGCTGTTTCAAGTGTGGGTCACTTGACCACTTTATCTGCGAGTGCCTTGAGATGGACGAGAGAGAGAGAAAACAAGAGGTGAAAGCAAGCAGTGCTCCCTTGAGGGGTAGGCCTCAAAGGAACCCCGGGAGTGGGAATAGTAGTAGAGGTGCACTAAGAGAGGCCGCGATAAGGTCTGAAGGCAAGGTGCCAGCGAGAACCTATGCTATACGAGCTCGGGAAGAAGTAGAATCTCCAGACGTGATCACGAGTACCTTTTCTATTCACGATATAACTGTTGTCGCTTTAATTGACCCAGGATCTACCCACTCTTACATATGTATGGATTTGATACCTCTTATAAACATGCTAGTAGAGTCCACTAAGTTTGTAATAAAAGTGTCTAACCTGTTAGGCAAGCATGTATTAGTGGACCGAGTATGTAAAAATTGTCCTTTGGCAATTAGAGGCCCTTATTTTTCGGCCAACTTAATGTTGTTGCCGTTTAATGAATTTGATGTAATTCTCGGGATGGATTGGTTAACTTCCCATGGCGTTGTAGTAGAATGCGGGAGAAAAGTAATTCAGTTAAGATGTGAGGATGGAAATGAGCTTCGAGTTGGGCCAGATAAGTTAGATAACTTGTCTGTGGTAATATCGTCTTTGACAGCCGAAAGATATTTGAGAAAAGGTTATGAAGCTTATCTAGCTTTTGTGTTGAATACCCAAGTGTCCGAGTCGAAGATTGAGTCAGTACCAGTGGTTTGTGAGTTTATAGATGTCTTTCCGGAAGAGTTACCAGGGTTACCCCCAGAGAGAGAGGTTGAATTTGGTATCGAGTTGGCTCCTGGTACGACGCCAATCTCGATTGCACCTTATAGGATGGCCCCCACCGAGTTAAAGGAGTTGAAAGTGCAGTTGCAAGAGTTAACAGATAAAGGTTTTGCTAGACCGAGTTATTCACCATGGGGTGCTCCAGTGCTTTTTGTGAAAAAGGACTGGTCGATGAGGTTATGTATCGACTATAGACAACTTAACAAGGTGACAGTGAAGAACAAGTATCCCTTGCCGAGGATTGATGATCTCTTCGATCAATTGAAAGGAGCCACTGTATTTTTTAAAATAGATTTGAGGTCAGGTTACTATCAGTTAAGAGTCAAGGAACAAGGTGTACCGAAGACCGCTTTTCGGACGAGATATAGGCATTACGAGTTTCTTGTTATGCCTTTTGGATTAACAAATGCCCCGATAGTATTTATGGACTTGATGAACCGCATCTTTCGGCCATACTTGGATAAGTTCGTTGTCATTTTTATCGATTACATATTGATTTATTCGCATGATGAGAGTGAGCACGCGGAACATTTGAGAACTGTGTTACAGATTCTGAGGGATAAACAGCTTTATGTTAAGTTTAGTAAGAGTGAGTTTTGGCTTAATGAAGTTGGATTTCTAGGACAAATCGTGTTGGGTGACGGGATCAGAGTTGACCCAAGTAAGATCTCAACTATTGTGGAATAGAAACCGCCGAGGAATGTAACAGAGGTTTGTAGTTTTCTGGGGTTAGCGGGGTATTACAGACGTTTTGTAAATGGATTTTCTATGATAGCTACTCTGATAACGAGACTATTGCAGAAAGAAATAGACAGGAGAGTGTCAACAGAGTTTTAAGAAATTAAAGGCTTTGTTGACCGAAGCCCCAATTTTAGTGCAACAGGAGTCGGGTAAAGAATTTGTAATTTATAGCGACGCCTCCTTAAATGGGTTGGGGTGTGTACTCATGCAAGAGGGCAAGGTTATAGCCTATGCCTTGAGACAGCTAAAACCACACGAGAGAAATTATCCAACCCATGATTTAGAACTAGCAGCTGTAGTGTTCGCCCTGAAGATTTGGCGACACCATTTGTATAGGGAGAAATGTAGAGTATTTACCGACCACAAGAGTTTAAAATACTTGATGACTCAAAAACAGTTGAACTTGAGGCAACGTCGATGGTTAGAACTATTAAAGGATTATGAGTTGATCATTGATTACCATCTGGGAAAGGCGAATGTAGTCGTCGATGCCTTGAGTAGAAAGTCGTTGTTTGCCTTGAGAGCTTTGAACACGCAGTTGACCGTATCTAAGGATGGTTCGATCTTAGTAGAGCTGAGAGTTAGACCGACTTTTCTTCATGAAATCCGAGAAGCTCAGAAAAATGATGAGAAGTTACAAGCCAGGAAAAATCAGTGTGAGTTAAGTGTTGAATTAGATTGTCATGTTGGTACCGACGAATGTTTAATGTTCAAAGATAAAGTTTGTGTGCGTAAAGATAGTGAACTCATTCAGAAGATTTTACGAGAAGCACATAGTAGTAGTTTGTCCGTCTATCCAGGTAGTGTAAAAATGTATAACGACGTGAAGAAAATGTATTGGTGGTCGGGAATAAAAAGAGATATTTCAGAGTTTGTTTCCAAGTGTTTAGTGTGTCAGCAAGTAAAGGCTGAACACCAAGTACCTTCTGGGCTACTTCAACCTATCATGATTCCAGAGTGGAAATGGGACCGTATCACTATAGACTTCGTGACCAGTTTGCTTCTAACCCTGAAAAAGAAATATGCAATATAGGTTATTGTAGACAGATTAACTAAGTCAGCCCACTTCATACCAATGCGTACCGACTACTCCCTTGAGAAATTAGTTGACTTGTATGTTTCCGAGGTTGTGAGACTACATGGTGTACCGTTGTCTATTGTTTCAGATAGAGACCCGAGATTCACCTTGAGATTTTGGAAGAGGTTGCAAGAAGCTTTAGGAACCAAGTTGAGTTTCAGCACGGCTTTTCATCCACAGACTGATGGACAGTCAGAAAGAGTAATACAGATCTTAGAGGATATGTTGAGATGTTGTGTTCTTGAATTCCAAAGAAGTTGAGAAAAATACTTACCATTGGTTGAATTCGCTTATAACAACAGCTACCAGTCAAGTTTGAAAATGACGCCTTATGAGGCCTTGTACGGATGAAAGTGTCAAACGCCCTTATACTGGACTGAGTTGAAAGAGAGTCAGATTCACGGGGTGGAATTAGTCAAGGAGACTGAAGAAAGTTAAAGTGATTCGGGAATGCCTAAGAGCCACTTCGGATAGGCAGAAATCCTACGCGGATTTGAGATGAAAGGAAATTAAGTTCAAAGCTGGTGATAAAGTATTTTTGAAAGTTTCTCCGTAGAGGAAAGTCCTTAGGCTTGGAAAAGGGGCAAGTTGAGTCCTGATTTATAGGACCTTATGAGATTACAGAAGAAATATAACCGGTTGCCTACCGATTGGATTTGCCACCAGAGTTTGAAAGGATTCACAATGTATTCCATGTGTCTATGTTACGCTGATACAGATTAGACCCTTCGCATGTAATTGCACCAACTGAAGTTGAGATTTTTCCAGATATGACTTATGGTGAAGAACCGGTTAAGATCTTAGCTCGAGAGATCAAACATTTAAGACATAAGAATATATCACTTATGAAGGTTTTGTGGCATAGACATGCAGTGGAGGAAGCTACATGGGAACCCGAGGAGTCTCTGAGAGAGCAGTATCCAAACTTATTTACCAGTAAGATTTTTGAGGACGAAAATCCCTAAGGGGGAGAAATGTAACAGCCCGGTTTAGGGCCTAGTCAAAACAGTGGTCTCGGGACCACAAATTTGAAGTTAGAAATTATTTTTATTATTTTATGATGCTATAGTATGATTTTATTAGTGCATGAAAAATTTGGTGAGCTAATTTTAATGTTTTCTAGCCCGATTACGAAAAAGGACTAAATCGCATAAAGGGCAAAAGTTTCATTTTAGTACCTAAATGTATTAAACAGCTAGAGGACTAAAATTTAGGGTCTTTAAAGGGCAATTAGACCCTTGTGAAATAGCATAGCCGGCCATGGAGTGAGGGGAGACAAAATTGTCAAAGTTAGGTGAAGCTTAGGTCACCAATTTTGACTAGTTTCATTCTTTAATAAAAGAAAAAGAAAAAGAAGGAAAGAGCTATCATCTTTCTCCTTCATAGCCAAAAATATCAAAAAATATTTGGGGTTTAAGAGCTTGAAATTTTAGCAACTTGAAGCACTCATAAGTAAATGATTTTGATAGTTTCTCTTAATCATTTTTGCATTTTTAAGACCCTTGAAGCATGAGCTTTCAAATGAGGGTGATATCTTGCAAAATGGTCAAGATTTTAGGATTTTTCCATGGGTGTATTTGTGATGTTTATTGAGTTTTATGGAAGAATATGAGTCCTAGTTGTGTCATGAACAACTTTGGTGAAGGAGTTTTCATGGAAAACACCTAAAGGGACTATTTTGCATAAGTTGTAAAGTAGTTAATAAGCATGTGAAATATTGAGAATTTGAAGTTTCTATAAGAGTAAAAATAGTTCGGTTAGGCCCAAGATACAAAGAAATTCGATGAAAATCGATTTTCGAGCATAAGGGTAAAATGGTCATTTTGTCAAGTCTAGGGGCAAAATGTTCATTTTACCAAAGATTTGAATTTATAATTGCCTAATTGTAATTATTGACTAAATGAGTGTATATTGCTATTATAGATCAAGATTTTTTAAAATCGAGCCTAGACCGGCGCAAAGCCAAGCAATCCAAACAAGCCGACTAGTCAAGTACTTTTTGTAAACCGAGGTAAGTTGTATGTAAATAATACAACTACACTATTAATACTTGTATTCATATTTTCATTGAATTGATATTGTATGAGCTGATAAGTTATAAATTGAGAATGCCTTGTAATATTTGAGATAGTAGAAATATCCCGTTGAAACATTAGGATACGAACTGGATATTCGTGCCAAGGCATTCGGTGAATTGTGCGCAAGGGTAAGACATGTCTGGGACATGCTTTGGCCACATTATGAGAGCCAGTGTAAGACCATGTCTGGGACATGGCATCGGCATCAGACGAGGGCTAGTGTAAGGCATGTTTGGGACATGCATCAGCCATATTATGAGAGCCAGTATAAGACCATGTCTGGGACATGGCATCGGCGCAGAGATGAGTGCCAGAGTAAGACATGTCTGGGGCATGCATCGGCCTCGACAGAGATGGCCAGTGTAAGACGTGTCTGGGACACACATCGGCTAAGAGTTATGCTAGTGTAAGACACGTTTGGGACATGCATCAGCACACATATATGAGAACCAGTGTAAGACCATGTCTGGGACATGGCATCGGCAATATATCCCATGTTGAAGGTTCATAGAATATCCAGTAGTATTCCAAACGGTTCAACGGTGAAAGTTACAGTTTATTTTTAATAAAGAATGGATGATCATTGTTGTGAGAGTTACATGTACCTATATGATAAGCATGAGTAATGAGCTTAACTTAAAAAATGTGACTCGAGTAGACGATAATGAGTAAGTTAAGTTATGTTTACCTTTGAGCTATAAGCATGATAACTAATGGTGAGATTGTTGTTGTATACTTATTTGTATACAACTTACTAAGCTTTATGCTTACTCTCTTTCCTTTCCCTTTTCTTTCACTATCGCCAAGCCAGCTTAAGGATCCCTTAAAGTTAGAGATATCGATCACACTATCAGCCGCAATACTCGGTATAGTTTGATTTATATTTTTGAAGGTGGCATGTATAGGGCTAGATTAGATTGTTGTATTATGAGAATTGTTCATGTATTTTGGTTTAAGTCAAAAAGCCCTTCGTTTTGTACCAAGCCTAAAATAATGGCTATTATTCATTTTGATGAATGCATATAATGTTCTTTCTATGGATGAATTGGTGTCCACTGTGGCGTAATGAGCATATTGAAATGATCTTGTGTAGGTTATGCAAAATGGGTGACAAAATGGCTTGGAAAATAGCCTAGTTTGTCTACAGGGGCAAGACACACGCGCGTGTGTCTAGACCGTGTGTGACACACGGCTCACGCCCATAGGTGTGTGTTATAGCCGTGCATCCTTTGCACTTAAAACTTTAAAGCAATTTTAGTACATAGGCAGGCCACACGGGCGTGTGCCCATGCCGTGTCATAAAGTCAGTATGCATGTTAATGGTACAAGGGAAAGAGACACGAGTGGTTTTGGCAGAATGCCCAAGTTTTCAGACACGAGTTCGGGACATGGGCGTGTCCCTAACACACGGTCGTGTGCTCTATACCCACACGGGCGTGTGGAGCCTTGATGCATGAGATTTTCTAAGTTTTTCATGAGTTCTTGGTGGGGTTCCAAATCACCTCGGATGTACGTTTTGGGCCTCGTAAGCCCATATATGGGACAATTTGCATGTGAAAAGAAAAGTTTTAAATTGTTTGAGATTTCACGGCCCAGTTTTATATAGTTGGTTGAGTTTAAGTCAGGTAGCACCATAAACCCTATCCTAGTGTCGGATACGGGTGAGGAGTGTTACACAACGAGCCACTTAAGTTTCTAAATATCTTATTTAAGTTCAAAAATTCTTATTTTTATGCAATCCACTCCTCGACTCTTCTTTGAGTTCGAGTCCTTAGGAATTTCGTGTGTGACATTTTTATTTTTACGCCCTTGGCTTGTTGGAGTAGCAAAACTCTCACTCCTTTGTTTTATAGGCTTAGCTATCTTTGGTGTGGACGTATTCAAAAGTTGTTCTTGTCTTACTTCATTTGTGTCTCAAGGAAGTGTTGTTGTACTATTTTATCCTCCACCATCTTTAGAGGCATGCTTCTTGGTTCCTTATCCCAATGAAAGCAAAAAACATTGTAGATAAAATTTCCATTGTCCACAATGGTGAAGGTGCATAGAGAAAGTGTGTCAGTGATAAGGAAAAATCTAGTGAAATCATCCTAAATGGTTGGTAGTGTTAGGAGGTGGAGTATGACTGTAATGGAAGTTTTGAGTGAGTGTCAACATCAAGGGAGTGAGATACGAATTTGGAGATGGTCTCAAATGGGTGATGGAACCAAGAGTGTGAGATACGACAATAGTGAAGGTTTTAGACAAGTAATGACACCAAAGGAGCAAGGTAGGACTTGTTTGGACCTAATGCCCTTAGTGTAGTTTTTGTAATGGTATGTAATTAGGGAGAGCTCAATCGTGATACTATAGTGAAATGAATTCGTGCCTAAATAAGTTTATGATTAATTGGCAAAAAGCTAGAACTTAATTATAAATTATTTGAGCCATAATTATATATGCTCAATCGGTCACTCCATTAACTCGTTGAAACAAAAAATGAACGGAAATGATAAAGTCAGAGGAATGGATCACATTCACAAATGAATGTGTTTTCTCATTAAGTATAAAAATGACTTGAAAATTAATTTAAGGTTTTTGAATTATTATTTAATGAATTATAATTAAATAGTTGAAGTTAAAAAATATAACTAAATTAATTAGTCATTATAAATCCATTGAATAAGGAAATTAAATATATTTCCTCATAGATTCTTTTATGGTAAAGCAGAATTAGAATTGGGTTGAGAAAATTATTTAATTTGGAAATTAATTTATTTAATTCGATTGATTAAATTAATTAAGTAAATAATATTTATTTTAGGAAATAGAAAACAAATATTGGGTTGGATTAAATTATAAAGTGTTTAGTCATAAGTCTAGGAAGCACATATAATTGGACTCAATACATGACAGGCTCAATTCTACCCCTCATGAATATGAAGAGGCGGCAACCCTAGTAATATTTACTAAGGTGTGTCGTCAACCACTCTCCTAGTTAAACTAGGGGAGTGATTTCTATTTAATGAATATTATTTGTGTTATTCTTATTCAACTAGGATTCTTCTATCTCTCTCTATAAATAAATGGCAATGGAATAACTATTAACACACAAGTTTTATATATTGCTATTCTTCTATAAAGTAGTGAGAATTTATTTTCTAAGAATAAATTCTATTTTTCTAGGAATTTAATGTCTACCGATTTCTATTGAGAGAATTACTTTCTACTGAAACTAATTAAATCATTTACTGCTCTTTGTTTGGTTTGTGTTGCTTGAGCAGACACCTGGTACAATTCGAGGCACTACGATATCAGAGAAGACTTTTCGGTTGAAAGTCGAGAATGATACAACTTTATCTTGCACAAAGCACAAGTACTTTTTGAGAAAAGGTTTATTGCTATAAATATCACAAACTGGCTTAGTTTTCAAAATTTTAAATTTTCGTTGTAATTGAAAAAAGTTTTCTAAACAAGATTTTTCCAAAAGGACCATGGCCGAGGTCTTGGACGAGTGATGGCACCAAGGGAGTGAGTTATGGTTTGGTGGAGGTTTCAGACAATGAATGGCGTCAAGGGAGAAGGAAATGACCTTCTTTCATGGTTGTCTCATCTCAGACTCTTGGGAGGAGGAAACAAGTGTAAGAAGGTGTCGGAGGTTGTCCTTCGATGCACACTTTAACGGTTAAGTCAACTATCAAACAAGAATAAGTAAAGTAAATAGAAAATAAACTATAGAGAGTAATGTAAGAGTGATGTACTAGTCTTGCAAGCACGAAATTCCTTCAAACAATGTTTTTAGTCTCGAGTAGTAGCTTTTGCTTATGTGGGCCTTGAATTGTTGAGAGAGGGGATTCTAGAGAGAGAAGCTCCCCAAGTAGAGAAAATATAGAAGAATGAAGTGTGTGAATAAGTAGTCATTTGAGACTGAGTTTCGTGTTTGAATGTGTTATCCAATAGGAGAGTCCTTTCTATTTATACTAATGTTTTAGCGAGGCAAATTGCTGGGCATGTTCCACTCTCCAATTGGCTAAAGGTAAAGATACGTGCTTGCTGCATGGATCTAGTGCCTTGAGTGTAGTATATTCATTTGTAAACTTATAAATTTTTTTGAATAGATTGGTTAATAAAATAAATTCATTTATTACAATTAATATACTTTATATTATTTTCCTCAAATGGTTTTTGCACACAAAGCAAAATAGAGAAGTAAATGTTACTCATTGGTTGTCTATTGTTTAAACTAATACTAAGCAGTATTACGTGGTTGAACATGAGCAAACCGATTGAAAGACTAATATTTCCTTAGTCTAATCAGAAATGAGCAAACCAATTGAAAGACTAATATGTCATCTATCAAGTCCAATTGGGCAGATGCCTTGTCTTAGGCATCAGAGCGAATAACTCTCAGAAGATAGAGACATAGATATGACTGACTAGACTGATAGTACATCGGACAGGACCCAAGCAAAATAGATCCTAGATTATGGATTTATTCACTTGTGACGTTCATATTTTGGCACACCTAAATACTAAGTGGATGGTTGACTATATATGCGTGACTAGCACACTTTGATGTATGTAAAAGCTTGAGTTTGAATAGATGTAACACGAGGTTTATACAAGTGTACACAGTCTTTATCAAGTAATAAGTAAGTAAAAGAGTTATCATCTCCACAGTAACTATTATGTTATCAATTAATTGTAAAATTAAAGTTAACAATTTGGTGAGAAAAACACAATAATTTTTTAGTGGTGTGATGTAAAAATAAATAACTAAATGCAAAATGATCCCTAATGCAAATTAATCTAATATGATGAAGGAATAAAATGGATGAGATGGACTTAGCAGCAGAATTCACAAGATTTCAACAACAATAACATGAATAGGTTAGGATAATCATATCAATTAACTTAGTTCGTTCTCATTATGTTAATAATGTTTCAGAAAAATATTCCATGGCAACTCGATCTTTCATAACCTTGAAACCAATATTAAGTCCTTTTGGAATCTTTTACTTAAAAAACATGCATATTAATGATCATATTTAACTAAGGGTTTCTTAGAATTTATGTGAAGTAATAGGGACTGGAATTTAATCACATAAACCTAAAAGCTGTGCAAGGTAATAGAGGTCGGTCAAGTTATTACGAACCTTAATTTATTTCGGGTCGGATATAAATTAAGCATGCAGTTTTCAATTATTGTGTCTATTAGCCACCATCTAGGTCAAATTAAGCAACTAATTCTAATGCATTAAATCATATTTTAATAAATGAAATACATGCATAATTTTAATTGAAAACATGATCGACTGAGGCACAGAACATCATAACATGATTTAAATAAACTTTATTGAATTAATGCAATCATCCTAGCTAAACATAATTAAGCTACCATTATTGATGAAAAAACAATAAAGCAATTTGCAAACATATTGAATAATTAAGAAAGAGCAAAAAGGAAGAAGAAACTCTTTGATAATTGTGGTGACTAATCATGGAGTTTTCCTCCAATTCTCATAGTTGCTCTTCCATAAACTGCTCCTCAAGGTAGCCGGCCAAGAGAGTAATTTCTCAAGGATTTTTTGGCTAAGGGAAATATGGATGTTTATGCATGGAAAGAAAGAAAGTAAATGGAAAAATGAAATAAGAGTAAGGGATGAATGATGTTTAAAAAATGAGGAATAATTAAGGGATAATTGAAATGAGGAGTGGAGGTGAGTATTTATAGTGAAGAATGGTAGGTGTGTGTTACTAAATATAGCATGATGAATCCCTTAGGTTTCTCCTTCCTATGGCCGGCCATAATTTGTGGAGAAGGGAGTTATTTGGTTGCTTGATTCATGCATGATATCATGCTTCAATTAAAAAAGGGGTAGACGGTTTCTTGGGCAAAGTTGGTGAGCTATTTTTTTATTTATTTGTAAGTGTAAGGACCTTCAGTAAATCTCCCAAAAGTGAATTTGTGATCAGTCCAAATTCCTTTTCCGAAATTGGGCTTGTTCTCCATTGTTTGGACAGTTTGGTGACCTAATTATTTACTAAACTTGTCCATCAATTGACCCTTCTTCAATTGGATCAACTCAACTTGGCCCATTTTATATGTGTTTTCCGTCTATATGGACAGAACTTGGGCATGTCCATGCAGCTTTATTTGATAAATAAATTATGCACAAGTTCCTTTGTCCAACTGCATTATAAAATGTCAAGATCAATATGTAGCATAAAATAATTAAATTATGTACAAATTTAATGTAAAAATAGCATAAAATCACATTCTTCATTAAATCATGCTCATTATTGAAATATAAATAAAATTCACCCAATTAGTAATCAAATACTCAGGATTAATATTATTTTTAAAAGTGTCATAAACTATAAAAAAAACCTATATAAATTAGACTATACAATAGATAAGAAACCAAAAGCTAGTGCATTGGGTGTACGACTTCTGTAGTACGTAACATCATTCACAATAGTGGAGTTCATAGCCAAAGACATAGGCAAATGATATCCTCTCATTGGCATTACATGGTTGATGAAAAGTAAATGTGGCTACGAGTTGTTCATCTTTGTGATGAATGACTTGATCGCTATGTGATAGTGATTGTCTTTTCAGGAAGAGAGATGTAATGGTTACCATGAGATAAAATAGGATCATATTGAGAAACTGGATATTATCCCTAAGAGTTCAATGATATACTATAAGGGTAACACACTTATGAAAAGGTCATTAGATGAGCACTAAGTAGATGCTTTTGTAATGGTATGTCGTTAAGGAGAGCTCAGTTACTATACTATAATGGAATGACTTCATGACTAAATGAGTTTACAATTAATAGGCAAAAATCCAGAACATAATTATAAATCATTTTAGCCCTAAATTCATATGTTCAATCGGTCTCTCTGCTAGCTTGTTGAAACCAGAAATGAACTGCATGTTTGAATAGAAATGAACGAAATCAATAGGAAAAGAGAAATGAGAAACATTCAAGAATGACTATGGTTTTTTCCAAAATGGAAAAATGGAATCATTTGGAAATGAATGTAGGTTTTACCTTCTCTTTGTATAAATAGATAGCACCGGTAGGGCATTAAACACAACTTTGAGATATTGTTACTCTGTCCAAAATAGAGAGAATTTATTCTCAACTATCAAATATATTTTTCAGGAATAACAATTCTACCAGTTTCTATTAAAGAAGAGAATTTCTGTTTTCACCCCAAATAAAAGAGAGAAAATTTTTCTAGTTTTATATTTCGATTCAAATGGTTCAAGCCCACACTCAAAGTAGTTCGTGGAACGAGAATAGAAGAGATAATCGTTTAGCTGAAAGTCAGGAACAACGAACTTCTGCTAAGCTGAAAACACAAGTATGAATTTGGTTAGGGTTTATTACTATAAATATTACAAGCCGGTTTGGTTTTCAAAATGTTAACTTTGCGCTGTACAAGAAAACCATTTTCAAAATGGATTTTTTTCCAACAATTGGTATTAAGAGCCAAGTTGTGCTAGGTTTATAGTGTAAATCGAGACCGAATCTCTCTGTTCAACTAGTTTGATTGGTATTTTATAAGATGTGACATTCTTGTAATTATTCGCATGTTTAAGGGAATATATGGTAATGAATGTGATATTATATATTTTTTATATAATTGTTATATTTTGTCAATGATATGATTCTTAGGAAATAGACCGTGGACTATTACCTCTACGTAAGATTATTTTTTATATATAGAATACTTGTGAGTCGGATATAGACATAGGATTTAAATGTAAGTTTTTTTTTATAAAAGTAGTCCATGACGAGGAGAAGATGGAGCGATGGCGACTGAAGATACAAGGAATGCCTTATGGTGAAAAACTATGTAATTTTTTTTGTTTTAATTACTCATCCCTTTATATATCTATTTAGTAATTGTTAAAAATATAATTATGATATATATGTATGAGATGATCCACAGTTGATCGATTAAAGATAAGAAGTGTGGTAATGAGAAGGTGAATGAATAGGATTGGCTTTGACAAGGAAAGACTTGGTTTTTAAGTGGTCAAATATGACTCACCTCCCTTTCCTAGGACCCTACTTGGTGCACGGTTCACATTCACTTCTTCAATTTTTTCCCTTAAAAGAAAAATTGTGGAGAATCAAAATTGTTGATTTTTATAAATAAATGAATGTGAATATTATAAAATTGTCACAACATGTCATGCATATATAAGATAAGCATGTTATATAGTTTAGGGAAGAATGCCACATGTACTTGTCATGCATATATTGATAATTAATAATTGAAATTGGAAATTAGAAACCTTTCATGTTTTTAAAATATTGAGTGGGAGAAGGTCCCTAAACAAGGCTTACGACCTCCATCAATGGTTTCTTGTGATGGCATGAAATCGACCTGCCCCAAGGTAGACGTTGTCATGTGGATTTTATGAGGAGACTTCTTGAAAGTAAGTAGAATTTTCTTATGATCATATGATAGTTGGATCAGCCTTGTGGTAGGTATTATCATGCGATACATTAAAAAAATTTTGTCTTCAAAGAGGACAACTATTCACAGCATGCTACTTGGTGAGATTGTCCTAAGATGACTTATTTATGATGCATGATGCGATAGGTGTTGAGTTGATGGTTATATACTAAACACCATCTGGTTAAGTGGTTATACATTAAAGACCATCTAGTTAAGTAACTCCTCAAGGAGCTATGCTTAATTTAAAATGATGGTCAAATGTTACACGATTATTAGTACGTGTGAATGCCTATGGAATTAGGTTCATGAACTAATTGGATTGAAAATTAGTTGATCATGATCACCCCAAGGTGGCTTGATTTAATGGGTGTAGCAATTGTCATTGTAATGACTTACAAATGTTTTCAAGGTTTAATGTAAAACGCATGCATCATCTTAATGCATATCACAATGTTGCAAAATGTTTTCAAATATTTTTTAAGACAAATATATTAATATATGAATGTTTTATTTTCAATTCGAATATGACTCTAACTCCCTTATTGAACATACTCACTGAAAATAAACTGAATGAAAATAACAATAATGAATGGAAAAGAAACCTGATAATTGTCCTGAGTTGCGAGAAACTTAAAATAGTTTTTGATAAAAAGTTCCCACCGACCACTCAAGCTGAGGCTAGAAAATGTTGGGAGGAGTCTGATGAGATAGCTTGTTGCTATATGCTGGCAAGCGTGATCAACACTATATATTAACAACTGAAGAGCTGTAAGGCAGCCAAAGTGATTTGGATAAGCTAGAAAACATGTTCGGAGGCCAAGCTGCCTTGGCTTGACAATCTATTATAATTGGCTTGATGAATGCCTAAAAAAAGCTAGACACTCCGATCAAAGATCATATGATTACTCTTATGGGATATTTTGCTGAAGTAGCAGACAATGAGGCCAATTTGGACTAGAACACTCAAATTAAGATGGTGTTCAAAAGCTTGTCCAAGGATTTTGCTAGCTTTTGGGCCACATATAACCTTGGCAACTATCCGAAGAGCAAAAGCAAACATAGTTGTTGCTACATCCTCAAAAGGGAAGGGAAAGTGTGCTAAGAAAGGTAATGCTAAGGACTCTAGGCCATCACATGTGGGAAGGAAGAGAACTAAGAAGCCTAAAGACTTATCTAAGTCTAAATGTTTCTTTTGTAGTAAGACACTTCAAGGTAAACTGTAAAAAGTGGAAGGAATACTTGACTACCAAAGGCAAAGGCATGGAACTCTTAATGATAGAAGCTTGTTTAATGGAGGATTCAATAGATTATTGGGTCATTAATTCGAGAGTCACTAATGATGTTTGTGTTTCTCAATAGGGTTCAGGGGGACGAAAGATCATAGAGATAAGAATCTATTATTGCAAACCGAAAACAGGACAACTGTCAGCTAAAGTAGTGGGAGATGTACACCTTTATTTTAATAATTTTAGGAAGATTATTTTAAGAGACATTTTCTAGGTATCAAGTTTCAAAAGAAACTTAATTTTTGTTGCATTTTTATATAAAGATGACTTGACTGTGACTTTTAATAATGGAGTTATAATATCTAGAAATCGTAATCTTATCTGTAATGGATGGATGTCAAATAATCTTTATTTTATCAAACCAGTATGTACACACTGCTTGAGACTGAAATATCTAATAAAAGACTTAAAACTTCTTACTGTAATAAGGCGTACCTTTGGCATTTGATACTTGGTTATATTAACCAAGAAATAATCATTAAACTTGGTTATGTTAAGCAATCTTTTAATGCAAAAGGATCGAGGGCCGAAAAACCCCTAGAACTTGTGCACACTAACTTATGTGGCCCCATGAGTATCGGTGCAAGAGGTGGTTAAGAGTATTATGTAACTTTTATTGATGACTATTCCAGATATGAATATGTTTATCTAATGCACCGCAAGAGTGAAACCTTTGATAAATTCAAAGAGTTTCGTGCGAAAGTGGAGAAGCAACTAGGTTTACCATAAAAACACTTCAGTCTGATCAATGTGGAGAATATTTATCTGATGAGTTCTTAGGGTACCTCATAGAGAATGAGATTCTATACCAGTTAACCGTGTCAGGTGCTCTACAATAGAATGATGTGGCAGAGAGAAGAAATTGAACGTTGTTAGACATCGTACGTTCGATGTTAAGTTATTCGAAGCTACCAATCTCTTTCTAGGGATATGCGATATAAATGGCTTGCTATATTCTGAATGATGTGTCAACTAAGGTAGTATCGAAAATTCCACACGAATTATGGCATAGCAGGAAGCCAAGTCTAAAACATTTAAGCATTTGATGATGCCCAACCCACGTATTAGAAAAAGATGCGAGGAAGTTGGACTTACAAATAAAATTGTGCATATTTGTAGGATATCCAAAGGGAACAAATGGTGGTTTTTTTATAAGTCGAAAGAGAAAACTTTTATAGTGTCAACTCATGCTACTTTCCTTGAAGAAAGTTACATGACTGAATTTAAACCTCGGAGTAAATAGTTACTTGAGGGAATTTTAGGAAATATACAAAACCCTACAAAAACGATTCTAGAACCAACTCCAAATAATAGACATGCAAACGATTAGCAGCATAGGGTGCTTTGTCTCAATGGGAGGGTCTCTCATAGGCCTGAGTTCTTCCAATCTAGCAGAAGTGTTTCTAATACTGAGTATTCCAAACAAGAAGATGATGACCCATTCACATATGATGAAGTGATGCAGAGAGCTGATTCCAAGATATGGAAAATAGCTATGAAAGTTGAGATAGATTTTATGTATTCCAACTTAGTGTTGGAACTTGTAGACTTACCGGAAAGGATAAAACCCATAAGGTGAAAGTGGATTACAATAGGAAAAGAAATACATATGGGAAAGTAAAAACTTATGAGGCCAAACTTATAGCAAAATATTATACTAAAAAAGAAGATATCGATTATGATGAAACCTTCTCTCTAGTTTTCATGATCAAATCAATCTGCATATTGCTATCCATTAAGACGACTCTCGATTATGAGATCTGGCAAATGGATGTAACATCCCAGATCTGGAAAGTCTAAACTTTTCGCGTATAGTGGTAAATAGTCTATCTGGCTTAGTGTTATCTGCCCAAATGATTATTTTGACGTATACGTGTAGGCATAAAGTAACCGCCACATGAGTTAATAAATTTGATTTCAGGATATTCTGCTAAATTTAGGAGAAGTTTGTGTTAAGAGATAAAGAGTATGTATGGAATGAGTATTCGTCAAAAGTATAGTGTGCCTGATTTGTATAGAATACTGTGGTAGTTGGACTTTAAATAATCTGGTTAGAAACCAACTGTATAGCCTAGCCTGATAAGTATGATAAAGGGTACTTATTTATATTTCTCTCAGAAACTGTAGGCTATTAAGAAAGCAAGTTCTGAAACAGATGACACTTGTTAAATTCCACCAAGTAAGATGAGTCATATTTATATGTGAGAGATGACTTCTAAAATGGTTCTTCTCTCTTCTTCCTCTTCATTAAGTGGTATTTACTGATACCTTCCATAAGCTTGAATGTATCTTACATCAATGATCTAGAAGCTATGGTTCTTTTATGATCAGTGATTATTTCGCATCAGGGTAAGTATTTTAGCTCTGCATGTTAAGTTATGAGTAAATCTATATGTGGTAATTGAATAGTAAGACTGTAAGTATAAGGTTTTTGCATGAGATTGTCAACGATTGATATGATAAGTAATATGTACAATAGTAGTAATAGTGAAATCATGTTTCTAAGTAGTGGTTGTTGCTGGTTCGAGATGGATATCTGGATCTAGAGTCTATCGACCAATCTAACTTAGCCGAAGTCTATTGATTAAGTCAAATTGAACTAGCTTTTGCTCACTCTTAATTACAATTGGCTTGTTTTGGTTTTTATAGATTTGTAGCCCAGACCCAAGAATATGCTACTTTTCCCGTAAAACCTGTAAAAGTACTGTAGAGGCTTCTGTACTAGGAGTCAGGTTGCATTCCCCCTCCCCTCATTTAAAAAATGGGCAAATTAGTCCTTATATATTAGATCAAAGAACAAATTGATCGTTTCTAATAAAAATTTCATACATTTTTACTATTAAAAACTAGCGTGACTAACATAATAATTAGACAACAACACGCGAGGTGCCACGTGTACCTCATGCTGACGTAGGGGGACCAATTTTTAACAGTAAAAGTGGAAGAATTTTTTTACAAAAAAATTAGTTTGATCTTTGATCTATAAATACTGATTTTCTCATTTTTTGAGTAGAAAAATCAAAATGTAATCCGACTTCTAGTATAAAGACCTCCATGATAGTTTAACCTGGTAAGGCGTTATTTTACCATGAAAAGAAATGCTAAGGGTTTTGATATTAGTGAATGAGATATAAAATGAAGCAACTTCATGATGGGCTCCAAAAACTAGATTACGCTTGCATGTTGGTCATTGGATGTTCAATTTTAAAGCCAAAATGGATTGGGAGTCCCTATTGCAATACTTGTGAGCATTAAGCTTACCTATCATCCTGGGAAACATATTAAGTTTGACTTTGGCAACATTGGAATTGGGTCCTTGATTGTAATTAGTTGGTTTGTGTGCTTCTTGTGTTCTCTCCATCGTCATGTTAATAATAAAAGTAATATTAATTAAATATTAATTGATATGATAGTTTATTAATGTGAAATTAATTAATTTTATCATATCTTTCTACTTAAAAAATAACCTAATATATTATTTATAAATCTATAAAATCACTCAATATAATTGGATAAATTTAAAATAATAAAAATTAATTTTTAATTAAATAAATAATAAAAAAATCGATCAATTAAGAACTAGTATTTTGTATTATCCATGTTTACATGTTTTTTTTTAATGGTAAATAGTTAGCCTCCATAAAAACAAATTTAGAGGTAAACCTGCCACATGTTCCACAATCCCATCATCGGGAAACAAGCAAAAAAAACACACATTTAAAGCCTAAATAAAGAAAACAGAATGGAATGGAAAAACTTAAACAAGAAAGAACTGAAACATCATAAAAAAAACCTCCTAGAACAACAAGCTAAGAAACTAGCAAACTGTAACACCCCTAACCCATATCCGTCGTTGAAACAGGGTTACAGAACATTACCAAAACTTTCAAATTATTTTACAAATAATTATGTAAATTACTATTCATTAACCTAAATCATTTAAAACGTCCCTTAATTGGACCCTCGAGGCCCAATACGAGCATTAGAGTCGAGTCGGGACTTAATCGGGAACTCTGAGAATTCTTCACGAAATTTCAAAATTTTTCCAAGGTGCAGAGCTCACACACCCGTGTGGTCTAAGGGACACGCCCGTGCTACAAGCCGTGTTCGACTCCGTGCAACTCTCTGACTAGTGCACACGGCCATGCCACACGCTCGTGTACTAGACCGTGTGGTTAATTAATTCAATTCGAAATTAGGTGCAGGTTGCACACGGCCAAGACATACACCTGTGTTCTAGACATTAGTTTATGACCATGTGGTAATCATATTGTATACGTGTAACACCCCTTACCCGTATTCGACGCCAGAACAGGTTACAAGGCATTACCGAACTCACATCACAAGTAATCGTACAATTCCAAACCATAAATTTTGCGTCCAAATTAAAACCATTTACATTTAATCATAAAGTCCCTGATACGAGCCTACAAGGTCGAAAACGTGCATTGGAAATGATTCGGGACTAAACCGAGAACTTTAAAAAATTTTACAAAACTTAGAAAATTTTCCACTAAAAAGGGGTTACACACTCGTGTGGATATAGGACACGCTCGTGTGGGCAGGCCGTGTGGTCACACACGCTCGTGTCCTGACCCGTGTAACTCTCTGGCTTGTAACTCACGAACAAATTGAGATCACACAGCCAAGTCACACGCCTGTGTGCTAAGCCGTGTGGAATATAAATTTTCATAAAATAGGTGCAGACTTCACACGGCCAGGGCACATGCCCGTGTTTGAGGCAGTGCTGTCTACACGGTTGAGACACACACCCGTGTCTCTGCCCGTGTGCTCAATTGTAAGGATTCTGTTTCTCAAAATTAATGTGCAAGGGACAAACTGCCTAAACACATGCTCATGGGGCAAATTGTGTGTCGCACACAGCCTAGACACACACCCGTGTGTCTACCCATGTGGACAAAAATAAGGCTATTTATCAAGCCATTTTGCCACCCTTTTATGCACACACCTACATAACATAACATAGCACCAATCCAAGTATATACATACAACCAAACATCCATAACCAAGACATCAACACATCATTTATGAAAGGCATCACTATATGAATATATTTATAGTCGATATTAGCCCATTTTCAATAGCCTTATACAAAATGAATTTTTAACCAATATAAGCCAATACATTTGGCCAAATCAATTATGACACATAACAAAATGACCAAGTCCCCTATACATGCCATAACTTAAAATGTTGAATTCCTTAATACCAAAATATTTGTTGATAGTGTGAATGGATCTCCGACGATCTCCGAACCCAAGCTAGCTTGGTGTCACGATAAGACAAGGGAAAGAAAGGGGAGTAAACTATATAGCTTAGTAAGTTCATATGCAAATAATAAGTATCTTAACCACACTTTAATCATGCAATTTATATAATGTGAGATAACATAAATGTTACTAAAATCTCATAGTCATAACTTGCTCAATCACAACTTGCCAAGACTTTATCACTTATCGAGTTTATTACTTACGAGTTTTACGTACATATCTGCACCAACTCGTAACATAACCATATACACCGTTGAACACTTGGAATATTATCAGACACTCGAAAAATCCTGCACATAAATGCCATATATGGAGCTAAAGCTACCTCATATCTCATAACACATATGAGCTCGCTCGCGAGCTATTCACGGGCCTGCTCACACAAGCTGTCAGTCAAGACGTAGCTACCCAGTGCTGCTCACACAAGTTGTCAGGTATTCGCAACATATGCCAAAATACCCAACCACTGTTAGGACATACGAGACCAGCACCCGGATCACATAAACACATATACACATGGGTTCCTAGTGACATGTCACTCATATCCTATTCTATTCCTAGGGTTCAACTGGGATTCCTTGCTTGTCGAAACTTTGTCGAATACGTCCAGAGAGTCAATCACACAATTCATGCAATATTAAAACATTTAAAACATAAATATAACATTGCATTATTTACATACGAACTTACCTCGGTACAAAAAAAGTAGAATTGGACATTATCGTCAAAAACTTTGTTTTTCCCCTAATCTAGGTCTGAACCTCGTTTTTCTTGATCTATAATAATAAATTTAACTCATTTAATACTCACATTATTCAATTTGGCCCAAAAATCATATTATGGAAAAATTACATTTTTTCCCCTAATGTTTCACATTTTTACAATTTAGTCCCTAGGCTTGTAAAATGAAATGTATTCAATTTCTTCAAAAAGCCTGGCCGAACCATTTTCATACTCATATCAGCCCACATTTTCCACTTAATCACACTTTTACTACTCATTTTATAACTTTTACAAATGTCTTTTTTGACATTTTTACCGAAAATCACTTAGCAAAAGTTGTTTATCTAACACCAAACATGCATTTTCTACCATTATACATCAAAGTACACAAATATCTAACATGGGTAAAATTTTAAACTTCATATTTCTTTCAAATTAGTCGTTGAAATAGCTAGATTAGGTTACAAAGATCTCAAAAACATGAAAATCATTAAAAACGCGGCTAGAACGGACTTACAATCAAGCTTGAAAGCTTCGAAAACCCTAGCTATGTCTTCTCTTGTGATTTTCGTCCATGGGAGGATGAAATTGAGAAGATGACATCTTTTATTTGTTAAATTTTGTCTTTATTAGCCAAATGACCGAAATACCCTTAATGCCAAACTTTGAAATTTCACCCTACCGTGTCTATTTTTGTCCAACTTAAAGTATAATGGTCTAATTACCATTTAAGGACCTCCAATTTAAAATTTCATAGCAATTAGACACCTCTAGCTTCTAGAACACACATTTTACACCTATTACAAATTAGTCCTCTTAGTTAAATTGGACACCTTATCGATAAAATTTCTTAATGAAATTTTCACCACAATCATTCAATCATACTGTAGACCATAAAAATATAATAAAATAAATAAATATTTCTACGTCAGATTCATGGTCCCGAAACCACTATTTCGACTAGACCCAAAGTTGGGCAGTTACATTCAACTTGCCAAAATTTGAGATCGGGTGGTTTCATCTAAGCTATGGGGATGGATAAGATAGTCTCTACTTGGTCAACTTCGACAATATCCTGAATTACATCTTCTTTCCAAGTACCTTGCTATGGGTTAATTAAATCAACGACTTTGGTAAATCTTGCATCTATTTGCTTACATTTAACACTATTATCCCTAGGTCTAGGAATCCAAAGGTCGTTCCAAATATTCACTAATTCCCCATCTCCAATTCTCCAACTAAGACCCTTGTATAATAACCCTCTAGCACACAGTATGCTTCTCTAGGTGAGAGAAAGGTAAATTCCCAACCTAATAGATAGAAAATTAGTTTTTGGATAATAATGCGCCTTTAAAACCCTGGAAAGCAGAAAATTCCAAATACGCCAACTCTACTTAGCCAACAAATATATTAAACATAGAAAAATCGTGAAAACCTAAGCCCCCAATAGACTTTGGTGCACATAAATCTCTCCACGAGCTCTAATGAATGCCCTTTAACATTTTAGCATTCCTCCACCAAAATCGATTAAGCATGTTTTCTAACTTTGTACATAGCATAAATCAGAAGATCCTGTAACACCAATTTGATTAAAGTTTCCTTACCTCTCATAGATAAAAACCTCAAATTCCAACTTTCAATTCTGCTACGAAACATGTCCACATAATGTGCAAAAGCATGTTTTTTGTTACATCTGACTGTCATACGTAAATCGAGGAACTTTTTTCGGTTTGATGACACTCGAACTCCCAAAATAGAGGCCACTACATTTCTATCATATCTAGCCACATTTAAACCAAAGTAGATCAATTATTTGTCATAATTAACCTTCTGCCCTGATGCTTTCTCATATATCGAAATAAGTTTACAAACATTGTTAGCTCTCTCTTTTGAAGCATCCCCAAATAGCAAACTGTCATCCACAAAAAATAGATGGTTAATTTACAAAAGTCCTCTACCTATTCGAACTCCTCTTACCAAATCCTTCTTCTTAGCTTCAGCCAAAAGTGTTGAGAAGCCTTCAGCACATAGCAAAAACAAGTAAGGGCTAAGCGGATCCCCCTACATAAAACCCCTTGTTGGCACAAACTTGTCACTTAGACACCATTGAATCCTACTGTGTAAGAAACCGAAGCCACATATCTCATTATCAAAGTTACCCAACCAACGTGAAACCCTAACTTGAGCATCATTCCTACTAAAAAGTCCCACTCCACCCTACCATATGATTTGCTCATGTCCAATTTAAGGGCAAAGCTTCATTTTCTACCCCATCTCTTAGTTTTCAATGTATGCAGAATCTCGTAAGCAATCAAAATATTATCAGAGATTTGTCTGTTCGGAATAAAAGCACCTTGCGCCTCATTGATACATGCATCCAAAAACCCATTCATTCTATTCATGATGGCCTTAGCAACAATCTTATATAAGACATTACAAAGACTAATAAGTCTAAATTAAGTAATGTTTCTCATATTACTAACCTTAAGGATCAGGATAATATGCGTGATATTAATTTCCTCCACTACAACATCACCTTGAAGAACAACTAGACAATAGGTAAATACCTCCGGTCCCAAAATATACCAAAATATCTGATAGAACAAAACTGGCAATCCATCAAGCCTAAAAGCTTTAAGGGGGACCATGCATTTCATCACAAACCAAATCTCCTCCCCGTAAACAGTTTTAATAATTCAACATTCATATCATGCGAAATGCCAAGTTACACCTTATCAAAAATGGCGTCCACCTCTCCCTCCTCCAATACCGTGAAAAAATCATGGAAATAATTTTAAAAAATGGCTAAAAGTCTATTTTCATCCTCAACCCATCTTCCCGCATCATCCTCAAGACCCCTAATAGAGTTATGTTGCTTTCTTCTTGTAGTTGGTTGGAAAAAAGTAGTATTACGATCCCCATGCTTCAGCCAATTAATACGTGCCTTTTGCTCCTAATAAATTTCCTGTTTGTCCGCCTCATCATTTGGTTCTTTCGTTACTAGCACGCGTAATCTATCCTCCAAGTGCTTCTTACAAGCCATGCGATATTGTTTCAGTTTAGAACTCCAATCCATGGGTCAATGTCCCAAACCATTTAATTTCTCGGGTAAATTTTTTGAAACAGAGCCCCAATACTCTTAGATAACAGTCTCACACTCACCCTCCAAACACTAATCAGCATTAAATTTGAATCTCCTCTAACCCATCCCATGGTTTTTTATATCTGGATTTTTTGTTGTCACTAAAATCGGACAATGGTCAGAAATGGAATGTAATAAGTGATTGACAAAGACATCAGGAAATTGACACCACTACACCGCATTTTCTATGCCCCGATCAAGTCATTCCCAAATATTTGCTGTTGTAAATTTACCCCCTCCCAAATGTACCATTTCCCATTGTAACCCAAATCACTAAGATCACAATCGGCCAATGTAGAACAAAAAGCTTCCATTTGGCTTTCTGCTCCAATTCAACCACTCGATTTTTCAAAAGATAAAGCAATTTCGTTAAAATCACCCACTACTAACCACGATAATTTTTTATCCTGACCTAGCTTACAAAGAAGATTCTAGGTAGAATCTTGTAAACGTTTATCAAAATGGCCATAAAACCCAATAAAGCGCCATTAAATTCCACTATGGTCCTTGTGCACTTCCATATCTATATGGTGGTTAGAAAAACTTCGTAGAATCACCACCTCATGTTGCTTCCACCCTAA
Organism: Gossypium anomalum; assembly: GCA_025698475.1. Taxonomy (NCBI): domain Eukaryota; kingdom Viridiplantae; phylum Streptophyta; class Magnoliopsida; order Malvales; family Malvaceae; genus Gossypium; species Gossypium anomalum. The sequence continues at coordinate 50,076,360 of CM046963.1, forward strand.
ACACAACCCACCTTTCGAACCATCAGCTCCAACTTCTATTCCATTGTGAAATCCACATTTCCTTCAGAAATTTTCCATCTTCTCACACTTATTTTTTTTTTCCATTAGAAACGAAATTTAGGGATGAATGACTCTCAATTTATTCCTGAGATGATAAACTACTTGCAGATTCCCCAGTCCACGGACATTCCAGCTTAGTATTTTCATAATGCCTAGCTGCCCTATCTAGCAAAGCCAACCAATAATTCATCAATGCCTTTAGACACATCTGTTTTTCAAATTGTTCATTGTCATTTCTTCCCATTATCTGAGTGAATGGGGTTGTTTTCACCATCAGAACCAAAGTCCATAAACCCAGCAACCATAACAGTTCACCACTCGGCCCAATACCATCATTACAACCCCTAGTAAATCCAGAAAGAATCACCTCATTGATAATCAGATTCCTCTGATTGATATTACCCCTCGAATTATGTGTTGAGACCATAAAATTATGTAACGTTGATTCCTTTTCCTTTTTCGCATATTGCAAATCCATACAATCTAGCTAACGCAGCCAACGGCTAATTTTCACCTGTCCTCCCCTAACTGTGGCTCATAAAGTAACATCCTAACCAAACACAATTTTAGACGGGTCAACATGAACCCTCACCAAACAAACACTTTCCCCATGTCCAAGCTTTCCATAGATAAAGCAAAAGAGTATAAGTTTTTCATATTGAAACTGAGCATAATACAATTGATCACCCATCTAAACCTTTTTCCTCCTTTCAAGGGCCAATCTCACATCCAATCACACCTTTATTCTCATATACCGTTGCAACCCTAAAGATGGAATTCGTGTATCAAATTTCATGAACTCATCCAAGAACGCACCAAAACATTTAGCCATTGTTTCTGACATAAGACTCGGAGGCAGATCATGGATTTGAATCCAAAACACATCATAATTCGGCGGGATTGTGAGTGAATCTTCTTTCATTTGCAGTTTATGCAGTAATAATAAATGGTTGTTAAAAAACCACGAAAGACCTTCTAGAACTCTGTTCATATCAACCACATGAAAGAACTTAAATAAATAGTGTTTCTCCCCTATACCAGTTATAGCAATACCTCTAATGGGATGCCATAAATTAGCCATAGTATTTCGAAGAGATGAAAAATGAACCACGCTATCTGTCAAATAGGTTCCAACTAGAGAAAACTCCAGATCTCATTCCATCACTTTGGCATCCTCCTTGAAAGCATCCTCTTCCTCATCCGAAAGGTGAAGATTCGCCAGATCATCATCTATTGAGCACCAATCGAAACCGAAAACCAGAATGACCTAAAGAAAACCACAAGAAACTAGAAAAACAAAACCGTGACAAAAACTGTGCTAGAGAACAGACTTAGTTGTTTTATTTACTTATTAAAGACATACCTAAAATGTTTAATTGTTTACATGCTTTTTTAAATCTATAAAATTAATAATATAATATAATGGGTTAGTATTTGGTAAGTTGGCAGTGTATTTTTTTTATTCCATAAATAACCTTAAAAAATTGTTATGCGTCTCGTTTTTTAAAATATTTATTTTTTAATATTTTACTATACCCCTATACTAATAACGTATTCATTATCTATAATCTATAATAATATATAAATAAAACCACGAGTTTGAAAAAAACTTTTAAGAATATGTTTTATTTTTTAATAATAGAATTTTGTATTTATTTAAACTACACAATTGTGTATATTAATTTATTTATTATTAAATATTTTTTAAAATTAATTATAATTTAATTAGTATTAGATTTATATATCAATTAAAACTAAGATTTATGATTATAAATAACATTCAATACTTAATCTTTTTCAAATAATAGCATCTGAAAAATAGTTGCATTATTCATGCAACTTCACAAGTATAAAACAAAATTTAAAGGTTGAAGATGAAACATTTTAGTGCCCGGATCAAAATCATTTTTAAGATGGACGATAGGTTTTGTTTTCTCAAGTTTGCTTTATATAATAATGATAATATTTGTTTGTCGTTTTGATTTTATACTTTGTACCATCAACTTGACGTGTATTGTGATTTAGTTGAATCCAATTATTATTAACTATTTTCATTCAAAACTATGATCTATTTGAGATGAGTTGAAAGTGAGTTACAATAAAAGCTGAGTTTTTTATTTAGTAACAAATGAGAATGGTTGTCTTGAGTGACATATAAAGAACGTGTGGGAAGTAACAATTAGACATATATTTCAAAAGTATGCAAATCAGGTAGCTGATTCTATGGCGAAATTAGTAAGGAATGAGCGGCCTGATCAACCGGTCCTAAATTACGAAGGCTACTTCAGAGTGAAATTTGTAATATTGGTTGCTTTATCTAATGTGTACATAAGGGAGGTATAAAGCTCTTTAGCCACATTTTCATTTCAAAAAGGAAATTAAAATATATTTTTGTTTTAATTATTTTTAAGAAGCCCAAGTTTTTTAATTTATTTCATATCATTTTTATAATACAATTAAATGATATATCACTTATGAAAATAAATTATTATAAAATTGAAAAATATATAACAATAATTTCAAACAATTTGAATTTATTTTTTAATTAATAACATTGCAAATAGAAAAATATTTAAAATATGAAATGTTAAAAAGTAGTTTTAAAAATTGAAATTATGTTTTAACGCTAAATTTTAAAATTAATAATTAATTTGATAATTTTAATACATTAAAATCTTAATTAATTTTATCTATCATTATGAAAATTAAATCAATTTTCATTTATTGAAATTCAATTTTTAAGATATTTACATAAATTTTTAATTTTAATAAGTATTAAAACAATCCATATTCAATTATAAGAAATAAAAATATTTCATTAAATAATAAATACCGAAAACTAATTTTAAGTAAATTCGGCATGAATGAGTAGGTTATTTTTTGATAAACTGGTTTTAACTCTTGAACCCAAAGAAATTGCAGTTCAAGATCATTTACTAATAACAATACATTTTGTTAAAAATATTCACTCTTGTATAACTAAATTTTAATTTGCTAATGAAAAAATAAGTTACCTTGTAATCACTAAATTTTAATTTGACGAAAGCCTCACGTAGCACAGACATTGCCTGACATGTATTCATCATCTCACCACCTCTACCCCTCACAATTCACACACCTCCATTATCTCAATCACCTTCAGCACCCAACCAACATTAAATCCCAAAACACAATTCCCACACATCATACACAAAAAACCCAAAGCAATAATAAAACCATGTTAGATTTGTTTTGGATTTCATGATTTTCTCAGTTGTTCTTCAGTGAAATGTAAGGGGCTCGTCAATATTTTTTGACGGAGAAGACATGTGATGGACGGCGACGGTTAGGGTTTTCTAAGGGATAAAGAGAAGAAAACTGGAGGCCACGATTGCTTTGGCCGAAAGAGGTGACAGGCAATGGAGACTTTGAATGGCGGCTAGAGTTCGTGAAAGGAGGAGAAAGAACAAAGAAAGAGAATCAAATCAAAGGACATGGAAGACACGAGGTTTAAAAGCAATATTTTTACCAATTGAGATTTCTGTCATGCCTTTGATGTTGAGTAACAGCTGAGTGACTAAAATGTAAATGTTACAAACAGGTAGTGATACAAGCTAAATGTCGTAGGTTGAAGCAAACACTTCCAAATGCGCAATACCCTGATTCAACATTGCTAACCATCATCAGCTCACCTCTATGTTAAGGCATCAGATAAGATAAAGAGCAAGTTATGGTACTGAATGACCGATATGTGACAGTCAATCAAATGAAATGATATTGATTCATTGACCAGATTCTAAGAGATTGATTGAGCACTGAAATGTTTCAACTCAATCCACACACACCAACAAAGAATTTCAAACAAGCCCCTAGAATACAATTTTGAGTAAAACCTCATCTCAAAGCAAGCAAACACATTCCCTAAAAACCAAACCCTTTATCCACCATAAGAAACTTAAAACTGATATAGCTAGAATTCAAAGGCAACCAAACCTTTACTGACTGTACAAAGACCGGCTCCAACAAGCTCACTCCAGTTATTAGCCTCCAAAAAATGAGAAAAACCCACGCTTTTTGGGCTCCTCCTCAACCATAACAGCCTTCATGCTATCCTGCTCAACAAGCCTCCAAGCGGCTTGCTCGAAGGCCAACCCAGCAAGCGTGGGAGGCTTATTCAGAACAAGTGGGTACCCTCTGTTGGTGCTTCTGATAACCTCGGAATCCTCAGGAATTACCCCCAACAATGCCAACCCCAGCATTTCTTGCACATCCAAAACCGACATCATATCTTCTCCCTTTATCATATCCGTCCTCACTCTGTTTACTATCATCTTTATATCCCTTATCCCATCACATTCTAACAGCCCTGTCACTCTATCCGCATCCCTTAAACTCGTTATGTCCGGCGTCGTCACCAAAACCGCCTCGTTTGCTGGCGTTATTGCCGTTATGAACCCTGCGTCAATCCCCGCCGGACAATCTATTAGTATGAAATCCGGTGACCCTTCCTCACGCGCTTTCAGTGCGTCCACTAACCAAACCAACGCTTTCCCACCGAATCCAATGGGGAGCTTCGATCTGGGCTTGGAAATGCAAAGCAATTCGAAGTTCGACCATCGCTTATCTCTTATCAATGCCTGGTCCAGTCGGCAATCGCCATTGAGTACCTCCACGACCGTATAGTTCACGCGATTCTCCAGGCCTAACAGGAGGTCTAGGTTACGGAGGCCAACGTCGGCGTCGATGGCCACTACGGAGAACCCCAGACGAGCTAAGGAAAGACCCACATTGGCGGTGGTTGTGGTTTTTCCGACCCCGCCTTTTCCGGATGTTATAACGACGACGCGTGGGGTCTCACCGGCCAGCTCAGGCTTTCTATTCCATTGAAGGACAGAAGAAATGGGGGCGGGCTTCGATTTGGGGTAGGGTTTTGGAGGTTTTAGGCATTTGGGGTACAAAAGGGGGTTGAGCGGAGAGTCGAGGAGAGTGGGCTTAGGATTTGTGGAGAAGAGCTGCAAGGAGAGCATTTCTATTTTAGGGTTTTAGGAGGAAGGAAGAGGAAGAAGGTGGAGATGGAGATGAAAAATCATTCGATTGGAGACATTAGCAGAGAGAAGCACAGCAACAAATGGAAAGAGAAGAATGCCATCAAAAATCAGAGCATGGAATGGTATTTGGGCCATTTGGGCTCTGAATGGGCCTCCGTTCAGATTTAGTTGGGATTCAAATCCTTCAACAAAAAGGGGTAAACTACATTAGTAGTCACCCAACTATGGTATTTTTTTTCTTAGTCATCCAACTATGAAAAGTTACAAAATGGTCACTCAACTATTCAATTTTATCTTTTTTGGTCAACCCACTATCTTATATTTTTGGGTGTTTTCATTTTTAAGTTAGCCAACTGGTGACAGAAAAGGACAATTGAATAGTTGGATGATCATTTTGTAACTTTTCATAATTAGGTGACCAAAAAAGAAACAATCCATAGTTGGGTGACCTCTGTTGTAGTTTACCCATAGAAAAGATCAGTTGGGGGCAATGAGAGGGAGAGGCAATCAATCCATCACGCAATAATTGCCAAGTGGCGTGACATCAGCCGTGACACCGCACCCTCCACAGTTACCCAATCCACTCACAATTAACAAACCCCCAAGAGAAAAAGTCATAGAAGATCAATGTTACCGGTTACCCCCTCATGGTTCATATGTATATGCCACGTGTCCGTATATCGTTGGCTGGTCACAACCATTTCCATCACCCTCCTTTCCTCCCTGGTGGTTGTTTTTTTTATATCCTCTTTTCCACTTTCTCTCTGATTTTCTACAGATCCAAACACGCACCTTTTTCCTTCCTTTCCCATTTTTGTCCATACTACAACGACTCTTGGTGGAGGACCCTTTTTCTCTCTTAATATTCGTCTTGATAAGGTTTGGTTCATCTATATTTTATTTATCTCTTGGTTTTCTAGGCAGTGATTTTCCTCTTTTGATTGACGATAGGTATTTGGATCTGATGCCGATAAATGATTTAAAGTTATTTATCTTTATTAAAGATGGCATTTTCTTTCCCATTTCGGTAATGGTACTCTGCTATTTACATCTAAATTTAGGGTTTTAGGACAAACAATTGGACAGACTCGGATGCACCTTCTGTTTGGGTTACCAAATATAGGAAAAATGGAATTTTAGATTGGAAGTAAGTCAAATTTCACAGTAAAAGTAAGAATTTTATTATTATAAATTTGAATAAAGTTGTTTTTATCCTCTTCATCCCTTTTTTGGGCGTTGGGATCAGATCATTTTGGGGGTAAAATTGGATGATATTTTAGCAAGTTTGACTTTGTTTTGCTCTTGAATCACAGTCCTAGTGAACTGTGTGATGGGTTAGGTTTCTGGAAATTTACTTCATGCTCGCTTATACTATGTTCTCATTGATATTCATCTGAATTTTCAATTTTAACTTCCTAATGGATATTTTGTCTGGCTCTGATTTACTCTCAATTTACACACTGAGACTCCAATTGTTAAGTGCTTGGGAAAGGCTGTATGCTTCATTCTAAATACATGCTAGTAATTTGTCTCACCATTACCATCAATCTTTTAGTTCATCCAACTTTACATATTTGTATGATTTAAGTTCAGACTTTGAAGTTTGGTTGGATGTTTTAATGACTCATATGTTCTGCTTGTTGACTGCAGTAGGGTAGGCCATGTGAGTAACGCTTGGGCAGGGATAAGGATATTGGTTCTGTTAGTGTGCAGAAGATGGGAAAATGCAAGGGTTGTGGGAAATTAGGGAGGACGCTGCCAAGGGATGGGCCTGTGAATGCTTACTATTCATCTCTACTGTGTTCTCCTGTTGTGTCTGTTTGGGATTGCATTGTCCGCAAGATGAGATATTCCTATAGACCTGAGTGGGTGTAGTAGTCTTGGTGTTATATTAGTTCTTAATAAGACAATAAAATTAGAAATAGGTAGCATCAAAACTTTTATTTTAGGGAAAAGGCTAAAAAGTAAAAAAGAGAAAAGCTTTATAGGGAAATGTATATGAGTTAGAGGAACCTGTTAAAGCAAAAACTGAAGACTGGGTTTTAAAGCATTTTAAGTATTCATGGATAACAAGGCATGTAACAAAATGCAAACAGTAGTGAGTAAAGCGAAAAAGAAGCAGGTGAAGGATGAGTTGGAACGTATTAAACAGGCTGAGAAGAAAAAGAGGCGGTTGGAGAAAGCCCTTGCTACATCCGCAGCCATCCGTTCTGAGCTAGAAAAAAAGAAACAGAAAAAGAAGGAAGAACAGCAGAGGCTTGATGAGGAAGGTGCTGCAATTGCTGAGGCCGTCGCTTTGCACGTCCTACTTGGTGAAGACTCTGATGACTCCACTAACATTATGCTAAACAAGGAAGAGGGGTTCAACTGCTGGGGTTATGGTGTATATATGGATGGAGAGAGGGCCTATCTTCCCCATCAACCTCACCCAAACTGTCAAGGCTGGGTCTCAAATGCATATAGAACTGGGGACGGTGACTGGTCCTTCTCATATGGAAGGGAGGTGCAACCACCATTTTTGGAGAATGGAGGGTTAGGAAGTGGCGGACTTTCAGTTGGTCTGATTGCAGCACAGGCTATTTCAGCACTCCAAATCACAGAGGATGCAAAGGTCCTCCACTGAGGCTAGACAAAGCGTTTTGTTGTTTGGTCATAATTCTGAATAAAAATGACTCTCTGGTATATGTATATGTATATGTATGTGTCAGTCATATGTTGTGGTTGCTGCTTCTGTGTATCGAACTATCCTATCCTGCTCTCTCCTGTCTGTTAACCATACTATCAAATGGTCTGTTTCTTGATGGTTTTCTTTTTCCCTATCACTGATTTTGAGGCATGAATGCAGTTAGTCCCACCATCTAAATGCCATTAACACAGATGTTTGAATGTTATTATTATATTTCTTTTATTAATCTTTGCCTGCAACTCCACCGAATACCAACCTCGTTACGCTTCTACCTTGATGAAAAACCTTCTTATAGTTCCAAGTTTTATTTCACGATTTGGACATGTCTCTGTTTTTTTCTTATGTAGGTCATTGTGATGGATATTAATCTATGTTAGATTATCATTACCGAATTTAGATAAATGGATGTTTAAGTTTATATGTATTTAGACAACTATTTGTCTAGACTCATTGGTTCGAAATCTCTACTATAATACACGGTTGAAAATTTACTTAAAATTCATTTTTTTTATAATGTAAATTACATTATTATGAGGGTGTTTTTCACTTTTTTATATTTTTAAAAATCATTAAAAAAATTACAAATAAAAATATTTAATCCAAAGACCTGGTTAAATATTCAACTTCACAATTACAATCAAATGATTCAATCAAAGTGCCATTTGATTTTTATATAAACTTTTAATATTTGTTACATAATATTTTTATTCACATCATGGGTTGACTATAACTTAATATATTAAAAAAATAATAAAAATCTTAAAATTTTATTAAAAAATACTAAAAATGAAAGTTTAAAATGAACCCAGGGAAAAGAACATCTAAGCTCACATGAATCTCGACAAATAGTTGTCTAGATTCCGTTTTGAATGTGATTCAGAATATTATAAAAATTCTTAAAAATTTATAAATAATTATAAAATTTTATTAAATTAATAAAAATATTAATAATTATTTTTAAAAAATAGAGTATAAAATCATAAAAATGCCTAAAAACAGGGTCCTCATCAAAATATCTCAAAATATATATAACTTAAAAGAGATCTCTGTGTTGATTTTCATATGAGTACATGGTAGGGAAATACAAATTATAAAAATCAACATCAAATATCTTTAAACATTTTCTTCTTTCTTCTTTTTGAGATATTTTGATGAATGCCCAATTTTTAATTTTTGGGTTGATATATCTTTTTCCCTTGAATTTGTTAATTTGTACTTAGTTGGTACTTTTTTTTTTCTAATTGGTACCTAAACTTATATTTCGTCTCTCAGATTGTTACCTTTGCAATAACATCTCTAGTTTGAGTTGGCGTGACATTGGTACAGTGACACATGATAGTTTCTCAGTATGTCACATGTCAAATATAACTTAAAATAAAAATATTTAAATTTTATAAATTAATAGAAAACGTATTTTTTTCACATTTTCTATATTTTTAGTTTTTTAAAATAAGATATGAGTTTCTTAGGTTATTTTTATTTTGAAAATTATATAAAATATAAATTTAAAATTTTATAAAAATATAAAATATATACAACTAAATATATGGATACATAAAGCTTAAAATATTTTGAAATATATATAAAAAATTATAATATATATATAAATATATAAAAGAACTAAAAACACATCTAGAATGAATTCGAACAAATGGTTATCCAGATGCATTTGAACTTGGATAGCTAATGTGTCTACGTTCATTCTTCACGTAAAAACTTTTTTATTAATTTATAAAATTTTATATTTTTTTATTTTAAAATAATAATATAAATAACATGATATTTTATAAAAAATTAAAAATATATAAACTTGCTAAATGTATATGGAATAAGTTAGAACAAATAGGTGTCTAAAATCAGATGTATTTAGACAATTATTTGTCCAGGTTCATTCTTGATGTGAAAAAAATATACTTCTTATTATTTATATATTTTAAAGAGTTTTTAATTTTTTAATTTAAATTTTTCATGTGGCGTACTTAGCGGCTACCACGTGATACCACCGAATTGGCTATTTGTAAACTAACGATCTTAGTACAGATGTACCAGCCTGGTTGATGGAATGCATGTTCAGGTACTAATTAGATCCCAAACTAAACATAAATGGTATAATGATTTTTTTATCCCTTCAACTGTACAAAAAAAGTAATTTTAGCCCTCCATTTAAATTTTCACATCTTTTAGCACTTAAACTTGTATTTTTTTCAAAACACTCTAAAATGGATGGAAAAGTTAACATTTGTTAACTTTGTTGATGTGGCATACATATAGATTACCACATAGACGACACATATGTTGGATATGGTGCCCTAAGTATAGTATATTCGTTTTTAAATTTGTAATTTTTTTGAACAGAATGGTTAATAAAATAATTCATGGATTATATTAATATTCTTTGTATTATGCCCTCATGTGGTTTTTGCATGCAAAGCAAAATAAAAGCAAATATTGACTCACTAGTTGTCTAATGTTTAAACTAATACTAAACGATATTACGTGGTCGAATCATAATACGGAAAGACGACTTACATTAGTAGATGAACATAAACATATCATTAGTCTAATAAAAAAATGAGCAAATCTGTAATAGCCCATTTTTAGTGATGTCGGAAACAATGGTTTTGGGACCACAATTTTGATGGTTAAATTATTATTTTATTATTTATTTAATGCCTACAAGGTTATATTAAGGTCGTATTAAAATTTTGTTAAGAAATTTTGAAGTTTACATAGTTAATTAAGTGAAAATGACTAAACCGTAAGTTAATTAAGTGAAAATTACTAAACCGTAAAAAGGGTAAAAGTTGAGTTCTATTAGTTAAAGGGATCCAATAGCTTTGAAATCTTAAACTAAAGGACTTGAATGGTAAATATGCCATTTAAGGTGATATTAGATGTACATGGGCATGGTTTAAATGAAATTATGATAGTTTTTAAAGGTTAAAATGGTAAATGATCAATTAAAAGAAAATTAAGTAAGAAAAGATGAAAATAAAGTGATCATCTTCAAGATTTTTTCATTTTAGAACCTAAATTCACCATTGGAGAAGAGAAAAGCTTTGGTTTTGATTTCTTCTTGCATGGTATGTGTATTTGATCCCATTTTTAATGATTTTTAGGTTTTTGGGTTCTTAATCTAGCTAGCCTGGGGGTTAATTTGCAAAACTCTTAAAGGTTGAGGGACTTTTCCATGACTGTTTTTTAATAGGTTTTGATGTTAGTTGATAGATTATGAGTCCTTGTGGAAAACTAAATAAGTTTTGTTAAATGATTTTTGATGAGTTTTGAAAATAAGGATTAAATGATTTTATTGCGATTTGTTGATAAATGTGAGTTTCGTTAAGGTCCCTTGCATCATGGGTTAAGTTGAATTTAGATTAAAATGGTTAAATCCTAAGTTTTGAGCTTAAAGACTAAATTGTGAAAAGTTTAAAGACTAAATTATGAAAAGTTAAAATGTTAGGGGTAAAATTTTATTTTTTTTTATAAATATGAATTATGGATTAAATTGAATTATATGAGTACTTAATTGATTGAAAATATTTATTTAGATCAAGATAAACCACATACGGACTTCAATCGAGGAAAAGCAAAAGCTTTGGATTAGCTCGACTAAACTACTATACCCTTAATTATCGAGGTAAGTTCGTGTGAACTATAATCGTTTTAATGTTATCTAAATTAAATGTTTATTATATTGTTTTAATTCAAATGAATCAATATACAAATGTATTCATGATATGACAAATTGATGGATATCGAGTCCCAGTTGAACCTTAAGAATTCTTAAGATACAAATGACATGTCATTAGGGATTTCATGTTTCGAGTGTTGGTCTTGAATGTCCTACCGATGGCTGAGATCCTACATTTGTTACGGATTCTCCACAGCTCGTGTGAACAGCATCGTGTAGCGTACATTCCGACCCACAGCTTATGTGAGCAGGCCCATTTCACAGCTCTTGTGAGCATTGATGTAAAGGAAAGGTTACGACTATATGTAAAGGCATACAATGTGTGAGCTTTCCCGAGTATCTGATGTTATTCTATATGGTTCAACAGGTATAAAAAGGAAATAGAATGGTAACTATTCAAATGGAATGAATCATGAACTTATGAAAAGAATTTATGAATTAAATTATGTGATTACATATGTAAATCTACTTGTTTTATGCATGAATTCATTTGAATCATGTACAAGAGTACTAACTTGTGAATTTGATGATGTTGTATAGGCTTATGCCAAGCTTATGGTTTTGGTTGATATTATACTTATTATACTTACGTTGTTACTTTCCTTTGTTTTATATATTATTAGAAGCTTGATCAGTTGGAAGCTCGTTGAAGATCTATCACACTGTCCAGCAACTATTTCGGTAGATTTTGAGTAATTTTGGCCAAGGTTAATAATGGCATGTATAGGATGTAATGTAATGGTGATTTGGTATGTCATGCTTTGAAGATTATGTTTGGTTGATGTACTTGTAATGCTTGTTAAGCTATGTCATTTTGGTACTTTATAGTGCTTATGAATAAGGTTCATGTTGATGATGGCTTACAAATGTTCAATTTGAGACATGTTTTGGCACATATTTGAACTAGGTCTTTATGCATGAATTGAGGTTATGTTAGCATGTGTAGGTAAATGAGACATTGATATTATTGTGGTGCCTTTGAATGGCATATTGGTTAAGTGATTTAAGATGATTGAAATGGCATGTTGGTGTATGTTTGAATGGTGTTTGAACCCCTTGAATGTGTGCCCAAATGGTTTGATTGGTTAGATATGAATTAGACTTGAATTGGCATGATTTTAGGTACATTTTTTAGTTCACACGGGCTGAGACACGGGTTGTCACACGGCCATGTGTCGTTTGGAATTTCTTAGTGTTTCAAGTCAGTGAGTTACACGGCCTAACACACAGCCTGGCACACGGCTGTGTGATCCTACTCAATGAGTTACACAGGTAATGACATGGGTTGGGACACGGCCGTGGGTCCCTTGTTCAAAAGTTTCACGGCCTGGGGTGATGTCACACGGCCTAGCTACACGGCCATGTGACCCATGTTTTTTCATTTTTTGTAACTTTTTGTTAAACCTTTTGTTTTGTTTCAAATTAGTCCTAAATTATTTTCAAGTTATTTTTAGGGCCTCGAAGGCTTGATTTAGGGACAAAATGAATGTGAATGAATGATTTACGATATGTTTAAGATAATTAAGGTTATAAAGGTAAAATGTTTTTGATTGTATAGTAATGCTCTGTAACCCTAATTCGGCGACGGTGACAGGTTAGGGGTGTTACAAAATCAATTGAAAGACTAATATGTCATCTATCAAGTTCTATTAGGGAGATACCTTGTCTTGGGCATTAAAGCGGATGACTTCTAGAATATAGAAACATAGATGTGATTGACTGGATTAACAATACATTAAACTGGATCCAAGAAAAATAGCTTCTGAATTCGTTTATGGATTTATTCACTTCTGACATTCAAAGTGTGGCATACCTTACTCCCGAGTGGATGACGGACTTTGTATGTGTGACTTGTATACTTTGGTGTAAGTAAAAGTCTGAGTTCAAATAGAAAAGAAATTGAAAGCTAGTGCATTAGGTATACAACTTCTGCAATATGTAGCTTCATTCATAACTATGCAATTCATAGCTCTAGAACGGGTAAATAATATCCTCTCATTAGCATTATATGGTTGATGAAAAGTAAATATGGCCACAGGTTGTGTAACCTCCCCAACCTGGCCAAAACGTTAAACTCGAATTCGAGAGATTACATCGACCACCGAAATAGCCTAGCATGATCAAAGTTTTATAAAACATTCAATTTAAAACATTTATTTTAGAAGAAAATTTTAGTCTACTTTTAGAAAAACTCACGAATTATCAAAAACTGATTTAATTTAATTTTTCTATGTAACGGTGACTACTTTAAAAAAACTTAGTTAACTTTCCATTTATTTATTACTCACAATTCTTAATTTTCATTTGGCGGCAGAAAAGTGATTTTTACTTGGTTTTAATAAAACTATATTCCATGCCTTAATTAAATAAAAATTATTTTTAAATTTAAGTTTAAATGTTATGCATGCTAAATAAACCCTAAATACGTGTCCCATGCCATAAAATAAATAAAACAATACATTTATGAAATAACAGGAATTATAAAAATAAGCCTAATAATACTTTCATAAAAATAAAATATTTCTGAGCTCTCTGTATGTCGCGTCTGTGTCCTAACCTGGTGGGTTATCTATAAAGATAAAAGTTAAAAAGGGAGTGAGCTATAAAGCTCAGTGTGAGTTCAATCATAAGAAAACCAGTACAAATAGTAGATAGAACATACAGAATATTAATTCATAGTATAAATCACAATTTAATTGGCAATACAGAATATCAATAAATCAGATCAATTCATCTACATAATATCTCAGTGTTCAAAACATGTATATGTCTTATGAATGCAATGCAATTTCAATTAATTAGAATAAGTCTTACCCAACTCCGCTACACTCTACAGTAGGAGTTCCCCAGAACTCCTCTACCTTTACACTATAGCTTGGATGAACCACTAACGTTGCAAATGGATTACTAATACAGTGCCGATAAACCACTAATAATAAAAAGGGTGGATGAACTATTAGGGTTTTTTGATAAAATATTTTTCTTTTGCAGACAAGCTACTAGTAGGTTGTGGATGCACAACATATTTGCAAATGAAAGTTGCTAATACGGTGTGAGTAAACCACAAATCGGTGCAGCTACTAAATGATATAGATAAACCACTAAATGGTATAGATAAAGTCTGCTAATACGGTGTAAATAAACCACTAAATGGTGCAGAAAAAAATTGCTAATATGATGTGGGTAAACCACTAAATGGTACAGACAAGCTGCTAACACTTCCTCCATACATATAGCCCTACTATATGCAATGTAATATGGAAAACTAAGATAGATCAACATGGTAACATTTAATTATACTTTTAACAGAACAATACGATAACATTCAATATGCTTATAACAGTTCAATATAGTAGCAAATAATATGCTTATACCATATCAACTCAATAGCAAAAGTCATGTTTATTAATTGTTCGGTTTAACGGTAACATAAGCCATATTGTACGTACAATCACAAATACAGATGCAATAGACATGTGTATTATTTACAATTTATGCAAAATGTTTATATAGCATTAATTCAGTCAATTAGGTCATGGATTTTAATATTATTCATATTATCAGGGACTCAATTGAACAAAATAAACACTAAAAAAAATTCAGGAACCATTCAGGGACTAAATTGAACAAAATAAAAATTTTGCGTAAAATTGTAAAATCTAAAAAATAGGGACATCGATTCACTTGTAAAAGAATACACACCTTTCATTAAGATATCGAGTGACGTCATTCACGTTCAAATTTGATTCGACATATCGAAAATGAGTTCTTCAAACGATATTTATACACAAGTTAACGTTAGGTATCAAGATTCAATTAAGATTAATGGAAAATTTCGGCAATAACTGTAAATGAATGATTAATCAAATGTAAGATTAGCGTCGAATAGTAATATTACAAAAATTCGGGATCTAAACCTCTGAAACAGGATGTACATACTGATTCTTGACAAGAATAAAGATGTTATTCACGTCAATCACAAATAGAAAGAACGTACATTTGGGACGCAAAACAGATAGTCGTGGGTTTTGAACATTTCAAATTTCAACATATTAAGCATAGTGGTAACAGGTTGCTCACCTTTTTGCTCGGGAAGGCTTTCTCCGAAAACATGATGTCTACTGGATTTCCTTATTTGTGCAGAACTAGACTAAGTTGTGAATTAGCGCTATGGACAAGCTGCTTCAACTGGTTTCGATGGACAATGCATTTTCAGAGATAGTTGAAGAGTTTTCTTTTCGGTGACGCTAAAATGAAAGGAAGCTGTTAAATGTCCCTTCATCTTCTGCTTTTGTTTTTCCAGTTCATTATTCATTTTTTCAGACCTTGTACTTTCCTGTGGTTGGTTTCCGAAAACCATGGGTTGTTTTACCACTCTTTGCTTTAATAATAACAGGTCATTTTATCTCAAAAATTTTGTAATTTTATTTTAAGACGTAATATCAATTAAGATTTTATTTTAATTTTAGAATTGGTTGAATTAAAAATTTGTTAAACTAAGCTTTTTTTTATAAAATATTTTTATATAACAAAGATAATGTTTTTAAATAAAAATTATTTTTGAATAAAGATTTAATGAAGTTTAAAGTAAAAATCTATTTCAAAATTTTTCTAAACTCTAATCTATCTTCAGGCACTTTAAAAATTACTTTGAACACTTAGAAAATATTTTGGACAAGTTCAAAAATCTTTCAAACTGTAATAGGCCAATTTTGGCCTGGCCCTATTTATAAAATAAAAAACCAAACAAAAATCCAAATATTTTTACAGTCCCTTGAATGCCATTTACAAAACCAAATTAGCCCAAATTTTAAAACCCAATTACAAACCCAATAACCAAAACCCCTAACCCAATTTTGGATGGCCCGATAGGCCCAAAACCAAAACCAATTTCGGCAAACCTGGAAACCCTAGTTTCCCCTAGCGCCGTACACCCCACGTGCCTTGTTGGCACGTCCAACGCCCGAGGCTCGGCTTTTCTTGTCCCTTTGCACCAAAATGGAAGTCTTCGCCTGTTGACTTCCTTCATAGACCTGCAAACATGCAAAAAAGGGGAGAAAGCAGACAGAGCAGAAGCAGCACGCAAGGGTAACAAAGGCAAAAAATATGTATTCGGCTATATAGCTAAGAGAACAAAATGTAACTTCTTTTTCTGGTACAAGCATACGAGGAACAAAAAAACGAACATTAATCAAAAGCAAAGATCAAAAGGTTTCCTTCATTCTGTTATCTTTCTTTATTTTTCCTTCGCAAGTTTATTCAAAACACAGTACACATATACATATTCAAAAAGGAATGAATATCGTTACCTTTCTGGAGATCGAAAAAGTCAGAGCCGAACGGTTCTCATGGCTCTATCCGATTTTCTAGGAGGCTTTTGCTTGTTTGGAACTTGAATCTGAGGTGAGGGGAACGAGAGGATCGAAATAGGGCTATTTTTGCGCCTCTGGCCACCGTGTACGGCGGTTTCTGATGACGGACGAGCAGCAATTCGGTGGCCAGAAATCGCCCAGGCCAGAGGAACGCCCCTCTCTCTCCTTTTTTTTAAAAAAACACTAATGAAATGAAGTTTGTTTTAAAAAAAATTTGGCTTTATAGACTCATGGAACGATGTCGTTTGGGGTTAAGTCCAATAACTCCAAAACGACGCTGTTTTAAGCTATGTCCGTGCGATCCGACCCGATCAATAAAGGATCTGTGTGTTTCTTTTGGATTTTGGGGTATTTGTGATTTAAGTCCTTCTGCTTTTATATTGTGTTTTAATTCGGTTTCATTCACTTGTTTTGGTTTTTTAATTTCACCCCACAACTCTTGCATTTATTCCATTTCGATCCATATCGAAACGCTACGTTTAGGGAGACCTGGGAATATTGTACACTTGGTCCTCCCTCATTGTGTGCGCGTTACAATCCCGTCCTTTACCTCATTTTTGTTTCTGATTTTCCCCCAAAAGATTTGTTTAGTTTTAAATTTCATCCTTATTTACACTTTATTTTCTTTTCTTTTTAACTCATTTTTTATTTCTCTTTTCTTTTCCTTTTTTTCGTTTATTATTTTTAGTGTTTAAAATTCTATCTTCAATGTCGCTTAAATCGTGATTTAAACCATTTATATATTTGCACTCATTCTTTCTAATTTTGGATTCTAAATTTCATTTTTAAAGTCGACTAAATCCCTACTCATTATGTTTGGATTTTTAGATGATTATACATTTTTATCATATTTTGTTTTATTTATTTGTTTACTATACCCTTACATGTTTTCCTTATATTTCAAATTCAATATTTTACTTGTTTTATTCATTTATTCGTTCATCATGTTAAGTTATTTATTTATTTATTGTTTATGTTATTTATATATTACTTCTACTTCGAAGCATGCATGCTTAATACTATATATATATTTAGCTTACTTACCCATTCATCGAATAGTCTATATACTTCATACATGTATACATATTAATTTGTAAGGCTTTTATTATTTCAATTGTATTCAAATATTTTGATATTACAATTTTTCTTTTTATATAATGCATCTTCGTTTCATTTTTTTATTTATTCATCGCAACTTGTTTATTAATGTTGAATTCATTCTCGTAATTACATCATTATAATCGTAATATTTCTAGACGTATATCTCTTAAATATTTCATTAATTTTTTATCCAAATTTGAAACAAAAGAAAATCTTGAAAATAAGAGATATTTCGTGTTTTTGGAAATTCGAGGAATCGTACCCTAACTTACTGGGTTTCGATTTTCTTGTTAAACCTAAAAAGCCAAATATCCTTTTAAATTTCAAAATACACAAGCTTTCGATAAAGATTAAAGGCAAACTTACTCCCGAAGATTTAACGTCGCGTCCTAACTTACTGGATGTGAGACCTTACTATCTCGGGATGAGTAAGTCTTTGATACTCGTTTCAAAGTAATTAGGTGTTTTAAAATTAGCATTCATGAGAAGGGATCGTATTTTAAAATTCATCTTACGATCTTTTAAATTTCGACATTAAGACATTAATTAATCAATTAGGTACCAATTTTGAGTGTTACGAGGGTGCTAATCCTTCTTCATACGTAACCGACTCCCGAACCCGTTTTCTCAAATTTCGTAGACCAAAATCGTTGTTTTAGTAAATCGAAGTATTTTATTAAAATAACTAAATTTCTAGGTGATCTGATCACACCTAAGTAAAAAGAATTGGTGGCGACTCCTATTTTTGTTTCTAAAAAAGTCGACCCTTTTTCAAAAAATGGTTTCGACAGCTTGGTGACTCCACTGGGGACTTTGAGAGTCGAGCAATAAATTGATTAATTTTTGTCCTTTGTCGAAAATTAAAAATTCGTTTTAAATTTATGATCCCTTCATTGTATTTCATCCTTTTTTTCTTACAGTTTTCATCATTTTATTCCTATTTTCTTTATTGCTTCGAGTTTTTTTTCGCTTCTATCCTCGCACATTGCATTGCATGACCGTTAAGTAGGAGTGAGAAACTATTCTTTCGTGAAGTTTTCACCTCCGTGTAAGATAGTGGATCGCTTTCGGAATACATCCGTACCTATGTCTTCGTGAGATTTTCATCTCCGTGTAGCCATAGGGAAATGTATTCCCCTGAACTGAACTCGGTTTATATGAGCCTATAATAGGTGAGGATCGAGGAATCTACTGGTTCAGGTACCTTTACTTTAGAACCAAACCGCATATAGTGAGCCGTAGGAACCCGCCTTAGGTAGAACTACACCAAACCCTAGTGGTTACCCGAATAGATGCTTGATTATTTCCTGCTTGCTTTAAGTTCTACTATTTTTGTATATAATACTGATTTGTTGTGTTTTCTTGTTACTGCATGGCATTACATTATAAAAAAGGTATTGATTCACGTCCGGTTACTAGATAGAAAAGCTTAGCATGGAAAAAGGATTTCTTGACAGAGTAAAAGAAAATGCGGTCGTCCGAATATGGTCCAAAAAGACGCAGCAAGAGAAGGGTGATAGTTTGACCAAGGGATACGAGTCGAAATTATGGGATTTTACTCGCATCAGTGTGGCTCAAAATGACCTGCAAGAATTAAAAGAGATATAGAACGGTTGGAACGGCGAGATCAAACAGTTATTTTATCAAATTATGGAGACTTGCCCTATTTACTCGAGGTGAAAGTAGACAAACGCTTATTCTGAGCTCTCACCCAATTTTGGAACCCCGCCTACAGCTGCTTCACTTTTAGGAAAGTTGATTTGGTACCTACCATAGAAGAGTATATGACCTTACTTCACTGCCCAAAGGTTAAAGTTGACAAGGCCTATTCCAGAGCTGCTAGCATCCCGCCCTTTGTAAAGAGACTGATAAATATCATGGGGATGAGCGAGCAATGGGTTACAACCCGAATTAAGCAAAAAGGAGACAGTGCTTGTATTCCTTGGAAGAACTTGAGAGATCTAATTCTGACACATCCGGATATAAAGAAGAGGGTTGATATTTTCACCTTTGAACATCTACGGTTTAGTCGTATTTCCCAAGACATTAGGATAGATAGATGAAGCAATCTCAGACCTATTTGATCGGCTTGATAAAGGAGTCACACCTGTCCTTGCGATCTTGGCCGAATCATTTAGATCATTGAACGCTTGCCGGAGAGCGGGTGAAGGCAGATTTATAGGATGTGCGCAACTTTTACTATCGTGGTTCCATAGCCTCTTTTGGAGGGTAGAAATAGTCACATATCGAGTTTTTTTCTAAAAACTACTCTCCATTGAAGGAATTAGTGGCTACACCGAGGCGGGATGACCTTTTCAAAGAGAAATGGAAAGCGATTCTCTGGAATTTGCAAGTTGATGATGTTGAATGGTGGGCCCCATGGATGATCCCCGATAAGATCTTATATCGATGTGGTGCCTTTGACTAGGTCCCTCTACTTGGGATATGGGAAGCCATTGGATACGCTTCACTACTTGTGTTAAGACAATATTGATCAAGGCAGTTCATACCGGCAACGCAAGGATTGGCTCAGTGTGAGTTCTCATATAAGGACAATAATTATAGGAAGAGAGTCTGTGAGATAACGAATGCTTGGAAACAAGTCTGTAGGATGAAAGGATTCACTGCAGGTCCAATGACGACCCTCGAGTATGACTGATGGTGGGGCAAAAGAATCAACGAAAATATCCCAATGCCAAGTTAAAAAAATGCTCGGTCAATAGAGGAGCATTTACAAGTAGTCCCGTCCGAGTTAGAGATCATCAAGCAAGACTTTGATAAATGGAACTCGGAATTGGGAAAAAAGATAGAGCAGCTAGAAGAGGAAAAGATGAAGTTGGGACTAGACACTAATATCCACAAGCTAGAGGCCAAAAAATTGAGGAAGGGAAAGAACAAAGCCGAGGAAGATTTGGATAGTCTAAAAACTGATTACAAGAAGTTGCATATGTCGATAAGAACCACAGGTTTGGGTAAAACGTTAAAGCAGTGGCGTCAAGAAATTAAAGAAGAAAAGACTAGAGTCGATCATTGGAAGAAGAAGTTTCAAGATGTTCGAGTGTGGGAGGACGCTTTGAAAAAGAGTTTGTTGGAAAGCCAAAGCGAAAAAGAGAGGTTACGAGCTCGGGTGGCCGAATTGGAAAAATCACTACATCAGCATCGTAGCCGTAACTCTATAATTGAATTAAAGGCCAGTCTAAGCAAGATCGATGAGTTGAAAAGGAAAATCGAGGAACTCAAAACTGCACTACAAGATAGTAAAATTCGAGTGGAACTCCTTGAGGCAAACAATGAACATTGCAAAGAACAACTTCACCACTCTTAAGATCATATCAGAAATAGAGATTATTTCATGGTCGAAGCTGTGGCTCAAGTTTGAGAGGTAGCCGATCATTTGCAAACCTTGGCAGTTCAGGCTGACGTATTAAGCTTAAAGTACAAATTAGAATCAGATCGAGGCCAGGACTTAGCTTGGCTTCTTAGGAATGTTAAAGCTTTGGGCATCAGGGCAAAGTCGTATATGTAATCATCTGCTCTATGTAAAGAAATTTCTTTTCTTCTAGTAAAGTTGTTCTAATGAAATTGAATTAGAATCAACGCCTCTTTTTGCATTCATTTAATTTCATTTGCATTACATTTTATCACATACATTAAATTTCACGAAAAAACCCTAATTAAACCAAATTATTTCAGTTAATCTGGAAACTAACAAGAGCCAACCAATTAAATACCGCTACAATACCCGTCACAAAACTAAAGCCATGGATCAGAGGTTAGAAAGACTAGAACAAATTCAAAGGGATATGCAAGAGCAATTGCAAGCGCAGATGCAAGAGCAGTTAGCTAAAATACAACAAGAGATGAAGAAAAAAATGCAAGAGTCCCAAAATAATATGTTAAGCCAATTAACGCAGTTGCTGGTCAGAGAACGTGAAAAAGGAAAGAATACTGCGAACGAAAATGATGATCCTATCTACCCTCTGGGCTTTACTCCAATCAATGTCCAGACACCACCAGAAGTATACCTATGAGGGGTACCCGTTACTATCAGGCCTCAGCAGCATTAAACTGATACCTCAGCATCGATGAACTACCAAATAGGCTCGGGCTTCAATCCTGGGGATAACCCATCCAATCCCGTTGTCCCTAATATCGATAATGTAGTAGATATGGAGAAAATAAGAGTGGAACCGCTGAAACAACTGGAGGATCGATACAGATGGCTGGAAGAAAAAATAAGAGCAATGGAGAACGCTGATTACCATTGCGGGATAGACGCCAAGGACCTAAGTTTGGTCCTGGATTTAGTGCTCCCCCCTAAGTTCAAAACTCCAGATTTTGAGAAATATAATGGAACTAGTTGTCCAAAAGCTCACATTACCATGTTCTGTTGAAGAATGGCAGGGTACGTTCACAATGATCAACTGTTGATCCATTGCTTCCAGGACAATTTGGTCGGGTCTGCGGCCAAATAGTGCAGCCAACTAAGCCGTGCTCAAATCCACTCATGGAAAGACTTAGCACAAGCTTTCATGAAGAAATACGGTCACGCGATAGACATAGCACCTGACCGAATCACGTTACAAAACATGGAGAAGAAACAAAGTGAGAGCTTTAGACAGTACGCCCAAAGATGGAGAGAGGTGGCGATGCAAGTCCAACCACCTCTTCTGGAGAAAGAAACGACCATGCTCTTTATCAATACTCTGAAGGCTCTATTCATCAACCATATGCTGGGAGGCGCTACTAAGAGCTTCTCAAACATAGTAATGTCGGAAGAAATGATAGAAAATGTGATAAGTTGCAGGAAGATTGAAATAGGGGAAAGTGCCAAGAAATCAGCCCAGAGAAGGAAAGAAAATGTGGTAAACAACACGAATGTGTACAATAAGAGTTATTCCAAGCCAGTCACCGTGAGCCAACTGAGGGAAGTGACTACTAGCCATTAAGGCTTTGCAAGACAAGATTCAAACCCGAGGCCTAACACGGAAAGAGTCCAGTTTACGCTTATCCCAATGTCATACAGAGAATTGTATCAGAGCTTATTCGATGCCCATGTGGTGTCACCCTTCTACTTGAAACCTATGCAACCCTCATTCCCGAAATGGTATGACTCTAACGCCCAATGTGAGTACCACGTGGGAATAACGGGGCACTCGATCGAGAATTGCACCACGTTTAAAAAGTTGATAGAAAGATTTATCCAAATGGATATCGTAAAGTTCGACGACCCATCAGAACCCAACGTAGAAGGAAATCCATTGCCTGATCACGCTAATAAAGGGATAAATACGATAGTTGAAAACGGGGGCAAAAGAATCAAGGCTGATATAGCAGAAGTAAAAACCCCATTGAGTTGAGTTTGGAAATAAATGATCAGTGGAGGTTTGATCACACAACGTTCAGGGGAAAGGCCTAGAGAAGCGAGAAAATACTGCGAGTTTCATGCCGTTGAGGGCCATGACATCCAAGAGTGCAGTGAGTTTAGGTCCATAGTGCAAAATCTGATGGACAATAAAGAGATGAAATTTTATGAAGAAATCGAAAGATCAGAAGAAGGAGAGGTTTACGCCTCAGAGGAAAGAACAACAGAAGGGGTCCAAAGAATTAATCATCCTGTGGTGATCATTTCGCGACCAAGGAATAATGAAGCAGGAGTAAAAATGGCACCGAGAGTCATAATATAGAAATCGATATCCTTCCCCTACAAGGATAGTAAAAGGGTTCTCTAGAATTACGACTACAACGTGACAATCCCGGGGGAAGAGAGCCCGGCTAGTGCTTCAGGGGAGAACCAAGATGTAGGTTTCCATACACGCAGTGGGAGGCGTTATGACCCTACAGGTACAAGAACAGAAACCGTTAAAGGAAAGGCCCTAATAGTCGAGCAAATAAAGGAGAAGACGGTCAGGCTCGAATCGCCAGTCAACGAGCCAGTAACTGAGAATGAAGCTAGGGAATTCCTAAAATTCTTAAAGCATAGTGAGTATAGCGTTGTTGAACAGCTACACAAGCAACCGGCTCTTATCTCAGTGCTAGCTTTACTCTTGAGTTTGGAAACATATCGGAGCACGTTAATGAAAGTGTTAAACCGAACTTATGTCGCGGATGACATCTCCGTCAACAAGCTGGACCGTCTTATCAATAATATACGCACCGACAACTTCATATTTTTCAACGATGATGAAATACCACCAGGGGGAATAGGATCCACCAAGGCTTTACATATCACCACTCGCTGCAAAGGATGTACATTGCCAGGAGTATTGATTGATAACAGATCGGCGCTAAACGTCCTGCCCCTATCCACACTGAATAGGTTGCTAGTGGATAGTTCCCATATGAAGACATGCTAAAGAAAGGTAATGGGGAGGATTGAGATACCCCTTTTAATCAGTCTAAGCACATACGAGGTAGATTTCTTGGTGATGGACATCAAGCAATTGTTTATTGAGAAGGCCAAGGATTCACTCAGCGGGGGTAGTGTCGTCATCGTTGCATCAAAAGCTCAAATTTATAACGGAAGGCCGATTGGTGACCGTAAACTCAGAAAAAGATATCATTGCATCCGTTACCAGCGATGCACCAAACGTGGGGATAGATGATGAAGCTTTAAAATGTTCTTTTTGGTCGTTAGAATATGTAAATGTGACCTTTGTTGTCGAAGGAAATAAAATCTCGACGCTCAAAATCTTTAAAACTACAAAGATGGGCCTACAACTTACGATTGGGAAAGGAGCTTTACCCGGGAGGGGGCTTGAAAGAAGCCTACAAGGAAGGATCGAGACACCCATGCTCATGGATAAACGAGACCGCTTTAGTTTAGGGTTCAAACCAGATGCAAAGCAAAATAAAAATGAGTAAGACAAGAAACAAGAAAGGAGAAGAGCACGTTTAAGCGAAGAAGAGGTCAAATGGGGACCAATGACCTTTCCTCATATATCCAGAACATTCGTGTCAAGAGGGACCATTTACTCTGAAGGAAAATCGATGAGGAAAGGGTCTACGGAAGAAATGTTGGAGAATTTGAGCATTAACGCCATATCCGAGGAAGAGACGAGAGAAGGGAATCAATTAGGCATTTTCCCATACGCGCTTAGGAGCGTCTTAAACAACTAGACTGCGGAGGAGATCCCTGTAACTTTTAAAATTAATTCAGAGTAATGTCTAAAACAAGCTTATTGCTCTAAGCCTAAGGGCAATAAGAATCCTTTTATGAAATAGGCATATGTCCAAATATCGTTATTTCAATAAAAATGTATTTTTTGTGTATCATCTTGAGCAGATATTCTTTTATTCTTTCTAGTTCCTTCATAATCATACCACACAAATAAATATTCTTAGATTCTTTAATTCTTTGGATTTTTCTTTATCCCTATAACAGGTCCCCAGATATCAATGACATGAGTAACGCTGCTACTGATTCAGAGTCTCCTTTTGAGCAAGAAATGTGTAGAGAGGATCTTCAGGATTTTGAAAATGACCAAAACTGTAACCTATCTCTTGATTTGTTAAGAATGGTAGAACAAGAGGAGAAGCAAATCCTACCTCATAAAGAGTCAGTGGAAATTGTGAGCTTAGGAGAGGGAAAAGAGGTGAAGATCAGAACTTGTATCACCGCAGGAACAAAGCGAGACCTCATTAAGTTATTACAAAAATTCAAGGATGTCTTCACATGGTCATATCAAGACATGCTCGGGTTGAATACTGATATTGTGATACACCGACTCCCCATAAAGAAGAATGCAAGCCAGTTCAACAGAAACTCTAAAGAATGAGACCTGATGTTTTGTTGAAGATAAAGGAGGAGGTCAAGGAACAATTCGACACCGGTTTCTTACAAGTGGTTAAGTACTTAGAATGGGTAGCTAATATAGTCCCAATTCCTAATAAAGATGAGAAAGTACGGATGTACGTGGACTATCGGGATTTAAACAAAGTCAGCCCAAAAGATAATTTCTCTTTGCTTCACATTGATACATTAGTGGATAACACGGCAGGTTACTCACTTTTCTCCTTCATGGGCGGCTTCTCGGGATACAACCAGATAAATATGCATTTGGAAGATATGGAAAAGACCATATTCGTGACCATGTGGGGAATGTTTTGTTATAAGGTGATGCCATTCGAACTAAAATACGTAGAAGCGACATATCAGAGAGCCATGGTAACCCTGTTCCATGATATGATACACAAGGAGATTAAAGTTTACGTCGATGATATGATCACGAAATCAGGGACAGAAAAGGAGCATGTACAAGTCTTGAAGAAACTGTTCTTAAGGTTAAGAAAGTTTCAACTAAAGCTTAATCCTGTAAAATGTACCTTCGGGGCCAGATTAGGAAAGCTGTTAGGATTCGTAGTCAGTGAAAAGGGGATTGAAATTGACCTAGATAAAGTTAAGGTCATATAGGAATTACCTCCGCCACGCACTCAAAAAGAAGTTCGAGGTTTCCTAGGAAGACCAAATTATATCGCTCAGTTCATTTCACAACTAACGGAGAAATGTGACCCGATATTCTGTCTCCTTAGGAAACACAACCCAAGTGTATGGGATGAGGAGTGCCAGAGAAATTTTGATAAGGTCAAGCATTACCTGTCCAATGCCCTAGTGCTGATGCCACCTTGTCCGAATAAGCCACTGATACTGTATTTGACAGTGTTCGAAAACTTCATGGGATGCGTGTTAGGCCAACATGATGAGTCAGGAAGAAAAGAAAAAGTGATATACTATCTCAGTAAGAAATTCACTGAATATGAAACAAGATATTCGTCGATCGATAAATTGTGTTGTGCTTTGATTTGGACAACCCGAAGACTGAGACAGTACATGCTGTACCACACAACTTGGCTCATCTCAAAGCTAGACCCTCTAAAGTACATGATGGAGTCAAATACTTTGAACGGAAGAATGGCTCGTTGGAAAATTTTGCTTTCTGAGTTTGACATAGTCTACGTGAATCAGAAGGCTTTAAAAGGGAGTGCCATAGTAAATTTTTTGGCCAGTAGGACTCTAGAAGATTATGAACCTTTAAGCTTTGATTTCCCAAATGAATATCTAATGTATGTTGCAACCACTGAAGAAGACTCTCAAGAAGACCATCCTTGGAAATTGAATTTTGACGGAGCCTCAAATGCGGTGGGTAACGGAATCGGGCAGTTTTGGTATCCCCAAATGGAGATCATTATCCCTTTACTAGTAATTTGGATTTTGATTGCACGAATAACGTGGCGGAGTACGAAGCATGCATCATGGGTATCCGTGCGGCCATTGAACGCAAAATCAGGGTGCTAGAAGTATGTGGGGATTCTGCATTAGTGATCTATCAGCTCAAAGGTGAATGAGAAACAAGAGACCCTAAGTTGATCAATTATCGAAGGTTGGTTCTAGAGTTAATTGAGGAGTTTGACGATATCACTTTCTGCTACCTCCCACGAGATGAAAACTAGATGGCTGACGCCTTGGCAACTTTGGCTTCTATGATCAAAGTAGACAAGCAGGAGGATATGAAGCCTATCCAGATGAGTATCTTTGAGACTCCGGCTCATTGTTACAACATCGAAGAAGAAGAAGAAAAGGATAATCACCCTTGGTACCAGGATATATTGTGATATGTGCGGAATCGTGAATACCCAGATCAAACGATGGAGAATGATAAAAGGACATTGAGAAGGCTAGCCAGTGACTATGTCTTGGGCGGAGAGATTCTATATAAAAGAAGGAAGGATCAGGTGCTTTTAAGATGTGTGGACGCTATCAAGGCTAAGCAAATCTTAAGAGGTCCATGAAGGTGTCTGTAGAACACACGTTAACGGTTTCACAATTGCTTGACAAATTATGAGATTCGGATATTATTGGTCCACTATGGAGGGGGATTGCATCAACTATGCTAAGAAGTGCCATAAATTTCAAATTTATGGAGATAAGATTCATGTACCGCCTTCACCTCTTCATGTCATGACATCTCCATGGCCTTTTTCTATGTGGGGCATTGATGTTATTGGGCCGATCTCGCTGAAAGCATCTAACGGGCACCGATTCATCTTTGTGGTCATCGATTACTTCACCAAGTGGGTAGAGGCCACTTCTTATGCCAATGTCATGAAATTCGCGGTCAGCAAGTTCTTCAAGAACAAGATCATATGTCGGTATGAGATACCCGAGAGGATCATATCAGATAATGCACTGAACTTGAACAACAGCACGATAGCGGAAGTCTGTAGCCAATTCAAGATCAAACACCATAACTTGTCACTATATCGCCCAAAAATGAATGGTGCGGTGGAAGCGGCGAATAAGAATATCAAAAAGATCATGGGAAAAATGACTGAGACTTATAAAGATTGGCATGAGAAATTACCATTCGCCCTCTACGCCTACCAAACGTTAGTCAAAACCTCTACCAGGGCAACACCTTTCTCTTTGGTTTACGGAATGGAGGCGGTCCTGCCTATTGAGGTTGAAATTCCTTCTCTACGAGTGTTTTCAGAACTAAAGTTAGATGAAACAGAATGGACCCAGTCACGATATGATCAGTTGAACTTAATTGAAGAAAAGAGGCTGAAAGCTATTCGCCATGGTCAAATGTACCAAAAGCAAATGATACGGGCTTATAACAAGAAGGTTCGCCCTAGAGAATTCTATGAAGAAGACCTTGTTCTGAAAAAGATCTTCCCCATATAAAAGGACTTCAGAGGAAAATGGATGCCAAATTGGGAGGGACCTTATGTGGTGAAGAAAGTTTTCTCTGGAGGAGCTCTGATCTTGACTGAGATGGATGGCAAAAGCTTTCCTAACCCCGTGAATTCAGATTCAATCAAGAGGTACTTTACCTAAAAAAAAAAAGGAGAGGCCAAGGCGAAAACCCGCGAAAGGGCGCCTTGAGACCAAAGGGGTTTTGAGTTGAAAACCCAGGAATGGGCAATTCAAATTTTGATCAAATATGGGGCATGAGGTAGTCTTGTCTTCTCTAAATTAACAAGAAGGAGGGATGCTACATCTTGGGGCATCAACAACGTGCTCTCGGTCTTTTAAACACATATCAAGGTCAAAAGGTCATCAAGAAGTTCTATGCAGAGAAGTTCATGCTACGATATCTGAGGCACCTATTTTCATTCTATTCATTTTGTATCTTAGCAAAATTTGCTATCTTGATTACCTTATTCATTTCGAGCTTTGCTCTCAATAAAGTTCCATCTTGTCCATTGCGATAATCTTTTTTCAAGCCTTTTTCATTAAAATGATCATTAATGGGCTAATGATATTCAAAAAAGGAGTTCTGCATATTACTCTGAAACACTTCTAAATAGTGCAAAGACCTGAAATGGGACCAATTAGTTAAAACTAACCCAAACTCAAAGGTTGGAAATGTCAAAAATAATAGCCCCAAATTATGTTTATTCTTCAGATTTTCTGCTAATGATACCAACTGAAGAAAAGACCGAGTAATACGTCAATGATAAAACCTCGATGAACAATGAGTAATATCAAATTAAGTATTAAAAAAATGACATTTTTTGCATTCATGCAAACATCATCCATACACATCTAGTTAGGATCATTTGATTCATTAATGGTATCCTAATCATTTGGCATAAGCATAGGCTCAAGAAATCGTTCCTATGGGTCATGTCCCTTAGAGGACGGTGTAGCAAGATCAATTGAAGCTACGAATTATGGCAAATATTATCTTCTTGAAGTTGTAGTGAAGCAGATTAAAGCCACCAGCCTTATCTCCCTGAAGTTGCAGTGGAGCAGACTGAAGATAGCTGATCTTATTTCCCTGAAGTTGCAGTGGAACAGGTTAAAGCTACGAGTTACAAGTCCTATACCTCTGAAGTTGCAGTGGATCGGATTAAATCTATCATGGAAAATCTTATCTCCCTGAAGTTACAGTGGAGCAATAGAGCAGATCAAAACAAACCTTATCTCCCTGAAGTTGCAGTGGAGCAGGTTGAAATCACAAGTCTTATCTCCCTGAAGTTGCAGTAGAGCAGACTGAAGATGGCGAATGTTATCTCCCTGAAGTTG
This sequence comes from Gossypium anomalum, assembly GCA_025698475.1. Taxonomy (NCBI): domain Eukaryota; kingdom Viridiplantae; phylum Streptophyta; class Magnoliopsida; order Malvales; family Malvaceae; genus Gossypium; species Gossypium anomalum. The sequence goes on from CM046963.1 coordinate 50,106,331, forward strand.
CAGTGGAGCAGATCGAAGCCACTAACCTTATCTCCCTGGAGTTGCAGTGGAGCAGGTTAAAGTAACAAATATTATCTCCCTGAAGTTGCAATGGAGCAGACTAAAGATAGCAGATCTTATTTCCCTAAAGTTGCAATGGAATAAATTAAAGATACAAGTCGCAAATCTTGTACTTCTGGAGTTGCAGTAGAGCATATTGAAGATACTTGAAGAAAAGAAGGGCCAAGAGAAGTCGAGATTCAGCAGGCCCAGGCAAAATTGGCCCTTTTATAATCTTTGCTTCATTCCCGTTACACGAGAATGAGCAAAGAGGGGCAGCTGTAATAGGCCAATTTTGGCCTGGCCCTAATTATAAAATAAAAAACCAAACAAAAACCCAAATATTTTTACAGTCCCTTAAATGCCATTTACAAAACCAAATCAGCCCAAATTTTAAAACCCAATTACAAACCCAATAACCAAAACCCCTAACCCAATTCTGGATGGCCCGATAGGCCCAAAACCCAAACCAATTTCGGTAAACCTGGAAACCCTAGTTTCCCCTAGCGTCGCACACCCCACGTGCCTCGTCGGCACGTCCAACGCCCGAGGCTCGGCTCCTCTTGTCCCTTTGCACCAAAATGGAAGCCTTCGCCCCGTTGACTTCCTTCATAGACCTGCAAACATGCAAATAAAGGAAGAAAGTAGATAGAGCAGAAGCAACACGCAAGGGCAACAAAGGCAAAAAATATGTATTCGGCTATATAGCCAAGAGAACAAAATGTAACTTTTTTTCTGGTACAAGCATACGAGGAACAAAAAAATGAACAGTTATCAAAAGCAAAGATCAAAAGGTTTTCTTCATTCTGTTATCTTTCTTTATTTTTCCTTCGCAAGTTTATTCGAAACACAGTACACATATACACATTCAAAAAGGAAGGAATATCGTTACCTTTTTGGAGATCGGAGAAGTCGGAGCCGAACGGTTCTCATGGCTCTATCCGATTTTCTAGGAGGCTTTTGCTTGTTTGGAACTTGAATCTGGGGTGAGGGGATTGAGAGGATCAAAATAGGGCTATTTCTGTGCCTCCGGCCGCTGTGTATGGCGATTTCTGACAATGGACGGGCAGCAATCCGGTGGCCAGAAATTGCCCAGGCCAGAGGAACCCCCTCTCTCTCTTTTTTTTTAAAAAACACTAATGAAATGAAGTTTTTTTAAAAAAAAATATTTGGCTTTATAGACTCATGGAACGACGTCGTTTGGGGTTAAGTCCAATAACTCTAAAACGACGCCGTTTTAAGCTATGTCCGTGCGATTCGACCCGATCAATAAAGGATATGCGTGTTTCTTTTGGATTTTAGGGTATTTGTGATTTAAGTCATTCCGCTTTTATATCGTGTTTTAATTCGGTTTCATTCACTCGTTTTGTTTTTTTAATTTCACCCCGCAACCCTTGCATTTATTCCATTTCGATCCATATCGAAATGCTACGTTTAGGGAGACCTGGGAATATTGTACACTTGGTCCTCCCTTATTATGCGCGTTACAATCCCGTCCTTTACCTCATTTTCGTTTCTGATTTTCCCCCAAAAGATTTGTTTAGTTTTAAATTTCATCCTTATTTACACTTTATTTTCTTTTCTTTTTAACTCATTTTTTATTTCTCTTTTCTTTTCCTTTTTTTCGTTTATTATTTTTAGTATTTAAAATTCTATCTTCAATTTCGCTTAAATCGTGATTTAAACCATTTATATCTTTGCACTCATTCTTACTAATTTTGGATTCCAAATTTCATTTTTAAAGTCGACTAAATCCCTACTCATTATGTTTGGATTTTTAGATGATTATACATTTTTATCATATTTTGTTTTATTTATTTGTTTACTCTACCCTTACATGTTTTCCTTATATTTCAAATTCAATATTTTACTTGTTTTATTCATTTATTCGCTCATCATGTTAAATTATTTATTTATTTATTGTTTATGTTATTTATATATTACTTCTACTTCGAAGCATGCATGCTTAATACTATATATATATTTAGCTTACTTACTCATTCATTGAATAGTCTATATACTTCATACATGTATATATATTAATTTATAAGGCTTTTATTATTTCGATTGTATTCAAATATTTTGATATTACAATTTTTCTTTTTATATAATGCATCTTCGTTTCATTGTTTTATTTATTCGTGCGACTTGTTTATTAATGTTGAATTCATTCTCGTAATTACATCATTATAATCGTAATATTTCTAGACTTATATCTCTTAAATATTTCATTAATTTTTTATCCAAATTTGAAACAAAAGAAAATCTTGAAAATAAGAGATATTTCGTGTTTTTGGAAATTCGAGGAATCGTACCCTAACTTATTGGGTTTCGATTTCTTGTTAAACCTAAAAAGCCAAATATCTTTTTAGATTTCAAAGTACACAAGCTTTCGATAAAGATTAAAGGCAAACTTACTCCCGAAGATTTAACGTCGCGTCCTAACTTACTGGATGTAACACCTTACTATCTCGGGATGAGTAAGTCTTTGATACTCGTTTCAACGTAATTAGGTGTTTTAAAATTAGCATTCATGAGAAGGGATCGTATTTTAAAATTCATCTTAAAATCTTTTAAATTTCGACATTAAGACATTAATTAATCAATTAGGTACCAATTTTGGGCATTACGAGAGTGCTAATCCTTCCTCGTACGTAACCGACTCCCGAACCCGTTTTCTCAAATTTCGTAGACCAAAATCGTTGTTTTAGTAAATCGAAGTATTTTATTAAAATAACCAAATTTCTAGATGATCCAATCACACCTAAGTAAAAAGGATTGGTGGCGACTCCCATTTTCGTTTTTAAAAAAGTCAACCCTTTTTCAAAAAATGGTTTCGACACAAACATTTTAAAACAAGCAAAAAACTGGTCCCTAACAAAAAGTATCAATACTTTATAAAAGTATCGACACCGTTTTAAGCTTCGAAGTTCAAAAATATTGAGCAAAAATCAAACGTATCGAGACTTATCATTAAGTATCGATACCTAGACATTTTTATAGATACTCATGCCTAATATCGATACAAAATTACTATTTTGACTTCAAGGATTTTTTGAGCAAAAGTAAAAAGTATCGATACTTATCATTAAGTATCAATCCCATAATATTTTTACCGATATCTTTTCTGGTATCGATACAAAATTAGCATTCTAACTTAGAGAGAAAATTGAGCAAAAGTGTTAAGTATCGATACCTACCAAAAATTTATCGATACCCTCCCCTGGTATCGATATCATTTTAAGGTTCGGTGTTTTGATATCTTTAATCAAGTATCAATAAAATGCTCCAACTATCAATGTGAAAAGGTTCAACGGTCACTAAATTGAACATTAAATGTCATAAGTATCAATGTCCATCAAAAGGTATCAATACCTATTGTTGCACATGACATTAATGCATTGGTTTTTACATCTCCAACGGCTCTATTCAATTCCACAACAACCAAAACGGTTGGAAATCAATTTGGGACTATAAATTCCAGCTTTCAAAGGTTCAACAATAACAAGAGAGAGTAAAAATATCAAAAAGTAATCCTATCAGTGCTTCAATTCTTCATATTTTTATTATATACACTTGTGAGCATTTAATGTTTTCTATCAATTCAAGTGTTTTCTTTATCTTAGTGCTTAATTGGCAAACATCTTAATTTGCTCTTTTGAAAAGGTTTGTATCTTAAGATTTGGATAGAAATCTTAAGATAGTTGTAAGGATAAACTTTCTCCTCAAAGATTCATCAAAATAGTGAATTTGAGAAAATTTTTAGTTGTGGAAAGCTAAGGTAGTGGAGTAGGCAATTAAGACAAATTTGTATGTTCATTGTTTCATACTTTTTCTTTTACTTCCACGAATTTTTAAAAGGTCAATTCACCCCTCTTGACTATTTCAGTTGATTAATCGAGCTAACAAAATTGATTGACTCATGAAACAGTACAAATTAATTAAATCGAGATAAAAACTAAATGAATTGTTGTTTGAATCAAATTTTACAACTTTTAATAATTTGATTCTTTTAATAATTTCTTTAATTTAAACTGGACAAATTGATTTAATCAGTCAAGCCAATCAAATCAGAAACCAATGATCTGACCAATTCGACCACTAGTTCAGTTCCAAAACGTTGGTTTCAACAAATGTTCGCAATCGACTAAAACAAAATTAATTTAAAATACTTAATTTGTATGATAATTATAAATGAAAAATATTTAAGAATAAAATAAATTATTTGATATATTCATGACTAATTTTTCATTTTTGAAGAAAAAAAAAAACAATTAATAACTACAACTTAAAACATTGCCTAAAATAATCAGTTGTACAATATTTTTCCACCTACTACATGGGTGTACAAATTTCTAATTCCATACTTGCTCTACAATTTAGCTTCAACTTCGTATCAGTCCATAAACTAAATTTATACGTTTGAATTCAATATCAACCACCATAATCTGTATCAATAGGGGTAAATTTCCTAGCTTTGTTATTATTAATGTAACAAGAAAGAAAATAATACCCTATTATCTTTTTGTCATAACACCACAATCAAAATGATTAATCCTCTCGTTGCAAGTGCTTTCCAAAGAGGTAAATAACTAATTATGAAACATTTTTCATTCCCATGAACGCAGAACCAACCCCTAATCACATGATTAAGGAATAAAATTAAGGAATAAAGTGAGCATCAACCACACATCTTATAGTTAGAATATCCTATTATTATATCACTGACTACCGGCCCACACTTCTTGGGTTTCATCCTAGTAAGTAATTTGGTCTCATACATACACACTAACTGACCATATGCATAGTTTTTTATTAGTAAACCAACAAAGGACGCTTCCACAAAATCATTTGTCACATATCAAGCAATCAACTCTGATGCATTGGTTGTTTCAATTAGAGTGAATTGTGTCGCAATGTTTGCTCTAATTGATGTGAACTTTGTCGCAATGGTCTTTCAGAATTGTGACAAGTTTGTTGCAATGTGTGTGCAGAATTGTGTTGCCGTTGATGCTGAAGAACGACATCGCCCTCCTGAGTCTCAATTTCAGAACTGTTAGATGGTTTAGCACCTGCAGTGATGAGGTTTTTAAACCAAGCTGATTGGAATCTTGGGCTTCCACTGTTTGAATTACGAGGGGGATTATCACCACCGGTAGATCCAGATGTTACACCCACAAGGAAACGGTATGCCACTTTGCTGGCTGATACTATCTCAGTCTTGGCTTGTTTAAACTACAATAATTACCACGACAGCAATTTTAAACACCAACCATAGTGAGGATTTAAACTTAAGCTGTAGGACCATTCACAACATGCATAGAATTTAGATTCAAGTTTTAATTTACAACCATCGTTTTTTTTTTCCTATTTTCATAAAATTCCAAGGCAAACACCTCCAAAAAGACGCCATTGAAAAGGACAAAGAATCCTTATAACGAATTCATCAATTAAATATCATAATCAACTCAATCGATATACAGAAAAGAGACCAAGCTATGTCAGGAAGCACATGATTACATGTACAAAATCATCTACATGCAAGGTGCAAATATATATGATATATATTTATGTAATAGTTATAAGAGTATATCTTGACAAGCATTGCCTGTCTAGTCATGGAAATGTAGTGACTTTTGGCAGATTATTACAATTGTGAACTAATGAAGGGACTCTTACCCGTAAGGCAGTATTTTCTGCCATTTCTATAGCAGCATCACCAGTGTTGGCAAAACGATTGACCCAACCTGTTCAAAAATTGTAAGAACAAGCAAGCCACCTAAATTGGAAGTGCACTGATAAAAAACGTGCCCTATTCACTCTTAGTGGTCACATCTTATCTCTCAAATACAGCCAGCGATTGACCTGCCTGCCAAGTGAAATAAAAGTATATGATTGCCCCTAGCTTCACACCCTAATACAAACAGTTTTCCTCAGATATTCAGGCTCATCACTGAAATACATGGATGATAGAACAGGAGCGGTACAGCACCAACTCATATTTACCGCTCACAAGCTAATAGGTACCATTAACCACAACATTCTTCACCACTTTACATCAAGCAAGAGACCAGACATGAGTTACATGAGGTGAGGTATATAATAACGTTTTGATATCATACTTGCTATCCGATGAACAACTGCATCCAATAATGGAATAATGCTCATCAAAGAAAAAGATACCTCTCCTCGACAAGTCAACTAAAACCTATATTAAAGAACTTGGCCATCTGCCAGTGGGCTACAAAGTTACAGGGATAAGTAAAGCAGTAATCATTAAGGTTTCCTACAGCTGTTCAATCCATCAAAAAGAATTCAAGTTCAACAAATCTTAAGTTTACCTGGAGGCTTTTGGATACCAAGCCTTTCGCATAACTCGTCACAGAAGTGGTTGCAATTTTTGGATAACAAGTCGTAGGAAGTTCCAGGCCATTCTCTACTAAGTTCACGCAAGATCTGGTTTACCTTGAATATTGAAGAGTTAGTTCTTCCAAGGACCATGAACTCATGATATGTATACAACGGATGTTTTCTAGAAGGACAACAAAAAACACCAGACCCTTGCTCATAGAATCCAAAAGACCATTCATCATCTCCATATACCTGTCAATAAGGCAAATAAAGTTATTGAGCTTGACAAAGAAAGGCATCAATAACAAATTTATGAATAAAAAAAAAAAAAGAGGGTACTGTAAAGTTGACCACCAAAATTTTTATATCCATTCTAGTATGCCAAAGTTTGACCACTTAAATACTATTTGAAAATGTTCACTTTGGAGAACTAACATGTGATATGATATCCATAAAGAAACATTCAGATAAAAGAAAGTAGACCATAGAAAACAACAATGAAAATTTAACTACTTAGAACTACAAGAAACCAGAAGAGATACTGTTCTCCATATCTATCCCCAGTTAACATAATTTAGATGCATGATTCCCCAAGATAAAGTAGAATAGTGGGAAAGTTCTACAAGTTCTTTCAAATAAAACTAGAAAAAGATAAAAAGAATTGACAACAACCTAACATCTAGTAGCAAAAAAGAAGCAGAAGCCCTCTACTATGTAAAACCTTTGGCCAAAGCCTAGCAACTCGTCTCAATGAAAGTTCTTTAGTGCTATGTTTGGAAACATGAATTGAGGATATGGATTTGAATTTCATTTGTCATATAAATTTGAGAATTAAATGCATACATTATGTATAAATTAGTTAAAAGTTCAAAATGGTTGTCTATTTGAAAGCTATAAAAACATAAATTCAAAATACACCACTATATTGGTTTCTAACAAATCTACAATTTGAAAAATAATCATGAATATCACATTAATATATGTTTTATCGCAGATAGTTCACTATTTGTGAAATCCAAATCTCCAATCGCATCAAATTCGATAAATTAGGATGACATAAAAATATTAACATTTCCTCTGCAGAGTAACCATAAATTGTTTCTTTGTGGCATTCTCCTTTCCTTTCCGATCTACCTTGAAAGTTGAAACTATTCCTTTTAAGCAAAATAAAGATTTAAAGCGCCCTTTTCTTTAATAAATCTTTATCTACATCGTACAGCAATACTTTAAATGCAACAAGCAGAACACATGTTATCCAAAATCAACATCAAAATATTTGCATTACGTAATTGAACAAGTTAACCCCTAGAAATTCCAAGAGAATTTTCCAAACCGTAAAACCTAGGTCTCGTTTAGCACAATAGCAAAGAATGTAATAAAAATGCAAAACTCAGAAAGAGAGTAAGAAAGAAGAGACCTGAATGGCGCTGTGGAAGATACCGCCGAGGCCGATCCTATCCTTGAAGATCTTGTTGATATGAACAATGGTGTTGTTCGTTTTATCCGATCCGCTGTTGGTCACATCGTATATATGTAATATCACCTCCGCCATCTTCACCTACAAAACCCTAACACCTCCGTCGATTGGAAACTTTCGACGCACCAGAAAACCCTAATCCCTCCTCTCTCTTTCTTTTTCTGTCCTTAAGCTTCGAAATCCAACAATTCAATTCTATTTAAAAACAAAAACGCCTCACTCTCTCGCACTTTGCTTTTTTTCCCCCCTCTGTATAGGGATTTTTAACGTAGAATTTTCTTACGTAGTTTTTTTTTTCTGCCACGAAAATGCTGAAATCTTAGAATCTCTCTCTAATTCTAATACTAATTATGATTCTCAAGATTAGGTCAAATCTCAAGATTTAGATAAAAGGTTCATAAAATGAAATCCAAGTTATGAAAAAACGGAACTGTTGATGATTCAGTTGAGAGAGAGAGAGAGAGAGAAAGGACATTTTGATTTTGACTGCAATTTGAAAGAAGATGAAGAAAATTGCGGAAACGGGCAGATGGTTAGTTACGCCGCGCACTTCGTTTCTTTTAAGTTTAAATTTGGCAAAGCTACCTCTACTCCTTCAAATTTTAAAATTTCGTCCTTGAATTTCTGTATTTTTTTTATTTAAAATTCTTGCTCCATCTTAAAATTAACAATGTCAAAAGTAAACAAAAATTTTAAAATTCAATGTTATCTAAATTAGACTGGATTGACCAGTTAAACCGAGAACTAGTGGGGATATCAGTCCGATGAGAGGTAAAATATCAATTGACCCACGAAACAATACAAACTGGTTGAGCCAAGTTAAAAAAAGTTATTAAACCAAAAGTTTAACCAATTTCAAACTAATATGACCAATTGGTTCTTAAAATTAGCAATCCGACTAGTTCAAAGTAAATAATTTATTAAAAAATTAAAAATAAAAATATTTAAAAAAATTATAAAAAGCAGTTCAATTGTCAATTCGACTGATTTTTTTAGTCCGGTTCAACCAATCCATACCGATTTATGGATCAGTCGGTTTTTAAAATTTTTAAAATTTTCTAGCGCTCAACATTTACAAATTTATGTCAATTTGGTTCATACCCTTTAAAAGTATGTAATTTTAAAAAATAAAAAAGGTTTTTTGTTTTTTTTGTTTTTTATTTTAAGTTTTTTATTTTTTCGTAATTTTTTATTTCAAAAAAATTATATATTTTTTAATTTATTTTTTAATATATAAAAAATTACTTTTTAAATTTTTTATGTAATTTTAAAGGGTAATGACCAAATTAATAAAAAAAAACTATAATGTTGAGGATTAAAAAAGTTATTTAACCTGAAAAATTAAATGGAGAGATAAAAAATTTTAAATAAAAAAATTACAAGGATTCAATGTATCAAAATTAAAGTCTAAGGACTAAATTTTAATTTCAAAAAAAATATAGGGACTTTTGACATATTTAAACTTTTCTTTTACAATTTCACACACTGAGTTATGTGAACAAATCGCAACTCCGAGTTGGAAATGAGTTAAGATGCCTCCGCGTCTTCACGTTACGCCATTTTTGTTTCCCACATAGTTAATTATCGATGTTCATTGATGTGGGTATATTGAGATTTAATTTTATTAAATTTTATGTAACAATCATATACATTTTTTTGTTAAATCTTAATATTTTGAATTCAACATTTGATCTATTAGTTAAGAGTGCTTATTCATGTTCATGTTGTGAATTCAAGTTATAGAAATTACCTACTAATTGTGTGTGTATGTGATAGTGATTTGCACTTGCTCGTGGTGCGTGAGTTGTGCAAATAAAATCATATTATTTTAGATTTAAATCTCACAATGTTTGATTCTATTGGTTTTATATTTTTAAAAAATCTTTAAAATACAAAATCACACTCATAAATCATAATATTCTAATGATTTTTGTAGTCATTTTCCATCTAAGTTGATATTCTAACAGGAGCTAATATTTGATTGACTCGTAAAATCAACTAAGTTGAGTATTTAAATAATGGTATAGATATATAGTTACTTAAGTTGGTAAAAAATATGAGTTTTAAAATTTATCAAAATTTATGAATTACTTAATTGAACAAAAGACCCTTTAAACTACACCATTTATTTGAGTTAAGTACCTAAATATCTAAATTTTATTCCATAATGAAAGTTAGCCATTACACTCCAAAATCAATAAAAAAACCACCGCATCACCACTTCATTAAAATCCAATTAAATATAAAATTATATTAATATTAAAACAAAGATATGTTTTGAACGGAAATTTGTTGCCATATGGCATAACACTTAGGTACACCCCGGGCCCAATATGTTGGTGTATTAGGTTACACAATTAGTACAATATGTGTGGTGTGGTGTGGTGTGTTCGATCGAAATCCCGAGTATCCAAATCTTCTGCTAATGTTTACTAAGGGTTACATGCTATAAATTTAAAATGTTAAGCATGAATCAAATTAGAGCATCTAGCAAATGAAATTATGGTTACGAAAAATTATGCATATAGATTAACCTTCTTAAATATATTATGCTTCTTGAAATGCATAAGGTGAATGTTAAAACTATATTTTAAATTATGTTCATTTTACAAACTAACTAGGTACAAGTATAATCTTTTAAATGGATTAATCTCTATACGTATCAAGGCAAGTTGAATATTTTCTTTGTGTACTTATTAAGTATTTATGCTTAACGCGTCGTTGTTTCTATTTATTATAAATTACGTGAAGTCGAGATCGTTTATGTAGATCACAACACCTTAATGAAGTTTAAAGTGTTTGTATTGGTAGACTGAATATTGTTTCTTATATTATGGCATGTACATAAGTTAAATTTCATTCAATATTATGCTTTAAGATTGATAATAATTTTGATAGAGTTTATGACACTTTTGAAGTCGTCAATATAAGTTTTAGGTGTTTTGATACGATTGAACATCTTTACTTGGATGAAAATTGACTTAAAATGAGTTTTTACAATAGTGAAAATTGATTTAGAACTTGTTGGTATGATTTGATGTAGCGGTTTAAGCTATTTTTTAGAAAATTTTCAAGTCGTTTGCACCTAGGTATCAGAAGCTATTTGTAACATCCCTATTCGACTCATTCGTCGAATCCGGGTACGAAGCATCGCATTTGAACCGGGTGGATGTATACACTTAGATCTCACTATTTAAAATTAGACTATATTACCTATTTGTTTAAGGAAAAGAAGAAAAAATATTTTTACAACAGAGACACTATTTTTAATTCAAAAGTTCATTATCTCAGCTTCGAACTCAAAGGGATTTACATAATTACAACGTAATGGACCCCGAGGCAAAGCCTCTCATAATACTCCCTTTGTAACACCCATAACCCGTACCCGTCATCGGATTAAGGTTACAAAGTATTACCGTACAACTTAGAACAATAAATAACAATAGCGTCAAATTTACCAAATTAAATAACAATTTCATAAATAATTCAGATTGAGGTAGAACATTCATTTATGAGCCTTAAATTGAGCCTACGATGCCTTAAAATAGTTTAGAAAATAACAGGGGCCAATTCGAAACAAATCAAAAAGTTTAGAAAAAAACTAAAAATTTTCAATACAGGGTCAGACGGCCATGTGTCCAGGTCATATGATAGAGCCCAAATTGTGTGGCTCCAAACATGGTCTTGTGGCTATCCACACGCCTGTGTAACTACCCCATTCGCTCGTGTGCTCGCCCATGTGACTCACTGACTTGGGTCACACGACCATGTCGCAGGTCGTCTGCCAGCCCGTGTGAACCCTGCACCTAATACGTTAGGGGCACACACCCGTATGGGTTGCACGTGTGTGACACACGGCCGTGTGTGCCCAAAAATGACTAAAAACTTAGCCATTTCACATCCAATTACTTAGGTACCTAAACATAATCAGTAGCACATGTTCTAAAGACTTTAAAAAGCTTTCAAAATCACTCAAAACTTGCCAAGCCATAAACCTAAAGTATAACCAATGTGTCATCGATGACACCACAATTCAATCACTTAGCATTTAACTACCCTAGCTACATTATGCAAGCCACATCACATACACAAACAAATTACTTTCAATTCAAACATACCATACCTAAATTATATTAAAATTACCAATTCATGCTTGCCCACTTATGCTTAAGCTTGGTATTAAACAATGCATACCATATTTAGTTACTCATATCATAACATCAAATGCACACAACACACGTTATAAGTACTTAGGAACTTTTACAAATATAACCAAATACTCCTATTACATGCCATATCAGCCAAATGTAATTTAAAATCTACCAAAAGATCATTGGATAATGTGATTCTTCAACTTGATCCGATCTCTCGATTTCCACAAAACGTATCTACAAAGAAAAGATAAATAACATGAGTAAGCTTTCATGAAACTTAGTAAGTTCATTGATTAAACAATAAAGCTTATCGATTAAACCTAATAACTCAATTGCAAGATTAGTAAACAAAGTTCCTATCATTCACGGTTCATAATAGGTGAGTAATACTCAAACAACAATGCAAATCATTTCCACATTTCAATAACATTCAAAGATCAATAAAACATTGTCCGATGAATGGTAAACTGATATAAGTACACGGTTAACCATCCAGAACACACCAAACACTCATACAAGCCAATCCAACTGATCACACACCTCGGTGCTAGGTTCCAAGCCCATAGGTTATTATCCTCCCCCGTAACGCACCAGAAAAATACTGTAATATAACACGATAGTTCGCAACAAATGCAGGACCTTGGTATACTCAGTGAACAGAAAATATACAGAAGTCATCATCACATCTCATACCAATCCTGTACCACGCATAGAATAACCTATTGGCATGCCAGTCGTACTCTATCCTACGTTCATCCGGCATAGGGCATTTCATCAATGATCAAGCAATAATAACTCATTAAGTATATTTCTATGTACAAGCATCAATTCATTAATCAACATTCAATAACTGAGTCTATATAACAAGCATTTAAATTTTTATTACAATTAAATAGAACAAACTTACCAGACTAAACTGCAACGATGTCAAAAGTATAGGGACTATTTTGCAACTTTCTCTTTTCCACGATTATCAACTCATTCTTGATATAAAATAATAATTTCATTCAATTAACTAATTCCAACAGCAAAATTAAATCATTTCATACAATTAAGTCTTTTTTGACATTTTTACTAAATTACCCTTAACATTTTACTTTTATGCAATTTAGTCCCTAAGTCTAAAACACGCAATTAAACTATTTTCATCCTAAACCTAGCTTAGCCAAACCATGTAGAAGTTCATTACATCCCATATTTTCTATTAATTTAATCAAGTACAAGCAATTTTACTATTTTTACATATTAGTCCTTGAACGTTAAAATCATCAAAAACTACTTTACAAAATAGTCATATTTCACAACCACAAACAAGCTTAATAATCTAACATAGAACTTCAAAAACAACTCAAACTCATCAATGGCATAATATACAACATTTTAAAGTTTTACAAATTAGTCCTCAAGTTAGCAAGGTTAAGGTAATACGAGCTCAAAAACATAAAAATTACTAAAAACGAACTAGAATTCACTTACTAACTCATGCTTCAAGGTTGACAAGATAAAACCCTAATTGCCTTTAGTTTCAACCGTAGAGAAGATAGGTAAAGAAGATTATGCAAAAATATCATCTTTAGTTTCTTTAATTTAATTTATATACCTTGGTTTTATTGTAATTATTAATACTTTTTAAATTTTACTTTAATTAACCTAACATTAAGCTTAATTAGGCTTTAATAAAATGGATGATAACACTTTAATTCACTAACTTAACACAAATTGGTCCAATTATTCATTTAGTCCATTTAATTAATAGAACTCAACTTTTGCAGCTTTTATGATTCAGTCCTTTTTACTTAATTAACTATCCAAACGATAAAATTTCCTAACCAAATTTTAATATGACACTAATAACCTCATAAATATTAAATAATTAATATTTATAAACTGACACGTCGGAGTTGTAGTCCTGAAACTACTATTTCTGACACAATTAAAAAATGGCTATTACACCCTTCCTATGTGCATAACACCGAACCGACGTCGAATCCTTGAATTAACTCAGTCTAGCTCAATCCCTCCTTGAGTTCCTTGGCATGCAAATCCTACAAACACAGGTCAAACCCTTGTAAGTTTAGATGAACTTAGTGAGTTTCTTCATTACATAAAAATAGACCCAATCTTACAAGGGTTTAAATAGAAACTAAATGCAAATAAACTCCCTGATAGTTTTGGGAAATCTCTCTCAAACCGATCTAGCGATTTCTAACTTGTCTCCGATCTTATCCATTGATGGATACATCATTAAGCAGTCTTCTCCTGAATTATCCTATCACCCCCTTTTACCAATTCGTTGGTTATTCGGACAACTCCTCACATTTTGCAGACTCCGCTCTTCCTTTACTTGGGTTCTTCCTTTCTTCCCTATTCTAGTGTGGATTCTCGTTTCCACCCTACACTAACAATGTGGTCTCTATCCTCCTAAAGGTCACTGTGTATGTTCCCCCTTTGTGTTCATTCTAAAATTTGTTTAGTTCATGCGAACTCTTTATCTTACCGTAATCTTGAAAGACTTACTGACATCCAATCCCTTGAGTTAACTATTAAGGTTCCTTGCCACTCTGGCAGATTAAGTCTCTCTTGAAAAGAATAGCAATTGGATACTTCTTTGTAATCCGCCTTAATCACGATAACTTAATTGTAAATGTGATATGTCTATCTACTGTGGTCCACTTTGGCCTTTAGTACCTAGCAGACTATCTCCGGAGTGATCATTTGTGTTCAAGATTTCTCCCTAATGTTGTTTCTTACGGAACTAGCCATTTGGCGGGTACTTTCTCAATAATTTCCCCTTGAAGAGGAATAGTCTTAACAAGCATATCCACCATTCGGTGACCTTCTTTATCAATGGGTTCTAACTAACTCCTCTTTTCCTTGTAGACTAACTGGCATATTTTACATTTAATCTCTAGCCTAAAGGGTTTCTTTGAACACCCTTTGGTGATTCTTAATGGAGAATCCTTATTTGCAATCCTCGATTAAACAATCTTTCATTCGTCTGTACACCAGGCACCACTGGTGTGTCATCTCCTATGACTATTTCTTAATGGGTTACTATCCATATGCCCTACTGGCTTTAACAACTAATATTCTAATAGTCTTTTCCCATTTTGGTACACTTTGCATTCATTGGCAGATTCTTTCAACCCGCTAGCTAACTATTGTGTCCCACACTTTCATTTTTTTTATCTTTTCTTCATTGTTTACAAAATTTCCCATGGTTACTGTCCTGATTAATCATATGTGCTTATTGTCCTGATGGACTACCTAATATTTAATGTCTCAGTGGACTCCACATGTTGCCATAGTTGAGCTATAGTCTTATACCTCGTAATTCACATGTTTATTGTCCCAACAGGCTACCTCATGTTTACTGTCCCAATGGACTATCTCGTGTTTACTGTCCTGGTGGACTACCGTGTTTACTATCCCAGTAGACTACCCTATTTTTACTGTCCCAGTGGGTTACTTCGTGTTTACTATCCCGATAGACTACCCTGTGTTTACTATCCCGATGGACTACCCCGTGTTTACTATCTAGACGGACTATCCCATTTTTATTGTCCCAGTGGACTATCCTATTTTTACTATCCCGAAAAACTATCTGGTGTTTACTGTCCCAGTGGGCTAAACTGGTTGTCATAGCTGAGCTATGGCCTTACACCTTAAACCTCTTGAAGGTGTCACCTTAAAGGACCTTACCACCGTCACGGTGTTGCTTTATGGAACCTTATAACTTCCAGCATCAATTCATCTCGTATCTACCTTGATGCTCGAACACTGAAGTGCCCTCTGGCAGGGCCTAGAGCTTTGCACATCACGATTTGCTCCCAGCAATCCCAGATAGCTAAATCGAAACAAAATTCCAATTTCCCTATACCTTCGCCCATTCCTTCTTTACATCATTCCTAACCTTGATGCTTAAACACCGCAGTGTCCCCTTCGCAAGGACTGGAGCTTCGTACATTACGGTTCGCGCTCAACAACACTGCATGGCAATATCTAATAGAATAATTGTAACACCCCTAACCCGTAACTGTCGCCGGAATAGGTTAAGAGGCATTACCTGACTTGTAACTCAATTCAAAACAATCATTTATCAAATGTCATCTCATTTCAGTAAATATCATTCATTCACATTCAATATGCACTTAAATCGAGCATACAAAGTTTAAATCATGCGTTTGGAACTAAATCGGTAACATATGAAAAATTTGGAAACTTAGAAAAATCTCAACATTTCAAGTATCACACGCTCGTGTGAAAATGTAGTGTGCCTCACACGGCTAATAGACACGCCTGTGTCTTATACTGTGTGGAAACAATGCATACATACTGACTTGTGTCACACGGCCGAGGACACGCCCGTGTTCCAGGCCGTATGAAAATTGGAGAGGATACTGACTTAGGCCACACGGCCAACATACGCCCGTGTGTCTAGCCCATGTGCCATTTAAGGGGTATACCAACTTGTACCACACGGCCGATCACACGCCCGTGTGTGAGGCCGTGTGGAGCATACTGACTTCTATTCCATTTCAACACTAGGGGACACACGGTCGTGTAACATGACTATGTGTCACACATGGCTGAGACACACGCCCGTGTCCCTGCCCGTGTAGACAAAAATAGGCTATTTGCAAAGCCATTTTGCCACCCTATTTTCATAAGCATACACAAGCATAAATGGTAACATTTCATAACCCAATTGACAACCATTCTATAACATTTTATACACATATTATACCAATTCACTTGGTACTCAATTACCTAATTAATATCATGCATTTTCCATTCATATGCCAACTACATAACAAAATCTCATTTGCATATTTTCATTCCATCTATCTCTTACCAAAACATACCATATTACAAGATTTATACACAATCAAAACATGGTACCAAAATAAGCCAAATCACATGGCTTAGATTATACACAAGTTATACCAAAAACCATAATTCTCAAGTAACCATAACTATCACCGTTTCAACTACCCTCTACATGCCATATTTACAATTATCCACAAGTTCAAAAGTACCAATCAAAAATTGGATATTGTGATGTGCAACTTCGACTTGTCCGAAACGAGCGAGCTATCGAACCTCTATAAAACATAGAAAAAGAAATAGAGTAAGCTTTATAGCTTAGTAAGCCCGTATAATTTAGAATTAAACTTACCATTTATACACAATCAATGCAATTTATTCAAGGTATAATCAATTCAAGTACCAAATGCCTAAACACAAACATTCATCCATAAGTTAGTCATATAATGTAACACCCCTCGCCCGTATCTGATGCTGGGATAGGGTTCGAGGTGCTACCAGACTCAAACTCAACCAATTATATAAAATCAAGCCATAAAATTTTTGATCAATTTAAAACTTTTTGTTTCACATACAATTTGTCCCTTAAACGAGCTTACGAGGCCCAAAACATACATTCGGGATGACTCGAGACTAAACCAAGAGCTTAAGAAAAACTTGGAAAAATTTTCATACTTTAAGGCTCCACACGCCCGTGTGGGTATAGAGTATACACCCGTGTGTCAGGGACACGCCCATGTCCCATACCCGTGTGGCCAATTTAATTTTACAATTTTTCATAAAACAAGTGCAGACTTCACACGGCCTGGACACACGCCCGTGTCCTTTACTCGTGTCCTTTCACACTGCCTTGACACGCCCGTGGAGTAGCCCGTGTGCAAAAACTTGAGTATTCTGTTTCTGACGTCAGCATCACACGACCATGGCATACGCCCATGTACTAGGCCGTGCCCTCTCACACAGATGAGACACACGGCCGTGTCTCTGCCCGTGTGTTGATTTCTATTCATTCTGACTTGGTATCTTTAAGTGCAGGGGACACACGGCCTTCTCACATGCCCATGAGGCTGTCCGTGTGTCACACACGGCCTAGACACACACCCGTGTGTCTACCCGTGTGGACAATATGAGGCTATCTACCAAGCCTCATTGCCACCCTAGTATACCTATTCTCATGTCAATAACAACCAATACCAACACAAGCATAATAGACATTCATTCAACCATGAATATGTATCTTTTATAGATTCAAAATGGATGTTAGCCCTCATTCAAGGCTTAACGTAGAGAGTGGAATCTATTCTAGACCAACACATTTGGCCAATTCTCAAGACACAAAATAATAAGGTCTAGCCCTATAAATGCCGTAGTAAAAAAATACAAATCCAACTATACCGAGTATTTTGACTGATAGTGTGATCGATATCTCTGACTTCCGGTGATCCTTAAGCTAATTAGGCGGCACTCAAAAAGATGGAAAGAAAGAGAGAGTAAGCATAAAAGCTTAGTAAGTTGCATATAAATAAATATACAACAATAACTTCTCACTAATCATCATACTCATAGCACAAGGGTGAACATAAGCTTGACTTACTCATTACCGTCTACTCAAGTCATATTTTTCTATTTTGAGCTCATTACTCATGCATACCAAATAGGTACCTGTACCATTCACAACATTATTATACTTCCTTTATTAAATCACTTTCGTAACTTTTAACGTTGAACCTTTCGGAATACTACTGGATATTCTATAAACCTCAAACATGGGATAAATTGCCAATGCCATGTCCCAGACATGGTCTTACACTGGCTATCTTCATCGAGGCCGATGCCATACCCCAGACATGGTGTTACACTAGCTCTCGTATATACGTGCTGATGCCATGTCCCAGACATGGTCTTACATTAGCACAACTCTTAGTCGATGCATGTCCCAGACATGTCTTACACTGGCTATCATCTTCGAAGCCGATGCATGTCCTAGACATGTCTTACACTAGCACTCGTCTCAATGCCGATGTCATGTCTCAAACATGGTCTTACACTGGCTCCCATTATGTGGCCGATGCATGTCCCAAACATGTCTTACACTGGTACACAAATAACTCGAATGCCATGGCATGAATATCCGGTTTGTTTCCTAGGGTTCCAACGGGATCTTTTTATTATCTCAATCATTAATATGCATTCTCAGTTCACAATCTAGCAATTCATACTATCTCAAACCAATAACAATTCGAATACATGCATTAACAATGTAGTTGTATTATTTACATACAACTTACCTCGGATTACAAAATACACACGACTAGTCGACTTAGTCGATTTGTTTGGCTTTCCCCTGGTCTAGGTTCGGATTTGGAAATTCTTGATCTATATTAGCAAAATACACTCATTTAGTCACTAAATAAAATTAGGCAAATCTAAAATTTATGACTTAGGTAAAATGACCATTTTGCCCCTAGACCTTGACAAAATGACCATTTTGCCCCTATGCTCGAAAATCTATTTTTATCGAATTTCTTCATATCTCAAGCCTAGCTGAATCCTTTTTACTCTTATAGTAACTTCAAATTTTCACTATTTCACATGTTTATCAACTATTTTACAACTTATGCATAATAGCCCCTTTAGGTGTTTTCATGCTAACACCTTTCACAAAAATTGTTTATAACTCAACTAGGACTCATATTCTTCCATAAAAACTCAGCAACTATCATAAATCCATTCATGGAAAAACCCTAAACTCTTAATTATTTTGCAAAATAGACCCCTCATTTGAAAGCTTATGCTTCAAGGAGTCCAAAAATGAGAAAATCATTAACAGGGGACATGGAAATCACTTACTTGTTGAGGTGATAAATTGTTGAAATTTCAAAGCTTCAAAAACCCCTCTTTTGCTGATATTTTCGGTGGAGAAAGAAATGGGAATAAGATGATATCATTTTTTTAGTCCAAATAAGCCACCTAACATACCAAACACAAAAATTTTGTCCCCCTTTGACTCTATGGCCGGCCAAGCACTCTAAAAAGGGTTTAATTTCCCTTTAAAGACCTCTAATTTTAATTCTCTAGTTATTTAACACATTTGGGTACTAAAATGCAACTTTTACCTTTTATGCGATTTAGTCCTTTTTCGCAATCGGGCTCACAAACATCAAAATTAACTCACCAAATTTTTCATACACTAATATAATCATGTCATGACTCCATAATAATAATAAAATAAATTTTTTAACTTTATATTTATGGTATCGAGACCATTGTTCTGACTAGGCCCTAAATCAGGATGTTACATTTCTCTCCCCTTAGGGATTTTCATCCTCAAAAATCTTACCGGTAAATAAATTCGGGTACTGCTCTCTCAAAGACTCCTCGGGTTCCCATGTGGCTTCCTCGACCCCATGTCTATGCCATAAAACCTTCACAAGTGGTATATTCTTATTTCTCAACTGTTTGACCTCTCGAGCCAAAATCTTGACCGGCTCTTCACCATAAGTCATGTCCGGAAGAATCTCAACTTCAGTTGGCGCAATTACATGCGAAGGGTCTGATCTATACCGGCGTAACATGGAAACATGAAACACAACGTGAATCTTTTCTAACTCTAGCGGCAATTCCAAATGGTAGGTAACAGACCCTAACCTCTCGGTAATTTCATAAGGCCCTATGAAACGAAGACTCAACTTGCCCCTTTTTCCAAACCTGAGAACTTTCCTCCACGGGAAAACTTTCGAAAATACCTTATCACCGACTTCAAACTTAATTTCCTTTCATCTCAAATCCACGTAGGATTTCTGTCTATCTGAGGTGATTTTCAGGCAGTCACGAATCACCTTAACTTTTTCCTCAACCTCTTTGACCAGATCGACCCCGTGAATCTAATTCTCTCTCAACTTAGTCCAGTATAAAGGCGTTCGACATTTTCGCCTATACAAGGCCTCATAAGGCACCATTCTCAGACTCAACTGATAGCTGTTGTTGTAGGCGAATTCAACCAATGGAAAGTATTTCTCCCAACTTCCTTGAAATTCGAGAACACAACATCTCAACATGTCCTCTAAAATCTGTATCACTCTTTTCGACTATCTGTCAGTTTGCGGATGAAATGCCGTGCTAAAACTCAACTTGGTTCCCAAAGCCTCTTGTAACTTTTTCCAAAACCTTGAGGTAAACCTCAGGTCTCTATCTGACACAATCGACAATGGCACTCCATGAAGTCTCACAATCTCGGAAATATATAAGTCGGCTAATTTCTCGATGGAGTAGTCAGTACGCACTGGTACGAAATGTGCCGACTTAGTTAGTCTGTCGACAATAACCCATACTGTATCTTTCTTTTTTGGGGTTACAGGCAAACTGGTCACAAAGTCCATAGTAATACGATCCCATTTCCACTCAGGGACCATAATAGTCTGAAGTAAACCCGAAGGTACTTGATGTTCAGCCTTTACTTGCTGACACACTAAGCACTTGGAAACAAACTCTAAAATGTCTCTTTTCATACCCGACCACCAATACATTTTCTTAAGGTCGTTGTACATTTTCGCACTACCCAGGTGAACAGATAAACAACCACCATGTGCCTCACTCAAAATCTTCTGAATAAGTTCATTGTCCTTGGGTACACAAACTCTGTCTTTGAACATTAAACATCCATTGGTACTGATACGAAAATCTGATTCAGTTTCTGATTTACACTGATACCAGGGCAAGGTAGCAATACATAGGGTTTATGTATCGATACCTCTACCTCAGACTGGGCCAACTAAGGGCTTGTTTTGAAATCGTGCATTGGAACTTTTATTTTTATTTTATTTTACTTAGTTAAATTGTAGTTTTTTAATCACTTCCTCAAAATCAACATAATTTTCTTCACCAAAGTGTTTTTAATTGCATTCATAAATAATTCTTTTCACAGTCTCTGTGGGTATGATAACTCGACATTTACTTGTCACTTTATTACTTGATAATGATTGTGTACACTTGTAACACCCCTCGCCTGTATCTGACGCCGGGATGGGGTTTGAGGTATTACCTGACTAAAACTTAATCAACTATATAAAACCGGGCCATGAAATCTCAAACAATTTAAAACTTTTCCTTTCTCAAGAAATCTGTCCCAAATATGGGCTTACAAGACCCAAAACATACATCCGAGGTGGTTCAAAGTTCAATCAAGAACCCGTTTAAAACTTAGAAAATTTTCATGCAACAAGGTTCTACACGCCCTTGTGGGTATAGAGCACACGACCGTGTGCTTGAGACACGCCCATGTCCCAAGCCCGTGTCTGAAAACCTGGGCATCCTGCCAAAACAACATGGCCCAAGCACACACCCGTGCCCTGAACTGTGTCCTTCACACGGTCGAGACACATGGCCGTGTCTCTTGCCCGTGTGCTACTAGCATACATACTGACTTTATGGCACGGCATGGACACACGCTTGTGTGGCCTGCCCGTGTGCTAAAATGACTTTAAAGTTTTAAGTGCAGGGGACACACGACCATAACACACACCCGTGGGCGTGAACCGTGTGTCACACACGGCCTAGACACACACCTGTGTCTCTTACCCGTGTAGACAAACTAGGCTATTTCCCAAGCCCTTTTTGTCACCCATCTTGCACAACCTACACAAGATCATTTCAATATACCCATCTCATCACAATGGACATTAATTCAACCATAGAAAGGGTATCATATGCATTCATCAATATGAATAATAGCCAATATTCTAGGCTTGATACAAAATAAGGGCTTTTGACTTAAGCCAAAATATATAAACAGATCTTATGATGTAACATCCTAGTCTAGCCCTATACATGCAACCTTCAAAAATATAAATCAAACTATACCGAATGTTGCGAACGATAGTATGATCGATATCTCTGATTTTAAGGGATCCTCGAGCTAGCTAAATAACGCTGAAAAAAGAGGGAAAGGAAAGAGGGTAAGCATATAGCTTAGTAAGTTGCATATAAATAAATATACAACAACAATCTCACCACTAGATGTCATGCTCAAATGTAAACATAACTCAACTTACTCTTTGTCATCTACTCGAGTCACATTTTCTAACTTAAGCTCGTTACTCATGTTTATCATATAGGTACCTGTAACACTCACAACATGATTATTCTTTCTTTATCAAGATTGATCTATAACTCTCACCATTGAAACGTTTGGAATACTACTGGATATTCTCTGAACCTTTAACATGGGATATATTGCTGATGCGTGTCCCAGACACGTCTTACACTAGCTATCTCTGTCGAGGTCGATGCATGTCCCAGAAATGTCTTACACTAGTACAACTCTTAGCCGACGCGTGTCCCGGACACGTCTTACACTGGCTATCTCTGTATGGCTGATGCATATCCCAGACATGTCTTACACTAGCCCTCGCCTGGATGCCGATGCCATGTCCCGCACATGGTCTTACACCGCTCTCGAATGTGGTCAAGCATGTCCTGCACATGTCTTACATCTGGCGCACAATTCACCCAATGCCTTGGCACGAATATCCAGTTTGTATCCTAAAGTTTCAACGGGATATCTCTATTATCTCAAATATTACTAGGCATTCTCAACTTATAACTTAGCAACTCATACAATATCAATTCAAATGCAATACGAATGCAATTATTAACAGTGTAGTTGTATTATTTACATACAACTTACCTCGGTTTACAAAAAGTACTTGACTACTCAGTTTAGTCAGTTTGCTTGGCCTTCTCCCGGTCTAGGTTCAGATTTGGTAAATCTTGATCTATAATGACAATATGCACTCATTTAGTCACTATTTAGGATTAAGCAATCATAAATTCACACCTTTGGTAAAATGACCATTTTGCCCTTAGACTTTGACAAAATAACCATTTTGCCCCTATGCTCGAAAATCAATTTTTATCAAATTTCTTTGTATTTTAAGCCTAGCTAAACTCTTTTTACTACTATAGCAATCCCAAATTCTTAATATTTCACGCACTTAACATCTATTTTGCAACTTATGCAAAATAGTCCCTTTAGGTGTTTTCATGGCAACACCTTTCACAAAAGTTGTTTATAACCCAACTAGGACTCATATTATTCCACAAAGACTCAATAAACACCTCAAAAACATCCATGGAAAAGTCTTAAACTCTTAACCATTTTGCAAGATATCACCCTCATTTGAAAGCTCATGCTTTAAGGGTTTCAAAAATGCAAAAATCATCAACAAAGGGTGTGAGAATCACTTACTTGTGACGGGCTTTAAGTTGCTGAAAATTTCAAGATCTTAAACCCAGAATATTTGCTGATATTTTCGGCTAAGAAGGGAGAAAGATGATAGCTTTTTCCTTCTTTTTTCTTTTACTTTTATTTAAAATGAAACTAGTCAAAATTGGTGACATAAGTATCACCAAACTTTGACAATTTTGTCTCCCCTCACACCATGGCCAGCTAGGCTATTCACAAGGGTCTAATTTCCCTTTAAAGACCCTAAATTTAAGTTCTGTAGCTATTTAACACATTTGGGTACTAAAATGTAACTTTTGCCTTTTATGCGATCTAGTCCTTTTTCGCAATCGGGCTTCAAAACATTAAAATTAGCTCACCAAATTTTTCATGTACTAATAAAATCATATTATAACCTCATCAAAATAATAAAATAATTTTTCTAACTTCGGATTTGTGGTCCCGAGACCACTGTTCCGACTAGGCCCTAAATCGAGCTGTTACAACACTTGCACATTTCCATCGTTCCAAAGATTATTAATTGAGTTTTAATTGTCTTAAATATTTAATACAGATCTACTCATAACTTAACATTAGCTTACCTAAGTTTTTTTAATTGTTAAATTTCATACATTTATTTTACAATAAAATCTAGTCTTTTTACTTTAAAATGTTAGAACTTGATCACCATATTTTAGGATAACTGATAAGTTAGTTTAGTTCTTGGTAAGTGCATTGTAACAGCCCGTTTTTCAATGGTACCAAAAACAGAGGTTTCGAAATCCTGTTCCCCAATGATCGAGTCTGTAAATATTGTTAACATAAGGACTAAATTGTAAATATTTCAAAATTGGTATGAAATTTCTATAAATATTGATATTAGAGGGCTATAGAAGGATGAAATTGAGATCGGTTTAGAAATCAAGGCTCAAATATGAAAGTTATAGCAATTTCGATTTTAGGGACTAAATTGAATAAAATGCAAAACTTTAGGGGAAATCCTAAAAATGAAATTGAATTGATATATATTTATGAAATTTTTTAAAATATGTCTAAAATTGATAAATTGAAATGAATTATTATAGATCGAGATTTGAATCAGTCGGAAGATAATTGAGAAAAATGAGCAATTACAGATTAGTCCCTGACACCTTGTCTGTTACCTTTTTTTTAGGTAAGTTCATACAAGGCTTAATTTATGAGTTCATGTTATGCTTGTATTATATTGTTTTACTTTTTAGTTCGATTTGTTAGGTAACTAATGTCTTTTAGCATCAAAAGGACTATATTGTAAACATGAAATAAATGACTAATATGAATAGATACATGATAATGATTAAATGTGAAATTGATATATGATTGAGTAGTATGCATATGATGATGTTACATGGTTAAAAGTGTATATGAATTGTTATTCGAAATATGAAAAGTGAGTATACGGCTTCATGGTTCGAAATGATATAAAAATGGTAATAGAGGCCGTATGAATTTAGTAAACTATTAGAATATGAATGGCATACCATTAAGGTTCAAAAAGAAATTGGGTGTTGGTCAGGGATTTCGTTATCGATGGCTGAGATATAACATGTGCTACGGATTCTCGACAACTTAAGTGAGCAGCCTCAAATAAATTTTGCAAAACTAAAACCGACCTACAACTTGTGTGAGCAAATCCAAAATATCACAGCTTGTGTGAGAAAATTCGAGCATTACAGCTTGTGTGAGCAAATCGGTCATGTATATCTGAAGTTTAATTTACTTCAGTTCTCCGAGTGAAAGACAAACATGAAAAGACAAAAATGTAAATGGTATTAAATGGAAACAAAATGGTCAGATTGAATATATATGAATGAAATTGTACATATGTTATAAGTTGATATGATGGAATGTCATATATATATGGCGTAATTGTAGAAAATACCCTCAATATTTAGGGGTTTTTGGTTTTGTGCCCTTATTTTTTTTATTAAGGCCCTCAATGTAATGATTTTTTCACAAATCAACCCAATTTGAACGGGAAATATCAGTTGACCATTAGTCAAGCGCTGGTCAACAAAGTAACCTATACGGCATGCCATAAAAGCATAATGTCATGGATGACATCATCTATTTAACAAAATTCTTTTTTTTTCATTTTGTTTCCATCATGTTTCTTCTTCTCTCTTTCTCTCTTTCCCTTTATTCTATGTCATAAATAACATTATCAACTCTCATTTATGGAAGCCATTATCATTTGTTGTGTTTGTTTTGTAACACCCTTTACCCGTATCCGACGCCGGGACAGGGTATGAGGCATTACCAGACTTATACACAAGCAATCATGTAGAACCGAGACATAATCTCCATCCAAGTTAAAATTTTCATATACATTCATATTGTCTCTATTACGAGCCTACGAGGCCCAAAACATACATTGGGAGTGGTTCGGGACTAAATCGAGAACTTTTAAAATTTTTACAACACAGGAAATTTTCATGCTTTGGAGGGTCACACGCCCGTGTGGGTAGGCCACGTAATCACACACGCCCGCATGGCTTGAGACACGCCCATGGCCTCAGCCCGTGTAACTCTCTGTTTATGACGTCATCAACAAAATAGGGTCATACGGCCAAGTCATACGCCCGTGTGATAGGCCGTGTGACGAATTTAATTTTCGCAATTAAGGTGCAGACTTCACACGGCCTAGGCTCATGCCCATGTCCTATGGCCGGGTCTCTCACACGGCTGAGACATACGGTCGTGTCTCATGCACGTGTTTGCTACTGGGTTTCTCAAAACTAAAGTGCAGGGGACACACGGCCGGATCACACGCCCATGGGGCATACCATGTGTCACACACGGCCTAGACACATGCCCGTGTGTCTACCCATGTGGACAATTTTAAGGCTATTTTCCAAGCCATTTGCCACCCTTATATACTCAAACACATACATAACTTTAAAGGCACTTAACATGGCATAGAGTACTTAGACACAATCAAACAAGTCATGATCATGACACTATCATATCAACTAGTACATACACAAAACACTACACTTTGTCAAGCCCAAGCCTACAAATTCTCCTACATTAAGAATTATAAGTTTACTTCTATTTTTCACATTGGGACCTTAGTTATCATAGTACCAACACATCTCAATTAAATCAACAAGCATTCATATCCAATAACATAATCCATCATATACACAATCACAAACCACATCTCAAAAGCATGGGCATACGCATACATGTATAAATAGGCTTAGAACCCAATAATCAATATAAGCCATATCTCATGGCCATATACAAAATGAATCATCAAATCATTATAAGCCAACACACTTGGCCAAATTAATATGACACATAAACAAAAAGACCAAGTCCCCTATACATGCCATACTCAAAATATGAAACTATGAATACCCAAAGGATTAATTTGATAGTGTGAATCGAGCTCTGACGTCTTTCAGTTTTTGAGCTAGCTTGGCGATACTATAAGAAAATGGAAAGGGAGGGGGAGTAAGCATAAAGCTTAGTAAGTTCACATGCAATAATAAACAATATTAAGCAACATTAACACGAATATTATACAATTTAACTTAACATAAATCACATATTTATCATCATAGTTTCATAAGCATAACTTTATCATTCTTAATCTTGCCAAAAACTCATCACTTAACAAGCTCATTCTTATGATTTTTTCGTACATACATATACCAACTCATGACTTAACATACTCTTTCTCATTTTTGACATGCCTGTTGAACACTTGGAATACTAAACGGATACATGGAAGGTCCTTGCACACAAGTGCCACATATGTAGCCAAAGCTACCTCATATTTCGTATCATATAAATGCTCACTCTCGAGCTAATCACGGGTCTGCTCGCACAAGCTGACGATCAAGACGTAGCTACACGGACTGTTCACACAAGCTGTTAGGTATCCTCAACACATGCCAGATTACCTAGCCACCGGTAGGACGTACATGACCAGCACCTAGATCATATAATCATATATATCACATGGGGTCCTAGTGATATGTCACTCGTAACCTATTCTATTCCTAAGGTTCAAAAGGGATTTTCTCTCTCTTGTCGAAAATTGTCGAATGTGTTCATCGAATCAATTATACAATTCATACAATAATAATGCATTAAAAATTTGATCATAATATTGCATTATTTACATATGAACCTACCTCGGTACAAAATATGGCTAACTAATTTGATTTAGTCCACAACCTTGTTCTTTCTCTGGTCTAGGTCCGGACTCCGTTTTTCTTGATATATATAATAGCAAATTTAGCTCATTTAATTACCATATTGGTCAAACAAGTCCAAAAACCATACTTTATAAAAATTACAATTTTTCCCCTAAACTTTCACATATTTACAATTTAGTCCTTCGGTTCGTAAAATGAAATGTACTCATTTTCTTTGTTGCCCAAGCCTAGACAAACCTATATCATGCTTATACCAGCCCATATTTTTCATCAATTCACATTTCTACCACCCATTTTTACAACTTTTACAAACAAGTCCTTTTTAGATGTTTTCATTAAAAACCACTTAGTAAAAGATGTTCATCACACATCAAACTTTCATAATCTACCATGAAACATCAAAATACATGCATGTCACACATGGGTCAAACCCTAGACATCAACTCTAGCTCAAATAAATGGTAGAAATGGCTAGATCGGTTAATAACAATTTCAAAAATGTAAAGAACATTAAAAACGAGGCTAGAATGCACTTACAATCAAGCTTGAAAGTTGAAGAAACCCTAACTATGGTTACGTTAGGAATTTCAAATATGTCATGGAGAAGATGAGCAAATTTTGACTTAATTTTCCCTTTTTATTCTTTTATTAACCAAATGACCAAAATGCCCTTTTTACAAAACTTTCGAATTTTACTTATTCATGCCCATTTTTTTCCATAAAATAGAAATTGGTCAAATTGCTATTTAAGGACCACTAATTAAAAATCCATATCTATTTCATGCTTGAAGCTTCTAGAATCACATGTTTTGCATCTTTTGCAATTTAGTCCTAAAAATCAAATTGGACACTCTATCAACAAAATTTCTTAACGTAACTTTCATACAATCATGAAAACATATCATAGACCTCAACACATTCATAAAATAATTATTTCTATTTCAAATTTGTGGTCCCGAAACTACTATTCCGACTAGGCCCAAAATCAGAATGTTACATGTTTTATTTTCTTAGAAAATTATTGTGACACAGTGGTAGAAACAAAAAGAGAAAAAGGGAAAAAATTACAAAAATGAAAGAAATAGGAAAAAATTCCTTTTTCTTGAGTATCATACTCTGTTTTATTTTGTTGTTAATTCATTTCAATTTCGTGTTCTTCGCGGTGATCTCAAGGTGGGTTTCTAGGTTTTTTTTATCAATGAAGATTATATCTAACATTTCAAAACTCTATTTTTTTCTTTTAAAATTTCTCTGTTTGGGTTTATAAATTATAGTTTGTTGTTGATCAGTTGCTAAAAAAGGGAGTTTTTTAGTTAAATAGTAGGGATAATCTAATCTAATCTAATCTAATCATCAGGCCATGGTTGTTGTTGAGAATGCTTCGAATCAAGACACGTCAGCTGCAACAATGATGTTAAACGACCAAAATCACTTAAAGTTTCGGTCAACAACCAATCTGAGCTTACACAACAACGATCAAGGGCTATACAACAAGATCGGTGGAACCAACAGTGGTGGTGGTAAAGATGAGCTTGGGGATAGTTTCAAAAGAGATATAAGAGAGTTACGAAAACTGTTCTCTAAGCTTAACCCCATGCTTGAAGAGTTTGTACCTCACTCCCTTATTAACAATGGACTCAATGGTGGGTTTCACATTAACAATATTGCTTTACAAAACAACAATAACATCTAAAAGAATGATAATGCTAACTGCAATGATGGTGGTAACAAAATGAAAAATAATTGATGGGAAGAAAGAAAGAGAGAAGAAGAAAGAAGATGGAAACAAAATGAAAAGAAAAAAATTGTTAAATAGATGATGTTATCTATAACATTGTACTTATGTGGCATGCCACATAAGCTACTTTGTTGACCTACAGTTTGATTGACGGCAACTAATGTTTATTGTTAAAATTGGGTTGATTTCTGAAAAAATCGTAACTTTGAGGGTGTCAATAAAAAAAAAGATTAAAGGCTCAAACCCAAAAACTGCTAAACATTGAGGGTATTTTTGTAATTATGCCTATATATATATATGTCTGTGTGTGTTATAAGTTCATGATATTTATTTGAACTAACCCATTTGATATATTTGCTGAAATGTTTATAAAAGTGAAAGGTTCCCAAGATGCCATGTTAGATATCAATCTATTACAATTGTATAAATTGTTGAAATATTAAGGTAAGTTAATTAAATTTCGTATGGACTTACTAAGCATTCATAATGTTTACTCGTTGTCTCCCTTTCCTTGTAGATTTTTAATTTTGCGAAACGCGTCGGTTGATCACCACAAAGCTCACACTATCCCATCAACATTTCAGTAGTCTTTTGCTCGTTTTAAATCTCAATTATGTTTCATGTACATAGGTAGTAAAAGTGTGTTAACTTGAAACTATATGCTTGGTTTGAATTTGGACTAGTATATATATTATGAAATGATAATGCTTGTACTTGTAATAAGGCATGATTTGGTCATGTTTTGGGACTATATACATAGTGTTTGAATGGTTTATTTGAAAATGCTAATGGAAAGAATTGAACTTTGAAATGGCATGGTTGGTATATGATTTGAATAGCTTGGAAGAAGAAAGACTAGTTTGTGTTTTAAAACAAATTGTTGGATTCAGTTACTATCAAATTGTGATGTTTTGAATTGGTAATGGCTATATGCATTGGTTGGTATGTATTTTGGAGTATTTTATGCAAGTATAATGTGTGGTTAAATGCAGCAACTTAACCAATCTTGGTTTTGGCATGAAAAGGTACCAAATGATAGTTTTTGTCATATTTGCTTTAAGGTATCGCTACTCTGGTAAGAGTACCGATACCTAACATTTTCAATCAGTTTTACAAACAAACAGAATGTCAATTTGGTATCAATACTAAGGTAAGGTATCGGTACCTATAAGGAAGTATTAGTACATTGATCCAAGTATCGATACCTTATGATTTTAATTTGATTTTATGAAACATTGAAGCTAAATTTGGTATCGATAACTTCAAAAGGTGCTGATATTAGTTGAGGAAATTTTGAAAACTTTGCAATTTAATCCTTGTTATGCTTAGGTCTATAAATGAGTTTTCATAGGTTCATTTGAGGCTCAATTTTGATTGTATATGCTATTATGCATGAAATTTTGTCAGGAATCGGTAATGGAATGAATTGATTGCTACAAATTGTATGTGGTTTGTTCTAGTAATTGTGGTAGCATTCTGTAGCTCAAGTTTGACGACCAGACTAAACGAGGGGTGTTACATGCACAAAACTTTAAGAGTTTATTTTACTAGTTTATTACATATAAATTGTTCAAATATTTATTTTTGTTAATTCATTGCATATAAATACTTGAACTATTAATTACTAGATC
Source organism: Gossypium anomalum (assembly GCA_025698475.1). Lineage (NCBI taxonomy): Eukaryota > Viridiplantae > Streptophyta > Magnoliopsida > Malvales > Malvaceae > Gossypium > Gossypium anomalum. The sequence continues at coordinate 50,137,978 of CM046963.1, forward strand.
AACAATTTAACAATAAAGTTTAATAGCAACTTAAGAATAAGTTTTAATAGTATTACCTATTGAACTCACTTATCATTATGAGAATCAAATTTTGAAAATTAAAAAAACTTAGCAAAGTAGAAACATGAAAATAAGATTAATATTTTTTTATATGAAATATATATACCAAAATCATATACAGATGAAAATAAATTTTCCATATATATATAATAAATATATTAAAATTATATTAATAAATAAATTAATATATTATATAATATTAAATTAAAAATTATTAGTAAAAAAATTACAATGTAACAACAATAATGGGTATGATCAATATTCATAGAATCAATGTAGAGCAATATTTTTTTTTATTTTAAGTTTCCTTTTTATCATTAAATTTAAAATTTTGTTAATAGACATTTTTAATATTAATAAAATATTTTTATAATAATAATTTAAGATTAAATGTTGTATTTATTTAATTTTAATTATTTTCAATGAAAATATTTCACTCGTACCTTGTTTTGGATGAAAATTTTCTAAAACTAAAAGAATAGAAATTTTTCAAAATGCATTATTTTAAAAACACTTATGTTTATAGCTATTTTATTTTATTTTTTAAAATGTTTTTTCAGAATTATTGAATGGAAAAAATATTAGTTTCAAATTTATCAAATGATTGCGTAAGTGTGATGACAAGTTATGATGTACAGAAAAATGAACTTGTGTTTTATATAGGATGTGTAACTACTCGATAGTCACGGATATCGGAAAGTGTATTTTTGGGTTTCTGTTTTCATTAAACGGATTCGTAAATATTTATAATAAATATTTACGAAACTAGTTGTGTAGTTAATTAAGTTTTGGTTAGGTGAATTTGCATGAATTAAAGGTAATTAGGTATAAAGACTAAATTGTATAAAGGGTAAAAGTTTAATTATAGATTAAAGAATAAAAGAAGGGACTAAATAAGCAATTATTCCAATTGCATTGAATGAGGCAGCATAAGTGTATTTTATTATAAAAATTTAAAGTTAAAATATATTATAATATTATAATAAAATCTTAACATTTAAGTAAAATATATATTATATTACATTATATTATAATAATTAAATAAAAGAAATAGAAATAGAAAAAGAGAAAGAAAGTCAAACGAAACAGAAGGAAAAAGAAAGAAAGAAAAAGGAGAAAGTTAGGGTTTTCAAGGGTTCAAAGCTCAATTGGTTAGTCAATTTAGTTTATTTTCTTATAATTTTTATGTTTTTATAATCTCGGTATTAAAGACTACCCGATCCATGTCAAAATTTTAGAAATTGTTGAGTTTTTAAGTGTTGACTATGTTGAATAATTAGAGTATTAGAGACTAAATTGATAGATTTTTTAAGTTAGAATTGAAAAAGGATTGAATTGTGGAATAAATTGTAAATTTTGAGTGTTAGGGACTAAATTGTAAAAACTTTGAAATTTAGGGATTTGAGTGAAATAAGAGAGTTGAATTTAGTTTAAAGTGGAAATTGAATGAAATTATAAGATAAATTGTAAAGAAATAAAGTTAGTCTCAGTTCAGAGACTAAATTGGAATTTAGGCAAATGTAGGATAAAAATTAAAATACTCAACGTGAAATTAAATTGTATTGCATTGATTAATTTTAATTGTTTTAATTCTGTAGCTAACTTTGCGCAAAAAACCTCGACTAGGAAAGGAAAAGATAAAGTCGACGAGAATTTATGATTAATGTGATATTGAATTGAATTATGATATTGAATTGAATGTATGTGAATTTATAATTAATGTGATATTTGAGTATTGGATGATTGTGGTATTTGAAAAGTGAATTGAAACCCTATTAACTATATCGGGTTGGGTCAGATATAGATGGCATGCCATAAAATTAGAATAGTTCAAGGATTACTTCGACCTTGAGTCGATGAGACATTGGGTGTCAATTTATTACTTCGGATTATTTCGATGAGGTACTGGGTACTGGGTACCAATTTACTTCTGTTTAACCGATAAGACACTGGGTGTCAACTTATTACTTCGAATTATTCGATGAGGCACTGGGTGCCAAACTGGTGTATTTTGGTTGGATTTGTGTATCCTTCCGAGTCCGAGTTGTGTTAATAAGGGTAATTAAAAGAAGTGATATTATGAAAGGTATTTGATAATACCGAATGTGAAATGGAAATGAGACATATCAATTGTGTGACATATTGTGAAAAGCTATTTGAAATAGCAAATGATGAGAATTGAATGTATTATGAATAAATTGATAAATTGAATGACTAATGTTAATGTATGATTTAATGTGCATGTTATATTATTTTACTTAAAGTATTCTAATTATAGAAATACCACTAAGTTTATACTCAGCGTACGGTTTTGTTTTCCGTGCACAAGTTAGGTACTTAAGTTGATCGCCGATTCAGCATCCATCAACAATCCCGAACTCAAAACATAGTGATGTATACTTCTTTTTGTGTCGACATGTACCTAGGTTGTTTAAAGCTTATCGTTTTGTGGAGTGATTGTATTAATATTATAAGTTGATATTGGTTGATTATATATATGAATATATGTGTTGTTGAGGCTATAATATGGCATGTTTAGGTTGATGCATGAATGAACATAATATAGGCAAAATTTATGTTGATATTGGCATGGTTTTAAATTAGTTTTGATAGATGTTATTTGAAATATTTTGATAATGTTTTTGAAGTATCTATAAGGGTACATTGGTTAGGTAACTAGGTTGATTGTTTTGGCATGTTTAAAAGGTAATTGATCGTGTTTTGGATGGGTTGAACGAATAGTTTTTGAGTTGCTTAGTGTTCAAGATTGCAGGGAATGGTAAACTTGGTGTTTAAAGTTCATTTTGAGTCCACACGGTCAGAGACACGGGCATGTGACTGGACCGTATGAGACACACAGCTAACACATAGGCGTGTGGTTTGGTCATGTGTTCCTTGCAACTTTAGGATTTCAAAACGGAATGCTCAAGTATTTTCACACGGGCGTGTGTCTCAGCCGTGTGTGGCACACGGCCTAGCACACGGGCGTGTGGCTTGGCCGTGTGACCCAAGTCAGTGAGTTACACGAATATAGACACAAGTTGGGCCATGGCCGTGTGTCCCTATTTCGAATGCCCACACGGCCTGAGACATGGGTGTGTCTCTTGACCGTGTGAGCCACAAGGACCTGGACACACGAACCTGTGTCCTCTGTTTCTTTGAAAATTATTGATGTTTTTGGAAAAGTTTCCTGAGTACCCGATTTAGTCTCGATTTATTTTTAACACTTATTTTGAGCCTCGAGGGCTCATAAAAAGGGCAATATGATTAAATTATTTCATGTATACTAAATGATATAAAATATTCGTATTTGATCTAAAAAATCCAATAATACTCTATAACTCTATTTTGACAACGGATAAAAGTTAGGGATGTTACAGGATAGGATCCAAGTAAGTAAAGCATGCCTATATCTGAAAAAGAACACCCAATTCATCCATCAATAGAACACAAGGGTTTTTTTTCTTGTTTTCCTTTCACCACCCAAATTTGACAGCTTTGAACACCAGGTTTCAAGCTATCTCAAGTTTTATGTGAGACCAAAAGCCTATTATTTAGAACAGAAGGTGTATGTAAAATACCCAAGTGATTGGACATCAAAAAATATATAGCCCCATTTAAAACCCAAAGAGTGACATACTCTCCACATCCCAATTTTTCATTTCTAAGTTGCTATTTTCACATTATAATAATATAAACTGTAGGTGGATTTTTTTCAAGGCCATTTTGGTCATGGACTTGCTTCTGCAAAATGGGATGAGGAGATTTAAACCAACATGATATCCAAATGTTCAAAAACAAAATTTATATCGAGTTTTAATACAACCTAAATTGAACAAAATACATTAAATATTTTCTCAAACTCTACCCAACATCAATCAAACATGAACCATAAGATTAAAAAGCCAGGCTAGCTCCAAATATTAGGCTGCACCAGCTTTCTGTTTCTTTGGCATGCGGTAGCCGCCAACAACACATGCATGGTCACGCTCAAATGGTTCGAGAGTGACTTGTTCGAAAGGCTTGAACTACTCCTGTTGCAATTTCTTAACTTCATTTTGGAATACAGCCCTCAGCAGGGACTGTTGAGTCAATGCAGTTTACCTGAACAAATTCAAAATCTAATCAAGTTGATGTCTAAATGCACAGCTGTAGGATTCTTGTTCATCTTCAAGTACGTTTAAAATTCACTAACCTTGATTGAAATAACAAAATGACCTCCAGCCTTCAGGAAATACGATGCATTCAAAGCCAGAATTCTTGCCTGCAAACCAACAGAATCATCTTAAATTCATCTCCACAGATAAAAGGATATGAAAGATAATTTCAGCAGGCTAGAGACTAACAATCAGAGTATTTCACCATTGCATGGTTATAAAGTCAAATAAAAACAACTAAGAGAAAACCATCATATTTCATGTTCCATTCTCCTAAATCATACATGTCAAGTTTGGAATAAATTAAATTTACTTTTTGTTGCATGTAAAAAACGTTTCAACTGTTAAAATATACATCAATGAGATAGAAATATCAGATTGATTTAAAAATTTACATGCATACCAAATGCAATTATATTGAAAATTTTAACAGTTGGACTGTTAAAAAGTTAGCTGCCATAAAAGAGTTTCATAGACATACTTCCTGGTAAAGAAGTAAAGTATCTATAAGTTTCAACTCTTTGTAGGCTTAATACTTGATACCAATATAGTATATAAAAACCCAAAACACATTTCTCAAAAGAGGAAAATCTTTCTTGAAACCAAATTTGCAAATGATTTAAAGTTGATGACTTAATATTGCATCAGATACTCGAGTTTGCATCATCCATGAAGTCTTGAAGGGGAATCCGAGTAGAGTTCATCATTTGCATTTTAACATATACAACCTTTTTCAAAGTCTGAAGATCAAAAGAACTATTTTGAAAACAAAAGATTTAAGAATCATCACATAAGAAGCCAAAAGAGAAAGAAACCAATCAAAACACACAGGAATAAAAAATTTGAAATGTATGTAGGTCATAGAGATGCAAACTACATGATCTCAAACTACCAATTAATTAAGCAAATAAAACTGATTGTTTTCCAATATTTCCTGAATAAAAAATAGAGTTGCAAAAATACATAAAAAGCAAACCTGATCAGGCTACGCAACATCAGAAAATATCATATCCACCATGCCAACTAGCATCTTCAATGATAGGTATAACATTTGTTCGCCTTTTAGCCATGTTGACCAAATCCCTACCACTTCTGTGAGAAAATTCCACAACATAAACCACTCCATTCTGAAGGAAAATGAAATGAACAAACAATAAGGAACTCTGCCAGGTACAAACATACAATGACATTAGGATATTTGGGGGTTAATACTATACTTACAGGACCAACAACATCGGATACATGAGAAACAGTGGTACCCGAAGCAGCTCTAAGGTAGAGAACCTTAGCATCGGGTTTCTTGATTAAACCCTAAAAAGAAACAGAATTAAACAGTTGTCAGGTATTTAAAAGTCTTACTAAGAGATACTCATCATGTACATTATATGAACAAGCATAAAAAAGGAAATGTGAATGCTTACAATCCATATATTATCAACACCACCAAGAATTGCAGCTGCCAACTTGGATCGGAAAGGGTTCCAAACCCCGTACTCAACTTTGGTTCCATCTTCATTCTGTTAAGTGAAAAAAATCATGAAGACCCTCAATTTTTCATTGCTAAATTTATCATAATCTTGACAGCAAGTTTTAGGGAAAAAAAAACAAATAGCCAAAACCGAAGTACATCCAATACATGATATCAATGATCCTATCGTGGTAAATAAGAGCATGGAAATGGATTGAGTGATTAGAGAGACAAAATGACCTGAACAGCAATCCTCTTTTCATTGTAGACAGCCTCACCAGGAACTATATTCTTAGTAACAAGAGCATCTTCTTTGCCCTTGGCAACAAAAACTCCCTCCTGTCTATGGGGCTCAACTACAACCTTGCTCCCACCTTTCATTCCTCCTCTTCTACCACCACGTCCTCATCCTCCACCGCGGCCACCACCACGGGGCTTCATGCCACTGCCTCACCTATCGCCACCTCTTCCACCACCACCACCCCTTCCTCTCCCTCTCCCCCCATCACATCTGCCCCTAAACCCACCACCACCACCACGGCCTGCACATAATTAAACATTAAAATAACAGAACATGACTCTAAAATCATTTAAAGAAAAACAGAGGACTGAGATGCTTATAAGCTCCAAACTATCAGACCCAGCTACTTTAACCATATAAAAGAAAAGAAAATGGTTACCTCTTGGAGGTCTCATACTTGGTAGAGTTCGATAGCAAGAAGAATTAAAGGCAAAGCAAATGGAATGATAGGGGGGAGGGGCGTGAGGGCTAAGGGTTCTGCGTTATATAGAATGATGACTAGGGTTTTGGGAAGGGGCAAAAAAGAGAAGGGCTTATACTTTATAGGACAAAGGCCCACATTTAGAACAGTGGTAAAAACAATGGGCTTGTTGGACTATATCAACGGGTGGGAGTCTCATAGCCCAAGTTCCTCGTTTCGGGGTTTTTTTTATTTAATTCATAATAAATATTTTAAATTTTAAATTTAGAAAATTTATTTATTCTGCAGAAATTCTTTTTAATATATTATTTAAAAATAATAGGCTTAATGTTGTAAAAAGCTCTCAAAATAAAAATAAAAATAAAAAAGCAATTAAGCCCTTGTTCTTTTTTTTCACTCAATTGCCAAAATGTATTAAAAATGTCTTTTGCCCGTAAACTTTAATAGTTGACTGTTGAAGTTAACTGCCCTTAATTTTTTTAGTTAAAGCCACCTCATGCCACAACCATAGTGTGACATGTGACAAAAATTTATAAAAAATAAAAATCAATAAAAGTTATAAAAATTACTAAATTTTAATAAAAATATAAAATATATTTAAAAATTATTAAAAATTATAAAATGCATCAAAAATTCTCTTTAACTATTAACTTTAACCGTTAACCGTTAAAGTTAATGACCCCTAGTTTTTTTTTTTAGTTAATACCATTGTGTGTTGCAACACAACGTGACATGTGACACAAAAATGATAAAAAATAAAAATTAATAAAATTAATAGAAAATTTATAAAATGTTTCTTTTTGGTGTGATAATTTTTATAATTTTTTTTACGAATTTTATATTTCTTTCATTTTTTATAAAAAAATTACAAATTTTTACAAATTTTTATGATTTTTATAATATTTTTTCTAATTTATAATAAAATTTTAAATATTTTTTATTAAAATTTAATAAGTTTTATTGATTTTATTTTTTATCATTTTTTTGCCACATGTCACGTTATGTTTGTGACACGTGATGACTTTAACTTAAAAAAAGTCGGAGCAGTTAGCTTTAACGACCAATCGTTAAAGTTAACGGTCAATGAGCCTTTTTGACGCATGTTGGCAATTAAGTGTAAAAAAAAGGGGCTTAATTGTTTTTTTTGAAAAAGTTTGAGGGCTTTTTTAATGCATTTTGAAAGTTCAACTATCAAGTGCCAAAAAAGAGTAGGGTGTAACATCCCATACCCGGTCCGGTCACCAGACCTGAGCTATAAGGTGCTACAAGAAAATACGAAACATTTGATTACATTTCATAGTCCAAATACCAATTCAATATCACTTTGTTCATATAGTATCAATTACAACATTCAATTCAATCAATTTTGGGTTTATATGGAGCTTACGAAAGCTTAAAACCAATATGGTATCAATCAGGGATCAAATAAAAACAAGAATAAAAGGATAAGAAAATTTTACAAACTGGGGTCACATAGTCGTGTTCCTTAACCATGTGAAAAGCTGAGGCTGTGTAGGTCAAAAGTGAAAATACTCAAAAGATGTCATATGGCCGTGCCATTGAATCGTGTAACAAACTGTGACCGTGTGCATTAAAATCACCTTAAACGTGCAGATCACACCGCCATGTCATATGCCTGTGTATGGCACACAAGCATGTGTTAGGTCGTGTATTAGGCTGTGTCTACCTGTAGATATCTTTCAAAACAAGCTTTCTAACCCTAAATCACTTACACCACAAACAACATTTTATACCAAGTTTCAACTAGTTCGAAAGCATTAATATTATACCAAAAATATCACTTATAACAATCAACCTAAGTGTTTAACCAATATGCCACATTTGGCACCTCAATCCAACAAGTCAAGTCCAAAAATAACATTATATTCAAACAAATCCAATATGTCATCCAAGGCACCTCAAAACAATTGATATAGCCTACATCATTTGACCATTTTAAACACCTTATAATAATGTTTCCATTCAACCATTCAAACATGCACAAACCTTACCAAATCCATTCAAACTTAGCATACACATACCATTCATTTTCTGGCACATTTATAACATATTACTTTATCACCACATAAGCATTATAACATTCATGCCTATACTATCAACAAGAATTACCCAATACCAAGATTATTACCAACTTATAATTATATACATATTAACATAACGTTCAAATTGTTAAATTCATCCAACACATAACATATTCAACCACAAAACTCTCCTAGGTACATGCCATGACCAAACCAAACTTATTGCCAACTCTTGAGTCTAAGATTGCCATTGGATGCTGAAGTCGTACAAGATCACGTATTTAATCTAACCCATGCATGGAAACAATTCAACGTTGAGTAATCCATACAAATACATCACTATAAGCAATATCAATATGATAGGATTTTAAGAGAACTTTTAAGGTTTTATTAAAACATAACATTATACCAAATGTGTTAATTATACCATAGTGACATACCATACCCCAATTTCATACCAATCTTTCGAAGTGAAGAATTTAATCCTGACGCTCATCAATACGATTGGCACCTAGTGCCTCATCAGGCAAATCGAAGTGATCCAATTACGCCCAGTGCTCATCAATTTAATTGGCACCCAGTGCCTCATCGGGTAAACTGAAACATTACTTGTATATTCACTAAATAACGATTCTTTCCATAGAATTTTCAATTATATCCCAAAAACCAAGATTCATAACTCAATTCAACAAGTCGTCTCAAAACATAACATTTTTCAATTCAATACAATTTAGTCATTCATTATGAGAATCAACATTTCACAATTACTTGATTCCATCAATTATTTTCAACTTACTTTTACCTTTGATCATGCTAAGCAATGAAAATATATAGAAATTTAAACGAATTAATTTATGAAATTACAAACCATAAGCCCCAAGCTATACATATACATTTAAACTATGTAATATCATTATATACATTTCAATTTCACAATCAAGTTCAACGTCTAGTAATTTCCATTCAACTAAACCAATATACCTCAATATGGTACCCAAATTATACCAATACAATTTGTACAAATCTAACATATATTATATAATATTCACCCTTTTATAATCCATTCAATTCCATAGTATTTACTTCATACCATTAACCAATTGTTACCTAGTCAATATCTATTTCACATAAAGATATTTTATATTTTTCGATTTAATCTTTTTTATGCCAAAAACATTATATAGTAACAATTCAACTATAAAGCAAAACAATATAATACAAATATATCATCAATTAATAAAGTAATTCCCACATGAATTACCTAACTAGCCCAACAACAAATACAACACCAAGGACTATTTAGTAATTTTTTTCTCTTTTTGCGATTAAGCTCCGATTGGTTCAATCCTTGACTTATATGATAACTAAGTTAAATTTATCAATTCAAACACTTAACAAAGCTAAAATATTCAAATACTTGAAAAAGCTGAAATACATACATATTTCCTATTAATTTCATTTTGAAATTTTTCTAAACTTTTACAGTTTATTCAATTTAGTCCCTAAAACCGAAACTAGCATAACTTTCACATTTGAGCTCCAATTTTTATACCCATTTCAAATTCATCCATCTACATCCCTCTATTTTCAATAATTATAGAAAATTAAAGCCAATTTTGAATTATTTACACTTTAGTCCCTATACTCAAAATTTAACAAATATCACTTTACAAATTAGTCCATAATCAAATCTAAACTTATAACCAAGCTATTTAACAGCAAAAACATAAAAAAACATCAAGGGAAACCTTTCAAAACTTTAACAACTTTACGATTTAGTACTCGGGTTAGTTAGATTAAGCTACAATGATCTCAAAAATATAAAATTTATGAAAAACGAGCTTAGAATTAATTACCATGCAAGGAGAAGAAGATGGTCAAATGTTTCCTTAGTTCATCCATGGTGAATTCAATTGGGAGAAGAAAAATGAGAAAATATGATAGATTTATTTGTTTTTCTTTTATGTTTTATCTTATTTTATTACTAATTAAATATTATAATTAACATACTTCCTCTTAAAACCATGTTATGACCGTCCACTATAATAGAATATGACATAATTTCCATTTAAAACCCTTCAATAATACTGTGTGACTCATTTAGCTAATAATGATTAATAGCGATTAATTTTTTAGTTTTTACGATTTAGTCCTTGTACTTCAATAAATCATCCAATTACAAAAATATCTCAATAAAAATTCAATTCACCTATAAAAAAGCTCTATAAATATTTAGTAAAAATATTTATGAGCTCGATTTATGGAAATGAGGTCTTGATACCTCATTTTTCAAAACCACTAACTTTTGAACCGATACACATGTACCTTGACTAACTTTCTAAATAACCAAAATTAATAAACCATAATTCAATGTAATACTATAACGACCTCGTAAATATTAATAAATAATATTTACGGACTTGATCATCAGAGAACGGGGTTCCGAAACCATCGTTTACAGCACCACTGGAAAACAGGTTGTTACAAAGGGGCTTAATTGCTTTTTTTGAAAAATTTTGAAGACCTTTTTGATGCATTTTGAAAGTTCAAGTACTCAATTGAGTGAAAAAAAGAGCAAGGGCTTAATTGCTTTTTTTGAAAAAGTTTGATGACTTTTTTGATGCATTTTAAAAGTTCAAGTACCTAATCGAGTGTCAAAAAAAATACAGTTCTTGAAAAAGTTTGAGGGCTTTTTACACTATTAAGCCAAAATAATATAATATAATAAATAGAGTTAGTATTTGATACACTGGAAATATACTTTTTTTATTTCACAAACAACTTTAAGAAATTGTCATTTTTTTAAATATTTATTTTTTAATATTCTACTAGACTCCTACGAGACACTTTAATCATGCTTGTGGAGTTTAAAAAAGAGACGTGTCAATTTTTAAAGTTGCTTGTAGAATTAAAAAAAAAGTATATTATCAATGTACCAAATACTCACCCCTTTAAAAATAAAAATATTTACCTTATGTGTAAAAAAAAGATAAACATGTAAAAAAAAATTAATCTTTTTAAAATGGTCAAGTAAATATCTTAAAAATTGATTGAATAATTTATAAATATGTCATTTATAATATAAAAATATTGTAAAAAAACGGCTAAGCTCCCAAGCTCAATGATTGTTGAGCATCGATTTTTTTATATAATGCCTAGAATGATGTATACTTCCTCTTCAACCTTTTAGTCCTCAACTTTTTGAAATTATAGTTAGTATATTAGCAATTTTAGTCCTCAAATTTTATATTCTTTTATTAATTTGACCCTAGTTCTATATAAAAATTATAAAAATTATAAAAAAATAAAAATTATTTTTTTAAAAATATAAAATTCATATAAAAATTCTAGAAAAATAAAATCTCAAAAATATTATTTTTGAAGCACAAATATATATGGGAAATAAAGAAAATCATTATACAAATTAAAAATAAAATCAAACCAAACAAAGCCAGATCGTTACATATTTCTTCAATGTTTCTTGAAACTAAATTAATAATATCTTCAAGTCAAGTTTCATGCCACTGAAGAACATCCAGAACTGATATAACAGAGATTTGTGAAATTGACTCTAATGTCATATTTTAAACAAAAAAAATATACCATAAAATTTTAATATTGAAACTCAATTCCAAATTTCAATCCAAAATTATTTTTTAAAACCCAATTTATATTTTAAATTTCATTTAATGAGAAAAGGAAATAAAAGAAGCAATTATTATTATTATTATTGGAAGGAGATGGAAAGGAGAAGAAGGCATAGCAGGGGCGACAAGCAGTTGATATTTGGATGGATTGGTACAGCAAATATGGATAAAAGGGGAAAAAATTCGAGCAGCAAGGAGAATAGAATTTTTGTATTGGTGGAACAATGTTGACTATAGTCAAACTCCCCAAATTTAAATGGGACGGCCAGGGGAGGAAATAATAATAAACACACACACCATCCTTTAAATTACTTCTTACTCAATTTTAATTCCCACTAATTTCTACTATCAAATTTTACTCCAAAATTCTCCTGTCGTTAGAACATAAAAAAAAAAAAAAAAGCCAATTTACTTAAATAATCACGCATTTTATTTTTCTATTTTATTAATCTAAAACCACTATTATTATCATCACTTACATTTAAACACCCTATTCCACCGTCTATTTCAATAATCTCCTCCATCAACTTGACATTACAATGCTAAAAATCCATGTCAATATTTAGCAAGCCCATCAATATTTGGACATCACCACTTCTTTCTTACCCACAGGTGAAAATGAAGCAATGGCACCATAATTTACCTACAATTTTAAGCTATAGTGATGAATATTTAATGCTGGCCAGGCTTAATTTACCTACAATTATCAGCTCATTTATTGCTTCCCAGCACTTTACCTTAACACAGCATGAACTGTCCATCACAATTCTTTTATGCAATCATTTAATGTTTCAGTTTTCGCCTCTTATTTCCCACCTTTTCCTCTGTCAATTACAACCATAAAGTATGATGTACCACTGCCATTTTCTTACTAATATTCTTTTACATATAATATCTTCTTTCCCCTCCAATTTTATATAAAAAATAAATATTTATTTTAATTTTTTTTACTCTTAATCTTTATTAAATCAACAACTAATTAATTTTTTAAATTAAAAAACATTAAAAAGTTTAAGGTGAAAACATTACTTTTTCATATATTTTAAAGTGATTTGACAAATAATATAATCTCAAAATAAATTAAAATAAATATTTTTGTAAAGTTAAAAACAAATAATTTATTATACCTAATTTTTAGGTGAAAACATGGTAAATAATATTTCAATGGTCCCCTTTGGCTCTGTTTCCTCAGGAGCTGCCTTTCCCTTCCGTCATTCAACAATGATAACAACATTAGATTTACACAGTGATAGATTGGATTTGTGGGAATGTTACATTTAATTATATTATGTTCATCTATACCAAATTCTTTTTAATTACTTTTGAGTATATACATCAGCAATCATCTAGTTATTGTTAAATTTCTTTTTTTAGTCATTTAATTATTTAATTTTATCTTTTTTTTATTACCAGTAAATTAATATAAAAATAAAAAAATTCAAAAATTTAAAATAATTAGATGACTAAAAAAGATAAAATCGAATAATTAAATAATTATTTTATAAATTTTCATAATTGGTTATCCAACACTAAAGTTTTTTCCCCTCAAATTTATTCACTTTCAAAATTTTAAGTCGGGTAAACATTAGTAAAGCCAAGTAAGCTAGATTTGAGTAGTTTTATATTGTGGACTGGTTTGTCGAGTTCACATTAATTCTTTGGATGGCCCATCAACCAATTGACATCAATTTAATTGTTGAAAGAGTTATATTTAACATTATCATGTTGCATATTTCATCACTTCAATCATAGGTAGAGGTAAAGTTGAGATGATTCATACTTTAAAGAGTACATGGAAGAAGAAAATCTTAATAATCTTAATAATGCAAATTCAAATTCAGATGATAATGAACTCAGTTAAGGATCAACAGATGATAATAAAGAGCACATGTTAAATATTAAAAAAAGAGTAACCCAATAAATATGCACTAGAACAATTAAACAAAATTACATACAGTGTTTATTTTTCTTGTTATTTTATTAGTAATAATAGAATATCAACAACTTTTTTAGATTAACATAATAAATTATGATGGTTTGATTTTAATTTTGTTATTTGTTTAGAAATTATTTTTATAATAATAATTTTTTTATAGTAACTAATATTTTTAAAAAATATATAAATTATGTAATTATGTATAATTATAATTTGTAGTACCAAACATGACATAAAAAAATATAATGTAATTACACTCTGTGAACTAAACATGTCTAAATAATTAAGAGCTGTGGGATTATCCTTAATTTACTAGTGTTAGTCTTCTAAGCAAAAAGTATATCATAGAAAATGACATTCGCTCAATGATAAGAAGAAGACATTAAATATTATATGAATTAGAATTATTGATATAATTGTAATTTATAATTTAAAAAATATTAAACATATTTATGAATAAATTATGATAAATATAATATTACAAATTATACATCAACTAATTTTAAGGTGTTTTTAAGTGTAAAATTATAATTTGATCGACAACTTAATAAATTTGTAGCTTCAAACCAGAAGAGGGGACGGAGGCAGAGCCAGGGGCAGGCATATTAATGGGTCACAACTGCTCTCACAGGCAGGAATATTAATGCAACCCCCAACTACATCATCAAGTGTTTATGTTTCCATCTCATCTTCTATAAGTATCTCCATTGTCTAATCTCCTTTTTCTATCTACAACTTTTTGCATCTTTGAGAACTATATTCTCTTTCTAAAAATACAACAAAATATTAATTAGGATATATGGCAGGTGATTCAGGGAAGAAGGAAGAGATGTCAAAGGTGAAAATCATCAGCACAAGTCATGTGAAGCCTGGAAAGATGATAGGAAGAAAAGAATGTCAATTGGTTACTTTTGATCTCCCATATTTGGCATTCTATTATAATCAGAAGCTGTTGTTTCACAAGTGTGGGGAGTTTGAGGAGAAGGTGGAAAAACTCAAGGATGGGCTGAGAGTGGTTTTGGAGGAGTTTTATCAGCTAGCAGGCAAGCTTGGTAAAGATGAGGATGGGGTTTTCAGGGTGGAATACGACGATGATATGGACGGTGTCGAGGTGGCGGAAGCCACCGCCATGGAGATCGGCATCGAGGAACTGGCGGCTGAAGACGGCACTGCCTCTTTCAAGGACTTGATACCCTACAATGGTGTTTTGAACTTGGAGGGCCTTCACAGACCTCTCTTGTCTGTGCAGGTAATCACTTTCTTCAACTTGCTGTTTTTTGTCCATTAAATTGATGAAATTGCTAGGTTAAATCACAGAAAAACTATTACGGAGCTCATTAGGAGTAGAACTGCATTTTGTTCTTTCCATAATCATTATACATTAAATTATATTTTTTAAATAAAAAAAATTAAAATTTCATACAGAGACATCCATGATACTTTTACCGTTAAATCACAAATATATATATTATTTCTATAGATCAAGGAGAGGTTCGTATTCCATTACATATCAAATATGTGTTGATATCCATTAAAAGCATAATGTTGGATATAAAAGGAAATTTTCCTATAACTTAATTTCATTCATGTGATTGGAGCATTTAGTGTCTCATGCCAACCCACCTGCAATTATTTCATTTTGATACAACAAAAGGTTCAATCCTCTCCACTCGCCTTTTTTCCTTCTCAAGTTCATGGGCTTGAGATCCAAAGTAGTGGTAGTCCACTTGATAAAATGGACCCATTAGACAAAAAAAATCAAAATAATGACAAAATATTAAAAAAAAAAAAAAGACTTAACCCATTTTATAAAATATATCGAATCATAGATATTAGAAAAAGAAAGTACATAGATTCATAATGATAATGATATTGTGGGATAGGTAACCAAGTTGAAAGACGGAGTGGCACTGGGGTGCGCATTCAACCACGCCATCCTTGATGGAACTTCCACTTGGCATTTCATGAACTCATGGGCCCAAATCTGTAGCGGGTCCAACTCCGTCTCAGTCTCGCCGTTTCTCGAGCGGACCAAAGTCCGAAACACCCGCGTGAAGCTGGATCTCTCGCTCCCACCTAACCCTGTCAACGGTGACGCCAACCAAGGCCCCCAGCTGAGGGAGAAACTCTTCAGGTTTTCTGAAGCTGCCATCGACAAGATCAAGTCAAAAGTCAACTCTACCCCACCATCCGACTCCTCTAAACCATTCTCAACTTTCCAATCTCTAGCTTATCACGTTTGGCACCACGTAACCCTAGCACGTGAACTCAAACCTCAAGATTACACAGTTTTCACTCTCTTCGCAGATTGTCGTAAAAGGGTTGATCCACCCATGCCGGAAAGTTACTTCGGAAACCTGATTCATGCCATCTTCACCGTCACGGCAGCCGGGTTATTGTTGGCTAATCCACCGCAATTCGGTGCATCGTTGGTACAAAGAGCTATAGAAGCGCACAACGCGAAGGCCATCGAAGAACGAAACAAGGAGTGGGAAGCAGCGCCGAAGATATTCGAGTACAAGGATGCTGGTGTGAACTGCGTGGCGGTGGGGAGCTCTCCCAGGTTCAAGGTATACGATGTGGATTTCGGGTGGGGAAAACCAGAAGGGGTGAGGAGCGGATCCAACAACAGGTTTGATGGGATGGTGTATTTGTATCAAGGGAAGAGTGGTGGGCGGAGCATTGACGTGGAGATCGCCTTGGAAGCTGGAGCACTGGAGAAGCTGGAGAAAGATAAGGAGTTTGTGTTGGAAGTTTAGATCAATAATCAAGACCTTTGTTATCATTTGTGGTTTTGATCACAACAAATGTTTTGTTTGTTAACATTTCTTACGCTATCCCTAGTTTGTTACTCAAATCTACTAGCTTATCTTTGGTTATGCTGTGCTGTCAATAACAACACTGACCTTATGTCTTATGTTGGTAACGCTGTCGTTTAGGACGATACAAACGTATCTCATGTTTGTTCGATGGAGAAATACCGAATTTTTGTTATACATTTACGAGAATATATATATATATATATGAATTGGTAAAAAGAACTTTCTAGTCCCTCTCAATTTCAATATTAAGCAAATTGACCCCTTCCAAGAAAATCAGAGTTATTTAATCCCTATCAGTTTAAAAATGAGCAACTAAGGACAATTAATCATAATGTTAATATTTTTCTGTCAATTTACATAAGTTTAATTAGTATAATAACATATTTAGCTCTCATAATTTACATATTCTATTAATTTGGTCATGATTTAACAAATTTAGCTTACAATATTTGTGCAAACGTGTAAATATTGAGACTAAATTTGTTGAATTTTTTAGAATAAATACCAAATTAACAAAATATATAAACATCGAGGGCTAAAATTATTATTATACCAATCAAAATTATGTAAAATTGACGAAAGACATTAACACCATGATTAATTATCCTTAATTGCTCACTTCCAAAATTAATAGTAATTAAATTACTCCGATTTTTTTTAGAGAGATCAATTTGCTCAATTTCAAAATTAAGAGGAATTATAAAAGTTTTTTACCTTATAAAATTTATGCAAAAACTAAATTAAGCTTTGATTTAAATCATAAAGGCATATTTTAAAAATCATAATCTCTAAACTATTTGTGATTTTTTAGATTTATTATGAATTTAAATTAATTTTTTTGTAATTAAAAAAAAACACTCACGGTGATAGTGTAACACCCCCTAACCGTATCTGTCGCCAGAATAGAGTACGAGTTATTACCGAGGAGTACGAAACACTTACAGATAATTTAAATATATTTTCATAACAACTTGTCTCGATTTCATACTGTTTCATATTTAAGCTTTACTCACCAAAGTATTTGAAATATCATCCTTATGCAAATAGCACACATGAGGTACATAATTCCATAATTATAAATGAACACATTTGTCAAACATATTCCATATTCATATATCAATGTCTCATGTCTCCATGTATCAATAACCGTCATTTTTATTGTTTTTCAGATTAGTATGTGTAACCATTCATAAGCATGCAATTCACTGTTTTTTCCTATCAATCACAATTTCAAATTACAAATTCATGTGAATGAGTTCAACCTCATTACCTATTTAAATTCTGTCTCTTTGATCCACATACTCATAATTTACTAACATAACCTGTCAAACACAATCTCTGAGTGATGAAATCATATAAAATTTCAATGTTTACTAAAATCTGCCATATAAATTCAAATAATAATTACCAAAACTTTTTCAAATTGGAGAACGTCTTACGTTCATTGGTCTGCACCGATATACACTAAATTTCACTGATAATCATTGATGTCGTAGCATAACTATGGTCTTTTCACTAAAATGTCATAACTCAGCTACGGTCTTACATCTTAAACATATATCACACCGATGTCATATCGCAAATATGGTCTTACACGGAAATCGCTTGTCATTTGTAGTCGAAGCTACCACTATTCACTGATCAGGTAGCCGAAGCTACCACTTCTCACTGATCAAGTAGCTGGAGCTACCACTTCTCACTGATTAGATTACTTATTATCAAGTTAGGAAACGTCTTACGAAATTAAGTACGTCGTTACTGAATGCCACGATTTACAACTCAGTATGGTTTTCTTTATTGAGATGCCATACCTACATTTCACAACTCGGTATGGGAAATGCCATACCTACAATTCTTAACTCAGTATAGATAATACCATGCCTACGTTTCATAACTCAGTATGGAAAATACCATACCTATGTTTCACAACTCGATATGGATGATACCATATCTACTTTTCACAACTCGGTATGGGAAATGCCATACCTACATTTCTTAACTCAGTATGGATAATACCATACTTACGTTTCACAACTCGGTATGGATGATACCATACCTACGTTTCACAACTCGGTATGGATGATACCATATCTACGTTTCACAACTCGGTATGGTTAATACCATACCTACGTTTCACACTTTACCATGGACCAACTGTAACATCCCGAAATAGGGCCTAAACGGAACAGTGGTTGCGAAACCACAAATCTGAGGTAGAAAAATTTATTTTATTATTATTTTGAGGTTCATGATATGACTGCATGATTGTGTGAAAATTTCGTGATGAAATTCTATGCATAAAGTGCTTAAGTTGAGATTAGGGACTAAATCAAATAATTTGCAAAACTTGCATTCTAGAAGTTTTTAGTATGAAATTGCTTTGGAATATTAATTAGGAGGGTTTAAATAACAATTTGACCAATTTCTAAGTTCATGGACAAAATAGGACATGGATGGAATTTTTTAAAGTTTAATAAGGAAGGGCATTTTGATCATTTAGATATTAAATGAAATAAAAAGGGAAAAAATAACACAAAATTCATCATCTTCTTCATTAGCACAAAATTTCAAGGGTTCTCCATAGCTAGGGTTTGTTTCAAGCTTTCACACTCCATAGTAAGTGATTCCAAGCCCCGTTTTTAATGTTCTTTACGTTTTCGGAGTCTCGGTAGCTCGATAAAGCTTATGCTAGCAATAATTTAAGTTAGGGTTCATATTTGGAAAAATACCCTACGTGAAAAGTGTTTATTTTGATGTTTTATGATAGAATATGAGGTCTTATATTATGTTAGACAACTTGTGCTACTCGGTTTTAGGTAAAAAGAGTAAAAGGGCTTAATCGGTAAAAATACCTAATAGTCATAAGTATATGTTAGAGTGAGAAATTGATTTTGCTATAGAAGGAAAAACGATCAGCATGTCATAAAACATAAGAAAATAGGCTGAAGTTTAATTTATTTAGATTTGGAGCAAAAGTGTAAATATGCAAAAGTTTAGGGGTAAAATGTAATTTTTCCAAAGTTTGAGTAAAGGACTGTTTTGATAAATGTGAATATTAAATAAATTAAATTTGCTATTATGTATCAAGAAGATGAAATTCGGGAGTAGATCGGGAAAAGAAAAGTAAAGGACTAAATTGTAAAGTTTAGTCACATTTTGTATCGAGGTAAGTTTCTGATAAATAAATGCAATATTCTTTTATTTTACATTATTATTGTAAATTTCAGCATTTATATACTTATTTTATGAGAATATTTGAAGTCGAATTAAAGGCGAAGAAGCCCCGTTTGAACCTTAGGAATGTTAGGATATTGGGGTTGTGACATGGAGAGAGGAGACAGAAATGAGCCATGTAAGTCCATATCGGATATATGGCTTTGGAGACAGAGGAATGAGCCATGTAAGCCCATATTAGATATATATATATATATGGCATTGGAGATGGGAAAAATTCATGTAAGTCCATGTCGAAGACATGGCATTGGCAGGATATTGATAGGCAGGAACGACCCTAGTATCCTTAGTATTCCAAGTGGTTCAACGGGTCATTGTACACGTTAAATTACAGTGAATTATCAGCAAAAGGAAGGTAGATTATATTTATGAATAGTGAAAGGTCGGGTAAGAAAGAAGGTAAGTGAGTAAAGAAGAAGGTAGCAAATGAGAAGTAAAGAAAGTTTATGAGGCTAGGTGACATTATGTATAATTATTCATTATGTTGAATGTTGTAATTTATTTGCTTGTAAGCTTACTAAGCCTAGTGCTTACTCTCTTTATTTTCTTTTTCTTATAGTTTTTATCAAGCCACTCGGGGATCGAAGGAAACGTCGGAGACCCAATCACACTATCGAAGGAATCACATTGGTATAGTTAGGCGTTTCGTTTTTGTGTATGGCATGTATAGGAACTTGGTTTCTTTTTTGATATGATATGATCAATGAATGATGTGTAAATACTTGCTAGTGATTAGCTAATAGAATGGCTGATGATATACATGTTTAATAGTATGTATGATTAGCAAAGAACTATCACATGAAAACTATGAAAAATGTGAAAGTAACTTAAAAACGGATTCAAGTATCAGAAATAATGTGACTTTGAAAAATCACTAAAAATCGTAGAGACATGGTTTGATGGTGAATAATATATGAAATTAAAACTCATTGTGTCTATTTTTATATGGAATAAGCAAAACAGGTAAAGGTTTTGTATTTTATAAGATATCTGAGTTTTAGTGAAATAGGGCCAGAGCGATTTCTGGATCTCCTATTTCAACTTTATAAATTCACCATAAATTTTACAAAAATAATTAGGTGGTGTAATTTATATTTTTAGAATCCTTATTAAATCTAGTTTTAATAGAAACAAACTGTATAGTCATATAAATTTTGTAGAGGGAGAAAAGTGGTTCGTAGTAAGTAGAGGTCAGTGCAGTCAAATTCTGAAATAGGGGTAAATTTAACTAATAAACTGTACTAATTGGCTAAGTCAAAAATTCTAGAAAAAAATTAGTAGATATATATATGAGTGTAGTTTCAAGAAAAATTTAGGGATCTTAATTTAGAGTTTTGAAACTCAAGAAATGAATTTTTAAGCAACCATGACGTAGAAAAATAGTTTATTCCGAAAATTAAAATCAGTGGTTTAGAGTTGTTTAAAAGGTAAAATAAGTTTAGTAACACCTCAAGCTTGACTCCGGTGATGGTTTCGGGCGTGGGGGCGTTACACCAACCATTGTCTTTTCCGTTAATTCATCTTGTCACTGAACTGAAGTGCTTAATTTGATCATTTATTCAATTTTCATACTTTTACATTATTCATGATTTTATCATCAAGACATATTAAATAACACATCATGAAATTCATAAAATCAACAAATGGTCACTAAAATTTAGTTATACAAACTCACAAATTTGATTTTTGTATTATAACGATAATCATAATTTCATAATAAATATTCCAAATAAAACATTATATCATTTCTAATTCTACATTTATCGATTATAATCGGGCATGTGATCAATTTATACACAAGTCATTCATATATATATTTATTTTTCCTCCTCCTCTCCATCCACATCCTTAGTATAAGTAACACATTTGTAAGTAACATTATCCATAATTTTCACTATTTACTTATGTGAATATTCAAGCTATCCATCCGTGTCATAGTCACTAAATTATTTTTATCTTGAGCTAAAAAATTCCAAATTAAGATCCGCTAATTTTTCCTGAAACTAGACTCGCATATCTTCTTACCATAAAATTTTCAGAATTTTTGGTATAACCAATAAGTACAGTTTATTCTTTAAATTCACCCCTGTCCTGCTGTCTGACAGTTCCGACCCTTCTTCACTAAAAATTAATTATCTCCTCGTACAGGATTCGAATGATATTTCTGTTTGTTTTTCTTGAAAATAGACTCATTCAGGATTCTAAACATATAAATTTAAGCCTATAATTATTTTTCTCTAATTTTTGATGATTTTATAAAGTCAGAACAGGGAAACCCGAAATCATTCTAACATTGTCTCACAAAACTTATTATATCTCATGATTTACAATTCCATTGCTTACACTGTTTCTTCTATAAGAAACTAGACTCAATAAGATTTAATTTAATATTTTATTCATCCTCTAAGTTGATTTCTAAAATTTTTGGTGATTTTTCAAATTTAGACTATTGTTGCTGTCCAAAACTGTTTTAGTGTAAAATGTTGATTTTCATTTTGCCCCAAATTTCACAGTTCATACAATTCAGTCCTTGCTCAATTAACCCCTCAATCAAGCTAATTTCCTCAATTAATACTTTTCCTAGACGTTATAAGTTATTTCATAACTATTGAAATTTAGAATTTTCACATAAAACTCTAACTTCAAACTCTTTTACAATTAGGTCCAAAACATTCACTTTCTATTCAATTCTTTCAATAAAATTAGCATATAAACAATTTAAAGCTCTAATTCCATGCCAAATCATCATATACTTCCAGCTCATATTCATAAAAACTTTCAATTTCTTTCATAGAATCAAAAACTAATGAATTCAACAAGTGGACCTAGTTGTAAAAGTTACAAAAACATAAAAATTTTAAGAAATAATCAAGAATTGAACTTACTTGCAGTAAAAATATGAAAAACCAGCTTAAGGGAACTCTTCCATGGCATTTTTGCTGATGAGAATGCAAAAAAATAAAGAGAAATCTAGATAATTCCACTTTAGTCCTAACTTTATTAAGTAAAATTTGCAATTTCCCAATTTTTCCCTTAATTCTCCTTATTTTCTTGTTGATTTCATGCCCTTGCCGTCCAGCCCAAATAGAACTTGGGTCTATTTGCCTTTTAAACCCTCTTTCTTTTATCATTTAAGCTATTTAATCATTTCCCACAATTTTGCATTTGATACAATTTAGTCCTTTTTATTCAATTAACTATCAGTACTTTAAAATTTCTTGACGGAACTTTAATACTAACTTATTAACACTTCATAAATATTTATAAAAATATTTATGGCTCGATTTAAAATTTTTGAGGTCTCGATACCTCATTTTCGATTCTAATTATTTTAATATTTATTTTTAGTACACTATTCACTATTTCAAAATTTTTCCTAACTTCACATTTAACTTATAATCATTAAATTAATAATATTTCCTACTCATTTGTCAGATTTAGTGATCTCGAATCACTGTTCCGATACTACTGAAAATTAGGCTGTTACAGATAGTTGTTGTTTTGCAAAAAAGAATGACTTTTTGGTCATTTACCAAGTGAATTGGTTTATAGTTGACTTGTCACACAAATTTAGCCAAATACTTAAATATAATACTAAATTATGGTACACCATAATAAGAGTAAAAAAATTTATGTAACAAATTATAAAAGGGCAAACTACATATTTGGTCACTCGCCGTTAATTCAATGTATTGTAAACTCATTTTAGTCACCCATGTAACACCCTCATACCTGACCCGTTCATCGAGTTTAGGTACCGAAAATGTTACATTCATTTTTGAAGTAATTTCAAAGAAATTCAGTTCAATTCCTTTATGATTTTAAGCTAACATGATCAATGGGTGTTTATAATAAAGTTTCAATTGATTTTCTAGGCTTTAATTGAGCTTTTGTTAGCTATTTCAATACTTTTGAGTCAAGTAGGGACTAATTTGTAAAATTTTTAAAACTTTAGGGGTAGAATTGTGATTTTAGGAATCTCCATGTCCTGATGTAACTATCAAACTTGTGCTTATCGCGACTTCAAGGCCTTCGACGTCATCTTCAATTTATCAACTAGGACTTCATTAATTCATTTTATAACTCTTCTATTATTTCCCCCCTCATCTTCATTTCACATTTCACATTTCACATTTCACATCTTTCATGTATATGTATTTATATAAGAATCTTTGACCTTTAGTATGACATGCTTATATATAACAGTCACTAAATTATTTATATATTACTTTATAGTGTTCTGAATTAAGACCTAGTTTTTGTTTTTGAATCTGGACTAAATGACCTTTTTACCATAAAAATTTCAGAATTTCTACTTAAGCCAGTCCTCCACTATTCTGCTGTTAGACAATTCTAACCCTTATTCACTAAAAAATAAATATATTTCATTAAAAGTCTCATATTATGTTTCCGTTTGTTTCTCTTAAAAATAGACTTATTAATCTTTTAGACATATAAATTTCATTTCTTCTTTTTCTTTTTACAATTTATAATGAATTTTCAAATTTATAATAGGGGAACTCGAAATCATACTGACCTTGTCTCATAAAAATTATTATATCTCATAATCTACAATTGTATTGTTTACACTGTTACTTTTATGCAAAACTAGACTCAATAATATTTAATTTTATATTTGATTCAACCTCTAATTTGATTTATACAATTTTTGGTAAATTTTCAAAATTGTACTACCATTAGGGGTGAGCAAAACTTGATTCGACTCGAAAAAATAAAAATAAAATTCAAATTTTGAGTTAAACAAATTGAGTTATTCAAGTCAACTCAATTTTTTTTTCGAATTTTGAGTTCGAATCAAGTTTATTTTTCGGATTCGAATAACTTGAATAATTCGAACAAACCGAACACCAAACTATAATATTTTACATTTTTACCCAAACCCCAAACCTTTTTACTTTCCTCCCAATACTTTTACTCCCCTCTCATCCCATCCTAATCTACCCCAAACCCATTTCCCCCCCACCCCATTGTTTTTTTTCAATATTTTTCTCCTATTTACTTTCCCTCCAAAATTTTACTCCCCAACTTTTAAAACATTTTATTTTCCTTTTAAACTTTTACTTTTCACTTTTTACCCTCAAATAAAAAAATATAAAAAAAATCCTTGGAATGCTATTTATATTATTGAATTGTTTAAGATTGAATTATTAATGATGCCATTAAATCTTTATAAATTTCTATTAAAATTGAATTATTGACGATGCCATAAAATATTTGTGTTAAAATTTTATATTAGTCTCAATTTCACATTTTATCTTTAAGATAACTTTTATTAAAAAAATCACATTTGTTATATTTAATATATTTTTTTAATTTCAAAATACATAGTCACAAAAATCAAAAGATAATTGAAGTAACTAAATGATAAAAAAAACTAACCCGTATATAAAAGATTAATAAATAAATTATGAGGAGATGAAAGTTGATATCAAATTTGATTACAGTGGGTGATTTCGAATAAATATATTCGATTTGATTTGATTCGAATTCAATCTCAATGGACTCGATTTGATAAAATTTCAAATCGAGTTAGAATGATAAAATATGATTCGTCAACTCGATTAACTCGAAATTTTTTCATTCGATTCGATTGAGCGCTCACCCCTAACTACCACTGCTGTCCATAAACTGTTTATTGAAACATTTTGTTCTTCCATGATTTGATTAAGTAAATTCTTCTTATTTCATTATCCATACTTAATAATAATAATCATATTCAAATATCACTCTTACTCACTTGTAACTATTGACATTTACGACTTTCTTTTATTTAAACTTAAATGTTACAATAATTTAATTTAATCACATAGCTTTTAAACTTCTATAACACCCCAAATTTCGGTAAATTTGACTTTTGTGATTGTTGAGCATGGAGGTATCTGAACATTTGTTTTGTGTTGGTTTGGCATAAAATTATGTTGGTTTAAGTGTTTATGGACTCTAGGGTGTGTTTGGGAGGTCTCAAGTTCGAGCCTTAACTTGGGCTAGTTTTGGGTTTTTGTTTGAATAAAGCCTGACTTTTGGTTGATGGGCTTAAAAGAAATTATTGGTAAAAACTTAACAGAATGGGCCTACTGGTCTAGTGATTAAGTGGCAAGGGTTTATGCTAGAAGTCCTGTGCTCGAATCCTGGTTTGAGCATTATTTTTGCCACTAAGGCTGTGACAGAGTTGGAGGTGAACTAAAACACTGAAAGGGTAGGGTTTATCAGATTTTTCTGAGAAGTTCCCCAAAAGAACTCTTCTTGTCGAATTTCTCTTCTATTTTTCCTTCTCCACCTTCTTTCTCTTTGTTTTCTTTTTGCCGAAATTTCTTTACACTACTTCCCTTCTGTTTTCTCTCTTTTCGATAGTTTTACTTTCGTCTTAGGAGACGTACTTTCGGTAAGTGTGGTGATGTGTTCTGTTTCGTTTTGGTAAATGTTGGATTATTAAGAGATTGTTTCCTGTTTAGGAGATAGTCAGGGTTCTGTGGATCATTAATTGACGTTCTAAATAGCGAGGAATCGCCGTTTTTCGTTTAAGGTAATGTTGTCATCAACTTTCAGGATTTACCTGTTTCTTGGTAACTCGGATTAAGTGATTAAAAGGGTAAAATACTGTTTAATAATAGGTTCTGGAGTGCTCGGGATTGCGTTAGCTTTGAATCGATACTAGGTGTGTACTCCAATCAAACTGAAGTCGCGTTTTGACGAATGCCGAAAACGCTACTGTCGAAGCCACACGGGCGTGTGGACTGCCCACGTGGAGGCCGTGTGGCAATACACAGCCTTGTAATCGACGAGCCAGGCCGTGCGTGTGCTACACAAGCACGACAGACACAGGCATGTGATGGCTTGTAGGCCGTGTATGAGGCACGGACTCAGGCAAATGGGCCGTGTGACCCATACGGGCGTGTGGGCCCACACGAGTAGGACTCACGGGTGTGTGAGCCCCTTTAATCTGAAATGTTCTGTAAGGTTACATGGGTCACCCAAGTCGACTGTGACTTGTAATAGGGTCGGTAAGCCTTATCTAAACTCTTAATTCTATGATGTATGTGTTAGCATGTTATACCTAGCATGATTATCTGATTTGTTCTGAAAGTAAATGTATGATCCGTTTGTCTGCATTATAGCATGCCATACTTGTATGATGCATTGCATCGGGGTGGGTTTGATGAAGTGAAGGAAGTATCTGAAGGGCTTCATAAGCTCGTTATCTGGTAGCTAAGCTGTATACTTATGATATGTGCTGCAATGCAGTACCTTATGGTGTGTAGGGATGGATGGGTCGATTTTATCCCCATACATGGTGTGCAGGGATAGGTGGGTCGATTTTATCCTTACATGGTGTGTTGGGTTAGACGGAGTTAGTGTGCAGGGCTGGTGGGCTTATTATGTTAATCTGGTCTGTTATGCATATTATATCTGAGATGGGCTGAAGCCCTAAGACTGTATCTGATAATGATTCTGTAAGGGCATAAAATTCATAATTAATATCAAATAATCACCCAAAAATACATTAAAGATGAGGTTAAAACATATTACTTTTAGCACTTATTAACCCTCAAAATCAAAGGTTTAGATGATAGGTTTATATTACAATTAGTTTAAAAAATTTGAAAGATAAAGATTATTATGATAATATTAATTATTATATGTTACATATAATTTTAGTTTTAGTTTTTTTAATATACTATTACTTATTATATTTCATGTATTGCAATTAATCAATGCACGGGTTTATGATTGCGACAATTATAATATATTAATGCACGTTGATCGTGATTTTATAATACATGCCAACAATTCGTGCATCGAAACTATATACAATAATAATTTAAGGCAATATTTTTTATTAAATAAAATATTATATTATAAAATATATAATGCATGAACATAAGATACACTATCAATCCGCACATTAATATATTTGTCACAATCATAATATATTTATGCACGAGTTAATGGAACCCTAAATTAATTGTAAACTAATTCCTACAAAAAAATTGTAATTGACTATGACATTAAACAACACAAGCAATCTAAGCAAAGAATTTTAAAATATAAAAACATAAACGTCTTCCCTATTTCAATATTTACCTGAAATTCAATCTCAACAAGAATTAACATTGTCACTAAAGTTCACTCAAAGCACTCAAGGTGTTTAATGTTCAAGTAATGTGCACTCAACAGTCAAACAAGAAATACTATTACCATAGGCTTGGTTGAAAATCAAATCCCCACCACTATATAACGAGATGACACACCAATCAAGAGGTCTTTACAAGATTGTAATGGGGCTTAGGTTAAGGGTACGAAAAATGTCAAAAGAGCTGGTTGCAATTGAGAGTCGAGTTGATAAGTTACCAAACTAAAAAACTAGTTGTTGAATTAAAAGAATTTACATCAACAAGAAATAAAGAGTGGGTATGAGCTTTTATACAAAATATGAGACTAACTATTCAAGCTCAACAATTTTTTTATTTTACTTTATTTTTTTTAAACAAGGACAAAATTCAATAATGCAAATGATGAAACATAGTCAAACAACTAACCAAATCGAATCTCGATATTAAGGAAGTCAATGTAAAAAATTACAACATTAATGTGGGTTTTTAGGTTAACATGAACGATTGTTAAGTAAAAAAATGTGTTAGGATCAACGGGGTTTACTAGGGATTAATTCAACGAGTAAGCTGTTTAAAGGTTAAGTGGGTTAAATCCTAAGTGTCTCTATCATTTCAATATATCAAATCAATAATTTGGTCTCAACATGTATAACTGAAGCAAATTTTAAAATAACAAATCAAGTTGACATACTCACAACCAAGAATAAAGTGAGCACAAAAAAAAAATATGCTCTATAGGCTCAAAAACTCACAAAAAAAGTATGGTTTTGATGTTAAACTTGTAAATTTCAAATTTCAAAAAAATTCTTAAGTGCAAGGAGACAACCTAAAATAATAATTTCTGAAAAATGATTTGTCATGCTTGACTCTCTCGTGTCTTAAAATATAAATCACACAATGCATAAAAATCCACAAATTAAAAAAAATAACTTTAATGTTAGGTTTGAGAAAATTACTTAATCATAAACAATAATTCAGGGACTATATCACACAAACATATAAAATCCTCCCTACACTTAGGATGTACATTGTCCTAAATGTACAAACAAATATAATCACTGTAAGCAAAGTATCATAAGAAAGGGAGAAAGAAAACTGAAACTACCCTGAATTTGAATGATTTTTCCGGAATAGAGAAATTCGGAACTGTAAAAGTTCCTAAATTAAGTACATGGTTCCGTGCACACTAATAAGAAAATAAACAAAACAAAATAAGATAAAGATGTGACAAAACAAATTGAAAAAAAATTGAAAAAATAACAAGAAAGTGCATAATAAAATAAAACATATAAATCCAAAAAAAATACAATAAAAATGAAAGTACAAATAAAAATAAAAATAAATAAAAACATAAAACTAAATAAAGTCACTGATCGATATCATGGGAGATGCTAGGATCGAGAGGCGTAGGTACAATAGGGGGATCGGGTGAAAAAAATATGAAAATTCTGGCACATCTGTTGTAGATAGGTCTCAATGCGATCCTGCTGGCACTGAAGCTGGTCTAAGTGCTCTAAATGTTGCTGCTCAAGGCGATCGATCCAATCTGAGTACTACTATTAAATGTGATAAATGTCATCAAACGTGACCATATAAGCAAGCGCAACAGTGGAGTGACTAGCCGGAGGACTGGGAATGGGTCGCGGTGGTGGTTGGAGGTCATCATCCAGATGCTCATCATCCTCATTCTGCTGAGTCAGATGTAGTAACACGTATTGATCACCGAAAGCCTCAGGCTGACGGGCGACCATCCTAATATGTTTCATTATACTAAAGCCTTGTGGTGTCATGTCCCCAATCAGATTGAGAATGCTGATCTGTAGTCTCAAGGAGGTCGAAGTAACGAGCCAAGCATGTCACATATGGACCCATACAGATTGTTCCTTTCTATAGACGTTCACTCTGATGCCAACAACACTGAGCCACAAATGGGCTATATCAATCGTGTAACAACCTGATTTTGGGCCTAGTCAGAATAGTGGTATCAGAACCACTAACCCGAGGTCAGAGAAATTATTTTTAATATTATTTTATGTATTTTGGCATGTTTATAAAGGTGCATGCAAATTTTGGTGAATTAATTTTAGCGTTTGTGTGCTTAATTGAAAAAAAGGATTAAATCGCAAAAAGTGCAAAAGTCCTATTTTGATAGCTAAGGGTGTCAAATAGCTAAAGAACTTAAATTGGGGGTCTTTAAAGGGAAAATAGACCCTAGTATAGTGCTTGGCCGGCCATGAGACAAGGAAATTAGATAGTTAAAGTGTTAGGTGAAATTGGGTGGTAATTTGATTAAAAAGAAATAAAATAAAAGAAAGATGATATCATCCCTTTTTCATCTTCTTCTCCACCGAAAAACAACAGCAAAATAGGGGTTTGAAAGCTTGAAAATTTTAGCAACTTGTAGCTCTCACAAGTAAGTGACTTTGATGGCTTTTCTTGAAATTTTTTACATTTTTGGAACCCTTGTAGCTTGAGCTTTTAAATGAAGAGACTATTTTGCAAAATATTTGAAAGTCTAGGGTTTTACCATAAGAGTGGTCATGTTGTTTTCTGAAATTTTATGGAAGAGAATAAACCATGGTTGTGAAATAAACAACTTTTGTGAAGGAATTTCTCATGAAAACCCTAATAGGACCATTTTGTAAAGTTTGTAAAATAGATAGTAATATTGTGAAATATTGGAAATTTGGGGTTTTCATAAGAGAGATAAATGGTTGGTTAGGCTTGGCTAATGAGGAAATTTGATAAAAAATGATTTTCGAGCCTAGGGGTAAAATGGTCATTTTGTAAAAGTCTAGGGGTAAAATGGTCATTTTGCCCAATTATGAATTTTTGAGTACGTAGATCGATGAATTAATTAAAATTGTGAATTTTTATCATTTTAGATCAAGAATTGCACAATCCGGGCCCAGACCGGAGAAAAGCAAAACTAGCGGACTAAAACTGACTAGTCGTAAACATTTTGATTACCGAGGTAAGTTGTATGTTGATAATACAACTGTATATTTATGATGTATAATTGAATTGGTATGACATAAATTGTCTTGATTTCGAATATGAGAATACATGTTGAGAAATTTACGTAGTAAAGACTTTCGTTGAACATTTGGAATAGACTCGGATATTTGTACCGTGATAATGGGTGATATGTGTGCTAGTGTAAGACATGTTTGGGGCATACTTTAGCCATAGTATGAGAGCCAGTGTAGGACATGTCTGGGACATGCATCGACCTCGAGATATTTAAGCCAGTGTAAGACATGTCTGGGACATGCATCAGCCTCGCGATAGATAAGCTAGTGTAAGACCTGTCCGGGAGATGGCATCGACACCGATAGATGAGAGCCAGTGTAAGACCATGTCTGGGACATAGTGTAGGCGTCTTAACCCATGTTTGGGCTATGGAGTATCCGGTAGTATTCCAAATGGTTCAACAAAAGACTTATGGTTTACATCAAAATGAAGGAACTTATGACCATGTGACGAGTGGTACATGTACTTGAAATGAGAATTTCAAATTTGACTTTCAATTACATTGTATGTTTAATGAGGAAAAAAAGTGAGTAAGTCATGCTTATGACCACTTGTGTATTTTACATGAAGTATGAAATTTGAGTTTGATACATTATATGGAAATTGTATGGGATAACTATGAGTAAGTTATGTTTATGTTCATATACGTATTATGAGAAAATGATGAAATGTTGTGAGCATGATGTGGTATGGTAAATTGTTGTTGTATATTTCATGGACTTACTAAGCTTTATGCTTACCCTATTTCCTTTCCATTTTCTTATAGTGTCGCTAAAGTAGCTTGAGGATCATTGCCTACATCGGAGAAGCCAGTCACACTATCATCCGAAGCACTTGGTATAGTTAGATCTTTTATTTTGATTATGGCATGTATAGGACCCTAACTTTTGAGTTTTGTGTTATTGTTAATTTGCCAAATGTGTTGGCTTACTTTATCATTTGATTCATTTTGTATAAGGCCATGGAAAATGAAAAATGTTGAAAGTTGTTTTATGAATACAGGAAGCTCTTCCAGGAATGATTAATTTGTTGGTTGCTTTATTATAAATGAAATGTGTAAAAGCCTTAGCTATGGTTGCTTGGTTGAGAAATCATATTAAGTTAAACTTTGATATGTTGGTTGACATTAGATTGTGTTTCAGGGTGGCAAAAGGCTTTGTAGATAGCCCTATATTGTCCACATGGGTAGACACACGACCAGCCCCATGGGCATGTTGTTTGGCCGTGTGTCCCCTGTACGTAAAAATTGCAAGTCAGTATGCATAGTAGTAAACACACGGACAGAGACACGACCGTGTGTCTTAACCGTGTAGAGGACATGGCCTTTGGCCATGGACATGTGCCCTAAATTGGATGCTGAAGTTAGAAATAGAATGTCAAGGCTTTTAGACACGGGCTAGGACACGGGCGTGTTATGGCCGTGTGAGGGACACGGGCGATAGACACGGGCGTGTGTCAAGTCGTGTGAAAACCCCTGTAGGTTTGAATTTAGAATTAAATTCACACGGGCATGGGGCACGGGCGTGTCCTTAGAGGATTAGGCCATGTGTGTCACACGGGCCATCAGCACGACCATGTCATAATGACCACACGGGCGTGTTGCCCTTCCACACGGGCGTGTGCCCTGTTTCAAGGGTTATTTTTCTAAAGTTAGTTAAGGACCCGAGTTGGTCCCAAACGGTTTCAAATGGACGTTTGAGGACTTGTTGGCCCATGTTTAGGAGTTTAAATAAAGTTTGAAAAAGTTTTAAATTTGATCGAGTCTTGATGATCCGAAAACGTTGGAATGTATGTGTTTAAGTGAGGTAACGCCTCGTATCCCGTCCCGGTGTAGGACCCGGGTGTGGGGTGTTACAAATCGGGTATTGCTAGTGCATGCACCATAAAAAAGTACACATATAAAGTGCCCTCGAAGCTCATACTCTCTTTCTGACCAGTCAATGTATGGGCCAAAATAGTATGAATATAGTGCAGAGCCAGGGTAGGCAGCGAGCCTTGGACTGGCTCGGATTGTACAAAGTGGCAATCTTAGAAATGTCAGACCAGTAGAGAAAGGTCAGTCGATGGATGTGCCATGGGAGGGTAGAGAACTTCGACATAGCCAAGAAATCATCAGAATATATGTTTAGAGCAACTCCATATCCTGTAATACTCAAATACTGAGTGATGCCCCCAAGATGGAATAAGATTGCTCGAGATTCATCCCTTGACGATAGCACAGTCTGTAGGAACAATGTGGAGAAAAACTCAAAAGTAAGCTTAACATATGTCGGATCCACAGTCGCAAAGAACCGTTCTTATGGTATCGTGTCCAATAAAGTATGAACCTGTACGGATAGACCTACGGTCTGAAGGGCTTCACAGTCGATACACCGTCCAAAACCCAATGATTTGTCCTTCAAGTGCTAGTACCTCTCCTCATGGGGTGGTTGGTTGAATGTAAAGTATTAGTGTCAAGTGATTGCGGTCTGAGATGAGGAAAATGTGGTCCCAACAACCTTTCATTTCTTAGACTGGGCAGGTACCTTACTTTTTCCCCGTGGATTTGGCATTATGTACCTAAAATAAGATTTGACAATAAGATGTATCAAGCTATTGTCGGTAAACATCAAAAACCATGAAAACCAATACACTATAGGGTCCTGACTACGTGCTCAAAATGATTCGTATTCAACAATAACAAAGGGCACTAGTAATCAATAAAACACCAAAATAAGCTAAAACAGAGCACCAGTATTAAAATCAACTAAACTAAATTCAAACAACGAACTAAACAAAGCAAATTTAAAATTTATGAAAAACTAAATAATCAAAAGATAAAAAAATAGAAAAATGGAAATGAAATTACTAATAATAATCAAAACCTGTCATAATAATAATAATAATAATAATAATAATAATAATAATAATAATAATAAAATAAACAAAAGACATGGATGTTTGGGTGTGTTGGCATCGACAGCAGCGTGAGGGTGGCATCCGGTGGTGGCACGAAGGAAAATGGAGAGACGGCTGGTAGGGTATGGCAGGGTTAGGGTCGGTGGTGGAAATGTGTTTGAGGGTCGACGATTTACAGTGAGAAGAGTGGACGGTTGAAGGGTGAACGATGGCATGGGTAAAGGGGGAAATCAGTGAAGGTAGGTTACGACGTGATAGAATGGCAGGTTACGGTCAGCGATTGCATGAACAAAGACGGCGACGGATGGGTGGAGAAAAAAAATACCAAATGACGGGTTTTTTTTATGAAAATAATATATATAATTAATTATGTAAATGGTATGGGTTGAAGATTATTTACAAAAAATGATAAGTTTGCTACACTAACTCATGGTGTCGCGACACTACCTTAAAAAATTCTACAATCATGACCAAATTATTATAGCAAAAAAAAAAAATATTTTATGTGGTGTTGCACCAAGCTAAAGAGACACCAAAAGTATATAATATTTTCTCGTATTCTCGTATTTTTTAAAATCGTATATGATCAAAATGATAAAGTGATGTCAATGCACAGTAACATGACATATATAATCAAAACAATAAAGTGATGTCAGGAATTGAGAGAGAAAACATGGAGAATTGAGAAGATACAATGGTTAATGAGAGAAGAGAAAAAAAGAAGAGAGAAATTTGAAAAAAAAATACAAAAGTGACCCTTTGTGTGATTGGTCACGTCAATGATCGGTGCGACACCAGTTCTCGATGCTACCCCAACCATTGACATGATGAATCACACATGGGTCACGGGTTTGAAAAAAATCTAAATTTTGTTTAACCCCTTGTAAGGTCCTTTAGATCCCAACAAGGAATTTTTTTTCATTTTGTGCAACAAGTTGGTAGCAAGGTATGTATGTTTTTTTTAGTGATAAATTATAATATAAATAAATTTGTTGAAACACGTCGTGGTGGGGCATTGGTTTAGGTCAACATAAAACCCGTGTTAGGAGTTTAGCTTTTCGAAAAAGGTCTGTGATTTCTGTTTATTTTTATTTTTAGAATTATTTTTAATATAATACAACCAATTTTATATTTGTTACAATATTTAGTTATAGTGTTTGTATGTGTTGTGGCAGCGTTGAAATTTTATATTTGTTAAAATATAAAGAGTGATTGTTATATTTATCTTTTTGGTAGAAAAAATAACAATTATACAATTACATTCACTGGTTTCATTACAGTACTAAGATTTTATTACAATCCTTTAATAAAATGTCCTTTATTGTCTCTAAAGGAGCAATAAACAATTGTAAACTAGCAAGTCAAGTGGTTACTTTGGTCATGAAATTTGTAGCTTCATTCTGAGATCTTAGCACATGAAGTAATCATATTTCCCATTCTTAGTGCATCATTCCATGAATCAACCATAATTCCACCATTTATTTTTTATTTGTAATATAAATACAACTTTACATTTGATAAAATTTAGTTATTTATAAAGTTAATAATAATATTAAAAGTGAATCCTTTATATACAAATATATGGGGTATTAAAAATATTTTATATATTTATTTCAGTTTTTTATATTGATTTTTAATCATGGAAGTTTATCGAAATGGCATCTTTATTAAAATTTACCCATCACACTACGTTAAGGATTTTTGAATGGGTAAAAATAATTTAAAAATCAATCTTATTTATTTATGTAGATGGCACAATATGTCTAAACGTTCATGCATGCAAGGATTAATTAGTAATTGCAAATATTGCTTGTCATTCATAAATAATATTTTTTCAAGTTTTTTTGTATTCGCCGTCAGATTAAGGTTACGGAGCGTTACTGTACAAACAGAACGTTACAACATATATTTCATACATTAATATAAACATAACATAAATTCATTCACATAAATATCATCCATAAATCCGGCTCTTGAGGCCCTAGAAACACCTTAGAAACAATTCAGGACCAAATTGAAAACATTTGGAAAGTATAAGAAAAGTTAGAAAAATTTGACTGCAGGGGTCACATGGTTGAGACATACGCCCGTGTCTCAGGCCGTGCAACAATCAAAATAGGGACACACGGCCATGTCCCAGCCCGTGTCCTCACCCGTATAACTCTATGAATAGGGTTATACGGCCAAGTCACACGCTTGTGTGCTAGGCCATGTAACTCTCGAAAAAGCCCCACACGCTTGTGTGCCAGGCCGTGTGCTAGGCTGTGTAATTGCCTGACTTGCATACAATATAACCTATAGGGGGACGCACAGCTGTGTCGCTAGGCCATGTGTCACACACCGCTAAGTCACACACCCATGTCTTAGGCCGTGGACATGAATTTGCCCAAAATTCAAGCCTATTCCATCACTAGTTTATGTATATACCTAAAAACCTTTTGTACATATAATCAAGGCATCAAAACATGACCAAAACCTATGTGAAATGACCAATTCAATAATCCAAGATCATTCAACCAATATGCCATACAAGGCACCTCAAATGCATTCATCTATAACTTACCTAAACATGCAAATATTTGATCACATTTTCATCATCAAACACAATTCAACTTCTAACAAATCATGTCACAAATATGATCATTAACATTTCATCATAAACATGCTACTTGAGCAATACCATTCATGCATCACAAGTACCCAAAATGACATAGTTTGGCAAGTATCAAAAGGTACCAACTCCAAACAACTTATACATGCCAAAAATCATCAACTAGCCTTCAACTAACTACCAAAACAAGTCCACCTATACATGCCATTATAACCTTGGCCAAAACATAAAAGAACTACCAAAATTTATGTTGGATAGTGTGATAGATCTCTGACGAGCTTCCAAACCAATTGAGCTTTCGATTATCTAAAAAACATATGAAAGAAAACTACATAAGCACATAATGCTTAGTAAGTTCATAGAATATGAAACATAACTTACCATTTCATTATATAACATTAAGTACAAGCACAATGTAATCCATCCACAAGCTTGGCACAAGCCTAAGCACCATCATCAATGCACAAATTAGTGCATTCATACATAATTCATTTGAATTAAACATATGATGATTCATTTCCATGTGAACATATATCATTTAACCTTTCTATGAACATATGCATATTACCATATGAGCACTTACCTTTTCAATCCTTTTCATTACTTGTTAAACCATTTAGAATATCATCGGATACTCAGGAAAGCTCACACGAAATATGCTTAAACATATAACTGTAACCTTTTCCTTTACATTGTTGCTCACACGAGCTGTGAAATGGGTTTGCTCACATGAGCTGTGGGTCGAAATGTAGGCTACACAATACTGATCACACGAGTTGTGGAGTATTCGCAACAAATGTAGGACCTCAACCATCGGTAGGACATTCAAGACCAGCAACCGAAACATGAAATCCCTAATGACATGTCATTTGTATCCTAAGAATTCCTAAGGTTCAATCGGGATTCGATAATCGTCATAGCATGATTTTGGATATACATTGTTCAATAGCACTTTAAATGCATATTAACATATAATTAAACAACATAAACATAGCAATCCATACATACGAACTTACCTCGACGACTAGGGCGTAAAAACAAGATTGACTAATCCAAGGCTTTAGCTTTTCCTCGATCTAGATCCGTACGTGGCCTATCTTGATCTAAATAGACAAATTTA
Source organism: Gossypium anomalum (assembly GCA_025698475.1). NCBI lineage: Eukaryota > Viridiplantae > Streptophyta > Magnoliopsida > Malvales > Malvaceae > Gossypium > Gossypium anomalum. Next base: position 50,175,860 of record CM046963.1, read on the forward strand.
ATCCATTTAATACTTTTATTATTCAATTCAATCCATATTTCACATTTTTGTAAAATTACTACTTTACCCCTAAATTTTAACTTTTCACAATTTAGTCCTTAAGCTCATAAATTGAAATTTAAGCATTTTCATCCCCCATTCAAGCTAGCCAATTTCATTAGGGACCTATATCAACTCATAAAAACCATCATTTCATAAATTTAACTTGATTTTTTACTAATTTTACAAACAAGTCCCTAAACTCCATTTTCATCAAAAATCACTTTATAAAACTTGTTTATTTATCAACAAGGACTCATAATGTTTCATTAAACATCAAGAATCACACAAGAGCATTCATAGCACAATTCTAAATCTTTAACAGTTTTGCAAATTAATCCCCGACCTAGGTAGATTAAACTAAAACAACTTAAAAAACATAAAAATAATTAAAAACGGGATAAAAAATCATACCATGCAAGAGATATGAGTGACTGAATGCTCCAAGCTATTTATCTAATGGTGGTTTCAGTTGAAACATGAAGATAATGAAAAAGATGAAAACTTTTACTCAGTAATTTTAAGTTTATTTACTTAAATACATGTTTAACCTTTGTTTTTAACTTAAAAATCACTTAATTTGTATCCATAAAAGTCCACTAACTATTTGAATGATCTAATTACCATCTAAGTCCTCTCACTTTTAAGTTTCATAGTCATTTGGCCCTTTTGAAAAATAAAATTCTACTTTTGCGCTTTTTACTATTTAGTCCTTTTCATTTAATTAAACATGCAAACATTAAAATTTATGATCGAAATTTTAATATGACCTTACTAACGTCCCATAGACATTAAAATAATATTAAAATAATAATTTAATTGTCAAATTTGTGGTCCTAAAACCACTATTCTGATTTCACTAAAAGCGGGCTGTTACAATAGGGATATTACTGCGTTCTGAATACAAGGGTGAATACACCAGGATACGAGTCGGACTCACGTATTTTGGCTTATTTAACTATTATGGGTTTTAGCACAATATTACTAATTAGGACTTGGATTGAGGTTGGATTTAATATTGGCATTGGTTAAAAGGCGGCGATCGGAGATGTAATACCCCTATACCCGACTTGACTATCAAATTAAGTATAAGAATGTCACATTGATTATCAGAGTAAAAGAATATTATATCCTAACGATAGACAAAATATTGTATATTTAATATTTTGATTTAACCATCATAACTTTTTTGGTACTACAATATGGGACGAGCCCGAATGGATCTTTCGAGCATTAGTGCAATTAAAATAACTTATGAAAAATACGGTCCAAGTATCGATATGGGGCATGAAGTATCGATACAATTGTTGTAGGTATTTATACCCCTGTCAAGTATCGATATTGTTTTGAGCTCTAAAGTTTCAAAAAAATCGGATTAAATCCATTAGTATCGATACCAAGGTTTAAGTATCGATACTTGCCACTAAGTATTAGTACCTTGAATATGGTACCGATACCAAAATAGGTTTCTGTTATTTGGAATGCAGGGTAATTGCTAACTTTTAGGCTTTATACATTTACGTCCCTGCGCACCAATTTCTTCAACATATCTAAACCAATCCATAATTTCAAGCACATAAATCAATTATAACATCAACAATTTAAACTTAACTCAAGCATGTTATGAATTTGGATTAAATTCTCAAAATAGATCAAGTTTATAAAATTTATATATTAGTCCTTCATATCTATATCCTGTGCCAAAATACCTATGTACATGCCTGACTATACCAAAAGTTAGTATCATACTCTTCTCCAAACTTGGCGATGTGATGAGATGAGCAACTCACTATTTTTTCCTAGCTTGTCTAATTTAGTTTCTACCTACGCGTTGAAAATAAACACTTTTAGCTGGTGAAGGCTTAGTAAGTATAACAAGAATTTAGATCTTTTAATTAATAATAACTAGTATATTCTTAATAAACATAAACTTACTTTATTTCAAACCTAGTCCCTAATGTTTAAAATTTTACCCTTGTAGAGTTACCGTGACTTGCCATCAGATTTTATCAGTTTCTTAATTTATATTTCATAATATAGCCCAATGTAGACTAAACTAAACACTTAGGATATACGGAACAGATACAAAGGTGCACCGAGGTGCATTTGCATAGTAGTGAGCACCGTAATGCTTAACAGAACAATAAGCGCACTAAACTTCCTTTATGACATGCCATCTACATCCCAATATTTCTTATCTCATTTGCATGGGCTTCATTTTTTATCGAACCATAGCATTTATTAAGTAAAGAAATATAATATAACTTTTCAGTTCTCACAATTTGGTCTTTTTTTCCACAATACAACATGACTTGTAAATTTACTTCATATTTAATGGACATAACATCACCACTTTATCATTTTTCTATTTAAGTCCTCTTTTAACATTTTCCAGTTTGATGACATATTTTGTGTATTTTACTATTTAGTCCCTTTTTCAATTGTCAATGTAGAACATTACATATTCACAACATAAACTAGAATTTAAATATTTTACATTAATTTTCACTAAGGATTACTATACATATCAAAATAATAATAATAATTAAATTATTCAATTAACATAATTTATGATTAAATTTTAAGCCAAACAAGGTAAAATTCTTGAAGTACTTACAACAAAGGCTTGGATGATGAATTTTCCTTTTTCTTACTCATTGATCACTTCTTTTCCTTTTTATTTAATTTGAGTCTTACATTTCTTCTATTTTTCTTCAATTCCATATCAAAACATATAATATTTACATGTTAAAACTATAATCAAATAATATTTCTATACTTTCTTATTGAAATAAATATGTATTTCATGAAGATTTCATTATCTCTTACCTTAATAACTTGAAATCAAAATCTAATTCTTATTTTCTCTCTCATTCAACACATCTATGGAGTTTCTTCTCATGGAATTAATATGACTACTAGTCTTCTCTGTTGCATTTACTAAGAAAACATCAAAGAAATTAAAGGATTTGAGCTTGAAATGGCTTAAAAATGGTGGAAGGACCTATTTAGAAGAAAGGAAAAAGTTTGGATTGGGGGGTTTTAGAAAGTGACTGTTTGTATTCTATGGAGAAGGGTGATGGCCTTTCATCTTTTCTTCAGTTTTCTACACAATTCTACAAAAAAATCTCTTAATTTAATAATTAAATATTAGTTTTACAATTTGACCCTTTAATCATCATTTAGCACAAATCAATTATTAATCATTAAGTTTCTATAATTATCTTATTTAATTAATAACTATTTTATCCTTTATATTTTTTATAATACCATATATGAATTATACTCTATTTTGGAAAAAATTCATCTTTAATTCTTCCTCCTTTTTCACCAATTCCATGGATTCTTTTCTAACTTTTAACTTGCTACTTTTGCCACAACACTTTCTATTCTTCTATAATTTAGTCAATATCTCAAATTAATTTTCCTCATCTAAAAGCATTTTCTAATTTTCTATTGGCTCTAACTACTTTCAAAATTAACACTAAAATTTCCTATATTATTCGTTTCTAAAAATTCTATAATATTCCTAACCCGGTATAGCACTGTACCTAGCTTTCCATTTTTCGTGTGAAAAGTGTGCCATCATGTCAAAGGGTGTTGCATTGCAACTGGTCTCCCAGTAGATGCCATTACAGTTATGGGTTCTAGTTCAGATTTACAAAGTCATTGCCAGAGATTACTTGGGTAAGTACTAGTTGGTGGTTCCTGATTTAACTGATTATCCATCTAATTAGGAGCTGACCTGCGGTGCTTGGGCATACATATTGGAAATGATAAGGGTTACTCATGTCAGACTCATCTAGTAATAGATTCCACTTTATGTATTTTCCCCTATTGGAAGATTTTGACATTGTCAATACTTATAATTGGGGCTTCGCGATGTTGTTGACATTATACTATGAACTTTTTCACACAACAAACCATGATACCCAAGTCATAGCTGGGTGCTTGATATTGCAGTCTTAGGTGTTTTATAGGATCCATTCTTGACCCAACTAAGTACTCAAGTCATTATTTTCCCACTTGAAAATAGGAAAAAAAATTAAACAATGATTAGGGTTTTTTTTTCCAGAAGGTTTAATCATTCTCTAAGGATTAGAGTTGGGGATAAGCTTGGTGTATGTAGGCAAATGATGAAAGTACATGTCGAAGATAATGTAAACTTTATCAAGATTAGTATCTAATCATGTTATGAAATTTTAGTATTGTTTAGGGTTTAAATAGTCAATAATTTTATAAATAATAAATATAATTATGTTATTAATTATGCAATTCGTTTGGAGGCTATATATTGTTAATAATGTTTTAAGTGTAATTCCATAGTCAACTTTCCTTTAGTCGTATATGTGGTGTATTAACATGCTCATAATTAATTTTGTGACCGTTGAGTGGTACAACGGGGATCGGATGTTGCGACAATTTGGTTGTGTCCAATCTATTCTGGATGATCTAGTTAATTTTGACAATGTCCATGATTTAAATAAATGGGGTAAAGATTCAAAAAATTGGGCCTTAGAGCATCAGTGCTGGATCTCAATTTGGAATTGACCATCTGTATAGGGGATTTCCGAGCCTGTCTTTCACCAATGGCATGATGCACTTATAAATTAATTTTGCATCTAGTTTCTGATGCTCTTGAGCCATCCATGCAATAGTACGTGTATGAGGCCCTACATATTTTTAATCTCTTACAAGTGTGACCTCTTTAGAAATGCAGCTTATTACCGCCAGTTGCACCTTTCTGTAGACCTCTAACATTCCCCAATAAATACTATCGATTTAGATACAATAACTTTGTAGTCTACCACCACTTCATGTTATACTTCTTATAGTAGCTACACATGCCTCCATATTGAGGAATTGTAAACCTACAATCAACTCTTGAGATTTTGACCAGCACCAACCTAAAAGAAGGTATTATATCTAAGTATTCTAGGAACTTAGATGTATGCACTGTATTGGGATCTCTGCTTAACATATGGGCTGAAGGTTTGTTCCGGATAACAATTCCATGAGTCAAATTCCCAAGTAGAGAGGTATTTTCCTTATCATCATCACCATCGCCTTTGTCATTAATAATGTTTGAAACCTTATTGAGATCAGGGTCACTAAATTCCTCCACCTACTAATAGGGATCATCATCATCACCACCATCATCATCATCATCATCGGGTGCTTGTTCACTATTTGCATGAATACTAGATACAAATGAATGCATCTCAAAATTAGGACCCGAATTAGGGTTCCTATACAAAGTAGACGTATTGTATACTGTCTCCCGATATCGATGTCACTCAATTATCACACAAATCTACCTAACCAACATTCAAATCAAAGTCAAACCCGTGTATAGAAGATCGCCTATCAATAGATGCTCTCAATGCCTCTATATATGGAGCATTGAAGTTGTAGGAATATTAGTTGCAAATTTCCCGGCTCAACATCTACCAACTCAGTAAACAACTCCACTAGTTCAACGCTACTAGTTGAGAAATGCAATATAATCATTGTCTCCACGTCATCATCGTCTACAAGTTTCATCTCCCTATATATATGTGAACTTGACAAAGCTGGGAATATGTAGAATAATCTAGATATCATCTTCCCACTTTGGTAAAAATCTTGTTCGAAAATAATTTTCTTGCACAGTGGAAAATAAAAATTTTGAAAATCGACTCAGTTTGCGATATTATAGCAATAAACCCTAGACTGAATTTGCACCTATGTTTTCAGATAGACAGATCCTTTTCGTTCTCAGCTTTTAACCAAATAATCTTCTCTACTATTCTCGTACTTGGAACTACTTCGAGTGCGGGCTCGAACTATTTGAATCAAACACAAAACTAGAAGTAGTTTTCTTTGCTTTAATTTGAAAACAAAAATTCTCTTCTCAAATAGAAAATGAAAGAATCATTATTCTAGAAAATATATTTAATTCTTATAGAATAAAAATCCCTCTATTTTCAGGTAGAATAACGATATTTGAAAGTTGTTTAAATAGCCTTATCGATGCCGTCTATTTATAGGGAGAGAAGGTAAAACCCTTGTTGAATTGTAGAAGTTTATTTCAACTAGAAAAATGAACCCCTAGTCTAACTAGGAGTATAGGGGGTGGCAACCCTATTTAATATACTAGGGTTTGTCGTCCCATCCTTTTACATAAAGGGCTTTTAGACCTCTTCCATATCTGGTCCAATTAACGTTGGAAAAATGGGTTTGGAAAACGTAGCAAAAAATAAAATTAGGGAAAAACTAGAGTTTTAATTTTTTTTTTCCAAAATAAGATCTTGGTTGTGATATCTAAAGTAATAAACACTTAATCAAAATTGTACCTTTTCAATTCGTCCAGGATGAGCGCTTCGATCGAGTAGTCTTCTCCGCTATCCTCAAGCTCACATCTGTCAAGTGTGGGCTTGCTTCGAATCAAAATTTTTTTTACAAAAACTACCAGTGGGGTAATTTTGTAATTTCTCTAAACTTTTGAGTCAAGCTGTAAATCAGAAAAATATCTCTAGAAAATTTCTAGAATAATCTCTTTAGAGAATTTTCTCTTTACAACATTCTCTTAAATTCAAGTGTGCATAAATAATGACCCAAGACCCTCTTTATATAGGGAGAGTTTAGAGAGTTCAACTATTATTAAACTTAATCACTTTAATATTAAATTAATATAATATTTATCAATATAAATATTAGATTAAATTTAATATTAAATCTTATTAAAATAATAGAATGTTTATCAACAAGATAAATATTAAATTTAATTTAATATTAAGATAATCACATTAACATTAAATTAATAAAATACTATTAAGATAAGTATTTAATTTAATTTAATATTAAACTATTAAAATAATATTATTTTTGGAATAATTAATCTGAAATCAAATTCTCTTGTGGAATTCCAGTAGGAATGTAACTCTTCCACCGCTCAACCACCGACGACCAACAGCCGCGGCCACCGGCACCGCCATGTTCAATGATGTAGGTGCGACACCCTTATGACACCCTGAGCCGGTTCGACTGCTGCCGGTTGGTCCAGGTCAATGATGACCCGACTAGTCCAGTCTACCCACCAGTTGGACCATCGGTCTGGTTTCACATACTGAGCCCGGTTTGACCAGTTTTTGTGTCTTGGTCTCGGTTCTGGGCTCCCAGGTCCAATTTACGATCTTAGGTCTAATTTTCAAGTTCAACTACCCATTGGGCCAATTGTCTGACCTAAAATTAACTTCTAAAAATATCATATTAATTTTAATTGATTTGATTAATTTAATTTTACTTGATCAAAATTAATTCTTCCAAAAATCACTTAGATTTTCCAAATTAGTTTTTTAAGAAAATTCTTTGATCAAATTCTTTAGTTGAACAATTCCTACAACCACCTAATTTAATTCTACATCGAATAAATCGACTCAATTAAATTATTCCCAATGTCGTAGAATTTTCTTCTGATTCAAATGTAGTTCGATTGAGCTTTTGTTAAGCTGGCAGAGGGACCAATCAGACATATAGAATTAGGCTCTAATGATTGCAATTATGTCCAGAAGCACTGTTCTGATAATTCACATTTACTTAATCATGGAGTCAGTCCACAAAAGTACCATGACTGAAAACTCCTTATTGTATACTCTTTACGAAAGTAATTCATCCAACTACTTTGTCCAATAACCTCGTCATGTGTGTGTTACCCTCATATGATATCCTTGATTCCTTTGAGTTAAATCTGTTCACTCAATACAATCGTATTTTATCTCATTGACACAATTGTGTCTTATTAATGATAAATATGATCATTGTCAACAAATGATTGTGATAAATTGTTCGTTTAAGAAAAAGTAACCCGTGGGCACGTTTCATATTTATCAATCCACACAATGCCAATGAGAAGATATCATTAACTCTTTAATTGAACTATGAATTCCACTGCTGCTAGTAAAGTCATGCCATACAAAAGTCATGTACCCAATATACCGACTATGGGCTCTATCATCTTTAAAGTATAAGCCTCCGCTTATATCAAAGCACCTGATTTTCGTACGCATGGTTAGTGACTAACTCTGATTTTAGGTAAATCGCACCATGAACATCACAAGTGAATTTTCACAAATGGATTCAAAATTATTTCATCTTGGGTCCAGTCCAACGTATCATTCTACCAATAAATACATCTATGTCTCTACTAGTGGAGTAAACTGCTCCGATGACCAAGACTAGCCATCTCCCCAATTGAAATTGTAGCGACATAATAATCCTTCTCAGTATTTTAATCAAATGATCAATTTGATTCTTTTACAGGATTACAGGCTCATTTAGATTATCTACTGAAGTAAGTTGTCTTTCTCGCAATGTAAACGATTTTTGCAATGCCACTTATCTTCAGTTTGAACTTTAGACAATCAATGAGCTAATATTTGTTTGTCACAATTTAGCTATACATGCAAAATATAAAAGTCATAAATACAAAAGACATAATAGTGAAATGTGAAATTAACTTTATTTATTTATTCATCATTCAAATAAATAGAAAATAGTTATATGTTTACAACAATATGGGCACATATGGGCACATCTCCCAACAATTACAAGTAATTCGAGGGCTTTTAACCTAATACTTTATAATTTGATCCAAGCCAATATTTGTTTTTCTATTTCCCAAAATAAACTTCAATATTTCCAATTAAATCATTTTCTCAACCCAATTCTAATTCCGTTAAAATCATGACGATTTTACCGTAAAAGAATCTATGATAAAATTTATTTAATTTTTCTTCATTCAATGGTTCACTATGACCAAATGATTTATTTTCACTTTTGAACTTCATTTAATTCGAAAAACATAAATTCATTTTTCAGGTCAATTTCATTTTTCCTTTTCATTTTCATTTTGGAGAAAACCATATTCATTTCCAAATAATTCTATTTCTCCATTTTCATTTTCATTTTGGAAAAAACCATAATCATTTCCAAATGTTTCCCATTTCTCCATTTTTACCATTTCTATTCAGTTCTGTTTATTTGATTCAACATGAAATTTATTTCTAGTTTCAATGAGCTAAATGAGGGATCAATTAGACACATGCAATTGAGACTCAAATGATTTATAATTAAGTTCTAGCTTTTCATCTATTAATTATAAACTCATTTAGTCACTAAGTCATTCCACTATAGTAATGTGACTAAGCTCTCCCCAATGGCATACCATTACAGAAGAAACTTGATAAATGCCCATCCAATGACCTTATCATAAGTGTTTTACCCTCTTAGGATATCCTTAATCTGCTTGAGATAAATCTTTTTTCCCAATATGATCATATTTTATTATATGGTAACCATTATATCTTCCTTCATGAAAAGTCAATTACTAGCAAATAGTAATCAAGTCGTTCTCACAAGGATGAATGACCCATGCCCATGTTTACTTTTCATCTACCATGTAATGCCAATAAGAGGATTTCATTTACCCATGTCTCGGGCTAAGAATTCTAATGTTGTGAATGACTCTACATACTACAAAAATTGTATACCCAATGTACCAACTTCTGATTCCTTATCTATTCGAAATCATACTTTTACTTACATCAAAGTATATAAGTCACGCTTACATAGTTTGTCATTCGCTGAGGATTAAAGTATGATACACTATGAACGTCACAAGTGAATAAATCCATAAACAGTTTCAGGATCTATTCTTCTTAGGTCTAGTCTGATGTAATGTTAGTCCAATTGATCGGCTGTGCTCGTGCGCTTTAAAATACTTAATTTATATAATAATTTTTAAAGTTCAGTTTTACAACAAGCGTATAGGTAAATTGTAATATTTATAGTGTTACAATGAAACACCAAAATATTATAAGGATTGAACCCAAAGGAAGAGGCAATTGAGCAATAACTAGCATACATAATAGAGTCTAAATGCCTACACCAGTCCATAAAAGATGATTTTCGTAAGAAAATTAAATATTCTATCGTAAGGGATAAATTACAAGAAACGTAAACTAGAGGGACTATCTAGCAAATAACTAATGGGGGTTGGTTAACTTCGATGTGGTTCACCAAATTTCTGACTTTGGACATAAATCACTTAAATTACTAAGTGGCTTCATTTTATCTTCCAATCTCAATTGTATTGATGTAGACGAATTAGGTCTGGCTTATCTTCCAACCTTATCGGTCTCACTTTATCTTAATATTCTTTTAGGGGCGTCACTACCTAAGTTCTTAGTTCTAATCAAATTAGTCTCATTTGTTACGATTTAGTCATTTGTCCAAGGAATGTTAGTTTACCCACATCTCCATCAACCAACCTCTTTTTAGGTTTAGCTACTCATGCTCAAAGTAAAGAAAATAAACATAAACATGGAAAGCAAGGCAGCCATAAAAGTAAAGCTTGAAAAAAATATAAAAGTTGAGATTTTTATGCAATAAAACTTAAATAGCATGGAACCAAAAGCATTTAACAGAGAAATCTAAGGCAATAAACATAAAATGAATATGTAAAATAAACCGAAATACATTAAACTAAAGCTTAGATAGTCTTGAAAGAAAAATACAGGGACTAAAAATGTAAATAAATCTTAGCTACAATGTTAACCAACTTAACTAACATAAATAACAACAAGAACAAGAAGTAAATGCAGAAAAATAAACTCTAACCTAAGGTAGAAGAAGAGAAAAATAAGAACCCTAGAAAAAGTGCAAAAAAAAAACTAAAGAAAACCTAGAGATAACTAAATCTAAACTAAACTAATGTGTGTGTCTCATCGTCAACAAATTTTGGATGTTTTGAAGTGTATTCTAATAACTTCTTGATGCAAAAAATGCCCCTACATGGGCCTTGTATGATTGGTGGGTCGGGTAAACATAGGTTGCCCTTTTTGTCCAAGTTTTTCCCCCTGACGAAGGTGATATCACGATACCCAAAAGAGGATATCGTGATATCTTGAGTAGTGTTGAAACTTGGGGTCTTCCTTGGGAGGTGGATTGTAACAGCCTGTTTTTAGGTCAAATCAGAACAGTGGTTTCGGGACCAAAATCCAAAGTCAGAATATTTATTTTATTATTTTAATAATGTTTATAGTATGATAGATCAATTATGTGGAGGTTTTGTAAAGAAACTTTATTGTTTAAATGCTCAATTCGGTAAAAAGGACTAAATCGCGTAAAGCATAAAATATGAGTTCTAATTGTTTAAGGTATTAAATAGCTATGGTTTATTCATATGAAAGTCCTTATAATGTTATTTGACCTTAATTTAAGTTAGTGGACATTTATGTCCATGAATTTCATGTTATGTTAAGTTTAATTATAAGGTTATATTAGTAATTTAGTTATTAAGGTTAATAATAATAAAACAAAAACCAAAATTTTCATTTCTATCATCTTCATTGTCGAAAATTGAGAAGAAAAGAATAGGAAAATTATGTTTTCATTCAGCCAAGCTTGAATCTTCAATTAAGGTAAGGTTCTAGCTCGATTTCTAATGATTTTTATGTTTTTGAGCTCGTTGCAGCTTAATCTAGGTAGCTCGTACCTTCGTTTTTGCAACTGTTATAGATTTTAAAAAGTGCCATTGTTGAATACTTGAGTTCTTTGTTATTAAATGATGGATTTTGGAGGTTTGATGATAGTTTTACTAGTTTTGTGAAGTGATTTTTGACAAAAATGCAAAATAGAGACTAAATTATAAAATAAAGTAGTAGTTAAAAATGTGAAATAATGAAATTTTTGGGCTGCTAGTAGCATATGGGAAATTTAGCTACCACGGGTTATAGCCTAATTGTGTAAATTTACCATTTTGTGTATAAAAGACTAAATTGCAAAGTAGTCAAAAGTCTAGGTAAATTTGTAATTTGGCCAAAAATGAATGTTTTAGGCTAAATTGAATTGAATGAAATTTTGAATGAGTTAATTTGATATCATATGGATCAAGGTAAGAAAATACCAGAATTAGATCGAGGGAAACGAAAAGTAGACGAGTAAACACTAGTTTTCATCTGAGCAACCCGAGGTAAGTTCGTAAATTAGAATCGAACTATATTATACTTGCAACGGTTGAATTGAATGTTTATAATTGAATTACTTGATGATATATCAAATGTGTTACAAGCTTTAGTTGAACTATAAAAACTCATTGGATACGAATGACATGTTACGGTACTTACTGAAATGGTCGAGCTCCTGCATTTGTTGCGGACTCACCATAGCTCGTAAGAGCTTCCCGTTCAACTCAATAGAGCTTCTCGTTTTCAGCTTATGATGAGCTTACTAGCCATGTCTCGAAAGAGCATGTATGATGATAAATTGACAGATTATTGACATTGTTTACCCAATTATCCTTTGAAGTTCTAATGAGCCTAAATAATGTTATATGAACAAGATATGGTTTATGTATTAGTTGAATGACTAACATGTGATGATTATGTGTAATTAGGTGATGGATTTATATTGAATTGTTGGCTTGTTATTATTGCATTTGATTTCTTTAAATGGTATTTTTAATTCTGAATTGTATGAGCTTACTAAGCTTAGAAGCTTACTCTGTTCTTGTTTCTATGTCTTATAGAGGTTCGTTAGCTTGCTCGTTCTGGACAAGTTCAGGTTGCGCGTCACACTATCCAAATTTTCGTTTGGTATTTTGAACTTATGAACCTTTGTGAAGATGGAATGTATAGGTTAGATTGATAGCATAAGTTATGTTTTGGAACCATATTTTGAGTAAAATTTGTATATAAGTTAAGCTATGTGATTTGGCTTAATTGTTACTATGTTTTGGTTATATATATGTGTTTGATCATGGTATGTTTTAGAATGATAATGAATGAATGAGTTTATGCAAATATAGTCTTGATTTAGGTGGTTAAATGGATGAATTGTATATGATGTTATATAGGTACATGAACATGTGAATGGTAAGTTTGGATATAGCTTTATTTGTGTATTGATTTGGTTCATTTGGCACAAATTGAATTGTTCATATGGGGTCAAATTTGAATGTATTTGTTTGTGTTTTAGGGTGACAAATTTGGCTATTCAAATGGCCAATTTTTGTCCACACGGGCAGAGACACAGGCGTGTGTCTCAGCCGTGTGCAACACACGGTCATGTTACACGGCCATGTGTCCCCTGGGGTACCCTACGAATTAAGGTCAGTATACCCTCCAGTTTTAACACGGCCTAGACACACGGGCGTGTCTAATGGTCGTGTGTGGCGTATGGGCTGGCACATAGTTGTGTGGCAAAGTCAGTAGCCTCTTCAATTTTCACACGGCCTGGCACACGGGTGTGTCTTGTGGCCATGTGGATAAGTCAGTATGTATGCCCTGTTTTGACACAGCTTAGACACGGGCGTGTCTAAGGCCGTGTGAGGCACACGGCCTGTTCACACGGGCGTGTGACCTTTTACAAGTTGAAAATTTTCTAAGTTTCTGAAACTTTTATATGTTACCGAGTGGGTCCCAAATGCATGTTTTAAGCCAAATGCATGTTTTAAGTACTGTATGCTCGATTTTAAGTTCATAATGAATGTGAATGAATGACTTCTATACTTATGAGATGATATTTGATATGTAATTGTTCTGAATTGAATGACAAGTCTGGTAATGCCTCTTAACCTATTTCGGCGACGGTTACGGGTTAGGGGTGTTACTTTATTGGTATCAGAGCTATGATTTAGTCGGTTCTAGGACTAACGTAGTATATTCGAATCTAGTTATACATGACATAATAATAAAATTTTGATAGTGTGACGACTCCTGACGTTCCTGAATGTGTTTTTTATATAGTAATAGATCCTGAACGAGCTGTAGCAGACGACATTGAAAGTAACGCGCCAGCTCCCGCTCAAGGAGCAGCGCCTACTGAATCTAGACCTGTGACGAGTAGTCACAGAGGTGAGGCTAAAGAAGCCTTCTTTCAGATATTAAATGAGTGGTTCACACAGTATATACATACGAACCCGGCTGTTCCGCAACCTCTACCCCCACCTGTTCCCAACTGATTCCAATAATTCTTCAAGGTACCGATTTTTGTGATTGAATAAACCACCTGTTGATAGAATACGGAAACACGGGGATGAAGATTTTAGAGCTACTGCTAATGATGACCCTGAAAACGCTGAATTTTGGCTCGAGAACACGATTCGAGTATTCGATGAATTGTCTTGCACACCCGAAGAATGTATGAAGTATGTGGTATCATTGTTGAGAGATATTACATATCAGTGGTGAAATACTTTGATATCCGTAGTTCTGCCAGAACGAGTCACTTGGGATTTCTTCCAAGCTGGATTTAGAAAGAAATACATTACCCAAAGATTCAGCGACCAAAACAGAAAAAAATTTCTTAAATTGAAGCAGGGTCGTATGCCAGTTATAGAATATGAACGAAAGTTTGTATGACTTAGCAAATATGCCTGTGAATGTGTATCATCTAAAGCCATTATGTGTAAACGATTCGAGGATGGATTAAATGAAGAAATCAAAGTGTTGGTGGGAATTCTTGAGCTAAAAGAGTTTGTTATTCTGGTTAATCGAGCCTGTAAGGCCGAAGATCTGTGTAAAGAGAAAAGAAAAGCTAATTATGAGTTTAGAGAGTCTAGAAAAAGATTTACGGGTAAATCACATCAATCAACGTCGAAGAAATTTAAAGAAAATCACCCTCGTTCTACAACTTCTGTGGGAATTTCTATTAAAGATAGAAATGCGAGACAATTAGGTTCAAAAGCTCAGACAACATTTGTGACCAGTGTAGGAAGTGTTAGAAATGTTACATCTAAATGTAAACATTGCAATAAGTGACATTTCAGTGAATGCAGATTAGTGAGCGGAGCTTGCTTTAAATGTGGATCTATGGATCATTTTCTCTGTGATTGTCCAGAAAAGTTCGCAACTGAAAGAGAACAACCAGTGAAAACAAGTAACACGACTGCTAGAGGGAGACTGCTAAGAAACACCAGAAACGCGAGTGGTAATTGTGAGATTCTACTATGAGATACGAGGCAAGGGCACCTGTCAAAGCATATGCTATACGTGCACTAGAGGAAGCATTATCACCAGACGTTATCACTGGTATTTTTTCTCTTTTTGACACTGATATAGTTGCGTTGGTAGATCCTGGATCAACCCGTTCATATATTTGTATGAATTTAGTATTTAAAAAGAGTTTACATGTTGAGTCTACAGAATTTGTTACTAAAGTATCGAACCCCTTAGGCAAGTTTGTTTTAGTTGATAAAATTTGTAAGAATTATCCTCTGATGATTTGGGGTTACTATTTTCAGGATGATTTGATGGTTCTACCATTCGATGAGTTTGATGCGATTCTGGGTATGGACTGGCTGACTATGCCTGATGCAATTGTGAATTGTAGATAGAAGACTATTGAATTGAAATGTCAAAATGGTGAGATTCTTCGGATTGATTCTAATGATTCGAACGAATTACCTACTATAATATCATCTATGTTAGCTCAGAAATACTTGAGTAAGGGCTATGATGCATATCTTGCCTATATCTTAGACACGAAGATGTCAGAATCAAAGATGGAATTCGTACCTATTGTTTGTGAATTCTCAAATGTATTTTTAGAAGAATTACCTGGATTATCGCCGATCGGAGAAGTCGAATTTGGTATTGAGTTAACAACGGGAACACCTCCGATACCGATAGCTCCGTATAGAATGGCTCCAACAGAATTAAAAGAGTTGAAAGCTCAGTTGCAAGAATTGTCAGACAGAGGTTTTGTACAACTGAGTTATTCTCCTTGGGGTGCACCAGTGCTGTTTGTGAAAAAAGAAAGATGGTTTTATGCACATGTGTATTGACTGTAGATAGTTGAATAAAGTGACGATAAAGAAAAAATACCTTCTCTAGCAGATTGATGACTTATTTGATCAGTTGAAAGGGGCTACGGTATTTTCAAAAATCGATCTGAGATTGGGTTATCAGTTGCGGGTTAAAGAGTTGGACGTGCCAAAAACCACTTTTAGAACAAGGTATGGCCATTATGAATTCTTATTATGCCTTTCGGGTTAACTAATGCTCCTGCCATTTTTATGGACTTGATGAATCGTATATTCAAGCCGTATTTAGACAGATTTTTTGTGGTATTCATTGACGATATTTTGATCTATTCACGAGATGAATTTGAGCATGCAGCGCACTTGAGAATTGTGTTGCAAACTCTTCGTGATAAACAATTATTTGCAAAGTTTAGGAAATGTGAGTTCTGGCTCAAAGAGGTGGGATTTTTAGGGCATATTGTTTCAGTTGATGGTATTAGAGTTGATGCGAGCAAAATTTCTGCTATTGTTGACTGGAAACCTCCGAGAAACATATTTGAAGTCCGTAGCTTTTTAGGCTTAGCAGGCTATTATCGAAGATTTGTAAAAGGCTTCTCAATGATTACAACACCAATGACTCGACTACTACAGAAAGATGTAAAGTTTGAATGGTTAGAAAAGTGTCAATAGGGTTTTGAACAGTTGAAAGCACTGTTAACAGAAGCATCGGTTTTGGTTCAACCTGAACTAGGTAAAGAATTCATGATTTATAGTGATACATCGTTGAACGGATTAGGTTGTGTTTTAATGCAAGAAGGAAAAGTTATAGCTTATGCTTCTCGACAGTTGAAATCACATGAAAAGAATTATCCGACGCATGATTTAAAACTAGCTGCGATTGTTTTTGCGTTAAAGATCTGGTGACACTACTTATATGGTGAAAAATGCCACATTTTTATGGATCATAAGAGCTTGAAATATTTGATGTCACAGAAAGATCTAAACTTGCGACAACGAAGATGGCTTGAGTTATTAAAAGATTATGACTTTGTGATTAATTATCACCCGGGTAAAGCTAATGTGGTTGTTGATGCTTTGAGCAGAAAATCATTGTTTGTGTTACGAGCCTTGAATACTCAGTTGATGTTATGTAATGATGGATCTATTTTAGCTGAATTGAAAGCTAAACTAATGTTTTTGCAACAAATTTGTGAAGCTCAAAAGAATGATCGTGGACTGCAAGCTAAAGAATTCAATGTGAGTCTATTTTTGATTCAGAATTTCATATTGGAACTGATGATTGTTTAATGTTCCGAAATAGAATTTGTGTACCGAAAAATACATAACTTGTTCAGAAAATTTTGCATAAAGCACACAGTAGTCGATTTTCTGTTCATCCGGGTAGTACTAAGATGTATAATGATTCGAAATAGTAGTATTGGTGGTCAGGAATGAAACGAGATATCTCTGAGTTTGTATCGAAATGTTTAATTTGTCAACAAGTGAAAGCTGAACATCAAATACCATATGGTTTACTACAACCTATATTGATTCCTAAATGGAAATGGGATAGAGTCACTATGGATTTTGTATCAGGATTGCCCCTAACTCCGAAAAAGAAAGATGTTATATGGGTTGTTGTTGATCGACTGACAAAATCTTCTCATTTCATAACGGTACGTACAGATTAATCTTTGGATAGACTAGCGGAATTGTATTTGTCTGAAATCGTATGATTGCATGGTGTACCACTGTCTATTATCTCCTATAGAGATCCGAGATTTACATCAAGATTTTGGAAGAAATTACAAGAAGCTCTTGGAACAAAATTGAATTTCAGCACAGCTTTTCATCCTCAAACGGACAGTCAGTCTGAAAGAGTTATACAGATACTTGAAGATATGTTACGTTGTTGCATTCTTGAGTTTGAAAATAACTGGGAGAAATATCTGCCTTTGATTGAGTTTGCGTATAACAACAGTTTTCAAACGAGTATAAAGATGGCACCGCACAAAGCTTTATATGGTCGCAAGTGTCAAACACCGTTATACTGGACTAAATTAAGTGAGAAAAAGATTCACGGGGTTGAATTCATCAAAGAAACAGAAGAAAAAGTGAAAATGATCCGAGATAGTTTAAAACTAGCTTCAGATCAATAGAAATATTATGCAGATTTGAAACATAGAGAGATTGAATTTTGAGTCGGAGAAAAAGTGTTTCTAAAGGTGTCACTGTGGAAAAATGTTCTTCGATTCGGTCCTAAAGGAAAGTTAAGTCCGTGTTTTATCGAGCCGTATGAGATTGTTGAAAGAATAGGACTTGTAGCCTATCGGCTTGCTTTACCGTCAGAACTAGAAAAGATACATATTGTTTTTCATGTTTCGATGTTACATCGGTATAGATCGGATCTGTCACATGTGATTTCTCCCGTTGAAGTTGAGATACAGTCTGATTTATCGTATAAAGAAGAATCGATCAGAATTCTAGCTCGAGAGATCAAAGAATAGAGAAATAAACGTATAGCACTTGTAAAGGTTCTTTGGCATAAACAGAGGATCAAGGAAGCTACGTGGGAACCTGAAGAAGCTATGTGAAAATAGTACCCTAACCTCTTTACCGGTAAGATTTTCGGGGACGAAAATCCCTAAGGGGGGAGAGTTGTAACAGCCCGTTTTTACGTCAAATCAGAATAGTGGTTTCGGGACAACAAATCTGAAGTCAAAATATTTATTTTATGATTTTAATAATGTTTACAGTATGATAGATTAATTATGTGGAATTTTCGTAAAGAAATTTTATTGTTTAAATGCTCAATTCGGTAAAAAAGACTAAATTGCGTAAAGCGTAAAATATGAGTTCTATTGTTTAAAGGTATTAAATAGCTATGGTTTATTAATATAGAAGTCCTTATAATGTTATTTGACCTTAATGTAAGTTATTTGACATTTATGTCCATGAGTTTCATGTTATATTAAGTTTAATTATAAGGTTATATTAGTAATTTAGTTATTAAGGTTAATAATAATAAAACAAAAACCATAATTTTCATTTCCATCATCTTCATTGCCGAAAATTAAGAAGAAAAGAACAGGAAAATTATGTTTTCATTCGGCCAAGCTTGAATCTTCAATTAAGGTACGGTTTTAGCTTGGTTTTTAATGATTTTTATGTTTTTGAGCTCGTTGTAGCTTAATCTAGCTAGCCCGTACCTTCTTTTTTGAAACTGTTATAGATTTTGAAAAGTTCCATTATTGAATAGTTAAGTTCTTTGTTATTAAATGATGGATTTTGGAGGTTTGATGATAGTTTTACTAGTTTTGTGAAATGATTTTTAACAAAAATGCAAAATAGGGACTAAATTGTAAAATTGTAAAAAGTAGTACTAAAAGTGTGAAATAATGAAAGTTTTGGGCTACTAGTAGCATATGGGAAATTCAGCTACCACGGGTTATAGCCTAATTGTGTAAATTTACCATTTTGTGTATAAAAGACTAAATTGCAAAGTAGTCAAAAGTCTAGGGGTAGATTTGTAATTTGGCCAAAAATGAATGTTTTAAACTAAATTAAGTTGAATGAAATTTTGAATGAGTTAATTTGATATCATATAGATCAAGATAAGCAAATACCAGAATTAGATCGGGGGAAACAAAAAGTAGACGAGTAAACGCTAGTTTTCATCCGAGCAACTCGAGGTAAGTTCGTATAATTAGAATCAAACTATGCTATACTTGCAATGGTTGAATTGAATGTTTATAATTGAATTACTTGATGATATATCGAATGTGTTACGAGCTTTAGTTGAACTATAAGAACTCATTGGATATGAGTGAGATGTTACGGTACTTACCGAAATGGTCAAGCTCCTGTATTTGTTGAGGACTCACCATAGCTCGTAAGAGCTTCCCGTTTAGCTCAATAGAGCTTCCCACTTTTAGCTTATGACGAGCTTACTGGTCATGTCTCGAAAGAGCATGTATGATGATGAATTGACATATTATTGACATTGTTTGCCCGATTATCCTTTGAAGTTCTAATAGATTCAACGAGCCTAAATAATGTTATATGAATAAGATATGGTTTATGTATTAGTTGAGTGACTAACATGTGATGATTATATGTAATTAGGTGATGGATTTATATTGAATTGTTCGTTTGTTATTATTGCATTTGATTTCTTTAAATGGTAAGTTTAATTCTGAATTGTATGAGTTTACTAAGCTTAGAAGCTTACTCTGTTCCTGTTTTTATGTGTTATAGAGGTTCGTTAGCTCGCTCATTCTGGACAAGTCGGGGTTGCACGTCACACTATCCACATTTTCATTTGGTATTTTTAACTTATGAACCTTTGCGAAGATGGCATGTATAGCTTAGATTGATAGTATAAGTTATGTTTTGGAACCATATTTTGAGTAAAAATTGTATATAAGTTAAGCCATGTGATTTGGCTTAATTGTTACTATGTTTTGGTTATATATGTGTGTTTGATCATGGTATGTTTTAGTATGATAATGAATGAATGAGATTATCAAATGTAGTATTGATTTAGGAGGTTAAATGGATGAATTGTATATGATGTTATATAGGTGCATGAACATGTGAATGGTAAGTTTGGATATAGCTTTATTTGTGTATTGATTTGGTTCATTTGGCTACAAATTGAATTGTTCATTTGGGGTCAAATTTGAATGTATTTGTTTGTGTTTTAGGGTGACAAATTTGGCTATTCAAATGGCCTATTTTTGTCCACACGGGCAGAGACACGGGTGTGTGTCTCAGCCGTGTGTGATACACGGTCATGTTATGCGGCCGTGTGTCCCCTGGGGTACCCTACGAATTAAGGTCAATATACCCTCCAGTTTTGCCATGGCCTAGACACGCGGGCGTGTCTAATGGTCGTGTGTGGCACACGGGCTGGCACACGGCCTGTAGCCAAGTCAGTAGCCTTCTTAATTTTCACACGGCTTGGCATACAGGCGTGTCTTGTGGCCGTGTGGATAAGTCAGTATGTATGCCCTATTTTGACACGGCCGTGTAAGGCACACGGCCTGTTCACACGGGCTTGTGACCTTTTAAAAGTTGAAAATTTTCTAAGTTTTTGAAACTTTTATATTTTACTGAGTGGGTCCCAAATGCATGTTTTAAGTACTGTATGCTCGATTTTAAGTTCATAATGAATGAAAATGGATGACTTCTATAGTTATGAGATGATATTTGATATGTAATTGATCTGAATATAATGACAAGTCCGGTAATGCCTCTTAACCTATTCCGGCGATGGTTACGTGTTAGGGGTGTTACATGGATATTGTGATACCCAATGGGAGATCGTGATACCACTGAAAGAAATCATTGGTCTTCTATACTATCTAGGTGTTGCAATTTGAAGGGTTGGATATCACGATACCCTTTCCCTCGATGTCGTTCTTACTCGTTTTCAACCTCCGACACATCCTTACGGCACTCAAACACATATTAGGCCTTCAAATGGCACTATCGGCCAATTTGGGTCAAAAAATAGACAAAATTGAGACATTTTCAATTATTATTAGAAAATATGAAAATAAAAAAAAACTATGCTAAAAAATCTATTTTGCTCGAGAAAAAGCTCCTTAAGTGTGTTGAAAAAGCCTAATTTTCTACGTCGATTTGTATTAGATCACCAATCAATCACATTTATGTCTATATCTTCTGGAAGTCATCCGCTCTGATGTCAAAGACAAAGCATCTCCCAAATTTGTAACATCCATTACTTGTCTCTGTCGCCGGGATTGAGTTACGATGTGCTACAGTGTGACAGCCCTAATTTGACCCTAGTCGGGAAGTGGTTTCGAGACCACAGAACCGAGCTATAAAAATAATTATAAGTTATATTTCATGTTTATGAAGTGATTAAATACAAGTGTGAAAGTTTCAAGCTTTGATTTGGTCATTTGCATGTGAATTTATTCAATAGGACTTAGGTGTGACACTTTTGAAGTGTGATAGGTTAATGTATAAGGACCTAATTGTGCATAATGTCAAAAAAGTGTATTTGCATGTCAATTTTCCCCACTTAAGAATAGTGGCCGGCCATGACAATGATGATAAGCATTATGTGTTTGTTATATTAATAAAATAATGTATTAGTAGTATAAAAAAAAATAAATAAATAAAAATAGGAGTTAAACTAATTAGATGAATAAAACAAAGAAAGAAAATTTGTGTTCATCTTTTAGCTTCCTAATAGAAACTCTAAGAAGAAAGGGAAGGGGAAAACAAGCATTTGGTCACACCTAGTCTTGGTTAAGGTATGAAATTCTTAATAGCTTTTGAAATTGTTGAATGTATTGAGTTAGTTACCAAGTTCCTTAGTTAACCCATGTCCAAATCTTGAATTTTGGTTGGTATCATGAGAAATTGGTTAAGAGAAAGATGTTCATGAAAGGGTTGTTGTTCATGTTATTTGGATGGAAAATGGTACATAGGTGAATGAGAGTTTAACAAATGAGCACATTGGGCATTAGTTGCTAAATGGAGAAGAATCGGCTAACAAATTGTGTTCCTTGGCCGAATGTGATTTTAGGTATTTGGGTAATGTATACATTTTAATGGATGGAATGAAGAGGATGCTTTAATTGTGTTAAGAACAATTGTAGGTTAAAATAAGGTTTGCTAAGTTAGCTATTAAGGTGAAATATAAATGTTAACAATTGATTTCTAGTGTATATATATGTGTGTATTAGCTTGAATTTTGAACTTGAATAAGGGTTTGAACACCATGTATTGTATTGAGAATGTTGAAGTGAATTTTATAGATAGTTATTTGATAAATTCGATTGTTAATATACATACTTGAATAAAATGTATACTAGGAATGTTTGAAAAAGTGATTTAGTATTAAACTGCTTGGGGACAGCAGCAGTAAGGTGATTTTGGAAAATCACCATAATTTGTAGGAGTTGAGTTAGAAGCTGGATAAATTATGTAATGAAAGCTTGAAGAGTCTAGTTTCTTACAAAAGAAACTATAGAAACAAAAGAGTTACCGATCTTGAGATATTTCAAGTATTGTGGGGTTGAGTCGAAATGACTACTAGATTTCCTGTTCTGTTTTTATTAAATAAGTATAAATTGTACAAAAATGGCCTTAAGATAAAATTTATATGATTAGATTCCATAATGAGTCTAGTTTCAAATGAAATAAGTGAGAACACATTTTGAATTCTGTACATTGAGAAATCTGATTCGTAGTGAAGAATGGTCAGTTTAGTCAAGCAGTGAAACAAGGTGAACTTTAAGAAAAATCTGGTATTGTTGGGCTAAACTAAAAATTATGAAAATTTTATGGATAATAGATGAATGAGTCTTCTGTCAAGAAAATTTATTTGGCAATCGATTTGGAGTTTCATAACTCCAATTATAAATACTTTACTGGCTGTTGCTCAGGAAGTTAACTTATAGGAAATTGTAATTATATTGTAAGCATTAAAGAAAATTTGTTAATGAATTAATTATCAATTTTTATAAAGCTTACTATAATCTATGTGTGAAAGCCGAATCTATATGTATTATATTCTTAAAGTGATGCTTTAATAGTCGATTAATGACTAGTTTAAATTTGTTGAACTTAAGCTCAAGAGCTTAGGGGACAATTTCAGATAAGGGAAGGAAAAAGTAGCCGAGTAGCCACTTTGCCATCGTTCAAGTATATCCAAGGTAAGTCTTGAGTAATGGAACTTAGTCTATGAGTTGATAAATCTTGATCATATTTAAGCATAACAATTAGTCTATGGCATAATGGTTCTACTTGATTTATGTAGTGGGATAAATAGCTTGTACTTATGATTTATAACTCGAATAGTTATTGAAATTGTGTTGAATGGCAAATCGAGACCGTAACCTCATACGGGTCTATTGAGCCGAAAGTGGAAATGGTTATTAAGCTTGTTGTGCTTGTGTTCTAGTAATGTGAATGAAATACAAATGTGTTAAGATGATAAGACATATGCATGATAAACAGAGACTACATCCGGGCTAAGACCCGCAGACCTTGCGTGAGTGTTATATCCGGTCAATTCCCGAAGGCATTCGTGCTAGTTGTTATATCGGGTTAAGTCCCGAAGGCGACGTATGCTAGTTGTTATATCCGGGCTAAGTCCGAAGGCATTCGTGCTAGTTGCTACATCCGGGCTAAATCTCCAAGACATTCGTCTTGATTCGAAATTGGTGATACTACTGTAATAATTCCAATTAAATACGTTCGAACTTCTAAGAGAATAAGGTATGTTTTATAAGTATATATATACATTGTATAGGTTGATTTGGTTTTAAATGTATTCGTTCAATTGAATTGTGAAATCCGGGTCGGATCTTAGGGTTGCATGAAATATTTAGCTTATTCGAGGTGCGAAATGTTTGACTACAATGAAATTTAGTCGTTTGACTGCAATGCGTATGAATATAATGATTGAAGTGTGAGGTAACATGATCATGGAGTTTTATGTTATGTATTTATTTATCTTATGAATGTTATGTTTTAGTTGTAGATGACTTCATTACTTAAACTTACTAAGCATCGAAATGCTACTTAAACTTACTAAGCATCGAAATGCTTACTCTGTTCCTGAAATTCTCTGTTTTATAGATCTCGTTCGTTAGCTATCGACCTCGGGGATTTCAAAGACGAAGTCATTCACACTATCCAAGCCCACTTGGTACCTTGTAGTTGAACTTTAAAAATGGCATGTATAGGATTGACTTTTGATGTTAATACGTATCTTTTGGTGTGTATATATATAGCCATGCGAAAATGGCTTGTTAAGTTATTATATAAGTTCTACTTAGTTAATATGTATGGTAGTTGATATATAATTAATCTTTTAAATATTTTGATCGAATTGAACTATGAATGAATCGAGATAATTGTTATATTAAAGTGACTACTTGTCTGATGTATAAATGGAATTCGGTTCTATTGGTATTCAAATGGAATATTCCGATGATAATTAAAAGAAACTTCTTGCATGTTTGGTAATACTTCTTAAATCCTTCCGGCGACGGATGCGGGATTAGGGGTGTTACATACAGTACAGAACAGAACTATAACAAACAATTCACAGTCAAACATAGATATTTTTGAAGGTTACATTAGCCATCGAAATGACTAAGCTAACTTACATTACTTTTGAAGACTTTAAATAAACTTATTTTAGAGAAAACTGTAGTTGTACTTTGAATTAGTTTAAAACATTCATTTATTAGGTCGTGTATACTTAGGATTTACCTTATTATTGACAGTGTTGTTTTAGAAAAAAAAACATTTGTTCGTCACTTTACTTCATAAAAACTTGGCGTTAACTAATGTTGCGTTAACTAATGTCAAGTTTTACTTAACCCCGATATCTTGCATTTTCCGGTTATTATGCTTGAGTAATTCATGCGTGCAAAAATTCCCAAATGAAAAGTTACCAAGCCACAAACTAGAAATAATTAAAAATTACAAACCAAAATCAATAGAGACTGATTAATACTTATTAAAAATAGTTCAAGGTCAAAGGTGATTCTCCGTATGCTGAGTCTGGTCCTAGTTTTGAGGTTTACCTGAAAAGTTATACACTATGGGGGTGAGCTTATGAAAGCTTAGTATGAGTCAAACAATTATTTAAATAGAAACAAAAATCAAATACAGTGAAACATATTAGCATTACAGAGGAACACAGAACTATCATTGGAATTTTATATCATTAAATAGTTTTTATCAAATCGATGTCAAACGGTGTATGAGCATGACTATCATTCATTCGAGTAACAATCATTAATTTTGATACCATTCAATACAACACAACACAATACATAACATAAATCAATAATATTTGAGTATGTCGTGAGCATGATGCAATGCAAAAAGGTTCCTACCCATACCATCCGCTACACACCACGAGTTCCCCAGAACCCGTCTTTCAAACTCCAATGATTGCAAGCATAGGTCAATTTGGAAAAATCACAGAATGAAAATAATGTAGTAAAACTGTCGAATAAAAAATAATGCGATATAATCGCCAATACCCTCAGTACTCCAAATACAGTGCACTGACTACGAATAAATGCTGACTTAATATTCTGGCGGTACTCTACGAAATTCCTCTGTCAACCACAAAATATATCTTCCCAATGCACATGCAATATGTCATACAATCTCATACATAGTCATAATTTAATATTTTTCACATTTAATTGACATGCTCAACATGCCTTCAATAATCGAATACTTTCAATGAACGGAATCAATGTTCCAATTTCAAATTACCATTAAGATGGTATCATTCAACATTACACAATTTCACATACTTTACAAATTTTCAATGTGCATGTATAGCAACCTTTCTGATATAACATAGCAAATTTTCCATGCAATAATATCATGCATAAACACATATTTCAGCAAATCATGCTATACATACAACCAATCTCATGCTAAATAACACAATCATACATCACAATTTCAATCACGTAATTACACTGTCAAACTAGCAACTTTGCTAACACATCAATGTTTTAGGGCTCAAAACATACCTGGTTCAGCCACTTGCAAAATTAATTATTTGGATATTAATTCAATCCAATCAGCAACCTAAATCATCAAGTATCACATGATAATTATTATTATCAAACAAGTTTATGAGTTTAGGACCCGCACCTTATTTTATGCTTTTTCTTAGTACATTAGTGAATCTTCCAATTTCCTTAATAAACCTTAAAATTAACATAAATTAAAAATAATTATAAATTCAATTAATTCACCTCTTAAACAGCCCCTAAACACCCACTTATGGGTTCAAACCAATCGTCACAATTACAAAAATTTTACGAATCCAAACAAGTTAGATTTCTTACACTATTTTTATGCGAATAGTACACGCGAATGTCGTTCGGCTTTATGGTTGACTTGGTGCATTCGAGTCAGCACCTAACATGTTTACATACTGGAAAATAAATAGTCAATATTGATTAAAATCTTTTATTTAATCAATCTATAACCTTTACCCAATAACTATGTCAAAACAACAAACTAGTTTGCATTTAATCGAACTTACACTTCCCGATTTGTGAGATCCAAATGGCCAATTGATCAAGAACGTTTTTCCCTTATTGATATTTGATTAGAGGTTGATTAGGAGGGTTTAAGAACTCAAATTAATCTTGGAAATAGATGGACAAGAATTTAGAAACAAAAAAGCCCACTTTCTTACACTTAGGCGCACGCACCACCACCCATGGTGGCCAAGATTGGGGCTGATTCAAGAATGATTTTGAGATCCTTTTAAAAGCTGGAAAAATACCTTTAAAATCTTTAATTTTTTTTTCTAAACATCAGTAAAATAACAGTGATATAAAATATTTATTTAAATCACAAGATCGAACCAGAACAATATATAGGCATATATATATAAACTAGAAAACATAAAATAAAATTAGATTGAAATATTATATTGGTAGTTGAGGCTTATTTTTGACAATCTCCTAAAGATAGATTTGACCACTCCTTTGGTGCTAGAGAAACATTGGTCGATTGTCTCCTAGGATACAACAACAAGATGAGCACAGTAGGAGCACGACTGCAGTGGTCAACGAACAGTAGCCTTGCCTTCGTCTATCACTGGAAAATAGTTTGGAAAATAAGTAGGGAAAAGGTCTCTCAAAATTTTGGAAAATTTTAGTGTGTATCTTTCCTTGTCAGATTATTTGGTTTTTAAAATAAATTCAAGGGAAGAACTTTTGGAAATCTTTGACTATTGGGGCCAAAACGTGTCCATGAATTAAGGAGCCATTTAAACCTAAATTAACGTTTGAATTAACGGCGTTAACTCCTTTTAATTCCAAAAAGATAAGATTTTCTGAGGAAAATTAAGATTACATATCAGCTAAAATATTCGCATGCCTAGAAGGCTCGTCCAGTCCGGACATTTCTCGTCGCCAACGTCGTGATAGTGCCCAACCTTGGCAGGTTTGGATTTGCAACTCCCTTGCACGCGAGGGAGAGTATTAGTTTATTCATTCAATAGCCACCAAGTTGGTTCACATATATAAACATATTCCACACTTGATATCTAACCAATGTGGGACTAAGATTTCCATTTTCCTCAACATAATTCACAAGTGGCTTACTTTGAGCATCAATTTCTCATTCATCACTCAACCATTTTGAGCATATGATATACCGTTGTAAAGATCTCATGGAGTAAAATATAAAACCATAGTTTTATGATTCAAATCTCTACCTTTACTAAATGAGAATATGCCTCAAAACTTCCAAAAAATCTATTTTTTCCAATAATTCCCCACATGAATGAAAATTGATAGTTTTAATAAAAACATTAACTTGATGTGGTGATAGAATCTATGTTCGATGGTTGCATAGGATAGGTAGGAATCAGCCCTTAAACCTTCCCTTGTGAAAATATATTTAATTTACTAGCCAACCAGTAGATGTAATGTCTTTGAACTGTTTTGCCTTTTGTGTAAACGATGATATACCTCACACAACTACCTCTCTGGCAAGGTTTTAGTTCTAATGGTATGTTCGTATGGCCATGAGCATCTCCTGGTTCTGCAAGAGTTTGAGAGAACTATGCCCCAATAGTCTCTTCGAAGCGGCCCCACTTCACTCTTACATAGGTGACTTATGTTGCTCGACTCATCGAAACACACAACGGTAATTAAAAGTATTACTTAACCTATCCCACTTTTAATCACTGTTTATATCATAGGAACGGACTTAGGATAAAACCCCCCACAGTGAGCTCACAAGGTATATGCAAGTAGGTTGTCACTTTGAACCTAGATCTTGGGATCTCCAGTCAACTAGGTTAGGTTTTCCTTCACATAGCACCTGTAACATCTCGAAATAGGGCCAAAATAGAATAGTGGTTGCGAAACCACAAATCTGAGGTCAAAAAAAATTTATTCTGATTAAGTTTTAAGGTTTATTCATTGATTGAATAATTGTGTGAAAATTTCGTGACGAAATTTTATATATAAGTGTCTAATTTGATAATTAGGACTAAATTGTAAAATTAGCAAAATGTGTGTTCTAGATAATAAAGGGGATTTAATTGAAATGGGTTCTTAAAGTGGAGGTCCTTATTTAAAATTAGACCATTATATTTAAGTTTGGACAAAAAAGGGCAAGAATATGACAAATTTGAAAGAAAAGCATTTAAGGGCATTTTGGTCATTTAGTAATTAAAAGAATTAAAAAGGGAAAATAAAGCCAAACTTGGTCCATCTTTTTCATGGAGGCCGAATATAACATGGGGGAAGCCATGGTTAGGGTTTCCAAGCTTTCCAAGCTCAATAGTAAGTCCGTTCTAGCCTCATTTTTAATGTTCTTTACGTTTTTGGAGTCCCAGTAACTTGATTTAGCTTATTCTAGCAATAATTCATGCTAGGGTTCATATTTGGAAAAATACCCATAGGTTAAATGTGTTTATTTTGATATTTTATGGTAGAAAATGAAGCCTGAAATTATGTTAAACAACTTTTGCTAAGCGATTTTAAGTGAAAAACGAGTAAAACGACATAATCGGTAAAAATACCTAATGTTCATAAGTACATGATAGGGTGGGAATTTGATGTTTCCATAGAAGGGAAAAATGTCCAGCGTGTCATAAAACATAAGAAAAATGGATAAATTTTAATTTCCGAGCCTAGGGGCAAAATCGTAATTCTGCAAAGGTTTAGAGGCAAAATTGTAATTTTGCAAAAGTTTGAGTTAGGGAATGTTTTGAATATTAAATTAATTAAATAAGTGAAATATGATGTTTTATATCCCGAAAAGTGAGATTTGGACCTAAAACGGGAGAAAAACTAAAAATCGAGAAAGTTGGTAAAATGGTCATTTTGGTATCGAGGTAAGTTAATATGTTTAATAAGCATTTAATTATGAATATTTGAATGATAAATTGATATTTTGACCATAAATACTTTAGTATTGAGTTTCAGATATAATGATTAATGTTCGATAATAATTCGATATTGGAAAGAGAACTTGTATAAGTTATATGTAAGACAATATTTCGTATTAGGGCTTTGTATGATAACAAGAAAGTATTGACTAGCATAGTTTGATGAGAATAAGTTAAGTTGATGATATGATGAGATTGAGAATGTAAGTATGTAAGTTGAGTAGCATTTTATTATTATGCAATTATTGTTATTAGTATTGTTATTATTGAGTTATGCGACTAACCTTGAGAATTTGAGCAAGTATGTTTTAGCTATGACTTGACAAGGTATTGATATCTCAAAGTCCATGGTTGTACCATGGCAATTAAGGAAGAATTGAAGGAAAATTTCATGTTCATAACATGGCATTTAAGGAGGAATTGACAGTTAAGGTTACCATGTAAGACCATGTCAAGACATGGCATTGGTAAGGCAAGGATCCCGTGTAAGACCATGTCAAGACATGGCATCGTCATTGATTAAGGACTCCATGTAAGACCACATCAAGATGTGGCATTGACATTAAGATAAGGATACCATGTAAGACCATGTTCGGAACATGGCATTTGGTAAGACAAGTATACCATGTAAGACCGTTTTTGGAACATGGCATTTGGTAAGATAAGGATATCATATAAGACCATACCAAGGCATGGCATTGATAAGTTCTATAAGGCAAGGAAATTATGTAAGACCATGTCAAGACATGGCATTGATGAGTTACTATAAGGCAAAGGTCCCATGTAAGACCATGCCAAGGCATGGCATTGGTGAGTTCATAAGGCAAGGATACCACGTAAGACCATGTCAAGACATGGCAATGGTAAGTTCAAAAAAGAAAAGGTTCCTGAGTAATCCAAATAGTAAGTCAAAGAAACAACAAGGTGAGAACATGAAGAAAGAGTACAGGTATGCATTTAAAGCTTATTTAATATTGAGATTGTAAGTAATTGAGATTATCAAGTATTAAGTAAGTGATGAGTTTTCAGTTATGCTTGTGACACTTTATGACATGATTTGCAATATGCCTATATTATGAAAGAGTACTCATGTGTTAAGTGAGATGTTGCAGGTATGTAAGCAAGTTATTAAGTAAAGTGTCTTTTGTATTCTGAGACTTTGGTAAGGTTACCGATGAGTAAGATGGGAAAGTAAGAACTAAACATTATTTAAGCAAATTATGACAGCATAGTAGTAAGCTAAATTGATTGCTAATGCATACTATTTTACATGTAAACTTACTAAGCTTTATAAGCTTACTTCTTTCACTTTCCCATGTTTCAGAGTACTTAAAAGCAAGCTTAGGTTGGAGGTCATCGGAGATCACTTCACACTATCAACTATCAAGTTACCAAATAGGTATCTTCATTTACAAACGTTCTAGTTTATGGCATGTATAGGGACTTAGCCATTTTGTGTGTATGTCCTTATGATATGGCTAAAGAATGGTATGTAAGTATTTGATAATGATTATCTATTGAAATAGCTAATGAAGAACATGTTTCGTTGTTATGTATGCCTAAATGGTAGTTAATACAAAGAAATCATGAAAAAGTGAAATTAGCATTAAAACAAAGATTGATTGAACAGAGCAATGAGTGGCGTGATCTTGAAAAATCACCAAGAATATTAGAAATTGAATTAGGTGATGAATGAGATATTGAATTAAATATTATTGAGTCTATTTTCATATTAAAGAAACAGAGTAAGCAAAAGAAGTGTATATTAAGAGATATTTGAATTTTACTGAGACAGGGTTAGAGCAATTTCTGAATCCCCTACACTAACTTTATAAATTCACTAGATTCCTTAGTGAATCTACTTTCAAGAGAAGAAAACGGAATGGTTATTTGAATTCTGTACAGGGAGAAAATTGATTTGTAGTGAGGAGAGGTTAAAGTAGTCAAATAGTGCAACAGGGACAACTTTAACTAATAAACTGTAGTAATTGGCTAGACTAAAAATTCTAGAAAAAAATTAGTAAGAAGATATATGAGTCTAGTTTCAGGGAAAATTCACGAATTAAAATTTTGAGTTTTTTGAGTCGAGTTATGATTTATTTAGTGACTATGACGCAGGTGGGCAGTTTTATAAGGAATAATGAAATAAATTATTTTGATTTGTCTAAGTATTCAGAAAATTTTTAATGCTCCCGGTTTGGTTCCGAACCGTTTCAATTGTATGTTTTAGGGTCTTGAGGGCCCTTTTTAGGGACATATTGAATGAATGTAAATAAATTAATTTTAAAAGCAAATTTTATGCCCCGAATTAGTAAGTTAAGTCAGGTAACGCCTCGTGCTCGACTTCGGTGACGGTCTCGGGTAAGGGTTGTTACAGCACCTTTAATTTTCATTGGCTTTAGTCTCATTCCTTTCGATGTTTCATCAACCTGATCTCGATTTAAGCCTTTATTTAACGGATTCGTAATGTTATCTTTTGATTTTACAAAATCAAAAGAGATAACTCCATTTGAGATCAGTTGTTTAACGGTATTGTGTCGATGACGCATATGTCATCAACAATGAATATGTCATCAACATATAAGAATAGGATTATTTATCCAATATCGGTAGTTTTGACATACACACATTGTCACACTCATTAATCTTAAAGTAATTTGTCATCATGGCATTATCGAACTTCTCATGCCATTACTTCGGTGCTTGCTTAAGTCCATACAAAAACTTCAATTTACAAACTTTCCTTTCTTATCCTGGAACTACACAACCCTCAGGTTATTCCATGTAAATCTCTTAATCAAGATCTCCATTTAGGAAAGTTGTTTTAAAATCTGTAACCCCCCTAAGCTTTAGGTCTCATAAAATTTTTAAGTGAGCAAGAAAATGACAAATGATATGTTGGCTTTAAGGGTTTAATGAATTTGGAGTGTCTAGGTGTGTTGGAGAAGTTCTGGGTTTGAGTTTTGTGGTGGAGGAATTTTAATTTAATTATTAAAAGAACCAGGGTTGTGAGTAGTTGGGCTTTTAAATAAAAATAGGGGAAAAATGGCATCAAAAAGTCTTGTGGTGGAGTGGCTAAGTGACGCCACTTTGGGTGTGGGGAGGTGGCGTTAGTGGCTAGTAAGGAGATCCTAGGTTCGAATCCTAGCTTAGTATTTTTAGGAGTTTAATTTTGGCCTTCTAGAAGGTTGGAAGTGGTGTGAAAATGGACTCTAAGGGGAGTGCTCAGGAGAGAAAATTTAGGAAATAGATTGGGGAGTCATCAGGGAGAAAAACGAGGAGATAAGAAGGGGGAAGTGATGGAGCTGAATTGGGAATTGAGGGTCAGGCAATTTGGCTATAGGCTATAAATATATGCTGAGTTTGGGATCCTAGGCTAATGCCAAATTCTTTATTTTTTTTAAGTGCCGACTGGTTTTTCCATCTTTGCTAGCTTATTCTTTTTCCATTCTTTCTCTCCTCAATTCTTTTTTGATTTACCCTTTAGGTTAGCCGATTCCTTCTTCTACTCTTCTTCTTTAATTTGTGCCGAATAAACCTTATTCACCATATTAGTTTAAAAGCTGAAAAGCCAAATCTCCCTTGGGTCGATTGCTCTTTTGGTGTAAGTACCTTATCTCTTTTTCGGCTAGTATTGTTAATACCGATTACTCCTCTCCCTCACTCTTTCTAATCGACTTTGGCAGGGAATTAGTATTGGAGCTCGGATTTTAGCTCTCTGCTGAATTGCTCCTTAGGTGTTTTGTGGTTTTGATCTAGGGAATACGTGATCAAGGAAAAGCTATTAGGGATTGGTGTTCAAGGTTTGTGACTAAGGGAATCGTAGCACGCTCTATTACCAGGTGTGTACACACACAGTAGATCGACAAATTTCGAAATGCCGAAAAGCTGAAAAGCCAACATGCCGAAATGCCGAAATGCCAGAAGTTTGGATACGGTAGTCTTGCGAGTGTGCGAACACTCGTAAGAGGGTATCCGATACGATACCAGAGACCCCATGAAAGATCTCATGGACTTGGGTCACGTTTTGGCCAATTGGGCCAGAATGGGCCAAATGGGCCCGACGGGCTTGTGAGCCCAAATAAGCAAAAGTTGATAATTTGGTAATATGTGATGAGTTGATTAAGTTTGTTGAATGGTTTAGATTGGATTTGGGCCTGATTGGCCATATAAGTGTGATTGAGCCTAATGGGCCGTATAAATATGATTGGGCCTGATGGGCCATATGAATGTATGGAAGCCTGTAGACTTGCTAGGGTTTTGTCATGGACTTGTAGACCTAGTTTCTAATAAATCCTTAAGCAGCATAAAACTTAACTAATTTATCAAATTCGTCTGTGGACAAGTCATAAGGGTAAAGTGTGGCAATGGGCATATGCATGTCTAGGATTGGATCTAGGGAGAGCTTGGTACTTAAGCGGTCTTAATGACCCACCTCCTCTTCTCTAGAATCCTACCTGGTGCATAGTGTCTGTTCACTTTGGCCAACGAGGACTTGTTCACAGGCCAAAGTTTGTAATTAAGAACCATACTGCTAAGAAATTACCAAAATACCCCTGTAGGGTATAAATTACTAAAATACCCCTATGTGTTATGAGTATGATCTATGTATGATATATGCTGCATCCATACATTATTATGTTGCATATGGGCTAGGTTTATGATTGGAGGAAGTGTATAAGGATCGCATGGATGCTCGACGACTGTGGATCTACCGAAGGCTTTTTAGCCACCGAGTAGCTTTGCTGCACCGTTAAGTAGTACCGTAACCAGTGCTACACCGTTTATAAGCAGCTATGCTGCACCATTAAGTAGGGCCACACTGGTTCCACACCGAATTGTAATAAAGATGGGTGGGTCGAGTATCTCCCCACAGTAAGTGTTGGTTGAAAAGGGGGTGTACAAGTTGGATGGGGAAATAAGCATTTGCATACATACGTCATGATTGGATTATGAAAAAGGCTTGGCCCAGTTAAATGTGATATGTGGAAATACATGGGTTCAAGCCCTAATGAGGCCAAAATAGGCTAGGGCCTAAAGGCCACCGTATTTGAATTGGGCTTAGGCCCAAAATGATTTATCTGTTGCATGTTTGTTTGATGAGGGTTGTACACACTGAGTTTTTGAAAACTCACCCCCTCTTTTACTTTCTCAGGTGATGCTCAATAGGAGGTTCGATGTTTGGAGGAACTCAGGGTGGCCAGCTAGCAGGACAACTTGAATTTGTTTAAAAAGCATTTAAGTTACTAGTTTATTAAGTAATTTCTTTTTTAGTCTGGATTGTAACAAGGCCTCCCCTCTTTGCTATTATTTGGTTTATTATTTTTATGCGATGTAATCATGGAAAGTTGAAAACGGTTTCCTAAAACATAGAATCTTTTCCACGTTTTCGCAACTAAATTCTAAAATGACAGTTTTTCTTATATCAAATGTTTCGAACAAGCTTTCGCAACTGAAAAGAGATTTTACGAAGTAATTGAGATGTATTGTGCTAAGGAAGGGGTTTCAATGAAAACAAGATTTTCGCTAAAACACTTCAATGTGACACGCCAGATTCAGCCATAACGTCCAGGCCGGGTTTGGGGTGTTACAAAATCTAGTTGATGTACTTCTAGATTCCGTAAGGCGGTAGTTGCAAGTATCATCCTTTTAGAAGTTATCTTGGATACTAGAGAAAAAGTATCAAAGTAGTCAAGGTCTTCCTTTTGTCTATAACCTTTTATAACCAATCTGGCATTATACTTATCAATTGTTCCAT
Source organism: Gossypium anomalum (assembly GCA_025698475.1). Classification (NCBI taxonomy): domain Eukaryota; kingdom Viridiplantae; phylum Streptophyta; class Magnoliopsida; order Malvales; family Malvaceae; genus Gossypium; species Gossypium anomalum. The sequence continues at coordinate 50,211,383 of CM046963.1, forward strand.
CTGCTTTAATTTTCTATTTGAAAATGCACTTTGAATTTAATGGTTTAATTCACAGATGAAGATCCACTAATTCCTATGTATGATTTTGCATGATGGAATCAATTTCACTTTTAATAGCATCTTTCCATGAGGTGCTTTCGGATGACCGTATAACATCATGATACGTTTGAGGTTCGACCTTTAGCATAAAGTTTAAAAACTCTTATCCAAAATATTTTTCCACCCTTGCTCATTTACTCCTTGGATCTATCTCAGTTTCAAGCTCTTGTTGAACGTCTTGACCATTTTCATCTATAGTCTCTGGAGTTTGTTTTATTAAACTTGAATCAACTTCCTTAGCTTTACAAGCGAAGATATTTTCAAAAAATAAAACATTCTTTGATTTCAATATAGTATTCTTATGAATATTAGGATTCCTTGATTCATACATAAGAAACTGATATGCATTGCTATGATCTGCATAGCCAATGAAAATACAATCCACCGTTTAGGACCTATTTTCATTTGCTTTGGTAACGGAGTCATTACCTTTGCAAGACACCTTTACACTTTGAAGTAGTTGTAGGAAGGTTTTCTACCTTTCCACAACTCATACGGTGTATTTTCCTTTTTCTTGCGGGGAACCTTATTTAAAAGGTAATTAGCTAATAGAATAGCTTAACCCCACATGCTCTGTGATAACCTAGAGCTTCCTAGCAGTGCATTCATCATTTCCTTTAGAGTTTGATTTTTTCGCTTGGCTACTCCATTTGATTGAGGAGAGTATGGTGGTGTCACTTCATGAATAATACCATGTTGTGCAAAGTATTCAACAAATGGTTCAACATATTCACTACCACGATCACTTCTCACCATCTTAATCTTTTTATTAAGTTGGGTTTCAACTTCCTCTTTATAAAGAATAAATTTCTCTATAGCTTCATTTTTTTCTCTTAAGCAAATATACATAAAAATGTTTTGTGCTATCATCAATAAAGGTAATAAAATATTTAAAAAAACATTTATTCCCTCATCTAGTTTGAACAAACTTTATGTCACAAACATCACTATGTATTAGATCAAGTAGTTCTGTATTTCTTTCAACAATTTGAAATAAAGACCTTGTTAATTTTGCCTTAACACAAGTTTCACATTTATGTTTATAATTAATGTAAAATGAATGAATGTGCTCTAAATTAATTAATCTACGTAAATTATCATAATTAACATGTCTAAGCCTACCATGCCATAAATTAAATGACTCAAGTATATAAACAGAAGAAGAAGCGACATTCTTATTCATTGTCTTTGCTTTTACAAAGATTGCACTAAGTTTCCACATGTCATTTAATACATATCCCTTTCCCACAAACATTCATCCTTAGACAAAAGTAGCTTCTGGGATTCAAATACCATCCTAAAGTCATTTACACTAAGGAGTGTCCCAAAAACAAGGTTCTTGCGTATGTCAGGTACATACAACACATTTTAAAGCTTGAGTTCTTTGCCATAAGTTATATTCAAGACTATAGTACCCTTCCCCTTGATCTTATAAGTCATACCATTGCTCATATAGAGCTTCTCCCCTTTTTCACAAGGCATTAACTCAGAAAAGTAGTCTTTGTCACAGCAGATATGACGTGTGGCACCAGTATCAAGCCACCATTCACTTTGATTTGTGTCAACCTTGTTTACTTTAGAAATCACAGTACATAAATCCATATCAGACACTTCCTTGGAAATTTCTTCCACAGCATTGGCCTCATTATTTCTAACTTTCTTTAGAAGCCTACAGCTAGAAGACTTGTGCCTCATCTTGTTACAATTAAAGCATTTCCATTAAAAAATTTTCTTCTTAGAAACACCACCTTTTGGTCCCAATTTAAACCCATTTTGAGGTTGTTTTCCCTTCTTGAAGTCCTTTTTGACTTTTACCATGTTTGCCTTAGCACCATTGACATTTGCTGCTTTGTTGAGGCTTTTGTCAGCACCTCTATTGTCTTATTCAATTTGAAGTCTGACAATCAAGTCTTCCACTGACATTTCCTTTCTTTTGTGCTTTAAGTAGTTCTTGAAGTCATTCCAAGTAGGGGGTAGCTTCTCAATAATGACTGCCACTTGGAAGGATTCACTTATAACCATCCCTTTAGCAAGAATTTAATGAATGATTAGTTGAAATTCTTGCACTTGATTCACAACTAGTTTAGAATCAACCATTACAAAATTCAAGAATTTAGCAACTAAAAAATTTTTAGCTTCAGCATCTTCGATTTTGTATTTATGGTCCAATGATGTCCATAATTCCTTAGTCATCTTCTTGACACTGTATACTTCGTACAATGCATTCGAAAACCAATTCAGGATGTAATTTTGGCACAGGAAATCAGAATGGTCCCAAGCTTCAACAGCAATTAAGGTGGTAATATCATTAACCTCACCCTCTTTAATAGAAGTTGGAGGGTCATCCTTCAAAAAATTGATCAAGTTCAACATGGTCAAATAAAACATTATCGTTTATTGTCATGTCTTGAAATCTGTCCAGAGAATTTCGTAGGCTTCTCGTTGTGGCTTACAACCACCAGCAACATTGAGTTTTGATTTGAAGCCAGAGTTTGAACCAACCCTCCAGATTGCAAATTGGGTGAATTGGTGGAAGTTTCCATTTCTTCTCCTAAGGTTTCAGAAACGAAACCAAAATTAGTAATAATAGAAAATTTAATTTTTAATTTATACTACCCTTTGATTCTGTTAAACAACAGAATTTAAAAATTCTAAATCAAATCAATAACCAATTTTTGGTAAAAAAATTGTTCGTCTCAAACGATTACTATTAACAACAGAAATTGAATAAATTTTGTTGAACGGCAGGAATAGAATCATGAAACAGAATTATGGAACAAATCCTATTCAATAGAAGGAATAAAAATCCTGAAGAGAATTGTTCAATTAGTTTTCTGTTTAAAACAAAAATTAAAAAAATCTTATTAAACGGCAATAATAAAATCCTAAAACAAGATAGTTCAATTTATTTTCTATTTGAAACAAAAATAAAAAAAATCCTATTAAGTGGCAGGAATAAAATCTTAAAATAGGATTGTTCAATTGAATTTATGTTTGAAACAGAATACAATTTCTCTTTGGTTTCATGTTCGTCTCAGATTAGAAAGATTTAAAGGGATCTATCTTAATATTTTTGCATAAATGTTAGTAAAATAACAATAATATAAAATATTTATTTTAAATCACAAGATCGAACCAGAACAATATATAGGCATATATATATATAAACCAAAAAATAGAAAATAAAATTAGAGTGAAATATTATACTGGTAGTTAAGTCATATTTTTTACAGTCCCCTTAAGATAGATTCGCCACTCCTTTGGTGTTGGAGAAATGTTGGTCGACTATCTCCTAGGATACAACAATAAGATGAGCACAGCAGCAGCACGGCTACAGTGATCAACGAACACTAGCATTGTCTTCATCTATCACCAGAAAATAGTTTGGAAAATAAGTAGGGAAAAGCTCTCTTGAAATTTTGGAAAATTTCAGTGTGTATCTTTCCCTGTCAGATTATTTGGTTTTTAAAATAAATTCAAAGGAAGAACTTTTGGAAATCTTTGACTAATGGAGCCAAAACGTGTCCATGAATTAAGGAGCCATTTAAACCTAAATTAACGTTTGAATTAACGGTATTAACTCCTTTTAATTCCAAAAAGATAAGCTCTTCTGAGGAAAATTAAGGTTAAGCTCGACCAGTCCAGATATTTTACGTTGCCCACGTCGTGCGGGTGTGTTCCCTACCCCGACGGGTTTGGATTTGCAACCCCCTTGCGCCTGAGGGAGAGTATTAGTTTAGTCATTCAATAACCACCAAGTTGGTTCACATATATTAACATATTCGACACTTGATATCTAACCAATGTGGGACTAAGCTTTTCATTTTCCTCAACATAATTCACAAATGGCTTATTTTAAGCATCAATTTTTCATTCATCACTCAACCATTTTGAGCATATGATATATCATTGTAAGGATCTCGTGGAGTATAATATAAAACCATAGTTCTATGATTCAAATATCCACCTTTACTAATCGAGAATATGCCTCAAAGCTTGCAAAAAATCTATTTTTTTCCAACAAAATTCTCCCAAATTCTAGATATAGAAATTTAGGTTTTTAATTGACAAGATTAATTAAGAGATTGAAGGAAAAAGAGACCTTACACAAGCTAATTGAAAGAGGTAACAATGGCAATTTCTTGGCAATGTTGGAATTGATCTTAGAGGTTCAAGATTTCAAATTTGGGGCCAATTCAATTATGGAAAAATGGCAGGAATATGATAGAGGAGATGATGCAAAATCTTGTGGCAAAAAGAAAATATAAATATAAATATACTAGGTGTTATGGGCGACGGCAACAATGGAGGAAGAAAGAAAAATTAAAGATCAAAGAAGAGAAGAGAGGGGAGGAACGACTAGGGTGAGTAAAAATAGAATAAAATCTGATTATTTTGTGTAAAATTAACATTTATACCTAGGGTTACAAGGGTATGGATGGCACACACATTAAAAATAAGGGATTTTGTAAAAATTTTAATTATTTTACATGGAAAGGATTTGAACTTGGGGCCTTAATTTAATTTTCATGCTTCCCCATTTATCAACTAACCATTGGAATATTACCTTATTTTTGAAATAATTTTGTAATATTTATTTAAAAAATAATGTGTATCACATTCTAGGGTTGATGCAAAATTTGCAAAATAATAAAAATGGTGCGAGAGAAGGGATTTGAACTTGGGTTACAAGGAACGTTTCACTAACACTTATCCAACAAATCAATACCTCATTTATTTCCTAAAAATGCATACATAATCTCAAATTTTAGGGCATGACCACTCTCTCTCGATTTGAAACCCGATTCTACTAACCCTCAATTTTTGTGATGTTACACAAACATGGATTTTTTTTAATCATATCAATCATTGAATATAATATAGAGCTTACGTGAGCTCTAATATGAACCTAAGAACAAACAGACATCAAATTTCAATATTTTCAAAAGTTAAAGACAAACATGCAGAACAGGGGTCACATGGTCGTGTGCCCCACCCGTGTAACTCTCTATGACCATGTGGACCAAAAGGTTACTATTTTACAAAACATACATGATCTACCTTAATTTGATATGGTAAATTAGGCTTTCTGGATACACTTGAAGAGCTTATTCTCAAGCAAAGTAGAGTATTTTCCCTAGTTTTTCGTAGTTTTTTAGATTTTAAGTTAATAAGTGTAAATGTCTTATTTTTACTCATTTTAAGACCCAAATTGGCCAATAGTGCCATTGGGGTCCTAACGTAGGTTGAATGATGTAAGGACATGTTAGAGGCCGAAATCAAGTGGAAATGGCACCAAAGGAAAGGCTATTGCGATATTCAAACCTTGGAATCGTGATACCTCCAACAAACCCCAGATTCAAGATCACCCTTCAGCGGTATCGCAATAAGCACTTTGCATATCGCAATATCCACTTTCCAAGAGGCACCCCAAGTTCAAGACTGTTTGAGGTATTGCAATATCACATTCCTTGTATTGCGATACCGATATCGTGTGGGGATAAAAATTAACCAAAAAGGTAGTCTTTGTCCACCCAAAGCACCAATCATTGAAGGCTCATTCAACGGTATTTTTGGCAAAAGAATTGGGTCAGAATAACTACTATATCAGCCAAAATTTGGCTGAAAGAAAAGAAAAGTCATATTAGCTTAGTTTAGGTTTAGTTTTCTCTAGGTTGTCTCTTAGCTTTACTTTATCCTTTCCTAGGGTTTCTTATTTTCATTTCCTTAGCTATAGATTTAACATTTCTTTGCAACTTTTCTTATTGTTTTTATTGTTCTCAGTGTTAGTTAAGTTAGTTATCATTGTAGCTTAGGTTTATTTTCACTTTTAGTCTTTGTACCTTGGTTTAAGAAATTTTTTTAACACCCCTTACCCGTATCCAACGTCGAAATAGGGTTTGAGGCATTACCGGACTTACGTCAAAACATTCATACAAAACCAGGCCATAAAATTTCATCCAAACTAAAACTTTTCATATACATGCATAACATCCCGTATACGGGCGTACGAGGCCCAAAAGATACATCGGGGGTGGTTCGGGACTAAATCGAGAACTTTAGAAACTTTTGGAAAACTTAGAAAATTTCATCATGAAACAGGGTCACACGCCCGTGTGGCTCGGGACACGCCCGTGTCCTCAGCCCATGTAACTTTCTATTTATGATGTCATCACAAAAATAAGGGCACACGGCCAAGGCACATGCCCGTGCCTCCAAGCCGTGTCCCTCACACAGCTGAGACACATGGCCGTGTCACAGCCCGTGTGGCCAATTCGAAAATAAAGTACATGATACAGGGGACAAACAGCCCGTGTGGACAATTTTTAGGCTATTTTCCAAGCCAATTGCCACCCTCAATAACAAACTCACATGCTTACTTTTATTGACCATTAACATGGCACATTTGAACATTCAATCATCCACAAACAATACAAGATCATGGTAACCTCATATCATATTTTACATACTTAAAACATCATGCTTAGTCAAGCTCAAATTTACTAATTCTCATGCATCAAAGTTTATAAGATTACTCCCATATCACATTTTTAAGCCTTAGTTACTCCCATATCACACATTTAAGCCTTAGTTATCAACACATCATCTCATCTCAATTAAACCATCAAGTATTCACCACCAACAATATAACTCATTACATACACACGATCACAAGCCACCATTCATGGCTATACACAAATTGAACTATAACCATTATAGGCCAACACATTTGGCCACATTAGTAATGACATAATTACAAAAGATAAAGCCCCTATACATGCCATAGACTTAAGTATTTGAATACTTATACCCAAAATGGTAGCTTGATAGTATGATTGAATCTCCGGCGATCTCCAACCTGAGCTAGCTAAATAAACCTCGATCGTCAAAACGTTAAAATGGATTAACTAGTCCGAAACTTTGTTTTTCCCTCGATATAGACTCGTACGAGGCTTAACTTGATATGCATGAACAACCATGGTCTAACCTTTAAGCTTTGAGAACATTATTTTCTTTCTCACATTCGGCTATTCATGAAGATGATAGCATGTAATTTGGCTTTTGTTTTATTTTATTTTATTATAATTACCAAATACCATATTTAACCTTAATATACATTAATAATTTCCATTATACCAAGCCATAGAATTCCACTATCAACAATTATGGAATAATTACCACTTAAAGACTCCGACTATTTAATTCCATAGCCATTTAATATCTTTAACTTATAGAACACAACCTTTACGCTTTGCGCGATTTAGTCCTTTTTGCTTAATTAACTATCAAAACGATAAAATTTTTCAACGAAACTTTAATACCATCTTATTGCCACTACGTAAATATTTATAAAAATATTTATGACTCAGTTTATAAAAACGAGGTCTCGATACCTCATTTTCTAAACCCACTTGACCTTAGGGTCATACCACTTGAACTTAATAAATCGCTTATAAAATAAAAATCACAATATCAAAAACCTTTTTTAAACTCATAATTAACTCATAAATATTAAATATAATATTTACAAACCTACCTGTCGGATTTGGTGGCTCCGAAACCACTGTTCCCATTAACCCTAAAAGCGGGCTGTTACATTTTTAAATTTAGTTTAATGTATTTCAATTTCTTTTACTTTGCACTTGTTAAAGTTTGTTCTTTTTATGTTTACTACTTTAGATTTCTTATTGAATGGTTCTCTTTATATGCCTTTTAAGTTTTCTATAATAAAAATCCCAACTTTTAACTTTTTCTTAAGTTTTTCTTTAATGGCTTCATTACTTTTCAATTTCAAGTTTATTAGCTTTCTTTTCAGCAGGACTAGCCAAACCTTTAAGGGAGTTAGTTGACGAAGATGTGTTGTGCTGATTTTTGGATAAAGGACCTAATCGTAATAAATTTGACTAATTTGAAAGAACCTAAAAACTTAGGATTGACGACCTTAAAGGAACATCTATGCAAGTGAGATCGAGAGGAGATCTTGTTGGGCACCAATTCTTTAGTCTCAGGTTAACCGGTGCGATAGTGAGATAATTCAGATTAATTTGTCTAACTTGCTAAAATGGAGACCAAGAGGTAAAATGGAGCCATTTTGGGAGTTTAAGCAATTTGGATCGCATATTTTAAGATTAGTGAAGGACATCAAGATCAACCAACCAATGTTTCTTATTCAATTGTTAATTTCTTAGTTTCGCACGTTTTACAATTAAGTCCTTGTTAGCTCGGTAGTAAATTAGTTTAATTTCTCTTGAATTTATGAGTTTCCATAAGTTAGACTCTTTATTTCGCACACACGTTATTTAGAAATTATTCAATCGACAATTCTCTTGGGTTTGATTCTTGGAATACTCTAGTATTCTATTGTAACACCACAAATATTAGAACTTACTTGTCACACTTGCAGTAAAGCCGTACTTTTTACATTTTATTTTAATTCCCGAGTGTCGATTCATATCTCTCTTTTTCTTCACGAGAACAGAGAGAGAAAGAGGCGGTCAACACACGATCGTGCCTACAACCCATGTCCCTCACATGACCATGTGGCCACTTTAGTCCCTTTTTAAAGTCATTCAAACTTGAACATTTTATTGCATATTTAAACACACTTTTACCTACATTAATACAAGCCAAAACATGTACAATTCATTCACCTAAACTTGTGCCTTAAACAACTAACCAATATGCCTCAATGGCACCATTTCATAACAAAAATTTTTGAATCATTGCAAACCATTCAAGCATGAGTTTCAATAAAAAATTATCATATAAAATCAACCATAATACAATCAAATACTAACCATTCAATACAATTTTCACTTACCAAAACTTATACTACTATTTCACATTCAAATCCAAACAAACCCATCAGTCCAAACATGTTATGCCAACCTACGAGACATTAAAACTTACCCATTTACTAGTCTCAAACATGGATTACAACAATGCCAATTCCATTATGCCTTTCATAACATTTTAGCACATACAAACCACAATCAACTTGGTCATTATACATCTATTATATCGAGTAAGTCACATTTAAATTTGGTTATTCGGTTGCACATACATATCTTATAATAATACCAAAACATCCAACATTATCAACATCATTAAACCAATATCATGAAATCCAAGATAACTAAACAAAAATACAACCCTATATGCATGCCACATAACTGAATCCGAAACAAATAAAAGATTATCGAATCAAAAGCTGGATAGTATGAGCTCCAAGTTGATCCGATCAACGCATTCCACAAAATGCCAACTACAGAAACAAAAACAGAAAATGTGTAACCTTCCAAACCTGGCCTAGACATTATGGCTAGATTGAAAAGGCTACATTAGCCACCGAAATGGCTAAGCTAACTTACATTACTTTTGAAAACCTTAAATAAACTCATTTTAGAGAAAACCATAATTTTACTTCAAATTAGCTTAAAAGCATTCAGTCATTAGGCTTCATTTTATTGTTGATAGTGTTGTTTTAGAAATACCCTTTGCTTGTCACTCTCCTTTAAAAAAAAAACTCGATTTTAAACTAATTCAGCAGAAAAACCATTTTTCAAGTCATTTTGGAAACTTAGTTGCCTTATCGATTTGTTTTTCAAAAAATAATCCTTTGCAATATAGCGGAAACTAGGGAACAATATCAAATTTTACTTAATCCTGATATCATGCATTATCCAGTTATTATGCTTAAGTAATCCATGCATGCAAAAATCCCAGAAGAAAAGTTATCAAGCCACAGACCAGAAGTCATTAAAAATTACAAACCAAAACCATTAGAGACTGATTAATACTTATAAAAAAATATTTCGAGGACTAAGGTGATTCTTCGAATGCTAAGTCTAGTCCTAATTTTGAGGTTTACCTAAAAAGTTAAACACTACTGGGGGTGAGCTTATGAAAAGCTCAGTGTGAGTCAAACAATTATTTAAACAAACATAAATATCGAATATAGTGAAACAAATTAGCTTTAACAGAAGAAAACAGAACCATCATAGGAATTTCACATCGTTACATAACCATTATCAAATTGATGTCAAACGGTGTATGAGCATAGACCATTATTCATTCGAGTGACAATCATTCATTTCGTTACCATTCAATACAACAAAATACAATAAGTAGCATAAATCAACGACATTCGAATATGTCGTGCACATGATGCAATGCAAAAAGGTTCCTACCCATAACATCTGCTATGACCATGAGTTCTCTAGAATCCGTCATCCGAACTCCAAAACATTTTGGGCTTAAGCCCGTTGTGGTTAAAACCACCAATAACAATATGCAGAAAACTCTACAAGTGAAAATGCAGACAAGCTACCAACAAAAATGTGATAAATCGACATTCCCCTCGGTACTCCAGGTGTAGTGCACTTGCTACGAATAATGCGGACTTAATATGCAGCCGATACTCCACGAAACTCCTCTGTCAACCACAAAATCTCAACCCAATACATATGCAATATGTTACACAATCTCATACATAATCATATCTCAATACTTTTCACATTTATTTGACATGCTCAGCATGTCCTCAATAATCACATACTTTTAAAGAAAGGAAACAGTGCTCCAATTTTCAAATTACCATTAAGATGCTATCTGTCAATATCGTTCAATTCACATACTTTACGAATTTTATTATGCACCAATAGCAACCTTACGTATATATATCATAGTAAATATTTCATGCATCTAAATCATGTATAAAAATAATATCTCAACATTTCATACCATTCCATCAAACATTCTCATATCACATAATATAACTATGCATAACAATCTCAATTACACATTCATACAGCCAAACTAGCAATTTTGCCAACACATCAATCTTTTAAGGCTCGAAATGTACCGGTTCGGCCACTCACAAAACTAATATTTTAGCTACTATGTCAAACTAACCAGCAAGCTAATTATCAAATATAAGATAACATTTATCATTATCAAACAATTTTTACAAGTTTAGGACCCACACCTTATTTTTCGCTTCCTCGTAGCACACTAACGAATCTTCCAATTTTCCTTAATAATTTCTTAAACCAACCTAAACCAAAATTTAGTATAAATTCAATCAATTTACCATTAAACCAGCCCCCAAACACCCACTTATGAATTCAAATAAATCGTTAAAATTATAACTATTTTATGAATCCAAACTAGTTAGATTCCTTACACTGTATCGATGCAAACCGTACGTACAATTGTTCTTTGCCTTTACAAATGATTTGAGGTATTTGGGTCAGCACCTAATTAAATAATATACTGGAAAATAAGTAGCTAATTAATGATTAAATTCCTTTATTTAACCAATTCATAACCTTTACCCAAAAACTATGTCGAAGTAACAAACTAGTTCCCCTTAATTGCACTTACGCTTTATGATTTGTGGGATCCGAACGGCCAATCGATCAAGAACATTTTTCCCTAATTGAAATGGGTTTAAAAGCTGATTATAAGGGTTCAAGAACTCAAATTAATGCTGGAAAAATATAGCCAAGAACCAAGAAACAAAACAGCCCATTTTCTTGCCCATAGGTGCACACACCACCACCCGCAGTAGCCAAAATTGGGGCTGAATTTTAAAATGGTTTGAGATTTCATTAAAATCTGGAAAAGTAACTTTGAAATCATTTAAAATCCACCAAATTCCAGATTTGGAAATTTATGTTTTTAATGGATAAATTGAGAAATTTAAGAGAGAAGAGACCTTACCCAAGCTAGTCGAGAGAAACGACAATGACACTTTCTTGGCAATGTTCGGGGTCGATCTTGGAGTTCAAGATTTCATATTTGGGGCTGATTTTAATGAGGAAAATGACAAAAATATGGTGGAGAACATGCTAACAAATCTTGTGGCAAAAAGAAAAAGAAAAGAAAGAGATGGTAAAACTAGGCGACGACAACAATGGAGGAAAGGAAAAAAAAATTAAAATCAAAGAGAATGAGAGGAGGAGAGGAATGGCTAGGGCAATGAGGAGGAGGATTAAAGGCTGATTATTAGTGAAAAATTAATATTTATACCTAGGTTAACTAGGCTTGGATGGCCCACACATTAAAATAATGGGTTTTTGTCAAAAAATTTAATTATTTACATGGGAAGGGAATTGAAGTTAAGAACTTAAAGATAAATTTACTAATGTTTAACCATCAAACCAATAACTCATTCTTGATATAATTTGAAATATTTATTTTAAAAAATAAGGCATGTCACATACTAGGGTTTAAGGTAAAATTTACAAAATAATAAAAATGGTGAGAGAGAAAGGATTTGAACTTGGGTTTCAAGGAAAATTTCACTAACACTAAACCAACAAACCAATACCTCATTTATTTCCTAAAAATGCATAGATAAATTTCAAAAATTAAGTCATGACCACTCTCTCTCGATTCACAGACCCGATTCTACTAACCCTTGATTTTTGGGGTGTTACAAAATGAAACTGAGTAAGCATTATATATGCTTAGTAAGTTCATATGAAATTTACATAATGAAACTGAGTAAGCATTATATATGTATATATGCGTAGTAAGTTCATATGAATTTACATAACATACCTTCATCTGAAAATAATTTAAGCAATTAAATCAATTTGGTAATTAGTATGGCATTCTTGGCATACTTGTACTTTCATATTCATTTCCATAAAATGACCAAATTGTTAGTTTACTCAAACATCAAACCTTTATAAAGCAACTCACTTATATACATACAACAATTCAATATAGCATAACATGGAACTTCTTTAACATCCTTAAGCATTCCTGTACAAGTCCACAAAGCAACCACAAGTTAGTACATTGGTACAGTAAGATCAAAGTATTCAAATCACAATCATGTGCACCATACTAACTATTTTCATGTTGTTCTCACACTTACATTTTATAAACATATCAACCAAGTTCATAATCACTCTTCCCTACCATTTGCACCTTTAGTGCATTTGTACACTTCCAACCCTATATAAAACATGTTCAAACACATTTCAAACAATACATTTTAAAAAGTTCAAATCAATTCAATCCAATATCAACTTTTCAATACTATATCCATAATCAATTCAACATTTAACCATTTAAAACATAAAAAAATCATATCATGCAAAATTATATTGTTACCCCTGTTATCCGAGCTGAATGTATTTATAAGTATACGTTAGGTTATCTGCCCAACCTCAGCCTTTTAAAACAACTTCAGATTACTCGTCTGACCTAAATTTGTATCTCAAGTATCTCCGATATATCAATTGCTTGTCCGAGGTGAATGTATAATCGTGTTAGGTTACTCGGCTGGGCTAAACCTTCAAAATGACATCAGGTAACTCATCTAAGCTAAACCAGGTCACATGTATCTTTGGTATATCAATTGCTCGTTCGAGCTGAAAATATATATTCATGTCAAGTTACCCATTCGGGCTAAACCTTTGAAGACACATCAATTTGCTTGGCCAACTAAAAATATACATGTAAGGCTACACGTCTGGCTAAACCTTTAAAACAACAATAGGTTACTCATCTGAGCTAAACCTGTGTCACATGTCTCTTCGAGTCTGCGACAAATGTTGGATCTCGAAAATCATCAGAATCAACCTATAACCTTATGCGCAAGACTTTATTAGGTTCATTGGGAAAATTTTCAACAGTTCGTACTATTTTAAATTCTTATAACCGTATACACACTTTTCACAATTCAAATAGCAATTCAAATACATTTTAAATATTATAACATCATTATATACATATCATCCGATCACATAACAATTTCACATCCATTTGATATCACTCATCTATTAATATTTAAAACTAAAGAGAAAATAAAAATAATACAAACATATCGTGAATAAATAAAGTAAGCCCCATATGAACTTACCTGACAAAATCAGCAATACACAAAATGTTGAGGATTAACTCGCAAAATTGACTTTTCCTCGATTATCCCCCGATTAGCTCAAATCTCGATCTATATAGTAGAACATCTATAAAATAATACCCTTGGGACTCATAAAATTATTATTTTATCAAGGTTATTAGTTTATCTATAAATAAAAATTTTATTACTTTATTGATACATTAATATTTATTAATTTAAAGAATATTTCATACTTTATGCATGGGTTTTTTTTATCAAAATCCAATATGCATGTAGGTGCAATGAATTAAAGTTAATTGGTTCATGTAACAAAAAAAAAAAAAGAGTTAATTAATTGGTTCATGTAACCAAAAAGAAAAAAGTGTTAATGGTTTCAAAATCCGATACATATATATTCATTGGATAGATTAAAAATTTTATTATAAATAAACGGATGTACGTATCAAAATATTGTAATTCATATAGTCTTTTCCTCCATGGCTTCCCATTTGAAAGGTGTAAAAAAGTCTAGATTGACAGATGAGATGAGAAAAGCATTATGTGAGTACAAAAATGAGCATCCCTCTTCAAGTCAAAAAGATTTGCAACAGTAGGTTCAACAAACATTTGATCTCTCTGTTAGCCAATCAACAGTATCAAATACTCTTGAAAGGTCATCTGAATATTTGTCAAAAGAGATAAAGAGTAACAATGTTAAAAGGCACAAATCAACCAAATATCCTGAATTAGAGAATGTATTGTATGAATAGTTTCTCCAAGATCAAAAGAAAGTAAACATGACTGGAGAAATGATTCAAACTAAAGCAAAATATTTTCTGTAGAAAATATTTAACTTCCCAACTGGTTAACTAGAACGGCTCCAGGCAAGACATGGGATTAAGTCTTATAGAAGATTTGGTGAAAGTGGTTCAGTTGTTATGGAGCATATTGAAGATGCTTTACCTCAAATAAGAGTTAAATTGAAAATTTTTTATTGGAAAGATATCTACAATATGGATGAAACAGGCTTATTTTATCATTTGCAAGCATATCAGTCACTGGCTACAAAGCAATTAGAAGCACGGAAAAAGGACAAGGAAAGACTTATTGTTGTGGTTTGTTGCAATGGAGATGGTTCAGATAAAGTTCCTCTTTGGGTTATTGGTAAGTTTGCTAATTCTAGATGCTTTAAACATGTGAATATTGACAATCTTAACTATCATTATCGAGCCAACAAAACAGCATGGATGATTGAATTACTTTTTAAAGATTTTGTTCGCTGGTTTGATGCTAAAATGACTGGTAAAAAGGTGTTGCTTATAGTAGACAATTGCCCATCCCATCCCAAGGTTGTTGAAGGCTTGAGAAATGTTGAATTATTCTTTTTGCCTCCAAATTCAACATAAAAAATTCAACCATGTGATGTTGGAATTATTAGAGCAGTTGAATTTATTATCAACGTCACTTTTATTCTAACATCTTGGAAGGTTACGAGAAAGGAGAAATAAATCCTGAAAAGATTAATGTATTGGATGCAATCCATTTTATTAATGCTGCTTGGAATATTGATGCGAAGCGTACAACTATTACAAATTGTTTTCGACATTGCAAAATTCGATCCGAGGAGGATATGCCTCTCGAACAAGAAATTGGTGATGTTGAAGGCATTCATAAACTAAAAGAAGTAATTTCTAATTTACACCATAGAAATGCCATGGATGAAGAAATTATTTAAGGAGTAATGGATGTGTTAGCTGATGACTAGCAAGATCCAGATAATAGTAGTGTTTTACCACATGTTTCTCCAAAAGAGGCTTTTCTAATTGTGGATACCTTGAAGAATTATTTAATACAACAAGAGAAAAATATACCAGACTTGGTTTATGCCATTCTAAAAGTTAAAGATGAAATTGTATTTGATTCACATGCAAAAAAGAAGCAGTTAACTATAGACGCATATTTTAGCAAAGAATAAAATTGAAAAAAATAAGAGTTGTCTAGAAAGCACTTCAGTTTTATGTATTCTATATAAGATTTTTAATATATTTAATGACTTATTATTTTATATTTTCATTGGGCCGTTAAGGATTTTTCTAAAAATTATTATCTTATGTATTTAGCGAAGTTATGATTTTATCCCCTTGGCCCAAGTCGAAACCAAAAAAATTATTATTTAACCGAGATTATTAATTTATCGAATATTCATTTATCGAGGTTTTATTGTATAACAATTTATTTCAATTTATTAATTTCAAACATCTCAAAATAGCCTATTATAATCATATATTAATTCAATTTTATTTTCCAAATGTGCCTTAAAGTTTTACATTTTATTCAATTTATTCCCTAAAACTAAATTAGCTATATTTTTTCAAATGTGAGCTTCGATTTTTAAACCAATTTCAATCTCATTCATCTATAGCCCTCTAGAAACAATAATTATAGAAATTTCACATCAACTTTGACATATTTACATTCAGTCATTAAACTTAAAACTAACAAATTTCTTTTTACAAATTAGTCCAATTTCATTTCTAAGCTCAACATTCATCTATTTAACATCAAAAGCTTCAAAGAACAACAATGGCAACTTTTCTAAACTTTAATAGATTTTTTATTTAATACCCGAGTCAGCTAGATTAAATTATAACGATCTCAAAAATATAAAATTTACGAAAAACAATTAAAAATTTGCTCACCATGCAATTTTATAAAGTTTAGCTGAACTTGGTTCCTTGGCTATCGAAGAATCAGTCAAGAGGAAGAAGAAAATAAGACTTTCTCTTGCCTTTCCCTAAAGTCACTTTTTGTTTCTTTTAATTTCGATTATTATTTTAACTTAAATGTACTAATTAATTAAGCTTTTATCATCCACTTAGTCCAATTAACGTATAAATCCTTGAATATTTATTCATTAAGTCCTTTTAATTAATAAAAATCTATAACGATTAACTTTTACGAATTTTACTATTTAGTCCTTATACTCTAATTAACCATCTAATCACAAAAATTTTCGGACCAAAATTTAATTCACCTAAAAAAAATTACGTAAATATTTAACAAAAATATTTAGGAGCTCAGTTTACGAAAACAAGGTCCAAATACCTCAATTTCCAAAACCACTAACTTTTGAACTGGTACACTTATACCTTGACTAACTTTCCAAATAACCAAAATTATTATACCAGAATTAAGTATAATATTGTAATAACCATGTAAACATTAATAAATAATATTTACAAACTCGATCATCAAAAAATGAAGTTCTAAAACTACTATTTTTGGTACCGCTCAAAATAAAGTTGTTACACAATTGAACTTGATAGACGACATATTAGTCTTTTAATCGGTTTGCTCATTTCTGATTAGAATAAGGACATTTTTAGTTTCATCTACTAATATAAGTTTTCTTTTTGTATTAAGATTCGACCACGTAATACCACTTAGTATTAGTTTAAACATCAAACAACCAATGTGTGCAAAAATCACATAAGGACAATCATACAAAGTATACTACAGCAATAAATGAATTTCTTTTAATAATCAATTGGTTCAAAAAATTTACAAGTTTAAAATGAATATACTACACTCAGGCACCAAGTCCAACACCTACAATGTTGACTGGTTTTTGCACTGATCTTTTATTTCATTATATCAAGTTTAACTCTCTTGTTGAATCTCATTCCTATCTAATGGTATGGTTCCAATACATAATCGACCACCGCTTAGTAAATTACCCCATCGAAATGTACGTATACGAAGAATTGATTATTCATATTTTATACTAAATTTGTTAAAAAATCAAAAATCAAAAGTATATCATTAGTTGCAACTAAAACAATTTATACTATTTAAATTCAAAACCCTATTGTACTATAAATCACATGACATATATAAAACCCTTAAAAGATTAACATAAAAAATAAAAATTTCAACCAACATCTGATATAACACTAACTTATTTTTTTAGAAAAAGCAATGTTTTGATATTAAATTGGTTTTTTTTTTTTTTGAGAAAAAGGTTGGATATCGTTATTGAACAGAATGGCATTGTTTGAAAATGCTTACAAATCAAACAACAAAAGAAACAACTAAAAGAAGGAAACCTAGATACGCCAGCCACACCCATGAGCTTCACCGTCTACAAACCAGATTATGAATAACTGAAAAGCTCCACCACTCCATCTCTGTCTATATCCCTTGTAAAATCTGAGTGATAGCCATCGTCTCTAAGTATCCAAGTTTGCAATAATCATTCCCAAATAGCTTTCGAGCTGTAAAGGACCGCCAATCACCAACTCCTTTGATGTTGCCATTAGCAAAGGCATTCCGGTAATAAGCAAGGGCTACGGTCAGGCGTATTATTGGGTGAAGTGTTGTAAGATCCACCTGTTCCCTCAATGACGAATTTCCTCATGCACAACCTCTAGTACCGCGTGTGGTCCGTTCTTCACCCACCATGCATCACATTTTTGGCATACTCCTTCCTTTTCCATCAGGTGAGCAGCACGATTCCCTTCTCTTTTAACATGTTGAAAATGACAAAACTCAAATGCTAAAAAAGTCTGTTTCTCCTCCCAGATATACTGACTAACTTTCGAACAATGAAAGCCACATGATCACAGCTTCGAGATGACCATCAAAGAGTCACATTCGATTTCCACCGCCCTGAAATGGGTCTGTTGGTTTTCTCCATAATCTCAAGTCAAAACCTGGCTGATCTAGTTGACTGTTGGAGAGTTTTTCCAATTTACGAGCCTGGCCTAGTGCAAAGGTAACCACATCTCTCGACGTCTGTCGTATTCTTTCATATACCAATAGGTTACATGAAAACCATACTGCCTATATAGTGACTATGATTGTTAAGCTTGTTGTAGGAGAGCTACCAGCAAAAAGGTGTCGAAGCCACTAAACCAAAGAAGCCTCAGGGTGATCCACTGGCCAAGCAAAACTAAGGCCCAAACATATAGGTTGTACCATAGTACAGTCTCGACAAACGTGAAAGGTAGTCTCGGCATCCATGCCACAGCCAGGACACATCGAGTTCTCCCTAAGTCAATGTAGAAACAAATTAGAGTTATTAGGCACAAAATTGTTAATAAATCTCCATACTGTAATCTTGATTTTTGGTGACACTTGTAGTTGCCAAAGTTATTTGTACAGATTCTGATTTCCTGAACGGACGTCGTTGTAACTATCCTCCTCTAAACTCGAAAACCCTCGTAGAAATAGCCAATATCTGGTACGCACAGTGTATTTCCCAAAGGTCTCAAGTCACCTATAAAACCCCTACCCGATCCGTTTGCCCCGTTTGCCGAATCCGAGTACAAAACATCACATTTGAACCAGGTTAATGTACTCATTTGAATCTCACTCTTTTAAAATCAAATTGTATTGCCTATTTATTTAAAGAAAAATCTTTACAATAGAGTCACAAATTTTAATCTAAAATTCACTGTCACAACTCCATATTCAAAAAGATTTACATAATTACAACATAATGAACCCCGAGGTGAAGCCTCTCGTAATACCCTTTCCTATGTGCATGACACTGAATTGACGTCAAATCTTTGAATTAACTCAGTCTAGCTTAGTCCCTCCTCGAGTTTCTTAGCACACAAGTCTTGCAACCACAGGTCAAACCCTTTTAAGTTTGGATGAACTTAGTGAGTTCCTTCATTGCACAAAAATATACCCCATCTCACAGGGGTTTAAGCAGAAAAAGCTAAATACAATTAACTCGCTGCTCATACAGTAAGTTTCAATTAAACCCAATATAACAGGCTTAGATTTATTCCCAATCCTATTCGTTGGCAAATAGATTATTAGGTGATTTCCTCCTAAGCAATCCTATCACTTTTAACTAGTTTCAATGGTTCCCCAAATGACTCTTTATATCTGCGGACTCTACCTCTTTTTACTTGTATTCTTCCTGTCATCCATTTATTAGTGTAGATTTTTCTCCTCATCATATACTTATAAGGTAATCCTTCAACCTACCCTCCTAATGGCTTTTAAGTATGTCTCCATTGATGATCTTTCCAAATTTGTTTTGTCTATGGTAGACTCTTTTTCTTACCATAGTCCCGGAGGATTTGCTGACATTCTATCTGTCGGGATAACTAATAAGGTCCCATGCCACTCAATGATCTAAATCCTACTGGGCATGAATGGTGGTTGAATTACTTCCTAGTAATTAGCTTTATTCGTGATACCATGCTTACAAATATAACACATCCAGCTTCTATGAACCACTTGGGCCTTCCATATCCAACAATCAATCGACTAAGTGACCATTTGAGTTTACAATTCCACTTAAGTGATGTTTCCTTACAGAACTAGCCCTTTGGTGGTTACTTCACAATAATCCCTTAAAGAGGAATAGTCTTGACAGACATATCTGTCTTTTAGTCTATTCTTTCTAATACTTCTTTCAATTGATGGATTCTAACCAACCCCTCTTCACTAAGTCGTCTCTTCGGAATACCGAAATTAATCCTTCCCACTTAACTTTGGCCTCCTTGAGCCTCATATCAAGAGTGAATCTTTCAATAACCCTACAAGGTTTCCCTCTATCTTACAGATGCTCCTCGAGCGCTTCTTGGGCAGCTCCTATTGGCGGATCCTTAACTATGATCTACTGGTAAAACCTCTTTCCTTTCCCATATATAAAGCATTACTAGAGCATCATTTCTCTTGTATGATCCTCATTAGATTTTCGCCCCTATGTCACACCGCTTACATGATTATGGTTTGGCAGACTATTCTCTTTCTCATTACACTTGCCTCGTTTGATGGATTCCTCAATATCCACTTGTCAACACTAGTGTTATTCTCCTAACTTTTTTTCCTTATTTGCAAAATTGTCACACTATTGTCTTCTTGTTTGACCACCCATGTTTATTATCTTGGTAGACTACCCCGTGTTTACTATCTCGGCAGACTTAATTAGTTATCATAGTCGAGCTATGATCTTACTCCTTAAACTACTTAGAGGTGTCACCTAAAAGGACCTTACTACCATCATGGTATTTCTCTATGGAATCTAATAACTACCGACATCAATTTATATTGTATCTATATTAATGCTTGAAAATTAAAGTGTCCCTCCGTAAGGCTCGGAGCTTCGCACATCGCGGTTTGCTCCCAATAATCATGGATGGCAAAATCAAAACAGAATTCCAATTTCCCTATTCATCCACCCATTCCTCCATTACGCCATTCTTAACCTTAAAGCTTGAACACCACAGTGTCCCCTCCGCAAGACTTGAAGCTTCACTCATTACAGTTTGTATATAACAACACCGTATGGCGGTATCTAACAGAATAACCCTTTTTTTCCCATTCCTAAGTTCATCTAACCCGTCATTAATTCCATTTTTCATACTACCACAATAAACATACAACTCATACATTTCATAAATAGAGTACCATGAAATCATAGTTAATTTATACATATTGAACTAAAATGGCGAATATTCATAAGTCTATAAGATCTAGAACATACTTCGCCTTTCCAGGGTTAAAGTGCAGAAACTCACCTAATATTTCTTTCCATTCTCAGTTTAGCCTTTCTCGAACTCCAGAGCTTTTATTTTTCTAGCAGCTAGGCATTACAACCAATACCATAAATTAAATACAGTATTTTTCAATGAAAAATTTAATTTTCTAGAAACATGCAGAACCCTTAAAATGGTTCTAGAAATCCTTAACTTTATTTCTTAAACTTACAAATACCAAAGGTCTTAATGCCTTACTTGTTCAGTGGATTCTCAATTTTTTTGACTCAACCCTCATGATCACCATACCACGCAGAGCTTCTCATAATTATCTCTTCTTTGAAGCAACCAGAGAAGAAGATGAAGAAAGTGAAACAGGTAATGAAAAGAATTCTCTCCTCAAGAAGTCATTTCCTAGGTATTTATAGCCCTTCTCGCTCATTTATCAACCTTATAGAGACTATCCGTTAATAATCATTATGTCTCCCACTAAGGAACTAATTGGTTTTAATATAACCAAACTAGATTTAGAATTCAACTATTTCCAAACCAGCCTTTATATTTTTTTGATTTTTCAGTAGAGACTGCCAGCTTATGATTTCTTTCAAGTTAACCTCCAAATTGTTCCAAATTTTTGGGTTTAAAGGAAATTGGGTGTGACAAAACCATTGCAGCCTATCATTTGAACAATTATATGCCAACTATATGTTAAGAATTTGCCTAGCCTCCTGGTGAGTAAATAATGCCTGCAGCACGTCCACTTTCCAAGTACTAATAGAATTGTAGATTAAATCCGTAACTTTTTTAGCACTATTAACCCTTGGGGATTCAACTTTGCAAGGCCTGTCACTCAAGAGCCATGGCATGTCCCAAATAGAAATCATCGTACCATCACTCACTGGTCAACTAATTCTTTTGGAAATGAGTCCTTTTGTCAACCAGATGCTTCGCCAAATAACCAAAGGTTGATTCCCCAAATTTGATTCTAGAATTTATGCATGTGGGTAACACTTTTCTTTAAGAAATTGTGCCATTAAAGATAAAGGATCACACACTAATCGCCAACCCTGTTTGGCCAACAACGTGATATTGAACTTGGCAAAATTATGAAACTCTATACCTCCGACCTACTTCTCAGCACAAAGAGTCTCTCATGCGCACCAATGAATTCCTTGTTGGGGGTGGGATTTCTACCACCAATAACGACCAATATTGACTCCAACTCCCTATAAAAAGAATTAAGCAGTAAAAAAAAGACATAATGTAACACCCTTTACCTGACCCGATCACCGACTTAATCTTTATTTACCATATAAATTTATTTCAATTTATTAGTTATCGAACACGTTCTAGGAATAAACATCCAATAAAACTTTTTATTCTACGAGTAACAAAATAAGTTGATTATAGTTTTTACAATCATTTTTGCTTTACTAGGCATAAATATATATATTTACTGCGAACTTAAAACTTAGATTCGATTTATTTACACTTATTCAAACCTCGAGGTGTAGCCTCTAAGGGCAGCCCTCTATATGCATGATACCGTAACAAAACCTCCACTTGGATTCCGTAAGATTTGGCTTGGTCTCTTCCTCCCATGTTAGCATTTGATCATGTAATCAAAGCACATCACTCATAAGTTTGAATGAACTTAGTAAAATCCCATACATAAATTATGGAATAATAAATCTTGATATTACAAGTAGAGGTGATCATGGTAGGTAGTGGGCTGGCTCAAACAAAATTTTAGGTCGTCTACTAGGCGGGCCGGCCTGCCCCAAATATGGGCCTAAAATTTCGCCCAAACCCGACCGAAATAAAATTACTAAGCCCGAGCAGCCCGGCCCATATTTTTTTCTTATTTCATTAAATAAAAAATTTAAAAATATAATAAATCAAATATATTTAAAAACATAAAAATAAATATTAAAACAAATAAAAATAATACTAAAACAATTCTTAAAACAATACACAAATTAACAATATAATAAAAATAATTACATTAAAAATTTAAAATAATTAAAAATAAAATAAAAATATATATATTAATATATAATTCAAGTAGGCAGAAGTGGGCTGGGCCAAAAAACTCTTATCCGAGCCAGGCCCATTTTCTAAAGCGGGCCTCGTTTTTACCCAAGCCCATTTTTGGGCCTATATTTTTACCCAAACCTCCCATTTTTGGGCGGGCTTTGGCGGGCCGCCATGACCCATGATCAGCTCTAATTACAAGTAATAAGAATTTATACACATAAATAACTCCCTGAGTTTCATATAAGCTTTCGCAATTTATCTAGCGTGGTTGACGTTTATACATCCTTCTTGAATAAATAATACTCTCTCTGACAACCCATTTTCAAGACTTGACTTTTCAAGCTCCATTCTAGACTTTGATTCTACCTCACTTCAACAAATATATGATTGTCAACTAACTTCGGCGGGCTTGCAACTGTTTCACCAAAAAGATGGATTCTTACCCTGGTTTCCTTCATTTCACGTCGAAACTCAAGATCGACTTACTGTATTATCCTAAAATTTACTTTCTTATAACATAGCTTGTGCATATACCCTTCCAGAGGAAACTCTTTTACTTACATCCTCGTATGTGGCCTTTGAATATAAGTTTTGGCGGATACTTTAAGCACCACACTTTTCTTGTAGAATTGTACTTGTAAGATAGTCCTACTGGACTTTCCTTTTCAAGATAGCTCGAAAAGGTATTCCATTAATCAGATAGTCTTAATGGACTTCCTAGTAACAGATAATCCCTAGCGGACTATCTCCTCATTGGATCGTATAAGGCAAACTTCCTAACACTAGATAGTCCTCATTTTACTTCGTTAGTCCCTTATGGACTTTATAGAATAGATAGTCCTTGGCGAACATTCCACTTAAGATTGTCCATGGTGAACTTTCCTTTTCTACTAACCCTTTATGTCAAGAAACACTTAGAAATAGAATCTAGAGAATTGTCTCCCTTTCTCAGCTAATGTTGGCTTATTCGTTACCTCTGGTAGACTCTTAATGGCAGATACATATTTGCAATTACTCTAAAAGAAAACCCTCTTTTTTTCCACATATACCTACATACAAGACACTTTCACACATTTCTCCTGCCTTTACGTCTTGGCGAAGCCTCTTTTGTGAAAGCTTGTCGACACTCTCATACGCATCATAACTGTTATGATGGACTTTTCATCATGCGAGTCATATAGTGGATTTCACATATATGCCTAACGGGCTTCCATGTTTATTGTCCTGGCAAACTTCATTTTTCTATAAGCGTAAACTTGTTTCTCACTAGATCATGCCATGGCTAACCATGAATTTTCGACTCCAGAAAGTCAGTAGACCATTTCCATGGTATCACTCCATAAAGCCAATAGATCATTCCTATAATGCCACTTGGTAGAGCCAGTAGATCACTTCTATGATGCCGCTCCATAAAGCCAATAGATCATTTCCAAAATGCCACTCCAGCCGGTAGATCATTTAATGAATCAAGCCTCCTCAAATCCCCTTTGTTAATTCGAACACCTAAGTGTTCACCCATAATGCCGAGCCATTTCATATTGCAGTGACTCCAATTCCCATTCAATCATTTTATTCCTCCATTATGTCAATTTTCCTATTTTCAACTAATCCGTCAAATAATTTCCTCCGTACTCCATATTTTATAAACATACATGTAACACCCCAAATTTGTTATTTTCGGCTTTTGTAAGTATTGGGCTTGGAAGTATCTAAATTTGTGATTTGTGTTATTTTGGCTTAATTATATGTTGAGTTAAATGATTATATGTTCTGGGGTGTGTTTGGGAGGTTCCAAGTTAAAGCGTTAACTGGGGCTAAATTTTGGGTTTTATTTGAATAAAGCCTGACTTGAGGTCAGCGGCCTTATATGGAATTGTTGGTAAAAACTTAACAGAATGGGCTTGCTGGTCTAGTGGTTAAGTGGCAAGGGTTTATGCTTAGGGTCAGGGGTTCGATTCCCTGTAGTAGCGATGGGATTATTTTGCTGCAAGTTCCTGTAAGCATTGGGCTTTAGTAAAATTCTGTGTTTGGGTTTAGGGAAAACCTAGGGTTTTCTTTTATTTTCTCTTTTTTGACGGAAGTTGTCTCTGCCTTTTTTCCAAAACTTCATTTGCTGCTGAAAATCATACTTTTCCCTCTCCTCTCCTTCGTTTTCTTTCCCTCTCGTTTGGCTTGGTGTTTTGCTAGTGGTTTCGTCAATCCGGTAAGTATCGCTTTAATCAAGTTAAGTGTTTTATGTGGCAGTTTGTTAAGAGAGATTTTGGTTGCTGTTTAGGGAGTGTTCAAGGATCTGTGGATCACTAGTTGGGGTTCTAAACAGCAAAGAAACATCATTCTTCATCGAAGGTAAATAGATCTCGCGTTTCGGGTTTTGTCCATTCTTAAGTAAATCGATTTAAGTGATTGATTTGGGCTCGGTTTTGTCAATCTTAGGCTTTAGAGTGCTCTTGGTTGGATTAGCAGGAAAAACAAACTAGGTGTGTACTCCGATTACGCAGACAACGAGTTTCGGTAAAAGTCAAAAAGTGGTCTGTCGACGCCACACGGGTGTGTGGTCTGCCCGTGTAGTAGCCTGCGTCGTGAGACACGCGCGTGTGAAAGACAAGCCAGGCCGTATGCGTGCTACATGGGCACAACGGACACGGGCGTGTGATGGCTTGTAGGCCGTGTGCGAAGCACGGGCTCAGGCAAATAGTCCGTGTGGGCCACACGGGCATGTGGAACCACACGGGTGTTTGGGACCACACGGGCATGTGGGAATCTGGGTCAAGCTGTGTAATCCATACGAGCAAGGTCAATTTGGGCATGTGACCCACACGAGCATGTAGGCCTACACGGGCAGGCACACGGGCGTGTGAGTCCAATTTGTCTGAAATATCCTGTAAGGTTGCACAGGTCGCCTAAGTCGACTTAGACTCCATATTTTGAATGACTGATGAACTGTATGCTAAAGCATGATAATATAAGCATGTGTATCTGTCTGATTCTGTATATCTGCTCTGCCGTGATATTGATATGATACATTCTCTACATATAAGCATGCCATGATATTTATGACGCATTGCATTGAGTTGAGATTGTTGTGAAGAGAAGGAAGTCTGAGAGGCGATTAGCCTGATATCTAGCAGCTATGCTGCACTTATCTGTAATGTATTGTTATACGGTACCTTTTGGTGTGTAAGGTTGGATGGGTTAATTATATCCCCATACTTGGTGTGTAGGGCTGGGTGGGTTGATTTCATCCCCACATAGTGTGTTGGGTTAGACGGAGATGGTGTGCAGGGTTGGTGGGCATGATTTCTGATTTCTGATATTTGATCTGTTATGCATGCGATATCTGTATGGCTAAGGCCAAATATCTGTATTTTGTTATCTGTTTGTATGCATGCTGTTTGTGGGGATGTACACACTAAGTTTGCGAAAACTCACCCCTTTGTTTATTTGTCTGTCAGGTAATCCTCAGCAGTAGACGGATCGGTGCGACGGAGGGCTCGATGGTGACCACTGTTGGACATTTATGGGTTTTTGAGTAACATTCTATTTCATCTGATTTATTTTAAATATTTATTTTTGGGATTGAAATGTTTTCAGGGTTGAACTATTTTTAAGTTATTTTGGAATTTCAAATTATTAAGTTATTGATTTATGAATTAATGATGTTTAACTTCTGCGATAATGCAATGTGTTCACGTAATAATTGGAGTAGTGATTTCACAATTTAAGTAAAGATAATGAACTGTACGATTTTTAACTTGCTAAGGTTTTCTAAAAGCACTCTCATGTGACGCCGCCAGATTCGGCCATAACGTTTAGGCCGGGTTTGGGGTGTTACAATACATTTCACACAAAACATTACATTCACTATTATAACATGGGGTATGCCACATGTCAGTTCATCGATACACAACTATATCAAGCATTCAAAGAACATTTTTTCAAACACTCATATAAGCGCACAACCATATGCATGCATAAGCTTTCCAGTCAACAACAACCATATATAGTCAAAGAACTCAAATTAAACTTAACGCGAAACATATAAGCAGCACAACAACTAGAACAACACCAAAATAGTGGAGTATAGGAACTCACCTATTGCCATTCCTCCCCACTAGATTAGCTTTTCCAACAACAAGTTTCCTTCATCCTAGTTAGCTAAGTATGACAACAAAAAATATACCAGTTAACCCAAAGGCATTCATGATTTAAAATCCAAAATCCAGAAACTGACAGAAACCTTTTAAATTTTATCGGAACTCTTAACTTTTTTTTCTCAAATCCACGAGTACTAAAAGATTAGGAACTTTACCAGCTCATCAGATTTTCATCCTTTTATAATCAACCCTCGTATCCATCGCTTCATGCAGAGCTTTCCTTAAACTTTTTTCTTCCTCAGAATAAGTAAATAAAAATATGAAGAGGAGAAGAAAATGAAATAAATTTGAGAAGAATTTCCCCCTATAATAACACTTCTCAGCTATAAATAATCTTACACGCACGGTCAACTAAAAATCCTATCAAAACCAGTGGCCGACATCATTATGTTTCCCACTTAGGAACCAGTCAATTCCAACATAATTGAACCAGAATTAAAAGTCAACTATTTGCCATTCAGCCACTAAAATTTTTAAATTTTACTGTGGAGGTCACCAAACCTACAGTTTCTTTCAATTAACTCCCAACTCTTATCTAAATTTTGAACCTCTCTTAAAAATCAGGTGTGACACATAATGTATATCGGAACGGTTTGCAGAACTAACTTTATAAAGACCTCTTTTCCTCCACTTAGCAATCCCACCCTAAATCCATTAATGGTATAGAATGCCACCTTCTTATTCTGCCCCACCACAATCGGCATACCAAGATATTGCTCTGAATTGGCTGAATGTCGAACTCCCAACTCCAACAACATATAATCTTGCGCCATAGCATCAATATTGGGACTGAAGCAAATAAGAAACTTATCAAAGTTAACCATCTGATCCGAACACCCTTCATATTCATTGAGAATACTTTTAATGTGTCGTACCCCTACTAAAGTAGCTTCACCAAAAATTAAACCTTCGTCTGCAAAGAATAAATGGGAGACTATCGATCCTGATCCATCCGCAGCAGAGAAGAAAGTCCTTCGACACAAAAGAGAAACAGAAAACGGCTCAATGGATCCCCCTTCTTAGACCTCTCGTCAAAATTATATGCCCATGCGCTCTTCCATTAATCAAAATAGAATATCTAATTGCACATAGCGCAAAACAAGATCCACCCATGTTGAGGAAAAACTAATTTAGAGAATTGGCTGTTATGGATAGACGCTAGCTATTTAAAGAAGACAGTGAAAGATCCGGTTAAAATCGGAGGGAAATGTTGAAAAATACAGTGGAGATTGGAGGAAATAAATATGGGGACTTCGGCGAACTCAGATTGGCCAGGAAGATGCGATCAAGAATACAATATGCCAAAGACGGTTGCAAGAATGGATTTCACTGATGGAAGTACAAAATGGGAAAGGAGAGGAAAACGATTCATATGCTCGTAGTTTCCATCACTTGGTGAAAGTTTTAATCTGTATACATTGTATCAGTTCATTTTAATTACATATCTAAGACATTGTGGAATGATTGATGCATAAAAATGTTCAAAAAATATATAAAATTACTAATTTTTTTTCATTATTTAGAGTAATAAATAATAATAAAAAAAAAAACTTTAATTGTAAAAGTTGACTTTAAACTTCAAACTTTATCCAATGTAAAGTTTAGCAACTTTAAACTTTAAAATAGAAAAAAATAATTAATAAACAATAAAAGAAGTAAACAACTTATAGAACAAAAAAAACAAAAGAAAAAAACCCTTAAAATATTCAACTTTATTTTAACCCCATTTATTTAATCACATTTAATATTTATAAATATTTTTATATATATTAAATATTTTTTTATAAAAATATCATTAAATTCGAAATGATACATCAAAACGGTGGATACTAATATGTATTAGGTATAGTAAAAACATCCAACGATGCAATACTAACTACTTTAAGTTGAATTCATAGGAATAGGTTAGCTAATATTCTTCTTCTTCTTTTTTAATTCTTCTTGATCTTATATTTGAGCTTTATTGGATTTGGGTGCTTGACATATCTCAATAATACACTTTCGATGTAAATAAAAAAAATAAAATTAATATATATTTATAAAAAAGTATATAAAAAATTAAATAAGAGTTTGGTTGAAATAATAAAATTGAAATTTAAAGATTATCATATAATGAAATAAAAAAAAGATAAAAATAATCTTATAGTAAATAAAAAGAATGAGTTTTTAGTAATTAGGATTCTGTCAATTACATACACCAACTAAACTATACAATTAAATAATAATATATAGATATATGAGAAAGGATTGTATGAAACAAATATATTATTCATTTCTAATAGTTTAATGTCATATCAGTAGTTTCATTTTGAATTTCAGGATTTTCATTTGGATTTAATTTTTTTCAAGATGAAAATGTTGATGTGGCATTAAACTATTGGAAAAGGGATACAGATGACGTGGCGTTACTGTTTCATACAATCATTTTCCATGGATATAATATATTAAAAAAGAAGGGTATATTAGCTCGATTGAGATTAGCATTATTGCCAATACAGGAGGATATGGATTCGAGTGCGGTAAAGCGCATTATCCTCCTATTTATGGATTGGAAAGGGCTATGAGTAGTTCTAGGCATTATATAAAAAAATGTGATCAGAATCTATAATAAGATTATTAAAAAAAAAATGATAAATTTAACTTTTAATGTTTAGAATTTTTGTCAATTTGACTCTTATTCATTTTTTTTAGTTAAGTTTAATCGATAACTTTTTTTAAAAAAAAATCAAATCGCTTTTATTGAATAGAAATGTTGACTAAAACATTACTTTTTTTAATGAGTTGGCGTCGCAACCCTTATGGTAGCGTACGTGCAATTCATGCTAACATGATACTAATTATTTTTTATGTCATATCACTAAATAAATTAAAAATTATAAAAATATTTAAAATAAAAAATAAAAAAAATTCGAAAACAAAAGTTCATAAAAGAATTTTTTTTTTTTTAAAAGGCATTAAGTAATGTAAATTATCATGTGAACTGTTTAACATTTTAGTCCATATTTATGTTAAAAAATCAATTCGGGAATTTCGCACTTTAAAAAAAAAATCACAAAATTTAGCTAAAAATTTAAAGGCAAATTGAAAAAGGATCAAGTAAATATTAATAGCTAAATTCGATATTATAATAAAAAAAATTGATTGCATTTCCATTTAATCCAACAAGAAAAATAGTGCTTGGGGAGCTGAGTTTAGCAGGAAATGTGGTTGTTTAGCAGGAAAGGGGCGTCTGGGTTTTCAGCTTCTTCTACAGCCGAAGAAGTTACACAAGGGATTGATGGCACTGGTCTAACAGCCGTCGTCACAGGTCCTTGCTTTTTTTTATTTTGGGTTTAAAAATTTTCGTAAAATCTACTCTCTCTCTCTCTCTCTTTTCTTTTAATTATCGGAAAGAATAATTACTCTTATATCTGCAAATAAATATGTTTGGAGATGTTAACTTCTGTTTTTGGATATACTTCACTGCGCTTGTTAAAGCTTCACCAACATAACAATCATTAGTGTGAAATGAGGATAAAATTTGTGATGAAATTGCATCAGGGGCATCAAGTGGTATTGGCACTGAAACTGCACGAGTTCTTGCACTGCGCGGTGTCCATGTAGTTATGGCGGTCAAAAATATGACTGCTGCGAGGGAAGTTAAAGAAACAATAGCTAAGAGAAATCCCAATGCCAAAATTGATGCAATGGAATTAGATCTGAGTTCATTGGCATCAGTGAGGAAATTTGCTGCTGATTTCATAGCCTCTGGTCTTCCACTCAACATCCTCATGTAAGTGTATTTGCCAGTGTATGCTAATGTTTGTTATCTTTGAAAATTATTTAAGAGGAATATGTACTTTTTAAAGTAACAATGCAGGAATCATGGCTACACCCTTCATGCTTTCAAAAGATGGCATAGAATTACAGCTCGCCACAAACAACGTAGGTAAGGTTTCGTGAAAAGAGACATAGTAATGGTTAGATGCCTACTTGATTGTTTGAAATTTCGAAAGCAATGATTTGAAGTATAAACAAGCAAGAAGGAAAGAAAATGACAGAACAGTGCAATGAAGAAAATCTGTTTCCCTTGTTAGGACACTTCCTCCTAACACATCTATTGCTGGAAACCATGAAGAAAACAGCACAAGGAAGAAGGACGGAAGGAAGAATTGTAAATGTCTCGTCCCGCCGTCACAAATTCTCATATCCAGAAGGGATTCGATTTGAAAAAATCAATGATCAATCAGGGTAAGACCATCTATACATTCAATACTTAAATCATAATCAAATCACATAGTGGAAGCTTTTATGTTTTATCCTAATTACCTCTTTGTGAATTGACAATTTATAGGTACAACAGCTTATATGCATATGGCCAATCAAAGCTTGCCAATGTCTTGCACGCTAAAGAACTTGCAAGACGTTTAAAGGTGACTTCCATGTCCAAGGATCCTTATTACATCAGTAACATTACTTTTAACAATTTAGTGGTTTTTTCTGTAGTTATATAATTTAAAATCTTTATATTTTTCTTAGCAAAAATTGAAATTATGGTTGTGCTTATAAAATGGGAAGTATGATATAAAGAGCAAGGGTTGATTGAATTTGGTTTGTTAATTAGTGTTATTTCATCTGCCACCTAGGACTTGTATTCTCGCATATGACTGAATTAGTGCACAAGAATGTCAAACAATGGAACTTATTAGATAAAGTACATGGTAGTCATGACAACCAAAACATGCTGCTATATTTTGGTGGTATGCTCTTTAAACAGGAAGATGAAGTGGCCATAACTGCAAATTCGCTTCACCCAGGTGCCATTGCAACCAACCTTTTTCGTCATTCCAACCTTATCAATGGTATTGATTTACTTCCTCTCTTTCTTTCTTTTTCCTTTTTTCTTTTCCTTCTAGGGTGGTGCATATTAAAAACAATATGGTAAAGTGATCATCTTTGTATGCTTCAAAGCTTCCATCATTGCAGTTCATTGTAAAGATGCTAGCTTTAAACCCAACCAGTTTGTGCATCCACATAGTAAAACACGTGTTGTAAATCAAATATTCTACGATTATAACATGATGCATTTGACCGTCTCCCTTTCTCATCCCATGAACTATTATGGATGATGAGTCTCAAAATTGGAATCATGAACTCCATATAAGCATATACTCCAAGAGCCTGTTAGCAATTAATATGTCCTGCTTATTATAAGGTTGGTTTCCTCTTACTAGAGTAGCCTCTTTGAATTTTATTGAAACTGAGATGCTTTCAGTTTATATCAGCATGTACCCTTTATTTTGAATAGTTTTTACACTTATACCAAAGAAAAGGAGACGATTATGATTTATTTAATCTGGTTCTGATGTAGGTCTTGTTGGTCTTGTTGGTAAATATGTCATTAAAAATGTGGAGCAGGTATAGCCTTTGAAATTTTTAGCCCCATTTTGAAGTTGCGTAGAAAATGTATAACTACATGTTTGGATTGATTGAGGTGGTTTCAGGGCGCAGCAACTACTTGCTATGTGGCATTGCATCCACAAGTTACGGGGAAGACTGGCCTCTATTTTGCAGACAGTAATGTAGCTGAAACTAGCTTACAAGCTAATGATAATGCCTTGGCAAGGAAACTCTGGGATTTTACTTTCACTTTGATCAACAACTGTCCTAACAACACTTGATAGGCATCAGCGAAATTTATACTTGTTTTTTTTTTTTTTTTTTTTTTTTTTGGATTTTTTTAATGGTTTTAGTGATTTGGATTAAGGTATTCCAAATTAAATTATGATATAGGAAAATACAATATATTTTCATTTTTCTGTGATTTTAAATCCATTGACCTACAGATAGTATTTAAGTAGTGGTTTAGAAACGGACATTAACCATTAAAGAAGGCATTTCAAGAGTAAAATTAGACAATATCAAATGTATCACTGAACACAAGAAGCCTGGAGCTGGAAAGGGTATTCAACAATCAAAACATCCTTGATTTGTTTCAACAATGGAAATAAATTCATTATCAGACAGTATATTACAAGGATGAAGAAAGTAACTAAATGGCATTTAATCACGAGAAAACCAGTTCCTTTTCAACTAAACAATCATTTGCTTCTTCAACTGCACCTCTATTAATATATCAGACTTTTAAAGCAAAAAATCTCAAATTTTCATACTTATCTACTTAAAAGAAGTCGGATGACTGTTGAGGATCGAGTTGCCTTCTTTTACATCGATTAGCTGTAGGAGCCATATTAAGTGTACCAAATTTCAATATTTATGAAGCATTAGAAAATCCCCTGATCAATTTCAGTATGAATGCTCAAATGAATTGTTGCCTTTCAATAACACTAAAATAGTTTTTATAATAAAAATCCAACTTTTTCCTATAAAATTGTAGGCTTTTTCTTTTATTAAGGTTTTCAAAATTGGACTAACGGTAGAATTGGTCAAACCATTAATCTAATTGGTCCATCTAGTTCAATTAAATAAATTATTAAATATTTTAATAATAGAAATTTTAGTTCAACTGGTCCGTATCAATTTTTGGGTCAATTGATCTAATGATTTTCTCCGAACCAATACTTTGACTGGTTCTTTATCCAGCCAGTCTGACCAACTAATATGGTCTGATTCAAACATCATTGCCTTTTACTAAAAAACTAAAATATCGTAAAATTTGATTGGTTGATAGTACAAAGACTAAAATTGAAATAAAAGAAAAGTATAGAGATTTCTAGAAGGGAGAAAGGTAGGATGGCTGCAACAAGAAAGCAAAAAAAAAAAAAAAAGGAGAGAAGAAAAAAAAGAAATAGCTGAAGGAAAGCTTTGGATTAAAAACAGAAATGTTGAATTCAATGGAAGAAAATAGGTAAGTACCTTATCGAATTCATGAAGGTTTAGCTTTATTTTGATGTTAAATGCCTATGTTTAAGTGAGATAAATTATTAAGAAGTTCTTATGATGAATGAAGTTGTAACACCCCAAACCCAGCCTAGACGTTATGGCCGAATCTGACGATGTCACATGAGAGTGTTTTAACTAACTCGTATCGATTCAAAAAGCCATCTCAATTGTTATCTTTTACTTAGTTGGAAAACGAGTAATAGTCAAAATGTTCTGAAAACGTTCCTTTATCGCGGAAGCTTTGAAACCCATCTTTAAATACGAAAACTCTTAATTTATTTCAAGAAAACCATAATATTGATGTAGTAATTTATAATCCATATTCACAGTTCAAAACCCAAGTTAAAATCCGAAAATCCAAATCCAAAGTCACATCAAATCCCCCAAACAAATAGTGAATAAACCAAAGTAAAAGTCATAACCAAAATGTATGCAGACGTGGTCATCGTCGAGTCCTCCACTGCACCGATCCGTCTACTGCTGGAGATTACCTGAACAGATAAATAAATAAAGGGGTGAGTTTTCGCAACTCAGTGTGTACATCCCCACAGTATAGCATGCATACAAATAGATAGCAGAATACAGTCATAATTCGAGCCTGGGCCCTTACAGAATCATTATCAGATACAGTCTTAGGGCTTCAGCCCATCTCAGATATAACATGCATAACAGACTAGATTAACAGAATAAGCCCACCAGCCCTGCACACCAACTCCGTCTAACCCAACACACCATGTGGGGATAAAATCGACCCACCCATCTCTACGCACCATGTATAGGGATAAAATTGACCCATCCATCCCTACACACCATAAGGTACTGCATTGCAGCACATATCATAAGTATGCAGCTTAGCTGCCAGATAACTGGCTTATGAAGCCCTTCAGATACTTCCTTCACTTCATCAAACCCACCTCGATGCAATGCATCATACAAGTATGGCATGCTATAATGCAGACAAACAGATCACACATTTACTTTCAGAACAGATCAGATAATCATGCTAGGTATAATATGCTAAAACATACATCACAGAAATAAGAGTCTAGATAAGGCTTACCGACCCTATTACAGGTCACAGTCGACTTGGGCGACCCTTGTAACCTTACAGAACATTTCAGATTAAAGGGGCTCACACACCCGTGTGCCATGCCTGTGTGGGCCCACACGCCCGTGTGGGTCACACGGCCCAAATTGGCCTTGTCCGTATGGATCACACGGCCTGACCCAGATTCTCACACGCTCGTGTGGCCCACACGGCCTATTTTCCTGAGCCCGTGCCTCGTACACGACCTACAAGCCATCACACGCCCGTGTCCGCCGTGCCCGTGTGGCACGCACACGGCCTGGCTCTTCGATTACACGACCGTATATCACCATACGGCCTCTACACGGGCAGTCACACGCCCGTGTGGCGTCGACAGTAGCATTTTCAGCATTCGCCGAAATGCGATTTCAGTTCGATTGGAGTACACACCTGGTATCGATTCAAATCTAACACAATCTCGAGCACTCCAGAACCTATTATTGAACAGTATTTCACCCTTTTAATCACTTAATCCAAGTTACCAAGAAATAGGTAAATCTCGAAAGTTGATGACAACATTACCTTAAACGAAAAATGATGATTCCTCGCTATTTAGAACGTCGATTAATGATCCACAAAACCCTGATTATCTCTTAAACAGAAAACAATCTCTTAATAATCCAACATTTACCAAAACAAAATAGAACGCATCACTACACTTACCGAAAGTACGTCTCCTAAGACGAAAGTAAAACTATCAAAAAGAGAGGAAACGGAAGGGAAGTAGTGTAAAGAAATTTCGGCAAAAAGAAAAAAAGAGAAAGAACGTGGAGAGGGAAAAATAGAATAGAAATTCGACAGGAAGAGTTCTTTTGGGGAACTTCTCAGAAAAATCCGATAAACCCTACCCTTTCAGTGTTTTAGTTCACCTCCAACTCTATCACAGCCTTAATGGCAAAAATAATGCCCAAACCAGGATTCGAACACAGGACCTTTAGCATAAACCCTTGCCACTTAACCACTAGACTAGCAGGCCCATTCTGTTAAGTTTTTACCAATAATTTCTTTTAAGCCCATAAACCAAAAGTCAGGCTTTATTCAAACAAAAACCCAAAACTAGCCCAAGTTAAGGCTCGAACTTGAGACCTCCCAAACACACTCCAGAGTCCATAAACACTTAAACTAATATAATTTTATGCCAAACCAACACAAAACAAATGTTCAGATACCTCTATGCTCAACAATCACAAAAGCCAAATTTACCGAAATTTGGGGTGTTACAAAACAACCCCCTTAAAGAAAATTCGTCCTCGAATTTTACCTGATCAGAAAAAGTGAGCATACTACTGTCGCATCGAATCCTCTGGCTCTCAAGTAGCCTAATCAGAGGTATGATTCCGCCACAGCACATTCACCAAGGGAATAGACTTCCTACATAAGACCTTTACGTCTCGGTCTAAGATCTGAACAGGCTCCTCCTCAAACGTCAGATCTGGTCTAACCTCAATCTCCTCTACAGGCACAATGTGCGTGGGATCAGAGCGATAGCATCTCAACATCGAGATATGGAACACATCATGTATACGGTCCAATTCTGGAGGTAGCTCTAACTGATATGCAACTGGCCCCACTCGCTTCAGAATCCGGTACGACCCAATAAACCGAGGGCTCAGCTTACCCTTACGACCGAACCCCAAAACTTTCTTCCATGGCGAGACCCTAAGGAAAACTATGTCCCTCACCGAATACTCTATGTCCTTCCTTTTCAGATCAGTATAAGACTTCTGTCTATCAGAAGCCGCTTTCAGACGATCTCGAATCAGGCAAACTTTATCTTCAGTTTCTGATACCAACTCCGATCCCAGAACTCGTCGCTCACCCAACTTAGTCCAGCATAAGGGAGTGCGACACTTACGACTATACAGTGCCTCTTAAGGTGCCATCTGTATACTAGACTGGTAGCTATTTTTGTAAGTGAACTCTGCTAAAGGCAAGTACTCCTCCCAACTACCTCAGAAGTCGATAATACAGCCTCTCAACATGTCCTCTAGTATCTGAATCACCCTCTCTGACTGACCATCTATCTAAGGATGAAAAGCAGTACTGAAGTCCAATCTTGAACCTAGAGTCTCATGAAGTTTTCCCTAGAATCGAGACGTAAAACGAGGATCCCTATCAGAAATGATCGAGACAGGTACCCCATGCAGCCTCACTACCTCAGAAATGTAAAGCTTGGCCAACTTCTGTAGGGAGAAGTCTGTCCTAACAGGAATGAAATGTGCAGTCTTGATCAATCGGTCCACGATGACCCAAACAAAATCTTTCTTAGTGGGTGTTAGGGGCAACCCACTAACGAAGTCTATCGTTACTCGCTCCCATTTCCACATCGGTATCTTAACCAGCTGTAGCAAACCCGAAGGTAACTAATGCTCAGTCTTAACCTGCTGACAAGTCAAACAATGAGCAACATAGTCTGTCACCTCACGTTTCAACCCTAGCCACCAGTACAACTCTCGAAGATCTTTATACATCTTGTTTCCACTAGGATGCATAGTATAAGGACTACTATGCGCTTCCCTCAGAATCGACAGTCTTAAATCCTCATCATTAGGTACACAGATCCTATCTCGAAAACACAGTACCCATCACTATCAATTTCAAAATCATTCGTAGCACCGTCCTCTACCTGATAGAAACGAAACTCTAAAGACTTATCCTCCATCTGCTTATCCCTGATCTGACCAACCCAGGTCAGTTTAACTTGAAGCTCTGCTAGCAAACTCCCATCGTCAAAAAGACTCAGTCGAGTGAACACCGCTCTCAGGTCAGTCACAACCCTACGGCTTAACGCATCGACCACCATATTGGCCTTACTAGGATGATACTCAACACTGCAGTCATAATCCTTAAGCAGTTCAACCCACCGACGCTGCCTAAGGTTTAACTCCTACTGGGTGAAGAGATACTTGAGGCTCTTGTGATCAGTGTAGATGGTACACTTCTCACCGTACAGATAATGCCTCCAGATCTTAAGAGTAAAGACCACTGCAGCCAATTGTAAATCGTGCATCAGATAATTTACCTCGTGAATCTTGAGCTGTCGAGACGCATACGCAACAACCTTACCATCCTGCATTAGCACACAACTCAAACCTATATGAGACGCATCACTAAATACCACGAAGTTCTTACCGGGTTCAGGCTAAATCAGAAAAGGTGCCTGAGTTAATACGGTCTTTAGCTTCTCAAAGCTCTCCTGCTGTGCATCAGTCCACACAAAAAGAACTTCCTTACATAGTAACTTAGCATCGGAGCAGCAACCAAAGAAAACCCCTCTACGAATCGACAATAATATCCTGCCAGCCCCAGAAAACTACGGATTTTTGACACATTCTTCGGCTGTTTCTAATCCAACACAGCCTCAATCTTTCGAGGATCCACTCGAATCCCCTCAGCAAAAATTACATGCCCCAAAAAGGTTACCTCTCTAAGTCAAAACTCACACTTCGTGAACTTCGCATACAACTGTTTCTCATGAAGAATCTGTAGAACCATTATTAAATACTGATCGTGCTCGTCCTCAGACTTAGAATGCTGATCGTGCTCGTCCTCAGACTTAGAATACACCAAAATGTCATCACTGAACACCACCACAAACTGATCCAAGTAGGGCTGGAACACACGGTTCATCAAGTCCATAAATGCCGCTGGTGCATTAGTCAACCCAAAGGGCATAACCAGAAACTCGTAATGTCCATAACGAGTCTTAAATGCCGTCTTGTGCACATCGGCCTCCTTAACCCTTAACTGATGATAACCTAATCGCAGATCGATTTTAGAGAACATAGAAGCCCTTCTGAAACTGATCGAACAAGTCTTCTATCCTTAGAAGTGGCTACTTATTATTAACCGTCAACTTGTTCAATTGACAGTAGTCGATACACATCCTCATTATATCGTCCTTCTTCTTTACAAACAAAACAGGTGCTCCCCACGGAGACATACTAGGACAAATAAACCCATGATCCAACAACTCCTGAATCTGAGCCTTAAGTTCTGTCAGCTCCTTCGGTGCCATTCGGTAAGGGGCGATAGACACCGGAGCTGTGCCTGGAAACAATTCAATCCCGAATTCTACCTCACGGTTCAGAGGTAATCCTAGTAGTTCCTCTGGAAAGACATCTGGAAAGTCCCTCACCGTTCGAATGTCCTTAACCGATGAGTTCTCAGAATCAGCAACATTGATATACGCCAAGTAAGCCTCGCACCCCTTCCTTACCAACTTTTCTGCCACTAATACAAATATCACATTAGTCAGATAATCTCATCGTTCTCCAATCACGACTACCTCAATACCCTCTTCGGTTCTCAGAATAATCCTCTTTCCAGTGTAATCCAGACTCACTCGGCGTTTAATCAGCCAGTCCATGCCCAAAATCAAGTCGAACTCCCCAAAAGGAAGCTCTATCAAATCAGCTAGAAATATCATTCCTTGGATCTCTAACAGTACGTCTCTAAATAGTTTGTTAATCCCAACAGACTGCCCAAAGGACTCACCACTATTATCACACTAGAAGTGTTCTCAAACGATAACCCCAAGGTCTCAAACATCGCACCAGCTACGTAAGAATGTGTAGAGCCTATATCTATCAATGCAAAGTAAGGTACATTAAAAATTAAGAACGTACATGTGATGACGTCCGGAGCATCTCCATCCTCACGACGACGAGCAGCATAAACCAATGCGGACTGCCTCGCCTCAGTCGGTCCAACACCTCTACCCGGTGCTCTCTGTCCTCGACCCATACTGTTACCACCCCTAACCTGTCCTCGGCCCCTAGGTGGCTCTTTGTGACCGCCTCTGATGTGTATGCAGATCTCGATGAACCGAGCATGCATCTAATTAGTCCTCAATAGACAGTCCTTAACACGATGCTCAGTAGACCCACATCTAAGGCAAGCTTCAGTAGACCTCCAACACTCGTCCGGATGACGTCTATTACAAAGCTGACAAATCGCCACCTCAGCAGGTGTAACAGTAGGCCCAGCTCTCACAGACCCATCAGATCTGGCCTTTTTTCCTAGGCCTCACCCCACCATTCGAAGGCTCTATATCCCTCTTAGCCTTCCCTCTGTCACGGTTCTGGTGCTCAGTGCGCTTAACCTCCTCCGCAATCTTGGCCTTCTCGACCAACACAGCAAACTCATGCTCCCTCTGCAGAGCTATCAAGACCCTCAAGTTATCCCTCAGATCGTCCTCAAAACGGACACAGTGCTTATTCTTAGTCGCCACCATGCCTCACTCCCACCACCCATTCACCATCGTGATTTCGAATGATTGCTCCCGCTCTAGCTTTGCCCGGGTTGTCGATGGATAATCCGTTGGTGTTCAATTTGTACCAACCTTGTCGTGGTTTTACTCCATGACACTCCTACGAAGGAAGGCAGAGGAATGATGCGTAAGGAGTGGGAGATTGCAAAAAACTCAGCTGCGGTAGACATGGTTATTTTCAAGTCGGTGTTTTCCCATGTATTGTGGCATTCCTAATCAGCCATATGCTCCAAAGATTGGGGGCGAAGTGAATTTTTGGTGGGTTAAGCCAACTTTTCGAAGACAGAGTTTTAGCTAACCACTCTTCCCATCTGTCATTGTTGGCACTGTTAATAAGTATGCTACAACTGATGTCAGCCTACCATCCTTTTGCTACATCGCAATCCATGTTCAATCATTTCAGTATGGTTGAGGCATAATGGATAATTAGTCGGGACCTCCATTCCTCTAGCTCTTGTGGGGGAGGGTTCTAAAGAAAGAATTTTATCTTAGGCAGAAGCTTGGCTTTCCAAATGTTTTCCCAACACTAGGGCTTCTTCATGTTCAAAGTTGTTGTTTGTTGCTTGAATGCAGCTAGTCATGCTCTGATTTTTAAATTCCAGCTTCTATTATCATTAATCCTAATCCCGGAGTGTGGCCTGAAATTGCAAGTCTTGTCAATGCTTTTGTCCCAAAGATTTTCATGGTTTTGTTTCTATCCTTGTAACGCTTATTTTGAAAGGTTTTGTGATCAAACAGTGGGGTCTACTTCTCAAAATCTTGTTTGACGTCATCTTTTTAATACTTGCTACTTTTATCATATAAGGTGGGAAAAACTTGATTCGACTTGAAATAAATCATTTTTTTCTTTATTTTCGAGTTAATCGAATCTAGTTATTAAGTTTTCTTTCTTTTTTTAGTTAACTCAAACAAATAATTCGGTTTCTTCAAATTAAATCTCACAATTCGAATAACTTGAATAATTCGAATTACAGATGGTATAAATACACTCATAATCCCCGTCGATTTCAAAAATGAGTAAATTGGTCTCTCTCAACAAAAATTACAAAAAAAAATCAAAATATATTTTTTTAAATTCAATTTAATAAAAAATTTCAAAATTTATTTAAAAATTGAAAATTCTAAAAAAATTCTAAAGAATATATAAAAAGTTGTAAAAACTAAAAATCTTCCAAATTTTCTTTAAGATTTAAACAAGTAAATTACCAATTCAAGTTTATCATATTAAAGTATATTTTTTTCTCTTATTTTGGTATGAAAGAATTTTCAAATATAAATGTTGTCAAATTATATGATTCAACATGGAATTAATTATATTGTAACAAGATTTTAATATGACATGTTTAATTTTTTTTAATTTAACTTGAACAAATTCACGTGTTTCAATTCGACTCGAATTTTATTTCACTTGATTAGAAAAAAAATCTCAAAACGAGACTCGTCAACTCGAAATTTTTTCACTCAATTTACTCACCCGTACAGATATCCTTATGTTAGTGTCAACCAGTAGTTAAAATGTTATAATTAGTTTAGTTTAATAATAATTGGTTTTGTTTGTTTGTAAGCATATTGGAGAAAATGTTTGCAAATAAGTTTATTTATTGTCCGTAAAGAATTAATTATATCAAATCCAAATATTTATCCTAAATAAACAAATTGAGTTTCAACATGGTTTTAAAAATTTAAACCATGACAAACCAAACATGATAAAATTAAAAAATAAACAAACAATAAAACATAAATATGGTAACATTGGTTTGAGAAGGTACATTTACACCCTAACCCACCCATTGAGTTCCTATAAACCTTGTTATTTCAACTAACAGTCATTTCAAACTCATGAATTTTTATATCTTTTCCACAAACTTGAGTTTTTTAATATATTGTTGTCTTCTTAAATGTTTATCTTAAGATTCTTTTTAACCTTTAACTTTAAAATATTTGTCAAAAACGGAAATTTTAAATAAAAAATTAAATAAAATTAAAAAACCAAATAATTTACACGCTTTTATACGATCACTTACAATTTACAAACACCCAATTAAAGGTGAGTAGAAGACTCTTCCAGTCAGAACGCTGGAAAAAGAGCTCCTATTGCATCAATCTTTCTAAAATGGCTATATAATTCAAGAGCGCATTTTATTTATTTATTTAGATGCTAAATGAAATTATTAAAATCGTTAA
The DNA here is from genome assembly GCA_025698475.1 of Gossypium anomalum. NCBI lineage: Eukaryota > Viridiplantae > Streptophyta > Magnoliopsida > Malvales > Malvaceae > Gossypium > Gossypium anomalum. Next base: position 50,254,455 of record CM046963.1, read on the forward strand.
ATGGAATAATAATTAGTAAATGAATTATATTAGTCTTATTACGATTGGTTTTGATGTCCTCCAAACACCCACTTTTGTTTTTTCTCCTGAAAAATTACCCTAAAACGTCTGCACAGGACAGAAGTAAACAAAAATGAACTTCCACTTCGACCCCAAAAAAGACCTTTGCAATAGCATCAACCCCAATTTATTACACCCAAAATTTAGACACTTAAACCAATAATAATAATAAATATAAATATAAGGGGAAAAAACCTTACGTAAAAAGAACGAAACCATAAAACATTTCTGGTAAAACCTTTTACCTTTCTTCAATTTTCCAACAGAAGACCACTGGTAAAACTGGAACCTCTGCAAAAAATATATAGTCATGACCTGCTAATCTATGTTCATATCTCATTAATAAATATTCCCTTCTCTCCTCCTCCTAGGTTGCCGACCTTTGTTTTGGAATGTACTTTGTTTTAGCACCCTTTTCAGGCTTCGTTCTGTACTTGGCTATTGCAGCCCCAACAGTAGAAGCCTCACAAGCCCCTGCCTTGACCATCCACTTTTCTGATGAATTAATTTCAACCCCTGAGCACCCTGGAGGCTTAGGGTTCGAGTAGAGAACCAATGTCACATGTTCTCCTGCAACAGCCTCCTTCCACCCTACAGCGTCGATCGGAAGTTTATCAAAGACATTCAGTAAAAATGGACTCAGTGATAAAGCCAATACACACACACGCATATATATGTATATATATATATATATATCAAACATCCCAACTTACTCCCAGAAAGAAAGGCCTTGGCAGCATTGCTGTCAAACTGCAAGCCACCTGGTTGCACGCTTTCCTTTAGTGTTGAAGAAAGATTCATTCTTAGCACACCATCGCTACCATCTACTGCAGTTGACCTTCGATAGCTTTCATTGGATGAAATCTGGACTCCATCATTTTCAGCAATCACTTCCGCTTCAACTTCTCTAATACCATTTTGGACTGGCAGTGAACTTTTTCTTTCTTGTCGACTCACTGGCCTCCAAAATTTAATGGTTGATCGGTTTGCAACAATCTGAACATGATCATGTTTGCTGAACCTCTCCTGAACATTGTTCTTTGGTGTTTGACACTCCGCAGGGCACCTATCATGGGTTTCAGCTAGATTCTTTCCAAGTGGGACAGATATAGAACCAATTATAAGTTCTGGGTTCTTATTCTGATCCGGTTGATTTGTAGCTTGTTTCCCTGCTTTAATTTGTAAAGTATCCCCATCATCTATTGCTTTAGGTTTTCGGCTCCACATTTTATTACTATTACACATTGCAGCAACCCTTTCCCTGTTTGTTCCATGTTTATTCGTGCCTCCAGATTTAAATCCATGAGAATTCTGATTAGCATGGAAACCATTAAGCACCACCCGCTGTGATTTGGGTGGAGTCTTCCATCGAGCAACAACTATTCGCTGACATCCATCAACTTGCTCTACTCGTCTTTCGCCATTCTGACTAGTTCCTGGCTCACAATATCGATAGTAAAACTCCGTCTGAACTCTGTAATCTACACCCTCCTCGGGGTTGGGGAAAGGAATGGGTTCTAGGGCTGGAAGAACTTGATCTGTTGATATGACTGCATTTTGTCCATCAATATCAAAAACAGCTTTAGGGCTGGATGTTTCAGCGGGAGTGCTATCCTCCAAGGAATCATCCATGTTCTGCTTACCTTCTTCCATCTCCCAGGGTCTTAGTTCCTTTGCTTTCTGCTCCTTCTGCCTAAGTTTTTTCTGTCTCTTTCTCTCAAGAAGCTCAACTTGCCTAGTGAAGAATCAGGAAATAAATCAGCTAATCAAAGGTCTTCCATTTTGCTTTTCGTAAGATGTTGAAGAGCTATTTCTGAAGAATTATGTCATTAATCTATAACACTGGACTTAGGGGACCTACTTGCTACCACCTGTATCAAGGAACTAAAAAGCCTAAGACTGAACTTTAGTAGACTAGAACTGATAAACCAAATTCTAACAATTTTCCTCTTCAATGCATGTGCTCTAAGAAAGTTGATTGTTGACAGAAAAAAGATTTCCACAATTTTATTTTCTTTTCCAGAAATCCAAAAAAAGTTTTTATACCTGTATCTTCTTCCCCTTTTTTACCATTTATATCTGGTGGGGAAAAAGTTTGTCTACATTACATCTTTTGGAAGTAAATTAGTAATTACGCCATATGCAGGGTTTACTAACTCATGGAAAAGAAGAAATTACTAAAAATACTTTACTGATATCTTCTTTCTCCCAGACATTCTCAAAGACAATTTAAAGAATTACTTTCTTCATGCTAAGAGGAAAATTTTGAGAGAAAAGGGGAAAGGATAGGATTTGAAAACGGTCCAACCTTTTTGCACATGTCAAATACGACAAACTTAAAAATAACTTTATTTGATGAGGAGAATTAGCAATATGCACCTCTTATGGGCAGCTTCTTCCTCTTCCACTAGCAGCTTCTGACACCTCAAAGCTTCAGCATCCTTATCTGCAAGCCATGCTTTAACCTGGACAAAAACAAAGATAATTTTGATCAAGAAATATGACGAGGGAAAAATGTACAAAAGATAACAGATTCATGTGCACACCATCGTACTGCTTGTCCCAAAGGTTAGGGATAGCAAAATACTTGCCAACCAAACTATTCATAAGTGTGTGCATGAAAGCTTTTAAGTAAATCAACCTTGAAAGGACAGAAAAAGAAAAAAAGGTACCAATTTCTGTTCTACCAAGAAGCTGGTACAAGCAACCAAGTTTTTGGTGTCAAGACCAATCTTTCCCGCTTCCCCATCAAAAATATACTTTTGCATCGACACAGCTGCACCACAAAGGAAAGTCCCTTCACTTGCATCATCAAGGATACTAAATAATTCTTGGGAAGATATTGGAAACCTTGATGGTCTAGCTTGGACAAGGTCCTGCATAGAATTAGAATATATGACATCTATAGGATAAGAATGCGTTAGCATGCTTTTGGATCTATGACACTATGTTCCTTACCAGTAGAGCAGAACCTGCCCTCAAGCAAACTTGTGGCAAAGCTGAAAACCCTGGTCTCTTTACAAGTGTTGTCAATGATTTTATAACTGAAGATCCTGGAACTTCCTAGAAGGCATAGTTAGCAAGCAGGCAATTGTTTAGGAGACAAGAACAAACAAAATCAATAATCATACAATATGTGCACGTATATTCTAGCAATAAATAATCATTTGGATACAAGATAATGGTATAAAAATAACAAATACAATTGTAAACCAGATCTGGATGTCACTTGAATAGTATTAAATGTTGAACCAAGGATTAAGCAGGAGAGAAAAATTAAACAATTACCTCCAATGCCACATCCTTGAATGATACAACTTCCTTTGCCTCATCCTCCGACAGCTGTAAATGATATAAATAAGAACAACAAGAAATGAGAAAGAGGTTAACCTAAAACGAATAAGCAAGAGAGGGAGTGGGGAGAGAAACACCTTTCCCCAAAATGCCGCTAGGAAGTCCCTATTTTTAGCAGAATCCTACAATGTGTAAAACAACATTGTTTAGAGGAGTCCTAAAGGGTTAAAAAAATATATCCACAGATCTCAATTGTCCAAGAGGCTAGCATCTTAAAGAAGCATCGGAAGAGAAGAAATTGCAGGAGAAAATCTGAAGAAGTATCAACATAATGGACTAATCATGTTTCAAAGACGGTGAGAAAACCTTATCAAGTTTTTTCAACCTATGATGCACACGTATATGCCTTCTATAGTTAATGGGCGAACAAAATTCTCGCAAACACTTATCACACTTTTGCATCTGCACCTTCAGAGGAGTGAGTAAAGGCCATCCAGGGATTTCTGTCAGACATAGCAAGAAATCAAGTTATAGTATAGCATCAATTATATAGTATTTTCACACACAATGATTTGAACCATCAACTAAGTTTTAAGTACCTTGTTGATCTAAGGCATGCAATAATTGAATCCATTGGACTGAGCTGTCCCCAGCCCTAGAGAAAGAAAGGAGAGGCTCTTTTCCAATAGCTTGTCTGATGAAAGTGTCCAAAGAATCATTTGGCTCCTCTGATTTCATTACATCTGCAGAACTGGTAGCCTTGAGTTTTGCAACAGGCATAGCACACAAACAGAGTCACAACCACTAGGGATTTATAACAAAAATTCATTAATGAAACCAACTTGTCCGCTAGGAATTTCTTTCGCAGCAAAACAACTAAATAATTAACCTAAGAAATGATATTAAAATCCATCAGCAGGCAGCAAATATTTAAATTCTAATTTCAAGAAGAAAAAAAATTCCCAAACCAAAACCCAATAAAAAAGGATAACCAAAGATTGCAGAAGGACAGAGTCCAATAAACTCCGTCTACATTTACAAATAAAAAACTTCCCGAACCTTCATTTGCCAATTAGCAGCGAAAAGGGGGATGCATTTTCTAAACCTTTCCTTTATTGAGCCACAATATAACTATTGAACTCAGTTTTGGCCGAATTCCATTCTTCAAATAACGTAAAATTCAAATTCCAACTTTCTAGTACCAATTTTCAGAGATTATAAAAACTAAACTCCATATCAACATAATAAATAATTAAATCAAATTTAAAAACAACAGAAGTGGCTAGGGCTTCTATTCACGTGATCTGAGATAAAAGTTTGAATGTAAAAACAAAACAAAAAAATGATAGAAAAGAAAGGTAAGTGAAGCGATCGGTTAACGTACCAGTGTATGAGGAAGAGAGCGAGAGAGATCGATTAGAGGAGAGAAAGAATCTTAAGCGATCCCAAGGATGTAGAGTGAAAGAGCAGGGGATTGGAGAGTGTTTGGTGGAAGGCAAAATAACCGAGAAAAAACAAGGAAGTGATCGGCCGAGAAAATTGTTGCGGAAGAAAAAGATAGTTCCGAGGGAGCGAATTGTAAGAGAAATATATATATACATACAGGCTATATATATATATATGAAGGTGGAGAGGGGAACCCTCTTTAGCAAGAAAATTATTTTTTTAAAAAATAGAAAATGAAAACGTACATGATATTGAGGTGGAAGATTTTGGTGGCAACGTGATGTTTTAGACTCCATGACGGACCTGGAACTTGAGAAATGAAGCAGTCCATTTCAAAGTCCCAAATCCCAAGCTCTTCTCTTTTACCTGCTTCCAAACAAACCCAATTCTACACCCTCGTAACTATTGGGCTCTAAACTTCTCTCTCTCCCAAATTTAATTATTTTCCATCAATTCATCCCATCCAAACCAAGAACAGAAATCCTCATTAACCTCTATTTTTTGGCCTTATGATTTATAAAGATACTAGTGTCAAGAAATTAGAATTTTAGTCTAGTAAATCGCGTGATCTTAGATAATTCATTTGCTTCAAATCTCCTTAAGTTGGTCTAACACTCGATTGATGAGAATTCTCAAGAGAAATTCTCTAAGGCATCGAAATAAAATAGAAACAAACTCTTAAACGAAGAAGCAAAAAGTGAACGAAAAAGTCACAAGAAAACCAAGTACACCAAGTGTTTGAGTAAATGCTCTCAAAGTATATTTAATAACTAATGCTCTCAAAGTATATTTAATAACTTGGAATGGGATGACTACAAATAAGGAGAATGCCTCTATTTATAGTTGAACTCCCCTATATCCAACAATACAATTTAAATTATATCGATGATTAAGATTAAAGTCTATTTACAAAATGAGAGCTCTAAGGGATTTAAACTCTATACAATCTTATCCCTTAGGATTTACAATAATTAACCATGATAACTCTAGTTTTATTGGAGTGTTACACTAAACCACCAAGTCTTCAAGTAGATGGACTTCTCCATGTGTTCCTCGAATCAGGCCAGTTCAAGTGGGTCAAATGAGCCTCATTTCATCTGTAACAGCCTATTTTTCAGTGAAATCGGAACAGTGGTTTTGGGACCACAAATTTGATTCGAAAATAAGGTTTATTTTTATTTCATTATATGGTCTGTATTATAATAGGCATGTCGTGTGAAAATGTTGATACGAAAATTTTATCGGTTAAGTGTTTAATTACGAGAAGGACTAAATCGCATAAAATGTGAAAGTTGAATTCTAGTAGCTAGAAGGATTAAATAGCTATGGAATTCAAATCTAGAGGTCCTTATATGGTAATTAGACCATTAAAGAAGTATGTAGATTTTCTTTGATGACTCATCCATGAAAATATAGAAAAAGGATAAAGACTAAATTGGAAATTGCTAAATACTTAATTAGTTAAAAGATGAAAAGAAAATATCATCTTATTTTTGTCATCTTCAACCTAAAATTCTATGGAAGCCCTAAGAGAGAGAGGAGAAACTTTTAAGGCTTAATTGGGTAAGTTTTCTTATCCCATTTTTAGTAATTTTAATATTTTTGAAACCAGGATAGCTTAATCTCTCTATTTTAGGGATTAATTTGAAAAGTTATCAAAATATGGAATGTAACAACCCGATTTTGGGCCTAGTCGAAATAGTGGTTTCAGAACCACTAACCTGAGGTCAGAGAAATTGTTTTTAATATTATTTTATGTGTAATGGCATGTTTATAAAGGTGCATGAAAATTTTAGTGAATTAATTTTAGCGTTTGTGAGCTTAATTGCGAAAAAAGACTAAAATCGCATAAAGCGCAAAAGTCCTATTTTGATAGCTAAGGGTGTCAAATAGCTAGAAAACCTAAATTGGGGGTCTTTAAAGGGAAATTAGACCCTTTAGAGAGACATAGCTGACCATAGGAGACAAAGATGGTCAAAAAGTCAAAATTTGGTGGGTTTGGTAACTAAATTTGACTAAAATAAAAATAAAATAAAGGGAAAAGATATCATCTTTTTCCCCATCTTCTTCTCCACCAAATTTTCAGCAAAATTAAGGGTTTGAAAGCTTGAAAATTTTAGCAACTTGTAGCCTTCACAAGTAAGTGATTTTGATGGTCTTTCTTGTTGATTTTTGTACTTTTAGAACCCTTGTAGCATGAGTTTCCAAATGAGGGGACTATTTTGCAAAATGGTTGAAAGTTTAGGGTTTTTCCATGAGAGTGTTCATGTTGTTTTCTGAAATTTTATGGAAGAAAATGAATCATGGTTGTGAGATAAACAACTTTTGTGAAGGGACTTCTCATTAAAACCCTAATAGGACCATTTTGTAAAGTTTGTAAAATAGATAGCAATGTTGTGAAATATTGGAAACTTGAGGTTGTCATAAGAGAGATAAATGGTCGGTTAGGCTTGAGTAATAAGGAAACTCGATAAAAATTATTTTTTGGGTCTAGGGGTAAAATGGTCATTTTGTGAAAGTATAAGGGCAAAATAGTTATTTTGTGAAAGTACAGGGGCAAAATGACACCAATTTTAAATTTTTTGAGTACCTAGATCGATAGAGTGATTAAATTTGTGAATTTTTATCATTATAGATCAAGAATTACACAATCCGGGCCTAGACCACGGAAAAACAAAGCTAGCGGACTAAAACTGACTAGTCGCCTACATTTTGAATACCGAGGTAAGTTGTATGTTAATAATGCAACTATATCTTTATGATGTGCAATTGAGTTGATATGGCATAAATTGTTTTGATTTCGAATATGAGAATACATGTCGAGAAATTAACATAGTAGAGACTTTCGTTGAACATTTAGAATAAACTTGGATATTGGTACCTTGATATTGGGTGGTATGTGTGCTAGTGTAAGACATGTTTGGGACATGCACCGGCACTGGGACGAGAGCTAGTGTAAGACATGTCTGGGACATGCATCAGCCTCGCAATAGACAAGCTAGTGTAAAACTTGTCTGCGACATGGCGTCAGCTTGTTGTGTGTTAGTGTAAGACATGTCTGGGACATGGCATCGACACCAATAGATGAGAGCAATGTAAGACCTGTCTGGGACATGGCATCGACACCAATAGATGAGGGCCAGTGTAAGACCTGTCTGGGACATGGCATCAGCCTCGCTATAAGAAAGCCAGTGTAAGACCATGTCTGGGACATGGCGTCGGCATCTTAACCCATGTTAGGGCTATTGAGTATCCAGTAGTATTCCAAATGGTTCAACAAAAGATTTATGATTTATATCGAAATGAGAAAAGTTATGATCATGTGATGAGTGCTACAGGTATCTATTTGAAATGTATGAGATGTGAGCTCAACATATGCAATAGGATTTGTATTAGGTGGTGATGAGTAAGTTGTACTTACGTCTATTTGTGGTATTCATGAGTAAGCTATGAAAGGCTATGAGCATGTTGTTTTGTGTTAATTAGTTGACATTCATTCTCATGCAACTTACTAAGCTTTGTGCTTACCCCATTTCCTTTCCATTTTCTTATAGTGTCGCCAAAGTAGCTTGAGGATTATTGCCTATATCGGAGAAGCCAGTCACACTATCACCCGAAGCACTTGGTATAGTTAGATCTTTTATTTTGATTATGGCATGTATAGGACCCTAACTTTTGAGTTTTGTGTCATTGTTAGTTGGCCAAATGTTTTGGCTTAGTCTAATATTTGATTCTTTTTGTAAAAGGCCATGAAAAATGGCTAATATTGAAAGTTATTATATGAATGCAAGATAGTCTATTATGAATGTGAAATTGTTGGCATGGTTGAATATATGAAATGTATATAGGCCTTAACTATGGTTGTTTGGTTGAGAAATCATATTAAGTTAGACTTTGATATGTTGGTTGGCATTAGATTGTGTTTCAGGGTGGAAAAAGGCTTGGTAGATAGCCTTATATTGTCCACACGGGGTAGACACACGGGCATGTGTCTAGGCCGTGTACGACACACAGTCAGCCCCATGGGCATGTTGTTCGGCTGTGTATCCCCTGCACGTAAAATTTGCAAGTCAGAATGCATGGTAGTAAACACACGGGCAGAGACACGGCTGTATGTCTCAACCGTGTAGAGAACACGGCCTCTAGCCACGGGTGTATGCCTTGGCCGTGTGCCCCTAATTGGATGCTGACGTTAGAAATAGAATGTCAAGGTTTTTAGACACGGGCGTGTCATGGCCGTATGAGGGACACGGGCCATAGACACGGGCGTGTGTCAGGCCGTGTAAAAACCCCTGTAGGTTTAAATTTAGAATTTAATTCACACGGGCATGGGACACGGGCGTGTCCCTGGATGCTTAGGCCATGTGTGGGCCATTAGCACGGCCATGTCATAATGACCACACGGGCGTGTTGCCCTTCTACACGAGCGTGTGCCCTGTTTTAAGAGTTATTTTTCTAAAGTTAGTTAAAGGACCTGGGTTGGTCCCGAATGGTCACCAATGGATGTTTGGGGCCTCGTAGGCCCATGTTAAGGAATTTAGACAAAGTTCAAAAAAGTTTTTAATTTGACCGAGCCTTGATGGCATCGAAATGATTGTATGCATGTGATTAAGTGTGGTAACGCCTCGCATCCCGTCCCAGCGTAGGGCTCGGGTGTGGGGCGTTACATAGAAAATGGGTCAAGGATATATATGCTAAAAATTAGAAATTTATGGTAGAAAATGAAAGGTTGTTGATAGATAAACAACTTTTACAAAGTGATTTTTTGATGGAAACATGGTTTAGGGACTAAAATGTAAACTTGTGAAATTGAAGAAAAATTCTAAATTTTTATGAATACATGTGCTGTAAAATTTGTAATAGGATTTTGGTTAGGCTTGGAATAGGGAGTAAATTGCACAAGTTTCATTTTCTGATCCTAGGGACGAAATCAAAATTTATAGAATAGTTAAGGGCAAAATGATAATTTTACCTAGGACGTAAATTGAGTCCATTTAAATATGAAATGTGTGAAATTGATGGTTAAATTCATTTATATAGATCTGGACAACACTAATTCGAGGTTAGATCGAGGAAAAGGAAAGGTTTCAGATTAGTAGATTTCTAATGCGAACAAGTGTCGAGGTAAGTTCGTGTAACCTAATTGAGCATGTAAATATGTTTAATTGTATGTTGTGATTGTATGAAATGTTATTATCATTTGATGTGAATTATTTTATTGCTATAAATAAAAATTGAATACATCTTGAAATGATGAAAAAGGGTTTAAGTCCCGATTGAATATTGAATTCTGATGATTGTATACGCCTTCCCAAAACTAATATGGTCCTGCATTTGTTACGGACAGGATTTAAGCTCAGACGAGTAATCCTATTAACCTTGTTATAGAAAAGATTTAGCCCGGACGGGTAATCCTGATATAACACCTCTCAAGTATACGTTACGATTAGGGTTTAGCCTAGACTGTTAACCTTAATTGAACTTTTTGAGCATACGTTCTATAAAGGATTTAGCCTTGGCTGGTAATCTTGTTATATGATATGTGGCTCGAGAGTGTGTTCCTTGATTAAAACCCTAATGGATACCATCGAATAAGAATTAACGGATTATGGAATTGTACCCCTCGAGTGCACTACTTGAGCATCCATCGAAATTTCAATGATTCAACGGGCATAGAACTCTAGACATGGCATGAGAATTATGAGATGAAATGATAATGTCTTGAAAGAATAATGTATGATGAGCTCATCTATCCTTACTTGATGTATATGTACACTTTGTGACTAACATGTTTGATTGGATGCATGTGTTTACGCAATTTAGCCAAATTAGCCAAATGGATGGAAAACTTGTTATTGTATGCTTAGATTTAATAAACGGAATTGGTAAGTTTAGTTTTCGTTATACGAACTTACTAAGCATGTAATACTTACTCCGTTTTATTTTTCCCCTGTTTTATAGTGCTCGGAAGCTCAAGAGGGTTGGAGATAACTAGAGCATCGTCACACTATCAACTAGTCATTTTGGGTATACTTAGTAAAATTATTTTGGTATAATGGTATGTATAGGACAACTTGACCATTAGTAGCTTGATAATGATGTTTTGTAACCTAACTATTAGAATGGCTAGTAATGGTTCATTTGGTATTACTAAGTGGGTTATCATGATATATATATATATACATGTGTTATGTTAAGTATATGTGAACAAAGGATGTTATTGCCTAGTTAATTCAAGGTAAGATTGTAAGCACACATGCATGTAATGGTATGCTATGTTGAATGATGGAAATTACCTAAATTGAATGTTTGAAATGGTTGGTATTGGTTGTGTGTTTCAAGTACAAGTCTTGGGTGAAATTTTGGGTGAGAAATGAAGCTAGAAATGGCGTCTTTTTGTCCACACGGGCAGACACACGGGCGTGTATCTAAACCATATGTGACACACGGCTTGGTAACATGGGCATGTGGTTAGGCTACTTGTCCCCTGCACCTTAATTTTGAGAAACAGAATGTTTATAATTGAGCACATGGACAGAGACACGGGCATGTGTCTCAATCTTGTGGTTGACACGGCCTTGGACACGAGCGTGTTACATGGCCGTGTGAAAACTGCACCTAAATTTCAAAAATTAAATTTGCCACACGGCCTAGCACACGGGCGTGTGACTTGGCCGTGTGACTTCAATTTCTTCACGCCTTAAAAGTTAAAGAGTTACACGGGTTAGGGACACGGACGTGTATAGTACACGGCTTGACCACACGGGTGTGTCCCTGGACCACACAGGCGTGTGAGCCCTGCAACTTGGAAAATTTTTGAAATGTTACGAAAAATTCTTAGAGGTTTTAATTAAGTCCTGACTCGGCTCTAATGCTTGTAATGGGCCTCGATGGTTCAATTAAGGGACGTTTTGAATGATCTCGATAAATAAATAGTAACTTACACGAATTATTTGTAAAATTTTCTGAAAGTTCTGGTAATACTCTGAAACCCTGTTCTGACGACAGATACAGGTGAGGGGTGTTACATTATCAGTTAACCTTCATAGGATGCTCTGTGTGCATTCGTTACGGGCCTTGATCCTCGGCCCGTGACATTTTCCCCCACCCATTCACGCGATGCCCTCGTTGCATGATTAGAGTAACATTGGTTTGACTTGTCCTGGAACTGCATCAATGCATTAGCCAATTCCCAATTAGTCTTTCTATCAGGTAGTTTCGCCCCTCGAAACATTTGCTTCAGTTTATATCTCTATTGTCATCTAACTCGAATTGTTTATCTTTTTTTGTATATATCGTTTGCAAGAGCCCTCTACTCTTATTCGCCCCCAATGTGACTTGCCTTGACTAGGATCCCCTTGATCATCACAAATAGGCTTCGACACACCTACATTGAACACCAAGTTAACATTAAGTTTGTCACTAACTTTGGTTTATAAGCCCCTCGATTTACCCACTTTAGAATTTTGAAAGGGCCTTTATGTCTTTGCTAAGCCAATAATAAGATATAATGTAAAATACTAGGAAAGTGTTTGAAATATACCTCACTCGTAGCATTTACTCGATTTAACTACCCAGTTTGCATCACTACTTCCCTCATCTCTCATAGGTTGTAGCCTCACTGATAACTCAACAGGCTTCACATCAGTTTGTTGTACCTCTAGCATTTCCAAGGGGGTTTCTTTAGCACTCCGATCTACCAAGTCAATGTTCTTACCACAATGAACATTCTCGACTAGCTGGATTGTTGAGAATACCTTGGTTCTGCCTTTCTCATCATGACTCACTGACACAATGCATTGTCGTTGACGAGTATCCAAGATACATATACAATTGGCAAAAGGAATCGACGGAGCATTAATTTGGTCAAAGAAATTCAAGGCAAGAATAAAGTCATAATCATCTACATGAATTACCTCGAAATCTTTCTTGCCTTTCTACTCACCGATCTGTAGCTCAACTCCTTGTGTAACAACTCGCTTTTCATTGGTACCAGAAACAATAGTTTCATGGCCACAAGTCCGACAAGTAAGTTTGTATAATTAATATTTAAATTATACGAGTCAATAGTAATTTTATAATGAATTTTGATATGAGGAATTTTAACCAATAGAATTAAAAGTTAGTATAAGTGGTTTGGTTCAAAAGTTAAGTGGTTATTGAAAATGAGGTATTAGGACCTCGCTTAATTTAAAGCCGTAAATCTTTTTATTAAATATTTACGAAGTCGTATTATATACGAATTCAGGTTTGGTCCGATAATTTTGACGATTTATTGCTTAATTGCAGTAAAAGGATTAAATTGTAAAAGAGGTAAACGTTAATTGCTTTTGATTTAAAATAGTAAAGGGGCCAAAATGGTAATTAAACCATGGTCAAAAAGTCTAACTTTTGGGCTATTTGCTCATTTAGTCCTAATTGGTTAGGATTAAATTAAAAATTAAGTTTGTTTAGCTGGAATTTAATAAAATTGAAGGAGCAATTGTGCAATTAAACTCTCCTTGACTGGTAAATATACCATCAGAAGGGATAGTGGACGGTATTAGGCTTATAAATTTTGAAAACTATGAGTAATTAGGAAGGGTAAATTAGTAAATTGGTAATTAAATGAAATATAATAAAGAAAACAAGTTAAAATCATTTTTAACTTATCATCTTCTTAATAATTTTGAACTGAAACCCTAAGAAGCCATAGGAGGGAGTTCAATTAACTTTGGTTCTCATATTGGGTAAGCAAACCTCACCCATTTTTAGTAATTTTTATGTTTTTGAGCTCGTATTAACTTAACTTAGCTAACCGGTGACTAATTTGTATAATTGTCAAATGTTGAGGATTATGCCATTGATGAAATTAAGATGTTTATGAATTTTTATGTTAGATTATTAAGTTTGGTTGTTAGATAAGACTATTTTGTAGAGTGATTTTTGATGATTTTAACATTTAAGGACTAAATTGCTAAAGTGGTAAAATAGCATGCACTTGAGGTGAAATAATTGCAAATATGGAATGTTGGGAGGTCATAGATGATTCGGCTGAATTGGGTTTTAAGAAAAAAATGGTTAAATTGCATGTTTGGGGCTTAGGGACTAAGTTGAATAAAAGTGAAATATTGGGGGCAATTTTGTAAAATATTAAAAATGACTTAATTGCATAAAATTAGTTAATTTTACTGTTGAAATTATTTAATTGAAATAAAATATTATTTTAGATCAAGAATGAGTAGAAAATTGAGGAAAAGAGAAAATTATCGAATAGTCCCTATACTTTGTCATTACTGCAATTCAGTCAGGTAAGTTTGTTCGATTTAATTTTAGTACATTTTTAAATGTAATATATGAACCTAATTGCATAGTGCTAGATTATATTGATGTATTTAATTGAAAATGAAAATAATGATTTGATATTACGTTGATCACTTATTAAGATACTCTAAGCCATTATTGCAAATTAGTCCTATAAGTTCATTTAATATGAACTCAATTATATTTCTAATTGTTTATGAATGCTAAAGCTTAATGATGTAAAGTTACTAATATTAAATTGAGTTGTTGATAGAAAATGAATTGTAAAAAGTTATGAATTGTCAATTATTCAAACGTAAGACCATGATTGGACCATGGTAGTGTATATATGTAAGACCATACCTGGGCTATGGCATTCTGATGATAAGACCATAACTGGGTTATGGCACTATGGACGTAAGACCATGGTTGGACCATGGTAGTGTTTATATGTAAGACCATACTTGGGCTATGGCATTCTAATGATAAGACCATAACTTGGTTATGGCACTATGAACGTAAGACCATGGCAGGGCCATGGCAATGCATATGTAAGACCATAGTTGGATTATGACATAATAGGAAACGTGTATTGGGGTTTCAGTCGTCTTTACAGTATTCATCAGATGGAAACAAATGAGGATCTAAAAGTGATGTGTGAAACGGTAAGCAGTTTGTAATAACATATATGTGTAAAAGTGGTAAATGTTGTATTATTATATGTTAAAAAGATTATGCATTGTGATAGTAAGATATGCGAATGTTATTGAAATATGGAAATTGATTTGAAATAATGTTTGAGCATTACTCGCCTGTTGGGAGCTGTGATTGACAAAAATTTTGATAATAACCTTGTTGACAAGAAATTTGTTCATTAATCTTTTAGTTGAATTATTATTATGTTGATTCGATAAGCTTTAGCATTCAATTGATGAACTTACTAAGCTTTATGAAAGCTTACTTGCATTATTTGTTTTATTTCCTGTACATACGTTTTGTGGATCGAAAGATTGGATTAGTTCGAAGAATCACAATATCTGAGAATTTTTGGTGGACTTAGATTTTGGTTTGGTATATATGGCATGTAATAGGACTTCTTTTGGATATAATGAATAAGTACTTGGTTTGTGCAAATTATACCTTTCACTTGTGTTTTTGTGTTTGGATAACCTATGTAGGTATACATGTTTTACTTAGGTAGAATTTGTTAATCAAAATGAACTACAATGACACTATGATGACTAATGATATGAAATGATATAGATGTAAGATTTTGATGTGTTAGTTGTGCTTTGTATATGAAAATATGGAAGTGAATTGTAATGAAATATTGAGGTGTCTATGATGACATATTAGTTAGGCTTAGGATTGATTATATTACATGAGTAGATTGATATTGAAGGTGTCAAATGACCTATTTGATTGTATGTTTGATTATGTTTAGGTATGTATGCATATGGGAAAAGAAAAGAGCATGTTTTGGGTCAATTTTGGATACACACGACCCGGGAAACGGGCTGCCACACGGCTATATGTCACACACAGGCGTGTGCCCTGAGCGTGTTTAAGTGCAGTATCCACATGGTCTAAGACACGGGCTACGACATGACTATGTGGATTCATTTCAAATGATACACGGTCTGGGATATGGTTGGCCACAAGACCATGTTCCTGCACCATACGACTTGAGTAGTGCCACACGGCTGTGTGACCCCTATTTTGAATTTTTTTTAAAATTTCCCTAAATATTCTGATTTATTTTGATTTGATCCCTGAATGTTCCTAACTTATTCGAAGGCTTGAGTTAAGGCCCGTAAATATTTGATTTATTTTATGTTGAATCTTATCTGAATTTATGAAATTATTTTTATGATTGGATGCTAATTGAAATGAAATGTCCTGACTTGTACAGTAACACTCAGTAGCCCTATTTCGATAATGGAACAAGATATGGGTGTTACACTTTGTGCCACTCCCACAGTTGGAACCTCTTTAAAATTTCCCTTCTTGATCTTTTTATTTAACTTTCTAACTGAGAGACCAAGTTTACTCGTGGCTTTCTTTAATATGAACAAGCCTAATAACCTTGTATCAACAAGAGCACTCCTCCTTCGACCTGCGATGTTGATATCTACAAACATCAACCTTTTTTGCTTGCAATCCGTCATCGCTTTTGCATAATTGAGTATCATTGACCCAAGCTTTAAAGCCTCACTCTTTAGATCTACTTTCTCTTTATTGATTGTGGATATCTTAGATCGCTTTGGATAGTCTCACATCCTATGTGGATCACAACATAAGAAGCACTTCACTAGCTTCTTTTCATTCTCTTTGACCCTCTTGGCTCAACAGAACTCAAGATCGAACCAAGCTTCATCGGTGCTTTGGCTGGCTCATTATCCCCTTCGATGGTAGAAATCATAGATTTTTTTGGACAATCCCTCATTATATGTGGAGTGTCGCAAAGGAAGCATTTCATTGGCCTCTTCAGTTTGTTGTTGGGCTTCCATTTCCCATTATGTGGTTTCTCATTACCATTATTCTTACTATTGTCACCATTGCCATTTTTATCTTGTTCTTCATCATGGTCTCTCCTACCATTTCCTATCTCTTTGGGCTTGGAAGACTTGAACTTGTATTTCCTTGAACGAAGCTCGACAAAGGACTACGACTTGGCCATGATTATGGTAAGTTCAGTGATGACTTGTCGACCCAACTTATTTTTTCCCAAAACTTCAACCCATTTTCGAACAAGAAGAATTCTTCTTTCTCTCTCAAGTCAGAGATTTGAAGCATCAATTCACTAAAGTCTTCAGCATACCCCCGAACAGTGCCTTTTTGGCTTAAGTAGGTGCAACTTGGCTCGAGCCTCCTTCTCGACACAGTACAGGTAAAACCACTTTCTCAACTCCTTTTAGAACTCCTCTCAAGTCCCAATTGTTGCCCCACCTTGTTTCTCATCTGTGGACCTATGACACCAACATAAGAGAGTGACATCATGTAATATCCTAATTTTGGGCCTAGTCAAAATAATGGTTTCGTGACCACAAAATCCAAGATAGAAATAATTATTTTATGATTATTTTGAGGTTTATGATATGATTGCATGATTGTGTTAAAATTTCGTGAAGAAATTTTATGCATAAAGTGCTTAAATTGAAATTAGGGACAAAATCGAATAATTTGCAAAACTTGCATTCTAGAAGTTTCTAGTAAGAAATTGTTTTGAAATATTAATTATGAGGTCTAAAATAGCAATTTTACCAACTTCTAAGTCTATGGACAAAAATTGGACATGGATGGAATTTTTGGAAAGTTTAGTAGTATGGGCATTTTGGTCATTTAGGGGTAAAATGAATTAAAATACAAAATTAAAAGCCAATTTTGATCATCTTCAACCCCATGGCCAAATATAGCAAGGATAAACCATGGCTAGGGTTTTTCAAGCTTCCAAGCTCGATTGTAAGTCCGTTCTAGCCCCATTTTTCAAGTTCTTTACGTTTTTGGAATCCCAGTAACTTGATTAAGCTTATTCTAGCAATAATTTAAGCTAGGGTTCATATTTGGAAAAATACCCATAGGTGAAATGTGTTTATTTTGATGTTTTATGGCAGAATATGAAGGCTGAAATTATGTTAAACAACTTTTGCTAAGCGATTTTAAGCAAAAATGAGTAAAACGGCTTAATCGGTAAAAATTGTTATTGTTCATAACTATGTGTTAGAGTGAGAATTTGATGTTGTCATAGAAGGGAAAAATGTTCAGCATGTCATAAAACATAAGAAAATATGCTGAAGTTTAATTTACGAGCTTTGGGGCAAAAGTGTAAATATGCAAAAGTTTAGGGGCAAAACTGTAATTTTGCCAAAATATGAATTTGGGTTAATTTGAATAATGTGAGCCTTAATTATACTATATTTTAAATTATAGATCAAGGAAAACTAAAATTCGGGCTAAAATGGGGAAAATACCAAGTTGTGGACGAAATGGTAAAAGTAGCCATTTTCACATACGAGGTAAGTTCATATGTAAATGTTGGTAACATAGGTATTATTTTAAATGCTTTTATGTTATTTAAATGATATGATAATTATTATGAAATATTATACTCGTGATAATTGTTTGATAATATGCCAAATTATGTGATATACTTAGAAAATGAGAAATACTATCGAGTATCGGTATCGGCATTCCGTAGAAGATGGTTGAGACACATGATTGGGAAAAAGGTCCCGTTAAACCTTAGGAATGGATTAGGATACAAGTGACATGTCACTGGGATGTTTGGGCATCCGAACTCGCTGAGTTGAGTCCGAGTTCACTTATGGATGCGAATGTCCGAACTCGTTGAGTTGAGTCCGAGTTCGAGAGATGTAACTAGGCATCCGAGCTCGTTGAGTTGAGCCCGAGTTCACTTATGGATGCGAACGCCCGAGCTCATTGAGTTGAGTCCGAGTTCACTTATGGGCGGGTTACATTGTAGCTTGGCTACATATGTGGCACTTATGTGCAAACTTTTCGTGTATCCGAATTATATTCCGATGTGTTCAACGGGTAAAATTCTACTCAAATGGAGGAATACTCGAGATGAAGGGGATGTATTGGTAAGTGTTGTGAAATGGATACTTTGAACAGGTATGTACTTAACCCTCGGGTTGAAAACTCGATATAACAACAATATGGTAAGATGATAAATGAAAATGTGATATGAATGTCTCGGTGATGATCATGCAAATGATGTTTATGTTTGCTTATATAGTTGTGTTACTTGCTATTTGCATGTGAACTTACTAAGCATTTGTGCTTACTCCCTCCTTTTCATTCCTTGTAGTGTTGACAAGCCAGCTCGGAAATCGGAAACGGTCGGAGGCACGCTCACACTATCCGTATACCATCTTGGCATAATGGCTTGTATATTTTGAGTATGGCATGTATAGCATTATAATCATTTTGTATATATGGTCTTATGATATGGTTATTGAGTGGCATGGAAATGCTTGGTAATGATTAGCCATTGGAATGGCTAATCATGATCATATTTGGTGTTATGTATGCTAAATTGCTAGCTAATCCATGGGAACCATGAAATGGGTAAAATTTACCATAAAATAGATTCAGACAGTAGTAGTGACGTGAATTTGAAAAATCACTAAAAATATTAGAAATGGAATTAAATAATGAATAAGTTATGGAATTAAATCTTGATGAGTCTATTTTCATATGGATGGAACAAAACAGGTATATGAGTTATATTTTATGAGATGTTTAAATTTTTGTGAAATAGGGCCAGAGCAATTTCTGGATCCCCTGTTCTGACTTTGGAAATTCACCATAAATTTTTCAAAGATAATTAGAAGTCATGATTTATATGTACAGATTCCTTATTGAGTCTAGTTTTATTATAAATAAATGACATAGTCATTGAAACTCTGTATAGGGAGATATCTGATTCGTAATACACAGAGGTCAGAGCAGTTAAACCCTGAAACAGGGGAGACTTTAACTAATAAACTGTACTAATTTGCTTGACCAAAAATTCTATTAAAAAATTAGTAAATAGATATGTGAGTCTAGTTTCAGGGAAAATTTACGTAATTGGATTTCGAGTTTCGAAACTCGAGATATGAATTTTTAAGCGACTGTGACGCAGATTGCTAGCTTGACTGAAAATTTTAAAAATAAATTGTTTGAGCTGTTTAAAGTAATGAATTAAGTCTGTTAACACCTCGTGTTCGACTCCGGAGATGGTCTCGGGTACGGGGCGTTACATTTGGTGGTATCAGAGCAGGTTTAGTCGGTTCTCGGACTAACTTAGCATGTGTAAAAATTTAGCTATACATGCACTGATCTGTGATAGTGTGATGTCTTCCGACGCATATGAGTACCGTCTTATTTAGACAGGGTACTCTCCAACCGAGCTGCGCCGACCATGTTCAATGTTATGTGAAGGTATTTGAGTAAAATTATGATTATGATAAGTCTCGATTGAGAGAAAAGTATGAATAAAAGTTTATGATACATATGTGATAAATATCCATATTTGCTTAATGCTCATATGATGTAGTGTATATGGCTTACTTCATAAGATGAACGGAATAAATAGAAAGTAGTAGAGGTATGAATAAAAGTCATAATATTATGATATGAATGAAAATGTCCTTGTCTTGATTTGGACGTCGAATGTTGATGAATGCTAATGATATATAATTTTTATGAGATAAAGGATTATAATGAAATGAACTTATCTATGTTAAATTGTTGGGTGAATTATATGATTGTAATGACATGTACATGATGCTGAAATGAAAGTTGTGATTGTGTGATGCAAATATCTATGTTTGTTTGGCCCTATATGATGTCATGAGCATGAATTAATTTAATTAAATGAATGGATAAGTAAAGCTATCTAGAAAACATAGAATGTATGCATAAGTATATTGTCTAAATGGGACAGAGAGGAAAATTTGTGTAAGCCAACATGAATGTTGCATTGCCTAAATGAATGACATGATTTTGATGATGTTGCTATGATGATGAAAGTTGTGTCATATGTGTATGTATAAGAAAGTCGAGTCAGAGGTCCTACAACCCCTCCCCCTTACCGAAGTGGTACTTATAATGGAATTTCATGAGATTTGTATTGAATAAGTTTACTGGTTGAGAACCCAAAGAGTTGATGATAGAATAATTATAAGTATGATCGAGAGATTGAAAATGAGCTGATAAGTAAAGTTAGAGCCAGTAAAGTATCGGATTGACATAAAAATTATTGGAGTTATGCACTGTCCCAATTAGAGAAGGAATTCTCTTTGGTAAATCGAATTACTCAGGTGCAAGGTCGAGAAAAGTGTAAATCGAAATTTATTCAGAATCGGCCTTCTTTAGTGAATGGTTTAATATGAAATTTGTGTGTGCAGAACTAGTTGGGGAAATGATATTTGAAATGTGAACTATCCGAGTGTGACATGATTATGACTCGACAGATTTAGTGATCTCTTTTGAGATGTTCTATGTGTTTACCCGTTCTCGTAAATATTTCTATGGCTATTGATCTTCGAAGAAATTCTTGATATATGGGAATGTCTTCTAATTCGGTGTTGGATGAAAGCATTGGTAGTCCGATTGGTTTATAATTTATATTGCTCTATTTCATTGGGTATTCTATTTCATTTAAATCGATAAGAATTGATGAGAGAATACATATGATATTATAATTCTGTTTCTTCTACTTGATGCTTCATCCGATATATATGTATGGGAAGATATATTGATCTTGTTATATTTGATTTGAGTGGGATTAAATGATGTTTTCTTTTGGACTTTCTTTCTTTGAAGAATTATCGAGGTATTCTATATTTTCTCTATGAGTTTGGTTTTCGATTCTCAGGCATAGTATCGTATCTTGGGTTTCTTTATCCTGGATCTTTTATTCGGATTTCTTTATTCGGATTTCTCTATCTTGGATTTCTTTATTTGGTTTTCTTGTTATCTTTGTTCCATAATTTGTCAATTACGACTCATGTTCGAAGTGCGTTCTTCACTCGTGATAATCATGTCATATATGACTATACTTCTAATTTGATCTTGGTAATGTGGTGATTTTAGTATTAGAATTTTTTCTAATTTGTAAGGATTTGACATCGAGAAAGGCATAGGTGATAAAAGCGCGAGTTTCAGTTGGTATGGTGAATTATTTATTTGAAAGATTTCATGTGACAATTATGTCGAGATTATTTTCTCAAGTCCGATAATAGAATTTCATTTTTGTCTTGATAAAAGAGTAAATAGTCCGAATGAGAAGTGTATATTTATTAGAAAGAGTTGGATATTAGTTAAAATCACTACGAATGATAGGGTTTTCATCTTATGAAAGCTGAAAAGTTTATTACATGTTGTGAGTTCGGATAGATGAGAACATTGGTAACCAAAGCGCCCGAACTAGACTAGTCTACATTGAGCAAAGACTTCACGACTTTCAAGTAAATGTCTTGTTGTATGAATTGTGATGTGTTTCAATACGGTGAGGTAATGTGATAGTTTAGAGCATTCGATGTTACATAAAATCTGAGTTGTTAAATAGGTTAAAAAATTTGAGCATTGGGATCTATCAAAATTATCCTTGTCAATGTTGATATTGGGATGGAAATGAGAAGGATTATTCTTGAGGCCATATCAGAATTATTTTATGGCGAGAAAGAGGAAAATGTGATGTATCCTATTCTTAAATGTTTGGAGAAATCTATAAATCATATCAAGTATTGAATGAATTCCTACTCATCGATTCATGGAATTTGTGTCTCTTTGATTGTTGGATTTCTTGGAATTTTGGTCTCCATTAATCAAGTTAAGATCCTAGTTTTATGTCATGATATCATGGGAAACTGAGAAGGGTTGAAAATTTAAGAACAGTTGAGAGTTGAGACTGTAAGCTTTTAGACCATAT
This sequence comes from Gossypium anomalum, assembly GCA_025698475.1. Classification (NCBI taxonomy): domain Eukaryota; kingdom Viridiplantae; phylum Streptophyta; class Magnoliopsida; order Malvales; family Malvaceae; genus Gossypium; species Gossypium anomalum. Next base: position 50,276,980 of record CM046963.1, read on the forward strand.
GAGAAATTAAAGAGATGTACTGGAGGTACAGCGTAAGTGAAAGTTCTTCAGCACCGAATATGAGATTAAAAGTGAAGACCACTTTTCCGGTAAGATTTTTGGGGACGAAAATCCCTAAAAGAGGGGGGGAGAGTTGTAATATCCTGATTTTGGGCCTAATCAAAATAGAGGTTTTGTGACCACAAAATCCAAGATAGAAATAATTATTTTATGATTATTTTGAGGTCTATGATATGATTGCATGATTGCATGAAAATTTCGTGAAGAAATTTTATGCATAAAGTGCTTAAATTGAAATTAGGGACTAAATCGAATAATTTGCAAAACTTGCATTCTAGAAGTTTCTAGTATTAAATTGTTTTGAAATATTAATTATGAGGTCTAAAATATCAATTTTACCAATTTCTAAGTCTATGGACAAATTGGACATGGATGGAATTTTTGGAAAGTTTAGTAGTAAGGGCATTTTGGTCATTTAGGGATAAAATGAATTAAAATACTAAATTAAAAGCCAATTTTGCTCATCTTCAACCCCATGGCCGAATATAGCAAGGAGAAACCATGGCTAGGGTTTTTCAAGCTTCCAAGCTCAATTGTAAGTCCGTTCTAGCCCCGTTTTTCAAGTTCTTTACGTTTTTGGAATCCCGGTAACTTGATTAAGCTTATTCTAGCAATAATTTAAGCTAGGGTTCATATTTGGAAAAATACCCATAGGTGAAATATGTTTATTTTGATGTTTTATGGTAGAATATGAAGGCTGAAATTATGTTAAACAACTTTTGCTAAGCGATTTTAAGCGAAAATGAGTAAAACGGCTTAAGCGGTAAAAATTATTATTGTTCATAACTATGTGTTAGAGTGAGAATTTGATGTTTTCATAGAAGGGAAAAATGTTCAGCATGTCATAAAACATAAGAAAATATGCTGAAGTTTAATTTCTGAGCTTTGGGGCAAAAGTGTAAATATGCAAAGTTTAGGGCAAAGCGTAATTTTGCCAAAATATGAATTTGGGTTAATTTGAATAATGTGAGTCCTAATTAGACTATATTTTAAATGATAGAGCAAGGAAAACTAAAATTCGGGCTAAAATGGGGAAAATACCAAGTTATGGACGAAATGGTAAAAGTAGCCATTTTCACATACGAGGTAAGTTCATATGTAATTATTGGTAACATAGTTATTATTTTAAATGTTTTTATGTTATTTAAATGATATGATAATTATTATGAAATATTATACTCGTGATAATTGTTTGATAATATGTCAAATTATGTGATATACTTGGAAAATGAGAAATACTATCGAGTATCGGTATCGGCATTAGTAAAAGATGGTTGAGACACATGATTGGGAAAAGGTCCCGTTGAACCTTAGGAATGGATTAGGATACAAGTGACATGTCACTGGGATATTTGGGCATCCGAACTCGTTGAGTTGAGTCCGAGTTCACTTATGGATGCAAATGTCCGAACTCGTTGAGTTGAGTCCGAGTTCGAGAGATGTAACTAGGCATCCGAGCTCGTTGAGTTGAGTCCGAGTTCACTTATGGATGCGAACGCCCGAGTTTGTTGAGTTGAGTCTGAGTTCACTTATGGGCGGGTTACATGGTAGCTTGGCTACATATGTGGCACTTATGTGCAAACTTTTCGTGTATCCGAATTATATTCAGATGTGTTCAACAGGTAAAATTCTACTCAAATGGAGGAATACTCGAGATGAAAGGGATTTATTGGTAAGTGTTGTGAAATGGATACTTTGAACAGGTATGTACTTAACCCTCGGGTTGAAAAATCGATATAACAACAATATGGTAAGATGATAAATGAAAATGTGATATGAATGTCTCGGTGATGATCATGCAAATGATGTTTATGTTTGCTTATATAGTTGTGTTACTTGCTATTTGCATGTGAACTTACTAAGCATTTGTGCTTACTCCCTCCTTTTCATTCCTTGTAGTGTTGACAAGCCAGCTCGGAAATCGGAAATGGTCGGAGGCACGCTCACACTATCCGTATACCATCTAGGCATAATGGCTTGTATATTTTGAGTATGGCATGTATAGCATTATAATCATTTTGTATATATGGTCTTATGATATGGTTATTGAGTGGTATGGAAATACTTGGTAATGATTAGCCATTGGAATGACTAATCATGATCATATTTGGTGTTATGTATGCTAAATTGCTAGCTAATCCATGGGAACCATGAAATGGGTAAAATTTACCATAAAATAGATTCAGACAGTAGTAGTGACATGAATTTGAAAAATCACTAAAAATAGTAGAAATGGAATTAAATAATGAATAAGTTATGAAATTGAAGCTTGATGAGTTTATTTTCATATGGATGGAACAAAACAGATATATAAGTTATATTTTATGAGCTGTTTAAATTTTTGTGAAACAGGGCCAGAGCAATTTTTGGATCCCCTGTTCTGACTTTGGAAATTAACCATAAATTTTTCAAAGATAATTAGAAGTCATGATTTATATGTACAGATTCCTTATTGAGTCTAGTTTTATTAGAAATAAACGGCATAGTCATTGAAACTCTGTACAGGGAGATATCTGATTTGTAATACACAGAGGTCAGAGCAGTCAAACCCTGAAACAGGGGAGACTTTAACTAATAAACTGTACTAATTTGCTTGACCAAAAATTCTATAAAAAAATTAGTAAATAGATATATGAGTCTAGCTTCAGGGAAAATTTACAGAATTGGATTTTGAGTTTCGGAGCTCAAGATATGAATTTTTAAGCGACTGTGACGCAGATTGCTAGCTTGACTGAAAATTTTAAAAATAAATTGTTTGAGCTGTTTAAAGTAATGAATTAAGTCTGTTAACACCTCGTGTTCGACTCCGGCGACGGTCTCGGGTACGGGGCGTTACACATCAATATAATAAATTACAACAGTATTTACCTTAGTGGAATCATCCTTAATGCCAATCGCAAAGAAGTATTGTTCTATCCCTCAAAGAAAATTATCCAAATTCATCATGGATCTTATCCCCTTAAACTCTTCCAGCTTAGGAACTTTCATTTTAAGCTGCTTAGAGGCCAAAGCCAACATCCCTTTTCCCACAACAACTCTGCACACAATGAGCTCTCTTTTGAGCTCTTCAATTGTTGACATCATGGCTTCAGTATCCTTCTTCAAAGTCATGATCATAACTTTGATAGCATCATTCCTCTTAGTCAACTTCTTAGTCTGATCATCCATAGCGACATTAAAGACCCCTTTCATCGCATCCAAATTAGAATTGGGAATCTCTACCATATAGTCCCTTAGCTACTCTTTTATTGAGCCCAACTCATCGGTACGCCCCTTAACTACCTCGAGTGTTTCCTTCACACCATTCGTGGATTCCTCTAGATTGACCACTCGATTTTTTAAAGTCGACAACACATCATTCGATTTGTTATTTTTTTCTACCCCTTCCATGAGTTTCCACCGGGATATTCTGCTTATCTACTCCTTTCGTTATCTCAACCAAAGCCTTTGAGCATTGGCTCTAATACCAACTATCACGAGGCTAAAACTTTAGTTTTGCATACTACACGGTCTTACATGATTCCTTTGCTTCAAATCTGCCTAAGTCGGCCTAAATCTCGAAAGATGAGAATTCTCGAGAGAAATTCTCTAAGGCATTGAAATAAAATGGAAACAAACTCTCAAACAAAGAAGTAAAAAGTGAACAAAAAAGCCACAAGAAAACTAAGCACACCAAGTGTTTGAGTAAATTCTTTCAAAATATATTTAATAACTTTGAATGGGATGATTACAAATGAGGAGAAGGCATTGTTGGAAAAAACCTGGTACGAAAATGGTTTTCTTGCACAGCGAATTTATTTTTTGAAAACAGACCTAATTTTTTATATTTATAGCAATAAACCCTACACGAAAATTATACCTGTGTTTTCAGATAAATAGATCTTGATCGTTCCCGTCTTTCAACCAAACAATCTTCTCCCCTATTATCGAATCAAACATAGAACCAGAAATATTTTATTTACTTAGTAAATCTCTTTTAAATAGAAATCAATAGAATTGCAATTCCTAGAAAATAGAATTTATTCTTAAAATAAATTTCCACTACTTTTTTTCGAAATAGCAATATTGAAAACTTCAGAGAAACTTGTGTTTTTCTCTTTCTGCTAGTGTGATTTGAAGCCTACTAGTGCCATTTATTTATAAGGAGAGTTGTAAAATCCTACTTAAAGTGGTAGAATACAAATAATTTTATTTTGATAGAAAAAATCTCCAACTCCCTATTATATAGGGAGAAGGGCAACAACCCTAGATAGGAATACTAGGGTTTGTCGTCCCATGTATTCCATATAAGGGGAGTTGGGCCTCTCCTATATTGGGTCCAATTATATGTGTTTACTGGACTTTAACCCAATACTTTATAATTTATTCCAACACAGTACATGCTTCTCAATTAAATAATTTTCAACTCAATTTTAATTCTGTTAAAATCATGACAACTTTACTGTAAAAGAATCTATGAGAAAATATATTTAATTTTTCTATATTCAATTGAATTCACAATGACCAATTAATTTAAATTTATTTTCGAACTTTAATTAATTAATTAATTAATAATTAAAAAAACCATAAATTAATTCTCAGGTCATTTTCATACTTAGTGAGAAAACCACATTCATTTCTGAATGTAACTAATTTCTCTAACATTATCATTTCTATCCATTTCTGTTCATTTGATCCATCATGCAATTTATTTTTGGTTTCAACGAGCTAGCAGAGGGACCAATTGGAATATGCAATTGAGGCTTAAATTATTTATATTTAAGTTCCAGCTTTTTGCCTATTAATTATAAACTCGTTTAGTCAAAATGTCATTTCACTATAGTATCATGATTGAGTTCTGCCTAACAACATACCATTATGAAAGCAACTTGATCAGTGCTCATCCAATGACCTTGTCATAAGTGTGCTACCCTCATAGGACATCCTTAATCTCTTTAGGATAATATATATTCTCCCAATATGATCCTATTTTATCTCATTGTAATAATTACATCTTTTTTCATGAAAAATCAGTTATTAACAAATAGTAATCAAGTCATTCATCACAAAGACAAACGACCTGTGTCCACATTTACTTTTCATCAACCATGTAATGCCAATGAGAGGATATCATTTACCCATGTCTCGGGCTATGAATTTCACTTTTGTGAATGACGTTACATACTGCAGAAGTCATACACCTAATGAACAAGCTTTTGGTTCCTTATCTATTCGAATTCAGGCTTTTACTTACATCAAAGTGTATGAGTCACGTATACATAGTTTGTCATCCACTCAGGATTTAGATATGCCACATTATGAATGTCACAAATTAGTAAAATCATAAACAGTTTCAAGATCTATTCTTATTGGGTCTGGTCTGATGTATTGTCAGTCTAGTCAATCACATCTATGTCTCTATCTTCTGGGAGTTATCCGCTTTGATGCCCAAGACAAAACATCTTTCCAATTGGATTTGATAGACGACATATTAGTCTTTCAATAGGTTTTCTCATTTGTGATTAGGCTAAGGACTTGTTTAGGTTCATCTACTAATATAAGTTGTCTTTTCATATTACGATCCGACCACGTAATACCGCTTAGTATCAATTAATTGTTAGACAACCAATGAGCAACATTTGTTTCCTTTTTTATTTGCGTTCAAAACCCATATGAAGAAAATTATACAAAGTATATTAATGTAATAAATGAATTTGTTTTATTAAGCAATCTGTTTGAAAACAAATTCAAATGTACTTAGATGAAAATACTACACTTAGGACACTAGATCCGACAGGCCTCTATTTATAGTTGAGCTCTCCAAATCCAACAGTACAATTTAAATTACATCGCGATCAACATTAAAGCCTATCTACAAGATGTGAGTATTATGGGATTTAAACTCTATACAATATTAAATAATTAACCATGGTAACTCGAGTTTTACTGAAGTGTTCCACTGAGCCACCAAGGCTTTAAATAGATGAGCTTCTCCATGCGTTCCACGAATTGGGCCAGTTTAAATGGGTCAAATATTCTCATTTCATTAGTTAACCTTCTTAGATCCAACGGTACAATTTAAATAACATCCATGATCAAGATTAAAGCTTATCTACAAGATGAGAGTCTTAAGGGATTTGAACTCTATACAAATCTTATTCTTTAAGATTTACAATATTTTGTTCCTTCAAATATTGATATATTAGCTCTTATTTCAACTAATTTTGTATAACAAAATAGTATAATAATATTAGTTTGTTTTAGTACCAAATAAGATAAATATTTTCTATCTATAAAGATAGTATTCATTATCACATTATTAACGAGACATATTTTTTTCTTAAAAATATTCATATAGTTGAACAAAATATTTGCATGTATGATAAGTACATGATTAATAATCTTTTGTATCACATTGATAACATAAATTATCTCTATCATTTGAAAAGTTATCTTGGAATCTCTTTTTGTTCTATTATTTATTTCTATGTTTCCACTTCTAATGGTTATTGTTATGTCATTTATCACGTCCATGATTATATCTTTAATTTTTTTATGCTTGCATTTACTTCGGGGAATGCAATAGATATAATAGGATGGGCTTTTAAACATCTCCATAGATTCTTTCTTTAAAGGGGACCAATATCACAAAAGTTTATGTTTGATTCGGCAATCAATATATATTTTTAAACAATCAAAAACATTTGAGATAATCTGAACAAAAATTACTATATGTACTCAAATATAAAGTAAAGTGATATTAATATGTTTCTACCAAAACCCAAGCCTTTAAAATATTAAATAAGAAAACAATATATAACAACTTTTTTTGCTCAGATATTATAGAGATTAGATAATCCTTTAAAAATAATATGTTACAAAGGTTCATTAGTAAATCTTATGAAACCATCAATATTTAATAATCTAATTCAATAATTCAATCAGATTTAAAACATAAAAAATAATCACAATTATACCTAAAAAATATGCTAAATCTCTTTACCAATCTAAATTTTTCTCAATAAATCCAAGATCGAGAACCAAAACCAATGTTCAGATCAAATCTTTCACCATCCTCGAAAATATAGAAATAAAACAAGTTAATCAAAGCAATCATAAGTAATCATGAATTAAAATTAAAATTAATTTAGACATAAACTATTTAACACAAAAAAATCTTCATGCAAATTCTTGTACCTTGTGTTTAAGTCCTCGGAGAATAAATCTTTATTCAGTCCTCAAATTGTAGGGGATAAACCCGATTAAACAACGAATAAAATGAAGAAAATAAGAAAAAAAAGATCTAACACACGAATTTTACTTGGAAAAACTCCTCAAAAGAGGATAAAAAACCATAGGCAAAAGGATATTTCACTATAACAAAGGAGAGTACAAAAGATAGAGAGAATTAAAAGAAAAGTCTGAAGCCTAATAAGAAAACCCTTAAAAACATAAGAATAAAATTCTGTAACGCCCCAAAAATCCTGAACTTTCTTTCTTTTTCAGTTTTGATAGTGCTTAATATTCCTAGTCAAGTGTTATTTATGTGATAATAAGCCTGGTTAAGTTTTGAGTTCAAACTTTGGGGTGAAGGAAATTATAGTTTAATAATTAAAAGAACCTTGATGGCAAGTAGTTTGGTTTTTAAATAAATGAAGGAGGAATTGGACACAAGGAACCTTGTGTTGGAGTGGCAAGTAGCGTCACATGTGGGGCTTAGAGGTGGCGTCACATGCATGGCAAGGAGGTTTGGGGTTCGAATCCCTCCTTGCTCAAAAGAAGGATTTATTTTTGCTCAATAAATTACCAGTAGTGGCGTTGGATGTGAACTCTGAAGGAAGTGATCAGAGGAGAAATTTAAGGAAGGGATTAAGGGGTTATCAGGGAGAAAAGTTAGGAGATAAAGGGTGTAGAGAAGTGGAGCCGAATAGGGAATTTGGGGATACGTAAATTTGGCTATAGTATATATATGTGCCAATTTTGGGGATTCTAGGTAATCCTGAAATTGCTTCTCTTCCTTTAGCTGAATTTCTCATTTTTTTTTTGTTGCTGAAATAATTTTCTCTCTAAGTGCTCAGAAGCTGAATTCCTTGTTCCTTGCTTGTCGATTTTCCATTCTTTCTCTTCTCAAATTCTCTTTTGATTCACCTTTGGTTTTAGCCAAATCCTTCTTCTCTTCTTCTTATTTGTGCCGAATAACCCTTTCACCATACAAATCTCAAAAGCCGAATACCTCTTTGGCTGAAGACCCTCTGTGCCACCGCTACTCCCTCTACTTCGGTCGATTCTTGTGGGATTATTATCGAATCTCAGATTCCAGATCTCTGCCGAATTGCTCCTAGGCGTTTTGAGGTTTTGGGTAAGTATTCCTCTTTTATTGGTTAAGGTTAGCTGAATGGCCATGGAGGATTTAAGAGTGACTTAAGATGATTGTGAGTCACTTGTTGTTTAGTTTTAATGATTAAGATTGATGCAGATTTAATAAATACTCGTGATTAGTGATCAAGGAAGGGTTGTTAAGGCTTGTCGTTCAAGGGAAGGCAAATGTGAGATTTTCGGCTTTTGGTGATCATATTTGATAAGTGTATGATTAATCGTTGAGTGACATCATTTTTAGGTTCGTGCCTAAGGAGATCGCAGCACGTTTTAGTACCAGGTGTGTACATACACTGTACACACACAGTAGATTGGCAAATCTCGAAATGCCGAAAAGCCAAAATACCGAAAAGTCAAAAGTTTGGCTACAATAGACTTGTGAGTGTGCGGACACTCGTAAGGGGAAACTGATAGGTTATCAGTGGCCCCATGTGTGATTCTATGGAATTGGGCTGTGTATTGGCCAACCGGGCCAGAATGGCCTAAATGGGCCCGATGGGCTGTAGGGCCCATTATAGGCAAAATTGGCAATTTGTTACTAAGTGATGAAAAATCATATGATTGCATGACTATGAATGTGATTGGGCCTGACGGGCCATATGAATGTGATTTGGGCCTAATGGGCCACAAGAATGTGATTTGGGCCTAATGGGCCATATGAATGAGATTGGGCCTAGTGGGCCATATGCATGTATGTAGACTCATTTGGGCTTTGTAAGGGGTTTTGGGCCTTGTATCTGATAACTGCTTAAATAGACATAAAACTTAAATAATTAATTAATTGTGACCGTGGACAAGCCATAAGGTTAAGGTGTGGCAATGGGTATATACATGTCTAGGATTGGATCTAGGGAGAGCTTGGTACTTAAGCGGTCTTATTGACCCACCTCCTCTTCTCTGGATTCCTTCTTGGTGCATTGTATCTGTTCACTTTAGCCAATGAGGACTTGTTAATGGGCCAAGGTAAGTAATAACCTATAATAAAGAGAAATTATCGAAAAGCCCCTAAGGGCGAAAATGACTAAAATACCCCAATATGTTGAATGTAAGATTTATGGATGTTACATGTATAGCTGCTGCATTTATATGATATTCTGTTTAGGTTGCATATCGGTTGGGAATTATGGAACGGAGAAAGTATATGAGGATCGCATGGTTGCTTGACGACCGTGGATCCACCGATGGCTTTTTAAGCCCAATATATGATTAGCAGCTTTGCTGCAACGTTAGGTAGTATCGCAATCGGGCTACCATTGGAGTGTATCGGATGGGTGGGTCGATATTTATATCCCTACATGGTGTGTATCGGGGGATGGAGATGGTGTGTAGCGATTGGATGGGTGAGATCCGTGCATATTTGATTGCCTTACATCTGTTTTGATATTGAATTAGGCTCAGGCCCGAAAAGACTTGCTATTGCATGCTTTTCTATTTGTCGAGGGTTGTACACACTGAGTTTTCGAAAACTCACCCCCTCTTTTATTTTTTCTCAAGTGATCCTTAGTAGGTGGTTCGACGGTTGGAGGGACTCTGAGGTGGTCAACTAGCAAGATGGCTTGGACTGGTTTTCTTAAGCCTATAATTTCTAGTTTTTTAAGTTATTTTAGTCCGGATTGTAATAAGGCCTTTCCTTTGGTTATTATTTCAAATTAGGATTAGTATTTTTTTTTGGAAGTAGAACATGGTTTTCCTAAACCATAACTATTTTTAAATACCACGTTTCTGCAACTTAATTTTTAAATGACAAGTTTTCGTAGATCATCTGTTTTAAATAAAGCTTCCGCAACTGAAAAGAGATTTTACAAAGTAATTATTATCATACAAGAAGGAATAGTTTTTATTTAAAGAAGGGTTTTCAATGAAAACAAGGTTTTCAATAAAACACTTCAATGTGACACGTTGGATCCGGCCATAACGTCCGAGTCGGGTTTGGGGTGTTACAAATTCTCTCAATCTAAATATTTTTGGTTGTGTAAAACTTAGAGTAACTAAGGCCTATTTATAGGCTGAAATTCATAACATATATGACTACAAAAACTCTAAGTTAATTAGAGTTTAAGTGGGAAACTAAAAAATAAAGTTTAACTGGGATAAGAAAAGCCAACATAATTTTTTGTCAAAATAAGAGACATTTTTTCACAAATCTCCACCTTGACTCGAATTTGGACCAACTCCCTTGCCGAGCCCTATTATGGGCTTAACTGATTCTTCATCAGATACTTACCAAATGCTCAAACTTTGAAACTAGAAGGCTCTTTATGAACATGTCGACCGAATTGTGTTTTGTGCCAATTTTAAGAATATGGATATCCCCTTGAATGATCACCTCTCGAACAAAAAAATAATGAATGTCTATGTGCTTCATTATCTCGTGATGCATTTGATCTTTAGTGAGATGTATAACACTTTGACTACCACAATATACGACAGTTTCCCCTTTTTTACTTACTAGTTCACTGAACAGACCCATTGACCAAATTGCTTCTTTTACTGCTTCTGCAATTGCCATGTATTCTGCTTTAGTAGTCGACAAAGCCACTGTAGCTTGATGTAGCATCCCAAAATAGGGCCTAAATGGAACATTGGTTGCGAAACCACGAATCTGAGATAGAAAAGTTTATTCTGATTAATTTTTATAATTTACTGAGTGATTAGATGCATGTGTTAGAGTACCGATGGAAAATTTTATAGATAGCATGCTTAATTTGCCTACTAGGGCTTAATTGCAAAAGTTATTAAATATGAGTTTTAGATGCTAAAGGATTAAATTGAAGAGTATAATTAAAGTAGAGGTCCTTAAATGGTAATTAGACCATTAGGTTTTCATGGACAAAAATGGACATACATAGATAAAAATAACTAAAGTTTTAATGAAGGGTATTTTAGTCATTTGGTAATTAAAAGATTAAAAAAGGGAAAAAGATGGCAAAATGTGCCCATCTTCTTCATTAGGCCGAAATTTCAAGGGTTATTCATAGCTAGGGTTTTTTCAAGCTTCCAAGCTTCATAGTAAGTGATTCCAAGCCCCGTTTTTAATGTTCTTTACGTGTTTGAAGTCCCGGTAACTTGATTTAGCTTATTCTAGCAATAATTTAACCTAGGGTTCATATTTGGAAAAATACCCATAGGTGAAATGTGTTTATTTTGATGTTTTATGGTAGAATATGAATCTTGAAATTATGTTAAACGACTTGAGCTAAGAGATTTTAAGCGAAAACGAGTAAAACGACATAATCGGTAAAAATACCTAATGGTCATAAGTACATGTTAGAGTGAGAATTTGATGTTGCCGTAGGAAAATAAATGAATCAATATGTCATAAAACATAAGAATTAGGGATAAAGTTTCATTTCTGAGCCTTGGGGCAAAAGTGTAAATATGCAAAAGTTTAGGAGCAAAATCATAATTTTTCCAAAGTTAGAGTTAAGGACTGTTTTGATAAATGTGAATATTAAATAATTTAAATTTGCTATTATAGATCAAGAAGAACGAAATTCGAAGTTAGACCGAGGAAAGAAAAATGTTGAGGACTAAATCAAAATATTTGATCGTATTTTGTATCGAGGTAAGTTTGCGGTAAATAAATGCAATGTTTTATTATTTATAATTAATGATGTTAATTTTCAGCATCTATATATTTATTTTGTAAATTTATTCCTTGATGATTCAAGTAAGAATTGATGGAAAAATGATACTTAAAAGTTCCGGTTGAACCTTAGGAATGTGTAGGATACAAATGTCATGACATTAGGGTTTAAGGAAACCAAGTAAGACCATGCCAAGGCATGGAATTGGTAAGTTTCACAAGGCAAGGAAATCATGTAAGACCATGTCAAGACATGGCATTGATAAACTACTATAAGGCAAAGATCCCATGTAAGACCATGCCATGCCAAGGCATGGCAATGGTGAGTTCAAAGGCAAGGATACCATGTAAGACCATGTCAAGACATGGCAATGGTAAGTTTAAAAAGGAAAGGTACCCGTGTATCCTTAGTATTCCAAATGGTTCAACGAAAAATTCAAAGAGTGTACAAAAGGGAAGGTAAGATAAGTCCATGTTCGAAAAGTTCAGGTTATCTTGATAATTCATTTAGAATGTTGTTATTTATTTACATGAAAACTTACTAAGCTTTATGCTTACTCCATTTCTTTTCTCTTTTTTTTTATAGTATCGCAAAGCCAAATTAGAAAATCGTAAGGACGTCGGAGATCGCCTCACACTATCGAGGAGTTATCTCGGTATTTTGTGACAAGAAATACTTTAAGTTATGACATGTCTAAGGACTTGGCTATTTTGTGTGTATGTCCTTATGATATGATTAAAGAATGGTATGTGAATACTTGGTAATGATTAGCTTATGATATAGCTAAATAAGAACATGTTTTGGTATTATGTATGCCTAAATGAGGTTTGATGCAAAGAAACTATGAAAGAGTAAGAGTTGGCTATGGAACAGTTAGGAAGCAATAACAGTGATGTGGTTTTGAAAAATCACTAAAAATTGTAGAAATGGAATTAAATGGTGAATAAGATATATAGTTAAAGCTTAATGAGCCTATTTTCATAAGAAAGAAACAGAGCAAGCAAATGAAGTCTGTATTATGAGATATTTAAATTTCTATAAGACTGGCTCAGAGTGACTTCGTGATCCCTTATTCCAACTTTGGAAAATCACTAGAAATTGTAAAAAAATAATTATAAGTAAAATTTTATATTTTCAGATTTCTTAGTGAGTCTATTTTCATTAGAAACAAACAGAAATGTTATCTTATTTCTGTATGATGAGCTAATCAATTTTTAGTGAAGAGAGGTCAGGTCTACTAAACTGCGAAACAGGCGAACCTTTAATGAATAAACTGTACTAATTGGCCAAACAAAAAATTTTGAAAAAATTATGGTAAGAAGATATATGAGTTTAGTTTCAGATAAAATTTACGGATTTAAATTTTGAGTTTCTTAACTTAAGTTATAATTAATTTATTGACTGTTACACAGATGGATAGTTTTATTATGAATAGTGAAATAAATTGTTTTGATTTGTGTAAGTAATCAAAATTTTTTTTATGTTCCTGGTTTGGTCCCAAACCGTTCCAATTGCACATTTTAGGGCCTCGAGGGCCCTTCTTAGGGATTTATTGGATGATGTGAGTGAATTAATTTTTTTAAAAGTAAATTTTTTTATGCCCCGAACAGGTAAGATAAGTTTGGTAACGCCTCGTGCTCGGCTCCAGCGACGGTCTCGGGTAAAGGGTGTTATATTTATTGGTATCAGAGCTAGAGTTTGGTTAGTTCTCAGAATATTCAGTATGAGTTAGAGTCTAGCTATACATGCCATACTTATATTTTGATAGTGTGATGACTCCTGACGATTTTAAAATGTTTTTCTTTTATAGTTATGGATTTCGAACGAGTTGGTGCAGATGACATAGAAAGTAACGCGCCCACTCCCGTAGAAGGGATGGTGCCACTAGATAGTAGTGAAAGGCCCGTTACAATTTATCAGAAAGGAGGGGTTCGAGAAGCCTTCTTCCAAGCTATGAATGAATGGTTTGCCGAGTTCGTTCGTACGAATTCGGCCGTTGGACCTCTACCCCCTCATGATCCTCAGACTACCCATGTAGCTTCCCCAGTCACAGATACAGTCAGAAGAGAGAAGCCACCAGTTGATAAAATTAGAAAACAAGTGGTTGAAGAGTTTCGGGTTACTAAAGATGACGATGCAGTGAAAGCTGAGTTTTGGCTCGAGAATACTATCAGGGTCTTTGATGAGTTATCCTGCACACCTGAAGAGTGGACGAAGTATGTTGTATCACTTTTACGAGACTCAGCCTACCATTGGTGGAAGACACTTGTGTCAGTAGTACCGAAAGAGAGGGTTACTTGGGATTTCTTTTAGTAGGAGTTTCGTAAGAAATAAATTAGTCAGAGGTTCATCAACAGAAAAGAAAAGAATTCATTAAACTAAAGTAGGGTAAGATGACAGTGACTGAATATGAACGTGAATTTGTCAAACTCAGTAATTATGCTTGAGAGTGTGTGTCTACTGAAGCTATTATGTGCAAGAGATTTGAAGATGGGCTCAATGTTGATATTCAACTATCAGTTGGTGTTTTAGAAATAAAAGAGTTCGTCATTTTAGTTGAAAGAGCTTGTAAGGCAGAAGAGTTGCTGAAAGGAAAGGGTAAAGCTGAAATTGAGATGCAAGACATTAAGAAAAGATAGATGAGCAAGTCATTTCAGTCTACATCGAAGAGGCCTAGAGAGTTCTCCACGAGATCTAATTTTTTAGCAGGATATTCTAGTCGAAACAGAGGTAAAAGATTTATGGGTCAGAAAGCTCAGACCACTTCAATTGCGAGTGTTAGCAGTATTCAGCCTGATAGACCCGAGTGTCCTCAATGTGGTCGATGTCATCCAGGTCAATGTCAAGCAACTGGGACTGGTTGTTTCCGATGTGGTGCATCGAATCATTTCATTCGGGAGTGTCCTGAGATGGTTAAAAGAGAAGTAATACAGAGTGTAAGCTCAGGTAATTCCCCCGTTAGAGGCAGACCTTAGAGAAGTTTGGGAATAGAGGCAAGTAGAGGTGCATCTAGAGATTCAGCAGCGAGACCAGATGTTAGAGCACCTGTAAGGACCTATGCTATCCGTGCTCGTGAAGAGGCATCCTCCTCCAATGTAATTACGGGTACATTTTCTCTTCATGATGTTAATGTTATTGCTTTGATTGATCCGGGTTTGACCCATTCCTATGTTTGCATGAAATTGATGCCTAGTATGAACATGTCCATAGAGTCTACGGGATTTGTGACTAAAGTATCGAATCCATTGGGTTAGTATGTATTAGTAGACAAAGTATGTAAAAATTGTCATTTGATGATTAGAGGTTACTGTTTTCCGGCCAATCACATGCTATTGCCATTTGATGGGTTTGATGTGATTTTTGGTATGGATTGGTTGACTGCGCATGACGTGATAGTGAATTATGGAAAGAAATTCATTGAGTTGAAATGCGAAAATGGTGAAATTCTTCAGGTTAATTCATATGAGTCAGATAGTTCAACTGCCATAATTTCTGTTATGTCTGATCAGAAATGCTTGAGAAAAGGATATGAAGCTTATCTTGCTGTTCTGTTGAATACTAAAGATCCAGAATTAAAAATTGAATCAGTGCCTGTGGTATGTGAGTTTCCTGATGTGTTTCCGGAAGAACTACCAGGTTTGCCTCCTATCAAAGAAGTTGAGTTTGGTATTGAATTGGTTCCGGGTACAACACCTATTTCTATTGCTCCTTATAGAATGGCTCCATTGGAATTGAGAGAATTGAAAGTTCAGTTGTAGGAACTAACAGAGAAAGGCTTTGTAAGACCTAGTTGTTCACCATGGGATGCACCAGTGCTCTTTGTGAAAAAGAAATATGGTTCGATGAGGTTGTGTATAGATTACTGGTAACTTAACAAGGTGACTATTAAAAACAAGTATCCACTGCCTAGATTGACAGTTTTTTGATCAATTGAAGGGAGCTACTGTGTTCTCTAAGATAGATTTGAGATCCAGTTATTACCAATTGTGAGCTAAAGAGTCAGATGTTTCGAAGACTGCTTTCGGACTAGGTATGGCCATTATGAGTTCCTTGTGATGCCATTTGGCTTGACTAATGCTCCTGCCATTTTCATAGACTTAATGAATCGAATTTTCAGACCTTACTTGGATAAATTTGTAGTTGTGTTCATTGATGATATCTTGATTTATTCTCATGATAAGATTGAGCATTCAGAGCATTTGAGAACAGTTTTACAGACTTTGAGAGATAATCAGCTTTATGCCAAGTTTAGCAAAAGTGAGTTCTGGTTACGGGAAGTTGGTTTTCTTGGACATATAGTTTCAGATGAAGGTATTAGAGTTGATCCGAGCAAGATTTCAACCATTGTTGATTGGAAACCTCCCAGGAATGTATTAGAGGTCAGAAGTTTTCTTGGTCTCACCAGCTATTATAGACGATTTGTAGAGGGATTTTCCATGATAGCTACTCCATTGACAAGATTGCTACAGAAAGATGTCAAGTTTGAATGGACTGAAAGGTGTCAGTAGAGTTTTGACAAGTTAAAGGCATTGTTAACTGAAGCTCCTGTGTTAGTACAACCAGAACCTGGTAAAGAGTTTGTGATTTACAGTGATGCATCCTTGAATGGACTAGGCTATGTACTTATGCAGGAAGGAAAGGTAATTGCTTGTGCCTCTAGGCAGCTAAAGCCACATGTTCAAACAATGCCTTTAACTTGTCAAAACCCTGCTGACACCTTTCAGTCCATTCAAACTTGACATCTTTCTGTAGCAATCTTGTCAATGGAGTAGCTATCATGGAAAATCCCTCTACAAATCGTCTATAATAGCCGGCAAGACCAAGACCAAGAAAACTTCTGACCTCTGATACATTCCTAGGAGGCTTCCAATCAACAATTGCTGAAGTTTTGCTCGGATCAACTCTAATACCTTCACCTGAGACTATATGTCCAAGAAAACCAACTTCCCGTAACTAGAACTCACTTTTGCTAAACTTGGCAGAAAGCTGATTATCTCTCAAAGTCTGTAAAACTATTCCTAAATGCTCTAAATGCTCAATCTTATCATGAGAATAAATCAAGATAATCAATGAACACAACAACAAATTCATCCAAGTAAGGTCTGAAAATTCGATTCATTAAGTCCATGAAAATGGCAGGAGCATTAGTCAAGCCAAATGGCATCAAAAGGAACTTATAATGGCCATACTTAGTCCGGAAAGCAGTCTTCGAAACATCTGACTCTTTAGCTCGCAATTGGTAATATCCAAATCTCAAATCTATCTTGGAAAACACAGTAGCTCCCTTCAATTGATCAAACAAATCGTCAATTCTAGGCAGTGGATGCTTGTTCTTAATAGTCACCTTGTTAAGCTGCCGATAATCTATGCACAATCTCATCAAACTGTCTTTCTTTTTCACAAAGAGCACTGGTGCACCCTATGGAGAACAACTAGGTCTTGCAAAGCCTTTCTCTGTTAGTTCCTGCAATTGAACTTTTAATTCTCTCAGTTCCATTGGAGCCATTCTATAAGGAGCAATAGAAATGGGTGTTGTACCTGGAACCAATTCAATACCAAACTCAACTTCTCTGATAGGAGGCAAACTTGGTAGTTCTTCTGGAAACACATCAGGAAACTCACATACCATAGGCACTGATTCAATTTTCAACTCTGGATCTTTAGTATTCAACACAAAAGCAAGATAAGCTTTATATCCTTTTCTCAAGCATTTCTGAGTAGACATAATAGAGATCGTGGCAATTGAACTATCTGACCCATCTGAATTAACCCGAAGAATTTCACTATTTTTGCATTTCAAATCAATGAATTTCTTTCCACAATTCACTATCAGGTCATGTGTAGTCAACGAATCCATACCAAGAATCACATCAAACTCATCAAATGGCAATAGCATGAGATCGACCGGAAAATAGTAACCTCTAATCATCAAAGGGCAATTTTTACATACTTTGTCTACTAATACATACTAACCCAATGGATTCAATACTTTAATCACAAATCCCGTAGACTCTATGGACATGTTCATACTAGGCATTAATTTCATGCAAACATAGGAATGGGTTGAACCCGGATCAATCAAAGCAATAACATTAACATCATGAAGAGAAAATGTACCCGTAATTACATCGGGAGAGGGTGCCTCTTCACAATCACGGATAGCATAGGTCCTTGAAGGTGCTCTAACATCTGGTCTCACTGCTGAATCTCTAGATGCACCTCTACCTACCCCTATTCCCGAAATTCTCTGAGGTCTACCTCTAACGTGGGCATTACCTGATCTTACACTCGGTATTACTTCTCTTTTAACTCAGGACACTCCTGAATGAAATGATCCGATGCACCACATCAGAAACAACCAGTCTCAGTTGCTCGACATTAACCTGGATGACATAGACCATATTGAGGACACTCGGGTCTATCAGGCTAAATACTGCTAACATTCGCAATTGAAGTGGTCTGAGCTTTCTGACCCATAAATCTTTTACCTCTGTTTCTGCTAGAATACCCTGCTAAAAAATTAGATCTCGTAGAAAACTCTCTAGGCCTCTTGGATGTAGACTGAAATGACTTGCTCATCTGTCTTTCCTTCACGTCTTACATCTCAATTTCAGCTTTACCCTTTCCTCTCAGCAACTCTTATGCCTTACAAGCTCTTTCAACTAAAATGACGAACACTTTTATTTCTAAAACACCGACTGATAGTTGAATATCAACATTGAGCCCATCTTCAAATCTCTTGCACATAATAGCTTCAGTAGACACACACTCTTGAGCATAATTACTGAGTCTGACAAATTCACGTTCATATTCAGTCACTGTCATCTTACCCTGCTTTAGTTCAATGGATTCTTTTCTTTTCTGGTCGATGAACCTCTAACTACTGTATTTTTTATGAAGCTTCTCCTGAAAGAAATCACAAGTAACCCTCTCTTTCGATACTACTAACACAAGTGTCTTCCACCAATGGTAGGCCGAGTCTCGTAAAAGTGATACAACACGCTTCATGCACTCTTCAGGTGTGCAGGATAACTCATCAAAGACCCTGATAGTATTCTCAGCCAAAACTCAGCTTTCTCTGCATCGTCAGCTTTAGTAGCCCGAAACTCTACGACCCATTGTTTTCTAATTTTATCAACTGAAGGCTTCTCTCTTCTGACTGTATCTATGACTGGGAAGCTATATGGGCAGTCTGAGGATTATAAGAGGGTGGAGGTCTACTGGTCGAATTCGTACGAACGAACTCGGCAAACCATTCATTCATAGCTTGGAAGAAGGCTTCTCGAGCCCCTCCTCCCTGACTAACTGTAACAGGCCTTTCACTATTATCTGGTGGTACCATCCCTTCTTCGGGAGCGGGTGCGTTACTTTCTACATCATCTGCACCATCTCCTTCAGAATCCATAACTATAAAAGAAAAACATTTTAAAATCGTCAGGAGTCATCACACTATCAAAATATAAGTATGGGATGTATAGCTGATCGCGTGATTCATAACAAGTAATAAATATTTATAATAAAGATCAAACCTAGACTAACTATTATCATGACGAAAAGGAAAGCGCACCTATCAAACAATAGTATATTAATGGCAAGACCGGGATATCGTACCCAAGGGAACCAAAAGTACTAGTAATAACTATCTTTTTATTATTTAACCTAGGAATAAAAGGGTTTGTTTATTAAACTAATTATCTAAACTAATTAACTAATTTAATTAAAGTGAAGAGAAAATTTGGAAAAATACTTGAAGAGAAGCAATTGATAAAAACGACACCCAAGGAGGAATCCACCTAGATTTCACTTGTTATCTGACTTTAAACCAGATGATTTATTCACTTGACTTGATCCGTGAGACTCCCTAACCTACATTATTATCTCTTTCGAGACTAATAACGCCTAACCCTTAGTTGAATTAATTGAAGTCTCTTTCTAATTAAAACCCCTAGGGAAGCAGTAAATCGATCTATGGACTCCCATATTAGGTCTTACCCTAATATGGTAAAATCTCGTAACCCTATCTCTAGGCGTTCGATCAACTTTGCTTAATTATGCTAAATCTACTCTTAGGCATGGTCTATTCCTCCTCTACATAAGCATATTAAATCATGAGTCAATACCCGGAATATTAACTCAAGCATTAGAAACACATAATTAAGAACAAATTAGGTATTTATCATATAGTTCAGATAATAATAACAAGATCCATCATGGGTTTCATCCCCCTTAGGTATCTAAGGGGTTTAGTTCATATTGAAATAAGAGTACATCTCAAAAGTATAAAAGTAACAAAACATGAAGAAAACTCTAAAACTCCTGAAGGGATTCTGAGAGAGATCTTCAGTTTTGGAATAGCTCTGACTTTTTGGGATGGATTGTCTGGCTTTCTTCAAGTAATTCCTGGCGTGTGGTTCTCTATTCCAGAAAAGTTCTAGAAGCCCCCCTCAGTAGGTCATACTTAGGGTGTTTATATAGGTTTTGGATTGGCTTTCTTCTCCCCTAAGTATCCTTTTTCCGTCTAAAATACTACTCTTTGAAAAAGGGACATGCCCGTGTGCCACAGCCGTGTGACGTGTTTGCCAGGCCGTGTTCGTTCTGCTAAATTTCACATGGCCGTGTGGGTCAATGGCCAGGCCATGTGAATCGTGAAATCCTTGGACGACACCCTCTATAGACACGAGCATGTAAGCGGCCCGTGTGGCAAGGTTTAGGCCGTGTGATCTTCTTGATTTGTTCATTTTTGTCTCTTTTAAGCTCGTTTTTGGCTCCTTTTGACTCTTGGTGCTCTGCTGAGTACAAAACATGAAATAACTGAATTAAGAGCACCAAAATCCACAAATCTAATAGTAAATATCCATAAATATGCTAAGTATTTGGGGTAACAATATGTATAATTTGGCGTTTATCAAATACCCCCACACTTAAGCATTTGCTTGTCCTCAAGCAAAACTCTCATTCACTGCTAGAATTCATTCCTTTCAAGCACATAATCATCACCGATAATGTTACAAATTATTCCACGGAGAATCATACAGTGAGAATTCAACCATAGGGGCATTAAAAACCTCAAACAATCTAAATCGAATATTTTGATAATAAAATTATAGGTAATCTCCTTCCTATAAGTAATTAACTTTAATCCTAAATGTACAAGAGATGACATCCTCACTAAGAATTTAAGGTTCAAAATTAAGCACTCGATTGTCTAACAGGAGGTGTTATCACTATAGGCTTGCATGAAAATCAAATCTCCACCACTTGTAAATGATATGATACACAAATCAAAAGGTCTTTGCATGGTTGTAACAGGGTTTAGGTTACCGGTATGGATACAAGCTGAAGAAACAATGGTTAGAATCGAGATGATTTCAATATATCACCCACTATCAAAAACTTAATTACTAAATGACAACAAATATCTAGAACTAAATTACATGAGCTCTCTTTTTCATGAAAACTTTAGCTTGCTAAGAATTACAATAGTAAAACTGAGGTTACTTTTTTTTTTTAAGAACAAATCAAGTCAATACAATATAGAAGTTATACTCCATGATTCAATAACAAAATTGGTAATCATAGTGAGGTAACAATATTAAAATCAATCTCGATAAAAAGGGTCAAATTAAGTAAGGGGATTTCAATACGAATGGGTTAATGGGTTAATGATGAGGGTTAATCAATAAAGAAAAAGGGTTAGTAGGCTCAAAGGGCTTCACTAAGGGTTTAATTATGTAGGAAGGCTCTTTATGGAGTAAGTGGGTTAAATCCTAATTGCCTTTATCATCTTAGTATATCAAATCATATGTGTGATCTCGACATGTATAATCGAAGCAAGTTCTACAATAACAGTTCAATGTTGACACACTCAAACCACAGAAGAAGTGAGTAAGAAAGAAAGCTATATGCTCAAAAAGGCTAAAAAATCTCACCAAAAATTTGGGTTTTTGATGTCATTCTTGTATACTTAAGATTTCAAGATAATACCTCAATTCAGGAAAATAATCTAAAAATTTTAGTTCTCAAAATATCAACTTATCATGCTTGATTCTTTAAGGTCCTACAATCAAATGATCATGCATAATTCCCTTGGTCTAATTCATGACATATCAGCGATAATTATAGATTAATCAGAATTCATTCTATCAATATTATGAGAAAATCACTTAAGCACAAGACCACATTCAGGGATTTGAGAAAAATGCAAAAAGTTAGGTTTCATGTTTATGTTCACCCCCCAACACTTAAGATGTACATTGCCCTCAATGTACAAAGATAGACTATTCAAAATAAAGAAAATCATAAGAGGGAAGGAGGTGAAACTCCCTGTTATATGGTTGCGGAGCTTGATTCTGAGGCTGTAGTGTTTGAGGAAAGTAGTAGTTACCATTGCTCTTAGCTAGATGAAGAAATTGGATCGTTGAACATGGCATTCGTTTTGGATTGTTCCCTGTTTGTTTCCTCATTCCGTAAAATATTCCTAGCAGCTTGCTTAGAAATTTGTAGAATCATGAAGAGGTTATTAAGAATTGGTGTGGAAGAGAGTGTAGTGGGATTACTTGTTAGAAATACCAGAAAAAAATGAAGAAAGTAAAATTTACTAATATAGATATGTCTTTTATAAGAAAATAATAAAATTGAAATGAAATTAAAAATTAAGAATAAAAATAAATATAAATATAAAAATAAAAATAAAGATAAAAAGATAGGAGGATTCAATGATCCTCGTCAGTGGGGGCCTCAGGTGGTGGTGCTGGAGTGGCGATGTGAATTTAAGGGTGGTTTAAGAGTTGGGGAAGTGAGAATCTGGGGAATGGTGGACTGAATAGGGATTAGGGGTTGGGGAGGGGTAATTTTTGACTAGGGTTTTGAAAGAGGGGAGAAGATGAACAGTGGTTTGCTTATATAGGGGAGGGTCACACGGGCTAGGGACACGCCCGTGTACTCTGAGAATGAGCCCGTGTTTTTTGAATTTTTTCAATTTAGGTTATGCCCGGCTACTATCCCACACCTGTGTGTCTTGGGCGTGTGTGGTGGACGGCCATATTACACGGCCGTGCTTAGCTTCGTTCGCTTCTTCCACGCCTGTGTATATGGTACCACGCCCGTGTATTTTTGTCCACGGTTTAATGGCACGGTCATGTCGCACACCCGTGTTAGAGAAACAGAATTGAGCCTTACCCCCGGCACGCCCGTGTTTTTCCATTTCTACGCCCGTGTTCATCTATCAACCTCACCCACGGCCATGTCGCACGGCCGTGGGGATTTATCGTATCCCGTGTTTTGGGAAAATCTTTGCCCTGTTTCCACACGGCCGTATCGCACGGTCGTGTCGCTTCCCTTGTTTTGCCACGGCTATAGGCACGCCCGTGTGGGTGGCCGTGTGTTCTGAAAGATTGTGCAATTCCAAAAATTTAATTATTTAAAGTGTTAGAAGTAAGAAATCAAAATATGTTAGTACTCGGGTTGCCTTCCGAGAAGCGCTTATTTATAGTCTAAGCTCGACTTACCTCTTCGTTGATTTAACATGGTGGTTTGAAGAGTTCATACTCCTCGTTCCTGCTGTCAATCTTAAAATAAGGTTTTAATCGGGTGTTGTTTACCTTAAAAGTGCCAAACTTGGGATGACTCACCTCAACCATACCGAATGGGAAAGTACTGAGTACCGTAAGAGGGATCTCCTCATTTGGTATGGTAGTGACAATGTGGGGATCTGTGGCATCTAGTAAGACTTTATCACCTACCTTAAGTTGATTAGGAGAGGTATCGGGCTTGTTTTGGCGAAGTTTCGGTTTATCATGTGTTCTCAGTTTGTGTTCTAGCCATTCGTCTAGCTCCTCTATCCGTAGCCTTCGTTCTTCATGGACGTCTTTGTTTTCTTCATGATAGTAGCGCACCGTCTCTGTTATCTTGGTTCAAGGAGGTTCCTGGAAGGACGATTGAATATTAGTTTTATCATCGACAAGTTTTATAGCATTATCCTGAGTCTTAGAGGTTTTGACTGAGTCGCGTGCTTGAAGTGTTGTTTTGCGTCGTCACACCGCACGAAGTGTTAGCTCTCTGTGCCGACATTAATAATTGTTTCGCGATTGCTAAAAAGGGTCGTCCTAAAATTAAAGGTACCTCGTTATCCTCATCCATATCTAGGACGACAAAGTCTACTGGGTAAATAAACTTATCAATTTTAACGAGAACATCTTTAATAATACCCTTAGGAAATCTAACTATTTTGTCAGCCAATTGTATGCTCATCCTAGTCTGTTTGGGTTTACCGAGACCTAGTCATTTAAACATTTTATATGGCATAACATTTATACTTGCCCCTAAATCAGCTAAAGCATTATTCACAGATAAACTACCAATTAGGCAAGGAATTGTAAAACTCCCTGGATCTTTCAACTTGTTAGGTAGCTTATTCTTTAGAATAGCTGAGCAGACTACATTGAGTTTCACATGTGACGTAGCGTCTAATTTTCTTTTATTGGTCAAAAGTTCCTTTAAGAATTTTGCTGAGTTGGGCATCTGCGAAAGAACTTCAATAAAAGGTAAGTTAATATGTAATTTCTTTAAGAGTTTAACAAACTTACCGAATTGTTCTTCCGTTCTGTCTTTCATCATCACTTTAGGATATGGCACACGAGATTTATAATTTGTACTTACCGTTTTATTATGACTTACCTCACCATCACCTTTGCTTTCCACATTTTCTTGCCTTGGTTCTGGCTCAGTCTCATCGCATCCTTCTTGAGTATCAATTGCATTGAGCTGTTCCCTTGGGTTTGGTTCAGTATTACTTGGCAAACTACCTTGTGGTTGTTCAGAAATTAATTTGGATAGTTGGCCTATCTGAGTTTCGAGTCCTTGAATTGATGCTTATTGATTTTTAAGTGCTGTCTCAGTATTCTGGAAGCGAGTTTCTGACACCGAGATGAATTTGGATAGCATCTCTTCAAGGTTTGGTTTCTTCTCTTGTTGATACGGTGGCTGTTGAAAATTCTGAGGATTTTGTGGCCTTCGATTCCGTTGACCACCCCAAGAGAAATTTGGGTGGTTCTTCCAACCTGCATTATAAGTGTTACTATAGGGGTTATTTTGGGATCTAAAATTATTGTTACCCATATAGTTGACTAGTTCCTCTTCGGTTGTAGGATTGAATGGTGGGTATTCTATATCCACGCCTCCTCCACTTGAGTCACACCTCATTACTGGATGTACCTACGTAGAACCAAGTAAACCATCAATTTTCTTACTTAGAAGTTCTACCTAATTAGAGAGGATGGTGACTGAGTCGATGTTATAAACGCCGGCTATTTTCGTTGGCTTTGTCCTCATAACTTGTCACTGGTAGTTATTCAGTGACATCTCCTCTATAAATTCATAGGCATCTTCTGGTGTCTTATTGTTGATGGTTTCGCCAGTAGCTGCGTCAATCATTTGTCTTGTCGAGGGATTCACACCATTGTAGAACGTTTGAACTTGCAGCCATAGAGGTAACCCATGGTGAGGGCACCTTCTCAATAGATCCTTGTATCTCTCCCATGCATCGTAAAGTGTCTCTAAGTCCATCTGCACAAAAGAAAAAATATCATTACGCAACTTAGTTGTTTTTGCCGGTGGAAAATATTTTAATAGAAATTTTTTGGTCATTTACTCCCAAGTGGTAATAGATCCACGTGTTAGTGAGTTCAACCACTGTTTAGCTTTATTCCTCAGTGAAAAAGGGAATAACCGAAGGCGAATGTCATCATTAGAAACTCCATTAATTTTGAAAGTGTCGCACAAGTCTAGGAAATTTGCCAAGTGCGTGTTGGGGTTCTCATCCTGCAAACCATCAAACTGAACAAATTGCTGTATCATCTAAATCATGTTAGGTTTCAGTTCAAAATTGTTAGCAGTAACAACAGGTCTAACTATACTTGACTCATTTCCTGTAAAATTAGGTTTAGCATAATCATACATAGTACGAGGAGCAGGATTCTGATTTGCTAAATCAGCGGGTATGGCTGGCAGTAGCGGATTGTCTTGATTTTCAGCCATCTCTTCAGTAGTAGTTGAGATATCGTCCTCTTGCTCTTCCTCTGTGTATCTTAAGCTGCGCCTGATTTCTCGTCAGTTTCAACGAGCTGTACGATCAATTTCCTCGTCAGAAAGCAACGGTCTTGACGGGTTTCTTCTAGTCATACACTACAAGAACCTGCCAGGAGAAAGAAGAAGAAAGTTAGTAAAATAAAAATAGAAATAGAGTTAAATTGCAAGAAAAATAAATGGCTAAAATAATAAAAATTAAGTGTTCCTAATATTTCAGTTCCCTGGCAACGGCGCCAAAAACTTGATCGCGTGATTCGTAACAAGTAATAAATATTTATAATAAAGATCAAACCTAGACTAACTATTATCACGATGAAAAGGCAAGCGCACCTATCGAACAATAGTATAGTAATGGCAAGACCAGGATATCGTACCTAAGGGAACCAAAAGTACTAGTAATAACTATCTTTTTATTATTTAACCTAGGAATAAAAGGGTTTGTTTATTAAACTAATTATCTAAACTAATTAACTAATTTAATTAAAGTGAAGAGAAAATTTGGAAAAAGACTTGAAGAGAAGCAATTCATAAAGACGACACCCAAGGAGGAATCCACCTAGATTTCACTTGTTATCTGACTCTGAACCAGATGATTTATTCACTTGACTTGATCCGTGAGACTCCCTAACCATCATTATTATCTCTTTCGAGACTAATAACTCCCAACCTTCAGTTGAATTAATTGAAATCTCTTTCTAATTAAAACCCCTAGGGAAGCAGTAAATCGATCTATGGACTCCCATATTAGGTTTCACCCTAATTCGACAAAATCTCGAAACCCTATCTCTAGGTGTTCGATCAACTCTGCTTAATTATGCCAAATCTACTCTTAGGCAGGGTCTATTCCTCCTCTGCATAAGCACATTAAATCATGAGTCAATACTCGGAATATTAACTCAAGCATTAGAAACACATAATTAAGAACAAATCAAGTATTTATCATATAGTTCAGATAATAACAACAAGATCCATCATAGGTTTCATCCCCCTTAGGTATCTAAGGGGTTTAGTTCATAATGAAATAAGAGTACATCTCAAAAGTATAAAAATAACAAAACATGAAGAAAACTCTAAAACCCCTGAAGGGATTCTGAGAGAGATCTTCAATCTTGGAGTAGCTCTGACTTTTTGGGATGGATTATCTGGCTTCCTTCAAGTAATTCCTGGCGTGTGGTTCTCTATTCCAGAAAAGTTCTAGAAGCCCCCCTCAGTAGGTCATACTTAGGGTGTTTATATAGGTTTTGGATTGGCTTTCTTCTCCCCTAAGTATCCTTTTTCTGTGTAAAATACAACTATTTGAAAAAGGGACATGCCCGTGTGCCACAACCGTGTGACATGTTTGCCAGGCCGTGTTTGTTCCGCTAAATTTCACACGGCCGTGTGGGTCAATGGCCAAGCCGTGTGAATTGTGAAATCCTTGGACGACACAATCGACAGACACGGGCATGTGAGCAGCCCGTGTGGCAAGGTTTAGGCCGTGTGATCTTCTTGATTTGGTCTTTTTTGTCTCTTTTAAGCTCATTTTTGGCTCTTTTTGACTCTTGGTGCTCTCCTGAGTACAAAACATGAAATAACCGGATTAAGAGCACCAAAATCCACAAATCTAATAGTAAATATCTATAAATATGCTAAGTATTTGGGTAACAATATGTATAATTTGGCGTTTATCAATAGCTAGACTCTTACTCATACTGAACATTCTAAGAACTGACTAAACTCTTGCTCTGATACCAATAAATGTAACACCCCTTTCCCGAGACCGTCGCCGGAGTCGAGCACGAGGCATTACTAGACTTATCTTACTTGTTCGAGGCATAAAAAAATTACTTTTAAAAAAAATTAATTCGTTCACATTCATCCAATAAATTCCTAAAAAGGGACCTCGAAGCCCTAAAACTTGCAATTGGAACGGTTCGGGGCCAAACCAGGAACATAAAAAATTTTCAGATTACTTACACAAATCAAAATAATTTATTTCACTATTTATAATAAAACTATCCATCTGCGTAACAGTCACAAAATTAATTATGACTTGAGTTACGAAGCTCAAAATTTAAATCCATAAATTTTCCCTGAAACTAGACTCATATATATTCTTACCATATGTTTTCAAAATTTTTTTTTGTCCAATTAGTACAGTTTATTCATTAAATTTGCCCCTGTTTTGCAGTTCAGTAGACCTAACCTCTCTTCACTAAAAATTGTTTAGCTCATCATACAGAAATCAGATAATGTTTTCGTTTATTTCTAATGAAAATATACTCATTAAGGAATCTAGGCATATAAAATTTGACTTATAATTATTTTTGTACAATTTCTAGTGATTTTCGAAAGTTGGAACAGGGGATCACGAAGTCACTCTAAACCAGTCTTACAGAAATTTAAATATCTCAGAATATAGACTTCCTTTGCTTTCTCTGTTTCTTTCCTATGAAAATAGACTCAATAATATTTAATTATATATCTGATTCACCATTTAATTCCATTTTTAAAATTTTTAGTGATTTTTCACAACCACGTCACTGTTGCTTTTTCCTAACTGTTCCATATCCAACTCTTACTCTTTCATAGTTTCTTTGCATCAAACCTCATTTAGGCATACATAATACCAAAACATGTTCTTATTTTGCTATATCATAATCTAATATTTACCAAGTATTCACATACCACTCTTTAATCATATCATAAGGACATACACACAAAATAGCCAAGTCCCAATATATGCCATAACTTAAAGTATTTCTAGTCACAAAATACCAAGATAACTCGTTGACAGTGTGAGGCGATCTCCGACGTCCTTATGATTTTCTGAGTTGACTTTGCGATACTATAAAAAAGAGAGAAAAGAAAAGAAGTAAGCATAAAACTTAGTAAGTTTGCATGTAAATAAATAACAACATTCTAAATGAATTATCAAGATAACTTGAACCTTTCGAACATGGACTTATCTTACCTTCCCTTTTGTACACTCTTTGAATTTTTCGTTGAACCATTTGGAATACTAAGGATACACGGCTACCTTTCCTTTTTAAACTTACCATTGCCATATCTTGACATGGTCTTACGTGGTATCCTTGCCTTTGAACTCACCATTGCCATGCCCTGGTATGGTCTTACATGGGATCTTTGCCTTATAGTAGTTTATCAATGCCATGTCTTAACATGGTCTTACATGATTTCCTTGCCTTGTAAAACTTACCAATCCCATGCCTTGGCATGGTCTTACTTGGTATCCTTAAACCCTAATGTCATGACATTTGTATCCTACACATTCCTAAGGTTCAACCGGAACTTTTAAGTATCATTTCTCCGTCAATTCTTACTTGAATCATAAAGGAATAAATTTACAAAATAAATATATAGATGCTAAAAAATAACATCATTAATTATAAATAATAAAACATTGCATTTATTTACCGCAAACTTACCTCGATACAAAATACGATCAAATATTTTGATTTAGTCCTCAACCTTTTTCTTTCCTTGGTCTAACCCCAAATTTCATCCTTCTTGATCTATAATAGCAAATTTAACTTATTTAATATTCACATTTATCAAAACAGTCCTTAACTCTAACTTTGGCAAAATTACGATTTTGCCCCTAAACTTTTGCATATTTACTTTTTCCCCAAGGCTCGAAAATGAAACTTTATCCCTAATTCTTATGTTTTATGACATGCTGATTCATTTATTTACCTACGGCAACATCAAATTCCCACTCTAACATGTACTTATGACCATTAGGTATTTTTACCGATTATGTTGTTTTACTCGTTTTTGCTTAAAATCGCTTAGCTCAAGTCATTTAACATAATTTCAAGATTCATATTCTACCATAAAACATCAAAATAAACACATTTCACCTATAGGTGTTTTTCCAAATATGAACCCTTGGTTAAATTATTGCTAGAATAAGCTAAATCAAGTTACCGGGACTTCAAAAACGTAAAGAACATTAAAAACGGGGCTTGGAATCACTTACTATGAAGCTTGGAAGCTTGACAAAACCCTAGATATGAAGAACCCTTGAAATTTCGGCCTAATGAAGAAGATGGGCACATTTTGCCATCTTTTTCCCTTTTTTAATCTTTTAATTACCAAATGACTAAAATACCCTTCATTAAAACTTTAGTTATTTTTATCTATGTATGTCCATTTTTGTCCATAAAAACCTAATGGTCTAATTACCATTTAAGGACCTCTACTTCAATTATACTCTTCAATTTAATCCTTTAGCATCTAAAACTCATATTTATCAACTTTTGCAATTAAGCCCTAGTAGGCAAATTAAGCATTCTATCTATAAAATTTTCCATCGATACTCTAACACATGCATCTAATCACTCAGTAAATTATAAAAATTAATTTGAATAAAATTTTCTATCTTAGATTCGCGGTTTCACAACCACTGTTCTGTTTAAGCCCTATTTTGGGATGTTACACTTGAAGTGTCATTTTCCAACTAATGACATAATTCCCAAAAGTAAATAAGTAATCTGTGAAAGACCTTCTCAATCTAAGTCTCCTACATAATCAGGATCAATATATCTGACTAAACCCTTTTTAGTTCTTCCAAACTCTAAGCAGATGTTAGGAGTACCCTGTAAATATCTGAAAATCCAATTAACCGCATGTCAGTGTAACTTACCAGGATTGACCATGTATCGAATAGCGACACTAACAACATGTGAAATATTAGGATGAGTGCATACCATTGCATACATCAAACTTCCAACTGCTCTTGAATATGGTACTTTTGACTTGTACTTTTCATCTTCTTCATTTTGTGGGTTTAGGCTTTAGGGTTTAGGGTTTAGAGTTTAAAGTGTACAGCTAAAGGAGTACCTATCGTTTTGCATCTTGCATCTCAAACTGCTCAATGATCTTCTGGATATACCATTGTTGTGAAAAAATCAATTTCCTAAAATGTCTCTCTCAAAATTTCCATCCTCATAAATTTTTTTGCTGCACCTAAATCCTTCATCTTAAACTTAGATTTAAGCATGGTTTTAAGTCGATCAATTTCAAATGCATTCTTAGTTGCAATTAACATATCATCAACATAAAGCAACAAATATATAAAGAACCATCATCAAGACATTATAGCTAAACACAACTGTCATACTTACTTCGAGAAAAACCAATACTCAACATGAATGAGTCAAACTTTTTATACCACGACGGAGGAGACTGCTTTAACCGTACAAAAAAATTTGTAAGAGACAAACATGATATTCTTTACCTTCAAATTTGAAATCTTTCGGTTGTTGTATGTAAATGTCTTCCTCAAGGTCACCATGAAGAAAAGCAGTCTTTACATCTAACTGCTCTGACTCAAGATTATTTGATGCAACAAGGGCCAAAAGTGTCTGAATGGACATATGTTTCACAACGGGAGAGAAAACATCATGAGAATAAACTTCCTCCACTTGATTGTAGCTTTTTGCAACCAGTCTTGCCTTGTACCTAGTGTTGTCAGGACCCAAACCTTCCTTCTTTTTAAAAACTCATTTACAGCCAATGATTCTTTTATCTATAGGTGGTTTAACTAGCCTCCAAGTCTCGTTCTTTTAAAGTGGTTCCATCTCTTTTACCATTACAATAAGCCATTTGCTAGAATCGAAGGCTTGAACTGCCTCATAATAACACGAAGGATCAATTAAATTAATGCTTTCAGTAACACTCAGAGTAGAAGCCAGTTGGTTTTCTTCACAATATTTTTGTGGTTTTCGTATATATTGTCTTTTCCTATCTCGAACCAACTTATAATTAGTTAATTGAGATTGTGAGGGTAACTGTTGGTCAATGGAACCCTAAATAGATCCGAAATAGCTTCAAACTTTTAAGAATTAGAATTTTGTCGTGTTGTAGCGATTTCATGTGGCTCTTCGTCAAGACGAAACCTCTGCTCGTCGCGTCATTGCAACGTTGGGCATTTGCTCGTCTAGACGTCGCCCCCTATTTTGGATTTTTAATCCACTTTACTCGAGACACCTTGATTTGTTGTGGCTTTAAAAGTAAACGTCCCTCTTTTTTTTATTAAAACATGGAAAATTCATCAAACATAACATCTTTGCTAACGATTATTTTGTTAGATTTTGAACACCATAACTTAAAACCTTCAATGCCAGTAGAGTATCCTAGAAAGATGCATTTAACGACCCTTGGTTCGAGCTTTCCCTGGCTAACTTTAGCATTAGCAGGACAGCCAAAAATTCTAAGATTAGAATAACTGGGAGGATTACCTGACCATCTCTCATTTGGAACTTTACCGTTCAATGCTCGATGAGGAGATCGATTTACCAAATAAATTGCCAGGTTTAAGGCTTC
Organism: Gossypium anomalum; assembly: GCA_025698475.1. Lineage (NCBI taxonomy): Eukaryota > Viridiplantae > Streptophyta > Magnoliopsida > Malvales > Malvaceae > Gossypium > Gossypium anomalum. The sequence goes on from CM046963.1 coordinate 50,309,397, forward strand.
AGCCCGAAATTCCTTCCCTAAGCCTGCATTAGAAAGCATGCATCGAGCCTTTTTAAGCAAGGTTCTGTTCATTCTTTTTGCAACTCCGTTCTGCTATGGATTTCCAACAATGATTTGATGTCTTTCAATTCATTCTCGTTTGTAGAAATCATTAAACCCTGACGAACAGAACTCAAGACCATTATCCATTCTCAACCGTTTCACAGATATTTTGATTTGTTTTTCTAATAGTGTCTTCCACTGTTTGAAGATTTTAAAGACTTCGTTTTTCTGTTTCAAGAAATAAACCCAAAATTTTCTGGAGTGATCATCAATAGAAGTTAGGAAATATTTATTACCTCCTTTTTAGATGTTAGAAGATGGACCTCATAAATCAAAATGAATGTAATCTAGATTCCCTTTTGCTCCGTGCACTGCTGAATCGAAACTAACTCGGGTTTATTTCCAAAAACGTAATGCTCGCTGAAACCTAACTTACCAACTCTAGTGTCTTTGAGAATACCTTTATTGCACAAGACTGTCATACCTTTCTGACTCATATGACCCAGCCACATGTGCCAAAGTTTGGTTGAATCGGAATTGGTGGAGAAAGACACATTGTTTCGTCGTGACATCATGTTGATTCTCATCGAGATGTGGTGGCAATTTTGACTTTTCTTCGGTAATCACAGCCGCACCAATAACAGTTGACCCTTGCAGAATGTATAGGATGCCCTTTTTTTTGGCCTCTCATCATAAGAAGCTCCCCATGAGAAACTTTTAATCTATTTGACTCAATAACTATCCTGCAACCGTTAGAATCCAAAATTCCTAATGAGATAAGATTTTTCTTTAAATCGGGAACATACCTAACATCTGACAATGTCCAAATAATTCTATCATGTATCCTAATTTGTATTGTTCCAATTTTGAATATTTTATATAGAGAGTTATTCCCCATCAGCACAACTCCACCTTCAACTGAACAGTATGTGGAGAATTAGTCCCTATTGGGACACATGTGATAGGAGCGCCCTAAATTTAAGATCTATTCGGAAGTGAGATGAGAGCTTTCACTTGTTGACACTAATAAGAAATCATCACATCTATCCTCGGCTACACTAGCATCAGCAACTTTGGCTTTTTGTTTATCTTTCTCGTCGTTTTTGACATCCCTTTTGATTTTATTCTGAAGTTTCCAACATTCTACCTTAACGTGGGCCACCTTTTTACAATAGCTACAATATTTTTCAAGATTTCTAGATTTGGACCTTGGTTTAGACCTGTTTTGATCTGTCTTTCTAGTTTGTGTCTGCCTCTTGCAACTAGAATTGAGGCTTGCCCGTCTAATTTTTTGTTTGGGCCTAACTCATTGTCTAGTTTATCCTTGCTCAGAAGATTCCCCTTCACATCCTCGAACGGGAGATGATCTCTCCCATATATCAGAGTTTGCATGAAAAAATTATAAGAAGAGGGAAAATAGCATAACAATAACATAGTTTTATCCTCGTTAATAATCTCTTCTTCGAGATTCTTTAAGTGATTAAGAAGGTAACAAACTCACTAGTATGAGTTATAATGGACTCACCTTTGGCCATTTTGAACATGTAGAGAAGTTGTTTTAATACTAACCTGTTGGCCAAAGATTTTATCATATATAAGGCTTCCAATTTCTTCCATAACAAGGACAATATTTTCTCTTTCAAAACCTCCTATAACACATTATTCGTGAGGCATAATTGAATAGTGGATAGAGTCTTTTCATTTAGCTCTTCCCATTCTGATTGATCCATGTCACGTCCTAAAACCTAGCCTAGTAGTTTTGGGTTAGTAGAATAGGGTCATTAAACTAGGGGTTAAGTCAGCTATCGAAATTAGGGTCGTAAGTGAGTAGTTAAAGAATTAGAATGGCATATTCTAGCTTTTTATTTTATTAACTAGCTTAAAATGAAATTTAGTTTTGAGGTCTAATTTGAAAAAAATGGATTTTAATTAATTTAGGACCTTTTTGAAAAAGGGGAGAACATGGAGTGACCAAAAGGGCAAATTGCCAAATTTTTGAAATTAGTCTCCTACAAGGAGAAACCCACCGTCTTTCCTGTCTTCTCAAAAACCCAAATCATTCAAAAGTTTTCTAAAACCTAAAATCAATTTTTTTTATCAAAATCAATTCACTCCTTCAAATTTATTAACTCTCCAAACACCAAAACAACCCCCAATTTCAAACGAAAAACGTGTTTTCTTCCCAAAATTCATCATTGTTCTTCTTGAGTTAAAATATCGAATTAGAGTTGTAGATCATTGTTTTCGTTAAATCAAGGTAATATTTTGACTTTCTATGGTTAAATAAAAAATGTTGTTAATTCAAATCAAGTTTTAAACAATTATATTTAGATTTGGTTTTTTTAATGTATGTTTGGATTCAAAACTGGAAAATCTTAGAATCCTTAGTAAACTCGTGATTTCAAAGTGATTTTTGATTCATTCTAACCTAATTAGAAGGTATTTCACTTAAATTTGATAGTTCATAACTGAATTTTTAAGAATCAAGAATTTTTCCCTTTTACATGTTCTTGAAAGCTTAAATTTTTTGAAAAATTTAGGATCATGGATTTAGGTGAAATTAATGGTTTGGTTATGAAAGTAAACGATATTTAGGATGTTTAGAATCAAGATTAGGATGTTGATTGTGTTCAATGTTGTTTTTGATGAGTTTGGAATGTGTTTGTTATGTGTGTAAAGTGTCAGATAAATTGGAAGCCATTACGAGCAAGTCTAAAGGCAAGGAAAAGCTTGTTTGAGCTTTCCGCTTCTAAGTGGAAGCGTGATTGGTGAGTGTCCGGAGTCACTGTTGGTATGCACGATTAATAGTGTTAATCGAGAGCTTAGGGATAGCCTAAACCCCTATCCTAAGTTTCGAGTGTAAGCCTTTCTTATAACTTTTGTCTTGTTATGAAAGTATGCATATTGTATGTCGAATTGTTGAATGTGTACTAATGTGACAGGTAAAGTAAGTGAATATTGGTATGTGGTATGTGATAATCTAATTTTAATGCATTCATATGTGAACGAATATGTGATGACTCAATGAGTATAGTTGTGGCACTTAAAATGTAATTAAATGTGAATTTGATAAGTATGCATTGTGTATAAGTTTCTGATACAAATGGATGAATATGAACAATGATGATGTGCATTAAAGCAGTAATTAAAAATGTGTAATTGTGGATATTTTGGCCTAGTGGTCTATTGAAATCGTTGGATATAGTTGACATTCCATAGGATTGTGAGTACCCTCCCTTGTGTTTTGTGATTTGGGCATTGAGGCCTTAAGACAAATTGGAGGGATAAGGAAATGTCTAGCTAAGTTCCATTCACCGTGTTATGTTGTTGTCTTGGAGAGTGTTTAGCTTTATGCTACACTTATAGGATATGTTAAACTCTTTGAATCATTGGTGTGATCGAGATTTATTTATCCAATGTGTGGTGATAGAGCCTATTTTTATGTTTCATAATCTCAAGGTGCCAAATTATCATTAAATGACTTATATATGAGATATATTGTGTGTAAATGTATGTGAGAGTATATGATATTTTTATGGATTAATAAACCATGAACACATAATTTCAACTTGATTAGAATATGGTTGTAATGTGTGTAGTACGCTTTTGCTTAACCTTTGATGTTGTGTGTGCTTTGTGGTTATTCCGACATTCAATAAGCTTGTTTAAGCTCACACATTTCACATTAAAACCTTGCAGATAAGTAGCTTTTTTTATGTGATTGAAGCGGTGAAGGAAGTGATTTAAGCAATGCAATATTTTTTAATAGGTGGGTTTTTGCAATTCTTTTGAACTCACTGAATAAAGGCAATGTGGGTTAGAGTTTTAGTTTTGATTATCAACATTATTTTATTAATTCTATCTTGGTATTGGATTGACAGAATATAGATGTTGTTTTGGCCTTCGTTTGCAACTAAATTAATGATTGAGATTAAGGTTGATAACGCATGTTCGATATTCTTATTTAAATGTATGGATATGGCATGATAAATGTTTAAAGGGTGTTAATAAGTTCAGTTAAATTAGACTATAATTGTGTTTTGAGTAGAACATTGTTTTGAGCATGGATAACATTTTAACTTACGAATTTTTGGAATTTTTGGTAAATGTATTGATACTAGGGATACGAATATTGATACCTCGAAGTTGGGACATTTTAAAATCCAACTTTGGTATTGATACCCATATACGAGTATTGATACTCGTGATAAAAATATCGATACCTGCTCATACGGTATTAGTACCTATGTGGTTTTTTGAGATTTATTAGAAATGAACCTTAATTATGGTTAAAATTATTTCTATTGTCGTTTAAATGTTTAAATTAGCGACGAACTTTTCTTTAAATGTTAATTTTAGTAGTCGTTGATCTTATTCAAAATCGTATATGCTTGTGATTAAGTTCTGTTGATTGATGTAGCATCCTATAACTCAGGTTCGGCGACTGGACCGGGTGAGGGGTGTTACAATCCATATCTGCGAGCTTTTTCCCTATAATGACCTTTTTCAGACTGTTTTGAACCAGAATTGCCATCATCCAAACTTGCCACAAACTAAAATTTGCAATTCCATCAAACTTCTCAATATCAAACATTGACACTTCCATTTCTAAATAGGTTGGCTGTGGAAATCGAACTAGCTCAATTACCAATTTGTAAGAGATAAACCCGATTAAACAAGGAACAGAGTGAAGAAAGTAAGAATTGAAAAGATCGAACACACAAATTGTACGTGGAAAAACTCCTCAAAAGAGGATAAAAAACATGGGCAAAAAGGGATTTCATTATAATAAAGGAAAGTACAAAAGATGGAGAGAATTAAAAGAAAAACTTGAAGCCCTACAAGAAAAAACCCTTCAGAACAAAGAATAAAATTATCACAATCTAAATATTTTTTGTTGTGTAAAACCTAAAGCAACTAAGACCTATTTATAGGCTGAAATTTGTAGCATATATGACTACAACAACTCTAGGTTAATTAGAGTTTAAGTGGGAAACTAAAAAATAAAGTTTAACTAGGATAAGAAAAGCCAATATAAATTTTAGTCAAAATAAAAGGCAGTCTCCCGCACAAATGAATAAATCTAATTTGATACAAATAAACAGGTTTATAAATTTCTTGGCGCAAAAAAGTTTAAAATCTTTGGAGCAGCTGAGCAATAGGGGGCTATAGGGATAAAGATTATAAGTGTGAATTTTGCTTTTGGTGATTTTAACCTTCTTCGAAGACAATTGGTTTTATAGATTTTTTTACACATAATAATAATAATAATAATAATAATAATAATAATAATAATAATAATAATAATAATTGGGTGTTTGAGTGGTTAAGGATGAAAGGTTAAAATGTTAAGGCCAATGTTTGAATCTTGACTTAGTTTTGGGGATATTTTTTTAAAACTGTTCAAATGAAGACTTGAAAGGAAATCGTGAAAGAAAAAGTTGAGAAAATCGAGTATTGTGTTAATAATGTATTATAAAGAAAAAAAAAAGAATAGAGTAAAAGAACAAGATATAGAAGAATATAGAGAGAAGTAATTATTTTATTAATTAATGAGGATATATACAATGTTCTCCAAAGTCTATATTTATAAACATAAGAAGTATAAATTACATCTAATCCTAATAAACATTAGAGTTCTAGAGTATAACAAACTTCTTATTCTAATAGACATCCACTTCTATAATAATAAAATATTTATAACACATACTAAAAATATAAACGAAGAAGAAAAGATTTAGTAAGGTTAATTTGTGTATATATGCTGGAAAAAAACTTAATTAAGAAACTATGCTGAAATCATAAAAATTTATCGATCTATGCTATTTTTGGAGAGAGAAAGGAAAAAGTGCATTGTAGGACGCGTTTTCACTTTGCTAAAAATTGGTTTTTTCTTGCGGCTGGAAATTAGAAGTTTATATTTTTATTTTTATCCGTATTTAAGATAAACATGATTATAGTTTTAAGGAATGTTTGAATTTATGATGGTCTCGTGGAGTTAGGTGACCTACAAATTTCATCTACCATGTGAGTATGGAGCCATCTCCAGGGAAGTCGGATCGAGTTGCAACTCAAGGTCCTAGTTGACGGTGATTATATGATATGGGGTTGAAGTGTATCTAGCGCTTCAAGTTTACAAAGGTTATGTTGTTAAGGGATGAAGCATAAATGGGGTCGTAGTTGATGGTGGTTATGCTGGCACAACAACGAGTTTCTCATTAGAAGAGGATGCTTTATGAAACTTAAACATAAATACGATGAAGTAAAATGTAGTGGTGTTTCAGTACAACTAAGTAATGCATCTTATCCACCACCATCAAAGGCGGTGACCCCATTATTGTAACACCCCTAACCCATATCTGTCGCCAGAATAGGGTTATAGAGTATTACTAGAATTTACAAAACAAATACAATTAATACATGTCTTTTACTATTCATATCCAAATCAAGTTATAATTGAATCACATTATCCCTTAAATGGACCCTCGAGGTCCTATTTATACATTAGAAACAAGCAGGGACTAAATCAGGAACTCTGAGAATTTTTCGGGAAATTTCAAATTTTTTCTTAGGTGCAGAGGACACACACTCGTGTGGTCAGGCCGTGTGAGTGACATGCCCATGTCTTAGGCCGTATGGGTATTCAATGTGAAGCACACAGTTGTGTCGAAGCCCGTGTTCAAATTAGGGTAGCTACTGACTTGGGTCACACGGCCAACCACACGCCTGTGTGTTAGGCCATGTCGATAATTTGATTTTCAAAAATAGGTGCAGGATTTACACGGCCAAGACACAAACCCGTGTGTTGGGCCATGTGTTTTACACGGCTAAGATGCACGCCCGTGCCTTTGCCTGTGAGACCAATTCTGAGCATTCTGTTTCTCAATTTTTAAGATGCAGGGGACACACGACCAAACCACACGCTCGTGTGCATGGCCATGTGTTACACATTATTGAGACACACGCCCGTGTGGACAAAATAAGGCCATTTCCTAGCCTTATTTCTCACCCAAATTTTACCTTGTACCTACATTAACATTTTAACACATTTCCAAACCAATTCAAAACATTTAAATCAGGCCAACATTAACATTATACATGATATATCATCACATGCATTCAAACTTACCTTTTTATAGACATATATGTTTACCATAATTCAATATAATCAAACCAAGCACACTTATATTAACCATACTATAACCTCAAATATATATATGCATTCACTAAAATACCATTACTAGCCATTCCAATGGCTAGATTTCAAACAACCATTTACATGCCAACATTGGCCAAGTTAGCCTATACATGCCATTATAACAAAATAATTTTTCTATTTATACCAAAACGAGTTGAAGGATAGTGTGATGATGCTCCGACCAATTCCAACCTTTACAAGCTTCCGAGTACTATGAAACAGAGAAAAGAAAATTGAGTAAGAATTTCAAATGCTTAGTAAGTTTGTATAACAAGAATTTAACTTACCATATATTTACATTTAAGATAAGCACACAAAAATGCATCCAAGCAATTTGGCTAATAGCCTAAAACACACAACTTCACCAATCATGTTAGTCAAGTAATTCATATAATATCAAGAACATGGATGAGCTTATCATTTAATGACTTTCATATACATATACTTTCCATATCATTATTCCATATTACATTTACATTTCCATGACAAATCATTTCAAGTTCAGTTTAGCCATGTCAGAACTTTACCCATTGAATTTATTTGAAATATCAATGGATACGCTCATGTAGTACACTTAAAGTGTACAAAACTGAAATCCGTCAATTCATATCTAGGGGTACCCAAATAGGGCACATAATCAGGAAGCACTCTCTCGAACAATATAACAAGATGCTCATGTGAGCCATGTAACAGGAAGCTTATCCGAGCTATAACAGGAAATTCATAAGAGTTTAAAACAGGAAGCTTATTAAGCTTAATAGGCAACTCCGAAGAGCTATTATCAGGGAGCTTCGGATAGCCATATAATAGGATGTTCAAGTGAGCCTTGCTAGGAAGCTCACAAAGAGCCTATATCACGACGCTCATAAAGAGCCGCGTTTATGTCCGCAATATATGTAGGATCACAACCGATCATATAACAGGATGCTCACAAAGAGCTACGGTAGTTTGCAACACATGCAGGATTACTACCGATCAGGATGCTCACAGGAACCATGTAACAGAAAGCTCGAGAGGGCTTATAACAGGAATCTTATAAGAGCTATGGTGTGTCTGTAACATATGCAAGACTACAACCAATCAGGAAACTTGTATCCATTGAATTTCATTTATTCAAACAAGACTTATCATTTATCGGGCATTATCGAAAATGTATTCAATTTTCATATGCATGAAAACTACATGATTCTCATACACAACATTAAATTCAAGTGTATAAATGTACAAATTTAACATTATGTTTGGTTGGGTGTAATAGGAATAGATTACAGCCCAATTCAATGGACCCACCACCAAACCAATGTTTGGTTGGCTGTAATGCCATTACAGCCTTATTCAATTCAGCCTCTATTCCCACTAAACACACTGAATAGCATTCGGAGCCTTACCCACAGAATAGCCATTCAGAGTGTCTCAGTTTCAATTTTACCCTTCTCCCTTCCTCACGTCTGAAGCCTCTTCTCTTTTTCATTCTTTTTCCCATTTCCTTTCAGCCTTCTTGTTACGGTTTCGATCGAAGAATAGGCAGCTATTGAATCCACTGCTAGAATGGAAGAATCCCCTGCACATGAAAAAGGATGTGACGGTTGGTTTAGGCTTTCTTTGGCCTGACTGATCGAAGGTGTGGTAGACCAGGCCGCTTTCTCTTCTGTCTCTTCTCTAATTCTTCTTGCATTTCTTTCTTCGAGAGTGGTGCTGCGAGATCAACCACGGGTTCAATTGACTCGTCTCTTCTGAGGTGCGCTGCGTTGATAGGTCGTCGCAAGAAATTTCGGTATGACTTGTGTTTCTTGTTTGTTTGGAAGTATGCTTTATTGTTTGTTTGGTTTATGGCTGTAGGGAACCTTTGTTGAAGGAGTAAAAGAAGAAGTTGTGTTTCTGTGGTTCTTTTTTTATTTGCTTGGTTGACAGTGGTGATTAGCAGAACCACTTAGGTTGTTGATGGTATTTAGGCAAACGTATTAGTGATCCTCTCATCGTCCGTATGTGTATGCACGAGTCATGACTGAATTTAATGCTCAGTGAACAGTGATAATTTGATTGGACTGGATAATGGTTGTTCATTGAATTTAGGCAATTGGGGTTTTTTTTTTTTTTGGTTTCATATACATTTTCATGTGTACATGTATGATGTAATTTTCAAGGCTACATGCCTTCATCCGTGCGTGTAAGAAGAATCTGTATTTGCTTTGTTTATTGGTAAATAGACAGCGCTGAGGATTGGGTTTATGTTAGAATAGTTCAATAGTTTCAAATTTTGGTTATTGTTACTGTAACCATATTCATCCTTAAAGTTTCAACCTTTCAGGAATTTGAATTAGGGTTTTGATATTTCCCAAAATTATCTAAAAAAGGAAAATGAATTTGGGGGATTTGCACAAGGTCTGGGAAATCAAAGCATTGAAGAGGAAACCTAGAGAAGAAGAAGCTAAAAAAATCTTAGAGAAAATAGCCAAACAAGTTCAACCCATTATGCGTAAGCATAAATAGAGGGTCAAGCTCCTCTAATTCTCGGTATATCTTTATCAATTTTATTCATTTTTGTATCTTTTATTCTGTTAAAGAGAATGATTTTTTTCTTCAATTGTGCTAAATTATTTTTCTTCAATTATGATTGATGGAAGAATGGGTATTTACTGGTTATACTCTTTGAAATTCAAGCGCTTTTTTTTTTTATGGCATTGAGATGTGTTTTATCAATTCAAGCATGATCTTTGAAGGCAAATAATGCATTGAAAGAATTGTAAAGTGTTTGCATGCTTTGAGTTATCATACTAGGAGTTACTTTGGCTTGACTTTCAAAAATTATCTGAATTTAGTTTTGATTTTTTTTCATATTGGTAGTCAGAATAATCCCGACTTTGCTTGGGTGAATGTGGAGCTGGCATCCACATGAAGTTAAGGCTACAAAGATCGAACAAGGGATTGGGATTTTTATCCCTTCGATCAAGTTCTTGATACAATGCTTCACGAGCTTTGCCATAATAGTCATGGTCCTCATAATGTTAGTTTTTACAAGCTCTGGGATGAGCTTAGAAAGGTCCATTTCCATTCTTTTAGATAGTCCCTAATCATCATTTTCCAGTGCCAAATGCTGTTTCATGGATGGTTCATGTCTATATTACTAATTTTCCTGTTAAGACTTGTTTAAGTTTGTGCTATTGTGTTAGAACCATATAAGCCCATCAAATGAAAGATTCTAGCGTGTGAGGATCAAATCATTAAGAAAGCATTAGTAGGTGTGACTGGAGGTTCTTAGGATGTGCCTATATATGGATTCACGATTAAACATTATCTATGTGGAAAAGGGAGAGCTTATGTTAGTTGAATAATTTGTGGATTTAACTACCCCTCCTGTATCTAGATCTTCTATCAATGAAGGTGCCAAATCTCCTAAACGAAGTTGTAAATCCAATAACCTTATACCTCACCAATCTAGTTCAAGTGCCACTTCTTCTTCCCCCATGCTTAATGATGATTCTCCAGAAAATCAAGGAGTAACTGCGGTATGGGAGTGCCAATCATGCACTTTATTGAATCCAGTAAGTGTTTCATGCACCAATATCATTTCATTCAAATACTTTGCTTAAATGGATATCATATTGTTTAACACATATGTTCATGTTTTATATTGAATTTATGTGCTGAAACATTTTGATATTTATATTGATAATGTTCACGCTAGCATGCTTGGTCCTGTTTTTGAGTTGTATATCCTTATCCTGTATGGTATTTGGCCCACATATTTTTCACTTTGGTTGTTCTTAATAATCATGAATTTGTGCTTTTTTAGCTCCATAGGCCATGATATATTAATATTGGTATGAACCATGTTTGGTTTTTTTTTTTTTTTCTGATGAGAGATGCTTTGTGTTACTTGTTTGCCTTCTGAACTGGAAAAATATATATATATATATATATATATATATATATATATATATATTTAATTCCCCTCTTGGAAACTTACTTTTTATATCATTAATGTGAAAACATTGCAGCCATTAGCCCCAATATGCAAGCTTTGCTGTACGGAAAGGCCCAGAGACATTGGCACCAAGTACAAAATTTGGTCCTGCAGGTTTTGCATCTTGGAAAACGGTGTGAAACTGGATAAATGCTCAGCATGTGACCAATGGAGATATTCACATGGTGCTCCTATATCAACTCCAGCTCCCAATGTTGGCACATGAGAAGTAATATCTCATCAATGCCAATTTGCTTCATCTTACTCAAGTCGGTTGATTTTTCCTTGTTACTGCTCGTGTTACAAATGATATGGAGCATTTTCAACAGTTGTTTTGGTTGCTTATTACAATGCCCTTTTTTGTCTTGGCAGCCCGTTTTTTATTCATCTTTTGGATGCTATTAAAATGTTCTATTGATCAGAGTGATGAGGGGCGGATCTGGGTAGAATCACATTTTGGGGCAAACTGATGATGTTATTTCGTAATCTTTTCAATGTAAATACCAGCTCCTACCATACACTCATTTGTTGTCTTATTTATGGACAGTTTCTCTTTTCTTCCCCCTTTTTTTTTGGTGGCTGAATTAAATATGAGAACTATGGGAAACTGAATAGAATATTTAAGGATATCAAGTTATCTCATTAACGCATTACTTTAACCTAGGGATGGATTGCAAAACCTCTGCACATTCAATCATGTCCTTCTACAATGGTGATTTCTAGATAAAAAATATTGTAGTATTCCAATCTTATAGTGAATGATTTCTAGAGAAAAAATAATTGTATTATCTCATTAATGATTTTTAGAGAAAAAAATATTGTAGTATTCCAATCTTGAAAATTATTAGAGGAACATTCCCAAGAACATATGAATAAGAACATATGAATATTATGTTTGGATGTGAAATATAATTCTCAAGTTATTTATTATTTATTATATTTTATTTTTTATTGTAGAATAATCAAATTATTTGTTTCGCTAATGATATTTTAGCACATTATGCGATTATGATTTAAAAATAATAAAGTAGATTATATATTATTTTTACAGTATTATATATTATGATTTTTTAATTCATATAATAATAATTTTATTAGTAATTTTATTAAATTATATTTAGTAATAATTATGTTAAAATATGATTAAATTATTTATTATTTTTATTAAATTATTATTAATAATAATCTTATTAAACTTTAATAATAATAACAATAATCATCCACCTAAAAAAACTTACGCTAAGGATATTTTGGTCATTTTAGTTTTTTCTTATTCTATTACAACATCATTCCATTCAACCAAAAGCGGTTGAATTATCGATTCTGACTCTATTCCATTACTGACTCTATTCAATTCTGACTTTATTCCATTACAGTGAACCAAACGTAGTGTAAGTTTCACGAACTTACCTCGTCACTTGTTCGTATACGAAAATCTACTAATCTGACACTTTTTGTTTTCCTCGATCCAACTCAGTATTAGGTCTTTCCGGATCTATATAAATGAATTTAACGTTAATTTAATCCATTTCATACTCAATTTAATTCAATTCACATCGTAGGCAAAATTACCATTTTGCCCCTATACTTTGCATAAATGACAATTTCATCCCTAGGCTCAGAAAATGAAATTCATGCAATTTAATCCTTATTCCAAGCCTAACCAATTTTTACATATAACATTTATAGCACATATATTTCATAAAAATTAGAAATTTTCCATGAATTTTACATCCTTACAATTTAGTCCGTAAATCACAATTTCATGAAAATTCACTTTACAATTTATCTATCAACAACCTTTCATTTTCTACCATAAATTTCAAAATTTCAGCATATTCATCCATGAAAAATTTTAATACTTTGATAAATTTACAAATTGATCCCAAAATAGATAGATTATGTTATTCCGATCTCAAAAATATAAAAATTACTAAAAACGAGACATGAGTACTTACCTAATTAAGCTTGCTTGATATGCCTTCTCTTTCCTAGGGTTTCCATAGAAAATTTGGGGAAGAAGATGATATAAAATGATGATATTAAACATTTATTTTATTTAGCATCTTTTGTTTATTTCAATTTCCACTTTAGTCCTTTTTTTTTTCTAAATTTCCATGGATGAATCATCAAAAATATCTACTAACTTTTCTTAATGGTCTAATTACCATATAAGGATCTCAAATTTTTAATTCGATAGCTATTTGATACTTATAGCTACTAGAACTAAAATTTTACATTTTATGCAATTTGGTCCTTTCTATAATTAAACATGAAATCGGTGAAATTTTCTTATCAAAATTTTCATATGTCTTTCCTATCATAATGCAGACCATGCAATATTATTAAAATAAATTTTCTTTCTATCTCAGATTTGTGATCCCGAAACCACTGTTCTGATTTCACTAAAAAGGGGCTATTACAATTATTATAACCTTTGACCGAAGTGGGGTGTAACAAGTTATACTAACAAGGTCACCACCTTCAGTGGTGGTGGAAAACATGAATAACTCAATTATACTGGAAAGCCCCTTACGTTTTCCTTCCTCGCACCTATGTTTGAGTTTTATGAAACATGCTCTTCTGACGAGAAGACTCGTTGTCGTGCCCACATTAGCGTCGTCAACTACGGCCCCATTTATGTATAATCCCTTGACATCATAACCTTTGTAAACTTGAAGCCTTAGTTACACTTCAACCCAAGATGGTATAATCACCGCCAACTTGGACCTCGAGTTACAAAGCCATCTCAGCTTCTCAGGTGATTATCATAGTTTTGTAAACGTTATGGAGCTTGGTTACTCGGCCTAGATGTTATGGACGAATCGTGAAGGTCACATCTAACACCTAAACAATGATACTACTATATTGCTGGTTAAAAACCTTACTAATGCTCTCTTTTAATAAAATCATGGTCACCTTTTTTAATTTGGGAAAACATTCATTAATTAGTCCAACCTTTATTAAGTCAAGTTAGTAATATTGGCGTGGTTTTAGACAAGCAAACTCTTTGCCCACCTTTGCTTTTGAAAAAAACTTCGTTTATCTTGACTGTAGCGGAAAAACTGAATAAAACCCAATTATTAATTAAGCAAGTAACATGTTTAATCCAATTTCAGTATATAATAAATCATTCTCATGTGTGAAGCTATGCATGCATGAAAAATCCCCAAAACAGAAATAGTCCTAAACCACAGTTCAAAATGCTTTACAGTCCAAAAACCAAATAAAATTAAGGAATTTTAAATAAAACAAAAATAAAAAAAATAGTTTGAAATCGAGCCCGAAATCTTCCGTATGTTCGCATGCATAGTTTGGTACTAATTCCATTCATTACTTGAGTAGTTTGAAGTAATGGGGTGAGCTAACTAGCTCAGTGTGAGTCTAAACTTTAAGCGTATGTTTAAGCATTCACATGTAGAACCATAAATCACAATCAAATAACTGTAAACTGAAAAATATATAGGATTTTTCCTATGCAATTTATCAGCTTTTTATTTAAATTATTTGTTAAAACTAAGTAATTCTTTAATAAATTAATGAAATATGAGAAAATATGAAATTAGAACATAGAAATGATTAAAATGTGATTTTATGCTTTACTATATAGTTTTCACGCATAAAATGGCTTATTTTATATCTATTTGAACATATTATATCTTTAAGACATAAAATGGGCCATGCATGATTAAATTAAATAATTCATTTTAAAATATTTCATTAATAATTTGAGTTTTAATTAATTATTTATTTTATTCTTTGGTCCTTTAATTTAGTGATTTATTTTGGATAGGTTTGATAGCTTTGTTGGATTGCAAAAATCGTCCAAATTGAAAACCAAGTTAACCCAATTTCAGCTACACATGGCTGTCCACATAACCACTTTTTGGTTTAATTACACAATGTCCTTGCAATGTTGAAGAAATTAGTGATTTGCCCGAAGATTTACATTTGACCGAGTCTCAGTCCTGAGTTGTTATGGCATTTAAATTACTTAAAAATCAAGCAAAATTCAACTCAAAATCCACTAATCATGGCCGACCACTCGTTGAAGAAGCTTGAAGAGACTAAACCTCTCTATTTTTAGTAAACTACTCTCCTCTCTTCATCTATAAATAAGACTTCATTTCACCATTCCTAATCATCCTTCATCCCTCATCATTCTCTCTTTTCTCTCAATTCTCTTTAGCATTTTCCATTCCCCACGTTTAGCATCATCTCTTCATAGAGATTTTAGCAATTAAGCATCTTAAGGAGCCCTTGGTCGGCCGCCTTGGAGAGCCATCAGCAAAGGAGCAAAGCGAAGGAGCAAAGGAGCCTCGTCGGTCAGAGTCTTGGGTGACAGCCACTTTGATTTGGATTTAATCTTTCTTTTCTTTGATTTAATCTGAAAATGTTTGCTATGTGTTCTTTGTTCTTGTTACAACAATGTTAACTTAATTTTATTTAAGCTAGGATGATTGCTTTGATTAAGTAATATTTATTTGATTCATAGTTATAATATTTGTGCCTCAATCGATCATGTTTTCAATTAAAATCAAGTTTGTATTTCATTCATATGTGATTGAAATGCACCTGAATTAGATTAGCGATCCTAACTAGACGACGGCTAGTGGACACATAATTGAAATGTGCATGCTCAATTTAGATCTTAACTCGATCAAATTGCAGGTTGCATAACAACTCTAACCAAGCTCTGTTATTTGCATAGTTGTTAGATTTGTGTGATTACACTATTTCAAACCTAACACGTCCCTGTTACCTCACACGAATGCTAAGAAACCCTTAGTAAATAAGGATCAGTAAAATGCATATTTACTAATAAAGGATTCTAAAACGACCTAATGTGGTTTCGAAACTCATGAAGGATCGAGTTGCCATGGAATGTTTTTTTGAATGTTATTAAGCATGTTGATAATAAATTGAGTTTAATTAAAGTAATTGTCCTAGTTTATTTATGTTATAATTGTTGCAAATTGTGTTCAATTTTGCTAAAATCTATTTCATTCATATAGTTTTCATATTTAGGATAATTTGCATTGGGGATCATTGCATTTAGTTTAATATATTTAATTTTAATCATCACTTCTCAATCATATTGTGTTTTTATTTACCAAGTTGTTAATATAATTTTACAATTAAGTGATTTAACACAAATACAATCCCTATGGAGACGATAACTCGATACTTACTTATTACTTGATAATGACTGTGTACACTTACACAAACCTATGAGTTAGAAGTTTTTAGCGTCGTTGCCGGGGATTGTTAACTGTTGCCATAGTCTTTTTTTTGTGAAATTATTTACTTCCAATTTGGTTTATTTCTAACATTACTAACTTATTCTTTTTAATTTTGTGATTTTCTTTTTAAGTGTTTTTGAGCATAGATCAGATTATTGATTTACTCCTTGTAGACCCTAAAATTGAGCGAACTTTCAGACAAAGAAGACGTGAACAAAAAACTCAAAGACAAGTCGAGATGGACTTTGGAAATTAGAATCAAGACCAAGATAATGAAGCCGGTCGTGTACGAAATCCCATCCTCATTGCTGATTATAGGGATTGATGCATCAGACAATATGCTGTGCCACTTTTCAGTAAGTTAAATCTAGGAATTAGAAGACCAGATATTGAGGCAACCTAATTTGAATTGAAACAGTGATGTTTCAAATGCTCCAAATGGTGGGCCAATTCAGTGGTATGCCCATGGAGGATCCACATTTCCATCTTTGATTGTTTATGGAGGTGAGTGATTCATTCAAGATAGCCAGTGTGATTGAAGATGTATTATAAGGTTGAAGTTGTTTCTATACTCGTTGGGAGATCGAGCATGAGCATGGCTCAATTCATTGCCACCAAGTTTCATATCTACATGGCAAGAATTAGCAGAGAGATTTTTGGTTAAGTATTTCTTACCTAGGAAAAATGCTAAGTTGAGGAACGAGATCACAACTTTCTAACAATTAGATGACAAGTCTTTGTATGAGACTTGGGAGCGATTCAAGGAGTTACTTAGTAAGTGTCCTCATCATGGGATTCCTCATTGCATCTAGTTGGAGACATTCTATAATGGTCTCAATGCACATACAAGATTGATGGTAGATGTTTCTGCGAATGGTGCAATTTTGTCTAAGTCTTATAATGAGGCTTATGAGATCATCGAGAGGATCATGAGTAATAACTATCAATGGCCAACAAATCAAATAGCTTTAGGAAGACGTGTAACCGGAGTTCATGAAGTTGATGCCCTCACTTCGTTTTCAACTTAGGTATCGTCTATTTCCTCTATGTTAAAACAGTTTACTGCTAATAGTGCTAATAATTTTGCAGCTCAGCCACCAAGTCTGTTTGAAGTAGTTTCCTGTGTAAACTGTGGGAAAGGTCATTCTTTTGAGAATTTTCCATCAAATCCCAAGTCAGTGTACTATGTGGGGAACCAACATCAAAATAGGAGTGGACAAGGACCTTAGTCTAACTTCTACAATCCTCCATGGCGTAATCATTATAATTTTTCTTAGAGCAACCAAGTAAATGGACCGAACAGTACTTATTGCAGCATAGACCCAACCAATCTCAAGGGTTTAATCAGCAACCTCTAAAAGCAACCTCAAGCTGAGGCATCAAATAGTTTGGAGAACTTGTTGAAAGTATACATGGCAAAGAATGACGCTTTGATCCAAAGCCAAGCAGTAACATTGAAAAATTTGGAAAACCAAATGGGTCAATTAACTGCGGAGCTTCGTAATAGACCGCAAGGAACCTTGCCGAGCAATACTGAGAATCCAAAAAATTTGGGTAAAGAACATATCAAGGCAGTGTCATTGTAAAGTGGTAAAATTTTGGAACCCTGATTTATTGTATTGAAGATAAGCCCGTTGAGAAGAATCAACCAGCTGTTGAAATTCCTACACCAAAAGAGTCAGAATTTGCAAAGATTGACAAGGAAAATCCTAAATTAGTGAATTTAGATACTTTAACATCTTCTTTGGATGCAGATTTACCTATTCAAAAGGGTTATTCGATTCAACCGAAAGTTTCATCACCTTCATATTCGCAAAGATTGCAGCAACACAAGCAGAAGTAGGAGGTACAGTTCAAGAAGTTTTTGGATGTTCTGAAGCAGTTACACAGCAATATTCCGTTGGTGGAGGCTTTTGAACAAATGCCAAATTATGTGAAGTTTATGAAGGATATACTGTCCAAGAAGAAATGACTAAGTGAGTATGATACTGTTGCCTTGACAAAGGAGTGTAGTGCATTCTTGCAGAACAAACTGCCACCTAAATTGAAAGACCCGGGAAGCTTTACTATACCTTGTAACATTGACG
The DNA here is from genome assembly GCA_025698475.1 of Gossypium anomalum. Taxonomy (NCBI): domain Eukaryota; kingdom Viridiplantae; phylum Streptophyta; class Magnoliopsida; order Malvales; family Malvaceae; genus Gossypium; species Gossypium anomalum. The sequence continues at coordinate 50,327,931 of CM046963.1, forward strand.
AATCTTACTGTGGTAGAGCTTTGTGTGATTTAGGAGCGAGTATCAACTTGATGCCTAAGTCTATTTTGAAAATGCTGAGGATAGGTGAAGTAAGACCTACAACTGTGACGCTTCAGCTAGCGGATCGATCTTTAGCATATCCCGAGGGAAAGATCGAGGATGTTTTGGTAAGAGTCGATAAATTTATTTTTCCTGCTAATTTCATTTTCTTAGATTTTGAAATAGATAAAAAAGTGCCGATCATCTTTGGGAGACCTTTCTTAGCCACGTGAAGAATGTTAATTGATGTCTAGAAAGGTGAACTCACCATGCGAGTTCAAGACGATCAGGTAACCTTTAACATTTTTAAAGCGATGAAATTTCCCGATCTAACAAAAAAGTGTTCAGTTATGGAAGAGATAGAAACCATGGTTTCTATGGAAAGTAATTTTGAAGAAGATCTATTAGAGAAAGCCTTAGATCTTGACCCTTTAAAGGATGAAGGAGGTGAAGAAAACATGGCTTTGATGGAAGCCAGTCCAATAAATTTTATTCAATCCACACGGTTTGAAGCATTAGAGTTAGAAGTCAGAGAATTTATGCAACCCAAGTTGTCAATTGAAGAACCACCTAAACTGGAACTCAAGGTACTTCCTTCCCATTTGAAATACACTTATTTAGGTGATTGTTCCACTTTGCCTGCGATTATTTTAGCAGAACTGACAAAAGACCAAGAGGAGAAACTAATTGTTATTCTGAAGGAATTTAAAAATGCAATTGGTTGGACCATAGCTGATATTCGAGGTATAAGTCCTTTTTGCATGCATAAAATTATTTTAGAAGAAGGTGAAAGAGCTCAAATTGATGGCAAAGGAGGCTCAATCCTATTATGAAAGAAGTTTTGAGAAATGAAGAGATCAAATTGTTAGATGCAGGAATCATCTATCCTATTTCAGATAGTTTGTGAGTAAGTAAGTTCGGTGCAGTGTATGTCGAAGAAATATGGAATCATGATTGTTCAAAATGAGTTTAACGAGTTGATTCCAATGAGAACTGTTACTGGTTGGAGAATTTGTATTGATTACAGGAAGTTGAATAAAGCCACTCGGAAAGACCATTTTTTGTTGCCTTTTATGGATCAGATGTTAGATCGATTGACAGGTAATGAATTCTATTATTTTTTATATGGCTATTCGAGATATAACCAAATATTTGTAGCTTCGAAGGACCAATATAAAACAACCTTTACTTGTCCATACAGTACGTTTGCTTTTAGGCGAATACCTTTTGGTTTATGCAATGCACCTCCAACATTTCAACGATGCATGATGGCAATATTCACTGATATGGTTGAAAATTTTGTTGAGGTTTTCATGGATGATTTTTCTGTTTTTGGTAACACTTAAGATATTTGTTTGAGTAATTTGGCTAAGGTACTGAAGAGATGCAAAGAGACGAATCTTGTCCTTAACTGGGAAAAATGCCATTTTATGGTTAAGGAAGGGATTGTCTTAGGGCATAAAATCTCAAAGAGAGGAATTGAAGTTGATAAAGCAAAGGTGGACGTAATTGAAAGATTACCAACCCCAATTAATGTGAAAAGAGTCAGAAGTTTCTTAGGCCATGTCGGTTTTTATCGAAGGTTTATCAAATATTTCTTGAAAATTTATAAACCGTTGTGTTTGTTGTTAGAGAAAGATATAGTGTTTGATTTCAACAAAGCATGTTTGGAAGCTTTTGAAGATCTAAAAAAAGGGTTAATCTCAGGTCCAATAATCGTTACACCTGATTGGAACTCACCTTTTAAGTTGATGTGCGATGCAAGTGATTATGTCGTTGTAGCTGTGATGAGTCAAAAAAGAAACAAAGTGTTTCACCCTATTTTCTATGCAAGTAGAATTTTGACAGAAGCCCAACTCAATTATACGGTAACTGAAAAGGAACTTTTTGTTATAGTTTTTGCTTTTGACAAATTTTGCTCATATCTTATACGTACCAAAGTTATAGTATTTACTAACCATGTGGCCATTAAATACTTTCTCACGAAGAAAGATGCAAAACCGAGGCTAATTCGTTGGATACTTTTACTCCAAGAATTTGACCTTGGGATCCAAGATAGAAAAGGTGTCAAAAATCAAATAGCTGATCATCTGTCGAGGTTGGAGCAAGATGAGGTAACTCAATCATGTGTGCCTATCAACGAGAATTTCCCAGATGAACACTTATTTGAGGTAAGTTGAATTCATGAAACACCTTGGTTTGCTGATTTTGCCAATTATCTTGCATGTGGAATAATTCCCTATGACATAGTAACAAAGGAAAAAATTCCTTCATGATGGTCAGTATTATTTTTGGGAGGATCTATTTTTGTTTAAACAGTGTGCAAATAATATAATCTGAAAGTGTGTAGCTGAAAGTGAGATTGCTGAGATCTTGTATCATTTCCATTCATCTCCAAGTGGGGGATACTTTGGTGGTTCACATACTATAGCAAAGATTTTGTTAGTAGGTTTCTTTTGGCCTACACTATTTAAAGATGCTTATTCTTATGTGAAGAACTGTGATAAATGCCAAAGGATCGAAAATAGATCAAGAAGGAATGAGATGCCCTTGACAAACATTTTGGAGATTGAATTATTCGACGTATGGGGCATTGACTTCTTAAGCCCGTTTCCTTCTTCGTATGGGAACAAATACATCTTAGTTGCTGTGGACTATGTATCCAAGTGGGTTGAAGCTGAAGCATACCCTACAAATGATGCTAAGGTAGTCATGTGATTCCTGCAAAAGCATGTGTTTACACGATTTGGGACACCAAGAGCTATTATTAGTGATGAAGGTTCTCACTTTGTGAACAAATGACTTAAGTAGTTGCCTGACAAATACGATGTGAAGCACAAGATTGCTACTGCCTATCACCTCTACTCTAATGGGCAAGTTGAAAGAGTGAATCGTGAAATCAACAGTATCTTTGAAAGGGTAGTACGCCCTAGCAGAAAAGATTGGTCTCGAAGGCTCGATGATGCATTATGGGCCTATCGAACAGCATTTAAGACATCGTTAGGAATGACTCCTTATCGGTTAGTCTTTGGAAAGGCGTGTCATTTGCCATTAGAGTTGGAGAATATAGCTCATTGGGCTTTGAAGTAGTTGAACTTTGATCTTAAGCAAGCCAGTGAGAGAATGATGTTACAACTTAATGAGTTGGAATAGCTGAGGTTGTTTTCCTATGAGAATGCCAAAATGTGTAAAGAAAGATCAAAAAGATGGCATGATAGTCATATAAAACCTTACGAGTTTAAAGAAGGTCAGAAGGTTTTGTTGTTTAATTCAAGGTTGAATTTATTTCCTGGGAAGCTTAAATCTCGATGGAAAGGACCCTATACCATCTACTGAGTTTACCCTTTTGGAGCTATTGAATTATATGAAAATTAAGGAGGTACGTTTAAAGTTAATGGTCAACGTCTCAAACACTACTGGGATGGTGAAGTTGAGTGTGTTGAATCCTCGTTCAAATTAACAGACCATTGATTTTTCATGAACTTATTTTGTAAATAAATAAATAATTAGAATTTATTTTCTTAACTTATTACATTTAATTAATTCTGTCTAAGGAGATTGGAACTTAAGCGGGACCGCTATGACCCCTCCAACCTTTTCTGGGAATTAATTTAATGTAATTTGTCAAGAAGAAATTTTCCAATTAAGATTTAAAATTTTTAAGTTTCATTTGTTTTGTTTAAAATTTAAATTTTTATGTTAATAAAGGGGGGTAAAATTTGTCCCAAGTACTAATCATTTTTTTTTTCTTGAGTAAGTTTGTAAATACAGTCTAAGTTTGAGGCCTAAGACAGCAAAAAGGAGGGAAAAATCCATACTTTGCCATTACTCCCATTACTTGCCGCCCAAGTAACCCTAATGTAGCTAAATTTTTGCTACATGTTGCCCTAATTCTTCCCTATATAAACTCCTCTTCATTCTACTATTTTTAATATCCTTTAAAGCAATATGCTTAACCCTAAAAATCCTTAAATCTCTTTCTTGTGCCGCTAGCCTCAAATCCCGGAAGAAACCCTAGTTTCTCTTCTTTTTTTTTACGAAATCACCTATTGCCGCAACAAGAAGATTGTCGAAGCACCAACATTGCTACCACACATGGCTGTTGTCACCGCCGCACACCACCATTGCTATCACACACTGTCGTTACAACCGCACCATCCTTGCAGTCGCAAGATTTTCATTGTAGAAAGTCTTTACCCACCTTGCCAATTTCTCTTTTCCCCATTGTGCAGAAACTTTTCCAAATTCTCAAGAAAAAATACCATGTCTCGCAAAAAGAACTAGATCTTTAAAGACTACTCTTGAAAACCTGATTCTGATCGATGAAGAAGTGAAAGAGAGATTTGATTCAATCTTCAAGCATCAACTTATGATACCGGAAAAAGGTTTTAACTTGAAGAGTCATGATTTGATGGTTGTTCCTATACCGATTAGAAAGAAAATCAATGCTTTCAAATGGGAACGATTTTGTAATGCTCGTTCACTTCCCAATGATGAACTAGTTCAAGAATTCTATGCTGGTTTGACTATGCAAGATGCTACTGAGGTCATCGTTCGAAAGAAAAAGATACCTCATACTTCTAAGTCCATCAATGATTTGTTTAACTTACCTGATGTTGAAGAAGATGAGTACTACCCTATGATAAACAATATCAATTGGGATTTTCTTCAACAAGTGCTTGATGTTGTGACAAATTTGGGATCCCAATAGATTATAAGAAAGTTTGGGAGCCATTCTTGCCGAAGGGAATCCTAAAACCAGTAGCAAATGTATGGTTTTATTTCGTTTGCTATAGTTTTATGCCTATCTCACATAGTTCCACCATCTCGATGGAACGGATAGTTCCACCATCTCGATGGAACGGATGCTCTTGTTATATGCAATTTTGACAGAAAAGTCCATTAATGTTGGGAAAATTATTCTCAAAGAGATCCATGATTGTGCTAAAAAGAAGACAGGAAGTGTTTATTTCCCATCATTAATGACTTCACTTTGCTTAAGGGCCCATGTTAAAACAAAAGCAACTATGAAGGGGCAATATGTTCAAGGGTGCATTACAAATCATGATCTTGAAAGGTTAGTAGAGAAGGTGCATGAGCTGAATCAAGGCGAGCAAGAAGAGCCAACTAAGCCAAATACCGAGGAGTCAACAAATGAAACTGGAACTCAAGCTAATCAAGTTACAAACACTGAAGAAGAATCTGATAAAGAACTAAACAGTCCTAAACCAGTTGAAGGATCTACAAACCCTAAGCCAAAGGTTGAGCCAGAAGAAGAAAAAGTCGAGCTAAGTGTTGAACCTGAATCTACAACTCCAATGCTGACGTCTGTAAGTACTTCAAAGAAATCAGAGTTGTCAATTATGATGGATATGTGCAAGTTCATGCACAATCAACAACAAACTTACTGGAAATATGTAAAAATTAGAGATGACTCAATTTGAAATACTTTTAAGAATATCTCTATAACTTTTGTTCCTAAATTCCCAGATGCCATCTTTAAGACATGGACGAAAGATACTGACTATGCAAGTGGAGATGGAGCTGAAGAAGACAAGGGGAATGAGTTAGAAAAATAAAATGGGGGTTATTGTCTTGTTATTTATTTAATTAGTTTTAGGTCTTTAGGAATTGATTTCTTTCGTAATTAGAATTTAATTTCTACAGAATAAAACATAAGCATGAATAAACTTAACACTTCTTTAGAAAGAAAAAGATTAAGTGATGTGGTAATGGGAATAAACATGTTTAGGATTGGGTTATTAGGAAAGACTTGGTATTTAAGAATTCTTAATGACTCGCCTCTCTTTCTTTACAACCCTAACTGGTGTTCAGTTTTCATTCATTACTTTGTTCTTGCAATGAGGACATTGCTTCTTTTTAAAGGGGGGTAAGGAAATAAATTGCTTAAATTTTTAAAATTTTCAAGTATGTTTCAATCGTTTCTTTCATAAGTATGTTTTAATAAATGAATGTTTAGAGACATTTTTTTTTGTTAATGAGATAGTTTGTATGCAAGTATGAATGATGATTCTATTTGAGTGAATGTATGTTATCATGAAGAATGGAATGCTTGTATGATCTTAGTCTTAGTAATGTTTGCCATGAAAACTTAGTTTCTCTTGAGATTAGACATGCAAGAAGGTTTATATCTTTAGAATTGACTTAGTAACTTTCTTGAGGCAAAATCCTAGGAGACATAAAAATCTAAAATGATATAGGCACTATTTCTTTGGATCGTTTGAGCCTTTTCGAGCCAACCTTATGATATTAGACCCTTGAAACTGTAATTTTGAGCTTAAAGGCATGTTTATTGCAATGAATCTACATTATAAGTCACATTACTAGCTTTTTAAGTTATCCTAATTTTGTGCACCCATCTTAACTAAAGTTGTCTTGGTAATCAACATTTGAGGAAATTTTCCAAAAGATGTATGTGCTCATGATTAAAAAAAAAAGAGACGAAGAAAGAGTGAAGAAAAGTTTGCTTAGTCTCCAAAAAGAAAAATGTATGAGCATTTTGAGAAATCCAAGACAAAGTTAAAGGTTAAGATTTTGAAACCAAAATGTCTTAGCTCTTTAAATCCTTACCTTTAACCGAGCCTTATTACAACCTTATAAAAGACCTATTTATTTGATGATTATGACACCTACATTAGTGGAGAGGAGGTACTAAGTTCAACATATGAAGATCATAAATAAGCCTTATGATTGTTTGCTTGATTGATAAGAAATTATGTTGAATGAAGAATGTTATCTGTGGCTGTGACATACATACAAACTATGATTCATGTTGGCATATTTTGAAACTTAGTATAAAATTCTAAAAATGTTTGCATATGAATTACTTGTTAATAAAAGAGATCTATGAACATGAAGTTATTAATGCATGCTTATGGGACAAAGATTGATATTGCTTACATAGTTAGCAATTTTGCCTTAGCAAGACCTTTTGCTGTGCATAAACATTACTCGGGACCACTACAGGAAAACAGACTTTTAGCGGCATTTTTTTTCCTTTAGCGGCGTTTTTAAGCGCCGCTAAAACTTTTAGCGGCGCTTTCCCAAGCGCCGCAAAAAACGCCGCTATATACACCGCCACAAAAATTAGTGGCGTTTTTTAGAAAAAAATGCCACTAAAGAACAGGACCTTTAGCGACGCTTTTATAAAAACGCCGTTAAAGAACAGGACCTTTAGCGGCACTTTTTAAAAAACGCCGCTAAATACCAGGACTTTTAGCGGCGCTTTTTTTAAAAAACTCCGCTAAATACCAGGACCTTTAGCGGCGCTTTTTAAAAAAACACCGCTAATTTGCCCAGTTTTGCTATATGTATTTTTGCACCTATATCCAACCCTCCTGCAAGAAACTCAACTAAAAACAGCAAATATACCATGAAATCCAACCAAAACCCGCAAATTTAAATAATACAAAATTATACGAAAAATATATTATATAAATTGTAAATGAATATTCAAAATATTCTTAAAATGGTGTTAAAAGTTACAAGAAAACAAATATTTAAGATGGCGGATTTTGAAATTGCTGGAACATAGTCATCATAGATCAAGTCAGAGTTGGAGTTCATTGTATTTTTGTTCTGCTCCGCCCTCCTCATTCTTTGCCTTTGCCTTCCTCGTTGCTACCTCCGCTCTAAGTTGAGAAATTTGCTTATCTGTGCTAGCTTGTATCTGAACTATCTGATCTTTTAGCCTCTGAACTTTAGCTTGACTTTGACTACCGGAAGGCATGTATTGGTGCGAGGTGGATCCAAAATATTGGGTCGGGTTAACACCAGATCCTTGAAGTCTAACCCGACCATACCTTTCGGGACCCAAAACTTCATTAATAATTCTGTTATCAATATCCTCAAAATTAACAGAACTATCAGTCGAAGCAGTCGCTTCATACTCTGCCTTCTTATCTTTTAGTTTCTCCTAATAAATCAGTCAAAGAGTTAGAAACGAAATATACAATAAAAATGAATACAACATAACATTATTTAAATTAAACTAATAAAAACGACGAATTAAAACATTATAATTAAATATTATAAATATTTATAATGAATCAATTTTTATTAAGTAAATATACCATAATTCTCGCACCTCGGGTGTCATCGGAGTTTCATCTTTTTTCCTGTGCGTAATGTCAAAAAGTCAAGGCGCCCAACTTTTGACAGCACGAGGCTTCCTACAATATAGTAGTAAAAATATTATTTAATAGTAAAAAGTCATTAATACTTGATAGAATTAATAAATCCATAGTACCGTGGTTCGAGCTACACAAGCAAAACTTTTCGACCTGCCAGGTGTGCGTAAATTTTGCTTTTTTGCTCACGCTTGTTCCAACTCGCTCACGGTCCTACATAATGAAATTATTATTACGTATATAGTAAAAACTATAAATCAAAAAATTTATAAGATTTTGCAAGTACATAATACCTCTCCTTTCTTCGAATTCCAAAATCGAACTGCATCTTCCCATTGGTACCTCAGCATTCCCGGTGGGACATTTTGCAATTTTTGTTCGAGGCTCGTGGGTTTTTTAAAATATTCTTTTTTCAAAATGCTTTTATTGTCTCTCCATTTTTTACCCAACGCCTTCTTGATATAGGCATCAGAGACCTCTAAAGCAAACCTCTCCTAAAAAACACAAGTTTGGGAAGTAAACACAACATCATAAATCGTAAATATCTTCGTCCACATCCTGACGAACCCATTGAAATTGTGTACTAGTACTAGGGATATCTTCATTTAAGTCTTTTTCTGGAAAAGGCAAAGTTTCTGATCTTTCAACGATGTCATCTCTACTTCCATTCCCCATGTCAAACAAGTCTCTAGGGGTGTTTCGGAGTACAACGTACCGACCCTCATCAATTGGATCTTTCGAGTAAAAAACTTGTTTAACTTGAGAAGAAAATACATACGGCCCATCTATCAAATATTCTCCAGTGTGAATTAATCGAGAGAAATTCACCATTGTAAAACCAAATTGATCATTTTTAATTCCGCGAGCAGTATTAGCATCAGCCCAATCACATCGAAATAAGACAACTTTCCATTTTCCATAGTAATCCAACTAAATAATGTCAGTTAAAAGTCAGTAATACTCCACATTTCCCTCGACAGGATTACTATCCCTAGCACTAGCGTAACTTGTAATTAAAGAATTAACAACTACTCCACAATTTTGAGTTCTCCTCAATCTCTCGCGGTATTTGGTATGAAATCTGAATCCATTCATGATGAAGCCACTATATCTTTTACAACTCGATTCGGACCTTGGGAAAGCCATTTAACCGTCATTCATTCGCATTCCCACGCCAAACCTATTGAATCGAAAGTAAATTGAGTAATTATAAATGTTATGAGAAAACATTATTATTTGTCAATAAAATGTTGAGTTGCATACCGTTTGACTTAACCATTCATGAAAAGATTCTGCGAATAACCTATTAATCTCGCGATGTTGTAATCTTCGTGAGCGTGAACGAGATCTTAAGATTTGTTTGTACTCACTATGTTAAAAACATGTTTAATTCGTTAAAAAATTAAACAAATCAAAAAAGATGAATATTTATCATATTCTAGAACTTACTTGCGTAACTGTTCAAGTGCATCGTGGTGGAAAAGAACATATCTATGTGATTGTATCCAAGATCGGTCATCTAATTCTGCAATTTCAACTTTGCCAATTGGTTCTCCATAAATTTGAAATAAATAAGTTTCGTCCAAGTTAGGATCATTGAGTCCGGCATTTCTACTTGGTCTATTCAATCTTGTTTCAACATCTTCTAATGCTCTGGCTTTTAGCGGCGTTTTACCAAAAGCGTCGCTAATGCTCTGGCTTTTAGCGGCGTTTTACCAAAAGCGCCGCTAATGCTCTGGCTTTTAGCGGCGTTTTACCAAAAGCGCCGCTAATTCTCTGGCTTTTAGCGGCGTTTTACGAAAATTGCCGCTAATTCTCTGGTTTTTAGCGGCGTTTTACGAAAAGCGCCGCTAATGCTCTGTTTTTTAGCGGCATTTTACGAAAAGCGCCGCTAATGCTCTGTTTTTAGCGGCGTTTTTTTTAGAACACTGCTATTGCTCTGAATTTTAAAATTTTTGCGGCGTTTTATTATAAAACGCCGCTAAAAATGCCGCCAAAAGTCTATTTTCCTGTAGTGGACGAGCAATGATTTAAGTTTGGGGGTGTGTAAACTGAAAAATATATAATATTTTTCCTACGCAATTTATCACCTTTTTACTTAAATTCATTGTTAAAACTAAGTAATTTGGACATATGTGAAAATATGAAATTAGGACTTAGAAATTATTAAAATGTGATTTTATGCTTTATTATATAGTTTTCATGCATAAAATGACTTATTTTATATTTATTTGAACATATAATATCTTTAAGAAATAAAATGGGCCATGCATGATTAAATTAAATAATAAAATATAAAATTATATTTAATAATTCATTTTAAAATATTTCATTAATGATTTGAGTTTTAATTAATTATTTATTTTATTCTTTGGTCCTTTAATTTATTGATTTATTTTGGACAGGTTTGATAGCTTTGTTGGATTAAAAAAACCGTCCAAATTGAAGACCAAGTTAACCCAATTTCGGCTACACATGGCTGTCCACATAATCCACCTTTTGGTTTAATTACACAATGTCCTTGCAATGTTGAAGAAATTAGAGATTTGCCCGAAGATTTACATTTGATCGAGTCTCAGTCCTAAGTTGTTATGGCATTTAAATTACCTAAAAATCAAGCAAAATTCAACTCAAAATCCACTAATCATGGCCGACCACTCATTGAAGAAGCTTCAAGAGACTAAACCTCTCTATTTTTAGCAAACTACTCTCCTCTCTTCACCTATAAATAAGACTTCATTTCACCATTCCTAATCATCCCTCATCCCTCATCATTCTCTCTTTTCTCTCAATTCTCTTTAGCATTTTCCATTCCCCACGCCTAGCATTATCTCTTCATAGAGATTTTAGCAATTAAGCCTCTTAAGGAGCCCTTGGTTAGCCATCTTGGAAAGCCATCAGCAAAGGAGCAAAGCGAAGGAGCGAAGGAGCCTCGTCAGCCAGAGTCTTGACAGCCACTTTGATTTGGGTTTAATATTTCTTTTCTTTGATTTAATTTGAAAATGTTTGCTATGTGTTCTTTGCTCTTGTTAAAACAATATTAGCTTAATTTTATTTAAGCTAGGATAATTGCTTTGATTAAATAATATTTATTTGATTCATGCTTATAATGTCTGTGCCTCAATCGATCATGTTTTCAATTAAAATCAAGTCTGTATTTCGTTCATACATTATTGAAATGCACCTGAATTAGTTGAGTGATCCTAACCAGACGACGGCTAGTGGACACAAAATTGAAATGTGCATGCTCAATTTAGATCTTAACCCGATTAAATTGCAGGTTGCATAACAACTCTATCCAAGCTCTGTTATCTGCATAGTTGTTAGATTTGTGTGATTAAACTATTTCAAACCTAACACGTCCTTGTTAACTCGCACGAATGCTAAGAAACCCTTAGTAAATAAGGATAAGTAAAATGCATATTTACTAAGTAAAGGATTCTGAAACGACCTAATATGGTTTCCAAACTCATGAAAGATCGAGTTGCCATGGAATGTTTTTCTGAATGTTATTAAGCATGTTGATAATAAATTGAGTTTAATTAAAGTAATAGTCCTAATTAATTTATGTTATAATTGTTGCAAATTGTGTTTAATTTTGGTAAAATATATTTTATTCATATAGTTTGCATATTTAGGATAATCTGCATTTAGTTTAATATATTTAATTTTAATCATCACTTCTCAATCATATTGTGTTTTTATTTACCAAGTTGTTAATTTAATTTTAGAATTAAGTGATTTAACACAAATACAATCCCTGTGGAGACGATAACTCGATACTTACTTATTACGTGATAATGACTGCGTACACTTGCACAAACCTACGCATTACAATAACATTAATAACAATGTAATGAGTGATGATCATATTTGAATGCAAATTGAATTTCCTACCCCAACCATCCGCTACACCCCACGAGTTCCCTAAAACCCATCGACCAAACTCCAATAAATGTGAGTAAAGCTCGATGTGGTAAAACCACCGAATGAATATAATTGCAAAAAATCTGCCAAATAATGAATTAATGCGATAAAATCACCAATCTCCTCGAATCTCCTATACAGTGCACTGGCTACAAATAAATGCAAACTTAATATGCCACTGAATCTCTACGGAACTCCTCCGTCAACCACAATAATAACCCACCCCAATGCACCTACAATATGTCATACAATCTCATACATAGTCATAAGTCAATACTTTCACAATTTATTATCATGTTCAACATGCCTTCAAATTATCAAATACTTTCAATGAATAGGATCATTGATCCAACTTTCAATTTTCCATTAAGGTGGTATCAGTCAACAAATCACAATTTCATGTGTTCTTACAAACTTTTTTGTGTGCAAGTATTGCAGTCTTTCAAACATTACACAGTAAATCAATCATATGAATATATAATGCATAAACCTTATTTCATTTAGAATCATGTTGTACATACAACCAATCATACATCAAATTAACTAACCATTCACAACAATATCAATCATGCAATCATTCAGTCAAATCAGCAACTTTTCTAACATGCCAAATAGTTAGGGCTCGAAACGTATCTGGTTTGACCACTTACAAATTTAATTACTTATCTATTTAGCCATGCCTAATCGAGAAGCTAAATCATCAATTATATCATTGAAATCATTATTAACATTCAATTTTTTAAGTTAGGGCCCACACCTTATTTTAAGCTCTTCCACAGTACACTTGTAAATCTTGCAGTTTCTCTATTAAGCTTTAAAATTAACCTAAATTAAAAATTAGTATTAAACTCAATATCCCTCAAACACCAACTTATGGGTTCAATCTAACTATTACAATTATAACTATTTTTTAGATCCAAACTAGTTAGGTTTCTTACACTGATTTGATGAGAAACGTACGCGCAAACATCTTTTGACCTCACTGTTGATTTGGGGCATTTAATTCAGCACCTAACACATTTAAATAATTTAAAATCAGTAGCTAATCCATGATTAAAACTCTTTATTTAATCAATTAACAATGTTTCCCCAATGTCTAAACTGAAACTATAAACTAGTTTATAATTAACCACACATACGCTTCTCGAATCGTCAGATCTGAGTCGTTAATTGATCAAGATATTTTTTTCCTAATTACACATGATTAAAGTATGATTAGTAAGGGTTCAATAACCCAAGAAATTTCTAGAAATAAATGGAAGAAAAAATAAGAAGCAAAAGCCCCCTTTTTTTAGCCCTTAGGCGCGCACACCACCTCCAATAGTGACCAAATTGGGGCTAATTTAAAAGCACTTTTAAAAACACTTGAAAGGCTGGAAAAATACCCTTTAAAAATTTTTAAAAAAATAAGTTTGGGTTTTTAACTTACAAGATTCATTAAGAAATTGAGAAAAAAGAAGAACTTACACAAACTAGGTGATAGGGGCGGCAATGGTACTTCTTGGCAACAATAGGAATCATTCTTGGAGATTCAAAATTTCATATTTAGGCCTAGAAAAGTAAGGGAAAATGGAAGAAATATTGGGGAGGAGAAATCGTGCAAGATCTTATGGAAAAAAGAAGAGAAAAAGATGGTAGATCAAGAAGTTATGGGCGACAGAAACAATGGGAAAGAAAGAAAAAAAATTTGAAGAGAGGAGGAGAGGAGGAAGATAGGGAAATATAGGGTGGGGAGAATCAGATTAAAGGCTGATAAATTTTTAAAAAAATAATATTTATACTTAGATCTAAAAGGGCATGAACGACACACACACTAAAAAATAAGGGATTTTACAAAATTTAATTATTTTGTAAGAGAAAAGATTCAAACTTGGGACCTTAAGTTAATTCCATGCTTTTCCATTTATCAACTAACCACTAGGATATTTCCTTATTTTTGAAATAATTTTGCACTCTCATTAATCTAAAATTCAGGATGTTATAAAACTTGTGATGTGTATAGGATTTTATAAATTCGTGAGTGTGATAATAAGATTATGCATCAAATTTATATAAATTGAGTTTAAAAGGTAAGTTTACATTTAAGATTATGCGAGCTTAATAAGCACTAGTTCCTTATGTAGTTGTTTTCTTTGTCTTTTAAATCATCGAAAAGCTTGATCGGTTGGAATCTCGTCAAAGCACATACACACTATCAATCCATCTTTTTGGTAGATTTTGGTTATTATGTTGATGGTTATAAATGACATGTAATATATGTTTTATGTTATTTTGCCTATATGGTATGGTTTGAACTTACTTATAGCCTATTTGTATATATGGTTTTGGTTTGGCTTGTAAATGTACATGTAAATATGTGCTCTTGGTCACTTGTGAATGCCTTGTGAATATAGATGGCCTATAGTATAATGGAATGTGATGAAGTGGTTAAATGGTGTGTGTGATGTATGTTTAAGATATGGATTTGTGATATTGAGTTGAATTGTTTTGGTATGTGAATTGTGGTGCCAATTGATGGCATATTTGTTAGAAATTTAAATGTTTGAATAGGTGATACTATTGTTTTTTGTTTGGTAGGTGAATTTGGTATGAAATGAACTTTTAAAAGATGAGATTTTACCATTTTTGAAATTAGTATCGATATTTTGGCATCTGGTATTGATACTTGACCATATGAACATATTTTAAAACAAACAAAATGCTAAAAGGTATTAATTTTTATTTGAGTATCGATATTTTTCACAAAATATCGATACCATAAAATAATTATTGATACCCTTGTTTTTCAAAGGAAACATAATTGACTTTTGGTATCGATTTTCATTAAGGTATTGGTTCAGTATCGATACCAACTATGAATTTTCATTAATAACCTTAAAGCTTTAAAATTTTATAATTCGATCTTAATACATGATTGGATTTCACAATTAGGTCCTTATAGAGTTCAAATTTTTAATATGTTTGATTATATGTGATTTAAATGATAAATAATTTAGTTTTTGTTTAGTAAAGTATTTATCAATTGTTGAATTTTTTTTTTTTGCAATAGCATCTTTTTACTTGGGTTTAGCAACAGAACTGAATAAGGGGTGTTATACTACGTCTCCCTCAAAGCGAGAGAGAAATAAATCTTTAAACCCGAAAATTTTAACACGTAGGAAGAAGAAAAAAATAATTTAGAGGAGATTGAGATGTGGTGACTAGGGGGATGAAGAAGGGGCAGGGTATAAAGGGAAAAAATTATCCTGGGAATCTCGAGTTACAAGGCTCAGAAGCAATGACGTTAGGGTGGTTGAAATGGCCAGAGAAAAAATGATTTCTGCAGGGGGCGTTTCATTTGACAAGCCAGTGTAAACACTTCCTGTAGGGGCATTTTCCTCTAACATATCAGCCACGTGGATTGAAAATGCGTCCTGTTGGAAGTGTTTTCACTACCATGTCAGATGAAAACGCCCCCTACAGGGGGTGTTTTCTCTTTGTCCATTTCATCTTGATTGCTTTTGAGCCCCTACAACCCAAGATTCCCAGGATAAATTTGATCGAGGAAAATGTAAAAATAGCACGTATCCTATTTTATTATTCCAACTTGATCGAAGTGGAAAAAATCGAAACAAATCTAGTTGATGAGTCCTATTTTATCATCCTAACTTGACTTGAAATTTTTTGGAATCAAGTCAAGTGATAATTAACTTAGTTAGGTCCCCAAAATTATCATTCTAGCAAATTTTAAACTGTTTTAACTTTCTTTGTATATTTTTTAGAATTCTTTAGAACCTTTTTTTTTAATTTTTATAATTTCACATATAAAATATGTTATTCAAATTATTCGAGTTATTCAGGTTATTCGAATTGTAAAACTTTAACTCAAATAGTAAATTTTAAACTTACAACTTGACTGCATACAAATCAAAAAAATTTAATAAAGTTGTTTCATAAATTGTAAACAAGTGTACATTTTGGATTTAAACCAAATTATATAAAAAATTACAAAATAACATAATCATGGGCACCCCGAATGTGTGCCACGACTTGATAGGCATCGGACACATCTAGGGTTCTGTCGCACTATTTGGTTTGGCGACTGCTTGTCGAATTCGACTTCACCTTGACGTGGATGTCAAAGTTTATCGCTGACTTCATCTCCTTCCTCCATGGTTGAACTCAATCGTGTCCTAGCCGTCCATCGTGGATCCCCCTGGACTGGGTCGACAGTTCCGAGGATGACCCACCTCGGTAGAACAACAATTTTAGGGGTGTTTGCGACACTATCGGCGGGCCACTACATGGTGTCACTTCGCCTGCCTACAGATCAAAGGTGGGAACTAAAGGCGATACCAGTTGCATCGGTGTTGTTGGTGGGATCAATATGTAATATGGCACAGTGGGTGACGATCGTGCATAATATATCATTGGAGAAAGTGTTGATGCAAGGAATGATGGGGTGTGTTGTGGTGCTTGTGTAAAATAAACTGGTGTTGAATGTGTTGATGCATGGAATGATTGTGCGTGCTTGGAAACACAAAAATATATAGACTTTTTCAGCACCTTTTGAGCCCTAATTCATGCAGTTTCGTAGTAAATTTTGTTAAAATTCATAATTTAGTTATAAAATAATTAATTTGTACATAAATTATTAACATATATAATTTTAATTATTTTTGTAATAAATTTTCACAAATTTGGTTTATTTTTGACAATTTTGTGCAAAACGTGAAAATTGGCTCGGTAGACACCTCAAAAGGCTTGAACCGTCGGAGAAATTTTTATATCAAGTGAACCAAGAGCAAGGCCAAATATTTTTACAGCCAAGGACATTCCAAATGATAATTATTTTATGCACTTTATATTTATTTTTTATCCAAAGTTAATTGGGTTAAAAATTAATATCAAGCCTGAAGGAGAAAGTGGCCAATTGTGATAATAAAAGAAGACTGATCCAACAAGAGAAATGGTAGCTCCAAACCGTCCAATAAGATGACCCAATCAGCTGATTTTTTCTGATTTTTATGCTTGCAAAACATTCCTCAAAGTTTCCCTAAACTCCATTTAAACCCTCCACTTTTTGTGCCTTTGAAGATTTACCCCTAGCTTAAAATAGCAAGTTTGAAATATTCGAACTTGCTTGTTGTATGGCCGGCCAAGGAAGAGTGTGTGGATTCTAATTATTTTCTATTTTCAGTAGCCATTCACTCCTATAAATACCCACCTTTGCTACCTCATTCAACACACCTTCATTCCTACAAATCTCTCTCTCTTTCACTCATTTTCTCTCCTTTGTTTTTCCCTTTTTCTTGTCCATTTCCCTCTTGAAAAAGAGTCTTCTTCCACCTTGGAATAGTATCATTCAATTTTTCATAAAGGCCTCGGTTCAACCAAATAAGCAGAGAAGAAGAGGAGCACACTAGTCTGGCTTCAGAAAAAAACTGAATTTGCTTCCTAGTTCCCTTCTCTTTAATTTTCTTGTTTATGTTGTGATTATGAATATGAATGATTGTTGTGTTGTTTTTCTTGTTCTAATTAAAATGACTTTAAATTTAATTCATGTTAGATTGATTTCATTCTATCCACTTGAATTATTAAAATCATGTTTGTGTTGGTAAGTTGCTCAATTAAATAAAACCATGCTTATATGATACTTGCATTATAAAATGTAAGGTAACAAATGAAATTATAATTAATTGACACTGTATTTAATTGGTGCATGTTTAATCTTCTAATGTAGCTGAAGGTTAAATTAGCAATGGTATTAAATGGTACATTAGCCTTGCATAACTTGCAAGATTATTGTGATTAAACTGTTTCAATATAGAAATATATTGTTAACTCACTTAATCTTATATGTGCTTATGAAGATTGATTAATTGTTTGAATTGGAATTGAAAAATGTTCAAGAGATTGATTAATTTAGTAAGCATATATTTGTAGTAGTTAACAAATTACCAAGTTATCGTGAAAATATTTGTAACAACATGAACATGGGTTTAGTAATTCAAAGTTAAGGAATGTAATCGATCTAACAAAATCATGTCATATTGATTAAAACTAATCTTTTTGAAGCCGTGCATTGGAATTTTTACTTTTTATTTCTATTACTTAGTTAATTTTTAGTTTTTAAATCACTTCTTCAAAACAAAATATTTTTCCCATCACCAAAGTGTTTGATTTACATTTCATAAATATTTTTCTTTCACAGTCCCTGTGGGTATGATAACTCGACATTTACTTGTCACTTTATTACTTGTTGTGATTGTGTACACTTGCACATATTTTTGTCGTTCCAGTGCTGCGGTGGTTGTGTAAAATAAAATGGAACTGGAGGTGATGGTGATGGTCTGTGGAATGTGTGTGTGTGTGTTGCGATGGTTGTAACAAAAAAAACTAGGTTAAAAGTAAAAATAAATGAACCACACTGACCGAGAGGTTGCACAAAAATCGAGTCCTCTGATGCAGATGGAGTAAATGTTGATCCTACCACATCTTCATCTCCCGACCTAGGATTGATAGGCCATCGTCTTGGCCTCCATGGCGTCGTTGCCTACTCCTCTTTGAATCCAGTAGTAGATACGACTTGTCGTTCTGTCTAAACCAACCCATGTAATCCAGAGATGTCACCAACCCTGGTGTGAGAACTGGTTCATGTGTTGGCAAGAAATCATACCTACACTCAGGAGTGTTCAATCGGTTAACCGATCGGTTAATCGACCAGAAATAACATTAACCGAATTAACCGACCCTTCAAAATTTTTAACCGTTAACTGAACCAAAATTTTTTCAAAAAAATTAAGCGAACCAAAATTTTTTCGGTTAATTCAGTCGGTTAATCGAATTAACTAAAAATTATATTTTTTTTAATTTTTGGTTAAAATAAGTATAAAATTAACCGAATTAATCGAATTAACCGAATTACCCGAATTAACTGAATTAACCGAATTATTTGTATAAAATTATATGTTTTTTATTTTTAGTTTTAGTTTTAGATTTTTATTTTTATTTATTAAATTATTTGTAATTTTTATGATTGGGTTGGGTAATTGGGTTGGGTTGGGTACTTGGATTCATATATATTAGATTGGGTATTTGAGTTTATGTTGGATTGGGTTTGAGTGAATAGTAGGCTATTTATATATTTTAATTTTATTTATTAATTTTTTCGGTTAACCGACCGGTTTCGAACCGAATTAACCGTTAACCGAAAACTCAAAAAATTATTAACCGACCCCCGACCGAATTAATTCGGTTAACTGACCGATTAACCGAATTAGGTCGGTTAACCGAATTTTTTCAGTTTTACTCGAATTTTGCACACCCCTACCTACACTCCATAGCTCGATATACTTCTTGTGAAAGGACGACCAATCTTCCTCTAGTCTCTCTCACAAGTCGGTTTTGTGCAAGTCACCGAGCTCTTGGGGTGGCAACGGAATATGTTACGGTACACTTGAATTGTTGCATGACTCGATCAGATTTGTGCATCTCAACTGTTGTAAAAAAGACCAATTGTAATTTGATGTGTCAGATATTACAATTGGCCAAAAATTCGATTGAGACACATTCTTGAATCCTTGGATCCATATATGGCATCCATATAAGCTGCATTATGGATTTATAACTTTTAGCATATGCGTACTATTAAATTTCAAGTGCTAGAATACATGTTATAGGACTCTGAAATTCATAAACTAACCTTCTCTTTGATTTCTTGATCTAGAGCTAGTAGAATACCCTCGAGATCGGTCGGTATACCGCTATAACTCATGGGGTTATTCCACCTATTCATATAATATGTTATTTTAAAATTACAACAATGAAAAATAAAAATGGCAATGATATTGTGGAATGAATTTTACCATATGATGAGTGGAAATTCATAAGGGAGTTCCACTCGGGGCATAAAAATGGTAGTGGATACCATGCCCACGATTGGAGAAGGAGAATGCAACCATCAATTTTGGATTTATTCGATATCATGGCTCGATACATTTCTCGATACATAGTCGCCAACATCGTTGATCCCCAACTAAGTCGTCCCGATTCCTTCAAGTAGGCTAGTAGTAGTAGCCACCTCAAATGCACTAGATTGCAAGATTTATCTAGCATTAGCATACCCCTATCAACCTCAAATGGATACGTACGCGAATTGTTCCTTTTTTACATTGCTCGCTAAAGCCTCGGTAGTTTGAAAGTTGTCCTTCAACCATCTCATCTCGATCTGCCTACCCATAAACTTGTTTGACACTTTCCTTAGCAGTTGCTCGCAAATCGCACTCCAATCGGCACTAACAACTGGCCCAATAATGACATCCTCATCGGCCAGTAGACCGAATTCTAAACTAACGTCCTTAAGTGTAATTGTACACTAGTTGTGTAACGTCCCAACTTTTTATTCCGATTTTTGTAAAAATTTGATACAAATTTGTTTCTGCTTCAGTGGTTAAGTGTTCTGGGAGTGT
This sequence comes from Gossypium anomalum, assembly GCA_025698475.1. Classification (NCBI taxonomy): domain Eukaryota; kingdom Viridiplantae; phylum Streptophyta; class Magnoliopsida; order Malvales; family Malvaceae; genus Gossypium; species Gossypium anomalum. Next base: position 50,348,497 of record CM046963.1, read on the forward strand.
CTGAGAGGTCTTGGGTTCAAGCCTCATCTTTGGCAAATTTTGGTATTTTTCTATTGTAAGCCTTATACTTGCTCAGTGGGTTTATTAAATTATTTGTAAAACCATATCAGAATGACCCTGCTGGTTTGAGTGGTAAGGGAGTCTGTGGAGGTTCTGTGTTCGAATACTTGCTCGAGCGTGGGAGTTTATTTTTGCTCGTTTGACCGAGAGAGTTTTGGTCAAACAAGAATTCTGAGGAGGTTAAGTAGTGTGTTAATGGGAGTAAAATTAAGGGATTTGGGGAATATTTGATTTTATTATTTTTTCAAAATTTTCCTTTTGCCAGAAAAAAAAAACAGGCGTTCCTTCTCTTCTTCCCCTTTTGGCAAAATTCTGTCACTTCCTCTCCCACCTCTTCTGATTTCTTTTATGAATCTGCCTTCTCTTTTGTGCAACGATTGATTACGTTCGTTCGGTAAGTACTATTCTGCCACTATCTTGTTGTTTCATGGTTTGGTTTTGATGAGGGTTTGTGTTTGATTTTTGATTAGGGGAAGGTCAAGTTTCTGCTGGTACTCCTGCAGTGATTTGAGCTTTTGGAGGAGCCTTTTCGTTACCGAAAAGTATTCGAGTGTAGGGTTGGATTTTGTGAGTTCTTTTTGTGGAATTTTTGTTAGAGTTTTTAAGGTGTGACTGGAATTGGACATTTGGATACACTGATTTTAGGTTTTGGGAGGCTTAGAAATGGTTTCTCATCAAACCAATACCAGGTGTGTACCTGAAACATAAAAAATGGGATTCAAGAAAAGCCGAAAAACCCCACTGTCGACACCACATGGCCGTGTGGTAGGCTGTAACACCCCATACCCGTAACACCCCACACTTACATCATAAGCAGGCATACAAATCGAGTCATAAATTTGCATCTAAATTAAAACCATTTGTATTCAATCATAAAGTCCCTAAAATGAGCCTACGAGGCTAAAACATGCTTTGGAAGTGGTTCAGGACCAAACCAATAACTCAGGAAATTTTTACAAAACTTAGAAATTTTTTTCTATGAACAGGGGTTACACGCCCGTGTGGTTTGGGACACACCCGTGTGGGCAGGCCGTGTGGTCACACACGACCGTGTTCCTAACCCGTGTAACTCTCTGTTTTGTAAAGCATGAACAAATTAAAGTCACACGGCCAAGTCATACGCCCGTGTGCTAGGTCATGTGGTGAATTTAATTTTCATAAATGGGCGCAGACTTCACATGGTAGGGACACACGCCCGTGCTTGAGGCTGTGTCCCTCACTCGGCTGAGACACACGCCCATTTCTCTACCTGTGTGCTCAATTCTGAGCATTCTGTTTCTTAAAGTTAAGGTGTAAGGGACACACGGTCAAAACACATGCCCATGGGGCAGGCAGTGTGTCACATACAGTCTAGACACACACCCGTGTGTCTACCCGTGTGGACAAAATAAAGGTTATTTACCAAGCCATTTGTCACCCTCATTTGCGTATTAAACATCCACAAACAAGGCCAAATCATGTCATTTCATTATCCACGCTCAACATATTTACAACATTATATTCTGCCAAACCAAATCATACCAAACTCATATTCTACAAGTTCCAACATGGCTACCAATAACATGCATGATTTTACTTAGTTTTGCTAGCATAGCAATGAGCCAATCTTAACCATTCAATAACAAAACCATTAGGCCACATTCAACCATTTACCAAGCATTTATAAAACACATCACACAAGAGATAATTGCACATGCATATATATATATATATATATATATATATATATATATGTTTACAACCAATTCAACCAAAATAAGCCAAGTTACATGGCCAAATACCACATCAAGCCGTTGACAATTACAAGCCAATACATTTGGCAAAATTCATGACGACACATATAACAAAATGACCAAGTCTCTATACATGCCATATAATCAAAATGTTTAAGATCATTGATACCCAAAATGACAGTTTGATAGTGTGAGGTGATCTCTGACGATCTCCAATCTGAGCTAGCTTGGTGACACTATAAAACACGAAAAATAAAACAGAGTAAGCTATATAGCTTAGTAAGCTCCTATGAAGGAATAAGCTAATATTACCATACATTTCATATTCAAGTAACATAATATAAAATAATTCATTTTACCATAATCTCATGATCATAATTCACTTCCATCACAAACTTACCTTGAAATCGTCATTTCACGAATTTTTAATCATAAGCTTTAAGTACATAACTATACCATTTCATAATAATTTCATACTTATTCTCATCTTTGTCATACCCAATGAACCAATCGGAATAATAATATCGCATACTCAAGAAAACCTTGCACACAAGGTGCCACATATGTAGTCATTGCTACCTCTATCTCATAACACATATATGCTCACTCTCGAGCCATTAACGGGCCTGCTCACACAAGCTGTCAGTCAAGACGTAGCTACTCGGTGCTGCTCACACAAGTTGTCAAGTAACCGCAACATATGCTGGCATACTCAGCCACCGGTAGGACGTACAGGACCAGCACCCGGATCACATAACATAAAACCCTAATGACATGTCACTTGTATCATAATCTATTCCTAAGGTTTGATTAGGACTTCGTGCTTGCTGAAACGACATCGAACGTGTCCGTAAAGTCATTTACACAATTCATGAAGTATTAAAGCATTTAAAATATAATTATAATAAAGCTTATTTAACATACGAACTTACCTCGGTTACAAAAATGGCCAAAGGGATCTATCCGTCAATTACTTTATTTTTCCCCCGATCTAAACCCGAACTTCGTTTTTCTTGATCCATAATACCATATTTAATTTATTTAATCATCACATTATTCAATTCAGCCCAAAAACATATTACGACAAAATTTACATTTTTGGCCTTAACTTTTCAACATTTTACAATTTAGTCCATAGGCTCGTAAAATGAATTTCTTTCAATTTCATCACAATCCAAGCCTAGATGAATATTATTTGTACTCCTAAAAGCCCACTTTTTTCTTTTATTCACACTTTTCTACACATTTTATAGACTTTTACAAATAAGTCCCTATTTAACGTTTTTATCGAAAATCATTTTACAAACATTTTTTAGCTAACAATGAACATGCATTTTCTACCATAAAACATCAAAATACAAACATATTCAACATGGGTAAATTTTTATACTTTAAATTTCTTTCAAATTAGTCATTGAAATAGCTAAATCAAGTTACGACGATCTCAAACATATAAAAATCATCAAAAACTGGACAAGAACGGACTTACAATCGAGTTTGAAAGCTTGGCCAAAACCCTAGCTATGGCTTCTCTTCAAATTTTGGCTATGGGGATGAAATTAGAAAAGATGAATACTTTTTATTAAGTTATTTTGGCTTTATTTACCAAATTACAAAATTACCCCTAACTTAAAACATTGAGAATACATCTAACCATGTCCATTTTTGTACATCCTAAGGTATAATGGTCTAATTACCATTTAAGGGCCTCAAATTTAAAATTTCATAGCAATTAGACACCTTTAACTTGTAGAACTCAAATTTTACACCTATTGCAATTTAGACCTTCTAGTCAAATTGAGCACTTAATCGATAAAATTTCCTAACAAAATTTTCACACAATTATTCTATCATGTTGTAGACCTTAGAATAGAAATAAAATAAATATTTCTACTTCATATTTGTGGTCCTAAAACCACTATTCTGATTTGACCCAAAAACGGGCTGTTACATAAGCCGTGTGGTAGACCGTGTGCGACGACACGGCCATGTGATCGACGAAGGCCAGGCTGTGAGCAAGACACGGCCGTGTGAGGGCCAGAGTGTGGCTATGTGGTCCACACGGGCTAAACCAAACTGGGCGTGTGGGCTACACAGGCGTGTGGGCCTACACGGATAGTCTACATGGGTGTATGGGCCCACACTGATAGTCCACATGGGTGTGTGGGCCCACACAGATAGTCCACACAGGTGTGAGGGTTTTTGGGCCAGGCCATGTGATACACACAGTCAAGGCCAATCTTGGTGTGTGGGCCACACGGGCATGTAGGCCCATTATACTGAAATTTTTTGTAGGGTCGCACAGGTCGTCCTAATCAACTGTGGGCCTATTGTAGGGTCGGTAAATGCTATCTAACCCTAAAACCAAGTGATCTATTAGACTGAAATATGGTTATGAGCATGCCTATGTTTGTTTATCTGTTATTTATTTATAAAAACGTGTTAAGCATGATTTATCTGTTAATTTTGTATGTATGTTCTGTTACTGTTATTGGGGTGGGATGATGTATATTGAAGGAAGTGTTCTGAAAGGTAGTCTATGCCTATTATCTGGCAGCATGGCAACATTGTATCTGTTATGTGCCGCATCAGTACAACATGTTGTGTAGGGCTGGGTAGGTGTTTTGAACCCCACATGGTGTGTAGGGATGGTCAGAGATAGTGTTAGAGGATGGGGGTAGGATATTTGATTTCTGATTCTGATTTGTACACCTATATCTGTAACTGAGATGGGCTTAGGCCCGAATCTACATATGTATCTGTAATGGGCTTAAGCCCGAATCTGTATTTGTTTCTGACTTAGTATATGATTATGCTTTTATTGCATGCTTATTTCTATTAGGTTACACACTGAGTTTACGTAAACTCACATTTGTTGTCTGTTCTGTCAGGTAATCCACAGACTTAGGCGGATTGGTGCAGTGGAGGACTCAACGATGACCACTTGTCATAAACTATTTTATTTTGTTTATGGTTTTATTTAATTTGGAGTTAAGATATGAGAGTTTGTATTTTTTGGAACTGTAGGGACTTTTAACTATTGGTTTTGGTTGGTTGCTCGATTTATGCATGTTTTATCAAAAAAAATTCCTTTAAAACGACGGTTTACTAAACCATGGTTTTCTAAATCACGAACTGTATTGCTAAAACATCATGAGTTTTCGTAAGCTTCCGCTCTAACTGGTTCCAGGCAAATGGATTAATGTTTTGGTAATAAACACAGAAACTTAAGAGTTCAATAAAAGTTTTTGAAATTGTTAAAAGGAAATAAGAGCTATAAACCGTAATGGTTCAATGGTGATGACCTAGTTTACAAAAACCCATTCCATGTGACATCGCCAGATTCGGCCATAACGTCTAGGCCAGGTTTGGGGTGTTACAAGCCGTAGAGGAGATAAATCGTGTGCGTCTCCAATCTCGATCTCTCGATCAAAGCACTAATAAATAGGGGATCCAATTTAGCCCTCGGAGCATGCGAGCCGGGTATAAAAAGCCTGCATCTTGCAAGTGTCTATCAATGACCTCTAGTACACCTTCGCTTAAGTTGTTTATACATGTCTCCAAAATTCGATCTTCGGCCTGAGTATATGTAACACCTCTAACCCATCACTGACGCCGAATTAGGGTTATAAAGGATTACAGTGCAAAACAAAACCTTAAACATCAAAACATGGATCAACATGCAATTCACATATTCATATTCAATAACATAATTTAATTATGATATAAATACTTTTACAGACCTTAAATCGAGCTTGATTGGCCCTAAAAAATAGTTTGGAAACAATCAAAGACCAATTTGAAACAAATTAGAAAGTTCAGGTAAAACATGAAAAATTTTGAAACAGGGGTCACACGACCGTGTGGGCATTCGAACTATTGGCCACCATGTTCCAGCCCATGTGTCAAATCGTGTAACTCATTAACTTGGGTCATATGGCTGTGTCGCAGGCTGTGTGCCCGACCGTGTGAAACTTGCACTTGCACATAAAAAGACACATAACTGTTTGGAGCAATCGTGTGTGGCACACGGCCATGAGACACTCCGTGTCTCAAGTCGTATGCTCCAAATTGAGCCCCTAAAACAAGCTATTTCAATACCTATGCATGCATACAAAAATACATCTTTCTTTCACACATTCAGATGACCAAAACACACTTCAAACATATGCAAAACATACTATTTCAATCATCCTATATGTTCTAACCAATATTTCATTCAAAGGCACCACAATTCAATCATCAATTCAATACATGCCAAACCACTCACATACTTGAGTCATTCACCATATAAACATATACATTATTGATTTTACTCATTGCTATAGGTAGTCATAAGTCTTCTAATTATATGTCACATAATATATCTCACAAGCAAACACTTACATATGCATTTACAAATCAAACCATAAAATTTTGAAACATGCACAAGCTAGGCTCAACCCAAACACTACCAAATCAACAATTAGACTTATACATACCAAATAACCATATCACACAACCATCTTCTTCCTGCTCACATGAGGGCATGCATAATTATTATCATCTCATATGAATACACATCATTTGCAAGGCTTCATCAAAAGGCATGAACACAAATGAACTTGGCACCATTTGAAAACAAACCAATCACCAAGACAACACTTATAACCCTATTATATGCCAATTATAACCATTTGCCAAAATAATCAAAATCCACCAAAATAGATTGATGGATAGTGTGATCGTGCTTCGACATTGATTCCAATCATTCGAGTTTTTTGATGACCTACAAAAACAGAGAAAATCAACTACATAAGCAACTAATGCTTAGTAAGCTCGTATAAAGAACTTAAACTTACCAATGTATTAAATTAAACAACCATGAAAATTTCCATTTAGTCATAGGCCAAATTTCCTTGTTCCTATACACAGCACCTCACAAGGTTAGTAGGTGAAACAATGCATATATTTATCCAACCAAACAAGGCATATAGCGTATCAAGCATTTCAATTTCAAAATTCATTGCTCTTACATATATCATGATTCATCTTTTCCTTACAAATTCACATAACTTTATAATTCATATCATTAATCCAAATCATGGTTCATTTCATGTATCCATTTACTTATTAAAGCTTTATTACAAGAAATATATGTTACACCTCTAAACTCTTCCTATTATAGCTCTTTTGTCGAACTCATTCAATAAATCAATTTTACATATTCAACAATCATACCATTATTGGCACCCGGTGCCTAACGGATATAATGTAGTAAAGTTTTGCACCCAGCACTAGTCAGATATACCGACAATAATTGTCCCCTACGCTGCTCGGTTAAACCGATAATGTTTTGCGCCTAGCATTGGTCAGATAAATCGATGATGTTTTGCGCCCAGAGCTTGTAACAGCCTAATTTCAGTGGTGTCGGAACAATAATTCGAGATCACTAAATCCGACAAATAAGTAGGAAATATTATTAATTTAGTGAGTATAAGTTAAATGTTAAGTTAGGAAAAATTTTGAAATAGTGAATAGTGTACAAAAAAAATATATTAAAATAATTAGAATCGAAAACGAGGTATCGAGACCTCAAAAATTTTAAATCGAGCCATAAATATTTTTATAAATATTTATGGAGTGTTAATAAGTTAGTATTAAAGTTTCGTCAAGAAATTTTAAAAAATCTTGATAGCTAATTAAATAAAAAGGACTAAATTGAAAAAGGTGTAAAAGTTGCTAAAATGATTAAATAGCTTAATTGTCAAATGAGGAAGGACCTAAAGTGCAAATAAGCCCAAAGGAGATATTTTGGGCGGCAATAGCTGAGAAAAATCAGAAAATGGGTGAAATAAGAGCAAAATTGGAAAATTGCCAAAATTAACTAAATAAAAATGGGACTAAATTGGAATATCTAGAATTCTCTTCATTTCTCTTTCATATTCATCAGCTGAAAAACAGTCATGGAGGAGGGTTCAAGCTGGTTTTCATACTCTAGCTTCATGTAAGTTTAATTCTTGCTTTCTCCTTGAAATTTTTATGTTTTTGGACTTTTACAATTGGGTCCAACTTACTATTTCATTAGTTTTTGATTCCATGGCTAATTTTTGAAGTTTTTATGGATGAGTACTGGAAGAATATGATGAATAAACATAGAATTGAAGTTTTAATTTTGACATATGGTGATTTTATCAAGTAAAATTGATGAAAATTGGTTTAGGACCTAATTATGAAAGAGTTTGGAATTAAGGTCTAGTGTTAAAGTTCTGGTTTTCAAGGGTTATGAAGTAGTTTAAAATGATGGAATAAAGTATTAAATGAGAAAAATTATCTCAATTGAGGAGTTAATTGAACAAGGATTGAATTGTATGAACTATGAAATTTGGGGCTAAATGGAAATCAATATTTTTCACTAAAACTGTTTTGGGCAGCAGCAGTAGCCTAACTTTGAAAAATCACCAAAAATTGTAGAAATCGAATTATAGAATGAATAAATTATGAAATTAAAGCTTATTGAGTCTAGTTTCTTATAAAAGAAATTATGTAAGCAATGGAATTGTAAATCATGAGCTACAATAACTTTTGTGGGACAAGGTCAGAATGATTTCAGGTTCCCTGTTCTGAATTTGGAAAATCATCAAAAATTGGATAAAAATAATTATGGGCTTAAATTTATATGTTTAGAATCCTTAATGAGTCTATTTTCAATAGAAATAAGCGGGAACATCATCCAAATCTCGTACGATGAGATAATTAATTCTTAGTGAAGAAGGGTCGGAACTGTCAGACAGCAGAACAGGGGTAACTTTAAAGAATAAACTGTACTTATTGGCTAAACCAAAAATTGTTAAAATTTTATGGTAATAAGATATGTAAGTCTAGTTTCAGGGAAAATTAGCGGATCTTAATTTCGATTTCTGTACCTTAAGATATAAATAATTTAGTAACTATGACGCAAATGGACAGTTTTGAATATACATATAAGTAAATAGTGAAATTATTGATAATGTTGCTTGTGGCATGTTATAAAAATAAAGGATGTGGAATGGAGCGGAGAAGGAGGAAAATATGTATGAATATTCAGCTAGCATGGCTAATTTGGATGTTTTAGGCTCACGGACTAAATTGAATAAAAGTAAAAATTTATGGGCAATTTTGTAAAAATTTCAGAAATGACCAAATTGCATGAAATGATTTATTTTATTATTTAAAATTACAAAATTGAATGAAATTATTAATTTAGCTCAAGATTAGGGAAAAACATGTTTTAAGGATTAAATTGAAAAGTGTTGAAATTATGGAAAATTCTAATATTTTATAGAATTCATGGGTCGTTATCAATTTGTTTGAGAATAACGGCCGGAAATAAGGATTAAATTGTAATAATTATATTTTATTTTAACCTAAGGATGAAATCGTCATTAATTAAAAGTTTAGGGTAAAATGGTAATTTTGTTTAGAGTATTAGTTGAATGTATTACAACATGAAATAAATGAAAACGACAATCAAATTTCTTTATAAAGATCCGGATAACTCGAATACGTGACTTGAGCGTGGGAAAAAAATATCGGATTAATGAAATTATAAACATGTATAAGTAACGAGGTAAGTTAATATAACTTGAATTGTATTTTTAAATGCATGAAATATCGATATAATGAATTTCACGATTTTATGTTTATGAAGAAATGGCAAGAGAATGATATTTATCATGACATGTAAATAGGTGATTATTTTTGATACGTTGATACAAGGAAATTAATTAAATTGAGGCGAGTAATAAATTCAAGTAAAACATATCGAGAAAAATAAGTAAGTTAAGGGACAATATGTTTGATTTTAATTGGTTCCAAATATGAATGTTAGATAAAATGAAATATCTAATAAATAAATCGGTAACTCCGGTAATGCTCCATAACTCTATTTCGGTGACGGATTCGGGTTAGGGGCGTTACATTTAGTGGTATCAGAGCTAAGGTTTAGTCGGTTCTCGGACCGAATGTAGTACATGTGAAGTATGATTTTATGTGAATATCTGAAATATGTATTGGTATTGAATTGTATACTGATTAGAAAGTGGAAAAGTGAATTTGAATTGAATTGAATTGAATGGAATGGAATAGAATTATGATTAATTGAAGTGTGTATTACTATAATTCAAATTTTAATTATTATTGATTGCTGAATTTTTAATTGTTATGTATGGTAAGTAAGAATTATTGTGTTTTGCAATTGAAATGGATTGATATAGTATGTGATGATTTTATTGAATTTATATTGATTGAATTGGTGTATATATATATATATTGAATATATATTGATTATTTGAATTGAATTTGAATTATGAGTATATTTGATTATTTGAATTGAAATATAAATTGTTTGAAAATTTTAAATATGAGATTTGTGATATTTGAATATTTGTTATTGAAAAGTGAATTGAATTGTATAGAATTATGAATTTATGTGAATAATTGAAATATATTTGTTGAATTAAATGAAAATGTATGAAATTATGAAAATGTGTGAATATATATGAATATTAGATTGGTATATTGATAAAGGAATTATTAAATTGAGAAAGTGAATCAAATACCTATTAATAATGATGTCGGACTAGATTGGATACAAATGGCATGCCATTGGATTTGTGATGTGATGAGGAGATTTGTAGTTCGCCGAGAAGATGTTTACATTATTGTAACCGGTTTATCCGAAGAGGCATTAAATGCCTTTTCGGTGTGTTTGGGTTGGACATTCGGTGTGTTTGGGAGGATATGATATTTGGTGTGTTTGGGAGGCTATATTATCTTTGGTGTGTTATGGAGGATTTATAATATTCCGTGTGTGTTTGGGCTGGATATTCGGTGTGTTTGGGTGAAATCGCATATCCGCCAAAGTCCAGGAGTCTTGTTAATAGGGGTAAATATGAATATTAAGTAAAATTGAAATAAGAATTAAATTCCCTATTAACTTGTCGGGCTAGTCGGATATAATTGGCATGCCATAGGATTGGAAGAGTACGGGATTTATCGGCTTTACCGATCGTGCACTTATGTCTTTGGTTATTGTTACCGATTAACGATTCGGCACTTTGTGTGTCGGATATTGTTACCGCATCAGCATCTTATTCGGATTTGTTCCGATAAGGTACTGTGTACCGCATCGCTCATTATTATCGCATTTTTGTTTCGGCCGACCGATTAGGCACTATGTGCCGTTCTTGGTGTGTTTGGGTTGGAATCCGTGTATCCATCAAAGTCCGGATTGTTAATAGGGTGAATAACTGAAATGAGAAAATTAAATAAATTTGGTTGCTCGTACTATTAAAAAATATATATATGAGAAAGAAATTATGAGTTGAATTCTCAATTGAAATGAAATGTGAGATTTGGAAAGGTTCATGAATTTGCTAAAATATTGAATTATTGATATTGAAATCAGTTGAAAATAAATGAAATGAGAAAATCAAATGAATTTGATCGATTGAACTTTTGAAAGTATGAAAAAAAAATTGTTGAATAAGTTCACAAATGGGAAACTAAAGAGTACAGTAATGGAATAATTAATAATGTAGTCAGAGTTGAAAATAGTTTGACAAGTAAATACAGTTTTGAAAAAAGATATCAGATTACTCTAAAGATCATTCAGATTACGTAATGACACGGTTAAAGAAAAAGTTAACCTCGGCTAGTCGACTTATTCAGATATGATATCTGAAGTATGTGTTTACTGAAATTTTTCCCGAATTGGTTTTCGTTAGTGAATGGAATGATGCGGGGTTCATGATGAGTGTAATTAGTCAGAAAAATGATAATTGAGTAGTAAAGATGATTGTGCGTGATAGTTACAGTTGAAACAAATATGATCATCTTTTCTGGGTATTCTATATATTCTTTTATGCTCGAGATATGTGTGTGGTTATTCAGTCTCTGGTGGAGTTCTGATGTTTTGAGAATGCTAGTTAATTATGATGTTAGACGAAAGCTCTATTGGTCTGGTCGGTTTATGATCGTCATTTCTTCATCTTTTTGGAATTCTATTTTAATATGTTGGAAATGAAGTTAATGGTAAAAATTTATATGAGACTATTCTTATGTTTCTACTGATCATGATTTTGTTTTATACATGCGGGGAATATATTATCTCTGTTATGATGGAAGTCCAGAGTCGGTAAGCAATATTTTTCTTTTGGCTTTCTTTGAGAAATTATCAAGATCTTTATTATCTTTTTGTGAGTTAGATGTACTAGTGATTGTATGAGTGTTACATAATATTTTTGAGTTCATATTGGATGTCTATTTGATAGCAAGTGTTTTAACATTAAGAACATTTAGGATTATTGCGATCGGTGATGATAATACTAGTGTGTTATGAGATAGAATGACTATAGATTTGAATTGGGATTGTCATTAACATCGGAAAGGAAAATGTTATTTAGTTTATGGTTGTTCATTTGACAAAGAAAGATCTCGTATGATCATTTCGATGAAGTCTGAGTTTTCCTTTGTGAGATCATTTGAGTATATGTGTCCCCGAGAGGGTAATTTAGAATTTTGATAGTATGTTCCAACATTGTGTTCTAGAGTTCAAAGGTGACAGGAAAAAAGATATTCGAGGTTAAATCAAATTGTGATTCTGAGAAGTTAGTAAAAGTGTTTATGAGTGTTGAAAGTAACTTCTTTACAGTAAGATTTTTGGGACGAAAATCCCTAAAGGGGGAGAGTTGTATGAGCCTAATTTCAGTGGTGTCGGAACAATAATTCGAGATCACTAAATCCGACAAATAAGTAGGAAATATTATTAATTTAGTGAGTATAAGTTAAATGTTAAGTTAGGAAAAATTTTGAAATAGTGAATAGTGTACAAAAAAATATATTAAAATAATTAGAATCGAAAACGAGGTATCGAGACCTCAAAAATTTTAATCGAGCCATAAATATTTTTATAAATATTTATGGAGTGTTAATAAGTTAGTATTAAAGTTTAGTCAAGAAATTTTAAAATCTTGATAGCTAATTAAATAAAAAGGACTAAATTGAAAAAGGTGTAAAAGTTGCTAAAATGATTAAATAGCTTAATTGTCAAATGAGGAAGGACCTAAAGTGCAAATAAGCCCAAAGGAGATATTTTGGGCGGCAATAGCTGAGAAAAATCAGAAAATGGGTGAAATAAGGGCAAAATTGGAAAATTGCCAAAATTAACTAAATAAAAATGGGACTAAATTGGAATATCTAGAATTCTCTTCATTTCTCTTCATATTCATCAGCTGAAAAACAGTCATGGAGGAGGGTTCAAGCTGGTTTTCATACTCTAGCTTCATGTAAGTTTAATTCTTGCTTTCTCCTTGAAATTTTTATGTTTTTGGACTTTTACAATTGGGTCCAACTTACTATTTCATTAGTTTTTGATTCCATGGCTAATTTTTGAAGTTTTTATGGATGAGTACTGGAAGAATATGATGAATAAACATAGAATTGAAGTTTTAATTTTGACATATGGTGATTTTATCAAGTAAAATTGATGAAAATTGGTTTAGGACCTAATTATGAAAGAGTTTGGAATTAAGGTCTAGTGTTAAAGTTCTGGTTTTCAAGGGTTATGAAGTAGTTTAAAATGATGGAATAAAGTATTAAATGAGAAAAATTATCTCAATTGAGGAGTTAATTGAACAAGGATTGAATTGTATGAACTATGAAATTTGGGGCTAAATGGAAATCAATATTTTTCACTAAAACTGTTTTGGGCAGCAGCAGTAGCCTAACTTTGAAAAATCACCAAAAATTGTAGAAATCGAATTATAGAATGAATAAATTATGAAATTAAAGCTTATTGAGTCTAGTTTCTTATAAAAGAAATTATGTAAGCAATGGAATTGTAAATCATGAGCTACAATAACTTTTGTGGGACAAGGTCAGAATGATTTCGGGTTCCCCTGTTCTGAATTTGGAAAATCATCAAAAATTGGATAAAAATAATTATGGGCTTAAATTTATATGTTTAGAATCCTTAATGAGTCTATTTTCAATAGAAATAAGCGGGAACATCATCCAAATCTCGTACGATGAGATAATTAATTCTTAGTGAAGAAGGGTCGGAACTGTCAGACAGCAGAACAGGGGTAACTTTAAAGAATAAACTGTACTTATTGGCTAAACCAAAAATTGTTAAAATTTTATGGTAATAAGATATGTAAGTCTAGTTTCAGGGAAAATTAGCGGATCTTAATTTCGATTTCTGTACCTTAAGATATAAATAATTTAGTAACTATGACGCAAATGGACAGTTTTGAATATACATATAAGTAAATAGTGAAATTATTGATAATGTTGCTTGTGGCATGTTATAAAAATAAAGGATGTGGAATGGAGCGGAGAAGGAGGAAAATATGTATGAATATTCAGCTAGCATGGCTAATTTGGATGTTTTAGGCTCATGGACTAAATTGAATAAAAGTAAAAATTTATGGGCAATTTTGTAAAAATTTCAGAAATGACCAAATTGCATGAAATGATTTATTTTATTATTTAAAATTACAAAATTGAATGAAATTATTAATTTAGCTCAAGATTAGGGAAAAACATGTTTTAAGGATTAAATTGAAAAGTGTTGAAATTATGGAAAATTCTAATATTTTATAGAATTCATGGGTCGTTATCAATTTGTTTGAGAATAACGGCTGGAAATAAGGATTAAATTGTAATAATTATATTTTATTTTAACCTAAGGATGAAATCGTCATTAATTAAAAGTTTAGGGGTAAAATGGTAATTTTGTTTAGAGTATTAGTTGAATGTATTACAACATGAAATAAATGAAAACGACAATCAAATTTCTTTATAAAGATCCGGATAACTCGAATACGTGACTTGAACGTGGAAAAAAAAATATCGGATTAATGAAATTATAAACATGTATAAGTAACGAGGTAAGTTAATATAACTTGAATTGTATTTTTAAATGCATGAAATATCGATATAATGAATTCCCTGATTTTATGTTTATGAAGAAATGGCAAGAGAATGATATTTATCATGACATGTAAATAGGTGATTATTTTTGATACGTTGATACAAGGAAATTAATTAAATTGAGACGAGTAATAAATTCAAGTAAAACATATCGAGAAAAATAAGTAAGTTAAGGGACAATATGTTTGATTTTAATTGGTTCCAAATATGAATGTTAGATAAAATGAAATATCTAATAAATAAATCGGTAACTCCGGTAATGCTCCATAACTCTATTTCGGTGACGGATTCGGGTTAGGGGCGTTACAGAGCTGATCAAATAAACCGGCAATAATTGTGCCCTGCACTGGTTGCTTGTACCAACATTACAAATATTTTGATGTGCCTAGCAATAGTCGGAAAAACTGACAAATACATATGTAATTAATATATCTCCACAATCTCCTATTTCATAAATCAACCATTTACATCAAATGACTATGATTAATTCTTTGATCTAATCCATAACCCCATATATATATATATATATATATATATATATATATATATATATATAACTCCATAATTCTTCACTTTGACTACTCAATTAATTACATGTATATGATATAATTAGATATCAAGTAACAATTAAATTAATTAAAGTAAATAAATAGAGTTCAAGTTCAAGGACTACGAACTTACCTGAACTCATAACGACTTCTAACACCAGCCGACCACTATTTTGCTACTTTAACTTTTTCGCAATCTGTGTCTATTCGAGTTGCTTCTTGATTTAGATAAATATTTTTATTCAATTAACCCCATTCCAGCATTTAAAATGATCAATTTAGCATATAACCCTAATTATGAAAATTTATGAAATTACCCTCAAAGTTTACCTTTTATACGATTTAGTCCCAAAACCCGGAACTTGCAATTTCACCATTTTTAACAATAAATCATGCTAGCCAATTTTTTTCCTAATCTTATAACAGCCCATGCTTATAAAAAATTTATAATATTTTCCTTGAATTTTACTACTTTCACAATTAAGTCACTAAACCTTAAAATTATCAAAAATTACCCAACAAAATATGTCTATTTAAAAACCAAGCTTAACAATCTATCACATAAGTTCAAATACACATCAAATTCATCCATGGAATAATCTATAAAATTTAACAATTTTACAAATTGATCCCCGAGTTAGCTAGATTAAGCTAATATGAGCTCAAAAACATAAAAATTGTAACACCCTATACCTAGCCCTGTCGCCGAGCCCGAATGTAAAGATGCCACACCACTGTCTCACTACTTTCACATTACAGTTTTCATTTTATTAAAGTTGATACACATTATTCTTTGCATTTGCATAGGTTTTAAGACATGCATACATTAATCATCATTAAATCATGCTGGACATACATTAATGTAACTAATCATGTTAAAAATTCAAGCTTTTAGACCACTAAGAATTTCCAAAATAATCACATAGGTATCGATACTGACCCTAGGGTATCAATATTTTTTTTTAGTGGTATCAATACCACCTCGAAAATCGATGCCAAACTTGCATTCTGTTTCTCACACAAAAATCATAGTGTCAAAAATTATCAGTACCAAATCTCTATTTTGACTTTCCTGCACGTTCCAAAACACAAAGGTATAGTTTTTAAAACATGAATATTGATACCTCTGCCTCAGACAAAAAAAGACAACATACAAAAGTATTTAGCCCATTCCAAATTAGTTCCTAAACATCATGCATCAAATTTTTCGATAAACAATCATCCAAACAACTAAATTTAATAGTTCAAAACGTAAGAAACGTGTCCAAGCAAGAAACATCATGCCATCATCAGTGTTCAT
Organism: Gossypium anomalum; assembly: GCA_025698475.1. NCBI lineage: Eukaryota > Viridiplantae > Streptophyta > Magnoliopsida > Malvales > Malvaceae > Gossypium > Gossypium anomalum. Next base: position 50,365,092 of record CM046963.1, read on the forward strand.
AAACCTAAGAATATTTGTAATTCATAAATCTCATAAACAAAAGCAATAACCAGCAAAACGTACAGAAATAACATGGCTGTAAATAGGTCTACCACATTGCCTTATTCACCAAAACGTAAAGAAATAATGAAAACCTATGAAATATTTACAAGTCTTCCTTAGATCATTCCTTCGAAAAAACCACACTGCTCACACCGAAACGTCACTAATCTGCATATGTTGAAAAGAGTGGGTGAGCTTAAACAAGCTTAGTGAATTTTTAGAATAACCACCACGCAAATATGTCATCATGCATCCACAAAACAACCATATATATATATACAATTACAATATTCTTATGTCTAGTGTCATATAATACCTATTCATGCATTATCTATTAGTTCATCTACAAAACATTTACATACTCAATCAAGCATATGTCACATAACACAATCCATTAAACATGTATCACATTTCACACAATCACGTATAATGATAAATTGGCTCTTGAGGTATGAAACATAAAGTGGGCACTATCACCACACATCGGATACACGGATCTCCATTCACACCAAATGACTCATAGAGTTGAACATATCCCATAAGTGAAGCATATAGCTAACACTCTCCTTATTTCCCCTCACACGTCTTGTTGAATGGAGCTTAGCTCACATTCTCTTATCCCTCCAACATGTCTCAGGCCCTCAACACCCAAAATCGCTGTATATATAGGTGAGTACTCACAATCCTATGGCATGCCAACTATATCCAACGATTTCAAGATCACAAGGCCAAAATATCAGAAATCAAACACATATCACTTACAGATTATTCGTGCACTATCACTGCATATTTGCATTTTTTGCAAAACACGGTTACTAATATTTAACATATAGATAACATGTATACATTTGCACTTCCACAACAGTTATCATAACCATATATCACATGTTATAGCATCTCATCTCTGTTCACATACTCACAAACACATAAGCACATAGTGCACAAGATAACATAGGTATGAAAAAGCTTACACTCGAAATTTAGAGTAAGGGTTTAGGCTACTACTAAATTCCCAAATACACATGACTCTTATCTACGAGCAACGATTCCAAACACTCACCAATACGCTTTCACTGAGAAGTCAAAAGCTCAATCTATACTTTCCTAACTCATAGATGGTCTTAGCGAATCTAGAACTTCAACACAATAAATTACACGCAATACATTCAAAAATCAGCCACAAGCAATCAAATACATAAGGCTAAACTAAGTTCTCATGTAACAGAAATCTTTAACATAGCAAATTTTAAATTCAAATATCTCAGTCTATACTCAGTCTTTTTGCCTAAAACCAGTTCCTTCCATCATATAATTCACCTGCAACTAATTCCCAACCTTTAAACTACAATAAAATACTTAATTCATTGTATCTACTTTTTTAACATGTTTTATGGCTATTTTCCAAAAATTCATTAAAACTCAAGAAGTATTTATCGAAACTTCAAAACAAGTTTAGAAACCTCTTAATCATGTCAAAAATAATTGAAAATACTTTGAAACTATAACGCCCATAACCCATTTCCGTCACTGGAATAGGGTTACGGAGTATTACTATACATCTTAGAACTTTTCATACCAATTCGCATCCAATTATCAAATAAACTTCATAAATACATATATGATTTAGAATGAAATAGAACATACATTTACGGCATTAAATCGAGCCTTCGTAGCCCTAAAAATAGGTTAGGAACATTTAGATACCAAATTGGAATAAATCAGAACATTTAGGGAAAAATTGAAAATTTTCACTACAAGGGACTCACGGCAGTGTAGCTATCCCACATGCCCGTGTGTCTACCCTACACGCCTTTATGCTTAATAGTGTGCTTACCCATGTAACTCACTGACATAGGCGACGCGCTCGTGTCTCAGTTCATATGCCAGCTCGTGTGAACCCTACACCTAACATGCTTAAGGCACACGCCCATGTGTGACACACGGCCCTGTAACAGCCCGTGTCCTAGGCCATGTGTGTGTAAAAGTGACCAAATCCAAGCCTATTCTTCATGCAATTGTATAGGTATCTATACCAACTCATTTCACAATTTCAAAAGTCTATAAACCCAATTTAAATTAACCAAAACATGCCATTTCCATTCATCTAAAACCAACCAATGTATCATGTACCAAACACATTATAATGCTCATGCTACTCATTATCAAACAACTATCTATAATCCATAATATACACCAACTAACACATTCCAAACACCTTATTCCAACTTAATATGACACTTAACATCTTGACCTCCTACTCAAGTTTACTTAAGGTTAATAATCATACCACAAAGACTACTATTCATTCATCTAGTATAAAACATCACACATAGCCATGAATTATAGCATAATAATCATTTGCCCTACTACATGCCATATAAATCAAATGTTTACAAAATTTACCAAAAGAGTCCTCGGGATAGTGTGATTCTACGAGTTGATTTGATCTCCCGACCACAAAATGTAATCTACAAAATAAGGACAAAGCACAAGTAAGCTTACTTAAATCTTAGTAAGTTCATTAAATCAAACAATAAATCTTACCAAATTTAACATAACAAATCAAATTATAAAATTAAATAACAGAGTTTTTATCTATCATAGCTCATAGCAGGTGAGTATTGTATAGTACATTAATTCAAATCATATTTTAGAGTCATCATTTAGTAAGATCTCATTCCAGGGTACCAGTCATTTGAGTTAACTTTAGAACTTTGACCGGCTCACGATGCTACTCACACAAGCTACAGAGAATCCGCAACAGATGCAGGATCTTAAGCCACCACTACGGTCTATATCACAGGTACATAGTATCTGCTAAATAATCACCGGCTCAAGGCCTAATAGATAACACTAGCACAAAGCCTGACAGATAACACTGGCTTGAGGCCTGCTATTTAGAAACATCACATGTTCACCATATTCATTTATTATTTATTCTCAAATCATTCAATAGTTAAGTTTAACGTTGGATCTAATTATAATAAACATGTAATATATATGGAATCATTGTAACATAAAAGAAATATTATGAACTTACCTAACTAAACTGCAGCACGATAAGGTATAGGGATTATTTTGTAACTTCTTTATGCCTCGATTTTCAACCCATACTTGATTTAGAATAATAATTTCATTCAATAAACTAATTTCCACATTAAAATTAACTCATTTTATGCAATTAAGTTATTTTTGACATTTTTACAAAATTACCCCCAATATTTTACTTTTCTGCAATTTAGTCTCTAACTCAAAACATACAATTTAACCATTTTTATTCAAATTTCAGCTTAGCCAAATACTCAAGTGCCTTTATACAGCCCAATTTTGCAATTATTTCACATCAAGTACAAGTAACTTTGTCATTTTAATATTTTGGTCCTTAAACGATAAAATAATCAAAAACTACTTTACAAAATTGTCCTATTTAACAGCCAAACTTAATAATTCATCATAAAATTCCAAGAATATACAAAAATCATCAATCGCATAATCCAAAACATTTAACAGTTTTACAAATTAGTCACTGGATTAGCTAGATCGAGCTAATGCAAGCTCAAAAACATAAAAATTACTAAAAACGGGCGAGATTTACTCACCTTATCAAATAACTCAAGCTTGGTCGAAGCTTCCATGCCCTAGCTATGGTGTTTCGGTTCTCTTCCTTGGTCGAAGCTTCCATGCCCTAGCTATGGTGTTTCGGTTCTCTCCCCATGAAGAAGAAAGGAAATGCTAATTTTATCTTTTAATTCATGTAATTTAACTTACTTTTTTAATTATTTACTAAATTAACCATTAAATATAACTTATGAAATTACTAAATCATGTCTATATTTGTCCATCAAATGAGATTATGGTCCTTCAATTATTTTTAATTATTGATTAATTAAACTTTATTTCAATTTAATCCTAAACTAATTAGGACAAAATGAACAAATAGTCCAAAAGTTAATGGATTTAATCATGTCACCACCGCTTGGAATTTTTGACCTTGTTCTAATCACCATTTTGGTCCCTTTAGCATTTTAAATCTATAGCAATTAACTTTTACCTCTTTTACAATTTAGTCCTTTTACCTAAATTAAGTAATCAATCATCAAAATTATCGGACCAAACTTCAATTCACCTATAATACGACTTTGTAATTATTTAATAAAAATATTTACGATTTCAAATTACAGAAACGAGGTCCTAATACCTCATTTTCAATAACCACTTGACTTTTGAACCGAACCACTTATACTAACTTTTAATTCAATTGGTTAGGATTCCTCAAATCAAAATTCATTATAAAATTACTATTGACTTGTATAATTTAAATGCTAATTATATGAATTTACTCATCAAATTTGTGGTCCCGAATCCATTATTTCTAACACCACTAAAAAATGGGTTGTTACTGAAACCATGTTTTTACTAAAAATCCACCATTAAGAACCCAATTTTTGGCTTTTATTCAAAACATACAATTTAATGGCTAATAATTTAGTTTTAAAGACTTGATAACCTTAAAAAATAATTAGAAGTTGAATTGTTACCTTAGACGATGAAAATCCAAGTGTTTGATCGAAAACTCAAAAAACTCGAAAGCTTGACAATGGAGAAAACTGTGGTGTTTTTGGGTGTTTCTTTTAACTTCTATGGGGTTTATGACTAGGAGATGATAGAAATCAAATGAATAGAGTTTGGGAATCAAAACTTGAATGAGAAAAGTTTGGGAAAGCAAGGGACAACTACCACAAAGGATGGGAGAAATCTAACGTGTGTTTTATAAAGATGAAGCGGGAGAATAGGTTAATTTTAAAACTTTGGTATCATTGTTTCATAACTACTCCTAATTTTAACCCTTTTACAAAACAATCCTTATTTCAAAATTGATAATCTTTTAAACACCTTTTTTTTTCAAAAATTGACTTGATTTTTCTAAAAATCATAATCGAAAACATTACCGATATACCATGTCGCAAAAATTCTGAACACTCTAAGGTTAAAATTTCTAAAATACCCCTAAAACTTTTGGCCCTATTTTAGGGTGTTACAAAAATCACTAAAAACGGGCATCAAATCCATACCATGCATTCAAAGCAAGCTTGGCCAAAGGTTTTTCTCTTCTCTAATGGTGCTCGTCTGGGTTTTAGGGAAAGGAAGAAGATGATAACACTTATACCCATTTTGTTTGTTTAATATCATTTAATTAAAAAATTACAAATTTGCCCTTTTTAAAATTAGCCAAATTTCAGGCTTTTAATCATCCAAAACCGTCCATTATGTCCCTAATTGGTATAATTGTCATTTAAGTCCATGACTTTAAATTTCTTAACCATTTTATCCTTTTAACTAATAGAATTCAACTTTTACAACCGTTTACGATTTTGTCCTGTTCAATTAATTAACTATATAAACATTAAAATTGCTTAACTAAATTTTAATATAACCCTAATAAAATATTTTTGAGCTCAGTTTATAAAAACGAGGTCCTAATACCTCATTTTCTAAAACCACTTGATTTCAGGGACATACCACTTGAACTTAACTACCCATTCAAATAACATAAATTATCATATCAAATTTTATTATAATACTATATTTAACTGGTAAATATTAAATAGTAATATTTACGAACTCACTTGTCAGATTTGTAGCCCCAAAATCACTATTCCAACTTCACTGAAAAACGATCTGTTACAATATATAAACATAAAAAATTAATAATCTAAACAACATAATAATTAACTATTTAAATTTAAATAATTTAATAAATTTACTTACCATTTTTAATTGAACGCCGGAGATATGCTTGTCATCCAAATGAATAAATTGATTTGCCATTTAAAATTTTATAAGAAAAGAATAAAATCAAAGAGAATAAAATTCAAAAACAGAATTTAAAAATTATTTGAGGATTGAGGATTGAAAATTCGAAATTGAAAATTAAAATTTGAAGATTGAAAATATAAAATTGGAAATTGGGGATTGAAGAATGAGTATGGAGTATTTGGGAGAAAAGAATGAATGCTTGATATATAGGAATTATTATGGCTATTGGACCCCTACTAGCCTTTGGAAAAGTTATCGTTGGAATGGTATCGTTAAAGGAAAACGCGTCTTATAAGGCGTTTTCACTGATGTGGCCGTAAAAACGAGCCTTGTAGGACGCATTTTCCTACGTGGCACATTTTCACTGATGTGGAGGTGAAAACTCGCCATGTAGAATTAGTTTTCTATTTTCTCTCTAAAAGTAACATAGATCGATAAATTTTAAGAAAAACAGCCTAATTTTTTAAATATTTTTTTCAGCAATTTCATATAAATTAGCTGATTTAGCAAGCTACAACAATTCATCAAAATAAAAAAAATCAATAAAATTTCATAAAAGAAAAAAAGAAGAAGAAAAGCAATAAAAATTTGAAAGAAAGAAAAAATAAAAAAAAATGTGCGATAAAACATATTCCAATTAAATACAAAAAACTGAAAATGATATCTTTAGTCATTGTTAGAAATGTGACACAAATTCATGATAAAATAAAATACAAGTGGTAAAATATAAGTGTGCAAGAGAAGTTCGAATAGAAGTACAGTTTCTCTATGTAATGTTGATTTGAATAAGATGTTTTAACCTTACTGCGTTACTTCTATTTTATTTTGATTAGAATATGGTTTTTCACACCTATAAATAGACATAGTCTACTCCTCTTATAATCATTCGAATTCAACATAGTGAATATCTTCTCATCTGCCCGTGATTTTTTTCCAAAAGGGTTTTCATTTAAAAATCTGTGTGTTCTTTATTTTTTTTCTCTTTCTTTGCAATACATTGTCATTATTGATGTTCTATTTTTTCACATCAATAGATTTCACAAATAAAATTCAATCTTTCAACAAATTCAAAATAAACTAAAAAAAATCATCTCATACATTAAACAACAAAATTCTTCAAAAAAAGATTTCAGAACAAAATCATCTCATACTAAGTAAATAAAATGGAAGTTTAATACAAGCATACATATGAAGTTGTTTTCGTGAAGTTTATATATATTCTTTACTTTTTATTATTTATTATTTATTATTTTTTCTACTTTAAATTTAAGTTTCTAACTTTACATTAATCATAGTTTAAAGTTAGTAAACTTTAACAAGTTTTTATTAATTATGACTACAAATGGAAAAAAAAGTAGTAATTTTATATTTTCTTTAACATTAACTATGCACCAACCAATGCATAATATTTTGACCGATGTGATCAAAATTAGGTGGAATGAGATGGTGCAATATGTATAGCTACAATTATAGCTAATGCAGAAAATAGAATTAAATTTTCTAATTTATTACTTGAACGATACACACCGGTTGAGATAACTGAAATCGATTAGAAATCGACTACTTTGATAACTACCCTGGTACAATTTCCTTTTTGGTTCTCTACACTTTCAACTTTCTTACTAGCTTAAGTTATCTTGCTCTTTTACTTTAACTACAAACCTTTAGCCTCAAAGCCTAATTCATTTACCATTAGAGTTATCTTCAAGTTGAATTCATTATTAGAAGGACATCAACAAATTAATTTAAAAAATAACTTTAAGTGACTTAATTAATATTCGAGGGGGCTTGCACACAAATATTTAGCTTAAAATAAGGTTTGGACAAAAATTAAGTATATTTAAAATGTAAGTTGGGCTTGGACTCTAACCACAAGGTCTGAGCTTGACACTATCTTTTTTATTTTATAATATGTTATTTTTTATTTCTATATATTATGTAATTTATATTGTATAAAATTATATATATAACATTATAATGTGAATATTAAAAAAAATTATTAACTTGTTTATGTTTAAAAAATTGAATAAATTCTTTGTCTAAGCATGTCTAGGTTTTTTTTTTCTTTTTCTCCATCGATCTACTTAAAAAAAATGAATACAAGAAGGTTTTTGTTCAAAAAATTTTAGAGTTTCAAATCATACCAGAAGAAAGGATTTATCAAAACAAAGACAATGGAAGAGGATCTAGCAAGACTCAATATCACCGATGAGGAGGAAGAACCAGTTCAGGGGCAAGAAGAGGAAGATGAAAGTGAAGAAGAATACAATTTTTGTCTAGTGGGAAGAGTATTAACAGATAGCGTCGTACACTTTCCCTCCATGGGGAACATCCTAGCAGAGTTATGGCATCCGTTAGAAGGGGTTTGAATCACGAAAATTGAAGACAAAAGAGTGTTATTTCATTTCTATAATGAGATAGATCTGAAAAGGGTTTTGGATGTCATACCCTAGTTTTTCAATATGCATCTAATTATTTTTCACCAATTAATGAAGGGAGAGGATTCGGTACAAGTTCCCCTTTATCATATAATTTTTTTGGTGCAAATCCATAGTTTGCGATTGGGATTCATGTCAGAAGGGATGGCACAACAGCTTAGAAATTTTATTGGTGATTTCACAGATTATGATGTTGTGGCAGTAACTAGGGGGATTAGAAAATTCATGCGCATAAGGGTGAGATTGGATGTTCATCTCCCATTGAAAAGGAATAAGCGTATGATTTATGGAAAGGATAATTCTACATATGCGATTTTGGGTCACACGGTCGTGTCGCAGGCCGTGTACCCAACCATGTGGTATTCGATGTTGGGTCACAAGGCCATGTCACAGGCCGTGTGCCAGACCGTGCCCAAAAATTTTTTGGGAGACACGACCACGTCGCAAACCGTGTCTCAGGCCATGCGAAACCTGCACCTAAAAATATAAATGACACACGGCCGTGTGACAGCCCGTGTCCCAGGCTGTGTGCACCAAAATTAACCCCTAAAACAAGACATTCCCATGTCTAATCTTGCCCACCATACACACACATTCACATGGCCAAAACACTTACTAAACATACTCAAAACATGCTAAATCAATCAACCTATGATTTCTAACCAATATGCCCATTCAAAGGCACCTTAATTCAAGACAATTTAACATCACATTATAACCTAAATTCTCATTTCCACAACTACCAACCATTCAAAATTTCATACACTTAAAGACATATCATAAGGTATGCATTTACATACCATCCAAAAGTGACCAAAAGCACATTCTTAACAGGCATTACAAATTCATCATCTTAAACTCAAATGACATGATCAAACCAAGTGAGCCTATACATTAAGCCTTACACATGCCATTTATAACCCATGCCAAAATATTCAAAAAGCTACCAAAATGAATTCTGGATAGTGTGATAAGACTCCGATAAGGCTCCAATCGGTCGAGCTTCTGGTAGACTACAAAAAAAAAAAGAAACACTACTACGTAAGCATTATTTGCTTAGTAAGCTCTCATAAGATTAACTTTCACTTACCAAACATCAATTGATAAACCATTCAACCAAGTTCATTTCAACATTAAAAACATTATACTTTCCTATCCACCATAATCCACATGGTTAATAACCAACATGTAAACATAACATCTATGTGACATAGCATATACTAGGAAATGAATTTCCATAATCCATTTTTCCATCACATGATAAATTCTCATCATTAACATTTCATAAGGTCATGAACAACAATCAATTGTATACATGCCTTTCTTCAACTTTTACTTACCCGTTGAACTTAATAGAACCACAACGGTTACCTGTAATAATATTTCTGAAACGCGTTAAAGTTACCTGATTCACTACACCAGCACTAAGTTTACTAGGCTCAAGGCCTAATTACATACATAGGCATGAAGCCTGTTAGGTTCAAAACTGATATGAGCTCGCCTCAACTTGATTTGAGTCGTAATAGTTACCCGATCGATAAATTGGGTAAGTTTGAATGGTTTTCAAATTGGGAATGAAAACAAGGAAGATAGGTTCAAATGGTTAGTTTCATAATGGATGTGGAAGCGAGTTGATGGTTTGATTTCAAGAAGACTGAAAGAGAGATGGATAAATGGCTATCAAAGGGATCAAACAAGGTTAAAGGAAATTTGATGATAGGTGAATGAAAATCGGCTAAGGCCAAGATTGAACCAACGTTATAGGAAAAGTTAACCCGAATCTTAAAGTAGGCACTTAGGTCGACAAGAGAATCTTGACCCGCTAACTATAGAGAGTTAGGAACCAAAGACATGTTTTGAACGCCACACCGGAGGTGATAAGTTCGGAATAAAACAAATGAAATATAGACGCCACGAGACGAAATCCCGATAAGTCAGATCAGTCCTAAAGTGAATAAAAAGAATTGAATTCTCACTAGAACAATTAAGTTCATATAATTAACAAAGTCTAAAATTGTCTCACCTTTACAAATGAAATTTAACACATATTTATAGCCTAAAACATGGGGTAACCGAATGGACTATTAGGGAGGCTGAATGGACATTTTTAATTCAGCTCAAATGAGCTGAAGCTTCTTGGAAAGATCCTAGCTACGTCCTTGAAGTTTCCAGCTACTTTGGGGATGCCAATCATCAAGCAATTAAGCTCTTTAATTCATCTAATTAATTGAGCTGAGTACTTATGCTGAAAGTATTCAATGGTTGAACCAATTTAACAATTATGTTCAGACTTTTAATCTTTATTGGGCAAAGAAAGTTCATCAAGCAAAGTTAATGTCTTTGAGGCGCATGAAAAGTCCCATTGGTGTGAAAAGTTAGCTCCCAACAGCCTCTTAATGTGAAAGGACGAAATGATCAGCTTCCTTGTGTGAAAACGTTGTGTGAACAGCATCTTGGCTATTGAAATACACGAGCAGACTTTTGGGAAGAGTAAGCAACGGTGGAATTAAATTCACTTGGAAAATTGAATGTTGACCACCTTTTGGCCGAATGGCCACTTGGGAAACATAACCAGTAGCCTTCTAGCATTAATCATGTTCTCATGCTCCTAGGCCGTTCATGGAAAGTGTACCTTGTATTAAAGTCGGCCATTCATGCTAGACAACTCTTTTAATGCTGCTCTTTGCACCAACAGCTCTTTAATGTTGTTCCATGCACCAGCAACTAAATTAATGTGCCGTCCATGCCTTGTACACTAATTAATTTGGCTGTAGCAAGAAGCACATTAAATTCGGCATACTTGCTTCTTTAATGTCGAAAATAGTTTCACATTTAAACCAAAATTAATCAGCTTTGAACATATTAAATTGGCAGCAAATTATTAAAACTACATTCGGCTAGATAAGAATTAAATGTGTTCTAAAATTGACAAATTAAATTTGGCTGACTCCAAGACACATTTAAAACATGGCTAGGCTAAGAAACACTCACTAAAACATATTTAAGCTAATTAAATGACCAGATTCTAAACACATTAAAAGCTGTAGAAAAAAAAAACATATTAAAACATGTATTAGATTTAACAAACTTAACTAAAATTATTAAATATCAAATTTGAACTTATCTATGAGCTGATAAACTAATTAACTAAAATAAGTTTATTCTAGCAACATAAACGCAAGAATTAAAATAAACTCAAAATGAACAAACGAGCTCATTGAGCTATAATTCGAGTTGAATTAAGCTCATTGAAATTAAGATCAGGTTTCATTTTGAACTTGGGCCCCTCGAACTTAGGCCATGCTCGATGTTGTCGAATTGTGTCAAACCATGATACGATGGGGTTCGTATCATTCCCTCCCTCTTGAAGATGATTTGTCCTCAAATCGGGCCACTTGCTTGAAAAAAACTTCCAAGATCACAAACCATCTTGTTCATGATCGGTTCGAAATCATTTCCAAAACCCAAGGAATCACAACTGGTTTAAAAAGGAAATGGTTTATTTCCATGCCCTCCCTCTTTAGGGGGACGCCATCTCCAAGTGTCGCCTTCAAAAGAGTAAAACAAATTAGTGACACTAGGAATAAAAATCTCTAAAGAACTTTTCTCAATCTCATTCACGAATTTATTGTAAAAACGAATACCAGGGTCAAAGATGGAAAACGTCCTCACTGTTTCACAATGGATAAAAAGGTCAAGCATAATCGTCGGAATAGAACCATTAAGCGCTCGAAAATTATGGTTTTAGACAACAAAAGTACTTGATTCAAGTCCTTTGGACAACTTAATACCAAACGACGTAAGACAATAATCTCTGGTGTCGGAAGCAAAGTTTTCTCTTATCGTTTGATTTCGACTTGAAGATTTCATTGAGAACAACACAGGGGAAATATGAAACAATGGCAAGTTAAACTCATGCAAGACATGCTCACATTCTTCAAATCCTACTATCGTGCAATTTCTAGAATCAAAGATTTGATTTTGCATTCGCATATTATCACGGTACAACGAATTTGTTTTTAGATTTAGAAACACATCATCAAGTAAGCAAAAGTTGTTCACACATTTATTTAAACAGAAATTATGATGCTCACCTTTGCTTGGAAAAAACTTAAGATGACTTGCTCCAGGCTTAAACACACGATTTTGGCCATTCATTGTTACAAGCAACAATGGCCTTTCTTTCATCAACAACTCACACAAGTGAGATAAAGAAAATTTGAGCATGCATATTTTCAAACACTCATACATCATAATTCCCATTTGATCAGACTTACACAAACATGCACAATGATATAGAGAATTCACATTACCATCACAAACAAACGAATTAGGCATTTTACGTGACAATTCTTTATCACATAAGATCAAATTTTGCTTGTACCGACTTAATCTTCCTTCATCAACAAGCTTGCCAACATCGTACTCATTACAAAAAAAACTTTTCATACCACTTTTTAAAACAAAATCTTCAATAATCAGAGAATGGCAATTAATCGACATAGTGAGTAGTGATCTTTCAAAAATTAAGTCATCGGTACCTTTTTCAACAATGTTCAAATCAATTTGTCGTGATGTAATTGTTAAAGACTCCTTACCTTGCTTGCCTTTAAGCTCTTGAGGGAGAATTTCATTTTCGATATTACCTTTCTCGATCATTCGAAATCGTCTCTTTTCGAAAAGATATTGAAGTTGTAGCTTGTCATTGGAATCTTCAGGAACCTGAGAAGAAACAATACAAGGAGAACTCATAGAACGGTTAGTTAAAACACTCATCGTTTTTTCTTGTTCTCTCTTATCTTCTCCACTCGTTTCTTTCGCAATCTCATGTTCAAGCTCTTTCTCTTTTTCAATTGTTTCTTTCAAAGACTCACTCTCAATCTCTTTTTCAATTTTCTTTTCTCGTTCAAGTTCTTTTTCTTTTCTTTCACTCTCTTTTTCCTTCTCACATGATTTTTTGATCTCATTACAAGAGGAAGAAAACATAGAAGAATCAAGATGAGAATCTTTTTATTGAAAAAAATATGAAAGTTCCGTGTATGAAATACGATCATCTCTTCGCAAGCGTTCCCCCGTGGATGAGTACCTTCTTGCATATGAACTTTCTCGGACCTTCTTGTTTGTCACCATAATGGGCTTCACACTTGAAGTTTGCTTTGCTTCTTCTTGAATTCCTAGTAGAATAGAAATCATGGTATGAATCTCTTCGGGATTAACTATCCGCAGGCGAATACTTAGACGTAACATGTTCTCTTTTTCGTGAAGATTTCTCCGTAAATGAAAACTTTAAGTGACTTGAAGAGGATTTCCTAAATTCTTGTTTGTCATCTTGAAAGATTTCAGATTCGGGGATTACTTCATACCGTCTCAGCTTTCTTGTTGGATAAGAGTCTCGGTATGAGTCTCTCCTCGAATGATCATCAGATGTAGGTCTCCGTGACGACCTTGATTCCATCTTTTGACTTGGAAAAAGTCGTTCTCGTCGGTCTCTTTCCTTGATTCGATCCAAATGCTCATGCAACTTGTCAAACTCAGATTTCACAATTCTACGCATCTCTTTCATCAAATATTGATAATCGAATTCTGAAAACACTTCTTGGTTCATGATTTTAGTGAGGGCAGAGGACAGTGATTAAAAACAGAAACAAAAAATTTTGTCAATAAAAACCTCACAAATTCTCTCAAAAAGAAAAAAAAAATCGCACACATTTGGCTTTTACGCACTCGAATAGTCTCACCACACACTTGTGCCTTTTTCCACTCTATTCTCTTCTCTCGATTCACGATGGACTACTTAGGCTTAGCGGTCTCGTTGGTGTGGAGTCAGCTTACAAAAATGATAATCGATTTGGGTTGGAAATGATGTTGGGACAATGGAGGGCTAGAAGAAAAAAATAAAAGGTGAAGGTGTGGCCATTTGGGTAGTGGTGATAGTAGCAGGAAATTGACGATCGGGATTTACAAAAGATGAATACAACTTTCAGCACTATCAATAGAACTTTTTTTTTTTTTTTTGAAAATCAAATGACAAACGAACTGAACATTTTTTTTATTTCAAAATTTTTTTCTCTCTCCTTTTTTTTTGAGAATTTTTTTCCACTATTTTTGATTTTTTTAACTAAATATATATTTTTTTTGTTCGCGAATTTTTTTTTTCAATTTTTTTTTTAAAGATACAATACCAAAAATTCCAAAAACGTTGATACTTACCTCAATTTAACTAGCTCTGATACCAAATGATACGAGCTCGCCTCAACCTGATTTGAGTCGTAATAGTTGCCCGATCGATAAATTGGGTAAGTTTGAATGGTTTGCAAATTGGGAATGAAAACAAGGAAGATAGGTTCAAATGGTTAGTTTCGTAATGGATGTAGAAGCGAGTTTGGTTTGATTTCAAGAAGGCTGAAAAAGAGATGGATAAATGGCTATCAAAGGGATCAAACAAGGTTAAAGGAAATTTGATGATAGGTGAATGAAAATCGCTAAGGCCAAGATTAAACCAACGTTATAGGAAAAGTTGACCCGAATCTTAAAGTAGGCACTTAGGTCGACAAGAGAATCTTGACCCGCTAACTATAGAGAGTTAGGAACCAAAGATATGTTTTGAACGCCACACCGGAGGTGATAAGTTCAGAATAAAATAAAGGAAAGATAGACGCCACGAGACGAAATCCCGATAAGTCAGATCAGTCCTAAAGTGAATAAAGAAAATTGAATTCTTACTAGAACAATTACGTTCATATAATTAACAAAGTCTAAAATTGTCTCACCTTTACAAATGAAATTTAACACATATTTATAGCCTAAAACATGGGGTAACCGAATGTACTATTAGGGAGGCTGAATGGACATTTTTAATTCAGCGCAAATGAGCTGAAGCTTCTTGGAAAATCCTAGCTATGTCCTTGAAGTTTCCAGCTACTTTGGGGACGCCAATCATCAAGCAATTAAGCTCCTTAATTCATCTAATTAATTGAGCTGAGTACTTATGCTGAAAGTATTCAATGGTTGAACCAATTTAACAATTATGTTCAGCTTTTAATCTTTATTGGGCAGCCAAAAGTTCATCAGCAAAGTTAATGTCTTTAAGGCGCATGAAAAGTCCCATTGGTGTGAAAACTTAGCTCCCAACAGCCTCTTAATGTGAAAGGACGAAATGATCAGCTTCCTTGTGTGAAAACATTGTGTGAACAGCATCTTGGCTATTGAAATACAACGAACAGACTTTTGGGGAAGAGTAAGCAACGGCTGGAATTAAATTCACTTGGAAAATTGAATGTTCAGCCACCTTTTGGCCGAATGGCCACTTGGGAAACACAACCAGCAGCCTTCTAGCATTAATCACGTTCTCATGCTCCTAGGCCGTTCATGGAAAGTGTACCTTGTATTAAAGTCGGCCATTCATGCTAGACAACTCCTTTAATGCTGCTCTTTGCACCAACAGCTCTTTAATGTTGTTCCATGCACCAGCAACTCAATTAATGTGCCGCCCATGCCTTGTACACTAATTAATTTGGCTGTAGCAAGAAGCACATTAAATTCGGCATACTTGCTTCTTTAATGTCGAAAATAGCTACACATTTAAACCAAAATTAATCAGCTTTGAACATATTAAATTGGCAACAAATTATTAAAACCACATTCGGCTAGATAAGAATTAAATGTGTTCTAAAATTGACAAATTAAATTTGGCTGACTCCAAGACACATTTAAAACATGGCTAGGCTAAGAAACACTCACTAAAACATATTTAAGCTAATTAAATGACCAGATTCTAAACACATTAAAAGCTATAGAAAAAAAAAACATATTAAAACATGTATTAGATTTAACAAACTTAACTAAAATTATTAAATATCAAATTTGAACTTATCTATGAGCTGATAAACTAATTAACTAAAATAAGTTTATTCTAGCATAAGTTTATTCTAGCAACATAAACGCAAGAATTAAAATAAACTCAACATGAACAAACAAGCTCATTAAGCTATAATTCGAGTTGAATTAAGCTCGTTGAAATTAAGATCAGGTTTCATTTTGAACTTGGGCCCCTCGAACTTAGGCCATGCCCGATGTTGTCGAATTGTGTCAAACCATGATACGATGGGGTTCGTATCAAAAACCCTATACAATGTCTCCAATACAACTCAATTTCCATCAATCAATAAAATGTAATCACAAACACATTGACTAATAAGGTAGAACAAATGGCAAGGAATTTAATATAATAATATGTATAATACGAGCTTACCTTGATAACTATGGTTGCAAAAATAGAGTCAAATGTTAGTCCAAAGCTTTAGCTTTTCCCCAATTAGGTCTGATTGTTGTGTATATTGATCATGCATGGAAATATAGGTTGGCCGAAGCTTTCTCTTCTTTTTAATGGTGTTTCAATTTTGAAATGGAAAAATGAAGAAAATGATAAAATTTTTACCTTTTGTTTTGTTTAACATTTGATTTTATTATTAATTTACAAAATTAACCTTTAATATCTATTGAAATTTCACTAAAACCTATCCACAAACATCCACTAACATGTAATATGGTATAATTACCACCTAAGTCCACTAGCTTTCCTTTCCATAGTCGTTTGACCACTTTAACTAATACAAACCAAGTTTTATATCTTTTACGACTTAGCCATTTTTACTTAATTAACTATTTAAACACTAAAATGTCCTAACAAAAAAAATTAATACAACCTTAAAATAACCCTATAGACATTAAATAAATATTAAAATATTTAATCCCTCGACAGAATTGTGGTCCCGAAACCATTGTTTATTACACAATTGAAAATAGGTTGTTATACAAACCGAAAGAAAGAGGCAAGATAGGAATGGATATGGATAAAGAGAGTGGAGGCTTGTGTTAAAGGTTTACAAGCTTCTATGGATCCTCTATGGAGCATTTGATTAACGACTCGTGGAATTTACTAAGACAATTAAGGGAGAATAGTCGTTTGCCATGGCTAGTAATGGGCGAATTTAATGAAGTGATGTTTTCTTTTAAAAAAAAGGAGGGACGTATACGAGAAGACAGGCAGATGTCTTGTAACACCCCTAACCTGTACCCGTCGTCGGAACAGGGTTTCAGAGCATTACCAAAACATTCGAAACATTTTTCCATTAAACTACGTAAATTACTATTTATTTACCGAGATCAACCATAACGTCCCTTGATCGAGCCTTCGAGGCCCAATACGAGCATTAAAATCGAGTCGGGGCTTAATCAGGACCTCTAAAAATTTTTCGTAAAATTACAAAATTTTCACCCAAATTTCTAGCTCCATTTCTCACCCAAATTTTAACCCAAGACCTGCACATGAAAAACGCACCCAATACCAACCAATCCAAGCATTCAAAATAGACAATTCTATCATTCATCATAGCATACCATCACATACATATGTGTTTGTAAACTTACCTTGGATGAACTTAGGCAATACACAACATTGATTACATATACATAACATATCACATTTGAATATAACATCATAACCTACTTGAGCATGCCAAAATAAAACATTACTAGCCATTCCAAAGACTAGGTTACAAAATAATATTTCAAGCCACTATTGGCCAAGATGTCCTATACATGCCATTATACCAAAATGATTTCTACTAAGTATACCCAAAATGATTTGTTGATAGTTTGACGATGCTCCAATGATCTTCCAACCTTCACGAGCTTTCGAGCACTATAAAACAGGAAAAATAATAAAACGGAGTAAGCATTACATGCTTAGTAAGTTCGTATAACGGAAACTAAACTTATCAATCTTGTTTATTAAAATCTAGGCATACAATGTTATGTTTCCACCCATTTGGCTAAATTGCCTAATCACATACATTCCATCAACCATGTTAGTCACCAAATTATTCATATCAATTAAGTAACATAGATGAGCTCATAAAGCAATATTCTTTCAAGTCATTTTCATTTCATCTCAAGATTCTCATACCATGTCAAGAGTTCTATGCCCGTTGAATCCTTGAAATTTCAATGAAGGCTCAAGTAGTACACTCGAGGTGTATGATTCATTATTCCGTCAATTCTTATCGAGGTCACCCCTTAGGGAACTTAACCAAAAAACACTCATTCGAGCCACATATTGCATAATAGGATTACCAGTCCAGGCTAAATCCTTTATATAGAGTATGCTCAAAGGAGCTCAATTAGGGTTACCAGTCCAAGCTAAACCCTAATATAAAGTATGCTCGAGAGGTATTGTATCGAGATTACCCGTCTAGGCTAAATCCTTTCTATAACAAGGTCAACGGGATTACTCGTCCAAGCTAAATCCCGTCCACAATAAATGCAGGACCTCATTAGTTTCGAGAAAATGTATATGATCATCGGAATTCAATATTCAATCGGGACTTAACCCTTTTTTCATCATTTCAAGCATGCATCAATTTTCCATTATAGCATTTAAGTAATGTACAAAAATATAATCACATTACATAGAACACAACATTCAATTAAACATATTTACATGCCATATTAAGTTACACGAACTTACCTCGACACTTGTTCGCGTAAAAGTCTACTAATCCGAAATCTTTTCTTTTCCACGATCTAACCTTGAATTAGTGTTGTCCAAATCTATATAAATGAATTTAACTATCAATTTCACACATTTCATATTTAAATGGACTCAATTTACGTCCTAGGCAAAATTACCATTTTGCCCTTAACTTTTTCATAAATTCTGATTTTGTCCCTAGGCCCAGAAAATGAAACTTGTGCAAATTACTCCCTATTCCAAGCCTAACCAAAGCCCCATTACAAATTTTCCAAGACATGTATCCATAAAATTTCATAATTTTTCATCAAATTTTACAACTTTTCACTTTAGTCTTTAAATCATGTTTCCATCAAAAATCACTTTGTAAAAGTTGTTTATCTATCAATAGTCTTTCATTTTCTACCATAAATTTCTAATTTCCAGCATAATACATCCATGACTAATTTTCATACCTTGATAACTTTTCAAATTAATCCCTCAAATAGAGAGATTAAGCTATCTCGGTTTCAAAAATACCAAAATTACTAAAAACGAGACATGAGAACTTACCCAATTAAGCCTTGAAAGTTTCCCCTCTCTCTCCTAGGGTTTCCATAAAATTTTAGGTTGAAGATGATGAAAATAAGATGATATATTTCTTTTCATCTTTTAATTAATTTAATTATTTCAAATTTCAATTTAGTCCTTGCCCTTTTTCTATAATTCCATGGATGAGTCACCAAGAAAATCTACATTCTTTTCTTAATGGTCTAATTACCATATAAGGACCTTAAGTTTTGAATTCCATAGCTATTTGATCCTTATAGCTACTAGAATTCAACTTTCGCATTTTATGCGATTTAGTCCTCGTAATTAAACACTTAATCGATAAAATTTTCATATCAAAATTTTCACACGACATATCTACCATATTACGGACCATATAATAAAATAAAAATAATTTATATTTTTGGGTCAGATTTGTGGTACCGAAACTACTGTTTTGACTTCACTGAAAAAATGGGCTGTTACATGTCTGCCTTTAGAAAAGTACTAGAAGATTGCGACCTAAATGACTTAGTTTGTTCAGGTCAATGGTTTACATGGGAAATAGGGAGGTTACCAGAGAACAATATTAAAGAAAGGTTAGATAGGGGGTTGCAAATTCAACATGGTGGGAGTTTTGTCTAAGGTTTTCGGTGGTTAACCTAAATCATAGTATTTCAGATCATTGTCTAGTATTAGTGGATATAGGGGAAGGAAAGAGGCGTAATTCAATACGAGGAGACTCCCCATTCAGGTTTGACGTGGATTGGATATTGGAGGAGGATTTTGAGGATCAAGTCAAGAAGGGGTGGGATTCATACGAGGAAGAACTATCAACAAAACTTGCCAGTTTGGGTAACTTTTTGAAAGATTGGGCTAAATTAAAAAGAGGAATCCAGGACAGAAGAAGGGAAGGCTTGAATTCAAGGCTAAGCAAGCTGATTGGAGAAAGACCCAGAGGAGGAGAATTCGGCAAAAATCACCAAGGTAAAGCTAGCATTAAATATGGAAGTGGATAAGGAATAACTATTTTGGGAACAAAGGGCAAGAACGAATTGGCTTCGAATGGGGGATCGCAACACATCCTTTTCTTTTTCACAGTTTTGGCTTGTATTGGAGAAGAAGAAACATAATGAAAGGCTTGGAAGATGGTAATGGAGTATGGATCAAGGGGGATGAGGAGATGGTTAGGTTGGCAACTAATTATTTCAAAGAGATTTTATCATAAAAATCAGTGCAAAATTGTGAAAGATTACTAGCTGAAATACATCCATGCATATCAGAAAGTCTGACTGAAGAATTAATTATTGAGTTCAAGGAAGATGAGGTGGTGGAAGCTCTGAAATCGATGGCCCTACTTAAGGCATCAGAGAATGATGGTTACCCAACCTTGTTCTATAAAAACAATTGGCACATTGTGGGAAATGAGATTACTAAATATTGTCTGGATGTGTTGAATGGGCAAAGGGATATAGAAGAGATAAGTAGAACGAATATAGTGCTAATCCCTAAAGTAACTACACTGAAGAATATGGGGTAATTCAAGCCTATTAGCCTCTATAATGTACTCTACAAAATATCTCAAAAATTATGGTAAATAGATTCTGGACAGTAATTAATCTCTGTATTGAGGAAATACAAGGAGCGTATGTACTAGGTAGGCAGATAATGGACAATATCCTAGTGGCATACGAAATTATACATTCTTCTAAAAAGAAGAAAGGGAGTGGAATTGGATTTTTTGTATTAAAACTAGATATGAGCAAGGCTTACGATAGGGTGGAATAGTGTTTTGTGGAAAATATGGTGAACATATTAGGTTTTTGTAATGAATGGATATTTCTAATTATGAGATGTGTAAAGGGTGTCTCCTATTCGGTAACGCTTAATGGAATTCAATGAGCAGAATTCAAGCCAACACGAGGGCTAAGGCAAGGGAACCCTCTAAGTCCATATTTATTTATAATTTGTGCAGAAGGTTTCTCTACCCTACTAAATGTAGCCAAAAAAGAGGGGAGAATTGGCAGAGCGAGAGTGGGAAGAAGCAGCTTGTCGATAACACACTTGTTTTTTTTTTTTTAGAAGATAGCATTTTATTTGGGGAAGCAATGTTGGGAGGTGTTAGTGCAATAAAATCAGTGGTGATTGAGTACAATGAGGTTTTGGGTAAGCCACTTATATACTTTAGTGGTAATGTGCATGATGGTGTACGAAACCAAGTAGAAAGTGTGCTGGGAGTGTGAATCTCTAATAACCCAAAAAGGTATCTTGGATTGCCAACTACGACGGGAAGAAAAAAAAAGAATACTTTTGTTGATACTAAAGAAAAATTCATTAAAAAATGAAAAATTAGAGTGTGCGCAATCTGTTGATAGGGGGACATGAGGTCTTTATTAAATCCTTTTTGCAAGCTATACTGATTTACGCAGTGCAGTGTTTTAAGTTGTCTATATCTTTATACCGAGAGTCAGAAAGCTTACTGTGCAGATTTTGGTGGCGTAATCTAAAGTCCAATAAATTCATACACTGGTCTAATTGGAGTGCTATGTGCATACCAAAAGCACGATGGTGGATTAGGTTTAGGGAACAATCAAAGTTTAACATAGCCCTGTTGGCAAAACAAGGATGGAAACTAATCAATAATCCTAATAGTTTATTTACACGAGTTATGAAGGCAAGTAATTATCTTCAAGGGGATTTTATGAGTGCAAAATTGGGATCTTACCCTTCATTTACCTGGCAAAGCATTTGAGGTGCTCGTATTCTGTTGGAGAAAGGCATATGCTAAAAATTCAGGAATGGGGCGTCGGTAAACATTGGGAACAATGCGTGGTTACCAGGTCCTGGTAATGGTAGAGTAAATTTTCAAAATATTAATGTTAATTATACTATTGTTGCTAACTTGATTAATAGTGTAACGGTTACCTAGAAAAGTGAAGTAATCAGGATGCTATTCAGTGAAGAGCTAGTGGAGAGGATTTTATCAATCCCACTAGTGAGCAGCGTGCAAATAGATGAAGTGATTTGGAGGGGTGATAATAATGGGGTCTATACATCTAAGAGTGCGTACAAATGCCTAATTACAAAATACCTAAATATGTCGTGAAACAATAGTACAATTCAAGCCATTGATACAAGCAATTATTTTACAAAAATATGGAGTCTAAAAATTCCCAACAAAGCCGGAATAAATCTATGGAAAGTTACAAGCGAATACATGCTCACACTAGGTAATCTAAAAGCAAGAAGGCTCATAGAGAATGCACTATGCCCAGTTTACAAAGAGGGAGAGGAGACCATGACCTATCTGTTCAGAGATTGTGCCTTCACAAAATTGGTCTTGCAAAGATTAAGGATAATAACCCCATCGACCACAGGTAGGGAGCAAAGTTGGAAGCAATGGTTAGGAGTAGAATTCAGAAGTAAGAGTTCACAAGAATGTACAATGCTAGCCATTATTTTTTAGGTGTTATGGTTCAATAGAAATAAAGCTTATCGTAAAGGGATAAAATACAATATATAAGATGTCGTAGGATTTATAAATGCATATAAATTGAAAATCGAGCAAATAGAAGGCTTACCCAAATTTGTACAGGAAGCAGGAAAGTGCTAGAACACCAGTACACCCCATGGCGCAGTGGAAAAAAATAAATTTGGTGATCACATCCAGAGATCCATGTGTGAGGAACGAATCAGGGTGAGAAGGGTATGAACAATTACCTTTAATCGTTTGGAAAACCAAAGGTAATTGTTGTGAAACTGATTACACAATTGTATGTCGATTCCAAGCCACTACGAATGCAACACTCCTAACCCGTATCCGTTACCGAAACAAGGTTACGAATCATTACTAGAATTTACAAAACATATAACAAACATTTCATATAATTTATAAATTATATCAGAATTCAGTCACATCGTCCCTTATGTAAGCCCTCGAGGCCCAAAACGCACGTTAGAATCAAATCAAGACTAAAACGGGTACTCAGAGAATTTTTCACAAAATCTCAAAATTTTTCCAAGGTACAAGGGACACACGCCCGTGTGGTCAGGCCATATGGCTCACACGGCCATGTCTCAGCCTGTGTATGTACCCATATAACTCTCTGACTTAGGTCACACGGCCAAGTCATATCCCCGTGTGTTAGGCCGTCTGTAGGTACAGGGGTCACACGGCCAAGCCACACGCCTATGTGCCAGGCCGTGTGATCAATTCTGAGCATTTTGTTTTGAAATTTTACAGATGTAGAGGACACACGGCCAATTTACACGCCCGTGGGCTAGGCCGTGTGTCACACACGGTTGAAGCACACACCCGTGTCTCTGTCCGTGTGGACAAAATAGAGTTATTTCCAAGCTATATTTCTCACCCAAACTTGCTTTTCACCTGCATTAACACTTTAACACATTCACAAACCAATACCAAACACTCAAATCAAGCCAAACTCTAGTTTAATACATGTCATAACACCTCATATGTCCAAGTATTCAATCTTACCTAATTGTTCATATAAACATATATGCATTTTTCATCAATCATGTTATCTCAAATCACTCTTCAATATGCCTATGTGAATTTCTATCATTCATCCATTTCAATTCATATCAAACATATTAAGACCTTATATATATATCAAACTATATCAACCACAAGTCATGCCAATGGCTAGATTCAACTCAATATTTACATGCCATCATTGACCAAATTTAGCCTATACATGCCATTATAACCAAAATGTAGTTTACTATATATATACCGAAACAAGCTGATGGATAGTGTGTGATATCTTTGCCAAGCTTCCAATCCAACGAGCTTTCAAATTACTATAAAACAAAGGAAATGAAATAGAGTAAGCATTTAATTCTTAGTAAGTTCGTATAACAGGAAGTTAACTTACCATTCAATTTCATTAAGGTAAGCACACACAATATATCCAAAGTAATTTGGCCAATAGCCTAAATACATATCCTCATCAAACATGTTAGTCATGTATTTCATAGAGGTATCAAGGAACATATATGAGCTCATAACAACAGAATTATCATATAACATATACAAACCATTCTCATGTATTTCAGATACATTCGAGTAATAATCCATTTTGAATCCATATTATCTGAGTTAAGAACTTTGCCCGTTGAACCATATAAAATCTAGATGGATACAAGGGTAATACACATGAAATGTACGAATTTGAAATCCATCAATTCATATTCGGGGGTACTTGTTAGAGCACATAATCAGGAAGCCCTCTCTTGAGCCATACAACAAGAAGCTCATGTGAGCCATGTAACGGGAAGCTTATTCGGGCTGTATAACGGGAAGCTCATAAGAATCATAATCAGGAAGCTCATGCGAGCCAATAACGGGTAGCTCCGAAGAGCCATTAATCGGGAAGCTCCAGATAGCCATATATCGAAAAGTTCAAGCGAACCATATCAGGAAGCTTTGGAGAGCCATTAATCAGGAAGCTCACAAAGAGCCTTTAATCGCGAAGCTCACGAAGAGCCATATATCATGACGCTCATAAGTGCTATGGTGTGTCTACAACACATGCAAAATCACAACCAATCGGGATGCTCTGAAAGGCTATTAACGGGAAGCTCACAAGAACCATATAACAGGAAGCTCGAGAGGGCTAATAACGGGACACTCTTTCGAGCTATGGTGTGTCCGCAACATATGCAGGACCACAACCAATTCGGGAATCCTGTATCTTTCAATTTTTATTTATTCAAACGAGACTTAACATTTGTCGAGCATTGTCAAATATGTAATCAATTTCATATACATAGCATTTACAATCACTTACATACAATTCATTTCAAACATATAAATATACAATTTAGTTACACGAACTTACCTCGACAAATATTCGTGTATTTGTAATCTACTAATCTGATACTTTCTCTTTACCTCGATCTAGCTCTGTATTTGGTCTATCCAGATCTATACGAGTAAACTTATCTCAATTTAATACAATTCATACTCTACTCAATCCAATTCACATTTTAGGCAGAAGTACCATTTTGCCCCTATACTTTTAATTAATGACGATTTCGTCCCTAGGCTCAGAAAATGAAATTCATGCAATTTAATCCTTATTCCAAGCCTAACTAATTTTTACATATAATATTTTTAGCCCATGTAATTCATAAAATTTAGAATTTTTTCATGAATTTTACATCTTTACAATTTAGTCCCTAAATCATAGTTTCATGATAATTCACTTTACAAAAGTTGTTTATCTATCAACAACCTTTCATTTTCTACCATAAAATTCAGGATTCATGCATATTTATCCATGGAAAAACCCTAATACTTTAATAACTTTTCAAATTAATCCCCGAGATAGCTAAATTAAGCTATTATGATCTCGAAAATATAAAAATTACTAAAAACAAAACTTGAATATTCACCTAAGTAGGCCGAATAAGTTTTCTCTTTCTTCAATTCTCCATGGATAGGGTTTCTATATTTTATTTGGGAAAGATGATGATAAATTGATGATATTTTCTTTATTTTATTATTTTTCATCTTTCCAATTTTATCCTTTTCTTTTTCTAATTTTCCATGGATGAACCATCAAACTTATCTACTAACTCCTCTTAATGTTCTATTTGCCATATAAGGACCTCCAATTTTGAATTCCATAGCTATTTGATACTTATAGCTACTAGAACTTAATTTTTGCATTTCATGCAATTTGGTCCTTTTATCAATTAAACATGTAATTAGTAAAATTTTCTTAACGAAACTTTTAGACGATATTCCTATCATATGGTAGACCATAAAATAATTTTTCTTACGGACTCGGATTTGTGGTCCCGAAACCACTGTTCCGATTTCACTGAAAACAAGCTGTTACAACGAAAAGTTTCGACCCCTTATGCAATCCACCCTGTGTGACAACGAACGGAAATAACTCTTTTAAACTTTTTCAAAGAGAAAAATCTATTTGATAGCTACTAAACCTCGTTCTATATATTTCAGGTATACTAGGTTTTTCTTCAAAACCCTATTTTTCTAATTTGGGAGATATTTTAATATGAATCAAAATTTATTATAATAATTAACCGAATATAATAATTATAATTATCATAATTGTAATAATGTTTGACCAAAAATTACAATTACAATAATTATAATAATATCATATCGTAAATTATAATTACAATAATTATAACAAGGATTTCGGTAAATTATGTTTAGTTAAATTTTATGCGAATCAAATTCATATATATTAATTTAACCATGTTTTCATTTTGTGTACAACATACTTGTACATATAATTCGTTTGATATTTAACTGCCCAATTAAATTAATTCTATAATCAGTTTAATTCATGTGACAGCTAAAAAACAATACCAACTATGTTTGGATTTTGTTCGCTTCAACCATAGGGTGACCCTGTAGGTTCTTGTAATGTTAGCAGTAATACTAGAACGATTTTAATATTACAAACAATGAGTGGCATCTAGCAATGCATCATTGCTACCTAAGTTACAAGAAGTCATGATTTAACATAAACTCTTTGTGATTAACACTTCATGTATTAAATCATTTTTTCCTTTATATCTAGAATGGACACAAGTCATGGAATAGTCACACTTGCATAGTCCATCTAATGTTTCTTGATATCCTGAGTAGACTATGATAAACAAATAAGTATGATATCTCATATCAACTTATTCGAGTATAGCCATGCATTTCCAGTCTCACTCGACCAGGTGGCCTAAGATATTGCTCCCATTATGTAAGAGGGACGAATCCTATATTGGTCAATCATATCCCACTACATAGATTGTGGTATATCCAACATCAGCCTTTATAGAACAACCAATTATGGTGGATGTTTGACTATATCAAAATATATGACTCACGATGTTGGGATAATGGTGATCTCAAGTCTGAGGATCATATACATAGTAATCACCATGAGTAATGTTGTGACTATTACATAATAATTCAAGAAACATACATACTTAGACTAGGACAGTCCAATATGTTGTTATCTAATACACATACTCATGTATTGATTTTGACATCCCATGTCGATAACAACACTTTGTCATCAATAAACTACACGTTAGTCTTAATGCATTATTGTTGTCCAAGCCCACAATAATACTCGACTAAAGACCTTTTAAGAAAAATCATATTATTCTTAAGACATTATTATAAAACAGATTATTTACATACATAGAAAAGAAACTGAAATAATAATGGCAATGTCTTATATTAATAAACGAGGTAAAACAAGTATGTTATTACAATCAATTTATGATTGGTCTTTGGGCATAATCTAACAGAAAGGTGAGTTAAGAGCCACCAGATAGGGAATCAATTAAAGAAAACTTTGACGCATCCTACCAACAACATCTAAATAGATCTATATCAAGAGTTATAGTTAGAAATAATAAAGGTTTAGTTATGGCATCATGTATTTTTCCGGTGGAAAATGTACTAGATCTTACCATGGTAGAAGCATGGGCATGTCTACAGGCGGTGACGTTTGCAAAGGACTTAGGTTTTAAAGAGGTGTGTGTGGAAGGGGACGCCTTAACCGTGATAAGGAAGCTAAAGATTGCAGACAATGACAAATCAACCATAAAAGATTTGATAAATGGGATAAAAAATATAGAGTATCGAGTTTCAGAAGACTTACTTTTCGATATGTTCCACGAAGGGCTAATGAAGCAACACGTGTTGGCAGTGAAAGGTTGCCAGTACTATGGCTCATTTTATTGGATAGAAGAAGACTCAATGGAAGTGGAAATTTTCATCGCTAGGAGGGGGTTTGGAAGGGAGTAAATTGAAGTTGAAGGGTCTGAATTCGAAAATGGTTCTGATGTGGGTTGTCTTCCAATGAACTCGGGGAATATAGAGAGGTTGGGGGACAAAAAGTGGAAAATAGTCGAAGATTGGGTTGAATTCTAGTTAAGCTCGGATCTGGCTCTGATGCATGAAAGGTGATAAGTTCTCTAAAGAAAATTGAAGGGTTGTTTATTTAGGAAACTCTTTAGGGTTTTGATTTTTTAACATTGATAGTTGTGTATGTTTGTTTAATTTACTAAGGTATTAAGCTTTCATTAAACGGTCATCTGTTTTTAAGTTATGCCTGAGGCATCGCAAAGACGTGCAATAGTGGATGGACATGTGTAGCCCACGACCGAATAGGGGTTTTAGAAATCGGTTCAATTTTCACCTTAATAAATGCATAGTAGCTTTAGTTTGCAAAAAAGAAAAGTTGAATAAAATAAAAAATTATTAAATAAAGTTAGTATTTGGTACACTAGCAGTGTACTTTTTTATTTCATAAACAACTTTAAAAATTTGCCATGTATTTTTTTAAATATTTATTTTTTAACTATTTTATTATGCACTTGTCAACATCTTAACTTTGCTTTTAGAATTTAAAAACTTCACCAACAATGTACATTTTAAAAAATTTATATTAATGGATCTAAGTAAATTTAGATTAATCGTTTACAAATAGATTAATGGTAAAAATTTAAAGTTTATGTTTCAATTTGGATCAATTCAATTCTAATTCAATTACAAATATAGTACAATTCTAAAGATATGTCTGATTAACTACAATGCAAAATCAACTCAATATAGAACACAGCAAACGAAGAATAGAAAACAATTAAATCAAACTGGAAAAAATTAGATAAAACGGCATACGCACAAAGTGAGACGAAGACTTGTAAATTACAAATATATACTGTGAATAATTTAAAATCACAAACAGTGAAATCAAATACGCACAAAGTGAGAGGAAAACTCATAATATCAGAATATGATGAAGGATAATCTCAAAAATTGAAGGTTTCATTTAGAAAATGTCTAATTTTCTTTTCTTTTTTAATACTTAAAAAGCCCAAAACCCAATCCCATAAACCTAAAATCAGGAATCAATATATTTGTTATATAAGAACCAAAACTTAGTAAATACCTTTTTGCTTTTAGTCCGCCTCAGGTCTCCGTCTCCACAGGTACGTCTCTATCCTTCTCTCTTCTACTTTACTCTTTCTGAATGTTTTCTTCTGTTCGATTTCTCGGGGAACCAAGTTTAACTTAAAACCACAACTTCTGTAGAAATATAAATATGATAGACTCAACTCAAATATTGAGCTGCTTTAGTTGGTTTCCTCGACTGTAGACGATTTAAGTTACGATTTATCAACTGCTGTGCTTTGGTTGGTGGGTTTTTTGGATGATATGACACTATTTAGATTTTTTATTTTATTTCTGTTTACAAGCTTTGGTTTCTAGTTGTTATTCTGTATATTAAATGTTTGGGTATATATATACATGTGCTTTAGTTCCATTTTGCAAGTTTATGCTTTTAGGTTTTGAAGCCCATTTTTCATTTCATGTGTGTTGATTATACATATTTGATAGAGAGGCTTATAAAGGAAAGAACGATAAATTGAGGGTTTGAGTCCTGGGTTAAGTCTTTTATTTATCAACTATGTCTGACGCAGGAGCTGAAATCAGAATGATCTGTGTTTTGGATTTGGAATTGATTGCAATGCCACTCCAGTATTATGTTTTCCGTTTCTTTATATGTGATTTGTTTTCAATTGAGCAGGAATGGCTACCAAGCAGCCAAATACTGGCCTCTTTGTGGGACTGAACAAGGGCCATGTTGTAACCAAGAAGGAGTTGGGTCCACGTCCCTCTGATCGGAAAGGAGTAAGTACATCATATATTGATTAAGTTTTATGTAGAATAATAGTTATCGAATATGAAGCAATTGAAAGAGAAGTTGAGAAAACCACATAGGGAAGAAGTAGCAATACTTTTAGGTTGTCAAGTTAGATCTGCTGTTGTTCTTTGTATTTATCTTTTGAGAAGCCTGTTTCCTAGTTGGTGTTTTCTTAGCTTGAAGTCGTGGCCCTGATTTATCTAATTAATTCAGAAAAGTAGCAAAAGAGTCCATTTTGTAAGGAACTTGATTAGGGAAGTTGCTGGTTTTGCACCATATGAGAAGAGGATTACTGAACTTCTGAAAGTTGGTAAGGACAAACGAGCGCTCAAGGTTGCTAAAAGAAAGTTGGGAACTCACAAAAGGGCAAAGAAGAAGCGTGAGGAGATGTCTAGTGTGCTCCGCAAGATGAGGTAATATCTTATATACGAGGACAAGCAAGTATTCCTTGTCTTATGTTTTGAGGGGGCATTTGCATTCTGAAAATGGTAGTAAACTTGGTCCTTTCCTTGCAGGGCTCACCCTGGAGGTGGAGAAAAGAAGAAGTGAAGCTCTCTGGTGACAAGTCACCTTGATGATTTCATTAGAGAACTTTGTTTAGCATATATTTTATCTTATTGGTTTGAGACTGAAAACTATGCACTGAATCTCGTTTGTTTAATTTTATGATGTATGCTAAATTTTTGTGTTTAGTTGCATGTCCTTGACATGTTGGGTATTGCTTGTTTTCTTCGTATGGATTTGGAAGTTCATCATTGAGTCAAGAGAGCATCTTTCGTCGTTTATTTAAACTAAATCAATTAGTGGTGGTCTCAAATTTTATCTTGTGTTGCATTTAGCTTAATGAGCCCCGTTGAGAGGGGATGAGACATCAATCAAACGCTTTTGAAGCTGCCCATCATTGGGTCTAACAGACTTAGTTGGGAGTTGAGCAAAAATGTTATAATATTCCTAAATTAAGAAAGATAAACCACACTTGTGATCACTAAACTATTTGTAAATTTATGTTTTGGTCATTAACATAAAAAAAGCTACAAAATCTCACTGAATGACAAAGTTATCTTTTAAGTCACTAATGATTGAACTGTTAAAATCATAGTCTGGCGTAGCGTAGCTTATCCAAATAAAAAATATGAGTTCATCCGTCAGCTAATTTTATGAGCTTCACTAGGACGTTTCCAAGTTGAATTCCTTAACAGGAAGCGGCAGCAACAACAAATAGATTTAAAATATTAGTACACCTTATTTTACAAACATCATTGGATTGATAACTAGGTACCATCTAATGACCAGAGATCGGAAGAAGAATTGCATGCTTCTCTGCTGCAAAACTTATTTATTGGTGTCCAAGAAAGAAAGGAGGGGGACGAACCTCTTGGGGAGGCTATGTTCTGAACCTCTGAGTGAGTTTCTCAACTCCTTCCCGACAATCTCCTGCCACTCGTTTTGCACCTTCTTTAACAGCCGAACTAAATCCTGCTGTGGTTTGCTGCATCTCCTGTACTGATCCCCTTGCCTTCAACACAGCCCCATCTTTCAATTCTTCAGCCTTTGCACCTGCCTCGGAGGCCCATTTTCGCAACACTGAAATCAAATACTGGATCCTCTGGACAATCTTATCGATGAGCTCTCTAGATTTGCCTTTTACTTCACTTGCCAATATCTTGAGCTTCCCCACCAACGTTTCACCCCTGCTAATAGTTCCTTCAACTGCAACTTGCTTCCCTACATTTACCCACGTATCTCCTGCAACACTCTCTTCATGAAGGTCATTGTCAACCACCACTTTGACGCCCTGCCTTTCCCACTGTTCCCTAGCCTCCTCCAGGGCTTTTGCCTGTTCTCTTGCTCGTTTTGCCTCATCCTCAGCCCATGCCCTGAATTATAGGAAGTTTTGTACCATAATTAAGTAATCAGTTTAATAATTGAATGAGAACAAGCACAGGCATACATCTAGAAGAAAAACTAAAGGGGCAAACGAAAGAAAAAGACAAACAAGAGGCAATAACTGAAACTCCTACTGAATATTACAGTGACCCCTAAAGAAGAAAAGCCAAAGCTATTCATGATAGATAAGGAATGCAGCAGAAACATTAATTTGACCACCATATGGAAGCCATGTATTTCTCAACTCTAGAACTTTACCTAATAGAATCATTTAGCAGTTAGCACAGGTCAAACTTTTACAGCTTTAACAGAGATTTCAAATTTATACAATGTCAGGAATCATTCAACATTGATCATCTTGCCTGGTGCATCATTCCCAGTTCTGCCTAGTAACAAAGGGGACATTTATCGATTGAGCAGATAGGCATGACTATTTGAAATCTGATAAATGCAAATTCTCAGGAAATGAGAATTAACCAAAGTTTCATCTTACATTTTATTTAGCTGCTACAAGAGAACAAAAATATCCTATCACTCTGTATCCTTGAAAATATTATTCCATGAAATGAAGCATCTAATATATATATTTGCAGAATCATGTCATTCCTCCAGATTAAGTTGTTGAAGTATTGTTTCAAAACCATGTGATAATAAAGTTTATTTCCTTACCTGGCCATTGATAAGGCTTTTCTTTCCACCTCCAACTCATGCTGTAACCTGACAATCTCTTGGGTTTCATCCTCTGTTTCTTTTCGTAGCTTACTAATTCTTTCCTTCTCGTATGATATCTCTACTTTGTCATTTATCATGCTTTCCAACTGCTCCTCCACTTCACGCCTTAACCTTGAAAGAATTTCTGTTTCGGCACTAATAGCAGCACGGTCCTTCATTAAGACCATATTCCCTTCCTCTCTCTCAGCTCTTAACCTTTCCAGCTCGCGCTTCGCCTCTTCAGCCATTTTTTCCAAAGCATCAATCTTTTCACGTTCTATCGAAAGTTCTTTCTCAAAATTAGCATTAACATCTTTCTCAACTTCAGCTACTAAAGCATTGTGAGCAGATACTGCATTTTCTGCCACTGATTCAGCTTCAATACGTGCTAGCTCCTCACTTACTAGGTCAGAAGCTTCACCAGTTGCAATAGCAACAGCTGCTTGGGCCTTTGTCACAGGCTTATTTGGCTGGAACAATCTTGTACAACCTGTCAGGATAATGACAATAACAAAGGCATATCAATCATTAAAAATAAGATGAAACTTGGAGAAAGTAATTACCATTTAGATGACTTACCAAAAGCAAGTGCTATTATTCCTGGTTCTCCAGTAGACAAATCAGCTACAAGTGCAGGCCATGCATCTGGATTTATCTTATCAATGTCTATAAAACCAGAAAGTTGGTAGAGGATCTATACATGAACAAAACGGTAAAATTAATAACATACCCACTATAACATGCAAGAAAGAGATGAAATGAACATATAAACAAACTCAAAATATAAGCGACCTCTCGGTCAGCTTCTGGGAGTTGTCTTTTCTCTAGAGCCATTTTCCAGCTAATAAGATACTGGCGTGATAGAGGGCTAGAAAAAAAAAAAAGAGAATAAGAAGCAAACCACAAAAAGGAAGTAAAGTACCCTTGCATCTAAAATAAAGAAATTAATAATGAATGTAAAACTGCAATGCAATTTCACTCATGATTTTAGGTTTTAGTCAGGCTAAGCATATATTCTATTAACATTTTACAAACAAGTTATAATGAGAATGGGTTAAGAAAACAACGGGAAAGTAATCGAGAATACAGATGGAAAAAGGCCTTGCAGATGGGCAATAAAATAGTGGGAAATTAGCATTGGAGTAAGCATTAATAGTGGCTATAATTTTAAAAAATTTAGGGGTTTCATTTTAAAGGGCTTAATCAGAATTTCCAAAAAATTTGGGGTTTAAATAAAAAAAAATTTAAGAATTTTTGAGAGGCTTAATAAGAACTTTTAAAAATTTTGAGACTTAGTTAAAATTTTCAAAAATTTTAAAATGCTTAATAAGAATTACAAAATTTTGGTGGGCCTAATAACAAGTTTCCAAAATTTTTGAGGGGTCTACGAGGATCCTCCTCTGAGCATTAACCAAGCTAAATATCAAGGCTTATATTGCAAAATGAGTTTAGTCTGAACAGTAATACCTTTCAGGAGAGAAGTAAACTGGGCCTCGATTGTAATTAAGCAGATCTTGATTTGAAAGCTTGCTTGAGATAAGTCCAGCCTCTGCCAAGCCTGAATCATGCAACTCAATTAGCAAGAATAGTTATAACAAAAAAGAAAGTTACTCTACCAATATGACCAAGAATATAAAGTCCACTTCTTAACCTTGAATCGATGAAAAACCAGGGTCTTCAGGTATGATGTCATCAAATGCAAGTTCAGTAACATTCTCAACATACATTGCAGGATAAACTTTTGATACTACATTCCTGCAAGCAGCAAAAAGGATTAAATTTACAAGCATAAAGGTATCTATTACATGCTAATTCCTGATGGCTTCACACTGCCATACATGGGAGTACCAAGAAGGCATATATACCTTGAAAGAGCACTGCTTGCTGCCACTAACCACCGAGCATACTCACGACGTGTACAGAGTTCACCAGGTAGAGCTTCAGCCTCAATAACCTGGAAAAGATACATATATATGAGTAATAGGTCACAAGTTCTCATATTTTCTGCAAGGGCGAATACTCTTAATAATTCTGTATCTCAGTAAGAATGAAATACCTTCAAAACTTGAAGAGCTGCAAGTGCCTGCCCCTGAAACTGATCAACAACTGCAGGAACTAGAACCTCTCCCGGCTGAACCTGTAGATCTGCAGAAACTGCAGACGGAGCAGGTATACCAACTGGGGAGAAGGAACTCCTAGGAGTTGGTGATTCAAAATCTGGTATGCTATCTTTCATCCCATCATAATCAATTTTGCTTTGCTCTATTGTTAATGAATGAGCAGGTGCTGACACAGGGGTTGTTTGAGATGACTCACTCTCTAACTTATTATCTTCCAGAGATGCATTCTTTATTTCAACCGAGGGCAGTGACATTTTGCGACTCTCAAGGTTTTCTTCAGTTTGAGAGGAATCTATGGTTTCCAGATTGTCTTCAGGTATAGCCTGAGGTTCTAAAATTGGTTCCAACTCTGAACTAACTGAGGAGCCCACAATTGAAGGATCACTGATTGAATTGGAACTAGAAGAAGAATCCACTGAGATACTGGAATTCTCTTTTCCTTCAAGTTTTCCCTCGTTGAGATCATTGTATAGGTTTATTGGGTCAGACAAGTTAGTATCAATAGTTTCTTGGACACTAATCAATTTCTCTTCAATCTCTGAAGTTGCTTCAGGTGAACCAATGTCAAGGTTGCTATCTGACTCTCTTAGGCTTGATGCAACAGAAGAGACACCCACAACATCAGATTCAGGCAAATTAGGTGATATTGGAGTTGTGTCCAGGAAAGTTGACTCCCCATCCAAAGATGAAACATTCTGCCTGTCTTCTTGAATAGAACTGGTGTTGCTAGCACTATCACCATTGGATGTCGAACTGTCTACTAAGTAGGTCCCATTGTCATTATCAAGATTATTTTCAGTAGAAGTGCCGTTGGATTCGGTAGGTGCTGAAAGATCCTTATGTGTTCCTGTTTCAATTTCATTTTCTTCGGCTTGTTCACTCTCGTTATCAAATGAAACTTCCTGTTGAGCTGTTAAGGGTTCCAACTGCTGTTTGGGTCCTGCAGTCAACAAATGGTATAATCTTTCAACACCAGTTCTCGGGGATTGTTGTCAATTCATCTAAATTAAGTCCAATAAACACAGAAACCAAAGAAATTAACAGAATATAAATAGATAGATGAGCATGGTAAAATAGAACCAAGTGAAATTGAAAGAGACCACTTACTGGAAGTGCTTCGATTACTTAGGGACATTGCTGCAAAGGAAAGCCCTGCTACCAGCACAAGTCCAGCTGATCCAGCTCCCATAATTCCTAAAAGCAAACTACTTACGAATTGTTATTAGTCCATAATATGGAAACCAACTATTTTAATTAGTCCAAACAACCCTGAAAGCTATTTGCGGGATTATGCCTCAAATTCAATGCCTAAATATCATATGATTCATATATGCTTCATTGCTATGAAATAGCTTTGATTGACAAACAGTAAACTAGCATTTAGTGTAAGGAAACACAATTAAAAACTTAATCAGAAAACGTAATTAAGAAGCCAAATTGCAAGCAAGAAATGTTCTAACATTTTCTTATTCTCTTCTACTCAACTCTTGAAAACAAAAGACAGCCGAAATTCAGCCAAGAGAAGTAGTGAGAACATTTGTTTGTGTAAGGTATAATAGATAAATACCTCCAAACCTTCTTCTCCCTCCCGAGCCAATGGAATCTTCAACAGTATCCGAATCGGACCAGCCGGAAAAAGTATCCGCCCCAGCAGTGGAGTCCGACACAATCCGCGAAGCAACATTACGACGTCGTTCGAGTTCCTTAGTCCGGCTTAGTGAAACCGAGAGCAGACGAGGACGACGATAATCAAGCAGGAGAAGCGGACGTGGTTCCCTGCAATTCCTGCAACGGAAAGCCAAGCGGAGCTGAGGAGAGCTTGGAGACCATGAGGCAGATGTAGAAGCCATCACAAACGGAAACGAATTGAGACAGAGAGAGGATGGAGAAGGAGATAGAAGGTGAAAAATGTGATTTGTTCTAGCTAGGGTTTATGGTTGGTTGGTGTTTTCTTGATTCCTTCTTTTCGTGCAGACAAAGAGACAAACGGGAACTGTGTGAATCTTTATCTACTGCTTCACTTTGAGTCTCCCTCTTGTCTTTTCTTTAATTAAATATACTAAAAATAAATAAATAAACATGATACCGAAAATAAAAAGTTTATAATTTAGGCACCATCATTATATATTATTTTCATTTTAATCATTATTGTTATATGCACTCCTCATTAGATACATTCATTTTAATCCTTCAATTTTATTAAATTTTCTTTTTTTGTTTTTTCCCATTAAAATCGAAGGGAATGTCTTAGAATTTTATATGGAATTATGTGCGTTTTTATAGAAAAAAGTTTTGAGTTTTTACAAGAAAATTCCAACTTATCCTTTTCATTTCCTTTACTTTTTCCCGAATAAATTTTAATTTTTTAATAAAAAGGAAAAACGGAAAAACTTAAATTTTTACAATTAAAAATAATTTTATCTTTTTAATTTCTTTTATTTTTTTAGTCAAAGAGAAAATTAGGGTTTTACAAGAATTAGTTGGATTCTTTTTAAACCTGAATTTTTAAATAGAATTGAGTTATATGTGAAAAATGTGACTTTCATCTTAGTTTTGAATAGCTTAATTATTTGTAAAAACTTTTTTTTTAATTAAAATTAATTCTATAAAAGAAATATTTTTTGGTATAATTTTATAAATTAAAATAAGTGATCAAAATGAAAATTTACTAAAGTTGTGTGACTGAAATGAGTATATGTAATGATAAATTAATGACAAGTGACTAAAATGAGAAAAGTTGTAACAACAGTGACTAAAATGATAAAAGCATCTAACAACATAGCCTAAATTTGCAAACTTTTATTTTTGATGCCCAAAATAAAAGCTTATGAAAGAAATAAAACATAAAAATAAATCTTAAATACAAAAAAAAAAAATAGTAAAATAAATAAAATTTAATTAATATCTTAGTAGAAAAATCATACTTAATTAAGGTTTGAATAGAAAATTACATATAATTAATGTCTTAATTGAAAGTTAGGACTCAATTAAGTTTTCTCCGAAGTCTCTGTTGACTAGGGTGTTCAAAGCAAAATAATTCCCTTGTTGCAATTTTCTAGAGTCGTTGGAAAGGCACAATCCTTCCTTCATTTGGAG
This sequence comes from Gossypium anomalum, assembly GCA_025698475.1. Classification (NCBI taxonomy): domain Eukaryota; kingdom Viridiplantae; phylum Streptophyta; class Magnoliopsida; order Malvales; family Malvaceae; genus Gossypium; species Gossypium anomalum. The sequence goes on from CM046963.1 coordinate 50,402,980, forward strand.
AAGCTTGCATGCTGCCAAATGGTTGCTTGTAAAGGGTATACGTTGGTGCTTTGGTAATGGTGATGATACAAGAGTGTTTCACGACCCTTGGTTCATGGATGATCGAGATTTTTATGTCATGTCCTCCCCGCTACTAGACATAGAAGATATGAGGGTGAAAGATTTGTTACAAAGTGATGGGGGGCTTGGGATAAATCTTTTCTTAAAGGCATTCTGGTTTCGTTGGACGTAGCTCGAGTCATGATCATTCCCTTTGGTCTTCAGTTGCCTGATATTGTATGGCATTTCACCAAGCTAGTTATACGGTCAAATCCTGTTATGTGCTTGTTGTGAATTCTTTTATGAATATTGAGCAAAACCTTGTTGTTGCTAGCTGGTCGCATATTTGGAATGCCCACCTTCCTCCCAAAGTGAAAGATTTTGTATGGCATTGTTTAAAGAATTTTATTCCATATAGAGCCCATTTGTTGGAGAAGGGGTGTAACGTTGACCCATACTATTCAGGTTGTGGTGAGGTGGAGATCATTGACCATTATTAGGCCCAAAATACCAAAAGGGAATGAATTAGTTTTTTTAAATTCTTAGCAAAATTATCCTAAATGATGAGGAAAGGGAAGAAAAGCTTGGACAATTTGATTTCTAGTGCTTCAACTCTAATTGCTTACCTCCACTATCTTGGTATACCTCAACCAAGGATTTTTCATTTCACTATACTTGAATTGTTACCTTTTAAGGAAAAGGTATAGCCTTTACCATCCATATTTTTTTCACAAGGCTAAGATAGAACATTCTCTTAGTTTTTATGGCTCAACTAAAACCCTATTACTTTTTTGGCTCAACTAGAAACCCTTTACAATCTACTTAATATTTTATACCTCAAAAACCTTAAATATGTTCTTTACAACAAAGAAAAGATGAGCAAGCTAACACTGAACCCCTAGTAGGTGTGTGTTTGCAAATTGAAGCTCTAAATATAAAGATTTGAGAGTAAGAAGAGATGTTATAATGAACTCTCAATAATATGTACAAGAGAAGTGAAGAAAATAAAAAAATTTAAGTTGATTCTCTTGTGTTTGATGCTTGGATATGTCTCTCAATAATATGGGCATTGCGGATGATTTCTTGTAATGACCCAAATTCACGGGCACCGGAAATGTAACACCCCTACCCGTATCTATTGTCAGAATAGGTAGAGGCATTACCGGAGTTTACTGATAATTCTGAGTCATTTATTATTCATATTTTGAAAATAATCATAACATCTCTTTATTGGGCCCTCGAAACCCCAAACATACATTAAAAACCAACCGGAATTAAATCGGGATCATAAAAAAAATTTCGCAAAATCTTAAATTTTATTTTCATCTAAGTACTTACCATTTCATTGCTTCTTGTAATTAAACATGTTACCATTCAATCAATAGCTTGTCCTTTGTCTAAGTGTCAAGCCACATCATTGTTAGTATACTTGCATATATTTCATATAAATTTAACATTGATATACTTATTTTCTCGACATGTCACACTTGAGTTTAATAATTGTCTTTACTTACATAATTTCCTTGTATCAATGTATCAAAGATAATTATATATGTACATGTCATGAAACATATTATTCTATTACCGTTTCTTTATAAGTATATATCAATCATTTCATTATATCAATATTTCATGCTTCATCATTTCCATATATTTTAAGTATATTTGTTCCGGTAAAGTTTATATCAAACTTAACATAAATTATATTCCATGTACTTGTTCTTATTTTGTTTATCTATCTTCATAATTATTTCATACAACTATTTTGTACATATATGACCAGATCTTGTAAACATTTCACACAACCATTTTATGTAACCATTCTTCATCTAATACGTATTACCTGAATATCAATTGTTCAATAGATATTATAGCGTCTCCCATCCACGGTCTTGTTGATCTTGGACATGATGCCATAGTGTTTTCAACTATGGTCTTACTCATTTTCTGTCATGTTGCCATGGTATCTTTCAACCATGGTCTTATTCTTTTCATGTCACGTTGCCATGGTATCTTTCAACCATGGTCTTATTCATTTCCCGTCATGTTGCCATGGTATCCTTCAACCATGGTCTTATTCGTTTCATATCACGTTGCCATGGTATCTTTCAACCATGGTCTTACACATTTCATATCAGGTTGCCATGGTATCTTTCAACCATGGTCTTACACATTTCATATCAAAGAGCACACTCCCGCGAACTTCATCCTTACAGTGGGATTACCAGTCCAGGCTAAATCCCCTATAATATAAACTCATAGAGTATTGTCAGGATTACCAGTCCAGGCTAAATCCCTTGCAACGGCAATTACTCTAATGAGCTTGGATCTGAATTACCAGTCCAGGCTAAATTTAGACCCTAATTTGGATTACCCATCCGGGCTAAATCCATTTTACACATATTCTTCGGGAGGGCTATATCAGGATAGGATCACCCGTCCGGGCTAGATCCTTTTTACCGTCAATTCCTTTTCAGAGATCCATCGAATTTTCCTTTCATTCAACCGGGATTTTCTCATTGCTTGTTTGTGTTTATAATTTCATTAATCCGATATCTTTTCTTTTCCACGATCAAGTCTCATATTTGAGTCGTCTGGATCTTTATAAATAAATTTAATCATTATTTTCATTCATTTCATATTCTAATGCATTTAATTAATGCTCTAGGAAAAGTTACCATTTTGCCCCTAAACTTTTAATTAATGATGATTTCATCCTTAGAGGCTGGAAAATATAATTCTTGCAATTTAATCCTTATTTCCAGCTATTATTCTTATACATATTGATAACAATCTATGAATTCTATAAAATATCAAAATTTTTCCATAATTTCAACACTTTTCAATTTAATCCCTAAAACATGTTTTTCCCCCTATCTTGAACTAATTTAATAATTTCATTCAATTTTGTAATTTAAATAATAAAATTAATCCATTTCATGCAATTTGGTCATTTTTGACATTTTTACAAAATTGCCCATAAAGTTTTACTTTTATTCAATTAGTCCTTAAGCCTAAAACATGCAAATTAGCCATGCTTGCTGAATATTCATATATATATTTTCCTACTCCTCCTCTCCATTCCACATCCTTAAATTTATATAATATGCTTATAAGTAACAATATCAATAATTACACTATTTACTTAAATGTATATTCAAAGCTGTCCATTTGAGTCATAGTCACTAAATTATTTATTTCTTGAGTTACAGAACTCAAAATTAAGATCTGTAAATTTTACCTGAAACTAGACTCACATATATTCTGACCATAAAATTTTCAGAATTTTTGGTTTATCCAATTAGTACAGTTTATTCATTAAATTCACCCCTGTTCTGCTGTCTGATAGTTCTGACCCTTCTTCACTAAAAATTAATTATCTCCTTGTACAGAATTCAAATGATGTTCTAGTTTGTTTCTATTAAAACTAGACTCATTTAGGATTCTATACATATAAATTTAAGCCCCTAATTATTTTTCTTTATTTTTTTATGATTTTTCAAAGTCTGAACAGGGGAACCCGAATTCATTCTAACCTTGTCTCACAAAATTCATTATATCTCAAAATTTACAAATCCATTGCTTACACTGTTTCTTCTATGAGAAACTAGGCTCAATAATATTTAATTCCATATTTTTTTCATCTTCTAATTCGATTTCTACAATTTATGGTGATTTTTCAAAATTAGACTACTGCTGCTGTCCATAACTGTTTTAGTGCAATATATTAATTACCATGTTATAACACCCTTATTTTCTTTTTCTACACCATTTTTCATCACTTTCTCTTATTTTCTCTTCACTAACATATCAAGAACATAGGACCTTATGTAAGAAAACTCTACTATAACATTATTTCCATGCTTTGTTAATAATAACAAACTTAAAAACATATTGAAATCTTGATGTACTTACCTTGTTCTCTTGATACCAATCTTTAACTTGATTTTCTCTCTCCTCCAGCTTCTATTTCTTGAATCCAACTTGATATTCTTGCTCCCCATCATCTCCTTGCTATCTTTCTCTCTTGATGGCTATGGAAATTCTTTCAATTTTTAGGTGAAAATAATCAATTTTTGGAGGAAGGACTAAATTGTAAGAAAAGGAAAACTTTCTTTCTTCTTCTTCTTCTCACGTTAGTTGCATGAGAATGGTGGTCATCCTCCCCTTTCTTTCCTTACATATATATATTAAATAAAATAATAATAAAATATCATTTAAAAATTAATTTAAAGTATTAATAAACTAATATTTATTTATTTGATTTATCTAAAATATCTCCAACATCATCATTGTCTCTAGATTTCTCTCTCTTCCAATTGACCATTTTGCCCTTTGTGATCTTTTAAAATTCCAATCTTGAGTCATCACTTAATTTGGTAAAATTGTAATTTAGTCCCTCATAATTCTTCACCTATTCAATTTGGTCCTAATTCATCAATTTTCCTTAGTTTCTAGATCATTCCACCCTTAAAATATTTGCACTATTAGTCCTTTAACTTTTCATATTTACACTTTAATCCTTCAAATTTTGAGTATTTACTCTTGGGCCACAAAACTTTTCTCACTTTTACAATTTAATCCTTTCTTGAATCAATATGTCATAATATACTTCCCAATATTGACATAACTCAAAATTCCCTTTTTGTCACTTTATTTCCTTATTTTACTATATCACGGATTATATTTTACTATAAAAATTTTCGGGGTATTACAGGAAAAGTGAGTTATAGGGCCTCTGTCTTAGTGAAATAAGTTCGAAAATAATTATTAGAAATATTTATGAGTTTAGTGGTGTGTCTAATTAGGTTTTAGTTAGGTGAATTTAGCTTAATTTAGAGTAATTAGCAAAAAGGACTAAATTGAATAAGAGGTAAAAGTTTAATTCTAAAGTAATAGAAAGTAAAAAGGGCCAAAAAGGGAAATATGCCATTAAGTAATGGTTGAGGCGGCATAAATGTATTAAAAATCTAAGATTTTATTTAGATTATATATATATATATATTATATTATATAATTGATTATTATAATTATTAATTGTTATGGTTTTATATTATTATTATTAGTATTATTATTAAATAAATTAAATAGTAGACAATTGTATGGTAATAAAAATATTGGTACATTTGTAATTTAAATATTTAAATTACTTATAATTTAAGTATAAAGATATTTGTTAATTAAATAATTAAATTATGATATTTTTGTACAATAAACAAATTGAATAATGACAATTGTAATAAAAATATTGGTACATTTGTAATAAATAGATACATGTGCACTTGTTATAAAATAATTTGTTTACTTAATATTAAAGTAATAGATAATTAGATTAAATTATATTATTGATAATTAAATAATTAAATAATTAGATTTTTGTGTGAAAAATAAAATAAATGATGACAAGTATATAGTATTGGTGGTGTACATTTGTATGTATTTGATTAAATACTTAATAGATATTTAAAATAAATATATTATAATATATGCTAATTAAATAAATAAAGTAAATAAAAGATAAAAGAAAAAGAAACAAACAGAATAGAAACAGAAAGCATTCGAAAACAGGAGAAAAAAAGGAAAGAAAAGAAAAAGGAAAAACTAGAGATTTGAAGTTTGAAGCTTTGATTGGTAAGTCAATTAAGTCCTTTTTAGTTAATTTTGATGTTTTAGAAGCTTTAAAGCAAGATTTTATTGAAATTAAGTTGATATTTCAAGAGTTCATAGGTTTTCAAGTAGGGTTTATGTTGGACAAATTATGGAATTAGGGATTAGATTCAATGAATTTTAAGTTAGAATTAAATAAGGGATTAAATTGTAAAAGAAGCTATAAGTTTTATGATGTAGGGATTGAATTGAAGAAATTTTGAAATTAGGAAAATATGCTGGAAATTTAATAGTTAAGTTTGAGTTTGGACAAAATTTGAATAGAAATGGAGAGTGAAAGTGAATTAAATTAAGAAAATTGTGAAAAAAATAAAATAAAATAAAAAATAAAGAACACAAAATTTTACATGGAAACCCTTTCGGGAAAAAACCACGGGCAGAGGAGAAGAAAATTCACTATGTCGAAAATTTGAATCAATACAAAAGGAATAGACTATGTCTATTTATAGGCTTGTAAAGCCATATTCTAGTAGGATTGAAACACCTTATCCTAGTAAATATAAAATAGATGGAGTTTAATAAGGTTTAAAAAATCTTATTCTAAAATAAAATAAAAGAAGTCTAGTTCTATATGGATTTTACTTTTATTTTATTTTCCATCGTATTTTATTTAAATAAGAATTAGGGTCACTTAATTCTAACAATCTCCACCTTGACACAAATTCTCAATGAACAAGTTTTTTTTTTTTTTTATCGCGAACAAGTTCTCCACCTCTTCCATAAAACCCTTAAGGGTTTAACTTCAACAATGAACACCAACCAAGTCTAAGCAATGCTCAAACTTGGTTATAGGAAGTGACTTGGTCATCATATCTGCAGGATTTTCATGAGTACTAATTTTGCTCACAACAATATCACCACGAGCAATAATATCACGAACAAAATGATACCGAACATCAATGTGTTTTGTTCTCTCATGAAACATTTGATCTTTTGTAAGAAAGATGGCACTGATCATCACAAAATATCATGCTGATTTGAAGGTCTTCATTTAGTTCACTAAAGAGTCCCTTCAACCAAATAGCTTCTTTACAAGCCTCGAGAATCGCCATGTACTCGGCTTGAGTGGTAGACAAAGCGATCGTAGTTTGCAAAGTGGCTTTCCAACTTATTGCACAACCTCCGATTGTAAAGACGTAACTCGTGAGAGATCTTCTTCTATCAAGGTCTCCAGCAAAATCAGCATCAACATACCCAATAACTCCATCTTCGCTTCTTCCAAACTGTAAGCAAACATCGATAGTACTCGTAAGTATCTTAAAATCCATCGAATCGCTTTCCGGTGTTCTTTACCGGATTCGCCATATATCCGCTAATCGTGACCGATCGCATATGATAAACCGGACGTGAACAAACCATAGCATACATGAGAGATCCCACTCTGCACTAGAGTATGGAACATGTGACATGTACTCAATCTCATCATCCGATTGTGGAGACAAAGCCGATGAAAGTCTAAAATGGTCGCTAAAGGAGTAGTACTAACAGCTTAGCACTCGCATATTGAACCTACAAAGAAGTTTCTCAATGTACCCTTCCGACTTAGGTACAATTTACTTGTTTTTCTATCTCTAAGAATCTCCATACCAAGTATCTTCTTTGTTGGTCCCAAATCTTTCATCTCAAATTCTTCACTTAGTTGGGCTTTGACCTTTCTTATCTCTCCTTTGTCTTTTCGCTATCAACATGTCATCAACGTAAAGAAGTAGATACACAAAAGAACCATCATTGTTTTTCTTAAAGTAAACACAATCTGTCAAAACTACTTCTTTTGAAATCGTGAGAAGTCATAAAGGAATCAAACCTCTTGTACCATCGCCTTGGTGATTGCTTTCAAACCGTAAAGGGACTTTTTCAAACAAGCAAACATAATCCTCTTTTTCAAATCAGTAAAACCCTCTCGGTTGTTGCATGTAAATATCTTCCTCAAGTTCTCCATGCAAAAATGCGTTTTACATCTAATCGCTCAAGCTCTAAATCATGCATGGCCACAATACCAAGCAAAACTCGAATCGAACTATGCTTCACAACCGGGAGAACACATTCGTGAAGTCCACTCTGGAACTTGATCAGTAACCCTTTGCAACAAGCCTTGCTTTATATTTAGGTTCTTCAACTCCTGAGTCCCTTCTTTCTTTTTAAACACCCATTTACAACGAGCAGTCTTCTTACCTTTAGGAAGTTTCACAAGATCCCATGTTTTGTTTTTGTGGAGTGATTCCATCTCCTCTTGCATAGCAAACATCCATTTTTCTCGAGTCTTCACAAACTAATCGCCTCAGAATAATTTGATGGCTCTTGATTCGCATCTATATCTTCACCACATTTAAAGCATAAGCAACTAGATCACCTCAAGATACTTCTTTGGAGGTTTAATTTCTCTTTTAGTTCTGTTTTTGGCGATAGAGTATTGAGGCGAAGAAGCAACTCTATTCTCAATTTTTGTACCGACTTGAGGAGTCGACTCAGATTAACTGATGCTCCACCGCTTTTGATTTTCTTTATTGGAACAGTCTTTAAGAGATAAGTTAGGAAGCATAGCAGTTTCATCAAAAACAACATCTCTCGCTAATCACAACTTTCCTATTTTCAGGACACCATAACTTATACCCTTTTACACCACTTTATAACCAAGAAAAACACATTTAATGGATCTCGGTTCCAATTTTCCATTATTAACATGAGCATACGCAGACACCCAAAGATCTTTAAATCGGAATAATTAGCGGGATTACTGCACCATACCTCTTGTGGAGTCTTTTTCTCAATGGCAACGGATGGAGATCGGTTGATCAAAAACATGCGATGAGGTCGCGTCGCCCAAAACGACTTGGTAAGTTGGCATTTGACAACATACATCGAACCTTCTCCATGATCGCTTACTGTTCATTCGTTCGCAACGCCGTTTTGTTGTGGAGTATGACGAATCGTCAAGTGTCTCACGATCCTTCCGACTTGCACAATCTATTAAACTCATCGTAAGCGTAACTCTAAGCCATTGTGCGTGCGGAGGTATTTTATCCGCTTTTCCGTCTGCTTTTTCAATCATAATTTTCCAAGACTTAAATGCGGAAAACACACGCTTTTTCGCTTCGTAAAGAACGCCCAAACTTTTCGGAAAAATCATCAATAAAGGTTAGCATATAATTAGCTCCACCTCTCGAAGGCACTTTGGATGGTCCCCATAGATCGAATGAATATACTCCAACGTTTCCTTCGTGTTATGGATTCCTCTAGTGAATCGAACTCTCTTTTGCTTCCCAAAAACACGTTGCTCACAGTAAATTGGGTTTGCAAATTCCTTGCCCATCAAGAAGTCCTCTTTTGCTCAATTCTACCATGCCATTCTCACTCATATGCCCTAGGCGCATATGCCAAAGTTTAGTAATATCATCATCGACAAGGAAGAGGAAGCGGCAATTTGCATCATCGATGAATGATGAGAACCACGCAAAACATATAACTTGGCAGCTTTTTCTTTGCCCTTTCATCACAACAAGGACCCTTTGGAAATCTTTAAAACCCCACTTTCAATTTGTGTATCTGCCCTTTTGAATCAAGAGTACTCAATGAAATTAAATTTCTTTTCAATTCTGGAACATACCGTGACGTCACTAAGTGTTCGACAACTCCATCAAACATCTTAACTTTAATTGTTCCAACACCGCAATCTTACACGAAGCATTATTTCCCATCAAAACAACACCTTGCATAATCGTTTCGTAAGTTGTAAACCATCCCCGATTGGGACTCATATGGAAGGTGCACTGAATCAAGTATCCACTCCTCACTTACTTTAGAATCATTGTGAAGGCGACTAGAAGTTCACCATCATTTGTAGTCTTCTACAACATCGCCTTTACTGCAATTTTCTCGGTTGTTTTCCCTTTGATTCGCAGCCTCCCTTTTAATCTTATTTTGTAGCTTATAGCACTCAGATTTAATGTGCCCTTTCTTCTTCTGAAGTTACAAGTTTTACCTCTATTTGAAGACTTGATCTACCCTTAGATTTACCACGATGATTTCTTTTCTGTGTCCTACCACGATCATCATCGTGATTCGATCTTGTCTCCCACGAACAATGAGACCTCTCTCCCGAGAGTCGAGTTTAACCACAAGATGTTTCATCTTATCATACGAGGTTAAAGAATCATAAACCTCATCAATCGTGAGAGACTCGCGGCTATATAAAATCGTGTCTCTAAAGGTTGAATAAGACGGAGGCAACGAACAAAGTAGAATCAACCCTAGATCTTCCTTATCATCATCGAACCTCCATGGCCTCCAAGTTTGAGAGAATTTCTTTAAATACTATTAAGTGTTCGTGTACAGCACGCACCTTCCTCCAAACGATGAGCATAAAGACGCCGCTTCATATGCAACTTGCTTGTTAGAGTTTTCGACATACATATTTGTTCTAGCCTCTTCCATAATGCATGTGGATCTTCTCTTTCATCACATCCCGCAAAATTTCATTGGACAAATGCGGATGCAATTGTGTTAATGCCTTTCGATCCTTACGCTTCTTCTCTTCATCCGTTAATGTCGAAGGCATCTTATCTATCCCTAGCAGGGCATCCTCCGATCCATCTGCGCAAGAACCGCTTGCATCTTAATCGCCACAACGCAAATCGGTGTTGCGATCCAACAACGGAATTTCATATTTCAAAGACGCCATTACCGTGATCGAGATGAACAACCCTAAGCTCGGATACCAATTGTGAAAAAATAAAATAAAATAAAAAAATAAAGAACACAAAATTTTACGTGGAAACCTTTCGGGAAAAAACCACTACAGAGGAGAAGAAAATTCACTATGTCGAAAATTTGAATCAATACAAAAGGAATAGACTATGTCTATTTATAGGCTTGTAAAGCCATATTCTAGTAGGATTGAAACACCTTATCCTAGTAAATATAAAATAGATGGAGTTTAATAAGGTTTAAAAAACCTTATTCTAAAATAAAATAAAAGAAGTCTAGTTCTATATGGATTTTACTTTTATTTTATTTTCCATCGTATTTTATTTAAATAAGAATTAGGGTCACTTAATTCTAACAAAAATAAGTAAGTTTAGTTAGGATTAAATTGGGAATAAGGTAGGAATTGTTTAGAAATTTAATTATTCATTATAATTAATGTTGTAATTAATAATGTAAATTATTAATATTTTCTTAGCCAACAAAGAACCCGAGGCATCGACATTGAAAGGAAAGGAGAAAGTCATCGAGGACTAAAACGAGATAATTGTAGTGTGTATTACTATAATTCGAATTTAATAATTATTGATTGTTGAATTATAATTGTCATGTGTGGTAAGTAAGAATTGAGGTAAGTATTTGAAATTAATATGAATATTGAGTGAAATTGAAAGTGATTCAAATTGAATCAAATTGAATTAAATAATTGAATTATGAAATATGTGATTATTTGAAATGTATATTGATTGAGAAATGAATGATGATTTGAATTTGATTGAAAGTGAATTGAGAAAGTGAACTGAATACCCTATTAACTAGTTGAGCTGAGTCGGATATAGTTGGCATGCCATAAGATTGGAAGAGTTCAGGGATACTTCGACCTCGAGTCGATGAGACACTAGGTGTCACTATATTTCTTCGGATAGATTCGATGAGGTACTGGGTACCAACTTTACTTCGGCAAGGCCGATGAGACACTAGGTGTCAACTTATTGCTTCGAACTATCCAATGAGGCACTGGGTGCCATACTGGTGTGTTTGGTTGGATCCACGTATCCGCCAAGGTCCGAGTTATGTTAATAGGGTAAATAATTGAAATGAGAAATTGAGGTATTGAAATGAGAAAGAGGAAATTGAATTTTGAGTTGAGATTGAATTTGAGATAGAAAGTGAAATGTATGAATTAAATGTTTGATTTAAATTCAAGTATATGATATGTGCATTAATTGATGAATAGTAAATTGAAATATTATTGTGAAATAATGAAAAATAAAGAATGCATTAGTATCTAAGAAATTAATTGTTACATGCTTAATATCTATGTTTTATGAATGATATTATAATTTGAATTATGGTAATACCACTGAGTATGAAATACTCAGCATACGGTTGTTTCCGTTCGCAGGTTAATAGAAGTCCAGTGTCCCGGTCCAGCATCCGAACGATCCCGACTCTAGCAAAAAGATTTTGGTGATGTTTTCTTCCCTTAAGTGAAAGTGGCATATACATAGGGAATTTAATGGTTATTTTGGTATGTTATATAATTTTTGTTGTAAAGAAAGGTATTTGGTATTTTGATAATTAAATTAGTAAAATGGTAAAACTTGTTATAGCATTAATATTGAATTGAAATGGTTTGAATGGTTTAAGATCTAATTAAAAATGATAGTACGGTTTCATTACTTAAGTTCTTAAGTTAATATGTCAACTATGATTCAAGTATATTTAAGTATATAAATGCATTAGTTGAAATACTAGAATTGGTTTGGTTGCGTTTGAAATTGCAGGGAGGGTTAGACATTTATAAAAGGGTTATATTGAATTTTTATAAAAAAAAAATTATATGAATTTATGATTATTCTATACATGTTTGTTATTTATTTAAGAATTATTAGTAAACTATCTGATATGTCCGGTAATGCCTCGTAATCCTATTTCGGCGACGGTTTAGGGTTAAGGGGTGTTACATTTCTAGCCATTGGAAGCATTAATTTCGGGCTTAAAAATTGTTCCTGCAATGTATCTCTTGATATTTGGCAAGATGTCTCGAGATATGGCTGAAAAATAACCGTTGGCAGGCTATGTCTCGAGACATGTCTCTAGACATACTGGCCAATGTCTCTAAACATCTAGCCCTTAAAGCAGAGTTTTGCTTCAAAGTTTTCATGTCTCGAGACATATAATCGTATGTCTCAAGACTTGCATACCAAAGTCCTTTAAAAACATTTGAAACACCTTAGAACATTTTGGTAGTAACCCAAAAACATTTAAATAATTGAAAACACATTTTTGAATACATTGCAAGTATTTGAAAATGCTTTAAAAATGTTTGATAAAATTTTCAACCATATTTTCACCAAATGACTTGGGAAATATAATACATATAAAATTTAATTTAAATGTTGTTATATCAAAAGCTTGAAACATCAAAGTTAACAATCTCCCCCTGTTTGATATAACAAAAAATTAAGAGAAATTTGCATTTTGAAAAAATTCCTTCTAAATCATTTAGTCATTTTCAAAATAGAACTCTCCCTTAATAAAATATTCCTTAAAACAATTAAGCATATTGAATTTCAATAAGAGATATACCAATGAAGCATTAAACAATTTCAATAAAATCTAAGACTTTAAAAAGACTTTATGCATGCATTCAAGATAAAATATGCTTATGCATATATGTATCAAAAACCTACTAAAAAAATTTACTAAGCAAATAAATTTTCTGATTGATTAGTGGTTTAAATATGCCAAAGGTCTATGTACTCTTTTGAAATTTAAAATTTAGTCCCTATAATTTAATTTTATTGTAAGAATTATTTTGATATGATTGTTATAAAATAATAGGTAGAACAACTTCTTTAGCCTTAAACATTTATAGTTTTTTGTTAAATTGGTCCTTACTCTTTAAAAGTACTTAAACAATTACAAAAAAATGTTTTAAAATTCAAAATATTTTTCCATATCTTTAATAAAAAACTGCAAAAATTTGCGAAAGATTAAAAACTCTTTAAAATTAAAAAAAAAATAGAAATATGAAAAGTATAAAAAATTCTAAAAATTAGAAAAAAAAAGTGTTATTTACTCCATGAATGGTGATAATGTCTTTTTAAACTTTAAGCTATTCGTTCGGTCTATATTAAATCAATTCAATTTTTTTTATTTTAAATCAAATTAATTTTACATCAAAAATATTTTTATATAAATTCAATTATAAAGTATATAAAATATTAGTGTAAAATAATTTTTAAACAATTATACAAATTCAAAATCGGTTCAAATTAAATTTATATATATTTTAAAATACACTATATTAAAAGGTTTTTATATAAAAATGGATCCCATGTTGACAAAAAAAAAGTAATAAATTAAGTCTTGAAATGTTTGTATAGTTTATTTTGAAAAAAATTTACACTAATTTTTAAATTTTAATTTGAATCGGTTTAGAGTTTGTTTTATTACTTAAAAATCATTTTACACTAATATTTAATATACTTTATAATTAAATTTAATTAAAAATATTTTTGATATATAAATTATTTGAATTAAATTAAAAAAATACTTGTTCATATATGATTTAATACAGGCTGAATGAATAGCTCAAACTTTAGAGAGATCTTATTACCATTAGAGGTGTTTATGGGTGAGTCCATGCCAAGGCTCGATTTCACAAAACTTTTTTAGCTTTGAGTTCATTTCGCCTAAATGGGCCATTTCACTTTTAATAATAACAAATGATTTTATAATTTAATTAAAAAATAATGTTAATATTTTATTTTTTATTATTTTAAATTGTAACACCCCATTCTTAACCCGATAATCGAGTTTGAGTTACAGGATATCACATTCGTTATTAAAGCAACTATGATCAACTATATTCAAATTCCATCATTAAACACTTAGATACAAGTATCACATGTGTGATATACGATATATAATCATTTTCAGGTCATATACAAGCTTACGAAAGCCGAATGCTATCCTAGGGTCGAACAAGGACTAAACTACAACGTTATCAAAACATCCCAGGTCAATTTCACGACATCTAGGGTTTGACATCGTGACTTTGAAGACAGTGAGCAAACTTTCCAACCTAAGAACCAAATTGTAAAGTTCTCAAAATATTACAGGGTTAACGTCACGATATCAAACAGGAGACGCCATGACGAGGAGGGCTAGTGTCATGACATTCAAGGTGTGAAGTCGTGATATCCTCGACAATCCATTAACTCTCAATTTCAGACATTCCAAAGCTAACATATATCAACAATAATTGGCCTTAAGGCCCCAATTGATCATCCAACACAAACAAGACATGCTCAATTTTCAATTACCAAACGATTTGTACCATTTCCATGCATGATCAAAACCATTTCCGTATATTCACAACTCATTTACAAAAAAATTGACCATTCTAGGACTAGATAATCCTAGGTACATGCCATTTGACCAAAATAGAAAAAGAGCTATACAAATTTAGTTGAGTTGAAAGCTATGATCTTAATGCTTACTGCACTTCTCGAGGCTTCGAGAAATACCTATACTTGTGCACAGAATAAACAAACCCGTGTGCTAAGCGATAAAACTCAATGGTACTTTCATGATTTAAGATATTATAACATAACATTAGCAATTTAGCATAATAGGCATAATCTCAATATCTACCAATACAAATCTCATAATGCAACACAATTCATTATATTATATACATATGAGCATTCTTATAGTAATGACAAACCAATCTACTCAACATTTATCATTTTTAACCAATTCATTTCATTTGCCACTTACCTTTCAATAAGCCATTTATCATTCATATTCAATCATGAATTCAACATCTATAAACACATGTCATTAATATTAAAACATCAAAATTTCATAATCAATCCATATCATTTACCTTTTAACTTACCATTCAATTCCTTTTTGGAGTCTATCATCTCATTCGTATTCGTTTCGGCCCCCAAAGCTCCTTTTCAATTGATTTGCACAATAAGTTATAGTCTTTCTTTATCATAATTCACATATGAACATATTTGATTCATGTGAACATAACATCCAAATCTTTCACATACGAACATATTTCTTTATCATAATTCACATATGAACATATTTAATTTGCACAATATGAACGTGCAATCTTTAAGTTCGAGTCATGCCAATTGTGAGTATAAATTGAAGATTTGTTGATTGATATTCGAAAATGTATTCGACATTATGAAATTGTACTATAGGTACGTACTTATGACATATAATTATTGATAGCACGTGAAAGATAATGAAAACTGGTTAAACGAGCCTAACGGCTGATACGGAACGATGATGGCCGAATTTTTTCGATTCAAAAATTATATATGAACTTTATTAAATGCATAAAAGTGGAGGAAACATGAATGTGAATCAAATTGGCATGATATGTTCATTGATTAGTTAATTGAAATAATATGTTAGTTGAATCAATTAGCTTATTTAGTTTATATTGTAGCATATGCACATAATTACATTATCTAAACATTTACATAGTTGTATGTGAATTAGTTAATATTTGCATTTGAAGTTTATTGTATAAAAATGATTTGGATTTTGTATTATATTGTTTTGAATAATGGAAATACCATTAAGCTCTATCGCTTAGCATACAATTTTGTTTTTCGTATGTACGTAAGGTTCGTATTGAGGTTCCAACCATTGATTTTAGCATCCAGATGAGGGTCCCAGACGCAACCATGTTTGTATAGTTTCTTTTGTTCGTTATACGACAGGTACCTAGGTTGTGTTAGAATTTGATAATTTAGTTTGGCCATATGTTATATATATAAAGTTATGAATGTCATAGCTTTTGAGTTAGGCATATTTTGTGATACATGAATGGTCTATTTGGTTAAGTGTTAATATGCGTATGTTTATAAATGCAAATTTGTTCAATGAAGAACTTAAAAGAATTGTTGAATTGGTTGATTGTTTGAATTGGATAAATGGTACATTTAGGCAATATGAACTTATTTGATATATAGATTTGGGTGGACATATAATTGAAACTGAATTTGAAAGGTTTTAGGTGTTTGCAAAAAAGTACCAAGACTTATCCATTTGAAGACAATATGTCATGTCATAACGTGGAATGGTGGTCGTCATGATAAGATGACCGACTCTTTCTCTCTCTCTTTCCTTTTCGAATGAAAAGAGAGAAATGTATGATTCAACATCTGGGAATTAAAATAAAATATAAAAATCGCGGCTTTACTACAAGTGTGACAGTCAGTTGTAATATTTGTATTGTTACAATGGAACACTAGAGATTCCAAAAATCGAACCAAAGAGAATTGTGGATTGAACAATTTCTAAACGACGTGCGTGTAAAATAAAAAGTTTAACCAATTAATCGCAAAAAAAAAAAAAATTACGGCAAATCATAAAATCAAGATAGATTAATCTAATTTACTTTCAAGCTAACAAGGATTAAATTGTAAAACATGCAAAGTTACAAAATTAACAATTAAATAACAAACGATGATTGGTTGATCTTGATGTGATTCACTAATCCTCAAATTAGGGATCCAATTCACTTAAACTCCCAAATGGCTCCATTTTACCTCTAGGTTTCAATTTTACCAAGTTAGACAATTTAATTTGGATTATCTCTTAATCTCATCAGTTAACATGGGACTAGTGAATTGGTGCCCAACAAGATCTCCTCTCGATCTCACTTGCCTAAGGTTCCCTTAAGATTGCCAATCCTAAGTTTTTTGGTTCATTCAAATTAGTCTAATTTATTATGATTTGGTCATTCATCCAAAAATCAGCTCACCACATCTCCATCAACCAACACCTTAGAGATTTAGATACTTATATCGAAAATAAAACTCATGAACATGGGAATGAAAAATATGGAAGTTATTAAAGAAAGCTTGAGAAAAATATAAAAGTTGGGATTTTTTATGCAAGAAAACTTAAAGGGCATCTAAAAAGAAGCATTCCAAAAGAAAATCTAAAATAATAAACGTAAAAGGAACAAAGTTTAACAAGTGCAATGTAAAAGAAACTGAAATACATTAAACAAAATCTGAAAATGTCTTACAATCAAGGTACAAGGACTAAAAGTGTAAATAACCCTAAGCTACAGTGATAACTAAGTTAACTAACACTAAGAACAACTAAAACAAGAAGAAAAGTTGCAGAGAAATGTTAAATCTACAGCTAAGGAAATGAATATAAGAAACCTTAGATGAAGAGAAAAAAATATAAGAGAAAACTAAACCTAAACTAAGTTAATGTGGCATTTTTTCTCTCTCAACCAAAATTTGGCTAATATAGCAACTATCCTGACCCAATTCTTATGCCCAAAATACCCTTGAACGAGCCTTTAATGATTGGTTCTTTGGGTGGATAAAGACTACCCTTTTTGTCCATTTTTTGTCCCTTCATGGTATTGGTATTGCAGTACCAAGGAAGAGGATATCGCGATACCTCGGATAGTTTCAAACTTGGGGGATTATTGGCAGGTGGATATCACGACACCACTTAAGGGTGGTCTCCAATCTCAGGTCTATTGGAGCTATCGTGTTTCTAAGGTTTGGCTATCGCAATACCTCTCATTTGGTGCAATTCTTGCTCGATTTTAGCCTCTAACACGTCCCTAAATCACTCAATCATAAGTTAGGGCCCCCAATGACACTATTGGCTAATTTGGGTCTCAAAATGAGTAAAAATAAGAAATTTACACTTATTAACTTAAAACTTAAAATTACAAAAAAAAAAAACTACGGAAAAGACATTGGGTTGCTTGAGAATAAGCTCCTTATGTGTATCGGGAAAGCCTAATTTTCCATATCAAATTATGTCAGATCAAACTCCCCCATACATAAATATTTGCCTGTCCTTAAGTAAACACACCAAACATGCAAGAAAAAAGATGACTGTTGAACTAAATCAGGTAATTAAGTCACATAGCAGTAAAACATTGAACTCGTACGAGAACTACCTCACGTGAAACTTAATAGTGATATCTAGCTAATTTGGTTATTTCTAATGAAAACATAATTAGTTCACCAAGTTTAAATATCAATAGATGTAAGGACAAAAGAAATGAATATACGTAAAAGTGCTATCTATCAAAATAAATTATGCGAATCGCTTATAAATATTTAAAAAGAATTGGTCATATTCATTAAAAAAATGCAAGTTATTCACAAATTATTGCATTGGTGAATTATTTGGGTCCCAAAGGTCTTCTAGGCTTGTAGCATTCTGAGGCTTAAGATAGTTCAAAATTGAGACAATGGGCACTCAAAATGGTTTCAAGCACTAGAAACGGTTAAGCACAAGACATTGTTCCTTACTTGCCCCCAATTTATTTACAAGCTCACTTCCTTATTTCTTCTTTCCTTGCCTACCTTATTTCTCCAAAATGTTAGAAGGTATTACGCAATATTATTACGTACAAAATTTGTAAATGTGAACCGAACAGTTTTCTTTTTTTTTTTTGAGCTTACTTTTGATTCAACTATTTTTCTTTATTTTGCACTCTTTTGTTCACTTTTTTTATTACGTACTAACTCGCGTAATCTCTTGATTTCCTTTTTAGCACACAAAGACACCATAATATTTCTACCTAGCCCTCAATGTCCATAGCCTAACATCCATTACACAATGCATTTTAAAGAACGAGATCAAGAAGGATTGAGTACTAGACTCTTTTAGGCTCAAGATTTTGATATTAAGGTTGAAAGGAAAGAGTACTTGAGGATCAAAGATATGGGAACTAAGGGTACATAGTAAAAGGTAAGCTTTTAGGCTCTAGGCTAGTTCAAACAATGCCTAAGGTCTTTCCTGAATCAATCACACAACAATTCTTTCAAGCATACATCTATTTAAATGAACAATTAAAAATTTAAATTATTTATCTATAAGGATCCACATACTTTATTCATCCTATGGTACACTTTATACATTTTCATTTAGGTTATTGTCTCTACCCTATTATACATATTAACTAAATGAACTAATTAGACTACAATTAAAAATATCAAATTAGCTAGTATCATTCAAAATTTATAAGTTTGGCAATTAAATGTACTTATTCAATATTTACAACTAATGACTTGTTACCTAATTATGGTTCAAACACCATACAGTTACACAAAATAAAAATGAAAAATATTTTTGGTATTTTTGAAAAACTTTTGAAAAAGGCGTAAAAATGAAAATAAACACACAAAATAACATAAAAGCAAGAAAATAAAAAACATAAAATTATGTGCATTCCCCCCACACTTAGACTACACATTGTCCTCAGTGTGTTCCCGAAAAAGGAAGATAGAAGGTTACCGGACTTCCCTAAAATGGAGCGTCAGACTAACTCGGGGGTCTACCTTCTTATTAAAGCTCATAATTTTTGTCTAGTCTATCAGAGTAACTCGTTGCACATAGAAAAAAAAACATAAAAACAAAAACATCCAAACGAAATACGAAATATAAAATAGAAAAATAAGTCCCAAAAATAGTGTAGTTTAAGAGTTTGCATGTCACACAAATAAATAAAAATAAAATGTGAAAACATGTAACTATTTTGAGTCAGAATTGGACTCCTCGATCAATGGTTGCTTCCCCTTGCTTTTTACCACTGTGCTCTTGAGAACTCATCTCAGCTGCTCTCCTAAGCCTTTCAGCACTACTTCTCCTTTAGTCAGATGTGCAAGTGTGTTCATTATCTTCATATCATCCTAGCTTGAGGTTGAATCATTCTTTCTCATTTGTTCATTCATTTCCTTCCCATTGCTCTTTTGGTTTTCTTTTCCACACCTTTCTTGAACATTGTATAACCGTGACTTTTTTTGGCCAAGTTGGGGCATTAACCTGTAGTTACCCGCATAACATTCTACGTATGGTTTCATCACCTTTATCATCTTGGAACCATACTTTCACCATTCTACTATCTCATCCACCTTTGTTAGGAGGTGATAGAGCTTTTTCTCTATCCATGATTCTTTAAGTGATGATCGCGGTGACTCTTCCTCTTTTCTATACTTTCGGGCCCTTTCACCATGCAATTCTTGCTGAAGCTCTTGTATTTGCCTATACAAAGGATTGCCTCTTAGATTTTTATTTTGAAAATTAATATGTTTAGGTGGTGCCATTGGGACTTCAGTAAGTCGACACAAATCAATAATTAAATATGGAAAAAATATTCCAGCCTCGTCTTGTACCACACAACGCAACAAGTCCCTGCACAGACACATTTCTTCTGCTAAATAGCATTTAACAAAATGGCATGGAAAGGATCAAAAGTTTTTGACTTGAGAGAAGGAAAAATTCTCGTACGAATGAATTGCATCCAAAGTGTAGCTAGATGAGTTAATAGGGTCATATCGAACGAGAATAGTAGATTTGTGTCTCCATCCCATGTCCATTCACCTTTACTTCAGTTAAATATATCATTATATCATCCAAATCAACATTATGAAAGTTTTCTAAGTCAAGCAATTTGATATCATCATTCTCATTATGCAGGAAATTCTAAAGCTCAAAAATTATTGAAGGTGAAATTTCGACCATACGACCCATTACAATAACTATGTGTGGTCTAGAAAACTTTAAATTGGCGTAAAATTCCAACACCACTGAAGAGTCCACAAACCCTTGAGGCCAAAGACAAAATTCGCGCCATTTTTGGAATCTTACAAGCCCTCAAAACTCCTATTCGAAATAATCCTTGGAGTCGAGCCCACATTCTTGTATAAATGGTCGCCCATGAAGTTTTCAAAATAATTCCTTTGCTTCAAGAGATACGAACTTCCAATCGCTTCATTTTGTGGACTCCATTGATATATCACGAGAACCCGTTAAGCTTAGTCTTCTAGGAGGCATTGTACAAGTGGCAAGGACAACTACACACAATACCAAAAATGAAATAGAGATTTAGCACACTACTAGGTAGGAGTAAACAAATCGTAACATTCAGGGAGCATGGCGATGGGTTATGTCACATCCCAAAATTCTAATTGTTGTTGTTAAATCATTAACAAACTTGTATAGAGGCCTAGTGGTTAAGCACCTTAAGTAACTCCTTAGTGAACCAAGTTCAAGTCTCCATGCTATCATCTTTTTTTTTTTTTAAAATTAAACAAAAATGGCCTTTCTCTCCATGCAAAATTGTCCGTGCATGTGCATGGTAACTTCCACCTTAATTTTTTTAACTCCATAATTCAAAATTTAAAGGTGTAACTTTCATAGTTAAGTGATTTTAATTTTCTAACATCTTTTGTCTCCAACTTGAATGCATTGTTGGAAGGTTATGCTTGTGTCGTCCTATCTTTCTTTCAATCTTTTATTTTCTTTGAAATTTTCACTCATCTTTTCTCTGTTTTATCCTCCTTGATCACCACCTTGTGCCATCCATATTGATTTCTCCTCCTTCTTATTTTCTTTGCTTTACTTTATTTTTGTTTAAACAATTTGATACCATCACTTCCAACCACCACTTCTCCACCATAACACCACCGTATCACCACCCTTGCATCATTTCAAAATCGTTTTCTTTTATAGATATTCTCCTTTCTTCTTTCTTCATTTGACTATCATCTATACTTTCTTTTTCTTTCTTTTTTCTAAATAACATAATTCTCACTAGCCATAAATTTAATAGACTCTATTCTTCTTCATATTGTCAAATTCTATATTCACTTTTGGAGTGTTCATCATTTTCCATCTTTGCCAACTATTGGAAAATAAAAGTATTTTTTATTCCTATTTCTTTTATTTTCAATTCTACTCATTTTATTTTCTTTTTAATGATTGTAACACCCCTTAACCCATATCACTTGAAACAGGATTACTCGACTTTGGAGCTAGTTCTATTTCTTTTTCGACTCTTTCTGGACAATATTTGAGGAAATGGTCAAATGAACCACATCGGTAACAAGCTCCACTTCTCAAATGACATTCCTTAAAATGAAATTTTTTGCGATGCTTACACTTTGGTTTGGGATTACCGACACTACCCACACTAGTTACAGATGGCGATAAAGACCTCAGACTAGAGCGTTGAGAACCTCGCTCTCTTTCAGAATATCCCGTAGAGGTGGTAACACAATCATAATACTTTTTTATTTTATTAGAAGCAGATGATTGTGACTTACTCATAATCCTTTATCCAGAAACCCGAGCCTCTCTTTCAACTTGTTTCTTTTCTTTACTCAATTCCTCAACTTTGTGTGCTCTACAGACTAACATCGCAAATTCTCTTATTTCGAGAATTCTGATCAACAATTTGAAGTCTTCATTTAAACCCTCTTCAAAGTGTTTACACATCTCAGCCTCAGACTAGACCCATTCTCTGGCATATTTACTCAGCCGAACAAATTTTCGTTCATACTCAGATACAGTCATGTTTCCCTGCTTGAGTTCTAAAAATTCTTCCTTTTTTTGATCCATAAATCTCTGAATAACATATTTCTTCCAGAATTCAGCCTGGAAGAATTCCCATGTAACATTCTCTCTCGGTACCACTGAAGTTATAGTATTCCACCGATGATAAGCTGTGTCTTTCAGTAGAGATACTGCACATTTCAGACATTCGGCAAGTGTACAGGATAATTCATCAAAAACCCGGATGGTATTTTCCAACCAAAATTTAGCTCTTTCCGGATCATCCTTTGCGGTAGCTCTAAATTCTTCTGCCCCATGCTTACGGATTTTATCTACCAGAGGCTTACCAGTTCTAATAGGTTCAACACCTTGTGGCATCTCAGGGACAAGCTGAGGAGCAGGTGGGGGACGTCGTTTTACTGTGGGTTTTGTTCTTAAATACTCAGTAATCCATTCATTCATTAATTGAAAGAAGGCCTATTTTGCCTCCCCACTTCGGCCCTCAGATACGGGCCTTTCACTACCAGATGTAGATGCAACTCTTTGAACTGAAGCTGAAGCATTGCTCCCAACTTCTTTGGATATTAAAATGATCAGGAGGCATCAGACTATCATAAATTATATAATGACATGTATATAGCTAGACTCAAGTTTGCTATTTTAAATCTGAGAATCGGCTAAACCGTAACTCTGATACCACTAAATGTAACATCTCTTAACCCGTATTAGCCGCCAAAACAAGGTTACAAAGCATTACCAAAACTTTTAAAATATTTTTCAGATAATTCATAAAATTTACTATTCATTAACTGAGATTATTCATATTGTCCCTTAAATGGACCCTCGAGGCCCAATACGAGTATTAGAATCAAGTCAGGACGTAATCTGTAACACTCCTAATCCGTATCCGCTGCCAGAATAGGGTTTCGGAGCATTACTACCATTTGCAGATCACTAAAAAAATTTTTACTTAAATATTTACCAATTCAATGCATCAATAAATATATTACCATTCAATCAATGGCTTGGCACTTGCCCAAGCATCAACAATCAACACTTGTTAGTGTACTTACACATATTTCATATAAATTCTTATTTTCTCAATATGTCATATTTGAATTTAATACTCGTCTTAACTTACATATTTTCCTTATGTTAACATATAAAAGATAATTTCATATGTACATGTCATGATACATATCATTCTCTTTACCGTTTCTTTAATAACATATATCATTTATTTTATTATATCATCATTTTATGCACCATCATTTCCTTATATCTTAGGTATATTTATTTTGGTAATAGTTAAGTATTAAACTTAACATAATTTAAACTCCATGTACCTATACTTATTTCATTTATCTATCTTATTAATTATTTCATACAACTATTTTGTACATTTATTTCCATATGACCAATTCCTGTAAACATTTCACATTACCATTTTGTATAACCATTTCATTTAACCATTTGTTATATTACCTGAATATTAGTTGTTCAATGAGATATCTTGGCGTTTCTCTTCCACGATCTTATTTATCTTCGACATGATGCCATAGTGTCTTTCAACTATGGTCTTACTCATTTTTCTGTCATGTTGCCATGGTATCTTTCAACCATGGTCTTATTCGTTTCCCGTCATGTTGCCATGGTATCTTTCAACCATGGTCTTACACATTTCATGTCACGTTGCCATGGTATCTTTCAACCATGGTCTTACACATTTCATCTCAGGTTGCCATGGTATCTTTCAACCATGGTCTTACACGTTTCATGTCACGTTGCCATGGTATCTTTCAACCATGGTCTTATACGTTTCATGTCACGTTGCCATGGTATCTTTCAACCATGGTCTTACACGTTTCATGTCACGTTGCCATGGTATCTTTCAACCATGGTCTTACACGTTTCATGTCACGTTGCCATGGTATCTTTCAACCATGGTCTTACACATTTCATCTCAGGTTGCCATGGTATCTTTCAACCATGGTCTTACACATTTCATATCACGTTGCCATGGTATCTTTCAACCACGGTCTTACACGTTTCATATCAGGTTGCCATGGTATCTTTCAACCATGGTCTTACACATTTCATATCGAGAGCACACTCCGCGAACCTCATCCTCACAAAGTGGGATTACCGGTCCAGGCTAAATCCTGTAATATAAACTCATAGAGTATTGTCGGGATTACCAGTCAAAGCTAAATCCCTCGCAACGACAATTACTCTAATGAGCTTGGATCCGAATTACAGTCAAGCTAAATTCAGACCTAATTCGGATTACCCTTCCGGGCTAAATCCATTTTCCACATATTCTTGGGAGGGCTATATCAGATAGGATTACCCGTCCGGGCTAGATCCTTTTACCGTCAATTCCTTTTCGAGAGATCCATCGAATTTTCCTTTCATTCAACGGGATTTCTTCCCTTTATATCAAATATATCAATGTTTCATCAATTTTCATACAATGAACATTCAAATCATATTCACATCAATAACATACATTTCAAGTATTTAAGAATATAATTCAAGTTACATGAACTTACCTCATTGCTTGTTTGTGTTTATAATTTCATTGATCCGATATCTTTTCTTTTTCACGATCGAGTCTCATATTTGAGTCGCCCGGATCTCTTTTAAATAAATTGATCATCATTTTCATTCATTTCATATTCTAATGCATTTAATTAATGCTCTAAGCAAAATTACCATTTTACCCCTAACCTTTTAATTAATGACGATTTCATCCTTAGGGTCAGGAAAATAAAATTCTTGTGATTTAATCCTTATTTCCAACTATTATTCTTATATATATTGATAAAAGTCCATGAATTCTATAAAATATCAAAAATTTCCATAATTTCAACACTTTTCAATTTAATCCCTAAAACATGTTTTCCCCCGATCTTGAACTAAATTGATAATTTCGTTAAATTTTACTAATTTAAATAATAAAATAATCTATTTCATGCAATTTAGTCATTTCTGACATTTTTACAAAATTGCCCATAAAGTTTTACTTTTATTCAATTTAGTCCCTGAGCCTAAAACATGCAAATTAGCCATGCTAGATGAATATTCATACATATTTTCCTCCTCCTCCTCTCCATTCCACATCCTTAATTTATATAACATGCAACAAGTAACATTATCAATAATTTCACTATTTACTTATATGTACATTCAAAACTGTCCATTTGCGTCATAGTCACTAAATTATTTATATATTAAGCTACAGAACTCGAAATTAAGATCCATTAATTTTCCCTGAAACTAGACTCATATACCTTCTTACCATAAAAATTTCATAATTTTTGGTTGGGCCAATTAATACAGTTTATTCATTAAAGTCTCCCCTGTTCTGTTGTCTGACAGTTCCGACCCTTCTTCACTAAAAATTAATTATCTTCTTGTACAGGATTCGAATGATGTCCTCATTTGTTTCTCTTGAAAATAGACTCATTGAGGATTCTAAAAATATAAATTTAAGCCCCTAATTAATTTTATCCAATTTTTTATGATTTTCGAAAGTCAGAACAGGGGAACTCGAAATCATTCTGACCTTGTCTCACAAAAGTTATTATATCTCATGATTTACAATTCCATTGCTTACATAATTTCTTTTATAAGAAACTAGACTCAATAAGCTTTAATTTAATATTTTATTCATCCTCTAATTCGATTTATATAATTTTTGGTGATTTTTCAAAGTTAGACTACTGCTGCTGTCTAAAACAGTTTTAGTGCAAAATGTTGATTTCCATTTTGCCCCAAATTTCACAATTCATACAATTCAGTCCTTGCTCAATTAACCCCTCAATTAAGATAATTTTCTCAATTAATACTTTTTCTAGACATTATAAGTTATTTCATAACTATTGAAATTCAGGATTTCCATATGGAACTCTAACTTCAAACTCTTTTACAATTAGGTCCCAAACATTCACTTTCTATTCAATTCTTTCAATAAAATCAGCATATAAATAATTTAAATCTCTAATTCCATGCCAAATCATCATATACTTCCAGAACATATTCATATCAACTTTCAATTTCTTTCATAGAATCAAAAACTAATGAATTCAACAAGTGGACCTAGTTGTAAAAGTCACAAAAACATAAAAATTTCAAGGAGAAAGAAAGAATTAAACTTACATGAAGCTAGATTATGAAAACCAGCTTGAACCCTCCTCCATGGCTATTTTCCAGCTGATGAATATGAAGAGAAATGAAGAGAATTCTAGATATTCCAATTTAGTCCCATTTTTATTTAGCCAATTTTGGCAATTTTCCAATTTTGCCCTTATTTGATCCATTTCTTGATTTTTCTCAGCTATTGCCGCCCAAAATATCTCCTTTAGGATTATTTTCACTTTAGGTCCTTCCTCATTTGACAATTGAGCTATTTAATCCTCTAGCAACTTTTACACCCTTTTCAATTTAGTCCTTTTATTTAATTAACCACCCAAACGTCAAAATTTTCTGTCTAAATTTTAATACTACCTCATTAACACTCCATAAATATTTCTAAAAATATTTATGGCTCGATTTATGAAGTCGAGGTCTCGATACCTCACTCTCGACCCAATTTACCTAATTAATTCTTTCAAATCACCAAATTCACTAATTCAAAAATGCTTTTATATTCGCATTTGACTCATAGGTATTAATTTATTAAATTTTTAACTCACCCGTTGAATTTGGTGATCTCAAATCTCTATTCCCGATACTACTAAAAATTAGGCTGTTACAATATCTCTAGCATCATTATTACTTTCTAGATTTTCTCTCTTCCAATTGACCATTTTGCCCTTCATTATCTTTTAAAATTCCATCCTTGAGTCATCATTTAATTTGGTAAAATTGCAATTTAGTCCCTTATAGTTTTTCATCTATTCAATTTGGTCCTAATTCATCCATTTTCCTTAGTTTCTAGATCATTCCACTCCTAAAATATTTACACTATTGGTCCTTCAAATTTTTCATATTTACACTTTAATCCTTTAAATTTTGAGTATTTACTCTTGGGCCACAAAACTTTTCTCACTTTTACAATTTAGTCATTTCTTGAATTAATATATCATAATATACTTCTCAATATTGACATAACTCAAAATTTCTCTTTTGTCACTTTATTTCCTTATTTTACTATATTATGATAATATTTTATTGTAAAAATTTGGGATATTACATTTCTCTCCCCTTAAAATAAATTTCGTCCTCTAAATTTCCTTGTTTTCTTTTGATCATGAATTTCATTATCTCTATAATTCTATAGTTTCTTTTCTGCACATATTTACCTATTAACTCTTTCTCGATTCGCCTGTCTGTATTATCAATTGTTCAACCATTGAACTTTTTTTTTTTTTTTTTAATACTTTCCACTTCGAACTTAATCAATATAAATCTCATGACTTTCATTGCTTATAATTGTATTAGTAAAGGGTATAGATCGTAAAGCCTCATAATTTAATTGTCATGTATTTACTCATATAACATTTATCATTCTCGTGTACCATAAAATATTTATCCGTATTTTTACGAGTTCGCTTCATCATAACTAACATTTTACTCAGAGATAATCCTTTACCTCGTGAACTAAAATTGTTTACTTTTTACTTAGCAGAGGCCCAAAGAGTCTAGATAGAGCACTTTGGATATACGGGACTTATACAGAGGTGCATTATTGTGCACTATTAAACAGAGAACACCAAGTACTATACAGAGTATGAATGTGTTGAATGTGCTAATAATCGAGAGCATACTTGAGGTCTCTTAATATCCTAGTAGTTTTAATCTTGTCTACTTGGGCAAATTATTTCATGCACGCATATCACTTTTACACCTTTCGCATAATGCTTTTACATGCTTTACAATTTAATCCTTGTACCAATAATCCGTTTATTTATGTCTTTCTACCTTTAATACATGTAATATTTTTCAAAATTCACTATTCATTCATAGTTTGCTAATAATCCTTATCATGTACTTCATATACCACTTTTATATATTTTGTAATTTAGTCATCAACACAATATTTCGTTTAGCAATATAATTTACTTTTAATAATACACATAACATTCATCATCGACATGTATTTATTCATACCTTTAAGAATTCGATTCATTCTAATCAACTTTACTCATATACCGGGTATCGTTTTTAGCATTATCGTAATTATCTTGGGTTAGAAAGCATATCATTTTATAAACAAATCTCATCAGAGTCGGGAGATATCATACTATCACATATTACAATGACATGTGTTTTTAGACTTCACATATACTACGTTTGGTCCGAGAACCGACTAAACCGTAGCTCTGATACCACTAAATGTAACACTCCTAACCCGTATCCGCCGCTGCGAATAGGGTTTTGAGCATTACTACCATTTGCGAGATCACTAAAAAATTTTTACTTAAATATTTACCAATTCAATGCATCAATAAATATATTACCATTCAATCAATGGCTTGGCACTTGCCCAAGCATCAACAATCAACACTTGTTAGTGTACTTACACATATTTCATATAAATTCTTATTTTCTCAATATGTCATATTTGAATTTAATACTCGTCTTAACTTACATATTTTCCCTATGTTAACATATAAAAGATAATTTCATATGTACATGTCATGATACATATCATTCTCTTACCGTTTCTTTAATAACATATATCATTTATTTTATTATATCATCATTTTATGCACCATCATTTCCTTATATCTTAGGTATATTTATTTCGGTAATAGTTCGTATTAAACTTAACATAATTTAAACTCCATGTACCTATACTTATTTCATTTATCTATCTTATTAATTATTTCATACAACTATTTTGTACATTTATTTCCATATGACCAATTCTGTAAACATTTCACATTACCATTTTGTATAACCATTTCATTTAACCATTTGTTATATTACTCGAATATTAGTTGTTCAACAGATATCTTGGCGTTTCTCTTCCACGATCTTATTTATCTTCGACATGATGCCATAGTGTCTTTCAACTATGGTCTTACTCATTTTTCGTCATGTTGCCATGGTATCTTTCAACCATGGTCTTATTCGCTTTCCGTCATGTTGCCATGGTATCTTTCAACCATGGTCTTACACATTTCATGTCACGTTGCCATGGTATCTTTCAACCATGGTCTTACACATTTCATCTCAAAGTTGCCATGGTATCTTTCAACCATGGTCTTACACGTTTCATGTCACGTTGCCATGGTATCTTTCAACCATGGTCTTACACGCTTCATGTCACGCTGCCATGGTATCTTTCAACCATGGTCTTACACGTTTCATGTCACGTTGCCATGGTATCTTTCAACCATGGTCTTACACGTTTCATGTCACGCTGCCATGGTATCTTTCAACCATGGTCTTACACATTTCATATCACGTTGCCATGGTATCTTTCAACCACGGTCTTACACGTTTCATATCAAAGTTGCCATGGTATCTTTCAACCATGGTCTTACACATTTCATATCGAGAGCACACTCGCGAACCTCATCCTTACGAAGTGGGATTACTAGTCCAAAGCTAAATCCTGTAATATAAACTCATAGAGTATTGTCGGGATTACCAGTCCAAAGCTAAATCCGCAACGACAATTACTCTAATGAGCTTGGATCTGAATTACACCCAGGCTAAATTCAGACCTAATTTGGATTACCCTTCCGGGCTAAATCCATTTTCCACATATTCTTCGGGAGGGCTATATCAGGATAGGATTACCCGTCCGGGCTAGATCCTTTTTACCGTCAATTCCTTTTCAGAGATCCATCGAATTTTCCTTTCATTCAACCGGGATTTCTTCCCCTTTATATCAAATATATCAATGTTTCATCAATTTTCATACAATGAACATTCAAATCATATTCACATCAATAACATACATTTCAAGTATTTAAGAATATAATTCAAGTTACATGAACTTACCTCATTGCTTGTTTGTGTTTATAATTTCATTGATCCGATATCTTTTCTTTTCACGATCGAGTCTCATATTTGAGTCGCCGGATCTCTTTTAAATAAATTGATCATCATTTTCATTCATTTCATATTCTAATGCATTTAATTAATGCTCTAAGCAAAATTACCATTTTGCCCCTAACCTTTAATTAATGACGATTTCATCCTTAGGGTCAGGAAAATAAAATTCTTGTGATTTAATCCTTATTTCCAACTATTATTCTTATATATATTGATAAAAGTCCATGAATTCTATAAAATATCAAAAATTTCCATAATTTCAACACTTTTCAATTTAATCCCTAAAACATGTTTTCCCCCGATCTTGAACTAAATTGATAATTTCGTTAAATTTTACTAATTTAAATAATAAAATAATCTATTTCATGCAATTTAGTCATTTTTGACATTTTTACAAAATTGCCCATAAAGTTTTACTTTTATTCAATTTAGTCCCTGAGCCTAAAACATGCAAATTAGCCATGCTAGATGAATATTCATACATATTTTCCTCCTCCTCCTCTCCATTGCACATCCTTAATTTATATAACATGCAACAAGTAACATTATCAATAATTTCACTATTTACTTATATGTACATTCAAAACTGTCCATTTGCGTCATAGTCACTAAATTATTTATATATTAAGCTACAGAACTCGAAATTAAGATCCGTTAATTTTACCTAAAACTAGACTCATATAACTTCTGACCATAAAAATTTCATAATTTTTGGTTGGGCCAATTAATACAGTTTATTCATTAAAGTCTCCCCTGTTCTGTTGTCTGACAGTTCCGACCCTTCTTCACTAAAAATTAATTATCTTCTTGTACAGGATTCGAATGATGTCCTCATTTGTTTCTCTTGAAAATAGAATCATTCAGGATTCTAAAAATATAAATTTAAGCCCATAATTAATTTTATCCAATTTTTTATGATTTTCGAAAGTCAGAACAGGGGAACTCGAAATCATTCTGACCTTGTCTCACAAAAGTTATTATATCTCATGATTTACAATTCCATTGCTTACATAATTTCTTTTATAAGAAACTAGACTCAATAAGCTTTAATTTAATATTTTATTCATCCTCTAATTCGATTTATATAATTTTTGGTGATTTTTCAAAGTTAGACTACTGCTGCTGTCTAAAACAGTTTTAGTGCAAAATGTTGATTTCCATTTTGCCCCAAATTTCACAATTCATACAATTCAGTCCTTGCTCAATTAACCCCTCAATTAAGATAATTTTCTCAATTAATACTTTTTCTAGACATTATAAGTTATTTCATAACTATTGAAATTCAGGATTTCCATATGGAACTCTAACTTCAAACTCTTTTACAATTAGGTCCCAAACATTCACTTTCTATTCAATTCTTTCAATAAAATCAGCATATAAATAATTTAAATCTCTAATTCCATGCCAAATCATCATATACTTCCAGAACATATTCATATCAACTTTCAATTTCTTTCATAGAATCAAAAACTAATGAATTCAACAAGTGGACCTAGTTGTAAAAGTCACAAAAACATAAAAATTTCAAGGAGAAAGAAAGAATTAAACTTACATGAAGCTAGATTATGAAAACCAGCTTGAACCCTCCTCCATGGCTATTTTCCAGCTGATGAATATGAAGAGAAATGAAGAGAATTCTAGATATTCCAATTTAGTCCCATTTTTATTTAGCCAATTTTGGCAATTTTCCAATTTTGCCCTTATTTGATCCAT
Organism: Gossypium anomalum; assembly: GCA_025698475.1. Taxonomy (NCBI): domain Eukaryota; kingdom Viridiplantae; phylum Streptophyta; class Magnoliopsida; order Malvales; family Malvaceae; genus Gossypium; species Gossypium anomalum. The sequence goes on from CM046963.1 coordinate 50,435,479, forward strand.
TTCTTGATTTTTCTCAGCTATTGCCGCCCAAAATATCTCCTTTAGGATTATTTTCACTTTAGGTCCTTCCTCATTTGACAATTGAGCTATTTAATCCTCTAGCAACTTTTACACCCTTTTCAATTTAGTCCTTTTATTTAATTAACCACCCAAACGTCAAAATTTTCATCTAAATTTTAATACTACCTCACCAACACTCCATAAATATTTCTAAAAATATTTATGGCTCGATTTATGAAGTCGAGGTCTCGATACCTCACTCTCGACCCAATTTACCTAATTAATTCTTTCAAATCACCAAATTCACTAATTCAAAAATGCTTTTATATTCGCATTTGACTCATAGGTATTAATTTATTAAATTTTTAACTCACCCGTTGAATTTGGTGATCTCAAATCTCTATTCCGATACTACTAAAAATTAGGTCATTATAATATCTCTAGCATCATTATTACTTTCTAGATTTCTCTCTCTTCCAATTGACCATTTTGCCCTTCATTATCTTTTAAAATTCCATCCTTGAGTCATCATTTAATTTGGTAAAATTGCAATTTAGTCCCTTATAGTTTTTCATCTATTCAATTTGGTCCTAATTCATCCATTTTCCTTAGTTTCTAGATCATTCCACTCCTAAAATATTTACACTATTGGTCCTTCAAAATTTTCATATTTACACTTTAATCCTTTAAATTTTGAGTATTTACTCTTGGGCCACAAAACTTTTCTCACTTTTACAATTTAGTCATTTCTTGAATTAATATATCATAATATACTTCTCAATATTGACATAACTCAAAATTTCTCTTTTTGTCACTTTATTTCCTTATTTTACTATATTACTGATAATATTTTACTGTAAAAATTTCGGGATATTACATAATCGAAATCTCTTTAAGAATTTTTCACGACATTTTAAAAATTTTCTAAGTTACAGGGCTCACACGCTGGTGTGGTCCAAGGGACATGCCTGTGCTGTAGGTGATGTTCAACCCCGTGTAACTCTCTGACTTGTGCAGACAGCCATACCACACGCCCGTGTGCTAGGCCTTATGGTTAATTAAATTCTTTCGAAATTAGGTGCAGGTTTCACATGGCCAAGACACACGCCCATGTCTCTGCCAGTGCACTCAATTTTGAGCATTCTGTTTTCTCAAATTTAAGGTGCAGGGGACACACGGCTTAACCACACGCCTATGTACCAGGCTGTGTATCACACATGGTTTAGGTTCACGCCCGTATGTCTGCTTGTGTGGACAAAATGAAGCCATTTCTAACTTCATTTCTCACCCAAAATCACACCAATGACCTGTACTTAAGTTACATCCAAATACAAATCATTTAAAGCATTCAAATTAAGCAAACTCTATCATTCAACATGTCATATCAATACATGCATACATGTTTACAATCTTACCTTGGCATATTCCATATGTTAGGCATAATTTGAGCAACCATTGACATGTATGTAGCTACCATAGTATAACATTACAAATATATCAAAAACAACCATTACTAGCCATTCCAATGGCTAGATTACAAACCACATATTTAAGCCATCTAAGGCCAAGTTAGCCTATACATGCCATTATACCAAAATGATTTTCCTATATATATACCCAAAATAAGCTAGTGGATAGTGTGATGATGCTCCAATGATCTCCAACCTTCGTGAGCTTCCAAGCACTATAAAATAGGGAAAAATAAAACGAAGTAAGCACTATATGCTTAGTAAGTTCGTATAATGGAAACTAAACTTACCAATCCCATTTATTAAATATAAGCATACAATATCATGTTTTCCATCTATTTGGAAAAATTTCCTAAACACATGCATTCAATCAAACGTGTTAGTCACAAAATCTTCATATCAATCAAGTAAACATAGATGAGCTCATCAGGCAATATTATTTCAAGACATTATCATTTCATCTCATAATTCTCTCATTATGCCAAGAGTTTTGTCCATTGAATCATTGAAATTTCGATGGATACTCAAGTAGTACACTCATGGTGTACAATTCAATAACCTGTCAATTCTTATTCAAGAGTACCCATTAGGACATTTAATCAAAAAACACACTCTCGAGCCATATATCGTATTACAGGATTACCAGTCCAGGCTAAATTCTTTATGTAACGTATGCTCAGAAGAGCTCAATTAGGATTACCAGTCTAGGCTAAATCCTAATTGTAACATATGCTCGAGAGGGATTATATCAGGATTACCCATCCGAGCTAAATCCTTTCTATAATGAGATCAATAGGATTACTCTTTGAGCTAAATCTTGTCAGCAACAAACGCAGGACCTCGTTTTATAAGCTATCACATTTATCCATCAAAATTCAATATTCAAATGAGATTTTACCCATTTTTTTGACTTTTTCGAACATGTAATCATTTCACATATTTATAATATTCACTTAAATATAAATCATATTGCATACAATAATAACATTCAAGTTAACTTATTCACATGCTTGATTAAGTTACACGAGCTTACCTCGAACTGGTTCGCGTATAAAATCTACTAATCCGAAACCTTTTTTTTCCTCGATCTAACCTCGAATTTGTGTTGTTTGAATCTATATAAATAACTTTAATTATCAATTTCACACATTTCATATTCATTTGGACTCAATTTACGTCCTAGGTAAAATTACCATTTTGCCCTTAACTTTTCCATAAATTCCAATTTCGTCCCTAGGCTCGGAAAATGAAATTTGTGCAATTTACTCCCTATTCCAAGCCTAGCCAAAATTTCAACATAAAATTTACAGAACATATTTTCTATAAATTTTAGAATTTTTCATCAAATTTCACAACTTTACATTTTAGTCCCTAAATCATGTTTTCATCAAAAATCACTTTGTAAAAGTTGTTTATCTGTCAACAACCTTTCATTTTCTACCATAAATTTCTAATTTTTAGCATACACATCCATAACCTAATTTCTATACTTTGATAACTCTTCAAATTGATCCCCCAAATAGATAGATTAAGCTATCCCGGTTTCAAAAATATCAAAATTACTAAAAACAGAAAAAGGAAACTTACCCAATTAAGCCATGAAAGTTTATTCTCTCTTTCCTAGGGTTTCCATGTATTTTTGGGGAAGAAGATGAGAAAATAAGATGATATTTTCTTTTTTTTCATCTTTTAATTAATTAAATTATTTCAAATTCCAATTTAGTCCTTGCCCTTTTTCTAAATTTCCATGGATGAGTCACTAAAATATCTACATACTTTTATTTAATGGTCTAATTACTATATAAGGGCCTCAAGTTTTGAATTCCATGGCTATTTAATCCTTCTAGCTACTAGAATTCAACTTTTGCATTTTATGCGATTTAGTCCTTCTCGTAATTAAGCACATAACCAATAAAATTTTCTTATCAGAATTTTCACATGACATTTCTAACATATTACGGACCATGTAAAGAAATAAAAATAAATTTTATTTTCGGATCGAATTTGTGGTCCCGGAACCACTATTCCGATTTCACTGAAAAATGGGCTGTTACAACTCTCCCCCTTAAGGATTTTTGTCCTCGAAAATCTTATCAGTAAAAAGACTCGAGTATTGCTTCCTCATAGTATCTTCCGTTTCCCAGGTAGCCTCTTCTATACCGTGTCATTGCCAAAGAACTTTTACTAACGCTATTTTTTTATTTCTTAACTCTTTTGTTTCCTGAGCTAAGATTTTGATTGGTTCTTCATTATATGTCATATCAGGTTGAATCTCTACCTCTGTCGGATAAATATCATGTGAAGGATAGGATTGGTACTGCTGTACCATAGACACATGAAAAACATTCTGAATCAGATCTAGTTTTGGTGGTAAAGCTAACCGATGTGCAACCGGTCCAATTCGTTTAGTAATCTCGTATGGTCCAATGAACCGTGGGCTTAGTTTTCTTTTCCGACAAAACTAGAGAAATTTCTTCCAAGGGGATATTTTCAAGAATAATTTGTCACCGACTTGAAGTCCTATTTCTTTTCGTTTAAGATCAGCATAAGACTTTTGACGATCAGAGGCTGCTTTCAAACTGTCCCAAATTACTTTCACTTTTTCTTTTGTTTCACGGACTAAGTCAAATCCGTGTAACTTTTTCTTATTGAGTTCTATCCAATACAATCGAGTTCTACATTTGCAACCATACAGAGCTTCATATGATGCCTTTTTGATGCTGGACTGATAACTGTTATTGTATGCAAATTCAACTAAAGGTAAATACTTTTCCTAGTTACCTTCAAACTCAAGTATACAACACCGAAACATATCTTCCAAAATCTGTATAACACGTTTAGATTGACCATTTGTCTGTGGATGAAATGCAGTGCTAAGGTGTAACTGAGTACCTAGAGCTTCTCGTAATTTACTTTAGAATCGAGAGGTAAACCGAGGGTCTCTATCTGAAATAATGGAGACAGGCACTCCATGCAATCTGACAATCTCAGAGACATATAATTTAGCCAGCCTATCCAAAGAATAATCCATACGTACCGGAATAAAGTGTGCAGACTTTGTCAACCGATCAACAATCACCAAAATGACATCTTTCTTCTTTGGAGACAGAGGTAATCTCAATACGAAGTCCATGGTTATTCTTTCCCATTTCCATTCTGGTATCATAACTGGCTGTAATAATCCAGAAGGCAACTGATGTTCAGCTTTTACTTGCTGACATATCAAACATTTAGACACAAACTCAAAAGTATCTCATTTCATTCCTGGCCACCAGTACATCTTTTTTAGATCATTATACATTTTATTACTACTAGGATGGATAGACATGTTACCATTATGAGCTTCATTCAAAATCTTCTGTACTAGTTCTGAACTTTTCGGTACATATACTCTACCTCTGAATAACAGACAATCATCGGTCCCGATCTAAAATTTTAAGTCAGGAGTTGATTTACTTTGTATCCGTTTTGCTTGCAATTTACTATCATTTTTCTGAGCTTCAGAGATCTGCTGCAAAAACGTTGGTCTAGCTTTTAACTTAGTTATAATTGAACCATCATCAGATAATGAAAATCAGGTATTCATTTCCCGCAAAGTATACAGGGATTTTCTACTCAGAGTATCTGCCACCACATTGGCTTTTCCCGGATGGTAATCAATAACAAGATCATAATCATTCAGTAATTCAAGCCACCTATGCTGTCTCAAATTCAAATCTTTCTGTGACATCAAATATTTCAAACTTTTATGATAAGTGAATATATGAAAATTTTCACCAAACAAGTAATGCCGCCAGAATTTCAATGCAAATACTATGGCTGCCAATTCAAGGTCATGTGTCAGGTAGTTTCTTTCATGTGGTTTTAGTTGTCTTTAAGCATAGGCTACAACTTTACCTTCTTGCATCAAAACACAGCCAATGACACATCACTGTAAACTATAAATTCCTTACCTGATTCTGGCTGAACTAATACTGAAGGTTCTGTCAATAAAGCTTTTAACCTATCAAAACTTTGCTGGCATTTATCAGTCCACTCAAATTTTACATCTTTTTGCAATAGACGGGTCATCGGAGAAGCTATTATTGAAAAAAATTTCACAAACCTCCGATAATAACCAACTAGTCCTAGAAAATTTTGGACTTCAGACACATTCTTCAATGGCTTCCAATTAACAATGGCTGAAATTTTATTCGGGTCCACCCTGACACCTTCAGCAGATACAATATGCCAAAGAAAACTAACTTCCCGTAGCCAAAATTTACATATACTGAATTTGGCATACAATTGTTTCTCTCGTAGAGTTTGCAACACTATTCTCAAATGCTCAGTATGTTCATTTTCATCTCGGGAGTAAACCAAAATATCATATACAAATACCACCACAAACCTGTCTAAATATAGGTTGAAAATTCTGTTCATCAGATCCATAAACACTGCAGGTGCATTTGTTAAACTGAATGGCATCACAAGAAACTCATAGCGTCCATACCTGGTTCTAGAAGTTGTCTTCGGTACATCTGAATCTTTTACCCGTAACTGATAATATAGTAATATCAGTATCGAGTAGAGAAAATGTACCAGTAATGACGTCTGGTGCAGAGACATCTTCTCTAGAACGAATAGCATATGTTTTTGCAGGTGCTCGTGCCTCAAATCTAACTGCTATATCCTTGGTAGTACCTTGACTACCACTAATATTATCAGGGTGATGGGGTGGTCTGCCCCTCGAAATAGGATTACTTGACTTTAGAGCTGGTTCTATTTCTTTTTTAATTCTTTCTGGACAATATTTGAGAAAATGGTTAAATGAACCATATCAGTAACAAGCTCCACTTCTCAAATGACATTCCCCAAAATGAAATTTGTTGCAATGCTTACACTTTGGTTTGGGATTACCGACATTACCCACACTAGTTACAGATGGCGATGAAGACCTCGGGTTAGAGCGTTGAGAACCTCGCTCTATTCCAGAATATCCTGTAGAGGTGGTAACACGATCATAACACTTCTTTATTTTATTAGAAGCAGATGATTGTGACTTGCTCATAATCCTTTGTCTAGAAACCCGAGCCTCTCTTTCAGCTTGTTTCTTTTCTTTACTCAATTCCTCAACTTTGTGTGCTCGACTGGCTAACATCGCAAATTCCCTTATTTCGAGAATTTCGATCAACAATTTGAAGTCTTTATTTAAACCCTCTTCAAAACTTTTACACATCTGAACCTTAGACTAGACCATTCTCTGGCATATTTACTCAGCCGAAAAAATTCTCGTTCATACTCTGATACAGTCATGTCTCCCTGCTTGAGTTCTAAAAATTCTTTCTTTTTTTGATCCATAAATCTTTGACTAACATATTTCTTCCTGAATTCAGCCTGGAAGAATTCCCATGTAACATTCTCTCTCGGTACCACTAAAGTTATGGTATTCCACCAATGATAAACTGTGTCTTTCAGTAGAAATACTGCACATTTCAGACATTCGACAGGTGTACAGGATAATTCAACCCGGATGGTATTTTCCAACCAAAATTCAGCCCTTTCCAAATCATCCTTTGCGATAGCTCTAAATTCTTCTGCCCCATGCTTATGGATTTTATCTACCGGAGGCTTACCAGTTCTAATAGGTTTAGCACCCTGTGACATCTCAGGAATCAATTGAAAAGCAGGTGGAGGTCGTTGTACCGCAGGATTTTTTCTTAAATGTGTAGTAAACCATTCATCCATCAATTGAAAGAATGCTTGTTTTGCCTCCTCACTTCAGCCCTCAGATACGAGCCTTTCACTATCAGATGCTAATGCAACTCTTTGAACTAAGGCTGAAGCATTGCTCCCAGCTTCCTCGGATTCAACTCTAGCTTGGTTGGATGACATTACTATATGAAAAACACATTTAAAATGATCAGGAGACATCACACTATTACAAATTATATAATGGCATGTATATAGCTAAACTCGCATTTACTACGTTAAATCAGAGAATTGGCTAAATCGTAGCTCTGATACCACTAAATATAAACCCCTTAACCCATATTTGTCGCTAGAACAGGGTTACGGAGCATTACCGAAACTTTCAAAACATTTTCAGATAATTCACAAAATTTACTATTCATTAACCAAGAATATTAATATCGTCCTTTAAATGGACCCTCGAGGCCCAATACGAGCATTAGAATTATGTCAGGACTTAATCGGAAACTCTAAGAATTTTTCACAACATTTCAAAAATTTTCTAAGTTACAGGGCTCACACGCCCGTGCGGTCCAAGGGGCACGCCTATGTTGTAGGCTGTGTTCGATCTCATGTAACTGTCTGACTTGTGCACACGGCCATACCACACGCCCGTGTGCTAGGCCTTGTTGTTAATTAAATTCTTTTGAAATTAGGTACAAGTTTCACACAGCCAAGACACATGCCTGTGTTCTAGGCCATGTAGCACATACGGCTGAAACACACACTCGTGGCTCTGCCTATGTGCTCAGTTTTGAGCATTCTATTTTCTCGAATTTAAGGTTTAGGGAACATACGGCTTAACCATATGCCTATATACCAGGCCGTGTGCATACACGGTTTAGACATAAGCCCGTGTGCCTGCCTGTATGGACAAAATGAAGCCATTTCTAACTTCATTTCTTACCCAAAATCACACCAATGACCTGCACTTAACTCACATCCAAATACCAACCATTTCAAGCATTCAAATTAAGCAAACTCTATCATTCAACATGGCATATCATTACAAGCATTCATGTTTATAATCTTACCTTGGCATATTCCATATGTTAGGCATAATTTGAGCAACCATTGACATGTTTGTAGCTACCATAGTATGACATTACAAATATATCAAAAACAACCATTACTAGCCATTCCAATGGCTAGATTACAAACCACATATTTAAGCCATATGAGGCCAAGTTAGCCTGTACATGCCATTATACCAAAATGATTTTCCTATATATATACCCAAAATAAGCTAGTGGATAGTGTGATGATGCTCCAATGATCTTCAACCTTCATGAGCTTTCGAGTACTATAAAATAGGGAAAAATAAAATGAAGTAAGCACTATGTGCTTAGTAAGTTCATATAACGGAAACTAAGCTTACCAATCCCCTTTATTAAATCTAAGCATAAAATATCATGTTTTCCATCCATTTGGAAAAATTGCCTAAACACATGCATTCAACCAAACGTGTTAGTCACAAAATCTTCATATCAATCAAGTAAATATAGATGAGCTTATCATGCAATATTATTTCAAGATATTATCATTTTATCTCATAATTCTCTCATCATGCTAAGAGTTTTATCCATTGAATCATTGAAATTCTGATGGATACTCAAGTAGTACACTTTAGGTGTATAATTCAATAACCCGTCAATTCTTATTCAAGAGTACCCATTAGGACATTTAATCAAAGAACACACTCTCAAGCCACATATCGCATTACAAGATTACTAGTCCGGACTAAATCCTTTATGTAACGTATGCTCATAAGAGCTCAATTAGGATTACCAGTCCAGGCTAAATCCTAATTGTAACATATGCTCGAGAGGGATTATATTAGGATTACCCGTCTGAGCTAAGTCCTTTCTATAATGAGATCAATAGGATTACTCATCTGAGCTAAATCTCGTCAGCAACAAATGCAGGACCTCATTTTATAAGACTATCACATTTATCCATTAAAATTCAATATTCAAATGAGATTTGACCCCTTTTTTCGAATTTTTCGAACATGTAATCATTTCACATATTTATAATATTCACTTAAATATAAATCATATTGCATACAATCATAACATTCAAGTTAACTTATTCACATGCTCGATTAAGTTACACGAACTTACCTCGACACTGGTTCGCGTATAAAATCTACTAATCCGAAACCTTTTCTTTTCCTCGATCTAACCTCGAATTTGTATTGTCTGAATCTATATAAATAACTTTAATTATCAATTTCACACATTTCATATTCATTTGGACTCAATTTACGTCATCGGCAAAATTACCATTTTGCCCGTAACTTTTCCATAAATTCCAATTGTCCCTAGGCTCAGAAAATGAAATTTATGCAATTCACTCCCTATTCCAAGCCTAGAAAAAATTACAACATAAAATTTACAGAACATATTTTCTATAAATTTTAGAATTTTTCATCAATTTTCACAACTTTACATTTTAGTCCCTAAATCATGTTTTCATCAAAAATCACTTTGTAAAAGTTGTTTATCTGTCAACAACCTCTCATTTTCTACCATAAATTTCTAATTTTTAGCATATACATCCATAACCTAATTTCCATACTTTGATAACTCTTCAAATTGATCCCCCAAATAGATAGATTAAGCTATCTCGGTTTCAAAAATATCAAAATTACTAAAAACAGAAAAAGGAAACTTACCCAATTAAGCCATGAAAGTTTATTCTCTCTTTCCTAGGGTTTCCATGTATTTTTGGGGAAGAAGATGAGAAAATAAGATGATACTTTCTTTTTTTCATCTTTTAATTAATTAAATTATTTCAAATTCCAATTTAGTCCTTGCCCTTTTTCTAAATTTCCATGGATGAGTCACTAAAATATCTACATACTTTTCTTTAATGGTTTAATTACTATATAAGGGCCTCAAGCTTTGAATTCCATGGCTATTTAATCCTTCTAGCTACTAGAAATCAACTTTTGCATTTTTTGCGATTTAGTCCTTCTCGTAATTAAGCACATAACCAATAAAATTTTCTTATCAGAATTTTCACATGACATTTCTAACATATTACGGACCATGTAATAAAATAAAAATAAATTTTATTTTAGGATCGGATTTATGGTCCCGAAAGTACTGTTCCGATTTCACTGAAAAATGGGCTGTTACAACTCTCCCCCTAAAGGATTTTCGTCCTCAAAAATATTACCAGTAAAAATATTTTTATCACTTGTTTTTAATACATAAAATAATTTATCAAACAAAAATAATTTGTGAAATAAAAGAGTCTAATGTTTTATTTAATTCGCTGCAAATTTTTGGATATAGATGTTTTGCCAAAATAACTTTTAAAAATAAGTAAGACAAGTTTTCTTATCAAATTCTATCAATACGTAAGTAACATTCTGAGTTATTAAGAGCATTTATTTATTTTAAAAATGTTTTAATAAAGATTTTATGACGATATTTTTTTTTAAACTAAACCATGTTTTTTGAAAAATGAATTTAGCAATTTTATATTACATTTTCAATTTCGGACGTTCCTCAACTTGGATCAATTTTGGTCTTTGGCCCATTAATTTCAAATTTTATAGGGACACGAAATTTAATTTATTGTGTAATTTAATATATGAATTTTAATTTTGGTATAATTATACACATAAACTTTAATTATGGTTTAGATATATTCCTGAACCTTTAATTTTGATTTAATTATACACATAAATCAAATTATTTTTGTATTGGATAAATATAATTATTTGTGTATGCAAGATATAAACATAAATTGATGTAATATCAATAATGATAAAATTTGATATATAAAATTATCCAAAATCAAAATTCATGACCAAAGATTACATCTTGCTCCCTTAACAGTTCTTAATCTAATTCCTTTGTCTGCTTTTCTTGAATGATGAATAGATGAGATGAGTAGAAATTTGAAGTTTAAAAGATGTAAGAAGGAAAAAAAAAATAAAAAAAGCCTAACGGTGGAATAGATGAGAAAATGAAAAGCACCCAATAGAAAACCTTACATGAGAGATTTTTGGGTAAGAGTTGTACAGTTAATTAATTTATTGTGCTGATTGATTCCAATAAGATAATTTTTTTTAAACTAAACCATGTTTTTTGAAAAATGTTTTAATTTATCCACATATCGTTTCTAACTATCGGAAGCTGCCTTCAAACTATCTCGGATCACTTTTACTTTCTGTTCAGTTTCTTTTATCAAATCAACCCCATGAATCTTATTTTCACTGAGCTCAGTCTAATATAAAGGTGTACGACATTTGTGACCATATAAAGCTTCGTATGGTGCCATTTTAATACTCGACTGAAAACTGTTATTATAAGCAAATTCAATCAAAGGTAGATATTGTTCCCACGTACCTTCAAACTCAAGAATGCAACATCTCAACACATCTTTGAGTATTTAAATGATCCACTAGGATTGACCATCCATTTGCGGATGAAAAGCAGTACTAAAGTGCAATTTAATACCCAGAGCATCTTGCAACTTCTTCCAAAATCGTGATGTAAATCTTAGATCTCTGTCTAACACTATAGACAATGACACCCCATGCAATCTCACGATATAAAAAATGTATAACTCAGCTAATTTATTAAGTGAGTAATCAGATTGAACCGGAATAAAATGAGCTGATTTCATCAAACGATCAACTACAACCCAAATTACGTCTTTCTTTTTCAGAGACAGGGGCAAACCCGAAACAAAATCCATGGTCACTCGATCCCATTTCCACTCCGAAACTATAATCGATTGAAACAAACCAGATGACACCTGATGTTCAACTTTAACTTGCTGATAGATTAAACATTTAGAAACAAAATTAGAGATATCTCTTTTCATTCTGGACCACCAATAATGCTGTTTCAAATCATTATACATTTTCGTACTACCCAGATGCACAGATAAATGACTACTGTGAGCTTCACTCAGAATCATCTGAATTAACTCTGGATTTCTCGGAATACAAATTCGATCTCAAAATCTCAAGCAATCATCTTTATCAACTTTGAATTCTGAATTAGACTCTACATCACACTGAGTTCGTTTAGCTAAAATCTCATTATCAATCTTCTGAGCTTCAATAATCTATTGTAAGAACAAATGTCTTGCTTTTAGTTCAGCTAAAACTTAACCATCACTTGACAAGACTAAATGAGCATTCATCACACGCAGAGCAAACTATGATTTTCGACTTAAAGCATCAGCCACAACATTAGCTTTTCCTGGATGATAATCAATCACAAGTTCGTAGTCCTTTAGCAATTCAAGCCACCTTCTCTGTCGCAGATTCAAATCTTTCTGAGTCATCAAATACTTCAAACTCTTATGATCAGAATACACGTGACATTTCTCACTAAACAAGTAATGGTGCCAAATCTTTAGGGCAAACACAATCACAGCTAACTCAAGATTGTGTGTCGGATAGTTTTTTTCGTGTAGCTTCAACTGTCTCGAAGCATAAGCAATAACTTTTCCTTCTTGCATTAGAAAAAATCTTAGACCAATCAACGAAGCATCACTGTAAATTACAAATTCTTTACCCGGTTCAGGTTGTACCAATACCGGAGCTTCAGTCAACAAGGTTTTCAACTGATCAAAGCAGTTCTGACACTTTTTAGACCATTCAAATTTCACTTCTTTCTGTAGCAGTTTTGTCAACGGAGTCGTAATCATCAAAAAACCTTTCAGGAACCTTCTATAGTAGCCAGCAAGTCCCAAAAAACTACAGACTTCAGAAACATTCCTCGGAGGTTTCCAATCCAGAATAGCTGAAATTTTGCTCGGATCAACTTGAATACCAGAGGCTGATACAATATGACCTAAAAAACCAACTTCCCGCAACCAGAACTCACATTTACTGAACTTCGCATACAACTGTTTGTCTCACAGAGTCTGTAACACTATCCTTAGATGCTCGGCATGTTCGGGTTCGTTACGTGAATAAATCAATATGTCATCGATGAATACAACAAAAAATTGATCTAAATACGATCTGAAAATTCTATTCATCAAATCCATAAAGATAGCAGGTGCATTAGTCAATCCGAAAGGCATAACTAAGAATTCATAGTGGGCGCACTCCTGCGTTCAAAGGTTTTGTAATATCTGAGTCTTTCACTCGCAGCTGATAATAGCCTGATCTCGAATCTATTTTTGAAAACACAGTAGCTACTTTCAACTAATTAGACAAATCATCAATTCGGGGCAAGAGATACTTATTCTTGACAGTCACCTTGTTCAACTGATGATAATCTATACACATTCTCATCGTATCGTCTTTCTTTTTCACAAATAGCACCAGAGTACCCCAATGTGAGAAACTCGGTCTAGCAAACCCTCTATCGTTAACTCTTGGAACTGAGACTTTAATTCTTTTAGTTCGGTCTGAGCCATTCTATACGGAGCTATCAAAATCAGAGTAGTACCGGTACCAGTTTAATGCTAAATTATACCTCTCTGACCGGAGGTAATCCTGGAAGTTCTTCAGGAAACACATCAGGGAATTCGTATGCAGCAGGCATTAATTCAACTTTCTTTTCTGATACTCTCGAATCAATTACATATGCAAAATAAGCTTCACAACCCTTTCTCACAAAACTCATTGCTTTCATCGAAGATATTACAGTGGGCAATCAATTCAAATCATTAGATTGAATTCTGACTATTTCATCATTTTTGCATCTCAAATCAATAGTTTTCCATTTGCAGTTCACCACAGCATCATGTAAAGTTAACCAATCCATACCCAGAATTATATCAAACTCATCAAAAGGTAATAACATCAGATCAGCTGAGAAACAATTATCTCGAAACATTAACAGACAATTCTTCCAGACTTTATCAACTAGAACACATCTGCCTAGGGGGTTTGAAACTCTAATTACAAATTCAGTAGACTCTACAGGCAAAGTCTTACTGTTCACTAAGTTCATACATATATACGAATGCGTTGATCCAAGATCTATCAAAGCAATCACAGAAGTATCATAGAGAGTAAATATACTCGTAATCACATCTGATGATGAAGCTTTCTCGCGAGCTCGAATAGCATAGGCTCTGGCAGGTGCATGAGCCTTAGATCTCATAGCTGTGTCTTTCGTTCCTCTCTGACTACCGCTTATATTTCTCAAATTTCTTGGAGGTCTACCATGAGTAACATTACCACTCTGCCTCAGATTCTGAACATTATCTTTTTCAGCTAAATCTAGGCAATCTTTAATAAAATGATTTCTTGAACCACAACTATAACAAGCTCGACTATTACTTTTTCCCTAGCATTCACCGAAATGTCGTCTTCCACATTGATCACACTCAGGCTTTTCATTCTTTGCATTATCACTGGTGGCATAACAGGAGTTTGAGGAGAATTAACTGGGGGTGGAGGTTGTTGTACAACCAGATTGGTTCTAATGTATTGGGTGAACCAATCATTCATCATTTAATAGAAGGCTTGTTTAGCCTCACCATCACCGCTATTTGTAGCCAGTCGAGAATCAGCCTGCACCGTCACTTGCGCGGGAGCAAGCGCATTACTTTCAACATCATCTGCTACAGCTCTATCGGGATCCATTTGCTATATAAAAGCACATTTCAATGTCAGGATTCATCACATTATCGTAATTCATAAATATGGCATGTATAGCTAGACTCATAAACGCTATAGTAGTCCTAGAACCGACTAAACCATAACTCTGATACTAATAAAATGTAACACCCCTAACCCGTATCTGTCGGAATAGGTTATGAGTCATTACTGGACTCGTAACACAGTTCAGAACAATCGAATATCAAATATCATCTTAATTCCATAAATACCAGTCATTCATGTTCAATACTAACTTAAACCGTGCATACAAAGTCTAATCCATGCATTCAGGACTAAATCGATAACATGTGAATTTTTAAAAACTTATTAAAACTTTTTAAATTTTAAAAGGTCACATGCCCGTGTGAGCAGGCCGTGTGCCTCACACGGCCTTAGACATGCCCGTGTGTCTAAACCGTGTCGAAACATGGCATACATACTGACTTGTCCACACGGCCACAAAACACGCTCGTGTGTCAGACCGTGTGAAAATTAGGGAGGCTACTGACTTGGCCACATGGCCGACCACACGCCCGTGTGCCAGCCCGTGTGCCACACATGACCAATAGAGACGCTCGTGTGTCTAGGCCGTGTCAAAACTGGAGGGCATAATGCCTTTAATTTGTAGGGCACCCCAGGGTGCACACGGCCGTGCAATGTGACCGTGTGTCGCGCACGACTGAGACACACGCCCGTGTGAACAAAAACAGGCCATTGAATAGCCAATTTGCCACCCCAAATTGATTATCGAACAAGCAAAGAAAACAAGCATATTTATATCACCATTTCAACCAATTTCAACATCAAAACATAACCCTTTCATATCATATAATAGTCACCCAACTTCATATTCATAAACCTTACCAATTCATGCCAAACATAAGGTAATATCATACCAAATCATTTCTTCCATACATCATTCAATCTCAAGTTAATCTTACCAAAACTTACCAACTAAAACATACTATAATTTCATATTGCCATCACATACCATGAACCATTATCAACTATGAGTTCAAGCACAAATTAGCCAAGTCACATGGCTAAGCATATACATCACAAAACATACTTCCCAAACTACTAGCCTATACATGCCATATTTAAAAAATATGCATTTTCAAAAGTACCAAAATGAGGTTCGATAGTGTGGTGATGATCCTAGACGATCCCCGAGCTTGTAGTAGCTTCGATATCTATAAAACAATGTAAACACACATAAAGTAAGACTTCAAAAGCTTAGTAAGCTCGTACTAAAACATCAACAATATAAAATATGAAACATCAATACATAAGTAATTATAATTTCTCAATTCATCCATCACGTCCATACCAACACCAACTATATGTTTATACAAATTCAAATAACTTTTATGCATTTTACCACCTACCACATAGGTATTATACTTACTGGAACATTTTCAAATTCATTCGTTTTCAATCCCATCTCTTGTTCGAATACTTTAAGACTTTCCAAAGATCACCAATGCTTTAATTCTTCGCACACTTAATGCTTAAAGATTAGCAAAAGCTAGAACGATTCTGCACACTTAGTGCCATCTCAACTAACCGAAGCTAATTCGGTATCGCACAATTAGTGCCTTTAGTAGCCGAAGCTAGTTTAAATCGCACACTTAGTGCCAAATACTTTCAATTCATCATCATATTCATCCAATTCAATTATATACAATCCATGTATAATAAAGGCATCGAAACCTACTTAACATCATATTTTAAGTACGGACTTACCTCGTGCTTAGAATTTGTCGACTCGAACTGTTTATTCTACAATCTTTGATTTCCCTTTGTCTAAGTCTGAATTTCTCTTTTCTTGATCTATATGTATTCAAAATTAACCCTTTTATTCCCCAAATCATTCAAAACAATCCATATACACACAATTAGGGTATTTTGCAAAATAACCCTCACATTTTCATATTTTGACACTTTAGTCCCTAATTCACAAAATCACAAAATACACAAAATTTGCTTGTACACAAGCTTAACCGAACTTTCATGACTCTCATATAAGTCCATACATTTCAATTATTTCACATTTTAATCCCTTAAAATAATATTTTTACAATTTAGCCCAAATTACTCAATTTCATCAAAAATTCAAAGACAACACATTTAAACCCAACATCAAGCTTCCAGAATTCATCAACTAACATCACAAAGCTCATAGTTTCATCAATGGCACATTTCAAAGTCATCACCAAAATTAGAAATTGAGGCATGGGTTAGATAGTACTTGAAGCAACGATTATAAAAACGTAGAAATGATTAAAAACCGAACAAAACTCATACCTTAATTTGGCCACACAAGAACCGAATATCAAAACCCTATCTTTAGCTCTTTCCTTGCTTCATTCGACCATGAAGATGATAAAATGGCCATTATTTTCACTATGTTTTATTATAATTGATTTAATAATACAATGACCAATTTAGCCTTAACGAATTAATATTAGAATTCCACCAACTCTAGGCATAATGGTACATCCATTCTTCAAATGGTTTTATAACATTATAAGGGCTTTATAATTAATAAGTCATGACAATTAAGCACTTTAACTACTAGCACATATCTTTTACATTTTACGCGATTAGGTCCTTTTTGCAAATTAAGTATACAAATAGTTAAATTTTCACACGAGACTTTCACACATGTCAATTCACTTATAATAGGCATAGAAAAAAATATTAAAATTTTTTTTGACTCGGATACATGGTTCTGAAACCACTATTCCGACTAGGGTCAAAACTGAACTGTTACATATATTTCCCGAGTAAACTAAGGTTCAACATTTGTTGCAAACTCTTATGTTATACTCTCTGTTTGGTCTGTTTCGGTTGGACTAGCTCTAATGAGCATTGGTGTGTTTCGGAGGGACTAGCTCTTATGAGCATTGGTATGTTTCGGAGGGATGGGCTCTGTGAGCATCTGGTGTGTTTTGGTTGGATTGACGATGTACTCCTATCCGTAAGTCGTTCTTCAAATTGAAAATCTCATTAAGGTAATTTGTTTAATGAATTTGATGGATTTGCTATATATTTAAATATTGAATTGAACGTTTGTGATTTATCGGTTGAGATTGTGGATGATAGGGAACCTTCATGGTTGAATTGTTATTGTTTGAATTGTTGTATTTACTTTGGTAAGATTAATCATTTTAATATGTCAAACTTTCTAAGCTTCATTGAGCTTACTTGTGTTATTTAATGTTCTTATAGATACTCAGAAGGTTGGACGATTGGATCGGCACTCAAGTCACACTATCCAACATAATTTGATAGTTTTTGGAACATTTATTTCAGATTATATGACATGTAATAGGCTTGAATGTTGATAATAATGTTTTGGGATATGCAAATAATTAAGTATGATCTTGAATGTATTAGTAGTTTTGGTTGATACCCCTTTTGGTACTTTTGGTTTCATATTAGTATGTGTTAATGTGGCTATGTCATAATGCTTATTTGAATGGCAATAATGGTATGTGATGAATTGCTTTAAATATGACGAAGAAATGGTATGTTTTTGAGATGGTATTGAACTAGATATGCATGATTCAAATGTAGTAAAGTATACATGTTTAGGTATGTTTGAATGTTTGCAATTGAAGTGCCTTGTATGACATATTGGTTGAATGATCTTAGACTATTGAACTGGTTATTTCATGTAGGTTTCGGTCATGTTTTGATGCCTTGATTATATGTACAAAAGGTCTTTAGGTGGTTGCATGATTTGGTGTTGAGAATGACTTGATTTTGGGCAAATTCATGTCCACACGGCCTGAGACACAAGCGTTTGACTTATTCGTGTGTGACACATGGCCTAGCGACACGGTCGTGTGCCCCATGGAGGTTCCATTACATGCAAGACAGGCTGTTACTATAACAACCCTAACCCGTAGCCATCACCGAAATAGAGTTACGAAGCATTACCGAAATTTACAGATCAAGTAAACAAATATTTCATTTTATAATATATTCATGTCAGAAATCAAACATAAACTCCCTTATATGAATCATTGATGTCAAAAACATTCATTAGAAACGAGTCGGGACTAAACCGGGGACTCAGAGAATTTTTCACAAAATCTCAAAATTTTTCCTAGGTGTAGGAGTCACACGCTCTTATGATTAGGCTGTGTGGTTCACACGGCCAAGGGACACGCTCGTGTCTCAGATCGGGTAACTCTCTAACTTGGGTCACACGGCCAAGTCACATGCCTGAGTGCTAGGCCGTGTATAGGTGCAGGGGTCACACGGCCAAGTCACATGCCCGTGTGCTAGGCCGTGTCATCAATTCTGGGCATTCTGTTCTAACATTTTAAAGATACGGGAGACACACGACCAGGCCACACACCCATGCGCTAGGCCGTGTGTCACACATAGATGAGACACATACCTGTGTCTCTACTCGTGTGGATGAAAATAGGCTATTTTCCAAGCCACATTTCTCACCCATCTTGTCTTTCACCTACACCAACAGTTAAACACATTCACAAACCATATCAAAGCATTCAAAACAAGTCCAAATCATGTCATAAACATGACATAATATCACATACAACCAAAGTACCCTTAGGTACCTCAGATGATAATTTATTATCATGTTAATCTATCATTCATACTTATCTAGTTACCAAATGCATATATGCATGATTACATTTATTCTTCAAACATGATAGATCCACTTATAAACATATAAAAATATGTTAAACACATGCCATTCCAATGGCTAGTTTCATTCAAAACATTTACATGCCATTATTGGTTAAATAACCTATACATGCCATTATAACCATAATTAATTTACCATATATATACCGAAATGGGCTGATGGATAGTGTGGGTGATCTCCTCCACCAGTCCAACAAGCCTCCAGTCCAACAAGCCTCCGAATTACTATAGAACAGGGGAAAATAAACAAAGTAGGCAAGAAATGCTTAATAAGTTCGTATAACATGGTAATTAACTTACCACTCATTTAAATTCAATATAAACATACAAGGCACATTCAATCAACTTGACCATGAGCCCTAACACATATCCTCATCACCCTTGTTAGTCATATTTTCATATAAATATCAAGAAACATGTAGGGGCTCAACAATAATTAGATTTCCATGTACTTATACTTTCTACATCATGTATTCATATAACATATACAAATCATATCCTTCAATTTCAAGTACATTTTCATAATAATTCATCTCGAGTTCAGATTAGTTAATGTTGGAACTTTGCCCATTAAATCATTTGAAATATCAATGTCACACGGGTAGTACACTCAAGGTGTACATATCTATAATCATGGATGAACATATTCATCAAACAAATTCCATCTTCATAAATTATCATCTCGTATTTCCATATATCATGTATCATCATTTTCATGTATTTCAGGCAGATATGTGTATTAATTCATTTCATATTCATATTTTCTCATGTCAGGATTTTGCCCGTTGAATTATTGAAAACATCAATGGATACACTAGTAGTACACTTGAAGTGTACAAATCAGAAATCCGTCAATTCATATGCAGGAGTGCTCTTTAAATCACATAATCGGGAAATCCACTCTCAAGCCATATAATAGGAAGCTCACAAAGAGCCATTAATCGGGAAGCTTACAAAGAGCTTATCAGGAAGCTTATCCGGAATATATAACAAGAAGCTCATACAGAGCCATAATCAAGAAGTTCACATAGAACTTTTAATCAGGAAGCTCAAGAAAAGCCTTTAAATGGGCAGCTCACGAAGAGCCATTAATTAGAAGCTCCTGATAGCCATATATCGGGAAGTTCAAGCTAGCCATATCAAGACGCTCACAAAGAGCTGCGTCTGTGTCTGCAACATATGCAAGATCACAACCGATCATATAATAGGATGCTCAAAAAGAGCTACGATAGTCCGCAACACATGTAGGATCACTACCGATCAGGATGCTTGGAGGAACCATATAACAGGAAGCTTGAGACGTCTTATAATAGAATGCTCGTAAGATCTATGGTGTGTCCGCAACATATGCAGGGCCACAACCAATCAGAAATCCTATATCCATCGAATTCCATTATTCAAACGGGATTTAATATTTATCGGGCTTTGTCAAATTTGTAACCAATTTCATTTATATGAAATTTATACAATTCACATACACAACATTCAATTCAAGCATATAAATATACACAATTTAGTTACACGAACTTACCTCGACAAATGTTCATGTATGTAAAATCTACTAATCCGAGATTTTCTCTTTTCCTCATTCTAACTCTGAATTTGGTCTATCCGAATCTAATTGATCAAAAAAAGCTTGCTTGAGCTACTTTCTCTTAGCTAGGGTTTCCATGGAAATAATTTGGGAAAGATGATGAAAAAGATGATATTTTCATTATTTAATTAATTATCATCTTTTATTTTTTTCACTTTCCAATTTTATCCTTTATTTTATTTTATTTTCCATGGATGTATCATCATCCTTAACCACTAAGCATTTTTAAATGGTCTATTTACCATATAAAAACCTCAAATTTTGAATTCCATAGCTATTTAATCCTTTTAGCTATTAGAACTCAACTTTTTCACTTTGTGCAATTTGGTCTTTTATCAAATTAAACATGTAACCAGTAAAATTTATTTACGAAATTTTTATACGACATTACTATCATACTATAGACCATAAAATAATATAAAAATAATTTTTCTTCCGAAATCGAATTTGTGATCCCGAAACCACTGTAACACCCCTAACCCGTAACCATCGTCGGAATAGGTCAAGAGGTATTACCGAACTTGTAACTCTGTTCAGAACAATCATATATCAAATATAATCTCATTTCAATAAATATAAGTCATTCATATTCAATAGGAACTTAAATCGAGCATACAAAGTCTAAATCATACATTCAGGACCAAATCGATAACATATGAAAGTTTCAAAAACTTAAAAAATTTTCAATTTTTCAAGTGTCACACGCCCGTGTGAACAGGCAGTGTGCCACACACGGCATTAGACACACTCGTGTGTCTAAGCCGTGGCGAGACAGGGCATACATACTGACTTGTCCACACGGCTAAAAGACATGCCCGTTTGCCAGGTCATGTGAATATTAGGGAGGCTACTGACTTGGCCACATGGCTGACCATAAGCCTGTGTGCCACACACGAACAATAGACACGCTCGTGTGTCTAGGCCGTGTCAAAACTGGAGGGTATACTGAATTTAATTCGTAGGGTACCCCAGGGGACACACGGCCGTGTAACGTGACCATGTGTCGCACACGGCTGAGACACACGCTAGTGTCTCTGCCCGTATGGACAAAAATAGGCCATTTGAAAAGCCAAATTTGCCACCCTAAAACACAAGCAATACTTTCATATTTGACCAAATTTAAGCAACTCAATTGGCAACCAAATCAACAATTTTAACATCCATATACAACCAAACTTACCATTTACATGACCATAAACCTAAATAATTACATATACAATCTATTCATTTAACATCCATATATCAAGACTTTATTTGCATAATTCCATTCAAACATTACCACACCAAAATATATCATATTAAAACACAAATATATACAACCAGAACATGGTACCAAATAAGCCAAATCACATGGCTTAACTATATGCAATTTCATACTCAAACCATGATTTCTAAACATAAATTTTACTATCAAACTAGCCTATACATGCCATATTTACAAAAGTTTAAGCTCAAAATACCAAAAGGAAATTTGGATAGTGTGACGTGCAACTCCGACTTGTCCGGAACGAGCGAGCTAACGAACCTCTATAAGACATAGAAATAGAAATAGAGTAAGCTTCTAAGCTTAGTAAGCCCGTATAATTCATAATTAAACTTACCATATAAAGTAATCAAATGCAATAATAACATACAAACAATTTAATATAACCATCACTTAATTACACATAATCATCACATGTTAGTCATTTAACTAATACATAAGCCGTAACTTGTTCATATAACATTATTTAGGCCCGTTAAATCTATTAGAACTTCAATGGATAATAGAGTGAACAATGTCAATAGTCTGTCAATTCATCATCATACATGCTCTTTCGAGACATGGCAAGTAAACTCTTCATGAGCTGATAACAGTAAGCTCTATTGAGCTGAAAACGGTAAGCTCTATTAAGTTGAACGGTAAGCTCTTTTGAGTTGAATCGGTAAGCTCCAATGAGCTGAAACAGTAAGCTCCTACGAGCTATGGTGAGTCCACAACAAATGCAAGAGCTCGACCATTTCGGTAATTCCAGTAACACGACACTCGTATGCAATGAATTCATATAGTTCAGCTAAGGCTCGGTAACAGATTCGATATATCATCAAGGCATTTATATTTCAATTAATTCAATTATATACATTCAGTTCAACCATTGCAAGTATAATAAAGTTCAATTCTAATTATACGAACTTACCTCGAGTTGCTCGAATAACTATCGACTACTCGTCTACCTTTCATTTCCCCCGATCTAATTTCGGTATTTGCTTATCTTGATCTATATGATATCAAATTAACTCATTCAAGCTTTCATTCAATTCAATTTAGTCCCTAATTCACATATATGGCTTAATTACCAATTTACCTAGACTTTTAGCTACTTTGCAAATTAGTCCTTTATACATAAAAATGCCAAATTACACAATTAGGCTATAACCCAAGATAGCCGAATTTCCTATAATCACATAGCAGCCCATATTTTCATTTTATTCATATTTTCCACCACAACATTACTATCTTTTACAATTTAATCCCTAATTCTCATTTTTGTCAAAAATCACTTTATAAAACTTGTATAACTATTAACAACCATCAATAATCTAACAAAAGACTTCAAAATACCTAAGTATTCAACAATGGTATCTCTCAAAATTTATAACAGTTTCAAAAACGAAGGTATGGGCTAGCTAGATTAAGCTGTAACGAGCTCAAAACCATAGAAATCATTAAAAATTAAGCCAAAACCGTACCTTAATTGAAGATTCAAGCTTGGCCAAATGAAAACCTAATTTTCCTATTCTTTTATTCTCAATTTTCAACAATGAAGATGATGGAAATGAAAATTTTGGTTTTTGTTTTATTATTATTAACCGTAATAACTAAATTACTAATATAACCTTATAATTAAACATAACATATCATGAAATTCATGGACATGAATGTCCACTAACTTAAATTAAGGTCAAATAACTTTATAAGGACTTCCATATTAATAAACCATAGCTATTTAATACCTTTAAACAATAGAACTCATATTTTACGCTTTACGCGATTTAGTCCTTTTTACCGAATTAAGCATTGAAACGGTAAAATTTCTTTACGAAACTTTCACATAATTAATCTATCATGCTGTAAACCTTATTAAAATAATAAAATAAATATTTTGACTTTAGATTTGTGGTCCCAAAACCATTGTTCTGATTTAACCTAAAAACGGGCTGTTACAACTCTCCCCCTTAGGGATTTTCGTCCCCGAAAATTTTACCGGTAAAAAGGTTAGGATACTATTTTTGCGTAGCTTCCTTGGGTAACAACGTAGCTTCCTCTATTCTATGTTTATGCCAAAGAACTTTCACAAGAGCTATACGTTTATTTCTCAATTCTTTAATCTCCCGAGCCAGAATCCTAATTGGTTCTTCATTATACGATAAGTCAAACTGTATCTCAAAATCAACTGGAGAAATCACATGTGACGGATCCAATCTGTATCGACATAGCATCGAAATATGAAAAACATTTTGTATCTTTTCTAGCTTAGATGGTAACGATAGTCGATATGCTACAGGCCCTATTCTTTTAACAATCTCATACGGCCCGATTAATCGCGGACTTAATTTCCCTTTACGACCAAATCGAAGAATCTTTTTCCACGGTGACACTTTCAGAAACACTTTGTCTCTGACTTGAAATTCAATCTCTCTACGTTTCAAATCTGCTAAGATTTTTGTCGATCTAAAGCTGCTTTTAAACTATCACTAATCGTTTTTACTTTTTCTTCTGTTTCTTTGATTAATTCAACCCCGTGAATCTTTTTCTCACTCAATTCAGTCCAGTATAATGGTGTTCGTCACTTGCGACCATATAAAGCTTCATACGGTGCCATCTTTATACTTGTTTGAAAACTGATGTTATACGCAAATTCAATCAGAGGCAAGTATTTCTCCCAGTTACCTTTAAACTCGAGAATGCAACAACGTAACATATCTTCAAGTGTCTGTATAACTCTTTTGGACTGACCGTCTATCTGGGGATGAAAAGCTGTGCTAAAATTCAATTTTATTCCAAGAGCTTGTAATTTCTTCTAGAGTCTTGACGTAAATCTCGGGTCTCTATCGGAGATAATAGACAGTGGTACACCATGTAATTGTACGATCTCAGACAAGTACAATTCAGCTAGTCTATCCAAAGAATAATCTATACGTATCGGTAGAAATAAGTAGATTTTGTTAGTCGATCGACGACAACCCATATCACATCTTTCTTTTTTGGAGTTAGGGGAAGTCTTGATACAAAATCCATAGTGAATCTATCCCATTTCCATTCAGGAATCAATACAGGCTGTAGTAAACTAGATGGTACTTGATGTTCAGCTTTTACTTGTTGACAAATCAAACATTTTGATACAAACTCTGATATATCCCATTTCATTCCTGACCACCAATACTGCTGTTTCAAATCATTATACATCTTAGTACTACCCGGATGAACAGAAAAGCGACTATTGTGTGCTTCATGCATAATTTTCTGAATAAGCTCTGTATCTTTCGGTACACAAATCCTATTTCGGAACATTAAACAATCATCAGTCCCAATATGAAATTCTGAATTAGAAATGGACTCACATTGAATCCGTTTATGTTGCAGTCCTCGATCATTTTTCTGAGCTTCACAAATTTGTTATAGAAATATCGATTTAGCTTTCAATCCAGCTAAAATAGACCCATCATCACATATTATCAACCGAGTATTCAAAGCTTGTAACGCAAACAATGATTTTCGGCTCAAGGCATCAACAACTACATTAGCTTTTCCCGGTGATAATCAATCACAAAGTCATAATCTTTTAATAACTCAAGTCATCTTCGTTGTCGCAAATTCAGATCGTTCTATGACATTAAATATTTCAAGCTCTTATGATCCGTATAAATGTGGCATTTTTCACCGTATAAGTAGTGTCGCCAAATCTTTAATGCAAATACAATCGCAGCCAGTTCTAAATCATACGTTGGATAGTTCTTTCCATGCAGTTTCAACTGTCGAGAAGCATAAGCTATAACTGTTCCCTCTTGCATCAAAACACAACCCAATCCATTCAGCGATGCATCACTATAAATCACGAATTCCTTTCCTGATTCAAGTTGAACCAAAATTGGTGCTTCTGTTAACAGTGCTTTTAACTGTTCAAAACTCTGCTGACACTTTTCTGACTATTCAAACTTCACATCTTTTTGTAGCAATCGAGTCATTGGTGTTGCAATCATTGAGAAGCCTTTTACAAATCTTCGATAATAGCTCACTAAACCTAAAAAGCTACGGACTTCAGATACGTTTCTCGGAGGCTTCCAGTCAATAATAGCAGAAATCTTGCTCGGATCAACTCTAATACCGCCTGCTGAAACAATATGCCACAAAAATCCAACCTCTTTGAGCCAAAACTCACATGTACTGAACTTTGCAAATAACTACTTATCACGTAGAGTTTGTAACACAAATCTCAAGTGCTCAGTATGCTCAAATTCATCTTGTGAATAGATCAGAATATCATCAATGAATACCACAATAAATCTATCTAAATATGGTCTAAATATACGATTCATCAAGTCCATAAAAATGGCAGAAGTATTAGTTAAATCGAAAGGCATAACAAGGAATTCATAATGACCATACCTTGTTCTGAAAGCAGTTTTCGGTACATTCGTCTCTTTAACTCGTAATTGATAGTAACCTGATCTCAGATCAATCTTTGAGAATATTGTAGCCCCTTTTAATTGATCAAAAAAGTCATCAATTCACGGTAGAGGGTATTTTTTCTTTATAGTCACTTTATTCAACTATCTATAATCAATACACATGCACATCGAGCCATCTTTCTTTTTCACAAACAGTACTAGTGCACCCCAAGGAGAATAACTTAGTTGTACAAAACCTCTGTCTGTCAATTCTTGTAACTGAGCCTTCAACTCTTTTAATTTTGTTGGAGCCATTTTGTATGGAGCTATCGATGTTGGAGTTGTTCCCAATATTAACTCAATACCAAATTTGACTTCTCTGATCAGTGGTAATCCTGGTAATTCTTCTGGAAATACATCCGAGAACTTATGAACAACAGTTACGGATTCAATCTTTGATTCTGATACCTTCGTATCCAATATATATGCAAGATATACATCATAGCCCTTTCTCAAGTGTTTCTGAGCTAACATAGACGATATTACATTAGGTAATCCATTCGAATCATTAGAATCAATCCGAAGAATCTCACCATTTTGACATTTCAATTCTATAGTCTTCATGCGCAATTCACAATTTGCATCGTGCATAGTCACCGATCGATACCAGTAATCGAGATCAAACTCATCAAAAGGTAGAAGCATCAAATCAGCCCAAAAACAGTAACCCCAGATCATCTGAGGACAATTCTTACAAATTTTATCAACTAAAACAAACTTGCCTAAGGGGTTCAATACTTTAATTACAAATTCTGTAGACTCAACATGTAAACTCTTTTTAAATACTAAATTCATACAGATATATGAATGGGTTGATCCAGGATCTATCAACGCAACTATATCAGTATCAAAAAGAGAAAAGTATCTGTGATAACGTCTGGTGATGATGCTTCCTCTCGTGCACGTATAGCATAAGCCCTGGCAGGTGCTCGTGCCTCAGATCTCACAATCAAATCTCTCTAGCACCTCAATTACCCCTCACGTTTTCGGTCTTTCTGGGCGGTCTCCCTCTAGCAGTCGTGTTACTTGTTTTCACTGGTTGTTCTCTTTCAGCTGTGAACTTTTCTAAACAATAACAAAGAAAATGATCCAAAGATCCACATTTAAAACAAGCTCCACTCACTAATATGCATTCACTGTAATGTCGCTTATTGCAATGTTTACATTCAGATGCAGCATTTCTAACACTTCCCGCATTGGCCCTAGATGTTGCCTGAGGTTTTGAACTTGATTGTCTCGCATTTCTATCTTTGATAGAAATTCCCGCAGAGGCTATAGAACGAGGGTGATATTCTTTAAATTTCTTGGATGTTGACTGATGTAATTTGCCAATAAATCTTTTTCTAGAATTTCTAGCCTCAGAATCAGCTTTTCTTTTCTCTTTACACAGATCTTCGGCCTTACAGGCTCAATTAAACAGGACAACAAACTCTTTAAGCTCAAGAACTCCAACCAACACTCTGATTTATTCATTCAATCCATCCTCGAATAGTTTACACATTATAGCTTCAGACGATACACATTCACGGACATATTTGCTGAGTCATACAAACTCTCATTCATATTCTGTGACTGACATACAGCCCTGCTTCAATTCAAAAAATTCTTTTGGCCCTGCTTCAATTCAAAAAATTCTTTTCTCTTCTAGTCGATGAATCTTTGGCTAATGTATTTCTTTCTAAATTCAACTTGGAAGAAATCCCAAGTGACTAGTTCTGGCGAAACTACAAATATCAAGGTATTCCACCACTGATACGCAGTATCTCTCAACAACAATACAACACACTTTATGCATTCTTCGGGTGTGCAGGACAATTCATCGAACTCCCGAATCTTGTTCTCAAGCCAAAATTTAGCCTTTTCAGGGTCATCATTAGCAGTAGCTCTAAATTCCTCAGCCCCATGTTTCCTTATTCTATCAACAGGTGGTTTATTCAATCGCAAAAGATCGGTACCTTGAGGAACTACTGGAATCAGTTGGGGAACAGGTGGGGGTGGAGGTTGTGAAATAGACGGGTTCGTATGTATATACTATGTGAACCACTCATTTAATATCTGAAAGAAGGCTTCTTTAGCCTCACCCCCGTGACTACTCGTCACAGGTCTAGATTCAGTAGGCGCTGCTCCTTGAGCAAGAGCTGGCGTGTTATTTTCTATGTCGTCCGCTACAGCTCGTTCAAAATCCATTACTATATAAAACACATTTAAGAACGTCAGGAGTCGTCACACTATCATATTTTTATATATGACACGTATAGCTAGACTCACACACACTATGTTAGTCCTAGAACCGACTAAACTGTGGCTCTGATACTAATAAAATGTAATACTCTTATCCCGTAACCGTTTTTGAAATAAGTTAAGAGGCATTACTGGACTTGTAACTCAGTTTGGAATAATCATATATCAAATATCATCTCATTTCAATAAATATAAGTCATTCATATTCAATAGGAACTTAAATCAAGCATACAAAGTCTAAATCATACATTCGGGACCATATCGGTAACATATGAAAGTTTTAGAAACTTAGAAAATTTTTAATTTTTCAAGTGTCACACGCCCGTGTGAATAGGCCGTGTGCCTCACACAGTATTAGACACGCCCATGTGTCTAAGCTGTGGCGAAATAGGGCATACATACTGACTTGTCCACACGGCCACAAGACACGCCCGTGCGCCAGGCCATGTGAAAATTAAGGAGGCTATTGACTTGGCCACACGGTCGACCACATGCCAGTGTGCCAGATCATGTGCTACACACGACTAATAGACACACCCGTGTGTTTAGGCCATGTCAAAACTGGAGGGTATATTGACTTTAATTCATAGGGTACCCCAGGAGACACATGGCCAGGTAACGTGACCGTGTGTCACACACGGCTGAGACACACACCCGTGTCTTTGTCCATGTGGACAAAAATAGGCCATTTAAAAAGCCAAATTTCCATCCTAAAACACAAGCATATACATTCACATTTGACCACATTTAAGCAACTCAATTGGCAACCAAATCAACCATTTCGACACACATTATAAGCTATAATCAAACTTACCATTTACATGACCATAAACCTAAATAATTACATATACAATTTATTCATTTAACATCCATATATCAAGACTTCATTTGCATAATTCCATTCAAACATTACCACACCAAAACATATCATATTAAAACAAAAATATATACAACCAAAACATGGTACCAAATAAGCCAAATCATGTGGCTTAACTATATACAATTTCATACTCAAACCATGATTTCAAAACATAACTTTTACTATCAAACTAGCCTATACATGCCATATTTACAAAAGTTTAAGCTCAAAATACCAAATGGAAATTTGGATAGTGTGACGTGCAACTCCGACTTGTTCGAAACGAGCGAGCTAACAAGCTTCTATAAGACATAGAAACAGAAACAGAGTAAGCTTTTAAGTTCAGTAAGCCCGTATAATTCATAATTAAACTTACCATATATAGTAATCAAATGCAATAATAACATACCAACAATTCAATATAACCATCACCTAATTACACATAATCATCACATGTTAGTCATTTAACTAATACATAAACCGTAACTTGTTCATATAACATTATTTAGGCTCGTTGAATCTATTAGATCTTTAATGGATAATCGAGTGAACAATGTCAATAGTCTGTCAATTTATCATCATACATGCTTTGTAACAGTCCGGTTTAGACCGTAGTCGGAATAGTGGTTTTGGGACCACAAATTCAAGTTAGAAAAATGTTTAAATATTATTTTTCGTGTTTATAATGTGTGAATTAGCATGTGTGGAAGTTTCGTCTGAAAATTTAATCGTTTGTGCGATTAATTTGATAAAAGGACCTAATCGCGTAAAATATAAAAGTTGCCTGCTACTTGTTAAAAGGACCTATTTGATTTGGCTTTGTAAAGAAAGGGTCCTTATATTGCAATTGTACCATTAACATGGTTAATGGACTTTTATGGACAACCATTATAAGTTTATATGTTTATATTATAAAGGGAAAATAGGTATTTGGTGATTTAAGTTATATTAAATAAAAGAAAAACATAGATTATTGTTATGTTCATAGTGTTGGCCAAAATTATTAAGAAATAGGAAGAAAAAGATTGATCTAGGGTTCGACAGTTGTGATTGGTGATTAAGCTATGTTTTGAGCTTGATTTTTGATAATTTCCACGTTTTTGTAATCGTTGCTTCGTATACTATCAAACCCATGCCTCAATTTCTGATTTTGTTAATGATTTTGAATGAGCCATGGATGAATTCATGAGCCTTGTGATGTTATATGTTGAAATGTGAAAGTTTGATGTTGGGTTTACATGTTTTGTCTTTGGATTTTTGATGAATTTGAGTAATTTGGGCTAAATTGTAAAAATATTATTTTGAGGGACTAAAATGTGAAATAGATAAAATGTATGGACTTGTATGAGAGCTATGAAAATTTGGCTAAATTTATGTACAAACAAATTTTGTGTATTTTGTGATTTTGTGAAACAAGGACTAAAATGTCGAAATGAGAAAATATGAGGGCTAGTTTGTAAAATGCCCTAAATATGTGTCTACAGATTGTTTTGAATTATTTGGTGAATAAAAGGGTTAATTTTGAATACATATAAATCAAGAAAAGAAGAATTCAGATTTAGACCGAGGGAAGTCGAAGGTTATTTAGTAAACAATCCGAGTACGAGGTAAGTTCGTACGTAAAACATGATGTTACAAGTATATTTTGATGTTTTGATTATACATAGATTATGTAAATATTTGGTTTGGATGAATACGATGATAAATCAATTATATCTGGCACTAAGTGAGCGATACAAACTAGCTTCAGCTACATAAGGCACTAAGTGTGCGATACCGATATAGTTTTCGGTTAATTCAGATGGCACTAAGTGTGCAAAATCATTTTAGCTTCGTCTAATTCTTAAAGCACTAAGTGTATAGATGTTTAAAGCATGAATAACCCTTGGAAAGTCTTAAAATATCCGAACGAGAGTTGAGAATGAAAATGAATGAATACTGGAAGGTTCAGGTGCGTATAATACCTATGTGGTAGATGGTATTATGTATATAAAGTTCATTGAATTGGTGTAAACATATGGATGGTGTTGGCATGGAATTGATAGATGAATTGAGAATTTATAAGTACTTATGTGCTGATGTTTTATATTTTATATACTATTGATGATTTTTGGTACGAGCTTACAAAGCTTTTGAAAGCTTACTTTGTGTGTGTTTGCATTGTTTTATAGATATCGAAGCTACTGTGAGCTCGGGGATCGTCGAGGATTGTCACCGCACTATCGAATCTCATTTTGGTACTTTGAAAATGTATATTGTAACAGTCCGGTTTTGACCCTAGACAAAATAGTGGTTTCGGGACCACAAATCTGAGTCTAAAAAATATTTTAATATTATTTTCTGTGTCTGTGATACGTGAATTTTCATCTGTGAAATTTCTGTGATTTAATTTGTCTGTTTCGGTGATTAATTATGAAAAAGGACTTAATCGCGTAAAATGCAAAAGTTGCATGTTAATTGTTAAAGTGCCTATTTGGCCTTGGCTTTTAAAATAAAGGTCCTTGCATGGTAATTATACCATTGATAAAGTAAGTGGACAATATTGGACATGTGTTAGGTGAATTTAATGTTTTATAATAAAGGATATTATAGTAATTTGTGAATTAAGCTTATATTAATAAAAACAAAACAAAAAGGTGGTCTTATTATCACCTTGTTCAGTTGAAACTTAGAGAAAGAAGAAGTCATTAGAGCATTTTGATGTTCGGCTAGTGCATGTCTAAATAGGTGAGCTTATTTTGCTCGGTTTTTGATAATTTCTACGTTTCTGGGATCGTTGCTTCGTGTTCTTCAAAGCCCATGTCTAAATTACTGTTTCTATTAAAGATTTCATGAAATGCCATTGTTGATATCATGAGTTTTGTGATGTTTTTGGATGAATTACGAAGGCTTGGTAGATAATTTATAAGTTTTGTCTTTGAATTTTTATGAAATAGAGCTATTTGGGCTAATTTGTGAAAATGAGATTTTGAAGGACTAATTTGTAAATTAAATGTGTTGATTGGGCTTGTATGGAAGCCATGTATATTTGGCCAAGCTATAGTCTTGGTAAATTTTACATAATTGTGATTTTGTGAAAAATGGACTAATTTGTCAAAGTGTGAAAATATAAGGGCTATAATGTAAAGTGCCCTAAATATGTGTTCATGGACTATTTTGAATGAAATGAATGATTGAATGGTTGAATTTGAATTGTAATAGATCAAGAACAAAGAAAATCGGATTTAGATTGAGGAAAGTCTAAAGTAGTTGAATAGTTAACTCGGTTCGTTTGAAATTCGTACGAGGTAAGTTAAACTACACTTACGCGTTAAGTTGATTTAAATTCTGCGTAACTGTGATCTACATTGGACGGCCTTGAGAGCCTAATGAATAAACTCTAATAATATGTTGATGTATGAGAATCTCTGTATACTCCTAGAAGAACGTTGATATTGATTTGAAATATCGTGTAAGACCGTGTCTGGGACACAGGCCTCGATCTGAGATTTCGTGTAAGACCTTGTCTGGGACAGAGGCTTCGATATCAAATTACATGTAAGACCATGTTTGGCACGTCGGCATTGTACCTGTCTGTGAATCTCTATTCCGTTTTTGAATTGTCCGATGATAAAGTATGAGATATGGAATAAATATATGGAATGTATAATTCATACAGGTACGTTTGTATCGTACTAGATTTTTGAATAGAAAAGACTATGTTTTTGTGAAGTAAGGAAATATTCTATGAGACGGTTGTGAATTCTGGCCATTAATTGTTACTTATATGCTATATTAGTTGTGTAATTGTATTTGACTTACTAAGCTCTTTGTAGCTTACTTTGTGTGATTTCTGTCTGTTTTACAGTTATAGTAGCTACTGAAGGCTCGGGATAGTCGAGGATTTTCACCACACTGTCTATCTCATTTTGGTACTTTTGGAAATGTACATATTTATAAGTATGGCATGTATAGGCTAGAAGGTTTAAGAATGTAAGCTTGATATGTATATATGTTATGTCATGTCAATTGGCTAGCAAATGATAAGTTTGTGCATAGTTTTGGTGTATGTTTGTAATGTGCTATGTTCTAATGTGAATTGGTCATCTTTAAGCATGGAATTGATTGAAAATTTTGGTATGAGTGTTGTATACTATTGCTTGTAGGTTTGGACCCAAAAGGGGTGGCAAATTGGCTTAAACCAAGCCTGCTTTGTGCCACACGGTCAGGGAACACGGGCGTGCCTTGTGGCCGTGAGAAAAAGTCAGTAGCTAGCTAAATTTTACACGGTTATGGCACACGGCCATGCCTATTGGCCATGTACATAAGTCAGTATAGGACCTCTTTGTGGCACGGTTGGACCACATGGGTGTGCCTTGTACTCGTGTGAGTCACACGGCCTAGTCACATGGGTGTGTGACTTTGTCAGTTTTGAAAAGTTTGTTGAAGTTCTGAAAATTCTGAATGGGTTTGGTTTAGTCCCGACCTTTCTTAAATGTATGTTGTTGGTCTCATAGACCATTTTATTGGATGAATTGAATGATGAATGCCTATGTATTAAAGTTGTTTAAAATCAGTGATTCTGTGTTATTCTGATATGCTCTGTTCGTTCGGTAATGCCCCTTACTTATTCCGGTGACGGTTACGAGATAGGGGTGTTACATACATATATATATATATTAAAGTATGGCATGTATAGGCTAGAAGTTGTGGGATTATGTTTTGTGATGTATATACTTAGCCATGTGATATGGCTAGTTTGTGTTTGAATTTATAGTTTGATAATGGCTTATGGTATGTGATGCTATTGTGCAATTATGTTATGTTTTTGGTTAGCTAAAGGAAATGGTCAATGTTGAGAACTTGTGGTAAGTTTTGAGTATGAAATTGAATGATGTATTAATCATATGTTTAGGTATGATTTTAGTTTAAGTTTTGGTATGAATTGAATGGTGATTTGAGATAGGAATTTGTTGATTAAGTTAAGTTATGAACAGTGTATGGTTTGGTATAGATATTGGATGAAATGGTTGTACAATTAGGCTTGTTTCTTTGCTTGTAGGTTGACCCAAATTGGGGTGGCAAATTGGCTATTCAAATGGCCTATTTTTGTCCACACGGGCAGAGACACGGGTGTGCGTCTCAGCCGTGTGCGACACACGGTCACGTTACACGACCGTGTATCCTTTGGGGTACCCTACAAATTAAGGCAGTATACCCTCCAGTTTTGACATGTCCAAGACACACGGACGTGTCTATTGGTCGTGTGTGACACAGGGGCTGGCTCATGGGCGTGTGGTCGGCCGTGTGGCCAAGTTAGTAGCCTCCTTAATTTTCACACGACCTGGCACATGGGCGTGTCTTGTGGCCATGTGGACAAGTCAGTATGTATGCCCTATTTTGCCATGACTTAGACACACGGGCGTGTGACATTTTAAAAGTTGAATTTTTTTATAAGTTCTGAAAAGTTCACATGTTATCGATTTAGTCTTAGATGCATGGTTTAGACCTTGTATGATCGGTTTAAGTTTGTATTGAACATGAATGACTTGTATTTATTGAAATGAGATGATAATTGATATTTGAATGTTCTGATCTGATTTACGAGTTCGGTAATGCCTCTTAACCTATTTCAGCGACGGTTACGGGTTAGGGGTGTTACATGCTCTTTCGAGACATGGCCAGTAAGCTCTTCATGAGCTGATAAAAGTAAGCCCTATTGAGCTGAAAACGATAAGCTCTACTGAGCTGAACAGTAAGCTCTTTCGAGCTGAATCGGTAAGCTCCAATGAGATGAAATAGTAAGCTCCTACGAGCTATGGTGAGTCCACAACAAATGCAGGAGCTCGACCATTTCGGTAATTCTAGTAACACGTCACTCGTATCCAATGAATTCACATAGTTCAACTAAGGCTCAGTAACAAATTCGATATATCATCAAGGAATTCATATTTCAATTAATTCAATTATATAAATTCAATTCAACCATTGCAAGTATAATAAAGTTCGATTCTAATTATACGAACTTACCTCGAGTTGTTCGGATAACTGTCGACTACTCATCTACCTTTCGTTTCCCTCGATCTAATTCTAGTTTTTTCTTATATTGATCTATATGATATCAAATTAACTCATTCAAACTTTCATTCAATTCAATTTAGTCCCTAATTCACATATATGGCTTAATTACCAATTTACCCCTAAACTTTTATCTACTTTGCAAATTAGTCCTTTATACATAAAAATGCCAAATTACACAATTAGGCTATAACCCAAGATAGCCGAATTTCCTATAATCACATAGCAGCCCATATTTTCATTTTATTCACATTTCCACCACGACATTACTATCTTTTACAATTTAACCCCTAATTCTCATTTTTGTCAAAAATCACTTTATAAAACTTGTATAACTATTAACAACCATCAATAATCTAATAAAAGACTTCAAAATACCTAAGTATTCAATAATTTCATCTCTCAAAATCTACAACAGTTTCAAAAACGAGGGTACGGGCTAGCTAGATTAAGCTGCAACAAGCTCAAAAACATAGAAATTTTTAAAAACTAAGCTAAAACCGTACCTTAATTGAAGATTCAAGCTTGGCCAAATGAAAACCTAATTTTCCTATTCTTTTTATCTCAATTTTCAGCAATGAAGATGATGGAAATGAAAATTTTGGTTTTTGTTTTATTATTATTAACCTTAATAACTAAATTACTAATATAACCTTATAATTAAACATAACATATCATGAAATTCATGGACATGAATGTCCACGAACTTAAATTAAGGTAAAATAACATTATAAGGACTTCCATATTAATAATCCATAGCTATTTAATACCTTTAAACAATAAAACTCATATTTTACGCTTTACGCGATTTAGTCCTTTTTACCGAATTAAGCATTTAAACGGTAAAATTTCTTTACGAATCTTTCACATAATTAATCTATCATGCTGTAAACCTTATTAAAATAATAAAATAAATATTTTGACTTTGAATTTGTGGTCTTGAGACCACTGTTCTGATTTGACCTAAAAACGGGCTGTTACAACCACTGTTCTGATCTTACCGAAAACAGGCTATTACAACTCCAATCATGGTAATCAATACGAAAAAAGTTATGAATTCTTTCAAATTATGGCGGTAATGCTAATCAATACGCAACAAATTTGATCCTTTTAATAATTTCATACTGCCCAATATATCGAGGACTTAATTTGCCTTTACGACCAAACTAGAAAATTTTCTTCCAAGGCAAAACTTTCAAGAATACCTTGTTGTTAATTTGAAACTCTATTTCTTTTTGTTTTAAATCCACATAGAATTTCTGACAATCAGATACTGCTTTTAAACTGTCTCGGATCACTTTCACATTTCTTCAGTTTTACGAATCAGATCAACTCCATGTATCTTTTCTCATTGAGCTCAGTCTAATACAATAGAGTTCTACATTTACGACCATATAGAGCCTTATACGGTGCCATTTTATACTTAACTGATAACTGTTATTGTATGCAAATTCGACTAACGACAATTATTTTTTTTCCAATTTGCCTTCAAATTCTAAAACATAACACCAAAGTATATCTTCAAAAATCTGAATCACACGTTCAGATTGACCATCCATCTGAGGATGAAATGCAGTACTAAAACGTAACCGCGTACCCAGAGGTTTTTGTAATTTGTTCCAAAATCAGAATATGAACCGTGGATCTCTATCAGAAATAATAGAAACTGGCACACCATGTTATTTGAAAATTTCAGAAACATATAATTCAGCCAATCTATTAAGTGAGAAATCCATTCATACTAGGAATAAATATGCAGACTTCGTCAAACAATCGATGATTACCCAATAGCATCTTTCTTTTCTAGAGACAGGGGTAGTCCCGATACAAAATCCATAGTAACTTTATCTCATTCCCATTTTGGTATAGTCACTGATTGTAACAGTCCCGAAGGTATCAGTACCTGATGTTCAGCTTTAATTTACTGACATATCAAACATTTAAATACAAATTCAGAAATAACACATTTCATTCCGGACTACAGTACATCTATTTTAAATCGTTATGCATTTTATTATTCCACGGATGAACAGACATAGTACTACTATGAGCATTTGTATAAAATTTTTTGTACAAGCTCCGAATTCTTCGATGCACAGGCTCGGCCTCTGAATAACATACAATTATCAAATTCAATCTAAAATTCTAAACCAAAAGTTGTCTTACTCTGTACCCGTTTAACTTGCAACTCATTACCAATTTTCTGAGCTTCACAGATCTGTTGTAGAAACATCAGTTTAGCTTTAAGCTCAAAAAAATTGAGCCATTATTCAACAATTAAAATCGGGTATCCATGGCTCACAAGGCAAACAGAGACTTTCTACTTAGAGTATCTACAACCACATTCGTTTTTCTCGAGTGATATTCAATTGTCAAATCATAATCTTTCAACAGTTCAAGTCATCTACGCTGTCTCAAATTCAAATCTTTTTACGACATCAGAAAATTTAAACTTTTATGATCAATAAATATATGGTATTTTTCACCAAGCAAATAATGTCAGCAAATTTTCAGTGCAAATACCATAGTTGTCAAATCTAAATCATGTATCGGATAATTCTTTTCATACGGTTTTTAATTGTTTGGAAGTATAGGCTAGTACTTTGCCTTACTGCATCAAACACAGTCTAATCCATTCAATGATGCATCACTGTAAATCAAAAATTCCTTGCCCAATTCAGACTGAACCATAACTGATACTTCGGTCAACAGAGCTTTCAACTGGTCAAAACTTTGCTGACATTTATCAGACCATTCAAATCTTACATCTTTCTGTAATAACTGTGTCATTGATGTGGCTATCATAGAAAATTCCATTCACGAAGATTGAAAAGAAATTATATAATAAATCTATTTCGATTATTAACCCCAAAGCTTTGAATTATTCCGAAGCCACAATCATTAGATAGATTAAAAACCATAGTTCCATAATAGGACCGATGTTTCAACAGTATAGATGGAACAATACCTTAACATTAATAGTACTCTCCAAATAAAAGAGGAAAACCTAAAGTAGTGCCAATAACAACCAGTGCAGTAATACAACTTCTATAATCTAAAATCCATATCACTGAACTCCCATGATCGAGTTAGGATTTATAATAGTAATAAATATAATTACCTCCGGCCAATGAATATCTTTTACAAATGAACCATGTTTGGTAGATAAGATTAGACCATAAGAATGACAAGAAAACTGAGATAATGAAATCTAAAATGTGAAGCTATACTAAATTTTCAAGAATAAAAACCACATTGAATAATAAAAAGATCGATAATATCCCAAAGAAAATCCAGAAGAGTAGTATTGCACATACGCACTAGAAACAACTGTGATAGAGACAATATAAATTGCATATCTGCAATTCAGAGCTTCAACCAGTAGAAGTAGAAAATAGTATCATATAAATCTTATCACCAAGTCTTCTCTCAAACATAATTGATTAGAAAACCAAAGAAAAATAGAGTAATACCACTCATGAATCAACCAGACTTACAATAATTCCGTCTATTATTATAATTAGCCAGCCTTTCTATATGATAAGTATCACATTTGAACTTGTACAATTACATATGTCTATGAGAATAACAGAACATATAGAATACCCAGAGGAGATCGTTGTAAAATACTCAACTATAATAGCTGCTTTCAAATATCTTTGCAATTTTAACACTATCCCGCTGACTACTATAGTCATCAATGATCCTACGTTATTCCAATCACTCAAGGAACTAATTCAGAAGAAATTTCTGGTTAATCCGTTCTGTAGATACCATACCTGAATAAGTCAATTACTCATGAATGACTTCTTCCTTAATAGTGACATTGCATATCCCGAATAAATCTTCAATAATCTGATATCTCTTTTAAAACCGTCTTTACTTACTAACCCATTCTCAACTCTGACTGCATTATTAATCATTCATCCACTAAACTCTTTAGTTTCACACTCGTGAACTTATCAATATAAATCTTGTGAATTTCATTCTATAAGACTGTACTGGTGAGGGGGTGGAGGTTGTAAAGCCTCAAAATTTGACTTTCATATATACACACACGTATAACATGACATTTATCGTCAACATGTTCATTACAAACATTTATTCATACCTTTATAAGTCTTTACTCATCATAAGCAACCTTTTTAATCAGATACTTGAGTA
Source organism: Gossypium anomalum (assembly GCA_025698475.1). Classification (NCBI taxonomy): domain Eukaryota; kingdom Viridiplantae; phylum Streptophyta; class Magnoliopsida; order Malvales; family Malvaceae; genus Gossypium; species Gossypium anomalum. The sequence goes on from CM046963.1 coordinate 50,475,582, forward strand.
TCAGTTCAACATTATCAGAATTAGCTCAGTTGGAAAGCATCTCTGTTTATTAGAAAAACAATTCTCATCAGAGTTGGGAGATATCACACTATCACAGGTTATATAATGACATGTATTTCTAGACTTCACATATGCTACGTTCAGTCTGAGAACTAACTAAATCGTAGCTCTGATACCAATAAATATAACACCCATAACCCGTATCCATCGCCGAAATTAGGATACGAAGCATTACCGAAATATACAGATCAAGTAAAAAATATTTCATTTTATACAATATTCATGTCAGAAATCAAACATAAAGTCCCTTATCTGAACCTTCGAGGTCCAAAACATGCATTAGAAACGAGTCGGGACTAAACCAAATACTCAGAGAATTTTTCGCAAAATCTCAATTTTTTCGAGGTGCAAGGGTCACGCGCCTGTGTGATCAGGCCGTGTGGTTCACATGGCCAAGGGACACACCCATGTATCAAACCGTGTAACTCTCTGACTTGGGTCACACGGCCAAGTCACACGCCCGTGTGCCAGGTTGTGTGATCAATTCTGGGCATTCTGTTTTGACATTTTTCAAGCCACATTTCTCACCCATCTTGTCTTCCACCTACACCTACACCAACACTTAAACACATTCACAAACCATATCAAAGCATTCAAAACAAGTCCAAATCATGTCTTAAACATGACATAATATCACATACAACCAATGTACCCTTAGGTACCTCAGATGATAATTTATTATCATGTTAATCTATCATTCATACTTTTCTAGTTACCAAATGCATATATGCATGATTACATTTATTCTTCAAACATGATAGATCCACTTATAAACATATAAAAATATGTTAAACACATGTCATTCCAATGGCTAGTTTCATTCAAAACATTTACATGCCATTATTGGTTAAATAACCTATACATGCCATTATAGCCATAATTAATTTACCATATATATACCGAAATGGGCTGATGGATAATGTGGGTGATCTCCTCTAAGCTTCCAATCCAACGAGCCTCTGAATTACTATAGAACAAGGGAAAATAAACAGAGTAGGCATGAAATTCTTAGTAAGTTCATATAACATGGTAATTAACTTACCACTTCATTTAAATTCAACATAAACATACAAGGCACATTCAATCAACTTGATCATGAGCCCTAACACATATCCTTATCACCCTTGTTAGTCATATATTTCATATAAATATCAAGAACCATGTAGGGGCTCAAAAATAATTAGATTACTATGTACTTATACTTTCCACATCATGTTTTCATATAACATATACAAATCATATCCTTGTATTTCAAGTACATTTCCATAATAATTCATCTCGAGTTCAGATTATTTCATGTCAGAACTTTGCCCATTAAATCATTTGAAATGTCAGTGTCACACAGGTAATATACTCAATGTGTATAAATCTATAATCATGGATGAACATATTCATCAAACAAATTCCATGTTCATATATTATCTTCTCATATTTCTGTAACGCCCCAAAAATCTCTAAATCTTGAATTTTTTTCGGTTATGATAAAAAAAGTGTGTGCTTAGTATTCCCAGTTAAGTGTTAATTATGTGATAGTAGGTCTTAGTTAGTTTTGGAGTTAGAACTAAGAAGTGAAGGAAATTATAGTTTAATTATTAAAAGAACCCTGATGGCAAGTAGGTGGGCTTTTGAATAAATGAAGGAAGAATTGGACAGAAAAGAGCTTGCTGGCCCAGTGGATAAGTGGCATGTTGCTAGTGTTAGAGGTCTAGGGTTTGAATCCTTCCTTACTCAAAAGGGGGATTTATTTTTGCTTGAAATATGGACAGAGGTGGCGTTAGATATGAACTCTGTAAGGAGTGATAAGAGGAGAAATTTGAGGAGGGGATTAAGGAGTTATCAGGGAGAAAAACTAGGAGATGAGGAGTGAAGAAGTGGTGGAGCCGAAATGGAAATTTAGGCATAGAAAATTTGGCTATAGAGGCTATATATAGGTGCCGAATGTGAGGTTGCCAGGCTAGTGCCGAATTCTCCTTCACTTGGTTGCCAAAAACCCTTTTTCTCTTCAAGATCTAAAAGCCAAAAACCCTTGATCTTCTTTCCTTCTCTTTGTGTCGATTTTCCCTTCTTCCTTTACTCAATTCTCTTTGATTCACTTTTAGTCTAGCCAACTTCTTCTTCTTCTCTTTTCCCTTGGTGCCGAATAACCCTTTTTTGCCAGACAAATTGCAAGGGTTGAACACCTCTTTGGCCGAATACCTTTAGAGCCACCACTATTCTTTCTAGTCGGTCAATCCTAGTGTAAGTATTTTGGTTCTTCCAATCGGTTTTGTTAAGTATCGAATAATCTATTCCTCACTTCTTCTAATCGGTTTTGGTAGGATTAGTATCGAATTCCAGTCTTTTGGATCCCTGTCGATTTGCTCCTCAGGTGAGAGACTTTGGTAAGTGTTCTTCATTTGATAAGGGTTGGTCGAATAGGCTTTAGCGAAAAGGGTGACATATGTTGGATACAAATCACACATTATGTTTTAACGATATAGGTTAATGCAGATCTGAGAAGTGCACGTGATTAGTGTTCAAAGGAAAAGTTATTAAGGCTTGGCGTTTCAAGTAAGGTTAAGGTAAGACTTCGACTTTTGGGTAAAGTATTCGATAGGTTTATGTAATTAATTATTGAGTGATATCGGTTGTAGGTTCATGGAAAGGGGGATCACAGAACGCTTTATTACCAGGTGTGTACATACACAGCACACACAAGTAGATCGGCAAAAGCCAAAATGCTGAAAAGCCGAAATGCCGAAAAGCTAAAATGTCGAAAAGCTGAAAGTTTAGCTACGGTAGTCTTGCGAGTGCGCGAACACTCATAAGGGGAAAACCGATAGGTTATCTGATGCCCCATGGGTGATTCCATGGACTTGGGCTGTGAATTGGCCAACCGAGCCAGAATGGGCTAAATGGGCCTGATGGGCCGTTGGGCCCATAATAGGCAAAAATTGATAATTGATGCTATGTGATGGAAAATTGTATGTGAGCATGACTGTAAATGTGATTTGGGCCTAATGGCCATAGGAATGTGATTTGGGCCTAATGGGCCACATAAATGTGATTGGGCTTAATGGGCCATATGAAAGAGATTGGGCCTGGTGGGCCATATACAGGTATGTGGATTTGTCTGGGCTTCGTAAGAGGTTTTAGGCCTTGTATATGATGACTGCATAAAACTTAGTTAATTTATTGAGACCGTGGACAAGTCATAGGGTTAAGGTGTGGCAATGGGTATATGCATGTCTAGAATTGGATTTAGGGAGAGCTTGGTACTTAAGCGGTTTTAATGACTCACCTCCTCTTCTCTGGAATCCTACTTGGTGCATAGTATTCATTCATCTTAGCTCACAGGATTTGTTAACGGGCCAAGGTAAGTAAAAACCCGTAATAAAGGAAGATTATTGAAATGCCCCTAAGGGCAAAAATGACTAAAATACCCTTATATGTGGAATGTAAGATTTATGGATGTTACATGTATATCTGCTACATTCATATGCATTCATATGATATCCTATTTAGGTTGCATATGGGTTGGGAATTATGGAACGGAGGAAGCATATGAGGGTCGCATGGTTGCTTGACAACCGTGGATCCACTGACGGCTTTTAAGCCCAATATGTGATTGGAAGCTTGCTGCAACGAAGGTAGTTCCGCAACCGGGCTACCATTGATGTGTATTGGTTGGGTGGGTCGATATTTATATTCCCACAGGATGTGTATCGGGGGACGGAGCAGAAGTGTACCGGTTGGATTATTGGGGTGGGTTGCACTGCATTGCATTGCATGTATGTTGTATAGTGATTGATGAATGCTTGTTTCTCGTCGAGGGCTGTACACACTGAGTTTTCGTAAACTCACCCCCTCTTTTATTTTTCCTCAGGTGATGCTCAGTAGGAGGTTCGATGTTTGGAGGGACTCTGAGGTGGCCGGCTAGCAAGACAACTTGGACTTGTTTTTCTTTTAAAACATATAAGTTTCTTAAGTGATTTTCAGTTTGGATTGTAATAAGGCCTTCCCTTTTGATTATTTGGATTATTATTGTTATGCGTTGTAATAACGAGAAGTTGAACACAGTTTTCTAAATTTACGTTTCTGCAACTAAATTTTTAAATGACAAGTTTTCCTAAATCGAATGTTTTAAACAAAGCTTTCGCAACCGAAAAGAGATTTTACAAAGTAAATGAAATGTATCATTTTAAGGAAGGGTTTTCAATGAAAACAAGGTTTTCGCTAAAACACTTTAATGTGACACGCCAGATTCGGCCATAACGTCCGGGCCGGGTTTGGGGTGTTACAATTTCCATATATCTTGTATCATCATTTTCATGTATTTTAGGCAAATACTTGTATTAATTCATTTGATGTTCATATTTTCTCATCTTCAGATTTTGCCCGTTGAATCATTGAAAACATTGATAGATACACTGGTAGTACACTCGAAGTGTACAAATCAGAAATCCTTCAATTCATATTTAGAAGTGCTCTTTAAATCACATAATCGAGGAATCCTCTCTCAAGCCATATAACAGGAAGATCACAAAGAGCCTATCAGGAAGCTTATCCGGGCTATATAACAGGAAGCTCACAAAGAGCCATAATCAGGAAGTTCACATAGAGCTTTTAATCAGGAAGCTCACGAAGAGCCATTAATCAAGAGCTCTGAATAGCCATATATTGGGAAGTTCAAGCGAGCCATATTAGGATGCTCACAAAGAGCTGCGTTTGTGTTTGCAACATATGCAGGATCACAACCGGTCATATAACAAGACACTCACAAAGAGCTGCAGTAGTCTGCAACACATGTAGTATCACTACCGATCATGATGCTTGCAGGAACCATATAACAGGAAGATTGAGAGGTCTTATAACAGAATGCTCGTAAGAGCTATGGTGTGTCCGCAACATATGCAGGACCATAACCAATCGGGAAATCCTCTATTAATTGAATTCCACTATTCAAACTAGATTTAATATTTATCGGGCTTTGCCAGATATGTAACCAATTTCATGTATATGGCATTTATACAATTCACATACACAACATTCAATTCAAGCATATAAATATACAAAATTTAGTTACATGAACTTACCTCAACAAATGTTTGTGTACGTAAAATCTACTAATCCGACATTGTCTCTTTTCCTCGTTCTAACTCCGAATTTGGTCTATCCGAATCTAATTGATCAAAATAAGCTTGCTTGAGCTACTTTCTCTTAACTAAGGTTTCCATGGAAATAATTTGGGAAAGATGATGAAAAAGATGATATTTTCATTATTTAATTAATTATCATCTTTTATTTTTTTTCACTTTCCAATTTTATCATTTTCTTTATTTTATTTTCCATGGATGATTCATCATCCTTAACCACTAAGCATTTTTAAATGGTATATTTACCATATAAGGACCTCAAGTTTTGAATTCCATAGCTATTTAATCCTTTTAGCTATTAGAACTCAACTTTTGCACTTTGTAAAATTGGGTCATTTATCAAATTAAACATGTAATCGGTAAAATTTATTTACGAAATTTTTATACGACATTACTATCGTACTATAGATCATAGAATAATATAAAAATAATTTTTCCTCCGAAATCAGATTTGTGGTCCCTAAACTCACATTCGATTTTTATCAAAAACGGTTATTACTGATTACACTGGAATATGGAATATGGGCGTGTGTGTCTGTTTTGAGAGTTACATTGCCTGGCACATGAGCCCGTGGCTTGGCCGTGTGATCCAACTCAGAGAGTTACACAGGTAAGGACATAGCTTAGGAGACGGGTTTGTGTCCCTATTTTAATTGTTACACGGCCTGAGACATGGGTGTGTGTCTCAGCCGTGTGACCCCTGCAGTCCAAAGTTTTTGACTTTTTCTTAAACTTTCCAAATGTTTCCAATTTAGTCTCAAATTGTTTTTAAAGTATTTTTAGGGCCTCGAGTGCTCGATTAAGGGACGTTATGAATGTGATTGAATGTAATTAGATTATGTTTGCATTGTTGTATGAATTGAATACTTTAATGTTCCATTTTTACGGTAATGATCCATAACCCTATTCTGACGACGAATATGGGTTAGGAGTGTTACACTGTGTGCTAGCCCGTGTAACCCACTGACTTGAGACACACAACCGTGTAGGGTGACCGTATGTGACACACGATTGTGTGACAGCCCGTGTCCCAAGCTGTATACTCACCATTTAAACCCTAATTCAAGTCAATTCAATACCAAATCTTGCCCAACAAAGTACACCAATAACATATACATTCCTATGATCAAAACACTCTTAATACACTCTTAAACATGTTAAACAATCAACCTAAAGCTTCTAACCAATGTACCATTCATAGGCACCACATTTCAAACACTAATCATAAAATCAATTTAACATCATAAGTTCATTCATTTCCTTCCAAAATTCAAAAGAACCATGCACAACCATTAATAAAAGCAATAAGGCACACTAAGGCTTGGCACAACCAACAACATACCAAATAGATATTCAACCCCATACATGGCACTTATAACCATAACCAAAGTAATCAAAAACTACCAATATAATGAATAAATAGTGTGATGGTGCTTCGACAAGATTCCAATCAATAGAGCCTTCCGATGATCTACAGGAAAAGGAAACAACTAACGTAAGCAATAATGCTTAGTAAGTTCGTATAAAGGCAACTTAACTACTGAACATATTAGAATAAACAACTAAGCATAATTTTCATTATATCTTAAGCTAACTTTCATTTTCAATTCACTGCACCTCTCATGGATAATTGGTGTAGCCTTGCATATACATATATATTTTTCCTTATAAGCATTTCATATAACCATTTCACTTTAACATTTCTCCTTACCATAACACTTACACATTTAACATATTCTGTAATTCATCTTTAATTTCAAACTTTCATATAAACATATCATCTCAGGATCACTTACTTTCACTAAACAATGTGAAAACTAAATAAATAGGTTAATCATATTGTTATTCATTTACGAAGCACTTATAGGATTAGTACTAAAAATAGTTCATCGTATGCTTCCTGTACTATAATAATTCAATCCAAACTTGTTCATATTTGTGCATAAATATCTATTTGTAACCGTATAATCATCAATATAATTATACTCACATATGATCAAGTAGTTCATTGAACATTTAACATTTACTAATATCTTGACTATACATTAGCCTTTAAGCACATAAATAATTTTGTAAATTCCATTAACATTTAGCCCGATGAACTAATAACTTTACTCAGATACTCGAGTAACTACACCACACCAAAGGCATCATAGATGCATTACAGGAGCACTGAAATGCAAATAGAGGCACAAATATGTAAACAGGGGCATTGTAGTGCGAACAGGACACTAAAGTGTATACAGAGGCACCGAAGTGAAAATCCCGTACAAGCGCGCATACTAAACCTATTGGCATGCCAATCGTTTCCTAGTGATTACTACGTTAAACCGAGCATTTTATGTAATCCATTACCTTTATACATATTTATCAATCAAAGGCACTTCATCATTTCCATACACATAATATGATATCAATATATGTTCATACTGTCAATGTGCTATCACAAGGATTATCACCATCCATTAATCACTTTCATATTAATTTAATTTTAGTATTTAAATTTCAATCTTTAAAATACAATTTACCAACAACAACAACTTATTTTCAAGAAATTTACAATTTACACATCAAACATTATGAACTTAACTTAATCCAAGTAACATTTAAATAGACAATTTATAATTCATAATCACCAATACATTAGCAATAGTTCACATATCCTTTATTTTGATTAATTCCTCTAATTGATCCATAATAATAATTTATCACATCTTTATCAATTAATTTAACCATAACATAAATAAATGTTTACATTCATCCAAAATGGAAAATAACAATTTCTATCCATATACGAACTTACCTAGACAAAAACAGTTGTAAAAACGGAGTCGATGACTAATCTTACACTTTAGCTTTTCCTCGGTTTAAATCCATTTGATTCGTTTCTTGATCTAATAAAAAATTTCATTCAATTAATAGTCCAATTAACTTAATACAATTAATTATAGCTAATAACCCACATAATTGTGAAACTACAAAATTACCCCTAATATTTTAACTATTGTGCAATTTAGTCCCTAAACTCAAATTTCCAAATTTATCAGAAAATTTTAAATACCCAATGCTAGCTGAACTTATTTCTATTTTGATACAATCCAAAATTATTCACAATTCACAAAAATTTCATGTAAATTTTAATATTTTATCAAATTAATCATTTAACTAAAAATTAAATAAAATCACTTTACAAAATAGTCCTAAACAAAAATCAAAACAACAAAATCATCATTTAACATAAAAAATAACTAAGATTCATCAATGGCAAAATCCAAAATATTTAACAGTTTCAAAAACGGAGATATGAGTTAGCTGGACCTAATTGCAACGATCTCAAAAATAAAAAAATTATAAAAAATGGGCTTAAAACACATACCAAGCAAGATGTTACAAGTTTGACCGAAAGCTTATTTCAAGCTCCCATGGAGTTTCAATTCTCCAACTAAAAAGATGAAGCCATTTTGTTGTTCTTTTCATCTTTTGTTTTATGTTTTAATTTAATTTAATTTAATTATATAATTACAAGTTTGCCCTTTAATTATACTAAAAAATTCATTAGAAACAATGTCACTACTGCCCATTACAAACTAATTTGGTATAATTACCACATTAGCCCATTAATTTAAGATTCCTTAGCCATTTAACCCTTTTTAGCTAATAGAGTTCAGCATTTATATATTTTATAATTTAGTCCTTTTCAATTAATTAACTATTTAAACGTTAAAATTTCTTAACCAAAATTTAATATGACCCTACTAACACTCTAAAAATGTTTAATAAAATATTTACAAGCTCGGTTTATAGAAATGAGGTCTCGATACCTCCTTTTGTAAACTTACTTGACTTTAAGAATATACCACTTGAACCTAAATATTCGTTCAAATAACATAAATTATCAAATCAAAATTTATTAAAACATAATATTTGACTCGTCAATAATAAATAATAATATTTACGGACTCGCCCGTTAGATTTGTGGTCCCGAAATCACTGTTTCTGATACTATTGAAAAATGGGTTGTTTCATTCCGTCTTGACTTAGGCCGTTTCGATATGTACTTTTGGAGCCATTTCTCGCTGAAATCAAAGTCACTCGATCGCACCTTCCAAGGGATCATCAATATCGGGAACACAAACTCAACTTCTTTTGAGTTCTCCACCTCTATTTTAATATTACTTTTTTGGGGCACATCCTCGACCAGTTCTTGGTGTGAGATTTCTTCTACGATACTCGAAAAGTGTAGTGGCTCCTCCACATTTACCTTGCTAGAGTTGGATATTTCTTCGAGATCGCCCAATACTTCTCTCAATTGTCTGCTCTTCATTTCTTGTTGAGACTCAACTTTCAAGTCTTCATGTTCAACAATGGTGTAGAGGATATCCTCCTCCACTTCAACATCATCCGAATTGACACACTTGTCCACCGAAACACTCTCCCTAGCTCAATGTTTGACAGCTTCTAAAACAAGTTCCAATTGATTCTGTATGGCTTTCATGTTTTCTTGGTATTCAAACATACCATCTCTAAATGCACTACTCCAAATGGTTTGGTGGTGATTTTCATTAGGCTCTTCTCAATGCATACCCCCATTCTCGTAAAAATATGAGGAATATGGGTTGTACGAATCATATATTAGATGACTACCTTCCCATCCTTAGTTGTCACTATCCACCAGGCATGCTTAACCATATGAATCATAAGAAGAATCATTTCATTGTTAGGAAAAAAACTCGATTTGAAAACAGTTTTCTTGCACAGCGAAAAATTATAGCAATAAACCTTAACTGAATTCGTACCTATGTTTTTGGATAAGCGAATCCTTGATGTTTTCCAACTTTCAACCAAACGATATTTTTTTCTATTCTCTCACCACGAACTAATTTAAGTGTGGGCTCGAACTAATTGAACTGAAATACAGAACTAGGAAAAGTTCTCCTTTTGGGGTGAAAACAAAAATTCTCTCTTCTTTAATAGAAATCGGTAAAATTGTTATTCTGAAAAATATGTTTATAAGTTGAGAATAAATTCTCTCTATTTTTTGAAGAATAACAATCTCTCAAAAGTTATTTTTATAGCTTTATCGGTATCGTTTATTTATAGGAAGAGAAGGTAGAACCATTGTAGAGTTGTAGAGGTTTATTTTAAATAGAAAAATGACGTCCTACTTTGAGTAGCAGAGCGATGAATGACTCACCCTTGTATATCTACTAGGGTTGTCGCCCCCTTCATGTTATATGAGGGGTTTTGGGTCTCTCTCACATAGGGTCCAATTTCAAGTACTTCCTAGGCTTTTTTTACTCAATACTTTGTAATATGATCCAACTCGATTCAATTTTCTATTTCCCAAAATGAATTTTAGTATTTACATATTAAATAATTTTCTCATCCTTAATTTACCCAGTAAATTTTTTGAAAATTTTATCCCGGTAAAATTTCAAGAAAATTCATCCAATATGTCACAACTTAACATCTTCACCAGGAATGAATGATTGGAAACACAAAAATGTATAGACTTTTTCATCCTTTTTTTAACTCAAATTCATGCAGTTTCGGTGTAACTCTTGTCAAAAAACATATAATAGTTATAAGATAATTAAATTGCACTTAAATTATTAACATATTGAACTTTAATTAATTTTATAATAAATTTTGATTTATTTTGATTTATTTTCGACAGATTCGCATAAAGGGCAAAACTTGGCTCGATAGTCACTGCTAGAAGTGTAAAACCGAGAAGCCATTTTCGAAGCATCGAGGCGAATTAATTTTTCAACCTAAGACGGTCCAAATTATGAATATTAATTCATAATATGATTAATTAATTTTAATTTTAATCCAATTTATTTTTGGTTAAATAATTATTATTAATCAAATTATAAAAGGAGGCCCAATTGTGCTAAATCGAGAAAACCTATCCAACCGAACAAATGGGCTGCCCAAACTCGTCCAACATGCTGACCCAATCAGCTCAAATTGGCTGATTATTTGGCTTGAAAATCAATCCTTGAATTTTCCTTGAAATTGCATTCAAACCCCTCCACTTATCAAGCTTTTGTAGATTTGCCCCTAGCTAAAATTAGCAAGTTTGAAAGCTTCAAACTTGCCACATGTGTGGTTGGCCATGGGGAGGATTTAATGGTTGCTGGTTTTTGCTATTTTTAGCAGCCTATCCAACCTATAAATACCCCTTTTGCTGCTCATTTAAACACACCTCTCACACCTTCATTCTTCACACTTCTCTCTCACTTTCTCCCTTTAAAACTTTTCATTTGTTCTCCATTTTCCCCTTCCATTCCCTTGCTAATTTCCCCTCTTGGAAAAAATCCCTTCAACCACCATTGGTAGCAGCATTCAAGTGCTTGTAGAAGCCTCGGTTAAACAAGAGAAAATGAAGGAGTATCAGAGCAAAGTAGTCACACTTCGGAGAAACACCGGATTTGATTGTAGTTCCCTATCCTTTAATTTTTATTTCTGTTGTTATGAACATGTCTATGAATACTTGTTATGTTGATATGCTTAATTTAATTAATATGGCTTAAATTTAATTCGTGTTAGGTTGATTGCATTTCATCCACTTAAGTTATTAAAATTATGTTTGTGTTGTTATATGTCTTGGTAAATTGTTTGATTAAGTAAAACCATGATTAAATTAATCTTGCATTATCTGTAGTACCCCTAACCTGTATCCATCATCAGAATAGGGTTACGGAGCATTAACGTAAAATTGTAACATCAAAACATTCATTCCAAATAATTTCATGAATCACATCATATTCCATTCAAACATATGCATATCGTCCCTTAACCGAGCTTTCGAGGCCTTAGAAACACTTTAGAAATGATTCGGGACTAAATCGAAAACATTTACAACTTCATGCAAAAAGATGAAAAACTTCACACTTCAGGGGTCACACGGCCATGTGGCAAGGCCTTGTGACTGACACGGCTGAGACATACGCCCGTATCTCAGGTCGTGTGGACATTCAAAATAGGGACACAAGGCCGTGTTCCAGTCTGTGTCTGTGCTCGTGTAACTCTCTGACTTGGGTCAACGGCCAAGCCACACCCCATGTGCTGGGTCATGTAACTCTCGAAATGCAACCTTTAAAAACCTATAGGGGATGCACGGCTGTGTTGTGTGGCCGTGGTCACACACGCCCGTGTCTTGGGCCTTGTGGACAAGAAATAGGCCAAATTCAAGTCATTTCTTTCACCCAATTCAAGCATACCTAAACAAGCCATTTGCACTTATGACCAAGGTATCGAAACATGCTTAAATATGCATAAAATGACCAATTTCCAATCAACCGATATTCCGTAAAGGCACCTCAAACACACACATTAAACATAGCAACTAACTTTTTTTCCATACCAAAACATATCACTTTTGACATATACTAACTTTACCAATTTAGATTCATACCATAACAAAATAACTTTACCATTTGAACCACTTCTCTTATGTATCAAAACCATATAAATGACACAAAACTAACCATTACCAAATGGTTCCAACATCCAATATATATACATACCAAATTTAGGTCCAAATGGTCATAATTCAACCAAAAATATTTGATTAAATCCTATATCAAAACATACACTAAATGATCACTTTGCAAACATGCCAACACATACCACTTTGGCCATAAAATCATGCATCAATTTGATCATATAACACCAACCATTAAGCATCAAAGTGCCAAAAGCACACCAACCATCAAGGCATCAAATAACATAAGTTTTACAAATTCAAAGCAACATTACATGCCAATATCACACACAAGCATACCAATTTGGCCATTCAAAACATATCACCATTTCAACATTAGCCATCAAGTCCAAAAATGCCAAAATGTCATCAATCATAAAACCATATTTGCAAGCCAAATATAGTGGCCATATCATCAAGCACAAAACCAATATACATGCTATTATAACCGTGACCAAAGTATAAAAATCTATCGATAAAATCGATGGACAGTGTGATGGATCTCCGTAAGCAATGAATGCTTAGTAATCTCATATAAACTTTAAGCATAATATTCCATTTCAATATTAAACTTATAGACTAAACATAAATCTATGCTAATGCTATAAGATTCATAAATCATATGATTATCAACTCAAAAATGAGTAAGTTTATTAATGTCTCATATTTATTGACCATTCATAACATGATAGGATTTCATGAGACATAAGTATATATCATCAATCCCTTTTATAAGATTACATATCTTTCTATTTACTTACTTTCCATTCCGTCCCCAATGTTTATCATAAGCCTAACCAACATTATTAACTCTCGATTCAGTGTATTTATCCATAGCATCAACAATTTGCTCACATATAATACATTATAATATATCCCAATTATGTACTTACCGTTTTATTTCCTTTTCTTACCCGTTTCATATGCATAGTACAAGCATAATCATAAACATTAATCATATCCACAAGATTGGCATAAGTCCTAGCATATCAACAACACATGTTAGTTCATTTAAACATGATTCATATGAATTTGACATGGATAACCACTATACTTGAGTATGATTCAAATGGATTTATCATCCATCACAACATCTCATGTTTTTCCATGTATCACCATTCCATTGAGTTTCATATAAACATGTCTTAGTTCTTATCGAACACTTACCATTTGATTGGCATACACAGAAGACATTAACATAACATTAACCATAGCCACAAGCTAGTGATTAGACACATAACTTAGCAATATCATTACATGATAAGATATGGGTACATAACATAGCATCACTTATATCATACCTTTCATAAACATAAATATTCATACTTTGATCATTGGTACATCATACCTTTCCATATTTGTCATAGTGAAATCAATCGGAACCCCTACTGGAGCTCACACAAAGTGTGCTAAATGATGGTCGTAACCATCCCTTTTCATATTCGATGGTTGAAACCATCCGTTTTCATTAATAGATGGTCATTACCATTAGGGGGTGAGCAAAACTCGATTCGACTCAAAAAAATAAAAAAAAAATTCGAATTTCGAGTTAAACAAATTGAGTTATCCGAGTTAATCGAGTCAACTCGAATTTTTTTTTTCAAATTTCGAGTTCGAATCTAGTTGAGTTTTCAAATTCGAATAACTCGAATAATTCGAATATCAAACTATAATATTTTACATTTTTACCCCAAACTCCCAAACCTTTTTACTTTTCCCTCAAAACTTTTACTCTTTCCCATTTTCCCCTTAAAACTTTTACTTTCCTTCCATCCCAACCCTCCAATCTACCCAAAATCCATTTCCCACCAAAATTTTACTCTCCCATTTACTTTTTTTCAAAATTTTACTCCCAAAACCCTCAAAACTTTTTATTTTCCCCTAAAATTTTTACTCCTCCCACTTTCCCCTAAAATTTTACTTCCTTCCCATCCCACCTCCCATCTACCCCAAATCCACCCCCAAATTTTTTTAATATTTTCCTCCAAAATTTTACTCCCCTATTTACTTCCCCTCAAACTTTTATTCCCCAAAACTTTTATTTTCTCCCTAAACTTTTACTTCTCACCTTTCACTCTCAAATAAAAATCAAAATTATCCAAAAAAAATAACTAAACATAAATAGTAATAATTTTATTTATATCTATTATTTATATTATTAAATTAAATTTCACATTTTATATTATTTATATGATTGAATTGTTTAGTCGTATTGAATATTTATATTAAAATTGAATTATTAATTATGCCATTAAATATTCATGTTAAAATTTTATATTGGTATCAATTTCACATTTTATCTTTAAAATAACTTTTATTAAAAAATCATATTTTTATATTTAATATATTTTTTAATTCCAAAATACATAGTGACAAGAATTTGAAGATAATTGAAACAACTAAGCAAACAAAGAAGCTAACCCGTATATAAAAGATTAATAAATAAATTATGAGGTGATGAAAGTTAATAAAAATTTTTGATTAAGGTGGAAAAATTTTATTACGATGGGTGACAGTGGTTACAAGGACCCAAAATTATTTTATAAAATTTAACTCGAACAAATATATTCGATTCGATTCGATTCGAATTCCATCTCACTCGACTCGATTTCGAGAAAATTTCAAATAAAGTTAGGATGATAAAATAAGATTCGAAAACTCGATTAACTCGAAAATTTTTTATTCGATTCGATTCGATTCGATCAAATGCTCACCCCTAATTACCATCCATTTTCATAATCGATAGCTGAAGCTACCCCTTTTCATATTCTATGATCGCCGATATGCCATTGGATTTTTTCGCCAAGACATAATTTGATATTATAAAATGATAACATTTAAAACATAATTTAAAATACTATTTAAACGTACGAGCTTACCTGGCTAAATTGCAGAAATGTCAAAGTGAGGGGCATTTTGGTAATTTTCCATTCTCCTTGATTTTCCACCCGAGCTTGATCTAAATTAATAATTTCATTCAATCTATTAATTTAGATAATAAAAGAATGTAATTTATGCAATTTAGTCATTTTGACATTTTTACAAAGTTGCCCATAACATTTTACTTTTATTCAATTTAGTCTCTGAGCCTAAAACATGCAAATTAACCATTTTTATTGAAATTTTACACTAGTTGAATATTCATGGCCTCCATTTTAGCCCATTTTTGCAATAATTTCATATCAACTCCTTGTACTCTTCTTATTTTAGAATTTTTATCCCTAATCAATAAATCCATCAAAAATCATTTAACAAAATACTTTTAAATAACAACTAATATTTCAAATTCATCATTTAACATAAAAAATCACTAGATTCATCAATGGCAACAACCAAAATCTTTAATAGTTTCAAAATCGAAGGTACGGGCTAACTGTACCTAGTTGCAAAGATATCAAAAACATAAAAGTTATTAGAAACCGATAAATAAATCACTTACATGCACCCATTTTTATTTGACTGAAGCTTGGAGCTTCTCCCTTTGTTTATCCATGGTGAAATTTGGTGTTTAAAGAAGAATGAAGAAACAAATCATAATTTTCATCTTTATTTTAATTATAATACTTATTTTTAATTATTTTAACCTTTATACATAAATAAAACCAAAACTTTAAAGTTCCCTTGCCGTCCCACTATCTTTAGGATGGATAATTTACTCAATAATGTCATCCAATTATAATTCTTTAATCAATCAACATCTTTAAAATAATAGCGATTGATTTTTTCAACTTTTACAATTTAGTCCTTTTTAAATTGAAACGTTAAATTTTTTTAACAAAACCTTAATACCACCTTAATGACACTCTGTAAATATTTATAAAAATATTTATGGCTCGGTTTATAGAAATAAGGTCCCGATACCTTATTTTCTAAAACCACTTGACCATAGGGTCTTACCACTTGAACTTAATTAATCATTCGAATATCACAAATTATCATATCAAAAACCTTTTTAAAACCATACTCGACTCATAAATATTATTATTTAATATTTACGAACTTACTCATCGAATTTGTGGCCTCAAAACAACTATTTTCGACGCCACTAAAAAACGGGCTATTACATTATCGTTGTAAGGTAACTAATGAATTAATTATTAGATCGTGTTAAAATTGTAATTAATTGACACAATACTTAATCATTGCATGTTTAATTTTCTAAGGTAGCCGAGGGTTAAATTAACCACGGTATTAAACGGTACATTAGCCTTGCATAACTTGTAAGATTATTGCGATTAAACTGTTTCAATGTAGGTATATATTGTTACCTCACTTAATCTTTTATGCGCTTATGAAGATTGATTAATTTTTTGAATTGACATTGAAAAATGTTCAAGAGATTAGTTAATTTAATTACGTATGAGCAGTAGTTAACCAATTACCAAGTTGCCATGAATTTATTCGTAACAACACGAACATAAGTTTAGTAATTCTAAGTTAAGAAATGTAATTAATCTAACACAATTATGTCATCTTGATTAAAATCATCTTTTAAAATTATGCATTGAAACTTTTATTTTTTATTTTATTTTATTTTACTTAGTTAAATTTTAGTTTTTAACAACTCCCTCAAAATCAAAATATTTTTAATCACCAAATTTTTTGGATTTCATTTCATAAATAATTTTCTTAAACAGTCTTTGTGGGTACGATAACTGAACATTTACTTATCACTTTATTACTTGTTGTGATTGTGTACACTTGCAAATTTCCATCATTCCAATGATTTATTTTCATTTTTGAGTTTCAAACGAGTCTAAAAACATAAAATCATTCTTCCATAATTTTTTAAGTAATCCTATACAGGATAACAAGTTTTCATTTTCATTTCCATTTCCATTTCCATTTCCATTTCCATTTTCATTTCCATTTCCATTTTTGGAAATCTACATTCATTTTCAAATGATTCCATTTCTCCATTTCGGAGAAAACATAATCATTCTTGAATGTTTCCCATTTCTCTTTTTCTATTCATTCCGTTCATTTATGTTCAAACATGGAATTCATTTTTGGTTTTAATGAGCTAGCAGAGGGACCGATTGGACATATGTAGTTGAGGCTCAAATAATTTAAAACTAATTTTTGAATTTTTTTCCTATTAATTATAAACTCATTTAGTCATGACGCCATTCCACTATAGTATCATAATTGAGCTCTCTTCAAGGATATACCATTACGAAAGCAACTACTCAGTGCTTGTAACGCCCCAATTTTTGAGAACCTTGTAAAACCTGTAGAAAAATTAAATTTTGTGTTCTGCTTGTTGTGTGTAGGATTTCTTATGATAGTGGGCCTCTAGAAGGCCCAAGCTTAGGATAAAACCCGGTGGTTTAATTAATTTTTAACTCCATAGGAGAAAAGGGGTTCTGTTAAATTAGGCTTATAGGAATTAATTGTGTAAATGGATCACAAGGAAGCATGTGGTAAAGTGGCTAAGTGACGCCACTAGGAAGGATGTAGGTGGCGTGTGAAGCTTAGGAGGACCTGTGTTCAAGCCACGAGAATGTGACAAAATAAGGGATTTATTTTTATGAACAGGAAAGGTAAGTAGTGGAGCTTAAGTGAAAGTCTGTCAGTGGGAGTTTGAGTTGTTAAGGGGATTGAATAAGGATAAAGATAAGGGAGGAAATCTAGGAGCTAATCAAGGAGCAAGAGGTGGACGGCCAAGGGACTCTAGCATGGGAAATTCGGCTAGGTATTGTAGTAGTGGGAATTTCGACATTTGGGGTGTGTTGTGCCGAAATTCTGATCATCTTTTCTCTTTTATTTATTTTCTTTTTCTCCATCTACCTTCTCCCTTTCTTTCTCCATAGCCGAACCCTTCTACCTTTTTACTATACACCACTTCTATATTTCTATTATTAGTAGCCTTATAGCCGAACATCATAAAAGCCGAAAAACCCGAAGGTTCATCTTGTCTGTGCCAAATTCTCTTAGCAAAACCATTGATTTCTTTTTCGTCTTTCTTCATCCTTTGTGATCAACCCTTCTCTTTCTTCTGAACCCAAACCTCTGTCGACAAGTCATTACAAGAAAACCCTCATCTCTTCTTCACTATTCTAAAAGCCGAAAAAAAACCCTATATTGGAGGGGCGTTGCAAAATTCTTAGATCATTAAGGGATCGACTGCTACTAGGACGTGAGGGTTAGATCTGTATCGGAATCAAATAAGAGCATAAGTGAATCGTTGACTGAAGAAACTGGTGGTAAGGTTTCAAATCTATTCTTTATTTTTTGGATTTAGAAAAGCCGAAATCCCTAAAGATTTAGGGAGGCTGTCGATTGGGGCTTTAAGGCTCTAAGGGTTGTGACAATTGGTTGTTATGATGTTAGTACGATTTAGAGGCTGCTGACCAGAGGCTTGGACAAGGGGAAACGATCAAATCTTAACGCAATCGCTGGTTTCGGCAAAGGTAAGTTCGATAGGGCCAAAGTGCTATGGGCCGAATGTGGTAAGGGGTTGGTTATGATTCGTTTTTGGTAGTTAGATTAACGTGTTAGTAATCTAATTGTAGGAAGTTCGTGTGTGGATCTCGTCAGCATATCGTCACAAATCAGGTGTGTAACTTACATCCTTCTATAGACTAGATCGGCAAAAGCCGAAAAGCCGAAATACCGAAAAGTAGGTATTTTGGGAATGTACTAGTGTGCGAATGCTAAGAAAAGGCAAGGGGTTAATAATTCTCGTATTCGTGATGGTAAGATCGCAAAGTGCACCAATTCGTGCGTTTTGACGATTTGGGCTTAATCGCGGGCAAAAAGTCGGTTAATGGGCCAATGGGCCCAACTTGGTAAGAATGAATGCGGTAAGTAGTTCGAATGTATGTAAATAGTATAAATATGCATGAGAACCCTAAGAATAGATAAATTCTTTGGATTACCCTCATGAATGAAAATTATCTGTTATACCCTAGGTATAAAATGACCAAAGTACCCCTAGGGTTGATTATGTTTGAAAAGCATGTTGATGAAATTACGTATGATGTATGCCATGAATGTATATTTGTTGCATGGGGACATGGGTTATATTTTGGAGGAAGCGCCACGGTGGCTATGCCACAAATTATTCTGATCTTGGTGGCTTCGCCACATATATCTGATTCAGTGGCTTTGCCATATATATCATATCCGTGACTCTGTCACATTTTACATATCCGCGACCATGCCGCATATTTCTATGGCGTGTAGCGGTTGGGTGGGTCGAGTAATCTCCCCACATGGCGTAAGGTTGGATGGGGGTGTACATGGTTGGATATGGGTTGGGTTTTGCATAAGTATGATACATCTATTCTGCTCATTCGGGCCTATGGGCTATATTCTGAAAATTGTTCTAGGCTAAGGCCAACTCATTTTGTTTCTATGGTTTAAACTGATTTAGATTATGGTTGGGTTAAGTTATACACTGAGTTTCCCCAAACTCACCTCTCCATTCTCATCTTTTGGGTAATCCCCAACCATAGTGGGCTTGGAGTAGTGAGGAGTTCTGAGTGGCCACTTATTTTTATAAATCGGTTTCTTCTGTCGAACTAGACGTCTTTCATTACATTTATGTTTTTTTGGGGTTTTAAAGTGTAATAAGGCCGCTCTATTGTTTTAAAGGTTTTGATTTATATTACGTTAGGTTAGGAATGATTTATGATAATTGGCAAAATGGACTAGATCTAAGGCGCGTTTTCAAAAGCATAGAACGTTTTCAAAACAACGTAATCATGAGTAAGACTTCCGCTAAACAAACATTTTTTTTTAAACTTAATAATTTTCTTAAGATGGACTTAACCAAAATAATTTTCTCAAACTCATACAAGATGTTAGAGTGTGGTAATGGCGGTGTGCATGTCTAGGATTGGATCCGAAGGGAGATTGGTATTTAAGTAGTCCGATGGATTCACCTCCTCTTCTTCTGGTTTCCTACCTGGTGCACAGCTTCCATTCACTTTAACCCAGTTTTAAAATATCTTTTACAACACCAACTAAGCTTTCCAAATTTAGTAACACAGAATGTTTTAAACGCTTCGATGTGGCACGACAGATCCGGTCATAACGTCTAGGCCGGGTTTGGGGTGTTACATTTAGTGGTATCAGAGCCCGGTTGTAACAACTCGACTGTGGAATGGGTTTACAAAAACTACGATTTTTTTTTAAAAAAAAATAAGATTTACAAAATTCAGTTAGTAGGTGGCATTCGAATCTCCTACCAAGTCGTAAGTAATTCGAACTTTTCTCGAGCATATATTTTGAATTATTCTGTAGTAGAACCCTACCGGGATACTCTAGATAGGATGCTATCAAGCTGTAGGAAAACTTGATAAAGGACTAAAATGGTAGCTAGACATCGAATGCGAAAACAACTCTAAATTATCATTCGAGTCATAAAACATCCGTAATAAACTTTGGAATGCTAAAATTGATGCATAAAATTTGTAGTCGAGTAATAATACGATATGAGTGCACGAGCAGCTCGAGGTAGAGGCCGTGGGCGAGGCGGGAAGAGCCCGAGCGGGATCTTCATCTTCGGGACATATGCCAAATAGCGAAACATCGGTACCATCAAGAACGGAGGTAAAATCACACGATCGAGTGCCGGGGATGATGCCCGTCGCAGCAATGCTCCGAAGTTCTCGAAAGGGTTGCAGGGGCAAGTTCGCAACAGCGGAATTCGAGGATCGATTTACGGCGACTCGGGCTAACGGTGCGGAGATCTTTAGGGGCGATCTGGTGTAGCTCCGATGTGTGGTGAATATTGGTTGGAGGCCACGAGCGAATCATTGATGACTTGGATCATTCGTGGAGCGGTAAACCGAAGAAGAGCCGATCGTTGCGCGAGATGAGGCTTATCGGTGGTGGCTTCATTGTGAGGATGGAACCCGGTGACAGGTCACATGGGAGCTGTTTAAACGGCCTTTAAAGGGAAGTATGTTGGGGCAAGCTATGTGGATGCTCGTAGGAAAGAATTCTGAATCTAGTCCAAGGAGGCAAAATCGCTTGCCGAGTACGAGGCCGAAGTTTCGAGGCCGAGTAGGTATCTTTGTGGGAATAGTTGCTACGGAGTATGAACGTAGCGTTCGCTTTGAGGATGGACTCGAGAGATGACCTTAAGGTCTTGATTGCTCCACACAGAGGAGCGTGACTTCGCAGTTCTCAGTAGAAAAAGCTAAGATAGCAGAGGAGGTAAAGCGTCTCGAGAGACGTAACCGTGAGAAGGATCGAAACTGCTTTCGGAGGGATTCTGGACCCTCGGGTGGAGCAAGTAAAAATGTCAAAAGGGCAAGAGTGGAAGAGCTGTTAGAGCTATTCGATGAATGTGGTTAGACCACCAATATGTAAAAGGCGTGGTAAGGTGCACATGGGTGAATGTAGGAAACGTTTCGGTGCTTGTTTCCGATGTGGATCGATGGAGCATAGGGTTAAGGATCATCCTCGAGAGAGGCGATCGGAGTTCAAGTTACGGACCAGAGGGTTGCTCAACCAACGAGAGGTGGACCACAACCACCGAGAGGACGTAGACAAGGTAGGGGTAGAAATGGAAATGGAAATGGTCGAGGTCGAGGGATGCCTAGCAGGGGAGCCGGAAATGTTGAGGCTCGATAGCCAGCGTTGGTTTATGCACTCGTCGTCGAGAGAGAGGAGGCGACTTTTTGATGTCATAAGCGAGTACGCGTTTTGGTTTCTAATTTGCCATTTATCGCCTTGGTAGATATTGGATCTACTCATTCTTATGTTGCGTGTGCCATATCTGGGTCATTGGGAGTGCATTCTGAGAAGATGGTGAGTAGGGTATCTGTGCTAAGTCCTTTGGGTCACTCGGTTAGGGTAGTCAAGTTGTATAAGGATGTACCCTTAGAAACTCAAGGAAGGGTCTTTTCTGGCGATCTAATGGAGTTGCCGTTTGGAGAGTTTGATCTCATTCTGGGAATGGGTGGCTTGTTAAGCATAAGGCGACCTTTGGTGTGCCGCTAAGCGAATGGTACTAAGGACCATAGAAGGTGATGAGGTTATGATGATAGGTGAGCGAAGGGACTATTTGTCTAATGTGATCTCGGCCTTGAGGGCTGAAAAGTGGATTCGAAAGGGATGTGATGCTTATTTGGCATTTGTAAGTCAAGCAGATAAAGAAGGGCTGATAGTGGATAAGGTTAGAACCGTAAAAGAGTTCCAAGATGTTTTTCCGGAGGAGCTTCCGGGATTGCCTCCAAACCGAGAAGTCGAATTTGGAATCGACACATTTCGGGACAAAGACAAAGTGTCCATTGCACCATATAGGATGGCACCAAAGGAGTTGGTAGAGTTAAAGGCACAAATCCAAGAATTGTTGGATAGGGGATTTATTAGGCCGAGTGTGACTCCATGGGGAGCACCGGTGCTTTTCGTGAAGAAGAAAGATGGGACGATGCGCATGTGCATTGACTATCGACATTTGAACAAACTGACAATTAAGAATAAGTACCCTCTGCCAAGGATTGACGATTTGTTCGACCAGCTTAAAAGGACTTCGTATTTTCCAAGATCGATCTTCGATCGGATATCATCGATTAAGGGTCAAAGAGGCGGATATTCATAAGACAAAGATTCGGGACTCGTTATGGACATTACGAGTTTACGGTTATGCCATTTGGATTGACAAATGCTCTGCGGCGTTTATGGACACGATGAATCGAGTGTTTCAACCATTTTCGGATCGGTTCGTGGTCGTTTTTATTGACGATATTACGGTATATTACGAGAGGTGAAGTAAAACATGATGAGCATCGCGCGCTTGCGGTGTTGCAAGTGTTAAGGAGAAAGAACTTTATGCAAAGTTCAGCAAGTGTGAGTTTTGGTTGAGGAAGTAACCTTTTTGGGGCATGTGGTCTCTGCAGAGAGGATTAAGGTGGATCCTCGAAAGATCGAAGCAATTTTGGAATGGAAGCCACCTAGGTCGGTGTCGAAATTGAAGTTTCCTTGGGTTGGTGAGGTTATTACGGAAGGTTCGTGGAAGGTTTTTTCGTGATGGCGGCACCTCGACGAAACTCATAAGGAAAGGAGTACCGTTTGTTTGGGTGAGAAACAATGAGGAAGCTTTTGAGAGGTTGAAGAAAGTTACATCAAGCACTGTATTAATTCGGCGAGTCCGGGAAGGATTTCACTGTGTGTAGCGATGCATCACACGTAGGTTTGGGTTGTGTGTTGATGCAAGAGGGTAAGGTGGTTGCTTATGCATCACGCACGACTTAAGCCTCACGAAAGGAATTATCCTACCCATGATTTGGAGTTAGCGCAGTGATCTTTGCGCTTAAGATTTGGAGACACTACTTGTATGGGGAAAGGTGTATCATATACACGGATCATAAGAGTCTTAAATACTTGTTGACTCAAAAGGAGCTGAACCTTAGGCAAAGAAGATGGATTGAATTGCTTAAGGATTATGACTGTTCGATCGAATACCACCCGTGCAAGGCTAATGTGGTAGCCGATGCTCTAAGTCGTGAGAGTCAGATCGATCCGAGGCGATGTTTGCTCGTTTAAGTCTGTTTGATGATGGAAGTCTGTTGGCTAAATTGCGAGTAAGGCCAACTTGGGTGGATCAGATTAAAGAGAAGCAGTTGAAGGATGAGTCTTTGGTCACTCGTTTTCAACAAGTTAAGGAAGGGGGGACTTCGAATTTGGGTTAAATGATGAAGGGTTCTGTGTTTCGAGGTAGAATTTGTGTTCAGAAGGACTCGACTTGAGACAGTCAATTTTGAGGAAGCACATGGGGATGTGTATGTGCTATGCATCCTGGGGGAATAAGTTGTATCATGACTTGCGAGAACTGTATTGGTGGCCTGGACTTAAACGCGAAGTAACCGAATTTGTGGGAAAATGTCTGACATGCCAGCAAGTGAAAGCTGAGCATCAATTGCCTTCTGGATTACTGCAGCCAGTGAAAATACCACTTTGGAAGTGGGAGAGGGTAACTATGGACTTTGTGAGTGGGCTACCCTTGACACCTTCGAAGAAAGACTCGATATGGGTAATTGTTGATAGGTTGACTAAGTCGGCACATTTCATACTGTTCATGACCGACTTTTCACTGCGAAGTTAGCCAAGTTGTATGTGGCGGAAATTATGCGACTTCATGGAGTTCAGTTTTGATCATCTCCGATCGAGATCCTAGATTCACATCTCATTTTTGCAAAAAATTACACAAGGCGTTGGGAGCGGTTGAACTTTAGTACGGCTTTCCATCCCCAAACCGATGGTCATCGGAAAGAGTTATTCAGATTCGGAGGATATGTTGAGGATGTGTGATTGATTTCCGAGGCGATTGGGAGGATTACTTGCCTTTGGCGAGTTTGCCTACAACAATAGCTATCAGTCGAGTATTCGAATGGCACCTTATGAAGCACTGTATGGGCGAAGGTGTCGAACACCTAGTTGTTGGACTGAATTGGGGGAGCGACAAGTTATTGGACCTGAGTTAGTAGCAGTTACTGAAGAAAAGGTTAGGTTGATTAGAGATCGGTTAAAGGAAGCGTCTGATAGGCAAAAGTCATATGCAGATTTGAAGCGTAAGGGGATTGAATACTCAGTAGGCGATATGGTCTTCTTGAAGGTTTCACCTTGGAAGAAGATACTAAGGTTTGGTAAGAAGGGCAAGTTGAGTCCGCGGTTCATTGGGCCTTATCGGGTTTTGAAGCGAGTAGGCCCAGTGGCGTATCAATTGGAATTGCCTCCAGAGTTAGACAGGATTCACGATGTTTTTCACGTCTCCATGCTAAGGCGTTATCGTTCTGACCCTACTCATGTCGTGCCGGTTATAGAAATTGAGGTGCGAACTGATTTAACCATTGAGGAGGAGCCTGTGCAAATATTGGATCGAGACGTTAAAGTACTGAGAAGAAAATCTGTCCCATTAGTGAAAGTAATTTGGCGTAATCATGGCAGAGAGGAAGCTACTTGGGAGCCTGAGGAGGCAATGCAGCAACAATACCCTCATCTATTCGGACCAGGTAAATTTCGAGGACGAAATTTCTTTAAGGAGGGTAGAGTTGTAACGCCCCAATTTTTGAGAACCTTGTAAAACCTGTAGAAAAATTAAATTTTGTGTTCTGCTTGTTGTGTGTAGGATTTCTTATGATAGTGGGCCTCTAGAAGGCCCAAGCTTAGGATAAAACCCGGTGGTTTAATTAATTTTTAACTCCATAGGAGAAAAGGGGTTCTGTTAAATTAGGCTTATAGGAATTAATTGTGCAAATGGATTACAAGGAAGCATGTGGTAAAGTGGCTAAGTGACGCCACTAGGAAGGATGTAGGTGGCGTGTGAAGCTTAGGAGGACCGGTGTTCAAGCCACGAATAAAGACAAAATAAGGGATTTATTTTTATGAACAGAAAGGTAAGTAGTGGAGCTTAAGTGAAAGTGCATCGGTGGGAGTTTGAGTTGTTAAGGGGATTGAATAAGGATAAAGATAAGGGAGGAAATCTAGGAGCTGATCAAGGAGCAAGAGGTGGCCAGCCAAGGGACTCTAGCATGGGAAATTCGGCTAGGTATTGTAGTAGTGGGAATTTCGACATTTGGGGTGTGTTGTGCCAAAATTCTGATCATCTTTTCTCTTTTCTTTATTTTCTTTTTCTCCATCTACCTTCTCCCTTTCTTTCTCCATAGCCGAACCCTTCTACCTCTTTACTATACACCACTTCTATATTTCTATTATTAGTAGCCTTATAGCCGAACATCATAAAAGCTGAAAAACCCGAAGGTTCATCTTGTCTGTGCCGAATTCTCTTAGCAAAACCATTGATTTCTTTTTCGTCTTTCTTCATCCTTTGTGATCAACCCTTCTCTTTCTTCTGAACCCAAACCTTTGTCGACAAGTCATTACAAGAAAACCCTCATCTTTCTTCACTGTTCTAAAAGCCGAAAAAAAACCCTATATTGGAGGGGCGTTGCAAAATTCGTAGATCATTAAGGGATCGATCGCTGCTAGGGACGTGAGGGTTAGATCAGATCGGAATCAAATAAGAGCATAAGTGAATCGTTGATCAAGAAAGCGGTGGTAAGGTTTCAAATCTATTCTTTATTTTTGGATTTAGAAAAGCCGAAATCCCTAAAGATTGAGGGAGGCTGTCGATTGGGGCTTTAAGGCTCTAAGGGTTGTGACAATTGGTTGTTATGATGTTAGTACGATTTAGAGGCTGCTGACCAGAGGGTTGGACAAGGGGAAACGATCAAATCTTAACGCAATCATTTGGTTTCGGCAAAGGTAAGTTCGATAGGGCCAAAGTGCTATGGGCCGAATGTGGTAAGGGTTGGTTATGATTCGTTTTTGGTAGTTAGATTAACGTGTTAGTAATCTAATTGTAGGAAGTTCGTGTGTGGATCTCACAAGATATCGTCACAAATCAGGTGTGTAACTTACATCCTTCTATAGACTAGATCGGCAAAAGCCGAAAAGCCGAAATACCGAAAAGTAGGTATTTTGGGAATGTACTAGTGTGCGAATGCTAAGAAAAGGCAAGGGGTTAATAATTCTGGTATTCTGTGATGGTAAGACTGCAAAGTGCACCAATTCGTGTGTTTTGACGATTTGGGCTTAACTGGGCCAAAAGTCGGTTAATGGGCCAATGGGCCCAACTTGGTAAGAATGTGCGGTAAGTAGTTCTGAATGTATGTAAATAGTATAAATATGCATGAGAACCCTAAGAATAGATAAATTACTGGATTACCCTCATGAATGAAAATTACTGTTATACCCCTAGGTATAAAATGACCAAAGTACCCCTAGGGTTGATTATGTTTGAAAAGCATGTTGATGAAATTCTGTATGATGTATGCCATGAATGTATATTTGTTGCATGGGGACATGGGTTATATTTTGGAGGAAGCGTCCTGGTGGCTATGCCACAAATTATCTCAGATCTTGGTGGCTTCGCCACATATATCTCTGATACAGTGGCTTTGCCACATATCTCATATCCGTGACTCTGTCACATTTTACGTATCTGGCGACCATGCGCATATTTCGTGGCGTGTAGCGGTTGGGTGGGTCGAGTAATCTCCCCATATGGCGTAAGGTTGGATGGGGGTGTACATGGTTGGATATGGGTTGGGTTTTGCATAAGCATGATACATCTATTCTGTTCTGTTCTGGGCCTATGGGCTATATTCTGAAAATTGTTCTGGGCTAAGGCCAACTCATTTTGTTTCTGTGGTTTAAACTGATTTAGATTATGGTTGGGTTAAGTTATACACTGAGTTTCCCCAAACTCACCCCTCCATTCTCATCTTTACAGGTAATCCCCAACCATAGTGGGCTTGGAGCCGTGAGGAGTTCGGAGTGGCCACTTATTTCCGCAAATCAGTTTCTTCCTATCGAACTAGACGTCTTTCATTACATTTATGTTTTTTTTGGGGGTTTTAAAGTGTAATAAGGCCGCTCTATTGTTTTAAAGGTTTTGATTTATATTCTGTTAGGTTAGGAATGATTTATGATAATTGGCAAAATGGACTAGATCTAGGGCGCGTTTTCAAAAGCATAGAACGTTTTCAAAACAACGTAATCATGAGTAAGACTTCCGCTAAACAAACATTTTTTTTAAACTTAATCATTTTCTTAAGATGGACTTAACCAAAATAATTTTCTCAAACTCATACAAGATGTTAGAGTGTGGTAATGGCGGTGTGCATGTCTAGGATTGGATCCGAAGGGAGCTTGGTATTTAAGCAGTCCGATGGATTCACCTCCTCTTCTTCTGGTTTCCTACCTGGTGCACAGCTTCCATTCACTTTAACCCAGTTTTAAAATATCTTTTACAACACCAACTAAGCTTTCCAAATTTAGTAACACAGAATGTTTTAAACGCTTCGATGTGGCACGACAGATCCGGTCATAACGTCTAGGCCGGGTTTGGGGTGTTACAGTGCTCGTCCAATGACCTCGTCATAAGTGTGTTACCCTCATAGGATATCCTTGATCTCTTTGGGATCATATACGTTCTCCCAATATAATCCAATTTCATCTCACGGTAACCATTATATTTTATTTCATTAAAAGTCAATCACTATCAAATAGTGATCAAGTCATCTATCACAAAGACAGACGACCCATGGCCACGTTTACTTTTCATCAACCATGTAATGCAAATGAAAGCATATCATTGAACCATGTTTTGGGCTATTAATTCCTCTATGGTGAATGGCGCTACATACAACAGAAGTCGTACACCCAACGCACCAGCTTCCAGTTCCTTATCTATTTGAGCTCAGGCTTTTACTTACATCAAAGTGTATGAGTCACGCATATATATTCCACCATCCACTTAGGATTTAGGTATGCCACACTATGAACATCTATAAATTCTAAATTATATAGATTTTTTATTGTTGTTTATGACACCTTTTTAATTTAAAAAATATGTTAATCCCGAATATTTGATATTTAATTGGCTGAATTTTGTTAACATTGAGACAATGGGTATGATTTAGTTAAGCATGCAATTTTATGCTTTTATGTATTAAATTTTTGCACAATTTAATTATTTAATGTGACATAATAACTTTATTTAATTGTTACAGTGGGACCATGGAATTGATAAGTTGAGAAACTTATTTATTAATTATACATGGACATGAGCTCTATTTCACCTTAGTTGGATGGAAAGGGCAAGCAAATTGAGTCAAGAGAAAGTCACTATGATCCAGTGAAAGTTGATTTAATTGAAGAGAAAGTCTGAAAATTGTTTGGGTCACAAAACCATTCAAGTAACGGGGAAAGAAGCCCAATTCAGCAAGGGCATATGAGCAGTCCAAAATCAGCTTTTGGAAGATTAATTCGGAGGTTCTTACTGTTGTAAAACAATTAAAAATTAGCTCCCAACAAATACCCAAGAAACCGTCCAACCCTTGCTTGATTCATGCATGAATCAAGAAACCATCAACCTCCCTTTCCACATTTCATGGCCGGCCAAGTGAAAGAGATATTCAAGGGGTGGTTCGGCTATTTTTAGCAAACCTCCCTTCAAGTATAAATAAGCCTTCCATTTCACAACATCAAACATCCCTCAGTTCACATTCTATCATATTTTCTCTCATCTCCTTCCCTCTCCTTCTCACGCATAAACCATCCATTTTCCCGTTCCATTAGAAAATTCTCTATTGGCTGACCACCTTGAGGATCATTTTGCAAAGAAGCAATTATAAGGATTGGAGGAAGCCACTGCGATCAATTTTCGGAGGACTGCCAAAATTATTTTGTAACGCCCCGTACCCGAGACCGTCGCCGGATTCAAACACGAGGTGTTAACAGACTTAATTCATTACTTAAACCGCTCAAACAATTTTTTTTTTAAATTTCCAGTCAAGCTAGCAATCTGCATCACAGTCGCTTAAAAATCCATATCTCGAGTTCTGAAACTCTAAATCCAATTCTATAAATTTTAACTAAAACTAAACTCATATATATATTTACTAATTTTTTTCTAGAATTTTTGATCAGGACAATTAGTACAGTTTATTAGTTAAGGTCTCCCCTGTTTTAGGGTTCGACTGCTCTGACCTCTGTGTATTACGAATCAGATATCTCTCTCTACAGAATTTAAATGTCTATGATGTTTCTTTTTCTTAAAACTAGACTCAATAAGAAATCTTTACATATAAAGCATGACTTTTAATTATTTTTTTAAAATTTATTATGAATTTTTAAAGTCAGAACAGGGGATCCAGAAATCACTCTGGCCCTATTTCACAAATATTCAAATATCTCATAAAATATAATTCATATACCTATTTTGTTCAATCCATATGAAAATAGACTCATAAATCTTAAATTTCATAACTTACTCATCATTTAATTCCATTTCTACTATTTTTAGTGATTTTTCAAATTTACATCACTGCTCTTTTGCAGATTCTGTTTTATGGCAAATTTCACTTTAGTAAGGATTTTCATGGACTAAATATCATTTTAAACATACATAACATCAAATATGACTTAGATTGGCCATTCCAATGGATAATCATTTACAAACCCTTTTCTTGCCAAACCGTAGCCATATCATAAGATCATTTACACAAAGTGAGTATTTTGCCATACATGCCACATTCAAAACATACAAGCCATTTTACCAATTTAGGCCTTCGGATAGTGTGAACGAGTCTTCGACCTATCCCGATTCTCAAGCCGGCTTGTCAAAACTACAATGAAAGAAAAGGAGGGAGTAAGCACAAATTCTTAGTAAGTTCACATGCAAATAGCAAGTAACATAATCACACAATCCCACAAAAACATTATTTGCATAAACAACACCAAGACATTCATGTTTCATTTGTATTTAATATCTTTCTACGATTTCATCATACCAAGTTCTCAACCCGAGGGTTTAAGCACATACCTGTCAAATTTTCTCATTTACCACACTTACCAACATGTCACCTTCATTTTAGGCCTTCTTTTTATTCACTTAAGATTCACCTGTTGAACACATCAGAATATAATTCGAATACGCGGATCTCATGAACATAAGAGCCATACCATGACTAGACAAACTCAATAGCTCATGGAACTTATGTAGCCAAGCTACCATGTAACCCGCCCATAAGTGAACTCGGACTCAACTCAACGAGCTCGGGCGTTCGCATCCATAAGTGAACTCAGACTCAACTCAACGAGCTCGGATGCCTAGTTACAACTCACGAACTCGGACTCAACTCAACGAGTTCGGAACTCAACCATCCTAGTGACATGTCACTTGTATTCTAATCTATTCCCAAGGTTCAAACGGGCTTTTTCCTCGATCACATATCTTTGCCATCTTCCATGGAATATCGAAACCGACACTCGATAGAAATTCATATTTATCAAGTAATAAACATAATTTGCATATTACTCAACAATAACCACAAAGCATAATATTTCATAATAATAATCATCATATCATATAAATATCATTAAGTTAATTAAAATGACAATTATGTTACTACATTTACACATGAGCTTACCTCGGTACAAAATTATTAGCAATCGAGCCTATTCTTCGTAAACTTTGTTTTTCCCTCGATCGCGACTTGAATCTCGTTTCTCTTGATCTATAATGCCAAATTAATCTTATTTAATACAACATTCATCAAAACAGCATTTAATACAAACTTTGGAAAAATTACATTTTTGCCCCTAAACTTTTGCATAATTACACTTTTGCCCCTCGGCTCGGGAATTAAACTTCATCCCTTATTCTTATGTTTAATGACATGCTGATCATTTTTCCCTTCTATGGTAACGTCAAATTCACACTCTAACATGTACTTATGACTATTAGGTATTTTTACCGATTAAGCCCTTTTACTCGTTTTTGCTTAAAACCGAGTAGTACAAGTTGTCTAACATAATTTAAAACCTCATTTTCTATCATAAAACACCAAAAATCACAAATTTCACCTATGGGTATTTTTCCAAATATGAACCCTAGGTTGAATTATTGCTAGCATAAGCTTAATCGAGCTACCGGGATTCCAAAAACGTAAAGAACATTAAAAACGGGGCTTGGAATCACTTACTATGGAGGTTGGAAGATTGAAACAAACCCTAGCTATGGAGAACCCTTGAAATTTCAGCCTAATGAAGAAGATGGGCAAAAATTGGCTTTTAATTTTGTTTTTAATTCATTTTAATAACTAAATGACCAAAATGCCCTTACCACTAAACTTTCCAAAAATTCCATCCATGTCCAATTTTTGTCCGTAGACTTAGAAATTGGTCAAATTGCTATTTAAGACCTCCTCATTAATATTCCAAAACAATTTCATACTAAAAACTCCTAGAATGCAAGTTTTACAAATTATTCGATTTAGTCCCTAATTTCAATCTAAGCACTTTAGGCATAGGATTTCGTCACAAAATTTTCACACAATCATGCAATCATATCATAAACATCAAAATAATTATAAAATAATTATCTCTATCTCGAATTTGTGGTCACGAAACCACTATTCTGATTAGGCCCTAATTCGGGATATTACAACTCTCCCCCCTTTAACGATTTTCGTCCTCGAAAATCTTACCAGTAAACAGGTGTGGGTATTGGTTTCTCATAGTTTCTTCAGGTTCCCATGTAGTTTCTTCTACTCCGTGCTTTTGCCACAATACTTTCACGAGAGCGACACTTTTATTTCTTAGTTGCTTGACCTCTCGAGCTAAAATCTTAATCGATTTTTCTTCGTAAGTCATATCTGGCCGTAGCTCAATTTCTGTCGGTGAAATTATAT
The DNA here is from genome assembly GCA_025698475.1 of Gossypium anomalum. NCBI lineage: Eukaryota > Viridiplantae > Streptophyta > Magnoliopsida > Malvales > Malvaceae > Gossypium > Gossypium anomalum. The sequence goes on from CM046963.1 coordinate 50,508,485, forward strand.
GTGAAGGATCCGAATGATACCAACGTAGCATAGATACGTGGAATACATCATGCATCTTCTGTAATTCAGATGGCAATGATAACCGATAAGCTACTGGTCCAACTCTCTCAATCACTTCAAACGGTCCAATAAAACGTGGACTTAATTTGCCTTTCTTGCCAAATCTGAGAACTTTCTTCCACGGGGATACTTTCAAAAACACTTTGTCACCAACTTGATATTCAATCTCTTTTCTCTTCAAATCTGCATACGATTTTTGTCTGTTTGAAGCTGCTTTCAAGCAATCTCTGATGACTTTTACTTTCTCTTCTGTTTCCTTAACTAGATCGACCCCGTAAATCTGATTTTCCTTAAGCTCTGTCCAATACAAAGGTGTACGACATTTACGTCCATACAAAGCTTCATAAGGTGCCATCTTCAAACTCGTCTGATAACTATTATTATAAGCAAATTCTACCAACGGTAAATATCCTTCCCAACTACCTTGAAATTCCAATACGCAACATCTGAGCATGTCTTCAAGAATTTGAATTACTCTCTCTAATTGTCCATCAGTTTGTAGATGAAAGGCAGTGCTAAAATTTAACTTTGTACCTAATGCTTCTTGCAACTTTTGCCAAAACCGTGAAGTAAATCTCGGATCTCTATCTGAAATGATTGACAAAGGTGTTCCATGAAGTCTAACAATCTCACGGATATACAATTCAGCCAACTTATTAAGAGAATAATCCGTACGTACCGGAATAAAATGAGCCGATTTAGTCAGTCTGTCAATTATTACCTAGATGGCATTTTTCTTCCCTGGAGTTAACGGCAACCCTGATATAAAATCCATAGTAATCTGATCCCATTTCCATTCAGGAACCATGATAGGCTGGAGTAATCCCGAAGGTACTTGGTGTTCAGCTTTCACTTGTTGACAAATTAAGCACTTTGATACAAACTCGGAGATATCTCTTTTCATTCCATTCTACCAATACATTTTCTTCAAGTCATTATACATTTTAAATCTTTGCCGGGTGAACTGCCAAGCAACCATTATGTGCTTCATGCAAAATCTTTTGAATCAAATCATCATTTTTCAGTACACAAATTCGGTTTTTAAACATCAAGCAATCATCAGAACTGATTCTGAAATCTGATCCTGTATCAGCTTCACACTGCTTTCTCTTGGCTTGCAAATCTTGGTCATTTTTCTGAGCTTCACAAATCTCTTGTAAAAACATCGGTCTTGCTCTTAACTCTGCTAGAATCGAACCATCATCTGATACCTTTAATCGAGTGTTCATAGCTCTCAAAGCAAACAGTAACTTTCTGCTCAAAGCATCAGCAACCACATTCGCTTTTCCCGGATGGTAATCAATAACAAGCTCGTAATCTTTCAATAACTCCAACCATCTTCGCTGTCTCAAATTCAAATCTTTTTGTGACATTAAGTATTTAAGAATTTTGTGGTCGGTATATACTCGGCACTTTTCACCATACAAATAATGTCGCCAAATCTTCAAAGCAAACACTATAGTAGCCAATTCCAAATCATGAGTTAGATAATTTATTTCGTGAGATTTTAACTGCCTCGAAGCATAAGCCACCACTTTTCCTTCTTGCATAAGTACACATCCTAAGCCATTTCGAGAAGCATCACTATACACCACAAATTCTTTACCTGATTCGGGTTGTACCAACACTGGTGCTTCAGTTAATAACTTTTTCAATTCTTCAAAACTTTGTTGACATTCTTTCGTCTATTCAAATTTAACATTCTTTCGGAGTAGTCTAGTCATAGGAGCAGCAATTATAGAAAATCCATTTACAAACCGCTGATAATACCCAGCTAGCCCCAAGAAACTTCTAACCTCGGTTACATTTTTCGATGGTTTCCAATCAACAATGGCTGAAATCTTACTAGGATCAACTCGTATACCATCACCTGAAATAATATGACCCAAAAATCTAACTTCCCGAAGCCAAAATTCACTTTTACTAAACTTGGCATATAACTGCTTATTTCTCAAAGTTTGCAAAACTATCCTCAAATGCTCAGCATGCTCTGTCTCATCTTTTGAATAAATTAAAATATCATCTATAAACACCACAACAAATTTGTCCAAGTATGGCCGAAATATGCGATTCATTAAATCCATAAACACAGCAGGAGCATTTGTCAATCCGAATGGTGTAACTAAAAATTCATAATGACCGTACCTTGTTCTAAAAGCAGTTTTAGGCACATCTGACTCTTTTACTCGCAACTGGTAGTACCCAGATCTCAAGTCAATCTTTGAAAGCCATGTCGCTCCTTTTAGCTGATCAAATAAATCATCAATTCTTGGCAACGGATACTTGTTTTTGATTGTCACCTTGTTTAACTGCCGATAGTCAACACACAACCTCATAGAACCATCCTTCTTTTTCACAAATAACACAGGAGCACCCCAAGGTGAAAAATTCGGTCTCACAAAGCCTTTATCAGTTAACTCTTGCAACTGCGACTTTAATTCTTTCAACTCTGCTTGATGCCATTCTATATGGAGCAATTGAGATCGGAGCTGTTCCGGTATCAAATCAATACCAAATTCTACTTCCGATTGGAGGCAAACCCGGCAATTCTTCCGAAATACGTTCGCAAATTCACACACAACCGCAATCGATTCAACTTTCTTTTCAACTTCTTTTGTATTAATTACATACGCCAAATAAGCTTCATAACCCTTTCTCAAATATCTACGAGCCAACATTGAAGAAATCATACTAGATAATGCCTCGATTTATCCGGTTCAACCATGCAAAATTTTACCACTTTCACACTTTAATTCTATAACCTTTTCTTTGCAATTTATTATAGCATCATGCAATGTCAACCAATCAATACCCAAAATAACATCAAATTCATCAAATGGCAACAACATCAAGTCGGCCGAAAAGTAATGACCCCGAATCATTAAAGGGCATTTCTTGCATACTTTATCAACTATCACACATTTGCCTAACGGATTCGACACTCTAATCATAAATTCTGTGTTCTCAACAGGTATATTTATACTAAACACCAGTTTCATGCATACATATGAATGAGTAGAATCGGGATCAATCAAAGCAATAACATTAACATCATAAAGAGAAAATATACCAGTAATCACATCGGGTGATAAAGCATCTTCACGTGCCTTTATAGCATAAGTTCTATTTGGAGCCCTTGCTTGATTATTTATTGAATCTCTGGCTACATTTTTGCTGCTTGCTTCATTTCCAGCTTTTCTCGAATATCTTCCCCTTGAGTCTGCACCGCTGGCTTTTACATTCTGAAATTTTTCTTTCTCAACTCTCTCTGGGCAATCTCTAATAAAATGATCTGGAGAACCACACCGAAAACATTCATTCGCTCTACATGGGCCAAAATGATTTCTGCCACACCGCTGGCACTCGGGCTTAACAAATCTCGTATTTCCCACACTAGCTACAGAAGTAGTCTGAGATTTAGGACCCACATTTTACTTCTTAAAATTTCCATATGATTGTCCAGCCGAAACCTGTGATTCGATCAATAAATCTTTCACTGATATATTTCTTCCGAAATTCTTCTTGAAAGAACTCCCAAGTTACTTTCTCTTTGGTACTCATCAAGTCAATGTCTTCCACCAATGATAAGCTGAATCCCTCAACAATGATATAGCACATTTCAAGCATTCTTCAGGTGTACAAGACAATTCATCAAATACTCGAATAGAATTCTCGAGCCAAAACTCTGCTTTCTCGGTATCATCATCAATATTTACCCTGAATTCTTTGGCCCCTTGTTTACGGATTTTGTCAACTGGAGTTCTGTGAAATTTTATCAGATCTACACCTTGAGGCATCGGGGGTACAGGTTGAGGAATCGAGGGAGGTGGGGCAGGTTGTGCATTCGGGTTCGTACGAACGAACTCAGTATACCAGGCACTTATCATCTGGAGAAAGGCTTCTCGAGCCCCTTCTCCTCCTCCTTGACCGACAGTAGGAGGTGGATTTTCAGTTGGCACCGCCCCTTCAGCCGGAGTTGGTGCATTACTCTCTACATCATCAGCCGCAACTAGATCGAGATCCATTTACTATAAAAAAAATCATTTAAAAGGTCAGAAGTCGTCACACTATCACAATATATATATATATATATATAGCATGTATACCAAAACCCGTACATACAACACATTAGTCTGAAAACTGACTAAACCTGCTCTGATATCACCAAATGTAATGCCCCGTACCTAAGACCATCGCCGGATTCGAACACGAGGTGTTAACAGACTTAATTCATTACTTAAACCGCTCAAACAATTTTTTTTTTAAATTTCCAGTCAAGCTAGCAATCTGCGTCACAGTCGCTTAAAAATTCATATCTCGAGTTCTGAAACTCAAAATCCAATTCTATAAATTTTACCTGAAACTAAACTCATATATATATTTACTAATTTTTTTCTAGAATTTTTTATCAAGCAAATTAGTACAGTTTATTAGTTAAATTCTCCCCTGTTTCAGGGTTCGACTGCTCTGACCTCTGTCTATTTCAAATCAGATATCTCTCTGTACAGAATTTAAATGTCTATGATGTTTCTTTCTCTTAAAACTAGACTCAATAAGAAATCTGTACATATAAAGCATGACTTCTAATTATTTTTTTAATATCTATTATGAATTTTTAAAGTCAAAACAAGGGATCCAGAAATCACTCTGGCCCTATTTCACAAAAATTCAAATATCTCATAAAATATAATTCATATACCTGTTTTGTTCAATCCATATGAAAATAGACTCATAAATCTTCAATTTCATAACTTACTCATCATTTAATTCCATTTCTACTATTTTTAGTGATTTTTCAAACAGATTCTATTTTATGGCAAATTTCACTTTACTAAGGATTTTCATGGACTAAATATCATTTTAAACATACATAACATCAAATATGACTTAGATTGGCCATTCCAATGACTAATCATTTACAAACCCTTTTCTTGCCAAACCATGGCCATATCATAAGATCATTTACACAAAGTGAGTATTTTGCCATACATGCCACATTCAAAACACACAAGCCATTTTACGAATTTAGGCCTTCGGATAATGTGAACGAGTCTTCGACCTATCCCGATTCTCAAGCTGGCTTGTCAAAACTACAATGAAAGAAAAGGAGGGAGTAAGCACAAATGCTTAGTAAGTTCACATGCAAATAGCAAGTAACATAATCACACAATCCCACAAAAACATTATTTGCATAAACAACACCAAGACATTCATGTCTCATTTGTATTTAATATCTTTCTACGATTTCATCATACCAAGTTCTCAACCCGAGGGTTTAAGCACATACCTGTCAAATTTTCTCATTTACCACACTTACCAACATGTCACCTTCATTTTAGGCCTTCTTTTTATTCACTTAAGATTCACCCGTTGAACACATCGGAATATAATTCGAATACGCGGATCTCATGAACATAAGAGCCATACCCGCAGCTAGACAAACTCAATAGCCTGCGGAACTTATGTAGCCAAGCTACCATGTAACCCCCCCATAAGTGAACTCGGACTCAACTCAACGAGCTCGGGCGTTCGCATCCATAAGTGAACTCAGACTCCACTCAACGAGCTCAGATGCCTAGTTACATCTCACGAACTCGGACTCAACTCAACGAGTTCGGAACTCAACCATCCTAGTGACATGTCACTTGTATTCTAATCTATTCCCAAGGTTCAAACGGGATTTTTCCTCGATCACATATCTTTGCCGTCTTCCATGGAATATCGAAACTACACTCGGTAGAAATTCATATTTATCAAGTAATAAACATAATTTGCATATTACTCAACAATAACCACAAAGCATAATATTTCATAATAATAATCATCATATCATATAAATATCATTAAGTTAATTAAAATGACAATTATGTTACTACATTTACACATGAACTTACCTCGGTACAAAATTATTAGCAATCGAGCCTATTCTTCGTAAACTTTATTTTTCCCTCGATCGCGACTTGAATCTCGTTTCTCTTGATCTATAATGCCAAATTAATCTTATTTAATACAACATTCATCAAAACAGCATTTAATACAAACTTTGGAAAAATTACATTTTTGCCCCTAAACTTTTGCATAATTACACTTTTGCCCCTGGGCTCGGGAATTAAACTTCATCCCTTATTCTTATGTTTTATGACATGCTGATCATTTTTCCCTTCTATGGTAACATCAAATTCACACTCTAACATGTACTTATGACTATTAGGTATTTTTACCGATTAAGCTCTTTTACTCGTTTTTGCTTAAAACCGAGTAGTACAAGTTGCCTAACATAATTTAAAACCTCATTTTCTATCATAAAACACCAAAATACACAAATATCACCTATGGGTATTTTTCCAAATATGAACCCTAGGTTGAATTATTGCTAGCATAAGCTTAATCGAGCTACCGGGATTCCAAAAACGTAAAGAACATTAAAAACGGGGCTTGGAATCACTTACTATGGAGCTTGGAAGCTTGAAACAAACCATATCTATGGAGAACCCTTGAAATTTCGGCCTAATGAAGAAGATGGACAAAAATTGGCTTTTAATTTTGTTTTTAATTCATTTTAATAACTAAATGACCAAAATGCCCTTACTACTAAACTTTCCAAAAATTCCATCCATGTCCAATTTTTGTCCATAGACTTAGAAATTGGTTAAACTGCTATTTAAGACCTCCTCATTAATATTCCAAAACAATTTCATACTAAAAACTCCTAGAATGCAAGTTTTACAAATTATTCGATTTAGTCCCTAATTTCAATCTAAGCACTTTTGGCATAGGATTTCATCACGAAATTTTCACACAATCATGCAATCATATCATAAACATCAAAATAATTATAAAATAATTATCTCTATCTCAGATTTGTGGTCACGAAACCACTATTCTGATTAGGCCCTAATTCGGGATATTACATATTTAGAGTTTCTTCTTCCTTAATCTTTATTGTTGTTCTTATTATTCAACATGTTTGCAATTTTATTTGTTGTTTCTTCATTAACGATGATAGCTTAATTTTGTTTAGCTAGAATGATTACATAAATTTGATGAAGTTCATTTGTTTTATGTTCATGATGTTCTGTTCGTCAATTGTTCATGCTTCCAATTAAAATCATGCATGTATTTCATTCATTACAATGTGATTGAATGCATTAGAATTAGTTTATCCATCCTGACTAGATGGAAATTAATGGACGCAATAATTGGAAGGTACATGCTTAATTTAGATCCTGATCCGATTAATTAAAGGTTCATAATAACTCGATAGAGCTCTATCACCTTGCATAACTTTAGGGATGTGTGATTAAATTGTTTCAAACCTAACCTGTCCTTGTTACTTCACATAATCTCTAAGAAACCCTTATTTAAATATGATCATGGTGTATGCATGTTTTTCTAATTAAAAGATTTCGAAAGGACTTAATCCTGGTTTCAAAGTTAATGAAAGATCGAGTTGCCATGGAATATTTTCTGGAACATTGTGAACATGATGAAAATGAACCAAGTCAAATGTTGTAATTATTTTAGCCTATTCATATTATTTTTGTTGAAGCTTGTGAATTTGCTACTAAACTCACCTCATAAATTTTAATTATTCATTACACTTAAGTTAATTTTGCATCTAGTTATTTAGATCAATCACTTGAAATCATTGTGTTTTTTCTCACCAATTTGTAAAACTTTAATTTTGCAAAATATTGATTAACATATACAATCCCTGTAGAGACGATAACTCTTTTACTTACTTACTACTTGACAACGATCGTGTACATTTGCACAAACCTACGCGTTACAAGTTTTTGACACTGTTGTCGGGGACAGTTAATTTAATCATTATTTGTGAAATTATTTCTTACAATTTGGTTTATTTTTAAAAATTTTTATTCTTTATTTTTTGTAGTTTATTTTTCAGGTGTTTATGAGCATAGATTGTATCATCCATCTACTTCTTGTAGACCTTAAAATCGAATAATCATTTAAACAAAGAAGACAAGAAAGAATAGCCCAAAGACAAGCCATAGAAATGGTCCTTGAAAATTAAAATGATGTTCAAAAGAATGGATCTGCTAATGTTTGTAATCCAATCCTTATTGCTGATGATAAGGATCGAGCCATAAGACAATACGTTGTGCCACTTTTTAACTAACTAAATCTGGGAATTAGGAGACCGGAGATCAAGGTACCGTAATTTGAATTGAAGTCTGTGATGTTCTAGATGCTTCAAACAATGGCCAATTTAGTGGAATACCCATAAAAGATCCACACATTCACCTTAGACTATTCATGGAGGTGAGCAATTCCTTTAAGATAGCCGATGTGATTGAAGACACATTGAGACTGAAGTTGTTTTCATACTCATTGTGAGGTCGAGCATGAGCATGGATTAATTTGTTGCCACCTAATTCAATATCTACTTGGCAAGAATTAGCTAAACGCTTCCTGGGAAGGTATTTCTCATCTAGGAAAAATGTTAAGCTGCGAAATGAGATCACCACTGTTCAAAAATTAGATGATGAATCCTTATGCAATGTATGTTAAAGATTCAATGAGTTAACTCTATAGATTCCCTCACCACAGGATTCCGTATTCATCTAATTAGAGACATTTTATAATGGTTTTAACACACACAAAGGTTGATGGTAGATGCTTCTACAAATGGTGCTCTCTTATCGGAAGTCCTATAAGGAGGCTTACAAGATCATCGAGAGAACAGCTAGTAACAATTACCAGTGGCCAAAAAATTGAGCAACTTCAAGAAGACAAGTAGCCAGAGTGCATAAAGTAGATGCTCTCACTTCACTCTCAGCTTAGGTATCTTTTATCTCTTCAATGTTGAAAAATTTTACTAGTAATAGTTTTAATCAGTTGCAACTCAGCCACTGAGTCAATTCGATGTTGTTTCCTATGTATATTATGGGGATGGTTATTCTTTCAATAATTGTCCATCAAATCCCAAGTCTATTTATTATTTAGGGAATCAACACCAAAATAGAAATTAACAAAGACTATAGTCCAACTTCTATAATCCTTCATGGTAAAACCAACCAAACTTTTCTTAGAGTAACCGAGGAGCTGGATCGAATAAAAATTACATGCAACATAGAGCAAATCAACCTCTTGGGTTGAATCAACAAGTTCAGAACCCACCACAAGTTGAATCATCTAATATTTTAAAGAATTTGTTGAAGGCGTACATAGTGAAAGATGACGCTTAATCCAAAGTCAAGCAGCAACATTGAAAAATTTGGAAACCCAAATGGGTTAGTTAGCTACGAAACTTCGTAATAGAACGCAAGGAGCCTTGCCAAGTGCACGAAAAATCCAAAGGGCGTGAATAAGGAACACTGCAAGGTAGATGCTTTATGAAACAGAGGACTTTGGAACCCAAGGAAGTGGAGGTTGAAGAAGAGCCTACCAAGGAAAAGGAAAATCAACCAACAGTTGAAATTCCTACACTAGAAAAACCAGATGTTGCAGATTCTGAAGAGGTAAAATCTAAACTTGTAAATTCTGATAATCTAACATCTATGTTAGATACAGAGCCACAACCTCAAAAGAGTTTTCCAGTCCAAGCCAAAGTTCCACAAACTCCATATCCTCAAAGACTCTAGCAACATAAGGATACTCAATTTAAGAAAATTTTGTATGTGTTAAAATAGTTATGTATCAACATTCTATTGGTGGAAGCTTTTGAGCAAATTTCAAACTATGCAAAAGCTATGAAGGAATTTCTATCTAATAAGAAAAGGTTTAGAGAATTTGAAAATGTAGCACTGACTATAGAATGTAGCCTATTTCTTAAAAACATGTTGTCTCCTAAGTTGATGGATCCATGAAGTTTCACCATACCTTGCAATATTAGAGAATCCTATTGTGGCAAGGCTTTGTGTGATTTGGAATCAAATATCAACTTGATGCCTACGTCTGTGTTTAAACGATTATGTATTGGTAATGCCAGGCCGACTAAGTTACACTCCAACTAGTGGATCGATCTTTGGCATACCCAAAAGGAAATATCAAGGATGTCTTGGTACGTGTTCATAAATTCATATTTCCTACTGGCTTTATTATCTTATATTTTGAAGCAGATAAAGAAGTACCAATTATTCTAGAAAGGCCTTTATTGGCAATCAGCAAGATGATAATTGATGTACAAAAAGGTGAACTCACCATGTGGCTTCAAGATGAACACGCGACCTTTAATGTACTCAAGGCCATAAAATTTCCTGATGAGGATAAAGATTGTTCTGTTGTCTCCAAGATGGATTTATTGGTTCGTACAAAATTAGAATTCAATGATCCGTTGGAAGGTATTTCATCTGACTCTCCACATTAAAATAAGGAAAATACATGTTTGGCATTGTTGGAAGCCAAGTCGAAAGGATTTCAATTCAAAAGTACAATTTGAATCATTAGAGCTATCATCATATGAGTACAAGCAACCCAAACCATCAAGAGAAGAACCACCCGAGTTGAACTTAAAAGTGTTGAAAGGCACGAGAAGGGTAGCGAGTGGACTATTTCAAATATTCGAGGTAATAATCCTTCTTATTGTACCTATAGGTTATTAGATACTGAAAAAAGATCTATCAAAGGACAAAAGAGTTTGATTCAATCTCAAGTATTACATCTTAGGAAACTCGATTCTTAATGGGAAAAAAAGATCATTTATCCCACCAATGACATTCTGTAGTTGGGACCTGTACCAAAGAAAGAAGGTATTACAAATTTTGAGTTGATTCCATTAAGGATAATCACAGGGAGATAATTTTTTGTGAATGATAGAAAGTTGAGCAAAGTAACACAGAAAGACCATCTCTCTTTGCTATTCTTTGATAAAATGTTGAATATAATTGTTGGGCAACATTATCTCTTCTTTCTATATGGATATGATTGGAATGACAAATGGTCTTTTGACATCGCCTTAGTCAATGACGATCACCAATAACATTGAGGGAGCTCTCTTTCTCTATCGTTAATTTATTTTCAGTTTTTTTTCTCTCATTTGAATAAATGGCATGCTTAGAAATTATTTTTCTTAAATTAGTACTTAAATTAATTTTTTCTAAGAAGATTGGAACTTAAGCTGGACAATTTATAAGCCCTCCAACCTTTCTTGGGAATTTAATTTGATGTAATTTTTTGAGAAGAAATTTCCTAAGTAGCCCAAAAGGAAATTTTCATTTTCATTTTCATTTACAATTTTAATTTTATTATTTTGTATTTAATAAGTGGGTCAAGTTTACCCAAGTACTAATCAGTTCATTTTTCTGGTTTAGTTTAATTCTTCAGTACATAAAATAATTACAGTGTGGGCTAAGTGCCCAAAATAGTGAAGAGGAGGAAAATACCCCCTCATTGTCGTCCATAAACCCCCTAAAACCCTAAATTTTTTCCACCACATTTTCCCTCCATACCTTGCTTCCCAAGTCACTAATTTAGCTAAAATTTGCCCTAATCTATCACCATATAAATCCCTTAACATCATCATAACTTTCACATCACCTAAACAATTAGCCTTCATCCTAAACCTACATATTTTTCTTCTCATAGCCGTCGAATTTAGGTCTCAAAAGCTTCTCCCCAATTTTTCTTTCTTGTTGCATGCCCCTACTCGTGTTGCCGTAAACCCTTCACCGAGCACCCTTTCTGCCGCAACAACCACCGTGACATATCCCATCGCCACCACAATCCTCTTGCCACCGCAACTTCATCATTGTCTCAATCTCTTTGCCACTGCAACATCCACCTCAAAAAGCTAAAAGTCTTCATTTCATTAGGGGAAAGTTACCAGGTCTCGTAAAAGAACTAAGTCTTCCAAAACTTCTGCTAAAAATCCAATTGTGATTCAAGATGAGGAAGTAAGAGAAATATTTGATTCCATCTTCAAAAATCAATCCATGATGCTAGAAAAAGGTTTCAATTTAGAGACCAATGACACTATGATTATTCCTTTGTCAATTCAAAAAACAATTGATGCCTTAAATTGGAATAAATTATGTGATGCACGATCAATGCGTTAAGAGGAATTAGCACAAAAGTTCTATGTCAATTTGACCAAACCAAATGTTAATAAGGTTCTTGTTCGTAAAAAAGAAGGTGCCTCTTACTTCTATGTTCATCAATGATTTGTTTAACTTACCTGATATTGAAGAAGATGAGTACTCTGCCATGATGACAAATATTAATTGGGATTTTCTTCGACAAGTACTTAATGTTGTTACAAATCCGGGATCCTAATGGATATAAGGAAGTATGGCATTTATTCTTCTTAAAGGGAGTATTTAAACCTAGTGGCTAAGGTATGGTTCGACTTTTTTTTATATAGCTTTATGCTATCTCACATAGTTCCACCATCTCGATGGAACGAATGTTTTTTTTATATGCAATTATGACAGAAAGGTCTATCAATGTTGGGAAAATTATTCTCAAGGAAATTAAAGATTGTGCTAGGAAAAAGGCAGGAAATGCTCATTTTCCATCATTGATTACTTCACTTTGCTTGAGTGCCCAAGTGTCAAAAGCAAACTTGAAGGGCTATTATATTTAAGGTTGCATAACAAGACATGATCTTCAGAGGTTAATGGAGAATGTTGAACTACTGAACCAAATTGAGCCAAATAAACCGAACGAACTAGAATTTGATGAGTCGTCAACCAAATCTTAATCAAAATTTGACTCGATAAATGAAACAGAAGAGGCAGAATCAAAGGGGAACCAAACAGTCCTGAACCAAGGATAGAACAAAATGTTGTTGAACTAGTGGAGCCAAGTGTTAATCCTAAGTTGATCGTTCCAATGTCCACTTCTTCAAACACTGTGAAGAATTTTAGAATTTTCAATTATGATGGATATGTGAAAATTCATGCATAACCAACAGCAAGCTTATTGGAGATATGCAAAAATTAGAGATGATTTTATACGAAATACTTTTAAGAATATATCTAACTATTTTTTTTCTTGAGTTTCCAGATCATATCTTCAAGACATGGCAAGAAGAGATCGTGGGATCAAGTGAGACTAAGAAGGCAAAGGAGAAAGACATGGAAGATGACACGAATTAAAAAGTGGAAATTTCTTTTTCTTAGTACTTATTTTTAGGCATTTATATTTTTCTTTTCATAGTTAGTATTTTTCTTTCACACAATAAGTAGGAAATTACAAACATGAATAAATTAAGCTCAATGTTTCTTCTCTAATAGAAAGCGAAGTAATGTGGTAATGTGAATGAACATGTCTAGGATTGGATTGTTAGGAAAGACTTGATACTTAAGTAGTCTTCATGACTCACCTCTCTTTTCTTGCAATCCTACCTGGTGTTCAGTTCACATTCATGGGGTGAATTTTGTCTCAATTGATAGGGAAACTTTGTTGAATAGTGAATGTTATATATGACCTGGAAAAACATGCACTCTATGACTTATATTAGCATTTTTCTTCACTTAGTAAAAAATTTTAAAATAAAGTTTGCATATGAGTGATTTATCAATAAAAAGAGTTTGTGAGCATAACTTTGTTGACGTATGATTATGTGTAAAAGTTTATTCTGCTTAAACTTATTGTAAGATTGCCTTATCTCAATTTTTCTTTGCATTACTCAGGACGAGTAATGGATTAAGTTTGGGCTGTGTAAACTCTAAATTATATAGATTTTTTATAGTTATTTATGGCATCTTTTTCCTTAAAAAATTATGTTAATCCAAAATATTTGATATTTAATTGGCTGAATTTTGTTTACATTGAGAAAATGGGCATGGTTTAGTAAAGTATGCAATTTTATGCTTTTATGTATTAAATTTTTGCATAATTTAATTATTTCATGTGACATAATAACTTACTTTATTTAATTGTTGCAGTGGAACCATGGAATTAATAAGTTGAGAAGCTTATTTATTAATTATATAGGGACATGAGCTCTATTTCACCTTAGTTGTACGACACAGGCAAGCAAATTTGAGTCAAGAGAAAGTCACTTTGATCCAATTAAAGTAGATTTAATTGAATAGCAAGTCTGACAATTATTTAGGTTACAAAACTGTCCAAGTAAGGGGAAAGAAGCCCAATTCGGCAAGGGCGTATGAGCAGCCCAAATTAGCTTTTGGAAGATTTATTCAGAGGTCCTTACACTTGTAAAACAATAAAAAATCAGCTCCCAAAAAACACCCAAGAAACTGTCCAACCCTTGCCTGATTCATGCATGAATCAAGAAACCATCAACCTCCCTCTCCACATTTTATGGTCGGCCAAGTGAAAGAGATATTCAATAGGTGGTTCGGCTATTTTTAGCAAACCTTTAAGCATCCTTTCAAGTATAAATAGGCCTTCCATTTCACAACATCAAGCATCCCTCACTTCATATTCTATCATCTTTTCTCTCATCTACTTTTCTCTCCCTCTCACCCATAAACCATCCATTTTCCCCTTCCATTTAGCTAGAAATTCCTTGAGAAAATTCTCTCTTGGCTAACCACCTTGAGGACCATTTTGCAAAGGAGTAATTATGAGGATAAGAGGAAGCCACCGCGATAAATTTCTAGAGGATTGCCGAAATTATTGATCGTGATTTTCCCATGATAAGTTTTATAAATTTATAATGAATCATTCTTGAACTAACTATTATCACGACGTAGGCAAGTGTACCTATCGAATAGTGGTATAGCTTTAGCAAGACTGGATTGTCGAACCCAAAGGACTAGGAGTACTAGTAATGACCATCTTCTTATTACCTAGCCGAAGAAAAGAGATTTGTTTTAACTGATTAATTAATTAAACTAAGAACTTGCAAAAAATAGAAGCTGGGAAATTACTTTTCGAGAAGCGATTGATTGAGATAATACCTAAGGAAAATCCACCTAGACTTTCACTTGTTATTCTGGCTCCGAACAGGACGATTTATTCATTTAACTTATTCTGTAGAAATCCCTACTGTATATTATTATGCCTCTCGAGACTAACAACATCTAATCCCTAGGTTGAATAACCGAGAGTTATCTCTAATTAACACCCTAAGGTTGCATTAACTCGACCTATGGATCCCCTTATTAGGTTTCACCCTAATCTGGCAAAATCTTGTCACCCTATCTCTAGGTGCGCAATCAACTCCGCTTAATTATGACAAAGTTACTCCTAGTCAGGGTCTATTCCTCCTCCAACTAAGAGTAGTAACTTGAAGTGATATCCTGAAATACCAAAACAAGAATTAAGAACATATAATTAAGAACAAGTCAAATATTTATCATACGATTCAGAAATAATAACAAGGTTTCATCATAGGTTTCATCCCCCATAGGTATTTAGGGGTTTAGTTCATAGCTAAACAAGAAAATATCTCAGAATAATAATAAATACAAAACAATAAGAAGACCCAAAACTCCTGAAAGGGAAGTTGAGGAGAGATCTTCAGTCTTGATAATGGCTCCAGCTTCTAAGATGGATCAATCGGCTTCCTTGAAGTAATTCCTTACTCCCTCTTCTCCGTCTCCTCTCTCTTCCTCTTTTAGGGTGTATTTATAGGCTTTGGAATGCCTAAGAACCCTCAAAAATGGCCTTTTTCGAATTGGACTCAACTTGGGCTCGGCAGGGATAGGCCCGTGTGACATGCCTGTATGCGATAACTTTACGCCGTGTTCGAGGTACACGGGCGTGTGTTATACCAGTGTGAATCATGCTTCAATTCTGCCAAATTGACACGGCCGTGTGATCTGCCCGTGTGAGGAGCTCCAGGCCATGTTGATTTCGTGCTTTGTCCCATTTTCTCAGTTTTCGGCCCGTTTCTCGTTCCTTTCATTCTCCTATGCCTACCTGAGAATAAAACATGAAATTAAGACATTAGGAGTATCAAATTCACCAAATCTATGGAGAAATCATTCATAAAAGACGTTAAGCATGGGTTATAAATATGTATAAATTATGATTTATCAAATACCCCCACACTTAAGCGTTTGCTTGTCCTCAAGCAAAATTCTCGAATCACAATTAAAATTTCCTTTTTATCAACTTATAATTCCTATCAATATTATCTTAAACCATCTCATAAGTAATTGTACATTGTGAATTCAACTAAAAGAACATTAGAGCTTCAAACATTCTAAATTGAGTATTTTAATCATGAAAAACTTAGGTATCTCCCCTCCTCTAAGTAGTTATCATTGATTTGGAACCTCACAGAGTTTAACATCCTCACTAAAGATTCACTCAAATCACTTGAAGTGTTTAAGGACAATGAAATTAGCACTCATCAGTCAATATGAAAAGTTATTACCATAGGCTTGCATAAAAATCAAATCTCCACCACTATAAATCGAGATGATACATCAATCCAAAGGTCTTTAAAGGGTTGTAACGAGGTTTGGTTAGGGGGTATGGTCACAGGCTGAAAGAAAGGGTCAGAATCGAGATTGACTTGAAAAATTACTTAACTAGAAAAATATTTAATCATCACTTGTGTACAACTGAGACTTACAAGCAAAAGATAACTACTGACATGTATACATGGTTTTTTTTTTTAAGAACAAGTCAAATAATCTTAAATTAACTATTAATAACAAGACATAGTTAAGCAATTTATTCAAATCAATTCTTGACAAAAAAAAATAGGGATCAAATTAATTTAAGGGGATTTCAACAATAATGGGTTAATGGTTAATATCGAGGGTGATACAAGGAATGGCTTGTTAGGCTCAAAGGGGTTCACTAAATGTTAATCGTGGAGGTAGGCTTTTCGTGGTATGAGTGGGTTAATCCTAAGTGCCTCTATCATTTTGATATATCAAATCAAATAGTGTGGTTTTGACATGCATAATCAGGCAAGTTCTAGAATAACAATTCAATATTGGCACACTCAAAGCAATAATAAAAGTGAGCATGAAAGAATTAATAGATGCTCAAAAGGCTCAAAAATCTCACAAAAATTATGGCTTTTTGATGTTACAATCTGTGGGATTCAATTCAAGATAATACCTATATTTGGGGAAACAACCTAAAATTTTTAATTCTTAAAAATCAACTTATCATGCTTGATTTTCTAGTGTCTTAGAGTTTAACAATCAATGCATGAATGCCTATGTTTTAATTCAAGATATATCAATCAAAATTATCAGTCAATCAAAATTCAACTTAAACATGATATCAAGAGAACAAAGCACTATTCAGGGATTTTCAGATAATGAAATGATTACCCCCCACACTTAAGATGTACATTGCCCTCAATGTACAAGGTTAGATATATAAGAAAATATAAAATCATAAGATAGGGAAAGAATTGAAACTTCCTGAGTACTGAATGAATGTCCTGGGTTGGCGAAAGCAAGAATTGATAATAAAACTTGAGATAAGGCCTGATTCGAAGGAAGAAATAACCTGATCATAATCATAAAGGTGAGCCGCGTTTTAAAAATACGTGAATAAATTAAAAGGAACTAAGAATAATAATAAAAATAAGGGAAATAGTCTAATTTTATTAGTGGCACGGTCGTCTCACACGCCCGTGTGGTTCGTGTCCAGCACGTGTTTGTCGCGAGTTGAGAGTTCGTCACTCGGTTTGACGACACGGCCATGTGTCTTGGCCGTGTGGCTTTATAATCGTAACGCACGACCATGTGCAATATGGCTTGCTTCTCCCACCCCCGTGTACCTATGCGCATGCCCGTGTTGTTTGGCAGTGTCGACCACTGGTGATAGGCACAAGCGTGTCGCATGCCCGTGCTAACTTCTCGTTTCAACCACAGTCCTAAGGCACGGGTGTGTCGCACACCCGTGTTATTTTGGCAGGTTCACCCACGGCCGTGGGGGTTTATCGTCACCCG
Source organism: Gossypium anomalum (assembly GCA_025698475.1). Classification (NCBI taxonomy): domain Eukaryota; kingdom Viridiplantae; phylum Streptophyta; class Magnoliopsida; order Malvales; family Malvaceae; genus Gossypium; species Gossypium anomalum. The sequence continues at coordinate 50,526,346 of CM046963.1, forward strand.
TGTTTTGGGAAAATCTTTCCCTATTTCCACACGGTCTTACACACGCCCATGTGCTTGGCCGTGTCCCTGTGGTAAACCTGTTTTCAAGAGCTCTGTTAGTCATGGCAAGTGTTAAACACTAAAATTTAAAGAATTTAGTGCAATTAGTGCTCGGGCTGCCTCCCGAGAAGCGCTTATTTATAGTCTAAGCTCGACTTACCTCTTTGTTGAATGGTCAAGGTTGTTTAAGGAGTTCGTACTCCTCATTCCTACTATCATTCTTATCAAAATAAAGCTTTAGTCAGGAATTGTTTACCTTAAAAATGTCAAACTTGGGATGACTTACCTCCACAATATCGAACGGGAAAATACTAAGTACCATAAGAAGGGTTTCTTCATCTAGGTTGGGAGTGACAATGTGAGGGTTTGCGACATCTAATAAGACTTGATCTCTAACCTTAAGTTGATTTGGAGAGGTATCGAGCTTGTTTTGGCATAATTTCAGTTTATTGGGTGTTCTCGGTTTATGTGCTCGCCATTCGTCTAGCTCCTCTATTTGTAGCCTTCATTCTTCATGAATGGGTCCTCTATTGTTGTTGGAACATGGCTCGTGTACTTCTTTCAAACTTAATTTCTGCACAGTGGATTGTGTCATATTATCAGTTTTAGTAGGATGGTGTGGATCATTACCTTCCATGTTCGACGTGATGCTAGAATTACGAGCTTGAAGGGTGATCGTTTCGTCTCCCACGCGAAGTGTAAGGTCACCTGTGCCAACATCAATAATTGTTTTAGCAGTTGCTAAAAAGGGCCTCCCTAAAATCAAAGGGGTGTTGGTCTCCTCCTCTATGTCTAAAACAACAAAATCAACGGGAAATATGAATTTATCCACTTTCACTAGTACATATTCAATCATACCCCTAGGAAATCTTATAGTTTTATCTACCAATTGAATGCTCATCCTAGTTTGTTTAGGTTTCCCAAGACGTAGTTGCTTAAACATTTTGTAAGGCATGACATTGATACTTGCCCCTAAATCAGCTAATGCATTATTCACATCTAAGCTACTAATTAAGCAGGGAATTTTAAAACTCCCTGGATCTTTCAATTTGTTAGGTAACTTATTCTGTAGAATAGCTGAGCAAACCACGTTTAGCTCCACATGCGATACTTCATCCAACTTCCGTTTGTTTGCTAAAAGCTCTCTTAAAAATTTCATTGCATTTGGCATCTATGACAGAGCTTCAATAAACGGTAAGTTAATATGTAATTTTTTCAAAAGTTTAAGGAATTTACCAAATTGTTCATCTGAGCGGTCTTTTCTGTTCGCGTTAGGGTATGGTACACGAGGTTTGTATTCTACGTTCACTATTTTATTATGACTCACCTCACCATCACATTTGCTTTCCATATCTTCTTACCTTGGTTCTGGCTTAGTCTCAATGCATCTTTCTTGAGCATCAATTGCATTGAGCTGTTCCCTTGGGTTTAGTTCAGTATTACTTGGCAAACTACCTTGTGGTCGTTCAGAAATTAATTTGGATAGCTGACCTATCTAAGTTTCGAGTCCTTGAATTGATGCTTGTTGATTTTTGAGTGCTATCTCGGTATTCTGGAAATGAGTTTCTGACACCGAGATGAATTTGGATAGCATCTCCTCAAGGTTCGGCTTCTTTTCTTGTTGATAAGGTGGCTATTAAAAACCTTGAGGATTCTGTGGCCTTTGATTTCCTTGACCGCCCCAAGAGAAATTTGGGTGGTTCTTCCAACCTGCATTATAAGTATTACTATATGAGTTATTTTGAGATCTAAAATTATTGTTACCCATATAGTTGACTTGTTCCACTTCAGTTGTAGGATTGAATGGTGGGTATTCTGTAAGCACACCTCCTTCACTTGAATTACACCTCATCGTTGGATGTACCTGCGTAGAACCAAGTAAACCATCAATTTTCTTATTCAGAAGTTCTACCTGATTTGACAACATAGTGACCGAATCGACGTTATAAACGCCTGTTGTTTTTGTTGGGTTAGTCCTCATGACTTGCCACTGATAGTTATTCAGTGACATTTCTTGAATAAATTCAGAAGCCTATTCAGGTGTTTTGTTATTGATGGTCCCACCAGCAGCTGCATCAATCATTTGTCTTGTCGAAGGGTTCACACCATTGTAGAATGTTTGAACTTGCAGCCATAGAGGTAATCCATGGTGTGGGCACCTTCGCAAAAGGTCCTTGTATCTCTCCCATGCATCGTAAAGTGTTTCTAAGTCCATGTGCACAAAAGAAGATATATCATTACGCAACTTAGCTGTTTTTGCCGGTGGAAAATATTTTAATAAAAATTTTTCGGTCATTTGTTCCCAAGTGGTAATGGACCATCGTGATAGTGAGTTCAACCATTGTTTAGCTTTATTCCTCAGTGAAAAAGGGAATAACCGAAGGTGAATGGCATCATCAAAAACACCATTAATTTTGAAAGTGTCGCACAGTTCTAGGAAATTTGCCAAGTGAGTGTTGGGGTTCTCATCCTGCAAACCATCAAACTGAACAAATTGCTGTATCATTTGAATCGTGTTAGGTTTTAGTTCAAAATTATTTGCAGCAATAGCAGGCCTAAATATACTTGACTCAGTTCCTATAAAATTAGGTTTAGCATAATCATACATAGTACGAGGAGCAGGATTCTGATTTGCTAATTCAACGGGTATGGCTGGAGGTAGTGGATTGTCCTGATTTTCATCCATCTCCTCAGTTGTAGTTGAGATACCATCCTCTTGCTCTTCTTCTGTGTTTCTTAAGCTGTGCCCAATTTCTTGTCGGTTTCTACGAGCTGTACGATTAATTTCCTCGTCAAAAAGCAATGGTCCTGACGGGTTTCTTCTAGTCATAAACTACAAGAACCTGCCAGGAGAAAAAGAAAGAAAATTAGTAAAATTAAAGTTAAATTGCAAGGAAATAAATGGCTAAAGTAATAAAAATTGAGCGTTCCTAATATCTTAGTCCCCGGCAACGGCGCCTAAAACTTAATCATGATTTTCCCGTGATAAGTTTTATAAATTTATAATGAATCATTCTTGAAACTAACTATTATCACAACGTAGGCAAGTGTACCTATCAAACAGTAGTATAGCTTTAGCAAGACCGGATTGTCGAACCCAAAGGACTAGGAGTACTAGTAATGACTGTCTTCTTATTATCTAGCCGAAGAAAAGAGATTTGTTTTAACTGACTAATTAATTAAACTAAGAACTTGCAGAAAATAGAAGTTGGGAAATTACTTTTGGAGAAGCGATTGATTGAGACAATACTTAAGGAAAATCCACCTAGACTTTCACTTGTTATTCTGGCTCCAAACCGGACAATTTATTCATTTAACTTATTCCGTAGAAATCCCTACTTATATTATTATCCCTCTCGAGACTAACAACGTCTAATCCCTAGGTTGAATAACCGAGAGTTATCTCTAATTAACACCCTAAGGTTGCATTAACTCGATCTATGGATTCCCTTATTAGGTTTCACCCTAATCCGGCAAAATCTTGTCACCCTATGTCTAGGCGCGCAATCAACTCTGCTTAATTATGACAAAGTTACTCCTAGTCAGGGTCTATTCCTCCTCCAACTAAGAGTAGTAACTTGAAGTGATATTCTAAAATACCAAAACAAGAATTAAGAACACATAATTAAGAACAAGTCAAATATTTATCATACGATTCAGAAATAATAACAAGGTTTCTTTATAGGTTTCATCCCCCTTAGGTATTTAGGGGTTTAGTTCATAACTAAACAAGAAAACATCTCAGAATAATAATAAATACAAAACAATAAGAAAACCCAAAACTCCTGAAAGGGAAGTTGAGAAGAGATATTCAGTCTTGATAATGGCTCCGGCTTCTGACATGGATCAATTGGCTTCCTTGGAGTAATTCCTTACTCCCTATTCTTCGTTTCCTCTCTCTTCCTCTTTTAAGGTGTATTCATAGGCTTTGGAATGCCTAAGAACCCTCAAAAGTGGCCTTTTCTGAATTAGACTCAACTTGGGCTCAACAGGGACACGCCCGTGTACAATAACTTTAGGCCATGTTCGAGGTACACGGGCATGTATTATACCCGTGTAAATCGTACTTCAATTCTGGCGAATTGACACGGCCGTGTGATCTGCCCGTGTGAGGAGCTCCAGGCCGTGTTGATTTCGTGCTTTGGCCCATTTTCTCCATTTTCGGCCCGTTTCTCGTTCCTTTCATTCTCCTATGCCTACTGAGAATAAAACATGAAATTAAGATATTAGGAGTATCGAATTCACCAAATCAAAGGAGAAATCATTCATAAAAGGCGTTAAGCATAGGTTATAAATATGTATAAATTACGGTTTATCAATTATTCAGAGTTTCTTCTTCTTTAATATTTATTGTTGTTCTTGTTATTCAACATGTTTGCAATTGATTTTTTATTTTTTCATTAACAACGATAGCTTAATTTTCATTTAGCTAGAATGATTACATAAATTTGATGAAGTTTATTTGATTTATGTTCATGATGTTCTGTTCTTCAATCATGCATGTATTTCATTCATTAAAATATGATTGAATGCATTAGAATTAGTTGATTGGTCTTGACCAGATGGAAATTAATGGATGCAATAATTGGAAGGTGCATGCTTAATTTAGATCCTGATCCGATTAAATTAAAGGTTCGTAATAACTCGGGAGAGCTCTATTGCCTTGCATAACTTTAGGGATGTGTGATCAAATTGTTTTAAACCTAATCCATCCTTGTTACTTTACATAAACTCTAAGAAACCCTTAGTTAAATATGATCATGGTAGTATGCATGTTTTTCTGAATAAAATATTTCGAAAGGACTTAATTCTGGTTTCAAAGTCAATGAAAGATCGAGTTGCCATGGAATATGTAACAACCTGTTTTTAGTCAAATCAGAACAGTGGTTTCAGGACCACAAATATGAAGTCAAAATAATTATTTTATTAATATTTTAATGTCTACGACATGAATATATGATTGTGTGAAAATTTCGTTAAGAAATTTTATTGTTTGAATGATTAATTTGATAAAAAGAACTAAATCGCATAAAGTGGAAAAGTTATGTTCTAATAGTTAAAGGTGTCTAATAGCTATGGAATCTTAAAGTTAAGGTCCTTAAGTGGTAATTAGACCATTATAAACGTTAGTGTACATTCTTGGACATATATTAAGTGTTTTAAGTGATTAATTAATAAGGTTAATTTTGTAATTTTGTAAATAATGGTAATTAAAAACAAATAAAATAAAGTATCATCTGTTCTTCTTCATGTTTCAACCAAAACTAGGGCAAAGAAACACCATTTTTCATCTTCTTCATTCGGCCAAGGCATTTGTGCTCAATTAGGTACGATTTTTGTTCCGTTTTTAATGATTTTTACGTTTTTGAGATCGTTGCAACTTAGTCTAGCTAGCCAGGGACTATTTTGCAAAACTTTTAAAGGTTTAGAGTTTTGCCATTGATGAATCTATGTGTGTTTTGATGTTTGATGATAGAAAATGCATGTTTGTTGTTAGGTAAACAACATTTGCTAAGTGATTTTTAGTAAAATGTCCAAATAGGGATTAATTTGTGAAATGTTCAAATTTGGTGGCTAAATTGTGAAATAAATGAAAAAAATAGACTGCGAGGGACCTAATTGAAATTCGGCTAGAATGGGTTTTAATTGAATTTCAAGAATTTGTGATTTCATGAAATAAGGACTAAACTATAAAAATGTTAAAATATTAGGGGTAAAAGTGTAAAGTGGCATTAAAGTGTATTTTGGAATAAATTGAATAGAGAGATTATTAAATAAGCTAAACTTGATATTATATATGTAACACCCCTAACCCTTAACCGTTGCTGGACTAGGATTATGAGGTATTACCGATCAATACACATCATTTAATATACATATTTCATACAAATTCCATTCATACAAACATATTGTCCTTTTTTAAGGGCCTACAAAGCCTTAAACATGCTTTAGAAGTGATTCGAGACTAAACCGATAACATATGAAAATTTTGGAGACTTAGAAAAATTTCAACATTTCAAGTGTCACACGCCCGTGTGAACAGGCTGTGTGCCTCACACAGCTAGTAGACAAGTCTGTGTCTTATACCGTGTGGAAACAGGGTATACATACTGACTTTTATCACACGGCTGAGGACACGCCCGTGTGCCAGGCCATGTGAAAACTAGAGAGTATACTGACTTGGGTCACATGGCCAACCACACGCCCGTATGTCTAGCCCGTGTGCCCTTCGAAGTGGCCACACTCGCTCGTGTGTTAGGTCGTGCCAAACCTGTAGGGTATACTGACTTATGCAACACGGCCAAGTCACACGCCCGTGTGTTAGGTCGTGTGCCATTTAAGGGGTATACTGACTTGTACCACACGGTCGGTCACACGTCCGTGTGTGAGACTGTGTGGAGCATACTGACTTCAATTCAATTTCAACACCAGGGGACACATGGCCGTGTACTTAATCGTGTGTCACACACGGCTGAGACACACGCCCGTGTCCCTGCCCGTGTGGACAAAAATAGGCTATTTGTAAAGCCATTTTGCCACAGTATTTTTATAAGCATACACAAGTATAAATGAAAACGTTTCATAACCCAATAGACAACCATTGCATAACATTTCATACACATAAATACCAATACAACTTAGCACTCAAATACCTAATTAACATCCTGCATTATCCATTCAAATGTCAACTACAAATCAAGATGTTATTTTCACATTTTCATTCCATCTATTTCTTGCCAAAACATACCATAACTGAACACTTATACACAACCAAAACATAGTACCAAAATAAGCCAAATCACATGGCTTAACTTATACACAAATTATACGAAAAACATAATTCTCAAGTAACCATAACTATCACCATTTAAACTAGCCTATACATGCCATATTTACAAATATCCACAAATTCAAAAGTATCAATCAGCAATTGGATAGTGTGATGAAAAACTCCGACTTGTCCAAAACAAGTGACCTAACAAACCTCTATAAAACATAGAAAAAGAAACAAAGTAAGCTTTATAGCTTAGTAAGCCCATATAATTCAGAATTAAACTTCCCATTTATACCAAATCAAGATAAATAAATAAGGTAAACTCATTACAATTTCCAAATACCTAAAACAAGCATTCATCTATAAGTTAGTCATATTAATACATGAATTCATCCATTGTCACAATTCAATACTCAATATATATTGTATTCAACATTTTATTCTCAATCATATAATCAATAATTCATTCAGTAACAGTACTCATCCATATAAACAGTATTTATGCCCGTTGAACCTATTTAAACTTCAAAGGATACTCAGGTGATATACATCAGTAATCCGTCAATTCTTTATCATTTCTGCTCTTTCAAGCCATGATCGGTAAGCTTCTCCTGAACTGATGAACAATAAGCTCTATTGAGCTGAAACAGTAAGCTCTGACAAGCTGAACAGTAAGCTCATATGAGCTGAAAGCAGTAAGCTCTTACGAGTTGATATATCAGTAAGCTCATACGAGCTGTGGTGATCTGCAACAAATGCAGGAGCTCAACCAAAACAGTAACCTTAGTGACCTGTCACTCGTATCCTACTAATTCATACAGTTCAAATGGGGCTCGATAACCATTAATCTATATTAATTAAGCACTCATATTCGAAGTATATCAATTCCTCAATCATATACATACATTTCAAATAAATACAAGTATTTAAAAGTTCAATTCTAATTATACGAACTTATCTCGTATCGTTCGGATAAAAACTATCGGCTATTCGTCAAGCTTCTCTTTTCCCCGATCTAAACTTGATCTCAACTTATCTTGATCTATATATTATCAAATTCAGTACATTTAGCAATTTAGTCCATAATTCACATTTTGGCAAATTTACACATTTGCCACTATAGTTTCATATTATTTACAATTTAGTCCTTTTCACATAAAATTGCAAATTCATACAATTTAGTATTACCCATGCTTAGCTGAATTTCATCAGGACTCCTAGTAGCCCATATCTTTCATTATTTCACCTTTTAACCACCACATTTTACATTTTCACAATTTAATCCCTTTTTTGCATTTTTGTCAAAAATCACTTTACAAAACTAGTTTAACTATTAACAAATATTCAAAATCCATCATCAAACATCCAATTACTCAAACATTCAACAATGGCAACATGAAAAATCTTTGACCATTTTGAAATCTAAGGTACGGGCTAGCTAGACTACGAAGCAACGATCTCAAAAACGTAAAAATCATTAAAAATCGATCCAAAAACATACCTTAATCTAGCCATCAAAGTAGCTGAATGTTCAAAATTTTTTAATATCTTTCTCAAGCTTTAGTTTCGGTGGAAAAGATGAACAGTTGCATGCATTTTCATGTTTTGTTTTAGTTAATTAATCATAATACCCATTTTACTATTTTAACCTTTGTAATTAAACATAAAAATCATGCAATTTAAGTCCATTATAGTCCACTCATGTTATTAGTGGGATAATTTCAAACCAAGTACTCATACATTTTAATTTTATAGCTACTTAATAAATTTAAACAATAGAACTCAACTTTTACACGTTACGCGATTTAGTCCTTTTTACCGAATTAAGCATTTAAACGGTGAAATTTCTTAACGAAAATTTTCACACAATAATTCTATCATGCTGTAAACTTTAATAAAATAATAAAATAAATATTTTGACCTCGAATTTGTGGTCCTAAAACCACTATTCCAATTTGACTCAAAAACAGGTTGTTACAAATCTCCCCCTTTAGGGATTTTCGTTCTCGAAAATCTTACCAGTAAATAGATTAGGGTACTGTTTTCACATAGCTTCCTCAGGTTCCCACGTAGCTTCCTCGATCCCACGTTTATGCCAAAGAACCTTTACTAAAGTTATGCGTTTATTTCTCAATTCTTTAATTTCACGAGCTAAAATCTTGATCGGTTCTTCGCTATACGTCAAATCGGCCTGTATCTCAACATCTATTAAAGAAATCTCATGTGACAGATCAGATCTGTATCTAGATAGCATAGAAACATGAAAAACATTATGGATCTTTTCAAGTTCTGATGCTAAAGCTAGCCGATGTGTTGCAGGCCCTATTCTTCCAATAATCTCATACGGCCTGATGAATAGCGAACTTAACTTTCCTTTAAGGCAGAATCGAAGAACCTTTTTCCACGGTGACACTTTTAGAAACACTCTGTCTCTGACTTGAAATTCAATTTCTCTACATTTCAAATCTACATAGGATTTCTGTCAATCTGAAGTTGCTTTTAAACTGTCGCAAATTGTTTTCAATTTTTCTTCAATTTCTCTGATCAATTCAACCCCGTGAATCTTTTTCTCACTCAATTCAGTCCAGTATAGTAGAGTTCGACATTTATGACCATATAAAGCTTCGTACAGTGCCATCTTTATACTTGTTTGAAAACTATTGTTATACAGGAATTCAATCAACGATAAGTATTTTTCCCAACTGCCCTCAAACTCTAAAATACAACATCTCAACATGTCTTCGAGAATCTGAATAAATATCTCAGTCTGACCGTCAACCTTAGGATGGAAAGCAGTATTGAAATTCAACTTTGTTCCCGGAGCTTCTTGCAATTTCTTCCAGAATCACGACGTAAATCTCGGATCTCTATCAGAAATAATAGATAGTGGCACTTCATGTAATCGAACAACCTCAGAAATGTACAATTCAGCTAATCTGTCAAGTGAGTAATCCGTACGTACCGGTATGAAATGAGCAGATTTCGTTAGTCGATCAACGACAACCCAGATAACATCTTTCTTTTTCAGAGTTAGGGGCAATCCCAACACAAAATCCATTGTAATTTTATTCCATTTCCACTCAAGAATCATAACATGCTATAGTAATCCCGATGGTACCTAATGTTCAACTTTGACTTGTTAACAAATCAAACATTTGGAAATAAATTCTGAGATATCTCGTTTCATGCCTTGCCACTAGTAAAACAGTTCAGATCATTGTGTAACAACCCGGTTTAGACCCTATTCGGAACAGTGGTTTTGAGACCACAAATCTAAGCCAAAAAAATATTTTAATATTTTTTTTGGTGTCTACAGTATGTTAATTTAAATGTGTGAAATTTTTGTGATTTAATTTTATCGTTTGAGTGTTTGATTTGATTAAAAGGACTTAATAGCGTAAAATGTAAAAGTGGCTAGCTAATTGTGTAAGTGCTAAATTATTATTGTTTTTAGAATTTTGGGTCCTTAAAAGGAAATTAGGCCATTAAAGGGTAGCATGGACGATTTTGGGTTTATAATATATGGTTTACTTATTAAATTATAAAGGTTAGTTTTGAAAATTAGTAATATAAGTTAATATAATAAAACATAATTAAAATAGCCATGCATGTGCATCTTATTTTGGCCGAAACTCAAAGAAAATAAAGCTTTTGAAAGCTTTAAACATTTGACTTGATTCAAGGTTAGTTTTTTTTTTTTTGATAATTTTTACATTTTTAAGATCGTTGCTTCGAGTACTAGCTATCCCATGCTTGAATTTTTGAATTTGATGATGTATTCATGAATTGCCATTGTTGATAGCTTGATGATTTTTGTGTTTGGTGATGCAAAATAAATATATGTTGTTAGATTGTCAAGTTTAATTAAGTGGTTTTTTATAAAAATGTCTATTTAGGACTAAATTGTAAAATTTGCAAATTAAGGGGTCAAAATGTAAAATAAATGAAACATAAACATATAGGCTTATATGGAGGGGTAAACTTAACATGGGTGTAGTCAAATTTTGAATATTTTGTGTTTTGTGAAATAAGGACTAAATTGTAAAAAATGTGAAATGTTAGGGGTAAAAATGTAATTTGCCCATTTATGTGTTTTTGGATAAATTTTATTGAATATTGGATTAAATAATTTTAATTTATATTAATTTAGATCAAGAAAAAGGAAAATCGGATTTGGATCGGGGAAATCTAAAGTTGTTGAATAGTCATCCCAGTCTGTTCGTCTTCGTATGAGGTAAGTTCATAAGTAAGTACATGTCGTTAAATTCGATTGTATATATTATATTTGTGCTAAATTAAATTATTGCTTGTATATATATATGTTCAAGCCGAATTTGTTTAAGTATGCAGAAGTATTTATAAGCCTGAATCGATTGAGTTACGACGTCCGAAAGTCCCGTACGAACCTTAGGAATAGTTAGGATACATATGTCATGACATAGGATTTCGATCTGTGATTTTGTGTAAGACCACGTCTGGGACGCTGGCATCGATTTGTGATTTACGTGTAAGACCCTGTCTGGGACAGTGGCATCGATATGTGATTACATGTAAGACCACGTCTGGGACGTTGGTGTTTGATTGTCACTCGCGATAAGTTTTAAAATTTATAAATGATCGTATTTAAACTAACTATTAGCACGATGAAGGCAAGCACACCTATCGAACAGTAGTATAGTTTTAGCAAGACCAGATGTCGAACCCAAAGGAACCAAAAGTACTAGTATTAACTTTGTTTTTATTATCTAGCCTAAGAATAATAAAGGTTGTTTTAATTAACTAATTAACTAATCTAAGGATGCACAGAAAATAGATTTGAGGAAAATACTTTTGGAAAACTGATTGATTTAAGAAAACACCCAAGGAAGAATCCACCTAGACTTCTCTTGTTAACTGACTCTTAACAAGATGATTTATTCACTTGACTTGATCCGTAGAAATCCCTAAGTTATGCTATTATCCCTATTCAAGACTAATAACGTCTAACCCTAGGTTGATTAATTGAAATCTTTTTCTAATTAAAACCCCTAGTTTTGCATTAACTCGATCTATGGATTCCCTTATTAGATTTGACTCTAATCTGGAAGATTTATGTCGTCCTATCTCTAGGATTGCATGCAACTCCGCTTAATTATGAGTGATCTACTTTTAGACAGGGACTATTCATCCTCCGAATAAGCACATTAATACTTGAATCAATATCCTAGAATATTCAAACAAGAGTTAAAGTCATAATTAAGAACAAATCAAATATTTATCATACAGTTCAGAAAATATTAACAAGATCCGTCTTAGGTTTCATCCCCCTTAGGTTCTTAGGCGATTTAGTTCATAACTAGAAAAGAAAACATCTCAGAAGAATGATAACAAAGCATAAAGAAAACCCAAAAACCCATGAAGGCAATTGAAGGGAAATCTTCAGTCTTGGAGGTGAATCCAGCTTCCGAGATGGATCAATCAGCTTCCTTAAAGTAATTCCTTACTTCCTACTCTGTGTGCCCTCTTTAATCCTCCTCTAGGGTGTTTAAATAGGCTTTAGAATGCCTAAAAGCCATCTAAATCGCCCTTTTTCCGAATAGAACTTAACTTGGGCTCAACAGGGACACGCCCGTGTCTGATTGCTTCAGGCCGTGGTCAAGGTTGAGAGATAGACAAGCCAGTGTTGAGATTGTTTCAGGCCGTGTTTGAACCTGGTAGAATGGCACGGGCATATGTGATGCCCGTGTGAGGAAGTCCAGGTCGTGTTGTTTTCCCATTTGGCCCGTTTCTTGTTCGTTTTGCTCTCCTGTGCTCACCTAAGTATGAAACATGAAATTAAAGGATTATGAGCATCAAATTCACCAAATCTAAGGAGAAATCATTCATAAATGTGTTAAGCATGGGACAATAATATGTATAAATTACGGTTTATCAAATAACCCCACACTTAAGCATTTGGTTGTCCTTAAGCAAAATCCTCAATTCACAATTAAGAATTCCTTTTTCTCAACTTATAATTCCTATCAACAATATCTCAAACTAATTCATAAGTAATCATACATTGAAAATTCAACTAGAAGAACATTAAAGTTTCGAACATTCCAAGTTGAGCATTTTATCACGAAAAACATAGGCATCTCCCCTCATCTAAGTAATCACCATTGATTCAAAATCTCACAGAGTTTAACATCCTTACTAAAGATTTACTGAAATCACTCGAAGTGTTTAAGGATAATGAAATTAGCACTCAACAGTCAATATGAAAAGTTATTACCATAGGCTTGCATGAAAATCAAATCTCCACCACTATAAATTGAGATGATACATCAATCAAAAGGTCTTTAGAGGGTTGTAACGAGGCTTTGGTTAGGGGGTGTGGTCACAAGCTGAAAGAGAAGGTTAGAATCAAGATTGAATTGAAGAATTACTTAACTAGAAAAATATTTAATCATCAATTGCGTACAAAAGAGCTTCTTCTCAGAATATGAAATTTAAACACTCAAGCTTCAAAAATACGACTTATTGCTAATAAATTGATATGTATGTATTTTTTTCAGAACAAATCAAGTAACATAGACTAACTATTAAGAATAAGACATAGCTAAACAATTTATTCAAATAAGATCTAGACAAAAATAGGGATAAAATTAATTTAGGCGATTTCAACAATAATGAGTTATAGGTTAATATTGAGGGTAAATCAATGAATGGGATGTTAGGCTCAAAGGGGTTTACTAAGGGTTAATTGTGAAAGTAGGCTTTTCATGGCATGAGTGGGTTAAACCTAAGTGCCTCTATCATCTTGACATATCAAATCAAATGGTGTGGTCTTGACATGTACAATCAAGCAAGTTCTAGAATAACAATTCGATATTGACGCACTCAAAGCAACAATAAAAGTGAGCATGAAAGAAATAATAAATGCTCTAAAGGCTCAAAATCTCACAAAAATTATGATTTTTTGATGATTAAACCTGTGGATTTCAATTCAAGATAATACCTAAACTTGGGGAAACAACCTAAATTTTAAATTCTCAAAAATTAACTTATCATGCTTGATTCTCTAATGTCTTAAAGTTTAAATAATCAATGCATAAATGCCTATGTTTTAATTCAAGTCATATCAATAAAAATAAAAAATTAATCAAAAATTCATCCTAAAAATGATATGAGAGATTTACAAGAGAACAAGACAAAATTTAGGGATTTCTTATAGGGATTTTTCTTATAGTGATATAATTAACCCCCCACACTTAAGATGTACATTGTCCTCAATGTACAAAGAAAAAGTTAGTGGCAGATATATGATCGTGTGATTCGTAACAAGTAATAAATATTTATAATAAAGATCAAACCTAGACTAACTATTATCACAACGAAAAGGCAAGCGCACCTATCGAACAATACTATAGTAATGGCAAGACCAGGATATCGTACCCAAGGGAACCAAAAGTACTAGTAATAACTATCTTTTTATTATTTAACCTAGGGATAAAAGGATTTGTTTATTAAACTAATTAACTAATTTAATTGAAGCGAAGAGAAAATTTGGAAAAAAACTTGAAGAGAAGCAATTGATAAAGACAACAGCCAAGGAGGAATCCACCTAGATTTCACTTGTTATCTGACTCTGAACCAGATGATTTATTCACTTGACTTGATCCGTGAGACTCCCTAACCTACATTATTATCTCTTTCGAGACTAATCACGCCTAACGCTCATTTGAATTAATTGAAATCTCTTTCTAATTAAAACCCCTAGGGAAGCAGTAAATCGATCTATGGACTCCCATATTAGGTTTCACCCTAATTTGGCAAAATCTCGTAACCCTATCTCTAGGCGTTCGATCAACTCCGCTTAATTAAGCCAAATCTACTCTTAGGCAAGGTCTATTCCTCTTTTGCATAAGCACATTAAATCATGACTCAATACCCGGGATATCAACTCGAGCATTAGAAACACATAATTAATAACAAATCAGGTATTTATCATATAGTTCAGATAATAATAACAAGATCCATCATAGGTTTCATCCCCCTTAGGTATCTAAAGGGTTTAGTTCATAATGAAATAAGAGTACATCTCAAAAGTATAAAAATAACAAAACATAAAGAAAACTCTATAACTCCTGAAGGGATTCTGAGAGAGATCTTCAGTCTTGGAGTAGCTCTGACTTTTTGGGATGGATCATCTGGCTTCCTTCAAGTAATTCCTAGCATGTGGTTCTGTGTTCCAAAAAATTTCTAGAAGCCCCCTACTAGGTCATACTTAGGGTGTTTATATAGGCTTTGGATTGGCTTTCTTCTTCCCTAAATATCCTTTTTCCATGTAAAAATACAACTCTTTGAAAAAGGGATACGCCCGTGTGCCACAGCAGTGTGACGTGTTTGCCAGGCCATGTTCGTTCTACTAAATTTCACACGACCGTGTGGGTCAATGGCCAGGCCGTGTGAATCATGAAATCCTTGGATGACACCCTCGACAAACACGGGCGTGTGAGCAGCCCGTGTGGCAAGGCTTAGGCCGTGTGATCTTCTTGATTTGGTCCTTTTTGTCTCTTTTAAGCTCGTTTTTGGCTCCTTTTGACTCTTGGTGCTCTCCTGAGTACAAAACATGAAATAAAACATGAAATAATCGGATTAAGAGCACCAAAATCCACAAATCTAATAGTAAATATCCATAAATATGCTAAGTATTTGGGGTAACAATATGTATAATTTGGCGTTTATCAAATACGCCCATACTTAAGCATTTGCTTGTCCTCAAGCAAAACTCTCATTTACTGCTAGAATTCATTCCTTTTAATCATATAATCATCACCGATAATGTTACAAATTATTCCACAGAGAATCATATAGTGAGAATTCAACCATAGGGGCATTAAAAACCTCAAACAATCTAAATCAAATATTTTGATAATAAAATTATCAGTAATCTCCTTCCTCTAAGTAATTAACTTTAGTCCTAAATATACAAGAGATGACATCCTCACTAAGGATTCACTCAAATCACTCAAAGTGTTTAAGGTTCAAAATTAAGCACTCGATTGTCTAACATGAGGTGTTATCACTATAGGCTTGCATGAAAATCAAATCTCCACCACTTGTAAATGATATGATACACAAATCAAAAGGTCTTTGCATGGTTGTAACAGGGTTTAGGTAACGGGTATGGATACAAGTTGAAGAAACAAAGGTTAGAATCGAGATGATTTCAATATATCAGCCCACTATCAAAAACTTAATTACTGAATGACAACAAATATCTAGAATTATATTACATGAGCTCTCCTTTTCATGACAACTTTAGCTTGCTAAGAATTACAATAATAAAACTGAGGTTAGTTTTTTTTTTTTTTAAGAACAAATCAAGTCAATACAATATAGAAGTTATACTCTATGATTCAGTAACAAAAATTTGTGATCATAGTGAGATAACAATATTAAAATCAATCTCGATAAAAAGGGTCAAATTAAGTAAGGGATTTCAATACGAATGGGTTAATGGGTTAATGATGAGGGTTAATCAATAAAAAAAAGGGTTAGTAGGCTCAAAGGGGGTTCCCTAAGGGTTTAATTATGTGGGAAGGCTCTTTATGGAGTAAGTGGGTTAAATCCTAAGTGCCTTTATCATCTCAGTATATCAAATCATACGTGTCATCTCGACATGTATAATCGAAGCAAGTTCTAGAATAACAGTTCAATGTTGACACACTCAAACCACAAAAGAAGTGAGCAAGAAAGAAAAGTTATATGCTCAAAAAGGCTCAAAAATCTCACCAAAAATTTGGGTTTTTGATGTCATTCTTGTATACTTAAGATTTCAAGATAATACCTCAATTCAGGAAAATAATCTAAAAATTTTAGTTCTCAAAATATCAACTTATCATGCGTGATTCTTTAAGGTCCTACAATTAAATAATCATGCATAATTCCCTTGGTCTAATTCATGACATATCAACGATAATTATAGATTAATCAGAATTTATTCTATCAATATTATGAGAAAATCACTTAAGCACAAGACCACATTCAGGGATTTGAGAATAATGCAAAAAGTTAGGTTTCATGTTTATGTTCACCCCCCACACTTACGATGTACATTTCCCTCTATGTACAAAGATAGACAATTAAAAATAAAGAAAATCATAAGAGGGAACGAGGTGAAACTCTCTGTTATATGGGTGCGGAGCTTGATTTTGAGGCTGTAGTGTTTGAGGAAAGTAGTAGCTACCATTGTTCTTAGCTAGATGAAGAAATTGGGTCGTTGAACATGGCATTCATTTTGTATTGTTCCCTATTTTTTTCCTCATTCCGTAAAATATTCCTAGCAGCTTGCTTGAAAATCTGTAGAATCAAAAGCTTATTAATAGTTGGTGTGGAAGAGAGTGTAGTGGGATTACTTGTTAGAAATACCAAAAAAAAAATGAAGAAAGTAAAATTTACTAATATAGATATGTCTTTTATAAGAAAATAATAAAATTGAAATGAAATTAAAAATTAAGAATAAAAATAAAAAGAAAGATAAAAATAAAGATAAAAAGATAGGAGGATTCAATGATCCTCATTAGTGGGGGCCTCAGGTGGTGGTGCTGGAGTGGCGATGTGAATTTGAGGGTGGTTTAGGGGTTTGGGAAGTGAGAATCTGGGGAATAGTGGATGGAATATGGATTAGGGGTTGGAGAGGAGTAACTTTCGGCTAGGGTTTTGAAAGAGGGGGGAAGATGAACAGTGGTTTGCTTATATAGGGGAGGGTCACATGGCCTAGTGACACTCCCGTGTACTATGAGAGTGAGCCCATGTTTTTTGAATTTTTTTCAATTTGGGTCGTACCCGGCTACTATCCCATGCCCATGTGTCTTGGGCGTATGTGGTGCATGGCCATATCGTCGTGCTTAGCTTCGTTGGCTTCTCCCTCACCCGTGTATTTTTGTCCACGATTTAATGGTACGGACGTGTCGCACGCCCGTTTAGAGAAACAGAATCGAGCCTTTCCCCTAGCACGCCCATGTTTTTCCATTTCCACGCCCGTGTTCAACTATCAACCTCACCCACGGCCATGTCACACGTCCGTGGGGATTTATCGCATCCCGTGTTTTGGGAAAATCTTTGCCCTGTTTCTACTGGGCCATATCGTACGGTCGTGTCGCTTCCGCTGTTTTGCCACGACTATAGGCACGCTCGTGTGGGTGGCCTTGTGTTCTGAAAGATTGTGCAATTCCAAAAATTTAATTATTTAAAGTGTCAGAAGTAAGAAATCAAAATATGTTAGTACTCGGGTTGCCTCCCGAGAAGCGCTTATTTATAGTCTAAGCTCAACTTACCTCTCCGTTGATTTATCATGGTGGTTTGAGGAGTTCATACTCCTCGTTCCTGCTGTCAATCTTAAAATAAGGTTTTAATCGGGTGTTGTTTACTTTAAAAGTGCCAAACTTGGGATGACTCACCTCAACCATACCGAATGGGAAAGTCTTGAAAATCACAGTAAGAGGATCTCCTCATTTGGTGTGGTAGTGACAATGCGGGGATCTGTGGCATCTAGTAAGACTTTATCGCCTACCTTAAGTTGATTAGGAGAGGTATCGGGCTTGTTTTTGTGAAGTTTCGATTTATCATGTGTTCTCGGTTTGTGTTCTCACCATTCGTCTAGCTCATCTATCCGTAGCCTTCGTTCTTCATGGACGTCTTTGTTTTCTTCATGATAGTAGAGCTCTATCTCTGTTGTCTTGGTTCGAGGAGGTTCCTGTAAGGACAATTGAATATTAGTTTTATCATCGATAGGTTTTATAGCATTATCCTGAGTCTTAGAGGTTTTGACTGAGTCGCGTGCTTGAAGTGTTACTGCGTCGTCACCTGCACAAAGTGTTAGCTCTCCTGTGTTGACATTAATAATTGTTCTGGTAGTTGCTAAAAAGGGTCGTCCTAAAATTAAAGGTACCTCGTTATCCTCATCCATATCTAGGATGACAAAGTCTACTGGGTAAATAAACTTATCAATTTTAATGAGAACATCTTTAATAATACCCTTAGGAAATCTAACTATTTTGTCAGCCAATTGTATGCTTATCCTAGCTTGTTTGGGTTTACTGAAACCTAGTCGTTTAAACATTGTATACGACATAACATTTATACTTGCCTCTAAATCAGCTAAAACATTATTCACAGATAAACTACCAATTAAGCAAGGAATTGTAAAACTCCCTGGATCTTTCAACTTGTTAGGTAGCTTATTCTTTAGAATAGCTGAGCAGACTGCATTGAGTTCCACATGCTACATAGCATCTAATTTTCTTTTATTGGTCAGAAGTTCCTTTAAGAATTTTGATGACTTGGGCATCTGCGAAAAAACTTCAACAAAAGGTAAGTTAATATGTAATTTCTTTAAGAGTTTGACGAACTTACGGAATTGTTCTTCCGTTCTATCTCTCGTCATTGTTTTAGGATATGGCACACGAGATTTATAATCCGTACTTACCATTTAATTATGACTTACCTCACCATCACCTTTGTTTTCCACATTTTCTTGCCTTGGTTCTGGCTCAGTCTCATCAAATCCTTCTTGAGTAGCAATTGTATTGAGCTGTTCCCTTGGGTTTGGTTCAGTATTACTTGGAAAACTACCTTGTGGTCGTTCAGAAATTAATTTGGATAGTTGGCCTATCTGAGTTTCGAGTCCTTGAATTGATGCTTGTTGATTTTTGAGTGCTGTCTCAGTATTCTGGAAGCGAGTTTTTGACACCGAGATAAATTTGGATAGCATCTCTTCAAGGTTTGGTTTCTTTTCTTGTTGATACGGTGACTGTTGAAAATTCTGAGGATTTTGTGGCCTTTGATTCTGTTGAGCATCCCAAGAGAAATTTGGGTGGTTCTTCCAACCTGCATTATTAGTGTTACTATAAGGGTTATTCTGAGATTTGAAATTATTATTACCCATATAGTTGACTTGTTCCTCTTCGGTTGTAGGATTGAATGGTGGGTATTCTGTATACATGCCTTCTCCATTTGAGTCACACCTCATTACTGGATGTACCTGCGTAGAACCAAGTAAACCATCAATTTTCTTATTTAGAAGTTCTACCTGAATAGAGAGCATAGTGACCGAATCGATGTTATAAACGCCGGCTGTTTTCGTTAGCTTTGCCCTCATAACTTGCCACTGATAGTTATTCAGTGACATCTCCTCTATAAATTCATAGGCATCTTTCGGTGTCTTATTGTTGATGGTTCCGCCAGCAGCTGCGTCAATCATTTTTGTTGTTGAGGGATTCACACCATTGTAGAACGTTTGAACTTGCAGCCATAGAGGTAACCCATGGTGAGGGCACCTTCTCAATAGATCCTTGTATCTCTCCCATGCATCGTAAAGTGTCTCTAAGTCCATCTGTACAAAAGAAGAAATATCATTATGCAACTTAGCTGTTTTTGCCGGTGGAAAATATTTTAATAGAAATTTTTCGGTCATTTGCTCCCAAGTGGTAATGGATCCTCATGATAGTGAGTTCAACCACTGTTTAGCTTTATTCCTCAGTGAAAAAAGGAATAACCGAAGGCGAATGGCATCATTAGAAATGCCATTAATTTTGAAAGTGTCGCACAGTTCTAGGAAATCTGCCAAGTGCGTGTTGGGGTTCTCATCCTGCAAACCATCAAACTGAACAAATTGTTGTATCATCTGAATCATGTTAGGTTTTAGTTAAAAATTGTTAGCAGCAATAGCAGGTCTAACTATACTTGACTTAGTTCCTGTAAAATTAGGTTTTGTATAATCATACATAGTATGAGGAGCAGGATTCTGATTTGCTAATTCAGCGGGTATGGCTGGCGGTAGCGGATTGTCTTGATTTTCAGCCATCTCTTCAGTAGTAGTTGAGATATAGTCTTCTTGCTCTTCCTCTGTGTATCATAAGCTGCACCTGATTTCTCGGCGATTTCTACGAGCTATATGATCAATTTCCTCGTCAAAAAGCAACGGTCCTAACGGGTTTCTTCTAGTCATACACTACAATAACCTGCCAGGAGAAAGAAGAAGAAAGTTAGTAAAATAAAAAATAGAAATAGAGTTAAATTGCAAGAAAAATAAATGGCTAAAGTAATAAAAATTAAGTGTTCCTAATATTTCAGTTCTCCGGCAACGGCGCCAAAAACTTGATCACGTGATTCGTAACAAGTAATAAATATTTATAATAAAGATCAAACCTAGACTAACTATTATCACGACGAAAAGGAAACTGCACCTATCGAACAATAGTATAGTAATGGCAAGACCGGGATATCGTACCCAAGGGAACCAAAAGTACTAGTAATAACTATCTTTTTATTATTTAACCTAGGAATAAAAGGGTTTGTTTATTAAACTAATTAACTAATTTAATTAAAGCGAAGAGAAAATTTGGAAAAAGACTTGAAGAGAAACAATTGATTAAGACGACACCCAAAGAGGAATCCACCTAGATTTCACTTGTTATCTGACTCTGAACCAGACGATTTATTCACTTGACTTGATCCATAAGACTCCCTAACCTACATTATTATCTCTTTCAAGACTAATAATGCCTAACCCTCATTGAATTAATTGAAATATCTTTCTAATTAAAACCTAGGAAGGAATGATAAATCAATCTATAGACTCCCATATTAGGTTTCACCCTAATCCGACAAAATCTCGTAACCCTATCTCTAGGCGTTCGATCAACTCCGCTTAATTATGCCAAATCTACTCTTAGGCAGGGTCTATTCCTCCTCTGCATAAACACATTAAATCATGAGTCAATACCCGGAATACTAACTCAAGCATTAAAAACACATAATTGAGAACAAATCAGATATTTATCATATAGTTAAAATAATAATAACAAGATCCATCATAGGTTTCATCCCCCTTAGGTATCTAAGGGGTTTAGTTCATAATGAAATAAGAGTACATCTCAAAAGTATAAAAATAACAAAACATGAAGAAAACTCTAAAACTCCTGAAGGGATTCTAAGAGAGATCTTCAGTCTTAGAGTAGCTCTGACTTTTTGGGATGGATCGTCTGGCTTCCTTCAAGTAATTCCTGGCGTGTGGTTCTGTGTTCCAGAAAAGTTCTAGAAGCCCCCTAGTAAGTCATACTTAGGGTGTTTATATAGGGTTTGGATTAGCTTTCTTCTTCCCTAAGTATCCTTTTTTCCATGTAAAATACAACTCTTTGAAAAAGGGACACACCCATGTGCCACGGCCGTGTGACGTGTTTGCCAGGCCGTGTTCATTCCGCTAAATTTCACACGACTGTGTGGGTCAATGGCCAGGCCATGTGAATCGTGAAATCCTTGGACGACACCCTCGATAGACACGGACGTGTGAGCAGCCCGTGTGGCAAGGCTTAGGCTGTGTGATGTTCTTGATTTGGTTCTTTTTGTCTCTTTTAAGCTCGTTTTTGGCTCCTTTTGACTCTTGGTGCTCTCTTGAGTACAAAACATGAAATAACCAGATTAAGAGCACCAAAATCCATAAATCTAATAGTAAATATCCATAAATATGCTAAGTATTTGGGGTAACAATATGTATAATTTGGCATTTATCAATATAGATATAAGATCATAAGATAGGGAGAGAAGCGAAACTTCCTGAATGTTAAATGAATGAACTTCTTAGGTTGGAGTTATGAATAGTGGAGGAGAATACTCCAGTGGTGGTAGAGGTTGGGTTTCACAAGTGCTGTGCCAAAAGAATATTATATCTCATAGTGGTTATGGTCATGGTCGAGCAGGGCATGACAGTCGTGGAGAACCTTTTCCAGTGGAGTTTGAAGTTCCTAAATGATAGTGAGCTTTGGAGCTCTTTATAACTGTGATAAAATTAGGAACTTTTTAGGGAATATAAAGAAGAATAATTACTCATAATGAAATAGCCGAAATTAAAAATTGTTTATAGAACCTAAAAATAAAATAGTATCAAAAGGAAATAAAAATGAAAAGTGAAAAGTGAAAATAAAAAGAAAAATGATAAATAAAAATAGAAATAAAGATAAAATAAAATAAAAAGAAAATCTTTAAACATCATCATCGCCGGAAGGTTCGCAAGGTGGGGGTGGAGATAAAATGTTAAGATGCTAACAAATCTAATGTAGAGTAGCATCAACGTTATCAAAGCGCTGAAAACACTACTGCTCAAATCGAGCGAGGCGCTCAAGATGTCAGAATATGAAGCCGCCGCATGAACTGGACGATGCATGGGTGGTGGCTGAGACGGTGGGTCATCGTGTCGTGGAGGGACATCATCAGTAATGTCCTCGGGGGCCTCCTCCTCGGTTGATTGGGCGAGACGATACTGAGGAGGGTAGGTTCCACAGCGTTTTTCGATCATCCTCATACTTAGCATGCTCGAGATGCCTTATGGAGACATCTGGCCAATGAAGGTAAGGGAGGATGCTTGTGCTGCTGTGTTGAGAAGCCCGAAGTGCCGAGCCAATCGAGTCACATAGGGGCCAATGGAAATGACACCTTTCCAATGCCACTCCATCTGATGGTGAATGGTAAGGGCGATGAAATAGACGAGGTCGAAGACGTGCCCATACGATATTCACCATAAATAGTAGGCGCCGTGAGTGTTGACGACGCCGGTGCTCTTTCGCCGTCCTGTCAAAGTATGAGCTAAAATAGCATGTAAGTACCTCAAGGATGGGGCGAGAGCTGATGCCTTGGAGCGGCTAGGGCCGTAGGTGGCCTAGACAGGTACTAAAGTGTTCCAGCACCGTGAAGGAGAATGATGGATGTTGCGGTTGAGAGCGTGAAGGTCGTTCTCCTCCTTGAACTCCTCCGTGTAGAGACCCAGTGTGATACCAAACTCTGGGATGCTCAACTAGCAGACTAAACCACCGAGGCAAAATAAACCGTGCCAGGATCATCGAAATTGGTCATGACGTCTTGAAGATGGAAAGTCGAGCAAAGTTCGAGCGTGAGCTCAAGGTACACCAGCTCGATGATGGCAAAGAAGAGTTCCCATGGATCGATTGTCAGAAGAGCTCTGACCGCGTCAGCCAGTTGGACCTGTTCAAGTGTGGCCCAGTCAATGCAGCGGCCCGCAACTAAAGGTTAGGCCCGAAGTATCTAGAAGAGTTCTTCTTGGGGTCCCAAGGGAAACTGCAGGAAGGGGTAACGAATCTCTGCGGTAGGATCCGAGGATAACGTTGCTCCTTTCCTTTTCTTCGAAGCGGGGATGGCGGCCTTTTTACCACGTGAAGGCGACATTGTATACCTGCAAGAAGAACAATCGAAAATCAACCAATGCTTTCCAAGAATAGCGTGGAAAAGAATGCAAGCATGTTAAAACTAAATAGGAGTATTTTATTGGACTTACGTATTAGATGAAGAAAACTAGACTAGAACAACAAAAGCAAATAGAGCAAGTTATAGGACCATGAAAATAATGCTAAGCAACTATGAATGTATGTGGGTAAGCATAAAAATCTATAAAAACAAAGAAAGTGGATGAAGGTAGCATAATGTATGGATGAAAAATGGCAAAATTCTTTAATAACAAGCATGAGTATTTTTATTGTTCTACTATGAATATTCACTTAAAATAGGTAAATGGAGCTTGAGAAATCATGAAATAAGCAAAATATTTAAAGAAAATAGAGAAAAAAGAGTAAACAAATGCAAAAGGGAGGAGCTTGGGTGTCAAAATGAAGTTAAAGGCGGCGTACAAGCATGGCAGAGAGGGCGTGTGGAATTGCAGCGGCTAGGGTTAAGGATTTTGGGGGAAGAAGATGATGAATAGTAGGGGTTTTTGCCCTAATTTTAGCCTGTTCGTTTTGCCTTTTTTCAAATTTCGGTGCATCTGACATTCAGCCAACGCCCGTGTTCCTTGGGCGTGTTGGTGCACACGGCCGTGCCCTACTTCGTTCGCTTCTCCCATGCCCGTGTGTGTAGGTCCACGCCCATGTAAATTTGACAGGTTCGACCACAGGTGCTAGGCACGGGCGTGTTGCACGTCCACATTATTTTCTCAGGTTTAACCACGGTTCTAAGACACGGGCGTGTCGCACGCCCGTGTTGTTTTGGCAGGATCATCCATGGCCATGTTGCACGGCCGTGGCAACTTGTCGCATCCCGTGTTGGGGAAAAATCTTTGCCCTGTTTTCACATGATCTATAGCACGCTCGTGTGCCTGACTGTGTAGGTGTGGAAAACCTATATTCAATAGCGCAGTTAGTAAGTTAGGTGTTAAATACTATAATTTAAAGAAGTTAATACTGTTAGTGCTCGGGTTGCCTCCCGAGAAGCGCTTAGTTATAGTCTAAGCTCGACTTACCTATGTTTCACACGGTCATGGTGGTTCGAGGAGTTTACACTCCTCATTCCTGCTATCAGTTTTATCAAAATAAGGTTTTAAACGAGTAATATTTACCTTAAACGAGCCGAATTTGGAATGAGTTACCTCAACTGTACCGTATACGAAAATGTTAAGTACCGTAAGAGGGATTGCTCCATTCGGTTCAAAAGTGGTAATACGAGGATCTGTGGCATCGAATAGTACTTTGTCTCCAACCTTAAGTTGTTTTGGGGAAAAATTTAGCTCATCAAGGCATGTTTTTGGTTTATCTATCCGCCATTCATCTAACTCCTCGATTTGTAGCCTTCGTTCTTCATGGATAGGTCCTTTGTTGTTATTTGAACATGGCTCATGTATGTTCTTCGAACTTATTTACTGGAAAGTAGGTTGCAACATATGGTCAGTCTTGGTAGAATGTTTTATACAACCACCTTCAATTTTTGATGTGTGGCTCGAATTGCGAGCTTGAAAGTTGATTGTTTCGTCTCCCACACGAAGTGTGAGTTCGCCTGTGCCAACATCAATAATTGTTCTAGCAGCCACTAAAAAGGGTTTTCCTAAAATTAAAGGAACGTTACTATCCTCCTCTATGTCTAGAACAACGAAATCCACTGGGAATATATATTTGTCAATTTTAACGAGTACATCTTCAACAATACCTCTAGGAAATCTGATAGTTTTATCTGCTAATTGAATGCTCATCCTAGTTTGTTTGGGTTTCCCAAGACCTAGTTGTTTAAACATTTTGTGAGGCATGACATTGATACTAGCCCCTAAATCAGCCAACGCATTGTTCACATCTAAACTACCAATTAAACAAGGAATTGTAAAACTCCCTGGATCTTTTAATTTATTGGGTAGCTTATTTTGAAGAATAGCCGAGCAAACTGCATTTAACTCCACATGCAACGCCTCATCCAACTTCCGTTTATTTGTTAAAAGCTCCTTTAAAAACTTCATTGCGTTCGGCATCTACGAGAGAGCTTCAATAAATGATAAGTTGATATGTAATTTCTTTAAAAGTTTAAGGAATTTACCAAAATTTTCATCTGAGCGGTCTTTCCTAGTCGCATTGGGGTATGCCACACAAGGTTTATATTCTACACTTACCGGTTTTTGCTCATTATGACCTACATCATCTGTACCTTTACTTACCATAGTTTCTTGCTTTGGTTCTGGTTCAGATGCAACTAACCCTTCCTTATTGCTAATGTTAATTGCATTGAGTTGTTCTCTTGGGTTAGGTTCAGTATTACTTGGCAAGCTAGCTTGTGGTCGTTCAGAAATTAATTTGGACAGCTGGCCTATCTGAGTTTCGAGCCCTTGGATCGACGCTTGTTGATTTTTGAGTGCTGTCAAGATATTCTAGAAACGAGTTTCTGACACCGAGATGAATTTTGTTAGCATCTCCTCAAGGTTCGATTTCTTTTCCTGTTGATAAGGTGGTTGTTGAAAGCCCAGAGGATTTTGTAGCCTTTGATTTTCTTGATCACCCCACGAGAAATTTGGGTGGTTCCTCCAACCTGCATTATAAGTATTACTGCATAGGTTATTTTGAGATCTAGAGTTATTGTTACCCATATAGTGGACTTGTTCCTTTTCGGTTGTAGGATTGAAAGGCTAATATTCTGTATGTACGCCTCCTCCACTTGAATCACACCTCATCACTGGATGTACTTGCGCAGAACTAAGTAAACCGTCAATCTTTTTATTTAGAAGTTCCACCTGATTTGATAACATATTAACCGCATCGACGTTATAAATGCCTGCTGTTTTGGTTGGCTTAGTCCTCATGACTTACCACTGATAGTTATTCAGCGACATCTCCTCAATAAATTCGTAAGTTGCTTCAGGTGTTTTGTTGTTGATGGTTCCACCAGCTACTGCATCAATCATCTGTCTTTTCAAGGGGTTCACACAATTATAAAATGTTTGAACTTGCAGCCATAGAGGTAACCCATGGTGAGGGCACCTTTGCAGTAAATCCTTGTATCCCTCCCATGCGTCGTAAAGTGTTTCTAAATCAATCATCACAAAAGAAGAAATATCATTCCTTAGTTTGGCTATTTTAGCAGGTGGAAAGTATTTTAGTAAGAACTTTTTGATCATTTGTTCCCAAGTAGTGATTGATCCTCATTGTAACGAGTTCAACCATAGTTTAGCCTTGTTCCTTAGTGAAAAAGGAAATAACCGAAGGCGAATGGCATCATCAGAAATGCCATTGGTCTTGAATGTGTCGCAAAGCTCCAAAAACTTTGCTAAATGAGTATTTGGGTTTTCATCCTGCAAACCATCAAACTGAACAAACTGTTATATCATTTGAATTATGTTAGGTTTCAGTTCAAAATTATTTGCAGCAATAACAGGCCTAGCTATACTTGATTCAGTTCCTGTTAAAGTAGGTTTAGCATAATCATACATAGTACGAGGAGCAGGATTCTGATTTACTGGGTCAGCAGTAATCTCAGGAGGTATCGGGTCTTCCTGATTTTCGGCCATCTCCTCAGTTGTAGTTGGAATATTGTCCTCTTACTCTTCCTCTGTGTATCTTAGGCTTCGCCTTATTTCTCTTCGATTTCTGCGAGCTGTGCGATCGATTTCTTCGTCAAAGAGTAATGGTCCTGACGGGTTTCTTCTAGTCATAAACTATAAGAACCTGCCAGAAGAAAGAAAAAGAAAATTTAGTAATGAAAATCAAAACAAAATTTAAATTGCAATAAAAGTAAATGGCTAAAGTAATAAAAATCGAGTGCTCCTAATATCTTAGTTCCCCGGCAACGGCGCCAAAAACTTGATTGCCACTCGCGATAAGTTTTAAAATTTATAAATGATCGTACTTAAACTAACTATTATCACGACGAAGGCAAGCGCACCTATCGAACAGTTGTATAGTTTTATCAAGACCGGATGTCGAACCCAAAGGAACCAAAAGTACTAGTATTAACTTTGTTTTTATTATCTAGCCTAAGAATAATGAAGGTTGTTTTAATTAACTAATTAAATAATCTAAGGATGCACAGAAAATAGATTTGGGGAAAATACTTTTGGAAAACTGATTGATTTAAGATAACACCCAATGAAGAATCCACCTAGACTTCTCTTGTTAACTGACTCTGAACTATACTATTTATTCACTTGACTTGATCCATAGAAATCCCTAAGTTATGTTATTATCCCTATTCAAGACTAGTAACGTCTAACCCTAGGTTGATTAATTGAAATCTCTTTCTAATTAAAACCCCTAGTTTTGCATTAACTCGATCTATGGATTCCCTTATTAGATTTGACTCTAATCTGGCAGATTTATGTCGTCCTATCTCTAGGATTGCATGCAACTCCGCTTAATTATGAGTGATCTACTCTTAGACAGGGACTATTCATCCTCCGAATAAGCACATCAATACTTGAATCAATATCCTGGAATATTCAAACAAGAGTTAAAGTCATAATTAAGAACAAATCAAATATTTATCATACAGTTTAGAAAATATTAACAAGATCCATCTTAGGTTTCATCCCCTTTAGGTATTTATGGGATTTAGTTCATAACTAGAAAAGAAAACATCTCAGAAGAATGATAACAAAACATAAAGAAAACCCAAAAACCCCTGAAGGTAATTGAAGGGAAATCTTCAGTCTTGGAGGTGAATCCGGCTTCTGAGATGGATCAATCGGCTTCCTTTGAGTAATTCCTTGCTTCCTAGTCTGTGTGTCCTCTTTAATCCTCCTCTAGGGTGTTTAAATAGGCTTCAGAATGCCTAAAAGCCCTCCAAATCACCCTTTTTCAAATAGAACTTAACTTAGGCTCGACAAGGACACGCCCGTGTGACACGCGTGTGTGCGATTGCTTCAGGCCTTGGTCAAGGCTGAGAGATAGACACGCCCGTGTTGAGGTTGTTTCAGGCCATGTTCTAACCTGCTAGAATGGCACAGGCGTGTGTGCTGCCCGTGTGAGGAAGTCCAGGCCGTGTTGTTTTCCCACGTCGGCCTATTTTCTCCTTTTTTGGCCTGTTTCTTCTTTTTTTTTTTTTTTGCTCTCCTGTGCTCACCTAAGTATGAAACATAAAATTAAAGGATCAGGAGCATCAAATTCACCAAATCTAAGGAGAAATCATTCATAAATATGTTAAGCATGGGACAATAATATGTATAAATTACGGTTTATCAGTGTTGTACGAGCTTTTTGACTATCCGAGTATCCTTATTAATTCTGAATAGTTCAATGGGCAATATCGAGTCAAGATCAAATGTGAAATCGAGCTAAAGGTGAGGTATGTACTAAGTTAAGTGATTGAGTAGTAAGGTAAGTATATACTTTATATGAATATATGAAATGTGTATTATGAATGTGAGAGCTAAATGTGCTTAGGAATATATGTGTATTCGGCCAAGTGGAAAAATAATGCTAGAGTATATGTATGGATATATATATATGTATGAAGTTGCAAGCTTGATATTTGTATATGTGGTTATGGTTATTATGAATAGGTTTAATTAAATTGAATTATGAATGTCATTAAAATGATTTATTTGCTTATGACTTACTAAGCTATTCAAGCTTACTCTGTGTCTGTATGTTCTTTGTTTTTATAGATTTTGAAAGCTAGTTACGAGCTCGGGGATCGTCAGGGAAATCCGTCACACTATCAATCACTTTGTGGTATTTTATAAGTTTGAACTTAAACCTATGGCATGTATAGGCTAGTTAATATGTTTAGTTTTGAAGTTTGTATATATTAAAGCCATGCGAAAATGGATAGAAATGATGTCTAAGCTTAGGTGATTTCGGTAATGATATATATGTGTGAAGTGCTAGGTATGATTTCCAATTGTGGTTTGATATATTAGATGAGTAATACGTATACTGTATGTGTGTGATGTGTTTGAAATATGCTTAAGGTTTAAAGTAATGTCATGTAAAACTCATGATTGTTCATTTGGTAAATTTGATTATATGCGGTTGATGAATATATTTTGTAACATGAATTGGTTTGAATATTGCTTATAAGTTAATTATGTATTCAATTATGAAAGGAAATATTTAGGTGATGAATTAAAGTTATTTATAATTCGGCTATGGTGCTTAAATCTTGTCATCAAGTGTTAGTTATATGTTAACTTTGGATTTTTGGTATTGGACATATGTGATCTATGTTAGGCTATGAAAATTTGATTAAGAAATGTGGTTTTTGTGTCGATTTGAAATGGCATGTTTAAATGGGTAATTTGGTTTAGAAATAATAATTGAAGTGTATATGTATATATGGTTAAGGCATTGAAACTATAATGATAAGCTTGAGATTTGGTTTATAGCATATTTATATAGATATATTACGTATTGAATGTTATATAGGATGACCGAATATGAAATAATTTAGTTTAATTGTGTGAATGAAATTTTGGCATGAATTAAAGCATATAAAATTAGCATATGAATTATGTGTACTCTTAGTTGTTATTTTTGCTTAAAATGGCTTAAGATATCAATGTTTTATACGCATGGTTTTGTAATTAGAAAGAAGTATGTTTAGTCTTAAATTATGTTAGGTTAAATGCAACTAATGTCGCATAAGTGAGTGATAATTAATTTGTGTTGTGGTTCATATTGTTTGGGTATAAATGCACACTATGTTTGCTAATAAACAACAATACATTCGGCCATAATGTATAATAATCAAGGTTGCATTTTTTTGTGTGGATGTTAATTGGTTTTAATATTTGAACATGCTTAGATTATGAAATGTTATGTCGTTTGATATTCAACTTATGAAAAATAGTTGCTATATGTTTGGTATATGTTGTGTAATGATTTATGTATATATTTGAATAAAATTTTAATATGCCAATGATAGTAATATAGTAGTTTTAAGTTCGAAATTGAATAAGATAAGTATTCTGATGAGTTTAAATTATGAAGCAAGAAATGTAGTAAATGTATGTTCTGAACCGTGATATGTCTGGTAATGCCTTATAACCCTAATTCGGCGATGGATACGGGTTAGGGGTGTTACACGTTGTACATTTTGGTACTTCCTGGATGAACAGATAAGCAACTATGTTGTGCCTCGTGCAAAATCTTCTGAATGAGTTCTGAATTTCTTGGTATGCACATTCTATTCCGGAACCTTAAACAATTATCTGTTCCAATCTGAAACTCTGAATCAAGGATGTTCATTGAATCCGTTTAACGTGCAATTCACGGTCATCTTTCTGAGCTTCACAGATTTGTTGAAGAAATACCGGTTTAGCTTTTAATTCGGCTAAAATAGACCCATCATCACAAATCATCAGCTGGGTGTTCATTGCTCGTAATGCAAACAAAGATTTTCGGCTCAAGGCATTAGCAACAACATTAGCTTTTCTCGAGTGATAATCAATCACAAATTCATAATCTTTCAATAACTCAAGCCATTTTCGTTGTAGCAAGTTCAAATCTTTCTGTGATATTAGATATTTTAAGCTTTTGTGATTCGTATAAATGTGGCATTTTTCACCGTATAAAGAGTGTCGTCAAATTTTCAACGCAAACACAATTGCAGTCAACTCTAAGTCATGCGTCGGATAGTTCTTTTCATGCGGTTTCAATTGTCAAGAAGCATAAGCTATAACCTTTCCTTCTTGCATCAAAACACATCCCAGACCATTTAATGATGCGTCGATATAAATCACAAATTCCTTCCCCGATTCTTGTTGAACCAATATTGATGCTTCAGTTAACAATACTTTCAACTGTTTGAAACTCTGCTGACATTTTTCTGACCATTCAAACTTCACATCTTTTTTAAGAAGTCGTGTCACTAGTGTTGCAACCATCGAGAATCCTTTCACGAATCTTCGGTAATATCCCGCTAAGCTTAGAAAACTACGAACTTTAGACATGTTTCTCAGAGGTTTCCAATCAATAATAGAAGAAATCTTATTTGGGTCAACTCTAATACCGTCAGCTAAAACAATATGCCCCAGAAATCCAACCTCACGGAGCCAAAACTCGCATTTTCTGAACTTTGCAAATAATTGCTTATCACATAGAGTTTGTAACACAACTCTTAAATGCTTAGTATGTTCTGATTCATCTCGTGACTAAATCAGAATGTAGTCAATGAATACAACAACAGATCTGTCTAAACACGGTCTGAATATTCGGTTCATCAAATCCATAAAAACTGCAGGAGCATTAGTTAATCCAAAAGGCATAACCAGGAATTCATAATGTCTGTACCTTGTTCTGAACGTGGTTTTCGGCACATTCGGCTCTTTAACTCACAACTAGTAATAACCCGATCTCAAATCAATCTTTGAAAATATTGTAGCCCCTTTCAACTGATCAAATAAATCATCAATCCACAGTAGAGGGTATTTATTCTTTATAGTCACTTTATTCAGCTGTCTATAATCGATACACATTCTCATCGTGCCATCTTTCTTTTTCATGAACAATACCAATGCACCCCAAGGAGAATAACTCGATTGTACAAAACTTCTATCTGTAAATTCCTGCAACTAAGCTTTCAACTCTTTTAATTCTTTTGGAGCCATTTTGTATGGAGCTATCAATATCGGCGTTGTTCCCGGTACTAATTCAATACCAAATTCAACTTCTTTTTTCGGTGGCAAACCTGGTAATTCCTCTAGAAATACATCCGAAAACTCACAAATAATAGGTACAGATTCAATCTTTGGTTCAGACACCTTTGTATCCAGTATGTATGCAAGATATGCATCATAGACCTTTTTCAAATATTTCTGAGCTAACATAGACGATATCACAATAGGTAATTCATTCGAATCATCAGACTTAATCCGAAGAATCTCACCATTTGACATTTCAATTCGATAGTTTTCTGTCTATAATTCACAACCGTATCGTGCATAGTTAACCAGTCCATACCAAGAATCACATCAAACTCATCGAATGGTAGAAGCATCAAGTCAGCCTGAAAATAATAACCTCGAGCATCAAAGGACAATTCTTGCAAATTTTATCAACTAAAACAGACTTGCCTTGTAAACTCTTTTTAAATACTAAATTCATACAGATATATGAATGGGTTGATCCAAGATTTATCAACGCAACTATATCAGTATCAAAAAGAGAAAAAGTACTGGTAATAACATCTGGCGATGATGCCTTCTCCCGTGCACGGATAGCAAAAGCTCTAGCAGGTGCTCGTGCATCAAATCTCACAGTCAAATCTCTCGTAGCACCTCGATTACCACTCATATTTCCAATGTTTCGAGGTGGTCTCCCTCTAGTAGCCGTGTTACTTACTTTCACCGGTTGTTCTCTTTCAGCTGTAAACTTTTCTGACAGTCCCGGAGATAATGATCAAGAGATCCACATTTAAAGCAAGCTCCACTCACTAATCTACATTCACTGTAATGTCTCTTATTGCAATGTTTACATTCAGGTCCAGCATTTCTAACACTTCCCACACTAGCAACGGATGTCACCTGAGTTTAGAACTGAAATGTCTCACATCTCTATCTCTAATCGAAATTCCCTCAGAAACCGTAGAACAAGGATGATATTCTCTAGATTTCTTTGATGCTGAATGATGTGATTTGCCCGCAAATCTCTTTCTAGAATCCTTAGCCTCAAAATCGGCTGTTCTTTTCTCTTTGCAAAGCTCTTCGACTTTACAAGCTCTGTCAAACAAAAAACAAACTCTTTCAGCTCAGGAATTCCAACTAACAATCTGATTTCTTCATTCAATCCATCATCGAATCTTTTACACAGTATAGCTTTAGAAGAAACACATTCATGAGCATATTTGCTGAGTCGCACAAACTCTCTTTCATATTCTGTGACTGACATACAACCCTATTTTAATTCAAGAAATTCTTTTCTTTTCTGATAAATGAACCTTTGGCTGATGTATTTATTTCTGAGTTCAACTTGAAAAAACTCCTAAGTAATCTTTCTTACGGAACTACGGATATCAAGGTATTCCACCACTGATACGCAGTATCTCTTAATAGTGATACAACACACTTCAAGCATTCTCTAGGCGTGCAAGATAATTCGTCGAATACCCGAATCATGTTTTTAAGCCAAAACTCGGCTCTTTCAGGGTCATTGTTAACAGTGGCTCTGAATTCCTCAGCTCCGTGTTTCCTTATTTCATCCACAGGTGGCTTATTCAATCACAACGAATCCATACCTTGAGGACCTATAGGGATCGGTTGGGGAATATGTAACACCCCTTACCCATGTCTGACACCGGGACAGGGTACGAGGCATTAACGGACTTAAACATAACCAATCATACAAAATCGAGCCATAAAATTTCATCCAATTTAAAACCATTCATGCAGATGCATATCGTCCCTATTACGGGCTTACGAGGGTCAAAACATATATTGGAGGTGGTTCGGGACTAAACCGAGAACTTGGGAAAACTCAAAAAAATTTTCATCAAAACAGGGGTCACATGCCCATGTGGCTTAGGACATGCCCATGTGGATAGGTCGTGTGGTCACACACGCCCATTTCCTCAGCCTGTGTAACTCTCTATTTTTGACGTCATACACAATTTGGGGTCACACGACCAAGTCATACGCCCATGTTCCGGGGCCGTGTCTTTCACACGGCTGAGACACACGACCGTGTTTTTGCTCGTGTGGCCAAGAAAATGACTATTTACCAATCCATTTTCCACCCTCATTTGCACACACACATACACACTTTCAATGGCACTTAACATGGCACAATTAAGCTACCAACACAACCATAATCAAGGCTTAAACATATCAAAACAACTATTTATTGTTCATAACAAAACTGTCCACTTAAGTCACAGTCACTAAATTATTTTTATCTTGAGCTACAGAACTCTAAATTAAAATCCACTTGATTTTTTCGAAACTAGACACAAATATCTTCCTACCATAAAATTTTCAGAATTTATGGTTTAGCAAATAAGTACATTTAATTCTTCAAATTTGTCCCTATTCTACTATTTGACAGTTTCGACCTTTCTTCACTAAAGATTAATTATCTCTTAATACGGGATTCGGATGATGTTCTCATTTGTTTATCTTGAAAATAGAATCATTAATAAATTAAAAATATAAATTTTAACCCCTAATTATTTTTATACAATTTTTAATGATTTTTCAAATTTAGAACAAAGGAACCCAAAATCATTCTAACCTTATCTCATAAAAGTTCAAATATCTCATAAAATGAAATTATTTTGCTTACATCATTTCTTCTATGTAAAACTAGACTCAATAGGATTTAATTTCATATTTTATTCAACCTCTAATTTGATTTCCACATTTTTGGTGATTTTTCAAAATTTTACTACTACTATTGTCCAAAACTGTTTTAATGCTCATTTTACTCTTTCATGATTCCCTTGTACTAACTTTCATTAACATACCATTATAAACCAATTAATATACTTGCAACCCATTAGCCAATATAAGCTAATTTATATGGCTACATACCAAATCAAATCCTTATTCATTACAAGCCAATACATTTGGCCATATCATAATAACACATACACAAAATGACTAAGTCCCTATACATGCCATAGACTCAAAGGTTTGCGTTCATTTACCCAACATGATAGGTTGATAGTGTGATAGAATCTCCGACGATCTCCAACCCAAGCTAGCTGAATAAACCTATGAGAGGTGGGAAAGAAAAGGGGGTAAGCTATATGGCTCAGTAAGTCCGTATGAAAATAATAAGCGAATCATTTACATGTATTTACCAATTTCATCAATATGTTCTCGTGGCTACACATTAATCAATTGCAATACCCATCTTTTAATCTATAAACATAAATTTATCATGTCTTGACATTAGTCAAGCAAACATAAACTCTCATAATAAAACACTTTAACATTTGACAAATCATTTCAGTATTCATAATAAAAGTGCGTATTAATTATGCATATTCATATTTCCCAATTCATATAGCTTAACATCCTTTAATGGTCCAAAACTCTTAGCTATCCATACTTTCATATCCATCTTTATTAGGCTTTTATGTTGGTATTTCTCTCTTTTCATTATTCATTGAATCACAACATTAAAAGAATAAGCACATCGTGTCTCAATTCAATTTGACCTAAAAGCCTTACACATGATTCTCAATCGAATTCACCACATATTTTTGCGTCATAAATATAAACCTATAATCACAAGGTCATCATAGAAAATCATTCTTATAGATATAGCTCATTCATTTGCATTCTTACCACATACCAAGCTTAATGCTTTTGAGTTTTGAGTACGTACCTGTACTATCTCATAACATAACTATATACTTATTCTTCTCATTGACTTACCCCTCGGGTTTTTGGTCAAGTTACTCGATAATTTACTCGTTGAACACTTGGAATACCATCGGATACATTAGAATCTCGCACCTAAGTGCCCCATATGTAGCCAACACTACCTCATATCACATATCACATGTCGCTCGCTTTCAAGCTACTCACAGATCTGCTCACACAAGCTATCGGTTAGGATGTAGCTATGTGGGCTGCTCACACAAGCTGTCAGGTATCTGCAACACATGTCGAACTACCCAGCACCGGTAGAACATACAAGACCAGCAACCGGACCGCCATAACATGTGTCACATATATATGAACTCAGACCACAACTCATGAGCTCAGATCACATATTTCCTAGTGACATGTCACTTGTATCCTAAACTATTCCTAAGTTTCAAACGGGATTTCCTTAATCACACGTCTTCGTTGAACTTGTCTAGAAGACCAATCTTATAGCTCATGATAATGATTAATCACATAATTATTCATAATGATAATAATAAAGATAATCACATTTAAACATGAAATTACAGCTCATCACAATGTCATCAAGTATCATAGACATATTTTTATTATATCATTGCATAGTGTATCATAAAATCTCATGGTCATTTTCGTAATACCGTACTCCATAGCATTCGCATTTCATTTTAATAATAAGGCATTTATCACAATTATATCAACTAAACATTTATACATGTACAATTAAATGCTTATTAAACATACGAACTTACCTCGATACCAAAAATAGTGAAAAAGACCTAACCGTCAAATACGCGTTTTTCCCCTATTCTAGGTTCAAACCTCATTTTCCTTGATCTAAAATATCACATTTAGCTTATTTATTAGTCACATTATTCATTGTGACCCAAAAATCATATTTTGGCAAAATTACATTTTTCCCCTAAAATTTTTTATATTTACATTTTTGCCCTTAGGCTCGTAAAATGATTTTTATTCAATTTCTTTGTACTTTAAGCCTAGCCGAACCATTTTCATAACTATAACAGCCCACAATTTTCACTAGAACACACTTTTACTACATATTTTATAACTTTTACAATTTAGTCCTTTTAAGCATTTTCACCGAAAATCATTTAGCAAAAGTTGTTTCTCTAACCATAGACATGCATAATCTACCATTAAACATCAAAATGCACAAATTTCTAACATGGTTTAAACCCTATACCTTCATTATAACTCAAATAAATGGTAGAAATAGGTAGATCTTGTTACGAGGATTTCAAAAACATAAAAATCATTAAAAATGGGGCAAGAACGGACTTACAATCGAGCTTGGAAGTTTGGAAAACCCTATCCATGGTTTCTTCATATAAAATTAGGCCAGGGAAGAAGATGGACAAGAAATTTTGGCTTTTATTTTGTTTTTAATTCATTTTAATTACTAAATGACCAAAATGCCCCTAACTTAAAAAATACTATTTCACCTATTTCATGTCCATTTTTGTCCAAAAAATTAACCAATGGTCTAATTACCATTTAAGGGACCTCCAATTTAAAATTTCATAACAATTGGACACCTCTAACATGTAGAACTCAACTTTTACAATTTTTACAATTTAGTTCTTTTGACTAAATTGAGTGCCCAAACGTCAAAATTTTCAAACTAAATTTTCACGAAATCATTCTGTGAAATCGTAGACCATAAAAATATAATAAAAATAAATTTTTCTTCATCAGATTTGTGGTTTTGAAACCACTTTTCCGACTAGCCCCAAAATCGAGCTGTTACAAAATAGGTGGGGGTGGAGTTTGCTGAACAGCAGGGTTCGTACGAATATATTGTGTGAACCATTTGTCTCACACGGCTAAGGACACGCCCGCTTGCCAGGATGTGTGAAAACTGGAGAGTATACTGACTTGGGTTACACAGCTAACCACACGTCCGTGTGTCTAGCCCGTGTGCCCTTCGAAGTGGCCACACACGCTCGTGTGCTAGGCTGTGCAAAACCTGTAGGGTATACTGACTTATGCAACACGGCCAAGTCACACGCCCGTGTACTAGGCCGTGTGCCATTTAGGGGGTATACTGACTGTACCACATTGCCGGTCACACGCCCGTGTGTGAGACCGTGTGGAGCATACTGACTTCAATTCAATTTCAACACCATGGGACACACGGTCGTGTACTTAACAATTTGTCACACACGGCTGAGACACACGCCCGTGTCTTGCCCGTGTGGACAAAAATAGGCTATTTGCAAAGCCATTTTGCCACCCTATTTTTATAAGCATACACAAGTATAAATGACAGCATTTCATAACCCAATAGGCAGCCATTGCATAACATTTCATACATATAAATACCAATACAACTTAGCACTCAAATACCTAATTAACATCCTGCATTATCCATTCATATGTCAACTACATATCAAAACGTTATTTGCACATTCCATCTATTTCTTGCCAAAACATACCATAAATAAACAATCAAAACATAGTACCAAAATAAGCCAAATCACATGGCTTAACTTATA
This sequence comes from Gossypium anomalum, assembly GCA_025698475.1. Taxonomy (NCBI): domain Eukaryota; kingdom Viridiplantae; phylum Streptophyta; class Magnoliopsida; order Malvales; family Malvaceae; genus Gossypium; species Gossypium anomalum. Next base: position 50,565,248 of record CM046963.1, read on the forward strand.
CACAAATTATACCAAAAACAAAATTCTCAAGTAACCATAACTATCACCATTTAAACTAGCCTATACATGCCATATTTACAAATATCCACAAATTCAAAAGTACCAATCAACAATTGGACAGTATGATGTGAAACTTTGACTTGTCCAAAACGAACGAGCTAACAAACCTCTATAAAACATAGAAAAAGAAACAGAGTAAGCTTTATAGCTTAGTAAGCCTGTATAATTTAGAATTAAATTTACCATTTATACCAGATCAAGATAAATAAATAAGGTAAACTCATTACAACTTCCAAATGCCTAAAACAAGCATTCATCCATAAGTTAGTCATATTAATACATGAATTTATCCATTATCACAATTCAATACTCAATATATATTGTATTCAACATTTCATTCTCAATCATATAATAAATAATTCATTCAGTAACAGTACTCATCCATATAAATAATATTTATGCCCGTTGAACATATTTGAAGTTCAAAAGATACTCGGGTGATATACATTAGCAATTCGTCAATTCTTTATCATTTCTTCTCTTTCGAGCCATGATCGGTAAGCTCCTCCTGAGCTGATGAACAGTAAGCTCTATTGAGCTAAAGCAGTAAGCTCTGACGAGCTGAACAGTAAGCTCTGACGAGCTTAACAGTAAGCTCATACGAGCTAAAAATAGTAAGCTCTTACGAGCTGATATATCAGTAAGCTCATATGAGCTATGGTGAGTCCACAACAAATACAGGAGCTCGACTAAAATGGTAACTCTAGTGACATGTCACTCATATCCTACGAATTCATACAATTCAAACGGGGCTCAGTAACCATTAATCTATATTAATTAGGCACTCATATTCCAAGTATATAAATTCCTCAATTATATACATACATTTCAAATAAATACAAGTATTTAAAAGTTTGATTCTAATTATACGAACTTACCTCGTATCGCTCGGATAAAAACTATCGGCTATTGTCAAGCTTCCATTTTCCCCGATCTAAACTCGATCTCAGCTTATCTTGATCTATATATTATCAAATTCAGTACATTCAACATTCAACCTATTCAATAGTCCATAATTCATATTTTGGAAAATTTACACATTTGCCCCTATACTTTCATATTATTTACAATTTAGTCCTTTTCACATAAAATTGCAAATTCATGCAATTTAGTACTACCCAGGCTTAGCTGAATTTCATAAGGACTCCTAACAGCCCATATCTTTCATAATTTCACACTTTTAACCACCACATTTTACATTTTCACAATTTAATCCCTATTTTGCATTTTGTCAAAAATCATTTTACAAAACTAGCTTAACTATTAAAAAATATTTAAAATCCATCATCAAACATCCAATTACTCAAACATTCAACAATGGCAACATGACAAATCTTTAACCATTTTGAAATCTAAGGTACAGGTTAGCTAGACTACGAAGCAACGATCTCAAAAACGTAAAAATCATTAAAAATGATCTAAAAACATACCTTAATCTAGCCATCAAAGTAGCTGAATGTTTAAACTTGTTTAATAACTTTCTCAAGCTTTAGTTTCGGTGGAAAATATGAGCATTTGCATGCATTTTCATGTTTTTTTTTTAGTTAATTAATCATAATAGCCATTTTAATATTTTAACCTTTGTAATTAAACATAAAAATCATGCAATTTAAGTTCATTACCGTTCACTCATGTTATTAGTGGGCTAATTTCAAACCAAGTACTCATACATTTTAATTCTATAGCTATTTAATACATTTAAACAATAGAACTCAACTTTTACACATTACGCGATTTAGTCTTTTTTACCGAATTAAGCATTTAAACGGTAAAATTTCTTAACGAAAATTTTCACACAATAATTCTATCATGCTGTAAACTTTAATAAAATAATAAAATATATATTTTAACCTTAGATTTGTGGTCTCGAGACCACTGTTCTGATTTGACTAAAAAATGGGCTGTTATAATATAAATCAAAAAAAGCGAAATACGGGCTTAGATCGGGGAAAGGAAAAGGTTTTGGATTAATTGAATGATTTCATCATTTTTGTATCCAAGGTAAGTTCGTATGTAATAATCATTGTTATAATTATGTTTTAAATGGTTTGATATTGCATAAATTGTTAATACGACCTTACGGACACATTCGATGACAATTCGAAACATCTGAAGTCCCGATTGAACCTTAGGAATAGTTTAGGATACGAATGACATGTCATTAGGGGTTACATTGTGACTGGGTGCTGGTCCGTACGTCCTACCTGTGGCTGAGTTATCCGGCATGTGTTGCGGATACTCGTCAGCTTGTGTGAGCAACACCGTGTAGCTCCATCATGACCGTCAGCTTGTGTGAGCAGACCCGTTGATAACTTTATTTTGAGCATTATATGTGATACGAGATTGAGACAGCTTCGGCTATGTATGTGGCACTTAGGGTGAGAGATTCCCAAGTATCCGATAGTATTCTGAATGGTTCAACAGGTATATCAAAGATATGAAATGGTGAGAATAGATATGTATCAGTACAGGTATGTACAGAAACTGTATATGCATCGAACATATGAAAGAATTGAGCTCACGGTTACATAGATGATTGAATACATATTAACATTGTGGTTAATTATTTTGTGGTATGTTGTATACATATTTTTAATGGTAAATTAAATGGTGAGTTTTGTTTAATATTTTCATACGAGCTTATTAAGCTTTATAGCTTACTTTGTTTACTTTTTCGTGTTTTATAGTGAAATCAAAGCTAGCTCAGATTTGGGATTGTCGGAGACTTCATCACACTATCCAACTATCACTTTGGTACTTTTGAACTTAAGTATTTTGAGTATATGGCATGTATAGGAACTTTGGTCATGTTGATATATGTGTTGTTAATGAATTTAGCCATTTGAAATATAGCCATGGGAGTTGGCTTATTTTGGTATAATTGATCATGTATATATATGTGCTTATGGTTTGTGGGATGTGTTGGATGATAGTTATATGATGCTTGATGATAGTAAGTATTATGGATAGCAAATGGTTGAGAAGTGAAGCTTGTATGTTTATGAGATTAGACGAAAAGACATTAAATTTTAGATTGGTGACAAAGTATTTCTGAAAGTATCTCCGTGGAAGAAAATACTTCGTTTTGGTCGCAAAGGCAAACTGAGTCCGCGATTCATCGGGCCGTATGAGATCATCGAAAGAATAGGACCAGTGGCTTATCATCGAAAGAAAAGATTCACAACGTGTTTCATGTGTCGATGTTGCACCGATATAGATCAAATCCATCACATGTAATTTCTCTGGCAGAGATTAAGATTCAACCTGATATGACGTACAACGAAGAACCGATCAGAATTTTAGCTCGAGAGGTTAAAGAATTGAGAAATAAATGCATAGCTTTGGTGAAAGTGTTGTGGCAACGTCACAGGGTCGAAGAGGCTATGTGGGAACTTGAAGAAGCCATGAGAAAATAGTACCCTAACATCTTTTCTGGTAAGATTTTCGGGACAAAAATTCCTAAAGGAGGAGAGTTGTAATAGCTCGTTTTTAATCAAATCAAAACAATGGTTTCAGGACCATAAATCTGAATTCAAATAATTATTTTATTAATATTTTAATTTCTACAGCATGAATATATGATTGTGTGAAAATTTCGTTCAGAAATTTTATTATTTGAATTCTTAATTTGATAAAAGGGACTAAATCGCGTAAAGTGCAAAAGTTATGTTCTAATAGTTAAAGGTGTCTAATAGCTATGGAATATTAAAGTTAAGGTCCTTAAGTGGTAATTAGTCCATTATAAATGTTAGTGCACATTCTTGGACATATATTAAGTGTTTTAAGTGATTAATTAATAAGGTTGATTTTGTAATTTAGTAAATAATGGTAATTAAAAACAAATAAAACAAAGTACCATCTTTTCTTCTTCATGTCTCAACCGAAACTAGGGCAAAGAAACACCATTTTTCAACTTCTTCATTCGGCCAAGGAATTTGTGCTCAATTAGGTACGGTTTTTGTTCCGTTTTTAATGATTTTTACGTTTTTGAGATCGTTGCAGCTTAGTCTAGCTAGCCCAGGGACTATTTTGCAAAAATGTTAAAGGTTTAGAGTTTTTCCATTGTTAAATCTATGTGTTTTTTGATGTTTGATGATAGAAAATGCATGTTTGTTGTTAGATAAACAACATTTGTCAAGAGATTTTTAGTAAAATGTCCAAATAGGGATTAATTTGTTAAAAGTTAAAATTTAGTGGTTAAATTGTGAAATAAATGAAAAATATGGACTGCCAGAGGCCTAATTGAAATTTGGCTAGCATGGGTTTTAATTTAATTTCATGAATTTGTAATTTTATGAAATAATGACTAAATTGTAAAAATGTTGAAATATTAGGGGCAAAAGTGTAAAGTGGATTTAAAGTGTATTTTGGACTAAATTGAATAGAGAAATTATTAAATAAGCTAAATTTGATATTATATAGATCAAGAAAAGTGAAATACAGACTTAGATCGGGGAAAGAACAAGGTTTTGGATTAATCGACTCGTTTCGCCATTTTTGCATCTGAGGTAAGTTCGTATGTAATAAACAGTGTTATAATTATGTTTTAAATGCTTTGATATTGCATAAATTGTTAATACGACCTTACGGACACATTCGATGACAATTCGGAAAGTGTGAAGTCCCGATTGAACCTTAGGAATAGTTTAGGATACAAATGACATGTCATTAGGGGTTACATTGTGATTGGGTGATGGTTCGTACATCCTACCGGTTGCTGAGTTATCTGGCATGTGTTGCGGATACTCGCCATCTTGTGTGAACAGCACCGTGTAGCTTTGTCATGACTGTCAGCTTGTGCGCGCAAGCCCGTTGATAGCTCTACTGTGAGCATTATATGTGATACGAGATTGAGATAGCTTAGGCTATGTCTGTGGCACTTAAGGTGCGAGATTCCTGAGTATCCGACAGCATTCTGAATGGTTCAACGGGTATATCGAAGATATGAAATGGTGAGAATAGATATGTATCAGTACCGGTATGTACAGAAACTGTATATGCATCGAACATATGAAAGAATTGAGCTCATGGTTATATAGATGATTGAATACATATTAACATTGTGGTTAATTATTTTGTGGTATGTTGTATACATATTTTGAATGGTAAATCAAATGGTGAGTTTTGTTTAATATTTTCATACGAGCTTACTTTGTTTACTTTCCTGTGTTTTATAGTGAAATCAAAGCTAGCTCAGATTCGGGATTGTCGGAGACTTCATCACACTATCCAACTATCACTTTGGTACTTTTGAACTTAAGTATTTTGAGTATATGGCATGTATAGGAACTTTGGTCATGTTGATATATGTGTTGTTAATGAATTTAGCCATTTGAAATGGTTGAAATGGCTTGTAAATGTTAATGTTTTAGTTTGTATATAGCCATGGGAGTTACCTTATTTTGATATAGTTGATCATGTATATATATGTGCTTATGGCTTGTGAGATGTGTTCGATGCTAGTTATGTGATGCTTGATGATAGTAAGTATTATGGATAGCAAATGGTTGAGAAGTAGAGCTGGTATGTTTATGAGATTAGACTAAATGATGCAAAATTGGAAGTGTTTATATTGATGATTTGAGATTAGGAATTTTGGTATAAAATTGAATGGTATATTGATGTATTGGTGTATTGGTGTGATTTGAATTGGTTGGTATTAAAATGATATGAATTATGTTGGTTGAGGTTATTAAAATGCCTATTTTTATGCCATGAATTGTGCCATTTTAGTTCGATATAGGTACATGCAAATTAGGTGGCAAAATGACTTGGTAAATAGCCTATTTTTGTCCACATGGGCAAAGACACCAGCGTGTGTCTCAGTCGTTTGTGACACACGGTTAGGTTACACGACCATGTGTCCCCTGGTGTTGAAATTGAAATCAAGTCAGTATGCTCCACATGGCCCAGCACACAGTCGTGTGTCTTGGCCGTGTGGCATAATTCAGTATACCCTACAGGTTTGGCACAGCCTAGCACACGGCCTGGCACATGGGCATGTGTGGCCATTTTTAGGGCACACAGGCGTGTGTGTTGGTCGTGTAACCTAAGTTAGAGAGTTACACGGGGTCAAACATGGGCTGGGACACGGCCATGTGCTTCCATTTCGAATGTCCACACGGCCTGTGACACAAGCATGTGTCCCTTATATTTTGGAAAATTTTCTAAGTTTCTTAAAAAATTTCTTAAGTTGCCGCTTTAGTCCCGAACCTTCTCGAATGCATGTTTTGGGCCTCGTAGGCTTGTATTACGGACGATGTGAATGATTTTGATTGATGAATTATTATATTTGAGAAATGTATGTGAAATGTATTATTTTTCTATGCTATAAGTCCGGTAATGCTCTGTAACCCTATTCTGGTGTTAAATACGGGTGAGAGGTGTTACAGAATATTTTCCAGAACATTATGAACATGATGAAAATGAACCAAGTCAAATGTTGTAATTATTTTAGCCTATTCCTATTATGGTTGTTGAAGCTTGTGAATTTTCTACTAAACTCACTTCATAAATTTTAATTATTCACCACACTTAGGTTAATTTGCATTTAGGATAATTTTGCATCTAGTTATTTATTTTTACATCAATCACTCGAAATCTTTGTGTTTTTTCATACTAATTTGTAAAAATTTAATTTTTCAAAACATTGACTAACTTAAATAGTCCCTGTGGAGACGACTCTTTTACTTACTTATTACTTGATAACGGCTATTTACACTTGCACAAACCTACATGTTACAATGTCACAAGTAAATAAATCCATAAACAGATTCAAGATCTATTTTTCTTGGGTCCTATTCAATCACATATATTTCTCTATCTTCTGGGAGTCATCCGCTCTAATGCCCAAGACAAGGCATGTAATAGCACGTTTTCAATGGTGTCAGAAATGGTGGTTTCAGGACCATAATTCTGACAATTGAGATAGTAAATATTATTTATTTAATATTTACGAGTATTTATTAGAGTCATTTTAAAATTTGGTTTAGAAATTATAATGTTTAAATAGTTACTTTAGAAAAAAAAAGGATTAAATCGTAAAACCTGGAAAAGATAGTCTCTATTACTTAAAGGTGTTAAATAGTTAAATTGTTAAATTCATAAGGTTTTGTGTGGCAATTTTACCATAATCAAATGGTATACTGACCACCTCTGGATGTACCAACATCTAGAGTAGAAATCCTGCACAAAATATATGAAAAGGCGGTATCTACAAGTATACGGGTCAGGTTGTAATATAGTTACAACGGAGTGGATGAGTACTTTGAGGATCATACCCAAGGGAGACCAGCACCAAAATTACTTCTAACCTAAGCATAAATAGAACTAATTAGTACATTAAATTAATTATATTACGATTAAATTAAAGGAAAGGTTTTTGTGATCTATACTAATAACAATAAAAGAAAATAAATAAATAAATCACGAGAAATCAAATAATAGAATGTATCAAATCTGAATATGGGTAATTAGCTTGCTTCAGTAGTCATAACCAACTATTTCTTTGGGTTTTCTTCTTCAATCAACTAGTCGATATCCCAATAGGATCTTTCGATCTACCACTAAAATAACGAGTTGGCAAGAACTACTTATCTCTCGACCTCACAGTCTAGACCAGTTCGGTGTTAAGGTGTTCACAGATAGGCCATACCAAGTTTGGGTTAATTCCCACCTTAATGACTTCTTAAGGTTGCCAGGCCTATGGTTTAGGTTCTTCCTTTCCTAAACAATTGATCCACTAAGAGAACCCTAGAAAATAGTTAATTAATCACACCTCCACTCGCTAAACCCCTAGAAGAGGATTAGTTCTTCATGGATCTCATAAACAATATAAACTTGATAAAAAGAGTAGACATGAATTATAATTCCAGAGTATAAAGTTTAAAAGAAGCTTGATTTTTATTAGAATTGAATATTGAATCCTCACAGAGTTTGATTATGTTTCCCAAATTTGGTTTCTTCCACACACAAAAATAACAAAAACTGAAATAAACCTAAAGCCTAAGAAAAGAGAAACAACTAAATACTAAATCTAAGAAGAAAATTATACAAATCCAAGTTGTCCATAACATGTGTTAAATGAGCCTATTTATAGACTTTAGAGTGGTCTTCGTCCTTAGCTACCGCCCTCGAGCTTAATGTTTGATTGTGCAGACCAAAATGCCCCTGACCCGTAATTTTTCTCATAAAAAGGTGATGTCGCGACACACCAGGTCCTGTGTCGTGATGTCGAGGGCAATATGCTCCATCTTCAAGGTGTCTTCAGGGGTGTGTTGTGACATCTTCAGGTTGTGTCGTGACATTAACGACATTCTTAAAATTCTTTTATTCTACTCCCTATGTTACGACCTCCAGCTCTTTGTGTTGCAACTCAACGACCCGTATCGAGTTAGTATGCCTTCTAATGGTCTTCAGCACACTCACAAAGTATATTAGCTCACCCTTAGGCCTTATTCGGCCCCTAAGGTCAATAAAAGACTCAAATTACACACTTTATTGAATGTAACTAAAATTGTGAAAACATAATTAAAATGAAACCAAAATGCTTGTGTTAAAGCTCCTAAAGTGTGAAAAGTTTAATCTGCTACACTAAATTACGGCAGATCAAACTCTCTTACACTTAAGTTATTGCTTATCCTCAAGCAAAGCAAACAAAAATAGTAAATGAAAAGATGAACCTTGAGCAAGTATGGTACAAATGTTGGTTTTTGAGCACATGGATAAACATTTCATATTTACACATAATCTTGGCATGATATATAGCTAACTTACCACTTCTGATATTAAACACCTAAGTTCAGTACATTACAAAGCATACAAGCATTAAGGGTCTCAAATGTAGGAATCTATAAATAAATTATACAAGTAATTTGATTATCCTAGCAGAATACAAATAGTCATAAATGTCATTATTTAGTATAGTTTCAAATTGTAAATAAGTCTACATAGATCACATAGGGCTTTTTGACTTGTAATGTTCTAAGGCTTAGGACAGGTGTGGAATTCAAGAATGGTAAGCGTCAAATAGTTTCAAGCATAAAAATAGTTTGGTACATCATATTGTCCCCTACTCTTCCCCTTAGTGACTCTTTCCTGCTCACTACCTTATTTCTCCTTCTCTCACCTCCTTTATTTCTCCTTATAGGAATTTCAACATCATATAGTAACTATGCTAGCTTATGGGTTTTTGTGCTTTAATGAATGAGTTTTTATATTTTTGTAACTTTGTCACTTTTCTTTCTTTTTTGCAGTACCTTACCCAAAAATGCCTTTATTTTTCACTTACTTTTTCTACTCGTGTAATTTCCATTTTTTGAAATTTTATTTTCACACTTTTAAGCTCATTTGTAATCATTATACTCCACTGATCTTTCCTATCACTCTGTTTTTACAAAACCATTGTAATGTATCTACTTATCCCTCAATATGTATGGCTAGACGTTTATAATCATGCAGTTCAGGACCAAAGAAAAGGGTAAGCGCAAATTATGATTTTTAGCTCGGGTTTTGTATATAGGTTTATCAAGAAGTGTTTTTTGGCTCAAAATTACAAAGAATGAATAAATAGGGTTAGCTTTTTGGCTCTAGGTGTATACCAAACAATGCCTTAGGTCATCCCTAGGCATCTTAATATTCACAAATTTAGTCAACCAAACAATCACAAATTCAACAATTTATCATTCATTCTAGCATGCACATTTCCTTGTATTCTTTATATCATTTGGTACATTCAATTGCTTACTACCTATTTACAATCCAATATATAGAACTTCATAGTCTAATAATCAAAAATTTAAAATCACCTATCCTCGTGCCAAATTTATTGTAAATACAATCAACCTATGTACATGCTCCTAACCAGTCACTTGTATTTTTACAAGCTCAAGCACACAATTGAAAAGAAAAATCAAAGAAAATTGTAAAAATTAAACAAATTTTCTTTGTTACCCCCTACAGTTTAGAAAATACATTGACCTCAATGTGTAGCCCCTGGAAAGATAAGGAAAGAAGTTACTCGATTGATCGTGATGGTTTCACGAGCTATTAGTGGGTGTTTTCTCCTTCGATCGTTGAAAGCTCAAAATTGTAGTGCATCTACTATGTAGGGTTCCTACACAGAAAATTTAAACAAAGCATTAAAAAACTAATAATCGACTATTACCCCTATTCCTAACAAATAAAAATCATCCCAAATTTAATACAATCTTTAAAAACAAAAATTCAGAGTTCAGTCATCCTCCTCAAAATCCATCTCATAATCCTCCTCCCCCTCCTCAGTTCCTTCTTCCTCTTTGCTCTTCTGCTTTTCTTCTTCCTGTTCTGGATGCGTTGGTCCAAACATATCTACGTGTAATTAGGTACCCTAATATTTTTTTTTTCGTGTGAATTCCTAAAAAATAGAGCCCGACTCCTACATCTAGTGTATCATACAATCCAGCTTGGGATGACTACTCTCGCCAATTTCTTGTTGAGTGGTCGATTTTGCTTTCCTTTGAGACAAAGGTGAAGTGGCCATCATCTCTTGCTATCATTTATTCCACTCCTTAATCTATTTAGCTAGAAGCTCAATGTACTGTTTACAAAGTATCACCAATTATGCTTCGGGATGGCTTTATTGATTGCTCCATGGACACCATCGGAACACCCGCTCTTTTGCATAAGGCTGCCACTAAGTGAAGACAGAAGACTCCCACCTTTTGGTTGCTGATGCACCGTTTCATATTTTGATATATCCATGTTTCGATGCATACCTATTTTTTTCGCAAAATAGCATAAAGCAAAATCGCTCGAAAAGTATTGACATTAGAAACATTCAAAGCAGAAGCTATTCTGGTGCACAGAAATTAAATCCATATTTTTGCTTCAGGAAACATTATTGCTTGATTAAAGGAGGTTGGAATGTCAATACCTCGGCAACATTTCCATTCACCCCTCCTATATGTTAGGAAATTTATAATGTTATCCATGTTTATATCTCAGAAATATTCCAAATAAGTTTCTTCTATAAAATATTTTTCATAAAATGGAGCAATATAAAATTCACAAATAACCCGAGGGTAATTCGTACTTCTTTCCCTTACACAGGTATCGTTTTCCATGTATGACTTTTGGGTTTTAAGACTTTTTGTCCCATAAAGATGCATAAAATTCCTGAACAACAAGGACTACAGCAAAGTCTTTTGGGATCGTACAAAAATATTCTCATCTATGATATCTAACTAAAAGCCATATCTCCTGACAGAGAACCATCAATGGTTCAAATCCCCTCTCTAAAAAAACATTTTTCCCTAAAGTTCTATGAAGTATTTCTCAACTTTTGGATTCGAGAAATTAGAAAGATTTGGAATAGTGATGGTTTTAGTTCATTAGTTCTTCTAATCTTCCTTGGAGGCATACTCAATGCTATTGAATGTTAAAAACTAATGAGCTATCAAGAAACAATTTTAATAAAACAGTAAAATTAAATTAAAAACCCTTAACCTGGAGAGAAGATTCGTTGGATTCCATGAGAGTCTCTAGTATATTATGCCAATCTTGCACCGAAGATTATTACTCTGAAAAGAAAAGCTGCACAAAGCTGCACAAAGTTTAAAAGAAGCCTGATTTTTATCATAATTGAATATTGAATCCTCACAGAGTTTGATTATGTTTCCCAAATCTTATTTCTTCCACAAAAGCAAATAACAAAAATTGAAATAAACCTAAAGCCTAAGAAAAGAGAAAAAACTAAAAACTAAATCTAAGAAGAAAATTATACAAATCCAAGTTGTTCGTAACATGTGTTAAATAAGCCTATTTATAGACTTCAAAGTAGCGTCATCCCTAACCCTAGGTCAGCTATTGTCCTCATGCTTAATGTTTGATTGTGCAAACCAAAACGCCCCTAACTTGTAATTATTTCCAGTATAGAGGGGACGTTGCCACACACCAAGTCCTGTGTCTAACATCGAGTGCAATATGCTACATCTTTAGGGTATCTTCAAGTATGTGTCGCGATATCATCAAGCTATGTCGCGATACTGGAGGAAGTCTTGAAATTCTTCTATTCTACTCCCTATGTTGTGACCTCTAGCTAAGTGTGTTGCAACCTAATGACCAATATCGAGTTAGTATTCCTTCTAATGATCTTATGCATGCTCAGAAAGTATATTAGCTCACCCTTAGGCCTCATTTGGCCCCTAAGGTTAATAAAAAACTCAAATTACACACTTTATTGAGTGTAACTAAAACTGTGAAAATGTAATTAAAATAAAACCAAAATGCTTGCATTTAAGCTCCTAAAGTGCGAAAACTAGTTTAATCTGCTACACTGAATTATGGTAGATCATATATACGACTAGTGCTTTAATTCAATTAATTTATATGTTACTGTAACACCCCTCACCCGTATGCAACACCAGAATAGGGTTACGAAGCATTACCGGACTTACAATACATAAAAACATACTTTTCTCATACATTCAATCATTTCATACAATCATCATTCAAATTGAATCTATTTATCCCTTATAAGAGCCTATAAGGCTCTAAACATGCTTTAGGAGTGGTTCAGAACTAAACCGATAACTTATGAAACTTTTACGAAGCTTTGAAAACATTCTCAAAATAGGGGACACACGCCCTTGTAGACAGGCCGTGTGGACATTCAAAATAGGAGCACATGGTCGTGTCCCAGCCCGTGTCTGACCCCGTGTAATGCTCTAACTTGGGTCACACAGCCAATACACACGCCTATGTGGCTAGCCCGTGTGCCTTAAAAATGGCCATACACGCCAGTGTGCCAGGCCGTGTCAAACCTGTAGGGTATACTGACTTATGCCACACGGCCAAGTCACACGCCCCTGTGTGAGGCCATGTGGAGCATACTGACTTGTTTTCATATTCAACACCAAGGGACACACGGCTATGTACATAACCATGTGTCACACACGGCTGAGACATACGCTAATAAACCGTAATTTATACATATTATTATCCCATGCTTAACACATTTATGAATGATTTCTCCTTAGATTTGGTGAATTTGATGCTCCTAATCCTTTAATTTCATGTTTTATACTTAAGAGAGCACAGGAGAGCAAAAAGAACAAGAAACGAGCCAAAAACAGAGAAAATGGGTCGATGTGGGAAAACAACACGGCCTAGACTTCCTCACACGAGTAGCACACACGGCCGTGCCATTCTAGCAGGCTCGAACAAGACCTAAAACAACCTCAACATGGGAGTGTTGATCTCTTAGCCTTGACCACGGCCTAAAGTAATCGCACACGGGCGTGTCACACGGGCGTGTCCATGCCGAGCCCAAGTTAAGTTCTATTCGGAAAAGGGCGATTTGGAGGGCTTTTAGGCATTCTAAAGCCTATTTAAACACCTTAGAGGAAGATTAAAGATGAGACACAGAGGAGGAAGCGAGGAATTACTCAAAGAAAGCCAATTGATCCATCTCAGAAGCTGGATTATTCATCAAGACTGAAGACCTCCCCTCAATTTCCCTTCAAGAGTTTTGGGTTTTCTTTATGTTTTGCATTCATTATTCTTCTGAGATGTTTTCCTTTATAGTTATGAACTAAACCCCCTAAATACCTAAGGGGAATGAAACCTAAGACGAATCTTGTTATTATTTAAATTGTATGATAAATATTTAACTTGTTCTTAATTATGTGTTCTTAATTCTTACTTCGGTATTTTAGGATATTGATTCAAGTTAATGCGCTTTTTCAGAGGAGCAAAAGTCTCTGTATAAGAGTAAATTTGTCATAATTAAGCGGAGTTGATTGCACGCCTAGAGATAGGGTGACAAGATTTTACCGGATTAAGGTGAAACCTAATAAGGGGATCCATAGATCAAATTAATGTAACCTTAGGGTGTTAATTAGAAAGAGATTTCAATTATTCAATCTAGGGTTTGACGTTGTTAGTCTCGAGAGGGATAATAATATAAATTAGGGATTACTACAAAACAAGTTGAATGAATAAATCGTTTGATTCAGAGTCAAATAACAAGTGAAGTCTAGGTGGATTTTTCCTTAGGTATTGTCTTAAATCAATTAGTTTTCCAAAAGTATTTTCCCCAAATCTATTTTCTGTGCGTTCTTAGATTAGTTAATTAGTTAATTAAAACAACCTTCATTATTCTTAGGCTAGATAATAAAAAGAAAGTTAATACTAGTACTTTTGGTTCCTTTGGGTTCGACATCCGGTCTTGCTAAAACTATACTACTGTTCGATAGGTGCGCTTGCCTTCATCGTGATAATAGTTAGTTCGAGTACGATCATTTATAAATTTTAAAACTTATTGCGAGTGACAATCAAGTTTCTAGCGCCGTTTCCGGGGAACTAAGATATTAGGAACGCTCGATTTTTATTACTTTAGCCATTTACTTTTATTACAATTTAAATTTTGTTTTGATTTTTATTACTAAATTTTCTTTTTCTTTCTTCCGGTAGGTTCTTACAGTTTATGACTAGAAGAAACCCGTCAGGACCATTACTTTTTGACTAAGAAATCGATCGCACAGCTCGCAGAAACCGAAAAGAAATAAGGCAAAGCCTAAGATACATAGAGGAAGAGCAAGAGGACGATATCCCAACTAAACTGAGGATATGACCGAAAATCAGAAAAATCTGGTACCTCCTGCGATTGCTGCTGACCCAGTAATCAGAATCCTACTGCTCGTACTATGTATGATTATGCTAAACCTACTTTAACAGGAACTGAATCGAGTATAGTTAGGCATGCTATTGCTGCACATAACTTTGAACTGAAACCTAACACAATTCAAATGATACAAAAGTTTGTTTAGTTTGATGGTTTGCAGGATGAAAACCCAAATACTCATTTAGCAAATTTTCTAGAGCTTTGTGACACATTCAAAATCAATGGCGTTTCTGACGATGCCATTCGCCTTCGGTTATTTCCCTTTTCACTAAGGAACAAGGCTAAACAATGGTTGAACTCATTACCACGAAGATCAATTACTACTTGGGAACAAATGACCGAAAAGTTTTTACTAAAATACTTTCCACCTGCTAAAACAGCTAAACTAAGGAATGATATCTCTTCTTTTGTGCAGATGGATTTAGAAACCCTTTACGATGCATGGGAGAGATACAAGGACCTACTGCGAAGGTGCCCTCACCATGGATTACCTCTTTGGCTGCAAGTTCAAACATTTTATAATGGTGTGAACCCCTCGACAAGACAGATGATTGATACAGCAGCTGGTGGAACATCAACAACAAAACACTTGAAGCAGCTTACGAATTTATTGAGGAGATGTCACTGAATAACTATCAGGGGCAAGTCATAAGAACTAAGCCAACCAAAACAGCAGGCGTTTATAACGTCGACATGATTAATATGTTATCAAATTAGGTGGAGCTTCTAAATAAAAAGATTGATGGTTTACTTGGTTCTACACAGATACATCCAGTGATGAGGTGTGATTCAAATGGAGGAGGCATACAAACAGAATATTAACCCTTCAACCCTACAATCGAAAAAGAACAAGTCCACTATATGGGCAACAATAACTTTAGACCCCAAAATAACCTATACAGTAATACTTATAATGCAGGTTAGAGGAACCACCCAAATTTTTCATGGGGTGGTCAAGGAAATCAAAGGCCACAAAATCCTCCGGGTTTTCAACAGCAACCTTATCAATAGGAAAAGAAACCGAACCTTGAAGAGATGCTATCCAAATTCATCTCGGTGTCAGAAAGTCATTTCCAGAATACCGAGACAACACTTAAAAATCAACAAGCATCGATCCAAAGGCTCGAAACTCAGATAGGCCAGCTGTCCAAATTAATTTCTGAGCGACCACAAGGTAGCTTGCCAAGTAATACTGAACCTAACCCAAGGGAACAACTTAATGCGATTAACATTAGCAATGAGGAAGGGTTAGTTGCATCTGAACTAGAACCAAAGCAAGAAATGGTGGAAAGCAATGGTAAAGGTAAAGTAGATCACAATGAACAGAAACCGGTAAGTATAGAATATAAACCTCTTGTGCCATACCCCAATGTGACAAGGAAAGACCGCTCAGATGAACAATTTGGTAAATTCCTTAAACTTTTAAAGAAATTACATATCAACTTACTGTTTATTGAAGCTCTCTCGCAGATGCCAAACGCAATGCTATTTTTAAAGGAGCTTTTAGCAAATAAGCGAAAGTTGGATGAGGCGTTGCATGTGGAGTTAAACGCAGTTTACTCAGCTATTTTACAAAATAAGCTGCCCAATAAATTAAAAGATCTAGGGAGTTTTACAATTCCTTGCTTAATTGGTAGTTTAGATGTGAACAATGCGTTAGCTGATTTAAGGGCTAGTATCAATGTCATGCTTTACAAAATGTTTAAGCAACTCGGTCTTGGGAAACCCAAACAAACTAGGATGAGTATTCAATTAGCAGATAAAACTGTCATATTTCCTAGGGGTATTGTTGAAGATGTACTCGTTAAAATTGACAAATTTATATTCCCAGTGGACTTCGTTGTTCTAGACATAGAGGAGGATAGTAACGTTCCTTTAATTTTAGGAAGTCCCTTTTTAGTGACTTCTAGAACAATTATTGATGTTGGCACAAGCGAACACACACTTCGTGTGGGAGACGAAACAATTACCCTTCAAGCTCGCAATTCAAGCAACACATTAAAAATTGAAGGTGGTTGTATAAAACATTCTACTAAGACTGACCATATGTTGCATCCTACTTTGCAAGCAATAAGTTTAAAGGACATCCATGAGCCATGTTCAAGCAACAACAAAGGACCTATCCATGAAGAACGAAGGCTACAAATCGAGGAGCTAGATGAATGGCGGATACATAAACCGAAAACACTCCATGATGAACTGAATTTTTCCCAAAATCAACTTAAGGTTGGAGACAATGTACAATTAGATGCTGCAAATCCTCGTATTACCACTTTTGAACCGAATGGAGCAAGCCCTCTTACGGTACTTAACATCTTCCCATACGGCACAGTCGAGGTAAATCATTCCAAATTCGGCACGTTTAAGGTAAATATTACTCATTTAAAACCTTATTTTGATAAAACTAATAGCAGGAACGAGGAGTGTAAACTCCTCGAACCACCATGATCACGTGAAATCAAGGTAAGTCAAGCTTAGACTATAAATAAGTGCTTCTCGGGAGGTAACCCGAGCACTAACGATATTAACTTCTTTAAATTCTAGTATTTAACACCTAACTTACTAACTGAGCTCTTGAATATAGGTTTTCCACACTCACACAGCCAAGCACACGAGCGTGCTGCAGACCGTGTGAAAACAGGGCAAAGATTTTTCCCCAACACGGGATACGACAAGTTGCCACGGCCGTGCGACATGGCCGTGGGTGATCCTGTCAAAACAACGCACGCCCATCTCTTCAAACCGTGGTTGAAACTAAGAAAATAGCACAGGCGTGCAACACGCCCGTGCCTAGCACCCGTGGTCAAACCTGTCAAATTAATACGGGCGTGGGACAAGTGAACAAAGCGCGACACGGCCGCACGACACGGCCGTGTGCACCAACACGCCCAAGGAACACGGGCGTGGGCTAAATGTCAGATGCACCGAAATTTGAAAAAACGCGAAGTATACGGGCTAAAATTAGGGCACACGAGTGTGTCCCACGGCTGTGTGCCCCAAAATCTATAAAAACCCCTCACTATTCATCATCTTCTTCACCCAAAATCCCTAACCCTAGCCGCTGCAATTCCACACACCCTCTCTGCCACGCCCATGCGCCGCCTTCAACTCTATTTTTGACACCCAAGCTCCTCTTTTAGCATTTGTTTACTAGTTTCTCTTTTATTTTACTTACTTTTGATGTTTATTAGCATAATAATCTTCATTTTTTTTTCATGCTATTTCCATTTTACGCATTATCCTATCATTAAAATTTCATTCTTAGGATTTTTTTTATCATATATTTCATGTTGAATCGAGTTGTTAGGGAAGCCTCATGCTATTGTCATACCCATGCCATTACTATGCTCATGCTCATGCTATTGCCATGCTAATGCCACGAAATCATGCCATCAAATTTTGGTTGAGTTTGGTTAGTGTTAGTAGTGTTGGCTAAAATTGTTAGTATAAATTCACGGCTTTTTCCTTCTAAAATTCGTTTGCCTATTATTTTTTCCATTTATTAAGACGAAATAATAATTCTTATTACAGGTATACAATGTCGTCTTCACGTGGTAAAAAGTCCGCTCTCCACTTCAAAGAAAAGGAAGGGAGCGTCATCTTCCTCGAGTCGTACCACTGAAATTTGCCACCCCTTCCTTCAGTTTCCCTTTAGACCACAGGAAGAACTCTTCTAGATACTCCGGGCCCGACCTTTAGTTACAGGTCACTGCATTAACTGGGCCGCACTCAAACAAGTCCAACTGGCTGATGCGGTCAGAGCTCTTCTGACAACTGATCCATGGGAACTTTTCTTCGCCATCATCGAGCCGACGTACCTTGAGCTCACGCTCGAACTTTGCTCGACCTTCCACCTTCAAGATGTTATGACCAACTATGATGATCTTGGCACAATTCAATTTCGCCTCGGCAGTTTAGTCCGCCAGTTGAGCATCCTAGAGTTTGGTACCGCATTGGGCCTTTACATAGAAGAGTTCAAGGAGGAGAACGACCGCCACGCTCTCAACCGTCACATTCATCGCTCTCCTTCACAATGCTGGGATACGTTAGTACCATGCTCGGCCACCTACGACCCTATTCGTTCCAAGGCATCAGCTCTCCCTCCATCCTTGAGGTACTTACATTCTATCTTAGCTCACACTTTGACAGGATGGCGAGAGAGCACTGGTGTCGTCAACACTTACGACATCTACTTCCTATGGTGTATGTCGCATGGGCACGTCTTTGACCTCGCCTACTTCATCGCCCTCACCATTCGCCATCAGACGGAGTGGCATCAGAAGGGGGTCATCTCCATTGGCCCCTATGTGACTCGACTGGCTCGGCACTTCGGGCTCATCAACATAGCGGCACAAGCATCCTCCCTTACCCCCATTGGCCATATGTCTCCACAAGGAATCTTGAGCATGCTAAGTATGAGAATGATCGAAAAGCACCGTGGAACCTACCCTCTTTAATATCGTCTCGCCCAATCAACCGAGGAAGAGGCCTCAGACGACATTACTGATGATGTCCCTCCATGACACGAGGACCCACCGTCTCAGCCACCACCCACCCATCGTCCAGTTCATGCGACGGCTTCATATTCTGATATCTCTGAGCGGCTCACTCGATTTGAGCAGCAGTGTTTTTAGCGATTCGATAACATTGTTGCTACTCTACAGCAGATTTGTCAGCACCTTCACATTTCATCGCCACTACCACCTCGCGAACCATCCGGCGATGATGATGTTTAAATATTTTCTTTGTTATTTTTATTTTTATTTTTATTTTTATCTTTCTTATTACTATTATTTCCTTTTGACACTGTTTTATTTTTAGGGTTTTGTAATCAAATTTTAATTTCAGTTATTTCATTACGAGTAATTATTCTTCTTTATATTCCCTAAAGAGTTCCTGATTTCATCACAGTTATCTAGAGCTCCAAAGCTCACTATTACGTAGGAACTTCAAACTCCACTAGAAAAGGTTCTCCACCACTGCCATGCCTTGCTCGACCACGAGATATAATATTCTTTTGGCGCAGAACTTGTAGAACCTAACCTCTACCACTACCGGAGTATTCTCCTCCACTCTACATAACTCCAACGTAGGGGGTTCATTCATTTAACATTCAAAAAGTTTCACTTCTCTCCCTTTCTTATGATCTTATATATATAATCGCCACTAACTTTATCTTTGTACATTGAGGGCAATGTACATCTTAAGTGTGGGGGGTAAATTATAGCACTATCAGAAAATCCCTGATTTTTATCTTATTCCCTTGTAAATCTCTCGTATCATTTTTAGGATGAATTTTGATTAATTTATGATTTTTATTGATATATCTTGAATTAAAACATAGGCATCCAGGCATTGGATATTTAAACTTTAAGACATTAGAGAATTAAGCATAATAAGTTGATTTTTGAGAATTTAAAATTTTAGGTTATTTTCCCCAATTTTAGGTATTATCTTGAACTGAAATCCACAAGTTTAAACATCAAAAAGCTATAATTTTTGTGAGATTTTGGGCCTTTAGAGCATCTATTATTTCTTTCATGCTCCCTTTTATTGTTGCTTTGAGTGCGTCAATATCGAATTGTTATTCTAGAACTTGATTGATTATGAATGTCAAGACCACACCATTTGATTTGATATGTCAAGATGATAGAGGCACTTAGGTTTAACCCACTCATGCCATGAAAAGCCTACCTTCACAACTAACCCTTAGTAAACCCCTTTGAGCCTAACAAGCCATTCCTTGATTTATCCCCAATATTAACCCTTAACTCATTATTATTGAAATCCCCTCAATTAATTTGATCCTTATTTTTGTCGAGATCTGATTTGAATAAATTGCTTAGCTATGTCTTATTCTTAATAGTTAGTCTATGTAACTTATTCTTAAAAAAAACATATCTATATAGTAGCAGTAGGTCGTATTTTTGAAGCTTGAGTATTTAAATTCCATATTCTGAGAAGAAGTTTTTTTGTAAGCAATTGATGATTAAATATTTTTCAAGTTAAGTAATTTTCAATTCAATCTCGATTCTAACCTTTTCTTTCAGCTTGTGGCCACACCCCCTAACCAAAGCCTCGTTACAACCCTCTAAAGACCTTTTGATTGATGTATCATCTCAATTTATAGTGGTGGAGATTTGATTTTCATGCAAGCCTATGGTAATAACTTTTCATATTGACTGTTGAGTTTTAAATTCATTATCCTTAAACACTTCGAATGATTTGAGGGAATCTTTAGTAAGGATGTTAAACTTTGTAAGATTTCGAATCAATGGTGATTACTTAGATGAGGGGAGATACCTATATTTTTCGTGATTAAATGTTCAACTTGGAATGTTTGAAATTTTAATGTTCTTTTAGTTGAATTCTCAATGTATGATTACTTATGGATTAGTTTGAGATATTATTGATAGGAATTATAAGTTGAGAAAAAGGAATTCTTAATTGTGAATTGAGGATTTTGCTTGAGGACAAGCAAATGCTTAAGTGTGGGGGTATTTGATAAACCGTAATTTATAAATATTATTATTCCATGCTTAACACATTTATGAATGATTTTTTCTTAGATTTGGTGAATTTGATGCTTCTAATCCTTTAATTTCATGTTTTATACTTAGGAGAGCATAGGAGAGAAAAAAGAACAAGAAACGGGCCAAAAACGGAGTAAATGGGTCGACGTGGGAAAACAACACGGCCTAGACTTCTTCACACGGGTAGCACACACGGCCGTGCCATTCTAGCAGGCTAAAACACAACCTAAAACAACCTCAACACGGGCATGTTGATCTCTTAGCCTTGACCACGGCCTGAAGTAATCGCACACGGGCGTGTCCATGTCGAGCCCAAGTTAAGTTCTATTCGAAAAAGGGCGATTTAGAGGGTTTTTAGGCATTCTAAAGCCTATTTAAACACCCTAGAGGAAGATTAAAGAGAACACACAGAGTAGGAAGCGAGGAATTACTCGAAGAAAGTCGATTGATCCATCTCAGAAGCCAGATTATTCATCAAGACTGAAGACCTCCCCTCAATTTCTCTTCAAGAGTTATGGGTTTTCTTTATGTTTTACATTCATTATTCTTCTGAGATGTTTTCCTTTATAGTTATGAACTAAACCCCCTAAATACCTAAGGGGAATGAAACCTAAGACGAATCTTGTTATTATTATTTGAATTGTATGATAAATATTTAACTTGTTCTTAATTATGTGTTCTTAATTCTTGCTTCGGTATTTCAGGATATTGATTCAATTATTGCACTTTTTCAGAGGAGCAAAAGTCCCTGTCTAAGAGTAAATTTGTCATAATTAAGCGGAGTTGATTGCACGCCTAGAGATAGGGTGACAAGATTCTGCCGGATTAGGGTGAAACCTAATAAGGGATCCATAGATCGAGTTAATGCAACCTTAGGGTGTTAATTAGAAAGAGATTTAAATTATTCAATCTAGGGTTTGACGTTGTTAGTCTCGAGAGGCATAATAATATAAATTAGGGATTTCCACGGAACAAGTTGAATGAATAAATCGTCTGATTCAGAGTCAAATAACAGGTGAAGTCTAGGTGGATTTTTCTTTAGGTATTGTCTTAAATCAATCAGTTTTCCAAAAGTATTTTCCCCAAATCTATTTTCTGTGCATTCTTAGATTAGTTAATTAGTTAATTAAAACAACCTTCATTATTCTTAGGCTAGATAATAAAAAGAAAGTTAATACTAGTACTTTTGGTTCCTTTGGGTTTGACATCCGGTCTTGCTAAAACTATACTACTGTTCGATAGGTGCGCTTGCCTTCATCATGATAATAGTTAGTTCGAGTACGATCATTTATAAATTTTAAAACTTATCGCGAGTGATAATCACACGCCCATGTCTCTGCCCGTGTGGAAAAAAATAGGTCATTTACCAAGCCATTTTGCCACCTATTTTGCACATACCTTTACATGCTCAATTGGTACCATTTCAAGACACTAATATGTATCCAAATACCATCAACCAACGCTCAATTCATAACATTTTTTTACCAACAATACAAATCACAAATATGCAACAAGTTGTCATCCAATTTCATACTTAATTCACATATACAATTTAACTAACTAAACTCTTCCAAACATGCATTATCATATACTAATTCACAAGCACATGACTTCTCAAATTATCAACTTCAATCACACAATATAAATCAATTACCAAACTCAAAATAGAACCATTTACACACATATATATACTTCATCAAGTTCATCATCATATGCCAACTCAAATGGCCAAAATACATGTCTATCAAACATACCAAAATGACACAAGCCTATACATGCCATACACCATATTTACACAACTCAAAAGTACCACATAGATGTCCGATAGTGCGATGAAGTTTTTGACAATCCACGGATCCGAGCTAGCTTCGTAAAACTATAAAACATCAAAAATTAAACAAAGTGAGCTATAAAGCTTAGTAAGTTCGTATGTAAATATGAAATAATCACAACATTCATTAACATTTCAAAATGGATAACATAATTAATATTTAAAACATCAATTAATGAGAAAACATAAAGTTTAACCATATCGTAACTTATAAATCGTCAACTTCTTCTATCTCGTTACATATATAGTTTTCAGTACGTACCTATACTGATACATATCTATTTATCACCAACTCTTTATTGCCAGATCACTTTGAGCTTATAAATGCTTACGATACAAATACTTTGATTTTCCGATGCCATATTCCAACTATGGTCTTACATATATGTTGCCAAGGCCCTGTCGTGGTCATACATTCACATGTCATAACCCGGTTATGGTCTTATTATCCGATTGCCATAGCCCAGCTAAGGTCTTATACAGTAACTTGCCTTACATAAATTGTACATTTAATTCAAAATCTTCTCATTTAACTAATAGGATAAATACTATCTCAATTTCATCCATCAAACAAATAAATACACATTTAAGTTCAATTATACGAACTTACCTCCTGTACTGAAATGACGAAACAGACTGACTATTCAATTACTTCTCTTTTTCCCCAATCTAAGTCCGAATTCCTCTTTTCTTGATCTATGAGTAATAAAAATTAACTTATTTATTCTTCTATATATTCAATTCAATCCAAAACACACATTAGGGCTATTTTACATATTTGCCCCTAAACTTTTACATTTTCTATAATTTAGTCCTTATCACATAAAATTGCAAATTCATACAATTTAGTACAAACCCATGCTTAGCCGAATTTGATACATGTTACTAGCAGCTCATATTTTCAATTTATTCACACTTTTAACCACCACATTTCACATTTTCTCAATTTAATCCCTTTTTGACATTTTTACTAAAAATCACTTGACAAAACTTGTATATCTATCAACAAGCATTCATAATCTATCAAGAAACTTCAAAATATACATGTATTCATCAATGGCATCATTCAAAATCTTTAAAATTTTTGCAAAATAGTCTCTGGGCTAGCTAGTACTAGCTGCAACGATCTCAAAAACATAGAAATCATTAAAAACGGAACAAAAATCATACCTTAATTGAGCATCAAATTTATAACCGAATGAAACCCTAAAACTCAGTTTTTATTCTCTTAATCTTCGGCTAAGGAAGATGAAGCGTAAACTAAATGGCATTTTTGTTTTATGAATTATCATTTAAATTGTTTAATTACAAAATTAACCTTTATTAATGTTCACAAGAATTACTTATTACTAGTCCATAATTGTCCACCTATTAATATAATGGGATAATTGCAACATAAATCCATCAACCATTTAATTTCATAGCTAATAGACCTTTTTTGCTTATAGAACTCCAACTTTTCACTTTGCGAATTTAGTCCTTTTTATCAAATTAACCAATCAAACGATAAAATTTCCTAACGAAAATTTCACACAATAATTTTATAATGCCACAGACATTAAAATAATAAAAAAAATAAATATTTTGACCTCAGATTTGTGGTCCCAAAAACGCTGCTCCGATTTGACTAGAAACGGGCTATTACAACTCTCTCCCCTTAGGGATTTTAGTCCCCGAAAATCTTTCCAGTGAAAAGGTTAGGGTACTGTTTTCTCATAGCTTCCTCGGGTTCCCACGTAGCCTCCTCAACACCGTAAAATTGCCATAAAAATTTCACTAAAGCTATGCGTTTTGTAACGCCCCGTACTAGAGACCGTCACCGAAGTCGAACACGAGGTGTTAACGGACTTAATTCATTACTTAAACAGCTCATACAATTCATTTTAAAATTTCTAGACAAGCTGGCTAACTGCATCACTGTTTCTTTAAAAATCATATCTCGAGTTCCGAAACTCAAAATCCAATTCCGTAAATTTTTCCTAAAACTAGACTCATATATCTATCTTCTAATTTTTTTCTAGAATTTTTGGTCAGGCCAATTAGTACAGTTTATTAGTTAAAGTCTCCCCTATTTCAGGGTTGGACTACTCTAACCTCTGTGTATTTCGAATCAGATATCTCCCTGTACAAAGCCTCAATGACTATGCCATTTGTCTCTGATAAAACTAGACTCAACAAGGAATCTGTAAATATAAAGCATGACTTCTAATTATCTTTGTAAAATTTATGGTGAATTTCCAAAGTCAGAACAGGGGATCCAGAAATTGCCCTGGCCCTATTTCACAAAAATTTAAACATCTCATAAAATATAGCTCATATACCTGTTTCGCTTCTTCCATATGAAAATAGACTCATCAAGCTTCGATTCCATAACTTATTCATTATTTAATTCCATTTCTACTATTTTTAGTGATTTTTCAAATTCACGTCACTACTGCTGCCTGAATCTATTTTATGGTAAATTTTACCTATTTCATGGTTTCCATGGATTAGCTAGCAATTTGACATACATAACACCAAATATGATCATGATTAGCCATTCCAATGACTAATCATTACCAAGCATTTCTATACCACTCAATAACCATATCATAAGACCATATATACAAAATGATTATAATGTTATACATGCCATACTCAAAATATACAAGTCATTATGCCAAGATGGTGTACGGATAGTGTGAGCGAGCCTCCGACCGTTCCCGATTTCCGAGCTGGCTTGTCAAAACTACAAGGAATAAAAAGGAGGGAGTAAGCATAAATGCTTAGTAAGTTCACATGCAAATAACAAGTAACATAACCATATAAGCAAACATAAAACATCATTTGCATAATCATCACCAAGACATTCATATCATATTTTCATTTATCATGTTACCATATTGTTGTTATATCGATTTTTCAACCCGAGGGTTGAGTACATACCTGTTCAACGTATCCATTTCACAACACTTACGAATACATCCCTTTCATCTTGAGTATTCCTCCATTTGAGTAGAACTTTACCCGTTGAACACATCGGAATATAATTCGGATACATGGAAAGTTTGCACATAAGTGCCACATATGTAGCCAAATTACTATGTAACCCGCCCATAAACGAACTCGGACTCAACTCAACGAGCTCGGGCGTTTGCATCCATAAGTGAACTCAGACTCAACTCAACGAGCTCGGATGCCTAGTTACATCTCACGAACTCGGACTCAACTCAACGAGTTCGGACATTCGCATCCATAAGCGAACTCGGACTCAACTCAACGAGTTCGGATTCCCAAATATCCCAGTGACATGTCACTTGTATCCTAATCCATTCCTAAGGTTCAACGGGACCATTTTCCCAATCATGTGTCTCAACCATCTTCTACGGAATACCGATACCGATACTCGGTAGTATTTCACATTTTCCAAGTATATCATATAATTTGACATATAATCAAACAATTGTCACAAGTATGATATTTCATAATAATTAGCATATCATTTAAATAACATAAAAACATTTAAAATAATAACTATGTTACCAACATTTACATATGAACTTACCTCGTATACGAAAATGGCAACTTTTACCATTTCATCCACAACTTGGTATTTTCCCCATTTTAGCCCGAATTTCAGTTTTCCTTGCTCTATCATTTAAAATATAGTCTAATTAGGACTCACATTATTCAAATTGACCCAAAATCATATTTTGGAAAAATTATAATTTTGCCCCTAAACTTTTGCATATTTACACTTTTGCCCCAAATCTCGTAAATTAAACTTCAGCCTATTTTCTTATGTTTTATGACATGCTGATCATTTTTCCCTTCTATGGCACCATCAAATTCTCACTCTAACATGTACTTATGACTATTAGGTATTTTTACCGATTAAGCCCTTTTGCTCGTTTTCACTTAAAACCGACTAGCACAAGTTGTCTAACATAATTTAAAACCTCATATTCTATCATAAAACACCAAAATACACAAATTTCACCTATGGGTATTTTTCCAAATATAAACCCTAGGTTAAATTATTGCTAGCATAAGCTAAATCGAGCTACCGGGACTCCAAAAACGTAAAAATCATTCAAAACGAGGCTAGAACGGACTTACAATCAAGCTTGGAAGCTTGAAAAACCCTAGTCATGGTTTCTCCTTGCTATATTCGGCCATGGGGTTGAAGATGAGCGAAATTGGCTTTTAATTTTGTATTTTAATTCATTTTACCCCTAAATAACCAAAATACCCTTACTGCTAAACTTTCCAAAAATTCCATCCATGTCCAATTTTTGTCCATAGACTTAGAAATTGGTAAAATTGCTATTTAAGACCTCCTAATTAATATTTCAAAACAATTTCATACTAGAAACTTCTAGAATACAAGTTTTGCAAATTATTCGATTTAGTCCCTAATTTCAATTTAAGCACTTTATGCATAAAATTTCTTCACGAAATTTTCACACAATCATGCAATCATATCATAGACCTTAAAATAATCATAAAATAATTATTTATATCTTGGATTTTGTGGTCACGAAACCACTATTCTGACTAGGCCCAAAATCAAGATATTACACGTTTCTTTCTCAATTCTTTAACCTCTTGAGCTAGAATTCTGACTGGTTCTTCATTGTATGTCATATAAGATTGAATTTCAATCTTAGACGGAGAAATCACATGTGATGGATCAGATCTATACCGACGTAGCATCGATACATGAAACACGCTGTGGATCTTTTCTAACTCTGATGGTAAAGCTAGTCGATATGACACTGGCCCTATTCGTTCAAAAACCTCATATAGCCCGATGAATCGCGGACTCAAGTTGCCTTTACGACCGAAACGAAGTATTTTCTCCCACGGAGATACTTTCAGAAACACTTTTTCACCGATCTGAAATTTAATGTCTTTTCGTTTCAAATCTGCGTACGATCTCTGACAATCTAAAGCTGCTTTCCAACTGTCAGGAATTACTTTCACTTTTTCTTCAGTTTCTCTAACCAAATCAACCCCGTGAATCTGTTTCTCGCTAAGTTCAGGCCAATACAATGGAGTTCAGCATTTGCAACCATACAAAGCTTCGTACGGTGCCATCTTTATGCTAGATTAAAAACTGTCATTATACTTAAATTCAACCAAAGGCAAATATTTCTCCCAATTGCTTTCAAACTCTAAAACACAACATTTGAGCATATCTTCACGATTTTGAATTACTCTCTCAGACTTACCGTTGGTTTGCGGATGAAAGCTGTGCTAAAATTCAACTTCGTACCCAGAGCTTCTTACAGTTTCTTCCAAAACTGCGACATAAACCTCGGATCTCTATCCAAAATAATAAAAATTGGCACCCATGCAATCTAACGATTTCAGAAATATACAACTCAGCCAATTTAGCAAGTGAAAAATTAGTACGTACAGGAATGAAATGTGCAGATTTAGTTAATCTATCAACGACAACCCAAATTACATCTTTCTTTTTCGAAGACAAGGGCAACCCCGATACAAAATCCGTTATAACTCTATCCCATTTCCACTCAGGTATCATCACTGGCTGAAGTAATTTCAATGGTACTTGATGTTCGGCTTTCACTTGCTGACAAACCAAACATTTCGATACAAACTCTGAAATGTCTCGTTTCATACTTGACGACCAATATAATTGTTTCAAATCATTGTACATTTTAGTGCTTCCCAAATGTACAGATAAACAACCACTATGTGCTTCGTTTAAAATCTTCTGAATAAGCTCGAGATTTCTAGATATGCAAATTTTACCTCGAAACATCAAACAATCCTTAAATCCAATTTGGAACTCTGAATCAAAAGTCGACTCATACTGAACTCGTTTAACTTGCAATTCTTTATCACATTTCTAGGCTTCACCGATTTGCTGAAGAAATAACGGTCTCACGTTTAACTTAACTACAATCGAACCGTCATCAAACAAAGCTAACTGTGTATTCATTGCACGCAAAGCAAATAATGATTTTCTGCTCAAAGCATCAGCAACTACATTCGCTTTCCCGGGATGATAATCAACTACTAACTCATAATCTTTTAGTAACTCAAGCCATCTTCATTGTCGCAAATTCAAGTCTTTCTGAGTCATTAAATATTTTAAACTCTTATGATTTGTATAAATGTGGCATTTCTAACCAAACAAGTAATGTCGCCAAATCTTTAATGCAAACACAATCGCGGCCAACTCTAAATCATGCGTCGGATAATTCTTTTCATACGGCTTCAACTGTCTAGAAGCATAAGCTATTATTTTGTCTTCCTGCATCAATACACAACCTAAATTTTTCAATGACGCATCACTGAAAATTACAAATTCTTTACCCGACTCAGGCTGTACTAACACTGGTGCCTCTGTCAATAATGCTTTCAACTATTCGAAACTTTGTTGACACTTCTCAGACCATTCAAACTTTACATCTTTCTATAGTAATCAAGTCAACGGTGTTGCAATCATAGAGAATCCTTTCACAAAATGTCGATAATAACCGGCTAGTCCCAAAAAAATTTAGACTCCAGATACATATCTTAGAGGCTTCCTATCTATAATTGCAGAAATCTTGCTCGGGTCAACTCTAATACCTTTGACTGAAACTATATGCCCTAGAAATCCAACCTCTTGGAGCCAAAACTCACATTTACTGAACTTTGCAAACAATTGTTTATCTCTCAAGGTTTGTAACACTATTTTCAAATCCTCAGCATACTCAGACTCATCTCGTGAATAGATCAAAATATCGTCAATGAACACAACAACAAATCTATCTAAATACGGTCTAAAAATCTAATTCATCAAATCCATAAAAATAGCAGGAGTATTAGTTAATCCAAAAGGCATAACAAGGAATTCATAATGTCTGTACCTCATTCTAAACGATGTCTTCGGCACATCTGAGTCTTTAAGTCGCAACTGAAAATAACCAGATCTCAAATCAATCTTTGAAAACATTATAGCTCCTTTTAACTGATCAAACAAATCATTAATTCTTGGTAAATGATATTTATTCTTGATTGTCACTTTGTTGAGTTGTCGATAGTCTATACACATTCTCATAGAACCATCTTTTTTCTTTACAAACAACATTGGTGCACCCCAAGGCAAGAAACTCAGTCTTGCGAATCCTCTATCAATTAATTCTTGCAATTGAACTTTCAACTCTTTTAACTCTATCGGAGTCATTCTGTATGGAGCTATCGATATCGGTGAAGTTCCCAGTATTAAATCAATAGCAAATTCAACCTCTCTGATCAGTGGCAAACCTGATAATTCTTCTGGAAACATATCTGGATACTTGCAAACAACTGGTACTAATTCAATCTTTGTTTCTGACACTTTTGCATCAAGTACATATGCAAGATATGCAGTTCATCCCTTTTTCACATACTTCTCAGCTAACATCGACGAAATTACAGCTGGTAAACCCTTTAAATCATTTGATTCGATTCAGATAGTTTCATCATTTTAACATTTCAACTCAATTGTCTTTCGTCTACAATTTACTACTGCATCATGAAACATCAACCAGTCCATACCCAGAATACAATCAAACTTGTCAAACGGCAACAACATCAAATTAGCCATAAAATAGTAACCCCGAGTCATTAACGGACAATTCCTACAAACTTTGTCAACCAGGACATATTTGCCGAAGGGGTTCAACACTTTTATAACAAACTCAGTAGAATCAACAAGTAAATTCTTACTAGACACTAAGTTCACACATATATATATATGAATGAGTTGATCCAGGATCTATTAATACAACTACATCAATGTCATAAAGAGAGAATGTACCGGTAATAACATCTGGAGATGACGCTTTTTCGAGAACGCGAATAGCATAAGTTTTGGAAGGTGCTCTAGCCTCTGATCCCATAGCAGTATCTTGTGTCGCACCTCTACCACAACTCACATTTCTAACATTACGGAATGGTCTTCCTCTCGCAGTCGTGTTGCTTTATCTTGCAATCTGAGATTTATCTTTCTCATCTAACTCGGGACAATCTCGAATGAAGTGTTCATATGAACCACATCTAAAACAGGCTTTATCATTCAGCCTACACTCTCCAAAATGCCGTTTTCCACATGGTCCACACTCAGGTTTATTCGATCTAACATTACCCACACTTACCACTGACATAGCTGGAGTTTTTGAACCCATAAATTGCTTCCCACGATCACTATTAGAGTACTCCACTGATGCATTTGATAGATTATATGAATCTCAAGATTTCTTTGATGAAGAGTGATAGGGTTTATTCTTCAATATTTTTCTCGAATCTCTAGCTTCAGAATCAACCTTTCTATTTTCTTTTCCCAATTCTTCAGCTTTACAAGGACGCTCAACTAGCACAACGAATTCTTTTAAATCCAATATCCCGACCAGAAGTTTAATGTCTTCGTTCAAACCGTCAACAAACCATTTGCACATTATCTCTTCAGCCAAAACATACTCTCGAGCATATTTACTTAATCGTACAAATTCTCTCTCATACTCAGTTACAGTCATGTGGCCTTGTTTTAGTTCTAAAAACTCTTTATGCTTTTGATCCAAAAATCTTTGACTTATGTACTTTTTTCGAAACTCGGTCTGAAAGAACTCCCAAGTGACTCTTTCTCTCTCGGTACCACAGATATTAATGTCTTCCACCACTAGTTTACAGTGTCTCTCAAAAGGGATATAACACACTTTAAACATTTAGCCGATGTGCAGGAAAGTTCATAAAACACTCGGATCGTATTTTCGAGCCAAAACTCAACTCTTTCAGGATCATCATCAACATTAGCCCTAAACTCTTCAGCCCCATGCTTACGAATTTTATCGACTAGCGGCTTATTCAATCGCATAGGATCAATAACCTGAGGAAATACGGGGATTGATTGAGGATTTGGCGGGGGTGGAGGTTGTTAAGCAGTCGGATTTGTCCGGACATATTGAGTGAACCACTCGTTCATCATCTCGAAAAAGGCTTTTTTAGCCTCATCTCCGTGACTACTCGACACGGGTCTAGATTCAGAATGCGCTGTCCCTTGAGTGGGAACTGGCGCATTACTCTCAACATCATCTGCTACAACTCATTCGGGATCCATTACCATATGTAAACATATTTCATTATGTCAGGATTCATCACACTATCACAGGTTATATATGGCATGAATAACTACACTCCCACACACGCTACGTTAGTCCTAGAATCGACTAAACCGTAGCTCTGATACTAATAAATGTAATACCCCTCACCCTAATTCAATGTCAGAATAGGGTTACGGGGCATTATCAGACTTACAATACATATAAACATATTTTTCTCATACATTCAATCATTTCATACAGTCATCATTCAAATTCAATCTATTTATCCCTTATACGAGCCTACAAGGCCCTAAACATGCTTTAAGAGTGGTTCGAAACTAAACCAATAACTTATGAAACTTTTACAAAACTTTGAAAAATTTCTTAAAACAAGGGACACACGCCCGTGTCGCCAGGCCATCTATCTCACACGGCCACCAGACACGCCCGTGTCACAAGTCGTGTGGACATTCGAAATGGGAGCACATGGTCATGTCCTAACCCATTTTTGACCCTGTGTAACTCTCTGACTTGGGTCACACGACCAACATACACGACCGTGTGCCCTAAAAATAACCATACACGCCAGTGTGCCAAGCCATGTACTAGGCCATGTTAAACCTGTAGGGTATACTGACATATGCCACAAGGCCAAGTCACACGCCCGTGTATGAGGCCATGTGGAGCATACTAACTCGATTTCAAATTTAATACCAGGGGATACACAGCCGTGTACATAACCGTGTGTCATACACGGCTGAGACACACGCCCGTGTGGAAAAAAATAGGTCATTTACCAAGTCATTTTGCCTCCCATTTTGCACATACCTTTACAAGCTCAATTGGTACCATTTCAAGAAACTAATATGCATCCAAATACCATCAACCAATGTTCAATTCATAACATTTCTTTACCAAAAATACAAATCACAAATATGCTACAAGTTGTCATCCAATACAATTTAACTAACTACACTCTTCCAAACATGCATTATCGTATACTAATTCACAAACACATAACTTCTCAAATTATCAACTTTAATCATACAATATAAATCAATTACCAAACTCAAAATAGAACCATTTGCACATATATATATACACATCAAGTTCATCATCATTGCCAACTCAAATGGCCAAAATACATGTCTATCAAACATACCAAAATGACACAAGCCTATACATGCCATATACCATATTTACACAACTCAAAAATACCAAATAGATGTCCGATAGTATGATGAAGTCTTTGACGATCCACGGATCCAAGCTAGATTTGTAAAACTGTAAAACATCAAAAATTAAACAAAGTAAGCTATAAAGCTTAGTAAGTTCGTATGTAAATATGAAATAATCACAACATTCATTAACATTTCAAAATGGATAACATAATTAATATTTAAAACATCAATTAATGAGTTAAAATAAAGTTTAACCATGTCGTAACTCATAAATCCTCAACTTATTCTATCTCGTTACATGTATAGTTTTCAGTACATACCTGTACCGATACATATCTATTTATCACCAACTCTCTCTTGCCAAATCACTTTGAGCTTATAAATGCTTACGATACAAATACTTTAATTTTTCGATGCCATAGTCCAACTATGGTCTTACACATACGTTGCCAAGGCCCTGTCGTGGTCATACGTTCACATGCTATAACCCGGTTATAGTCTTATTATCCGATTGCCATAGCCCAACTATGGTCTTATATAGCAACTTGTCTTACATAAATTGTACATTTAATTCCAAATCTCCATATTTAACTAATAGGATAAATACTATCTCAATTTCATCCATCAAATAAATAAATACACATTTAAGTTCAATTATACGAACTTACCTCTTGTACTGAAATAACGAAACGGACTGACTATTCAATTACTTCGCTTTTCCCCCGATCTAAGTCTGAATTCCTCTTTTCTTGATCTATAAGTAATCAAAATCAACTTATTTATTCTTCTATTTATTCAGTTCAATCCAAAACACACACTAGGGCTATTTTACACATTTGCCCCTAAACTTTCACATTTTTTATAATTTAGTCCTTATCACATAAAATTGCAAATTCATGCAATTTAGTACAAACCCATGCTTAGCCGAATTTAATACATGTTACTAGTAGCCCATATTTTCAATTTATTCACACTTTTAACCACCATATTTCACATTTTCTTAATTTAATCCCTTTTGACATTTTTGCTAAAAATCACTTAACAAAACTTGTATATCTATCAACAAGTATTCATAATCTATCAAGAAACTTCAAAATATACATGTATTCATCAATGGCATCATTCAAAATCTTTAACAATTTTGCAAAATAGTCCCTGGGCTAGCTAGTACTAGTTGCAACGATCTCAAAAACATAGAAACAAAAATCATACCTTAATTGAGCATCAAAGTCATAATCGAATGAAACCCTAAAAATTAGGTTTTAATCTCTTAATATTCGGCTAAGGAAGATGAAGCATAAACTAAATGGTAATTTTTTTTATGAATTATCATTTAAATTGTTTAATTACAAAATTAACCTTTATTAATATTCACAAAAATTACTTATTACTAGTCCATAGTTGTCCACTTACTAATATAATGGGATAATTGCAACATAAATCCATCAACCATTTAATTTCATAGCTAATAGACCCTTTTTGCTTATAGAACTCCAACTTTTCACTTTATGCGATTTAGTCTTTTTTATCAAATTAACCAATCAAATGATAAAATTTCCTAACGAAAATTTCACACAATAATTTTATAATGCCACGGACATTAAAATAATAAAAAATAAATATTTTGACTGTAACACCCTAAATTTTGGGCCTAGAGGAATTGGGCTTTGGGCTTTAGGTCTCATAAAATTTTTAAGTGAATAAGAAAATGAAAAATGATATGTTGGCTTTAAGGGTTTAATGAATTTGGAGTGTCTAGGTGTGTTGGAGAAGTTCTGGGTTCGAGTTTTGTGATGGAGGAATTTTAATTTAATTATTAAAAGGACCAGAATTGTGAGTAGTTGGGCTTTTAAATAAAAATATGAGAAAAATGACATCAAAAAGCCTTGTGGTGGAGTGGCTAAGTGACGCCACTTAGGGTGTGGGGAGGTGGTGTTAGTGGCTAGCAAGGAGATCCTAGGTTCGAATCCTAGTTTAGTATTTTTAGGAGTTTAATTTTGGCCTTCTAGAAGGTTGGAAGTGGCATGAAGATGGACTCTAAGGGGAGTGTTCAGGAGAGAAAATTTAGGAAATTGATTGGGGAGTTATCAGGGAGAAAAACAAGGAAATGAGAAGGGGAAAGTGATGGAGCTGAATTGGAAATTGAGGGTCAAGCAATTTGGCTATTGGCTATAAATATGTGTTGAGTTTGGGATCCTAGGCTAATGCAAAATTCTTCATTTTTTTAAGTGCCGATTGGCTTTTCCATCTTTGCTAGCTTAATCTTTTCCATTCTTTCTCTCCTCAATTCTCTTTTGATTTACCCTTTAGGTTAGCCGATTCCTTCTTCTACTCTTCTTCTTTAATTTGTGCCACATAAACCTTATTCACCATATTAGTTTAAAAGCCGAAAAGCCGAATCTCCCTTGGGCCGATTGCTCTTTTGGTATAAGTACCTTATCTCTTTTTCGGCTAGTATTGTTAATACCAATTACTCCTCTCCCTCACTCTTTCTAATTGACTTTGGTAAGGAATTTGTAACGCCCCGTACCCGAGACCGTCGTTGGAGTCGAACACGAGGTGTTAACAGACTTAATTCATTACTTTAAACAACTCAAACAATTTATTTTTAAAATTTTTAGTCAAGCTAGCAATCTGTGTCATAGTCGCTTAAAAATTCATATCTCGAGTTATGAAACTCGAAATCAAATTCTGTAAATTTTCCATAAAACTAGACTCATATATCTATTTACTAATTTTTTTATACAATTTTTGGTCAAGCAAATTAGTACAGTTTATTAGTTAAATCTCCCCTGTTTCAGGGTTCGACTGCTCTAACCTCTGTGTATTACAAATCAGATATCTCCCTGTACAGAGTTTCAATGACTATGCCGTTTATTTCTAATAAAACTAGACTCAATAAGGAATCTTTACATATAAATCATGACTTCTAATTATCTTTGAAAATTTTATGGTGAATTTCCAAAGTCAGAATAGGGGATCCAGAAATTGCTCTGGCCCTATTTCACAAAAATTTAAACATCTCATAAAATATAACTCATATACCTGTTTTGTTCCATCCATATGAAAATAGACTCATCAAGCTTCAATTCCATAACTTATTCATTATTTAATTCCATTTCTACTATTTTTAGTGATTTTTCAAATTCACGTCACTACTGCTGTCTGAATCTATTTTATGGTAAATTTTACCCATTTCATGGTTCCCCTGGATTAGCTAGCAATTTAGCATACATAACACCAAATATGATCATGATTAGCCATTCCAATGGCTAATCATTACCAAGCATTTCCATACCACTCAATAACCATATCATAAGACCATATGTACAAAATGATTATAATGCTATACATGCCATACTCAAAATATACAAGCCATTATGCCAATATGGTATACGGATAGTGTGAGCGTGCCTCCGACCATTTCTGATTTTCGAGCTGGCTTGTCAACACTACAAGGAATGAAAAGGAGGGAGTAAGCACAAATGCTTAGCAAGTTCACATGCAAATAGCAAGTAACACAACTATATAAGCAAACATAAACATCATTTGCACGATCATCACCGAGACATTCATATCACATTTTCATTTATCATCTTACCATACTGTTGTTATATCGAGTTTTCAACCCGAGGGTTAAATACATACCTATTCAAAGTATCCATTTCACAACACTTACCAATACGTCCCTTTCATCTCGAGTATTCCTCCATTTGAGTAGAATTTTACCCGTTGAACACATCGTAATATAATTCGGATACACGAAAAGTTTGCACATAAGTGCCACATATATAGCGAAGCTACCATGTAACCCGCCCATAAGTGAACTCGGACTCAACTCCACGAGCTCGAGCGTTCGCATCCATAAGTGAACTCGGACTCAACTCAACGAGCTCGGATGCCTAGTTTCATCTCTCGAACTCGGACTCAACTCAACGAGTTCGGACATTCGCATCCATAAGTGAACTCGGATTCAACTCAACGAGTTTGGATGCCCAAATATCCCAGTGACATGTCACTTGTATCCTAATCCATTCCTAAGGTTCAACGGGACCTTTTTCCCAATCATGTGTCTCAACCATCTTCTACGGAATGCCGATACCGATACTCGATAGTATTTCACATTTTCCAAGTATATCACATAATTTGACATATTATCAAACAATTATCACGAGTATAATATTTCATAATAATTATCATATCATTTAAATAACATAAAAACATTTAAAATAATAACTATGTTACCAACATTTACATATGAACTTACCTCGTATGTGAAAATGGCTACTTTCACCATTTCGTCCACAACTTGGTATTTTCCCCATTTTAGCCCGAATTTTAGTTTTCCTTGCTCTATCATTTAAAATATAGTCTAATTAGGGCTCACATTATTCAAATTAACCCAAAATCATATTTTGGCAAAACTACAGTTTTGCCCCTAAACTTTTGCATATTTATACTTTTGCCACAAAGCTCGTAAATTAAACTTCAGCATATTTTCTTATGTTTTATGACATGCTGAACATTTTTCCTTTCTATGACAACATCAAATTCTCACTCTAACACATAGTTATGAACAATAACAATTTTTACCGATTAAGCCGTTTTACTCATTTTTGCTTAAAATCGCTTAGCAAAAGTTGTTTAACATAATTTCAGCCTTCATATTCTACCATAAAATATCAAAATAAATACATTTCACCTATGGGTATTTTTCCAAATATGAACCCTAGCTTAAATTATTGCTAGAATAAGCTTAATCAAGTTAAAGGATTCCAAAACGTAAAGAACTTGAAAAACGGGGCTAGAACGGACTTACAATCGAGCTTGGAAGCTTGAAAAACCCTATCCATGGTTTCTCCTTGCTATATTCGGCCATGGGGTTGAAAATGAGCAAAATTGGCTTTTAATTTTGTATTTTAATTCATTTCACCCCTAAATGACCAAAATGCCCTTATTACTAAACTTTCCAAAAATTCCATCCATGTTCAATTTTTGTCCATAGACTTAGAAATTGGTAAAATTGCTATTTTAGACCTCCTAATTAATATTTCAAAACAATTTCATACTAGAAACTTCTAGAATGCAAGTTTTGCAAATTATTCGATTTAGTCCCTAATTTCAATTTAAGCACTTTATGCATAAAATTTCTTCACGAAATTTTCACACAATCATGCAATCATATCATAGACTCAAAATAATCATAAAATAATTATTTCTATCTTGGATTTTGTGGTCACGAAACCACTATTTCGACTAAGCCCAAAATCAGGATATTACAGAATTAGTATTAGATCTCGGATTTTAGCTCTCTGCCGAATTGCTCCTTAGGTGTTGTGCGGTTTTGACCTCGGGAATACGTGATCAAGGAAAAGATATTAGGGATTGGTGTTCAAGGTTTGTGACTAAGGGAATCGTAGCACACTCGATTACTAGGTGTGTACACACACTTCGCACAGACAGTAGATCGGTAAATTCTAAAATGCCGAAAAGCCAAAATGCCAAGCCAAAACTTTGGATACGGTAGTCTTGCGAGTGCGTGAACACTCGTAAGAGGGTATTCGATACGATACCAGAGACCCCATGAGAGATCTCATGGACTTGGGTCACGTTTTGGCCAAATGGGCCAGAATGGGCCAAATGGGCCCGACGGGCCCATGAGCCCAAATAAGCAAAAGTTGATAATTTGGTAATATGTGATAAGCTGATTAAGTTTGTTGAATGGTTTGGATTGGATTCGGGCCTGATGGGCCATATAAGTGTGATTGAGCCTAATGGGCCGTATTAATGTGACTGGGCCTGATGGGCCGTTAAGCAGCATAAAACTTAACTAATTTATCAAATTCGTCTGTGGACAAGTCATAAGGGTAAAGTGTGGCAATGGGCATATGCATGTCTAGGATTGGATCTAGGGAGAGCTTGGTACTTAAGCGGTCTTAATGACCCACCTCTTCTTCTCTGGAATCCTACTTGGTGCATAGTGTCTGTTCACTTTGGCCAACGAGGACTTTTTGACGGGCCAAAGTTCGTAATTAAGACCCATACTGCTAAGAAATTACCAAAATACCCTTGTAGGTTTGAAATTATTGAAATACCCCTATGTTATGAGTATAATCTATGTATGATATATGTTCCATCCATACATTATGTTGCATATGGACTGGGTTTATGATTGGAGGAAGTGTATAAGGATCGCATGGTTGCTCAACGACTGTGGATCCACTGAAGGCTTTTTAGCCACCGAGCAGTTTTACTGCATCGTTAAGTAATGCCGTAATCGGTGCTACACCGTTTATAAGTAGCTATGTTGCACCGTTAAGTGAGGCCGTACTGGTTCCACACCGGGTTGTAATAAAGATGGGTGGGTCGAGTATCTCCCCACAGTAAGTGTTGGTTGGAAAGGGGGTGTACAGGTTGGATGGGGATATAAGCATTTGCATACATGCGTCATGACTGGATTATGAAAACGGTTTGGCCCAGTTAAATGTGATATGTGGAAATTGACATGGGTTCAATGGGCTGAGGCCCAAAGGCTACCGTATTTGAATTGGGATTAGGCCCAAAATGATTTATCTATTGCATGTTTGTTTGATGAAGGTTGTACACACTGAGTTTTCAAAAACTCACCCCCTCGTTTATTTTATTTTCAACTGATGCTCAGTAGAAGGTTTGATGTTTGGAGGGACTCTGGGTGGCCAGCTAGCAAGACAATTTAGATTTTTTTTTTACATTTTAAAGCATATAAGTTTCTGGTTATTAAGTGATTTCAGACTGGATTGTAATAAGGCCTTCCATTTTGTTATTATTTGGATTATTATCTTTAAGTGACGTAATTATAAGAAATTGAGCATAGTTTCTTAATCTATAGTATGTCTCTTCTACGTTTCCGCAACTATATTTTCAAATGACATGTTTTCATTAAATTATATATTTTAAACAAGTGGTTGAAAGGAGTTTTTTTTTTAAAGGTAGTTAAGGTTTCTTTTATTTTAAGAAGGGTTTTCAATGAAAACACGGTTTTCGCTAAAACACTTTAATGTCCAGATTCAGCCGTAATGTCTAAGCCAGGTTTGGGGTGTTACATTTAGTGGTATCAGAGCTTAGGTTGCAAAACTCTGGCTGTGAAGTGGGCCTTATAATTTGGTTTCTTTTCCTTTCTACAAAAAATTTTAATATCACACCGTTTTAAGGGAAATCTTATTGAGCAGCACACCGAGTCTCTGACGTTGAACCAAGTAAGTTCTTCTATTTTTAAGCTTGTTTAATTTATTATACAGTAGATAGTTAGAGGGCTACTTTAGATGATTTTGTTAGAGTGGAACCGAAGCCTGTAAGATCTTGAAACTGTAGAGGATTTTTGAAAACAATCTTCTCTTTAAATATTTTCATAAAACATCAGTTTAATTATTAAACTAACTAAAACTTCATAAAATTTTTAATCTAGATAATACGCGAATCTACGATGAGTGCTAGAAGAGGTGCAAGAGGCCGTGGCCGAGGCCGTGAGAGTGTTAGGGCTGAATCGTCGGCATTGGGCCATATCTCCGATGTTAGAGTAGAAGAGGCTCCGGCCTCACCTGTGGCTGAGACTGGGCCGTATGATCGGGCCGTTGGAGAAAAAGCATTATCACAAGCAATGCTGAGGATTTTAGAAAGGGTCGATGGGCCCAATAATGGTATGGGAAGTTTGGGTCAATTTTGGAGCGACTTCGATCTAATAGAGCCGAGATCTTTAAGGGTGTGGCTGATATGGCTCTGAATGTAGTTGAGTATTGGATGGAGGCCACTGAAAGGATAATGGATGATTTGGACTATACGCCGGAGCAAAAGTTAAAAGGGGTAGTATCGCTGCTTAGGGAGGAAGCCTACCAGTGGTGGCTAATGGTGAA
The DNA here is from genome assembly GCA_025698475.1 of Gossypium anomalum. Lineage (NCBI taxonomy): Eukaryota > Viridiplantae > Streptophyta > Magnoliopsida > Malvales > Malvaceae > Gossypium > Gossypium anomalum. The sequence goes on from CM046963.1 coordinate 50,606,481, forward strand.
AAAGGGCACCCAACCTGAGCGAATCACTTTGGATTTCTTCAAATCTGCGTTCCAGGGGAAATATGTGAGTGCAAGCTATATGGATGCTCAAAGGAAGAAGTTTCTAAACTTGTCGCAAGGAGATAAGTCTGTGGCTGAATATGATACGGAGTTTTTACGCCTTAGTAGATATGCAAGGGTGATGGTGGCAATAGACTATGAGCGTTGCGTAAGGTTCAAGGATGGCCTCAGGGATAGCCTCAGGGTGCTGATAGCCCCACAGAGAGAGCGAGACTTCGCGGCTTTAGTGGAGAAGGCGAAGATAGCAAAGAAGGTACAGCGTACTGAGCGCTTAAACAGGGGAAAAAGAAAAGGGCAAGAATAAAAGGGATGTAGAGTCTCCTGGTGCTGGACAGAGACCTACAGCTAAGACTAGAGTAAATGGGCTGGTTAGAGCGGGACTCCCTGCTACTAATCCGGGGATGCGAATTGGTGCTACCTGCGGGAAAGGTCATTTGGGCGAGTGCTGGAGGAGGACAGGAGCTTGTTTGGCTTATGGATCTATGGAGCATAAGGTTAAGGATTGCCCTAGGAGGCCAGATTTGGGTCAAGCTGTGGGCCGAAGTAATGATCAACCACAGAAGGGTGGTCAACAGCCACCAAGGGGCCGAGGTCAGGCCAGGGGCAGAAATGGTAATGAACGTGGTCGTAGAGCACCAGGCGGAGGTGCAGGTTATGGTGAGGTGAGGCAGCCGGCTTTGGTCTATGCAGCACGTCGTCAAGGGGACGAAGACGCTCCAGATGCGAATACTGGTGCGAACCCTACCATAGTGTACGGAGTGTTTATTTTGGCTTTAGAATTAGAGTGCGCAGCGAAAGCATAGTGGTGAGACTTGGGTACTACGATTAATGGTTAGTTGGAAATTTCGAGGATGAAATTTTTTTAAGGGAGTAGAGTTGTAACGCCCCGAATTATGGGACTAGAGGAATTGGGCTTTGGGCTTTAGGTCTCATAAAATTTTTAAGTGAGCAAGAAAATGAAAAATGATTGTTGGCTTTAAGGGTTTAATGAATTTGGAGTGTCTAGGTGTGTTGGAGAAGTTCTGGGTTCAAGTTTTGTGGTAGAGGAATTTTAATTTAATTATTAAAAGAACCAGGGTTGTGAGTAGTTAGGCTTTTAAAAAAAATAGGGGAAAAATGGCATCAAAAAGCCTTGTGGTGGAGTGGCTAAGTGACACCATTTAGGGTGTGGGGAGGTGGCGTTAGTGGCTAGCAAGGAGACCCTAGGTTCGAATCCTAGCTTAGTATTTTTAGGAGTTTAATTTTGGCCTTCTAAAAGGTTGTAAGTGGAGTGAAGATGGACTCTAAGGGGAGTGTTCAGGAGAGAAAATTTAGGAAATAAATTGGGGAGTTATCAGGGAGAAAAATGAGGAGATGAGAAGGGGGAAGTGATGGAGCTGAATTGGGAATTAAGGGTTAGGCAATTTGGCTATAGGCTATAAATATGTGCTGAGTTTGGGATCCTAGGCTAATGCCAAATTCTTTTTTTTTTTTAAGTGCCGATTGGCTTTTCTATCTTTTCTAGCTGATTCTTTTCCATTCTTTCTCTATCAGTTCTCTTTTGATTTACCCTTTAGGTTAGCCGATTCCTTCTTCTACTCTTCTTCTTTAATTTGTGCCGCATAAACCTTATTCACCATATTAGTTTAAAAGCCGAAAACCGGACTCTCCTTGGGCTGATTGCTCTTTTGGTGTAAGTACCTTATCTCTTTTTCGACTAGTATTGTTAATACCGATTACTCCTCTCTTTCACTCTTTCTAATCGACGTTGGTAGGGATTTAGTATTGGATCTCGGATTTTAGCTCTCTACCGAATTGCTCCTTAGGTGTTTTGCGATTTTGATCTAGGGAATACGAGATCAAGGAAAAGCTATTAGGGATTGGTGTTCAAGGTTTGTGACTAAGGGAATCACAGCACGCTTGATTACCAGGTGTGTACACACACTTCGCACACACAGTAGATCGGCAAATTCTGAAATGCCAAAAAGCTTAAATGCCAAAATGTCAAAATGCCAAAATGTCGAAAAGCTGAAAGTTTGGATACAGTAGTCTTGCGAGTGCTCGAACACTTGTAAGAGGGCATTCGATACGATACCAGAGACTCCATGAGAGATCTCATGGACTTGGGTTACGTTTTGGCCAAATGGGCCAAAATGGGCCAAATTGGCCTGACGGGCCCGTGAGCTCAAATAAGCAAAAGTTGATAATTTGGTAATATGTGATGAGCTGATTAATTTTGTTGAATGGTTTGGATTAGATTCGGGCCTGATGGGCCATATAAGTGTGATTGAGCCTAATGGGCCGTATAAATGTGACTAGGCCTGATGGGCCATATTAATGTATGGAAGCCTGTAGACTTGCTAGGGTTTTATCATGGACTTGTAGGCCTAGTGTCTAATAAATCCTTAAGTAGCATAAAACTTAACTAATTTATCAAATTCGTCTGTGGACAAGTCATAAGGGTAAAGTGTGGCAATGGGCATATGCATGTCTAGGATTAGATCTAGGGAGAGCTTGGTACTTAAGCGGTCTTAATGACCCACCTTCTCTTCTCTAGAATCCTACCTGGTGCATAGTGTCTGTTCACTTTGGCCAACGAGGACTTGTTGATAGGCCAAAGTTCGTAATTAAGACCCATACTAGTAAGAAATTACCAAAATACCCCTATAGGGTAGAAATTACTAAAATACCCCTATGTTATGAGTATGATCTATGTATGATATATGCTGTATCCATACATTATTATGTTGCATATGGGCTGGGTTTATGATTAGAGGAAGTGTATAAGGATCGCATGGTTGCTCGACGACTGTGGATCCACCGAAGGCTTTTTTAGCCACCAAGCAGCTTTGCTGCACCGTTAAGTAGTGTCATAACCGGTGCTACACCATTTATAAGCAGCTATGCTGTAGCGTTAAGTGGGGCCACACTGGTTCCACACAGAGTTATAATAAGGATGGGTGGGTTGAGTATCTCCCCACAGTAAGTGTTGGTTGGAAAGGGGGTGTACAAGTTGGATGGGGATATAAGCATTTGCATACATACGTCATGACTGGATTATGAAAAGTGTTTGGCCCAGTTAAATGTGGTATATGGAAATTGACATGGGTTCAGGCCTTACTGAGGCCAAAATAGGCTAAGGCCCAAAGGCCACCATATTTGAATTGGGCTTAGGCCTAAAATGATTTGTCTGTTGCATGTTTGTTTGATGAGGGTTGCACACACTGAGTTTTCGAAAACTCACCCCCTCTTTTATTTTATTTTCATGTGATACTCAGTAGAAATTTCGATGTTTGGAGGGACTCTGGATGGCCAGCTAGCAAGACAATTTAGATTTGTTTTTTTTTTTTCATTTTAAAGCATATAAGTTTCTGATTATTAAGTGATTTTAGACTGGATTGTGATAAGGCCTTCCATTTTGTTATTATTTGGATTATTATTTTTATGTGACGTAATTATAAGAAGTTGAGCATAGTTTTTTAATCTATAGTATGTCTCTTCTACGTTCCCGCAACTACATTTTAAAATGACATGTTTTCATAAAATCATATATTTAAAAAAGGTAGTTGAAAGGAGTTTTTTTTTAAAGGTAGTTAAGGTTTCTTTTATTTTAAGAAGGGTTTTCAATGAAAACACGGTTTTCGCTAAAACACTTCAATGTGATGCGCCAGATTCGGCCGTAATGTCCGGGCCAGGTTTGGGGTGTTACATTGACCTCAGATTTGTGGTCCCAAAACCACTGCTCCGATTTGACTAAAAACGAGCTGTTATAATTATAATTAAAAATTATAAAGTAAGGTTAAGTTAAATTATAATAAACAAAAGGAAAAGCATTTTATTTTCTTTATGTTCTTCTTTTCTGAGCTAAAAAAACACCATTGTTGAGTCAAGGTGGTTCAGCCAAGCTTTTCCCTTTGCATGGTTGTGATTTTGAGGTTCATTTTTAGTGATTTTTATGTTTTTGAAATCGTTTAAGCCTATTTTAGTTAACTTGAAAGTTAATTTGTCAAATTGTTAAAATTCTAAGGACCTACCATAAATGGATTGAATGTGTTTTGAACTTATTTGTTAGATTAAAAAGGTTGGTAGTTAAATAGAAGTATATTTTAAGTTGTTTTTAGTAATATTAATGTTTAAGGATTTAATTGATTAAATGGTAAAACTTCATGAAAACTTTGTAAAAACATGATAAATATGGCTGTAGAGGGTCCTTAGGAAATTCAACTAGCATGAATGATAGTTAAAAATGGTTAATTTGCAAGTTTCGAGTTTATGGACTAAATTGCATAAAGGGTAGAATGTTAGGGTATTTTTGTAAACTGATATTAAAATGGCCTAAAAGTATAAATTTGATTATTTAATCTTTTTGAATTATTTAATTGAATGAAAATTATTATCTAGATCAAGAAACGAATAAATCAGACTTGAATCAGGGAAAAACTAAAGTAGTGGATCAGTTGTCGGCTCTACACTTATAACTGTTTTTGTTTCAGTAAGTTCGTATATTGACTAAGTTGGTTAATTATTATTTTTGGTTGAATTGTTGATTAATTTTGTGCTTTATATAGCTTTAGTTGATTGTTAAATGTTAACTAGTGACTTGGATTAAATTATAATGTTAATCAAATTGATGATTATGTTTGAATTATGAGTTTCATGATGTATATTGGACAAGATATAATGGAATAAAGATAAAGGATTTGAGTATATACATTTGAACGTAGTGAATACTTAGGATACAGATGACATTCCATTAGGGGTTATACAATTTTAGGTGTTGGTCTTAGATGTCCTACCGATGGTTGAGGTCCTATATTTGTTGCGGATTCTCTACAACTCGTGTGAGCAGTATTGTGTAGCTTTACATCCCGACCCATAGCTCTGTGATCAGGCCTATTTCATAGCTCATGTGAGCATTACAGATATAGTTATAGTTACAGATACAGACACACTTTGTGTGAGCATGGTTCCCGTGCATCCAATGTTGTTTCATTTAGTTCAACGGGCAATAAAGGTTCAAATGAGTGAATTTAATTATATAAAATGTTATGAGATCATGATAGATGAAATGGAAAATGTTGGCATAAATGGTTGATTGGAATGAGTAATGCAAATTGGAATTTGATGAATGAAATATATATTGAGATGTTACTATTACATGTTTTATATAATGATAAGATTACATGTTACATTATTGAGCTCACTAACTTGTGGGATTTGTGATGTATATAGGATTTGAATGAAATCATGAGATGTTAATGGAATTATGTATGAACTAGATAACTTGAGCCTATTTGGTAAGTTTAAGTTTAAGTTTTATATAAGCTTACTAAGCATTAGTTGCTTATGTTAGTTATTTTTCTTTTCTAGTAGATCATTAGAAAGCTCGAACGGTTGAAACCTAGTCGGAGCAAATACACACTATCCGTCCATAATTTTGGTAGATGTTTTGGTTATTTTGGTGATGGTTATAAATGGCATGTACTAGGATCTTTTATGCTATTTTGCTATTATAATGTGGTTTGAACTCACATCTAACTTACTTATATATATGAATTTGGTTTTTGACTTGTAATTGTCTATGTATATGTATTTTTGGTCACTTTGTTTATGCCTTTTGAAAGTAAATAGGATATGGTGGAATGAAATGTGATTGGTATGGTTAAATTGGTATGTTTGATATATGTTTAGGGAATGAACTTGTAGCATTCAACTTGAGTTAATTTGGGTATGAATTGCATTGCTAAATGATGGCATATTAGTTAGGCACTTAGGTTGAATTTTTTGTATATTTTAGGCTTGTTTGGATGTGTTTTAAAGGCATGTATATATGTGAATTTGGTTTGGCTTTGCACCTAAGGAAGGGGCTTTGTTTTGCTTATTTTGGTAGGTATTTTAGGTGTACACGACCTTAGACACAGGTTGTCACACGGCCGTGTGCCACACATGGTCACACCACATGGCCATGTGTGATTTTGATTTTAGGTGCAGGTTTGTCCACGCAATTATAGAGAGTTACACGGCCTGGCGACATGGCCGTGCGATCTCATTTTGAATACTCACATGGTCTGGGACATGACCTGTGACATGGTCGCGTGACCCTATTTCGATTTGTACACGAGCAGGCACATGGGCTACGACACAGTCATGTGACCCATACTTTGAATGGTACACATTTTGGCCACATGGTCATGTTTTGAGCCACACAGCTGTGTGACCCCTATTTCCAAAATTTTCAAGTTTTTCCATTTTTTTATTTGATTCAAAGTCCCTAATTGTTCCCCAAACTATTTTTAAGGCCCTGTAAGCTCTGTTTAAGTTTCGTAAATGTAATTATACTATGAATGATATGTCATTTGAATTTCTAGTATTTAAATTAAAATTTGAAAGATTTTATGTTATCATTTGTTTAGTTTTGTGTCGTACTACTCTGAAACCCTAATCTAGTGACGAAGACAGGTTAGGTGTGACCCTATTTCATTTTGAGTCGTACTAGTACAAGTTGTCCTTCTGTACTATGATTTGACCACGTAATACCGCTTAGTATTAGTTAAACATTTAGGCAAGCAATGAGCAACATTTGCTTCCATTTTTCTTTGCCTACAAAAACCAAGTAAGGACAATTATACAAAGTATATTAATGTAATCAATGAATTTTTTTTATTAACCAATCTGTTTGAAAAAATTACTAGTGCATATTGAAGAAAATACTACACTTAGGGCACTAGATCCAACAATTATTGCCTCCCATAGGAGCCGTAATCATCCCAGCTAGTTGTTGAAGTACCATCTGCATCAGACACGAACAATTCTTCGGGCCACCTATAGTTATTATTAAACATGATTCTCAGTCAAATATCAACAAAATAAGATTAAGAACATTGTTAAAATAGGGATAAAATGTCATATCTATAACTTCGACTTTTGTCAATTATCTCTCTAAATTATACAATGGGAAAAAAAGTAGTTCAATCAAATGTCGATTCCCAGACAATGGTGCCAACAAACTGCCTTTCTCTCTCTCTCTCTTCATCCTCTTCAAATGAAAAGAGAGAAATGTATGAAACAACATTCGGGGATTAAAATTGAATATAAAAATCACAGTTTTACTGTAAGTATGATAGGTCAATTGTAATATTTATAGTGTTACAATGGAATACTAGAGCATTCCAATGATCAAACCAAAGAGAATTGTGGATTGAACAATTTCTAAATAGCGTGCGTGTAAAATAAAGTGTGTAATCAACTAATTGCAAAAAAATTATATTACGGCAAATCATAAAATCAAGAGAGATTAATCTAATTTACTATCTAGCTAACAAGGACTAAATTGTAAAACATGCAAAGTTACAAAATTAACAATTAAATAATAAATTATGGTTGGTTGATCTTGATGTGGTTCACTAATCCTCGAATTAGGGAACCAATTCACTTAAACTCCCAAAATTGCTCCATTTTACCTCTTGATTTCAATTTTACTAAGTTAGACAAATTGATTTGGATTATCCTTCGATCTCACTGGCTAACTTAGGACTAATGAATTGGTGCCCAAAAAGATCTCCTCTCGATCTCACTTTCCTATATGTTCCTTTAGGGTCATCAATCCTAAGTTTTTAGGTTCATTTAAATTAGTCTAATTTATTACAATTTGGTCTCTCATTCAAAAATCAACTCACCACATCTCCATCAACCAACCCCTTAAAGGTTTAGCTACTCATGCTTGAAATAAAATTCATGAACATGAAAATGAAAAATATGGAAGTCATTACAGAAAGCTTAAGAAAAATATAAAAGTTGTGATTTTTATGCAAGAAAACTTAAAAGACATGTAAAGGGAAGCATTTAACAAGAGAATCTAAAACAATAAATGTAAAAGGAACAAACTTTAACAAGTGCAATGAAAAAGAAATTGAAATACATTAAACTAAATCTAAAAATGTCTTACAACTAAGGTACGAGGACTAAAAGTGCAAACAACTCTAAGCTATAGTGATAACTAACTTAACTAACATTGAGAACAACTAAAATAAGAAGAAAAGTTGTATAGAAATGTTAAATCTATAGCTAAGGAAATGAAAATAAGAAATCGTAGAAGAAGAGAAAGAAAAGCTAATAGAAAACCTAAACTAAACTAATGTGGTTTTTTTCTCTTTCAGCCAAATTTTGGCTGATATAGCAGCTATTCTGACCCAATTCTTGTGCCCAAAATACCTTTGAATAGGCCTTCAATGATTGGTGTTTCGGGTGAATAAAGACTACCATTTTGTCTATTTTACCCTCTCACGATATCCGTATCACGATACTAAGGAAGATAATATCGTGATACCTCAGACAGTTTTAAACTTGGAGGATTCTTGGCTAGTGGATATCACGATACTCAAAGTGGATATCGTGATACCACTAAAAGGTGGTCTTTAGTCTTAGGGTTATTGGAGGTATCGTGATTCCAAGGTCTGAATCTTGCCATACCCTTCCTTTGGTGTCGTTTTTGCTCAATTTTAGCCTCCAACACATCCCTATATCACTCAACCATAGGTTAGGGCCTGAATGACACTATTGGCCAATTTGGATCTCAAAATGAGTAAAAACAAGGCATTTAGACTTATTAACTTAAAACCTAAAAACTACAAAAAAAGACACTATGTTGCTTAAGAATAAACTCCTTAAGTGTATCAGGGAAGCCTAATTTGCCATGTCAACTTACGGCAAATCATAAGACTAGGCTACCACGCTACAGTGTAATGCTAGCTTTGGTCGCTGCAACTAAACCTACTCATTATGTTACATCATGATGAAGAACTCCTTGACGTCGTGAAGTCAACATTTTATTTTGAAATTCTTACAGTTTGGTTCTATTTCGGTCTTGAGTTAGTTTTAGAGCTCTCGTAAACTCGAATGAGACCTAAAAACTGTAATATTTTGTATGGTATGCATGATTGAGCTAAATTTAATCATTTAATAGTATAAATTAAATTTAGTTGATCATAGTTGCTCCGATAACGAATGTTACACCTTGTAAATCGGATCCAACGATTAGGTCGAGTATTGGGGTGTTACATTTATGCAAGGTGCATCAATCCCAATTATATTTTTACCCACAACAGAGTGATCAGTTCTATAATTATCATCATCAACAACATTTCTTGATTCCCCAAACATTTTCAACTATAAAATAAAGGAATTTTTAATCAACATCGAAATATTGACTCATATTTGACTCAACTTGGCATGTACTACAGACTCATATTTGAGCTCGATTTAGTTTGAGAATCGTCTAAACCTATAGCTCTGATACTAATAAATGTAACACAGCATACCGAACCTATCGTTGGATCCGAGTTACGGGATGCCACATCCTTTACTGGAGCAACTATGATAAACTATTATCAAATTTCATCATTAAACACTTAGATCAGAGAATCACATGTTTGGCATATGATATATAATCATTTTTGGGTCATATACGAGCTTACGAAAGCTCATTGCCATCTCGAAGTTGAACAAGGACTAAACTACAACATTTTCAAAACATCCCAAGTTAGTGTTGTGACTTTTAGGGTTCGGTGTCGTGACTTTGAAGACAATGAGAAAAATTCCCAACCTGAGGACCAAATTATAAAGTTTTCAAAATATTACAGGGTCAACGTAGCAACAAATAGGGTTAGTGTCATGACATTCAGGGTGTGAAGTCGCGACATCTTTGACAGCCCATTAACTCCCAATTTCATACCTTTCCAAACTAACATATGTCAATAATAGATAGCCTTAAGGCCCCAATTAACCATCCAACACAAACAAGACACCCTATTAGTACCATTTCCATGCATGATCAAAACCATTTCCATATATTCACAACTCATTTACAACAATTTGACCATTTCCAACTTAAGTCTAGATAATCCTAGGTACATGTCATTTGACCAAAATAAAAAAGAGCTATACAAATTTAACTAAGTTGAAAACTGCGATCTGGATACTGACTTCACTTCCTAGGCTTCGGGAAATACCTATACCTGTGCACAGAATAAAAAAATTACACGCTAAGCAATAAAACTCAGTGGTATTTTCATGATTCAAAATATTATAGCATAATATTAACAATTTAGCATAATGCACATAACCTCAATGTAACAGCCCATTTTTAGTCAAATCAGAACAGTGGTTTCGGGACCACAAAACTGAGGTTTAAATATTTATTTTATTATTATTTTAAGGCCTACAGCATAAATATATGATTGTGTGAAAGTTTCGTTTAGAAATTTTATCGTTTGAATGCTCAATTCGGTAAAAATGACTAAATCGCGTAAAGTGAAAAAGTGTCGTTCGATTAGTTAAAAGTGTCTAATAGTTATAAAACCTTAAATTTAAGGTCCTTAAGTGGTAATTAGACCATTTTAATTGTGGGTGGATAATTTTGGGCATTTATTAAGTGATTTTGATGGTTATTAATTAAGGTTAATTAAGTAAAATGTAAATAAACATAAAATAAATAAAACAAAGCCAATTATCATCTTTATTTTCTCCATATTCAACCAAAAATAGGTCTTTGGAAGCCATTTTTGAGCTTTTTCATTCAGTCAAGCTTCCTATCTCAATTGTAAGTTCGTTTTTATCTCGTTTTTAATGATTTTTACGTTTTTGATACCGTTGCAGCTAGGTCTAGCTAGCCCAAGGACTATTTTGCAAAACTATTAAAGATTTTGAATGATTCCATTGATGACTACATGAGTACTTTGATGTTTAATGATAGATTTGATGATAATTATACAAGTTTTGTTAAGTGATTTTTAGTGAAAATGCAAATTAGGGATTAAATTGTGAAATGTGAAAAATTTTAGGTTAAAATGCGAAATAAATGAAAAATATAGGCTGCTAGGGACCTAATTAAAATTTAGCTAGCATGGGCTATGGTTGAATTGCATTATTTTGTGAATTTTTGAAATAAGGACTAAATTGTAAAACTTGTGAAACATTAGGGGCAAATGTGTAAAAGTGTTTTAAAGTGAATTTTGGACTAAATTGAATAGAGATATGATTAAATAAGTTAATTTTAATTATATTTAGATCAAGAAGGGCGAAATACGGACTTAGATTGTGGGAAGAATAAAGTCACGAATAGTTTACTCGTTTCACTATTTTAGCATCCGAGGTAAGTTCATATGTGATAAATTTCATTATTGATGTAAGTAAAATGTTTTGATATTGCATAAACTGTGAATATGAGACTTCAAACTTGTTCAACAATGATTATACGATGATTCGACATTTGAAATCTCGATTGAACCTTAGGAATAGATTTGGATACTAGTGACATGTCATTAGAGGATTAATATGATTATGTGATTCGGGTGCTAGTCCTGTACGTCCTACCGATGGCTGAGTATACTGACATGTGTTGTAAATACTTGACAGCTTGTGTGAGCAGCATCGTATAGCTACGTCTCGACTGACAGCTTGTGTGAGCAGACCCGTTGATAGCTCTAATGTGAGCAGTATATGTGACATGAGATTGAGTTGGCTTCTGGCCATGATATTGGCACTTAGTGTGCAAGTTTTTCGAGTATCCGATAGTATTCCGAATGGTTCAACGGGTAAATGAAAGACGTTATTGTGTATGAGATTGATACGATATGGTACAGGTATGTACATGAACCGCATAAGTTTAAATCGAAGAAGTTGTGAAGTTATATATAAGATTATGATTGAAAAATGTGAAAGGTTTGTTAGTTACATGAATTATATGTTGATATGTTCAAATTGATGATTTGAATATGCATGTTTAGATTGAGTTTATTTCATACGAGCTTACTAAGCTATAAAGTTTACTTTGTTTATTTTTTCATGTTTTATAGTGACTTTAAAGCTAGCTCAGACTCGGGGATCGTTAGAGAAATTGTCACACTATCCAACTATCAACTTTGGTACTTTTGAGCTTATGTTTTAAGTATATGGCATGTATAGGAACTTTGGTCATTTTGGTTATGTGTTGCAAGTGAATTTAGCCATTTGAATTGGCTTGTAAATGTAAATGTTTTGGTTTGTGTATATATAGCCATGAGTGATGGCTCATTTTGGGTTGTTTTGATATGTTTGAATCATGTATATATATATATATATATATATATATATATATATATATATGCCTTGGTTTGAATCATGTTTTGATATGTTTAGACCCTAGTCAGAATAGTGGTTTCGGGACCACAGATCCGAGTCAGTTTTTATATTATTTTCCATGCCTATTATATGTAAATTAGTAAGTGTGAAAATTTTGTATAAAAATTTGACCATTTGTGTGCTTAATTTGATAAAAGGACCTACTCGCGTAAATTGTAAAAGTGGCTTTCTAATTGTTAAAGTGCCTATTTGCTATGTCTTCTTAAATAAGAGGTCCTTATGTTGCAATTAGACCATTGAAAGGGTAAATGGACATTAAAGACCATTTATTATGTGTTTATTATATGATTAAATAAAGGTTAAATTTGTAATTATGTAAATAAACTTAATATAATAAAATAAAACATGTTAATGGATGATTTATTCATCCATGCTTGCCGAAAATCAAAGAAAAAAAGAAGAAATAAAAGCATTTAGGGTTCGGCTAGGTTAAAGCTTAATTAAGGTATGTGTTTTGATCGATTTTTGATAATTTCTACGTTTTTGTGATTATTGCTTAGTGTACTATCAAGCCCATGTCTCAATTTCTAATTTTGTTGATGATTTTGGGTCATGTCATTGTTGATAATGTGAGCTTTTTGAAGTTTGATGTTAGTAAATGGAAGATATGTGTTAGATTACTAAGCTTTGTATTTGAGTTTTTGATGAATTTGAGTAATTTGGGCTAAATTGTAAAAATGAGATTTTGAAGGACTAAAATGTGAAATAAATGGAACATATGGACTTATATGAAGACTATGAGAATTCAGCCTAACATGGGTATATGGAAATTATGTGTATTTTGTGATTTTGTGAATTAAGGACTAAAGTGTTAAAATGTGTAAATGTGAGGGCTAATTTGTAATATGCCCTAAATATGTGTTTTTGGATTGATTTGAATGAATATGAGTTTGAATAAGTTAAATTTGAATTGATTTAAATTAAGAACCAAAGAAAACGGAATTAGACGGGGAAAGTCAAAAGTTGTTGAATAGTCGACTCCATTCGTTTAAATCTGTACGAGTTAAGTCGATATACAAATAAATGTATTTTTAATTGAATTACTATTGATTATATGTTTATGAACAATGTTAAATGATTATATGTGTTAAGAATGAGATATCCGAGAAAGTATCAACAAAGTTTCGACGTCCGAAAAGCCCCATACAAACCATAAGAATAGTTAGGATACATATGTCATGACATAGGATCCGATATGTGTTTTCGTGTAAGACCATATCTGGGACGTTGGCATCGATCTGTGATTTACATGTAAGACCATGTCTGGGACATTGGTATCGTATTTGATTTCGTGTAAGACCCTGCCTAGGACAGTGGCATCGATATTTGATTACATGTAAGACCACGTCTGGGACATTGGCACCGTACGAGCTTTTTGAACTATCCGCGTATCCTTATGATTCCAAACGGTTCAACGGGCATTCTGAGAAATGAATGATTATATGAAATGTGTATCCGATTCAGGTACGTTCGAAATGTATACTATGTTTGAGAATAAAAGGTAAGTATATGTACAAGTGATGATATGTGTTATAAGTATGAGAAAATATGCTATATGTGTAAATGAATTGAGAATATGTGGAATGTATATGAACTATGTGGTTTGAGCTAGTTTTTGGCCATTGAGTATATGTAATTTGATGATGCTTTCATGTTTTGAATAATAAGTTTATTTGTATATGGCTTACTAAGCTTTTGAAAGCTTACTCTGTGTGTTTTTCAACTGTTTTATATATATCGAAGCTACTGGAGCTAGGGGATCGTCGAGAATCATCACCACACTATCAAACTCTATTTTGGTACATTTTGAAAGTGTAAATATTTGAGTATGGCATGTATAGGCTAGAAGTAATCGTATATATTTTGGTAATGTATATATCTAGCCATGTGATTTGGCTTGATTATGGTTGTGTATATGAAAAAGTTTTTGGTATGAAATATATGATGCAATATGTCAATATTATGTGTCCATGAATGGCCAAGTGAATAGGTCATTATGGTAAGTTTGTGGTAAGTGCTTATGTGAGAAATTGGTAAGTTCATGGCATGAGAATGAATGAAGTGAATTGAGATTATGAAGTATATGTTTGGTATGATATTAGCTTATGATTTGGCATGTTTTGATTTACATATTGAGTATGAAATAAATTGGTGATTATATGATATGGATGATGGATGTTAGATGATTGAAATTGGTTGAAATACTATGTAATTGATGTGTTTTTTATGCTTGTAGGGAGGACCCTTAATGGGTGGTAAATTGGCCTTGCAAATGGCATATATTTGCCCACACGGTTGAGCACATGGGCGTGTGTCTTGACCATGTCCTTCAATGTTTCTTTTAGAAGCAAGTTAGTCTCAAGCACGGCCTAGACACACGGGCGTGTCTGGTGGCCGTATAAGGTACACAGCCTTGGCACATAGGCGTGTGTGGCCATTTCGAAGGGTACACGGGCTAGATACACAGGCGTGTGGTCAGCCGTGTGACCCAAGTCAGTTTCAACCACGACCAAGGCACACAGGCATGTCTCCAACCATGTGGATAAGTTAGTATGTATACCCTGTTTTGCCACGGCCTAGACATACAAGTGTGTCTAAAGCCGTGTGAGGCACACGGCCTGTTCACACGGGCATGTGACCTGTACAACTTTGAAAAATGTTTAAGTTTTGAAAATTTTTGTATGAGCTATGTTTAGTCCCGACCCCTTTCTAATGCATGTTTAAGGTCTCGATGACCTATATAATGGACTCTATGATAATGTTTAACTATGATTGTGGATGATGTATATAAATTGTGTGTAAATGTTTTGGTTTGTCCGGTAACGCCTTTAGTCCTAGTCCGACGATGGATACGGGTTAGGGGCGTTACACTACAGGTTTGGCACGGCCTAGCACACGAGCATGTATGGCCATTTTTAGGGCACACGAGCGTGTGTGTTGGCTATGTGACCCAAGTCAGAGAGTTACTGTAACGACCCAAATTTTAAGGTTAACAGAAAAGTGTATTTTCGAGTCTCCGTTACTAAAAAACGAAACCGTAAATATTTATAAAAAATATTTAAAAAGTTAATTGAGTGGTTAGTTACAGTTTAATTAAGTGAATTTAGCTTAATTAAGGATAATTGGATAAAATGATTAAATTGAATAAAGTGTGAAAGTTTAATTATAGAATAAAGAAAATTGAAGGGATTAAATAAGTAAATAAGCCAAAGTGAGTGCCAATTGTATGGGAAAAATAAAATACATGTGTAATAATTATTGTAAATACATTTGTAATATATGTGTGTATTTACTTATTATTTAAATAAATATTAATGTACTTATTAGTATTAAATTGATATTATATTATGAATAAATTAATATGTGACAAGTGTATGGAAATGATTGGTACAAGTGTATAAATAAAAATACATACATTTGTAATACATGTATTTAATTATAAAAAATATTTATTAATTAAATAATTATATTATAAGATTTTTATATATAATAAATAAATAAAAGTGTGACAAATGTAAGGTTATAAATGTATACAAATGTTAAATAAATATTGGTTATTTAATAGATTTTTATTGTTATTATATTATATATATAAAACAAATGGAATAAAGAAAGAAAGAAAAAAAGATAGATAGAAAAGAAACAGAATGAAACGAAACAGAGAGCAGGGGAGAAAAAGAAGGAAAGAAAAGAAAGAAAGGGAGAAAAGGGAAAATTAAAGGTTTGAAGCTTTAAAGTTTAATTGGTAAGTCAATTTAGCCCTTTTTACTTAATTTTAATGTTTTAGAAACTTTGGAATAAGATTTTGATGAAATTAAGTTGATATTTTGAAAGTTATTAGATTTCTAGATAATGTTCATGTTGAGTAAAATGATGAAATAAGGGTTAAATTGATAGGAATTCAAGTTAGAAATGAAATAAGGATTGAATTGTAAAGTAATTCATAAGTTTTATGTTGTAGGGACTAAATTGATGAAATTTCAAAATTAGGAAAATATGCTGGAAATTTAATAGTTAAGTATGAGTTTTAACAAAATTTGAATAGAAATGAAGTATGAATTGAGATAGAAAAAGTAAGTGAATTTAGTTAAGATTAAATTGAAATTAAAGTAGAAATTGAATAGAAATTGTATTAATTAGAGATAAATTAGTAGTGAATTAACGAATATGAATTGTTTTAATTCCCATAGCTAACGTTGTCTCGAGAAATCTCGCCTAAGCAAGGAAAAATGGTAAAGACAACGGGAGTTACCTCGAGAAAATACGGTTTGTATTTCTATAATCCGAACTTAATACTTAAATTGTTGGATTTATTATTTAATATATATATGTAGTAGATGTTTTGAGATGATTATTCGAATTGGATTGAATATTGATTATATTGATTTGATTTGAATTGAATTGAATATTGATGTGGAAATTGAATAATAAATATTTGTTATATTGGAAAATATATGTAGTTGGAAGTGTGATGAAATTGATAGAAAAATGTGATTATTGTGAAATTGAATATTTATTAGTGAAAAATGAATGGAAGTATATTGAATTGAAAATATATAATTAATTAATTAAAATATGAATTAATTGAAAACTAAAAAGTGAATTAAATACCCTATTAACTGTATCGGGCTAAGTCGGATATAGTTGGCATGCCATAGGATATGGAAGAGTACGGGTTTTGCCGGCTTACTGATCAGGCACTTATGTGCCGACTCATTATTATTCTCGTAACGCCCCACGCCCGAGACCGTCGCGAGTCGAGTATGAGGTGTTACTAAGCTTAATTTAACATTTTTAGAACTTTGGATTATTTGTTTCTACATTCACAGCTTTTAAACTACTTGCGTCACAGTCACAATAAAAATCATATCTCGAGTTACAAAACTCGAAATCAAGATCCGTAAATTTTCCTTGAATCTAGACTCGTATACCTATCTACTAATTTTTTTCTAGAATTTTTGATTGAGCCAATTAGTACAGTTTATTAGTTAAAGTTACCCCTGTTTCAGGACTTGACTGGTTTGACCTCTTTTTACTACGAATCACATTTCTCTCTGTACAAAATTCATATGACTATGAGGTTTGTTTCTACTAAAACTAGACTCAATAAGGATTCTGAGGATATAAAATAAACCACCTAATTATATCTTTAAAATTTATAGTGAATTTCTAAAGTTGGAACAGGGGATTTAGAAACTTTTACAACCCTGTTTCACTAAAATTCAAATATCTTTTAACATATAATTCCTTTACCTGTTTTATTTGTTTCATGTGAAACTAGACATAATAAGCTTCAATTTGATATATATTCCATCACCAGATTCAATTTCTATGATTTTTAGTAAATTTTCAAACTCGGGTCAGTGTTGCTGCAGTATTCTGTTTATGGCAAATTTCATCCCTTTTATGAGTTTTTATGCACTAAGTATCTTAATAATTTTCCTTAACATCAAACATAATCTAAACTAACCATTTTCATAATTTATCATTGTCAAACATTTTCTCAACCATTCCATCACCATATCATAAGATCATTTGCACAAAATAGGTATATTGCTATACATGCCATACTTAAATTTACAAGCCATTTACCAAAAGTCTTCCGAGATAGTGTGGTGAGCCTTCGACCTATCCAGACTCACGAGGTGGCTTGTCCAAAACTACAATGAGTAAGAAGGAAGGAGTAAGCATAAATGCTTAGTAAGTTCATATGCAAATAATAAGTAACATAACAAACAATCATACCAATCAACATTAGCATGCATCACTAAAACACATATCACATTTCTAATCATTTTTCATCATCTTATTACCTTATCGTGATTGTATCAATACTCAACCCGAGGGTTAAATACATACCTGTCCAAAATATCCATTTCACATCACTTACCAATACGTCTCTTTACATCTCAAATGTTCCTCCATTTGAGTAAAACTTTACCCGTTGAACACATCGGAATATAATTCGGATACATGGATAACTTGCACATAAGTGCCATATATGCAATCAAGCAATCATGTAACCCGCCCATAAGCGAACTCGGACTCAACTCAACGAGCTCGGGCGTTCGCATCCATAAGTGAACTCGGACTCAACTCAACGAGCTCGGATGCCTAGTTACATCTCTCGAACTCGGACTCAACTCAACGAGTTCGAACATTCGCATCCATAAGCGAACTCGGACTCAACTCAACGAGTTCGGATGCTCAACCATCCTAGTGACATGTCACTTGTATCCTAATCTATTCCTAAGGTTCAAACGGGATTTTCCTCGAACACATATCCTTGCCATCTTCCGCAAAATACCGATACCGATACTCGATAGTATTTCACATTTTCCAAGTATATCACATAATTTACATATTATTTGAAATTAACCACAAAGCATACATTTCATAATAAAATTCAGCATCACATATATTTAACATCAATAACTTAAAAATAACAATTATGCTACATTATTTACACATGAACTTACCTTGGTACCAAAATACAAAGATTTTGCAATTTAGTCCACAATCTTTTCTTTTCCTCGATTGAGGTCGATTCCACGTCTTTCTTGATCTAAAATAACACATTTAGCTTATTTAATACTCACATTATCAAATTAATCCTTAACCCAAATTTTGGAAAAATTACAATTTTACCCCTAAACTTTTACATATTTACATTTTTGCCCCTAGGCTCGGGATTAAACTTTATTCCTTATTCTTATGTTTTACAACATGCTGATCACTTTTCTCTTCTATGGAAACATCAAATTCTCACTCTAACAAGCACTTATGACTATTAGGTATTTTTACCGATTAAGTCCTTTTACTCGTTTTACCTAAAACCGAGTAGCACAAGTTGTCTAACATAATTTAAAACCTCATATTCTATCATAAAACACCAAAATACACAAATTTCACCTATGGGTATTTTTCCAAATATGAACCCTAACTTAAATTATTGCTAGCATAAGCTTTATCGAGCTACTAGGGACTCAAAACGTAAAGAACATTAAAAGCGGGGCTTGGAATCACTTACTATGGAGGTTGAAAGCTTGAAACAAACCCTAGCTATGGAGAACCCTTGAAATTTCGGCCTAATGAAGAAGATGGACAAAAATTGGCTTTTAATTTTGTTTTTAATTCATTTTAATAACTAAATGACCAAAATGCCCTTACTACTAAACTTTCCAAAAATTCCTTCCATGTCCTAATTTTGTCCATGAACTTAAAATTGGTCAAATTGCTATTTAAGACCTCTTAATTAATATTTCAATGCAATTTCATACTAAAAACTTCTAGAATGCAAGTTTTGCAACTTATTCGATTTAGTCCCTACTTTCAAATTAAGTATTTTATGCATAGAATTTCTTCACGAAATTTTCACACAATCATGTAATCATATCATAAACCTCAAAATAATTATAAAATAATTATTTCTATCTCGGATTTGTGGTCACGAAACCACTATTCGATTAGGCCCTAATTCGGGATATTACGATTCTATCGTTATTATTACCGATTCGGCACTTTGTGTGTCGAATATTATTCTTATTACCGTTACTATTATCTTGTTTGAATTTGTTCCGATGAGGTACTCGTGTACCGCATCGTTATTATTTTTTGATTTGTTCAGATGAGTTACTCGTGTATCGTATTATTACTCGTTATTGTTATTCTTGCTTTTGGCCCAGTAGATGAGGCACTATGTGTGAAATCATGGTGTGTTAGTTGGATCCAGTGTATCCGTCTCAGGTCCGAGTCATGTTAATAGGGGTAAATAAAGGAACTAGAAAGATCGATTTATTCATTGAATAATTTAATTGTTCTTGATTATTTGATTTTTCTTGAATAATTGATCGATCTTTGGATAACCGATCAATTGATTGATACTGAATAACTGATTATTATAGAATAATTGATTGTTACCGAATAACTGACTATTACTGAATAAATAATTGTGCTGATTGACTAATTTTTAATGAATAGTACTGATTGATTAATTGCTATTGAAAAATAATAAATGATTTTAAATTTAAAGTAGACCAAAACATTGGTTGGAAAGTGAATGTTTGAATACTCAGTGAGTTTGAATAGTTCAATATATATAAATTCATATGTTTAATAATTGTTTAAGTGTTCAGATTATAGAAATACCACTGAGTGTATACTCAGCGTACGGTTTGTTTTCGTGCGCAAGTTAAGTTAAGGCTAGACCGTTGAATCAGCATCCCAAGCCGATCCCGAATTTGATGAGGTAAAGCATGTTGAGTATTGGTAATGGCATGTACCTAGGATGTCTTACGAGAGTCATTTAGGTTGTGAAAGTATTGATAAAATAAGTAAATTATGGTTGGCAATGGTATATAGTATGAATTTGAAATTTGAAAGAAAAATTCGTAGTAATTCTAAATTAGTCCCGAATTGATTTTACTGTTTATATTGGACTGCGAGGGCCCATTAAAAGGACAGCATCTTAAAATTTTGATGAGTCTGAATGTTTATATTTAATTAATGTCTGTATTGTACTGTATGGTAATGTCTCGTAACCCTGTTCCGGCGACGGTATGGGGTTAAGGGACGTTACAGTTACACGGGGTCAAACACGGGCTGAGACACGACCTTGTACTCCCATTTCGAATGTCCATACGGCCTGTGACACGGGTGTGTCTGTTGGCCATGTGAGACACACGGTCAGGCCATATAGACGTGTCCCCTATTTTTGAGAAATTTTTTTATATGTTCCAAAAGTTTCCAAAGTTATCGGTTTAGTCTCGAACCACTCTCGATGCATGTTTAAGGCCTTGTAGGCTCGTATTAGGTACATAAATGTTTGATTGTGAATGAAATGTATATGATTTGATTTATTATATGTGAAATGTATGTTTAAATGTAGTATAAGTTTGGTAATACTCCGTAACACTATTCTGGCGTTGAATATGGGTGAGGGGTGTTACACTCAATATTTACCAATACATATCTCACAATGCAAAAAAAGTCATTATATGATGTACATATGAGCATTCTTATAGCAATGACAAACTAATCTACTCAACATTTATCATTTTTAACCAATTCAATTCATTTGGCACTTTCCTTTCAATAAGCCATTTAAAATTCATATTCAATCATGAATTCAACATCTATACATACATGTAATTAGCATTAAGTCATCCAAATTTTATAATCAATCCATATCATTTACCTTTTAACTTACCATTCGAACCCTTTCTAGAGTTTATCAACTCATTCGTATTTGTTTCGTCCCCTAGGGCTTGTTTTCAATTGATTTGCACAATAAATTACCTGCTTTCTTTTTTACAATTCACATATGAACATATTTGATTCCATAGCATCATATAATTTCATTTCGGTATCATTTATCAAGCTTACAATTTATAACCCTATTAACCTAACTCAGAATCAAACGGATAAATAGATCGTCTAACCAACACACCAACTAGCACCAAAGTGCATCATCGGATAAACTGAAGTGGGGAAACTGGCACATATAATGCATATTAGCGCATGAAGCACATCCTAACACATCTGAAAGGGCTAGTTGTTCTTACAACTCTTTAAGACATAAAATTGGGTTATTAGGTTTGTCCGTTGGAGTAGTCACATCCAAGGTAATTGGTGATCATTTTATGAGCACTAAACTAGACTACGATCACGACTAAGGCAAGCACACCTATCGAATGGTAGTATAGTTACGGTGAGTCTAGAGTATCCTATCCACAAGGACTAAAACTACTAGTATTAACTATTTTTTTATTATTTAGCCTAAAATATAATAGATTTGTTTTAATCTAAAATTAACTAACTAATTAACTACTAAACGCGACAGAGAGTGAAAAAAATAATCGAATAAACCAATAATAAAGATAATACCCAAGGAAGAATCCACCTAGACTTCACTTATTATTCCAACTCTGAATCCAATGATTTATTCACTTGTCTTGATCCGTAAAAATCCCTAAATTATGTTAATATCTCTTTCGAGACTAAGAACAACTGACTCTAGGTTGATTAATTGAAATATCTTTCTAATTAAAACCCCTATTGTCGCATTAACTCGACCTATAGATTCCCTTATTAGATTTGACTCTAATCCGACAGATTTATGTCGCCCTATTTCTAGGGTTGCATGCAACTCTGCTTAATTATGTGAGATCTAATCTTAAACAGGGACTTTTGCTCCACTGAATAAGCACATCAAACTTGGAATAATATCTTGAAAATATTAAGGCAAGAATTAATAACTCATAATTAAGAACAAGAGCAAGTATTTAGCATTAAATTCAGAACTTTAAATAACAAGATCCGTCTTAGGTTTCATCCTCCCTAGGTATTTAGGGAGTTTAGTTCATAATGTAGTAGGAAAACATCTCAAAAATAGGAAAATAACAAAACATAAAGAAACCCAAAAACTTCGAGAGAAATTGCAGAGAGATCTTCAGTCTTGAAGGAGATCCTACTTCCGAGCTAAATCCGTTGGCCTTCTTCGAGTAATTCCTGTGTTCTACTCTGCGTGTCCCTTTAGGTTTTCCTATGGTATGTATTTATAGACTTTAGACTGCTCAGAAACCCTAAAAATTGGCTTTTTTCGTTTATTTGGGAAACTTGGAGTGATGTCGACATGGGCTGCCACATGGGCGTGTGGCCAGACCGTGTGTGCTCCACCTGTGTGGAATTCGTCTTGGCAGTGTGAGTCCTTCAATCAACACGTTTTGTCCATTTTTGGCCCGTTTTCTGCTCCTTTTGTTCCCCTATGCTCTCCTGAGTATAAAACATGAAATTAAAGGATTAAAAGCATCTAATTCACGAAATTATATGATAAATCATCCAAAAATATACTAAGTATGGGATTAGAATGTATTACTTTTATGGTTTATCAGTAATACTTCTATTGCATTTAGCTTTATCTTTTCAATCTTCTTTTATATTCATCTCAAATGTTTTTAGGGAGCCTATCACCTCATAACACATATTGTGCTAATATTCTTGACTTATTCGATAGTTCTGACTTTGATAACAAACTTTTCAGGGAGTGGTCGTAGTATCTTGTGGGTTAATTTCTTGTCAGGATATTCCTCATCAAGAGCAGAACCTCATTAGTTATGTGATAAAGTTTAACATAAAATTTAGAAATACTCTCATTATTAAACATTCATAAAGATTCAAACTTGGTGGTAAGCATTTGAAGCTTTGATAGCTTGACTTTAAGAGTTCCCTCATATGGTTTCAAGGATATTCCATGCTTTACATGCTAAGATGGATTTACCCCATCGGAAATATCATTCAATGCTTTGAATTTAAATTCACTATTTTATCTTTTTTAAAAGTCTAATTAGCTTTAGGCTTTAGGGTTTATAACCATCTTTTTTAGTATATAAAGGCTCATATCTACTTCGAATTTATCTTCATTCTTTCTCATCGAGTTATTTGATGAAAACCCTAATTTAAGCTTTTTTATATGCATAACTGGAACCATCCAATAATGGTGGATGTAAATTAAAACAAGCTTTTGAGCATAGCAAGTCTCGTGTTGAACTTCCTTCCTTCCTTCCTTCCATTACACAACTACCAAATGCAGAATCTTACCAAATACTTTAGATGGGATGATCTGATACCGATTGAAATTTCGAGTTGAGTAGTGAGATGTAGTAAGTTGTGTGGGCACACACTTTAGAACACCAACTAATAAAGGCAAAGATAATGAAAGAACAAAAGACCAAAATTTAATGCAATTCAAACTTAACTTGCATAAACGAGCCTTACTTAGAAACGAATCTACTATACTCTCTAATATACAATAAATCATTTAAGCCTAATCTCCTTACAATATGTTGCAACTCACATGTGTACAAATAAGCGAATTCACTCCTCAATCACTTTGCCTACTAAAAGTAGTAAATAAATCGCTCAAAGGTAAGTAAAAAAGCACATTAAAGTTCGCCTCGAAATGAATAGAACTATACACTCGATTAATATCTTGAATCCCACATATTAGCTACATATAAGCTAGAAAAGCTAGAAAATGAGATCAAGTTGCGCTAAAGAAATAAATTAACTATAGACTTTTTATCCTCCAATGAATTGATGTTCACCTTTTATCATTACCAACAAGTAAATAATCTATATACTTGAGATAAATAAGGTGATAAAAGCTTTATCAACCAAATATACCAATGATTCAAACTTTTATCACTTATATGATGTATTTAAAT
This sequence comes from Gossypium anomalum, assembly GCA_025698475.1. NCBI lineage: Eukaryota > Viridiplantae > Streptophyta > Magnoliopsida > Malvales > Malvaceae > Gossypium > Gossypium anomalum. Next base: position 50,630,921 of record CM046963.1, read on the forward strand.
ATTCTCAAATTCACGATAGTAAGGATGTCAACTATATTAACGTGTAATCGGCAACCTATTGAATCTAACAATCATTTTCACATGCACTGGAAATTTCGAGTTAGATGTCGTTTACTTTAGAATCGAAGGACAAAATAGGTAACTTAATTACATCTCAGCTCCCACGTCACCCAAACCACATCCAATCATCAAAGCCCACCTGCAAATACAAACTAACCTTATCCCCCTATACAGGAGGCGCGCTATTCCATAACGGCATTCCTCCGCCGCAACACCGACCGCAATTCCCAAAACACCCTCTCATCTCCAGTCCCATGAAACACCTGTAAACTTAGAATGCAAACCTCGATATTTAATGTTCTGACCTGGGCCAAACCCCCAGTAACATTATTAGCTCCACCATTTCACACTTTCCCTTCTCTATTAATCATTGCACCCAGAAGAAAGCTTAAATATAATAATAATTTCAAGGGAAGAACCAAAAAGGAGGGGAATTATCATCGAAGCCGAAGCGGGAGTCGCGGTGGTATATATAGAGCCATGCCTTGTTCTTCAATAGTGACTACTGATAATACTTGTGCTGATGTTGGTGGCGGGGGTGAAGAGAATGGGCGTTTTCGCAAATTTAAACTTAATCATTCCACATTCTTAGCCTCTCTGATGCCGAAGAAGGAGATTGGCGCCGATCGCTTCATTGAAGCTCATCCTTTTTACGACGGTCGCGGTGCCCTCATCGCGATCTTTGGTACTTTTTTGACATTGTTATTTAAATGGGGGGGGGGGGGGAGCAATATTTTGAATTTTTTTTCATTTACTTGAACCTTTTTTTTTTTTCAAAGATTCTGGTGTTGATCCGGCTGCCGCTGGTTTGCAACTAACTTCAGATGGGAAGCCAAAGATCTTAGATGTTATTGACTGGTACTTACTCCTTAGCCCGCCGCACTATCTGACCGCTAAATTGGTTCTTCTCATTTTTTATTATTTTCTCAAGTTACTTGAGAAGTATTTGTTTATTTATTTTTTTAGTACTGGGAGTGGAGATGTTGATATCTCAAAAGTGGTGAAGGCTGATGGAGACGGTCGAATTCGCGGGGCTTCTGGTTGTATTATTGCGCTTCTTTTCATTTTTCATTTTTCATTTTTCATTTTTCATGGTCATAGGATTTCGAATTCCTAAGTTCCTTGCCTTAAATGGTAGAAACATTGTGGGGTTTTTTCTTTTTCCTCAAGGCTTCTTCGATGTTGCCTTGAACTGGTAGCTAAAGCTTTACCTGCATTAAATGATAAGTAATTGGCTATTTCTGTAATATGGTTTCGACTGATTAATTGTCTCCATTTTCGTGTAGTTCTTGGACATTTTCGTTCTTTCTGTAACTTTCACTTTGTTAAGAAAATGTATGAATCTTCAAATGTATGGGGAATAGTATTTAACTTCTTGATAATGTTCTGTGTTGTTCTTTTTTGGCCCTCCTGTATTTTCCATGTAGAACCATCAGCATCAGCATCTATTTTAATTCTGAGTTGACTTCTATTTTCTAATCCCATCTTTTATATTTTGTTAAAAAATAAATTACAGGGGCTTCACTGGTTGTCAGTTCTTCATGGAAAAACCCTTCTGGCGAGTGGCATGTAGGCTATAAATTGGTTTATGAGCTCTTTACAAACTCTTTAACTTCACGTCTAAAGGTAAGAAATATTTTCTGTTTAATCCATTAAGAAATTTCAACTTTTGATATTGACCCCTGTTAAATGAACCAAAGGCTAACTATTTTATGGTCATTCACTTTATTATTAACAATGCAGAAAGAAAGGAAGAAAAAATGGGATGAAAAAAACCAGGAGGAGATTGCAAAGGCTGTAATGCATCTTGACAAGTTCAAGCAGGTTGTTGAAAATTCTATTTGGTGACCTTTTATTGTATGATCATAGGCATAGATTTTCACAGTATAATTTCTTTAATAAACATAGTATAATTGTTAATTATTAATATATCTTTTGCATTTATTTGTGCATCCATTATATGAAAGTAAAACTAGTTCTTCAATTTTATTTATGCATTGCTCTGACCGTGTTGTGTGTATACTACTGTTCCTTTAGCTAACAACAAAAAGATTACACGCTTTGATACTCTTGTCATTCTTTTTGGTAACAAGTGGCATGCATTTTAGCCTTCGTTTAATGTGCTTAGTGCTTTCCTTATGCATATGCTTCAAAATATGACCTTTTTTCCATGATAAAGAAAATTCTATTGGGACAAACAGAAATGCCCCACAGTTTTTTATGGTTTCCGTGTTACTGATAGCATTCTAGCTCCTGTTAATCTGATAAAATCATACTTGTGCAGCATTCATTTTATTGATATTTCTGTGTATAATATGTTATATGTTCATTTATAGAAACATACGAAAGTGGAGGATCCAAAATTGAAAAGGGTTCGCGGTGATCTCCAGAATAGAATAGACATGTTAAGAAATCAGGCTGACGTAAGTGCTAAGGATTTTATCGAATTACCTTTTTAATCTAAGTTTTTATTACTCTAAGCTTTCTACTTGTTCATGTGTTAAGACCTATGATGACAAAGGACCTATTATAGATGCTGTTGTATGGCATGATGGAGAAGTATGGAGGGTTGCTCTTGATACACAGAGTCTTGAGGATGATACTAAATCTGGGAAACTGGCTGATTTTGTGCCCTTAACTAATTACAGGTCTGCATGTTTGGCATTTATATTATCACCCTGTTAACTAATCTTTCTTGGACATATATACAAAGGCAACAAAATGGTTTATTAATGACGGAAGAATGTTATTATTAATGCAGTACCACATTAAATTTGGTTTTGGATGTTTGACATGTGACATTCTATTTGAATATTGTTTCGTATTGTTAAGAACTTCTCATAACAATAATTTTCGTCATTGGTTTTCTGCTCTGAGTTTATGTAACAAATGTCCTGGAATTGTTAGCTAACTCTGCTGAATCCTTGCAGGATTGAACGAAAATATGGCGTTTTTAGCAAATTAGATGCTTGTACATTTGTTGTTAATGTGTATGATGAGGGAAATATCTTAAGTATTGTTACAGATAGCTCTCCTCATGGTACTCATGTTGCTGGTATTGCTGCTGCTTTCCACCCACAGGTATTGCTATTTAAGCTTAATTAATCAGTTTGTGGCATTTTCCTTTTTGAAGTTGGAATAAAATTTGTCTGACTTCAATCATGGCTGACAGGAGCCCTTGTTAAATGGTGTTGCACCTGGAGCACAGTTAATTTCATGTAAAATTGGAGACTCGCGTTTGGGTTCGATGGAGACAGGAACTGGCTTGACACGGGCACTAATAGCTGCTGTGGAGGTGGGTCAATGTGCATTTTTTCTCCAATGATTATTAACTTCTGTGTTGCTGTCATCCTTAGGTATTTATCATCTCATGTGCTTGCGTAAATATCACCTTCTTACACATATCTAGATCATGTTCATTATAAACTCAGAACAGATGCATTTATCTTTTTGATATATTTATGCATTTAGTGTCAATGGATAACTAGCATGTTGTCTCAGGTACTGCAAATGATAACAGGTTGTCATTTTGTATGTCAATGTATCATATCTTTGGACTTCAATATGTTGCATTTTCATTATATAACCATATGGCTTTTCTACCTCCTTTTCCTTTGACAGCATAAATGTGATCTGATCAACATGAGCTATGGAGAACCTACATTATTACCAGACTATGGACGCTTTGTCGATCTTGTTAATGAAGTAACAATTCTGGACCTTTCCCTATAGTCATAAATCTATTATGTAGGTTGCCTCCTTAATTTTCATATCTCTAATATGCTAAGAGTGTCAACTTTGGGTTTAATTTAGGTGGTGAATGAACACCGCCTGATATTTGTGAGTAGTGCTGGTAATAGTGGGCCAGCATTGAGCACTGTTGGTGCTCCGGGTGGTACCTCTTCAAGCATCATAGGAGTCGGTGCTTATGTCTCTCCTGCAATGGCTGCTGGTGCTCATTCTGTAGTTGAACCTCCAGCTGAAGGGCTTGAGTACACTTGGTAAGTTCTAATTTTCAGTGTTTGGCCTTGAAACATGATCTACCAGTCTTCCACTTGTAGATCATTGTCCTTGTTTGCATCCAACTCATTGAAAGATTGGTCACAATGGATGCAGGTCCAGCCGAGGACCTACAGCTGATGGAGACCTTGGAGTCTGTATAAGTGCTCCTGGAGGGGCTGTTGCCCCTGTTCCTACTTGGACTCTCCAAGGGAGAATGCTCATGAATGGAACATCAATGGCCTCTCCATCTGCTTGTGGGGGAATTGCATTGCTTATTAGTGCCATGAAGGTCTTCCTATGAATTTTTCAAAATTTTTTAGTTTTTGATTGTTCCTTTCCCCTCTCATTTTGCCTTCACATGTTGGTGCTATTCTGTGTGCATCTAAAGGCAGATAATTTAATGTTGCCTGCAGGCAGAGGGAATTACTGTAAGCCCATACAGTGTAAGGAAAGCTCTTGAGAATACATCTATTCCTGTAGGTGGTTTGCCAGAAGATAAACTAACCACTGGGCAAGGGCTTATGCAAGTTGACAAGTAAGAAATCTGCCCCTATCCTTGGCTTCTTTTTTATATTTATTTCATATTTGAATCTCATCTTGACCCTTATGTCTGGCAGAGCATATGAATATATACAGAAGTCTCAAGATTTTCCATGTGTTTGGTATCAAATTAAGATCAATCAATCTGGAAAATCAAGTAAGTTTAGTTGATATGCAGAAAAATACTATTCAGTGTATTTGGTATCAAATACAGGTCAATTGATCTAGAAAATCAAGTTTAGATTGATAGGCAGACAAGTACCATCCAGTTTTCCAAGTGTTTGGTAGTATTAACTTATGCCCAACAAACTTGTGTATGTTCATTGAAGATTAATGGAAAGCCTCAAGCCATTTATAAAACAAATTAAAAAAAAGAGAGAAGAAGAAGATAATCTCTACATGGTTCTAGGGGTGCAACTTGGGTTGGGTAAATCTGAGAGCCAACCTAGCCTGAGTACCATGGATTGGGTTGGTTGGACAAAATTTCAGCACCGGTCAGACCGTATTGTTCTTCACAGATCAACCATGGGTTGGTTAGGTCAGGGATTGTATCATGGGTTGCTGACCCAGCGTCCTAGCCCTCATTTTAAAAAAATATATATGCTTTTCATTGATTACCACATTAAGCATTGAAACTTAACTGTTCATAATCTATTTCACTTGCAGCACCTACATCACGAGGTATCTACCTGAGAGAGTCTACTGCTTGCCAACATTCTACTGAGGTGCACTTTTAATACTTAGAAATTTTAATTCATTAAAACAGTATTTTTTTGGGTTCTTTGCTTTTCATTTATTACTATCAAGTGGATTTATTACCAACTTATGAGATTACTTGCATGGAATTCTATCTAGTGTTCATTTTCATAAAGTAATATATATATTACTTTCCTCACACACTGTTCATTTCAGATTCAAAATAAAGAAACTGTTATGAAGATTACTATTTTCATGGCTATTTTCCTCTTAACTGTTTAAAACGGTATATTTTTTAGTTCTTTGCTTTCCATTTATTACTAACTTATAAGATTACTTGCATGAAATTCAATCAAGTTTTCATTTTCGAAAAGTAATATATATTACTTCCCACACTGTTCATTTAGAATATTTTCCCCTTTCACTTCATGTTTTCAGCTTATCCCTAAGTTTTACAACTGCTAAATTTTATGTTAAATAGTGGGCAGTGCAAATTGAACCAAAGTTTCATGAAGGTGCAAGTGAATTAGACGAATTGGTTCCCTTTGAGGAGTGTATTGAGCTACATTCTAGCAATAATGCAGTTTTGAGAGTTCCCGAGTATCTTCTCCTTACACATAATGGGCGCACCTTCAAGTTAGTTAACACTGCTGCAATATTCATATGAAAGTGCTTAATTTAATAATTATGCTTTTTGGTTATAAATTCATTTTTCTTATTTTATTCTCTCTTTTACGTTAACCTCTATTTACTAAAATTTATCATTTCCAACCTTTTTTTCACTTGTAAAGTAGTTGAATTGAACTTTCTATATTTTCCAAATTAAGCTTGTGATCCTAGAAGATTATGTGTTTGATAGGGGAATTATTTTCTCACCTTTTCAGCATAATTGTTCATCCTATGAATCTTCGTGATGGTCTTCATTATTATGAAGTCTATGGAATTGACTGCAAAGCCCCATGGCGTGGTCCTCTTTTCAGAATCCCGATTACCATAACAAAGCCAAAGGCTGTAATGAATCGGCCACCACTAGTTTCATTCTCAAGAATGTCATTCCTTCCAGGTCTGTTTGGCACAGAATGCAATCTCATTTATGTTTTCTGCACCCTTTGTGCATTCTAGAATCTTTCAATGTTATGATTTTTCCATGATTTGATTCACCTTTTGTGATTGTCTTGTTTAAATAGGCCACATAGAACGAAGGTATATAGAGGTGCCACTTGGTGCTAGTTGGGTTGAGGCAACAATACAGACATCTGGGTTTGATACTGCGAGACGATTTTTTATCGACACCATCCAGGTATAGCATGCAGTGAGAACCAATACTAGAATTGACCTAAGCCTTGCTTGATGTGTGTAACATGCAGATTTGTCCACTAAGAAGGCCTATCAAGTTGGAGAGAGTCATAACATTTTCATCCCCCACAGCCAAAAGCTTCGCCTTTCCTGTTGTAGGTGGTCAAACAATGGAACTAGCAATAGCTCAGTTCTGGTCAAGTGGCATGGGAAGTCATGAGACAACCATTGTAGATTTTGAGGTTAATTTCTGTCATAATATTTGGAAACTTTATTCAATTTATAATTTTCCAACCATGATATACTTCTTTGATTAATTATTTTTTATCAATGCTGCTTTAATTTCTTGTTTAGTGAATATTTGTTGCTCTAAAACATTTTTTGTGGCGAGATAACCATTCATGCAAAGTTGGCGAACACTTCAACTTTGGTGAACTAAAAATATGAACAAGATTTAAAGAGATTGCTTGCAAGTTAAGTTAAACAAAATATATTTTCTTTCTAGAAGATTTAGTATTTATTAGTATAATATATTTAGCATCTATTAGTATAAAAAATCTTTATTATTTCTTTCCATATTTAGGAGTTTTTTTTGTTATTAGTATAAAAATACCCGTTACATTGTTCAAAATATATGAGTGAAAAACAATAAAAACCTTAGCAGACAATTTTGTTGCTAAATTTCTTGTTTCTTCTCCTCAATTCTTAGTATCGAAATTCCAACAATTTTGTTGAAATGACACATGGATGATCTGCTTTTGTTTTTCAATTTTATTGATTTTCTGTTTCTTCTGCTGGCCTGTCTTCCCATCCCGGGGTATGCCTATGTCAAGGAGATTTTATCTTTAATAAGTTTTGTGTTCATCTTTGACTTTTGGTAACATTACCAAGCATGTATTTGTTAGGGTTAAATACACATTTTTCTTGTATAGTGTATCTATTTTTTCTTTTAAGTTTGATACCTAGTGAATAAAAAATTCACAATTAAGTACGTGAACTTCACTCCCACTACATGTTTTTGACTAACACCAATAGACGAGACAGATCTGGTAAAAAGCACAATAAAATCTTTATGCGTGGCAAAAAAAAATCCATGATGCAATTTTGAAAAATAAATTTTTACATTTCAGAATCTTTTTGGATTTTTTTATTTTGGAATTCAAAAGAGGAAAATAAGAAAAATAAAGAGAGAGAGGGTATTAGAGAGTGAGAATGGGGAAGAGAGCCAGTGGAGGGGCTGACAGCTGATTGGCCAGTATGGGGCAAGCTGGGTCGATCTGCCTCAGACCATGCAGATTGGCTGTTAATGGCTGCAGTGGCATAAGACTCACAAATGACATGGTGTTTTACATGATAGGTGATTAGGCTTTACTTGACAGCTGGCCTTTTTTGATTTATCAAACGTGCCACATCATAAGTCGTAACAGAATTAGCTTATGGTGGTAATTTGACTTATAAAAGAAAAGTTCCTGACTGAGAAGTTTTATTCTCTAGGTACCAGATTGAGAAAAGCAGTATAGCATGGGCCAAGAATGTGTATTCTACCTTATTTGTTATATATTTCCAGTTGCGTGTTCTTTGGATTGTGGTTACTCAATGAAACAGATGTGGGAATACTGTTTTTAAGTCTAATTAGAACTCTTTCTTGCATTTAATAACCTGACATGTGGATTATAAATCATTTAGATTGTCTTTCATGGAATTGGAGTAAGCAGAACTGAAGTAGTCCTTGATGGAAGTGAAGCACCCATCAGAATTGAGGCTGAAGCACTATTGGCATCAGAAAAACTTGCCCCTACTGCTGTTTTAAACAAGGTAAAGCAGGCTATTATAGTCTAATGTGGGCCATGTATGATTTCTCTTTTCTTTAGGTTACTTGTGACTTTTTCCTGCTGATGTGCTTGCTCATATTTAGTAAGTCATCTTTCTTCTAATTCTGATTCTTTATGTTAAATATGCAGATAAGAGTTCCCTACCGACCTATTGAGGCAAAACTTTGTACTCTTCCATCCAATCGTGACAAATTACCATCAGGGAAACAAATACTAGCATTAACATTAACGTGTGTTTGTTTTCAGCTGCTTATAAAAAAAGTTATGTATGGAATAATTTGTTTTAATGCTTGTATGTGTCTTCCTTCTCTTTTTGCTTCTATAGCTACAAGTTTAAGTTGGAAGATGGAGCAGAAGTGAAACCTCATATTCCATTGCTCAACAATCGTATATATGACACTAAATTTGAGTCCCAATTTTACATGATTTCTGACACAAACAAGGTACATTTTTCTTGCTACTTTAATCACTTAGGAAATAATCCATATAAAAAAGACTGGTTCTGGTGAATTAGCTTTGAACTAAAACAATTATGCTTTATTTCATGTGAAGTAGAACCCATATTTTACATGTGTAGTGCTTTAGGCATTGATCAAAATACGAATTCTACCATAAATGGATTTTTAATGAGCATCTACTTTATTTTTGTGCCACAATTCTTCTGACTACCAAAATTGCTTCACTCTCATCAATTATAGCGTGTCTATGCAATGGGTGATTGTTATCCAAAATCTTCAAAACTTATAAAGGGCGAATACACTCTGCAACTGTATTTAAGGTACACCCAAATAAGCTTTTTACTAAACATTCCTTGTTTTCTAGGCTTACTTTTGCTATCTGAATGGGAAATTTTGGATGCTGGTGGGATTCTCTCCTCCCTATCCCCAAACTACAACTCATCCACAGGTCTTTTGTCGTCGTTTTATCTAATTAAAGAAGTTCCTGAATAGCATGACTTATCTTGTATCTTAGAGTTCTACTTTCTTAAGTTCCATAATTCTCTTGTTTATTGAGGTTAAGGAAATATGTTTTCTCGTAGGATAGCTGTAAAACTAGAAAACTCATTCTATCAATCTTTTCTAGTAAGGCACTTCAATCCTAGTTTACTTTCACTTATTGTGACCTATCATGATTCAGGCATGACAATGTACAATACTTGGAAAAAATGAAGCAATTAGTTCTATTTCTGGAAAGGAATATGGAGGAAAAGGTATATTATGCATTTGTTTTGATATTTATGTTAAAAATAGCTCTTATATTTGAAGCACTTAGTAATGCTGCTTATAAATTATGAAAGGCTTTGGCATTTTGATATTAGAGAGGGGCATACTAATAGATGTACCTCAAATTGTTTTAAGTTGGTGACACCATCTTTAGTTATTGTCATTGCAAAAAATAAAAAAGAAATGTATTCAATATCTTAATCAAAATGTTACAAGTCTATTTGAATATATACATGGAATCCTAGAATTAATTAACATAAGAATCCTTGAAAAATAGGGACTAAATTGATACTGTTTACAACAAAAAGACAAAATAGCAGGGGCTCTAACTACGAAATAATTTTAAATTTCCATTAACCTTAACCAATCCCATAAAATATTCCCACAAAATTATCTACTCTGACACTCACCCTCCAGTTGGTAATTGGATGTCTTCCATTCCCAATTTGCCGACAAGTTCTTGAAACACATTGCTTGGTAGACCTTTTGTGAGCATATTTGCCAAGTAATTCTTAGATGAGACAAAAGGAGTGCAAATCAGTTCGCTATCCAATTTTTCTTTAATAAAATGTCTATCCATCTCAATATGCTTTGTTTTATCATGTTGCATTGGGTTGTGAGCAATACTTATTGCTGATTTGTTATCACAATATAACTTCATAGGTTTCTTCCGCTATATTTTTATGTCATCAAGAATAATCTTCAGGCACGATAGGTTACATGCTCCCAGAGCCATGTTTCTAAGCTCAGATTCTGTGCTAGACCTTGTTATTACATTTTGCTTCTTGCTTCTCCATGTCACCAAGTTTCCACTCAATAAATTACAATACCCAAATGTTGATCTACTGTCTATAGATGAACCTGCATAGTTACCATCCGTATAGGCTTTCTATGTTAGATCTCCATCCCATTTGAACAATATTCATCAGTCAATTGTTCCCTTGACATATTGTAATATTCCTTTTGCAGCTTTCTAGTGACTTTCCTTATGATAATGCATAAATTGACTGACAACACATACAACAAAGGCAATATTGGGTCTAGTGTGGGAAAGACATCAATTTCCCAACATAAACCATGATTAAATTCAATTGGAGTTGTCATTGGCTTGCTCCATTGTTACCCATCTCCTAGAGCAGATCATAAATGTATTTTTGCTGTGAAATGAATATTCCTTGTTCAAAATGTGCTACCTTAATACCAAGAAGTACTTCAAATGTCAAATTCTTTGAGCAAACATGCCTTCAATTCTTTCTTTCCAGTTTTGTCATCTCTTGCAACAATAATGTCATCAACATAGACAAATAAGATTGTTAATTTTCTAGAGCCAGAATGCTTGATAAATCATGTAGATCTCCTTGGCTCTACTTGTAGCTTAACTCCTTCATTACTTTTGCAAATCTACCCAACCGCACTCTTAGAGACCATTTAAGTTTATAAAGAGCCTTTCAGTTTACATACTTTCCATCTTGTAGATTGAAACCCATGGAACCTCCATATAAATTTCTTCTTCAAGATCATCATAGAAAAACACGTTTTTAACATCAAATTGTCGTAGACTCTATCTAAACATTGCCGCTAAAGACAACACCTTTATCATGTTTATTCTTTATACAGGAGCAAACATCTCCATGTAGTCAATGCCATATGTCTGTGTATACTGCTCCACTAATCTTGCCTTGAATCTCTTAATGGACCCATTAGATCTATATTTAATTGTAAAGACCCATCTACATCCTACTAGCTTTGTTCCCTTAAGTAATTCTACCATCTCCCATTTTATTCTTCTCAAGTGCCTTCATTTCTACTTTCATGGCCTCCTCCCACTTGTTTCCTAATGCTACAAACAAGTTTTTAAGGATGAGAACTAAATGGAGCGTACTCAAAAAAACTTTATGATTGGGAAAAATTTTGGTAGGACAGGAGAGAATATAAAGGATGTTTAGTACAAGTGCGAGTACCTTTCTGAAGGGCTATAGGCAAGTCAAGATCATTTCTTAATAAAAAATATTTGTATTCAGAATCTTAATAAAAAAGTTACAAGTCCATTGAATATATACATGGAATCCTAGAACAAATTTACATAATAATTCCTGAAAAATAGGGATTGAAATTGATATTGTTTACAACAAAAAGAAAAAATATCAAGAGCTCTAATTATGAAAATAAATTTAAATTTTCATTGACCTTAACCAATCCCATAAACTATTTCCAAAGTCTAATGGTCATCTTCTATCTTTAGTTATTGTCATCTTCCATGGCTGTTTGGAAAAGGTTTATAAGTGTTAGAAACGAAATTAGCAGTGGAAAATGAAGTTTTGATGAAGAAATTTTAGGTTTTTCTCATATCTCCCTTGTGGAGGATTACAATACTTTTATATGCATATAAGAAGGAAGAAAAAGGCAATTAAATAATTTACAATCCTTAATTATCAACTATCAAAATAATCCCTAAAATACTACTGTACAATTAGTCAACAGTCAACACTCTCCCTCAAGTTGGTGCATAGATATTACATATGCCCAACTTGCAGAACAAATTATGATAAATTTTGTTGTTAAGTCCTTCAATGAAGACGTAGGCTAATTGACTGACAGATGTCACATGGATTAGTTTTAGAGCTCCAGTAGTCAATTGTTCTTTGACAAAGTGTCAATCAATTTCGATGTGTTTTGTTCGATCATATTGAACCGAATTATGAGAAATATTGATGGCCACTTTATTGTCACAATACAAAGATAATTTGCTTTCTTCTGATAATTTTAGTTCCTCCAATAATCTTTGTAACCACAGAAGCTCACAAACTCCCTGAGTCATGGCTCTATATTCTGCCTCTGCACTTAATCTAGCAACCACACTTTGTTTCTTGCTCCTCTAATTTCAATACCCAGATGTAGGCCTCCTGTCATCCAAAGAACTTGCCCAATCTGCTTCTGTAAAGGCTTCTATCTAAAGATGACCATGTTTCGAGAAACAAAGACCTTTTCTTGGTGCGAAAAAACAGTGTGCATGTGAGACTTGAGGATCATGCATTAACTGACTTACTAAGCCAACTGCATATGATATATCTAGTCTAATGTGTGACAGATAAATCAATCTCCCAATCAGTCTCTGATATCTCTCCTTATCTATTGATTTTCCAATCTTTGCTTACAGTTTATGATTGTTTTCTATTGGTGATTCTGCTGGTTTACAACCTATTAAACATGTTTCTGTCAAAAGATCCAAAATATACTTTCTTTGAGAAATGAATCTCCCTTTTTTTTAACTAGCTACTTCAATTCCCAAAAAGTATTTTAGCTTTTCAAATCCTTAATTTCAAACTCCTCTAACAAGAGATTTTCAAGTCAAGCAATCCCTTCTCTTTCATCACTTGTTATTACAATGTCATCAATATATACTATAAGGAGAGTGATCTTACCTTTTTTATGTTTTATGAAAAGAGTATAATTCGCATTGCTTTGTTGATAGCCAAAAGAGATTATGGCTTTCCTGAACTTGTCAAGCCACGCTATAGGAGACTGTTTCAAACCATACAAAGGTGTTCTTTAATCCACACACTTTGCCTTGTGATTTACTATCAAATCAGGGAGGAATCTTTATATACACTTCCTCTTCTAAGTCTCCATGTAAAAAGACATTTTTAACATCAAATTGTTGCAGTTCTCAATCAAGATTTACTGCACAAAACAACAAAATTTTGATAGTATTCATCTTAGCAACAGGGGCGAATGTATTCTGATAGTCCACTCCATAAGTTTAAGTGAACCCTTAAGCAACCAACCTAGCGTTGAATATCTCAATTGAACCATTACCCTTGTGCTTCATAGTGAACACCCATTTTCACCCAACCGGCTTTTTTCCTGGTGGCGAAGTGACTAATTCCCAAGTTCTATTCTTGTCCAAAGTCTTCATTTCCTTGGTCGTAGCTTCCCTCCACCTTGGGTTTTTTAAAGCTTCCTGCCAATCATGTGGAACAGACACAAAGGAGAAGGACAAAACAAAGGCTCTATAGGAAAAGGATACGAGTCATGGAAAATGTAGTTAGACATAGGATGTTTAGTACAAGACCTAACACCTTTCCTATGAGCTATGGGTAAATCTAAATCATTAGTAGAACTAGGAGTTATGGATGACTCACCAAGAGAGTAAGATTCTTGGCGTTGATGGCTTCTTCTACCTTACTCCTCCTTGTGTAAGTCCTCAAATCTGGCCTATCCAAGCACCCCATAGTCTCCCCCTGAGAAGATTCTTCCTTTAGAGTAACATCTCTAAAGTAAAAGAACTAGACACCACATGCATCATCTCTTCTTTCACGTAGTCCCCCTAAAGAGGTGATTGGTCAAAGTAAGATTCATCCTCACAGAAAGTAACATCCATGCTGACGAAATATTTCCTGAATGGAGGATGATAACATTTGTAGCCCTTTTGTGTAGGGGAGTATCCAACAAAAACACATTTAAGAGCCCAAAGGTCCAGCTTTCCAACATTTCGAGTGTGAACGAAGCAAACACACCCAAACACCTTTGGAGGAACAACATAATCCCTTTTTCCTTGTAAAACTTCTAAAGGTCTCTTAAAATCAAGTGTTTTAGTGGCATTCTACTAAAAAGATACGGTGCTGCTAGAATCGCATCTCCCAATAAGGCTTTTGGAAGATTCATGGTGAACATCAAGGATCGAGCAACTTGCAATAAATGTCTTTTCTTTGTTTCAGCTACTCCATTTTGTGCACTAGTTATGGGACAAGTAGTTTGGTGGATGATTCCATAAGACTACAAATTATCTTCAAAGTTGTACTCTGTGCCATTATCATTTCTCAAAATTTTCACCTTAGCATCAAACTAAGTGAAAGTTTTCAAGAGAGCTTTTAATAAAACTGTTCTATTATTATTAACTAAAGAACTAAACTTAAATAGAGAAAAGAGTTCCAATCCTAATTGGGAAAATAATTCCCTTATTCTAATAAACTACTAAAACATAAGGGAAAATAGTTCCCTTATTCTAATAAACTACTAAAAGATAAAATAAAATATTCCTAAAATATGAATAAAACTTATCTACCTAAATAAGATTTATCTACCTAAATAAATTTAAAAAATATACATATTTCAACACTAAGTACTAATCATCTTATGAAAAGATTGGAAACAAGAAAAGACATCACTCTTTGATTTTAATATATATACCCAAGTCATCCTAGTCCAACAATCAATAAAAATGATGGAACCACCAATTACTAGTTAATGAGACAATTTGACTAGGTCCCCAAACATTAGAGTTAATTGTCATAAAAGGAACACTACTTTTATTATTTCTCAAAGGGTAAGAGTTTCTGGTGTGTTTAGCATACTCACACGCATCACAAACCAATGAATCAAACTGAATTCTTAAAAACAAACTAGGATAAAGTTTTTCTAAAACATAAAAAAATGGATGCCCTAATCGCCTATGCCACTGTATTTCCTGTTTAACATTCCCCGCCAAAAAGAGATTGATATTGAGCAAAATATTGATTCTCTTCCAGCATGTATAAGCTATCATGCACTCTACTACTGCAATCATCTTCCCCGTTTGAAGGTCCTAAAAGGCACAATTGTCAGGGAAAATTTCGATTTTACAGTTTAGAGGTTTAGTAATGACACTAACGGATAAGAGATTAACAGGAAATTTAGGAACATGAGGGACAAAAGATAGTGAAATGTGGGGAGTACAGTTAACAGAACCTGAACCAATTTAGAAGTAAAAGTACCATCTGCTATTCAGACTATCATTTGTTTGGCATGAAAAGTAGTTAAATAGGTTTCTAGATGACTCCGTCATGTATCTATTCGCTCCAGAATCAATGAGAACATTAAAGGCATTATATGTCTTTACAAAATTTGATGTTGCATTAGAGGAAGAGCCAAGTTGGGACAAGAGACGCCGAAGACGCTGAATTTCATCTGAAGAAAATGTCTCAGTAGAAGCTACCTCTTTGGATGACACTGTGGTTTCGGACAAATTTGCTTGACCATGAGTTTGATTAGCTCTTTTTCCTCCTCTTCCTCTGGTGGGTCGACCATGAAGTTTCCCACAAGTCTCCTTTGTATGCCTTGGCTTGCCACAATAATCACACTGTAAGTGATCTTTTTCAGGATTCTTTGCTTTTGGCTGCTTTTGTGTGCCACTAGCCACCAATCTGGCATTTTCAATAGGTGTCATATAGAGCATAGCACTCCGAGGGCTCTCTTTTTGCTGAACATGAGCAACAGTTTTCTCAAGTGAAGGAAAGGGAGTTTTGCCAAGCACCTGAACCCTTATTTGTTCATACTCATGCTTTAACCTGACAAGGAAATCATAGACCCGCTCTTTTGCAATCAAATTTTTAAATTTAACTGCATCTCCTGTACAATTTGCTTGAAAGTCTTGATATAATCAAGTTTCTGCATCTCACCTTGCTTGGTATTATTAACTTTATCTCGTATTCGAAGACTTGAGCATCATTTCCGTTCTTAGAATAGGTAAGAGCAACTGCCTCCCATATTTTTTGCTGCAGTATTGAGTAACAAATAATTCTTTGAAATATGTGACTCCATTGCATTAATAAGCCAAGGCCATACAAGGGAATTCTCTGAGTCCCATTTATCAAAGGTAAAGGTAGGATCATTTTCAGCGGGTTTCTTTGTCATTCTAGTCACATATCCTTGTAAGCCTCTTGCTTTGATGAAGGCCAAACACAAGCGCGACCATACAGGATATTTCCTTCCATAAAGCTTAACGAGACTTATGAGTAAGGAAGGATTATCGAACTAATTGAACCAGCCTTTTTCTCTGTTATTGCCATTAGAAAAACATACTCCAAGCCCCCAAAAAATAACAGCAATAAAAACAGAAAAAAATACCCAATGTTCAAGAGGAAAAACAATACCCAAAATCTTCAAAGTCCCGTACCATTCAAGAGCAAAGGGAAGGTTTTAACACCGTTACGAGGCCAAAGGAGGCAACCGGAAGACAAAACTCTGGTGGGGTGAAGCACACGCGCCGGCACGTGAAGAACAGAAAGGATACTGACAGCGGCACGTGAAAGACCACGGGCAAAGATTTTTGGTCACCGGACTTTAGGGTTTTGCCGGCAGTGAGAATAAATACCAAGCCTAAAGAGGGAAACCCTAATTTTTTAGATTCTAGGGTTTAGAAAAAATATAAATCCCTAAATCCGGAATTTAGGCTCTGATGTCATGTTAGAAACGAAATTGGCAGCGGAAAAAGAAGTTTTGATGAAGAAATTTTAGGTTTTCCTCATATCTCCCTTGTGGAGGATTACAGTACTTTAATACACACACAAGGAAGAAAAAGGGCAACTAAATAATTTACAATCCCTAATTATCAGCTATCAAATAATAATCCCTACAATATTGTTGTACAATTAGTCAACAGTCAACAATAAGGTATGCTCATTACAGTTCCTGTGGTTTTTTTGAAACTAGGATGTTGTTCGATTGAACTTTTTCTCTGAACCAGATGGCCCTGTGATGGGAAATGGCACCTTCAAATCATCTGTTTTGGTTCCAGGGTATGTTTAATTATAGTTCATATAGACACTCAACAACTCTATGTACAATCTTTTCTTATTTGTAAATGTAGTTGACTTGACGCATTATTTTCTAGGAAAAAAGAAGCATTTTATTTAAGTCCACCAAACCAAGATAAGCTTCCAAAGGTATTACATTTATTGATGTCTCTCTTACTTTATTAATAGCATAGAAGATGTACAGTAACACAGATTGTTCCTTCAGAACTCCTCACAAGGATCTATATTGCTGGGAGCAATATCACATGGGAACCTATCATATGCTGGTCAGGAAGAGGGAAAAGATCCACGAAAGAATCCTGTATCTTATCAGATCTCTTATGTGATACCACCCAACAAGGTCGTGATATATTTGCCTTTACATATGGAGTATCTACATATTTTTATTTCAGCATGTTTGGTTTGGACTGGCCTAAATAGTGCTTCTATGGTTAAAATGATGCACTGCTGATATTTACCACCTTGTTTATTCTGCCATGGTTAATAATATTTTATTGACAGACAGATGAAGACAAAAGAAAAGGTTCTTCGGCAGCTTGCACTAAACCTATAGCTGAGCGTTTAGAAGAAGAGGTATACGTTAAACTTGGTACCTGTGGATTTAATGGATGCAAAGTTTTATTTCATCATTGTTTTCTTGTTATGAAACTATAGTAAGTTCTTATTAACCATTTTAATATAATGGATAGTTGTCAAAAACCCATATAGTCATGGTTTCTTCTAGCGTTTATTGCTTTGAATATTTATTTTATTTATTCCTTTTTCAAGATTATTACTATGAATGGCATCAATTATGAAAACTGGAACAGATTTCCTCTGGATACTTAGCTTTTCTGCAATTTGAAAGTTGTCTAATGTTCTTACCTGAGTGTTATGATGATTCTACTTTTGTGGTTATAGAACTATTATATTTTGTGCAACTGTCCATTGAGGTTCCAAGCATCAGGTTTGCAAATTTTCGATATTAGTTCCAATTTGCAGCAGGTTGTCTGCTGTAGAGGAAGTACATAAATGCTGTTCGTTTCTAGATACTACAGGAAGTTAATTTTGTTCATCTATTTCTTATGTGTGAAATTTGGTAAGGCAAACAAACTACAAAAGATGTTCCCTTAATAGCTAAAAATTTATATGACATTCATTCTGATGCTTAAGTCTGAAAATAGCTGTGCTACACCATTCTTTACAGTTTCAAACTTACTATCAATTACATCTTAACATCTTTGGAATCTGGTCACTGTTTCTGTTCGATTCCTTCCATTTCTGTGGGATCCTATCACTGTATAGTAAAGTGTCTGTTGTCGGTGTGTTTGATACATTAAGGGTGTCTTTGGTTTGCCGAATGTAACATTACACCTTGTAATCTTACATTCTAGAATAAGATTATCTTGTTTGGATTCTCAACATTCTGGTTACCTCGTAATCTGATATTTCCAAATAGTGTCAAGATTCGGAATATAGGGTGTAATCGCAATACCACCCATTCTTTAGGTTATCTTAGATTACGAGCATAATATTAAATTTGGACCAATTTACCCTTTATTTTTATCCAATTTACCCTTTATTTTTATTATTTTAATTAGTTTCATCTTTTTTCCTTTTTCCCAATTAAAATTCTAGTCTAACTAAAAACAAGAATCTCTCCTTTTTCTTTAACAGCGAAACGGTAAATTTCATATTTCAAAACTATAATTATTACATTTACTCTAAAGATTTATTTATTAATATATTAATTATGATTATAAATATGATTTACAAATTTATTTCAACATCATACAATTACTTATTAATATATAAATTATAATAAAAACAATAATTATTATAATTTATCATAATTATATGAAAATTAAGACTAAAAAGTATTAAAGTAACTAAATTTGTTAAAATAACAAATTCTATAACAAGAATAATTTAGTAAAATGTGCTTATAGGTAATCTTATATTCTGCCAACCAATCATCAAATTCTTGCATGCCAACCAAATGAACCACACAGGATAATGTAACATACCCGCATTTCACCCTGTAATATTACATTCCCACAATCTTATTATTGAAGGTAATTTTACATTCCTTAAACTAAACACCCTTTAAGCATTTGCAATGTTGTCATGGGGGCTGGTTTCGAAGGCAACTCTAAATTGCCAACTTGTAGCAATTACCATTGGTAATAAATTGCAATGGTTGAATGGCTGAATAATAATTAAAATTGCATGTTCTATTGTTGTATCCTTTCATATCATATCTTTGCTTGTGATAAGGCCTTATACTTTTCAATTTAAAACATCTATTTTCTTTGATGTCAACATATAGAATAATGCTTGTTCAACTCTTCAATTAGATTCGAGATGCAAAGCTAAAGGTTTTTGGAAGTCTGAAGCAAGATACTGATGAAGGTCGCTCAGAATGGAAAAAGTTAGCTCAATTGCTCAAGGTTAGAACTCTATGTCAGCCTTTTTTTAGTTTAGGTATATTCTTTCCAAAGATTAGAAGAAAGTGCATCTCTTTCTGAGGAAGCATCCTCTCTCCCTAGGCATTGTTTGAAGAGTTAGTTTTCTCAACTTTGTATCAAGCAGTCACTGGGTTAGTGTCTACCACAATCCAAGTCTAGCATATTTTCTGTTTTTTTCCTGTTGAAAATTGAGGTATACTTGTTGCAAAATCATATATAGGAATTAGAGATGTGAAAATTTATATATAAATTACTCCTGAAACAATGATTTCCAGCACCAAATTTTGTTAGCTCTTCAAATACAAGCTGAATATTGTTTTATAACTTTTTAAATTGTTGTCAAACATGGCGAAGAAAGTTTTGTGCCAGTGTTACACATGCCAATTTTTCAATGTGAGAAGGTTGCTATTGTAACTTGTTGAATTCATCTGTGTTTAAGTTGGCATATAATTCCTGAAAGTAGAATCTGTTTTATATGACATCTATATCAGATATAGATTCTTAATGCAAGAACAGATAGTGTCTTTCTTTTAGTAATTTGGAACTGCTCAATTGGCTGTAATTTGTGCTTTGTATCAATTAACATTTATTATGTGCTATCTGGCAGTCTGAATACCCTGAATACACTCCATTGCTTGTGAAGATCATGGAAAGTTTGCTTTCTCGTGACAATATTGATGACAAAACCCAGCATTATGATGAGGTGAGTTTTAGGGAAAGCAGAGTTTGGTATGTAAACATTGGTGCCTCTCTTATGTCTGCTTGGGAAAGTGTCTTGTTGAGGTTGCCCATTGTTTCGTTGAAGTTTATGTGCTTGGCAAGATGTACTGGCTAATAATTAATTCTAGCTAGGAGTTTACAGATATAAAAGCAGAAGCTTTGAGACTAATAATCAGGGTTTTGTCTGTTCAACTTTACAATATTCCAAAACTAAAAGGGGGGAAAACCTAAACTAAAAATAAATTTTCTTAATATAATTTGACCATGCAGGTTATAGATGCAGCAAATGAGGTGATTGATAGTATAGACAGAGATGAACTGGCAAAATTCTTTTCACTCAAAAGTGATCCGGAGGATGAGGAGGCTGAGGTACTACTTAGATTGCCTGTTTGCCTTTCCCCTTCCCCTTCCCTTAACCATGCTGTACAAATCCATTTAGGAATTCAGGAAAGTATATTATCAGAATTAAAGTCACTAAACATGCTACTTTCTTTTTTTAAGAAGTTTGATTCTCTTTAGTGTGTCATCCATGCTACTATCTCATCTCTTTATGTATACTCACAAGATTTTCATCTTTACTTTTATGATTTTTATTTCTTCAGAAAAATAAGAAGAAGATGGAGACTTCTCGCGATCAATTAGCACAGGCACTATACCAAAAAGGACTGGCATTGGCTGAGATTGAAACTCTAAAGGTAGTCAATGGTATACGTATCACATGGTTATGTTCTAATAACTTGTATCCTAGCTGATATTGGCTACTATCAGTAATTCGTTTTCTTTAACGAGGGGAAGAGAATGCAGAGATGAGACTGAAATAATGGCATGTAAATAAAATCCATGACCACTCTCAGTAAGTTAAATCTTTGGTGTGGCTTAAGGACTTGAATATCTCTATCTTATCTCCCTCCTGCGTAGGACCATAGTCACCAACATAAGTCAAGGATTTGCTTGCTTTCTTGACATCTTGTGGACTAATGGAAACATGAATGTAAAACAGCAGTCTGTCATTGTTGGATCTTCCTCTTTATTGTTTTAGGGGGCAGGTTGATATATGTAATCAAAGATTTTCTACTGTCGTAAGTCCTGCTGCACAATTCTCCTGTACATTAGTCTACAACTTTAGTGGGAATCTTTTAGTTCATTGTTTTATAGCATTCTTCATTCTGATGTTGATTATATTTTTTTACTGTAAAATGAGATGATATCTGCTCATATACAAGACTTGTAACAACAAAATCAGTAATTGTAGCTTATCATCTTCATAAGAATTAGAATTTATTGTCTTTACTGCTATAGGGTGAGAAAGCTTCAGTCTTGGCTGCTATTGAAGGCACAAAAGACTCGGACCAAACTGGAGGCCAATCTGCTGAGGGCTCTGATGTCCAGTCAGATCTATTTGAGGAGAACTTTAAAGAACTAACGAAATGGGTAGATCTGAAATCCTCTAAATACGGCACTCTCTCTGTACTGCGTGAGAGACGATGTGGAAGACTTGGAACCGCTCTAAAGGTATTTTCTGTCAGGATAATCTAAGTGGCATAGTGTAGTTATTACCTAATTATTACTATTTGAAAAAAAAAAAAACCACTTAGTCATTGTTATATTACTGATGGTTTATTTCACATGTCAGCCTGCATAAAAAAAAAAATTATGAAACATATTTGAGTGAAGAAAAGCATGATTGTCAGTCCCATTCCATAAAAACCTATGCATGTGCTAATTAGTGTGCATTGGGCTGTTGATAAGGTTTTGTTTTCACATTAATGCATTGGTTGACTGTAAATGTGGTAATTTCCCCTCTTCCGGATAGAGAATTCTTCAAATGAAAGCCTAAACAAGTGGCTTCACTTGAGCTCAATTCAATTATCGACTGTTGCAGGTAGTAAATGAGATGATTCAGGATGATGGAGAGCCTCCAAAGAAAAAACTCTATGAATTGAAGCTCTCTTTGCTTGATGAAATTGGATGGAGCCATTTATCAACATACGAAAGACAATGGATGCATGTGCGCTTCCCTCCAAGCTTGCCCCTATTTTAAGGTTGCTCAAAGCGTGGTTAGTTGCCAGTTCCAGTTTGATATATAAAAAAAAAAAAATTGAACACAGAGGATAAATTTTTTGTTGTAACAAATTAGTTTGTAATGATAAAATGCAATTCTCTGCTTATCAAAATCTGGTTTATGGGGACTGCCCCTACACTGTATAGCTACCCTCACACACCATGATCAGCATGGGGCACTCTATTGTCCTTTTACCCAAGATGATGGATGAGGATTTGACATTTGATGTATTTTGGGGGTAAATTAAGGGGTTGCCTAGATGTGATAAAAAAGGTGGAAGTCTGTAGTTGGAGGATTGGAAGTAACCTGTTGATGGTGTTTGAATCAATCACAACATCTGTGTCTGGTGTTTGAAAGTATCATGATCTTGTGAATTTGTTTATTTAAGTTCCATTTTTTTATATTTATATGGATCCTTAATTTTCCTTTTTTTTTTTTTTTACAAATGTAAAAAAAAGTTATATCATCATCATCAAAATAAGTAAATTTATTATTTTATTTAAACTTAAATTAATTAATACTAAAGAATAGAGATGATGTGCTGGTTGAGTCTTGAACTTGGTTGATATTGGTATTATTATTAGTGTAGGAAGACATGAATTCGAGTGTGCTCAAGTGTGTTTTATCATTTTATTTAAGAGTTAGTGAGGGATTATGGGTAATTTTAAATATTGTATCATATTAATCTACTTCAAAATTAATCATTTTTAATTAATTTATTTAAATTTCAAATTAATTAGAATGTTAAAAAAAATTTAATTAATCTAATTGTAGTTGTTAACCTACAATTAATTCATTAAATTTTAAAGTTTTAAGGGTAAATTATACAAATAGTTACCCAATTATGCTCGTGTTTCTGTTTTGATCACTCAATTTTAAAATTTTTCAATTTAAGCACTATCATTTGAATTCATTCATGTTTTGGTCACGGAAAGCTTTTTTTCTAATTGGTATGATAACACATTTAGTCTTCAATATTTACATATTCTATCAATTTGATCTTAATTCTAAATAAATTTAACTCTTCACATTTATAAATTTTATAAATTTGCTTTCAACTTTTAAAATAGAGGCATTCTATATCTATTAATTGTTTTATTTATGGTTAAATTTATCCAATTCGGTACTTAACAATTTTTGTTTATATTTTTAAGAAGTTAATGATAGAAATTAACTAAACACCATTAAAAATAATAGAAAATAAAAATTTTAAAAATATAATATATAATAAAATCATATAAATAATTTTTCACTCTGATTAGAATAGTTTTAGTTTTTAATTAATTTGGTAAATAGTTTAACACTACATCAGATTATTAGTGATACGTGTTGCTTATTGTGGATTTAAAAATTAAAACAAATAACTAAAAATAAATAGAACACATAATAATCTCTTCATTAGTTTATAAAATTTTAAAAAAAAAATCATTATCAATGTAACAAAAGGAAATTCAATTAATTCATTCACATTTTTTTTCTTATGAAAATTTAAATTATAATAAATTCTACTTATATAATTATTGATTGAACAATTAAATTTTCGAAGCCATAATTTTTAACTCTAGATTTAATTTCCAATTTTAAGAACTAACTTCGAGGATTATTTTTATATACTTCACACTATTAGCAACAAGAGAATCTAAACAGCTTTTTTTTTTTTAAGGATTTTCCATTTTCCTAATTTTATCAATCAAAAGGGTTTAAAATATATTGTTTAGAAGAAAAATAATGAAAAAAAAAAGAAAAAAAGAAAAAAAATTAAAGATAAACTCATTAGTATCAGGAATTATTAATTTACCAAAAACCAACCAAAAGCATTACTAAAAATCTAATTTATTAATTATTCCTGTAGATTCCCACAGCTTCTTATCTGCCCAGAACATCTCGTCTTCCCCACAAACCCACTAAAAAACAACTACCCATCTAGATAGAATTTTAGGTAGTGAGTAAAACTCGATTTGGTCCGAAAAAGTTGAAAAATTTTGAATTTTGAGTTAATCAATTTTTTCAAGTCAATTTGAATAAATTTTTCAAGTTTTGAGTTCGAGTCAATTTGAATTTTACTATTTGAATAACTCGAATAATTTGAATAATAAATTTGTATAAGTATCACTTTGGTCCTTGCCAATTTTGAAAATGAGTAAATTGATTTCTCTCAACAAAAAATACAAAAAAAAATTAAAAATAACTTTTAAAATTCAAAACATTTATAAAATTTATATTTTAAAAAAATTAAAAAATAATTTTGAAACCTAAATAAATTAATTTTTTAATTTTAAAATATATATAATTATATTTAGTTTGAATATGATGAGATGAGGTTAGAAAGTCCAAAATTTTGAATGAATAAATAACTTGTTGGGAGGTGAGTATGAAGTTGGGCCAATTGTGTTGGATTCCTTCCTCCAAAGGTTATAGTTGTGCTGTTTTCCTACTTTATTATTTATGGGGAAAACCCACAACATTCAATTCAATGCCTCCATCTTTTAATTTTGACTCAAGAAAATGACTTTAAATTCTTCTAACCCAATCCTGAAGACTATAACAATCATAATAATATAATTCCTTTATCACTAAAACTCATATCAATTCCTACCTCACCTTCTACATATTTTGAGATTTAGCCCCTTCAATCTTATTTTTTCCAATTTCAAAATTGCACACCAACCATTATTGCTTTTGATAGTTCCTGTCAAAATTTAGGATTTTGGGTAAGGATAAAATAAGAATATTTATGGAGTTAGTATAAAAATATTTTGAAGAACGGTTAAGTAATTTAACCGAGAAAATCATTAATTAAAATTCAAAGACTAATTTGTAAAAGTTCAATCTATATTGAGTTTTAAATTAAAAAATGCTTGAGGACCCAATTGGTAATTAACCAAGGGACCAAAATAGTTATTAAATAATTATTTCTTATGTGATGGGTGGAAAATGATGATGACAATCATTAGTTTTATAATTATAATTAATAAGTAAAAGATTATCTTAATTAAGCAAATAAAGCATGATTAAGTAATAAACTAATCCTAGTATATATATTAGATGTTAGTGGATGGAATCAAAAAGCCATCATCTTCTCTTTGGCTGTCCAAGTGAAGAAGAAAGAAAATTTTCCTTTTCATATTCTTTGCAAATTCGTCTAAAATTCCTAACGTATTCATATTTTTTCTTGTATATTTTTATGAATTTTGAAACATGGGAGTTTGATTTAGCTAACTTATATTTTAATTTATTTAATTGTTAGATGTTTATCAAGTTGTCATTAAAGCATAATTGATGAAATTAAGCTTAAAATTGAAGAGATTGTTAGATTGTGAGATTATGTCAAAGATTAAGTTAGAAACTAAGTTAAGATTTATAGATAATTTTGTGACATTAGAGACTAAATTGAATAAATTGAAAGCTATCATGAAATTATGTTATAGATTGAAAGTTCTAGATCCCTAATGAAAGGGTATGAAATCGGATTTTAATATGAAATTAAATATCGAAAAATATGAGTATTTCGAATGTAGGGACTAAAATGAATAAAATAAAAAAATATGTTAATTATGTGTTTTAATGTGATTTGGATGTGAACTACTATCGTCATTATAATTGAATTATCAAGCATGTTGGACTGTCTCAAAAGAAAGGAAAGGCAAGACTCGTAGACGAGTAAAATATCATATCATTATATATATATATATATATATATATATATATATATATATATATATATAATGCTTTATTGCGAAATGGCTCGATTAAGGAAATGACTCTACTTGTCTCATGATACGGTAAGTATATAATGATATGATATGTTACGAATCAAATCGAGATGAGCATGGTATAAGTAAGTATTATATGAAACTATGATATGTGATCACGTTTATAAATATGTATATGGAACATTGATTACCCTATTAACTATCTCGGGCAGGGTTGGGTATTGTTGGCATGTCACGAGATTAGTGTACAAGATATACTTTGGTTTATACTGATAAGGCGTGGAGCGCATATTATACTTCGGACGTCTAATAAGGTGCGGAGCACACTTTACTTTGGTTATACCAATGAGGGGCAGAGCGCAATTTATACTTCAGATGTTCCGATGAGGCACTAGGTGCCAAATGTAACATCCCTAACCCGTATACGTCATCGGAACAATGTTACGAAGCATTACCAGAATATACAGATCAAGTAAACAGATATTTCATTTTATACAGTATTCATGTCAGAAATCAAATATAAAGTCCCTTATATGAACCTTCGAGGTCCAAAACATGCATTAGAAATGAGTCGAGACTAAACCAGGTACTCAGAGAATTTTTCGCGAAATCTCAAAATTTTTCCTAGGTACAGGGGTCACATGCCCATGTGGTCAGGCCGTGTGATTCACACGACCAAGGGACACTCCCATGTCTCAGGCCGTGTAACTCTTTGACTTGTGTCACAAAGCCAAGTCACACACCCGTGTGGCAGGCTGTGTGTAGGTGCAGGGGTCACACGGCCAAGCCACATGCCCATGTGCCAAGCTGTGTGAAAATACCTGACCATTCTGTTTTGAAATTTTAAAGATGTAGGGGACACACGGCCAAGCCACACGCCCATGTGCTAGGCCGTGTGTCACACACGACTGAGACACACGCCTGTCTCTCTGCCCGTGTGGACGAAAAAAAGCTATTTTCCAAGCCACATTTCTCACCCAACTTGTCTTCCACCTACACCAACACTTAAATACATTCACAAACCATATCAAAGCATTTAAAACAAGTCCAAATCATGTCTTAAACACGACATAATATCACATACAACCAATGTATCCTTAGGTACCTTAGATGACAATTTATTATCATGTTAATCTATCATTCATACTTACTTATTTACCAAATGCATATATGCATGATCACATTCATTCTTTAAACATGATAAAATATGTCAAACACAATCCACTCGAATGGCTAGTTTCATTCAAAACATTTACATGTCAATATTAGCCAATTAACATATACATGCCATTATAACCATAATTGATTTACCCTATATATATACTGAAATGGGCCGATGGATAGTGTGAGTGATCTCCGTTAAGCTTCTAATCCAATGAGCTTCCAAATTACTATAGAATAAGGGAAAATAAAACAGAGTAAGCATGAAATGTTTAGTAAGTTCTTGTAACATGGTAATTAACTTACCACTCATTTAAATTCAAGATAAACATGCAAGGCACATTCAATCAATTTGATCATGAACCCTAACACATATCCTTATCACCCTTGTTAGTCACATATTTCATATAAATATTAAGAAATATGTATGAGCTCAACAATAATTAGATTTCCATGTACATATACTTTCCACATCATGTATTCATATAACATATACAAATCATATCCCTGTATTTCAAGTACATTTCCATAATAATTCGTCTCGATTTCAGATTATTTCATGTCGGAACTTTGCCTATTAAATCATTTGAAATGTCAGTGTCACACGGGTAATATACTTAATATGTACAAATCTATAATCATGGATGAACATATTCATCAAACAAATTCCATGTTCATATATTATCTTCTCGTATTTCCATATATCATGTATCATCATTTTCATGTATTTCAGGCAGATACGTATATTAATTCATTTCATGTTCATATTTTCTTATGTCAGGATTTTGCCCATTGAATCATTGAAAACATCGATGAATACACAGGTAGTACACTCGAAGTGTACAAATCAGAAATCCATCAATTCATATTCAGGAGTGCTCTTTAAAGCACATAATCGGGAAATCCTCTCTCAAGCCATATAACAGGAAGCTCACAAAGAGCCATTAATCGGGAAGCTCACAAAGAGCCTATCAGGAAGCTTATCCGGGCTATATAACAGGAAGCTCATAAGAGCCATAATTAGGAAGTTCACAAAGAACTTTTAATCAGAAAGCTCATGAAGAGCCTTTAATCAGGAGCTCCCAGTAGCTATATATCGGGAAGTTCAAGCGAGCCATATCAAGACGCTCACAAAGAGTTACATTTGTGTTGGCAATGTATACAGGATCACAATCGATCATATAACAGGATGCTCACAAAGAGCTATGGTAGTCCGCAACACATGCAAGATTACTATCGATCAAGATGCTCGCAGGAGCCATATAATGGAAAGCTCGAGAGGGCTTATAACGGGGTGTTCGTAGGAGCTATGGTGTGTCCGCAACACATACAGGGCCACAACCAATCAGGAAATCCTGTATCTATCGAATTCCATTATTCAAGCATATATCTGGCATTTATACAATTCACATACACAACATTTATTGGGCTTTGTCAGATATGTAACCAATTCATATATCTGGCATTTATACAATTCACATACACAACATTTAATTCAAGCATATAAATATACATAATTTAGTTACACGAACTTACCTCGACAAATGTTTGTGTACGTAAAATCTACTAATCCGACACATTCTCTTTTCCTTGTTCTAACTTCGAATTTGGTCTATCCGGATCTAGATGAATGAATTTAACATTAATTCATGTTCATTTCAATTCAATTCACATCTTAGAAAAAATTACTATTTTGCCCCTAAACTTTTAATTAATGATGATTTCGTCTCTAGGCTCAGAAAAATGAAATTCATGCAATTTAATCCTTATTCCAAGCCTAGCCTATTTTTACATGCAAAATTTACAGCCCATATATTTCATAAAATTCAAAAAAAATTCCATAAATTTTACATCTTTACAATTTAGTCCCTAAATCATAATTTCATCAAAACTCACTTAACAAAAGTTGTTTATCTATCAACAACCTTTCATTTTCTACCATAAAACTTCATAATTCATCCATGTTCATCCATGTCAAAGCCCTAATACCTTGATAACTTTGTAAATTAATCCCCGAGATAGCTAGATTAAGCTATTACGATCTCGAAAATATAAAAATCATTAAAAACGGGCAAGAATACTTACCTAATCAAGCAAAATAAGTTGGCTTGAGCTTAGGTTTCCCTGGCTAGGGTTTCTATACTTTTAATTTGGGAAAGATGATATAAATGATAATATTTTTATTTTTATTTTATCATTTATCATCATTTATTATTTTAATTTCCAATTTCATCATTTTCTTTATTTTATTTTCCATGGATGAATCATCATCCTTAACCACTAAGCATTTTTAATGTACTATTTTCCATATAAGGACCTCAAATTTTGAATTCCTTAGCTATTTAATCCCTTTAACTATTGGAACTCAACTTTTGCACTTTGTGCAATTTGGTCCTTTATCAAATTA
Source organism: Gossypium anomalum (assembly GCA_025698475.1). Lineage (NCBI taxonomy): Eukaryota > Viridiplantae > Streptophyta > Magnoliopsida > Malvales > Malvaceae > Gossypium > Gossypium anomalum. The sequence continues at coordinate 50,660,654 of CM046963.1, forward strand.
AACATGTAATTGGTAAAATTTCTTCACAAAAATTTTATATGAGATTAATATCATACCATAGACCATAAAATAATATAAAAATAATTTTTTTCGAAATCAAATTTGTGGTCCCGAAACCACTGTTCCGATTTCATTGAAAACGGGCTGTTACACCAGATATATGGGTATGATGGTTGAATGATCTGTGTATCCATCCTGAGTTTGTGTTTGGTTAATAGGGATGATAAAACATAAAATTTGATTAATGATATATGATGTGTGAAGCAAATAGTTAATGGTGAAACTTGCATCTATGTGTCAACTAATAACATGTGAAAGATCATATGAACCGGTTTAAAACGAGCCTTAAAGACCGTTATGAATATAAAACAAATCAATATATTTGAGAAAGAAACGAGAAAACGAGGTGAATAAGTAATATGCTAAGAAACATAAATGAATGTGATGCAACAATTGAAAACATAGTCTAGCATATTACTATGAGTTTGCCAAATGAAATAGGATATGAATTTTGGTACATGAGACATATGGAGCTATAGTATTACTTCTACAAGCTATCATATGGAGCTATAGTATTAGTAGGACATGGTAATCGATTATTTAAGATTAACCAACGATAAAGCAATTATTATTTATTCTACTCATGTTTATTTGAATTAAATCCAACTTTTGAAAAATTTGAAACGGTACACCAAAATAAATTGTTTCCAATATATACCAGTACCAGTAGAAAAACGATATATTCATCGGTACAATATTGACTACCTTACTATATTTCCTAGTATTAGAGATCAAGATAAAAGTATAACTTTTATATTAGACGTAAAAAGTAATATATATATATATATATATATATATATATATATATTGAAAAATAAAAAAAATTATTAGTTTCTAATAGAAACCAAAATGCTTTTAAAAAAATATTGGTTCGAGGATAGAATTAGACCTAATCATTGGTCGGGCCTATACAAAATTTTAGACCCATTTTCTATGTCCTGGACCCAGCTCGACCCGAAAAATGAGCTTAAAATTCTGTACAAACCTGGCCTATTTTAAAAATGCTAAACCTGTAACCACCCCAACCCAGCCTAGACGTTAGACCCGAATTGGGAGATTACATCGGCCGCCAAAGCGGCCTGGTAAATTATCGGAGTTTTTTAAAAACGGTCTTTTAGAAACATTTGTTCATTTTAGAAAGAAGTTTTTGTCTCTTTTTAGAAAAACTCAGGAGTTTTAAGCAAAACTATTAAGTTTAATATCTTTATTATAATGATGTTTTCTATTGAAAACTTAGTTGAAAATCTGAATTACTTTCTTAACTTAGTTGAAAATCTGAATTTCTTAACAAAACACATTTACAATTTAACAGAGGAAAATTGATATTAACGTAATTTTAATAAAAACCATGTTTCATACATAATTAAATAAAAATTCATATTCTAATAGCCTAAATGATTTACATGTCATGCATGCCTAAGTGAAAATCGTAGACTAAGTCTCATGCTACAATAATAATATAGTTTCAAATAACAGGAATTATAAAATAATCAGTCTAAAATATTTTTATATAAAAATCAATATTCCAAGTAGAGCCCTCCGAATACTGAGTTCGCGTCCTAACCTTGTGGGTTATCTGAAAAGAAGGAAAATAAAAGGGAGTGAGATATGAAAGTTCAATGTGAGTTCGTCACAAGGAAATCGCAACAAAATAGTAGACGAAGCACTTTAACAATTTCGAGAATAAACACAATCACAAAGCACTTTAGATTAACAGTTTTTCACATAAAACACTTCATTATAAATTTCTCTGGATTCAGAATAATCATAATCAAATAATAATTTAGAATGTCGTTATTTCAGATTAATTCAACACAAGAATAATCGGTGTAACGGTTAATCATACAGAAACATTATTCATCAAACAATTCTCCATAGTAATTTTACATATATCAATATTCAGATTACACAACAATGTACATATGTGTGGATATATGTATCATCTCAAAATTACAATTTTGAATGCACATGTTTTTATGAATGTCATTCAATTTCGGTTTATCAGAAAGATCCTACCCCACTACTACACTCCATAATGGGAGTTCGCCAAAACTCCATTCTCTAATCACTCTGAAATGTGGATAAACCACCTTTAATTTGTAGTTTTCACTGCTAATGGTTGTGGACACAGCAAAATGACGAAGTTAGAATCTGCTCTGGCTGTGGGTGCACAACAAAATAATGCGGATAAAACCTGTCAATGACCGTGGAAGCACAACAATAATAAGAATAAGAAAGAATAAAAAGAAAAAAAAGGGTTAGTTATATGAGATTGTTTTCTGGTAAAATCTAAATAGAATTGAAGAAGAAATAAAGGTTGAAGAAAAAATGTAACTTATTCCATAAAAATTAAAAAATTTTAAAAAATTAAATAAGTGGCTAAATTAAAAAAATAGTAAAAATTTAAGGTTGAATTTGAAATTATGTATATTTCAGATAGAGATAATCGAAAAAAATAAAGAGGTCAAATTTAAACAAATCAAGATAGATGAACTAAATCTACATAAATTAATAAATATATAAACTATCCTTAGAATTTAATCAAATTAGAAAGATTAAAAAAGAAATAAAGTTTTTAAAAATAATAATAATTCATTTTAATAAAATCTCCATAGTTTTAAAAAATAATAAATAATTTTTTACACAATTTTTTTTAATTTTATAAATTTTGAAACTAAATTTTAAGAAATTTTTAACATTTTATTTAGTTCTAATTTATTAGCATTTATTTTAATATTTTTATTGAAATTTTTATTTTTGTTTTAGAATTTTTTTTTCCTTTATATTTTAGATATTTTTTTATTTTTTTTAAAATTATTAAAGTTAAATTTGATAGTAAACCATTTACCAAAAAAAAAATTGAAATAATTTTTCTTTTAGAGAATTTTTCATACATTTTGTTTTATAATTTTGGAAAAAGTATTTGAAAATTTTGAATTTTTTATAATTAAAGATTTTAAAATAAAATTTAATATTATATAATTTATTTTATATTTTTATTAGGGTAAATTACACCAGCAATCCCGTTTCATATTTATTCAATTTGGTCACTAATGTAACAAAGTTAACAAATAAGCTAAACTAACTTTACAATCTAGTCCTTTTCATATTTTAAGCTTAAAATCTATTAATTTCAAGACTAATTCTTCAAGAAATCAACAACGGTAATTTTCTAAAACTTTAACATTATTTCAATTTCGTATATGAGTTAGCTAAATCAAGCTCCCATGACTCCAAATCCATAAAAAATACAAGAAAAAGACTTGAATTTCATACCAAATGATGGTCGAATGTTTTAGAATTTCCTTAGATTTTTCCCTTCCATAGACAGCAAAAGAAAGCAAATGAGGAAGATGACATCTTTTTCCACTAATTTAAGCTTTTCTACTTTGATTATACCTTAATTAACCTTGATTAATTAACTTAATTTTTAATTAGTTTACTTTAATTATCATTAACCTTATTAATAGATAACAACATCATCACCCACTATCTTATGATATAAAATTGTTTATTTGCCATTTTGTACCTTTGGTTAGTTGCTATTTAGGTCCCTAAACCTTTGGTCAATTAAAAACCTATAGTGATTAAACTTTTACAATTTAGTTATTGGGCCTAAATTAACTATTTAATTGACAAAATTGTTAAACCAAACTTTAATATATTTTTATATTAACCCTAAAAATATTCATATTTAATATTTACGAGCTTGATCTATGGAAATGGGGTTCCGAAACCGTATTTTTTGGTACCATCGGAAATTAGGCTGTTACAATCGAAACTTGCACTCCAAGTCTCGAGAGCGTGATAACAATTTCAAATTTTATGTTCCAAGGATTGTTAGTATCAATACTTGACCCCAAGTCTCGAGACTTAATATTGGAGATAAACTCGTGTAAGCAACGAACAAGAAAAATAATGAAAAAATTGAAAAGATCGAACACACAAACATGGAAAAACCCCTCCGAAGAGGATAAAAAACTACGGGTAAAGATAATTTCACTAAATCGAAAAAATGAAGAGTACAAAGATAGAGGTAAAAAGTAAACCCCGAAACTCAAAAATAAGAACCTTTAAAACTTAAACATAAAATTCTTTAAAAGCTTGTAAAAGCTAATACTTAAATGTGTTATGGGTTAATATTTCTAGGAAAAAAAAAGTCTATTTATAGGTTGAATTCATTGGTCAAATAATCTTAAAATAACCTATAACCCTATTGGGACACAAGTGGAAAGAACACACCAAATTCAGGATCCATTCAAACGTAAACTTAGACCTTTCGTTCGTGGACACCAATAAGCAATCATCACTCTTGTCGTTGGCTAGATTACCATCAATTAATTCTTCCCCGTTGCTCTCAGAAACCATCTTATTTCGCAGTTTATAACAATCTACCTTAATGTGACCTAACTTCTTGTAGTAGCGACATCACTTGTCTTAATTCCTTATGCTACCAAAATCAAGGTTTGTCCATCTAACTTGCTATCTGAACTAAACGCATTGTCAAGTTTGTCTTTCATCAACAAGTGACCCTTCACATCCTCGAACGAGAGTTTATCTCTGTCATAAATCAAGGTCTCCCTAAAAGACTTGTATAAAAAGGGTAAAGAGCATAATAATAGAACAGTCTAATATTTTCATCATCAATCTGAACCTTAACAGTCTTTAAATCACTCAAACGAGTAATAAGTTAATTGATGTGACCTCTAAGGTGATTACCTTCGTCCATACAGAAACGTGTATAGTCGTTGTTTCAACACCAATCGATTAGTTAAAGACTTTGTCGCGTAAAGGTTTTCTAATCTTTTTCGCATGGCAAATGTCGTTTTCTCCATCAATATCTCTTGCAATACACTATTCATGAGGCACAACTGAATTACAGATAGGGTATTTTCATCAAGCTCTTCCTATTTTAACTGATCCATATTCGCAGGCTTTTTCCCTGTAATGAAAATTTTCAGACTATTCTGAACCAAAATTGTCATCATCTGAACTTGCCACAGATTGAAATTTGTGAAGCCATTGAATTTCTCAATATCGAACCTTGTTGCTGCCATCTCTGAATGGGTTGAATGCATAAACCAAACCAAACTTCGATACCAGTTTGTTAAGGATAAACCCGTGTAAGCAAAAAATAAGAAAAAAAACGAAGGGATTAAAAAGATCGAACATACAAACTTTATGTGGAAAAAATCTTCGAAGATGATAAAGATAACTTCACTAAATCAGCAAAAATGAAGAGTACAAATATAAAGATAAAAACTAAACCTTGAAATCCGAAAATAAGAACCCTTAAAACTTAAACATAAAATTCCCTGAAAGCTTGTAAAAGTTAATACTTAAATGTGTTATAGGTTAATATTTCTAGGGTAGAAACTTGTAACACACTATACCCGGCCTAGTCGCAAAGCCTGAATATCAGGATGCCACACCACCGTCTCATGCTATATACAATAAGTAAAGGCTCATTATAACGAAACGTTTTCCATTTTATTATTCGTATAGGTTTTAAGTCAATATTACTCCTTAGTTATCATTGTTTCATGCTATTCATATATCAAATAGTCTTATAATAATGGTTAATCATGCATTGGGACCATTAAGCAAAAGTTCTGAAACTGTCACATAGGTATTGATACTTAAGGTGTGGTATCGATATTTCTCTCAAGTGGTATCAATACCGCTTGGAAAATCAATACCAAAATTGCTTACTATTTCTCGTATAAAAGCCAAAGTCTTAGAAATTATCAGTACCTTTTGAAAAGTATCGATTATTTTACCCCGAGTATCAATACTCGTGATAAAGTATCGATACCAAATTACGCTATTGGCTTCTTACACTTTCAAAAATCATTTAAAACCCGAATATCAATACCTCTGCTCCTGACATAAAAAGTACAACAATTACAAACATATAACTTATACCAATTACTGTCTAATCATCATGCATCATTCACTTCATCAAATGGGCATCAATGTGTCCGAAATAACAATCCAAAACTTTATAATCATCACTGAGCAAGAAACCAATAATTCAAACGTAAAGTCTATAAGTCCTAAGGAAAAATAATAAAGTAAACAACTTAAAAGTCATAAAAAAACCAGCATATAGTCTACCATATTGCCTTATTCCCGAAACATAAACGAATAGATAATAAACACCTATGAAGTAACACAAAGACTTGATTGTGTCACTCCTTGAGAATCACACCACTCACACCAGCACACAACTAATCTACAATGGGTAGAGAAGGGAGTGGGTGAGCTTAACAAGCTCAGTGAATGCCTAGAACAACTACCATACAAACAATTCATCAAGTATTGGTGAAATATAAGTAGCATGATTATAACAACCTCAACTTAGTTTACACATTTGACATATTTTTCATATTCAATAGCCTATTTATAGAGTCAACACATACACATTCATGCATACATCACAATACATAAAAACATATTTACATTTAAGATAATTTGGCACTTGAGCTATGAAAAGTAAAAGTGGGCACTATCACCACTCATCGAATACACAGATCTCCAACACACCACATAGACTCATAGAGTCAAACATGTCCAATGAGTGAATCATATAGCTAACACTCTCCAATGCACCAAACATGTATCGTTGAAAAGAGCTTAGCTCACATTCCCTTATCTCTCCTACATGTCCCAAGGCCTGAACGCCCAAATCACGTATACATATAAGTGAGTACTCACAATCCTATGGCATGCCAACTATATCCAATGGTCTTAAGTGTCACAAGGCCAAAATATCTATTATTAAACACATATATATTACTTACCGATTTTTTGCTCATTACCATTGCATATTTACATCATAAGCACAATATTATCACTAACATTTAGCTTGTTTGATATGTTCACATATATAATTCCACAATAATAATCACGAATACATAACACATGTAATGGCATATCATCTTAATACACATTTTCACAATTCAACGAGCACATAATACACAAGTTAAACATGAACACAAGAGAACTTAAACTCAGAATTTAGAGTAGAGATTTAGGCTACAACTAAATTCCCTAACAATGCATTGAATCGTTTTTACAAGCAATTAATCTAAACACTCCCCAATTCACTTTCGTCGAAATACTGAAAGCTCAAACTAGCCTTTCCTAGCTTGTAGATAGTTCTAGTAAATCTAGAATTTCAACACAACAATTCACGCAAGAGCAACACATTTAGAAATTAGCTAAGGATTCACTATAAGCAACCAAAAACATAAGCCTAAGCTATGTCCCTATTTAATCGAAGCCTTTAACATAGCAAAGTTTAAATTCGAATATCTTAGTCTATACTCAATATTTTTGCCTAAAACCAATTTCATTCATTTTATAATTTGCCTACGACTAATTCCCAACCTTTAAACTACACAATTCATTGTATTGACATTTTTTGACAAGTTTTGACTATTTTCATAAAAATTTATTAAAACTCAAGAGATATTTAACTAAACTTCAAAACAAGTTTGAAACCTATTGATTAACATTTTGAAATCACATTTTTACTCAAAAATTTGAAATTCACCATTAATGACCCTATTTTCGGCTTTTAATCAAAACATGCGATTTAGCAGCTGAAAATTCAGTTTCAAAGGCCTAATAACATTAAAAACTAATGGATAGACAATTGGTTACCTTTGATGGAAGAAAAAGAGACTTTTGGCGTAAATTCGAGAAAACCCACATGTGAGGAAGATGATAGAGATTTTAGGATGGTTTCTTGAAAATTTATGAATATTTAAGGCTTTGAGAATGATGGGAATCAAAGTGATATAGTTTGGAAACTAAAAAATCAATTGGGAGAGCAAAGGAAAGCAATGAATGACAACACTATGGAGAAAAGAGAAAACTATCGTGAAAATAAGCTGGGAATTAGGGTTTTTAGGTTTAATTTTAAAATTTGGCCTAATTGCCTCTTAAAAGCACAAAATTTTGACTTTGTTACAAATCAATCCTTTTTCTAAAATTAAAGGTTTCTAAAACAGTTTTTCAAAAATTGATTTGACCTTTTAAAAAATTATAGTAAAAAACATCACAAATATACCATGTTGCATAATTCCAAGCACTCTAAGGCCATAATTCCTAAAATACCCCTAAAATTCTTAGGCCCTATTTTGGGGTGTTACAAAAATGACCTATTTATAGACTAAATTCGTAGGTAAAATAATCTACACTAGTTAGGGTTCGATTGAGAAATATAATTAGAATTTGATTGGAAGAAGAAAATCGAGAAAATTGCATGCCACGTTGCAATGTCCCCTATTGTGTTGTCGCAACGTCGTTTTTGCTTCTTTTTTGTTTCATCATCGTGTCATCATGAAGTCACATGGCTCCTCGTCGTGATGTTGCTCTCTGTTTGTGTTTTAATTTGACCGAAATACAAGGCATACTCCACACTTACTGTCTTGTTTTGATATTTTGACCCAGGATTTGTAACTAGCATTGTGTTTGACTATGGTTGACCCCCCATCATTATATTAAGGCTCATATAATTGTATTAATCATGAATACCTAAGCTGGCCTAAACTATTAAATGATTGTTTTCACCTTGTATTAAATGCTTACTAGAGTGTTTTAGTCACTCTGGTTATGAATGTAGCTCTTTATATTTGGTCATCTTCTAGGTGTAGGGTGTTATAGACAAAGCTTTACTCGTTAGTTTTCATGGTGATATATTAATTGGGAGTTTAGTCTTGGGTCTTTTATTTGTTCAAAATTAGTCTCCTTACTTTTTCAAATTTTTTGTTTTCATCATTTGGTTAACTTTTCATTGTTATCTCAATTTAAAAATTAGGTAAAATCACAAATTTGGCCTCAATCTTTACAACTTCGATTAATTTAGCCCTTATTTTTTTATACATTATAATTTTTCACGGGATAAGTCATGGTATTAAGTGTGATGACATGAGACTTTAATATTGTGCCTCTTTATAACCTAATAATTAAAAGTAAATTAATATAAAATCTAAACAAGATAAAAATTATTAAATCTATAAACAATCTAAAATTCAAGAAATATATAAAACTTTTACAGAATTATAAAAATTATATATACCAAATAAATATATCCATTTTATTTCTTCTTCAAAGTAAAAAAAAAAAAAAAAGAAAAAAGTAAAAAGAAATTACTTTTTAAGATATGAAACTTTAAACCGGCCATTTTACAAAAAAAAAGAAGCCATTTTCTAAAATTATTTACGAAAATGGGCCAACTTTTTGATTATTTACCGGAAAGGGTTGAATTCTCTAAAAATGTGTCCACATCAGCGCGATCTCAGGTGTTGTGTCAGCAAAACGAGTCCGTGTAGGAGTGTTTTGTCCACGTCAGCACAAAGTGCTTCCTTGAGGGTGCGCTTTGTGCTGACGTGGACAAAACGCTCCCTCAGGGACGCGTTTTGCCCCTTTTTTAACCCCCCAACTGCTAATTTTTTTGACCGTTTAGGCTCCAACGGTAAAAAAAAAAAAACTATAAAAACCCCGATTTAATTTTTTTCACACAAAAATCCTCTCAAAATTCTTTCAAATTTCTTTCAAAGCTCTCTTTAATTTTTACAAAAAAAGCTATATTTAAAATTTTTTTGAATTAGTTTTTTTATTTAAAAATATTCGATCATATTAACAATGGCCGGAAAATTAATTCGTCTTGATAATAAACACATCTCCGTCGAACAAATGAAAATTGTAAGTGTTAATTTTAATTTTTCAATATTATTTAATATTTTTTTCATTTATACAATTTTAATTAATTTTAATTTTATAATATTTTACAATAGTCTGTAGATCAGGTGTTGCAATGCTATATCAGTAATATGTCTGGTCCTCCATCACCGTTGATAGAGAATTACCTACTGGAAGTGAGTTTTTGGCACGTGGCCACGATAGGCCGGGGGTGCAAGTTGGACCCGAAACTCATTAGTGCGTTGATAGAGAGGTGGAGACCCGAGACGCACACATTCCATCTTCCATGCGGAGAGTGTACTATCACTTTGGAAGACGTGCAGTTGCAATTGGGATTGCCGGTGGATGGGTACGCAGTCATTGGGTCCGCTTAATCTACTGATTGGGGAGCCGTATTCCACGAGCTTTTGGAAGTTATTCAGGATAATATTAACGGAATTCGGATCGAGATGGGTTGGTTACGAGACACATTCCCGGAGCCGGATAATGATTCGACTGAACTAGAAAGAATACGATATGCTCGGGCATACATTATTGAGATAATTGGAGGTTATCTAATGCTGGACTTGTCACAAAATCTCATACATTTGAGATGGCTGCTGAAACTCATTGATTTTAGAGAAGCTGGTGAATTTAATTGAGGGTCTGTCGTGTTGGCAACATTGTACCGGGAGATGTGCGAAGTGACACGACCAAATAAAGCCAAAATCAGAGGTTGCCTATCATTACTGCAATCATGGGCACAGTTTCACTTTCCATTTTTACGTCCTCGAGTGGACCACCCATATGCATTCCCACTCATAACGAGGTAAATTTTATATTAGATTTTATAATTATTACGTATATTTAAAATATAATTGTATGCTAAAATGTATTTAATTAGGTGGAACCATTCGGCGAGTTATGTTGGAATACCTACCTCTCTTGAAGATATACAGCTTCTATTAGACCAACGGCCGGAAGCACAAGTAAGTATTAAATAAAATAGATATACATAATAAAATAGTCGATTCGGATAGTAATTCAGGATGAATTCTTTCAAAATCCGAATATTTGGCATGTGAAGGTCCTATTGGTCAACTATGTCACCGTGGAGATACACCAGTTAGATAGAGTATTGCGACAATTTAGATTCTAACAACCGATTCTCGTGGCACCTGAGGTGCTCGATGATGAGCACAAAGTCGACTTACGGTAGTTGCATACGGATTGGCCGAGATTCTGGTCAGCTTGTATTGAAATATGAGAAAATCGGTATGATTATATACCTATTCGGGAACTGATCATCGTTCTAGAGTTAGCGCACATGCCGGAATATGTCATGGTTTAGGATCCATAGCAAGCCATATTTACTATCGGAAGAGGAGAGGCGACGACAAATTCATGTCCAAAGGGAACGACGGGGCCCTTTAAATACAAGAAGAATGGATGCCGATGCGGGCCCATCAACAGCGCCCACACCGGGCCCAACACTTCAACCGACGACACCCATATCACAGCCTTTTAAGATTATGTCAGGTGCGTATCCTAGCCCTTTTATGTATCCTAACCCTTATATGTTTCCTTTTTCCAGTCCTATAACAGATTGAAATACATGACCTGGTTCATCTCCGTTCCCGATTACTCCGAGTGGACTGTCGATCTATAGGTCGCCATCGTATGAGGGATCGCACGAGGCACCATCGGGGAGCTCCTCTTTTTAATAATCCCCATCGCCTTATGGGATTCAAGCACCTCCGCCATGGATGATGCAAACACCTCCGCATTCATTATTCTATCAATGTGGGTCATCCTCCCAACACCCACAACCAGATCCCCTACCGGAGGAACCACAATCCCCGCCGGAGCAACAACAACCCCCGCCGAAGCAACAACATTGATCTTTTTAAATATATTTGTATAAACTTTTTTATATTGTTTTATTTAATAAATACAAGTTGTTTTTAATATTTTAATTATAATTTACTTTTATATTTTTAATAAAATAAAAGTTCTTTTGAATAAACCAATATTTTAAATATTTTAATTTTTTTTAATATATTTGTACAAACTTTTTTATACTGTTTCATTTAATAAAATAAAAGTTGTTTTGAATAAAGTAATTGTAATTTACTTTGTTGATAACTCCCATATGGCACTGATTCCGGCCGGCACCAACATTGATCTTTTTAAATATATTTGTATAAACTTTTTTATATTGTTTTATTTAATAAATAAAAGTTGTTTTTAATATTTTAATTGTAATTTACTTTTATATTTTTAATAAAATAAAAGTTCTTTTGAATAAACCAATATTTTAAATATTTTTATATTTTTTTAATATATTTGTACAAACTTTTTTATACTGTCTCATTTAATAAAATAAAAGTTGTTTTGAATAAAGTAATTGTAATTTACTTTTATATTTTTAATAAAATAAAAGTTCTTTTAAATAAGACAATATTTTGAATATTTTTATATTTTTAATAAAATATAAATAATGCAACATAGTTTTATTACAACAACTAACAGCTATTCCGATTTGGACATGATTGACTTATATGGCCTGGGTTCCTACACCATCCGCACAACTTCTGTTGGTTGGTTGTTTCTCGGATATCCATATTGTTACGTATTCTAGTTGAGCAAGGTCGACCATTTGGTTTTCGACGCAATTCTCTATCCGATAACAACTTAAACGAAGCAAGCGATACAGACAGCCACTTACGTTTATCTGGGACCGGTGGAAATACGTCTCTCTAGACGTTGTACATGTATTCTATTTTGTACACTTCGTTGACATAGCTCATGGGATCCAGACAGAGATTCTGACAAGCTGTAATTACATGAGCGCATGAATAACGAAATGCGTCAAACCTCCTACAGTTGCAAGTCCTATTTCTCAAGTGTACACGGTATTGCCCGCTAGTAATACTTTGATGTAGTTTGTCAAACTCCGTTACACGAAATCATAAGTTGTCGCGATCGTGACACATTGTGTGCATGGTGTTCGCCCACGCCTTCGCCTTGCTAATTTCTTGCAATACCTTCCCGTACCATACATGGCCTCTCTGCATTTGGCCTTCATAACGCGCTGCTCACTTTGGCAATAGTGCCGCTAAACGAAAATATGTCTCTCACACAACCAATGTTATCGACAAATGACGCGTTCCTTTTAGAACAGAATTTATTCATTCAGCCAGGTTTGAGGTCATATGACCATATTGTAGGCCGTCATATTATGCTTGTGTCCACTGTTCGAAAGGTATGTTACAGAGGTAGTCCGCGCCTTCTTCGTTAACTGAATGCAAAACCGCCAACATCTCATGAAAACGATTCTTACTTATCTCATACCCTGCCAATATAAGTTCATAGCGAAAATTACATACCACTTTTCCATTTAGAATAAATTAAATATTACAAATGAAATTATATTAATAGAGATTAAATACCCATGTTGGTCACTTGTCGTCATTCACTTGTAGATCAATATTGCCCGTAGTAGTTAGACGCAATGTGCCTTAGGCAATACCGATAATGTTTGCAATGCCATATGCTTCTGTGTAGTTCAATTGCGGCTAGTATTCCAGTGCCCCGATCTGATATAACGCAGATATTAGGTTGGAGGCAGACATACCTCCTTAACCTAGAAAGAAAGAAATCACAATCATCAGCTGACTCCCCCGGTGTTATTGCAAACGCAATTGGAAGGATTCTCCCACTGCCATCCTGTGGCACAACTAGCAATAACCGATGGGTAAATCTACCAAACATAAAGGTACCGTCAATTTGTACCAATGGCTTATAGTATAGAAATATGTCTCGGCATTGCTTAAAGCTCCAGAACAGACGCTTGAACACTTGACATCCACGGAGCAATCGGTCGTTGTAGTACGCAGGTGTCATTTCAAGGTCTGTTATGCAACCTGGGACGTATCTCTCCAGCACTTGAAACCATTGCCATACTTCATTATATGAAGCGTTCCACCTATTATGCATCTTTTCCAACGCTTTCTGCCTAGCTATCCAAGCCTTGTGGTAAGAGGGTGTGCACCTCAATTGGTTACTAATATTTGCAATTAAGACCGGCACTAAAGTCCTGGGATCTGTCTTCACCGTCGGTAGTATTAAGCTAGCTAACATATCTAAATCCATCTTGGGATGATCTTGTGAAACACCTGTCAACGAATTACGTTAAATAATGCAACATTATGTAATAACAATATTATTCAAAAACCCTAAATACTGTACCTCCAACACATGTATGTGGACCTTTGTACTTTTTTTATCTCCCACAACCCTGTCTTTTTCCTCAATGAGGCGTAGATTTTCCATGAACACGTACCATCTTGCACTGTACACTTGGCCTTAAACTTATCGAATTTGGATTTAACCACGTTGTAGTTAACCTCGTTCATGATGCTATGTTGTTTCAATGCACCAAGAAAACTATCCTTATTGAAAAACTCATTACCAACTTCCAATTTACCCAAATCCAATAACGAACTTGTATGATCATGCCTTCTGTGTGGTAGATCTGGAAACTTCAACGCATCATCTGCAAATAGATCGACATTATGCATGTGGGTTAGAGGCGAGTACTCCCTGAATCGCGGATCTTCTTCTTCTTCATCTGAACCTCCTTCAACATCGTCAGGTTCAGTTGGAACAGGCTCCGTTTCAGAAAATAATACAACTTCTGCACCATCGGGGTTGGGCTCTCGAAATGGATCTACATCGAACTCATTATCTAATCCACCATCATCTGCAACGTACGAGGTCCCCTCACCGGTGGATGTCGTAGGGAGTACATCACCCCTTCTTCTAGACGTTTCATAACGGGCAATTAGATGTGGATTGCCAACCATTAGAAGTTGATGTCATTCCCCAGTACGTATTTCTAGCATCAAACATCGACCCACCGAGGTGCATGTCCCATCCACTAACGAAGTGTCGTGTAGGGGTTGTGTATTCCATACTGCTACCAGACACGGACGCTTCCGTGTTTTGCCACCCACTAACGGAGTGTCGGGCAAGGGTCGTGTATTCCTCTCGAACAACAGTAGATATTGAAGTCGCAAATGCATCATTTGGCGATGAAAATTGTACATATAACTCAAGATAGGGTGATCCATTAGCGAGATGAGTCTACACCATTGCCTCCAAGGTACGAGCACATTTGATGTCGAACGAGTCATATGTCACGGGATCAACTGAATTAAAAAATCGATACTTAATAGACAAAACTTTCATTGGCGTCGTTCCGAAGATTTTACGCCTAATTCTTTTACGAAGTTCTGTCAAATCTATGTTCTGGTTAAAAACCAGTCGCGCTGTGCTCTCCGATAAAAAAACAACGCCGTTCTCGGTATAGCGGACCTCACCATCATAGTAAATAACAGCACTAATACGTTTATTCATCTTCAATTTTAAAAATACATAAAAGTACATAAACTACTAATACGTTCATTCATCTTCAATTTTAAAAATACATAAAAGTACATAAACTAATTAAATAATAGCACTAACCCTTTCTAGAAAAGTAAAAATACATAAAATTTTAAAATTTGTAGTAGGCTTTGGTATTTGGACTGTTTGCCTTTATTGTTGTGGTGGGTGCCTTGTACAGCTTATTTCAGCATGGAAGCATTTTCTAGCTTTTGGGAACTCTTTATAGCTTCTGAGTGGGGAGCATATTTCGGTTTATTTATTTTAATCCTCCTTTTTCTCTTCAATTACTATTTTGGGTCAAGAAAATTCAATAAATAAATTTGATTTTTTTTTTTGTATTTAGAAAATGGTTTTTTAAACAAATAAAACATGACAAGAAAAGAAAAGAGTTAGGAATGTGAGATGATATTTGAAGGAAGTGGAAGAAATGGGCTTTATCCAATAAGGTTAACAAAAATTTAATCCTAAAATCCCCCAGTGACCTAAACTGTTATTGCCATTTAAACTTCTCTGATTGGTTTGGTATTGCAATTTGTTTCATTTTGGTGATATCATGCATGACTTCACCTCTCAATGGGACCACTCCCTTTTTTTTTTTCTTTTTTTTTTGTTTGCTTCTCAGTATTCACATTTTGTCATCTCGCTAGTCAGGACAAATAGAGAGCGTTAACAAATGATACATTGCCCATCTGTATTTTTAACATACTTCAATGTTGTATCGAGTTGGATAAAAAATTTTAAGTCAAATCAAATTGATGAGATCTATTTAATCATCTTAATTTAGTTTAAAATTTTTTTTATCAAGTCGAATGAAATAAAATTCAAGTCGAGTTGAATTGAGTGAAATTGTTTGAGTTAAATTAAAATTTTATTACTGTATAATTAAATTCATGTTAGAATACATAAATTTGAAACTATATATATTTTGATAAACTTGAATTATTAATTAGCTTATTTAAGTCCTAAAATTATTATTTTAGAAAAAAAATTAAATTTTTTACATATTCTTTAGATTTTTTAAATTTTTTAAAAAAATATAAATCTTAGAATTCTTATAAATATTTTAAAATTTTAAAATTATTTTGATTTTTTTTTGAATGAGAGATTAATTTGCTCATTTTTAAAATCAACAAAGATTAAAAGGGTATTTACACCAATATGTTATTTGAATTATTCGAGTTATTCGAATTGTAAAATTTAATAGTCAAATGAATTTTGCTCACACTAAACTTAAAACATGATAAAAACACATAACAGAACTTGAATATAAAATGTTAAAATTTCTAATGGGTTATTTCGTAACATTTTTGTTGTTAACTATAAAAAATTCATTGAACATGCCCATATACAAATAAAAATATATAATACTTAATATTAGCGGGATAATATTTTAACAATTATAATTATTTAATATTAAGAATTTTATCATACATATTTACAAATTACATATAATAAATAATAAAACACATAATTTATAACTAATAATAAAAGCACATATGTAATATGAATGAAATTACAATAAAAATTTAATTTAAACTATGAGTAAAAATAAATTAAATAGATAAATGCATTAGATTAATAATAAAAGAATGCACTCAAATTATTTATTATTCTTCTGTAGCACATCAAAAAAACTTATCATGTTAGTGAATACAATCTTTATTGATTATTAAAATAAATAAGTAAATATATATTTAGTATTTTTTTGATTAAATTGGTATCGAGTTGGCTTGTGACATCAACTTAATCACACACTTAAATAATAGTATATATATAGAAATATAGAACACAAAGTGAGTGAAAAATATTACAATGTTTTGGTTGGATGAAAAGTCTAAGATATTTTATATTTTGAGTTATTGTATATTTTTCATAGTTTAAAGTTGTTTTTTATTATTATTAATTTTTATATAAAGGCATGAAAATATAGGAATTCCTTGTAATGGTATATATTAATAGTTTAAAATAAAATATTTTAATAGAAAATACAAATTTAATTAATAATAATAAGTGGGATAGATATTGGGGGTTTGGATAATTTTTTGTTTTTTTTTCAAATGGATAATCCCTTATTTGTACCATATTAAAAAAGGCAAAAAGTAGGTTGGTATCCTACGGAGACTGAAATGAAGCACGTGGCGCGACGGCATCCGCGGGGAGAGAGACTAAACTGTGAGAAAAATGTAGAATCCAAACATCTTGATATCCACGTCGCATAAATCAGGATGCAGCAAAGATCTCCATCCAACGGTTCATAAATCTCGGAACAACTAGGTAGGAGCCAATTATGATAAGACAGTCTTTACTTCTTCTGCTCTGCAGTATTTTGCTGGAAAGAAGAGAGCGAACATGGCGATAGGAGTTAAGGCCTTGCACTTGTCGTTTGTACCTCATGCCCTCGCGATTGCCGGCGCTGTTATGGTATTGGTTTGGTGCATTCACTTCAGGGGTGGATTAGCTTGGGAATCTTCTAACAAAAATCTCATCTTTAATGTAAGTTTTTTCCTTTCTGCTCTTGGGATTCTTCAAAATCTTGTTTCCTTTTCATGGCTTCAACTGCAACTTTGTTTGGTTTCTGTTTCTCCCCTCCGATTATCATCACATAACAGTTCCTTTTGGTTGAAATTGGATGGTGTTAATATCTTCCATAACCAAATTATTCGCATAATCTTAAACTCAGGCACTGAACTAATGATGAAGAAGACTTCTTTTGGGGGTTCCGCTGTTGTTTGATTCCTTGAATTTTATTACAATTTCATGTTCGATTATCCCTTTTTTCCCCCTTGCTATAGTTTTGGGTTTGGATGCCCCTCAATTATTAGAATTTGATGGTGGCTGGTCAACCTTCATATGGTGGCGGTAGTTAGCCATGTCCCATGGAATATAGTAACCTACCTACTTACCCTTCATTATAATATATTATATGGTCAAGCATCTACATTGTTTTTTCCCATCCTTGTTAGTATTTTTATCCCCTGTTCCTTTTGCCATTTTCCGTATCAAAAACTTGTCTAACATGGTTAAGGTTTCTAGGAGGAAGGAGAATGAGGGACTTGAACCTATTCATGCTAACTGAATTATGTTATAGAGTATTTGTATCTGATATGGGTGATCAATAAAATATTCAAATGTGAAACATAGGAAGCATACTTGTACCTAACAATATACATATTTCTTACTATATGTTGGAGATGGTGTCCATTAACTTCCTTTGGATTTAACTAACTAATTGAACCCCAAATTTCGTTGTCACAACTAGTTATCCATTTTCTTGACTTATCGAAGCAATCACTCTCATTTGTAGTGTCCAAGAAAGAAAAACAAATTGTATATTAATGGAATAATTGTGGTTTTAAATCATAATTACTGCATTCCAAAGTTTTATCTCATTGTCTTAACATGACGTTTTTGTCTGGATTAATTAAGTCTCTTTCATGCTGAATGCTCCATGAATTTTGACATCTAATTCTAAATTGCTTGCTGCCATTTACAATTTTACTGCAGCTCCATCCTGTATTGATGTTGATTGGCTTCATTATCTTAGGAGGTGAAGGTAAATCAAATCCAACATTCCTTGATACAAACAAACAGCTTGCTTTCTGGTTTGATTGACAAAAACAAATCTAAAACATTTTCCCAACATTGCAAAAAATGCAGCCATTATGAGCTACAAGTCATTGCCACTGAAGAAGGAAGTTAAGAAAGTCATACATCTTGTGCTCCATGCCACTGCTCTGATTCTAGGCATTATTGGAATCTATACGGCATTCAAGAATCATAATGAGAGTTCAATACCTAATCTATACAGCGTGCATTCTTGGCTTGGGATTGGAATCATTGCCCTTTATGGCATTCAGGTAATAATAATATAAATCACTTGATTCCAAACTTTTCTCTAAATTATTTTGCTTTTCACTTCTAGTGTGGGATTTTTCATTTTTCACATATCTGAAAGTGGAAAAACATGAAAATTTGGGTACTACGAGTCGGATTGCATTTCCATATATGTTAGATCAAAGAGTAAATTGGTCTTTATTTTAAAAAAAATCATCTATTTTTATTGTTAAAAACTGGTCTTTATACATCATTATGCTAGTTTTTAATATTATAAATGGATGAAACTTTTAAGACAAAGGACCAATTTGCTCTTTGATCTAACATACAGGGAGTAATTTGTCTATTTTTTCAATTGACGAGACAAAATTCAATTTAACTCCTAATACAGCGGCCTCCATGGTACTTTTACCAAAAAATTGAGTATATATACCTTATGGAATACATATCTAAGTCTGATATAGCAATTTCAGAAGAGAGTTGAAAGTTAGATAACTTGGGTATATCTTCATTAGTAGATTCTAAAAGGACATTAGTGTGAACCAAGTTGTAGCAGCATAAAATTGCCAAAGGCACTGTGTTTTGAAATAGAAATTATTACTTGCAGTGGATATATGGGTTTCTCATATTCTTCTACCCTGGAGGGTCGACCGGACTAAGAAGCGAATCACTTCCATGGCACGTACTGTTCGGGCTGTTTGTATACATCTTGGCAGTTGGCAACGCCACCTTAGGGTTCCTGGAGAAGCTTACATTCCTTGAGAACTCGGGGCTTGATAAATATGGTGCCGAGGCATACCTTGTAAACTTCACAGCTATTGTCACAATATTGTATGGAGCCTTCGTCATATTTACAGTTCTCTCCCAGGGTCCTCAGGAAGATGACTACAGCTATTCAGCTATATAATTTCATGTAATATATCTGTACCTATGTATTGCTGAATGTCTGGTGTATGATCTATTATTATCTGTATTTGTAGACATCAAATTGTGTAGTAATCAATAATATTGGCAATGGCAATGTATTGGACCAGTGCTATGATTCTTTCTTTCTTTCTTTTCTCCATGGCATTGTAATCAAGGGTGCTATTTATGCTTTTCTTAAAAAAAAGAAATTATAATTTCGTATTCATATTAATGAAGGTTTTTTTATTTATTTTAGATTTGTTACTTTAATCCATAATTTAGTTATTTGTACCAGTGAAATATGAATGTAATATGTTAATTATTTCTCAATACATAGATGTAATGAGAAAAAAAAAAAACAACTTAGAAATGAAGGGTAGAAGGAGATAGTGAATGTGTATCA
Organism: Gossypium anomalum; assembly: GCA_025698475.1. Taxonomy (NCBI): domain Eukaryota; kingdom Viridiplantae; phylum Streptophyta; class Magnoliopsida; order Malvales; family Malvaceae; genus Gossypium; species Gossypium anomalum. Next base: position 50,680,998 of record CM046963.1, read on the forward strand.
ACACAAACATGGCCCAAATGTAGTTTTGGGGGTTTTCAGGCGCAATATGTCCATGTTTCTAATAAGTTGGATGCAAGTGTACCCGTTAGCTTGGTTGATTATGTATGTATTGGTATCTACCTTCATATTAATAAAAAAAAAAAAATAATAACACTACGAGTAAGCAAATTTTCAGAATTTCTCTCAAAAACTCAGTTTTTCCAAAGCAAAATTTCTACGGCAAATAAGCATAAAATAATAGCATATTTATTTATTTTTAATATTGTCATTCCCCTTCCTGTTTATTCTATCAATATTTTCTTAAAATATCCAAAACTTTGAAAAAAAAAATGGACAAGTAAAATATAACAAAAACACAAACCTTTTTGAGTTGGAGTAAAAATGCAGCCAAACTTAGAGACATGTATAGTGGATTGGGAACTAAAGAAAATGGCTGAATAGTTAAACTAGGTTGTGCAGAAATTAATTTTTTAGAGTTAGTTTAGGTTTGGGCTTGGGCTTAAGCCTGGGTTTTATTTATTAAGGATTGAATTTGAATTTAGATTTGAATTTGGGTTAAATACTTGGATTATATGTACTTAAATTTCATAAGCATAAATATTATATTTAAATATAATATATACATTTTTGGTTGGGTCAGATTGAGCTCGAGTCTAAAAATTTTTGCCCAAAGCTTGGCTCGAATAGAAGATGGGCTTAAACTTTTGTTTTAGTTTATTTTTCGAGTTTTGTATTCTTATCCAAGCCCTTTCATATTTTTAAGAAAGTCTTTGGACTTGGGAAGGCAGCCCAACCCTTGAACAACTCTAATAACAATACTACTAAACTAAGGTCGGTTTATTATTGAGTTTGAAAAGTGCCATGAAAAAGGTGTTTTTAAAAAAGTTTGACGATGTTGCAAAAAAGTGCTTTTAAAAGATAAAATGCATATTTTAGACATGATGTTGTAAAATAGAAAATATACATTTAAATGTTATTTAAATTCATTATTATTATGATATATGAAATATATAAACTTAAATTATAATGAAAATATCAAAAAAATAATTCATTAAGTAATAAATATTATGATATAAGTAATACATGGAATATATAAACTCAGATTCTTTTAACATTATGATATATGAAATATATAAACTTAAGTTATAATTAAGTGAAATATAAAATATTTTTATTTTTATGTGTTATTATTATCACGATGCGAAGCTATTATTATTTTGGTATTAAAAAAATATTTAACTTAGATTATAAAACGAATATAATAAAATAATTTATGACAATCCATTATCAATATTGTAACATATGAAATATAAAGTTTAAAATTTTTTAAATAATTAATATAAATTATTTGTAAGATTTAAATTGGATATATAAATCATATTTATCTCTTGAAACACAAATTTATAATTTACCAGTAATATTAGCTTCTAAAAAACCCAAAATTAAAATTTTTAACCTTTTTTGTTTAACGTGAAAAGCTTATTTAATTTGAAAAGCACAATAATAGACAAAGCCTCAATACTAAAATTTAAATAAACCAATTCAACAAAATGTTGAATATAAATGAGTTGACCACTTTAATTCAACTCTTTGATATGACCTAAGACTGAACCAGTTTGTGAATATAATGAGAGATATTTGTATAGATTATGGTATTGTTTTATAGTTGAACTTCAGAAAGTAGAATCATGAAGTTACATCTGAATCTGATGGATTCGGATTGGAAGGTTGAGCTTTGACAGTGAGAGATATAGACGTATTCACAAATCCATCATTACTCCAAATGAAATATAATAAACCATGCAAAGAATTCTTCCAATGTTTTTGGCTTGAAGAATGTAATACAATTATGTCGAGATTAAGATTTTGACAAAAAAAAAAAAAAAAAATTTCTTGTGTAATTTAAATTTTGATTCCTCCAATGATGGATGAAGTCAATAATTGATTCATCTTTCCATTATCAACTACTTCAAAGCTCCATCATACTAACAATGCGATGAGTGTTATAGAATCCGTTGAGAAATTCACATTTCAGTTGTTCCCAGTTATCAATTTTCCTAAGTTTAAGGTCTATGACATTGCTTTACCATAAGATTACCATCAATTTTGACGTTATTGCAAGTATCAACAAAATTAGCAACACGGTGTGAATTTCATTTGCCATCAAACAGTTGGAATTTTGGATGTTGATAACTTGCAGCCATCCTGAAACAATCAATCTTATAAGAGTATGGCTTGTCGAAAAAATTTGGCTAAGAAAATGGTTTCCAATCACAGTGGAAGTTTAAAAATTTTGAAAATTGATATAGTTTGTGATATTTATAACAATAAAATTTTCCTGAAAAGTACTTGTGCTTTGTGCAAGACAGATTTGAATCATTCTCGGCTTTCAACCGAATGGCCTTCTCCACTATCCTTGCACCTCGAATTGCATCGAGTGTGGGCTTGAGCAACACGCATCAAACACAAAAAAAGAAACGATTTAATTACTTTCAGTAGGAAAATAATTCTCTCAATAGAAACATATAGAAATTGTAATTCCCCAAAAATATAATTGATTTTAAGAAAATAAATTCTTACTACTTTCTGGCATAATAACAATATATAAAACTTGTGTGATAAAACTTGTATGTTAAAACTTATGTAAATAGCTCCACCAATGTCATCTATTTATAGGGAGAGATAGGAAAATCCTAGTTTAATAAGGGTTAGGTAGACGTCATATTAGTCTTTAAATCAATTTGCTCATTTTCGATTAGACTAAGGCCATATTTAGATTTATCTACTAATACAAGCAACCTTTTCGTATTATGATCCGACCACGTAGTACCGCTTAGAATTAGTTAAATGTCAGATAACCAATGAGCCAATATTCGCTTCCATTTTTCTTTTTGTCTAAAAATATCGAGGACAATATAGAAAGGGTATTAATGTAATTAATAGATATTTTTATTAAACCAATTTTTTCGAAAAATACAAGTATACAAAACAAATATACCACACCTAGGGTACTTGATCCAATAGTCTTCCACTTGCTCTAATGAAGTACATGAGTCATATTTACAATCCAATTTCCTCTACATGTTTCTCAAAACTCTTAGTGTAACAACCCACACCCGTGCCCTACGCCGGGGCGGAATATGAGGCATTACCTAACTTGAATTCATGCATACAAATATTTTCGTATCACCAAAACATGGTTAAATTAAAAAAAATTTCAATTTTTTATTATAAACTCTTTAATAAGAGCCTACGGGGCTCAAAACATCCATAGGAACCCATTCAGAATCAATCCGGGTCTTAAAACGAACTCTAAAAATAACACTTAACACAGGGGCACACGATCATGTGGGAGGGGCAACATGCCCGTGTGACCATATCAACATGGTCGTGCTGTTAACCTGTGTGGTCTACACAGCCTAAGCACTTATGGACACGCCTGTGTCCTCCACCCGTGTGGAATTAATTCTAAATTCACACCAACAGGGTTTTTCATACGGCCTGACACACGCCCGTGTCCTTCACACGGCCATGACACGCCCGTGTCCTAGCCCGTGTGCAAAAACTTGGACATTCTGTTTCTGACGTCAGTAATTCTTAAGGGCCACACGGCCAAGACACACGCTCGTGTACTAGGCCGTGCTCTTCACATGGCTGAGACACACGGTCTTGTCTCTGCTCGTGTGTTTGCTATCATGCATACTGACTTGAAATTTTTATGTGCAAGGGACACACGGCTGAACAACACGCCTATGGGGCTGACCATGTGTCACACACGGCCTAGACACATGCCCGTGTGGACAAAATAAGGCTATTTACAAAGCCTCTTTGCCACCTTTACATACACTTAACTACACAAGATCAACCAAGATCAATACCAACATAACATGTATAACTAAAACAGCTACAACCATTAGAAATTTGTATCTTTGCATTGAATGATAATTAGTGTTAGCCAATATTCATGGCCTATACAAAATGAGTATCATATTTATCACATGAGCCAACACATTATGGCTAACTAACAAAACACTAAACAAAGACTCGAGTCCCTATACATGCCAAAAAACAAAACAATTAAACTAGATATACCAAGGTCTTGAGTGATAATGTGATCGAAGCTTTTTAGACGTCACTGGATCCCCGATGCTAGCTTGGCGACACTATAAGGAAAGAAAAGAAAGGAGGGTAAGCGTTGGAGCTTAGTAAGTACATATATGCAAATAAAGTATAATTAAAAGAAAATCATATTCGTCAAATGGTAACTTGTCATGCTTAAAAGATATAAATCATTTAACATATCTATCTTACTATTCCTTTCATTCATGTATACTTAATGCACCTCGTTCCTTACTCGAGTCCTAACCATGAGTTCAGTATACATACCTCATCAAAGTATTCACCAACTAAATCTTCAAGTTACTCGTTGAACTCCTGAAATACATATGGATACGTGGGAACTTTACATCTAAATACCACATAAGTAGTCAGGGCTACCTCATGCTATGAAACGCTCGTATTTGAGCTACTCACTGGTCTTTTATCAAGTCAGGACCCGGACCCTATAGTTATCATGTAACGTTTGTTCATTGAGCCACTCACGGGTCTGTACACAAAGTCAATACCCGGACCCACGTCACATGTAACATTCAACTCATGAACTCAGACTCAACTCATGAGTTTAGACCACATAATTTTCATGACATACCCTTTTTTGTATCCTATGCTATGTCGGAGGTTCAACGGGATTTCATATCTAACCGAATGGTATCGCTCTTGCTCATATTGTAATTTACTCACATAACATGCCATTTATACATCCATGGCAACAAATAGAATTTAGATACATAACAACAATAAACCAATTACACATATATATTATCCGAAATATTTCAAAGTAAGCTTCAATAACACATTATTCACATATGTACTTACATTGATACAAAATGATGAAGACGAGCTTAATCCTCGTAAACTTTGTTCTTACCCCGATCAAGATCCAAATCACGCTTCTTTTGATCTAAATTAATAAAATTCATTCATTTCATCATCATATCAATTTAGGCGCTCGAAAATTCATAATTGGGCAAAATAACTATTTTGCCCCTAGACTTTCACAAAATGACCATTTTACCTATATACTCGAAATTTGATTTTTATCAAATTTCTTCATATTATAAGCCTAGCCGAACCTTTTTTACTCTTATAGCAATCCAAAATTTCCACTATTTCACAAATTTATCACTTATTTTACAACTTGTGCAAAATAGTCCCTATTAAGGTTTTCATGAAAAATCCCTTCACAAAAGTTGTTTAATACACATCTAAGACCTATATTCTTCCATAAGATTTCAGTTAACAATGCACAATCTTTCATGGCAAAACCCTAGACTCTTGTTCATTTTTCTAAATAGTCCTCTCATTTGAAAGCTCTTACTTCAAGGTGTCCAAAAAATGTAAAAATCATCAAGAAAAGTAATGAAAATCACTTGCTTGTGAAGGCTTAGAGTTGCTGAAATTTTAAAGCTTCAAAGACCCCTCTAATGGCTAAATTTCAGTTGAAGGAGAAAGAGTGAAAAAGATGAAACCTTTTGTTGTTTTTATTTATTTATTTAAAACTAGTCAAAATTGGTAACCAAACACCACCTAATTTTGACTTTCCCATCAATTTGTCCCCTATGGCCAGCCAGCCTAAGCATTAGGGGTCTAATTGTCTTTAAAGACCCCCAATTTAGGTTCTTTAGCTAATTGACACCCTTATCTAATAAAATAGGACTTTTGCACTTTATGTGATTTAGTCCTTTTTTGAAATTAAGCAAGCAATCGCTAAAATTAATTCACCAAATTTTTGATGCACTCATACAATAATGCCCCAACACATAAAATAATATAAAAAATAATTTCTTCGACCTCGGGCTAGTGGTTCCAAAACCACTGTTCTGACTAGCCCCAAAATCAGGTTGTTACACTTAGCTATTAAAGTCTTGGTAAACGAGTTTGCAAGCTTATCCTCTGATGCGACTTTTACTACACCCACTATTTCATCTGCTACTGCCTCCTTTATAATATGATGCTTTCTATCAATGTGCTTTGTCCTCTTATAGTTTCTAGTTTCCTTGGTGTTAGCTATTATCGCACTGTTATCATAATACAGTGTGATAATTTTTTCCATACCAAGAATGACTTCAAGACCCATAAGGAACTTTCAAAGCCATATTGTTTCTGTTGTTGCCTCAAAAGCAACCACATATTTGACTCCCATAGTGGAGTCAACAATATAACTTTGCTTGACACTTTTCCATACTATGGACCCACCACCTAGGACAAAGTCATAGCCTGATGTAGATTTTTGTAAACCTCGACACATTTAGAAGTCAGAATTGGTATAGCCGATAGGATTAAGATCTCATCCGAAATACATAAGCATATAATCTCTTTTTCTTTGTAAATACTTCAGTATATGCTTAACTGCTTGCCAATGTCTTGGATTGAGATTCGCCTGACATTGACTCACCAACCCTACTTCGAAATAGATATCTAGATGTGTGTAAAATTTATCATATAAGAGACTCTCTGTTATCGAAGAATAATAAACCTTTCTTTTGTATTCTTTTTCTTTTGTTGTCTTAAGACAGTCTTCTAAAGAAAGACCAAAGCGCAATATAGACCGCTATCACCATAGGTTGAATTACGTTGAATGTGGGCTCGAATAAAACAAACCAAATACAAAACAATAAATGATTTAATTACTCTTAATAGAAACCGATAGAAATTGTAATTCCTATAAAATAGAATTTATTCTAAGAAAATAAATTTCCTGTAATGCCCTAAAATTTCTATCTTTATTTCTGTGAAATCTTGACACAAATGTGTATCTGCTTCAATGGTTAAGTGTTCTGAGTGTGAGTGAGAGGTCTCCTACCTTTGGCAAATTTTGATATTTTCTCATCTAAGCCTTGTGTTTGGGGAGTGGGCTTATATTTAATTGTTTGTAGAATCATATCAGAATGAGCCTGCTGGTTTGAGTGGTAAGGGAGTCTGTATGCTGTGTGGAGGTCCTGTGTTCGAATCCCTACACAAGCGTGGGTATTTATTTTTGTTCGGTTTTGCACAAGTGTTTCAGTTAAGTTAGGTTTATGAGAAGTGGCTGTTAGTGGGTTAGTGGGGAGTTTGGATTTGGGAGCTATCATAATCTAATTTTATTTTATCTTTCTTTTGTTTTTCGAAAAATACTTTCCTTTGACATTTCTTTTCCAAAATTCCCTGTTTCCTTTTCCCCCTTTGTCGACTTTCGTCTCTTCCTTTTCTATTCGGTATTCCAAATCGCTTTCCTAGGTGCAACGTTTGAATTCGTTTAATCGGTAAGTTTCGTGAGAATTCAATTGTAGCGTTTTCGTGGCTGGTGTTAATTGGGCGATTGTATTTGCTTTTGATTAGGGGTAGAACAAGTTTCTGCTAGTGCTCCTGCAACGAATTGAACTTTAGGGAGGATCCTTTTCATTACGGCAAGTAGTCGAATGTGTTGTTGAGTATTGTGAGTTTTCATTGTGGAATTCTCCATTAAAGTTTTGAGGGTGTGTCTGAGATCGACCTTATGGTTACGTTGTTTGTAGGTTTCAGGAGGCTCGAGAGTGGTTTCGCTTTGAAACGATACCAGGTGTGTACCCAAAACGTAGAAAAATAATGTTCAATAAAAGTAAAAAAACCCCACTGTCGACGCCACATGGCCGTGTGGTAGGCCGTGTGTGATGACACGACTGTGTAACACCCCAAACCCGGCCCGAATGTTACGACCGAATTTGGCGCATCACATTGAAGTGTTTTAGAGAAAACCGTGTTTTCATTGAAAACCCTTTTTAAAATAAAAGAAACCTTAACTACCTTTTAAAAAAAAAACTCCTTTCAACCACTTGCTTAAAATATATGATTTTATGAAAACATGTCATTTTGAAATGTAGTTGCGGAAACGTAGAAGAGACATACTATAGATTAAGAAATCATGCTCAACTTCTTATAATTACGTCACATAAAAATAATAATCCAAATAATAACAAAATGAAAGGCCTTATTACAATCCAGTCTGAAATCACTTAATAATCAGAAACTTATATGCTTTAAAATAAAAAAAAAATCTAAATTGTCTTGCTAGCTGGCCACCCAGAGTCCCTCCAAACATCAAACCTTCTACTGAGCATCACCTGAAAATAAAATAAAAGAGGGGGTGAGTTTTCGAAAACTTAGTGTGTACAACCCTTATCAAACAAACATGCAACAGACAAATCATTTTGGGCCTAAGCCCAATTTAAATACGTTGGCCTTTGGGCCTTAGCCCATTTTGGCCTCAGTAAGGCCTGAACCCATGTCAATTTCTATATATCACATTTAACTGGGCCAAGACCTTTTCATAATCCAATCATGATGTATGTATGCAAATGCTTATATCCCCATCCAACCTGTACACCCCTTCTAACCAACACTTACTGTGGGGAGATACTCGACCCACCCATCCTTATTACAACCCGGTGTGGAACCAGTGCGGCCCCACTTAACAGTGTAGCACCGGTTACGACACTACTTAACAGTGCAGCAAAGCTGCTGGGTGGCTAAAATGCCTTCGGTGGATCCACAGTCGTCGAGCAACCATGCAATCCTTATACACTTCTTCCAATCATAAGCCCAACCCATATGCAACATAATAATGTATGGATGCAACATATATCATACATAGATCATACTCATAACACATAGGGGTATTTCAATAATTTCTACCCTACAGGGGTATTTTGGTAATTTTTTAGCAGTATGGGTCTTAATTACGAACTTTGGCCCGTCAACAAGTCCTCGTTGGGCAAAGTGAACAGACACTATACACCAGGTAGGATTTCAGAGAAGAGGAGGTGGGTCATTAAGACCGCTTAAGTACCAAGCTCTCCCTAGATCCAATCCTAGATATGCATATGCCCATTGCCACACTTTACCCTTATGACTTATCCACAGACGAATTTGATAAATTAGTTAAGTTTTATGCTGCTTAAGGATTTATTAGAAACTAAGCCTACAAGTCCATGACGAAACCCTAGCAAGTCTACAGGCTTCCATACATTTATATGGCCCATCAAGCCCAATCACATTTATACGACCCATTAGGCTCAATCACACTTATATGACCCATCAGGCCCAAATCCAATCCAAACCATTCAACAAATTTAATTAGCTCATCACATATTACCAAATTATCAACTTTTGCTTATTTGGGCTCATGAGCCCGTCGGGCCCATTTGGCCCATTCTGGCCTAGTTGGCTAAAATGTGACCAAGTCTATGAGATCTCTCATGGGGTCTCTGGTATTGTATCGAATACCCTCTTACGAGTGTTTGTGCACTCGCAAGACTACCGTATCCAAACTTTCAACTTTTCGGCATTTCGAAGCCGATCTACTGTGTGTGCAAAGTGTGTGTACACACCTGGTAAGCAAGCGTGATGCGATCTCTTTAGCCCCAAACCTACAATCGATATCACTCTTCGATTAATCGTATGTTTAATACATAACTTTTCCAAAAATTGAAGTCTCACCTTAACCTTACCTTGAACACCAATCCCTAATAGCTTTTCCTTGATCACGTATTCCCTAGATCAAACTGCAAAACACCTAAGGAGCAATTCGGCAGAGAGCTAAAATCTGAGATCCAATACTAATTCCCTACCAAAGCCGATTTGAAAGAGTGAGGGAGAAGAGTAATCGGTATTAACAATACTAGCCGAAAAAGAGATAAGGTACTTATACCAAAAGAGCAATCGGCCCAAGGGAGATTCTACTTTTCGGCATTTAAACTAATATGGTGAATAAGGTTTATTCGGCACAAATTAAAGAAGAAGAGTAGAATAAGGAATCGGCTAAGTGAAACAAAGAAAATTGTGTAGAAAAAGAATAGAAATCGGCACAAAAAAAAAAGAGTAAAATAAAAGGGGTTTTCAACTTTTTGGAAAAAGGGTTTCCGGTAACAGGGTGAAGGAAATTCAACATTAGCCTAGGATTCCAACTCAGCACATATTTATAGCCTATAGCCAAATTGCCTGACCCTCAATTCTCAATTCATCTCCATCACTTCCCCCTTCTCATCTCCTCGTTTTTCTCTCTGATAACTCCTCAATCTCTTTCCTAAATTTTCTCTCCTGAACACTCCCCTTAGAGTCCATCTTCATGCCACTTCCAACCTTCTAGAAGGCCCAAACTAAACTCTTAAAAATACTAAGCTAGGATTCGAACCTAGGATCTCCTCGCTAGCCACTAACGCTACCTCTCCACACCCTAAGTGGCGTCACTTAGTCATTCTACCACAAGGCTTTTTGATGCCATTGTTCCCTTATTTTTATTTAAAAGCCCAACTACTCACAACCCTGGTTCTTTTAATAATTAAATTAAAATTCCTCCACTATAAAACTCGAACCCAGAACTTCTCCAACACATCTAGACACTCCAAATTCATTAAACCCTTAAAGTCAACATATCATTTGTCATTTTCTTGCTCACTTAAAAATTTTATGAGACCTAAAGCCCAAAGCCCAATTCCTCTAGGGCCAAAATTTGGGGCGTTACAACTCTACCCCTTTAAAGAAATTTCGTTCTCAAAATTTCCAACTAACCATTAATCGTACTACTCAAGTCTCACCACTATGCTTTCGCTGTGCACTCTAATTCTAAAGCCAAAATAAACACTCGGTACACTATGGTAGGATACGTACCAGTATTCGCATCTAGAGTGTCTTCATCCCCTTGGCGACGTACTGCATAGACCAAAGCTGGCTGCCTTGCCTCAGTATGACTTGCACCTCTCTCTGGTGTTCCACGGCGGCGTTCATTACCATTTTCGCCCCTGGCCTGACCTAGACCCCTTAGCGGCTGTTGACCACCCCTCTGTGGTTGATCATTACTTCGACCCACAGCTTGACCCAAATCCGGCCTCCTAGGGCAATCTTTAACCTTATGCTTCATAGATCCGCAAGCCAAACAAGCTCTTATCCTCCTTCAGCACTCACCCAAACGACCTTTCCCGCAGGTAGCACAAATTCGCATCCCCGAATTAGCAGTAGGGGGTCCCGCTCTAACCGGCTCATTCACTCTGGTCCAACTGTAGGTCTTTGTCCAGCACTAGTAGACTCTGTATCCCTTTTATTCTTGCTCTTTTCTTTTTCCGAGTTTAAGCGCTCAGTGCGCTTTACCTCCTCTGCTATCTTCGCTTTCTCCACTAAAGTCGCAAAGTCTCACTCTCTCTACGAGGCTATCAGCACCCTGAGGCTATCCCTGAGGCCTTTCTCAAACCTTACGCAACGTTTATAGTCCATTTCCACCATCACCCTTACATATCGACTAAGGCGTAAAAACTCCGCCTCATATTCAGCCACAGACTTATCTCCTTCCGACAAGTTCAAAAACTCCTTCCTTCGAGCATCCATATAGCTTGCACCCACATATTTCCCTTGGAACATGAATTTGAATAAATCTCAAGTGATTCGCTCAGGTTGGGTGCCCTCTTTCACTGTTAGCCACCACTGGTAGGCTTCCTCCCTAAGTAGCGATACTGCCCCTTTTAACTTTTGCTCTGGTGTGCAGTCCAAATCATCCATTATCCTTTCAGTGGCCTTCATCTAGTACTCAGCTATGTTCGAAGCCACACCAGCCACACCCTTAAAGATCTCGGCTCCATTAGATCGAACTCGCTCTGAAATTGACCCACGACTTCCCATACCATTATTGGGCCCAGTGACCTTTTCCATAATCCTCGGCGTTGCTTGTGACAATGCTTCTTCTCCAGCGGCCTGATCATACGGCCCCGTCTCAGCCACAGGTGAGGCCGGAGCCTCTTCTACTCCAACATCGGGCATATGGCCCGATACGGACGAGTCAGCCCTAACATTCCCGCGTCCTTGGCGACGGCCTCTTGCACCTTTTCTAGCACTCATCGTGGATTCGCGTATCATCTGGATTAAAAATTTTATGAAGTTTTAGTTAGTTTAATAATTAAACTGATGTTTTATGAAAATATTTAAAGAGAAGATTATTTTCGAAAATCCTCTACAGTTTCAAGATCTTATGGGCTTCGGTTCCACTCTAACAAAATCATCTAAAGTAGCCCTCTAACTATCTACTGTATAACAATTTAAATAAGCTTAAAAATAAAAGAACTTACTTGGTTCGACGTCGGAGACTCGGTGTGCTGCTCAGCAAAATTTCCCTTAAAACGGTGTGATCCAAATTTTTTTTTTGTAGAAAGAAAAAGAAACCAAATAATAAGGCCCACTTCACAGCCCGAGTTTTGTAACCTAGGCTCTGATACCACTAAATGTAACACCCCAAATCTGGCCCGGACGTTACGACCGAATCTGGCGCATCATATTGAAGTGTTTTAGCGAAAACCGTGTTTTCATTGAAAACCCTTCTTAAAATAAAAGAAACCTTAACTACCTTTTTAAAAAAAACTCCTTTCAACCACTTGCTTAAAATATTTGATTTTATGAAAACATGCCATTTTGAAATATAGTTGCGGAAACGTAGAAGAGACATATTATAAATTAAGAAACCATACTCAACTTCTTATAATTACGTCACATAAAAATAATAATCCAAATAATAACAAAATGGAAGGCCTTATTATAATCCAGTCTGAAATCACTTAATAATCAGAAACTTATATGCTTTAAAATAAAAAAAATCTAAATTGTCTTACTAGCTGGCCACCTAGAGTCCCTCCAAACATCGAATCTTCTACTAAACATCACTTGAAAATAAAATAAAAGAGGGGGTGAGTTTTCGAAAACTTAGTGTGTACAACCCTCATCAAACAAACATGCAACAGACAAATCATTTTGGGCCTAAGCCCAATTCAAATACGGTGGCCTTTGGGCCTTAGCCCATTTTGGCCTCAGTAGGGCCTGAACCCATGTCAATTTCCACATATCACATTTAACTAGGCCAAGCCCTTTTCATAATCCAATCATGACGTTGTATGCAAATGCTTATATCCCCATCCAACCTGTACACCCCCTTCCAACCAACACTTACTGTGGGGAGATACTCGACCCACCCATCCTTATTACAACCCGGTGTGGAACCAGTGTGGCCCCATTTAACGGTGTAGCATAGCTGCTTATAAACAGTGTAGCACCGGTTACGACACTACTTAACGGTGCAGCAAAGCTGCTCTGTGGCTAAAAAGCCTTCGGTGGATCCACAGTTGTCGAGCAACCATGCGATCCTTATACACTTCTTCCAATCATAAGCCCAGCCCATATGCAACATAATAATGTATGGATACAGCATATATCGTACATAGATCATACTCATAACACATAGGGGTATTTCAATGATTTCTACCCTACAGGGGTATTTTGGTAATTTTTTAGCAGTATGGGTCTTAATTACGAACTTTGGCCCGTCAACAAGTCCTCATTGGGCAAAGTGAACAGACACTATGCACCAGGTAGGATTCCAGAGAAGAGGAGGTAGGTCATTAAGACCGCTTAAGTGCCAAGCTCTCCCTAGATCTAATCCTAGATATGCATATGCCCATTGCCACACTTTACCCTTATGACTTGTTCACAGATGAATTTGATAAATTAGTTAAGTTTTATGCTTCTTAAGGATTTATTAGAAACTAGGCCTACAAGTCCATGACAAAGCCCTAGCAAGTCCACAGGCTTCTATACATTCATATGGCCCATCAGACCCAATCACATTTATACGGCACATTAGGCTCAATCACACTTATATAACCCATCAGGCCCAAATCCAATCCAAAGCATTCAACAAACTTAATCAGCTCATCACATATTACCAAATTATCAACTTTTGCTTATTTGGGCTCATGGGCCCGTCGGACCCATTTGGCCCATTCTGGCCTAGTTGGCCAAAACGTGACCTAAGTCCATGAGATCTCTCATGGGGTCTCTGGTATTGTATCGAATACCATCTTACGAGTGTTCGTGCACTCGCAAGACTATCGTATCCAAACTTTTAGCTTTTCAGTATTTCGGCATTTTGGCTTTTCAGCATTTCAAAATTTGTCGATCTACTGTGTGTGCGAAGTGTGTGTACACACCTGGTAAGCAAGCGTGATGCGATCTCCTTAGCTCAAACCTACAATCGATATCATTCTTCGATTAATCGCATGTTTAATACCTAACTTTTTCAAAAACCGAAGCCTCACCTTAACCTTACCTTGAACACCAATCCCTAATAACTTTTCCTTGATCACGTATTCCCTAGATTAAACCGCAAAACACCTAAAGAGCAATTTGGCAGAGAGATAAAATCTGAGATCCAATACTAATTCCCTAATAAAGTCGATTAGAAAGAGTGAGGGAGAAGAGTAATCGGTATTAACAATACTAGCCGAAAAAGAGATAAGGTACTTACACCAAAAGAGCAATCGGCCCAAGGGAAATTCAGCTTTTCGGCTTTTAAACTAATATGGTGAATAAGTTTTATTAGAAACAAATTAAAAAAGAAGAGTAGAAGAAGAAATCAGCTAAGTGAAACAAAGAAAATTGTGTAGAGAAAGAATAAAAATCAGCACAAAGAAAAGAGAGTAAAACAAAAAGGGTTTTTGGCTTTTAGGGAAAAAAGTTTCCGATAATAGGGTGAAAGAAATTCGACATTAACCTAGGATCCCAACTCAGCACATATTTATAGCCTATAGTCAAATTGCCTGACCCTCAATTCCCAATTCAGCTCCATCACTTCCCCCTTCTCATCTCCTCGTTTTTTTCTCTGATAACTCCCCAATCTATTTCCTAAATTTTCTCTCTTGAACACTCCCCTTAGAGTCCATCTTCACGCCACTTCCAACCTTCTAGAAGGCTAAAACTAAACTCCTAAAAATACTAAGCTAGGATTCGAACCTAGGATCTCCTTGTTAGCCACTAACGCCACCTCCCCACACCTTAAGTGGAGTCACTTAGCCACTCCACCACAAGGTTTTTTAATGCCATTTTTCCTCTATTTTTATTTAAAAGCCCAACTACTCACAACCTTGGTTCTTTTAATAATTAAATTAAAATTCCTCCACCATAAAACTCGAACCCAGAACTTCTCCAACACACCTAGACACTCCAAATTCATTAAACCCTTAAAGCCAACATATCATTTGTCATTTTCTTGCTCACTTAAAAATTTTATGAGACCTAAAGCCCAAAGCTCAATTCCTCTAGGCCCAAAATTCAGGGCGTTACAGGCCGTGTGATCGACGAAGGCCAGGCCGTGCGCAAGACACTACTGTGTGATAGCTGGAGTGTGGCCATGTGGGCCACACGGGCTAGACCGAATTGGGCGTGTGGTAACTGGTCCAGGCTGTGTGATCCACACGGGTAAGGCCAATTTGGGCGTGTGGGCCCACATGGGTAACCCAAATGGGCGTGTGGGCCTATATTATTAAAATTTTCCATAGGGTCACACAGGTCATCCTAATTGACTGTGGGCCTACCGTGGGTTCGATAAATGCTATCTAACCCTACAACCAAATGATCTGTTATACTGAAATATGGTTACGAGCATGCCTATGTTTGTTTATTTGTTATCTGGTTATGAAAGCATGTTAAACATGATTTATTTGTTAATTCTGTATGCATGTTCTGTTACTGTGATTGGGGTGGGATAATATATATTGGAGGAAGTGTTCTGAAAGGCAGATTGTACCTAATATCTAGCAGTACAGCTGTATTATATCTAATATGTGCCGCATCGGTACAACGTAGTGTGTAGGGCTGAGTGGGTGTTTTAAACCCCACATAGTATGTAGGGATGGTCGGAGATGGTGTGTAGAGGATGGGGGTAGGATTCTGATATCTGATTTGCATATCTGTAACTGTATCTAGATCTGAAATGGGCTCAGGCCCAAATCTGTATCTGTATTTGACGTGGGCCCAGGCCCTATTGTGAATCTGTCTAATTTGTGATATTCTGTATGTGTACATGCTTAACTCTGCTGGGTTACACACTGAGTTTACGTAAACTCACCCCTTTTCTATTTGTCTGTATAGGTAACCCACAGTCTTAGGCAGATCGGTGCAGCGGAGTACTCGACAGTGACCACCTATTTTACTGTTTTATTTTGTGTTTGAGTTATTAAGTTTTGGCATTGAAGTTGTAATCTCTGGGACTCTGGACTCTTTTAGGATTTTGACGTTGGTTTTGGGTTTTTGGTTTTTTTTACTTATTTATAACTATGATGATTTTCTAAAATCTTGAACGGATTTTCTAGACACAATGTTTTTACAAGCTTCACTACAAACACGTTTTATCTCTAAATGATTAAAGGAAAGAAAGCTTTGAAATTAATAATAACTCTAAAGGCTAATGAACTGTAAAGGTTTTAACTTAACGACAATGGTTTGTCAACCCATTTCATGTGACACTTCCAGATTCGGCCATAACGTCTAGGCCGGGTCTGGGGTGTTACATTTCCCCTACTTTCTGACATAATAAAAATATATAAAACTTGTGTGTTAAAACTTATATAAATAGTTCTACCTGTATCATCTATTTATAATGAGAGATAGGAGAATCCTAGTTTAATAAAGGTTATACAAATAATATTTATTTAATAAAAACACTCCCTTATTCTGACTAGGAGAGTGATGGGCAACACACCCTAGTAGATATTACTAGGGTTGCCACCCTTCTCTCTTATGATGAGGGGATTTGGATCTCTCCTGTATTGGGTCTAATTATATGTACTTCATGAACTTTTAACCCATCACTTTATAATTTAATTTAATTTAGTCTAATAATTGTTTTCTATTTCTCAAAATAAATATTTTATTCTATTAATTAAATAAACTAAATTAATTTTCTAATCAAATAATTTTCTCAACTTAGTTCTAATTCTGTTAAAGTAATTACAACTTTACTGTAAAGGAATCTATGAGGAAATATATTTAATTTTCATAGCCAATAGATTCATAATGACTAATTAATTTAAATTTTATTTTCAAACTTCAATTATTTAATTATAATTAATTAAATAATAATTGAAAAACCTTAAATTAATTCTCAACTCATTTTTATACTTAGTAAAAAAATACATTCATTTGCGAATGCGACCATTTTCTCTAACTTTATCATTTCTATTCAGTTTTGCTCATTTGGTTCTACATGCAATTATTTCTAGTTTCAATGAGCTACCGGAGGGACCAATTAGACATATATAAGTAGGGCTCAAATAATTTATAATTAAGTTCCAGTTTTTTGCATATTAATTATAAACTTATTTAGTCACGAAGTAATTTCACTATAGTATCGTGACTGAACTCTCCCTAATTACATACCATTGCGAAAGCTACAAGGTCCTTATCCAATAGCCTTGTTATAAGTGTGTTACCCCCAAAAGATATTCTTAATCTCTTTGGGATAAATGCGTTCTCCCAATATGATCCTATTTTATCTCATGGCTAGGGGTGAGCGTTCTATCAAATCAAATTGAATCGAATGAAATTTTTTTGAGTTAATCGAGTTTACGAATCCTATTTTATCATCCTAACTCGATTTGAAATTTTCTCGAATCGAGTCGAGTGAGATGAAATTTGAATTAAATATATTTTTTCGAGTTAAATTAAAAAATGATTTTGGTGCTTTTTTATTTTTATGTAATCTTTTTTTTTAATATTTTTCTTTAAATTTTTTTAAAATGATCATACAAAGAAAAATTGAAGTGAACAAATAAAAGCATCTGACTAAAAAAGAATAAGAGGATTTTGATTTTTAGGGGTAAAGGGGGAGAAAAAAAGATTTTTGGGAGTAAAAGGGGGATAAGAAATTTGTAGGGGATTTCATTTTAGGGGTAAAAGGGGAGGGAAAGTAAAAAAAATGAAGAGAAAGGGAAAGTAAAAAGAAAATTGAAGAGAAGAGTTGGGGTTAGTAATCGAGGGGTAGTTTAATATTCGATTTATTCGAGTTATTTGAATTCGAAAATTCAACTTGATTCGAACTCGAAATTCAAAAAAAAAATAGAGTTGACTTGATTGACTCGATTAACTCGATTCGAATAATTCAAAATTTAAGTTTTTTTCGATTTTTTGAGTCGAATTGAATTTTGCTCATCCCTATTCATGGCACCCATTACATCTTCTTTCATGAAAATTTAATTATTATCAAATAGTAATTAAGTTATTTATCATAGAGACAAATATTAACCCAATTACATATTCTTTCATGAAAATCAATTACTATCAATTATTGTTTGTTCAGTCAGTCACATCTATGTCTTTATCATTTGAGAGTTATCCGCACTGATGCTCAAGACAAAACATCTCCCCAATTAGACTTGATAGACAACATATTAGTCTTTAAATCGATTTGCTCATTTTCAATTAGACTAAGAACATGTTTATTAGATTTATCTACTAATACAAGTTGTGTTTTCATATTACAATTCGACCATATAATACCGCTTAGTATTAGTTAAACGTTATATAACCAGTGAGCCAATATTTACTTCCATTTTGCTTTGCATGCCAAAACATTGATAACAATATACAAAGGGTATTAATGTAATTAATAAATATTTTTATTAAACCAATTTGTTCGAAAAATACAAGTATACAAAACAAATATACTATACTTAAGGCACTAGATCCAACATGGCTAGGCATAAGTGTATGAAGTTTGAGTTACACAATCAACTTGATCTTTAATAGCTTATTTGATGATTTCTTTAAGTTGATATGTAGTGACAACTTCATGAATTGTCAAGTAAGAGTCATTAGCAACTCCTGCATTGGATTATTTAATAACCTTCTCTTGTAGATTATCATGTTGGACTTCTTCTTCATTTATTGGCCTCTTCCTAGTAATAGCAATAAGTCTTCCTATCTTAAAAGCAATATGGTTAAGACTCTCCATGATCTTTGCTAGAGACACCACTTGTTCTTCCAAAGACTAGGTGAATCACTCCAAATTTTTGTTTGAGGGGAGATGTTGGAATGAAATTACCGCTTGATTGACTATCTTTCTCCTTGAATGATAATTGACAAGCTACCCTTGATCTACGAGTAAAAACTTCTTCTAAGTCAAGAGTTGATGAATAAACATCATAAAGTGGATTTTCATTAAGCATTAAAGAAGTATGATCGAATAATCTAAAAAGGCTTTCATCTTCTACCTAGTGCCACAAGGATGAAAATGGACATTAATGCTTAACGATAAATGTCAAATGGGTTACAAGATTAGCTCGAGCTAGCTTGCGAGCTGGTTTGTTGTTGATGATCTTCTTAGAAGCTCTTGCAAATTTGAACTTTGACTTCTGGATTGAAGAGATGAAAGGTAAATATTGTCCCACCGAGCATGCTAGAAATTTGTACACACAAGTTTCAAGTCGAAATAGGACTTGAAAATTTAGAGCAAATCAAAGAAATTCTATATATAAAATTATGAGTTATGGTCTCTTTATATTTTTTCATTACAAAGAAAATTTATTTGATTCTTTTCTTTGGTGGAGCTTCGATCCAAAGGTCATTTAAACTTGATCTTGGTAGCATACAGTTCATTTCAAGTATCATGGTGCCTTTCTCTTGAAACAAGTTTAAAACTCCTTTGTTCAATTGAATAAAATCGAAAGGTAGCTTTCTTCATAAATAGGTTTTAACTTCCTATCTTCAGTTGAACAAGATTAGAAAGCATCTTTTTTTAGAACTAATATGATATTCTTCAAAATTTCTTGAGATTTTGGAGAGAGTTTCAAGTCTGCAAAATATTCCCTTTAGAGAACTTCTGGAGTTTTGAACTTGTGAATGTGTAGAAGTGTTAATTCTTCAAGTAAAAAAGAGTTTTATGGAATATAAACTATTTATTTAAGTGATCCACAAATATTAAACTCTTTTGTTTATTATTTATCTTATATAAATTTAATTAATTAGAGATAGAATAATTATTTAACATTATAACTTAATTAATTAAATTTAATTAGTGATAATATGAAAGTTTTATTATTTACCTGTTAATTAATTTAAATTAATTAGAATAAAATAATTATTATACAATATGTGATGTTATCATTTTAACCTATGATATTTTCGAGTTGACACGTTACCTTTGTAATTAGTTCAAAATTTTCTTCATCTATAGTATTATAGAATATGAATTAAAATATATAGTATCTAATACAAAATGTTTTATAAGCTATTTATTATTTTTAGGGGTGATATCTATTCAGTTCGATTGAGTCTTTTAGATTTTTTAAACCGTCCATCATAATTCGGTTTGACTTAATTCAATTCTCGGTTTTTTCATATAATTTTTTTGTTTTGATTTTTTTAAAATTATTTTGATAAAATGAGATTTATTTTATAGCTTTTGAATATTATTTGATAAAATTTCAAAAACCTTTTTCATAAATATTTCTAAAAATCAATAATATTTAAAAAAACTTAAATTATTTTCATTATTTTAAATATAAAATATTTATTTTATATAATAAAAAGTTAAAATTAATTTTATTTAAATAAAAAAATAACTCAATTTGATTTAAAATAATCACAATTTTTAAATTTATATTTTATAGTCCATCCAAATATATAGTTGGATTTGATTTTTTTCTCATCCCTAATTATTTTTGGTGACTAACCTTTTTGAATTTTGAAAGGGAGTTGATGGAAACTTACAATAAGTATCGTACAGTAGAAGACATCTCGATACAAGAGATTGTCAAAGTGACAACAGTTGATTAGAACAACGTGTGCTTTGAATAGACCACGTTTCCTAATTGTGGTCCCGCAGAGCAGAATATGTAAATATCAATAAGGTCCCATCACGTGACAGTTTTTGGTTTAATTCTTGTCCCATCTTCAACAAGTGTTTTCTTTTCGTCTAACACATCAATGAAAATATCTATTTTTAACCTAAAAAATCCATGTATTCACATTACACTAATCGTTTCAACTATTAAATTAATGAACTCCTCTTGCCACTAAATCACAGCATCAATGAGTTGCAAAAGCACAAATTATTTATTACTACTATTTTTTTTATCGGGTTTTGATGGGTGGTGGGATACGGTGCAGTGCATTTAGTTTACTTTTTATTTTATGCTACAATATCGTTATAGTATTTAATTTCATCGTCACTGCTATTTTTACACTAACAGTAAGTAAATACACCGCTCATCCAAACTCACCCTTAATCTATCAGTCCAAACGAATGAAATTACTCTTTAACTCAAAGCAATAATTTTTTTTAAGACTAATTTATATTTCATGATTAGTTCTCAATAATATCTTTAAAATTTAAAATTAAATTATTTTTAAGAGTACAATATATTTTACCTTTATTTATTAATTTAATCAATAATTTATATAAAAAATAGAAAACAAATTAATTATGTAATATTTGTTGAAATGATAAATTGACAAGAGTTGTTTTGCTGCGCTAAACAAGGCACTAGAATGCAAGGTGGCCAACTACTAAAAAACAACGGGCCACAATGACATGTGCATTTTTACAAACTTAATGCGGGAGATCCCATCTTTGCCATGTTCATAGTCATAGTCTCGTTGCCATAGCTATGCATAAATTTGGAAACTTCTTTGGTTGCAAAGTTTGCCACATTTAGCTTACCTTGACCGTTTGTGCTTATGCTACAACCCAGGATTATCCAATGCTAAAGCTATATTTTGAATATAATTTTTGTTTTTAGGGTAAACTGTTACCATCGTCCATTACAATCACGGCGGAATTCTACAACTTAGTGTTCCTCTAGCAACCAATGAAGCAACGTGATATTGAACTTATTTAGTCCTTATCTCATCTGGAAAACCTTGCTAAATCGACAGTGGATCTCATTAAGTCAACTACCCTTAAAGACATAGGTTTGTATATTGAAAACACCTTGTTCAGAAGGAATGTCTTGCCTTGTATTATCAAAGGAATGTTTCTTCCATGCTCT
Organism: Gossypium anomalum; assembly: GCA_025698475.1. Taxonomy (NCBI): domain Eukaryota; kingdom Viridiplantae; phylum Streptophyta; class Magnoliopsida; order Malvales; family Malvaceae; genus Gossypium; species Gossypium anomalum. The sequence continues at coordinate 50,702,930 of CM046963.1, forward strand.
ACACATGGATCTTATCAGATCACAGCAAGGCCAACTTTGAAGACAATTTATAAAAAATAAAACCCTGCGTAGCCTTCAACCACACATGTAGGAGATCCCATGACTCAACAGCTTACTAGAAGCATCTTGACATCTATATCCTTGTGGACTACATTGGGAACCTATAAATATTTCTCACCAATCAAGAAATGGGAAAGACTTCCACTACTGTTACTCAACGTAGTTTCCCCCAAGACTTCATGTTCCTTCCCTAACACATTACAAAGCCATCCATTGTGAAGTCATCAACCACATAACCCATGTTTATATTTATATGACCAAAAAACTCATAATGAATATAGAAAATTGTAAAATCATACATGTTCATGAGCACCTTTATATATTTCATAACATAATTATAAGATTTTGAATGGAAAAGAAAGAAATACATTAAGCTCAAACATGTATTCTAATAGAGATTGCATGCTTCATTAAACTTGAATTTCTTTTTTATCCTTCCATTATTTAATCTGAATGGACCCACAATAGGTTCAAATTGTGAAAACTAATCTGTGATGTTGTCCATCATGTGATATGTTGGCCCATCGAGAAGATGCAAATTAATGTTATTGGTTGATGACAAAAATTCTACCCAATTTGTCTATTATAATTGTGATGGTAGCGCGACTCAGTTTTGGGCAATTGGCAACTTGGCTTTACAATAATATTTTTGCCAATTGTGGTTTCTTTAGTTGTAAATCATACACTCAGAATTCACTATTTTAACAAACAAATGAATAACGTAGCTTTTAGTACGCACAACAAGTGGACAATAACAAATTATGGACATTTCCATCATGCCGTAGCGTAGACGAATGCTTGTCTTTACTGCTACTCTATTATGTTACTTGTACAGCTTAATTTTGGCCCGCACTAAAATAAACCCAAAACAAACCTAAATTAATACCCAATTACAAAACCCAAAATCAAATCAGATTTAATACCCAATTACAAAACCCAAAGCCTAAAACAAACCTAAACCCAACTAAACTAAACCTAACCCAAAACCTATCAACCCAATTAAAACCCAAACAAAACAGTCCAAACCAAGCCTGATCTAACCGTAGCACAAAGTTAACAGAAAAAAACAAAAATAGCAAAACCCTATGTGTGCTGCACCTAGGGTCTTTTGACCAGCAGCTTCAGCATCGCCATTGCTGCCATCGCCCTTGTCACGTCGCCACTTGCACCACCACTTGCAAAGCATCAATGAGAAAAGACAGCAAACACAAAAAAATAAAAGAAAATCGTATAAAAATGGCTATATAAAGCCAAGCAAAACTGAATGTAACTCTCTCTGAATTTTTTGGGAATAGAAAAAAGCAGTGATTCAAATCATTCATACAATAGAAGAAAATCAGATAGTTGAAGAGAAAAATCAAAATACAAACGAACTAAGGTCATTGCTCTTATATATATTTTTCTTTATTTTCCTACTTCGAAACTATATACCCATAGTTCTATATATATATATATATATATTTAGAAAAAATAGTTTATATGTATATAAATATAATAAATAAATAAAAAGAAAAAAAATACCTTCTTTTTGTTCCGGCCGCCGTGCACGGCAGCGGATGGCGGTGGTTCGGTGATCGAACCCATGACCGAAAATTGGAAGGAGGGAAGGGGTGTTGAGAGCTTTTTTTCTTTTTTTTTTTTTGGGGTTGGGAGGATGAAATGATTTTTTTCAAAAAAAATTGACTTATATAGGCCCCCAAAACGACGTCGTTTTGGGACTGGCCTCAAATGCCCAAAACGACGTCGTTTTGGGACTGGCCTCAAATGCCCAAAACGACGTCGTTTTACCAATGACCCGATTCGACTTGACCCACCCGGCCTAGGATCTGCGTGTTTTTAAGCGGAAGAGTTATTTGCACTTTTGGCCCTTCCGCTTTTTTTATAGTTTTGCAATTAAGTTTTTTTTTAATTTTAATTTTTGCCCTTTAATTTGTTTCGTTTCCAATTTAGTCCACTTCGAAGCTGTGCATTTTGGAGGGAAGGAAAAATTTCCCTTTTGGTCCCTCCTTATTATTCGCGCGTTCAATGTGGTTCTTTTTTTATTTATTTCGGATTTGCCCCCAATTTCTGTTTTGAGTTCAATTTTAGTCCTTTTTTTAATTATTTTTGCTATTTTATTAGTAAAATTAATTAATTAATAATTATTATTATTAACATATTATTATTCTTATTAATGTATTATTATTACTATTATTATTATATTTCTATTTATATTTATTTGCCTAATTTTTTATACATTTATTTTATTATATCGTTTATTATTTATTTATTTCCTTTTCTATAATTTTAAAACTTTTTTATATTATTATTATCATCATCATTATTATTGATGTTATGATTTTTTATTTGTTTTACACTATATTTATTTATTTATTTGTTTAATATTAGTTGTTTTAGTTTCAAATTTTTTTTACTTATTATTTTTGTTTTTATTTTGACTCGTTTATGTTATTTTATTTTCATCTTTACTATTGTTATTCATATTAATGCCTTTATTATTATTATTATTATTTTTATTTAATGCCTTTTTATTATTATTATTTTTATTCATATTAGTGCCATTGTTTATTCTTTTACATTTTACTACAAAATTATGTTACATTTTACCCGATACACAAATCGTGTTTTTTAAAATAAGCAATATTTCATATTTTGAGATTCGATAAATCGTTCCCTAACTTACGGGATTTTGACTTTCTCGATAAGTCTAAATACCCAAACATTTTCAAAGCATTAATTTTTAAATATTCTCGGGAATTAAGAAAAATTGTATTCTAAACTTACGGAATATGATTTCTTTCTAAAATCGAGATAATCGAAAATTTTTTAAAATTAATAAATTTTCAACGTTTATTCTCTTTTCGAGGATTTAAGGCATTGTGTCCTAACTTACGGGGCGTAATCCTTTTCCTTGGTTAACGTGAAATATACTTTTTTTTTGTAAAAATTCAATTAAACAATGTTTAACAAAAAGATCATATTTTTAAAAATTTTCATCAAATTTTTAATTTTCGACACTAAAAACACCAAGTAATCAACTAGGTACCAATTTTGGGCGTATCGAGGGTGCTAATCCTTCCTCGTGCGTAACTGACTCTCGAACCCGTTTTCTGAATTTCGTAGACCAAAATCATCGTTTTAGTAAAGTTAAACTTTTATTAAAATGATTGAATTTCGAGGTGATCCGATCATGCCTAAATAAAAAGGATTGGTGGCGACTCCCATGTTCGTTTTCTTTTTCAAAATCAAAGTCGATCCCTTTTTTCAAAAAAATAGTTTCGACATTACTAATGAGTATTTATTTCAAATTATTATATAAACAAATTTAAATGATTTTTTAATGATGTTAATAATTTATCAGAATTTTAACATTCAAAAAAAGAGAAATTGAAATTTTAAAAATAAAAGTAAATGGATTAAATTCTAAATATACCAAGAATGGATGAAACCAACTAAAAAAGAAAGTCAATTTTCCTCTCATAAAAGAAAAAGAAAATATTTGAATAAGAATTTACCGTTTAGTATAATATAATGCTATGGACCAAAATGAAAGTCAAGCTTCGGTCAGAAAACAATCGCCATTTAAAATTCTATTTATTTCAGTTGTGTTTTTAATTTCTTTGTAAACGCTGCATTTTTACTTTTGTTTAATAATATGGTGCATTTTGGGGTAAGGTGGGGTGCTAGGGGTATAAGGACCGTTTAATGAAACGATGAGTTTTGTCTTATTATGAAAACTGTTATAATTCGTTTTTTCCTTTTTTTAGCCACCAATAAGGCAAAGAGGGTGGTTATGAAATTTGGAATTGGCTTTTCTCTTCAATCTGTCTTTTTCTTTCCTGTGCTTTCTTTCTCTCTTCCTCTCTTTTTTTTTCCTTTCTATCATTCTTATCATTTTCTGCTTAAGTTCTTCAACTATAACAAAGGTATCAAAGCCACCATGATTCTGATGGCCGGTGATGGAGTCACAAAAAGGTTACAAAAAGATGTAGGGGTGATACAACAGGAACTTTCTCACCTACAAACAAACTTAGCACAAGTTGATGCTCGAGTTGATTCTCATCTCAAAGAGTTTTATGAAGACTTTAAGGTGGAGATTCAAAGTGAGCTTCAAACTCTTTTTGAACAATACATGTGGTGGGTGCCAGTAGCTACTACTAGGTCAACGTTAGATAAAGGCCAATGGATAATGGGAAGTACACCTTCAGGAGTTCCATTAAAGGACTCACTAGTGTTATTTCTCATAATAAACGCTAGACATACAGGCTTCTTTTCAAGGTCTAATACTCAGAATTCAGTAAGGAGAACCTTCAAGTTTGAGTGTCCACATTTTTTAAGGACTGGTAGACCAATTTCATGACCAATTTGTGAGTATCAACTCCTTTTACTTGACAACTATGCCTTAAGCATATTCACAAGCAACCTTAAGGCAGAAATATGTTAGTATCTAAGGTTGTATAAGCCCTAGACACTTGTGGAATGACACTTGTTAGCTAGACAAGTAGAAGACATTGTGCTGAGTATTTTTAATAAGCTTATGATAGTTGGGGGAAGTGGAGGGTACTCTTAAACCCTATTCCCTAATACTAAACCTTCTAGGAATATTCCAGTCTCTCAAGGGTCTTTACCAGCTCCTAGTGGTTAGAAAATTACTTTTAGTGGTCAGCAAGTTCCCACCATGTCACAGTCTCAAGCTAAAATAGATGACAAAAGAAAGAAAGGTTTATGGTTCTAGTGTTCTTTAAAATATACACCGAGACATAAATGTGTGAAGTCTCAGCTTTATCAGCTTGTTGTAAAGCCTCAAGTTGATCTAGGGAAGGAAACTAATACTCAACCAGTGGAGGAATTTTAGGATTGCCCTGAACAACTGGAGAATATGGACTTAGACATTGAGACTAATACTCCAGTTCTCTCTCTACATGCTTTGTAAGGATCATAGGAACACAATACAATGAGACTGTCAGCTAAGATTAGGTAGGTTGATGTGATCATCTTCGTAGATTCTGGTAGCACACATAACTTTGTGGACCCCAGAATAGTAAAAATGGGTAATTTACCAGTTGAGCAAGCAAACCAAATAAAGATTTTGATAACCAATGGGGGAAGTCTATATATTAAAGGGTTGTGCAGAGTTGTTGAAGGGAAGGCACAAATCCATAAGTTTGTTATTGACTTATTAGTTCTATCAGTTAAAGGATGCAATATGGTGCTGGGAATACAGTGGCTCATTTCCTTAAGATCTATTGTATGGAATTTTGGGTCTCTTACCATGAGATTCGAGTATGAGGGTCAAAGTTGTTTACTTTAGGGTATTCAACGGGGTAACTTACAATTATTCACTTATTATTAGTTGTCCAAATGTTTGTATATATTAGCACATGGACCATGTCCTACGGTTCTGACCTATGATCAATAGACTAAGTTGAAAATGTCATCTACACTTGCTAAGGAAGATTTATAACTACTAAAGGAGTACAATGATGTGTTCAGAGTACTAGATGGTCTACCTCTTGCTAGGTTACAAGATCATAAAATACCCTTTCAAGATGAAACCAATGTCGTAAATGTGAGACCCTACAGACACCTTTCATTCTAGAAAACAAAAATCGAGAGGCTTATCCAAGATATGCTACAAGTTGGAATTATAAGAGACAATAACAACCCTTTCTCTTCACCTATTGTAATGGTCAAGAAGAAATATGGGAGTTGGCATTTATGCATGGACAATTAACAGCTTAACCAACTCACAATTAAGGATAGGTTCCCCATACCTTATTATAGAAAAGTTGTTAGATAAATTGGGCTAGACCTTCTTCTTTTCCAAGCTGGACTTAAGATTGAGCTATCACCAAATAAGAATGTGAGAAGGTGACATGTTCAAAAAGAATTTTAAAACTCACAAGGGGCATTATGATTATTTGGTTATGCCTTTTGACTTAACCAATGCGCCATCAAGTTTTAAAGCTTTGATGAATGCTATCTTTAAGGGGCTTTTAAGGAAATCAATCTTGCTGTTTTTTGATGATATATTAGTATACTCTAGCAGTTGGATTGAGCATTTAATTCACTTGAGGGAGGTGTTACAGCTTTTGAGAGACAATCATCTATTTTCTAAACAAACCAAATGCACCTTTGGTACTCACCAAATTGAGTATCTTAGCCACATTATATCTATAGGAACAGTGACTATGGATGCTACAAAAGTAGAAGGAGTTTCAACTTTGCCCACTCCTAAATCTATAAAAAAGATGAGGGGATTTCTTGGCTTATCTAGTTACTACATGAGATTTATAAGAAACTATAGGATAATGGCTAGACCTTTGACCAATTTACTTAAGAAGAACACTCATTAGAATTGGGCTGAAACTGAACAAGCAGCTTTTGAATTGTTGAAGCAACCAGTCTGTCAAACACTAGTCTTCTGTCTACCAAACTTCAATGAGGAATTTTGTATCGACATTGATACCTGTGGTCAAGGGTTAGGGGCAGTATTGCATCAAAAGGGCAGGCCAGTGGCATTTTTTAGCAAGGCATTAGGAATTAGACACTAAGCACTTTCCATTTATGACAAGAAAATACTTGTAGTCTTAATGGCAGTTTAGAAATGGCATACTTACTTGGTTGGAAGGAGATTCCAGATAAGAATAGACCATTAAAGTTTGAAGTTTTTACCTTATTGACAAGCAATCACTCCATTTCAGCAAAAATAGGTAGTTAAAATATTAGGGGTATGATTACTATATCACATACAAGAACGATACACAAAACTTGGTTGTTGATGCCTTATCTAGGAAGTCCTAGGAACTTGAAGAAAAGTTGATACAATGTATTAAAAGTATTTCGTGGTTAGATTTATGGGAGAGAGTGATAGAGTTTGTTTTTGTAATGACCCGAAGTTTACGAGTATCGAAAAAGTGTATTTTCGAGTCACTGTTTTCGTAAAACGGATTCTTAAATATTAATTAAAAATATTTACGAAGTTAGTTGTGAGGTTAATTAGATTTTGGCTAGGTGAATTAGCTTGAATTAAGATTAATTTAGTAAAAGGACTAGATTGAATATAGGGTAAAACTTGAACAATAGAATCAAGAAAAGTTGAAGGACTAAATTAGCAAATAAACCATAAGGGATATGAGAGACAAATGTATGGAAAATATTATTCCATGTGTATGTATAATAACATATGTTTATACTTAATACTTAAGTATAATATATTAATATATTAATATAATAATATAATAAAATAATATAATAAAACATAAATAAACTAAAGTAAATAAAACAAAGAAAAAGAGAAATAAAGAAACAAAACAAAAAAAAAAGGGGGGAGAAAGAAAGAAAAGAAAGAAAAAAAGGAAGTTAGGGATTTTAAGGTTTCAAGCTTAAGTGGTAAGTCAATTTAATCCATTTTCTTGTAATTTTGATGTTTTTGGAATCCTAGAACAAAATAGTACTTGGTTTATGTGGAAATTTTGAAAGTTAGTTGATTTTTAGATGTGGTTTATATTGAACTAATTAAAGAATTAGGGTTTGAATTGATAAAATTTCAAGTTAGAATTGAGAAAAAGATTAAATTGCAAAACGAATTATAAGTTTTATGTAGTAGGGACTAAATTGAAAGAATTTCAAAATTAAGGTTTTATGGTGAAATTAGGGAGTTGAAATTAGATTAAAGTGGAAATTGAATTGAGATATGGAATTAGTTTTGTAAGAAAATAGTTAGTTTGATTTAAGGACTAAATTGGAATTAAAGAAAAAGTTGTATATAAATTGAAATATTCAATGTTAAATTGTAGTGTATTGATAAATTTTAATTATTTCGATTTCCGTATCTAACATTGAGCGGAAGACCTCGGCTAAGAAAGGAAAGGAAAAAGTTAATGAGGATTAGTTCAAAAAATACGGTTTGTATTTCTATAATCTGAATTTAATAATTATTTAATGTATTTATTAATGATTTGTATGATAAGTGAAAATTTAGGTAAGTGTTGATATTGTGGTATTGAATTGAATTGTGAGTATGTGTGAATATTTGAATTGGAATTGTGAATTTGTATGGATTATTGAATTGAAATGTGTAATGATTGAAAAATTGAAAGTGAATTGAATACCGTATTAACAATGTCGGGCTAAGTCAGATATAGTTGGCATGTCATAGGATTGGAAATGTTCAGGGATACTTCGACTTCGAGTCGATGAGGCACTATGTGTCGTATTATTATTGCTTTAGCTAAATTCGATGAGGTACTGAGTACCGTATTGTTTTACTTCGACATGGCCGATGAGGCACTAAGTGTCGTACTGGTGTGTTTGGGTTGGATCCATGTATTCGTCGGAGTCCGAGTCGTGTTAATAGGGATTTATGAATGAATTGATCAAATGATTGACATTGAATGATATTGAATAAGAAATGAATATTCATATTGAAACTGAAATTGAGAAATTTATTGTGAAATGCTATTGAATAGCAATTGTGAGATTGAAAGAGAGATATGATGATTGAAGTCATATGGATGATGAGTTTTATGAAATTGATTATTTTTTGAATGATTATTATTATGTATGATTATGTATATAAATATTATAAATATTTGCATAATAAATATTCAGATTATAGAAATACCATTGAGTGTATACTCAGCGTACGGTTTGTTTCTGTGCGCAGGTTAAGTTAAAGTTCAATCATTGAATCAGCATCCAAAGTCGATCCCGAACTCAGAACACGTGGTGAAGTATTTTTACTTTTGAAAGTGGCATGTACCTAGGTTGTCTTTTGATGTCATTTTGAGATGTGATTATTAATGGTGTGTAAAATGATATTGGTTGATTTATATATATACACATATGTCTCATGATATAGCCATTTATCTGGTTTAGTTTGAATTGGTTGAATGGTATTTAAATGAATTGATTAGATAATTATGATAGATATCTATGAACATACATGAGTTAGATCATTATAATGATAGTTCTGACATATTTTAGATGTATTTAATATGTTTTGGACTGGTTGAAAGATTGGATTTTGAGTTACTTGTTGCTCAAGGTTTGCAGGTTTGGTATACTTGTTGTATAAGGCTTATTTTGAGTCCACACGACCTAGAACACGGGTGTGTGGCCAGACCGTGTGAGACACCCGACTTACATATGGGCGTGTGGTTAGGCCGTGTGTCCCTTGCACCTTAAAAATGCAAAATAGAATGCTTAGGAAATTGTACACGGGCAGAGACACGGGCGTGTGTCTCGGCCATGCTAGGCACACGGGCTCTACATACGGGCATGTGGCTGGCCGTGTGGCCTAAGTCAGAGAGTTACACGGGCTCTACACACGGTCTTAAGCACAGGTGTGTTTAGGGTCACACGAGCGTGTCCCTGAACCACACGGGCATGTGAGCCCTACACCTAGGAAAAATATTGAAATTTCATGAAAAATTCTCTAAGTTTTTGATTAAGTCCTGATTAGTTTCGAACATGTGTTTTGGGCCTTGAGAGCTCATTAAAGGAACATTGTAATTAAATTGTGATGTATATGTTAAACATATATGTGATTGCTCATTTTTATTCTGAACTATTTGATAATGCCTCGTAATCCTGTTCTAGCGACAGATAAGGGTTAAGGAGTGTTACATTTAGTGGTATCAGAGCTATTCAAGTTTAGCTGATTCTCGGGCTAAATCGGGCTTAAAATTGAGCCTAGAGGTATATTGCATAATTGGGTCGAAATTGAGTCAGGATTGGGTGCTGATATATGTTTGTTTCTATTTTATTGTGAAAATGTCAGATGAATATATAGATGATACAGATCAAGAAATGTATAGTGAGGATGATGAATCTCGAGAATTAGATGAAACCGAATCAACAACACCCAGTGTAAACCCAATGGGAAATCAACCGCCTAATGTCAGAAAAGGAAATGTAGGAGAAAGAGATAATTCTAAATTGCTTAGAGTAATAGCTAATGCTCTCCAAAGAGTAGTAGAAACTGCCATTGCAACAACATCTGCTCCTACAACTCGTCGAGCACTAATTAAAGAACTGCGCAAGTATGGTGCCACTGAATTTTAGGGCTTGAAATGGGTTGATCCCTCCACTGCTGAAAATTGGATAGAATCAACAAAAGGGATTTTGAAACAACTTGAATGCACTCCCCGGGAAAGTTTAATGTGTGCTGTTTCTTTGTTACAAGGGGAAGCTTATGTATGGTGGGAATCGATAACCCAATATGTGCCAGAAGAACAGGTAAACTGGGATTTCTTCCAAAGAGAATTTCAGAAGAAATATGTGGGTGAGCTATATATTACAGACAAAAAACAAGAGTTCTTGATGCTTAAACAATGAGATATGTCGATAGTCAAATATGAACGAGAATTTTGAAGACTTAGTAGATATGCTGTGGAATATGTGCCAACTGAAGCTGATAGTTGTAAGAGATTTTTAAGAGGTTTATGTGATGAACTACGAGTACAGTTGGTATCCCTCAGAATTACAAAATTTACATATCTAGGCGAGAGAGCAAAGATGGTTGAGCAGGTACTGGGTCTTGATAAAAAGCCCAAAAATACTCGTCCGTTTGGGAAATGTCCTGGAGCCACTAGTTTAAATCCGCAGCCCAAAAGATCCAAAGAATCTCGGGGCAGTGGGAGATTTGGTTCTAGGTCAGACAAAAGTGATAAAAATAGTGGAAAGCAGACGACATTTTTTACTAGTAGCATTAGAGGCCCATCTCGGAATACAGTACTTCCAGAATGTGAACATTGTGGAAATAGACATCGGGGTGAGTGTTAGAAACTGACTAGGGGTTGTTTTCGTTGTGGGTCTACCTATCACTTTGTTGAAGATTGTCTGGAAAATAAAAATGCTGTACCAGTTACATCACAGAGATCCGAATCTGTTCCAGAGGTCGAGGATCAGGCCGAGGTGGTTCAGTTATTAAAGGAGGTGCTAGAAGAGGAAGTGATATTGCCACCCAACAATCAGAAGCTAGAGTACCAGCACTAGCATATGTGGTACGAACTCATGAAGAGGGGAATGCAAACAATGTGGTAACAGGTATATTTTTATTGTATTCAGAACCTGTTTATGTTTTAGTAGATCCGGGATCATCACGCTCATATGTTAATACAAAACTGGTTGAATTGGGAAATTTAAAAACTGAAATGTCTAAAGTATCCATAGTAGTGTCTAGTCCATTGGGGCAAACTATCTTTATGAATCAAGTGTGTAGGACATGCCCATTAATGATACAGGATAAAATTTTCTCTGTTGATTTGTTAATAATGCCATTTGGTGACTTTGATATAATCTTGGGAATGAATTGACTATCTGAGCACAGGGTGATTTTGGACTGCTGTAAAAAGAAGTTCACTGTTCAGAATGAGAGTGGTGATAAGATTGAAGTTAATGGTATTCGAAGCAGCGGGCCAGCTCGTATTATTTCAGACATTCAAGCTAATAAATTACTTCATCAGGGTTGTGCAGCTTTCTTGGCTTATATTATTAATTCAGATACTATTGGAAGCCAATGCAGTAAAATTCGGACAGTTTGTCAATTTCCTAATGTTTTTCCCGAAAAGTTACCGGGATTACTACCTGATAGGGAAGTTGAGTTCGCAATTGAAGTTTATTCAGGTACAGCTCCGATATCAATACCCCCATATCATATGTCTCCTACAGAATTAAAAGAATTGCAAGTGCAGTTGCAAGATTTACTGGACCATGGATTTATACATCCGAGTATTTCACCGTGGGGAGCTCTAGTGCTGTTTGTTAAAAGAAAGATGGTTCAATGAGGTTATGTATTGATTATCGACAACTAAACAAGGTGATAATCAAGAATAAATATCCGTTACCTCGTATTGATGATTTATTTGACCAATTGAAAGGAGCTTCTGTGTTTTCAAAGATTGATTTAAGATCGGGCTACTACCAGTAGAAGGTAAAGGAAAATGATGTACCGAAGACAACATTCTGAATAAGGTATGGGTATTATGAATTTTTGGTGATGCCATTTGGCTTGAAAAATGCCCCAGCTGCTTTTATGGATCTTATGAATCGTATCTTTCAACCTTATTTGGACCAGTTTGTGGTGGTTTTTATTGATGATATTCTGGTTTATTCGAAGTCTGAATCTGAACATGAGCAACATCTTAGAATTGTTTTGCAAATATTACGAGAGAAGCAGTTGTATGGGAAATTGAGTAAATGTGAATTTTGGTTGTCCGAGGTTGTATTTCTGGGACATGTGGTATCGGCAGAAGGAATCAGAGTTGATCTGAAGAAGGTTGAAGCCATTGTTCAGTGGAAAGCACTGAAAAATGTGTCAGAGGTACGTAGTTTTCTGGGTTTGGTTGGTTATTACCAAAGATTTGTGAATGGATTTTCTAAGATAGCTCTACCAACGACAAAATTGTTGCAAAAGAATGTTCCATTTGTTTGGGATGATTATGCCAGGAAAGTTTTGATAAGTTGAAGCAAATGTTGATTGAGGCACCAGTTCTGACATTGCCAGAATCAGGAAGAGATTTTGTCATTTATAGTGACGCTTCATTGAATGGTCTCAGGTGTGTTTTAATGCAAGATGGAAAAGTGATAGCTTATGCTTCTCAAAAATTGAAACCACATGAACGTAACTATCCGACACATGATCTGGAGCTAGCTATTGTGATCTTTGCTTTGAAAATATGGAGACATTATCTGTATGGTGAAAAATGTTACATTTATACAGATCATAAAAGCCTCAAATATCTTTTGTCACAAAAAGAGTTAAATTTGAGACAACATCGATGGATAGAATTCTTGAAAGATTATGATTGTGTCATTGACTATCATCCGGGTAAAGCTAATGTAGTAGCTGATGCACTAAGCTGAAAAATAGCAATTGAATTACAAGCAATATTTGCATAGCTCAGTATTAGTTGTAAACAGGCCAATTTGCCTGGGCCCAAAGAAGAACTAAAACACAACAAAAAAATAATGATAAAAAATAATAATTAAATGTCCTTTTACAGTCCATCAGTCCAAAATTATTACAATGGCCCATAGCCTATTTACAAAAACCAATCCCATGACGCAAAGAATAACCCAATACCCAAAATGAGCCCAAACGGCCCAAATACTAAGCAAATTTCGCCAAACCCTAGCCCTAGTAGCAGATGCACCACAACCGGACAGCAGCTCCAGCCTCCGTACGATGCCAGTGTCTCAGCAGCCACACCACGCCCAAGCCTCCGTACCCGAGCGCCAGCACACCCCGTACCTGCAAAAAGGAAGAACGCGCAGCAAAACAAACAAAAAACAACGAAGAATATTGTATTTTTGATTTATTTTCTATCATTTTACCCCTTCGGCTATAAAGCCAAGGGATTTCATCAGTTGTAAGGTTACACGCACAATCGATACATTTTTGAAATACAAAACTCGCAAAAAAAATCGAAAGGTGAGATTCAAATTTGGTTTTTTTTTTCCTCCCCATTTCTTTATTTCTCCGGATTTACATATTGTGCATTTTGAACATAAAAATCGAAGAGAAAGAAAAGAGAAACTTTACCTTCGTGAGTATGCCTTGGAGATCTCCATCCCCTTCGTCGATATCGAAGGCCGAGAGAGGACTTCGTGGCTAGAATCATCAAACCCTGGAGTCGAGTAAAAAGGGGGCTCCACCGCAGGCTATTATCCATCAATCGTGATGGTGGAATAAAGGTCGAACGGCGGGCTGAATAAGAGCAAGCATCTAGGGTTTCGATTTCCCCTTTCTGCTTTGCCAAAATACTATGATTTTAGGCTGATTTTCCCTTTTAATTGAGGGCATGAAGTGACGTCGTTTCAGGCAAGGTTCAATAGCCTTTGAAACGGCGCCTTGTAGACTTATTTGGCACGACCCGCACACGCGTGACCCGACCCGGGGAGGATCCGCGTGCTTCTCATTAATGGGAAATTTGCGCTCTTAGTCCCTCCTTATTTCTATTGCGATTCAATCCCATTCAATCTCTTCTTTTTTAGTTTGGACTCTTTTGTTTTATATGGATTCAATTTAGTCCTTTGACCTTTTGGAGGTAGGACATGGGGATGACACTGTTTTGACGACAGGGTACAATTGCCCATTTAGTCCCTTTTCTGCGGCGTGCGTTTTAATCTGGTCCCTACGCGCATATTCCTTTATTTTTTTACCCTGAATTTTAATATTGTTTTTGATTTGGTCCCTAGTTATTTAGATTTTAACCTTTTTATATTTTACTCATCTATTTTAATATTCTGTATAGTATTTATTTTAAAACATAGTTCTTTTTATATTAAAGGGTTTTATACGTATTATTTTATTTATTATATATTATCTAATATATATATATACATCTGTTTAGGTTTCAATCATTTTAAAATGTGTAATATCTTTCACTTTTTAATCATTTTATTATTAATCTAAGACTTTCATATATTATCTTAGATATATGCTATTTGTTTATGCTGTTATATATATATATATTTTCCATTTTAAAACTTGACGTGTCCTTAAAATTGTTTTATCATTCATTTAAAGTTTTATATATATTTATATATATGTATATATATATTATCCTCATATTCGATCTTTTTACACATAGCGTATACGTTACTCAAATTACTTCTCTTTTTTATATGTATATAGTTATTTTTAAATAGATATTTCCTTTAAAAAATGTTTTGTACACTGTTTGATTCAAATTTCCTCTTTTCTAATAATTATTTTTAATAATAAGTTATATATATATATATATATATACTTACTCTTTTTTTTTACATATGAATTATTTCAAATTTTGCATGTATTATTCACTCATGATTTTTGGTCTCTCATATATATATAGTTTTTGTATCGATTCGCCTCATAGTAGCTCTTAGTTTCTACATTGTTTTGTATCTTGATCCTTTTTTTTTTTTTATATTATTCCATAGATTGTTGTTGCGTATCATTTATTGTATTGTTATATTAATTATTTTCCATGCATGCTTGAACAATGAGTTATAATTTTTAGATTAATTATAGTTATTTATTTTATTAGTTGATTAAATAGTTTATATTATCATCATTCGTCTATCATTGTATTTTATTCATACATATTATCCCACGTTTTTATTTTTTTCTTTTGGTTTACGAAATGTTGCTTTATAAGGCCCAACTCTTTAAAACTAATTATCCTATCTTATTTCAAATCGAATTAATGCTTTTTTAGCTAGTTTCACAATTATTTAAGAATTCTTTAAAACGGAGGTGATATCCGATATTTGGCAATTCGCGGAATCGTGCCCTAACGTGTTGGGTTGCAATTTCTCGTTTGCTCTAAATAATCGAAGGTCCCTTTAGAATTTCACCCATGTCTTTTAAAAATCTTTTAAACGAAGGCGATATTCGATATTTGGCAATTCGCAGAATCGTGCCCTATCGTGCTGGGTTTCAATTTCTCGTTTGTTCAAAATAATCGAAGGTCCCTTTTGAATTTCACTTATGTTTCCTAAAAACTCTTCAAAACGAAGGTAATATTTGATGTTTGGCGATTCAGGGAATCGTGCCCTATCGTGCTGGGTTACGATTTCCTGTTTGTCCAAAATGATCGAAGATTCTTTTAGGATTTCACTCATGCTCTCTAAATTCTAAAATAAGGCAATGTCTGACATCTAGAAATTTGAGAAGTCGTGCCTTACTGTGCTGGATTTCGATTTTCTCGTTGGACTAAATAATTGGGCATCCTTTTGCGGTTTTTAACGTATAAATTTTTGGAAGTCAAAATTTTTCATGTTTTCGAGGGCATAAAGGATCACGTCCTATCGTGCTGGATGTGGTGCTATATTCCTCTTAAGCAAGAGAATTTTGATGACCAACTCGGGTTATTCAAATATTATCAAAAGGGGACCATATTTCAAAAACATTCTTTAGACATAAGGACAGTATCTAATCGAGTTGGTACCAATTTTAGGCGTGGTGAGGGTGCTAATCCTTTCTCATACGTAACCGACTCCCGAACCCCTTTTTTCAAAAGTTCATAGACCAAAATCGTTGTTTTAGTAAACCAGAAATGTTTTATTAAAATAACCAAATCCTTAGGTGACCCGATCACACCAAAACCAAAAGATCGGTGGCGACTCCATGTTTTATTTTCAAAAAGTCGATTCCCCGTTTATTTTATTAAATTTTAAAATGGTTTCAACAGCTCGGCAACTCCACTGGAGACTTCAAGAGTCGAGCCATAAAATTGATTGTTTGCTGTCCTTTTGTCAAAAACCAAAAACTTGTTTTAAAAATCATGTTTCTTTCAAATGCATTTGTTTGTACGGTTGTTATGGTTCGGGTCTCGTAGAATAATACTGCATGGCATTGCATGACCGCTGTGGTCATACCTTCTAAGTGAGAGTAAGAAACTATGCTTTCGTAGGGTTTTCACCTCTGCATGGGCTAGTGGATTGTTTTCGGGGTACATCCGTACCTATGATTTCGTGAGATTTTCATCTCCGTATGGTCATAGGGAAATGTATCCCCACGAAATGAACTCGATCTATATGAGCATATAATGGGTGAAGATTGAGGAATCTGTTGGTTCGGGTACCTTATCCCTAGAACCGAACCACATATAGTGAACCTTAGGAGCTATCCTTGGGTGGAGCCGCGTCAAGCCTTAGTATTTACCCGTATATGCGTTGTAATTATCGTTTATGTGCTTGCATTTTATCACTATTATTTGATACTAACCTGTGTTTTGTTTTGATTGTGTTTTGCATAACATTGCATACTAAAGGAGGTGTTGATTCGTATTCAATTACTAAGTTAGAAAGTTTGACATGGAGAATGAATTTCTTAGTAAAGTCGAGGATAATACGGTCGTTCGTGACAATCAGAGAAAGGGGATAGCTTGGTAAAAGGATATATATCAAAGTTGTAGGATTTCATTCGCGTCAATGTAGCACAGAATGAGTTGCAAGAGTTGAGAGATATTTGGGCTAGTTGGGATGAAGGGACCAAGTAGTTGTTTTATCAAAGCTATGGTGATATATCCTACTTGCTAGACATTAGGGTGGACAAGCATCTGTTCCGAGTTATAGTTCAGTTTTGGAATTCTGCTTACAAGTGTTTCACTTTTGGAGAAGTGGATTTAGTACCTACCATGGAGAAATACACTACTCTGCTCAGGTGTCTAAAAATTCAGGTCAGAAAGACTTATGCCCGGGTCTTTAGTGGTCAGACTTTGGTGAAGAAATTAATGAGCATTTCAGGGATGAGTGAGCCTTGGATCACTGCTCGGATTCAACAAAAATGAGATATTAAATGTATCCATTGGGAGAATTTGTGAGATTTGATTTTGACACATCCAGATGAAAGAAAGAGGGTTGATATCTTCACCTTAAGCATTTACGGATTGGTAATTTTTCCTAAGACTTTGAGGCACTGGACGAGGCAGTCATTGACTTATTTGATCGCCTTGAGAAGGGAATCACACCGGTACCGGCGATATTGGCTGAGACGTTCAGATCTTTGAGCTCATGTCAGAAGACAGGCGAGGGGCGGTTTATTGGATGTGCACAATTATTGATGGTATGGTTTCATGGGCACTTTTGGAAAGTAGACAAGGTTTCTTATCGGGTCTTTTCTGAAGGTTATTCCCCACTAAAAGAGGAGGCAACCATACAAAGGAGAGAAGGTATCTCGGAGGAGAAGTGGATGGAAATTCTTCAAAACCTCAAGGAATGGGATATCGAGTGGAGAGCTTATTGGATGGTTCCTGATGAGATCATGTACCAATGTGGTAACTTTGAATGGGTGCCATTATTAGGAATTTGGGGAGCTACCGGGTATACTCTATTGCTTGCGTTGAGGTAATATAGATCGAGGCAGTTTGTACCCGCGACCTACGGACTTGCTCAGTGTGGATTCTCCTTTAAAGGCGCCCACTATAAGAAGAAAATTCGGGAGCTATCGGATGCTTGGAAGCAAACTTGTTGGATGAAGAGGTTGGCCATCGGTCCCATGATTACGCCCAAGTATGATGGATGGTTCAAGAATAGGGTTAATGATAATGTTCCTATGTCAAGCTTGGAAAATACTCGACCTATGGTAGAACAATTGCAAGTCGTCCCGTCAGAGTTGGAAATTATAAAGCAAGACTTCGAGAAGAAGAGTTCAGAGCTTGGGAAAAAGATCGAACAACTGGAGGAAGAGAAAATGCACCTAAGATTAGACGCTGATGTTCAGAGGTCAGAGGCCGAAAAGTGGAGAAAGGGGAAAACTAAGGCCGAAGAAGATCTAGACAGCTTGAAGACGGACTATAAGAAGCTGCGCCTATCTATGAGGACTGCGGGGTTAGGTAAGACTTTCGAACAATGGCGCCATGAAATTCGAAAAGAAAAGACCAAAGCCGATCGATGGGAAAGGAAATTTCGAGAAGCTCAGGCATGAAATGAAGATTTAGAAAAGAGTCTGTCAGAAAGCAGAAATGAACGAGGTGGATTAAAGGCTAGAGTGGCAGAACTCGATAAGTCTCTTCATCAGTACTGAAACCGCAACACCGCAATGAAATTGAGGGCAAGTTTGAGCAAGATAGAAGAAATGAAAG
The DNA here is from genome assembly GCA_025698475.1 of Gossypium anomalum. Classification (NCBI taxonomy): domain Eukaryota; kingdom Viridiplantae; phylum Streptophyta; class Magnoliopsida; order Malvales; family Malvaceae; genus Gossypium; species Gossypium anomalum. The sequence continues at coordinate 50,721,568 of CM046963.1, forward strand.
GAAAAATAGAAGAATTAAAAGCGTCACTGTAAAACTGTGAAATGCGGATTCAGTTTTTTGAGGCAAATAAGGACCGTTGGAAAGAGCAACTTCACCATGCGCAAGACCAAGTCAGAAACAGGGATTTTCTTATGGGGGAAGCCATAACATAGATTCGGGAGGTAGCTGACTACTTGCAAGCTTTAGCATACAGGTAAACACACTGAGTGTGAAATACGAGCTGGAGTCGGATCGTGGGCAAGAGCTGGCCTCGTTGCTTAGAAAAGTTAAGACTTTAAGCATTAGAGCAAAGTTTTATTTGTAACTCAACTTTATGTAAAAGAATTTTATTTTCTAGTGAAGTTTTCTAAAGGGAATTGAATCAAAATTGATGCCTCCTTTTGCATTCATGCATTTGCATTACATCATATCATTATGCATTAAAGGCCATAAGAGGTTTCTAATTAATGAATTAAAAATTATTTCAGTAACCTGGAAACCAACAAAAACCAACCAATTACGCACCCCTACGGTACAAGGAAAAAGTCAATGGATAAAAGACTTGAGAAATTGGAGCAAATACAAAAGGACATGCAAAAACAAATGCAGTCTCAGATGCAAGAGCAGCTAGCCAAGATTTAGCGAGAGATGAAGGAGCAAATGATGGAATCCCAAAGAGAAATGATGAGTCAGTTATCCCAGTTGCTGACGGGAAGAACGGATAAGGGAAAAGGCCCCATCGACTATGTTGAGGAAACTAATGAAGATCCTCAATCCCCCCTGGCTTCACTCTGGCACATGTACCAATGAAGCTCGAGACTAATCTACAAAAATCATCCGTTACGGTCATGCCTTAGTAGGTTCAGGCCAAAGCTTCGATACCGATGAATTTCCAAGCCGGCTCAGGCTCTAACCTCATTAATAACTCGAATTATCCACCTGTTCCCGATTTGGATGAAGTGGCAGAAGAAGAAAAGTCAAGGATGGAATCGCAGAAGCAATTAGAGGAACGTTGTAAATGGCTAGAGGAAAAAGTCAAAGCCATGGAAAGCGCAGATAATCATCAAGGGATTGATGCTAAGGACCTGAGTTTGGTCCCAGACCTAGTCCTTCCCCCTAAATTCAAAATGCCTGAATTCGAGAAATACAATGGAACGAGCTGCCCCGAAGCTCACATCACTATGTTCTGCAGGTGAATGACGGGATACGTTAACAATGACCAGCTATTAATCCACTGTTTTCAAGACAGTCTAGTTGGGGCGGCAACTAAGTGGTATAACCAATTAAGCCGCGCTAAAATTAACTCGTGGAAGGATCTGACTCAGGCCTTTATGAAATAATACAATCATGTGACGGACATGACCCCCGACAGAATCACTCTCCAGAACACGGAGAAGAAGTAAAATGAAAGTTTCCGGCAGTACGCACAAAGGTAGAGAGAAGTGGCCATACAAGTTTAGCCACCGTTTCTAGAAAAAGAAACGACGATGCTTTTTATCAACACCTTGAAGGCCCCTTTTATCACTCATATGTTGGGAAGCACCATCAAAAGCTTCTCAGACATAGTGATGACAGGTGAAATGATTGAAAATGCTGTGAGGAGCGGTAAGATAGTATCAGGAGAAAGTACCAGAAAGTTTTCCCCAAGGAAAAAGGATAATAAAGTAAACAATACGAGCACATTCAGTAAGGCCCAGTCCAAGTCACTCACCGTAAATTAACCAAAGTCGGTGACCACCAATCAACACAGCACTGTGAGACAAGAATCCAACGCAAGGGAGAACACAGAAAAGCCGCAGTTCACCCCTATACCCATGACGTATAGGGAGCTGTACCAGAATTTATTTAACGCTCATGTAGTTTCCCTTTTTTACTTGAAGCCACTGCAGCCCCCGTATCCTAAATGGTATGACACAAACGCCCAATGTGAATACCACGCAGGAATCACTGGGCACTCAATCAAAAACTGAACTGTGTTCAAGAAAGTAGTCAAAAGGATGAGGATCGTGAGATTCGATGACCCATCCGCACCCAATGTAGTAGGAAACCCACTCCCCAATCATACCGACCAAGGAGTGAATGGGATAAGTGAAGGTAGGAACAAGAAGATCAAATATGAGGTTGCAGAAGTCAGGACCCCGTTGAGACAAGTGTGGAAGGAGATGGTCAAGAGAGGGTTGATTGTGTTAGATTCAAGAGAAACATCTGAAGAAGGGAGGAACTACTGTGAATTTCACAACGAGGTGGGGCATGAAATCCAAGGGTGTGTGGAGTTCAAGGCTTTAGTACAGAATATAATGAACAATAAGGAAATGAAATTCTATGATGAGACCGAAGACCCCGTAGAGGAAGATATATGTGCGTCGGAGGGAGAATCGATGGTACAGAATCAAACAGTTAACTATCCCATGGTCATCATTTCACGACCCAAAAGTAATAAATCTGGAGAGCAAATGCCACCGAGGGTCATAATCCAAAGACCTGCAGTCTTCCCCTACAAAGACAGTAAAAGGGTCGCATGGAATTATGATTGCAACGTGACGATTCTGGGGAAGAAAAGCCTGGCTGACGTTTCAAAAGACGACCAAGATAGAGGCTCCCATACACATAGCGGGCGACGCTATGATACAGCAAATGAGAAGGCACAACCCGTAAAAGAAAAAGACCCAGTGGTCGAAGGGGTGAAGGAAAAAGCGACTGGATCTAAACTCCCTGTTAATAAACCAGTTAACGAAGAGGAGGCTAAGGAGTTTTTGAAATTTCTAAAACACAGCGAATACAGTGTGGTGGAACAGCTACGTAAACAACCAGCTCGTATCTCGGTGCTGGCCTTACTTCTAAGCTTAGAAGTCTATCGCAGCGCACTGATGAAAGTCTTGAATGAAACATATGCCGCCAATGATATCTCCGTTAACAAGCTGAACCATTTGGTTAGCAACATAAGTGTCGACAACTATATCTTCTTCAATGACGATGAGATACCACCCGGTGGCATGGGGTCGACTAAAGCTTTGCACATTACCACGTGCTGTAAGGGGTACATGCTGCCAGGCGTACTAATTGATAATGGATTGGCCTTGAACGTCCTACCATTGACCACGCTAAACAGATTACCTATAGGCAGTTCTCACGTGAAGGTGTGCCAGAATATAGTGAAAGCATTTGATGGCACGGAGAGAAGGGTGATGGGCAGAATCGAGGTACCTCTTCAGATCGGGCCAAACACATAGGAGGTGGATTTCCTAGTGATGGATATCAAACAGTCATACAACTATTTATTGGGGAGGCCCTGGATGCATTCAGCTGGGGCAGTGCCTTCATCGTTGCACCAAAAGTTAAAGTTGGTATCAGAGGGGCGATTGATAACGATCAATGCTGAAGAGGATATCATTGCAACTGTAAGCAATAATGCTCCCTATTTGGAGACAGATGATGAAGCAATCGAATGCTCATTTATCTTTGGAATTTGTTAATACGACGTTCATTGTTGAGGGAAGCAAGATTCTGGTGCCGAAATTGTCCAAAACTACGAGGATGAGCCTATAGTTAATGGTTGGAAAAGGGGCCCTACCCGGAAGAGGACTTGGAAGACACCTCCAAGGAAGGTTTGAAACGCCAGCGTTGAAAGACAAGAGAGACTGCTTCGGCTTAGGATTTAAGCCAGATGCAAGACAAAGGAGAAAAGAGCTGGAAAAAAAGCAAGAGAGAAGGAGAGCACGGTTAACGAGGGAGGAAATCAAATGGGAACCAATGATATTCCCCCACATATCAAAAAACTTTGTGTCTGGAGGAATCATTCATCCCGAGAGAGGCACGCCAATGAAGGGAGCCATAGAAGACAGGCTGGAAAGCTTAGACATCAACACCACATACGACGAAAAAACTGAAAGAGAAAATTTGTCGGGCATTTGTCCCTACCTACTTGGAAGTGTTCTGGATAATTGGACTGCGGAAGAGATTCCTATAGTTTTTAGAACTGACTCAGAGTAATGTCCAAAACACATTTATTGCTCTAGGCCTAGGAGTAATAAGAATCTTTTGTGAAATAGACTGATGTTTAAAAACGTTATTTCAATGAAATGCACGGTTATTATCATTTTTGAGCAAATGTTCTCTCATTCTTTCAATTTCATTCATAACCATATTATACAAACGATTACTTTCGGATTCTTTTATTCTTTAAACATTCTTCTAAATATTCTTTCATTTGTCATTCATAATCATATCATGTAGATAAATGTTTTTGAATTCTTTTGATTCTTTGTATCTGCCTTCATCCTCATAATAGGTCCCCAGATATCAATAATACGAGTGACACTGCTAGTGACTCAGAATTTCTTTTTGAGCGAGATATGTGTATGGAGAATTCTGAGGATTTTGAAGATGGCCAAGGATGTAACCTATCTCCTGATTTGTTGAGGATAGTAGAACAATATGAGAAACAAATCCTATCTCACAAAGAATCAGTAGAAATTGTGAGCTTAGGGGAAGGACAAGAGGTGAAGATCGAAACTTGTATCACCATGGAGATGAAGCGAGACCTTATTAAATTACTTCGAGAATTCAAAGATGTCTTCGCATGGTCATACCAAGATATGCCCGGGTTGGACACTGATATCGTGGTACACTGACTCCACATAAAAGAAGAATGTAAACCAGTTCAGCAAAAACTCCGAAGAATGAGGCCCGACGTCTTGCTAAAAATAAAAGAAGAGGTTCGAAAGTAGTTCGACATTGGAATCCTGAAGGTGGTAAAATACTCAGATTGGGTAGCCAACATCGTCCCCGTCCCTAAGAAAGATGGAAAAGTGCGAATATGTGTGGACTACAGAGATTTGAACAAAGCTAGCACGAAGGATAATTTCCCACTGCCTCATATTGACACCCTAGTGGACAACACGGCAGGACACTCACTGTTTTCATTCATGGACGATTTCTCCAGATATAACCAGATCAAGATGCATCCTGATGATATGGAGAAGACCACATTTGTAACCATGTGGGGCACATTCTGCTACAATGTGATGCCGTATGGACTAAAGAATGCGGGGGCAACATATCAAAGGGCCATGGTAACCCTTTTTCATGACATGATGCATAAAGAAATTGAAGTTTATGTTGATGATATGACCGCAAAGTCCCAAACTGAGAAAGAGCACGTACAAGTCCTGAGGAAGTTGTTCTTAGGGTTGAAGAAGTTTCAGCTAAAACTCAACCCAGCCAAATGTACCTTCAGAGCCAAGTCCGAAAAGCTTCTCGGATTCGTGGTCAGTGAGAAAGGGATCAAGATCGATCCAGACAAAGTCAGGGCCATACAAGAGCTATCTCTTCCGCATGCTCAGAAAGAGGTTCGAGGCTTTCTAGGAAGATTAAATTACATCGCTCGGTTCATTTCACAATTAATTGAGAAATGTGACCCTGTTTTTCACCTCCTCAAGAAAAACAACCCAGGTGTATGGGATGAAGAATGCCAAAGGGCTTTCGACAAGGTCAAACAGTACTTATCCAACACTCCGGTGTTGATGCCACCTAACCCCGATAAGCCATTGATACTGTATTTGGCAGTATTTGAGAATTTCATGGGATACGTACTGGGTCAGCATGATGAGTCAGGAAGGAATGAAAAAGCTATTTACTATCTTAGTAAAAAGTTCACGGTATGTGAAACAAGGTACCCGCCAATAAAGAAGTTGTGTTGTGCCCTAATCTAGACAACTCGAAGGCTGAGACAGTATATGTTGTATCACACTACTTGGCTCATCTCAAAACTGGACCCTTTAAAGTACATGATAGAGTCAACAGCTTTGAATAGAAGGATGGCCCGATGGCAAATTCTGCTCTCCGAATTCGACATAGTCTATGTGAACCAGAAAGCAGTAAAAGGGAATGCAATAGCAGATTTTCTGGCTAGTAGAGCTTTGGAAGACTACGAGCCTTTGAACTTCGATTTCCCGAACGAAGACCTGATGTGTGTCGCTACCACTGAAGAAGGTGCTCCGGAAGAACTTCCTTGGAAACTAAACTTTGATGGGGCATCAAATGCCGTGGGTAATGGAATCGGGGCAGTCTTGGTATCCCCAAATGGAGATCATTATCCATTCACTAGTAAATTGGATTTTAATTGTACGAATAACATGGCAGAATACGAAGCGTGCATCATGGGTATCCGTGCAGCCATAGAATGCAAGATTAAAGTGCTAGAGGTGTATGAGGATTCTGCGCTAGTAATTTATCAACTCAATGGAGAATGGGAGACCAGAGATCCCAAGTTGATCGATTATCGAAAGCTGGTCCTTGAATTGATTAAAGAGTTCGATGACATTACTTTCTGCTACCTTTCACAGGACGAAAATCAGATGGCCGATGCTTTGGCCACCTTAGCTTCCATGATCAAGGTGAACAAACAAGAAGATGTCAAACCCATCCGGATGAGTATTTACGAAATTCAGGCTCACTGTTACAATATTGAAGAAGATGAAGAGAAAGATAATCATGCTTGGTATCACGATATATTGTAATACGTGAAGAATCATGAGTACTCGGACCAGGCAAGCGAGAATGAGAAAAGGACACTGAGAAGATTGGCCATTGACTATGTCTTAGATGGTGAGATCCTATACAAAAGAAGAAAGGATCAAGTTCTATTAAGATGCGTAGACGCTGTAGAGGCTAAGAAAATCTTAGAAGAAGTCCATGAAGGCGTCTGTGGGACACACGCTAATGGCTTTACAATGGCTAGGCAAATTATGAGATTCGGGTATTATTGGTCCACTATGGAAGGAGACTGTGTCAATTACGCCAAGAGATGTCATAAATGCCAAATCTATGGAGACATAATTCATGTGCCTCCTTTGCCACTGCATGTTATGACTTCCCCATGGCCTTTCTCTATGTGGGGCATGGATGTGATTGAGCCAATATTGCAGAAAGCTTCCAATGGGCATCGATTCATCTTTGTAGTTATCGACTACTTCACCAAATGGGTAGAAGCCGCTTCATATGCCAATGTTACAAAGTCGGCAATGAGCAAATTTCTGAAAAAGGAGATCATATGTCGATATGGGATACCGGAGAGGATCATATCTGACAATGCATTAAACTTGAACAACAGTACGATAGCGGGAGTCTGCAGTCAATTCAAGATCAGACACCACAACTCGTCACTGTATCACCCGAAGATGAATGGGGCAGTGGAAGCGGCCAATAAAAACATTAAGAAGATTGTGGGGAAAATGACTGAGACCTACAAAGATTGGCATGAGAAGTTACCATTTGCCCTCTTTGCTTATCGAGCATTAGTCAGAACCTCAACTGGGGCAACCCCTTTCTCTTTGGTCTACGGAATGGAGGCAGTTTTGCCAATCAAAGTCGAGATCCTGTCCCTTCGAGTATTGTCAGAGTTAAAGTTGCATGAAGCAGAATGGATCCAGTCTCGATATGATCAATTGAACTTGATTGAGGAAAAGAGGCTAAGAGCTATCCGTCATGGTCAGATGTACCAAAAACGAATGATGCGGGCTTATGACAAAAAGGTTCACCCTAGAGAATTTCACGAAGAAGACCTGGTTTTGAAAAATATTGTTCCCATACAGAAGGATTTTCGAGGAAAATGGATGCCTAATTGGGAGGGGCCTTACGTGGTGAAGAAAGCTTTCTCCGAAGGAGCATTAAACCTAGCCGAGGTGGATGGTAGAAACTTGCCCAATCCTGTAAATTTGGATTCGGTCAAGAAGTATTTTACCTAAAGAAGGAGAGGCCAGAGTGAAAACTTGCAAAGGGCGTTCTAAAAAAAATGGAGAGGCTAAAGGGAAAACCCGCAAAGGCACTTTGAGACCAAAGGGGTTTTCGAGTTGAAAACCTGAAAACGAGCAATCAAATTTTGAATGTGGGGTATGTGGTAGTCTTGTCCTCCCAAAATTAACAAGTATGTCTTGGAGCATCAATAAAATACGCGGGATCTCCTGAACACATATTTAGTTCGAAAGAGCCTTTGGGAAATTAGAATAGTGAAGCTCGTGCTGCGATATCTGGGGCACCTTTTTCTCATTTTATTTTGTGCATTAGTAGATTTGCTATCCTGTTTAATGTATTCACTTTAAGTTTTGCTCAATAAAATTCCATGTTGTCCATTATGATAGTCTCTTTCGAGCATTTTTGTCGAAATCACAATTTTTGGACTTATAACATTCACATAAAAGAAGTTATGCATATTACTCTGGAAGGTCTCTAAATAGTACAAGGACCTGAAACAGGGCCACTAGTCAGAACTAACTAGGCTCAACAGTGGGAGACCTTGGAAAAAGAATAGTCGAAATTGTGACTATTTCTTCAAATTTTCTGTCAAAGATAACGACTAAGCAAGAAGATGCGATAGCACATCAATGATAGAACCCCGATGAACTATGAGCAATGATACCTTAAGCATTTGAAAAGGAATCACTCTCATGACATTTCTACATTCATAATCATTTATTTAGTTAGGAGCACTTGATTCATTTCGATCATAGCATTTTAACTATTTGACATAAGCACCACATCTAGATAGGAACATTTGATTCATTTCGATCATAGCATCCTAATTATTTGACATGCGCATAGGCCTATGAAACCAATTCTATAGACCTTGTTCCCCTGAAGTTGTAGTGGAGCAGATTGAAGACGACGAATCTTGGCTTCCTGAAGTTGCAGTGAAACAGATTTAAGCCACCATCCTAGCTCTCTAAAGTTGTAGTGGAGTAGGCTGAAGATTGTAGATCTTGTTTCCCTGAAGTTGCAGTGGAGTAGATTGAAGGCGACGAATCTTGGCTTCCTGAAGTTGCAGTGAAGCAAATTTAAGCCACCATCCTAGCTCCCTAAAGTCGTAGTGGAGTAGGCTGAAGATTGTAAATCTTGTCTCCCTGAAGTTGCAGTGGAGCAAATCGAAGATGATGAATCTTGGCTTCCTGAAGTTGCACTGAAGCAGATTTAAGCCACCACCCTAGCTCCCTAAAGTTGTAGTGGAGTAGGCTGAAGATTGCAAGATCTTGTCTCCCTGAAGTTGCAGCGGATCATATTGAAGCTACTTGAAGAAAAGAAGCACCAAAGAAGTCATGATTCTGCGAAACCGGGCAAAATTGGCCCTCTTTGAAGTCTTTCCTCTATTCTCGTTACATGACAATGAGCAAAGAGGGGCAGCTGTAAACAGGCCAATTTGCCCGGGCCCAAAGAAGAACTAAAACACAATTAAAAAATGATGATAAAAAATAATAATTAAATGTCCTTTTACAGTCCATCAGTCCAAAATTATTACAATGGCCCATAGCCTATTTACAAAAACCAATCCCATGACCCAAAGACTAACCCAATACCCAAAATGAGCCCAAACGGCCCAAATACTAAGCAAATTTTGCCAAACCCTAGCCCTAGTAGCAGATGCACCACAACCGGATAGCAGCCCCAGACCTTGATGCGATGCGGCGCCTCAATGACCCACGCCACGCCCAAGCCTCTGTACTGAAAGTGCGGCACACCGTGCACTGCAAAAAGGGCGAACGCAACAAAACAAACAAAAACAACGAAGAATATTGTATTTTTGATTTATTTTCTATCATTTTACCCCTTCGGCTATAAAGCCAAGGGATTTCATCAGTTGTAAGGTTACACGCACAATCGATACATTTTGAAATACAAAATTCGCAAAAAAATCGAAAGGTGAGATTCAGATTTGGTTTTTTTTTTCTCCTCTCCATTTCCTTATTTCTCCGGATTTACATATTGTGCATTTTGAACATAAAAATCGAAGAGAAAGAAAAGAGAAACTTTACCTTCATGAGTATGCCTTGGAGATCTCCATCCCCTTCGTCGATATCGAAGGCGGAGAGAGGACTTCGTGGCTAGAATCATCAAACCCTGGAGTCGAGTAAAAAGGGGGCTCTACTGCAGGCTATTATCCATCAATCGTGATGGTGGAATAAGGGTCGAACGGCGGGCTGAATACGAGCAAGCATCTAGGGTTTTGATTTCCCCTTTCCGCTTTGCCAAAATACTTTGATTTTAGGCCGATTTTCCCTTTTAATTGAGGGCATGAAGTGACGCCGTTTCAGGCAAGGTTCAATAGCCTTTGAAACGACGCCGTGTAGACTTATTTGGTACAAACCGCGCACGCATGACCCGACCCGGGGAGGATCCGCGTGCTTCCCATTAATGGGAAATTTGTGCTCTTAGCCCCTCCTTATTTCTATTGCGATTCAATCCCATTCAATATCTTTTTTTTTTTAATTTGGACTCTTTCGTTTTATTTGGATTCAATTTAGTCCTTTGACCTTTTGGAGGTAGGACATGGGGATGACACCGCTTTGACGACAGCGTACAATTGCCCATTTAGTCCCTTTTCTGCAGCATGCGTTTTAATCTGGTCCCTATGTGTATATTCCTTTATTTTTTACCCCAAATTTTATTGTTGTTTTTGATTTGGTCCCTAGTTATTTAGATTTTAACCTTTTTATATTTTACTCATCTATTTTAATATTCTGTATAGTATTTATTTTAAAACATAGTTCTTTTTATATTAAAGGGTTTTATACATATTATTTTATTTATCATATATTTTCTAATATATATATATATACATCTGTTTAGGTTTCAATCATTTTAAAATGTGAAATAAAAATGTGTAATATCTTTCACTTTTTAATCATTTTATTATTAATCTAAGGCTTTCATATATTATCTTAGATATATGCTATTTGTTTATGCTGCTATATATATATATATATATATATATATATATATATATATATATATTCCATTTTAAAACTTGATGTGTCCTTAAAATTGTTTTATCATTCATTTAAAGTTTTATATATATTTATATATATATGTATATATATATATTATCCTCATATTCGATCTTTTTACACATAGTGTATACGTTACTCAAATTACTTCTCTTTTTTTATATGTATATAGTTATTTTTAAATAGATATTTCCTTTAAAAAATGTTTTGTACACTGTTTGATTCAAATTTCCTCTTTTCTAATAATTATTTTTAATAATAAGTTATATATATATACTTAACTCTTTTTTTTTACATATGAATTATTTCAAATTTTGCATGTATTATTCACTCATGATTTTTGGTCTCTCATATATATATAGTTTTTGTATCGATTCGCCTCATAGTAGCTCTTAGTTTCTACATTGTTTTGTATCTTTATCCTTTTTTTTTATATTTTTCCATAGATTGTTGTTGCGTATCATTTATTGTATTGTTTTATTAATTATTTTCCATGCATGCCTGAACAATGAGTTATAATTTTTAGATTAATTATAGTTATTTATTTTATTAGTTAATTAAATAGGTTATATTATCTTCATTCGTCTATCATTGTATTTTATTTATACATATTATCCCACGCTTTTATTTTTTTCTTTTGGTTTACGAAATGTTGCTTTATAAGACCCAACTCTTTAAAACTAATTATCCCATCTTATTTCAAATCGAATTAATGCGTTTTTAGCTAGTTTCACAATCATTTAAGAATTCTTTAAAACGGAGGCGATATCCGATATTTGGCAATTCGCGGAATCGTGCCCTAACGTGTTGGGTTGCAATTTCTTGTTTGCTCTAAATAATTGAAGGTCCCTTTAGAATTTCACCCATGTCTTTTAAAAATCTTTTAAACGAAGGCGATATTCGATATTTGGCAATTCGTGGAATTGTGCCCTATCATGCTGGGTTGCAATTTCTCGTTTGTTCAAAATAATCGAAGGTCCCTTTTGAATTTCACTTATGTTTCCTAAAAACTCTTCAAAACGAAGGTAATATTCGATGTTTGGCAATTCGGGGAATCGTGCCCTAGCGTGCTGGGTTGCAATTTCCTATTTGTCCAAAATGATCGAAGATTCCTTTAGGATTTCACTCATGCTCTCTAAATTCTAAAATAAGGCAATGTCTGACATCTAGAAATTCGAGAAGTCGTGCCCTACTGTGCTGGATTTCGATTTTCTTGTTGGACTAAATAATTGGGCATCCTTTTGCGGTTTTCAACGTATAAATTTTTGGAAGTCAAAATTTGTCATGTTTTCAAGGGCATAAAGGATCATGTCCTATCGTGCTGGATGTGGTGCTATATTCCTCTTAAGCAAGAGAATTTTGATGACCAACTCGGGTTATTCAAATATTATCAAAAGGGGACCACATTTCAAAAACATTCTTTAGACATAAGGACGGTATCCAATCGAGTTGGTACCAATTTTGGGCGTAGTGAGGTTGCGAATCCTTCCTAATACGTAACTGACTCCTGAACCCGTTTTCTCAAAAGTTCGTAGACCAAAATCATTATTTTAGTAAACCAAAAACGTTTTATTAAAATAACCAAATCCTTAGGTGACCCGATCACACCAAAACCAAAAGATCGGTGGCGACTCCATGTTTTATTTTCAAAAAGTCGATTCCCCGTTTATTTTATTAAATTTTAAAATGGTTTTGACATTAGTGATGATGGAAGTTTGTTGGCTGAATTGAGAATCAAACCGGTGATGTTCGATCAGGTCAGGTCAGCACAGTTAGAAGATGACAAGTTGATAAAGAAAAGAGAAATGGTTTAGAACTGCATGATAGAGAATTTCAGTATTGATGAACAAGATTGTTTGAGATTTCGTAATCAGATTTGTGTTCCAGTTGTCTCAAAATTAAAAGAATTGATACTTCGTGAAGCACATGATAGTTCTTTTGCAATGCATCCGGAAGGAACGAAAATGTACTGTAATCTGCGAGAATCATATTGGTGGCTAGGTATGAAAAAGGATATCGTGGAATTTGTAGCTAAGTGTTTGACATGTTAGCAAGTCAAAGCAGAACATCAGGTTCCAACTAGTCTACTTCAGCCTATTAACATTCCTAAATGAAAATGGGACTGCATTATAATGGAAATAGGAATACATTACAATGGAAATGGGCTGAATTTGTATACAATAATAGTTTCCAATCAAGTATTCATACGGCTCCGTTTGAAGCTCTGTATGGACGTAGATTTCGATCACCTGTATGTTGGATAGAATTGAATGAAAGAAAAATGTTTGGACCAGAATTAATTCAGGAAATAGAGGACACTGTCAAGAAGATTCGGGATAGATTGAAAACAGCCTTTGAATGACAGAAATCATATGCAGATCTGAAATGTCGAGATATCGAATATTCTGTCGGTGATAAGGTATTTCTTAAAGTATCCCCTTGGAAGAAAATATTGAGATTTGGTCGAAAGGGAAAATTGAGCCCTCGTTTTATTGGGCCATATGAGATTGTAGAGAGAGTTGGGCCGATTGCATATCGTTTGGCTTTGCCTCCAGAATTACAGAAGATTTACGATGTTTTTCATGTTTCTATGCTCAGAAGATAGTGATCAGATCCCTCTCATGCTATCTCTACAAAGGATATTGAAATCTGACCTGATTTGTCATATAAAGAAGAACCGGTTAAGATATTGGCTCGAGAAGTGAAGGAATTGCATAATAAGCAAGTTTCCTTAGCGAAAGTATTTTGGAGAAGTCATAATATTGAAGAAGCAACTTGGGAACCATAAGAAACTATGAGATCACAGTATCTCCACCTCTTTTCAGGTAAATTTCGAGGACGAAATTTATTAAAGGGGAGAAATGTAATGACCCGAAGTTTACGGGTATCGAAAAAGTGTATTTTTGAGTCACTATTTTCGTAAAACGGATTTGTAAATATTTATTAGAAATATTTATGAAGTTAGTTGTGAGGTTAATTAGATTTTGGCTAGGTGAATTAGCTTGAATTAAGGTTAATTTAGTGAAAGGACTAGATTGAATATAGGGTAAAAGTTGAATAATGGAATCAAGAAAAGTTGAAGGACTAAATTAAAAAATAAACCATAAAGGATATAAGAGACAAATGTATGGAAAATATTAGTCCATGTGTATGTATAATATACATATATTTATACTTAATACTTAAGTATAATATATTAATATATTAATATAATATAATAATATAATAATATAATAAAACATAAATAAACTAAAGTAAATAAAACAAAGAAAAAGATAAATAAAGAAACGAAACAGAGAAGAACAGGGGAGAAAGAAAGAAAAGAAAGAAAAAATGGAAATTAGGGATTTTAAGGTTTCAAGCTTAAGTGGTAAGTCAATTTAATTCATTTTCTTGTAATTTTGATGTTTTTGGAATCCTAGAACAAAATATTACTTGATTTATGTGAAAAATTTGAAAGTTAGTTGATTTTTAGATGTGGTTTATATTGAACTAATTGAAGAATTAGGGTTTGAATTGATAGAATTTCAAGTTAGAATTGAGATTGCAAAACAAATCTTAAGTTTTATGTAGTAGGGACTAAATCGAAAGAATTTTAGAATTAAGGTTTTATGGTGAAATTAGAGCTCAAGAAAGGATGATGCAACTCGACTATTTAAATAGCCATTTACCCCCCAAGTAACGAATATTTTTTTTATAAAGCCTTAATTCCATTATTTTTTTAAATTCAACCTCAGCTGATCTCTCTTTCATATTCTCAAATCCCTCTTAATTTCTCACTTAATTTTTATTCTTCTCTTAACCCTATTTTTTAATTAAAATTGTATTAGGTTTTTTTAAGTTAATTTTTGTACTATAATTTATTTCGTATTTTTTTAAACTAGTAATGACAAAATTTCTAATTCGTTTGGATGGCAAGCACATTTCGATCAATCAATTACAAATGGTAACAATTATTATTATATTTAATCTAATTTAATTTAAATATTTTCTTGGTTTATACTGAAATTTAATATTTTTTATTTTTTATATATAATTGGAAAATCGAATTTTGGAGACATATATTCATAATCTACCCACTCCTCCATCATCCTTAGTCGAACCATACTTGAGAGATGCGAGATTTTTGCACATGGGCCGTATGGGTAGGGGGTGTAAATTGGTCCCCAAACTTGTAAGCGCGTTAGGGGAAAGGTGGAGACCCAAGCGCACATATTCTATCTTCCATGCGATGAGTGTACTATCACATTTGAGAACGTGCAGTTACTGCTCAGGTTATCAGTGGATGGGCCGGTAGTGACTTGGTCAATTGTCGCAGTCGATTAAAGAGATGCATGTGAGAAAATTTTGGGGAGGGTTCCGAACACAGTTTATGGAGCCCTGATATATATGAATTAGTTGAAAAGAAATTTTGGTGGGCTCGATGCGGAATCGAGTGAAGTCCAAAGAGAAGAACACGATCGACCATACAAGGAGAACTTTTAGAATATTCAAAGAATCAGCCATCAATGAAGACGCATTGTGACCGATAACTTGGCAATTAAGGATGGTGCATGGACGATGGCAAAGGAGGGGAGAATGTGGCTGATCATTTACTCCATGTATGAGAGAATTCATGAACAACATTCAAGGGAGTCAAGCTACAATTAATTCGGGCAATGTATCAGCTCATGTTTGAATTGAAATGGGAGATGAATTCCACTATTCTTGTTGTCTATTCATCCTTCCAAGACACATTAAAGGTTTCAATTAAAGAGATGCATGAGCCATACATATAGCATTTGGTCAAAGGGGATGAATAGATAATTAAAGGCTAAACATGCAAGGAACTTGGAGATTTCTTCATGGTTAAGCATTCATGCACGTACTAGGGGGTGTTCAACATTAAATTTAGCCATACATGAACCTATCAAGAAAATGAACTTGATTTAATGCTTAGTGTGAACACATTAGATGCCGAATTTCATTAGTCATTTTAAGATCTTATAAATAGCTTAAGCTTGTCATTTGTAAGGTTAGAAATTTATTAATCAAATTTAGACTTTGTGAGATTTTCTCTTTTGGTTATTAACCGAACTTCCAAACTTATCAAACTTTCTAGTTTGTGGCATTTACCAATTTGCCTTATGACTTTGTTTCCCATCCCGAAGTGTGGCGACTTCCTTTATACCAAGGTTCTAACAAGTCTTAGTGTTAAATGGGTCTTAGTTTTAATATAGCTAGGGTTCTTTAGTTAAGATGGCTACGGGTTAAGGTTTCCACCATCATTTGAACCTATTCAAGACGGTCCATGCCATTCAAGCCATTTTCCAAACATTCCAAGTACGATAAATCGCATCAAATTCATTTGATAATATATTTATCATAATAAAAAATTTTAAATTTCAAATTATTGTGTTAACATATTATTTCAATAGGCGCAACCATGGGCCGAGTTTCGTGGGACTACTGGAGAAGCTTCAAGATATACGACTTCTGTTAGATCAACGATCGAAAGCGGAGGTATGTATTTTTTAAATTTGAATTATATAATATTAACATAGTTGATTTAAAAATTAATAGTATATATATTATTTTAATATAGTTTGGATGGACGCCATACTTTGATTCTAGAATTCAAGAATGCATCCCGTCTGAATTCTTGGTGAATCCCAACATCTAGCAGGTGAAGGTTTCATTGGTAGTGTACGCTACAGTGGAGATGCACGAATCGGATAAAGTTATGTGCTAGTTCAAGTTTAGGAAAACGATTCCGTCGACACCTCAAGACATCGAAGATTTGCACCATATCGACTTGTGGGAGAGAACAAATGAAAATTGGCCTACATTCCACTTGGAATATATTAACCTTTGAAGGTACGACTTATTACCTACTCGCATGGTCATTATCGCTCTGGAGTTACTTGTGATCAGGAGTACATGCCATTGTTTAGACTGTAACGTCTTAAACTCGGCCTAGACGTCCAGTCCAAGTTTAGGAAGTCACATCATTGATACTCAAATACCATATATATAACACATATGACACTAAACCATACATCACATAATATTCATCTCAAAGATTAGTCAAGTATATAATCTTCCAAAGTCCCACTATTATAATTTACCGAAATTCCTAAAGTAGTATTTAAAAGAAAGAAAAAAGCTTGACCGAGCTTCCGCTGTAACACTCCAAACTCGTATCCGTCGCCGGAGTAGGGTTACAGAATATTTGCCAACCAATCAAAGCATTTAACAACCAATTCATAACTAATCATAAGCATAGTCTAATAACTCAATTTACATCACATTCACAAAACAACTAACAACTAAAGACATCATAGGTACATGCTTTCAAAATTAAACATCACTTCTCTTGAGATCGGGATTGTTGTTGTTAGATGCCGAGTCGGCGATTGAAAAAGAGCACCTACCCTGTGCATGAGGAACAAAATCTACGCTGAGTAAAACTCAGTGATATTTCTATAATCCAAACATTTTAAGACATGATATAATACATAAATGCTCAAATTGAATTATATCATCATACTACTATCTAAACATACAATTACAAGATATCACCATTTCAATTTATTTCATACAAACATGTTTTGGTGCATATTAAACACTTACCATAGCCACAAGCTAATGATTAAACACATAACTTAGCGATATCATCACATGGTAAGATATAGTACATAAACATAGCATCTCTTAAATCATACCTTTCGTATTCAGGAATATTCATACTTTAATCATTGACACATCATACCTTTCCATATTTGTCATAGTGAAGTCAATCGTAGCCTTTACCGGAGCTCACACAAAGTGTGTTAAACGAAGGTCGATACCATTCTTTTTCTATAATCGATGAATACTGTGAAGATGATTGAAACCCTGGTACACGTTTCCTTTGTGCCACAATCCAACCATGGTCTTACATATGCATTGCCATAGCCTTGCCATGGTCTTACATTCGTAGTGCCATAACCCAGCTATGGTCTTATCATCAGAATGCCATAGCCTAGCTATGGTCTCGCATATAAACACTGCCATGGTCCAACCATGGTTTTACGTCCATAGTGTCATAACCCAATTATGGTCTTATCATCAGAATGCAACGTATCTCCATTGATATCAGAAATTATCATTTTCATAACTTTTTACAATTCCTGTTCTATCAACAATCAATTTAATATCTGAAATTTTACATCATTTAAACTTTAATATTCATAAACACTTAGAAATATAATTGAGTTCATAGTAATGAACTTACAAAGCTAATTTGCAGTAATGGCTCCGAGTTTCTTAATCAATGATCGACGTAATATCAATTTATTATTTTTGTTTTCAATTACACACATCATTATAATCTAATATTATGCAATAAGGTTCATATATTTCACTTAAATATAAACTAAAATTAAACTGAACGAAAGTTGCGCCCAGCGCTAGTCGAACGAATCGACGATGTCAATTATTCATTTGCAAGTCCATAATTTTTACTTTTCATAATCTCAATATCGCATTTCATAACTCAATATCACATCCACTTCAATTATCTATTAATCAACTCAATATCATATCCACTTCAATTATCTATTAATCATTCATTAATTTGTTCCATAATGCCACATTCTATCTATTTATGATTTTGTCAATATCCATTCAATAGGGCTTAACCAAACACAAATAAAAACATACTTAAATAATAATTAACAATTAACTAATTAAATTAAGTAAATGACATTCGAGTTTCAAGGTTACGAACTTACCTAAAATGTAAACACGAGATTTTATTTAACTTCATACATTTAACCAACATTATTCAACTTCAATCTCATCATTTGACTATATATCTCCATATATAACATTGCCATACTATCAATTTAAATTCTAATCACTTATTGATTCATCTCATAATGTCACATTTCATTTATATATATAATACACATTCTAACCATTAAGACATCAATTCAGACAACAACCAAGGATATAATTCGATTAACTATTTAATGCATTAATTTGGTAGTTTCCTAGTTAGGCACTTCTGAACAACAACTTAATATTTATTCTTAAAAATAGCAGATTTAATATTTACTTTTAGATAATAATTAAACCTAAAATTTTTGAACAATATTTTAATACATTATTCAGACCACCCCATTTTGCACAAAATAGACTACCCTGTTTATACAACAGTATTATGTATAACATAAACTTGGAGAGGTTATTACATCAAGTATGCAAGCACTTAACCGGAAAAAAAATCATAATTAATATATCTGTCTTTGAAAAACTTAAATTCATTGGTAATGCAAGAGATTAAGGCACATTAACAGCCTAAATTTTAAACATTAATCCCGAGGATGAAATGTTGAAAATCTAGCATTCGAACAAATCGAAATCCAACATTCAACAGCAGAAATCATAAATTTCCCTTCAATTTAGACAGTAACAAATGGTAACAATACATAGTATTAAAATCAATAAACAACATTTAACCCTAACCATGAGTAGCTAAATTTAAAAAAAAAATGACAACATTGAACCGAAGTTCCCTTCATTTAAAAAAAAAGTTAATGGTATTTAAATCAAAGGGATTTGTATGTTGAATTTTCAGCATTTGGTCAGCATTAAACACTTCTAATCAACAGTTAAATTTAATAATCCACAATCACACTTTTCTTCATTTACAACAACGGGTCAAAGCATTTAAACAAGAGAATATGCAAGCTAAATTTTCAGCATTTGGGCAACATTTCAACATGAAATTTTCCAGTTTTTCACCTTCAATATTTCGAATATTCAAAAGCAAGAAGAAGAGTACAACTAATCAATTAAAATTTTTGGACATGATTCAAGGTATATGTTCAATCAAACATTCATGTTAACTCATAATCAATAAGGTATTAAGTAGAAAATAAAAACATTTTTAGCATGCATGCTATCTACATACAATAACCATTCAACTTCCATCTCCTACCAGTCTTACCAATTTCACCATTTAACAGAACAACAAGGAAAAGAAGAGAAAAGAACAACGGTGTGAGAATCTCACCAGAAAATCCAACTGAAACTACTCTGAAGTCATGCCTTAACCTTTGTTACTGCTATTTCCAGCTTCTCCCTTAGCTGCTCGCCAAGGAGGGGTTTCTTTTTCTGGTTTTATTTCTTTCTTTTTACCTGGTTTAGCAAATGGTTTTGATTGAATGGTTTTTATTTTTATTTATTTTTGGTTTGTAACGTGGCTTTGAGAACTGCACTAGCCTTTTCATTTTTTTTTCATTTAATTTACTCTTAACTTAATTTACTAATTGTTACTTTAATAATTATATATAATATATTATCCTCATAAACATCCACTATCAAAATCTATAAAAACAATGGTAACGGCCCAAATTTCAGTGATATCATAATAGTGATTTGAAATCACTAAATCTAACATGTGAGTTTAGATATTAGTAAGTAAATGTTAAGTGTGGTTTTAGAAATAATTTTGAATTAGTGAAATTATAAATTAAAGGAAGTTGTAGATAAAATGGGATAAAAACAAGGTATCGAGACCTCGAATTCATAAACCGAGCCATAAATATTTTTAAAAATATTTATGGAGTGTTAATAAGTTATTATTAAAGTTTCGTCAAGAAATTTTAAGGTTTCGGTAGTTAATTGGGAAAAAAGGACTAAATTGAATTAAGTGCAAAATTGTGAGATGTGATTAAATAGCTCTAGTAATAATTAAAGGAGGACTAAATAGGCAATCAAACACCTATTATTGGACTGGACAGCATGTGTGTGCAGGAAAAATAAAAATCAAGTGTGAACAAGGGGCAAAATTGGAAATAGGGTAATAATTTAATAGTAAAATATGATGTAGTTGGTAATTCTAGAGAACTCAACATTTTTCTTCATCTTCATCAGCTAAGAACACCATTAGAGAGCTTTTAAAAAGCTGGTTTTTATATTCTACAGCATGTAAGTACAACTCTTGATTATTTCTTGTATTTTTTGTGTTTTTGAGACTTTTACAACTAGGTCTATATGTTTAATTCATTAGTTTTTGATTTCATGGATAATTTTGAAAGTTTCCATGAACAAGTGCTGAAAGTTTACAATGATTTATCATGGAATTGAGGTTTTAATTTTATTATATGATGATTTTATGAAGAGATTTTTATAGAAATCAATATTTAAGACCTCATCGTAAAAGCTGTTGAAATTAGGGTTTTGTGATGAAACTTTGAATGTCAAAGGCTGTGAAATAGTTTATAATGTTTAAATAAATTGTTATTTGAGAGGAATTAGTTCAATTGATGAATAAATTGAGCAGGGACTAAATTATAAAAACTAAAAAGTTTAGGGTAATAGTGTAATTTTGAAAATTTAAGGGTATAAATTGTGAAATAGAATAGAATTGAAATAAATGCTAATGAAGGAATGATTTTATAACTATAGATCAAGAAAACGAAATGAACCGTGGAAAGGAGAAAATTCAAGAATAATCCTTGAATTTCTACGACTTTTGCAAATTAGCCCAGGTAAGTTCATATGACAAAGTTCAATGTTTTGTTATGAAAATTTTATGATTTCTAAGGTATCTTATTGTAAATGAATACTATCAAATTGTATTAATTAGTAAATAATATGTAACTAAAAGTACAAATTAGTTGGAACAATGGTTTTGAGTGCTTCCAATTTTATGACCATAATGAATTGACAGAAAAGATGTGATATGTGCTTCCGTATAAGACCATAGATGGGCTATGGCATCAGTGCAATGTGATACGTGTTCCCGTATAAGACCATAGCTGGGCTATGGCATCGGTGAGATGTGATTTTGTGATTCCGTATAAGACCATATCTGGGATATGGCATCAGTATGATATGTGATCCGTGTAAGACCATGGGAAGGTTATGGCTTCGGTGTGTGATGTGTGACAATGCGAAAGTCCATAGTTTACTATGGCAATGTGATAATGAAGCACTCAATTCTCTTATTGTTCCCTAATTTGACAATGGAAGTAAATGAGGAATGGGCCTGAGGGAGTTAAATTTGTGAATAGCAACATGGAAATTTACCCAAATGAGTTTATGAATGAAGTTGTGATTTGCAGGATGAGTTAGTTAAACTAATAGATATATGATTGTGTACAATCGCTAAAATTTATGTTTTTATGCCTATGAGCTAACTAAGCTTTTATAAGCTTACTTGTGTATGTTATTTATTTTGTAGATTGACTTATATACATACAGAGGATCGGATCTACATCAAGGATCACACTATTCGGATTTACTCCGGTAGATTTTGTTAAACAATATTTTGATTTATATGGCATGTATAGGGGTTAATTTAATAATGTAATTGTGTGATTGATTAAGTATGCAAAGTAAGTTAAATGTGATGTTTTGTGTTTGAAAATGAAATATACATATTTTGGGTTGAAATAATTGATTGATTGGATTCTATTAGTGTATAATTATGTTTAGGTACAGGAAATGGATAAATGAATGTTATTTGATCAAGATTTATAAGTCAATGTTTTGTGCATGAACTAGGTGCGTTTGATATGTGAAAATAGCCTAAAAATGATGAAAAATCAGGTTTTCACACGATCAAGTCACATGGGCGTGTGCCCAGGCCGTGTGGCAAAGTCAGAATTGCCCACAGGCTAGTCCTACGGCCGTGTGAGCAAGACAGATCTGGCTACGGGCTGCCCCACAGCCATGGGAGCCCCACGGGCAGGCCACACAGGCATGTCCCAGGCCACATTGGCGTGTGCCCCTATTTTCAAGAAAAAGTTTCCAAAGTCCCCGGTTTAGTCCCAAGTAACTTCCTAAGCATATTTTGGGCCTCGTAGGTCCAAATTAGTGACTTAAAGATGAAATTTGAGAAATTTTAAATTGAAATATAGATTTATGACTCAGTTTTGTTCGTATATTAGTGTTTAATTCCGGTAGCACCTCGAACCCTGTCCCGGCGTCGGATACACACCTTATAATTTAGTATTAATTCTTTCTTTTATCACTTATTTGATTTAGTCCCTTTATTTTAATTAAACACTCTTTCTTCAAAATTACATAACCAAAAATTTAATTCACCTCTAATATAACTATGTAAATATTTAATAAAATATTTACGAGTCTGGTATAGGGAAACGAGGTCCTGATACCTCAATTTCCAAAACCAACGACTTTAGAACCGATACACTTCTACCTTGTCTAACTTTCTAATAATTAAAATTATTAGATCAACCTCAATATAATATTGTAATACCTTCGTAAATATGAATAAACAATATTCACTAATTCTATCTTCGGAAAACAACATTCCAAAACCATCGTTTTTGACTCCATTGACTTTTGGGTCGTTACATAGACACCATGACAAGCCATATCTACTAGCAGAAGAAACAAGAGGTAAACAACATTATACGAGGAGGCAACGATGGGCGCCTAGGCATTCAATGACTGGAGCAGCTGCCTAGACGGAACCATCATCTACACCAATGCAAGAATCGAAACCGATGGTCGCACCACCTTCTGGTTAGTATGGCTTGACTTATTCTAGTGTTTTCACTAGCCCTGTCGTTCTTACTCAAGTACCACATTTATCTATTTCTACATCGATGCCAAGTTTTAGTTTTGGACCACCACTTCCGGCCCCAGTATATTACACGTTGATGCCATTGACATTTCAGACGAAAAATCTGACGATGAAATATAAACAATTTATGTTTAGGTTGTCAACTGGAAGTTCAATTATTCTGCCATTGATGTATAGGATATAATATGCTTATACATCTACGTTGATAGTGTCATAAACACCTCCGAGATCATTGTTTTACTAAGCTGGACCATCTTCGCAACCATCTGTTCCTAGAACGGAGGATACATGATGGCAACCAAGGAGCACTCTGCAATCAACCATGGATGAAGGCGAAGAAGATGAGAGGCCAAGACCACAACCTGTACCAGAGGGTAGACGTAACGAGGAAGACAAGAAGTTTGGTATACAACTTGAATGAACAAGAAATCTGGCTCGCAACTGACGACCATCCCATTCTGGCACACATTTTGGTCAAGGATATGAATGATTTTTTTCTACTTCTCATGTAAATTTTACTTGTTTAGCTAAGTTACAGTTGATAAGATTTTACCGATATTGGATATGAAATGTTTTGAAATAAATATCGTTTTGGAATCAAAATTGATTGTCGTTGTCATTTTATATTGTTAAATCAAGTCTGTATGAGAAAAATGGAACAAAATTGTATATTGTATTGCTCTCTATAGTATAATAAAAACATGTACTTACAAATTACAAAAAAAAAAAATTGAGTATGAATGAAAAAATCAACAAATAAAATTCAGTTAAAAAAGTAATAAATCGATTAATGAGGTGTTGTCCTTATATTATCCCGTTGGTGTGGACATGACATCATTGTATATCCTAGGTTCCTACACCACTTGCATAACCTCGATTGGTTTGTCTTCTCCCAAATATCCATGTCGTCGTGTATTCCAGTATATGCCGATCAATCTTTTGGTTTGCGACACGATGATCTATGGGGTAACAATTTGAATGGAACGTAGATGTTGGCAGCCACATACTTTCATCTATAATCGGTGGGAATACATTTTGTAACATCCTGAATTAGGGCCTAGTCGGAACAATGGTTTCGAGACCACAAATCTAAATTAGAAATAATTATTTTATAATTATTATAAGGTCTGTGATATGTTTATATGACTATGTAAAATTTTCATGAAGTACTTATATGTGAGAAGTGTTCAATTTGACTTTAAGGACTAAATCGTGTAAATTGTGAAAGTTGCATTCTAATAGCTAAGGTATTAAATAGCTATAAAATTTTTAGTGGCCCATTAATAAGTTAGTGGAAGATATTTTTTTGGTATTTTTGAAATTAGTTAGAAATTAAAAGGGTAAATGGATAATTAAGTTAAAAGGGTATAATAAGACAAAAATGCAAAAAGCTATCATCTTTTTATTTCTCTTTCTTCTCCACCGATTTTTACCCAAGGAAATGGCCATGGAAGCTTGAAAATTTTAGCAACTTCTAACCCTCAGAAGTAAATGATTTTTATGGTCATTTTTGATGATCTTTGTATTTTTGGAACCCTTGTAGCTTAATTTAGCTAATGAGGAGACTATTTTGCAAAATGGTTGAAAGTCTAGGGTTTTGCCATGAGAATATTCATGTTGTTTGCTGCATTTTTATGGAAGAAAATGAATCTTGGTTGTTAACTAAACAACTTTTGTTAAGTGATTTTCATGAAAACACCTAAAATGGACCATTTTGTAAAAGTTGTAAAATATATGGTAAAGGTGTGAAATAATGGAATATGTGGGCTGCTGTAAGTAAGATAAATATTAGCCTAGGGACTAGTTTGTAAATAAGTGAAAGTTTAGGGGCAAAATTATAAATTTTCCAAAGTATGATTTTTGAGTCAATTTGAATATTGTGAGTAATAAATAAGCTATATTTGAAATGTTAGACCAAGAAAATCGAGATTCGGGCTTAAATTGAGAAAGTACGTGGTTAAGGAAAAAATGGGATAATTAGCCGTTTTTGCATTCGAGGTAAGTTCGTGTGATAATAATAATGCAATGTCTTATTTGAATTGAAATACCTAATTATTATTATATAGTTTGTATAATTTGTTATGTATATACTCGACGAGGAATCGAAAAACGAGTCGCATGATAAAATTGGTAAGTTGTACATAAGTAAGGCAATTTTATCGCTATTATGTGTTGAATGATTGATTTTGCGTAATATGGTTGAATATGCTTATGTATAATGCATGATGAAATTTAAATGTGGTAAATTCCCGGTTAAACCTAGGAATAGATTGGATATCCATGCCAAGACATTTGGGTGATATGTGTGCTAGTGTAAGACCATGTCTGGGACATGGCATCGGCCATATTATGAGAGCCAGTGTAAGACCATGTCTAGGACATGGCATCGATGTTGATATGTGCACTAGTGTAAGACCATGTCTGGGACATGGCATCAGCCACATTATGATAGCCAGTGTAAGACCATGTCTGGGACATGGCATCGGCGTTGATATGTGCACTAGTGTAAGACCATGTCTGGGACATGGCATTGGCCACATTATGAGAGCCAGTGTAAGACCATGTTTGGGACATGGCATCGGCATTGAGACGAGAGCTAGTGTAAGACCATGTCTAGGACTTGGCATCGGCCTCAACATGTGAGCTAGTGTAAGACCATGTCTGGGACATGGCATCGGCAATTTACCCTCTTGTGTGAGGCTTATCGGATATCCTTTAGAATTTCAAATGGTTTCACGAGTTATTTTAAAGCTTATGATAAAGATATGGAATGATGTAATCATGTTGGGAGTGGTACAGGTTCTTATTCGAAACCCATGAGATATGAGTCTAATTATGTTGCCTTAATGGTAAGACTATCCATGAGAAATGATTTCGGGTTATGATGCACCTTTGGTAAGGATGCAAATAAGTAAGTCATGCTCATGAGAATGATTTTGTGATAACCTTGTGATTATGGGTCTATGTTTATGATGTATAAATATTTTTTTTTTTACCAGGATGGTTGAAATGATTTGTAAAGGTATTATAAATTTAGTTGTCATTATTTTATACTAAAACAGTTTTAGATAGCAGTAGTAGTCCAACTTTGAAAATCCACAAAAAATCGTGGAAATTGAGTTAGAGATTGAATAAAATATAAAATTAAATCTTATCGAGTCTATTTTCACATAGAAGAAACGGTGTAAGCAAAATAATTTTCGTGTTACGAGATATTTGGATTTCTGTGAGACAGGGTTAGAGTGATTTCGGGTTCCCTTATCTTAAATTTGGAAAATCATTAAAAATTGTATGAAAATAATTATGGGTTAGAGTTCATATGAATAAATCCTTAATGAGTTTATTTGCAAGAGAAATAGACAGGAACATTATCCGAGTCCCTTACGAGGAGATAATTAATTTTTAGTGAAGAAGGGTTGAAACTGTCAGACAGCAGAATAGGGACAACTTTAAAGAATAAATTGTACTTATTGGCTGGACCAAAAATTATGATAATTTTATGGTAAGAATATATGTGAGTTTAGTTTCAAGGAAAATTAGCGGATATTAATTTAGAGTTCCGTAGCTCAATATATAAATAATTTAGTGACTGTGACTCGAGTAGATAGCTTGAGATGAACAAGAGTAAATAGTAAAATTTCGTGCAATTATGATTGTATTAACTTGAGAACATGTCATGAGAATATGTCAAAAACATGTCAATAAATCTCTTATTATTTTCATATGGACTTACTAAGCTATATAGCTTACCCCTTCCTTTTTCCTCATTTTATAGGGATACTAAGCTAGCTCGGTTGGAGATCGTCGGAGATTCCATCAAACTATCCAGCTATTGAAGGGTATAGATGATTTCAAGCACTTTAAGTCTATGGCATGTATAGGGACTTAGTCAATTCTATACGTGTCATTTGATTTGTCCAAATATATTGGCTCATAATGAGAATATGATCCATTTTGTATATGGCCATGAGATGTGGCTCATATTGATTATTGGGTTGTAAACCTATTCATATATGCATGCATGTGCTAAAGGTTTCATATGGTACGATCATGTGTGTTTGGTATGGATGAATTGTGAACGTGCCCTAGATTACTTGATGGTTTTAAAGTGACTAAACTGGCCTATGGATAGACCATAGCATAAGTATGAAGTGTAAGAATGTGTTAATGATAATCATGGCATGAAGTTGATAAGTTTAAACTAGGCCAAGTATGGTGCCTTATGCATGAATAAATCGATATGAAATTGCCACAAAAAGTTCCATTGAAGTTATGTTTTAAGTAAGTGCTAACGAGGGTGCAAAATGGCTTGGTAAATAGCCATTTTCTGGGCCACACGGGCAGAGACATGGCTGTGTGTCTCATCCGTGTGGAGGACACGGTCTAGCACATGGGCGAGTGACTTGGCCGTGTGACACTATATCGTTGCTGATGTCATAAACAGAGAGTTACACGGGTGGTAGACACAGGCATGTCTTGAGCCACACGGGCGTGTGTGATCACACAGCCTGCCCACACAGGCGTGTGACTCTCCAAAATATAAAAATTTTCTTAGTGTCTCAAAAGTTTCAAAAGTTCTCAGTTTTGTCCCTAACCACCTCTAATGTATGTTTTGGGCCTCGTAGGCCCATATAAGGGACTTTAAGATAGAAATAGAAAATTTTTAAATTTGAACGAAATTTTATGACATGGAAATGTTTGTATGCATGTGTTTGAGTCCGGTAATACCTCGTACCCTATTCCAGCGACAGATGTTGGTAAGGGGTGTTACACGCTTCTTCACACGTTATACATATATTATAGTTTTTACACTTCGTCCATAAAGCTCATGTGATCCAAACATACATTGCTACATGTTGTAATTGCATGAATGCATGAAAAATAAAGTGTGTCAAATCTCCCACAATCGTAGGTTTATTGTCTTAGGTGTAGATGGTACGCTCCCCCGACAATACCTTGATCGAGTCTATCAAACTTCGTAACTTGAAACAATAGGTCTTCGCACGAATGACACACTAGATGCATACAGTTCGCTCATGTTGTAACCTTCTTAATTTATTTCATAATGTTCTCGCTCTAAAAGTGGTCGCCCTTCATCTGTCCAACATATTTTTTTGCTTGCTTTAAAAAAAGTTCTGGCAAACGAAAATATGTTTTTTTGACAATTGAGGTTATCAGCAAATAACGTGTTCCCTTTAATACGAAATTGATGCATACCGTCAGGTTTGTTGTCATGTGTCCATATCATAGACCCCTTTCATACGATTGTGTTCATTGATCAAAAGATATGTTAGAGAGTTACTGTAATACCCCTAACCCTTATCCATTGCCGAAATAAGGTTACGGAGCATTACCAAACTTTTCAGATCAAATACATTCAAAACATGTCAGAACAGTCAATCTAGGTATCTAACCAATGTACCCTTATAGATACCACAATTATATTATCGAAACACATCAATAAGACATCATATAAATCCAATTTGTAAACATGCTAAATTCAATCTAATTTACCTATAACATGTTTATTTAAACATTAACTTAAACATCCCATACTATAACCTCAAACATAAACACATACTCATATATATATTTATAACCAACCAATATTAACTTAAAACCTTATGTACAATCAATCCAAAAAATGATTAACATTTAGACATCCTAGGTACATGCCGACACAAAAAGATAAACATCACCACATTTGAGATCGGGATTGTTGTTTGGATGCTGAATCGGCAATCAAAATCAAGTCCCTAACCTGCGCACGACAAACAAAATCGTATGCTGAGTATAAACTCAGTGGTATTTCTATAATCCGAATATTTAAAGGCAAGATAATACAATATGTACATTTAATCACACATTAACATTAATTATTCAATTAATCAATTCATAAACACATCATTCATAACGTAATCAATTCTTATAAATTGTTATCTCAATTCTCATACTTGCTATATAAATAGCTTTTCACAATATAATACACAATTCATGTGTGTCATTTTCATTTCACATTCAATATTTTCCAATACCAATCATAATATCATTTCATTTAATTACCCTTATTAACATGATTCGGACTTTGACGGATACACGGATCCAACCAAAACACACCAGTTTGGTACCCAGTACCTCATTGGATAATTCGAAATAATAAATTGACACCTAGTGTCTTATCGGCTAAATCGAAGTAAATTGGCACCTAGTGCCTCATTGAATTAATCCGAAGTAGTAAATTGAAACCCAGTGTCTCATCGACTCGAAGTCAAAGAAATCCTTGAACTCTTCCAATCCTATGGCATGACATTTATATCCGACGCAACCCGATACAATTAATAGGGTTTAATTTCATAATTCAAAAACAATCAATATCCAAGATCAATTTTTCATATAATCACATATACATATAAATTCAATTCAATATCAAAATACCAATACTCACCTCAACCACTTACCATAAACATTTAATCAAAATACAACAATTAATAATTAAATTCGGATTATAGAAATACAATCCGAAAATTCCGAGCTATTCCTAGTCGAATTTATCTTTTTCCTTTTTAGTCGAGGGTTCCAGTACGACGTTAGCTACGGAATTAAAACAATTAAAATTCATTAATACAATACGATTCAATTTCACATTGAATATTTAAATTTTTATTCAATTTTTGCCTAAATTACAATTTAGTCCCTAAACCAAGACGAACTTTATTTCTTTACAATTAATTCTATATTTTCATTCAATTTCCACTTTAAAATAGATTTAACTCTCTAATTTCACTTAAGTCCTTAAATTTTGAAATTTTCACAATTTAGTGCCTATTACTCAAAATTTACAATTTATTCTACAATTTAATCATTTTTCATTTCTAGCTTAAAAATCTATCAATTTAGTCCATGATGATCTAATTATTCAACATAGACAACATCTAAAAATTCAATAATTTCTAAAATTTCAACATAGGTTGGGTAGTATTTAATACTAGGATTCTAAAAACATAAAAAATACAAGAAAAATAGACTAAATTAACTAACCAATTGAGCTTTGAACACTTGAAACCCTAATTCTCCTTCTTTCTCATTTTCTTTCCTTTTTCTTTCTTTCCTTCTCTATTTCGCTATTTCTCTTTTTATATTATTATAATATAATATAATATAATATAATATAATATAATATAATATAATGTAATATATATTTACTTAAACATTAAGGTTTATTATTATAATATTATATATTTTAAATTTAGATTTTTATATTAAAAAACACTTATGTCGTGCAATTGGCATAATTGCTTATTTAGTTCTTTTACTTTTTCTTTAATTTATAATTCAACTTTCATTCTTTATGCAATTTAGTCCTTATACTTAATTACTCTTAATTCATGCAAATTCAACTAACCAAAACCTAATTAACTACTCAACTAGCTTTGTAAATATTTTTAATAAATGTTTTTCTGAGTCTATTTTACGAAAATGGAGACCCCAAAATTCACTTTTCGATACCCGTATTGGGTCGTTACAATTGTCCCCCTTAATAAATTTCGTCCTCGAAATTTACCTGAAAAGAGGTGGGGGTACTGAGATCTCATAGTTTATTCTGGTTCCCAAGTTACTTCCTCAACACTATGACTACGCAATAACACTTTCACTAACGAAACTCGCTTATTTCGCAACTCTTTCACCTCTCATGCTAAAATCTCAACTGGTTCTTCTTCATATGACAAATCAGGTAGGATCTCAATATCTTCCGTCGAAATAACATGAGATGGATATGATCAATATCATCTGAGCATTGAAACGTGAAAAATATCATGAATTTTCTGTAAGTCTATAAGCAAGGCCAAACGATATACAACTGGTCTCACTCTTTCTATAATCTCATACGGTCCAATAAAACGAGGACTCAATTTCCCTTTTCGGCCAAATCTCAAAACTTTCTTCCAAGGCGAAATTTTAAGAATTACTTTATCACCAATAGAATATTCAATATCTTGACGCTTTAAATCTGCATACGATTTCCGTCTGTCAAAAGCTGTCTTTAATCTATCTCGAATTTTCTTAACAATGTCTTCTATTTTTTGCATTAATTCTGGCCCGATCATTCTTCTTTTACTCAATTCCATCCAACAAATAGGTTATCGACATCTACAACCATATAAATCTTAATATGGAGCCATTTGAATGCTTGATTGAAAACTATTGTTGTATACAAATTCAGCCAAAGGTAAGTAACGCTCCCAACCTGATTCTAAATCAATAACACAAGTACAAATCATGTCTTCCAAAATCTAAATAACATGTTTAGATTATCCATCAGTCTGTGGGTGAAAATTTGTGCTAAAGTTAAGTCGTGTACCAAGAGATTCATGCAACTGTTTCCAAAATATCAAACTAAACCGCAGATCCCGATTAGAAATTATCGACATAGGAACACCATGCAATCTTACAATTTCTTGAATATAAACTTCAACAAGCTTTTGAAGTGACCAATCAGTCTTGGCTACAATAACATGAGCCGATTTCGTAAGTCGATCAACAATCATCCAAATAGCATTTTTCTTTCTTGCCGATAAAGGTAACCTTGTTACAAAATCCATCATGATACAATACATTACCATTCAGGAATAGAAATAGGCTGAAGTAATCCAGTAGGAACATGATGTTTTGCCTTAACTCACTGACAAGTTAAACATTTACCCACATATTCAACCACATCTCTTTTAATTCTTTGCCACCAATAAGATTCTCGCAGATTGCGATACATTTTCATTCCTCTAGGATGCAAAACAAAAGGACTGCCATGAGTATTATGAAGTATTAATTCTTTCAATTCAGAAACATCCAGAACATAGATTCGATTACAAAATCTCAAGCAATCATAATCATCCATACTAAAATTTTCTAACATACCAGTTTGAACCATTTCTCTTTTCTTCATCAACTTGTCATCATCTAACTATGTTGACTTGATCTGATCAAACATCACCGATTTAATTCTCAAATTAGCCAACAGACTTCCACCATCACTGAGACTGAGCTGAGCAAACATTGCTCGTAATTCAATTGCTACTTTTCTACTCAATACATTAGCTACAACATTAACTTTACCAAGATGATAATCAATAACACATTCAAAATCTATTAACTATCTCAAATTTAGCTTTTTTTTTAGATAAAAGATATTTGAGACTCTTATGATTAGTATAAATGTAACATTTCTCACCATATAAGTAATGTCTCTATATTTTTAGAGCAAAAACCACAGCAGCTAACTTTAAATCGTGCATCAGGTAATTATGTTCATGTGTTTTCAGTTGACGGGGATGCGTAAGCAATCACCTTCTCGTCTTGCATCAAAATACAACCAAGACTACTCAAAAAAGCATCACTATAAACAACAAAGTCTTTTCCTGGTTCTATTAAAGTCAAAACTGGCACTTCAGTCAATATTTGCTTCAATTTCTCAAAACTTTCTTGACACTGATCATCCCAAACGAACTAAACATTTTTATGCAGCAACTTTGTCATTGGCAAAGCTATTTTCGAAAATCCATTTACAAATCTTCGATAATAACCAGCCAATCCAAGGAAACTACGAACTTCTAACACATTCCTTAGTGCTTTTCACTGAACAATTCCTTCAATCTTTTTCAGATAAACTCTAATTCTATCTACCGAAACAACATGCCCCAAGAATACAACCTCTAATAACCAGAATTCACATTTACTAAGCTTCCCTTATAACTTTTTCTCTCGTAACACTTGCAAAACAATTCTGACGTGTTGTTCATGCTCGGATTCAGATTTCGAATAGACCAAAATATCATCAATAAATACTACCACAAATTGATCTAAATACGATTGAAAAATACAATTCATGAGATCTATAAATGCTGCCGGAGCATTTGTCAATCCAAAATGCATCACTAAAAATTCATAATGACCATACCGTGTTCAAAATGTCATTTTGGGTACATCACTTTCTTTCACTTTCAACTGATAGTAACCCGATCTCAAATCAATCTTTGAAAAGTCAGAAGCTCCTTTTAGCTAATCAAATAAGTCATCAATACGGGGTAGAGGATATCGATTCTTAATCGTCAACTTATTTAATTGCCGATAATCAATACAAAACCACGCCGAACCATATTTCTTTTTGACGAAAAGCACTAGAGTTTCCCAATGCGATACACTAGGACGTATAAAACCACGATCCAATAAGTCTTACAATTGTACTTTTAATTCTTTCAACTCTATAAGTGACATACGATAAGGGGCATTGACACCAGATTCGTACCAGGAAACACTTCAATTGCAAACTCAACTTCCCGATCCGGTGTTAATCCTGGTAATTCTTCGGGAAACGCATCAAGAAATTCACAAATAGTTCGATTCATACTACATTGACTATCAATAGAATTCGAATTGATAACGTAAGCTAGAAAAGCTTCACAACCCTGATGAAGAAGTTTATTAGCTCGAATTGCTGAGATGATACGAGTTGAACCACTTGTTCGAATACCATTCACCTCAATCTTATCACCGTTTTTACTTTGAACAACAAAATTCTTTTTGCAGCAATCTAGAATTACCTTGTGTTCCGTAAATCAATTCATTCCCAAAATCATATCAAAATAACCAAACGACATTATCAACAAATCAACTGGAAAGATTACATTCTGTATCATCAACGGACATCTCCTACACACCCGATTCACTAACACAGATTGTCCCAACGAACTAGACACCACTATTGACACTCTAGACGTATCAAATTTTAAATTTCCCGATTCAACCAATTTAGTATTAACATATGAATGTGAAGATCCCGGATCTATCAAAGCATAAATAGGTTCTGAATGTAATAAAAATATACCTGTCACCACATCATTAGCATCACCATCCTTCCTCACGAGTCCGCACAACATAAGCTCGAGCTGGCTTTCTGGCCTCTGACTGTTGAGTAAAAACATCATTTCCCTTTCTAGCACCACTGCTCAAAAATGAATTTTTACATATACCTTTGAGAATAAATGAACATATAGAATACCCAGAAGAGATCACTACAAGATACTCGACTATAACAGCTGCATTCAGATATCTTTACAATTCAACACTATCCCACTGACTACTACAGTCATCAATGATCCCACATTATCTCAATCACTAAAGAAATCAATTCAAAGGAAATTTCGGTTAACCCGTTCTTTAAATACCATACCTGAATAAGTCAATTACTCATGAATAACTTCTTCCTTAATAGCGACATTGCTTATCCCGAATAATCTTCAGAAAAATATGATATCTCTTCTAGAATTCTCTTTACTTGCTAACCCATCCTCGGATCTAATTGCGTTATTATTCATTCAGCTATTGAACTCTTCAGTTTCACACTTGTAAGCTTAATGAATATAAATCTTGTAAATTTCATTGTATAAGACTGTACAGGTGAGGGGGTGAAGGTCGTAAAGCCTCAAAATTTGACTCTTATATATACATACATATCAAGTAACATTTATCATCAATATAATCATTATAATCATTCGATATTTTCAACTATAAAACAAAAACAAATATATCAGCATCCAAATCCTGACTCAACTATGGCATGTACCTCTAGACTCAATTTCGAGCTCGATTTAGTCTGAGAATCGACTAAACCTGTAAAGCTATGATACCAATAAAAGTAACACCCCTAACCCTTATCCGTTGCCAGAATAGGGTTACAGAGCATTACCAGACTTTTCAAATCAAATACATTCAAAACATGTTAGAACAGTCAATCTAAGTATCTAACCAATGTACCCTTATAGATACCACAATTATATCATCGAAACACATCAATAAGACATCATATAAATCCAATTTGTAAACATGCTAAATTCAATCTAATGTACCTATAACATGTTCATTTAAACATTAACTTAAACATGCCATACTATAACCTCAAACATAAACACATACTCATATATATTTATAACCAACCAATATTAACTTATAACCTTATGTACAATCAATCCACAAAATGATTAACATTTTGACATCTTAGGTACATGTCGACACAAAAGGATAAACATCACCACGTTTGAGATCGGGATCGTTCTTTGGATGCTGAATCGGCAATTAAAATAAAGTCCCTAACCTGCGCACGAAAAACAAAATCGTATGCTGAGTACAAACTCAGTGGTATTTCTATAATCTGAATATTTAAAGGCAAGATATTCCAATATGTACATTTAATCACACATTAACATTAATTATTGAATTAATCAATTCATAAACACATCATTCATAACGTAATCAATTCTTATCAATTGTTATCTCAATTCTCATACTTGCTATACAAATAGCTTTTCTCAATATAATACACAATTCATGTTTCTCATTTTCATTTCACATTCAATATTTTCCAATACCAATCATAATATCATTTCATTTAATTACCCCTATTAACACAATTCAGACTCTGACGAATACACAGATCCAATCAAAACACATCAATTTGGTACCCAGTACCTCATTGGATAATTCGAAGTAATAAATTGACACCCAATGTCTCATCGAGTCGAAGTCAAAGTCGAAGAAATCCCTGAACTCTTCCAATCCTATGACATGCCATCTATATCCGACTCAGCTCAATACAGTTAATAGGTTTTAATTTCATAATTCAAAAACAATCAATATCCAATAACTATTTTTCATATAATCACACATATATATATAAATTCAATTCAATAGCAAAATATCAATACTCACCTCAATCACTTACCATAAACATTTAATCAAAATACAACAATTAATAATTAAATTCGGATTATAGAAATACAAACCGAATATTCTGAGCTATTCCTCGTTGATTTGATCTTTTCCCTTTTTAGTCGAGGGTTCCGGTACGATGTTATCTATAGAACTAAAACAATTAAAATTCATTAATACAATACAATTCAATTTCATATTGAATATTTAAATTTTTATTCAAATTTTGCCTAAATTACAATTTAGTCACTAAACCGAGACTAACTTTATTTCTTTACAATTAATTCCATATTTTTATTCAATTTCCACTTTTAAATAGATTTAACTCTCTAATTTCTCTTAAATCCCTAAATCTTGAAATTTTCACAATTTAGTCCCCATTACTCAAAATTTACAGCTTATTCTACAATTTAATCCTTTTTCATTTCTAGCTTAAAATCTATCAATTTAGTCCCTGACACTCTAATTATTCAACATAGAAAACATCTAAAAATTCAATAATTTCTAAAATTTCAACATAGGTTGGGTAGTATTTAATACTGTGATTCTAAAAACATAAAAATTACAAGAAAATAGACTAAATTGACTAACCAATTGAGCTTTGAACACTTGAAACCCTATTTCTCCTTTTTTCTCCTTTTCTTTCCTTTTTCTTTCTTTCCTTATTTGTTTTGTTCTATCTTTCATTTTTTCTATTTCTATTTCTTTTTATATTATTATTGTAATATAATATAATATAATATAATATATATTTACTTAAACATTAAGGTTTATTATTACAATATTATATATATATATATATTAACTTTATATTTTTATATTAATAAACACTTATGTCACCTCATTTAATGCAATTGATATAATTGCTTATTTAATCCTTTTTCTTTTTCTTTAATCTATAATTCAACTTTCATTCATTATGCAATTTAGTTCTTATACCTAATTACTCTTAATAAATATTTACGAGTCCGTTACAAAAACGGAGACCCGAAAATTCACTTTTCGATACCCGTAATCGGATCGTTACAATTACTTCACCCTGACAGTATTAATGGCCCGTAAGTTTTCCAATATTTCATGAAAATAGTGTTTAACAAGCTCGTACCCTGTCAAGAAAAGTGAATAATTTATCAATAATGCCCAACATTTGTTGTTAAATATCAAATAATTGAAATAGTGACGAATACATACCCATGTTAACCAGTTGTGCGAGCTGAGCTTTAGATTCATGTTGCTCGTGGTAGTTCGTCGTAACATGTCTTAAAAAATACCCATGGTGTGTATGATCCTAAAGGCTTTCCTGTTGTTTAATTGCGACCAATATTCTAGGTCTTCTATCGGAGATGACACATATATCGGGTTGGGGGAAAACATGCCTCCTCAACCTAGTTAAGAAGAAAGCCTAATTGTCTACTGACTTCGATGGTGTTATTGCAAAGTTAATTGGCAGGATTTTCTTATTGTCATCCTGTGCCACAACCAGCAACAATCGATGTGTATATCTCCCGTACATAAAGGTACCGTCGATTTGTACCAGTAGCTTACAGTACTAGAATGTATGTCAACATTGCTAGAAAGTCTAGAAGAAATTATGGAACACTTGTCATCCATGGAGCGACTGGTTGTTTTAGTATGCAGACATCATTTTCAGATTTATTACATAACTTGGAATGTATTTCTGCAATACTTGACACCACTGCCACAAATAATTGTATGACTCATCCCACCTATTACGTATTTTCTTCAAGGCCTTCTATTTTGTGATGCACGCCTTACGGTACTATGACTTGTAATCGAACTGGCTACAGATATTTGCAATTAAAACAATCATAAGACTCGTTTTCTCCATAGGTAGTATTGTGTTCACGATCATCTCCAAGTCTAATTCGAATGATCTCGTGCAATACCTGCAACAACATAAGTTAAAGTTAGGAATTCAACGCCTGAAATATAGGATAGTCTTAACACAATAACTGCAACAACATATATATACAGAGCGGTATATTTCTTTATGGTCTACAACCTTGTCTTCTTTTTAACAAAAGTCATGATTTTTCATGCACATCTGATGTCTTACATTGCATATTTCACCTCGAACTTGTCAGATTGAGATTTAACAGCATGAAAGTTCACCTCGTTCTTTATTTTTTATCGTTTCACCACAATGATAAAACCATCATTAGACAAAAACTCCTTTTGCACTTCTAAATCACTAGAGTCCAACAAGGAACTCGCATGGCCTAGTTTTTTGTGTAGAAGTTCTACAAACTCCGACCTATCTTTTGCTGAGAGTTCCACATTATGCATGTAGGTCAGAGGTGAGTATGCCTTGAACCATGGATCTTATTCGACATCTTCTCCCAGACCTTCACTGTTTGAACCTCTATCATCTGGTTCAGTTGAAACCAACTCTAGTTCAAAAAATAATGCATTTTCTGAACCAACAGCAACTGCGGTATAAGTTACTCGAGAGGATGAACTACTCGAGCTCAGTATGAATTCCAAACCAGTCCAAAAACACATTACAGAATTCAAATCATTAACACATCAGATTTACAGATAAACAATGAGTCAGAAAGAAACTTGGAACTAACATCCCATCAAAACATAACACTCGAACACACCAATCTACAAACAGACAGACAGACAGAGTACAATCAAATAGTCAAGCACCCTAAACATACAAATAGATGCGTATGAGCTATCTAAGCTCATCAAACCCACACATCTAGCCAACACACCTCTTCGTCCTCTGATCACACCCCATAAGAGTTGTCTAAACTCATCAAATCAAAATACACCACATGGGACCTCGAGGGCCCCTCCAACCCTACACACTAATAAATTAATTTCGGGTTGCCCAACAATAATGACTTGCCACCCTGGGTTGCCCGACAACGATGGCTTATCAATATGCAGTTTAACTGCCAAATCAATAATGGTACAGAGCAAAGCTGACGTACGTAACATACAGTGCGGTAAACCGCTATACAAATAAGCTGCAGCTAAAACTGCCAAATCAGATCAGATCATTCTCCCTTCTCTTCGCAATCCCACCCAAAACTTTACTTTATGCAAGTGTATGTATGTACACAATCTTACAGAACAGAGACACATTAACAGATAGTCAGACAAAACAAATATGCACATACACCCCACAGTTCAGATTCAGAATCAAACATCAGTCACAAACAACATAAGAGCTGAGTACATGGTCACAGTTTTCGAGACTTTAACACTCTCACTAAAGCTTAGCCAAGGGTCGGAAAACACAGATACACTGTCATATCAGAAACACACACAAACTAAAATTTGGTGTCGTAAGACCACATGCCCGTGTACTCTGGCCGTGTGGTAATGCTTCAGCCGTGAGGGAGGTCAAATACCCATGTGAGGAGGGGCACACGACCGTGTGACTGAGGCACACGCCCATGTGAAGAGAGGCACACGATCGTGTGACTGAAGCACATGCCCGTGTGGACCAGGGACATGGCCATGAGGATAGGCCGTGTAACTTTCTGTCTATGTAACACACCTAACCCGTATCCGTCGCCGGAACAGGGTTTCAAAGCATTACTCAGATTTACATATCATTTAGCAAAAATTTTCGTGAAATACTTACCGATTCAATGCATCATATAAATAAATATATTATCATTCAATCAATAGCTTGGCACTTGTCTTAGCATCAATCAACATTGTTAGTATACTTACGCATATTTTATATAAATTCAACATTGATATACTTATTTTCTCAACACGTCACACTTGAGTTTAATAATTGTCTCCACCTACATAATTTCCTTGTATCAATAAATAAAAAATAATCATATATGTGCATGTCATGAAATATATCATTCTCTTGCCGTTTAAAATCATTCATTTCATTATATTAAAATTTCATGTACCATAATTTCCATATATTTCACGTATATTTATTCCGATAATAATTCATATCAAACTTAACATAAATCAAATTCTATATGCACGTACTTTCCACAGCATGTGTCAATATAACATGTACAAATCATTATATATACTTCAAGCATATATGGTAATAATTCATTTCGTATTCATATTGTTTCATATTATACGAACGTACTAATATTTCACATTCAATCCAATACAAAATACAATTTAACATATTTTCATGCTCAATTGTGTTACACAAATTTCCCTGACAAAATTGCAAAACTACCCAGATTTAGGGACATTTTGGTAATTTTTTATTTTCCCTGATTTTCATCCGATCTTTATCTAAATTGATAATTCCATTCAATTTATTAATTTAGACAATAAGTCAATTCATTTCCTTCAAATTGGTCATTTTTGATATCCTTACAAAATTGCCCCTAAATTTTTACTTTTATTCAATTTAGTCTCTGAGCCTAAAACATACAAATTAGTCATGCTAGCTGAATATTCATACATATTCTCCTCCTCCTCCTCTCCATTCCTCATCCTTAATTTATATAACATGCTACAAGTAACATTATCAATACTTTCACTATTCACTTATATGTATATTCAAAACTGTTCATTTGCGTCATAGTCACTAAATTATTTATATCTTGAGCTACAGACCTCAAAATTAAGATCCACTAATTTTATCTAAAACTAGACTTAGATATCTTCTGACCATAAAATTTTCAGAATTTTTGCTTAGCCAATAAGTACAGTTTATTCTTTAAAGTCACTTATATTCTGCTGTCTGACAGTTCTGACCCTTCTTTACTAAAAATTAATTATCTCCTCGTACAGGATTCAAATGATGTTCCTGTTTTTTTATCTTGAAAATATACTCATTTAAGATTCTAAAAATATAAATTTAAGCCCCTAATTATTTTTATCCAATTTTTTATGATTTTCCAAAGTCAGAACAGGGGAACCCGAAATCATTTTGACCTTGTCTCACAAAATTTATCATATTTCATGATTTACAATTCCATTGCTTACACCGTTTCTTCTATAAGAAACTAGACTCAATAAGATTTAATTTCATGTTTTATTCAACCTTTAATTCAACTTTCAAAATTTTTGGTGATTTTTCAAAGTTAGCCTACTACTGTTGTCCAAAACTATTTTAGTGCAAGATATTATTTACCATGTTTATAACACCCTTATTCCCTTTCTCTACAATATTTCCCATCACTTTCTCCTATTTCCCTTTTTCACTAACTCATCAAGATTATAGAACCTTATATA
This sequence comes from Gossypium anomalum, assembly GCA_025698475.1. NCBI lineage: Eukaryota > Viridiplantae > Streptophyta > Magnoliopsida > Malvales > Malvaceae > Gossypium > Gossypium anomalum. The sequence goes on from CM046963.1 coordinate 50,762,872, forward strand.
TGAAGACTCTACTATAACATTATTTCCATGTTTTCTCAATAATAACAAACTTAAAAATATATTGAAATATTGATGTACTTACCTTGTTCTGTTGATTCCAATCTTTAATTTGATTTTCTCTCTCCTCCAGCTTCTATTCCTTGAATCCAATTGATATTCTAATTCCCCATAGTTTCCTTAACATTTTTCTCTCTTGGTAGCTATGGAAATTCTTTTGATTTATAGGTGAAAATGGAGAATTTTTGGTAGAAAGACTAAATTGTAAAGAATAAAAAGTTTATTTCTTCTCTTCTCTTCTTCCTAACGTAAATGCATGGAAAATGGATGATAATTTCCTCATCTTTCTTTCTTTATATATACTAATAAAATAATAATAAAATAATAAAATATCATATAAAAATCAAATTAAAATATTAATAACTAATATTTATTTAATTAATTAATCTAAAATATCTCCAACATCATCATTACTTTCTAGATTTCTCTCTCTTCCAATTGACCATTTTGCCCTTTGTGATCTTTCAAAATTCCATTCTTAAGTCATCACTTAATTTTGGTAAAATTACAATTTAGTCCTTCATAATTCTTCACCTATTCAATTTGATCCTAATTCATCAATTTTTCCTTGGTTTTTAGATCCTTCCACCCTTAAAATATTTGCACTATTAGTCCTTCAAATTTTTCATATTTACACTTTAATCCTTCAAATTTTGAGTATTTACTTTTGGGCCACAAAACTTTTCTCACTTTTACAATTTAGTCTTTTCTTGAATCAATATGTCATAATATACTTCCCAGTGACATAACTCAATTTTTCTTTTCTTGTCACTTTATTTCCTTATTTTACTATATTAAGAGTAATATCTTACTGTAGAAATTTTTAGGGTGTTACAGTCTATTTGCATTAAATTTGAGTACAGGGCTGACATGGCCGTGAGAGGGTCTCACACGCCCATGTGCCTTCCAGACACGGCTGTGTGTCTAAAACACATGCCCGTGTGGGATCCCTAAATTCTTAAATCAGCCACACGACCGCATGGCCAGGCCGTGTGGTACCAAATCACTCAAACCTTAATTCCCAAACACACACGCCCGTGTGCCCAAGGGACACGGCCATGTGAAAATCAACAAAATCTCTAAATTGGCCACACGGCCGTGTGGCCAGGCCATTTGGTATCAAATCTTACCGAAAAACCCTAATTCCTAAAAACACACGGCCGTGTGTATCGACACACGCCCGTGTGGCCACTCGTGTGGTTACGAAAACACCTTACAAATAGCTCTAAAAACGTGGTTTCAGCCACAAAGCACTCTCCAGCCTTCGATAGTTTGAAATTATACCAAATTACACAAATTCTAAGTATAAGCTAGTGTTACAACATTGACAATAATAGATTTGCTAACACTCGTACACACGTTGTCAACTTTTTGTGAAGTTGAAATAAAGTTAGCAAGAAAAACTAAAAGGAGGTACAGAACCCACACCTATTTCGCAATCAAAGATGGCCCAACCCTAACTCGATGACAAGGAAGCGAAGCTCTTCAAAAACTTCCACACCACCACTTTTCAAAAAGAAAGGAAAAAGAAGCAAAAAGGAAAACAAGAAGAGCACGTCCCAAAAAAGAATAAATAATAAAAAAATAATCAACCTCTTAATAAAATATAAATAAATATATATATATACCTAAAACAAAAATAATCTAAAATACTTCTCCAGAACGCTTACATAATGTCTCGAACTCAGAACCCAGAAGTACACTAACATTCACTTATCCATCAGACCAACAGGCCCATTCTGACACTTAAACACGCAACTAAACACAATAGCACACCCTTCTCTGAGACCTTAACCACAAAACCCCAAACTTTTAACCCTAAAATTTTTGGGTGTTACAACTCTCCTCTTCGTAAAGAAATTTTATCCCTGAAATTTCTAACTAACAGAACCACGGTGTAACACAAGTTACCCCACCACGCTCCCGTTGCGCACTCTAATCCCAAAGCTCTACCACGCTAAACTGAACTCAAGACCTTACACACACACACACCCAGAACACTTAACCACTGAAGCAAATACACAGTTGTCACCCACAATTACTATGCTCTAATCTAAACATGGAAACATTCACAATCTTACCTGTCTCAAAATTACCGAAGATACTCCCGAATTCGATATTCGGTGGACCCGCATCGAAAATATGCTCCCGCCTTTTTCCAACACTTGCCTAGATGACACTTTTTATAGTGCTCACAAAACGGAGTACTCGCCCTACTACTAACACCTTCTGCTGAACTTTTATTGCCACCCAAATACGTTCTAACTCGCTTCGCAAATTGAGGCTCCAACCTCGAAGGGCTGCGATCCCTATTCTTTCCACAATCCATGCACCTATCTTGTAGAGTTTCACTAGCCTCCCCTATCCTAGCCTCGAACACTTTCTCTAATACCTCCCTCACCACCCGAGTTAACGTCTCAGTACCAAGCTCCAAGTTATCGCTACCCGATGTTGACGGAATCATACTGACCCCTAAATCTTAAACAGTCTCACGCCTCAGAGAAATAGACGACTCTTCGCGATCTTGCTTACCTTAGGAATCCATATTAGTCTTGTTGCTAACTGAAGATATCTACCTTTTCAGAGAACGAACACAATTTCAAATACAAAAATCTATTATTTCATAATCTAACAGTTTCAAATTCCTACCTAGACCAATATCAGAGTCTCAGACAGTTCATTTCCATAAAAATTTTCCCAAACACAAATCGTTTCAGCTTACTGTGGTAAAGTTTCTCCAATTTTTTTTTTAAAACCACGCACACGGATACGTAAAAATACAGGCCTAGTTTTTACAAACCTGACTTTGATACCACTAAATGTAACACCCTAAACTCGACCTAGAAGCTTAAACTGAATCCTGGATGTTACATTGATCACCGAAGTGATTGTAGATAAATTTTTACAAAACAAGTTATCCTGTCAAATCGAAACATCTAATCGCTTAACTTTAGTCAGTAAAGAATTTAGTTAAGTTTATTTTAAAATAGGAATTGAATGAACGAATAAATATTAAAATGGAACTTGTACCACAATTTTATAAAGCGTTACAATTCCAAAATTGAATAACAAATGGAAACAAACTGATAATTTATTCTTTCCCAAGACCGTCTAAGACCTTCGCATACCGAGCTCAGCGTCAGAATTTAGAAAAGGTACCTGAAAGGGAAACACTAAGAGGGGGTGAGCTACTCGAGCTCAGTGTGAGTTTGAAACTAGACCAAAAACACATTACATAATTCAAATCATTAACGCATCAGATTTACAAATAAACACTGAGTCAGAAAGAAACTTGGAAACATGACACTCGAACACACCAATCCACAAACAGACAAACAGAGTACATTCAAATAGTCAAGCATCCTGAACATACAAACAAATGCGTATGAAATGCAGTCAAGTAATCAAACCCACCTGTAACAGCCTAGTTTTAGCTAAATCAGAATAGTGATTTTGGGACCACAAATTCGAGGTTGTAAAATTATTTTAATATTATTTTTGGTGTTTACAACATGATTATATATGTGTGAAAGTTTCGTGAGCTAATTTTATCTTTTAATAGCTTAATTTGAGAAAAAGACTAAATCGCGTAAAATGCAAAAGTAGCATGCTATAAGTTAAAAGTGTTTAATTGCTATGATTTATTAAATGAAAGGTCCTTATGATGATATTAGACCATGGATAGTGGAAATGGACATAAAAGGGCATATACTAGATGATTTTATAATGGTTTAATAAAGGTTAAAATTGTAAAATGGCTAATTAATGATAAATTAAAATAAAACAAAAAGCCAATTTATGCTATCATCTTCTCTATAGTTGATTGTAAGAAAGGAAATAGGGTTTTGAAAGCTTTGAATGGTTCAGCCATTGATGTTCAAGCATGTAAGTCGGTTTTAGCTCGGTTTTTTTATGATTTTTATGTTTTCGTGATCGTTGCTTTGAGTACTAGCTAGCCCAGGGACTAATTTACAAAAATGATTAATGTTTTAAAAGTTTCCATTGATAAATTCATGTGTTTTTGAATGTTTGATGATGAATTATGAAAGTTTAGTGATGGATATTTATGTTTTGTAAAGTGATTTTGAGTAAAAATGCATATTAGGGATTAAATTGGGAAAAGATAAAAATATGGGGTTAAAAATGTGAATAAATAAAAGTTTTAGGCTGCTAAAGGTCTCTATGAAATTCGGTCAAGCATGGGTTAAATTGAATTTCATGAATTTTGTGTATTTATGAAATAGGGACTAAATTGAATAAATGTGAAACTTTAGGGACTAAAGTGTAAAAATGCCCAAATTGTGTGTTTTGGATGAAATTGAATGAATTGATGAATAAAAGAGTTAATTTTTAATGTATATAGATCAAGAAAGAAAGAAATTAGATTTAGATCGAAGAAAATCGAAGGTTATCGAATAGTCGATTCAGTCCCTCTATTCCAACTACGAGGTAAGTTCATATGCAAATAAATGTCTTTGAATTGAGTTTTATTATTATTGAATTGCTATGAATGTCGAACAAGCAAATACGAGTAAGAATCGACGAAGTTACGATATCCGAAAGTCCCGTACGAACTTTAGGAATAGTATAGGATACAAATATCATGACATTAGGTTACCGAGATGTGAATACATGTAAGACCATGTCTGGGACATTGGCATTGTATTGTGATTACATGTAATACCATGTCTGGGACATTGGCATCATTAATCGATTTCGTGTAAGACCATGTCTGGGACACTGACATCATTAATCGATTTCGTGTAAGACCCTGTCTGGGACAGTGGCATCGATATGTGATAACATGTAAGACCATATTTGGGATATGACATTGTACGAGCTTTATGTGATTTCTGAGTATCATTAACCATTCCGAATGGTTCAACGGGCAAAGTCAAGTTGAGAAAGAATGTGTGAATGAGTTAAATGGCTTAGGTACGTACGAGATTCATACGAGTAATGAAAAGGAAGTAATTAATGAATTCAATTATGATATTGAATATGTTTACAATGAGAAAGGTTTGTGATCTTATAAATGTTTATTCATGGTTGCCTATAGATGGAAATGATATTGATTCATGTGATAATTTATTTGTATATGGCTTACTAAGCTTTTAAAGCTTACTTTGTTTGTTCTTTCCTTGTTTTATAGATAATCAAACCTAGCTCAGACTCGGGAATCATTGGGAAATGTCACCGAACTATCGATCATCTTGTTGGTTTTTTTGAAGCTTTGTATATACGACATATGGCATGTATGGGCTGGTGTCATTTTAGTATGCTTTGAGTTATGATATTAGCCATGAGATTTGGCCTGTAAATGATGGTGTGTATGGCCATTCAAGTTACTTTGAATTATGTGTTTGATAAGTGAAATATGTGATGCATATATATGGTCTTATGTTTTGGCATATTTTGTGATGGTTATATGTTTGCTTGTATAGCTATTTGTTAATTGATGTATTAATGTTGAAAAGATGGCATGTTGTGGCTTGGTTTTGAGATGATGAAAGGTATGTTTTGAAGTATGAAATAGATGATGAGGAAATACATTTAGAAATTATGTAAGTTTGATGATTTTGGCATATTGATTTGATATATTTTAGTTATGGATTTGAGTAGTGAAATGGTTAATTATAAAATGGCATGAATTATGTATGAATTGTACATTTGGTCGATGATTTTGGGATGCTTATTGTATGATGAATTGGTACCATTTTGGTTGCTAGATGTGCATGAGAAAAGGGTGGCAAATTGGCTTTGCAAATAGCCTATTTTTGTTTACACAGGCAGAGACACGGGCATGTGTCTCAGCCGTGTGCGACACATGGTCATGCTCCACGGCTGTATGTCCCCTAGAGTACCCTTCGAATTTAAGTCAGTATGTATGCCCTATTTTCACACGGTCTGTGACATGGGTGTGTCTTGTGGCCGTGTGAGGCACACGGCCTGTTCACACGGGCATGTGACCCTTAAATGATTGAAAATTTTATAAGTTTCCCAAAGTTTGCAAATGTTATCGATTTAGTCCCGAACCACTTTTAAGCATGTTTTAAGGTCTCGTAGGTCCTTATAAGAGACAATGTGGATGAGTTGAATGGATATTGATTATGAATACATAAATGTATGTGAATGATGTGTATTATCTGGTAATGCCTCGTAACCCTATTCTGGTGACGGATACGGGATAGAGGTGTTACATCACCCATCCAACCAACACACCTCTCCGTCCCCCAATTATTCCCCATAAGAGCTGTCTAAGCTCATCCAACCAAAACACACCACATGAGACCTCAGGCGCCCCTTCAACCCTACACACCAATAAAGTAATTTCTGATTGCCCGGCAACAATGACTTGCCACCCCGGGTTGCCCGGCAATGATGGTTTATCAATATGCAGTTTAACTGCCAATCAGTAATGGTACGCAGCAAAGTTGATGTACGTGCCGTACAGTGCAATAAATTGTTGTCCAAATAAACTTGCAGTTAAAACTGCCAAATCAAATCAAATCAGTCTCCCTTCTCTTCGCAATCCCACCCAAAACTTTACTTTATGCAAGTGTATGTATGCACACAATCTCACAGAACAGAGACACATTAACAGATAGTCAGACAAAATAGATATGCAGACACACACCATAGTTCAAATTCAGAATCAGACATTAGTCACAAACAACACAAGAGCTGAGTACATGGTAACAGATATTGAGACTTTAACCCTCTCACTAAAGCTTAGCCAAGGGTCGGAAAACACAGACACACTATCAGATCAGAAACATACAGAAACTAAAATTTGGTGTCGTAGGACCACATGCCCATGTACTCTGGCCGTGTAGTAATGCTTCAGCCGTAAGGGAGGTCAAAAGCCCGTGTGAGGAGGGGCACACGACTGTGTAACTAAGGCACATGCCCGTGTGAAGAGAGGCACATGATCGTGTGACTGAAGCACATACCCATGTGGACCAGGGACAAGGCCGTAGGGACAGGTCGTGTAACTCCCTATCCATTTGCACTAAATTTGAGTACAGGGCTAACATGGCCGCGTGAGGGTCTCACGCGGCCGTGTGCCCACCATACACGACTGTGTGTCAAAAACACATGCCCGTGTGGGATCCCTAAATCCCTAAATTAGCCACACGACCATATGGCCAAGTCGTGTGGCAATAAATCACTCAAACCTTAATTCTCAAACACACACGGCCGTGTCTCGCTCATATGCCCAGGGGACACGGCCGTGTAAAAATCTACAAAATCCCTAAATCGGCGACACGGCCGTGTGGCATCAAATCTTGCCAGAAAACCCTAATTCCCAAAAGCACACGGCCTTGTATATCGACACACACCCGTGTGGCCACCTGTGTGGTCATGAAACCACCCCAAAAATAGCCCTGAAAACGTGGTTTCAGCCACGAAGCACTCTCCAGCCCTTGGTAGTTTGAAATTATTCCAAATCATGCAAATTCTAAGCATAAGCCAGCGTTACAACATCGACAATAACAAATTTGGTAACGCTCGCACACACGTTGTCAATTTTTCGTGAAGTCGAAATAAAGTTCGCAAGAAAAATTAAAAGAAGGTACGGAACCCACACCTTTTTTGCAATCGAAGATGGCCCAACCCTATCTCGACGACAAGGAAGCGAAGCTCTTCAAAAACTTCCACACCACCACTTTTCAAAAAGAAAAGAAAAAGAAGTAAAAAGGAAAACAAGAAGAGCACATCCCAAAAAAGAATAAAAAATAAAAACAAATAAATAATAATCAACCTCTTAATAAAATATAAATAAATATATATATATACCTAAAACAAAACTAATCTAAAATACTTCTCCAGAATGCTCACACAATGTCTCGAACTCAGAACCCAGAGGTACACTAACACTCACTCATCCATCAGACTAGCAGGCCCATTCTGACACTTAAACACGCGACTAAATAGAATAGCACACCCTTCTCTGAGGGCCTAACCACAAAATCTAAAAACTTCTAACCCCAAAAATTTTAGGGTGTTACAAGTGGAAAGTTTGCATGAGTTGAATTTGGTAGGAAAAAGACTCCATGTAGGACGCATTGTTAGTGACATGTCAGAAATACTCATTGAAAACGCGCCCAGTTGGATGTGTTTTTAGTGTACTATAAAAAAAGCATCGAAAGCTCGTCTAGTTGGATGCATTTACAGCTGACATGACATGAAAACGAGTCCAGCTGGACGAGCTTTCAGTGTTTTTTTTTTTTTATTCTGATAGTGCACTGAAAACGCGTCGTATGTGAAGCATTTTCTCACTACCAGTTTCAACTCCTACAATTTCCCACTCACCCATCAGATATCTAGAGATTTCTGAGATATTATTTTTTGAAAAAAATCTGATCGACCTCAACCTCCCGTAAGCTACGGGTGATTAAAAATTAGTTGCATTCGGAAAAATCGAAAAAAATTACAAACTAAGAGTTAATTGAATCATGTAGTTTGAGTTTTGATTTTGAATTGAATTAAATTTTACAATTCGAATAATTTGAATATATGATTGGTGTAAATCCGATTGTTGTAAATATCAAATTAAATAATTATTAACTTTACAACTCAAAATATTATTAAAAATCTAAAGAATATACAAAAAACTTAAAAAATATAAAACCCCCTAACCCATAAAACACTAAAACCTACCAAATCTTAACCCTAACCCTAAACCTTAAGAAAACCAGACAAGCAGGAAAACTCTTCCAACAGGAAGTTTTGGGCCTAATTTAGTAGTTTTTTAAAAAATCAGCATTTTTGAGAACTTCATTATTTTGTTAAGTTATTTAAATATTTTTGTACATTTGCGTACGTTTTTAACTTGTTTAATTTGTACTTAAAATAAACTCGTAACCTTTAACCATTTTTTTTTAATAGAAAGACTTCATATTGTTCCATTCAATATCAACTCTAAATGATCCAAAAAGAGAAAATCTAGAACCCTTAATTATAGTATAAATCTTTCACTAAAAAAGGGCTGATTGTAAAGTGAGGAAATTCAAGATTTTTTAGGAATATTTTAGTTATTGTGGTAGCTTGGAAATTATAAGATATAATTTATAATGTGAGATATGTTACATTTCACTTTCGTGTATCAGCTGTTTAGCTCTTGTATTGTATATTTGGAATATGAAAGCCATCCTTTTCTTTTTTTATTAATTAAATCAAAGTCTGATGATAAATGCCTTTCGATATTCAAAACAACACATCTATCAATGGTGACTACGTAGATTCAACAATCGAACCTCCCAAATTACTTTCCTTACCCTAATCTATATAGAAATTTTTATAATTAATTTTATTTTTCTATTTGTCTATTTGTTCATTCTCCTTTTAGGAGCGTGTGCTTCACGCAGTCCTCTTATTGGTTGAGGTATGCTCTACATCTATAAAGATTTGTAAGTGAGGGATTTCCCCACGTTGGCCCCGTAAAGATTCCGTTTCCACAACCATGATTCTCACTCAACAGAATCTGAGGACATAAATCTCATCCTTATCTTCCACGTTTTATCTTTCCAGCCAATGCCCCGCTGCTTCAAATATTTTACCTTTGGTTTTTTTTTTTTTTTTTTAAGTAAAAATATATTTTTATTATTTTAATAGTCTATATCTTTATAGTTTTTGAAGAGTTAAATTAAATTTTTATTATTTTTGAAGGGTTCAAAGTATAACTTTACTCTATTAATTTAAAATTTTATAAATTATAAATAATCTAAATTAAAATTTTATTATTTTAGGGGGACTTGACCTTTGAGTCTCTACTAAGCTCTGTCATTGCTTTTTAAACTAATTCTAAGACGTGGTGTAACTGAGTCACTGAGTCGAGTCGAATTTAAATAATGGTAAACTCAAATTCAACTTAAAATTTGAAGATTAATATTTAGCTCAAGCTCAACCGAACATTGATTTTTAAAATTGATCTTAGTTCAAAGTTTAATCAAGCCACTTGAATTCGAGCTTGATTAAGTTTGCTCAACTTTTAAGTTGAACTTGTTCATATTTAAACTCTTTATATATATATAATTGGGGTAAAAATGTAATTTCATAAAATAAAAACATATTATCATGAAAAGCTGGATAAAAGTTTTCGAAAGCTACTCCTTTGTCGTTGGAGAAATCAGCCTAATATCCTGAATTAATTTGACATCCAGAATCAGTACAAAAAATGGCTCTACTACTTTAAAATGTTGGGTTCATTGAAGACAAAATGATAACTTGAAGCTGAGTTTGTAATTTGCTTGTTGTTTAGCCCACTGGAATTTATACAAAAATTCTTATTATGGTGGGATTTTGTGATATAAATGAAGAAAAAAAATACCAATTTATCATTGATAATGTCATGTAGGATTTATAGTAAAAAATTTAAATTTATTTTTTAATAAATTTATTCGATTTAACATAAAGAAGAAGAATTTTATTTTCAGATAAAATATATTTAATAGCAAACAGTTACTATCTCTTTATTTTTCTATCAACTAAAACAATAAGTTTTTTTTTTGCTAGAACTTTTACCTTTTCCATCGAATAGACAGATAAAAACATACCCCATTCTTTTATATATTGATATGCTAATTTTAGGGTGTTTAGGTATATTTGTTATTACATTTATGTTATAATTATTTTTAAATGGTATATATTTTTTAACAAAATAAAAGTACATGTTTATAAAAAAATTTATTATAAGGTTTTCCTAACATTTATTGATGAGGTTAAAGACTTATTATCCATAAATGTTATGCACGGTTTTATTCTTCGATTAAGTGTAATGATTTATTTGACCCTCCAATTTTATAAAAAAAATTATTTTAGTCTTTCATTTAATTTGTGTATCTTTTAATTTTTGAACTTATATTATTTATTAAATCACCCAAAATGGATGAAAAAGTTAACATCCGTTAACTTTATTGACATGACATCCACATGTATGTCACGCAAGTAATTAATTAATTTTATAAAAATAAAAAATACTTTTTTATAATTTTTAATAATGTTAATAATTTATTTAATACTTTTATATATTTTTTTCATTTTTAAATATTAAAAAAATTAATTAATTATTGACATGAGATCCACGTGTATGCCACTTCATTAAAGTTAATAGATATTATTTTTTTCCATCTATTTTAAGGTGATTTGACAAATAACGTAAGCTCAGGGTTAAAAGAGAAAAAATTAAATAGAGGACTAAAATAAGTCATTATGCCCTCAGGTTATTTTGACCTACCATGTGTTGGCATTTTCTAAATTTATTTTGATCTAGATATGGATATATTTCAATTTTCAATTGTTATGTTTTGTATTGAATTTATTCTAATTTTAATTGATCACTCATTTATTACTTGTGATTTGTATTGTATTTATAATTCTACTCGTAAACTCCTTAAAAAAATTAATACATAATTTTTTTATTATAAACTCCTTTAAAGTCCAAAATAATTCATTAATCTATCAATAATTTACTTTTTGATAAATTTTAATAATTCATGTATTATTATCATGCTCCTATTATTATCTTCATATAATGTATTGTTTCGATTTATTTTTGGATATTTTGTTCATCTCATATTTTGTAATAATTTTTATTGTAATCTTTTACAATTCATACATTATTGGTAAAAATAAATCATTTTCACATACAAAATTAGCAAATAATTATTACGATTTGATCTCTTGTGTGAGTATAATGTGAACACCTTTAACTAAAAAACCAAATGTTGGTTGTAACTGAGAGTATGTAAAAAAGTGAAATTGCAGCATACCAAAAAGGGTTGTTTATTTCAATATTTTTATGTTATTATTTCTTATACTAGTAGTTTTATGCTACAACTATTATGTAAGTAAAAAAAAAATAAAAGAAAAATATAAAAATATGGGTAAACTATTAAAATAGTCACTTTTGTTTACCTCAAGTTATATTTTAGTCACTTATGTTTGAAATGTTACGTTTTAAACACTTACGTTATTATATTGTAACATTGTAGTCATTGAGTCATTAATTGCCGTTAACGGTGTAACGGTAAACTGACATGACACATTAAATCATCATTTCAAAAAAAAATTTTAGGTTAAATTATACAATTGATCTCCATATTTTTTCATTTTGAGTAATTTAATTGTTTTTCTTTTATGTTGTTTTTAACTTTCCTTTCCCTTGTCAAATAACCATCTCTAACAAGGTGGGATTAGATGGAGGAAAAACAGGAGCCACAACTCGCATTAAATCAACTGGTCTCATGAACAGTTCCCCTTCTGGGGTTTGAAAAGAGGTAAAATACTCAAATACCTGCAGGCATAAAGATACATGAAGACCCAACAAAAAGTAAATAACAACAATATCTATAAGATACCTTACGAAAACCAAATACAAATTACTAACACAATGCAAAAGGCAATATCTATACAATCTAAAGACAAGTAAACCAAATATAATCAACAAAGTATTCAACCATTTACCATTTTTGGTAGACTCTAAAATCTTAATTACTTCTCATAGTTAAAGAAAACTTTCCTTCTATACACCTTTACAATGGAAAATGAAAATGTACCATCATTTTTGTTTACATTTTACTATGTTGAGTATGCCTCGTATTTTAGTCAAAATTGAGAGATTATCTCCCAATTAAACTCTTTTTATTTGTTTCAATCGAACTTTGATTAGTCTAGGTTGTTTTATTATTACTTTACCTATGAATTTAGCCTATAAATTGGCTCTTTTACAACCTTAGAAAATACACCCATTAAAAGATTAGAACTCATAACACTTTTGGAGAATTTTGTGTTTACGTTTTGAGGGCTCTTTGTTTTCGGGTTTCGGGATTTATTTTTTATCTTCATCTTTTGTACACTTCATTCTTTATCCATTATAGTAAATTTATATTTGCCCGTGGTTTTTTATCCTTTTTTAAGGGGTTTTTCCACGTTAAATTTGTGTGTTCAATTTCTCAATTTCTTCCGCTGTTTCTTACTTGTTAGTTGATTAATCGAGTCGGTCCCCAATAAGTGGTATAAGAACTAGTTCAATTTTCGTAGATCAGCTCGTTTAGAGATGGCAGCAACAAGGTTTGACATTGAAAAGTTTGATGATATCACATATTTCAATCTGTGGCAAGTTTGAATGATGGCAAATCTAGTTCAGATTGACCTGAAAAAGGTTGTTACCGAGAAAAAGCCTGAGAATCTAGATCAGACAGAATGGGAAGAGCTTGACGAAAAGGCCTTACCTTCAATCTAGTTATGCCTCACGAATAGGGTATTGCAGGAGGTATTGATGGAGAAAACCTTATCCACCTTGTAGAAAATGTTAAAAACTCTTTATGTAGCTAACTCTCTAGCTAACCGTCTAATGTTAAAACAACGACTGTTTACGTTTAGCATGAACGAATGTAAGCTTCTCAGAGATCACATTAGGCAATTTATCAAGCGACATTAAAGTGTCTCATGGGGCTCTCATTTTGTTAAAAGGTAAAAGGACCGACAATCTTTATATTCTAGAAAGTTGTACAGTGACCAGTGAAACCGAATGTCCCTCATCCGTTACGTATTCAAAGTCAACTCGTTTGATGCGGAGGCAACTTGGTCATAGGAGGAAAAAAGGTATGACCGTTTCATTGAAGAGAGATTCTCTTTTGGATGCAGATTTTGAAAAGTTAGGGCACTGTGTTCGTGAATATCAGACTCGGGTTAGTTTTGATTAGGCAGGGTATAAGTCGAAGGCTAGAAGTCTTCCAGCTTCTAAGCATAGATTCAACCCAGTTAATTCGTTGCATAGTTCAAGATGGCCCCATGGTGGGCTTTGACAAAGCTGGCATTGTGGAAATATGAGTCAAGATGGAGATTTGTTGAATATGCCTTATATCTCAGTCAAATTTGAGAGATAATCTCCCAATTAAACTTGGTTTATTTGTTTCATTCGAACTTTAACTAGTCTAGATTATTTTATTATTATTTGACCTACGAATTTAGCCTATAAATAGGTTCTTTTATAACCTTAGAAAATACACCCATTAAAAGATTAGAACTCATAACACTTTTGGAGAATTTTGTGTTTACATTTTGAGGGTTCTTTATTTTCGGGTTTCAGGGCTTAGTTTTTATCTCTATCTTTTGTACTCTTTATTTTTTTCCATTATAGTAAAATTATCTTTACCTGTGGTTTTTTTATTCTCTTTGGAGGGGTTTTCCACTTTAAATTTGTGTGTTCAATTTCTCAATTTCTTTTGCTCTTTTTTACTTGTTCGCTGCTTAATCGAGTCGATCCCCAACATACTATTAATTAAAAGCAAAAAAAAAAAAAAAGGGATTGAGAGAAACTTGAAAGAAGAGCAACAACCTTGAAAGATGAACTCAGAGTTATAATTAGGGAGGGCTAGTTTTTGAAACACGGTTTTCGAACCATTGGTGGTAGATTCATCACTCTCCATTGACCATTCGGAGAAAGACAAAAGGGGTTTCTTAAAAAAAAAAGAACCCCAATCCAAAGCTAAAGTTGAATACCATCAGTAGACTGCATCTAAGCTTGAACTAGAAAAGATTATGGAGACCTATTTTACAAAAATATATGAGTCACGCATACATAGTCCATCATCTATATAGGACTAAGGTATGCTAGACTATGAACATCACAAGTGAATAAATCCATAAACGGATTTAGTATCTATTCTACTTGGATTTTGTATGATGTACTGACTGTTCAGTCAGTTACTTTTATGACTTTATCTTTTGGGAGTAATCCGCACCGATGCTAAAGTCAAAACATTTCCGCAATTGGACTTGATAGATAACATATTATTCTTTCAATTAGTTTTCTCATTTCTGATTAGACTGAGGACATTTTTAGGTTTATCTACTAATACAAGTTGTCTTTCCACATCACGATTTGACCACATAATACTGCTTAGTACTAGTTAATTTTCAGAAAACCAATAAGCCAATATTTGCTTCAATTTTTCTTTGTGTGCAAAAATATTAAGGACAATATAAAAAGGGTATTAATTTAATTAATGGATATTGTATTAAACCAACACCTACTGCCTTCTTCCTCTTTTATCTTTTATGTCCTCTACACTCAAAATCCTTGAATTCTTTGTATCATAGAACAATATAAAAAAACTAGTGTCTGAACTAAAATTATATCATAAATGGATTAAAGGTAAGCATGTAGTGAATGAACCTACAGAGGAAGCTTCTGGCTCTGACTTAGAAAAGGCTAATTAGAAGATGCTCTCTTTCAGGAAGTGGCCACTGTTGTTGACGTTGCATCCACTCCAAAAGGCATTAGACAACAAACAATTGGTGAGCGCCCTTTTTCTATCAAGTTCAACCAAAAAAACTGTGACATATTGTGAGCTGAAGCCAAGGTAATAAAGAAGCTAATCGACAAACAAAAGACGTTGCAAGCGGAGTTTCTTGTTAGTCCTAATGATGAGTAGTTTAGCATTTTTTTTTATCAAAAAAGGGGATTAAAAAAGGATGCGTGAAGCTACAATTGAGGAGGAGAAGATTTCTTTGCTTACAGTGTTGAAGGGGAGTTTTTTATTTTTGGCGACTGTTGATTTTTGAACTTTTTAACTTAGTTTCAGATGACTATATTAATATTCTTCTGCTACTTATTTTATTATTGTTTAATAAGGATTGTGATAGATTTTCATGTTAGCAAGTCTCAAAATAATACATATAACTGGGAGACTTGTATAGGTTATTGTACTGAGAGAAATAACATTTCATTTGTTCAAGCAATGAACTTTATTTTATGAGTGCATTGTGATACTAAAACCTATTGTGTTGTGGTTTTACTTGCTAAATTCATATGGGTTAATTTAGTGAGGAGAGTATCAATTTTAAGGTACAAAGGTCAAGAAATCGTCACAATTGTGTAATAGATTTAGGACCACTTCTTGCAAGTATCAAAAATAGTGAATATTTCTCACTGAGTTACACTTTGTAAAAGTAGGGAAATCAAATTGCGTAAACGATCTTTGTGTCCCCTGTTTTATTCTTATTTATCATAGTGCTTGAAGAAATTTTCACTCGTTTGATCACTCTTTCCAAGCATATAGCTTATGTTTTTGCAATTGTTCGAGCCAACAAGACTAAAAGTACTCTTCTTTATATTAAAAGGACTAAAATTAACTTTATGGTATGAAAAAAACACCTTTACTAAAAAGAAAGTAAGAAATAAAAAAAATGAAATAAAAAGACTTTAAAAAATGGGCTTTTTTATAAAATAACCTCAAAAAAATTAATTATTTAAATGACCTATTTTTTAATATAATACAAAAATAACCCAAAATTTATAGTAAAAGTTATGGAGCCAAAGTATTTGGCACTACCAACATGCCACGTCAGCAATCTGTATTAAAAAATCAATTTTTTGGTGGAGCCATGTAGAATGGCGCCACTTGTATAAATACTAGGGAAATACTGTGATTTTTGAAAGTATGGGGGTTTAAGCAATTTTACCTTTCTCTGTTGGAGCCAAATAAATTGGTGCCACCAAATTCTAAGACAGTAGCCTGTTTGCCTATTTGTCTATTGAAACAGGTAAATTTTTTATTTTTTTTCATTCACGTTACTTTTTTTGATTCTTTTTCCTTTTCCATTTTTTCTGTTTTTCTTTTTAAGTTTTTTATTTATTTACTTTTTAATTTTTTTAATTTTTCCTTTATTTATTTTAATTTTTCCCTTGTTATTGGTTTTATAAAATTTGAAATGTATATTAGAAATGTTTTATAATATTGTTTTTTAAAATTTTAAATATATATTTTTTAAAATTATTTTTTTAAAATTTAAATATTATTTTTAAAATTTTAAATATATTTTTTAATAATATAAAACATTTAAAATATATTATTTTCTAAGATATGACCTTTCAAATTTATTATTTGTTTTATAATATTTTAAATGTGTATTTTAAAATTTTTAAATATATATTTATTTATTTTTAAATATAATTTTTTAAATTATGATTTTTTAAATTATTTTTAAAGATATTCAAACTTTTTTTAAAATTCTATTTAAAATTTTTAAAAATAATATTTTATTTAAAAAGTGAAAATTGAATTGATTGGAAAAAATAAAAAATGATTTATTTGTTAAAAAAAGGATTTATTTGTTAAAAAAATTATGACTTTTTTAAAAATATATATTAAAAAAGTAAAAATTGATATTAGAAAATTAAAAATATATATTATAACTGATCACATCGTGTCAGTGACATCAGCGATGTCACCAGTCATTAGCTTAGTTGTTACTTTAAAAAAAAAGAAGAAGAAGAATATGAACGTCTTATTTAAGAAGGTTCGGTTTGGTCCCCCTTTCAAATATTTGCAGAAGGAAGGAAGAAAAGAGAAGAAAAAAAACGAAAAAGAGTAAGTTATTTATAATTTATATTTTGTTTTTTTATATTTTATAGTTATTGTAATATAATAATTAATTATATTTAATTTATGTATTTTTTAAAAATTTATACAAATATCAAAATATTTTCTGGAGCAAATACGGATCACACTTCATCGAGGATCAACGAAATAGTAAAATTAATTATAAATTAAATAAAAAAATCATTTTAGTTTCTTTTTTTTTTCTTGCTAAGCGCTACTTTGCTCAACATGTTTTGATTGCATAAAACTGATCTCTATTCGGTTGTTATTATCCCTTTTTAACTTTTTTTTGCATGAAATTGATCTCTACGTGTTAGTTATACTTTTTTTAAATTTATGTTCATAAATTTATATATTAAGTTTTTTAATATGACAACTTTTCTGCTTAATTTTGCATTGTTACTGTGCTTAATTCCATTTGTGGCGTATAAAAAAGTTATATTTGCCTTTAACGAGTGGATATATATTTTTATAAAAATTCTCGTATGTAAGATAAATTTTCGAGTTTGAATATGTCTAATTTATAGTATATGTAAAACTCTATGTATTATTATAGATATCGATTCAATAAAAATAATTTTTTTTATTTTTATATTTACCCATACCACCTATTTTTTTTAGGACATTATTTTTTTATGTACTTTTTGTAGTTATATGATTGTCTTTAGCTTTAATGCTTAACTATGATTAGGACATAATAATCACATTTGATTTCTACGTGTTATTATTAACATTTATGACAAATCTTCATTCTATTATTAATATTTTATTACTTATTTAATTTAATTTAAATAAAAAATACTTAGAATGACTATGCTGGTATAGTATACGTGTGATGTTTTTGTTTTCTCAACTTTTCAATTTTACTCTTCAATATATAATTTTATGTTTAAATTATATAGATAATTAATTTATCATATTTTTATAAAAATTTTACCATACAGGGTAGGTATCGGGTTTTGAGGTCGCGGTTTCATTTCCCAAGTACAATCTAGACGAGCGAGTCAGCCTATACTTAAAGTTGGCGAGATTTGGGAACGTCGCATTGATCCGAAGGTTTGACCTAAGGGCGAACTTAATATCTGTCTTGGTTGAGTGGTGGTGTACGGAGACCCACACCTTCATTATGTTGTGCGGGGAGTGCACTAGCACATTGGAAGACATCGTTATGCAACTTGGGTTACGAGTTGACAGTGCTATGGTCACGGGTTGAAACAAAGTGTTGGAACCTTCAGTATTATGCCACAAATTGCTTGGACGGTCCCCTAGTGGTGGGGAATAGAATTTTACATGCTTGACATTGGCATGGTTGAGAGCAAATTTTAAGGAGTTATCGAGCACTGCCACTAAGCACGAGGTGATGTGTGCTGCTCAAGCTTATATTATGCAGCTGATCGGGGGTACCTATGCCGAACAACACATCTAATACGGTCTACTTAAATTACTTGCCTCTATTGGAGGATTTCTCTCGTGTCTGTAGTTATAGCTGGGGATCGGCAGTGTTTGTAACACCCTTAACCCGTGTCCAACGTCCGATTAGGGTTACGAGGAATTAGCGAATAATACACATTAATATACATTTATACATTCATAACCTAAATCCATTCAACTCATTCACATAGTCCCTTATAAGGTCTTACGGGACCTTAAAACATGCTTAGAAGTAGTTCGAGACTAAACCAATAACATATGCAAACTTTGAGAAACTTATAAAATTTTCTAACATTTAAGGGTCACACGCCCATGTAAACAAGCCGTGTGCCTCACACGGTCACCAAACACGCCCGTGTCATAGGCCATGTGAAAATAGGGCATACATACTGACTTGCACCACATTGCCGAGGACACGCCCGTGTGCTAGACCGTGTGAAATCTAAAGGGGGTTACTGACTTAGCCACACGGTCGACCACACGCCTGTGTGTCAAACTCGTGTACCATACACGGCCAGTAGACATGCCCGTATGTCTAGGTCATGTCAAAACTGTAGGGTATACTGACTTAATTCGAAGGGTGCCCCAGGGGACGCACGGCAGTATAACATGATCGTGTGTCGCACATGGCTGAGACACATGCCCATGTCTCTACCCGTGTGGACAAAAATAGGCCATTTGAAAAGCCAATTTGCCACCCTTTCCACAAGCACACATAGCAACCAAAATAACACCATTTCATTACATCTTTAATCAACCAAAAACATGCCAATTCATACTCATATCATGCCATCTATTCACAACCATATCAACCACTCAATTCTATATTTAAAACATACCAAATCATTATGCCAAAACCATCACAATTTACCTAATTTACAAATGCATTAAATCATCAACTTATCTCCTATCTCAAGTCACTTAATACACCATATCATCATATCAAATCAAACCACAATATGCCAACTTCCAAGGACATCAATTAGCAACTATCCAAAATAGCCAACACATAACCACACCAATTGAGCCAACATATAAGCCATTATATACATCACATATATAACACTTACCAAACACAATTCAAGCCAACTTAAATGGCAATACATACCAACATTGACAAGCCAAATCTCATGGCTAATATTATAGCTCAAAACATACCAATATGACACTAGCCTATACATGCCATATACCATATATACAAAGCTTCAAAAGTACCAACTAGATGATCGATAGTATGATGACGTTTCTCGACGATCCCCGAGTCCGAGCTAGCTTCAATAATCTATAAAACATGGAAAGAACACACAAAGTAAGCTTTAAAAGCTTAGTAAGCCATATGCAAGTAAAGCTATCTTATGAACCTTTGCATATCAATTCAAATATGATAAACATAACTAATCCCACATAAGTTCTCAAACCTTTCTCATTGAACACATATTCAATATCTTAATCAAACTCATCATTTACTTCACTTCTCAATACTCATATGAATCTCGTACATACCTGAGTCACTTAGCTCATTCACATATTCTTTCTCAACTTGACTTTGCCCATTAAACCGTTCAGAATCATTAAGGATACTCGGCAAACATACATATATAGCTTATACAATGTCATAACCCAGATATGGTCTTACATGTTATCACATATCGATGCCACTATCCCAGACAGGTTCTTACACATAATCTCAATACAATGCCAATGTCCCATACATGGTCTTACATGTAATCACATCTCGGTAACCTAATGTCATGACATTTGTATCCTATACTATTCATAAGGTTCGTACGGGACTTTCGGATGTCGTAACTTCGTCGATTCATGCTCGTATTTGCTCGTTCGACATTCATAGCAATTCAGTGATAATAAAAAATATATAATTCAATTCAAAGACATTTATTTGCATATGAACTTACCTCGTAGTCGGAATAGAGGAACCAGATCGACTATTCGATAACTTTCAATTCCCCTGATCTAAATTCGATTTCTTTCTTTCTTGATCTATATACATTTAAAACTAACTATTTTATTTATAAACACATTCAGTTTAGTCCACAAACACATATTTGGGCATTTTTTCACTTTAGCCCCTAAAGTTTCACATTATTACAATTTAGTCCCTATTTCATAAATACACAAAATTCACAAAATTCAATATGGTCCATGCTTAGCCCAATTCTCTATAGCTTCATAATAGCCCATATTTTCATTTATTTCACACTTTTAACCACAACATTTCACATTTTCTCAATTTAATCCTTAATTAACATTTTTACTCAAAATCACTTTACAAAACATGTATATCAAACACCAAACTTTCATATTTCATCATCAAACATCCAATAACACATGAACTCATCAATGGAAACTTTCAAAATCAACAATTTCAAAAATTAGGGTACGGGCTAGCTAGTACTCGAAGCAACAATTAAAAAAACATAAAAATCATAAAAAAACCGAGCTCAATACATACCTCAATCAAGCTAGAGAAGTGCCAAAATTCAAAGCCCTAGTTTAGCTTCTTCTTCTTTGTTATTTCGGTGCAAAAAGATGATAAAATGGCCACCTTAATGTTTCTTTTAATTAATATTAACTTAAATCACAAATTACTAAATTAACCTTTGTTTTAAACATTAATAATTCATTTAATGGATGGCTGTTCATGTCAATTTCCACTAATCATGGTCTAATTACAACATAAGGACCTCTCATTTAATAAACCATAGCAATTTGGCACTTTTAACTCATAGCATGCTACTTTTGCATTTTAATCGATTTAGTCTTTTTTCTCAAATTGAGCTATTAAACGATAAAATTAGCTTACGAAATTTTCATACATACATATTCACATGTTGTAAACACATAAAATAATATTAAAATTATTTTATGACCTCAAATTTGTGGTCTCAAAACTACTGTTTTGATTTAGCTAAAACTGGGCTATTACAGTGTTGGTCATATTGTACCATGAGCTTTGCCAAGCAACAAAACATGGGGTTAGTAACATGGTTGGTTGTTTGGGTCTGCTGCAATCCTGCACTCTATAGAAGATGTCATTTCTAGAGGCTGTTAGGAACCAACCATATTCGTAGCCACTTGTAGATAGGTAAAAATAAAATTATACTTAACATTTAACGATTCATAAGTATGGATAATATTTTCCTAAGCTTAACTGCTAACGTGTTTGTTTCAGTTTCAGATGGGCCACATCTCTGAGAATTGGTGCGAGCCAAAAATTAATAATTTATCGCCAAATGATAGAGGTGTTCACCAAAGAGAAAGTAATATATATTAATATGGTTTAAGCAATGTTGATTTAACTTATCCACTTGCAGTATGTGATATGACATGACTCATTATGTTATATTGTGCAGTTCTTATGGATGTCGTATTCTACACAGAACATTGCAACCCATATTCCTCAGTGGGTTCAATTCGAATCCCATGTGTGGTGCATTAACACGCCGGTGCTCAACTTCTCAACCGTTGAGTGGTACAACGGCGATCGAGTTATGCGACAATTTGGATGTAGACAATTTGTGTCAGTCGAGCCACAACAATTTGCTGGTGTCCAGGGTAAGGCCATGAGGAAGAAACATACAACAGATTGGAGTATGGTAAATAACTTGACGATGCGTTTATTTATATGGTGGACAACTTATGATAGTACCGGATCACGACTACAGATGTGAAAATCAACCTATGGAGGAGCTAGAGGATCAACATATGGCGAAGCCCGACTCGGAGGACCAATCTTTGAACATATTAGACTAATGGGTTGGCACTCTCTATGATGAGTCATAGAGTAGTTCATATCATCCGGACATGAACGGTTCGAGTTTATATCACCCGGACATAGGCAATTCGAGTTCATTTCACCCAGAGCAACCACCAATATTATTTGATTTGTTTGGTAATAACATGTACTCTATGCCACCTCAGGCCACGTTCGATGCAGCTGTCGATTCTCTTGATGTGTACAGTACACCCCAATGTCCACCCCATCAACGAAGGCCCGAAAACCACTATACCCCAAAAGACGATACCACTCCCAATTCTTTCTAATTTTCAATTATGTAAATTTCAAGTGTTATATAATATTTTTTGTATTGGTTTATAATTCCACAACTTATGTATTAGTTTCTTTTTGTATAATTTATAATATTTTTTAAAGTATTAAAAGTTGCAACTGTTAATTTTTTTAAAAAAAACTTAACACTAAACAATACAAACTTTATTTCTAAAAGACCATAAAATTAAAACATCGGGTACAACATTTAATTTCTTATAGACCGTGAAGATTGACCAGTATAGAAGTTTCCATGAGGACACTTGCTCCGATTATGGCCAACTGTACTACATATGGTGCAACACTTTGGATCAACCTGTTCTCTTATATCCATGTCGTTTCGAATCCTCATTGTTATCGGCCGACCTTTGACTCTCTTACGTAGTGACCAATCTGGCAACATCTCGAATGCAGGTGGTTGCACTTCCCATGTCGATATATCGTTTAATACAGGGAACTCGTTACCCCAAATACGCAACG
Organism: Gossypium anomalum; assembly: GCA_025698475.1. Lineage (NCBI taxonomy): Eukaryota > Viridiplantae > Streptophyta > Magnoliopsida > Malvales > Malvaceae > Gossypium > Gossypium anomalum. The sequence goes on from CM046963.1 coordinate 50,786,302, forward strand.
TACATTCGAGTGTGTACACATCGTCGATATATTGTTCGACATTCAAACTGTAGGTAGCACACGATGCAACCACATGCACACATGGGTACCATAGTGTTTGGAACATCCCGCACTCACACCGTCTATTTTGGAAATCAACTCCATAGAACTGTGGCGGGATCCTCGGTCGATAACTGATGTACTCTGTCACTCGAAAAGTTTCCAAGTTTCGGGAATATAGTTCTGCATTCATTGACCTAGCTCTTTGAGTGTTTTTTTTCATGGCATCCCTGATTTTTTCAACATGCACGTGTCCTGCCTCCAACTGTTTTGCTTGTTTCAACCCCATTTTTGGTATTAAGGTTGCTAGCCTGCAAAATATGGCTGAAAAATCGCTGAAATTGGCAAGTGACGCATATGCCTCAAGACGGAGTTAACGACTTCAACGAGGTTAGTTGTCATATGACCGTATTGGTACCCCTCGTTAAAATATTGAGCCCATTGCCATGGCTCCATGCTACCCAACCACTGTTTGAGAGAAGGTTTGGACCCCGCCATATTAGTCTCTAACCTTACCAACTTATGTCTAAATCGGTGTGCTTTCAGCTCGTATCTTACGTATGTATTCTGATAAAACACGTTACCATCTCAATTAGGAAATGGACTTAAAATATTTACAAATACAAATCTAAATACGATATTTTTACCCATGTTCATGATTCGCTTGCGCCAGTCTTTGTTCTTGTACTCATTGTGAAAGTTGACAGTGATGTGACGAATACAGTAAATGGACCTCCACGAAACCTCGAATTGTAGAATCGCAGCAATAAGGCCCTTCGATCTGTCGGAGATAATACAAATGTGTCCTTCTTGACAACATGCCTCCGCAAGTTCTGAATAAAATATGCCCATGATTCGGAGTTCTCCGACTCCACGATGGCGAAAGTGACCGGTAGTACATTTCCGTTACCATCTTGTGCAACCGTAATCAGAAGTATCTGCGTGCATTTTCCATAAAGCCATGTTCCATCAACTTGCACTAGTGGTTTGCAGTGGGAGAAAGCCCTAACACATAGATCAAAAGTCCAGAACAGTCGATGAAAAACTCTTCTCCCCAGTTCCAGTTGTCCATTCATGCCTCTATAAGGAACGTTTGCAAGTCCACGACAGTTCCTGGGACGTATTCTATCATCACTAAAATCCAACCCTGAAGTTTATTGTATGACTCATCCCAGTTGCCATGCAATTGTTGCATGGGCATTTGTTTCGCCCACCATGCTTTCCTGTACGACACTCTGTACTAGAATCAAGCTTGCATGTTTGTAATCAATGTCGACACAGGAATGATTGGGCTATATTTCACTAGTGGCATGATGCAGTTGCAAAAACTTTTGGCATCTAATTTCCGGTGGTCTTGAGACATACGTGCGACATTGCATGTATGATGCCCTTCTAATTTTTGTATTTGCCACTGTTGAGTCCTCTGTATAAATGGAGCCCGAACTCGCCAACCACACCCATTGTCGACTCTCTAACATTCCCCAATATATAATGTCGGTGTAGACTTGGCAAAATTTTAATTAATCGACAACTTCATGTTGTACTGTTTGATGACAAACACACAGTCCGCCTTGTTCTCGAACCGTTGCCCAACGAACAACTCCTCCAACTACGAATTTGACCCCAATCTATGAGCAGGTACTATATCGGCATACTCAGGGAACTCAGATGCATGCTCTGTATCTGGATCTACGTTTAACATGTCGCTCCCAGGTTCATTTCGTAAAACAATGCCATGACTCGGGTTACTGAATGAAGGATCGTGAACATCTTCAACCTCCTCCGGGCCTTCATCATCGATATTGTTTGGAACCTCATCAACATTGGGGTCACTAAAATCTTCATTGTCCTGATCAGAATCTTCACCATTATTGGTCATTTCTCCGACACCTGCCTCTGTGCTTATTATCACTTCCGGATGTATTTGTAGACGGGGACCGGGGGTACGGTTGTTATACGAATTCCCATCATAATTTAGATTTTTGGGTATCTGCGATGTCCCTCCGCATTCTAACTGGTTTGTCCATCTGACATTAAAATCAAAGTCAAATTTGTGATGTTGACTTATTGGACTAACATTCTCAACAGACTCTAAGTCTGTTAACTCAGCAAATAACTCAATTGGTTGGGGGTCCTCACTCCTAGTCGACCATCATATTTCCATCATAGGCCTAAGTCATCATCATCTAACAGTTGCATCTCACAAAATTTGAACGGATATGTAGAGATTGAAAACTTGTAAAATAATCTGAACATTGCCCTTCCACAATGGATAGCTATTTTCGCACTAATATTTTTTTTCATTTCTACCAGCGTCACATTTTTTTTGAATCGCAACCCTATCTTTGTCGACCTTGAAATACACAACCAACATCACCTTCTACAATTTTACCATAAAAAGAAATGTACACCAAAAACACCTTATTATTCATATTCAACAGAATTTTTGAACTCTCCTACTAAACACAACAATTTCATCATTCTATCTATGCTAGAGAACCAAGAGGTGGGGCCATAAAAAATGGCTCCACCAAAATAAAATATAAAATATAAAATATAAAATATTTATATTAAAATAAAATAAGAAAATTACACTTGTAATAAAGTGGTGGATCCATTTAGAATGGCTCCACCAAATAAAATATTAACTTTTAAAAATTTAAATATAATTTAAAAAAACGTTTGAATATCTTTAAAAATAATTTTAAAAATTATATTTAAAATTAAAAAAATATTTAAAATATTATAAAACAAATAATAAATTTGAAAAGTCATACCTTTAAAAATAATATATTTTAAATGTTTTATAATATTAAAAAATATATTTAAAATTTTAAAAATAAATTTTAAATTTTAAAAAATATATTTAAAATTTTAAAAAATATTATTATAAAACATTTCAAATATACCTTTCAAATTTTATAAAACCAATAATGAACAAATTAACAAAACAAATAAATAAATAAATGACAAATAAAAAAAATTAAAAAGAAAAAAAAAGGACAAAGGACAAAGAATTAGAAAAAGTAACGTGGATGAAAAAAAATAAAAAATTTACCTGTTTCAATAGGCAAATAGGGAAATAGATAGATATGCTATTGTCTTGAAATTTGTGGCGCCAATTTATTTAATTCTACTAGAAAAAAGGTAAAATTTCTTAAACTTTCATATTTTAAAAAATCACAATATTTCTTTAATATTTATACAAATAGTGCTATTATACATGGTTCTAAAAAAAATAATTTTTTAATGCAGATTGTTGACGTAAGCATGTTGGTAGCCTAAAATACTTTGGCTCCACTAACTTTTACTGTAAAATTTGAGTTATTTTTGTATTTTATTAAAAAAAGTTATTTAAGTAATTAATTATTTTTTTAAGTTATTTTTATAAAAAAGCCTAAAAAATGTAAATATTAATATTTTAACATGAATTTATTAGATTTCACGTCCTGAAAAATAATAAGGAATGTAAAAGCAGCAAGTTTAGAGTCGCTTTCTGCCAACTCATAAGTTACCCAGTAGTACCTACAATACAGCTCAGTCAGTCAATGGAAGAAGCTACGGTTAAAGTCTGTTCTCTGCCCCCCAACCCCAACCTAACTATAATATCTCAACCACCTCTTTTTCTTCACTTTCAGTTTTAAATTCTCTCTTGTGCACGCCCACATGGCAGATGTCGAAGAACCCAAGAAGCTTGAATCCGAAACCCCTTCCGACCCTCCGCCGCCACCCACCGAAGCCGCCGTGGAAAAATCCGTGACTCCACCTCCTCCTACTGAAGAAAAGCCCGCCGACTCTACGGAAAAGCCTCTCGAACCCATCGAAAGTATATATCTATATATCCTTTCTTTTTCCGTTTCAGTTCTGCTTCTGCTTCTGCGTGTTTCTTTTTTTCTAAAAATAATAATTTGATGATATGCAGAGGCGGCAGAGGCGGCAGAGCCGACGGAGAAGAAAAGCACGGAGGTGTCTGTTGATCGAGGTAATTTCGTTTCTCCATCTTGCGTTTAACAAAATCTTAGTATTTAGAATATGATTAAATTGAAAATTTTCCTCGGCTGTCTTTCTCCAGATGCTGTGCTTGCTAGAGTTGCGACTGAGAAGCGAATTTCACTTATCAACGCTTGGGAAGAAAGTGAAAAAAGCAAAGCTGAGAACAAGTATCAACTTTCTTCCCCTTGCCTTATTGTGAAAATTATAGGAAAACTGATATAAAAATGATTGCATACCATAACCATGTAATTAAATTATGTTTTCTGGCTGCTTTCTTACTCAAAGCTTATTGATATGGTTGAGCAGAGCACAGAAGAAGCTTTCTTCTATTGCGGCTTGGGAGAATACCAAGAAAGCAGCTATAGAGGCTGAGCTAAAAAGGATTGAGGTATTAATTTAATCAAGCATCCTTGGATGATGATGATTATTATTATTGTTATTGAGTGTTGAATTATATGTATGAGCAGGAAAAGTTAGAAAAGCAGAAGGCCGAGTATGTGGAAAAAATGAAAAACAAGGCAGCCTTAATCCACAAGGAAGCAGAAGAGAAGAAGGCAATCGTTGAAGCCAAGCGAGGGGAGGATCTTCTCAAAGCGGAGGAGTTAGCGGCAAAGTACCGTGCCACCGGAACTACTCCGAACAAGACCCTTGGTTGTTGTTGAGGATGAAATCATTAGAAAATGGGGTCATTTTATTCTCTTATGTTTGTTTGAGTTTTAATATGGTGAAAGCATTAACCATTGTTCTGTGTGTATGTATTTCTGTGTGTAATTGTGTATATAATACCATTAAGTAAAAAATTGGTTATTGAATTTGTTAGAAGCAAATGTTTGATGTAATAATGTTGAGTCATGAAGGTAATAGATTGAAGTGGTCAATCTTAGAACGTTATATAAGTTTTATATTAACACGTAATATTATTATTATTATTATTATTATATAAATTGCTCTGTCCATGACAATTGGGAAACTCATACTGGCTTATATGCACTGGAAAGTTATTCATGATGCAAAATGCAGTCACTTATTATATAGGAAACTCCTTTTCAGAGCTTTAATAGCTAAGACATTCTATTCTTTGGACGGTGATATTTGCCAAAACTAACAAAGAAAGCAGCAGGAAGCACAACTAGCTTCAGAAATTTCACTTTCTCTTTCCTCCCAAATAAGACGCTATAGGAATGTGGTGATTTCATTTCTGCTCCGTTTCAAACTCCACTTTGGGTTTAAAGAATCTAATAAAAAACAACGAGGAGTTTTCACAAAATTCAATTTTAATTTTATATGGGGATAACTATTTGTTTTGATTGATTATGTTTTTAGAAATTATTAGTATTTAAATGGAGTTGGTAAACGAGTTGGTTCGGATCAGGCATACTTCGAACTCAGGTCAACTTGGGATCGGGGTTTCTTGGGCTCAGTCTTATAGGGTTTGAGTTTGTTATAGCTTGGATTTTCTCAAGTTCAGGCCCTCTAAGACTCGAATTTTTTCAAATTCTGGCTCAAATCGAGTTGGGTGAACTCTGATGGATTTAGGTAATTTTGAATTTTATAAGTTATAAATATTTTAATTTTGAATGAAATAATTCATTTTAATTGTATACAATGATAACACAATTCAAATTTGTCTTATAAAAAACATAAAATATATATTTAATAAATTTATTTTATTTAAAATAATTAAAGTGATTATTGTATGTAAAACTTATTATTTTATGATATTTTATGAATTAACAAAAATATATTTTATTTATTATTATTATATTATATTGAAAATTGAATAATTTTTTTTATCTTTTTTATTAAATTTATAGATCTAAAACTCATATTCTAAAATATCTATTCCGAAATCCAAATATATTATACTAAGCCCAAACCCAAATAATATACTCATTATTACCCAAACTCAAAATAAACTAATTATAACACAAATCTCATGTCCAAAATAAAAAATAAATTAAACTCAATACCCAAATACAATTTGTAAAAGTTAAAGCTCAATTCAAAATCTAATTTAAAAAAAAATACTATTTTATTAAGATATTAAAATTTTAATAACATTTTATGTATTACTAGTTATAATTATAAATATATATTTTAATATACTAAATTACACATAACTATTAATGATATATCTTTTATTATAATCTATAATATAATAATAGCTATTATATTAATACTTATAAAATATATTATCTCATTATAAAATACTATATCACATATGATAATAGTAGAGGAATAAATAATATATCAATTATTATCATATATTGTTGTTTATTATATTGGTTGAAATATGACCTAAGTCTCTATACTTTTCCTACATTTGAAAGTTAATCCTCCTACTATATTATATAATGCTATATTAATAGTTTATATATATGTGTGTCGTGCACACGTCAATGGTTAAACATTATAATATCATGTAATACTATATCTTTTATTATAATATAAAATATAATAATAGTTATATATAATAGTAGTTCATTATATTGTTTATTTCTATACTAGTTGAAATATGTTTTAAGTCTTTATACTTTTCATACATTTAATTTAGCCCTCCTACTATATTATATAATATCATATATTAATAATTCATATATGCATTGATGATTAAAAGTTATAATATCATGTAACACTACATCTTGTATTATAATCTAATATTATAGTAATAATTATATATGTATTAATATTTTTAATAATAGTTATATATTATAATATTATATTATGTATTAGTAATATACTAACTTAGTAAATAGGTTAAGTAATCCATTTCGATTTCAATTTTGATCATAGTTATATAATATATTATTATATTGTCATTAAAGTTTAATTTTTATATATTTTAATAATTATTAAGTTTATATATTTAGTATACATATATAATTATAGTATTAAAAATATTTTATATTAAATTAATATTTTTAAAAATTTATTTTACTTTATAATTTAATAGAAAAAATATTATTAATTGTTTTTCCTATTAATAAGATTTTAATATAAATATGCAATACTTATGAATACATTTTCAAAAAAAAAAAAAGAATTATCATTTATTTATATTTTAAGTTATATTCTAAAATTATATTAATTATTAATGTCTATTATGGTTGTTCAATATTAAAGTCGGGCTTTTTTGGGCTTTAAGTCGGATTTATCTCGGGCTTGGGCCAAATAAGTCTCAAGCTTTCTCAACCTTAGGTTTTGTTGGGCTTGGGCCTTTTTGGGCTCGAATTTTCTCTTGCCCTAATCTGTTAGGGGCTTTGGCTTTCTCAAACTTGGATCGTTACGGGCTCGGATCGACATGGGCAAGCTTTTGAGCTCGGGCCTATTTTGCCAACTCTACCAATAAAAAGTATCAACTTAGCTAACATTTTCCAAATTTAAATATGCAATTAGGTCCAAGTTTTACGGCGTAAGATATATTACTATTATAACTTGATGCTTAGCATTAAAAAATACACTATTTGATATTAGTAGATGTAACAACTTAAACCCAACTCGATCGCTGAGTCCGAGCTACAAGATGTCACGACCCAACTTATGAACTAAGTATTTCTTCATTATTATTATTATCCACAATAATAAATGAAATAAAGACAAGGAATACAATTGATTTTGTTGTTAAGTAAATTAAATCTTACTAAGAATCTATATCGGATAAACTTAAAGTTTATATACATCAATTTCAGTAATAGACTTCAGCTTATATTAATAATCACCTAATATTTTGACTCCTTAGTTTTATTTACAACAAAGACCCTGAGACTCCGCCTTTAGGTCACCCCGCTATTGCAAGTTACAACTAAGAACAAATTTCCCGATGCGTGGTGAATTCTGGCCTGGTCCCTCATTGAACTTCCAAAAATCCCTATCTACCTCTAATGCATAACACACAAGTAAGTCCTAAAGAACTTAATGAGTTTTCATATCTTATTACCACAAAACTAATGCGAATGCACTTTGAGGCAAGAGCTTCATGACGATTTTGTCAGCATTAAGACAATACACCATCCTCTTTGTCATAGTAGATGATCCCTTGACGGTTTCCCTTTTAATTCCCTTTTTAATTAATTGCCTTCATGGCTCCTCAAACATTTATTTCTTCAAGAAGAAAACCCTCTGTTATAGCCCATTTTTAGTGATGTTGGAATAGTGGTTTCAGGACCACAATTCTGATAAGTGAGTCAATATTTTATTATTTATAGGATTATTACAAGGTCGTATTAAAATTTGGTTAGAAAATTTTAACGTTTAGATAGTTAATTATATAAAAAGGACTAATTAGTAAAAGCTGCAAAAGTTAGTTTCTATTAGCTAAAGGTGTTAAATGGCTATGGAAATGTGAAGTAATGGACTTAAATGGTAAATATACCATATAGATAGATAATGGACAGTTATGGACATTGTTTTGTTAATTGTTAAGCTAATTCTTTAGGGTAATTTGGTAATGAATTAAGTTATTACATAATCAAATAGGGAAAATGATATCATCTTCTTCCTTTCTTTGTTTTGACCAAAAAATCACCATTGTAGCTTAGAGATCATTCGTCCAAGCCTTGTTCTTCATGCATGATCAAGAAACAAATCAACCGAACATAAATCATAGAAAAGTAAAGTTAGCGGAATAGCCGTCGACATCGTGTTCATAACCATTTTTATTTAGGTAAATTCATATATTGTTTAAACTTATTAATTGTTTCTTTTGGTAACATGTTAATTATTATTCAGGTTAGGTATAGTTAAATTGAATGATATATGTTGATTAGTGATTTTGGACTAAATTGCGATGTTGATTAAATTGATGATTATGCTTGAAAAATGTGAAATACATGGATTTGTGCTTGAAATGGTATAATGGAAATGAAATTAAATGATTCGGATATGTAATATGGCCCGTATGAACCTTGTGAATACTTAGGATAGAAATGACATGTCATTAAGGGTTATTTACAGTTTCGAGTGCTTGTCATGGATGTCCTACTGATGGTTGAGGTCCTGCTATTGCAAATTCTCTATAACTCGTGTGAGCAGTATCGTGTAGCCTAACATCCCGACCTACAGCTCGTGTGAGTAGGCCCATTTCATAGCTCATGTGAGCATATATGGTTACAACCACAACTTGGGTAAGCATTTTCCCGAGTATTCAATGTCATTTCATTTGGTTCAACGGGTAATAAAGACTTAAACGAGTGAACTTATTTATATGAAATGCTATATGATCTTGATAGATGAAATGGAAAAATGTTGGTATGAATGCTTTGAAATGAAAGAGTGATGCTTATTAGAGATGTGATGAATGAAATGTATATTTGACATGTTTAGTATTACATGTTCCATGATATGTTGAGATTGTAGGTTTCATTGTTGCACTTACAACCTTACGAGGTTTGTGCTGTATAGGAAAGAAATATATGCTTATGATCTAATGAATGAATCTATGCATAAATTGTTTGAATAAATACATATTCGATAAGTTTAATTTTACCTTATATGAGCTTACTAAGCACTGGTTGCTTACGCTAGTTGTTTTCTTTCCTTGTAGATCATCAGAAATCTCGGTCAGTTGGAAGCAAGTCAGAGCATTCACATTATCCGTTCTTCAATTCGGTAGAAGTTTAATCATTTTGAAGTTGGATTATGAATGAAATGTACTAGGAGCTTTTAAGTTCTTTTGTTATGATAATGTTGTTTAAACTTTGGTTTAAATATACTTGTGGATGTGATCTTTGGTTTTGGCTCATATATGTCCATATAAGTGCTTTTGGTATTTGGTTCATGTTTTTTTTTTTTTGAAAGGGGTTGATGGTCTAGTAAAATGAATGTGAATGAAAGGAATGTTTAATATGATTATAAGTAAGAACTTGTGATTATTGAATGTGAGTTTAGATTGATCCTGAATTGTGGTGCCAATGAGGGCATATTGGTTAGACACTTAGGTTGAATGTTTTGGTATATTTTAATCATGTTTGAATGTGTTTTGAATGTATGAAAATGGTTAGAATTGGTTTGGCTTGGTACCAAAGAAATGGGTGATGATTTTTCTTATTTTAGAAGTTATTTTAAGTGCACATGGCCTAGGAGACGAGCTATCACACGGCCGTGTGCTACACACAATTACTCCATACGGCTATGTGGCCTATTTAATTTTGGTTCAGGTTTTTCCCACACGATCACAAGTTGTTACATGGCCTCGCAACACGGCCATGTGACCCTATTTTCAAATTGTACACGGTCCGGTCACACGACCATGTTCTTGAGCCACACGGCCGTGTGACTCCTATTTTCAGTTTTTTCCTACATTTTTCTATTTTGTTTCAGATCAGTCCCAAATTGTTTCCAAATTGATTTTTAGGTTTCGTATACTCAATTTAAAGCTCGTTTTAGTATGAATTCCATGAATGATGATTCATTATGAATAGTTAATATTTGATTTGTTTTTATGATGTATTAAGAGTCATTGTTTGTCGTAATACTCCGTAACCTTAATTCGACAACGGAGACGAGTTAGGTGTGTTACATTTGGTGGTATTAGAGCTACGATTTAGTCGATTCTTGGACCGAACGTAGCAGGTATAAAGTCTAAAAATACATGTCATTTTATAACCTATGATAGTGTAATGTCTCCTGACTCGAATTGATTATGTTTTTCATATAGATAAAAGATGTCGTTTGAATCCAACTGAACTAATTTCGATGAAGCTAAGAGCAATTGTAACACCCATATTCCGCCTCTGTTGTCAGATTAGGGTTACAGAATATTATTGATCAAAATAGAAAATTTAACCTTCTAACATAAACAATTATACAAATTAAATACTAACATATATCAATTGAATCTAATCATGGCAAAAATTATACTTATGGGCCTTGAGTCGAGCCTACGAGACCCTAAAATTAGTTTTTGAACAATCTGGGACCAAATCAAAACAAATCCGAACATTTTGGAAAAATATAAAAATTTGAGAAAACAGGGGTCACACGGCCGTGTGGCCAGGCCATGTAATGTAGCCCAAACCGTGTGAACATTCAAAGTTTGGACACATGGTTGTGTCCCGGCCTGTGTGCGAAACCATGTGTGTACTCAAAGTTAGGTCACATGGCTGTGTCGCAGGCCGTGTGCCAGACTATGCGACAAACTAACTTGAGACACACGGCCATGTTGCAGGTCGTGTCTCAGACCGTGTGAAACCTGCACATAAAACAACAAATACACATGATCTTGTGGGGTGACCGTGTGTGGCACATGGCCGTGTGACAGATCATGTTCCAAGTCGTGTGCTCTGTTTTTAACATCTAAATCAAGCCAAATTAAGCACCATTTCTTGCACAATAAGACATACCATATCTAGCCTATTTCATATGGTTAAAAGCACATCCAAAATAACAATTACATGCCAAATATTTATCCGTCCTATGTCTAACCAATATGCCATCAAAAGGCACCTCAATTCATACACCAATTCAATTCAAGAACAAAGTTACAATTGAGAAATAAGGTTTATCATTAGGTAGCCATTCATGTCTAAAAACCATCAACCAAAGATTTACCAAAGATATGATCATTCACAACCAAAACTACCATTTCAAAACATCACCAGTTAACATATATATATGGCACTAAAGATCAACTTGACCAATATCAACATAAGTACACATCCAAATTCAACCACATTAACTATTTATAACAAGTTAACTTAACACTTTACATATTAACAACTGAACACCTATATACATGCCACATCCCAAAATGAAAAACAAAAGCTACGAAAATGGTTGGATAGTGTGTGCTCCAAAAGGATTCGTCTGATCAGTTCACAAAATGCAAGCTACAAAATAGACACAAATGGAACAAATAAGCTTAAGAAGCCTAATAAGTTCATAGCATATATACCATTTAACTTACCTCAAGCAATATAGATAAGCAAGAAGATAAGTTTCTAATTCCTGATATCCAAAATGCAAGATCACACCACATTAGTATATAATCATTTACATCATAAATGATACCTTCCAAAAGTCATAACCAATTCATCATCCATAATTTTTCAATACAATAATTAACATTTATAAACAAGAACTTCATAGAAACATTTATCATTTAGTAGTAATATAATTACCCAATGAAGTTAAACAAATAAATGAGTTTTAATAAGACCGATACATAACCCGATGAACTATAGTAACTTGACTCTGATACTCGGGAAACGACACCACACCAAAGGCATCGATGATGCATAATAGAGGCATCGAAGTGTAGATAGAGACATCAAAGTGCAAACCCGTACAAGTACAAGTTCAAACCCTATTGGCATGCTAGTTGTATCCTAAGTGTTTACTACGTTCAAATGGGCATTTTAACAGAGTTTATACAATTATAATTTAGAAGAACTTCTAGAAACACACTTGTACATATGGTATCAATCAGTTAAATTCATTTAAATATCATATAACCATATAATCCCAAGGATCAACAATATCAGATATCCATTTTCTCACCTGTACTTATTTGTAACCATTTTAAAATTAAGAACTTAATAATGTAATTCAACATCAATTACAATTGAACCAAAACATACTAACACAAGTTATAAATAAATATACATATTTATTTATATTATGAACTTACCTATAATCCACTTTCGGTTAATACGCAGAGACTACTCCACAATTTTTCCCTTTCCACTGTTATTGTCTTTTTGACTCGATTCTTGATCTATATAGTAATTAAATTCAATTTATTAAATTCACATTTATTACAAAATCAATTCAATGCATGAAATCCTTAAGTTTCCATTATTTACACATTTTTCCTAAACTTTTAAACTTATCACAAATTAGTCCCTAATCCCAAAATTTCAAATTTATCCAAATTTATCCAAATTTCACAATTTCCTAAGCCAATCGAATTTTTTCCTATGCTACAACAGTCCAAATTATTCACAGTTCACAAAAATTCCATGAACTTTTAAATATTTTATCAATTTAATCATTTAATTAAAACTATAAAAAATCACTTAATAAACCAATTCTGATAGACAACCAATACTTCAATTTCATCAATTAAGATCAAGAATAACAAAGATTCATCAATGATAAAATTTAAAATCTTTAACAGTTTTGAAAACAAAGGTTCGGGTTAGCTAGACCTAGTTGCAGTGATCTCATAAACATAAAAATTACAAGAAATGAGCTCAAAATGGACTTACATGCAAAAATGAGCTATGAACAAACCCTTCAAGCTCAAAATGGAGAATTCTTTTTTAATTTTTGGTGGAAGAACCATTAGGGAAGATGATGATAAATACTGATTTTATTATTCATTAGTTTAGCTTTATTTAATTGCAATTTTACCCTTTTAACAAACATACATTTTAACAATTTATAAGCCCTTAACCGTCCATCTATATTCACTATGGTCTAATTACTACATAAGTCCTCTCTCATTTAATATTTAAGCCTTGTCCATACCCTTAACCTAATTACAACATTTTAAAGACCTCTTGATTGGTGTGTTATCTCATTTTATAGTGGTGGAGATTTGATTTTCAAGCAAGACTATGGTAACGACATTTTTTGTTCGACGGTTGAGTGCATATTTCATGAACCCTAAACACTTTAGGAGCTTGAGTGAATCTTAACGAGGATGTCAATTTTTATTGGTTTTGAATTTAAGGTAATTTTTTTGATAAGGGGAGACACCTAAGTTTTTTAGCTTAAAAAATTTAGCCTTGAACTGCTTGAATCTTTAGTGTCCTTTTAGTTGAATTTCTAATGCAAGATTGTTTGCGAATTACCTTGAAACATTATTGATGAAAATGACAAACTGAGAAAATTAACTTGAATGTGGGTTGAGGATTTTTCTTAAGGACAAGCAAACACTTAAATGTAGGGATGTTTGATAAATGCCAAAAGTAATATGTTTTAGCCTCATTCTTAATGTGTTTTTGGATGATTATTTGATTTAAAATGGTGAATTTTATGCTCCTAATTCTTTAAGTTCAAGCTTATATACTTAGGAGAGCATTTGGGAGCAAAAGGAGCAAAAAAACAAGCAAAAATAAAAAAATTGGAGCAAGTTTTAGAACATACGGGCTGGGCCATTCTACACGAACTAGACACACAGCTGTGTAAGCCACACAGGTTGCCACATGGCCATGTGCCAGACTGTGTGGAATTCACGAATTGCACTCCGAAAATGCGAAAAAATGAAATTTTTAGGGTTTTCGGGCATTCTAAGACCTATATATACCAAATATAAGAAGAGAAGAGTAAGTCGTCAGAGATATTGGAGAAAACACCATTAAAGCCAAATCTGAAGAAAATTTCCATCCAGATTAAAGGTCTCATTTTGATTTCTTTGAAGTTTATTATGAGTTTTCTTTTTTTTTCTTGTGGTTATACTGTCTTTGAGATGTTTTTATTTGCTATCATGAACTAATTTTCTAAATACCTATGGAGATGAACCCTAAGATGGATTCTGTCGTTTGATTTCTATTTTACGCAATAAATATTTGGATCTTGTTCTCAATTTTGTGTACTTAATTCCTGGTTTAATATTTCCAGACTATTAATCCATGTTTGATGTGCTTGAATAGAGGAGGAAAAGTCCCTGTTTAAGAGTAGATCTAGCATAATTGAGTGGAGTTGCATGCAATCCTACAAACAGGACGACATAAATATATCGGATTAGAGTCAAATCTAATAGGGGGATTCATAGATCGAGTTAATGCGACAATAGAGGTTTTAATTAGAAAGAAATTTTAATTAATCAACAAAGAGTCAGTTGCTCCTAGTCTTGAAAGAGATATTAGGATAATTTAGGGATTTCTACGGATTAAGATACTAAGTGAAGAAATTGTTTAATTCAGATTGATAAAGATAGATGAAATCTATGTGGATTCTTTCCTGGGTATAGTTTCGCTTCTTGGTTGTTAGTTGTTTGTTTTCTTGATTTGTTCTTTCTTGTGTTCTTTAATTAAATAATTTAGTTAATTATAGTTTTAATCAAACTCTCCAATTTTTCGGTTAAATAATAGAAAGACGATAATTACTAGTACTTTTAGTCTTTGTGAGAACGATAGTTGTGCTCACTATAGCTATACTATTAATTGATAGGTACACTTGCCTTTGTCGAATTTTTAGTTGGTTTATGATTGCATCAAA
The DNA here is from genome assembly GCA_025698475.1 of Gossypium anomalum. Taxonomy (NCBI): domain Eukaryota; kingdom Viridiplantae; phylum Streptophyta; class Magnoliopsida; order Malvales; family Malvaceae; genus Gossypium; species Gossypium anomalum. The sequence goes on from CM046963.1 coordinate 50,801,497, forward strand.
GACCGAGCCACTTCGGTGGTTAATATAATCTCCCGAATTTAGGTCTACCGTCTAGGTCGAGTTAGGGAGGTTACATAAAATATCATTTTGATTTTTTTTAAATTTTCTTGATAATAATTCTAAAAATTTAAAAATCTTAAAAATAAATATAAATTATTAAAACTATTTTTAAAAATAAAATTTATAAATAAAAAAATTTAAAAAATTAAAAATATGTGTAAAAGATCTAAAAATTTTACAAAAAAAAAATCTTAAAAAAATTTATCAATCTTTCGAGTCGAAACCTAGAAATAGTGTAACACCCCTAACCCATATCCGTCGCCAGAATAGGATTACGAGGCATTACCGAACAAATCACAACACAATTCATACATTTATCACACATAAATTCATTACCACATAAATATCAATCAAACATAATCATATTGTCCCTTATAAGGCTCTGCGAGACCTCAAAACATGCTTAGAAGAAGTTTGGGACTAAACCGATAACAATTGTAAAATTTGGGAAACTTAGAAAATTTTCATGCATTTAAGGGTCACACGCCCGTGTGAACAGACCGTGTGCCTCACACGGCCACCAGACACGCCCATGTCACAGACCGTGTGAAAACAGGGCATACATACTAACTTGCACCACACGGCCAGAGACACGCCCGTGTGCATTATCGTGGGAAAACTGGAGGGGTTACTGACTTGGGTCACACGGCCGATCACACGCCTGTGTGCCAGCCCGTGTACCACACACGGCCAGTAGACACGCCCGTGTGTCTAGGCTGTGCCAAACTTGTAGGGTATACTGACTTAATTCGAAGGGTACCCTAGGGGACACACGGCCGTGTACCAAGTCCATGTATCACACACGGTCGAGCCACACGCCCGTATGCTCAGTCGTGTGGAGTGAAAATGGACTTAGTTTAAACCATTTTCCTCACCCTTCTCATGCCTTCCAACAACAAGATATTTTATACCATAATAACACTAGCCAATTCAATACACATTTACTACTCCAATCATATTAATTTCTATTACCAATTTCATCCATTCCACCTAATTTCAATATGCATTTGTTCATCCTTCAAAATAACTTACTCAAATCTCAAAATGACACCAATTCAATACCTTAATTTCATACCATACTATGCCAATTCATAATCTATTCAATACCATGAACATTTCACCATTTATCCAACCATCAAAATAACTACAACAGCTTGACCAAATTCACAAGGCATACCATACACATCATATAGCATATATAAACACATTCTATAAGCAAAATTCACATCCCATAACTTTACCATATACAAGCCAAATCACATGGCTATAATTCCATAACACAAAATATACCATAATGAATTAGCCTATACATGCCATATATCATAATTACAACGCTTCAAAAGTACCAACTAAGTGATCGATAGTGTGATGACGTCTCCCGATGATCTTCGAGTCCGGGCTAGCTTTAATTAAACAAAGAAAGTACACACAAAGTAAGCTTTTAAAAGCTTAGTAAGTTTGTAAGTAAATAACTCAATTCATCAAACAAATGTAATTTAACTATTTTCACATTAATAAATCAAAATCACATTAACCACAAACCTTTCTCATGTCTCAAAACATGATCAAACACCATCTCGTTGAACTTTCTCAATCTAATACTCGAGTAGGTTTTGTACGTACCTGTATCACCTCGTACTAACCTCTTTCTCAGCCACGTCACTTCTTTTACCCATTGAACCATTTGGAATAAAAGTCGGATACTCAAGATCTCAATCGATAAGTACCTATACCATGGCTCGTAACCAAATTAAGGAAACTTATCCTGGAGTACCTATACCATGACCCGTAGCCAAATCAAGGTATCACTCACACCCGAAGTGCCGATGTCATGGCCCGAAGCCAACACAATAGCCTAATGACATGTCACTAGCATCCTAAACTATTCCTAAGGTTCAACCGGGAAGTTTCACTTGTCGATTTCATCGTCGAACACATCTGTATAGTCGTATTCATAATTCAAACATTATCCGTAATCTCATAATCATATTTTATGCAATATCAAAGCATATAACATACATTTATAATAAAATTATCACATACGAACTTACCTCGTTTTCGAAAATGACGAATCGGATCGATTACTCGATAATCTTGCCTTTCCCCCGATCTAATTTTGAATTCTTTCTTTATTGATCTATATATATTCAAAATTAACTCATTTAATCACCTACTCATTCGATTTAGTCCAAAAATACACATTTGGGCATTTTTACACATTAGCCCTTAACTTTCACATTTATTCAATTTAGTCCTTATTTCACAAATACACAAAATTCACACAATTCAATTGAACCCATGCTTGACCGAAATTCATAGGGACCTCTAGTAGCCCAAAAATTTCATTCATTACACATTTCAACCCCTCAATTTGTATATTTTACAATTTAATCCCTATTTGACATTTTCATCGAAAATCATTTTACAAAACATGAAAATCTATCACCAAGCTTTCATAAACTATCATCAAACCTCAAAGAACACATGGATTCAACAACTCTCAAAATATTTAACAGTTTCGAAAATTAAGGTATGGGCTAGCTAGAACACAAAACAACGATCACAAAAATATAGAAATCATCAAAAACCAAGCTCAAAACATTTATCAATTAAGCTAGGAGAGTGCCAAATGTAACAAGCCTTAAAATGTTTTCTTCTTCCTCTAATTTCAGTTGTAAAAATGAATGAAAATAAAATTTTGGCTGTTTTTATTAAATTAGAACTTAATAATCATTTTACTATTATAACCTTTATTATAAACATATAATAACACATAATGGATGTCCATTTCTGACCATTCCCACTATCAATAGTCTAATATTAACTTAAGGACCTTTCATTTAATAAGCCATGGCAATTAAGCACTTTAAATAAGTAGAATGCAACTTTTGCATTTTATGCGATTTAGTCCTTTTTCTCCAATTGAGTTATTAAACGATAAAATTAGCTCACGAAATTTTCACACACATATAATCACATGCTGTAAACACATAAAATAATATTAAAAATAATTTTATAGCCTCGGATTTTTGGTTCCGAAACCACTGTTCTGATTTACCTAAAATCGGACTGTTACAAATAGACTTGATCATGAGTCGAGCCACTCGTCCAGGCCCAAAACTCCACCCAAAAAGTGAGAGGGTTTAGGAAAAAATATAGGCTTGAAAAATTGGCTTAGCCAAAAAAATAAGGCTCTTTTTCTAAACGGGTCGAGCATCAAATAAGAATTTTTTGGCTCGGGTTCGGCCCGAATTTGGCTAATTTTTTTTTTACTAGACGTTTGTTGTTGTTTTGATACTATTTTGTTGTTATTGTTTGGATATTATATGACTCTTATTTTATTGTTAATTTTGTTACTAATTTAGAGGCATTTATTTTAATGTATAAAAAGTTTTTTTAATGTATTTTCAATTTATTGGGAAACATTTATTTTAATTTTTTAGCGCATTTGATGTATTATATTTTTTTAATTTGTATTTATATAAAAAAACATAATTTTTTTTAATACGGGCGGGTCAGGCTTGAGTTTATCATTTTTTATCTGGGTCAGACTTAGGCAAAATTTTAAGCTCATTTTTTGTGTTGGGCCCAGGCCTAAAAACAAGCCTAAAATTTTGCATCGGCCTGGCCTATGATTAGGTCTACCCAGAAATCATCGTCTTTGTATAAGACTTTCTTCCTTATTTTACAAAACCTAGAAAAATGAAATAGATTTCCCATGTTTGATTGAAACCAAAAATAAATAAAAACTTGATTGTAACCAAAAAAAAAAAAAAACCCGACTAAAAGTTTGATTACTCTCTTTCAAATTTCTCATGCATTCGTTAATGTTTAGTTTCATCTTCATCGTTCATTCTTCCAAGTAAAAGGTACAGTGAAATTTATTTAATGTTTACTTTCTTTTACTTTAGTAGATGCTCATTTTCATATCTCCTGTGCTTTCGTATCACTTGATGGTGTGTTATCGCCATTGTAAAATTGCAATTTCTCATTTACGCATCCCCTTAATTATTACAAACTTTCTTATTTAAAGATCTTATTGTTTAATACACTAAGAAGTTTTATTCTTTAAGTTACTAGGTTTAACAAATTCTAGGTTTTGAAAATTTTAATATAAATGTCTAGGTTTTGAAAAAAAACTTCATGGGTTTTGAAATTTTAGAAAATAATGTTTTAAATTTAAGGGAAAAAATAAAAGATAAAAAGTAAAATTTTAATTTAAAATAAAACCCCAAAACCATCAATATATCTCCAGAAGTGGAGAAGCAACGAAAGGAGCTTCTTATCTTCGTCTTCTTCTTTGTCGCCATTTTATCTTTTGTTATCTTTTTTTCCTTAAAAAATCAAAGCCAAATTTCCATTAAAACAAAATCAAATTAAGTTTTATTAAAGTCAAAACTTACATTCAAGAAAACTCTTTTCTGGTGAATCATGATGTGTTTTTTTTTTAAATGGAGTTATCTTTCAATAATGCGGAGACTTTTCCATTTTCACTAAAATTATCGATTTGATGATTACTATTTAATGCAATGAGACATTAATCTTATACGTTGAAAACGCTCTCCAATGCAATTCTAAAAATACTCATTTCAATAAAATCATGGTTTTATGAGTGTTGAAATAAATCAAACCAAAGAAACAAAACATTTACAGTAATGAAAATCAATAGTGGATTTATTTTTTAAAAATATTTTTAATACTTTTTAAAAATAAATTTACTGTAATTTTTAAGATTTTTTTAGAATTATGGTTAAAATATTTTAAAGTATCAAAAAAAAAAAAACTTTAGCTATAGTTCAAGGGCTAAATTAATAATTAATATTTAAATTAATGTGTCACATCATCCTCTTAATGGTAGCTAAAAGACAAGTGACCAAAATATAACAATTCGATAACGTTAATGATTATTATATAACTTTTGAAAGTTGGGTGATTGAAATGTAATTTTAAACAACGTTTAGGGAAAATTTGTGTAGTTTACCCTAAATTTTTTTGTGTTTTATCCCAACTTTTTAGAGTTCTTTTGCAAGTAATTTGAAAAAGTGTACTCCTTTTTTTTTTAAAATATTTTACATGGGTTAGTCAATGGGTTATAGAGGACTAAAAAATGATTATTTTTTTTTGAATTTTTTTATTTTTAGAGTTAGGACTAAATTGATAAATTTTATAAATAGTAAGGGTCAAATTTATTGAATTTTTTAGAATTAGAACTAAAATAACAAGTTTTGTAAACATTGAGGGCTAAACTTGTTGAATTTTTAACATAAATTTTAATATTTACTTTAAAGATTTTTAAATTTTTTAGAATTATTATTAAGAAAAATTAAAAAAAATCAAAATGATATTTTAACTATAATTCAGGGACCAAATTAGTAATTAACCATTTAAATTAATATTCCACGTGCAAGGCTTACTTGCGCATTTCAAAATGTATAAGGAATACTTTGTCTATTTTTTAGTAGAGGGACGGAAATGCAATCCTCCCCTAAATACAAGGGCTTCCCTGATACTTTTACCGAAATTTTGCATACGGAAATTGAACTGACAGCTTACTAAGCAAGTAATAGATACATACGAACAAAACTGTTAGCAACATGGGCCCATAACCTACTGAAATATTTGGGCTAACTAAGCCTGTCTACTTCCTCTACGATCGATCCTACCCATTTTAAAACTCGAACTCCTGCAACATCTTTTTCTATGACCTTCCTGTATATTTGATGATCAGTTATTCCTTAAAAGTAGACAGCTTGGCGTGAACAGATATGGATTAATGTTAGGATGGCCGAGCCTCTCGGATTTTCACTGGTATGCATGAGTTTTTCTCTACACTATTGTTGAGTTTAAGTGTGGATCCTATCAGAATGTATTTTAGTATAGGAAGGAAACGAAAAAGAGTTGAAGCCAAAGTTTGACCCCTTCCACATAATTACTCCCACTGTGCTGCGATTGATTCTTTTAGAAGGTCAATGAAACCATGAAGTTCCTTTTTTTCACGTTAAAACACTTCTTATAGGACAAAAAGCTAAATGAAAATTTCAGAAATATTAAAGTTCTCCTGTTAAACAAAGAAATTGAGGATCTTGAATCTGTACTTTTGATAATGAAAAAAACAAGGCAGCACCCATGGAGATTTGGCCTTATATGTACATTCCCTCATTATTCATACTGAAGTCACTAATATGTTTTGAACAAAAAAAGAAAGAAAGAATCAATACATCTGTCTATATTATTCCCACTTAGAACCGATAAAGTCGTTCCCTGAAATCTGGGATTCAAACTTGAACAATTGGTTTACTGATGCATCGTTTAGCAGATCCTGAAGATCAGTGCCAATTCCTCCCTCATTGAATACAAAACCATTCATGAAAGGATCCTCGAAGCTGGAAGTTGAAGCTTGATTATATCCATCAGAGTAAGCCGCCGGCTTACTTCCACCTTCTTCATCAAGCGATAGCCACTCTGCGAATAAAAGCTTCGGCAGTGGGCTTCGTTGGGGCAAGTCAAAATGCATTGGAACAGCTTGATCAGTAGCAAAGCTTGCCGATTGGTCCGTAAGGTTTTGAGGCAGCACACTAGATTCTGAGGTTGAAGATGTGTGTTGAGCTTCCAAATTTTCAACTTTTGCGATCCTTTTCTTCAGATAAGAATGCCAGTAGTTCTTAATCTCATTATCTGTTCTTCCAGGCAAACTTTGTGCAATTCGGGACCATCTATTCAATAAAAAGACCAGACATCTTCGTTAGTTCCTTGTAAAACTGAGGATATATATAATAATTCTTCACAATTAATGACAAGCGTACGTACTTGTTACCTAACAAATGATGAAGGGAGAGGATAACGTCGTCCTCTTGGGGAGTAAACATCCCTCGTTTTAATCCAGGCCTCAAGCAATTAATCCACCTTAGTCTGCAGCTCTTCCCATTCCTCTGCAATCCTGGATATCCATGCATCTATCATATTAATTCATACCCTATTTTCGTCATTTCACTCATCATCACCCTCTCTCACTTCCACTTTACAGGGACAGGGTACGAGGAAAGAAACAGTCGCTGTCTTTAACTAGAGAAATTTCTTGAATATTTTGGACTGACACTGACAGCCAAACCAAAGTAGAAAAAGATTAATCCCATGACCATGACACATAAAATAAATAAGTGTACCATCTAAGGTTCAGATTCATTTGCTAAGGAATGCTTCTAACAAGTCAAATTAATAGTGGTGGTGATAAGCATGAGCTACACAAATATTGCGGGGAAGTTAATACGAATACAAGAAAACAGACCTGCATTGATGGGAACAGAGCTCCAGCAAAGATGGCCATGTTTGAGGACATAGTTTTTGAGCTTTAGGTCTTCTTCAGGTGACCATAACCCCTTCCTGTGCTTAGCTTTTGGCTTATCAGATGGCTTGCAACCCATTTCTTGAATTATTACAAAGAAGAGAGAAAGGCAGGGAAGAAGGTTAAGGGCAGTCGGTATGGGAAGCAGCAAAAGCAATAAATAGCCCACCCAAAACGTTAAACAAAGAAAAAACCATTATGAAACAAATACTATCTTATTGACTTTATCATACCTAACCTACAACTACAAGGTCTTTAATTAAGGAAAATAAATAAATAAAAGCTATGTATGTATTGTTTGGACCACTTAAGTCTGAGCTGGTAAAACTAGCTACAAATGCATGTGTTCTTCTATCTCTACTGATAAATGTAAAACCAAAAAGACAAAAAACAAACAGTAAGACGAAATTGAATAATTCGTTTTGTTCTTAATTAAAATGATTAATTTAATCTTTATATATTACTATGTCAAACTGGGATTATTTTTATTTGTATAAAACAAGTAAAAGAAAAATGATCATAATTCATAAATGGAATTATTTCCAAAAAAATCTGGTCGTCTTGTGGGATATATTTATAATAATAATTTAAAGAGGTTATCTAATTATAGATTCTTTTTTTCATTTTTAGTCATCTAACTATAAAAAAAAGTTACAAAATTATTACTTAATTATTCAATTTTATCTTTTCTGATCCTAACAAACTAATGTAAAAATGAAAACACCTAAAACCTTTAATATAGTTGGGTGACAAAAAAGACAAAATTAAATAGTTAAGTGACCATTTTGTAACTTTTCATATTCGAGTGACTAATAAAAAATTTACTAATAATTAAATGATCATTTTGTAACCTTCCATAATTGGGTGACTATTTCTGTAATGTAACATAATTCAAAACAAAATATTGTTTTCTTTATGACTTCTAGACCTACCCATGGGCAAGGCCACCCGACTCGAAGGTCTGCCCAAAAAGTGGGAGGGTTTGGAAAAAATATAGGCCCGAAAAATGGGCTTGGACAAAAAAATAAGACTTGTTTTAAAAACGGATCAGGCCTCGGGTAAAACATTTTTGGCCTGAGCCCAGCCCAAGCTGAATTCACTAAATAAAAAAAAAGTTCTTTTTTTTTTGTTATTTTAATGATATTTTCTTGTTATTTTCTCCCTATTTGCTATCATTTTACTGTTATGTTGCTACTATTTTGTTGTTATTGTTTGGATATTGTATAACACTTGTTTTATTGTTAATTTTATTATTATTTTAGAGACATTTTTTTATTAAGTTGCGTCTATCTTAGTATTATTTAAGTATACATATTTTTTAAAATTTATTTTTAATTTGTTAATATTTTAATGTTTTTAGTTTTTTTGATGTATTATATATATTTTTAAAAATTATTTAAAAACTAATATAATATAAAAAAATTAATATGGGCAGGTCGAATCGGGCCCGAATTTTAGCATTTTTATTCGGGCCGGCTTGGACAAATTTTAGGCCTATTTTTTTGGTCAGACCAAGCCCAGACCTAACAAACGGGCATAATTTTTTGCTTGAGCCCATCCTGAACCCGACTCGGCCCGTGATCACCTCTAATGAATTCATACCAAACACCCTAGGTTTAATAAAAGAATCTTTCAAAAATATTTGATTATACTCTAAGTTCCGATGAAAATTTTAATAATGTCTTTTTTTATATTAAAATTTAATAATATTATTAAATTATAATATAATAATTTTTATTTTTATTTAAAAATATTTTAATTAACTAAATTTTTTGTTTATATATTAAACAAATAAAATTAGCTCATGCATGGCAAGGATAATAAACTAGAATATAATAAACTAGTATTCTAATATAATCATATGTAGTTTTCAATTAATATATACATAAAAATTTGAGAAATTATTTTATGAATCTTTCCCATCACACCACTAAAATTAAATTAATTATAAATCATATTAAGTTTTAATATAATAATGTATTAAACATAATATATTTTCAATTAATATATGTTAGGTTTTTTTAAAGTTATACATATAGTCACAATTGCAATATAATAGTCTAATTATTATTGAATTCAATTAAAAATTACAAGGATAATATAACATTTGGCACATGTGTTTTATTATGGTATATGGTATTAACATCGTTAATAAGTTGTTAAATCAGCCAATGAAAATTTGACACGTAATGTTTTTTCCAAATAACCAATCCACAAAGATAATATAATATTGCGAGAAAACTAAATAAAATAAAAGGAATTAAATTAAATTTAAAAGTAATTAAACATATGGTTAATAAAAAATAAGTAAATACGAAACTTACATGAAAATATCTTTCATGGATAATAAAAAATATTATTTTAAAACCAATTAAAATATTATTTGAAATGGAAAGCTCTTTGGAGAATATGACCATTTACTTAAATGGAAAAGATAACATTTTTGTTTATGTAAGTTTAGTATTTATTTCTTTTTTATTAATTATATGTTTAGTTATTTATTTTAAATTTAATTTAATTTAATTTTTTTTTGTTTTATTTAGGTTCTCACGTAATTTTATATTATCCATGTGGACTTGAAGATTTAAGAAAAAAAAACTACATTTCAAATTTTCATTTATTGGTTTAGCAATTCAATAAAGGTATTAACATCAGGTACCATAATAAAACACATATTGATAGTTCAGGTACCGCATTGAACATTTTCAAGGTACAAGTATCACATTGGGCATTTTCAAAGTATAAGTACCATATTGGAAATTTTATGAAAGTAAAGGTACCAAATGTGACATTATCCCTAAAATATATTATGTTCTAATATAATCATATATCAAACATAATGTATTTTTCAATTAATATATGTAAGTTTTTTTTTTTTTAAGTTCCATGTATAGTTACACAAAGAATATATCCAATTAACTATAACAATACCTATAACAAAATAAATCTATATAATGCTCAAATATGGTGAGATATTAACCAAAATAAATATAGGTTAAGAACCCACATATAGTTTACACAAAATGAGACTCAAATCTAAGATTTTAAAGTTCTTACGCGTTAATTACACGATTAAGCTAAGGCCATATTAGCTGTAGGTTTATTTTTTAAATAATTTTTATCAATGGTAATTATAATTTTTTCTCTTCTATTTTACTTAAATTTTTAATAATTTTTATGCAAATAAAGTTAAACATTTAAAATTTATTTTAATTATAATATTAAATTTTAGATGAATTTTTTTTATTTTAATCAATGAACCTTCTAAACAATGATAACTAATTAATTTACATAAAAAAACAAGTTTAATAAATTCATCTCATCATTAATATATAATTGAATTAAATATAAATATAAATTATTTAATTTCATTGATGTCAAACATAATTTTTATGAAAAAATTCAAATACATTTCATTTTATAGAACTTCAAAATGTAATTAAATTTTTATTATTTGTACTTGAAAATAAAGAAATAAATAAACTAAATAGAAAATACATAGATAAATAATAACAAGAGTATAATTATTTTTTATTTAAAATTTTCTTAATAAATAGATTCAATAAGGTTTACGGGAATTTCTTCAAATATTTTTATCCTATAAAATAATTAGACTAAAAAAAAACTAAAATCATGATAAACTTGATTTTAAAATACAAAGTCTTAGAGGATTTTTTTTTTCTTTTGAGATCATTGGTTATGCCCATTGGTTAATAGATATAAAAAAATAAAACACATATTAATTAAATTAAGGGTAAATTACATCAACAGTCACTCAACTTTCAATTCAGTAACTCAACTTTCAAAAAATAACAAATCAATCCTACTAACCATTTTTCGTTACAAACGTAATGAAAAGTTGTCCTATCATCCTATTGTGTAAACGACCCCAATTTAAAACCCTAGCTAAGCTAGGCAGTAAAAGAAAAATAAGAAGCAAAGAAGAAGAAGAAGAAGAGAAAAATTCTAGAGTGGTTCAACAGCATCATGAGGTTGTGGATCGCGGGGACGACAGTGGGGCAATCTTCACAAAGAACAGTTCCGGTGACGAGAATGATCGAGAGCTTTTCTTCACTGTATCCGACCAAATGCATGGTGATACCTTAAGGAATATGACAATACCTTTTTCCACGACGATACCATCTCGACTGTTTAGTGATAATATGGTTCGAATGAAACAACTAAATGATTGATATCACTAAATCTTTCATCCGTCACACCCTATATTATTATTAATTTCATCAATTCATGAACAAACAAGTAAATAGTTTAGTGTTAAGGAGCTTAATTAATCTCTTTAAGATCCCATGTTCAAATCCCCGCATCTACATATATATTTTATTTTTGACACATTAAAATCATGGTCAAACTCCCTTGTGTCGTCCACCACAATTGCCTTATAGGAAGGGATTTCTTTCCCTTTTAATTAGTCAACCTACTATGACTAGCACACCTTTTACTCCCTATGTTCCTTCACTTTCCCTTACTTCCTCTTGAAACACTCCTTTTCACATTTTCCCTCCCTTACCGTTAACCTTGCCGTCCCATGCACCTAAACACCTAAGTTCCCATTTTGTTTTCATTTTCAACTTTTCTCTCCTCTTTTCTCTCTTTTCCTCCTCATTCAACCACTATTCCTTTGACATTTTGCCATCATACCACCACAGTTGGCCACTATATTATCACCAAATCACCACCATAACACCACAAAGACTTCCCTTCTCTTCCACCTCATCCACACCTTACTATTGTCGCACCATCATCGTGCCGGCATCGTAGCATCGCCTCACCACCACCGTTGTTAGTCATCGTTTTTCACCGATTTTTATTTTCTCTTTATTTCTTTAGTTAAAACTGAATTACTAATCCCCCTCTCCTATTTTCATAGATTGTTTGTGATCCTAATCTATTCTTTTATATTTTTTGGATGATGATTCTCCTTAGATAATCTTCCTCCATAATCGAACCACTGTGGGATTAAGGACTCATTTGTTCCTTGGAATAATCGTAAGTGATATTTAAGGTTTTAATATCAATCTTTTCCTTTTCATTTCTTATGGCCGAAACTAACATTGGTTTTTGGACACTCGTGAAGTGTTCTTTCAAACTGCTTGAAATCATATTCCCACTTTAAGAAAAGTGTACCTTTTAGATGATTGATAAGTAAGTCTCCTCACTTGATCTTTGATGTGAGACTTATATGGAACGTTTTACCATTTTAACGCATGATATTGCTTTATTAATAAAAAGGATTCAAAGTCGAATTTCTTCCCTTGGAGTTGGAATCGAAATCGAATCAGTGTTGTTGGATCTACCAAACAATGTGTGGATTTAACTTATTAGAAAATTTACATATGGACTTATCGTTAAATAATATATACGTATTTATTTAAGATTGAAAACTTGATAAGGATCTCCATAATGTGAAATATTGAGAATACATTGTGTATTCAAAAAGTGATACTAAATCTGTAAAAAGGGGGAATACTCAATTAAGTACTTCAAACTGATCATTTTGTGGAAGTATGTTATAACTGATGTGGTTTAATGATTTTTGTGAAATTATGTGTACATACCAATTCTCTTGATATGTGATTTTATGGAAATATTGATTATGCATTATATATAAAAATCATGCCACTGTTATGATACTTGATATACGATTCGCATGTTAAACATGCTCACTATACTAATTAAATTCAATTTGGATGTTAAGCATACTAACTGTACTGATTATAAATCTGATTCGCATGTTAAGCATGCCCACTGAAAATACTGTTCATATGTTATATCACATGCATGGGGTTGGGATGATTATGAAAGGAGGAAGACTTTGGTAGTTTTATTGCAATACTAAGTGGCTAACGTGCAGTTTGTCTACGATATTGAGTGGCTTGGCCACAATGTTATTCAGTGCTTTAACCATAATGAGTAGCTTGTTTGTGGTATTCAGTGGCTTGACCACAACGTGCAACTTGACTACAATATATAGTGGCTTAGCCACAATGTGGAGTGCTGTTAGATAGATGAATTCTGGGGAAACTCTTTATTGGTATGTACTAGAGACTGGTAGGAATGCTTTTGAAAAACTTTCATTTATTTCTGAAAAAGCTCTACATCAACATTCTTGTGCACCTTGCCATATGTGAAATTATGTTGAAATACAAGTGTTATTATATTTATGAAATGTATGACTTAAATATTGTTTTCTTTTATGTTGAATTCTCATTGTGCTTTAAAAGCTCAGCCTTTCAAATTCCTCACTTTTCAAACAACCCATGAGGTTAGGACATGGGCTTGGCTTACGGAGGAGTACTCAGACATTTTGCGTATAAACTTTTATACTTTATTATTTGGTATTTTTGGGACTGTTAAATTATTTTTTATAGACTATAGCATAGGAAATTGATTTTGGATACTATTGCATGATTTGGTTTAAAAATAATTATAAACAAATGGTTTATCAAATCAGTACGAAAAACTAGATTTTTCAACATAATTACAATTTCGACCCAATGATTTTATTTCAAACTCAAGAATATGTTTTTACGAAACTTAAATCTATTTATTCACTTATCCAATAATTTATGAAATGTATCAAACTACGGATTTGAATCAACAAATAAGAATTAATAAATTTTCCACTGCGACATTTTCAAAGTAAAATGTTCAAAGTAAAATGTTTTCTTCAAATGTTCAAAACTTGGACTTTTCAAAGTTATTTAGTTTCTGATAATTTCATTCCAAAGAAATTCAAAGACATTACTCTGGTTTTATCAAGCAAATCAACACGCTGATTTTAAAAGAAAGAGATAACGATTTTTGAAAAGTAATAGCTAAACATTTTCCTGGCCATCATCATGGTCAATGTGATCTTCGAGATTTAACCATAACGTTTAGGTCAAGTTTAAGGGGTTACATTTAGTGGTATCAAAGCTCGGTTCAAAACTCAGACTGTGGTTTATTTTCAAAGTTTGCATGCATAGAAGGGTATTTTGGGAAAAATTCATGACATAGCTAGAAATCTACTTTTTACAAAAGTTGTGCTTTTGTCAAAAATCTGAGACTCCGAAGTTGGCCCAAGATAAGTAGTTCTTATATATTGAAACTCTAGATTGTGAAACTATAGACTATGAAACTATAGATAGTGAAACTATGACTAAACTATTAAACTGAAACATATAGGATTAATAACGAAAACTCGTTTCTAAATTGTCAAATAAATTCGTAAAACTTATACATTCGATAGCAAAATGAATACTCGAGTACCAACCCGATGTGTGCGAGCTTGAGGAGAGCAAGGTCAAGTGACCCAAGTTAATTCGTTTACTTTGCAAATATGCACTCTCGATCCGATGGCCGAACATGTTGAACACGTACCTACTATTGATGAAAACCAACATGAGACTGCTGATGATGTTGTATCACAGGCCATGCTTAGGGTGTTATAATGAGTAGTTGAAGCCGATTCTGGAACGAGTAGTCGAGGAACTATAACTAAGAGGCTTCATTTAACAGAGCTGAATTATTTAGAGGCGTTGCTGGGATGACTCCTACCATAGCTGAATACTAGTTGGAGGCTACGGAGAGAATCTTGGATGATTTGGAGTGTACCCCTGAGCAAAAATTAAGGGGTACTGTATCATTACTTAGAGATAAGGCTTACCATTGGTGGAAGACCGTTATGAAAGGGGTTCTAGATACTTTCCAAAATAAGTATGTAGGTACCAGATATGTTGAAGCTCAAAGGTTGGAATTCATTGAGCTTAAGTAAGGAGATAGGTCTGTGGCTGAATATGAGGTCGAATTCTTCATCCCGAGTTGCTACACCCGAGAATAATTGCGGTAGAGTAGGATAAGTGTGCCAGGTTTGAGAATGGATTAAGGTATGAACTGATAGTGATGGTAACCCCTCATCAAGAAAGGGTTTCCAAAACTTTGATGGAGAAAACATTGATAGTTGAGAAGGTTAAGCAGATAGAATGCGAAAGGAAAGATAAAACTAAAGTATCCATTAACAGAGATGGTAGTCCTACTGCTTAGGCTCCACGACCCAATAAGCGGGCCAAAGATGATAGACCTTGACAGAATAACATAGCTATTAGTGATTGAGGCAGAACTTTAAACTGTACTACTTGTGGTAAGAGGCATTTAGGAGAGTGTTGGAGGAATTTGGGTGTAATATCTCGAATTAAGGCCTAATCAGAATAGTGGTTTCGTGACCATAAATCTGAGATAGAAATGATTATTTTATAATTATTTTAAGGTTCATGATATGATTTCATGATTATGTGAAAATTTCGTGATGAAATTCTATGCATAAAGTGCTTAAGTTGAGATTAGGGACTAAATCGAATAATTTGCAAAACTTGCATTCTAGAAGTTTTTAGTATGAAATTGTTTTGGAATATTAATGAGGAGGTCTTAAATAGCAATTTGACCAATTACTACGTTTATGGCCAAAATTGGACATGGATGGAATTTTTAAAAGTTTAGTAAGGAAGGGTATTTTGGTCATTTGTATATTAAATGAAATAAAATGGGAAAAATAACATAAAATGATCATCTTCTCCATAAGTTGCTGCTGAATTTTGCTGTCCACCATAGCTAGGGTTCCAACACTTTTAAACCTTGATTGTAAGTGATTTCTATGCCCGTTTTTAATGTTCTTTACATTTTTAAAATTCCAATAGCTCGATTTAGCTTATGCTAGCAATAATTCAACCTAGGATTCGTATTTGGAAAAATACCCATAGGTGAAATTTGTGTATTTTGGTGTTTTATGGTAGAATATGATTTTTTAAATTATGTTAGACAACTTGTGCTACTCGGTTTTAAGTGAAAACGAGAAAAAAAAGGCTTAAACGGTAAAAATACCTAATAGTCATAAGTACATGTTAGAGTGAGAATTTGATGTTTCCATAGAAGGGAAAAATGGTCAGCATGTCATAAAACATAAGAATAAGGGATGAAGTTTAATTTCTGAGCCTTGGGGAAAAAGTGCAAATATGTAAAAGTTTAGGGGTAAAAATGTAATTTTGCCAAAGTTCGTATTAAAGGCTGTTTTGATGAATGTATGTATTAAATAAGATTAATTTGGCATTATAGATCAAGAGAAACGAGATTTAAGTCGTGATTGAGGGAAAAACAAAGTTTACGAGGAATAGGCTCGATTGCTAATATTTTGTATCGAGGTAAGTTCATGTGTAAATGTGGTAACATAATTGTCAATTTAAGTAATATAATGTTATTTATATGATATGATGATTATTATCATTAAAGTTATTTATATGATATGAAGATTTTTATCATGAAATATTATGCTTTGTGGTTATTATTGAGTAATATGCAAACTATGTTTACTACTTGATAAATATGAATTTCTACCGAGTGTCGGTTTCGATATCCCATGGAAGACGGCAAAGATATGCGATTGAGGAAAAAGCCCGTTTGAACCTTGGGAATAGATTAGAATACAAGTGACATGTCACTAGGATATTGAGTTCTGAACTCGTTGAGTTGAGTCCGAGTTCGTGAGATGTGACTAGGCATCCGAGCTCGTTGAGTTGAGTCCGAGTTCACTTATGGATGCGAACGCCCGAGCTCGTTGAGTTGAGTCCGAGTTCACTTATGGGCAGGTTACATGGTAGCTTGGCTACATAAGTTCCGCAGGCTATTGAGTTTGTCTAGCTGCGGGTATGACACTTACATTCATGAAATCCGTGTATTCGAATTATATTTCGATGTGTTCAATGGGTGAATCTTAAGTGAATAAGGAAAATGCCTAAAACGAAGGTGATATGTTGGTAAGTGTGGTGAATGAGAAAATTTTGACAGGTATGTGCTTAAACCCTCGGGTTGAGAACTTAGTATGATGAAATCGTAGTAAGATATTAAATGCAAATGTAATGTGAATGTCTTGGTGTTGTTTATGCAAATGATGTTTAGGTTGAATTGCATGATTATGTTACTTGCTATTTGCATGTGAACTTACTAAGCATTTATGCTTACTCCCTCCTTTTCATTCATTATTGTTTTGACAAGCCGGCTTGAGAATCGGGATAGGTCGAAGACTCGTTCACACTATCCGAAGACTTAAATTGGTAAAATGGCTTGTATACTTTGAATGTGGCATGTACAGCACTATACTCACTTTGTGTAAACGATCTTATGATATGGTTATGGTTTGGTAAGAAAAGGGTTTGTAAATGATTAGCCATTGGTATGGCCAATCTAAATCATATTTGATGTCATGTATGTTTAAAATGCTATTTAGTCCATGAAAATCTATAGTAAAGTGAAATTGGCTATAAAACAGAATTTCACAGCAGCAGTGACGTGAGTTTGAAAAAAATCACTAAAAATAGTAGAGATATAACTAGATGATGAATAAAATATGGAATTGAAGAATTATGAGTCTATTTTCATATGGATGGAACAAAACAGGTATATGAGTTATATTTTATGAGATATTTAAATTTTTGTGAAATAGGGCTAGAGTGATTTCTGGATCTCCTATTCTGACTTTGGAAATTTACTAAAAATTGTATAAAGATAATTAGAAGTCATGCTCTATATGTAAAGATTCCTTATTGAGTCTAGTTTTAAGAGTAACAAACTTCATAGTCTTTTGAATTCTGTAAAAAGAGAAAAGTGGTTCGTAGTGAACAGAGGTTAGAGCAGTCGAACCCTAAAACAGGGGAGCCTTTAACTAATAAACTGTACTAATTTGCCTAACCAAAAATTCTAGAAAAAAATTATTAGATAGATATATGAGTATAGTTTCAGAGAAAATTTATGGATCTTAATTTTGAGTTTCGAAACTCGAGATATGAATTTTTAAGCAACTATGATGCTGTTAATCAACTTGTCTAGAGTTTTTTTAAAATAAATTGTTTGAGCTATTTAAGTGATAAATTAAGGTTAGTAATACCTCGTGCTCGACTTCCGGCGATGGTCTCGGGTACGGGGGCGTTACATTTAGTGGTATCAGAGCAGGTTTAGTCGGTTCTCGGACTAACGTGTTGTATGCACGAGTTTTTCTATACATGCCATATACATATATTGCGATAGTGTGATGACTTCTGACCTTTTTAAATGATTTTTTTTATTGTAAATGGATCCCGATCCAGCTGCGGCTGATGATGTAGAGAGTAATGCACCAGCTTCGGCTGAAAGGGCGGTGCCAACTGAAAATCCACCTCCTACTGTTGGTCAAGGAGGAGGAGAAGAGGCTCGAGAAGCCTTTCTCCAGATGATGAATGCCTGGTATACTGAGTTCGTTCGTATGAACCCAAATGCACAACCTCCCCCACCTCCCCCGATTCCTCAACCTGTACCCCCGATGCCTCAAGGTGTAGATCTGATGAAATTTCACAGAACTCTAGTTGACAGAATCGTAAGCAAGGGGCCGAAGAATTTAGGGCAAAAATTGATGATGATGCCGAGAAAGCAGAGTTTTGGCTTGAGAATTCTATTCGGGTATTTGATGAATTGTCTTGTACACCTGAGGAATGCTTGAAATATGCTATATCATTGTTGAGGGATTCAGCCTATCATTGGTGGAAGACATTGATTTCAGTAGTACCAAAAGAGAAAGTAACTTGGAGTTCTTTCAAGAAGAATTTCGGAAGAAATACATTAATGAAAGATTTGTTGATCAAAAGCATAAAGAGTTTCTTGAGTTGAAGCAGGGGAACATGACAGTTACTGAATACGAAAGGGAGTTCGTCAGGTTGAGTAAGTATGCTAGAGAATATATTCCTACGGAGGCTAAAATGTGTAGACGATTTGAAGACGGACTCAATGAAGACATTAAAGTATTTGTTGGGATTATTGAATTAAAAGAAATGGTAGTACTTGTTGATCGAGCTTCCAAGGTTGAAGAACTACTTAAAGAGAAGAAAAAAGTAGAGGCGGAGACTAGAAATTGGAAGAAAAGATCGACGAGCAGTTCATTCTCACAACAATCTAGAAAATCTAGAAATATGAATCCTCGTTCTCAGGTTTTGGCCGGACAATCATATGGAAATTCTAAGAAGCAAAATGTGGGTCCTAAATCTCAGACTACTTCCGTGGCTAGTGTGGGGAATTCGAGATTTGTTAAGCTCGAGTGCCAGCGGTGTGGTAGAAATCATTTTGGCCCATGTAGAGCAAATGAATGTTTTCGGTGTGGTTCTCCGGATCATTTTATTAGAGACTGCCCAGAGAGAGTTGAGAAAGAAAAATTTTAGAGTGTAAAAACTAGTGGTGCAGACTCGAGGGGAAGGTATTCGAGAAAAGCTGGAAATGAAGTAAGCAGCAAAAATGTAGTCAGAGATTCAGCAGCTAAATCTGAAGCAAGGGCTCCAGCTAGAACTTATGCCATAAAGGCACGTGAAGATGCTTCATCACCCGACGTGATTACTGGTATATTTTCTCTTTATGATGTTAATGTTATTGCTTTGATTGATCCCGGTTCTAC
The DNA here is from genome assembly GCA_025698475.1 of Gossypium anomalum. NCBI lineage: Eukaryota > Viridiplantae > Streptophyta > Magnoliopsida > Malvales > Malvaceae > Gossypium > Gossypium anomalum. The sequence goes on from CM046963.1 coordinate 50,821,362, forward strand.
TCATTCATATGTGTGCATGAAATTGGTGTCTAGTATGAATATACCTATTGAGAACACAGAATTTATAATTAGAGTATCGAATCCATTAGGCAAATATGTGATAGTTGATAAAGTAACCAAGAAATGCCCTTTAATGATTCGGGGTCATTACTTTTTGGCTGACTTGATGTTGTTGCCGTTTGATGAATTTGATGTTATTTTGGGTGTGGATTGGTTGACATTGCATAATGCTATAGTAAATTGCAAAGAAAAGGTTATAGAATTAAAGTGTGAAAGTGGTAAAATTCTGCGGGTTGAATCAGGCAAATCAGAGGCATTATCTAGTGTGATTTCTTCGATGTCGGCTCAGAGATATTTGAGAAAGGTTTATGAAGCTTATTTGGCGTATGTAATTAATACAAAAGAAATTGAAAAGAAAGTTGAATTAGTGCCGGTTGTGTGTGAATTCGTGGATGTATTTCCAGAAGAATTGCCGGGTCTGCCTTTACTCAGGGAAGTAGAGTTTGGTATTGAATTGATACCGGGAATAGTTCTGATCTCGATTGCTCTGTATAGAATGGCACCAGCAGAGTTGAAAGAATTAAAGTCACAGTTGCAGAGTTGACTGACAAAGGCTTTGTGAGACCGAGTTTTTCACCTTGGGGTGCTCCCGTGTTATTTGTGAAAAAGAAGGATGGTTCTATGAGATTGTGTGTTGACTATTGGCAATTAAACAAGGTGACAATCAAGAATAAGTATCCGTTGCCGAGAATTAATGATTTGTTTGATTAGCTAAAAGGAGCGACATGGTTTTCAAAGATTGACTTGAGATCTGGGTACTACCAGCTGCGAGTAAAAGAGTCAGATGTGCCTAAAACTGCTTTTAGAATAAGGTACGGTCATTATGAATTTTTAGTTATGCCATTCGGGTTAACAAACGCTCCCGCTGTGTTTATGGATTTGATGAATCGCATATTTCGGCCATACTTGGATAAATTTATTATGGTGTTTATTGATAATATCTTAATTTATTCAAAAGATGAGACAGAACATGCTGAGCACTTGAAGATAGTTTTGCAAACTTTGAGAGATAAACAGTTATATGCCAAGTTTAGTAAAAGTGAGTTTTGGCTTCGGGAAGTTAGATTTTTGGGTCATATTGTTTCAGGTAATGGTATACGGGTTGATCCTAGTAAAATTTCAGCCATTGTTGATTGGAAACCACCGAAAAATGTAAGTGAGGTTAGAAGTTTCTTGGGGCTAGCTGGATATTATCGGCGGTTTGTAAATGGATTTTCTATAATTGCTGCTCCTATGACTAGACTACTCTGAAAGGATGTTAAATTTGAGTGGATGGAAGAATGTCAATAGAGTTTTGAAGAATTGAAAAAGTTATTAACTGAAGCAACAGTGTTGGTACAACCCGAATCAGGTAAAGAATTTGTGGTGTATAGTGATGCTTCTCGAAATGGCTTAGGATGTGTACTTATGCAAGAAGGAAAAGTGGTGGCTTATGCTTCGAGATAGTTAAAATCTCACGAAAGGAATTATCCAACTCATGATTTGGAATTGGCTGCTATAGTGTTTGCTCTGAAGATTTGGCGACATTATCTGTATGGTGGAAAGTGCCGAGTATATACAGATCACAAAAGTCTTAAGTACTTGATTTCACAAAAAGATTTGAATTTGAGACAGCGAAGATGGTTGGAGTTATTGAAAGATTACGAGCTTGTTATTGACTACCATCCGGGAAAAGCAAATACGGTTGCTAATGCTTTGAACAGAAAGTTACTGTGTGCTTTGAGAGCTATGAACACTCGGTTAAAGGTATCAGATGATGGTTCGATTCTAGCAGAGTTAAGAGCAAGACCGATGTTTTTACAAGAGATTTGTGAAGCTCAGAAAAATGACCAAGATTTGCAAACTAAGAGAAAGCAGTGTGAAGTTGATACGAGATCAGATTTCAGAATCGGTTTTGATGGTTGCTTGATGTTTAAAAACTGGATTTGTGTACCGAAAAATGATGAGTTGATTCAAAAGATTTTGAATGAAGCACATAATGGTTGTTTGGCAGTTCACCCGGGCAGTACGAAAATGTATAATGACTTGAAGAAAATGTACTGGTGGAGTGGAATGAAAAGAGATATCTCCGAGTTTGTATCAAAGTGCTTAATTTGTCAACAAGTGAAAGCTAAACACCAAGTACCTTCGGGACTACTTTAGCCTATCATGGTTCCTGAATGGAAATGGGATCGGATTACTATGAATTTTGTATCAGGGTTGCCGTTAACTTCAGGGAAGAAAAATGCCATCTGGGTAATAGTTGACAGACTAACTAAATCGGCTCATTTTATTCCAGTACGTACGGATTATTCTCTTAATAAGTTGGTTGAATTGTATATTAGTGAGATTGTTAGACTTCATGGAATACCCTTGTCAATCATTTCGGATAGAGATCCGAGATTTACTTCACGATTTTGGCAAAAATTGCAAGAGGCATTAGGTACAAAGTTAAAATTCAGCACTGCCTTTCATCCACAAACTGATGGACAATCAGAGAGAGTGATTCAGATTCTTGAAGACATGTTCAGATGTTGTGTGTTGGAATTTCAAGGTAGTTGGGAAAGATACTTACCGTTGGTAGAATTTGCTTATAATAATAGTTATCAGACGAGTTTGAAGATGGCACCTTATGAAGCATTGTATGGTCGTAAATGTCGAATGCCATTGTATTAGACTGAACTCAAGGAAAATCAGATTTATGGAGTTGATCTAATAAAAGAAACCGAAGAAAAAGTGAAAGTGATTCGAGATTGTTTGAAAGCTGCTTTGGATAGACAAGAAATCTTATGCGAATTTGAAACGAAGGAAATCGAGTTTCAAGTTGGTGATAAGGTATTTTTAAAAGTGTCTCCATGGAAGAAAATTCTTAGATTTGGACGGAAGGGCAAGTTAAGTCCGCGTTTTATTGGACCGTATGAAATAATTGAAAAGGTTGGACCAGTAGCTTATCGGTTAGCATTGCCATCTGAATTATAGAAGATGCATGATGTGTTCCATGTATCTATGCTACGTCGGTATCGTTCGGATCCTTCACATATAATTTCACCGACAAAAATTGAGCTACGGCCCGATATGACTTACGAAGAAGAACCGATTAAGATTTTAGCTCGAGAGGTCAAGCAATTAAGAAATAAAAGTGTCGCTCTCGTGAAAGTATTGTGGAAAAAGCACGGAGTAGAAGAAACTACATGGGAATCTGAGGAAGCCATAAGAAATCAATACCCACACCTGTTTATCGGTAAGATTTTCGAGGACGAAAATCCTTAAAGAGGGAAGAGTTGTAATATCCCGAATTAGGGCCTAATCAGAATAGTGGTTTCGTGACCACAAATCCAAGATAGAAATGATTATTTTATAATTATTTTGAGGTTCATGATATGATTGCATGATTATGTGAAAATTTCGTGATGAAATTCTATGCATAAAGTGCTTAAGTTGAGATTAGGGACTAAATCGAATAATTTGCAAAACTTGCATTCTAGAAGTTTTTAGTATGAAATTGTTTTGGAATATTAATGAGGAGGTCTTAAATAGCAATTTGACCAATTTCTAAGTTTATGGACAAAAATTGGACATGGATGGAATTTTTAAAAGTTTAGTAAGGAAGGGCATTTTGGTCATTTGTATATTAAATGAAATAAAATGGGAAAAATAACACAAAATGATCATCTTCTCCATAAGTTGCTGCTGAATTTTGCTGTCCACCATAGCTAGGGTTTCAACACTTTTAAACCTTGATTGTAAGTGATTTCTATGCCCGTTTTTAATGTTCTTTACATTTTTGAAATTCCAATAGCTCGATTTAGCTTTTGCTAGCAATAATTCAACCTAGGGTTCGTATTTGGAAAAATACCCATAGGTGAAATTTGTGTATTTTGGTGTTTTATGGTAGAATATGATGTTTTAAATTATGTTAGACAACTTGTGCTACTCGGTTTTAAGTGAAAACGAGAAAAAGGGCTTAATCGGTAAAAATACCTAATAGTCATAAGTACATGTTAGAGTGAGAATTTGATGTTTCCATAGAAGCGAAAAATGATCAGCATGTCATAAAACATAAGAATAAGGGATGAAGTTTAATTTCCGAGCCTTGGGGCAAAAGTGCAAATATGTAAAAGTTTAGGGATAAAAATGTAATTTTGCCAAAGTTCATATTAAAGGCTGTTTTGATGAATGTATGTATTAAATAAGATTAATTTTGCATTATAGATCAAGAGAAACGAGATTCAAGTCATGATCGAGGGAAAAACAAAGGTTACGAGGAATAGGCTCAATTGCTAATATTTTGTATCGAGGTAAGTTCATGTGTAAATGTGGTAGCATAATTGTCAATTTAAGTAATATAATGTTATTTATATGATATGATGATTATTATCATTAAAGTTATTTATATGATATGAAGATTTTTATCATGAAATATTATGCTTTGTGGTTATTATTGAGTAATATGCAAACTATGTTTACTACTTGATAAATATGAATTTCTACCGAGTGTCAGTTTCGATATTCCATGAAAGACGGCAAAGATATGGGATTGAGGAAAAAGCCCGTTTGAGCCTTGGGAATAGATTAGAATACAAGTGACATGTCACTAGGATATTGAGTTCCGAACTCGTTGAGTTGAGTCCGAGTTCGTGAGATGTGACTAGGCATCCGAGCTCGTTGAGTTGAGTCCGAGTTCACTTATGGATGCGAACGCCCGAGCTCATTGAGTTGAGTCCGAGTTCACTTATGGGCGGGTTACATGGTAGCCTGGCTACATAAGTTCTGCAGGCTATTGAGTTTGTCTAGCTGTGGGTATGACACTTACGTTCATAAAATCCGTGTATTCGAATTATATTCCGATATGTTCAACGGGTGAATCTTAAGTGAATAAGGAAAATGCCTAAAACGAAGGTGATATGTTGTAAGTGTGGTGAATGAGAAAATTTTGACAGGTATGTGCTTAAACCCTCGGGTTGAGAACTTGGTATGATGAAATCGTAGTAAGATATTAAATGCAAATGTAATGTGAATGTCTTGGTGTTATTTATGCAAATGATGTTTATGTTGAATTGCATGATTATGTTACTTGCTATTTGCATGTGAACTTACTAAGCATTTATGCTTACTCCCTCCTTTTCATTCATTGTTGTTTTGACAAGCCGGCTTGAGAATCGGGATAGGTCGAAGACTCGTTCACACTATCCGAAGACTTAAATTTGTAAAATGGCTTGTATACTTTGAATGTGGCATGTATAGCACTATACTCACTTTGTGTAAACGATCTTATGATATGGTTATTGTTTGGTAAGAAAAGGGTTTGTAAATGATTAGCCATTGGAATGGCCAATCTAGATCATATTTGATGTCATGTATGTTTAAAATGCTATTTAGTCCATGAAAGTCTATAGTAAAGTGAAATTGGCTATAAAACAGAATTTCATAGCAGCAGTGACGTGAGTTTGAAAAAAATCACTAAAAATAGTAGAGATATAATTGATGATGAATAAATTATGGAATTGAATAATTATGAGTCTATTTTCATATGCATGGAACAAAACACGTATATGAGTTATATTTTATGAGATATTTAAATTTTTGTGAAACAGGACCAGAGTGGTTTCTGGATCTCCTATTCTAACTTTGGAAATTCACTAAAAATTGTATAAAGATAATTAGAAGTCATTCTTTATATGTAAAGATTCCTTATTGAGTCTAGTTTTAAGAAAAACAAACGTTATAGTCTTTTGAATTCTGTACAAAGATAAAAGTGGTTCGTAGTAAACAGAGGTTAGAGCAATTGAACCCTAAAACAGGGGAGACTTTAACTAATAAATTGTACTAATTTGCCTGACCAAAAATTCTAGAAAAAAATTATTAGATAGATATATGAGTCTAGTTTCAGAGAAAATTTATGGATCTTAATTTCGAGTTTCGGAACTCGAGATATGAATTTTTAAGCAACTGTGATGCTGTTAATCAGCTTGTCTGGAATTTATTTAAAATAAATTATTTGAGCTGTTTAAGTGATAAATTAAGGTTAGTAATACCTCGTGCTCGACTTCCGGTGATGGTCTCGGGTACGGGGGCGTTACATTGGGCGCATGTCTGAAATGTAGGTCTTTGGATCATAAGATTAAGGGTTATCCACTTCGTAATAAGCAGATGCAAGCCTCAAAACAGAACATAGCTCAAAACTTAAGAGTTAGACAACAATCTCAAAGAGGTTAGGGTAAAAATAAAGGTGGTAAAACTGGACAGAGACATAGAACACCGAGTCAGGGTGCTAATCGAGTTGATGTAAGACAACTTGCACTTGTCTATACGACTAGATGTAAGAAGGACCGTGATGCAGTCGATGTCATAACATGTACTTTTATAATTAATTCTATTCAGTACTTTGCTTTGATTGATATTGGTTCAACCCACTCGTATGTTTCCCCTATCTGATTTAAATTCTACGTGATACCCAGCTATTGTAATAAATACATAAGGACAATCTTGACAAGCATGAGAATTAACCTTTGTCACTTTTCCACATCGCAAACATACAACATCATTTACTAGCTTTCTAATATGCAAATTAGATCTAGTAGGTATATGATTATGTAAAACTCTCCAAATTGTAATTTTCATTTTATATGACATATTTGTTTGCCATAATTGCCTATAAAATATCTGTTTCTTTGGACCTATGTCGTTTTATAAATCATTCTCAGTTCCTAGAAAGCCTCGCAATAAGAGTCGATACCCATTGCACACCGTATACTCTCCAGATTTCTCATGACACCATCTCAACCTGTCTGATAGCTCGTACTACACCAATGGGATACTCAATATTCTTCTAAATTCTTGTTCATTAAAGGTGGTACTAATTACACTCTTCTTCCATTTCCCACTTTGTTTGTCAATCAGTTCAGCTAAAAAATTTACCTTATTAACTTGTGGTGAACTAATTATGTAAGGCCTGTCTTCAGGAAACCAAGCTACATCCCAAATTGTTATTGATTTTCCATCGCCAAATTGCTAGCTACTCCCTTTCAACAAGAGCCCTTTTGCTGCCCAAATGCTCCTTCATATAGCCGAAAGTTGACTCCCTAACTCAGATTTTAAAAATTCACTACTTCCGTAGTATTTTGCTTTCAATACATGTGCTACTAATTAGGTAGGATTACAAACTAACTGCCACCGCTAGGCCAAAAGTGCAACATTAAACTTCATTAGTTTTTGGAAATCCAATCCCCTATCCTCCTTCAAATTGTAGAACCTCTCCTATAAACACCAATGAATCCCACAATTTGACTGTGAATTCTGCCACAAGTAATAACAGAATACTGCATTTATTTCCTCACAAAAAGAATTTGGCAATAAAAAAAGGACATGAAATATGTGGGAATTGCCTGTAAAACTGATTTGATAAAAATCAGCTTACCCCCTTGCGATAACAATAGATTACACCAACCATTTATTTTACCTCGAATTTAATCCATAATATTTTTAAAAGCTAATTTTCTATTTTAACCCACTAACATTGGCAGCCCTAAATGCTTCTTAGGATCCCTAGAACTTCTCACTTCTAACTCTCTTTCTATTAAGTTTCGATTTCCATCACTAACATTCAATTTAAATAAAAAATGGATTTATTAAAATTAATCAGTTGCCCAAAAAACCTCTCATATTCTTTCAAGGCATTTTTCACATTTACTACTCCAATTAAAGATGCATCCCTAAAAATCAAACTATTATATGCAAAAAAAAAAAAAAAGTGTGATACTATAGGCCTTGAGCGACTCACTTTCACTCCCTTCACCAAACCTTCTTGACAAGATAATCGTAATAAAGCTGAGTACTTGATAGGCTTTACACATTGCATTACCAAATTGACTCGTGCCTCAACAAAACCCATCTTAAGTATTACCTTTTCAACCAAATGCCACTCCACTCTATCATATGCGTTGCTTTTATCCAGCTTGAACACAAAATAATCCTTTTCGTTCCCCTTTTTTTTTCTTGAAAGAATGTGGTAATTCGGAAGCCATTAATACATTATTCGTAATCAACCTCCTTGATACAAACACACTTTGCGCCTCGTGAATACAATGCGGCATGATCATCTATAATCTATGAACAATTGCTTTGGAAATTATTCAAAACAAAAAATTATAAAGGCTAATCGATCTAAAATGTGTCATATTAACAGAATTAGATTGCTTTGGAATAAGCACTATATTAGTATATTGATCTCTACCAAAGATCTGCCATTATTCAATATATCAAGGTAATACTCACTGACATTTGTACCAATTATATGCCAAAATTTTTGGTAAAAAAAAGTTGGCATGCCATCTTTCATCGGTGCTTTCGTAGGGTGCATACCACGTATTGCCGCCACTATCTCCTTCTCAGTAAATCTCGATCTCAAGAAATTGTTCATGCCTTCAGTAACATGAATCGGAATACTTGAAAGGGGCCTCCTACTATATTCTCTACATTGTGAAGTGAATAACTATAAAAAATACTGACATGCAATTTGTTTGATCCATTCATCTCCCACCATAATCCGACCATCCCCATCCTCAAGTCAGTCGATAGTTTTCGCTTTTTTTTACATTGTGAATAAAACCTATAAGAAAAATTGTATTTTGGTCACCATATTTATTGATTATTTCATTTATTCACATGTGAATATTTTTATTTATTTTTCTTATCCTATTAATATAAAATTTTCAATATATGATTGTATATATTTAAAAATAAATGTACCATTATTAAAATTTTACTAACAAGTATGTTTTTTTCATGTATGACTTTTTTTTGGTGGAAATAGTTGGGTTTTTATTAAATAAAAAACAACTTACAAAGCATACAGTAAATAAAGGTTGTAAATTACATAGGAAAAACAAAAAAGTTAACTCATTAAAAAATAAATCTAGCTAAAACCGGGATAAATAACTTTCTTGAAGCATATGAAAAGAACAAAAACCTAGCTTCGACAAATTGTCTTTTGTCTCTTGAAGATGAAATGATTTCAGAGACTATCTTCCAAATCCGGCAAGTGCCACAACTTAATTTGGCAGATCCTCCCACCACCAATTGTTTTCCACCGCCGCAACCAAAAAAAGGAGAAAAATCATTTAATACAAAAGTTGAATCGTCTCTTTTAATACCTTTTGTAACTAAAAATGCGCTACTCCGTTCGCCTTTCTTGATGCATGCCTAAAAAATAGAATTTATAACATGTGCAATGTATTTTAGGATTTTTTATGCGGGCACTAATTTCAAATCTATCTTCTGTATCTTTTTGTAACTTTTTCACTACCGAGAGTACATCTCCATCAATTTTCACCTCCTAGAAACCCAGATTTAGACCCTAGCACACCCGATTTTCACTTATGCCCCAAATTTAAAGGAAAGTTAGGAGTTATTTGAATAGAATGATAAGATGGCAGGCTCTATTGGGAAATTTAAAAATTTTAGTGGCTGATGAGAAATTAGTTGGGTTTAAATTCTAGTTTGGTTAGAATGGAAACGGTTGGTTCCATAAGTGGGAGACACAATGATTACCGATGATAGGCTGATAGAGGTTAAGAGACCCTATAAGGGAGTTATATATATTTGAGAGAGAAGGGACATTCATGTAAAAGGGAATTCTTCACAATTCTGTTTACAATTTCCTTTCATCTGCATCGTCTTCTTTGGTTTTTCTAAAGAAGGGGAGAAGTTAAAGAGTAATTGAGCAAACATTGAATAAAACAATACCGGAAGGTTCACAGGTGGGAGAATTAATATATGATCTATTCGAAGCTGCCACCGGTATGAGAATGATGCATAATTATTTTCGTATCAGAGGAGTAGCGGCCGATCTACCTTACGGCTGGATAGATAAATGTTTGGATTTCTGTGATTATTTTTTAACAGGAATTGTTGAATATCAAAAACTTATTATGCGAAATCCTATTTTTTTAAAACGAGTTGAAGGGATAGGCGTTATTGGTGGAGAAGAAGCAATAAATTGGGGTTTATCTGGCTTCAATTGGTATTTTTTCACGAAAAGCAAACATGAGATAACAAATCCAGTCTTTCACTAAGATTTCGAATAGCTGTCCCGAGTTCAAGTTGATTATGTTTCGCCTCTTACTCAGAGAAAGACGATCAAACAATTCCCAATCATGGTCCTTGCGGATCGAATCATCCATATAATATACAAAAAGAAACTCCAGATATTTGATATCTTTCTTTTTGAATGAGATCTCAATTCCAGCGACGGTTTCATTAGATATCTTACAACTAGAATCCCTCTTTTTTCCGATCCAATTCCTCCACCACCGCGAACCCCGGTTAGATTCAGGCATGATACACTTTTTATCTCCGTTCAATTATATAGGATAGATTAGGATCTATATTTATTATGATATAGAAAAAGAATTGATGAAATAAAAAAAAAGCAAATAGAAATAATGAGAATTAAAGTCCGGAAGTAGAGAAATCGAGAAACTGGTAAGCTTTCTTATCTTTCTGGGCTCGTGAATTAGAGAAATGAGGGTAATAACTCCTAATAAGTTTCTGTAAACTGGATTCTAGGTTTTAAAGTTTGAATACCTTCGATTTAATTGATAAATAGTTGTCATTTTTAGGTGTTAGGACGAAAGAGGCTCTAGCGTTTGGATAAGCTAAGTTGACGAGGATAAAGGAAGCAATGTGAGTTTTTGTACTCTACTTTTAGGTGATCGATGATGTTTTGTTTCTTGTTTGAGCCATGTTCGTGTCTACTTTGAGTAGGCTATGTATGCATAATATTGTGAGTATGTACTCTTACAAGTTTATTTGTTGACGGTTGTATGGTTGTGAATTAACAAATAGATAAATGACATACTGTATGTTATAGTAACAAGTACAATGTATTGTTTAAAATACATGTTCATATGGTATGTGAAGTACGAAGGAAATTTACTTAGGCAAGGAGATAAAGATAAGAATAATTGGCGAATTGGAGGAATGAGCAAATTGATAAGGGGATACAAGGGAGTTTGGCGGTATTATAGAATGGTATCAATTGGCTCGCTAGAGCGACACCGTGATGATAGTCAATCAACTCTATGGAGTGACACCATGGCGATGGTTATCAACTGGTCCTTTGAGGCGACACTGTGGAAATAGTTTATAGGTATTTTAAGGTGACACCTCGGAAGAGGTTTATTGATTCCTTGAAATAGGTTTATTAGTTCCTCAGTATCGGAAGTCTGCCAAGACAACAAACATAGGATCATATTGTGTAAGACCATAACTGGGCTATGATAACATATGAAGCTTGCCAGAACAGTAAACATGGTGTTGTCGTGTTGCATAAGACCATAGCTGGGCTATGCCGCCTATGAAGTCCTCCAGAATGTTAAACCAGGAATTTGTCAAGACACAAAAAGAGTAAATCATGGATTGACTCATGCGATGTGTAGTATAATAAAATGATCTTGGCGCGTTTGAGAACACAAAAAAATAGGATAGTAAGAGGATCCACCAAATTGCGAGAATAAGATAGTCTGGTAGAAACATTTGAAAAGCAGGTATGTCAATAAGGGAATATGCTAGATTTCGATGATTGTGAGGAATTGGTATAAGTGAGTTTAACGCAATAAATGTAATGGAATGGATATTCCATTGGAAGTATTTAAATGTTCGACTGGATGAGTTCGCCAGTATTTGGCGAGTAAACTGGTATTGGGTACAACAGTGAGATGAATAACTGGATTTTAGTCCTAAGGGTTTACGAGTAAGAGGCAGCCTAAGAAGGGTAAGTTCACCAAGAATTTTTTTGATAAAGAATCCACCGGGATTTAAGTAAAGGAGAGGAGGCCTGTCAGGCCTATTCTAGCATGGTGAGTCCACAATAGACTATTCATTGTGGAAAATCTGCCAAGGGAAATTTGAGAGAGAGATAGACCTCTCAGGGCTATCTTTTACTAGAAATGTCTTAGTAAAACATTCTTAAAGGGAAAGATCTTATAGGGCTATCCTACATAGTACAAGTCCGTAAGGAAAGGGTCTTTACCGAGTAGCCAAATGTCATTTGCAAAACTACATGTGAAGATAGTGGAATTGGGTTCCCAGAAGAAAGGGTTTATGCTAGGGCTAAGGCAAAGGAAGATAGTTGTCAAGGTAATATGGTAATTATATAATGAGTTTCGTGTGGAATGATTGGATCAGATCAAGGATCAACCATTGAGGCGATTACAAAGGCAAGCCCGTTAATAGAATACAACAATCTAAATGACTTACATATGTGACTATCTTTATGGAGACACACTAAGAAGGTTAATATGGATGTCAGTGAGGAAGCGATATAGGGTCAAATCCCAAAATAAGTTAATGTTTGAAAAAGCGCATCTATGTCTAAACTAGAGACTAAGTCTGCCAAACGATTGGCTCAAAGATTCCAAGGCTTTGGTCACACTAGCAAACCAGTGGGATGTCCTAGGATTCTCAAGCAGTTTTAATTTCTGTGTTTTTATTTTGTTTTCGGAAGTATGGTGCTTATAGTTCAAAGAATATCACTAAGTTCATCTGAACTTATGATTGAACTACCTTGGTTGCAGGATCAAAATTATTGAAGTCAAAGTGACTGGACCAACCCAAACATGGCTAACTTTGTACGAAGGGCACGGTAGTTGTATCATGCGTATAGAGAGGCCCCCTTTGAGGCCACGCCTCAGAGATTGAGTTGGAAATATTTGTATAGAAGTCTTCATTTAAAATTGTAAATATCTGTTAGATTTAATATGATATTAAATTTGTAAGGATTTATTTCTCGTAAGTTATGAGTTAGAGTTTAATATTGTCTAAGTACGTGAATGAACCAATTTTAGAAATTTTATGAAGTTAATTGGGTTAATTGTGACATTCAATACCCGGACCCATTGATCAAATCAGGTATAAGCTATTACAGACCCATTTGAATCACCTAAAAACATGTAAGTGCTTTTGCAGCGAATGTTGTAGGCATGTGTCATTCAAGATAATTTTGGATCCCAAAACCATCCCGTTTAAGTCTCTTATTACAATCCCCGAACATGATCTTTTCCTTTATATATGAAAAGCATCGTCAAAATTGATTTTCATATTTGGACTTTTCGGCAACCTCCACTATTCAAACTCCATGTAACGGCCTAATTTTCAGTGGTGTCGAAAATGGTGATTTCAGATCACTAAATCCGACAAGTAAGATTGAACAAAATAATAATTTAATATTTATGAGTCAAGTAAGAATTTAGAAGAATTTGTGAATTGGTGAATTTGGTGAATTAAAAGAATTGATTAGGTCAAATGGGTCAAAAATGAGGTATCGAGACCTCAAATTTGAAAACCGAGCTATAAATATTTTTATAAATATTTATGGAGTGTCATTTAGTTAGTATTAAAGTTTGGTTGAGAAATTTTAACGTGTGGGTAGTCAATTAAATAAAAAGGACTAAATTGTAATGAAAATAAAATTTGCTAGGAGGATTAAATAGCTCAAGTGTTAAAAGAAAGAGGATTTAAATGGAAATTAAGCCTAAAAGTGAATAGGCTGGACGGCAAGGGCAAGAAATCAGCAGAAAAATAAGGGAAATAAGGGCAAAATTGGAAATTTTATAATTTTAACATATAAAATAAGGACAAAATTGAAAAATCTAGAGATCTCTTCATATTTTCTCAGCCAAAACGCCATAGAAGGTCTGGAGAAAGCTGTTTTTTCATATTTTTACATCATGTGAGTTTAGTTCTTGCTCTTTCTTGATAATTTTTATGTTTTTATGACTTTTACAATTAGGTCCACTTATAGAATTCATTAGTTTTTGATTTTATGGGTGAAATCAGAAGTTACCCTGGATGGGTAAGGGAAGTTTATGATGAATTATTATGAAATTTAAGTTCTAATTTCATATTAAGGTGGTTTTATTAAGTGATTTTGATAGAAAATGGTATTTAGGACCTAATTGTGAAAAAGTTGTGAATTGAAGGTTGGTGTTGAAATTAAGAATATAAAAGGTTTTGAAATAGTTTATAATGGCAAAATAAAGTGTTACTTGAGAAAAATTAGTTCAATTGATGGGTGAATTGAGTAGGGACTAAATTATAAAAACTAAAAATTTTCGGGTAAAAGTGCAATTTCAAAAGTTGAAAAGCATAAATAGTGAAGTGAAATAGAAATAAAATAAATGCTAATGAGTGGAAATATTTTATATTATAGATCAAGAATCCAAAGGAGAACGAGGAAAAGAAAAAGTTACGAAATAGTCCCTAAATTTCAATATCTTCTACAAATTAGCCGGGTAAGTTCATATGGTTGAATTTAGATGTTTATTTGTGAATGATTGAATGATATAATGTGTTATTATATATGAATTTGTTGTGGGATTGTGAAAATTTTGTTAATGAAAGAATAAATGTGGAAATGCAAATTAGGAAAACTTGAGGATTGAAAGTACGTTCGTATCATGACATGTGATGAATTGACGGATAAGACCATGGTTGTTCCATGAAAAACTGTGAAATGTAGGTGTGGTATCATCCATACTGAGTTGTGAAATGTAGGTATGGTATTATCAAATCCATACTGAGTTAAGAAATGTAGGTATGGCATTTCCCTTACCGAGTTGTAAAATGTAGGTATGGTATTTCAATGAGGAAAACCATACTGAGTTATGAATCGTGACACTGAACAACGGCGTGCTCAATTTCGTAAGCCGTTTCCTAATTTAATAATAAGAAATACAAGAGAAGTGAACCAAATGAAAGAGATTGAGTAGTTGTTAATGTTGAGCTCAACTATGTGAAGTATTATAACAGTGGTTATGAATGGCAAGAAACTTTAGTAAATGTTTTGGTATTGTTTAGAAATATTATGTTTGGTAAGCATTACTTTTAAACCTATGAACTTACTAAGCTTCAATAAGCTTACTTGTGTGTGTTTGATATTTTTATGTAGATTGAATTAAAGTGAAGTTGGTAGATCGGATCAACACAACAAGGCACACTATTCAGATCAATTTCGATAGGTTTTGTTTTATGTTTAAAGATTTATATGGCATGTATAGAGTTTAAATGACTTGAAGTAAAGATGTTATAAACTAGTTAACAATATTTTGTACTAAAACAATTTTGGGTTAGTAGCAGTAGTTTGACTTTGAAAATTCACCATAAATTATGAAAATCTAATTAGAGGTTGAATAAAATATTAAGTTATTGAATCTAGTTTCACATAAAAGAAACGGTGTAAGTAAAAGACTTTCATATCAGGAAATATTTGAATTTTTGTGAGATAAGGTTAGAGTGATTTCGAGCTCCCCTGTTCTGATTTGTAAAAATCATTAAAAATTGTAAAAAAATAATTAGGAGTCATAATATATATGTATGGATTCCTTATTGAGTCTATTTTTAAGAGAAACAAACGACATGGTTATTTGAATTCTGTACAGGGAGAAATTTGGTTCGTAGTGCACAGGGGTCAGACTAGCTGAACCTTGAAGCAGGGGAGACTTTAACTAATAAACTATACTAATTGGCTTGAACAAAAATTCTAGAAAAAATTTGTAAGTAGATATATGAGTCTAGATTCGGGAAAAATTTACGGATTTGGATTTCGCTTTTTTTAACTCGAGATATGATTTTTTTAGCGAATGTGACGCAGTTGGGCAACTTGTCTAGAAAGTATGATATGAATTGTCTGAAATTGTTTAAGTGCTCAAATAAGTTTAGTAATGCCTCGTGGTTCAACGGTCTCAGGTAAGGGGCGTTACACTCCACCCTTCAAACAGGTAATTTCTTGTTCAACCTATTCAACTCTCGTAGATAATTTAGAATAAAACTTGTTGTAGTTAAAGCTATGAGTCGATCTCCTTCATGTGCTATTTTGTTTCTAGTTGTCCATATCACCCATATGGTACAAGCTACCATTATGCACTGATAAGCTGAGTTATTTTAAAAAGTAAATGTCATCCAATTCTTGTATTTTGAGTTTGATATTGTTGAGGCCAAGCAAAGTTTAACTATTGCCAAATTTCCTTTGTAGTGGGGTAGTCTTGAAAAACATGTTCTATAGTTTCTGTTTCACCAGAGCATCTGAGGCATCTTGAGGATCCAATCAATCTTCTATAGTGTAGATTATTAAAAGTAGGAATAATTTTTTGAGAAATTCTCTAGTTTGTAATTTTTAATTTGGGAAGCAGATCTATAAGCAAAAGCTTTTTGTAAAATGATATGTAAACATTTTGAATGTAGTTAGGAGTAGGTGTATGAATACCTTGTAAAAGTAATTTGTACCCACTACGCATCGAATATTCACCAGAAGCTTGGCCTTGCCTCGCCATACAAGGTTGTCATCATGTGGAATACGTAAAAGGGGAATACAAAGTATTCTTTTTGCATCAACAACTTAAAGGTATTGTTAATAAACTCTTCTCTCCAAAACCTTGTAGTGAAATCAATTAAATCAGCTACCAAACTAATGTCAATGTTATTAACATGCTTTTGAAATTTGAAATTTACAGCCCTAGGCACCCAAGTATCCTCCCAAATCGAAATCTTTGTCCCTGTACTAACACGCCAACACACCCCAACTTAAAGAAGTCCCTTAGCAGCCCACATGCTTTTCCATGTATATGAAAGTATATTTCCTAAACTTGAATTAAGAAACCCGAATTTAGGAAATACTTAGCTTTTAGCATGTGAGATAGCAAACAATTTGGATAACAAATTAAATGCCACTCTTGCTTTGCAAGTAAAGCCAAATTAAACTTGGATAAAAGCTTTCATCCTATGCCAACATTTTCTTTAAGCTCACATAATCGACGCAATTCACACCAATGAATCTTACATTTCCTTTGAGGCTTTTGCCATTAGAAATTCCCAATAATACACTCCATGTCCAAACAAAAAGAATTTGGGAGCAAAAAACATGACATTGAGTATATTGGTATTGCCTGTAAAACAACTTTTATAAAAACTTCCTTACCCATTTGAAAGGTGTTTGATACTTTAGTTGTTTATCTAACTCTTCATTCAGTCTTTTAGCGCTTGAAACACCAATCTCTTCCCTGGTCCCACCATATCAGGTAATTCCAAATACTTCTTTGGATCCGAAGAGCTTCGAACATTAAGAATCCGAGATACTAACATTCTATTCTGGTCTGAGACATTAGAGCTATAATAAATCAATGATTTATCAAAATTAACACATTGCTCAAAACATACTTCAAACTCACAAAGAATACTCTTAATGATATGAGCCCCTCTATTCGTAGCATCCTTAAACAAAATGCAATCATCCGCAAACATTAAATGAGGAATAAGAGGCCCTCGATTACATACCTTTGTACCTTCCAGTAAGCTCTCTCGTCTTGCCAACCTCATAAGGGATGAGAGACATTCACCACATAACAAAAATAAATAGAGACTCAAAAGATTTGCTTGTCATAAACCTCTAGTGGGTGTAATCTTCTTTCCAAGTTCACCATTAATGATAATAGAATATGAAATGGTGCTAACGCAATGCATGACAAAATCCACTGTTTCATGTGTGACTTATATTAATGTAAAGTTGTGTGAATTTTAAGGGTTTTATTTTTCTGTTCATATAAAATAATTAATTGATTTAAGGCTACTTAAATTAGAACTACATTTAGTTATTCATTTCATTTAGGCATAAAGGCAAATTTAGTGCTTTATATCTTTTGTCAATTTGATCATTATTTTTTTAGCTAAATTTGACCCTCAACATTTAAAAAAAAAGGTTAAATTTGACTATCAACTTTTCAAAACGAGTTAAATTGTTATTTTTTAACCGAAAAACTGACTATAATGTTAAAATTTTAAACATAACAACTCAAATGACAATCTACATGTACTTCATGCTATTTTTTTTAATGAACTTTTCATAATTTTTTTTGAATTTTAAATATTTAAAAATTATTTGTTGACATGACATTTAAGACAAATAATGTCATATCAGCATGAAAATACGCATGAATTGCCATGCAAGTTATCACACCAATATTGTTAAAAAAATTAATGTTTTTGGTCAGCATTTTCATTAAAAAATAATTTGACTTTTCTTAAAACATTGAGGGCAAAATTTGACAACGTACCTTTCATTTATTATCAAATTAATTAATTAAAAAAATTGTTGTAATGAAATTAATCTTATTTTATAAATTCTACTGCATATAAAGTTTATCCCATTATTTTGTTATCATTTATATTTCCTTATACCTTTTATGTCCTACATTAAAAAAAAAAAAAAAAAAAGTATTTTTGTTGTCGTGTTTCAACTTGTATTGAAATTGATTAGTTTAATTGACATGCGAAAAACTTGCGGCTTAAATGGTACATTATATAATAAGCCAGAGGGTTCATATGAAGAAAAAGTTAAAAATTGAACGCCAAGATGTCCATTTGCTTTAAATTTTAGCCCAAAAATAATTTAATAATGGTTGGTGAAATGAAAGAAATCTATTAATATGAAAGTTTATAGGAATAGAGAATGAAACGATCCGACTCCATTGCCAACCAATGATTACGTATGTCATGCCTTTTTCACTTACTTGTCCACCACATTTTTTGGTTTGCTCGGTTTCAGATCAAATATTTGTGTATTTTAAAAATATATGCAAGACCATCAATGGACAAATAATCGAAAAAGCATATTGACTTAATATCTCGACCGCAAAACCTCATCGACAAAAATATTTTATATTTCATTTGTGAATTTTTTATTTATGTTTTGATGCCCTCTTCTGTTCATGCCTTAATTATTTTTCGTATTCAATTTAGATTATAATTTGTATTGTTTATTATTAGTATAGAAAAATTTTGCATTTCAATTTAAAGGCAAATTTGAGTGTTATAACTTGTTAATTTTATGTATTTAGAGTATTTATAAGCTAATAAAAAAAATTTTACACACTAGAATTGTTTTTGTTATATGTTTTTTTTCATTTTTATTTCCTTTCTGTTTTGTATTTTAATTGTTTTCTATGTATTTTTGTATATCACAATTCACCATGTATTTTGTATGGACCTTATGTCAAATTTAATCCTCCACGTTTATATCTTTTGTCAATTACAAAATTTAATGGTTTTGGAGACAATTAAAACCATCCCCAATAGATTCAAAAACAACTTATTGTCCCCAACCGTTATCCTTTAAAATCATGCCTCCCAAAAATTTTAGGGATGAATATGAAAAATCAGACAAATCTCATCCTTAAACCTTTAGGGAGGAATATCGTCCCCGATCCATAAAAACACACCAAAATAATTAGGAACAAATGTTGTCCTCAAAGCTAATATTCTTTATAATACAATTCACCCCACTATGTTAACTTTTATTTAGTAATTTATTATTATAGATTTAAATTTAATACTACACATTATTAAGAATAAAAGTAAAGTAAAATAAAATCTACAATATTAAATTCTATTGAAATTTTAAATATTACTACTAGTACCCTTAAAAGTGTTTATAAATACTTCAATTTATAATAAAAACAACTTTCAAGATAGCGTTTACTACTTTTTCATGTTATGATTCTAATGAAATGATATTTTTTAGAATATAATTGTCGATAATATTACCTTTCAATGTTGGTATATATTAGAAAGTATTGATTAAAATTCCAAGAAATATGAAATCTGCAAGAATATGGAGAGATATATACTATATGTGAGATGTAATTATATGGATACCATAAATTTGCAAGTAATATGAAAGATACGATTATGGAAATAATATGGAGCTCACAATAGTAGTTCAAGAGTTCCACATAAAGGTGGTAGCATTAACTACCTACAGTAAAAATGCATAGCTATCCAGATACCAATAAACATAAGCAGAATGATATATAGGTATAGTTAGATGTGTTGACTTCTCATTTATTGAATGTGGAGGCAGTGTGTAACGATATGTGGCATGTGATGCATGTATGACTGGTTATATGATTCTAATATTAATTATGTGTTACATAGTACAACATACAGCATGCGGTTAGAAAGGAAGAAAATTCAAGAAATCTCTTAAGTACTCACTATTTTATACATGGAATTTCCGGAGGTGATGAGCATTCCAAGTTTTGGGTACGGGAACGCCATCCAAATGTTCTATGCGCCAGGCCCAAATCCAACCACGCAAGATACCCGATATGGACCTTCCCAATTAGTAGACAATTTTCCTTTTCGTCATGCTGGCTGGCATACTTCTGCATTCCTCATAACTAGATCTCCCATCGAATACTAATCGTTGTGGACTTGAGTCTTGTAATAATTGGCCATTTGTTGAGCGCGAACAGCAAAACGGAGTGCAACTTGATCCCTGGTTTCTTCGAGGAAGTCCAAGTTTTCCTTGAACCAAATTTCTTTGGTTTGGTCTTCATAGTGAAGAGCCTGATGAGTACTGCAGGTATCACAGCTTCGGAACCAAGCATCAGATTGAAAGATGTTTCAGCCGTGCCAGAATGAGATGTCGTTTGGAGGGCCCATAGAATGCCCGATAGTTTGTCCAACCATCCGCCTTTGGCATCATACGCTTTTTTTTTTTTTTTTTTTTTTTTTTTTTCAAGGCTTGAAGGATCTTTTTGTTGGTAGCTTTAGCTTGATGGTTCCCCTGGGAGATCTTAACAGAAGTGTGATTCCCACAAAATTCTTTAAACAAATAAATTTTATTGTTTGAATTTAATCCATTTCATCTCATGGCAACTGCTAAATTATACCATTGCTTAAGTCAGCGCTCTCGTATATCTCTGTATATATTAAGAAAAAAGATGATGAGGAGACTCCCTAATAACTTACACAATTGCTTATGTCAACCCTTTAACCTCTTTTTTTCTCTTTTTAAAAGATAGAAAGCCTGGCTATATATTTCTTTAATTTGGAGTTGGAAGAGATACTTCTAGTTTCAATTATTATTGACCCAAACTCCTTTTTCTTTTCTTCTGCAGTTTTCATTAATGTACAATTATTCTATTAGTTCGGTAAGTTGCATATTTAATCCTTATCATTATTTTTAGTCCTTATAATTTTTTGTCCTCACTTAAACAATATCCATTGAATCTATTAAGTTAAAATCTTATCTAGTAAAAAATACTACAAATGTGTAACGTTATATTAGCTTGTTATTTTCACATAATACACACAAAAAAGCTACATCATTTTAGTTAATGGATTTAATTGCTAAGATTTCAAAATTTCAAAAAAAAAAAAAATATATATATATATATATATATGTATATATATGAACTAAAAATGATCAAATTGGCAGATATGAACTAATTCTATAACTTACGCATAATATAAGACCAATAACAAAATTTAATCTAATGGGTTTAATTAACTGCTACTTTTTGAGTCATGATTGGAATTTCAAAATTCAAAAAATACATGAACTGTCATGTCCTGAAAATTGAGTTAGAAAAAATTAGGTTAGTGAAATTTAGAATTGGTCACATTCTGATTTTTTAGTTAAGATTGTGAAATTATGTTAAGTGAGCTAATTTGGTTCAGTGGGCAGGTGTTGGGGTTGTGTGTGCGAGGTTCTAGGTTTGAATCATATTCCATGAATTTTGTAATATGAATATATGTTATTGTGATATGTATCGGAGCTTATCATATCATAACAACTTATTAAATATTAGAAAACTATAAAAAAAAATTTACTGAATCATAATTTAGTTTGCATCAGCACTATTGCTAAAGTAAGAAAACGATGTTCGAGCATGATGAAATGTGTTTGTCCTCCTAGTTATAAACATTATATAAAAAGAATAGTGAAACTGCAGATATACTACTAAAGTAAACACATATCTTTTTTATCTACACCTGATACCTATTATTAGAATAAAAAGAAGGCGTTGCTAAAGTAAATTTTAATTTCAGTAAGATATCATATGATAAACCTTAAAAATATACCTATATTTATACTATTATTTGAAGAGAATTATTAGTATTTTAATGTAACATTTATACTACCCATAAAAGTGGAAGCATTCAAATTTATGTGGTTAGATATCAATACTTTTAAGGTTTAATTGGCCATTGCTTTTATTATTACTTGTTATTACCAATGCTAGAATACTTTTCTTTTTTAAAAAACATATTAAAACTAATAATGTGACACATCACACATGCAGCACAGCATTATATTAAAACTGTAGCTAATTAGAGACATTAAAAAGGTCAACAAAAGTCGTCATATTCAATCTTCATTCACCCAATGTTGATGTAATCATTTTTTTGTAACAAACTGCTGATCTAATTAAAAGGAAGAGTGGCAGTTACCGACACTGGCGAGCCCATTGAAGCTCAACCCCAATTTTATTTTAAATTTTGGGTAAACTGTACATAACATATTAGTAATTGAATTAACTTTAAAATTATTTAAAACTTTTCATTTAACTTATTAAATTATTCCAAAGTTTTTAGTTGTAAATTTTAAAAAAAATCGGCTAATAAGTTTCAAGGGATGATTCGACGTTCGGTACGGCGGATATTCATCAATAAGTAGAAAAACATACCTTAGGTCCAAGTCGATCTAACGATTACTGTCAAAGATCAAAGAAAAAAATTGTTTGAATTTTTATTCGCAGATTCATGACGTTCAAAATTGTTTCAAAAAAAAAAATCTAAATTATAGAGGAGAAGGGGAAAGAGAGCTTTTAATTGGTGCAAGCAATATGAATAGAGAAGGCCATACAATAGCAATTTTAACTGTCCAATGACTTATATGAAAACTTTTTGACAGTTTGATGAATTTTTTTTTTATAACTTTTTAAAGTTGAGTTATGAAAATATAAATTTACTTTTCATGAAAATGAAAAATGAAGAAATTAAGAGTCGAATGGGCACTAGAGAAAGTGATGGAGTAGGTAGCCCTGCACATATCTCTATCTTTTGTCATTAAATTGGTAAAAAGTATCATGAATGTATTTGTATTAGAAGTCAGATTGCATTTTGTCCTTATTACTAAAAAAAATAGACAAATTAGTCGTTAGATGTTAAACTAAAGAGTAAATTGATCATTTCTCTTAAAAATTTCATCGATTTCTGCTGTTAAAAATTGTCATGGCTAATAGAATAAGCAAAAAATTATATGTGGCATGACACGTGTCTTTTATTTTGATATACAGGGACCAATTTTAACATGAAAAATAGATGAAATTTTTAACAGAAAAATTAATTTATTCTTTGATCTAATGTACAAAGATTATTTTAATAGGTAATTACTTCCTCAATTATCACTTAACACAAGCAAAATATTTTAATTCAGCTTTACATTTCTATGTAAAGTAAATTCCAACTAATTACTAGTTATTTTATTATTTTCAATTTTTAATGTAACACATATTACATGTAATTTTACGCATTTAATATTTAATTAGTTTTTTAAAATATTTTATTTTTAATTACAATAATTAGAGTAAATAATATTTCTTATTTGAATTATTGAGTATATTTAAAAGAGAAAATATTTGGTACATTGCCTCCACAAACAAGGTCACAGGGTTAATAAGTGTCCTATAAATGTATAGTAAAATATTTAAAAAATAAATATTTTAAAAAAAATACAAACGGCAATTTTTTAAAACTACTTGTGGAATAAAAAATATGTATTGCTAATGTACCAAATACTATCCTAATTAAAATATATTAACTTATTAATTCAAATATTATGATAGAAAAGTTTTAAATAATAATTAAAATATTTTTAGCACATTCAACATACAATATAGTTTTACTTTATGTGGTTAACACAAAGTAAAATTATTCAAAATAATAACTAATTAACTTTAATATTAATTAAGTTATAATTAAGATACTTAGAATTATATTCAAGTAATAAATCTATTCACATCAATAAAATTAGCACAACGTTTGTTTATGTCAAAAAAAATTTTTAAAAAATAATTGTAAATTATAATTAAAATTATCACAATTTTTTTTTCTATATTTTATGCTTAGAGTCCTAATCAAGTAATAACTTTATTTTAAAAAATTAGTACAGTTCCTTTTAATTAATAATTGTAATTTAGATTCTAATTATTTTTAAATGTGTAATTACCACAACTTCTATTTTATTTCAGTTTTTAAAAAGATAATATTTCTAAATTAAATATTATAATTGTTTTTAAATGTGAACGATAAAAAAAATTTATCATACTTTTATATATATTATAGATAAAATCAAAATACATATAATATTAAACTATATGTATAAAAACAAGAATATGACAAATTTTTAGAATAAACGAGAATTACTTACTATGCTTTATAAAAGAGCTAAATCTTAAATTAAACTACATACCTGAACAACTATAATATTGTAACGCCCAAATTTTTGGATTTTTGAATGTGTTGTTTGTCAAATAATTTGCTTTGGTGTATTAGTTAAGTGCCTTGTATGTTTGTTTTAGGTCCCAAGTTTGATTCCCTTGTTTTGAGTTTTTCTATTAAATTATGGCTTTATGTTAAGTATGATCGTTAGAGCTTAAATCATTTTCTTTGTTGAGTTGTAACAAGAATGAGCCTACTGGTTCGGTGGTTAAGCTTCAGCGTACTCTTTGATCTTGAGTTTAAATTCTGTTATATGCAAGGGTGGAATATTTTTGTCTGGGGTATTGTTAGGTGTTAGAGTTTTATTAAAATTCTATTAAATCTGTTGTAAATCTAATTTAATTTAATTTGATCCCATTCCCTATTTTTCTCCCTTTATTCCCGTCATATTTTCACATTTTTAGAGTTTTATTTTCTTTCCAACGGAGTAGTTTTCATTTTAGGTGTTGTTTTGGAAAGGTAAGTACTCAAATTGGGTTTTGGAATTTAAAATTTTGGTTTGAGGATTATGATTTTTATGAAGTTTCTTCTTGTTAATAAGTGCGATTCAATGAACAAATGTAGGTTTTGTGAGTTTCAGAAGCGTGGTCGATCTATTACATCTTCAAGTGTGTGAAAACTATAACAGCCTAATTTTCAGTAGTGTTGGAAACAGTGGTTTCGAGACCATAATTTCGATGAAATACTTCGTAGATATTATTTAATTATTATATTTATGAGGTCTATAGAGCCATATCAAACTTTGATTGAATTTTTTTTGGATAGCTTAATAATTAAAAAGGACTGAATTGTAAAAACTGCAAAGGTTGAATAATTAAATTAAAGGAATTAAAAAGGTAATTTAACCATAAAAAATTAGTTAGTGGGATTTTATGAGATTATGCTTAGTAAAGTGGTTTAATTAGGCTTAATTAATGATTTATTAAAGCTTAATTAAGAAAGTTGAAATATTTACAAAAATGTCATAGTATATATATTAAACTACACCTAAAATTAAAAGAAATTTTCACTATTCTCTCATCTTCCTCACGGAAAAGAAAGGAATAAAATGCTAGGGTTTCAACTTTGATTTTAAGCTTTGATTTGGTAAGCGTATTGATGCCCGTTTTTAGTAATTTTTATGTTTTTGAGTTTGTATCAATTTGGTCTAGCTGAATCGATGACCAATTTGTGAAACTATTAAATGTTATAAAAGTTGCCATTGATGAATGAAGTTGTTTCTTAAAGCTTTTGATGAAATATAGAACTTTGTTGATAGATTAGATTATTTTGAAAAGTGATTTTTTGATGTTTAGGGACTAAATTGATTAAATGATAAAATATTTGTATTTGAGGTGAAAATTATTGCAAATAGGGGCTGATATGAAGTTATAGAATATTTGGGCATCATGGGTGTTTAGGAAAAATGAGTAAATTGCATGATTAGGGCCTAAGGACAGAATTGAATAAAATAAAAAGTTAAGGGGCAAAAAGGTAATTTTCCAAAAAGGACTTAGTTGCATGAAAGGATCAAATTGTGCTGTTACTCTAATTGATGGAAAGAAACAATTATGTTTAGATCAAGAACGTGCTGATAATCGTGGAAAAGGTAAAACTGCGAAATAGTCCTTGTACTCTAAAATCTCTTGCAAATCAGTTTGGTAAGTTCGTTAGTTTATTCATACTCCTAAATGCTTACATTCTTGTTAATGTTCTCTTAATGAATGTTGTATCATCTATTGAAAATACGCTCTATCAAGTTAAATCCTACCGTTACACTGAATAAAGCTCAATCGAGCAAATTATACCATTATACTGAATGGCTTAATTGAGCAAATCTTATTGTTATACTGCATGATTTTCAATTGAGTAAATTCTACTGTTATAATGAGTGAAGCTCAAACGAGTAGAAATCTACGGATATACTGATGTAAAGCTCAATCGAGCAATGCCCACGAAGTATACTATACTACTGAATTTGGTTGTAATTATTGTTATAGCTGTGTATAATAGGAAATCTCTATGCTTAATGTTGATTAAATCTATGTTTATTGGAAAGGTTTATTAATTTCTAAACGAACTTACTAAGCTTCATTTAAGCTTACTTGTAATTTGTAAATTTTGTAGATCACATTTTAAAGGCTAAGAAGATCAGCTCAACGCTAGGAATCACACTATCCAGAAATCTTGGTAGACTAAATTTATCAGTTTTGGTATATGGCATGTATTAGGACCCTATGTATTGTTATGTCGAATGCCTAGCTTTTGAGTAATATGTTGTGATGTGTTGTGCACTTGAACAACTTGTGATCTCCTACTTGTTACCTAAATGTGTTTGATAGGTCATAGTATGACATGATATACTATGAGATGATTTAAGCTTGTAATGAAATAGATGTTGTTTATATAGAGGACTGTGTTTGGGGTTACATGTTGGGAATGAATAATGATGAAACATATTGAGGTGTCAAGGTTGATAAATGTTTGATACATAGAATGATTGTATGATTAGGTTTGAATGTGTTTGAAGTTGAATTGCATCTTCCAAATGTGTATTCGAAAGCGTGTAGATACCTATGCAATAAGGGAGTGAAATTGAGCAAGAAATGAATCATTCTAGGTTTACACAGCCTGAGACACGGACGTGTGACTCACCCATGTAAGGCACACTGCCTTGTGAAATGGTCGTGTGTCATCTGAGGGTCTTTTGTATACAAGTCAGTCAGTTACATGGCCTAACACACGGCCTCGTATACGGGCATGTGGGGCAACTTAGACAGTTACACAGCCTAGCATACAGACGTGTGACATGGCCATGTGACCCTACTCAGAGAGTTGCACAGGTGAAGACACGAGTTGGGACACGATCGTGTGTCCCTTGTTTGAAAGTTACACGGCCTGGGAGGTTCCATAAGGCCGTATGTCCCCTGTTTTCAAATTTTGTTTCTTTTTCTTGAACTTTCGATTTTGTTTCAAATTAGTCCCGAAGTGCTCCCAAACTACTTTTAGGGCCTCAAGGGCTTGGTTTAAGGATGAAATATATATGAAAATGAATGGTTTATGATATTTTTTGAAATTATTGAATGTTATGATGTTTAAAGTTTTCCATTGATTGGTGATACTCCGTAACCCTAATCTAACGACAGATACGGGTTAGGGGTATTACAATAATGACCTTAAAATTCATTAGAAATTTGGTAAATCATGAAACAAGGGGTTGTTTTCGAAACTGCCCAGTGCTAAACGACCGTGTCACAGGCCATGTGTGTTTATGTAGCCTGTGTAAAGCATATGGTCGTGTGAAATTTTGCAGACCATGTGGACCACACAAGCTAGCTTTTGGGGCCTTGTGGGCCACACGGCCGTGTGGGCCCTTTTGACTAGTTTTTAGGCTCGAAATTTAGGTCCATAGTCATCGTACAAGGTCGGAAAAGCTTAAGTTTAGTATGTTACATATGAATAAACTTAAAAGTATGCTAGGTAGGATAATTTATAAATGAGCCATAAACTATGTTATGATTTATATGAAAATATGTGTATATGCTAGCTATATGTTGTGCGATATAAGTATGTGCGATATTTGATTATGATATGCATGTGTTTTCGGGGCGGGCTATGATATGACGAAGGGAGTTCTATATGGCAGTTTATACTGCAATTATGACGGCTAGATCGTAAATCTATGTATGGCAGCTCAGCTGCAAATATATGAGTGGCAGACTGCCATATATTGGTGTAATTGGATGGATGGACTCTTGTAGTCTTATATGGTGTAATTGGTTGGACGGAGATGGTGTGCGGCGGATTGAGGTAGGATATGATATGTTATGTTATGATTTGATTTGATCTGATATGATATGTTATGCTATGGTCTGATCTGATATGTTATCTACTATTCGATATAACACGAAATGTTATGATATGATAGGATACAATTCGTATAAATTTTGATACGTTATGAAATATTTAGAAAGATATGCTATGAAATGTTCTGTTATACATTTATAAATGTACTTAAAATATGGGTCATATCGCACACTGGGCTTAAAGCTCATGATTTGTATGATTTGTTTTAGGTAATCCTCTGACCTAGAAATAGACGGTGACTCTGGAGCTTGGGTTTCACGGTTTAGATTACGCACTATGGGCTATTCTTTTTATTTGTACATTATGGACATTTTGGACTGTTTTGGATTTTTGGTTTTTTTTGTGGATTTTCTTTTAATTTTTAGTTAGTTCGTTTGCATTATTTTCATATTTTTTACACAAAGGTTTTAATAGTCCAAGAGTGTTTAATTTATGATAACTAAAAATATACCGCGATTTTATATACAAAAAGTTAAAAGGTTTTCTGTTGCAAGGCTAATTGAGATTCTCCCAAAATATTTTTGTACACAAATGTTTTCAAGTAAATTGGTTTTGATTCTAAACAATCCAATTAATTTGTGATTTTGGAAAATCACTGGGGTTTTAAAAAAGTTGTTCAATTAAATTTTACGTTCATTGAAGTTGGTTTCCTTCTAAGCTAAACGTTTGTATCTCCTACTTGTACGATATAATCTCCTTGATCCAACCGTAACATCTAGGTTGGGTATGGGGTGTTATAAATGTATAAAATCAAATTATTACAACATAGACAGGCAAAGAACTAGAGCAAAGTATAAATTTAAGGTAAAGAACTAGAGCAAAGTATAGATTTAAACAATTACAATATAGATCGACAAAGAATTGGAATAATTGGAATTAGAACTAACTGAATTAAAACCCATACATGACAACATATGGTGGAACTCGGAGACCCATACATATAATTGCACATGGTGAATCTCAAACTTAGGTCCTCAAAACCCAAGACCTTTTATATAAAATTTAAATTATACATTTTATTTATAATATATATAAAATCATGATTCTGGAAAAACTTTTTGTAATACTCCTAACCCGTATCCGTCGCCAAAACAGGGTTACAGAGTATTACTGGAGTTTTTAGATCATTTACAGATAATTCATGTCAAATACCATACATTTTCTGATATTATTCATAACATCCTTTAAATGGACCCTCGAAGCCCAATATGAGTATTAGAATCGAATCGAGACTAAATCAGGAACTTAGAAAATTTTTCACAAAATTTTAAAGTTTTTCCTAGGTATAGGAGTCACATGCCCGTGTGGCCAAGGGACACGCCCATGTGGTCCCATGACATGCCCGTGCTTCAGGCCGTGTCTTACCCCTTGTAACTCCCTGACTTGGGTCACATGGCCAATCCACACGCCTGTGTGCTAGGCTATGTGGCCAATTTATTTTCCCAAAATTAGGTGCAGGTTTCACAGGCAAAGCCACACACCGGTGTGCTAGGCCGTGTGCCTCACACGGCTGAGACACATGCCCGTGTCTCAAATCGCATGCTCAGTTCTGAGCATTCTGTTTTTAAATTTTAAGATACAGGGGACACACAGCTAGACTACACGCCAATATGTATGGCTGTGTGTCACACACGGCTGAGTCACACGCCTGTGTCTCTGTCCGTGTGGACGAAAATAGGCCATTTAAAGGTCATTTTTCTCACCCTTTTCACAATCAACCTGCATACAACACTCTTATAGACCAAAATATCTCAATCAAGAAACCAATACAAGCCAAAAATCAAGTTTTAGATCTAATATGTCATCACACAACTCATTTAAATAAATTATTCGTTATTTCTTGCCAACCACAATTTCAATTGATGAATTCACTTATTTCATCTCAAAATCAACATTATCATTGAATCTTCAACCTTTAATATCGAATATCACTTACCGAATTATCAACCTTTGTCAGACTGATGAACGTCTTACGGATATTAGTACATTGTAAACAGAAGCCCAAGGGCTAAATAGAAGCACATAAGTGCTAACAAAAACCAATAGGGTTGAACATCCAGAAGGTTTAAACTGAAACTCATATGAGTTGACTGAAGCTTATGAGAGCTAAACGAAAAGTGTAACAGCCCGATTTTGGGGCTAGTCAGAACAGTGGTTACGGAACCACTATTCCAAAGTTGTACAAATTATTTTAATATTATTTTATGTGTGATGGCATGATTATAAAGGTGCATGAAAAATTTGGTGAATTAATTTTAGTGTTTGAGAGCTTAATTGCTAAAAAGAACTAAATCGCTTAAAGTGCAAAAGTCCTATTTTGATAGCTAAGGGTGTCAAATAGCTAGAAAACCAAAATTAAGGGTTTTTAAGGAGAAAATAGGCCCTTATTTATGGCATGGCCGGCCATAGAGGCAATGAGAGTCAAAAAGTCAAAAATGTAGTAGGGTTGGTATTTGATGACATTAGCTATTTGAGTAAAATAAAGAAAAGTTGTTATCTTTTTTTTTCTCTTCTTCTCTACATCACCAAAAATTCAGCCATTATAGGGGTTTTTGAGCTTCAAAATTTCAGCAACTTGTAACCCTCTCAAGTAAGTGATTTTGATGGTATTTCTTAATGATTTTTGTACTTTTAGAACTCTTGTAACATGAGCTTTCAAATGAGGGGACTATTTTGCAAAATGGTTGAAAGTCTAGGGTTTTATCATGAGAGTATTCATGTTGTTTTCTGAAATTTTATGGAAGAAAATGAATCATGGTTGTGAAATAAACAACTTTTGTGAAGAGATTTCTCATGAAAGCCCTAAAAAGGACCATTTTGCATAAGTTATAAAATAGATGATAAATGTGTGACATATTGAAAATTTTGGGCTGCTCTTAGTATAAAAATTATTCGGTTAGGCTTGGTTTGTGAGAAAATATGATAAAAAATTATTTTCAGACCTAAGGGTAAAATAGTCATATTGTGAAAATCTAGGGGCAAAATGCTCATTTTGCCCAATTATGACTTTTCGAGTGTCTAGATTAATATGCTAATGAAATGAATGAATTTTTATTATTATAGATCAAGAATTACAAAATCCAAATCTAGACTGAGGGAAGGCCAAGCAAGTAGACTAAAACCGACAAGTCGCCATATTTTGTAATTCGATGTAAGTTGTATGTAAATAAGGCAACTACATTGTTATCAATTGTGCATGAATTTTTATAGCATAAATTGCTTGATTTTGGAAATGAAAATGCATGATGATAATTGAGACAACAGAACTCTCGGTTGAACCTTAGGAACAAATCGGATATTCATGCCATGACATTTGGGTCATTTGTGTACTAGTGTAAGACATGTTTGGGACATGCATCGGCCACATTATGAGAGCCAGTGTAAGACCATGTTTGGGACATGGCATCGGCATTGAGACGAGAGCTAGTGTAAGACATGTCTGGGACATGCATCGGCCTCGAGATGTAAGCCAATGTAAGACATGTCTGAGACATGCATCGGCTACTAGATGTGTTAGTGTAAGACCATGTCTGGGACATGGCATCGGCATCATACCCTATGTTTGAGGCTTAATGAATATCCGATAGCATTCCAAACGGTTCAACGATGAGAATTTCAGTCTAAGCTAAATGAGAAAAGTATAACCATGTTGTGAGTGGTACATGTACCTATTTGAAATGTATGAGATGTGAGCTCAATATATGCTATGTGAATTGTATTGGATAGTGATGAGTAAGTTGTGTTTATGCCCACTTTTGTATTATGAGAATGATGATGAATGGTAAAGTTGTTGTTATATTTATTTGCATGCAACTTACTAAACTTTATGCTTACTCCCTCTCCTGTCTATTTTCTTATAGTGTCGCCTAATTAGCTCGAGGATCATCGGACGTCGGAGGCATCGATCACACTATCAACTGTAGCACTTGGTATAGTTGGTTTTATTATTTTGAGTATGGCATGTATAGGGCTTAGACTTTTGAGTTTTGTGTCAATGTTAATTTAGCCAATGTGTTGGCTTGGGATGAATCCCTTTGTTTTGTATAAAGCCTTGGATAATGACTAATATTCAATATTGATATATGCAAATGATGATATTTTCAGGAATGAGTTAATGTCTTATGTGGCTGATTAGACTTTGTACTGTTGTGTGGGTTTGTCGTGTTAGATGATATGTAGGATGATGCAAATAAGGGTGGCAAAAAGGCTTGGTAAATAGCCTTATTTTGTCCACACGGGTAGAACACGACCAGCCCCATGGGCGTGTTATCCGGCCGTGGGTCCCCTGCACGTAAAAATTACAAGTCAGCATGCATGGTAGTAAACACACGGGCAGAGACACGATCGTGTGTCTCAACCGTGTAGAGGACACGGCCTGTGACCATGGGCGTGTGCCCCTAATTAGGTGCTGACGTCAGAAACAGAATGTCAAGGTTTTTAGACACGGGCTAAGACACGGGCGTGTCACGGTCGTGTGAGGGACACGGGCCATGGACACAGGCGTGTGTCAGGCCGTGTGAAAACCCCTGTAGGTTCGAATTTAGAATTTAATTCACATGGGCTCGAGGCACGGGCATGTCCCCTAATGCTTAGGCCGTGTGAACTACACGAGCCGCGTGTGCTCTGTTTCTAAGGTCATTTTTATATAGTTGGTTAAAGGACCCAAGCTGATCCCGTATGGTTTCCAATAGAAGTTTAGGGTCTCGTAAGCCGATGTTAGAGAAGTTTAGACATAGTTCGAAAAAGTTTTAAATTTGAGCAAGTCTTGATGATTCGATAACGATGGAATGTATGTGTTTAAGTGTGGTAACACCTCGTATCCAGTCCCGGCGTAGGACTCGAGTGTGGGGTGTTACAGAAAGAAAACACGAAAGTCCGCAATAAATGTTGAGCCTCAGTTTACTTGGACAATTTATCATCAATTCTTCTTTTGCACTAAATGATTGTACTCAATCCTGCGTTCCGTTCACTTTAAACACTTGATTCAATTTCGTAAATTTAATAATAATTTTATTTTCAGCAAATGCTACAAATAAATACAAAATACCATTTATCAATTAACATATAACATTAAAATTTAACCATATGAACTTACTTGGACTAGTTTTGTAAAATTTGTAGCTCAAAAACTATTCGGATAATTTCTCTTTTCCTTGATTTTCTTTGGACTCTTGATCTATAATATAAATTTATTCTTTCATTAGCACATATATTTTAGCCTCATTCCACTTCACAATTTATA
Organism: Gossypium anomalum; assembly: GCA_025698475.1. Taxonomy (NCBI): domain Eukaryota; kingdom Viridiplantae; phylum Streptophyta; class Magnoliopsida; order Malvales; family Malvaceae; genus Gossypium; species Gossypium anomalum. Next base: position 50,854,828 of record CM046963.1, read on the forward strand.
CCCTTTAATTTTTAAAATTACACATTTATCCTAAATTTTACAGTTTTTACACTTCAGTCCCTAATCAATTAACCCATCAATTGAACTAATTTTTCTTAATTAACATTTTATTCCTTCATTCTAAACTAATAGACAACCTTTGATATTCAGAATTTCAGCATCAAACCCTAATTCTTAACTTTTTCACAATTAGATCCTAAAAATCAATTTCTATTGAAATCACTTAATAAAATCACTTCAAATCCATACTTATTCATCATAAAATACCAGCACTCATTCATGGAAACTTTCAAAATTACTCATAGAATCAAAACTAATGAGTTCAATAGTTGGACCTAATTGTAAAAGTCTTAAAAACACAAAAATTTCAAGAAAAGAGCAAGAATTGAACTTACATGATGCAAAAATATGAAAAACCAGCTTAAGAAACCCTCCTATGGTGTTTTTGGCTGAAGAAAAATGAAGAATTGTCTTGAGATTCAATTTAGTCCAATTTTAACTATTAAATTTTATCTCTTTTCCAATTTTACCCCTTGTTCACACTAGCTTAATTGTTTTCTTGCACACACATGCCGTCCAGCCCTATTGCCCATGCGTCTAATTGCCCATTTGGTAATTCCTAAATTACTTCTTAAGTTATTTAATCCCTATTTCTTTAATTAGCAAGTTTTGCACCTTTTTCACTTTAGTCCTTTTTAATTAATTGACTATCAAAACATTAAAATTTTCTAACGAAACTTTAATACTAATTCAATAACACTCTGTAAATATTTATAAAAATATTTACGACTCGATTTATGAAATCGAGGTCTCGATACCTCGTTTTTGACCCAATTTACCTAATAAATTTTTTTGATTCACAAAATTCACTAATTCAAAAATAAATTTTTTAAAATCTCACTTAACTAATAAACAGTAATTTATTAAATTTTCATACTCACTCATCGGATTTAGTGATCTCGAATCACTGTTTCTGACACCACTGAAAATTAGGCTGTTACACTTTTGAACTGACGAGAATACCTTTTATTTTTCATACTATTAAAAAAAGTCACATTTAAAATAATTATAATATTTAATTTAGAGTTATTAAATTTTTTTAACATTAATCTCATTATAGGTTCTTATCATATCTGCTCTTTTTGATATAATGCCTAGAACTACCCATAGTCCCTTTCCAACCCTTAAATAGAAGAATAGCGCGCTTCAACACACTCGAACACACGTCCTCCTATATTGGCAACAATGTCGATGCCAGTCAAGCTAAGACTCAATCGAAATTTAGAATTATTAGTTAAAAAAGTTGAAATGGAATAGAAGTTGTGATAATTATACATATAAAAATAATTATAATTTAATTACACATTTACAAATAATTAGAACTTAAATTACAATTATTAATTAAAGAAGTTGTGCTAATTTTAAAATAAAGTTATTACTTGTTACACCCCTCACCCGATCTGACACTACTTACTTTTGGGCCGTTACATTACTTGAATAGAACTCTAATGCTTTATTTGTTTCACTAAAAATGGCTTCCGGAAAATGTTTTCTGCATTTTCTTGTGTTTGTTTCATGGAGAACAGTTTGGTTAACGGAAAATAAGTTTTTTTCTTGTAGAATGACTTACCCTTCTGAAAAACGTAAATAATTTTCCAGAAAAGAACTTCTTTATGAGTGATTTTATTTTTATATAAAAATTACTTAAGTCAAGCTTAATATTATTATATTAATAATAAATTTTTATTTTTAAAAATATTTAAAACTAATTAAAATATTAATATAAAGTATTATAATTTTTAATATTATTAAACATACATATTTAATTATCTATATATAATCATATCATAAAGTATTAATATAATTTATTGTTTTAATAAATTATTTGATATTTCATTTTTATTTCAATAATAAATTTAAATAATATTATTCATATATTATTGAAAAATATTCAATATTAGTATTTTAATAATAAATATTTATTACAATATTATAAATATAGAAATAATAAATTTTTTGTAGTATAAAGGTTAAAATATGCCATAAGTCTATGTACTCTTCACAAATTTGAAATTTAGTCCATGTGCTTTTATTTTCAAGAATTTAGTCCCTCTACTTTTCAAATTTGAAAATCAAGTCCAATTGTTCACATTGTTAATTTTTTTTTGTCAATTTTGTTGATGTCACATTTCTAAATAAAAAAAATATTTGGTATTCATATAACTAAAACGTGACGTTATAATGAACATGAATTTAACAAAATAGTTTTAATAATACTAATAGCTGAACTTGAGTTTTGATATTTAAAAGTAGGACTAATCCAAAAATAAAAGTACATAGACTAAATTTCAAATTTATGAAGATTATAAAGACTTATGACGTATTTTAACCTAGTATAAAAATATAAATATTTTAATTATATAAATATGAGTATTTTTTTAAATAATGTTTAGCTTCATTTATCCTTTATAACTCTAATGTGTCAATATGTACTCTCATATATGTAATATATGCATTTTAAATTAAGTTTTAATTAAGCATTTCTTTTTGGTGAATAAGTTTTAATTAAGCATTATTTATTATTAAGTTTATATATGACATTAATTATTACAAAATATTTTCTTATTATAAAATAAATTCAATTGTTAAAAGGAAATTGCACTATAATATTTTATAACAAATATATTTATGGCTTGTTTGTCTTACAAAGATCAATGTAAAATATAAATTTATAGATATAAAATAAATTCAATTAAACAATGAAAAGATAAGAAAATCTCAAATGTATGTTTGTTTCATTGAAAACAATTTTTATAAAATATTTTCAAAAAATTTGCCAAACAACAGAAAATAATTTACACAGATAACACCAAAAAAATTAACATTTGCATAAAAGTTAGCCATTTTGCAAAAAATATTTTCCGAAAGCCATTTCAGTGAAACAAACGGAGCCAAGTATAAAATATAGGAAAAGATTGTAATAATTATAATTTAAAATTATTAGTTTAATTTTTTTTGAATTTAACAAAAGTTGTGCTAATATTATTGATGCAAAATAGAGTTATTACTTGAAGCGAATGTTAAGCATCTCAATTATCATTTAATTATATTACTTAGTTTTTTTGAATAATTACATATAGTAAACTAGATTGTATGTTGAATATATTAAAAATGTTTTAATTATTATTTTAAAAAAATCTATTATAATATTTGAATTATATAACAATAATTTAAATAAGAAATATTAATTTATGCTAAATACTAAAATTGAAATATAATATTTAATATTCATAAATAATTGTATAGTAAGATTAGAAATCCCAGTAAGATTAAAATTGTGAAATAAATAGGTTTCAAGATTCAACAATTATAGATATTTAAGCTAAAAAGTTATAAATCGAATATTATACGGTGCTAGAAAAATTCAAGGATAAAAAACCTGAAAATCATCCAATGTCCCATTTAATATTTTTCCGATGATTAGTTTTAGATAAGGATTAAGTTAATTGGGTGGGTCATCCAATACGCATTGTTTACTGGTGTTTAATTTCTTATTTTAATCCATTTTTATATTGAACTTAATAAAAAAAAAATAATGTTATTTTATATTTGTTAATGAAAGACCTACATGAGCTAACTAGATATTAGGAATAAGGCTAAGTGTGTGTCACGTACAAATCAACTCTCTCATTCAATACCATCACCCTACAGCCTTACAAGTTTTCTCACGGGGTAAGGATAAGGTTCCCTCTTCACATCCACCCCACAGTTATGTAGTAATCATGTTGAACTGGAATCTTGAGAGCTGCTGCGGAATGGTTGATATTACGGGTCCGTACCTCTGTTCAACATTTAACTTCTGTTTGTTAGAAAGAATACAAGCAGCAAAACAACCGTTTTATCATTTCATCAACTTGCAGTAGAAATTCAGACAAAAACAACGAGGAAATTTAAGTGACAGAGGTAACCAAGTTAGCAGTTAGAAGCAGACATAATTTTAGCGAAGAAACAGACGATTAATATGATCTACCACGGGCAATTTGCCACAGCCATTCTTCATTTCCATTTACCCTTTACTATACTTTTGAATCTTGTAATCAAGACGCATTTTCATTAACTCCACCAACACAACATTAAAAACTTAAATCCGTTGACGAATGGACTAAAATTAGGTTTACTGCCTACCTGAACATTGTCATAAAGCTCAAACAATGGTACAGCAAGAAGTTTCAAATTTTTTGGTACTGCAAAGTACTCTTTCTCAGACAAATGGACAAGCAAAAGCTTCTTGCATTCCTGCAATAATATCAATAACAGAGGTTGAGAAAGCACAGGATAGGTCATAAATAGAAACATCAAGTAACAAAAAGATCAACAACATCTACACGATACCTTAGGTTTTGTGATGTGGGGAGGACAATATGGATACATTATGGTCTCAAAGTTGGGCCTCCACCAGATCGCCACGCACTCACCAATCTGAAACAAGATAACAAGGAACAGAAAGAAATGTGAATTAAAGAAAATGTTTCCAAGCTACACCATTAAAATGATCAATGGAAATTGTTAGGAAAACATGATTAGTCATCTTAGTAAGATAGTTACAAAAATCTGTACCTGCCAGTCTGGCACAAGAGCAGGTGAATTAGCTCCAAGCTTGCTGGTCAGCTTCCTTTTCAAACCCTCAATCTCTGAAGCCAAACAAACATAAGAGCATAGGTATTACAAAGGACACAGAATCTCCAAAATAGCGCAGCAGAAACGATGTAAGGAGAACAACATAAAATGAAAATAGTTAAAAGATGATACCATTCTCTCCAGGCTTCAGTCGTCCACCAGGAAGTTTGCAGAATGTGTTCCCAATTTGCAGAAGAAGAATGTGAGGATGATTATGTTCTTGGACCTGCATGAGAAGGTAGTATAAGCAATTGAAGGGAAAAAAAAAAAAAACATTAAAATGGTCATCATTGGAAGCCAACTTTTTGTAAACCACACAAAAATTATGGTAAGTAGTAAGTTCAGCAGAAGTACAAGATAAACTCATAATGCCAAAGAGAATGCTAATTCCTTTAGATATTATCATAGACAATGATAATTAAAATATGCATATAAATTCCATAAAAAAGGGGCCCTTCATGTATTAGGATGTAATTCCTGTTTATACACATAAGACATAGTTGTAAATTTCTTCCAGGTTGACTATCATGGTCATATGTAAACACATGTACGAGCTAACTACTGTGTATAGAAAAGTAGGAGTGAAAACCATTACCACACGTATTTGCAAAAGAGAGAGAAGCATAAACATTATAAGGTTAAATCTTGTTGGTTATTATGATGTAATGGCTAAACAGAGGTACAGTTACATACCAATAAAATTGCTTCAACGCTAGTTCTCATGCCCTCTTTCATGTAACTGCAACTCCAATAAAAAAAATCGATTACTAAGTTAAGCTCATAAAGGAAAGTTTCAACATGCCAATCTGTAAGTAATCTAATGATATCCACGATAAATTCTTCAAGTAATTGGCACCTGTTTTCTTTTTTTGAAAAAGGGTTTTCTTGCTTTTGGTTACCCAAAAACCAAGTCAATACTTTTACATAGTCTAAAATACGAGAAACAAAATCAAAATCTCAGTTCAAATGTTATAAGGTTTTTACCAGTAAATAGGTTTTGAACTACATTTTGCCCCCAGATCCCAACATGATCTAAGAAACGAGAAGCAGCTAGGGTTTCGAAGACCACCGACTCAACTAATTCGAACAGTCCAACACAAAGCAATTCAAAATTAGCCCTTTTTTCCTCAGTTTCTTTTCCATATTTCTGAAACAGAACAGTACAAAGGAACCCTAAGCACATGAAAAGCCAACTTCAAGTCAGCATTCTCCGGAGCCAAAAGGGAAATTGGGGTTTATCTAGGGTTTTTAAAAATCCTGAAAAAAATATGAAATTATACAAGGAATAAAATGAAGAAAGTGAAAAAATGAATTACTTGACTTTCATGCGAGCAAGACGATCGGCGACGGACGTGTCCTTCTCCATCTTCGGCTCTTTGGTACCAAAGGTGTAGCTGGACAAAGGGTACGTGTTAACCACCGGTGACATTACCATCTCTCCCTCTCCGAGTCGAAACGTTTGTTTCCCCGGCGGCAAAATCGATTGTGGGCACGGAGAGGGAAGGGTGGGAAAAGGTCAATGAATAGTGTCTTATTAATGAGTTAAGCCCATTGATAATAATCAGGAAAGGGCCTAACCATTGTTGAAAAATGGGCATATGTTATTAGGCTCATTGCATTTGTCGATATGTCACATTACTCATTAGCTGCTATTTCCGCTCCTTAATCCTTTCTAATACAACCATTACAAATAGGTCCATCGTATCAACATCATCAACTAAGCGCAGGAAATTAAAAGATTTGAGTTTAAATATGCTTAATAATGGTGATCTCAAATTGAAGTTTTGCCCAAGGTACAATCTTCCTACACTTGCTCTCTAAGTCCAATTGTGATTGGTATATAAGAAAATACAACACAAAGCTACTAGAAATCTAATTAACCTAAGTATTTACAATAGAATCTAAAAAGAAAATTGATACAAAACCCTAAAAATATTAAAGAAACCTTTTTTGTCCACCCTTTCCTCCATTGACCTTAAGTAAACTGCAAATCGCGACAATATTGGTTCATTGTGACTTACTCCAATATTTTGCAACACTGTATCTCCTTGGCACACATTTGAGCATTAGAAGTCAATGGCAAATGTAGCGACGTCTTCTTCTCAAAGTTGAGACACTTGCTACTACCATTTCTCCAACATTGCTTCTAGCACTCAGGACTTTCATATAAAGTAATGAATTGAATTGATGAGATAATGCTAAAAATGAGTTGATGAATTACGCGAAATTCAAAATAGTAGAAAGTGTTTGAATAGTTGAATTGTCTGGTTCTTGTGTGCTTGATTCATGTCACCCCATTAGAAAGATGACAAGCAAAATGGTTGAGTTAGACTTGAGCTATTTCATACATTTTATAGCATTTTTTGGTTTCCACCATATTTTTTTATATATATTCTTAGGATAAGTCCATCTCAAAAGATACCATTCCCATTTTTTCTAAACGAGCACTCATATTTTTAACTCCACATTTTTCTTTCTCAATCTTTTTCTCTCCAATTTGAAAAATGCCCTAGATACACAAACAAGAAAACAAACATTAAGGAGGTGTTTGTTTAATGGGAAATGATTTACGGGAAATATTTTATATATTTTCTTATATTTCTTTTATAGAAAATAACTTAGTTAATAGTAAATGATTATAAGTCAACAAAAATAAGCCATTTTTTTCTATAAATTGACTTGCCTTTTTGAAAAGTATAAGCCATTTTCCGAAAAAGAGCTCTTTTACATGTAATTTTAATTTTGTATAAAAATTAACTTGAATCATGCATGATATTCTTATAATAATTTTCTTTGAAATATATTATTTTTATTGTTTAAAAATATTAATATCAAATATTATAATGTTCAATATTATTAAATATGCATTTAATAATATAATAAATTAATAATCTAATTTATCATTTTATTACAATTTTATTTTAATAAATTTTAACAATAATAATTTTAAAATTTAAATAATATTCTTAATATATTATTGAAAAATACTTATATTAATAAATATATATTATAATTTATAAATATTTAATATTAATTTTTTAAAAGTGTAAAATATGAATATTTCAATTATATAAATATTTGTATTTGTTTAAATTAGGATTAGCTTCATTTATTCCTTTCAACTCTAATGAATCACTACCCACTCTCATATATGTAATATATGTAGTTTAAATTAAGTTTTAATTAGGCATTGTTGATTGTTAAGTTTATATATGATATTAAGTATTATAAAAAAATTTCTTATTACAAAATAAATGTTGATTGTCAAAAGAAAATGCTACTAGAATATTTTTTAACACATATATTTATGTTGTGTTTGTTATACTAAGAACAACTTTTAGAAAATGATTTCAAGAAAATTTTTCAAACAACGAAAAATATTTTACGTAGAATTGTCCAAACACCAGTAAATATCAAACTTTCTAAAAAATTGATCTATTTTCAATGAAACAAATGCATCCTAAAGCAAATAACTAAAAAGAAATAAAAGTACTAACTAATCTACTAGGAAAGACAATATAAAATGAAAGATAAGAATGTTCAAACACTAAGTGAAAAAGGTCACTCATCCTCCTCCTACTCCTCCTTAAATTCTTCTTCAACAACCTTTTTAAGCTTTCTTCTCTTAAGCTCATTAGTAGGAGGAGGTTCATCCACGAATAGCTCTTGTAGCTATTGTATATGCTTGGACAAATGATGTATGTAATAGCCCGATTTTAGTTAAATCGGAATAGTAGTTTTGAAACCACAAATCTGAGGTCAAAAAATTATTTTAATATTATTTTATGTGTTTAAAGCATGTGAATATATATGTGTGAAAATTTTGTGAGTTAATTTTATTATTTAATAGCTCAATTTGAGAAAAAGAACTAAATCGCGTAAAATGCAAAAGCTACATTCTATATGATAAAGGTGTCTAATTGATATGGTTTGTTAAATGTGAGATCCTTATGATGTAATTAGACCATGATTAGTGGAATTTGACATAAATGGCCAACCATTAAATGTTTTGTTAATGTTCTAATTAAGGTTAAAATGGTAATTATATAATTAAGTTAATTATAATAAAACATAACAAAATGGTTCATCATTTCTCATCTTTTTGAATCGAAAATAAAAGAAAAGAATATGTTTTGAATGCTTAAACCATTTGGCACTTGTGTGGCTTAATTAAGATATGTATTTTGCTCGATTTTTGATGATTTCTATGTTTTTGTGATCGTTGCTTTGAGTACTAGCTAGCCCATGCTCTAATTTTTGAAAGTTTCCATTGATGAATTCATGTGTTTTTTGGATGTTTGATGATGAATTATGAAAGCTTAGTGATAGATATCTAAGTTTTGTAAAGTGATTTTTGATGAAAATGTCAATTAGGGATTAAATTGAGAAAATGTGAAATGTTGTGGTTAGAAGTGTGAAATAAATGAAAATATGGGCTTCTATGAAGCTATAGAAAATTCGGCTAGCATTGGTTGTCCTTAAATTTCATGAATTTTTAATTTTATGAAATAGGGACTATATTGTAAGAAATGTAAAAGTTTAGGGCCAAATTAAAAATTGGCTTAAATATGGGTTTTTGGATGAAATTGTTTGAGTTGGTGATTAAATGGAATAATTTTGAATATATATAGATCAAGAACGAAAGAAATCAGACTTAGATCGGGCAAGAACAAAGTATTCGATTAATCGGCTAGTTTCATTGTTTCTACGAATGAGGTAAGTTCATAAGCAAATAAATGTCTTTAAATTGAATTATATGTGTTTATTTGTCATTGGATTGTTATAAATTTTGAACGAGCAATTATGAGCAAGAATCGACAGAATTACGATATTCGAAAGTCCCATACAAACCTTAGGAATAGTATAGGATACGAATGTTATGACATTAGGTTATCGAGATGTGATTACATGTAAGACCATGTCTGGGACATTGGAATTGTATTGTTATTATGTGTAAGACCATGTCTGGGACATTGGCATCGTATTATTATTTCGTATAAGACCCTGTCTGGGGTAGTGGTATCGATTTATGATAACATGTAAGACCATATATGGGATATGGCATTGTGCGAGCTTATGTGATTTCCAAGTATCCTTAACAATTCCAAATGGTTCATAGGGTAAAGTCAAGTTGAGAAAGAATGTGTGAATGAGATATGTGACTCAGGTATGTACGAGATTCATACGAGTATTGAAAATGGGAAGTATTTGATGAATGCGATTAAGATATTGAATATGTGTTCAATGAGAAAAGTTTGTGAACTTGTATGTGTTTAGCTATGCTTAACATATTTGAATTGATATGCAAATATTCATATGATGACTTTATTTGTATATGGCTTACTAAGCTTTTAAAGTTTACTGTGTTTATTTTTCACTATTTTGTAGATTGTCGACGCTAGCTCAGTCTCGGGGATCGTCGGGAAACATCATCACACTATCGATCATCTCGTTGGTACTTTTGGAGCTTTGTATATATGGTATATGGCATGTATAGGCTAGTGTTATCTTGATATATTTTGAGTTATGATTTTGAGCCATGAGATTTGGCTTGTAAATGTTGGTATGTACTTGGCCATTTAAGTTGGCTTAAATTAAGTGTTTGATAAGTGATATATGTGATGTATATAATGCCTTATGTGTTGGCTTGTTTGGTATGGTTATATGGTTGATCTTTTGGATAGTTGTAAGTTGGAGTATTAGTGCTTGGAAGTTGGTATATTGTGGTTTGATTTGAGATGATGATATGGTATGTTTTGTAACATGAAATAGTTGATAAGTTGATAAGGAAATGCATTTGGTACTTATGTAAGCTTTGATGATTTTGGCAAAATGATTTAGTATGTTTTAAATATGGAATTTAGTAGTTGAAATGGTTGAGGATAGATAGCATGAAATGTGTATGAAATAGCATGCTTTGGTTGCTTATATATGTATAAAATAGTGCAAAATTTGATATGGTTTAGGTATGCTTGAGGAGGGTGAGAAATGTGGTTTTTAGCAAGCCTATTTTCACTCCACATGGCTGAGCACACGGGCGTGTGACTCGACCATGTGTGACATATGGCCTTGGTACACGGCCGTGTGTCCTCTAGAGTACCATTTCGAATTAAGTTAGTATACCCTATAGGTTTGACACGACCTAAAAACACGGGAGTGTCTACTGGCCGTGTGTGGCACACGGGCTGGCACATGGGCGTATGGCCGGCCGTGTGACCCAAGTCAGTAACCCCTCCAAATTTTCCACGGCCAAGGCACACGACCGTGTCTCCAGTCATGTGGTGCAAGTCAGCATGTATGCCCTGTTTTCACATGGCCTATGACACGGGGGCCTCACACGGCCTGTTCACACGGGCGTGTGACCCTTAAATGTATGAAAATTTTCTAAGTTTCTCAAAGTTTGCAAATGTTATCAATTTAGTCCCGAACCACTTTTAAGCATGTTTTAAGGTCTCGTAGGACCTTATAAGGGACAATGTGGATGAGTTAAATAGATATTTATTATGAATGCATAAATGTATGTAAATTATGTGTATTATCCGGTAATGCCTCGTAACCCTATTTCGACGACGGATACGTGTTAGGGGTGTTACAGTGTAACTAGAAAGGTTGTTCCTGAGGCATTGATGTCTCCCCTCCTAGTACCGAAGAGGATGATCCCACATAAGCTTGATGTAGTGAAGGTGGTGTATTGTTACTCATATCCAATTGAGTAGGAATACAAAGAAATAACCAGAGTTAGTGGTCATGAAGGTAAGCTAAGGTTAGGCGTAGCAATGTAATGGTTCACTACCTGGCCAAAGATAGTCATGTGTTGACCATAATGGCCAATCATGCTATCAATGTTCTCCTCTTGAGTATATCTCTACTAAGTTGCTCGTGGTGGTGGCTTAGTGATATGTCGTAATTTGATATGATAAATTAGGCCATTTTCACGTTTAAGGATATTTTCAAGTGGCATTTAGACTCATTTTATTAGTTTTTGCATTAGTGTTAGGATTTGGTTTTAAATTTGTTTTAAAGTAAGTTTTTGTTATATTTTGAATAAATGCATTAACCGCTTCACACATGAACTTAATAGTGTGAAAAATAGGATCATATTAGGAGATGAATTTTTCCCAAAAAGATTAAAGATATCCTATTAGGGTAACACGCATATGACAAGGTCCTTGGACAAACATTGATTAAGTTGTTTTTGTAATGGTATGCAATTAAGGAGAGCTTAGTCATGATACTATAGTGGAATGACTTTGTGATTGAATAAGTTTATAGTTAATAGGCAAAAGGCTAGAGCTTAATCATAAACTATCAGAGCCCTAACTACATATGTCCAATCGGTCCCTCCACTAACTCATTGAAACCAAAAATGAATTGCATGTAGAACCAAATGAACATAAATGAATGAAAATGATAAACTTAGAGAAATGGGTCGTATTAAAAAAATGAATGTGTTTTCTCCCATAGTATAAAAATTACTTAAGAATTAATTTAAGGTTCTCAAATTATTATTTAATTAATTGTAATTAAATCATTAAAGTAAAAAAAATAGAATTAAACTAATTAGTCATTATAAATCTGTTGAATATGAAAACTAAATATATTTACTCATATATTCTTTTAGGTAAAGTTGTCATGAGTTTAAGAAAATTAGAATTGGGTTGAGAAAATCATTTAATTGGAAAACTAGTTTAGTTAATTTGATTAATAAAATAATTAAATAAATAATATTTATTTTGAAAATAAAATAAATATTAGGTTGGATTAAATTATAAAGTGCTAAAGCAAAAGTCCAAGAAATACATATAATTGGACCAAATACATGAGATGACCAAATACATTAGAGGCCCAATCTACCTCACATAAACATGTGATAGGTGACAACCCTAGGGGAATTGAGAGGGTGTTATACTTATTCAATCAGAATTTTCCTATCTCTCTCTATGAATAGATGATTGTCACATCCTAAAAATCGGGTTAGTAGAATTGGGTATTAGAATGTGGGCTCGAGAGAAAAAATTAGGTTTAATATCATAAAAATTAAAATAGGATTAAATGATTAATTAAATAATAATGGTAATAATAAAATATTAAAATGATCATTGGGTCTAAAATTGGGCAGTGAAAATTTGGATTAGGTTGTCGATTATTAAATAACTTAAAACATATTTCAAGAATAAAATCGGGTTTGAAAATAATTGAGAAAAATGTGTTTTAATTAAACTAAGGACTGATTTGAAAAATAAGGGAAAACTAAGAGTTTTAAAAGCCAATTTCCCTTTAATTAAAAAAAGAAAAACTGCTCATCTTCTTTCTCCTTAAAAACCCCCACACCTCATTTCCTCCCATTTAGTTTCACATTCAAAATTTTTTCCAAATTCAAATATGATATTTTCTCTCAAAATTAACTCATGCTTGGTGATTTCCTAACTATCCAAACACCTCAACACCTTCCAATTTTAAAGAAAAATAATTAAATCCTCATCAAATTCGTCATTATTCTTCTCATGTTCAACTTCGAATTAGATCAACATGTTGTTTTCTTCAAATTGAGGTAATGTCTTGACTTATTATGATTAGATTAAGGTTTTTGTTTTTCTAATTCGGAATTTAACTGAATGTGTTGAGAGTTTTTAAGATTTAAAGCTTTTTAATCAAATTTTGATTCAACAAGGGTGAAATCCGAAATAACGAAGTATACTTATTGTTTTTTATCGATTTCTAATCTATTTTTAACAAAATAGAAGGTATTTGAACTCAATTTGATAGATCGGTATCCAATTTTAATGAATTTCGAATTTTTCCCTTTTGTGTGTTCATTCAAGCTTGATTTTTTTAGAAACTTTAAATTCATGAGATTAGGTAGAATTAAAGATTTAAAAGTGAAATTAGATGATATTTAGGAATATTAGAATCTAAATTCAAGCTTAGAAATGAGATTTGAGTGGTTAAACACCTATTTTGACAAAACTAGTTACATTTCCAGTATAAGAAAAGTGAGCTTAGAGTAGTGATTTTGCTGCTGTATTTTTTGAGTTTAAGGCTGTTAATAATTATTTTATATTGTATTTAATGTGTATGCAAAGTTTCAGATTCGTTAGGAGGTTTCACGAGCAATGCGAAAGTGAAAGAAAAGCTTGGTTGACATTGTTGTTCAAGACGTATTGACTAAGGTGAGTGGTTTGATATACTACACTTAAACTCCAGTACATAGGCTAAGGCAACATATGTGAACCCCTTCTTAATTAATATGCGAACCTTGATTTCTCCTAGTTTAAACCACTACAATTTTGTTGAGTGTTGGGTAGGCATGCTGTGCGATTTTAATGAGTCAAATGCATGAATTTATAATGTGCATGTAGTTATAAGAATAAAATAGGTAGGTCGTAGCTGTAAACCATATAGTTGACATGCTAAGTGTGCGTGAATTGTACATCTAATTATTGCATTTGTGTTTGAGCTAAATATTAAAGGTGAGCTGAAGTACTAAAAGGTATATGTAAATATATAATATATATGTATAGGAGTTTTGTTATTTATATATATAATATATGGGTTTTGGTTTTATATATATAATAAATATGAGTGGGGTTTATAATATATATGCGTGTAGGGGTGTTATATATAATATATATTTAGGTGCATGGGTGTTATATGTATAATATATCTGTGTGGGTCTGCTATATACATAGTACATATATATGCGTGGTTTTGCTATATGTAATATGTATGTGTGGGTTTTATTATATATAATAAATATATACACCTTTATAGGTTTTATATTATCTAATATATATAAATGTATATGAGACTTAATGTATGCTAAAATTTGACGAGACAAAGGCCACTAAATAGGTATGTATATATATGATTTTGTACTGCTTGCGAACGGATATAAAAATAATAAATAATATAATGTAGACTTCTATAATATGCAAAATTTATTGATAATGCACATTTATGCAGGCACAAACTTGTAAGTGAATTATGAGTTTTACGATATTGCGAGCTTTAATTAGTGTAAAATTATAGTATTGTGAAATGCTAAGTGAGAGCTCAACTGTAGTGTGAGCCAATTATATTTGTGTATTGTGTTATATTGTGAACCATGTTAACTTGCTGAATTATATTATTATGGCGAACTGTGTTAATTTGGTGATATGTATTAATATGGAGAACTGTATTAATTTGTCAAACTGTGTATTGTTAGATTTTGACCTGTATTGTATGTAAGCTAAGCTATTGCATGCCCTATGCTAAATAAAATATGAGAACAATGATTTACGTGACCTATTTTGTGAATGATATGTGAACTGTGTTATCTGTGCAATATATGTTGCATGAAAGTTATATTATTTGCAAACCATGCTCTATTGCGAATTGTGAATTGCGAATGTGTTATAATGTGTGAGCTCTGCTTAACTACGAGCCCTATTTTACTAAATATTGTGTATGTGTTAAAGAGATATGTTGGCATTATGACCTTATGGAACCATTGGATATAGTTGGCATGCCATAGGATTGTGAATACTCACCCTCATTATTGCGATGGGCATTGTGCCCGAAGATAGCATTGGAGAGATAAGGGAATGTTAAGCATAGCTTCATTCAACGGAGACAGTGCAAGGCTCTATGAGTCGAGAGTATTAGAGAGTGCGAGAATTCGTGTTACACTTATATCGGAGACAGCATAGGGCTCTTTGAGTCTAAAAGTGAAGCGTTATAAGGAGATTTGTTTATCCAATGTGTGGTGATAGAGTCCACTTATAGGTGGTGGTAGAGTCCCTTATATGTTCCATAATCACAAAAATGACAATTTATCATTATTTGAGATATATGAGTTACAATGTGGTATGAATGAATTATTATATTGTATGAACTATTATATTGAATGAACTATTATTATGCATAAACTGTTATTTTTTGCGAACTTCCTATTCTATGTGAACCGTTTAATTAATGTGTGAATTGTTATCTTGTGTGAGTTGCGATAAAAAGTGAATCTTTTAAGTATGCATATCTCACCTAACTTGATTGGTGTGTTTATTTGTAGTATGTTTGAGCACTCACCTAGCTTTCATAAGCTCACCCACTCTTTTATAATATTGCAGTGACTTATTTTGTGAAGAGGTGTGAGAATGAGTCATCCAAGTGATCCAAATCGAGACTATACCTGGCTATGTTGTTGTGTTCCTAGACCCAATGAGGAAGGCAATGTGGGACCAAATTATCAGATTTAGAATTAGACTTACTTATATTTGTCAGATTGTAATTAGACATTATGGACTCTTTAATTGTTTGGTTTAAAACTTTTATCATTGCGTTAGATAGATGATTGAATGATGGATTGTGATTGTTTGGTAATTGGTTTGAATATCTATTCAACTAACTTGTAAGTGTAGGTTGAAGAGTCACTGGTCATCAAGGTAAGCCTTAGATGTTTTATGTGTGATTTGGATACAAACATGTGCTTGGTATGCATGAGATGTAACACAGAAATTGGTCAAGTCATGTAAATTGTTAAATGCCTGCTAACTAGTTAATTAATAATGTTATGAGGTTGTGCGAGATGCTCTAGTAAATTTTCCAAAACAAGACTTATACGTTAAATCTTACAATACTATTTTTAAACTTTGTGAAATGGTGTTTTTCCCAACAAATTACTATATATTACGATTTAAATCTAATTATATGTTTTTAAACAAAATGATTTTTCAAGTTCCTACAAATATGGCCCTTTTAAAAATACCTTAATGCATGCATGTATGTCTAACTAAAGTTTTCGAGGTAATTGTCTGTTAAATATTAAATTGTGAATTAGTCTTGTTGTTGATTGTTGATCAGAGTAATACAACAGAAACATGATATTAAGTTTTTATTAAATATTCCATGATTAATTGTGTGGTCTGATTGGTCAGTTAGTGTGTTTTGTGGTGGTTTAAACGGAGAGTCACTTCGATGACTAATATGACGTTCGAAATTCGGGTTCGACCATACTGACCGGGTTTGGGGGGTAGAAGGATAGCGGAGAAGGATGTTTGGTTAAAAACTGGGAATGATAAAACAAAATTGTTCACTTGTTCCTCATCGGAATTTGAATTGCTGGAATTGTCTTCATCACTCCATGATGCACACAACACTCTCTTATTTTTTCTTCAGAGTGTTAGCACACTCTGCCTGAATATGTCCATAGCCAAGACATTCATAACACTGGATACCCTTCTTCTTATCTTTCTCATTCTCCTCTTTGCCAGCAACACCTTTTCTCTTGTTCGTAGGAGTGTTCTTTGACCTCTCAAACTTCTTGAACTTCCTAGCTTGCTTCTTGGAAGCTCTTATTGAAGTTTTGTGTAATTAGAGCAATCTGCTCTTGAAGCTCTTTTATAGAAAAGGCATTGGGAATTAGCACTTCATCAGCAACTTAGAGTGCAATGCTCCTTTCTCCCTTAGACTTAACTTTCTTGGACTCATACAAGTTCAGATCAAAAGTTTCTAGGGACCCTATAAACTCATCAATCTTTAACCTCTCTAGATCTTTAACCTCTTCATTTGTAGTCACTTTGATAGAGAATCTTTTAGGTAATGACCTTAAGACTTTCCTTACAAATTTAGAGCTTGAGTACTTTTCTCCAAGAGTGAATGCTTGATTTGATAGACAGCATAACTTAGCGTAAAACTCATCAATTGTCTCAGAATCTTGCATGCTTAAGGTCTTAATTTTGGTCATCAACATTTGCATCTTGGATTGCTTGATAGTATTGGTTCCCTCATGGGCAATTTAAAGTATTTCCCAAGCTTCCTTAGCAACTGTGCACTTGGAAATACACTTGAACTCTTGCATATCAATACAAAAAAATATGGCAAATAAGGCCTTAAAGTTTGCATTTGCAACTTTCTCTTCTTCAGTAGTCCATTCTACCTAGGCTTAGGAAACTTTCCAGCATTAGTTTCAATAGTTTGAGCTTGCCAACTGGTGAACTAGATCTCTATGCCTTTTCATCGACAACCTTAACGTAGGCTTTCATTCTAGCCTTCCAGAAGGGATAATTGCTATTCTCAAGCATAGGGGACAAGTAATAGACGAACCTTCTATTGTCAGCGAAAAGCAACACCAGGATTCACCACGAGGTAGTTTAGTGTCTACTTTGATACCAATTGTTGCTACCTTAAGTAGCCTATTTACTCAAAATAAAAATTACAATGGAAGTTCTAACTAATCTTCATCATTTTTCTTTTTCTTATTTGCTTATATATTTCAATAGAAGAACTTTGTGAGAGTGACAAATACATGAAAGGGAAGGATCCTAATTTATAAAAAAAGGGTAAGGATTGTGATCCCCACAATTAGTATCGATGTCTATATTTTGTAACTATTTTTTCTTTAAGTTGTGGTTAAATCAAAAATTGAATAATGGTGGATTTGCAGGAAAAATGTGACATTGTTTTTGTTTGCAATAGATACTTGAGAACTTCATGGAAGTAGGTATAAAATTCGTTCACACTTAATCATAAAGTTTCATTTGTATGCTTAATCTTAAAATATCATACCCTTAAATAGTCACATATATAAATTGAATAATTTTTTAAAAAATATTCCACCATCCATCTATTAGTTAGTTTAAAATTAAAATTTTAAAAAAATTAATTACATGCAAAAAGATTATTATATGAATGGTGGAACGACGGAAATGTGCAAGTGTATACAATCGTAATAAGTAATAAAGTGACAAGTAAATGTCGAGTTATCATACCCATAGGGACTGTGAAAAGAATTATTTATGAATGCAATTTTAAAAACACTTTGGTGAATAAAAATATTTTGATTTGAAGAAGTGATTAAAAACTAGGATTTTAACAAAGTAAAATAAATAAAAATAAAATAAAAGTTCCAAATGCACGATTTTAAAAGATGATTTTAATTAAGATGACATAATTGTGTTAGATTAATTACATTTCTTAACTTAGAATTATTAAACTCATGTTCATGTTGTTACGAATAAATTCACGGCAACTCGGTAATTTGCTAACTTATGAACATACTTACCTACCAAAATCCATTTATCTCTTGACTATATCTTTACGTCAATTCAACCGATTAAACAAATTTTAATAAACAAATGTGTTAATGCACATACATACTTATGAAATTAAAATAATCTCTTGTACATATCTCTATGCCAATTCAAACAATTAAGTCAATCTCATAAGCACATAAAATATTACGTGAGGTAACAATGTATTTCTACCTTGAAACAGTTTAATCACAATAATCTTGCAAGTTATGCAAGGCTAATGTATCATTAGATACCGTTGCTAATTTAGCCCTCAGCTACCTTAGATGATTAAACATGCACTGATTAAGTATCGTGTCAATTAATTACAATTTCATTTCGTTTAAATAATTAATCCATTAGTTACCTTACAATTGTATTGCAAGAATAACTTATTCATGTTTCTACTTAATCAAACATCTTACCGAGGCCTATAATAACACAAAACACAATTTTAATAAATTAAGTAGACAAAATGCAATCAACCTAACATGAATTAAATTTAATCCATATTAATTAAATTAAACATATCAACATCACAAATATTCATAGACATGTTCATCATAACAACAACAAAATTAAAAAGATAGGAACAAGAATCATAATGGGTGTTTTCTCCGTGGCTTGACTAGTTTGCTCCACTCATTCTTCTCTGCTTGTTCTTGTCGAACCGAGGCTTCTACGAACACTTGAACGCTGCTCCAAATGGTGGTTGATTGACTCTTTTTCAAGAGGTGAAATCAGCAACGGAAATGAGGAAGAAAATAAAGAACAATGGAAGGGAATGAAGAGAGAAAAATGAGAGAGAAGTGAAGAGATGAGAAGGGTTGAGATGTGTTTGAAGTGAGCAACCAAGGGGGATATTTATAGGTTGAGAAGGCTGCAAAAATTGCCAAAATCAGAAGCCAAAGACTCCCCCTATGGCCGACCACACATATGGCATGTTTGAAGATTTCAAACATGTTATTTTTATGTAGGGGCAAATCTTGAAAGGCATGAATAGTGGAGGGGTTTGAATGCAAATTGAAGGAGTCTTCAAGGGCCATTTTACAAGCCAAATAATCAGCCAAAAAAGCTGATTGGGTCAGCATGTGGGACGGTTTTGGGCTGCCCAGTGCTCAGTTGGATCAATTTTCTCGGTTTTGCTCAACTGGGCCATAATTAATTAATAATAATTTATTTAACCCAAATTAAATTGGATTAAAATTAATTATATTATGAATTAATACACATAATTTGGACCATCTTAGGCTGACAAATTAATTCGCCTTGATGCTTCAAAATTTCTTCTCGGTTTTGTGCTTTTAGCATGTCTGTCGAGCAGTTTTTCGCCCTTTGTGCAAATCTGTCGAAAATAATTAAAATTAATAAAAATTTGATATAAAATTAATTAAAATTCAAAATGTTCATAATTTGAGTGCAATTTAATTATTTTATAATTATTATATATTTTTTTACAAGAATTTTATCGAAACTGCATGAATTTGAGTTGAAAAGGGCATGAAAAAGTGTATATATTTTGGTGTTTCCAAATGGCTATTGTGATTTCTTCCGGCATTATCTCTGATGAGGCTGAGGATAGTGGTTCGCCTGAAGATCCTTTGACCAATTAAGTCCGGAATAAAGATTAATATACAAAGTCTATTTTATCATACATGGAGAACTTGGTCCAAATGCCAATTGTAACTTGGAAGGATAAATTGGTAGGTGCTCCGTTGACAGCGGAAAAGGTGAACAAATCTCTAGAGATGGATTTGAATATGAATTGGAATTTGCAGATGGGGACATTAAGAAGTCAGATATTAATGGTGATCCTGCTATTGACTTTTCTGAGAGGATTAATTAATCACTAGTCAAAGACATAGCCTTGACAGTCGTTGTCAAGTTGCTAGGCCAAAATATTGGATTTATGAACCTTCAAAATAGAATTCCAAATCTCTGGAGACCTTTGAAACCTTTCAATCTTATGGATATCGAAAATGGTTATTACCTTGTTAAATTTTAGAACAAGGAAGATTACAGAAATGTGCTTTTACAAGGGCCTTGTATTATATTCGGCCAATATGTTACGGTTCAACCTTGGTCAAAGGACTTCAATCTGGCGAAACCTTATTCGAGCATGGTGAAAACTTGGATCCAGCTCTCTGGAATTCCAAGCCACTTCTACAATCACAAGATTCTCTAGGAGATTGGAGAATTAATTGGTAAGGTAGTGAGGCTGGATTTTAATACTGATAATAAAGAAAAGGGTAGGTTCGCACGGCTAGTTATTTTTGTAACTTGGATAGATCCTTGATTTCCCAGATTCTGATCAATAGAACCCCTAACGTGTTAAGTATGAGGCCTTACCGGTTTTTTTTTTCTTGTGGTAGGTGCAAACATAGACATGTTCTGTGTACCAACGGGGGAAAAAATGAAGCTAAAAAGGGCGATCAATTTGTATAAGCCGGAAATAGGAAATCCAATGTGGTAACAGAGTCTGCCAGAACGAAGGGCGGGTTAGCAAGCTACAATCCCTAGATTTTAGCAGAGAGAAAATCAAGGCGAAAACCTAGAGGTACTAGAGGATTTGATGGCAAAAATAAGGGGAGCGAATCTTCAAGATCAAGATTCAACATTGTGTGCTAAGAAAAAGGTAAGAACATTAATAATGGAATTAGGGGTGGCCATGAGGAACAACAGATTGAAGGTATGCAAGGTAGAAGGCCTAAAACAATTTTGACAGGCTTGAGAAGCGGTCTGGTACAAGGCCCAAGTAAGTCAATTAGTAATAGACCAAATGTTTGCAATGAGGGCCCTTTGGGGAAGGCCACTGCTAGTGACATCTTTAATAAAAAAAGGGAGGCCTTTCAACAGGCCAAGGCCTAAGGTAAGAAACTCGCTTATGATGTAGAACATGGGATGTGATTTTCAGCCGACCCAAATGGCGTGGATTTGTAAGGCGCTTTATCCATTGGTGACGCTTCTGCTCTAAATGGGGCCCCATTAAATTTTGAGCAGAATTTTAATGCTAGTAAAATAAGAGGTGTGAGTTTGGAAGCCGTAAACCTTGTTTCGAATAGGGAGTCTTTGCTCCTTTTCCAAATTGCTAAATTATCCCATTTTAACCCTATTTTTGAAGGCTATATTGAGATGGGGGTGGGGTCAAAGAAGGGTTGCTTGATAAGGAGAAATATAATGTAGTAATTTTTAAAAATAATCGAAGTCATAACACTAAAGGTCCTATTTCTACTAATAGTGATTGTTATTCTGGGAATGCACTCACCTACTCATCTAGTCACAACATTCATGGGAAAACAGGTATTCGTCGAAGAATGAAGAATTTGAGCAAAACCATTCATGGGTTGGGTAATAGTTTTGAGGTTTCGAGAGCTCCTTGAATGCTGTTGGTTGAGCCAATCAATTCAATGGTAAATTTTCTTTCGACTTAGCTTTCGATGCCAAATGGTAAAGGTTAACAGGTTGAACTGTAAGTTTATTCTATTTTTTTTCTCACTTTTATATATGGATTTAAATTTCAATATTTTGTCCTGGAATTGTCAAGGTTATGTAAGGTCTAATTTTTCTCGGATATTTAAAGAATATAATCGAGAATTTAAGCCTGATATTGTGAGCTTATTGGAGTCGAGAATTAGCGGTTTTAAATCTAACACTGTAATCGCAAAATTGGGTTTTAAACACTCTCATTGGGTTAAAGTAGTGGGATTTTTTAGGGGAATCTGAATTGGCTGGAATGATTATTTTATGGTTGATATAGTTCATAATAATCCCCAATTTATTCTGGTTCATATTTTATGTAGTAGTTCACATAAAGGTGTGTTAATAGTCTTTATTTATGGGAGCCCGAACAAGACTAAGCGGAAATCCCTTTGGGAAAATCTGAATTTAGTGATTCCTAAATAAGTGATTCCTTGGATGGCAATAGAGGAATTCAATGTTATTTTGTCGGAGGATGAGAAGTGTGGTGGTGTCACATCCCAAAAGTTAGGTTAGTACAAATTGGGTTAATGAACCAAGAATGGCAACATCCGAATTCTTTTTAGATGACCTTAGCACATTTGATAAAAAATAAATATCAATTATAGTGATTGAGTAGTGGTGGAGTTGTCCTTGATGATCTAAGTTTGAATCCCTTCCCTCTCTTTAATTTCCATTTGGTGTAAATTT
Source organism: Gossypium anomalum (assembly GCA_025698475.1). Classification (NCBI taxonomy): domain Eukaryota; kingdom Viridiplantae; phylum Streptophyta; class Magnoliopsida; order Malvales; family Malvaceae; genus Gossypium; species Gossypium anomalum. The sequence continues at coordinate 50,877,720 of CM046963.1, forward strand.
GTTTTAAACCCTTAACAAATGTCATCCCATGTTTTTAAATATTTTCTGATAAAATGATAACAAGTAAATGAGTGGTCAAGTGGTTAAGTGCTTAGTTAGTTTCTTAAAGGTCCTAGGTTTAAGTCTCCTCATTAGCATCCTTTAAATTAATTTTTTTCCAATTATTCTCATGTATTTAATGTGCCTTGTCGTCCACCCATTACATGCCATACTTAAGAGGTTCTTTCCATCTTTTGTAAGTCAAACTTACCTTATGAAGATGAAACATGATCCCCTTTTCACTTTCTTATTTCCCTCTTTTGCCTTTTCTTCCTTTTTTACCTTGTGCAAGGAACATTAAACCTAGACTAGGTTGACTAGTTTTTTCCATCCAACCTCCCATTCTCCTCCCCATTTCCTTTCCTTTTTTCTATTTTGTTTACCTCTAAACCTCCCCATTTTCCCTTTCTTCTACTTTTTCCTCCACTCTTCCTAGTTGTACCCCACCAATACCTCACCGCCAAACCACCACTAACCATCTCTCCCCTCTCTTTTTCTCTCCAAGCGTCGCCCCAATCGCCTCCTCCTCCACCGTGATAACCATTGCGCGCCACCATAATTTATCATTTCTCCTCCACCCTTTCTCTTTTCTTTTCTTCTCCACCCTTTGTTAGTGTCCAAACTCTTTTGGCTATTTTCTTTTCCTTACACCCTCCATCGGGCCACTGCCCTTCTTTTTGTTGGACCACCGTCGCTGTCGTAGCTCTACCGTCAGTGGTTGAAATTTCTTTCTTTTTGTTCTTAATCATCCATCTTTCTCTATTGATCAAAACTAAACTGTTAGTTTCAATATTTCTTTCTTTTTCGATTCATTAGTCTAATGATCTTTTGATAGATCTCTTGACTCCTCCGTTCTCCATCAAGATGAATCATTGACCTTATTGTGTTAACCAAGTAGTGTAAGTATAAGAATAACATTGAAATCATCCTCTTCCCTTTACTTCCCTTCTTAAACGAATGGTGTAGTGGTCATTGAGATTTATTTTTGCTTATGTATTAATGCTAGATTTTTATGTTATTGAATGGCCTAACAAGAATATGGAAATCCCTAGTGTTTGAGACGAAATCTTTGATTCGAGTGTTAGATCGGGGGGTAAGTAAAGTGGTGAGAATTAAGTTATTTTATGTATGACGCTCATGGAAAATACTAACTTTTATTCATTGTTGATTTTATTAGATAAGTCTTTTGGGGCTAGATCTAAGTGAGAGCATTCATAGGGAGTGTTTCACATCGGATCTACAAATCAGGTGTTGGATTTAACATTAAATATATTAATACTATTATGATTAATTTATTTAATTATTGCAATTAAAATTATGTTGTTTGATGAGGATACTATATGTATTCATAAAGTGAGATAAGCAATCCTTATGGATTTTTATCAAGTATGTATTTGTCCCAAACCGTATATTTTTGAAAAGCATGTTGCGTGATATTGATGTTTGCTAATATTGTGAAAAATATGTACATCTCATTCTCATGTTATGTGTTATATGGCATACGTGATATTCGTATGAAAATAGAATGTGAAAATTTGGTACCTTGAGTATGTACGTGATTTGCATGTTAAACATGCCTATATGATTTCGAGTGTTTTGGCCATATCACATACATGGGGTGGGATATGTGAAAGGTAGGAGTATATGGCAGTGTACCTGCATTAATGTGACACTGTTCACAATTATGACTATATGGCAGTTTATCTGCAACTCTGGTGGCTTGTCCACGAATTTGATTATATGGTAGTTTATCTGCGTTTGTGACACCGTTGACAATTTAGTGTGCTTGGTTGGACGAGTTTTGGGAAAACTCGATTATGGCATGTAGCAGAGATGGGTAGGACCGTTTTCCAAAAATATGAATCGTTTTTACGAAATATGCATTGACAAGATCGTACATAATATATTTATGAAAATTGAGTTATATGATTTTATGATTATCTATCGTATATGTTTATAAAGTATGTGATTGACTTTCTGTTAATCTCACAACATGCTTAAAAGCTCACCCTATTAGTGTTTCAACCTTTCAAGTAACACTCAAACATAGGACTTAGATCAACACTTGGTGGAGCCTCTCGGAAAACTTCACATTTATGAATATTTATAGGTTTTTAAATATCTTTGATATAATTTTTTCTAAATTAATTATGTTTTTCTTAAATTATAAAAAAAGTAATAATTCATAAATTTCCTAAATAGTTTTATGAAAATCCACTATGAGTTTTCTTTATAAAAATTATTTTTATAATTACAATATAAAATCCCTAGTATTTAAATGTTTTAAAATTAACATTACAAATAAATGACGCTTTTCTTTTAAAAATAAATATATTTTACTAAATATTTTTCGAAGAGATAAAATTAGTCAATCTTAGAAATTTTTACATTTTCAAACTCAAAACCTCTAGTTTCAAATAAACAAATAATTCCGCACGTCATTAATGTAATTTCTGAGATTCGACCATAACGTCTAGGCCAGGTTTGGGGTATTACAAGTGGTCTCACAAGGGGTAAACGTTGCCCTCATTTTGGTCACTTTATGGATTCTTGTGCCCTACATGACTTGGGTTTTAAGGGTCTGAGTTTTACTTAGCAGAGGGGTAAGATCTCTGAAAGACTCGATCGTGCTATTGGTAATGATGATTAGGTTAATTCCTTCCCCAATTATATGATCTCTCATCTCCCAAGAATCAAGTTTGATCATTGGTCCATTTTTCTTTCTGTTAGACCAGAGATCCATATTCTGAGGGGATGTTCATTCTGTTTCTCAGCGGGGTGGATTGAACATGGGGGTTTTTCTAATTCTGTTAAAGATAAAAGGTCTTTTAAGGGCAACATGAGTGTCACTCTCTTTTTTGACATTTGATATCAAGATTTGGAATAAAACGATGTATGGCCATGTTCGATCTAGGAAAAAAAACAACTTATTCAAAGGCTAACAGGTATCCAGAGGGCTATGGAAAAATCCAATAATAATCGGCTTACGGGTATTGAGTTGCATATTAGAGATGAGTTAGGGTCTGTTTTGTTTCACAAAAAGTTGTTGTGGAAGCAAAATTCCATATGTGAATGGCTTAACCTTGGAGACCGTAATACAATTTTTTTCATAGGTGTACACTTAGAAGAAGGAAGCTCAATCGTATTTTGGCCTTGCACATTCATGATGGTGATTGGTGTTATGACCCCAAAGTTCTTCAATCTGAGGCTATTACTTTTTACAAAAATCACTATGGTGAGGTGTCGACCTTTCCAATTAATTTACCATATAGTTCTTTTCTGAGATTGGATACTGGAGATACTGACTTTTTGGGTAGGGTATTTTCTAATAACGAGATTAAAATAGCTCTATTTGATATGACCCCTTAAAGGCTCTTGATAGCGATGGGTTTCATGCTATCTTTTTCCAGAAATAGTGGAGTGTGATGGGAAACGATGTTTGTAATTGGGTCAAAATGAATTTTAAAAGTGGCGTCATCTATCCGGATTTTAACAATACTCTCATCATTCTAATCCCTAAAGTTTCTAATCCTAAAAATTTTTCACAGTTTTGACCCATCAATCTTTGTTTTGTGCTCTATAAATTAGTGATGAAAGTTAGACTGGAGCATTTCAGGGTTGCCTTTCCTAGAATTGTCACCAAGGAACAAACAGAGTTTATAGCTGGGAGAAATATTACTGATAAAATCCTTATAGCCCAAGAAGTTATTCACTCTATGAGGGGTAATAGGAGCAGGAAGCCTTGGATGATGGTTAAAATGGACCTTGAAAATGCTTATGATAGGGTGAGGTGGGAGTTAATTGGTGCATCTATTCAGGCGGTTGGTATTTCGGCTTATTTGGGTAAGGTTATTATGTCTGCGATCTCTAACTCAACCATATAGTTATTATGGAACGGGTCTCCTACTCAAAAGTTTAAGCTGACAAGGGGAATACGCTAGGGCTATCCTCTATCCCCTTATTTGTTCGTTCTCTATATAGAGTGGCTTGGACATGACATTCGCTCAAAGCTAATAATCAGTGGCATCCAATGAGACTCTCCCAGTTTGGTCCTAACTTATCTCATCTTTTTTCACTAACGATTTAGTTATTTTAAGCAAGGTTGTTATAGAGCACACCAAAATCATCAAATGATTATTAGATCGCTTCTATGCTTACTTGGGCCACAAAGTAAACACTCAAAAGATAAATATTTGTTTTTCTCATTATGTTGATGTGAATCTTGGAGAACGGGTTAGCAACTGGATGGGGTTTCAAAAGGTTAATGATCTTGGATCCTACTTGGGGGTTCCCTTATTCCATGGGAGAGTCACTAAAGGTAACTTTAGGTTTGTGGTGGAAAAGGTACGCAGTAAGCTTTCGAGTTGGGATGCTAAACAATTGTCTCTTGCCGGGAGAGCTACTTTAGCTCAATCTATTTTACTTTCCATGCCTAACTACTTATGCATACTATGATGATACCTAAAGGGATCTATGAGGAGATTAAGAGTTTGTTTAGACAGTTCATTTGGGTTTCTTCTAATTGGAAAAGGAAGTCAGCTAGTATTCAATTTGCCAATCGCGTTCGAATGGTGGTCTTGGTTTGATAAAATTAGAAGACCAAAATGTTTCCTTTCTCATGAAGGTAGGGTTTAACTTTATTTCAAACCACAATGCCTTTTAGGTTAAGGTTTTTCAGTCTAAGTATGGTTTGAAAGAGAGCCTGCCTAATAACATTACGAAGAATAATTGCTCCTTTCTTTGGAAAAGGTTTGTCGAAGATATGACCCTTGTTTAGAGACAATTTAATTTGATTGATGGGCAATGGGAAGTCTGTTCGATGCTGGTTGGATCCTTAGATACCACAAATTGGACCTTTAGTCAATCGGATTCTTTTGCACCAAAATTTGGAAGCAAATTGTTGACTTAAAGACATGGTAACTTTGGAAGGTAATTGGAATCTCGATCTCTTTCACTTATGGGTCATTGAGCTTATTATTAGACGCAATATGAGCATTCCTCCACCACACTCTATAACAGCCCGTTTTCTAATGGTGTTGGAAATAGCGGTTTCGGGACCACAAATCGGACGAGTGAGTCCGTAAATATTATTATTTAATATTTATGAGTCAAATATAATATTATAGTAAATTTTGAATTGATAATTTTAGTTAATTGAATGCTTAGTTAAGTTCAAGTGGTTTATCTCTAAAGTTAAGTGGTTTTGAAAAATAAGGTTTCAAGACCTCATTTCTATAAACCGAGCTCATAAATATATAAAATATTTACGAATTTATTATATAGGTGTATTGAAGTTTGGTCAAGAAATTTTGATGTTTGATTAGTTAATTAAAGAAAAAGGACTAAATCGTAAAAGTTGCAAAAGTCAATCACTATTAGTTTAAAGGAGCTAATTGATTATAAAAGCATAATTGGAAGTATTTAAATGGTATTTGAACCATACTTGAAGTTAGTGGACGGTATTGTGCTTAATAAATTAAGTTTTATATTTAAAATATTATTATATTAATGTTAAAATATGATAATAATAAAAGCAAAAGGAAGCCAATGTCATCTTTTCATTTCATGCTTTTCACATTGAAACCTCCATGGTTGGAGCTTAAGATCATTCGATTGAGCTTTTATCTATGCATGTAAGTGTATTTTTATCTTATTTCTTATCATTTTTATGTTTTTGTGATTGTTGTAACTAGGTCTAACTAACCCGTACTTCTGTTTTCAAAACTGTTAAAGATTTTAAAACTTGTCATTGATGAATTTTAGATATTTTGATAAAAAATGTTTAGTTCGAAGTTTGATAATGAGTTTGGACTAGCTTATAAAGTGATTTTTATTAGTTTTTAAGTTTAAGGATTGAATTGAAAATAAGTTAAATTCTTCATGTTTTTTTTGTGAAATTTCAGCATGTGAGGACTAATTTGGGATGGTTATGAAGTAGTTCAATGAGTATAGGGTTTAATTGTGAAAAGAATCATTTTTTTGGTCTTAAGAATCAAATTGAATAAAGTGTAAAAGTGTAGAGTAATTGTGTAAAATTTCAACTAAGAAGTTATATGCTTTAAATTATTATTTTTTAAAATGCTTTAAATTAAATTGTTTTAAAACATTTGGGGTTGATAATTGAAATAAAATATCGTATAGATCAAGAACTAGGAGAGAATCGTGGAAAGGAGAACTGCTAATTAGTCCCTGAATTTTGCTATCTCTATAGTTAAGCCTTAGTAAGTTCATACGGTTTAATTATATATGATTTATATCATTATATTGATTTCTAAGTTGTGGTATGTTAATAAATAAATACAAGTAATTGAATTATAAAAAATTGGTACAAGGTGAGAAAATGATTTGAATTGTAAAATGTTATACAATTACATGTATTGACCCTGGATGAACATAGGATAAATACAATTGACATGCCAATAGGTTATATTGCACGCTGTACGAGTCTAACTTGAGATGAAATGATGATTCTTGATAAATTCCTGTCCACTGAATATATAGGAGTCCATCATTTGTTGCAGACTATTGTGTTATATTTAGAGTGATTCTGGTGTGTTACTGGGGGTGGATGTAAAGCCTTCGGGCTTGGCACTTAGTGTCAAGATGTGTTTTGGAGGGATGTTAGCCTATAGGCTAGGCACTTGGTTTCAAGGTGTGTTCTCGGATGGTTTGGCTTGTTGGAGAGCTTAGGTGTGTTTCAGTGGATAACCTCGTATCCGTATCTATTGTATTTTTCATAGGGCAGATTTAAAATGGTTAAATGACTTGCATATTGAATTGTATAAATATTTTCTTGATTTCCTATAGTATATCGTGGCTTGATATTGATTGAATTCGTATGCTTGAACGAATTATGCAACTCGTGTATTTGTATAACTCACCATTGATTGATTGTGGTTGACAGGACTAATGTCTATTAACATTGTTATTAAATGATTTATTATGTTTATTTGGTAAGTTTTATCGTTTTAACCTATGAACTTACTAAGCTTATTAAAGCTTACTCGTGTCATTTCCTATTTCCTTGTAGATAACATTTTATAGAATTGGACGATTGGATCAACTCGAATATCACACTATCCAGATCCTTTGTGGTGCCCAAACCCGGCCGGGACAGTTTGACTCGAATTTCAAACGTCACATTAGATACCAAAGTGACTTTCTGTTTAAACCACCACAAAACACACCAACTGACTAATCACACCACACAATAAGTCATGAAATATTTAATAGAAACATAATCTCATGCTTTTGTTGCGCTACTCTGATAAACAATCAACAACAAGACCAATTCACAATTTAATATTTAACAGACAATTACCTCAAAAACTTTAGTTAAACATACATGCATGTAGTATGGTATTTTTAAAAGGCTATATTTGTAGGAATTGGGAAAACCGTTTAGTTTAAAAACATATAATTAGATTTAAAACATAATATATAGTAATATGTTGCGAAAAACTCCATTTCACAAAGTTTAACAATAGTATTGTAAGATTTAACATATAAGTCTTATTTTGGAAAATTTATTAAAGCATCTCGCACAACCTCATAACATTATTAATTAATTAGTTAGCAAACATTTAATAGTTTACATGACTTGACAAAATTCTGTGTTACATCTCATGGATACCAAGCACATGTTTGTATCCAAATCACACAACACATCTAAGGCTTATCTTGATGGCAAGAGACTCTTCAACCTGCACTTACAAGTTAGTCGAATAGTTATTCAAACCAATTATCAAACAATCATAATCCCTCATTCAATGATCTATCTAACATAATGATAAAAGTTTTAAACCAAACAATTAAATAGTTCATAGTGCCCAATTACAACCTAAAAATTATAAGTCAAATACTAAATCCCATAGGTTGGTCCTCCATTACCTTTCTTATTGGGTTTGGGAACACAACTACATACCTAAATATAGCCTCGATTTGGATCACTTGGATGACTCACTCCCACGCCTCTTTGTAAGCTAAGTCACTGCAATATTATAAAAGAGTGGGTGAGCTTATGAAAGCTCAGTGTAACACCCCTAACCCGTATCTGTCGCCGGACTAGGGTTATGAGGCATTACCAATCAAATCACAACATAAATCATACATTTCTCACATTTAAATCCATTATCACATAAACATCAATCAAATATAATCACAATGTCCCTTATAAGGCTCTACGAGACCTTAAAACATGCTTAAAAGAGATTCGGGACTAAACCGATAACATTTGAAAACTTTGGGGAACTTATAAAATTTTCATGCATACAAGGATCACACGCCAGTGTGAACAGGCCGTGTGCCTCACACGGTCACCAGACACGCCCATGTCACAAGTCGTGTGGAAACAGGGTATACATACTGACTTGCATCACACGGTCGAAGACACGCTCATATGCCATGGCCGTGTGAAATCTGGAGGGTATACTGATTTGGGTTACACGGCCGGCCACACGCCCATGTGCTAGCACGTGTGTCACACATGGCTAATAGACATGCCCATGTGTCTAAGCCGTGTAGCTCACTGACTTGTTTTAACAAGGTTACAACGGACACATGGTCGAGTCACACGCCTTTGTGTTCAACCGTGTAGGGCAAAATTAGGCTTGGTTTAAGCCACATTTCTCACCCACTTCAAGCATACTTAAAACACAACAATTTCATACCATTTCAATACATTCAAACGCAACTAAAGCATGCTATTTCATACACATTTCATGCCATTTATAAACCATTCATTCAACCCCTAAAATCATAATAAAAAACATTCCACATCAATATGTCATAACCAACATTTTTCACCTAACTTCCTTATGCATATTGTAACACCCCTTACCCGTATTCGACGCCAGAATAGGGTGCGAGGCGTTACTGGACTGAAACATAAGTAAACATACAAAACCGAGCCATAAAATTTCATTTAATTTAAAATTATTCATACACATGCAAATTGTCCCTTATATGGGCCTACGAGGCCCAAAACATACATCGGTAGTAGTTCAGGACTAATCCGAGAACTTTAGAAAAACTTAGAAAAATTTTCATGAAACAGGGTCACACGCCCGTGTGGGTAGACCGTGTGGTCACACACGTCTGCGTGGCTTAGGATACGCCCGTGTCTTTAGCCCGTATAATTATCTATTTATGACGTCCTCAACATAAATAGGGTCACACAGCCAAGTCACACGCCCGTGTGCTTAGACTGTGTGGCTAATTAAATTGCAAAATCAAGTGTAGACTTCACACGACCTGGGCACACGCCATGTCCTAAGGCCGTGCCCTTCATACTGTAGAGACACACGCCCGTGTCTCTGCCTGTGTGTTTACTACTGGGCATACTGTTTTGCATTAATTAGGGTGCAGGGGACACACGGTCGAATCACACGCCCATGGGGCAGACCATGTGTCAGACATGGCCTAGACACACACCCATGTGTCTACCCGTGTGGACAAATTTGAGGCTATTTTCCAAGCCATTTGTCACCCTTAAATGCTCATTCACTTTTTGATGGCATGCAACATAGTAGATTTAGTCACTCAAATACTCATAAACTTGATTAATTCATGACTTTGTAATGTCAACATATCACCTATCCAAACCATCGTGCTTTCATATAGCATTCCACACCAATTTCATATTTATTCATCATGGTAAACCTACTTCCAATTTACTCAATTATACCATAGCTTTGGTCATACTTATTAGCCACGGTTCATTCATTTAACATATATGCCATTTATCACACATTTCATCCACAAGCAACCACATCAAGCATAACACATTGCATGCATGCATAATCAATTAGGGTTACAACCCAAATAATCAATATGAACTATATCACATGGCCATATACAAAATGAATCACACATTTGGCTAGACCAATATGACATATCACAAAAAGACCAAGTCCCTATACATGCCATACTCAAAATGTTGAGACTAACTATACCCAAATGTCCAGTTGATAGTGTGATCAAGTCTCTGACGTCCTTCGATCCTCGAGCTAGCTTGGTGATACTATAAGAAAATGGAAAAGAGAGGGGAGTAAGCATAAAGCTTAGTACGTTCACATGCAAATAAATAGCAACATAATCATATATATATATATATATAAATACCATTGTCATAACATAGTTTACATATGTGTCATCATAAATTCATAGGCATAACTTAAATTTGTAGACATAACTTACACATTTTCAATCTTACTAAAAGTTCATCACATACCGAGCTCATTTATATGATTTTTTCGTACATACCTGTACCAACTCGTAACACATTGTCATATTTCCTTATCATTGACTTACTTGTCAAATAACTCACAGGTTTACCCATTGAACACTCAGAATACTATCGGATACACGGAAGACTTGCACATAGTGCTTCAAACGTAGCCACATGCTACCTCATATCACAATCACACATTGCTCACTCTCGAGCTAATCACGGGCCTGCTCACATAAGTTGACAGTCAGGATGTAACTACTAAGGCTGCTCACACAAGCTGACAGGTGTCCGCAACACATGCCGGGCTACCCAGCCACCGGTAGAACGTACAAGACTAGCACCCGAATTCACAAAATCACATACGCACATAATTTCATGAGCTCATAATCACATAGTTCCTAGTGACATGTCACATTGTATCCTAAATTATTCCTAAGGTTCAAACAGGATTTTCTCGATGACGCATATTTGTCGAACTCGATCACAATGTCATACTCATAGATAATAAAGTCGTTCATACATTCATCATAATAATTAAACATAGAGATTCATACATAAATAAAGCATTCAAACATGATATATCATTGCATTATTTACACATGAACTTACCTCGATACAAATATGGACAATTAATTCGATTTAGTCCAAAATCTTGTTCTTTCCCCGGTCTAGTTCCGGACTCTATTTTTCTTGATCTATAATAGAAAATTCAGCTCATTTAATCATCATATTATTCAAATCAGTCCAAAGACTATATTTAGGTAAAATTATAGTTTTGCCCCTAAACTTTCACATATTTACACTTCAGTCCCTTGGCTCATAAAATGAAATGCTTGCATTTTCTTGGTTATCCAGGCCTAGTCGATTCATATTCTAACTCATATCAGCCCACATTTCTCATTGAATCACATTTCTACTATCCATTTTTACATCTTTTACAAATAAGTCCTTTTCATGCATTTCTATCAAAAATCACTTAGTAAAAATGTTAAACACGCATCAAACTTTCATATTCTTCCATTAAACATCAAAATACAAACATGTCACACATTTTTCAAGTTTCATACATGAACCCTACTTCAAAATATGGCTAGAAATGGATAGATCATGCTTCAAGGATCTCAAAAATGTAAAGAACATTAAAAACGGGGCTTGGGAGCACTTACAACCAAGCTTGAAAAGTTGAACAAAACCCTAGCTATGGCTCTTGGAAAGTTCGGCTAGCACTTGGAGAAGATGAGCAAATTTTTGACTTATTTTCCCTTTTTATTCTTTTATTTACCAAATGACAAAAATGCCTTTTAAGCATTTCTTTCAAATTTTTCCTATTCATGCTCATTTTTGTCCAAATTTTTAGAACTTGGTCAAATTGCTATTTAAAGACCTCTAATTAATAATTCATGACAATTTCATGCTTAAGGCTTCTAGAACTCACATTTTGCAACTTTTGCAATTTAGTCCTAAATGTCAAATTGGACACTTTATCAATGAAATTTCTTCATGAAATTTTCACACAAGCATGCAATCATATCATTGACCTCCTAATAATCATAAAATAATTGTGTCTACTTTGAATTTGTGGTCTCAAAACCACTGTTCCGAGTAGTCCCTAATTCGGGATGTTACACATATTCTCACTATATTATCAACTAATTCATTCCACAAAACATACCATTTTCCAAGCAATAATACACCAATTAACATCTAGTTAGTTGAGCAACTCATAACTATCACAAGGACCATATCAAATATGCCAAAACATAAGGCAACTATTACCACATATATCACTTATCAAACTCATAAATCAAGCCAACTTAAATGGCTAAATACACATCAACATTGCATCATTTCACAAGCCAATACACATGACTAGTATCATATCTCAAAACTTATCATCAACTAACTAGCCTATGCATGCCATATACCATATTTACAAAGCATCCAAAAATACCAACAAGTAGTCGATAGTGTGATGACGGTTCTTGATGATCCCCGATGTCTGAGCTAGCTTCGATAATATAAAAAAAAGGGAAGGAATACATAAAGTAAGCTTTAAAAGCTTAGTAAGACATATACAAATAAAATTACCACATGAGTAAACATCATTTTCATCAATATGCAAAAAATGAGTAAGCACATATAAGCTTACAAACCTTTCCCAATGTATACATATTCAATAACATAAATGAATTCATCAAATACTTCCCTTTTCAATACTCGTAGGAATCTCGTACATACCTGAGTCACTTAACTCATTCACACATTCTTTCTCGACTTGACTTTGTCCGTTGAACCCTTCAGAATTGTTAAGTATACTTGGAAATCGTATATAGCTCGTATAATGCCATATCCCAGATATGGTCTTACATGTTATCACATATCGATGCCAATGTCCCAGACATGGTCTTACGCGAAATCATATAACGATGCCAATGTCCCAGAAATGGTCTTACAAGTAATCACAATACAATGCCAATGTCCCAGACATGGTCTTACATGTAATCGCATCTCAGTAATCCTAATTTCATGACATTTGTATCCTATACTATTTCTAAGGTTCGTACAGGACTTTCGGATATCATAACTTTGTTGATTCTTGCTTGTATTTGCTTGTTCAACATTCATAGAAATTCAATGATAAATAAACATTTATAAACCAATTTAAAGGTATTTATTTGCATATGAACTTACCTCGTAGTCAAAATAAAGGGACTGGATCGACTATTCAATAATATTTGATTTTCCTCGATCTAAATCCGATTTCTTTTTTTTTTTGATCTACACACATTCAAAATTAACTCATTTATTCATCAAATCATTCAATTTAGTCCATAAACACATTTGGGAATTTTTACACTTTAGCCCCTAAAGTTTCACATTTTTACAATTGAGTCCCTATTTCATAAATACATAAAATTCACACAATTTAATCCAATTTCACCATAGCTGAATTTCACATAGGACTCTAGCAGCCCAAAACTTTCATTTATTTCACATTTCATCCACCCAATTTACACTTTTCACAATTAAATCCCTATTTGACTTTTTTTGTCAAAAATCACTTTACAAAACATTAAAATCTATCATCAATCTTTAATATTTCATCATCAATCATTAAAAAGCTCAAGCATTCATCAATGGCACTTCACAAATCATTGGCAACTTCAAAAATTAAGGCATGGGCTAGCTAGAATACAAAGCAACGATCTCAAAAACGTAAAAATCATCAAAAACCGAGCAAAGAACATAAGTTAATTAAGCTAGGAATTGGCTGAATATCACAAGCCCTAAATGGCTTTCTTCTTTCTCTATTTTTGGTTGAAATAAAACAAAGATGAACATGTTTTCATCTTTTGTTTTATTTATTATTCATTGATTTATTTAATTACTAAATTAACCTTAATTAAAAGGCACCAAAAATTTCATGTTATTAAGCCCATTTATGTCAAATTCCACTATCAATGGTCTAATTTCGTCATAAGGACTTCCACATTTAAATTTCATAGCCAATAGACACTTTTAACATATAGAATGCCACTTTTGCATTTTACGTGATTTAGTTTTCTTATCAAATTAAGCATTCAAACGCTAAAATTATTTTACGAAACTTTCACACATATATAGTCACATGCTATAAACACCAAAAATAATATTCATATAATTTTCCAACCTCAGATTTGTGGTTCTGAAACCACTATTCCAATTTAGCTAAAACTGGGCTGTTACACTCAGTGTGTAACATCCCAAACCCGACCTAGACATTATGGCTAGATTGAGAAGGCTACATTAGCCATTGAAATGGCTAAGCTAACTTACGTTACTTTTGAAGACCTTAAATAAACTCATTTTAGAGAAAACTGTAGTTATACTTTGAGTTATCTTAAAAGCATTCATTCATTAGGTCGTGTATACTTAGGATTCGTTTTATTTTTGATAGATTTGTTTTAGAAAAATCGTTTTCTTGTTGGTATTCTTCAAAGAAAAACTCAATGTTAAACTATGCAGCAAAAAAAACCATTTTTCAAGTCATTTTGGAAACTTAGTTGCCTTATCAATTTGTTTTTCAAAAATGGTTCCTTTGCAATGCAACGGAAACTAGGGAATAATATCAAGTTTTACTTAAGTCCAATATCATGCATTATCTGGTTATTATGCTTGAGTAATCCATGCATGCAAAAATCCCAGAAGAAAAGTTAGCAAGCTACATACCAGAAGTCATTAAAAATTACAAACCAAAACCAATAGAAATTGATTAATACTTATTAAAAATAGTTTGAGGTCCAAGGTGATTCTCCAAATGCCTAGTCCAGTCCTAATTTTGAGGTTTACCCGAAAAGGTAAAAACTATGAAAAGCTCAGTGTGAGTCAAACAATTATTTAAACGGATAAAAACATAAATATCGAATACATTGAAACATATTGGCATTAACAGAAAAACATAAAACCATCACTAGAATTTTATATAATTACATAGCCATTATCAAATTGATTTCAAACGGTGTATGAGCATGGGACATCATTCATTCGAGTAAAAATCGCTATTCAGTACAACAAAATATAATACCTAGCATAAATCAATAACATTCAAATATGTCGTGCATATGATGCAATGCAAAAAGGTTCCTACCAATACCATCCGCTACACACCACAAGTTTTCCAGAACCCATCATCCGAACTCCAATACATTATGGGCTTAAGCCTATTGTGTTTAAAACCACCAATAACAATAAGCAAAAAATTCTGCCAGTAAAAATGCAAACAAGCTGCTAGTAAAAATGTGATAAATCACCATTCCCCTCGGTACTCCAGGTGCAATGCACTGACTACGAATAATATGGACTTAATATGCCGCCGGTACTCCACGAAACTCCTCCGTCAACCACAAATCCCAACCCAATGCATCATAGATAATCATATCTCAATACTTACATATATATTTGACATGCTCAGCAAGTCATCAATAATCACATACTTTTAGTAAATGGAAACAATATTCCAATCTTTCAAATTACCATTGAGTTGGTATCAATAATCTCGTTCAATTTCACATACTTTACTGATTTGTATTGTGCATCAATAGCACCCTTTTTAGTACACAATATAACAAATATCTCATGCATTTAAATCATACATAAGCTTAATATCTCAACAAATTATATCATTCAGTCAAACATTTTCATATCTCATAACTCAAATATGCAATTACAAACTCAATCAAATATTCATACTATCAAACTAGCAATTTTGCCAACATGTCAATCTTTTAAGGCTCGAAAGATACCTGGTTCGTCCACTTACAAAATCACCATTTTTTCAGAGATTGTCTAGAAAGAGTTGAAAAAGAGATAGAACCAGCTCTAAAGCCTAGTAATCCTATTTCGAGGGGTAGACCACCTTATCATCCCGACAATGTTAGTGGTAGTCGAGGTACTACCAAGGATACAACAGTTAGGTCTAAGGCACGAGCACCTGTGAGAACATATGCTATTCGTGCTAGAGAAGATGCCTCTGCACCAGATGTCATTATTGGTACATCTTCTCTACTTGATACTGATATTACTGCATTGATTGATCTTGGTTCCATACATTCATACATATGCACGAACTTAGTGTCTGTTAAAAATTTACCTGTTGAATTCACTGAATTTGTGGTTAAAGTTTCAAACCTCCTAGGCCAGTGTGTTATGGTGGATAAAGTTTGTAAGAACTATTCGTTGATGGTAAAATGTCCTTGCTTTTCGGCTGACTTGATGTTATTGCCATTTGATGAATTTGATGTGATTTTGGGAATGGATTGGTTAACCCAATATGATGCAGTGGTGAATTGTAAAAAAAAAAAAAAATATTGTATTGAAATGTGAAAGTGGTGAATTACTTCATGTTGAATATGATAAACTGGATGGATTACCTAATGTGATTTCAGCAATATCAGCACAGAAATATGTCAAAAAGGGTTATGATGCTTATCTTGCATATGTGTTGGATACTAAAGCATCTTAGTCAAAGATTCAGTCAATGCTAGTTGTATGTGAATTTCTTGATGTATTCCCAGAAGAATTACCTGGTTTACCACCGGATAGAGAAGTGTTGATGGACCAGATCGGATTTTTTGGGCGTCGAGCACTAAAGGGGACTTCTCTATGAAGAGTGCC
Organism: Gossypium anomalum; assembly: GCA_025698475.1. NCBI lineage: Eukaryota > Viridiplantae > Streptophyta > Magnoliopsida > Malvales > Malvaceae > Gossypium > Gossypium anomalum. Next base: position 50,894,143 of record CM046963.1, read on the forward strand.
TACTGGTTTCTAAAGGAAGATTGTTGGAGCCCCAAAGACCCTTTGTGGAATATTCCTTGGAAATTCAAAGGCCCTCATAGAGTTTGACTTTTTCTTTGGCTCACTTTCAAGCAACGTTTACTCACAAATTTGGAGCATGTTTGGCGAGGTATTGGCTATGATACTTCGTGCCTGATTTGAGGCCATGTAGATGAAAGCATCTTGCATGTTCTGAGGGACTGTTCGGTGACAAAAGAAGTTTGGAGACATGTTATTCCTTCGAATCATGATAGTTGGTTTTTCTCTTCCAACACTTCAAATTGGCTATTTTCTAATTTACAATCTACTGAGAGATTTGACTCCTTAGAAGTTAGTTGGGCAAGTCTGTTTGGAATTATAGCGTGGAGGATATGGAAGAATAGAAACCATTATGTTTTCCAAGGAATTACGTGGGAAGCAACAGAGATCATTAAAGCCTCTGTCACTCGGGCGAAACAAATTTGAAGCACTCATAATAAAGTTTTGGATCGACGCCATGATACTGCTCCAATGAACTTTTCTTTGGTTAGTTGGATTTATATGCATACTTATGGAGCTGTCAATTTGAATACAGGTTATTCATTTCCAGGGGGAGTGATATGAAATCATCAAGGAAATTGGATTTTGGGCTTTAATCATTCTCTTGGGGTGTGTTCAGTTTTTGATGTTAAGTTGTGAGGTGTCTTCGATGGGCTGACTCTTCTTTATAATCGGGGTTTGAATAGGATTTTGATTTACACTTATAGCCTTGAGGTGGTACATGCTTTGCAAAAAAGGAGTTTTACAATTGTTTCAAGTTCAGCAATGGTTAGGCGGATACAACTGAAGCTACGAAGTTTCGAGCATCGGGAGATCAGGCATGTTTCAATAGAAGCCAGTATTGCTAGCATTGCTTTAATAACCCCTAAACTCACTTGTCAACAAGCATAACATAATATGCACATGTCAATGAACATAACATAAAGCTAGTAATGCTTTTGATTGTATTAGTGTAGTATAATCTTTTATGATTCATCTCTTATCATCAATTTTTTTTTTAAAAAAATTTACCTTTAATAACCCCTAAACTCACTTGTCAACAAACACAACATAATATGCACATGACTTGACTCACTAAAATATGTATAAGAAAACAGTTTTCACAAAAGTTGAATTCTACTAAGAAAAATTTTATAAGAAAAATTTTAAAGATAAAAATAAAATTAAGAAATTATTTAGTAGATTCATTGACACAAAAATAGTATTGAATATTATATTTTTTAAAAGTGTTCAAATATAAAAATATAGTTTAATTACTTTTTTTACGAAAAATTCAAGTATATTTTGCAATTATTAATTAATTTATATTTTTTTTATTTTTATTATTAACAAAAATAATATAATAGTTAACTAACATTTTTATGTTTAAATAGTATTAAACCATATCTATCTTATAAATTAATTTAATATTACAAAAAAATTAATAAATACTTAAACTTAAAGAAATCTAATTCTTTTAAGTATTTTACAATTTTTTAAAAAGAATATTTTTGTTGTTATATTTATCTCTTTTCTTAGCCTAAAAATAAATATAATAATTAACTATATGTTTCTATTCTAATTCTATTAAAAAAAATGTTTTAGATTATTTTTAAATTTATCCATTTGATATTGAATTTTGGGCGGAATTCTATTAAAGAAAATGAAAATTTAATGAAAGATGATGGAATTACGAGTGAATTTTACTTTAGAAATTGGTTTTATATTATAATTAAAAGCAAAATTGTCGACGACATGACATTCTATAAAATTAGGGTTCCTCTAAATGGTTTGGACCACCAATGCGATGGGATTTCAAGAGAAAAATGTTCATAAATTGAAATGGCTGAAAATTTTGAGGTGTTCCACTCAAACTCAGATTTTTTATAACTTCGTACAAAATTTTCTACATCACTAGTCATTCCATGAAAATAGTAATTTTTTTATTTAATTACTATTATTGTTCTTTTTTTTATTATAATTTTTAATTACATATAATATTAAAATAGTTAAAATATATTTTATTTATCGATATCTATATAATTTTGGTAACTTTAAGCTTCAAGTCCAATGTTAAATGGATATTTCTATTCCAACAAAACTTTTATTTTGCTAAGAAAAAAGATCTAATTGGCAACACATAAAACAGTAGCTGATTTTTGTGATTTTCTCTATGTTTAATCATAATTTTTAAAGCACCAAGGCTTTATGTCTAAATTGTTCAATGGCTTGGCTGACAATGTGAGAATTGACAGCAAATCATAAGAAAGTGGAGTGCTAATTGGGAGCTAGAGCTTTAGAATAACCACAAAATCTTGAAATTACGCCATTTTCCTTTATTCATATGCAGTCTGAATACCATAGAATAATATTGATTGTAGATTGTAGTTACTCATATTACGAGCATTGCTAATCTAAACCAAGCTGACAAACATCAAATTAAAAAAACTAAATGATTTCTTACAAGGCAAAAATACAACTGCACATACGAATTTCATTACAATATTATATGTTTTCAGATGACGGATGTTATTGTTTGATGGCAGCATAGCGGTTGACAAAGCACAAGGAAATGCTTGTCAAGCGTGCAACTTTCTCGATTACACTTCTCGCTGTAGCATTGACATCTCCATCAATGGCAGCCTCAGAGAAGCCTTGGGTGCAACTATCTTCATTAGTCAATGTTGCACTAACCCATGTTTGAATATTACTCATCCGGAAAGCAAAGCTTTTGCCTATAGACTCGTCCATTTAATCCATAGACTTTTTGAGTTTATGAACCGAATCACTTATTCCCTCCTCACAGTCTTTGAGAGCCACAATGTCTATGGGCTTTAACCTCTATTTTTTTGGGGCGCTCCGTAAGGGTCTTGAAAGCAGAAAGTGTGGTGTTAAGGGTGACAAAGATGGACTTGGTGGCTAATATTTTTGAGCTTCCATGGATTTCAGCTGCATAGCTAGTAAAGGTCGCGAAACACAAGACAGGTTAGGTTGTCGCATCACACCAAGTTTTGATAAACTCCATATCTATTTGGGAACGAAGGAAAAAATTAGCTGGCAAGCACAAAATTGGGTGAATTGTTCACAGCACAAGAATAATAATAGCTGATTTTGAAAATCGTGGACTAATTTTTGCCAATTTTGTTTTTCGTTTTATTTGTGTATATATTTGAGAGACGACAAGTAGAAGGAAGGGAAGGATCCAAATTTATAAAAAAATGCTAAGGACTCTGATCCCCACAATTAGTATCTATCTCTATATTTTGCAATTGCTTTTTCTTTAAGTTGTGGTTAAATAAAAAAAGAAAAAAAAAGGTGAATAACAGTGGATGGAAAAACAATGGTTTGGACATCACCATTCAACTGAAAATCGGTTTGGGCAAAAATGTGACCTTGTTTTTTATGCGGTGGATAGAATTTGGTTCACTGGAAAAGACTATCTTAAGCATCTCATATAAGTAGGGATAAAATCCGTTCACACATTTATATGCTTAATCTTAAAATATCACACCCTTAAATACTCACATATATAAATTGAATAATTTTTTTTTTTTGTTTAAATCTTCCACCATCATCTATTAGTTTAAGATTAAATATTTAACTTTGATATCCGCCTAAACCTCACTTATCTATAAACATAACATCACATGACTCACTAAAATATGTAAAAGAATAAATTTCACAAAAGTTCATTTCTATTAAGAAAACTTATAATAAAATTAAAAAAATTGTGTTAGAGATTGTGTGACTTAAATATCGTCACTTGTTGAAGAAATAAATACAATAGCAAAATAAGGAGATTTGTAGGTCGTATATAACTATAGTTCTACTATTTGACTTTGATTAGAACATGATTTTTCAACTCTTAAATAGATATAATCGAAACTCCTTTTATATCATCTATTTTTCAAGATTAGCCAATTTCTTTTCCTCTACCTGTGGTTTTTTCCAAAAGGATTTTCATGTAAAATCGGTGTGTTATTATTATTATTTTTTTCTTTCTTATTCTTTTGCAATCATTCTACTATCATTATCGACATTTATTATAACAAATTGTTTAGTAGATTCATTAACACAAAAATAGTATTGAAAATAATATTGTTTATGTTATAAAATAAAAAAGATAGAGAGTAAAGAACAAATAAAATGGGAGAGCAAAAGAGAGAGCGTATTTTATTGATCAATGGGAATAATCTATAATATTTCTCCAAAGCCCATATTTATAGACATAAGAAGTATAAATGAAATAAAACTCTACTTCTAATTACTATTAAAATTTAAAGTACATCAAATTTATCTTGATTTTAATGGATATTCGCTTAATAATAAAACATTCAAAACAGTTTAAAAGTGTTAAAATATAAAAATATAGTTTAATTTGTTATAAAGTAAAGAGAGATGGGGAGAATAAAGAACAAAGAAAATATGAAAGCAATAGAGAATGTACTTTATTGATCAAAACAGGTGGTTACAATACTTCATCAGAGTCTCTATTTATAGGCACAAGAAATATAAAAGAAGTAGATATCTAATTCTAATAACTATTAGAATTTAAAGTATACCAAAACTTTATATTGATCATAATGGATATCCACTTAATAAAATATTCATAACACTCCCCTTTGGATGTCCAATGGTAGATAATGTGCCTCATTAAAATCTTATTAGGAAAAACCCTGTGGGATAAAAACCCAACAAGGGAAAAAGAGTACACAATCTATAATAAGCATAATATGTTGCCTCATTAAAAATCTTACCAGGAAAACCCAATAGGACAAAACCTCGGTTAAGGGAAAAAGTGTACAATGCGTATTTACTCCCCCTCATGAAAACATCTCATATTTTCTCATATTCTACGTTTTCAATCTTGAATACTAGTTTTTCAAATGACTATTTGAATTTATTTCATAAGCATTTATATTACCATTCTTTTAAAAATCATGAGTGAGCGTGTAACACCCCAAACCCAGTCTAGACGTTATGGCCGAATCTGGCAATGTAACATGAAATGGAATTTGAAAACGAATTTATCAAGTTAAAACCGTTTCCATTTATGAGATTTTATTTATCTTCCATCAATTCCAAAGCTATTTTCTCATTAATTTGATTCGTTTAAACCTCTTCTGTAGCGGAAGCTTTTAAAACAGTGATATTTAAAGAAAATCGTTCGCTTTCAGGAAAAACGTTATGTTTAATAAAAAAAACTGAGTTTCGTTGCGGTTCAAAAGTCCGTGAAAACAGTTAAAAGCCTAAACCAATGGTAAATAGTCCAAAAGTCCGAAGTTACATAAAAAAATACCTAGAAACAAATAGGAATTAAAACCGTAAGAGAAATTAAACCGTTCAATAGACTTGTGGTCACCACTGAGTCCTCCGCCGCATCGATCCTTCTAAGATTGGGGAATACCTATACAGATAAAACAGAAAGGGGTGAGTTTACGTAAACTCAGTGTGTAATCCCCACAGAAGACATGCATACAGTCAAACAATAGTAATCAGTCAAATGCAGTCTGGGCCTAAGCCCACTTCAGTTTCAGTAGTAGTTCGAGCCTTAGCCCATTTCAGTTTCAGTATCATATATGCATTAGGGCCTGAGCCCATCACAGTAACAGTATCAGATATACATTAATCAGTAAACAGAGTCCTACCCAACCAGCCTCTACACACTATCTCCGTCCATCTCTGTACTCTATGTAGGGTTTAAAACACTCACCCATCCCTACACTCCAAGTAGTACCAATGCAGCACATAATCAGTAAATTGCAACTAAGCTGCCAGATAATGACATGAATATCAACATCCCAACCCAATGCAATGTAACATACAGTATATGACATGCTAATACATGAATATTAGTTATACATACAGTTCAATATTTATTCATACAATCATCATGCTCAGCACATACATCATACATATAGTTCACACATTTAAGGGTCTAAGGAGTGCTTACCGACCCTATAGTAGGTTCACAGTCGACTTGGGTGACCCGTGTAACCTTAGAACACATTTTAGTTAAAAGGGCTCACACGTCCATGTGGGCCCACACGCCCGTGTGACCCATACGGCCCAATTTGGCCTTGATCATGTAGATCACATAGCCTGGCCCAAAATCTCACACGCTTGTATGGACTACCCGTGTGGCTCACACGGTCCAAATCAGCCTAGCCCGTGTGTCACACACGGCTTACCTGGCCATCACATGGTCGTGTCTTACACGCACAGCCTGGCCTCGTTGACCACACGCCCATGTTATGGCACATGGGCGACCATACGCCCGTGTGGCGTCGACAGTGGGGTTTTTGACTTTCATCGAAACCTTGTTTTTTGTATTTTTGAGTACAGATCTAGTATTTTTTTGATGCTACTACAACCACGAACACTCCAAAACCTAAAAATCATTGTACCAATACTCAGAAACAGACTTATTACTCGTTGAATTAAAATTCAAAAACTGATAACAACTTCAAAACCACCCTCAAATACTTATTCTCACACCCCAAACGCTTTTGATCACGATTCTGCATAAGGAGGACCCCTTACGTCCTAATTTGCTGTTGCCAAAACAACGAATAAGATCCCAAACAAAAAAAAAATCATGAACAAATTAAAAGGAAACTCCTATTCGAGCAAAACGAGCTATGCTTATCGAAACACAAGTAACTGAAAAGCTAAAATACTGGAGTGGAACAAAAGAATTGACAACAAAAAAAGAAAAACGAAGAAGAGGGAAAAGAACATGAAAGGTCAAAATTTTGAGAGGAAAAGGGAGAGAACCAAAATTTTGGGGAAAAACAAAAAAAGAAGATGTGATACACATCCCTTAATTTTCTCCACTACCCCACTTATGATAGCTTCCACAGAATTTCTGTTTGACAGAAATTCTCTCAGTCAAACGAACAAAAACAAACTCCCACGCTCGTGCAGGGATTCTAACACAAGACCTTCAGCAACCCAACACTCAACTTAACCACCAGACCAGCAGGCCCATTCTGGTATGGTTTTGCAAATAATTTAATATAAGCCCACTGAGCAAGTATAAGGCTTAAATCAGAAAAATATCAAAATTTGCCAAAGATAAGGCTTGAACTTGGGGCCTTTCACACATACCCAGAACACTTAACCATTGAATCAGATACACAGTTGTGTCACTTTTCACAGTAACAAAAATAAAAATTTTGGGGCGTTACAACTCTACCCCCTAGATGAAAATTTTGGCCTCAAAATTTACCTGATCAGAACAGATAAGGATACTACTGATGCATCGCATCCTCAGGCTCCCACGTAGCCTCCTAGTGCTATGATTCTGCCACAGTACCTTCACTAATGGGATAGACTTTCTCCGAAGAACCTTTACATTGTGATCTAGAATCTGAATCGGCTTCTCCTCGTCAAATCTGGCCTAACTTCAATCTCCTCAATATTGACAATATGAGTAGGATTAGAGCAATAACGCCTCAACATCGAGACGTGGAATACGTCATGAATATGGTCTAGCTCTGGAGGTAACTTCAATTGATAAGCGACCGGTCCCACTCGCTTCAGAATTATGTAAGGTGCAATAAAACTAGGGCTCAATTTGCTCTTACGACCGAAGCTCAGAACTTTCTTCCATGGCGAGACTTTGAGAAACACGAAGTCCCCCACAGGATACTCAATATCATGCCTTTTCAAATCTGTATAGGACTTCTGTCTATCAAAAGCCGCCTTCAAACGATCCCTAATCAGTTAAACCTTATCCTCAGTCTCGAAAATCAACTCAGGACCTAACACTCAACGTTCGCCCAGCTCAGTCCAACATAAAGGAGTACGACACTTGCGGCCATACAGAGCCTCGTAAGGTGCCATCTGAATACTCGACTGGAAACTATTATTGTAGGTGAATTTGGCTAATGGCAGATAATCCTCCCAACTTCCTCAGAAATCAATAACAGAACTCCTCAACATATCCTCCAGTATCTGAATCACCCTTTCGGATTGACCATTGGTCTGAGGATGGAATGTAGTACTGAAGTCCAACCTTGAACCCAATGTCTCATGCAACTTTTTCTAAAACCGAGACGTGAAGCGAGGATCCCTATCAGAAATAATTGAGATCGGTACCCCATGCAGTCTCACTATATCAGAGATGTAGAGCTTTGCCAACTTCTGAAGAGAATAGTCGGTCCTAACCGGAATGAAGTGCGCAGACTTGGTTAATCGATCCATGATGACCCAAATAGAATCCTTTTTAGTGGGTGTCAAGGGCAACCCACTAACGAAGTCCATAGTCACTCGTTCTCATTTCCATAAGGTAATCTTAATCGGCTGCAGCAAACCCGAAGGTAACTGATGCTCAGTCTTAACCTGCTGACACGTCAGATATTGTGCCACAAAATCAGTAACCTCACGCTTCAACCCTATCTACCAGTACTGTTCTTGAAGATTTCGGTACATCTTTTCCTACCGGGATGCATAGTATAAGGCTACTATGCGCCTATCTCAGAATAGACTGCCTCAGATCAGTATCATTTAGTACACAAATTTGACCTCAGAAAAAGATTACCCCATCATTGTTTAGCCCAAAGTCCGTAGTGTTGTCGCTCTCAACCTGACAAAACCGAAAACCCAACGGTTCATCTTTTAATTGCCTATCCCGAATCTGTTCTATCCAAGTCAGTTTAACTTGCAGCTCAGCTAATAAACTTCCATCGTCGAGCAAACTAAATCGAGCAAACATCGTTCTCAGATCAGTCATCGCCTTACGGCTCAATGCATCGGCCACCACATTGGCCTTGCCAGGATGGTACTCAATAGTACAGTCATAATCCTTAAGTAGCTCAATCCATCTACGCTACCTAAGATTCAACTCTTTCTGAGTTAGGAGGTACCTGAGACTTTTATGATTAATATAGATGATACACCTCTTATCGTACAGATAGTGCCTCTAGATTTTCAAAGCAAAGACTATAGCGGCCAATTCTAAATCATGCGTCAGATAGTTTGCCTTATGCGTCTTGAGCTGACGAGATGCATATGCCACAACCCTACCATCCTACATTAGAACACAACCCAAACCCACATGTGACGCGTCACTATAAACCACAAACTTCTTCCCAGGTTCAGGCTGTATCAAAATAGGAGCCTCGGTCAGTATAATCTTGAGCTTCTCGAAGCTCTCTTGTTGCACATTAGTTTAGACAAACGGAACACCCTTACATAGTAGCTTAGTTAAGGGCGCTGCAATCAGTGAGAAACCCTCCACAAATCACCGATAATAACCCACCAAGCCTAAATAGCTACGGATCTCAGACACGTTCTTAGGCTGTTTCCAATCCAGTCTCGAAGCTCTCTTGTTGCACATTAGTTTAGACAAACGGAACACCCTTACATAGTAGCTTAGTTAAGGGCGCTGCAATCAGTGAGAAACCCTCCACAAATCACCGATAATAACCCACCAAGCCCAAATAGCTACGGATCTCAGACACGTTCTTAGGCTGTTTCCAATCCAGCACAACCTTAATCTTTTTAGGATCAACTTAAATCCCCTCAGTAGAAACTACGTGCCCCAAAAAGGTCACTTCCCCCCCAAAAATTAACACTTGCTGAATTTAGCATACAGTTGCTTCTCACGTAGAATCTGAAGCACAACTCTAAGATGCTCATCATGTTCATATTCAGTCTTAGAGTATACTAGAATGTCATCAATGAAGACCACGACGAACTAATCCAAATAAGGTTGAAATACTCGGTTCATCAAATCCATAAATGTAGCCAGAGCATTAGTTAGACCAAAAGGCATAACTAGGAACTTGTAATGTCCATAATGAGTCATAAACGCCGTTTTATACACATCCACCTCTTTAACCCTCAACTGGTGATACCATGAGCGCAGATCAATCTTAGAGAACATAGAAGCCCCTCAGAATTGATCAAACAGATCATCAATTCTCAGAAGAGGATACTTGTTCTTAATAATCAACTTGTTCAACTGTTCATAGTCTATGCACATCCTCATGGTCCTATCCTTTTTCTTAACAAACAGAACTAATGCTCCCCACGGAGACATACTCGAACAGATGAAACCACAGTCCAACAACTCCTGAAGTTGAGACTTGAGCTCCATACGCTCCTTCGGTGCCATTCGATAGGGGGCGATAGACATCGCAGCTGTACCAGGAAAAAGTTCAATCCTAAATTCCACTTCTCGATTCGGAGGTAAACCTGGTAGCTCCTCAGAAAAGACATCTGGAAAATCCCTTACAGTTCTGATGTCCTTTATAGTAGAGTCCCTAGAAATGAAAACACCAATATAGGCCAAGAACGCCTCACATTCCTTACGAACCAGTTTCTCAGCCATCAGTGTAGAGATCACATTAGCCAAATAATTTTGACGTTCTCCAATCATGACTACCTCATTATCCTCCTCAGTTCTTAAGACGACCCTTTTAGTCGCATAGTCCAGACTGACACGGTACTTGACCAACCAGTCCATACCTAAAATCAGGTCAAACTCCCCAAATGGTAGCTCTATCAGATTAGCCAGAAATACCAACCTTTGAACCTCTAACAGAATATCTCTATACAATTTACTAACCCGAATCGATTACCCCAGTGGACTCAGTACAGTCACCTCACTAGAAGTATTCTCAACCAAAATCCCCAAGTTTTCAGACACAATGCTAGCTACAGAGGAATGTGTGGAGCCTATGTCTATCAAAGCAGAATATGGTACATCATAAATTAAGAACGTACCGGTAATGACGTCTGGAGTATCTCTATCCTCTCGGCGACGAATAGCATAAACAAGAGCAGGTTGCCTCGCCTCAGTCTGTCTAGCACTTCTGCTTGGTGCTCTCTGTCCACGACCCATAACGTTACCACCCCTCGCCTGACCATGGCCCATCGGTGGCTGCTGAACTACTCTCTGTGGCTGCACCGTACCAGAACCTGGAGCTTGCATCTGATCGGCCCTCAGCGAACACTTTCAAATGTAGTGCTCTAATGATCCACACCTTAAACACGTCCCAGTCTTCCTCCAACACTCCCCCTGATGGCGTCTACCACAATCTCCACATAGCTGCAATCCAGTAGGAGTAACAAGGGCCCCAGCTCTAATCGACCCATCAGTCATGGTCGTTTTCTTAGGCCTCTGTACCAAACTCGAGGGATTCGAATCCCTCTTGTTCTTACCCCTCTCACGATCCCTGTTTTGACGCTCAGCGTGCTTAACCTCTTCGGCAGTTTTCGCATTCTCTACCAGAACTGAGAACTCTCGCTCCCTCTGTGGAGCTATCAACACCCTCAAATTATCCCTAAGGCCGTCTTCAAAATGGATGCATCTCTCATACTCAGAAGCCACCATACGTCGCGTATAGCAACTTAGTCTCAAAAATTCAGCCTCATACTCGACCACTGATCGGTCTCCCTGAGTGAGGTTTAGAAACTCATGCCTACGAGCATTGATGTAACTAGCTCCCACATATTTCCCTTGAAAGGCAGACTTAAAGAACTCTCAAGACAGATGATCAGGCTGAGTGCCCTTCTTAACAGTTAGCCACCATTGATAGGCCTCATCGCGAAGTAACAAGACTGCACCCTTCAATTTCTGCTCAGGGGTACAGTCCAAATCATCTATTATCCTCTTAGTAGCCTCCATCCAGTACTCAACCACATTAGGGGTGACTCCAATGACACCCCTAAAAAGTTCCGCTCTATTGGACCAGAGTCGTTCTGTAATCGACCCTCAGCCCTCAGATCTAGTGTTGGGCCCAATAACCTTCTCTAGTATCCTTAACATAGCCTGGGACAATGCGTCGTCCCCAGCCATGCAGTTTTAAGACCCAGTCTTAGTAACAGGTGACACCTGCGTCTCACTCGTATCTAGGTTCGGCATGTTGCCCAGAGAAGAGGACTCAGCTCGAGCCCCCTACGGCCTCTACCTCGGCTTCTAGTACCACGTCCATAGATACCTCATGCGCTCATGTCTATTCAGATTTATCTGTATTACGAATTTTATGAACAAGTTACAATTTTAGTATTTATTAACAGATGTTTTATGTAAAGTAGTATTATAAATTCAGAGTTTATTTTTCACAAGTACAGTCTCTATCAGTTTTGGTATAAACTAACTACAGTGTTTTCAGAACTGACTATCTATAATAACATAACAGTTTATCAGAATACTTACAGGAACGACGCCGGAGACTTGGTGTACTACACTCTCAGTAAAATTATTTCAAATTATTTGAAAATCAGTTCTTAAAAACCAAGTTTTAAAACCCAAAATCCACAGCTGAGTTTTGTAACCTGACTCTGATACCACTAAATGTAATACCCCAAATCTGGCCTAGACGTTATGGTCGAATTTGGCAATGTCACATGAAATGAAATTTGAAAACGAATTTATCAAGTTAAAACCGTTTCCGTTTATTAGCTTTTATTTATCTTCCATCAATTCCAAATCTATTTTCTCGTTAATTTGATTCGTTTAAACCTCTTATGTAGTGGAAGCTTTTAAAATTATGATATTTAAAGAAAATCATTCGCTTTCAGGAAAAACGTTGTGTTTAATAAAAAGCTGAGTTTCGTTGCGGTTCAAAAGTTCGTGAAAACAGCTAAAATCCCAAAACAATGCTAAATAGTCCAAAATTCCCAAATTACATCAAAAATACCTAGAAATAAGTAGGAATTAAAACCATAAGAGAAATTAAAACCGTGTAATAGACTTGTGGTCACCGCTGAGTCCTCCGCCACACCGATCCGTCTAAAACTGGGGATTACCTGTACAGATAAAATAAAAAGGGGTGAGTTTACGTAAACTCAGTGTGTACTCCCCATAAAAGACATGCATACAGTCAAACAATAGTCATCAGTCAAATACAATCTAGGCCTAAGCCTACTTTAGTTTTAGTAGCAGTTCGGGCCTTAGCCCATTTCAGTTTCAGTATCAGATATGCATTAGGGCCTGAGCCCATCACAGTAACAATATCATATATACATTAATCAGTAAATAGAGTCTTACCCAACCAGCCTCTACACACCATCTCCGTCCATTCCTACTCTCCATGTGGGGTTTAAAACACCCACCCATCCTTACACTCCAAGTAGTACCGAATGCGGCATATAATCAGTAAATTCCAGCTAAGCTGCCAGATAATAGGCTTAAGAGCCTTTCAGTACACTTCTTCCAAATATCAACATCCCAACCCAATGCAATGCAACATAAAGTATATGACATGCTAATACATGAATATCAGTTATACATACAGTTCAGTATTCATTCATACAATCATCATGCTCAGTACATACATCATACATACAATTCACGCATTTAAGGGTCTAAGGAGTGCATACCGACCTTACAGTAGGTTCATAGTCGACTTGGGTGACTCGTGCAACCTTAGAACACATTTCAATTAAATGGGCTCACACGCCCATGTGGCCTGCCCGTGTAGGCCCACACGCCCGTGTGGGCCATACGACCCACTTTGGCCTTAGAAATATGGATCACACGGCTTGGCCTAGAATCCCACACGCTCGTGTGGACTACCCGTGTAGACCCACACGCCCGTGTTGCCCACACGACCCAAATCAGTCTAGCCCGTGTATCTCACACGATCTTCTTTTGTGCGCATGGCCTGGCCTCTTTGATCACATGCCCGTGTTATGGCACATGGACGACCACATGCCCGTGTGGCGTTCATCGAAACCCTGAATTTAGGTACACACCTGGTACATTTTTGACGCTATTGCAACCACGAACACTCCAAAACCTAAAAATCTTCGTGCCAATACTCAGAAACAGACTTATTACTCATTGAATCGAAATTCAAAAATCGATAACAACATCAAACCTACCCTCAAATACTTACCCTCATACCTCGAACGCTTTTGATCACGATTCCACATAAGGAGGAGCCCTTACATCCTGATTTGCTGCTGCCAAAACAACGAATAAGATTTCAAACGGAAATAATCGAAAATTCATGAACGAATATGTTTAGCGAAACACAAGCAACTGAAAATTCAAAATATTAGAGTGGAACAAAAGAATTGATAATAGAAAAAGAAAAGCGAAGAAGAGGGAAATGAACATGAAACGTCAGAATTTTGAGAGGAAAAGAGAGAGAACCAAAATTTTGGGAAAAAAAGAAGAAGATGTGTTACACATCCCTTAATTTTCTCCACTACCCCACTCCTGAGAACTTCCATAGAATTTCTGTATGATAGAAACTCTCTCAGTCAAACGAACAAAAACAAACTCCTACGCTCACGCAGGGATTCGATTACAAGACCTTCAACAATCCAACACTCAAATTAACCACCAGACCAGAAGGTCCATTCTGGTATGGTTATGCAAATAATTTAATATAAGCCCACTAAGCAAGTATAAGGCTTAAATCAGAAAAATACCAAAATTTGCCAAAGACAATGCTTGAACTTGGGACCTTTCACACACACCCAGAACGCTTAACCATTGAACCAGATACACAGTTGTGTCACTTTTTCACATAACAAAAATAAGAATTTTGGGGCGTTACAGAGTGAAAATTTTGGGAAATATATTTTGATCTCTTCAAGAGATTCATCAATAATCATAACAACTTTAATCATGATTCTTATATAAAAACACAAATAGGTATTTTGGATCATTTTATAATCCTTCTTCAACTAAAATTTACCACATATGTTCAAATTATTTCAATTCATATAAATGAATAATTTCTTGAGAATTTCAATATGCTTCTAGCATTCTAAATCCTTCAGGGATTTTAATATAAACTTTACTATATAGTGATTTATAAAGGTTGTAACAACAACCATTAGACTCAAGTTAAATCTTTTATGAATTGTCAATTTAATAATATATTTAAAGGTTATTGGATCCACCACAAAATAATATTATATATTTTCATAATCAATACCAGTACTTAGCAAAAAACTTTATATTTTTATTCCGTTTTTGCAAAACTACTTCATTTGCACCCTCATTGGCTTTATACCTTTAGATATGGACTACTAGTCCAAAAACTCCTCGAATTTAATTGTACTTGAGTTGTGTCTTTCTATTTTTTTCAATTTATTCCATATCTATATTTCTCAATAGATTTATTCAAAATCCTCCTTTTATTTCATTATTTCAATAATAATATTGCATGCAAAATCATTGTTGACCACTTTTATTATTCAGTCCCACATTTTCTCTAACTGACATGACTTATCGAGATCTTTTATTTTCATTATTTTAAAATTTAGTTTCAGGTACCTGAATCTCTTCTGAAGTTTTACTTATTAGTTAGTCTTGGATCTCTTCTGGAGCACCCGCCCTCCACTATATAACCATCTAGAAGAATTTTTCATCTTTAGAACCGATCAATCTATATAACACTTGGTTATTTTTATTAAGTTTGTAAATACATCTAATAGTTAGCTTGTAATAAGTTATCCTTATTGAACTTTTGGTTCAAATTACTCTCCCCCTAACTCACTATAAGTTATTATGTCTCTCCCCCTAATGTTGAGAAAACTAACAACTCATGTCATAATAAAATCTCGAATTAATAGCTCAAAAATATTATAAGGAGACTCATATAAATATACATTCCCAATCTCTTATTATGAACCATCTTTGTGCATTGTGGTGGAGCAGTTGGAACATATACACATCCAATAAATTTTAAAATGGGAAATATTTGGCTCTTGACCAAAAATAAATTGTAATGGGGAGTATTTATAATTTATTGGCTTGATGCATACAACATGTAAATCAATACAATATCATGTTGAAATAGAGAGTTTTGTTCTCATAAGTAATGATTTAGCTATTAGTTAGAGGCATTTGATAAACAATTCGGCTAAATCATTTTGTGTGTGAACATGAGCTACAGGATGTTCAACTTTTATCCTAATTGACATGCAATAATCATTGAAAACTTGGGATGTAAACTCACCAACATTAGCAAGATGAACTGTTTTAATTGCATAATCTGAAATTAATTATTTAAACAAGCAATCTCGCAAACGACAGGTTGCGAGTTGATAAAGCATGTGATTATTTTGTAGATGCATCTACCAAAATCATATAATATCAAAACCATCCACATAGTAGATGAATGGGCCCATATTCATTTCAGAAATGCAAGACATTAAATCTCAACTTTAGGTAGTGAGTTTCTAAGAACCAATTTTTATTGAGAACAAGCAACAAATGAGAATTCTTTAAATTAAAGAATCTTCTAGTTCTTTAATGGATGTCCATATGAATTCTCAATTAATTTTCCCATCATGTACGATCCAGGATAGTCTAACTGGTCAGGCCAAGTAGTAAACGCATTTGTATTAGTAAACTTCTGGTTTACTTTAACATGTGTTTCAATTGTACTAAATTGTAACAAATTGATAATTTTATTATTATTCCTTTTAATTTTGTATCCACATATAAGTACTATTGTGACATTTACTACTGAAAATGTCTAAATCAATGTGAAGTCTGTAATGCCACCAAGTCAATAAATATAATTTCCAAATAATTATATGCAGTATTCACTTCAGGAAATATGTCAAAATCTTCAAAAGCCCAAAAATCTATTAATAACAAACTTTGATAGTGGATCTTATTTTCCATGTGTATAACATGTACATAACCAATGACTTTTTATACATAAGTTTTCTCTCTTGCAAGTTCTCATCAGTAATATTTTACTACGTAATTTTAATTGAGAACTTATTCTGAATACTGTAGAGTTATACTCACAGTTTTTAAAAAATACTTGCAACTTTAAATGCATCCAATCATAATAAGCTTTAGATAGAATTATCATATTCTATTGCTCATGAGTAAATCTTTCACAGTCAAATATTTTGCTTTCAGCCCTTTAATATGGATGATGACAAAAGAATGTCATAAATATTATAAATTAATAACTCAATCCCTCATTTTTTATTCATATGAAATATAATCTTTTCCTCATTCACAATCTCAATATGAGATCCATGACAAATAACTTTTAAAACTAATGCATTAACGATCAAATTTTATGCTTTTTAGATAGTGATATATTAGCTCTTCTGAAGCTTTCAACTAATTTTGTACTATCAAATATTGGAATAATATTTGTTTGTTTTAATACCAAATAAAATAAATATTTTCTATCTATAATGATAGAATTCATTCCTACATTCTCATATCCTTCCTCAAAAAATATTAACAGAAACAAAATATTTGGGCGTACACCACATATGTGGCCAATAATATTTCACATCACATATTGATAACATAAGTTATCTTTACCCTTTAAAGAGTTATCTTGAGAACTCTCATTGTTCTCTTATTTATTACTATATTCCCACTTTTAGTGGTCAATTAGTATATCTTTTATTTTTTTTATATTTACATTCACTTCAGGGAATGCAACAAATCTAGTAGGATGGACTTATAAACATCCCAATATCCCTATAGATTCTTTATTTCATAATCACCATTGCAAACATGCGTGAGATTTCAAATCAAAATCTATCTATGCATGTTGTCATGATTAGTCTCCAATTATAATAAACAATAAATAAAACATAGTAAAATATACCTGAAGGTCTTTAACATCACCGTCATCACTAGAAGGTATGAGATAGTTCAAAAATATTCTTGATTTCATATGGATAACGATATCAAATCTTTCACCATCCTTAAGAACAAAAAGTAAAATAAGTTAATCAAAACAATGATAACATATAATGAAAGAAGAATGAAAAATAATAATCAGATATGAAACATTAAATAAAAGAAACTTCCTGTAAAAACTTTGCATCTTGCCGTCAAAGAAATTAAAAATCATGAAGGATAAATTTGATCGTCGATAAAATGAACTATCACTTTAAGCAAGATTGTGTTGATAACGTGTTATAAAATAAATAGAGATGGGAAGAATAAAGAACAAAGAGAATATGAAAGTAACAGAGAATGTACTTTATTGATCAAAAGGAGTGGTTACAATACTTTATTAGAGTCTCTATTTATAGGCATAAGAAGTATAAAAGGAGTAGAGGTCTAATTTTAATAACTATTAGAAGTTAAAGTATACCAAAACTTTATCTTAATCATGATGGACATCCACTTAATAAAATATTCATAGCATAATTAATTTTTTTACCAAAAGTTGAAGTATTTTTTTTCAATTATTTAATTATTTTATATTTTATATTTTTCTATTTTTACTATTAACAAAAATAATATAATAGATTACTAACGTTTTTATGTTTATCTTATAAATTAATTGAATAAATACTTGTACTGAAAGAAATGTAATTCTTTAAAGTATTTTACAATATTTTTAAAAGAATATTTTTGTTTTTGTATTTACCTTTATTCTTACCCTAAAAATAAATATAATAATTAACAATATGTTTGTATTCTAATTCTATAAAAAATGCTTGAGATTATTTTTAAATTTATCCATTTGAAATTGAGTTTGTGGTGAAATTTGTACTTGTGCACATAATGGTGGGCATGTCTTATGTACATTAAGGCATGTGGCTTGATAAGTGGTGCTAAGAAAGGATTTAAAGTTGGAAATTTTACAATGGAGATCTGTGAATGAAAATGACAATTTAATGAAATTACTAGTGAATTTTACTTTAGAAATTGGTTCTATATTATCATTATAAGCAATGAACAACATTTGAACGACATTGCAAGTCATTCTATAAAATTAAGGCCACCAATTCCATGGGATTTCAAGAGCAAAATGCTCATAAACTGAAATGGCTGAAAATTTGGAGGTGTTTGGGACACCTCCAGTGAGGATGGCCCTAGATTTTCTGCAACATTGCTTTTTAAGGTAAAAATATTTCTACTATAGTTTAATTTTTTAGTGGAATCACCCGTGATTCAATGGATATAAATTGAATAATAGTTTTTTAACATATTCCACCACGAGTTTAAGATTAAAATTTTAACTTTGATATCCGCTAAAACATCACTTGTCAATCAACATAGCTTAATATATCCATTATATGACTCACTAAAATATGTATGAGAAAAAAGTTTTCACAAAAGTTCAATTCTACTAAGAAAAGTTTTAAAAGATAGAAATAAAATTAAGAAATTATTTAGTATATTCATTAACACAAAATTAGTATTGAATGTTATATTTTTAAAAGAGTTAAAATAATATATATATATATATGTAGAGTTTAATTATATATTTTTTGAAAAATTCAACTACTTTTTTGCAATTATATTAATTAATTTATATTTTCTATTTTTATTATTAACTAAAATAATATAATAGTTAACTAACATTTTTATGTTTACATTATGTTAAACCATGTCTATCTTATAAATTAATTTAGCACTTGTAGGAATTTAATAAATACTTGTACTAAAAAAATCTAATTCTTTTAAGTATTTAATAATTTTTTAAAAGAATACTTTTGTTGTTATATTTATCTTTATTCTTACCCTAAAAATAAATATAATAATTAACTATAGGTTTCTATTCTAATTCTATCAAAAAATGCTTGAGATTATTTCTAAATTTATCCATTTCATATTGAGTTTCCCATGAAATTTTTTGTGTGCATATATTGGTGAGCATCTTTTATGTAAATAAAGGCATGTGGCTTGATAAATTGTGCTAAGAAGGGATTACAAGTTAAAATTTTATTCGTTGCTAACTAAAGATGATATTTTGTAAGCTTATGGATATTAAAGGTCACCTTTTAGGTTGTGAAAGAAAATGAAAATTTAATGAAAGATGATGAAATTATAAGTGAATTTTACGGGGTAGTTAGGATGATTTTGAAATGAATTTAGGGTTTTAGATCATTTTTCTCAAAATTTAAGGAAATAAATCATTTTTGGAGAGAGAAAATGAAAATACTTTTAGCAGGAAGCATTTTTGTCCCAATAATAATATCCAATGGTCCAATTTTCACAACAATTATTTTTTTTCAACAGTCAGAAACGACTAATTTATTTTTTCCCAACTACTATTTCATTTTCTATATATACCCTATTTGTTTTCTTTGTTTTTCATTATGGCATTTTTATGTTAATTAATGTAATTATTAACTTGTTAATATTATTAAATTTTAAATTTTTTAATGTTCATATAATCAGATCGAAGATCAAATTATCGAGAATTATATACACAATTTAAGTGCGAGGGCACCGCGTGTCATTGAACAACATTTGCAAGAGGTGAGATTTTTGCACGTGTCTCGTATACTTGAGGGGATAAATTGGAGCCCACACTTATTAGTGCTTTGCTGGAAAGATAGAGACCTAAGACGCACACATTTCATCTTCTATGCAGTGAGTGTACAATTACACTCGAGGATGTAGCATTACAACTTGATTTACAGGTTGATGGGCCTGCCGTTACTGGGCTAGTGCATGATGGCGATTGGAGCACAATTTGCTACCAACTATTACGCAATGTGCCGAAAAAGTTTAGTGGTAGCTTGATAGAAATGAAATGGTTAGAAGACAATTTCACATATCTCAACAACTCCTCTAGAGCGGTTGAAAAACATAAATTCGTGCAAGCATTCATATGGAGGTTAATCGGGAGTCTTCTAATGCCAGATAAATATCAAAATCTAGTACATTTAAGGTGGCTTCTACTACTAGTCAACTTAAAAGAAGTCGAGCAACTCAATTGGGGATTAGTTGTGTTGGCAATATTGTATCGAGAGATGTGTCGGGCAATGTAAGCCCCAAAAATTAAAATGGGTGGTTGTATACTCCTTCAATCATAGGCATAGTACCGGCTACCATTTTTACGTTCCCAAGTAAACTTCCCTTATCAATTCTCACTCATAATAATGTAATATTCATTTAATAATATAGTTATAATATATTTATTTCAATATTATATTTTTCAGAAAAAACATATTATTTGAATAGGTGGAATAATGACACGATTCATGTGGGGATACTAAACGAGCTCAAAGGTACCTAGCTATTGTTAGATCAACGATCAGAAGCCGAGGTTAGTTTTTCAAATTTTCAATTATATAATATTTATGTAAGGGTTTGATATTTAATATTAGGTACATAATAAAATTTATAATTTCGTATGTAGTTTGAATGGATGCCATACTCTGATCCAAAAATTCAAGAATGCATCCTAATAGAACTTTTGGTGAATCGCAATATCTGGCATATCAAAGTGCCATTGATAGTGTTTACAATGATTGAGATGCACTAATTTGATTGAGTGATGTGCCAGTTCAGGTTTATGCAAAATATTCCTCTATATCCATGATCTCGATAAACTTCACAAAATCAAATTGTAGGGGAAAACTGATGAAGATTGGTTTATATTTCTTGTGAAATATATCTACATCTAGGAACATAGGTACGATTTCATACCTATGTACAAACCAATTTTCTGATCGAATTTTGTGACCAATTTCGATTACATGACATGGTTTAGACTTCACGGTAAGCCATATCTATTGTCGGAGGAGGAAAATGATATACAAATTTGTCGTAGAAGGCCAACATAATCCTACACGTGGCCGCGATTGGGAGTACATGCGTCAAGTTCATCATCATCAACTTCAACCCTAAATATTTTTCTGGTGCTTTTACTAACCCCATGTTTT
The DNA here is from genome assembly GCA_025698475.1 of Gossypium anomalum. NCBI lineage: Eukaryota > Viridiplantae > Streptophyta > Magnoliopsida > Malvales > Malvaceae > Gossypium > Gossypium anomalum. Next base: position 50,915,770 of record CM046963.1, read on the forward strand.
TTACACATGCATTTTATCTAATGTTGTCAACAACACCAATGTATCCGCCATCGCCTACAATTCCATCTTTCTATCCACAACCATGTTATTCGGCACCATATACTTCTCCACCGATAGTGTCGCAAACATCCCAACATCGCTATTCTTCGGAGGTGGGTTATCTTTGTAACCACCTACTAATATCACCGACGATATACGATGGGAACCTAGGGTGCCAAGACATTCTAACATAGAAGAACACGATGAAGATGAAAACAGTGTTGGAGATGAAGATCAAGATGAAGATCAATGTCAAGATGGAGGTGGAGATGGAGGTGAAGATGAAGATGATGAGCCGGAACCCGAACCACGATGAAGTTATCCTCATAACCGACACCCATTAGGTTGTTACACACATTCAGGCCAACGAAGGAGATGATTTTTGAATTTTAAAATTTTCTCATGTAAATCATCATTTAGTTTGTATTAAAATTTTCCATCCATAATATACTTATTCACATTTTATCAAAAAAGTGTTTGTTTATTTTTTACATCAATAATATACTTATTTACAATTGACGAAAAAAGTGAAAAAATTTGTTTATATTGTATTGTATTTTTACATCAATAATATACTTATTTACAATTTACGAAAAAAATGAAAAAAAAAATGTTTGCATTTTATTGTGTTGTATTTTTACATCAATAATATATTTATTTACAATTTATCTAAAAATGAATAAATGTTTTAATTCGGTCGTCTCCTCAATGTTCCCTCTAAGTGTGGACATGTGTCCTACTATGCCCATGGTTCCTATAATAACTATATAACCTCGGTTGGTATATCTTCTCCTGAATATCTATATTGGTGCATATCTGACTAGAATTAGGTCGACCTTTTGGCTAGCGACGCAACATAATATCCCTAGCAACTCGAATGGAGCGCTTGAAACAAACAGCCACATACTTTCATTTGGGACCTGTGGGAATTCAAATTTTCATACTTTATATATGTGTTTTAGTTTGTACACTTCATCAACATAGCTCATGCAATCCATACGTGCCGAGGCACATGCAGCAATTGCATGTGCCAATGGAATACAAAGTGCTTGAAATCTCCCACAGTTGTAGGTCCTCTATCTCAGGTATACACGATACAGTCCTCTCATAATACATTTATCGGGTCTATAGAACTCCATAACCTGAAACATTTGATTTGGTCGCGAGTGAGACACTGCAGGCATAGAGTTTGCTCTTTCTACATTTTCTATAATAATTTTCATCACTTCCTCGCACCAAATGTGGCATTCCTTTATTTGTACAACATATTTACGCTCGCTTTGGAAACAAGACTGATAAGCGAAAATATATTTCTTTGACCACTAAGGTTATCGATAATTGACACATCCCCTTCAATACGGAATTTATGCGTTCCACTAGGTTCGTTGTCATGTGCCCATATTGTAGACCTCCATCATATGATTGAGTCCACTACCCCTTGGGTATCCTATCAAGGTAATTCACACTATATTCATTTGCTACATGTAAGTTTTTCAACATGTCACGGAATCGGTGTTAGACAAGCTCATACTTTATTGAAGAAAATAAAGAGTATATCCATGAATGCAAACAATGCATATGTTAAAGAATGGTATAGAAAATAATATTTACTACGTACTCATGTTAATAACATGTTGCCGCTCAACATCCTTACCAAATTGACCCAAGTAATTGGACGCGATATGATGTATACAATAACTATGGTGTGGATAATCCCATAGGTTTCCCCATAAATCAAATGCATCCTATATTTTGGGTGCCCTATTAGAAATGATACATATATTGGGTTGTGACAGAACATGCTTTCTCAAGTTAGTCAAGAAGAAATCTCAAGCATTAACAATTTCTCTTTCAACAATTGCAAAAGCTATTGGCAGGATTTTTTGATTTCCATCCTGTGCAACAGCCAACAACAAGTGATGCTCATATCTCTTGTACATGAATGTGTCATCAATTTGGACTGATGTCTTCAATGCATGGCTTGAATTTCCAAAAAAACAATAGAAAATTCTCTTCCCTTGGACCATTCAATTGCCATGATATGCAGGTTTCCTTTGTAAATCGATGACGGTACCTTGTACGTACTAATTCAGTACCTTGCACCACTGCCATAAATCATTATACGATTTACCCACTTGTTATGTATCTTTTCCATAGCCTTATGTTTTGTAACCCATGTCTTTTAATACGACACGGTATAATCATACTGACTATAGATATTGGCAATCAAAACCAGAATTGGAATCCTATGACTCGCTTTCACCATAAGTAAGATAATGTCAGAGGTCATGTCAAAATCTAATTTTGGATGATCCTGTAACATACTTGAAACAACATAATTATTTCAAAATAAAAAAGAGAATGTCAGAGATCAGGTCAGAATCCAATTTCGGATTATCCTATGACGTACCTACAATAACACAAGTATGTGGAGCGTAATATTTTTTTTTGTTATCCAGAACCCTATCTTCTTTCTCACAAATGTCATAATTTTTCATGGACATCTACTGTCACACATTGCATACTTGACCTCATATTTTTTGGCTCCAGATTTTATAACATATAAGTTTACTATATCTTTTATTCTATACTGCTTCACTATATAAGAAAAGCATCTTTGGAGGAAAACTCTATTCTAACTTGCAAATTACTAAATTTTGTAAAAGAACTCGCATGGCCCGGTCTTCTATGAAGAAGTTTTCAAAATTCTAACCCACTTTCAGCATTAAGGTCAACATTAAGCATGTGGGGTGGAGGTGCATATGTTGTAAAATATGGATGAGTTCCTCCAGCATTGTTCGGACCTTCACCGTCAGAACCACTCCCTTCCACTTCAATAGGAATGGTCTCTAGTTTAGAAAATATTGCAATTTTCGAACCATCCAGCCTGGACTCCAAGATTGGATCATTGACCTCACCCCAGTGTACATGCATCAAAGCTTGTATATTTGCAATTAAATGTAAGACTTGAAGTGCAATATCTGCAAGTATACAACTCAAATTGTAATATAGTTTAAAGTGTTTACAACGAAACACAAGGAAGTATTTCGAGGATCGTACCCAAGGGAGGTTTGTCTAAACTAAATTTTAATTTACACATTACTAAGTCTAAATAGTAATCACGTACTAACTATATTATGGCAAGAAAATAATAAAAATATGATATAAAAGAACATAAAATCAAAACTAAAAGAAAAAAAACCAAATTTCAATCAATTTATGTAGATAGAAGATTAACTTGCATCTATGTTAACAAATTAGTTAACAACTAACCTAGTTAATACCTTTTGGCCTATAACTAAATTTATTGATCTGTTTAACCTGCTTACCTTTCGATGTAATAGCTTAAATCGGGAGAGATTAAGTGGTGCTAAGTAGACTATCCTTTCGGCATCATCTACCTAAGTTACTTCCTAGGGTCATCAATCTCAAGGTTTAATCTCGCTTAACCTAAGCCAACTAATTTGGGGTAAACACTATACCTTTAGACAATCACTCCCACTTCTGCTCGTTAATCTCCCTAGGGTTCTTAGTTTATGGTTATACTAGATGAAAATTTCTCTAATATGATTTTAAACATTCAATTGAAATGTAAAAAGAAGAAAAGGGAAAAGAGAAATCTAGAATTGTGTGTTGAAGATCGATCCGAGAAACCCATAACCAGATGTTGATTGTAATGCAATTGGAGCAGAAATGAAAATAACCAAATATAATTGTAGAAAGAACTGGAAATTAAACTTGGATAGAAATAACAATTGCTTGAATAGAAAATATAAAATCTTAAATCAAAACTCTAAATCTATGAACAAGAAATTTCAATAATCAAAAGAAGCTCCCTAATTAAGTCCTAAGCACTAATATTTATATTCTCCTTGTTAAATGACCAAATTGGGTCAATTAAAGGCTGCTAAGCATGTTAATTTGTAGTGTGCGGACGAAAAACACATTTGGCTGATAATTGGGCCTCATTGGGCCGGTGTCACGACACCCTATAGCTAGTGTCGTGATATTGAACATCAAATACTCCCCTTGTTTGGTTTAATACCCCTCATCTAGGTTCAAATTTTGTTGTCATGACATTGAAGGCTAGGTATTCCTCCTTTAAGTTTGAAGTTGGGTGTCACGACATTGCAAGGTGGTTTTCATGAAATTGGAGTCTAAATTCTCCTTTTGAGGTTCGAAGTTAGCTGTGGTGACATCCTCTCTAAATATTGCAACACCCAAGGTAGTTCACTGACTTATTGCCTTAAAACATCATCATGCATACTCAACCAACACATTAGTCATTCCTTAGTCTCAAATTGGCCTAACATGTCATAAAACACACTAAAATTCTCATTTTATTGAATTCAAAGATAAAATTGCTGAATTTATAAACTTAATAGAAAAAGCTAACAATTTACTTAAATACGAGCTCATTAAGTGTTGAAAAGAGCTTAATTTTCCACAACGAGTTGTGGCAGATCAAATTCCTCAACACTTAACTCATTGCTTGTCCTTAAGTAAACATGACAACCACATGTAAAAATAAAAAGAAAGAAAGAAAGAAAGAAAATATGTCCCTTGAGCAAGCTTCATACAAATGGTTAATTTGGAACATAGATAACATGAAGGCTTGTTAAAACATGAAATTTCGACATGATATAACATACTCACAATTTTTAATTTTAGACATGGGAGTTCATTAAATTACAAAGTGAATAGGTTAAAAGATAACTAAGTATATAATTTTATCAAAACGACTACACACAGTTATAACATTTATGTCAGAGGAATGTAAGAAATTACAAATTCACATATTTAACATTATTCTCATCAATAAATAGAGTTATCTAAGTCAGATACGGGTTTTTGGCTTGTAATTTTTTGAAGCTTAAGTTTGGTTTGGAGTTCATGAACTAGAAGCTTCAAGACGGTTCAAGCATGAATTTAGTTTGGCACATGATATTATTCCCTATGCACCTTTAGTATAATTTTTGCCTTACCTCCTTATATCCATTTTTCTCATCTTTCTTTTCTCTCCATATGTGAAGATGTGGTATAATATTGGTAAGTATAGTTAGCTTAGCGAGCTTTTGTGCAACATAAATGAAAATTTCCTAAGTATTTGTGATTTTTATAGAATCACTTTATGTTGCTCTTTTTCACTCATACTACTTTTATCCCAGTCCATGCTTTTATGTTTTTCTTTTTGTTTTTAACCCTTACAATGCTTTTAGTCTCATACTATTTTTCATTTAGACATTTTATTTGCATGAATCCTTACTATATCATACAGTTTCTTACTTTTTCACTTTAATTTTTTTTCTGAAACCTCTTTAATGTATCTACCTAGCCCTCAATATATATGGTCTGACGTTTAAATTCATGCATTTACATTTGGGACCAAGTAGAAGGATAACTAAATTTTTTTTCAGCTCATGGTTTCATATGAAGGCTCGTTAAAAAGTGTATTAGGCACAAGTATAGGTACTAGGGTACACATGTTAGATATGGTGCCCTAAGTGTAGTATTTTTGTCTAAGTACACTTGTAAATTTTTCGAATAAATTGGTTAATAAAATTATTCATGAATTACATTAATATACTTTTTATAATTGCCCTCTTGTGATTTTTGCATGCAAAGCAAAATAGAAGCAAATTTTGGCTTACTAGATGTCTAATGTTTAAAGTAATACTAAGCGGTAGTACGTGGTTAGATCGTAATACAGAAAGACAATTTATATTAGTAGATGAACCTAAAACTATCCTTAGTCTAATCGAAAATGAGCAAACTAATTGAAAGACTAATATTTCATTTATTAAGTCCAATTTGAGAGATGCTTTGCCTTGGGTATCAGAGTGGATGACTTCCAAAAGATGGAGGCATAGATATGACTGATTAGACTTGCAAAACATTAGACAGAACCCAAAAGGAATAGATCCTAAAACCGTTTAAGGATTTATTCACTTGTGATGTTTATAGTTTGGCATACCTAAATCTTGAGTGGATGACGGACTATGCATGCGTGACTCGTATATTTTTATGTAAGTAAAAGCCTGAGTTCAAATAGATAAAGAACCGAAAGCTGGTGCGTTGACTACATAACTTTTGTAGTATGTACCGTTGTTCACAAAAGTGGACTTCATAGCTCGAGACATGGGTAAATGATATCCTCTCATTGGTATTACATGGTTGATAAAAAGTAAATGTGGCTATGAGTTGTTCGTCTTTGTGATGAATGACTTGATTACTTATTGATAGTAATTTACTTTTAATGAAAGAAGATGTAATGGTTACCATGAGATAAAATATGATCATATTGGGAGAACGAATATTATCCCAAAGAGATTAAAGATATCCTATGAGGATAACACACTTATGGCAAGATCATTGACGAGAACTTGTCAAGTTGCTTTCGTAATGGTATTCATTAGGGAGAGCTTAGTCACGATACTATAGTGGAATGACTTCATAACTAAATTATTCTATAATTAATAGGTGAAAACGTGGAACTTAATTATAAATCATTTGAGACTCAAATGTATATGTCCAATTGGTCCCTCTGCTAGCTTGTTGAAACTAGAAATGAATTGCATGTTGAATCAAATGAACAAAAATGAATCGAAATGGAGAAAATGGAGAAATGGAAAACATTTGTAAATGATTATGGTTTTCTCCAAAATGAAAATGAAAATAAAAATAGAGAAATGAAATTATCTGGAAATGAATTTGATTTTCTCCAAAATGAAAAATGAAAATGACCTGAAAAAGAATTTATGTTTTTCAAATTAAATGAAGTTCGAAAATGGAAATAAATCATTTGATCATAGTGAACCATTGAATGTAGAAATATTAAATATATTTTCTTATAAATTCTTTTACGGTAAAGTTGTCATGATTTTAACGGAATTAGAATTGGGTTAAAATTATTTAATTGGAAATATATTGAGATGTTTATTTTGGGAAATAAAAAAACAAATACCGAGTTAAATCGAATTATAAAATATTGGGTTAAAAGCCAGGAATCACTTGTAATTGGACCTGATATTGAAAAGACCCAAAAGCCCCTCATGTTAATGAGGGGACGATAAACCCTAGAATTATTAACTAAGGTTGCCAACCCTCTATACTCATAGATAGAGTAGGAGTTCATTTTCTAGTTGAAATAAACATCTACAATTCAACAAGGGTTCTACCTCCTCTCCTTATAAGTAAATGACGTTGATAAGAATATTTACAGAACTAAAAGATATTGTTATTCTACCCAAAAATAGAAAGAATTTATTCTCAACTATTATTTCATGTACCTTCCGTGCAACTTTAGTCAGTTACAAACATACATGAGACTCACAACCCATCGTAACATTTATGATGCATACAACCTAATTAACAACTAAAGCACATTTTCATAAGTCACATAATTATAAACACCTAATTTTATCTGAGAGATGTAATCTGGATTTGAGTTTCAATTTGGCTAATTGAATTATAGATTCTCAATTTTTGGGCATGATTATTTCTATTTTAAAATTAAATTTTTGTCTCTTAATTTTGAGATAAGAAACTAGTATAAGGTCTAAATCAAGTTCTTTTACTTTAAAATTTAAATTTTAAGTTAAATTAAAGTAGAACTTATTTAATTTTGGGATCAATTAAGTTTAAACAAAATTTAAATTATTTCTAATCTAATTTAACTTAAATTCTTAAAATTTTAACATGGGGTGGGGAGGATATTTGGAAATCCACTTATGTTCCGAAAATAATAAAGAATCAAGATTTTGTCCAAAATTAAAATTTTATTTTTGAAAAATTACCAATTTAAAGATTTTAAAAGGGAGAAAAATTTGAATAAAAAAATCATTTTCGGGCCATTGTTTTTATTATAATTTTGGGCTTAATATTGAAAGTTTGCTAAGTTGAAGACCCAAGTAATTTGAGCCCAATTCAATTTAAAACTTAGTGGAAGGCAAAATCGGTTTAAATTTTAAAGGCTTAATGATAAATTTGGTCACTAACGTTTGCATGTTTTGTCAAAATAGCCCGAGTATTTTTGAGCCTTTTTTGGCCATCAACCTTAGTTCTTTTTTTAATTTTTTTTCTAACATATTTATTGAATAAATGCAAGGTTTCAAATTTTCTTTTCTTTCAAAAGGTTTGAATCTTTCATACATTGTTTATTGAGAAGTTTTTCCACTGAGTTATTTTTTTAGATAATTATGTTTATTTTCTTTAAATTAAAAGTTTTTTTAATTTAAAGTATTATTTATTTATTTTATTATTTTCCATATGTAATTATCTTATTGGGTTATCTTAGTAATAAATTGCATCTCATTAAAAATATTTCACATATGAAATTTCACATCATCCCCGTTAACTTTTTTAATTGTACTTTCATTAAATCTGTTAGAAAAAGTAGATTGAAAATAAAGAATAAAGATTGATGACAAAAAAAAAAAAGCTCAAAAATACAATTAGAGTTATTTTGACGAAACATGCAAGCTTTAGTAGCCAAATTTGTCATTAAGCCAATTTTAAAAGAACAAGTTTTGAATCTAATTAAGTTCACCGTTAAAATTTATAAACCCACTTCGAGGCCCAATTTACTTCAAGCCCAATTTTTTAAAATTGCAAAGCCCAAATTGATTATTTTTAAAGAGCCCGAATTCTTTTCTTTTGAAATTCAAAGGCCTATTTGTTTTGAGGCCCAATCAATATTTGTTTCAACCATTTGAATTTGAGCCCACCTTACCAGTCAACCAAAATGTAGGATCAAAAGTCCAATTAAGTCAAGTTTGGGTCTAACCCAGCCTAATAGTCGAGCCCCAAAGCCCATATTATTTTCCAATTGTAGGATTAAGGTTGCAACCCTATGTCCATCAATGCAATAGGTGTGAACGCAAGTAAAAATGAGGCATTTTTTTCAGCCAATCAGATTTTGGCAGTACAACTAGCAACTGTCACAGGACTAGAACTTTAGTTTGACAAACCACGCAGTCTTAGGCAATTTCTTTGCTTCAAATCCGCCTAAGTTATCCAAAATCTCGAAAAGTGAGAACTATCAAGGGAAAATTCTTTAAGGAACTAAAAACAAAGCGGAAGCAAACTCGAATAGACTAAGGAACTTGTATCGAACAGAAAAGCAGAAAAAGAATAATAACACACCAAGTGTTTGAGTAAATGCTTTCAAAAGTCGTTTATTATTTTGAAGGATTAAAATTGGGTGATTACAAATGAGGATGAAGGTTGTATTTATAGTTGAGCTCTCTGAGATCTAACGGTACAAATCAAATTACGTCAATGAATGAGATTTGTGTCTATCTATAAGGTGAGAGTCCTAAGGGATTTAAACTCTATACATTCTTATCTTTTAGGATTTACATTAACTATGGTAATTCTAGTTTTATTGGAGTGTTTCACTGCACACCAAGGCTTCAAGTAGATGGCCTTTTGATACATGTATGCATAGGGTGAAAATCATTAAATTTTATTCACTGAAGCAGTCAATTTTCAAGCTTGAAAAACTAATCAATTTGTGATAACTTTATGGATGGGATCCAAGCATTTCTAGATTAAGATGTCTTCATAGATTTTGAAGGTTTATCTCTTAGCTTCAAAATGCACTTTGAAACACTTGATTTCGAGCTCAAGAGGTTAAGTTATGACCATTTTAGTGAAGACCATGCGAGCAAAATTTTTGGATGGGATTATTACAAAAAATTACAAGTTGTGTGTAACGGCCCAAAATTCTTATTTTTGCTTTCGTGGAAATGTAACACAACTGTATATCTGCTTCAGTGGTTAAGTGTTCTGCGCATGTGTGTGAGGTCATAAGTTTAAACCTTACCTTTGGCAAACTTTGATTTTTTTTATTTAAGCCTTACGTTTGGGTAGTGGGCTTATATTTAATTATATGTAGAACCATATTAGAATAGGCCTGTTGGTCTGGTGGTTAGATGGAGCGTGGGTTTGCTAGAGGTCCTGTGTTCAAACCCTAGTATGTGCGTGGATATTTTATTTACTTGATTTTGGGGGTCAGTATTTCGGTAGGGTTGGAGTTCTGTGGAAATTGTTGAGTAGTGGGTTTGAGGGAGAAAATAAAGGGGATGTGATCATATTTTTAGATTTTTATTTTATTTATTTCTATTATCTTTATTTTTCAAAATTTTCCCTCCCATTTTCCAAATTTTCAAGCTGACGTTTTCTTCAATTTTCTTGTTGGGTTCTGGCGTTTTTCTCTTTCGGTAAAACTTCTTTTTCATTCTGCTTTTTTTCTGACTTTGCTGGTGGTGCTATCGTTGGATTGTGCCTTTGGCTCATGGGTTTCTAATTGGTTGGTAAGTGAATTTTGCACTCCTGTGATTGTTGGTTTCAGCTTTTGAGAAATGGAAATTTATAGTAATCGATTATTGTTAATTCCATTTAGGAGCAGATTGTGGGGCAGGGAATTGCACCTCTTCAGTTTAGTGCACTGTTGGCGGTTTGTCATCGGGGGTCAGTCAGTTTTGTATTGATTCGAGTGGTGAATTCGTTAAAGCAAGTTACTAAATCAAGGTTGGATACTCTGTTTTTAGGTTTTGAAAGGATCGGAAGTTGTTTCACATCAAATCAATACCAAGTGTGTACCCGAAACGCAAAAAAGAAGAAGAGAGAATCGGTGAAAGCCAAAATTGCAATTTGTCGACACCACACGAGCGTGTGGTTGGTCGTGTGGTAGGCCGTATGTGACAACACAGTCGTATGATCGACGAAGGCCAGGCCGTGCGTGAGACACGGCTGTGTGGTGGTTCAAGTATGGCTATGTGGGCTACACAGGCTAAGCCAAGTTGGGCCGTGTGGTCCATACGGGCATGTGGGCCTACATGGGCATGACACACGGGTGTGTCGATTATTGGGCCAGGCCGTGTTGGCCACCAGCAAGGCCAATCTGGGCGTCTGGGCCTATTTATTTGAAATTTTCCCTAGGGTTGCACGGGTTGTCCCAAACGACTGTGGGCCTACTATAAGGTTGGTAAGGCCTAAATAAACCCTAAACTTACGATCTGACTGATTGATTTACTGATCTGATTGGGATAGTGATGCATGCCTACTTACTCTATTATCTGTATATCTGTTATTTATGTATGCTTATATATAAGCGTATGAGCTTGTTAGACTATTTATCTGTATTTGCATATTTTATTTGTAAAAAAGAAAGATGGTTCGATGAGATTATGCATTGACTACCGACAACTCAAAAAGGTGACGATAAAGAATAAGTACCCCTTACCGAGGATAAATAATTTAATTGATCAATTGAAAGGAGCCACAGTATTTTCCAAGATAGATTTAAGGTTCGGTTATTATCAGTTGAGAGTTAAGGACTCGAATGTGCCAAAAACTACATTTCAGACGAGGTATGGTCACTATGATTTTTTAGTGATGCCTTTTGGTTTAACGAATGCTCCTGCGGTTTTCATGAATTTAATGAATCGAATTTTCTGACCTTATTTGGATAAATTTGTTGTGGTGTTTATCGATGATATCTTGATTTATTCTCATGACTAATCTGAACATGCCAATCACTTGAGGACTGTCTTGTAAACTTTAAGACATAAGCAGTTGTATGCTAAGTTTAACAAAAGTGAGTTTTGGCTTAGAGAAGTCAAATTTTTGGGGCATATTGTATTAGGTGATGGGATCTGAGTTGATTCGAGTAAGATTTTGGCCATTTTCGATTGGAAACCTTCGAGGAATGTATTCGAGGTTAGAAGCTTTTTGGACTTAGCCGGCTATTACCAAAGGTTTGTTAAAGGATTTTCCATGATTGCTACTCCAATGACCAGAAGGATGTCAAATTCGAATGGTTAGAAAAGTGCCAACAGAGTTTTGAGAAACTAAAGACATTGTTGATCGAGGCCCCAATTTTAGTTCAACTTGAATCGGGCAAAGAATTTGTAATTTATAGTGACGCGTCATTGAATGGTCTCAGATGTGTGTTAATGCAAGAAGGCAAGGTGATAGCTTATGTCTCGAGGCAGCTGAAACCGCATGAGAAAAATTATCTGGCACATGATTTAGAGCTAGCAACCATTATGTTTGCATTAAAGATTTGGAGACATCACTTGTATGGCGAAAAGTGTCAGGTATTCACCGATCACAAAAGTCTAAAGTACTTGATGACTCAAAAAGATTTGAATTTACAGCAACAGAGGTGGCTAGAATTGATAAAATATTATGAGTTGGTGATTAATTATCACCCGGGTAAGGCGAACGTGGTCGCCGATACCCTGAGTAGGAAATCCTTATTTGCCTTGAGAGCTATGAATACTCAGTTGACTGTGTCCTATGATGGTTCGATACTAGCGGAGTTGAGAGCTAGACCGACATTTCTCCAAGAGATTTGTGAAGCTCAAAAAGGTGACAGTGATTTGCAAACCAAGAGAGCTCAATGTGAGTCGGGTGTTGAATAAGATTTTCGGATTAGTTTCGATGGTTGTTTGATGTTCCAGGATAGGGTCTTTGTACCTAGAGATGATGAAATTATTGGGAAAATTCTTCACGAGGCACATAGTAGTTGTATGTCAATCCACCCGGGTAGTACCAAGATGTATAATGACTTGAAGAGATTGTACTGGGGCCAGGTATGAAAAGAGACATCTCAGAGTTTGTTTCGAAATGCTTAATATGTCAGCAAGTGAAAACTGAGCACCAAGTACCTTCGGGTTTACTTCAGCCTGTGATAGTTCCCTAGTGGAAATAGGACCGGATTACTATAGATTTTGTGATGAGATTGCCATTGACCCCGAGAAATAAAGATGCCGTACAGGTTGTAGTTGATCGATTGACAAAATTGACTCACTTTATTCTGGTACGCATCGACTACTCACTCGATAAGCTAGCCAAGTTGTATGTTTCTGAAATTGTGAGACTTCATAGAGTGCCTTCGTCAATTATCTCAGATAGGGACCCAAGATTCACTTTGAGGCTTTGGAAAAAGCTACAAAAAGCTTTAGGTACAAAGTTGAATTTTAGTACCGCTTTCTATCCGCAAAGCAATGGACAGTCAGAGAAAGTAATACAGATACTGGAAAACATACTCTGGTGTTGTGTTCTTGAATTTTAGGGCAGTTGGAAAAAGTACTTGCAGTTGGTGGAATTTGCCTATAATAATAGTTTTTAGTCGAGCTTGAAAATGGCGCCTTATGAGGCATTGTGTGGGCGTAAGTGTTGAAACACCATTATATTGGACTGAACTCAGAGGGAATTAGATTCATCGGGTCGACTTAGTCAAAGAAACTGAAGAAAAAGTAAAGGTGATTCGAGATTGCTTGAAAGCGGCTTCGGATAGATAGAAATCTTATGCTGATTTAAAAAAAAAAGAAATTGAGTTTCAATTCGATGATAAGGTATTTCTAAAAGTGTCCCTGTGGAAGAAAGTTCTTAGATTTGGCAGGAAAGGGAAATTGAGCCCGCGTTTCATTGGACCATATGAGGTGACTGAAAGAATAGGATCGGTAGCTTATCGGTTAGACTTATCATCCGAGTTGGAAAATATTCCCGATGTGTTCCACGTGTCCATGTTACGCTATTACCGTTCTAATCCTTCACACGTGATTTCACCTACAGAGGTGGAGATACGACCATATATGACTTATTGTGAGGAACCGGTTAAAATTTTAGCTCGGGAGGTCAAACAATTAAAAAATAAAAGCATTGCCCTTGTAAAAGTGTTATGACAGTGACATGGGGTTGAAGATTCCACATGGGAACCCAAGGAAATGATGAGAAGCCAATACCCAAGTCTTTTTACCGGTAAGACTTTTGGGGACGAAAATCCCTAAGGGGGAGTTGTAACATCTCGAATTAGGGTTTAGTCAGAATAGTAATTTTGAAACCATAAATTTGAAGTAGAAATAATTAATTTGTGATCATTATGAGGTATATGATATGATTTCATACTTGTGTGAAAACTGCATGAAGAAATTTTATGTGTGAAGTGTCCAATTTGACTTTAAGGACTAAATTGAATAAGTTGCAAAATATGTGTTTCTAGAAGCTTTTAGTATGAAATAGTTTTGGATTATTAATTAGAGACCCTTAAATAGCAAGTTTCCCAATTTCTATTTTTATAGACAAAAATGGGCATGCATGGATGAAATTTGAAAGTTTAGTGAAAAGGGCATTTTGGTCCTTTGGTTAATAAAAGAATAAAAAGGCAAAAATCAAGCAAAATTTTCTCATCTTCTCCATTCCATAGCCGAAATTCTCAAGCTCTCCATAGCTAGGGTTTTCCAAGTTTTCAAGCTTGAACGTAAGTCAATCCTAGCCCCGTTTTTAATGTTCTTTGTATTTTTGAGATCCTTGAAGCATGATTTAGCCATTTCTACCCTTTATTTGGACTAGAGTTTATGTTTAAAAAATAATCCATGTGTGTCATGCATGTATTTTGATGATTAATGGAGGAATATGAAGGATTGGTGTTAGATGAACATCTTTTTCTAAGTGATTTTTTCATGAAAACACCTAAAAGTACTTATTTGTAAAACTTGTAAAAATAGGTGTTAAAAATGTGATTTGATGAAAACTGTGGGCTGTTATAAGAGGGAATATGAATCAGCTAGGCTTGGGTAATAAAGAAATTGGACACATTTCATTTTACGAGCGTAGAGACAAAACTGCAAATATGTTAAAATTTAGGGGCAAAATTGTAATTTTTCCAAAGTATGATTAATGGATTGATTTGAATAATGTAATAATTAAATAAGTGAAATTTTCTAGTATATATCAAGAAAAACAAAGTCCGGACCTAAACCGAGGGAAGAACAAGGTTCTGGACTAAATTGAACTAATTGTCCATATTTTGTACCGAGGTAAGTTTGTGTGTAATTGATACAACATTTTATTATGTATTTAACACTTAATGTTGCATGAATTGTATATTTGTCTTTGTGAATATTACTGATATTGTTCGACAAAGATTTGAGGTGATGAAAGCCGGTTGAATCTTAGAAATACTTAAGGTATAAATATCATGACATTGGATTAATAAGATCCCGTATAAGACCAAATCTGGGATATAGCATCAGCATCGATTTGTGATCCCATGTAAGACCATGTCTGGGACATGGCTTTTGCTTCGTTATGTGATCCCATGTAAGACCATGTCCGGGACATGGCATTGGCATCGATGTGAGACATCATGTAAGACCATAGATAGGCTATCGGCTTCGATATGTGTGATCCCATGTAAGAACATGTCTGGGATATGGCATTAGCATCGATATGTGGTCCTATGTAAGACCATATCCGGGATATGGCATTGGCACCCTACTGTGTGTACATGATTTCCTGAGTATCCCTTACTTTTCCAAGTGGTTCAACGGGTAGTCCAAGGACTTGTCAAAGAAATGACGAGGTATGATTATATTGAAAGGGTATAAGTATGTACGCCAAACTCGTAGTTATTGAGAATACGAAATGATAAAACTTTGGTAAGATGAGAATGAAGGAATTATGACCTTGATTTCTATTGAATATCATGTAAATCGAAGGAGATAGATTATGACTACAATGATCGTTGAGGATGAGATGAATTAAATTATGTTATGTATGTGTATGAAAATGCATATTTTTATTGCTTATTAATTACATGCAAGCTTACAAAACTTTGTGCTTACTCTCTCTCTTTTCCATTTTCTTATAGTATCGTCAAGCTAGCTTGGGGATCAAAGGGCGTCGGAGGCTCGGTCACACTATCAATTGGATCTTTTGGGTATAGTTAGTCTCATTATTTTGAGTATAACATGTATAGGAAACTTGGTTATTTTGTTATGTGTCATACTGGTTAGCCAAAGGTGTTGGCTTATGATAATGTTACAATTATTTTGTATATGGCCATGAGAGATGGCCCATATTGACTATTGGGTTGTAACCCTAATTAATTATGCATGCATGCAAGTGTGTTTATGCTTAATGTGGTTGTAGATGATGAGTGTGATGAATAACATATATGCTTGATGGATAGTTGTGATCAATAGGGTGACCATATCCATAGACTAAATGAATAATTTGGAACTGGGTTAATAATGTTGATTGAATATGAAATTGATGTGAAAAGCTTTAAAGAAATATGTTAAGTTTAGTATCTGTTATATGCCGTTATAGATATAATTTAACCATGAATGTGAATGCTTGAGTATCCAAAGGTGCCATGTTGCATGCCATGAAGTGCGTTTAAGTATGTGAGTGCATAGGGGTGACTAATGGCTTGGAAAATAGCCTAAAATTTGTCAACACAGTTAGGCACATGGGCGTGTGTCTAGGCAGTGTGTGACACACGGTCCATCCCATGGCCGTGTGATCCGACCGTGTGTCTCTTGCACCTTAATTAATGCAAAACAGAATGTCCAGTAGTAAACACATGGGCAGAGACACGGCCTTGTGTCTCGGCCATGTGAGAAAGACAGCCATAGACATGGCCGTGTGCCCAGGCCGTGTGAAGTCTGCACCTATTTTATGGAAATTTATGAATTTTAATTGCCCACACGGCCTAAGCACACGAACAGAGAGTTCCACGGGCTAGGGACACGGGCGTGTCCCAAGCTACACGGGCATGTGTGATCACACGGCCCAATCATATGGGCGTGTGGCCCTCCAAAATTTGAAAATTTTTCTAAGTGTTGTAAAAGTTCCAAAAGTTTCTGGTTTAGTCCCGAATCTTTCCAGATGTATGTTTTGGGCCTCGTAGGCCCTTATAAGGGACGATATGCATGTGAATGAATAATTTTAAATTGAATGAAATTTTATGGCCCGGTTCTGTGTGTTTGATTATGTTTAAGATCGATAATATCTCGTACCCGGTTTCAGCATCGAATATGAGTGAAGGGTGTTACAATCCCGAATCAGTCTAACCTTATCTTTGGTCTCAGAAACCAACTTAGGACCCAAACCCAACGTTTGCCCAACTCAGTCCAACATAGCAGTGTACGACACTTACGACCATACAAAGCCTTGTAAGGTGCCATCTGAATGCTAGACTGGAAAATGTTATTATAGGCGAACTCAGCTAGGGGCAGATAATCCTCCCAACTACCTCGGATATCAATTACACAACTCCGAAGCATATCTTTTAGTATCTGAATCACCCTCTCAGATTGACCATCGGTCGAAAGATGGAACGTAGTACTGAAGCCCAGTTTCAAACCCAGAGTCTCGTGTAATTTATTCCAAAACCGAGGTGTGAAGCAAGGATACCTATCAGAAATTATCGAACCAGGAACCCCATATAGTCTTACAATATCAAAAATATACAGCTTCGCTAACTTCTGCACAAAAAATTTTGTCTGAACCGGAATAAAATGAGCAGACTTGATCAATCGATCCACGATGACCCAAACAGAATCCTTCTTAGTGGGTGTCAAGGGCAACCCACTAACGAAGTCTATCGTTTCTCATTCCCATTTCCATAAGGGAATCTTAACGGGTTGGAGCAAACCCGAAGGCAACTGGTGCTCAGCCTTAATTTGCTGACACGTTAGACAACAAGCAACAAAATCTGTAACCTCACATTTCAAACCCACCCACCAGTATAGTTCATGGAAATCCGATACTTCTTATTACCACCGGGATGCATAGCATAAGGGCTACTATGCACCTCCCCCAGAATTGACTGCCATAAATCAGAATCATTCGGCACACAGATCCGACCTCGAAAGTACAGAACACCATCATTGTTCAGCCCAAAATCTGAAGTACTGCCATTCTCAATCTAATGAAACCGCAAACCCAGAGACTCATCCCCTAACTGCTTATCTCAAATTTAATCAATCCAAGTTGGCTTAACTTGCAACTCGGCTAACAGACTCCCATCATCAAATAGACTAAGACGAGCGAACATCACCCTCAAATCAGATATTGCTCTACGACTTAGAGCATCGACCACCACATTGGCCTTTCCAGAATGATACTATATCATGCAGTCATAATCTTTGTGCAGCTCAATCCATCGTCATTGTCTAAGATTCAATTCCTTCTGAGTAAGGAGGTACTTGAGGCTCTTGTGATTAGTGTAGATAATACACCTTTCACTATACAGATAGTGCCTCCAGATTTTCAGCCCAAAAACCATAGCAGCTAACTCGATATCATGCGTCGGATAGTTCCCTTCATGTGTCTTAAGCTGACGGGACGCATAAGCCACAAATTTTCCATCTTGTATCGATACACATCCCAATCCAACGTGCGACGCATCACTGTATACCACAAAATCTTTTTCAGATTCAAGCTATATCAGAACAGGAGCCAGAGTTAAAACCGACTTGAGCTTCTCGAAGCTTGAATACAGTGCATCAGTCCAGACAAAAGGAACACCTTTGCACGAAAGCTTCGAAAACACTAAAGCCCCTCAGAACTGATCAAATAGATCGTCGATCCTCGAAAGTGGATACTTATTCTTCACCGTTAGTTTATTCAGTTTTCGGTAATCAATACACATCCTCATGGTCCCATCTTTTTTCTTAACAAACAAAACCGGTGCCCTTCACGGAGACACAATAGGGCAGATGAAACCACGATCCAGAAGCTCTTGAAAAGCTCTGTAAGCTCCTTCAATGCCATTCGGTAGGGGCGATGGACATCAGAGCTCTACCCAGTAGAAGCTTAATTCCAAACTCAATTTCTCAATTCAGAGGTAAACCCTATAACTCCTCAGGAAAGACATCCAAAAAATCCAGTACTATTCTGATATCCCCGACAGAAGAGTCCTTAGAAAAAGAAACAGTGACGTAAGCCAAATATACACCTCACATCCTTTCTGAACCAATTTTTCAGCCACAAGAGTAGAGATCACTAAGGACAGATAATCTCAGCGCTCACTGATCAAAACCACTTTTTTATCATCCTCAGTCCTCAGAATGACCCTCTTAGATGTGCAGTCCAAGCTACCACGATGCTCAACCAACCAGTTCATACCCAGAATTAAGTCAAACTCCCCAAACGGAAGCTCTATCAAATTTTCCAGAAAAATAACCCCTTGCACCACTAACGAAACATCCCTATAAAGATTATTAACCCGAATAGGCTACCCCAATAGACTCAATACTATGATCTCACTAAAAGTGCTCTTGATAGAAATTTCTAGATTTTTAGAAATAGAACTAGCTACATAAGAGTGTGTAGAACCTATGTCTATCAAAGCAGTATAAGGTAAATCAAAAATAAAGAACGTACTGGTGATAACATCAAGAGCATCTCTATCCTCTCGGCGTCGAGCAACATAACCAACGCAGGCTGCCTCGCCTCGATCTAACTAGCACCTCTGCCCGGTGCTCTCTGCCCACGTCCTATACCATTACCACCCCTAGGTGGTCCACGGCCCCTAGGTGGCTGCTGAACTGCCCTCTAAGGCTATACAAAACCCAGTCTCGAAGCTTGCATCTGATCAGCCCGCTGTGGACATTCTCTAATACGGTGCTCTAAAGATCCACACCTCAAACAAGCCCCTAACCTCGTCTAACACTCGCCCAGATTGCGCCTACCATAATCTCCACATGGCTGAATCCCACTAGGAGTAATAGGAACCCCCACTCTAATAGGCCCATCAAGTCTGGCCTTTTTCTTAGGCCTCTGAACAGAACTAGAGAGCTCAGAATCCCTTTTATTCTTGCCTCTCTTTCAGTCTCTATTTTGGCACTCCATGCACTTAACTTCTTCGGTGATCTTCGCCTTATCAACCAAAACCGCAAACTCTCGTTCCCTCTGTGAAGAAATCAATACCCTCAGGTTATCTTTCAAACTGTCCTCAAAGCAGACACATTTCTCATACTTAGATGCCACTATGCCTCAAGCGTAGCAACTCAACCTTAGAAACTCAGCCTCATACTCGGCCATTTATCTATCCTCTTGCTTGAGATTCATGAACTCACACCTACGAGCATCTACATAGCTCACCCCCACATATTTCCCCTAACAGGTAGTCTTAAAGAAATCCCAGTTCAGACGATCAGACTGAGTACCCTTCCCAACCGTCAACCACCACAAATATGTCTCGTCGCGAAGTAAAGAGATTGTACCCTTAAGTTTTTGTTTGGGAGTACAGTCTAAATCATTCACAATCCTCTCAGTGGCCTCCAACCAATACTCGGCCACTGTAGGGGTGACTCCAGTGACACCCCTAAACAGCTCAGCTCCATTCGACCGGAGTCATTTAGTTACCGACCGTCGGCCCCTAAATCCAAAATGAGGTCTAGCAACCCTCTCCAATATCCTCAGCATCGCTTGGGACAGTGCGTCTGTAACACCCCTCACCGAATTCTCATACAATTAGTCAATTCAAATACAATTCATTCATAACCAAACATATTGTCCCTAATACGCCCGTGTGCCAGACCGTGTGCTAGGCCGTGCCAAACCTCTAAGGTATACTAACTTAAGCCACATGGGCAAGCCACACACTCGTGTGTGAGGTCATGTGGAGTATACTGACTAGTTTTTAATTTCAACACCAAGGGACACACGGTCGTGCAACTTGATTGTGTGCCACACACGGTTGAGAAAAACGCCCGTGTGGACAAAAATAGGCTATTTACCAAGCCATTTTGCCACCAAAACTTGCTCAAACCTACACCAAACCAATTTGCACAACTCATAGCATATATAGGCATTCAAATCAACTAAATCAAGCCTAATTCATGCTAACTCAATATCATTATCCTCAATGCACACAAGTCACAAAATAGACCAATCCATTTATACCAAATTCACATATACATTTCAACTAATTAGACATTTCCAAACATGCATCATTATGCTCAAATTCACAAGCATACATCTTCTCAAATATCAACCATTTGACATCCATAATTCCTACTATCAATAAGCATCACAAAGCCTACCTCAATCACATAACATAGGCCATATGCACATATATATATACAACCAAACTAACCAAATTAAGCCAACTCACATGGCTATATATACAAACCAAACCTTAGACATTTACAAGCCAATTCAAATGGCTAAATTCATCATCAACTTATATAACAAAATGACCAAATTTCCTATACATGCCATATACTTAAAACATAGATTCAAAGGTACCAAAATGTTAGCTTGATAGTGTAATGAAGTCTCCGAAAATCCCCGAATCCGAGCTAGCTTTGAAATCACTATAAAGCATGGAAAAATAAACAAAGTAAGCTATAAAGCTTAGTAAGCTCGTATGAAAATCATAAGCAAAATTCACCATTTAGTTAATATTTAAAATATGCATATAACATACTACAAAATATGTATAACAATAATGTTAACATATATTCAATCATCTATTTAACCATAAACTCAATTCTTTCGTATGCTCAATACATATTCAGTTTCTATACATACCTCTACCGATACGTATCTATTCTCACCAATTCATATCCTCGATAAACCCATTGAACCATTTGGAATAAAATCGAATACTCAGGAATCTCGCCCAATAAGTGCCAATAATAATATAGTCGAAGTTATCTCAATAATCTTGCACAAGAAGTGCCAATATACATAGCTGAAGCTGCCTCAGTAATGCACACAAAGTGCCAATACATAGCCGAAGCTATCTCGATAACTATCCCTAATGACATTTCATTTGTATCCTAATCTATTCCTAAGGTTCAACCAGGATTTCCAATGCTGAGTCGTCGAAGAATATATCTGCAATGTCATATTCACAGTTTATGCAATATCAAAATATTTAAAATAGAATTATAATAAAAATTATTACATACGAACTTACCTCGAATGTAAAAACGACGACACGAGTCAACTAATCCGAAACATTGCTCTTTCCCTGATCTAAATCTATATTTCACCTTTCTTGATCTAAATATAACCAAAATTTACTTATTTAATTATCTCTTTATTCAATTTAGTCCAAAACTCACATTAAGGCACTTTTACACATTTACCCCTAATGTTTCTCATTTTTACAATTTAGTCATTATTTCATAAAATTACAAATTCATGCAATTTCACCCAAACCCATGATAGCCAAATTTTCCCAGTACTCATATTAGCCCATAATTTTCATTTATCTCACACTCTGACCATAAATTTTTAACATTTCTTAATTTAATCCCAAATTGAGCAATTTACTTAAAATCACTTAACAAAACTTGTATAATTCACATCAACCATTCAGAATCTATCAAGAAACCTCAAAACAAATATAGATTCAACAATGGAAAAACCTTAAACCTTTAACAGTTTTGCAAAATAGTCCCTGGGCTAGCTAGAGTAAGCTGCAACGATCTCAAAAACATAGAAATTACAAATTACTAAAAACCTAGTCAAAAGCACTTACATGCAAGCAATAGAAAGTGTCGAATGCTTCAAGCCCTAAAATGGTGTCTTTTGTTCTATAATTTCGATGGAATAACACTTGAAGAAGATGAGTGTTAATTTTTCTTTTATTTGTTTTAAGTTTATTATACTAATTACTATTTTAACCTTATAATATATAAACCTTAAAGCCATTAAAAGATGTCCATAAATGTCCACCCACTATAAAAATGGTCTAATTAACACTAAAGGACCTTAACTTTAATGTTCCATAGCTATTAGAAACCTTTAACTAATAGAACATAAATTTTACACTTTACGCGATTTAGTCCTTTTTATTGAATTAAACACTCAAACGATAAAATTTCTTAACGAAAATTTCACAAAATTAAACTATCATGCTGTAGACCTTAAAATAATAATAAAATGATTATTTTGACCTCAAATTTGTGGTCTCAAAACTAGTATTTTGATTTGACCAAAAACGGGCTATTACAGCGTCACCCCCAGCCGAATGACTTTGAGTGTAACACCCTTAACCTGTATCCATCGCCGGAACAGAGTTACGGAGCATTACTGAAACTTTTAGAACATTTACAAATAAATCATGTCAATCACTATTCTTTTTTCTGAGATTATTCATAACGTCCCTTAAATGAGCTACGAGCATTAGAATCAAGTCGGGACTTAGTCGTAGACTCTAAGAATTTTTCGCGATATTTCAAAAATTTTCTAAGTTACAGGGCTCACACGCCCGTCTAGTCCAAGGGACATACCTGTGTGACCTTGGGACACGCCCGTCCTACAGGCCGTGTTTGACCCCATGTAACTCTCTGACTTGTGCACACAGCTATGCCACGCGCCCGTGTATTAGGCCGTGTAGCATACACGGCTGAGACACATGCCCGTGTCCCTTCCCTTGTGATGAATTCTGAGCATTCTGTTTTATCGAATTTAAGATGCAAGGGACACATGGCCTAACCACACGCCCATATACCAAGCCATGTGTCACACACGGTCTAGACACACGCCCGTGTGGACAAAATAAAGTCATTCCTAGCTTCATTTCTCACCCAAAATCATACCAAATTCCTGCACCAAACTTACATCCAAATACCAGCCAATCCAAGAATTGAATTCAAGCAATTTATAACATCTAACATGATATATTGTTACATGCATTCATGCTTTTAACCTTACTTTTTATAAGCATACTCATTTAACCTTTCTCAATCAATCAATAATAAATACTTATGTTATCTCATTTTGTTATTCATATCTTCTCATGTCTGGATTGTCACCCATTGAATTTATTTGAAATAGTGATGGATACACAGGTAGTACACTCAAGGTGTACAAATTAGGATCTGTCAATTCATATTCAACGGTACCCATAAGGTACTATTTTAGATAGTACACTCTCGAGCCACACATGTATACAACAGGATTACCAGTCTAAGCTAAATCTTTTTTATGACATATGCTCTAAAGAACTTGATCTGGATTACCCGTCCGGGCTAAATCCAATCCATAACATGTGCTCGAGAGGACTTATATTAGGATTACCCTTTCGGGTTAAATCCTTTCTGTAATGAGGTCAGTAGGATTACTCGTCTGAGCTAAATCCCGTCAGCAACAAATGTAGGACCTTATTCATTTCGAGAAACCACATATCCATCGATTTTCTATTTATTCAACCTGTATTTAAACATTTTTCAAGCATTATCGGGCATGTGATTATTTCATACATCCATAACATTCATATAATTCAAATAAACACATTCCACATTCATTTCAAGTATAAAAATAACATTTTTATCATTTATCATTTTTTGGGCATTATCGTTGATCGGGCTTTGTCAGATACAATTTCAATGTCACACACACATATATATATATGATATTTATACAATTCACAACGCAACATTTAATTCAAGCATATAAAAATACATAAATTAGTTTCACGAACTTACCTCGACAAATGTATTCGTGTACGTAAAATCTAATAATCTGTCATTTTCTTCTTTTCCTCATTCTAGCTCCGAATTTGGTCTCTCCAGATCTATACGAGTAAATTTTACATCAATTTATCACATTTCATATTCAAGTGAACTCAATTTGCATCCTAGACAAAATTACCATATTGCCTCTAACTTTTCCATAACTTCTCATGTAGTCTCTAGGCTCGGAAAATAAAATTTATGCAATTTACTCCCTTTTCCAAGCCTAACCAAAATTTCAACTTAAAACTTACAGCACATATATCCTATAAAATTCAGAATTTTTCTTCAATTTTCACAAATTTACATTTTAGTCCCTAAATCATGTTTTCATCAAAAATCACTTTGTAAAAGCTGTTTATCTATCAACAACCATTCATTTTCTACCATAAATTTCAAATTTTTAGCATATACATCCATGAAATAATTTCCATACTTTGATAACTCTTCAAATTGATCCCCCAAATAGATAGATTAAGCTATCTCGGTTTCAAAAATATCAAAATTACTAAAAATGAGACAAGAAAACTTACCCAATTTGGCCAAGAAAGTTTCTTCTCTCTCTCCTAGGGTTTCCATGAAATATTTTGGGAAAGAAGACGATAAAAATAATTTTTATTTTTATTTAATTAATTTATCATCTTTAATAAATTTGATTTCCAATTTAGTCCTTAGCCATTTTTCTAATTTTCAATGGATGAATCATCCAAAAATATCTACTAACTTTTTATTAATGGTATAATTACCATATAAGGACCTTAAGTTTTGAATTCCATAGTTATTTAATCCTTCTAGCTACTAGAATTCAACTTTTGCATTTTATGCGATTTGGTCTTTTTTGTAATTCAACACATAATCGGTAAACTTTCTTATCAAAATTTTTACATGACATTTCTATCATATTACAAACCATAAAATGAAATCAAAAATAAATTTATTTTTCGGCTCGGATTTGTGGTCTCAAAACCACTTTTCGATTTCACCGAAATTGAGTTATTACATTGAGACCCAGTCTCAGTAGTAGGCAAAACCGGCGTCTCACTCGTATCTAAATTTGGCATATTGGCCAGATAGGAAGACTTAGCTCGAGCCCCCTACGGCCTCTACCACAACCACGAGTACCACATCCGCGAGTTCTATGAGCATTCATTGTATAATTCGAATTTATCTACATTATAAAGTTTTATGCATCAGTTCCAGTATTTATTAACAGATATTTTACGCATAAATTATCAAAAGTTCAGAGATGTTTTCAGAACTTTCAGTCTCTAACTATTTCAGTATAGTTTTAGAAAACTAACTACAGTGTTTTCAGAACAGTTCTATCTAAGTATAGAGAAACTTACAAGATCGGTGCCGGAGACACGATGTACCACATACTTTCTCAAATTATCCAAAATATTTGAAAACCAATTCTTTTTAAATCACAATTTTGAATCCAAAATTCACAGCCCGAGTTTTGCAACCTGGCTCTAATACCACTAAATGTAACACCCAAACCCGGCCTAGACGTTATGGCTGAATCCGGAGATGTCACAAAGAGTGGGTTTAGTAAACGGAGTCGTTTTGTAAAGTCATCTTAGTTTATATATGAGCCCAATATTTTATTTATTATGTTTTATTATTTTATTATTTATTTATTCCAAATTTTGGATATATTTTAAGTCTTTTAAATTATGTTAGAGTTTTATGTTTATTACTCAAATAATAAAGTTTAGTTTAAAATTACTTCTTGAATAGATTAATTAGAATTTCATTATACTTTAGAGTTTTATTTGAATGTAATTAGCTTGTAACACTCCAAACCTGGCCCAGACATTATGGTCGAATCTGGAGATGTCACAGAGAATAGGTTTAGTAAACGGAGTCGTTTCGTAAAGTCATCTCATTTTATTAACTCATATACCTTATAACCATTCTCGAAAATGTATATTAATTGGTTTATTTGCCAAAACTTATTTTACAGCGGAAGTTTAACAAACCTGCTTCATTTTAGAAATTTGATTCGTATTCTTAGAAAAATCTCTTTTTACGTGAAAACCGTCGATCTCATAAAATATTTTATCAAAGCATGCAAATTATCAAGAAACCAAAAATCAACCAATAAAAAAATCATAAAGTCCAGAGAGTCCCAAAAATTACAAACTCTCGAATGAAAACCAAAATCATAAGTAAAGCCATAAATTGCCAAGTTTAAACTGTTTACGGTCGAGTGGTCGCTGCTGAGTCTTCGCCACACCAATCTGCCTAAGTCTAAGGATTTCCTGAAAAGAACAGATAAACAGATGTGAGTTTTCGTAAACTCAATGTGTAACCCAACAGAATTAGACAAGCAAAACATACAGAATCATACACACAGTCAAATGCAGTCTCAGATTCAAATTCAAATTCAGATTCAGATAGCAAAAACAAATATGCAAAATCCTACCCCATCCTCTAAACACCAACTCTGACCATCCCATCACACCATGTGGGGTTAAAAACACCCACCCATCCCTACACACCATATCGTGTTATTACGACACATATAAGATAATATGCAGCCAAGCTACTAGAATATAGGCGATATTGCCATACAGATCACTTCCTCCACATATACCAATCCCACCCCAAAACAGTTACAGAAATCAGATACAGAATTTACAGATTAGGCATTTCAACATGCTTATATACAAATATCAGATATACATATAACCGATCAAAAAGACATGCTTAATAGAGTCCTACTCAGAGCATATGATCTGATTACCAGTTCACTTAAATTAGGATTTGGTTAGCCCTTATCGACCCTACGGTAGGCCCTAGTCAATCTAAACGGCCCTTACAAACCTAGGGAAAATTTTAGAAAAATAGGCCCACATGCTCGTGTGACATACCTATGTGGGCCCACACGCCTAGATTGGCCTTGCCCGTGTGGCCGACACGGTCTGGCACAAAAAACCACACGCCCATCTTGGCCTAGCCCGTGTGGCTCACACGGTCACACTCCAGCCACCACACGGACGTGTCTTGTGCACGACCATGCCTTCGTCAATCACATGGCTGTGTCTTGCACATGGCCAACCACACTGGCGACCACACGCTCGTGTAGCGTCGACAGAACAATTTCTTAGCATTTGTTAAAGCCTTGTTTTCTGCGTTTCGGGTACACACCTGGTACTTTTTTTATGCAAAAATAACCCCGAGCCTCCTGAATCCTAAAATAGAATACCCAACAACGAATTTAGCAATCAATTCACAAACCCCACAAAACTAAACCGAGTAAACACACTCACTTACTGCCAACACACCCGTTCACTCACACAAATTAGACTGTTGAAAAGAAACTATTACTTCACCGACTTCTCCGATTACACGAACTAAAGATTCGCAACGCCCGAAAGCGAGGATTAGTGACACAACAAAGTACGAAATGAAGGGTTTAGTTTCTGACAAAGAGTAGAGAAAACAAAAATAACGATAATAGGGATTTTGTTTGGAGGAACAAGAACATCAAAAACACAGAGAGAATTTTGGGAAAAATAAAAATTAAAATGAAAAATAAAAATAAAATAAAACTAATTAGATATCTCCCAACTTCCCACTAACACCTCAATCTCAACCACTTCAAAATTTAAACTCTACCGAAACTCTCTTAGCCAACTGAACAAAAATATAACATCCACACTCACGTAGGGATTCGAACACAATACCTCTAACACACTAACCCCCTTACCACTTGAACCAGCAGGCTCATTCTAATATGGATTAAAAAACAATTTCATATAAGCCCACTCAATAAGGGTAAGGCTTGGATTAAGAAAAATAAAAAAATTTACCAAAGGTGAGACTTGAACCCGAAACTTCACACACACCCCCAAAACATTTAACCACTGAAGCAGATACACAGTCGTGTCAAATGTTTACATAAACAAAAATAAATTATTCAGGGTGTTACATAACTAACCTATATAAAGGCCTCTTCCTTGTTCATTAGATATATAATTATTTTCATTAATCAAATTTTCAACTCTGAGAGTTAGTTTCTTTGTGCAAGATTTTTTTCTTGTGATTTTTAGTAGTTTTCTTCTCGATTTTCTTGAAGAAGTCATGAGAATTCATTCCTCATACTTCAATTTGTCGAGAAATCTTTCTTGGAGGGTTGTTAAGAACCATTAATTGAGTTTGTTTGGATTTATATCTCAAAGGGTCTAATTGGGCACTTATTCATCTATCCATCGGTTTACTTGTTCCATATTCCAATTTGTTTTTTTTTTTTGTTTATTTATCATTTATTCTTTGTTCTCAAATTTCTTCTTTTATTGTTTTCTTTTCTTTATTTTTGAAAATTTTTTATTTCTTTTTTATAGATTAGATCTAAATCCTTCTTTCTCGAGTCGAACAAATGGAGTACAATCTTCTTTCGCTTTCTATCCCCCCTTATCATCTTCTTCATATGTTTCATAAATCGGGCCAGTTCAAGTGGATTAAATAAGTTCCATTTGATCAGTTGACCTCCATGGGATAGTTTGTGTGCATTAATCACAGGGTTTGATTCGTGACCCATGACACTATATAGAAAGTAGTACAAGGGAAAAATTGTAAATAAAAAAAACATAATTCTCAGAAAGATTATTGAACTAGAACAAATTGAAACAAGCACAAAAGAAGCATATTTCACTAATCAAATCATGTGATTAACAATAATAAAATTATTAAGAACCAATGTATAACCTTCAAGAAAAAAAATTAGTAGTGGTCAGTAAAAAAAATAGAAAAAACCATAAAAATAAAAAAAAAGGAAAATACGAGAGGAGCCCCTGAGTCTATTGCAGTAGGTAGCGATCCTCAACCTCTTTCTATTTCCATTTATTTTCATGTGCATGCATACATAAAATAGGGGAGAGCTCCAATGAAGGGCATTCATTGAATTAAGTCCTCGGTCAAAAGAAGCTTGGTGAACCCATGCATATCCCTCCTCCCCTCTTCCTTTCTTTTCCTTTCTTCCCCTTTTATTTCACAAATCTGGTGAACATAGAACCTAGATCGAAAAAAAGAACGAAAACTTTTTTAGCCTTTTTTATTTTTACTTTAAAGCGTTTTAATTTGAAACTAAAAAAAAAAAGAATTTTTCTAGTTTTTAGCCACCGTATCAAGTGCTCTATCGCCGAAAACCGAAGAACCTCGGGTTCTCCTATGGTGGAGCAAGCTGAGAGAGAAGAGAGAAAACAGACAAAATCTGATTTTTCAAAAAAAAAAAAAAGGAATGTTTTCTTCTATTTTTTGGCTTGTATAGCAGGGGTGATGGGAAATTTGCAACCCAATTCCTCTCTGTGCCTGAGTTTAGCTTTCTAGTAGGGGTGTTCAAATGGTTAATCATTCGGTTAACCAAACTGAACTACTATTAACCGAATTAATCAAACTGTATAATCATTTAATTGTTAATTAAATCAAAATTTTTTTTTAAAAATTAATCGAACTGAAATATTTCAATTAATTCGGTCGATTAACCGAATTTATCGAAATTTATATTTTTTTTTTGTTAAAACAAGTATAAAACATATAAAAAAATACATTGATAATGTTTATTTGTCTTGAAAGTTAACCGAATTAAAGAAATTAATCAAAATTTTGAGTCTTGAGACATTACATAATTAAAAACACTACATAAGTCTTTAAATTAACACATAGTTAAAATGTAATAGTCTTTAATATTCTTCATTTGCATCCATTTCTTCTCTCCAAAAGATCTCCATTTACATTATACCTACAAAATATGTACAAAAAAATGAGCATATAATAGTAATTTATGCATTTTAAAAAAAACAAATAATAAAAAAGGAATTGATTGTAAATTAACAAGAATAAGATAGCAAGCATACCCTTCAACTCACGAAAGCTCATGAATTTAGGGTATGCTTTGATGCATTCCAAGAAAAGTAAAAACATTGAAATGATTAAATAATTTAATGTAGAAGTGATGTTGTAAAAAAATTGAAACTATTAAATTAAAAATAAATATACCATTT
Organism: Gossypium anomalum; assembly: GCA_025698475.1. Lineage (NCBI taxonomy): Eukaryota > Viridiplantae > Streptophyta > Magnoliopsida > Malvales > Malvaceae > Gossypium > Gossypium anomalum. Next base: position 50,946,095 of record CM046963.1, read on the forward strand.
TCAATATTGTCAAACTCTTGGATTTGTTTTTCAATCTTCTTGATGTCTTCTTTTTTATGATGATTTTTTAATCCAATCTTAAGTACACATAAGACCTTGTACAATTTTAGGAGTTAAAGAACCCTAAATTTATCAAGCACACTCTCATCGGTGCTAAATGCAGACTTTGAAGCAACTGTAGAAACCAATATAGCTAAAACATCTCTGACCATATTTGAAAGAGTGGGAAATCTAGGGTTATTCACTTTCCACCACAATAAAATATTAAAATCTTCAACAAAATTCTCATTAGCCTCAGCTAGATATTTATCTAATTTAGATTATTTGTCCTCACCGCCATTTTTTAACTCACGCTTTTTATACAAAGCTTGCATACACCTTTTCATTTTTTTTTTTGTTGTGGTTCATTGAGGGAAATATGTGTTGCCACACTCGATTGACTGTAAGCACTATGAAGTGGAGGCTTATACTCATCAAATAATTCATAGAAAACTTATTTAAACTTTTGCATCATTTTACAAGTTTTTTTAGCATTAGACATTTCACTAACTGCAAATTTAAGATACTTCATTTTTTGTCTAGGATCTAAAACACAAACAACAAACACAAGGAAATTCATCTTACCAATATCACCCCAATACTTATCGTACTTTTCTTTCATCTTCATGGCCATAACATTAAAATCTACATCAATATTTGACTGAGCATATCGTAAAAAGGATATCAATTTCAGAAAACTCTTCAAAAAAATTATTGGATGTGTATTATAAAGTGTCAGAAACACGCAAAGTGACTTCATAAAAGTGTTCCAAGAAATCCATCAAGTTTCAAACACTTGCCCAATTGTCCATACTAGGCCAACCCTCCGCCCTTTAAAGTTTAGCCCTAAAGTTTGTATCTTGCTCCTCAAATAAATCGAAAGCTCTCTCAAAATTCTAAGCAGTGTCTAAAATTAAGTAGGTTGAGTTCCACCTAGTACAAACATCAAGACATAAGATCTTCTGGCACTCTATCTTTTCCACCACAACACACTCCTTAAACTTTTGTAATCTAGCTAGAGATTATCTCACATATCTAATAGCTCCCTAACACATTTAAAAAATTTATTCATTTACTTTAAGCCTTCAACAACAATCAAATTCACAATATGTGTCATGCATCTCATGTGAAGATATTTACCATTTTGAGCTAAACCCCCTCGAGGGATAAATTTCTTTCTCAAATAACCAATAGCAACATCATTTGAACATGCATTATCAATAGTGACAATAAACAACTTATCAATCCCCCAATTCAACAAGCATTTCTCAATCATCATCCCAATGAACTCACCCTTATGATTAGAAATTGGAAAAAAAGTTTAAAATATTTTTATTAAATTTTCAATGTTTATTAATAAAGTGAGTAGTGATACAAAAATAATTAACTCTTTGCAAAGAAGTTCGTGTGTCAGTAGTTAAGCAAACTCTAGAACAAGAACTTTTCAAAAGTTATTTTATCTTGGCCTTTCTTAAAGCTTTCACTTTTAACAAACTTGAAAAGCAATTCACCAATCACAATCATTTGTGCCAACCCTTTCCTACATACTTCTTGATTAAATCTCCAAGTTGAAAGATGTTCTTTGCCCCTTCAACTCCCTTAATAGGTAAAACTAGTTGTCATTGGCTAGTGTCAACAATTTTACTAGGATTTTTCTTACATGAATTGATATGATATTTCAATGACCCCGTACCATTGTTTTCCCATCACAACAAAATTCATTTCCACAATAATTACATTTAGCCTTACTTGAACCCTCACTATTAATAATCTTAGTGAAGTGAGACAAAACTTCTAACCTTAGAGGGATGGCTTTTTTTGTCCCAGCGGTCCCCTTTGTTTGGATTGAAGCTTCACCTACCGAATTTCCAAAACTTGTTGAAGTAAGACTAGGAGGTGTAACACTACCCTCAATAGATGTTGGTTCGGTGGACATTCTACAACATATATACATTTTAATATGGTTTCCAATAGTTTAATTCAATCCATAAAAAAAGAAATAAATCTAGTAAGGTTTACAAAAATTATCATATTTATATTGTTTCAACAGTAACTAACATAAATATAACAAAATTTAAATAGTGTTTCAACAACTAACATAAATACCACTAAAACATGACAAGATTTGCAAAACTTATCATATTCATAGTGTTTTAAATGTAAGGGTTATGTTTATTTATTAAAGACACTTTGTTTTTGTTATAAAGATCTTTGTCCCGCGAAAGGTAAAATTATGTTTAAGTGTTGTTCCTGCAAGCTCAACAAGACTCCCCAATAAGTTGCTTCTTTACCATAAATAAAATTACAGGTTAAGCTAAGCAAATTGTTTTTAATAAATATTGAAATCTTGTATAATATAGTGGATGTGTTAACTATATTTTCTAGAATACATTATGGTCATTATTCAAGCGATTTCAATTAGCAAATAAATATATTTTGTTATTTTTCCCTCAAAAAAAATATATTCAATAACTTTTAAGTGATGGAATTTCCTTTGCCTCATCCATTAAACTTTTACCTTTATTTCGAAAAAAAATCTTAATATTTATTATAAATTAAAAAAAAGCACCTCGACTATCTAATCCATTTCTCCCTCAACTTATTGAACATAAACCAAATCACAAAGTAACAAAATGAATCAACAAATATCTATAAACAATAAAAAGAAAAAGAACCAAACACATTATAATAACATTAAAATGCAACAAATAACATCTAATTTATAATAAATAAAAACACTCATAAATAGAGATCACCACAATATAAGAATAATATAAACGAACATTAAATTTAACTTTGAAATTATGATGTTAAACACTTCCAACAATCCCTCCAACACAAAAAAAATGATCAGTAGTCTACAATATTTTAAAAAATAATATAAAAAAAGCAAAACCAAAACCCAAAATGATAATGAATTTAGCTTCCATTGTACTCTGAAGAATCCATGTATAAACAGCAAAATTATACATCTAAAGTACTCAAATAATTAAAATGTTCTAACAAAGACATACACAGTAAGTTATTGATCACAAATTGAAACCAATTGACAACCAAAAGGAAAACTGACCTTTAAAATGCTTGCTAATAGAAAAGAAAGTGCCAATCAAATATCTGCATTAATATCAATTTAAGAATTGAAACATACTGCCAACAAAGAAAACTTCAAATCTAACTCCTTAGTCAATCTTCCCCTAGTTTATGCTGGCCAACTTGTAATAAACTTTAAGGTCCCCTATCTAGAAGAAGGAGTAAACACATGATATGGTGTAATGATACTGATTTTGGTGATGAATTGTTAAGGGCTTATTTGGAAGAAGTGATGGAGAGGAGATGAATGGAGAAATAGTCATTATAAACAATCTCAAAGTTAAAGTTATCGTGTGGCTTATGTGTGCTTTTATCTACTTCAAACTTAAAAGTCGATGGGTCCTCCATAACAAGAGCTTTGTGGCTATGGTTGTTGGGCTTTGTTTTATATAAATATTAAAAAAAATGTCTTAATCTACTACACTTTGATCCACAAACTATTTTTCTAATTAATTGAACTATTTTATCTAACAATCATCACTCGGGCTTCCATCTCCACCACCACTCACATACCTCATTCATACAAATAGACAATAACTAATAAACACTATGAAGAAAGAAAAAGAAAGAAACATAAAAAGAGAGAAAAAAATGCCTCTTTCGTTCATACTCAAACCTTCAAAGTAGAAGCAAAACAAGAACTAGATGAGAAAAATAAAAATAAAAAAGAGAGTAAGAGGAATTGGATTTTGCTACTAATTAAGAACAAGTTTCATTTCTTACCTAACAAGTTTTTTAATGATAGCAGACGAACATCGAACAATGATGGTGACTTGGTGAATGCCGGATGGTGGTGACTGGTGGTGAGCATGTTGTTGATGTTGCGCTGTCGACACTAGGGATTTTGGGAGATTTCAAAAGAATTTCAATTTTAGGAGATCAGAAACCAGAATAGGGTTAGGGTCTTAGGGATTTTCGATTTTTTTTTAGGTTTTTTTTATTAAATTATTTTTAGTTTTTAGGATTAGGTTGGGTTTATATTGGCTAGTGGGTGGGCTACTGATTGGGGTCTGGGTGGGTAGTGGGCTAATAGTCTAATACATATAATATATAACATTATTTATTAAGTTTGATTAATTATCCAATTTCAAATTGAATTAACCGTTAATTGAAATTCTAAAAAATCTTTAATCGACCTCCAACCGAATTAGATTAGTTAATTAGCTGATTAATCAAATTAGATCGATTCAGTCGATTAATTCAGTTTCAACCGAAGTTTAAACACCCTTACTTTTTAGGGCTTCCACCTTTTGATTTTCAAACATTAGTCCTTACGATTTCGAAGGTCAAGTCAATTTAATCATGATTTTTTTAATATTTATTTTTCAAAGACACTTATCAACCCTCATACTTTGCTTGTGGAGTCTTAAAACTCTATTGACAGTAATCCAAATATTTTCCCTTATAAATATTATCATTTTTATTTTTTTAAAGATTTTTTTAGTTTTGACTATAAGAACTTTTAATATTTTATATTTTAGTATTTTTTTCTCTAAATAATAGGTTTTAATATTTTTAAAATTTTAAGTTTTTAAATATTAGATTTTTTAAGTTTGTTTAGATTATTTGGTTTTTACTATTAGAATTTTCAATATTTTAGATTTCAAGATCTTTTTCTAAATAATAAGTTGTTAACATTTTCTAGATTTTAGGTTTATAAACCTTAGATTTTTTAGCTTTAGATTCTTAATTTTGATTTTTCAAGATTTTTAAGTTTGTAAATAGTAAATTTTAGATTTTAAGACTTCTTTGATTTTTGTAATTCTTAATTACTATAATTTTTATATTTTAGATAATTTTTAAGTTTTTTATTTTATTTATAAGCCTTAAATTTTTTAGATTTTATACTTTAGGTCCCAAGTATTAGATTTTGTGACTTTTGGAACCTAGATTCTAGATTTTAAGGACTTTAGATTATTTTTATCTGATTTTTAGATTTCGAATTTTTTTTCATTTTATTTTGAGTTAGAGGTTTGAATCTAGGGTATTAGCCTAGCATTTTAAAACTTCTTCGATTTAAAGTGTTCTTAATTTTAGAATATTTGGAGTCATTTTTAATTAATTAGGCATAAACTCTAATTATCAAATCAAGTAGAAAATTCTTTAAACAAGTGTTGTAGGGGTGCTTTTACCTTCCTTATACGTAAGTGTACTCTCGAACTCGTATGTGGTAATGAGACCAAGTCTTAGGTTTTTATAGGATTTTTTTTCATGAGTAGTCTAAAAAAACTTTAGGAAATAGGTAAGTAAACGACCTAGCCCAAATTAGTTATTAGTGACTCTACTTCCAATGGTTTTGGATTTCCTTATGTCTAGCTTTTTAGATCCTTATACCCTAACTCAGTTACGACATTCATGAATAACTCAAAAAATATAAATTCAAATTTTTGATTTTTTTTTCAAAACCACTTCACATCACGCCATGCTATACGAATGAGATCCCTCGCCAAAACCCTTAATGTTAAGGGATATAATTTTATAGCCTCCCATTCGATTAAGGGGAAATTGTTGTACATGCTTTGCTAGGAGATCTCTTTGTCAATACTTGATAAACTAAGCTTTATTTGATAAAAGTTTTTGAATATAAGCTAAATTTGACAAAATAATTTTTAAATTTGAATTCTAAGAAATAAAATTTTTAATACTTATAAAAAAACTCTTAGAAAATTTTGAAACAATTTTAAAATCAAGTGAAAATGTTTTTAACCAAGTCAAAATGATCTCAATTAGGTTAAAATTATTTTAACACATCAAAATGATTTTCCAACAAGTCAGAACTGCTCCAGGCCAAAAAGTATCGATACCATTTGGCCAAGTATCGATAATTTTTAAAAATAATCGATACCCTTAGTAAAATTGAGACCAAAAAGGCATTCTGTCAAAACTTTAAAAATTATTGATACCTTATTTTCAATATCAACACTTTTTGAAAATAATCGATACATTTCTTAAAATGATACCAAACTTGTAGTTTGTTTCTCATAAACCCTACAAGGTATCGATCCTGTATCAATACCTATGGAAGGAAGTATCGATAAAATATTTTTGAAGTATCAATTTTTTTCATTCCAACGGTCACTGAATTTGCATTTATGACCAAAAAAAAATATCAATACCCTTTTTGGAGGTATCAATACTTAAAGTTGCAAGTGAAATAAATGATCTAGTTTTACATCCCCAACGCCCATATTAACTTCTCCAACATCCTCAACGGCTGGAAATCTATTAGGGGTATAAATACCATCTTTTAAAGTCCTACAATATCCAAGAAAAGCACTTCAAGCAAAAATCATCAACCAAACAATCTTAGAGCTTAAATTTTCATATTCTTCTTACATACACTTGTAAGCTTTATCTCATTCATTTTGCTCAAGTGTATTTCATTGTATTTGTGCTTCAATTTGCAAAGAAAATTTTCTTGTAAGGATTGTTTCTTTGTTTGTTCTTTTGTATCTCTTTGAGAGGTTTTGAAACTTAAGGTTTGGGTTAGAAATCTTAAGGAGTTGTAAGGTTAAACCTTGTCCTCAAAGGTTGAACAAATTAGTGAATTTGGGATAAATACTTAGTGGTGGAAAGCTAAGGTAGTGGAGTAGGCAATTGGGGCCTAACCACTCTTAATTCTTTGTGTTCTTTATTTCATTCTTTCCTTTGCTTTCACCAAAATTTTTAAAAGCCAATTTAGCCCACTCTTGGGCATTTTCGTTTTACTTCATCGAGCTTTCAATTGGTATCAGAGCTAGATCTTTAGAGAAAATTTTATCACTAATAGAGAAGATCCTCAAGGTTTTCTAGATAGAAGCTCAAGTCAAGAACTCTCCTACATGACATTAGAGTAAAATTTCACTATATTGGGAGAAAGGCATTCCACCATGAGGCCTCCTATATTCAATGGCACAAATTACTCATATTGGAGAACAAGAATGAAGCTATTCATCCAAGCCAATGACTATGAAGTTTGGGGGATAGTTACTAATGGGTCATCCATCCCAATAAAGAGGTTCAAAGGTGTTGTTGTCCCAAAGGATGAGAATAAATGGGATGAAAATGACATCAATAAGGTGCAATTAAATGTAAAGGCTGTGACACCCTATTTTGTGCTCTTGGTCCCAATGAGTACAACAGAGTCTCTTTATGTGACAATGCAAAAGAAATATGAGACAAACTTGAAGTCACCCATGAAGGGACAAATAGAGTTAAGGAGCCCAAGATAAGTCTTCTCACCCTTGATTATGAATTGTTTAAAACAAAACTGAAAGAAGGAATCAATGAGATGTCCGATCACTTCACTCATATTATCAATGGTCTCAAAGCTCTTGGGAAGACATATCCAAACAAAGAGATGGTAAAGAAGATGTTAAATAGTCACCTAACATCTTGGGAACCTAAAATGATGACAATAGAAGAGTCAAAGGATCTCAACTCGCTCTCCCTTAATGAGCTCATTGGTTCTTTGTTGACATATGAGATGAAGATCAACTATAATGTAAAGGAAATCAAGAAGTTCCAAAGAAAGTAGGAGTTGCATTCAAATCAAAAACTTGTGAGAAGAATTAAGATTATAGCAATGATGATGAAGAAATGGCAATGTTTGCAAAAAGATTCAAGAGATTCATGAGTTCCAACAAAGGAAGACAATTCCAAAATAAGGAAAGACTCAAGAATGAATCTATTAAAGAGAAGAACCCTATCATATGATATGAGTGTAAGAAGTTGGGACACATCATATTTGAGTGTCCTTAATGGAAGAAAAGAGGGTCAAGCATACAAAAGCTTAAGGCTCATGTTGCTACTTGGACTGTTGAGGATTCATCGAATAATGAAGATCAAGAAGTAGCCAATCTTTGCCTTATGGTCATAAATGATATTAAGGTAACTTCTAACTCATCTACCTTAAATGATTATTCTTTTGATGAGTTGCAAGATGCCTATGATGAATTATGTTTAGAATTTGAAGTCATGATGTTAAAACATGAGAAAAATGTTTCAAAATTGAGAAATGAAAATGACTTACTTTCTAAAACCAATCATGAACTTGAAGAAAAAGTAAACAAAATGAAAGAAATTATTAATGACTTTGAAAAGAAAAATTTAGACTTGCATAATTTACTTTCGAAAGCTCATAAGGATCATCAAAAGCAACTTGAGTTGCTTAAGAGTGAAAAAGCTCATTCTAACAAATTTTTAGAAAAACGTGAAAATTCAAAACAAAACTTTGTTAAAAATAACTATAATTTCTATAAACATAGAGGTCCCCAAAATTTTTATAAGAGAAAAATCATTAAAAAATGTATGGGTCCCTAAATGACTCATAACTTCTCAAGATAGGAGCTTGATTTCAAAATGGGTACCCAAATGGACTAAAATTATAGGAACAAATGCTTATGGGCCCAAAAGAATTTGGGTACCAAAATCAAATCTTAATTCTATGTTTGTGGGAAAAGGAGCATTGCCTTAAGGTGGGTTACTCAAAGAAAAACTTATGGTACCTCGATAGTGGATGCTCAAGACACATGACCGGTGACAAGAGTCACTTTATCAATTTGAAGCCAAATAGTGGAAGAGAAGTTACATTTGGTGAGAACTTTACAAAACAAATTGAAGGAATAAGCTTCATTAGTAAAAACTCTTCTATCATAATTGAAAATGTCTTGTATGTCAACGGTCTTAAGCATAATCTTTTAAGTATCAGTCAATTATATGATAAAGGTTTCAATGTTACATTTGAGTCTAAAGGTTTTATTGACATTGCATATAATAAGATTATGTTTGTAGGACATAAGATAGAAATATATATAGTGCATTTAGATGATATGCATAACTCTAGCTTACGTCTTATTGCTAAAAATAAAAATAGCTCTTTGTTATGACATAGAAAATTAGGACATGATAACATGAGCATATTGCATAAATTAGTTAAAAATGACTTAGTAAGAGGATTACCCAAAATTGACTTTGATGTGAATAATGTTTGCAATGCTTGTATTAAGGGTAAATATAAAAGAGTTTCTTTTAAACCTATTAATGATGTATCAACTAGTAGAGTTCTTCAACTAATTCATATAGACTTGTTTGGTCCAATTCGGACATCTAGCTTGGGTGGAAAATAATATGCTTTTTTGCTTGTTGATGACTATTCTAGATTTACTTGGGTTCTTTTCTTAATTACTAAAGACAAAGCTTTAGAAAAATTCATCACATTTTTAAAAATGAACCAAAACGAAAAAGGTTACTCTATCACTAGTATTAAAAGTGATCATGGAACCGAATTTCAAAATCTTGGTTTTGAAAATTTTTGCAACTCAAATGGAATTAGCCATAATTTTTCTGCACCTAGAACCCCTCAACAAAATGGAGTTATTGAGAGGAAAAATAGAACTTTAGAAAAAATGGCTAGAACCATGCTTTGTGAAAATAATTTACAAAAATATTTTTGGGTGGAAGCAATAAACACAACTTGCTATGTGATTAATAAAGTAATGATTATGTCTATTTTAAAGAAAACTTCATATGAACTTTTCAAAAACAAAAAAGCCTAACATTAGCTATTTTCATCCCTTTGGATGCAAATTTTTTTCTTAAACAATGAAAAAGATAATCTTGGTAAATTTGATGCAAAAAGTGATGAAGGAATTTTTCTTGGAAAGCTTATTGAGTCTTTAACAAAAGAACTTTAGTAGTACAAGAGTCTATACATGTTATTTTTTTATGATGATGCAGAATTTTTTAATAAAGAGGATCAATCATCAAATGACAAAATTCAAGAACAAATAAAAGATACTTTAGAAGGACTTTCAATCGAGGAAAAAGAAATCACTCATCCAAGAGAGTTCAACTATGTAAAGGATGCTATGGTTTTGGGAGATCCTTCCCAATGGGTAATCACTAGATCTTCTCTTAGAAATACTTGTAAGTATGTTGCATTTATCTCATGCATTGAGCCTAAAAATATCAAAGAAGCATTAAATGATAAATATTGGATATTGGCTATGCAAAAAGAGTTAAATCAATTTAAGAGAAGTGAAGTTTGGGCCCTAGTTCATAGGCCTAATGATAAATCTACTATAGGTATTAAATGGGTTTTTAGGAACAAACTAGATGAGAATGGTAACATAGTGAGGAATAAGGCTAGACTTGTTGCTTCAGGTTACACTCAAGAGGAATGAATAGATTATAATGAAACATATGCTGCCATAGCTAGGATTGGAAGCCATTAGAATGCTCTTAGATTTTGCATGCTTTAATAATTTTAAACTTTATCAAATTGATGTAAAAAGTGCTTTTCTAAATGGTTTTATAAATGAAGAAGTGTATGTTGAACAACCACCCGGTTTTGAAGATTCAAAATTTCCAAACCATGTTTTCAAACTTTCAAAAGCTTTGTATGGTTTGAATCAAGCTCCTAGAGCTTGGTATGAAAGATGATCAAATTTTCTTATTGAAAAAAAATTTTTGTAAAGGGAAGGTTGTTACAACACTTTTCATTAAAAGAAAAGATAAAGATTTATGAGTAGTTCAAATCTATGTTGATGATATTATTTTTGGTTCTACTAATGATATTCATTGTCAAGAATTTTCTAAGCTAATGTAAGGTGAGTTTGAGATGAGCATGATGGGAGAACTAAATTTCTTCTTAGGTTTCCAAATCAAGCAAAGAAAGAATGGTATCTTCACCAATCAAGCTAAGTACATAAGGGACATGCTCAAAAAGTTTGGGATGGACACTCTCAAACCACAAGCTACTCCAATAAGCTCTTTTAAAAAGTTTGACAAAGATGAGGAAGGTAAATGTGTTGATCTAAAATTATATAGGTCAATAATTGGTTCCTTGTTTTATCTTACCGCAAGTAGACCCAACATTATTTTAGTGTATGCTTGTGTGCTAGATATCAATCTTGTCCTAAGGAATCACATTTACAAGCCATTAAGAGAATCTTTAGATACTTAAAGATGTTCAAAGTTTAGGTCTTTAGTACTCTAGAGACTCGTCCTTTAGCTTGCATGCTTACTTGGATGCAGATTTTGGAGATTGCAAATTAGATAGGAAAAGCACCTCCAGTACTTGTCAATTTTTAGGCAACATGCTAATTTCATGGTTTTAAAAAAAAAAACAAAATAGTGTTGCATTGTCCACTACTGAAGCGGAATATATTTCAGCTGGTAGTTATTGTGCTCAAATTTTATGGATGAAACAACAACTTAAGGACTATGGAACTGATATAAATATTGTTCCTATCAAGTGTGACAATACTAATGCTATTTGTCTAACTAAAAATCTCATCCAACATTCTAGAACTAAGCACACTGGAATTAGACATCATTTCATTAGAGATCATGTCCAAAAGGGTGAAATAGTTCTAGAGTACGTAGACATCTTAAACCAATTAGCTTACATTTTCACAAAACCATTAGACAAAGAAATATTTTAGACACTTAAGGGAGAATTAGGTTTGTAACATCCCGAAATAAGGTTTAAACGGAATAGTGGTTGCGAAACCACAAATTTGAGGTAGAAAAATTTATTTTATTATTATTTTGAGGTTCATGATATGATTGCATGATTGTGTGAAAATTTCGTGATGAAATTCTATACATAAAGTGCTTAAGTTGAGATTAGGGACTAAATCGAATAATTTGCAAAACTTGCATTCTAGAAGTTTTTAGTATGAAATTGCTTTGGAATATTAATTAGGAGGGTTTAAATAACAATTTGACCAATTTCTAAGTTCATGAACAAAATAGGACATGGATGGAATTTTTGAAAGTTTAATAAGGAAGGGCATTTTGGTCATTTGGATATTAAATAAAATAAAAAGGGAAAAATAACACAAAATTATCATCTTCTTCATTAGCATGAAATTTCAAGGGTTCTTCATAGCTAGGGTTTGTTTCAAGCTTTCAAGATCCAAAATAAGTGATTCCAAGCCCCATTTTTAATGTTCTTTACATTTTCGGAGTCCCGGTAGCTCGATAAAGCTTATGCTAGCAATAATTTAAGTTAGGGTTCATATTTGGAAAAATACCCATAGGTGAAAAATGTTTATTTTGATGTTTTATGATAAAATATGAGGTCTTAGATTATGTTAGACAACTTGTGCTACTCGGTTTTAGGTAAAAACGAGTAAAAGGGCTTAATCGGTAAAAATACCTAATAGTCATAAGTATATCTTAGAGTGAGAATTTGATTTTGCTATAGAAGGAAAAACGATCAGATGTCATAATACATAAGAAAATAGGCTGAAGTTTAATTGTGAGATTTGGGGCAAAAGTGTAAATATGCAAAAGTTTAGGGGCAAAATGTAATTTTTCTAAAGTTTGAGTAAAGGAATTTTTGATAAATGTGAATATTAAATAAGTTAAATTTGCTATTATAGATCAAGAATAGCGAAATTCGAGGGAGTAGATCGGGAAAAGAAAAAGTAAAGGACTAAATTGTAAAGTTGAGTCACATTTTGTCTCGAGGTAAGTTTCTGATAAATAAATGCAATATTCTTTTATTTTACATTATTATTGTCAATTTCTAGCATTTATATACTTATTTTATGAGAATATTTAAAGTCGAATTAAAGGCGAAGTGATAGAGAAAATGCATTAGGAAGCCCCGTTTGAACCTTAGGAATGTTAGGATATTAGGGTTGTGAGATGAGAACAGTGAGAAATGAGCCATGTAAGTCCATATCAGATATATGGCTTTGGAGACAGGAATGAGCAATGTAAGCCCATATTAGATATATATATATATGGCATTGGAGACAGGAATAATTCATGTAAGTCCATGTCGAAGACATGGCATTGGCAGGATATTGATAGAGCGAGGAGCGACCCTAGTATCCTTAGTATTCCGAGTGGTTCAACGGGTCATTGTACATGTTAAATTACAGTGAATTATCAGCAAAAGGGAAGGTAGGTTATATTTATGAATAGTGAAAGGTCAGGTAAGAAAGAAGGTAAGTGAGTAAAGAAGAAGGTAGAAAATGAGAAGTAAAGAAAGTTTATGAGGCTAGGTGACATTATGTATAATTATTCATTATGTTGAATGTTGTAATTTATTTGCTTGTAAGCTTACTAAGCCTAGTGCTTACTCTCTTTATTTTCTTTTTCTTATATTTTTTATCAAGCCACTCGGGGATCGAAGGAAACGTCAGAGACCCGATCACACTTTCGAAGGAATCACATTGGTATAGTTAGACGTTTCGTTTTGTGTATGGCATGTATAGGAACTTGGTTTCTTTTGATATGATATGATCAATGAATGATGTGTAAATACTTACTAATGATTAGCTAATATAATGGCTGATGATATACATGTTTAATAGTATGTATGATTAAGTAGTAACTATCACATGAAAACTATGAAAAATGTGAAAGTAACTTAAAAACGGATTCAAGTATCAGAAATAATGTGAATTTGAAAAATCACTAAAAATTGTAGAGACATGGTTTGATGGTGAATAATATATTAAATTAAAGCTCATTGTGTCTATTTTCATATGGAATAAGCAAAACAGGTAAAGGTTTTGTATTTTATAAGATATCTAAGTTTTAGTGAAATAGGCTAGAGCGATTTCTGGATCCCAGGTTTCAACTTTAGAAATTCACCATAAATTTTACAAAAATAATTAGATGGTTTACTTTATATTGTTAGAATCCTTATTGAATCTAGTTTTAATAAAAATAAACATTCTAGTCATATGAATTTTTTACATGGAGAAAAGTGGTTCGTAGTAAGTAGAGGTCAGTGCAGTCAAATTCTGAAACAGGGGTAATTTTAACTAATAAAATGTACTAATTGGCTAAGTCAAAAATTCTAGAAAAAAATTAGTAGATAGATATATGAGTCTAGTTTGAGGAAAAATTTACGCATCTTAATTTTGAGTTTTGAAACTCAAGAAATGAATTTTTAAGCAACCATGACGTAGAAAAATAGTTTATTCCGAAAATTAAAATAAGTGGTTTAAAGTTGTTTAAAAGGTAAGATAAGTTTAGTAACACCTCAAGCTTGACTTCGGTGACGGTTTCGGGCGTGGGGGTGTTACATTTATTGGTATCAGAGCAGGTTTAGTCGATTCTCGGAACAGTTAGTGTGAGTAAAAGTCTAGCTATACATGCCATACCTGTATTTTGATAGTGTGACGACTCCTGACGATTTTTAAATATTTTGTTTTGTAGTAATGGATCCCGAGCGAGCTGGTGATGATGATGTAGAAAGTAATGCGCCTGCTCCTGCGGAAGAGGCAGCGCCATCTGAGAATAGGCCAGTAACAGTTGATTAGGGAGGAGTGACTCGAGAAGCTCTCTTCCAAGCTTTGAATGATTGGTTTGCCGAGAGTTCGTCGCATGGAAGCTGGCGATTAGACCTCCACCCCCTCATGATTCTCAGGCTACCCATGTAGCTCAAGCTCCCCCAATCACAGGTATAGTGATAAGAGAAAAGCCACCAGTTGATAGAATCAGGAAACAAGGGGCAGAAGAGTTCCGAGCAACAAAAAGATGATGATGCAGAAAGAGTAGAATTTTGGTTAGAAAATACTATCAGTTGTGAGTTAAAGAGTCAGATGTCCTGAATACTGCTTTTCGGACTAGGTATGGTCATTATGAGTTCCTTGTGATGTCATTTGGCTTGACTAATGCTCCTGCCATTTTCATGGACTTAATGAACCGAATTTCTAGACCGTACTTGGATAAGTTTGTAGTTGTGTTCATTGATGATATCTTGATTTATTCTCTGATGAGACTGAGCATGCAGAGCATTTGAGAAACGCTTTTCTGATTCTCGAGAGATAATCGGTTGTATGCCAAGTTCAAAGCAAAAGTGAGTTACAGTTTACGAGAAGTTGGTTTTCTTAGACATATTGTCTCGGTGAAGGTATTAAGGTTGATTCGAGCAAGATTTCAGCCATTGTTGATTGGAAGCCTCCTAGAAATGTATCAGAAGTTAGAAGTTTTCTTGGTCTTACCAGGATATTATAGACGATTTGTAGAGGATTTTCCATGATAGCTACCCCAATCGACAAGATTCTTTGTGAAAGGATGTCAAGTTTGAATGGGTGAGAAGTGTCAACGAGTTTTGACAAGTTAAAAACATTGTTGACTAAAGCTTCGCATTTTAGTACAACCGTAAGAACGGTAAGGAGTTTGTGATTACTGAGTGATGCGTCCATGAATGGACTTGGTTGCGTACTTATGCAGAAGGGAAGGTAATTGCTTATGCCTCTAGACAGCTAAAGCCACATGAGAAGAACTATCCGACACATGATTTAGAGCTAGCTGCCATTATTTTTGCGTTGAAGATTTGGAGACATCATTTGTACGGTGAGAAGTGCCACATATTCACTGATCATAAAAGTTTGAAATATTTGATGACTCAAAAAGATTTGAATTTGAGGCAAAGAACATGGTTAGAGTCGATTAAAGATTATGAGCTAGTGATCGATTATCACCCAGGTAAGGCAAACGTTGTTGCTGATGCTTTGAGTAGGAAATCTTTATTTGCATTAAGAGCTTTGAACACTAGTCTAGCCTTATCAGATGATGGTTTTATCTTAGCTGAGTTGAGAGCTAAACCGATGTTTCTTGAAGAAATTTGTGAAGCTCAAAAAAATGACAGTGAGTTGTTAGCCAAAAGAGATCAGTGTGAGTCAGATATAGAGTCAGATTTTTAGATCAGTTCTGACGATTGTTTGATGTTCTGAGACAGGGTATGCATACCGAAGAATGATGAGCTTATTCGAAAGATCCTACAGGAAGCACATAGTAGTTCTTTGTCTATTCATCCAGGTAGTACAAAGATGTATAATGATTTGAAGAAAATGTACTAGTGGGTAGGAATGAAAAGGGACATTTCAGAGTTTGTTTCTAGATGCTTGATCTGTCAGCAGGTAAAGGCCAAACATCAGGTACTTTTAGGTTTATTGCAGCCTGTGCTAGTCCCTGAGTGGAAATGGGATCGAGTTACTATAGATTTTGTGACAGGATTACCGTTTACACCTAGAAAGAAAGATGCAATATGGGTTGTGATTGATAAGTTAACGAAGTTGGCTCATTTTATCCCAGTTCGTATGGATTATTCACTTGACAAGTTGGCCAAGTTGTATATTTTAGAGATAGTCAGACTACACGGGGTACCATTATCGGTCATTTCTGATAGAGATCCAAGATGTACTTCACAGTTTTGGAATAAATTATAGAAGGCTTTGGGAAAAAAGTTGAGTTTTAGTACAGCTTTCCATCCTCAAACCGACGGTCAGTCAGAGAGAGTTATTCAGGTACTTGAAGATATGCTTAGATGTTTGTGTCTTTGGAATTTCAAGGCAGTTGGGAAAAATATTTACCATTAGTAGAGTTTGCCTACAATAATAGCTATCGATCGAGTTTGAAGATGGCACCTTATGAAGCTTTGTATGGGCGTAAATGTGCACACCTTTGTATTGGGACAGAGCTTAAGGAAAATCGATTTCTGGGGTTGATCTAGTTAAGGAAAGTAGAAGAAAGTAAAAATCATCAGAGATTGCTTCAAAACAGTTTCAGACAGACAAAAGTCGTATGCAGATTTGAAGAGAAAAGAGATTGAGTATCAAGTTGGTGACAATGTTTTTTGAAAGTATCCCCGTGGAAGAAATTTCTCAGATTTGGCAAGAAAGGCAAACTAAGTCCACGTTTTATTGGACCGTTTGAGAGAGTCGGACCATTAGCATATCGGTTAGCTTTGCTGATTGAGTTAGAGAAGATTCATAATGTATTTCATGTGTCTATGCTACGTCATTATCGTTCAGATCCGTCACATGTGATTTCTCAGACAGAGGTTGAGATTCAGCCAGACATGACTTACGATGAAGAATCGGTAAAGATTCTAGCTCGAGAGGTAAAGCAATTAAGGAACAAAAGTATTGCACTTGTGAAAGTACTATGGAATAGACATGGGGTAGACGAGGCTACATGGGAACCCGAAGAGGCTATGCGAAAACAGTACCCAAATCTCTTCACAGGTAAGATTTTCGGGGACGAAAATCCCTAAAAAGGGGGAGAAATATAACATCCCGAAATAGGAACTAAACGGAATAGTGGTTGCGAAACCATAAATTTGAGGTAGAAAAATTTATTTTATTATTATTTTGAGGTTCATATATGATTGCATGATTATGTGAAAATTTCGTGATGAAATTCTATGCATAAAGTGCTTAAGTTGAGATTAGGGACTAAATCGAATAATTCGCAAAACTTGCATTCTAGAAGTTTTTAGTATGAAATTGCTTTGGAATATTAATTAAGAGGGTTTAAATAACAATTTGACCAATTTCTAAGTTCATGGACAAAATAGGACATGGATGGAATTTTTGAAAGTTTAATAAGGAAGGGTATTTTGGTCATTTGGATATTAAATGAAATAAAAAGGGAAAAATAACACAAAATTCATCATCTTCTTCATTAGCACGAAATTTCAAGGGTTCTTCATAGCTAGGGTTTTTTTCAAGCTTTCAAGCTCCATAGTAAGTGATTCCAAGCCCCGTTTTTAATGTTCTTTACATTTTTGAGTCCGTGAGCTCGATAAAGCTTATGCTAGCAATAATTTAAGTTAGGGTTCATATTTGGAAAAATACCCATAGGTGAAAAATGTTTATTTTGATGTTTTATGATAAAATATGAGGTCTTAGATTATGTTAGACAACTTGTGCTACTCGGTTTTAGGTAAAAACGAGTAAAAGGGCTTAATCGGTAAAAATACCTAATAGTCATAAGTATATCTTAGAGTGAGAATTTGATTTTGCTATAGAAGGGAAAAACGATCAGATGTCATAATACATAAGAAAATAGGCTGAAGTTTAATTGACGAGATTTGGGGCAAAAGTGTAAATATGCAAAAGTTTAGGGGCAAAAATGTAATTTTTCTAAAGTTTGAGTAAAGGAATTTTTTGATAAATGTGAATATTAAATAAGTTAAATTTGCTATTATAGATCAAGAATAGCGAAATTCGGGAGTAGATCGGGGAAAAGAAAAAGTAAAGGACTAAATTGTAAAGTTGAGTCACATTTTGTATCGAGAGTAAGTTTACTGATGAAATAAATGCAATATTCTTTTATTTTACATTATTATTGTCAATTTCTAGCATTTATATACTTATTTTATGAGAATATTTAAAGTCGAATTAAAGTAAGTGATAGAGAAAAAGCATTAGGAAGCCCCCGTTTGAACCTTAGGAATGTTAGGATATTGGGGTTGTTGTGGGATGAGCAGGAGTGAGAAATGAGCCATGTAAGTCCATATCAGATATATGGCTTTAGAGACAGGAATGAGCAATGTAAGCCCATATTAGATATATATATATGGCATTGGAGACAGGAATAATTCATGTAAGTCCATGTCGAAGACATGGCATTGGCAGGATATTGATAGACAGGAACGACCCTAGTATCCTTAGTATTCCGAGTGGTTCAACGGGTCATTGTACATGTTAAATTACAGTGAATTATCAGCAAAAGGGAAGGTAGGTTATATTTATGAATAGTGAAAGGTCAGGTAAGAAAGAAGGTAAGTGAGTAAAGAAGAAGGTAGAAAATGAGAAGTAAAGAAAGTTTATGAGGCTAGGTGACATTATGTATAATTATTCATTATGTTGAATGTTGTAATTTATTTGCTTGTAAGCTTACTAAGCCTAGTGCTTACTCTCTTTATTTTCTTTTTCTTATATTTTTTATCAAGCCACTCGGGGATCGAAGGAAACGTCAGAGACCCGATCACACTTTCGAAGGAATCACATTGGTATAGTTAGACGTTTCGTTTTGTGTATGGCATGTATAGGAACTTGGTTTCTTTTGATATGATATGATCAATGAATGATGTGTAAATACTTGCTAATGATTAGCTAATATAATGGCTGATGATATACATGTTTAATAGTATGTATGATTAAGTAGTAACTATCACATGAAAACTATGAAAAATGTGAAAGTAACTTAAAAACGGATTTAAGTATCAGAAATAATGTGATTTTGAAAAATCATTAAAAATCGTAGAGATATGGTTTGATGGGAAATAATATATGAAATTAAAGCTCATTGTGTCTATTTTCATATGGAATAAGAAAAAAAGGTAAAGGTTTTGTATTTTATAAGATATATGAGTTTTAGTGAAATAGGGCTATAACGATTTCTGGATCCCCTGTTTCAACTTTAGAAATTCACCATAAATTTTACAAAAACAATTAGGTGGTGTACTTTATATTGTTAGAATCCTTATTGAATCTAGTTTTAATAAAATCAAACGTATAGTTATATGAATTTTGTACAGGGAGAAAAGTGGTTTGTAGTAAGTAGAGGTCGGTGCAGTAAAATTCTGAAACAGGGATAATTTTAACTAATAAAATGTAGTAATTGGCTATGTCAAAAATTCTAGAAAAAAATTAGTAGATAGATATATGAGTCTAGTTTCAGGAAAAATTTATGGATCTTAATTTTGAGTTTTGAAACTCAAGAAATGAATTTTTAAGCAACCATGATGCAGGAAAATAGTTTATTCCGGAAATTAAAATAAGTGGTTTAAAGTTGTTTAAAAGGTAAGATAAGTTTAGTAACACCTCAAGCTTGACTCCGGTGACGGTTTTGGGCGTGGGGGCGTTACAAGGTTTAACAACCTTGCCTTAACTTTGTGTTACAATCTTCTTGTATCATATTTGATTATTTAATTGCTACGAGCTTATTGAGCATGGATTTCATGGCTTTTATATGCAAAAAGGTAAAGGGTGTTTCCTGTGAAAAACTGTTATATTTCTATTTCATTTCCTTTCACATTTTGGAATAGTGGTATTAAATTAGTCATTTTTTAACATATTTTTTCTTCATGCATTTCATGCATTTTACTCACACTACACAGCTTTATGCATATGAATGTTTGGGAACTGTTTTGGAGTCATTTTAGGACACTTAGGAAACAATACAACCTAAAAATCTCATTTTTGCTATTTTACTGCACTTAGAAAACAAAATGCTAAATTGGTATCGCTACCAACTAAAAAATATTGATATTTTTATAAAAATATCAATACTCGTGTGAAAATATCGATACCATGGGGCTTTTAAAGATACCTACAGCTGTTTTAAACACAAGGAACCCTAAGTTGTTTCTCCCTTCACAGAAAATTCTCTCATCTTCTCTTAAATTTTTTTGAAATTTCTTCAATTTCTCAACAAATCTTGGTTCTTTTCTATCTTCAAACTTCCTTTTCACAAGATTAGATCCTCATTGCTTGAAGATTAATCCTTTTTCAACATTTTTGAGGTAAATTTGTAAAATTTTCAACTTGTTGATTTTGAAAAATGTAGCTTGAAATCTTGTTTGTTAATGATCATTGGGATATTTTTTAACATTATATATCATGTTTTATTGTAGGAGGTCACCTATTTCTAAAGATATTTGTTAAACTATTTTCAAACCCTAAACCACTAAGTGTTTGACAAAATTCCTCAAAGAGATTTTTTTTGGTTTTAGTGTTTCTCTAAGTTGTTAATAGCTATTATGGCCCCTAAAGAAGCGTTCTAGAACTATCACATTGTCTTCTAATCTATCTAGTGAGTTAGAGTCACCATTTGGCACTTGTTTTCAAAACTCACATTCTCGATATATTTTTAACTCTTGTTTTGTTTCAAAAGGTGTATAAGATGCTAGGAAAATTGATATAGCCATGTTAGAAGACATTAGCTTTGCATATCTCCCTATTTTACAAAATTGGGGGTGGATGGATCTTTTAAATATTTCTTCGCCAACTTATTTAAATCTTATTCGAGCTTTCTTTTCCAATGCCAAACTTGAACATGATGAGTCTGGCGACTCCGTTACTACCATCACCTCTTTTTTAATGGGAACTCCTATTTGCCTCACTCTCGAAATGTTTGGCGATTATCTTCACTTACCTTCTGAAGGTTCCTCTGATGAAAAAGGGCATTTTGATCCCTCCTTTTTATCCCGTCTGAATCGGCATCTGAACTAAATCATCATGATCGTGTCCTCCATTTAATTCTTACTTGGAGCCTAAGACTTATAAAACATTATGCCAAACTTCGAAATACTGATTATTGGTGGCTCAATTGTTTTAAATCCAATAGGCACCCTAACCTTGCACTTATCTTATTTAACGACATTACAAAAGCTATTGGACGAGGGATGAATACAAACATCACTCTCGCTCATGGTATGTATTTGTCATACGTTCTTAGGAAATTAGGCATTAGCACCAATGGAGACATCCCCGTTTCTTCTAATCAACCTTTTGTTATGGGGCCTTACATCATGCAGGATATCATTTCGATGCTGCCTCCAACACTTGGATGAAACATGACCAACCGGGGGATAATGACAATGATGATGTCGATGCTGCTTTTGATGATATTCCAGAATCCAAGCCCATTGCTCCACCGCCTTCTTCGTCGCATGTTGCTCAACCCTCCTCTATGGTTAATAATGCTATCATCTATGCTATATATTCCTTTAGCAACGACATTCGAGGTATTAGGGAAGATGTTAACTTTCGTCTCTCGACCTTGGAGACTCAAATATCATCTCTATTAGCTCGTTTCCCTTCGACACCTATTTTCTCTCCTCATCATGATGATTAGATTAGCTTTCGACCATACATTTCATTTTCATAACATTTGCACTTTTTTTTTTTCTGTTTATACCTATAACTTGTTCTTACACTTTATTGCTTTAATTTTATCTTAAGCTTTTTTTTTTTTTTTTTTGCTCATTTCACTTATTCTATCTTTTGATGAGCTAACTTCCTCTCTCTTTAAGCTTTATTTGTCTTTTGATATAACAAAAAGGGGGAGAATAAAATGGTAAATTGATGATTGAGATTACTCCTTATTTATAACTAAATGCAAATTTTTGTGACCAAATTTTTTTTTGTAAGAATGAATGCCAACTTGAATGACAAATTTTATTTTGGCCTCAAATTAAAAATGTCTTTTATTAAGGGGGAGCAATTATTCAAAAACAAGTTTACCAAAAGTTTGTTATATCAAAAAGGGGGAAATTGTTAAACTAAGCTTTATTTGATAAAAGATTTTGATATAACAAATTAAAAGTGTTTTTGAATATAAGCTAAATTTGGCAAAATAATTTTTAAATTTGAATTCTAAGAAATAAAATTTTTAATACTTACAATAAACTCTTAGAAAATTTTGAAACAAATTTAAAATCAAGTGAAAATGTTTTTAACCAAGTCAAAATGATCTCAATTAAATTAAAATTATTTTAGCACATCAAAATGATTTTCCAACAAGTTAGAACTGCTCCAGGCCAAAAAGTATCGATACCATTTGGCCAAGTATCTATAATTTTTTGAAAATAATCGATACCCTTAGTAAAATCGAGACCAAAAAGACATTCTGTCAAAACCTTAAAAACTATCGATACCTTGATTTTGGCATCGATACTTTTTGAAAATAATCGATACATTTCTTAAAAATGATACCAAACTTGTATTTTGTTTCTCATAAACCTACAAGGTATCGATCTTGTATTGATACCAATAGAAGGAAGTATTGATAAAATATTTTTGAAGTATCGATTTTTTCATTCCAACGGTCACTGAATTAGCATTTATGACAAAAAAAAATATTGATATCCTTTTTGGAGGTATCAATACCCGAAGTTACAGGTGAAATAAATGCTCTAGTTTTACATCCCCAACGCCCATATTAACTTCTCCAACATCCTCAACGGCCATCTTTTAAAGTCCTACAATATCCAAGAAAATCACTTCAAGCAAAAATCATCAATCAAACAATCTTAGAGCTTAAATTTTCATATTCTTCTTACATACACTTGTGAGCTTTATCTCCTTCATTTTGCTTAAATGTATTTCATTGTATTTGTGCTTCAATCTGCAAATAAATTTTTCTTGTAATGATTGTTTCTTTGTTTGCTCATTTGTTCTTTTTGAGAGGTTTTGAAATTTAAGATTTGGGGTTGGTTTGGACCCCAACCCCCACATATTAGTTCTTGAGTTGAAGTAAGAAAAAAAGTTTTGAAGCTTCTCCCCTCCCACATCCAAAAATTGCAGTTAAGTTTCTTCCCTGGTATTTTAGAAGGTTAATATTAATTGTTTTGGCATTTTAATTATTTTTATATTACAATTTATTTTGTTTGCTATGGTTTAAAAAATAGTCAGATGTTCTTTTTCTTTTTTTAAAATGTTAGTTTTTTTATTATAATTGTGTATGTTTACTTTTTATTGTTATTTTATTACGTTTTTTATTCTATTTTTTTAGTTTCAAAAAAAATTGAGAATCAATTTTTTGTAGCAATTAATTTCAATGGTGTAATTTTAGAAACAACCGTTAGTTGTATGTTTGAAACTTGTCAAAAAATTGGAATGAGATTCGATAGTACTATGTTCATCGATGATATGAAATAGAAGGTCAGTGAAAAAATTGGGCGGTGTTGTGGAAGGAGGATGATGAAACTATTCTACAAATTTCTAGTTTCATCAATTCCTATCAAATTTACTGATATGGAGCTTTTAGATGATGACGACGTTGAGACAATGGTCGTATTATATTGCCCACCAAGGAGGTTAAACAATGAACCAGTTCAGTTATTTGCTGAGTTAGTAGATGTGGAGCCCATTGAAAATGTAATACAGTTAAGTCAACAATATGGAGATGAAGACCTGCGTACAAAGGTTCCCAAGTCGTCTGTGCACGGTTTTGACATCGATCTCAATGTTGGATGTTTAGATTAGTACGGTGGTCGATGACAGATATATCCAGTCGTTATTGAAACCAATGCGCTTGGTGAAAATGTATCCAATAATAATGATTGTTCTGATCATGAAGGTGAAGATTTTAGTGACCCCGATTTAGACAATGTCCCAGATGATATCAACAATGAAGGATCGGATGATGAAAATGATCACGCCCTTTCGATTAGAAACTCGAGTCGTGGCATTGTTATACGCAAAGATCTCGGGGCCCATATGTCGATCCCGATACAGTGCATGCTTTCGAGTTCCCCAAGTACCTGGACATCATACTTGCTCACCTGATGTTAGAAGATTATCGGAAGAGTTGTTCGTGGGTCAAAGATTTGCGAGCAAATACGAGTGTGTCGATGCCATCTAGCGCTATAGTTTGAAGACATTTCTCGACTATAGGGTAACTGACTCTAAATAGATGATCAATGTTGGTGAGTGTTGGAAGTTGATAGAAGAGTGCAAGTGCAGGTACGAGCTACATTTATCTAGAGTTCCTAGTGGTGGGAGATATGGAAATATGTTAGGCCTCATATGATGCAGGGCCACCATGAGCTTGATTCAAAAACCACCCGCAACTGCATTTTAGTAATAGTTAAAGACGACCCCACCACTGCTATTTTGGTGCTGATTGTCAAAATGCAAGAACGGTTTCGCTACCAAGTTTCATTCTGAAAGGCATGGTTGGCTAAACAGATGGCCATGGGTTAGTTTTACGAAAATTGAGATGCTTTATATAACGAACTCCAAGGGTGGATTGCCGCTATACGAGAGTATGTTCTAGGGATTGTTGTTGAGTTGTAAACGTTGCCTTATCACAACTGGGATAGCCAACTACATCCGGGGAAAAGAACTTTTTACTGCAGGTAGATGGGACCTGGCTGTACGAGAAATATATGCAGATTATCCTCATTGCGATTACACAAGATAGGAACTGGAATATTCTGCCAATAACCTTTGCAATTGTTGAAGGAGAGAACTCAGAGTCGTGGGAATTTTTCATGGAGAACTTGCAGAGATATGTTCTCACTCAAGACAATGTTTGCATCATTTTCGATAGATCAAAGGGGCTAGTTGCTGCAATTAGGCGTTCGAGTGTTCTGTGGAGATCCATTTACTACATCAAGCACATTGCGATGAACTTCCACAAGGAATTAAAAAATGTAGATTGGCAAAGACAAGTTGTGAATATGGGTAATTATTTGTCTTATTTTTTTCTGTATGTTTAGAGTTTGTCAAACGACACGTAACATGTAACGGTTTAAGTCATGAGGTGGAGCCACATCAGTTCAAACGAAGATGGGCTGACCTTGAAGCTGATATGCATGGCCAAATGACTACTACATTATAGGAGTGGTTTTGGAGTATGGAGCCTTGGAAATGGACTCAAAGTTTTGAAAACGGTTTGAGATATGGCCATATGACCACCAATCTGGCATAGGTCATTAATGCGGTATTGAGATGTATAGGACATCTCCCAATTTCATCTGTATTCTCAGCTATTTTCTATCGGATGGCTACACTGATGCCAAGAATGGGGCTTACAGAAGTAAATCAAATGAATGTGGGGTTCGTGCATGTCGAGGTGATTAGGAAGGCAATGGCGGTCAATAGCTAAAAAGCGAGGACCATGAATGTTCAGTTATATTCTTGACATTATGAAATGTTACAAGCGATAGAGATCGTCGGTTGTCGACCGAGTATCCTGCCTAGGTCATACGAAGTTGATGTCTTAAACAGGTTATGCGACTGTGGGAAATTCCAAACATTTCATTACTCGTGTACGCACATCATTGTAGCATACGTTGATGCCTCTATCAATGTCGAACAATATATCGATTATGTATACACTTTGGAATGCATGTTACGTATTTGGGGAAACAAGTTCCCAACAATACGGGATATGTCAACGTGGGAAGTTTCCTCGCCGACTTTAGAGTTGGTCCCAGACAGCAATCTCCGTAAGAAGCCTCGAGATCGCCCGTATGTCATTCAGAAAAGAAATGACATGGACATAAGGGAAAGGGTTGACACTAAACATTGTGGCATGTGCAGATCAATAGGTCATATTCGAAGCAAATGCCCGTATCAAAACTATCACCTAAGAGAGCCGTCTCGGCTGAATAGAATGCAAATTATATATTGAATTTTCATTCTTGTATAAACTTCAATTATTTCATTAACATGAGACAAACTTTAAATTTGAATAAAATACGTCAAAATTTAAATAAATGAAACATTACAATAATCGAATTATTTGAATTAAAACTATCAAAAACTATGGTTTGACGGGGTTGTCCATGGGGTGTATCGCTATGGTGGCCTTCTTTCACGTTACGGCTACTCCTAACGGTCAATGTCCATTTCACTTGAAATTATAGTGTCATCACCCATAGGTAATCCCTGGGGTGAACTGAGAAAACTCACAAAATCGTTGGTCACAAACATTTGCTTGGGGGGTGTAGTATTAGGGTGAGGATGGGTTAAACATGTCAAACCTCATTGGTGAGCTTTACTGTTGATAAGGACTACAACCCCCCATCTCCAGGTCTATTGGGTAATCCAAGTACTCTGGGGCAAAACTGCAACCCTCATCTCTGAGTGATAGGAAGTACTAATCGAGTGTGTGTATGGAAATGAATGTGTCAGCTCGTATTGGGGCCAACCCCCTACTTCAATTGATAGAAATTGTCAGTCGAGTGTGTGTATGACAATGAAGGTGTTGGATCAAGGTGGGGCTGGGGCTGGGGTGGTAGAGGTGATTGCTGTCAAGGACAGCTTTGTGAGAGACCTTGTCGTTCCATATGTGGAGGGACTAACATCAATCAACCACCATATAAGTAGGGCAACCCATTTCGCACGTACCACTGCTGGTATTCCCTCAAGGGAGTGAAATTAGTCCAAATAAAGCCTTTTCTCCAACCAGACATTCCATAATACAATATATGGTTTATGCTCTAATACCCAATTCTTTGCATATTTCCCCTTCTTATCAATTCCGTGGGCATCGTTTCCCCATTATATAGGAATGTCCAGAATATGTTGACGACACCTGAATTGACAAAGCACTCGATCTCCGGCATACCACTCCACCATTTGAAAATTGATAATGGTTGTGTTAACACACCACATAATTGCATGTACTCTAACTGACGAGGAATGACAGAAGTAACATTCGACGCGATACACGGTATCCACACGAACTGCACAATTAAACACATGATTAAAACAATAATTACAACGTAATTTAATTAAAAAAACTAATTACATAACATTAATATAATGTAAGGATTTGAAATTAAATTACCCCATCCCCAGCATATGCCTCGATTATCTATCGGTATACAATGAGTGTTTTCGACTTCCAGATGTTTGGACAAGTATACCATCTAAAAATATAAACCAAATTCGTTAGAAAATATTTTCATGAAAAAAAATCTTAATCCAAGTTTAATTTTTTTTACCTATTCACAAGTGGGAACACATGTACTTGGTGAACCACTGATTAAAAAATGGTATCCTGTATAGCGCCCAAGATTGTAACAGTATCAGACAGTCACATATATCGACAATTCTATGCTTTGTTGCCCGACAAAGTTCACGATATAGTGTAGCTAGTACTATCGAACCCTAACTATATGAGCAGACACCTTGTAAATTACTAAGTAAAGGTAGGTACATCAAGTGGGCTCTATTATTATTGGAGTCTAGCACAAGTACCCCCTATAAGCTGTAGTATATAGGCTCGAGCAGCCTATATCTTCTTCATCTTGGTCGCATAATCCGATAATGTTTCAAAATTTGCCTTTAGCGACGAAAATTTTAAACCCTTGAATTTATCAATACCATCACTAGGAGAGCGTCCAAGCAAAGAATAGCAAAGAGTTGCAAGATTTGCTATGCCGCTTGAACCGGTTACCGCATCACCATCCACGGGGAGCCCTAATTGCATTGCGACATCTTCCAGTGTGATGGTGTATTCCCTACACGGTAAATGAAAGGTGTGCGTCTCTAGGCGCCACTGCTCAACTAGTGCTGGTATTAAATTGCCCATCAGCTCAATCACATGGATTAATGCCACTGATTCAAATCTCGTAGCATCTAAGTAGAGCATAATCCGTGCGTCCGGTTGGTAGCTCGGATCATGGCCACGCAGCCTTAACATGCGGTACAGACCCTAGTTATATTACAAAATTGGTTAAGATATCACAATCAAATATAAAATTATGTGCAACTATACCAAAAAATATGTACAACATTAAAACATTCTCTTACTGATAAATGGATCATTCTAACTGTGTGATTTTCTACAGTAATTAAAGAACTCATATCGATATCTACAAAAAACAATTTAAATTTTCTTTAATATTTGACTTAACATAATATATAGTACTATTAGAAATATCTAAGCTAACACAATTTTAATAGTACTAACAATTAAACAATAAATAGTACACTTTTACAACCAATAAAATGTGAAATATAGTACACTTTTACAACCAATACAAAATTAACTGTACTAACAAATAAAAATATATAGTACTATTACAAATATCTAAACTAACACAATTCTAAATTTTTTTTCAAAGTTAACATATTATTATAGAAAAAATTAAACTTTTAATACAATTCTAAACTATTAATAATAATTATACTATTAGAAAAAAATACATACTTGTTTTTTTGGGACACCTTAATCTGTGGAGAGGAAGGGAGGGAGAGATCATCCAAGTATTTGTAATATAAAAAAATCAAAGATACAAAATAATTAATACTAACCTTTTAATACAAATATCATACCTTAATATTAAACATCTACTAATATAACTATTTATACTAAAAAAAATATAACATACTTTTGTTTTGATTTTCGAATAATAATAAATAAGTACAAACTTTTTAAATAAAATCACATGCTTTAATAATACTTAATTATTATTAAAATAATTAATTATACTAAAAAAAATAAAACAAACCTTACCTGGGGCAAAACGGAGGGCGACCTTAACAGTAGCAGCTTCAAACTCTGTTTTTTTTTTTTTTTAACTTAGATGTGTGGGGGTTGGGGACCAAACCAACCCCTTTTATAACAATAAATATAATGTTTATATTATATATTTTTTAAAATTAAAGTTGAAAAGAAAAAAAAGTTAATGTAATAAATTTAGTCACAAGTCCAGATTTCAATACGCAATAGATTTTATTATATCATAGTTTTTCTTTTTAGCTTAAAAAAATGTTTTATTATAAATAACAGAGTGTCACCTGACATATCGGTGGCATCAATAAAATATATATATTTTTTATTTTTATGTGTATACTGTTAAAAATTGATATTTTGAATTTTAAATACGGATGTCGCCGATTGGTTAAGCGGTACCAATTATTTTACTGTTTTCTTTGCCTAGTTTTGGGAATATTAAATCTCCTTATCCTAGTTTGGGATTTATTTATTTTATATTATTGATGTAAAAAACCCATTGTTTTGTTATATTAGATTAGTTTTATTACGTAATGAAATAGTAATTAAAATGGTATCTATTTTATTATAAATTAACGTTAATTTATGATAAAATTATGTAGTAATTTAACATGCTAAAAATTTAAAAGAAGTCAAATATTCCATAATTTATAAATCTTAAAATTAAAAAATCTTAAACTTGATAAACTAAACTTAGAAAATTTTTAATTAGATTTAACGTTTAATAATTAAAGAAGAGTCTAATGTATATTTATAATTACAAATTTATTTTGGTATTATGAATATGAATATCTTTATTGTATTATTTTATAATATAAAAAAAATTTAAGTTTTTGTAAATAAAAAAAATCTAAAATGCAATAAATTGATTTAAAATTATTTAAAATAAGATTTAGCTATAATTACTATATTAAACAAATAAATTGTGTAAAAAAAGATCACAATGATCGTAATGATTACAATAACACCTGTTACATTTATAGTTGGGATAACGCGATCCAATAAAAAATACAACCGCAATTGCATTTTAAATCCTTGTGTTTTGTCACTTAGTTGAGTTTTAACACTTAATTCTCATATTTGTATACTAATTATCACCAAACATTATCTCCTATAACGATCTCAAAGTTTTCACAAATTCATAGCCTCTCTGGAAAAAAAATGGTTGCTTAAAGCAATTTTTTAATGAATATTTTCTATTATCCAAAAGAAAATTTTGTTTATTTGTTTATTCTGTATTGATGGGAATCTTTTATCAACTTCCAAATGTGCATCGGTGTGAAGAACAAATGCTGATAGATCAGCAATAATTAGAAACTTCATTTCTTACATGATCTAAAACAAAAATGAATGAAGATGATGATGAATACATTCGTATACTATTGAAATACATTATTTCAGTCTGTGGCAAACAAAACAAACCGCTCTTGAATTGCCAACTATAAATGCAAATCCAAGACTTACAAACCTGTGCTTATTGCAGATACCATGCACATTTAAACATTCTTTTCAATACACAAACTAAAAAAGGAAAAATCTGATTCCAGATATTTTGGCATGGAAAGGGAGGAGAAGAATGAAGAATAGTGATCAGTTGTGCAGTGGGTTTGGTCCTCCGGGGACAAGTAGATGTGAGACGCCGTGAACAGCCTCGTACTTGCTTCTTAAGTTGGGTTGTGTTTGGTGGTAGGGAGGCCCGGTGATTTGCCGACAACTGGAAGTATGGAGTGTTGCTAACACAATTGCCAAAATCACAAGGGGAAGGAAAGGACTAGGAGTTCTCATCCTCTAAAAATGACCCAAAATGGAATCTCACGGAAACTGGACATTCTGAGTTGGATTTCTGTGTTTCAATCTCTATATATAACGTTAAATAGGCAGCCTGTTTCCAATTATCGCTCCTACTATTTACAATAATTTTAATACCCTTACTCTAATCATTATTAGGCCTACCTCTATTTTCTTTTCTTTTTTTCCATCAGGCCTACCTCTAGTTTATGTTATCTAAACTTATTATTATTAAATCAAATACGTGTATTTGGTTCAAAGAATGGATGGTTTTGCTAGTAATATTGAATTTCGAAATAAGATTTTTACGTTTGGATTTTAAATTTGATTTTACTGTGTCAAGATTTCAGTATATAATTCTTTCTTAATTAATCTTACTTTCTCTTTGTATTATAATATTTAATTTACTTAAGAAATCTTAAAACTAAACTTCGATGCGATAAATGAATGTTAATTTGATTTGATTTAGATTTTATAAGCAACGACCATGATTATTGATACAACAACATTTTATATTTACCTATTACATACACAAATAATTATACTTATCCAATCATTTTTATAAATGTGCACAATCGAATTAAAATCAAAATTTTATGTATACATTTGGACAAATCAAAATTTAATGCCTATAATTACATAAAATCAAAGCTCATATATGAATATTATACATTAAATCAAAATTAATTTATAATTTTAACATTTATCCCATAATAATACAACTAATTAATTAAATTCTCCAATTCTTTGATACATTCTTCATGTAACATTTCAATTAAACTTATTTATTATTATAAGTTGAGCCCATTATATCACATTTTGCCCGAATGCTACTTTTATAACAGTTTATCATTTTCGTCAAAATTCTTATTAAAACAATAATCAAATGCATTTTTCCTCCTTTTTTTTTTTAAAGAGATGATCTAAATTTTTATTGCTCTTCCCCAATTACAATTTATTTATTTTATAAACGACTACAGAAATGGATTTCTTTATTCGTAAAATAAAATACTTTAAGCTTCATTCTTTATACAGTACATAATCATAATAGTAAATTTACCTCTCAATGTTTATATATTTTGTTAATTTGATATTTATTATTTTTTAAGTTAAATTTGACCATTAATCTCTCAAAAAGAGTCAGGGAGAATGTTGAGTGAAACATTAAATTTTTAGCGATGTTGGCATGATAACTCACATTGTAATTAATGTGTACTTCATGTTGATATGACACTATTTGTCTTATAAAATATGTCAACAAATAATTATAAAAATATTAAAAAATTCAAAATTCAAAAAAAATATATATATATATATATAAGTTCAAAAAATTCAAAAAAAAAAAAAATCAGCATTAACTATAGGCAAGTAAATATGGCATTAACTATTCGAAATTAAGCAAATATAGCGTTAACTATTTCTGTTAATAAAAGTTGAGATGGAAAAAGAAGAAATAAATAGGACGGTGGAAAAATATAGACACGTGTAAATTCACAGGTATTGAATTTATAGAAATCATAAGAATTTCAATATATTAAAATTTTAAAAAGCTAAAAATTTTCCAAAAAAAATTTAGAAAACAAAAACTATTTAATAAAAAATTCAAAATTCAAAAATCTAAAAAAGGTAAATAAAAAATTTCAAAATGTTCACATTTACAAAAAAAGTTCTGTTGGAAAGTTTCTCTATTTTTGTTTCTCAGAATAAAAAAAAGTTTCGCTATAAATCTAAATTTTAATAATTTTAAAAAATTTCAAAATTCAAAACAAAATATCATTCAAACAAAATGTTAATCGAAAAATATTCCAAACAAATTCTTCGGAAATCAAAATCGTTATTTTCAAAGGATTTATAATTTCGATTTTATATTAACTTTATTTTTTAAAAATATATAATTGTTGGTTGTTTTTTTATTTATCTTTTCTAAATTGAGGAAGGTGATGAGTCCATATATTACACTGTCAGGTTAGTTTTCGTCTTAGCTTAATAGTTTATTAATGGAAATAATTAATACGGTTTTTGCCTATTCTTGATTATTCGCTTTTAATAGTATTGGAATTAAATTATCCAGTTTCATTTGAGAGGGATAAATATTTAAATTTAGTGATTTATTGTTATTATTATTATTATTATTCTACATGCTATAGATGAATGAACTTTTAAAACATCATATTCTTTATATTGAAAATAATGACTCATATCCAAGTTGACTAAGTCGCCTCTCTCAGACATGATCCATTCAAATACGATAACTTTAAAATAGGAGTTTGATATGAGATATGAACTTCAGCTACAGATAAGCTTATGTCCGCATGTGTTAATGAATCCACCAAGATTGCATAAGCTTCTGTGATAATTTGTTGTGAATTTGCTGCAAGGCAAGTACAGGTCTTGGCCAGAATAATTAAACGTATCAACTATCATTTCCAAAAGTGGTATCCACCCAACAGATTTGACAACATTGGCTTCTACTACAACTAGAAGTTAATTTAAAGTACCACCAGGGATTCAGTCATTTGTTCATTGAAGTAGACATGTGAGCAGCCAATATTTGTTATTCATTTTTAGCTTTAATTCCTTCACATTGTATTGTTTTCATGTAATTTATTTAGTTTTGAGTTAATAAATTCCATTTTAAATGACTTTTAAATTATCTATAATGTTTTAAAATTATTTTTAGTGCTTTTTAATATTTTTTTAATTAAAAAAAAAAAGCTTATGCAAGGTTTCATGTTCAAGAGAGAAAAAAGAAGATTTAGAAAATGCGGAGCGAGAAAAATGTTGAACAAGAGAGAAATCACATTCTGCTCAAGCAGCCTCTGTAGAGTATGCCCCGCATTTCAATCAAATTTGGGCACAAACAAAGAGCGATGTCGTGACGACAAAAACAGGGGAGAAGCATAAACGATGTCCCGACAACAAGACAGGGGACATCGCCACTTGGCGACGTATCATGCAACTTTCTCAATTTTCTTCTCCTAATTAAACTCTGATAAGTGTAGATTATTTTAATATTATTTGACCTACGAATTTAGCCTATAAATAGGAACTTTTCTACCCTAGAAAGATTAAAGACATTACACATTTAGGTATTAGCTTTTACAAGCTTTTATAGAATTTTGTATTTACATTTAAGGGTTCTTATTTCGGGTTTCAGAATTTAGTGCTATCTCCATCTTTGTACTCTTTGTTTTTGCCATTATAGTGAAATTATCTTTGCCCGTGGTTTTTTATCCTCTTCAGAGGAGTTTTTCTATGTAAAATATTTGTGTTTGATCTTTTCAATTTCTTTGTTATTTTACTTATTCGTTGCTTAATCGAGCTTATCCCCAACAAATTGGTATTAGAGCTTGGTCGATTTCTGAATTCAACCCGTTCAGAGATGGTAGCAATAAGGTTTGACATTGAGAAGTTCGATGGCATCACAAGTTTCAATCTGTGGCAAGTTTATGGTAATACTGGTACAAAATGGTTTGAAAAAGGTCATTACAGGGAAGAAACCCGCGAATATAAAACAGTCAAAATGGGAAGAGCTTGATGAGAAAGTCATATCTACAATTCAATTGTGCCTCACAAATAATGTATTGTAGGAGGTATTGATGGAGAAAATGACATACACCTTGTGGAAAGGTTAGAAACCCTTTACTTGACAAAACCTCTGGCTAATCGATTGGTGTTGAAACAACAGTTGTACACGTTCTGCATGAACAAAGGTGAGCACCTTAGAGGTCACATTATTCAATTTATTACTTTTTTGAATGATTTAAAGAATGCTGAGGTTTAGATTGATGATGAAGATTAGGCTATGTTATTATTATGCTCTTTACCCCATTCATACAAGTCTTTTAAAGAGACCCTGCTTTATGGCAAAGATAACCTCTTATTTGAGGATGTGAAGGGTCATTTATAGAGCAAAGACAAACTCGACAATGAGTTTGTTTCGGATAGCAAGTCAGATAGACAAGCTTTGGTTTTGGTAGCATCAAGGAAGTGAGACAAGAGATGTTGCTATTGTAAGAAGTTAGGTTACGTCAAGGTAGATTGTTACAAACTACGAAATAAAAGGGCTGTTGGGAGCAACGAGAAATATTTAACTATTGCTAATTTGATCGATGATTAGGGTGATGATTTCTTGTTGGTTTCAACAAGCGAAAACTCTAAACTTACATCCGAGTGGATTCTAGATTCAGGGTGTTCTTTCCACATATGGCCCAACATGGAATGGTTCTTTAACACCTTGTTTCCAATAAACCTAGAAACTTGAAATAATTGGAGGACTAAACTAAAAAAAATACTACAAGTTGGTGGCCTTATTGAAGAAGCTAGAAAGCTAGAAATCGGATTGTACATACTTGAGATCCAATTAGCCAGTTTCTAAATGGGAGACATCATAATTAGCCTTGGACAACTCTCATATAATTAGAACTAGCGTATGAAGGGCTATATATAGCTGGGAGATGACTTTCAAGGATAATTTTTCTTCCTAACCTTGTCCAATTTCTCTCGTTCTTTATCTTATTTGGTAGCTTGAAGAAGGAATAACCATGGAAGGTTCAGAATAAAGCAGACTTCATGAGAATAGAGTTGGAAAAATAGGGAAACCAGAAACTGGGTGAGGTTCTTAGCCTTTCTATATGCGTAAAAGTTAAAAAATGAAGCTATGGAGTTTCAAGAACTGGTTTAAAGGTTTTGCATGCTATGAAAGCTTAAATTTTTAAGATGTAACATAAGTTTAACCATTAGATTTTTTTGTAAGCTGTTGTTTGAAGAATGGAAGCTTTAGTGTTCGAGAGAAGGAATAAGCTATAGGAGCGATAAAGTTTCGTAAGTTTCAAACTCCAAACCTAGTGTTATGGTCTATGCTGTTTGAGCATGCAATGGTTTCATAAACATGAAATAATATGAGATGAGCATGTATTACATATTGTGGACAAACTTTAAGGGGTTAGATGAAGTCAGGAAGGGAATGGGGAAAGAACCTATTAGTTACCGCCTCGGGCAAATATCCAAACTTTGTGGAAGGAATAGTGCGATATTTAAAAATTAAGGTTAGAAACAGAGTATTTGACTGGGAAATAAAATTATGGAATGGTATTTACCGCGACTACGGTATCAACTAGTCCTTCGGAGCAACACTGTAAGGATGGTATATGGTGTAAGATTATAAATGAAAGAGGTTATGACAATCTAGTATAAGGTATATGGTGTAAGACTATATATGAAAGATGCTATAACAGCCAGGAATGATGGGTAAGACCATGGATGAAAGACTCTATGTCATCATGTCACACCCCAACATCTGCGGACTTAAGAAAAAGGTTCAATACACATGCACATTACCTTTTTTGGAGTACTATGGTAGTATAGTCTACTATTTTACAGACTTCGGGCAAACTAAAGTTCGGCGCATAAAGTACCCGCCCATGAAAGTATCTAAGGATTTCATCTTGAGGTATTCTTTAATTGAAGAAAGAGTACGACAAACAAAAAGTATGCCTCAGAGTTTTAGCTTAGTAAAAAATGCCTATTAAGTATATGAGAAAGTTGTAGGGGACTAAAGTGTCTTTAAGACCATGCCACATATGAGTTACCGCTAAGGGTAAGATATGCTCAGTTTACTCGAAAACTGTGCAAGTGGGTCCCGTAATGATATTGGTTAAGAGTCAGCTAAATGGACTTGGCTAGTTAAACAATATTTATATCTAGATTTCCTTTTATATATTTTTTCTCAAATTTGGTAGGGCATTTGAAGGAAAATTTCAGTATACATTTGACACTTGTCAAGATCCACTAAAGGGGAACTGAGTATATAAAGTAAGAAGGGAATATTTCATATAGTCTTTATTTTCTTCTACTCTACGTTCTAGTTCTTCTTCCTAAACCTAAACATTTTTTTTTCTTCATTAGGACTAGATGTTTGGTTTAATCAGTGAATGTTTTAATCTCCTAATAAGTTCAATAATTCTACATGTTGAGATTTATGAAGAATAAGGTTATTATAAGGCATAATAACAATAAAGTGTGAGTGAAAGGCCCTACATAGGGGTCACATGAAATTAATATATTGGTAAACTATTTGTAAATGGAGTTTTAATGGAAGTTCCATAATCTTTTAAGCAGTTGCTGCTACTGGTTCTAGTAGGTCTGTCAGAACAGGAACTCCGAGCCGAGGTAAAGGTGAGTTTTAGATGAGTCTTTAACCTGACTCATGCATGTTAATTTACAATGGTTGTTCATATATTGATGTCTTCTCAGATAACTGATAAGTGTATGTGTGTGAAGTATCATAAAGTTTTGCATCTTCACAAATGAGTATGATGTGCTACATGAATAAGATAATGTGTGGTGTGTATGTATGTGAAATTAGGTATTGGAAAGTATGAATCTATCAAGGGTATGAATGAAATCTAAGTAAGTTTGTTCAGTGTTAAATGCAAAATGCCGAATAATTCTGAATTATGTAAAAAGGTGAGAAAGAGATCCATTTGTGTTGCCTCTGGTAGTGCAGGTACATTGCTAACCAAACAGGCAGATCACAGTGAAAATGGAGATTTATTGTGTAGCCTCCGATGAAGTAGCTATAATGCTAACTAGACTAATTGATCACGAAATAAATTTATGGAAAGACCATGGCCGTGAAACTTTCTAGAAAAGCAATACGATAAGGTCAATTCTGTGATGCCTTTATGGCGTATTCTGTGATGCCTTTATGGCGTATTCTGTGATGCCTTTGTGATCTATGGTGCCTTTGTGGCGTATTCTGTAATGCCATTGAGGCGAAATTTGGTTAACTGCCTTTGTGGAGAAATATGAATTTTCCCTAGGGTATTTCCTGAATAAGTTCTCAATAGTGTTTTTGAAGAGTGAATCCGTCATAGTAGCACGTCAGTACAGAGAAATTGGCATATTTGTAATTATAGGTCGTCTAAGAGTCTGCCAGACTTGAGTTTATCTACTCTATCTATGGAAGTTATCTAAATTCTATGGTATCCACCAAATCTGAGTATTTTCACATTATGTATAGAGGTTATCTGGAGTCTAAGCTATCCACCAAACCTGGGCGTTCTCATGGTATGTAACATGGTTGTCTAGGATTCCATGGGATGACTTAGAATGTCTCATCCATCATAATAAGGTTTGGTTATTGGGAAATGTACTCATATTGTAGCAAACATGTAATTATTTTCTATTTATTTGAACGATGAATAAATAAATAAAGTTAATATCACATTTTGACTATTATGTCTTTTGCATTTCTGTCTTTCATATTTTGCATGCATAGTGAATTGTGACAAGCAAATATTAGCTCATTGACTGTCTACGTTCAAGCTGATGATAAGTGGCATTGTAATAATGTTTACATTGCGAGAAAGACAACTTAATTCAGTAGATAATCTAAACGAGTCTGTAATCCCTTAAAAGAATCAAAGTGAGCATTTGATTCAAATATTGAGAAGGATTATTATGTCGTATACAATTCCAATTGAGGAGATGACTAGTCTTGGCTATCGAAGCAATTGACTTCACAGGTAGAGACATAGATGTATTCATTGAAAGAATGATACATTGGACTAGACCCAAGATGAGTTAATTCTGAATCCGTTTGTGAATTAATTCACTTGTGACATTCATGGTGTGATTTACCTAAATCTTGAGTTAGCCACAGACCACGCGTATGTAACTCATGTGCTTTGATATGAGTGGAGGCTCATGCTCTAAAGATGATTGAGTCGATAGCTGGTATGTTGGGTACATGACTTGTGTATGACATGGCTTTACTAACAACAGTGGAATTCATAGCTCAATTAAAGAGTTAACAACATCCTCTCATTAGTATTGTTTAGATTTATAAATATGAAACGTGGCCACGAGTTGCTTGTTCTCGAACGAGCAGTTTATCACAGTCATTTTTTGACAGTAATCATATTGATCATTAAGAAGACACAATGATGACAATAAGATAAAATAGTAGTTGGATGAATTGCTTTTGTAAAGAATGTACAATAAGGAGTTATGATTACTAAATTAATGTAATAAAAATAATAAAGTAGAAATCGATAAATAATAAACTAAATGAAACTATAATATGCAAACTAAGCAAATGTTATGATTACTATTCAACCTTAATTCACTAATGTAGTGTGCAATTAATAACATATATCATATTAACCTTTTATCTATAATCAATGACATGGATGTGCTTTCAGATTTAATCCAAGTGCTAAATGAAAAAGTGTCACTAGCACACCTTGTCTTATGCCTCTAAGTAGTTTAATAGTTTACCAATCTCGCACTAAGTGCGATGCGGTCATCAATTGGTAGTTTTCCCTAAAACAAATCTTGGGTAGCCTCTAACTAGTTCGCTGAAGTAGAGGACATGGTTGGCTCTCAATTTACTTTCCCTAATAATTCCAATTAACCTAGTTATCACCTAGAATTAATGCATATGCACAAAGTAAGAGAATTAAACTACAACTATCTTTTCTAAATCAATTTTTAACCCTATTTCAATTACTAAACTATTAACCTATGAATCTTTCAATCACATAAACAATTTAGTTCATTGTGAATTAGAAAGCCACATAAAATATTTGAAAAGAAAGCATAGCAACCACGAAATTAAATAAAACTAAAAAAAAACTTAATAAAAATTCTGAAAGAGATGATGCAATCCACAAGTGAATTGAGAGTTGAAAATTGCAACAGCTATAAACTAAAGAAAATTTTTCAAAGAGTAACGGTTAAAAATTTTAGCATTGTATTAAAAATATGGATATTGTATTAAAAATTTTGGTATTAAATTATAAATTATTGATTTGATTAATTATTTTCCTAAAATTTAATTAGGATCGTACATCAGAACTTGTATTAGTGGAAGCAATGATTTTTAGGAGGTATATATCCCAATAACAGTTTTGTATAACAAAAATACAGATCCTACGATAGAAGAATCCCCCTTTGTTTCAATTTAGACTTTATAAAATAAGCTAAACTACAATAATATCATAGCTAACCAGGCTGGCTTTAAAAAGTCAATTGCTCAAGACAACTGAAATCCTGAATTTGACAAGAAAATTAGGAACCAAAATTTCTTCGCTGATGTCATTTCTATGTTGTTTATTAACAAAGTATCTTGCATGCTGGTAGTGGTAACATCATTTAGACTTTAAGCACAAAATTAAATATAAGCATAATTTGTTTTCTTTCTTTAAATTTGGTCTATATCAATTTTATCCTCCATGGTGCCTTGCTGGCTCAGCCGTTCTGTTTTGGAACTTTGCTATATTGTCTTCCACACAGAAAATGATAGAAAGTATACAATACAACCTTATTTGGTGTAGGTATGGGAAATGAGTTTGTGTTTATGATTGAACTCAGCATTCCATCAGTATAACCTTCAAGATTAATCAAATTGACTTATTTTTTTTTTTATATATTATGAAAATATATTTAAAATAAATAAATAAAAATAATATATTAATTTGGTTATACGGGTTACGGAATTGAATAAGTCATAACCAATTGACTTAATCATCTTAACCGAGATTATGATTGACTAAATCAATAAAATCAAATTAATCGATACCAAGTGAGCTAATTAATTAAGTTTACCATGACAAAATTCTACTCACTCCAATAAATATGTTTAATTTTTTGTTAAGTAAGGTTTTTCCTCATTGTCACCGGTGATTTTTTTTATTGCAATGACTAGTAGGACAGTGAATTTAAACTGCTTAAAGAGTGTATGATTTGGAGTCATGGCATTGTACATCGTTATTAAACACAGGCATCAAATAGCGATGCTTTGACTAGATTTTACAACGAAAAATCAAATGTGGAAATTGTGAAGTTTGAGTTTCGTATGCACAACTGTTTGGAAGAGTTAATTCATCATTAACGTGCTACAACAAGCCTCTTTATGGATAACGACATCATCCATCAACCCTTTGACAAATCTGAAGATGTACAGAAGATTCAATGTCATCAAATTCTTATTTTTTTTTTTTTTTTTTTTTTTGTCATTGAGAGGTTAATCTTTTGCTCATCAGATTCAGCTGAATCCTTTATTTATAGACTTCAAGCCTACCAATAACTAAATAACACAAACAACCAAGGGAAAAAAAAATAAAGAGACATTGTTTCCCCTACCATTTAATCTTAGCATGAAATCCCCAAGCTATATATCCCAGTTTCTCGTTGTTTTAATCATCCTAGGATTTGTTGAAGTCGCAAGTTCCCGATATGTGGACCAAGCAACCATCGATCAAAGATTGAGAGACAAGTATTCTCCCATATTCTTAACAAGCTTATCAGCCATCCGTAGCCTTGGGAAGCCTGCCAGCGATAAAATCAGAGCAGTGCACGCAGTTTCACATCGTGTCGTCCCCGGTGGACCAAACCAACTTCATAATTGATTGGAAACGGCCGGTTGTAACAAGAGAAAAGAGATGTATGCATAATCTCTGAATTATTTATTTGGGAGCTGTTTGTCATAT
Organism: Gossypium anomalum; assembly: GCA_025698475.1. NCBI lineage: Eukaryota > Viridiplantae > Streptophyta > Magnoliopsida > Malvales > Malvaceae > Gossypium > Gossypium anomalum. The sequence continues at coordinate 50,987,233 of CM046963.1, forward strand.
TTTGTAGGTGTGTTATGCATAATATACAACTTTCAGGTTAAGAACTTGGTTTTCTGTCTTTGGAAATTCGAAAGGTAATATAGAGTCGGAATATGTGCAGAACAAAATCCCCAGTCTGCAGTGTGCAATACGACACAAATGCTTGGTTTGATAAGAATATTCTTTTATAACTAGTTAGAAGTCTGAATAAACATGTCAGCCAAATTTGACCCTTTGGGCATGAATTTTGTTGGACACATGAAGCAAGCATTACTTGCGCAGTGTAAGCTAAGGCTATTCACTTAGGAATCCTCCGGCAATGAGAATTTATTATCTAGATAAATTCCTATCATTTTAGTTAATTTTGTATTTTCACGTCAACTCCATTTTAGTGTTTTTATACCAATTTCTTCAATAAGTAATTAGAATTTTATGAAGGTTTGGAGTTGTTTAATTAAAGATTTAAATAAACGATAGAAACCAAAGCTATGGAACCATAAGAGGGACCGTCAACCACGACGCTCCTTATAACTTCTCATTTACTTTATCTTTACTTGTTCTTTTAACTAGGGATTAAAATATTAGTAAATTTACAATTTAATTATTAAATTTTAAAAAAATTATAAAATAGTCTCTAAATTATTTGAAAGCTTTTATTTAAATCGCTAAACTATTTAAAAATTTTATCTAATACTTTTATTAAATAATATTACTTTACAATTAATTCAACAATAATATTAAAATAGTTATATAAATATGCAGTGAAATTAATTCAACCAAAACCATATTATGCAGTAAAAAGTAAAAATCCATAAATTCTATTTGTAATTACTGTCAATTATAAAATAAAAATAAAAGATATTTTACACGTAATTTGGGTTAGCCATATTTCCAGGCAATAAATAGGAAGAAATCGATCATTAATAAAATGGGTAAACCTTTTTTATTCGTATTTAACATTTTCAATAATGTCCGTTTTTAAATACTGCCAATTAATAAAAAATTATACTATCTTTGACTTGTAATTTAAATAAGCTGTTTTTCAATGCAATAAACCAAGAAATGATTCCTGTGTGTTTTGTTTATCTACATTAATAATTACACAAATAGTGTTAGAAAATTGTTATTTATTCTTTTTTAATATTATATTATATCTTATAAGATATTTATTAACTCTAAACTATATTTATAGAGTCTAAAAACTTGACTAATAATTTACCGTAAAGTTTAGAAAAATATGATATTAATAAATCTAAAATTTTTAAATATGAAAAAAGAAATTTGAATTTTAAAAAAGATATTAATAATTATTACATTACATTTAGTCTATAAATATGGAAGCATGTGATTCTTAATTTGAAACCTTAAAATATTAAAATAGTGGAGGGCAGTTCATTATTGATGCAAATTTTTCCGGACACAAAAAGTGGGTCGTTTATAATGATGATCATGTCAAGCGGAGAAAAAGAACTCGGGCAGGATGGTGTATTGTCCCAATGGATCCTGCACGGTCCCCAAATGTTTCTGTTCGTTTGGTTAGGTAAATGGAATATAGGCTTAAATTATTAAACTACTCTTAGTAGAATTTTTTATAGGTAGTTAATTATTGTTATTGTCATTAAATTTTAATAAAATTATTATTAAATATAATTTAATAAAAATAATAATAAATAATTTAATTATATTTTAACATAATTATTGTTAAATACAATTTAATAAAATAATATATAATTCAATAACATTTTTAATATAATTATTATTAAAATATGAAATAATAATCATAATATATAATATTAGAAAAATAATGTATAACCTACTTTATTATTTTTAAACTGCAATGCATATTTAATATGTTAAAATATTATTAGTAAAACAAATAATTTAATTATCTTCTAAGCTGAAAAGTAAAAGATTAGACGTAATAAATAATTTGATAATTATATTTTACATCCAAATATAATGTTCATACATTAACAAAAAGTTATATGATGTCATTACCTTATCTTCCATAATCTATATGTTAAATTTTACAACATCAAAAAGTTACAACAGTCTGTGGCATTCTATCGTGGCATTATACCATTCAAATATTACATATACAAAAAGTTACCAAAACATCACCAACAAAACCATGATTTTTAATAGTCAGAAAGAAATCTTCTCACCCATTCTAATCACAAAAAAGAAGGTCACTAAAGAAAACGAGGATTTGCATTGGATGGTCTGAAATTTTGCTCAACGCATGATAGCGTTCATCCTCAGTTAATCATTCTACTTCACATAAGGCCATATATAATTTTTGAGCACTTTCTTGAATGACCATTTATGAATTCCCTTGAAATATCATTTCGAAGGCAATGCTCCTACTTAATTCAAGGCCAACAGTCCGTATGTTTTCCCCCAATAATGTGGCAGCATCTATAAGTGAAGTATAGATTTGTTCACTTCCACCATAGTTCTTTTTTTTTTCTTCTTTGAAAATGTGGAATTATCTTGGTTTGGCGTCGACGGTTGTGATTGTGTAGCCGAGATATCCATCTCATCCAAGGAAACATCATCTTCGCATTCATGGTAATTATCTCCTTCTTCAAGACTCTTTGTAGTAGTACATCCTCAACGTCTATTTCTTCAACAATATCTGTAGTTGTTTGAGCATCTTTCCCAATGGCTTTATCTTTTGCATATATGGAAGTAAGTTAGTCATAATAAGGGAAAATGCGATGTTTGAATTGACCGGTTGCTTTATGACTCTATAAAAAAAAGAAGGAACCCACATTAGATATAAGTTTGGTCAAAACAAGATAATAAAGACAGGAAATCATTCTTACACTTATATATGAGTTCCACACAGCATCTTCAACAATAACCATCTGCCTATGCTCGTCCCACCAAAAGCCACTATTTTCTTTTCTACTGTACATGTCGTAAACAGTTGCTTAATCCTTGATTCAAGGTTAGGTTTAGCTTTCAACATAACATGAGGTAAAAAAATTTCTAACATTATTTTCAGCTCATTTAAATAACTGACCTTGAATCCCGTATCTACATTAAAGGTTCCAACATTGTGCAAGTCGACCATACAGGCAACCAATGCATCATCTTCTTATGGATCCCATTCCCTTTTGGTTCCTCGAGAATTTTGGGAAAAATCAATTGATTGCGAAAAGCCTGACATAACTATCTTAAGAAAAAACACTAATTAAAATTAGGTTCAATATTATGAATCAAAAGACCGACACTTTATAAAATTATAACACATGACAAATCAAAAGAAAATAAATTAAAGTTGTAATTCAACAAGTCCAGTACAATACATAAAGACAATTCAAACAACACCAAAGTTTTGTAAACTACATATAGGAAATAACATAAACAAATTAATCTTCTACTATGTTTTAATAAATCTAACTAATTTCTAGATGCTTGCCATTTATAGAACATTTGATTGGCTAGTTCCATCCTCCAAGTAGCTTAGGTATCTGATGGATGAATATTTACAATATTTGGTTCATTCCATCTATCACATTACTAGGTAATCCTTCTCCCAACTCCGCTTCAATAGGATCAAGACTCATATAGGTTTGAATAAAATTGTTGAGAAAATAACATGCAATAATGATTCTATTGTGCGCACTTACAAGATAGAATGATAGATTCCTAAGTGTTCCCTATCTAAGTTTTAGTAACCGAAAGCATCTTTCAATAACATTGCGCGCTGAAGCATGCTTCAATTGAAAAGTTCTTCTGGATTACTTAACTGGTAACCCTGACGTCACTCATTCAAATGATATCTTTGTCCTTTAAAAGACACAAAAATTCATTCACAGTTTGTGTAACCAGCATCAACTAGATAATAACAACCTATAAAAATGAAAAAAAAAAATATTTATCATGGTTAGCTTTCCCAAAAAGTATGATCTTAAAAATTAATTCAAATTCCTCTACTTCTACACTTTACCATGAGGAACTTTTAGTCCATGTCTCCTACTAATGGTATCTCGAAGAATCCGTCCATCAGCAACAGAACCTTCCCAACCAGGAAGTACATAAACAAAGAGCATATGAGATGTACAAATACCTAGCATATTTGTTGCTATGTCACCTTTTCGCGTTCAATATTTAGGTTTATCAACTTTTAGAACCCTAATCTTGATGTAGGTTCCATCTAAAGCACCTAAGCAATTATACATCACATGTATAAAACCTCGAGTTAGGATACTATATTTAAATATAAATCAAATGAATTATGTACGAGCCATATATGAAACTCACTCCAATACCTTAAACCATTTCCACTTTGGGTCTATAGAATTAGTTGTAATTGTCCCTACCTTTTTAAATAACACATCTTGTAAGCGTATGAAAACATTTAAAACATTGTAAAATGATCTGCTAACGGTTTCCCCGGGTCTATTAAAATGATGCTTGATAACTCTGTTTTTAAGGTGATGAGAAATTATATGTAAGAACATTGCCACTTGCTCATCAACAAGCATGCTCCTTGACGACTTCAATCTTCCTAAAGTTTGTAACATCTCACATAGTTTAAAAAAATAATTCTATTCATCCTAACTTGTTCAATACAGGTCTCGTCACTAGCATGTACAAGTCTTTTCACATAATCTTGTTGTGCACAAAAATCTAAAATATATTACCTAATCCTTGGCCTATAAGTATGTAGGCTAGAGACAAGACCCAATGTAACTAAGAACCAACTCACAACTGTATACATTTGCAACCATACTGTCAATGCAAAGTCAATTCTTTTTCGCCTCTCACTTTGTACTATTAAAGACAAACGAGTCACTACTGCAAGATATTGAAGTGTTAAATATCTTTAAATCACATTATAAATTAATCTCAAAATAGAATGTGATGCATATATCTTCAAAGCACACAACATAAAGCTAAAAAGAATAACTAATTCGTTATTTTGATGTATTATATTATGCTTTTCAATCTAAGATACAATCTTATTTACTCAATTATTTATTCTCAAATATAAATTATCAAACAACCTCGTTAATCACTTTATAATTTGATCGATTCTATTTTGGTTAATTCAATCTTATTTTATCTCAATATTTAATCAAAAGGAAAACGATACAAAAAAATTGGAAAATTTTTATGCTATTATTTTGATTGTTAGTAGCAAAATCAGTTGGAAAATTTTACATACCAAAAAGTACTAGTCGGTACCACTCAGATGTATGAGAAAAAAGATAGCTGAGTTGATGAAGCAGCTAGAAGTTGAGCGAGCCAAGTTTGAAAGTGATGAAGAATAGTACGAAATGAGATGGAGAATTCTAAATATCAGAAGCTAGTTGACATTACAACATTCTAGTATGAACAATAAGATTGTGATAGTTCATTAGAACTTGGAATAATTTGTTTAACATATTACAATTGCTAAAAGATGATTATATCTTTAAAATATGTTTTAAGTAAACCAAAATCAAAACCCTAATTTTCCCCAGCAAAATCCTAATCACTCTGTTTATATTTTAAAAGTACTATAGAATTTTTAACTTCATACATTGCTTTGCAATAGCCCAATTTTCAATGGTGACGAAACAGTGATTCGAGACCACAAATTTCTATCATGTCGACTCATAAATATTATTTTTATAATATTTATGAATTCATTAGAGTCGTAGTAAAATTTGGTTCGAAAATATTAATGTTTGGCTAGTTAATTAAAAAAATGACTAAATTGAAAAAGGTGCAAAAGTTACTAATTAGTGCAATTAAATGATTAAACAGCTTATTAACTACACGAGGAGGGACCAATATAACAATTAGTCCCTAATGGATAGTGTTGGACAACAAAAGGAATTAAAATGATAAATTAATGTGATTTTAATGGCAAAATTGTAATTAAGTTAAATTAAAATAAAACAAATATAATTAATTAGTGTTCTTCTTCATATTTTCTTCTTGTTAACTAAATTTCCATGGTTTTATAAGATAGGAAGATAAGCCAACTAATCTCCTTGCATGTGAGTGATTCTCTTACCTGTTTATTGTAATTTTTATGTTTTTAAGATCGTTGCAACTAGGTCTAGCTAGCCCGTACCTTCGTTTTTGATTTTGTTAAAAAATTTGGAAGTTACCATTGATGAATATTGAATTTTTTTTATGAATATCATGTATTTGGAGCTTTGATTTTGTTATTTGATGAATTTGTAAAGTGATTTTTGTTAGATTTTGATTTTAGGATTAAATTGTAAAAATGTCAAAACTCTAGGGTTTGATAGTGAATTTAAGGTTCATTGGGGGCTGTTTAAGGGCCTAGTATATTTGGATAAAATATTGAATTGAGAAAAAATGGTTAATTTGATGAATTTCAAGTTAAATGACTAAATTACAAGAATTGTAAAAGTTTAGAGTAATTGTATAAATTTAAAAAATAAAAGGGTATAAATTATAAAATAAATTGTAATGTGAAATTTAAGCTGATAATTGAGGAATTCTATATTTTAGATCAAGATCTCGTAGAAACTCGTGGAAAAAGAAAAATAGTGGAATAGTCCCTGAACTTCTCCAACTACTATAATTCAGTCTAGGTAAGTTCGTATGGTTTAGAATTTAATATCAATATGAATTATTGAGTAGATTATCATTGAACAACTTATATATTTATTTTTAATTGTGGATAATTAATATTAAATTGAGATATATTATTGATTTTGATACTCGGTTTGGATTAAACGCGAGATTAGAGTACAACTGTGATACGGTGTGTTATAGGGGGTCGGAGTGGAGATGGAATTGGAGAGAGATACCTGTTTATTACCCAAGTAAATCGAGGTTCAACATTTGTTGCAAACTCTCATGGTATACTTTTTGTTTGGCGTTTCAATTGGATCAACTCTTATGAGCTTCTGTTTGGTGATTTGGTTGGATTAGCTCTTATGAGCTTCTATTTGGCGTTTCGGTTGGATCAGATCTTATGAGCTTCTGTTTGGCAATTCGGTTGGATCAGTTCTTAGGAGCTTCTGTTTGGTGTTTCGTTTGGATCAACTCTTATGAGCTTCTGTTTGGCCATTCAATTAGATCAGCTCTTATGAGCTTCTTGTTGGTGTTTCGGTTGGATCAGCTCTTATGAGCTTCTGTCTAGTGTGTTTGGTTGATCTGGTGATGTACTCTTATCCATAAGTCATTTTTTGAATGAAAAATCTCAGTAAGGTAATTTGTTTAATGAATTCTGCAAGATTTGTTATTTATTGAATATTGATCTGAACATAGATGAATTCATCAGTTGAAATTGTGATAACAGAGAATTCTCATGGTTTATTATTATTGTTTGAACTGTTGTATTTTACTTCGGTAAGATTTATTGTTTAATGTGTCAAACTTACTAAGCTTCATTAAGCTTACTTGTGTTGTTTAATGTCATTGTAGATACTTGGACGGTTGAACGATCGGATTGGCACTCAAGTCACACTATCCAGCTCATTTCTGTAGTGTTTAGAATGTTTATTTCAGATTATATGGCATGTATAGGCTCTCGTGTGGCTATTGTTAATGTTTTCGTTTCTGTAAATACTTTATGGATGAACTTTTGTGCAAATAACCAACTTATATATTACATGAGAATGAGGTATAGTTTTTATGCTCGTATGAATGGTATATATTAAGGAAATGTTGTGATTGTGGTACATTCGATAGGTATTTTGGTTAGGTATTGCTTGAATGAATTGATGAACTGAATTGATGTTTATTTTGATGTATAATTATATATATATTTGTGGTACCAATGAGGGTACATTGGTTAGGCACTTATTAGGTTGGTTTTGGTGTGTTTTTGGCTCGATTAATGTCATTTTGAATTGGTATTTTGGTTGGTATTTGAGTTTCTTAAGGTCCAAGCAAACTTGAAATGGTAAACTTGTTTTCTAAGGTTCATTTTGGGTCCACACGGCCTGAGACACGGGCGTGTGTCTCTGCTGTGTATGACACACGACCATGTGACACGGCTGTGTGTCCCCTATAGGTTAAAAGCATGCAAGTCAGACAGTTACACAGCCTGGAACATGGGCATGTGAGGCCATTTCGAGAGTTACACGGCCTGGCACATAGGTGTGTCGCTTGGTCGTGTAACCCAAGTCAGTGAGTTACACGGACACGGACACGGACACGGGTTGGGACACGGTCGTGTGTCCCTATTTCAAATGTTCACACAGCCTAAGACAAGGGCATGTGTCTCCAATTTTCAACTTTTTCCTAAACTTTCCAAATGTTTCCAATTTGGTCCTGGATTGATTCTATAATATTTTTAGGGTCTTGAAGGTTCAATTAAGGGATGCTATGAATGTATTTGAATGGAATTAGATTATATTCACATAGATGTATGAATTGAATAAATTACTTTTCTATTTGTTTGGTAATACTCCGTAACCTTATTCCGGTGACAGGTACGGGTTAGGAGTGTTACATGCTCCTTTAAAATTGACAAAAATATTAAAATAATTATCACATCATTGTAACTATTGAAAATAATAAACTTTACTATTACAATAAAACATGACTGAAAAATAGTAGGTTATGAGATGGAATTTTAAATGAAATTTGAGTTTATTGTTATTTGTTTATTGATATTAGACTCTTTAAAGCTTTGAAAAATTATAAAACAACAAAAACTGATCCAAAAAGTTGTCTTTTACCTTATCCAAAGGAATAATATAAAACACAACAAAAGTAAATGATGAAGCAACAGGTAATAAAAAGAAAAGAGGAACCAATCAATCAAAGGGGTTGGAGCACTATTTTGTTCTTTATGTACAAAATAATTTGATGTAGAAATTAACCAAAGATTGATTTGAAGAAGAATGTTCATTTTGAAGGGAGATTCTAGAGTGATTGATTGTGTGGTTATATATATATATATATAGAAAAAACATAATTTAATATTTACAATTAAACATTTTCATTAGGCTCCCAAACTAAAAACAACTACAGTGAACATTATATACATTAATATGCCCTTTTTAAACATATATATAAAGAACTTTAAATATCAGATGGCTCTTGCCAGCATCACCTAAATGTATGAAATGAAAATCACAGAGTTAACTAAACAATTAAAGGACGAGTACACTAGGTTTGAAGGTGCACAAGAACAACTAAGCAATTAGAGGACGAGCAAACATGCTGCTAGCAAATTATCAGAACCCCACGCAGGTTAAGCTTCAACCTCAAATGAAATGTGAAATGATCTTTTGTTTTCCCCCTAAATATCTCATTACAATATAATTGCTTTAACAATACAATATCATTATTCTCTTCCCTTCCTAGAATTGAGATATTCAATACCATTAAAGCATTCGGTTTCTAGGTTTTACAGTAACCTTCAAACTGTTGAAAATCTTAAGAAAAGTTCTACATGTAAGGAAAAACAACCTTGTGTCGGCATACATTTTTTTTTTTTTCAGCTAGAATAAAAATAATAGTTTTCTTACAAAAGAGTGTTCAAACCATTCAAGAAAGGAAAGAAAATTTTGGGCTCAATTAAGATATCAATTCAGGAAGAAAAAAACCACAACAGAACTCATAGATCAAATATCCTCAAAAGAACTATTAATCAATATGATATATTTGTTGGGCTCAATTTTAAAAATAAAGAAATATAAACCAGTAATTTTGAAATTAAAAAAAACCAGTCTTGTTCTTTGAATTATTATGGTATGAAGATAGAAAATTTAACAAAAAGAGGCAGAAAAGTTTTTAGAGTAACAAAAATTGGTAGCGAGGAAAACGAAAGGAAAAACGAAAGAGAGAAAAGGTTTACCTGAAAGAAGCTCCGATGAAGGGGAAGAGTGCTAGTGGCCAGAGGCTAAGGAAGCAAACTCTACTTAAATGGGTAAAAAAAAAAGGCAGAAAAATTTTTAAGGTAAGAAAAATTGGTAGAGATGAAAATGAAATGAACAACAGAAGAGAGAAAATATTTACCTGAATGATTCTATGATGAAGGGGAGAAGTGCTAATGATCAAAGTTGAAGGAAGCAATGGAGTAGCTGTCAAGCTGAGTGAGAGTGTTTTTGATGTGAGAAAGTGGAGAGGGTAAAATGGATTTCTTAAGCACCGAATCAACCATTCAGTAAGGATGAGACAAAATAAAAATGAGTAAATTTCCCTACATAAGCTATTGTGGTTTGTTGCAATAGGGATGGTTAAGATAAAGTGCCTCTTTGGGTTATTGGTAAGTTTTCTAATCCTAGATGCTTTAAACATGTGAATATTGACAATATTAACTATCATTGATGAGCCAACAAAAAAAGCATGGATGATTGGATTGCTTTTTCAAGATTTTGTTCGCTGGTTTGATGCTAAAATAACTGGTTGAAGGGTGTTACTTATAGTAGACAATTGTCTAGTGTTAAACTAAGCCTTATTGGATAATATGTTTTGATATAACAAATTAAATTGTTTTTGAATAAAAGTAACGTTGAGTAATTTGATAAAATCAAGCTGAAACGGTTTCAATTGAATCAAACATTTTCAAATATGTTTTAACCATTTTCAAATAAGTTAGAATTTCTCTTTCAAGATTTTGTTCGCTGGGTTGATGCTAGAATAACTGGTAGAAAGGTGTTACTTATAGTAGACAATTGTCCAATGTTAAATTAAGCCTTATTGGATAATATGTTTTGATATAACAAATTAAAGTGTTTTTGAATAAAAGTAAAGTTGAGGAATTTGATAAAATCAAGTTGAAATGGTTTCAATTGAGTAAAAATTTTTCAAATATTTTTTAACCATTTTCAAACAAGTTAGAATTGCTTCAGGACAAAAAGAATCGATATTTTAACCATTTCATCCCCAATGGCTACATTCACTTCTACAACAACCACAACGATTGGAAATCAATTAGAGGGTATAAATACCATCTTCCAAAGGTCTAGCAACAAGAAGAGCAATGTTGTAACAACCCGGTTTTAGCTAAATCAGAATTGTGGTTTCAAAACCACAAATTTGATGTTGTAAAGTTATTTTAATATTATTTTTTGTGTTTACAGCATGTTAGCATGTATGTGTGAAAATTTCGTGAGCTAATTTTATCGTTTAATTGTTCAATTTGAGAAAATGGACTAAATCGTGTTAAGTGTAAAATTGCTGTTCTATTTGTTAAAGGTATTAAATAGCTATGGAATATTAAATTAGAGGTTCTTATGTTGTAATTAGACCATAATTAAATTGAGTGGACATTAATGGGCATAATATCATGAAATTTGGTGGTTTTTATTTAAGGTTAATATTGGTATTTGATTAATAATGTTATTATTAATAAAACAAAATGAAACCATTAGCTAATATCATCATCTTCAACCGTGAATAGCAAAGAAGAAAAATATTTTAAGGCTTGTGATATTTGGCCATTTCATAATTCAATTGTAAGTCCATTTTAGCTCGGTTTTTGATGATTTCTATGTTTTTGTAATTGTTGCAGCTTAATCTAGCTAGCCCGTACCTTTAATCTTGAAACTGTTAAAGATTTTAAGAGTTTTCATTATTGAGTTTAAGTGTTCTTTGGTGTTTGAAGATGAAATATAAATTTTTGATGATAGATTTTTATGTTTTGTAAAGTAATTTTTCATGAAAATGCATAATAGGGGCTAAATTGTGAAATGAGCAAAATGTGTGGTTAAAATGTAAAATAAATGAAAGTTATGGGCTGCTAGGGGCATTATGGTAATTCAGCTAAGCTTGGGTTTAATGAAATTATGTGAATTTTGTGTATTTGTAGGGCTAAAGTGTAAAAGTGTAAAAGTTTAGGGGCTAAAGTGCAAATAGGCCTAAATGTATGTTTTGGACTAAATTGAATGAGGGGTTGATTAAAGAAGTTAATTTTGAATATATTTAGATCAAGAAAAGAGGAATCCAGAATTAGATTGGGGGAAAGGCAAGATTATCGAGTAATTAACTCATTTTGTCGTTTTCATACTTGAGGTAAGTTCGTATGTGACGATTTTCTTATAAATGTATGTTAAATGCTTTGATAATGAATAAATTGTGATTATGAGATTTTATTTAATGTATGAATTGTAAATACGATTCTACGGATATATTAGAAGATGGAATCGACAACCTAAAAATCCCGGTTGAACCTTAAGAATAGATTTGGATACTAGTAACATGTTATAAGATGATATACCGATTTGGCTTCGGGCCATGCATATCGGATGAGTTGGCTTTGGGCCATGTTATAAGCACTTTGGGTGTGAGTTATACCGATTTGGCTTCGGGCCATGCATATCGAATGTTTTGGCTTTGGGCCATGAAAATAGTTCTTCGGATAAGTTACCTTGATTTGGCTATGAGCCATGGTATAGGTACTTATCGTACAAGATTTATGAGTATCTGATTTCTATTCTGAATGGTTCAACGTGTAAACGAATGATGTGGTTGAGAAAGAGGTTAGTACAAGGCAATACAGGTATGTACAGAACCTACTCGAGTATTAAACAGTGAAATTTTGATGAGATTGTATTTGATCATGATTTGAGACATGAGAAAGGTTTGTAGTTATTCTGTAAATACATTTGTTATGTGTAATTGGTTGATTTCCATTTATGCAATGAATTAAGTTATTCATATACGAGCTTACTAAGCCATGAAGCTTACTTCGTGTTATTTTTCTATGTTTTATAGTGAATCAAGACTAGCTCAGATCAAGAAGTCGTCTGGAACGTTATCACACTATCAGAAATCTATTTGATACTTTTGAGTTGTGTATATATGGTATATGGCATGTATAGGCTAGATGTGGTATTGTTGTTGTGATTATAGCCATGAGAGTTGGCTTGTAAATGATGTTACTATTGATGTGTGTTTAGCTATTAGAAATGGCTTGTAAATGTACATGGTTTGCTATGTAAATATATATAGCCATGAGTAATGGCTTATTTTGATATGTTTTGTGTGAATGTGGTTAAGGTTTCATAGTTGTTCAAATGGTTATTTGAATTATGGTAAATGATCCATATTGTTTGGTATTGTTTTGGCATGTAATTGACTAAGTAAATGATAGTGAATTGAGTTTTGGTATTGATGAGATTATAATGATATGAATTATGCATTTTGGTTGATGTTTTTGGTTGCCTAATTGAATGATGAAATCGTACCATTTTGATTGTTTAGGTGTGCATGAATAAGGGTGGCAAATTGGCCTTGCAAATGGCTTATTTTTGTCCACATGGACAGAGACACGGGTGTGTGTCTCAACCGTGTGTGACACACGGTCATGTTACACGACTGTGTGTCCCTTAGTATTGTTATTAAAATGAAGTCAGTATGTTCCACACGGTTTTACACACGGGTGTGTGACTGGCCGTATGGTACAAGTCAGTATACCCCCTAATTGGCACACGGCCTAGCACACGGGCGTGTGACTTGGCTGTGTTGCATAAGTTAGTCTACCCTACAGTTTTGGCACGGCCTAGCACACGGGCGTGTGTGGCCACTTCGAAGGGCACATGGGCTGGACACACGGGCGTGTGATTGGCCGTGCGATTCAAGTCAGTATGTATGCCCTGTTTTCACACCTCTTGAGACACGGACGTGTCTGGAGCTGTGTGAGGCACACGACCTGTTCACACGGGCGTGTGACCCCTGTATGGTTGAAATTTTACTAAGTTTCCAAAATTTTAGTTTGATATCAGTTTAGTCTCGAACCATTTCTAAAACATGTTTAAGGCCCCTTATGCCTTTATAAGGGATAATGTGATTGTATTGAATGATTTATGAGAATGAATGCTTTATGGTTGATAAAGATATGCTATACATTGTGTATTGATCGGTAATACCTCGTAACCCTACTCCAGCGACGGATACAGGTTAGGGGCGTTACAAATATGCAAAGCTTAAAGATAAATTAAAACAACCTAGAGCTTAATTCTTTCATACTTTTTCTTGTAGACACTTGTGAGCTTTCATTGTATTCATTTAGCTCAAGTGTTCTTCTTTGCATTTGTGCTGAATTGGCAAACATCCTGATCTTGTGAGGATTGTTTACTTTGTTTGCTTATTTCTATCTCTTTTGAGAGAGGGTTTATTCTTAAGTTTTGAGTAGAAACCTTAAAAGAGATTGTAAGGCTAAACCTTGTCCTCAAAGGTTGCCAAATTAGTGAATTTGGGAAAATCTTTAGTTTTGGAAAGCTAAGGTAGTGGAGTAGGCAATTGGGGTCGAACTACTATAAATCCTTGTGTTCTTTATTACATAATTTTTTTTATTTCCACCACAACTTCTCAAAGATCGGTTCAACCTCCCTATCGTCGATCTAAAGTTGATCCTTTCGAGCTAACAATTGGTATCAGAACTAATCTCTAAAAATGGTTTAACAACCACGAGAAATCCTCGAAGAAGCTCAAATGACCATCAACTCATTCTACAAAATGTCATCCACTTCTGAGCAAAATTCCCAACATATTGGGAGAAGGGCATTCCACCGTGAGGCCTTCTCTATTCAGTGGCTCCAACTATTCATCTTAGAGAACAAGAGTGAAGCTATTCATCCAAGCCAATGACTATGAAGTTTGGAGGAAAATTACAAATGGGTCATTCATTCTAATGAAGAGGGTTGAAGGTGTTATTGTCCCAAAGGAAGAGAGTGAATGTCATAACAATGATATCAAGAAGATACAATTAAATGCAAAAGCTATGCACACTCTATTTTGTGATCTTGGTGCAAATGAGTACAATAAAGTCTCATTGTGCAATAATGCCAAAGAAATATGGGACAAGTTTGAAGTCACCCATGAAGGGACAAGAAGAGTTAAGGAATCCAAGGTAAGTCTTTTTACCCTTGATTATGAGTTTTTTAAAGCAAAACTGGAAGAAGGAATCAATGAGATGTCTGATCACTTCACCCACATCACCAATGGTTTCAAAGCCCTTGGGAAGATCTATCCCAACAAGGAGATGGTGAAGAAGATGTTGAATAGTCTCCCAAGGTCTTGGGAAGCTAAAGTGATAGGAATAGAAAAATCAAAAGGTCTCATCTCATTCTCCCTTGATGTGCTCATTCGTTCTTTGCTTACATACGAGATAAAGCTTAACAAAGGGAGTGAAGAAGAAAGAATTATTAAGAAGAATGTTGGTAAAGCTCTAAAATCCACCTAATAACAATAGTAAATCAAGTGAAGAGGTGGATGAAGATAAATAGATGGAGATGTTTGCTAGAAGACTCAAGAGATTTATGAGGTCCAACAAAGGAAGAGAATTTCAAAAGAAAGAAGGACTCAAGCTTGAATCTACCAAGGAGAAAGATTCAATTATTTGCTCAACTTAAAAATGAGGGGTCTAGTAAACAAAAGGCCTATCTTGCTACTTGGAGTGATGAAGATTCATCTAATGATGACGTAGCCAACTTATACCTTATGGCCATCAATGATCCTAAGGTAACTTCTAACTTATCTACTTTAAATGATTATTTTTTTGATGAGTTGCAAGATACCTATAAATAATTGGGTTTGGAATTTGAAGTCATGATGTCAAAACACAAGAAAAATGTTTCAAAATTGAGAAATGAAAATGACTTACTTCCAAAAGCAATCATAAACTTGAAGAGAAGGTAAACAAAATGCAAGAAATTATTAATAACTTTGAAAAGAAAATTTTAAACTTGCATAATTTACTTTCAAAAGCTCATAAGGATCATCAAAAGCAAATTGAGTTGCTTAAGAGTGAAAAAACTCAATCTAACAAATTTTTTGAAAAAGAATAAATTCAAAATAGAACTTTGTTAAAAATAGCTTTAATTACTATAAACTTATAGGTCCCTTGTAACAGCCCAATTTTAGTGAAATCAGAATAGTGGTTTCGAGACCACAAATCCAATCTAAAAATAAAGTTTGTTTTTATTTTTTTATATGGTTCGTATTATGATAGACATGTCGTGTGAAAATTTTGATACAAAAATTTTATCGATTAATTGTTTAATTACGAGAAGGACTAAATCGCATGATATGCGAAAGTTAAATTCTAGTAGCTATAAGGATTAAATAGCTATGGAATTCAAATTAGAGGTCCTTATATGGTAATTAGACCATTTAATAAAAGTATGTATATTTTTGGTGACTCATCCATCGAAAAATTAGAAAAGAGTAGGGATTAAATTGGAAATCACAAAAATTAAAAGATGATAATTAATTAAAAAGAAATTATCATCTTATTTTCATGTCTACTTCCCCAAAATTTCTATGGAAACCCAAGGAGAGAGGAAGAAAACTTTCCAAGCTTAAAAAGATTTGGAAAACACAAATTCAAGGTTAGATAGAGGAAAAGAAAAGGTTTCGGATTAGTAGATTACTTATGCGAACAATAGTCGAGTGCTTGGAAGCTCGTGAAGGTTGGAGATTAGAGGAGCTTTCTCACACTATCAACTAACTATTTTAGGTATACATAGTGAAATCATTTTGGTATAATGACATATATAGGACAACTTGACCATTAGTGGTTTGATAATGATGTTGTAATCTAGCCATTGGAATGGCTAGTAATGGTTGTTTTGTTATACTTGTAATGTCATATTATGTAGCTACATATATGTTAAGTAGTTGATCAAATTATGTCTAACATGTGGACTAAACTAAGGTAAGATTGTAATCACGTATGCATGTAATGATATGCCATGTTGAATGACGAAATTTGCTTAAATTGAATAATTGGAATGGCTGGATTGTACTTGGTATGTTTTAGTGCAGGAAAGTGGTAAATTTGGGTGACAAATGAGGCTAGGAAATGGCTTTATGTTGTCCACATGGGCAGACACACGGGCGTGTGTCTAGACCGTGTGTGACACACGACCTGGTACATGGGCGTGTGGTTAGGTCATGTGTCCCCTTTACCTTAATTTTGAGAAACAAAATGCTCAGAATTGAGCACACGGGTAGAAACACGAGCGTGTGTCTCAACCGTGTGTGCTACACGACCTAGAACACGGGCCGTGTGTCTTGGTTGTGTGAAACCTGCACCTAATTTCGAATTGAATTAATTAACCACACGGCCTAGCACACGGGCGTGTGGCATGGCCGTGTGCACAAGTCAGAAAGTTACACAGGGTCAAACACGGCCTGCAGCACGGGCATGTCCCAAGGTCACACGGGCGTGTCCCTTGAACCACACGAGTGTGTGAGCCCTGCACCTTGGAAAATTTTTGTAATTTCGCAAAAAATTCATAGAGCTCCCGATTAAGTCCCGACTCGATTCTAGTGCTCGTATTGGGCCTCGAGGGTCCAATTAAGGGATGTTTTGAATGATCTTGGTTAATAAATAGTAATTTATATAAATTATTTGTAAAATGTTTTAAAAGTTTTGGTAATGCTCTAAAACCCTGTTTCGATGACGAATATGGGTTAAATGTGTTACATTTAGTGGTATCAGAGCTACGATATAGTTGATTCTCGGATTTGACGTAGCAAACACGAGTTTAGCTATACATGCCATTATATAATTTGTGATAGTGTGATGACTCTTGATCATTTTAAATGTGTTTTTCATATAGTAATGTCATCCAACCGAGCTAGAGCTGAATCCGAGGAAGCTGAGAGCAATGCTTCAACTTTAGTTCAAAGAGTTGCTTTTCCGTCTGGTAGTGAAAGGCCCGTGTCTGAGGGCCGAAGTAAGGAGGGAAAACAAACCTTTTTTTAAATGATGAATGAATGATTTACATAGTATCTGAGAACAAACCCCGCTGTACAACGACCTCCCCCACCTACTCCTCAACTAGTTCTAATGGCACCCCAGGGTGCTGAACCTGCTAGAATAGGTAAGCCTCCGATAGATAAAATTCGTAAGCATGGGGCAGAAGAGTTTAGAGCTACCACAGATGATTATCCGAAAAGGGCTGAGTTTTGGCTAGAAAATACTATCCGAGTTTTTGATGAATTATCTTGTACGCTTGCTGAGTGTCTGAAATGTGCAGTATCTCTATTGAAAGATACAGTTTATCATTGGTGGAATACCATAACTTCTGTGGTACCGAGAAAAAATGTTACATAGAAATTCTTCCAAGCTGAATTCAGAAAGAAATATGTTAGTCAGAGATTCATGGATAAAAAAAAGAACTAATTTTTAGGACTCAAGCAGGGAAATATGACTGTGTTTGAGTATGAACGAGAATTTGTTCGGTTGAGCAAATATGCCAGAGAATGGGTTCTAACCGAGGTTGAGATATGTAAATACTTTAAAGAGGGTTTAAATAATGATATCAAGTTATTGATTGGAATTCTCGAAATAAGGGAATTTAAGGTGTTAGCTGGTCGAGCACACAAGCTGATGAATTGAGTAAAGAATAGAAACAAACTAAAAGAGAGGCTTAGGTTTCTAGAAAAAGAATTATAAGTAAGTCACAGTCATTTGCTTCTAAGAAATTAAAGAAGTATTATGATCGTGTTACCACCTCTACGGGATATTTTGGAATAGAGTGGGGCTCTCAACGTTCTAACCCAAGGACTTCATCCCCATCTATGACCAGTGTGGGTAGTGTTGTTAATCCCAAACCGAACTGTAAACATTGTAACAAATTTCATCATGGGAAATGTCGGTCTAGAAGTGGAGCTTGTTTTGGATGTGGTTCACTTGACCA
The DNA here is from genome assembly GCA_025698475.1 of Gossypium anomalum. Taxonomy (NCBI): domain Eukaryota; kingdom Viridiplantae; phylum Streptophyta; class Magnoliopsida; order Malvales; family Malvaceae; genus Gossypium; species Gossypium anomalum. The sequence continues at coordinate 51,005,799 of CM046963.1, forward strand.
TTTTCTCAGGGATTGTCCCGAAAGAGTTGAAAAAGAAATAGAACCAACTCCAAAGCCTAATAATCCTATTTTGAGAGGCAGACCACCCCGTCACCCTGACAATGTTAGTGGTAGTCTAGGTACTATCAAGTATACAATAGTTAGATTTGAGGTACGAGCACCTATAAGAACATATACTATTTGTGCTAGAGAAGATGCCTCTGCACCAGACGTCATTACTGGTACATTTTCTCTACTTGATACTAATATTACTACATTGATTGATCCTGGTTCCATACATTCATACATATGCACGAACTTAGTGACAATTAAAAATTTACCTGTTGAATTCACTAAATTTGTGGTTAAAGTTTCACACCCCCTAGGCCAGAGTGTTTTGGTGGATAAGGTTTGTAAAAATTTTCCATTAATGGTAAAAGGTTCTTGTTTTTTGGCTGACTTGATGTTATTGCCATTTGATGAATTTGATGTGATTTTGGGAATGGATTGGTTAACCCAATATGATGCAGTGGTGAATTGTAAATAGATATATATTATATTGAAATGTCAGAGTGGTGAATTACTTCATGTTGAATCCGATAAACTAGATGGATTACCTAATGTGATTTCAGCAATATCAACACAGAAATATGTCAGAAAGGGTTATGACACTTATCTTACATATGTGTTGGATGCCAAAATATCCGAGTCAAAGATTCAATCAGTGTCAGTTGTATCTGAATTTTCTAATGTATTCCCAGAAGAATTACCTGGTTTACCACCGGATAGAAAAGTAGAATTCTCTATAGATCTTGTTCCGGGAACAGCACCTATATCTATAGCACCTTACAGGATAGCTCCTACTGAATTGAAAGAGCTGAAAGCACAGTTGCAAGAATTGATTGACAGAGGTTTTGCTCGACCTAGTTTCTCACCTTGGGATGTGCCGATTCTATTTGTAAAAAACAAGGATAGATCGTTGAGGCTATGTATTGACTACAGACAGCTCAACAGAGTTACAATAAAGAACAAGTATACTTTACCTTGTATTGATGACATGTTTGATCAGTTAAAATGTTCCACTGTATTTTCTAAGATTGATCTCCGTTCTGGATATTATCAGTTACTGGTAAAAGGTTCAAATGTACTTAAGAAAACTTTTAGAACTAGGTACGGATACTATAAGTTTCTTGTGATGTCATTCGGCTTGACAAATGCACCTGTAGTGTTCATGGATCTGATGAATAGAATTTTTAGCCCGTATTTGGACAGGTTTGAGGTGGTATTTATAGATGATATTTTAGTTTACTTTTGAGATGAAAATGAACATGCTGAGCATTTGAGAATAGTGTTGCAAACTCTGCGAGAGAAACAATTGTATGCCAAATTCAGTAAATGTGAACTTTGGTTACGGGAAGTTAGTTTTCTTCGGCATATAGTATTTGCTGAAGATGTCAGGGTAGACCCGAATAAAATTTTAGCCATTGTTAATTGGAAGCCATCGAAGAATGTGTTAGAAGTCTCAAGTTTTCTGGGACTACTTGGTTATTATCATAGGTTTGTAAAAAGTTTTTCAAAGATAGCTTCTCCGATGACTCATTTACTACAAAAAGATGTAAATTTTGAGTGGACTGATAAATGCTAGCAGAGTTTTGATAGATTAAAAGCTTTATTGACAGAAGCACCAGTGTTAGTTCAGCCTGAATCGAGTAAGGAATTCATAATTTACAGTGATCCATTGTTAAATGGTTTAGGCTGTGCTTTGATCCAAGAAGGTAAAGTAGTAGCCTATTCTTCAAGATAGCTCAAACCACATGAAAGAAGCTACCTGACACATGATCTTGAATTAACAGCCATAGTGTTTGCATTGAAAATTTGACAGCATTACTTATTTGGTGAAAAATGTCATATATTCACTGATCATAAAAGTCTGAAATGTTTGATGTCACTTAAAGATTTGAATTTGAGACAGCACAGGTAGCTTGAGTTATTGAAAGATTATGATCTTATTATTGACTACCATCCGAGAAAGGCCAATGTGGTTGCTGATGCTCTGAGTAGAAAATCCCTATATACTTTGCGAGTAATGAAACCCGATTTCCATTATCGGATGATGGTTCAATTATAGCTGAGTAAAAAGCTAGACCCACATTTTTGCAATAGATCTCTGAAGCTCAGAAAAACGATAGTATGTTGTAAGCAAAATGGATACAAAGTGAATCGACTCCTGACTCAGAATTTTAGATCGGGGCCGATGATTGTTTGTTATTCAGAGGCAGAGTATGTGTACCGAAAGGTTCAGAACTAGTACAAAAGATTTTGGGTGAAGCTCACAATGGTAACATGTCTATTCATCCTGGTAGTAATAAAATGCATAATGATTTGAGAAAGATATACTGGTGGCCGTAAATGAAATGAGATATTTCTGAGTTTGTATCTAAATGTTTGATATGTCAGCAAGTAAAAGCTGAACATCAGTTGCCTTCTGGGCTATTACAGCTAGTTACAATACCGGAATGGAAATGGGAAAGAATTTTTATGGACTTTGTATCGGGGTTACCCCTGTCTCTAAAGAAGAAATATGCCATTTGGGTAATTGTTGATCGGTTGACAAAATCTACACATTTTATTCCAGTACGTATGGATTTTTCGTTGGATATATTGGCTAAATTATATGTTTTTGAGATTGTCAGATTGGATAGAGTGCCTGTCTCCATTATTTTAGGTAAAGACCCTTGGTTTACATCTCGATTTTGGAGCAAATTGTAATAAACTCTAAGTACTTAGTTACACTTTAGTACTGCATTTCATCCCCAGACTTTGTTGAATTTGCTTATAATAACATTTATCAGTCTAGTATCAAAATGGCACCGTATGAAGCTCTGTATGGTCAAAAATGTAAAACTCTATTGTATTGGACAGAACTCAGTGAGAAAGAGTTACACAGAGTTGACTTGGTTCGAGAGACCGAGGAAAAACTAAAAGTAATTCAGGACAGTTTGAAAGCAGCCACTAATCGTCAAAAGTCCTATGCTGATCTGAAATGAAAAGAAATAGAATTTCAATTCGGTGACAAAGTCTTCTTGAATGTATCACCTTGGAAGAAAGTTCTCCTGTTTGGTTTGTAAATGAAAACTGAGTCCACGGTTCATTGGACCATATGAGATTATAGAAAGAATCAGACCGGTTACATATAGGTTAGCTTTACCATCAGAACTTGATCAGATTCATAATGTTTTTCATGATTCTATGCTACGATGGTACCGATCCAATCTTTCACATGTTATTCCTCTGACATAGGTAGAGATTTAACCTGATATAACATATAGAGAAGAACCGATCAAAATCTTAGCTCAGGAAATAAAAGAGTTAAGAAATAAAAAGGTAGCTTTAGTAAAAGTTCTTTGGAAACAACATGATATTGAAGAAGCTAGTTGGGAATCGAAGGACACTATGAGGAAACAATATCTGAATCTTTTCACTGGTAAAATTTTCAAGGACGAAAATCCTTAAGGGGGAGAGTTGTAACAGTCCAATTTCAGTGAAATCGAAATAGTGGTTTCGAGACAACAAATTCGACCCAAAAAAAGTTTATTTTTATTTTATTATATGGTCCATATTATGATAGACATGTCTTGTGAAAATTTTGATACAAAAAATTTATCAATTAAGTGTCTAATTATGAGAAGGACTAAATCGCATAAAATACGAAAGTTGAGTTCTAATGGTTATAAGGATTAAATAGCCATGAAATTCAAACTAGAGGTCCTTATATGGTAATTAGACCATTAAATAAAAGTATGTAGATTTTTGGTGACTCATCCATCGGAAAATTAGAAAAGTTAAGGACTAAATTGGAAATCACAAAAATTAAAAGATGATAATAATTAAAAAGAAATTATCATCTTGTTTTCATGTCTTCATCCCCAAAATTTCTATGGAAACCCTAGGAGAGAGGAAGAAAACTTTCCAAGCTTAAAAAGATCCGAACAATACAAATTCAAGGTTAGATCGAGAAAAAGAAAAGGTTTCAGATTAGTAGTTACTTATGTGAACAAGTGTTGAGTGCTTGGAAGCTCGTGAAGGTTGGGGATCAAAGGAGGATCGTCACACTATCAACTAACTTATTTTGGGTATACATAGTAAAATCATTTTGGTATAATGGCATGTATATGACTACTTGACCATTAGTGGCTTGATAATGATTCTTGTAATCTAGCCATTGGAATGGCCAGTAATGGTTGTTTTAGTATACTTGTAATGTCATATTATGGTAGCTACATCTATGTTAAGTAGTTGATCAAGTTATGTCAACATGTGGACTAAACTAAGGTAAGATTGTAATCATGTATGCATGTAATGATATGCATTGTTGAATGACAGAATTTGCTCAAATTGAATGATTGGAATGGCTGGATTGTACTTGGTATGTTTTAGTGCAAGAAAGTCGTAAATTTGGGTGACAAATGAGGCCAGGAAATGACTTTATTTTGTCCACACGGGCAGACACATGGGAGTGTGTCTAGACCGTGTGTGACACACGGCCTGGTACATAGATGTGTGGTTAGGCCGTGTGTCCCTTACACCTTCATTTTGAGAAACAGAATGCTTAGAATTGAGCACACGGGCAGAGAGATGGGCGTGTGTCTTGGCCGTGTGAAACCTGTACCTAATTTCGAATTGAATTAATTAACCACACAGCCTAGCACACGGGCGTGTGGCATCGTTGTGTGCACAAGTCAGAGAGTTACACGGGGTCGAACACGGCCTGCAGCACGGGCGTGTCCCTTGAATGACACGGGCATGTGAGCCCTGCACCTTGGAAAATTTTTGAAATTTTGCAAAAAATTCTTAGAGCTCTCGGTTAAGTCCCGACTTGATTCTAGTGCTCGTATTAGGCCTCGAGGGTCTAATTAAGGGACGTTTTGAATGATTTTGGTTAATGAATTGTAATTTACATAAATTATTTGTAAAATATTCTGAAAGTTCTGGTAATGCTCTGAAACTCTGTTTCGACAACAAATACGGATTAAGGGCATTACATCCCTCAAAATTTTATATGGGAAAACTTGTTAAGAGTGTATAGGTCCTAAAGGGCTTAGTGATACTCAAGACAAAGAAGCTCTTTCAAAATGGATACCTAAAGGGACTAGGATTTTGAAGACTAATGATTATGGACCCAAAAGATATTGGGTACCAAAAACTTAATTCTATGTTTGTAAGTAAGGTGCATTGCTTCAAGGAGATCAAAGAAAAATTCTATGTGATTGCACCTTAATGTTGATTGGTATGGTAGTTCATTAGTTCTTTGTGTTTAATATTTATCTTTGAACTAACCATTTTTTTTCCTCTTGAGAGCTTTATTGTTTTTTTTATATAACAAAAAAGGGGAGAAGAGAATGGTAAATTTTAATGGTTGATTGATTGCTTATATGCCAAGATCAGTGACCAAAATTTTCAAATCAAAATGAATGAAAAATTTGTGCTTATTTCAAATATTTATGCTCCAAATTTTTATGCCTTAAATTGAAAATAATTTTTATATAGGGGAGCTTAAATTGGAAATGACTTTTACCAAGGGGGAATTATCTATTCAAAAACAAATTTACAAAATGTTTTGTTATATCAAAAAGGGGGAGATTGTTAAACTAAGTGTAACACTCCTAACCTGTATTCGTTACTAGAATGGGGTTACGGAGCATTACCATAAAAATGTAACTTAAAACATTCAATTACTACATAAATCAATACATACCTCATTCAAACACATGCTTATTGTCCCTTATTCAAGCCTTCGAGGCCTTAGAAACATTTTAGAATCGATTTGGGACTAAACCAAAAATATTTAGAATTTTATAGAAAAATATAGAAAATTTAATACTATAGGGGTCACACGGCTATGTGACTCACATAGCTGAGACACACACCTATGTCTCAGGCCTCCTGGACATTCGAAGTAGGGACACACGGTCGTGTCCCATCCCGTATCCGTGCCCATGTAACTCTTTGACTTGGGTCACACGGCCAAGTTACATGTCCATATGCCAAGCCGTGTAACTCTCGAAATGGCTTCAGACTCCTGTGTGCCGGGCTGTATGCTAAGCCCTATAACTGTCCGACTTGCAACCCTTTAAAACCTACAGGAGACACACGGTCGTTTCGTATGGCTGTGTGGACAAGAAATACTGTAACACCCCTAGCCGTATCCGTCGCCGAATTAGGGCTACAGAGCATAACCGAAGTATAATGTCATACAACGAACAATTTATTATCATAAACAAATCACAAGGTAAATCATAGCAACATCAATAAAAAAACATACATATTGTCCCTTATACGAGCCTTCGAGGCCCTAAGAAGACATTAGAAACGATTTAGGACTAAATCGAAAACATATGAAATTTTTTAGAAAAAGGCAAAATTTTTCAAACTACAAAGGTCACACGGCCATGTGGCCAGGACGTGTTACTCACACGGCCAAGAGCGTGTCTTAGGCTGTGTGGACATTCGAATTAGGGACACACGACCGTGTTTCAGCCCGTGTCCTTACTCGTGTAACTCACTGACTTGGGTCACACGGCCAAGCTACATGCCCATGTGTCAGGCCGTGTCCTAAGCCATGTAACAGCCTGACTTGCAACCCTTTAAAAGCTGCAGGGGACACACGGCCGTGTCGCCTGGCTGAGACACATATCTGTGTCTCTGCTCGTGTGGACGAACAATATGCTTCCAAGCCATTTTTCTCACCCAAACTCACACCTCATGCACAAGCCATTTGTACCTATAATCAAGCATTTAAGACACACTTTACATATGTATATTCAATCTTACACAACATAGAAACTATCCATTCAACCAATATGCCAAAATGGCACCTCAATTTCAACAATCAAACTTACTTAAACACCTAACCAATTAATTCACTAATTAAACTACCAATTAAACAATTTCAATGCCACATTTATCCATATGTTCATATACCCAAAATTTCATGCACAACCAATACCAAATGACCATTTTCACAACTAACATGTACCACATCAATTTGACCAGAAGATGATCACTTCCAAACTACCAAAACTAATCATTATCAACATCATGCTACATTCATTCCACACCAACCATTAATTGCTACCATACCATTTCCATCAACATTTCCTTATCATCATCTTAACCAACATAACATCAAATTACCAACCACTCCAAATACCATATAATCTTAATATCTTACCAACTAGTTCATCAACCAAAATAACATTAATACAAGCCACACATAATGAAAAAATTCATTAAAAAGACACCTATACATGTTATTATAACATGACTCAAAATCATCAAAATCTATTGATTTAGTTGATGGATAGTGTGCTGGATCTCTGACAACTTCTAACCGAACGAGCTTTCTATTATCTAAAAACACAGAGGAAATAACACGAAGTAAGCATATAATGGTTAGTAAGTTCATAATTCATAACTAAAGCTTACCATTTCAATATGTAAGCATAAAAACAATTTGAGACAATCCAACAAGTCTTGGAATTAGCCTAAGCCACAACAACCTTCCAATTTAGATAATCACACAGTTTAACAATTCAACTCAAAACATCGTAACTTTTATGTACACTACATATAAGCATTCATACTTTCAAATATATGGCTAAGCATATTCAAAACATCATCAACTCATACCTTTTTACACTTTCGTAACATCATTTATCGAAGCATTTATTGAACCCTCCCTTTTTCATACCCGTTGAACCACTAGAATAATATCAGATACACAGGAATCTCACACGCTATGTGTCAACATGTGGTCGAAACCACTACTATCTCATATCTCCAATCAATATTCTCTCTTGAGCCATAAATGGGTTTGCTCACACAGGCTGTCAAGTAGCCACAACACATTCCGAAAACTCAGCCACAGGTAGGACGTACAAGACTAGCACCCAAAACACGATAACCCCTAATGACATGTCATTTGTATCCTATATATTCTTAAGGTTCAAACGAGATCTGAAAGTCGTCGAAAGTTCATTTGATATTTTTGTAGAGTTTTAATATCAATATTGATAACATAAAAACATTTAAATCAAATATGATTCAATACTATTTAAATTAACGAACTTACCTCAGACACAAATGGAGAAATACGATTGGTTAATCCAATACATTTTCTTTTCCCCGATCTAAATCCATACATTACTTTTCTTGGTCTATATAATCAACCTTACCTAATTCAAACTTCATTCTATTCAATTTAATCCAAAAATCATTTTTGGTAAAATTACACTTTTGCCCTTATAATTTTAAATTCATTACAACTTAGTCCCTAGCTCATAAAAATGGAAATTCATGCAATTTAGTACCAACCCATTATGGTCGAATATCAGCTAGGCCTTAGCAAGCCCTATACTTCATTTATTTCACATTTTTACGATGAACATTTTTCTTTTTTTCAATTAAATCCTTAAATGAAAAATTCATAAAAAATTCCTTTACAAAAGTTGCTCAACTATCATCAAATATTCATTTTCATCCATCAAACGCAAAAAAAAACTAACATACATTCATGGTAAAACCCTAGACTTTTAACAGTTTTACAAATTAGTCCCCAGGCTAGCTAGATTAAGCTACAACAACTCCAAAAACATAGAAATCATTAAAATCGAGCAAAAATACACTTACATGCACCAAAGGACTATGGCCGAACCTTGGAAAGTCTTTAATGGCTTCCTTTGTTTCTAATTTCGGTTGGAGGAAGAAGAAAGAAAGATTATATCTTTCTTTTTCATATTTTATTTTAAGTTATTTCATTAATTACCATATTAACCTTACTTATATACCTTTAAAATGCTTAATTAATGTCCAAATTTTTGCACTAAATATAATTATGGTCTAATTACCATATAAAGCCACTTATGTTTCAATTTCATAGCAAATTGACACCTTCTAATAGAACATAAGTTTTGCACTTTATGCGATTTAGTCATTTTTATTAAATTAAGCATGCAAACGATAAAATTTATTCACAGAATTTTTATATGATGCTATTATCATGTTGCAGAAACTGAAATAATAAAAAAAATTAATTTATTTTACCTCAAATTTATGGTCCCAAAACCACTATTCTGATTTCATTAAAAATGGGCTGTTACAAATAGGTCATTTTCAAGCCATTTCTTTCACCCAAACCAAGCTCACACCTACAAACCATTTTTACAAACAATCATGCTTAAAAACATACCTAAAACATGCATAATAGGGTTAATTCGATATAGTATTTATCCATACAACCAATATGCCAAAAGATATCTCAACCATAAATCATCAAATCAACCTAAACATAACATACTTATTCATGAATCAACCATATATAACTACCTATTTTTCTATACCAAGACATAGCACAATTGGCCATATGCCAACCTACATCTAAATATACCAAATTGGTCATTCAAAACATACATTCACTTGACCATTTCAACACCAACCATCAAAGCATTAAAATGCCAAAAGCTCATCAACCATAAAACCATATTTAGAAGCCAAACATAATAACTATCTCATGAAACATAATTCACCTATACATGCCATTATAACCATGACTCAAAACAAAACAATCTATCGATATAGTTGTTGAATAGTGTGATATGTCTCCGACGAGCTTCCAAACCGATCGAGCTTTTGATCATCTATAAAACATAGGAAAGAAAAATGACGTAAGCATATAATGCTTAGTAAGTTAGTAAATCATGAACAAAGCTTACCATTTCAATGCATTGTAACAGTCCGATTTTGGGCCTTGTCGGAACAGTAGTTTCGGGACCACAAATTCGACGTAAGAAAATTTATTTTTATTATATTTTTATGGTCTAAAATTTCACAAAATGTTTTCGTGAAAATCTCGTTCGAAAATTTTGACGTTTGGGCACTCAATCTAGTCAAAAGGACTAAATTGTAAAAAGTACAAAAGTTGAGTTCTACATGCTAGAGGTGTCCAACTGTTATGAAATTTTAAATTGGAGGTCTTTATATGGTAATTATACCATTGGTTAATTTGTTGGACAAAATGGGCTTGAAATAGGTGAAATAGAATATTTTTAAGTTAGGGGCATTTTGGTAATCTAATAATTAAAAGAATTAAAAAGCCAAAATAAGCCAAATTGTCCATCTTCTTCTTGTTTCAGCCGAATCTACCATGGAAGCCATGGCTAGGGTTTGGTTCAAGCGTCCAAGCTCCATAGTAAGTGCATCCTAGCCCCGCTTTTAATGTTCTTTACATTTTTGAAGTCCCCGTAACTCGATTTACCTATTTCTACCATTACTTTGTGCTAGGGTTCATGTTTAAAAATTTACCCATGAGTGATATGCATGTGTTTTGATGTATAATGGTAGAAAATGAATGTTGGGTGTTAAATAAACGACTTTTACTAAGTGATTTTCGGTGAAAATGTCTAAAAGAACTATTTTGTAAAAAAATATAAAAGTGTCATAAAAGTGTGATTTAGTGGAAATTGTGGGCTGCTATAGTTATGAAAATTATTAGGCTAGGCTTAATGTACAAAGAAATTGAATGAAAATCATTTTACGAGCCTAGCGACAAAAGTGTAAATATGACAAAGTTTAGGGGCAAAAACATAATTTTTCCATAATATGATTTTTGGGTCACAATGAATAATGTTACTAATAAATAGACTAAATGTGATATTATAGATCAAAGAAAATGAGGTTTGGACCTAGAATGAGGGAAAAAAGAGAAATTGACGGTTAGGTCACTTTTTTCCATTTTTGATATCGAGGTAAGTTTGTGTGATAATAATAATGCAATGTTATACTTGAATGTTAATGCTTGATATTACAGGAATTGTAAGTACATGTGCAAATAATGTGACAATGTAGCATGTTTTGATGTGTTAACATTATGTGATAATTATTTATATTTATGATGTATGCTATGCCTAATGAAAATTTTGTAAGTATAAATGATATAATGGTCGTTATCCACAACATTACAAGCAAGTACGATGAAAATGCTATGAGCTTATGAGAAAGAATCCCATTTGAACCTTAGGAATAGTTTAGGATACAAGTGACATATCACTAGGAATTAAGAAATCCAAACTCATTGAGTTCGTCTGGGTTCGTGATATGTATGTGGCATCCGAGCTCGTTGAGTTGGTCCGAGTTCATAATGGATGCGATACATGTAATTGGGTTCTGGGCAATGGTCATGTGTTTCCTACCAGTGGCTAGGTAATCCTTGAGTGGGTCGGATACCTGACAGCTTGTGTGAGCAGCCCGTGTAGCTACACCTTGACCAATAGCTTTTATGAGCAGGCCCGTGAGTAGCTCTATTGCGAGTGTTACATGTTATGAGGTAGCTTTGGCTACGTATGTATATGTGGCACTTATGTGCAAGTTTTCTGCATATCCAATAGTATTCTAAGTGCTCAACGGGTAATGCAATGGATGATGCAATGAAAGTCCCAAGGAGGACATGTTAAAGAAGGTATGGTTGTATGCTATACTACGAGTGGGTACAGGTATGGACACTAAGCTTATAGTTATTGAGTCTTTGAAAAGTTGAGACCTCGGTAAGCTAAGATGTATGAATTATGAATATAAATTTTGTTGCAATATCATGCTAACTTACATTGTGTATTTGAACATGGAACCCATGAAATGGTGAGTTCATGATTAGTTGAAAATGAACTTATGATAGTTATCATTATATTGCACTAAAATAGTTTTGGACAGCAGCAGTAGTCCGACTTTGAAAATCCACCAAAAATTTTCGAAATCAAATTAGAAACTGAATAAAATATGAAATTAAATCTTATTTAGTCTAGTTTTACATAGAGGAAATGGTGTAAGAAAAATAATTTCATATTATGAGATATTTAAATTTTCGTGAGACAGGGTCAGAGTGATTTCGGGCCCCCTGTCTTAACTTTGGAAAATCACTAAAAATTGTATAAAAATAATTATGGGTTATAATTTATATTACTAAATTCTTAATGAGTCTATTTTCAAGAGAAATAGATGAGAACATTATCCGAATCCCTTATTGTGAGATAATTAATTTTTAGTAAAGAAAGGTCGAAGCTGTCAAACAGCAGAACAATGATAACTTTGAAGAATAAACTGACTTATTGGCTAATCCATAAATTCTGAAAATTTTATGGTAGAAAGATTTATCAGTCTAGTTTCAAATTATTTTAACGGATCTTAATTTATAATTTTTTAGCTCAAGTTATAAGTAATTGAGTGACTATGACTCAGGTAAATAGCTTGACTTGAACATAAGTAAAAGTACAATTATGATTGTATTACTTTAAGATCATGTTGTAGGAATTGATAGAAACATGTTGATAAATTGCTTATTATTTTCATATGGACTTACTAAGCTATAAAGCTTACCCCCTCATTTCCATTTCTTTAGTGTTGTCAGGTTAGCTCAGGGTTGGAGATCATTGGAGGTAGCATCACACTGTCAAATTATCAAGTTGGGGTATTAATAAACCTTAAGTATTTTCAAGTGAGTGGCATGTATAGAGACTTAATCTTTTGATATATGTGTTTCATGATTTGGGCAAATGTATTGGCTTATAATGATTCAATTGTATATAGCCATGAGATGCGACTTATATTGATTATTGGGTTGTAACCCTATTATATGTGCATGCACAAGCTTAAAAGTTTCATGTGATGTGAGTATGTAACTTGATATGGTGTGCAATGTCTTAGGCAAGCATGTTATTCTACACATGTGAAATATGTTGGTATTTTATAAAGTTATGAGCTAGCCTTGAATATGAATGTTTGATGATTAAGTTGAAATCTTTTGGTATAATGGTGACCATGATATAAAACTATAAGTGATATCATAATAGACAAAGCCTAATGAGTGTGTAAAACACATTAATCATGACATGCAAATGCTATATTTGTGGCCTAAATGAAGATTTTTAATCGTTAAATGGAGGTCATGTTATATGTCCTTGATGTTGTATAAATGCGTGAGGGTTTATGGTTGACCAAGGCTTGGAAAATAGCCTAAGTGTTGGCTACACGGGCAGAGACACGGCTGTATATCTCAGCCGTGTAGGGAGCACGGCCTTAGCACATGTGCGTGTGATTTGGCCGTGTGACCCCATTTCGTTGCTGACGTCATAAATAGAGAGTTACACGGGCTAAGGACATGGGCGTATCCCAAGCCACACGGGCGCGTGTGACCACATGGCCTAATCCATATGGGCGTGTGACTCTCTAAATATGGAAAATTTCTCTAAGTGTTGTAAAATTTTTAGAAGTTCTCTGTTTAGTCCCGAACCACCCCTGATGTATGTTTTGGGCCTCGTAGACCCGTATAAGGGACAAATGCATGTATTTGAATTTTTTAAATTGGTTGAAATTTTATGGCCCAGTTTTACATGTATGTGTATGTTTAAGTCTGGTAATTCCTCGTATCCTGTCCTGGCGTCAGACACAGATAAGGGGTGTTACATTTAGTGGTATCAGAGCTATGGTTTAGTCGGTTCTTGGACTAACCTAGCATGTGTGAGAGTCTAACTATACATGCCACATATAATCTATGATAGTGTGATGTCTCCTGATGCGGATGAGATTTATCTCGCTTAGACAGAGATACACTCCAACCGAGCTACACCAGATCATGTTGGTAGTGATGCTAAAGTATCTGAGCAGAGTATACTTATGATGAAATGAGACTTATAAAGGTACGAATAAAGGTCTATGATGTGTATATGATGATGTACGAAATGGAAGTTTATTATGTGATAAACTTATTCATGTTTGTTTGGCATTCGTATGATACTATGTGCCTATCTTGTTTTGATTAAGTGAATGTGGTGAATAAATTGACTCAAGATTCATAGAATGCATGTATTAGTACACTCGTTTGAATAATACAATCAGAAAGTTTGTATGACACAAGTATGCATGTTAGTTTGCCTGAAATGAATAAAATATTTGTGATGATAATGAATGTTAATTTACATACCCGGCCACCATTACATTAGTTTCAAATCACTGTACATTTTGTGTCTACCAGGATGAACAGACAAGCTACTATTATGAACTTCTCGTAAAACATTCTGAACGATATTTGAATTTCTCAGAACACAAAATCTGCCTTTTATGTACAAACTATCACCGGATCCAATCTGAAAATCTGAATCAGGAGTCGAATCAATCTGTTTCATTTAGCTAACAACACGTCATTGCATTTCTGAGCCTCATAAATCTATTGTAAAAACGTCGGTCTAGCTTTCAACTTAGCTAAGATCAAACCATCATCAGACAACGTTAATCACGTATTCAACGCTCACAAAGCAAACAGAGACCTTCTACTTAAAGCATCAGCAACTACATTTGCTTTTCCTAGATGATAATCGATGATCAAATCATAGTTTTTTAATAGCTGGAGCCATTTACGTTGTCTAAAATTCAAATATTTTAGTGACATTAAATATTCTAAGCTTTTATGATACGTGAAGATATGAAATTTTTTGCCGTATAAATGATGTCGCCAAATCTTCAAAGCAAACACAATTGCTGTAAACTCTAAATCATATGTTAGATAATTCTTTTCGTGCGGTTTCAACTGTCTAGAAGCATAAGCTATCACTTTGCCTTCTTGCATCAGAACACAACCTAAACCATATAGAGATGCATACTAAAAATCACGAATTTTTTACCCAACTCAGGCTGAATTAACACTGATGCCTCAGTTAACAATACTTTCAACTGATTAAAACTTTGCCAGCATTTCTCAAACCACTCAAATTTCACATCTTTTTGTAACAGTCTCTTCAATGGTGTAGCAATCATTAAGAATCCCTTGAAAAACCTTTTGTAATATCCAGCTAAACCCAGAAAACTTCTAACCACAGATACATTTCTCGGAGGCTTCCAACCAATAACAGCTGAAAATTTGCTTGGATCAACTCTTATGCCCTCGGCTGATACAACATGTCTAAGAAAATCGACTTCCCAAAGAAAAAATTCACATTTACTAAACTTATCGAATAATTGCTTTTCACGCAAAGTTTGCAATACAATTCTCAAATGCTCGGGCATCCTCAGACTCATCCTGTGAATAAATCAATATATCATCAATGACTACCATGACAAATCGATCTAAATACGGTTTGAAAATTATGTTCATCAAATCTATAAATACTGCAAGTGCATTAGTCAAACCAAATGTCAGAAGAAATTCATAATTTCTGTACCTGGTCTTGAACGCGGTTTTCGGCACGTCAGAGTCTTTAACTCGCAACTGATAATGACTAGAATGAAGATCAATCTTTGAAAATATTGTTTACCTTTCAACTAATCAAATAGAATTTCAATACGTGGTAATGGATACTTATTCTTAATTGTAACATTGTTGAGCTGTTGATAGTCAAACACAATCACATATATCTATCCTTTTTGTTAACAAATAGAACTGGTGCACCCCAAGGTGAGAAATTGGGTTGAGCAAAACCCCTATCTGTCAACTCTTGCAATTGCACTTTCAACTCTTTCAACTCTGTCGATGCCATTCTATAAGGAGCTATCGATATCAGAGACATTCCCAGTACTAACTCAATAGGAAACTCGACTTCTCAGATCGGTTGTAACCCGGGTAACTCCTCTCGAAGCACATCTCAATACTCACAAACCACTAGAACCGATTCTAGTTTCAACTCAGAAACTCTAGAATCAAATATATAAGAAAAATATGCATCACAACCTTTTCTAATATATCTCTATGCTAACATAGCCGAAATAACATTAGGCAGACTATCCAATCTATCTGATTCAATTTGAAGCTTTTTATCGTTCTTACAATTTAAAACAATAAGCTTTTGTCCATAGTTCCCAGTAGCATCATGCAAAGTCAGTCAATCTATACCCAAAATTACGTCAAAATAAATCAAATGACAACAGCATCAAATTGGCCGAAAAGTTACAACCCCAAAACATCAAATGATAGTTTTTACTAAACTTATCAACTAGCACATACTAACCTAGGGGGTTCATTACTTTAACCAAAAATTTAGTTAACTTGACAAGTAAATTCTTACTTGACACTAGTAATAACATTTGGTGCAGAAGCTTCCTCCTGTGCACAGATTGTATAAGCTTTTACTGGTACTCATGCCTCAGATCTCATAGCAGAGTCCTTGGTCCCACTGCAGCTATTACCCATATTTCCAGTGTTCCTTGGCTGTCTCCCTCTCGCAACTGTATTACTCAGTCAAACAGTCTGAGCTTTTTCTTTTTTGGATCTCTCAGGGCAATCTCGGATAAAATGTTCATATGAACCACATTTGAAATACGCCCCAAATTTCATCTTACACTCACCAAAATGTCGTTGTCCATATTGTTGACAATCGGGCTTATTGCCCTTAACACTGCCTACGCTCGCAACAGACGTAGCTTGAGGTTTTGAACTCACATGTTGTTTACCTTGATCTCTACTAGAATATCCCATTGAAGCTGTTGAATAGTTATAATGTTCTTTCTACTTCTTCGGTGACGATTGGTATGATTTTCCCGATGATCTCTTTCTCAAATCTCGAGCTTTGTAATCAGCTTTTCTCTTTTCTTTGCTAAGCTCTTCGGCTTTATGCGCTCGATAAACTAAAACAATGAATTCTTTCAATTCAAGTATCTTGACTAACAGCTTTATGTTTTCATTTAATCCGTCCTCAAACCGTTTACACGTGACAACATCAGTTGGTATACATTCCTCAGCATACTTGCTCAGTCGTACAAATTCCCTCTCATACTTAAACACTGTCACCCGACCTTGTTTAAGCTCAAGAAAATCTTTGTGTTTCTGGTCAAGAAATCTTTGACTTATGTACTTCTTTTGGAACTTAGTTTGGAAAAATCCCAAGTCAACTCGCCTCTCGGTACCACTGGTACCAAAGTGTTCTACCACTAATAAGCTGAATGTTTCTGTAACACCCCTTACCCGTATCCGACACTAGAACAGGGTAGGAGGTATTACCGAACTTGAGTACTTGTAATCATTTAAAACTGAGACATAAAATTTCATCAATTTTAAACTTTTCAAACATATTCAAGACTATCTATATTAAATAACTTTATACAATAGAGACCTTCAAATAACATAGGTCAGTATTTTAGGCCAACTCCTAGCAACTTAATAATATTTAAACGAGTCCCCATACATACCAAAGACTTAAAAATACTTTAAAGCCTTTATTTATGGATCAATAGTTTGATAGTGTGATTTAACCTCCGGCGACCTCCAACTCGAGCTAACATCTGTGACACTATAAGAAAAAGGAAAGGAAGAGAGTAAGCATTATAGCTTAGTAAGTAAATATGTAAATATTAATAAACAATATATTATCATATATTAAACAAAGTCACAATATGTTCCCGAAATATTACCATCACAATCACACATATTTTCACTATCACAATTATAAACAGGTTCAAAATAAGCTGTCTAGTAGAGTACTAGCAGTTAAATTATTTATTTCTGGAGCTATAGAACTCCAAATTACAAACTGTTAATTTTCCTTGAAACTAGATTCATGTATATTTTTACCATAAAATTTTCAGAATTTTTCGTCTAGCCAATTAGTACAATTTATTCATTGAAGTTACCCCTGTTTCACTGCTCAACTGCCCTGACCACTCTTCACTACAAATAAAATTTCTCTTCATACAGAACTCATATTATTTTATCATTTATTTTATCTGAAACTAGACTCATTAAGGATTTCAAACATACAAATTATATCCTGTAATTAGTTTTTTACAATTTTTAATGATTTTTCAAAGTCAGAGTAGGGGATCACGTAGTCATTCTGAACCAGTCTCATAGAAACTTAAATATCTCAGAATATAGAATTCCTTTGCTTGCTCTGTTTCTTTTATATGAAAATAGACTCATTGAGATTTAATTTTATATCTCATTCAGTCTCTTTTTCAATTTCTACTATTTTTGGTAAATTTTTAGATTCATGTCACTGCAACTATCCAGAACAGTTTTATTGTCAATTTTGATCTTTCACACTTCAATTGTATTCATCAGTTACCCATAACAATCTTTACAATTTCCAATCACATATCGAGCATATTGCTCATGAGTTACACACATATATACTTACACTTATCATCACAAAGTCATACACAATTTCATTTAATTAATTTTCCAGTTGAACGCTTCGGAATAATAACAGATACGCGATGGTATCACACACAGCCCACCTTTAAAATCGAAGCTCTCTTGTAC
This sequence comes from Gossypium anomalum, assembly GCA_025698475.1. NCBI lineage: Eukaryota > Viridiplantae > Streptophyta > Magnoliopsida > Malvales > Malvaceae > Gossypium > Gossypium anomalum. The sequence goes on from CM046963.1 coordinate 51,024,070, forward strand.
ACATAGTGGCCTTCACTTCGCACCACTCATGTGACCTAGCTCGATTGTACACATAATTTTGGCTCTCTTGTACACATGGTGAACACTGAGTACCACCCATGTGACCTAACCACTTTATCTCGTAGCTCTCTTGTTTACATGGTGTCCTTCACCTGGAACCACACATGCAACCTAGCTACATTTATCTCGTAGCTCTCTTGTCTACATGGTGTACACATAGTATCACCCATGCGACCTAGCTACATACCATCTATATCTTTCGATTTTGAAGGTTCAAATGGGAAGTATCTCACTTTCTAATACTTTATTCCATTCTTCCAATAGTCAATTATAATTCAAAAATCAGCTACAATACATAAAATATGCTAAAATATAAAAACGTAATAAAGATAATGTATTATTTACATACAAACTTACATACTTTCTCATTTCCATGTCGAATTAATATTGAACATTTAAATCATCATAATTATACTCACTTTCAACACCTCGGCAATCATAGTAAATATATAAATTTTACATTGAAACATGCATAAATTAATGCTTATTATACCATGAACTTACCTCGAGACTAAAACGGTCATTTTACCAACTTTCCCGATTTTTGATTTTTCTCCCATTGTAGGTTCAAATCTCATTTTTCGGGATCTAAAACATCATATTTACTTATTTAATTAATGTACTATTCAAAACAGTCCTTAACTCAAACTTTGGAAAAATTACAATTTTACCCTTAAACTTTTGCATATTTACACTTTTTCCCCTAGGCTCGGGAATTAAACTTCATCCCTTATTCTTATGTTTTATGACATGCTGATCATTTTTCCCATCTATGGAAACATCAAATTCTCACTCTAACACATAGTTATGAACAATAACAACTTTTACCGATTAAGCCGTTTTACTCATTTTTGCTTAAAACCGCTTAGCAAAAGTTGTTTAACATAATTTCAGCCTCTATATTTTACCATAAAACATCAAAATAAACACATTTCACCTATGGGTATTTTTCCAAATATGAACCTTAGCTTAAATTATTGCTAGAATAAGCTTAATCAAGTTACCGAGATTTTAAAAAGGTAAAGAACTTAAAAAACGGGGCTAGAACGGACTTACTATTGAGCTTGGAAAGCTTGAAAACCCTAGCCATGGCTTCCCCCATGCTAATTTCGGCCTCCATGAGAAAGATGAGTCAATTTTGGCTTTATTTTCCCTTTTTATTTCTTTTAATTACCAAATGACTAAAATGCCCTTAAGGCCTTTCTTTAAAATTTTGTGCTATTCATGCCCATTTTTGTCCAAACGAAATATAATGGTCTAATTAACATTTAAGGACCTCCTCTTTAAAACCCCATTTCAATCAGGTACTTGTAATGCCCCGTACCCGAGACCGTCGTCGGATTCGAACACGAGGTGTTAACAGACTTAATTCATTACTTAAACCGCTCAAACGATTTATTGTTTTTAAAATTTCCAGTCCAGCTAGCAATCTGCGTCACAGTCGCTTAAAAATTCAGATTTCGAGTTCTAAAACTCGAAATCCAATTCTGTAAATTTTACCTGAAACTAGACTCATATATCTATTTACTAATTTTTTTCTATAATTTTTGGTCAAGCCAATTAGTACAGTTTATTAGTTAAATTCTCCCTAATTTTAGGGTTCGACTGCTCTGACCTCTATGTATTACGAATCAGATATCTCTCTATACAGAATTTCAATGTCTATGACTTTTATTTCTCTTAAAACTAGACTCAATAAGAAATCTGTACGTATAAATCATGACTTCTAATTATTCTTTTTACAATTTATTATGAATTTTTAAAGTCAAAATAGGGGATCCAGAAATCACTCTGGCCCTATTTCACAAAAATTCAAATATCTCATAAAATATAATTCATATACCTATTTTGTTCAATCCATATGAAAATAGAATCATTAATCTTTAATTTCATAACTTACTCATCATTTAATTCCATTTTTACTATTTTTAGTGATTTTTCAAATTTACATCATCTTCTGCTCTTTGCAGATTCTATTTTATGGCAAATTTCACTTTACTAAGGATTTTCATGGACAAAATATCATTTTAAACATACATAACATCAAATATGACTTAGATTGGTCATTCCAATGGCTAATCATTTACAAACCCTTTTCTTGCCAAACCATAGCCATATCATAAGATCATTTACACAAAGTGAGTATTTTGCCATACATGCCACATTCAAAACACACAAGCCATTTTACCAATTTAGGCCTTCGGATAGTGTGAACGAGCCTTCGACCTATCCAGATTCTCAAGCCAGCTTGTCAAAACTACAATGAAAGAAAAGGAGGGAGTAAGCACAAATGCTTAGTAAGTTCACATGCAAATAGCAAGTAACATAATCACACAATCTCACAAAAACATTATTTGCATAAACAACACCAAGACATTCATGTTTCATTTGTATTTAATATCTTTCTATGATTTCATCATACCAAGTTCTCAACCCAAGGGTTTAAGCACATACCTGTCAAATTTTCTCATTTACCACACTTACCAACATGTCACCTTCATTTTAGGCCTTCTTTTTATTCACTTAAGATTCACCCGTTGAACACATCGGAATATAATTCGAATACGCGGATCTCATGAACATAAGAGCCATACCCGCAGCTAGACAAACTCAACAGCCTACGGAACTTATATAGCCAAGCTACCATGTAACCCGCCCATAAGTGAACTCGAACTCAACTCAACGAGCTCGGATGCCTAGTTACATCTCGCGAACTTGGACTCAACTCAACGAGTTACGAACTCAACCATCCTAGTGACATGTCACTTGTATTCTAATCTATTCCCAAGGTTCAAACGGGATTTTTCCTCAATCACACATCTTTGCCGTCTTGCATGGAATATCGAAACCGATACTCGGTAGCAATTCATATTTAACAAGTAATAAAAATAATTTGCATATTACTCAATAATAACCACAAAGCATAATATTTCATAATAATAATCATCATATCATATAAATATCATTAAGTTAATTAAAATAACAATTATGTTACTACATTTACACATGAACTTACCTCGGTACAAAATTATTAGCAATCGAGCCTATTCTTCGTAAACTTTGTTTTTCCCTCGATCGCGACTTGAATCTCGTTTCTCTTGATCTATAATGCCAAATTAATCTTATTTAATACATACATTCATCAAAACAGCATTTAATACAAACTTTGGCAAAATTACATTTTTGCCCCTAAACTTTTGCATAATTACACTTTTTCCCCTAGGCTCGAGAATTAAATTTCATCCCTTATTCTTATGTTTTATGACATGCTGATCATTTTTCCCTTCTATGGAAACATCAAATTCACACTCTAACATGTACTTATGACTATAAGGTATTTTTACCGATTAAGCCCTTTTACTCGTTTTCGCTTAAAACCGAGTAGTACAAGTTGTTTAATATAATTTAAAACCTAATTTTCTATCATAAAACACCAAAATACACAAATTTCACCTATGGGTATTTTTCCAAATATGAACCCTAGGTTGAATTATTGCTAGCATAAGCTTAATCGAGCTACCGGGATTCCAAAAACGTAAAGAACATTAAAAATGAGGCTTGGAATCACTTACTATGGAGCTTGGAAGCTTGAAACAAACCCTAGCTATGGAGAACCCTTGAAATTTTAGCCTAATGAAGAAGATGGACAAAAATTGGCTTTTAATTTTGTTTTTAATTCATTTTAATAACTAAATGACCAAAATGCCCTTACTACTAAACTTTCCAAAAATTCCATCCATGTCCAATTTTTGTCCATAGACTTAGAAATTGGTCAAATTTCTATTTAAGACCTCCTCATTAATATTCCAAAACAATTTCATACTAAAAACTCCTAGAATGCAAGTTTTACAAATTATTCGATTTAGTCCCTAATTTTAATCTAAGTACTTTAGGCATAGGATTTCATCACGAAATTTTCACACAATCATGAAATCATATCATAAACAGGTGTGGGTATTGGTTTCTCATAGTTTCTTCAGGTTCCCATGTAGTCTCTTCTACCCTGTGCTTTTGCCACAATACTTTCACAAGAGCGACACTTTTATTTCTTAGTTGTTTGACTTCTCGAGCTAAAATCTTAATCGGTTTTTCTTCGTAAGTCATATCCGGTCGTAGTTCAATTTCTATCGGTGAAATTATATGTGAAGGATCTGAACGATATCGACATAACATAGATACGTGGAACACATCATGAATCTTCTCTAATTCAGGTGGTAATGCTAGCCGATATGCTACCGGTCTAACTTTTTCAATTATTTCATACGGTCCAATAAAACACGGACTTAACTTGCCCTTCCGTCCAAATCTAAGGACTTTCTTCCATGGAGACACTTTCAAAAATACCTTATCACCAACTTGAAACTCGATTTCCCTTCGTTTCAAATCCGCATAAGATTTTTGTCTATCTGAAGCAGCTTTCAAACAATTTCGAATCACTTTCACCTTTTCTTCGGTTTCTTTTATTAGATCAACTCCATAAATCTAATTTTCCTTGAGTTCAGTCCAATACAATGGCGTCCGACATTTACGACCATACAATGCTTCATAAGGTGCCATCTTCAAACTCGTCTGATAACTATTATTATAAGCAAATTCTACCAACGGTAAGTACCTTTCCCAACTACCTTGAAATTCCAATACGCAACATCTGAGCATGTCTTCAAGAATCTGAATTACTCTCTCTGATTGTCCATCAGTTTATGGATGAAAGGCAGTGCTGAAATTTAACTTTGAACCTAGTGCCTCTTGCAACTTTTGCCAAAACTGTGAAGTAAATCTCGGATCTCTATCCGAAATGATTGACAAAGGTATTCCATGAAGTCTAACAATCTCACGGATATACAATTCAGCCAACTTATTAAGAGAATAATCCGTACGTACCAGAATAAAATGCGCCAATTTAGTCAGTCTGTCAACTATTACCCAGATGGCATTTTTCTTCCCCGGAGTTAACGGCAACCTTGATATAAAATCCATAGTAATCCGATCCCATTTCCATTCAGGAACCATGATAGGCTGGAGTAATCTCGAAGGTACTTGGTGTTCAGCTTTCACTTGTTGACAAACTAAGCACTTTGATAGAAACTCGAAAATAACTGTTTTCATTCCACTCCACCAGTACATTTTCTTCAAGTCATTATACATTTTCATACTACCCGGATGAACTGCCAAACAACCATTATGTGCTTCATGCAAAATCTTTTGAATCAACTCATCATTTTTTAGTACACAAATCTGGTTTTTAAACATCAAGCAACCATCAGAACCGATTCTGAAATCTGATCCCGTATCAGCTTCACACTGCTTTCTTGCAAATCTTGATCATTTTTCTGAGCTTCAGAAATCTCTTGTAAAAACATCGGTCTTGCTCTTAACTCTGCTAGAATCAATCCATCATTCAATATCTTTAACCGAGTGTTCATAGCTCTCCAAGCAAATAGCAATTTTCTACTTAAAGCATCGGCAACCACATTCGCTTTTCCCAGATGGTAATCAATAACAAGCTCGTAATCTTTCAATAACTCCAACCATCTTCGCTGTCTCAAATTCAAGTTTTTTTGTGACATTAAGTATTTAAGACTTTTGTGGTCGGTATATACTCGGCACTTTTCACCATACAAATAATGTCGCCAAATTTTCAAAGCAAACACTATAGCAGCCAATTTCAAATCATGAGTCGGATAATTTCTTTCGTGAGATTTTAACTACCTCGAAGCATAAGCCACTACTTTTCCTTCTTGCATAAGTACACATCCCAAGCCATTTCGAGAAGCATCACTATACACTACAAAATTCTTTACTGATTCGGGTTGTACCAACATCGTTGTTGCTTGATTAATAACTTTTTCAATTCTTCAAAACTTTGTTGACATTCTTCTGTCCATTCAAATTTAACATTCTTTCGGAGTAGTCTAGTCATAGGAGCAGCAATTATAGAAAATCCATTTACAAACTGCCGATAATACCCAGCTAGCCCCAAGAAACTTCTAACATCGGTTACATTTTTCGGTGGTTTCCAATCAACAAAGGCTGAAATCTTACTAGGATCAACCCGTATACCATCACCTGAAACAATATGACCCAAAAATCCAACTTCCTGGAGCCAAAATTCACTTTTACTAAACTTAACATACAGCTGCTTATCTCTCAAAGTTTGCAAAACTATCCTCAAATGCTCAGCATGCTCTGTCTCATCTTTTGAATAAATTAAAATATCATCTATAAACACCACAACAAATTTGTCCAAGTATGGCCAAAATATGCGATTCATTAAATCCATAAACACAGCAGGAGCATTTGTCAACCCGAATGGCATAACTAAAAATTCATAATGATCGTACCTTGTTCTAAAAGCAGTTTTAGGCACATCCGACTCTTTTACTCGCAGCTAGTAGTACCCAGATCTCAAGTCAATCTTTGAAAACCATGCCGCTCCTTTTAGCTGATCAAATAAATCATCAATTCTTGGCAACGGATATTTGTTTTTGATTGTCACCTTGTTTAACTGTCGATAGTCAACACACAACCTCATAGAACCATCCTTCTTTTTCACAAATAACACAGGAGCACCCTAAGGTGAAAAACTCAGTCTCACAAAGCCTTTATCAGTCAACTCTTGCAACTGCGACTTTAATTCTTTCAACTCTGCTGGTGCCATTCTATATGGAGCAATTGAGATCGGAGTGTTTCCGATTGATCAAATCAATACCAAATTCTACTTCCACGATCGGAGGCAAACCCGGCAATTCTTCCGAAATACGTCCCGCAAATTCACACACAACCTGATCGATTCAACTTTCTTTTCAACTTCTTTTGTATTAATTACATACGCCAAATAAGCTTCATAACCCTTTCTCAAATATCTCTGAGCTGACATTGAAGAAATCATACTAGATAATGCCTCTGATTTGTCTGGTTCAACCCGCAGAATTTTACCACTTTCACACTTTAATTCTATAACCTTTTCTTTGCAATTTATTATAGCATCATGCAATGTCAACCAATCCATACCCAAAATAACATCAAATTCATCAAACGGCAACAACATCAAGTCCGCCGAAAAGTAATGACCCCGAATCATTAAAGGGCATTTTTTGCATACTTTATCAACTATCACACATTTGCCTAACGGATTCGACACTCTAATCATAAATTCTGTGTTCTCAACAGCTATATTCATACTAAACACCAGTTTCATGCATACATATGAATGAGTAGAATCGGGATCAATCAAAGCAATAACATTAACATCATAAAAAGAAAATATACCAGTAATCACATCGGGTGATGAAGCATCTTCACGTGCCTTTATAGCATAAGTTCTAGCTGGAGCCTTTGCTTCAGATTTAGATGCTGAATCTCTGGATACATTTTTGCTGCTTGCTTCATTTCCAGCTTTTCTCGAATATCTTCCCCTCGAGTCTGCACCACTAGCTTTTACATTCTAAAAATTTTCTTTCTTAGCTCTCTCTGGGCAGTCTCTAATAAAATGATCCAGAGAACCACACTGAAAACATTCATTCGCTCCGACATTCTGAAAATGTCTATGATGTTTGTTTCTCTTAAAACTAGACTCAATAAGAAATCTGTACATATAAAGCATGACTTCTAATTATTTTTTTTTACAATTTATTATGAATTTTTAAATTCAGAATAGGGGATCTAGAAATCACTCTGGCCCTGTTTCACAAAAATTCAAATATCTTATAAAATATAATTCATATACCTGTTTTGTTCAATCCATATGAAAATAGACTCATTAATTCCATAACTTACTCATCATTTAATTCCATTTCTACTATTTTTAGTGATTTTTCAAATTTACATCACTTCTTTCTTTGCAGATTCTATTTTATGGCAAATTTCACTTTACTAAGGATTTTCATGGACTAAATATCATTTTAAACATACATAACATCAAATATGACTTAGATTGGCCATTCCAATGGCTAATCATTTACAAACCCTTTTCTTGCCAAACGATAGCCATATCATAAGATCATTTACACAAAGTGAGTATTTTGCCATACATGCCACATTCAAAACACACAAGCCATTTTACCAATTTAGGCCTTCGGATAGTGTGAACGAGCATTCGACCTATCCAGATTCTCAAGCCGGCTTGTCAAAACTACAATGAAAGAAAAGGAGGGAGTAAGCACAAATGCTTAGTAAGTTCACATGCAAATAGCAAGTAACATAATTACACAATCCCACAAAAACATTATTTGCATAAACAACACCAAGACATTCATGTTTCATTTTTATTCAATATCTTTCTACGGTTTCATCATACCAAGCTCTCAACCCAAGGGTTTAAGCACATACCTGTCAAATTTTCTCATTTACCACACTTACCACCATGTCACCTTCATTTTAGGTCTTCTTTTTATTCACTTAAGATTCATCCGTTGAACACATCGGAATATAATTCGAATACGCGGATCTCATGAACATAAGAGCCATACCCGCAGCTAGACAAACTCAATAGCCTGCGGAACTTATGTAGCCAAGCTACCATGTAACCCGCCCAAAAGTGAACTCGGACTCAACTCAACGAGCTCGGGCGTTCGCATCCATAAGTGAACTCAGACTTAACTCAACGAGCTCGGATGCCTAGTTACATCTCACGAACTCGGACTCAACTTAACGAGCTCGAAACTCAACCATCCTAGTGACATGTCACTTGTATTCTAATCTATTCCCAAGGTTCAAACAGGCTTTTTCCTCAATCACACATATTTGCCGTCTTCCACGGAATATCAAAAACCGATACTTTCTAGAGCAATTTATATTTAACAAGTAATAAACATAATTTGCATATTACTCAATAATAACCACAAAGCATAATATTTCAGAATAATAATCATCATATCATATAAATATCATTAAGTTAATTAAAATGACAATTATGTTACTACATTTACACATGAACTTACCTCGGTACAAAATTATTAGCAATCGAGCCTATTCTTCTTCAGTAAACTTTATTTTTCCTCGATCGCGACTTGAATCTCGTTTCTCTTGATCTATAATGCCAAATTAATCTTATTTAATACATACATTCATCAAAACAGCATTTAATACAAACTTTGGCAAAATTACATTTTTGCCCCTAAACTTTTGCATAATTACACTTTTTCCCCTAGGCTTGGGAATTAAATTTCATCCCTTATTCTTATGTTTTATGACATGCTGATCATTTTTCCCTTCTATGGTAACATCAAATTCACACTCTAGCATGTACTTATGACTATTAGGTATTTTTACCGATTAAGCCCTTTTACTCGTTTTCGCTTAAAACCGAGTAGTACAAGTTGTCTAACATAATTTAAAACCTCATTTTATATCATAAAACACCAAAATACACAAATTTCACCTTTGTATATTTTTCCAAATATGAACCCTAGGTTGAATTATTGCTAGCATAAGCTTAATCGAGCTACCAGGATTCTAAAAACGTAAAGAACATTAAAAACGGGGGCTTGGAATCACTTACTATGGAGCTTGGAAGCTTGAAACAAACCCTAGCTGTGGAGAACCTTGAAATTTTGGCCTAATTGGCTTTTAATTTTGTTTTTAATTCATTTTAATAACTAAATGACCAAAATGCCCTTACTACTAAACTTTCCAAAAATTCCATCCATGTCCAATTTTTGTCCATAGACTTAGAAATTGGTCAAATTTCTATTTAAGACCTCCTTATTAATATTCCAAAACAATTTCATACTAAAAACTCCTAGAATGCAAGTTTTACAAATTATTCGATTTAGTCCCTAATTTCAATCTAAGCACTTTAGGCATAGGATTTCATCACAAAATTTTCACACAATCATGCAATCATATCATAAACAACAAAATAATTATAAAATAATTATCTCTATCTCGGATTTGTGGTCACGAAACCACTATTCCAATTAGGCCCTAATTCGGGATATTATAGTACTTATGAATTAGAACACATATTTTGCAACTTTTGCAATTTAGTCCTAAAAGTCCAATTAAGCACTTTATCAGTAAAATTTCTTAACGATATTTTTACACAATATTTTAAACAATAAATAAACCTTAAAACTTAATCGGAATAAATTTTTTGACTTCGAATTCGTGGTTCTAAAACCATCATTCCGTTTAGGCCCTAAATCGAGCTGTTACAGCAACTTCTGCAAATAAGCCCTAATAGGCAAAATAAACATGAAATCTATAAAATTTCTTATCAATACTCTAACACATGCATCTAATCACTCGGTAAATCATAAAAATTAATCGAAATAAATTTTTCTATCTCAGATTTGTGGTTTTACAACCACTATTCCATTTAGGCCCTATTTCGAGATGTTACATTTTTAATAGGAAATGACACATTTTACGCATCCTACCGATGAATAAGACAATTCGTCTAAAACCCTAATTGTGTTCTCCAACCAGAACTCGACTTTCTTCGGGTCATCTTTAGTTGTAGCTCTAAATTCTTCAGCTCCATATTTACGAATTTTATTAACTAGGGGCTTACTAACTCGCATTGGTTCCAAACCCTGAGGAACTACAGGGACAGGTAGGGGTGGAGGATGTTGAGCCATCGGGTTTGTTCGTACGAACTCCGAAAACCATTTGTTCATTATATAGAAGAAGGCTTTCTTAGCCTCTCTTCCTCACCATCAGATACAGGCCTAGGGCCACTCGACACTGCTCTATGAATGGAGGGTTGCGCGTTACTTTCAACTTTATCGAAGTCGGCTCGGTTGGATGTCATTTTTATATGAAAGCATAATTCAAAATGAGTCAGGAGTTATCACACTATCACAGGGTATATAATGGCATGTATTTCTAAACTCGTACATGCTACGTCCAGTTCGAGAATTAACTAAACTGTAGCTATGGTACCACTAATTGTAACACCCCTAACCTGTATCCGTCGCCAAAATAAGGTTATAAAGCATTACAGTAAAAACATAACTTAAAACATTTAATTACTAACATTTCATAAATCAATACATAACTCATTCAAACACATGCTTATTATCCCTTATCCAAGCCCTCGAGGCCTTAGAAACACTTTAGAATTGATTCAAGAATAAATTGGAAACATTTAGAATTTTATAGAAAAAGATAGAAAATTCCATTTTGCAGGGGTCACATGGTTTGTCGCATGGCCGTGTGTCACACACGGCTGAGACACACACCTGTATCTTAGGCCGTGTGGACAAAAAAATAGGTCATTTTCAAGCCATTTCTTTCACCCAAACCAACCTCACACCTACAATCTATTTGTACATACAATCAAGCTTCAAAGCATACCTAAAACATGCATAATAGGGTTAATTCAATATGGTATTTATCCATACAACCAATATGCCAAAAGGAACCTAAACCACAAATCATCAAATCAACCTAAACATAACATACTTATTCATGAATCAACCATATATAACTACCTATTTTTCCATACCAAGACATAGCACAATTGACCATATGCCAAACCACATCTAAATATACCAAATTGGTCATTCAAAACATATATTCACTTGATCATTTCAACACCAACCATCAAAGCATTAAAATGCCAAAAGCTCATCAACCATAAAACCATATTTACAAGCCAAAAATAATGACTATCTCATGAAACATAATTCACCTATACATGCCATTATAACCATGACTCAAAACAAAAAAATCTACCCATATAGTTGTTGGATAGTGTGATAGGTCTCTGACGAGCTTCCAAACCGATCGAGCTTCCAATAATTTATAAAACATGGGGAAAAAATGACATAAGCATATAATGCTTAGTAAGTTTGTAAATCATGAACAAAGCTTACCATTTCAATGCATAATCACAAAAATAGACATGAATCAATCCAACACAAGCTTGGCACAAGCCTACGTATCACCAACAACACAAGTTAGTGCTTAATCACATAACTTAGCCAAATTGGTCACATGGTAAGGTAAAATTCACAATCATAATACATATAAATTCATACTTTTCATAACATGAATATACATGCTTTGATCATCAATACTTCAAACCTTTCCATAATTTCATAGTGTAATCAACCGGAACCCTTACTGGTTCATCCTTTTACATGCCTGTTGAACCACTTAGAATAATATCGGTGATCGGCTATTTAACATCATAACAATAATGTGCAAGCATACACTATTGATGCAAGTATAGTAGACAAATATGAGTCTGTCAGATATTGATCCCACAAGGATGGTTATCTTTTGTCTATCAATGTCAGTGTAATAAATAGATAGAAACAAGATAAATTGTGAGTGTAGTTATTGAAGCAATAACTTGAAAACAATAAAATAAAATATGATAATAATAAACTAGGATCCCCAATGTGAATATTCAATAGAATACTAAGTGCTCACAAGGTATAAAAGGATAGGTGATTGTCGATGCATTAAATTGCAATGAATATCTTACCAAGCTTAACTTTTATATTTAATCTAAGACTTAAACATGCACATTTACCACACCTTCTAAGCTTAACTTCCATTTTCATACTTGTCAGCTTGAACTATTGCTGCACTTTCCAGTGAGTGACCGCAATAACACTTTCATGCTAAAAACATTCAAACCCAAAGATTAAACAGTAGAAGCAATATTGAATAAAATAACATTTAACCCAGAAATCATGTATACTTTCGTACAAACATGAAATAGGAAGTAATCACCACCGTTTAGAAAAGAAATATAAAAGAAACAAATAGAGAGTACTATTTTTCGAAAATCTTGACTTGATCTCTCAACTCCCTCTTGTGCTGCTCTCAGGGCTCCTTGTTAAGAGCTAATGTTCATCCCTTTCACGTCAGTTCACCTGTAAGAGGCTTAAGCTGCCATAGCCGAAAAGCTTCAAAAGATAGGTTGAAGAAAATGATACCCCTCAAAAAGCCCCTCTTCCTTTTCACGTGAATACTAATACTTATTCAAATAGCACAGGTGTCCTTTCATCAGATTCATGCCGCCTTAGTATGTACTAGTTGGTTATACCAGACTCGATAGCTCACACCTTTTTGTTCTTATCCGGACAGCTGTCAAGTGCGACGATAATTTTGGGCACAATCTGGAAATGCTTATGCAGTGACATCAGTACCAAAACATGACGAAATTAAGGATAAATAGGTTAAGATCCACTGAGTTATAAAATGCAATTTACTAAACTGAAAATGCCAAAATATGTGCTAAAGATAACTAAATGAGGACAAATTAACCAATAAGTAGGGAGAAAACATATGTTTTTTTTAGTACTATCACACCCCTAAACTTGAGTTTTTACTTATCCTCAAGTAAAATAGAAACTAGCAAGGCTACACAAGAATTCACTAAGGCAAATGATCATTCTAGCAACTTGAATCACCTAAAATCCCAATTAATGAGTCACATTCAGATGACAGAATATTGCATCGAAAATACATAAGAATGAATGAATAAGATTGCAACTTCATCAAAACCAACATCATACTTTAAATCCTAAATTCTATCTACCAAAATAACTTTTTTTGTACAATATATATCTCTTTTTTTTTTGTGAATAAGGGATATCGTTGCATTACTGTACCCTTGTTCCTGAGAAGTAATGATGGAGTGCAACAAACCCCCAGGGAGTACGTAATTGCACTGACACACACTCATGCAACGACAGCCTTTGGCCAGTCATTTTTCTAACGCTTGCATTGAAGTGTTCCCTTTTTAACATTTCACAATACACCCACTTTGGAGTGTCTCCTAGTCATAACTATATATATATAAATAGCTGTAAAAGACAAATTCATTCAAGATTCAAGGAATGCTTCTAGTCATCCAATATTAATGCAACGTAAATCATTCATCAAAGAATTGAAGATATAACATTTAGTCAAATTTATCCAACTCAGTCATTGATAATTCGCATGATTCAAGAATTAAGCATCGAATGTAACAAAAATTTTCAAACACATTTGCATTAACCATAAATAAACCTTGCATGCTTCATTAAACTCAAAAAAAAAATATGGGTGTATTTCCAAACCCCATATGCATTCCCCCAAACTTAAAGTTTGCATTGTCCCCAATGCACTAACATTAAAATACAATGACAATAAAAATGCAATGACAATGTGCACTAACAAAATGAAAATTACTGCTACATGCAATTCATGAATACTACAGCTAAAACTTAAAATAAACTAACTCAGTTTTCCTCGGCCATAAATGTGGCTGCACAATGTTTCTTCTTCCTCCTCTTTTTCTCCTCCTTCATGCACTTTTTATCTTTGGAGCGCTTTCTCTTCTTTTCTTTGGGTTTCGCACGGTCCTGGGATCACTTCTCAGGTGATATGCCCTCATTCTTGATGAGTCATAAGTGACAGTATAATAGTACAAACTGTGTTGACAATAAAGCCCAAGTGCGTCGACAATTGTACCTAATTATTCTACAAAAAAAAAAAAAGAAGTAAAATAAACTTGAACAAAAACAAAAAAATAAAATAAAATCACATAATGATAAATTCAATAGAAATTAAAATTTTTTGACCAATTTAATAGTCTCTGCCTACTTCTGATCAATATTCCCAAAATAATGTTTCAATCGCTGGCCATTCACTTTGAACTGGTGTCCATCATGTAAATATCTTATTATGACTACACCATGAGGAAATACTTCGACAACTTCAAAAGGTCTAGACCAATGTGAGTGCAATTTACCCGGGTGCAGTTTCAGCCTACAATTGAATAATAAAACTTGTTGACCCGCGATAAATTGTCGCTGCAAAATAATTCTGTCATGCCATCGTTTGGTCTTTTCCTTGTAAATTACAACGTTTTCATAGGCATTTCGCCTAATCTCCTCTAATTCAGTGATTTCCAACAACCTTTTCTTTCTAGCAGCTTCATAGTCCATGTTCACTTGCTTAATTGCCCATATTGCTTTGTGGTCCAGTTCAACTAGCAAGTGACATGCTTTCCCAAAAACCAATTGATACCGCGACATCCCTAATTGAGTTTTGTATGCTACCCGCAATGCCCATAAAGCGCCATCCAGTCTGGAAGACCAATCTTTCCTCGAAGGGTTCACAACCTTATCAAGAATGTTTATAATTTGTCGTTTCGATACTTCGGCTTGTCCATTAGTTTACAAATGATAAGTAGTAGCCATTCTATGATTAACTTCATATCTCTTCAGTGCGGTAGCCACTTGGTTGCAATGGAAGTGTGTACCTTGATCACTAATCAATGCCTTTGGTATGCCAAAGCGGGTAAGTATATGCTTGTGAAAAAATTTAAGCACTATCTTTGCATCATCCTTTGGGATTGCAACAGCTTCAACCCACTTTGAGATGTAGTCAACAGCTAAGGTCCCATAAAATCCATACCCCAAACATCAAAAAATTCAACCTCCATAATTGGCTACTGCAACATTTCATTAAGTCGGGATATAGAGCTAGTGTGTTGACACCTATCGCATTGATTCACAAAATTGTGGGCGTCTTTGAATAGTGAAGGCCAGTAGAATCCTAATTAGAGAAAATTAGTAGCAATTCACATGCCATCAAAATGACCTCTATAAGGAGCATCATGACAATGCTTCAGGATTGAAAGTATCTTCTATTCCAGAACACAACACTGAATAATGTTATCATTGCATACCTTGAATAAGTACGGCTCGTTCCAATGATACTTCACTACGTCACGAAGAAATCTTTCTTTTTACTTTTATGGCCTGTGACACCTAATGGGAGTTTTCCACACACTAGATAATTAACCAAATCCACATACCAAGGGGTTGCATCTATAGCAAATAACTTCTCATCTGGGAATGCATCGATAATTTGAAGTATATTTCCATCTTCGCTGCCAACTTCCAATCGAGACAAATGATCTATAACTTAATTCTCTGAACCCTTGCGGTCTTTTATCTCAATGTCGAATTCTTGGAACAGTAAGATCCAGCATATTAGTCTTGGTTTTGTATCCTTCCAGGCAAAAAGACATCTCAACACTGAGTGATCGGTAAATACGGTAACTTTTGCACCAACAAGAGAAAACCAAACTTGTCAAAAGTAAAGACCACAACCAACAATTCTTTATCCGTAATGGTATAATTGATTTGAGCCTCTATAAGAGTTTTGTAGCATAATAGATGGCATGAAATATTTTTCCCTTAAATTGTCCTAGAGCAACACCCACAACAAAGTCACTTGCATCGCACATAAATTCAAAAGGTTGCGACCAATCTGGTGCAACAACAATGGGTGCATTTACTAGTTGCGTCTTTGATTGAATGAATGCATCTAGACATGCACCGTCAAAGAGGAACTTTTTATTCTGTTCTAGCATTGAGCATAAGGGCTTTGCAATTTTCAAGAAATCTCTAATAAATCTTTAGTAAAACCCCGCATGCTCAAAAAAACTGCGATTACCTTTCATATTTGCCCATGGAGGTAATTTTTCAATGATTTCCACTTTAGCTTTGTCTACTTCAATGCCTTGACTAGAGATGCGATGGCCTAACACAATTCCTTCAATTGCCATGAAATGACATTTTTCCCAATTTAGAACAAGATGTGTGTCTTCACATCGCTGCAATACTTTATCCAAATTGTCAGCGCAATGATCAAAATAATTTCGATAGACTGAGAAATCATCCATAAAAACTTCTAAAGAATCTTCAATAATATCCGAGAATATTGTCATTATGCATTTTTGAAATGTGGCTGATGCATTGCAAAGACCAAAAGACATACAGTGAAAAGCAAAAGTACCAAAGGGACAGGTGAAAGTTATTTTCTCTTGATCCTCCAGTACAATAGCAATTTGATTGTACCCAGAATAGTCATCTAAGAGGCAGTAATAGGCTCTTCCAGCAAGCCTATCCAACATTTGGTCAATGAAAGGAAGTGGGACCACTTCCTTCCTTGTGGCAGCATTAAGTTTGTAATAATCCATACAAACTCGCCATCCTGTAGGAATGTGTGTAGGAATTAATTCGTCTTTGTCATTGCTAAGCACGGTGATGCCACTCTTTTTAGGAACGCATTGCACTGAACTTACCCAATTGCTATCAAAAATAGGGTAAATGATTCCTGCATCAAGCCATTTTATAATTTCTTTCTTAACAACTTCATTCATCTTCTCATTTATTCTTCTTTGTTGCTCAATCGAATACTTGCCTTCATCTTCCAACTTCATCTTGTGCATGCAAAAAGATGGACTAATGCCTCAAATATGGCAATACTCCAAGCAATAGCTCGTTTATGTTACTTAAGAATATGAATCAATTTCTCTTCTTGAGTTACATCCAGTGTTGCTGAGACAATAACTGGGAGAGCATTTTTAGCACCAAGAAAGATGTATTTAAGATGAGTAGGTAGTGGTTTGAATTCCAGAGTAGGAGCTTTGTCAATAGATGGCTTGAAAATTGGAGTTGTTGTAACTCCCTGAATTTTGGGCCTAGAAGTATTAGGTTTTGAGCAGGGGTACAGTTAGGAAGCTACTCATAAATATTTAGTTGTGTAAGAAAGTGACACACAAATGAATGTTTTTTTTAGTGGTTAAGTGCTCAAGGAAGTGTTTGAGAAGTCTTAGGTTTAAGCCTGAGCAAGTGTAAAAAGTTTTGTTTTTAATGGAATAAGCACTGTCCCTAGGTAGTAGGCTTTTAAATAAAAATGGGTAAAGCATGACATAAAGAGCCTGCTGGTCTATGGGGTATGTGGTGTGATACTTATGCCAGAGGGCTGAGGTTCGAATCATGGTGAAGGCAGTGGAGTATTTTATTTTGCTGTGAGTACTTAGGAGTGCCCTAGGCTGACCGAAACTCTAAGGAGTTCGAAAGGGTTTCAAATTGGATGGTTGAGAGTTTGGAGGAGAGATTTTAGGAGAGAATTAAGGGAGGAAAATATGGAATTTGAATGTGGAAGAGTTGTAGCCCAATAGGGCTTTGATCACTCAGGAATTCTACTATGAATTGGTAATTGGTCACTTTATTTCGGGTTTTTGCCAATTAAGGTTCTCTTCATTCTTTGTTTCTGAAGTTGAATATTTTTATTGTTCTTTTTGTGCATCTTTCGGTTCTAGTGTCTTTTTCTTCCTTCTCCCCTTTCCACTTTGTTGCCTAAGTCGATTACCTTATTGCTTTTGTTTCAGTTTTGGGCAAGTACTCTATGACTCCTTTTCGTCTCATTTTCCCTCAATCAATTCTCCTTTGGCCGAATATATCATCTTCCCTTCTTTCGGCTCTCGTGGTTATCAGAGTTCATTTCTATCCACCTTTTTTTGTGATCGAATACCTATTGCTTCTCCTCTCTTTTCTCACTCCAAACCATGCTTCTTACTGTCTCTTCCTATTTAGTAGCCAGGCCGGATGCTCCATCCCTTTAGTGGCGGTTTAGTTTTTGTTCTCTGACAAATCGGTAAGTACTCTCGCACTGTTTAAGCCAAATACTCCTATCCCTTCTTGTCGTTTCTTAGGTGTTTCTTGCAGTTGAAACCTTTGTCTCATCACTCGATCAAGGTAACTCTGTTTGCGATTATTGTGTTCAATCGGAGCATGACTTGTATAGGGGGTGTTGGCCGATTGGCCTATTTTCCCCTATCCTTGGTTTTGTGTTTTCAATAAGCCATTAGATAGTTTCAAGTAATGTGTTTATATGATCATCTTTAGTGGGTTTCGCTGTTAATGCAGCTATTCGATTAGGAGGGTAAATTAGCCTTCGTCAATAGGTTCAAACAGGGCTAACCACACTCTTGCAATCACGGCAAGTATTGGATGTTATTTGAGTTAGGTGATAGAAAAGGGTGATTAACCCTAGTATCAAGTGAATAACGGAAAATCTTGATTGAATGTAGGTTTGGGGAACTCTTGAGCTAGACGCACGTTTTCACTAACAGGTGTGTAACCACTCTGCTTAAATTGTAAACCGACAAAAGCCGAAAAATATAACTATTGACGCTACACGAGCGTGCGCTCACTCGTGTGGTAATCCGAACGCATAAAATGTGGGCGTTTGATCGTAGAGGCCACCATGAGGGATTTCATGGGCTTAGGCTGTTTTGGGCCACGTTGGGCCAAAATGGGTCGTGTGGGCCCTACAGGCTCGTGGGTCCCATATGGGTAAACCATACGGGCGTGTAGAGAATATTGGGCCAGGCTGTGTATTCCATACAGCCAAGGCCATTTCTGGGCTATATGGGCCACACGGGCGTGTGGGCCCACATGGGCCCGTAATATGAGATTTGGGCCCATTTTTTCTGTTTGACTATTAAGGTTGCACGGGTCGCCCGAGACGACTGTGGACCTACTATTGGGTCGATAAGTACACCTAGACCCTTAAATTGGTAAAATGACTATTTTGCCCTTATGTGGAAAAATGATTGTTTTGCCCTAATGTGATAAAATGACTATTTTGCCCTTATGAGGTAAAATGACTATTTTGCCCTTATGTGGTCAAATGATTGTTTTGCCCTTATTTGGTAAAATGACTATTTTGCCCTTATATGGTAAAATGACTAAAATGCCCCTACATGGTAAATTGAACTTTTTGCCCCTATGTGATATATGTTTATTTTTTGGCATGCTATTGTAACTGTGTTGAGTACATGTTTAATATGATATTATGACATGACATGTGGCATGATGCATTGCATGGGGGTGGATTTTTATATGATTGGAGGAAGTGTACTGTACTAGCAGCTCTGCTGCAAATCACTGATGGCTCTAAGCCTATTATACTGGCAGCTCTGCTGCAAATATTGTTTAGTGTCGCAACTGGTGCTAATTCTGGTGTGTAGGGATGGGTGGGTTGATTATATCCCCACATGGAGTGTAGGGTTGGATGTAGATGGTATGTAAAGGCTGGATGGGTAGGACTTGCATACTATTACTGTTACTGTAATGGCCAAGGCCCGGATATATGACTACTTCTGTATTGTGATGGGCTAAAGCCCAAACTAATATTGCCACTGTCACTAAAAAGGGCTTAGGCCCAGACTGTATTTGCTCACTATATGTCTAACTGTCTATTAGTAAGGGATTGCACACTGAGTTTTCGTAAACTCACCATTCTGCTTATTTGTGCAAGTAATCCTTAGGTGGATCGGTGCTGCAAGGGACTCGAAGATGGCCACACAACAGCTTACACTTCCGTATTTATCTTTTAATTAATTAGCAATTTAAATTTGGGTGTTTTTATGTAATAAGGCTTCTTTGGATTTTATTTTTAATTTGGGGATTTATATTTGTTCGCTTTAACACTGCTAGCAGTAGGAAAAACATGCGGGTTTTCAAAACGATAAATGTTTTTCAAAATCCCATGAATACGTAAATGGTTTTAAGAGCTACTGCAAGAAAACAATGTTTAACAAGTAAACACCAGTACGCAACTGTTTTAAAAAGCTTTCGCTACAAACGAGATTTTGAAATTAATAAAGTTTTAAAGTAGATACTCTTAATAGTGACGCAAGTTTTGAAATATTCTTTTAGGTCACACAAAGAGGCTTAATAAAGATTGGGCTTTGCAAACGATATCATGCTTTACAAAAAGCACTTCAATGTGACATTACTAGATTCGACCATAACATCTAGGCTGGGTTTGGGGTGTTACAGTTGTTCTGTTGGCTAAGTCTAAGGATTCAATCTGCCATCCATGCCTAAGTTCAATATTATTAGCTTCAACCATGCTGTCACAGTTATCTAAGAATTCATCATTAGATGTCACTACAAACTCCTTAGAAAGTATTGTACTTTGGCCATTGAATTCTTCCTCAATTAGATCATCTAGCATGTCGATAGTATGGCATTTTTCTTTATCCTTGGATTGAATAGATTCAAAAACACTGAAGGTATCATGCTCATCATTAAGTTGCATGGTCAGTTCACCTTTGTAAACATCAATAAGAATTCGTATGATGGCTAAAAATGGTCGTCCCAAGATTATGGGAACCTTCTTGTCTGGTTCGTAGTCAAGTATGATAAAATTAGCCAGAAAAATGAATTTATCCACACAAACTAAGATGTCTTTGATTTGCCCTTCAGGTTGAGCCAAGGATCGATCTGCTAGTTGCAATGTCACTGCAATAGGTTTCATGTACTATTTCTAAACTTTCTGAAAGTAAATAGTGGCATAAGGTTGATGCTAGCTCTCGAGTCACATAAAGCATTGCCCAAACAATGGTTGCCAGTTGAACATGGGATAGTAAATCTCCTAGGATATTTTATTTTAGGGGGCAACTTATTTGTCAAAACAGCACTACAGCCTTCTGTGAGTGTAATAGTTTCCATATCACTGAGCTTCTTCTTCTTGGACAAGAGCTCCTTCATAAAATTACTATAATTTGGAATTCACATAAGAGAGTCGACTAAAGGACTATTGACCTAAAGTTGCTTCAATTTGTTCGAGAACTGTTAGTACTGCTTATCCTACTCATTCTCCCTGAATCTTTGTGGAAAAGGTAAAGGTGGCGATATATCTAATTGCGCTGACTCCTTTGATTACGTCGACAGTTTCAAGGGTTGGACATTAGGCATATATGTGACAATTTGTGGAACTTCTTTGCCTGGTACATCGACAAGCTCTTCAAATTCAACCTTTTCACCAAGGATGACTTCACTAGTATCTTGAGGTGCTATAGTAGACCCTGTAGTTGGCTCGCCAGTTTGTTTACCACTCCTGATAGTGATAGCCTTGTAATGTTGTTTCCCCCTCGGACTGGGATTTTTTGTGTCACTAAGTAGTGTACCCGGTGGTCGAGTATTCAGATTCAAAGAAAGTTGTCTTAATTGTGCCTCCGACACCCAAATAGAAGATGAATTCCCTTACACAATAGCTTTTGTGTGAGTCATATGTTCCTATATTAAAGCCTCAAGAGCTACTAACGGATCAGAAGGATAAGCTTGTGTGTACTGTTATCGTCGATGTTCTTGAACATGCTGATTTAGCATTGAAGAGTGTTGTGGCTACATCTGATTTTAGTGTGGATACATCTGTGTGTGGTAACTGTAGTTTTGCTGTTATTGATTGTAATTCCCTTGTCTTGGATTATAATTGCCTTGAGTAGATATATTCCTATATTAGAATGTCAAAGCATTTTGTCTAGCACTCTGAGTTCCCCAGGACTATTGATTGCATGCAAAATTATTATAAGAAGTGTCATAAGAATTGTTGTGGATGTTACTACATAAAAGGCATTGTCTACAAGTTGTGGACAATCTTTATAACTGTGGTTGTCACTACAAATCTCATAACAAAAGGTAAGAACATAAAATTTTTGAGTGACTTGTATAGCTGCAACGTCACTAGTCCTTTGCTTATTTTTTGTCATATTTGTAAGAGAAGAAACCTGAGCATTAAGTGCAGATATTGCGTCCAATTCAATAACTCCTAGAGTAGCTTTTGCTTGTGCATCTCTAAAGATAGGATATTGATAATCATTCTAAGCAATTCTCTCAAGAATTCCAATAGTATCATTATAAGTACAATCCAGAAAAGGACCATTGGTTGATGAGTCGACAAGATTCCTCGTGTGTGAATTTAGCCTATTATAGAAAATCTTAATTTGTGTTTCCTGTTAAATGATGTGCATGGGACAGCGTCAAAGCAAAGATTCATAACGTTCCCATGTGGTCTGAAGATTCTCATCATCCAGTTGATGATAAGTTGTAATATCATTTTAGAGATGAGCATTCATTTTTGACGGGTTAAATTACAAAACAAACTGTGTTGCTAGTGCATTCCGAGAAGTAATTAATCCAGCGAGTAGCCCAATGAACCAAGTATGAGCTCTTCCCTGCAAAGAATAAGGAAATAATTACATATTCAAAGTGTCAACAAGAACACCCTATTGACTAAATAGAGCACAAATCAATAAAAATGATTTAAGATGTTCTCGTGCATCTTCATGTAGCAGTCCAACATATTGCCCATTAGAATTCAACATTTGAAACTTTATTGGCTTGAGTTCAAAATTTCTAGCTTGGATTGTTGGCCTAACAACTCCCGGTTGTAAATCATCCAAGAAAGGTATTACAAAATCTTGTAAAGTCCTGTTTTGTATTTGAGCATCTTGCGGCAACGGTGGGTCATTAGCATTTTGGTGCGGCATCAGGAGTATGACTTCATAGTTTCTTGGTAAAGCCATATTCCTTTGTTCTCGAAGTCTCCTTCGACCAATTCTTTCAATTTCTGGATGAAAATTGGCAATAAACTTTGAATTGCTTTAGGTTATACAACACCTAAAATAAAATGTGAAAATAGCGACAAAAAGAAAATAAGTTAGTAACGCTAAATATTATGAAATAAAAACAAACAAAAATAAACATTAAACAAACACCATCCCCGGCAATGGTGCCCAAAACTTGATCAGCTATTTAACATCATAGCAATAATGTGCAAGCGTACACTATCGATGCAAGTATAATAGACAGATATGAGTCTGTAGGATATCGATCCCACGAGGATGCTTAGCTTTTGTCTATCAATGTTAGTGCAATAAATAGATAGAAACGAGATAAATTGTGAGAGTAGTTGTCGAAGCAATAACTTGAAAACAATAAGATAAAATATGATAATAATAAACTGGGATCCCCAACATGAATATTCAATAGAATACTAAGTGCTCACAAGGTATAAAAGGATAGGTGATTGTTAATGCATTAAATTGCAATGAATATCTTACCATGCTTAACTTCTATATTTAATCTAAGACTTGAACATGCACATTCACTATACCCTCCGATGATGGTAATGGAACACTATAAAAAACAAGTAGATTAAATTCCTCTAATCTTCAAGCAACTTTTGTTGTCATGCTTGTTAGCTTGAACTGTCGCTGTACTTTCCAGTGTTAGTGACCACAATAACACTTCCATGCTAAAAACATTCAAACCCAAAGATTAAACAGTAGAAACAAGATTGAATAAAATAACATTTAACCTAGAAATCATGTATACTTTTGTACAAACATGAATTAGAAAGCAATCACCAGTGTTTAGAAAAGAAATACAAAAGAAACAAGTGGAGAGTACTATTCTTAGAAAATCTCGACTTGATCTCTCAACTCCCTCTTGTGTCGCACTCAGGGCTCTTCGTCAAGTACTAATTTGCATCCCTTTCACGTTGGTTCACCCGTAGGAGGCTTAAGCCACCATATCCGAAAAGCTTCAAAAGATAGGTTGAAAAAGATGATACCCCCCAAAAAGCCCCTCTTCCTTTTCACATGAATATTAATATTTATCCAAATAGCACTAGTGTCCTTTCATCAAAATCATGCTGTCTCTGTACGTACAAGTTAGTTGTACCAGACTAGATAGCTCACACCTTTTTGTTCTTATCCGAACAGCTGTCAGGTGCAGCGATAATTCTAGGCGCAATCTGGAAATACTCAAGCAGCGGCATCAAAACCAAAGCATGACGAAATTAAGGATAAATAGGTTAATATCCACTGAGTTATAAAATGCAATTTACTGAAATGAAAATGCTAAAATATGTGCTAAAGATAACTAAATTGGGACAAATTAACCAATAAGTAGGGAAAACATATGTTCTTTCTAGTACTATCAATCAGGTACACGTGAAGCTCACATAAAGAGTACTAACACATGGTCGAAACCATTCTTTTCCTTTTCCTTTACGTAATCGCTCATATGAGCCATAAATGGGCTGCTCACACAAGTTGATGGTCAAAACATAGCTACATGATGCCGTTCACACAAGTTGATGAGTATTTGCAACAAATGTCGGAACTCAGCCATCGGTAGGACATTCAGGACCAGCACCTGAAACATGGTAACCCTAATGACATGTCATTCGTATCCTATATATTCTTAAGGTTCAAATGGGGCTCGATAGTCATTGTAACATCGTTGGATTTTCCATCGAGACATAATATGATGAGCAACATAATAGCATTTAAAACACTATTTAAACTTACAAACTTACCTCGATCACAAAAACGAGAAATAGGATCGATTAGTCTAACACTTTATCTTCCCCTCGATCTAAGTCTGTATGAGGCTCAACTTGATCTAAATAATCAAACTCAAACCATTCAATAATCATTCTATTCAAATCAGTCCAAAAAACACACTTTTTCAAACTTACACTTTACCCCTAATATTTTAATTTCTTTACAATTTAGTCCTTAAGCCTGTAAATTGAAATTCATGCAATTTCATCCACATACAAAGCTAGCCAAATTCAGTTTACACCAATAGCAACTCATACAATACATTATTTCACAATTTTACCTTGTATTTTATACATTTTACAAATAAATCCATGATCGACATTTTCAACAAAAATCACTTTACAAAAGTTATTTATATAACAACAATGACTCATAATTTTTCATAAATTCTCAAGAATCACACAAACATGTTAATGGTGAAACCCTAATCCTTTAACAATTTTGCAGATTAGTCCCTGGGCTAGCTAGATTAAGCTACAACGATCCCGAAAACATAAAAATCATTAAAAATGAAGCCAAATTATACTCACATGCAAGCAAAGACTTTGTCGAAACTTGAAACCTCTTCAATGGATTTTCTAAACTTTATTTTCGGTGCAAAGCTGAAAATACAAAGATGATACTTTGGCTTTTCTTTAGTTTAATTAACATTATTTACTAAATTACACATTTAACATTTATTATAAAACATTAAAATCACTTAATACATGTCCAAGAATGTCCACTAACTCTATAAATGGTAAAATTACCATTTGAATCCCTTAACTATTTAATTCCATAGCTATTTAGTGCCTTTAACTTGCACAACTCATAACTTGCACCTTTTTCAATTTAGTCCATTTTACCAAATTAAGCATGCAAACCATAAAATTTCTTAACGAAATTTTTATACGACCTTGCTAATATTCCATAGACTCTAAAATAATAATAAAATAAATATGTTCGTATCTGATTTGTGGTCCCAAAACCACTATTCCAATTTCACTAAAAACAGGTTGTTACAACTCTCCCCCTAAAGGAATTTTTTATCCCTGAAAATCTTACCAGAAAAGAGGTTTGGGTATTGCACTTTCATAGCTTCTTCTGGTTCCCAAGTGGCTTCTTCTAAATCGTGTCGTTGCCAAAGGAATTTCACTAAAGCTATATTTTTATTTCTCAGTTCTTTAACATCTCGAACTAAAATTTTGATCGGTTCTTCGTTGTACGTCATGTCAAGCTAAATCTTGACATTAACAAATGAGATTACATGCGAAGAGTCTGATCGGTACCATCGTAACATAGATACATGAAACACATTATAGATCTTTTCTAACTTTGACAACAAAGCTAAATGATAATCTACTGGCTTGATAAAACGTAGACTAAGTTTCCTTTACGACCAAACTGTAGGACTTTCTTCCAGGGCGAGACTTTCAAAAACACTTTATCGCCAACCTGAAATTCAATGTATTTACATTTTAAATCGGCATATGATTTTTGTCTATCTGAAGCTGCTTTCAAATTGTCTCGAATAACCTTAACTTTTCCTTCGGTTTCTCGTATCAAATCAACCCCATGGAGCTTTTTCTCACTAAGCTCAGTCCAATATAAAGGAGTTTGGCATTTACGACCATACAAGGCTTCGTATGGTGTTATTTTTATACTCAATTGATAACTATTGTTGTACGTGAATTCAACTAATGGTAGAAATGTCTCCCAATTGCATTCAAACTCCAAAACACAACATGGAAGCATATCTTGGAGTATCTGTATCACTCACTCTGACTGGCCATCGGTTTGAGGATGAAATGCGGTACTAAAATGCAAACGAGTACCTATATCACCATGCATGTGATATGACATCCATAATAGAATTTTCAATGGGCATGCGTAACATGCAAATCAGAATTATGACATGTTTTAACATGGGAATCATAAACAAAATAATATCATGCTTAACATGTGAATGAAAATACCAATAAATCAGTGTCATGTTTATATTACATGCATATCCAATATCATTATATATCATATTACATGAATATCAGGAAAACATACATCATTACATTTAACATAAAATTGTATAATCATATACAAAATATCACAAGTCTGAAGTTCTAGAATCACTTACTTGGAATCCTCCTTTTTATCAGATTTTATCAATCCATTTGAAGACTTAATGTATTTGCCCATTTTCACTTTTTAGAATATTTCTTATACAATTATTTAATACTTTCATATTTTTACGGTTAACGGCAATATCATATATTTTAACGAGATAGATCCCCACTCCTGACTTCACAATTCTGATGATAATCACTCTGTTTTCAACTCTAAGGGAGGAATTCAAATCTTGAGTCCTTAGGTTTAAACAAATTTCATACCGTATTAGGATAAAGTTATTTCAGTGACTAACTCTCATTTTTGCGATTAAGTGAAATACTTACTTAATCGGTTGTCCAATCGCACTCCTCTAAAAAGTGGGGTACAGATCCGGGATTTACGAATATCATTTCATAACACACAATAAACCGAAATGTTAGAATCATTCTAATTGAATATAAAATTATGAGAGAAAATTTTGAACGAAGGATCTTCCATACTTACGTAATATCAAAAGAATAGGGGGCTCAACAACTTCTCACGATGAACCTATTAAAGAGGAGGATTCGCAACTAATCAGAAAATAACAAAATATATTAAAAAAATAAATTAGACATAGGATGTGATTAAATCCCCTTTAAGATAAAAGTATCAAAGTTTAATGTTTAGAAAATTCAATTACAAATAGAGAAGGAGAAAAGATGAAGAACGAAGGATTTTGGTGGTGGTCAATGACGGTAGTGGAGCGGTGGTGCAACAACATGACAACGGAGGCGATGGCGACAATGAGGTGATGGTTCGATGGTGGTTTGGTGGCTTCTAGAGGTGGTGGAGTGGTGGAGGAATAAGAAGAGGTGGTTTAGGTAGTCAAAATAAAAGAAAAATATGATAAAATGGAGGAGCAAGGATGAGAAAAAAAATGAATGAGTGTCTAGGTTCAATGGGCGGCACAAGCTAGTCAAAGAAGGGAGAAAGACAAGTTTGGGGAAAAGGAGAGAAAAAGGTGGATCATGGAGGGAATAAATAAGGGAAAAAGGTATGTTGATCAAACCAAAAAGGAAAGAAATCTCCCCTATTTGGAAAATAGGGATGGCATAAGGGGTTTTGACCTACTTGGATTTGCCAAAAAAATTAAATAAAATGTTAGGAGTGCGGGGGCTTGAACATGGGATCTTTTTGAAACAATTCACTCACTTAACTACTAGGTCATTTAATTTCTTTTAACATAAACTAACAAATTAAAATAAATAAAATATGGGGCGTGGCAACCATATTTAAAACTTAATATATGAGTGGGATCCACTTTAAATATAATTAAAAAAAGTATTTTGGAACTCAAAGAACTAATCTGAGACTCAAAGTTTCCATTTTTGCTTCTGTTCCTTTTATTTACTACTACTATTATTATTAATGATGAGAAAATCATATTTAAAATTTAATTTTCCACACCCAAAAATGTTAAAGGTTAAGTGCCATGACAATTATGGGTACTAAATTTTAAAAAATTTTGTTGAAGTGGGTTTTACTATGATTATGAGAATCTTGCGAACTAATTGGTAAATAGTTAGAATTGAAGTTTAGTCTCATTACATTAGAACAATGAGTTTTCTTTTAGTGGGAAATATTATGATTAAGGGTATTAATAATACTACCAGAATTGGGATAAAAGAATACGGTAGTGGAAAGATTATATGTGGGAGGGTTCTTTCACTTTGGTTTTCATTTTTCTTCCTTCTATCTTCTTCTTTGGTTTGTTCAGAAAGAGAGAAAAGTTAGGAAGTCTAACGCCCCCACGCCCGAGACCGACACTGGAATCGAGCTTGAGGTGTTACCGAACATAATTTATCAATTTAAGTACTTCGAATCATTTGTTTCTACATTCACAGCTTTCTAGCTATCTGCATCACAGTTACAAGAAAAATCATATCTTGAGTTACGAAACTCAAAATAAAGATCCGTGAATTTTCTCTAAATCTAGACTCATATATCTATTTACTAATTTTTTTCTAGAATTTTTGGTTGGGCCAATTAGTACAGTTTATTAGTTAAAGTCTCCCCTGTTTCAGGGTTCGACTGCTCTGACCTTTGTGTATTATGAATCAGATATCTCTCTATAAAAAATTGCAATGACTCTGAGGTTTGTTTATCTTAAAACTAGACTCAATAAGGAATCTTTAAATGTAAAGAAAAACCTATAATTATTTTTTTAAAATTTTCTATAAATTTTTAAAGTCATAACAGGGGATCCAGAAATCATTCTGGCCCTGTTTCATAAAAGTTTAAATATCTCATAAAATATAATTTATATACCTGTTTTGTTCAATCCACATGAAAATAGACTCATTAAGATTCAATTTCATAACTTGATCATCATTTAGTTCCACTTATACTATTTTTAGTGATTTTTCAAATTCATGTCATTGCTGCAGCAATATTCTGTTTTAAGGCAAGTTTCATCTTTCCATGAATTTTTTTATGAACTAGATAACCTATTAAACTTCCATGATATCAAACATGATCTAATTAGCCATCACCATGACTTATCAATATCAAACATTTTCTCAACCAAATATGGCCATATCATAAAATTATTTACACAAAATAGGTACATTGCTATACATGCCATGCTTAAGTTTTACAAGCCATTTACCAATAGAAATCCTTCGGATAGTGTGATCGAAACTTCGACCTGTCCCGATTCCCGAGCTGACTTGTTCAAAACTACAATGAATGAAAAGGAGGGAGTAAGCATAAATGCTTAGTAAGTTCATATGCAAATAACAAGTAACATAACAATACAATTATACCAAACAACCTTAGCATGGCATCACCAAAACATATATCACATTTCTAAACATCATTCATCATCTTACCACTTTATCGTTGTTGTATCTATTTTCAACCCGAGGGTTAAATACATACCTTTCCAAAGTGCCCATTTCACAACACTTACCAAAACGTCACTTGCATCTTAAGTGTTCTTCCATTTCATAGAAATTTTCACCCGTTGAACACATCGGAATATAACTCGGATACACGGATAATTTGCACATAAGTGCCACATATGTAATCAAGCAATCATGTAACCCGCCCATAAGTGAACTCGGACTCAACTCAACGAGCTCGGGTGTTCGCATCCATAAGTGAACTCGGACTCAACTCAACGAGTTCGGATGCCTAGTTACATCTCACGAACTCGGACTCAACTCAACGAGTTCGAACATTCGCATCCATAAGTGAACTCGGACTCAACTCAACGAGTTCGGATACTCAACCATCCTAGTGACATGTCACTTGTATCCTAATCTATTCCTAAGGTTCAAACGGGATTTTTCCCTCGATCTGACATTAGCCGTCTTCCACGGAATATCAGAACCGATACTCGGTAGCAATTCATATTTATCAAGTAGTAAACATACTTTGCATATTACTCAACATTAACCACAGAGCATAATATTTCACGATAAAAAAATCAGTATATCATATAATTAACATCAATAATTTAAAAATAACAATTATGCTACATTATTTACACATGAACTTACCTTGCTACCAAAACATAAAGATTTTGCAATTTAGTCTACAATCTTTTCTTTTCCTCGATCGCGACTTGATTCCCGTTTCTCTTGATCTATAATACCAAATTAATCTTATTTAATACATACATTCATCAAAACAGCATTTAATACGAACTTTGGAAAATTACACTTTTGCCTCTAAACTTTTGCATAATTACACTTTTGCCCCTAGGCTCGGGAATTAAACTTTATCCCTTATTCTTATGTTTTATGACATGCTGATCATTTTTCCCTTCTATGACAATATCAAATTCACACTCTAACATGTACTTATGACTATTAGGTTTCTTACCAATTAAGCCCTTTTACTCGTTTTCACTCAAAACCGAGTAGCACAAGTTGTCTAACATAATTTAAAACCTCATATTCTATCATAAAACATCAAAATACACAAATTTCACCTATGGGTATTTTTCCAAATATAAACCTAGGTTGAATTATTGCTAGCATAAGCTTAATCGAGCTTCCGGGATTCCAAAAACGTAAAGAACATTAAAAACGGGGCTTAGAATCACTTACTGTGGAGCTTGAAAGTTGAAGAAACCCTAGCTATGGAGAGAGCAAAATTCGGCAGCAACCATATGAAGAAGATGACTATTTTGTGTTATTTTTCCCTTTTTATTTCATTTAATATCCAAATGACCAAAATGCCCCTCCTTACTAAACTTTCAAAAATTCCTTCCATGTCTTAATTTTGTCCATGAACTTAAAATTTGTCAAATTTCTATTTAAGACCTCCTAATTAATATTTCAATGCAATTTCATAGAATGCAAATTTTGCAACTTATTCGATTTAGTCCCTACTTTCAATTTAAACACTTTAGGCATAGAATTTCATCACGAAATTTTCACACAATCATGCAATCATATCATAATCATCAAAATAATTATAAAATAATTATTTCTATCTCGGATTTGTGGTCACGAAATCACTATTCCGATTAAGCCCTAATTCAGGATATTACAACTCTCCCCCCCTTTTAAGGATTTTCGTCCTCGAAAATCTTACCGGTAAACAGGTGTGGGTATTGGTTTCTCATAGTTTCTTCAGGTTCCCATGTAGTCTCTTCTACCCCATGCTCTTGCCACAATACTTTCACGAGAGCAACACCTTTATTTCTTAGTTTCTTGACCTCTCGAGCTAAGATCTTAATCGGTTCTTCTTTGTAAGTCATATCCGGTCGTAGTTCAATTTCTGTCGGTGAAATTATATGTGAAGGATCCTAACGATACCGACGTAGCATAGATATGTGGAACACATCATGAATCCTCTCTAATTCAGGTGGTAATGCTAGCCGATATGCTACCGGTCCAACTTTTTCAATTATTTCATACGGCCCAATAAAACGCGGACTTAACTTGCCTTTCCGTCCAAATCTAAGGACTTTCTTCCATAGAGACACTTTCAAAAATACCTTATCACCAACTTGAAACTCGATTTCTTTTCGTTTCAAATCCGCATAAGATCTCTATCTATCTGAAGCAGCTTTCAAACAATCTCGAATCACTTTCACCTTTTCTTCGGTTTCTTTTATTAGATCAACTTCATAAATCTGATTTTCCTTGAGTTCAGTCCAATACAAAGGCGTTCGACACTTACGACCATATAATGCTTCATAAGGTGCCATTTTCAAACTCGTCTGATAACTATTATTATAAGCAAATTCTACCAACGGTAAGTACCTTTCCCAACTACCTTGAAATTCCAATACGCAACATCTGAGCATGTCTTCAAGAATCTGAATTACTCTCTCTGATTGCCCATCAGTTTGTGGATGAAAGGCAGTGCTGAAATTTAACTTTGTACCTAATGCCTCTTGCAACTTTTTCCAAAACCGTGAAGTAAATCTCGGATCTCTATCCGAAATGATTGACAAAGGTATTCCATGAAGTCTAACAATCTCACGGATATACAATTCAGCCAACTTATTAAGAGAATAATCCGTATGTACCGGAATAAAATGAGTCGATTTAGTCAGTCTGTCAACTATTACCCAGATGGCATCTTTCTTTCCTGGAGTCAATGGCAACCCTAAAACAAAATCCATAGTAATCCGATCCCATTTCCATTCAGGAACCATAATAGGCTGAAGTAATCCTGAAGGCACTTGGTGTTCAGCTTTCACCTGTTGACAAATTAAGCACTTTGATACAAACTCGGAAATATCTCTTTTCATTCCACTCCACCAATACATTTTCTTCAAGTCATTATACATTTTCGTACTGCCCGGATGAACCGCCAAACAGTCGTTATGTGCTTCACGCAAAATCTTTTGAATCAACTCATCATTTTTTGGTACACAAATTCGATTTTTAAACATCAAGCTACCATCAGAATCGATTCTGAAATCTGATCCCGTATCAGCTTCACACTGTCTTCCCTTGGCTAGCAAATCTTGATCATTTTTCTGAGCTTCAGAAATCTCTTGTAAAAACATCGTTCTAGCTCTTATCTCTGCTAGAATCGAACTATCATCTGACATTTTCAACTGAGTGTTCATAACTCTCAAAGCAAACAACAACTTTCTGCTTAAAGCATCGGCAACCACATTCGCTTTTCCCAGATGATAATCAATAACAAGCTCATAATCTTTCAATAACTCCAACCATCTACGCTGTCTCAAATTTAAGTCTTTTTGTGACATCAAGTATTTAAGACTTTTGTGATTAGTATATGTAACACCCCTTACCCGAGATTGTTGCCAAAATCGAGCACGAGGCATTGCTAAACTTAATCTATCACTTAAATAATTTTAAGATTTTTATTTAAACTTTTCGGAATATGCTGTTATTCTGCGTTGTAGTCGCTTAAAAATTCATATCTTGAGTTTCGAAACTCAAAATTTAGATCCATAAATTTTTCCTGAAACTATACTCATATATCTATCCACTAATTTTTTTCTAGAATTTTTGACTTAGCCAATTAGTACAGTTTATTAGTTAAAGTTACCCCTGTTTCAGAATTCGACTGCACTGACCTCTACTTACTACGAACCACTTTTCTCCCTATACAAAATTAATATAACTATAACGTTTGTTTCTATTAAAACTAGATTCAATAAGGATTCTAACCATACAAATTACACCACCTAATTACTTTTGTACAATTTATGGTGAATTTCCAAAGTTGAAACAGGGGATCTAGAAATTTCTCTGACCCTGTTTCACTAAAACTCAGATATCTCATAAAATATAATTTCTTTACCTGTTTTGCTTATTCCATAAGAAAATAGACATAATAGGCTTTAATTTCATATATTATTCATCTTAAAAATATGTTTATACAATTTTTAGTGATTTTTCAAAGTCACGTCATTTCTGTTGTTTGAATCTGTTTTTAGGTTACTTTCACATTTTTCATAACTTTCATGTGATAACCACCATTCAATCATACATATTAATAAACATGCATATCATCGGCTATTTTTATTAGCTAATCTCTAGCAAGTATTTATACATCGTTCATTGTTCATATTATACTAAAAGTAACTAAGTTTCTATACATGCCATACACAAAACAAAACGTCTAATTATACCGAGTTATTTCTTTGATAGTGTGATCGGCCTCCGACGTTTCCTTCGATCCCCGAGTAGCTAGATAAGTACTATAAGAAGAAGAAAATAAAGAGATTAAGCACTAGGCTTAGTAAGCTTACAAGTAATTAAATCACAACATTCAACATAATGGATAATTATGCATAATATCATCTAACATCATAAATTTCTTTACTTCTCAATTTCTATCTTCTTCTTTATTTCCTTACCTTCTTTCTTATCCGACCTTTCCTTTTCATAAATATAATCTACTTTTCCTTTGCTGTTAATTCACTGTAATCTAACTCTCGTATCGACCCGTTGAACCACTCGGAATACTAAGGATATTAGGGTCGCGTTTCGTCTATCAATATCTCGCCAATGCCATGTCTTCGACATGGACTTACATGAATTATTCTGTCTCCAATGCCATATATATAATATGGGCTTACATGGCTCATTCTGTCTCCAAAGCCATATATCGATATGGACTTACATGGCTCATTTCTATCTGTCTGTCTCTGTCAACCCCAATATCCTAACATTCCTAAGGTTCAAACGGGGCTTCCTAATACTTTTTTTCTCTGTCACTTCGCCTTTAATTCGACTTTAAATCTACTCCCGAATTTCGCTCTTCTTGATTATGGAGCTTGAAAGCTTGAAACAAACCCTAGCTATGGAGAACCCTTGAATTTTCGTCCTAATGAAGAAGATGGACAAAAATTGGCTTTTAATTTTGTTTTTAATTCATTTTAATAACTAAATGACCAAAATGCCCTTACTACTAAACTTTCAAAAATTCCTTCCATGTCCTAATTTTGTCCATGAACTTAAAATTGGTCAAATTCTATTTAAGACCTCCTAATTAATATTTCAATTCAATTTCATACTAAAAACTTCTAGAATGCAAATTTTGCAACTTATTCGATTTAGTCCCTACTTTCAATTTAAACACTTTAGGCATAGAATTTCATCACGAAATTTTCACACAATCATGCAATTATATCATGAACCTCAAAATAATAATAAAATAAAATTTTCTACCTCGAATTTGTGGTTTCGCAACCACTATTCCGTTTAGGCCCTATTTGGGATGTTACATTTCTCCCCCTTTAGGGATTTTAGTCCCCCAAAATCTTACCGTGAAAAGATTTGGGTCTTGCTGCATAGCCTCTTCGAGTTCCCATGTAGCCTCGTCTACCCCATGCCTATTCCATAGTACTTTCACAAGTACAATACTCTTGTTCCTTAATTGCTTTACCTCTCGAGCTAGAATCTTTATTGGTTCTTCATAGTAAGTCATGTCCGGTTGAATCTCAACCTCTGTCTCGAGAAATTACATGTGACGGATCTCGAACGATAACGACGTAGCATAGACACATGAAATACATTATGAATCTTCTCTAACTCAATCGGCAAGGCTAACCGATATGCTAATGGTCCGACTCTCTCAATCACTTCAAACGGTCCAATAAAGCGTGGACTTAGTTTGCCTTTCTTGCCAAATCGAGAACTTTCTTCCAACGGGATACTTTCAAAAAAACTTTGTCACCAACTTGATACTCAATCCCTTTTCTCTTCAAATCGCATACGACTTACATGCAATCGAGGTCGCTTTTAAGCAATCTCGATGATTTTTACTTTCTTCTGTTTCCTTAACTAGATCAACCTCAGAAATCGATTTTCCTTAAGCTCAGTCCAATACAAAGGTGTGAGACATTTACGCCCATACAAAGCTTCATAAGGTGCCATCTTCAAACTCGATTGATAACTATTATTGTAGGCAAACTCTACTAATGGTAAATATTTTTCCCAAGCGCCTTGAAATTCCAATACACAAGCATCTAAGCATATCTTCAAGTACTGAATAACTCTCTCGATCGATTGGCGTCGGTTTGAGGATGGAAAAGTGTACTAAAACTCAACCGTACCTAAAGCCTCTTGTAACTTCTTCCGAACCGTGAAGTAAATCTTGGATCTGTCTCGAAATGATCGATAATGGCACTCCGTGTAGTCTAACTATCTCTCAAATATATAACTTCACCAACTTGTCAAGTGAGTAATCCATACGGATTGGGATAAAATGAGCCGACTTAGTTAGCTTATCAATCACAACCCATATTGCATCTTTCTTTTTCAAGTGTTAACGGCAACCCGTCACAAAATCCATAGTAACTCTGTCCCATTTCCATTCGGAACTAGCACAAAGTTGCAATAATCCCGAGGGTACCGATGTTCGGCCTTTACCGTTGACAAATCAAGCATCTAGAAACAAACTCAAATGTCTCTTTTCATTCCTACCCACCAATACAATTTCTTCAAATCGTTATACATTTTTGTATCGCTGGATGAATAGATAAAGAAGCGCTATGTGCTTCTGTAAAATCTTTCGAATAAGCTCATCATTCTTTGGTACACAAATTCTGTCTCTAAACATCAAACGACCATCGAGAACCAATCCAAATCGATTCTATGCCCGACTCGCATTGAACTCTTTTAGCTTGTAACTCATTATCATCTTTTTGAGCTTCACAAATCTCTTCAAGAAAAATACCGGTTTAGCTCTAAATTCAGCTAAAATAGAACCATCATTTGACATGGCTAAATTGGTATTCAAAGCTCGCAATGTAAATAAAAGTTTCTGCTTAGAGCGTCAAGAACTACATTTGCCTTACGGGTGATAATCAATCACTAACTCGTAATCTTTAAGCAATTCCAACCATCTTCTTTGCCTCAAATTCAATTCTTTTGAGTCATCAAGTATTTCAAGCTTTTATGATCGGTAAATATTCGGCACCTTTCACCATACAAATGATGTCTCCAAATCTTCAACGCAAAAATAATGGCGACTAGCTCTAAATCATGTGTCGGATAGTTCTTCTCATGTGGTTTTAGTTTGTCTAGAGGCATAAGCAATTACCTTCCCTTCCCGCATAAGTACACAACCAAGTCCATTCATGGACGCATCACTGTAAATCACAAACTCCTTACTGGTTCAGGTTGTACTAAAGCAGGAGCTTTAGTCAATAATGTTTTTAACTTGTCAAAACTCTGTTGACACTTCTCATCCATTCAAACTTGATATCCTTTCGTAGTAATCTTGTCGTGAGGTAGCTATCATGGAAAATCCTCTACAAATCGTCTATAATATCCGGCAAGACCAAGAAAACTTCTAACCGATACATTTTAGGAGGCTTCCAATCCACAATAGCTGAAATCTTGCTTGGATCAACCTTAATACCTTCACACGAGACAATATGTCCAAGAAAACCAACTTCTCGTAACTGAATTCACTTTTTCTTTGAACTTGGCATACAAATCGATTATCTCTCAGAATCTGTAAAATTGTTCTCAAATGCTCTGCATGCTTAGTCTCATCATGAGAATAAATCAAGATATCATCAATGAACACAACTACAAACTTATCCAAGTACGGTCTGAAAATTCGGTTCATTAAGTCCATAAAAATGGCAGGAGCATTAGTCAAGCCAAATGGCATCACAAGGAACTCATAATGACCATACCTAGTCCGAAAGCGATCTTGGGACATCCGACTCTTTAACTCATAGAACCGATAGTATCCGGATCTCAAATCTATCTTGGAGAATACTGTAGCTCCCTTCAATTGATCAAACAAATCATCAATTCTAGGCAATGGATACTTGTTCTTTATCTTGTTACCTTGTTAAGTTGCCGATAATCTATGCACAACCGCATCGATCCGTCTTTTTTTTCACAAATAGCTTTGGTGCACCCCATGGTGAACTACTGGGTCTTACAAATCCTTTATCTGTTAATTTCTGTGAATCGAAGCTTTCAATTCTTTCAATTCCAACGGAGCCATTCTATAAGGAGCAATAGAAATGGGCGTGGTACACGGAATCAACTCAATACCAAACTCAACTTCTCTAACAGAGGTAAACACGGTAGTTCTTAGGAAACACATCGGAAACTCACATACCACAGTGCATCGACTCAATTTTCAATTCGGGTTTTTAGTGTTCAACACAAAAGCAAAGATAAGCTTCATACCCTTTTCTCAAACATTTACGAAAGCGGATATATGTGAAATTATGGGAAATGAACTATATCGACTCTTCCGAATTAACCCGAAGAATTTCACCATTTTCACACTTCAACTCAATGAATTTCTTTCTACAATTCACTATCACATCATGTGTAGTCACCAATCCATACCAAGAATCACATCAAACTCATCAAATGGCAATAGCATGAGATCGGTAGGAAAACAAAGAACCTCTAATCATCAAAGGACAATTTCTACATACTTTATCTACTAATACATGCTTGCCTAATGGGTTCGATACTTTGATCACAAATTCTGTAGATTCTATAGGCATACTTATACTAGACATCAATTTCATACAAACATAAGAATGAGTCGAACCCGGATCAATCGAGCCATGACATTAATATTATGTAGAGAAAATGTACCCATAATCACATCGGGGAGGATGCCTCTTCGCGTGCACGAATAGCATAAGTCCTTGCAGGGGCTCTAGCAACTGGTCTCACAATCGAATCTTTAGAGGTACCTCATTACACCGCTTCTACTCTCGGTTGCCTCGGTGGTCCGCCTCTAGTAGGAGCATTTCGGATCTAGCACTCAGATTACTTCTCGGCTAGCCACTACGGACATTCTCGTACAAAATGATCCGGAGCACCACATTTATAGCAAACATTTTCGCCTGCCCAACAAGGACCATAATGAAGTCTACCACACTCGTGGACACACTGATCTACTACATGTCGACATTACCTACACTCGCAGTCGAGGTGGTCTGAGCCTTCGGATCTTTAAATCTGCTACCTCTATTCTGACTAGCTTGCCCTGCCGAAAAGCTAGATCTGGTAGAAAACTCTTATAAATGTAACACCCCTTACCCGAGATTGTTGCCAAAATCGAGCACGAGGCATTACTAAACTTAATCTATCACTTAAATAATTTTAAGATTTTTATTTAAACTTTTCGGAATATGCTGTTATTCTGCGTTGTAGTAGCTTAAAAATTCATATCTTGCGTTTCGAAACTCAAAATTTAGATCCGTAAATTTTTCCTGAAACTAGACTCATATATCTATCCACTAATTTTTTTCTAGAATTTTTGACTTAGCCAATTAGTACAGTTTATTAGTTAAAGTTACCCCTGTTTCAGAATTCGACTGCACTGACCTCTACTTACTATGAACCACTTTTCTCCCTATACAAAATTAATATAACTATACCGTTTGTTTCTATTAAAACTAGATTCAATAAGGATTCTAACCATATAAATTACACCACCTAATTACTTTTTTACAATTTATGGTGAATTTCCAAAGTTGAAACAGGGGATCTAGAAATTTCTCTGACCCTGTTTCACTAAAACTCAGATATCTCATAAAATATAATTTCTTTACCTATTTTGCTTATTCCATAAGAAAATAGACATAATAGGCTTTAATTTCATATATTATTCATCTTAAAAATATGTTTATACAATTTTTAGTGATTTTTCAAAGTCACATCATTTCTGTTGTTTGAATCTGTTTTTAGGTTACTTTCACATTTTTCATAACTTTCATGTGATAACCACCATTCAATCATACATATTAATAAACATGCATATCATCGGCTATTTTTATTAGCTAATCTCTAGCAAGTATTTATACATCGTTCATTGTTCATATTATACTAAAAGTAACTAAGTTTCTATACATGCCATACACAAAACAAAACGTCTAATTATACCGAGTTATTTCTTTGATAGTGTGATCGGCCTCCGACGTTTCCTTCGATCCCCGAGTAGCTAGATAAGTACTATAAGAAGAA
Source organism: Gossypium anomalum (assembly GCA_025698475.1). Taxonomy (NCBI): domain Eukaryota; kingdom Viridiplantae; phylum Streptophyta; class Magnoliopsida; order Malvales; family Malvaceae; genus Gossypium; species Gossypium anomalum. Next base: position 51,064,105 of record CM046963.1, read on the forward strand.
GAAGAAAATAAAGAGATTAAGCACTAGGCTTAGTAAGCTTACAAGTAATTAAATCACAACATTCAACATAATGGATAATTATGCATAATATCATCTAACATCATAAATTTCTTTACTTCTCAATTTCTATCTTCTTCTTTATTTCCTTACCTTCTTTCTTATCTGACCTTTCCTTTTTCATAAATATAATCTACTTTTCCTTTGCTGTTAATTCATCTGTAATCTAACTCGTATCTGACCCGTTGAACCACTCGGAATACTAAGGATATTAGGGTCGCTTTCGCTCTATCAATATCTCGCCAATGCCATGTCTTCGACATGGACTTACATGAATTATTCTGTCTCCAATGCCATATATATAATATGGGCTTACATGGCTCATTCTGTCTCCAAAGCCATATATCGATATGGACTTACATGGCTCATTTCTATCTGTCTCCGTCTGTCAACCCCAATATCCTAACATTCCTAAGGTTCAAACGGGGCTTCCTAATACTTTTTCTCTGTCACTTCGCCTTTAATTCGACTTTAAATCTACTCCCGAATTTCGCTCTTCTTGATTATGGAGCTTGAAAGCTTGAAACAAACCCTAGCTATGGAGAACCCTTGAATTTTCGTCCTAATGAAGAAGATGGACAAAAATTGGCTTTTAATTTTGTTTTTAATTCATTTTAATAACTAAATGACCAAAATGCCCTTACTACTAAACTTTCCAAAAATTCCTTCCATGTCCTAATTTTGTCCATGAACTTAAAATTGGTCAAATTGCTATTTAAGACCTCCTAATTAATATTTCAATTCAATTTCATACTAAAAACTTCTAGAATGCAAATTTTGCAACTTATTCGATTTAGTCCCTACTTTCAATTTAAACACTTTAGGCATAGAATTTCATTACGAAATTTTCACACAATCATGCAATTATATCATGAACCTCAAAATAATAATAAAATAAAATTTTCTACCTCGGATTTGTGGTTTCGCAACCACTATTCCGTTTAGGCCCTATTTCGGGATGTTACAGTATATACTCGGCACTTTTCACCATACAAATAATGTCGCCAAATCTTCAAAGCAAATACCACTGCAGCCAATTCCAAATCGTGAGTAGGATAATTCCTCTCATGAGGTTTTAACTACCTCGAAGCATAAGCCACAACTTTTCCTTCTTGCATGAGTACACACCCCAAGCCATTTAGAGAAGCATCACTATACACCACAAATTCTTTACCTGATTCGGGTTGTACTAACGCTGGTGCTTCAGTTAATAACTTTTTCAATTCTTCGAAACTTTGTTGACATTCTTCCGTCCATTCAAATTTAACATCCTTTCGGAGTAGTCTAGTCATAGGAGCAGCAATTATAGAAAATCTGTTTACAAACCGCCGATAATACCCAGCTAGCCCCAAGAAAATTCTAACTTGATTCACGTTTTTGATGGTTTCCAATCAATAATGGCTGAAATTTTACTAGGATCAACCCGTATACCATCACCTGAAACAATATGACCCAAAAATCCAACTTCCCGAAGCCAAAATTCACTTTTACTAAACTTGGCATATAACTGCTTATTTCTCAAAGTTTGCAAAACTATCCTCAAATGCTCAGTATGTTCTGTCTCATCTTTTGAATAAATTAAAATATCATCTATAAACACCACAACAAATTTGTCCAAGTATGGGTTTAGAATATGTGGTTCATTAAATCCATAAACACAATGAGAGCATTTCTCAACCCGAATGGCATAACTAAAAATTCATAATGACCGTACCTTGTTCTAAAAGCAGTTTTAGGCACATCTGACTCTTTTACTCGCAGCTGATAATACCCAGATCTCAAATCAATCTTTGAAAACCATGTCGCTCCTTTTAGCTGATCAAACAAATCATCAATTCTCGGCAATGGATACTTGTTTTTGATTGTTACCTTGTTTAGCTACCGATAATCAACACATAATCTCATAGAACCATCCTTCTTTTTCACAAATAACACAGGAGCACCCCAAGGTGAAAAACTCGGTCTTACAAAGCCTTTATCAGTCAACCCTTGCAACTGTGACTTTAATTCTTTCAACTCTGTTGGTGCCATTCTATATGGAGCAATCGAGATCGGAGCTGTTCCCGGTATCAAATCAATTCCAAATTCTACTTTCCTGACTGGAGGCAAACCCGGCAATTCTTCTGGAAATACATCTGCAAATTCACACATAACTGGCACTGATTCAACTTTCTTTTTAACCTCTTTTGTATTAATTACATACGCCAAATAAGCTTCATAACCCTTTCTCAAATATATCTGAGCCGACATCGAAGAAATCACACTAGACAATGCCTCTGATTTATCTGATTCAACCCGTAGAGTTTCACCGTTTTCACACTTTAATTCTATAACCTTTTCTTTGCAATTTACTGTAGCATCATGCAATGTCAACCAATCCATACCCAAAATAACATCAAATTCATCAAACGGAAACAACATCAAGTCGGCCAGAAAGTAATGACCCTGAATCATTAAAGGACATTTCTTGCATACTTTATCAACTATCACACATTTGCCTAACGGATTCGACACTCTAACCATAAATTCTGTGTTCTCAATAGGTATATTCATACTAGACACCAGCTTCATGCATACATATGAATGAGTAGAACCAGGATCAATCAAAGCAATAACATTAATATCATAAAGAGAAAATGTACCGATAGTCACATCGGGTGAGGAAGCATCTTCACGCGCTTTAATAGCATAAGTTCTAGCCGGAGCTCTTCCTTCAGATCTAACTGCTGCATCTCTGGCTACATTCTTACTACTTGTTTCACTTTTAGCTTTTCTCGGATACCTTCCCCTCAAGTCTGCACCACTAGCTTTTACATTCTGAAATTTTTCTTTCTCAGCTCTCTTTGGGCAGTCTCTAATAAAATGATTCGGAGAACCACATCAAAAACATTCATTTGCTCTGCACAGACCAAAATGATTTCTACCACACCGCTGGCACTCGGGTTTAACAAATCTTGAGTTCCCTACACTGGCTGTAGAAGTATTCAGAGATTTAGGACCCACATTCTGCTTCTTAAAATTTCCATATGATTGCCCAGCTGAAACTTGGGAACGAGGATTCATATTTCTTGACTTTCCGGGTTACTGTGAAGGTGCTTTACTCATTGGTCTTTTCTTCCAATTTCTTGTCTCAGCCTCTACCTTTCTCTTCTCTTTAAGTAGTTCTTCAGCCTTGCAAGCTCGATCAACCAGTACTACCATTTCTTTCAGTTCAAGGATCCCGAAAAATACCTTAATGTCTTCGTTGAGCCCGTCTTCAAATCGTCGGCACATCTTGGCTTCTGTAGGAACATATTCCCTGGCATACTTACCCAATCGAACAAACTCTCTTTCATATTCTGAGACTGTCATATTACCTTGCTTCAGCTCAAGAAACTCTTTACATTTCTGATCAATAAATCTTTCACTAATATATTTCTTCTGAAACTCTTCTTGAAAGAATTCTCAAGTTACCCACTCTTTCGGTACCACCGAAATTAAAGTCTTCCACCAATTATAGGCTGAATCTCTCAACAAAGATGTAGCATATTTCAAACATTCTTCAGGTGTACAAGATAATTCATCAAATACCCGGATAGAATTTTCAAGCCAGAACTCTTCTTTCTCTACATCATCATCAATATTTGCTATAAATTCTTCAGCCCCTTGTTTTTAATTCTAGCAATGAGGTTTTGTGAAATTTTATCATATCCACTCCTTGAGACATCGGAGGCATAGGTTGAGGAATTGGAGGAGGTGGGGAGGTCGTACATTTGGGTTGTGCATTGAACGAACTCGGTGTACCATGCACTCATCATTTAGAGAAAGGCTTCCGATCCTTTCTCCTCCTCCCCGACCAACAAGTAGGAGGAGGGTTTCGATCGCGTTGCCCCTTCAGCCGAGTGGCGCATTACTCTCTACTTCATCTGCCACAGCTGGATCGGGATCCATTTACTACATAAAAATCATTTAAAAAGGTCAGAAGTCATCACACTATCACAATTTATACATATGGCATGTATAGTAAAAATCTGTACATACAACACGTAGTCCGAGAACCAACTAAACCTGCTCTGATACCACCAAATGTAACGCCCCCACACCCAAGACCGATGCCAGAATCGAGCTTGAGGTGTTACCGAACATAATTTATCAATTTAAGTACTTCGAATCATTTGTTTCTACATTCACAGCTTTCTAGCTATCTGCGTCATAGTTACAAGAAAAATCATATCTCGAGTTACGAAACTTGAAATCAAGATCCGTAATTTTTCCCTAAATATATACTCATATATCTATTTACTAATTTTTTTCTAGAATTTTTGGTTGGGCCAATTAGTACAGTTTACTAGTTAAATTCTCCCCTGTTTCAGGGTTCGATTGCTCTGACCTCTGTGTATTACGAATCATATATCTCTCTATACAAAATTTAAATGACTATGAGATTTATTTTTCTTAAAAGTAGACTCAATAATGAATCTTTACATGTAAATAAAAACTTACAATTATTTTTTTAAAATTTTCTGTAAATTTTTAAAGTCAGAAAAGGGGATCCAGAAATCATTCTGGCCCTGTTTGACAAAAGTTTAAATATCTCATAAAATATAATTTATATGCCTGTTTTGTTCAATCCACATGACAATATACTCATTAAGCTTCAATTTCATAACTTACTCACCATTTAGTTCCACTTATACTATTTTTAGTGATTTTTCAAATTCATGTCATTGCTGCAGCAATATTCTGTTTTAAGGCAAGTTTCATCTTTCCATGAATTTTTTTATGAACTAGATAACCTATTAAACTTCCATGATATCAAACATGATCTAGTTAGTCATCACCATGACTTATCAATATCAAACATTTTTTCAACTAAACATGGTCATATCATAAAATTATTTACACAAAATAGGTACATTGCTATACATGCCATACTTAAGTTTTACAAGCCATTTACCAATAGAAATCCTTCGGATAGTGTGATCGAAACTTCGACCTGTCCCGATTCTCGAGCTGACTTAATCAAAACTACAATGAATGAAAAGGAGGGAGTAAGCATAAATGCTTAGTAAGTTCATATGCAAATAACAAGTAACATAACAATACAATTATACCAAACAACTTTAGCATGGCATCACCAAAACATATATCACATTTCTAAACATCATTCATCATCTTACCACTTTATCGTTGTTGTATCTATTTTCAACCCAAGGGTTAAATACATACCTGTCCAAAGTGCCCATTTCACAACACTTACCAAAACGTCACTTGCATCTTAAGTGTTCTTCCATTTCATAGAAATTTTCACCCGTTGAACACATCGGAATATAACTCGGATACACGGATAATTTGCACATAAGTGCCACATATGTAATCAAGCAATCATGTAACCCGCCCATAAGTGAACTTGGACTCAACTCAACGAGCTCGGGCGTTCGCATCCATAAGTGAACTCGGACTCAACTCAACGAGTTCGAATGCCTAGCTACATCTCACGAACTCGGACTCAACTCAACGAGTTCGAACATTCGCATCCATAAGTGAACTCGGACTCAACTCAACGAGTTCGGATGCTCAACCATCCTAGAGACATGTCACTTGTATCCTAATCTATTCCTAAGGTTCAAACGGGCTTTTTCCCTCGATCTGACATTAGCTGTCTTCCACGGAATATCGAAACTGATACTCGGTAGCAATTCATATTTATCAAGTAGTAAACATACTTTGCATATTACTCAACATTAACCACAAAGCATAATATTTCACGATAAAAAAATCAGCATATCATATAATTAACATCAATAATTTAAAAATAACAATTATGCTACATTATTTACACATGAACTTACCTTGGTACCAAAACATAAAGATTTTGCAATTTAGTCCACAATCTTTTCTTTTCCTCGATCGCAACTTGATTCCCGTTTCTCTTGATCTATAATACCAAATTAATCTTATTTAATACATACATTCATCAAAACAGCTTTTTTTACGAACTTTAGAAAATTACACTTTTGCCCCTAAACTTTTGCATAATTACATTTTTGCCCCTATGCTCGGGAATTAAACTTTATCCCTTATTCTTATGTTTTATTACATGCTGATCATTTTTCCCTTCTATGACAATATCAAATTCACACTCTAACATGTACTTATGACTATTAGGTATTTTTACCGATTAAGCCCTTTTACTCGTTTTCACTCAAAACCGAGTAGCACAAGTTGTCTAACATAATTTAAAACCTTATATTCTATCATAAAACATCAAAATACACAAATTTCACCTATGGGTATTTTTCCAAATATAAACCCTAGGTTGAATTATTGCTAGCATAAACTTAATCGAGCTTAGGGATTAGAAAACGTAAAGAACATTAAAAGCGGGGCTTAGATTCACTTACTATGGAGCTTGAAAGTTGAAGAAACCCTAGCTATGGAGAGAGCAAAATTCGCAGCAACCATATGAAGAAGATGACTATTTTGTGTTATTTTTTCCTTTTATTTCATTTAATATCCAAATGACCAAAATCCCCTCCTTACTAAACTTTCAAAAATTCCTTCCATGTCCTAATTTTGTCCATGAACTTAAAATTGGTCAAATTTCTATTTAAGACCTCCTAATTAATATTTCAATGCAATTTCATACTAAAAACTTCTAGAATGCAAATTTTGCAACTTATTCGATTTAGTCCCTACTTTCAATTTAAACACTTTAGGCATAGAGTTTCATCACGAAATTTTCACACAATCATGCAATCATATCATAATCATCAAAATAATTATAAAATAATTATTTCTATCTCAGATTTGTGGTCACGAAACCACTATTCTGATTAAGCCCTAATTTAGGATATTACAGGAAGTGACCTGAATGGAAGGAGAAAATAATGTATCAGCTTAAGTGATTGAGGATTTAGTAAACTAGTAATCTTTTTAAGCTTTTCTGTATCTTTTGATTAAAGAAAAGGGAAGGAAAATGGAAGATTTCAGTTTAATTTATCGAGATTGTATTGAGATGTTTATGGTTGCAGCTAACCTTAAATTCTCTCTTCATGCAAATGAATTATGATCTTTTTACATCTTAATGCCTTTTTTTTATCTTGATATGATTATTATGTTTAGATAACCAAGAAGGAGGAGGCTCAGGTGATAAGGAAAAGCTAAACAGGTGAAATCGGTACTAGCTTTCAAGTATTTTACTGGTGAGTTTCTAAACTCAAACTCTCTATGGTTGTTATATATATATATATATATATATATATATCAGTATTGTGTTATTGTGTTGTGTTTGAAATCATGTTCAGTTGATGATGAGTTGAATTATTGTGGGTTGTTTGCTATTAGTTGAAGTATGAAAAGTGATGATTTATAGATGCATATTTGATTGTATGTTTCAGGTTGTTTTTTTTATAAACTTTCACTGGTAGAATAATTACTGAAGAAGTTACCATTGTAATGATTCAATAGGTGATACATTTGGCATGATTTGTGTTGTGTTATTATCAATATGATTAGTTGAATGTTTGTTATATGTCAATCATTAATGTAAATGATACGTGGAGTATGGAGGGATGTTTTGGCGAATAAAAGTTGAAAAAATGACAAGTTATGCACTCTATGCCACATGATGTTGGTTTTGGGGAGGTTCGGGTGGATTGTATGGAGAATTTATACGCATGGTATTCGGCTTTGCGGAGGTTCAGTTGGAATGTACAGAGTTATGCGCACATATATATGATAACCCTACATAGGTTCTTTTAAGTATAAGACTCTGTGGAGTCTAAGGTTTAAAGCCTTATATGTGTAAGCAAGTACACGACCATGGCATATGTAAGTTATGAAAGTTCGTCGGGCTTGTTCTTTAAGTTTTACGTCAAAGTTATATGTGAGATTTCCCCATGCGAAGTCCGTGATAAAAATCCATATGTATGAATTTGCCACATTTGTGAAGTTTCTTCTATGAATCCGCATTTGTATGTAAGTATTCATTTAAGGATCTGCACACATGAGTTTACCATATATGAGTTCACATCCATGAATCTTCTATATGAATCTATATGTATGACAATTTGTGTAACAACCCATTTTTTGACAGTGTCAGAAATAGTGGTTTCGAGACCTCAATTCTGACTAGTGAGTTTGTATATATTACTATTTAATATTTACGAGTCAAATATAGTAATATAGTAACTTGAGATTTGATAGATTTTTATTATTTTGTCAATTAGTCAAGGTACAAGTTGTTGGTACCTTAAGTTAGTGGTTTTGAAAAATATGGTATCAAGACCTCATTTTCATAAACCGCGCTAGTAAATATTATTATTCAATATTTATGAAGTTATTATAAAGGTGAATTGAGGTTTAGACCAAAAATCTTGATGATTTGATAGTTAATTAAGGAAAAAAGACTAATTGTAAAAACCGTAAAATTTGATCGGTACTAATTTTTATTAGTTAAAAAGGCTTAAATATCAAAGTGAGAGGTTTTAAGAGGCAATTATACCCTTTTTAATGTGGTGGATGATTAGTGCTTACTTTCTTTAATTATTTTATGTTAAAATTTATTAATATTAAACATGAAAACAAAAGCTTCACCATCTTCATTTTTATCTTCCAATGAAAAATAGAACACCAAAGCTTTATTTTTTACCACTATAGGTTTTGCCAAGCTTAGAGGCTTTGCATGATCGAGATTTTCAACAATCGGAGGATATACAGGAAAAAAAGGAAATTTGTTTAATAGTCTTTGATGCCTTATCCATTGTTGTTTTTGTCAGGAAAGTTCATATGGGACTTACTTTTTAAATTCATAATATAGTTGTAATACTCTGATTTGCCTTTTAGATAGTATTGTTAGGTGTATATATTGTTTCAGTATCAAATGAATTAATTTGATAAGACTTGAAATATATGATAAATATGGGCAGATACGTAACATCAAAATGATGTAAATTGTTATATAAATGGATTAATTTGTAAAAAAAAAAAGTTTATAAATGAATTGATAGCTGGTTATGATTAATCGAATCATATTAGTGTGAATTTGGTTAATTATTGAGATAGAGGACTTAAATGAAAGGTATTTAGATGTGTATATGATAATTAAACTCTGTGTAGAGTATTGTACGATATTGAGATGAATTTGTTATATGCTTTAATTATTGGAAGTGTTGTGATAACATGAATGTATTGAATCTTGAATAAGAGCTCCTGATAGCACAACGATGCTCATGACAGTACTTTCGTACTCCTAATAGCACTTTAGTGCTCTTGACAGTACTTTCATACTCCTCTGATAGCATAACGATGCTTCTGACAGTACTTTCATACTTCTGATAGCATAACGGTGCTCCTGATAGTATTTTCATACTCCTGATAGCACAACGGTGCTCCTGACAGTACTTTCGTACTCCTGATATCACAACAGTGCCCCTAATAGTACTTTTGTACTTTTGTTAGCACTCTGGTCGCTGATAGCACTCTGATGCCCTTGGTTGCACTTTTGTTTCCCTGGTTTCTCTTTGGTGTCTCCGTAAGCACTTCAGTGCTTTATTTGCATTTGTGGTGTCTCTATTCAGCACTCCTGCATTCTCTAGTGAGGTGTAATTACCCAGGTTTCCAAATCGAATTACTAATGTTCATCGAGCTGTTGGATTAATAGAAAAAAGGGAGTGTTAAATTATTATGAGAATACATTCAAATGATATATGATATTAAATTATATAAATGGTATTGAATTGATATAATGTATGTAGTTGGTTAGGTCTTGAATGTTGTATAGACATATACTACTTGAAATAATGTTATATATATTTGATTATATGTGGGATTTACCTTCTTACCATGGAATGCTATATTAGGTTAATGATAACACATGTTCTTAATGCGAACATACATTGTGTAAATGGAATGATATTAATGGTATATTATTGACAACTCCTTTGTACGGTACTAATTGACATAACAAGTAAATGTTATGATTGGAATGATTGATGAACTATCCTTGATAATGTGAAATGTTGTAATAAGTAGTTGATTTTAATTAATTATTTCAATATGTTTAGTTATGAATTGTGGTAAGTTTATTGTTAAACATTTTAAATGCTTACTTTGTTTCTTTTGTCCTATAGTTGACATTTGTAGAATTTGGCAGATCGGGTCACTCAAGAGCTCACAATATCCAGCTTCAGTCTTAATAGATCTTGATATCATTTTTATTTTGGTATGTGGCATGTATATAGGTTATTTTGGAATCATGTGGTTGATGTTGTAATGATTTTATAATGGTATATATGAAATGTTGCTTGTAAAAGCTATATGATATGCTTAATGGAATGAATGGAATATATGTATGTCTAGTTGATGTATTCTTAGTTTTGAAACATGTATGAGTTTGGAGTTTGATTTTAGGTGATTCTTGCATGAAATGTTAAGTCATGCTTGGTAAATGACACTTAATAAGTTTGAGACCTATTTGGTCAAGATTGTTATATGTTAAGGTATGTTTTGGCTTGTTAAAAAGGTAAGGTTTGGTAAGTTATTCATGGTAAAATGAACAATTTCAATATAGGATTTTATATATGTTTGAGCTACATGTGTAATATCCTGAATTAGGGCTTAATCAGAATAGTGGTTTCGTGACCACAAATCTGAGATAGAAATAATTATTTTATAATTATTTTGATGATTATGATATGATATCATGATTGTGTGAAAATTTCGTGATGAAATCCTATGCCTAAACTGCTTAGATTGAAATTAGGGACTAAATCGAATAATTTGTAAAACTTGCATTCTAGGAGTTTTTAGTATGAAATTGTTTTGGAATATTAATGAGGAGGTCTTAAATAGCAATTTGACCAATTTCTAAATCTATGGACAAAAATTGGACATGGATGGAAATTTTAGAAAGCTTAGTAGTAAGGGCATTTTGGTCATTTAGTTATTAAAATGAATTAAAAACAAAATTAAAAGCCAATTTTTGTCCATCTTCTTCATTAGGCCGAAATTTAAAGGGTTCTTCATAGCTAGGGTTTGTTTCAAGCTTCCAAGCTCCATAGTAAGTGATTTCAAGCCCCGTTTTTAATGTTCTCTACGTTTTTGGAATCCCGGCAGCTCGATTAAGCTTATGCTAGCAATAATTCAACCTAGGGTTTATATTTGGAAAAATACCCATAGGTGAAATTTGTGTATTTTGATGTTTTATGATAGAATATGAGATTTTAAATTATGTTAGACAACTTGTGCTACTCGGTTTTGAGTGAAAACGAGTAAAAGGGCTTAATCGGTAAAAATACCTAATAGTCATAAGTACATGTTAGAGTGTGAATTTGATATTGTCATAGAAGAGAAAAATGATCAGCATGTCATAAAACATAAGAATAAGGGATAAAGTTTAATTCCCGAGCCTAGGGGCAAAAGTGTAATTATGCAAAAGTTTAGGGACAAAAGTGTAATTTTCCAAAGTTCGTATTAAATGCTATTTTGATGAATGTATGTATTAAATAAGATTAATTTGGTATTATAGATCAAGAGAAACGGGAATCAAGTCGCGATTGAGGAAAAGAAAAGATTATGGACTAAATTGCAAAATCTTTATATTTTGGTACCAAAGGTAAGTTCATGTGTAAATAATGTAGCATAATTGTTAATTTTAAGTTATTGATGTTAATTATATGATATGCTGATTTTTTATCATGAAATATTATGCTTTGTGGTTAATGTTGAGTAATATGTAAATTATGTTTACTACTTGATAAATATGAATTGCTACCGAGTATCGGTTCCGATATTTCGTGGAAGACGGCTAATGTCAGATCGAGGGAAAAAGCCCGTTTGAACCTTAGGAATAGATTAGGATACAAGTGACATGTCATAGGATGGTTGAGCATCCGAACTCCTTGAGTTGAGTCCGAGTTCACTTATGGATGCGAATGTTCGAACTCGTTGAGTTGAGTCCGAGTTCGTGAGATGTAACTAGGCATCCGAACTCGTTGAGTTGAGTCCGAGTTCACTTATGGATGCGAACGCCCGAGCTCGTTGAGTTGAGTCCGAGTTCACTTATGGGCGGGTTACATGATTTCTTGATTACATATGTGGCACTTATGTGCAAATTATCCGTGTATCCGAGTTATATTCCGATGTGTTCAACAGGTGAAAATTTCTATGAAATGGAAGAACACATAAGATGCAAGTGATGTTTTGGTAAGTGTTGTGAAATGGGCACTTTGGACAGGTATGTACTTAACCCTCGGGTTGAAAATAGATACAACAACGATAAAGTGGTAAGATGATGAATGATGTTTAGAAATGTGATATATGTTTTGGTGATGCCATGCTAAGGTTGTTTGGTATAATTGTATTGTTATGTTACTTGCTATTTGCATATGAACTTACTAAGCATTTATGCTTACTCCTTCCTTTTCATTCATTGTAGTTTTGAACAAGTCAGCTCGGGAATCGGGACAGGTCGAAGTTTCGATCACACTATCCGAAGGATTTCTATTGGTAAATGGCTTGTAAAACTTAAGTATGGGATGTATAGCAATGTACCTATTTTGTGTAAATAATTTTATGATATGGCCATGTTTGGTTGAGAAAATGTTTGATATTGATAACTCATGGTGGTGGCTAATTAGATCATGTTTGATATCATGGAAGTTAAATAGGTTATCTAGTTCATAAAAAAATTCATGGAAAGATGAAACTTGCCTTAAAATAGAATATTGCTGCAGCAATGACATGAATTTGAAAAATCACTAAAAATATTATAAGTGGAACTAAATGATGACTAAGTTATGAAATTTAAGCTTAAAGAGTCTATTTTCATGTGGATTGAACAAAAAAGGCATATAAATTATATTTTATGAGATATTTAAACTTTTGTGAAACAGGGCTAGAATAATTTCTGGATCCCCTTTTTTGACTTTAAAAATTTATAATAAATTTTAAAAAAATAATTATAAGTTTTTATTTACATTTACAGATTCCTTATTGAGTTTAGTTTTAATAGAAACAAACCTCATAGTCATTGATATTTTATATAGAGAGATATCTGATTCGTAATACACAGAGGTCAGAGCAGTCAAACTCTGAAATAGGGGAGACTTTAACTAATAAAATGTACTAATTGGCCCAACCAAAAATTCTAACAAAAAATTAGTAAATAGATATATGAGTCTAGATTTAGGGAAAATTTACAAATCTTGATTTTGAGTTTCGTAACTCGAGATATGATTTTTCTTGTAACTGTGACGTAGATAGCTAGAAAGCTGTGAATGTAGAAACAAATGATTCGAAGTACTTAAATTGATAAATTATGTTCGGTAACACCTCAAGCTCGATTCTGGTATCGGTCTTGGGCATGGGGGCATTACATTTGGTGGTATCAGAGCAGGTTTAGTCAGTTCTCGGACTAATGTGTTGTATGTATGGATTTTTGCTATACATGCTATATGTATAAATTGTGATAGTGTGACGACTTCTGACCTTTTTAAATGATTTTTATATAGTAAATGGATCCCGATCCAGCTGTGGCAAATGAAGTAGAGAGTAATGCGCTAGCTCCGGCTGAAGGGGCAGCGTCGACTGAAAACCCACCTCCTACTGTTGGTCAGGGAGGAGGAGAAAGGGATCGGGAAGCCTTTCTCCAAATGATGAGTGCATGGTACACTGAGTTCGTTCGTACGAACCCAAATGTACGACCTCCCCCACCTCCTCCAATTCCTCAACCTATGCCCCCGATGCCTCAAGGATTGGATATGATAAAATTTCACGAAACCACAAGTAATAGAATCAGTAAACAAGGGTAGAAGAAGAATTGGGCAAATATTGATGATGATGCCGAGAAAGAAGAGTTCTGGCTTGAAAATTCTATCCGGGTATTTGATGAATTATCTTGTACACCTGAAGAATGTTTGAAATGTGCTACATCTTTGTTGAGAGATTCAACCTATAATTGGAGAAAGACTTTAATTTTGGTGGTACCGAAAGAGAGGGTAACCTAGGAATTCTTTCAAGAAGAGTTTCGGAAGAAATATATTAGTGAAAGATTTATTGATCAGAAATGTAAAGAGTTTCTTGAGCTGAAGCAAGGTAATATGACAGTCTCAGAATATGAAAGAGAGTTTGTTCGATTGAGTAAGTATGCCAGGGAATATGTTTCTACAGAAGCCAAGATGTGCCGGTGATTTGAAGACGGGCTCAACAAAGACATTAAGGTATTTGTCGGGATCCTTGAACTGAAAAAAATGGTAGTACTGGAACTATTTAAAGAGAAGAGAAAAGTAGAGGCTGAGACACGAAATTGGAAGAAAAGGCCAATGAATAAGGCACCTTCACAGCAACCCGAAAAGTCAAGAAATATTTATCCTCGTTTCCAAGTTTCAGCTGGGCAATCATATAGAAATTTTAAGAAGTAGAATGTGGGTCCTAAATCTCTGAGAATACTTCTACAACCGATGTGTAGGAACTCGAGATTTGTTAAACCCGAGTGCAGTGGTGTGGTAGAAATTATTTTGGTCCGTGCAGAACAAATGAATGTTTTCGATGTGGTTCTCGGATCATTTTATTAGAGAGCGCCTGAGAGAGTCGTGAGAAAGAAAAATTTCAGAATGTAAAAGCTAGTGGTGCAGACTTGAGGGGAAGGTATCCGAGAAAAGCTGGATGTGAAACAAGCAGTAAGAATGTAGCCAGAGATGCAGCAGTTAGATCTGAAGGAAGAACCTCGGCTAGAACTTATGCTATTAAAGCGAGTGAAGATGCTTCCTCACCCGATGTGATTACCGGTACAATTTCTCTTTATGATATTAATGTTATTACTTTGATTGATCCCGATTCTAGTCATTCATATGTATGCATGAAGTTGGTGTCTAGTATGAATATACCTGTTGAGAACACAGAATTTATGGTTAGAGTGTCGAATCCGTTAGGCAAATGTGTGATAGTTGATAAAGTATGCAAGAAATGTCCTTTAATGATTCGTGGTCATTACTTTTCGGCTGACTTGATGTTGTTGCCGTTTGATGAATTTGATGTTATTTTGGGTATGGATTGGTTGACATTGCATGATGCTATAGTAAATTGCAAAGAAAAGGTTATAGAATTAAAGTGTGAAAACGGTGAAACTCTATGGGTTGAATCAGATAAATCAGAGGCATTGTCTAGTGTGATTTCTTCGATGTCGGCTCAGAGATATTTGAGAAAGGGTTATGAAGCTTATTTGGCATATGTAATTAATACAAAAGAAGTTTAAAGAAAGTTGAATCGGTCTTAGGTTGTGTGGGAATTTGCGGATGTATTTCGTAAGAATTGCTGGGTTTGCCTCCGTCGAGGAAGTAGAATTTGGTATTGATTTGATATCGGGAACGACTCCGATCTCGATTGCTCCATATAGAATGGCACCAACAGAGTTGAAAGAATTAAAGTCACGATTGCAAGAGTTGGTGATAAAGGCTTTGTAAGACCAGAGTTTTTCACCTTGGAGTGCTCTTGTGTTATTTGTGAAAAAGAATGATGGTTCTATGAGATTATGTGTTGATTATCGGTAGTTAAACAAGGTGACAATCAAAAACAAGTATCCATTGCCGAGAATTGATGATTTTTTTGATCAGCTAAAAGGAGCGACATGGTTTTCAAAGATTAACTTGAGATCTGGGTATTATCAGCTGCGAGTAAAAGAGTCAGATGTGCCTAAAACTGCTTTTAGAACAAGGTACGGTCATTATGAATTTTTAGTTATGCCATTCGGGTTGACAAATGCTCTCACTTTGTGTTTATGGATTTAATGAATTGCATATTTCGGCCATACTTGGACAAATTTGTTGTGGTGTTTATAGATGATATTTTAATTTATTCAAAAGATGAGACAGAGCATGCTGAGCATTTGAGGATAGTTTTGCAAACTTTGAGAAATAAGTAGGTATATGCCAAGTTTAGTAAAAGTGAATTTTGGCTTTGAGAAGTTGGATTTTTGGGTCATATTGTTTCAGGTGATGGTATACGGGTTGATCCTAGTAAAATTTCAGCCATTATTGATTGAAACCAGAAAAAAATGGCGAAGTTAGAAGTTTCTTGGGGCTAGATGGGTATTATCGGCGGTTTGTAAACGGATTTTCTATAATTGCTGCTCCTATGACTAGACTACTCTCAGAAAGGATGTTAAATTTGAATGGACGGAAGAATGTCAACAAAGTTTGAAGAATTGAAAAAGTTATTAAGCGAAGCACCGGTGTTAGTACAACCCGAATCGTGTGAAGAATTTGTGGTGTATAGTGATGCTTCTCTAAATGGCTTGGGGTGTGTACTCATGCAAGAAGGAAAAGTGGTGGCTTATGCTTCGAGGCAGTTAAAACCTCATGAGAGGAATTATCCTACTCACGATTTGGAATTGGCTGCGGTGGTATTTGCTTTGAAGATTTGGCGACATTATTTGTATGGTGAAAAGTCCCGAGTATATACTGATCATAAAAGTCTTAAATACTTGATGTCACAAAAAGACTTAAATTTGAGACAGCGTAGATGGTTGGAGTTATTGAAAGATTATGAGCTTGTTGTTGATTATCATCCGGGAAAAGCGAATGTGGTTGCCGATGCTTTAAGCAGAAAGTTGTTGTTTGCTTTGAGAGTTATGAACACTCAGTTGAAAATGTTAGATGATAGTTCGATTCTAGCAGAGATAAGAGCTAGACCGATGTTTTTACAAGAGATTTCTGAAGCTCAGAAAAATGATCAAGATTCGCTAGCCAAGAGAAGACAGTGTGAAGCTAATACGGGATCACATTTCAGAATCGGTTCTGATGGTAGCTTGATGTTTAAAATTTGAATTTGTGTACCAAAAAATGATGAGTTGATTCAAAAGATTTTGCATGAAGCACATAATGGTTGCTTGGCAGTTCATCCGGGCAGTGCGAAAATGTATAATGACTTGAAGAAAATGTATTGGTGGAGTGGAATGAAAAGAGATATTTCCGAGTTTGTATTAAAGTGCTTAATTTGTCAACTGTTGAAAGCTGAACACCAAGTGCCTTCAGGATTACTTCAGCCTATTATGGTTCCTGAATGGAAATGGGATCAGATTACTATGGATTTTGTTTTAGGGTTGCCATTGACTCCGGAAAGAAAGATGCCATCCGGGTAATAGTTGATGATCGACTAAATCGGCTCATTTTATTAAGTGCACGTATGGATTATTCTCTTAATAAGTTGGCTGAATTGTATATCCGTGAGATTGTTAGACTTCATGGAATACCTTTGTCAATCATTTCAGATAGAGATCCGAGATTTACTTCACGGTTTTGGCAAAAGTTGCAAGAGGCATTAGGTACAAAGTTAATTTCAAAGATCGCCTTTCATCCACAAAGCGATGGGCAATCGGAGAGAGTAATTTGATTCTTGAAGACATGCTCGGATGTTGCGTATTGGAATTTCAAGGTAGTTGGGAAAGGTACTTATCGTTGGTAGAATTTGCTTATAATAATAGTTATCAGACGAGTTTGAAAATGGCACCTTATGAAGCATTATATGGTCGTAAGTGTCGAACGCCTTTGTATTGGGTGAACTCAAGGAAAATTAGATTTATGGAGTTGATCTAATAAAAGAAACCGAAGAAAAGGTGAAAGTGATTCAAGATTGTTTGAAAGTTGCTTGAGATGAGAGACAGAAATCTCATGCGGATTTGAAACGAAAAGAAATCGAGTTTCAAGTTGGTGATAAGGTATTTTTGAAAGTGTCTCCATGGAAGAAAGTCCTTAGATTTGGGCGGAAGGGCAAATTAAGTCCGCGTTTTATTGGGCCGTATGAAATAATTGAAAAAGTTGGACCCCGGTAGCATATCGGCTAGCATTACCACACGAATTAGAGAGGATTCATGATGTGTTCCACGTATCTATGCTACGTCGATGATCGTTCGGATCCTTCACATATAATTTCACCGATAGAAATTAAACTACGACCAGGATATGACTTACGAAGAAGAACCGATTAAGATCTTAGCTCGAGAGGTCAAGAAACTAAGAAATAAAAGTGTCGCTCGTAAAAGTATTGTGGCAAAAGCATGGGGTAGAAGAGACTACATGGGAAACTGAAGAAACTATGAGAAACCAATACCCACACTGTTACTCTGGTAAGATTTTCAGGACGAAAATCCTTAAAAGGGGAGAGTTGTAATATCCTGAATTAGGGCTTAATCGGAATAGTGGTTTCGTGACCACAAATTCGAGATAGAAATAATTATTTTATAATTATTTTGATGATCATGATAAGATTGCATGATTGTGTGAAAATTTTGTGATGAAATCCTATGCCTAAAGTGCTTAGATTGAAATTAGGGACTAAATCGAATAATTTGTAAAACTTGCATTCTAGGAGTTTTTAGTATGAAATTGTTTTGGAATATTAATGAGGAGGTCTTAAATAGCAATTTGACCAATTTCTAAGTCTATGGACAAAAATTGGACATGGATGGAATTTTTGGAAAGTTTAGTAGTAAGGGCATTTGGGTCATTTAGTTATTAAAATGAATTAAAAACAAAATTAAAAGCCAATTTTTGTCCATCTTCTTCATTAGGCCAAAATTTCAAGGGTTCTCCATAGCTAGG
Organism: Gossypium anomalum; assembly: GCA_025698475.1. Taxonomy (NCBI): domain Eukaryota; kingdom Viridiplantae; phylum Streptophyta; class Magnoliopsida; order Malvales; family Malvaceae; genus Gossypium; species Gossypium anomalum. The sequence continues at coordinate 51,082,740 of CM046963.1, forward strand.
TTTTGTTTCAAGCTTCCAAGCTCCATAGTAAGTGATTTCAAGCCCCATTTTTAATGTTCTTTACGTTTTTGGAATCCTGGTAGCTCGATTAAGCTTATGCTAGCAATAATTCAACCTAGGGTTTATATTTGGAAAAATACCCATAGGTGAAATTTGTGTATTTTGATGTTTTATGATAGAATATGAGGTTTTAAATTATGTCAGACAACTTGTGCTACTCGGTTTTGAGTGAAAACGAGTAAAAGGGCTTAATCGGTAAAAATACCTAATAGTCATAAGTACATATTCGAGTGTGAATTTGATATTGTCATAGAAGATAAAAATGATCAGCATGTCATAAAACATAAGAATAAGGGATAAAGTTTAATTCCCGAGCTTAGGGGCAAAAGTGTAATTATGCAAAAGTTTAGGGACAAAAGTGTAATTTTTTAAAGTTCGTATTAAATGCTGTTTTGATGAATGTATGTATTAAATAAGATTAATTTGGTATTATAGATCAAGAGAAACGGGAATCAAGTCGCGATCGAGGAAAAGAAAAGATTGTGGACTAAATTGCAAAATCTTTATATTTTGGTACCAAGGTAAGTTCATGTGTAAATAATGTAGCATAATTGTTATTTTTAAGTTACTGATGTTAATTATATGATATGCTGATTTTTTATCGTGAAATATTATGCTTTGTGGTTAATGTTGAGTAATATGCAAATTATGTTTACTACTTGATAAATATGAATTGCTCACGAGTATCGGTTCCGATATTCCGTGGGAAGACGGCTAATGTCGGATCGAGGAAAAAGTCCGTTTGAACCTTAGGAATAGATTAGGATACAAGTGACATGTCACTAGGATGGTTGAGCATCCGAACTCGTTGAGTTGAGTCCGAGTTCACTTATGGATGCGAATGTTCGAACTCGTTAAGTTGAGTCCGAGTTCGTGAGATGTAACTAGGCATCCGAACTCGTTGAGTTGAGTCCGAGTTCACTTATGGATGCGAACGCCCGAGCTCGTTGAGTTAAGTCCGAGTTCACTTATGGGCGGGTTACATGATTGCTTGATTACATATGTGGCACTTATGTGCAAATTATCCGTGTATCCGAGTTATATTCCGATGTGTTCAACGGGTGAAAATTTCTATGAAATGGAAGAACACTTAAGATGCCAGTGACCTTTTGGTAAGTGTTGTGAAATGGGCACTTTGGACAGGTATGTACTTAACCCTCGGGTTGAAAATAGATACAACAACGATAAAGTGGTAAGATGATGAATGATGTTTAGAAATGTGATATATGTTTTGGTGATGCCATGCTAAGGTTGTTTGGTATAATTGTATTGTTTTGTTGCTTGTTATTTGCATATGAACTTACTAAGCATTTATGCTTACTCCTTCCTTTTCATTCATTGTAGTTTTGAACAAGTCATCTCGGGAATCGGGACAGGTTGAAGTTTCGATCACACTATCCGAAGGATTTCTATTGGTAAATGGCTTGTAAAACTTAAGTATGGCATGTATAGCAATGTACCTATTTTGTGTAAATAATTTTATGATATGGCCATGTTTGGTTGAGAAAATGTTTGATATTGATAAGTCATGGTGATGGCTAATTAGATCATATTTGATATCATGGAAGTTTAATAGGTTATCTAGTTCATAAAAAAATTCATGGAAAGATGAAACTTGCCTTAAAACAGAATATTGCTACAGCAATGACATGAATTTGAAAAATCACTAAAAATAGTATAAGTGGAAATAAATGATGAGTAAGTTATGAAATTGAAGATTAAAGAGTCTATTTTCATGTGGATTGAACAAAACAGCATATAAATTATATTTTATGAGATATTTAAACTTTTGTGAAACAGGGCCAAAATGATTTTTGGATCCCTTGTTCTTACTTTAAAAATTTATAATAAATTTTACAAAAATAATTATAAGTTTTTCTTTACATGTACACATTCCTTATTGAGTCTAGTTTTAAGAGAAACAAACCTCATAGTCATTGAAATTTTGTATAGAGAGATATCTGATTCGTAATACACAGAGGTCAGAGCAGTCGAACCCTAAAATAGGGGAGATTTTAACTAATAAAATGTACTAATTGGCCCAACAAAAAATTATAAAAAAAAATTAATAAATAGATATATGAGTCTATATTTAGGGAAAATTTACAGATCTTGATTTTGAGTTTCGTAACTCGAGATATAATTTTTCTTGTAACTATGATGCAGATAGCTAGAAAGCTGTGAATGTAGAAACAAATGATTTGAAGTACTTAAATTGATAAATTATGTTCGGTAACACCTCAAGCTCGATTCTAGCGTTGGTCTCGAGCGTGGGGGCGTTACAACATGATTGAAACATTTTGGTATTATATGTGTTGGATATTTTGGTAATGTTTTAGAACTTGGTTGTGATGGTGCCAAAGTGGCATATTGGTTAGGCACTATTAGGATGTATTGTATCACGATTTGGCTTGAGTAATTGAAGTGTTTTAGGAAAGATTTTAATGAACTTAAATGTGTGTTTGGAAATGCTCAAGTGTTTGGGTTGAATTAATTACGTCATGGTCATTTTTGATCTTATACGATTGACCACATGGTCGTGTGTCACACACAGGTTTGTGACACGACTGTGTGCCATTAGTAATTAGCATGCATGAGTAATAACACGGTCACAGTTAGTTACACAACCTTGTGACTCAGATTTACATGACTTCAGTCTTTTCTACAATTTGAGTACACAGCTTGTGTGATACAACACTACACAGCCTCAACTTGTCACACGGATGTGTGACCCCTGTTTCACATTTTATACTGCTCTTTTGTGTAAAGTTTTAAATCAATCCATGTTTGTTGCTAAATTGATTTTAAAACTTTTGTAAGTTAGATCAAGAAAATCGAGATTTGGGCTTAAATTGGAAAGTACGAGGTTATGGACTAAAATGGAGTAATTGGCCAAAATTGCATTCGAGGTAAGTCCGTGTGCCTAAATAAACATGTTATTGTTAATATACTCGAAATCTATTTTGCTATGATTGTATTGAATTATATGTTGACGGGGTTATGTATGAGAAAGTGATACCAAATGTTAATAACATTTTTGTAATGATTGAATGCATTGGAAAATTGATGGAATATGATATTCCATTGAAACGAGTAAGTTGTGCGTAAATATTACAACTTTATCATTATCATGCATTGAATACTTGATTTTGCATATAATGCTTGAATGTGGTTATGAGTATTGTAAGATGAGACTTATCGTGATAAACTCTAAGTTGAACCTTGGGAATAGATTGGATATTCATGCCATGACATTCGGGTGATATGTGTGCTAGTGTAAGACATGTCTGGGACATGCATTGGCCATATTATGAGAGCCAGTGTAAGACCATGTCTGGACATGGCATCGGCATTGAGATGAGAGCTAATGTAAGACATGTCTGGGACATGCATCGGCCTCGAGATATACAAGCTAGTGTATGACCTGTCTGGGACATGGCATCAGCTTGATGTGTGTCAATGTAAGACCAGTCTGGGATATGGCATCGACACCGATAGATGAGAGCCAGTGTAAGACTTGTCTGGGACACGACATCAGCCTCGATATATGAAAGTCAGTATAAGACCTGTCTAGGACATGACATCGACTTTGATGTACTAGCCAGTGTAAGACCATGTCTGGGACATGGCATCGACATTTTACCCTATGTTTGAGGCTTAGTGAATATCCTGTAGTGTTCCAAATGGTTCAATGGGAAATCTACGGTTTAAGTTGTAATGATAGAGCTTATGGCTATGTTGTGAGTGGTACAGGCACTTACATGAAATTGATGAGATGTGAACTCAATTCATGTTGTACGATTAGTAAGGAATGAATATAAGCATGTTGAGTAACACAGGTATGTATGCCAAGCTCATAAGAAATGATTTCGGTTTACGATGCACATTTGGTGAAGATGTAAATAGGTAATTCAGCCTATGAGAATGATTTTGTGATGACCTTGTGATTATAGGTCTATACTTATGATGTATAGATATGTGTATTTACTAATGTGGTGAAAATGAATTAAAAAGGTGTGATAAACTTAGTATCATTAATTTACACTAAAACAGTTTCAGACAGCAACTATAGTCTAACTTTGAAAATCCACCAAAAATTGTGGAAATTGAGTTAGAGGCTGAATAAAATAATATATTAAAGCTAACGAGTCTAGTTTCACATAGAAGAAACAGTGTAAAAAGAGTTTCATATTATGAAATATTTAAATTGTTGTGAGACAGAGTCAGAATGATTTCGAAATCCCCTGTTCTGATTTGAGAAAATCATTTAAAACTGTACAAATATAGTTATGGGTTATAATTTATATGCTTAGAATTATTAATGAGTCTATTTTCAAGATAAATAGACAAAAACATCATCTGAGTCCCGTATTATGAGATAATTAATTTTTAGTGAAGAAGGGTCAGAACTATCGGATAGCGTAAAAGGGGTAACTTTAAAAAATAAAATGTCCTTATAGGCTAGACCAAAAATTCTGAAAATTTATGGTAAGAAGATATGTTAGTATAGTTTCAGGGAAAATTAGCAGATCTTAATTTGGAGTTCCATAGCTCCAGATATAAATAATTTGGTAACTACGACTCGAGAAAACAATATGACCAGAATATAAGTAAAAGTGTAATTATGGTTGTATTACCTTGAGAAGCATGTTGGTATATTGCTTATTATTTTCATATGGACTTACTAAGCTTTAACCTTACTCCCTCCTCTCCATTTCTTTAGTGTTTCCAGGTCGGCTCGGGGTTGGAGATCGTCGGAGGCAGCATCACACTATCAAGTCACTACCTTTGGCATAATGAAGCATATATTAGAAATTTCAAGTGAGTGACATGTATAAGGATCTAGTTTTATGACATGTGTTATTGTGCTTTTGCCAAATGTATTGGCTTATATTGAGTTATATGTATATGGTTATAAGATGCGGCTCATATTGATTATGGCTTGTAAACCTAGCTATTCATGTCATGTCTAATGTTTATGAGGTGATTATATTTGTTTGCCATGCATGGTTGGTGATATGACATACGTGCTGGATGTATGCTCTATAACCATTTGAGGTGATCATAGCCATATAGTAATTGTATGTTATAGAAACAACATGATGATGGTTGAATATGAGTGCTCCCGAGATAATTTGGTAACTTAGCATAATGGTAAAAGTGGTCATCAAAATGGCGGGCCTTATGAATGTGAATTAATGAATTTAGACTTGGTATTTTATGGGTAGGTGCATTACATGTAAGAGGATATGTCAATGTTATGAATGTGTCTTAATAAAAGGTGTTTAATCACTAAAATGATGCCATGATTTGAGATTTTGATGTGCATAAGGCTGTAAAGGATTATGGGTAACATGAAGGCTAGCCTAAGTGTTGGCCACACGGGCTGAGACACGGCCGTGTGTCTAAACCCTGTGAGTGACACAGCCTGGAGACACGGGCATGTGGCCTGGCCGTGTGGTTCTATTTGCATGCTGATGTCATAAACAGAGAGTTACACGGCCTGTGGACATGGACGTGTGACCCTATTTCATGGAAAAAAATTTAAGTTTTCCCAAAACTTTTTAAGGTTCTCGGTTTAGTCCCTATCTACTTTCAATGCATGTTTAGGGCTTCGTAGGCCCGTGTATGGGACATTATACATGTGTATGAAAAGTTTTGATTTGAACGAAATTTTGTAGCCCAGTTTTTGTATGTTTGTGAATGATTAAGTCCATAACGCCTCGAACCCTATCCCGGTATCGGATATAGGTAAGGGGTGTTACAGTACGTTAATCCGCGATAATAACAAGTGCTAAGGTAAGTTTCATATGTTCTGCTAGAAAAAGAGGTAATATTCCATCTTGCAGGAAATCAGTACAAATGGGTAAGTAAAAATCAATCTGCGTTGTGGCCTATAGTATGATCGATAGGAATGCAGGAGGGTTGTGTCAATGCAAAATGTGTAAAAATTCTCAATATGAGCCAACATGAGGGGGATAGGAGCATGCTAGGAAGAATGTGTGAACCCTACTTGTGCAAGCGATGTCAAACAGGAAATCAAACCTATAAAGTTTTTATCTATAATTTATTAAAGGTATATTATAATTTATTAAACTTGTATTCCTATCTGTAACATGCATATAGTGGGGCTGAACCTCATGGTCTGAATCTTTGTAACTACGTATGAACTTGATATATTATATTCATTGATGAATAATCATTTAAATTTAGCAAAACCATTATTGTTAATCTTCTCATAAGTAATTTGTAATTGTAGCATTTTAGTTTGTAGATGAACCAGTCAAATATGTTAAGTTGTTTATGATGATATGCAAACTAAGTTATGTATGATCAAGAAAACATATTTGGTTGTTTGGTTATGTTAGTTAACAATTTAGTTGAAATTAATTCGTAGTTCGTTTCAGAGTTGATGTGACATCTTGTATCCGAACCCGTCAATCAAGTCGGGTATAGGATGTTACATAATTTAAAAATGGGACCCATTTAAATATAATTAAAAAAAGTATTTTGAAACTCAAAGTTTTCATTTTTGCTTTCGTGTCTTCTTTTATAATATTATATATATAATTATTAATAACAAGAAAGTAATATTTAAAATTTAATTTAAAAATTTCCAAAACTCAAAATATATATATATGATTGTTAATGGCAAATAAACATATTTAAAGCTTAATATAAAAATGGGATCCACTTTACATATAATTTTTTAAAAAAAAAGAAAGAAGTATTTTGAAACTCAAAGAACTAATTTAGAATTCAAAGTTTTCATTTTTGCTTCCATGCATTCTTTTATAATATATAAGATAAATGGTAAGAAATCATATTTAAAACTTAATATAAAAATGAGATCCACTTTACATATAATTAAAAAAAATAATTATTTTGAAACTCAAATAATTAATTTATGACTCAAAGTTCCTATTTTTGCTTCTACCTATTATTATTATTATTATTATTATTATTATTATTATTATTATTATTATTATTATTATTATTATTATTATTATTAATGACAAGAAAATCATATGTAAAATTTAAGTTAAAAATGAGAAAAATGAGACCTACTTTAAATATAATTAAAAAATAAAGTATTTTAGAATTCAAAGAACTAATTAAGAACTCAAAGTTTCCATTTTTGCTTCTGTGTCTTTTTTATAATAAATATATATATGATTATTAATGATAAGAAAACTTAATTTAAAAATGGGACAAACTTTAACTATTATTAAAAAGGAAAGTATTTTAGAACTCAAAGAACTAATGCAGAACTCAAAGTTTCCATTTTTGTTTCCATTTATTATTATTATTATCATTATTATTGGAAATAAAACTATATTTAAAATTTCACTTAAAAATGGGATCCACTTTAAATATAATTAAAAAAAGGAAGTATTTTGGAACTCAAAGATTTCATTTTTGAATCTATACCTTTTTTATTATTATTATTATTATTATTATTATTATTATTATTATTATTATTAATGACAAGAAAACCTGTAACCTCCCCAACCGACCCAAACATTATGGTCGAATTATGGAAGTTATACTAGCCACCGAGATGACCCAGTAAAATAATTCAGCTTTCAAAAAAACCAGATTAACCCAATCCATAAAGAGTCCAAATTTCACAATACTATAGTTTAGTTCAATTTAGTCTAATACAATCATTCAAGGAGTAGTTTTAATAGTTCAATCAGGAAATAGTTTTAAAAATGCTGAGTTTCAAATCTCCCCGCAGCGTATCGATACCCAATAGAAAAAGCATTCTATCAATTTTAGATGTTTAAAATGTGATTGATCAGTATCGATACCAATTTGGTATTCTATTGTTTTGAATATCAATTTGTGTGATAAGTATCAATACTTTTCGCCAAGATTGGGAAAAATTGCTTTTTAAAAACGATTTCAAATTATTTTCAAAAACTTGTATCCATTTGACCCGTTTAAGGAAAACAATGATTTGTTTTAGTCAAAAAGTTGATAGGAAAATCTCATGTACAATTACTTTAAAAATATCTTAATGGTCATAAACCTATAACCATATTTATTGTCAAATGAATAATGCAAAATTTCTAAAACTTAAAAATATAAGAGTCCATGCCACAATCCGTAAATAGAATAAAACCCAAAAGAATTCATAAACCAGATTGGAAATACGATTTTAAAAAAAACTGTCAACTGTGCTTCGAGTGCCAAGTCCAAGCCCTAACCTCACCAGTTATCTGGAAAGTCGGGAAAAAAACTAAAAAAGTTAACTATGAAGCTCAATGTGGTCTTAACATGGAAACAAATAAGTATATAAATAGTAAATATATCATAGAAGCTTATAATAAATAGTGCATATCAGTTTATCAATTTTAGAAAAAAATTATTAACATCATACTGTATGCATGAATTAACAGTGCAAATTTCCTACCCATCCATCCGTTACACTCCACAGTAAGAATTCCCAAGAACTCGTCCAGCCCTACACACCAAACAATAATTTGCAGGTGAACTGCTAGTAGATATGCGGATGAACCGTTAGTATAACAGTAGGTTGTCGTTATACCGCCAGTAAAATAGTAATTTGATCGGGAATCGATCCGACATTAAATTCATGCACTTCCTCCTTCTAAAACCCTGTCCCCATGCAATAGTATGACATGCTGATGATGTCAAAAAATAGTAACAATAACAGTAAGCATGGATCAATAAAATATACAGATTTAACACCGATTTGAAATCATACACATATCCAACACCAACGTATCAACAAATGACAGCACAATAATCACACTCACGGTTTTTCGACAACCTACCTGCAAAAGCAACCTTTTCGAATCTAATCACTCTCATTACAATCGAATTCATAGATAGGATTTATCCAATATACTTGAGGAATTGGCAGCAACTAAACATGCAATTCATTAACACAATAGGCCAAAGCCTACACACACACGACAGAATCACGGTAAGACACACACCTCTACTTCCCACACCGTGCGGAACATACACAACTTCGATCTAACTCATTCAACACAAGATCTGGTCCTTTGAACGACAAACACACAAAAGCACATATTATCATATTCAGCATAAAGGTTTCAGAAATATCCCAAAAGGAACCGGTTAAGTAAAATGGAATAGAACAAACCATAACTCTGTTGTGCATCCAGAAACGGAATCTAACCACTAAAAGAAATCTCACTTACCAACCTACCGCAATTGGGAACTAAATAGAAACCAAGCGATCAAGACGATTCGGCCAAGAGGGAGGAAAAATCGGCTGCAACAAGGATGTTAAACGAAGGTGGTAGATATGGTATTTGGAATAGAAAGAAGGAGAAAAGAAAGGAAAAGAGGGAGGGTAGCACAAAGAAGAGAAGGAAAATTAAAAGTGGAGAGGCAAAAAGGAGGAGACAACAACTAAAAATCAAAAGAATGAAAAAAAAGGGGTCGACCAAAGATAATATGTGATTAAATACCTAGGGTTGGGCGGCACTATAACTATAAGGTTCAGCATTTGACAAATCAAGTCCAACAGAAGCCTAAATAGGAAATTAAAATAATCTAACAATTACATATTTAATCCTAAAAATTTTAACCCGCATTTTAGGGCGTGACAAAATCATATTTAAATTTTAACTTAAAAATGGGATCCACTTTAAATATAATTTAAAAAAGAAAGTATTTTAAAACTCAAACAACTAATCCAAAACTTAAAGTTTCTATTTTGCTTCTTACCTTTCTTTATAATATATATGAATATTAATGGTAAGAAAACTATATTTAAAACTTAATTTAAAAATGAGACTCACTTTAAATATAATCCATGATGTGATGTTAATATGTGATCACTATTAAAAAAGTTATTTTTAATGCACTTATTTAAAATATTAAAAAAAAATAAATTAACTATCTTTTTATTTACTATAAATATGTTTTAATTAAATTGATATTAAAATTCAAGAAAAACATTATGTGTTAAGACAAATGAAAGTTTAATCTTTTCTAAGACTAACATATAAACTATCTTTTCTATTTTTTTCAATTCTATATTTTTAACTTTTAAATTATAAATTTTTAAATTTATCATTTAGGGATTGACTCCATCTTCTAATTAATGTGTAGATATCTAACAAATCATTAATATCATGAGTTCCTTTTTAAATTATAAATTTTTAATAATTTTAATGATTATTAATAATTAATTTAAGTTTATTTTAAATGTTAACCTTTTATGTTCTTAATTTATATTTATAATAATTCAAACTATAATAATTTTAAAAATTAAACATTTATATTATTTTTTTATTTTCTCAATTATAATATTACTGGAATAATATTATAAATTTTGTGATACAGGCCAAATGGAGCTCACGGTTTCAAGTCTGCCAATTTTGATTTGTTTTTAATTTCTAATTTGCTTGTTGTTAAACACTGCATTTAGTTTAATTTTGATTTCAGTGTACAGAGGACCCTTTAAATGAAACGGTAAGTTTTGTCTTTGCTTTGGACAGTTGTTTATCTGTTTTGGCTGTACCTTTTTTTTAACCTCCTATGACAACAAGGAGGGTATGATGAAAAACAGGCCATTTTCCTTCTATTGGTTTTCTCCTCTCAACTTCTTCTCATTTTCTTCTTCTTCTTCTGTTCTTTCTTTCTTCCCTCCGATTATTCAACTCAATTCGCCGACGATATCAAGGGTATCAAACCCATAAAGATCTTGATGGCCGGTGACGGCGTCACTACGAGACTGCAAAAGGATATGGGAGTGATGCAAAAAGACATGGGAGTGATGCAACAGGAACTCGCTCAACTGCAAACCAATTTATCCCAAATGGACACTCGAATGGAATCTCGCTTCAAAGAGTTTCATGAAACCATAAAAGTTGGCATTCGAACCAAGCTCCAAAATTTCTTTGACCAGCATGTCAGACGTGCGACTCCAACCACTCAGGGGCAAACATCAGACAAGGGAAAGGAGGTGTTGGGGGTACGCCTCCTGGATTTCCACCAAAAGAGTCTCTCTATTTGTTACCTATGGTCGAATCAAGTCACATGGGTGTCCATTCAAGGGCTAGTACCTTAGACTCTATGGGAAGAAACTCTAAGTTCGAATGTCTGAGGTTTGATGGGGGTGACTTTCGAGGGTGGTGGTCGAAATTAGAGTAATTTTTTGAAGCTGAAGGTATATTGGAACAAGATAAGGTGAGAATTATTGTGCTTCATATGGAAGGAAAAGCATTGAACTGGCAACGACATGGAGGGATTCAAATGTTATCGTGGGAAATCTATGCTTGTGGGCCACAAGAGAGATTCGGCTTTTCCAACTTTACTGACCAGATGACTAAGGTGGTCATCTTGAAGCAACAGGGGTTTGTTGACCAGTTCCAAGACCAATTTGTAAGCATTCTCAACCAGCTACGCCCACCCGAACCTTATGCTTTAAGTATATTCATAAGTAATCTTAAAGTGAAAGTTGGCCAGTACCTTAGATTATTCAAACCTCAAACGTTGTTAGAATCTTTTATGTTAGCTAGACAGGTCGAAGGCATTGTATCTATAAACATGGTCAAAAGGCCTCGTTTTATGGGGGGAGTGTGGGTATTCTAAACCTTTATTTCCTAACCTCAAACCCATCAGTCATGTCCCCGCCTCTAGAGGACTCTCCCCAACCCATAACAAACTGAAACCACCTCTAAACACTCATCGCACTCCAACCAAGTCCTTATCCCAAGCCGAAATGGAGGATAAGAGAAAAAAAGGCTATGTTTCTAGTGCGCCGCAACGTATACCCCAGGACATAAGTGCGTGAAGTCCTAACTGTATCAGCTTGTGGTGGGATCTCACAATGAAAGAGGAATGGACGCCATAACCTCACCAACGGAAGAGTTTCAAGACTGTCTCAAATAGCTTGAGAATACAGAACCTGAAGTTGAAGCCATCCCTCCTGTGCTCTCATTACATGCCCTATAGGGATCCCAAGGGCATAACACGATGAGAATTGCAGCTAAAATTGGGCACATTGATGCGATAATATTGGTAGACTCGAGCAGCACACATAATTTTGTGGAGTCCAAACTGGTCAAGAGAGGTAACTTATCTGTGGAACCAGCTAATAAAATGGAGATTATGGTTGCGAATAGAGGAAGTTTGTACATGAAGGGATGGTGTTGAGCTATTGAGTGGCAAACACAAGGCTATAGTTTTGTAACTAACTTCATGGTCCTTCCGGTGAAGGGTTGCGATTTGGTGCTGGGAATACAGTGGCTACTTTCTTTAGGAGACATCACTTGGAATTTCCAGCTTCTCACTATGAAGTTCAAACACGAGGGCCATGATTACTTGCTTCAGGGTATTCAACCCAGAGGCTTACATATACTGACGGGTCAATAAATGTCCAAATGCTTGTCTATGACACCACTTGGTCCTTGTCCGATGATATTGGCTGCCGAACAACACACCAAGCTGAAAATGACACCTGCATCTATTTCGACAGATTTGCAACAACTTTTAAAATAATATGACGACGTATTCCGAATGCTTGATACATTTCCCCTTATCAGAACACAAGATCATAGAATACCATTGCGTGATGAGACAAAGGTGGTGAATATGAGGCCTTATAGGCACCCTACAGTGCAGAAGACAAAAATTAAGAAGCTCATCAGGGAGATGTTACGCGCTGGGATTATAAGAGATAGTAACAGCCCTTTTTTCTTCACAGGTTGTTATGGTTAAGAAAAAAGATGGGAGTTGGCGCTTGTGTGTAGATTACCGCCACCTGGACCAACTAACCATTAAGGATCGTTTTCCAATACCCATCATAGAAGAACTGTTAGATGAGCTTGGACAAGCTCTCTTTTTCTCCAAATTGGACCTTTGATCGGATATCACCAAATCCGAATGTGAAAAAAAAAATAAAATAAAAAATAAAGAACACAAAATTTTACGTGGAAACCCTTTCGGGAAAAAACCACGGGCAGAGGAGAAGAAAATTCACTATGTCGAAAATTTGAATCAATACAAAAGGAATAGACTATGTCTATTTATAGGCTTGTAAAGCCATATTATAGTAGGATTGAAACACCTTATCCTAGTAAATATAAAATAGATGGAGTTTAATAAGGTTTAAAAAACCTTATTCTAAAATAAAATAAAAGAAGTCTAGTTCTATATGGATTTTACTTTTATTTTATTTTCCATCGTATTTTATTTAAATAAGAATTAGGGTCACTTAATTCTAACAATCTCCACCTTGACACAAATTCTCAATGAACAAGTTCTTAATTGCGAACAAGTTCTCCACCTCTTCCATAAAACCCCTTAAGGGTTTAACTTCAACAATGAACACCAACCAAGTCTAAGCAATGCTCAAACTTGGTTATAGGAAGTGACTTGGTCATCATATCTGCAGGATTTTCATGAGTACTAATTTTGCTCACAACAATATCACCACGAGCAATAATATCACGAACAAAATGATACCGAACATCAATGTGTTTTGTTCTCTCATGAAACATTTGATCTTTTGTAAGAAAGATGGCACTGATTGTCACAAAATCATGTCTTTGATTTGAAGGTCTTCATTTAGTTCACTAAAGAGTCCCTTCAACCAAATAGCTTCTTTACAAGCCTCAGTAATCGCCATGTACTCAACTTCAGTGGTAGACAAAGCGACCGTAGTTTGCAAAGTGGCTTTCCAACTTATTGCACAACCTCCGATTGTAAAGACGTAACCTGTGAGAGATCTTTTTCTATCAAGGTCTCCAGCAAAATCAGCATCAACATACCCAATAACTCCATCTTCGATTCTTCCAAATCGTAAGCAAACATCGATGAGTACCTCGTAAGTATCTTAAAATCCATCGAATCGCTTTCCGGTGTTCTTTACGAGGATTCGCCATATATCTCGCTAATCGCACCGATCGCATATGATAAACGGACGTGAACAAACCATAGCATACATGAGAGATCCCCATCGCACTAGAGTATGGAACATGTGACATGTACTCAATCTCATCATCCGATTGTGGAGACAAAGCCGATGAAAGTCTAAAATGGTCGCTAAAGGAGTACTATGAGCTTAGCACTCGCATATTGAACCCGCAAAGAAGTTTCTCAATGTACCCCTTCCGACTTAGGTACAATTTACTTGTTTTTCTATCTCTAAGAATCTCCATACCAAGTATCTTCTTTGTTTGGTCCCAAATCTTTCATCTCAAATTCTTCACTTAGTTGGGCTTTGACCTTTCTTATCTCTCCTTTGTCTTTTCTTTGCTATCAACATGTCATCAACGTAAAGAAGTAGATACACAAAAGAACCATCATTGTTTTTCTTAAAGTAAACACAATCATCAAAACTACTTCTTTTGAAATCGTGAGAAGTCATAAAGGAATCAAACCTCTTGTACCATCGCCTTGGTGGATTGTTTCAAACCGTAAAGGGACTTTTTCAAAGCAAGCAAACATAATCCTCTTTTTTCAAATCAGTAAAACCCTCTGGTTGTTGCATGTAAATATCTTCCTCAAGTTCTCCATGCAAAAATGCGTTTTACATCTAACTCGCTCAAGCTCTAAATCATGCATGGCCACAATACCAAGCAAAGCTCGAATCGAACTATGCTTCACAACTGGGAGAACACATCTGTGAAGTCCACTCTGGAACTTGATGTAACCCTTTGCAACAAGTCTTGCTTTATATTTAGGTTCTTCAACTCTGGAGTCCCTTCTTTCTTTTTAAACACCCATTTACAACGAGCAGTCTTCTTACCTTTAGGAAGTTTCACAAGATCCCATGTTTTGTTTTTGTGGAGTGATTCCATCTCCTCTTGCATAGCAAACATCCATTTTTCTCGAGTCTTCATGACTAATCGCCTCAGAATAATTTGATGGCTCTTGATTCGCATCTATATCTTCACCACATTTAAAGCATAAGCAACTAGATCACCTCAAGATACTTCTTTGGAGGTTTAATTTCTCTTTTAGTTCTGTTTTTGGCGATAGAGTATTGAGGCGAAGAAGCAACTCTATTCTCAATTTTTGTACTTGACTTGAGGAGTCGACTCAGTATTAACTCGATGCTCCACCGCTTTTGATTTTCTTTATTGGAGCAGTCTTTAAGAGATAAGTTAGGAAGCATAGCAGGTTTCATCAAAAACAACATCTCTGCTAATCACAACTTTCCTATTTTGAGGACACCATAACTTATACCCTTTTACACCGACTTTATAACCAAGAAAAACACATTTAATGGATCTCGGTTCCAATTTTCCATTATTAACATGAGCATACGCAGACACCCAAAGATCTTTAAATCAGAATAATTAGCAGGATTACGGACCATACCTCTTGTGGAGTCTTTTCTCAATGGCAACGGATGGAGATCGGTTGATCAAAAACATGCGATGAAGGTCATACGCCCAAAACGACTTGGTAAGTTGGCATTTGACAACATACATCGAACCTTCTCCATGATCGTTCGTTCATTCGTTCGCAACGCCGTTTTCTTTGTGGAGTATGACGAATCGTCAAGTGTCTCACGATCCTTCGACTTGCACAATCTATTAAACTCATCGTAACGAACTCTAAGCCATTGTGCATGCGGAGGTATTTTATCTGCTTTTCCGTCATTTTTTCAATCATAATTTTCCAAGACTTAAATGCGGAAAACACATCGCTTTTTTGCTTCAGGAAGAACGCCCAAACTTTTCTAGAAAAATCATCAATAAAGGTTAGCATATAATTAGCTCCACCTCTCGAAGGCACTCTGGATGGTCCCCACAGATCAGAATGAATATACTCCAACGTTTCCTTCGTGTTATGGATTCCTCTAGTGAATCGAACTCTCTTTTGCTTCCCAAAAACACAGTGCTCACAGAAATTCAGTTTGCAAATTCCTTGCCCATCAAGAAGTCCTCTTTTGCTCAATTCTACCATGCCATTCTCACTCATATGCCCTAGGCGCATATGCCAAAGTTTAGTAATATCATCATCTGATAAGGAAGAGGAAGCGACAATTTGCATCACCACGAATGATAGAACCACCGCAAAACATATAACTTGGCGCTTTTTCTTTGCCCTTTCATCACAACAAGGGACCCTTTGGAAATCTTTAAACCCCACTTTCACTTTTGTGTATATCTGTACCCTTTTGAATCAAGAGTACTCAACGAAATTAAATTTCTTTTCAATTCGGAACATATAAATGCGTCACTAAGTGTTCGACAACTCCATCAAACATCTTAACTTTAATTGTTCCAACACTGCGATCTTACACGAAGCATTATTTCCCATTAAAACAACACCTTGAGACATCGTTTAGTAAGTTGTAAACCAATCCCGATTGGGACTTATATGGAAGGTGCGGCTGAATCAAGTATCCACTCCTCACTTACTTTAGAATCATTGTGAAGCGACTAGAAGTTCACCATCGCCGTAGTCTTCTACAACATCGCCTTCACCGAATTTTCTCGGTTGTTTTCCTTTGATTCGCAGCCTCCTTTTAATCTTATTTTGTAGCTTATAGCACTCATTTAATGTGCCCTTTCTTCTTACTGAAGTTACAAGTTTTACCTCTATTTGAAGACTTGATCTACCCTTAGATTTACCACGATGATTTCTTTCTGTGTCCTACCACGATCATCACTGGTGTATTCGATCTTGTCTCCCACGAACAATGAGACCCTCTCCTTGAGAGTCGAGTTTAACCACAAGATGTTTCATCTTATCATACGAGGTTAAAGAATCATAAACCTCATCAACCGTGAGAGACTCATGGCTATATAAAATCGTGTCTCTAAAGGTTGAATAAGACGGAGGCAACGAACAAAGTAGAATCAACCCTAGATCTTCCTTATCATCACTTTGAACCTCCATGGCCTCCAAGTTTGAGAGAATTTCTTTAAACATCTTTGTTAAGTGTTCGTGTCTGACGCACCTTCCTCCAAACGATGAGCATAAAGACGCCGCTTCATATGCAACTTGCTTGTTAGAGTTTTCGACATACATATTTGTTCTAGCCTCTTCCATAATGCGACATGGTCTTCTCTTTCATCACATCCTGCAAAATTTCATTGGACAAATGCGGATGCAATTGTTAATGCCTTTCGATCCTTACGCTTCTTCTCTTCATCTCTGTCAATGTCGAAGGCATCTTATCTATGCCTAGTGGGGCATCCTCCAGATCCATCTGCGCAAGAAGCGCTTGCATCTTAATCTGTCACAACGCAAATGCGGTGTTGCGATCCAACAATGAATTTCATATTTCAAAGACGCCATTACCGTGATCGAGATGAACAACCGGAAGCTCGGATACCAATTGTGTGAAAAAAATAAAAAAAAAAAGAACACAAAATTTTACGTGAAAACCTTTCGGGAAAAAACCACGGGCAGAGGAGAAGAAAATTCACTATGTCGAAAATTTGAATCAATACAAAAGGAATAGACTATGTCTATTTATAGGCTTGTAAAGCCATATTATAGTAGGATTGAAACACCTTATCCTAGTAAATATAAAATAGATGGAGTTTAATAAGGTTTAAAAAACCTTATTCTAAAATAAAATAAAAGAAGTCTAGTTCTATATGGATTTTACTTTTATTTTATTTTCCATCGTATTTTATTTAAATAAGAATTAGGGTCACTTAATTCTAACACCGAATGTATGAGAGAGACATTAGCAAAATCGTTTTTAAAACACATGAAGGGCATTACGAATTTCTGGTTATGCGCTTCGGCTTAACCAATGCACCTTCAACCTTTCAGGTAGTGATGAATGCTATCTTTAAGGATTTACTAAGAAGGTCGGTCTTGGTTTTTTTGATGATATACTTGTCTATTCCAGTAGCTGGACTGAACATATGATGCATTTACAAGAGGTGTTGTAGCTTTTGAGGAACAACCATTTGTTTGTCAAGCAAAGTAAATGTACATTTGGCACTCATCAAATATAGTATTTGGGGCATGTTATAGCTGCAGGAGAGGTAACGATGGATGTCGCAAAGGTAGAAGGAGTTTCAAATTGGCCCACCCTCAAATCGGTCAAAGAATTGGGGGGCTTCTTGGGCTTTTCGGTTTACCATAGAAGATTCATAAGAAGCTATGGGGTTATGGCTCGACCGTTGACCAATTAACTCAAGAAAAACACCCCCTAGAATTGGACCAACCATGAACAAGCTGCCTTTGAAATGTTAAAGCAAGCAGTATACCAAGCACCAGTTCTATGCCTACCTAACTTTAATGAAGAGTTCTGCATTGACACAGACGCATGTGGTCAAGGGGTCGAGGCCATGTTACACTAAAAAGGGAGACCAGTGGCAGTTTTTAGCAAAGGGTTAGGAGTGAAACATCAAGCACTTTCCATCTATGATAAGGAAATGCTCGCGGTTCTCTTGGCAGTAAAAAAATGGCACCCCTATGTGGTTGGGAGGAGGTTTCAAATCAGGACCGATCAACAAAGTTTGAAAATTTTAGCTGATCGACAAGCTATTACTCCATTTCAACAAAGATGGGTAGTTAAAATGCTCGGTTATGACTACTACATCACTTATAGGAAGGGTGCTCAAAATCTGGTAGCCGATGCTTTGTCTAGGAAGGCCCACGAATTCGAGGGATAGCACCTTCAATGTGTGGAGAGTACTTCATGGTCAGACTTAAGGAAGAAAGTGGTAGGATCTACTTTAGTTGACCCCAAGCTACACCAAGTATGCATTGAGCTTCAAGAGGACCCTTAGAGGCATCCAAAATATTCGTGGAATAGGCAGGTACTAAGGAGAAAAAGGAAGGCAGTTGTAGGGAATGACATAAAACTTAAGAGGAAGCTGTTCGAATGTTTCAACTGTAGCCCATTGGGAGGTCACTCGGGGGCGCGCTACCAAAGTACGAATATCCAGACAAGTATACTGGAAGGGCCTAACTAAGGATATACGAAAATGGGTCAGAGAGTGCCCTGTTTGTCAACGGTGTAAGGCAAACTTTACTGCCTACCCTGGTCTCCTATAGCCCTTACCTACCCCTGATCGAGCTTGGGAGGCTATCAGCATAGATTTTATAGAAGGTTTACCTGTGACCCGCAACAAAAACACCATCCTAGTGGTAGTTGACAGACTCACAAAATACAGGCATTTCTTACCTCTCTCACACCCTTTCACAGCCATCACTATAGCTCAAGAATACTTGATACACGTTTACAAGCTGCACGGTATTCCTGAAACAATTGTATCAGATCGGGACAAGATTTTTGTGAGTAATTTCTGGCAAGAACTGTTTAAAAGATTAGGAGCTAAACTTTGCTTGTCAACAGCATACCATCCACAAACAAATGGACAGACTGAAGTTCTGAAACGGTGTCTAGGAGGCTATCTAAGATGCATGGTGAGTGAATGTCCTAAGGAGTGGGTGCAATGGTTACCTTTAGCTGAATGGTGGTACAATACTACACACCACTCAGCAATCTACACCATCCCATATGAGGCCCTTTTATGGTCAAGCACTACCCCTACACTTGCCTTACCTAGCGGGTCTTCCAATATAGCTACTGTAGACCGAAGCTTGCACAACAGAGAAGTCATGAGGAAGCTTCTTCACTTTCATTTGAAAAGGGCTCAAGAGAGAATGAGACAGATTGCCAGCAAGAAGAGATCTGATCGGAGTTTCAAAGTAGGGGATTGGGTGTACTTAAGGTTACAACCATATCGGTAACATTCACTCCGCAAGTTGAAGAATCATAAGCTCTCTCCTAAATACTTTGGACCCTTCCCTGTAGAAGCCAAAGTGGGTCAAGTTCCTTACAAGCTAACCTTACCAGTCGGATTAAGAATTCACCCTACGTTCCACGTTTCCCAGCTCAAAAAGTATATTGGTAAGACATCAACTTCATCTATGCTACCTGTAGTGGAGACTGATGGCGTCATTGACAAGGAACCCATGAGAATATTAGACAGAAGGGTGATCAAAATGGGCAATCAGGCTGCGACAGAGGTGCTAGTTGAATGGTTCAACACTTATCCAGAAGACTCAACATGGGAGGACTTACAAGAATTACAGTAGGGGTACCCTGCTTTTGATCCTTGAGGACAAGGATCCTATTTGAGAAGGGAGTATTTGTTATAGACCAAATGGAGCTCACGGTTTCAAGTCTGCCAATCTCGATTTGTTTTTAATTTCTAATTTGCTTGTTGTTAAACACTTTGTTTAGTTTAATTTCGATTTCAGTGTACAGAGGACCGTTTAAATGAAACGGTAAGTTTTGTCTTTGCTTTGGACAGCTGTTTATTTGTTTTTGCTGTACCTTTTTTTAACCTCCTATGACAGCAAGGAGGGTATGATGAAAAACAGGCCATTTTCCTTCTGTTGGTTTTCTCCTCTTAACTTCTTCTCCTTTTCTTCTTCTTTTTCTGTTCTATCTTCTTCCCTCCGATTATTCAACTCAATTCACCGACGAGCCGAAGATATCAAAATAAATATAAAATACTAAATTTAATACATATAATCTAATTCATGCATCACATGAGATAAAAAAAAACTAGTATCAAAACATCATTTTCTTTCAAAATAAATGCATGAAATGAAAGAGTATGGTGATATTTTTTATTACACTTTCCAAACATTTTTCATAACCTTTTCTATCAAATAATACTTAAATATTTAAAAAAATTTTAAAAAGATTACAAAATATTTAAACATTAAATACTATAATAATTATTTTGTCATCTATGTTGTTAAAAAACACTCTTAAATGGTACATTTGTTAAATGGAAAAAATGTTAATTTGAATATTTTTTATTTACATTGATTCCTATTTAGCTTAAATCACGTTATAAATTAAATTATGATTTATATTATTATATATAAAAAGATATAAGTATTTTCTTTAACATAATTTGGTGAGTAAAAACTATTTATTAAAATAAATTCTTTAAAATAAGTAAATAATTAAACTAATTACATATCTTTAAATTTCAAAAAGAATTAATACTTGTTGATATTTTCATAAAAAGGTAAATCAATTAATAATTTAAAAGGAAATAAATATTATTTTTATACAAAATATTTTAACATTTAAATGAAATAAAATTAGATTAATTAAAAGCATATGTTTATTTAACGTCAAAATAATAAAGCTTTATAATAGTAATAATAATAATAACAATAATAATAATTAAAAGCATATGTTGAGTGGTACACGTATTTTCACAGGTATTTTGAAAACATACATATCGGTGTCGCTTGACATTATGGTGACAGTAAAAAAAATCTTTAAAAAAAAACACATGATTACCTGAAAAAGGATAGTGGTACCATTGATGTGTCAGGCGGCACCGACAGGTATTGTTGAAAATAGCCCATTTTCATAAATAATTTGTCCCTCAACCCATTTTTATAATTAATTAATTTTTTTATATTATTTATATAAAAAAGCCCCATAGTGTATATATATTTTTTCATAAAAATTGACATTTATGTATTTATAGAAGATATAATATTTATTTAATTATTTTAAATTTATTAATTTTAAGATTCTTTGTGTGTGAGAGAGATATTGCTTTTATTGCTTTAATTTATATATTAATTATTTCCATATATATGGATTTCAAATTAATGTAGTAAAAAAACACTATTCTCCTATTAATTATGTGTATCTTGCAAATTGTGTTTTTTATAAAACACATCATCAATCACATCATATATATATACTAAAAGAAATACAAAGTTACAATTTAGAAAAGTAATACAGTTAATAATTTATCATATGTACATATTGTTCAAAGTTACAAATTTAATTTTGCATTTAAATGCTTAAATTTAACTTAATCAAGCACTAAATTTCGGTTTGAATAAGAATATATACATGTCGGTATTCTCTATGGTTATGATTTATATAGTAAAACTATTACGCAGAAAATTGAATATTCGCTAATTTGGGTAATACTTTTTCCATAAGTAAATGCTAAAGAATATTTAAACACTCCCAAATATTTTGCATATTTTTTATGAGTGTCGATGCTTAATAATTGTTGACTTTGGGTGAATAATTACATTGCCTTTTTCGATAAAAATTATTCATTGATTTAATTATGAACAAATTTATTGTCTTAATATTTAGATTGTTATCGTCAAATATTTTCGGTAATTGTCCATACTTATTATTTTTAAGGGGAGTGAAATAATTTTGGTGGAGTCAATTGTGTCTTGTTTGATCACTCGCTCCTAGTATTTTTTGGTAAGACCATTTGCATATCCCAGAGAGGAGTCATCTATCTGCTCAAGTATCAACGGTCTTCAAGTGTGAACGCATCTTTAAGCTTTAAGAGGCTTAGTTGAGTGTAACAACCTTGTACTAATTGAGTAAATAATGAAATGGGCCTTCTGGTGTATGTCTTTAACGCATTGGATAAAAATAGTCTTCTTCATGACAATCTGTCATGTCATGCTATTGGACAAGAGGACCTTTCCTATATTAGCAATGAAGATGCGATCGATCTCCAGCACCCTAAAATTACTCCAAGTACTTTTCCTCTCAACCAACCTATCTTCTTGTCTCTGTTCCGGCTCTCAACCTCTTTAAAACCTTGGTCTACTTCTTGTTCCTCTTTCTCCTCCTCTTTTATTGTACACTGTATCAATATGGCCAAGATCTAACTATTTTATTAAGAATAAGAACAATAGAGCTATCATAATAAGCAACAAATTCACGCTATCGACAACAACCAAAACTTGGACAAGAACCGCAAATAATCGATTGAAGAAAAATATAATATGTGGCAAAACATGGAATCATTTGGCATACAATTGGGAAGTTGGGTCGACTGTGCTGTATTCAAAATCCCGCGAACAAATTGGCTTGTTTAGGTGGGAAAAACCAATTAGATTCCGTCAAGGGAGATAGTGATTGGATTTAAATGACCCACATGGTTGAGGCTGTTAATTTGAGTTGGGCTTTTCAGATCGCAAGGCTATCGAACTCTTAAATTGTGGGCACGTGTCACGTGGTTAGAAATTCGACAAGGATTGATTTGCAGGTGGTACCGGAATTGGCTACAAGAGGAAAAGCTGGTGGTTTGAGGTGTCCTCGATCGCTATAACCAACTTATCGGTTGGAAGGAAAGACCTTCTTTCAAGGATCGATTCAAGTTCGGGGTGTATTAAGACTAAGGCTAAGCTTAAAAATATTTTATTTACCATTTATTTTATTTGCTTAAATTTATTTTTGCAATTTCGAATATGTTTTTATTTTATTTTATTAAACTACGTATTTACTTATTTTATTATCTTTATCAATTTAAACCCCCTTTTTTTTCAGCATTGCCACGCACAAGGCGTGGGCACGACTGTGACTGCGACTGCGACAGTGATTCTAGTTACAAAAAAGGCGAAATCGGATAATCAGTCTCTGTAGATTCGACCCTCTTACTATATACTACTATTTAGTGTTACCTTGTCATAGGAATTTATATTTGGTGGTTTCGACGCCCATCAATTACCTTACTAGATGAATCGTTTCCCATGCACACAACTCCACCTTCAACAGAACTATATGTGGAGAACCATTCTCTGTTGGGACACATGTGGAAAGAACATCCCAAATCTAGGATCCACTTGGACATAAGCTCAAAGTTATCGCTCGTTGACACTAACAAGAAATCATCACCACTTTTGTTAGTCAAATTAGCATTAGCTACATGTTCCTCGTTACTTTCAACAGCCCTTTTTATTTCACAGTTTATAACAATCTTCTTTGATGTGCCTAACTTCTTACAATAGCGGCACCTTTTGTCTCACTTCTTTGATTCTACAAAAACAAAAGTTCATTGTCAAGTTTTTCTTTACTCAACAAATGACCCTTCACATCCTCGAACGAGAGTTTGTCTCTACCATAAATCAAGGTCTCCTTGAAAGACTTGTATGAAGAGGGTAAATAGCATAATAATGGCATAGCCTAAACTTCATCGTCAATATCAACCTCAACATTCTTTAAATCATTCAAAAGAGTAATAAATTGGCTAATGTGATCTTTATGAAGCTCATCTTCGTTCATGTGAAACGTAAATAGATGTTGTTTGTAATATTCTTAAACTAGGTCTAGTAGTTTCGGGTATATTTTTCGGGTTCCAAGTGTGAAACTAGGAATTTATAGGGTTTTTAGTAATTTTTAATTTAATTTAAGAGGTTAATTTCATCTAAAATTGATTAAACAATAATCTGGAAAATTAAAAAAATTATTTTCAAAAAAATTATTTTAAAGATTTTAAATAATTATTAGTGAAAATAATCAATTTGGTTTGAAAAAGAATTTTAAAATAATTTTTATTAAAGGTAATTTGAGTAAAATTTAAATATTAATTAAATAGGATTTAATTGTAAAACAAGGGAAATTTTAAAGTATTTATATGGCAAATAAACTTTAAAATTTAGAATTTTGGAGGGAAATGATTAAATGGTAAAGTAAGGGAAATGTGGGAGTGGTCATTAGCCAAATTTCTCAATTTTTAAATTTCTGGTGGGTGGTTTTAATTTTAAAACTAGTGTATCTAGTCCACTTTTCACACATTTTACATTAGATTAGAGAGCTTTAAAATTCGTTCTCTTTGCTAGATTTTAAAGATCTATCATCAAAGAATAGATCCAACCAATTTTCTTCTCAAAATACTCTCTCAATTTACCTGAAATTATTCTCAAAAGTAGCCAAAAATATTCTAAAATTTCTCAAGTTTCTTGAATCAAGATTTTCAATCAACGAATTTAGAGCGAATGAAAGGTAATCTTAAATCCTAAACTTATTTTTATGATGATTAGAAACATTTTTACATGATTTGAGAGTCAATTAAAGGATTTTTATCAATGTCATATTCTTCCAAGAACACATGGCTCTTTAATGGTGGATCTTGAATTTTGAGAGGAAATCCACAAATCGATGGATGTTCCAACTCAAAATGGATCTATTAAAAGGTTTTTGATCTTATTTATCAATATTATACATGATTTGTGAGGTAATTTAAAGAAATATGAATTCCATCATCTTCATGAATCGATTTTCTAGAATTTTGTGAAATTGATTTAAAGATGAAATTGATGCTTAGTATAAGTGTATTTGGTCTAGTATTGATGATTGAAAGTGTTTAGGAGGGCTGGAGAGATCAATTTTGTGAGGAATCGAGTTTTCAACTTCATGTTACAAATTCGATAAGGTATCTTTGTGAGAGGATTTCGATTGGTATAGTTAATTAAAATTTGTGTTTATTATAGCATTGGAAAGGTGGCAATGTCTAATTTATCTCTGTTGAAGCTCTAAATGCTGAAGAGGACCGAGCTAACCAGAATTAAAGCTTGGATTTGCTTGGTTGATCACTTTTTTGTGGTAGAATAAATTGTGAGGTGAGTGTTTCTAACGGCAATTTGGTAAATTGACCCTCATTTATATTTAATTAGTAGTTTAATTGATGATTTCAATTGATTAATTATGGTTGAATGGCTGGTTTTGCAAGATTGATATTATATGTACAAGAGTTGAATTTTTATTGAATAATGGTAAGTAAGCATTTAAGAGGTTTTGTGCAATTTAATTAGGCTAATTATATTGATGATTAAAGCATTTTTACTGGAGTTTTTTATCATGATATATTGGTGTTACAATTGGTAATTGAACATTGGAAAATGGCAAATGAAATGCTTGATTTAGTTAGATGTTAAATGGTTATGTACATAAGCATTTTGTCACACTAAATTGAGTACAATAATGACTGATTTATATGCTATGTTCGATTGAATATATTGGCAACATGCATGGTGGATCCATTGGATATAATTGGCATGCCATAGGATTTGTGAGTACTCACCTTATTTGTGACATTGTGAGCATATGACTTTAGGTGGACTGATTTGTTTGGAGTAGATAAGGGAGTGTTGTGCATGAGTCTCCACTCATTGTGTAACACCTCTAACCTGTATCCGTCGCAGGACTACGGCAAAGAGGCATTATCAAACACATCGAAACATTTCACATTCATTTCACAAACATCATAGCATCATCGTTACACATCATTACAGAGTCCTTTACATAGGTCAACAAGACCATGAACATGCTTTAGAAAGGGGTCGAGACTAAACTGGGCTCATACAAAATTTTTCAAAACTTAAACACTTTTCAAAGCTGAACAGGTCACACGCCCGTGTGAACAGGCCGTGTGCCTCACACGGCCTTAGACACGCCCATGTGTCTAGGCCGTGGCAAAATAGGGCATACATACTAACTTGTCCACACGGCCACATGACACGCTCGTGTGCCAGGCCGTGGTTGAAACCGACTTGGGACACACGACTAGCCACACGCCCGTGTGCCTTGGCCTTGCTCGAGACTGACTTTAAATTTTAGGACAACCCCAGGGGACACACGGCCGTGTAACATGACCATGTGTCGCACACAGCTGAGACACACTGTAATATCCCGAATTAGGGCCTAATCGGAATAGTGGTTTCGTGGCCACAAATCCGAGATAGAGATAATTATTTTATAATTATTTTGATGTTTATGATATGGTTGCATGATTGTGTGAAAATTTTGTGATGAAATCCTATGCCTAAAGTGCTTAGATTGAAATTAGGGACTAAATCGAATAATTTGTAAAACTTGCATTCTAGGAGTTTTTAGTATGAAATTGTTTTGGAATATTAATAAGGAGGTCTTAAATAGAAATTTGACCAATTTATAAGTCTATGGACAAAAATTGGACATGGATGGAATTTTTGGAAAGTTTAGTAGTAAGGGCATTTTGGTCATTTAGTTATTAAAATGAATTAAAAACAAAATTAAAAGCCAATTTTTGTCCATCTTCTTCATTAGGCTAAAATTTCAAGGGTTCTCCATAGATAGGGTTTGTTTCAAGCTTCCAAGCTCCATAGTAAGTGATTTCAAGCCCCGTTTTTAATGTTCTTTACGTTTTTAGAATCCCGGTAGCTCGATTAAGCTTATGCTAGCAATAATTCAACCTAGGGTTCATATTTGGAAAAATACCCATAGGTGAAATTTGTGTATTTTGGTGTTTTATGATAGAAAATGAGGTTTTAAATTATGTTAGACAACTTGTACTACTCGGTTTTAAGTGAAAACGAGTAAAAGGGCTTAACCGGTAAAAATACCTAATAGTCATAAGTACATGTTAGAGTGTGGATTTGATGTTACCATAGAAGGGAAAAATGATCAGCATGTCATAAAACATAAGAATAAGGGATGAGATTTAATTCCCGAGCCTAGGGGCAAAAGTGTAATTATGCAAAAGTCTAGGGGCAAAAATGTAATTTTGCAAAAGTTTGTATTAAATGTCGTTTTGATGAATGTATGTGTTAAATAATATTAATTTGGCATTATATATCAAGAGAAACGAGATTCAAGTCGCGATCGAGGGAAAAATAAAGTTTACGAAGAATAGGCTCGATTGCTAATAATTTTGTACCGAGGTAAGTTCATGTGTACATGTAGCAACATAATTGTCATTTTAATTAACTTAATGATATTTATATGATATGATGATTATCATTATGAAATATTATGCTTTGTGGTTATTGTTGAGTAATATGCAAATTATGTTTATTATTTGTTAAATATGAATTGCTACCGAGTATCGATTTTGATATTCCGTGGAAGACGGCAAAGATGTGTGATTGAGGAAAAAGCCCGTTTGAACCTTGGGAATAGATTAGAATACAAGTGACATGTCACTAGGATGGTTGAGTTCCGAACTCGCTGAGTTGAGTCCGAGTGAGATGTAACTAGGCATCCGAGCTTGTTGAGTTGAGTCCGAGTTCACTTATGGATGCGAACGCCCGAGCTCGTTGAGTTGAGTCTGAGTTCACTTATGGGCGGGTTACATGGTAGCTTGGCTACATAAGTTCCGCAGGCTATTGAGTTTGTCTAGCTGCGGGTATGGCTCTTATGTTCATGAGATCCGCGTATTCGAATTATATTCCGATGTGTTCGGGTGAATCTTAAGTGAATAAAAAGAAGGCCTAAAATGAAGGTGACATTTTGGTAAGTATGGTAAATAAGAAAATTTGACAGGTTTGTGCTTAAACTCTTGGGTTGAGAACTTGGTATGATGAAATTGTAGAAAGATATTAAATACAAATGAAACATGAATGTCTTGGTGTTGTTTATGCAAATAATGTTTTTGTGGGATTGTGTGATTATGTTACTTGCTATTTGCATGTGAACTTACTAAGCATTTGTGCTTACTCCCTCCTTTTCTTTCATTGTAGTTTTGACAAGCCGGCTTAAGAATCGGGATAGGTCGAAGACTCGTTCACACTATCCGAAGGCCTAAATTGGTAAAATGGCTTGTGTGTTTTGAATGTGGCATGTATGGCAAAATACTCACTTTGTGTAAATGATCTTAAGATATGGCTATGGTTTGGCAAGAAAAGGGTTTGTAAATGATTAGCCATTGGAATGGCCAATCTAAGTCATATTTGATGTTATGTATGTTTAAAATGATATTTAGTCCATAAAAATCCTTAGTAAAGTGAAATTTGCCATAAAACAGAATCTGGTAGCAACAGTGATGTAAATTTGAAAAATCACTAAAAATAGTAGAAATGGAATTAAATGATGAGTAAGTTATGAAATTTCATATGAATTGAACAAAACAGGTATATGAATTATATTTTATGAGATATTTGAATTTTTGTGAAACAAGGCCAGAGTGATTTCTGGATCCCCTGTTTTGATTTTAAAAATTCATAATAAATTGTTAAAAAATAATTATAAGTCATGATTTATATGTAAAGATTTCTTATTGAGTTTAGTTTTAAGAGAAACAAACGTCATAGAAATTGAAATTTTGTACAGAGAGATATCTGATTCATAATACACAGAGGTCAGAGTAGTCAAACCCTAAAACAGGGGAGAATTTAACTAATAAACTGTAGTAATTTTCCTGACCAAAAAAATTATATAAAAAAATTTGTAAATAGATATATGAGTCTAGTTTCAGGTAAAATTTACAGAATTAGATTTTGAGTTTCGGAACTCGAGATATGAATTTTTAAGCGACTGTGACGCAAATTGCTAGCTTGACTGGAAATTTTAAAAAAATAAATCGTTTGAGCGGTTTAAGTAATGAATTAAGTCTGTTAACACCTCGTGTTCGAATTCGGCGATGGTCTCAGGTACGGAGTGTTACATTTGGTGGTATTAGAGCAGGTTTATTCGGTTCTCAGACTAATGTGTTGTATGTACGGGTTTTGCTATACATGCCATATATATAAATTGTGATAGTGTGACGACTTCTGACCTTTTAAATTATTTTTTTATAGTAAATGGATCCTGATCCAGTTGCGGCTGATGATGTAGAGAGTAATGCACCAGTTTCGGCTAAAGGGGCGGTTCCAACTGAAAATCCACATCCTACTGTCGGTCAAGGAGGAGGAGAAGGGGCTCGGGAAGCCTTTCTCCAGATGATGAGTGCCTGGTATACTAAGTTCGTTCGTACGAACCCGAATGCACAACCTCCCCCACCTCCCCCGATTCCTTAACCTGTACCCCCGATGCCTCAAAGTGTAGATCTAATGAAATTTCACAGAACTCCAGTTGACAAAATCCGTAAACAAGGGGCCGAAGAGTTCCGGGCAAATATTGATGATGATGCCGAGAAAGCAGTGTTTTGGCTCGAGAATTCTGTTTGAGTATTTGATGAATTGTCTTGTACACCTGAAGAATGCTTGAAATATGCTATATCATTGTTGAGGGATTCAGCTTATCATTGGTGGAAGATATTGACTTCAGTAGTACCGAAAGAGAAAGTAACTTGGGAGTTCTTTTAAGAAGAATTTCGGAAGAAATATATCAGTGAAAGATTTATTGATCAGAAACGTAAAGAGTTTCTTGAATTAAAGCAGGGGAACATGACAGTTATTGAATATGAAAGGGAGTTTGTCAGGTTGAGTAAGTATGCTAGAGAATATATTCCTACAGAAGCTAAAATGTGCAGACGATTTGAAGACGGACTCAATGAAGACATCAAAGTATTTGTTGGGATTCTTGAATTAAAAGAAATGGTAGTACTGGTTGATCGAGCTTGCAAGGCTGAAGAACTACTTAAAGAGAAGAAAAAGGTAGAGGCTGAGACTAGAAATTGGAAGAAAAGACCGACGAGCAGTTCATTCTCACAGCAATCCAGAAAATGTAGAAATATGAATCCTCGTTCACAGGTTTCGGCTGGACAATCATATGGAAATTTTAAGAAGCAAAATATGGGTCCTAAATCTCAAACTACTTCTGCAGCTAGTGTGGGAAATACGAGATTTGTTAAGCCCTAGTGCCAGCGGTGTGGCAGAAATCATTTTGGCCCATGTAGAGCGAATGATTGTTTTCGGTGTGGTTCTCTGGATCATTTTATTAGAGACTGCCCAGAGAGAGCTGAGAAAGAAAAATTTCAGAATGTAAAAGCTAGTGGTGAAGACTCGAGGGGAAGATATTCAAGAAAAGCTGGAAATGAAGCAAGCAGCAAAAACGTAGCCAGAGATTCTGCAGCTAAATCTGAAGCAAGGGCTCCAGCTAGAACTTATGCTATAAAGGCACGTGAAGATGCTTCATCACCCAATGTGATTACTGGTATATTTTCTCTTTATGATGTTAATGTTATTGCTTTGATTGATCCTGGTTCTACTCATTCATATGTATGCATGAAACTGGTGTTTAGTATGAATATACCTGTTGAGAACACAGAATTTATGATTAGAGTGTCAAATCTGTTAGGCAAATGTGTGATAGTTGATAAAGTATGCAAGAAATGCCCTTTAATGATTCGGGGTCATTACTTTCCGGCCAACTTGATGTTGTTGCCGTTGGATGAATTTGATGTTATTTTGGGTATGGATTGGTTGACATTGCATGATGCTATAATAAATTGCAAAGAAAAGGTTATAGAATTAAAGTGTGAAAGTGGCAAAATTCTGCGGGTTGAACCAGACAAATCAGAGGCATTATCTAGTATGATTTCTTCAATGTCGGCTCAGAGATATTTGAAAAAGGGTTATGAAGCTTATTTGACGTATGTAATTAATACAAAAGAAGTTGAAAAGAAAGTTGAATCAGTGCCGGTTGTGTGTGAATTTGCGGACATATTTCCAGAAGAATTGTCAGGTTTGCCTCCAGTCAGGGAAGTAGAATTTGGTATTGATTTGATACCGGGAACAGCTCCGATCTCAATTGCTCCATATAGAATGGCACCAGCAGAGTTGAAAGAATTAAAGTCGCAGTTGCAAGAGTTGACTGATAAAGGCTTTGTGAGACCGAGTTTTTCACCTTGGGGTGCTCCTGTGTTATTTGTGAAAAAGAAGGATGGTTCTATGAGGTTGTGTGTTGACTATCGGCAGTAAACAAGGTGACAATCAAAAACAAATATCCGTTGCCAAGAATTGATGATTTATTTGAGCAGCTAAAAGGAGCGACATGGTTTTCAAAGATTGACTTGAGATCTGGGTACTACCATTCATGAGTAAAAGAGTCTGATGTGCCTAAAGCGCTTTTAGAACAAGGTACGGTCATTATGAATTTTTAGTTATGCCATTCAGGTTGACAAATGCTCCTGCTATGTTTATGGATTTAATGAATCGCATATTTTAGCCATACTTGGACAAATTTGTTGTGGTTTTTATAGATGATATTTTAATTTATTCAAAAGATAAGACAGAGCATGCTGAGCATTTGAGGATAGTTTTTCAAACTTTGAGAGATAAGCAAATTGTATGCTAAGTTTAGTAAAAGTGAATTTTGGCTCCGGGAAGTTGGATTTTTGGGTCATATTGTTTCAGGTGATGGTATACGGGTTGATCCTAGTAAGATTTCAGCTATTGTTGATTGGAAACCACCGAAAAATGTAACCGAGGTTAGAAGTTTCTTGGGGCTAGTTGGGTATTATCATGGTTTGTAAATGGATTTTCTATAATTCTTTGCTCCTATGACTAGACTACTCAGAAAGAATGTTAAATTTGAATGGACGGAAGAATTTCAACAAAGTTTTGAAGAATTGAAAAAGTTATTAACTGAAGCACCAGTGTTGGTACAACCCGAATCAGGTAAAGAATTTGAGGTGTATAGTGACGCTTCTCGAAATGGCTTAGGATGTGTACTTATGCAAGAAGGAAAAGTGGTGGCTTATACTTCGAGGCAGTTAAAATCTCACGAAAGAAATTATCTGACTCATGATTTGGAATTGGCTGCTATAGTGTTTGCTTTGAAAATTTGGCGACATTATTTGTATGGTGAAAAGTGCCGAGTATATACCGACTACAAAAGTCTTAAATACTTAATGTCACAAAAAGACTTGAATTTGAGGCAGCGAAGATGGTTGGAGTTATTGAATGATTACGAGCTTGTTGTTGATTACCATCCCGGAAAAGCGAATGTGGTTGCCGATGCTTTAAGCAGAAAATTGCTATTTGTTTTGAGAGCTATGAACACTCGGTTAAAGATATTAAATATGGATTGATTCTAGCAGAGTTAAAAGCAAGATCGATGTTTTTACAAGAGATTTCTAAAGCTCAGAAAAATGATCAAGATTTGCAAGCCAAGACAAAGCAGTGTAAAGATGATACGGGATCAGATTTCAGAATCGGTTCTGATGGTTGCTTGATGTTTAAAAATCAGATTTGTGTACCGAAAAATGATGAGTTGATTCAAAAGATTTTGCATGAAGCACATAATGGTTGTTTGGCGGTTCATCCGTGCAGTATGAAAATGTATAATGACTTGAAGAAAATGTACTGGTGGAGTGGAATGAAAAGAGATATTTTCGAGTTTGTATCAAAGTGCTTAGTTTGTCAACAAGTGAAAGCTGAACACCAAGTACCTTCGAGATTACTCCAGCCTATCATGGTTCCTGAATGGAAATAGGATCGGATTACTATGGCTTTTATATCTGGGTTGCCATTAACTCTGGGGAAGAAAAATGCCATCTGGGTAATAGTTGACAGACTGACTAAATCAGCTCATTTTATTCTAGTACGTACAGATTATTCTCTTAATAAGTTGGCTGAATTGTATATCTGTGAGATTGTTAGACTTCATGGAATACCTTTGTCAATCATTTCGGATAGAGATCCAAGATTTACTTCACGGTTTTGGCAAAAGTTGCAAGAGGCATTAGGTACAAAGTTAAATTTCAGCACTGCCTTTCATCCACAAACTGATGGACAATCAGAGAGAGTAATTCAGATTCTTGAAGACATGCTCAGATGTTGTGTATTGGAATTTCAAGGAAGTTGGGAAAGGTACTTACCGTTGGTAGAATTTGCTTATAATAATAGTTACCAGACGAGTTTGAAGATGGCATCTTATGAAGCATTGTATGGTCGTAAATGTCGGACGCCATTGTATTGGACTGAACTCAAGGAAGATCAGATTTATGGAGTTGATCTAATAAAAGAAACCGAAGAAAAGGTGAAAGTGATTCGAGATTGTTTAAAAGCTGTTTCAGATAGACAAAAATCTTATGCAGATTTGAAATGAAGGGAAATCGAGTTTCAAGTTGGTGATAAGGTATTTTTGAAAGTGTCTCCATGGAAGAAAGTCCTTAGATTTGGACGGAAGGGCAAGTTAAGTCCACGTTTTATTGGACCGTATGAAATAATTGAAAAAGTTAGACCGATAGCATATCGGCTAGCATTACCACCTGAATTAGAGAAGATTCATGATGTGTTCCATGTATCTATGTTACGTCAATAACGTTCAGATCCTTCACATATAATTTCACCGACAGAAATTGAACTACGACCGGATATGACTTACGAAGAAGAACCGATTAAGATTTTAGCTCGAGAAGTCAAACAACTAAGAAATAAAAGTGTCACTCTCGTGATTGTGGGAAAAGCACAGGGTAGAAGAGACTACATGGGAACCTGAAGAAACTATGAGAAACCAATACCCACACCTGTTTACCGGTAAGATTTTCGAGGACGAAAATCCTTAAAGGGGGGAGAGTTGTAATATCCCGAATTAGGGCCTAATCGGAATAGTGGTTTTGTGACCACAAATCTGAGATAGAGATAATTATTTTATAATTATTTTGATGTTTATGATATGATTGCATGATTGTGTGAAAATTTCGTGATGAAATCCTATGCCTAAAGTGCTTAGATTGAAATTAGGGACTAAATCGAATAATTTGTAAAACTTGCATTCTAGGAGTTTTTAGTATGAAATTGTTTTGGAATATTAATGAGGAGGTCTTAAATAGAAATTTGACCAACTTCTAAGTCTATGGACAAAAATTGTACATGGATGGTATTTTTGGAAAGTTTAGTAGTAAGGGCATTTTGGTCATTTAGTTATTAAAATGAATTAAAAACAAAATTAAAAGCCAATTTTTGTTCATCTTCTTCATTAGGCCGAAATTTCAAGGGTTCTCCATAGCTAGGGTTTGTTTCAAGCTTCCAAGCTCCATAGTAAGTGATTTCAAGCCCCGTTTTTAATGTTCTTTACGTTTTTGAAATCCCGGTAGCTCGATTAAGATTATGCTAGTAATAATTCAACCTAGGGTTCAAATTTGGAAAAATACCCATTGGTGAAATTTTTGTATTTTGGTGTTTTATGATAGAAAATGAGGTTTTAAATTATGTTAGACAACTTGTACTACTCGGTTTTAAGCGAAAACGAGTAAAAGGGCTTAATCGGTAAAAATACCTAATAGTCATAAGTACATGTTAGAGTGTGAATTTGATGTTACCATAGAAGGGAAAAATGATCAGCATGTCATAAAACGTAAGAATAAGGGATGAGGTTTAATTCCCGAGCCTAGGGGCAAAAGTTTAGGGGCAAAAATGTAATTTTGCCAAAGTTTGTATTAAATGCTGTTTTGATGAATGTATGTGTTAAATAAGATTAATTTGGAATTATAGATCAAGAGAAACGAGATTCAAGTCGCGATCGAGGGAAAAATAAAGTTTACGAAGAATAGGCTCGATTGCTAATAATTTTGTACCGAGGTAAGTTCATGTGTAAATGTAGTAACATAATTGTCATTTTAATTAACTTAATGATATTTATATGATATGATGATTATTATTATGAAATATTATATTTTGTGGTTATTGTTGAGTAATATGCAAATTATGTTTATTATTTGTTAAATATGAATTGCTACCGAGTATCGGTTTCGATATTCCGTGGAAGACGGAAAAGATGTGTGATTGAGGAAAAAGCCCGTTTGAACCTTGGGAATAGATTAGAATACAAGTGACATGTCACTAGGATGGTTGAGTTCCGAACTTGTTGAGTTGAGTCCGAGTTCGTGAGATGTAACTAGGCATCCGAGCTTGTTGAGTTGAGTCCGAGTTCACTTATGGATGCGAACGCCCGAGATCGTTGAGTTGAGTCCGAGTTCACTTATGGGTGGGTTACATGTTAGCTTGGCTAAATAAGTTCCGCAGGCTATTAAGTTTGTCTAGCTGCGGGTATGGCTCTTATGTTCATGAGATCCGCGTATTCGAATTATATTCCGATGTATTCAACGGGTGAATCTTAAGTGAATAAAAAGAAGGCCTAAAATGAAGGTGACATGTTGGTAAGTGTGGTAAATGAGAAAATTTGATGTGTATGTGCTTAAACCCTTGGGTTGAGAACTTGGTATGATGAAATCGTAGAAAGATATCAAATACAAATGAAACATGAATGTCTTGGTGTTGTTTATGCAAATAATGTTTTTGTGGGATTGTGTGATTATGTTACTTGCTATTTGCATGTGAACTTACTAAGCATTTGTGCTTACTCCCTCCTTTTCTTTCATTGTAGTTTTGACAAGCCGGCTTGAGAATTGGGATAGGTCGAAGACTTGTTCACACTATCCGAAGGCCTAAATTGGTAAAATGGCTTGTGTGTTTTGAATGTGGCATGTATGGCAAAATACTCACTTTGTGTAAATGATCTTATGATATGGCTATGGTTTGGCAAGAAAAGGGTTTGTAAATGATTAGCCATTGGAATGGCCAATCTAAGTCATATTTGATGTTATGTATGTTTAAAATGATATTTAGTCCATGAAAATCCTTAGTAAAGTGAAATTTGCCATAAAAGCAGAATCAGCAAAGAAAGATGATGATAAATTTGAAAAATTGCTAAAAATAGTAGAAATGGAATTAAATGATGAGTAAGTTATGAAATTTAATATTAATGAGTCTATTTTCATATGGATTGAACAAAACAGGTATATGAATTATATTTTATGAGATATTTGAATTTTTTGAAACAGGGCCAGAGTAAATTCTGGATCCCCTGTTCTGACTTTAAAAATTCATAATAAATTGTAAACAAATAATTAGAAGTCATGCTTTATATTTATAGATTTCTTATTGAGTCTAGTTTTAGGAAAAAGAAACTTCATAGAGAGATATCTGATTCGTAATACACAGAGGTCAGAGCAGTCAAACCCTGAAATAGGGGAGAATTTAACTAATAAACTATACTAATTGGCTTGACCAAAAAAATTATATAAAAAAATTAGTAAATAGATATATGAGTCTAGTTTCATGTAAAATTTACGGAATTTGATTTCGAGTTTTGGAACTCGAGATATGAATTTTTAAGCGACTATGATGCAGATTGCAAGCTTGACTAGAAATTTTAAAAAAATAAATCGTTTGAGCGGTTTAAGTAATGAATTAAGTCTGTTAACACCTCGTGTTCGAATCCGGCGACGGTCTCGGGTACGGGGCGTTACACACGCGCCCGTGTTTCTGCCAGTGTGGACAAAAATAGGCCATTTGAAAAGCCAATTTGCCACCCATTTTGGGTCATACCCACAAGCATTAAAACCACAACATTATATCATCATTTGCATACATTCATAGGCAACCAAATCAACCAATTTGTACATATTTCATGCTATTCAAATACCATCCAATTCACTACTCAATTTCATAACCAGAGCATACCAAAATTATTATAACTTACATAAATTCAAAGTGCATAAACTCATCATTTTGTCACATACTTCATACCACAAAACTTACCAATTCAACATTCCTTATTCAAACCATCACATAAGCATTATATACATCATATAACTTACCTATCAAACACATCATTCAGGCCAATTTAAAAGGCCATACATACCAATATTTTTAAGCCAAATCCATGGCTAGATATTCACATCACAAAATATACCAAAATACCTTTAGCCTATACATGCCA
The DNA here is from genome assembly GCA_025698475.1 of Gossypium anomalum. Lineage (NCBI taxonomy): Eukaryota > Viridiplantae > Streptophyta > Magnoliopsida > Malvales > Malvaceae > Gossypium > Gossypium anomalum. The sequence continues at coordinate 51,119,968 of CM046963.1, forward strand.
TATACCATATATACAACTCTCAAATGGTACCAAAATAGATGCCCGATAGTGTGAGTGAGTTGCTGACGATCCCTGAATCCGAATGAGCTTTACAACACTGTAAAACAGAAAACATTTCACGCAGTAAGCTTTAAAGCTTAGTAAATTCATTATATAACACATTTAACTCATCAATTAAAATATAATTATATCAATTAGCTAATTCTTAATGCAAATCATCTCATCCTTTATTTACATAACCTTTCATCTAACCTTTCATCTACTTCATACTCGATATCATCAACCACATAAGTTCTGTACATACCTATCTCATCACGTTCTTATCTATCACATTTATCAGTTCGATGCTCGATGCACTACTTCATTCGATCATGCTTGAACATTTAATGAACTCGCACACTTAGTGCCAATTAATTAGCCGAAGCTATAATAATATCGCACACTTAGTGCCATTTCATTAAATCAAACTTATATCAATATCGGACACATAGTGCCATTTATTCAACCCTCGTTGTTATACTCTCGCACACTAAGTGGCATTTTTAATAGCCGTAGCTATTTCATTTCTCACACACTTAGTGCCTCAAATTAGATTCACATTTCACATACTCCAAATTTTCAATCTCATTTCTATTTATTTCATCACATATAAACATTATACAAACAATATGTATTATACACGAACTTACCTCGGACGTAAAAACCACGATATTAGTCGATCAATCGAGCACTTTGCTTTTGCCTCGATCTAGGTCCGAATTTCTCCTTTCTTGATTTATATGTATTCAAAATTAACTCATTTAATCACCAACATATTTAATTTAATACAAAAACACATATTTGGGCATCTTTGCACTTTAGCCCCTAAAATTACACATTTTGACATTTTAGTCCTTATTACACAAAACACCAAATATACAAAATTCATCAAAACCGTGCCTTAGCCGAATTTTCCTATGGTCCCTATCAGCCCATATTTACCATTTACTTTACATTTTATTCCCTCAATTTCTCATTTTCACAATTTAGTCCAAGTTACTCAAATTCATCAAAAATCCCAATACAAAACATAGTAATCTAACACATATCTTTCATTTTCTATCATCTAACGTCATAAAACTCATATTTTCAACAATGGCTCAACTCAAAATCATCAAAAATTTCTAAAATTGAGACATGGGCTTGATAGATTACTAAGCAACGATCACAAAAACATAGAAATTATCAAAAACGGATCAAAAACCATACCTTAATCACAAATTCTTCTAGCCGAACCCTAGAACCAACTTTTCTTCTTTTTTTTTTTTTTTGATATAATCGACCAAAAAAGATGAATAACCATCCATTAACATAATTTGTTTTCTTATTCATATATTAATTCATCAATTACCAATTTACCCTTGCATTATAAACATTTTAAACATTAACATTAAGGTCATAATTGTCCATTCACCATGTAAATGGCATATTAACAACATAAGGACCTCTCATTTGCAAAGACATGGCAATTAAGCACTTTAACAAATAGAAGGCCCCTTTTACATTTTACGCGATTAGGTCCTTTTATCAAATTGAGCATACAAACGATTAGATTTTCATATGAAATTTTCACACATACTAATTCACATATAATAAGCACGGAAAATAATATTAAAATATTTTTCTAACTCAGATTTGTGGTCCTGAAACCACTATTCTAACTATGGTCTAAACCGGGCTATTACACATTGGGTTACTTGAGGCGCTATAAGGGAGCGTGTGCTTTGGCCCGCTCAACTCAGTGGGCTATATTTGATATTTATGGGAGTTCAGAGATCTTTTTATTCGATTTATGATTGCCCGATTAAGCCATGAGAAGTGTATGCTAATATATTTATGTGTGATTATTGTTAAATCATTCGATGTTTATAAGCCATGAATAATTTATTCTTGATATTGTTAAAGCATATGGAAATTAAATTGACATGTTTCATTATTATTGCTGATAATTGGTGATTGATTGGATGTGATTTAAGTATGTTTTGGATGTTGATTTGCTAGTCATTTTTATTAACATTCATTGAGCTTTTTAAAGCTCACACCCTTAGAATTTGTATAGTTAATCGTCGGGCTTGAGGAGCTAGGGAGCCAAGCAAGAGAGTTTCAAGAGATTTAGGCTTGATTGAGACTTTATTACATGCTTTTTAGACTGTAATCGGGTATTGTGGAACTCCTAGAAATTAGTTTAATTTTGGTTGTAATGTGACATTGGACATTGGACATTTTATTTTGAGGCATGTTTGAGTTTGCTTATTGAATGATTTATGATGTATTGTTGCTTAATAATACGGTGTGTGAGGTATGAAATTTATACTAACGATTATTTAAATGAAGCTTCCATGGAGTGATTTACTAGCGACTAAGGTATGCCACTTGTTTGATTTATTCGGTGTTTGTTATGCATGAAATTGATTGCCTAATTCTATATAATTAAGGCTTAATTGATATCAATGAATTCAATTGTATGTGTATGTATATGTATGTTAATTAATCGTAGTTAAATTGGGTTTAATTACTCATTAAAATATGCAAAATCGGGTTTTAAAATGAGTTTTTTGCAAAAATAGGTGCAGTGGTTTTCACACGAGCGTATGCTTGTCCAGACAGGCATGTGGGTAAGTGACACGGTGTGTGGAGACTAGAGCTATCACACATGGGCGTGTGCGATCGGCCTAAAATTTTTTCACGATGTGGACATAGTTGTTTAATGGCACACAGTCTGGAGGACACATTCGTGTAGGTTTTGAGAGGGTTTGAATTTTTATCTTTTTAAATTGGTATTCTAATTTGTTTAAGTTACAATTTAGTCCTGAAAATTGATTAGTCTAATTAGAGCCTTAGATGATAAGGAAACTTACTAAAATTTTAGGATTATCCTCGTAATGTGTAAAATTCTATATAAAATTCTATAGAAACGCACTTGATTTATAATTCAGAATAGGTCCTGATTGTTTGTATTTGTTATAATTTAGTCCCTAATAATTAAAGTTGAATTAGACATAGTAAACGAACTCAAATTAAGTTTAACTTTTTTTAGGTTTGCATAATTTGACTAAAAGAAGGTCGGTAAACGATTAGATCTAAAATCGAGTTAGTTTTATTTTATGTGGTAAAATGATGACTAAAAGTTTAAAATTGGCTCATAATTTACCTTCGTATTAATAAGTAACTAATAATTAGATAAGATTGAGGTGTTATAAGGTCGAGGTGTGCCTTGGGTGGTTGTTAGCCGGGAAGTCACTTAGGTGGCTAATATAATGCTTTGAATTTGGGCCAGTTCGTCCCAGTTGGGTTTGGGGTGTCACATTATTTCAATAATAAACAGTTAGCCAGAGACTTAGTCGTATAAAGAGTTTCTAACCTTTTCCACAAAGAGGATGAGGTTTTCTCCATCAATACCTCATGTAATACCTTATTGGTGAGGCACAACTAGATTGCAGAAAGGAACTTTTTATCAAGCTCTTCCCATTCTATTTGATCTAGATTCTCAGGCTTTTTCCCGATAGCGACCTTTTTCAAGCCAGTTTGAACTAGAATTGTCATCATCTGAACTTGTCATAGATTGAAATTTTTGACACCATCGAACTTCTCAATGTCAAACCTTGTTGCTATCATCACCGAACGGGTTGATATACAAAAACTAAACTAGCTTTGATACCACTTATTGGGGATCGACCCAATTAAGCAACAAATAAGTAAAAAATAGCGAAAGAAATTGAGATTTTGAACACACAAATTTAATGTGGAAAAACCCCACCAAAGAGGATAAAAAAACGACGGGCAAAGATAATTTTACTATAATGGAAAAAGAATAACGAGTGCAAAAGATGGAGATAAAAACTAAACCTCAAAACCCAAAAACAAATAAACCTCCAAATGTAAACACAAAATTATCCAAAAGTGTTTTGAGTTCTAACTTTTAATAGGTGTATTTTTTAATGTTGTAAAAGAGCCTATTTATAGGCTAAATTTGTAGGTCAAATAATAATAAAATAATCTAGACTAATCAGAGTTCGACTAAAATAAATAAACAGAGTTTAACTGGAAGATTATCTCTCAAATTTGATTGAAATGTGAGGTATACTCAACACATATTGAATCAATGAAATGTATGGGAATAATATTATAAAATCACATTTCAATGTTTTTACAACTTTTCTTAAATCAGAATCAATTATACTTACAATATTAATTCCTCAAATCACATTTATATGCATTATTATAATTAAATGTGATTGTTATAATTGATGACCTATCTTTTATTTTATTCATAACAACTGCTATATCGACCAAATGTAAACTCTTTAATCTGGATAAGATGTTACGGTCAGATTTTGAAGGCTACATTAGTCACCGAGATAGCCTAGTAAAATTATCAGGGTTTTTAAAATGGTCTCTTTAAAAAATTTGCTTATCTTAGAAGAAAACTTAATGTGTTATCTCTTTTTCACTAACACATACAAGTTTCAAAAACCAATTGATTTTAACATTTTTCTTATAATAGCAACTATTTTTGAAAACTTGGTTGCTTTCCAATTTATTTACTTTTCAAAATCTCATTTACAAAATATCGCAACAAAAAAGTGATATTCAACATAGTTTTAATAAAAACTGAATTTCATGCATCTTTAATTCAATTCCAAAGTTTCATAAGTTTAAAAAACTTAAATGTCATGCATGCCAAAATTAACGCAAAACTTAAATATGATGTTATAGTTCAAATAAAACAACACAGTTCCCAAACAATAGAAATTATAATATAATGTCTAAAATATTTTTAACGAAAATAATCTGAGTCGAGACCTTCGAATGCCGAGTTTGTGTCCTAACCTTGCAACTTGTCTGTGAAGATTGAAATAAGAGGGGTGAGCTTAAAAAGCATAGTGTGAGTTTAAACACAAGAAAATCAATGCAAAACAATAGAAATGACATGAAAATAATAGTTCCCAGAACAAACACACCGTATAGCAATACAAAATTTAACAGTTTATTTGAGCATTCTTATGAATGCCAATGCAATTCATGTTTAGTAGTAAAGTTCTTACCTATAATCCGCTACACACCACAGTAAGAGTTTCCCAAAACTCATTTATCCCTACACACCACATTGTGGATAAACCACTAGTAATTGCAGATACAGTGCCAGTAAAAATAGTGGGTAAACCACCATAAATTTCTGATAAAAAATTATAGATATACTTTTAGTAAAAATAGTATTTGCAAATTTAAAACTGTCAGTACTTCCTCCTTCCATATTCTCAATCCCCATGCTATACAATATGGCATGCTAATAGCGGTACAATATAGAAATAGTATTCGTACTTATCATGCAATCAGTTTAACAGTAACAGTAGGCATACTGAACATGCATCTGCAAGACAAAAGCAGTGACAACAGTAAGAGATCATTGAGTATACAATGACAGTTTGCATGTATCACATATCATGCATATAACAGTAATAGTTCAGTCAATCAAATCATGGATTCCAGAAGATACATAATATTAGGGTCTTAATTTAGTGTATAAAAAGTCTAAAAATAATTCGGGGACTATACAAGGACTAAATTAAACATATCACAAATTTCTGGGCAAAGTTATAAAACAGGGGTGACACGGCCGTGTGACAGCCTGATGCCATGTGGAAGAGATACTCAGTCGTGTGGCCATGCCATGTAACAGTGTGAAGCCATGTCAAAAATGATAAAATTTCCTACTATTAGGACACGATTGTGTAATAGGTTAAGGTCATGTGATTCACGAAAGTTCCTAAGATTAGCAAACCTGTGTGGTCCACACTTCTGTGCGGGAGACCATGTGGCCCTAAAACTTCATACGATTTGCCACCGATTCATTTGGTAAAGAACACTTACCTTTCACCACGAGTCCGATCAACAATCCTCACGATTAGTTCTGACCCGATTCATTTAGATCTGATCCTTTAATGATAAATACACACAATTAACTATTGGTATCAAAGATTTGGCAAGATCCAAAAAAGATTGATTCATCGAACCGAAAGATTAACGTCAGATAATGATATTACGAAAATACGATATCTAATCATTAAAACGAAGTGTACTTACCAACCTTTGGCAAAGATAGCAGATGCTATTGGTGACAAATCTAAATATCGATAGAAATGAATGAACGGGGTGATTCATTACAAGAAAAAGATCCACTAACACAAAGGTAAAAACATGGTGCAAGAAAGAGGGAAAAGGAAAGAAAAAGAGAATGCGTAGAGCAAATTCTATTAGAATTTGAAACGAGGCAATGTTTTTCGGTTACTAAATTTTGAATTTTCGAACCTAATTTTGGCTCTAATTTTTAGAACTAATCCCGGACCTAAATCGAAAAAACTTGATTCACTAACTCGAACTACTAAGCTGAATTTTGGGATGTGACATGATAACTGTTAAATTCATTAAGTTAAATTCTGTTATTCCAAAATCTGATACGCCAAACATATTATCGTATGTCTAATGCCATGCTAACTTATTATTTTCATATATTACTCACTAAAAATCTAGTTAATGGGTTAATTAGTGTCATTTGTGTCAAGACTAAAACTTTACAATTTGAAAAGTATAAGGACATAGAATGATCCATTTTGATAATATGGACAAAATCTACAATTGTACACATTGTACAAAACTAGTAATTGAATTTAATCAAACGAATTTAACTTCTACTGTCTAGGTCAAGACTAAAATTTCAAATTTTGAAAAGTATATGACTAAATTTGACCAATTCAAAAAGTACAATGACTAAAATTGGTCAAATAAAAGTATAGAGACTAAATTCACAACTTTTGCAAATTATAAAGACTAATAATAGAATTTAACCAAAAAAACTTGGACAATGTAATTTATGTATTAATGGTTTAATATGTAAACTTCAATTATATCTCTTAATTTCAAGGAATAATTATAAAAGACTTATTTAATGTTATGCAATATGAAAATAATTGTTTATAGTAAGCTTTGCTTTTAATGAATTCTTTCTTAAAATTAATTTAAAATTAAGTTTGATTTTGTATAAAAATAACCATTACATTTTTACTATTAGTCATTTTATCATATCTTTATCCTTATGCAAATGTAAATTACAATTTGTAAATATATAAATTACATAGTTTGTCAAATAATTATGGTACCTTAAAATGAAATGTGGAGCAATAAATATGAATGACATAAATAACATAAACTGTTAAGATAATATTAATTAATTTTAACATACATAATTATTTTACAATATTATTCTATTTATCATTAGTTTAACAATTTTTTCTATCATGAGTTATTACTCAATTATTAAAGATTTATTTTTTATCATGTATTATGAAAAGATTTGCTTGTGGTAATATTTTCTTAATCAATTCTTTAAAATTATGTTAACCTATTTTCTTATGCAAATGTAAATTACTTAAATTACATGTTTAGAGTTTCTAATTTTTAGCAAATAAATATTAAAAGATAATTAATATTTAGTCTTCAAAATTAGAATATAAATACACATAGCAAGTCATTAGAATGCCAAATAGTTTTATATAAATTATGCTACATTGGATTCTTTCATAATTTATAACTTTATATTGCTATAATATATATAATTATATAAATTATTACAACTTTTGGAAGGTTTTGTATAATTAAATCAAACATTATTCATTTACAAAATTATTACAAATCTCGTAATGATTTTCTTTTTCACAAAACAACATTATTCTAGCACACAAACTATTATAACTTTCGTAACTTTGGAGATCTCATTGTAAGAATTTTCCTCAACTAGCTCAGATCATGTTTTAGTTTTTTTTCTTCTAAACAACATCTTTAATTACTATATTATGAATAAATTTTTGTTTTGATCACTTAACTAAAAATGTAACATCCCAAATTAGGGCCTAGTCAGAATAGTGGTTTTGAGACCACAAATCTGAAGTAGAAATAATTATTTTATGATTCTTATGAGGTCTATGATATGATTGCATGCTTGTGTGAAAGTTTCATGAAGAAATTCTATTGATAAAGTGTCCAATTTTTCATTTAGGACTAAATTGCAAAAGTTGCAAAATGTGAGTTCTAAAAGCTTTAAGAATGAAATTGCCATGGATTATTAATTAGAGGTCCTTAAATAGTAATTTGCCTAATTTTTATTTTTGTGGACAAAAATGAGCATGAATAGGAAAATTTTGAAAGAAATGTCTTAAGGGCATTTTTGTCATTTGGTTAATAAAAGAATAACAAGGGAAAATAAGTCAAAAATTGTGTCCATCTTTTCCCACCTTGACCGAAAACCTCAAGGAGTCATAGCTAGGGTTTTGTTCAACTTTCAAGCTCAATAATAAGTGCATCCTAGCCCCGTTTTTAATGCTTTTTACATTTTTAAAACCCTCGTAACCCGATTTACCTATTTCTAGCCATATTTTGAAGTAAGGTTCATGTTTGAAATTTGATCCATGTGTGACACGCGTGTATTTTGATGTTTAATGGAGGAATATGAGAGTTTGATGTGTGTTTAACATCTTCTACTAAGTGATTTTTTATAGAAATGCATGAAAATGACCTATTTGTAAAAGATGCAAAATGAGTAGTAAGATTTATGTTTTAATGAGAAATGTGGACTGTTATGAGCATGTCATAAGTTCGACTATGCTTGGGTAACAAAGAAAATGAACACATTTTCATTTTACGAGCCTAGGGGCTAATTTGTAATTATGTGAAATTTTAGGGGCAAAGTTATAATTTTTTCAAAGTATGATTTATGGACTATTTTGAACAATGTGATAATTAAATAAGTGAAATTTGCTATTATAGATAAAAAAAAGAGTCCGGACCTAAACCGAGGAAAGAACAAGATTGTGGACTAAATCGAATAGTAGCCATATTTTGGGTACCGAGGTAAGTTTGTGTGTAAATAATGCAACATTACATTATTATGTATTTATTGCTTTAATATTGCATGAATTGTATAATTTTCTTTATGGATTTAATTAATGATGACTCGATGACGATTCGATGAGTTCGATACCTCAAAATCTCGGTTAAACCTTAGGAATAGTTAGGATACAAATGTCATGACATTAGGGTTATGTACTATCCCATGTAAGACCATGTCTGGGACATGGCTTTGGCATCAATATGTAATTTCGTGTAAGACCATAGCTGGGCTATCGGCATCGATATGTGATCCCATGTAAGACCATGTCTGAGACGTGGCATTGGCATCGATCTACGATCCCACGTAAGACCATGTTTGGGACATGGCATTGGTATCAATATGTGATCCCATGTAAGACCATATCTGGGATATGGCATTGGCAACCTACCATGTGTATGAGGGTTCCCGAGTATCCTTTTGTATTCCAAGTGGTTCAACAGGTAATCCAGCGATTATGTCAAAGAGATGACAAGGTATGATCATGTTAAAAGAGTTCAGGTACATACACAAAGCTCATAAACATTGAGATTATGAATCGATGAGACCTCAGAAGTAGTGAATGAATGAATTATGATCATGAGTTTTATTGTACATTATGTAAATGGCATGACTTAAAATGTACCAATGATACTTGATGACATTGTGATAAATATTATTGTGTTATGTGTATAATATTGCATGGTTAATGTTGTTAATTATTTACATGCAAACTTACTAAGCTTTATGCTTACTCCCTTTCCTTTTCCATTTTCTTATAGTGTTGCCAAGCTAGCTCGGGAATCGAAGGCGTCGAAGCTCGATTCACACTATCAAACTAATCTTTTGGCTATAGTGAATTTAAGTATTTTGAGTATGGCATGTATAGGGACTTGGCTTTTGTTATATGTAATTTTGGTTTAGCCAAGTGTGTTGGATTATAATGATTTGATGATTCATTTTGTATATGGCCATGAGATATGGCACATATTAATTATGAGGATGTAATCCTATTCATATATGCATGCATGTTATATGTTCACTCATGTTGTGGTTAAATTCATTTGGCATGGATGAATTGTGGATATGATCATGGATGTTTGATGATGGAAATGTGAGTAAATGGCATAATAACAACAAGGGCATGAATGTATGAAATGGAAGTAAATTGATGTTTCTTATTGCATGTGAATTTGGTAAGCTTGGTCTAAATAAAATATAAAGTCTTAAGTAAGTATAAATTGATAAGAAGTTGACTTGTATGAGCCATGATTATGAATGTGTATGTGCGCATGTGTCATTAAGGGTGACAAAAGGCTGGGAATATAACCTCAAAGTTGTCCACACAGGCGTTTGTCTAGCCCCGTGTGTGACACACGGCCTGCCCTATGGGCGTTCTCTGGCTGTGTGTCCCCTGCACCCTATTAAATGCAAAACAGAATACTCAGTAGTAAACACATGGGCAGAGACACGGCCGTGTGTCTCAACCGTGTGAAGGACACGACCACAGGACACGGGTGTGTGCCCAGGCCATGTGAAGTCTGCACTTAATTTTTGGAATTTAAGTTGCCACACGGCCTAAGCACACGAGCGTGTGTCTTGGCCGTGTGACCCTTGTATTGATGATATCATAAATAGAGAGCTACATGGGCTAAGGACACGGGCGTGTCCCAAGCCACATGGGCATGTGTGACCACACGGCCTACCCACACAGGCATGTGTGACCACACGGCCTACCCACACAGGCGTGTGACCCTGTTTCATGAAAATTTTCTAAGTTTTCCCAAAGTTTTCTAAAGTTCTTGGTTTAGTCCCGAACTATACTCGATGTATGTTTTGGACCTCGTAAACCCATATAAGGGACAATTTGCATATGTATGAATGGATTCAATTGGAACAAATTTTTTATGGCTCGGTTTTGTATGTTGCTTGTGATTAAGTCCGGTAATGCCTCATATCCTATCCCGGCATCGGGCACGAGTAAGGGGTGTTACAAAAAAGTTACAATTTTGTCACTAAAATATTCAAAAGCTTTTATTTAAGTAATCGAACTATTAAAGTGGATGTTATATGGCTTTCTCTATCTACATTACCTACACCAATCAACAACTCTGTTTTACATTCTCTTCTACAATTCAATTTATTTTTTTATGAAACAACTTTAGACGTCACGAATTTGCGAATCAAAATTCAAACAGTTTTTTCTTCGATCTTCGCCACTGATCGTTAAATCAACTTGGATCTAAGGTATGTTCTTCTACTCGTTGATGGTTACTGATTGACAGTATCGATAATTCAATCGTCACTTGGAGCTCGCCAGTGAAACATTTTTTTTAAATCAACAGCCCAGTGACTTAAATAAAAACTTCTAAATAGTTTGGTGACTTAAATGAAAACTTTTGAATAGTTTAATGACCAAATTGCAAATTTTTGTTGTTAAGTGATCAAAACAAAAATTTATCCGTAATTTACTGACTAATGATATAATTTTTTTTTTATAATTTGGACAATTTTAACATGACAAAAGACTTAGTTGAAATGACGTCTTGATTTACACTATCTCAAATTTTATCCATAGTCATCTTTATATATATTATATAAGCTTTATTATAAAAAAATTTTGGTTAAAATATGGAATTAGTTCTTATAAAAATTTGAGATTTTGTCACATCCCGAAAATCAGGTTAGTGAAACCAAGAGAGCTCACGTTCTGTTTTTGAATTAAAGTTGTGAAAATTTTGTCAAGTGAGCTAATTCGGTTCAGTGGATAGGTGTTGGGGTTGTGTGTGAGAGGTTTTGGGTTTGAATCATTTCCCTTGGATTTTTATTATTTTTGTCTTAATCCCTATCCTTGAAAATCTGGTTTAAAAATCATTTTCGCTCAATTGATGATAAGAATGAGCTTGCTAGTTTAATAGTAAGGCTTCAATTTACCCTTTGGTCTTATTTTCGAATCCTCGTGCGTGCAAATAAGAATATTTTTGCTCATTTCTTGCTTGTGTCGTCTATGTGTTAGAGATTGTGTTAAATTCAAACTCTAGAAATTCTGATAAGTGGTCAGAAAATCAGCTTAGATAGGATTCATTTTTTTTTAAATTTATTTTTATTTTATTTTATTTCTAAGATAATCTTTCCAAAAATTTCTCTCTCCCACTTTCCCTCTTGGCCGTTCCATTTTGCCCATTTTTCTCTCATGTCAAATTTATGTTCCCTTTGTTTTCTTCCTCACATTTGATACAGTAATGAATAAAAAAAGAGAAAAAAAAATATCTTTTTTCATAATTCTATGATTTTCTTTCAAAGATTTTCTTTTTTTTTTGTTGTGTACCTTTTGATTGTTCGTTGACACTTTTATTTCGTGGTGTTCTTTGCGAATTTGAGGAACTTCGGTAAGGTTTCGTTTTGTTTTTTCATATCATTATTGAGATTAGGAATTAATTTTTTGGTTTAATTGTTTGGTATTGTTGGAGGAGATCGAGAAACAAACGATTTTTCATTGGGAAACTAAGGATTTTGGACCTGTCACTACTGTGTAAGGCACTAGATTTCTCACTGGTGGGATTGCTTCAGAAATCAGTAAGGCGTGTAGCGGAAAACCTACTATCGATGTCACATTGCCATTTGGACCACAGTTTGGGCTACTTGGGTCATGTGGGGCACGCGGGCATGGTCAGTTGGGCCGTGTAGGCTACACGGACATGTGGAGCCATTTTCAAGAAATTTTACTTAGGGTCGTATTTATCTATGATGCTTATTTAGGCACTCCGTAGGGTCCATATTGTGTAAATTGGACTTGAAAACATGATATCCGATAGTATGATGTCGTAAGTAATGTTGAGAAGATATGTGATATATATATGTGTGCATGAATGATATACTAATAAATATACATGTGTGCGTGAATGATATATTGATAATTTTGATGGCATGTTTCTGTTTTACTATGTTTATATATGATGTCTAATTATGTTAATTTGTATATCTCTGAATCTGCTATATGACCATGTAACACCTCAAACCCGGCCTAGACGTTATGGCCGTGTCCAGAAGTGTTACAAGGTAGGGGTTTTCGAAAACGGAATCGACTTAATAAACCATTCACATATCATGATTCGCAAACATTTATAAATTATTGAAAACATTAATTAATTAGTTAATTTTCCAAAACTCTTATTTACAGCGGAAGCTTTATTCGTTTAGATTCGAAATCACAGTCGTGTTTTTAGGAAAAACCATTGTTGCGTAAAAACCGTCATTTTTAATAAAACATTTTAGCACGGTAATTAAATAATCAAATGTTCCAAAAATAACCAGTTAAAAACAAAATAGTCCATAGAGTCCTCAAATTTTACAACTCTCAAAAGGAATCCCAAAATAAAGATAAACCATAAAAGAATTTAAAACAGTTTAACAGAAGAGTGGTCACCGCTGAGTCTCTACTGCACTCATCCGCCTAAGACTAAGGATTACCTGACAGAAAACAAACAGATGTGAGTTTACGAAAACTCAATGTGTAACCCATCGGAATTAAGCATGCAAGCATACAAACATCATACACATAATCAGAAACAGATACAGACACGGACTCATGTCCTTTTCAGATACAATAGTAGAATCAGATATAGATATGCAAAATCCTACCCCCATCCTCTACACACCATCTCCGTCCATCCCATCACACCATGTGGGGTTAAAAACACCCACCCATCCCTACACACCATGTCGTGTTATTAAGACACATATCAGATAATATATGCAGTCAAGCTGCCAGAAAAAAGGCGTTTAATGCTGGTCAGAAAACTTCCTCCTTATATACAAGTCCCACCCCAAAACAAATACAGAGAATACATACAGACTTAACAGATAAACATGCTTACATATAAATAGATAGCATATACACATGGCATAGACAAGCTCAGAATAGTACTTTAGTCTAACAGAACACATAATTTAAGGGTCTAGTAAGCCTTTACCGACCTACGGAATATCCACAATCGATTAGGATGACCCGTACGACCTTACGAAAAATTTTAGTATAATGGGCCCACATGCCCGTGTGGTTTGCCCCACACGCCCAGATTGGCCTTGCCCATGTGGTCCAAACAGCTAGGCCCCACACCAGTGTGAAATGCCGATGAGGGCCCACACGCCCAACTTGGCCTAGCCCGTGTGACCCACACGGCCACACTCGAGCCACCACACAGTCGTGTGCAGCGCACGGCCATGCCTACGTCGACCACACGGCTGTGTCCTCACACACGGCCTACCATACGAGCGACCACACGCCCATGTGGCATCGATAGTTTCGTTTTTCAAATTTTGCCAAAGCCTCATTTTCTATGTTTCGAGTACACACCTAGTATGATTTCACAGCAAATGCAATTCCAAGACCACCAGAACCTAAAATTGATACAAAATACCAAATTAAAATCAAAACGAACACAAAGCTAAGAACTCCTAAAGTTGAGTTGCTCACCTTAAACGAACGATGCTCCACAATACCTAAATCACTGAAGAATTAAATGCCTCTTGTGATCCCCCTAAATCGTTCAACAACAATCACGGTTAATACAACATTCAGATAATTGTAATGTATTCTCTACAACAAAAATTTATGAGATCATAATGAGACTAACAAAAATAAAGCTATGTACAGAATACCCAAAAGCAGATCGATTACCCTCTCCACTCTTCAATCAAAAATGCAAGAACAAAAGAACCCCAACCAAGAGAAAAAGAAAAGAGCGGCAAACGATTGAGAAGAAGAAGAACTTGAGAATATGGGAAAAATGAAAAAAACACTACACAGGAATTTCGATAGGAGAGAGAAAAGAATTTTTGAAAATAAAATATTTTGATAACTCCCCGCTATCCCACTACTTCTTAACCACCTCAAAAGTTTAACTCCACCGAAACTTTATTGCATAGCCGAACAAAAATATAACATCCATGCTTATGCAGGGATTCGAACACAGGACCTCCAACACACCAACACCCTTACCACTCGAACCAACAGGCTCATTCTGATATGAATTTACAGATAATTAAACATAAGCCTACTAAACAGAGATAGGGCTTAATTCCCAAAATGACAAGAATTGTTGAAGGTAGGGCTTGAACTTGGGACCTCTCACACACACCCAAAACACTTAACCACTGAAGTAGATACACATTTGTGTCAAAATTTTATAGACGTGAGAAATTTAGGGCGTTACAGACCATGCATGTGACATTTTGGCGTAACTGATTTGCTTTTGATTTGCAATATATCTATTATGCAAAAGCGTGGAATTCCATGCCTTCTGATTTCAGTTATTGTACAACTGCATGCCCTACATGCTTTTCATTTTGATTTTGTATATGCATGTCATGTCACATTGCATGGGGTTAGGTCAATATGGTAAGGAGGCATTCTGGTAGTTTAATGATTTGCATTATCTGGTTTTAATCACACACTTTTGTTCTAGCAGTTTGACTGCAAATATAGTGGCTTGACGATATATATATATATTGTAACAACCCGATTTAGGGCTTAGTCGGAACAGTGGTTTTGGGACCACAAGTCCAACATAGAAAATTTATTTTTATTATATTTTTATGGTCTAAAATTTTACAGAATGATTTCATGAAAATTCCGTTCGAAAATTTTGACGTTTGAGCACTCAATTTAGTCGAAAGGACTAAATTGTAATAAGTGTAAAAATTGAGTTCTACATGTTAAAGGTGTCCAATTTCTATGGGATTTTAAATTAGAGGTCCTTATATAATAATTAGACCATTTGTTAAGTTAGTGGACAAAAATAGACATGAGGTAAGAGAATTTTAGTGATTTGGGAAAAGGGCATTTTAGTCATTTAGTTAATAAAAGAATAAAAAGGGAAAATAAAGCCAAAATTTGCTCATCTTTCTTCAACCTTGGACGAAAATTGGAAGAACACCACAGCTAGGGTTTTGTTATCTTTCAAGCTTGATTGTAAGTACATCATAGCCCCGTTTTTAATACTCTTTATGTTTTTGAAGTTGTATTCACCTGATCTTTCTATTTCTACCATTGTTTTGAAGTAGGGATCATGTTTAAAATTTTACCCATGTATGACATGCATGTTTTTTGATGTTTTATGGTAGAAAATGAAATTTTGATGTGTAATAAACAACTTTTACTAAGTGATTTTTGATGGAAATACATAAAAGGACCTATTTGTAAAAAGTTATAAAATACGTATTAAAGATGTGATTTGATGTATAATGTGGGCTAATATGAGTATTTATATGGTTCTTCTAGGCTTGGATAACAAAGAAATTGAATAGATTTCATTTTACGAGCCTAGAGACTAAAATGTAAATATGTTAAAGTTTAGGGGCAAAAATGTAATTTTTCCATAATATAAGTTTTGGACTGAATTAAGAAATGTGATTAATAAATGAGCTAAATTTACTATTATAGATCAAGAGAAATGAGGTTTGGACCTAGATCGAGGAGAAAACAAAGTATTTGACGATTAGGTCCATTTCCTACTATTTTTGTACCGAGGTAAGTTCTTATTATGTAAATAATGCATTGCCTTAATTATATTTTAAATGCTTTACTATTGTATGAATTATGATTGACTATTGAGCGTGTTCGACAAAGTTACGACAAGCGTGAAGTCCCTATTGAACCTTAGGAATAGATAGGATACAAATGCCATGACATTAGGGTTACTAGACTATGTGTAAGACCATATCTGGGATATGACATCATTATGAGATTTCATGTAAGACCATATCTGGGATATGGTATCGATATGAGATGTCGTGTAAGACCATAGCTAGGCTATTAGCATCGAAATGAGATCCCATATAAGACCATATCTGGGATATGGAATTGGTGTGGTACTATGTGCGCGAGATACCCGAGTATACATTAGTATTCCAAGTGGTTCAACGGGAAATTCAACAAGAATGTCAAAGTTGTGAAAAACTATGGTATGTTGTAAATTGGTATAGGTATGTACATAAAACTCATGCTTAATGTGTAACACCCCATACTCGTAACCCACGCCGGAGCGGAATACAAAGCATTACTTAACTCGATCTCATGCACACGAAAGATCCCAAGTCACCAAGACTCGGTCCAATTTAAAACTTTTTCAATTTCTACTTTAAACTTCTTATTATGGGCCTACGAGCCCCTAATCGACCATTGAAAACTATTCGGGACCATTTTAGGTCCTTAAATCATCTATTGAAATTTTACCTTTGAAACAGGGCACACGCCCGTGTGGAAGGGCAACACGCCCGTGTGGCCATTTTGACATGGTCGTGCTGATGGCCCGTGTGGCTCACATGGCCTAAGTAATATAGGGACACAACCGTGTCCTCCAAACAGCCATGACATGCCCGTGTCCTAGCCCATGTGAAAAAACATGGACATTCTGTTTTTTACGTCAGCATCCCCAAAATGTCACACGGCCAAGGCACACGCCTGTGTGCTAGGCCGTGTCCTTCACATAGCTGAGACACATGGCCGTGTCTCTGCCCGTGTGTTTACTATTATGCATACTGAGTTGAAAATTTTAGTGCAGAGGACACATGGCTGGACCACACGCCCATGGGGCAGACCGTATGTCACACACGGCCTAGACACACACCCGTGTATCTACCTGTGTGGACAATATAAGGCTATTTACCAAGTTTCTTTGCCACCCTTACTTACACAACCTACATAATAGCATCCAGACCAATACAATAATAACTTATTTAACCCAATCAACCACAATATATTACATATCAATTATGTAATTACTCATTCATGAAGAAACTTCATTTGCCTAAATCAAAATGAATATTTGCCATCATTCAAGGCTTAATACAAAATGAAGGGTTCCAACCCAAGCCAACACATTTGGTCAATTCTCAATGACACAAAATAATAAAGTCTAAGCCCTATACATGCCATATTCAAAAATATAAATCAAACTATACTAAGTGCTTCAATTGATAGTGTGATAGATATCTCTGACTTCCGATGATCCTTGAGCTAGACAGACGGCACTATAAGAAAATGAAAAGAAAAGGGAGTAAGCATATAGCTTAGTAAGTTGCACATAAATAAATATACAACAACAACTTTACCATTTGTCAATAAGCTCATGATACAAAAGTGGGCATAAGTATAACTTACTCATCACTATCCATACAAATCACATAGCATATACATTGAGCTCACATCTCATACATATCAATTAGGTACCTGTACCACTCACAAAACTGTTATACTTTCCTTATTAACTTAAGTCCATAACTTTCACCGTTGACCAATTAGGAACACTATTGAATATTCATTTAGCCTCAAACATGGGAAAAGTGCCGATGCCATGTCCCAAACATGGTCTTACACAAGCTCTAGCATATTTGCGTCGATGCCATGTCCCAAACATGGTCTTACATTGACACATCTCGTAGCTGATGCATGTCCCAAACATGTCTTACACTGGCTTACGTCTTGAGGCCGATGCATGTCTCAGACATGTCTTACCCTAGCACTCGTCTCAATGTCGATGCCATGTCCCAGGCATGGTCTTACACTGGCTCTCATAATGTGGCCGATGCATGTCCCAAACATGTCTTACACTAGCTCACAATAACCCATGTCATGGCATGAATATCCGATTTATTTCTTAGGTTCACACGGAAACTCTACTATCTCTATTACTATCACGCTTTCTCAATTTCACAATCAAGCATTCATGCTATATTAATTCAAGTACAATTCAACACATACATTAGCAATGTAGTCGTATTATTTACATACAACTTACCTTAAATTACAAAATGTGGCAACTAGTAGATTTAGTCGATTTGCTTGTCTTTCCCCCGGTCTATGTTTGGATTTGGTAATTCTTGATCTATAATAGAAAAATATAATTATTTAGTCACTAAATAAAATTAAGCAATCAAAAATTCATATCTTTGATAAAATGACCATTTTGCCCCTAGACTTTAACAAAATGACCATTTTACCCCTAGGCCCGAAAATCGATTTTCATAGAATTTCTTCATATCATAAGCTTAGTTTAACCCTTTTTAATCTTATAGCAACTCCAAAATCCCACTATTTCACATACTTAACATCTATTTTACAACTTATTCGATATAGTCCTTTTAGGTATTTTCATGCTAACACCTTTCACAAAGTTGTTTATAACACCCCTAAGACTTATTTTCTTCCATAAAAAATCATAAAACATTAAAATCCATTCATGTAAAAGCCTTACAATCTTAATCATTTTGCAAAATAGTACCCTCATTTGAAACCTCATGCTTCAAAGATTTCAAAAGTACAAAAATATTCAAGAAAAAACACTAAAATCACTTACTTGTGAAGGCTTAAAGTTGCTGAAATTTCAAGCTCTTAAAACCCCATTTCTTTGCTAAAAATTTTGGTCAAAATAAAGGATGGAGAAAAGAAAATGACAGCTAGGCTTTTTGGTATTATTTTAATACACATTATGTCATCAACATTACCTAATGTTGACTTTACCATATTTTCATCTCTCATTGCCGGCCAAGCTATCACAATAGGGTCTAATTGCCCTTTAAATACCCCCAATTTTTATTCTATAGCTATTTGACACCTTTAGCTATCAATTTAGGACTTTTGCATTTTATGCGATTTAGTCCTTTTCGCAATTAAGCTTACAAACGCTAAAATTACTTCACCCAATTTTTCATTTACTCTTAAAAACATTTTATAACATCAAAATAAAAAAGTTTATTCGAATCCAGATTTGCGGTCCCGAGACCACTATTCTGACTAGGCCCTAAATCGGGCTGTTACATAATGAGCTCGATATGTGAGGAATCCCTCTGTAAGGTTGTGATTGAGTAAGTTTGATTATGATATTTAACATGACATTTATGTTAATTTACTTCATGTTAATTGTATGTTAAATGTGAGTCTATAATACATATTATTTGCATGGTAACTTACTAAGCTATATAGCTTACTCTCTTTTCTTTTCCCTTGTCTTATAGTGTCACCAAGCTAGCTCGTGGATCAGAGATTGTCGGAGATCCAGTCACACTATCAACTTATTATTTTGGGTACCAATGATTTTAACATTTTGAGTTATGGCATGTATAGGGACTTGGTTATTTTTGTGTGTGTCATAATTGATTTGGCCTAATATGTTGGCCTATATTGGTTGATAATTCATTTTATAAATGGCCATATGAAATTGGCTAACATTGGTTTAAGTATTTATGCATATGATGAGGTTTTCATGGATGTGGAAGTTTGCATGATTGAAGTTGATAAGTATGTGATGTTTGTATGTGGTAAATGGTAGCATGTGAATGATGTGTGGATGTCTTGATTTTGGCTGAATTGGTTGAATATAATTGCTTGGATTGGTGTTATGTCTTGTTGTGTAGGTGTGTGCATGAAGGGGTGACAAAATGGCTTGGTAAATACCCTTGTTTTTGTCCACACGGGTAGACATACGGGCTTGTGTTTAGGCTGTGTGTGACACGCAACTTGCCTCATGTGCGTGTGTTCCGGCCGTGTGTCCCCTGCAACTTAATTATTGCATAACAGAATGCTTAGAATTGAGTACACAGGTAGAGACACGGGCGTGTGTCTTAGCCGTGTGGATGACATGGCCTCAGGCATGGGCGTGTGAAGTCTGCACTTTATTTTATGAAAAATTATGAAAATTAAATCAACCACACGGCCTAAGAACACGGGCGTGTACCTTGGCCGTGTGACTTCAATTTGTTCATGGGTGACAAAAAGAGAGTTACACGGGTTAGGGACACGGGCGTGTGTGACCACACGGCCTGCCCACACGGGCGTGTCCCAAGCCACACGAGCGTCTGACCCTTAAAACATGAAAAATTTTCTAAGTGTTGTGAAATTTTCCAAAGTTCTTGGTTTAGTCCCAAACTACTTCCAATGCATCTTTTGGGCCTCGTAGGTTCGTTATAGGGACAATATGAATGTTTAAGAAAAGTTTTAAATTTGGATAGAAATTTACGTCTCGGTTTTGTATGTTTGCTTAAGTTTAATTCTGGCAATGCCTTGTACCCTATCCTGGCATTGAATACAGGTAAAAGGTGTTACATTTAGTAGTATCAGAGCTACGATTTAGTCAATTCTCAAACTAACGTAATGTGTGTAAGAGTCTAGCTATACATGCCATAAATGAACTGTGATAGTGTGATGACTCCTGACAATTTTAAATTGTGTTTTCATATAGTCAATGGATCCCAATCGAGCTGAGGCTGATGACGTTGAAAGTAATGCGTCGGCTCCCGATCAAGGGGCAGTACCCTCTGATAGTAGACCCCTAACAATTAGTCAAGGAGAAAGAGGTAGGGAAGCCTTTTTCCACATAATGAATGAGTGGTATACGAAATTTGTTCGAACAAATTCGATTACCCAACCTCCTCCACCGTAACCTATTTCTCGATCGGTTCCTATAGCCCCACAAGGTATGGAACTTGTAAGAATGAATAAACCCCCGGTCGATAAGATTTGAAAGCATAGGGTTGAAGATTTTAGAGCTAATGTGGATGATGATCCCGAGAGAGCCGATTTCTGGCTCGAAAACTCCATCAGGGTATTTGATGAGTTGTCCTGCACACCGGAAGAGTGTTTAAAGTGTGCCATCTCACTTCTGAGAGATTCTGCATATCATTGGTGGAATACACTGGTATCGATGGTACCAAGATAGAGGGTTACATGGGAATTCTTTTAGGAGGAGTTCCGAAAGAAGTATATTAGTCAACGGTTCATCGATAAGAAATGTAAGGAATTTCTTTAGCTGAAACAGGGTTGTATAACAGTGACCAAGTATGAGCGAGAATTTGTTAGACTTAGCAAATATGCTCGCGAGTGTGTTTCCACCGAGGCTATCATGTGCAAGAGGTTTGAGGATGGATTGAATGAGGATATTCGTGTGTTAGTTGGATTCTTAGAACTGAAAGAATTTGTGGTATTGGTCGAGTGAGCATGTAAGGTTGATGAGTTGAATAAAGAAAAGAGGAAAGCTGATCTTGAAACTAGAGATTTGAGGAAAAGACCTATGAGTAAGTCATTTCCATCTCAGTCAAAGAAGTCTAAAGAAATATATTCCTGTTCAAATGTTTCAAGGGGATATTCACACAAAGACCGTGGGAAACAACACTCGAGTTTTAAATCACAAGCCACTTCAATGGCAAGTGTGGGTAATGTAAGGTCTAACAGACCTGGTTGTCAGCGTTGTGGCAGACGTCATCCTGGGGAGTGTAGAATAAATGGCCGGGCTTGCTTCAAGTGTGGCTCTCAAGAGCATTTTATCCAAGATTGCCTCGAAAAGGTTGAGAAAGAAAAATTACAGAGTGCGAAGCCGAGTAATCCTGCTAATAGGGGTAGGCCATCGAGGAATACCGAAAATGGAGCTAGTAGTAAAGGTTCGATGAAAGACACCATTGTGAGATCCGAAGCTCGAGCACCTACTAGAGCCTATGCCATCCGTGCTCGCGAAGAAGCGACATCTCCCGATGTTATCACTGGTACTTTTTCTTTCTATAATACTAATATAGTTGCATTTATTTATCCTGGATAGACTCATTCCTATGTTTGTATGAAATTGGTAGCTAGTAAGAGCTTGCCTCTTGAGTTTAATGAATTTTTTGTTAGAGTGTCAAACCCTTTAGGCAAACATGTGTTAGTTGATAGAGTTTACAAGAATTGCCCCTTGATGATTCGAGGTCACTGTTTTCCGGCTAATTTAATGTTGTTGCCATTTGATGAATTTGATGTTATTTTGGGTATGGATTGGTTGACAATGCATGATGCCATAGTGAACTGTAAAAGAAAGATTATTGAACTGAAATGTAAAAATGGTGAAATTCTTCGAATTGATTCAAATGAGTCGGGTTAGTCACTTGTTATGATTTCTTTGATGTCTGCCCAAAGATATGTAAGAAAAGGGTGTGAAGCGTATCTTGCTTATGTGTTGAATACAAAAGTTTCTAAATTGAAAATTGAATCAGTGCCGATATTTTGTGAATATCCGGATGTGTTCCCGAAAAAGTTGCCTGGGTTACCACCGGTTAAAGAAGTTGAGTTTGGTATTGATTTAGTACCAGGGATCCGTGTAGAATGGCTCCAACTAAATTGAAAGAATTAAAAGCTCAGTTGCAAGAGTTGACAGATAAGGGTTTTGTGAGACTGAGTTATTCTCCCTAGGGTGCTCCAATGATATTTGTAAAGAAGAAAGATGGATCTATAAGACTTTGTATCGATTACCGATAGCTCAACAAGGTGACTATAAAGAACAAGTACCCTTTACCAAGGATAGATGACTTGTTTGATCAATTGAGAGGAGCAACAGTATTTTTAAAGATTGATTTAAGATCTAGCTACTATCAGTTGAGAGTCAAAGAGTAGGATGTGCTGAAGGCCACTTTCAGAACAAGGTATAGAACCTATGAATTCCTTGTTATGCCTTTGGGATTAACAAATGCACCTGCTGTCTTTATAGACTTGATGAATAGAATTTTCTGACCGTATTTGGACAAGTTTGTGGTTGTGTTTATTGATAACATTCTTGTAACACCCTTTACCTGTATCCGACGCCGGGACAGGGTATGAGGCATTATCAGACTTATACACAAGCAATCATGCAGAACCGAGTTATAAATATCCATCCAAATTAAAATTTTTCATATACATTCATATTGTCCCTATTACGAGCCTACGAGGCCCAAAACATACATTGGGAGTGGTTTGGGACTAAACCAAGAACTTTCAAAATTTTTGCAGCACTTAGAAAATTTTCATGCTTTGGAGGGTCACATGTCCGTGTGGGTAGGCCGTGTAGTCACACACGCTCGTGTGGCTTGAGAAACGCCCGTGTCCTCAGCCCGTGTAACTCTCTGTTTATGACATCATCAACAAAATAGAGTCACACGTCCGTGTGCTAAGCCGTGTCGCAAATTTAATTTTTACAATTAAGGTGCAGACTTCACATGGCCTGGGCTCATGCCCATGTCCTATGGCCGTGTCTCTCACACGACCGAGACACACGGCCATGTCTCGTGCTCGTGTGTTTGCTACTGGGCATTTTGTTTCTCAAAACTAAGGTACAGGGGACACACGGCTAGATCACATGCCCATAGGGCAGACCGTGTGTCACACACGGCCTAGACACATGCCCGTGTGTCTACTCGTGTGGACAATTTTGAGGCTATTTTCCACCCATTTTCCACCCTAATATTCTCAAACACATACATAACTTTAAAGGCACTTAACATGGCATAATTGAGTACTTAGATACAATCAAACAAGTCATGATCATGACACTATCATATCAACTAGTACATACACTAAACACTACACTTTGTCCAGCCCAAGCCTACAAATTTTCATACATTAAAAATTATAAGTTTACTTCTATTTTTCACATTGGGACCTTAGTTATCATCATACCAAGACATCTTAATTAAATCAACAAGTATACATAACCACTAACATAACCCATCATACACTCAATTACAAACCACATCTCAAAGGCATAGGCATATGCATACATGTATAAATAGGCTTACAACCCAATAATCAATATGAGCCATATCTCATGGCCATATACAAAATGAATCACCAAATCATTATAAGCCAACACATTTGGCCAAATTAATATGACACGTAAACAAAAAGACCAAATCCCCTATACATGCCATACTCAAAATGTGAAATCATGAATACCCAAAGGATTAATTTGATTGTCTGAATCGAGCTCCAACATCCTTCGATTCTCGAGCTAGCTTGGCGATACTATAAGAAAATAGAAAGGAAGAGGGAGTAAGCATAAAGCTTAGTAAGTTCACATGAAATAACAAACAATATTAAGCAACATTAACATGAATATTATACAATTTAACTTAACATAAATCACATATTTATCATCATAGTTTCATAAGCATGACTTTATCATTCTTAATCTTACCAAAAGCTCATCATTTAACAAGCTCATTCCTATGAGTTTTTCATACATACTTGTACCAACTCATGACTTAACATACTCTTTCTCATTGTTGACATACCTGTTGAGCACTTGGAATACTAAACGGATACACGGAAGGTCCTTGCACACAAGTGCCACATATGTAGCCAAAGCTACCTCATATTTCATATCACATAAAGGCTCGCTCTCGAGCTAATCACGGGTCTATTCACACAAGCTGACGGTCAAAACATAGCTACACGGACTGTTCACACAAGCTGTCAGGTATCCGCAACACATGCCGGACTACCTAGCCACCGGTAAGACGTACATGGCCAGCACCCGGATCACATAATTATATATATATCACAGGGGTCCTAGTGACATGTCACTCGTATCCTATTCTATTCCTAAGGTTCAAATGGGATTTTTTCTCTCTTGTCAGAACTTGTCGAATGTGTTCATCGAATCAATTATACAATTCATACAATATTAATGCATTAAGAATATGATCATAATATTACATTATTTACATATGAACTTACCTCGGTACAAAATATGGCTAACTAATTCGATTTAGTCCACAACCTTGTTCTTTCCCCGATCTAGGTCCGGACTCCGTTTTTCTTAATCTATAATAGCAAATTTAGCTCATTTAATTAGCACATTGTTCAAATCAGTCCAAAAATCATACTTTGGAAAAATTATAGTTTTGCCCCTAAACTTTCACATATTTACAAATTAGTCCTTAGATTTGTAAAATGAAATGTACTCATTTTCTTTTTACCCAAGCCTAGCTGAACCTATATCATGCTTATACCAGGCGACATTTTTCATCAATTCACATTTCTACCATCCATTTTTACAACTTTTACAAACAAGTCCTTTTAGGCCTTTTTATTGAAAACCACTTAGTAAAAGATGTTCATCACACATCAAACTTTCATAATATACCATGAAACATCAAAATACATGCATCACACATGGTTCAAACCCTAGACATCAACTCTAGCTCAAATAGATGGTAGAAATGGCTAGATCGGTTGATAATAACTTTAAAAATGTAAACATTAAAAACAGGGCTAGAATGCACTTACAATCAAGCTTGAAAGTTGAAGAAACCCTAGCTATGGTGACCTTAGGAATTTCGACTATGTCATGGAAAAGATGAGCAAATTTTGACTTAGTTTTCCCTTTTTATTCTTTTATTAACCAAATGACCAAAATGCCCTTTTTACTAAATTTTCAAATTTTACTTATTCATACTCATTTTTATCCATAAAAATAGAAACTGGTCAAATTACTATTTAAGGACCTTTAATTAATAATCAATAGCTATTTCATGCTTAAAGCTTCTAGAAGCACATGTTTTGCAACTTTTGCAATTTAGTCCTAAAAATCAAATTGGACATTCTATCAACAAAATTTCTTAACGAAACCTTCATACAATCATGCAAACATCTCATAGACCTCAACACATTCATAAAATAATTATTTCTACTTTGGATTTGTGGTCCTGACACCACTATTCTGACTAGGCCAAAATCGGGATGTTACAATTCTGATTTATTCTCGAGACGAGTCTGAGCATGCCGAGCACTTGAAGACTGTATTACAGACCTTGAGAGATAAGAAATTATTTGCTAAATTCAGTAAAAGTGAGTTTTGGTTTCGAGAAGTCAGATTTTTGGGACATATAGTTTCAGGTGATGGTATTCGAGTTGATCCAAGTAAGATTTTGGCTATTGTCGATTGGAAACTGCCGAGAAATACATCTAAAGTTAGAAGCTTTTTGGGCTTAGCCAGTTATTACCTCCAATTTATCAAAGGATTTTCGATGATCGCTACTCCTATGACCAAGCTATTGCAAAAAGATGTTAAGTTTGAATGGTCTGAAAAATGTCAGCAAAGTTTTGAAAAGTTGAAAGCATTATTGACTGAGGCACCGGTTTTAGTGCAACCTGAGCTGAGAAAAGAGTTTGTAATTTATAGTGACACGTCACTAAATGGATTAGGATGTGTGCTGATGCAAGAGGACAAAGTGATAGCTTATGCCTCGAGACAGTTGAAGCCACACGAGAAGAATTATCCGATGCATGATTTGGAATTAGGCGCCATTATGTTTGCTTTAAAATTTTGGAGATATCACTTGTATAGTGAGAAATGTCATGTCTTTTCTGATCATAAGAGCTTAAAATACTTTATGACTTAGAAAGATTTGAACTTGTGGCAACGGAGATGGCTCGAGTTATTGAAGGATTATGAGCTGGTAATTGATTACCACCTGGGTAAGGCAAATGTAGTCGCAGATGCGTTGAGTAGAAAGACTTTGTTTGCTTTGAGAGTGATGAATACACAGTTGACTTTATCTGATAATGGTTCGATCCTAGCTGAGTTGAGAGCTAGATCGTTATTCCTTCAGCAAATTTGTGAAGCTTAGAAATGTGACAGTGATTTGCATGCCAAAGAGTTCTTTGTGAATCGGGTAGTAATTCAAATTTTCATATAGGATCCGGTGATTGTTTGATGTTCTGAGGCAGAGTTTGTACACCAAAAAATGATGACCTTGTTCAAAAAATTCTTCATAAAGCACATAATGGTTGTTTATCTGTGCATCCGGGTAGTATGAAAATGTATAATGATTTGAAGAAATTGTATTGGTGGTCTAGTATGAAACGAGACATTTCAGAGTTTGTTTCGAGATGTTTGATTTTTCAACAAGTGAAAGCTGAACACCAAGTGCCTTCAGGTTTACTTCAGCTAGTGATGGTGCATGAGTGGAAATGGGATAGGATTACGATGGATTTCGTAATGGGTTTGCCTTTGACTCCGAAATAAGAAAGATGCCGTATAGATTGTGGTTGATAGACTGACGAAATCGGCTCATTTTATACCGGTACATACTGATTACATTACAACAAAACATGCTTACTGCGACACTTTTAGGGCGACACTTTTTTAAGTGTTGGGATAGACTTGTCGACATATGCTTTGGCCAACTCTTTGTATGAGAGTTGGGATTTGCACGCCTAGGGCAACGCTTAAATAAGAGTCGGCTTTGTCCAACACTATGCCGACACTTTTGGGCCGACACTTTCCTAAGTGTTGGGGTAGACTTGCCGATATACACTTTGGCCAACTCTTTATATAAGAGTTGGGATATGCATGCCTAAGGCAACGTTTAAACAAGAGTCGGCTTTTTCTAACTCTATGCCGACACTTTTGGGCTGACACTTTCTTAAGTGTTGGGATAGACTTGTTGATATACACTTTGGCCAACCCTTGGTATAAGAGTTGGGATATTCATGCCTAAGACAACCCTTAGATAAGAGTCGGCTTTGTTCAACACTATGTCGACACTTTTCTAAGTGTTGGGGTAGACTTGTTGGCATACGTTTTGGCCAAATCTATGTATAAGAGTTGATATATGCATGCCTAAGGCAACACTTAAATAAGAGTCAGCTTTGTCCAATACTATGGCGACACTTTTGGGCCAACACTTTCGTAAGTGTTGGGATAGACTTGCTGACATATGCTTTCACCAACTCTTTGTATAAGGGTCGCGATATGCATGCCTAAGGCAACGCTTAAATAAGAGTCAGATTTGTCTAACACTATGCCAACTTGTGTTACACCTTTCCCAACTATATAAAAGTGTTGCTATACTCTTATGTCCTAACTCCCGATATACCACCAATCACTAATTTTATAATTGTATATATCACTTTTCTAATAAATTAATTTTATATTAAATAAAAAAGTGTGATATTAATATTTTAAACTAATATCTTAGTGTTTAAGGT
This sequence comes from Gossypium anomalum, assembly GCA_025698475.1. NCBI lineage: Eukaryota > Viridiplantae > Streptophyta > Magnoliopsida > Malvales > Malvaceae > Gossypium > Gossypium anomalum. Next base: position 51,148,701 of record CM046963.1, read on the forward strand.
TTTAGGGGTTAGGGTATTCAGGTTTAAGGGTTAGGAATTTTGATAAAAATGACAAAAAATAAGTTATTTTAAGGTTTAGGTAAGCAATAAGATTCTTTTTTTTTAATTACTTTTGTACCTTGTAATATATATATATAGGGTTTAGGGTTAAAGATTTAGAGTGTAGGGGTTTAGGGCTTAGGGCTTAGGATTTAGGGTGTAAGATTTAGGGTTTAAAGTCTAGGGTTTAAGCTTTAGGGTGTAAGGTTTAGGGATAAAATTTGAGAATTCAAAATCAATTTGGATGAATTCTATCAGCTGCACAAAAAACTATATAAATAATTCATAAAAATTCAAAAAATTAGCATGAAGTACACGTGGATTACCATGCAGGTTATCATGTTTAAAAACTTAATGTTTTCGTCAGTATTTCAGTTAAAAAACAACAATTCAACTTTTTTTGAAATGTTAATGATCAAATGTGACTCTTTTTAAAAATTTGAGGGTTAAATTTAGCCTAAAAAATAATAAGAGCCAAATTAATTAAAGATGAAAATATTAACCACTAAATTTATCATTATGCCTAAAAATTTTTAAAAAGTCAAAATGTAATTTTATTATATTATTAATTCATAATTTTATAGTTTCTAAAAAATACTAAACCACAAATTTACCGAGGCTAAAAAATGGTTAAAAGAAAATGTTGAAATTGAATTTTGGTTTTGATTGAATATTATTTCGACTATCAATGTTATGGACGTAATAATAATATATATATATATATATATATATATATATATATATATATATATATAGTAGTTTCAAAGAAGTTTCATGTGAATGAACTTAAATCCTAGGTCCTCAGTTGTTTGGTAAAACAATTTAAAAACAAAATCTAATCTTATTTTGGTTAAAATATGTTATAAGTTATTGTTTTTTTTTTCAAAAAAATTAAAATTTAGTCCTTATATTTTTATTTTTAGGATTTTAGTCCATTTACTTTTTAGATTTCAAAATTTAGGTCCAAATGTTAATAATATTATTGTTTATTAAATTTAGGTTTATTACAATGTTATTTTTTTAATTATGACTACAAAGTGAGTATTTTTTTATTTAAAAATATCACACCAAAAATTTTAATAAAAAACTTAATAGTGTTAACAATAGAACTTGAATTTTGAAATATGAAAAGTAGATAAATTATGTTCCTATAAATAATAGTACATAGACTAAATTTCAAACTTTTAAAAATTACATGAACTTAAATTTAATTTTTTTAAGAATCCAATTAATGGATTGTTCAAAGTTTAATTATTATTATTAGATTTGAATGTGTTTTTTTTTTTTTTTTTGGTGAGGAAATAAAAACTTAAAAAATTACCAAGACAACAATTGAGTGAGTGTATCACTCATAAGCTTATCTCGATCAATTAAACCACAAGACCACTCTGGAGGGGCTTCAAACACTTGTATATTGGCTTTTTCAATCAACGCTTGCTTAGCAAGACAATCCGCAACTTGATTTTGCTCCCTAGGGATGAATCTTAGAATCCACTGAGTTTCTTGAGATAACATGGTATGAATACGCCTGATTAGAGCAGAGTTCGAAGATGTAGAGGAACTTCCAATAATGGCTTTAACTACTTCCAGACTATCAGAGAGAATGATAACTTGATCATGTCCTCGTCTTTGGACAAGTCTGAGTCCATCGAAAATGCCCCAGAGCTCCACATCAAAGACTGAGCATTTACCGATAAATCTATGAAAGCCAGCAATCCAATTACCATCTTTATCACAAACAATGCCCCCAGTTGCAGCAAAACCAGTATCAAGTTGCACAGCTCCGTCTGTGTTGAGAAAGACTCGCTCTTCAGTAAGACGTGTTTCCAAAGATTGTCTGAGACATACGAAAGGGACTCCCTGAGGACCTAAGTGAATTTGAATCGCCCAGCTAACGGATCCTTGAACAATTTCATTAGAGCTCCACGGTTTGCCTTGAAAGATGTATAAGTTACAGTTTTTCCAAATACGCCACATAAAAAGACCAAATAAACATGCCCAGCTAGCTCCTCCCGCATGAATCAACCTGGATTAACCTCAACGTAAAATATGTAAGGAATCTTCTGAGTGATGTCCACAAATAAGACAAGAGGGATCATTAGAAAATCCTCTTCTGACTCTTTCGGCATTGCTAAGAATTCTTCCTTGTAAGACCGTCCAAATGAAAACGCGAACACGCTGAGGTCCAGGGCTCTTCCACACAATCTTTCATTTCTCATCACTCGGGTTCCAGTCCCCTTCATTAAGTGCTTTATAAGCAGATTTGACAGAGAAGTCCCCAGTCGAAGTATGACTCCAAGAGATTCTATCAGAGCCCTCAGAATGCTGAGGGGGTAGGATGCCCTTAATGGCCTGAATCACATCTTCAGGTAACCAAGCCCGAAAGAGATCAAGGTTCCATAAACCGTCTTCTGAAGTCATCTCATGTAAAAAGCAATCAGGACTTAGATTGAGATTTGGAAGAATATATCGAAAGAGAGGTCCAATTTGAGGAATCCAATTGTCCTTCCAACACTGAATTTTATGGCCATCTCCAATGGACCAATGTAGATTTTCACGAAATAAAGCCCAAATTTTGGATAGTGAATTCCAAAGAAAAGAGCATCTATTTCTATTAATGTGCTTAGGTATTTCCTCCCTTACTTGATACTTCGCTCGAACCACTCGTACCCAAAAGGCATCTTTATTTGACACCAAATTGAAACATAGCTTCATTAAGAAAGAAATATTCTGATCACAAAGCTTCCTCAGCCCTAACCCTCCACACTCTTTAGGTTGACAAATGGAATCCCAGCCAACCAGGGACATTTTTTTTTTTGTCTTTCAGAAGATCCCTAGATAAATTGGTTTACCAAACTTTCAATCTCGTCTCGAATTTTCCTAGGTATCATCATGGTCTGCATGAAATAGCTAGGGATGGATAAGAGGATTGATTGTGCTAAAGTGACACGCCCAGCTAAAGAGAGCTTTTTAGCTTCCCAACTTTGAAGCTTACCACGAACTTTCTCCACCACGAAGTGAAGAGTGCTGCTAGTAACCCTTTGGTGAAAAAGCGGAACTCCAAAGTAGTGACCCAAATTATGAACACGTTGAAAACCAAATAAAGAGCTAATCGAATTCACCATAATATCATCCACTCTTTTAGAAAAGAAAATATTGGTCTTTCTAGCATTAATTTTATGACCCGACAACTTACAAAAATCATCCAGGATGTTCTTTAAGACCTCACCATGTCTTGAATCAGCTTTACTAAAGATAACCAAATCATCTACAAAAAATAAGTAAGAGATAGCAGGCCCATTTCTAGAAAGTCGAATAGGGTTCCATTTACCTTCCAAGATAGCAGACTGTATCAGGTGACCAAGCCACTCCATACAAAGCACAAAAAGGTAGGGGGAAAGGGGACACCCTTGACGAACTCCTCGAACAAGTTTGAACTTAGACAACGGAACTCCATTCCACATAACCTGTATAGTAAAATTCGAGATAGAGGACATAATAACATTAATAAGAAAGTCAGGGATACTTACCGCTCGAAGAGAAGCTTCAATGAACTCTCAGCTAACTCTGTCATAAGCCTTTTCCAAGTCAATTTTGATAGCCATCCATTTTCGTTTCTTCTGACTTCACATGGTGTGGATCACTTCTTGAGCTAAGATAATGTTATCATTGATGTTTCTCTCAGCAATAAAACCATCCTGTTCATGAGCAATAATTTTAGGGAAAATATGTTTAAATCGATTCGCGATTACCTTCATCGTCAACTTGTAAAGAACCGAACAGAGGCTGAAGGGCCGAAATTGATTGAAGGTTTTTGGATTCTGAGTCTTCGGGATAAGAACGATCAAAGTGTTATTCAAGTCAGAATCAATAGGATTTCCTTCAAAGACCTTACGAACCCAGTCACAAATCGCTTCCCTAGAATGTCCCAATGCTTCTGAAAGAAGAGGACGTGAAAGCCATCATTGCCTGGAGCTTTAAGAGGCGCCATATCAAACATTGCCTCCTTGATCTCTGTATCTGAAACTGACCTCCCTAAGAAACTAATGTCCACTGGATCGAGTTGTGGGAAGCCACTAGAAGGCAAATTTCCCAAAGTAACTAGAATTTCCCTGTACAGTTTCTGAAAAAACTCATTTGCCTCATCTTCAATATCATCCGGATCATAAATCCAATTCCCTTTAGCATTGCGGATAGTAGTAATGCGATTGTTTTTCCTTCTCTGCAAAGTACGATTATGAAAAAATTTTGTATTCCAGTCCCCTAGGTTTAACTAGTCACACCTTGCTTTTTGTTTCCAAAGAAGCTCTTCATGGTGAAGAACATCCTCAAGCTCTTGACGGAGAGACAAATCGACATGGTTGAGATGAATGGAACCAAATAAATCCCTTTCCCTTGAATGTTAGCAATTCTTTTGAAGAGATCTCTCTTACGAGTGGTAATGTACCCATAGACGTGTTTATTCCAATCCTTGAGATCATGCGTGAATTTTCCAAGGGTCTCAGCCATATTTCAGAAAAAGTCCCATTTTTCTTTAAGAAAGCCCTCAAAATCAAGATGTTCAACCCAACCAGCTAAAAATCTAAAAGGTCTCCCCCGAGAGAGCGACTGACTTGAATTTAGAACCAAAAGAAGAGGAAGATGATCCGATTTAATCTTCGAGAGATGAGTAACCATGCAATCAGGAAAATTTCGTAACCAGGCTTCATTACCCAGAGCACGATCTAACCTTTCAAACAGAGACCCCCTATGCCAAGTAAAGGGAAGTCCTCTAAACCCTAAGTCGTGAAGTTCAGCAGAAGTAATAAAGTCACCAAAATGCGAGCACCTCCTTCCCCAAGAAAGGCCTCCGGATTTCTCCGAAGAGGATAGGATTGCATTAAAATCACCAATAGCAATCCAAGGGCTCTGACCACGAGGTATAGTATTCTTCAACTCACTCCAAAGAAGTTGGCGCCTCTGTCTATTAGGACTACCATAGAAAAAGGCCATATAAATTGGAAGCGAAGCAGATAATTGCCAAACTTGAGACAAAATGAATTGCGGATGGCTACGAATTATTTCAAGATGAACAGAATCCCGCCATCCTAACCAAATACCCCCTGAGAAACCAATTGCCTCCATACGGTGGGAAAATTGGAGACCTAACTTAGATATAATGTTGTCAGCCCTGTAACCATTAACTCTCAGTTTGAGCAAGCTAACAATGTCCAGTTTATACTCCGTGTTATATTCTCAGAAAATTCTAAGAAATTTATCGTTTGCACAAACCTGACAATTCCACTAAAAGATAGTGATATTCATTTTAAAAAAAATTAAAAGAAAGGGTATCATACCTGATTTTCAAGATCAATGTTGCGATCTGACTTTGAGTTTACACCATCAACCTCGACATTCGAAGTCACGCCTAGAACTTGAGGAGATAAAAGCTCCGCCATTGCCACTATAGACTCAGCTAGAGGAATGCGCGTATTTCCAGAAGATTTAAAAAAATTCCCTCTACCTCGTAGGGCGAAATAAGTCTTTTTAGTATTTCGACTACCACTTTCTCTACCACAATTTCTTCTCTTTTTGGGAACATTAGGCTTTAAATTCGGACTCAATTCCAGAAATTCCATAGATTTTGTTTTCGAGTTATCCTGCTGCATAGAATTAATATTTTAATCACAACTAATAGCAGAATGCTTACCTGGATCGAGAGTGTTTTCTAATATAGGTACTATAAAACCTTCGAATTCATCAAAAACAGGGTTGTAATGTGATTTAATTTTTTCCAGAACTCCAGCTTTATTGTTTTTCTGTATTTTAGTGTCCAATTTGGTCTAGTTAATAGCATCTCCCACAGAAACATTTTTAAATAAATTCTATTGTTTTGAACCTGTAATTTCAGAAATGCATAAATTAGAATTAGAGAAATTATCAAAAATTTCCCCATTTTTACCCACGTCACCTTCTGACCCCATAGGCCTTTTTTCTAAACTTTTATCCAAAGAAACTTTGAATTTTTGGCCCATAATATTATTCACATTATTGCCCAAAGATTCCTTCAAATCGGGCTCTTTAGAAAGACCCAAACCCTTGCTTTTCCTTTGGCCTGTAGTCATAAAAGAAGTGTTGACTCCTTTAATGCCCTTTGAAACTATATTCTTTGAATTTGCAATCGAAGCACCATTTAAAGAAATCCCTAGAAAACCTTCAGCCGACTGTCTAGCTTTAATGCTTGAATCCTGTCCCGATTTCATGACTAATTCATGCCCAGATTTTGTGGTTGGGTCTTCTCCCACTAATAGCTCCGCGAATCTGGACCCAGATGGTTGTTTAGCTTGCCTTACCGAGATCCCCGCTGTGGAACCTCTATTTCCTCACCGTGAAGCCTTCTTCTCTACCAACATCCATGGCCCAAATTCTGGCCCCTTCTCTTCGTTACCGGAGTTTGATTTTTCCCCATCTATGTTGTCCACCGGAGTATGGTCTGCCACGGTCGTTAGATCAACATGAGGCTTGTCTGTCTTGTTTGCTAGTCCCGTGTGATTTTGGCTTGACATAGTCGAATTACACATCTCCTTTACGTGACCATACTTACCGCAAGTGAAGCACATGGTTGGGAGGGCTTCATATTCAACACCTTGAGCAATTCCGTCAACAAGGACCTGCGATATCAACGGTCTATCAAGATTAAGATACACAGCTAACCTAACAAACTGACCTCTCGTTTGATTGTCAGTCTGTACATCCAGTTTAACCACCTTCCCAATGAGTCCCCTGATAGCTTCAAGGATCTTCTGTTTATAAAGATATCCCGGGAGATTAGGCAATCATATCCACGCTAGCACAACACTCAGGTAAGGTTGCAAGGGGCTGAAATGTTTAGTCCATGGTTGAACGGTCAGATACTAACCATAGACTATCCACGGACCCTGAGATAAAACTCTGTTGTAGTTAGTAGGATCCTGAAATTTCACTAAGAAATATCCATTAGCAATATCCATTATCTTAATAGGATTTGAAGGCTTCCAAAGGAAGATGATTCAATTATGAAGTGCATTGTGACCGATATTTTGTCCTAGAAGCTTAACAATGACAGTCAACTCCATTTCTTTGAACAGGATTTCCTTTACACGATCCAAAAAATCGATAGCAGGAATCCCATCAATGATTGACATATTGACATCCCCTTCAAGTAGTTCGAATTCATTCTCATTATCAGCACAAGGCCCATCACGAGCAGAATCGAAATCAGCACCATGGCCCCCCAGTAGTTTTTCTTTCCATGTCATACTTGGTTGTGGTTCGGGATCCACAGCCATAGAAGTCTCTTCCTCAACACTGATCTCTTTAAACCTTACTTTTTTGGTATTTCGATCATCGTCGGGGTGATCAACTCCCTCCCCACCGTTGTCGGAATTTTACAAAGTTGAGAGCATTTTTTTAATGTGTTGTTATTTTAAATCAAATATTTGAAGTACTAAAATTTATCAAAATTTTATTAATTGAATTTTATTTTTGTAAGCCAACCGAATAGACAGCTAGTAGACTAAATTTTACGATAGTTGTTATTTTTCCCCAACAAAATTTCCCCAATCCCCTATATTTTCCTCTAATCCCTAAATTTTCCCCAAATCAAAATCTCAACCCACCTGCCGCTGAAGACATCGACCTGACCACCTGCTGCATCTCCGTTGACTAACCCCTCTGCTGCGTCTCCGTCACTGTCGCTCTCCGCCGCCACAAGCAATCGGTAAATTTCACTCCTCTATCGTTGCTTATAAATTCATTTTGATTTCCATTCAATTTCACACTCTTCTTTAGAAAGCGTATTTTTACTCTCAACCTCTCCCACTTCTCCTAAAACCCTAGTTCTCAGACGCCACTAAAACCTTCGTCCTTTCACTTGTCTTTCATCATCCTCATCAATGGAATTCTAGGGTAACCCATTCTTTCTTTTACTTATCTCTCTTCGATTTTATGTTTATGTTTCTTTTATTTTTCAAAGCTTTGATTTTTTCTTTAAATTCCAATGAAATGATGCTAGCTTTCCCTTGGGTTTTATTTAAGCTTTTTTATTTCAATGGGAAGCTTGTTTTTGTGGCCGTGTTTGATTGGGTTTTGGGTTTACTATTGTCAACGCTAATAGCATCAGTTGTTGGTTTCATTATTTGAGATTTATTAGTATGATTTGGCACATGGTAATTATTTTGTCGTTGGATGGTAGCTTGTTGAAAATGATTATATGCAAATTATATGCTTCAGGTTGGAAACGATTTGCTTCTCTAACTTGATATTGTTATCTATTATTATTTGTCTAAAATCATCTGCTTTGTTGCCTTATGTTTTAGGCAACACTTGGTGAGTCAAAGAACAAAGCAGAGTCGGTTTTGACATAGTAAGACACTAAAGTAGATGGTTTATGCCTTCTCCCATCTTTCTATTTCTCTCTTTTGTTGTGTGCTTGGTTTCACATATGAATATTTGTAGGAATTTTTAAATATTTCTCTTCTATGTTCAAAAATTTAGCAGTTTATGATAATTGTTATGATTTAGGGTACGTTCAAATGCTTTACATCATGAGAATTGGAAGCCACAATAAACTGTTTGCATACTAAATTGATGATTAATTCTTGGTTATCTACTGAAATTTTGACTGATCAATTCTTGACTAGATTATGATGGTACTCCCTTAGGGGATTCTACCTCAAGATTTGCCTGAAGATTACATGTTTTGAGAAGATTTGGATCAATCTGATTGCAGGAATGGACAATTGATATGACAGGTCAGATATGTCCATAAAAAATAGAAAACTTTTGGAAGACTAAAAGAGTTTTCTTTGTTACCCCACAAGTTTTGGAGAAAGACATTCAATTTGGTGATTCTCTAAAGTAATTTTCATTGCATGTTATTGATGGATGGAAGATAACTCATAACTGAGTGACTGACTTATGAATTTTTTTTTACTTCTACCATTTAGCTTAAGGTCTTTCTGATATGTTCTTTTGCTGGATTTTTCTCATCAAGGAACTTGTTGCAGGCACATGTTTGTAAAAATACCTTGTGTGTTTAGTGATTGATGAGGCTCATCGAGCAATGGGAAATTATTCCTATTGTGTGGTAGTTCACGAGGTAGTTTCCACATTTCTTTTAGTCTTTCAAACTTTTATTTTTCCCTTTTATTTTGAGCATGCTTTTAGCTGCAACATTTATGGAGCAAGTTATTAAAGGTGCTAGTGTTACCCTAAATTTGTAGTTAATGCCAATGCAAGTGCATTTGAGAATATTAGCTTTGACTGCAACACCAGGATGTAAGTTACGATTGTCTTCTCATTGTGTTTTGAAATTGTCATTTAACCTTAATGCTTACATTGGTTGCTCTTATTCTGCAAAGTAGCCTGTTATTCAGCAAATAATTGATAACTTATATATATTAACCCTTGAGTATCGCCTAGCTATTTAGAATCGTCCTTTTTGTTTTTGTTTTTTATTTTGGCATTATCTTTACTCTACATTTTCAGTGCATTATCATTCATCATACTTTATATAATAGGTTAAGTTGGCAACTAAAATATCCATCCAAGTGTATCAAGTTGAACCCATTTGCAATCCAACGGTATTTCTTGTATGTATATGTGTGTTTATATATAATATAATAGGAGAGGGATCTATTATACTGTTGTAAAATTTAAATTTTTTTATATTTTTTTATAATTAATATTTTAATAATCTAGTCGTCATATTTTATATTTTATTTATATAGATTATGTGAGCTAATTTTGATGTAAATTAATTTTCTATTATTTATTTTATGTAAAAAAATTAACTGTTCAATAAATATTAATATATACATTTTTAAGATCGAAATGATATAATTATTAGATTAGTTTGAAAATTTACATGCATAACAAGTATAATTATATCGATAAATATAACGTGACAAACATATTATTATGTGTAATATCATTTAGCTTGTTTTTTTTTTTAACAATTAGTTTCACACAAGCTACTAGTTTCATATTAAGCTTTTATGTCACCCAAAGGAACTTGATTTCAATTTCCTGTTTGAACAGTTTATTGAGATATGAAGGGCTTGAAGTTGTTAATCCAAAGGAACTTGATAATCTTCTAAATGAAGAGGTATGCTGTTTCATATTATTTGTTATTTCCTATCTAGTGCACCTTTGAATTTGACATATTTTACTATAACAATTTGAGGTTGAATGAGGTCTGCAATTGGCTTACAACAAGGCTGGGGCTTAAGGGATAACGCTAAATATAGTAAAGAGTCAGGAAGCAATAATGGTGAAATGAAAGAAGACTGCATATGTTACAAGTAGGTAGTAAACAAAATGGATTGTTAGAGTATATCGTATACTTGGATCTGGAGATGTTTCACTACCTGAGGCTACCCTTGTAGAAATAAGACATCAGCAGAGTTTCTTGGAATTGAAGTTGCAATTTCAGACTGTATTAGCTGTTATGTAGTATAACATTAATATCAATGCCCATCGTCTTAGGAACTTTTTTATTTGTTTACTTTTGTACATTAGGTTGAATGTTGGTGGTATACATTTTGGCTAAATGTTAGTGTTTATGAAAATATATTAATATTGAAACAATAAAAAATAGAAAATAAATGCCTTAGACGTGTTGATTTCAACCTTTTTAAGATTGTCTTAAACGGGCCTATCTCAACCTTTTTTAGACAAGGTCTATCCCAGTCTTTTTAGGGTTGCTTTAGACGGGTTTATCCCAACCTTTTTTAAGGGTTGCCTTAGATAAGGTTTATCCCAACTTTTTTAAGGTTGCCTTAAACGAGTCTATCTTAACATTTTTTAAGAGTTGCCTTAGACAAGGTTTATCCCAACCTTTTTAAGGTTGCCTTAAATGAGTCTATCCCAACCTTTTTTAAGGGTTGCCTTAGAATGGTCTATCCGAACCTTTTTAAGGTTGTCTTAAACGGGTCTATCCCAACATTTTTCAGAGGTTGGCCTTGACTAGGCCTATCCCACCCTTAGTTAATGGTTGGCCTTGATTACCTTTCACAACCCTTCAATAAGGGTTGGCTTATGTTGACTTATGCCAACGCTTTTTCAAAAGCGTCACGAAGCCTATGCCAACTGTACTATAGACAACTTTTTAGAAGCATCTGTCAAAGAGTCGCGAAACCTATGCCAACCTTTTTTGCTTCGCCTTAGGTTTAAAAAAGTGTTGCAGTAGGGTTGTTTTGTTGTAGTGTTACTCACTTGATAAGTTAGTTGAATTGTATATTTCAGAGATTGTGAGATTGCACGGAGTGCCTATGTCTATTATTTCGAATAGAGATCCGAGATTCACTTCGAGATTTTGGAAAAAGTTACAAAAGGCTTTGGGTATAAAGCTAAACTTTAGTACCGCATTTCACCCGCAAATCGACAATCAGTCTAAAAGGACAATTCAGGTACTCGAAGATATGCTCCGATGTTGTGTTCTAGAATTCGAGGGTAGTTGGGAAAAATATCTGTCATTGGTCGAATTTGCGTATAATAACAGCTTTCAGTCGAGTATCAAGATGGCGCCTTATGAGGCATTATATGGCCCCAAGTGTCGAACACCTTTGTATTGGACCGAGCTTAGTGAGAAATAGATTCACAGAGTTGACTTAGTTAGAGAAACTGAAGAAAAAGTGAAGGTGATTCGTGATTACTTGAAAGCCGCTTCAGATCGACAAAAGTCGTATGCAGATTTGAAAAGAAAAGAGATTGAGTTTCAAGTTGGTGATAAAGTATCTTTGAAAGTATCTCCGTGGAAGAAGATTCTGAGATTTGGTCGTAAAGGCAAGTTGAGTCCACGTTTCATTGGGCCGTATGAAGTTATTGAAAGAATAGGGCCAGTGACATATCGGTTAGCCTTAGTGACAGAGTTAAAAAGAATTCATAATGTGTTTCATGTGTCGATGTTACGACAATATCGTTCCGATCCTTTACATGTGATCTCTCCAACAGAAATTGAGATTCGACCGGATATGACGTATGGTGAAGAACTGATCAAGATCTTAGCTTGGGAAGTTAAACAGTTGAGAAATAAAAGTATAGCCCTAGTGAAAGTTTTATGGAAACGACATGGGGTTGAAGAGGCTACGTGGGAACCCGAGGAGGCTATGAGAAAACAGTACCCAAACCTATTTTTTGGTAAGATTTTTAAGGACGAAAATCCCTAAAGGGGGGAGAATTGTAACAACCCGATTTATGGCCTAGTCGGAACAGTGGTTTCGGGACCACAAGTCTGACATAGAAAAATTCATTTTTATTATATTTTTATGGTCTACATTTTACGGAATAATTTCGTGAAAATTTCGTTCGAAAATTTTGACGTTTGAGCACTTAATTTAGTTGAAAGGACTAAATTGTAATAAGTGCAAAAGTTGAGTTCTACATGTTAAAGGTGTCCAATTGCTATGGGATTTTAAATTAGAGGTCCTTATATGATAATTAGACCATTTTTTAAGTTAGTGGACAAAAATAGAAATGAGGTAAGAGAATTTTAGTGATTTGGGAAAAGGGCATTTTGGTCATTTAGTTAATAAAAGAATAAAAATGAAAAATAAAGCCAAAATTTGCTCATCTTTCTTCAACCTTGGTTGAAACTTGGAAGAACACCATAGCTAAGGTTTTTTCATCTTTCAAGCTTGATTATAAGTACATCCTATCCCCGTTTTTAATGCTCTTTATGTTTTTGAAGTCGTATTCATCTGATCTTTCTATTTCTACCATTGTTTTTGAAGTAGGGTTCATGTTTAAAATTTTACCCATGTATGACATGCATGTGTTTTGATGTTTAATGGTATAAAATGAAAGTTTGATGTGTAATAAACAACTTTTACTAAGTGATTTTTTATGGAAATACATAAAAGGACCTACTTGTAAAAAGTTATAAAATGTGTAGTAAAGATGTGATTTGATGAATAATGTGGGCTAATATGAGTATGTATATAGTTTGGCTAGGCTTGGGTAACAATGAAATTGAATAGATTTCATTTGACGAGCCTAGGGACTAAAATGTAAATATGTCAAAGTTTAGGGGTAAAAATGTAATTTTTCATAATGTAAGTTTTGGACTGAATTGAGTAATGTGATTAATAAATTATCTAAATTTTCTATTATAGATAAAGATAAACGAGGTTCAGACCTAGATCGGAGGAAAAATAAAGTATTTGACGATTAAGTCCATTTCCTACTATTTTTGTACCGAGGTAAGTTCTTACGTAAATAATGCATTGCTTTAATTATATTTTAAATGCTTTACTATTTTATGAATTATGATTGACTATTGATCATGTTCGACAAAGTTACGACAAGCGTGAAATCCCGATTGAATCTTAGGAATAGATAGGATACAAATGTCATGACATTAGGGTTACCTAGACTATGTGTAAGACCATTCTGGGATATGGCATCATTATGAGATTTCGTGTAAGACCATATATGGGATATGGCATGGATATGAGATGTCGTGTAATACCATAGTTGGGCAATTGACATCAAAACGAGATCCCATATAAGACCATATCTGGGATATGGCATTGGTGTGGCACTATGTGCGCGAGATACCTGAGTATCCTTTAGTATTCCAAGTGGTTTAACGGGAAATTCAACGAGAATGTCAAATTTGTGAAAGACTATGGTATGTTGTAAATTGGTACAGGTATGTACATAAAACTCATGCTTAATGAGCTCAATATGTGAGGAATCCCTCGGTAAAGTTGTGATTGAGTAAGTTTGATTATGAGATTTAAAATGACATTTATGTTAATTTAATTCAAGTTAATTCTATGTTAAATGTGAGTTTATAATGCTTATTATTTGCATGGGAAATTACTAAGCTATATAGCTTACTCCCTTTTCTTTTCCCTTGTCTTATAGTGTCACCAAGCTAGCTCGGGGATCGGATATTGTTAGAGATCCAGACACATTATCAACTTATTATTTTGGGTACCAATGATTTTAACATTTTGAGTTATGGCATGTATAGGGACTTGGTTATTTTGTTATGTGTCATAATTGATTTGGCCTAATGTGTTGTCCTATATTGGTTGATAATTCATTTTGTAAATGGCCATATGAAATTGGCTAATATTGGTTTAAGTATTTATGCATATGATGAGGTTTTCATGGATGTGGAAGTTTGCATGATTGAAGTTGATAAGTATGTGATGTTTGTATGTGGTAAATGGTAGCATGTGAATGATGTGTGGATGTCTTGATTATGGCTGAATTGGTTGAATATAATTGCTTGGATTGGTGTTATGTCTTGTTGTGTAAGTGTATGCATGGAGGGGTGACAAACTGGCTTGGTAAATAGCCTTGTTTTTGTCCACACGGGTAGACACAAGTGCATGTGTCTAGGTCGTGTGTGACACACGGCTTGGCCCATGGGCGTGTGTTCCGGCCGTGTGTCCCTTGCACCTTAATTGTTACAAAAGAATGCTCGACTGAGCACACGAGCGGCTGCTGGTGTGTGTCTCGGGCAAGTATGGATGACACGGCCTTAGGCACAGGCGTGTGCCCTGGGCGTGTCAAGTCTGCACTTATGAAAAATTATGAAAATTAAATCGACCACACGGCCTAAGCACACGGGCGTGTGCCTTGGCCGTGTGACTTCAATTTGTTCATGGGTGACAAATAGAGAGTTCAACGAGTTCGGGACACGGGCGTGTGTGACCACACAGCCTACCCACACGGGCGTGTCTCAAGCCATACGGACGTATGGCCCTTAAAACATGAAAAATTTTCTAAGCGTTGTGAAATTTTCCAAAGTTCTCGGTTTAGTCCTGAACCGCTTCCAATGCATGTTTTGGGCCTCGTAGGTTCGTTGTAGGGACAATATGAATGTTTATGAAAATTTTTAAATTTGGATGGAAATTTACGTTTCAATTTTGTATGTTTGCTTAAGTTTAAGTCCGGTAATGCCTCGTACCCTGTTCCGGCGTCGAATACGGGTAAGGGGTGTTACATATATCTAATCTGGGAGTTTAACTGCAACTCTGGTGGCATTGTCCACAATTATCTATTGGTGTGTTTTTGGATGGATGAGTCCTGGAGAACTCTAATATCGTTGTAGCGGAGTTGGGTAGGAAGTTTTTTTGAAAATAATTCATTCTGTTTTCTGAAAATATTGCATCGGCATTATCATGCATGCACAAAGTTTGTAATTCGAGTTTGCTAAAATTCTCTGTGACATTTTGAATTGTTTATTGTCCTATTTGTGTTTCTGTTTAAGTTTAGTTACACACTAAACTTATAGCTCACCCCGCTCCATTTCACCATTTCAAGTAATTGATAAGATTAGGATTGGGCGGTGTTTAGGAACTCGGATTGGCCATCTCACATAAATGGTTTGATTAGTTAATAATTGAACTTTTCCAAACTTTTGGTTTTGGTTTAATTTTCGGATTTAATTTTGGTTTTGGTTTTTGGGTTGATTTTTATTTTTCAACTAAAGATTTCCATATGATTTTTGTTAATTAAAAATAAATGTTTGGTTTACAAAAATTAAACAAGCTAAGGATTTTCCACTGAAAGTTTCAAATAAGTTTTACAAAAATTCATAACGAATGTTTTAGAATATGCCCAATTGGCAAGCTATACGTTTTCACTTATCGAGATCACGATTTTCGAATCAACTACTCTGAAATTTCCGCTGCAAATCTAAGTATCAAATTAAGGTGAAATAAAAAAACTCTACGAGTGATTTCATAAATAACTTGTAAGTGTTTTGCCGAAAATAATTTTTTCAGGACTTACGATTTCTAAAGCTAGATTTAAATTTCTAAGTTTTTAAACAAACTAATGTAATTCCTCTAGATTCAACCATAACATCTAGGCCAGATTTGGAGTATTACAGATTTAGTCTTTATACTTAAAAAGTTAAAAATTAAGCTATTTTATTTTTCTAATTTAAAATTCCCACTCCAACCATTAACTTTGTTAATTTTTTTGTCAAAATTTATCAACTTGACATATTAATTAGGTTGTTCTCAGATGACAAGGTTGTTCTCAGATGACATTGTATATGATTAACAGAAAATAAATATGGTATGTTAACAAATTTCGATAGAAACTAATTGGATTACGATTTTCAATTTGAAAAAGTAAGAGGATTAGATTTTTAACTTTTAAAATATAGGAGCTAAATCTAAAATTCTATAGAAATACATGGACTAATAGCATATTTTAACCAAATAATTTTGAATATATTATCATTAAATAAATGATTAATTCATGATTTGGCTCCTGAAGTATACCATTTTCTCACTTTGGCACAAACTTATTTTTTCAATTTGGTACCTAAAGTATTTATCCGTTATAGTTTTTAGTCCAATTTCTTAACACTGATTAAAAAAAATTCAACCACATAATTCATGCCATATGTCTTTAACTTCCACACAAAATAAATTTCTTAAAATTCATATTTTAAATAAAAATATATTTTGGCAAAAAATTTAAAAGAAAAACATCAATTCTCCTCTAAACTCATCCCTCACTACTAGGGGTGTTCAAATTTCGGTTAAAATTAAATTAATTAGTTAAACCGATCTAACTCGGTTAATCAGTCGATTAACTGATCTAATTTGATCAGAGGTCGGTTATTGATATTTTAGAAGTTCGATTATCGATTAATTCGGTTCAAAATCGGGTAATTAACCAAATTAACCAAACTTAATAATTAACAATATAAATTATATGTAGTTTTAATTCGGTTAATTTGGTCAAATGAATATTATGAATTTATTTATTTTTAATATGTTTTATACATGTTTAACTAAAAAAATAAAAACAGATAAATTTCAGTTAATTTGATTAACTGAAGAAATTAACCGAAATATTTTGGTTCAGTTAACGATTAAAGGAGTAAAAAGTTCAATTAATTTGGTTAATACTATTTTGGTTTGGTTAACCGTTTGAACACCCCTACTCACCACCGATGTTGATCACCAAGACTTAGATCGTCTGACTTGCCAAACATAGTCGCATGCCAGTTGTCCCACCTGCGCAACACCGTTTCACACCGTTGCCACTTACACGACTTGTAACACCCCTTACCCGTACCCGAGACTGGGACCGAATATGAGGCGTTACCGAATAAGTACTTGAAAATTTTTAGGAAGTACGGGTTATAAAATTTCATTCCAAAATAAAATAAATCAAATTGCATCATAATTTCCCTATTGTAGGCCTACGAGGCCCTAAACACCCATTGAGAACGATTCAAGACTAAATCGAGAACTTACGAAAGTTCATGAAAAATTTTCTAAGTAAAACCTCACACGCCCGTGTGGAAGTAATGCACACGCCCGTGTGGAAGTAATGCACACGCCCGTGTCCTTTACCTCTGTTGAATTCATGTAAATTATTTTTTTCAATTTGAACCTACAAGGGTTTTCACACGGTTGAGACACAAGCCCGTGTGGTCACCCGTGTCCAAAAACTTGAGCATTCTATTTATGACGTCAGCATGCATTTAGGGGCACACGGCCAAGACACACACCCGTGTGTCTAGCCCGTGCTCGAAACTGACTTAAAATTTTAGGTGCAGGGGACACACAACCATGCCACACACCCATGCGGGTAATCCGTGTGTCACACACGGCCTAGACACACGCCCGTGTGTCTACCCTTGTGGGCATTGTAAGGATATTTTCCAAGCCTTTGGTCACCCTCTATCAATCAATCACACTTATAGGTTACCTTAATACATAATAAGGCCAGATTTTACGCTTACATATAACCTTGATAAACCTCATTGCATGCAAACCTCATATCATCGATTTTATACATGCTAGGTTAATTTCCTTTTTGTATTAAGGATTTCTATGTCTCATTGACACATTTAAGATTGGCTCATTATTATAACTCATTGCCAATTATAGCCAAGCCATCCCATGTAAACATAAACATGCATAGACTTGTAGGTCATAGCCTACTTCAAAATAAGCCAATTCTCATGGCCAAATACAAGAAGATATATAAACTTTTACAAGCCTTCATATGGGCAATTCAAATGACACATATCACAAAATGAACCAAAGTCTTATACATGCCATTGAACAAAATAAAAGCATCTTTATACCAAAGCTGGACTAGTTGATAGTGTGTTGACTCTCCAACCGTCTTCCAATCTTTACGAGTCCTCGAGCAATGTAAGACAGGGAAAAGAGAGGGGTAAGCATTTACATGCTTAGTAAGCCCGAATAACTGGAAAGTGAACTTACCAAGTAATTAGTATACAACCATATTAGGCAATAAAAATCAATAAGCATGAAATGGTTTCCCTATCACATACACTCAACCATCAAGTTAATCACATAGTAATACATCATGTAAATTGGTCTTAGATGAGCTCATCATTCATCCTTTTCTTTATACATATGTCACATGTTAATCCCGTTGAGTTTCTAGAAAATCTCGATGGATTATCCATTATCCGCCAAGTCATCAGAGCGATCATCTCATGCATGCACTCCCGTGAACCTCACATCCTACGGCAGGATTACCAGTCCAGGCTAAATCTCCCGTGATATAACTCATAAGGTGATGTCGGGATTACCAGTCCAGGCTAAATCCCTTATAGCGACAAACACCCTTAATGAGCTCGGATCTGAATTACCAGTCTAGGCTAAATTCAGACTCTAATCGGATTACCCGTCCGGGCTAAATCCTCCGTGTACACATGTTCTTTGGGAGGCTCTATCACTCAAGGAACACTCGTCTGGGCTAGATCCTTTCTGTATTTGAGATCAACGGATTACCCGTCTGGGCTAAATCCTCTGCAACACATGCAGGATCTCAATCAACATGTAAATCACGGTTCATCCACCGAACTTCCCTTTTTAATCTCAACCGGGAATATTTATCAATGTGTCATTATTAAAGATACATTTTATAGGTTTTCATACCATCATCAAATGTAATTATCATACCTTCATAAATCATGAAAATAAACATATTTTGAGTTTACTTTAAGTTATTCGAACTTACCTGGTATTCGTCTCTGTATAGTGTTTCGGTTATTCCGAAACCTTTCGTTTTCCTCAATCGACCTCCAAAATTTGTTCCTCAGGGTCGATAATAGTAAAAATAAATTATTAACACCTCACATTATACTTTTCAAGTCTAAATTTCAACCGGGTCCAAATGACCGTTTTGCCCTTAACCTTTCATATTTTTACGATTTAGTCCTTAGGCTCGTATAATGAAATGTGTGCAATTTCTACCTTATCCAAGCCTAGACAAATGTTCTTCCCTCTTTTGGTAGCCCATATTTTTCCATTATTTCTCATTTCTACCCCATATTTTACACCTTTTGCAAAAGGTCTTTTTTAGGTTTTTTTCATGAAAATCACTTAGGAAAAGATGTTTAACTCACATCCAACTTTCATATTCTTCCATAAACCATCAAAATACAAGTAACTCATGCATGGGTAAATTTCTAAACAAGAACCCTAGCATGAAATATGGGTACAAATAGAGAAAGTAAGCTACCGGGATTTCAAAAATACGAAGAACATTAAAAACGGGGCTTGGGAGCACTTACTATTGAGCTTGAAAAAGTTGAAAACCCTAGCTATGGAGACCCTTGGAGTTTTGGCAGCATGAAGAAGAAAATAAGCTGATTTTGGCTTGATTTTTCCCATTTTATTTCATTAAAATGCCAAATGACCAAAATGCCCTTAAGCCTTTTCTTTAAAATTTCATCCATACAAGCCCATTTTTGTCCAAAAACTTAGAAATTGGTCAAATTGCTCTTCAAAACCTTCTAATTAATAATATAAATCAAATTCATAGAAATTGCTTCTAAAATCCAAGTTTTGCAATTTATTCAATTTGGTCCTTATTTTCTAATTGGACATCTTACTCATAGAATTTCTTCATGAAACTTTAACACATGCATAGTCTCATATTCTATACCTCATAATAATCATAAAATAAATATTTCAATGTCAGATTTATGGCCCCAAAACCACTGTTTCGACTAGGCCTTATTTCGGGATATTACACGACTCCTTTGCCCCAAGCCTTAGATCATTCACACGACTCTATTGCCATTCGTGCGACTTTTGCTATATCCTATTTTTTGCTACTTACTTCTTTCTGTACCGAATTGGAGGGTGTTATTAGCAAATTTTGGTGGAAGCGTCATGGTGGTCAATGTGGTATTCTTTGGGGTGCTTGGTCTAAGTTGTGTAAGTCAAAAGATTCTGGTGGTTTGGGCTTTCGAAATTTCGCACAATTTAATGTTGCTCTGTTGGTGAAACAATTCTGGCATTTAATTAATTATCCTAATTCTTTGTTTGCCCGAGTTATTCAAGCGAAATATTATCCGATATGTGATTTTATGCATGCTAATTTAAGAACTTACCCTTTTTACCTATGGAAGAGCATTTGGGCTGCGAAGGGTTTGCTTCACTCGAGGCTAAGTTGGTGTGTGGGTATGGGCTCTCGTATTCCGGTGTGGGATAATGTCTAGATTCTTGGCCTGCCTGAGCGCCATTTGCGACATCATGGGGTTAGTCAATCTAATTTGCATGTGTCTGAATTTATTAATCAGTCCACTAGACAATGGGATGAGCGACTGCTTAATGATGTCTTAAGAGCCACAGTTGCGAATCTAGTCTTCTGCATTCCCCTTTCTTAGTAAGCTCATGATAATATTTTGGTATAGGGGAAGGATGGCTCAAAGGTGTACTCGGTATGGAGGGACTATCATCTTCTTTAGGATTCAGACTCTACAACTATTCCTAACTCTTACAGACTTGTGTACAACAAATTATGAAAAGTACAACTACCAGGAAAAATTAAAATCACAGCTTGGTAAATTTTTAATTATTACATCCCTAGCTATTAAAATTTATACAGCGGGCATTTACGACCTTCTACTCTATGTCCTTAGTGCCTCATCTCGCTTGAAACTCTTAAGCACATATGTCGTGAATGCCTTTCTGTTGCTGGGGTTTGGAACGGCCTGCAAATCACATGGCCATTTGATTTCATTGAAGTATCTTTCCAAGACTGGTTTTATTTTCTTATGGTTATTTCTAACCCTACTATTTCTAGGCAAATTGTGTGTGCTCTTTGGTATATTTGGCATGTTCGGAATCAATGTATACATGCAAATGCTATTTTTCAATTGCAAGAAATTTTTTGGAAGGTCCTCTGCTATCTCTGGGAACTGGATGTGGTGTAAGATATGTTATTTGGTCAGATTCTTGGGGCTGAGTATTGGCGACCTCCGGAAGGCACAATGCTGAAGGTGAACTTTCATGCTGCTTTTAATGTGCATTCCATACAATCGTGCACAGGACTGATGTTTAGGGACAGATTGGGCAGAGTTATTGGATCCTATTTAGTGCTTACAGTGCATGTTCCTTCGGCTTTTATTGCTGAGGCTGTAGCATGTCTTCATGTCGTTCGGTTGGCTGTGGATCTCAAATTATATGATGTGATTTTTTATGGAGATTCACTCACCATTATGCGTCTCGTCGTTCGCCCATGTCATTTTTTTTACTTTAAAAATATATTTTTTTTGTTTTTGTAAAGATGAAGAAAGAAATAATCTCTGCATGACATCTCAACTATCAGAGCACTTATTCAGGTTGTGAAGACGATGACTCATTCATTTTGTTGCTGCTTGTTTGTTCATGCCTCCCGTGAAGGTAATTCTTTCGTTCATATTCTGGCTACGACGGGGCTGTGCAGTGGTGTCTGTTCTTCTTTGAGCAGAGTCATCCCTAGTTTTGCTTATCTTACAGTGGAACATGAACTTCCAACTTTTAGGATTGACTGGAATAGCTAACTAAGACGATTCTGCACAATTGGGGCTCTTTGGTTGGCTTAGGTAGAGGGACTAAATGAGGCTTGCTGGTTCGGCTACAGTTGGGTTTGGTTGGTTGCCTCTGAGGGGATCTCTCGCTCTAGGCACCGTGGGGTTGTCTGCGATTCACTGCCACTACCGTTGGTCACCTCCTTCTCCCTACTTTAGTTGATCGGCTATTACGGGCTAGAAAATTAAGCAAGAAATGGGAGAATAAAAAAGAGTTAGTTATAAACAATTAGTTCATTTAAGTAAAATGGGGAGTTTTAATCCTAAAAATAAAATAGCAAAACGAGACGTAGGGCTTTAGTTAAACGGTGCATTTGATTATAATAGAAAATTGCCACATTATTTTTCTTGTTATTTTTCCTTTTTAAGCATGAGTTGTATGGGGAAACAGTTATGAAAATATACTGAAGGAAAAATTCAAAATTCTTATTTTTTCTCTATTCTTCTTCTCACTTAAATTTCTTTTACTTCAAATTTGAGACCGCAACAAAGGTATCAGAGCTTTTACGGTCCCTCAGATGGCTGGTGACGGTGTTTCAACACGACTGCAAAAGAAGGTTGGCAGCACGCAACAGGAAATCTCTAAAATACAAGAGGAGATAGTTTGTTTAGAGGCCAAGATGAAGACTAATTTCCAGGAGTTTAAGGATGAGATTCGTGGGGACTTATAGGCTTTGCTAGGTCAGTATTTCAGACCTCCACAAAATAGACCTCTAGCAAACGGGACCACGGACAAAGGGAAGGGAGTTTTAGGAGTTCCACCTAAGTTTCCTCCAAAAGATACACAGGTACCACATGTTCAAGTTGGACCAAATTTGGCTGATGCGAGTAGCGTGCATCTGAGGAATTAGTCACATGTGGGAGGCGTCTAAGAAGACAAGTAGACTCGAATGTCCCATGTTTGATGGTAGTGATTTTCGGGGATGGTAGACCAAATTGGAACAATATTTTGAGGCTAAGGGAACACCAGAATCTAGCAAGGTTCGCATAGTGATGTTGAATCTAAAGGGTCAAGCGCTGGAATCGCACCATTTTTATTTCCAACGAAATAGAGGTCTTTAGATGTTATCCTGGCCAACTTACATGAAAAGTCTGCAAGACCGTTTTGGATTTGGGTAATTTGGGAATCCTATGAAAAAGCTATTAAATCTGAAGCAACAAGGTACAGTAGAACAGTATCAGGATATGTTTGTTGGCCTATTGAATCAATTGCATCTTCCTGAACCATATGCCCTTAGCATTTTCCTTAGTATTTTGAAAACTAAAATTGGTCATTACCTTGATTTGTTCGAGCCTTCTACCTTGATGGAGGCTTTTCAGCTAGCTAAGAGGATTGAGGTGCTCTTATCTTGCTCGGCAAAAAAGTCTTCAACATTTGTGATTAGTTCGCCTAGATCTCTACTCAACCCTTCTATTATATCGAGATATTCTTCAGCTCCTACAAGGGCTGTTTCGGCTTCACAGTCTGCGAGTAGTGCACCAGTCAATAACTCGGGTTCTCAGTCTATTTCACCAGCATTAATGGCGGAACGAAGACAAAAGGGCCTATGTTTTTATTGTGGAGCCAAATATCATGTGGGACACAAATATGTAAAGTCTCAACTATATCAATTTTTGTTGGAACCTCTTTTCGATAGTGAAGTAGAGGAATTCCAAGAATGTTCTGATAAACTTGAGGAGAGTGGTTCAGAAGAGGAGTCATCTAAATCCCCTGTGATTTCACTACATGCACTCACTGGTTTATAAGGGCATAATACTATGAGGGTGGTTGCTCGAGTAGGATCCAGTTGGGCCATCATTTTGGTAGATTCAGGTAGTACACATAATTTCATTAACGCAAGGTTGGTCAGTAGATTATCGTTACCAGTATTAAACCAAGGGCAGCTGAAGGTTTCGGTAGTAAATGAGAGCTGCCTATTTACTAGGGGACTGTACCAAGGAGTTTTATGGACAGTTCAAAACTACCAGTTTAAAACAGATTTTATAGTTTTGCCTCTGAAGGGTTGTGACATGGTATTGGGGGTCCAATGGTTATTATCCTTGGGAGATATTGTTTGGAACTTTAGCTTTTTAACCATGTAATTTATGGTTCAGGGTAAACCATGTATTATTCATGGTATTGTTCCTGGTTCATTAGCAGCAGAAAATAGTGGGTCGAATTCAAGATGCTTTGTGGTTGTGGGGTAAGCTTTGGGACCTTGTACAGTAGTAATGAGCTCACCTGATCAAGTGACACTCTCGACTATGGGAGTTAATGAGTTTGAAGGTCAACTTCAAGGGTTACTGGCAGATTTTGATGACAATTTTCAAGTACGAAAAGGGTTACCACCACCCCCGTTACAAGATCATAGAATTCCTTTAAAGAATAAAGGAGTTGTGATTAAAATGCGACCCAACAGATATCCAGCTATCCAAAAGGGTGAAACGAAAAAATTGATTCAAGAGATGCTCCAAGATGGGATAATTAGAGATAGCATTAGTTCTTTTACTTCCCCTATAGTGATGGTCAAAAAGAAATATGGAAGCTGGAGGTTGTGTGTCGATTACAGACAATTAAATCAGTATACAATTAAGGATAAGTTCCTCATTCCCATAATTGAGGAGTTGTTGGACGAGTTAGGAGAAGCTAGGGTGTTTTCCAAACTAGATTTGAGGTGCGGATATCATCAAATTTGAATGTGGGAACCCGATGTGCATAAAACAGTATTTCGGACACAAGGGGAACTATGAGTTCCTCGTGATGCCTTTTGGCCTCACTAATGCCCCCTCTAGCTTTCAAGCTCTTATTAACTCTGTATTTAAGCCATTATTGAGGAAGTTTGTGCTAGTATTCTTCGATGACATACTGGTGTACTCAAGGCCTTGGTCCGAGCATTTGCAACATTTGAGGGCAGTTTTTCTCATCTTAAGGGAACAACAATTGTATGCTAAAAAGACTAAATGTTGTTTTGGCACCTCTCAAATTGAGTTCCTGGGACATGTGTTACATGCGGGAACGATCTTTATGGATAAAACTAAGGTTGGCCGAATATCTTCATGGCCAACTCCTCGATCAGTGAAAGAGTTGAGAAGCTTTCTTGGACTCTCTGGTTATTACAGGAGATTTATAAAAAATTATGGAGTTTTGGCTAAGCCGCTTACAAATTTGTTGAAAAATAATGGTTCGGGTTGGTCGAATCAAGCAATTGTGGCCTTTCAAGCATTGAAAGGAGTCTTATGTGCAACACCTGTCCTGGTGTTACCTAACTTCTAGCTTGAATTCACAGTGGATACGAATGCAAGTGGGTTTGCAATTGGTTCAGTGTTACAACCACAAGGGAGACCGGTGGCTTTCTTTAGCAAAGCTTTACGTGTGCGACATCAGGCTCTATCAATTTATGAAAAGGAGATGCTTGCAGTTTTATTAGTTGTTAGAAAGTGGCATGCTTACATGGTGGGGAGGCATTTCAAAATTCGAACTGATCACCAAAGTCTGCGATTTTTGTCTGATCAAGTAGCTATCACTCCATTCCAGTAGCGTTGGGTAGCTAAAATGCTAGGCTATGATTTTGAGGTCTCCTATAGAAAAAGTATCAACAACAAGGTGGCTGATGCTCTTTCTCGACAAACTCAGTTGGAGCAATGTCAGTACTTTCAACTATCAGCTAGTTATGTCATTTCGGGGCTCTTAGAGCAGGTGCAACAGTTTTATGAAGCAGAAGACAAGTTGAAAAAAATCATACAAGATATTCAGTAGCATCAATCTCAAGAACCAAAGCATTCGTAGGATGGCTAGTTTTTGCGAAGGAAGGGAAAAATTGTTGTGGGGAAAATTCTGCAGTTGAGACAAGAGCTGTTTCATCATTTTCATGCTAGTGCGGTTGGAGGTCACTCAGGTGTGCATGTTACCAGGAAGCGTTTAGCTAGCTTGCTATATTGGAAGGGCTTGGTCTGTCAGAAATGCAAGAGTGAGACAGTAGCATCTTCTGGGCTCCTTTAGCCATTACCTGTACCTGATAGAACTTGGTCTGTTGTCAGCTTGGACTTTATTGAAGGATTGTCGAATTCAAGCAGGAAAAAACTCTATTTTAGTTGTGTGGACCATTTAACTAAATATGGTCATTTTTTGGCTCTATCTCATCCATATATAGCTAAAGATGTGGCACAAGAGTACCTGAATCATGTTTATAAGCTTCATGTTATGTTTGATTCAATTATATCAGACAGAGACAAAATTTTTGCTAGTAGGTTCTGGCAAGAGTTATTTCGACGAGCTGGTACCTGACTTCTTTTATCCACAGCTTATCACCCTCAAACGGATGGTCAAACAGAGGTATTGAATCGATGCCTTGAGAATTATCTGAGATGCATGACTGGTGAAACACTTGCAAATTGGTTCTATTGGTTACCTCTCGCCGAGTGGTGGTACAATTCATCTTTCCACTTTTTGATTCAGCTTACTCCATATAAAGCTTTGTATGGACAGTCTCCACCTCTACACATGCCCTATTTAGTAGGAGCTTTTTCAGTAGCAGTGGTAGACAGAAGTTTGCAAGCTAGGGAGGCGGCGAGGAAGCTATTGCAGTTCTATCTCAAAAAGGCTCAGACTCGTATGAAGCAGTTCGCAGACAAACATCGATCAGAGAAGAGTTTCCAAGTTGGTGATTTAGTATACTTGCGACTGCAACCTTATAGGCAGTAGACGGTTAGGAAGGTCCTTAATCAAAAATTGTCTCCTAAATATTATGGACCTTTTCTTGTGATCAAAAAAGTGGGGGAAGTGACATACACTCTACAACTATCTCCGGGCTCTCGTATTCATCCAACCTTTCATGTTTCTCAGTTGAAGAAACATATAGGCTCAACACCTACTCAGGCATGGTGCATTGCAGAAAGAACCAGTCTGAATTGTGGGCAAGAGGATAGTTAAAAAGGGAAACCAAGCTGTTACTGAAGTGATAGTTGAATGGGTTGACTCCTTTTCTAAATATGCAACATGGGAATCTCTAAGCCTGCTTCAAACCAAATTTCCTCATTTTCATCCTTCAAGACAAGGATCTTTTCCTTGGGAGGCAATATTTGTTATGGGCTAGAAAATTAAGAAATGGGAGAATAAAAAGGAGTTAGTTATAAACAGTTAGTTCATTTAAGTAAAACAGGGAGTTTTAATCCTAAGAATAAAACAACAAAACAGGACATAAGGCTTTAGTTAAACGGTACGTTTGATTATAGAGAAAATTGCCACGTCGTTTTTCTTGTTATTTTTCCTTTTTAAGCATGAATTGTATGGGGAATCAGTTATGAAAATATACTGAAGGAAAAATTTAGAATTCTTCTCTTTTCTCTATTCTTCTTCTCTCTTAATTTCTTCTACTTTGAATTTGAGACGGCAACATGGGCAAGCTTGGCGTTGCATCTTTTGGCTTTGGCTGCTGCGAACCATGGATTCTGTTGTTGACAGCTCCTTCGAGGGTTTGTTTTGTTTTTCTTTTGGCGGGAAGTTGCTTGAACTGGATTTGTCTTTGTTTGTTTTTGTTTTTTCGTTTTGGGCTTCGCCCAGGTGTATGTTTGCTTTGTTTTGGATTTCTGCTTGTCTTTTTTTGCCCATAAATGACCCAGTTTCCATAATTGGAAAAGAATTTTGAGTAGAGGGTCCGGCCATATACCCCTGTCAAGCCCATAAAAATTTGGAAAGTTGAATTAAGGGTAAAAAAGGAATTTAGCGCTGTCAAAAGAATCCACCAATGTAAGAGCCGCGCCACTGCGGCGGCCAATTCCCCCAAAATTCAATTTAAATGTTCCCCGTTTCTCTTGAATCAATCAATTATCCAACCGTTTTTGTTTGCAGATAAAGTGGAAAAGAAAAAGAATGCAGATCCAGGTAAAGTGTAGTTGTGGGGCAGAGAAGTGCCCTGAATGGGCAATTATCGAATTGCAAGGCGTGGTTGAAGTGCAGCCTTCTTTCCAGCATTCTCTCCAAAACCTCCAAATCGGACTGCTTTGCCGCCCTTCTTTCCAGGTTTTTTTTTTCTGCTTTTTCTTTTAGATTATTACACTGATACCCCCCATTACACTTTCATGTTAGCTAAATCTGCAGGAGAATTACACTTTCACGGTCGGCTATCATGAATTAACAGGGTCCAAAGTGGCCCTTAAGAAGCCCATGGTGGTTCTCAAGAAAATTAAGTACATGGACGTGGAGCAGCAAATTGATGAGGCTACTTCTTCTTCATCATGCGTAGAGCTCGATGTTGTCGGAGTTATTCGCCACAAGATTTTGTTCAAGACCAGGCCCACGGCCTTGATCTCTGGTTAGCTTTACCTAATCATTTCTAAAAATAAAATAAAATAAAATAAAATAAAAACTTTTTTTTTCCTCTTGAAGTTGCTAACATAGGCAAAACCTTATCAAGCTTGTATATTTCTGATATTTTTTTGTTGTTTTGAACAGGACCACAACCCACTGTTAAGGAAAAGATTAATGCGGCAGGTGCCTGATGGTACTTGAATGTTTCTAACTTGCTAAATGCTTGTTTAATTAACTATGTCAGTGGTGCTTCTAGTTTTGAGATGCTTTCTTTTGTTTTTGCCCCCTTGATCTACTCATCGTCTAGGTAGTCATGTTTTGGTTGTGTAATATTAATTAATTGTTTTATATAAATTTTGATGACAGTTGTTAAATCTCCATTAATGAAAGTCTTAGCACAGTTGGTAAGAGAGGAGGTTTGAGTTTTAAGTATCTAGATTCAAAATTCATTATATAGGGTATCTGAATCCCACTATGAGTTGTAAGTTTTAGTTCAATTACTCAGTTGTAATTTAGATTATTCCAGTTTTTAGTTTGTTTGTGCTGCACTGTAAAATTTTAATTCTAAACTTTGTGATTATTAAGACATATTTGTATTGGTATCGTTGTGATTTTAAAAAAATTGGTTAAATCTAGTGTGGTATACTTGTGTGTCATGTGAGGCTTAGATTTAAACATGATTCTTGAAATGTTGGTTTCATGGTATTGTTTCTTGATGTGCCCATTCTTTATGCTATGGCATTTAAAGAGATACTATTCTTCTTCCCTCAACAATTTGCTGTTTATTCACTAACTGCATGCAAACCTAGTTCAAGAAGCAGCTATTTGGATGAAGTGACACCATGTGTTTTATGATAGAAATAGCATCATGCATCATGGGATACAACTTGTAAGACATTAGTATCATCTGAATTTCACATATTAACATAAGCATAACTGGGCAGATGTGGAAAAAAGTTCTGATTCAACTTTCTATTAGTATAAGATCTAAGGGGATACTTGAAGAAGCTACAAAGCAACTCTAACATCAAATTAAATTTACTGGAAATCATATGTATATATATTTTACTTTTTGTATACTCGTGTAAAAATAGATTTAATTATTTTATTTATTTCAATAAAATATAAGTAAATGTGTTTATTGGGAATAGAATTTCATTTTTCTTTTTTACTATGTAATGATTAGAAATGTGGGATATATATATGAATAGATTCAAAGTTTGTACACAGTTTAATAACAAAAAGTTACTTTTAACATTAACATAACATACTTTAAAAAATTACCCAAGTTACCTAAAAATCAACCCTGAATTGAAATAAAAATACCAAATTAAAAATATTTAAACATATAAATATATATGATTATCAATGTTTGATGAAAATATATTTAAAAAGTAATATTTTAAATTTTTAGTCTGAAATAAAACATTAATAAAACAAATTGATATAATTGAAAAATTAGTTATTATATATAGATTATCAAATAAAAAATAACTATGTCTTATTACAACAATCAATTAGTAAGTTAATTTATAAAGCGACTTTAGTTGTTAATTAGTCAAACTATTAGTCAAAATAAAAGTATTATTTTATTTTTAATTGTGAAAATTATAATTGTTTAATATCAGGATATTTTATTTTAAAAATAACATTTTTAAGTTATGAGTTTATACTTCTATACATAAATTACAGAAAGATAAGTATTTAATTTGTTCTCTAAACTTATTCAAAAGTATCTTGTTGGTACTTGAATTTTTTTTGGACCTAATTGATATCTAAACTTATAACCTGTCACTTAAATTGGTACATTTACACTAACATTGTTAGTTTGTA
Source organism: Gossypium anomalum (assembly GCA_025698475.1). Classification (NCBI taxonomy): domain Eukaryota; kingdom Viridiplantae; phylum Streptophyta; class Magnoliopsida; order Malvales; family Malvaceae; genus Gossypium; species Gossypium anomalum. The sequence continues at coordinate 51,178,706 of CM046963.1, forward strand.
TTGACGTGACACTAATGGCTAATTTAATGATGACACGTGATAATCTTTCAGTATGACATGTGTTGGATATAAACTAAAAAAGTTAAAAATATATAAGTTAATAAAAATTGTAATATAAAAATTGAATCTAGACAAAAAGCTGTGCAAATACATCTAAATTTGGACACTCATTTGTCCAAATTTATTTTAGATGTATTTTTAGTAAGTTTATATTTTTTAAATTTTTTAAAAAAAAATTTGGGTTATTATTATTTTTAAAATATATAAAATATAAAAATGTCTACCATTAAAAATATATAAAAAGCCTATATATTTTGAAGTATATATATAAAAATTTACAATATAATATATATAAATAAAAAAATTTAAATTTATAAAAACATATACATAAATATATAAAAGAACTAAAAAGCACATATATAATGAATTTGACTACATTTGAATTTGGACAACTAGGTTATGGAAAAACATTTTTTTTAATTTTTTAATTTATATATTTTAAATTTTAAAATATTAATAATAACCTAACATTTTATAAAAAAATTAAAAACACTAAAAAATACATCTAGAATGAATCTGGACAAATGCATGTTCAGATTTAGATCTATCTTATATGAATGATGGACGTCGAAATCACCAAATATAATTTCCTACACTCTAATTGAATTAAATAGTAGTATAGAGTAGTAGGGTCGATCCCATAGGGACTAAAATTTCTAATTTTCCTATTTACGTGACAAAATTCTCAAGTCTAGGCAGCTATCGTGCCCACGACCTATACATGCAGAGTTGAAAAATATATAAAGGGGGAGTTTAGTTGATAAAGAAAAAAAAACAAGTATAAAATAAAATGAAATAATAACAAAATGAAGGTTGCAAAATAAAATTGAGTAATTTAAATTAAATTGGTAAATCGAATATGTGAATGCTTAGCCTTAGCCTCGGTACACTCCGAACTTGAACCGGTCCTTGAAAATGGATTTCCTTCTTATTAACGATAAGTTGGTTATAGCTACCAAGGACTACCCATCCAACCCCATACACCGCTTAGTGTCGGTATGGCACTTTTGCAAAATATTTGCAACTTAGCTGCCAGATCATTAGGTGATTCGTCGCCAAATACATATATATGTGTTTGAGCCACTAAATACGACAGATAAATTAAACTTCCCACACTTCTTCGATATACACAAATCCTATCCCAATGCACACGCAGAATTATCATATATTAGAAATGTACATGTCATACATGCTTTTATAACATATACAAATCATGCGTATCATATTACAGATCATACATATCGTATTACAGTTTATACTTATCACATTCCAAATCATACTGAGCGGACAACATATTAAACATACGTACTTTTAATCGTATTTTACACAATAGAATTCCAAATGTCATGTTTTATAATCTAATTTGCATCATACGCCCATGTGGTCCATACGATGAGAACAGCCTTAGGGAGAAATTCCAAAATTTGGGCACACACGCCTATGTGGTCCACACGGTCCAAATGGCCAGCCCATGTCGCCTACACGGCCTGACACATGGCCTCACACACGCCTGTGTGGCCCACATGGCTCAATTGGCCCAAACCGTGTGGCTCAAATAGTCTCTCACACAGTTGTGTGTCATACACGACCTACCATACAGCGTAACACACGTCCGTGTGGCGTTGACAACCCAATTTTTGGCTTTCGCTGTCCATTGTTTTCTTGGGTTTTCGTTACACACCTTGACTGTTTTTTATGCAAAATCAGCCACGAGACTCTCAGAACCTAAACACATCAATTAGACACCAATTAAGATGAATTACCAAACCCGATTTGAAAAAATCAATATAACTCATATCAAAGTTTAACGAAGAATTTTGACCTAAAATCTCCAATTGATGCCTTACCTTCAAGAAAACAACAACCCAATAGTAATCTAACTCGTCGAAGATGCTTTCGGTTCAGAGACTCCACCTAAGAAACCAACATCATTACAACAATACTCATAGCAACCCAAAATCATGAACTACAAACAAACACTACCAATCTATATTAATTGAAAATAACAATACAACATTTAGATACTTAAAATTAGTCCCCTTAAGCACGACACTTAAAATAGTAGCGACAAGGCAAAATGATGGCATTAAGGATGGCTTGAATGCAAAATGAAGGAATCAAAGTAGACTAAAAAAAAGAAAAGCAAAGGAAGAAAATTGACTAAAGAAAAGAGTCAAACGCAGGAAGGGATTAAGGGAAAATAAAAAACATCGTGGTACGTGAGAAAAGAGTGGAGAATTTTGTTTTTGGAAAAAAAAAAAAGAGGAAAATAAAATAATATCAAATAGATTTTTTTTTAAATAACCATGTTATCCCACTAATCAAATTTTCAGATAACTACTCAAATTCCCTCAGAATTCTAATTCAATTCAAACTCTTCCCTAACAACAACACAGATGGCAAAAATATTTTTTTCTTGCGCTCGAAGGGACTCAAACATAGAATCAAAGGGTAAGCTAACACCTTACCACTAAACCAGTAGGCTCATTCTGTCATAAATCAAGTGAAAATAGTATTTAAGTCACAAAGACCAAGATAGGAATAGGGACAAAAAAAAAATCAAGAGTGAGATTTGAATCCATGACCTCAAACACACATCCAAAGCACTTAACCATTAAAGCAGATCATTTAATTTTTACAGAATTTAACAAATCAAAAATTCAAATTTTTGGGGCGTTATAACTCTCCCCCTAAAAGAAATTGTGGCCTCGAAATTTTACCTGATTCAAACAGATGCGAATATTGTTGTTGAATTAAGTCCTTAGGTTCCCAAGTGGCTTTCTCAATGCCATGATTCCGCCATAGAAATTTAACCAAAGGGATGGTTTTCCTCCTCAAGACTTTAACGTCACAATCTATAATCTAAACTGACTCCTCCTTGAAGGTCAAATCCGGTCTTACTCCTTAACAGACACAATATGAGATGGGTCAGATCAATACTACTTAAACATAGAGACGTGGAACACATCGTGCATATGATCTAACATTGGAGGTAACTCTAACTGATAGGCAATCTGTCCAACTCATTTCAAAATTTGATAAGGCCCAATGAACCTAGGGCTCAACTTGCCCTTATGTCCGAGCCGAAGAACTTTTTTTCACGGAGATACCTTAAGAAAGACTTGGTCACCCACAGAATACTTAATATCTCTCCCCTTCATATTCCAATATGACTTCTGCCTATAAGAAACAGCCTTAAGATGATCTCAAATAAGTCTAACCTTGTCCTCAGTCTTAAAAACCAACTTAGGACCCAAAACCCGTCTCTCATCCAACTCAGTCCAACACAAAGGAGTACGACACTCATGACCATACAAAGCCTTGTCAGGTGCCATTTGAATACTGGATTGGAATTATGCGAACTCAGCTAGCGGCAGAAACTCCTCCCAACTACTATGGAAGTCAATTACATAACTCTGCAGCATATCTTTCAGAATCTGTATCACTCTTTCAGATTGCCATCAGTCTGAGGATGGGATGCTGTACTGAAATCCAATCAAGTACCCAGATCCTCATGAAGTTTCTTTCAAAGCCAAGAAGTGAAACGTAGGTCTCTATTATAAATAATAGAAACTGAAACACCATGAAGTCTAATGATCTTAAAAATGTACAGTTTAGCTAGTTTTTGCAAAAAGTAGTCAGTCCTGACTAGAAGGAAGTGAGCAGGCTTGGTCAAATGATCCACGATAACCCAAACAAAATCCTTCTTAGTGGGTGTTAAGGGCAACCCACTAATGAAGTCCATAATCACTCGTTCACATATCCAAAGGAGAATCTTAACGGGTTGAAGCAAGCTTGAAGGTAGTTGGTGCTCAGCCTTAACTTGCTGGCACGTCAGACAATGATAGATGAAGTCTGTTACCTTCTTTTACAAACCAAGCCATTAGTATAACTCTTGAAGATCTCAGTACATCTTATTTCCACCGGCACGCATAGCGTATGAGCTACTATGCGTTTCTCACAGAATAGATTGCCTCAACTCAGAATCATTAGGCACACAAAGCCTATCACTATTCAACCTAAAATTTGAAGTCCTACCTTCCCCAACCTAACAAAACCGTGAAATCAAAGAATGATCCTCCAACTGTTTAACCCAAATCTGATCAATCCAAGTCAACTTAATTTACAAGTCGACTTAATTTACAACTCGACTAACAAACTACCATCATCAAATAGACTTCAGCGAGCAAACATCGCCCTCAAATTAGTCATCGCTTTACGACTAAAAGCATCGACGACAACATTGGCCTTACCCAAGTGATACTTAATAGTGCAGTTATAGTCCTTAAGAAACTCAATCCACCTACGTTGTTTAAGGTTCAACTCTTTTTGAGTCAAAAGATACTTAAGGCTCTTGTGATTACTGTAAATGATACACCCCTTACCATACAGATAATGCCTTCAGGCTTTTAAGGCAAAGAAAATCGTATCCAACTCGAGATCATGCGTGGGATAGTTACCTTCGTGTGACTTAAGCTACCGGGATGCGTAAGCCACTACCTTACCATCTTACATCAGGATACAACCTAACCCAACCCAATGTGAAAAGATCACTGTAAACTACGAATTCTTTACCGGATTCAGGCTATATCAAAATAAGATTCTGAATCAAAACAGATTTGAGCTTCTCAAAGCTCGATTATTGTTCATCAGCCCACAAAAATGGTACATTTTTATGCAACAACTTAGTTAAAGAGCTACAATAAGCGAAAACCTCTCAACAAATCTTCAATTATGACCCGTTAAACTTAGAAAACTGTAGATTTCAGACACATTCCTAGGTTGTTTCCACTTAAGCACAACCTCAATCTTTTTAGGGTCAACTTGGATTCCCTCAGCAGACACCAAATAACCAAGAAAAGTAACCTCCCTTAACCAGAATTCACATTTGCTAAACTTTGCGTAGAGCTTTTTCTCTTAGAGTAACTTCAGTAATACTCTAAGATGCTTATCATGATCATATTTTATCTTAGAGTATACCAGAATATCATTGATGAAAACCACGATGAACTGATCTAGATACGGTTGGAGTACCCAATTCTTAAGGTCCATAAATGTAGCCAGAGCATTCATCAAATCGATGACATGACTAGGAACTCATAGTACCCATAACGAGTCCTAAAAGTAATTTTACGCACATCAACCTCTTTAACCTTTAGTTGATGGTACCCAAGATAAAGGTCTATCTTAGAAAATACAAAGGCCCCATGAAACTGATCGAATAAGTCATCAATCGTCGGAAATGGGTACTTATTCTTTACCATCAATTTATTCAACATTTTCATAGTATTATATTTCTTCTTTACGAAAAAATTGATGCTCCCCAAAGGGACACACTAGACCTAATAAACCTTTGATCGACAAGTTCCTAAAGTTGAGCTTTCAATTCCATAAGCTCCTTCAGTGCCATGCGGTATGGAACAATGGACATTAGAGTTGTACTTGGTAGAATCTCAATACCAAACTCAACCTCCCTATTTGGAAGCAACCCCGACATTTCTTAGGAAAGACATTTGAAAATTCTCTAATTGTTTGAATATCTCTAACAAACGAATCTACTGAACTCGAATCTTGCACAAAGGTTAGAAATGCCTCACACCCTTTCCGAACTAACTTTCTAGCTACCAAAGCGGAGATTACATTGGAGAGGTAATCTCGATGCTTGTCGATCATTATAATCTCCAAATCATCCTCAGATCTCAGAGTCATTCTTTTAGTGGCACAGTTTAAGCTAACTCGATACTCCACTAGTCAGTCCATTCCCAGTATCAAATCAAGTTCTCTAAATGATAACTCCATCAAATTAGCCGAAAACACAACACATTGTATCTCCAGTGGAACTCTTCTATAAACCTTATTAACCCGTACTGAATGACTCAGTGGATTAACCAGAGAAACCTCACCAGAAGTACTCTCAACTGAATACCCAGATTTAGAGAAACATAACTTGTTATATAAAAGTGTGTTGAGCCTATATCTACTAGTGCAAAATATGTAACAGAATTAATAAAGAATGTACCGACGATAATGTTCACACTGTTTTTGTCTTCGCGGCATCTTGCCACATATACCAAAATAGGTTATCTAGCCTCTATCTGATTTGCACTTCTATCCAGTGTTCTCTAACCCCGATCTTAACCATTACCCCCTCTGGCTTGCGCGCGGCCCCTAGGTGGCTATTGTATTTCCCTCTTAGTTGAACCAAACACAGAGTTAGTGCTTGCACCTGATCAGAGTGGAGCAGATAATCCCTAAAGCGATGCTCCATCGACCCGCATCACAAACAAGCTCCCAGCTTCCTCCAAATTTTCCCTGATAATGCCTACCACAATCCCTACATAAATGAGTCTCAGTAACAGTAATCAGTACCTTAACCCGGGGAGGCCTATCAAATCTGGCCCATTTCTTTGGCCACTGAACAGAGCTAGAGGGTTCCGAATCCCTATTAAACTTAGTCTGGCCTCTCTTTCTATCCCTCTTTTTGCGCTTAGTGAGCTTAACCTCCTTAACAATTTTTGCATTGTCCACTAAGATTGCAAAAACTCGCTCTCTCTAGAGTTATCAAAACCTTAATATCGTACCTCAGCCCCTCCTCAAAATCAGTCGTAACTAACTTACGAGCATATTTGCTTAACCTTAAAAATTCGGCCTTATATTTGGCCACAGTTCTATCTCCTTGTGTAACGCCCCATACACGCATTCCACACCGAAACAGTGTACGAGGTATTACCAAAACATAACACATACCATTAAATAAAATCGAAACAAAAATATGGCATCCAATTGGATCATGAAACATTATAACATATGCCTTTAACAATATTAGCCAACTTCAATGGCTTTGTACAAAATACTCGATCACATACTGTAGCCAATATTTTTAGACTAGGCAATTATGACATGTAACAAAATAACTAAGTCTATTATACATGCCATAATTCAAAATGTTTAGTTCAAATACCCAAAAATATTGATAGTATAGGCAGATCTTCAACGATCCTTGACTCCTGTGCAAGCTGGACGACACTATAAGACAAAAGAGAGAAAAGAAAATAAGCTTATAGCTTAGTAAGCAAGTATATAAATAATGAATAAAGAATTTAATATGATTACATAATAACTCAAGTGTATCTACTTTTAATTTTACTATTTACTCCACTTTGGTCAAGCTGTCTCTCCTGCGTCATGTTCACTAAATAAATCATAACTCGAGTTACAAAACTCGAAATCCAATTTCGTAAATTTTCCTCAAAACTAGACTCATATATCTACTTACTTACTAATTGTTTTTTAAAATATTTGGTCAAGCCAATTAGTACAGTTATTAGTTAAAGTCTTCCCTATTTCAGGGTTTGGCCACTCTGACCCCTGTATATTACGATTCATATATCTCTCTAGTCAGAGTTTTAATGACTATTCCGTTTGTTTCTTATAAAACTAGACTCAATAAGTATTTCATACATATAAGATAAAACTCCTAATTGTTTCTTTACAATTTCTGGTAAATTTTTAAAGTCTAAACAGGGGATCATGCAGTCATTCTGAACAGGTCTCACGAAAATATAAATTTCTCAAAATATAAGATTCCTTTACTTGCTCTGTTTCTTTTACATGAAAATAGACTCATTAAGCTTTAAATTCATATCTCATTCAGCCTCTAATTAAATTCCCTTTATTTTTGGTGATTTTTCAAATTCATGACACTGCGTCTGTCAAAACAGTATTATTGCTAATTCACTCTTTCACACTTTCTTTATATTAATCTCATTTTAACCTGCATATCACAATTCATTTTCACCACATTTCATACATCACAAGTATAGGTCCATGATTACAATGTCACCATAAAGCCATCCTGTTGAACAATTCAGATCAATTCCGATACTTGATGGTTTCAGCACACAGCTCCACCATCATAGTTCATACAATTCGGCTCTCTTGTACACATGGTGAACACTTAGTACTACCCATGTGACCTAGCCAATTTATCTCGTAGCTCTCTTGTCTACATGGTGTCCTTCACTTGGAATCACACATGCGACCTAGCCACATTTATCTCTCCCGTAACTCTCTTGTCTACATGGGATACTTCCCGTATCACACATGTGACCTAGCTACTACATAGTATCGCGTAGCTTTCTTGTACACATGATGTGCACTCGGCATCATACATGTGACCTAGCTACACCCCATCTATATTATTCAATCTTTCCGAATGTTCAACTGGGATTTCTCTCTCTATTACTTATTTCCATTCTTCCAATAGTCAATTTATGCTTCAAAATCGGCTAAAAAATATATATAATAGGCTGAAATATAAAAATGTAAATGAAGTTAATGTATTATTTGTAATATCCTGATTTAGGGCTTAGTCGGAATAGTAGTTTCGTGACCACAAAATTTGAGATAGAAATAATTATTTTATGATTATTTTGATGATTATAATATAATTGCATGACTGTGTGAAAATTTCGTGATGAAATTCTATGCCTAAAGTGTTTAAATTGAAAGTGGGGACTAAATCGAATAAGTTGCAAAATTTGCATTCTAGAAGTTTTTAGTATGAAATTGCATTGAAATATTAATTAGGAGGTCTTAAATAGCAATTTGACCAATTTTAAGTTCATGGACAAAATTAGGACATGGAAGGAATTTTTGAAAGTTTAGTAGTAAGGGCATTTTGGTCATTTAGGGGTAAAATGAATTAAAATACAAAATTAAAAGCCAATTTTGCTCATGTTCTTCATGGAGGCCGAAATTAGCATGGGGGAAGCCATGGCTAGGGTTTTCAAGCTTTCCAAGCTCAATAGTAAGTGATTCCAAGCGTACTTTTTAATGTTCTTTACGTTTTTAGAATCCCTGTAGAGTTCGATTAAGCTTATTCTAGCAATAATTTAAGCTAGGGTTCATATTTGGAAAAATACCCATAGGTGAAATGTGTTTATTTTGATGTTTTATGGTAGAATATGAAGCTTGAAATTGTGTTAAACAACTTTTGCTAAGTGATTTTATGTAAAAACGAGTAAAACGACATAATCGGTAAAAATACCTAATGTGCATAAGTACATGTTAGAGTGAGAATTTGATGTTGCCATAGAAGAGAAAAGTGATCAGAATGTTGTAAAACATAAGAATAAGGAATAAAGTTTAATCCCGAGCCTAGGGGCAAAAATGTAAATATGCAAAAGTTTAGGGGTAAAATTGTAATTTTGCCAAAATTTGAGTTAAGGATTAATTTGATAATGTGAGTATTAAATAAGCTAAATGTGTTATTTTAGATCAAGAAAGACGTGGAATCGACCTCAATCGAGGAAAAGAAAAGATTGTGGACTAAATTGCAAAATCTTTGTATTTTGGTACCAAGGTAAGTTCATGTGTAAATAATGTAGCATAATTGTTGTTTTTAAGTTATTGATGTTAATTATATGATATGCTGATTTTTAATCGTGAAATAATATGCTTTATGGTTAACGTTGAGTAATATGCAAATTATGTTTACTACTTGATAAATATGAATTGCTACCGAGTATCGGTTTCGATATTCCGTGGAAGACGGAAAATGTCAGATCGAGGGAAAAAGCCCGTTTGAACCTTAGGAATAGATTAGGATACAAGTGACATGTCACTAGGATGGTTGAGCATCCGAACTCGTTGAGTTGAGTCCGAGTTCACTTATGGGCGGGTTACATGATTGCTTGATTACATATATGGCACTTATGTGCAAATTATCCGTGTATCCGAATTATATTCCGATGTGTTCAATGGGTAAAGTTCTACTCAAATGGAGGAATACTAGAGATGAAAGGGACATATTGGTAAGTGTTGTGAGATGGATACTTTGAGCAGGTATGTACTTAACCCTCGGGTTGAAAACTCGATATATCAACAATGTGGTAAGATGATAAATGAAAATATGACATGAATGTCTTGATGATGATTATGCAAATGATATTTTATGTTTGCTTATATGGTTATGTTACTTGCTATTTGCATGTGAACTTACTAAGCATTTATGTTTACTCCCTCCTTTTCATTCCTTGTAGTTTTGACAAGTCAGCTCAGAAATCGGGAACGGTCGGAGGCTCGCTCACACTATCCGTATACCATCTTGGCATAATGGCATGTATAGCAATATACCTATTTTGTGTAAATGATCTTATGATATGGTGATGGAATGGTTGAGAAAATTTTTGATAATGATAAATTATGAAAATGGTTAGTTTAGATTATGTTTGATGTTAAGGAAAATTATTAAGATATTTAGTGCATAAAAAACTCATAAAAGGGATGAAATTTGCCATAAACAGAATACTACAGCAACACTGACACGAGTTTGAAAATTTACTAAAAATCATAGAAATTTAATTTGGTGATGGAATACATATCAAATTGAAGCTTATTATGTCTAGTTTCACATGAAATAAATGAAACAGGTAAAGGAATTATATGTCAAAAGATATTTGAATTTTAGTGAAACAGGGTCATAGCAGTTTTTGAATCCCCTGTTCCAAATTTAGAAATTCACCATAAATTGTAAAGATATAATTAGGTGGTGTATTTTATATCCTAAAAATCCTTATTGAGTCTAGTTTTAGTATAAATAAACCTCATAGTCATATGAATTTCTTACAGATAGAAATGTGGTTCGTAGTAAACAGAGGTCAAACCAGTCAAGTCCTGAAATAGGGGTAACTTTAACTAATAAACTGTACTAATTGGCTCAACAAAAAATTCTAGAAAACAATTAGTAGATAGGTATATGAGTCTAGATTCAAGGAAAATTTACGGATCTTGATTTCGAGTTTCGTAACTCGAGATATGATTTTTCTTGTGACTATGACGTAAGTAGCTTAAAAGCTGTGAATGTAGAAACAAATAATCCAAAGTTCTAAAAATGTTAAATTAAGCTTAGTAACACCTCATACTCGACTCCGGTGATGGTCTCGGGCGTGGGGGCGTTACATTATTTACATACAAACTTACCTCGGTGCAAAATATGAAAATTTTGCAATTTAGTCCAAAACCTTTTCCTTCCCCCGTTCGAGATCGATTCCACGTCTTTCTTGATCTATAACAACACATTTAGCTCATTTAACACTCATACTATTTATTTCAATCCAAAAATCACATTATGGAAAAATTACATTTTTGCCCCCTAACTTTTACAAAATTATGATTTTGCCCTTAGGCTCGGAAATTTAATTTCAGCCCTTATTCTTATGTTTAATGACATGCTGATCATTTTTATCTTCTATGGCAACATCAAATTCTCACTCTAACACATAGTTATGAACAATAGGTATTTTAACCGATTATGCCGTTTTGCTTGTTTTCGCTAAAAATCACTTAGAAAAGATCGTTCTCCTAACTTCAAACATTTATATTCTACCATCAAACATCAAAATACATGCATATCATTCATGGATAAATTTTTAAACATAAAACCTAACTCGAAATAATGGTAGAAATAGGTAGACCGAGTTACGAGGATTTCAAAAATGTAAAGAACATTAAAAACGAGGCTTGAATGCACTTACTATTGAGCTTGAAAGCTTGGGAAAAACCCTAGCTATGGAGAACATGCAAATTTCGGCCAAACTTAATGAAGATGAACACATTTTTGTGTTATTTTTCCCATTTTATTTCATTTTATATACAAATGACCAAAATGCCCTTACTACTAAACTTTCTAAAAATTCCATCCATATCCTAATTTTTGTCCATATAAAAGATAATGGTCTAATTTTCATTTAAGGACCTCTACTTAAAACCCCCATTTCAATCTAGTAATTTATGAATTAGACACACACATTTTTCACCTATTTCAATTTAGTCCTAAACGTCAAATTAAACATCCAATCGATAAAATTTCGCAACGAAATTTTCACACAATTATGAAATCATAATATAAACGCTAAAACTTAATCATAATAAAAATTTTTTTAAAATCTCAAATTCGTGGTTTCGAAACCACTGTTCCGTTTTGGCCCTAAATCGGGCTGTTACAATTCTCCCCCCTTTAGGGATTTTCGTCCCTGAAAATCTTACCGGTAAAGAGATTTGGGTACTGTTTTCTCATGGCTTTCTTCGGTTCCCACGTAGCTTCTTCTACTCCATGTCTTTGCCATAACACTTTTCTTAAAGCTATACTTTTCTTTCTCAACTGTTTTACTTCTCGAGCCAAAATCTTAATCGGTTCCTCATCATAGGTCAAGTCCTATCGAATCTCAATTTCTGTTAGAGAAATCACATGTGAAGGATCAAAACGATAACGTCGCAACATTGATACATGAAACACATTATGAATTCTTTCTAACTCTGTCGGTAAGGCCAACCGATATGCCACTGGTCTAATCCTCTCAGTAATTTCGTACGGCCCAATAAAACGCGGACTCAACTTGCCTTTCCGACCAAATCTTAGAATCTTTTTCCATGGTGATACCTTCAAGAACACTTTATCACCCACCTGAAATTCAATCTCTTTTCTTTTTAAATCTGCATATGACTTTTTTCGATCTGAAGTAGCTTTCAGGCAATCACGAATTACTTTTACTTTCTCTTCAGTTTCTTTAACTAGATCAACCCTATGAATCTATTTCTCACTAAGTTCAGTCCAATATAAAGGAGTCCGACACTTGCGACCATACGAGGCTTCGTACGGTGCCATCTGTATACTTGACTAAAAACTGTTATTGTAGGCAAATTCAACCAAAGATAGATATTTCTCCCAACTGCCTTCAAATTTTAAAACACAGCATCTAAGCATATCTTCGAGTACCTGGATTACTCTTTCTGACTGACCATTTGTTTGTGGATGAAACGCGGTACTAAAGTTCAATTTTGTGCCCAAAGGTACTTGTAACTTTTTTCCAGAATCTCGAGGTAAATCTCGGATCTCTATCTGATATTATAGACATAAGTACCCCGTGCAAACTCACAATTTCAGCAATATATAATTCAGCTAATTTATCAAGTGAGTAATCGGTACGTACCGGTATAAAGTGAGCTGACTTTGTTAACCTATCAACCACTACCCAGACAGCATCCTTCTTTTTAGGAGTCAAAGGCAACCCGGTTACAAAATCCATGGTAATCCTATTCCATTTCCATTCAGGCACCATTACGGATTGGAGTAATCTTGAAGGCACCTGATGCTCAGCTTTTACTTGTTGACAGATCAAACACTTGGTTACAAATTCAGAAATGTCCCTTTTCATGCCTGGCCACCAATATAACTTCTTTAAATCATTATACATTTTTGTGCTACCGGGGTGAACTGACAAATAGCCATTATGTGCCTCATGTAGTAGTTTCTGAATCAATTCATCATTTTTTGGTACACAAATCCTATCTCGAAACATCAAACAGTCATCTGGTCTAACTCAGAAATCTGAGTCGTAACCCGATTCGCACTGAGTTCTCTTGGTTCGCAACTCACTATCGTTCTTTTGAGCATCACAAATTAGCTGGAGAAATAACGGTTTAACCCTCATCTCTGCCAAGATTAACCCATCATCAGACAATGATAACCTTGTATTCATGGCTCTCAAAGTAAAAAGAGATTTCCTGCTCAAGGCATCAGCAACTACATTCACTTTTCCCGGATGATAATCAATCACTAGCTCATAATCCTTCAATAATTCAAGCCATCTCCGTTGTCGTAGATTCAAATCCTTTTGATTCATCAAATAATTCAAACTTTTGTGATCAGTAAAAATTCAACATTTTTCACCATACAAATAATGTCGCCATATCTTCAAGGCAAAGACAATAGCGGCCAATTCTAAATCATGCGTAGGATAGTTTTTCTCGTGCGGTTTTAACTGTCTCGAGGCATAAGCTACCACTTTACCTTCTTGCATTAGTACACATCCAAGGCCTGTCAATGATGCATCACTATAAATTACGAACTCCTTCCCGGGCTCGGGCTGTACTAAAATTAGTGCTTCAGTCAATAGTGCTTTCAGCTTTTCAAAACTCTGTGACATTTATATCCATCCATTCAAACTTAACATTCTTTTGCAAAGCAACTTAGTCATAGGAGAGGCAATCATCAAAAATCCCTCGACAAAACGTCTATAATACCCGGCCAAGCCTAAAAAGCTTCTAACCTTGGATACATTCTTTGGCGGTTTCCAATCAACGATCGTGAAAATTTTGCTCGGATCCACCCGAATACCATCACCTGAGACTATATGTCCCAAAAATCTGACTTCACGAAGCCAAAACTCACTTTTGCTAAACTTAGCAAACAATTTCTTTTCTCTTAAGATCTGCAATATGGTTCTCAAGTGTTCGGCGTGCTCAAACTCATCTCGAGAATAGATTAGGATATCATCTATAAACACTACCACAAACTTATCCAAATATGGTCGAAAAATTCGGTTCATCAAGTCTATAAATATAGCTGGAGCATTTGTTAAGCCGAAAGGCATCACAAGGAACTCATAATGTCCATACCTTGTCTGAAAGGCGGTTTTTGGCACATCCGACTCCTTAACTCTCAACTAGTAGTAACCGGACCTCAAATCGATCTTTGAAAACACTATTGCCCCCTTCAACTGATCGAATAAATCGTCAATCCTCAGTAACGGGTACTTGTTCTTTATAGTCACCTTATTGAGCTGACGGTAATCAATGCAAAGCCTCATTGAGCCATCTTTCTTCTTTACGAACAATACAGGAGCACCCCAGGGAGAGAAACTCAGTCTCACAAACCCCTTGTTTGTTAACTCTTGCAACTGAGCCTTCAATTCTCTTAATTCGGTCGAAGCCATTCTATATGGATCAATCGAGATCAGTGTAGTCCCTGGCAACAAATCAATGGCAAACTCTATCTCTCTGTTCGGAGGCAACCCAGGTAATTCCTCTGGAAACACATCTGGAAATTCACAGACTATCGGTACTACTTCAAGCTTCAATTCAAACATTTCAGTATTCATTACATAGGCAAGATAAGCTTCGCACCCTTTCCTTATGTATTTCTGTGCAGACATGTGCGAAATCACCATAGGCAATTTATTTGATTCATCTGTTTCAACCCACAGAATTTCACCGTTTTCATATTTCAACTCTAATGTTTTTGTTTACAATTTACCTTGGCATCATACAATGTCAACCAATCCACTCCCAAAATAACATCAAACTCATCAAATGGTAACAGCATCAAATTAGCTGGAAAGCAGTGACCTTGAATCATTAATGGGCAATTCTTGCAAACCTTATCAACTAGCACATACTGGCCTAAGGGGTTCGACACTTTAATCGCATACTCAGTAAACTCAACAGGCAACTTCTTATTAGACACCAAATTCACACAAATATAGGAATGAGTAGACCCGGGATCAATCAATGCAACAACAATAGTATCATAAAGAAAAAATGTACCAGTGATCACATCAGGAGATGATGCATCCTCTCAGGCACGTATGGTATAAGCTCTAGTAGGCGCTCTAGCCTCTGATCTCGCCTTTGAATCTTTCATTACAGTTTTACTGCTAGCTCCACTTTTGGTATTTCTCGGTGGTCTACTTCTGCTAGTGGTAGTACTCTGTCTAGCACTCTGAAATTTTTCTTCTTTAACTTTCTCCGGACAGTCCCTGATAAAATGCTCGCGAGAACCACACCTGAAACAAGCTCGCTCGTTTCCCTAACACTCACCATAATGTTGCCTGCCACATTGTTGACATTCGGGCTTTCTAGATCGTACATTACCCACACTTGCCACTGAAGTAGCTTGAGCTTTAGACCCTGAATATGCCCTACCACGATCTTTGTGTGAATCCCCAGCTAAAACTGTCATTCGAGGGTTTGTCTCTTTGGACCTCTTTGATTGAGATTGAAATGACTTGCTTATCGGCCTCTTTCTGGCATCTCGAGCCTCAATAGCAGATTTTGTTCTTTCTTTGTTTAATTCTTCAGCTTTAAGAGCTCGATCAACTAATATTACAAATTCTTTCAGCTCCAAAATTCCCACAAGCACTTTAATGTCCTCATTTAGCCCATCCTCAAACCTTTTGCACATAATGGCCTCGGTGGACACACATTCCTGGGCATACTTGCTGAGTCTTACAAATTCGAGTTCATACTCTGCTACAGTCATCTTGCCCTGCTTCAATTCGAGGAACTCCTTCCGTTTTTTATCAATAAATCACTGACTTATGTATTTCTTTCTAAATTCTTCCTGGAAGAAATCCCAAGTAACCCTTTCTTTTGGCACCACTGCTACCAAAGTCTTCCACCAGTGGTAGGCTGAATCTCTCAAAAGTGATACAGCACACTTTAAGCACTCCTCGGGTGTACATGAGAGCTCACCAAATACATGGGTAGAATTTTCAAGCCAGAACTCTACTTTCTCAGGATCATCATCGATCTTTGCTCTAAACTTTTTGGCCCCTTATTTTCGAATCTTGTCAACCGGAGGCTTTTTCATTCTTACCAAATCTATGACTTGAGCAGCTACAAGAACCGTCTGAGGTATGGGAGGGGGTGGAGGAGGTTGAGCATTTGGGTTTGCTCGAATAAACTCAGTATACCAATTGTTCATCATTTGGAGAAAGGCATCCCGAGCCTCATCTCTCGGTCTCAATGTCTCAGGTCTACTTTCTACAGGTGCGGTCCCTTGTGCAGGAGCAGGTGCATTACTAGCAGCAGCATCAGCCACAGTTCCGTCGGGATCCATTACTATATTAAAACAAAATACAGTTTAAAATAATCAGGAGTCACCACACTATCATAATATATTTATGGCATGTATAGCTAGACTTTTACACACACCATATTAGCCCGAGAACCGACTAAACCTTGGCTCTGATACCACTAAATGTAACGCCCCATACACGCATTCCACACCGAAACAGTGTACTAGGTATTACCAGAACATAACACATACCATTAAATAAAACCGAAACAAAAATATGGCATCCAATTGGATCATGAAACATTATAACATATGCCTTTAACAATATTAGCCAACTTCAATGGCTTTGTACAAAATACTCGATCACATACTGTAGCCAATATTTTTAGCCTAGGCAATTATGACACGTAACAAAATAACTAAGTCTACTATACATGCCATAATTCAAAATGTTTAGTTCAAATACCCAAAAATATTGATAGTGTAGGCAGATCTTCAACAATCTTTGACTCCTGTGCAAGCTGGACGACACTATAAGACAAAAGAGAGAAAAGAAAGTAAGCTTATAGCTTAGTAAGCAAGTATATAAATAATGAATAAAGAATTTAATATGATTACATAATAACTCAAGTGTATCTACTTTTAATTTTACTATTTACTCCACTTTGGTCAAGCTGTCTCTCCTGCGTCATGTTCACTAAATAAATCATAACTCGAGTTATGAAACTCGAAATCCAATTCCGTAAATTTTCCTCGAAACTAGACTCATATATCTACTTACTAATTGTTTTCGAGAATTTTTGGTCAAGCCAATTAGTACAGTTTATTAGTTAAAGTCTTCCCTATTTCAGGGTTCGGCCACTCTGACCCCTGTATATTACGATTCATATATCTCTCTAGTCAGAGTTTAATGACTATGCCGTTTGTTTCTTATAAAACTAGACTCAATAAGGATTTCATACATATAAGATACAATCCTAATTGTTTCTTTACAATTTATGGTAAATTTTTAAAGTCTAAACAGGGGATCATGCAGTCATTCTGAACAGGTCTCACGAAAATATAAATTTCTCAAAATATAAGATTCCTTTGCTTGCTATGTTTCTTTTACATGAAAATAGACTCATTAAGATTTAAATTCATATCTCATTCAGCCTCTAATTAAATTCTCATTATTTTTGGTGATTTTTCAAATTCACGACACTGCGTCTGTCCAAAATAGTATTATTGCTAATTCACTCTTTCACACATTCTTTATATTAATCTCATTTTAACCTGCATATCACAATTCATTTTCACCACATTTCATACATCACAAGTATAGGTCCATGATTACAATGTCACCATAAAGCCATCCCGTTGAACAATTCGGATCAATTCCCGATACTTGATGGTTTCAGCACACAGCTCCACCATCATATTTCATATAATTCAGCTCTCTTGTACACATGGTGAACACTTAGTACTACCCATGTGACCTAGCCAATTTATCTCGTAGCTCTCTTGTCTACATGGTGTCCTTCACTTGGAATCACACATGTGACCTAGCTACATTTATCTCTTCTGTAGCTCTCTTGTCTACATGGGATACTTCCCGTATCACACATGTGACCTAGCTACTACATAGTATCGCGTAGCTTTCTTGTACACATGATGTGCACTCGGCATCATACATGTGACCTAGCTACACTCCATCTATATTATTCAATCTTTCCGAATGTTCAACCGGGATTTCTCTCTCTATTACTTATTTCCATTCTTCCAATAGTCAATTTATGCTTCAAAATCGGCTAATATATATATATAATAGGCTGAAATATAAAAATGTAAATGAAGTTAATGTATTATTTACATACAAACTTACCTCGGTGCAAAATATATAAATTTTGCAATTTAGTCCAAAACATTTTCCTTCCCCCGTTCGAGATCGATTCCACGCCTTTCTTGATCTATAACAACACATTTAGCTCATTTAACACTCATACTATTTATTTCAATCCAAAAATCACATTATGGAAAAATTACATTTTTGCCCCTAGCTTTTACAAAATTACAATTTTGCCCCTAGGCTCGGAAATTTAATTTCAGCCCTTATTCTTATGTTTAATGATATGCTGATCATTTTTATCTTCTATGGCAACATCAAATTCTCACTCTAACACATAGTTATGAACAATAGGTATTTTTATCGATTTTGTCGTTTTGCTCGTTTTCGCTAAAAATCACTTAGAAAAGATCGTTCTCCTAACTTCAAACATTCATATTCTACCATCAAACATCAAAATACTTGCATATCATTCATGGATAAATTTTTAAACATAAAACCTAACTCGAAATAATGGTAGAAATAGGTAGACCGAGTTACGAGGATTTCAAAAATGTAAAGAACATTAAAAACGGGCTTGAATGCACTTACTATTGAGCTTGAAAGCTTGGGAAAAACCCTAGCTATGGAGAACATGCAAATTTCAGCCAAGCTTAATGAAGATGAACACATTTTTGTGTTATTTTGCCCATTTTATTTCATTTTATATACAAATGACCAAAATGCCCTTACTACTAAACTTTCTAAAAATTCCATCAATGTCCTAATTTTTGTCCATATAAAAGATAATGGTCTAATTGCCATTTAGTGACCTCTACTTAAAACCCCCATTTCAATCTAGTACTTTATGAATTAGACACACACATTTTTCACCTATTTCAATTTAGTCCTAAACGTCAAATTAAACATCCAATCGATAAAATTTCGCAACGAAATTTTCACACAATTATGAAATCATAATATAAACACTAAAACTTAATCATAATAATATTTTTTTTAAATCTTGGATTCGTGGTTTCAAAACCACTATTCTATTTTAGCCCTAAATCAGGCTATTACACCTTGAGTTAGGCTCATAAACTCGCATCTACGAGCCTCAACATAACTCACCCCCACAGATTTTGTCTGGAAGGCATTGCAGAAATAATCCCAAGTAATCTGCTAAAGCTGAGTACCCTTTTTAATGGTCAGCCACCACTGGTAAGCTTCATCACTAAGTAATGACATTACACCCTTTAATTTCTACTTAGGAGTGAAGTCTATATTGTTCATAATAATCCTTTCCGTGGCCACCATCCAATATTCAGCCTCATTCGGGGCGACCCCAACAACGCCCTAAATACCTTAGCTCTATTGAATCAGAGTTGTTTAGTTATCAACCCTAGGCTCCCAACAACCCTCTCAAGCACTCTCAACTTGGCTTGGGACAATGCGTCATCCCCAACCATTTGAGTTTGAAACCATGTCTTAAAAGTCAGCGTTCCCTAAAGTCTCACTTATATCCAGATTGGGCATACTGTCCATCGAGGATGATTCAGCTCGAGCTCATCTTTGACGTCCGCCGCTTCCACGAGTACCTCGCCCACGTGTTCCACTGGCATTCATTGTATATTATCTACATTACCATAATTTTATGTATTAGTTTTGATGTTTATTATCTAATATTTTATGTCCAGAACTTTACCAGAAGAGTTTATAGAGTTGTTACAATCTCTAACTATCGCAAAGTAATTCTAATGTTACAGTGTTTTTCTAAACTAAGAGTTTAGCTAGGACAAAAGTACTTACAGGATCGACATTGGAGGCCCGGTATTCCATAAACTCATTTTTTAGTTTTAAATAGAAAGACATTTTGTAAAAAAAAAACATTATTTGTAAATAATTTGAACATAAAAGCACAACACGAGTTTTGAACCTAGGCTCTGATACCAATAAATGTAACACGCCAAACCTAGCCTAGACGTTATGGCCAGATCTAGAGATGTTACCTTAGTTCATTCTTAATTCCAGAAACACTTTCGATAAATCAGATTCTCATTTATTTAAGTAAACCCTTCTCCATTATAAAATTGTTAAATATTTATGGTCAAATTTTTATAAAATCTCTTAGTTTTGTAGTGGAATTCCTTATCAAATAGGAGTTTTGGAAAACACAATTTGAATTTGGAAATTCGATATTTTGCAATTAAAGTAGATATAGTTTTGGAAACATTCAGACAATTAAAATGAAAGTAATACCCAAAATTAAAAACAATCCCCCAAAAAGGCCCAAAACAATCCAACAAAATCAAAACAGTATAAACCAATTTAAAATAATGTAAATAAAAAAAATGTTTAACCGAGCTCCCGTCGTCCCAACCCGCCTAAGTCTAAGGATTACCTGAGGATCAAACAAACTGAGAATGAGCTTCCAAGCTCAATGTGTAACATATAAATAAATTAGTAGATATCATTTCAGACATGTTTCTAGATTTCAATCAAACAAATCTCATAAATAGAAACAATATCAGAATATATGATAAGAAAATGTAGGATATATGTTAATAGAAGTAAGCTTTTTCTTTCAAGTTTCAATGTTATTAATTGTTTATAGTTTGAAGTTGTTTATATGTTGCAGAGAATAATAAAAACAGTTTGTACACAGTTTAATAATGAAAAGTTACTTTTAACATTAACATAACATACTTTAAAAATTACTTCAGTTATTTCAAAATCAACCCTGATTTGAAATAAAAATACCAAATTAAAAATATTTAAACATATAAATATATAGGATTATCAATGTTTTATGAAAATATATTTAAAAAGTAATATTTTAAATTTTTAGTCTGAAATAAAACATTAAAATAAAACAAATTGATATAAATGAAAATTTAGTTATTATATATAGATTATCAAATAAAAAATAATTATATGTCTTATTACAACAATCAATTAGTAAGTTAATTTATAAAGCCGCTTTAGTTCTCAAACTATTACTCAAAATAAAAGTATTATTTTATTTTTAGTTGTGAAAATTATAATTGTTTAATATCAGGATATTTTATTTTAAAAATAACATTTTTAAGGTATGAATATTTATACTTCTATCAACAAATTACAGAAAGGTAAAAATGTAGTTTGTTTTCTAAACTTATTCAAAAGTAACTTGTTGATATTTGAACTTTTTTTTTGAACCTAATTAGTATATGAACTTATAATCTGTCAATTAAGTTGGTACATTTGCACTGATATCGTTAGTTTGTGTTGACGTGATACTGATGGCTAATTTAGTAATGACACGTGATAGTCTTTCAGTATGACATGTGTTAGATATAAAATAAAAAAATTAAAAATATATAAGTTAATAAAAAATATAATATAAAAATTGAATCTAGAAAAAATAGCTGTCCAGATGCATCTAAATTTGGACACTCATTTGTTATATATTTTTAATGTTTTTAAAAATATATGTTTTTCACTACAGCAAAACAGGTTTTTAGTGGTATTTTTAGTGACGTTTGGAACAAAAACGCCGCAAAAGGTATACACTAGTGGCGCTAAACGGAAAACGCCGCAAAAGTAGAGCTATAGCGGCGTTTATGAGGAAAACGTCACAAAAGGTCCAGCATTAGCGGCGTTTATGATAAAAACGCCTCAAAAGGTCCAGCATTAGCGACGTTTACGAGAAAAATGCTGCAAAAGGTCTAGCATTAGCAGCGTTTATGCTAAAAATGCTGCAAAAAAACATTTTATTTTAAACAAAACGGTGCCATTTTGCTCCCTATCTATTTATTATTTAACTTGTTCATTTATATTAATTAAAATACAATTTATTTTTAATTGAATATTTAAAATCTTCAAAAAAAATTTAATGACACGTAGAAAAAATTTGAAAGTAAAAACATAGAAAAACATATGTTAAAAATGAAAAAAATTTAAAATACCATTATTTAAAATAATTTTAAAGTTTTTTTGGGTAAATGACTAATTTTTTTTAATTTATATATTAAATAATTTCTTATATAATTGTAAAATAGATAATATGAATATGAATATATTAAAATTATAATTATAGTTTAAATTATTTAAGAGATAATAGATAAATTTTATATATATTAAAATTAAAAAAATTGGTAACCCATGCATCTCTAGAGAAACAAAATTAATTAGTAAATTGAAAATGTTTTTAAATTTCCTAAAATATTGAAATATATAATATTCAAATTTTATCTAATTAATTTAGGGCTTAAGATTTAAAGTTAAGGGTTTAGGGGTTTGTGGTTTATGGGATATGGTTTTGAGTTTAGGGTTTCAAGATTTAGGGTTCAAAGTTTATGGTTTATGGTTTATCGTTAGTGTTAGGGTTTATGGTTTATGGTTTATGGTTTATGGCTTGGGTTTAGGGGTTTAGGGAAGATCAAATGAAGACGGGAGTGAAGAAGAGGCCAATGCTACTAAAGAACGGTTTGGTCAGTGAATCAGTTAACCGATGTCAACCGGAACTGAGCTATTTTTAATCAAGCCTTTTTCACCTGTATTTGTAGGGTTCTTAGAATGTCATATGTTCGTGCTCGTGTTTGAAACTTGTTTTAGACACGAATACTTCAAGTAAAATCAAGAGTCAAAGGAATATAATTAACCAACCATGAACTTCTTTCATATTGATTTGATCCTTCTAATTTGTTCGATTCTATTGTAACATCATAAGCTCTGCTTTCTTTAATACAAAAAACTACGTATTCTTCATCAGGAAGACATATCTAACTCGAGTTTTCATATTATTTAAAATTATTTTCATACAAAATTATAAAATTTTACAAATTAAATATATACTGTGGAACAAAACAAAATTAATATAAAGGAATTTAAGAAATAATTAAACCTTTCAAATATAGAAACAAAGAAGAAAATTGGATTGAATCTTTAAATATTTAGTAGTATCAAAGGCATTAGCGGCATTTTTTTCATAAACGCCGCAAAAGGTAAGCAATAGCAAAAATCATTTTGTTTTAATAAAACGACGCCATTTTATTGGATTTCTTAGTGGTGTTTTTGGTGAAATGCCGCAATATGTCGGGTTGTAGCGGCGCTAGTGTAAAAACGCCGCAAAAAGTTATTCTGTTTTGATCAAAACGATGCCATTTTATTTGATTTTTTAGTGGCGTTTTTGGTAAAACGCCGTAATAGGTTGGGCTTTAGCGGTACTAGGTGAAAAATGCCGCAAAAGGTTAATTTGTTTTAATTAAAATGGCGCCGTTTTATTTGATTTTTAGTGGTGTTTTTGTCAAAACGCCACAATATGTAGGGATTTAGCCGCGCTAGTGGATAAACACCGCAAAGGTTGATTTCGTTTAAGCAAAATGTCATCGTTTTGCTCTCCTCCATTTTACCCAATCAATAAACTCGATGACCTTATTCTTTTCCCCTTTCTTCTGAATTTCATTTCCCCCTTTTTCCTCAGTCTGAAATCCCTAAATTTCACCCAAAATTTGCAGCCCAACCTTTTTTCCTCTGTTTTTTTCCCCAACCTTTTCTCCTTATTCTTTTTTCCCCTGAAATCCCTAAGTTCCACCCGAAATCAGTACCCAACTATTTTTCCCCAAATCGACAACCTTGAAATCGATATTGAAGGTTTATTCTCGTGTCTTGATTTGTTTTTTTTTTTTGCTATGGATTTTATATTATTTTTGGGTATGTTTTAAGATGTGCGTATCTATATTTTAGCTTATTATTGCTCAAAAATGGTGAATTTGGATTCGACTGATAGAAAAATGTGTTCATGGTTGTTCATGGTTGTTCATCTTAAAAATATATAAAAGCCTATATATTTTGAAATATATATATACAAATTTACAATATAATATATAAAAATAAAAATTTTGTTTTATAAATTTATAAAAATATATAAAAGAATTAAAAAATTTTAAATTTATAAAAATACTTATAATGAATTTGTCTAAATGGTTGTCTAGATGCATTTGAATTTGGACAACTAGGTTATGGAAAAACATTTTTTTTAATTTTTTAATTATATATTTTAAATTTAAAAATATTAATAATAACATAATATTTTATAAAAAATTAAAAAAAACTAAAAAATACATCTAGAAAGAATCTGGACAAATGTGTGTCCAGATTTAGATGTATCTTATCTGACTGATGGGTGTTGAAACCAGCAAATATAATTTCCTACACGCTAATCGAATTAAGTAGTAATATAGAATAGTACGGTCGATCCCACAGGGAATGAGATTCCTAATTTTCCTGTTTACTTGCCCAAATTCCTAAGTTTAGGTAGCTGTCGTGCCCACGACCTGTACGTGGAGAGTTGAAAACAAATAAAGGGGGAGTTTAGCTGATAAAGAAAAAAAACAAGTATAAAATAAATGAAATAATAACAAAATGAAGGTTGCAAAATAAAATTGAGTAATTTAAATTGATAAATCAAATATATGAATGCTTAACCTTAGCCTCGGTACACTCCGAACTCGAACTGGTCCTTGAAAATGGATTTCCTTCTTATTAACGATAAGTTGATTATAGCGACCAAGGATGCCCAACTGCCAACTCTTCCTTGTGTAGTTGGTTTCAGTACGACTTGCAAACCAACACTTATCAATTATCTAACCATGTAATACGCATTCGCGATTTAAGATCTCGGTAGCCTTACATGCAACACCCTAAACCCGGCCTTGACGTTATGACCAGATCTAGAGATGTTACCTTAGTTCATTCTTAATTCCAGAAACACTTTTGATAAACTAGATTCTCATTTATTTATGTAAACCCTTCTCCATTGTAAAATCGTTAAATATTTATGGTCAAATTCTTATAAAATCTTTTAGTTTTGTAGCAAAATTCCTTATCTAATAGGATTTTTTGAAAACATGATGTGATTATGGAAATTCGATATTTTACAATCAAATTAAATGTAGTTTTGGAAACATTCAAATAGTTAGAATGAAAGTAAAACCCAAAATTAAAAACAGTCCTCAGAAACGTCCAAAATAGTCCAACAGAACCACTATAAACCAATTTAAAATAATGTAAATAACAAAAAGATATTTAACCGAGCTCCCGTCGTACTGACCCACCTAAGTCTGAGGATCAAACAAACAGAGATTGAGCCTCCAAGCTTAGTGTGTAACATATAAATAAATCTGCAGATATCATTTCAGACATGCTTCCAAATTTCAATCAGACAAATCTCATAAACAGAAATAGTATCAAAACATATTAGAACCAGATTTACAATCTTATCCCCGTCTGCTACACACAATCTCCGACCATCCTAACATACTATATAGGTTATTAAATACCCATCTAACCCTACAAATCGATTAGTGTCGGTATGACACTTTTCAGAATATTTGCAGCTTAGCTGTAAGATCATTAGGAGATTCATCGCCAAATACAGATATACGTGTGGCTAAGCCATCAAATACCACAGATAAATTAAACTTCCCATACTTCTTCCATATACACAAATCCTATCTCAATGCACATGCAGAATTATCAGATGTCAGAAATGTACATGCCATACATGCTTTTATAACAATTCAGATAATGCTTATCATATTACAGATCATACGTATTGTATTACAATTTATACCTATAACATTTCAAATCCTACTAAGCAAACAACATATTAAACAGATGTACTTTTAATCGTATTTTACACAACAAAATTCCATATGTCATGTTTTATAATCTAATTTGCATCATATGGGCTATATGGAAGGCTTACGTTCGACTTGTATGGCGAGTACAACCCTAGGAAGAAATTTCAAAATTTAGACCCAAATGGCCAACCCATGTGGCTCATATGACCTGGCACACGGTCTCACACACACCCGTGTAGCCCACACGGCCCAATTGGCCCAAACTGTGTGGCTCAAATAGTCTCTCACACGACCGTATGGCGTCAACAGCCCCAATTTTTGGCTTTCATCGTTTGTTGTTTTCTTAGGTTTTCATTACACACATAGACTGTTGTTTTTTTATAGGAAATTAGCTACAAAACTCTTACAACCTAAACATATCAATTGAAACAATTTGCCAAACCCAATTCGCAAGGAAAAAAAAGATACCACATCAAAGTTTAACGAAGAATTTTGACCTAAAACCTCCAATTGATGCCTTACCTTCAACAAAATAGCAACCCAACAGTAATCTAACTCATTGAAGTCACGTTCGGTTTAGAGGCTCCACCTAAGAAACCAACATCATTACAACAATACTCATAGCAACCCAAAATCTTGAACTACAGGCAAACACTACCAACCCTTATTAACCGAAAATAACAATACAACATTTAGATACTTACTATCAGTCCCTTTGAATACGAAACTTAAAATAGTAGCCACAAGGAAAAACGATGGCAACAGGGATGGCTTGAATGCAAAAGGAATGAAATAAAGTAAGAAAAAGAAAAAGAAAAGCAAAGGTAGAAAATTATCTGAAGAAAAGAGTGAAACGCTGGAAGGGATTAAGGGAAAAGAAAAAAATAAAACGTGGCATGTGAGAGAAGAATAGGAATTTTTTTTTGGAAAAAAGAAAGAAAGAAATAAAATAATATCCAATAGATTTTTTTAAATAGAATAACTATACTATCCCACTAATCAGATTTTCTGATAACTACTTAGATTCCCTTAGAATTCTAATTCAATTCAAACTCTTCCCTAACAACGACACAGATGGGTCATAACAAAAATATTTTTTTACTTGCACTCATAGGGACTTGAACACAGGACCAAAGGATAAGCTAACACCTTACCATTGAGCCAGCAAGCTCATTCTCTTACAAGTTGAGTGAAAATAGTATTTAAGTTACAAAGACCAAGATATGAATAAAGACAAAAATAACAAAATTTTCTAAGAATGAAACTTGAGCCCATGGCCTCAATCACACATCCAAAGCACTTAACCACTGAAGCAAATCACTTAACTTTGACGGAATTTAACAAATCATAAATTCAAATTTTTGGGCATTACTTTACGAACTAGAATAGCCCAACTCAAATTAACGGCCTCAACCGTATGGGTCGTTTAATCCCTACCACTATCTCCCTTGATGGAACCCTACTAGCTTTTTTCCAATTAGACATGCCAATTTGTTCACGGGAACTCGAATGCGGCAAGTGACCGACTCGCTTTCCCAACTGTACGGCAAAACAACTCCCTCCCAACATGCACTTTGAGTTGAAATTGGATTAACTTTAAGGGACGGATGTGACTATCCCATATACCGAAGTGATAATAATACCATGTTGAAAGGTTTTAGGTCGAGTTATTATCTCACGATTTTTTATAGAAATGATAATCGGCCTAAGGCTAAATGGGGTTTAGTTGAGCATGAATTTAGTCATACTTGATTGGGGTTTAAAAGTGCATTAGAACATAATGGTGATAAGTGAAAAGGAGAAAGGACATAAAAAGAAATTGAACCAAAAATAAGGAAATGAAAAAAAATGACTGTAAACTTGAATAGCTACTAATGCATGAAAGAAAAAATTATCATTTATACACTTTCCTAAGCCACCATTACAAGGCATTTATACACTTTTCATATGCCGAATTTAGCATGATTCCTCCAAAGATTATGCCTAATTATACCAAATGAGACCAAATGATAAAGAATGAGACGGATGAATATGGAAGCAGATCGTAAAGTTTGTCAAAGTCGCGGTTTTGACTTAAGGCTCTAGACATTTGGAAAAAAACTTGGATTTTTGACACAACCTAAAATGCGATCAAATCCGAGTTAGATAAAAAAATTAAAATAAATAACTAATATAATTAAAATAGAATAATAAATATAAGATTAGAACAATAAGGAAGAAAATAAAGAAGATAGATGGAAAGATAGAAATTGGTATGTAAAAGTCCTAAGAAGCCTTGGAAACATGAAGAGTACACAACCCCCTTCAAGCGGCTCTAATTTCCCCTCCAAGAAAGAAAACTTGGCAAAAAAAAGTTTGAAGATGATTCTTACAATCTGAAAAGATTATTAAAACTCTTCTAAAAGAAACTCAAGAGAAATTCTTACAAAAAAAAGAAAAGAAAACTCAAAGAGAGTTTATAAACTTAAAAGATAAGTTGAATAATAATGAATTGAATGATTTGTGTACAATGCAAAGGCCTATATATAGGCTAGCTAAATAAATCTAAATAAAACTCTTAAGTATACTAGAACTCTAATTAATCTAAACAAGAAGTAGTTTTAAACTAAATTTTCTTGTTGACATAAAACTCCTAAATAACTTAAACTATTTAATAATTATTAAAAATTTAGAATAATAAAATAATAAAATGATAAGAGTTGTTTGTTTTCATTTGTTTTTGGTTTTCATTTGTTTGTTTTTGCTTTAAGTTTTCATTTTTTTTCTTTTTATTGTTCCTTTACGCATTTTAACACTTTATTGTTTCTTGTGTTAGTAGGTTAAATCACGTTGCACATTCCTTCCTCAGTGCAACAGAATTTTTTTATGTCGATTTTGGACTTATAGTGCTATTACGTTTTCTTTGTTAGTTTGATTCTAATACATTCTAATTTATTGATATAGACACTTTTTAAAAGACTTAAAAGATTAATTCTTACCTCATTGGGAATTTGATTTTTATTTCTGAGTGCATAATAGTGAGGTTTGCTTAATTTTTCTTTTATTGAGTGTTATGTTTTTTTAGGTTTTCCTAATGATTCACAATACTATGGTTAGGAAGTTGAGAAGGGATCAAGAGGTTCAAAATGGTCGAGATCAGCAACATGACACTATTCTAGACACGATCAGCAAAAATTTAAAATGTCTAAGTACAAAAATTAAGCGTCGGAATTGTAATTGGGGAGATAAGATTGATCAACCTCGTCTTCATGTAAATAATGCTCGACACGTCTCTTGTAAAAATGATGAAACTTTGGTTAATAATGACCATAGGCAACATTTTTTAGCTAAACCAAAGTTCAATATTCCATCATTCCAAGGGAAGCATGTTCTTGGAGCATATTGTGAGTGGGAATAAAAAATTGAATTTATGTTTCGTTACTATAAATAAAGAGAAGAGGAAAAAGTCTCATTGGCGACCCTTGGTTTTCAAATTATGTGTTGAGTTAGTGGATTCAACTTGGAATAATCGTCAAAGAAACTGTGAAAGGGTAATTGAAACATGGGACGAGTTGAAGAAAATGATGCGAAAGCATTACGTTCCTTCTCATTACTACAGGGAGTCAAAATGAGACTTCAACGCCTTGTTCAAGGTAATCAATCTGTTGATGAGTAGTTTAAGGAGATGGAGATGCTTATGCAAAGAGAAAATGTACAAGAAGATGACGAGACTACCATGGTGCGGTTCGTAGATGACTTAAATGTTTCAATAGCCAATACTCTTAATCTTCAAACCTACATTGATCTTGAGGATGCGGTACACAAGGCCATTGAGATTGAGTAGCAGTTTCAACAACGTTAGTCTCGTCCAGTTAGTGCTTCACAATATCATAGAGGTATGAGTTCTAGTTCTACTTTCAAGAATTTGAAACCCCCTTATGCTACTAATAAGTGGCTACCAAATTGTGATGAGACTAAACCTTTTGAGTGGAAAAGCAAGGCTCTTATAAAACATTTTTCTACATCTTCTAAGCAGCCCACTTCTACTAAATTTTCATCAAAACAACAAAAAGCTCATGATATGAATGTTTTACATACAAAGGGCGTGGGCACTATAGTCGTGATTGTACTAACACGATATTTTTGTTGATAGAAAAAGATCATAAGGGTTTCCGATATCCAATTAAATATCCAATTAGAGAAGAAAGTAAGTATGACTTTGTACCTTTTGTTGATTCTTACTCTAGTAGAAAAGAGATTTGTGATGACAAACTTTGTGAACCAAAAAAAGATGACAGTGAGAATTTCTTCCTCGAACCAATGGATTTAGATGAGATAGAAATGTCATGTTCTCTTATTGAGATAGAATGTACTGAATTAAATATTCATAATACTTATGAGGGGGATATGGTAAGTGAGGAAAAATCATGTGAAAAGACAGAGAGAAAAAAGACCTTAAGTGATAAAAGTCTACTTAATTGTCCAAATTTGGTGAGTAAAAATCTATATGAGGTAAAATTAGAGAGTTTTCAAGTGGAAAAAGAAAATGAAAAGCAAGAAAATACCCATAAAAAAGTGAGGAATGATTATGTTTTAACTAACTCTAACTCAAATTAATGGTGTTTATTTGTTAAAGGATTTCAAGGATCCTTTGACGAACTCTCAATTGTATTACTCTACCATCGATAGACGATTTTACTTGCGGGAAAGAGGTAATTTGAACATTGATAATTCTCCACAGGTGCTAGAAGGTGAGAAAAGTAATGATACATCGAAAATTGAAATATATAGGCATATCTTGAATGCTTTTTGTAAGTATGCTATGTTTTTATTTTTCCTTACAACATGCTTTCTCATTGGTCAAGTTTTAATAAACAATGGTCTAAAATTTCAATTGATTTTATGGGTTTATCTAGGTATTTAAAGTTTACTTTTGTTGCATTCGACAGGTTTATTAAAGACTCTCATGCATTGGATCTTGTAACAAAATTTTCTACCTTAAACTCTAAATATGAATTTTTACATAATAATATTAAACTACTTGATTTTTATTATTATGTGAAATTCTTAACTCATCGTTGAAAATTCTTATGGATGACCATGCATATTCAAAGAAATTTACAAGTTACTTTTTACTTGAATACTCATGTGCCTAAAATTTCTTTTTCTAGTGTTGATGGTTTGTTTTTGAAGGAGAGATACTTGATCCATGCTGATTTGGGATATCAAAATCATATATTTAATCCTTGATATAGTTTTGGTGCACAAGAAAGCTTAGGTAAGTATTTTATTCAATCTATTGTTATTTATTCCAATCCCTTTTCTTTTTGTGCAGCTAAAGATTTGGGGACAGATCTTCTTGAGGAAGAGGGGAATGATGCTAGTCTCAAGGCACAATTTCATACCTATGAATGTGATGGACTCACACTACCTCAAGGCCCAACAATAATATCAAAGGCTAAGCAAATCAAATCAGAATTTGATCAAAGACAAGATTCGAAGATGAATCTTTTCGAGGAAAGAGGGAATGATACATGCACGGATGAGGTGAAATTTATTTAATTCCAATCACCAAATAGGAAATTAGCAGACTTGCAATGACTTTTTGGATGGGATCCTAACATTTCTAGGTTGATATTTCTCATGGCGTTAGAAGATCTCTCTCTTATCTTCGAAACGCATTTTGAATCACTCAATTTTGAGTTTAGAAGCTCAAGTTAATACCATTTTAGTGAAGACTGCATGGATAGAATTTCTGAACGGGATTATGACGAGAATTACAAATTTCAGGCTTTTAATTCGAGTTTAAATCATATTGGGTTCGGGTTTTAGGCTTAATTTTTATTATATATGAGTCTAATATTGTATTTATCAGCTCTTATCATTTTATTATTTTATTATTTCAAATTGTTAATAATTATTAAGTAGTTTAAGTTATTTAGGAGTTTTATGTCAACAAGAAATTTTAGTTTAAAACTACTTCTTGTTTAGATTAATTAGAGTTCTAGTATACTTAAGAGTTTTATTAGATTTATTTAGCTAGCCTATATATAGGCCTTTGCATTGTACACAAATCATTCAATTCATAATTATTCAACTTATCTTTTGAGTTTATAAATTCTCTTTGAGTTTTTTTTTTTAAGAATTTTTCTTGAGTTTCTTTTAGAAGAGTTTTAACAATCTTTCCATATTGTGGGGATCACCTTCAAACTTTTTCTTGCCAAGATTTCTTTCTTGGAGGGGAAATTAGAGCCGCTTGAAGGGGGTTCTGGATTTTTCGTGTTTCCAAGGCTTCTCAGGACTTCTACATACCACGTTTTATCATCTATCTTCTTTATTTTCTTCCTTATTGTTCTAATCGTAGATTTATTATTCTATTTTAATTATCTTATTTATTTATTTTAATTGTTTTATCTAACTTGGATTTTATTGCGTTTTAGGTTGTGTCAAAAATCTAAGTTTCCTTCCAAATGTCTAGAGCCCTAAGACAAATCCGCGACTTTGACAAACTTTGCGATCCGCTTCTGCATTCATCCGTCTCATTCTTTATCACCTAACAACCAACTAAAATCATATTTTTTTCTATTCATAGAGTTTGACAAATTCACATTCTGATTTTTAATTGGCCACTAATTCTGTAACTTTTCAATTTGACCCATTTCATTGCTTCTCGTTCCAATTTAGCGCAATTTGCTTGTTTATTTGAACTTCGGTATTGCAATTGTGTCCTGACAAAATTAAAACAAGAAGTCACAAGCTTAGTAGCATTCTATTTAAAATTTGACCATAAATAAGTACATTAAACACACAAAATTAGCTTGCTATCACTGAACAACCATTTGTCCACATTTATTCTTGATGTAAAAAAAAAAACTTTTTTTATTAATTTAGGTATTTTAAAATTTTTTTAATTTATATCTGTCACCTGTCATATTGAGAGGTCACCATGTGTAACCATCGGATCAACCATTAGTGTCACATCAACACAAACTAATGGTGCTAATGTGGAGGTATCAACCTTACTGGCAAAATGCAAGTTCAGATACCAACTAGATCAAAAAAAAAAGTTCAAGGGAAAAACTACATATTAACCCGTCACATAATGAAAAATATAATGGTTATTTGTTTAAAATATTAATAAAGTAATTATTATACCTATAATAAATTACCTAATATTAATCATTCAATATGCCACTTGTCATCCAAAGAAGTATTCCAACTAAGCCTACCTTCCGTATTTGCTTAAAAACCTTGCTATAGATTGTGTGTGTCATATATCTATATCTATACTATTATTTAAACATCTGATTGCGTTGGTGTTTGAATCAATCATACATCAACTCAATTGCAAAATTATTAAATTATCCCTACATGTTTTAAATAAATTATATTCTTACACAAGTACTTTTATCTTTTTACATTTTCAATAAAATAAGTAAAATATTTGCATATTTTTATATTTGAATCCATTCTATACCATTTATAAAAGGCTTAATGCTCAGTTTGATAGTCAAACTATGCATGTTTTTCCACTTTAGTACCTGAACATTTTTTTGTCCGTACTTAAACTATAATTTCGTTACCCAGATCAAC
Source organism: Gossypium anomalum (assembly GCA_025698475.1). Taxonomy (NCBI): domain Eukaryota; kingdom Viridiplantae; phylum Streptophyta; class Magnoliopsida; order Malvales; family Malvaceae; genus Gossypium; species Gossypium anomalum. The sequence continues at coordinate 51,212,406 of CM046963.1, forward strand.
CCTTTTTTTTTAACAACAATAAAAAAATAATCGCCACATGGCGCCAATTAGAATGTGCACATGACAATTAAGTTTATTTAAAATAAAAATATTAAATTTAAAATTAAAAACACCTTTGACTTTGACTCACTGTTGATCGATGTTGACCATTGTTGATTGAAAGTGACCACTGTTGACCATTCATATGGTGTTATTAGAACATGCCACGTTTCTTTTTGTTTTTACTTTTTAATATTATATTGATTTAAAATGTGAAAAAATCATAAATAATATATAAAGAATTCAAAAGAATTTATAAAATTTATAAAATTATAAAATAAATATATAAATTTTAAAAATTCAAAATAATATATAAAAATTAAAAAATTTATAAAAATTAAAAAATTTATTTAGATTTTAAAAAATTGTTGAAAGAAAAATATATATTCTACAAAAGAATTAAATTTTATTTTGAATATATATATATTTCTGAATTTATAAATATATTTTAAATTTTTAGAATTTAAAATTTTTGAAAAAAATAAAATTTTGAAAAATTTTCTAGAATATATTTTTGAAAATTTATGTTTTTTTTTTACATTTTTCTAAAATTTAAATATATTTTATTTAATTTTTATATAGTATTTTTATTTTTTAAAATTTTATACTTTAGAATTTTATAAAATTTTAAATTTTTAAACTTGTAAAATTTGAATTTATATATTATATATAATTTTTTTATATTTTTAATCAATATAATATGTATAATATTAAAAAAAACAAAAAAAGAACATGTGCATGTTCTAATAACACCACGTGAATGGTCAATCGCAGTCAATGTAGGTCAACATGGGTCAACACTAGTCAATGGTTAGTCAATTATGAGTCAAAGCCAAAGGTTTTTTAAAATTTAAATTTAATGTTTTTATTTTAAATAACTTAATTGACACGTGATATGTAAATTCCCCAACACGGCCCAGACATTATAGCCGAATCATGAAAGTTACATAGCCACCGAGATAGCTCAGTAAACATTGAGGTTTAGTAAAAAGAGTTAAGTAGTGAAAGCCTCAAGTTTCTTAGAAAAAAACATCTCTTATTTTAAAGGCATTGAAACTCAATAAAGTACTAATATGATTTGGATAATCTATCAAACTTTGAAACTTTTGAACAAAACGCTATTGTAAGATTTTGGTATATATATATTATTTTAACTTCGTATAGAACTGATATGTTTTGCTTTTAGATAAAATAATTTTGTTTTAGTTTCAAAATCACATCTAAAATTTAATTCGTTTTAAGAAAACGTTAATTTAATTTAATTATCTCATTCATTTAATTTTAATCGCCCAAATCAATAGGAAAATTCATATTTATACCATTTTAAAATAATTTAATATAATGTCTTGAAAACCTTAACCTCTTTTTGTGTTTTCAATCCCAAAATTAATACCTATATGAAAAATAGAAAGTTCATGCCATGATCCATTTGTAAACAATGCAAAAATCAACAAAGTTTATAAAATGGAGTTTACAATACTTTTGTATAAAATTCGGTGATAATGTTCCGATTGTCGAGTCCGAGCCCTAACCTTACAAGTTATCTGGAAAAATGAGAAATTAAAGAATAAGCTATAAAGCTCAGTGTGGTCTTAAAACAAAAAACAGTTGGCATTTAAACAATAATATAGCATATGAATTGCAGAAATCAAAGCATAGCATTTTAATTGTATCATGGCAAATTTTTAGTAAATTAACAATATGCATGAATAACAGTACAATATTCCTACCTATTTGTCTATTACACTCCACAGTAAGAGTTCCCTAGAACTCGTCCATCCCTACATACCAAATTAATATTTTGCAGATGAATCGCTAGTATAACAGTAGATTTAATCAGTGAACCGATCCGACATTTAATTTTTGTACTTCCACCTTCAGTATCCCAATCCCAATGCAACAGTATGACATGCTTCTATTAATTAGAAAGCAGTAACTATGGCAATATTAACATGCAACTTTCAAGTAATCGGTAACGGTTTGTAATTTTAACAGTAGCAGTAAATATGCATCAGTAGCAATTGCAGACTTAACACAAAGTTTACATCTCATACATGATCGACATTGAAATTTAGAAAAATGGCATAATACAAAAGTTAGCTTTACCACACATTTTAGCTTTACCACACATAGTTTCGTACCCACTGAATTGAATCGTCAGTTTTTCAGTACGACAACAAAGTCTATTTTCAGATTAGATATGGTATTTCTCAGCAAAACTGAAACCATTAGAACCATTAAATGATTAATAAAATATAAAATCAGCAACCAAAATCTAGAAGAGTCTCATATTCATTCGACCAAATACCAACACATACACAACAATACTAGTCAAGACACACACCTTCACCACAAGACCGATCGGCACACCTCAAGTTCTGATGTCCACGGAACTAACTAAAAATTTTACTAAGGTAAGTGTACCTATCAATTAATAGTATAGCTACGGTGAGTAAAGATATCGCTCCCATGAAGACTAAAAGTACGAGTAATTAACGTCTTTCTATTATTTAACCGAATAATTTGAGTGATTCATTAAAAACTAAAATTAACTAAATTAATTAATTAATGAACACGAAAAAGGACAAAACACAAAAATAATTGAATAACAATCAAGAAGCAAAATAATGCCTAGGAAATAATTCACCTAGATTTCATCTATCACTATCAACCTAAATTACGCAATTTCTTTACTTAGTAACTTGATTCGTAGAAATCCCTAAACTGACTCTAGGTTGATTAATTGAATTTTTTTTCTAATTAAAACCGCTATTATTACATTAACTTGTGTTATGGATTCCCCTATTAGATTAGAATCTAATCTAGTAGATTTATGTCGTCCTATTTTTAGGATTGCATGCAACTCCACTCAATTACGCAATATCTACTATTAAACAGGGTCTATTCCTTCTCTGATTTAAGCACATCAAACATTGATCAATTCTAAAAACATCACACCAAAAATTAAGCACACATAATTGAGAATAAGATCTAAGTATTTATTGCGTAAAATAAAAATCAAAAGACAAAATTCATCATTGGGTTCATCTCCCCTAGGTATTAGAAAATTAGTTCATACTTGCAAATAAAAACATCCAAAATATAGTATAACCACAAGAAACAAAGAAAAAAAAACCTCATGGTGACTTTCTAAGAAATAAAATGCGAGTCTTCAAATTTGCTTCAAAATTGGCTTCAATGGTGTTTTTCGAGTTATTTTCTTGAATATTCTATGACGACTCACTCCTATTGATACAACTAAGACCCGAGACTCACGTAGAGCTAACATGGATCCTATTGAGCTGCCATTAGGGCCGATAACCCGAGCTCGAGCTAAGAGATTCAAAGATGTTGTTGCGGCCTTAGTCGATCAAGTTTGGGGTGAAACTGTTGTGGGGCTTATTGAATGTTCTTGGACAAGCAAGCCGAGCATTCCTTGCAACCTTCTTCAAGCTCATCTAGCTCGTTCCTAGCTCATTAAGCTCTTCTTTAGTCATTTTAGCTTGTGCATTATTTTTTTGTTGGAATAAATATTTAATTTGGTTTTAGTTAATTTAGTTTATTTAGTTGAAGTTATTAATTATGTCATAATTTATAATGTGTTTAAATGTGTCATAATCTGGACATTTTAATTAAGGTTTTAATGTGTCTTCATTTAGTACAAATTAAATAGGTGTTTAATGTGTCTTAGTGAAGTACATAATAAATAGTCGTCTTAATGTGTCTTAGCTTAAGACAAATTAATTGCAAGTTGGAGTTAATTTGTCTTAGCCAAATTTATGTTGTCTTAGCTAAATTTAATGTGCTTGTAGACACATGCATGGATGGCATTGATGAAGGTTGTCATCCTCCTATCAACTATTTGGTTATAGCAAAAGCCAAGTGAGTTGATGATTGCTTTTCCCCAAGTAGCCCCTTTGTGCATTGCAAGAGTCACCAAAGCTTTCACATTTTTTGAAATCAGCTGAAGGATTCTTTTCACATATTGAGGCCATTCGATTTTGAGCTTTCACACCTAAAAGGCTGTTCATTTTTTAGCTGTTCACATGAAAGGTTATTGGAGTGCCCAAGCTACCATTAAAAGCTCAAGTCTATTCGGCTATTCAAGGCAACCACTTAAAGGCCGTTCACACCTCTTGGCCGATTATATTTAGCTAGATTCAGCTCCACATTCACTTCAATTAAGCCAAGTTGACTTAAGAAACTACAAGGGACATTTTGAGAAGGTTCAAGGAAGTTTCAGCTCAATTAAGCTGAATTAAGGCTGTCCATTTAGTTACTTCTTGTGTCCATTCGGCTAGTTAAGATTTTAAGCTATAAATATGAAGCTCATTTGTTGTAATTCAGGCTTTTGACACCTTATATGTTTAATTTATCTTCTATGAGTTTATTCAACTTTCATTGTTCGTTTAAGATTCAAGCTAACTTATCTAGCTTTGCTAGTGGCGCCTACCTTGTTTCTTTGTGACCTTATCACTCTTTGAGTGTGGCGTTCCAAACCCTATACCTTTGGTTCCTATCTCTCAATAGATAGTGGGTCAAGATCTTTCCTATTATCTATCACCTTAAGAGTCAATATAAGATTCGAGTCAATACTCTTTTATAGTATTGGTTCTTTCTTCGACCTTAAGCCTACTAATCCATCCTAAATTATCAACTTTAAAAAAAATCACCTTGTTTTTTCTTACTTAGCCGAATTCACATACTTCCCATAGCTAAACCATTTGAACCCTTTTGCTTAAAAACCTTTACTTAGCCGATTTCAACTACCAACCCCAAATAGAACGATACTTCTCTATTTTACAATCGGGAAAAATTCGCAACTCGAATCCAACTACGAGTACGAGGTCGCATCACATATCTTCTTATTTTTGTCATATATATGTCTTAAAATGCCCAAAGAACCTAAAAATTACATTTTTTCGTGATTTAGGGTGCAATCCCGTGTAAACGGCACAACCTGCCACATGATCGTGTGGCAGCTCGTGTGGCTCACATGGCTGTGTGGAAGGGGTCAGCCCGTGTGGCTTCTGTAGTTCACTCCGATTTTCTATATTTCACTTCTTTTGCTCCCAAATGCTCTCTTAAGTGTCAAAACATAAATTTAAAGGATTAAGAGCATAAAAATCACCATTAACATCGAATAATCACTCAAAATCGCATTAAGAATGTGATTAAAATATGTTACTTTTAGCTTCATCTAACTTCCTTGCATTGTGAATAATTGATCTATTTGGAAATAAATTCACGGGCATATTGCTCATGAAACTCTTTTGAAATTTTTTTAACCTAAACAATAATTTTTTGAAGCTTTTATTGAATATATAAGTTTTGACCATAATTAAATTTTTTTACAATATTTACTTATTGAAATCAAAATTTTATAAGAGCAATGTTAAAATTAATATTTACTTATTAAAAATTCAGTATTTGAATATATTTATTTTCAAAGTTCTAAACATTATTAAAATTTTTTTACAAGATTAAACAATGATTTTATCAAATGTTAAATAAGTTATATTTTCTATAATATTTATTTATATTTCTAGCTTTACGTTTGACCCATACATCGTATGAATATGCAAGATATGATAAAATATATAACAACATCTTATATGGTAACATATATTTTTCATATGTGGTATTACATTTTTTTATTTTTTGATTTTGTACATATGTATATATAAACCTCATTAAATTAGATTTGACCCTTTTAGTTCTACTATTCACCTATAAATACCATCCACATATTCAAACAATAAACATCAGTGAACAAAGCTTTACATCGAAGAGTAGCAAGGTACAGTTATGCATTTTTTTTACTCATTATTTTCGTATTAATTCTTAAACATTTTCATTTTATTAGATTTTAACAGCTCTTTCTAATTTAAATATTGTTCGTAATATTAGTGCTCTCAATATCAATACTACCTATAATTTTTTTAGGTTAAGCTCTTGCAACAGTATTATTTTTATAGTTTTAGGAGACCGGTACTTACGTAAAAAACCTAAATATCATTATTAGCAAGTGTTGGGTGTAGTGGTGAACACATTTTACTCTCAAAAATAAATTCAAATTCAAATTTTGAAGATGATATTATTAAAAAGGATACCTACAATACAAACCTCGAATATAAACCATAAAATTATTTATTTCCTAAAAAAAAAGAGTGGCTATCTGGCAGGACCAATAGCATCGGAATAAATCCAACAACCACAACAAGACCCATATCTTTCCTGGTTAAGTAATTGTAGTAAAGCATCAGAAGTGGATTGGTTTGTTATGGCCTTTTTGCTTATCTAAGATTGGCAGATGGATTTGGAAATACAATGCCAACACGTGGGGATAACATACCACCAATTAGCAATTACAAATCAAACGTTGAGCCTTCATTCGTTAACACTTAATGATACCCTCATTGGTGTTTTTTGGTGGATCCAAAAGTTAAAAGCACACAATACTATTATAAACCATAATGGGGTTGGCTCATAGATTGTGAATCTCCATTAATATATGTACATATACCTTTCATCTCTAATCTTGTGCTCTTTTCTTCAACTTTATTGGTTTCTCATATGACTCTCCATTGTTATTGGGGGACCATTAAGGAACTCTTATACTTATTCTATTTTAATTATAGTTTTAGATATTTTTTATGTTAAATTTAACATAATTTGTTTTTAGTAGGTCCAAATTGATAACACATTTAGTTGTAGTTATTGTTAAAGTGATGATGTGACCATTTAGCTTATATGTAAATTTATTATTAGTTGAACATGGTTGATTGAATTTTCACATAATCTCAACTATGTGATTGAATTTGGATCTACTAATAGCATTATAAAAATACAGGAATCAAATTATGTCAAACTAGAGTAGAGGGATTAAATCGAAAAGTTTAGAATAATGGAGGGACTAAAACATAATTAGACCAACATATTCTCTTTTCTCCCTATAAATATGTAATGAGATTTGTTGTTTTTTGTTGTAGGGAGCAACAAAGGGGGATTTGTTGAACTTTAAAGATATATCCAATGGAAGCTAAATGAATGAAGTTTGAGTTGGTGTTGATTGTCATTGCAGTGGCAATGGGGGTGCTAGTTTTGAGTCTAATTCTTGTGGAAGGTGCATTTGGGATCCAGCTCAAACCATGCACTCTCGTTCAATGTATTGTTGAATGTAAAAAGATTTTGCATAAAAATTCCTTAGTGCAACTTGTGCTTCAAGCCCTCAAGGGAAATACTACATCTGCTTAGGTTGATATAACTTGCTTAATTCTTACTTAAATTTTCCAATTAGATATGTATCTTATGATAAAAAAGAAAAGTTATAAATAAAATGTTTATATTAACTATGTTTATATTACTTTTTTTTAGCTTGTAACTCACACATCCACATAAATTACACTACTAGTGAACCTGTGAATTAAACCCAAAACCTAAAAATAAATGAACACCATTTTGGCCAATAGGCCTAGTGTTTATATTGATGTAATTTATGTGCTTGATATATGGTATAGTTAGTTAAATGTTGATATATGATTTTTGATCTATGATATATAGTATAGTAAAACTCCCTAGATCTTTAAGCTTGGTGGGCAGTTTATTTTGGAGAATGGCTGAACACTCCTCATTGAGCTCCACAATGGACAGTTCGTCTAACTTCCTTTTATTTGTTGACAAATCCTTTAAAAATTTTGTATACTTTGTTATCTGCGAAAGGGGTTCAACAAAAAGGTAAGTTAATATGCAATTTTTTTTTAAAGTTCAAGAGATTTACCATATTGTTGGTGGATATGGAATTGGTGGTGTAACACTCCTAACCCGTATCCATCTCCAGAATAGGGTTACGAGGCATTACCGATCAATACACAACATTCACATACATATATGCATTCGATATCAAAATTCATTCATCTCAACCATATTGTCCCTTCTAAGGTCCTACGACACCTTAAAACATGCTTAAAAGAGGTTCGGGACTAAACCGGTAACATTTACAAATTTTAGGAAACTTAGAAAATTTTCAAACATATAAGGGTCACACGCTCGTGTGAACGGGCCGTGTACCTCACACGGTTACCAAACACGCCCGTGTCACAGACTATGTGAAAACAGGGCATACATACTAACTTGTACCACAAGGCCAGAGACAAGCCCGTGTGCCAGGCCGTGTGAAATCTAAGGGAGGTTACTGACTTGGCCACACGGTCGACCACACGCCCGTGAGTCCAACCCGTGTACCCTTCGAAATGGCCACACACGCCCATGTGACAAGGCTGTGTGACTCACACGGCCACCAGACACGCTTATGTGTCTAGGCCATGTCTAATACTGACTTAAACATGAAGAACTACCCCAGGGGATACATGGCCGTGTAACATGATCACGTGTCACACACTGCTAAGACACACGCTCATGTCTCTGCCCGTGTAGACAAAAATAGTCTATTTGTAAAGGCAATTTCCCACCCTTTTCACAAGCACACTTAGTAACCAAAATAGTACCATTTCATCACATATATAGGCAACCAAAACATGTCAATTCACACACATATCAAGCCATCTATCCTCAACCATTTTAATTCCTCAATTCCCTAAATAAAAACGTACTAAGTCATTATACCAAAATCATCTCAACTTGCATAAATTCCAAATACATTAATTCATCATATTATCATCTATTTCAAGTCACAAAATACACCATTTAGCTATAACAATAACTAAGAAAACATATCCAAAACAAGCCAATATCTAAGGCATTGTACACATCACATAAATCACCTTTCAAACACATCACTTAGGCCAACTTAAATGACCAAATACATATCAACATTTTCAACCAAAAGTAAGCCAAATCTCATGGCTTAAATCATAATTCAAAACATACCAAAATGCCACTAGCCTAGACATGCCATATACCAAATATACAAAGCTCCCAAAAGTACTAACGAGATGATCGATAGTGTGATGATGTTTCTAGACGATCCCTGAGTCTGAGCTAGCTTCGAAAATCTATAAAACATGGAATGAACACACAAATTAAGCTTTAATAGCTTAGTAAGCCATATACAAATAAAGCTATCATATAAACCTTTTACATATCAATTTCATATATGTTAAACTTAATTAATCAAACACAAGTTCAAAAACCATTCACATTGAACAAATATTCAATATCATAATCAAATTCATCATTTACTTTACTTCTCAATACTCATATGAATCTCATATGTACCTGAGTCACTTAGCTCATTCACATATTCTTTCTCGACTTAGCTTTTCTCGTTGAACCGTTCAGAATCATTAAGGATACTCAGCAATCACATAAGCTCGTACAATACCATATCCCAAATATGGTCTTACATGCTATCACATAACGATGCCATTATCCTAGACAGGGTCTTACACGAAATCGATTAACGATGCCAATGTCCTAGACATGGTCTTACACATAATCTCAATACAATGCCAATGTCCCAAACATGGTCTTACATGCTATCACATAACGATAACCTAATGTCATGACATTCGTGTCCTATACTATTCCTAAGGTTCGTACGAGACTTTCAGATGTCGTAATTTTGTCGATTCGTACTCGTAAGTACTCGTTCAACATTCATAGAAATTCAATGACAAGTAAACATGTATAACTCAATTTAAAGACGTTCATTTGCATATGAACTTACCTCGTAGTCGGAATAGAGGGACTGGATCGACTATTTAATAACTTTGGATTTCCCCCGATCTAATTCCAATTTCTTTCGTTCTTGATCTATATACATTCAAAATTAATCCATTTAATCATCAAATTATTCAATTTAGTCCACAAACACATATTTGGCTTTTTTCACTTTATCCCTTAAAGTTTTATATTTATTCAATTTAGTCCCTATTTCAAAACAACACAAAATACACAAAATTTCATCAAACCCAAGCATGGCCGAATCTTCCTTAGGTCTCTAGAAATCCTTTAATTCCATTTATTCACACTTTTAACCCTACATTTTACACTTTTCACAATTTAATCCCATTTAAGCATTTTCACTCAAAATCACTTTACAAAACATTGATATCTATCAACAAATACTCATTTTTCATTATCAAACATTCAAGAGCTCAAACTATCATCAATGGCATTTTAAAAAATCACAAACAAACTCAAAAACTAAAGCACGGGCTAGCTAGTACTCAAAACAACGATCACAAAAACATAGAAATCATCGAAAACGGAATAAAAATGGACCTTCAATTGAGCTTCAACATAGCCGAACCCTAAAACCTTTCCTTGGCTTATTTTTCTTCTTTAGAATTGGCTAGATGATGAAAATAAGAAGAAGAAGTTTGTTTTGTTTTGTTTTAATTAACTAAATTTACTAAATACCATATTTACCCTTAATATTAAAACATTAAAACACATAGTGGTTGTCCATATATGTCCACTCATGCTATTAATGGTTTAATATCATCATAAGGACATTTCATTTAATAAGCCATAGTAATTAAACACTTTTAACATATGGAATGCAACTTTTGCATTTTACGCGATTTAATCCTTTTCTCAAATTAACAACTTAAACGATAAAATTAACACACGAAACTTTCACACATACATATTGACATACTATAAACACCAAAAATAATTTTAAAATTTCATTTTTGTGGTTCCGAAACTACTGTTCCAATTTAGCTAAAACTGGGCTGTTACAGGTGGTTTGTATTCTCTGACCACCAACTTATGCTATTTATTTCTTTCCTTAACCCCATCAATTTTCTCAACAACTTTTAAATTCAACTTTTTTTTAGGCTCAACTAACTCAAATAGTGATTGCATGGACTTGTTGAATTCTCAAAGTTGTCTCATTGTTACTAGGTAAACTACCTTGGTGCCTCTTCAAAACCAATTTTACAACCTGACTAATCTGATTCTTGAGGCCTTGAATAGATGCCTGTTGATTTTTCAAAGTTGTCTCAGTGTTCTGGAATCTAGTTTCTGACACTGAAATAAATTTCGTTAACATCTATTCCAGATTCAGCTTCTTTTCTTCTTGATAAGGTTGTTGAAAACCCAAAAGGGGTTGTGACCTTTGATTTCCTTGACCACCCCAAGAGAAATTCGGATGATTCCTCCACCCTGGATTATAACTATTGCTATAGGAGTTATTCTGATGTCTAGAATTATTACCCATAAAGTCGACTTGCTCATGCTCCATGTTAGACTTGAAGAACAAACATTATGGATTAATCGTCCCTACTCCAATCGCATCGCATTGCATTACCAGCTTCAACTATTTAGCCAAACTCAAACCATCAATTTTCTTATTAAGCGCTTCAACCTAACTCGCCAACATAGAAATTGCATCAATATAAAAAAACTCCAACAGCTTTGGTAGGTTTTACTCCGGTAACTTGCCACTGAAAATTGTTTAATGTCATCTCATTAATAAACTCTTGTGTTGTGTAACACTCCTAACCCGTCTCCGTTATTGGATTAGGGTTATGGAGCATTACCGATCAATTAGAAAACATTTTATCATTATAACATAAAATAAATTAATCTCATTCAAAACATATCAAACATATTCATTTTGTCCCTAAATCGAGCCTTTGAGGCCCTAAAAATAGCTTAGAAGCAATTCAGGACTAATTTGAAACAAAACAGAAGTTTTAAGAAAAAGTAGGAAAAATTGAAAAACAGGGGTCACAAGGCCGTGTGACATAGCCCAGGCCGTGTAACATCCGAATAAGGGACACATGGCCGTGTCCTAGCCCGTGTCCTCACCCATGTAACTCACTAAGAAGGGTCACACGGCCATGTCGTAGGTCGTGTAACTAACAGACATGAAACAATAAAATTTTACAAAAGACACACGGCCGTGAGACAACCCGTGTCCCAAGCCATGTGAACCCAAAAATTTAACTAAAACCAAGCCATTTCAAGGCCAAATCATGCATAATTAACCATTCTATTTGAGCACACATTCAAGGAATTTAAACATTATTTAAACACACAAAAACATGCCATTCCAAACATCCTAATTCATCTAATAAATATGTCATTCAAAGGCACCACAATTGAATCAAAACACCATTTACCAAAAGAAGCCAACATTGCCATTTATAAGTCATCACAAACATACCAAAATGACCTTATATACAAGTACTTAAAAGTGACCAAAATAACTCAACTTGATAAGGTAGTAACGGTCATCAAACCAAACATAAACTTCAAGGCATATACATACCAAAACATTCATTTCACATCCATAAACTGTAGCACCCCTAACCCGTACCCGTCGCCAGAGCAGGGTTTTGGAGTATTACTAAAACATTCAGAACATTTTTCCATTAAACTATGTAAATTACTATTCATTTACCGAGATCATCCATAACGTCCCTTGATTGGACCCTCGACGTCCAATACGAGCATTAAAATTGAGTCGAGACTTAATCGGGAACTTTAAGAATTTTTTTTGACTTTTCAAAAATTTTTCAAGGTGCAGGGATCACATGCTCGTGTGGTCCAAGGGACAAGCCCGTGTGACCCTGGGACATGCCCGTGTTAGAGGCTATGTTCGACCCCGGGTAATTCTCTGACTTGCACACATGACCATGCCACACGCCCATGTGCTAGGCCGAGTGGTTAATTAATCCAATACGAAATTAGGTGCAGGTTTCACACTGGCAAGACACACGCCGTGTCTCTGCCCGTGTGCCTAATTTTAAGCATTCTGTTTCTCAAAATTAAGGTGCAGGGGACATACAGCCTAACCACATGCCCATGTTACCAGACCGTGTGGACAAAATGAAGCCATTTCTAGTTTCATTTCTCACCCAAAATTTCACCCAATACCTGCACTTAAAACACACATCCAAATCCAACCATTTCAAACATTCAAATTGGGCAATCCCCATCATTCAACAAGGCATATAACTACATGCATATGTGTTTATAAACTTACATTGGAATAACTTAAGCATTAGCATCATTTGATCACATATACATAACATATCACATGTGTATATATATTTATATCATAATAATCTACTTAGTCATACCAAAATGAACCATTACTAGCTATTCCAATGGCTAGGTTACAAAATAACATTTCAAGCCACTATTGGTCAAGTTGTCCTATACATGCCATTATACCAAAATGATTTTTACTAATTATACCCAAAATGACTAGTTGATAGTGTGACGATGCTCCAACGATCTCCAACCCTCGCGAGTTTTCGAGCTCTATAAAACAGGGAAAAATAAATGGAGTAAGCATTAAATGCTTAGTAAGTTCGTATAACGGAAACTAAACTTACCAATCCTGTTATTATATTTAAGTACACAATATCATGTTTTCCATCCATTTCGCTAAATTTCCCAAACACATACATTCAATCAAATATGTTAGTCACCAAAATCTTCATATCAATCAAGTAACATAGATGAGCTCATCAAGCAATATTCTTTCAAGTCATTATCATTTCATCTCAAGATTTTCATGCCATGTCAAGGGTTTTATGTCTGTTGAATCATTGAATTTCAATTCATGCTTAAGTAGTACACTCAAAGTGTACGATTTAATAATCCGTCAATTTCATATTCAAGGGTACCCATTAGGGCACTTAACCAAAAAACACTCTCTCGAGCCACATATCGTATAACAGGATTACCAGTCCAAGCTAAATCCTTTATATAACGTAAGCTTAGAGGAGCTCGATTAAAATTACCAGTCCAGGCTAAACCCTAATCATAACGTATGCTCGAGAGATATTATATCGGGATTACCCGTTCAGGCTAAACCCTTTATATATCAAGGTCAATGGGATTACTCGTCCGAGCTAAATCCCGTCCGCAACAAATGTAGGACTTTATTAGTTTCGGGAAAGCGCATATAATCATCAAAATTCAACATTCAATCGGGACTTAACCCATTTATCACCATTTCAAGCATGTATCAAAATTTCCATCATAGTATACAAGTGAAGCAAATCAATTTAAATCACATTACATACAAACACAACATTCAATTAACATAATTACATGCTCAATTAAGTTACACGAACTTACCTCGACACTTGTTTGCATAAAATTCTACTAATCCACAACCTTTTTTTCCCTAATCTAACCTCGAATTAGTGTTGTCCGGATCTATATAAATGAATTTAACCATCAATTTCACACATTTCATATTTAAATGGACTCAATTTACGTCCAAGAAAAAATTACCATTTTGCCCCTAACTTTTCCATAAATTCTGATTGTCCCTAGGCCCGGAAAATAAAACTTGTGCAAATTACTCCCTATTTCAAGCCTAACCAAAGCCCCATTACAAATTTTCCAGCACATGTATTCATAAAATTTTAGAATTTTTCATCAAATTTTACAACTTTTCATTTTAGTCCCTAAATCATGTTTTCATCAAAAATGACTTTGTAAAAGTTGTTTATCTATCAATAATCTTTCATTTTCTACCATAAATTTCTAATTTCTAGCATATACATCCATGACCCATTTTTCATACCTTGATAACTTTTTCAAATTAATCCCTCAAATAGAGAGATTAAGCTATCCCGCTTTCAAAAATACCAAAATTACTAAAAACGGGACAAGAGAACTTACCCAATTAGGCCTTGAAAGTTTCTTATCTCTCCTAGGGTTTCCATGTGTTTTAGGTTGAAGATGACATAAAATAAGATGATTTCTTTTATCGTCTTTTTAATTAATTAAGTATTTTACTATTTTCAATTTAGTCCTTGCGCTTTTTTTGTATTTCCATGGATGAGTCACTAAGAAAAAGCTACATACTTTTCTTAATGGTCTAATTACCATATAAGGACCTTAGGTTTTGAATTCCATAGCTATTTGATCCTTATAGCTACTAGAATTCAACTTTCTCATTTTATGCGATTTAATCCTTCTCGTAATTAAGCACTTAATCGATAAAATTTTCGTATCAAAATTTTCACATGACATGCCTATTATAATATGGACCATATAATGAAATAAAAATAAATCATATTTTCGGATCGGATTTGTGGTCCCAAAACCACTGTTCCGATTTCACTGAAAAATAGGTTCTTACATAAACTACCATTACAAAAGACCTATACATGTCATTATGAACCTTGGCCAACATATTCAAAAACTATCAAAATGGTTACTGGATAGTTTGATAAGTCTTCGACGAGATTCCAACCGATCGAGCTTTCGATAAAAAATAAGGCAAAAGAAAGTAACTACGTAAGCAACAAGTGCTTAGTAAGCTTGTATAAACTTAAACATAACTTACCGTTTCATTAATACAATTCATAAATTAAGCATAGACCATTACCAATGCCATAAGCTTAGTATAAGCCTATACAGCATTATCAAACTCAAAAGTTAGTACACTTGTCCATGATACAAATGAATTCAACCATAAGATAAGTAGAATTCCATATGTAAATACATCATTTAACTCATTAATATTTTTATAAGATCATGATTTATTCCATTTGCTTTCTCACCATTTCATTTCCTTTTCTTACCCATTGAACCATCTAGAATTACATCGGATACTCGGGAATGCTCACACATAGTGTCCTTTTCCATATAACCGTAACCTTTCCTTTACATCAATGCTTACACGAGTTGTGAAATGGGCCTGCTCACACGAGCTGTGGGTCGGAATGTTGTTCACATGAGCTGCGGAGAATTTAAAACAAATGCAAGACCTCAGCCATCGATAGGACATTCAAGACCAGCACCCGAAACATGAAATCCCTAATGACATGTCATTTGTATCCTAAGAATTCTTATAATTCATCTAAGACTCGTTATTCGTCAATTCATCATAGAATTGATACATTTATATTCAAATTCACTTATATTAAAACAACATAGTTAATAGTTAATTTAGCTAACATTAAAACGATTGTAGTTCGTACGAACTTACCTCGATAACTAAGGCGTAGAAGTAGATTCGAACTAATCCAAAGCTTTAGCTTTTCCTCGATTTAAGTCCAATTGTGGTTTATCTTTGTCAAAATAAATAATTTCATTCAATTAAGTACTTATAGAATTCAATTTAATCCATAGTTCATATTTATACAAAATTACAAAATTACCCTTAACATTTTAACTTTTCACAATTTAGTCCTTAAGCTCATAACATGAATATACCTCATTTTAGTCTAAATCCAACTTAACCAATGTTACAAGAGACCTTGAAACAACCCTTTATTACCAAAATTTCAACATAAAACCCATAGATTTATAGTTTTAACAATTTAACCCTAATTGCAATTTCACCAAAAATCACTTAACAAAATATGTTTATTTTACAACCAAGATTAATAATCTATTAAATAATTTCAAAACACATTCAAAGACATCCATGAAAAGTCCCTTAACCTTTAACAGTTTTACAAATTAACCCCTGGGCTAGTTAGATTAAGCTAAAATGAACTCAAAAACATAAAAATCATTAAAAACAGGGCTCAAAATCATACCATGCAATGAAGAATTTAAAACCGAAGTTCTCCCCCCCTTAAATGGTGTATTCAGCCAAAGAAAAGAAAGGGGAAGATGATATCTTTTTCTTAGTTTATTTTTGCTTTATTTACCAATTTACTATTTTACCTTTAATAATAATAAAAAATTTCAATAAAACCTATCCATATTTGTCCACTAACATTAAGGATGATATAATTACCACTCGAATCATTTAACTTTCATTTCCATAGCCATTTGAATCCTTTAACTAATAGAACTCAATTTTTTCACCTTTTACAATTTAATCCTTTTCACCTAGTTAACCACTTAAACATCAAAATTCCTTAACGAAATTTTATTACGACCTTAATACAATCCCCTAGACATTAAATAAACATTAAAATAATAATTTAATCATTAAAATTATGGTCTCAAAACTACTGTTTCCGACACCACTAAAAATAGGCGTTACGATTCTCCTCCTAAAGGAATTTTCGTCCCCAAAAATCTTACCAAAAAATAGGTTCCGGTTTTGTTATTCAATGTTCCGCTAGCCGCTGCATCAATCATTTTTCAAGTTGAGGGGTTCAAACTATTATAAAAAGTTTGAACTTGGAGCCACAAAGGTGGTCCATGATGAGGACACCTTCTAAACAAATCCTTAAATCTCTCTCATGTATCGTAAAGCGTCCCAATGTCAAATTGAAAAAAAGAAGAGATGTCATTTCTCAACTTAGCTGTTTTAGCCAGTGGAAAATATTTCAACAAAAACTTCTCAGTCATTTGAGCCCAAGTAGTGATAGAACCCCATGGAAATGAATTCAACCACTATTTTGCCTTGCTCTTGAAAGAAAATGGGAACAACCGTAAGCATATGCCATCATCATTAACACCATTAATCTTGAAAGTGTCATAGATCTCTAGAAAATTAGCTAAATGAGCATTCTGATCTGGATCTTGTAACCCATCAAACTGAACATACTATTGCACCATCTGAATTATGTTCAGCTTAATCTCAAAATTATTTGCAGCAACAGTCGGTCTGAATACTCGATTCAACCCCAATCAGAGTTGGCTTAGCATAGTTATACATAGCCTATGGAGCAGGAGCTGCAAGAGGTTACTGATTACCCGTATCATCATCCATCTCAACGGTAATGTCTTTTTTTCTCTTGATCGCCTACTAGAACTTTTGTGACTTTTCCTTGCTTCTTTAACTTCTCTCTGATTTTTGCAAGCAGTCTTTTCAATTTCATTGTAAAAAACTATTGGTTCTAACGGGTTCCCTGTAGTCATAAATGAAAAGAACCAATAAGAATCAAACAAAAGAAAAATTAAAATGTAACAATTAAATTAAAAATAAAAGTATTAATATAAAAATAAAAAAATGGCTAAATTAATAGAAATAAAGTTTTCCTAATATTCTAGCCCCCAGCAACAGCGCCAAAAATTTGATGTTCGTGGAACTAACTAAAAATTTGACTAAGGTAAGTGCACCTATCAATTAATAGTATAGCTACAGTGAGCAAAGATATCATTCCCACGAAGACTAAAAGTACGAGTAATTACCGTCTTTCTATTATTTAACCGAATAATTCGAGTGATTGATTAAAAACTAAAATTAACTAAATTAATTAATTAATGAACACGAAAAAGGACAAAGCAAAAATATAATTGAATAAAAATCAAGAAGCGAAACAATACCCAAGAAAGAATTCACATAGATTTCATCTATCATTATCAATCTAAATTATGCAATTTCTTTACTTAGTAACGTGATCCGTAGAAATCCCTAAATTATGCTAATATCTCTTTCGAGAGTAAGAGCAACTAACTCTAGGTAGATTAATTGATATTTCTTTCTAATTAAAAACCCTATTATCGCATCAACTCATGCTATGGATTCCCTTATTAGATTTGACTCTAATTCAGTAGATTTATGTCATCCTATTTCTAGGATTGTATGCAACTCCACTCAATTACACAAGATCTATCCTTAAACAAGGTCTATTCCTCCTCTGATTTAAGCACATTAAACATGGATCAATAATCTAAAAATATCAAATCAAGAATTAAGCACACATAATTGAGAACAAGATATAAGTATTTATTGCGTAAAATAAAAATCAAAAGACAAAATTCATCATAGGGTTGATCTCCCTTAGGTATTTAAAAAATTAGTTCATGCTTGAAAATAAAAACATCCAAGATACAGTACAACTGAAAGAAATAAAGAAACTCATGATAATATCCAAAGAAATCAACTGGGAGCCTTCAATCTTGACAGAAATTTGCTATAGAATCGGCTTCAATGGTGTTTTTCGAGTTCTTTTCTTGAATATTCTATGATGGTTCACTCCTATCTTCTTATTTTTGTCATATATACGTCTTAGAATGTCCGAAAAACCTAAAAATCACATTTTTCCACTGTTCAGAGTGCAAATCTGCGCAATCAACATGGCCTACCACATGGTTTTGTGGTAGCCTGTGTAGTTCACATGCCCATGTGGAATGGGTCAACTCGTGTGGGTCTTGTAGTTTGCTTTGATTTTCTGCTTTTCACTCCTTTTTCTCCCAAATGCTTTATTAAGCATCAAAATAGGAATCTAAAAAATTAGGAGCATAAAATCCACAATTAACAACAAATAATCACCCAAAAACACATTAATAATGAGATTAAAATATGTTACTTTTAACACTTATCAAGTTTAGATTTGATCCACCTCCCCCAGATTTGGTTGTTCAAACGGTAAATACACAAAAAATGTGACTTATGTTAGAAAATAACATTAGTCTAATTTGAGGAATCAAAGAACCAAATAACATAACAAAAACAGAGGGGTAGAAACTGTAGTCCCTAATGTACCATCAAATGAATCTGATGAATGTTAATATCATACTTACTACGCTGTTAAGAATGGAATTAATCGTGGACAGATCTAAGTGCTAATAGACTCTGAATGGACAAAGCGATTCAAATAGGGATGAAAAGTTGACGACGTAAGGGATGAAAAGTTTGGCGGCTTCAATTGAGTGCAAGGTGCGATAGTAAGAAAGGGGTAAGAGGGAAAACGATAACCCAAAAAGTGATGGAGACGGTGGCAAGGGAAAATCCAAGAGTGTTTAGAGGTTCAAGGGATTAAGTATGGTGGCTAGAAGAATTAAAGAAAGTAAAAGAGAGGAGGTGAAATGAAAAGAAAGGAGAACGATGACCCAATAGAGGTGGAAGGATCGACAGCGCTTAGGGAGAGAAAAAAAATAAAAGATAAGAGGATGAGGAAAGGTGAGGTGCGACAGTAGAGAGAAACGAGTAGAGGAGCTAAAAAATTTAAGGTTAGGGCGGCACAAGACAAGGGAAAAAAGTGAAAAGGGTGGCCAACCAACATAAGTAACTATTTATACTAGGTTGGGCAACATCTTAAGATTTTGACCTTAAAATATATGGTACCAATGAGAAAAATATGATGAGGAAATTAGGGTTTCAGAAGCCCAAACTAACAGTTTCAAGCTGAGGCCCAATTGCATGGCTAAGCAAAAAATAAATAAATTCAACATTTATCAATTTAATCATAGAAAAATTTACCTACACTTTGGGTCGTGACAACTCTCCCTACCTTAAAAGAAATTTCATCATCAAAATTTACCTGATTTGAATAAATGAGGATACTATCGCCGTATTGAGTCTTCTGGCTCCTATGTAGCCTCTTCAATGCCATGATTTTGCCATAACCATCAGTAACCATTTTCTCTGCAGAATATTTTCCTCTCGATTTAAAATCTGTACAGGCTCCTTATCATAAGACAAATTCGTTCTCCCCTCTATTGCCTCAACCGGAACAACATGTGACGGGTCAAATTGATATCTCCATAGCATAGAAACATTAAATACATCATGTATACAATTGAGTTCAGGAGGTAACTCCAACTGATATGCTACTAGCCCAATCCTTTTAAGGATCCTAAACAAACCAATCAACCTTGGGCTCAACTTACATTTCCATCCAAACCTCAATACTTTCTTCCATGCTAACATTTTCAGAAAAACCTGGTCACGCACACTATACTCTATGTACTTCCTCCTCAGATCTAAAAATGATGTTTAATCAAAGCTAATGGTGCTTTAGGGATTTGGGGGTTTAATTTTTATTTATAACTAAATATTTTAACCTAAAACCAGGTGTTTAGTAGGTTTTAAAACCCTAAGTCGCATCATCAGGTCAGGTTTTTTTCGTAGAACCCGACTCAATGTCTCGACCTCCGTGCAATGTTGCGATATTCTGCCAAGAATACCAATGTCACAACATTATAGTGCAATGTCGTGACATTCTCTTAAATTTTCAAAATTTGTTACTACCTCTGATGATATGAACTTGTTATGCCAATGTCACGACATTGGCTTTGTTTTTGTATAAGGAAGTCTTTGGGTGGCACGACATTACCATATCAATGTTGCAACATTCTACACAGTTCTAAGCTACCTAGTTATTCATCAAACCTCAAAACTTAGCCTATTCTACCTTATTCCTACATAAAAATTTAAAAAAAAATCCAAGTACCAAATATTATACAAATTAGTAAAGTTCAATGAAATAAAAAATAAGTTTTATTATTGAAGTCATCTGCCATGCTCGTTGACTTTAATCTTCAAGTTCGACCCTACTAAACTTTCGAAATGCCTCCCTTCCAAGCTCGATCCTTCCATTTATCTTTTTATTGAGCGTGGGACTACTTACAAGAATACATAAAGCATTGGAAATACCTTTGATCAAGGTCATTAGTGGCACAGAAATATATAACATTACACACTTCCACTAAGTACCCAGGATGTCCCACATCAGTGGAGGAATTTGCACACTTAAACTCTTCTACTTCTCCATCGATTTTCATTATTAACTCTCCTTTTTCCATATCAACGGTAGACTTGGACATGGCTAAGAATGGTCTTCACAACAGAATGAGAATTTTCAAATCCTCCTCAAAGTCAAGGACTATAACATCAACAGAAAATATAAATTGTCTGACTTTGACTAATACATACTCTTAACACACATTTAGAGTGTACTAATGACTTTTCAGCCAATTATAGTACTACTATACTATTTTTCAACTCCCCCAAACCTAATTTCCAGTATATAAATAAGGGCATCAAGTTTATATTGGCTCCTAAGTTACATAGAGTCTTCTTAAAGTTAAATTACCTTATCTCTATTGGAATAGTAAAACTTCTTGGATCTTTAAGTTTAGGGGATGTTTTATTAGTTATGACTGCACTACATTCAACACTTATGTTTATTTTCTCCCCTTTCTTAATTTTCCTATTCCTAAACATTATTTCCATTAAATACTTAGCGTATTTTGGAATTTTTTTAATTAGTTCAATGAGGGTTAGGTTGGCATTTAAGGACTTAAAAAGGTTAAGAAAAGTTACAAACTCCTCATCTTTCTTCTTTTGTCTGTCCTCAAGCCTTGAAGTGAATGGAATATTCTTACCACCAGATTTGGCGTCTTGCTTAGGTTCAGGTTCAGCCACCTCAGGATCAATTGTTCAGTTCTCACCATCACCTTCTTGATCAGCAAGAGGAGCATCACTCTTCTCCTTGTCTACTACCTTAGAAGTTGGAATGCTTGGGTTCTCCAGAATTGTACCCAAGTGGAGCGTAATGGCCTTCATGTGTTCCTTTTAGTCCCTACTAGGATTGTTCTTTGTATTGCTTGGGATACTTGTGTGCCCTTGTCTCTGAGAAGAGTTGACCAACTGACTCATTTAAGCCTCTAAATTTTCCATTTAATTATTCATTTGTTGTTGCATCTGATTCATTTGCTTCAGTATTTGGCACATGTCACCCTGTATTAAATATATATTTTCCTTAAGTTTGGGTGTCGTAGGCTTTTTGGTGATGTATCTATAGTCATATAGTCATACTCCTGAGACTTAACGAAATGGGGTGGTTTATAAGGAGGAATCTACCGATTTTGATTCGAGTTACTAGCCCATTGACTAAAATTTCCCCTTGGTTGCCTCCCCACTTGAGATTTGGATAATTACTAGAAAGGTGATAATAGAAATGTGATAATTACTAGGAATTGTAGTCCTCAAGGGAACAATATATGTGCTCACCATAGCTATACTATTAATTGATAGGTGCATTTGCCTTAGTCAGTTTATCAATTAGTTTAGTGGACATAAAGTTTTTGACACCGTTGCCGACGACTAAAATTGTAACAACCCAATTTTCAGTAAAATTGGAACAGTGGTTTCGAGACCACAAATTCGAGAAGAAAATAAAATTTTATTTTATTTTATTACATGGTTCGTATTATGTTAGAAATGTCGTGTAAAAATTTTGATAAGAAAATTTTACCGATTATATGTTTAATTACGGGAAGGACCAAATTGCATAAAATGTAAAAGTTAAATTCTAGTTGCTAGAAGGATTAAATAGCTATGAAATTCAAAACTTGAGGTCCTTATATGGTAATTAGACCATTAAAGAAAATCATGTAGATATTTTTTGTGACTCATCCATGGAAATTTAGAAAAAAAGGCAATGACTAAATTAGAAATTTAATTAATTTAATTAATTAAAAGATGATAAAAGAAATATCATTTTATTTTATGTCATCTTCATCCCCAAATTACATGGAAACCCTAGGAGAGAGAGAAAACTTTCTTGGCTTAATTGGGTAAGTTTTCTTGTCCCATTTTTAGTAATTTTGATATTTTTGAAACCAGGATAGCTTAATCTTTTATTTGGCGGATCGATTTGAAAAGTTATCAAAGTATGGAAATTAGGTCATGGATGAATATGCAGAAATTTTGAAATTTATGGTAGAAAATGAAAGGTTGTTGATAGTTAAACAACTTTTACAAAATGATTTTTGATGACAACATGATTTGGAGACTAAAATGTAAAGTTGTGAAAATTGAAGAAAAATT
This sequence comes from Gossypium anomalum, assembly GCA_025698475.1. NCBI lineage: Eukaryota > Viridiplantae > Streptophyta > Magnoliopsida > Malvales > Malvaceae > Gossypium > Gossypium anomalum. The sequence continues at coordinate 51,235,855 of CM046963.1, forward strand.
CTAAATTTTATAGAATGTATGTGCTATAAATGTTGTAGTGAAATTTTGGTTAGGTTTGGAATAGGGAGTAAATTGCATAAATTTTATTTTTTCGAGCCTAGGGACGAAATTAAAATTTATGGAAAAGTTGGGGGCAAAATGATAATTTTGCCTAGGATGTAAATTAAGTCCACTTGAATGTGAAATGTGATAAATTGATGAATAAATTCATTTATATAGATACGAATAACACAAATTCGAAGCTAGATCGAGGAAAAGAGAAAGTTTTGGATTAGTAGATTTATATACGCGAACAAGTTTCAAGGTAAGTTCGTGTAACTTAATTGATCTTGTAAATATGATAAATTGAATGTTGTGTTGGATGGAATGTGTTTTATATTTATGTGAGTTAATTTGAATGTTATAACATAAGAAATGATTACATACTTGAGATTATTTGAAAAGGGTTAAATTCCGTTTGAATATTGAATTTCGATGGATAAACGAAATTTCCTTACTAAATGAGGTCCTGCATTGTTGCTGACAGGATTTAGCCTGGACTGGTAATCCTGATATAATCCCTCTCAAGCATATGTTATAATTAGGATTTAGCCTGGACTAGTAGTCCTAGTTGAGCTCTTCTGAGCATATATTACAAAAAAGATTTAGCCTGGACTGGTAATCCTGATATATTTTATGAGACTCGAGAGTGTGCTTTTCGATTTAGTGCCCTAATGGGTACTCCTGAATATGAATGGGCAGGTTATTAAATTTTACACCTGGAGTGTACTGTTTGAATATCCATCGAAATTTCAATGATTCAACGGATAAAATACTTGACATAATATGAGAATTATGAGACGGAATGAATGATGTCTTGAAAGAATATAGTATGATAAGCTCATCTATGCTTACTTGATGTTTATGTGAACATTAATGTAACTAACTTGTTTGATTGAGTGTATGTGTATAGGTAAATTTTCCAAATTGATGAATAAGCATGTTATTGAATGGTTAATGTTAATAAATGTAAATTGGTAAATTTTAATTCCTGTTATACGAACTTCCTAAGCATGTAATGCTTATTTAGTTTTATTTTCCCTATTTTATAGTGCTCGGAAGCTCGCGAAGGTTGGAGATCAGTTGGAGCATCATCAGACTATCCACTAGCTTATTTTGGATATATATAGTAAAAATCATTTTGATATAATGACATGTATAGGATACTTGGCCATTAGTGGCTTGAAAATGATGTTTGTAACCTAGCCATTGGAATGGCTAGTAATGGTTTATTTTAGTATTATAAGGTAAGTTATTATGATAAACACACATGTGTTATGTTAAGTGAATGTGGTCAACTGATGTTAATACCTAGGTTAAACCAAGGTAAGATTATAAGCATATGCATATGTTATGTTATACCATATTTAAATGTTAAAAATTTACTTGAATCAAATGCTTGAATTGGTCTTGAAATAATGTTTGGATTGGTTGGTATTTGGATGTAAGTTTTGGTGCAGGATATTGGTAAAATTTTGGGTGAAAAATGAAGCTAGAAATGGCTTTATTTTGTCTACACGGGCGTGTATCTAGGCCGTGTGTGACACATGGCTTGGTACATGGGTGCATAGTTAGGCGTGTGTCCTCTGCATCTTAAATTCGAGAAATAGAATGCTCAGAATGAAACACAAGGGCAGAGACACGAGCATGTGTCTCAGCCATATATGCTACACGGCCTAGAACACGGGCGTGTGTCTTGGCCGTGTGAACCCTGCACCTAATTTTTGAAAATTAAATTGATCACACGGCCTACTCATATAACACTCCAAACCCAGCCTAGACGTTATGGCCGAATTTGGCGACGTCACATGAAAGTGCTTTTTAGAAAACCTTAGCAAGTTACAAATCATCCAAGTTATTATCTTTTCTTAAGTCATGAACTCTCTATTCCAATTATTACTTGAAAACATTCTTCTAACGTGGAAGCTACATTGCTATTCATTTTTACGAAAACCATAAGTTAAATTTCTAAAACGTATTTATGGTGTCGCGGTTCATAAGAAAACAACCTTAACAGTTTAAAATCCCAAAAACCAAAATAAATAGTTCGTGTCCAAATACATAATTAATCCCAAAGCAAATATAAAAATAAAGCAGATGAAATAAATGTTACTCAAAAATCCATAAGTGTCTACCAGTGGTCACCAACGAGCCCTCTGTCGCACCAATCCATTTACTGCTGAGGATTACCTTACAGATAAAATAAATAAAGGGGTGAGTTTTTGCAACTCAGTGTGTACATCCCCACAAGCAGCAAGCACACATACAGATAATAGAATACAGATATTCGGCCTTAGCCTTACATATATCACATGCAAAATAGATCAGATATCAGAAATCATGCCCACCAGCTCTACACACTATCTCCATCCAACCCAACACACCATGTGGGGATAAAATCAACCCACCCAACCCTACTCACCAAGTATGGAGATATAATCTACCCATCCAACCCTACACACCAAATAGTACTGAAAAACAGTACATACAGTTAAGTGCAGCGTCACTGCGAGATATCAGGCTAATTGCCTTTCAGACTTCCTTCTCTTCATAACAATTCCCAACCCAATGCAATGCATCATAAATATCATAGCATGCTTATGTGCAGATAACAGATATATAGAATCATACAGATACACATACTTATATTGACATGCTTTTGCATACAAATCAGTAATCAAGCAGAACATGGGGTCTAAGTAACGCTTACCGCCCCAACAGTCAGGTCACAGTCGACTTAGGTGACCCGTGCAACCTTACAGAACATTTCACATTAATTGGGCTCACACGCCCGTGTGCCCTGCCTGTGTGGGCCCAAACGGCCGTGCGGCTCACATGACCCAAATTAACCTTGCCCGTGTGGATCACATGGCCTGGCCCAGATATCACACGCCCGTGTGGTTCACTCGTGTGGCCCACACGCCCGTGCGGCCTACACGCCCAAATGGTCGAGCTCGTGCCTTACACACGATCTCACCAGCCTTATACGCCCGTACCCGTCGCGCCCATATTGCGTGCGAATGGCCTGGCTCGTCTGTCACATAGCCATGTCCCGTGACGCAGGCTACCACATGGGCAGACCACACGCCTGTGTGGTGTCGACAGTCAGCTTTTCGGATTTCGTCGAAACTCGTTTTCTGTGTATTCAGAGTACACACCTAGTTTGTTTTCGCTACTAATCCAACCACGAGCACTCTAAAGCCTAAGATTGATAATACCGAGCCCAAAATCAGTCTCTTAAGTCAGATTGTTAAGAATAGACAAATCTCGAAATGAGAGATCTACTTACCTTCGACGAAGAATAGGGTTTCCTAGCTATTTAGAACTCGATTACTTATTTACAGAGCCTTGAATGATCCCTAAACAGTAACCAAAACCCTTTTAATTAATCTCCAAACAAAATATCGTAACTTTAGTTAAACGTTACTTACCGAATCGATGAACCCACCACCGAAACGCCAAAGCTTATCGAAAAAGAAAAAAAACTACAGAGAAAGAGGAAAAAGAATAGAATTTGGCAGTAAAGGGAAATTAGGGAAAAGAAAAGAAGATGGCAGAAAAACACATCTGACAAAAAATAGGAAAAAGAACTCTACCCACGAAGCCCTAACTTTTCCCTAAAACCCTCTACTCAGAATTTTAATAAAGCTTAACACTTAACCGAAACTTGCAGCAAAATAATCCCATCGCCACTGCAGAGATTTGAACTCAGGACCTTAAGCAAACTGACACTCCACTTAACCACTAGACCAGCAGGCCCATTCTGTTAAGTTTTACAACCAAATCCTTATAAGCCCACTGACCTCAAGTCAGGCTTTATTCAAATAAAACCCAAAATTTAGCCCAAGTTAACACTTAAACTTGGGACATCTTAAACACACCCAGAGCACATAACCACTTAAACCCACATATTTTTAAGCCAAAATAACATGAAGCACAAATTCAGACACTTCCAAGCCCAATAATAGCAAAAGCCGAAAATAAAAAAATTTGGGGCGTTACAACTCACACGGGTGTGTGGCTGGCCGTGTGGTACAAGTCAGAGAGTTACACGGGGTCAAAAATAGCCTGCAGCATGTGTCTTAGAGTCACACGGGCGTGTCCCTAGACCACACGGGCGTGTGAGCCTGCACCTAGGAAAATTTTAGAAAATTTTACGAAAAATTCTTGGAGTTCCCAAATAAGTCCCGACTCGATTCTAATATTTGATTTGGGTATCGAGGGTCTATTTAAGGGACATTATGAATAATTTTGGTAAATGAATAGTAATTAATGTGAATCATTTGTAAATGTTCTGAATGTTCCGATAACAGATATAGGTTAGGGGCGTTATAAAAATATTAGGAAAATCTTATTTCTATTTATTTAACCATTTTTTATTTTACTTTATGTTATTTTGTTTTTAATTTAATTTTGATATATTGATTCACTTTTATTTGGTTTTTGATAGGTTCTTTTGGTTTATGACTAAAGGCAACCCATTGGAACTAACAATTTTTTATAGTGAACTTGAAATAATTTCACACAAAAATTGAAAAGAGGTTAGAGAAGTAATGTAAGATCAACATCATTTTATCATAGATAATCAACAGAAAGAAGACATTATTGAAGAAATGGATCCTCCTCCATTGACTATGTATGACTACGCCAAGCTAACTTTGATTGGGGTTGAGTCTAGTATCATTAGACTAACTGTTACTGTAAATAATTTTAAGATCAAGTTGAAGACAATTCAGATGGTGCAGTAGTATGTTCAGTTTGATGGGCTACAAGATGAATATCCAAATGCGCATCTAGCAAATTTCTTAGAGATCTATGATACTTTCAAGATCATTGGTGCTTCTGACGATGACATACGTCTGAGGTTGTTCCCATTTTTTTTAAGGAACAGAGCGAAGAAATGGCTAAATTCACTTCTACGGAGTTCCATCACTACTTGGGCTCAAATAAAAAAGAAATTCTTGTTGAAGTATTTTTCACCAATCAAGATAGCCAAGTTGATAAATGATATTTCTTCTTTTGCCCAATTTGACCTTGAGACACTTTATGACACCTAGGAGAGATTTAAGGATCTTTTAAGAAGGTGTCCTCATCATGGTTTACCTTTGTGGCTACAAGTTCAAGCATTTTATAATGGTTTAAATCTCTCAACTAGGCAAATGATTGATGCAGCAATTGAGGGAACACTGAATAACAAAAAACCTAAAGTGGCACAAGAGTTTATTGAGGAGATGGCGTTGAATAATTATCAATGGAAAGTTACAAGAGCGAAGCCTACCAAGGCAGTTGGTGTTCATGATGTAGATGCAGTTACTATGTTGGCAAGTCAAGTTAAAGCTCTTGATAGAAAAATAGATTATTTGAGTTTAGGGAAGTAGGTGACTCCTATAATGAAATGTGATGTGACTAGAGCAGGTATGATTAGTCAAGAATGCTTACCTTTAAAGTTTAACATGGAATATGAGCAAGTTAAGTTTATGGGTAATAATTTCAAACCTCAGAATAACCCTTATAGCAATACATATAACCCAGGATAGAGGAATCATCAAAACTTCTCCTAGGGTGGTCAAGCGAATTAAATATCACAACCCCCTCCAGGCTTTTAGTAGCCTCACCAATAAGAGGAAAAGTTAGATCTTGAAGAGTTTTTGGTTCAATTTATTTTAGTTTCCAAAACTAGATTTGAGAACACTGAAACAGCTTTGAGGAATTAGCAAGCATCTATTCAGGGTCTTGAGAATCAGATTGGTCAGCTTGCTAAATTGGTTCAAAGAGACTACAAAGCAGTTTACTCAGTAACACTGAAACTAACCCAAAAGGGTAAGTCAATGCAATTACTTTGAGAAGTGGAAAGATGTTAGTCGGTCCTGAACAGAAGTTGAAACAAGAAGTTGTTAAGAAAGATGATGGGATTGAGGATAGCAAGAAAGAGAAGAAGCCAGTGCTTAGAGAATATAAACCACCAATCTCATACATAGAAAAGTTGAAGAAAGACAACATGGATGAACAATTTGGTAAATTTCTTGAACTTTTTAAACAATTGCACATTAACTTGCCTTTTGTTAAAGCTCTTTCGCAGATGCCCGAGCAAATTACTTGCTAAGCTTAATGTAACACCCAATATTGGGCTTAGGATTTTAGGGGGTATTTTAGGGATTTTAGCTCTAGTGTGCTCAGGAATTCTGTTAGCATGGCATTCGGAAATGTTTTAGTTTATGGTATTTTGAAAATTAAATCAATTTTTGAAAACGAGTTTTAAAGACCTTCATTTTTTTTAAATAAGGACTGATTTATAAAAGGGGTAAAATTTTGTATTCTTATGAAGTAGTTTAACCAAATTTTAAAAAGCAACCTAATATCACCCCCACTTAGAGCTTTTCACGTTAGCTTCTCCCCATTGCTTTGCTTGTTGTCCCTTGCTCTCCCAAACTCAAAGAACTCAATTTTGATTCTCAAATTTCATCATTTTGATTTCTATCATCACCCAAGCCAAAAACCTCCATAGTATTTCAAGAAAAACGCCCAAAAACACCATAGATTTCTCCATTATTTAGCTTTCAGGTTTTTTTGAATTTTTGATCAAATGCTCGATTTTTTGTCAACAAAGGTAATGATTCGATTCTTAACTAGTTTTAAATGCTATCTAGTCTTTAAAACTGAATTTTAGCCATTAAACCGCATGCTTTAAATAAAAGCCGAAAATTGGATGGTTAATGGTGGATTCTAGGGTTTGGGGTAAAAATGTGGTTTCAAAGTATTTTTCAATTAGTTTTTATAAGATTAAAAGGTTTCTAAAATTACTTTGAAGTTTCATTAAAGATTTCTTGAGTTTTAATGAATTTTGTGAAAATTTCCATAAACATGTCAAAAGTTTTGATAACATGAATTAAGTAGTTTTGTGTAGTTTAAATGTTGAGAATCATTCGTAGGTGAATAATTAGATGAATGGAATTTGTTTTAGACAAAAAGTTTAAGAATTGACTGAGATATTTGAAATTCAAGTTTGTTATGTCGAAGGTTTCAGTTAAGTGAAAATTTAGCTTAGGCTTATTTTTTTTATTGTTTAAGGTGAATCCTTAGCTAATTGTTGATTGTGTTATTGTGTGAATTATTATGTTTAAGCTTCGGATTTATTAGGACCTTCTACAAGCTAAGGAAAGGCTAGTTTGAACTTTCGGCATTTTGACGAAAGTGTATTGGTGAGTGTTTAAAGTAGCTGCTTGTGGACACGATTCAATGCGTTAATTGGAAATTTAGTAGCAGCCTAAACCCCTACTCTAAATTTTGAATGTAAGATCTCTCATACTCTTGATTTAATATGTGAATATGTATTGTGAAATTGTGGATTAAATTATGATATTATGACACGTGATATAAGTTTATGGCGGTTATTATGAAAGAGTTGATTGTGGACACGTTATACGTGCCATATGACAGCGATCATTTCATGAATATAATGTGATTGTACAATGAAAAAATGCAAAAACGGTAAGTAAAATATGTGTTTAATAACGACCTTGTGAACCTTGAGACTATTGGATATAGTTGGCATGCCATAAAATTGTGAGTACTCACCTATATGTGTTATGTGATTTGGGCATTAAGGCGCTAGGACATTTTGGAGAGATAAGGAAATGTGAACTAGGCTCCATTCAACGAGACAAGTTTAGTGTGATGGAGAGTGTTAGCTATATACTTCACTTTTTGGGATATGTTCAACTCTATGAGTCATTTGGTGTGTTAGAGATTCGTGTATCCGATGTATGGTGGTAGAACCCACTTTTATGTTTCATAGCTCAAGTCCCAAACTATCTTATCATAAGAGGACAAAACATATCGACCAAAAGTATCATATCATAAGGGAAGAAGTTGCAGACGGAATTATGAATGTAGTCAAGGTTGCATCTAAGGACAACCCTGCAGACTTGTTTATCAAGACTCTACTAGCTAGGAGTTTTAGAAACACGTGGAGACCATGGGAATGCAGACTATGACTCATCTACTTCACTAGGGCAAGTGAAAGACTATTGGATCTGGTGCCCTTAGTGTAGTATATTCGTTTGTAAACTTGTAATTTCTTTTGAACAGATTGTTAATAAAACAAATTCATTGATTACATTAATATACTTTGTATAATTATCCTCACATGATTTTTGCACGTAAAGCAAAATGGAAGCAAATGTTGCTCATTGGTTGTCTAAATATTTAATTAATACTAAGCAGTATTACGTGGTCGAGTCGCAGTATGGAAAGACAACTTATATTAGTAGATGAACCTAAATATACCCTTAGTCTAATTGGAAATGAACAAATCGATTAAAAGAGTAATATGTCATCTATTAAATCCAATTGGGGAGATGTCTTGTCTTGGGTATCAAAGTGGATAACTCCCAAAAGATAGAGACAGAGATATGACTAACTGGACTAACAGTACATCGGGCAGGACCAAAGCAGAATAGATCTTAAATCTGTTTATGGATTTATTCACTTGTGACTTCATAGTGTGGCATACATAAATCCTGAGAGAATGGTGGACTATGTATGTGTGACTCATACACTTTGATGTAAGTAAAAGCTTGAGTTCAAATAGATAAGGAATCGAAAGTTGGTGCTTTGGGTGTACGACTTCTATAGTATGTAGCGTCATTTACAACAGTTGAATTCATAGCCCAAAACATAGGTAAATGATATCCTCTCATTGGCATTACATGGTTGATTTAAAGTAAATGTGATCACAGATCGTCCGTCTTTATGATGGATAACTTGATCACTATTTGATAATGATTGACTTTTCATGAAAAAGATGTAATGATTACAATGAGATAAAATAGGATCATATTAGGAGAAGGGATATTATCCCAAAGAGATCAAGGAAATCCTATGAATGTAACACACTTATGACAAGGTCAATGGACGAGCACTGAGTAGTTGCTTTTGTAATGGTGTGTCGTTGGGGGGAGCTCAGCCACGATACTATAGTGGTTACTAAGACCTCCAATGAGGTTCGAGTGTGCTAACCATTAGGCTTAAGCCTATTTCTTATTCAATTTTTACCCCTAACAGTATTTATTTTAGTGAGGTTTTTATCCTAAGTTGCTAAAAATAAAAGGAAGAGAAATAGGAGGAATGGGGTTTGAACCTAGGACTTCTAAGATGAATGTACTATCACTTAATCATTCAACCTATGCCTTATTTTTTTTGCCTAATTATTTCAGTTAACCCCTATTTTCTAGGGCATGACAATATACTAGTTTTTTTTTTTTTTATGTCGTGTGATGCATGGATTAGTTGTATGTATTAATTAAAAAAATATTTATTTGTAAAAATTATTTTAAAATTTTGTATATTTTTACAAATAACATGAAATAATGTTTTTGAATAATATATTAAATATTTGCTAGGGTAAACTATTTAAATACTATATTTTAATATCATAAAAATAGTTATATTGTACGCTATAAAAATTTTAAAATTGTATAGATACTGTTTAAATTTTAATTAACTGTATAAATAATTTATTATAAAATCTATAATTTTTATTAGTTAATAAATTTTTTTAAATTAATTAGTCTAAAAATTAATTTTTATACCAATTATAAGCTTAAAAAAGTATTCCAATGAAAAACAAAGGCCTGTATATTTTTAAAATGATTATAAGTAAAGTTTTATACTAATTATAATCTTAGTAATGCGTTGGAATTGGATCAATTTACTATGAGCTTTACAAAAATTAAATGATAAAATGAGAAGACAAACTTTAGACTTAATTGAAGATATTTAAAACAAATTAGAGTTAAATTATTTGTTAGTTGAAAGACCTAATCTGAAAATATCTGAAACCCCTCCCCGCCCCCCCCCCCCCCCTTCACTTTATTTGGCGGCCGTTTCTAATTTCCAATAAAAAAATGATTATATTTGATGCATGATTTAATTATGGAAATATGATAAAAATTATGTGTATAGTACAAATTAACATTGTTGAAATTTGATATAGAATAAGTGAATTATAATAAAACATTTTACTTAATTAGTGATTTAATTGTGGAGAAGATAAAAGAATAATAATAATATTGTGTTGACTCGTATGTAGCGGTAATTAAAGTTATTGTGAGAGACCAATTTGACAATGTATATTGAAATTAAGAACAAATTAATTATAATTACTAGTGCTAAATATTTGTCCGAATTGATTCTTATAATCGAGATTATTGGTATCAACACATTCAAATGATGCTTATAAAGACATCTTGATGCTGTAACAATTAGGTTATCAGTTAAAAAAAAAAAAAAAGACTGAGCTTGTCAGAAAATTTATATTCCTTGATATTGTAGATTGTGATTGTATTTAATTGGTAAATGTATGAAATTAGATTGTATATCCACTACTAAAAGGACATACAGTAACGAAAACTCTCAAAAGTATATGGACAAATTGCTGCAAGCTTAAACTTTTATCACGGATATTGAAGATCTTTCTTTTCTTAACATTGTTAAAGAAATTTGAGATATAGCAATCTTTATTGAATCATAGTAGGTTATATATTTCTTTTTTGAAGATCCAACTTCTGTGCATGCAGTGCATAATATATGATTAATAATTACAAAATCAATACCATCACCCTATAATTTACTGACTTCTTACTGTTATTGTTGTTTGTATTGCATACTGTAACCTGATTTTTTTTAAAATATAGGAAAAAAATATATCAATTTGCGAATTCAACTTATTGTGCCACGTGAAAAGAAATTAGTTATTTTTATAAGGATTAAAAGTGAAATGTAGTGCCATATATATATATATATATATTTATTTTCTTTCTCATTAAAATATTTAAATTATATTCCTTATTATCCATGATTTCTTCTTGCAAATTTAAAGGTGATAAATAATATTATTTTGTAATGTGTAAGTTATTTGTTGAATAAGAATGTTAATTTCATAATTTTAAAATCTGTTAGAATGCCAAATGTGGAAATATGAAATTAGTAATAGAATGTTTTTGTTTTGGATTCCGCAGCTCCGCAAGTCAACATTGCCTTTGGGCTGCTAAGGACTTGCGTGCCAAGATCTACACTCATATTTATGAGTCAACGGAAACAAAGGTGGATATAACCCAATTGCATTCGGATTCAACCGGTAATTGAAATTAATGAAAGGGCAGAATTGGTAAAAGAAATAATAATATAAAATACTTAAAATCCCCCAAAATGGACCTTTTTTGGTATTCAAAATCAACAGGAGCGATCGGAAGGTACCAATTTCTCTCTCCAATTGCTTTTTCGTTTTCTTTTCTCGGTGAATTTGAAATTCCTTCGGTGAAATTTTAAATTGATGGAAATGTTTTTCTGATTGTTAATGGTTATGGGAGTTAATTTTTCCGTTTTAACTTTTCTTGTTTATATTATCCATTTTCTCAGCATCCATCTGAACTGAGCTTGATAGCCTGATCCTTGGACTGAATTAGCTATATACTTCATTCATTTGATTATTGTTTATGTGCCTTTTGCTTCTTGGTTCTTTTGATTCTAGGTTTAATTACTTGCATGTAGTTGTAATTTTTTGCTATAATTTCTTATATTTATATATTTAGGGATTTCTGGTTAAGTAGTTGTGTAACCTATGCAATCACTTTCGGTTTCATTTTCTTGTGCCCCTGATTCATGCACTAGTTAACTGGTTTAGGCATCATCCATTTTGAGTGTACATTAATTCTCTTTGTCCTTGCTTTTTTTTTTAAAAAAATGTTTTGGATCTTAAGAGTGGTAAACCACAAATCTTTGGACGTATTAGTGTTTATATTTGGGAATTGAGAATCTCTGTGACTCAACATGGCTACTGATTTGCTTATGGATGTAGCCCTAGAATAGTGAGATTTTGCTGCCAGGTTTTGTCTCGATGAAGTTGCCCTTGAGGATTAGTTTATTTAGGATAATTCTGTTTTCCTCTCATGGCCACTACTGGCATTTTCTGTTTTTAGGTTTGACATGGTTCTCTGGAGTTTGAGTAGTTAAGCTTTTGCCACATTTGGTGCCGTAACTTCTTTTCTTTTCTGGTACCTAATTTATGAATTTGTATTGTTATCAACTCAAAAGACTGTTTGCCTTTGAACTCTTTCCAGTTTGATTCTTTTTTTGACACTCTTATGCTTAATATAAAGTAAAAGCCAGTACAAGCCTGATTTTAGCATGAATTAGTAATTTCACTCTGCATTATCTGCATAATAGTTTAGTGTTTCATTTTTTTATGTTAAAAGTGTAGCTAAGTGATTACGATAATGTTTCATTGGATCAGGACTACTTGAAGCTTGCTGTCGGCACACCGGAATTTTCCAGATGAAGTAATTCAGAATATCTTCCTTGTTCTTTTATTTGGTTTCCTTTTGGCTCTTTTGGAAGCAGACGGGATGAGATGATTTATGGTTAACTTTATCGTATTCAAAATTGCTTCTATCTTTATTCTTTATAGCATATAACAAGATATTACTATATTTGAAGCTTCTTGCATTTCTGGACACTGGAACTTCTGAGCCAAATAGAAATCTAACTTCTGCTTCAACTTTTAGCTTGTTTTCTCCCCATTTAGGTTCCAGCTAACTAGTTCTACATGTGGCTTTTTTTTTTTTTTTTAAATATATTAACCATGCAGATTGTCTGTTTTAAAAGAGAATGGATTGTTCTAATTATGCAATATTCATAAGGTGATTCTTAATTTTAGAAATGACTCTAACGTATGAATGCATGGCTTGATATAACTGTAGGTGAGCCCATTCCACCAGCAAAAATAGGTAAAAAATTGCCAATTTTAGTCATATATATGTTATCCCAAGTATATAATTTAGATGTAACACTTTAATGAGGAAGGAGACAGTATACTTATCTAGAAATCAGCCTCATATCTTTGCCTTGATTAGGCTATGCCTGGAGTGCAAATCCAGTTTCTGATTCAAGTAGTCGAGAACTAGCTGATTTTAAGAAGGATATTCCCATTTTGATCACAGTTGTTCGTTTTTATGCTTCTATTTTGTTTTGATATAGTTAGCTACTGTAACAAGAATTGTAAGTTTTTGTAGTTATAATATTCTTAGTTGTGTTTTGGATCTAATAATAATTCTTTCTTGGGGTAACAGTAGGCGTGTAAGATGGAATGAGGAAAATCTGGGGGAAATTGAAGCAAATAAACCCGTAAGGCAGAAAATAACTGAACCCAAGACGCCGTACCACCCCATGATTGATGATGATGGTATTTTCACTTGCATAGTGATTTACCTCTTGTATTAGCCTATATTCTTGTGTGAGAATTTTAGAAAATGGTGCTTGTGTAATTCTATTTTCACTTTATTTGTACCTTGGTTAGAGCATTAATCTGAACATTGGATTACATTTCTCACCTTATAGTCCGTATCTTGGTTAGGGTCTTTGTCTCCCAGAGGACGTAGTTTTAACGATTGTGTCATTGATGTGGATGCTGAAGAATTATGCTCTGCTTTGAAAGATGTGGCTTCCTCAAGTAGAAAAACAACTGGGCAGTCTGGTGGTTGGACTTCTTCTGACGATGAGGCTGATCCTATGGATCATGATGAAGAAGGTTTGTTGACCATTGCTTTTTAGTTGTCGTTTCTGATGGCATATTGGAAAATGTTTTACTTTCCTTTTAAGTTGGTTAGCATATCTAATGACTGCTTTATCTTTCATTAGATTACAAGGGAGCAATAATCCTTGTTTGTGTGAATGGTATAAGGTTTGCTCTAGAAAACAGGCTTTTGATGGTTAGAGCCTTTCTTGTTTCTCCTAGTGAAATTTATCATCGGACATTTTCTTTTGGAAGGATGTGAGGATGAGCGTTGAAGTGGTCAGGATTTACCTGCTGTTGTCTGGTAGAAAAAGTCATGATGTTGAATATTATCATTAAAAGCACTATAGCTTCTAAACTTCTTCTTTAACTTAGCTTGGAATTTTGCACCGTTTTTTTGTACCCTTTTATCTAGGTTCATATGATCTGTATGAATAGTTTTCTCTGATGCTTTTTTAGGTTATTGAGAAAGAAAACAGAAATAAATGACATGATGAAAAAATCACACATTATCCAATTGCAAACAGTGATGAAGGTTCAAGACCACTCATTCCCCTTGCCCTTTTGCCCTTGCCCTTCTACTTCCCCATCCCAATCTATTTTATCTCTTGTTCATCAATTGTGTACAATGTATTTCTTATGCTTAATCCGTGGTTGATGTTTTTAGTCTGTTCCACATTTTTTTGGTTCAAATTTCCAAACAGATCAGAATGGTAAGAGTTTTAAGGAGCAAAGGAAAGCACACTATGATGAGTTTTTGACAATAAAGGAACTGCGACGTAAGGGTTCGTTCATTGAGGATGAAGATGATGAAGTGGAGGGTGATTCATCATCATCATTAAGCTCTGGTGTCAAAGACATAGGAATTGGGGAAGGTCCTGCAAGTTTGCCCCAAAAGTCTTCTGCAAGTGCTGGGCATCCAGGTAATGGATTGTGATTGTAGAAGTCATCCGACCAGTCAAAGACGCAAAAGCTCGCTCTTTTGACATTCTTTTATGGTTGTTTGATGTTTATTTTGATGCACCGCAAAAAAGTTAGGGATTTTCTTTTTTCCATATTTGAGTTCGCTTGTACAAAATTATCTAATTTGGCATGTTTGTTTGAAATCTTGCGCATCTAAACTTGTGGTCTTAACAAATAACCATGATGGCGAAGGATTTGTGACATTGCTGTCTACCCTCATACTTACGCATCATTGCAAATTAAAGTGGGGGATTTTGATGCTGTACTGTCATCTTTCGCAAGCGGATTTGAGAATGAACTAAGATTCGTCCTCAATTTTGTAAAAGAAGATTTTCATGTTAGGCTAACAAAATTGTCTCAAATCGTAGCAGCTGCAAGCTTATCCCGAGCACACATCTCTTCTCAACTTGTGCACTGTTGAATAAAGGCAGCAATATACCAGTGAGGGTCTTCAAAACTTCAACAATATATAGCTAGTCCAGAAACTGTCATCATGTATACCGGTAAGGCTTAAATGGCAAGCCTAACCTAACAAGGATTCAACCATACATCCTAAATCCTTTCCAAGCCCAGTACCCACCTTCCTACCTTAGAGTTTAGCTCCACAGCGTCCCAAGAGCTGCGTATAATGGGAAGTGGTATCAGAATACTTCAAGCACACTAACGATAGGGTAGATTGAGTGCAGCAGAATATCATGTCAAACGCGCAAATAACTATGTATTAATCCCACATTAAATAGGAAAGAGGTCTTTAAGCATATATGATAATTCAATGTACACCCTTGGGAGCGATGTAGGCAAAATGATTGAGAAGCTTGTGATGAGCGTGTCGTGAGGTTAGATGGGTGACAATTGCATATTTTTTTCTTTTGAAAGAAACGATATTTAGGTATATAAGTTGGTGTGCTGCAGATACACTCAATTCCATACAATTAACTACTGAAAAAAACCTCTTAAAAGAAAGTGACTCCCTTGTCACCTTTTGTCGTTTGTTTCTTTTTCCTTTCCTCCGGCAGAATAAAAGCCTGGCCTTTTCCCCTCTCCATCGTTGTCATTCTGCTGGTGATTTGAGATGTTTTTCTGCCAGCCGTCTTGTGGAGGTTCTCCTCTTGCTCACGGCTCTTGGCTTGGCCCTCGTTTTCTCTCCGGTTGCCCCGCTCTTTGTCTTTTAGCATCATTTTTCATCATCAGTGTCAAAACCACATGTTAAATTGCGGGATCGGTTGTGGGGTCAACTGACCACACAAAAATTTTAAGAAAAAATACTTTATAAAAAAATAAGTAGTAAATTATTTGAAAAACACCTTTTTTTTTTCATTCAACATTCATCATTTTTTTCTGAAAATTTTCTTGTTCTCTCACTCTCCATAATTTTACTAAATAGATTATCAATCTTTTTATACATTTAAGTATGATTAACAATTATTCTTTTCAATTTCAAGTTTTATTGATTAATCTCTAAAAATTAAAGTTGTGTGGCTTTACTTGATAAATTAAGATTTTTAGGCAAGATTAAGTTTTTTATTGATGGAATGGTTTTGGGATGTTGATTTTGTATGAGATTATTAATATCTTGATTGATTTATATATTTAGAGAACATTAATATAAATCCTTGAAGAAATTAAGATTGATTGGTTGTATAATCATTTATTTCTTGAATATAGATTAAAAGTAAACATTTGTGTTTTAAAAATTATTGTTGCTGGTGTAATTTCGTGCATTTTGTGTTTTACATATTATATTTTCATAACACCAAAAATATTTATAATTTTTATGTTGTGAAGGAATATATTTTATCTCATAACTACAGGGTATAATTGCAAAATAGGATTTTCTTTTATTTCAACTTATAAAAATGATATGCATTATTTTATTTTATTTTTCAGCTTGTATAAATCGCTATTACTCTAATACTAATGATATTTGGCTTTATAAAAAATTTTATATTTAATTACCATTTACATAGTTTTGTAATACTCTTATATTTAATTAATTTATATAAACTTTTTAGAGGTTTTAATTTTTCAAAAATTGACCCATAATCGAAATATTCTGGCTCCCCCTATTGATCATGGATCTCTACAGGATGGAGCTCGTTGGAGCCTGGATCTCGTTGTACTAGTTCTTTCGACAGGTGGCTGTAGCCGTTTTTTGGGCAGCGGAATCCTTCCCTTAGCACCACGGTATTTGACGGGGCTCTTTTTTTGAGCTGCCGAGGCATGGTCTCCCAGTGAGGCATCACATGTCGTGGATAGATGCATCCGCCTTGCCGGCGACTTTCGACCTTCCCAAGTTTCTTCTTCGGCGACGACAACTTTTACGCTTGTTGGTAGGGTTGCCTTGGTTTGTTTGTGGTTAGGCTTTAGCCCATTGTAAACCTTGGAACTATTATGGTGTAATTATTTGGGCTTTGTAATGAAAGCTGAGGATATTGTGTGTGTTTTGGAAAGAGGGAAATTGCTTAGTTCATTTGGGCTTTTCTGCATTCATCCTCGACTCCTTCCAAACTTCACTTGATACCTTCAACCAACCCCAGAGGATTCTCTACTTGCTGCTGATTATCCAGACACAGACGAATCCAGTCTGGAGCTTAAAGTACGATTTTGGCTCTGGTTCAATGACGTTTGAGAAAATCAAGCTGATATGTGCCCCAATTAAAATACTACACATGACTAATTGAAATTAACTTATAAAAATTCTCAAATTTTAAAAAATAATAATTTATAAAACAAAATATTAAACATTTTAGACACTTATATATCTGACTTTGACCACTGTTGATCGGTTTTGACCGATAGCTGATCCAATAGTAATTTTTCAGAAATTATATAAATGTTTTTTTTTTTCATTTTTTAAAATTATTCTAAAATTTGTATGTATTTAGATTTTTTTTATATCCCTTTTAATTTTCTTAATTTAATTATTTTTAAATTTTTGAATTTTTTATATATTTTTTTGGTTTTTTTAATTATTGCTATTTTCTGAATTATATATATATGTTAAAATTTCACATCTTCTCGTAATTTTCTAAAGTTCAACTAAAGTTTTTCAAATCTTTATATATGTTTTCAGTTTTTTTGAAAATTAACTTCTTTTTTTTTTTTTGAATTCTTAAAAACTATATCCACATATTTTACAATTTTATAAAATTTTATTTAAAAAAAATTCAAATTTTCCTTTTCTTTATAGAATTTTTAGAAACTATATCAACATATTTTACAATTTTATAAAATTTTATTTAAAAAAAATTAATTCATCATTTTTCTTAGAATTTACATATACTTATTAAGAACGGAGCCATGTGTCAGATTATAATTTGTTGAAAGTACCACGAGGTGTATTATAATAAATTCACATGTTAACTATTTTTTTAACACTGTTAATGTATTTGACTGAGTGTATTGACAAAATGTAACTTTAAATACTATTTTTTTTTTAAAAAAATGCTAAAGAAAGAAAAATATACACTTTAAAGAGCCAAATCATGCTTTTAATCCAACATGCAATAGTAGTATTTGATGTATCAACAAAGATAATAACTGAAGGTTATGAGGTAACATTTTTTTCATGGGTTGTTGTTTGAAATGGTGCACATATGAATGACACTGAATTATCTTAATTCAAATTTATAAATTAGCTTAAAATTTTAAATTAATTTTTTTAAATTATTCGAGTATTATTATTAAAATCTAGATTAAATACTATTACTAGTTGGATATTCAATTTTGAATTCGCTAAAATTCTTTATATATATCATCAAAATTACAAGCATTTTGTAATTAATGAATTTAAAATTTTAATTCGCAATTATTATAAAAATAAGCAATGTGAATTCAGATAATAGATATCTAAGATATCTATCCGTATTCGCTCTAAATTTTCAGTAAATAATAATTTTAAAACTCAGTCAAAATATTATCCAAATCCACCATATTCCCAAAAAAATGGATCAAATATCATAGACATCTAAATTTGCAATATGAATTGCCATAATCAAATGTACAAGTTTGGTGAGGTTTTTGAGATGGAGTTTTTGTTAAATAAATATATTTAAGGGTAAATATTTGATATATTATTAGTGGAAATTTTTAATTTTATAAATAGGTTCAATCGTATCACATGTACATTTTTTTTACAAAAAAACTTATATCTTTATTTTTTTTTATCCTAAAGTCTATGTGTCACACAATTTTTTTTAATATAAAGTGTCACACATGTAACTTTGTTTGTGTAATTTTTAAATTTCACTACCAATACATAATTTTGGCTATAACACTTCTCACTTGTCCTATCATATTATAAGGATGGGAGATGTCATCAGAACACTTATATTGCAAAAATTTTGTAAACTATTTAAGAAATTAAACTTTGAAACAATTCAATAAAAACATAAAATCTAGATAAATACATTTTCAAGTCCTTGAAATTATTTTAAAAACATTTAGAAATATTTGATGCGTGGTTGGAAGTGTTCGAGGTCAAATATGAATTTTGATGGGCTTGAAATACTTGAAATAGTGTAATGACCCAAATTCAGGGACTATGTATCAATAGATAAAATGTATGTATTGATACGTTGAGTAAGGTACTGATACATAGGTCTTATATACCAGTACCTAGGCTTGAAACCATAGCTTTTCAACTACTAAAAAGGTAATTTCGATTTTTTTTTCTAAGGGAATATTTAGAATTTTAATATATGAGAATAATTGAGCACATGAATTAATTCTAGCCATTGGATTTGTATTAAAATTAAGTGATTAATTTGGGCCACATATGGGTTGACTTTGACTTTGACCTTGCATTTTTATTGGTCCCTTAATGTGTTGGGATCTAGTGCATTTAGTATAGTGTTCTCATCTATGTACTTGTAATTTTTAGAACATATTGGTTTAGATAAATATTCATCAATATAATTAATATTTTTTGTATATTGTCTTCAATAGTTTTTGCACGCAAAGTAAAATGAAAGAAAATATTAGTTCATTGATTATCTAAATTTTAACTAATATCAAGCAACATTATGTGGTTGGATCATAGTGTGGAAAGATAGCTTATATTAGTAGATAATCTAAGCATGTCCTTAGTTTAATCAAAATTGAGCAAAGCAATTGAAAGACTAATATGTCATCTATTAAGTCCAATTGAGAAAATACATTGTCTTGGGTATCGAAGAGGATGACTCCTACAAGATAGAGACATAGATGTGATTGACAAGATTGACAGCACATCGGACAGGATCCAAGTAGAATAGATCCTAGATCTATTTATTGATTTATTCACTTTTGACGACCATAGTGTGGCATACTTTAATTCTAAGTGGATGATAGATTATATATGTGTGATTCGTATACTTTGATGTAAAGGAAAGCTTAAGTTCAAATAGATAAGGAATAAAAAGTTGGTACATTGGTTATATGACTTCTGTAATATGTAGCATCATTCCACCATAGTAATTGAATTTTCATGAAGAAAAATGCAATGGTTGCCACGAGGTAAAATTTTTTGATCTAGTGCCCTAAGTGTAGTATTTTTGTCTATGTACACTTTTATTTTTCTCAAATAGATTGGTTTAATAAAATTATCCATGAATTACATTAATACTCTTTGCATATTGTACTCAATGGTTTTTGCACACAAATAAAAATGGAAGAAAATATTAGCTCATTGATTATCTATTTTTTAACTAATGCTAAATAGTATTACGAGGCTGGATCGTAATACAAAAAGATAATTTGTATTAGTAGATAAACCTAAACATGTCCTTAGCCTAATAAAAAATGAGCAAACCGATTAAAAGACTAATATGTTGTCTATCAAGTTTAATTGGGGAGATGTTTTGTCTTGGGCATCAAAATGGATGACTCCCAAAAGATAGAGATATAGATGTGATTACTGGACTAATAGTACATCGAACAAGATCCAAGTAAAATAGATCTTGAATCCATTTATGGATTTATTAACTTATGACGTTCATAGTGTAACATACCTTAATCTTAAGTGGATGATGGACTATGTATGCGTGACTCATATACTTTAATGTAAGTAAAAGCCTCTGTTCAAGTTGGTGTGTTGGGTATACGATTTTTGCATTATATAGCATCATTCATAATAATGGAATTCATAGCCTAAGAAATGGGTAAATGATATCCTCTCATTAGCATTACATGATAGATGTAAAGTAAACATGGTTATGAGTCATTTGTCTTTGTGATAAATGACTTAATTACTATTTAATAGTAATGGACTTTTCATGAAAGAAGATGTATTGGTTACCATAAGATAAAATAGGATCATATTGGGAGAACGAATTTATCCCAAAGAGATTAATGATGTACTATGAAGGTAACACACTTATGGTAAGGTCATTGGACGAGCACTGATTGAGTAGCTTTCATAATGGTATGTAATTGGGGGGGAGCTCAGTTATGATGCTATAGTGGAATAACTTTGTGACTAAATGAGTTTATAATTAATAGGTGAAAAGATGAAACTTAATTATAAATCATTTGATCTTTAATCACATATGTCCAAACGGGTCCCTTTGCTAGCTCATTGAAACTGGAAATGAATTTTATTTAGAATCAAATGAATAGAAATGATAAGTTAGAGAAATGATTTACATTAAAAAATGAATGTGGTTTCTCACTAAGTATGGAAATGGTCTGAGAATTAATTGAAGTTTTTCAAGTTATTATTCAAGTAAATAATTGAAGTTCGAAAATGAAATTAAATTAATTTGTCATTGTGAATCCTTTGAATGTAGAAATTAAATATATTTTCTCATAGATTCTTTTATGGTAAAGTCGTCATGACCTTAACAAAATTAGAATTGAGTTGAAAAAATTATTTATTTGAAATAATTAATTAATTAATTAGATTTATTTTGGGAAATATAAAAACATGCATTTGGTTGGATTAAATTATAAAATGTTGGGTTAAAAGTCCAATAAGCACATATAATTGGACAAGATACAGGAGAGGCCCAAAACCCCTCATAATATGTATGAGGGGCAGGAACCTTAGTGTATTTAAATAGGGTTAGCCACCACTCTCTCCTAATTCAAATAGGGAATTGATTTTTCTATTAAATAAGTATTATTTGTATTCTACTAATTCAATTATGGTTATTTTATCTCTCCCTATAAATATATGGCATTGGTAAGGCTAAACACACAAAACTTTGAGATATTGTTATTTTGCCTGAAAATGTTGAGAATTTATTTCTAAATATAAATTCTATTTTCCAAGAATAACAATTCCACTAGCTTCTATAAGAGAGAGAGATTTACTTTCCTACCGAAAGTAAGAAAATTATTTCTACTTTTGTATTTGATTCATAATTGTTCGACCCACACTCGAAGCAATTCGTAGTACGAAAATAGTGGAAAAATTGTTTAGTTTAAAGCCGGGAACGTCAAGGATCCATCTCACACAAAGCACATGAACTTTTTGGGAAAAGTTTATTGCTATAATTATCACAAACCGACTCGATTTTCAAATTTTTATTTTTCTGCTATACAAGTAAACTGTTTTCGAATCAAAAATTTTTCCAACAAAAATGGAATATATTAGGAAAATAGATTTATCCCAAAGAGATTAAGGATATCATATGAAGGTAACACACTGTGACAAGGTCATTGGGTAAGCATTTATTGAGTGGCTTTCGTAATGATATATAATAAGGGAGAGCTTAGTCACGATACTTTCGTGGAATGGCTTCATGACTAAACAATGTTGTAATTAATATGCAAAAAGTCAAAACTTAATCATAAATTTTTTTAGCCCTAATAATATATGTCTAATCGGTCCCTCAGCTAGCTCGATATAACTAGAAAAGAATTGCATATAGAACCAATAATATGGAATGAATAAAAACAACAAAGTAAAAGAAATAAATCACATGTATCACTAACTGTAGTGAACGCATTTTCTCGCTAAGTACAAAAATGACTTAGGAATTAATTTAATTTCTTCGAATTGTTATTTAATTAATTAGTGATTATGGATATTTTGAATAAGACAATTAAATATTTTTCCTCATAGATTCTAATATTGTAAAGTAGCAATGACTTTAGCGAAATTAGAATTGGGTTGAAAAAATAATTTAATTGGACCCGATACAAGAAAGATCCAACTTGGCCTTATATCACATAAGGGGTGGTAAACCCTAGTGTTTTATGGGGTGTAAGGCCCTAATCCTAAACCGTCACCGAAATAGGGTTACGAGGCATTACCGGGCTTATACACTGGCAATTATGCAAAACCGAGTCATAAATTTGCATTCCAAATCAAAACTTATCAAATTACACTAAAAAGTCCTTAATATGACTCTATAGGGTCCAATACATGCTTTAGAAGTAATTCGGGATTAAACCGGCAACTTTGGAAACTCTACCTTAAAGATAAGGGCACACGCCCGTGTGGCCTGGAACATGCCATTGTAGCCTACCCGTGGGGCTCACATGGCCGTGGGTCCAGCCCGTGGGGCTAGCCCGTGGGCAGATCTGACTTATTCACACGGCCATGGGACTAACCTGTGGGTAATTCTGACTTTGCCATACGGCCTGGGCACATGCCTCTGTGACTTGGCCGTCTGGAAACATGATTTTTGACCATTTTCAAGCTATTTTCACATGTTAAACACACCTAATTCATGCCCAAACATTTACTAATAGTTCTTAAATCAAATATCATTCATTATGCCATTCAAACTTAGCAAATATTCATTTATTCACTTCAACACATCAATTCATATCGAAATTATACTACATTATCATACTAATCAAACTCATGTAAGTTTAAATTCCAAAATGTGCATATTTCATACCATGTTTCAACATCTTCCATGTTTATTATTATCATTTACAAAATAAAACCTTATCAGCCTAGGTACATGCCATTTTACAAAAAGAAAAGTACTTCACCACTTTGAGTTCGGGTTTGGCTTGGATGCTGAGTCCTTAACTTTCTTTCGTACCTAACCTGCGCACGGAAATAAACCGTACGCTGAGTATGCACTCAGTGGTATTTCTATAAACTAATACTTAACAATAATAAGCTATATATTTACATTGTAAATTAAACTTTACTCTTATAATCTTAATAGCTTCACCCTTTACATTCATTTTACATTTCTTTCCTATGGTTAAGCAATTTATAAAGATATATATATATTTCATATAATTCGATAACTTAAACATTCGTAAATCAGTCAATTAATCATTATCAAACAGTCTTCAGTACTTTCATTTACCCCTATTAACATAACTCGGACTTAACAGATACGCGGATCCAACCCACACACCGGAGATAATTTACAGTGTTTCATCGACCGAAATCGAAATACACCATAGGGCAACAGTAACAGTAACAGTCATAATCAAGTACGAAGTACCTCTTCGGAACAAATCTGGAACAGTCACAGTAGTCGACACATACAGTGTCTCATCGACACACAGTCGGAATATCCCTGAACACTTCCAATCCTATGGCATGCCAATTGTATCCAACTAGCCTGACACTATTAACAGGGTATTCAAACCATTTCATTTTAATACAGAAGTAATAACAAATTCCATCACATCATTCATTATATATTCTAACTATTAAAAATAATAATTACATTTTAAACATTAAGCATAGTTTATAGAAGTACAAATCGAAATTCTCGAGTTTATTCGTTATCCTCATTCACTTTCTCCTTTCCCTTTTTCGATGATGTTTCCGGTGCTACGTTGGCTACATAAAATTTAACATTTAAAATTATCAATATATGTTATTTTAATAACACACTCTTTATTTCCATATAACTTTTACTATATTTCTAATTAAGTCCTTCCATCATAACCATTCTTTTTCTTCAAATAACCTTATAGTTTCCATTTTATACTTACTTTAAACAAGTTTCAACTCTTAGTATTCAATATAAAACATCAATTCTACAATTTAAACAATTTAATCCCTACTATGACAAAACTTATATCTCTCTTTACAATTTAATCATTCTCCCACTTCTAACTTGAATTTTTATCACTTAATATCATAATTCATCAATTTATACAACTTAACAAACATATAAAAATTTATTAACTTCCTTATTTTTAACATAATTCAAGTAGAGTTTTGTTCTAGGATTCTAAAAACATCAAAATTACAAGAATAGGGATCAAATTGACTTAGCAATTAAGCTTGAAACTCTAAAACCCTAAATTTTCCTTTTCTTTTTCTTTCCCCTTTTTCTTCTTTCTTTCCCTGCTATTCGTGCCCTTCTTTTTCCTTTTTCTATATATTTTATTTTTTTTATTATAACTATTATATTATATCATTATTATTATATTTTAAATTATAATTATTATTTCTTATTTAATAAGTAAATACATATATATTCATACATTTGTACCAATTAAAATAATACAAATGTATTCATACATACCACACACTTGTATCCTAAGGCTTATTTGCTGATTTAGTCCCTTGACTTTTCTATAGTTTATAATTAAACTTTTACCCTATATTCAATCTAGTCCTTTCACTAAATTAGCTTTAATTCAAGCTAATCCACTTAACCAGAGTCTAATTAACTACACTACTAGCTTCGTAAATATTTCTAATAAATATTTATGAATTCATTTTGCGAAAATTATGACCCAAAAATTTAAATTTTCGATACCCGTAAATTTTGGGTCGTTACATTTCTTCCCCCCTTAATAAATTTCGTCCTCGAAATTTACTTGAAAAGGGATGGGGGTACTGTGATCTCATTGTATCTTCCGGTTCCCATGTTACTTCTTCAATATTGTG
This sequence comes from Gossypium anomalum, assembly GCA_025698475.1. Lineage (NCBI taxonomy): Eukaryota > Viridiplantae > Streptophyta > Magnoliopsida > Malvales > Malvaceae > Gossypium > Gossypium anomalum. The sequence continues at coordinate 51,261,231 of CM046963.1, forward strand.
ACTTCTCCACAACACTTTTACTAAGGGAACTCGTTTATTACGTAATTCCTTTACCTTATGTGCCAGTATTTTAATCGGTTCTTCTTCATATGACAAATCTGGTCGAATCTCTATATCTTTAGTTGAAATCACATGAGATGGATCTGATCGGTATCTTCTTAACATAGAAACATGGAAAACATCATGAATCTTCTGTAATTCAGGAGGCAGAGCTAAACGATATGCCACCGGTCCAACTCTTTCTATAACCTCATACGGTCCAATGTATCGCGGACTTAGTTTACCTTTTCGACCAAATCTCAATATTTTCTTCCAAGGAGAAACTTTGAGAAATATTTTGTCTCCGACTGAGTACTCAATCTCCCATCGTTTTAGATTTGCGTATGATTTTTGCCTATCAAAAGCTGCCTTTAATCTTTTTTGAATTTTTTAACAGTACTTTCTATTTCTTGGATCAACTCTGGACCAACCACTTTTCTTTCATTCAATTCTGTCTAACACACTGGTGATCGACATCTCCGACCATATAGAGCTTCATACGATGCCATTTGAATACTTGATTGGTAACTATTGTTATATACAAATTCAGCTAACGGAAAATAACATTCCCAACCTGATTCAAAATTAATAATACAAGCTCGGAGCATGTATTCTAAAATCTGAATGACTCGTTCTGACTGTCCATCAGTTTGTGGATGAAAAACTGTACTAAAATGAAGTCGTGTACCGAGAGACTCATGCAATTGTTTCCAGAACCTTGATGTAAACCGTGGATCCCGGTCAGAAATTACCGATATATGATGTTCAGCTTTAACTCACTGACATGTTAAACATTTAGTCACATATTCCACTATATCTCTTTTCATACCTGGCCACCAATACTTTTCCCGTAAACCATGGTACATCTTCGTTCCTCCGGGATGTAATGCAAAATAACTGTCATGTGCTTCTCGAAGTATTAACTCTTTCAACTCTGAAGTAGTTGGAATACAGAGTCGATTCTGAAATCTCAAACAATCATTTTCATCAATATTAAACTTCTCTGCTGTACCGTTTTGTTCCATCTCTCTTTTCTTCGTTAATTTGTCATCTTTCAACTGTGCTGATCTAATCTGATTAAACATTGATGGTTTCACTCTTAATTCAGCTAAAAGACCTCCATCATCTGTGATACTAAGTGGTGCAAACATTGCTCTCAATTCAGTTGCAGCTTTTCTACTCAATGCGTCAGCTACCACATTAGCTTTACCCGGATGATAGTCAATAATACAATCATAATCTTTTAAAAGTTCTATCCACCGACGTTGTCTCAAATTCAACTCTTTCTGTGACAGAAGATACTTGAGACTTTTATGATCAGTGTAGATATAGCATTTCTCACCATACAGATAATGTCTCCAAATCTTTAAGGCAAAGATCACTGCTGCTAATTCTAGATCATGTGTCGGATAATTGCATTCATACGGTTTCAATTACCGTGAAGCATAAGCAATTACCTTTCCGTTTTACATCAATACACACTCGAGACCATTTAAAAAAACATCACTGTACACAACTAAATCTTTTCCAAAGTCAATACTGGTGCTTCTGTCAACATTTGCTTCAACATTTTAAAACTTTTCTGACACCGTTCACTCCAAACAAATGGAACATTCTTTTGTAGTAACTTTGTCATCAGTAAAGCTATTTTTGAAAATCCATTTACAAACCTTCGATAATATCCGGCCAACCTAAGGAAACTACGTACCTCTGACACATTTCTGGAACTTTCCACTAAAGTATGGGTTCAATCTTCTTTGGATCTACTCTTATCCCATCTGTTGATAATACATGACCAAGGAATACAACCTCCATTAACTAAAACTCACATTTACTCAATTTCTCATATAATTGTTTCTCTCGCAATATTTGTAAAATAATTCGGAGATGCTGTTCATGTTCAGATTCAGACTTCGAGTATACCAAGATGTCATCAATAAAAACCACTACAAACTGATCTAAATATGGTTGGAAAATTCGATTCATAAGATCCATAAAAGCAGCTGGAGCATTTGTTAACCCAAATGGCATCACTAAAAATTCGTAATGCCCATACCGTGTATGGAATGCTGTCTTCGGTACATCACTCTCCTTTACCTTCAGTTGATAATATCCCGACCTCAAATCAATTTTTGAAAACACGGAAGCTCCTTTTAGTTGATCAAATAAATCATCAATACGAGGTAACGGGTATTTATTCTTGATGGTTACCTTATTCAATTGTCGATAATCAATACACAATCGCATCGAACCATCCTTTTTTTTAACAAATAACACTGGAGCTCCCCACGGTGACGTACTAGGTCGTATAAAACCTCGATCCAATAAATCTTGCAGTTGTAGCTTTAGCTCCTTCAACTCAGTAGGTGACATTCGATATGGAGGTATTGACACTGGATCTGTACCCGGGTATACTTCAATTGCAAATTTAACTTCCCGATCAGGAGGTAATCCAGGCAATTCTCCAGGAAACACATCAGGAAATTCACATACAGTCTAAATTTTACTACACTGACTCTCAACTAAATCGGAGTTAATAACATATGCTAAGAAAGCAGCACATCCTTGGTAAAGAAGCTTACTAGCTTTAACTGCAGAAATGATTCGAACTGAACCACTAGTCCTTATACCATTTACTTCAATTTGTTTACCATCTTCGTTTTGGACAGTAAATTTCTTTTTATAATAGTCCAAAATTACTCCATGTTCTGACAACCAGTCCATACCCAATATAATGTCAAAATCACCGAATGGCATAATCAACAGATCAACATAAAAGATACTATCTTGAATCATCAACGGACATCTTCGACATATTTGATTTACTAACACAGTTTGCCCCAATGGACTAGACACTTCTATCGTTACTTTAGATAATTCAGGTTTTAAATTTCCCGTCTCAACTAGTTTTGTATTAACATAGGAATGTGACGATCCTGGATCTATTAAAGCATATATGGGTTTTGAATGTAATAAGAATATACCTATCACCACATCATGAGCATCCCCTTCGTTTCGAGTTCTTACAACATATGCTCGAGCCGGAGCTCTTACTTCAGATTGTTGGGTAGCATTTTCACTAGTTCTTCTAGTACCTCCTCTAGCAACTGGACCACTTCGGCTAGATCCTCGACCTCTAGAAGCAGATTCAGATTTTTGTGATACCGTTGGTGCTGTCTTACCAATCTTCGGACAATCTTTAACAAAATGATCAGTGGATCCACATCGGAAACAACCCCCAGTTAACTTTTTACATTCTTCTTTATGTTTGTTTCCACAATACTCACATTCTAGAATTTCAGTGTTCTGAGCTAGGCTTCTAATACTGCCAGTAGATACGGTAATTTGTCTCTTTCGACTTCTGTCTCCTCTTTCTGATCTTGAATTGAATCTTCCACTACCACGAGATTCCCTCGATCATTTGAATTGCAGACTTGAACTAGCAGTTCTAGGACCTTTTTTAGCTGAACGGTCAGTTTCAGACTTTTTGCTCTTCCCCAGTACTTGCTCAATCATTTTAGCTCTTTCTACTAGATCTGCAAACTCTGTAATCCATAGAGGCATCAATTGCAATTGAAATTCATCTCGCCGTCCTCTTAGAAATCGTCTGCATCTGTCAGCTTCAGTCGGTACAAATTCACTTGCATATAGTCTCAGAAATTTCCGTTCATAATCCACTACGGACATATCTCTCTGTTTCAGCATCAAAAACTCATGTTTCCGGTCTTCTATATATGTCTCTCCCAAATACTTCTTCTGAAATTCCCGTTGAAAGAATTCTCAGTTTACCTGGTCTTCCGGTATATTCTGAATCACTGATTTCCACCATATATAAGCCTCTTCTTGTAACAAAGAAACAACACATACTACACTTTCCTGTGGCATGCATTCTAATTGCTTCAAAATTCTCTTGGTAGTCTCTAACCAATTTTCAGCTGTTGTTGAATCAGTTCCCTTTGATCCCATAAATTCTGTAGCTTCATACTTTCGCAATTCCTTAATAGGGGCTCTTCGGGTAGCGGGGGTAAAAGTAGTAGCAGGCATACTTCCTACTGCTCTTTGAAGAGCTTCGGCAATCATTCTAAATATTTCTATATTATCCCTTCCAGTATTCGGTGGTTGGTTACCTACTGGATTTACACTTGGGGTCGCAGATTCAGATTCATTTACATCATATGATTCATCTCTACTATACATTTCTTAATCGCTACCCTCGATACTTTTGTCAGGCATCTTTTAAACACTATAAAATAAAACCATTTTATCAGTATGTACATATCAGCATCCAATCCCGACTCAAATTTAACATAATAATAGCATGTACCTCTAGACTCAATTCCAAACTTTATTTAGTCCTAGAATTGACTAAACCTGAGTAACTCTGATACTACTAAATGTAACACCCTTAATCCTAAACCATCACCAGAATAGGGTTACGAGGTATTACCGAACTTATACACTAGCAATTATACAAAACCGAGTCATAAATTTGCATTCCAAATCAAAACTTATCAAATTACACTAAAAAGTCCTTAATATGAGGCTACGGGGACCAATACATGCTTTAGAAGTAATTCGGAATTAAATAGGCAACTTTGGAAACTCTACCTTGAAGATAGGGGCACACGCCCGTGTGGTCTAGAATATGCCCGTGTGGCCTGCCCGTGGGGCTTACATGGCCGAGGGGCTTGCCCGTGGGTAGATCTGACTTATTCACACGGCCGTGGGACTAACCTGTAGGCAATTCTAACTTTGCCACACGGCCTGGGCACATGCCCATTTGACTTGGTCGTGTGAAAACATGATTTTTGACCATTTTCAAGCTATTTTCACATGCTAAACACACCTAATTCATGCCCAAACATTTACTAATAGTTCTTAAATCAAATATCATTCATTATGCCATTCAAACTTAGAAAATATTCATTTATTCACTTCAACACATCAATTCATATCGAAATTATACTACATTATCATACTAATCAAACTCATGTAAGTTTAACTTCCAAAATGTGCATATTTCATACCATGTTTCAACATCTTTCATGCCTATTATTATCATTTACAAAATAAAACCTTATCAGCCTAGGTACATGCAATTTTACAAAAAGAAAAGTACTTCACCACTTTGAGTTCGAGTTTGTCTTGGATGCTAAGTCCTTAACTTTCTTTCGTACCTAACCTGCACACAGAAACAAACCGTACGCTGAGTATGCACTCAGTGGTATTTCTATAAACTAATACTTAACAATAATAAGCTATGTATAGACATTGTAACTTAAACTTTACTCTTATAATCTTAATAATTTCACCCTTTACATTCATTTTACATTTCTTTCCTGTGGTTAAGCAATTTATATATATATATTTCATATAATTCGATAACTTAAACATTCATAAATCAGTCACTTAATCATTATCAAATAGTTTTCAGTACTTTCATTTACCCCTATTAACATAACTCAGACTTAATGGATACGCGGATCCAACCCACACACCGGGGATAATATACAGTGTTTCATCAGCCGAAACTGGAATACACCGTAGGGCAATAGTAACAGTAACAGTAACGGTCATAATCAGGTATGAAGTACCTCTTCGGAACAAATCTGGAATAGTCACAGTAGTCGACACATACAGTGTCTCATCGATACACTGTCGAAATATCCCTGAACACTTTCAATCCTATGGCATGCCAATTGTATCCGACTAGCCCGACACTGTTAACAGGGTATTCAAACCATTTCATTTTAATACAGAAGTAATAACAAATTCCATCACATCATTCATTATACATTCTAACTATTAAAAATAACAATTACATTTTATTAAAACATTAAGCATAGTTTATAGAAATACAAACCGAAATTCTCGAGTTTATTCGTTATCCTCGTTCACTTTCTCCTTTCCCTTTTTCGATGATGTTTCCGGTGCTACGTTTGCTACATAAAATTTAACATTTAAAATTATTAATATATGTTATTTTAATAACACACTCTTTATTTCCATACTATATTTTCAATTAAGTCCTTCCACCATAACCATTCTTTTTCTTCAAATAACCTTATAGTTTCCATTTTATACTTACTTTAAACAAGTTTCAACCCTTAATATTCAATATAAAACATCAATTCTACAATTTAATCCCTACTATGACAAAACTTATATCTCTTTTTACAATTTAATCATTCTCCCACTTCTAACTTGAATTTCTATCACTTAATATCATAATTCATCAATTTATACAACTTAATCAACATCTAAAAATTCATTAACTTCCTAATTTTTAACATAATTCAAGTAGAGTTTTGTTCTAGGATTCCAAAAACATCAAAATTACAAGAATAGGAATCAAATTGACTTACCAATTAAGCTTGAAACTCCAAAACCTAAATTTTCCTTTTCTTTTTCTTTCCCCTTTTTCTTCTTTCTTTCCCTGCTATTCGTGCCCTTCTTTTTCCTTTTTCTATATGTTTTATTTCTTTTATTTATTATAACTATTATATTATATCATTATTATTATATTTTAAATTATAATTATTATTTCTTATTTAATAAGTAAATACATATATATATTCATACATTTATACCAATTAAAATAATACAAATGTATTCATACATACCACACACTTATCTCCTAAAGCTTATTTGCTGATTTAGTTCCTTGACTTTTCTATAGTTTATAATTAAACTTTTACCCTATATTCAATCTAGTCCTTTCACTAAATTAGCTTTAATTCAAGCTAATTTACTTAACCAGAGTCTAATTAAATACTCTACTAGCTTCGTAAATATTTCTAATAAATATTTACGAATTCATTTTGCGAAAATTATGACCCAAAAATTTAAATTTTCGATACTCGTAAACTTGGGGTCATTACATGGGGGTGTCACCATCCCCTATACTATAGTTATACTATAATATTGTATTTTTTATTAAATATTATTATTTAATTAAACCTTATTCAAATAGATGTTTTGTTGTAACACCCCTTAGCCTGTCAGAAGACATGGCGTATATCAATCAGCCAAATAAACTGCCCAATGGACTTGGGCGTTACTGATAGACTTAAATCCTTTGGCTTAATTTAAATCTTTGAGAAATCAGTTGTAAGGATTCTCCTTTTAGTGAAAGACCATTATTCTTGACTGATTTAGTAACGTATCTTTGAAGAAAGGAATAGGAATTAATAAAGACAATCTTTAAATCATACACTGCCATGTATGGTGAATACACGTAATATAAAAGACAAGTTTATAATATGTAAATCAAGGGAGTTTGGCGCACACATGTATAATAAGAGGAAGTTCCACTTTAAGACAAAAACAATACGGTTGTAGGGTAAAAACAAAAGTCAAGTATAAAACATGCATATACAGCATCCGCCAACTAGATAACTTGGCCTTATATCACGTAAGGGGTACAAATCCTAATGTTTTATGGGGGGTGTCACTATCCCCTATACTATAGTTCTACTATAATATTGCATTTTTTTATTAAATATTATAATTTAATTAGATCTTATTCAAATAGATGTTTTGTTGTAACACCCTTTAGCCCGTCAAGAGACATGGCGTATATCAACCAGCCAAACAAACCGCCCAACGGACCGGGGCGTTATTGATAGACTCAAATCCTTTGGCTTAATTTAAATCTTTGAGAAATCAGTTGTTAGGGTTCTCCTTTTAGTGAAAGATCATTATTCTTGGCCTATTTAGTAACGTATCCTTGAAGAAAGTAATAGGAATTAATAAAGGCAATCTTTAAATCATACTTTGTCATGTATGGCGAATACACTTAAAAGAAAAGGCAAGTTTGTAATATGCAAATCAAGGGAGTTTGGCTTACACATGTATAATAAGGGGCAGTTCCACTTTAAGACAAGAACAATATGGTTGTGGGGTAAAAACAAAATTAAAGTACAAAACGTTTATATACGCCATCCGTCAACTAGCCAACTTGGACTTATATCACATAAGAGGAGACAAACCCTAGTGTTTTACGGGGGGTGTCATCGTCTCCTATACTATAGTTCTACTATAATATTGTATTTTTATTAAATATTATTATTTAATTAGACCTTATTCAAATAGATGTTTTGTTGTAACACCCCTAAGCCCCTTCAGGAGACATGGCATATATCAATTAGCCAAACAAATCGCCTAACGACTGGGGCATTACTGATAGACTCAAATCTTTTGGCTTAATTTAGATATTCGAGAAATCAGTTGTAAGGGTTCTCTTTTTAGTGAAAGACTGTTATTCTTGGCCCATTTAGTAACGTATCCCTGAAGAAAGTAATAGGAATTAATAAAATCTTTAAATCATATACTGTCATGTATGGCAAATACACTTAATAGAAAAGACAAGTTTATAATATGCAAATCAAGGGAGTTTGGCATACACATGTATAATAAGGGGCAGTTCCACTTTAAGACAAAAACAATATGATTGTGGGGTAAAAACAAAAGTTAAGTACAAAAATTTTATATACGCCATCCGCCAACTAGCCATGCATGATACAAAATAGACAAGTGGTTCACTCGCAAACGCAGCTCTGACGTAGTCCCCTTCTATTGGTCTTCTTCTATTACTCAAAAGATGGGGAAAGAAAAGTGACGGAGTAAATTCAATTGAACTTAGTGAGCTCCAAATAGATGTAGAATGATTATCAAGTTATCGATAGTAAACCCAAAACTAAAGATAATTTCAAGACTTAGTCATATAGACACATTATGCTAAGTTGCCAGTGTAACACCCCTAACATGTTTTCGTCGTCAGATTAGGGTTGCAGAGCATTACCGAAAAATCAAAATAACATTTTACCTCAAAGCATCTCAATAAATCATTTAACATTATTTAAGTAAATTACATTAAAAACAATCAAACATATGCATTTGGGCCTTAACTATAGCCTTCGAGGTCCTAAAAATAGTTTAAAAACAGTTTCGGACTAAATCGAAACAAATCAAAAAAATTGGGAAAAAGTTAAAAATTTTGAAAACAGGGGTCACACTGCTTTGTAACAATCGAACAAAGGGACATATGGACGTGTCCCAACCCGTGTCTCTACCCATGTAACTCACTGAGTTAGGTCACACGGTCGTGTCGCAAGCCGTGTGTTATACCTTGTAGCTCTCTAACTTGTAACACACAACCGTGTGCTAGGCCGTGTAACACAGTGACATGATACACTAACAATTTACAAATGACACACGGCTGTGTCGCCAGGCTGTGTGATCCATAATTTGACCCTAAAAATAAGCCATTTCAAGGCCAAAACACACCTAATCATCCATCCCATTTGTGCACACATTCAATTGACTTAAACATCATTCAAACACTTATAAATATACCATTTCAAACATCATATTTCATCTAACCAATATGTCATTCAAAGGCACCACATTTATACAAAAACATCACTAACCAAACAAATCAATATATCTATACTTCAAGGAAAAAACCTAGTTCATTTTTCTACAAAATGATATCACAAATGACCATTTACATGCCATCACAAACATAGCAAAAGAGTGTTATATACAAGCACTTAAGAATGGCCAAAATGACCTAACTTTCCAAGGTTCCAAAGCTCATCAAACCAAACATAAACTTCAAAAGCATATACATACCAAATCAACCATTACATATTCAAGAAATACCATTATAAAAGGAGTCCTATACATGCCATATATAACCTTGGCCAAATTACTAAAAAACTACCAAAATGGTTGTTGGATAGTGTGATTGATCCCTGACAAGCTTCCAACCAATCGAGCTTTTAATAATCTATAAAACAAAGGAAAGTAACTACGTAAGCAACTAGTGCTTAGTAAGCCCGTATAAACTCAAACGTAACTTACCATTTCTTTAACATAAATTATGGAATAAGCATAATATCATTACTAAGACCATAAGCTTAGCAAAAGCCTATACAAGCACCATCAAACTCACAAGTTTGTAGGTTCATCCATGATACTTATGAGTTCAAACATATAGTAAGTAAATTTCATATACACATCATTTAATTCATCAAACTTTTCATAAGATCATGAACCATTTCATTTATATACTTGTTGTGCCATTTCTTTTACTTACCCATTGAACCATCTAAAATTACATTGGATACTCAGAAATGCTCACACATTGTGTGCCTTTACATATAACCGTAACATTTCCTTTACATCAATGCTCACACGAGCTGTGAAATGGGCCTGCTCACACGAGCTGTGGGTCGAAATGTTAGCTAAACGATGCTACTCACACGAGTTGTGGAGAATCCACAACAAATGTAGGACCTCAACCATCAGTAGGACATTCAAGACTAGCACCCGAAACATGAAATCCCTAATGACATGCCATTCGTATCCTAATAATTCTTAAGGTTCAAACGAGATTCGTTATCCGTTAATTACTTAAAACGCCGATACATAAGTATTTTCAAGTCTGTTTATATTAACACAATATAGTAAATAATTAATTTAGCTATCATTCATACTATTATAACTCATACGAACTTAACTCGACAACTATATTCGTAGAAGTATAATTTGAGACTAATCCGAAACTTTTACTTCCTTCAATTTAAGTCTGATTGTTGTTTATCTTGATCTAAATGGATAATTTTATTCAATTAAGTACTTCAAGTATTCAATTCAACCCATAATTCATATTTATGTAAAATTATAAATTTACCCTTAATATTTTAACTTTTCACAATTTAGTCCTTAAGCTCATAACTTGAATATTAATCATTTTAACCAAAATTCATATTAACCAATGCTACAAGGGACCTTGGAACAACCCATAATTACCAACATTTCACAATAAAATCCATGAATTTACACTTTTAACAATTTAATCCCTATTTCAAAATTCATCAAAAATCACTTAACAAAACAAGTTTGTTTAACAACCAAGATTATTAATAATCTATCAAATAACTTCAAAACATATTAAAAAAAAAACCATGGAAGTCCCTTAACCCTTAACAATTTTGTAACTTAATCCCCGAGTTAGCTAGATTAAGCTAAAACGAACTCAAAAACATAAAAATCATTAAAAATTGGGTTTAAATTCATACCATGCAAGAGTAAAATGCTTGACCGAACCTTTTTTCTTCTCTAATGGCTATTTTAGGTTTTAGAAACAAAGATGGAGAAGATAATATCTTTCTTTTGTCTATTATTTATTTAATTTTTCTTTCATTTACTAAATTACTACTTTAATCTTAAAATTAATAAAAAAAATTCAATAAAACCTTGTCCATAACTATCCACTAACTTAATTATGGTATATTTACTATCTAAGCACATTAACTTTCCTTTCCATAGCAATTTAAACCTTTTAACTAATAGAATTCAACTTTTGTACATTTTTGAATTTAGTCCTTTTTACCTAATTAACTATTTAAATTTCAAAATTTATTAACAAAACTTTAATACGACTTTAAAATAATCTCGTAAACATTAAATAAATATTAAAATAATAACTCACTCATTGGAATTATGATCCCGAAACCGCTGCTTCTAACACCACTAAAATTGGGCTGTTACAGCCAGTATAGTTCTTTGGCGACAACACTTCGCCAACATAATGCATATAGTACCCTGACAGATACATACCACCAACTTATACATACTTCTCTCAATCATGTATGTTTACCTATGACCCAACTTTATGCCAACCTCGAACTCATATTTCAGAAATCAGAATCGTGTATCAACTATAATCATTTTAATATTCATATTCATTGTTAAATTGAACATGTGTTCTCTCATAAGGTCGGCTCGTGATCTGCCAGTTTGGTTTGCAATAAAGTTGCCTTATTAGAGGCATTACAAATAATGCCTTTTTCTACTTTTTCACATGTCACAGATAGTCTGGTACTGGGCTTGCACACAATGTGGGTATTTTTACCTCAACCATCCAGTATAGTTCTTTGGCGACAACACTTAGCCAACATAATGCATAAAGTACCTTGGCAGATACATACCACCAACTTATACGTACTTCTTATGTTTACCTATGACCCAACTTTATGCCAACCTCGAACTCATATTTTAGAAATCAGAATCATGTATCAACCATAATCATTTTAATATTCATATTCATTGTTAAATTGAACATGTGTTCTCCCATAAGGTCGGCTCGTGATTTGCCAGTCTGGTTTGCAATAAAGCTTCCTTATTGGAGGCATTACAAATAATGTCTTTTTCTACTTTTTCACATGTCACAGATAGTCTGGTACTGGGCTTGTACACAAGGTGGGTATTTTTACCTCAACCATCCAGTATAGTTCTTTGGCGACAACACTTCGCCAACATAATGCATATAGTACCCTGACAGATACATACCACCAACTTATACATACTTCTCTCAATCATGTATGTTTACCTATGACCTAACTTTATGCCAACCTCGAGCTCATATTTTAGAAATCAGAATCATGTATCAATTATAATCATTTTAGTATTCATATTCATTGTTAATTGAACATGTGTTCTCTCACAAGGTCGGCTCGAGATCTGCCAGTCTGGTTTGCAATAAAGCTGCCTTATCAGAGGCGTTAGAAATAATTTTTTTCTACTTTTTCACATGTCACAGATAGTTTGGTACTGGGCTTGCACACAAGGTGTGTATTTTTACCTTAACCATGGCCATGCTCACACACACAACACGAACTTATTGCACACTCGTCAATACAAAACACATCAACCCATCTTTAGTAGGTACAACGTACCTTTCACGATCCACATATCATAGAATTTTTACAAATCAAAGGAAACAACAAGGAACTCACTAGAAACTTCAGGATAGAATCTACTTTGTTGGTCTTTTACCTTAATTGTTTGGACCTTTTCTAGCTTTTTGAGCTAAATAAGAAACAATCATAATTATCAAACCATTTATCTACTAAAAATTGATTATGCATGCATTAATGCAAAATGGTAAATTCCCTTAATGTCATCCTAATGGTTTTCAAGAAATTACCAGTCAGCTGATACTTGTCAATGGCATTTGACAAGCTTCTGGAAACCTTTTTTGTCTTCTCTAGCAAAAGATAACTAAAAATTTATGGAAGAACACAAAGAAACATGTTGGCAATATGCATCATTTTATAGCACAAACAACAGAAAATAAACTTAGTGGGAAGGTAAAAAATCCCACTATCGCCCTTGAAATCTGAGACTAAGCTTGCCTAATAAGATTTGAAATCTAATCTTTTACCAAACGCAACTACTACCACTAATCAGAGTGTTAAAACATTACTTGTACACTTAAGCAACCAACTAAACAGGTCCTCTAACAATCTAAACATATCAAACTGTCATCTACAGTATCTAGTTCAATTCCAACTAGGTTTCAACTAGACTCCAACGATACTCACCGAGCTATCGTTTCCACTTAAAATAATTCTACCGCTCTTCAAACTTGTAAGTTCACCTAAAACATCTAGGGTTGGCGGATCACCTCATAAAAGAGTCCACCAAACCTTAAAACTCCCCAAACCATAAAGTTCGCCAAATGGAGAATTCCAATAAGGCATCCTTCAAAAGGGCGTACTGATAAATTCACACAACACGCCAACCCAACACTTTAACTGATAATTCACCCTATTTCTACTTTGGCTTACTCAATTATCTGCCAACAACACATCGATATGATCGACGCCGAACAAGCCATTACAACTCTCCCCCATTTTGGAAATTTCACCCTTAAAATTCTTCCTTGCGAATAGTTGAGGGTATTGCTCTATCATTACACTCTCCCTTTCCCAAGTACTTCTTCCACATTATGGTTTCTCCACAACACTTTTACCAGTGGAATTCTTTTATTTCTCAATTCTTTCATTTCTCTTGTCAAAATTCGAATAGGCTCTTCTTAATAAGATAGGTTAGGCTCTACTTCTAGAGTTTCTACTTGCATCACATGGTTTGGATTCAATTAGTATCTCCTCAGCATGGATATATGGAACACGTTATGAATATTCGACAGTTCTGGCGGTAGTGCCAATTTATATGCCACTGGACTAACTCACTCTATCACCTCATATGGTTCTATAAAACACGAAATTAGCTTTCCTTTTTTGTCCAAATCTTATAACTTTTTTCTATGGAGAAGCCTTTAAAAAATACCTTGTCTCCTACTTCAAACGAAATATTCTTTCTTTTTCTATCAATGTAGGCCTTCTGTTGATCTTGAGCAGCTTTTAAATGAGTTTTAATGATTGAAACATTCTCTTCCATTTCTTGTACCAAGTCAAGACCAATTATCTTTCTCTCACTGAGCTTTAGTCAACAGGTAGGAGATTTGCACATTCTTCCGTACAATGTTTCAAAATGCGACATTCCTAGACTAGCATGATGATTGTTGTTATATGTAAACTCTGCCAATGGAAGATATTTTTCCAGTTAATTCCAAAATCTATTGCACAGCTTCCGAGATATCTTCGAGAACTTGAATTACTCTTTTTGATTGTCCATTCATTTGAAGATGGAAGGCGGTACTGAACCTTAACTTTGTTCCCAAAGATTCTTGCAACTATTGCTAAAACCTCGATGTGAACCTTGGATCTCGGTTTGACACTATGGACATTGGTATGCCATGGAGGCGCACAATTTCAGATATGTAGAGTTTTGTAAATTTTTCTAGCGAATAATTTGTACGTACAAATAGGAAATGGGTTGACTTAGTAAGTCGATCTACAAGCGCCTAGACTGCGTTCTTCTTAGTAAGATTGAAAAGAAAATCCAAAACAAAATCTATGGTAATCTTGTCCCACTTCCACTCTAGAATTTCTAAAGGATACAACTTCCCTGAAGGAACTTGATGTTATGTCTTCACTTGCTGGCATGTCAAACAGCTCGAGACATACTCTAATATCTCATTCTTCATTCCAGGCCACCAATATAAGCTTCTTAAATCAAGGTACATCTTAACGCTTCCTAGATGAAGCGAAAAAGGCTCCTTGATGAGATTTCTTTAATAATGATTGTCTCACATACATCCTATCCATAAATTGAAGTTTGTCACCTTTTCCCAAGGTAAAGTTCATAGTATTACCCTTTAATTTTATTTCTTAATTGTATATATTTACTTCGGGGTGTAGCTTTACCCTAGTTTGTCAAAAATAATAAAATTGGAGGAACTAAGCTCGAACTTAGGATTTCTAGGGATAGCTACATTACTTAACCGCTAGGCAAGATACTCAATTTTGTTTAAACTCTTACAACATTTATTCTTAAAACGAGGTGTGACACTTACTAGAATTTGGAACAAATTTTCACAAAATAAAACTGATGCAGGAGAAGAGATTTAAACCTGAGTTTCAAGGACAAATTCATTAATATTTAACCATTAGGCCAATAACTTTCTTATTTAGCAAATGCACAATGATAACATTACAAATTGGGGCGTGACACTCTTGGTTTCACAAACATTGATTCTACTAACCCAATTTTTGGGATGTGACAAAAAATGATATAAACTTATAAATATTATCAAAATGTAAAAACCTAAAAAATTATAATAAATTATAAAAATTATAAAATTAATAAAACATATGTAAAATATTTAAAATTTTATAAAAATGATAAAATTATTAAAATTTATATAAACTCATAACAATTATAAAAGAATCATAAAAACTTGAACTGGACCAGATCAGTCAGTTAGATTGGTTAGACTGAAATCAACAAGGGAATTGGTTCGAAGAAAGCCATTAGACTGGTTGACCTAGGAATTAGGTGATTGAACTGATCTTTTTAATATTTTTTATTATTCAATTTTTAATGTTTTATTTTATTAAACTGGATGGACTAGTTGAATTGACAAATCGATGGCTTGACGGTTTCGACCATCAGTTCAATTATGAAAATCTTGGTCTAAATATTTCATTCTGGCATATGCTAACAGTTGGATAATGAAATTTTGGTTTGATAAAAAATATTAAAAATTAAAAAAATCAGTTCAACCACCTGATTCCCAGGTCAGCCGATCTAATGGCTTTCTTTAAACTAATACCCTTATTGATTTTGGGCTAACTAGTCCAACTGACTGATTCGATCCAACTCAAGTTTTTATGATTTTTTTTATAATTTTTATAAGTTTTTATCAATTTTAATATTTTTATAATTTTTTAATAATTTTAATACGTTTTTTAATTTTAAATAAGTTTTATTGATTTTATACATTTTTTATAATTAATTCTATTTGATTTGATTTTTAATGTTTTTATAAGTTTTAATAATTTTAATAATTTTTATTCTTTGATGATTTTTTTTTCTATTTTTTATAATTTTTATGAGTTTTTAATCATTTTATGAGAAAAATAGCCATATGATTGATTCATTAATTTATTTTAACAGTCAACATGATGAATGATAAAAATCGTTAATAGAAAATTTTAATTGATTATTTTAATTAAAAACATGAATTTAATTAAGTATGAATTTAATACATAAGCATAATTAATTTTTTTATATTTTTTAATTTTTTTTACATATAAGCATATAAAAGATAAGTTGTTATATTCAAAAAGTAATAATAAGTTCTGAAATATTCTTTTAAAATTCTGCTTTAATTTATGCGAACGAATAAGCTTTTTTTTTTTTTTCCTTGGAAGTAGCCATCTTAACGGTATAGAGTCGTGAAAGAATTTATCCAAGTTACAGGCGTCGGCGAAAACTAGCGAGTATAGAACTTAGGTACTCGCTCTTAATTCCTCCATTCTTAATTGGATTTTTTTTGTCGGAATAAAAAAGTGAAATATCACCTACGCCTGCACTCTATATAAAACCCTCCGATTTGTCTCAGAAACAAAAATGAAACCCCAAAAAGAAGATTGGTAGAAAATTAAATATACCCACCCACCACCAACTGTCTGTTTCTCGGGAATCCGAGAGAGAGAGAGAGAGAGGAGAAAGAGAAGGTTTGTCGTTGGGGCTTGGCTTCGAAGGCGAGGGTGGGCATGGAGTCGCACGTGCCCAGCAACCGAAATGAGATATGGACAGAGGAGAAGCATGTGCACTTCTTGAACTCCATGGAAGCATGGTTCGTCCGTACAATGCTTCAGAGTAACGACCGCTATAATCTCCGTCTCGACCGTCACTTGCCTGACAGCTCCGACTCCACTCTCTATTGCAAACCAAGGACAAAGCATTCCACTTCAGGTAATGTTTCTCATCATCGGCCTTTGTTTTCTTCTTCTTCTTCTTCTTCATGCTGCATTTTAGCACATATCTTATCCATGGTGAAAAATGGGTAAATTTTTTCATATAACAAAAGAAAGCGTTTTTTTTTCTTTTCTAATCTCTGAGTTAGACCTTGTTTGTTTAAGTGCCAAAACACCGGCGTAAGGAAGTTGTGAAATATTAACTTGTACGAATTCTTTTATCTTAAGCTTTTAAAGATTTTGTTTTTGACCAGCCTTCCTAACACCACGCAAAGAATACATAAATTGTCGAATATGCCAGGAGATATTTGTTGCAAGGGTCAGCTCTGTTATGGTTTTCTTTTAATCGTTTTTAGTTATTCTTTTGACATTGTTCCATTCTGGCCTTTTGGGATACCCACTCCCCCACAGCAGCAGTACATTTCATTGGCAAAACTAGAAGCAAAATGAAGAAGAGTAGGCCTGTTAAAAGATCAATGAGACCATCATCTCAGCCGCATGATTCGGCACAAGATCAGGTTGGTGATCACTCTCTCGACCCTTTAGAGACACTGATGAGATGGTTCAAAATCAAGGTGCTATGAGTTGACCTAGTTAGCTGGAAAGTTCAAAACTTTACAAAACAGATTGTCTTGACTTTTTTCTGACATTGATGAATTTTTTTAGTCTTATTGAATCAAATTGCGTTTCACCTTACTGGATTGCATTCATGGGTGTGGGTTTGATGGTTTGATGTTTTGATGTTTTGTTCACAAAGCAAAGTCCCCAAATTTGATGACTGACTAAGGAGTTTGTGTATGTGCATGTGCTCAGGTGGTGCTACAGTTAAAGAATTAAGAACAGAAAAGGAGATAAAGATGAGAAAGACGTCCCCCATTGTTTTTCACTTGCATCCATCAAATTTATTTGTGTTTTGTGACTCTCTTTTTTTTTTTTTTTTTCTTTCTATTAATCTCTTTTCCATTGCTTCTTTGCTTTTTAAATGTAGTGAACAGCAGCAGTAGCAGCAGAGTGATGTTTGAATTGTGAGTATATGTACCATGAAAAATGGCAGAATTCTGCCTTCCTAAATTATCCAAAATGTTCATGTTTTTCAAAGCATCCGTATTTGTGTTCAACATATGATGGACTTGAATATGTTTGATATACTATCAATAAATAAGTAAGTGTTGAGTACAGTGAAAAGATTTATCTTCGAATTCTAAAGATGATATTATTGAGAACTATAGTCACTAATTCTAAAAATATTAACGTTTATGGTAATTAAAATGAATATTAAAGATACATTGTTGATAAAAAAATATGTTTGACATACTTCTCTTAATTTATTATAGAAATTAAAGAGAAATAAAAAAAAATGACATTTAACCTGGTTATTGGACAGCCTTTGAGACAGGGAGTTGAGTTTGGTGGCTCATGGAAGATATTTTTACAATTATATAACTTTATGAGCGGGATCATTTTGCTCTTAAAGTGTATATATGTAAAGTGGAATATGGGATAAAAGGAGACGGCGACATACAGGGACAAATAAAGGAGAGAGATATAATCTTGCACTCTGAGGCACGCCTTATCCTGATGAGTGTGTTGGTACTTAATCTTGTCGTAAAATAAGACCTTAAAGCACGGATATGTTGAAGTCATATCAGATAAAGTTAAAAAAGGGCAATATCTTACCCTATCTATTCTAACCAAGTGTTGCATGGCAATTGGCAAATTACAGTGATTTTGGCTAACCCGAAATTTAACAAATGTTAATGCATGCTTACAATGTTTTTCTCCGTTTGGTTGATTTCGGATTTAAGTAGTTGAAAAAGTGGGACATCAAGTTTAAAAATTGGAACAAAATTTTACTTAAATGTCACATTCGGTTTAAATAGGATTAAATTTTAATAGCTATAAATTCAAAAAATTTAATAATTAAATTTATAATATAAGATAATATGATATTTTAGATAAATATCATATACCTATTTAAAATTTTAGTTATTGACTAAATGATTTCATATTTATATAATTGAAAATTAAATAGAGAAGACTACGTACGGCCATCAAAACTACACTCAAACCGTCAATCATCTAATATAATTTATTTATATTTAAGCATTTTTTGAGTTAGTCTTATTTTTAACTACATCATCAAACAATTATAAAATTATAAAAATATTAATTTTTTATTATAATTAATATTTTTATGATCTAATTTTTTTTCATATTTTTATGTTATATTTAAATAAAACAATTAAAAATTACAAATATAAAGATAAAAGACTTGCTCAAAAATATTAAAATATAAATTTATTATCACTCACTTATATTTATTATTAAATAAATTTTTAACATAAAATATGTTTTTACTAAATTTAACAAAATCTATTTTTTATTTTTTATTGATTCTAAAAAATTGTTCCCTCTCAGAAAAAAATAAAAATGAAAAGTAGAAGAAGCGATAAAGATATTTAGTGGGACTTACCTAACGTAATCTGTAGTTTGAGGCGAAGTACAGAATTTAGAGCTGACATGGAAAAAGTGCTATCATTTCATTCAATTCTAAGTGACATTCTTATTTGTTATTATTATTGTGGATTGAAAATATGATAATGATAGATATTGTACAAAATCATGCGCAATGTCTGTGTATATACATTTAAATTAAATTTTCAACTCTACATATATTTCCAAATTTATTTTTTTTACCACTCAACCTACCCCTTCATTATTACAATCATAGCCCTTTTTAACCCCCACCGACTGATTTTTTAATTATTTATTGCACAAGATATTAACTAATATAAATTATCAAAATAATTATTTTTGTTTGTTCTCAATTGCATTTTAGTTACTTTTATTTGAGTAATTTAATTTTTTATTTTATATTCTTTTAATTTTTTTCTTTATTTTTCATTCTCTTTTGCTTCTCTATTTGTTTCCCTCTCATCTTCATTTCTTTTAAATTGTTCAAAAAAAAATAAAAGTATAAGGACTAGTTTTAACAAATAGTAAATATAGAAAAACTATGTTAAAAGAAATAGAGAAGGGAAGAAAATAGATGGAGAAGCAAAAGAGAATAGAAAATAAAGAGAAAAAAAAGAGAGGAAAGTTACAAGAATATAAAAGAAAAAAAATTAAAATGCTCAAAATGGAAAAACATGGGGATCGATTGTATAAAT
This sequence comes from Gossypium anomalum, assembly GCA_025698475.1. Classification (NCBI taxonomy): domain Eukaryota; kingdom Viridiplantae; phylum Streptophyta; class Magnoliopsida; order Malvales; family Malvaceae; genus Gossypium; species Gossypium anomalum. The sequence goes on from CM046963.1 coordinate 51,281,620, forward strand.
TAATCTAAAATTTTTGTTTGAAATGATGATTTAATGTGCCACGTCAGGTTACCGTTACACCGTTAACAGCAATTAACGGCTTAGTGACTAAAATGTTATAATACAATAACATAAGTGGCTAAAATATAACATTTAAGACATAAGTGATTAAAATGTAACATGAAGTAACCAAAACTTACAGTTTTAATAGTTTACCCTTTTATCTATATTTTTTTTCATTTTATTTCTTAAATAGATTTGGTAAAAATAAAATAGTACTCCTTGTACTATAATTCAAATTACATTATGGTTTTTTATTGAAAAATGTGCAAAACAATTTTTATATGTTAAATGAAGGAACAAAATGATCATTTCATAAAAATTTTCCAGTTTTTTATGTTTAAGGCATAATAATAAATTTAGTCCTTGATTATTACACATTTATTCAATTTAATCTCTACTACTTATTTAGAGCAAATGAGCCCTCAAACTTTCATGGAGAATGTGCCATTATTTTATCCTATACGTAATATCGATAAATAATTTAAAAATTGTAAACAAAAAAAACCACAAAAGCATGATTAAAAATATAATTCCAAAAATTACGAAATACTCTTCAATTTTTTAGAAAATAAAAAAATTATATTTTTGTTCAAATTTTCAATAAAATTATATTTTAAAAAATAGAGATAAAAAAATATTTTATTTTATTTTATTTTAAATTCAAAATTTTAAAAATGATGTTCAAAATTTAAACTAAATTTAATTACATAGTCCAAAAAACTCATATATAATATTGATTATTCATATAATCTATTTAAGATATTACATATAATGATCTATATATAATATAAAACCAACTCCTTTGGGAGTCATTAAGAATAAACAGAGGCAATTTACATATTATAAATTGAGGCACTACCCAAGCTAAGGTCTAACATGGTTCTTCATACGCAAGTGGCTGCTAGCCTTCTAAATTTGAATAAGATAGATTTCAACTTTCTTCAAAATATCTCTATCGAGTCCTTAAGCTTTAACATCTATCACCCCAAAGGCAAATACTAGGAAATTTTTTAAAGGAAATGGAAACAAACAGTTGGCTTCTTCATTCCCAATACGCCTGAAGTAAAATATGAACAAGAGGGCTTAGAAGACTATTGATTTAGAGAAAGCCCCTTTAAATTCCTCTACTCTTTTCTATGAATTTTTTTCTATCTTTTTAATGAAATTATCATTTTGTTTCTCAATTGTCTTTCTTGCCATAATATTAACAATATAACAAAGTATTTTCCACATATAAAAGTTTCAACATACTTGAGAGACTAAGCCAGGTTCGGCATACTATGCATATAGGGCTGACTCTTATTTAACTACCAAAGGATTGGCTAAACTGAAAGCTCTGATACCAATTTAATGTAACATTAATCTGCCACAAGTCGACATGGTAAATTAGACTTTTCCAAAGCACTTAAGGAGCTTTTTCTTGAGCAAAATAGAATTTTTAGGATAATTTTTTTGTTATTTTTATATTTTCGAGTAATAAGTGAAAATGTCTCAATTTTGTCTTTTTTTTTACCCAAATTAGCCGATAGTGCCATTGGGAGGTCTAACATGTGTTTGAATGTTATAGGAACGTGTCGAAGGTTGAAAACGAGTGAGAACGACATCTATGGTAAGGGTATCGCGATATCCAACCCCTAGAATTGCGATACCTCCAACAGTGTAAAGGATCAATGATTCCTTTCAGTGGTATCATGATATCCCTTTAGGTATCGCAATATCCACCTCCCAAGGAAAACCCCAAGTTTTAACACTGCTTAAGATATCGCGATATCCTCTTATGGGTATCGCGATACCACCTTCGTTAATGAGACAAACTTGGAGAGAAAGGGCAACCTTTTGTCTTCCCAGCCCACCAATCACACAATGCCCGTGTAATGGCATTTTTGGCATAGAAAAGTTATCAGAATACACTTCAAAATAGCCAAAATTTGTTGAAGAGGAGAGACATACACATTAGCTTAGTTTTAGGTTTAGTTTTTCTAGGTTTTCTTTAGTTTTCTCTGCACTTTTCTAGGATTTTTATTTTTCTCTTCTTCTACCTTAGATTAAAGTTTATTTTTCTGTACTTATTTCTTGTTCCTGTTGTTCTTTATATTAATTAAGTTAGTTAATACTATAACATCCCTAACCCGTATCCGTCACCGGAATAGGGCTACGAAGCATTACTGGAGTTTTCAGAACATTTACAAATAATTTATATCAATTACTATTCATTTTCTGAGATTATTCATAACGTCCCTTAAATGGACCTTCAAGGCCCAATATGAGTATTAGAATCGAGTCAAAACTAAATCGAGAACTTAGAGAATTTTTTCGCAAAATTTCTAAAATTTCCTAGATACAGGGCACACACGCCTGTGTGGTCAGGGCACACGCCCGTGTGGTCAGGGCATACGCCCGTGTCACCGAAACAGGGTTACGGAGTATTACTGGAGTTTTTAGAACATTTACAAATAATACATGTCAATTACTATTCATTTTTCAAGATTATTCATAACGTCCCTTAAATGGACCCTCAAGGCCCAATATGAGTATTAGAATCGAGTCGGAACTAAATTGGGAACTCAGAGAATTTTTTCGCAAAATTTCTAAAATTTTCCTAGATACAGGGCACACAAGCTCGAGTGGTTAGGGCGTAGGCCGGTGTGACCGTAGGACAGACCCGTACTGTAGGCCATGTTCAAAACTATGTAGCTCTCTGACTTGTGCCACACGGCCAGCCACACGCCCATGTGCTAGGCCGTGTGGTTAATTAAAATTTTCAAGATTAAGTGCAGGTTTCACATGGCCAAGACACACGGCCGTGTTCTAGGCCGTGTAGTACACACGGCTGATACACACGCCCGTGTGCTCAATTCTGAGCATTCTATTTCTAAATTTCAAGATGCAGGGGACACACGACCAAACCAAACACCCATGTACCAGGCCATGTGTCACACACGGTCATGACACACACCCATGTGTCTACCCGTGTGGATAAAATAAAGCCATTTCTTAGTTTTATTTCTCACCCAAATTTGCCAATAACCTACACCAAAACTTACATATATATATATATATATATACCAACCAATTCAAACATTAAATCCAAACCAATTTTAACATCTAATAAGATATTTTATCATATGCATTCATGATTATAATCTTACATTTGTTTAACTTATTTATTAAACATAACTTGATCAGTCATATTCAATATACTTAACACATATGTATTTGCCATAATATAACCTTATAAGTATATCAAAACAAAAACATTATTAGCCATACCACTGACTAATTTACAAACCACATTTTATATGCCAACAATAGCCAAGTTACCTATACATGCCATTATACCAAAATAAGTTTACTATTTATACCAAAACAAGTTAGTGGATAGTGTGATGATGCTCCAACCGATCTCCAACCTTAGCGAGCTTCCGAGCACTATAGAACAAAAAAAATAAAACCTAGTAAGTATTATATTCTTAGTAAGTTTGTACAACAGGAATTAAACTTACCAATCTCATTAATTAAAATTAAGCATATAATAACATGTTTTTCCATCAAGTTGGCAAATTGCCTATACACATACACTCAATCAAATAAGTTAGTTACAAAAGTCTTATGTCTATCAAATAAGCATAGATGAGCTCATCATAAAATAATTCATCAGATTACTCAGAATCATTCAAAATATAAATTTGATTTATCTCATCGCTTTCTCTTGTCAGGAGTTTTATCTGTTGAATTACTGAAATATCGATGAATACTTAAATAGTACACTCAAGGTATACATGACTATAAACTGTCAATTCTTATTCAGGGAGCATACTCTCGAGCCACATGACAGGATGCTCAAACGAGCCATGTAATCATGTAACATGACACTTATCCGAGCTAATCAGGAAACTCATAAGATTTTTTACTTAAGAAGCTCATAAAGCCTTTCAGATATCTCCGAAGAGATAATATCAGGGAGCTTTGGATAAGGTAACAGAGAGTTCAAGCGAGCTTAACAGGATGCTCATGAAGAGTTGCATTTATGTCTGCATTATATGCAGGATCACAACCGATCGTATGTCAGGACGCTCACAAAGAGCTGCGGTAGTGCGCAACACATGCTAAATCACTTCCGATCAGGATGCTCGCATGAACTATATAATAAGATGCTCGAGAGGCTATAACGAGATTACTTGTCCGAGTTAAATCCCTTCTGCAACATATGCAGAATCACATTCATATATTGGAAATCACATGTATCCATCGATTTTCATTATTCAAACGAAACTTAACATTTTAATTACATTTCCAAACATAAAATCATTTCATGTATTTATAACATTCTATAAATCACATAAATATATATCATATTCAACATGTTAATATGTATAAATAAGTTACACGAACTTACCTCGATAATAATTCGTGCCAGAAAATCTACTAATCCGAAACTTTCTCTTTTCCTTGATTTAGCTTTGAATTTGTGTTATCCGGATCTATATAAATGAATTTAATCATCAATTTCTCACATTTAATATTCTATTGAACTCAATTTACATCCTAGGCAAAATTACCATTTTGCCTCTAAACTTTTCATAAATTCCAATTTCCTCCCTAAGCTCGGAAAATAAAATTCATGCAATTTACTCCTTATTCCAAGCCTAACCAAAATTTCAATATAAAATTTACAGCACATGTATTCTATAAAATTCATAATTTTTCTTCAATTGTCACAACTTTACAATTTAGTCCCTAAATCACAATTTCATCAAAATTCACTTTGTAAAAGTTGTTTATATATCAACAACCTTTCATTTTCTACCATAAATTTCAAATTTTCATCATATTCATCCATGGAATAACTTCTATACTTTGATAAATTTTCAAATTAATCCCCCAAATAGATAGATTAGACTATCCCCGATCTTAAAAATATAAAAATTACTAAAAACGAGACAAGAATACTTACCTAATTAAGCTTGATTAGTTTCTTCTCTCTCTCCTAGGGTTTTTATGTATTTTGGGAATGAAGATGATAACAATATGATGATATTTCTTATTTATTAAGTTATCATCTTTTAATTATTTTGATTTCCAATTGAGTCCTTATCCTTTTTCTAAGTTTCCATGGATGATTCATCAAAAATATCTACTAAGTTTTATTTAATGATCTATTTATCATAAAAGGACCTCAAGTTTTGAATTCCATAGCTATTTGATTATTCTAGTTACTAGAATCCAACTTTTGCATTTATGCAATTTGGTCCATCCGTAGTTAAGCACAAAATCGATAAAATTTTCTTATCAGAGTTTTCTTATGACATTCCTATAAAAATACTAACCATGCAAAAATATAAAAATAAATTTTCTTTCCAGCTCGGATTTGTGGTCCCGAAACCATTGTTCCTATTTCACTAAAAAAGAGTTATTACAAATACAGTAGCTAAGGTTTATTTACATTTGCTAGCGTTTGTACTTTGCTTTCAAGACTTTTTAAGCTTTAGTTTTATGTATTTCAGTTTATTTTACTTTAAATCTGTCAAAGCTTGTTCCTTTTATATTTCTTGCTTTTGATTTTCTTGTCGAATGCTGTTGGTTTCATGTTATTCAAGTTTTCTTGCATAAAAACCTCAACTTTCATCTTTTTCTTAGACTTTTCCCTTTCATGTTTTTCTTGTTTTCTATGTTTATGTTTATTTTATTTACTTTGAGCATGTGTAGCTAAATATTTAAGGGGGTTAGTTGATAGAGATGGGGATAAACTAAAATCTTTGGATAAAGGGCTAAATCATAACAAATTGGACTAATTTGAATAGAACTAAAAAAATTAGGTAATGATGCCCCTAATGAAATATCGAGATAAAGTGAGACCGAAAGGTAATCTTATTGCGCACCCGTTTGTTAGTCTCGAATTAACCAATGAGATTGGAAGATAAACTAGACCTAATTCATCTAAGTCGATAAAATTGAGATCGAAAGATAAAATGAGGCAACTTGGTAATTTACACAATTTATGTCCGTAGTCTGAGATTTGGTGAACCGCATTGAAGTTAACCAACCCCCATTAGTTATTTGCTGGACAGTCCCTCTAGTTTTACATTTCTTGCACTTTAGCCCTTATAATAGAATATTTAGGGCATGTTTGGTTGGGCATAATGGCATAGCCATTACAACCCAATTCTGTGGGCCCACTAGAAACCATAGTTTGGTTGAATGGAATGCATATTATGGGCTTATTCCATTACAACCCAATTCTGTGTTTAAACATGGAAATGGGGCATTCCTATTTCGTTTAGTTTTCACTGAATAGCTACTGAATACAGATCTCCTTTCCATTTTACCCTTCCATTTTCTCACATAAAAAAGTTCTCACTCAACCCAATCTCAATCTTGATCTTCTTTGCTTCCTTCATTTCCGGCCAGTAGTAGTCCTTCCTCAGGTAAACCTTTTGATTTCTTTATTCCTTTCGATTTTTCCTTTCAATTTCCTCTCTCTCTCTCTTTTAGTAACCCTAACAAGACTGGTTCAAAGTCTTAAAAATGGAAATGACAAATATGTGTTTTGCCAAAAGGGTTATCTTTGTCTCCACCTAAATCTCTAATCTTCTAAAAATTTCTCAGATTTACAGTTGATTCATCTGCCTGTACTTATCTCTTCTCCCATTTTAATTTCTTTTTTTTTCTGATTATTTTTTCATGTCTGTCTGTTTGCCTTTCCATTCATTTCCTCTTTTTTTAATCCATGGAATTAAGTAACATTTAATCACAACTAATTTGTTTTTCTTCTTTTCCTACATCTTATACTCCTAAACAAAGCTCTTTTCCCTCGCATGCTATGGCCAACTTTCTTCGAAATATTTCATCTCTTAAACGTTCTCCCTTCACTCCACAGGTTTTTAAAAACCTTACCCTTTTCTTTATTTTCTTCCATAACTTCATATCCTTTGTTTTTCTCATGTTTAATCTTATTGTCTTGCATTATGTTCATTTTTTATATAAAAAAAAGGTAGTTTAGTAACAGTTGATATATTTATGAAACCGTGAATCAAATTTTTTCTTTTTTTTCCTTTTTATGTAACGCCCCGATTTTTGGGCCTGGAAGTATTGGGCCTTGAGTTTGGGTTCGGGTAGGAGACGGCCCGAATAAATGGGATGATTTAATTGTTATTATTATTATTTAGTATGATTAGTTTAGTAATTAAATAAATCGCGAATGGTTTATAGTGGGGGAAAAAGTCCGGGGCTCGGCCCATAGCTTTAGCAAAATTCTTAAATTTTGCCTCTTAAGGAAATTTGGGCATAAGGCCTTAAAAATAAGTTGGGCAGAAACTGGGCATAAAGGAGCATCTGGCCGAGTGGCTAAGCACGCTAGGAGGGCGTGGGAAGTGCCTGGGATCAAGGCACGGTGCGCGCAATGGTTGGTTTTTTTAGTATGCAGTTTGCGATTAAAATAGGGGTTAAGAGGAGTTGCGACCATAATCCAGCACAAGGAATGCCGTGGCCCAGCGGCGGCGGCGTCTTTGTGCCGGGTACGCGAGAGAGGCGTAGGTTCAAGTCTTGCGCGAGCAAATTGCATTTTATTTTTAAAGCGGGCGGGCCCAAGCGAGGTAAAGGTTATAATTAATTGTGACCCTATATTAGTAAAGAGAGGAGCGAGGTGCAGTGGCCAGCAGCACGGGCGAAGGCGCAAGGGCGGACGGAGGTCTGGGGTTCGAGTTTCACCTCACGCATGGAAGGTTGGGTTTTTTGCTGCACGCGTGGGGAATGAGCTGGGGTCTGATTAGGACTCTCTTGGCAGCGTGCTGAAGCGGTGCAAGGAGTGGATAAGGATGCTGCTAATCGGTTAGGAGTTTGAATGAAATTCAAACATTGAATTTGGCCAAGAATTAAGGAGAAAAACATGGAATTTGAACTTGGGAAGGATTTTATGCCGAAATAGGACTCATGGTAGTACCAATTCAGCTATAGGCAATTAAATGCTGAAAAAGCTCTTAAAATTTTTGGCTTGTATGGGTTGCTTTTTCTTCTTTGTTTAGTTTTGGGTATTTTTAAGTGTTAGTCGATTTAGGTTGGGGCCATTCATATCTATTATTATTTTTGAGATCGACCTTCACTCTTTTTGTTCATCTTTTCTTCACCAAGCTTAATCTTCTACTCCTACTCATAAGTCCTTTCTCTTTGATTCTCTTCTCATTATTGCCAAATATAGAGACTTTTCTCCGTGCCAAAAAGCCGAACCTCACAACTCTCTTATGCTTCTATCGACATCTCCCCTCTACTTCACAAACTTCTATTCTCTATCTTATTTCTTCAAAAGTTGAATCACCTAGATCTATTCTCTATTCGTATTTTGGGTTAGATCTACAACAAATAGAGAATAGGAAGGTACTTCAAAACGTTTTTGGCAAGTAGATCCTCGGTAAGTGCTCAGATCTTTTTGTCCATTCGTTATTTCGGGTTTATTATAAAAAGTCGACAAGTCTTCAATCATTTAGGGAGATTGTCGTTTTAGATTAAAGGCTTTAATAGCCTCTTCTTTTGGTTTCATATGTATTTAGTGTGGATTTAAGGGCAAGCAATCAAGGAGCATAGAGGGTTAACACTGTTGGAGCATCTAGATCTGGTAGTTGGAGATCGATAAAGGCTGCTCGTGTGTGGATCTTGTCAACGTTTCGTCGTAAAGCAGGTGTGTAAACGACACCCACTAGTAGACTAGATCGGCAAAAGTCGAAAAGTCGAAATGCTGAAAAGTCAGCATTTTGAGAACTTACGAGTGTGCGAGCGCTCGTGGGATTGTTTGTATTGATAATTTTGGTAACTTCAACGGTAAGATTGCAAAGTGCATAATTTCGTGCACTCGGTGAATTTAGGCTTCGATGGGCCGAAATTGGGTAATGGGCTAACGGGCCCATTTCAGTAAAAACGTCCGGTAAGTATTCTGAAGACACGTTAATAATTGTAATGAGCATGAAACCCTAAAAAGACTGATAAAATTACTGAAATACCTCTGTAAGGTAGAATTACCGTAATACCCCTAAAGGGGTAGGTTACGATTACGCCCTCGAGGGTAAATAATTGTTCTTACGCTATAATCTGACTGCCTTTCTGAAGCATGCCTTGTTAATCATATATATTCTGTATACATGTCATACTGCATGGGGTTGGGTTTTGTTATGGAGGAAGAACTCGTTCTGGTGGCTGTGCCACATATTCTGATATAAGCAACTTTGCTGCAGATTATAGTTAGTGTCGCAACCGGTGCAACACTGTAAGTGTAGGGATGGCGTGGGTGATTTTTTCCCCACAGAAAGTGTAGGGATGGACGGAGGCAAGTGCAGGGTTGGATGGAGTTATCATGCGTTAATCATATGAGACTGTTTTGAAATGGGCCCAACTGTGTTGATATGGGCAAGGCCCAATATACCTCGACTTGTTATAGGGCTACGGCCCAGGTTGATATGGATATGTGCTAAGGCCCAGTTAACTCTGATTCCTAAATAGGGCTTAGGCCCAGGAAGCTTGAACTAATTTGGGCTCTGGTTGGGATACTTTACACACTGAGTTTTCCAAACTCACCCCCTTTTTCCCATCTTTGCAGGTGAGCCTTAGATCGGTGGACTTGGAGCTGGAGGGATTCAGAGTGGCCACATGTTCTGCAAATCTGGTTTTCTTCATGTGTTTTGATCAGCATTTACTTACTTTAATTGTTTTAGGTTTTAAGTTGTAACAAGGCCGCTTAATTATTTTGAATTATTTTTAGTATGTTTTGTTAGCTTAGATATGATATTGTTTTAATTTTTTGAAATTGAATAGCTCTAGGGCACGTTTTAAAAAGATTACTTGATTTCAAAATATCGTGATAACAAAGCAAGGCTTCCGCAACGAAAATGTTTTCAAAATTAATAACCTTTTCAAATGGTTTTAAACGAATTGGTTTTCCCTGAACAATCACTCAGTTAAAACGTGGCAATGGTTGTGTGCATATCTAGGATTGGATCCGTGGAGAGCTGGGTACTTAAGCAGTCTAATTGGCTCACCTCCTCTTTTCTGGCGTCCTACCTGGTGCACAGCTTCCATTCACTTTAATTTGTAACGAGGATATTCTTTAAACACTAAGAAAGACTTTAGATAAAACTTGACTTTTTTAGTAACACTTCAATGTGACACGCTGGATTCAGTCGTAATGTCTGGGCTGGGTTTGGGGTGTTACATTTAGTGGTATCAGAGCCCGGTTGCAACAACTCGACTGTGGATCGGGTTCGAAAAGCTTTTCAAAAAAATTGCTAAACTTAGGCCCAAGAAGGGTATTTTGGAAACAGTTTTGGAAAGTTCTTTTCAAAGATATTTTACAAGGTATACATGTTTTAAGGTTCAATCTTAAAATGGTTTAAGTTTTTATGGGTTTCTGAAATTTGATAACCGAAGAACTGGCACACTGAATTCCCAGCACCAGGTCTGTAAGTATTTCTGTTACTCATAGTACAATGTATTAAAATATTACTGTAGATAGAATTGAGACCATATCATAACATTATAGCTAGGCCAATACTAAAAACCCTAGAATACTGAGACTAGAGCTAGGCTATGATTCTGTGAAAATAGAAATTTTAAAATACTATCTCTACATAAAACATATGAATAAGTACTAAAATTTTCGAATCGAGATCTTGGTAGTTATTGTTATGCATGCTGATAATGTAGAGTGTTGATATGGATTCCGAGGGTAGCGAAGTCCGCCAACCGGGTGTGGTAACTTTGAGCTTGGGGTGAGGCACAGGCTGAGTTAGTAAGGAAAGTGGTAGAAGAAGTATTGGAGACCAAGGTTAAGGAAATTAGGGAAACGCTTCAAGTAGGGTGCTTGGAGTGTAAGAAGAAGAAGGATTCTAGTTCTCAGATGACCGAGCCTCGTTCTGTGAAACATGTTAAGACACGACCAAACTTTCCAACCTGCAAGAACTGCAACAGGCGTCATCCGGGTGAATGCCTTAGGAAGACAGGAGCATGCTTTAGATGTGGGTCTAAGGAGCATCCAGCTAAAGATTGCCAAGCTTTTTCTATTTAAGTGTGTGTTACGAGTTGTATGCGTGCTTGGTAAATGTTTCTTTACTTTGGTAATTAGATGTTCTGGGTCGTACTAAGAATTATTTTTAATCAGAGTGCGCAGTGAAAGCATAGTGGTTTGACTTGAGTAATACGGTTAGTTGATAGTTTGAAATTTCGAGGACGAAATTTCTTTAAGGGGAGTAGAGTTGTAACGCCCCGATTTTTGGGCCTGGAAGTATTGGGCCTTGAGTTTGGGTTCAGGTAGGAGACAACCCGAATAAATGGGATGATTTAATTGTTATTATTATTATTTAGTATGATTAGTTTAGTAATTAATTGCGAATGGTTTATGGTGGGGGAAAAAGTCTGGGGCTCGGCCCATAGCTTTAGCGAAATTCTTAAATTTTGCCTCTTAAGGAAATCTGGGCATAAGGCCTTAAAAATAAGTTGGGAAGAAACTGGGCATAAAGGAGCATATGGCCCAGTGGCTAAGCACACTAGAAGGGCGTGGGAAGTGCCTGGGTTCAAGGCACGGCGCGCGCAATGGTTTTTTTTTAGTATGTAGGTTGCGGTTAAAATAGGGGTTAAGAGGAGTTGCGAGCATAATCCAGCACAAGGAGTGCCGTGGCGTAACGGCAGCAGCGTGCTGGGCACTCGGAGAGGCCGTAGGTTCAAGTCCTTGCGCGGGAAAATTCTGTTTTATTTTTTAAAGCGGGCCAGAACTGAAACAGGTAAAGGTTATAATTAATTGTGACCCTATATTAGTAAAGAGAGAAGCGTGAGTCTGGTGAGAGCAGACAGCGGCGCGGCGCAAGGCGGACGGAGTGCGGGGTTCGAGCTTCACCTCACGCACGGAAGGTTAGGTTTTTTGCTGCACGCGTGGGGAATGAGCTGGGGTCTGATCAGGACTCTCTTGGAAGCGTGCTGAAGCGGTGCAAGGAGTGGATAAGGATGCTGCTAATCGGTTAGGAGTTTGAATGAAATTCAAACATTGAATTTGGCCAAGAATTAAGGAGAAAAACATGGAATTTGAACTTGGGAAGGATTTTATGCCGAAATAGGACTCATGGTAGTACCAATTCGGCTATAGGCAATTAAATGCCGAAAAAGCTCTTAAAATTTTTGGCTTGTATGGGTTGTTTTTTCTTCTTTGCTTAGTTTTGGGTATTTTTAAGTGTTAGTCGATTTAGGTTGGGGCCATTCACATCTATTATTATTTTTGAGATCGACCTTCATTCTTTTTGTTCATCTTTTCTTCACCAAGCTTAATCTTCTACTCCTACACATAAGTGCTTTCTCTTTGATTCTCTTCTCATTATTGCCGAATATAGAGACTTTTCTCCGTGCCAAAAAGTCGAACCTCACAACTCTCTTATCCTTCTGCCGACATCTCCCCTCTACTTCACAAACTTCTTTTCTTTATCTCATTTCTTCAAAAGCCGAATCACCTAGATCTATTCTCTATTCGTATTTTGGGTTAGATCTACAACAAATTGGGAATAGGAAGGTACTTCGGAATGTTTCTGGCAAGTAGATCCTCGGTAAGTGCTCAGATCTTTTTGTCGATTCGTTATTTTGGGTTTATTATGAAAAGCCGACAAGTCCTCAATCATTTAGGGAGACTGTCGTTTTAGACTAAAGGCTTTAATAGCCTCTTCTTTTGGTTTCATATGTATTTAGTATGGATTTAAGGACAAGTAATCAAGGAGCATAGAGGGTTGACAGTGTTGGAGCATCTAGATCTGGTAGTTGGAGATCGATAAAGGCTGCTCGTGTGTGGATCTTGTCAACATTTCGTCGTAAAGCAGGTATGTAAACAGTACCCACTAGTAGACTAGATCGGCAAAAGCCGAAAAGCTGAAATGCCGAAAAACTGGAAAGCTGGCATTTCGAGAACTTGCGAGCGTGCGAGCGCTCGTGGGATTGTTTGTATTGATAATTTTGGTAACTTCAACGGTAAGATTGCAAAGTGCGTAATTTCATGCACCTCGGTGAATTTGGGCTTCGATGGGCTGAAATTGGGTAATGGGCTAACGAGCCCATTTCGGTAAAAACATCTGGTAAGATTCTGAAGACACGTTAATAACTGTAATGAGCATGAAACCTTAAAAAGACTAATAAAATTACTAAAATACCTCTGTAAGGTAGAATTACCGTAATACCCCTAAAAGGGTAAGTTACGATTATGCCCTCGAAGGTAAATAATTGTTCTTATGCTATAATCTGACTGCCTTTCTGAAGCATGCCTTATTAATTATATATATTCTACATACATGTCATACTGCATGGGGTTGGGTTTTGTTATGGAGGAAGAACCCGTTCTGGTGGCTGTTCCACATATTCTGATATAAGTAGCTTTGCTGCGGATTATAGTTAGTACCGCAACCGGTGCTAACACTGTAAGTGTAGGGATGGCGTGGGTGATTTTCCCCCACTGGAAGCGTAGGGATGGACAGAGGCAAGTGCAGGGTTGGATGGGGTTATCATGCGTTAATCATATGAGATTGTTTTGAAATGGGCCCAACTGTGTTGATATGGGCAAGGCCCAATATACCTCGAATTGTTATTGGGCTACGGCCCAGGTTGATATGGATATGGGCTAAGGCCCAATTAACTCTGATTCCTGAATAGGGCTTAGGCCCAGGAAGCTTGAACTGAGTTGGGCTCTGGTTGGGATACTTTACACACTGAGTTTTCCAAACTCACCTTCTTTTTCCCATCTTTGCAGGTGAGCCTTAGATCGGTGGACTTGGAGCTGGAGGGATTCAGAGTAGCCACATGTTCTACAAATTTGGTTTTCTTCATGTGTTTTGATCAGCATTTACTTACTTTAATTGTTTTGGGTTTTAAGTTGTAACAAGGCCGCTTATTTATTTTGAATTGTTTTTAGTATGTTTTGTTAGCTTAGATATGATATTGTTTTAATTGTTTGAAATTGAATAGCTCTAGGGCGCGTTTTAAAAAGGTTACTTGATTTCAAAATATCGTGATAACAAAGCAAGGCTTCCACAACGAAAACATTTTCAAAATTAATAACCTTTTCAAATGGTTTTAAACAAATTGGTTTTCCCTGAACAACGACTCAGTTAAAACGTGGCAATGGTTGTGTGCGTGTCTAGGAATGGATCCGTGGAGAGCTGGGTACTTAAGCAGTCTAATTGACTCACCTCCTCTTTTCTGGCATCCTACCTGGTGCACAGCTTCCATTCACTTTAATCTGTAACGAGGATATTCTTTAAGCGCTAAGAAAGACTTTAGATAGAACCTGACTTTTTTAGTAGCGCTTCAATGTGACACGGCGGATTCGATTGTAACGTTTGGGCCGGGTTTGGAGTGTTACATTTTACATGTTTGTGAGGGAGGGGTGTTAAGGTCATCTTTTCAGCTGTGTAACTTTTCTTCTAAAGGCAACTGAAATTCCATTAAATAGCTTCAATTTGGATGTCGATACTCAAATATTGTTATTTGGGTATTTAGTATTCTAATTCTATGTTTGGTTAAATCACGTTTTGGTTTTTGAGTAGTATTTTTATTTAGGTAATCTTCTGAATGTGATTGTAGAAGAGTGCTTTGTCATGGGACTTTCATTAGATTAATAAATGTTTGAATTCTATAATGATATTTAATTAAGACAAGTCAGCTGTACTGTAAAGCATAGTGCTTAATGTAGTGTAATCTTTTATCCAACAATAATAATCATAAATTCATGCCATCTAAAAGATGGAGTTCTTTGGCTATTTTTCTTGAACTGGATTTATTTGAGTTAGAAAGTGAAATCTAATTTTTTTTTTGAATAAATGAAATATTTGTTTGTGTCCTATTAAAGGTAGAAGGAAATCCAAGTCAAATTCAAGTGATTTGTGCAATGAGATTATGTCCAAAAAATGATTAATTAGGCCATTTTTGTTGAATATAAGTATTCACCAAAAGAAGAGAAGGTGCATTAATGAAATTTACTTTAGTTTTTATGTACAAGAGTGTTGGTAGTTTTTATGTACAAGAGTGACATACTATTACTTTGTACCTTGTTTGCCTTGCAGGAGGGTTAAAGAATTGGAATTAGTAACCTTTGATTTGTTGGCCAACCATGAATTTGACACTACTTAATATGATATATTTATTTTCTACTTTTCTAATGTACTTGCCATCATATCTAGAGTTTGAGTATGAATTTAAGGGCATTCGTTTTTACTTAATTTGAGATTCCAATGCTATATCGTATGCCATCTTCAAATGGGACCTTACATACTGCATATAATCTTTGAAGCTAAGCCAACTTTTCTATATTCATTCTAATATATTTTTTCAATTATATATATATATATATATATATATATATATATATATATATTCAAAACATGAATAGTCTTTGTCCAATTTTTTTAAAAGCAGTGTTGTTATATGTCTCTTCTTTCATTGAAAATATGCAAATTCTTTTTTTCTTTTCAATTCAATTGCTACTATCTTTGATTGGTTATGACAACATTAAAGAATAATGATTATTATCCATTCTTCTTATAGCTTCTTTCTGGTGTTTATCCTTGCTGGCTTCTTTAGTTTAATACCCAGGTTTGAACTTAAACACCCCATCAAAGTTTTTTTGTAATTTTTCTCGGTTTAATTTTTTTTCCAATTTTTTTCTCGGTTTAATAGAAGTATTTTAATTGGTTATTTTATGGATTGATAGTATCAATACACTGTCGCAATTATGGATTGACTTTTAAATTTTTTCTCAGTTTAATAGAATTATTTTAATTGGTTAAATTATGGATTGACTTTTAATTTTTTTCTAATTTTTTTTTCTCGATTTAGATAACATGGAAAAATTAATAACATCATACATTATCGCAATTATTGACTTTTTATTGGTTATATTATGGATTGATAGCATAAATATTTATTTAAATTTTTTTGAGTTCAAATATTAATATATGTATCTTATTTTTCAATTTTTTTTAAATTTTTTGATACATTTTAAAAGAATATGTGTCACCTTTTAAACATTGCTTGTTCAATAAAATATTTTTCTTATATTATTATTTAATAATCTAGGAAAAAGTTTTTCTCTTATTTAAAAATATAAATGAATTATGTCTATAATGCCTCTGAAACCTTCTATATAATAAAATATTAAAATTTACTTCGTTTTCTATAAAATGAAAAAATATCATTCATTCTCTTTTACAAAATTGCCATAATTAAAATAAAAGTAAAATATAAATGTCGAGATTTAAATTTTGATTTCTCAAACATAACCTTCTAATATAATTATTCTAATCAGTTATGTTAAATTTAAATAGCTAAATATGATGGCAAACCTTATTATTCGTTTTGGTGTTTATATGTGATGTATAATATTAAATTAAGCTCTTAACTTTTATTAAAAATTAATCGTTGTACGTTAAATAAGTGAATAAAATAGTCTTTTTATTACAAATTTAAAATTTGCATCGTTAAATATTTGTTTTAGTGTTTATATGTGATGTATAATATTAAATTTAGCTCTTAATTTTTACACATTTATTCAATTTAATCTTTACGATCTTTTATTGGAAGCAAAGTAAATTTTGAAACCAATAAGCCTAAAATGTCAAAAAGGTCTTATAACATATTAAAAAAATCAATTAAACCCTTTTAAATTTAAAAAATCATAAAAATTATAAAAAAATTAAAATTGGGTAAGATATTTTCGGTCTTTTGATTTCCCCTTAAACACATTGTTGATTAAAGTAGTAGAGAGGACACCTTTTTTTAAATTTGGAAATGAAATAGTAACATATGTTATATCTTAACTAACCCATAATTGAATGTGCATCCACATGGAAAGCTTATTACTTGTTTCCTACATCCAAATAACATCCTGTTTTGAGATTAATTTATATTGTGATTTGAAGATATCTAGCACTTTAATTTCTCATAGTAATGGCTCGTTTTCCTTTAATAGTACAAAGTGAAAGGAAAAAGGAATTGGTCTTGCATTGACAGCATGGTTGCAAATGTGTACAGTTGCGAGTTGGTTTACATTGAGTGTCGTCTCTAGTCTACATACTTATAGACCAAGGATTAGATCATATATTTTAGATTTTTATTCACAATAAGATTATGTGAAAAGACTTGTACATGCTAGTGACGAGACCTATATTGAACATGTAACACCCCTTAACCGTATCCGACACCAGAACAAGGTACGAGGCATTACCGGACTTAAACTCAAACAAACATTCAAAACCGAGACATGAATTTCCACTCAAATTTAAAAATTTTCAAAAATATTCATATCGTCCCTTAAATGAACCTACGAGTCCCAAATCATGCATTAGGAGTGGTTCGAGACTAATCCGAGAACTTTAGAAAATTTCCCCGCACTTAGAAAATTTTTCACCAAAACAGAGGTCACACGCCCGTGTGGCTTGGGACACGGCCGTGTGGGTAAGCCGTGTGATCACACACGCCCACGTCCCTAATCCATGTAACTCTCTGTTTATGACGTCATCAACAAATTGAAGTCAGACGGCCAAGTTACACGCCCCTGTGCTTAGGTCGTGTGAGCGATTTAATTTTCATAAATTTTTTTTATAAAATAGGTGCAGACTTCACATGCCCTGGGAACACGCCCACGTCCCTGGGCCGTGCCCTTCACATGGCTATGACACACGGCTGTGTCTCTGCTTGTGTGGCTAATTTAAAAGTAAAATTCAAGATGTAAGGGACACACGGCCAGATCACACACCAATAGGGCAAGCCGTATGTCACATACGGCCTAGACACACGCCTGTGTCTTACTTTCACCAACCTACATAGCAACAAGCAACACAAATCCAAGTAAATACATACAAGTAATTCAGCCACAACCAAGTCATCCACACATCAATTATAGGTTATTTCCTATCACATACAACATCTCATACTTATCATCTTAAACCATGCAAAATCCACATTCATGAAAGACATCTTCATATTCATATATACTTAACCAATATTAGCCAATTTCAATGGTCATTTACAAAATGAATCATCAACCATTATAAGCCAACACATTTGGCTAAATCGAATATGACACATAACAAAATGACCAAGTCCCTATACATGCCATAACTCAAAATAATGTAATCATAGGTACCCAAAATGATAATTTGATAGTGTGAATAGATCTCCGACCGCCTTCGATCCCCAAGCTGGCTTGGTGACACTATAAGACAAGGAAAAAAGAAAGGGGAGTAAGCTTTAAATCTTAGTAAGTTCCTATGCAAATAATAGGCATCATAAACACACTTTAACGTATACTTAACATGCCGTAAATTAACATAAATGCTATTATAAATTTCATAATCAGGCTTAGTATAGATGTTATTAATGCCTTAACATTATAACTTACTCAATCAAACCATACCGTAGGTTCATCATATATCGAGCTTATTAAGCATGAGTTTTATGTACATACCTGTACCAAACTTGCAACTTACCATAATCTTTCACAACATACCATAGTCTTTCGCAACTTAAACTTTGCAGTCAAGTTTCCTGTTGAACCACTTAGAATACTAAAGGATACTCGGGAAATCTCACACACATAGTACCATACCAATGCCATATCCCAGATATGGTCTTACATGAGATCTCATATCGATGCCAATATCCCAACTATGGTCTTATACAAAATCTCATATCGATGCCATATCCCAGATATGGTTTACACGTAATCTCAACTAACCCTAATGTCATGACATTTGTATCCTAACTATTCCTAAGGTTCAATAGGGATTTTCTCGCTTGTCGAACTTTGTCGAACTCATTCAAAGAGTAAAGCACAATTCATACAATAATAACAAAATTAAAGCATGAATAATAATGCATTATTTATATACGAACTTACCTCGGTACAAAAATTGTAGAAAAGGATCTAATCGTCAAACACCTTATTCTTTCCCCGATCAAGGTCCGAACTTTATTTTTCTTGATCTATAATAGCAAATTTAGCTTATTTAATATTCACATTACTCAAATCAGCCCAAAAATCCTATTATGGAAAAAATTACACTTTTTTCCCAAAACTTTGACATATTTACATTTTTGTCCCTAGGCTCATAAAATGAAATGCATTCAATTTCTTTGTTACCCAAGCCTAGCCGAACCAAAAACATGCTCATATAAGCCCACATTTTTCATCAAATTAGATTTTTACTACCCATTTTACAACGTTTTAAAAATAGGTCCTTTTTATACATTTTCACTAAAAATCAATTAGGAAAAGTTGTTTATCACACCTTAAACATACAATATCTTCCATCAAACATCAAAATACATGTATGTCACACATGGGTAAATTTTTAAACATGAACCCTACTTCAAAACAATGGTAGAAATGGAAAGATCGGGTGAATACGACTTCAAAAACGTAAAGAGCATTAAAAATAGGGCTAGAATGTACTTACAATCAAGCTTGAAAGTTGAAGAAACCCTAGCTATGGTGACCTCTAAATTTCAGCACTTGAAGAAGAAGATGGAAAAATTTTTGCTTGATTTTTCCCTTTTTATTCTTTTATTAACCAAATAACCAAAATGCCCTTTTTGACAAACTTTAAAATTTTATCTCACCATATCCATTTTTGTCCACTAACTTAACAAATGGTTTAATTATCATATAAGGACCTCTAATTTAAAATCTCATAGCAATTGGACACCTCTAGCATGTAGAACTCAACTTTTGTACTTTTATAATTTAGTCATTTTTACTAAACTAAGTGCCTAAATGTCAAAATTTTTGAAAGAAAATTTCACGAAATCATTATGTGAAACTGTAGATCATAAAAATTTAATAAAAATAAATTTTTCTATGTCAAATTTGTGGTCTCGAAACTATTGTTCCGACTAGCCCCAAAATCGGGCTGTTACAGAACAAGTTAGGATGAATGTTACAAACTTTAGGAGGATTGAAGTTGTCAAGAACCATGTTTGTTGATGAGAAATTGACAATGTTCTTACATATTATTGCTCATCATCTTAAAAACTGAGTTATCAAGCATCACTTTAAATAGGTTCAGACAAGCTGTTAGCAGATCATTTCACAATGTTTTAAATGTAGTCATACGCTTACAAAATGTGTTATTTAAAATGGCAGAGCCACTTACAGCTAATTCTACAGACCCAATGTGGAAATGGTTCAAGGTATTGGAGTGAGTTCCATATATAGCTCGTACATAAGTTAGTTGATTTAGATTTAAATATAGTATCCTAACCCGAGGTTTTATACATGTGATGTAGAATTGCTTAGGTGTTTTAGATGGAACCTACATCAAGATTAGGGACATAGCAACAAATATGTTTGGTGTTTGTACACCTAATATGCATTTTGTTTATGTTCTTTCTGGTTGGGAAAGTTCTGTTGCTGATGGATCGGTTTTTCGGGATGCCATTAGTAGGAGACATGGACTAAAAGTTCCTCATTGTAAAGTGTAGAATTGAAGGAATTTGAATTAATTTTTAAGATTATTGAATTAATTTTTAAGATCATACTTTTTTGGGAAATTAACCATGATAAATAGTTTTTTTTATAAGTTGTTATTATCTAGTTGATGTTGAATACACAAACGGTGAGGATTTCCTAGCTTTTAGAGGACAAAGATATCATTTGAATGAGTAGCGTCAAGGTTACCAGCCAAGTACTCTGAAAGAATTTTTCAATATGAAACATGCTTCAGCGCGTAATGTTATTGAAAGATGTTTTGGGTTATTAAAACTTAGATGGTGAATGCTTAGGATTCCATCATTCTATCTTGTGAGGGTGTACAATAGAATCATTATTGCATGTTGTTTGCTCCATAATTCTATTCAAACCTATATGTGTCTTAATCCTATTGAAGCGGAATTGGGAGAATGATTATCTAGTAATGTGATAGTGATGATGAACCGAATATCGTAAATATTCATCCATTGGATGCATGGGCTACTTTGAGGATGGAACTAGCAAATCAAATGTTCGATGAATGGAAAGCATCTAGAAATTAGTTAGGTTTAGGGTAAAAATAGTAAACGTTAATTTGTTTATGTTATTTCATGTATCTAGTTTATGAAATTTTGGTGGTGTTTAAATTCTTTTTTGTATTTTTATTTTCTTTTGATTCATCATGTGTTATAATTTTATAAAGTGTTGACCTTTTGATTCATAATATTGAACTTAATTTTAATTTGTGTTTTTTTTCTTAAGATAGTTATGTTAGGTTTTTCACAATCAAGTGTTTCTTCCCAAAATTCTCGAGAAACTAAAAGGAAATGGGTTCTAAAAGAAGATGTTGTGTTGGTTGCTTGTATGGTCGACTTACACAACGTTGGAACATTTAATGCAGATACGGGATTCAAAGCTGGTTATTTAAATGAGTTGGAAAAAATGTTAGAAAAAGTTTTACCACATGCTATGTTGAAGGCTAAACCTAATCTTGAATCGAGGATTATGACATTGAAAAGGGATTTAGCAATCGTTTATGACATGCTTAGTGTAAAAGCAATAGTGACTTTAGTTGGGATGAGCATAGGCAACTTGTTGTTGCTAAAGATGCTGTGTGTAACTCATATATAAATGTAAGAATTATTTCAAGTCTTTATTATCTTGTTTTGACCAAACTTATATTTAATATGGATTCCTCATTTTTTATAGAGTCATAAAGAAGCCGGTTAATTCAAGCATCGTAGTTTCCTTTATTATGACCAACTTACTACCATCTTCATAAAAGATTGAGCCACTGGGAAAGATGCTCAAACAACTGCTGATATTATTGAAGAAATAGATGTTGAGGATATAGCTACTACAAATACTCATGAAGAAAGAAATAATTTCCATGGATGTGAAGCTAATGTTTCTTTGGATGATATGGATTTTTCAGCTACACAACCGCAACCACCTAGAAACCAAGGTGATTCCACATTTTCAAAGAAGAAAAAAAAGATTTCTGATGCAAGTGATCATATTTCTTCTACTTCATTTATTGATGCTGCCACTTTATTGGCGGAAAACATATGGACCGTTGGCCTTGAAATCAATAGGAGCATTGCCTCCGAAGTGCTAATTCAACAAAAGTCAGAAATGTTCATTCAAGAAAATGCTCTAAAATTATATCCAACCTTATATGAAGTAGAAGATTTAACTGAGGATGAGCGCTATCGCGCATTGAGCAAAATTCCAAACCATTCAACACAAATGCTCATTTTCTTTAGTTTATCTTTTTCTGTGTGATTGGAATAGGTGAGAAGATTTCTTACTGACCATTAAAATTCATGGCTGTGTTGGTATGTTTTGGTAACTTTTTGTATTTGTAATATTTGGATGGTATAATGACATGATAGAATGTCATTACAATGTTTAATTTTTTGATGTAAAATTTAACATATAGATTATGACATATAAGCTAATGAAGTCATGTAACTTTTTGTTAATATATGAATATTAAGTTTGGTTGTGAAATATAATTCTCAAGTTATTTATTACTTCTAATATTTTATTTTTTAGAATAATTAAATTATTTGTTTCACTAATGATATTTTAGCACATTAAATATGTATTGTAGTTTAAAAACAATAAAGTAGGTTATATATTATTTTTATAATATTATATATTATAATTTTTAATTCATATTATAATAATTATATTAAGATTGTTATTAAATTATATATTATTTTATTAAATTATATTTAATAATAATTGTGTTAAAATATGATTAAATTATTTATTTTTATTTTTATTAAAATATATTTAAGAATAATTTTATTAAAATTCAATAACAATAACAATAATCATATACCTGAAAAATTTTACTAGGGGTGCTTTGGTTATTTAAGCATTTTTCCTTATACAATTACAACATTTATTCTATTCAACCATACACAAGAATGTTATTACAGCTCTATTCCATTCCATTCAACCAAACAATTGAATTACTGATTACAACTTTATTCCATTACAGCTCTATTCTATTACAATGAACCAAACGTACTCTTAATTTTCTTGGAAACTCGTCTTTTATGAATTGTCGTACTATAAAATCGTATTAGTAGTCACTTAGACTCTATCGTGTATGCTATTTATTACTCAATCGCCTCTTTCTTTGGTTTCTATCCTTGGAATACTCTAGTATTCCATTGTAACACTATAAATATTACAACTAATTTGTAAGCTTACAATAAAATCGAGCTTTAAAAATTGTTATATAAATTCATTGTTTTAACGCGCACCCACGCAGAGGCCAAGTTGTTGGCGCTATTACCGGGGAATACGGTGTAAGATTGAGTAATTTTTAGTGTACACTTTTAGGTAGAGATAAGTAGCCATAGTAGGATTTCTAGATATGACCTATCCTCTTTCTGTTTTTGATAAACGGCTTGAATCCATTTGATTTATGACCAATCTAAAGTCATGTTTGATGACCATGGTAAGTGGCATGAGGGGCCATTAATGTATGAGGAAAACCAAGAGTCTGCACTTAGCTAGAAAGATTATGGACCTTTTATAGAATAAGGTATGACCCTTGCTATGATTGGTATACTTACTCGTATCTGATGGCTAGCGATAAACAAGAGTGGGAGGCACATATAGAAGAACAGGATGAAGAAGAACCGGATGAAGATTGTAAAAAGCCCAATGCAGAAGAAACCTTAAGAGATAGAATGTCTGAGTGTCGGGAAAATACTAAAGTTATTAATAGTTAGTTGGACCAGATACTTGAACTCTTACACTACCAAGCCAAGAGGCAAAACTCAGTGTATGAAAGTGTAAAACCTGTAAGACCCCTAACCTGTCTTCATTATTAGATTAGGGTTACGGAGTATTATAGTACAACTCAAATCTTTAAATACAAATAGAAACGATTATGAAATTTTTCTTATAACATTAAATAAATTATATAAATCAAGGTAGAAATACATTTAAGGACCTTAAATTGAGCATATGAGGCCCTAAAAATAATTTGAAAATAATCAGGGGTCATTTTGAAACGAAACAAAAAAATGGAAAAAAAATTAAAAAAATTTGAAAACAGGGGTCACACAGCCATGTGATAAAACTTAGATCTTGTGGCTCAGAACATGGCCATGTGGCTACTCCACACACCCGTGTGGCTATTTCATAGGCTCATGTAACTAATTGTGCCTGTGTAAAATAAGGTCACATGGCCATATGGCTAGGCCATGTAACTCACTGTAACTGTGTAGCTTAGGGTTATACAGCCGTGTCGCCGCCCATGTGCTTCAAGGTCACACTGGAATGCCCTAAATTTCTGGGTCTAGAAGTATTGGGCCTTGTGCGTGGGAGCCGCTAGGAGATTGCACATAAAAGTTTATGTGTGGAAGAAATATCATAGTTGATTGTTTGCTGCAGTGGTTAAGTGATTAGGAGTGTTTGGGAGTGTTGGAGAAGTCCTGGGTTCAAACCTGGGCTTTAGTAAAAAATTATGTTTTTCTCTGAAAGGAGCCTTGATGTTAGTGGGTAGGCTTTAAGAATATTTTTGATGAATTTATAACACAGAAAGAGCCTGTAGAGGAGTGGCAATGTGGCGTGTTGTGTAACTGTGAGGTCTAAGGTTCAAGTCTTAGGATGCGCAATGGAGTATTTATTTTGCTGTTTGAGCTGTGTAGGAGGTGGAGTTGGACTGGAACTCTATGGTCGAAGTGGTCACAAAAAAATAAGGAATTTTCCTAATGGTTGAAAGTAATCCCACATCGGGAAGCTAACATGAGAATTGGCGAGAAGCTGGCTTTAAATAGAGCGAACAAGATGAGTTGAGGATCACTGGTTTTAGGAGGGGATTATTTCATACTTGCTTAACCAAGGTGGTGATCGTGGACTTCGACGCGTTCTCATAAACAGGTGTGTATTCATGCCCTTCTTTGTTGGAAGTCGGCAAAAGCCAAAAAGCCGAAACTTCAGCATTTGAGGCCTCACGAACGTGCGATCGCTCATGGGGTAAACCGAGCCCACAAACCATGGGCGATAGACTGTTGAGGCCTCCACGAGCGTTCTCGTGTGCTGGGGCTGATCTGGGCCTCGATAGGCCCGTGGGCCCACTTGTGTAAATCTAGCTGTTAGGTGGGAAGTAGTTGGGCTTGTCATGTCATGTGCATGGCATAGACCGTTAAGGGCTTCGTTGGGCCGAAATGGGTCGTGTGAGCCCAATGAGCTCGTGGGCTCCATACAGATTAAATCCATGGTAGTTGATAAATATTAGACTGGGCTATGTATGTCACATAGCCATAACTGAAGTTAGGCTAAATAGGCCACACGAGCGTGTGGACCCACTTGGGCCGAGTATGGGCCTTAGGCCCATTTACACCCTTGTGATTGTTTAGGTTACTTAAGTCGCTCGAGGTGACAATGGGCCATTGGTTGGGTCGTTAAGACCCCTGATTGTAAAATTACCGAAATGCTCTTGTAGGGTAAAATGACCGTTTTGCCCTAATGAGTAAAATGACTATTTTGCCCTTGATGGTAAATGTCTGGCTTAGACTATGAATTTGACTGTGATTGTATGACTGTATTTTAACTGACTTGACTCTGGTTGTAAAACTGATATACGTTTAATATATGTTTAAATGACTGTTACTGAGCATAGCCATTTTGCATACACGAGTGATGATTGAGCATGACATACACGACATATTGCATGGGTTGGGACAGTGATATGGAGGAAGTACTGTTCTAATAAGGTCACACGGGTCGTGTAAAACGACTGTGGACCTACTGAAGGCTTTGGGCCGTTACTGATTATGGCTTTGTGCCAACCTAAATATGGCTTTATGCCATTTTGATTATGGTTTTGTGCCATTTTGATTATGGCATTGTGCTAATCGTATTTACCGGTGGCTATGTGCCTATAACATTAATTGATGACTCTGTGTCGATCATATTTACCCTTGGTTGTGTGCCAAATATATTACCGTCGCTGATGGCTATGTGCCGAACTTATTATAGTTACTGATAGCCTCGTGCCAACTATAATACCGCTACTGAAGGCTTAAAGCCGTATATATACTAACAGCTTTGCTGCGATTTCTGTTAGTGCTGCAACCAGTGCTAACATTGTAAGTGTAGGGATGGCGTGGGTGAGTTATTCCCCACAGGTAGTGCAGGGTTGGATGGAGGCAAGTGTAGGGTTGGATGGGATAGCATGCATCCATGCATTCACACATTCTGTTGTTACTGAGATGGGCTAGGCCCAATTGATTCTGTTATGGGCTGTGACCCAAATGTTATTGTAGTGGGCTTTAGCCCGCTTATTCTCTGAACTGGGCTGTACTGTTACTGTTAATGGGCTCTGGCCCAGACTGTTTCTGTTTCTATATATTGACTATCTTTATTTTAGGGGATTACATACTGAGTTCTCATAAACTCACCCCGTTTATTAACTGTGCAGGTAATCCCCAGCATTAGGAGGATCGGTGCTGCGAGAGACTCGGAGATGGCCGCACGACTGCCTTTGGAATTTATTTATGTTTTAGTTTTCGTTTTCTGTTTTCAACTTTTGTAATAAGGCCTCTTAAAGTTTCTGGATTTTAACTTTGGGTTTTATTTACTTCGATGTATAACTGTTTTTAAACAACACTACGTTTCCGCAACATTCTCAGAACGGTTTCACAACTTAGTTTTTAACATCACGTTTTCGTAAATCAGTTACTTTTAAAATTAGCTTCTGCAACTTAAAAGAAATTTTGGGAATAGAATTAATAACTTTTCAATGTACCACTTTATAAAATAAACTAACGTAACTGGGATTTTACTCAGGTTTTCAAATAAGAAGGGTTTTTAACGAAAACATGGTTTTTGAAAAACACTTCAATGTGACACGTCAGATTTGAGCCTAACTTCTAGGGCGGGTTTGGGGTGTTACACATATGACCATGTAATTCACTGTGTCCATGAGTACCAGCCTGCACTGAAAATAAATAAGGCACATGACCATGTGAGAAGGCCGTGTGTGACACACTACTATGTGACAGTCCATGTCTCAGGCCATGTGTACCTTACAAAGTTTGCAAAACAAGGCACATTTTTATCCAAAACTCAAGTACCAATCCAAATCAAAACCAACCAATTCCATATCTTAAAAACACATTTAACAAGCCTAAAACAAGCCAAAAGATTCATCCTAAGTGCCTAACCAACGTGTCCTCATTGACACCACAATTTAATAAACAATCACATACATAAAGCATTCCTCAAAAAGTTGCATTCAAACTTATAAGTTTATACCTAAGAACACATACCATACTTATCATCTCATTTTGTTTCCATACATAACCAATATACCATTTCACGACTACTTTCAAGAATTCATACCAATTAGCCAAAACATAGTTATATGCAAATTTCCTACTAAATGCCAAAAGCAACTTTAGAAGTAAGATATTACTAAGTTTAAACAACTTTACACCAACCTATTACGTAACACATGAAATAGGTATTTGACGTATATACAAAACACACCTATTACATGCCATATAATCCTTAAAATAAACATATCAAAAGGTACCATAAGGTATCTGGATAGTGTGATTCATTGAGATGATCCGACGAACTGATTCCACAAAAACGTATCTATAAGGAAATAAGAGAAAAGACACAAGTAAGCTTAATTGAGCTTAGTAAGTTCAACAGTTAAAACAATAAAATTACTAACTAAACATATCTATTACAAAAAATAGAAAATAAACCAAGATCAATTCAATCAGAATTAAATCACGGGTGAGCTTTATGCTTAAATGCAAAAGATACAATCCAATTAATTACATTATACCATTGAAAATATACTCGATGAACGTTATAATAGATTCGGATACACAGTTAACCATCCAGAACACACAAAATCACTGTAATGAGCTAACCATCTGAGAATACACCAAGGCACCAAGTGCCAAGCCCGAAGGCTTTACATCAACCCTCAAAAACATACCTGAATCACTGTAATATAACACGATAGTCTGCAAAAAATGCTGAACTATGGTATATTCAATAAACAAGAATAAATCAAAAATCATCATCTCAACACCAATCAATCCCATATAGTGCACGATATAACCTATTGGCATGCCAACTATATCCTATCCTACATACATCCGTTGAAGTAATTTTTGAGTAACAATGCTCAAATCAATTACTTTCTCTAATCAAATTTAATTACTACAATTCAATAATCTCAAGATATTAAAAAAATTTCAATTCACATTGAATTCTATACAAATTGAACTGTACAAACTTACCAGGGCTAAATTGCAGAAACAACAAAAGTTCAAGAACTAGTTAGCGTCTTTCCCTTTTCCACAATTATCAACTTAGTTTTGATCTATAATATAATTTATTTCAATTATTAGCCTCAAATTTATATACTATTCAATTTAATACATATAACTTCTTATTTACAATTTTACACATTTGCCTCAAACTTTTACATTTTATTCAATTTAATCCCTAAGACCAAAACATGATTATTTCCTATAATTAAACTTTATATCTATTAAACCGTATTTATAAATATCTTAAATCAGTCCTCACATACTAAAAATTTCACAAACAAATCATTTAATTTATTCAAATAAATCCCTAAACTTAAAATTATGAAAATCCCTTAACAAAATCTTTCCATTTAACATCCAAACATCATATTCTATCATTAAACTTCAAGAACACACCAAAATCATCACTGGAATCTTCTGAAACATTAAAAAATTTCATAAATTAACCCCCGAGATATCTAGGTTAAGCTAAAACGATCTCAAAAATGTAACAACCTGTTTTTAGTGGAATTAGAACAGTGGTTTCTGGACCACAAATCTGAAGTCAAAATTTATTTTATTATTATTTTATGGTCTAAAGAATGATAGAAATACCATATAAAAATTTCATTAAGAAATTTTACTGTTTACATGCTCAATTTGATAAAAAGGACTAAATCGCGTAAAGTGAAAAAGTTGAGTTCTAATAGCTAAAGGTATTAAATAGATATGAAAATTTAAAGTGGGGATACTTATATGGTAATTAGTCCTTAAATGGGATAGTGGATGCTGTTGGCTTGGAAATTTTGTAATTTATAATGTTTATAAAGGTTGATTAAGTAAATAAGTAAACTAATAATAAAATAAACTTAATAAAATAAAATTTTCATCTTTAATTCCTTTCTTCAACTGATATTGAAGAAAAAGAAAGCCATTTTTGTGAAGCTAGGTTTTGGCGAGCTTAAGTGGTCCAATTAGGTATGTATTTTTAATCTGTTTTTAATGATTTTTATGTTTTTGGGATCGTTGTAGCTTAATCTTGCTAGCCCGGAGACTAATTTGTAAAACTGTTAAACTATTAGGGTATTACCATTGATGAATATATATGAGTTTTGAAGTTTTATGATAGAAAATGAACGGTTTGTTGTTAGATAAACAACTTTTATAAATGAATTTTTTATGAAATTATCAATTAGAGGCTAAACTGAAAAATAAAAAATATTATGTGGTGAAATAGTGATTTTATGAAATATATGGACTGCAATTAATATGTATAAAAATCGGGTAGGCTTTGGTAAAGGTTGAACAGCATGAATTTCATTTTTAAAGCTTAAAGACTAAATTGCAAAGAATTAAAAATATAGGGAAAATGGTAATTTATCCATATAGATCCAGTTAGATCTCTTACGGAGTTAGATCAAGGCAAAGAGAAAATCTCGGATTAATCACCTCCGTATCTACGTATACTCGTCGAGGTAAGTTCGTGTAATTAAATTGAGTCTATATATGTTTTAATTGAAATATATGTGTGTCATTTGTATAATTTCTGTGTATAAATAATAATCGCATATCCGATGACATATGTCGATTACCGAGTCCCGTTTGAACCTTAGGAATTCGTAGGATACAAATGACATGTTATTAGGGTTGCCGATTTGGTTGAGGTCTTGCATGTGTTGCGGATACACCATAGCTCATATAAGTTTACCGATGTGCAACTCGTGAGAACTTATTGATTCTCAGCTCTTATGAGCTCAACGATTTACAGCTCGTGAGAGCATACCGATTCATAGCTCATATGAGCGTACGTGTACAGAAATTGACGGATTACAGTTTAGCACACTATGTGTGAGCTATCCCAAGTATCCAATGATATTCTAAATGGTTCAACGGGCAATGTTCTAAAACGATAAGACATGAGTTTGATAAGAACTGTTGCAGGTATACATATGAATTACATGGAAAATGATATTACATGGTATATAGGTATATGAAATGGATGATACATGTATATGGAATTTGATTAATTGTTGAGCTCATCCATGACTTGGTTTATATATGTGTTTACATGAGAAGCATGGTTGATGTACATGTGCTTAGGCATTTGGCCAATATATGTTGGGATATGCTTTGTTTACTTATCTTATATGTGAATAAATGGTAAGTTCAATTCTCTATTATACAAACTTACTAAGCTTAAATGCTTACTCTATGTATTTTCTGTGCTTTTAGTAAATCAAAATCTCGTTCAGGTTGGAAGCTTGTTAGAGCTATATCACACTATCCATCGGCTCACTCGGTACTTTCGGTTGGTTTAAGTTTGGTTATAATGGCATGTATAGGTTATTTTAGCTAATGTTAGCCTATGTGTTTTGGTTGTGGAAATGACCATTTGGTTGGTTTGCATTTTGGCCTTGTGTTGGTGAAATAGTGTATTTTGATGTGTATATAAGTTGCCTTATATGGTTGAGGTATGACATGATATGGTAGAATGATGGAAGGTAAAATGGTGGTTTGAATATGCATTTTGTGTAAGCCTTGAACGGTCTTGAATTGGTATTTGTTTGAATGACTTATTTGGTGTTTTTAGTATACAAGTTATATGTGAATTATATGACCATTTGGAGCTAGTTTTTGTATGTCATATATGGTACATTTTGGTATGTTTTTAAAGGGAAAATCAAGTGGCATAATATGGCTTAGTTTTGGTCAAGCTTTTGTTGGTTAAATGATCAAATTGTTTTTATATTTGAACATGTTATGAATTGTCATTTGAGGTGCCTAAGGACATATTGGTTGTATGTGAATATGCTACATGTTTAAGGCTTGATTTTGCTTGTTTTAGATGCCTTAATATGGCTTGTTTATATGCACAATGTTAAGTGTAGGTTGATGCCAAATTGGGTGAGAAATATGGCTTGTAAAATAGCCTATTTTTGTCCACACGGGCATGTGTCTCAGTCGTATGTGACACACAGCCAGGTGACATGGCTGTGTGTCCCCTATAGTTTTTAAAGGGTTGCAAGTCAAACTATTACATGGCCTGGCACACGAGTGTGTAAGGTTACTTTGAAGGGTACACGGCCTAGCACATGGGCATGTGGCTTGGCCGTGTGACCAAGTCAGAGAGTTACACAGGCATGGACACGGGCTGGGACACGGTCGTGTGTCCCTATTTCGAATGCCCACATGGCATGAGACATGGGCGTGTCTTCTGACCGTGTGACCCCTGCAGCTTTGAAAATTTTCAATGTTTTCTAAAAAATTCTTTGAGTTTCTGATTTAGTCTCGACATGTTTCTAATGCGTATTTAGGGCCTCGAGGGCTCGTATAAGAGACAATATGCATGATTTTGATTGGTTCTATTATGAATATTGATATGTTATGAAATGTTTGAAATTTTTGTCTGTTTGATCCGTAAACTCCAGTAATGCTCTGTAACCTTGTTCCGATGACGGATACGAGTTAGGGGTGTTACAAAAATATAAAATTCATGAAAAACGAGTGGAAATTGGACTTACATGCAATGATACAGTGTCAAATACTTAAGCTTTAGCTATGGTTTTTCTCTTCTTCAACTTTCGACAAAGAACAAGAAAAAATGATAAATTTCATTTTGTTTTTAGCTTATGTCATATTAATTTACAATTTACTAATTTACCCTTTTAATAATAACTTAACAACTAATCAAATTGAGTCCATATTTTTCCACTAGCATCTTATATGGTTTAATTACTACATAGATCCATCAACTTACATTTTACTAACCATTTAATACTTTCAACTATTAGAACTAACTTTTGAAGCTTTTGCGATTTAATTCTTTTCAATTAATTAACTATCTAAACAACACAATTTCTTAACAAAAATTTAATATGACACTAATGACCTTGTAAGTATTAAATAATAAATATTTATGGACTGACACGTTAGAATTGTGGTCCCGAAACCACTATTTTTGATAACACTGGAAACCGAGTTGTTACAAAACTAGATACCATTGACGTGGAGAAGAAAGCCTTCAACACCATGGTGGAACATAAAAGCTTGAGGGTTAATTTCCAACACCAAGTGGGCACTGGAAAATCCAATGAAGATGTGCACGTAATAAAGTAAATTCATGACTGTGTAAAGGTAAATGTGGAAGAGCCGTCACAATTTTCAAAAATCATAGAAAAAAGCCCTCATCATGAACTAATCGAAAACAAGTCTCTTCTAGGAGACGTTCATTAGAGGAAAAGGAACTCAATAAAAGTTGAGTTTGTAATTCCACCTTTAAATACCATTCCAAAAATGCAAAGAGTAAGATGGAGTTAGAGGAAAAAGGGCTCGGAAGGAATATTGGGAAACAGCCTAAGGCGAGGCAAGATCAAATTTTGACATTGATGAAAAATTTTCAATTAACTGATTGATGAACAAATGAAGGATTAAGGTTTCCTAGACTTCATGGAAATTTCATTTCGATGGAATGACGGAGAGTCCAAAATAGTGTTTTAGCTACAGCCTTATGAATTTAATTCACGTTTTGTGAATCATCTGTGTTTAGACTCAAGATTTACCCTAATGCTCTCAAAATTCAAAAAAAAAAAGTCGATATAGAAATAGGAAGACAGTGGAATCGTGATAACCAACATAGATATTGCAATACTGCTGATAGTTAGAAAATATGGGGTTTTTAAATTTTTCTCATTATCGTGATACCCAATCTTGGATATCGCAATACCTAAATCGGGTCACAATAAACGTGGGTCATATCCATATGAACCGTGTGTTTTTAAAAGTTTTTAAACCCCTTTACCCTTCAAAACCCCTAAATCTTCCTACTTAACATCTTATTTACCTGTTCTACTCCCTTTCTCAACTCTTTTCTCCCTAAAACTTTCATAAACTATCAAAGAGGTCTCAAGGGCACTTTCTTTTGTTTATTTTAAGGTTTGAACTCTAGCTTAAGAATTTTTGCATTTGTTTTAACCTTGTGTTGTAGATTCCTAATACAAGTATAGTTGGGACAATAGGTGGTAATTGTAATAACCTATTTTCAGTGGTTTTAGGACCATGATTTTGATGAGTGAGTTAATATTTTAATATGTTTATAGGGTTATTTTAAGGTAATATTAAATTTCTATTAAGAAATTTTAATGTTTAGTTAGTTAATTAAGTGAAATGGACTAGTTTGTAAATGGTACAAAAGTTGAATTGTATTAGTTAAATTAGTTAAATGGCTTTGGAAATGTGAATTATGGGACTTAGTGGGTAATTATACCCAACTTAATGATAGTGGAAAAATACGGGCATGTGTTTGGCAATTTATAAGTTTGCAATATAAGGGTGAAATAGTAAATTAACAAATAAAAGCATAAACAAGTAAGAAAATGCTATCAACTTCTTCCACTTTCACTTGCTATTACCAAAAATCACCATTATTAGCTTTAAAAACATTTGACCAAGCTTCCTTTGGTGCATGGTAAGATTTTGAACCCTGTTTTTAGTGATTTTTATATTTTTGAGCTTGTTTTATCTTAGCCTAGCTAGCCCAGGGGTTAATTTGCAGAAGTGTTAAAGGTTGAGGGATTTACTATGGATGAATTTGAATTTGTTTTGAGTTTTATTGATGGATTATTAAACTTGGTTGTTAACTAAACTTATTTTGTTAAGTGATTTTTGATGAATTTGTGTTTAGGGATTAATTAGTTAAAATAGTAAAATTCCCTATATATTTTGTGAAATGAGAAAAAAATGTGGATTGATATAAGTTTAGGGGAAATTCGTCTTGTAACACCCCTAATCCGTATCCGTCGCCGAAATAGGGTTATGAAGCATTACCGAAGTTCACGTTTCAAAACTATTAAAAATTTTAATCATTTAATAACTCAACATCAATCATAGCAAAATCAATCAATATCATTCCTCTTGTCCCTTGTATGAGCCTTCGAGGCCATAGAAATGCTTTAGAAATGATTCGGGACTAAATCGAAAACATTTAAAATCTTATGGAAAAAGATAGAAAATTCTACACTGTAGGGGTCACACGGCCGTATGGCCAGGTCGTGTGACTCACACGGC
Organism: Gossypium anomalum; assembly: GCA_025698475.1. Classification (NCBI taxonomy): domain Eukaryota; kingdom Viridiplantae; phylum Streptophyta; class Magnoliopsida; order Malvales; family Malvaceae; genus Gossypium; species Gossypium anomalum. Next base: position 51,316,003 of record CM046963.1, read on the forward strand.
TGAGACAGATGCCCGTGTCTCAGGTCATGTGGACATTCAAAGTAGGGACACATGGCCGTGTTCCAACTTGTGTCCATGCCCGTGTAATTCTCTAACTTGAGTCACACGACCAAGCCGCATGCCCGTGTGCCAGGCCGTGTAACAGTCGAAATGAAACCTTTAAAGCCTATAAGGGACACACGGCCGTGTCCCATGGCCATGTGTCACACACGACTGAGAAAAACGCCTGTGTCTTAGGCCGTGTGAACAAGAAATTGACCAAAATCAAGCCATTTCTTTCACCCAACTCAAGCATGCACTTAAACACAAGTTGAACATGTGACCAAGACATCAAAACATATCCAAACATGCATAAAATGACCAATTAAAATTATCAAATTCCATTCAACCAATATGCCATATAGGCACCTCAAATGCAAATATACAAAATTACTTAAACATATACATGTACTTGACACATTTCATTTATCAATTGTAACACCCTTAACTCTTAACCACCACCGGAATAGGTTAAAAGGCATTACCGGACTCGTAATTGAGAACATAACATCAAATATCGATTAACATCCCAATCAAATAAAATACCATTCATTCATGTTCAGAACAAACTTTAACCGAACATTCAAGGTCTAATTTATGCATCTTGGATGAAATCAATAACATATAAAAGTTTCATAACTTATAAAAATTTTCAACTTTTAAAAGGTCACAAGCCCGTGTAAACAGGCCGTGCACGCCCGTGTGTATAAGCCGTGGAAAAACATGGCATATCTACTGACTTGACCACACGGCTACAAGACACGCCCGTGTGCCTTGGCTGTGGTCGAGCCTGACTTGGGCCATACGGCTAGCCACACACCCATGTGCTTTGGCCGTGCTTGAGTCTGACTTACAATTGTAGGGTACCCCAGGGGACGCATGGCCTTGCAACATAGCCGTGTGTCGCACACGCCTGAGACACACGCCTGTGTCTCTGCCGGGTGGACAAAAATAGGCCATTTGAATAGCCAATTTGCCACCCCAATTTAAGTCAACCAAAAAACAAAGAAACAAGCATAATTGCACCATCATTTCAACCAAAACATTCATCATTCGTATCATAACAATATCAACCATTAATTTAAACATCAACTAACCAAATTACATGGCTAAGTATATACATCACAAAACATAATCCCACAACTACTAGCCTATACATGCCATGCTTCAAAATATACATTTTCAAAGTACCAAAATGAGGTTCGATAGTGTGGTGACGATCCTTGATGATCCCTAAACTTGTAGTAGCTTTGATATCTATAAAACAACGCAAATACACACAAAGTAAGCTTTCAAAAGCTTAGTAAGCTCGTACCAAAAACATTAACAGTATATAAAATATGAAACATCAACACATAAGTGCTTATAAAATTCTCAACTCATTCATCAAGTCCATGCCAACATGATCCATATGTTTATATCAATACAATAAACTTTTTATGCATTTTACCATCTACCACATAGGTATTAGACTTACCTGAACATTCTCATATTCATGCGTTTTCATTCTCACCTCTTGTTTGGAAATTTTAAGACTTTCTGAAGATCACCAATGCTTTAAACATCCGCACACTTAGTGCTTAAAGGATTAGCCGAAACTATAATAAATCCGCACACTTAGAGCCACCTCAATTAACTAAAGCTATTTTGGTATCGCACACTTAGTGCCTCAAGTAGCCGACGCTAGTTTAAATCACACACTTAGTACCAAATACTATTGATTTATCGTCGTATTCATCCAAACCAGACATATGCAATCTATGTATAATCAAAACATCAAAATATACTTAACATCATGTTTTAAGTACGAACTTACCTCGTACTCGGAATTGTCGATTCGGATCGTTTACTCTATAATCTAAAACTTCCCTCAGTCTATTTTCGAATTCCTCTTTTCTTGATCTATATGTATTCAAAATCAACCCTTTTATTCACCAAATCATTCAAAGCAATCCATAGACACATATTTAGGGCATTTTGTAAACTAGCCCTCATAATTTCACATTTCGACACTTTAGTCCCTAATTCACAAAATCACAAAATACATAAAATTTGAATATGCTCGTGCTTGGCCGAATTCTCCTAGCTCTCATGCAAGTCCATATATTTCATTTATTTCACATTTTAGTCCCTCAAAATAACATTTTTACAATTTAACCCAAATTACTCAATTTCATCAAAAATTCAAAGATAAAACATTTAAACCCAACATCAAGCTTCCATAATTCATCAACTAACATCACAAAACTCATAGTTTCATCAATGGAACATTTCAAAATCATCACCAAAATTAGAAATTGAGGCATGGGTTTGATAGTATACGAAGCAACAATCTCAAAAACGTAAAATCATAAAAAAATAGAACAAAATCCATACCTTAATCACCAATCAAAGTGTCAAAACCCTAGAACCAAAGTTTTCTTCTTCTTTTTTTCTAATATTCGGTTGATGAATCAAAGAAAATAAAATGAATTTGCTAGTTTTTCCTTTAATTAATATGACTTTAATAACAAATTTCCTATTTTGCCCTTTTTTAACCAATTATACAACCATTTAATGGATGGTTGTTTTAGTCCATTAACAATTTCAATGGACAAGTAACAACATAAGGACCCTTTCCTTAGAAAGCCAACTCAAATAGGCACTTTAACATCTAGCACACAACTTTTACATTTTCTGCGATTAGGTCCTTTTTGCAAATTAAGAACACAAACAGTTAAATTTCAATACGAAACTTTCACAAATGCTAATTCACATATCAAAAACATGGAAAATAATATTTAAATTTTTTTGACTCAGATATGTGGTCTCGAAACCACTATTCTGACTAGGGTCAAAACCAAACTGTTACATCAACACCTAAATCATTTTTATCTCAAACTTATCATAAATTGACCTATATCACTTCAACTTAAAGTAACCATTTGTACCATATCATTCACACATTATAAGTACCAAACTATCATAATGTAACCATCATCAAATTGGCACCAAACAACCAACTTATACATACCAAAATCCATGTCTAAGCATTTAAACAAACATCAAACACAAGTCCACTTATACATGCCATTATAAGCTTTGCTAAAACATTAAGAACTACTAATGTAATTGCTGGATAGTATGATAGATCTCCGATGAACTTCCAAACCAATCAAGCTTCCGATAATCTGAAAAGTAAAGGAAAAATAACAATGTAAGCAATGAATGCTTAGTAAGCTCGTATAATTTTAAACATACATTTCATTTCAATAATGAACTTTATAAGGTAAACATAACCTATACCAAAGCTACAAGATTTATCAAACCTTCCATTTACTTACTTTAGCTTAAAAGACATTATCAACTCACAAATTAGATAAATTTATCCACAACCTAGATAAATTTATCCAAAATTTAAGTAAATTTCTCACATATAAGTAAACCCCTTTCACTCATCAATGCATTTACATTATCACATTACATCTCAATTATGAACTTACCATTTTATTACATTTCCTCACTCGTATCATTTGCATAACACAAGACATAAGCAGAAACATAAACCAATTATGCAAACTTGACACAAGCCTATTTGTCATCACCAAAACACCAGTTAGTGCATATATTTATAATTCACTCGAAATATCAGAAGGTAATTCATATATATGAACATCACTTGAAATCATGAATTTCATGAACATAAACATACTTCCGTTGAACATTACCTTTTTAATCCTTTTCATAAATTCATGACATAAGTCTTTTGAATACTTACCGATCCCTTCCTTTTCATACGCGTTGAATCAAATGAAATAACATCGGATAATGGAAATAATATTTTCAGTACAACTTACCTGTTATAATTCGACACGAAAGCCTGGTAGGCACAGAGCCCGAATGTTACCGGTACAAAGCCTGCTAGGCACAGAGCTCGAATATCATCGACACAAAGCCTACTAGGCATAGAGCCTGAATATCACCGGTACAAAGTCTACTAGGCACAGAGCCCGAATATCACCGACACAAAGCCTGCTAAGCACAAAGCCCGATTATCACCGGCACAAAACCTACTAGGTATAGAGCCCGAATAACGTTACATATCTATTTCTTAAAACATAGTTGAATGACATTCAAGGTTTAACCAATAATGAAATAGTATGAAACATTCAATTCAATTAATAATAATTGTACAATGAACTTACTTGGCTAAATTGCAGAAATATCAAAGTATAGGGGCTTTTTTGATAATTTTCCATTCTCCTCTATTTTCCACTCGATCTTGATCTAAATTAATAATTTCATTCAATTTATTAGTTTAGACAGTAAAGCAATGTATCTCATGCAGTTTGGTTATTTTTTTAAATTTTTACAATATTTCCCCTAAAGTTTTACTTTTATTCAATTTAGTTCCTGAGCCTAAAACATGTAAACTAACCATTTTTACCCAAAATTGAGCCTAGTTGAATACTTATGGCATCCAAAATAGCCCATTCATACAACGATTTCACATTATATCCTTTTACTATTACTATTTTCACAATTTAGTCCTTAATCGAAAAATTTATTAAAAGTCACTTGATAAAATACTTTTAAATAACAGCTAATATCTCAATTTCATCATTTAACATTTAAATCACAAGTTTCATCAATGAAAACATTCAAAATCTTTAACATTTTCAAAATCAAAGGTACGGGCTAGCTAAACCTAGTTGCAACGATCTCAAAAACATAAAAATTATTTAAAAAAAGGGGGTAAGAATTACTTACCATGCATTAGAATATATGCAAGCTGAACCTTATAAACAAAAATGGTGTTTCCTCCTCCCCCATTCGGTCCTAAAAAACAAATAATGAAGAAGATGGCCACTAATTTCATTTGTTTATGTTAAAATATTTATTTAATTACCATATTACCCATGCTTATAAACTAAAATTATTTAAAATTTACACCTTGAAACCGTCCATTAATAAAAACAAGGTATAATTACCTTTTAAAACCCTAAAATTTATGGTTCTTTAACCCTTTAATACAATTAAACTAATAGTAATTGACTTTTTCAACTTTTACAATTTAGTCCTTTTCGCTTAATTAACTATTGAAACATTAAAATTTTTCAACTAAACTTTAATACCACCTTAATGACACACTGTAAATATTTATAAAAATATTTATGGCTCCGTTTATATAAACGAAGTCCGGATACCTCATTTTCTAAAACCACTTGACCTTAAGCTCTTACCACTTGAACTTAATAAATCGCTTATATAACATAAATTATCAAATTAAAAAACTTTTTAAAACCATATTTCACTCGTAAATATTAAATAATAATATTTACGAACTTACTCGTTGAATTTGGTGGCCCCGAAACCACTATTTCTGACACCAATGAAAAACGGGCTGTATACGGCTAACTTGGGTTTCAATTAAAAATGGTTGAATTGCAAGTTTCGCATTTAAGGACTAAATTACACAAAGGGTAAAATATAAGGGGTAATTTTTTAATTTCATATTAAATTGAGTTGTGAATTAGAATTAATGATTTTAGACTATTTGAAGTACTTAATTAAGTTAAATTACTATTTAGATCAATAAAAGAATCAATCAGACTTGAATCGGAGGAAAACGGAAGTCTCAAATTAGTTTTTGACTTTGTTGTAACAATCGTGGTGATTGAGGTAAGTTCGCATAATTGTAAAATGAATAATTTATAATTTGAATGAATGTTTAGTTAATGATATACATTTTTTAATTATTATTGAATAATTACATGTGAATTACTGTTTTGGATTAATTTGTAATGTTTATTCAATTGATGAATATTTTTCAAAAATTTTAGTTGTATGGATATATATAATTAAAATGATATAAAAGGAAGAGTTTAAAGGATTAATGTACAAAAGTGCCCCATTTGAACCTTAAGAATTCTTAATATACAAATAACATGTCCTTAAGGATTATTCGGTTTCGGGTGTTGGTCCTGGATTTCTTATCAATGTTTGAGATCTTACATTTGTTGCATATTCTCCACAGCTCGTGTGAGCAGCATCGTGTAGCTAACATCCCGACCCACAGCTCGTGTGACTAGACTCATTTCACAGCTTGTGTGAGAACTATTGAAAAGGTTGTGGTTACATGAAAATGCACACTTTGTGTGAGCATTCCCAAATATCCGACGTTATTCTATATGGTTCAATGGGTAAGTAAAGGTTAATGGGAAGATTTGAATAAAAACTTATTGTTGATATTGACTTTATGAAATGGAAAGTTTAGTATATGCAAATGGATGGAAAAATGGATTCTAATTAAACATGTGAAGAATGATGTAGGTATGTAATTCATTACATGATATATGCCATGTTTCTTAAATGTTTTACATTTAAGTTATCTACTAACTATGTGGATTATTATGAATGGGAAAGTACAATGTCTATATGATTTAATGAGCATGATCGAATGAATTATCGTTTGATAACTGGTAAGTTTAAGTTCCTTTATACGAGCTTACTAAGCACTAGTTGTTTATATAGTTATTTTTAATCTATTTTGTAGATTATCGGAAGCTCGATCGATTAGAATATTGTCAGAGTTCTATCACACTATCCAGCAAATATTGTAGTAGTTTTTGGTTATTTTAGCTATGGTTATAAATGGCATGTATAGGACTTATATGTAATGAGAGTTCTTGAAAATGCTATTCAGTTATCTTGGTATGATTATGCCTTTTGTGTACATATTTGTTTAGACTTGTAATTCTTTGGAAAGATTGTGTCTTTTGGGTCACTTTTAAGTGCATTTTAATATATGGCTTGAAACATGTTTATATGTGAATGAATTAGTTAAATAATGTGTGGATGTGGTAATGTATGTGTAGGGTATGATGTGATTTTGAATGAAATGAATTGGTGTGAATTGTGATGCCTTTGAATGACATATTGGTTAAAACTTATAGGTTGGTTAATTTGGTATGTTTTGAGTATGTTTGGAAGTGTTTTGATCATAGGAATGAATGTGTAAATGATGTACCTTGTTGGGCAAGAATTGGTGTTGTAATGCTTGTTTTAAGGGCTAAATTTGGAGCACAAGAGCTGTCACATAGCCGTGTGCCACACACGGTCACCTAACACGACTGTGTGTCATTTATATTTTAGGTGCAGGTCTCACACAGTCTGGCACACGGCCTGCGACATGATTGTGTAACCCAACATCAAATGCACACACGGTTTGACACATAGTCTATGACATGGTCATGTGGCCCTATTTCGAATAATCACATTGGGCACACGGGCTAAGACACGGTCGTGTGTCCTTACTTTTAATGTCCACACACTCTGGGCTATGTCACACGATCGTGTGACCATTGTTTTCCAATTTTTCATTTTTTTCCAAAATTTTTTGATTTGATTCAAAATGACCCTTGATTGTTTTCAAATTGTTTCTAGGGCCCTGAAGGCTCGATTTAAGGCCCAAGTGTGTATGTTTGTTATGATTGTAATGAGTTATTGGAAATTAATATTAAATTGTATCATTGTTCTGTTTTGAAGTTTAAGGTTCTATTTTGTATAGTAATGCTCCATAACCCTAATCTAGTGATAGAGTTATAATAATATTCATCACAGTGTAGCAACTTTATCTACCACTACCCCGGGAGCCTAGTAATCGTTCATCACACTGTAAAGTTAACTCAAACTCTCCCTTTTTCTACACTTGTGTTTTTAGCTGATTACTTAAGGAAATGAGCTCAATGGAAACTTGAAACGCTTCGAACAAGCCTTTTGAACGTGAATATCAGAAATTTGTGTCAACTAACATTAATTTTTTTTTTCAAAGATATTTTGGAATGATCATTCATTTACGAATGTGGGTTCGACCTTCAAGCCTCTTTTTAAAAGGAGTTTTGAGACATTGTGGAATTTCATGGCTGGCAAGAATTTTGCCTTTTACCTCAAAGACCTGCGGTGCCATCTGTGGTGCTCGAACTTTATGCTAACTTGAAATTCTCTCATGACTATAAAGTATATCTTAGGGGAAGGGAGGTTGATGTCTGCCCTTCGATATTCTCCAATTATTATAAGGTTCATTACTACGTTAATGATGAGATTGAATTGCTAGAGTTGAAAATTTTCAATGGAATAGATTTGGATTCCATAATGTCTTATCTGATGGTAAGACGAGGCATGTGGGAGTGAGAAATGTACATAAATATTCCTCTTTTATTTAATCCAGTCCTACTCACCCCTCTAGCCAAAAAACAAGATGCACTTTCTTCATACAAGAATCGGCCCCCTCGTCCACTTCTAAAATTATTGATCCCTTCTAGGAAAATTTATTGGCTACAATCTCACAGAAGAAACAAGTTTGTTTGGGAACATGGATCCACAAATTGATGTTGTGATGCGTGATAAGAAAAGAACCTGGGATATTCTTTCCGCATCTAGTCACAAACCTGTATAGGGGTACGGATGTACCTATGGAACCTCTTAAGCCTTCTCGTCAAGCAACTACACATTTGATAACTGATTCAATATATCAAAAATTCAAGGCAATCCAACAAGAAAAAAGGAGGCAAAGACATGATTCGGAGAGAGAACAAATGCAATTATTCTCACCTGCGTCAAAAATAGAAAATATGCTTGCAAACATTAAAAAATAGCTGCATGAGATAGTGGCAAGGGGTAATGACTCAAAAACAATTGAGATGATGAACTATGTGGAGAAATGCACTGGCAATCATAGGGAAGAAAAACCTATGTGGCCGATGATGATGAAAATACACATTGTTCAAGAAAGGTTTGAAAGGAATACAACATGTGTATCTACGAGAAGAGCAGTGATCAGTTTGGAGGAATCAAGAGAAAGATTGAACAAGGGTCAGAAACCTTAAAATATGAAAGCGAAAGGGAAACAACTGATGGAGCATGAGCTAATCTCAGATGATTCTGATTAGTTACATGTCTTTGCATGTTATTTATTTTTAATGCGACATGTAAACTATTGAATACTTTCGAATTTGCTTTGAACAATTTTTATTTTCTGTTTTTCATTGTTATTTTGTGTTGGTTTGTTTGTTGTTTGTGTGTTTTTATTATGTGCAGCGAATTACCTTGAAAGACTACATGACATGTAGAGCTTCAACGAGGAGTTGGATGCCCGAGCTAGTCTGATGCTCCATTCTAGGGAAGTCTGGTAACCTCCTATCCATTTTTTTTGTACACATTGGTGACAATATGTAGTCTGAGTATGGAGGGGTGCACATATGTTTTTATGGGTGTTTATGTTTTCTTGTTTTTATGCTTATTTGTGTGTTCATTTTAGTTTTTATGCATTTTTCAAAAAAAATTCAAAAATTCCAAAAAGATTTTACATTTTTGTGTTTAAATTTTCCAAAAATCCAAAAATATTTCTTGTTTTAATTTTTAATTTTTGTTATTGCATGTTCAGTAATAAATTAATAGTTGTACATAATAAAGCCGTATATAGGACTGCCAAACTTGTAAATTTTGAATGATACTAGATAATTTATTACTCTTAATTGTAGATTAATTAGTTCACTTAGTTAATAGGTATAATAGATTAGAGGCAATAATCGAAATAAAAATGTATAAGATGTACCGTAGGATGAATAAAAGATACAAATCCTTGTAGATAAATAATTTGATTTGCTAATTGTCCATTTAAATAGATGCATGCTTAACAGATTGTTGCTAGGTGACTACTCTTGGAAAGACCGTAGGCATTGTTTCTATAACCTTGAGCCTAAAGGACTAACTTTAAACATTGCATTACCTGTAACACCCCTAACCCGTATCTGTCATTAGAACAGGGTTTCGGAGTATTACCAAAATATTCAGAACATTTTTCAATTAATTTACATAAATTACTATTTATTTACCCAAATCATACGTATCGTCCCTTATATGGACCTTCGAGGCCCAAAACGAGTGTTGAAATAAAATCGGGACTAAATCGGGAACTCAGGGAATTTTTCACGAAATTTTAAAAAAAATTCCTAAGTGAAGGGCTCACATACCCCTGTTGTCTAGGGACACGCCCGTGTGGTCAAGCCGTGTACTACACACGCCTGTGTCCCTAAACCGTGTAACTCTCTGACTTTTAAAGCATGAAGAAATTAAAGTCACATGGCCAAGTCACACGCCTGTGTCTAGGCCGTGTGGTGAATTTTTATTTTCGAAATTTAGGTGTAGTTTTCACACGGTCGGGTAACAAGCCCGTGTCTAAGGCCGTGTTAACCACACGGCTGAGACACTAGCCCGTATCTCTGCCCGTGTGCCCAATTCTGAGCATGAGGACATACGGTTGAACCACATGCCCATGGGACAAGCTGTGTGTCACACACGGCCAAGACACACGCCCGTGTGTCTGCCCATGTGGACAAAATAAGGACATTTCCTAGCCTCATTTGTCACCCAAAACTTGCCATTTTCCTGCACTAAAACTCACAAACATATATCCACATATCCAACATCATATTCACAAGAAATTTGACATCAATCATATAATATTATCTCATGCATCAATAGATATAAACTTACTCATCTCATAAACTCATATGCTAACAAAATTTCATCAAACCAACACATAATAAGCACTTATGTGATTATCACAACATTACTTTAAATTAGCCAAACTTAGACCATCATTAGCCACTCCGATTGCTAGGTTACAAAAAAATCATTACAAGCCATCATTGGCCAACTAAGTTTATACATGCCATTATACCAAAATTAGATTTCTATTTATACTAAAATGAGATAGTGGATAGTGTGATGACTGCTATGACCGACTTTCAACCTTCGCAAGCTTTAAGCACTATAAAATAGGGAAAAATAAATGGGGTAAGCATTTTATGCTTAGTATGTAACGACCCAAATTTTAAGATTATTGAAAAATTAAATTTTCGTGTCAAAATTTCCGCAAAATGAATTCGTAAATATTTATTAGAAATATTTGTGAAGCTAGTAGTGTAGTTAATTAGACTTTAGTTAAGTGAATTAGCTTGAATTAAGGCTAATTTAGTGAAAGGACTAGATTGAATAAAGTGTGAAGGTTTAATTATAAGCTATAGAAAAGTCAAGGGATTAAAGTAGCAAATAAGCCTTATGTGACAAGTGTGTGATAAGTATAAATACATGTGTATTATTTTAATTGGTACAGATGTATGAATATATATGTATTTACTTAATATTTAAGAAATAATAATTATAATTTAAAATATAATATAATAGTTATAATAAATAAAATAAAGAAAAAGAAAGGCACGAATAGCAGGGAAAGAAAGAAAGAAAAAAAAAAGGAAAATTTAAGGTTTTGGAGTTCCAAGCTTGATTGGTAAGTCAATTTGATCCATTTTCTTGTAATTTTGGTATCTATGGAATCCTAGGAAAGAATACTACTTGAATTATGTTGAAATTTAGAAAGTTATTGAATTTTTAGATTTTGATTAAGTTGAATAAATGGAAGAATTAAGTGTTAATTTGATGGAAATTCAAATTAGAAGTGGGAGAAGGATTAATTTGTGAAAAAAAATATAGGTTTTGCAATAATAGGGATTGAATTGAGAAGATGTTATAATTAGTGTTTTATGCTGAAATTTAAGAGTTGGAATAGTTTAAATGATAATTGAATGAAAATATAGGATTTATTTTGAAGAAAAAGAATGGTTATGGTGAGAGGACTAAATTGGAATTTTAGTAAAAGTTACATGGAAATTAAAGAATGTGTTGTTAAATAACATATATTGAAAATTTTAAATGTTAAATTTTATGTAGCCAACATAGCACCGGAAACATCGTCGAAAAAGGGAAAGGAGAAAGTGAACGAGGATATCGAGTAAACTCGAGAAATTCGGTTTGTATTTCTATAAACTACGCTTAACGGGTTTTAATACAATGTAATTGCTATTTTTATAGTTAGAAAGTATACGAATAATATGATGGAAACTGTTACTACTATTGTATTGGAACTGAATTACATGTGAATTATTATGGAAAAGAATTGAAATTTGGAAGTTGACTGAAATCCCTATTAACAATGTCGGGCTAGTCGGATATGGTTGGCATGCCATAGGATCAGTGGAGTTAGGGATATTCCGACTCTGTGTCGATGAGACACTTTATGTGTCGCCATGATCGTGGATCGTTCGGATTCGTTCCGAAGAGGTACTCTGTACCTAACTATGACTGTGACTGTTTCGAATTTGTTCCGATAAGGTACTATGTGTACCGTGACTAAGACTGTTACCTTTACAGTGTATTTTGGCTTTAGCCGATGAAACACTGTGTAATATCCCTGGTGTGTGGGTTGGATTTGGATCCGTGTATCTGTTAGGTCCGAGTCATGTTAATAGGAGTAACCAAAATAATTAAAGGATTACTGTTATTAAGTTATGATTTATTGAATATTGACTGTTACTTAATGTTATATTGATTGTGAACTGTTAAAGTGAAGGGTACAATAGACAATGAATGTAGACTGAATTAAATGGTAAGATTCATAAGTTATGAAATAATATTGAGTGACCGAATTATAAAGATCATGAAGTTGCAAGTTTAAAGTTCGAACGCTAGTATGAATGATGAATATTATTATTATAACGATTTAGAAGTTTACAATGATTGTTATATGACTTAAGTATTTAGTTTATAAAAATACCACTGAGTGCATACTCAGCGTACGGTTTGTTTCCGTGCGCAGGTTAGGCACAAAAGAAAGTTAAAGGCTCAGCATCCAAGCCAACCTCGGATTCAAAGTGGTGAATACTTTTCTTTTGGTAAAATGGCATGTACCTAGGTTGTTAAGGTGTTATTTTGCATATGATAGTGTATAAACATAAAAGTTGTTGAAGCATGGTATGAAGTATGCTTATTTTGGAAGTTAAACTTACATGAGTTTGACTAGTATTATAATGTTGTATAATTTTGATATGAATTGTGGTTCATAATTCTTAAGAAGTATTGAAGTGAATTGTAACGCCCCAATTTTCGGGAATTTTGGAAAAAAATCTATAAAATTTAAAATTCTGTGTTTTGCTTGATGGGTGTAGGTTTAATCATGTTGGTGGGCCTCTAGAAGGCCCAAGCTTAGGATAAAACCCAGTAGTTTTAATTAATTTTAATTCTGTAAGAGAAAGGGGTTCTGATAAATTAGGCTTTTAGGAATTATTTGTGAAAAATGGATCACAAGAAAGCTTGTGGTAAAGTGACTAAGTGACGCCACTGGGAAGGATGTTAGTGGCGTGTGGAAGCTTGGAAGGACCCAGGTTCAAGTCACATTGATAGCAAAACAAGGGATTAATTTTTATGAACAGAAAAGGTAGGTAATGGAAATGAAGTGAAAGACTGTTAACAAGAGTTTGAATTGCTCAGGAGATGGAGCAAGGAGGGGATAAGGGACAGAAATTAGGAGCTGATTAGGGAGAGATGTGTTGGCTGAATGTTGGACTCTTGAAGAGCAAGAGGTGGCTGGCCAAGGGATTCTTTAAGGGGGCAAATTCGGCTAGGTTAAGGAGCTAGTATAAATTTGGCACTTAGGGTAGTTGGTGCCGTTTCCTGACTTTTCTCCTCACCTTTTCTTTTCTCCTCTCCTCATTAACCTTTTTCTTTTTCTCCTTTCCTCCATTGCCGAACCTTCCTACCATATTGTTCATCTCCATTTTTCCCTTCAACCATTTCAAAACCTTCATAGCCTTTGGCCATAAAAAGCCGAAATCTTGAAAGCTTGTTTCTTTTTGTGCCGATTCCTTATAACCAAAACCACATCACTATTCTCCATCATTTGAGGCCGATTTACAGCCCTTTAAAAACCCCAAGTTCTGACGACAAGAGCATTGCAAAACCCTCTCATTCTACCTTTCTAAACACAGGTTGTAAAAACCGAAAACCCCACATCCAAAGGGACTTGGCCGAATACTGAGATCCCTGAAGGCTTGACTTTCGTTATCATCTAAGGGCTTAAATCTACTTCGGGGTCGTGTGGGAACTCATTGGAACCTTTGTCTACGGAATCGGTGGTAAGTCTTCCCCAAAACTTAGTCTTCTTTCGTATTTTAGAAAAAAGCCGAAATCTCTGAATGTTAGGGAGGCTATCGATTTAGACTTGTAACTCTTAAGGGACGTGATAACTATTTTATTTTGGTAATAGCGTGATCTAGAGGTGGTTGATCAAGGGCTTGGACAAGTGGAATGATCAGATCTTTGGAGTTAACTATCTCTCTGCATCAAGGTAAGGGCAATAGGGGTTTTAAGCATGTTTGGCCGAATATGGTAAGGGACTTAGTACTTGGTGTCATTTTGGTATGTAGAGTAATATTTCAGTGATTCAATTGTAGGCAGTTCGTGTGTAGATCTCGACAAGGAAATCACAAAACAGGTGTGTAACTTACACCCTTCTGTAGACTGGATCAGCAAAAGCCGAAAAGCTGAAATACCGAAAAGTTGGTATTTTGGGAACTTACGAGTGTGCGAATGCTAGTAAGATGAATGGGTAATAATTCTGGTAAACTGTGATGGTAAGACTGCAAAGTGTACCACTCCGTGCGTTTTGACATTATTATGCTTAATGGGCCAAAAGTTGGTTAATGGGCTAACGAGCCCAAATCGGTAAGTATGTACGGTAAGTGCTCTGATAGTTTGTAATTGGATAGGATATGCATGGGAACCTTAAAAATATCAAATTACTATAATACCCTATGTATGTAAAATTACCATTATACCCCTAGGTGTAAAATGACCTTTATACCCCTAGGGTTAATTATGTCTGAAAAGCATGTTGATGTTATTCTGTATGATGAATGCCATGATCGTATATATGTTGCATGGAGACATGGGTTATATTCTGGAGGAAGCGTCCTGGTGGCTATGCCACAAATTATCTGTTCTGATGGCTCTGCCACATACATACATCTCGTCGTGGCTCGCCACGACTATTCTGTTTCTGGTGACTCTGTCACACTATCTGATCTGGCAGCCTTGCTGCATATTTCTGTGGCATGTAGCGGTTGGGTGGGTCGAGTAGTCTCCCCACATGGTGTAAGACTGGTATGGGGGTGCACATGGTTGGTTTGGGTTGGGTTTTCTACATATACATGTGATATCTATTCTGATCTGTTATGGACCTATGGGCTTTATTCTGATATCTGTTATGGGCTTAAGCCATCTTATTCTGTTGCTGTGGTTTGAACTGATTTAGGCTATGGTTGGGTTACATTACACACTGAGTTTCTCAAAACTCACCCCCTTTATTTTTTCATCCTCGCAGGTAATCCCCAACCATAGTGGGCTTGGAGCTGTGAGGGATTCGGAGTGGCCACATATTTCTGCAAACTGGGTTTCTTCTGGTGAAATAGATCTTCTTTTATTTTCGTTATGATTTTGGGTTTTTAAGTGTAATAAGGCCGCTTAATTATTTTATGGTTTTGCTTTATTATTTTATTTTATTTTAATATGATAAAAATGAATTAGGACATCTATTGAAATGGATTAGCTCTAGGACGCATTTTCAAAGAAAAAAAACACAAAATGATTTCAAAATATCACGATTACAGATAAGGCTTCCACTAAGCAAACATTTTCAAACTTAATCACTTTCTTAAAAATGGACTTAATCAAATGGTTTTCTCAAAATTATATGCGATGTTAGAGTGTGGCAATGGCGGTGTGCATGTCTAGGATTGGATCCGAAGGGAGCTTGGTACTTAAGCAGTCCGACGGGCTCACCTTCTCTTTTCTGGTTTCCTACCTGGTGCACAGCTTCCATTCACTTTGACCTAACTTAAAAGTTTCTTTACAACATCAACTAAGTTTTCTAAACTAAGGAATAAGGAGTGTGTTGAAGGCTTCGATGTGGCACGTCAGATCCGGTCATAACGTCTAGGCCGGGTTTGGACTGTTACATTTAGTGGTATCAGAGTCAAGTTGCAACAACTCGGCAGTGGAATGGGTTTACAGAAACAACGATTTTGAAAAACAAGATTTTTACAAAAACTCAATTTCTGAAAGTTAGAAGGTGGCATTCCGAATCTCTGGCCCAAGTCTGTAAGTAATTCTAAACTTTTCTGAATATATACTCTGAATTATCTGTCTGTATTGAAACCCTTCTAGAAAACTCTAGATGGAATACTGCTGAAACTCTAGAAAAGCTTGCTAAAAGACTGAAACTGTAGCTAGACATTGATTTTACGAAAACCAATTCTGAATTACTGTTTAAATCATAAAACATCTGTAATAATCACTGGAATGCTGAAATGAATGTAAAAAATTTGTAATCAGATAATACGATATGAGTACGTGAGCAGCTCGAGGTAGAGGCCGCGGACGAGGCTGAGGAAGAGCCCGAGCGGGATCTTCATCTTCGGGACATATGCCAGCGGCAAAAGCACTGGTACCATCAGCAACGGAAGTAGAATCACACGATCGTGGTGCCGGGGATGATGCCCTGTCGCAGGCAATGCTTCGAGTTCTGGAAAGGGTTACCGGGGCAAGTTCGGGCAACGGAATTCGGGAATCGATTTCTGAACGACTCCGGGCTAACGGAGCAGAGATTTTTAGGGGCATATCTGGTGTAGCCCCGAATGTGGCGGAATATTGGTTGGAGGCCACAGAACAGATTATGGATGATTTGGACTATTCTGTGGAGCAAAAACTGAAGGGAGCCGTATCGTTGCTGCGGGATGAGGCTTACCAGTGATGGCTCACCGTGAGGGATGGAACCCCAGCTAACAGGGTCACTTGGGAACTGTTTAAAACGGCCTTTAAGGGGAAGTATGTTAGGGCAAGCTATGTGGATGCCCGTAGGAAAGAATTCATGAATCTGGTCCAAGGAGGCAAAACTGTTGCTGAGTACGAGGCTGAGTTTCTGAGGCTGAGTAGGTATGCTGTGGGAATAGTTGCTACGGAGTATGAACATAGCGTTCGCTTTGAGGATGGACTCAGAGATGACCTTAAGGTGCTGATTGCTCCGCAGAGGGAACGTGATTTCACGGTTCTGGTGGAAAAAGCTAAGATCACTGAGGAGGTAAAGCATACTGAGAGGCAGAACCGTGAGAAAGATCGGAACCGTTTCTGGAGGGATTCTGGACCTTCGGGTGGAGCGAACAAGAATGTCAAAAAGGCAAGAGTGGAGGAGCCAGTTAGAGCCATTCCGATGAATGTGGTTAAACCGCCAATCTATAGGGACTGTGGTAAGGTATACCTGGGTGAATGTAGGAAACGTTCTGGTGCTTGTTTCCGATATGGATCTATGGAGCACAGAGTTAAGGACTGTCCTCAGAGAGCTGATCAGGTTCAAGTTGCAGAACAGAGGGTTGTTCAACCAGCGAGAGGTGGACCGCAACCACCGAGAGGACGTGGACAAGGTAGGGGCGAAAATGGGAATGGAAATGGTCGAGGGGCGCCTGGCAGGGGAGCCGAAAATACTGAGGCTCGACAGCCAGCGTTGGTGTATGCAGCTCGTCGTCGGGAGGAGGGCGACGCACCTGATGTCATAACTGGTACGTTTTTGGTTTCTAATATGCCGTATACTGCCTTGGTGGATATTGGATCTACTCATTCTTATGTTGCGTGTGCCATATCTGGGTCATTGGGAGTGCATTCTGAAAAGATAGTGAGTGGAGTATCTGTGCTAAGTCCCTTGGGTCACTCGGTTAGGGTAGACAAGCTGTATAAGGATGTACCCTTGGAAACTCAAGGTAGGATCTTTCCTGGCGATCTAATGGAGTTGCCATTTGGAGAGTTTGATCTCATTCTGGGAATGGACTGGCTTGTTAAGCATAAGGCAACTTTGGACTGTGCCGCTAAGCGAATAGTGCTAAGGACCACGGAAGGTGATGAGGTTATGATGATAGGCGAGCGAAAGGACTATTTGTCTAATGTGATATCGGCCTTGAGGGCTAAAAAGTGGATTCGAAAAGGATATGAGGCCTATTTGGAATTTGTAAGTCAAACAGATAAAGAGGGGCTGACAGTGGATAAAGTTAGAACTGTAAAAGAGTTCCAAGATGTTTTTCCGGAGGAGCTTCCAGGATTGCCTCCAAACTGAGAAGTCGAATTTGGAATCGACCTGTTACCTGGGACAGCGCCAATGTCCATTGCGCCATACAGGATGGCACCGAAAGAGTTGGTAGAGTTAAAGGCGCAAATTCAATAATTGTTGGATAGGGGCTTTATTAGGCCAAGTGTGTCTCCATGGGGAGCACCGGTGCTATTCGTGAAGAAGAAGGATGGGACGATGCGCATGTGCATTGATTATCGTCAGTTGAATAAACTGACGATTAAGAATAAGTACCCTCTGCCAAGGATTGACGATTTGTTCGACTAGCTTCAAGGAGCTTCTGTATTTTCCAAGATCGATCTTCGATCTGGATATCATCAGTTAAGAGTCAAGGAGGCAGATATTCATAAGACAGCATTTAGGACTCGTTATGGTCATTACGAGTTTCTGGTTATGCCATTTGGACTGACAAATGCTCCTGCAGCATTTATAGATCTAATGAATCGTGTGTTTCAACCATTTCTGGATCGGTTCGTGGTCGTCTTTATTGACAATATTCTGGTATATTCTGAGACTGAAGCAAAACATGATGAGCATTTCCGCACTGTGTTGCAAGTGTTAAGGGAAAATGAACTTTATGCGAAGTTCAGCAAGTGTGAGTTCTGGTTGAGGGAGGTAACCTTTTTGGGGTATGTGGTCTCTGCAGAGGGGATTAAAGTAGATCCTCGAAAGATTGAAGCAATTTTGGAATGGAAGCCACCTAGGTCGGTGTTAGAAATTCGAAGTTTCCTAGGGTTGGCAGGTTACTACAGAAGGTTTGTGGAAGGTTTCTCTGTAATGGCAGCACCTCTGACAAAACTCATAAGGAAAGGAGCACCGTTTGTATGGACCGAAAAGTAGCAAGAAGCTTTTGAGAGGTTGAGGAAAGTTCTGACTGAAGCACCTGTGTTAATTCAGCCAGAGTCTGGGAAGGATTTTACTGTGTACAGTGATGCATCACATGTAGATTTGGGTTGTGTGTTGATGCAAGCGGATAAGGTGGCTGCTTATGCGTCTCGACAACTTAAGCCTCACGAAGAGAACTACCCTACTCATGATTTGGAGTTGGCAGCAGTGATTTTCGCGCTTAAGATTTGGAGACACTACTTGTATGGAGAAAGGTGTATCATATACACAGATCATAAGAGTCTTAAGTACTTGTTGACGCAAAAGGAGCTGAATCTTAGGCAAAGGAGATGGATCGAGTTGCTTAAGTATTATGACTGTTCGATCGAGTATCACCCAGGCAAGGCTAATGTGGTAGCTGATGCTCTAAGTCATAGAGTTGTATCTGATCTGAGAGTGATGTTTGCTCGCCTAAGTCTGTATGATGATGGAAGTCTGTTGGCTAAATTGCAAGTAAGGCCGACTTGGGTGGAGCAGATTAAGGAGAAGCAGTTGAAAGATGAGTCTTTGGTCACTCGTTTTCAACAAGTTAAGGAAGGGGGAACTTCTGAGTTTGGGTTAAATGATGAAGGAGTTCTGTGTTTTCGAGGTAGAATTTGTGTTCCGAAGGACTCTAACTTAAGACAGTCAATTTTGAGGGAAGCTCATAGGGGACTGTGTGCCATGCATCCTGGAGGGAATAAATTGTACCATGACTTACGAGAACTGTATTGGTGGCCTGGACTTAAACGAGAGGTAACGGAATTTGTGGGGAAATGTCTGACATGCCAGCAAGTGAAAGCTGAGCATTAATTACCTTCTGGATTATTGCAGCTAGTAAAAATACCACTTTGGAAGTGGGAGAGGGTAACCATGGACTTTGTGAGTGGGCTACCCTTGACAACATCGAAGAAAGACTCGATATGGGTGATTGTGGATAGGTTGACTAAGTCGGCTCATTTCATACCTGTTCGCACCGACTTTTCACTGCAGAAGTTAGCCAAGTTGTATGTGGCAGAAATTGTATGACTTCATGGAGTTCCAGTTTCAGTTATCTCTGATCGAGATCCTAGATTTACATCTCGGTTTTGGCAAAAGTTGCATGAGGCTTTGGGAACGCGGTTGAACTTTAGTACGGCTTTCC
The DNA here is from genome assembly GCA_025698475.1 of Gossypium anomalum. NCBI lineage: Eukaryota > Viridiplantae > Streptophyta > Magnoliopsida > Malvales > Malvaceae > Gossypium > Gossypium anomalum. The sequence goes on from CM046963.1 coordinate 51,336,099, forward strand.
ATCCCCAAACTGATGGTCAGTCGGAAAGAGTTATTTAGATTCTGGAGGATATGTTGAGGGGATGTGTGATTGATTTCCGAGGAAGTTGGGAGGACTACTTGCCTTTGGCAGAGTTTGCATACAACAATAGTTATCAGTCGAGTATTCGAATGGCACCTTATGAAGCACTGTATGGGCGAAGGTGTCGAACACCTAGTTGTTGGACTGAACTGGGGGAGCGACAAGTTCTTGGACCTGAGTTGGTGGCAGATACTGAGGATAAGGTCAAGTTGATTAGAGATCGGTTAAAGGAAGCGTCTGATAGGCAAAAGTCGTATGCAGATCTAAAGCATAAGGAGATCGAGTACTCAGTGGGTGATATGGTCTTCTTGAAGGTTTCACCTTGGAAGAAGATATTAAGGTTTGGTAAGAAGGGCAAGTTGAGTCCGCGGTTCATTAGGCCTTATCGGGTTTTAAAGTGAGTAGGCCCAGTGGCTTATCAATTGGAATTACCTCCAGAGTTAGACAGGATTCACGATGTTTTTCACGTCTCCATGTTAAGGCGTTATCGTTCTGACCCTACTCATTTCGTGCCGGTTGCAGAAATTGAGGTGCGAACTGATTTAACCTTTGAGGAGGAGCCCGTGCAAATATTGGATCGAGACGTTAAGGTTCTGAGGAGGAAATCCGTCCCGTTAGTGAAAGTGCTTTGGCGTAATCATGGCAGAGAGGAAGCTACTTGGGAGCCAGAGGAGGCAATGCAGCAACAATAACCTCATCTGTTCGGATCAGGTAAATTTCGAGGACGAAATTTTTTTAAGGAGGGTAGAGTTGTAACGCCCCAATTTTCGGGAATTTTGGAAAAAAATATGTAAAATTTAAAATTTTGTGTTTTGCTTGATGGGTGTAGGTTTAATCATGTTGGTGGGCCTCTAGAAGGCCCAAGCTTAGGATAAAACCCGGTAGTTTTAGTTAATTTTAATTCTGTAAGAGAAAGGGGTTCTGATAAATTAGGTTTTTAGGAATTATTTGTGAAAAATGGATCACAAGGAAGCTTGTGGTAAAGTGGCTAAGTGACGCCACTGGGAAGGATGTTAGTGGCGTGTGGAAGCTTGGGAGGACCCAGGTTCAAGTCACATTGATAGCAAAACAAGGGATTAATTTTTATGAACAGAAAAGGTAGGTAATGGAAATGAAGTGAAAGACTGTTAACATGAGTTTGAGTTGCTCAGGAGATGGAGCAAGGAGGGGATAAGGGAGAGAAATTAGGTGCTGATTAGGGAGAGATGTGTTGGCTGAATGTTGGACTCTTGAAGAGCAAGAGGTGGCCGGCCAAGGGATTCTTTAAGGGGGCAAATTCGGCTAGGTTAAGGAGCTAGTATAAATTCGGCACTTAGGGCAGTTGGTGCCGTTTCCTGACTTTTCTCCTCTCCTCATTAACCTTTTTCTTTTTCTCCTTTCCTCCATTGCCGAACCTTCCTACCATATTGTTCATCTCTATTTTTCCCTTCAACCATTTCAAAACCTTCATAGCCTTTGGCCATAAAAAGCCGAAATCCTGAAAGCTTGTTTCTTTTTGTGCCGATTCCTTATAACCAAAACCACAACACTGTTCTCCATCATTTGAGGCCAATTCACAGCCCTCTGAAAACCCCAAGTTCTGATGACAAGAGCATTGCAAAACCCTCTCATTCTACCTTTCTAAACACAGGTTGTAAAAACCGAAAACCCCACATTCAAAGGGACTTGGCCGAATACTGAGATCCCTGAAGGCTTGACTTTCGTTATCATCTGAGGGCTTAGATCTACTTCGGGGTCGTGTGGGAACTCATTGGAACCTTTGTCTACAGAATCGGTGGTAAGTCTTCCCCAAAACTTAGTCTTCTTTCGTATTTTAGAAAAAAGCCGAAATCCCTGAATGTTAGGAAGGCTGTCGATTTAGACTTGTAACTCTTAAGGGACGTGATAACTATTTTATTTTGGTAATAGCGTGATCTAGAGGCGGTTGATCAAGGGCTTGGACAAGTGGAACGATCAGATCTTTGGAGTTAACTATCTCTCGGCATCAAGGTAAGGGTAATAGGGGTTTTAAGCATGTTTGGCCGAATATGGTAAGGGACTAAGTACATGGTGTCATTTTGGTATGTAGAGTAATATTTCAGTGATTCAATTGTAGGCAGTTCGTGTGTAGATCTCGATGAGGAAATCACAAAACAGGTGTGTAACTTACACCCTTCTGTAGACTGGATCAGCAAAAGCCGAAAAGCCGAAATACCGAAAAGTCAGTATTTTGGGAACTTACGAGTGTGCGAATGCTCGTAAGATGAATGGGTAATAATTCTGGTAAACTGTGATGGTAAGACTGCAAAGTGCACCACTCCGTGCGTTTTGACATTATTGGGCTTAATGGGCCAAAAGTCGGTTAATGGGCCAACGAGCCCAAATCGGTAAGTATGTACGGTAAGTGTTCTGATAGTTCGTAATTAGATAGGATATGCATGAGAACCCTAAAAGTAGCAAATTACTATAATACCCCTATGTATGTAAAATTACCATTATACCCCTATGTGTAAAATGACCTTTATACCCCTAGGGTTAATTATGTCTGAAAAGCATGTTGATGTTATTCTGTATGATGAATGCCATGATTGTATATATGTTGCATGGGGACATGGGTTATATTATGGAGGAAGCGTCCTGGTGGCTATGCCACAAATTATCTGTTCTGGTGGCTCTGCCACGACTATCTGTTTCTGGTGACTCTGTCACACTATCTGATCTGGCACCCTTGCTGCATATTTCAGTGGCGTGTAGCGGTTGGGTGGGTCGAGTAGTCTCCCCACATGGTGTAAGGCTGGTATGGGGGTGCACATGGTTGGTTTGGGTTGGGTTTTCTGCATATACTTGTGATATCTGTTCTGATCTGTTATGGGCCTATGGGCTTTATTCTGATATCTGTTATGGGCTTAAGCCATCTTACTCTGTTGCTGTGGTTTGAACTGATTTAGGCTATGGTTGGGTTACGTTGCACACTGAGTTTCCCAAAACTCACCCCTTTTATTTTTTCATCCTTGCAGGTAATCCCCAACCATAGTGGGCTTGGAGCTGTGAGGGATTCGGAGTGGCCACATATTTCTGCAAACTGGGTTTCTTCTGGTGAAATGGATCTTCTTTTATTTTCATTATGATTTTGGGTTTTTAAGTGTAATAAGGCCGCTTAATTATTTTATGGTTTTGCTTTATTTTTTTATTATTTTATTTTAATATGATAAAAATGAATTAGGACATCTATTGAAATGGATTAGCTCTAGGACGCGTTTTCAAAAAAAAAAAACACAAAATGATTTCAAAATATCACGATTACAGATAAGGCTTCCGCTAAGCAAACATTTTCAAACTTAATCACTTTCTTAAAAATGGACTTAATCAAATGGTTTTCTCAAAATTATACGCAATGTTAGAGTGTGGCAATGGTGGTGTGCATGTCTAGGATTGGATCCGAAGGGAGCTTGGTACTTAAGCAGTCCGACGGGCTCACCTCCTCTTTTCTGGTTTCCTACCTGGTGCACAGCTTCCATTCACTTTGACCTAACTTGAAAGTTTCTTTACAACATCAACTAAGTTTTCTAAACTAAGGAATAGGAAGTGTGTTGAAGGCTTCGATGTGGCACGTCGGATCCGGTCATAACGTCTAGGCCGGGTTTGGGGTGTTACATGAATGAGTGAATATTTGCTAAGTTTGAATGGTATAATGAATGATATTTGATTAAAGAACTATTAGTAAATGATTGGGCATGAAATAGATGTGCTTAGCATGTGAAAATAGCTCAAAAATGGTCAAAAACCATGTTTTCACACGGCCAAGTCACATGGGCGTGTGCCTAGGCCGTGTGATTTGGCAGAATTTGCCCATGGGCTGGCCCCATGGCCATGTCCCAGGCCACACCGCCATGTTGAGCCCACGGGCAGGCCACACGGACGTGTGCCCCTATCTTCAAGGAAAAATTTTGAAAGTTGCTGGTTTAGTCCCGAATCACCTCTAAAACGTATATTGGGCCCCGTAGGCCCATATTAGGGACTTTATGATGAAGTTTGATGAATATTGATTTGGAATGTAAAGTTTACGACTCGGTTTTGTATAAATGTTAGTGTATAAGTCCGGTAATACCTTGTAGCCCTATTTTGATGACGGCTTGGGGTTAGGGGGTGTTACATAGTAAGTCCGTATAGCGGGAAATAAACTTACCGGTATTATTTATTAACACAAGCACACATAAATACATATTCCATCAATTTTGGGTAAGTTACCTAAACACATACACTTATTCAAACAAGTTAGTCACAAAATCTCATATGAATATCAAGTAGACATAGATGAGCTCATCATATTACAAACTTCCATTAATTTCACCTTTTCACACTTCAATAGTATTTTCCGTTGAACTATTGAAATCTAGATGAATGTTCGGTAATACACATATGTGCAAAAGTACCAATTAGGGTACATAATAAAACGGCACACTCTTGAGCCGTACATTTTACAGTAGGATTACCAGTCTAGGCTAAATTCTATCCGTAGCATATGATCCAAAGAGCTTAATATAGATTACCCGTCTGGGCTAAATCCAATTTATAACCTAAACTCAAGAGGGCTTACATTAGAATTACCCGTTCGGGCTAAATTCTATTTGCAACATATGCACTATTATTCTTAACCCATCGAAATTCAACATTCGACCGGAACTTGATAATTTGCCCCTATTACACAACTTAAGACTATTTCATTAGGTATATATCATCTCACACAAATCAACTCAATCATTCAATTCAATTCAAGCATAATAACATACATTTTTAAGTTATACGAACTTACCTTAAAAATGGTTCGTTTTTTAATTTCAACTAATCCGAAACTTTTTGCTTTCCTCGATCTAGTTCCGTAGTTGGTCTTTCTGGATCTATATGGATAAAATTAACTATTAATCTATCACATTTCATACACATTTGCAATCTATTGCATACTAGGCAAAATTACCACTTTGTCCTTATCTTTTTCAAAAATTCTGATTTTGTCCCTAGACTCGGATAATGAAATTCATAAAATTTAACCCTTTTTTCAAGCCTAGCCGAAATTTATAGACAACATTTACAGCACACATTTTTCACAAATTTCAAAATTTTGCATGGGTTTTTACCATTTTTCATTTTAGTCCCTAAATCAAGTTTTCATAAAAAAATTACTTTGTAAAGTTGTTTTTCTATGAATAACTTTTCATTTTCTACCATAAATTTCTAATTTTCAGCATATTCATCCATGACCCAAATTTCATACCTTGATAACATTTCAAATTAATCCCCTTAAATAGAGAGATTAGACTATCCCGATTTCAAAAATATAAAAAAACATCAAAAACTAAACTTGATTTCATATATTTTTAAGCTTGGTAAGTTTTCTTCCTCTCCCTTAGGGTTTCCTTAGAAATTTTGGGGAAGATGATATGAAATTAGATGAATATTTCTTTTTTTTTAATTTCCATCTTTTAATTTTAGTGATTTCTAATTTAGTCCCTTGCCTTTTTTCTAATTTTTCCATGCATGAGTCATTAAAATATCTACTAACTACTCTTCAATGGTCTAATTACCATATAAAGACCTTAAGTTTTGAATTCTATAGCTATTTGATACCTATAGCTACTAGAATCCAACTTTTGCATTTTATGCAATTTAGTCCTTTACCTAATTAACCACACAATCGATAAAATTTCCGTATCAAAATTTTCATATGACCTTCCTATCATGATGCCAACCATAAAATAAAATAAAATTATTTTTATTTTTAACTCGAATTTGTGGTCCCGAAACCACTGTTCTGACCTCACCGAAATTGAGCTGTTACATTATCTCTAGTTGCTAAATTTGAGCCTTACATTGCCCTTCTTAATGGACCTCTATGTTTGAAACCTTTAACCGAAATTGAGTTCAAAAATCAACCCTTCGTAGGCCTTGAACTTTGTAACACACTATTGAATGGACATCAGACCATGGACACCAAGGGTTAGGTAGGAACATTACAGAGGTTTCTCACCAAAGTGTACTCGAGTGATTAGTGAAGAGGGATTGAATTAACTTTTATTTGATTCTTGCTAGAAATCGTGCTTAAAAAGAAAATGGAAGTTTGAAAGTGAGAATCAAAAGCATTGTGAGAGAAAAGAATAAATAAATATAAAGATGCTCAAAATAAAAAAATAAAAAAGAAGAATAAAAGAGCATAAAATAGTCTCGAAATCATAGTGCACAAAACCGAGCTAATATCAATCATCCTTTTCCATATTTTTGGAGAAATAAGAAAAGTGAGAGAAGGAGAAATAAGAAATGTGAGAGAAGGAGAAATAATGTGGTGAGATGTAACGATCACATTTAGGGAGAATTGGAAACAATGTCATGTGCTATACTATTCATAATGCTTGAATCGCTTTGAGATAGACTTTCTTTGAATCTGTACCAACCTTAGCCTCAAAACGTTTGAAGCCTAAAAGACCTTTGGGACCCGCATAAATCACCGACGCATAATTTGTATATAGCTTGCATTTGTTAGAACAAACATGAACAATTCTTTCTAAATATCTATAACAGATCTGTATAATTTATTTTGACAGATAAAATTTGTACATATGTTCATTTACATTGCCTCTATCTCTATTGACACTTTAACTTCTTGAACTAATAATGTTTACATTAGGAGTAAGTAAATTAGCTAGATATCATTCTTAAATTGTATGTGAAGTAATTCTTGTATAAATTTGATATTGTATTGCTATATAACTTAATTACCTAATTTAGTCCAAGGGTCATCTTTTTGCATGTTTTGTGTGTTTGCTTAAGGACAAGCAAAGACTTGAGTATGAGTGAGTTGATCTACTACAAATAAACATGCCAAATTAGGCTTTTCTGACACACTTTGGGAGCTTTTTCTCGAGCAAAATAGAGATTTTAGCATAGTTTTTCATTATATTCGTTATTTCATATTTTCAAGTAATAAGTGAAAATGTCTCAAATTTGTCCCCCTTTTTTTACCCAAATTGGCTGATAGTGCCATTGAGAGGTCTAACGGAGTGCTCTAGGGATGTGTCGAAGGTTGAAAATAAGCGAAAATGGTGTCTAGGGCAAGGTTATCGTGATATCCAACCTCTGGAATCACGACACCTCCAACAATGTAAAGGATCAAGGATTCCTTTCAATGGTATCGAGATATCCCCTTGGGTATCACAATATCCACTTTCTAAGAAGACCCCAAGTTTTAAACCTACTCGAGATATTGCGATAACCTCTCCTGGGTATCGCGACATCACCTTCGTTAAGGGGACAAACTTGGACAAAAAGGGCAGCCTTTGCCTACCCGGCCCACTAATCAAACAAGGCCCGTGTAGAGGTATTTTTGGCATCAAAAAGTCATTAGAATACACTTCAAAACAACCAAAAATTGTTGAGGAGGAGAGACACACACATTAGCTTAGTTTTAGGTTTAGTTTTCTCTGCACGTTTCTAGGGTTTTTATTTTTCTTTTCTTGTATGTAACACCCCAAACCCCTATCCGACGCCAGAATAGGGTTACGGAGCATTACCAAAATTATCACATAAACATCATACATTTCATGTTCATTTCTCATATCCAAACAAAAGTCATTCAAATCCAATCATATAGTCCCTAACACGAGCCCTCGAAGCCCAAAACAAGCATTAGAAGTGGTTCGGGACTAAACCGAGAACTTAAGAGATTTTTAAAAAAAATGGAAAATTTTCAAAGTGCAGGGGACACACGCCCGTGTGGCCAGACCGTGTGTGTCACATGGCCAAGAGACACACCCGTGTCATAGGCCATGTGGACATTTGAAATAGGATTACATGGCTATGTCCCAACCCATGTCTGACCCCGTGTAACTCACTGACTTGGGTCACACGGCCAGATCACACGCCCATGTGCCAGGCCATGTACCTTTTGAAATGGCCTCGCACACCCGTGTTCCAGGCCGTGTGCTAGGCCGCGTGAAAACTAAAGGGTATACTGACTTGTGCCACGAGGCCAAGCCACACACCCGTGTGCTAGGCTGTGTGAAGCTACTGACTTGTTTTCTAAATAAGTATCAGGGGACACACGGCCGTGTCACCTGGCCGTGTGTCACACACGGCTGAGATACACACCCGTGTCTTTGCCTGTGTAGACAAAAATAGTTCATTTTCCAAACCTTATTTCTCACCCAATATGGTACCAACCTATACATACCAAATAGCATATGACCATATCATTAATAGGCATTCAAACCAATCACAACTAAGTCTATATCATGTAATTCCATTACCAACAATCCTAAGTTCTTAGGTATCTCAAATGATCATTTCAAAACATGCCAAAATCACCTCCAAAAACTACCTAAATGGTCAATTACATATATGCACTATCTTGCCTAAATAGAACATGCATACTATTTATCATGTTCACCTATTAGGTATCAACCTACCAATACACAATCGAAGTATTCCCATGACAATCATAAATCATACAAGATGAGACTAGCCACACATATATAAAGATACCAACATATACCAAATCAAGCCACATTAAATGACTAGTTACATAACAAAACATATAGGCTTCCAATAGCCAAATGACCTATACATGCCATAAAACCAAAATACATAAAGTCCAAATGTACCAAAAGGAGAGTTTGATAGTGCGATGCAATCTCCGACAACTTCCAAGCCGAGTGAGCTTCCGAATCTCTATAAAACACGAAAAATTAAAAAGAGTAAGCAATTAAGCTTAGTAAATTCGTATAACATAAAATTTAGCTTACCATTTAATCACAATTTAAATAATTAAACATAGCATAAAGCAACTCATTTTGATCCACAAGTCTAACACATATTCATTGATAAAGTTAGACATATAATCACAAATCTCATAGATTCAATTCTTATATGATTCACGTACATATATGTACTGGTTCATATTGAATTCAAATACTCTTGTAACTTCACTGTGCCTGTTGAACTATTTGAAATAATATCGGATACTCAGGTATCTCGCACACTAAGTGCCAATACATGGTCGAAACCATCTCTATCTCATATCTTATATAGATGCTCATTCTCGAGCTATCACTAGGTCTGTTCACACAAGCTGACGGCCAATACGTAGTCACACAGTGTTGCTCACACAAGCTGATGAGTAACCGCAACATATTCCAGAAAAGTCAGTCACCGGTAGAACGTACGAACCAGCACCCAAAACACAGTAACCCCTAATGACATGTCCTTTGTATCCTATCCATTCCTAAGGTTCAAACCGGGATTTCATACATCACAAAATCTTCATCCATGAAGTCGTATTTATCAAGAATGCAATAATAAAGTATTTAAAACACAATTACTTTAATGCTTATTAACATACGAACTTACCTCGAACTCATATGAAGGAAAAATAATCGTTCAGTCTAAAACTTTATCTTTTCCCCGATCTAATTTCGTACGTTGTTTTTCTTGATCTATATAATCAAATTTAATTATTTTAATTCATATTTTATTCAATTCAATCCAAATTCATAATTTAGCAAAATTACTATTTTGCCCCTAGACTTTTAACTTATTTATAATTTAGTCCCTAGCTCATAACAATGCAAATTCATGCAATTTGGTACATACCCATGCTAGCCAAATTTCATCTAACCCTTAGTAGCTCATACATTTCATCATTTCACACATTTATCACATAATTTTCACATTTTATCAATTTAATCCTTATTTAACATTTTCAACCAAAATCACTTTACAAAACTTGTTTATCTAACAACAACTATTTATTTTCTACCATCAAACATCAAAACACATACACATTCATCAATGGTGAAAACCTAATACTTTAACAGCTTCACAAATTAGTCCATCAGCTAGCTAGATTAAGCTGCAACGACTCCAAAAACATAGAAATCATTAAAAACCTAGCAAAATTGCACTTACATGCAAGGGAATAGCTTGACTGAACCTAAACTCTCCTCAATGGTGATTTTTGGTTGAACTTAGATGAAATTGAAAAAGATGATACCTTTGTTTTAGTTAATTTTTATCATTATTTACTAATTTACCTTTATAACCTTTTGAAACATTAAAAATTTCACTTATACCAAGCCAAAATCTTCCAATAACTCATTTATGGGATAACTACCATATAAGGACCTTCACTTTAAAGTTCTATAGCTATTACACACCTTTAGCTATTAGAACACAACTTTTGCACTTTACGCGATTTAGTCCTTTTTATCAAATTAACCATGCAAACACTAAAATTTCTTAACGAAATTTTTATACAATCATACTATCATGTTGTAGACCTCAAAATAATAATAAAATAATTATTTCTACTTTAGATTTGTCATTCCAAAACCACTGTTCTGATTTCACTGAAAACGGACTGTTACATTGTACCTTAGATTAGAGTTTATTTTTCTACATTTACTTCATGTTCTTGTTGTTCTTTATGTTAGTTAAGTTAGTTAACACTATGGCTAAGGTTTATTTACATTTCTACCACTTTTACTTTGCTTTTAAGACTCTTTAAGCTGTAGTTTTATGTATTTCAGTTTCTTTTATTTTAAATCTGTTAAAGCTTATTCCTTTTATGTTTCTTGCTTTAGATTTTCTTGTTGAATGTTGTTGGTTTCATGTTATTTAAGTTTTCTTGCATAAAAATCGTAACTTTCATCTTTTTGTTAGACTTTCTTTTTATTACTGTCTTGTTTTCCATGTTTATGTATATTTTCTTTACTTTAAGCATGTGCAGCTAAATCTTTAAGGAGGTTGGTTAATAGAGATAGGGATAAACTAAAATCTTTGGACAAAGGGCTAAACCATAACAAATTGGACTGATTTGAATAGAACTAAGAACTTAGGTAATGACGCCTCAATGGGAATATCGAGATAAAGTGAGACTGAAAGGTAATCTTATTGCACACCCATTCATTAGTCACAAATTAACAGATGAGATCGGAAGATAAATCTAATCTAATTCATCTAAGTCGGTAAAATTGAGATCGGAAGATAAAATGGAGCCACTTGGTAATTTACATGATTCATGTCCTTAGTCTGAGATATGGTGAACCACATCGAAGTCAACCAACCCCCATTAGTTATTTGCTGGATAGTCCCTTTAGTTTTACATTTCTTGCACTTTAGTCCCTCCTAGCATACACATTCTCACAGTAGAACCTGAAACATGAACAAATCATTTGTAAGTCCTTACAAACTTAGTGAGTTTTAATATAGAATTCCTTGGAGTCTTTCTAGTTGAATTTCTCATCTTAAAATTTGGGATTACCACTGTCTTTGGCGGATTCATTCAAAATAATGGATATATACCTATATGCCAACTTCTATACTTAACATATCACTCTCACTTCACTCCTTGACTAATTCCAAATCTTATCATTTGATATAGAGTTTAATCCATCTTAGAACACAAGTTACTTCTCAAAAGAAAATATATACATAACCCACTTTCATCAGATTTCATCTTCAAACAAACACTTCACATTTTTTCAAAATGATTATTCTTTGGCGAATAATTACAAATTGGCGAAGTTCCATACTAGGTTTAACAATTGTCAAACCACCAATCAGATCGTATCCTAAATCAAACCCAAAACAAACTCATACTAACGTTCTAGATCATTCGGAAGAATTCTGTACATCCATATTACATAACATAAGAACGCCCAAATTGACAAATAGTTCAGATTCCAAATAACCCCAGAACAAGATATGATAATAGTTATATTTGGTGAATACTAGATATGTAACACCCCTTACCCGTACTCGACGCTGGAATAGGGTACGAGGCATTACTGGACTTATACACAAGCAATCGCACAAAACGAAGATGTAAATTTCCATCCAAATTTAAAACTTTTAACAAACAATCATAACGTCCCTAAAATGAGCCTACGAGGCCCAAAACATACATTGGACGCGGTTCGGGACTAAACCAAGAACTTTAGAAAACTTCACTACACTTAGAAAATTTTTCATGTTTTTAAGAGCTACACGCCCATGTGGCTTTGAACACGCCTGTATGGGCAAGCTGTGTAGTTACACGCGCCTGCGTCCTTAACCCGTGTAACTCTCTGTTTTCCACCCAAGAACAAATTAAAGACACACGGCCAAATCACACACCCGTGTGCTAGCCCGTGTGGTCAACTTAAAAATTATGATTTTTCATAAAATAGGTGCAGACTTCACACGCCCAGGGCACACGCCCGTGCCTGAGGCCGTGTCATCCACACGGCTGAAACAAACGCCCGTGTCTCTGCCCGTGTGCTCAATTCTGAGCATTCTATTTTGTAACAATTAAGATGCAGGGGACACATACACACGCCCATGGGGCAAGCCGTGCACGGCCTAGAAACACGCCCATGTGTCTACCCGTGTGGACAAAAACAAGGCTATTTACCAAGCAATTTTGTCATCCTTTTATGCACACACCTACACAACAAAAAATAACACCAATCTAAGCAATTACATTCAAAAAATTCAGCCACAATCAAGACATCCACACATCATTCACATGCTACCATTTACCACATACAATCATCACAAACTTATCAATTTAAACCATGCAAATTTCCACATCCATGAAAACATCATCATAAGAATATATACTTGAACCAATATTAGCCAATTTCAATGGCCATTTACAAAATGAATTATCAACCAATATAGGCTAACACATTAGGCCAATTCAATTATGACACATAATAAAATAACCAAGTCCTTATACATGCCATAACTCAGAATGTCAAATTCATTGGTGCCCAAAATAATCAGTTAATAGTGTGAGTGGATCTCTAACAATCTCCGATCCTCAAGCTAGCTTGGTAACACTATAAGACAAGGGAAAGAAAAAGGGAGTAAACTATATAGCTTAGTAAGTTCCCATGCAAATAATAAGCGTCATAAACCAACATTTAACATACAATTAACATGATGATAATTGGCATAAATATTATTAAGATCTTAACATCATAACTTACTCAATCATAACCTTTCCAAAGGTTCATCACATAACCAGCTCATCGCGTATGAGTTTTTCATACATACCTGAGTTATCTTGAATTGGATTTACCCACAATTCACCTTTGACATACTCATTAAATTACTCGTTGAACCACTTGGAATACTAAAGGATACTCGGGAGTTCTGTACATACAGTACCATACCAATGCCATATCCTAGATATGGTCTTACATGGGATCTCGTATCAATGCCAATTGTAACACCCCAAACTCGGTCTGGACGTTATAGCCGAATCTGGCGATGTCACATTGAAGTATTTTTCGTAACGAGTGATCTCGTTTAAAAAGCCCAATCTTTATTTAGCCTCTTTGTGTGATCGAAAAGATGATTTTAAAACTTGCGTCATTATCAAAAAGTATTTACTTTAAAACGTTATTAATTTCAAAATATCGTTTATAGCGAAAGCTTTTTAAAATCGTTTACGTATTGTGGTATTTTTGAAAAACATTTATCCTTTTGAAAGCCCGCATCTTTCTCCTACTACAAGCAGTATTAAAGCAAAAGAAATATAAATCCCCAAATTAAGGATAAAGTTTAGAGAGGCCTTATTACTTAAAAATACCCAAATTAAACTACTTATAAATTAAAAGATAAATACGGAAGCATAAGCTGTTGTGTGGCCACCTTCGAGTCCCTCGCAGCACTGATTTGCCTAAGGATTACCTACACAGATAAACAAAAGGGTGAGTTTACGAAAACTCAGTGTGTAATCCCTTAATGAACAGACAGTCAAACATACAGTAAGCAAATACAGTCTAGGCCTAAACCCATATCAGTAAAAGTGACGATATCAGTTTGGGCTTTAGCCCATCTCAATACAAAAACAGTCATGTGTTTAGCCTTGGCCCATTGTAGTAATAGTTTAACACAGTATATAAGTCCTACCCATCTAGTCTCTACACTCTAACTCCTCTAACCCTACACTCCATGTGGGGATATAATTAACCCACCCATCCCTACACTCTAAAATTAGCACCAGTTGTGGCACTAAACAGTAATATGCAGCTGGGCTGCCAGTAATTTAGGCTCGAAGCCTTTCAGTACACTTTCTCCGATCAGTATAAACCCATCCCCATGCAATGCGTCATACAATCATGTCATGTCATATCATAGAATCATACATGTATCCATTACAGTTTAAATAGCATGCTAAAATACGGTCATACACGTACATATATATATACTTCACATAGGGGCAAAATAGTCATCTTACCATATAAGGGCAAAATAGCCATTTTATCATATAGGGGGTCTAGGTTCACTTATCGACCAAACGGTAGGTCCACAGTCGTCTCGGGAAACCCGTGCAACCTTAATAGTCAAGCAGTAAAAATGGGCCCACAGTCCATATTGCGAGCCCATGTGGGCCCACACATTCACGTGGCCCACAAAGCCCAAAAATGACCCTGGTTGTGTAGACTACACAGCCTGGCCTAATGTTCTCCACACATCCATGTGGTTTACCCGTGTGAGGCCTACAGGCCCGTGGAGCCCACACAACCCGTTTCTGCTTAAAATGGCCCAAAACGGCTTAAGGCCATGAAACCGCTCATGGTGGCCTCTACGATCTAACGCCCACGTTTATGTGTTCAGATTACCACACGAGCGAGCACACGCCCGTGTGGCCTCAATGGTCACAATTTTCTGCTTTTACCGAAGTACGATTCGGGTATTGTTTACACACCTATATCAACTACGGCTTGTAAGCACTTCAGAAGAATCCCGAACCTACAGATTGATCAATACACACCCCATTAATCACCTTAATGGTCAAAATAAAACCAACCCAACAACTTACTCACTTTACGAGCGATCGAAACATACTCTTAACGTCCCAACTCTATTTGCTTACGAAGAGGTATGGGGAGGGTCTCAATCCACTTGATTTGCTCCTGAAAACAAAGTGTAGTCACTAACGAAAACACAAGAAATATAAAGAAACGATTTATCCCCAAGCAACGACTACCCCAAATCATTATAACCTACCTTTCACTTACCGACGTATAACCAGTGGAGGAGGAACGTACTCTTTTTCTTGAATAATAAAAAAAGATGCACTAAGATGAGAAAGATTCAATGGCCAAATTGGCAACAGCAGAGAAAAGGGAGAAAAGAACAGTAGGGATAAAGGAAAGCGCCAGAAAGGGAGAGCATAAAGTCGAAATTCGGCTAAGAGAGCAAAAAAGGTGCATGCGGCAGTAAAATTGGAAAAGAAGAAAAGAACCTATGCCAAAGCACTGATTTTAGGAGAGTAAGAGGAGAGTCATGGAAACACATGGGAAAAAAGAATGTAGAAATTGCAGAGAAAAACAAAAAGTAGAAAAAGAAAACTCAAAGAATGAGTTGAGTAGCCGAATTTGCTACCACCTATTTCGGTTACCTTTAAACTCTCTCCCATCCTTATTTTTCTCCCCAAAATCCTCAACCCACTCCCTAAAAATCGTCCACCCCCTTTATCATCCACTAATTCCAAATTCCAAACTAACTCTTCAGTATTTCGGTCAAGCCACAACACCTCTACAGTATCAGCAGCAAAACAAAACACTTCCTTGTGCCAAGCAGGACTCGAACCTCAGTCCTTTGGCATAGATAACATGCCACTTACCCCCTAGACCAACAAGCCCTTTTTGTCATAAAATACCCACATTTATTTAAGAAGCCTACTTACTAGAGACAATGTTTTATTCCTTTAAAAACAAAACTTTTGCGCAAGCCAAGGCTTGAACCCAAGACTTCTCAGACTCTTCCCAGGACACTTAATCACTGAAGCAAACATGCGTTTGTGTCACTTTCTTGCACAACTAAATATTTATGTGCAGCCACCTAACTGTTTCCATGCTCAAGACCTAATACTTCTAGGCCCAAAATTCAGGGCATTACACCAATAGCCCAGCTATGGCCTTACACGAAGTCTCATATCGATGCCATATCCTAGATATGGTCTTACACGAAGTCTCATATAGATGTCATACCCCAAATATGGTCTTACACATAGTCTTAGTAACCCTAATGTCATGACATTTGTATCCTATCTATTCCTAAGGTTCAACTGGGATTTAACTCTTGTAGTAACTTTTTCGAACACACTCAATGCTTAATCATAATTCATACAATAGTAAATTATTTAAAACATAATTAAAACAATGCATTATTTACATAAGAACTTACCTCGGTACAAAAATAGTAGAAATGAGACCTAATCGCCAAACACTTTATTTTTCCCCCAATATAGGTTTGAACCTCGTTTCTCTTGATCTATAGTAGCAAGTTTTACTCATTTATTAT
Organism: Gossypium anomalum; assembly: GCA_025698475.1. Lineage (NCBI taxonomy): Eukaryota > Viridiplantae > Streptophyta > Magnoliopsida > Malvales > Malvaceae > Gossypium > Gossypium anomalum. The sequence goes on from CM046963.1 coordinate 51,352,485, forward strand.
TCACATTACTCAATTCAGTTCAAAAATCATTTTATGGCAAATTATATTTTTGCCCCTAAACTTTGACATTTTTACACTTTGGTCCCTAGGCTCGTAAATTGAAATAGATTTAACTTTTTCAATTCCCAAGCCTAGCTGAACCTCTTTTATGCTTATAACAGCCCATATTTTTCATTTAATCACACTTTTACACACATTTTATAACTTTTTTACAAATTGGTCCTTTTGACATTTTCATCAAAAATCACCTAGCAAAAGTTGTTTATCATACACCAAACACACATTTTCTACCATTAGACACCAAAATACACACATATCTAACATGGGTCAAACCTTAAACCTTAATCATTTCTCAAATTAATGGTAGAAATAGATAGATCGAGTGATAACGACTTCAAAAATGTAAAGAGCATTAAAAACTGGGTAAGAACGGACTTACAATCAAGCTTGAAAGTGTCCAAACCCTAGCTATGGCTTCCCTTCTAAATTTCAGCACAAGCAAGAAGAAGATGGACAAGATTTTCGCTTGATTTTTACTTTTTAATTCATTTAATTTCTAAATGACCAAAATGCCCTTTTCTTAAAACATTAAAATTCTCTTACCTCATGTCTATTTTTGTCCAACTTTAAGTAAAATGGTCTAATTACCATCTAAGGACCTTCAATTTAAAATTTCATAACAATATGACACCTTTAGCATATAGAACTCAAATTTACTCCTTTTGACCAAATTGAGTGCCCAAACGTCAAAATTTTTGAATGAAATTTTCACGGAATCATTTCATAAAACTGTAGACCATGAAAATATAATAAAAACAATTTTCACTTCATCGGATTCATGGTCCTTAAACCACTTGTAACATCCCGAAATAGGGCCTAAACGGAACAGTGGTTGCGAAACCACAAATCCGAGATAGAAAAATTTATTTTATTATTATTTTGAGGTCTATGATATGTTTGCATGATTGTGTGAAAAGTTCGTGAAGAAATTCTATGCATAAAGTACTTAATTTGAAATTAGGGACTAAATTGAATAAATTGCAAAACTTGTGTTCTAGAAGTATTTTGCATAAAATTGAATTAGAATATTAATTAGGAGGTCTTAAATAGCAATTTGACCAATTTTAAGTTCATGGACAAAATTAGGACATGGAAGGAATTTTTGAAAGTTTAGTAGTAAGGGCATTTTGGTCATTTAGGGGTAAAATGAATTAAAATACAAAATTAAAAGCCAATTTTGCTCATCTTCTTCAGGGAGGCCGAAATTAGCATGGGGGAAGCCATGGCTAGGGTTTTCAAGCTTTCCAAGCTCAATAGTAAGTGATTCCAAGCCCGTTTTTAATGTTCTTTACGTTTTGAGTCCCTTGAGCTCGCTAAAGCTTATGCTAGCAATAATTTAAGTTAGGGTTCATATTTGGAAAAATACCCATAGGTGAAATTTGTGTATTTTGGTGTTTTATGATAGAATATGAGGTTTTAAATTATGTTAGACAATTTGCACTACTCGGTTTTAAGCAAAAACGAGTAAAAGGACTTAATGGGTAAAAATACCTAATAGTCATAAGTGCTTGTTAGAGTATGAATTTGATGCTGCCATAGAAGGGAAAATGACCAGCATGTCATGAAACATAAGAAAATAGGCTGAAGTTTAATTTACGAGCTTTGGGGCAAAAGTGTAAATATGCAAAAGTTTAGGGGCAAAATTGTAATTTTGCCAAAATATGATTTTGAGTAAATTTGAATAATGTGAGTCCTAATTAGACTATATTTTAAATGATAGAGCAAGGAAAACTGAAATTCGGGCTAAAATGGAGAAAATACCAAGTTGTGGACGAAATGGTAAAAGTAGCTATTTTTGCATACGAGGTAAGTTTACAGTAAATAAATGCAATGTTATTTTATTTTACATTATTATTGTTAATTTCAGAATTTATATACTTATTTTATGAGGATATTTAAAGTCGAATTAAAAGAAGAAGTATGAGAGAAAAACATTAGGAAGCCCCGTTTGAACCTTAGGAATATTAGGATATTGGGTTGTTGACAGATGAAATGAGCCATGTAAGTCCATATCAGTTATATGGCTTTGGAGACAGGAATGAGCCATGTAAGCCCATATTATATATATATGGCATTGGAGACAGAATAATTCATGTAAGTCCATGTCGAAGACATGGCATTGGCGAGATATTGATAGACAGAGAACGACCCAAAGTATCCTTAGTATTCCGAGTGGTTCAATGGGTCATTGTACACGTTAAATAACAGTGAATTATCAGCAAAAGGGAAGGTAGATTATATTTATGAATAGTGAAAGGTCGGTAAGAAAGAAGGTATGTGAGTAAAGAAGAAGGTAGAAAATGAGAAGTAAAGAAAGTTTATGAGGCTAGGTGACATTATGTATAATTCTTCATTATGTTGAATGTTGTAATTTATTTGCTTGTAAGTTTACTAAGCCTAGTGCTTACTCTCTTTATTTTCTTTTTCTTATAGTTTTTATCAAGCCCACTGGGATCAAAGGAAACGTCGGAGGCCGATCACACTATCCAAGAAATAACTCGGTATAATTAGACGTTTTGTTTTGTGTATGGCATGTATAGAAACTTAGCTATCTTTAGTATAATATGAACAATGAATGATGTGTAAATGCTTGCTAGAGACTAGCTAATAAAAATGGCCGATGATATGCATGTTTATTAATATGTATGATTGAATGGTGGTTATCACATGAAAATTATGAAAAATGTGAAAGTAACCTAAAAACAGATTCAAATAATAGAAATGACGTGATTTTGAAAAATCACTAAAAATTGTGTAAACATATTTTTAAGATGAATAATATATGAAATTAAAGCTTATTATGTCTATTTTCTTATGGAATAAGCAAAACAGGTAAAGGTATTATATTTTATGAGATATCTGAGTTTTAGTGAAACAGGGTCAGAACAATTTCTAGATCCCCTGTTTCAACTTTGGAAATTCACCATAAATTGTACAAAAATAATTAGGTGGTGTAATTTATATGGTTAGAATCCTTATTGAATCTAGTTTTAATAAAAACAAACGGTATAGTTGTATTAATTTTTTATAGGGAGAAAAGTGGTTCGTAGTAAGTAGAGGTCAATACAGTCAACTTCTGAAACAGGGGTAACTTTAACTAATAAACTGTACTAATTGGCTAAGTCAAAAATTCTAGAAAAAAATTAGCAGATAGATATGTGAGTCTAGTTTCAGAAAAAATTTACGGATCTTAATTTCGAGTTTTGAAACTCGAGAAATGAATTTTTAAGCAGCTATGACGCAGAAAAATAGTTTATTCCAAAAATTAAAATAAGTGGTTTAGAGTTGTTTAAAAGGTAAGATAAGTTTAGTAACACCTCAAGCTTGACTTCGGTGACGGTTTCGAGCGTGGGGGCGTTACATTTATTGGTATCAGAGCAGGTTTAGTCGGTTCTCGGAACAATTAGTGTGAGTAAATGTCTAGCTATACATGCCATACCTGTATTTTGATAGTGTGACGACTCGACGATTTTTAAATATTTTGTTTTATTGTAATGGATCCCTAGCGAGCTGGTGATGATGATGTAGAAAGTAATGCGCGCTGCTCCATGGAAGGGGTAGCGCCATCCGAGAATAGGCCGATGAATGATTAATCAGGAGGAGTGACTCGAGAAGCTCTCTTCCAAGCTTTGAATAATTGGTTTGCCGAGTTCGTTAAATGCACGAATCTGGTAGTTAGACCTCCACCCCTCATGACTCTCGGGCTACCCATGTAGCTCAATCTTCCCTGATCCACAGTACAATGATAAGAGAAAAGCCACCAGTTGATAGAATCGGGAAACAAGGGGCAGAAGAGTTCCGAGCAACAAAACATGATGATGCAGAAAGAGCAAAATTTTGGTTAGAAAATACTATCAGAGTCTTTGATGAATTATCTTGTACACCCGAGGAATGTATGAAATGTGTAATATCACTTCTTAGAGACTCAGCCTACTACTAGTGGAAGACACTTGTATCAGTTGTACCAAAGGAGAGGATCACTTGGGATTTCTTTCAGGAGGAATTTCGTAAAAAGTACATCAGTCAGGGGTTTATTGACTAGAAGAGAAAGGAATTCCTGGAATTGAAACAAGGGAGCTACTGTGTTCTCCAAGATAGATTTGAGATCCGGATACTATCAGTTGCGAGTTAAAGAGTCAGATGTCCTGAAGACTGTTTTCCGGACTAGGTGAAGGTATTAAGGTTGATCCGAGCAAGATTTCAGCCATTGTTGATTGGAAGCCTCCTAGAAATGTATCGAGAAGTTAGAAGTTTTCTTGGTCTTACCAGGATATTGTAGAGGATTTTCCATGATAGCTACCCGTTGACAAGATTTTCTGCGAAAGGATATCAAGTTTGAATGGTGAGAAGTGTCAACAGAGTTTTGACAAGTTAAAAGTATCGTTGACTAAAGCTCTGTTTTAGTACAACCGAACAGTGTAAGGAGTTTGTGATTTAAAGTGATGCGTCCATGAATGGACTTGGTTGTGTACTTATGCGGGAAGGGAAGGTAATTGCTTATGCTTCTAGACAGCTAAAGCCACATGAGAAGAACTATCCGACACATGATTTAGAGTTAGTTGCCATTATTTTTGCGTTGAAGATTTGGAGACATCATTTATGCGGTGAGAAGTGCCACATATTCACCGATCACAAAAGTTTGAAATTGAAGCAAAGAAGATGGCTAGAGTTGATTAAAGATTATGAGCTAGTGATTGATTATCACCCAGGTATGTGTACCAGAAGAATGATGAGCTTATTGAAAGATCTTACACAGGAAGCACATAGTAGTTTTTTTATCTATTCATCCAGGTAGTACAAAGATGTATAATGATTTGAAGAAAATGTCTTGGTGGGTAGGAATAAAAGGGACATTTCAGAGTTTGTTTCTAGATGTTTGATCTCACACAGAGTAAAGGCCGAACATCGGGTACCTTGAGTTTATTATAAGCTGTGCTAGTCCCCGAGTGGAAATGAAATCGAGTTATTATAGATTTTGTGACAGGATTGCCATTTACACCGAGAAAGAAAGATGCAGTATGGGTTGTGATTGATAAGTTAACGAAGTCGGCTCATTTTATCCCAGTTCGTATGGATTTTTCACTTGACAAGTTGGCCGAGTTGTATATTTGAGAGATAGTCAGACTACATGGGGTAGACGAAGCTACATGGGAACTCGAAGAGGCTATGTGAAAACAAGACCCAAATCTTTCACAGGTAAGATTTTGGGGACGAAAATCCTAAAGGGGGAGAAATGTAACATCCCGAAATAGGGCCTAAACGGAACAGTGGTTGCGAAACCATAAATCCGAGGTAGAAAAATTTATTTTATTATTATTTTGAGGTCTATGATATGTTTGCATGATTGTGTGAAAAGTTCGTGAAGAAATTCTATGCATAAAGTACTTAATTTGAAATTAGGGACTAAATTGAATAAATTGCAAAACTTGTGTTCTAGAAGTATTTTGCATAAAATTGAATTAGAATATTAATTAGGAGGTCTTAAATAGCAATTTGACCAATTTTAAGTTCATGGACAAAATTAGGACATGGAAGGAATTTTGAAAGTTTAGTAGTAAGGGCATTTTGGTCATTTAGGGTAAAATGAATTAAAATACAAAATTAAAAGCCAATTTTGCTCATCTTCTTCAGGGAGGCCAGAAATTAGCATGGGGAAGCCATGGCTAGGGTTTTCAAGCTTTCCAAGCTCAATAGTAAGTGATTCCAAGCCCCGTTTTTAATGTTCTTTACGTTTTCGGAGTCCCGGTAGCTCGCTAAAGCTTATGCTAGCAATAATTTAAGTTAGGGTTCATATTTGGAAAAATACCCATAGGTGAAATTTGTGTATTTTGGTGTTTTATGATAGAATATGAGGTTTTAAATTATGTTAGACAATTTGCACTACTCGGTTTTAAGCAAAAACGAGTAAAAGGACTTAATGGGTAAAAATACCTAATAGTCACAAGTGCTTGTTAGAGTATGAATTTGATGCTACCATAGAAGGGAAAAATGACCAGCATGTCATGAAACATAAGAAAATAGGCTGAAGTTTAATTTACGAGCTTTGGGGCAAAAGTGTAAATATGCAAAAGTTTAGGGGCAAAATTGTAATTTTGCCAAAATATGATTTTGAGTAAATTTGAATAATGTGAGTCCTAATTAGACTATATTTTAAATGATAGAGCAAGGAAAACTGAAATTCGGGCTAAAATGGAGAAAATACCAAGTTGTGGACGAAATGGTAAAAGTAGCTATTTTTGCATACGAGGTAAGTTTCTGATAAATAAATGCAATGTTATTTTATTTTACATTATTATTGTTAATTTCCAGAATTTATATACTTATTTTATGAGGATATTTAAAGTCGAATTAAAGGCGAAGTGACAGAGAAAAAACATTAGGAAGCCCCGTTTGAACCTTAGGAATATTAGGATATTAGGGTTGTGGGACGAGAAATGAGCCATGTAAGTCCATATCAGTTATATGGCTTTGGAGACAGGAATGAGCCATGTAAGCCCATATTATATATATATGGCATTGGAGACAGGAATAATTCATGTAAGTCCATGTCGAAGACATGGCATTAGCGAGATATTGATAGACAGAACGACCCAGTATCCTTAGTATTCCGAGTGGTTCAATGGGTCATTGTACACACGTTAAATAACATGTGAATTATCAGCAAAAGGGAAGGTAGATTATATTTATGAATAGTGAAAGGTCAGGTAAGAAAGAAGGTATGTGAGTAAAGAAGAAGGTAGAAAATGAGAAGTAAAGAAAGTTTATGAGGCTAGGTGACATTATGTATAATTCTTCATTATGTTGAATGTTGTAATTTATTTGCTTGTAAGTTTACTAAGCCTAGTGCTTACTCTCTTTATTTTCTTTTTCTTATAGTTTTTATCAAGCCACTCGGGGATCAAAGGAAACGTCGGAGGCCGATCACACTATCCAAGAAATAACTCGGTATAATTAGACGTTTTGTTTTGTGTATGGCATGTATAGAAACTTAGCTATCTTTAGTATAATATGAACAATGAATGATGTGTAAATGCTTGCTAGAGACTAGCTAATAAAATGGCCGATGATATGCATGTTTATTAATATGTATGATTGAATGGTGGTTATCACATGAAAATTATGAAAAATGTGAAAGTAACCTAAAAACAGATTCAAATAATAGAAATGACGTGACTTTGAAAAATCACTAAAAATTGTGTAAACATATTTTTAAGATGAATAATATATGAAATTAAAGCTTATTATGTCTATTTTCTTATGGAATAAGCAAAACAGGTAAAGGTATTATATTTTATGAGATATCTGAGTTTTAGTGAAATAGGGTCAGAGCAATTTCTAGATCCCCTGTTTCAACTTTGGAAATTCACCATAAATTGTAAAAAAATAATTAGGTGGTGTAATTTATATGGTTAGAATCCTTATTGAATCTAGTTTTAATAGAAACAAACGGTATAGTTGTATTAATTTTTTATAGGGAGAAAAGTGGTTCGTAGTAAGTAGAGGTCAATACAGTCAACTTCTGAAACAGGGGTAACTTTAACTAATAAACTGTACTAATTGGCTAAGTCAAAAATTCTAGAAAAAAAATAGCAGATAGATATGTGAGTCTAGTTTCAGAAAAAATTTACGGATCTTAATTTCGAGTTTTGAAACTCGAGAAATGAATTTTTAAGCAGCTATGACGCAGAAAAATAGTTTATTCCAAAAATTAAAATAAGTGGTTTAGAGTTGTTTAAAAGGTAAGATAAGTTTAGTAACACCTCAAGCTTGACTCCGGTGACGGTTTCGAGCGTGGGGGCGTTACACCACTGTTCCGACTAAGCCCATAATCGAGCTGTTACAAGATAACTCAGATTTTAATCTTACATAACATAGAAAAACTCAAACAAACAAACACTTGTACTTTCATAACTATGAATACGCCCATATCCCATACTGACAAACTATTATGGTGAATTCCCTCTTTAGAAATACAGATACGTACTTTATTTTAGGAAACGTCCCTTAAGGCTCGTTCAATATCATCACAAGATTAACCAAACCAAGTTAATTTCAAATGCATCAGATCCCTATCATAGATTTATCTTTTGAAGAGATTTTAGGACTTGCCTATATCTTACCACAAAGGTGGATAACCAGATTCAGCCACGTAGGCATCCCCGAATACGCCATATGGGCATTTCATAATTTGCCATAAAGGCAACACAAGATATGCCACTAAGGCTTAGCAGGTCACGCACATAGGTAAGACACAGAATCACATGTTTACTGTCCCGATGAACTTCCATAGAAGGTTCCATGGGTTTCTCCGTCACAGACTTATTCATATCTTCATGTCGTGATCTGTCAGTCCAGTTTACATCTTACCGAAGGCATCACCATGAACATTCTTATTATCATATTACGCCATTGGTTTCAACCTTATGGACTTACACATCTTCATTTTGTGATTTGTCATTCCAGTCTTCATCTCACTGAAGGCATTACCATGAATGTTTTACTTATCATATAATGTCGTTGGTCTCTACCACATGGACTTACACATATCTTCATATCATGATCTTCCAGTTTGGTTAGCACTATAACTGCCCTTCTAAAGACATCATAAAGGATGTTTTACATAAAAGTTACTTACCTAGATTTGTTCACATACTTGACTAATGCTTACTTTCTCATATCAAATAATCATAGGCAAACTTACAATTTAAAATCTTACTTAGACAATACATTACACATATTGTCCTTACTCATGAAGAATCTTTACATTACTTCGCATACACACTTACCAGTTGTCTCATATATTTTCTTCATATGTATTTCTAATTGAATAGTCTACATGCAAGAGCCAAGATGGAGAATCACTTGATAGTCACCTTGATTGCAGCTTGGAGTTCCAAACTTGAACATCCCTCTCAAACCAGTAGCAACAACTCGTTAAAGAACATGAAAGCACCATTAAAACTCATTTACAGACAAATGACTAGCATCTCAATTATAGACAACCCCCATGCAGGGTCTCTTATTCACAACTCACTGTTCATATGCTTCCTGCTATCCTTATTCTTTCAAAAACTTAACATGTAGAGCTATCAAACTTTCCAAAAGGTGGAACATCCATTGATTAATTCAAAAACCTTTACTTCCAGCTTAATAAAGGATAAGAAAATATGTAAGTTCAAGAAGAAGAACTAGAGAGTAATAATGAAGGAAGAAAATTGTAACCCCCCAAACTCGGCCTATACGTTATAGCTAAATTTCGGAAGTTACAACAAACATGAAGAAAAGATTTCAAATCAATTATTGCTTAAATCATTTTTTTGAAAAACATTGTTTGATTTTAATAGAAATATCGTCAAAGAAAAATCTTTAGTAAATCGTGTTTAATTTAAATAAATTATCGTAGTATTTCAAGTTATTACTTTTTTGGTAGATTTGATAAGAAAACTTGTCTTTCAATTTTTAAAACGTTATTTTGTAAAAAATTCTACTTTTCAAAAATTCACAACGGATTAAATAAACCTATGAAATCTTTTTATTATAAATTATTTTTGTTTGATAAAAACAATTTATATATTAAAAACAAGTGATTTAAAACTTTTAAAATGCAAAGTTTATGCATGTATTGTAATTAACATATCAAAGTACTCATGACATAATTAAATCAGTCCAAAGTCCAAAATATTCCCAAAAAGAGTTTTAAATACTTTAATTTAATTAAATATAAGAATCTTCTCCAAATACTGCATCCAAGTCCTATCCACAAGTATTATCAGAAAAGTTTAAGAAAACTAAGGGAGTGAGCTAATAAGCTCAGTATGAGTTTTATATCAAGGTTGTTAATAGGAATTATAATAAGCTGAATAAAAATACCCCATAATACATAACAATAAGCTGTGCAGACTATTATGAGCATGTTTATGATAATGCAATATTTTATAAAAACATATATGCAAATTTTTCCAAAATTTCCTACACATCTCTGCTACACACCAAATGGAGTTCCCCAGAACTCATCCATCCAAGACATACCAACAGATATATATGGACAAAGCCACTAGAATTGTAGACAAGCTGTTAGAACAAATGTGTGGTAAAACCACCAAATAATGCATATTATTAAACTGCCAAATCATCCTCCTTACCTTATAGTTCTAACCTCATGAAATGTGACATGGCATGCAAACTCAATATCAAAGCAGTAAGCGTGTTAAACATGCAATCGTATACAAATCAAAAATTGATAGCCATGGTAATCCATGCTTTATAGAACATTCATTTGGAAATTTCAATTTGAACAGATTATAATAAACTAAAATTCCATGATGTCACATACCATGAGAATTAAAACAAAATCATATATTAGTAATAAATAACATAACACATCAAAAAGATTTAAGTTCAAATACATACCTTAAATCCACATAATCATTCACCATGTTATATTATGTTACTATATAATACTTTAATAATATTTAATTTATCATATAAACAACATAAACAAAATCATCATTTTCACCCTAAATACTCGAATAAAACACACATCTTTGACTTTTTGTCCCACATGTAATATCCTAAGCCAAATTTGAACTCTTCAAATCCAAGTAAATCGAGACTAGATTTGTACCTAATGTAATTAAATTAAAAATTAGAAATCACTCTTAACCTTAAGAAAAGTCACCCAATTAGTAATATCCAAACTTACACATCTTGCTTGCAATCACCACTTACCCTTAATCCACTGCTATTGGAACTCTCGCTTTGATATCATAAAAGGTCTACGATTCTTAGATTATATCCTTCAATCGAAAATATTTCCTTAGAGGAATATACAACCACTCTCAATAATCAAAACTTCACAAAACGAAATATAGATTACTTCTCCATAATACTTACACTTTTATTTCCAAAATTATGAAAAGAACAACAAAGATTGTTAATAATCTAAATTGGTATGAGAATCTAGTCATCAAAGAAAAAGAAAGAATTAATAAAAAAAAGCTGTTATTTAAAAATGATAAGATGAAAGGAAAAAAGAAAAGAGAAAAAGTAATTAAAATACGGTAGTTGCTGGTAGTGATCTATGGCGGCGAATGGTGGTACACGATAGTTGAGAATTGTTGTGATTCAAAAAGATGTTGAGTAGAGAAAGAAGAATAGTCAATTATTTAAATCAATAGAAGAGAAAAGAAATGATAAGAAGAAAAGAAATAAATAATAGATAAGAATGATGGTGCAAAATGAAAGATGGTGAAAAGTGATGGCACAAGGTGGTTTTCGTGGGGGTGATTTAGTGGTTGTGGGTGGCAAATGGTGGTGGTATGGTGGAGGAAAAGCATTGATCGGCACAAAAAAATAGAAAAATAAAATAAAAAGGGAGGAGAACATCCAAAGGAAGGTGGCTCATGGTGGTTGATAGGGAGGACAAAAAGAGAGAATTTGATGACAAAAACAAAGAATATCTTAGCCAAAATGCTACCAAGGGATAGCATCAACTTGAAACCCAATTCAAAATAAAAAATTCAAACTCCCAACATCTCATTCAAGGGGAGACAAGGGAGTTAGAATGGATTGATGGTGAATAATCATAGGAGTTACAAAACATAACATTAATGGCTTTGAAAATGGATGTTACAAAGTTGGAAATGAGTTACATCCATGGATGGTTTGCATGGCTAGGTTGACCAACATTTGATCAAAATTCTATTATTATTTTTTTTTTTTTGAAAAAAATGAGAACATGGAGACTTAAACTTGGTTCACTAGGGAGTTACTTAAGGTACTTAACCATCATGTCATTCCACTTACTTGTTAATGAACTAACAAAAAAAATTAAAATTTTGGGATGTGACAAAAAACCATCCCCAAACAAACTCTTTTCACCATATATATATATATATATATATCGTTCCCCCTAATGGAATTTGCCAAGTGTCGATTGTATCCAGAATTTCTCCTAATAAATGGCCTACAAAATCTAAGAGAAATATAAACGAGGATTCTGTACATATATAATTTGACCTATCAATTCAATTGGCTCCTAACCAGATCACGTTACAAACTCAATTAGCACAGTGCTCAGGAAAACTGGGTGTACTACATTTTTGGCTGTAACTCTCACCAGGCTTATTCTTCGTTTGTCATATTCTTTTCTTAAATAGAATAATACTCTAAGATAAAATCTTTAATTACTTTTACGGCGGATACTGTACGCCAAACTCTAATCTGCTAGAAGACTGCTAATAGGTGGACTACACTATGCCAAACAGATAACTTCACATGTACATATCTTCTAATCGAATCCTCCAGATTTTGGGGTATAACAATGTGGCCTAATTGAGTTTATCCTTGATGAAATTTTGACAATTAACTATTATGTTTACCTCAGTAAAGGCAATGGAAATGAAACTTATGATAAGTGAAGAAAATGTATGAAAACTTAAGTATATATGTATGTATGTATGTATGTATGTATGTATGTATGTATGTATGTATGTATGTATGTATGTATGTATGTATGTATGTATGTATGTATGTATGTATGTATGTATGTATGTATGTATGTATGTATGTATAGAAATATTTGGAAACTAAAGTAAAGAATTACATACTATATGAAGCATTCATGAATATTTAGGTATGAATTCCATAATATGATAAGTTAATAAACCATAAAAGTGTAAATTGAGCCTTATAAGTTGATTAACTTAGATGAATTTATTAATAGTATTAAAATGTGGTTTAAATGAATTGGAAAAGACATATTTATTGAGGACTCAACATTTACCAAGTGTAGGATAAGTAAGTTTATCCATTGTTACTTACTGAGCTTATTAAGCTCATGCATTAGTTGTTTAAACATGTAGATATTGGATTTGTCGAGAAGTTGTGTTTCCAACTTGGAGGCTTTGCATCACCTTCTATTAGGGGTTATTATGTATTTATAATAGTTGTTATGGTATGTGAATTTTGGCATGTACACAAAGACTTAATTGAATATAGTGTTTGTAAATTTGATTTGAAATTAAATTCGTTTTAATGAAATTGTTCAAACATTATTCTGTTATTTGACTTGAATGTGTTTACACTTTTTTTTTATAAGTTAAAATGAGTTTTCAAATTGAAATTTTATGTTTTAGAACATATGGTAATGATATGGACATGTTAAGGCTTGATTTTAAGTGTTTCTTAGTCAATTTTTAACTTCAAGGGCCCTGTTTAGCAAAATGCTTTCCAGAATAGTATAGGGACCTAGGTTTGGACCCTTAGGCCTTAGGTTTTGATACCAAGGGTCTTGATAGTACTACTGCATTGTTTTGTGAAAAATGATCCCTCCAAGGCTTGTGTATTGTCTTGGGCACCTCTGATCACCCACTGAACCACTTCAAAATGATTTTAAATTGATTCTATTAGAAAAAAATAGATATTTTTGGAAGCTTTGAGGCATATTGTCGATTTGTAAAGGTGGAGATTTGAATCATAAAATTATGGTTTTATATTCTACTCTATGAGGCCTTTACAACAGTATAGCATATGCTTAAAATAGTTGAGTGATGAGTGAGAAATTGGTGCTCAAAGTAAGCCACTTATGAATAATGTTGAGGAAAATGGAAAGCTTAGTCCCATATTGGTTAGATATCAAGTATGAAATATGTTTATATATGTGAACCAACTTGATAGTTATTGAATGGCTAAACTAATACTTTCTTTCGCGCATAAGAGGGGTGCAAATCAAAACCCGCTGGGGTTGGGGGTGCACCTGCATGACTGGGCAACGCAAAATGTTCAGACCGTTCTGGCCTTCTAAGCCTGCGGATATTTTAGCCCAATATGTAATCTTGTTTTTTTTTCCTCAACAAAGCTCGTTTAATTCAAAGTTAATTTGGGTTTAATGACTCCTTAATTCATGGACACGTTATTGGCTCCATTAGTCAAAATTTTCCAAATGTTCTTTATTTGAATTTTATTTAAAACCAAATAATGTGCAAGAAAAGATACACACTGGATTTCCCAAAATTTTGAGACATCTTTTCCCTGTATATTTTTGAACTGTTTTCGGCGATAGACAAAGGCAAGGCTACAGTTCATTGATCATTGCAGTCGTGCTACTACTGTGCTCATCTCGTTGTTGTATCCTGGGAAACAGTCGACCAACGTTTTCTCCAGCACCAAAGGAGTGGCCAAATCTATCTTAAGGAAACTGTGAAAACATGCCTCAACTACCAGTCCATTTTTCATGCCTACCTGTGAGTATAATATTTCGATCCAATCTTTATTTCTATTTCCTTTCAGATTTCATATACATATATATATTGTTCTCGTTCGATCTTGTGATTTAAATAAATATTTTATATTACTGTTTATTTCACTAACGTGTCTGCAACATATTCTAAAGTCTTCAAACTATCTTAAAATTGATTTTATAATTTTATAAAAAAGTTTTAAGGTAGAAGTTATTAGAAAACCTCTATCTTTCCTTAACTTGAGTGACCCCTATTTTAATCTAAGAAACTTCAAACACTCGTTTTACGACGTGGAAATGTTCCTTTAGGTTTTCAAGTACCTAAATGATTTATAATTATGTTTAAATTTTTTTAAACATTCCCGTATGATGCAAACAAGTACTTTAACCATAGAAAGATTTTGGTCAAAATTTGAAATTATTCCGATAGCACTTATCATCTATACCGTACGTTAAAACGGATGAAAGTTGTTATAACCTTACTCCAATGTCCTAGTCACATTGTCGTTGTATCTACGGTTTGACTTCCTTGCGGACTACATTATATAGATGCCGAGCCTGGTACTAGCGTCCTTGGGATATAAACTATGAGTATGATGGGTGCTATAAAGTTATTTTTACAGCACAGTATGTAGGGATCAAACCAAAGAGAAAGAAAAAGAAAAGAGAAGGAAACGGTGTTTTGAGACAACACTCTACATGATGTTATACAATTTAAGATTAAAGCAGGCAGAAGCTTCAAAGACAATTAACAATCGAAGTGTTGGAATCACCCGTACAACTTGTCATTTATGCTTTGTTTATTCAAAACAAAATTTGATTTCATATTCAGTTTCTCCTCAAACTATATCCTTTTATTTTATTTTTAATGTTAAAGAATAAATATGAAAGTGAGCATTAAGCGGAGTGGTGGAATTATGTTTCTAGGCATTTGTGTTGGGCTCTCGAATCCATTTAAGACCCAAATGCCCAAACTGCAAAACTCTTCCTAAACATAACATAACTCAAGTTTGTCAAACAAAAACCGCTTTGGAATAAAACACAATGTCATTGTTGCCCTTCTTTCACATGTACAAGCACCTTCTACTCCAGACATTGCTCTCTCTATCACTCGCTCTAATCCTCACTTTCTTTAAAATACCTATTTTCTTTCTCACAGGTCTCCACACTTATGTCCACCCTGAAAAAGCAGGCAGCGCCAACAATGCTTCCTCTGGTCTTAGAGCTGCTACTCGTAGACCTTCCTCTGATTCAGGTTCTCAACTTGATGGTCACCATTATTTGTCATCAATACCCGATGGGGATCTCAAAAAGAGGAACAAATCTAAAGTCAAGTTCGAGTTTGATGAGAACAATGCCCAGATCTTTAGGCTGAAACTCGAAGAGGGTCATCTTCAAACAAGGCTCTTTTTCAATGAGTATCGAAATTCTTTCGTTTTCTCCTTTCTGGGCATTTCATGTTTGTGTCTTTCCAAGTGTTTAGGTGAGTCTGAGCCGGGTTCTGGGGTTCTCATAAATGGGAACTTAATACCGGTTATTTTTGGATTTATTGGTTTAACCAAAGCGTTTTTGGCACTTGCAAAGATATCGTTTGAGAACTCTGCTTCTAAGAGATCGGAGAAGCAATTTAGTGCCATTTTTGGCGTTTTGGGGTTTCTTGTAGGGATTATGATTTGTTCTGGAATTGGACCGCCTGTTTTCGATTTCCATTTCGATTCAGTTGAAGGGTCTTGGAGGATTCTTCTTGCTGTTTTGATGGGATTCCTTGCTAGTTTTTTGTATATGCCTGCCGGCAAGAATGCACGGTCCTTTTGGTTTGGAACTGATCAGCTTAGGTGGAATTTATCCATAATTTCTGGCGGATGGTTTGCTAGAACGATTTTATATGCCAATTATATGTTAACTTTGTTCACAGCTTTACTTTGGATTAATCCATTAGCTGAAATCCTTGTTAACAAGAATAGTTACAATGGTGGGGTTGCTGACAAATTGGTGGGAAATGTGGGTTTCTCAAAATTGGATTTTACCAAGCTTAGGATTTTGTGCTTATTGCTTTCTGGAGTTTTACAAGTTGTGGCTTTACGTTCAAACCTGCAGATGTTTTTGAATGAAGCAGTTTTGTCTTGGTATCAAAGGTTACATGCCAGTAAGGTCTCAGATTTGGATTTTAGCCGTGCAAAAATTTTCTTGCACAACCATTACTTATGCCTTGCAGTTTTGCAATTCTTTGCTCCACCGGTATTGGTACTTGTTTTTCTTGGATTATCTCAGGTTGACACTAACTCATTTGACAAATACAACTTGGTTTGTGGTTCATTGCCTTGTTCTGCTTTTATTAAAGAAGCATCCTTATTTATGGCTTGGTGGATCATATTTGTGTGGGTGGTTATTACATCAGCTAGTCTGGTTTTTTATCGTCATGCTACTTTGTATATTTTCTGATAACTTGGTTTGTTTTGCATTAGCCTTTAGAATTTGGCCCTTGGCTTGGAATTTTTGCCTAATTTTGGATATTGTTTTGCTTGGACCAGATTATTACAGATGTTTTAATACATGGGGCAAGAAAACTGTTTTTGGATGTTGTTTCATTTTGGTTTATTTCATTTACCACTCCTATATTCTTCCCTGTTTAAGGATGTAGTTGGAACTCTTTAGAAGTGTTCAAGTGTAGGATGATGTGAACTATAGTTGAAGCTTTTTCGGTTTCATATCTATCACTAGTAAGAGAGGCATAAACGGCTGCAGGATGCATATCTGGATTTCCGAGCAACTGAGCTACTACCAGGTGATATATTTGTTATCATTGCTCCATATAAATAACTGTCGTTATAAACCAAGCAATATAATTTCCCAGCACACTTATCATCAATGTTTTCCCTCTATACTATCATGTGGAGTGTAAGGACTGTGTATTGCTTTATGATATCTTGACCTGCATTTTGCTCTCATAAGGTAAATAATGCTTTCCCATTACATGCTACAGAACTGTCATCCTATCATTAAGCTGCCATGTGAAAACATGCTATAATTGATATAAGTTTTTTTACTATCATTTAAGTATTATGATTTTGGATGAACAGTTTTAGATTATATAGGGATATTAAAGTGTCTGTTCCACACTATCTGTCCTTGACCTTTGGAGTGCCTTTACATGTTCGTATTTATAGTTTTGAACTCAACGACTATACAATTGTTTGCAGTGGCTTCTTTAGTTTGATTGACAGACTATTTTTATCATTATCGAGAGGTGTATCCTGCTTGTCTTGTATATATGTAGGAAAAGGAATTTGTTGCCATGACCTGTGAGTAGAAACAGAGACCTTTACCTTATTCTCTGCCTCCCTTAAAAGTTGGGCTATTGCTACCTTAGCTTAGTGTTCATGTTTCCGGTCTAAGCTGAATGATGAGCTCTTTAGATGCTCATTCTGTTCTGATTTTGAAAGCTGATGATTAGGTAGTTTGATGTATGATAGATGAGCTTCAAAGGGCAGTCATAATGTATACATTTTAAGATCT
Source organism: Gossypium anomalum (assembly GCA_025698475.1). NCBI lineage: Eukaryota > Viridiplantae > Streptophyta > Magnoliopsida > Malvales > Malvaceae > Gossypium > Gossypium anomalum. Next base: position 51,370,300 of record CM046963.1, read on the forward strand.
TTGAACTGAATGTTAAATCACAATACTTAAGAACTGTCTGTAAGTCATTTTGATGGAAAACATTTGCAGATAGTACAAAGTGTTGGTGATTTTAGGTTTCTTTCAGACCCTGGATTTAGCCGATAATCTGAACATCTATTACTAGTGTCTGTCCTTAGGAACCTTTTGCGCGGTTAGCATTAGAAAATTTATTGTTATTCCTCAGAGTTAAATGCAGCTAGACAGAAAAAAAAAACACAAAAATTAATTTCCATCAATATTTAATCTATTCTATCCAGATTTTTCATTTTCTTTTTAAGTCTTCGTATTCCACATATCTTTAAATAATTTTAGAATATTTTTACCGTATAAGATAGCATGTATTTTCTTAAAGATTTATGGAATCTCGAGATTTGTGTTCTTCTTTCTTAAGTTATAAAATTTGATCTTTTTCCTAACTTAGAAGACCTGATTCATCAAAATAATTTTAGTAATGGATTAGCCCATTCTATGTTATCTTTTTCTCGTATTATTATAATTTTTTTTACTAAGAAAATAGAATCACTAGTCATGCCTCAGACAACCTATAAAGAAATCGTTTTGTACTGAATAGAATATTTGGAGTCATTTTCGGGGAGCGAAAAGAAAATTGAAAATATGGTCATTTTTTATCCTAATGCATAAAAATTAATCATTTCAAATTAGAAAGATGAGAGGTGAGAAAATGATGAAAATGTGTATGTTTGTTCAAAATTATATATTTTTCAAATGTTTTTTTTATCTCATTTTTCAACCCTATCAAGCAATGGACAGAAGAAAATTTTATTTTTTTCATCTTTTACCAAGCAATGCTCATTTTTTTTAATTTTCTATGCTTTCAATTTATCATCTTTTTCTTTTCTTTTCTTTTCACTCTACCGAGCTGTAAATGGATTCATTGTCCTAAAAATCGGTTTATCAGCAATGATTAATATATAAATTTTCTTTTATATACACGTTTTACATTTAACTTAGGTCTTCATTACATATATACTAAATATATATGAAATCTAATAGTGCAAGGCTACACTATCTTTCTTTTGCTCCGGCAACCAAGGGTTTACTTAAACTTTTGAGTAAGCTTGGTAGGAGGAAAGAAGGTAGGAGAGATGATCATTTTTTATCTTAATGTATAAAAATTAATCTTTCAAAATAGGAGAGAATGGGACAGATGTATCTTAATTCAAAATTATGTATTTTTCAATTTTTTTTTATTTTTTTATTTTTCAACTCTACTAAGCAATGGATGGAAAGAAATTTACTTTTTTTTTCTTTTCTTTCTCCATTTTCCATCTTTCTTACCAAGCACATCTATGGAAAGAAAATTTATATTTTTATATTTTTTTATTTTTCTATTTTTCTATCCTTTGAATTTTTCATCTTTCCATAGAAGTGTTTGATAGGGAAGATGGAAAAATGGAAAGAAGATTACATTTTTTTTTCCGTTCAGTAAAGTTGAAAAATGAAAGGAAAGAAAATAAAATATTAAAAAATTACATAATTTTAAATTAACATACACCTCTCACACATTCTCTCTCATCATTCATATTTGGAAGGATTGATTTTTTTGCATGAGAATGAAAAATGGTCATCTCTCCTATTTTTTTCCTTACTTTTCTTCCCAATCAAGCAGAGTCAAAATCTATTTTATTTCCACTTCTCCACCCAACAAAGTGTACAAGAATTTCAAACTTTCCTAAAACAACAAAATTTTAAATAGGTGTTATATATGCTCTAACATAATTCCAATTAACATGATAAGTTTGTTGAATTGTGCATGGTGAAATTGAAATTATGTTTTAGGAACACACATTCGACAATCTTAAATTCATTAACGATGGTTGATGTATATATTTTAGTAATAAAAGCAATTGTTTTTGTATATATGTAGAAGTTGAGATGGAAGGTTGGTGGAGATTATAGTTGCAGCAACTGCGTTAATATTCATATTCAATACTACTTTAAAAAATTTACAAATGTATAATACCTTATGTAATGCAATTCACCACTCTAATTATCCCTAATATCCATTCATTTCTGGGACACTCTGTATGCTATATATTCCACATTACAGTTTCCGCTTTTCAAGTTATATATTCATGTTGTGTGTGTGTATATATATATATATATATATATTTGCAACTTTGTCCATATTTTGTTGACCATGAAGAAGTTTTTGTCACTACAGCAATACAATACCGTCTTACTTGATATTAGTTATTTATAAATAACATACTTGCTATTTGTACATATCTATACTACTATATACAAAAAAAGCCCTAAGCTCTTCTTTCTTTTTACATTATTAATAATAATGGTTAAATTTTAATTTTGGTCCCATTATTTTCTCTAGTGTATAAAAATGGCCAAACACCAATTTTGATCTCTATAATATGCTCAAATTTGAATTATAATTTTTATATTTCATTTTTTAACATAATTTAGCACCTCAATCTTTATAATGCCATCAATTAGCATAAATATCTTATTTTAATTAAAATGTAACATGAATTTTAAGAATTTTTAACATCATTAAAATACTTTGTCAAATTCAAATTCATTATATTGTCAATTTTCTCACATGATTGTCGCGTGAGTATTTTTTTATTAAAGTTTGGAATGTCATACTAGCAAATTTAACAAAAGAATTTTAACAATATTAACAATTGAATTTAAATTTTTAAATTCAAAAAATAGAGAAACTAAATTATTAAAAATAAAATATAGTGACCAAATTCTAAATATATAGAGAGAATAGAAACTTAGAGCATACCTATTTAATTCAAAAATAATTAGCTGAGCGAGAAGCATGAGTTGAAAACCAATACTGATTGTAAATTAAAAATTATCATGATTTATTTGAAACATTATCTGCCTATGTATATTTATAACTGCTAATAAAAGTAAATACATGAACATATGGTAGATGTTTGGGTTTAGCGCTGAGGAGAGGGTTTTGTTTTTTGTTTTTGTTTTTTTTAAGGGTTAAAATAAATCCTCAGTAAAAATTTAAAATTAATTCACCTCTTATGAAAAAGTGTACTCAATTAAATTTTCAATGGCACTAAAAAAAACTATTTGACCCCTTTTGTTAATAGAAATTCTCAACTGGCTAGTTTGAATGTTAATTGTGTTAACATAATTGACGGAAACCATTATAAGCCATCACGTGATAATATGCTGATGTGGCATGTCACATTAATAAAAAAAGGACTTCTAAAAAAAATAATAAAATCTTTAAATAATTAAAATGTGTGTATATAGAATAAATCATTTTGGATGAGTGCAAAATTAATAAATAAATTATTAAAATTTATTTTAAATGTGTATAAACTCAAAAAATTAATTTATTATTTATTCTTGTGTATATATAAATACTTTTAACTCAATTTTTATGGGCAATAATTATATATATTTGTGTAAGAAACTAAGAATTTGTACTTGAAATAGATTTATAAAATTTTAAAACATCATAACAAAAAAATTTTAAGTAAATTAGAAAAAACTAATATATATATATATATATATAAACAATAGGATTCGTAAGAAAAAAAATGTTATCTTAAATCTGCTATTCTAGCACGCCTCTGTCTGCTCTCTCTGGCAGGTTTTAGGTTTTTTTGTTTTTTTAAAGTCTTTGTTTTGTTTTGACGGCAGGTATTGCCCAATTTTTTTTCTTTATTTCCATTAGCCAATTGAAACATGCGATCAAGTTTTGTTTTCACTTATGGAATCAGAATTTGCTGGATTAACGATTAATGAGGACGAAGATGAAATCCTACAAATACAAGTCAAGCCAAATACAGAAAGGGAGGTGGGGGCTTTTCGATTAGTGGGATGCTTTCTAACAGCCAGCATCATTCATTTTCCAGCAATGAAAAGCACCATGACAAATTTATGGCATCCTATTCGGGGTGTTCAAATTCTAGATCTTGGGGAGAAAAGGTACTTGTTTCAATTTTTTCATGTCATGAATATGGATAAGGTTTTAAAGGGATCTCCATGGACCTTCAATAATAATTTATTGGTGTTATACAAGCTGCAGTGGGAGGAGGATCCATTAAAAGTCCCTTTAATCTTTACACCTTTTTGGGTACAGATTCATGATATTCCTATTGGTTTTTACTCTGAAAATTTGGCATTGCAACTGGGTAATTTTATAGAGAATTTTATGGAGTATGATGGCTCTAATCTAGGGAAAGAAAATCGAAACTACATGAGGATAAGAGTCCAAATTGATATACGACGACCTTTGAAAAGAAAGAAACAGCTTATGTTTTATGGAAAGTGCTCATACGTCCAATTTAAATATGAAAGACTATCACTTTTCTGTTTTTATTGTGGTCGTTTAAGCCACAGTGATTCTTTTTGTAAAGCAAAAATGGCACTAGGAGTGGAAATTGCTGAAATAGGGTGGGATTTATCGTTGCGAGCTCAATCTCGAATAGCTCTAGCAACAAATAGTGTTTGGTTACGTAAGGTAAGAGAGGGAGAATAGGGTGGAAATCGAGTGGGAAGTCAAATTTTAAGGAAAAAATAGGGGGTTCTTGGAAAAAACACGGGAAATAGGAATAATATAGATCCAATATTGGGAATAAATTTGGAAGAGAAATTGCCTACTTCACGTCAAGAAGGTGATAACTCGTGTGCGGAATATTTCCATACTACAATGGAACATGATCTAGAAGATGATGTGTTAATTCAGGTAAAAAGAGGTCTAAAGGGGAGATTGAAGATTTAACAGCCAGGGAAGAGGTCAACACTGTGGCAGTAAGGAATAGGAGAATGGTGGAAACTAATCATTTGTCATCGGCTGCTGCCAAAAGGCAAGCCGACCGGGTGCAATAAAAATTTTAAGCTGGAATGTCCATGGTTTGAGGAGCCTACAGACAGTTCGAAGATTTCGGCATTCGCTGAAGTTGTATAATCCCCAAATGGTCTTCTTCATGGAGACAAAAATTAGTAGGAGTCAAATGGAAAGAGTTCGAAGAAGCTGTGGTTTTCTCAATGGCATTTATGTAGAATCAATTGGTTCTAGAGGTGGGTTATGCTTGGCTTGGAACGGGGGTACTAATGTTATGCTTCAATTTTTTTCGAAAAGGCATATTGATGTGGTAGTAGAAGACGTAGATGAATGTAACAAATGGAGATTTATTGGGTTTTATGGATCTTCTTATCAACAAGATAGAGATGAAACGTGGAATCTTTTAAGGCAATTACGTAATGCTGGTGAACTTCCATGGATGGTATGTGGGGACTTTAATGAAATTTTGCATAGTTTTGAAAAAAAAATGTGGTTTAATTCGTGAGGAGGGGAGAACTGAAGCTTTTCAAAAGGTGTTGAAAGATTGCAATTTAGTGGATGTGGGTTTTTTGAGAATTGGTTCACGTTAGAGAGGGGTAATTTACTGGAAACAAATATCCAAGAACGTTTAGATAGGGGTGTGGCTACTGATGAATGGTTATCTCTTTTTCCTGAATCTCAAATTTAGCATCTTCCTCATTCTTTTCAGACCATTGCCCACTACTTATTACTACAAAACGTGAAGATAAAAGGCGAATTGATAGTAGTTTCAAATTTGAAGTATGGTGGGTTATGGCAGAATCATTTATTAGAGAGGATAAAAATATTTGAGAAAATTTCACAGGAGATTTATTGAGTAAGCTAGAAAGTGTTAAAAGAGGGTTGCAGAGATGGGCTGATAAAATTCGATATAGTAGAAAAGAGAAGGAGGTGTTAATTTCTAAGCTGATAAAATTGCTGGAAGATGAGAGAAGTGATGAAAATTTAGCAGAACTCATTGATACAAAAATTGAACTTAATTTTGAGATTGAAAAAGATGAGCATTACTGGGAATAGAGGATGTGAGTTAATTGCCTGAAATTAGGAGACATAAATACTGCTTTTTTTCATAAACAGGCGACACAGAGACGAATGAGGAATTTTATTCATAAAATGCAATCTGAAGATGGTAGGGAAATAGATGGAATTGAGGAAATAGAAGTGATAGCTAGATCGTATTTTCAACATTTGTTTTCTGCTGGAAGAAGGGGAAACTATAACCACATTTTGTCGGGTATTGATCGTTGCATTTTTTATGAAGACAATTCAAAACTAAAGGCAAGCTACACGAAGGAGGAGATTCGAGAGGCATTAAAAGAATTGGGTCCTACAAAAGCACCAAGAGAGGATGGATTCTCGACGCTATTCTATCAAAAGTGTTAGTCAATTATTGGGGAAGATGTTACATCCTTTTGCCTTAATCTACTGAACAGAGGTACGTACCTAAGTGCAATCAATAAGACTAATATTTTGTTAATTCCGGAACCTTCAAATCCTTTGAATATTACTCAATTTAGACCTATTAGTTTGTGCAATATGCTCTATAAATTGACGGCTAAAGTCATTGCTAATCGTCTCCAAATTGTGATGAATAAATGTATTGATTCGGGACAAAGTGCTTTTGTGCTTGGGAGATTGATTTTTGATAATGTTTTACTAGCCTATGAACTTCTTCATACTTTAAAGCACAAAAAGGTGGGGGAAAAAGGGTTTATGACAATGAAGTTGGATATGAGTAAAGCGTATGATAGGGTTGAATAGAATTTTGTAGAAGGAATAATGAAGCAAATGGGATTTGACTCAGATTGGGTTGATTCGTTAATGAAATGTGTAACTACAGTATCATACTCGGTGGTTTTTAATAGTTATACCAGACAAACTTTTACCCCTTCTAGAGGTCTAAGATAGGGGGATCCTTTGAGCTCCTTTTTATTTTATTTTGTGGTGAAGGTCTGTCTAGTCTAATGAGGTCAGCAATGAAAGAAAAAGTAGCTAGAGGAATCAAGGCAAGTAGAAGTGGACTGCAGGTTTCACATTGTTATTTGCGGACGATTGCATTTTGTTTGGGGAGGCCACTGAAAGAGGAACAATTTCATTGAAGTAGATTCTACATGAATACGAAATTTGTTTGAGTCAAAGTGTTAACTATACTGAATCTACTATTTTTCAGCTTTAATACACAAGAGGGGGATAAAAGAACAATAACTAGAGTACTTGGAGTACGTAGTTTAAACGATCCAGAACGGTATTTGAGAGTACCTAATCTAGTGGAAAGAAGGAAGAAAGCGTCTTTTCAAAGTTTAAAGGATAGATTACAGGTATAAATAGATAATAGGAGTATAAAACATCTTTCTCAATGAGGAAATGAGGTATTTATTAAGGTTATTCTTCAATCCATCCCAACATACTCAATGGCTTGTTTTTTATTTCCTAAGTCCCTTTGTACTGAATTGGAAGGTTTAATAGCAAAATTCTGGTGGCAAAAAAATCGAGGTAAAAAGGGTATTCATTAGTGTGCCTGGAAGGATATCTGTTCTTTTAAAGAAGATTGAGGTCTTGGTTTCCGAAAACTTGATAAATTCAACATCGCATTATTAGCTAAACAGGGTTGGCATCTAATTAATTATCCAAATTTCTTGTTAGCACGAATTTTGAAAGCTAAATATTATACGTCTTCGAATTTTTTAAATGCCCAATTAGGAAATCTACCTTCACTTACCTGGAAGAGTGTCTGGTCAGCTAAAGGACTTCTGGAGAAAGGCTTATGCTGGAGGGTTGGTAAGGGGATCGCATTTTTGTTTGGTCGGATATCTGGATTCCGGGTAACGAAGAAGACAAGTTACAGAATCACAGAAAAAATGAAAACATTGAGTTAGTATCGAACTTGATTGATGAAGAAAGTAGAACATGGAAAGCAAATCTACTTGTTAATACCTTCAATGTAGATATTGCAAAAAAAAAATTATGCAGATCCCTTTAGCGAGGTCAGTGCACAATGATTTCCAAGTATGGGAAGGAGAACCATCTGACAATTTCTCATTTAGAAACGCCTACAAACTATTATAGAAGACTACTCTGGTTCCTAGTAATAATATTATACAGGCCGAAAATAAAGATTTCTACAGAAAATTATGGAATTTACAAATTCCCTCGAAAATTAAAATTACAGTCTGGAAAATCTCTAGGAACTACATTCCTACTTTTGCTAATCTCAAGCTTAAAAGAGTGGTTGTTGAAGCTTGGTGCCCCAGGTGTCGACAAAAAAAAGAAGACAGCAACCACGTTTTCCAACAGTGTCCTACAACGGAAGAAGTATGGAGGCATTTAAAATTCTTCTAGGTACTTAATAATAACGCTCAAAGTGTATGGGAATGGCTCACCTAAGTTTTTAACCGGGCGATAAGTGAACAGTGCCGTCTCTTTTGCTATGGACTCTGGTTTATCTGGACAAGTAGAAGCCAGTTCTTATATGAAAATAAAACTACAACAAGTAGTGTAATAGCCCATTTTTCAGTGAAATCGAAACAGTGGTTTCGAGACCACAAATCCAACCCAAAAATATGATTTATTTTTATTTCATTATATGATCCATAATATGGTAGATATGTCGTAAGAAAATTTTGATACGAAAATTTTATCGATTAAGTGTTTAATTACGAGAAGGACTAAATTGCATAAAATGTAAAAGTTAAATTCTAGTAGCTATAAGGATCAAATGGCTATGGAATTCAAAACTTAAGGTCCTTATATGGTAATTAGACCATTAAGAAAAGTATGTAGATTTTTCTTGGTGACTCATCTATGAAATTATAGAAAAAGGGAAAGGACTAAATTGGAAATACTAAAATACTTAATAAATTAAAAAGATGATAAAAGAAATCATTTTATTTTATGTCATCTTCAACCTAAAACACATGGAAACCCTAGGAGAGAGAAAAGAAACTTTCAAGGCCTAATTGGATAAGTTCTCTAGTCTCGTTTTTAGTAATTTTGGTATTTTTTGAAACTGGGATAGCTTAATCTCTCTATTTGAGGGATTAATTTGAAAAGTTATCAAGGTATGAAAATGGTTCATGTATGTATTATGCTGGAAATTAGAAATTTATGGTAGAAAATGAAAGATTATTGATAAATAAATAACTTTTACAAAGTGATTTTTGATGGAAACATGATTTAGGGACTAAAATGAAAAGTTGTAAAATTTGATGAAAAATTCTAAAATTCTATGAATACATGTGCTGTAAAATTTGTAATGGGGCTTTAGTTAGACTTGGAATAAGGAGTAATTTGCACAAGTTTCATTTTCTGGGCCTAGGGACAATCAAAATTTATGGAAAAGTTAGGGGCAAAATAGTAATTTTATCTAGGACGTAAATTGAGTCCATTTAGAGATGAAATATGTGAAATTGATGGTTAAATTCATTTATATAGATCTGGACAACACTAATTCGAGGTTAGATTAAGGAAAAGAAAAGATTTTAAATTAGTAAACTTTTACGCGAACAAGTGTTGAGGTAAGTTCATGTAACTTAATCCAGCATGTAATTATGTTAATTGAATGTTGTGTTTGTATGTAATGTGATTTATATTGATGTACATTACTTGAATGCTATCATGAGAAATTTGATACATGCTTGAAAATGGTGAATAAGAGTTGAGTCCCAATTGAATATTGAATTCCGATGATTATATGCGCTTTCCCAAAACTAATAAGGTCCTGCATTTGTTGCGGACGAGATTTAGAGTAATCCTATTAACCTTGTTATATAAAGGATTTAGCCTGGACAGGTAATCCCGATATAATATCTCTCGAACATACGTTATGATTAGGGTTTAGCCTGGACTGGTAATCTTAATCGAGCTCCTCTGAACATACGTTATATAAAGGATCTAGCCTGGACTGATAATCTTGTTATACAATATGTGGCTCGAGAGAATGTTTCTTGGTTAAGTTCCCTAATGGGTACCTTTGAATAAGAAATTGACGAATTATTGATTCGTACACTTTGAGTGTACTACTTAAGCATCCATTGGAATTCAATGATTCAACGGACATAAAACTCTTGACATGGCACAAGAACTTTTAGATAAATTGATAATGACTTGAAAGAATATTGCTTGATGAGCTCATCAATATTACTTGATTGACATGAATATTTTGATGACTAACATGTTTGATTGAATGTATGTGAGTAGGCAATTTAACCAAATGGATGGAAACATAACTTTGTATGTCTAGATTTTAATAAACAAGATTGGTAAGTTTAGTTTCCATTATACGAACTTACTAAGCATGTAATGCTTACTCTATTTATTTTTCCCCTATTTTATAGTGCTCAGAAGCTCGTGAAGGTTGGAAGTTCATTGGAGTATCATCACACTATCAACTAGCATTTTTGGTATATTTAGTGAAATCATTTTGGGTATAATGGCATGTATAGGACAACTTGGCCAATAGTGGCTTGAAATGTTATTTTGTAACCTAGCCACTGGAATGACTAGTAATGGTTTATTTTGGTATGACTAAGTAGATTATTATGATATATATAAATATGTGTGATGTTAAGAATATGTGACTAATGTTGTGAATGCCTAAGTTAACTAAGGTAAGGTGGTGATCATGTATGCCTGTAATGATATGTCATGTTAAATGATGAAATTGCCTACTTTAAATGCTTGTAATGGTTGATATTGGTTGTGTGTTTCAAGTGCAGGTCTTGGATGAAATTTTGGGTGAGAAATGAAGTTAGAAATGGCTTCATTTTGTCCACATGGGCAGACACACGGGCGTGTGTCTAAACCATGTGTGACACATGGCCTGGTAACATGGGCATATGGTTAGGCCGTATGTCCCCTACACCTAAATTTTGAGAAAAAGAATGCTCAGAATTAGGCACACGAGTAGAGACACGGGTGTGTGTCTCAGTCGTGTGTGCCACACGGCCTAGAACACGGGCGTGTATCTTGGCCGTATGAAACTTGTACCTAATTTCGAATTGAATTAATTAACCACACGGCCTAGCACACGGGTGTGTGGCATGGTCGTGTGTGCAAGTCAGAGAGTTACACGGGGTCGAACACAGCCTCTAGCACGGGCGTGTCTCAAGGTCACACTGGCATGTCCCTTTGACCACATGGGCGTATAAGCTTTGCACCTTGGAAAAATTTTGTAATTTCGCGAAAAATTCTTAAAGGTCTCGATTAAGTCCCAACTCGATTTTAATGCTCATATTGGACCTCGAGGGCCCAATCAAGGGACATTATGAATGATCTCGGTAAATGAATAGTAATTTATGTAAATTAATTGAAAAATGCTCAGAATGTTCTGGTAATGCTCCAAAACCTTGTCCCGATGACAGATACAGGTTAGAGTTGTTACAAGTAGAGATATTTCAAAACAAATAATTAGTTACATCTCAGAGTTGCAAGGAATATAGGAGAAAATACTTAATTTAGAAACAGGAAGAGATCTTAAACATGATGATCGGAGGACGAGTGTGGTTATTTATTGATGCGGCTTTCGATCAACAATATTTCAAATCCGCCTCGGGGTAGTTCGAAATGTGGGAGGGGAAATTTTGGCATCCAAATCAGTTATCCACTCAAATGTTGCATCACCGTTTGCGGTGGAGGCACATGCAAGGTTACAAGCCACAAGATTAGGGATCTCTATGGGATTTAATGCATGTAATATACTAAGGGATTCAAGAACAGTTATCAAAAAATGCCAGAGCACAAAATGTGACAGATCGATTATCGGAGCACTTATCAGATATATCCAAAACACAAAGACACACTTTCAAGAACTGGGGTTTCATTTCATCCCAAAGTCAGAAAACACTTTCGCCCATGTTATTGCAAAAGAGGCATTGATAAAAGGAGAAGGTCACTACCTACAGGGCGGCATTCCAAGTTATGTTCGACGAGCAATGGAGAAGATAAGGCCAAGACTTCCAGATTGAAGATAAGAAACAGTTCTTTTGAAACGTGTAGCAGAAGACTAAAAGATATGATGAGATTTGAAGAGGTCTATTATCAATAGCTGTGGCGGTGTAGTGAAAAGACAAGACTTTATGAGGCCAGCTGTTGTTGTCGACTGGAGATATTAGTATTAGGTTTCCTTTCAGTTTTTTTAATTTCATTTCTAATATCGGGCCAATTTCGTTGGAGGTCTGTTTTCTTTTATTGTTTATTAGCCTGCTTTATTGGACTCAAATCCAAGTTGCATGAAGACCATTGTTCCTTTGAATTTTCTATTAATAAATCCAGTCGATTTATTTAAAAAAAAGGATTCAACAATGCATCAGAATAAGAATAAAAGGTTTAACCCTAAACACTAATTACAAAAATTCAAAGAAAATTTTATAACATTAAATATTTTTAAGTTTTTCACATTTTAATTTTTATATAATTTTTATAAATTTTTAGGGATAAATATTAAAATTCTACATGAACTATGGTTTAATCTGCAATTGTATACATGAACTTTGATTTTATGCAATTTTATACATGAAATTTTGATTTGATCCAATTCTTGTAAATTATTAATACAATTATTGATATAACATCATTTTATATTTATATATTTATCCAATATAAAAATAAATTGATATATTTAATTTTTTAAATGTGTATGATTAATCAAAATTAAAGTTGCAAGCATACATTTGAACCACAATTAGAGTTTCATGTGTATAATTGCACCAAATTAAAGTCCATGTATATAATTGCACATTAAATTAAGATTCATGTATGATTTTGATATTTATCCCTAATTTTTAATATTTTTATAATTTCTATTTTCTATAGTTTTTAAGTCATCTAGAATGAATTTGGACAATCAGCTGTCCAAATTCAATTGAACCTTAACAACCATTTATCCATGTATATTCTAAATGCACATTATTATTATTTTTTAATTTTTTTTATATTTTTAGATTATTTATATATATATTATAATTTTTAATAATTATTACTATTTTTTATGAATTTTGAAGTTTTTTTATTTTGCACTTATCAAAAATAAATCTAGACAATCTTATATCCAGATTCATTCTATATATACATTTTAGTTAATTAAAGAAAATATTTTTTTTAAAAAATTTTTTTACTAACGTAGTACCCATGTTAACATATTGCCTTGTGGTCACTTCTGATAGCTTTCGTCAACCGCATTAGCCCGATTAACAATTAAATCGATCAACTAATGAGGATGAAATGATTTTTTTAGTAAAAGTTGTTTTTGAATTTTTTGCTTTATTCTTTTTGACCCCTTAGAGCAAGGAAAGGGGAATGCGAAGGAAAAGAACAAATGATAGAAATTAGTTGTGTTATTTTTTAAGTTACTAATCGGTATCGTGTAAATTTCAAATATTGACATTTTTATTTTTGAAGCTTTTTTTATCTATTGGGTTAAATTATTATATATATATATATATATATATATAAAACGGTGAACAACATATTTAAATAGTTATTTAATTTAATTTTAAACTATGCACTAAAAAAAGTTGGTTTTTATGGTCATGTAAATTTAGGATGTTATTGGCTGTTAGAAAAAATTAAAAATAAAATTAGAGTCATTTTAAATTAAATGATTTGTTGAAAGAGTTGTACATATGCTTAGAATTGTTTATATAATCAATCTCAAACCCATTTAGGTTTCTCATCTTTACTACTAAATGATGTATCTAAGATAGTTGACCTATATATTAACTCACAAGTGAGTTTAACATCATTATTGAATTTTAAATAATTATTTTAAGTTTAAATTTTATAATTTAAAATATAATTAAAATTTTTTTTATAAGGATTGGAGAAGAATTATGAAAAGTTTTAGGTATTATATAAAAAAAAGTAGATATAATATGAATCTATAATAAGATTAATATTAAAAATATATATTAGTTAAATTCATAACAATAAAACCATTGTTAGTTAATCTCAATTATCTTCAACTTAGACTTCACATTACAATATAATCACTTAAAAACCTTTAATGTATCGCACAAATATACAAATTAATAACCTCTTTTTTAACAATTTTACAGTATTAAAATTTGGAGGTATATAATCTACACTATGTTTATATGGAAAAAAAAAAACTGTAATGTTGAGAATCAAATTAATTTAAGCATTAGGGAGCATGTATCTTGACTACCTGCTCCACATTATCATGTAACATGCACCCACCATCTATGTCAAGCTTCTAGCAAGGGGTGTCAACATACACTGCACTGCACCACTATATTATTCGCAACAAATTTAAATATCTACTAAATTCTCACTCACTCTTGCCATGCTTCCCTTTCAGACATGTCTCATAATGATATATATTTATAAAGAACATACGCCAATCTAGATTCGCCTGTTCTGTAAGCATACTTAGAGCATCAACTTATTACCAATTCTTTCTATCAAACTGAAACCTAAGACATACTTTTAACATAAGAACATAGGTAAACATGCTGCTTGATTGTCAGGTCTTAGATTTTATGGAAGAATGAGGAGGACGAGTGCAGGTGCCAATTGGATTTGGCTTACCAATTTTATTTATTTGCTCAGTAGAAACAGGCAAACTCAAAGTTTAGTACTCTCTCATTTCTGCTAATTAGGCCAAGGAAATGTAAAACCTGACTGAAATAGATCATATTCCCCCTCATCGCCTATTCGTTCAATATTCCCACTCAAAGCAGTTAAAAAGGAAACAAGAAATCTAGGCCTCAGTTGGTCTTAAAATGGTTTCAAGCTAGGATTCAAAGCAAACATACATTGCAACTATGAGTTGTAAGCACGGATGATATGAGACTTCTCTGCTTGCATAGCAATACTCCTAATTGCTAGAATTTTGATTTACAGAAAAGTGGAAGAAATGATAAAGACTATCAAATATGGGAATTGACAAGAGACAGTGTCAAGATATATAATTAGATTAGCAACTGAAACCTTACACCGTGCACATTCTAACTTCTTCATAATACTTACTTTACAGGATTATTAATAAAGAAAAGTGTCACATTTCCAGGCAGAAAGACAATTACTCCTTGTGGATCCCTTTGAGGAGCTTCAACACTTGAAGCATGGTAGGTCTGTTAGCAGGATTCTCGGCCAGGCAAACTGCAGCAATACTGAGCACCTGAAGCATCATCTGCTTTGAATCCACACCCATAACCACAGGATCTAAAACATCTGCAGCCTGACCCTTTTTTATCTTCTTAGTCACCCATCCAACTAAATTCCCTCCTTCAATCTCTTTAAATTCAGGGCCTGTTGGCTCTTTCCCAGTCACCAATTCCAGCAGTATCACACCAAAACTGAAAACATCTCCCTTTGTAGTGGACCTACCGCTCTGTCCATATTCTGGTGGAATGTAACCAAAAGTCCCTGCTATATCAGTACTAACATGAGTTTCACAAGCACTAATCAGTCTTGCCAGCCCGAAGTCCGCAACTTTTGCTTCGAAGTCTTCACTGAGTAAGATGTTGCTGGCTTTGATATCTCTATGGATGATGTGGGGAATGAAACCATGGTGAAGAAATGCTAGCCCCCGAGCAGCACCAATAGCGATTTTGAAGCGTTTGGACCAATCAAGGACATCAAGAGCTCCACTGCGATTTCTCAACCAAAGATCCAAACTTCCATTGATCATGTATTCGTAAACAAGGAGCTTCTCCTCACCCAAAGAACAGTATCCAAGCAATGGAACAAGATTTTGGTGCTTCACCTTTCCCAAGGTTTCCATTTCAGCTATGAATTCTCGATTGCCTTGTGTTTTGGCCTGGCTTAGCTTCTTAACTGCAACAGTCTTCCCACTAGGCAACTTAGCTTTGTAAACAGTTCCAAAGCCTCCATCTCCGATTATGTTGGTCTTGCAAAAGTGATGGGTTCCCTCAAGGATGTCACCGAGTGTGAGTTTCAGGAGTGGCTGCTCAAATGTCGCTATATTGATGCTCAGCGGCTCCTTTGACCTGCTGCTGCTGCTCAAGAAGCAGAGATTTTGATCCAGGAAGTTGTTTAATTTGCTTTCCTCAATTTCTTCTGGATCACTCAGCTGGCCACTCCGCATAATCCATCTGCGAACAGCAAAGGCTGAAGCAAAAATAATAAAGACACTTGCAGCCACAATCCCTGCAAGGCCCCAGGCATTTAACAAAGAAGATCTTTCAGAACTTCTGATCTGGCAATCCAAACCTGTAATTCTTCCACACAGATCATTGTTCCCAGCTAGAAAGATTTTTGACAGGTTTTGACAAATACCATTTCTGGGCACAGGTCCTCCCAACCGGTTTTCTGCTAGATTCAAGTAGAACAGACTGAACAAACCGCACACTTCCTCTGGAATCTGTCCGGATAATCTGTTTCCGGATACATCAAAATACTCTAGTTGCATCAAGTTACCAATTTCTGAAGGAATGGCACCAGTAAATTTATTTCCATGAAGATCAAAGTACATCAAATAAGACAAATTGCCCAAAGATTGGGGCAAGCTTCCATAGAAAATATTATTGCTCAAATTCAAGTCTTCAATCTTCCAAGACACGGAATTTGAGAACAGGTTATGTATCTCACCAGCAAGCCTATTCTTCTGAACATAGAGCCCCACCAGGTTAAGCATCTGGGACAATGACGAAGGTAGCTCACCGGCAAGCTTATTATTGCTTAAATCCAAGTGAGTAAGTTCTTTCAAGTTCCCAAAACTTGCAGGAACTACACCAGATAACCTATTGCCAGTCAAATTTAACTTTACCAAACTACCCACACGACCTAAGCTTTCAGAGATGGTTCCTGTAAGCTGGTTATTCCCCAAATACAACCCCTGAAGCTTGAGAGAGTCACCGAATTCAACAGGAATAGGACCCGTCAGCAAATTTCCAGACAAATCCAAAGTTGTAAGATTTGTCAAACGAGAAAGTGATCCTGGAATCCTGCCAGTAAGCATGTTGTTGTTGAGAAGAAGATCCACCACCACTGCACAGTTTCCCAATTCTTCAGGTATGGGACCAGTCAACCTATTGTGTGACAGATCGAATACTCCATGATGCTGCACAAAGCTCAAGTCGGGCAGATTAGCCTGATGGAAATATGAAGATGGTTTCCAAGGGATGGAACCGGATAGATTATTGTGAGAAAGAACCAGGCACTGCAGCTGATCAAGGTCTGCAAGTTCCATGGGAATTGATCCACTGAAATTGTTGTTTCCAAGATCCAGTGTTGTCAATGCTTTGCAGTATCCAATTTCAACAGGTATATTTCCTTCCAAGAAATTCGAATTCAAGTTTAGCACAGAAAGAGCTGTGAGATTGCCGATCTCCTTTGGTATACTTCCCTTCAAACGATTACCGCTAAGAACAAGCGTTTCCAATGTAACCGCATTTCCAATATCAACTGGCAGAGTCCCCTCTAGCATATTATTTCCAGCAGAAAACTCCATCAAACTATTTGAACTCCATAAACTCAAAGGAATGGTACCAGTGAAATTGTTGGAGTCAAGGTCAATAACCATCAATGGAAGCTCTGAAAGATACTCTGGGATTGAACCATTAATGTGATTATTAAGCAAAACCAACTGAGCAAGATTTCTACAGTTCACAAACACATTCTCAATGGTACCCGAAAGGTTATTACCATCGAGATCAACCTCAAAGAGTGATTCTGCATTGCATAACTCTCTTGGTATCGAACCCGACAACTTGTTATTGCTCAAACTAAGGTGCTTAAGCCTTGAGCAATTCTCAATTTCAGGAGGGATGTTACCTGAAAAGTGGTTGTTTGAAAGTAGCAAAGACTCCACCTGGGTCCATTTCCCAAGCCAAGGTGGCAGTTGCCCAGAAAGCTGGTTCGTTTCAGCAGAAAACGTCAGCATAGGCAAACTTGAAAGCTCCTCAGGCAAGGACCCGGACAGCGAATTGAAAGACAGCATCAACATCATCAAATTCTGGCAGTTCCCAAGCTCCGCTGGTATTGAACCATTGAGCTCGGTGTAGACGAGGTTCAATATAGTCAAATTCTGTAACTTTCCTATAGACTTTGGAATGGAACATTTCAATGGGTTATAAGAAAGGTCGAGCTTGGTGAGTGATTTTAGATTGGATAGTTGTTCAGGCAAAGGTCCTGTTATGGAACAAGACGGTGAAAAAAAGTTCTCAAGGAGTGAAAGTTTACCAATTTCAGGTGGTATTTTCCCCGTAAATTGGTTGATTCCAATGTAAAGAGCGGTCAGGTTTTTTAGCTCACCAATTTCAGGCGGGATATTACCAGAGAAAGAATTGTTGGAAATATCCAGAGAGGTTAAAGACTGAAGGTTTTCAAAGAGTGTTGAAGGGAAAGAACCTGAAAGGAAATTGTTAGCCAGGTCCAAGAACTGTAGCTGAGTTAACTGTCCAAGCTTAGCCGGCACTGTGCCAGTGAGTGCATTGGTGGAAAGTTCTAGCGTACGAAGTGCATTCAGGCTGCCCAGCTCGGGAGGGATATTTCCGGTGAAAGAGTTAGACCCGAGTCTGAGGGTCTGGAGGAGAGTCAACTCGGCCAACTCAGTCGGAATTTGGCCAAAGAAGGAGTTAGAGGACAGGTCTAGGAGGATGAGGTTTGAGAGGGACGAAAGGGACGGAGAGAGAGAACCTGTCAAGGACCGAGATGGAAGAGAAAGCGAGGTGACTCGACCGAGCCGACATGTGACACCATCCCACTTGCAGAAATGAATTTTTTGGTTCCATGATGATAGAAAATGAGGGTTTTGAAGCCCTCTTTTGAAGGAAACCAGAGCTCCCCTGTCTGGGTTTCCGTCTGCTTGCTCTATCGTTGCCCCTGATATCGATAACAACAAATGGAGGAAACAGAGGAAATGAAACAAAAGCTTAAACTCCATAGCCAAAAGAAGAAACAGTAATATTTACAGGGGAAGATGGGAAAGAAGAGAAGAGATAAAAGATAAAAATGGAAGGAGGATAATGGCCATAGGCAAGGGGAGTAAATTCTGAAGAAAGGTTTGGGTGAACTTTAAAGAAGAAAACACCATAGCCAACGTAGCTCACGTGACTGGAGCTTTTGTAACTGCAATCCTCAAATCTCAATCGTGTTTCCTTTAATATATATATATATATATATCTTTTTATTGAGAGAAAAATCCCACATGAGTTTTGATTGATCATATATTACAAGTACCGCTGAGGCTGAATCTTTGGTTTGGAATTATTATACGATAGGAACAAAAATCTTTTGATTTGTATGTTAAAGAAAAGAGCTATAAAGGGCCCCTACTTCAGAGAATCCGGCTCTTGTCTCTTTTCTTTAATCTTCGCTTTGATAAAATTAGCACACTATGGATGATTGTGGTTTAAGGCCTAAAAGCTGAGATACCCTTTTGTTTTTTTCCTTGGGTTGTTAACAGAAATACGTTTTATTTAAATAAAAGTGCCCCAGCCCAAATTTGCTTCTTCAGTGCAGCTGCACTGCTGCAGTTGCACTGTACAATTTTCTGCCGAATCTCTGATACTCAAAGATTTGGGGAAATTATTGAAAGATGGAAGAAATAGAAATTAAGTGAAAAAGGTGTAGTAAACGATGTGGTTGTTTGTAAGCGTGAAATGTGTGTCGTCGCCCTTCAACTTGAGATTTTCAGTAGTCAGAACAGATTGCTTTATAATGGAATCTCAATTATCAACCCCCCAAAAATGAAACAACAGAGTAAAAGAACTGGACTAAACTGAAGAGGTGAAGATTGCGGAGCATGGCATTGGGAACAAGAACTTACAGAAACCAGTGCTTTAATTTCATTGGCAGACAAATTATTATTATTATTATTATTTTGGTCCATTGGCATGTATAAATAAAATGGTTAAATCGCTATTTAAGACTTAAAACAAAAAAAAAAAAATCAACTTCACCTAAATAAAAATTTCTACAGATCCATCCTGGTTTTGTATTTTTGTGATGCAGGTCAGTTATCAGATGAAAATTTTGGACGCATTATTATGTGAGAGTGAGAGGGAGTGGTCCCTTAAAATTATGGACCCCTACATTTCCTTCCGATGAGACGGTCCAAGATGCTAATTTCGGTCAGGTGCATTATTCCAATTGACCTTATTGCCCCTTCACACTCTTAAATTCATGTTAGAGAATAGGACCTATTAGGTATTAATAAAATAATATTTGATTCTAAAATGTTAAAATTTAATATATTTTTTTCAATAATGAATTAGTTTTAAAACTAAAGATTAATTTTGGTCGAAATTATAACTAATAATTGCCTAAATTTTATTTATATTTTTTTAAACAAATATTAGTACTTGCCTTAATTTTATATTTTACACGAATAAATGGTTTGGGATGTGCAAAAGGACAAGGCATAAGGACTCTCTTAATTTGCATAGAAAAAAGGAGTGTATCTTATAGGGGAGGTGTCTGTTTTGAGTTGTTTGTAAGGACATGAGAACCTGATGTAGGCTGAGTTGTCCCTTCGGTCCCACTTAGAGCAATACATGGATCGGCTGGTTCGCAAAATCTGGCCACCCCGACAAACAGTTTTCGTTTATAGGTAAGAGATAAAATATTTTAGAAATATTTTTATTTAAATTTAATTATAAAAATATATAAATATTAATATAATAATTTTTTTTTATGCTTATTATATAAAAAAATATCTATAACATTATTCAATAATCAATTGAGCTCTCAATTAAAAAGTAACACTCTATTGAATTCTTGATTGAATATAGACAATCAATTAAGCCTTTCAAAAGTCAATTTCCGTATAAACACCGTTAACTTCGCCATATGGTACATAAGGTTGTGCTATATGGTGAAATTTAGTAATTTTTCTTAAAATTGTTTAAAAAACATAAAAAGATCGCAAAAAAATTATAAATCTTTTATCTAAAATTATAAAAAAAAATTAGAATTCTGAAAAACTAAAAAAAAAAAAAAAAAAAACTAAATTGTCTAAATATGCCCTTTTTTATTTTTTTTGTTAATTGGCCATGTAGGTCATTTTTTTGAAGATTTAAAAAAATAGGTCAATTTTGGAGAGAGTTTGTGAAAACGCACTCATCTAGACGCGCTTTCCTCCAACGGTCATTTACCCAACGGTAAAAATTCAAACACGCAAATGGTAAAATTTTTAAACAACCCAATGATAACTTTTATTTCCTATAAATACCAGACCATTTTTCATTCTTTTCACTCAAATCTAACTCTTTTCATTCTCTCTAAACTCTCAATTTTCTCAAGATTTGTTCAAATTTTTCCAATAAATTTGTATAAAAATATTATAGTTTTATTTTATTATTTCATAGATCATTCATTTTGAATAATTTTTCACGAATGACAAGTCGACTTATTCATTTTGACGACAAGCACATTTTCGCCGCTCAATCGGTAATGGTAAGAAAAAAATTTAAATTTACTTATTTTCAATTAAGTTAATTTTAAAATTTTAAAATTATTTTATTTTATTGATATAAATAGGCGGATGATCATGTTTTGGAAGATTTCATACTCAATTTATCAAATAGTGCACCCACTAAAATTTGTGGTTATTTGCAAAATGCAGGATTCTTACATGCATCTTATATACTTGGGATCTATAAATTGGATCCTACAATTATCAGCGCGTTGGTGGAAAGATGGAGACCTGAGACACACACATTCCATCTTTCGTGCAGTGAGTGCACAATCACACTCAAGGACGTAGCTTTACAACTCAGTTTACTTGTGGATGGGCCAGTCATTATAGGGCCAGTGGTCATTCTTGTTAAAAGCGAGTCATTTTAAAGGAAGGTGCTGAACAAGTTTCAAGATGGCCGAATAAAGATGAGATGGTTGCAAGATAATTTTAAAGACCTTTCTCGGAATGCGATTGATGTCATCAAAGAACAATACGTCCGAACAATATGTCGTCAAAGTTTTATGCATATATATTAGACCATTTTTCATTCTTTTCACTCAAATATTTTGTATATATGCATAAAACTTTCAAAATATGAAAAGGGTAATTTTATTTTAGCGATTGGTAATATATGAAAGGTTAATATGTGAAAAAGCAATTTTGTATATACCATAAAACTAATAATAGTACATCATATAAAAAAATGTGACACCCTAGACCTAACCCAATTATTAGGTTTGAGTTACAGAATGCCACATTCATTTCTGAAGTAACTATGATCCAATTTAACCTTTTACACATGCTACTAACTACATTAGACATTCATAATATGTTTTTCAATAATATTCAAGTCTTGTACGAGCTTACGAATGTTGTTTTGCCAACTCAAGATTGAATTAGGACCAAAATGTAAAGTTTGCAAACTATAAGATTGACGTCGCAACTTTGAGGGTTCTAGATTGTGACATAACTTACTGTCCATTCCTCGTCAACTTACTGCTGATTCATCATCATGACATTAAAGATCCAATGTCACGACATGATTGTTTGTTTTCAAAAGATCCAAGTGATACCAATTCATAATGGCCTAACAATTTGGCCAATTCCATATTCAACCTGTTGAACATATAAGCATACTTCCAAAGTCTCATACATAACCATTTCAACAACATTTTCATCTAATTCATATAATTGGCAATTAAACATGAGCTATATTTCCAATTCACAACCATTTAAATTATTATGCCGATTTCATACATAATGGCCAACCATATATACATAATTCAAATGAACATAATTATTCAAACTTTCGATTTAACCATTTATAACACAAAACTGACTCAAAACTTAGGTACATGCCATATATTTAAATGGAAAGGGACTATACAAACATTGTTGAGTCGAGATATGTTGATTGGATGTTGTACTACGCTTTGGGACTTCGAAATCTACTATAACCTATGCACAGAATAAACAAACTATATACCGAGCAATAAAGCTTAGCGGTACTTACATGATTCAAGCCATTAATAAGGTAACAAATACCATTTGAACACAAGTAATACATTTTCTACAACCAACCAATTCAATTGTTATTCATATATCAAGTACTAGTATAATGCACCATATCATTTCAACAAGTTTTGTGCACATATCAATTCATACAATATTCATACCAAACACCAAGTATATACATGATTCTATTTAGCTAAGTATATACACATATACATAATCAATTCAAGTTTTACATTTAATCAATTCATATACCATTTATACCAAGTACCATAATTTACGCAAAGTTCCCATTTGATCAAGTATATATACACATACTATCTCATACATTACTATAACATAAAATATCTATTTCATTTCATTTCATTCGTTCTATCCATTTTTTGTTAACATTTACTTGAATAATTTGATTCGTTTCTTTTTTGTATTGACCTTCAGGGCTTGTAATATTTGAAGCGCATGATCTTTCACATGCTTTCCACATTCGTGTTTTACATATATGCACATATGAAATCATTTCATACTGTAATTTTCAATTTAATAACATTTATCAAATTCATACTTATAATCCCTATTAACTGGACTCAATGGTCTTTACCTTAAATATATGGAAACCTTATCTGTATGGAGACGATGCTATATTTTCACGGACCAAAAAGGATTGAAATATTTGTTCACTTGGAAAGAGCTAAACTTGAGACAAAGGAGATTGATTGAATTACTAAAGAACTATGGCTAGATTATTGATTATCACCTAGGGAAAGCAAACGTCATAGTTGATGCACTAGTTCAGAAATCACTAGTAGCTTTTAAATATACAAATACTTCTATGGCTATAGAAAGGGATGATGCAATTTAGTTGAGCTTAAGGGTCAAACTGACATTTTATCAACAAGTTTAGGAAGCTCAGAAAGTGGATGTCAAGTTGGAAGTAAAAAGAATTAAAGTGGAAAGTGGTCAACTGAATGAGTTTACTATATGTGGTAATGGGAGTTTGTACTTCCAAGGGAGATGTGTTTTCCCAAAGATGTTGAGTTGAAGCAAGTTATTCTCAATGAAGCACATAACAACATCTATGCGATGCATCCTAAAAGTAACAAGATGTATAATGATTTTAAACCACACTACTAGTGGTTGGGCATGAAAATAGACATAATTGAGTTTATATCCAAATGTTTAGTCTGCCAACAAATCAAAGTAGAACACCAAGTCCCTTTAGGACTCTTGCAACCCATTTCAATTCTTGAGTGGAAATGAGAGCGTGTCACTATAGATTTTGTAGTGGGACTACTTTTGAAATTGAGGAAAAATGATTCAATATGGGTTATTGTTGATATATTGACCAAGTCAGCTCATTTTATGCCTATGAGAGTTGACTAATCAATAGAGAAACTGGTTGAGCTTTACATCATTGAGATTATGAGACTAACACCTCCTTACCCTAGCTAATACCTAAACCTAAGCAATGAGTGTTTTATTTCAGGAAAAATACTTTATTTAAGAACCAAATTTATTATTCAAGTTATTCTCATATTTTATACATTTTAAAGTCATTTAAGGCTTTATAGGCCATTTGTGAACAATGTCACTACCTTGAAGGCTCTCATGCTAAACAAGTTAAAACTTCTTTATATTTGTGTTAAGATCAGTATCACATAATCCAATACACATACCAATAAATTTAAACCCATATAATAATTCAATTTATCGACAAATACTTCTTTAATTCATTATATAAAAATTACTCTATTCCCCAAAAATTTCATTTAAACTTTTCTTACATATTTGCAATTCCATTACTTATATCTACTTCTTAGCACTACAACTCATTTGTTATTTATCTCTTCCTCCTCTTCATTCCACATTCTATATGTACATGTATATATATAAGAATATTTGGTTTTTAGTATAACATGCATATATGTAATATTAATTATTCTTTTACTAATTATACAGATACTCTTAACAAGGTTGTCTACTTGATTATTAGTCACTAAATTATTTATATCTTGGCCCAAAAAATTGAAATTAAGATCTTCTTGTTTTTGAAAGTATACTTAATGGAATTTTTACCACAAAAATTTTAGAATTTTTACACAAGCCAATTAATACAGTTTTTTTGTAACAGCCACACCCAATTCGATCACCAAATTTAAGCTGCGGGATGTCACATTTATTGCTGGAGGAACTACAAATAAAATTTTGATCCATTCAATAATTTATACAAGTTAATCCAGATAATACATCACTATAACATGCTATATATTCTTATTGAGGTTATACGAGCTTATGAAAGCTCCTATGATACCCCAAGACTATTTGAGGACTGAAATGTAAAGTTTCAAAATGTTTCAGGCTGACATCACAACATCAACGAAAGGGGCTTGGCGTCGTGACTATAGGAGTGTAATGTGATGACTTTCAAAATAGTGGTTAAGAGTCGCGGCTTTGAAGGCAGACTCCCACGAAGTTTACTTCATTTTATTCAACTTGCCAAATTATACAACGCTAATAGTCTAAGGACCCAATATGTATTTCTATTCAGCTTAAATGATGATCATTTCCACATTTTAATTCCTTAAAACTTTAAAACACTTATATACATGATCTAAACAATTCATAAGTGAAATCCATCTAACATTCACTAACCAAAATACCTAGTTGACCATTTACAACTTTAAACCAGTTTAATTCCAGGTACAAGCCATTTAGTGAAACGTAAAGAACAGTACATATATTTTTTAGTTGAGAATCAATTATCCAAATATTGCTTCACCTCTCGAGACTTCGAGATCTACTGATACCTGGGCACAGAATGAACAAATCATAAGCTAAGTAATAAAGCTTAATGGTACTTTCATGATTCAAGTCAATATAACATTAGCAATAACCAAATGAACACAATCAATGCAAGTTTAACAATTAGCCAATTCATATTCCAATCAATCCAAGAGTTTCAATTAACATATGATGTATGCAAGAAAAATTAAATTAATTAGATTTTAAACATACCATTATGATTACAGACAACCATGGGTTCTGTTTCAGTTGCCTCGGTTAATTCAATATTTTTCTTGTTATCTTTTTAGGAGGCGAAGAAGATGATTCTATTGGCTGCTTGTCTCGGGCGATAGCTTCTTTCCTTAGAGCACGAATTGTCTTTTCAATTTCTAGGTTGTACTCAAGTGGGTTCATCAAGAAAAATTAAAATTACTTAGTGCTTGATGGATGTTGAATCCACCAAAATTAAAATCTTACTCTTAAAAATAGATTAAAATCACTAGACAGAGAAGCAAAGTGGAATCCCAAAAAACATTGAATTAATCAAAATTAAAATAACTTTGGGCCAAAATTGTTGTGGGCAATGCTCAAACTTGCGAAAATAAAGAAAAAGAGAGGTTAAACTGTTGCAAAAGTAATAAATAAAATAGTTTTAATCAAATTAATGAAAAGCTCTAACCGACGTTAATTTTGGATTTTCTCAGTTAATGATAAACCAATTAAAGTAATGGAGGAATAAGCAGGGGCGAAGCCAGAAAATTTTTTTAGGGAGGCCGGATAAAATTTTAATTTTTTATAGTTTATATCTTTGTAATTTGTAAATGATTAAATCGAATTTTTATAATTTTAGGGAGGCCAAAGTAAAATTTTACCTTTATTAATTTAAAATATTTAAAAATATTTAAGAGCCTAAAATATAATATTACATTTTAGGGGGCCGGGCCCATACTAGTCCCCTGGCTATGCCCCTGGGAATAGGAGTTGAAATATTTGATTTGTTTATAATTTTCAACTCTATGATGACTAAGGAAGAATGATATAAAGTACCTAGGTACGGTGACTACAATAAAATTCACGTTTGTTTCTCTCAATTTGCTTTCCACTTCCAATTTTTGGGAGAATGATTTTGGACCGTAATTCAACTCACACTGGTTTGTATCAACAATCACCTTTCATACTGCACCACATTATTATTGAACTTGTATTAAAAATTAATATCTTGTTATCAGGTGTATGGAAAGAACACACTAGTTTCTTTAAAATATTATAGAGAATTACATCGCTTTTTGCAGAGCAAAGAGAGTGAGCTAGCAGATAGAGCAAATCATAATCCCATGTGTGATCTTTTCCTTTAACAAAACGCGTGTTCTAGCAATAGTGAAAAGGATTTTGTTGTAGATAGAGAAATAGAGCAGTGCCGTATATAGGTTGAATAAGTCACGACTTGATGCTATTTTATTTTATTTTTATTTTTTTTAAATCTGAGTTGGGTTATATTATGAAAAATGAAAATAAAAAGGGGGTTGGGTCTGATTTAAATAAGGCTCTGTTTGTTTGCAGGTAAAATGTTTTCCGGAAAATGATTTCTGGAAAATGATTTCCTGGAAAATGATTTCTGAAAATGATTTACTTTTAAGTGTTTGGATGAATCTGTGTAAAATATTTTCTGTTGTTTGGCAGATTTCTTGAAAATATTTTCCGGAAAAACTGTTTTTACATATATTAATAAATTTATATATATATATATATATATATATTAATAAATTTATATTTTAAATTGTTTTTACATATATTGCAATGATTTATTTATAAATAAATTAGCATTAAATATATAATAATACTCAATTATTAATAATTTATTATCATCATTTTTGGTTAAATTTCTGACTTTATTTGTAAAATAATATGAAGTGAAACAAATATTTTCGTCCATTTTATATTTTTAAGAGGTATAATGATAATTATTTCCATTAATAATGATCAAATAAAACTATAAATAAATTGAATATAATTTATCTATATCAAATTAAATTTAATTACAACCAAAAGATTTATAAGCTAGAATATTAATCGAGAGTAAATTGAGACCCAATTGAGTTAAATAATTATAAATTAGCTTCCAAACCACAATTAATAGTAGAAATTATAATATTATCCAAATGCATAATTAGTAGTACACCACATAATAACAACATTGTCCAAGTGCATATCTATAATATTACACCACATTAAAAGTATCAATATCTTCAACCTTGCGAAAATTTTTGAAGCCAAATTTTTCTATGCTTCTTACTTTTAACTAAAAAAGCTTTGGCCTCTGGATTCATGACTCACTAGATAGTCAAACACAGAACACAGGAAGTCATCATCAAATCCTTCCTCCTCCATCGACATCAATTCTTCGTAAAGCTGTGGTGTCTTATCCACAGTAAATTGTTCCAAAGCATTAGCAATTTTGCCAAGTTGTTCACCCATAAATTTAATTTGTTCATTAACGGCACTTTCTTGAGTATTTTTTCTTTTACGTTTAGATGTGCCAGATGAAGATACTTTTGTTCTTACCTCTTCAACCTCTTCATTTTCGCAATCTATAGGCACTGAATCTTGATTATCATCATCCAAATCTATATCAGCAAATGTTCTGGCAAAACTCCCTGTTGCCATATCTTTGCCAACAACCAAAGCCATTTCATCATAATGATCAATGCTTTTATTCAAAAATGGTTCATACTTCTTGTGTGCCTGTTGGATAAACACAATTAGAATAACAAGTAAAAAACAATTGAAATATACTTAATATATATATACATATATTACCATCACTGTTGCATCATATGTCGCTCTATCACATGTGATCATTTTCAAGTTATCATCCCATCCAAAACCACTTTCACCCCGAATTGTGCATATAATCACGCCACTGGTTTTTTGATCCTCAAATGATTTTCCACATGCTTCTCATCGCAATGGACTTGAAATCTTTCGAAATAGCTTTGGCAACTCGATTAATAGAAAGCGCTTTGAAAGAATTAGAAGGCTTATTTCCTTTACGAGCCTCTTTCGCTAGAATTTCAAGAAAAGATGTTCCATCGGTTTTGTCCACTGAATTGCTTGGAGGTCCCTTCTTTGTTGCCCTTACCCATTCTACATTAAGAATTTTCATTGTCAATCATTTCAATATCATTATCCAACTAAATAAATTCAATATCTAACATAATAAATTCAACAAGCTTAAAACATAATAAATTCAACATCTAACAAATTCAAGACATAATAATTTCAAAATCCAACAAACTAAAATTTCAATATCATTATCCAACCAACATTAACAAAAAAAATAATTTTAATACTAAAACATACATAACATAGAAAAAATAACCCCAAAACCCTAAAACTACCTAATATTTCTAGTCATATAATCAGCCCACATAGTTTGTGCAATTTCGTCTCTTTTAGCAGACCATTCTCTTGCTTCTTCTCTTTCTTCTCGCTCCGTA
Organism: Gossypium anomalum; assembly: GCA_025698475.1. Taxonomy (NCBI): domain Eukaryota; kingdom Viridiplantae; phylum Streptophyta; class Magnoliopsida; order Malvales; family Malvaceae; genus Gossypium; species Gossypium anomalum. The sequence continues at coordinate 51,399,332 of CM046963.1, forward strand.
AGAGTTGGTATTATCAAATCAGAGTCAGGCTCCTCAAATAATCCTTGATTAAGTAAATCACTAGGATCAACTCCCATTATATGATTATGAATAATACAACAAGCCAAAACTATATCTACTTGAGTTTGAAAATTCCAAAATGGTTCAGCATCTAATACACGAAACCGTTTCTTCAAAATCCCAAAAACACGTTCAATGGTGATTCGCAATGATGAATGACGAAGATTAAAGAGTTCCTTTTCATTTTCAGGCCCCTGATCACTAAACTCTTTTAAATGATATCGGACACCACGATAGGGGGTAATATATCCATTTCGAATGCCGTATCCAGCATCAGCAAGATAATATTTACCTACAATTTTACAAAATATAATATTACTAATAAATTATGAGGTTACTAGAACTAGTTGGTATTTAATGTTAATTCTTACCTTCTGGAATTCTTAATCCTCTTGGGCGTGAAAGTGCATCACTTAAAATACGAGAATCATGTGCACTACCTTCCCAACCAGCTAGAACATAGGAAAATTTCAAATCAAAAGTAATGGCAGCCAAAACATTTTGTGTCGTCCCCCCTTTACGGCTACGAAATCTTCCTTGAATACTAAGTGGAACAGATGCACGAACATGAGTTCCATCTAATGCTCCAATACAATCTTTAAAATAAGGATAAAACCTTGGATTGTTTCTAATTTCACTAGGAGTTGACTCATCAGGTAATTTAATAACTAGCTTATACAACTTTAAAACAGCTCTCAATACAACCCTAAAGTAACGGTGAACTGTCTCAATTGATCTATAATATCTAGATCCTATCACTCGAAACCTTACATTATGACCAATTATATGTAAAAATATAACTACTTGCTCCCTAATATTCACCGATTTAGTTGATTGTAACAAATTATTTCTACTAAGAATATCACACAAATTAAAAAATGCAATTGGTCTCATCCTTATCACATCAATACAATGTTGGTCACCACTATATAAAATACTATTAATATAATTTTCTCTTTCATAATCTCGATTCACACGAGGGTGAGAAGTAATTTCCTTCCTAGTTTTTAATATTTTAATCCAGAGAACCCCAAAAGCTAAAACTGAAGCCACGGCTGCAACAATTGCATTTTGATCTCGATTACGATCCATCTACACAAAAAATAATACCACACAAACATTTGATTACTACAAAAAAATACGTAAACTTTTCATAAGATCACATATATTACTAAAGATCAATATAATGGGACAATTATAAGCTACCAATAGTTTTAGAGCAAATTAGGTCCAATTATATTCAAAGCTAAATTATATAATCAGTATTAATACCAATTTAATCAATCCATCAGTTTTAGAGCAAATGTTTAAAGCTTCTTAATCAAGGCATAAGTTTGAACTTTACCAATCCTAAATAGCTAATTCTTTTAAGACAAACTTTAAATCAAATCGAAACATAAACTTCAAATGTCTTTCGTAAAAAGGCTCATCTACATGAGCAACCAACTTTAAAAAAAATCTTCAAAGAATCATCAATCAGTAGTATTGGTGCTATCATTATATTTATACAAAATATCCTCAAAGCCAATTAACCAGTGAATGTCCATCAAGTGCAGCAAGCCAATTCTTGAGCTTTTATTATCCTCACTATTGTACTAGTTTTTAGTTAATAAATCTGGTGAAGCAAAATGCAAAATGCCCATTGCTAAACCTTACGGTTGATTTAATGGTTTTGATATTTGAAATGAAAAAGACAATACAATATTGACTTTATTTTAGGAACATGACTTTAACAATATCCGAAGTAATACATTAAGCATAACTTTAACATCCAAAGTACCTATAGATAATACATTAAGCAACTAATTATAAGGTCCTTGTAGTTAAGACATGTCTAATATCATCATGTGCATTTGTAATAATATTATTAGCTTGCTTGATCTTAGATTTACTATTCACGATATAAAATTATTACTACTACTTACGACTAGATTTGGCTTTGTAGTTGATCTCCATTGATATCAAAATCTATGACTAGTTCGACTCTTCCTTTCTTTGATTGAATGTTTCATTTTCATGCAATAAATGATTGAGGCAATCTAATAAATAACAAGAGATGAGCTTTAAATTCATAAATTTCTTTGTTTTTGGAGAGAGGAAAATATAAAATGTTAAATATCTTCTATCTCATTTGTTTAATTATCCCAACTCCCAAAAGCCAACAACTCTAAGACATCACAATTTCTTTTAATTTTTGAGGGTGACATGTTGTAAATAACTGTACATTCAATTGTAAGAGCGCTATATCGTAGTTATGATGCAATGGTAAGAGCACTCTTTCTTTAATTCTAGAAAACCTACATTTTCAATTTAAGAGACAAATTTCTTGTTGCAGACCTAGGTCTTTGAGGTAAACATAGACCATATTATTTTGAGCTCTCTGTAGTTTATAAACTCATTGAGCTTCAGTGAATAAAAGCAAATATTAAAGAAAAGGAGAAAAGGCTAATGGTAGACTACTAAGCGAGGAGCATGCAAGAATTGAGGATAGATTTATCTTACATATTAGATCTCTCTCTAAGATATACTAGCATAGTAACATCTACATGGAAAAAAAGAGTGAATTCATCTCTAGCTACTATATCAAGAGAGTAAGAAATTCAGCACATCAAATAAGGAAGATTTTTCAAAGCAGTGGAGACATATAAATTAAAGTGCAACTCTGAAGAACATGACTTAACTAGTATGTTGTTTTGACATAATTTCTCACTATAACATTCTTTACTCATCTAATTGATTCCTTTCATATAAACATTTAGATTCCATTTGGTTGATACTACTACTATATGAAACGGAAACTACTATAAAGCAAAAGCAAAAGGTAAAATGTAGTATTATAGTTGATTTATAAATGGATAAATGATTAAAATGTAGGATCAGTTCACTAAATCAGTTAAATTCTTTAGATTTAAAAGACAAATGGAAACCTACATTTTCAAATGCATTTTCAACCAATCTCATTGCTTCAAAAACCCATTTTTTTCAAAAGCGAGCTTTTAAAACAAGCAGATTGAAAGAAAGAAAATCCACCATTGGTGGTGTTACCTTCGGGTTGGCGGTCAAGAAGCAACAATGGTGATTGGTGAGCGATGATGGGTCGATGGTGACGGAGTTGTTAACGATGATGGTGGTGGTCGGTGGGTGTTGCAATGGAGAAGGGATTTAGAGGTGTTAATCGGGAAAAGAGAAAGAAGCGGGAAAAAGAGGATTTATCCTTGAAAGCATGAAAGAATAATGCAATCCCTTAGGTGAGAAAAGCAATTTAGTACTAAAGTTGTTACCTCTTGAGTGGATTAAAATCAGTGTAAATTTTTCTGTTAAAACATGCTAATAATTTCTCTCTGTTCCTAAATCGATAAGATCTAGAAAATTTCTAGGAATGGGTTGAAAATCAATTGATTTTCCACAAATATTTTCGTTAAGAAATAGTTGAATCAAACAATAAGCATATAATAAGAAGCAGGAGGAATGAAGATGTTAAATACCTTGTGAAGAAGAAGAAGAAGAAGATGAAGAACGGCACAAAGGGGGAATGAAAAAGCAGCCCTAAGAAGAGAAGATATGGAAAAGCTAAGGAAAAAATGAAATTTTTATTAAAGAATAAGACATAAGAACTAGGAGGAGAAAGTACGGGACGGATGAAGAAGAAGGAATATGCGGGGACGTATGAAGAGCGACCAAGGGGAGCTTTTGGAAAATGTCTTACGGAAAAAAATCTGTAAGTCATTTTCCCCAAAAGCATCCCATTTTACCGTGTTTACGAAAATGTTTCTGTTGTAAAATATTTTCAAGCAAATAAACAATGTAAAATGAGGAAAATATTTTCCGGAAAATCAAATACAGGCAAACAAACGCACCCTAAGTTAGGTAGCTGTTTTTGATTAAATTTTGTTATTAATTCTCAATTTAGGTTTTGTATTTTAATATGATTATTTTAGTCTATATATTTTTTCTATTTTAAAATTTCATTCCTCACCGGACAATAGTTGTTAAATTAAGTTTTGTTATTTTTTAAAATCTTATACAGCAAACATTTTATGGTATGTGTAATGCTTTACTAGCTTACTATTTTACATGTTACTCACAAAACACCTAGTTAATTAATTTAATGTCTGTCATTTGTATCTGGACTGAAATTTTAAAATTCGAAGAGTATAGAGAGTAATGAATGATCAATTTGGAGAGCATAGAATAAATTTATAAATTTACGCATGGTATATGACTAACGGTAGAATTTAACCAAACAAATTTAATTACAACCATTTGGATTTAGATTAAAATTCTAATAGTATAAGAACTAAATTTGACCAATTGAAAAGTACAAGACTAAAATTGACCATTATGCATAATACAAAGACTAATAACAAAATTTAACCTTATTTTTTATTCATATTTATATACTTATAATTACATTGAAATAATTTTCTAGTAATGCAAAATCTTTGGTCAAGTTTATTCATAGTATGTATACAAAAACTCTTAGTTTTATGTATAAAAATTTCTGTTAATTACTAGTACATCTATCACACACATGTATGCATTTGAGAATAATGTATTTAAAATATATATGTGCATTTGAATATAACATACAATAAATAATTAAAACGTAAGGTTTCAAATTAATTAATAATAACACTAAAAGAAAAATGGATGTTACCAATGCTAAAATTCGTTATTAAATATTGTATTATTGGTTCTAGAATTTTATTGTAACAGCAAAAAAATCGTTGTGGTATTGTTGCGTATACCTTTATATACACAACAACTTTGCAAATTAAAAAATCGTTTTTAGTTATATATATTGTAACGATTTTTTTCATTTTCAAATATAATTTTTTTTAGCAATGACTGAATTTATGCATGTAGAAATGTTTTAGTTACAATAAAATTTGTTACGAAATCTATAACTCAATGACATTATTTCAGTTGCAAAGATTATTACGTAATAACAATATATTGGTTGCAAAATAAAATTCGTAACAATATAAATTTAAGTGCTAAATCTTTTATGTAACCATAATATAATGGTTGTCAAATATTATTTTGTGACGACATTTTATTTGGTTGCGTATTACATTACGCAATGACTAAATGTCATTTCTAATATGGTTACCAAATATTATTTTGCAGTGATATTTTAATTGATTGTGTGTATATGTCATTGCCAAAAATTTATTTTAACAACCATAAAATATGGTTGTCAAATACATTACGCAATAATAATTTGAAGTTAATACTTTTATGCAACGATATTTATATAGCTGCGAAATATTAATTTGCAACAACGTAATAATTAGATGCGCTTTATGTTATACAACGACATTTAGTCATTATGTAAAATTAATTTTAGAAACCATAATATTTGGTTTCAAAAGTTTATACGTAACGATATTATTGTGGTTTAATTTTATTTTGAACTAAAATATAATCTAGTTGGTAATAAACATAGACGACAACAACAATAACTTTAAAGATATTAGTTATTTATTTAGAAATAATATTATTTAGTTGAAATTAAATTAAAATAATAATCTAACAAAATTAAAGAAAATTATAAGAAATATTGTAATAAAAAAATAATTTCACAACTAAAATTGAAAGAACCCATAAAATTTAAAGGCTGAAAATTGTAACATCATATATATTGTATCATAATAAAAGCATAACTAATATAAATCGTTGCTAAAATCATTACCAATCAAAATATTAATAAAAGTTGACGACAATAAAAATAAATGTTTATATCACCTAAACAATAACGAAGTTTGAAATTTGAATAAGTGCACATACAAATAGCTTTGTCCATAATTAAATTTAATCCTACGAATGACAAATTATACAATAAATATTATATTATTTTTTATAATAAAGTATTAAATTTTTAAATTTTTTATTATGAAGTTGTCAATATAACTAAAAATAATCTTATTAGAGGTTGTAACTCTGTTGAATGAAATGTAGGAAAACTTATAGGCGAATACATCAACATTTGTTTTATTTCTTTTGTTGTTTTCTGATTTCACTCTAAATATGCTTTTAGTGTTCTACTCGATCTGCTTGAACATTTTCAAGGATTTTTGTGTGAATTCTCTCTTCAATTGTTGTGCAGTTTGTTTCAAAATCGTTGATCTTTTCTTGAAGCTCAGTGAATGTGCCTTTTAATTCTAATACCTCTTGCTCGCGATCTTGTTGAACACTCATCTTTTTAGTATATCTTTCATTTTCATTACCAAAACCTTGTATATAACCAGATCTAACTCCATTACATTATCATACATGTAATGCCCCAAACCCGATTCGATAAACTGGATCTGAATCTAGGGTGTTACTACTCAAGTACATATGTAGCTCAATCACTTATATAAATTTACATTCGATGACAACAATTTTATTTATAAATTTTCCTAAGAAATACATAAGTGTTAGTAATACGAGAATTCAATTGGTATACGCAGAGAATTTATTTACTACTATGATTGAATTGATGTCCTGATCTATTATAATTATTCTGTGTAAAAGACTTTTATAAAACAACATAATAGCCCAATACGTAGCTCCTTTGGCGTAGCCCTAGCGTTGTCCCTCCTAGTGAAGACCTAAATCATTCTACCTGTAATATAACACACATGAGTAAGTTCATGAGAACTTAATGAGATAAACACAAATTACTTGAATGGTTTTAACAAGTCGTATTTGGAAATCTAATTAACCATCTCATTGTTCTTTATTCTTCAACTCGTCTCTGGCGAATACCTTCTTAGAATTCTATTCTTCAAGCCATAGATGTCACAACTTATTCTGCAATCATACCTTACCCTCCAAATATTCGATACTTAACTCACTTTCTTCACTCAACACCTTCGATACTATGGTGGAATGACTTCATGAGTTTATAATTAATAGGAGAAATTCTAGAATTTAATTATAAATCATTTGAATCCTAATTACATATGTCCAATCGGTCCCTCCTCTAGCTCATTGAAACTAGAAATTAATTGCATGCTGAACCAAATGAATAAAAATGGATAGAAATGATGAAGTTAGTGAAATGGGTAACATTCGCTAATAAATAAGGTTTCTCATTGAGTATGGAAATGACCTAAGAGTTAATTTAAGTATTTCAAATTAATATTGAAGTTTGAAAATCAAATAAAATTAATTTGTTATTATGAAATCCGTTGAATGTAACACCCCATACTCAGTCCAATCGTCGTACCCGAGCTATGAAACACAACATTAGCCACCTAGGTGACTCTCTATTAATACCCAACCTATACTCCAACACACCACAAGTTAAAACATAGAAACATGTAAAGATTTACGAAAGTACAAGCTTGCGAAACACTTTACTTGTTTCATGATATGTAGTGATAATTTCTTACTAACCTATTTCACAAGTAGGAATTTAGCTTACTACTTGAAGACAGAAATATTTACCGAAAGAAAGCAATAAAGAACATGCGAACCCTAAGTTTTGCAAAACAATGTACTTCGCAGGATACAACTGTTCATCTATCTGACATAGGGGTTCGTACGCCTACATACCTCGCACAATCTAAGACTTCTATGGGTAAGTTTCTTTAAACAAGGTAAGTCTTGTGAACTACCCCTATGTGTTTGGATACTGCGAACACGGTTCACAGGGTTTCTCTTATAACACATATCAAAATCCATTAAAGGTTCGCGGTTAGCAGATCACCAATAACTAGGGTTCATACTTCACACAGTTCGTAACTCTGTCACTTCGTAGCAACTTTGGTGAACTCCGTATAGTTTTACCAAGTTGAATAATTCATGTTATTGTTTATTTGCGAACATTATGTTATAGATTAATACTTAAGAGTGAACTTGTAAAGTTAAGAGAACATCAATCAAATTTGGTTTATATTTATATATTTAAAATTTAAATGCGTTTACTAAGCATTGTTGGTTCGCAAATAAAAATATAAGGAAAAACATAAGAAAGCATGTGAGTAACTAAGTCCTCAAACAATCGGCGAAGTCAATAGAATTACATTCTAAGCCCAAACAATATTCCCACATTGCCTTTTATCCAGAGTTTTCTTGTATCACTTTTTCAATATTCATGCTTTGCTTGGATCACTTGCCTTGCTACTGCTTACCTTGCGATCTAACTATCTGCAGTGAATAGAAAGAAGTGTGTGAGTTCTTACGAACTCAGTGAATATGCAGGAAAGAATAACCAAAAAACATGCATAAAACATAAGTTAAACAAAAGCTCTGGTGAGGTCATAGAACTTGCGAACTGGGTTTGCTATACTCACACATAACCTATGTAACAGCCCGTTTTTAGTAAAACCAGAACAGCGGTTTTGAGACCACAAATTTGAAGTCAAAAAAATTATTTTATGATTATTTTATTACCTACAGTATGATAGTAATACCGTATAAAAATTTCGTTAAGAAATTTTTATCGTTTACATGTTCAATTTGATAAAAAGGACTAAATCGCGTAAAGTGCAAAAGTTAAGTTATAATAGCTAAAGGTATTAAATAACAATAGAAATTTAAAGTGGAAGTACTTATATGGTAATTAGACCATTAGAGTTGATAGTGGATTTTAATGGCTTGGCAATTGTGTAATTACCAATGATTTTAAAGGTTAATTAAGTAATTAGTAAATAATGTTGATATTAAATAAAATAAAAGTTAAAGTTATCATATTTAACCTTTGTTCAACCAAAACTTCAAATAAAAAAAGAACCATGGAAGCTTAACAATCAGTCATCCTTGTTTGTTCAATTAGGTATGCATTTTTGTTCCCTTTTTTATGACTTCTATGTGTATGGGATCGTTGTAACTTAATCTAGCTAGCCCAGGGACTAATTTGTGAAACTGTTAAACTATTAGGGTTTTGCTATTTACATGAGTTTTGAAGTTTGATGATAGAAAATGGATGGTTATTGTTAGATAAACAACTTTTGTAAAGGGATTTTTGGTGAAATTGTTAAATAGGGACTAAATTGAAAAATAAAAAATTATACATGGTGAAATTATGAAATAAATGAAATATAAGGCATGCTAGGGACCTAGTTGATATTCGACCATAGTGGGTTGTAGTGAAATTGCATAAATTTCCATTTTTATGAACTAGAGACTAAATTACAAAGAATTAAAAGTATAAGGGCAAAATGGTAATTTTTTCAAAATATGATTTTGGGCTAAATTGAATGAGTTATATATTAAATTGAGTTAAATTTATCCGTATGGATCAAGCCAGACCTCGTACGAAGTTAGATCGAGGCAAAAAGAGTCTCGGATTAATCGCCTCAATATCTACGTATACTCGTCGAGGTAAATTCGTGTGATTAAATTGTGATTATATGTTTTATTTTGAAATATGCATGAATTTTAAATTTGCTACATGTATACATGGTTGCATATCCAACTACGTACAACTACCGAGCCTCGTTTGAACCTTAGGAATTCGTAAGATACAAATGACATGTCATTAGAGTTTACATGATCTGGGTACAGGTCCTGAACGTCCTACCGGTGGTTGAGGTCTTGCATGTGTTGTGGATACTCTACAACTTGTGTAAGTAGTATCGTGTAGCTACGGTCTAACCCACAGCTCGTGTGAGTACAGCTCATAAGAGCATACTGATCTACAGCTCGAGCGAGCATACCGATTCATAGCTCATATGAGCATACATGTACAGGACTTGATGGATTACAGTTATATGAGTTAGCACACTATGTGTGAGCTATCTTGGGTATCTAACGATATTCTAGTGGTCCAACAAGCATTATTTTGATATGAAATGGTAAGGGTTCATTATGGACTATTACAAGGATACATATGAATTATATGGAAATGTTGTTACATGGTATTTGGAAATGGAAACAGATGATACATGTATATGAAACATAATTATATGATGTGTTTATCCATGTTTATTTGGTTTATGAATATGTTTACATGGCTAACTTATTTGATGTATATGTCTAGGCTTTGGCCAAATTATGGTTGGAATATACTAAGTTACTTACCTAATTTGTGATTAAACGGTAAGTTATGTTCTATGTTATACGAAGTTACTAAGCATTAAATGCTTACTTTGTGTTATTTTCTATGTTTTATAGTGAATCAGAAGCTCGTTCGGGTTGAAAGCTTGTCAGAGCTATATCACACTATCCATCGGCTCTTTTGGAACTTTTGAATGTTTAATTTTGGTTATAATGGCATGTACAGGTATTTTGGCTAATGTTGGCCATGTGTTTTGTTGAGAATATGGCCATTTGATTTGGCTTGTGTTTTGGCATATTTTGGTAAGTATATAAGTAGCCTTGGCATGGTTGATATGTCACTTGTTTTGTGTTTGAATAGTGAAAGGTAAAATAATAGTTAAATATGTTTTGTGATAGGATGAAATTGTGGTGAATTGATACTTTATTATGTATGACTTATATGGTGATTTGGTGCTAGTTGTTGAATGGCATGTTTAGTACCATTCGGTATGTTTTGGGTAAGTAAATTCAATGGTATGTTTTAATGCAAACTTGGTTAGAAGTTAATGGATCATTTTGGCCAAATTGAATACATGGTTAGACATGTTTTTAAATTGACATTTGGGGTGCCTAAGGGCATATTGGTTGTATGTCATTATACCATATGAATGAAGCTAGAATATGCATGATTTTGGTGCCTTGTTTTGGCTTGAATAAATGTACATTTGTGGTTGTGGGTATATGCCTTGATGGGTGAGAAAAATGGCTTGTAAAATGGCCTTTTTTCTCTACATGGCCAGAGACATGGGCGTGTGTCTCAGCCGTGTGTGACACATGGCTAAGCGACATGGCCGTGTGTCCCCTGTAGCTTTCAAAGGGTTGCAAGTCAGGCTGTTACGCGACCTAACACACGGCCTGACACACGAGCGTGTGAGGTTACTTCGAAGGGTACACGGCCTGGCATACGGGCATGTGGCTTGGCCATGTGACCCAAGTCAGTGAGTTACACGGGCTAGGACATGGCCATGTGTCCCTACTTTGAATGTCCACACGGCCTGAGACACGAACGTTTTTCTACTTACACAGCCTGGCCACACGACCGTGTGATCCCTGCAGCGTTGAAAATTTTTAATGTTTTTTGAAAAATTTTCTGAGTTTTCAATTTAGTCTTGATTTATTTCTAGCACATATTTAGGGCCTCGAGGGCCCGTATAAGGGACAATATGTATGATATGACTTGGTTTTAATATGTTTATTGCTATGATATGAAATGTTTGAAATTTCTGTCTATTTGAATTGTAAACTCCAGTAATGGTCCGTAACCCTATTTTGGTGATGGATACGGGTTAGGGGTGTTACAACCTAGTTTGTCAATGCTTGCTGTCAGTTAGTTTTAAACTATAAAACGTAATTTTTTAGAAACATAATCTTATTCATATGTTCTAAACATAATAGAGGAACAAAGTCTTACCTTAGATCCTAAGAGCTAAGTTCTAGGTTCTTAGAACTTGATGACAAAATAATCAACGAAGAATTTGAGAGAGCTTTGTTGTTTAAAAGAATATGAAATTGCTAATAGAAATGGCTTAATTTATAGGCAGTTAGTGTTTTAGTGTTCTTAGGATTCCCTAGTCGCATTTGTAGGAAATAGTTACGTGTTTGAATAGTTTATGGAGAGAAGAGTAAGTTGACTTCTAAATTTGGTATAATTACCCTTTTTCTACCCTTACTTTTGACTCTTGGCCTAAAAAAGTGATCATAGCTCATTAGGCCTATTGGCGACCCTAGTTCGCCAAACCTACTAGCGACCCTAGTTTGCCAAACCTATTGGTAAACTCCAACTCGTCAGACCTTCTGGCACACAACAACTCGCTAGACCTACTAGCGTACACCAGCTAGCAAACCTATTGGCGAACACAGTTCGTCGGGCTCAAAACTTCTAAGCCCTACTTTGGGATGTTACAGTTATCATGATTTTAATAAAATTAAAATTGAGTTGAGAAAATTATTTAATTAAAAAAATAATTTATTTAAATTAATTTAATAAATAATATTTATTTTGAGAATTAGGATGCTTTTCTTCCAAGCTATGGAATTAGCAGGATGACTCAATCTCTCATTATCTACCCGTACCTCTTTATGCCATCACATGGAAGATGCAATCTTATTTGACATATACAACCTTTACAACTATAATTTTAAAGGAAAGTATCGTTATAATTTATGAGGAATATGATTACTCATCTCAATCGACTTCCATTTAGATGAGGTACAAACAGGACATTCTTGTGCATTTTCATGTTCACCCAAATAAATTACACAATCATTGCAACATATATCTATTTAACATAGTCAAGGCCTAATTTTGCTATGGATTTTTTTGCCTCTTAATATGACAAAGGAAAAGTATCTCTATTAGGAATTACTACCCTTAAGACCTTGAGCAAAGCATTAAAGTACATATCAGTAACATGATACAAATACTTTAAATGAAGAAGTTTAATAATAAAAGATAGTTTCAAAATTTTCTTTATTCCAGGATACAATTCTTCCTTAACATCTTTTAAGAGTCGTACTGTGGACATCTAGTAGACACGACAAATGACAAGTTGTGTTCTGAGGTGAATACGAAGCTGGGAAGCTCTATCTAGTGGGGATGAGGATGGCGGACTCCATTTGGCGGGTCTCGAACCAGGTCGCGGAACATAGAATGATAGCAATTTGACCCCTAAGCTGGTCTAAGAAGGGTTATAAAGTGGCACTTCTTAGACGCTTATACGTGCTAAATGCGGTATGCTCTTGTGGTCCCCAAAAAAACTTAAAATTACCTGCCCAAATTAAAAGCAAATATTTTGTTACATGCTTAAGTGGATTGAATAGGCTGTTTTGGGCAACGATTGTGATGTTAAATATATGAACTATAAAGTAGCCATGATTTTAAATCCAACTGTGATATTAAGTTGGTGAACTATAAAGTAAAGTCACAATCATAAATCAACGTTCCATTGACATCAATTGTGATGTTAATTCAGCAAACTGTAAAACAAAGTTGCGATCTTAAATCAACGTACTGGTAAAGCAAAGCTGCAAGCTTAAATTTGCAAGCTATAATGATCATTCGTGATCTTAAATCAGCGGACTATAAGAATCAGTTGCGATATTAAATCGATGAATTGTAAAACAAAGCTGTGATATTAAATCAATGAGCTATAATGATCAACCGTGATCTTAAATCAAAGGATTGTAAGATTTTGAAAATTAGGTGTACTTTCTCTTTGACCTAACATATATCTTTATAGGTTCTCCTCGAAGAGGTATCCTTGCAGGTTGTGTGAACACAGAAACAACAAGTTGATTGTCCAGCTGACAATGGGATGGTGAACTGAATGCAGCTAACCAGCGGACAGGGAGATGGCGAGCGTTGACCATTTAATAGACAGGAAGATGGTGAATAGAGGGGATAAAGAAACCCTAAAGTGGTTCAAAGTTTGTTAATTAGTAGACTAGACCATTGGTTCCCAGAGCGTATCGTTTTATTTAAGCTATGTTATCTGCTTCGTTAACTCTTCTCGCTACTTGCTAACACCCCTCACTAACACACCTTTTCACTATTCACCACTTCACCTCGCTAGTTCATCATTTCTCCTTGCTAACTAACCATTTCACATTCTAACCCATAATGTGTGAGGATAATGTTTACTAAAAAAATATGGAATTATAATAATCAATAGGAACAAGCTTGATATATCAAATCAAATTACGGAGACATACCTTTATGTGGACTCAAGTTGGGGACTTTGAAAGCTTGGTGGAGAACCACCTTACAAATAGTTATTATGTTGTCCCCCACTATGTCTCCACAAACTCTACGGGTCGTACCTTGGTTTCCCACTAGTATTCAGCCACTCCCTATCTTGATTATCTTCCCAGTGAAAAGAATAGGTTAACCTTTTGATTTCCCCCACTTCTATGAACTTGTGAGCTTTTTCATAAAGGTCTGCTATGTTTTATGGTTTGTTACTTGTGAACAAATACTGAACATGCTCACTCAACACACCCACGATGAAAGCATCAATGGCCCATTGATCTTCTAAGTTTTTTGTATTGAAGGTCGCCATATGAAAATGCATTATATACTCATGCAAAGACTCTCATTCCTTCTATTTGACCAACATTAAGCCCATTAGAGTACTCATGATTATTCTGTGGGTCTAGAATCTTCCCAAAAACAATTGACCTAGCCACACGAAGCTTTTAATAGTGCCCTATAACACTCCTTCCACGAAGCTATAAATATATAGGCTTACAATCAATTAGCCAATATAAGCCAATTAGCATGGCTACATGCTACATTAACCTTTAACCATTACAAGCCAATACATTTGGCCAAAACATAATAACACATACACAAAATGACTAAGTCCCTATACATGCCATAAACTTAAAATATTTGCATTCACTTATACCCAAATGATAGCTTGATAGTGTGATAGAATCTCCGACGATCTCCAACCCAAGCTAGCTTAGTGACCCTATAAAATGAGGAAAAGGGAGGGGGTAAGCTATATAGCTTAGTAAGCCCATATGAAAATAATAAGCAATTCATTAACATATTTTCACCAATTCTCACAATATGTTCTCAAGGTAATACAATCATAATTGCACATAATTCCACTATTTACTCAAGTTCAAAATAAGCTATCTATTCGAGTCACAGTCACTAAATTATTTATATCTAGAGCTAAGGAACTCCAAATTAATATCCGCCAATTTTTCTAGAAACTAGACTCGCATATATTCTTACCATAAAATTTTCAAAATTTTTGGTTTAACCAATAAGTACAGTTTATTCTTTAAAGTCACCCTTGTTTTGCTGTCTAACAGTTCTGACCCCTCTTCACTAAAAATTAATTATATTCTCATACGAAATTCAGATGATGTTTCTGTTTCTTTCTTTTGAAAATAAACTAATTAGGGATTTTAAGCATATAAACTATAACCTATAATTATTTTTGTACAATTTTTAATGATTTTCCCAATTAGAATAGGGGATTCGAAAATCAATCTGACTCTGTCTCACAAAAATTCAAATATCTCATAATATGAAATTCTTTTACTTACACCGTTTCTTTTATATGAAAATATACTCAATAAGATTTAATTGCATATCTTATTCAACCTTTAATTCGATTTCCATCATTTTTGGTGATTTTTCAAAGTCACACAACTGTTCCTGTCCAAAACTATTTTATTACTAAATTTCACTCTTTCATGTTTTCTTTGTAGTAACTTTCATTGTAACACTTACTCCATATCAATCTTACCAAAGTTCGATCACATATCAAGCACATTTCTCATAAGTTTACACACACGTACCTGCACTTATTCATCACATAGTCATATTCAATTACACCTAGTCATTTCTGGTTGAACACATCGGAATAATAACGGATACCCGGTGGCCTGCACATAGTACCACCCTTGTAGTCAAAACTGCCTTCTTCACAAAGTGGCCTTCACATAGTACCACACTTGTGACCAAGCTATCTCTTCTCAAAGTGGCCTTCACATAGTACCACACTTGAGTCACTAGTGACTTGTCACTTGTATCCTATTTTGTTCCTAATGTTCAACCGAGAAATTTCTCACTTTTTGATACTTGTCAATTTCATTCAATATTCAGCCACATTTCTTAGAACATAATAAAATGTGATAAAGTAAGTAAAACCAATGCATTATTTACATACAAGCTTACCTCGGAAGCAAAATCGGTGAAAAATGCTTATTCGTCAAATACTTATTTTTCCCCAATTTAGGTTCGAACCTTATTTTCTTGATTTATAACATCACATTTAACTTATTTTATCAATATACTATTCAATTCAGCCCAAAAATCATATTTGAAAAAAATTATATTTTTGTCCCTAAACTTTATCATATTTACACTTTTGCCCCTAGGCTCGTAAAATGATTTTCATTCAATTTCTTTGTAATTTAATCCTATCCAAACCATTTTCATAACTATAATAGCTCACAATTTCCATTAAAACATACTTTTATGACATATTTTATAACTTTTACAAATTAGTCCTTTTAGGCATTTTCATCGAAAATCACTTAGTAAAAATCATTTCTCTAACCATAAACATGCATTTTCTACCATTAAAAATCAAAATACACACATATTCATCATGGGTAAAAACCATAGACTTTAACAATATCTCAAATTAGTGGTAGAAATAGATAGATCTTGTTACGGGAATTTTAAAAACGTAAAAATTATTAAAAACAGGACTAGAACTGACTTAAAATCGAGCTTGGAATCTTGAAAAACCCTATCCATGGTTTCTCCATGTAATTTTCAGCCAAGGGGTTGAAGATGGACAAAAATTGGCTTTTAATTTTGTTTTTAATTCATTTTAATAACTAAATGACCAAAATGCCCTTAATGAAAAACTTTGGAAACATGCCTAACCATGTCCATTTTTGTCCACCAACTTAACCAATGGTCTAATTACCATATAAGGACCTCCAATTTAAAATTTCATAACAATTGGACACCTTTAGCATGTACAACTCAACTTTTGCACTTTTTACAATTTAGTCATTTTGACTAAATTGAGTGCCCAATCGTCAAAATTTTTGAATGAAATTTTGACAAAATCATTTCATGAAATTGTAGACTATAAAAATATAATAAAAATAAATTTTCTTACGTCAAATTTGTGGTCCCAAAACCACTGTTCCGACTAGGCCCAAAATCGGGCTGTTACATGCCTTGTGGCAAAGACAAATACAAATCCTTAGCACTTCCCTTCAAATTCATGGAGAAAGCTTTATAATTTCAGCATCTGAAGCTCCTAGAACATTCATGTAGTTGTTATACTGTATCAGATGTAGCCGCGGGTCCCTTCTTCCCTTAAAGACCTATTTTGGCACTTTAAACTCTGAAAGTAAGCTCACCACTACAATTTCTGGGGCTGAAGGATTGTTAGAACAAAAGACCCAATCCATGTCCTCAACATAAGGATGTAGCGCCTAGATGTCTTGATACAAGGCATCCATCTCCAACTGCCACGGTCTTGTATTTACTCTATATCCTTTTCCTCTTATAGAGGCATGATATTGTCATTGTGGTCGAAGTGGTCCGACTGCATCTTTCTCATCATCTGCTTGATCTCTCTAAGCTACTTTTGATGAAAAATTTATTGTTCATATCTGAGATTTTGTTGTAACATCTGCTCCTTTAAAATGCGTATTTGCTCTTGTAAGCTCATAAGCTGTTGTTGTAATGCCTCCTAGTCAAAAGGATTAGGAATTCCTTGATTTGAAGAAAAAATAAGATTGAAAATTTTATGGATGCCTCGTTGGTTGGAATTACCTAGGTTCTCTGGTTGGTAAGCGAACCAGCCAGTGAAAAGATTTGACCTTTAAGGGCGGTTGTTTGTATCTCTCCTCTCAGTTTGAAGGTAGGCGATTCGAGAATCACTCATTCAAGTGATCCATCTCTAACTTTCTAATTGAATCTGAAGGTCGAAAGTGTGTCCATGCTAAACGCACCAATTGTTGATAGATCTTTTTCACCCCTTATCTTATGGTGTTGTTCTTCATATTTATAAGGCATGGTTCCCTGATGGGACATGCTAGGGGATAACAGGGTTCCATGCATGAGGACACATTATCCCCTTAAACCTGACACGTATCTCGTGAGGTGTCCGTTTATGCAGACAATGGCATAGCAGACTATGGACATCTAGTGGACACGAGAGATGAAAAGTTATGTTACGAGGCGAATGTGAAGCTGGGGAGCTCCATCTAGCGAGCATGAAGATGGTGGGCTCCATCCGGTGAACATGAAGATGGCAGACTCCATCTGGCGAGTCATGAACTAGGTCGCGGAATAAATAATGATAACAGTCTCCAATACAAATGTGTCACTAAAATCTAGATCTATATCCATCAAACCACATCCATCATGTAACATTCTAATCATATCATCATATCTTATCTCATTAGTAGGATCTTCATCATTATTTTCTTCTATTTCTCCATGTAAGTGTCAATGTCATGGAGCTAGAACTTTAGTCTCGCAATTCGTGCGGCCTTAGGCGATTCTATCATTTCAATCATGCCTAAGTCAGCCTACCTCCCACAAAGGGAGGATTCTCGTAGAATTCCTCTAAGGAACCACAATTTATATAGTTGAAGCAACATAAAGCCAAAAGAATGCTCAAAAGAACAAAATAGTCACAGAAAACAACGCACGAGAGGTGTTTGAGTAAATGCTCTCAATTGTATTCACTCTCAAAGAATAGAAAACAATGGGTACAATGGATGATTTACAACTAAGGGGGAAGCTCTCTATTTATAGTTGAGCTCCCCCAAAACCGATGGTATAGATCGAATTACATCGACGAACAAGGTGAAGCATATCACTACAATTAAGGGGTTTACAAGATTTATATAATCAGATAAACTCAAATCTAATTAGATATGATTCCCTTCAATCTTCTAAGATTAGTTTCTGTATTTACCAAGGTAGCCTAATTTCCCATATTTGCTTCATTAAGCCACTTGGGCTTCAAATAGACAGACTTTTGCTTTAGTTCTTTGAATCGAACCAGTTCTCGTGGGTTAAATGATCCCCATTTAACCGATAGACCTCCATGAGATGTATTTTGTGCGATGGTCACAGGCTTTGAACTGTAACCCGTGACACTAGAATGTGTAATTACTTAGAATTCTATTCTTGAAATATTTGTTTTTTGAAAATCACATTCTTACAACTATTGTAGGTAGGGGTGTACAAACGGTCGGTTCAGTTATTACCTGAATCGAATTACCTAAAATGTACAAATATTTAACCGTTACTAAACCAAATTTTTTTTCAAATACATTAGCTGAACCAAAATATTTCGGTTAATTCTGTCGGTTAATTGAATTAACTAAAATTTGTATATTTTTGTCTTTTGGTTAAAATAAGTATAAAGCATATAAAAAATATATTGCTAATACTCATTTTTGTAATAGTTAAAAAATATATTATATAAAATATATATTATTTATTTCGATTAATTACATGATTTCGAACTGAATGAACCGATAATAAAAATTTTAAAAAATCATTAACCTGATCAAATACGAATTGTAGAAGGCACCAACTCCATGTACATAAACAACACTGATTCTGTCATTCAAACTCATCCATTGCTTGTTCAAAACCATCTGTAATGAATTGAGAATTAAAATGTAATCTAAAACAATAAAGTAATTAAAATATTAAAAGCTAACATAAATATAAATAAATACCTTTGAAATAGTGTCTGTCATACACTGTTAATGTATAATTGATATATTGAAAATAAATATCTATTAAAATTGACTTTTAGAATGACGAAGAGAAAAACAAATACTAAGTGGTAAGTTTATAGAATTCTCTACTAATTAAATATATATGTTTACCCTAACCCCTAATTTAAGAAAAGTAAGTTACATTTTATTAAGCATTTATTGCAACATTGTAAATTTTAATTTAATTAAAAATTTTAAATTTAAGAGACTCAGAAATTTTAATTATTTACACTTTTCCTCTAAACGTGTTTTTTTAAGAAACATGTGTTATCACAATTAAGTAATTTAAATTTTTTTAAAAAAAATCACAAAATAAGCATACCCTAACGGTTCATCTGTTTGGTTTTTTTTTCGTTCTTATTCTCCTTCTCTTGCGTTTCCAACCAGAAAAAAAAAGAAGAAGAATCTATATCTCAAGCATCAATCAAAGTAAAAATTTGAGGAATTGAATCTGCAATTGGTTTTCTCTTTTCTTATTCTACGCTAGTGTTGATAACCCATTTCCAATTGCTTTCAAAAGTTGCATTGTTCATTTTTTCAGTCTTATTATGTATTCTTTTATGTGAATCTTAAGTGGATTAGATATATATTTTTTAATATTTTGTGTCCAGTGTTGAAATTGAAAGTAAAGAAAGTTAAGAGATAATGAGATTACCTTCTTGTTATGTTATCTTTTGTCTTGATTTACTTGCTCAACGTTTCCAACTAATTTTTTTTATCTCAAACCACTGTTCAAATCTTGTCCTAATGTGGGTTCTTGAGGTTGTAGGAAGATTCGTGGCAAACAACCCAAGTTTCAAGTTTCTCTATCCTTCTTGTTTTTTAACCTCTTCTCCTACATTTAATCTCCTTTTACTTATCAGTTTTGAAGTTTCAAAGTTAAGAAAGATTTCATTTAATGTTTAGATGAGAAAGCACGTAGTAGCCTGGAAAAATCAACAAAATGTTCTTTTTTTAACTTATGAACCCCATGCTTATGTCAAAATAAGCATTAGATACTGGTTTCCAGCAAAAATACTTCCAAGGCAAATAAAAATTTAAAGCAACGTAGCCTAAATTGCAATTGATCTCCTTAATAAATAACAATTCTGGTTACTTCAGTTTTCATCAATGAAAAATTTTGGAGAATTGGAAAAACAATAATTTTAAAACACACACATGCGCAGAGAAAAATGTGACGTGGCAGTGAAGTATGGAACTCGGCTATGCTCTATTTTTGGTTCTGTGAGGATTTTGACGTGTTTAATGACATGAATGACCTTGGTCAGCTAATATGAAAGTAGCATGTTGGGCATGTTTTTTGGTAAAATAAAAAGGTGGTCTTGTTTAACTAATAAGCATTAAGTTAATGAAGGTGAGTTTTGCATGTTTCTATAAGAGAGAAGAGTTGGTCCATGGTGTTCTTTAGTTTAAATTTTCAGACTGTTCTTGCCTCTATGATGTTGCTTTTTTCTTTATCATTTGTAATAAGATTTGACCTTTCAGCTGAGAGACAAAAGAGTTCATGAATGAATGGCCTCAAGTGTTAAGCTGAATCATAATTAATTTTTTCCCTATAGCATATGCAGAGTTCATCAATGGCATGTAAAAGAAAACATGCTGCCACCCCTTGTACAAGGAAAAAGCCTCCACCATCAGCTTCTGTACAGCACACTAGGACTCCAAGGCAAAATTTTAGTTTGTGTTTCGAACTCCGGAAGATGAAGCACGTTACTACCAAAAGTTCTATCACCGAGAAGTCAGGGCTGGAAGGGTAAGGTAATTGACTTTGACTGCTTGCAATGTATTAATTTTCCATATATCTCAATATTTGTGGAATTTGGGTGGATGGAATTTTTGAGATTGAGTATCGTTCATGGGAACTTAAAGCATTTTATAGTAATGCCTCTTGTGTTGAATTGAATAGCCATGGTAATGAGTTTTATGTTGGTAGACTTAAGACTTATGTGATGGGTAAAGAAATTTTGGTAACCAGACAATTTTCTAGCCAATGCCTTAGGGGTAGTTAAGGAAGAAGAAATCAATACTCAGCTCAAATACCCTTGGTCTTGCTCGGGAATTTTTGCCGATGAAACCTTAATGCAAACCCCTTCCTCTACTGCTCTTTTGACTATGCATGACCGGTTACCACATCTTATCATTAGACACAATATAAAACCTTTTGGAATAAGATATTCTACTATAAGAAAATAAGATTATTGGTGGATTTCCAAGATAAAAGGTAAGCGAAAACCAAACTTGAGTAACTTTATATTTGAGGATAAGCATGAGTGCAGCTGTGTATTTGTTATGGTTATTAGTAAACTTCTTACCAGTTTTGGTATAAATACATCAAGTGATTCGACTATTTCTCTTGTTCGAAGGGTGGAAATTGAGAGATGCTCACTGCATCAAATGGGTTACGAGGAAACTACAGAATTTAATTGGGCAAAAAAAGTAACGACGGTAGATAAAGGAGGGGAACCACAAATGGAAGTAGAAGAACCCGAGAATCTAGTTCAGATGCAATCTTTTTGTGAATCCTTTAGTACTCAAGGTGCGTAAAAGTCAATTTTAGAAAAATTAGATGGATTGCGAATTAGGATGAAATTCATGGAACAACGATAAGGGACAATTTTATAAAAATTAGATGGCTTGACATCTAGGATTGAAGGCATGGAACAACGACATGAGAAGCATCTTCGGGATTTATTTCCTCATTGGAGGATGTTTAGTGAGTAAATGTTGCCAACATGTTTCTTTTTCTCTTTCTTTTTATTTTAAAAAGTTTGACTATTTATTATTTTGTAAAAACGTTTAAATGTTATAAAAAGTTGTGTTGTAGTTGTTCATGGACTCTCCATGGTTTGGTTCATTACTCTTGATAGTTGAATCTTATTTATCTATGATTTTCTCATGGGTTCACAATTGGGAGCTGAGTTTGTTGATCCAACCTTTATTTGACAAAGTCATTTTGATATAACAAACACTATGTTTTGAATAAAAATCATTTTAAACAACACTTGATAAAAATTGTACTTCAAATCTTATCTAAAATACAAAAATGTTAAATTTATAATTAGAAAAATTTTCAAGGCCAAGTTAATTAAAAACAATACTTCAAATGTTTGACATTTTCAAAAAAGTTAAAAATGCTCCAGGCCAAAAAGTATCGATCCAGTATCGATACTTTTTGCCAGGTATTGATAAATTTCTAAAAATCGATACCAAAATAGGCTACTAACCTGCAAATGAGTAGCCAAGTATCGATACGGTATCAATAACATTTTGCTTGGTATTGATAAATTTTAAATGATATCGATTTTGGTATACTTTAATTCATACATTTTTAGCATCGATACGAAATCAACATTTTGGCATTTTGAGGTATTCATTAAGCATCGATCTGGTATCGATACATTTTATTTGGTATTGATAATTTTATCCTGGTATCGATTTTATCGGTTTAACAATCACTGAATCAAGGCATTAAATGCTAATATTATCAATACTTTTTGCAGGTGAATTAAATGAAATAATATTTTCATCCCCAATGGCTTTATTTAATTCCATAGTAACCACAAAGGTTGGAAATCAGTTAAAGGGTATAAATACCAGCTTTTAAAGGTCCTATAACAACAAGAAAGAGAATCAAAGCTAAAGATCAATCAAACAACCTTTGTCCTAAATTTTTCTATATTTTTCTTACATACACTTGTGAGTTTTATTGTTATTCTATCAGCTTAAGTGTTCTTCTTTGTAATTGTGCTTAATTGGTAAACACTTTGATCCTATAAGGGTTATTTTTTTGTTTGCTTATTTGTATTTCTTTGAGAGGGTTTGTGTCTTAAGGTTTGGGTAGAAACCTTAAGGGAGTTTGTAAGGTTAAACATTGTCCTCAAAAGTTGTCAAATTAGTTTGGAAAAATCCTTAGTTGTGGAAAGCTAAGGTAGTGGAGTAGGCAATTGGGGCCGAACCACTATACATCGTTGCGTTCATTGTCTCCATTTATTTTCTTTGCTTCCACTAAAATTTTAAAATGTCAATTCCCTATCTTCTTTGTAATTTTCTGTTGTTTAATCCAGCTAATAATTGGTATCAGAGCTAGTTTCTTTTAGATGGTTTAACTACCAAAGAGGAGATCCTTGAGGAAGCTAAACAATCATCAACTCAATTCAAATAATAATGTCTACTTTCGGATTAGTTTTTCTTGAAGAATCCCAATCTATCTCCAAGCCTCTTTAGTTTAATTGTGCTAACTATTCCTATTGGAAGATAAGGATGATTTTCATCCAAGCAAATGACCTTTGTCGTATGGGACATCATCATAGATGGTCCCTCCATACCACTTAAGCAAGAAGGAGAGCCTTTAGTTTCAAAGAGCAAGAAGGAATGGAACGAGGAAGATAAGAGAAGCGTTCAACTTAATGTCAAGGCAATGCACACTTTATTTTGTGCACTTGGTCTGAATGAGTAAAGTAGAGTGTCGTCATGCTCAAACGCCAAGGAAATTTGGGACAAGTTAGAGGTCATTCATGAATGTACAAGTCAAGTGAAGAAATATAAAATCAAAATTCTCACTCTCAATTGTGAAACTTTCAAGATGAAGCCAAAAGATGATATCAAGACATTGTCCAATCGTTTCACTATCATCATCAATGGTCTAAAGTCTTATGACAAGATTTATCCAAATGAAGACGTGGTAAGGAAGATGCTTCGAAACTTACCTAAATCTTGGGAAGCCAAAGTGACTTCAATTAAAGAGGCAAAGAATGAAACATTAGCTTTAGATGAGCTCATCGAATTTTTTTCTCACACATGAGATGAGACTCAACAAAGGGATTGAGTAAGAAAAAAGTTGTGAAGAAAAAGGTTGGTGTTACTCTTAAATCCATCACAAATGAAGGTAGTGAATCAAGTGAAGAGGTGGATGGAGACAAAGAGATAGCCATGTTTGCTAGGAGATTCAAGAGGTTCATAAAACCCAATAAAGGAAAAAAGATTTCAAAAGAATAACGGATTGAAGCTTGAATCTACCAAGGAGAAAGATTTCATTATTTGTTGTGAGTGTAACAAACTGGGACACATCAAGTTTATTTTTGTCGATGGAATAAGAAGGGATCAAGCAAATAAAAGCTTAAGGCCAATGTGGTTACTTGGAGCGATATTCCTCCGGTAAAGAAGATCAAGAAGTAACCAACCTTTGTCTTATGGCCATTGATGAATCTAGGTAACTTCTAGCTCGTCTAGTTCAATTTTCTAGTTATTGGATAAGTTATAAGATGCCTATGATGAGTTGTGGTTGGAATTTGAACTCATGGTTTCAGAGCATAAGAAAAATATTTAAAAGTTGAAAAATGAAAATGACTTGCTTTCCAAAACCAATCATGAACTTGAAGAGAAAGTAAACAAAATGCAAGAAATTATTAATGATTTTGAGAAAAAAAATTTAGGTTTGCATAATTTACTCTCAAAATTTCATGAAGATTATGAAAATCAACTTGAGCTGCTTAAGAGTGAAAAAACTCACTCTAACAAAGTTTTTCCAATAAGGTTTAAAAAATGAGAAAATTCCAAACAAAACTTTGTTAAAAATAACTTTAATCACTATAAACATAGAGGTCATTTTAAAACTTATAACGGAAAATTAGTTAGAGGTATTTGGGTCCCTAAATGATTCATTACTACTAAAGATAAAGATATCCTTTCTAAATGAATACCTAAAAGGACTAAAATCTTGGAAGCTAATGCTTATGGACTTAAAAGAATTTGGATACCAAAAATAAAAAAATTAATTCTATGTTTATAGGAAAAAAGAGCATTGCTTCAAGGTGGGCAAATCAAACAAAAACTCATAATACCTTGATAGTGGATGCTCAAGGCATATGACCAATGATAAAAGCAATTTTATCGAATTAAAGCCAAAAAGTGGAGAAGTT
The DNA here is from genome assembly GCA_025698475.1 of Gossypium anomalum. NCBI lineage: Eukaryota > Viridiplantae > Streptophyta > Magnoliopsida > Malvales > Malvaceae > Gossypium > Gossypium anomalum. The sequence continues at coordinate 51,424,633 of CM046963.1, forward strand.
ACATTTTGTGACAACTCCAAATGACTTATTGAAGGAATTAACTCTATTGGTAAAAACTCTTCAATCTTTATCGAAAACATTTTGTATGTTAACAGTCTTAAGCATAATCTATTAAGTTTTAGTCAATTATGTTATAAAGGTTTCAATGTCATCTTTGAATCAAAGGATGTAAATTAATTGACATTGTGTCTAATAAGATTATGCTTGTAGGACATAGGATAGGAAATATTTGCATGGTGCATTTAGATGACATGCATGACTCAAACATATGCCTTATTGCTAAAAATGAAAATAATTCTTTATTGTGGCATAAAAAATTAGGATATGCTAGCATGAGTACATTGCATAAGTTAGCCAAAAATGACTTAGTAAGAGGTTTGCCAAAATTTGATTTTGATTTTGATTTAGATAAAGTTTGTGATACATGTGTTAAAGGCAAACATAAGAGAGTTTCTTTTAAACTTGTAAATAATGTATCTACTAGTAGATTTCTTCAATTAATTTACATTAATCTTTTTGGACCAAATATGACTATTAGCTTAGGTGGAAAATAATATGCTTTTGTGCTTAAAGATGATTACTTTAGATTTACTTGGGTTCATCTCTTAAGTACTAAAGATGAAGGTTTAGAAAAATTCATCACATTTTGAAAACTTAATCAAAATGAAAAAGGTTACTCTATCACTAGTGTTAGAAGTAACCATTGACTGAATTTCAAAATCTTGGTTTTGAAAATTTTTTCAAAGCAAATGAGATTAGCCATAACTTTTAAGCACTTAGAACCCTCAACAAAATAGAGTTGTTGAGAGGAAAAATAAAACTTTAGAAGAAATGGCTAGAACCATGCTTTGTGAAAATAATTTATCAAAATATTTTTGAGCAAAAGTCACAAACATCGCTTGTTATATTGTTAATAGAGTAATGACTAAGCCTATTTAAAAGAAAACTCCATATGAAATTTTCAAAAACAAAAAGCCTAACATTAGTTATTTTCATCCTTTTGGATGCAAGTGTTCTGTTGTAAATAATGGCAAATAAACTCTTCATAAATTTGATACAAAAAGTGCTGAATAAATTTTTCTTGATTATTCTTTAAATTCTAAATCTTTTAGAGTCTTTAATAAAATAACTTTAGTTGTTGAAGAATCAATACATGTTGTTTTCGATGATGCTAACCCTCTTCCCAGAAAGGATACTTGTGTTGTTGATGATGATGATGATAATGATGATGTAGGAATATTAAAAAATGATGATAAGTCTGATCATTAATCAAATGACAAGATTCAAGAACAAACACAAGAAGCTTTAAAGGAGCTCACCATAGAGGAAAATGAAGTCAATTATCCAAGAGAGTACAATTATGTGAAGGGTGGAAAGATTTTGGAAGATCCATCTAAAGGGTAACTAATAGATCTTCTTTTAGAAATACATGTAATTATGTTGCATTTATTTTATGTATGGAGCATAAAAATATCAAAGAAGTATTAAATAATGAATATTGGATATTGCCTATGCTAGAGGAATTAAATCAACTTGAGAGAAGCAAGTATGGACCCTTATAAAAAGACCATGTGAAAAATCTACTATAGGTACTAAGTGGGTTTTTAGGAATAAGCTAGATGAGAGTGGTAACATAATGAGGAACAAGGCTAGGCTTATTGCTCATGGATACACTCAAGAGGAAGGAATAGACTATGATGAAATGTATGCTCCGTAGCTAGAATGGAAGTCATTACAATGCTTTTAGCTTTTGCATGCTTTAATGATTTTCAATTATATCAAATGGTTGTGAAAAATGCTTTTCTAAATTATTTTATAAGTGAATAAGTGTATGTTGAACAACCACCTAGTTTTGAGGATCCAAAATTCCAAACCATGTTTTCAAACTTTCAAAAGCTTTATATGGTTTGAAATAAGTGCCTAGAGCTTGGTATGAAAGACTATCAAAATTTCTTGTTGAAAAAATTTTTTGTAAAGGGAAGGTTGATACAACACTTTTTATCAAAATAAAAGACAAATTATTAGTGGTACAAGTTTAAGTTGATGATATTATCTTTGGTGCTACTAATGATTTCCTTTGTGAAGAGTTTTCAAAGCTAATGCAAGGTGAATTTGAGATGAGCATGATGGGAGAACTAAACTTCTTTTTAGGACTCCAAATCAAGAAAAGGAAGAATGACATCTTCATCAATCAAGCTAAGTACATAAGGAAAATGCTAAAAAAGTTTGGAACGGACAATCTCAAACCGTAAGCTACACCCATGAGCTATTCTACAAAGCTTGACAAAGATGAATAAGGTAAATGCGTAGATATAAATTTATATAGATTAATGATTGGTTATTTACTTTATCTTACCGTAAGTAGACCTGACATTATGTTTAGTGTTTGCTTGTGTGCTAGATATTAATCTTGCCCTAAGAAATTTCATTTACAAGCCATTAAGAGAATTTTTAAGTACATTAGAGACACTTCTAATTTAGGATTTTGATATCCTAGAGATTCATCCTTTAGCTTGCATGTTTTCTTAAATGCGGATTTTGGAGGTTGCAAACTAGATAGGAAGAGCACCTCTAGTACTTGTCAATTCTTAGGCAACATGTTAATTTCATGTTTTCAAAGAAAAAAATAATATTACATTTTCCAATACCGAAGTAGAATACATTTCTGTAGGTAGTTGTTGTGCTATAGTTTTATGGATGAAACAACAACTTATGAACTATGGAATTGATATAGATACTATTCCTATCAAGTGTGATAATACTAGTGCTATTTGTCTCACTAAAAATTTCATCCAACATTCTAGTATTAAGCATATTAAAATAAGACATCATTTCATTAGATATCATGACCAAAAGGAAAATGTAGTTCTAGAATTTGTTGACACCTTAAAGCAATTAGTCGATATTTTTACAAAACCTTTAGATAAAGAAAGAACTTGGAAAATTAGAAGAGAACTATGTATTACCACCTTACCTTGATTTTGGTTTTAGATAAATCTTTGCACTTTGATGTTTTCAAAATGCTTTATGAATTAAAATTTGATTGACAAAGCATGAACAAATTATCTCTATGGCTGTCATATACAATTAATTAGGGGAAGTTGATATTGCATTTCTAGTCTATATTTAACTTATTTAATCTAGTTTACATGATTGCTGAATGCCTTTTAATATGCTAAATTAGACTTTTTTGGATGATTAATATTCAATTTTTGCATGTCTTATAATGCTCTATGTTTCATATGAATTGTACTTAAATTTGACATATTTAAGCATATGAAATCATTAAATTTTTCTAAAAAGTCATTTTAGGTTAGTTTAGAACATATGAGAACTTAAATATCAAGTTGGGAAAATTCTTCTTCACTTTGGAAAACAAACTGGCATTTGGTATCGATACCTATCACAAATTTTCTGTAACACCCCTTACCCGTACCCAAGACCGGGACAGAGTACGAGGCATCACCAAGTACATGCAAAGACGTTCGAGAAATACGGCTATTCAATTTCGTTCGAAAATAAAAACATTTATAATATCTCTGATATGGGCTTACGAGGTCCAAAACATGCTTAGAAATCTATTCGGGACCAACTCGGGTCCTTAAACAAACCATGAAAACCTTGCCTTTACAACAGGGCACACGCCCGTGTGGATGGGCAACACGCCCGTGTGACCATTACAACATGGTCATGCTAATGGTCCACGTGTCTCACACTGCCTAAGCACCTAGGGACATGCTTGTGTCCCTTACCCGTGTGGCCAATTATTATCACAATTTCTCATAAATCAAGTGTAGACTTCACACGGCCAGGACACACGCCCGTGTCCCTGGACCGTGTTCCTTACACGGTCTGGACACGCCAGTGTCTATGGCCCGTAGAGTATACTGCCAACTTGGCTATAAAACAAAGAAAACACATAGCCGAGGCACACGCCCGTGTCTGTGACTCGTGTCCTTCACACGACCATGACACACCCGTGTCCTCATCCGGTGGAGCTCTTTGCCTAAATGGTCATGGTCTAAATGAAGTCGCACGACCGAGACACACGCCCGTGTGCTCATGCCATGTGGCAAAAAAATAGGCTATTTACTAAGCCTTCAAGTCACACTTGCTAACAATAACCTACGTAGTATTCAACCATACCAATATCTCAAGCAACATGGGACCAAATAACCACAACAAATAGCAAATCAAAGGACTACTAGAATAATTCAATTTACTAAGGAGACAACAACCTTCAATTCATAAACCCAAAATGAATGTTAGTCATTAACCATGGCCACATACAAAATGAATTAATAACACATTCATGAGCCATTACTTTGGCTAAACCAATGACATGTACAAAGCAAAATAATCAAAACTCCTGTACATGCTATTATAACAAAATAAAATTTTCCATATGCCCAAACGGGATTGAGTCGATAGTGTGATCAACGCTCCAACAGTATTTTATTCCTCAAGAGTCCATGAATACTATAAAACAGGGGAAAATGAAAAGGGTAAGCATCAACATGCTTAGTAAGCCCGGATAACGGGAAAGTAAACTTACCGGTAATTTAGCATACAACCATAATAAGCACTCAATCCAAACAAGCATATGATAGATTTCCTAACACATACACTTAACCATTAAGTTAGTCTCATGGCAATACAAGATAATAGCACACCTAGATGAGCTCATCATATCATTATTCCCCAAATTCACATCTCTTATTAGTCCCAATGAATTTCTCAATTTTTCGATGGATATCTCATTTCCCGTCAATTCCTACAAGTGATCATTCCAAGTACACTCTCTTGCGAACCTCGTTTCCTACGGCGGGATTACTAGTCCAGGCTAAATCCCCCGTGGTGTAAACTCATAGAGTAAATGTCGGGATTACAAGTCCAGGCTAAATCCTTTACAATGACATTTACTCTAATAAGCTCAGATATGAATTACTAGTCCAGGCTAAATTCAGATCCTACTTCGGATTACCCTTCTGGGCTAAATCCTTATGACACACATATTCTTTGGGAGGCTAGATCACTTTAGAATCACCCGTTCGGGCCAAATCCTTTTCAGCGTCAATTCATTTTCGAGATATTCCATCGAATAACCTTATTCATTCAACCGGGACAGTCTTATACGAATTTTACTCTCTTCATTAAATATCAATAATTATCATGCAATAAACATTCAAAATATTTATGCAATCAAGAATATACATTTTAAGTACATTAAAAGTCTACTTCGAGTTATTCGAACTTACCTGGTGATCGTTTCGGATTTGGGTTTTGATCACTCCAAAACCTTTTGTTTTCCTCGGCCAACTTTTGGATTCGGTCTCTCGGGGTCTATATCAGCAAAATAACTATGTCAATACATTATTTAATTCCTTTTTAGTCCATATCTCATCCTAGGGAAAAATGACCAATTTGCCCCTGAACCTTACTAGAATTACAATTTCACCCTTGGGCTCATAATTCAATTTTCGTCGCATTTTCTAATCATTCAAGCATGGCTTAATAATATTTATACTTATGGAATCTTGCAAATCCATCTATATCATACATTTGTTACCAATTTTGCAACTCGGGATCTTTTCCAACTTGAGTGGCAATGTTAAACGGTAGGCTAATGGTCCAACTCTTTCAAGTGATCTCATAAGGTTCGATAAACCGTGGACTCAACTTACCTTTCCGACCAAACCTCAAAACCTTTTTCCAAGGAGACACTTTCAAGAACGCTTTGTCTCCAACTTGAAACTCAATCTCTTTTCTCTTTAAATCAGTAATGACTTTTGTCTATCTGACGCCACTTTCAAATAGTTACGGATCACTTTAACATTTTCTTCCGTTTCCTTGATTAAATCAACCCCGTGAAATTGGTTTTCTTTGAGTTCTATCCAATACAATGGAGTCTGACACTTCCGACCATACAATGCTTCATACGGCGCCATCTTTAAGCTTGTCTGAAAATTGTTATTGTAGGCGAATTCCACCAATGATAAATATTTTTCCCAACTGCTTTGAAATTCAAGGACGCAACATTGTAACATATCCTCAAGAGTCTGAATCGTCCATTTAGACTGAGCATCCGTCTGAGGCTGGAATGCCATACTAAAATTTAATTTGGTACCCAAATCTTTCTGTAGTTTCTTCCAAAATCTCGAAGTGAATCTCGGGTCTCTATCCGAGATAATCGACAACTGTACTCCATGTAGCCTTACGATCTCGGATATGTACAAGTCAACCAACTTGTCAAGAGAGTAACCGATTCGCACTGGGATGAAATGTGCCGACTTCGTTAGCCTATCGATTACAACCCAAACAACGTTTTTCTTCTTCGGGGTCAATGGTAATCCAGTCATGAAGTCCATGGTAATCCTGTCCCATTTCCATTCGGGAACCATTACAGGCTATAACAAACCCGAAGGTACTTGGTGTTCAGCCTTGACCTGTTGACATATTAAGCATTTCGATACAAATTCCGAGATGTCTCTTTTCATGCCATTCCACTAGTACATTTTCTTCAAGTCATTGTACATCTTGGTACTTCCCAGGTGGATAGAAAGTCAGCTATCATGTGTTTCTTGCAAAATTTTCTGTACAAGGTCGTCATTCCTGGGTACACAGATCATATCCTTGAACATCAGGCAACCATCAGAATTAATCAAAAAATTTGACTCAACACCTGACTCGCATTGAGTTCTCTTGATTTGCAATTCATTATCTTTAATCTGGGCATCACAAATTTCTTGAAAAAAAGTCGGCCTAGCTTTCAATTCTACTAAAATCGAGCCATCATCAAGCAACGCCAACTGCGAACTCAAAGCTCTCAAAGCGTACAAGGACTTCCGGCTCAGTGCATCGGTGACCACATTTGCCTTTCTCGGGTGGTAATCAATGATTATTTCATAATCTTTAATTAGCTCTAACCATCTCCTTTGCCTTAGGTTCAATTCTTTCTGAGTCATTAAATACTTTAAACTCTTGTGGTCGGTGAATATACGGCATGTCTCACCATATAAATAGTGTCTCCAAATCTTCAAGGCCAAGACGATTGCGGCAAGCTCTAAATCGTGTGTTGGGTAATTTTTTTCGTGCGATTTTAATTGCCTCGAAGCATAGGTGATCCCTTTGCCCTCTTACATAAGCACACAGCCCAGTCTATTTAAGGACGCATCACTATAGACCATGAACTCCTTTCCTGACTCGGGTAACACAAAAATTGGAGCCTCAGTCAACGTCTTTAATTTCTCAAAACTCTGCTGACATTCCTCTGACCACTCAAATTTAACATCCTTTTGCAGCAATCTTGTCAATGGAGTTGCAATCATAGAAAATCCATTTACGAAGCGTCGGTAGTAACCAGCTAAGCTCAAAAAGCTTCTAACCTCGATTACATTCTTCGGTGGTTTCCAATCAACAATAGCAGAGATCTTGTTTGGATCAACTCAGATACCATCACTCGAAACAATGTGACCCAAAAACCCTACCTCACGGAGCCAAAACTCACTCTTACTGAACTTAGTGGAAAGTTACTTATCCCGTTGAGTCAGTAATACAGTCCTCAAATGCTTCGCATGCTTTGACTCATCCTTGGAATAAATCAAGATATTGTCAATAAACACCACGACGAATTTATCCAAGTACAACCAAAATACCCTATTCATTAAATCCATGAATACAGCTGGGGCATTCTTTAGACCAAACGGCATGACTAAGAATTCATAGTGACCGTATCTTATCCTAAAGGCTGTCTTGGGCATATCTGACTCTTTAACTCGCAACTGATAATAGCCGGACCTCAAGTTTATCTTGGAAAACAAAGTGGCCCCTTTCAACTGATCGAACAAGTCATCAGTCTTTGGCAATGGGTACTTGTTCTTAATGGTCATCTTGTTGAGTTTTCTGTAATCTATACATAACCTCATCAATCCATCCTTCTTTTTAACAAACAAAACGGGAGAGCCCCAAGGTGAAAAACTAGGCCTCGCAAAGCCTTTGTTAGTTAACTCTTGTAACTGTACCTTTAGCTCTTTTAATTCAGTCGGTGCTATTCTATACGGGGCAATAGAAATAGGCACTATTTCAGGTACCAACTCAATACCAAACTCTACCTCTCTAACAGGAGGTAATCCAGTTAACTCTTCGGGGAACACATCCGAATATTTTCGTACTATCGGTACCGACTCCATTCTCAGTTCAGATTCTTTGGTATTCAAAACAATGGCTAAGTAGGCTTCATGCCCTTTCCTCAAATACCTTTGGGCTGTCATTGAGGAAATCATAACCAGTGATGAATCCAACTCACTTGAGTCAACTCGAAAAGTCTCACCATCAGGATGCGTCAATTCAATATACTTGCTACCACAATTTACAACTACGTCATGAACGGTCAACCAATCCATGCCAAGAATCACGTCGAACTTATCAAAAGGCAATAGCATAAGGTTGGCCTAAAAATAATGGCCTTGAATTGTCAAGGGACAATTCTTACAAGCTTTATCTACTAGAACAGACCTGCCTAGAGGGTTTGACACTCTAATTACAAATTCAGTGGGTTCTATAGACATGTTTATGCTAGACCCCAATTTCATGCAGATATATGAATGGGTCAACCCTAGATCGATCAAAGCAATAACACAAGTATTATAAAGAGAAAACATACCCGTTATAACATCAGGAGCAGAGGCCTCCTCTCGAGCACGTATCGCGTAGGTTTTTGTTAGAGCTCGGGCCTCTAACTTTGCAGGGAGTTTCTCGCAACTGTCCGATTGCCACTAGCACTTCCAGGAGGTCTAGGAGGTCTACCCCAAGAATTAGGAGCATTTGATTTTGGAGCTGGCTCAGCTTCTCTATTCGCTCTTTCCAAGTAATCTCTAAGGAAATGATCGAGAGAACCACATCTGTAACATGTCCCGCTCTTTATTTGGCACTCTCTGAAGTGGAACTTGTTGCAACTCATGCACTTCGGCCTTTGGTCATCAATACTTCCCACACTTGTGGTCGAAGGAGAAGGAGACTTCGGATTATGGTGCTTAGAACTCTTTACACTGCCCGAGTGTCCCACTGATGAAGTGGAGCGGTCTTGGCGACTCCTCGATTTCTTTGAAAGGAATGCGCCTTGCCACTAGTCCTCTTACTCGGAACCCGAGCCTCTCTCTTGGCTTACTTTCTTTCATTGTTGAGCTCCTCGACCTTCTTGGCCCGATTAGCTAATTTAGCGAATTCTCGTATCTTAAGAATTCCGATCAATAGTTTAATTTCTTCATTCAAACCCTCCTCAAAACGTTTACACATTTCAACCTCCATTTGGATCCATTCATTCGCATACTAGCTTAATCTCACAAATTCCCTTTCGTACTCCGACACTGTTCTACTTCCTTGCTTGAGTTCCAGGAACTCCTTTCGTTTCTAATCTAAAAACTTTTGACTGATGAACTTCTTTTTAAACTCGGCTTGGAAAGATTCTCATGTAATGATCTCTCTGTGTGCCATCGAAGATATGGTCTTCCACTAATTATAAGAAGTATATTTCAGAAGAGACACCGCACATTTCAAATTTTCTTCTGGAGTACACGACAACTCATCAAGCACTCTCATAGTATTTTCAAGCCAAAATTTTACACGTTCTGGGTTATCATCTAGGGTGGCTCTGAAATCTTTGGCCCCATATTTCCTGAGTTTGTCTACTGGAGCCTTTCCCAATCTCACAGGTTCCACGACCTGTGGTGCTCCTTCAGGTTGTGCATCAGGTGGGGGACGTCGGGCTATCTCAGGATGATTTCTCATATATTCCCCGAGCCACTCGTCCATCAATTCGAAGAAGATGGGTTTCGCCTCTTCTCGACCCCCAGACATTGGCCTTCTACTACTACTAGAATTATCTCTCTGTACGTAAGCTAGAGCATAGCTTTTGGCTCCCTCGGACTCATCTCGAGCTTGATCGGATCACACTTTCTATATTCAAATACAATTAAAAAGGTTAGGAGATATCACACTATCATCACTTGTATAATGGCATGTATAACTAGACTCAATACATGCTTCGTTACTCTAAGAACCGACTAAATCGTAGCTCTGATACCACTAAATGTAACACCCCTTACTCGTACCCAAGACCGGGGCATCACCAAGTAGATGCAAAGACGTTTGGGAAATACGACTATTCAATTTCGTTCAAAAATAAAAACATTTATAATATCTCTGATATGGGCTTACGAGGTCCAAAACATGCTTAGAAATCTATTCGGGACCAACTCGGGTCCTTAAACAAACCATGAAAACCTTGCCTTACAAAATGGCACACGCCCTTGTGGAGGGGCAACACGCCCTTGTGGAGGGGCAACACGCCTATGTGACCATTACAACATGGTCATGCTAATGGTCCGTGTGTCTCACACGGCCTAAACACCTAGGGACACACCCGTATCCCTTACCGTGTGGCCAATTATTATCACAATTTCTCATAAATCAAGTGCAGACTTCCCACAGCCAGGACATATGCCCGTGTCCCTGGCTTATGTTCCTCACATGGCCTGGACACGCCCATGTCTATGGCCTGTGGAGTACACTGCCAACTTGGCTATAAAACAAAGAAAATACATGGCTGAGGCACACGCCCATGTCTGTGACCCGTGTCCTTCACACGACCATGACACGCCCGTGTTCTCATCTCGTGGAGCTCTCTGCCTAAATGGTCATGGTCTAAATGAAGTCGCACAACCGAGACACATGCCCGTCTGTTCATGCCGTGTGGCCAAAAATAGGCTATTTACCAAGCCTTCAAGTCACCCTTGCTAACAATAACCTACGTAGTATTCAACCATTCCAATATCTCAAGCAACATGGGACCAAATAACCACAACAAATAGCAAATCAACTGACTACTAGAATAAGTCAATTTACCAAGGAGACAACAACCTTCAATTTATAACCCCAAAATGAATGTTAGTCATTAACCATGGCCTCATACAAAATGAATTAATAACACATTCATGAGCCATTACTTTGGCTAAACCAATGACATGTACCAAGCAAAATAATCAAAAGTCCTATACATGCCATTATAACAAAATAAAAGTTTTCATATACCCAAACGGGATCGAGTCGATAGTGTGATCAACACTCCAACAGTGTTCTAATCCTCAAGAGTCCACGAATACTGTAAAACAGGGGAAAATGAAAAGGGTAAGCATCAACATGCTTAGTAAGCTTGGATAACGGGAAAGTAAACTTACCGGTAATTTAGCATACAACCATAATAAGCACTCAATCCAAACGAGCATATGATAGATTTCCTAACACATACACTCAACCCGTAAGTTAGTCTTATGGCATTACAAGATAATAGCACACCTAGATGAGCTCATCATATCATTATTCCCCAAATTCACATCTCTTATTAGTCCCAATGAATTTCTCGGTTTTTCGATGGATATCTCATTTCCCGTCAATTCCTACAAGTGATCATTCCAAGTACACTCTCTCGCGAACCTCGTTTCCTACGGCGGGATTACTAGTCCAGGCTAAATCCCCCGTGGTGTAAACTCATAGAGTAAATGTTGGGATTACCAGTCCAGGCTAAATCCTTTACAATGACATTTACTCTAATGAGCTCGGATTTGAATTACCAGTCCAGGCTAAATTCAGATCCTACTTCGGATTACTCGTCTGGGCTAAATTCTTACGACACACATATTCTTTGGGACGCTAGATCACTTTAGGATCACCCGTCTGGGCTAAATCCTTTTCAGCGTCAATTCATTTTTGAGATATTCCATCGAATAACCCTATTCATTCAATCAGGACAGTCTTATACGCATTTTACTCTCTTCATTAAATCTCAATAATTATCATGCAATAAACATTCAAAATATTTATGCAATCAAGAATATACATTTTAAGTACATTAAAAGTCTACTTCGAATTATTCGAACTTACCTGGTGATCGTTTCAGATTTGGGTTTTGATCACTCCAAAACCTTTCATTTCCCTCGGTCAACTTTCGAATTTGGTCTCTCGGGGTCTATATTAGCAAAATAACTATATCAATACATTATTTAATTCCTTTTTAGTCCATATCTCATCCTAGGGCAAAATGACCAATTTGCCCCTAAACTTTGCTAGAATTACAATTTCGTCCTTAGGCTCATAATTTGATTTTCGTCTCATTTTCTAATCATTCAAGCCTGGCCTAATAAGATTTATACTTATGGCATTTTACAAATCCATCTATATCATACATTTGTTACTAATTTTGCAAACTTTGCAAAATGGTTCAATTAACTGTTTTCATGGTAACACCCTTCATAAAAGTTGTTTATCTAACCACTAAGACTCATTTTATTTCATAAAAACTCAGTAAACCTCATAAACCCTTTCATGGAAACTCCCTATAACTTTTTACTGTTTTGCAAAATAGTCCCCTCAATAGAAAGCCCATGCAATGGGTACTTCAAAAGTACAAAAATTATCAAGAAAATCACTTATTTGTGTTGGTAATGAGTTGATGAAATTTAAAGCTTCAAAAACCCTTCTCTTTGCTGTAAATTTTGGTGCAACAATGGGGAAGATGAAGTATGATATCATCTTTTATTTATTTATTTATTTCAAGTCAAATAAGTCCACTTAATTCACCTAAACCAAAAATTTTGTCTCCTATGTGCTACTATGGCCGGCCACCCTTGTTTTTAAGGGGTTAATTGCCTTTTAAAGACGCCGAATTTAGGTTCTCTAGCTATTAGACACCTTTAGCCATCAATTCGGGACTTTTGCACTTTATGCGATTTAGTCTTTTTTCGCAATTGGACTCACAATCGCTAAAATTAATTCACCAAAATTGTCATGTATATATATAATCATGCTAGGACACCAAAAGTATTAATAAAATAATTTTCTTAGCCTCGGATTCGTGGTCCCGAAACTACTGTTCTGACTGGGCCTTATTTTTGGATGTTACATTTTCACAAATACATACTCATCCTTGAACACTGTAGGATAGAAAAATCAAAATTGTAAGACCTTCGCTGCAATGTGGAAACCACCAAAGTGTCCTCCACTTGGAGTTGAATGGTAGTGATCTAGAATCTCTTCTATTTCACTTTCAGCTACGATTTCCTAATGATATTATCTACACGTTATTTAAACAAAAATGGATCCTCTTAGAAATAGTTTTGACTATCGTGAAAGAATTTCTTCCTTTGCTGGTATGTCATTCTGGAAGGTATATTCCACATGCTAAATAGTCCGCATAATCAACAAACCAAGGAATTTCATGAATTTGACTTACTTCGAAGATATGCTCATTTGGAAAATTCTCATTGATAAGAACAAGTGAAAAAGTTACCTCATTTTGTTCCAACCTCGATAGATGATTAGCTACTTGGTTTTCAACACCTTTTTTGTCTTAGATGTGACAGACCGGTTTAGACCCTAGTCGAAACAATGGTTTTGAGACCACAAATTTGAGGTTGTAAAATTATTTTAATATTATTTTTGGTGTTTAGAACATGTTAATTGCTATGTGTGAAAGTTTCATGAAGTAATTTTAGCGTTTGAAGGTGTAATTACGAAAAAAGACCTAATCGCATAAAATGTGAAAGTTGTATGCTATTTGCTAAAGGTGCTATTTGACCTTGGCTAATAAAGTGGAGGTCCTTTCATGGTAATTTTACCATTGATAATGATAGTGGACAATGATGGACATGAGTTGGTGAAGTTTGGTGTTTTATAATAAGGGTAAAAAGGTCATTTATGTATTAAACTAATAAAATTAAAACAAAACAAAATATTTGGCTTCATTTCTTGTGTCTGCTGAAATTAAAGAAAGAAAAGAGACTCCATTGTTGCATTTGAAGCATTTGACCTTGTACTTGTGCATGTAAGTGATTTCTAGCTCGGTTTTTGATGATTTTTACGTTTTTGAGATCGTAGCTTAGTAAGCTACGTGGGAACCTGAGGATGCTATGACAAAACAATACCCAAACCGTTTCACTGGTAAGATTTTCGGGGACGAAAATCCCAAAGGGGGGAGAGTTGTAACAGCCCGATTTAGACCCTAGTCAGAACAGTGGTTTTAGGACCACAAATCTGAAGTCATAAAATTATTTTAATATTATTTTTGGTGTTTAGAGCATGTTAATTTCTATGTGTAAAAGTTTCATGCAGTAATTTTAGCTTTTGAAGGTGTAATTACAAAAAAGGACCTAATCGCATAAAATGTGAAAGTTGTATGCTATTTGCTAAAGGTGCTATTTGACCTTGGCTGTTAAAGTGGAGGTCCTTGCATGGTAATTTTACCATTGATAATGATAGTTGACTATGATGGACATGAGTCGGTGAAGTTTGGTGTTTTATAATAAGGGTAAAAAGGTCATTTATGTATTAAACTAATAGAATTAAAACAAAACAAAAGATTTGGATTCATTTCTTGGTGTCTACCAAAATTAAAGAAAGAAAAGAGACTCCAAGCATTTGACGATGTACTTGTGCATGTAAGTGATTTCTAGCTCGGTTTTTAATGATTTTTACATTTTTGAGATCGTTGCTTAGTAATCTATCTAGCCCATGTCTTAATTTTTTAATGTGTTCATGATTTTGTGAAATGCCATTGACGAGTATTGAGCTCTTGAATGTTTGATGTTGAAATATTAAAGTTTGTTGGAAGTTAAACTATGTTTGTAAAGTGATTTTTGATAAATTTGTCAATTAGGGTTTTAATTGAGAAAATATGAAAATATGTGGGTAAATGTGTGAATAAATGAAAGATTTGGGCTACTATGAAGCAATAAGAAAATCGGCTAAACTAGGATTAAACTAAATTTTGAATATTTTTTGTTTTGTAAACTGAAGACTAAATTGTAAGAAATGTGAAACTTTAGGGGCTAAAGTGAAAAATGCCCATTTATGTGTTCTTGAGTGAATTTGAATGAATAAGTGATTAAATAAGTTAATTTTGATTGTAATTAGATCAAGAACCAAAGAAAACAGAATTAGATCGGGAAAAATCAAAAGTAGTTGAATAGCAATTCGTTTCTATTCATTCCGTACGAGATAACTTCATATGCAATTAAATATCGTTACATTGAAATGTTTATGTTATTTTGTCATTGAATTGCCATGAATGTGAATGATTGTATACAAGCAAGAATCGACAAACTTGCTGCATCTGAAAGCCCCGTACGAACCTTAGGAATAGTATAGGATACAAATGTCATGACATTAGGTATTGAGATGTGATTACATGTAAGACCCTGTGTGAGACAGTGGCAGTGTATTACGATTACGTGTAAGACCATGTGTGGGACATCGGTGTCATTAATTGACTTTGTGTAAGACCCTGTGTGGGACAGTGACATCGATACGTGTTAGCATGTAAGACCATATCAAGAATATGGCATTGTACGAGCAATAAGTGATTACCGAGTGTCCTTAACGATTTTCAAATGGTTCAACAGGCAAAGTTAAGTCGGGAACGAAAGTGTAACTGAATCAAGTGACTTAGGTACGCACGAAACTCATTTGAATATTGAAATGGAAAGTATTGGATGGATTCAATTATAGAATTGAATATGTATATCATGAAGTAGGTTTGTGAATTTGTTTATACATTTGTATGTGGTCATGTATAACTTGCTAAATTGATGAGAAAGATATTGATGCATAAGATGACTTATTTGCATATGGCTTACTAAGCTTTTAAAGCTTACTGTGTTTATTTTCTATTGTTCTATATATCATCGAACCTAACTCGGATTCGGGGATCGTCTAAAAGCGTCATCGCACTATCAATCAATATTTTGGTACTTTTGAAGTTATGTATATATTGGTATATGGCATGTATAGGCTAGTGTCATAATGGTATATTTTGGCTTGTAAATGAAGTGTGTTTGTGATCATTTTGATTGTCTTTAAATGGTAAGTTTGGCTCATGTTATGTGATGCATATATAATGCCTAGGTGATGGTTTATTTTGGCAAGTGATTTAGTTGTTGATTTAGTAGGTCATGAAGCATGTTTTAGTTGATGATAAGAATGATATGATTTAAACTTGAATGAGGTTGTTTGATAGCCCATTTCATGTTTTAAAATGTGCCATGTTAATGGCTAGTGAATATGTGCTTATGTGTATAAATTGAGGGTGGCAAGTTATCTTGGAAAATAGCCTTGAGTTGTCCAAACGGGTAGACACACGGCTTGCACCATGGGCGTGTGCCCTGGCCGTGTAAAGTCTGCACCTTAATTTTGGAATTTTATTTGTCACACGGGCTGAAGACACGTGCGTGTCCCTTGGCCGTGTGCCCCTTATTTGATTGCTGACGTCACAAATAGAATACAAGCTAGTTTTGGTACGGCCGAGCACACGGCCTGAAGACACGGGCTTGTGGTCTGGCTGTGTGAGGAAGTCAGTATGTATGCCTTGTATCCGCACGGCCTGGGCATACGGGCGTGTGACCCATGCAGTGAGGAAAATTTTCTAAGTTTTATAAAGTTTTCTTGAGTTATCGGTTTAGTCCCGAATCTCTTTTAAGCATGTTTTAAAGTACCATAAAACCTTATAAGGGACAATGTGGATGAATGTATAAAAGTTTTAAATTGTGTGCAAGTTTTTGTTATGAAATGTGACTAAATGATTCGATATAAGTCCGGTAATACCTCGTGGCCTATTTCAGTGTCAGTTACGGGTAAGGGGTGTTACGTTTAGTGGTATCAGAGCTACAGTTTAGTCGATTCTAGGACTAACGTAGCATGTAAGAGTCTATCTATACATGCCATATATACAAATTGTGAGAGTGTGATGAGTCCTTACAAGTAAAATGTGTTTTCATATAGTAATGGATCTCGAACGAGTGGTAGCTGATGATGGTGAAAGAAACGAGCCTCCTCCCGCTCAAGGAGCAGCGTCAACTGATTCTAGGCCAACGATGAGTAATTTTGAGGTAACGGTGAAGCAAGCCTTCTTCCAAACTTTGAATGAGTGGTTTGCAAAATTTGTTCAAACGAATCTGGCCGCTCAACAACCTTCACCCCCGCCTTTTCCCCAGCAAGTCCCGGTTGCACCACAAGTGGTAGATCCAATAAGGTTGAGTAATCCACCAGTTGATAGAATTCGTAAACATGGGGTCGAAGAGTTTTGAGCGACAGTTGATGATGATGCTGAGGGAGCTGAGTTCTGGCTCGAGAATAAAACTCGTGTATATAAGGAATTATCCTGTACTCCCATTGAATGTATCAAGTGTGTGGTGTCTTTACTCAGAGTTAATGCTTATCATTGGTGGAAGACCTTAATATCGGTAGTACCGAGAGAACGAGTCATGTGGGAATTCTTCCAATCGGAGTTTCGTAAAAAGTATATAAGTCAGTTATTCCTTGATGAGAAACATAAAGAGTTTTAAGAGTTGAAATAAGGTCGGATGACTGTTACTGAGTATGAAAGAGAATTCATACGATCAAGTAAGTGTGCCCGAGAATATGTTTCCACTGAAGAAATCATGTGCAAACGATTTGTGAATGGACTGAATGAAGATATAGAGTTGTTAATTAGAATTTTGGAAATTAAAGAATTTGTTGTCTTAGTCGAAAGGGCTTGTAAAGCTGAGGGATATAGCATACAAAAATGCAAAGCTGATTTTGAGGTAAGAGATTCAAGAAAAAGATCAACTAGTAAGTCACACTAGTCTGTAACGAAAAAATTTCGAGATTTGTTTAATCGTTCCAATACATCAACGAGACGTTCAAACAGAGATCGTGAAAAGCAACCAGCGGGTTTTAGGGCTCAAGCTACATCGGTTGCTAGTGTTGACAGTGAGAGATAGAACTGATTTGAGTGCGGATATTGTGGAAATAGACATTTTGGTGATTTTAGATTTGAAGAACAGGCTTGTTTTAAATGTGGTTCATTGGAGCATTTTATTAAAGACTGCCCCGAGTTGGCTGAAAAAGATAATGTCCAGAGTGCGAGGCCGACTAACACTGCGGCTAGAGGTAGACCACCTAGAAACCCGAAAAATGTGAGTGGTATCCAGAGAGCAATTAAAGACTCTGCTGTGAGGTCAGAGGCTAGAGCACCGACCTGAGCTTATGCTATCTGTGCACGGGAGGATGCATCAGCACCGGACATTATTATTGGTACTGTTACTCTTTATGATACTAAAGTTATTGCATTGGTAGATTCTGGATCAACTCATTCGTATGTATGTGTGAATTTAGTATCCAGTAAGACTTTGCTTGTAGAGTCTACTAAATTTGTAATTAGAGTATCAAACCCTTTAGGCAAGTGTGTGTTGGTTGATAAAATTTGCAAGAATTGTCCATTGATGATTGGAGGTTGTTGTTTTCCTGCTGATCTGATGTTGTTACTGTTTGATGAATTTGACATAATTCTGGGTATGGATTGGTTAACATTTCATGATGTTGTGGTGAACTGTAAATAAAAGACAATAGATTTGAGATGTCAGAATAATAAGATTATCCAAATTGAGTCAAATGATTTGAATGGTTTACCAGCAGTGATTTCATCGATACTAGCTCAGAAATACGTGAGAAAAGGTTGTGAAGCTTATTTTGCTTATGTGCTTGATACGAAAGTGGCTGAAAAGAAGATTGAATCAGTGCCAGTTGTGTGTGAGTATTCGGATGTATTTTCAAAAGAGTGACCGGGTTTACCACCAATTCGTGAGGTTGAGTTTGGCATTGAGTTAGTCCCGGGAACTACACCTATATCGATAGCTTCGTACAAAATGGCTCTGACAGAATTAAAAGAATTGAAATCTCAGTTGAAAGAATTGACCGATAGAGGATTTGCACGTCCGAGTTTCTCGCCTTGGGGTGCTCCAGTATTGTTTATGAAAAAGAAAGATGGCACGATGAGAATGTGTATAGACTATCGACAACTCAACAAAGTGATGATCAAGAATAAGTACCCTTTGTCCAGAATAGATGATTTGTTTGATCAATTGAAAGGGGCTACAGTGTTTTTAATGATAGATTTGAGATCGGGTTATTACCAGTTTAGAGTTAAAGACTTCGATGTGCCGAAAACTACATTCAGAATGAGGTATGGTCACTATGAATTTTTGGTTATGCCTTTTGGATTAACGAATGCACCTGTTATATTTATGGATTTGATGAATCGGATCTTCAGACCGTATCTAGATCGATTTGTTGTGTTCATAGATGATATTTTGATGTATTCAAAGGATGAAACTGAGCATGCCGAACATTTGAGAATAGTGTTACAGACCCTAAGTGATAAGCAGTTGTATGCAAAATTCAGTAAATGTGGATTCTGGTTGCACGAAGTTAGTTTTTTAGGGCATGTTGTGTCCGCATCGGGTATTCGGGTGGATTCAAATAAGATTTTGGAAATAATGGATTGGAAGCCTCTGAGAAATGTTTTAGAAGTTCGCAGTTTTCTAGAACTCACCAGTTATTATAGACGGTTTGTGAAAGGCTTTTCGATGATTACGACTCCATTAACGATTGCTTCAGAAAGATGTGAAGTTTGAATGGTCTGAGAAGTGTCAGAAAAGTTTTGAGCAGTTGAAAGCTCTTTTGAGTGAAGCTCCAGTGTTAATTCAGCTAGAAACAGGTAAAGAATTCGTGATTTATAGTGATGCATCGTTGAATGGTTTGGGTTGCGTATTGATGCAAGAAGGCAAAGTAATAGCTTATGCCTCAAGACAGTTGAAGCCACATGAAAAGAATTATCTGACGCATGATTTAGAGTTGGTAGCTATTGTGTTCACTTTAAAGATTTGGCGTCATTATTTGTTCGGTGAAAAATGTCATGTTTATTCAGATCATAAGAGTTTGAAATATTTAATGACTCAGAAAGATTTGAATTTGCGACAATGGAGATGGCTTGAATTGTTAAAAGATTACGAATTAGTAATTGATTATCATCCGGGAAAAGCTAATGTCATGGCCGATGCATTAAGTCATAAATCCTTGTTTGCTTTACAAGCAATGAATACACAGTTGACTCTATCTAATGACGGATTAGTAATAGTCGGGTTGAAAGCGAGACCATTGTTTTTACAACGAATTTGTGAAGTTCAGAAGGTTGATAATGAGATGTTAGCCTGACGGGCTCAATGTGATTCAAACTCTGATTTAGAGTTCCAAGTTGATTCAGATGATTGTTTGAGATTCAGAGGCTGAATATGTGTTCCGAGAAATTTAGAGTTGATACAAGTAATTTTGAACAAAGCACACAATAGTCATTTATCTGTTCATTCGGGTAGCACAAAATTTATAATGATTTGAAGCAGCTTTATTGGTGGCATGGAATGAAAAGTGATATTTTAGAATTTATTTCAAAATATTTGATTTGTCAGCTAGTTAAAGCCAAACATCAAGTATCGTCATGTTTGTTGCAACCAATGATGATTCCCGAGTGGAAATGGGATAGAGTGACCATGGATTTTATAATGGGTTTGCCCCTATCTTCGAGAAAGGATGATGCAATATGGGTTGTTGTGGATCGATTGACGAAAGCAGCTTACTTCATTCCTGTACGTATGGATTTTTCTCTTGATAAGCTTGTGGAATTATATATATCTGAGATAGTGAAATTGCACAGGGTACCTATTTCTATTGTTTTGGATAGAGATCCGAGGTTCACGTCACGGTTTTGGAAGAAGTTGCAAGATGCACTGGGTACAAAGTTAAATTTCAGTACGGCATTTCACCCACAGACAGATGGTTAATCTGAGAGAGTTATTCAGACACTCGATGATATGTTACGTTGTTGCATTCTTGAGTTTGAAAGTACATGGGAAAAGTATTTTTCGTTAATTGAATTCGCTTACAATAATAGCTTTCAGTCTAGTATTAAAATGGCATCGTACGAAGCTTTATACGGTTGTAAATGCCGAACTCTATTGTATTGGACCGAGCTTAGTGAGAATAAGATTCATGGGGTTGATGTGATCCGAGAGACTGAAGAAAGAGTGAAAGTAATCCGTGAAAGTTTGAAAGCTGCGTCATATCGTCAGAAATCGTATGCAGATTTGAAACAGAAAGACATTGAGTTTCGGATCGGGGATAAAGTGTTTTTAAAAGTGTCACCGTGGAAAAACATATTGAGATTTGGTTGGAAAAGAAAGTTAAGTCCGAGATTTATTGGGCCGTATGAGGTTATTGAACGAATCAAGCCAGTGGCTTACCGGTTATCTTTACCATTTGAGTTAGAGGAAATACATAATGTGTTTCATGTATCGATGCTTCGACAATACTGGTCCGACCCATCGCATGTTATTTCCCCGACAGAAGTTGAAATTCAGATAGATATGTCGTACGATGAAGAACCGATTTGAATTCTGGCTCGTGAGAACAAAGAGCTAAGAAATAAGAAAATTTCATTAGTGAAAGTCTTATGGCATCAACACGGGGTCGAAGAAGCTATGTGGGAACCCGAGGATGCTATGAGAAAACAATACCTGAACCTTTTCACTGGTAAGATTTTCGGGGACGAAAATCTCTAGGGGGAGAGTTGTAACAGCCCGATTTAGACCCTAGTCGGAACAGTGGTTTTGGGATCACCAATTTGAGGTCATAAAATTATTTTAATATTATTTTTCGTGTTTATAGCATGTTAATTGCTATGTGTGAAAGTTTCATGAAGTAATTTTAGCGAGGTGTAATTACAAAAAAGGACCTAATCGCATAAAATGTGAAAGTTGCATGCTATTTGCTAAAGGTGCTATTTGACCTTGGCTGTTAAAGTGGAGGTCCTTACATGGTAATTTTACCATTGATAATGATAGTTGACAATGATGGACATGAGTTGGTGAAGTTTGGTGTTTTATAATAAGGGTAAAAAGGTCATTTTTGTATTAAACTAATAAAATTAAAACAAAACAAAAGATTTGGCTTCATTTCTTGGTGTTTGCCGAAATTAAAGAAAGAAAAGAGACTCCATTGTTGCATTTGAAGCATTTGACCTCGTACTTGTGCATGTAAGTGATTTCTAGCTCGATTTTTGATGATTTTTATATTTTTGAGATCATTACTAAGTAATCTATCTAGCCCATATCTTAATTTTTGAATGTGTTCATGATTTTGTGAAATGCCATTGATGAGTGTTGAGCTCTTGAATTTTTGATGTTGAAATATTAAAGTTTGTTAGAAGTTAAACTATGTTTGTAAAGTGATTTTTGATAAAAATGTCAATTAGGGTTTTAATTGAGAAAATATGAAATTATGTGGGTAAATGTGTGAATAAATGAAAGATTTGGGCTGCTATGAAGCTATAAGAAAATCGGCTAAACTAGGATTAAACTGAATTTTGAATATTTTATGTTTTGTAAACTGAGGACTAAATTGTAAGAAATGTGAAACTTTAGGGGCTAAAGTGAAAATACCCATTTATGTGTTCTGGAGTGAATTTGAATGAATATGTGATTAAATAAGTTAATTAGATCAAGAACCAAAGAAAATGGAATTAGATCGGGGGAAATCAAAAGTAGTTGAATAGCCATTCGTTTCCGTTCATTCCGTACGAGATAAGTTCATATGCAAGTAAATATCGTTACATTGAAATGTTTATGTATTTTGTCATTGAATTTCCATGAATGTGAATGATTGTATACGAGCAAGAATCGACAAAGTTGCGACATCAGAAAGCCCCGTACGAACCTTAGGAATAGTATAGGATACAAATGTCATGACATTAGGTATTGAGATGTAATTACATGTAAAACCCTGTGTGAGACAGTGGCAGTGTATTACGATTACGTGTAAGACCATGTGTGGGACATCGGCATCATTAATTGACTTCGTGTAAGACCCTGTGTGGGACAATGGCATCGATACGTGTTAACATGTAAGACCATATCAAGAATATGGCATTGTACGAGCTATAATTGATTACTGAGTGTCCTTAACGATTTCCAAATGGTTCAACGGGCAAAGTTAAGTCGGGAAAGAAAGTGTAAGTGAATCAAGTGACTTCGGTACGCACGAAACTCATTTGAGTATTGAAATGGAAAGTATTGGATGGATTCAATTATAGAATTGAATGTGTATATCATGAAGTAGGTTTGTGAATTTGTTTATGCATTTGTATGTGCTTATGTATAACTTGCTAAATTGATGAGAAAGATATTGATGCATGAGATGACTTATTTGTATATGGCTTACTAAGCTTTTAAAGTTTACTATGTTTATTTTCCACTATTCTATAGATCATCGAAGCTAACTCAGATTCGGGGATCGTCTGGAAGGGTCATCGCACTATCAATCAATATTTTGGTACTTTTGAAGTTATGTATATATTGGTATATGGCATGTATAGGCTAGTGTCATAATGGTATATTTTGGCTTGTAAATGAAGTGTGTTTGTGATCATTTTGATTGTCTTTAAATGGTAAGTTTGGCTCATATTATGTGATGCATATATAATGCCTAGGTGATGGTTTATTTTGGTAAGTGATTTAGTTGTTGATTTAGTAGGTCATGAAGCATTTTTTTGTTGATGATAGGAATGATATGATTTAAATTTGAATGAGGTTGTTTGATAGCCCATTTCATGTTTTAAAATGTGCCATGTTAATGGATAGTGACTATGTGCTTGTGTGTATAAATTGAGGGTGGCAAGTTGGGTTGGAAAATAGCCTTGAGTTGTCCAGACGGGTAGACACATGGCCTGCACCATGGGCGTGTGCCCTGGCCATGTGAAGTCTGCACCTTAATTTTGGAATTTTATTTGTCACACGGGCTGAGGACATGGGCATGTACCTTGGCCGTGTACCCCTTATTTGATTGCTGACGTCAAAAACAAAATACAAGCTAGTTTTGGTATGGCCGAGCACACAGCATGAACACGGGCGTTTGCAAGGCACATGGGCTGGACACACGGGCGTGTGGTCTGGCTGTGTGAAGAAGTTAGTATGTATGACCTATATCCACATGGCCTGAGACACGTGCATGTCTTTTAGCCGTGTGAGTGACACGACCTAGGCACACGGGCATGTAACCCATGCAGTGAGGAAAATTTTTTAAGTTTTGTAAAGTTTTCTTGAGTTATTAGTTTAGTCTCAAACCTCTTTTAAGCATGTTTTAAGGTACCATAGAACCTTATAAGGGACAATGTGGATGAATGTATAAAAGTTTTAAATTGTATGGAAGTTTTTGTTGTGAAATGTGACTAAATGATTTGATGTAAGTTCGGTAATACCTCGTGCCCTGTTCCGGTGTTGGTTACGGGTAAGGGGTGTTACATTAGAGCTCAAGGTCAAAATCTTGGAATAAGAGTATCCACCGAATCAAATTTGGTTTAGCATCTTTCTTCATGAGTAAGTATTTAATAGATGCATGATCAGTAAATACTGTGACTTTGGTACCTACAAGATATGAACAGAACTTGTGAAAAGCAAAAACTATCACAAAGAGTAATTAAGTTGAGCTCATGTCAGAGTTCTACTTACGTAGTAGATAGGATGAAACACTTTATTTTTTCTTTGACTCATCACAGCTCCAATAGCAAAATTGCTTGTGTCACACATCAACTCAAAAGGTAAGTTCCAATCAGGTGTAACGATTATTGGGGCTGAGATTAATATACTTTTTAATTCCTCAAAAGCTTTCAAGCATGCTTTGTTAAGCTCAGAAATGGTGTCTTTTTCTAATAATGAACACAAAGGCTTAGAAATTGTTGAAAAATCTTAAATAAACCTTCGGTAAAAACCAGCATGGCCTAAGAAACTTCTAACTTCTTTCACACTAATTGGAGGTAGTAATTTTTCAATTACTTCCACCTTTTCTTTTTTAACTTTAATCCCTCTTTTGGATATTTTGTGTCCTAAGACAATTCCTTCCTTAACCATAAAATGACATTTCTCCAAGTTAATGACAAGATTTGTATTATCGCATCTATTAAATACCATATCCAGTTTACTAAAAGAAACATCATAAGTATTACCAAAAATAGAAAAATCATCCATGAATACCTCAACAAAATTTTCAACCATATAAGTAAATATTGCCATCATGCATCATTGAAATGTTTCAGGTGAATTGCATAAACTGAAAGGTATTCACCTAAAAGCAAACGCACCATACGGGCAAGTAAAAGTCGTTTTGTGTTGGTCTTTTGGGGCTACAACTATTTGGTTATATCCTGAATATCCATATAAGAAATAGTAATATTCGTTACTTGTCAACCGATCCAACATCTATTCCATAAAAGTATAAGAAAATGATCCTTTCGAGTGGTTTTGTTCAATTTTTTGTAGTCCATACAGATTCTCTAACCCGTAAACGTCCTTGTCGGGATTAACTCATTTCGTTCATTTTCAACAATTGTGATTCCACCTTTGTTTGGTACACACTATACTGAACTTACCCATGAACTATCTTAGGTGGGGTAGTTAATTTCCACATCTAACCATTTGATAACTTTATTTTGAACTACCTTTTTCATAATTGGATTGAGTCTCCTTTACCCATCAATTCTAGCTCTTTCGTCTTGCTTTAGGATAATCTTATGCATACAAAAGGAAAGGCTACATAAGAAAGGCTTATTCTTGGAATATTAGCTATGGTTCAACCAATCGCCTTTTTAAATTTCATTAGAACTTCAATAAGTTGCTCCTCTTGGTGTTCTGTTAGTTCTACTGAAATAATTACAAGTAAAGTAGAAATGTTACCCAAATGAATGTATTTCAAATGGGAAAGAAGTACCTTTAGTTCAAGTTTAGGTGGTTCCTCGATTAACAACTTTGGTTGTGTGTATTCTCGAGCTTCCAAATCTAATGGTTCAAATCGTGCTGGTTGAACATAGTCCCTTAGATCAGCTTCCATAAAATCCACATTTTCATTACCTTGTTCATCTTCTAATGGCTAAGACCCTAAAGTGTTTTCCAATGAGTCTTCTATAAGATTGTTCTCTCACTCAATAAAAACTAAGGTTTCTAACTCCTCCATCACTGAACATTCTCCTACTAGATCAGGGAATTTCATGGCTTTAAAAACATTAAATGTTACCTAATTTTCTTGAATTCTCATGGTGAGTTCATCTTTATGCACGTCTATTAATGTTCTTCCCATGGCTAGGAAAGGTCTCCCCAAGATGATCGACACTTTCTTATCTACTTCAAAATCTAAGACAATGAAATTAGCAGGAAATATAACTTATCTACACGTAACATAACATCCTCGATCTTTCCTTCTAGGTATGCCAAAGATCAATCTACCAGTTGAAGTGTCAGAGTCGTGAGTCTTACTTTACCTATTCCTGACAGCTTGAAAATAGACTTCGACATCAAGTTGATGCTGGCTCCTAGATCACATAAAGCTTTACCATAGTAAGATTCTCCAATATTATAGGGTATAGTAAAACTTTCGGGGTCCTTCAATTTCGGATGTAGCTTGTTCTGAAGGAACGCATTACACTCATTCATTAAAACTACAGTCTCAAACTCACTAAGCCTCTTTTTATTGGATAGAATGTCCTATATGAACGTGACATAGCCAGGCATTTGTTCTAAGGCCTCCACCAATGGAATATTAATGTGAAGTTGCTTTAGAACATCAAAAAATTTCTTGAATTGCAACTTTTGTTTCTGTTTATATTGCTAGAGTCTTTGAGGATATACAGATGATGGAACTTTGGCTTGGACTGGATAACTTTTCTGAGGAGATGAATATGCATCTAAAAAAGGTGTTAACTTTTCAAAATTCACTAGTTTAGATTTTATCTCATCAGACTTTGAAAGTTCTGGCTCTTCTGGTGCAAGAATTTCAACTGTTGGTTGACTTTCCTCCTTCTCAATAGGTTCATCTTCAACCACAGCTTCCTTAGGTTCCAAATTCTTTCCACTTTGTAAAGCAACTACCTTGCAATGTTCCTTACCCAAATTCATTGGATTTTTTGTATCACTCGACAAGGCTTCTTGTAGTTTATTACGAAGCTTTGTAGCTAACTGACCCATTTGGTTCTAGTCCATTTCCCTGGTTATTGTAACATCCCGAATTAGGGCCTAGTCAGAACAGTGGTTTCAAGACCACAAATTCGAATTAGAAATAATTATTTTATAATTATTATAAGGTCTATGATATGTTTATATGACTGTGTAAAAATTTCATGAAGAAATTCTATGTGAGAAGTGTTTAATTTGGCTTCAAGGACTAAATCGTGTAAAGTGCGAAAGTTGCATTTTAATAGCTGAAGATATTAAATAGCTATAGAATTTTTGGTGGAAGCCCTTATGTGGAAATTAGCCCATTAATAAGTTAGTGGGAGATTTTTTTTGGTATTATTGAAATTAGTTAGAAATTAAAAGGGTAAATGGGTAATTAAGTTTAAAACATATAATAAGACAAAAATGCAAAAAGCTATCATTTTTTTTATTTCTCTTTCTTCTCCACCGATTTTTTCCCAAGGAAATGGCCATGGAAGCTTGAAAATTTCAGCAACTTCTAGCCCTCACAAGTAAGTGATTTTGATGGTTTTTTTTTTATGATTTTTGTATTTTTGGAAACCTTGTAGTTTAATTTAGCTAATGAGGGGACTATTTTGCAAAATGATTGAAAGTCTAGGGTTTTTCCATGAGAATATTCATGTTGTTTGCTGCATTTTTATGGAAGAAAATAAATCTTGGTTGTTAAATAAATAACTTTTGTTAAGTGATTTTCATGAAAACATCTAAAATGGACCATTTTGTAAAAGTTGCAAAATAGATGGTAAAGGTGTGAAATAATGAAATATGTGGGCTGCTGTAAGTAAGATAAATATTCAGCTAGACTTGGGTTGGGATAAAATTTAATGAATTTTATTTTTCGAGCCTAGGGACTAATTTGCAAATAAGTGAAAGTTTAGGGAAAAATTATAAATTTTCCAAAGTATGATTTTTGGGTCAATTTGAATATTGAGTAGTAAATAAGCTATATTTGAAATGTTAGATCAAGAAAATCAAGATTCGGCCTTAAATTGAGAAAGTACGTGGTTAAGGACAAAAAGGGGACAATTAGCCTTTTTTGCATTCGAGGTAAGTTCGCATGATAATAGTAATAATGCAATGTCTTATTTGAATTGAAATGCCTAATTATTATTATATAATCTGTATGATTTGTTACGAATATACTTGATGAGGAATCGACAAACAAGTCGTATGATAAAATTGGTAAGTTGTACGTAAGTAAGGCAACTTTATCGTTATTATGTGTTGAAAGATTGATTTTGCGTAATATGGTTGAATATGCTTATGTATAACGCATAATGAAATTTAAATGTGGTAAATTCTCGGTTGAACCTAGGAATATATTGGGTATCCATGCCAAGACATTTGGGTGACATGTGAGCCAGTGTAAGACCATGTCTAGGACATGGCATTGGCATTGATAAGTGTGCTAGTGTAAGACAATGTCTGGGACATGGCATCGGACATATCATGAGAGCCAGTGTAAGACCATGTCTGGGACATGGCATCGGAGTTGATATGTGTGCTAGTGTAAGACCATGTCTAGGACATGGCATTGGCCACATTATGAGAGCCAGTGTAAGACCATGTTTGGGACATGGCATCGGCATCGAGAGGAGAGCCAGTGTAAGACCATGTCTGGGACATGACATCGGCCTCAACATGTGAGCTAGTGTAAGACCATGTCTGGGACATGACATCGGTAATTTACCCTCTTATGTGAGGCTTATCGGATATCCTTTAGAATTCCAAATGGTTTCACGAGTTATTTTAAAGCTTATGATAAAGATATGGAATGATATAAGCATGTTGGGAGTGGTATCGTTTCTTATTCAAAAATCATGAGATATGAGTCTGGTTATGTTGCCTTAATGGTAAGAAAAACATGAGTAAGTTTTATCCATGAGAAATGATTTTGGGTTATGATGCACCTTTGGTAAGGATGCAAATAAGTAAGTCATGTCCATGAGAATGATTTTGTGATGACCTTGTAATTATGGGTCTATGCTTATGGTGTATAAATATGTATTTTTACCATGATGGTTGAAATGATTTGTAAAGGTATTATAAACTTAGTTGTCATTGTTTTACACTAAAACAGTTTTGGACAGCAGCAGTAACCCGATTTTGAAAATCCACCAAAAATCGTGGAAATTGAGTTAGAGGTTGAATCAAATATGAAATTATATCTTATCGAGTCTAGTTTCACATAGAAGAAACAGTGTAAGCAAAAGAATTTCTTGTTATGAGATATTTGGATTTCTGTGAGATAGGGTTAGAGTGATTTTGGGTTCCCTTATTTTATCTTTGGAAAATCATTAAAAATTGTACAAAAATAATTATGGGTTATAGTTTATATTCTTAGAATCTTTAATGAGTCTATTTTCAAAATAAACAAACAAGAATATCATTCAAATTCTATATGAGGAGATAATTAATTTTTAGTGAAGAGGGGTTGGAACTATTAGATAGCAAAACATGGGTAACTTTAAAGAATAAACTATACTTATTGGCTAGAAAAAAACTTCTGAAAATTTTATGGTAAGAAGATATTGAGTCTAGTTTCAGGTAAAATTAACAGATCTTAATTTGGAGCTCCGTAGCTCAAGATATAAATAATTTAATGACTATGACTCAGGAAAACAGCTTGACCTGAACATAAGTAAAAATACAAATATGGTTATATTACCTTGAGAAGCAAGTTGATAAATTGTTTATTATTTTCATACGGTCTTACTAAGCTATAAAGCTTACTTCCTTCCTTTCCTTTCCTTTAGTGTTGTCAGGTTAGATCGGGATTGGAGATCGTCGGAGGCAGCACCACACTACCAAGCTATCACCTTTGGAATATTGATATATATATTAAGCATTTTCAAGTGAGTGGCATGTATAGGGGCTTGGTTTTTATGATATGTAGCCGAATGTATTGGTCTATATTGAGTTATTTGTAAATGGCCAAGAGGTGTGGCTCATATAGATTATTGTTGTGAACCTATCTATCTATGCTATGTTCTAATGCTTGTGAATGTGTGTTAATATGGGATGCTAAATAATTGAAATGATGTCATGATATGTGTCATTGCTGTGTGTAACAACCTGATTTTAGGCTTAGTCGGAACAGTGGTTTCGGGACCACGAATCTGATGCTGAGAAATTATTTTTATTATTATTTTGGTGTCATAGTATGATTATATGAGTGTATGAAAATTTTGGTGAATTAATTTTAACAATTAGATGCTTAATTTTGAAAAAGGACTAAATCGCATAAAGGGTAAAAGTTTTGTTTTACTACCCAAATGTGTCAAATAGCTAGAGAACCAAAGTATGGGGTCTTTAAAGAGTAAATAGACCTTTATTTATGGCATGGCCAGCCATAGGGACAAGAATATCAAGGAAGTCAAAATTAGGTGAAGTTTTGGTGACCTATTTTGACTAGTAATAATTTTAAAATAAAACAAAAGGCTTCATCTTTTCATTTCTTCTTCACCATCAAAATTTTCAGCAAAAAAAGGAGGTTTTGAAGCTTGCAACTTTCAGCCATTATGCTCTCTCATAAGTAAGTGATTTTGATGATTTTTCTTGTTAATTTTTGTACTTTAGTACCCTTGTAGCATGAGCTTTCAAATGAGGGGACTATTTTGCAAAATGGTTGAAAGTCTAGGGTTTTACCATGAGAGTGTTCATGTTGTTTTCTGAAATTTTATGGAAGAAAATGAATCATGGTTGTGAAATAAACAATTTTTATGAAGTAGTTTTCATGGAAACCCTAACTAAAGACCATTTTGCATAAGTTGTAAAATAGGTGATAAATGTGTGAAATAATGAGAATTGTGGGCTGCTCCTAGTATGAAAGTATTCTTCTAGGCTTGGTTAATGAGAAAATGTGATAAAAATTGATTTTCGGGTCTAGGGGTAAAATAGTAATTTTGTAAAAGTCTAGGGGCAAAATGGTCATTTTGCCTAATTATACATTGTTGAGTACCTAGATCAATAAAATGATTAAATTTGTGAATTTTTATCATTATAGATCAAGAATTACAAAAATCTGAACGTAGACCGGGGGAAGGCCAAACAAGTAGACTAAAACCGACTAGTCACCTACATTGTGTAATCCGAGGTAAGTTGTGTGTAAATAATACAGCTACATTGTTATCATGTATGAATAAATTGTTATAGCATAAATTATTTGATTATGGAAATGATTAAGCATGATGAGAATTGAGGTAGTAGAACTCTTGGTTGAGCCTTAGGAATTATCAGATATTCATGCCATGACATTTGGATCATTTGTGTGCTAGTGTAAGACATGTCCGGGACATGCATCAGCCATAATATGAGAGCCAGTGTAAGACATGTCTGGGACATGCATCGACATTGAGACGAGAGCTAGTGTAAGACATGTCTAAGACATGCATCAGCCTCGCGATATACAAGCTAGTGTAAGACCTATTTGGGACATGGCGTCAGCTTGTTGTGTGTCAGTGTAAGACCTGTCTAGGACATGGCATCGACACCGATAGATGAGAGCCAGTGTAAGACCTGTCTGGGACATGGCATCGGCCTCGCTATATGAAAGCTAGTGTAAGACCATGTCTGGGACATGGCATCGGTATCTTAACCCATGTTAGGGCTATTGAGTATCCAGTAGTATTCCTAATGGTTCAACAAAAGATTTATAATTTATATCAAAATGAGAAAAGTTATGATCATGTGATGAGTGGTACAAGTACCTAATTGAAATGTATGAGATATGGACTCAATGTATGCAACAAGAGTTGTATTAGATGGTAATGTGTAAGTTGTACTTACGCCTATTTATGGTATTCATGAATAAGCTATGAAAGGTTATGAGCATATTGTTTTATGATAAATAGTTGTTATTTATTTTCATGCAACCTACTAATCTTTTTGCTTACCCTATTTCTTTTTCATTTTCTTATAGTGCTGCCTAATTAGCTCGTGGATCAACGGATGCCGGAGGCATCGATCACACTATCAATCGAAGCACTTGGTATAGTTAGTTTTATTACTTTGAGTATGGCATGTATAGGGACTTAGACTTTTGTATTTTGAGTCATTGTTTTGAGGCCAAATGTGTTAGCTTGGGATGAACCCTTTATTTTGTATAAAGCCTTGGATAATGGCTAATATTTATCATTGACATATGCAAATGATGATATCTTCATGAATGAGTTAATGCCTTATGTGGTTGATTAGACCTTGTATTGTTGTGTGGTTTGTCATGCTAGATGATTATGTAGGTTGGTGCAAGTAAGGGTGGCAAAGAGACTTAGTAAATAGCCTCATTTTTGTCCACATAGGCAGACACACGGGCGTGTGTCTAGGCCGTGTGTGACACACGGTCTGTCCCATGGGCATGTTATCCGGTTGTGTGTCCCTTGCATGTAAAGATTGCAAGTCAGTATGCATGGTAGTAAACACACGGGCAAAGACATGGCCGTGTGTCTCAGCCGTGTAGAGGACGCGACCTCTGGCCACGGGCGTGTGTCTTGGTTGTGTGCCCCAAATTGGATGCTGACGTTAGAAACAAAATGTTAAGGTTTTTAGATAGGGCTAAGACATAGACGTGTCATGGCCGTGTAAGGGACATGGGCCAGAGACACAGGCGTATACTTGGCCGTGTGAAAATCCCTGTAGGTTCGAAATTGGAATTTAATTCACACGGGTTTGGGACACGGGCATGTTTCCTTGTGCTTAGGCCATGTGAACCACACGGGTCATCAGTACAGCCATGTCATATTAGCCACACAGGTGTGTGCCGTGTTTCAAAAAGTCATTTTTATATAGTTGGTTAAAGGACTCGAGTTGGTCCAGAGTGGTTTCCAATGGATGTTTAGGGCCTCGTAAGCCCATGTTAGAGAAATTTAGACATAGTTCAAAAAAGTTTTAAATTTGAGCAAGTCTTTCTGACTCAAAAAAGTTTTAAATTTGAGCAAGTCTTTCTGACTCAATAATGTCGTATGTACGTGTTCAAGTTTAGTAATGCCTCGTATTTCGTCCCAGTGTAGGGCACAGGTGTGGGGTGTTACAGTGTGTATAAAGATGTGAAAGATTAAGGGTAACATAAAGGCTTGGAAAATAGCCTAAGTGTTGGCCGCACGGGTTGAGACATGACCGTGTGTCTCAACCGTGTGTGGAACACGACCTTAGCACACGGGCGTGTGGCTTGGTCGTGTGGTTCAATCTGTTTGCTGACGTCATAAATAGAGAGTTACACGGCTTGGGGACACGAGCGTGTCAAAGGCACACAGGCGTGCCCTTATGTCCGCACTAGCGTGTGACCCTGTTTCATGGAAGAATTTTTCTAAGTTTTCCCAAAACTTTCCAAGGTTCTCAGTTTAGTCCCGGACCCCTCTCAATGTATGTTTTGGGCTTCGTAAACCCAAGTAAGGGACGTTATGCAAGCGTATGATTAATTTGAATCTAAATGAAATTTTATGGCTCAATTTTTTTTCGTGATTGATTGTATTTAAGTTCGGTAATGCCTCGTACCCTATCCCGGCCTTAGACCCGGTTGAGGGGTGTTACAGTTATTCCAAGAAAATTTTGGATGGTTACGACATGAAGAATTTTAGAAGTTGGACTGTGGTCCTTGTCTACTTCTATTTTGGGGTTGATTTCCTACATAATAAACTGACTCGGGATTTGATGAACATTTCTCAAAAGAATGACTGTCCCCACAATATACGTAGGAAATAACATCAAATTGACTTGGTGGTTGAGCTACAATATTATTCAAACCGTTAGTAGTAAAGTATTTCAACATTTAAGAGATAGAAGATACCTAGGCTGAGAGTGAAGTAAGGGCATCTACTTCATGTACTCTAGATACTTGTCTTCTTGAAGCTGCTTGATTTGTCAGCCATTGGTAATTGTTGTTGGCTATTCTCTTGATGATTTTGTAAGCCTCATTATAAGCTTTGACTAGAGAGCACTATTCATATAAGCATCTACCACCAACCTTGAGTGTAAGTTGAAACCATTATAAAATGTCTCCAATAGGATGCAATGCAGAATCCTGCGGTACGGGCATCTACGAAGAAAGTCCATTGAATCTTTCCCACGCCTCGTATACGTATTCATCATCCATTTGTTAAAAAGAGGTGAACTCATTGCACAACTTAGCATTTTTTCTAGGTGGAAAATACTTTACCTAAAAGTGTTGTAACACAGGGGTTTGTGCAAGTATACATAGTCATTATCAAGTAATAAGTAAGTATAAGAGTTATTGTTTCCATAGGGACTGTAGATGTTAATCAATATTTTGTAAAATTAATGTTTTACAAGTTGGTGAGAAAAACACAATAATTTTGAATGTTTGATAAAAATAAGTAATTAAATGACAAGTTATGCTAAATGCAAAATTAACCTAAGTGTAATGAATAATGAAAATGGATGAGATGGATTTAGCAGTAAAATTCACAAGATTTCAACAATGATAACATTAATAGGCTAGAATAATTACATTATTTGACTTAGTTCATTTTCATCAAGCTCACAATGTTCCGAAAAATATTCTATGGCAACTTAATCTTTCATGAACTTTTTGAAACTAGTATTAAGTCCTGTTGGAATCTTTTACTTAGGAAAACATACATACTGCCATGATCATATTTAACTAAGGGCTCCTTAGATTTTGTGTGAAGTAATAGGGACGTATTAGGTTTGAAACAATTTAATCACACAAATCTAAAAGCTATGCAATGTTATAGAGCTCTCTTGAGTTATTACGAACCTTTAATTTAATCGGGCTAGGATCTAAATTATGCATGAAGCTTTCAATTATTGTGACCATTAATTGTTGTATGGCTAGGATTGCTCAACTTATTCTAATGCATTCAATCACATTTAATTAAATGAAATACTTGCATGATTTTAATTGAAAGCATGATTGATTGAGGTACAGAACATTATGGACATAAATCAAATGAACTTAATCAAATTAGTGTAATCATTCTAGCGAAACAAAATTAAGTTATCGTCGTTAATGAAAAACATCAAAGAAAATTGAAAACATATTGAACAACAATAAAGATTAAGGAAGAAGAAACTCTAAAGTAATTTTGGCAGTCCTCTAAAAATTGATCGCAGTGGCTTCTTTTAATCCTCATAATTACTCTTTTGCAAGAAGCTCCTCAACGTGGCCAGGCAAGAGAGAATTTTATTAAGGAATTTCTAGCTAAATGAAGGGGAAAATGGATGGCTTATATGTGAGAAGGAAAGGAATGAAAGATTGAGAGAATGATGAAGTATGAGAGGTAAAATGTGTGTTGAGGGATGAAATGAAAGGTGAATCGGAGGTCTATGTATACTTGAGGGATGGATAATAGGTTTAAAAAAATAGCTCAAAATTCCCTTAAGTTTCTCTCACTCTTGGCCAGCCATGATTTGTGGAAAGGGGAGGTTGTTGGTTGCTTGTTTCATGCATGAATCAAGCAAGGAGGTGGATGGTTTCATAGGTAAAAATTGTGTGCTGAATTTTAATTGTTTTACAAGTGTAGGGACCTCAGAATAAATTTTCCAAAAACTAATTTTGGGTTGCTTATATGCCCTTACTGAATTGGGCTTCTTTCCCCCTTACTTAGATGGTTTTGTGACCCAATTAACTTATCGCACTTGTCCTACATTTAAACCATCTTTAACTGGATCAAGGTGACCCCTTTATGACCCAAATTACATGCCTTTTCCATCCAACTAGGGTAGAATAAGTTTCATGTCCATGCAAAATTAAAATGAGTTTCATAAATTATTAACTCCATGGTCCCACTGCAAAAAATAAATATAGGAAATTAATATGTAACATGAAATAATTAAATTATGCACAAATTTGATACATAGAAGCACAAAATTGCATACTTTATTAAATCGTGTCCATTATCGTCATATGAACAAAACTTACCCAATTAACTATTTGATTCTTGGTATTAGCATAATTTTTCAAGTAAAAAGGTGTCACAAACAACTTTAAAAACTCTATATAAATTAGGGTTTACACACCCCCAAACTTAATCCATTGCACGTCCCGAGTCATCCAAAGCAAAAATTTAGATTAGGCAATCTTGCAATAAGTTTTAATAAAATCATTAAGTAGAACCAACTTTTGCAAATTAACATACATCAATAAAGTCATGCTCACACAATATTTTTGTTGATAAGTCACTCATATGCAAACATTATTTCAAAATTTTATACTAAGTGAGGGAAAATGCTAACATAAGTCATAGAGTGCAAGTATTTTAAGGTCATACATAACATTCATCATTCAATCAAAGTTTCCTTATCAATGAGACAAAAGAATCACAAGGTTTATTTAATGGTCCTCATATGTTTAACTTAGCAATTCCTGTCCACTAATATAGTAGGCATAATTATCAAAATCAATAGGTCTTTTATAGGGTTGTAATGGGGCTAGGCTCAAGGTATGGATAAAGTGAAGTGAATTTTTAGGTTCAGTAATCTTGACCCTAACTTTGCCTTGGATCTTTTCGAGGTACATCCTTCCTACCAACAGGTTATACCACCCCTAAACTTAATTTGAAGCTTATGCCCAACAATACTTCTTAATATTTTAAATATTTATTTTACACTTTTTTTCCTTGACATTTGAATAGAGATTTTTCTCTTTTTTTTTTAAACATGCGGAGAACATATATATCTTTTTGAATTTTTCCTCAAACTTTGATCCCCAAAACAAGTATGGTTTAGATTGGTGCAAAAATAGGATAAAACTTAAAAATATCGTAATATGGCTTATGATGTAGGTAAATAGCAATAAAATAGACTTAAAGGCTCAAACTAAGGTTTCCAGGGTTAAATTCATATGGCCTTGAAAGACTCAAACGATCCAAAGAAAATGTGCCTATATCATGTTAAAGAAAATGTGCCTATATCATGTTTAGATTCTTATGCCTCTTAGGATTTTGCCTCAAGAAAGTTACTAAGTCAATTCTAAGGACTTAAACCTTCATGCATGTCTATTTCTAAGGAAATGAAATTTTCATGGAAAAGACTACATAAGACCTAAGAACATACAAACATTCTATAACTTAAGATAACATAAAAAAACTCAAATAAAATCAGAGATCATACTTGCATTTGAGCTAACTTTTGGACAAAAATTTTGTCTGAACATCATTGTATTTCAGCAAAAATTTTATTCAATGTGTAAATATTGAATCATACTTAAAAAAAATTAAAATTCATACAAATATTGCCCTACCCCCTCCTTAAAAAGAAGCAATGTCATCGTTGTGCAAACAAAGTAATGAATGAGAACTGAATACCAGGTAGGATAACAAGAAAAGAGAGGTGAGTCATGAAGACTGCTTAAGTACCAAGTCTTCCTTAACAATCTAATCTTAGACATGTTTATTCACATTACCACGCTACTTTGCTTTTTATTAGAGAAGAGGCATTGAGCTTAATTTATTCATGTTTGCAATTTCCTACTTATTGCGCGAAACAAGATACTAACTAAAAATATAAATGCCTAAAAATAAATATTGAGAAAAAGAAATTCCCCTCTTTTAATTTGTGTCTTTGTCTTTGTCTTTCTCCTTTCCCTTCTTGGTCACACTTGATCCCATAATCTCTTATTTCCATGTCTCATAGATATGATTTGGGAACTTAGGAACAAAATAGGTAGAGATATTCTTAAAAATATTTCGTATAGAGTCATCTCTAACTTTTGCATATCTCCAGTAAGCTTGTTGTTGGTTTTGTATGAATTTCCACATATCCATCATAGTTGAAAATTCTAATTTCTTCATAATGTTTGAAGAAGTGGGCATTAGAATGGTCAACTCTAGATCAACACTTGGCTCTATTGGTTCAGCAACATTTGGTTCCACTGTAACATCCCGAAATAGGGCCTAAACGGAATAGTGGTTGCGAAACCACAAATCCGAGGTAGAAAATTTTATTTTATTATTATTTTGAGGTTCATGATATAATTGCATGATTGTGTGAAAATTTCGTGATGAAATTCTATGCCTAAAGTGTTTAAATTGAAAGTAGGGACTAAATTGAATAAGTTGCAAAATTTGCATTCTAGAAGTTTTTAGTATGAAATTGAATTGAAATATTAATTAGGAGGTCTTAAATAGCAATTTGACCAATTTTAAGTTCATGGACAAAATTAGGACATGGAAGGAATTTTTGGAAAGTTTAGTAGTAAGGGCATTTTGGTCATTTAGTTATTAAAATGAATTAAAAACAAAATTAAAAGCCAATTTTTGTCCATCTTCTTCATTAGGACGAAAATTCAAGGGTTCTCCATAGCTAGGGTTTGTTTCAAGCTTTCAAGCTCCATAGTAAGTGATTTCAAGCCCCGTTTTTAATGTTCTTTACGTTTTGGAGTCCATTGAGCTCGATAAAGCTTATGCTAGCAATAATTTAAGTTAGAGTTCATATTCGGAAAAATACCCATAGGTGAAAAGTGTTTATTTTGATGTTTTATGATAGAATATGAGGTCTTAAATTATGTTAGACAACTTGTACTACTCGGTTTTAAGCAAAAACGAGTAAAAGGACTTAATCGGTAAAAATACCTAATAGTCATAAGTGCATGTTAGAGTATGAATTTGATGCTGCCATAGAAGGGAAAAATAACCAGCATGTCATAAAACATAAGAAAATAGGCTGAAGTTTAATTTATGAGCTTTGGGGCAAAAGTGTAAATATGCAAAAGTTTAGGGGCAAAAATGTAATTTTGCAAAGTTTGAGTAAAGGACTGTTTTGATAAATTTTGATATTAAATAAGTTAAATTTGCTATTATAGATCAAGAAGAGCGAAATTCGGGAGTAGATCGGGAAAAGAAAAGTAAAGGACTAAATTGTAAAGTTTAGTCACATTTTGTATCGAGGTAAGTTTACTGATGAAATAAATGCAATATTCTTTTATTTTACATTATTATTGTCAATTTCAGCATTTATATACTTATTTTATGAGAATATTTAAAGTCGAATTAAAGTAGTAGTGACAGAGAAAAAGTATTAGGAAGCCCCGTTTGAACCTTAGGAATGTTAGGATATTGGGGTTGACAGACATGAGACAGGATAGAAATGAGCCATGTAAGTCCATATCAGATATATGGCTTTGGAGACAGGAATGAGCCATGTAAGCCCATATTATATATATGGCATTGGAGACAGAATAATTCATGTAAGTCCATGTCGAAGACATGGCATTGGCGAGATATTGATAGAGGCAGAAACGACCTAATATCCTTAGTATTCCGAGTGGTTCAACGGGTCGGGATACGAGTTAGATTACGATGAATTAACAGCAAAGGAAAAGTAGATTATATTTATGAAAAGGAAAGGTCGGATAAGAAAGAAGGTAAGGAAATAAAGAAGAAGATAGAAATTGAGAAGTAAAGAAATTTATGATGTTAGATGATATTATGCATAATTATCCATTATGTTGAATGTTGTGATTTAATTACTTGTAAGCTTACTAAGCCTAGTGCTTAATCTCTTTATTTTCTTCTTCTTATAGTACTTATCTAGCTACTCGGGGATCGAAGGAAGCGTCGGAGGCCGATCACACTATCAAAGAAATAACTCGATATAATTAGGCGTTTTTGTTTTGTGTATGGCATGTATAGAAACTTAGTTACTTTTAGTATAATATGAACAATGAACGATGTATAAATACTTGCTAGAGATTAGCTAATAAAAATAGCCGATGATATGCATGTTTATTAATATGTATGATTGAATGGTGATTATCACATGAAAGTTATGAAAAATGTGAAAGTAACCTAAAAACAGATTCAAACAACGAAATGACGTGATTTTGAAAAATCACTAAAAATTGTATAAACATATTTTTAAGATGAATAATATATGAAATTAAATCCTATTATGTCTATTTTCTTATGGAATAAGCAAAACAGGTAAAGAAATTATATTTTATGAGATATCTGAGTTTTAGTGAAACAGGTCGGAGAAATTTCTAGATCCCCTGTTTCAACTTTTGAAATTCACCATAAATTGTACAAAAGTAATTAGGTGGTGTAATTTATATGGTTAGAATCCTTATTGAATATAGTTTTAATAGAAACAAATGGTATAGCTATATTAATTTTGTATAGGGAGAAAAGTGGTTCATAGTAAGTAGAGAGTCGGTCTGCAGTGAATTACTCAAACAGGGTAACTTTAACTAATAAAACTGTACTAATTGGCTAAGTCAAAAATTCTAGAAAAAAATTAGTGGATATATATATATATGAGTCTAGTTTCAGGAAAAATTTACGGATCTAAATTTTGAGTTTCGAAACTCAAGATATGAATTTTTAAGCGACTACAACGCAGAATAACAGCATATTTCGAAAAGTTTAAATAAAGATCTTAAAATTATTTAGGTGATAGATTAAGTTTAGTAATGCCTCGTGCTCGATTTTGGCAACAATCTCGGGTAAGGGGTGTTACATCCACCCTCAATTCAAGGTTGTTTTATTCCTTTCCAGTATCTGCTTCTTCTGTGTCATTTATTGAGCCAGCTTCTGGTTCAAATTTGGTTGACGACTCGTTAGATTTTGGTTTATTCGGTCTATCTGGATCAACTTGGTTCAATAGTTCAACATTCTCCAATAATCTTTCAAGATCATGCCTTGTTATGCAACCTTGAACATAACAGCTCTTCAAGTTTTCTTTTGGTCTTACTTGGTCCCTCAAGCAAAGTGAAGTAATAAATGATGGAAAGTAGACACTTCCTGCCTTTTTTCTAGTGAAATCTTGAATTTCCTTCAGAATAATTGTCCCAACATTGATAGACCTTTTTGTCATAATTACATACAACGAAAGCATTTGTTTCGTTAAGATGGTGGAACTATGTGAGATAGGCATGAAGCTATATTGAACAAAGTAGAATCATACTTTAGCTACTGGGTTTAAATACTCCTTTCGGCAAGAATGACTGTCGTACTTCCTTATAATCCATTTGGATCCTGGATTTGTTACAACATTAAGTACTTGTTGGAAAAAATCCCAATTGATATTTGTCGTCATGGCAGAGTACTCATCTTCTTCAACATTAGGTAGGTTAAATAATCATTAATGGACTTAGAAGTAAGGACCTTCTTTTTAAAAACAAGAACCTCCTTAGCATTTGGCGTGGTCAAATTGGCATAGAACTCTCTCATTAATTCCTCTTCAGGCATTAATTATGCATCACAAAATTGATTCCAATTCAAAGCATCAATTTTTTTTTGAATTGACAAAGGCATAATCATCTTGTCATTGCTCTCCAAATTGAAACTTTTTCTGGCATCATGGGTTGATTTTTGAAGATGGAATCTAATCTTTCCCTCGCTTCCTCATCTTGAATGAAAATTGGATTTTCAGCAGTAGTTTTGGAAGATCTAGTTCTTTTGTAAAACATGATGACTTTTCCCAAAAAAAGGAAAATTTTAGCGTTTTGAGGTGAAGGTTGCGATAGAAATTAATTTGTGGTGCCAAGAGATTTTTGGCGACAAAAGATGCTAGCTATGATGATTGTTGTGACAAAAGGGTGCTACGGCGAAGGGCTTGCAACGACAATAGGAGGGGCATACGAAAAAGAAAGGAAATTTGGAGAGAACCTTTGGGATTTGAGGCTGAAGACAAAAATAAAGGAAATAAGTGGCTAGGGTAAAAGCTAATTGCTTTAATAGTGTGAAAAATATGGTGGTAGAGAAGGGTTTATATAGTAGTATATTAGGGTAAATTTTAGCTAAAATTTAGCTAAAGGTAGTGACTTGGGCGGCAATGTATAGAGGGAATAAAAGTGGTGAAAAAATTAGGGGTTTTTGAGGGTTTATGGATGACACTTGTATGGGTAATTTCCTCCTCTTCACTATTCTGGGCCTCGAGCCCAAGTTGCAATTATTTCTTGAGCTAAACTAGAAAAATAAACTGATTAGTATTTGGGCCAATTTGAATCTCCTATTAAACATAAAAAATTAAATTAAAAATTTAAAATAAAAATAAAAAATTATTTTGGATTACTTAGAAGATTTTTTTTTAGAAGATAACATTAAATTAATATCCCATGAAAGGTTGGAGGGGTCACAAATAGTCCCGCTTAAGTTTCAATCTCCTTGGACAGAATTAATATAATGTACTAATTCAAGAAAAATAATTTCTAAATATGCCATTTATTAAAAAAATATGAAAAATCAAGGGTTTGTTAAATTGAATAAGGTTTCAACTCGCTCAACCTCAACATCCCAATATTGTTTGAGGCATTGACCATTAACTTTAAATGCACCTCCCTTGTTGTCGTGTAATTCTATCGCTCCATATGGATAAACTTTGTGAATGGTGTAGGGTCCAGTCCATTGGGATTTGAGCTTCCTAGGAAATAACCTTAGCCTCGAATTAAACAATAAAACTTTTTTATTCTCTGAATTCACGAGGTTGTATATGGTTGACAAGCCATCTCTTAGTCTTTTCTTTATACAGCTTGGCATTCTCATATGAAAATAAACTAAACTCCTCAATCTCATCAAGTTGTAACATTATTCTCTGACCAGCTTGCTTTAGATCTAGATTTAATTGTTTCAAAGCCCAGTGTGCTTTATTTTCCAACTCAAGTGGCAAATGACATGCCTTTCCAGGGACTAATCAATTAGGAGTCATTCCTAATGGTGTCTTAAAAGCTGTTCAATAGGCCTATAGAGCATCATCGAGCCTTCAGGACCAATATTTTCTATTAGGTCAAACCATTTTCTCAAGGATTCCTTTGATCCCACGGTTCACTCGTTCAACTTGCCCATTTAACTGTGGATAATAGGCATGGCAATTTTGTGTTTCACATCATTCTTGTCAAGCAATCACTTAAGCCATTTGTTTACAATGTGAGATCATTCATCTTTAATTATAGCTTTCGGAGTCCCAAACCATGTAAACACATGATTATGTAGGAATCGCATAACTACCTTGGCATCGTTTTTTAGGTATGCCTTGGCTTCCACTCACTTGGATACATAATTGAAGCAACTAGTATGTACTTGTTACCATAGAAGAAGGAAATGGTCTTAAACAATCAATGCCCCAAATATCAAATAATTATACCTCTAGGATGTTTGTCAAGGGAATCTAGTTCCTTCTTAATATGTTCTTAGTCCTTTGGCATCAATCATAATTTTTCACAGATGTGTATGCATCCTTAAGCATCGTAGGCCAGAAAAATCCAGTTTGTAAGATCTTTGCTGCAATGCAAAGACCACTAAAATAACCTCCACTTGGAGATAAATGAAAATGGTATAGGATCTCGTCAATCTCACTTCTAGCTACGTACTTCTTGATTATGTTATCTACACACTGTTTAAATAAAAACAGATCCTCCCAGAAATAATATCAACTACTGTGAAGGAATTTCTTATTTTGTGTGTATGTCATTTTAGAAGGTATTATTCCATGTGCTACATAATTTGCATAATCAGCAAACCAAGGAATTTCATGAATTTGACTTACTCGAAGATACACGCATTTGAAAATTTTCATTATTGGAACAAGTGATTAAGTTACCTCATTTTGTTCCAACCTCGACAGATGATTAGCTACTTTGTTTTCAACACCTTTTCTATCTTCAATTTCAATGTCAAATTCCTGGAGTAAGAGTACCCATGGAATTAGCATCGGTATAGCATCTTTCTTTGTGTGTAAGTATTTAATGTTCACATGATCGGTAAAAACTGTAACTTTCGTACCTATAAGATATGAACGGAACTTGTTAGAAGCAAAAACTATAACAAAGGGTTCTTTTTCAGTTACTGTATAATTAAGCTAGGCTCCTGTCAAAGTTTTGCTTGCATAGTATATCGGATTAAACACTTTGTTTCTTCTTTGACCCATCATAGCTCTAACAGAAAAGTCGCTAGCATCACACATCAACTTAAAAGGTGAGTTCTAATCAGGTGTAACGATATGAGATTAACCAATTCTTTAATTCTTCAAAATATTTTAAACATGCTTTGTTGAACTAAAAACTGGTGTCTTTTTTTAATAGCATACACAATTAGAAATTTTTGAAAAATCTTTAATAAACCTTCAGTAAAAACCGACATGGCCTAAGAAGCTTCTAACTCCTTTAACAATAACTGGCGGTTGTAATTTTTCAATTATCCACCATTTCTTTATGAATTTCAATCCCATTTCTAGAAATTTTATGTCCTTAGACACTTCCCTCATTAACCATAAAATGGCATTTCTCCCAATTAAGGGTAAGATTTTTCTCTTTACATCTTTTCAGTACCTTAGCCAAATTACTCAAAAAAATATCAAAAATATTATAAAAAACAAAAAAAAATCATCCATGAATACCTCAAAAAAATTCTACTATATCAGTAAATATTGCCATCATGCATCGCTGAAATGTTATAGGTGCATTACATAAACCGATAGGCATTCGTCTAAAAGAAAACATACAGTACGAGCAAGTAAAATTTGTTTTATGTTGGTCTTGCAGGGCTACAACTATTTGGTCCAACATCTGATCCATAAAAGGCAGCTGAAAATGATCCTTATGAGTGACTTTGTTCAATTTTCTGTAGTCTATATAGATTCTCCAACCCATGACCGTCCTTGTTTAGATTAACTCGTTATATTCATTTTCTACAATCGTGATTCCATCTTTCTTTGGTGCACACTGTACGAGACTTATCCATGAACTATATGAGATGGGGTAGATAATTACTGCATCTAACCATTTCATAACTTTCTATCGAACTACCTCTTTCATGATTGGATTGAGTCTCCTTTTCCCATCAATTTTACTTGTTTCGCCCTCCTCTAGGATAATCCTATGCAAACAAAAGAAAGGTCTTATTCCTCGAATATCATATATGGTCCAA
Organism: Gossypium anomalum; assembly: GCA_025698475.1. Classification (NCBI taxonomy): domain Eukaryota; kingdom Viridiplantae; phylum Streptophyta; class Magnoliopsida; order Malvales; family Malvaceae; genus Gossypium; species Gossypium anomalum. The sequence continues at coordinate 51,469,412 of CM046963.1, forward strand.
CCAATCGCCTTTTTAAAGTTATTTAAAACTTCGTATACCTCTTATGAATCACTTTAACTAATTTCTCAAAATCTCAAATCGAATTCACTTCGTATATCTCTTTCTAATAACCTTTGAACTTTAGAACATAGTGTCGGAACATATTTTCAAAATTCAAAATTACTCTCTCAGGAACACATAGCTCAGTTGAGCTGTCAAATAAGAACTCTGCACATACTGAAATGATCATACAGATCTTTGCCAAACAATCAACCACAATCCAAATAACATCTTCCTTTTCGGAGATTATGACAATCCTGATACGATATTTATGGTAACTCTATCTCATCATCACTCCTATACCACCACTGACTGTATTGGCCCTGAATACACTTGATTTTCAGCTTACTTGCTAACAAAATGGACATCTGAATATAAACCCAAAGATATCATGATACATACTCAATCACCAGAACATCTACTCATATAACTGCACATTTTACTACTCTTGGATGAACAGACTTGCTACTACTGAGCCTCGTTCAAAAACTTCTGCATAAGTTCCGGATTCATAAGTACGCAAATTCTATCTAGAAATAACAATAATAACAGAAATCATGTTCGACCTAAAATTCAACATCAAAAGTAAACTCACTCTGAACTCATTTAGATTACCATTCACTATCACATTTCTAAGCTTCTCAGTTTTGCAAGGAAAACCTCGCTTTAGCATTTAATATAGCTAGAATTAGACCGTCATCAAATAAGGTCAATCAAGTAACCAGTACTCAAAAATAAATAAAGGTCTTCTATTTAGGCATCTGTAACTATAACCGCTTTCTCGGAAATTAATCGATAATTTTTTAAAATATTTCAATATCTAAATCTATTGACACTGTCTTCATTTCAGATCTTTTTCTGTAACATTAGATACTTTAAACCATTAGGATCAGGAATCATGTGACATTTCCCATCGAAACCACGAAGTCATCCAATTTTCAACACAAACATAATAGCGGCCGTTTCTGAATCACCAGTCTAATAGTTCTTTTTAATGTGACATTAACCGTCTGAAAGTACAAACTATCACCTTATATTCTTGTATTAAAACCTATTCCGATCTGTTCAATAATACATCATTGAAAAGTCACAAATTATTTTCTCAATTTAGACTGAACTCAGAACTAGAGCTTCGATTAATAATACTTTCAACTGTTTCCAACTTTGTTAACATGCACAGATCATTCGAACTTTTGTAAATGTGCTGACTTTATCAACCGATACGGTTTTAACTTATAATAATATTATTCGGTTAAGACATCCAAGAGGCATATCTCTGTATCATACTTTCTAGAATATAATTTCTTCATTCAGACTGTCCATTTACATACTCATGAATGCACAAAATTCATTACTATACTTGAGGATACTTTAAATACATATAATTCAAGTCATAATTCAACTGACCAGTTCGCTTTGACAAAAACAACTTAGTCGATCTCCATTATAATTTCTCTTTCAAATTTTTTCATCGTGAACCCTGAATTATTCTATTCACTAATGAAAATCAATTCGTAAGGGATTTCAGCAAACACATACTTTAGACTCCATAGCTAATTGAGTCGATTAGCCGAGACTAACTTCTTCTGTACCCGTGACATTGCATAGTCTGTATAATCCTTAAAACATTCTGATATTTCTTCGAAAAATGTTTTCACTTTCCACTCTATTCTCATCTCTGTATGCATTACTAATTATTCTACCACGGTACTCTTTGGTTTCACACTTGTGAACTTATTCAACATAATTCTCGTGAATCTTTGTCATAAAAGCAGCACTAATAAGGGGGTGAGGTTGTAAATCCTCTAACTTGACTGTCATAAATACACACATATGACTTAGCATTCATCATTAAAGTCATATCATCATAATCACATAGTTCACTCCAAGCAAATTATCACACTTATTCATTTTACAAATATTTTCTGTCATCCATAATTTCAAACAGTGAATTTACTTACTCGAGCTCAATATTAATATCTAATTAAATTCCAACACTTAGCTTCAATTTTACTTACCAAAAATTGTCAAATTAGAGAATGTCTTACGGTTTTGAGTACGTCATTTACTTGATGCCATGTCCAACTATGGTTTTACACGATGTCTTATATCAATGCCATGTCCCAGGCATGGTCTTACACAGAATCACATAACGATGCCAATGCCATGTCCCAGACATGGTCTTACATGGGATCATATATCGATGCCAATGCCATGTCCCAGATATGGTCTTACATGGGATCACATATCGATGCCAATGCCATGTCCTAGACATGGTCTTACATGTGATCACATATCGATGCTAATGCCATGTCCCATACATGGTCTTACATGTCATTATGATGCCATATCCCAGCTATGGTCTTACACTTACTCATATATATTGCCATGGTCCAACCAAGGTCTTATTCGTCAATTCATCATTGAACGATCATACTCATCTCCTGTGTTCTACTCAATTTGATCTTCCAATTCAATTTTCATACTATTATAATATTTTTGGTTCCATAACAAAGTCATAAAACAAAACATTATATTATCTCTAATTTAACAATTAAACATAAGATTCAACCATATGAACATACTGATCACACTTATTCAAACAAGTGTACTTATCATATTCACTCAATCAAATATGTTGGGCACATAACATCATATGCATGCCATAAAAACATGGATATTCATGAACTTTTCCACATTTCTCAACTTATGGTTATCTCATTTCGTACATTAACACATGCATATTCATGAACTTCTATTCATACTTTTCCAAATTTCAACACATCATAAGCACATTTCAATCATCTCAATATCATTTTCAGCATTATCAAAAATAGTTCGGTTGGAAGTCATCTCTATCTTAACAAAATAGTTTCGTTAGAGCCAGGAGATACCACACTATCACGAATAGTAATATGGAAAGTATAGCTAGAGTCACATACGCTAGGTTAGTCCGAGAATCGACTAAATCATAGCTCTAATACCACTAAATGTAACACCTCTTACCCATATCCAACACTAGGACAGGGTCTGAGGCGTTATCAGACTCAAACATAAACATTCATACAAAATCGGGCCATAAAATTTCATTCAAATTAAAACCATTCATAAACATGCATCTCGTCCCTTATACAGGCCCACGAGGCCCAAAACGTACATTGGGTGTGGTTCGGGACTAAACCGAGAAATTTTGGAACTTTTGTGACACTTAAAAAAATTTCTTGTTTTGGAAGGTCACACGCCCGTGTGGGTAGGTTGTGTGGTCACACACGCCCATGTGGCTTGGGACACGCCTGTGTCCTTAGCCCGTGTAACTCTCTATTTATGACATCATTAACTGAATAGGGGCACATGGCCAAGTCACACGCCTGTGTGCTTAGGCCATGTGGCGAATTAAATACCAAGGATCAGGTGCAAACTTCACATGGCCTGGGTACATGCCGATGTCCTAAGGTCGTGTCTCTCACACGGCCAAGACACAGGGCCGTGTCTCTGCCCCTGTGTTTACTACTGAGCATTTTGTTTGGACTAATTAAGGTGTAAGGGACACAAGGCCGGATCACATGCTCGTGGGGGCAGACCGTGTGTCACACACAGCCTAGACACATGCCCATGTGTCTACCCGTGTGGACAGCTTTGAGGCTATTTTCCTAGCCAATTGCCACCCTTATTTGCACAAACACATACATGACTTCAAAGACACTTAGCATGGCATAAGTGAGCACTTAAACATACACAAACAATATATGATCATGATCATTTCATCTTTACTAATACATGCATAAAACTTCATACTTTGTCAAGCAAAATTTATAAATTTGCATGCACTAAGAGTTGAAGTTTAGTTCCATTTAACATACTCATGTATTAGTTATTATCATGCCACTCACTCACAACTCCATCATCAAAGATCCATAGTCAAATCCACAATTCATCCATGCCAAACAATTTTAACCACATCATGTATGACCTTGGCACATGCATGCATATATAAATAGGTTTACAACCAAATAATCAATATGAGCCACATCTTATTGCCTTATCCAAATTGGACCATAAACTATTCTAGGCCAACATGTTTGGCCATATTAACATTGACATAATTAATCAAAAGACAAAGACCCTATACATGCCATAAACTTAAAATACTTGCATTCACTTATACCCAAATGATAACTTGATAGTGTGATGGCATCTCCGGCGGTCTCCAACCCGAGCTAGCTAAATTAACCTACAAGGCATAGGAAAGGAAGGGGAGTAAGCTTCAAAGCTTAGTAAGTCCATATGCAAATAATAAACAACTATTAACATTCATTTACTTTATCAATCCATAAGGATACTATTATTACAATTTGCATTAAATCCCATGATTATCACTTACTCATTCATAATGCTTACTCTTTTATCCTACAAACACTAATTGCATGTCTTGGCATTAGACTAGCAACCATAATCTCTCCATTATAGCATATCACATTCTTAGTAGGTTATTTCAAGTCACTTAACAACATGCACATTATTTACGAATAATCATAATTTCACATATAGATTATGTAACGCCCTAAAATATAGGGACTTATTTTCTGTGTGTTGTGTAACTCAAATGCATGCTTGTCTCAATGGTTAAGTGTTCTGGGAAGCGCCTGAGAAGTCTTAGGTTTAAGCTTGAGCATTTGCAAAAACTTAGTTTTAAGGAATGAACTTTGCCATAGTTAGTAGACTTTTAAATTATTGAAGGTAAAATATGTCATAAAAAGCCTGTTGGTCCAAGGGATAATGGCGTGTTACTAATGCTAGGGGACTTGAGTTTGAGTCCTCCTACGCGCAAGGGGGAGTCTTTTTACTGCTGTGCCATGTAGGAGGTTGTTTGTCAGTAGGATTCTGATGCTCATGGGCAGTTGAGAGTGTTGAGGGGAGTGGGGAATGTGTAGCCAAAATCTAGGAATGTTGTGGGAGTAAAGTAAGGAGTTTTGAGTGGATATTGATAGTGTTTAGTTGGAGAAATTTGAGGAGTCAAGTGAGGAGAGTGTTGGTGCCGTATGGGACTCTAGGTGCACAAGGGAATTCGGCTGGAGTGTAGTGGGTTTCTTTCCTCCATTTTGTTTGTTACCAAATATTTTTCTCTTTTTGCTTCTTTGCACTTTTGGCTTTGACTACTCCTTTAGGTTCTTTCCTCTCTATTTTTCTTTCAGGTCTTTGCAATTGAGGTTGTTTTCTTTTGTTTCTGAAGTCGAGTTGTGTTTTTTTAGAAGTACCTTTCGGTCCTAGTTTTTTGCATTTCTACTTCTCTCTCAAAATCGCTTGTCCATGATTTTTCTTCTCCTTCACATCTTTTCTCAAACTGCTTCCTTTTGGCTGAATACCTATTACTTCCCTATCTCTTAAACCATTTCGGTTTTAGCCTGGGGTGATCGAGTCTTTCCTTTTCTTCTTTCTTCTTCTCTCTCAAGTGCAATTTACTTTTTGTTGGCCAAATATTGCTCTTTCACATACCCTCTGTGTGCTGACTCTTTCTTTTGCTTCTTCTCTATTGATCTTGGTGGTAAGTGCTGCTATTTAGATTTTGTTTTTGTTCACCCCTTTTCCCTTTATGCTGAATCTATAGTCCTCTTTTTAACACCTTCTTTTCAGGCTGGCGATTATTAGGGGAGTGATTGCACTAGTTCTGCCTTGTTGTAGTGGTGTTCTGTTGGGGGAATTGTGAACCGATTACTTCCCTTCCCTAGTTTTGGTTTTACACATTCGGTAAGTGGTTGTGCACTTGGTTAAATTTATGTACGCGTACTATGTTAGTTATATGTTTGTTTGGAATGCAGGTAATCTCTAAAGGGGTTTGTAATCGAGTTCGTGAATCGGTTAAAGGGTGAAATCTTCATTAGTTCAACAAAGGCAAGTATTAGTGAAATGGTTATGATATGTATAAGAAGGGATGTTAATCATATTGTTATTGATTAATGGAGTATTTTGGTTAAATGTAGGCTTTGGGCTCATGGGCGACTTGCGCATCTTCGTTTAAGGTGTGTAATCACACAACACTAACTGCTAAATGGAAAAAGCCGAAAAACATGTCCATAGACGCTATACGAGCGTGCATTCACTCATTTGGTGATCCGAACGAATAAAACATGGGCGTTTAACAGTAGAGGCCACCATGAGCGATTTCATGGGCTTAGGCCATTTTGGGCCATGTGGGCCCCATGGGCTTGTGGGCCCACACGGGTAAACCACACGGACGTGTGGAGATTATTGGGCCAAGCTGTGAAGTTCGCACGGCCAAGGCCATTTTTGGGCTTATTGGGCCACACGGGCGTATGGGCCCACACGAGCCGTGTTGTGGGCTTTGGGCCCATTTTCACTGTTTGACTGTTAAGATTGCACGGGTCACCCGAGACAACTGTGGACCTACTGTTGGTTCGGTAAGTACATTTAGACCTCGTACTGATGAAAAGACTGTTATACCCTTAAGAGGTAAAATGACTGATATACCCCAATGATATGTTTGACTGTATTCGAGTATGACATTTTGCATACACGTATTATATTATGACATGACATGTTGCATGAGGGTGGGTTTGATATATTTGAAGGAAGAGTACTGTACTGGCAGCTCTGCTACAAATACTGCTTATTGCTACAACCGGTGCTATATTTGGAGTGTAGGGATGGGTGGGTCGATTTTATCCCCACATAGAGTGTAGGGCTGGACGGAGTGGAGTGTAGAGGATGGATGGGTAGGATTTCTGTTGCATTTCTGATACTGCCACTTTAATGGGCTAAGGCCTACACTGATACTGTTATTGTAATGGGCTAAGGTCCACACTGATATTGAACTATCACTAAAACGGACTTAGGCCCAAACTGTACTTGCCTACGGTTTGACTGATTTTGTGAAGGGAATGCATACTGAGTTTTCATAAACTCACCCTTCTGCTTTCCTGTGCAGGTAATCCTTAGGCAGGTCGGTGCTGCGAGGGACTCGATGGAGGCTACACAATTGTTTTTGCTACTGTTCTAAACTTTTACTCTTTAAGCTAGTTATTTGGGTATTTGTTATGTAATAAGGCCTCTTTAAATTTTACTTTAATTTGGGGTTACTTACTTTGATTTATATCTTTTAGTAGTTGGACGCGAATTTTCAAAAGATAAATGTTTTCAAAACACCATGCCATTACAATATATTTCAAAAGCTTCTGCAACAGATAATGTCTTTAAAGTGTACTAACAGCCTAAAATGATTACACATTCGCTAAACCTACTTGAGTTTTCTTCAACGAACAAGATACTTAAAAGTTTTGTAAAAGATCACTACGAGGGTTTTAATACAGTACGAACTTTTCAAACAAAATGCCATTTTTCAAAACTCAGTTCAATGTGACATCGTAGATTCGGCCATAACATTTAGGCCGGGTTTGGGCTATTATAGATTAACAATCTTTTACATATCTATAGCTCACTTCTCTCTATGTTTTCATAATGAATTTAATCGATGATTATGCTTGTCTTTCCTTTTTCTCATATCTATTGAAACACAGCTTAAAATATATACATCGTATTATATCACAATTCAATTAGGCTCATAAGCCTAACACATGACCATTTTCAAATCTTATCATACATCCATTCATCATAAATGTGGATCATTAGTCACAAGGTTATCGATATTTCACAAGCATAACTTTCTCGTATGCATTCTTACCACATATTCATCATTTACCAAATTCACTTCACATGACTTTTGTGTACATACCTGTACCGCTCGCAATATAGTCACATACTTTCTCGTTCTTGACATGCCCGTTGAAATACAATTTAGGCATATAAACATATTAGATCATATTTCAATTCAGCCCAAAAGCCTAACACGTAATCATCATTTATATTTATCATATATCCAAGTCACAAGTATGCACACTATTAATCACAATGGATGACAAACAATTATTTCCACAATAATCATGAATTTACAATTATAGGCTTACGTACATGCCTGTTTACTCGTAGTAATTTCATTCTCATACTCATCTTTGATTTACCCGTTGAACCACATGGAGTACTATCGGATACACGGAAAGCTTGCACATAGTGCTTCATACGTAGCCACATGCTACCTCATATCACATATCACACATTGCTCGCTCTCAAGCTAATCACGGGCCTACTCACACAAGCTGACAGTCAGTATGTAACTACTCGGGCTCCTCACACAAGCTGACAGGTACCCGCAACATATGTCAGACTACCCAATCACCGGTAGAATGTACAAGACTAGTACCCGGATTCACATACACACATATCACATATCTCATGAGCTTAACACATATAGTTCCTAGTGACATATCACTCGTATCCTAATCTATTCTTAAGGTTCAAACTAGATTTTTTTTGATGTCACATATTCGTTGAACTCGTTCACAATGTTATTCATACACTCGTCATAACAATTAAACATAGAGACTCATACATTAATAAAACATTAAAACATGAAACAACATTGCATTATTTACACATGAACTTACCTCGACACCAAAATGGCAAAGAGGGACTTAACCGTCAATTACTCGTTCTAGGCCTGGATATCGTTTTCTTTGATCTATAACATCACATTTAGCCCATTTATTAGTCCCATTATTCAATGTGACCCAAAAATCATACTATGGAAAAATTATATTTTTGCCCCTAAAGTTTGAAATACTTACACTTTTGCCCCTAGGCTCGTAAAATGATTTTCATTCAATTTCTTTGTACTTTAAGCCTAGCTGAACCCTTTTTATAACTATGACAGCCCACAATTTCCATTAAAACACACTTTTACTACATATTTTTGTAACTTTTACAATTTAGTCCTTTTAGGCATTTTCACCGAAAATCACTTAGCAAAAGTTGTTTCTCCAACCATAAACATGCATAATCTACCTTTAAACATCAAAATGAAAAAAATTATAACATGGGTCAAACCCTAGACCTTCATCATAACTCAAATAAATGGTAGAAATAGGTAGATCTTGTCACGAGGATTTTAAAAACGTAAAAATCATTAAAAACGGGGTTAGAACGGACTTACAATCGAGATTGGAATCTTGAAAAACCCTAGCCATAGTTTCCTCTTGCAAATTTTGGCCAAGGAGGAAGATGGAAAAATTTTTGGGTTTTTATTTTGTTTATTAAGTCATTTAATTACTAAATGACCAAAATACCCCTAACTTAAAAATATTCTATTTCACCTATTTCATGTCCATTTTTGTCTAAAAATTATCCAATGGTGTAATTACCTTTTAAGGACCTCTAATTTAAAATTTCATAGCAATTTGACACCTCTAGCTTCTAGAACTCAAGTTTTTCACTTTTTACAATTTAGTCCTTTTGACTAAATTGAGTGCCCAAAAGTCGAAATTTTCAAAAAATATTTTCACGAAATCATTCCGTGAATTTTTAGACCATTAAAATATAAATAAAAATAAATTTCCTTACGTCGAATTTTTGGTCTCGAAACCATGTTCCGACTAGGCCCAAAATCGGGTTGTTACATCTACCCAAGATGATCGGCACTTCCTTGTTTGCTTCAAAATCTAAGTCAATGAAATTAGTAGGATAAATAAACTTATCTACAGGTTCCAAAACATCCTTGATCTTTCCTTTTAGGTATGCCAAAGATCGATTCGCCAGTTGAAGTGTCACAATCATGGGTCTTACTTCACCAATTCCCAACAACTTGAAAATAGACTTCGGCATCAAGTTGATGCAGGCTCCTAGATCACATAAAGCTTTACCACTATAAGATTCTCCAAAATTATAGGGTATAGTAAAGCTTCTGGGGTCCTTCAATTTCGGAGGTAGCTTGTTCTGTAGGAACGCACTGCATTCCTTCGTTAAAGCTACAATCTCAAACTCACTAAGTCTTTTCTTCTTGGACAGGTTGTCCTTCATGAATGTTACATAGCTGAGAATTTGTTCTAAGGCTTCCACCAACAGGATATTAATGTGAAGTTGCTTTAGAACATTTAAAAACTTCTTGAATTACACCTTTTGTTTCTGCCTATGTTGCTGGAATCTTTGGGTTAGACTGGACAACTTTTCTGAGGAGATAAATCTGCATGTAAAGAAGGTGTTAGCATATCAAAATTCGTTAGTTTAGACTTTACCTCATCAGAATTTGTAAGTTCTAGCTCTAATGGTGCAGGAATTTCAACTGTTGGTTGACTTTCCTCCTTCTCAGTAGGTTCATCTTTAACCATAGCTTCCTTGGGTTCCAAAATCTTACCACTTTATAAAGAAACTACCTTGTAATGTATTTTTTGTACCATTTGGCAAGGCTAGTTGCAGTCTGTTACGAAGCTCCGTAGCTAACTAATCTATTTGGTTCTCCAAAATTTTTAGTTTTGTTGCTTGGCTTTGGATTAAAGTGTTATTCTTCACCATGTACACCTTCAAGAAATTCTCCAAACTATTAGATGGTTCAGCTTATGGTGGTTTTAAAACTTGTTGATTAAACCCTTGGGGTTGACTTGGTCCATGTTGCGTATAGGTATTGTTGGGTCCATTTCCTTTGTTAATCCAAGAAAAGTTTGGATGATTACGCCATGAAGGATTATAAAACTTGGACTGTGGTCCTTGTCCATTTCTATTTTAGGGTTGATTTCTTACATAATAAACTGAATCAGGATTTGATGGACAATTCTTGAAAGAATGGCCATCTCCATAATATACACAGGAAATAACATCAAACTGAATTGGTGGTTAGCTACAATAGGATTTAAACCATTAGTAGTAAACTATTTCAACATTGAAGTGATAGAAGATACCTGAGCTAAGAGTGAAGTAAGGGCATCTACTTCAAGCACTTCAGCTACTCGTATTCTAGAAACTGCTCAATTTGTCAGCCACTAGTAATTGTTACTGGCTATTCTCTCGATGATCTTGTAAGCCTCATCATAAGACTTTTATAAGAGCACTATTCATAGAAGCACCTACCACCAACCTTGTATGTGCGTTGAGACCGTTATAAAACTTCTCCAACTGGATGCAATGTGGAATCCCATGATGAGGGCATCTACGAAGTAACACCTTGAATCTTTCCCATGCCTCGTATAGGGACTCATGATCCATTTGCTGGAAAGTGGTGATCTCGTTCCTCAACTTAGCATTTTTCTAGGTTGGAAATGCTTTAGCAGAAAGCGTTCAGCTAATTCTTGCCAAGTTGAAATTGAATGTGGTGGCAACGAATTAAGCCATGCTCGTGCTCGATCTCTCAACGAGTACGAAAATAACTTCAACCTCAATGCATCTTTAGTTACACCGACTATCTTAAAGGAATCGTTCACCTCTATGAATAATCGAAAGTGAACGTATGGATCTTCTATGGGCATACCACTAAATTGGCCCATTGTTTGAAGCATCTGAAACATCACAGTCTTCAATTCAAACTACGGTGCCTCGATCTCCTGTCTCCTAATTCCCAGATTTAACTTATTAAAAGGGGGCACAATATATTGTCTTATGGCTCGATCCCTATCACCAGCAATAAGGATTGGATTAGAAACATTAGTGGTTTCATTCCCTTAAACATCATTTTGATTTCCAATGTCCATTTTTGCGGCTTATTTTTAGGCTAATCTTTTACATCTTCTTTGTCTAAATGTACACTCGATTTCAGGGTCTACAAGTAATAAATCGATAATTCAATCTATGCTCGTAAACACCTAAAAATAAAATCACAAAATATTAAAGATATAATTAGTAAAGTTAGAAATTAAATAAGAATAAAAAAACATATTGCAAAGAATAATTTCACAAAAAAATGGTTAAGGCAACATTCCCCAACAACGGCTCTAAACATTGTAATGTTGGGGTTTGTGAAAGTCTACATAGTCAATATCAAGTAATAAGTACGTATAAGAGTTATCGTTTCATAGGGACTATATATTTTAATCAATATTTTGTAAAATTAAAGTTTCACAAGTTGGTGAGGAAAACACAATAATTTTGAATGTTTGATAAAAATAAGTAATTAAAGGAAAAATTTATCCTAAATGCAAAATTAACCTAAGTGTAATGAATAATGAAAATGGACAAGATGGATTTAACAGCAAAATTCACAAGATTTCAACACCGATATCATGAATAGGCTAGAATAATTACATTATTTGACTTAGTTCATTTTCATCATGCTAGAATAATTACATTATTTGACTTAGTTCATTTTCATCATGCTAGAATAATTACATTATTTGACTTAGTTCATTTTCATCATGCTCACAATGTTCTAGAAAATATTCCTTGGCAACTCGATCTTTCATGAAATTTTTGAAACCAGTATGAAGTCCTTTTGGAATATTTTAAAAAGAAAACATGCATACTATCTTGATCGTATATAAGGATTTCATTGATTTTATGTGAAGTAACAGGGACGGATTAGGTTTGAAAAAAATTAATCACACAATTCTAAAAGTTATGTAAGGTAATAGAGCTCTCTTGAGTTATTGTGAACCTTTAATTTAATCTGGCCAGGATCTAAATTAAGCATGCACCTTTCAATAACTGTGTCTCTTAATCGTCATTTGGCTAGGTTTGATCAACTAATTCTAATGCAATCAATCACATTTTAATGAATGAAATACATGCATAATTTTAATGGAAAGCATGATTGATTGAGGCACAAAACATTATGGACATAAATGAAATAAATTGCATCAAATTAATTTAATCATTCTAGCTAAACAAAATTAAGCTATCATAGTTAATGGAAAAACATCAAAGCAAATTGCAAACATATTGAACAATGATAAAGATTAAGAAAGAAGAAACTCTGAAGTAATTTTGGTAGTCCTTCGGAAATTGATCAGGTGGCTTCTTTCGATCCTCGTAATTTCTCCTTTGCAAGATGCTCCTCAAGGTGGCCAGCCAAGATAGAATTTTCTCTAGGAATTGCTAGCTAAATGGATGGTAAAATGGATGGTTTATGCGTGAAAAGGAAAGGAATGAAGGATTGAGAGAATGATTAAGGATGAAGGATGAGAGGTGAAATGTGTGCTGAGGGATGATATGAAAGGTGAATGAGAGGTCTATTTATACTTGTGGGCTGGCTAATAGGTTTATTAAAAATATTTCAAAATTCCCTTGGGTTTCTCTCACTTTTAGCCGACCATGATTTGAGGAAAGGGGAGGTTGTTGGTTGCTTGATTCATGCTTGATTTCATGCATGAATCAAGCAAGGAGGTGTACAGTTTCATGGGTAAAAATTATGTGCTATATTTTAATTATTTTACAAGTGTAGGGACCTCAGAATAAATCTCCCAAAAGCTGATTTTTGGGTTTCTCATATGCCCTTGTCGAATTGGGCTTCTTTCCCCCTTGCTTGGATGATTTTGTAACCCAATTAACTTATCAAACTTTTCATTCATTTTAACCATCTTTAATTCGATCAAGTTGACCTCTTCATGACCCAAATTACATGCCTTTGTCGTCCCACTAGGGTAGAATAAGTCTCATGTCCATGCAAAATTAAAATGAGCTTCATAAATTATTAACTCCATCATCCCACTGCAACAAATAAATATAGGAAATTAATATAAATATGAAATAATTAAATTATACATGAATTTGATACGTAAAAGCATAAAATTGAATTTTTTTATATTATGCTCATTATTGCAATATGAACAAATTTCACCCAATTAACTATCATATTCTCGGGGTTGACATAATTTTTCATAAACAACTATAAAAACTCTGTTTACAAGCGTTTAGCTAATTATCGCCATGTTGAAATTGAATGTGGTAGCAACGAATTAAGCCATGCTCATGCTCGATCTCGCAACGAGTATGGAAACAACTTTAACCTCAATGTGTTTCAGTTACATCGGCTATCTTGAAGGAACCACTCACCTCCCTGAACCATCGAACGTGAAGGTATGGATCTTCTGTGGGCATTGCACTAAATTGGCCCATTGTTTGATGCATTTGAAACATCACAGGCTTCAATTCAAAATGTGCTGCCTCGATCTCCGGTCTTCTAATTCTCGAATTTAGTTTATTAAAAAGTGGCACAACATACTGCCTTATAGCCTATCCCTATAATCAACAATAAGGATTAGATTACAAACATTAGGAACTCTATTCCCTTGAACATCATTTTGATTTTCAAGGTCTATTTCTAAGGCTTGTCTCTAGGCTAATCTTTCGTGTGTCCGCTTGATTTCAGGGTCTATAGGAAATAGATCGAGGATTCGATCTATGTTTATAAACAACTGAAAAGAAATTCACAAAAAATAAAAAATTAATTAAATAAAAATAAATAAACCAAATTACAAGAAATAATTTCACAAAACTGATTAAGACAACATTCCCCAACAATGGCGCCAAAAACTTGTAACGCATAGGTTTGTGCAAGTGAACACAGTCATTATCAAGTAATAAGTAAGTAAAAGAGTTATCGTCTCCAAAGGGACTATATATGTTAATCAATATTTTGTAAAATTAATTTAACAACCCATTTTCAATGAGATCGGAACAGTGGTTTTGGGACCACAAATCCGAGCCAAAAAATTATTTTATTTTATTTTATGGTTGGTATCATGATAGGAAGGTCACGTGAAAATTTTGGTATGAAAATTTTACCGATTGTGTGTTTAATTAGGGAAAGGACTAAATTGCATAAAATGCAAAAGTTGGGAACTAATAGCTATAGGTATCAAATAGCCATGGAATTCAAAACTTAAGGTCCTTATATGGTAATTTGACCATTGAAGAGTAGATAGTAGATATTTTAATGACTCATCCATGGAAAAATTAGAAAAGGGTAGGACTAAATTGGAAATCAATAAAATTAATAGATGATAATTAATTAAAAAGAAAAAAATCATCTAATTTCATATCATCTTCCCCATTTTTCTATGGAAACCATAGGAGAGAGGAAGAAAACTTTTCAAGCTTAAAAAGGTATGGAATCAAGTCTCGTTTTTAGTAATTTCTATATTTTTAGAATCAAGATAGTCTAATATTTCTATTTAGGGAATTTATTTGAAAAGTTATCAAGGTATGAAATTTGGGTCATGGATGAATATGCTGGAAATTTAAAATTTATGGCAGAAAATGAAAATTTATTCATAGATAAACAACTTTTACAAAGTAATTTTTGATGAAAACTTGATTTAGGGACTAAAATGAAAAAGTGGTAAAACCTATGCAAAATTCTAAAATTTGTGAAATGTATGTGCTGTAAGTGTAATACATAAATTTCAGCTAGACTTGGAAAGAGGGTTAAATTTCATGAATTTCATTTTTCGGGCCTAGGGACGAAATCAAAATTTTTGAAAAAGATAGGGGCAAAATGGTAATTTTACCTAGGTTGTAATAGGATGCAATGTAAATGAAATGTGATAGATTAATGTTAAATTTATCCATATAGATCCGGAGAGACCAACCACGGAACTAGATCGAGGAAAGCAAAAGGTTTCGGATTAATTGAAATTCAAATAAGAACCATTTTCAAGGTAAGTTTGTGTAACTTAAATATGTATGTTAATATGCTTGAATTGAATCGTATAATTGTGTTGATATGTGTGAGATGATATATACATAATGAAATAGTCTTAAATTGTTTAATATGGACGAATTATCATGTTCCGGTCGAATGTTGAATTTCGATGGGTTAAGAATAATAGTGCATATGTTGCAGATAGAATTTAGCCCGAATAGGTAATTCTAATGTAAGCCCTCTTGAGTTTAGGTTAAAAATTGGATTTAGCCTGGACGGGTAATCCATATTAAGTTCTTTAGAGCATATGCTATGGAAAGGATTTAGCCTGGACTGGTAATCCTACTGTAAAATGTACGGCTCAAGAGTGTGCCTTTTTATTATGTACCCTAATGGGTACTGTTGCACATGTGTATATTACCCGAACATCCATCGAGATTTCAATAGTTCGACGGAAATGACTCTTGAAGTGTGGCAAGGTAAAATTAATGGAAGCTTGTAATGTGATGAGCTCATCTATGTTTACTTGATTTTCATATGAGATTATGTGACTAACTTGTTGAATAAGTGTATGTGTTTAGGTAACTTACCTAAAATTGATGGAATGTAAATTTATGTATGCTTGTATTAATAAATATGACCGATAAGTTTATTTTCCGTTATATGAACTTACTAAGCATAAAATGCTTACTTCGTTTAATTTTCCTTGTTTTATAGTGCTTAAAGCTTGCGAAGGTTGGAAGTCGGTTGGAGCAATCATCACACTATCCACTATCTCATTTTGGTATAAATAGAAATCTCATTTTGGTATAATGGTATGTATAAGCTTATTTGGCTAATGATGGCTTGTAATTGTTGTTTTGTAATCTAGCCATTAGAGTGGCTAGTGGTGGTCTAAGTTTGTCTATTTTGAAGTAATATTTTGGTAAACATATAAGTGTTTATTATGTGTTAGTTTGTTGGAATTATGTTAGCATAATAGTTTATGATAAGAGTAAGTTTATATCATTTGATGCTTGAGATAATACCACATGATTGAAGGAAAATTTTATGTGAATATGATGTTGGATTGGTGGATATATGCTTGTGAGTTTTGGTGCAGGAGAATGGTAAGTTTTGGGTGACAAATGAGGCTAGGAAATGGCTTTATTTTGTCCACATGGGTAGACGCACAGGCGTGCGTCTTGGCTGTGTGTGACACACGGCTTGTCTTATAGGCATGTGGTCCAGACGTGTGTCTCCTACATCTTAAAAATGGGAAAATAATTCTTAGAATTGGGCACACGGGCAAAGACACGGGCATGTGTCTTAGCCGTGTGGTTGACACGGTCTTGAACACAGGCGTATTATATGGCCGTGTGAAAACTGCACCTAAATTTTGAAAATAAAATTTGCCACACGGCCCAGCACACGGGCGTGTGACTTGGCCGTGTGACTTTAATTTCTTCATGCCTTAAAAAAGTCAGAGAGTTACACGGGTTAGGGACACGAGCGTGTGTAGTACCCGGCCTGACCACACAGGTGTGTCCTGGGCCACAAGGGCAAGTGAGCCCTGCACCTTGGAGAATTTTTGAAATGTAGCGAAAAATTTTATGAGTTTCCAATTAAGTTTCGACTTGATTCTAATACTCGTATTGGACCTCGAGGGTCTAATTAAGGGACGTTTTGAATGATCTTGGTAACTGAATAGCAATCTACGTAATTTATTTGTAAAATGTTTCGGTAATACTCTGAAACCCTATTATAACGACGATTACAAGTTAGGAGGTGTTACAATTAAAGTTTACAAATTGGTGATAAAAACACAATAATTTCGAGTGATTGATGTAGAAATAACTAACTAGATGCAAAATGATCCTAAATGCAAATTAACCTAAGTGTGGTGAATAATTAAAACGTATGAAATGGGTTTAGCAGCAAATTCACAAGCTTCAATAATAATAAAAAGAATAGGCTAGAGTAATTATAGCATTTGACTTAATTCATTTTCATCATGTTAACAATGTTCTGGAAAATATTCCATAGCAACTCGATCTTTCATTAACTTTAAAACTAGTATTAAGTCCTTTCAGAATATTTTACTTAGAAAAACATGCATACTACCATGATCATATTTAGCTAAGGGTTTCTTAAAGTCTATGTGAAGTAACAGGGATGAATTAGGTTTGAAACAATTTAATCACACAAATCTAAAAGTTATGCAAGGTAATAGAGATTTCTCGAGTTATTACAAACCTTTAATTTAATAGGGCTAGGATCTAAATTAAGCATGCACTTTTCAATTCTTGTGTCTATTAATCGTCATTTGGCTAGGTTTGATCAACTAATTCTAATGCATTCAATCACATTTTAATGAATGAAATACTTGCATGATTTTAATTGAATGAATGACTGATTGAGGCATAGAACATCATGAACATAAATCAAATGAACTTCATCAAATTAGTGTAATAATTCTAGCTAAACAAAATTAAGCTATCATTGTTAATGAAAAAACAACAAAGCAAACTGTAAACATGTTGAATAAAAAGAACAAAAATAAAGATTAAGGAAGAAGAAACTCTAAATAATTTTAGCAATCATCTGAAAATCGATTGCGATGGCTTCCACCAATCCTCATAATTTCTCCTTTGCAAAATGCCCCTCAAGGTGGCCAGCCAAGAGAGAATTTTCTCAAGAAATTGCTACCTAAATGGAAGGGGAAAATGGATCGTTTATGTGTGAGAGGGAGAGAAAAGGAGATGAGAGAAAATTTGATAGAATGTGAAGTGAGGTGTGTTTGATGTTGTGAAATGGAAGGCCTATTTATACTTGATGAGATGCTTAGAGGTATGCTAAAAATAGTCGAACCATCCCTTGAATATCTCTTTCACTTGGCCGGCCATGAAAGGTGGAGGGGGAGGTTGATGGTTGCTTGATTCATGCTTGATTTCAATCGTGAATCAAGCAAGGGTTGGATGGTTTCTTGGGTGTTTGTTGGGAGCTTCTTTTTAATTGTTTTACAAGTGTGAGAACCTCTAAATAAATTTTCCAAAACCTTACTTTGGGCTGCTCATATGCCCTTTCTGAATTGGGCTTCTTTCCCCCTTACTTAGACGGTTTTGTGAACCAAGTAATTGTCAGACTTGCTCTTCAATTAAATTAACTTTAACTGGATCAAAGTGACTTTCTCTTGACTCAATTTGCTTGCCTTTGCCCTCCAACAAAGGTGAAATAGAGCTCATGTCCATGTACAATTAATAGATAAGCTTCTCAACTTATTAATTCCATGGTCCCATTGCAACAATTATATAAAGTAAATTATTATGTAACATAAAATAATTAAGTTATACTAAAATTTAATACATAAAAGCATAAAATTGCATACTTTACTAAATCATGCCCAATGTCTCAATGTAAACAAAATTCACCCAATTAAATGTCCAAATATTCCGGATTAACATATTTTTTAAGTAAAAAAGTGTCCTAAACAACTATAAAAATCTATATAATTTAGAGTTTACAAAACTTCACTAACAAGTTCCTCTATTCACTACGACACTCTTGTCTAAAGAACTCGTAATCGTTGTTCCTAATTTAATAGTTTATGTCGGAATTCTCCACTTATTAGCTAAATCGCTCAAAATTTATGAAAATGTATAACCTAAATCTACCAATGAGAATAAAGGAATGGATTACAAGGTAAAAATTCTCACAATCTCGACGATCAAATCTTAATTTTGTGGCTCCCTAATAGCATATATGCGAGCTGGTCCTCCGGTCTCAACCTGAGTAGCAATGGTATGAGCAACAGCCCGTTGCCCAACCTGTCTCTTATTACCACCTCTACCCTGACCACAACCTCTAGCAGGCACAAGTGCAGGTGCAAAACTCTAGGTCTGTGAAACCTTAACTCTGTTTAGACAATTCCTTAACAAGTGTTCATTTGATGACAATGCACACAAAGTGGCCATGCAAAACACCCGTCAATTCACCAATACTAACCACAGCATTGCTCTGCTGCTTAAACTAACTCGGTCAAAACTCGTGTCTAGCACCTCTACTAGAACTCTGATTATCATGTCATCTCTTAGGTGGACGTCCAAATGCGATATCAGAAGTTCTCTTACTTGATTCAGTTACCATAGAACGCGGCGGCTCAACCAATGTCTCCACAACAACCTTGGCTTTCTCAACCAACTTATCGAAAAGCTCAATACACTGAGCCACTAGTTAAACCTGAATCTCAAGATTAAGGCCAAAATTAAACCTCATGCATCGATCCTTTTTCATTAAGAACCATCTCAAGAGCATACTAACTAAGTCAAACAAACTCCGACTCATAATCAGCCACAGACAAATTAGCTTGAACCAGGTCCAGAAACTCCCATTTCTAGGCTTCCATGTACTACTTACCCATAAACTTCCTTTCAAACACCTCAAGAAAATAATCCAAAGTCAAACAGTCTGCAGTAGTACCTTTCTTCACAATATTCCACCAACGGTGGGCTTCGCGTTGGGTAGGGAAATAGTACAACCCAGTTTCTCCTCATCAAAATAGGACATCTACTTAAGGATCCTCTCAACTCCTTCAAGTCAGCACTCTGCTATGGTTGGACCGGTGCCTTTCACTCCAGAGAACTCTTTACCACCCAACACTCGTAAACGTTCAAGCGGCAGTTCTTGACTAACATGTGCTGGATTGGCAGGTGCAGCAGCAGGGTTAGCACCAGCAATCCTCTGAAACACCCCAATCATAGCCTCCATTAGAGGGCCAACACCCTTGTCAAGTATTTTTACTCTATGCAGTGGTGCAAGAGGTGCAGAGGATGTACCATCCTCTTGAGCATTCGCATTCACATTCTCACTTCTACGATGCATATCGAATCTAATCTAACACACACAAACAAAACCAAAGGTCTAAATGGCGAGGACATGATCCAAGTCATGTTCCTGCAAGAAAACTTTAGAATAAAGGTAATACGTTCCCACTCCTACCCTAATTTCGGGCAAATTCATGCAATTTCAATAAGAAATATCTCAAACAGTTCAAGTAATGAGAAAAATTTAGACACGTGGGTTTTTGGATACATGGGTTGCATAACCCCATCCCGTAAATCAATAACTTAAGTTTGAGTGTTAGATAAATTAGGCTTTGATACCACCAAATATAACACCCTATATCCAGCCCAGTCGTTGAGCCCGAGTATCAGGATGCTATATCAAGCATCGAACTCATACATATTCACACAATCTCAAATACGTGCAACTATCATCTCTATCAAATTTTTAGGGAAGCATTGAGTTTTTAACACCTTGGCAACATTTAAATCGACTCATCAAATGTTATCTACATTAATAACAATTTAATCATACATGGGGACCATCTAACACAAATTCCCGAAGAAATCAAATAGGTATCGGTACTCAATCTCAGGTATCAATATTTATGAAGATAGGTATCGATACCATTAGAAAAATCGGTTCCTTTTTAGCATTCTGTTTCTTCGTAAAATAATGGAACTAAACAAATTATCGATACAAAGCAAAAAATATCAATAATTTCATTTCGAGTATCGATACTCGAAGAAGGGTATCAATACCAAATTAAGCTATTGACTTCCTGCACATTCATTTCAACAATGAGGTATCTGTAATAACCCAAATTTACTCGGGCTTTAGTACCAAAAAAAAAAACAAATGTTTAAACAGTTCATTAATAAAGTCCATTTACAAATAAACAGGCCTTGAGGCCTGATAAGCCCAAAACCAGTTACAACCCAGGAAGCCTACCACTACCCTATACCCATTTACACTTAACCTAACTACCAAAAGTCCTACACCCGATTTTAGTCTAAACCCGACAGACCCATTTACACCCTACCCCTGATACTCTAAACCCAAGGCTTAATCGGCCCAATTGGCCCAATCTGTCTTTAGCTTCAGGGAACCCTAGTTAGGGTTTGCGCCGCAATCAATGTGCCGATTCGTCTCGCAATGTTCCAGTTGGTCCTCATCAATGCTGGTCAGATTGATGGTCACGAGATCCTTTGGGCACTCCAAACGTCACCACCATTAGCCTCACATCAGTGCACCATGATCTCAGGCCTCACTGATGACCTTTGCGCCTCTATCGGTGCTGAAATCTTCGCAACAGAGGCCGTTCTGTGGTCACCAGACAAGATTTGCATCCACAATGCAATCTTAGCTGGATTTTTTGATACCTGCAAAAAGAGAAAGAAACAGCAGCAAACAAACAAAAATGGAAAGGAATAAAATATTTCTTCCAAAAATATGTTGTAAATAGTGGCTATAAAAGCCTGAATCAAGTACGATGTAATGGACTGATTTTTTTTACAGATATACAAAAAGATATACACATATATTACTCACAGAAGAAATAAGAAGCAGGGTTCATTTTAGAAGGTGATTTAAATCTCATATTTTTCTTTTTCTCTTTTTGAGCGAATATACGAATTGTTTTTTAAAAAAAACTAGTAATATTTAAAAGAAAAGGAATTACCTGTGGAAGGACGAGGGTTTTTAACCCTCTGACCATCGTGCGGGGCGGCATTCGCGGTAGCGCGTGGGTGCCTGAGGACGGTAGCTCGACAGAGCTCCGAGGCTGACCCTAAATCCTCTTCAGAGGATTTTCTTTCTTTTTTTTTAAAAGACCAGTGGAAAATGATTCAAGGGCTTAAAAATTGGCTTATATAGCCATATGTAAATGGTGTCGTTTTGGCCTGAACGCTAAACTTCAAAACGGCATCGTTTCTAGACCAGGATCCGCGTGTTGACCCGATTACCCGAGGAGGATCCGCGTGTTTTTAAAGATTGGGCTAATTACTCAATTGGTCCTCCCACATTCTTTAATCTTTATAATTTCATTTTACTTATTTTTTAATTTAGCCCTAGTATTTTAATTGTGATTCAATTTGGTCCTCACAGTGGCTTTAATACTGAATTCATGGAAACGGTGTCGTTTTGGGATTAGGACAAATTGCCCAGTGAGTCCCTCGGTTTTTATGCGCTTTCCTAATAGGCCCAAATTTTTTTTATATTCTTCTAATTAGCCCAAAGTTTTCAATTGTTTTTTAATTTTAATCCTTTTATATATTTTTAATTTATTTTAAATACTTTATATATTATTTTATTTTATAAATATTAGTTATATAAAATGATATATATTATTTTTATATATTATCCATTATATTATATTTATTATTGTTTATTTATAAATGATATGTTATTAAATTTTATTATATTACATGATATTATATTATTTTATATGGTATACGTATTATTTGTATTTTATTAATTGAATATTTTAATGTATGTATTATATTTTTTAAATGATAATTATAGATAAATAATAAAATTATTTTTTACTTATGTTATTATATTATTATATGTTTCCTATAAATTTTATATATACTATATTATTTTATTTTATTTTATATCATCATGTATAGTTTTAAAATTTTAAAAATTACTATTAAACATTATTTTTATATATACTATTAAATATTTAAAATTCATTTATCATTACATTATTTTATTATTTTTATATTTTATATATTATTTTATTAATATATATTATACTATAATGAAGTTTATAAATTATTATTAAGTGTTATATTTATGTGTACTAAACTTATAGTATGTATATTATCATAAATTTTTATTATTTATACATATTATACTACGTTTTAGTATTTATTAAATGCTTTAAAATTTCTCTTATTTGTTTATTATACCAAATATGTGATTTTTTAGTTTTATTTTCTTTATATATGTTCATATGTTACTAATATATTTATGTCAATTGTTAAATTCATTGCACGAGTTACTTGTTATCATTGATTTTATATGTTTACATGAAAATTATTTATTTATGAAAGATATATTGTCATGAAGTATGATTATACATTTTATCCTCATTGTTTATTATGTCGTATTCTTACATGAAATATTATTATCTTTGCCATTTTGTATTTGCTTGCCATGAAATAGTAATGTGTTTATTAATATTATTTGTAATTATATGCATGAAATATCAAAGTATTATGTGTCGTATGTCGTAATTACCATTTACTACATTATATTTGTATGAAATACTAAAATACGTGGCTTAATTAATCCAATGTTGACCCATTGATTATATGTTAAATGCATTATTATTAAAAAACCTTTATATTTCATTCAATCCAAGAGAATTTTTTTTAAAAGGTAAGGCAATGTTTTGGATATTTAGGAATTCGGGAAATAGTACCCTAACATGCTGGGTTGCGATTTCTCGTTTGTCTAAATATCTAAAATATCCTTCTAA
The DNA here is from genome assembly GCA_025698475.1 of Gossypium anomalum. Lineage (NCBI taxonomy): Eukaryota > Viridiplantae > Streptophyta > Magnoliopsida > Malvales > Malvaceae > Gossypium > Gossypium anomalum. The sequence goes on from CM046963.1 coordinate 51,493,231, forward strand.
ACGAGTTTTACAAATCACAAGATTAAAGATACTGTGTCCAATCATGCTGGATGCGATGTTTGTACTCTTTTAAAACGAATGAATCTTGATTCTTTTTAATTTAAGACATAACGGTTTTAAGGGAATCTCATTTTTAAAATCTTTCAAACTTCAGATGCTAAGACAAAATTATTCAATTTAGGTACCAATTTTGGGCGTTACGAGGGTGCTAACCCTTCCTCGTACGTAATCGACTCCCGAACCTATTTTCTCATAATTTCGTAGACCAAAACATTTTATAAAGTGATCCAATCACACTTTAAAAGATTGGTGGCGACTCCCATTTTCATTATTTTAAATCCCGTTTTAATGGAGGTGTCGACAGTATCGATACATATGCCTCGATTATTGATACCTTTGTACATTTCGCCTAAAATCACAACAAAACAGGACATTTAACATATTCAAACATTTATCACTTCAACATGAATCCACTGCTCAATATTCAACAACAAAATGACCATATTTTCAGTTTAATGCATCACCAAATATTCAAGCCAAGACAAAACTAATAACATAATATCAAACATCCGTCAATTCCTAAGAGTATAAAATCTTATCAACCATTTAAGACAGAATAATCAACCAAAAACACCTACTACATTGTCTTATTCTCACAATTCAAAGAATAGCAAAAATATCACCTACTTAAACAATAAAGCCTAACTTGGATCATTTCCTTAGAATTCCGCACTGCCCACTCAGGAAACACTAACTATCTACAATGTTTAGAAAGAGTGAGTGAGCTTAAACAAGCTCAGTGAATGACCGAAAAGACCACCAAATAAGCATGAGGTTATGCATTAAATGAAAACATCTAAAACAAAATTACATACATGTTTAACTATAGCAACATACTAAAATATACATGCATCAATTACCAACTCTTCTAACTTTGTAGTTACATAATAAATAGGCATACATCACATTTCATAATATTACATTCAAAGATAAATTGACACTTAAGGCTATGAAACATAAAAGTGGGCTCTATCACCACACACTGGATACACGGATCTCCAACACACCATTGACTCAAAGAGTCGAACATATCCTAAAAGTGTAGCAATAAGCTAACACTCTCCAACATACCAACATATCCCGATGAATGAAGCTGAGCTCAAATTTCCAAAACTGTCCCATTCCTCAATGTCCCAAATCATAACACAAAGGGTGAGTACTCACAAAATCCTATGGCATGCCAACTATATCCAACGGTCTCAAAAGGTCACAAGGCCAAAATATCCATAATAAAATATATATATATATACTTATCATTTTCTACACACTTTCACTGCACATTACATCATTAACACACCATCATCACTGTCATTCAGCATGTTTAATATGCCCACAACTAACTCATTCCACAATTGTTATCACATCATATGTCACATGTCACTTTATCACAACCTATTACTCAATCCACATCACATAATTTGAAAATTAAACGAGGGGATAAGAAAGCTTACACTCACAACATAGATTAGGATTTTAGGCCACTCCTAAGCTCCCATTTAACACTATGAATCGTGTCTACAAGTAGCGATTCCTAACACTCATCGTTCGTGCTTTTATCTAGTCGCAGAAAGCTTAAACTAGCTTTTCCTGTTCCTTTGCCTTGCTTGTCAAATACTCCAACTGTTCTGAATCTTCACCAAAAAAAATCATACAACACCCAGAATTAATATTCAATGATAGACTCACCTAAAGCAACCAAAAAAGTAGGCCTACGCTAGTTCCTGTTGGAACTGAAATTTTTTATTAGCATAACAAAAACGTAAAAATCTCAATTCCTACTCGTTCACTTTGCTTATAACTAATTCCAATAATCTAATTGATTGCCTAAGAATGATTCTCAACCTTCAAACCACCCTAAACTCCTTAGAATCATGTTCCAAAATTTCGACATACAATGGCGATCTTTCATGAAAACTTAACAAAACCTTAAAAACTTTTAATGAAACTTTAATAAGAGTTTAGAAATCTTCTAATCACATCAAAAAAGTTGAAAAACACTTTGAAACATCGATTTCATTCAAAATCCTGAATTTGACCATTAATGCCCCAAATTTCAGCATTTACACAAAAACTTTGATTCAAAAGATAAAATCTCAATTTAAATAGCTAGAGTTCATCAAAAACTATTATGAAAATGAAGCATTACCTTGATTGAGGGAAAAAAAGCTTTTGATTAAAAAATTGAAAAACCCCCAAGTTAATCAATAGCAAAATCAATGGTGTTCTTGATGCTTAATGTTTGGAAGATGGTAGAAAATAAAATATTAGAGTAATGAAGACCAAAATTTGAAGGATGAAGTTTAGGGGGTTTTCTCTCCAATGGACGGTATAAAGAAAATGAGAGATGGGTGCTCTTTTTTTTTTTCACTACAAAAGTAGGGTGAAAGGGGGATAAATAGGCTGATTTTAAAACTTGGTATAATTGCTTTAAAGCTACTCTTAAATTAATATTTTTTTTCAAAATAGTCCTCTTTTTAAAATTGAAAGTCTTTTTCATATTATTTTCACAAATTTATTTAATTTTCAAAAAGCCATAGACAAAGACATTTCTAGTTTACCATGCTTCAAATTTTCGAACACCTTTTGAGCTATTATCCCAACCTCAAAACTTCTAGACCCAATTTTGGGATGTGACAGAAATCGTTGCAAATATTCCACTTTTACACAACAACATAAAATGTTGTTGTATTAAACAACAATATAAAATTTCGTTGCCAAATTTTGGTTGCTAATATTTATTTTCTTGTAGTGACACATGCAATATGTATCATATTAAATAAAAAAATAGACTAAATACATCATATTTAAACACGTAAATAAATCATATTTAAAATACTAAACGCAATAAAATTGTTTATCATGGTGTTATCGTCAATCTTAAGTTGGTATTTAATTAACCTGTGACACCAACTCAATCAATGATATTATCAATATTAAAAATTTTATTACACACATATGCTTGAGAAACTATGTACTTGGAACACATATATTAGTTTAAAAGTAATATAGAATAAATTATGAAATGTATGTTTTGAAACTAATTAATAATAGCACATGGAATATGTAGAATATCAAAATGAAAAAAAAAGATTAAATTGTGAGTAAAATGAAATTTAAACATGTAAATACATCATATTAAGAATACTAAGTGCATTACAATTGTTTACCATGGCGTTGTCGTCAATTTTTTGTTAGTGTTAAGTTCACTTGTGACGCCAACTTAATCAATATTAGAAATTCTACCACACACATGTGTGTGGAATCTACATTTTTATAATATAGAGGTGTGTTTAAAATAACATACAATAAATAATGAAATGTTTAGTTTGAAACTAATTAATAATAACACATAAAAAATGTATAATATTAAAACGTAAATATTATATTAAAATAAAAATTTGGTTCAATGGTAAAAATAATATTTTATTGATGTAAATATCGTAGGTTCAAATCCAATCACATGCAAAAATTTTATTGATTTTCTTTTAAAAATTAAAAGACTAAAATATTCTTGAATAATATGATTTATTTTAATTACGGAAGGACATTTTCATAATTTTCATAATTGAGTTCGTGCTCAGTTGACTTGTGACACCAACTCAGTTAGGGACTTAAATAATACCATAGATACACAAATATATAAAAATGTACATTTCAAATATTATTATTAAAGTTTCACATAAAATAAAATAAAATTTTTTTGTTCAAATGATAAATGAAAGAAAATTATATTCACGATGTCTTTGGTTCAAATCTCATTATGAACAAATTTTTATTAATTTATAAAAATATAAAATATACTCATATAATCATAATTTGTGCTACAATTGTAATATCCTGAATTAGGGCTTAATCGGAATAGTGGTTTCGTGACCACAAATCCTAGATAGAAATAATTATTTTATAATTATTTTGATGATTATGATATGATTGCATGATTGCGTGAAAATTTCGTGATGAAATTCTATACCTAAAGTGTTTAAATTGAAAGTAGGGACTAAATCGAATAAGTTACAAAATTTGCATTCTAGAAGTTTTTAGTATGAAATTGCATTGAAATATTAATTAGGAGGTCTTAAATAGAAATTTGACCAATTTTAAGTTCATGGACAAAATTAGGACATGGAAGGAATTTTTGAAAGTTTAGTAGTAAGGGCATTTTGGTCATTTAGTTATTAAAATGAATTAAAAACAAAATTAAAAGCCAATTTTTGTCCATCTTCTTCATTAGGCTGAAATTTCAAGGGTTATCCATAGCTAGGGTTTGTTTCAAGCTTCCAAGATCCATGGTAAGTGATTCCAAGCCCCGTTTTTAATGTTCTTTACGCTTTTGGAATCCCGGTAGCTCGATTAAGCTTATGCTAGCAATAATTCAACCTAGGGTTCATATTTGGAAAAATACCCATAGGTGAAATTTGTGTATTTTGGTGTTTTATGGTATAAAATGAGGTTTTAAATTATGTTAGACAACTTGTACTACTCGGTTTTAAGCGAAAACAGGTAAAAGGACTTAATCGGTAAAAATATCTAATAGTCATAAGTACATGTTAGAGTGTGAATTTGATGTTACCATAGAAGGGAAAAATGATCAGCATGTCATAAAACATAAGAATAAGGGATGAAGTTTAATTCCCGAGCCTAGGGGCAAAAGTGTAATTATGCAAAAGTTTAGGGGCAAAAATGTAATTTTGCCAAAGTTTGTATTAAATGCTGTTTTGATGAATGTATGTATTAAATAAGATTAATTTGGCATTATAGATCAAGAGAAACGAGATTCAAGTCGAGATCGAGAGAAAAATAAAGTTTACGAAGAATAGGCTTGATTGCTAATAATTTTGTATCGAGGTAAGTTCATGTGTAAATGTAGTAACATAATTGTCATTTTAATTAACTTAATGATATTTATATGATATGATGATTATTATTATGAAATATTATGCTTTGTGGTTATTGTTGAGTAATATGCAAATTATGTTTAATACTTGTTAAATATGAATTGCTACCGAGTATCGGTTTCGATATTCCGTGGAAGACGGAAAAGATGTGTGATTGAGGAAAAAGCCCGTTTGAACCTTGGGAATAGATTAGAATACAAGTGACATGTCACTAGGATGGTTGAGTTCCGAACTCGTTGAGTTGAGTCCAGGAGTTCGTGAGATGTAACTAGGCATCCGAGCTCGTTGAGTTGAGTCAGAGTTCACTTATGGATGCGAACGCTTGAGAGCTCGTTGAGTTGAGTCCGAGTTCACTTATGGGCGGGTTACATGGTAGCTTGGCTACATAAGTTCCACAGGCTATTGAGTTTGTCTAGCTGCGGGTATGGCTCTTATGTTCATGAGATCCGCATATTCAAATTATATTCCAATGTGTTCAACGGGTAAATCTTAAGTGAATAAGAAGAAGGCCTAAAATGAAGGTGACATGTTGGTAAGTGTGGTAAATGAGAAAATTTTACAGGTATGTGCTTAAACCCTCGGGTTGAGAACTTGGTATGATGAAATCCTAGAAAGATATTAAATACAAATGAAACATGAATGTCTTGGTGTTGTTTATGCAAATAATGTTTTTGTGGGATTGTGTGATTATGTTACTTTCTATTTGCATGTGAACTTACTAAGTATTTGTGCTTACTCCCTCCTTTTCTTTCATTGTAGTTTTGACAAGCCGGCTTGACAATCGGGATAGGTCGAAGACTCGTTCACACTATCCGAAGGCCTAAATTGGTAAAATGGCTTGTGTGTTTTGAATGTGGCATGTATGGCAAAATACTCATTTTGTGTAAATGATCTTATGATATGGCTATGGTTTGGCAAGAAAACGGTTTGTAAATGATTAGCCATTGGAATGGCCAATCTAAGTCATATTTGATGTTATGTATGTTTAAAATGATATTTAGTCCATGAAAATCCTTAGTAAAGTGAAATTTGCCATAAAACAGAATCTGGCAGCAGCAGTGATGTAAATTTGAAAAATTACTAAAAATAGTATAAATGGAATTAAATGATGAGTAAGCTATGAAATTGAAGACTAATGAGTCTATTTTCATGTGGATTGAACAAAACAGGTATATGAATTATATTTTATGAGATATTTGAATTTTTATGAAACAGGGCCAGAGTGATTTCTGGATCCCTTGTTCTGACTTTAAAAATTCATAATAAATTGTAAAAAAATAATTAGAAGTCATGATTTATATGTACAGATTTCTTATTGAGTCTAGTTTTAATAGAAACAAATTTCATAGACATTAAAATTCTGTACAGATAGATATCTGATTCGTAATACACAGAGATCAGAGTAGTCAAACCCTGAAACAGGGGAGAATTTAACTAATAAACTATACTAATTGGATTGACCAAAAATTATAGAAAAAATTTAGTAAATATATATATGAGTCTAGTTTCAGGTAAAATTTACGGAATTGGATTTTGAGTTTCGGAACTCGAGATATGAATTTTTAAGCGACTATGATGCAGATTGCTAGCTTGACTAGAAATTTTAAAAAAATAAATTGTTTGAGCGGTTTAAGTAATGAATTAAGTCTGTTAACACCTCGTGTTCGAATCCGGCGACGGTCTCGGGTACGGGGTGTTACAACAATTGTTACAACTTGGTACACTGATTTGAGAGTTCCCCTAGTCAACAGTTCATTCACCTCTCAAATCATCAATTATTCATTCAACACATTCACTTCATTCTCCTTTCTCTCCTACGCCTTAGCCTTCCATTTCCCTTCATTCTTCCCATCCTCTCTTTGAGAGTTCATCTAGTAAGCAGTTCTCTTGGCTAGCCACCTTGTGGAGTAATTTGCATCGGAGTAACGACAAAAATTGAAGGAAGCCGCCATGGATAGTTCTCGAAAAATCACAAAAATCTTCTCAGAGTTTCTTCTTCCTTTCTCTTTAAATTGTTCTTAGTTTACAAACATGATTGCAAATTATTTGATTATTGTTCCATTAATGATAATGACTTAATTTGTTTCAACTAGAATGGTTGCAATGCCTTGACTCGATTCATTCAATTCATGCTTGTAATGTTCTATGCCTCGATTATTTATGCTTCCAATTAAAATCATTCATATTGTTCATGCATTAAAATATGTTTGACTGCATTGGAATTAATCGCTTAATTTGAACCAGATGGTGGTTAATGGACGCAATAATTGAAAGATGCATCTTTAATTTATATTCGAACAGAAATAAATTAAAGGTTTGTAATAATTTAGAAGAACAGTATTACCTTGCATAACTTTAGGTTTATGTGATTAAATTGTTTCAAACAGACCCGTCTCTATTACTTTGCATAAATTCTAAGGAATCCTTTGTTAAATGTTGACATAGAAATATGCATATTTTTCTAAGTGATAAATACAAGACTTCGAAAGAAGTTTATGATTTTGGATTCCAAGTTAATAAATAACTGAGCTGCCATGGAATTTTTCTGGAACATTTTTTAAAGATGATAATGAAAGAATTAATCAAGAGTTGTAATTGTTCTAGCTTATTCATGTTATTGTTCTTAAATCTTGTGAATTGCTGCTAAACATTCATTGCATTTTATTTTATCTCATTTGCATATTAGTTGTTAATTAAATTAGGACATCCAACACGTTCAAATATTTTATTTTCATAACCAACTTGTTAAACATCAATTTTACAATTATTGATCAATCAATACAGTCCTTGTGGAGACAATATTTCTTTTACTCACTTATTACTTAATAACGACTGTGTATACTTGCACATTCTGTCGCAAAATAAGTTTTTGGCGCCATTGCTGGGGACTGTTAATTTAATCATTATTTGTGAAATTATTTCTTGCAATTTGGTTTATTTATTTTAATTTTTATTAATCTTTTATTTTTATGATTTTCTTTTCAGGTGTTTATGAGCATTGATCGAATCATTGACTTACTCCCTATAAACCCTGAAATCAAGTGGATATTTAGACAAAAGAGATGAGGAAGACTAGCCCAGAGACAAGCCGTAGAAATAGATCTTGAAAATTGAAATGAAGTTCAAGGGAATGGAGCTTCTAATGCTCGTAATCCAATCCTTGTTATTGATGATACAGATCGACCCATAATGTAACAACCCATTTTTTAGTGAAATCGAAACAGTGGTTTCGAGACCACAAATTCAATCTGAAAATAAAATTTATTTTTATTTTATTACATGGTTCGTAATGTGTTAGAAATGTCATGTGAAAATTTTGATAAGAAAATTTTACCAATTATGTATTTAATTACGGAAAGGACCAAATCGCATAACATGCAAAACTTGAAATCTAGTAGCTAGAAGGATTAAATAGCTATGGAATTCAAAACTTGAGGTCCTTATATGGTAATTATACTATTAATAAAAAGTTAGTAGATATTTTTGGATGATTCATCCATGGAAAATTAGAAAAAGGCTAAGGACTAAATTAGAAATCAAAATTATTAAAGATGATAAATTAATTAAATAGAAATCAAAATCATTTATATCATCTTCTTCCCCAAAATATTCCATGTAAACCCTAGGAGAGAGAGAAGAAACTTTCTTGGCCAAATTGGGTAAGTTTTCTTGTCCCGTTTTTAGTAAGTTTGATATTTTTGAAACCGGGATAACTTAACCTATCTATTTGGGGATCAATTTGAAGAGTTATCAAAGTATGGAAATTAGGACATGGGTGTATATGCTGAAAATTAGAAATTTATGGTAGAAAATGAAAGGTTGTTGATAGATAAACAATTTTTACAAAGTGATTTTTGATGAAAACATGATTTAGGGACTAAAATGTAAAGTTGTAAAATGTGATGAAAAATTTTAAAATTTATAGAAAATATGTGCTGTAAATTCTATATTGAAATTTTTGTTAGGCTTGGAATAGGGAGTAAATTGCATAAATTTCATTTTCCAAGCCTAGGGACAAAATGGGAATTAATGAAAAAGTTAGGGGCAAAATGGTAATTTTGCCTAGGATGTAATTTGAGTCCACTTGAATATGAAATGTGATAAATTGATGTAAAACTTACTCATATAGATCCAGATAGACCAAACTCGAAGCTAGAACGAGGAAAGAGGAAAATGTCAGATTAATAGATTTTACGTACATGAACATTATCGAGGTAAGTTCGTGTAACTAAATTGTGTATATTTATATGCTTGAATTAAATGTTGTGTTTGTGAATTGTATAAATATTATATATATATGACATTGAAAATATATTTGACAAAGCCCGACCAATAATAATGCCGATAAATGATAAATGATAAAAATGTTACTTATATGCTTGAAATATGTTTAAATCCCAATTGAATAAATGGAAAATCGATGGATATGTGATTTCCTGAAATGAATGAGGTCCTACATTTGTTGCTAATGGGATTTAGCTCAGGGGAGTAATCATATTGACCTCATTACAGAAATGATTTAGCCCAGACGGGTAATCCTGATATAAATCCTCTCGAGCATATGTTATGGATTGGATTTAGCCCAGAACGAGTAATCTAGATCAAGCTCCTTAGAGCATATGTCATAAAAAGGATTTAGCCTGGACTGATAATCATGTTGTATACATGTGTGGCTCGAGAGTGTACACTTTGAAATAGTACCTTATGGGTACCATTGAATATGAATTGACGGATCCTGATTTGTACACATTGAGTTAACTACATATGTATCCATCGATATTTCAAATAAATTCAATGGGTGACAATTTGGACATGAGAAGATATGAATTTAAAAATGTGTTATTGCGCATATTCGTCTGAAATACAAGAAAATAATGATACATGACAAGTGTTATATGAAAGTATGAGATGGTGATATTTGTACATGGAATTTATTTGATGAATATGTTCATCTTTAATTATAGATTTGTACACCTTGAGTGTACTACTTGTGTGACATTGATATTTCGAATGATATGAGTAAAGTTCTGACATGGAATAATCTGAACTCGAGATGAACTATTATAAAATTATACTTGTAATATAAAGAGATGATTTATACATGTTAAATGAATACATGTTGTGGAAAGCATATGTGTATGGAAACTTGATTATTGTTAAGCCCATATACGTTTTGATGTTATTATGGAATATATGACTAACAAGGGCAATGAGGATGTGTGTAGGGCTTGAGGCCAAATTGATTGAATATGCCTCACATAGTTACCTCAAAATAGAATGAATGATAAGTTAAGTACCATGTTATACGAACTTACGAAGTAATTTATGCTTACCTAGTTTTATTTCCCTATTTTAGAGTAAACTGGAAGCTCGTTGGATTGGAAGCTTGGCGGAGATCACTCACACTATCCATCGGCCCATGTCGGTACAATATGGTAAAGCAATTACGGTTACAATGGCATGTATAGGTTATATTGGTCATATTGGCATGTAAATGTAAATGATTGTTGTAATCTAGCCATTGGAATGGCTAGTGATGATTATGTTTTGGTACATGTATATTAATGTATTTAAGTTTGCTTAATGGATTGAGAAAGGTAAGATTTAAGCATGAATGCATGTAACAATATATCATTTTTGATGTTATAAATTGCTTGAATTCAATGCTTGGGCTAGTTGGTATTTGGATGTAAGTTTGGTGCAGGAATTTGGTATGATTTTGGGTGAGAAATGAAGCTAGGAATGGCTTTATTTTTTCCACACAGGCAGACACACGGGCGTGTGTCTAGACCGTGTGTGGCACAAGGCCTAGTACATGGACGTGTGGTTAGGCCGTGTGTCCCCTGCACTTTAAATTCGAGAAAACAAAATGCTCAGAATTGAGCACATAGGCAGAGACACGGGTGTGTGTCTCAGCCGTGTGTGCTACACGGCCTGGAACACGGGCGTGTGTCTTGTTAGTGTGAAACCTGCACCTAATTTTGAAAGAATTTAATTAACCACACGGGCATGTGGCATGGCCGTGTGCACAAGTCAAAGGGTTACATGGGGTCGAACACGGCCTGCAGCACAGGCATGTCCTAGGGTCACACGGGCGTGTCCCTTGGACCACATGGGCATGTGAACCCTGTAACTTGGAAAAACATTAAAATTTCATGAAAATTTTTTAGAGTTTCTGATTAAGTCCTGATTTGATTCTAAATCTTATATTGGGCCTCGAGGGTCCATTTAAGGGACATTACAAATAATTTCGAAAAGTGAATAGTAATTGTTGTAAATTATCTGAAAATGTTTTGAAAGTTTCAGTAGTACTCCGTAACCCTGTTCCAGCGATGTACACGAGTTAGGGGTGTTACACATAAGGAAGTATGCTGTACTGCTTTTTAATGAGCTTAATCCAAGAATTAGGAGACCGAAGATTGAGGCACATCAGTTTGAGTTGAAGCCTATGATGTTCTAGATGCTTCAGATAGTGGGCCAGTTTAGTCGAATGGCCATAGAAGATCTGCAGCTTCACCATCGACTGTTCATGGAGGTGAGTGATTCCTTCAAGATAGCCAATTGAACCGAAGATGCATTAAGATTGAAGTTGTTTCCATACTCGCAATGAGATAGAGTACGAGCATGGCTTAATTTATTGTCTCCTAGTTCAATTTCTACATGGCAAGAATTAGTTGAACGCTTCCTGGTTAAGTATTTCCCACCTAGAAAAAATGCTAAGTTGTGGAATGAGATCACTAATTTTCAGTAAATAGATTATGAATCTTTATACGAGGCATCACAAAGATTTAAAGAGTTAATATACAAATGACCTCACTATGGGATTCTGTATTGCATCCAACTAGAGACATTTTATAATGGTCTCAATGCACACACTAGGATAGTGGTAGATGCTTCTGCGAATGGTGCTCTCCTGTCTAAATCTTATAATGAGGCTTATGAAATTATCGAGAGAATAGCCAGTAACAATTATCAATTGTTCACCAATTGAGTAGCTTCAAGAAGACGAGTAGTAAGAGTGCATGAAGTGGATGCTCTCACTTCATTAGCAGCTTAGGTATCTTAAATTTCTTCAATGTTTAAAAAATTTTCTACTAACAGACTGAATAATGTTGTAGCTCAGGCACCAATTCAATTTGATGTTATTTCCTACGTATATTATGGGGACAGACATTCGTTTAAAAATTGTCCATCAAACCCTGAGTCTGTCTATTATGTAGGAAATCAAAACAAGGATAGAAGTGGATCTGTTTATTATGTAGGAAACCAAAACAATGTTAGAAGTGGGCAAGAGCATATTCCAACTTCTATAACCCTTCGGAGCAAAACCATCCAAACTTCTCTTAGAGTAACCAATGAGTTGGACCAAACAATACCTACATGTAGCATAGATCAAATATTTTACTTTCATAACCAACTTGTTAAACATTAATTTTACAATTGTTGATTAATCAATGCAGTCCCTGTGGAGACGATACTTTTTTTTTACTCGCTTATTACTTGATAACGACTGTGCATACTTGCACATTCTATCGTGAGCCACGATTAGAAATTAAAAGTTTGTAGATTTATTTTTGTCTGTGTTTGAGATAGATATAGTTATAGTTTTAAGGAATGTTTGAATTTAGAGTGGTGCTGTGGATTGGGTGACCTACAAATTTCATCTGGCATTTGAGTAGAATGCTATCACCTAAGGTCCAAGTTGTGTTTGAGATAGACATCGCTTTGCAACTCGAGGTACAAGTTGGCGATGATTATACCAGATCAAGTTGAGGCGTAACTGGGGTTTCAAGGTTACAAAGGCTATGCTATCAAAGGATGGAGCATAAATAGGGCCCCGATTGATGGTGGTTAGGTAGGCATGATAACTAATTTTTCCTCGTCAGAGGCGGATGCTTTATAAAACTGAAACAAATGTACGAGGAAGAAAAACACAGTGGCCTTTTAATATAATCAAGTATTTCATTTTATTTATGTTTACAAAAGGCAGTGACCCTATTATTATAACATGTGACATAATTAGGGTGTAACAGGTTTTACTAACAGGGTCACTACCTTTGGTGGACATGGACAACACAAATTACTTGATTATACTGGAAGGTCCCTGTATTTTTTTTCCTCGCACATCTATGTGGGCTTAATAAAGCATGCTCCTCTAACAATGAGAAACTAGTTTTCATGCTCGCTTAACCAAAATCAACTAGGGCCCCAGTTATGCTCCATTTTTTAATAGCATAACATTTGTAACCTTGAAGCCCTAGTTACACTTCAACCCGAAACGGTATAATCACTGCCAACTTGGACCTCAAGTTGAAAAGTGATCCTGGTTTGTTAGGTGATGGCGTCATACTCACACGGCAGGTGAAGTTTGTAGGTTATCGAGCTCCATGACATCATTGTGAACCCAAACACAACTTAAAACTGTGACTATGTCTCCCTCAAAGTGAGAGAGAAATAAATCTTTAAACCTAAAAATTTCAACACACCAAAAAAAAGGAAAAACAATATAAGATACTGAATTAGAGGGATGGGAATATGCATTTATACAGGGGATGGGGCAGGGTAAAAAGGGAAATTTTTTTATTCTAGGAATCTTGGGTTGTAAGGGCTCAGAGGCAGAAGTAACTAAGTTGGTTGGGAGGTTGAAATGGCCAGAGAAAAAATGCTTCCTACAGGAGGGGTTTTCATATGAAAAATCAATGAAAATGCTTCCTGCAGGACGTGTTTTCCTACCATATGCTTGTTGAAAACGCATCCTGTAGGAAGCGTTTTCATTGCTATGTCAGATGAAAATGCCTCCTGTAGGAAGCATCATCTCTTTGGCCATTTCAACCTGCCAGCCAACTCAATTGCTTCTGCCTCTAAGTCCCTACAACCCGGGATTCTCGGGATAAAAAATTTCCCTTTTCCCCACCCCATGCATTTGCGGAGGAGTATTTTCTCCCCCACAAAATATCTCTATAGAAAGAACTTAATACAGATCTTTGATTTTCTATACAAACCTTCGAAGTAGATTGTTGATCTAAAGGATACTTGGTACTAGGAGTAATTGGCCTTGTTGTGGAAACTTGAATTTTATTCCTACGCTAGTGTCGAAGTAAAAGTAATTTGTAACAACCCATTTTCGGTAAAATTGGAATAATAGTTTCGGGACCACAAATTCAATTTGGAAAGAAAAATTATTTTTATATTATTTTATGGTCTATAGTATGATAGTAATATCGTATAAAAATTTCATAAAGAAATTTTACCGATTACATGTTTAATTTGATAAAGGACCAAATTACACAAAGTGAAAAAGTTGAGTTCTAATAGCTAAAAGGATTAAATAGCTATGGAATTCAAAATTTGAGGTCCTTATATGGAAAATAGACCATTAAAAATGCTTAGAGGTTAAGGATGATGATTCATCCATGGAAAATAAAATATAGAAAAGGATGAAATTGGAAAGTGAAATAATAAAAGATGATAAATGATAAAAAAAATAAAAATATCATCATTTATATCATCTTTCCCACATTAAAAGGAAACCTAAGCTCAAGCCAACTTATTTTGCTTGATTAGGTAAGTATATTTGCCCATTTTTAATGATTTTTATATTTTCGGGATCGTAATAGCTTAATCTAGCTATCTCGGGGATTAATTTTCAAAGTTATCAAGGTATTAGGGTTTTTCCATGGATGAACATAGATGAATTATGAATTTTTATTGTAGAAAATGAAAGGTTTGCAAAAGGAATTTTGATGAAATTATGATTTAGGGACTAAATTGAAAAGATGTAAAATTCATGAAAAAATTATGAATTTTATGAAATACATGGGATGTGAATTTTACATGCAAAAATTAGCTAGGCTTGGAATAAGGATTAAATTGTATGAATTTCATTTTTCGAGCCTAGGGACAAAATCGACATTAATTAAAAGTTTAGGGGCAAAATGGTAATTTTTCGTAAGATGTGAATTGATTTGAAATGAACATGAATTAATGTTAAATTCATTCATATAGATTCAGATAGACCAAATTCAAAATTAGAACAAGGGAAAGAGAAAATGTCAAATTAGTAGATTTTATGTACACGAACATCTGTTGAGGTAAGTTCGTGTAACTAAATTGTGTATATTTATATGCTTGAATTAAATGTTGTGTATGTGAATTGTATAAATGTAAAATATATGAAATTGGTTACATATCTGACAAAGTCCGATAAATATTAAATCCCGTCTGAATAATGGAATTCGATGGATATAAGATTTCCTGATTGGTTGTGGTCTTGCATTTGTTGCGGACACACCACAGCTTGAAAGAGCGTCCTATTATAAGCCATCTCGAGCTTCCCGTTTTATGATTCCTATGAGCATCCTGATCGGTAGTGATCTTGCATGTGTTGCAGACTATCGCAGCTCTTTATGAGCGTCTTGTTATATATGTTGTAGACACAAATGCAACTCTTTGTGAGCGTCCTAATATGGCTCGCTTGAACTTCCCAATATATATGGCTATCCGGAGCTCCCATTACATGGCTCTTTGTGAGCTTCTCGATAGGCTCTTCGTGAACTTTGTGAGCTTCTCGATAGGCTCTTTGTGAACTTCCTGATTATGGCTCTTATGAGCTTCCTGTTATATAGCTCGGATAAGCTTCCTGATAGGCTCTTTGTGAGCTTCCTGATTAATGGCTCTTTGTGAGTTTCCTATTATATGGCTGAAGAGAGGATTTCCTGATCATGTGCTTTAATGAGTACCCCCGAATATGAATTGACGGATTTCTGATTTGTACACTTCTAGTGTACGACCTGTATATCCATCAATATTTTTAATGATTCAACGGGAAAAATCCTAATATGAGAAAATATGAAACAAAATGAATTATTACACGTATCTGCCTAAAATACATGAAAATGATAATACATGATATATGGAAATATGAGATAATGCTATATGAACATGGAATTTTTTTGATGAATATGTTCATCTATGATTATATATTTGTATATCTTGATCGTACTACCCGTGTAACCATCGACATTTCGATTGATTTAATGGGTAAAGTTTCGACATGAAATAGTCTGAACTCGAGCTGAATTATTATGAAAATGTACTTGAAATACATGGATATGATTTCTATATGTTATATGAATACATGATGTGGAAAGCATATTTATATGGAAATCTAATTACTGTTGAGCCCATACATATTTCTTGATATTTGAATAAAATATATGACTAACAAGGATGATGAAGATATATGCTAGGGCTTGTGATCAAATTGGTTGAATGTGTCTTGCATGTTTTTCTTGAACATGAATGAATGGTAAGTTAATTACCATGTTATACGAACTTACTAAGCATTTCATGCTTACTCTGTTTTATTTTCCCCTATTCTATAATAATTTGGATGCTCGTTGGATTGGAAGCTTGGCAGAGATCACTCACACTATCCATAAGCCAATTTTGGTATATATATGGTAAATCAATTATGGTTATAATGGCATGTATAGGTTAATTGGCCAATATAAGTATATAAATGCTTTAATTGTAACTAGCCATTGGAATGGCTTGTGATGGATATGTTTGGCATGTGTTTGAAATGGTTGATTGATAGAAATTATATTGGCATATTGATGATTGAATTAAGTTAACATATTTGATAAAATATGCGTATATGTGAACTTGGTAATTTAAGCATGCGTGTATACTTGATTATATAAGGTATTATATTATGTATAGGACTTAATTTCGAGTTGGGTTAAATGACATATAATAGCTTGTGAATGTGTTAAAGTGTTGGTGTAGGAGGACGACAAAATGGGGTGAGAAATATGAATTGGAAAATAGCCTATTTTCTGAGTACTCGGTTTAGTCCCGACTCATTTCAAATGCATGTTTTGGACCTTAAGGGTTCATATAAGGGACTTTATGTTTGATTTCTGATATGAATATTGTATGATGTGGAATATGTATTATTTGATCTGTAAATTTTGGTAATGCTGTAACACCCCTTACCCGTATACGATGTCAGAACAGGGTGCGAGGCATTACTGGACTTATCACACAAACTTTCATACAATTCTGAGTCATCAATTTGTGTCCAAATTAAAACCTTTTGCATTTAATATAAAGTCCTGAAAATGAGCCTATGAGGCCCAAAACATGTTTTCGAAGTGGTCCGGGACTAAACCAAAAATTTTTAGAAAATTTTGTAACACTTAGAAAATTTTTGCTAAAACAGGGGTCACACGCCTGTGTGGATATGGGACACGCCTGTGTGGGCAGGCCGTGTGGTCACACACGCCTCTGTCCCTAACTCGTGTAACTCTCTATTTGTCACCCAAGAACAAATTGAAGACACACGGCCAAGTCACACACCCGTGTGCTAGGCCGTGTGGTCGATTTAAAATTTATGAAGTTTTCATAAAATAGGTGCAGACTTCAGACGCCTAGGACACATGCCCGTGCCTGAGGTCGTGTTTGTGACAGCCTAATTTTGACCCTAGTCAGAAAGTGGTTTCGGGACCACAAAACCGAGTCATAAAAATAATTAACTGTTAATTTCTATACTTATTGTGCATGAACATGCATATGTGAAAATTTCATGCTTTAATTTTGTTAATTGTATATGAATTTATTAAATAGGACTTATGTGAGAAAAATGAAAAAGGTGATAGGTAATTTAAAGATGGTATATAATGAAGGTATTAAAAGGAAGGGTTTTGCATGTCAAATTACCCATTTTATTGTTAGTGGCCGGCCATGTTGTTACTTGGTACAAAATATATGAATTTTATTTTAGCATTATCTATAATTAAATGACTTTAAAATATAGTATAATAATAATTAAAGGAAGGAAATGGGTGAAAAAAAACAAAGTCTTCATCCATGTTTCTTCCTAGCCGATTCTAAAGAAAGAAAAGAACAACCATTCAGCGATCTTGAACTCAAAAATAAGGTGAGTAATTCATGTTAATTCTTGAATTTTTAGTATACTTTGAGCTAGTTCTTAAGTTCTTTGGTTAACCCATGACAAAATTTTGAGTGTGGTAAGGTCTTAAACTTTCGGCCATAGTAGAATTTAAGGGGATAGATTGTTGTTTTCTTTGTGGTTAATTTAAGTGAACTAGTTAATACTTAAGTGTTAGTATTTATACATGAAATAGATGAATTTGAATTTGTTGAATTACTTAAACAAATTCGGCTTGGTAAATGATTTTTGAGAGTATTAACCTTGGATAATGCTAGACATAGATTTTGATTTTGATAGTGCTTATATGAGTATAATTAATTTAATTTTGATAATATAATGATAGCTTGAGATAAACAACATTCGGCTATGAATTTTTGAGTTAAATTGAAAATGGATGCTAGATGAGCTATGAGCAATTACTTAATAACGAAAAGAACATAAGCTTAATGCTAAAGTAGTATTCAACCTTGGAGAAAGTTAGATTAGTAGGAAAGTAAATTTTTAAGATGGTAAATTATGTGTTTGACTAAATAAAAGAAATTTTTGAAGAATGTATATGAACATGGTAAGCGTACTCGGCTTAGTGAGTAAATGAAATGAAGTTTGGAATTGATTTTTTTTTCTAAGAGTATGTATGACTAATTATATTCGACCACATAAATAATATAAGTACATGATGTTATATTACGATTATTGAGCTTATGTATGTGGGTACATGTACATATAATAATGTAATGACATTTGGTTTTGATAGTTGATTGATAAGCTATTACTTTAATTACATAAGCATTTGGTGAAAGTAGCATTTGGGTATGAACATATATTAGTTATGAAATCGGTAGGTTTAAGACTAATTGTGGTAATGATAATATATTATAAAATGAGTTGGATATTTGATTACCGAATGTGAATAATAAGTAAACACTATTGATCAAAATATTAAACATCTCTATTTATACTTATTTAGCTCAAGAGCAAGGGGGATCAAAGTTGGACAACGGAAAAGAGAAAGCTATAGAGTGGTCAATCCACAACCGTCCCAATATACCTAGGTAAGTTCGGATAGTTACATTTAGCGCATCTTGATAATGTCTTGATATGTGAATAATAACCGTACTATGCTTAATTGATTCTTTGATGTAGTTTTTTGACGAATAAATTATGCTTCAAACTTATAGCAAAACAATTATATAATTGGTGCATGGTATATCACCATTCGAATGAGTAAATAAACCAACTAAATTTTGAAACGCTATGTGAATTGAATTCATTGTAAATAAGTATGTATGGTGCTCATGGAAGGTTTATATCCAGACTTCATGTCCGCAGGCCATGTGCGGGAATTATAATCGGACTTATAGTCCGCAGGCTTTGTGCTGGCATTAGATATCCGGACTTCATGTCCGCAGGCCATGTGCGGGAATTATAACCGGACTTATAGTCCGCAGGCTTTGTGCTGGCATTAGATATCCGGACTTCATGTCCGCAGGCCATGTGCGGGAATTATAACCAGACTTATAGTCCGCAGGCTTTGTGCTGGCATTAGATATCCGGACTTCAGGTCCGCAGGCTATGTGCTGGAATTATATCCGGACTTCAGGTTCGCAGGCCATGTGCGGGAATTATAACCGGGCTAAAAGTCCCGAAGGCTTTGTGCTAGTGATTTGGACTCGAATTTTAACCTAGTAGGCCTAACGTCAGTGAGTCGAGTAAGGTTATGAATTAAGTGTTCGAGGTAACTGCCATTAGTTATGTATTATACAATATGAAGATCAGGTACGAATTTGATATGCCTAAGTGAACCAATCTCTATATTCAAGTGATTTTATCAAGGAATCAAATACGTATGTGTGTGAATAGATATATGTATAGATGATTATCGAATCTATGAATATGAAAATGACCATTTCAGACGATGTTTATTATTATATGACAGTTTATGACTAAATTGATTATATAAACCATATTGATGATCGAAACTCAGGTGGTAAATTCCTTGGTGTTGGCTCATATATATATATATGTACATATGTGTTTTCGGCAAGTGGTATAAAGTTGATCTTGAGTTTGGTATTTCGTAATATTGATTTACATGTCAAGTTTGTATCTGTTGATTTACTTAAGATTTACTAAGCATCAATATGCTTACTTTGTTGCCTTGATTATTTGTTTTATAGATCCTGTTCGTTAGCTATCGTCCTCGGGAGTTTTGAAGTCGAAGTCATCCACACTATCTAAGTCCTTTCGGTACTTTTGTAACTGAACTTGTTAATGGCATGTATAGGACTGACCTTTGTTGGTAATTAAGTATCTTTTGGTATTGTATTTTCGTATAGCCATGCGAAAATGGCTTGTTAAGTTATTATACTTATTTCATATAGTTAACGTGTATGTGTGGCTGATATTCAAGTGGTGTTTTAAATGTTTTTGATATGAATGAACTTAGAAATTATTCCATAAGTGTTAAATGAAACTTCGTGCTTGTTTTGTAATATTTCTTAATCCCCCGGCGACGGGTTCAGGTTAGGGATGTTACAGTGTTATCCATACTACTAAGACACACACCTGTGTCTCTGCCCGTGTGCTCAATTCTGAGCATTCTGTTTTGCAAAATTTAGGGTACAGGGGACACACGGCCTAAACACATGCCCGTGGGGCAAACCGTGTGTCACACATGTCCTAGACTCATGCCGGTGTGTCTACTTGTGTGGACAAAAATAAGGCTATTTACCAAGCCATTTTACCACTCTGTGATGCATACACCTACACAACACAACATAGCACCAATTCAAGCATTTACATACAACCAAATCAGCCACCATCAAGTCATCAACACATCATTCATATGCTACCATCTATCATACACAAACCTCACATAATTATCAACTCAAATCATGTAAACTCCCACATCCATAAAAGACATCATCATATAAATTGATTATACCAATAGTAGCTAATTTCAAATGGCCTTATACAAAATGAGCTTTTAACCAATATAAGCCAACACATTTGGCCAAATCAATTATGACACATAACAAAATGACCAAGTTCCCTATACATGCCATAACTCAAAATGTTGAAATTATTGGTACCAAAATATTTGTTGATAGTGTGAGTAGATCTCCGACGGTCTCCGATCCCTGAGCTAGCTTGGTGACACTATAAGACAAGGTAAAGGAAAGAGGAGTAAGCTTTATAGCTTAGTAAGTTCCTATGCAAATAATAAGCATCATAACCACACATTTAACATACAATTAGCATGATAAAAATTAACATGAATGATATCAAAATATTTAGTCTTAACTTACTCAATCATAACCTTACCAAGGGTTCATCACTTATCGAGCTCATTACGTATGAGTTTGACGTACATACCTGTACCAACTCATAACGTACCATAGTCTTTCACAACTTTGACATTCCTGTTGAACACTCAAAATATTCACGGATACTCAGAAATCTTGCACATAAGTGCCATACATGTAGCCAAAGCTACCTCACATCTCATAATACATATAGGCTCACTTTCAAGCTACTCACAGGCCTGTTCACACAAGCTATCAAGTATCCGTAACTCATGCTGGACTACCCAACCACTAGTAGGACATACGTGACCAGCACCCAGATCACATAAACACATGAGTTCCTAGTGACATGTCACTCGTATCCTATTTTATTCCTAAGGTTCAACCGGGATTTCTCGCTTGCTGAAACTTTGTCGAATGTGTCCCAAAGACTTAATCACAATTCATACAATATTAAAGCATTTAAAACATAAATATAACAATGAATTACTTACGTACGAACTTACCTCGGCACAAAAGTAGTAGAATTTGACCTAATAGTTAAACACTTTATTTTTCCCCCAATCTAGGTCCGAACCTCGTTTATCTTGATCTATAATAACAAATTTAACTTATTGAATACACACATTGTTCAATTCAATCCAAAAATCATATTATGACAAAATTACATTTTTGCCCCTAATGTTTCACATTTTTTAAATTTATTTTATAACTTTTACAAATATGTCCTTTTTGACATTTTTACCGAAAATCACTTAGCAAAAATTATTTTTCTAACATCAAACATGCATTTTCTACCATTAGCCATCAAAATACACACATTTCTAACATAGGTCAAACCCTAGACCTTAATCATACCTCAAATTAGTGCTAGAAATGGGCAGATTGAGCTACAACGACTTAAAAAATGTAAAGCGCATTAAAAACGGGGCTAGAACAGACTTACAATCGAGCTTGGAGGCTTAACAAACCCTAGCTATGTCTTCCTCTTGTAAATTTCGGCCAAGGGGTAGAAGATGAGCAAAAATTGGCTTTTAATTTGCTTATTAATTCATTTAATTACTAAATGACCAAAATGCCCTTTTTCTTAAAACACTAAAATTTCTCTTACTTCATGTCCATTACCATCTAAGGACCCTTAGTTTAAAATTTCATAGCAATTAGACACCTCTAGCTTCTAGAACTCAAGTTTTGCACTTTTTGTAATTTAGTCCTTTTTACTAAATTAAGTCCTCAAACGTTAAAATTTTTGAACGAAATTTTCACAGAATCATTCCAAAAAACTGTAGACCATAAAAAATATAAGAAAAATAATTTTTTTGTGTCAGATTTGTGGTCCCGAAACCACTGTTCCGACTAGGCCCAAAATTAGACTGTTACAAATGCTCTGTAACCATGTTTCGATGACAGATTCGGGTTAGGGGTGTTCATAATTCATTCAATTACGTGTAGAACAGGTTATTTGGTTAAAGATGAGCAAATGAGTCAGAGCTCTTATCCATTACAATAGTCAAATTTGTAAAACTGAAATTCACCTTATTTTTGTATCAACACAATTTGAAGATCTGGTATTCGACCGGACCATAACGTTAAAAGATATTTAGACAAAGATTAGGTGCAAAGTGGGGATCCAAAGAAGAATTTCAAACCTCAAATGTATATATCTTTTGTCATTAGAACCCGCTAAATATGCCATTTTTTTGTATTAATAAGAACAACAATCTAAAGCAGGTGATCGAATCTCATTGCTCTAGTGGGAATGTTATACTAGAGTTGTATGCCAACTTCATCGAGGAGGACGAAGGCTGCCCAAGCTTGATTACACCATGTCCACCAAATCCCACGCTAGATCAATAAGTTGAAAGTCCCACCCCACAGTTGTACAGTGGATTCATATCATTACTGCAAAGCTCATACCAAGACCCACTAAAATCGTCATCAATAGCGAGACATTCATCGTTTTCGCCTCTCGATTACTAGGGTGGGGGACAGCCAGGGGTATTTGCTCATCGAGCATACGACACACTCGCATGACATTCTGCTAGTGCCTTTGATTTTAACTTTGGAATACCGATGTTCAACACCAATAACACTCAGACGAGCCGCCACCAAGTTATTAGGGTGGGTCAAATAGAAGTGATTTTGGGATTGACATAAGATTTACAAGAACGGGTGATCTACTCTCGACAACCTCGACCTGCAAGGGCACATCCAACCTTGGACTTGCAACTGGGGTTCATAGTGAATAGGGAGAACAGAATGAAGAAGTAGATAACTACCTAATAGAGGACACGAGACCCAATGGTGCAAAACTTACGGTAATTTTAGAACTAGATCACATTCCTACTAAACCAGAAAATGGTGGATCTGACGGTGAAGCTACAGATATTGCTCGATTGGATGACTCAGGTTTCATAGCGTACCAACCCCCACCCCACATGCAAACTCTTAATCTTGTTACTGAGAGGGGTTTAGAATATCCAAACCTTCCTCATAGAAGACTAGGGCATGCATCTTCGTCAACAAATTTCGACCATTTATAGGTTGGAATGGAGTTTGACACCAAATATTCTTTTGTAGATGTTGTCAAGCGGTATAGCATACAACTTGGCATCAACTTCACCATTACATGCTCCCAATCAAAGAAATATGAGGCGAAATACACAATGCGTGGCACAGGATGTTCATGGAAAATCATGGCATCTATGAGGAAGAAGTCATCATTCTGGACGATCAAAAAGTTTACCGCGTCATATACATGTGTTGTAGCTAGTATGTATCATGGTTAACAACATCGAATCGAATTTTGACCTTTTTTTCTAACATTCTACTATGTATAGTGACTTAATTTTTTTTGTTTTTCAGGCATGTCGAATGATTATTTAAAATTGGATTCATATATGATATCTAAATTTATATTACCAATGGTCAAAGAAAGTCCTAGGATTTCGGTCCCTATTTTTATTACACGTATCCATAGCAAGTTCGATTACACCGTGTCCTATCACAAGGTATGGTTGGCAAAGCAGAAGGTATTGGAGAAAATGCACAGTGGGTGGGAGAAATCCTACAATAAATTATGGCAATGGTGTCAGGTATTGAAGCGGTACATACGAAGTTCTATAACCAAGCTGCAAACAGAGCTTGCATATTACGGCGATCACTTGGCCCCTACAAAAAGAGTTTTCCAGAATTTTTTCTAGACTTTCAAGTAATGCATAACTACATTTCAGTACTATAAGCCAATTTTCCAAATTGGCGGCACATTCCTATATGGGAGATACGGCCATAAGTTGTTAATAGATTTGCACAGGATGGTAATGAAGAATCCAGTCAATAGATTTTGCAATAACTCTGAAAGAATCTGGTGATGATTGGGATATCTTCTTAACTAACTTGAGAAGACATGTTGAGTCACAGCCCGATGTGTGCATCATTTTTAATAGGGGCATCAGGATACAGGCTGCATTCAAATGACGTTCAAGCCTATGGAATCATGCGCACCATCGGTATTGTTTGTGTCACATAGGGTCTAACTACATGGGTCGATACCATAAGGATGTGAAGCATAAACATGTCATTAACATGGGTACGTTGTGAATAGAATTGGTTTCCTATAAAACAATTTAACATATACATTTTGGGTTTCTTTTCTTGATTGTATTGTTGATTCTCATTGACAGGGTACAAGCTCATCCATCATCAATTCCATGAAATGTTGGAGAGACTATAGGTTGTAAATCAATTGGGTGCGTGTTACCTTAATGGAATAACGAAGGAGTAGTGGCGCAGTGGTATGACGGTGGACTAAGATATGGGCAAATGACCTCAAACCTAGTGGAATGCATTGATTTTTTACTGAAGAGGATGCGTCATTTGCTAGTAACCTTACTGTTCATGTAACACTTCTTACCCGTATTCAACGTCGAAAGAGGGTATGAGGCATTACCGGACTTACAACACAAACAAACGTACAATTCCAAGTCATAAATTTCCATTCAAATTAAAAACATTTGAATTCAAATATTAAGTCCCTAATACGAGCCTACGAGACCTGAAATTTACTTTGGAAGTGGCTCGGGACTAAACTGAGCACTTAGGAAATTTTCACAAAACTTAGAAAATTTTTGTTATGAACAGGGGTCACACACCCGTGAAGTTTGGGACACGCCCGTGTGGTTTGGGACACGCCCGTGTGGTCACACATGCTCGTGTCCCTAACCCATGTAACTGTCTGTTTTGCAATGCATGAACAAATTGAAGTCACACGACCGTGTGCTAGGCCATGTAGGTAATTTAATTTTCATAAAATAGGTGCAAACTTCACACGCTCGGGACACACACCCGCGTCTGAGGCCGTGTCCCTCACACAGCTAAGACACACGCCCGTGTCTCTGCCTGTGTGCTCAATTCTAAGCAACTGTTTCTAAAAATTTTAGATGCAGGTGACACACGGCCGGAACACATGCCCATGGGGCAGACCGTGTGTCACACATAGCCTAGACACATGACCGTGTGTCTACCTGTGTGAACAAAATAAAGGCCATTTACCAAGCCATTTGTCACCTTATTTACACCTACACATGCACAAGTTCAAGGCATAATTCATAACATACTTGGACAACCAATACACCTACACACAAGGCCAATTCCTGTCATTTGATTATCTCCTATAACATACTTACAACACTATATTCTACCAATCCAAATCAAACTAAACTTACATCCACAATTACCCACACATACTTTTATCATGCATAATTCTTCACAAATTTTGTAGCATACCAATGAGCCAACTTCAACCATTCAACAACACTCCATTAAGCAACATCCAACCATTTATCAAGCATTTATAAACCATACCACACAAAACATTGTTGCACATGCATGCATGCATATATATATATAAGCTTACAATTAATTCAACCAAAATAAGCCAAGTTACATGGCCAAACACCACATCAAGCCCTTGACAATTACAAGCCAATACATTTGGCCAAATTCTTAATAAAACATATAAAAAAATAACCAAGTCCCTGTACATGCCATATACTCAAAATGCTAAATTTCATCAATACCCAAAATGGTAGTTTTGATAGTGTGAGGCGAATCTCCGATGATCCCCAATCCGAGCTAGCTTGGTGGCACTTTAAAACATGAAAAATAAATGGAGTAAGGTATATAGCTTAGTAAGATCGCATGTAAGAAATAAGCAAAACTTACCATACATTCAACATTCCATTAATTTAATATAACACAATGTGATTTACCATAACATCATAATCATAAATCATTCCATCACAACTTACCTCAGATTCATCATTTCATGAATTTAATAAACATAAGCTTTATGTGCATACCTGTGCCATCACGAAATGAACTTACACGTATTCTCATCTTTGACATACCTGTGAACCACTCGGAATAATAATGTCGGATACTCGAGAATTTTGCACACTAAGTGCCGCATAGGTAGCCAATGCTACTTAAGTCTCATATCTCATATTTGCTCACTCTCGAGCTATCGACGGGCCTGCTCACACAAGCTATCAGTCCAGACGTAACTATACAGTGCTGCTCATACAAGCTGTCGAGTAATCGCAACATATGCCGGTATACTCAGCCACCAATAGGCCGTACAGGACCAGAACCTGGATCACATAATCACATAACACATGGTAACCCTAGTGACGTGTCACTTGTATTCTAATCTATTCCTAATGTTCAAACGAGATTTTTTACATGTCGAATCATCGTCAAACTCGTTCATAGAATTAAAATCGTCCATATAGTTAATCATACAGTTCATGCAATATTAAAGCATTTAAGAAAATTATACTAAAGATTATTTAACATACGAACTTACCTTGGTTACAAAAATGGCTATTAGTTCGATTTAGTCCACAACCTTGTTCTTTCCTCGGTCAAAACTCAAACTTTGTTTTTCTTGATCAATAATATCAAATTTAACTTATTTAATCATCACATTATTCAATTCAGCCCAAAAACACACTATGGAAAATAATACATTTTTGCCCCTTGTAACAGCCTAATTTTGGGCCTTGTCGGAAAGTGGTTTCGGGACCACAAATTTGACAAGAAAAAAATTATTTTTATTATATTTTTATGGTCCAAAACATTATGGAATGATTTCGTGAAAATCTCGTTCAAAAATTTCGATGTTTGGTCACTCAATTTAGTCAAAAGGACAAAACTGTAAAAAGTGCAAAAGTTGAGTTCTAAATTGTTATGAAATTTTAAATTGGAGGTCCTTAAATGGTAATTAGACCATTTCTTAAGTTTTGGACAAAAATAGACATGGTTAGGTATGTTTTAAATTGTTTTTCATTAAGGGTATTTTAGTAATTTGGCTAATAAAGCCAAAATAACATGAAAAAAGATGTCGTCTTCTTCATTTTTCAGGCCATGGCCGAATTTTGCAAGGGGAGACCATAGCTATGGTTTTCCATGCTTTGCAAGCTCCATAGTAAGTCAGTTCTAGCCCCGTTTTTAATAATTTTTACGTTTTTGAAGTCGTTATCACTCGATCTATCTATTTCTACCAATATTTTGAGATATGGTTGAAGTCTAGGTTTTTGAAACATGGTAAATATGTGTGTATTTTGATGTTTAATGGTAGATTATGCAAGTTTATGGTTAGAGAAACGACTTTTACTAAGTGATTTTCCGTGGAAATGCTAAAAAGGACTAATTTGTAAAAGTTATAAAACTTGTCATAAAAGTATGATTTAGTGGAAATTGTGGGCTGCTATTGTTATTAAAATGGTTCGAATAGGCTTAAAGTATAAAGAAATTGAATGAAAATCAATTTACGAGCGTAGGACAAAAGTGTAAATATGTGAAAGTTTAGGGGCAAAAATGTAATTTTTCCATAATATGATTTTTGGGTCACAATGATAATTTGACTAATAAGTGAGCTTAATTTGATATTATAGATCAAGAAAAATGAGATTTGGGCCTAGAACAAGGAAAAACGTGAAATTAAAGGTTAGGCTCCTTTTTGCCATTTTGGTGTCGAGGTAAGTTCATTTCCAAATAATGCAACATGTACTGTACTTTAAATGCCTTAATATTGCAATGAATGGTAAGTGTATACATATTTAGTATGATGTTGTATTATGTGTTTATTGCCTAAATTTTATCATGAATTATGCATTGATTATTCCATGAATAAGTAATTGGTACTATGGGTATTAAAATCAATGTTATGAACAAGTTCGACAGGAATGTGGTATCAAAGAATCCTATTTGAACATTAGGAATAGTTTAAGATACATGTGATATGTCACTAGGAATTATGTGATCTGAACTCATTGAGTTGTGGTCTGAGTTCATGATATATGTGACATCTAAACTCATTGAGTTGTGGTTTGAGTTCGTGATATATATGACACATGTTTTGGCGTCCGAGTACTGGTCTCGTATATTCTACTGGTGGCAAGGTAGTCTAGCATGTGTTGCGGATACCTGACAGCCTACATGCGTAGACCAGTGAGTAGCTCAAAAGCAAGCAACATGTGATGTAAGGTAGCATTGGCTACATATGAGGCACTTAGGTGCGAGATTCTGATGTATTCGATAGTATTCCGAGTGTTCAGCGGGTAAATCAGTGAGTTATTTGACAAGTAAGTGAAAGATGAGGAAATATGAGAATGTGTTACGAGTTAATACAGGTATGTACTTATAAATCATGAGTAAAGGATTCGGTATACTATGAAAATATGGTAAGAATGCATACGAGAAAGTATATGACTATATTACGTGAGGTACAGGTATGTACCCAAACAAGTTATGCTTGTGAAACATTGATAACCTTGTAACAAATGATCTACATTTATGAAGAATGGATGTATGATAAGATTTGATAATAATCATGTGATAGGCATATGAGCTTAATCGAATTGTGAAGTAGTACGATGTATATACTTAAGCTGTGATTCAATAGATGTGTGAAAGATTGTTAAGCTATAAGTGGAAATTATGATTTCTCGTAGATGATGTGTATGCTGTTAAAAGAGTTGAAATAACTTGTTAAATAATGTGATTTGCTATAATGAGCAGATCATGGTTGTTAACCTAATGCCAAGACATGTAACTAATGTTAGTAAGATAAAGAGCAAGCATTATGAATGAGTAAGTGGTAATCATGAGATTTAATGCAAATTGTATTAATAACATTTTTATGAATGGGTAAAATAAATGAATGTTAATAGTTGTTTATTATTTGCATATGAACTTACTAAGCTTTGAAGCTTACTCCCTTTCCTTTCCCATCTCTTATAGGTTAAATTAGCTAGATCGGGTTGGAGACCGCCAAAGATGCCATCAAACTATCAAACTATCATTTGGGTATAAGTGAACACAAGTCTTTTAAATTTATGGCATGTGGAGGGACTTTGTCTATTGGTTAATTATGTCATTATTAATTTGGCCAAGTGTGTTGGCTTATAATGATTTAGTGATTCATCTAGTATATGGCCATGAGATATGGCTCTTATTGTGTATTGGGTTGTAAACCTGTTCATATATGCATGCATGTGCCTATGCAAATGTGTTGTGACTATGGATGTTTGATGATGGAAGTGTGAATGAATGGCATGATGGCATCAGAGACATGAGTATGTTAAATAGAAGTAAACTACAACTCGTAGTGCATGCAAATTTATAAGTTTGGCTTGACAAAGTATGAAGTCTTATACATGTATTAGTAAAGATGAAATGATCATGAGCATGTTTTGTTTGTATATGTTTAAGTTCTTGATTATGCCATGTCAATTGCCTTTGAAGTCATGTATGCGTTTGAGTGCTTAAGGGTGGCAATTGGCTTGGAAAATAGCCTAGAAATTGTCCACACGGTTTGCCACACAGGTGTGTGTCTAGGCCATGTGTGACGCACGGTCTGTCCCATGGGCATGTGATCCAGCCGTGTGTCCCTTGTACGCTAATAAATGCAAAACAGAATGCTTAGTAACGGGTAGAGACACGACCATGCTTCTCAGCCATGTGGACAACATGGCCTAAGCACACGGGCGTGTGACTTGGCTGTGTGACCTTATTTGGTTGATGACGTCGTAGTCAGAGAGTTACACCTGCTAAGGACATGGGTGTGTGTGCCCACATGGCCTACCCACACGGGCGTGTGACTCCTCAAAACATGAAAATTTCCTAAGCGTTGTAAAAGTTCTGAAAGTTTTCAGTTTAGTCCCGAACCATCACCAATGTATGTTTTGGGCCTCGTAGGCCCGTATAAGGGACGTTATGCATGTATATGAATGGTTTTAAAATTGAATGAAATTTTATGGGTCAGTTTTGTATGAATGATTATGTTTAAGTCCAGTAATGCCTCAAATCCTATCCCAGCGTCGGATACGGGTAAGGGGTGTTACACCCTTAAACTTTTGACATTTTACATTTTATTCCCGAGGCTCGTAAAATGATTTTCATCCAATTTCTTCATTACCCAAGCCTATTTGAATCTTATTCATGCTCATGACAGCCCACATTTTCCATTTATTCACATTTTACCACACATTTTACACCATTTTTCAATTAGGTCCCTTTTTGACATTTTCATCAAAAATTACCTTGTAAATGTTGTTTAACTAACAACAAACATGCATTTTCTACCATTAAACATAAAATACATACACATCCAACATGGATAAAATTTTATACTTTGATTTTCTTTCAAATTAGTCCTCGAAATAACTAAATCAAGTTACAACATTCACAAAAACGTAAAAATCATTAAAAACGGGACAAAGGCGGACTTACAATCGAGCTTGGAAGCTTGGCCAAACCCCAGCTCTCTCCTAATTTTCTACTAAGGGACTAATTTGATGAAGATGAACATCTTTTATTAGTTAATTTTGCCTTCATTTACTAGATTACCAAAATGCCCTTCATTTCAACTTAGAAAATTTTCCCTAACCATATCCATTTTTGTCCATACTAAAGTATAATGGTCTAATTACCATTTAAAGACCTCAAATTTAGAATTTCATAACAATTAGACAGCTTTAACTTCTAGAATTCAAGTTTTGCACCTATTGCAATTTAGTCCTCCTAGACAAATTGAGCACTCAATCGATAAAATTTCTTAACGAAATTTTCATACAATCATTCTATCATGTTGTAGATCTTAAAGAAATAATAAAATGAATATTTCTAGTTCGAATTTGTGGTCTCAAAACTACTGTTCGATTTGACCCAGAAATGGGCTGTTACAACTCTCCCCCCTTTAGGGATTTTTGTCCCCGAAAATCTTACCAGAAAAGAGGTTTGGGTCCTGTTTTCTCATAGCTTCCTTAGGTTCCAACGTAGCCTCTTCGACCCCATGTCTTTGCCACAAGACTTTCACTAGGGCTATGCTTTTATTTCTCAACTGTTTAACCTCTCGAGCTAATACTTTGATCGATTCTTCACCATATGTCATGTCGGGTTGAGTCTCAACTTCTGTCAGTGA
Organism: Gossypium anomalum; assembly: GCA_025698475.1. Lineage (NCBI taxonomy): Eukaryota > Viridiplantae > Streptophyta > Magnoliopsida > Malvales > Malvaceae > Gossypium > Gossypium anomalum. Next base: position 51,524,935 of record CM046963.1, read on the forward strand.
AATTATGTGCGAAGGATCTGATCGATAATGGCGCAACATCAATACATGAAACACATTGTGGATCCTTTCTAACTCTGTTGGTAGAGCTAACAGATATGCCACCGGCCCTATTCTTTCAATAACCTCATACGAACTAATAAAATGAGGACTCAACTTGCCTTTCTGACCAAATCTAAGAATTTTCTTCCACGGAGACACTTTCAGACATACTTTATCACCAACTTGGAATTCAATTTCCTTTTGTTTCAAATCTGCATACGATTTTTGTCTATCCAAAGCTGCTTTCAAACAATCACGAATTACATTCACTTTTTCTTCTATTTCTCTAACCAAATCAATCCCGTGAATCTATCTCTCACTGAGTTCAGTCCAATATAATGAAGTTCGACACTTGCAGCCATAAAATGCCTCATACGGTGCCATCTTTACACTCGACTAAAAACTGTTGTTATAAGCAAATTCGACTAAGGGTAGATATTTTTCCCAGCTACCTTCGAACTCTAAAACATAACAGTGAAGCATATCTTCGAGAATCTGAATCGTTCTTTTAGATTGATTGTCGGTCTGCAGATGAAATGCAGTACTAAAATTTAACTTTGTGCCCAAAGCCTCTTGCAACTTCTTCCAAAATCGCGACGTGAACCTTAGATCTCTATCCGAAATAATAAAAGTAGGCACCCCGTGCAATCTAACAACCTCAGCAATGTATAATTCAGCTAGTTTATCAAGTGAATAATCTGTACGTACCGGAATAAAATGAGCCGGTTTCATCAATCTATCAACGATGACCCAAATAGCATCTTTCTTCTTCTGAGTCAGGGGTAATCCAGTGACGAAATCCATCGTAATCTCGTCCCATTTCCACTCAGGAATCATCATAGGCTAAAGTAAACCTAGAGGTATTTGATATTTGGCCTTTACTCGTTAACAAATTAAACATCTCAATATGAATTCAGAAATATCTCATTTCATGCTCGACCACCAATACAATTTCTTCAAATCATTATACATCTTTGTACTTCCTGGATGAACAGACAGACAACCACTGTGTACCTCGTGAAGAATTTTTTGAATAAGCTCGGTATTTCTTAGTACACAAATCCTACCTCAGAATATCAAACAATCATCGGTCCCAATTTGATATTCTAAATCACTAATCGATTCGCACTGAACTCTTTTAGCTTGAAGTTTTTCGTCACATTTTTTAGCTTCACAAATTTGTTGAAGAAATACTGGTCTAGCTTTTAACTTAGCTAGAATCGAACCATCATCAGATAAAGTTAGTCGCGTATTCATTGCTCTCAAAGCAAACAAAGATTTCCTACTTAAAGCATCGGTGACTATATTCGCCTTTCCCGGATGATAATCAATTACCAACTCATAATCTTTTAATAGCTCAAGCCACCTCCGTTGTCGCAGATTCAAGTCCTTTCGAGTCATCAAGTACTTTAACCTCTTATGATCGGTAAAGATGTGGCACTTTTCACCGAATAAATGGTGTCGCCAAATTTTTAAAGCAAACACAATGGCAGCCAATTCCAAGTAGTGCGTCGAATAGTTCTTCTCATGTGGTTTCAACTATCTCGAGGCGTAAGCTGTCACTTTGCCCTCTTGCATCAACACACAACCAAGACCTTTCAGTGACGCGTCACTGTAAATCACAAACTCTTTTCCCGATACAGGTTGCACTAACACCGGTGCCTCAATCAACAACATTTTCAACTATTTAAAACTCTTTTGACATTTCTCAGACCACTCGAATTTCACATCCTTTCGTAGCAATTTGTTCATGGGTGTAGAAATCATCAAAAATTCCTTAAAAAAGCTTCAACAATAACCAGCTAAGCCCAAAAATCTTCTAACTTTAGGTACATTCCTCTATGGTTTCCAATCAACAACTGCCAAACTCTTACTCGGATCAACCTGTATATCTTCTGCCGATACAATATGTCCCAGAAATCCAACTTCTAGGATCCAAAACTAACTTTTTCTGAACTTAGCAAACAATTTCTTATCTCTCAAAGTATGTAATAAATTCTTAAATGTTCGGCATACTCAAACTCATTTCAGGAATAAATCAAAATGTCATCAATAAATACAACCACAAACTTATCTAAATACGATCGAAAAATTCAATTCATCGAGTCTATAAAAATGGCAGGAGCATTAATTAATCCAAAAGGCATAACAAGAAATTCATAATGCCCATACCTCATTGTGAACGTGGTCTTCGGCACATCCAAGTCTTTAACTCTCAACTAATAATAGCCGGATCTCAAATCTATTTTCGAGAACACTGTTACCCCTTTAAACTGGTCAAACAAATCATCAATCCTTGGTAAAGGATACTTTTTCTTTATCATAACCTTGTTAAGTTGACGATAATCAATACAAAGTCTCATGTATCCATCTTTCTTCTTAACGAATAACACTAGTACACCCTAGGGAGAAAAACTCGGTCTCGCAAAACCCTTATTTGTCAACTCTTGCCATATTTAAAGCAAGCTTGGTTATTCATCCTACATTTACCGAGATGTCATCTACCACAGTGCTGACATTCAGATCTATAAGACCTAGCAACACTCGCTATTAATGTAGTTTGGGCCTTAAAACCCAAATACTGCTTCCCACGATCTCTATTGGGATACCCAGCTAAAGCATTTGGTTGAGTATACAAATCCCTCAATTTCTTTGACGAACACTAAAATGGCTTATTTATCAGTCTTTTTCTTGTGTCTCTAGCCTCAAACTCAGGTTTTCTCTTTTCTTTGCTCAGCTCTTCGGCTTTGCAAGCTCGTTCGACTAGCACAACAAATTCTTTCAGTTCTAAAGTCCCAACTAACAATCTAATATCCTCGTTCAACCAATCTTCGAATCTCTTACACATGATAGCTTCTGTTGATACACATTCCCAAGCATACTTACTGAGTCTAACAAACTCTCGCTCGTATTCAGTCACAGTCATACGACCTTGTTTCAGCTTTAAGAACTCCTTGCGTTTCTCGTCAATGAACCGTTGACTGATATACTTCTTTTTGAACTCGTCTTGGAAGAAATCCCAAGTAACTCTTTCCCTCAGTACCACAGATATAAGATTATTCCACTACCGATATGTCGAGTCTCTCAGAAGTGATATAGCACATTTCAAACACTCCTTCGGTCTGCAAGAAAGCTCATCAAATACCTTGATAGAGTTCTCCAGCCAAAACTCTGCTCTCTCGGGATCATTATCAATATTGGCTCTAAATTCTTCAGCCCCTTGTTTTCGAATCATATCAACTGGAGGCTTATTTAGTCTTAACAATTTCACACCTAGGGGAGCTACGGGAACCGGTTAGGGGTTAGGTGGGGGTGGAGATGTTGGTCAACCAGATTTGTTCGAACAAACTTGGCAAACCACTCATTCATCCTTTAGAAGAAGGTTTCCCTAGCCTCTCCTCCTTGACTAATCGTGACTGGTCTACTTTCAGATGGTGCTGTCCCTTGGGTGGGAGTCGACGCATTACTTTCAACATCATCAGCTAACTCTCGGTTGGGATCCATTTACTAGATGAAAACACAATTTAAATTGTTAGGTGTAACACCCTGACCTAGGGCCTAATCAAAATAATGGTTTCAAGACCACAAATCTGAAGTAAAAATAATTATTTTATGATTCTTATGAGGTCTATGATATGATTGCATGCTTGTGTGAAAATTTTATGAAGAAATTCTATAGATAAAGTGTCCAATTTGACATTTAGGACTAAATTGAAAATGTTGCAAAATGTGAGTTCTAGAAGCTTTAATCATGAAATTGCCATGGATTATTAATTAGAGGTCCTTAAATAGAAATTTTCCTAATTTCTATAATTATGGACAAAAATGGGCATGAATAGGAAAAATTTGAAAGAAGGGCCTTAAGGGTTGTCATTTGGTTAATAAAAGAATGAAAAGGGAAAAATAAGTCAAAATTGATGTCCATCTTCTTCATGTGTGCCAAAAATTCTAAGGGTTCCATAGCTAGGGTTTCTTCAACTTTCAAGCTCAATAGTAAGTGCATCCTAGCCCCGTTTTTAATGCTCTTTATATTTTTTAAACCCTCATAATCTGATTTACCTATTTCTAGCCATATTTTGAAGTAGGGTTCATGTTTGAAATTTGACCCATGTATGACGTGCATGTATTTTGATGTTTCATGGTAGACTATGGAAGTTTGATATGTGTTTAACATCTTTACCAAGTGATTTCTAGTGAAAATGGCTAAAAAGGACTTATTTGTAAAGTTTGTAAAATGAGTAGTAAGATGTATGATTTAATGAGAAATGTGGACTGCTATAAGCATGTTATAAGTTCAACTAGGCTTGGGTAACAAAAAAATGAACACATTTCATTTTACGAGCCTAGGGGCTAATTTGTAAAATGTAAAAGTTTGAGGGCAAAATTATAATTTTTGCAAAGTATGATTTATGGATTGATTTGAACAATGTGATAATTAAATAAGTGAAATTTTCTATTATAGATCAAGAATAACGGAGTCTAGAACTAAATCGAGGAAAAAACAAGGTTGTGGACTAAATCGAATAGTTAGCCATATTTTGGTATTGAGGTAAGTTCGTGTGTAAATAATACAACATTACTTATTATGTTTTTAATGCTTTAATATTGCATGAATTGTGTAATTGTCTTTTTGGATTTAATTAATGATGACTCAATGACGATTCGATGAAGTTTGATATTTTGAAACCCCGGTTGAACCTTAGGAATAGTTAGGATACAAATGTCATGACATTAGGGTTATGTGCGATCCCATGTAAGACCATGTCTGGGACATGGCTTTGGCATCGATATGTAATTTTGTGTAAGACCATAGATGGACTATCAACATCGATATGTGATCCCATGTAAGACCATAACTGGACTATCGATATCGATATGTGATCCCATGTAAGACCATGTCTGGGACATGGCATTGGCATCGATATATGATCCCATGTAAGACCATATCCGGGATATGGCATTGGCATCCTGCCACGTGTATGAGAGTTTTCGAGTACCTTAGTATTCCAAGTGGTTCAATGGGTAATCCAACGACTATGTCAAAGAGATGACAAGGTATGATCATGTTGAAAGGATACAAGTACGTACATAAAGCTCATAAACATTGAGATTATGAATCAATGAGACCTCGAAGGAAGTGAATGAATGAATTATGATAATGATTTTTATTCTACATTATGTAAATGGCATAACTTAAAAAGTACCTATGATACGTAATGACAATGTGATAAATATTATTGTTTTATGTGTATAATAATGCATGGTTAATGTTGTTAATTATTTACATGCAAACTTACTAAGCTTTATGCTTACTCCCTATTCTTTTCCATTTTCTTATAGTATCGCCAAGCTAGCTCGAGTATCGAAGGATGTCGGAGCTCGATTCACACTCTCAAACTAATCTTTTGGGTATAGTAAAATTCAAGTATTTTAAGTATGGCATGTATAAGGACTTGGAATTTTTATTATATGTCATATTTGTGTAGCCAAATGTGTTGGCTTATAATGATTTAATGATTCATTTTGTATATGGCCATGTGATATGGCCCATATTAATTATGGGGATGTATTCCTATTCATACATGCATACATGTGCTATGGTCACTTATGTTGTGGTTAAATTCATTTGGCATGGATGAATTGTGGATATGATCATGGATGTTTGATGATGGGAAATGTGAGTAAATGGCATAATAACAACTAAGGCATGAATGTATGAAATGGAAGTAATTTGATGTTTCATATTGCATGTGATTTGGTAAGCTTGGTATAAATAAAATATGGAGTCTTAAGCAGGTATAAATTGATAAGAATTTGATATGCGTGAGCCATGTTTGTGAATATGTAAGTGCTCATTTATGCTATGTAGGATGTCATTGGTGTAAGTGTGCATGTGTTATTAAGGGTGACAAAAGGCTTGGAAAATAGCCTCAAAGCTGTCCACATGGGTAGGCACACGGACGTGTGTCTAGACCGTGTGTCTGCCCCATGGACGTGTGATCCGGCCGTGTGTCCCCTGCACCCTAATTAGGTAAAACAGAATGCCCAGTAGTAAATACACGGGCAAAGACACAGCCATGTGTCTCAGCCGTGTGAAGGACCGTGTGAAGTCTGCACCTGAGTTTTGGAATTTAATTCGCCACACGACCTAAGCACACGGGCGCGTGACTTGGCTGTGTGACCTTATTTGGGGTATGACGTCATAAACAGAGAGTTACATGGACTGAGGACACGGACGTGTCCCAACCCACACGGGCGTGTGTGACCACACAGCCTACCCACATGGGCGTGTGACCTTGCAAAACAAGAAAATTTTTTAAGTGTCACAGAAGTTCCGAAAGTTCTCGGTTTAGTCCCGAACCACACCCAATGTACGTTTTATGCCTCGTGGGCCCATATAAGGGACGAGATGCATGTTTATCAATGGTTTTAAATTGAATGAAATTTTATGGTCCAATTTTGTATGAATGTTTATGTTTGAATCCAGTAACGCCTTGGACCCTGTCCCGGTGTCAGATACGAGTAAGGGGTGTTATATTAGGAGTCGTCACACTATTACAATTTATATATGGCATGTATAGCTAGACTCTCACACGCGCTAGGTTAGTTTGAGAATCGACTAAACCATAGCTCTGATACCACTAAATGTAACACCCCTTAACTGTATTCAACGCCAAAACAGGGTACGAGGCATTACAAAACTTACAACACAAACAAACGTACAATTCCAAGTCATAAATTTACATCCAAATTAAAAACATTTGTATTCAAATATTAAGTCCTTAATACGAGCATACGAGTCCCAAAACATGCTTTGGAAGTGGTTCGGGACTAAACCGAGCACTTAGGAAAATTTTAAAAAACTTAAAAAAAAATTCTATGAACCCACGCCCGTGTGGTTTGGGACACGCCCGTGTGGGCAGGCCGTGTGGTCACACACGCCCATGTCTCTAACCCATTTAACTCTCTGTTTTGCAATGCATGAACAAATTGAAGTCACATGGCCAAGTCACACGCCCGTGTAATAGGCCATGTGAAAATTTTAATTTTCATAAAATAGGTCCAGACTTCACACGCCCGTGTCTGTGTCTGAGGTCGTGTCTCTCACACAGCTGAGACAATGCCCGTGTCTTTACTCATGTGCTCAATTTTGAGCATTTTTTTCTAAAATATTAGGTGCAGGGGACACACGATCGAAACACATGCCAATGGGACAGACCGTGTGTCACACACAGCCAACACACATACCCGTGTGGACAAAATAAAGGCCATTTACCAAGCCATTTGTCACCCTTATTTACACCTACACATGCACAAGTTCAAGGCATAGTTCATAACATACTTGGACAACCAATACATCCACACAAAATGCCAATTCATGTCATTTCATTATCACCCATAACATACTTACAACATCATATTCTATCAATCCAAATCAAACTAAACTCACATCCACAATTACCCACACATACTTTTATCACGCATAATTTTTCATAAATTTCATAGCATACCAATGACCCAACTTCAACCATTCAACAACACTCTATTAAGCCACATCCAACCATTTATCAAGCATTTATAAACCACATCACACAAAATATTGTTGCACATGCATGCATATTTAGATATATATATATATATATATATATAAGCTTACAATCAACTTAACCAAAATAAGCCAAGTTACATGGCCAAACACCACATCAAGCCCTTGACAATTACAAGCCAATACATTTGGCCAAATTCTTAATGACACATATAACAAAATAACCAAGTCCCTATACATGCATTATACTCAAAATGCTAAATTTCATCAATACCCAAAATGATAGTTTTGATAGTGTGAGGCAAATCTCCGACGATCCCCAATCCGAGCTAGCTTGGCGATACTATAAAATATGGAAAATAAACGTAGTAAGCTATATAGCTTATTAAGATCGTATGTAAGAAATAAGCAAAACTTACCATATATTCAACATTGAATTTATTTAATATAACACAATGTAATTTACCATAACATCATAATCATAAATCATTCCATCACAACTTACCTTAGATTCATCATTTCACAAATTTAATAAACATAAGCTTTATGTACATACCTGTGCCATCACGAAATTATCTTGTAACACCCCTTACCCATGTCCAATGCTGGGATAGGATACGAGGCATTACCAGACTTAACGCAAGCAAACATACAAAATCGGGCCATAAAATTTCATTTCAATCAAATCCATTCACACATATACAAATTGTCCCTTATATGGGCCTACGAGGCCCAAAACATACATTGGAAGTAGTTCAGGACTAATTCGAGAACTTTAGAAAACTTTGGGAAAACTCAGGAAAATTTTCATGAAACAGGGTCACACGTCCGTGTGGGGAGGCCGTATGGTCACACACGCCCGTGTCCTTAGCCCATGTAACTCTCTGTTTATGACGATCTCAATGTCCATAACACCAAATCACTTACTCATGGAGCAATCAAAGAATAACTCATGATAGCATTAAAGAATTTGAATTCACATAATACTTGTAACACCCCTAACCCATAACCATCGCCGGAATAGGTTAAGAGGCATTACTTAACCCGTAACACAATTTAGAATAATCGAATACCAAATATGAATTCATTACAGTAAATTTCATTCATTCACATTCATTAAGAACATAAAATCAAGCATATGATACTTAAACGTGCATTCGGGACTAAATTGATAACATATAAAACTTATAAAAATTTTCAACTTTTCAAAGGTCACACGGCCATGTGAACAGGCCGTGTGCCTCAAATGGCCTTAGACACACCCATGTGTCTAAGTTGTGGCAAAACAGGGCATACATAGTGACTTGTCCACACGGCCACCAGACACGCTTGTGTGCCTTGGCCGTGGTCGAGTCTTATTTAGGCCACACGGCTAGCCACACGCATGTGTGCCTTGGCCGTGCTCGACTCTGACTTACAATTGTAGCATACCCCAGGGGACACACAGTCATGCAATGTGACCGTGTGTCACACACAACTGAGACACACGCCCTTGCCTCTCCCCGTGTGGACAAAAATAGGCCATTTGAATAGCCAATTTGCCACACCAAATTGGGTCAACCTACAAGCAAAGAAACAAGGATATTTGCACAACCAATTCAGCCAAATTCCACACCAAAACATAAGCTATTCATCTCATATAATAGTCACCCAAATCCATACTCATAAGCCTTACTAATCTTTGTAGAAACATATATCAAAAGCATATCAAAGAATTTCTTTCCATACATCATTCAATCTCATGTCAAAACTCACCATAACTTACCAATACTTACAATTTCTTTTGACAACTAAACACATACCACAATAGAACATTGGCATAACATATCATATACCATTATCAAGCTATAGTTTCAAACATAAACTAGCCAAATCACATGGCTAAATATATACATCAAAAAAGACAATCTTATAACTACTAGCCTATACATGTCATACTTCAAAATATACATTTTCAAAAGTACCAAAATGTGGTTCGATAATGTGGTGAAGATCCTTGACGATCCCCGAGCTCACAGTAGCTCCGATATCTATAAAACAATGCAAACACACACAAAGTAAGCTTTCAAAAGCTTAGTAAGCTCGTACCAAAAACATCAACAGTATATAAAATATGAAACATTAACACATAAGTACTTATAAAATTCTCAACTCATCCATCAAGTCCATGCCAATATCATCCATATGTTTATAACAATTCAATAAACTTTTTATGCATTTTACCATCTACCACATAAGTATTATACTTACCTAAACATTCCCGTATTCATTCGTTTTCATTCTCACCTCTTGTTCGGATATTTTAAGACTTTCCAAAGATCACCAATGCTTTAAACATCCGAAAACTTAGTGCTTTAAAGATTAGCCGAAGCTATAATAATTCCGCACACTTAGTGCCATCTCAATTAACCGAAGCTATTTCGATATCGCACACTTAGTGCCTTATATAGCCGAAGCTAATTTAACTCGCACACTTAGTGCCAAATACCATTAATTTATCATTGAATTCATCCATCTCGATTATATATATACATCTATGCATAATCAAAACAACAACATATACTTATAACATCATGTTTTATGTACGAACTTACCTCGTACTCCGAATTGTCGACTCGGATCGTTTACTCTATAATCTTCAACTTTCCTTGGTCTAAGCCCGAATTCCTCTTTTCTTGATCTATATGTATTCATAATTAACCTTTTTATTCACCAAATCATTCAAAACAATCCATATACACACAATTAGGGCCTTTTGCAAACTAGCCCTCACATTTTCACATTTCGACACTTTAGTCCCTAAATAACAAAATAAAAAAATACACATAATTTTCTTGTACACAAGCTTAGCCAAATTTTCATAGTTCTCATACAAGTCCATACATTTCATTTATTTCACATTTTAGTCCCTCAAAATAACATTTTTACAATTTAGCCCAAATTGCTCAAATTTATCAAAAAGCCAAAGACAAAACATGTAAACCCAACATCAAGCTTCCATAATTCAACATATAAAATCACAAAGCTCATGAATTCATCCATGGCACATTTCCAAATCATCAACAAAATCAAAAATTGAGGCATGGGTTCGATAATATACGAAGCAACGATTACAAAAACATAGAAATTATCAAAAACTGAAACAAAAACATACCTCAATTGAGCTTTAAACTAGCCGAACCCTAGCTATTCTTTTTCTTTTTCTTTCTTTGTATTTTTTGGCCAATATGTATTTACAAATAGGCCCTTTTCCTGCATTTCCATAAAAAATCAATTAGTAAAAGATGTTAAACACACATTAAACTTTTATATTCCTCAATTAAACATCAAAATACATGCATGACACATGGGTAAGTTTTTGAACATGAACGCTAGCTTAAAATAAGGGTAGAAATAGCTAGATCATGCTTCAAGGATCTCAAAAACATAAAGAACATAAAAAAACGGGGCTAGGATGTACTTGCTATTGATCTTGAAAAGTTGAAAAACCCTAACTATGGAACCCTTAGGAATTTCGGCTATGGCATGGAGAAGATGAGCAAAATTTGCTTGATTTTTCCCTTTTTATTCTTTTATTAACCAAATGACTAAAATGCCCTTTAATGCCTTTCTTTCAAATTTTCCTATATATGATTATTTTTGTCCAGAATTTTAGAACTTGATCAAATTACTATTTAAAGACCTCTAATTAATAATCCATAGCAATTTCATCCTTAAAGCTTCTAGAACTCAAGTTTTGCAACTTATTCAATTTAGTCCCTAACTTCAAATTGGACACTTTAGGCATAAATTTCTTCATGAAAATTTTACACAATCATGGTTTCATATCATGGATGATCAAATAATTATAAAATAATTATTTTTACTTCAAATTTGTGGTTTCAAAGCCACTGTTCTGACTAGACCCTAATTCGAGATGTTACAACTCTTAGGGATTTTCATCCCCGAAAATCTTACCGATGAAAAGGCTTGGGTATTGGTTTCTCATGGCCTCCTCAGGCTCCCATGTAGCCTCTTCAACCCCATGTCTTTGCCATAACACTTTCACAAGGGCAATACTTTTGTTTCTCAACTGTTTGACTTTCTGAGCCAAAATCTTAACCGTTTATTCACCATAAGTCATATCCAATTGAATTTCAACCTCTGTCAGCGAAATCACGTATGAAGGATCAGTTCGGTAATGGCGTAACATAGACACATAAAATACATCATGAATCTTTTCCAGTTTGGATGGTAAGGCTAACTGATAGGCAACTGGCCCTACTCTCTCGGTGATCTCATACGGTCCAATAAAACGCAGACTTAACTTGCCCTTTCTACCAAATCTCAAAACCTTTTTCCATGAAGACACTTTCAAAAATACCTTATCACTGACCTGAAACTTAATCTCTTTCCGTTTCAAATCCGCGTAGGACTTCTGTCTATCCGAAGCAACTTTCAAACAATCACAAATTATCTTCACTTTCTCTTCGGTTTCTTTGACTAAATCAACCCCGTGAATCTAATTTTCTCTGAGTTCAGTCCAATACAGAGGTGTTCGACACTTACCCCATATAATGCCTCATAAGATGCCATTTTCAAACTCGACTGATAACTGTTGTTGTAGGCAAACTCTACCAGCGGTAAGTAACTACCTTGGAATTCCAATACACAACATCGGAGCATGTCTTCAAGTATTTGAATTACTCTCCCCGACTGACTATCGATTTGTGGATGGAAAGCGGTACTAAAGTTTAACTTCGTACCCAAAGCCTCCTGTAACTTTTTCCAAAACCGTGAAGTGAACCTAGGATCTCTATCCGAAATGATCGATATAGGTACTCCATGAAGTCTAACAATTTCACCAATATACAAATCAGCTAACTTACTAAGTGAGTAATCAGTACGTACCGGTATAAAATAAGCCATCTTAGTCAATCTATCAAGAATGACCCATATGACATCTTTCTTTCTCGGAGTTAAAGGCAACCCTATTACAAAATCCATAGTAATCCGGTCTCATTTCCACTTGGGAACCATCATAAGCTGAAGCAAACCTGAAGATACTTGGTGTTCGGCCTTTACCTGCTGACAAATTAAACATTTTGATACAAACTCTGAGATATCTGTTTTCATACCATTCCACCAATACATTTTCTTCAAGTCATTATACATTTTTGTACTGCCTAGGTAAACTGTCAAACAACCACTGTGTGCCTCATTTAAAATATTCCAAATCAACTCAGTGTCCTTTAGAACAAAAATCCTACCACGGAATCTCAAACAACCATCGGAGTCACTCTAAAAATTTAGTTCACTACTAGACTCACACTAAACTCTTTTAGCTTGTAATTCTTTATCAACTTTCTGACCATCACAAATCTGTTGAAGAAAAGTTGGTCTAGCTCTCAACTCGACTAAAATTGAACATCATCAGACAAAGTCAGCCATGTATTCATAGCTTTCAAGGCAAACAATGACTTCTTACTCAAAGCGTCGACGACCACATTCGCTTTACGTGGATGATAATCAATCACAAGCTCATAGTCCTTTAACAGTTCTAACCATCTTCGTTGTCGTAAGTTCAAATCCTTTTGAGCCATTCAGTACTTAAGACTTTTTTGATCGGTATAGACATGACATTTCTCACCAAATAAATAATGTCGTCAAATCTTCAAAGCAAACACTATGGCAGCTAACTCTAAGTCATGTGTCGGATAGTTCTTCTCGTGAGGCTTCAACTGCCTCGAAGCGTAAGCTACGACTTTACCCTCTTGCATAAGTACACATCCCAAACCATTTAAGGAAGCATCACTATAAATCACAAATTTTTTACCCGACTCGGGTTGTACCAAAACCTGTGCTTCGGTCAATAACATCTTTAATTTCTCGAAGCTTTGCTGACACTTTTTCGACCACTCAAACTTAACATTATTTTAAAGAAATCTTGTTATGGGGCTGGCAATCATAGAAAATCCTTTCACAAACCGTCGGTAGTAAATGGCTAAGGCCAAAAAGCTTCTAACCTCAGATACATTCCTTGGCGGTTTCCATTCGACGATAGTAGAAATCTTGCTAGGATCAACTCCGATACCATCACCTGAAACAATGTGGCCTAAGAATTCAACTTCTCGAAGCCAAAACTCGCTTTTACTGAGCTTGGCCTACAATTGTTTGTCTCTTAAAGTCTGCAAAACAGTTCTCAAGTGCTCGGCATGCTCTGCCTCATCTCTCGAATAAATCAGATTATCATCAATAAACACAACAACAAACTTGTCCAAATATGGCCGAAATATTCGGTTCATTAAATCCATAAATATAGTAGGAGAATTCGTTAACCCAAATGGCATAACGAGAAATTCATAGTGGCCATACCTCATTCTAAAAGCAGTTTTAGGCACATCCGACTTTTTAACTCGTAATTGATAGTACTTGGACCTCAAGTCTATTTTAGAAAACCATGACGCTCCTTTCAATTGGTCAAACAAGTCATCAATCCTTGGCAAAGGATACTTGTTTTTGATTGTTATCTTATTAAGCTGTCAGTAGTCTATACATAATCTCATAGAATCGTCCTTCTTTTTCACGAATAATACCGGAGCACCCCACGGTGAAAAGCTCGGTCTTACAAAACCCTTGTCAGTCAATTCTTGCAACTGTAACTTCAGTTCTTTCAACTCATCGGGGCCATTCTATACGGAGCAATTGAAATAGGAGTTGTCCCTGGCATTACATTAATACCAAACTCCACTTCTCTAATTAGGGGTAAACTTGGAAATTCTTCTAGAAACACATCCAAATATTCACATACAACAGGCACTGATTCAATTCTCAATTCAGACTCTTTGGTAGTCAACACATAAGCCAAATAAGCCTTACACCCCTTTCTCATATGTTTCTGAGCAGACATAGAAGAAATCACGATTGGCAACCTATCTGACTCATCTGATTCAACCTGAAGAATTTTACCATTTTCACATTTCAATTCAATAATTTTTTGGCTACAATTTACTATAGCATCATGAAGTGTCAACCAATCCGTGCCCAATATAACATCAAATTCATCAAACGGCAACAACATCAAGTCAGCCGGAAAACAATGACCTCTAATCATCAAGGGGCATTTCTTACATACTCTATCAACTAAAACATGCTTGCCTAATGGGTTTGACACTTTAATCATAAATTTTATAGACTCAACATGCAAATTCATGCTAGATACCAATTTTATGCACACATACGAATAAGTAGAACCAGAGTTAATCAAGGCAATTACAGTAGTATCGTAAAGAGAAAAATTACCAGTGATCACATCGGGAGAAGATGCATCCTCACATGCACGTATGGCATAGGTCCTAGCCGGAGCTCTAGCTTCGGATCTCACTGTTGTATCCCGCACTACACTTTTGCTACTAGCTCTATTACCGGTATTTCTCAAAGGTCTCCCTTTTGTAGCCATACTACTCGGCCTTGTATTCTAAAATTTTTCTTTCTCGATCATCTCGGGGCAGTGCTTGATATAATGGTCTTGAGAACCACATCTGAAACAAGATCCGTCATTCATCCTACACGCACCAAGATGACGTCTTCCTCAATGTTGGCACTCAGGTTTAAAAGGTCTAGCATTACCCACACTAGCCATAGAGGTAGCCTAAGATTTAAAACCCAAATTTTGCTTTCTACGATTTTTGTGCGAATGCCCAGCCGAAACATGAGAATGAGAATACATTTCTCTAGATTTTTTAAACTGAGAGGGGAGTAACTTGCTCATCGGCCTCTTTCTTATATCTTTAACTTCAGCTTCAACTTTTCTCTTTTCCTTAGTCAGTTCATCAGCTTTACAAGCCCGATCAACAAGCACAACAAATTCCTTTAGCTCAAGAATACCCACTAACACTCTAATATCCTCATTAAATCCGTCTTCAAACCTTCTACACATTTTAGCCTCGGAGGATGCACAGTCCTGAGCATATTTGCTGAGCCAGACAAACTCTCTTTTGTACTCGGTCACTGACATACGGCCTTGTTTCAATTCTAAAAATTTGTTATGCTTCTGGTCAATGAATCGTTCACTGATGTACTTCTTTCAGAATTCTTCTTGGAAGAATTCCCATGTGACCCTTTCTTGAGGTACCACGGATACTAGTGTCTTCAACCAGTGATATGCCGAGTCTCTCAACAAGGAAATAGCACACTTCAAGCATTCTTTGGGTGTGCATGATAGTTCATTAAATACCCTTATCGAATTCTCAAGCCAAAATTCTGATCTCTCAGCATCATCCTTGACATTTGCTCTAAACTCTTCCGCCCCTTGTTAACGAATCTTATCAACAGAGGTTCTATGAAATCTCATAAAGTCCATACCTTGTGGCACTAGGGGTACGAGTTAAGGATTTTGAGGGGGTGGAGGGCGTTGAGCGTTCGGGTTCGTTTGAACGAACTCCGTATCCCAGGCAATCATCAAGTGGAGAAAGGCTTCCCTAGCCTCTTCTCCTCCTACTTGAATCACGGTCATGAGTCTACTCTCAACTGGCACTGCCGCTTGAGTGGGAGTCGGTGCATTACTTTCTACGTTATCAGCTTCAGCTCGATTGGGATCCATTACTATACGAAAACACAATTTAAAAGGTCAGGAGTCGTCACACTATCACAATTTATGTATGGCATGTATAGCTAGACTCAAACACATGCTATGTTAGTCTGAGAATCGACTAAACTGTAGCTCTGATACCACTAAATGTAACACCACTTACCCATGTACGATGCTGGGACAGGATACGAGGCATTACCGGACTTAACGCAAGCAAACATACAAAATCGGGCCATAAAATTTCATTTCAATCAAATCCATTCGTACATATACAAATGTCCCTTAATGGGTTTACGAGGCCCAAAACATACATCGAAAGTAGTTTAGGACTAATTCGAGAACTTTAGAAAACTTTGGGAAAACTCAAGAAAATTTTCATGAAACAGGGTCACATGCCTGTGTGGGTAGGCCATGTGGTCACACACGCCCGTGTTGCTTAGGACACTCCGTGTCCTCAGCCCGTGTAACTATCTGTTTATGACATCATCAACACAATTAAGGTCACACGGCCAAGTCATACGCCCGTGTGCTTAGGCCATACGGTGAATTAAATTTAAAAAATTAAGTGCAGACTTCACACGGCCTGAGCACACGCCCATGTCCTGAGGTCGTGTCCTTCACACAGTTGAGACACACGGCCATGTCTCTACTTGTGTGTTTACTTCTGGGCATTCTGTTTTGCCTAATTAGGGTACAGGGGACACACGACCGGATCACACGCCCATAGGGCAGACCGTGTGTCACAGATGGCCTAGACACATGCCTGTGTGTCTACCCGTGTGGACAAATTCAAGGCTAATTCCTAAACCATTTGCCACCCTTAAATGCTCACTCACTTATAGATTTTTTATGGCATGCAACATAGCATGTTTAGTCACTCAAATACTCACAATCATGATTAATCCATGACTTAGTAATATCAACATATCACATGCTCAAACCATCATGCTTTCATATGGCATTCCAAACCAATTTTATATTTATTCATCCTTATAAACCTACCTTTAATCTACTCAATTATACCATGAACATAGTCATACCTATTAGTCTCAATTCATTCATTAAGCATATGTGCCATTTATCACGTCCATTACCAACAAGCAACCACACCACAAAGCATAAACACATCGCATGCATGCATAAATAATTAGGGTTACAACCCGAGAAGCAAATATAAGCCACATCTCATGGCCTTATACAAAATGAATCATAATACCATCATGAGCCAACTCATTTGGTTAATCAATATGACAAATAACAAAATGACCAAGTCCTCTATACATGCCACCCTATACATGCCATACTCAAAATAATTAAACCATATGTATACCTAAAGGATTGAATCGATAGTGTGGTCCGAGCTCCGACGTCTTTTGATCCTTGAGCTAGCTTGGCGACACTATAAAAGATAGAAAGGAAGGGGGTAAGCATTAAAGCTTAGTAAGTCCATATGCAAATAACATGCTATCTAAACAAGTATTTAACATACATTTAATATAATGAACATAAATTTGTGTTTCATCAAATCATTTAAACTTCTTCATCACATAAACACCCTTGTCATAAGTTCATCCTATACTAAGGCATTACTCATGAGTTTGGTATACATACCTGTATCAACTCATAGCATTAACTCTTACTTTCTTGTCCTTGCCAAATACATCAATTTACACTTTGAATTACCTGTTGAATGCTTGGAATACTATTGGATACACGAAAGTCTAGCACATAAGTGCCACATACGTAGCTAAAGCTACCTCATATTATGTAACACATAAAGGCTCATTCTTGAGCTACTCACGGGTCTGCTTACATAAGCTGTCGGTCAGGACGTAGCTACATGAGCTGCTCACACAAGCTATCAGGTATCCGTAACACATGCCAGGCTACCCAACCACCGGTAGAACGTACAAGACCAGCACCCGGAACCACATAAACATATATCACATATCTCATGAGCTCATAAATCATATAGTTCCTAGTGACATGTCACTTGTATCCTAAACTATTCCTAAGGTTCAAATGGGATTTTCTTGATATCACATCTCTGTCAAGCTTGCTCGTATTGTCGATCTCAATGTCCATAACACCAAATCACTTACTCATGGAGCAATCAAAGCATAACTCATGATAGCATTAAACAATTTGAGTTCACATAATACTTAAGCATCAAAAATATAACATAACATCACATTTTTTGTATATGAACTTACCTCGATACAAAATGATGAAAATGAGACAATTCTTTGTATACCTTATTTTTCCCCCTATCAAGACCCGAATAACGTTTTTCTTGATCTATAATGCCAAATTTAACTTATTTAATACACACATTGTTCAAATTGACCCATAACACATACTTTGGTAAAATTACCTTTTTACCTCTAACTTTTCACTTATTTACAAATTGGTCCTTAGGCTTGTAAATGAAATGCATGCATTTTCTTCATTATCCAAGCCTAGTCGATTTATATTCCCACTCCTAGCAGCCCACATTTTTCTTTATTTCACATATTTACTACCCATTTTACAACTTTTACAAATAGGCCCTTTTCATGTATTTCCATAAAAATCACTTAGTAAAAGATGTTAAACACACATCAAACTTTCATATTCGTCCATTAAACATCAAAATACATGCATGCCACACATTGGTAAATTTTTGAACATGAACCCTAGCTTAAAATAAGGGTAGAAATAGCTAGATCATGCTTCAAGGATCTCAAAAACATAAAGAACATAAAAAACAAGGCTAGAATGTACTTACTATTGAGCTTGAAAAGTTGAAAAACCGTAGCTATGGAACCCTTAGGAATTTCGGCTATGGCATGGAGAAGATGAGAAAATTTTTCTTGATTTTTCCATTTTTATTCTTTTATTAACCAAATGACTAAAATGCCCTTTAATGCCTTTCTTTCAAATTTTCCTATGCATGTCTATTTTTGTCTAAAATTTTAAAACTTGGTCAAATTACTATTTAAGGACCTCTAATTAATAATCCATAGCAATTTCATGCTTCAAGCTTCTAGAACTCAAGTTTTGCAACTTATTCAATTCAGTCCCTAACTTCAAATTGGACACTTTAGGCATAAAACTTCTTCATGAAAATTTTACACAATCATGCATTCATATCATGGATCATCAAATACTCATAAAATAATTATTTTTACTTCGAATTTGTGGTCTCAAAACTAGTGTTTCGACTAGACCCTAATTCAGGATGTTACAGAACTTACATGTATTCTCATCTTTGACATACCAGTGAACTACTCGGAATAATAATGTTGGATACTCGGGAATTTTGCACACTAAGTGCCACATAGGTAGCCAATGTTACTTAAGTCTCATATCTCATATTTTCTCACTCTCGAGCTATCGACAGGCCTGCTAACACAAGTTGTCAGTCTAGAAGTAACTATACGGTGCTGCTCGCACAAGCTGTCAGCTAACAGCAATATATGCCAGTATACTCAGCCACCGATAGGACGTACAAGACCAGCACTCGGATCACATAATCACATAACACATGGTAACCCTAGTGACGTGTCACTTGTATCCTAATCTATTCCTAAGGTTCAAACGGGATTTCTTACTTGTCGAATCATCGTCGAACTCGTTCATAGAATTAAACTCGTCCACATAGTCAATCATACAATTCATGCAATATTAAAGCATTTAAAAACAATTATACTAAAGCTTATTTAACATACGAACTTACCTCGATTACAAAAATGGCTATTAGTTCGATTTAGTTCACAACCTTGTCCTTTCCCCGGTTTAAACTCGAACTTCATTTTTCTTGATCTATAATATCAAATTTAACTTATTTAATCATTACATTATTCAATTTATCCCAAAAACACACTATGGAAAAAATTACATTTATGCCCCTAAACTTTTGACATTTTACATTTTATTCCCTAGGCTCGTAAAATGATTTTCATCCAATTTTTTCATTACCCAAGCCTAGCCAAATCTTATTCATGCTCATGAAAGCTCACATTTTCCATTTATTCACATTTTACCACTCATTTTACACCCTTTTACAATTAGGTCCCTTTTTGACATTTTCATCAAAAATCACATTGTAAATGTTGTTTAACTAACAACAAACATGCATTTTCTACCATTAAACATCAAATACATGCACATCCAACATGGGTAAAATTTTAGACTTTGATTTTCTTTCAAATTAGTCATTGAAATAGCTAAATCAAGTTACAACAGTCACAAAAATGTAAAAATCATTAAAAACGGAACAAAGGCAGACTTACAATCAAGCTTGGAAGCTTGGCCAAACCCTAGCTATGTCTTTTCTCCTAATTTTTGGCTAAGGGACTAATTTGATGAAGATGAACATCTTTTATTAGTTTATTTCGTCTTTATTTACTAGATTACCAAAATGCCCTTCACTTAAACTTTGAAAATTTCCCCTAACCATGTTCTTTTTTGTCCATACTAAAGTATAATGGTCTAATTACCATTTAAGGACCTCCAATTTAGAATTTCATAACAATTAGACACCTTCAACTTATAGAATTCAAGTTTTGCACCTATTGCAATTTAGTCCTCCTAGACAAATTGAGCACTCAATCGATAAAATTTGTTAACAAAATTTTCATACAATCATTCTATCATGTTGTAGACCTTAAAAAAAATAATAAAATGAATATTTTTACTTCAGATTTGTGGTCCCAAAATGACTGTTCTGATTTGACCTAAAAACGAGTTGTTACAGGTCAAGTAAACATATTTCCAATTAGCAGCCTTATTTCCAAAGCGGGCTGAGACATATGAGGGATAGCTAAAGTTCAATCATTTGGTACGAGTCAATGCTAAAAGATATTGGGGAAAATGTAGAAATCATGAACTCAATGACTTTAGTGTGTCAACCGCGACCAAATCTAGTATTTCAGGGTAAGCAGCCCTATAAAGCTGACCATTGAGTTATTGATGGAGCATATCACATAGACCTCAGGCAAATGACCTACGACTGTAGGAGATTTCAAGCACTTCGTTATCCATGCGCACATGCAATTGCGGCATATGCCTCGGAATGTATATATTGCATGACCTATGTTGACGAACTTTACAAATTTTAACGCACGTATAATGTTTGGAAATCTGAATTCCCACAAAGGTCGGCCGAACTCAACTCGGATACGAGGAAATATGTTTATTTGGAGTAGGGAGACAAATTGAGGTTATGCACATATTGTAGGAACCTAGGGCATACAAAGCCAACATGTCCACACAAGCTGAGAGTATCGTGGAGAAGAGCTAATTAAAACACTAACTCATGTAGTGAAAACACTAACTTATTTGTTTATTCATTAATTTTTTTTCTATAAAGTGTAAGTTATTGTTACTTCTTAAAGTAAGACATATATTACAATATGCAAGCCAAAGTTTTAATCCGAAATTGGGAAGCTTCTAAACAATTCTTTGCTTTGTCGAAATATTATACTTAACAAATCGAAAGAGAAAAAAATTAAATGAAAAAGTAAAAGAAATAATTGTAAATTTTAAACTCATAATATGAAATGTTATAAAGCAAACCAATTTAATATATTTGTTTCGTATATTATAAATAAATGTAAATTTGAGATGTAGAACAAATTATACAATTTGGGAATATTACAAAAAAACCTAATCATTCAGG
Organism: Gossypium anomalum; assembly: GCA_025698475.1. Classification (NCBI taxonomy): domain Eukaryota; kingdom Viridiplantae; phylum Streptophyta; class Magnoliopsida; order Malvales; family Malvaceae; genus Gossypium; species Gossypium anomalum. The sequence continues at coordinate 51,546,751 of CM046963.1, forward strand.
TACATCTAATGGAATACTAAGGAAAACATGTCATACAAGGCGCGCTTTCACTGATGTAATAGTTAGTGAAAACATGCCCTACAGAGCGCATTTTTTCTCTCTCTCCTGAAAATGCATCCTGTAAGATACAATTTTCAATGTTTTTCTTTTCCGATAAATATTTAAAAATTAACCTATAATTTACTTAGCAAATAAAATGAATTTTTCAATAATTTCGTAATTGAGTTGAGACACAAATTAGTAAAATGCTTAATAAATAAGTATACATATATTAACTTAACTCCCTTTTCTCTAAAAATAAAAAAATGAAAGAGAAAGAAAACAAAGTTTCTTTCCCGTTTCCGTTTCAAGCAAAGCTTTCGTATGATGAAGGGTTAATCAAACATTAAGAAAGAAGAGCACTAGCAGAAGCAATAAGAAAGAGACAACACAAAGCAAAGAAAACTTTTGGTTTAGGGTGAGGGTTTGATGGTCTTTTCGGAATTGTTACTGGGATGGTTGGATGGGGGGGAGGGATACAGAAATGGGGGTGTGGGATTTACAATTTAGCCTAGGTAGTGTACTACCTTTTTGAAAAAAATTATTTCTAAACTATTTTTTTCATTTATTTTTTTTCTTTTTGGACTGAACTTTTGAGTTTTTAGCGTTTGGATAAATTGGGCATTTTTCCCTAGGCTTGGACCAACCTAAAGTAGCCCACTTTTTTAGAAATCGATCTGATAAGTTCTTCTATTGGTATTTTTATTTCATGGTTCAATCGATTTTTACGTTTAAATGGTTTTTTGGTACTATCCGGATTGGTCTACGGGTCCGGTTCCATGTCTGGTCGATTAGTTCTCTGTCCGATGGGCAAATTCAATTCGAGTCAAATATTACTGGCTAAACCTTCTACAAATAGTTAAAAAAATATAATAAAAAAAATTAAAAAGTGCTTTTATTCTTCTTACATGTCATATATCATTTTTCAAGCAATATTTAATTTAATTATTTTTTATTTTATTTTAAATATGCCAACATTTACTTAACTTTATTTTTGTAAAAATTAAAACCTTATAAAACATTTTGAAAAGTTTAAAATGGACTTATATATATTTCATTTTCTTCTGTTCAACAACGACCAGTTGGCTAAACTTCTTTTCTTTTATAAAGACAATAACTGAAAAAATAAGTGCAGGTTTGGCAATGGCATAGCTGAATGCGTGCACGTCTCGAAGAAATTAAAAAGCGTTTTTGCCAACGTGAGCATTTCCTTTCTTCTTTGTTTTGTTTTTGTGTGTGTATGAAAAGACTAGGCAAGTAACAGAGATTGTTTTTTAAGTTATGTGTGCCTGTGGTTTGATTATCAAATTGATGAACTGATGGATCCATCAAAGCCTGTAGACAGATTGTTGAGTTTATCCGTTTCCTATAACTCATGCCTTTAATTTGTCGCTTTTGCCATGTTGCGTCACTCAACCTGCTTCTTCAGTTTCTATTTGTAAATAAATCCATTTTGGTTCAAATAAAATTATTACATAATATTATTTCAAATATATAAATGATTATTTCATGTTACTATTAGATTATCTATCTTGCTAATCATCATATTCCTAATACATTTTATAATAAATTAAAATATTTTTTTATTTATAGGAGTTAAATTTTTTATTTTTTAAATTTTAAAATTCGAATCTAATTATTAACACATTAAAATTATTTAATTAAATTAAGATTCATTATAATAATATAATTTTTAATTATATGGCTATAAGATGAGTTTTTTTTAAAATAGCATATCATCAAATTTAACAAAAAATTAATAATATTAACAATTAAATATAAATTTTGAAATCTAAAAATTAAAAAAATTAAAATTTTAAAAATAAAAATATAAAAATTAAATATCGATTTATAAAAAGTAGAGGTTTATAATATGGATGAAAGGAGGACATGATTTTCATAGCCTGTGAAATTCGAAAGATGTTCCGAATTTTGTTTTGTTTTTTTTCCACATTTTGAAATTAAAAGAAAGTTTTATTTTATTTTATTTATTATAGGGGAGGGGTTGGGATAAGAATTAATTTGGTGCAGAAAATAAATATTCAAAATTATGAGTTCAACAAATCTTAAGAAATTAACATAAAAATTTAGAATTATACTGATTAAAGATGATGCAATCATAGTTGAAGCTTTATACTCTTTTATTCTCTATTTGTAATTTTTTATATTAGATTAATATTTAATTTCGTTCTTGAATTATATTTTGATACATATTTTTTTTTTTTTTGTCTTAGCTTAAAACTTAAACTATTATCTGTTATTTAAACTGTCCCCCTCAGTGTTAAAAAATTTAAGACTACCAAGTAGCATTATTAAAACTCGCTACCTCAGCCTTGTTATTTATTTTTTTTAATAATATGCATATTATATTGATTAAAAATATCATATATAATATATAAAAAATTCAATAAAAATTAAGATAAAATTTTTGAAAATATTTTTTTATAAAATTTTAAATATATTTTTTATAAATTTTAAAAATTTAAAATAATATATAAAATTGGAAAATTTTATAAAAATTTTAAAATTATTTAAATTTTAGAAAATTGAAAAAAAAATTAAATTTTTAAATGTATACTTTACAAAACTTGTGGTAAATTTTAATTTCTTTTTCAAAAGTTCTAAAATTCAAAACAAAGAAATCAAAATTTCCAAAATTGAAAAACTTCACTTAAAAATATATAAAACCTAGAAATTGAAATTTTGAAAAGCTTATCATTAAAATTTGATTATAAAAAAATAAAAATATATTGATTTAAAAAATTATTAGTTTTATTTTAAAAAAATTATAATTTTTAAAAATTGCAAAAAAGTATATAGTTTTGAAAAAAATGATATTTAAGAAAAATATTTAAAATTCAAAGTCAATAATTGGTCAATGCTCAATCAATGGTCAGTCAACTCCCAATTAACGGTGGGCCAACAGTCGGTTAAAATCAAAGACATTTTTTTTAAATATTTAATTTTTTTCCTATTTTTGAATTTAAATTTAATATTTTTAATTTATACTATTAATAAAACCGGTGATTGAGTTGGTATCACAAGTTAACCGAGTATCAACTCAATTAGGAAATTACGAAAATGTCTTCTCATAATTAAAATAAGTCATATCATTCAAGAGTATTTTAATCTTTTCATTTTAACAAAAACCAAGAAGAATAGGCATATAGTGAAATTCAAACCTATTAAATTAGATTAATAAAACCTTAAATTTATCACTCAACCAAAAAAATTATTTTAATACTTTTTATACATTTTTTAATATGCACGATTTATATCTCCACTAGTTGTATATTTATACTTAATATTAATAAAATCTTTGACTAAATTGATATCATGGGTTAATCGAATACCAACTAGGTTTGGAAATGACTAATAAACCCTTTTATTAAATGAATACCATTATTATTTTGATGACGTTTTTGTCTTTTATACTTTTATATAGTTTTTAAATAAAAGAACTAAAGTTAACATGTTTAAGAATTGAACCCATGTTTAATAGATTTATAAACAATTTTTTTACCATTACACTAATACTTTAAAAAAAAATTAACTTTTAACATAAATGTTTTCTCTCACCAAATTTGCGCGTATAGATAATACTATTGATTGCATTAATGTCACAAGTCAACTCGACATTTAATTTAAAAAAATATAATTTTAATATTAAATTTTCTTTTCCCTAACTTGATAACTTTTTAACATGTTATAGAAAAAAAAAATATCATAACAAACAATTATAGTGCATTTAATTTCTTAATATGATGTATTTACCTATTTCAATGTTCTGTTACTCACAAGTTAAACTATTATTTATTTTAGTTTGGTGCATATTGCATATGTGTTGTTGTTATTAATTTCAAGCCTTATGTTTTATTATTTCTTGTATGTTATTTTTAAACACAAATATGTATTATGAATTTGTGGTTTTCACATGTATACACATGCTATACGATTTCTAGTTTTAATATACATAAATTCTATGTGACACATTTTGGTTGACAGCACATGTCAACCGATTTTTTAACGTTGTTGTGAAAAAGGATTGAACCGGTAACAAAATGATAGTTTAAATACTAAACTGTGATAAAAAAATTTAGATACTAAAGTGAGAAAACAAGTAGAGTTTGAGGGCTGAATTGAGCATTAAACTTTTTATATTTTATTAACGAAAGTTCTTTTATGCTCCAATTAGGAATTTGGAATTAAAATTTTGAATTTGGATTTGGATTTAGATTTCAATTATTACGTACATGGTAAAAAAGAAGTGGATAAACTAGTTGAAATTCAATACAACATACATTAGAAAAGTATAAAAACGTTGATTTATCAAATTCAAAAATAATTTAAAATTTTTAAATCTATTACTGAACAAGTTTCTAACAAATTCGTATATTTAAAAAATATTTTTAAATATTATATTTTTAAATAGTTTACTACTCAATTTACACTCTTTTTTAAATCTAAATATAAATTTTGAAATATTAATTTTTATGCCTTACCTTAACGGATTTCTGTAAATTTCTTTTATAGATGAGAGGAAAAAGTAATTACCTTCCACAATTTGACGTTATTTCAGTTTTAATTTTAATTTCCACTCTATCAAGGGAATTTAAAATAATATTAAATTTTATTAATTTTAAGTCTTATATTTAATTCGCTAATAACAATAGCAATCGTAATTGGTTTTAAACACAAGTTTAGTGGGTTAGAGGTGTTGGGATGGATTGGGTTGAGGCTAGGTATAATATTTTCATATTTTATGTTCATTTAAATTTGGCCCAACTTAAATTATGTATCTAAAAGAATGCTTAAACTTGTACATATTTATAAATAGCTAACCCTAATTTATTTTAGGAACCCTTGCTCATTTTAAACATAATTATATATTTTTTAATTTAATATTTAATAATTTAATATATTTTTTATTTATTATAATTTTATATGTAGTTATCTTAACTCTTAACTTTTTCAATGTTTATATTATATTAGTATTATAAGTTTAATTTTTATGTGTTATAAATTAAAAGTATAAGGGGGTTTATATAGGCTACAATTGAGATGCTTAAATGCCTAAAATATCCCTAAAATAATTAAGGTTTTAATGGGACAATTAAGCCCTAGACAGCTTCCAAAATGCGACTGCGTGTATCCAAAATTTGCTCGTGACGTCAAGGATCCCCACATTACGATGTCGCCTCTGTTTCAGCCTTGGATGCTTCAATGTTTAATGTCACTACGTTGCATGTTGGTGTCACGACATTGGCATCGTCCTTTGTGTTGTTTGGCTTGAAATGACACATTGCACACTCAAGTAGCCCATTAGTCATTCCTGAGGTCTGAGTTGGCCTAATGGGTCATCGAAACACTAGAAAATGCATAAAAATGCTTATTTTGCTAATAATTTAATTTAAGCTACTAAAACGGAAAATGAAACAAAATGACATAAAACGGCTTGAAATCAAGCTCATTAAGTGTCGAAAAGACTCTAATTTGCCACAACGAATTGTGGCAGACCAAACTTCCCCACACTTAACTCATTGCTTGTCTTCAAGCAATCAAGACAAAAAATAGAAGACAAAAAAAAAAAGAGAAAGACATAATATAACTGAAGTACTTGAGCATGCTTCATACGTGAGATTGGGTCGGAGTACTAAAAAGAGGACGATTTGCTCAACCAATAATTCTAGCTAGATGTCTAAACAATTTACAATTTTCACATTCAAACATGCTAGTTCAATATGTTACAAAACGAACAAATCAAATAAATTTAAACATATGACTCCATCAAAATGTATACAAGATTATAACATTTATGGTTGGAGAATACATGTAGTTTGAATTTAATTACTCAATTTCTTTTATCCATACTTTGAACTCTAATACAATATCTACAAGTATAAGAAATTCACGAGTATTTGTGCCCATATGAGTGAGATTTTCTCAATTGCTCATATTTTTAGATTTGTTTCACTATGTTCACTCTTCACTCTCTTAGCTTTTAACCGTTCCATGCTTTTATTACACTCACTTTGCTTTTAACCCTCACAAAGCTTTTGGTTGATCAATAATTTTTTTTTTTAGGCACATACTTGTAAGGATTTTATACTTATTATAATATATTGTTTCAATAACCATGGATTCAATAGTTGGGTATTCGAATTTAAACAACCTAGTGTAACACCCCACACCCGTGCCCTACGCAGGGACGGAATACAAGGCATTACTAAACTTAAACACATGCATTCCAATGTTTTTGAATCTTCAAGACTTGATCAAATTTAAAACTTTTTCAAACTTTGTCTGAACTCCTCAAGATGGGCCTACGAGGCCTTAAATGTCCATTGGAAACCATTCGGAACCAACTCGGGTCCTTAACCAACTTTTTAAAAAAATGACCTTGAAACAGAGCACACGCCCATGTGGGAGGGCAACACGCCTGTGTGGAAGGGCAACATGCCCGTGTGGCCATTATAACATGGCCGTGTTGATGGCCCGTGTAGTTCACACGACCTAGGCACAAGGGGACATGCCTGTGCCCCATACCCGTGTGAATTAAATTCTAAATTCGAACCTACAAGGGTTTTCACACGGCCAGGCACACACCCATATCTATGGCTCGTGTCTCTCACACAGCCATGACACGCCCGTATCTAAAAACCTTGACATCCTGTTTCTAGCGTTAGCAATCCTTAAGGGTCACACGACCAAGACACATGCCCATGTGCTAGGCTGTGCCCATCACACGGCTGAGACACATGGCCGTGTCTCTGCCCGTGTGTTTACTACCATACATACTGACTTGTAAAAATTTACATGCAGGGGACACACGGCCATGTAACACGCCCATGGGGCTGACCGTGTGTCACATACGGCCTAGACACACGCCTGTGTGTCTACCCGTGTGGACAATATAAGGCTATTTACCAAGCCTTATGCCACCCTGAAAAAAAATTTAATACCAACCAACATATCAAAGTCTAACTTAATATGATTTCTCAACCAATAATCATAGCTAAGGCTTATATATATTTCATATATTCAACCATGCCAACAATTTCACATTTATGAAAGACTATCTTGCATTCATATAATGACTTTCAATATTAGCCATTTCCATGGCCTTATACAAAATGAGTCAAATACTAAAACAAGCCAACACATTTGGCCCCAAAATAATGTGACACCAAAACAAAATCAAGAGTTCCTATACATGCCATAATCAAAATGATAAAACTAGCTATACCAAGTGCTTCAAGGATAGTGTGACTGGCTTCCCCGACTTAGTTGATGATCCTTGAGTTACTTTGGCGCCACTATAAAAAAATGGAAAGGAAAGAGGGTAAGCACGGGAGCTTAGTAAGTACATATATCCAAATAAGTGTAATTAGAAACACATTCATCAAAAATGGCTTATTATACTTAAATGATATATCATTTTAATCCCACTATCTTACTCTTCACTTCCTTTATGCATACTTACTACATCTCATCACATACTATGGTCTTGTTCATGGGTTTAGTATACATACCTATAACTATCCGTAAAACTATCTTAAGCTCATTCTCTCTGAAAACATACCTCATTTGAGTTTTCCCCAATTTATTCTTCAAGTTACCCATTGAACACTCGAAATACCAATGGATACACGGGAAGTTTACACTTAAGTGTCATATAAGTAGTCAAAACTATCTCGCACTTTGTAATGCTCGCATTTTGAGTTACTCACGGGCCTTTTTGCCAAGTTAGTACCCAGAACCCATAACTCTATTATGTAATGCCCACCCATTAAGCTACTCATGGGCCTTTTTGCCAAGTCAGTACCCGGAACCTATAACTTTATTATGTAATGCCTACTCATTGAGCTACTCATGGGTCTACACACCAGGCCAGTACCCAGACCCACAGTACATATAACATTTATCTCATGAACTCAGACATAACTCATGAGTTTAGACCATATAGTTCCTCATGACATACCTTTTGTATCCTATACTATTTCTGAGGTTTAACGGGATTTCGTATTTAACCTAATGTTGTCGTACTTATTCATCATGTAGATTACTCTTATATCACAATATTTATACTTCTATGGTAATAAGTAAGATTATAATACATGATAACGATAAAATGTTTAAAAATAAGCTACAATGACACATTATTTACATATGTACTTACCTCAGCACAAAATGATAGAACGAGCCTAATCCTCGTAAACTTTGTTCTTCCCTCGATCAAGACCCAAATCACATTTCTCCTAATCTAAAACGTCAAAATTTATCTTATTTAATACAAAAATCGTTCAATTTAACTTAAGACCCAAACTTTGGTAAAATGATCGTTTTGCCCTTAAACATAGCAAAAATTATGATTTTAACTTTAGGCCCGAAAATTAATTTTTATCGAATTTCCTTATTAGCCAAACCTAACCGAATTCATTTTTGAACTATAGCATCTCACAATTCTCATTATTTCACACATTTATCACCTATTTCATAGCTTATGCAAAATGGTCCTTAGTTAGGGTTTCTATGAAAACTTTTTCACCAAAAGTTGTTTATTTCACAACCATGATTCATTTTCTTGCATAAAATTTCAGAAAACAACATGAATACTCTCATGGAAAAACCCTAGACTTTTAACCATCTTGTAATATAGTCCCCTCATTAGCTAGCTCAAGCTACAAGGGTCCTAAAAATGCAAAAATCATCAATAAAAACTATTTAAATCACTTACTTGCAAGGATGAGAAGTTACTAAAATTTTGAGCTTCTAAAACCCTTAGAATGGCTGAAGATTTCAGTGGAGAGGTGAGGAAGATGATAGCCCTTTTTCTTTTGTTTTATTTTAATCAATTAAGTCACCAAATGTCACCTAACTTTGACATTTTGATCAATCTTGTCCCCTATGGCCGGCCACCTCTATTTAAAAAGGTCTAATTGCCCTTTAAAGGCCTTAAATTTTGGTTTTCTAGCTATTTAACACATTTGGGTAATAAAACAAAACTTTTGCCCTTTGTGCAATTTAGTCCTTTTTCGCAATTAAGCATGAAATCGCTAAAATTATCTCACCAAAATTTTCATGCATTCATATAATCATGCCATAACATATAAAATAATAATAAAAATAATTTCTCCAGCTTCGAAATAGTGGCTTCTAAAACCACTGTTTCGACTAGCCCCAAAATCGGGCTGTTACAATTCTTCCCCTTAAGGATTTTCGTCCCCGAAAATCTTACCGGTGAATAAGTTCGAGTATTGATCTCTCATAGTCTTCTCGGTTTCCCACGTGGCCTTTTCGACTCTATGTCTCTGCCATAACACTTTCATAAGGGGGATGCTCTTTCCTTAATCGCTTAACTTCTCGAGCTAGAATCTTAACGGGTTCCTCACCATAAGACATGTCCGATCTAATCTCCACTTCAGTCGGTGAAATCAAATGTGAAGGGTCAGAGCGATATCAGCGTAACATGGACACATGAAACACGTCGTGGATCTTTTCCAATTTTGATGGTAAGGCTAACCGATAAGCTACCGACCCTATTTTCTCTATCACCTCATAAGGTCCGATAAAACATAGACTCAATTTACCCTTTTTACCAAATCTGAGAACCTTTTTCCAAGGAGACACTCTCAAAAATACTTTGTCGCCGACCTGAAATTCGATTTCTTTTCGTTTCAAATTCGGGTAGGATTTCTGTCTATTCGAAGCGGCCTTTAAACAATTACGAATCACCTTAACTTTTTCTTCAGTCTCCTTGACTAAGTCAACCCCATGAATTCGAATTTCTCTAAGCTTGGTCCAATATAAGGGTGTTCGACACTTACGCCTATACAAAGCCTCATAGGGCGCCATTTTCAAACTCAACTGATAACTATTGTTGTAAGCAAATTCAACTAGCAGTAAGTACTTTTCCCATCTGCCTTGAAACTCGAGAACACAGCACCGCAACATATCCTTAAGGATCTGAATTACTCTCTCCGATCGACCGTCGGTTTGTGGGTGGAAAGCTGTACTAAAATTCAATCTTGTCCCCAAAGCTTCTTGCACCAAAACCTTGAAGTAAACCTTGGGTCCCTATCCGAAACAATCGACAAGGGTACTCCATGAAGCCTCACAATCTCAGAAATGTACAAGTCGGCTAGCTTATCAAGTGAAAAATCTGTTTACACCGAGATAAAGTGAGCTGACTTTGGCAGTCGATCAACCACAACCCATACGACATCTTTCTTCCTTGGAGTTACCGGCAAACCCGTTACAAAATCCATAGTAATCCTATCCTACTTCCACTCGGGAACCATGATAGGTTGAAGTAAACCCGAAGGTACTTGGTGTTCGGCTTTCACTTGTTGGCACACTAAGCATTTTGATTCAAACTCCGAAATGTCTCTTTTCATTCCCGGCCAGCAATACATTCTCTTCATATCATTGTACATTTTCGTACGTCCAAGGTGTACCGATAAACAACCATTATGTGCCTCAGTTAAAATTTTTCGAATCAACCCGGTATTCTTAGGAACACAAATCCTATCCCGGAACATAAGACACCCATTGGAAACAATCCGAAAATCTGACTCAACACCCGATTCACACAGAGTTCTCTTGGCTAACAATTTACTGTCACTCATCTGAACTTCACAAATTTCTTGGAGAAACGTCGGTCTAGCTTTTAACTCAGCTAGAATTGAACCATCCTCTAACAATGCCAATTGGGCATTTATTGCTCTCAGTGCAAATAATGATTTTCTACTCAATGCATCTGCGACCACGTTCGCCTTACCCGGATGGTAGTCGATAATCAACTCATAATCTTTTAATAGTTCCAACCACCTCCGTTGTCTCAGATTTAAATCCTTCTGAGTTATCAAGTACTTAAGACTTTTATGATCGGTGTATACATGGCATATCTCTCCGAACAAATAATGTCGCCAGATCTTCAAGGCAAACACTATGGCATCCAACTCTAGGTCATGTGTCAGATAATTCTTCTCATGAGGTTTCAATTGTCTTGAGGCATAGGCTATAACCTTGCCTTCCTACATAAGTACGTATCCTAAGCCATTTAGAGAAGCATTGCTATAAATCACAAACTCTTTTCCTGATTCGGGTTGTACTAATACTTGGGCCTCAATCAACAACTTCTTCAACTTCTCGAAACTCTGCTGACACTTATCCGATCATTCAAACTTAACTTCTTTTTGTAGTAACCTCGTCATGGGAGTAGCAATCATAGAGAAGTCCTTTACAAATCACCTGTAATAACTAGCCAAACCCAAAAAGCTTCTAACCTCGGTCACATTCTTTGGTGGTTTCCATTCAACAATAGCAGAAACCTTGCTGGGATCAACCCTAATGCCATCACTCAAGACAATGTGACCCAAAAATATGACTTCTCGAAGCCAAAACTCACTCTTATTAAACTTAGCATACAACTGGCTGTCTCTTAAAGTCTGTAGAACGGTCCTCAAATGTTCGGTATGTTCTACCTTATCTCTAGAATAGATTAGGATATCATCGATAAATACAACAACAAACTTATCTAAATATGGTCGAAATATTTTATTCATTAAATCCATAAACATGGGGGGAGCATTTGTTAAGCCAAAATGCATGATAAGGAACTCGTAGTGGCCATACCTCGTCCTAAAAGTAGTCTTGGGCACATCTGACTCTTTAACTCTCAGTTGATAATAGCCGAATCTCAAGTCCATCTTAGAAAACCTTGCTGCTCCTTTCAATTGATTAAACAAGTCGTTAATCCGTAGTAGCAGATATTTATTCTTGATTTTCATCTTATTTAATTACCGGTAATCTATGCACAATCTCAAAGATCCATATTTCTTTTTCACAAATAGTACCGGAGTACCCTACGGTGAAAATCTTGGTCTCACAAAACCTTTGTCGGTCAACTCTTGCAATTGTGACTTTAGTGCTTTCAACTCAGTCTGAGCCATTCGATACGGAGCAATCAAAATAGGCGTTGTCCCTGGCATTAGCTCTACACCAAATTCAACTTCTCTATTAGGGGGTAGCCTGGGAATTCTTCTGGAAATACATCCACATATTCACTTACCACTGGCACTGACTCAACCCTCAACTCAGACTCCTTAGTATTCATTATAAAAGCCAAATAAGCTTTACAACCTTTTCTCAAACATTTATGGGCAGACGTTGAGGATATCACAATAGGCAAGTTCCCTGGTTCATCTGATTTAACCCAAAGAGTTTCAGCATTTTCATATTTCAATTTAGTAACCTTTTTCCTACAATTTACTACAACATCATGGAGTGTCAACCAGTCCATACCCAAAATGACATCAAACTCATTGAATGGTAACAACATCAAATCAGCCAGAAAACAGTGACCTCTAACTATTAAAGGACATTTCTTGCATACTTTATTGACTATCACATGCTTGCCTATTGGGTTTGACCCCTTTATCATAAACTCCATAGACTCAACAGGTATGTTCATGCTAGACACCAATTTCATGCACACATACGAATGAGTAGAGCCAGGGTCAATCAAAGCAATAACAGTATTATCATAGAGAGAAGATGTACCGGTGATCACATCGGGAGAAGATACATCTTCACGTGCACGTATGGCTTAGGTTCTAGCCGGAGTTCTAGCTTTTGATCTCACTGTGGTGTCTCTCGCCACATTCTTGCTATTGGCCCCAATTCTGACACTCTTCTGAGGTTTTCCTTTAGAATTTATGCCACTTGGCCTTGCACTTTGAAATTTTTCTTTCTCGTTCATCTCAGGGCAATCCTTGATAAAATGGTCTTGAGAACCATATCAGAAATAGGATCCATCATTCATTCTATACTTTCCGAAATGACTTCTACCACAATGCCGGCACTCTGGTCGGGAAGATCTGACATTACCCACACTAGCCACTGATGTAGCCTGAGATTTGAAACCCAAATCTTGCTTCTTACGATCTCTGTACGAGTGTCCGGCTGACACATGAGGACGAGAGTAAATGTCTCTAGATTTCTTAGACTGAGATGGAAATGACTTGGTTGCATGCCTTTTCCTTGCATCTCTAGTCTCAGTCTCGATTTTCTTCTTTTCCTTGATCAACTCTTCGGCTTTACATGCCCTATTAACAAGCACTACAAACTCCTTCAATTCAAGGATGCCCACTGAGAACGTAATATCCTCAATAAATCCGTCCTCAAACCATTAACACATCTTAGCCTCGGAAGAACACAATTCCGAGCATACTTACTAAGTCAGACGGACTCCCTTTCATATTCAGTAACCGTCATGCGGCCCTACTTCAAGTCAAGAAACTCCTTATGCTTTTGATCCATGAATCTCTCACTAATAAATTTCTTCCGAAATTCTTCTTGGAAGAATTCCCATGTGACTCTCTCGTAAGGTACCACTGAAACTAACATTTTCCACCAGTGGTATGCCAAGTCTCTCAACAAGGATATGGCACACTTCAAGCATTCTTCTGAAGTACAAGATAATTCATCGAATACCCTGATGGTATTCTCAATCCAGAACTCTGCCTTTTCGGGATCATCATTTTTATTAGCACAGAACTCTTAGGCTCTATGTTTTTAGATCTTGTCCACTGGGGGTCTATTCACTCTCACAAAATCCATGCCCTGGGGTACTACAGGGACAGGTTGAGGAATAGGTGGAGGTGGAAGGGGTTAAGCATTCGGGTTCGCTCAGATGAACTCTGTGTATCATTCATTCATCATGTGGAGAAAGGCTTCCCGAGCCCCTTCTCCCCCTCTTGACTAACAGTGGGAGGTCGATTTTCGGATGGCACTGCCTCTTCAGTAAGAGTCGGTGCATTACTTTCTACATCGTCCGCCATATTTCGATCGGGATCCATTACTATAAGAAAACATAATAACAAAATCAAGAGCCATCACACTATTATAATTTATTTATGGAATGTATAGTTAAACTCGTACACACGCTAGGTTAGTCCAAGAACTGACTAAACCATAGCTCTGATACCACTAAATGTAATACTCCACACCCGTACCCTATACCGGGATGGAATACGAGGCATTACTAAACTTAAATACATGTATTCCAACATTTTCGAATCATCAAGACTTGATCAAATTTAAAACTTTTTCGAACATTGTCTAAACTCTTCAACATTGGCCTACGAGGCCTTAAACGTCTATTAGAAACCATTCGGAACCAAATCAAGTCCTTAACCAACATTTTAAAGAAATGACCTTGAAATAGGGCACACGCCCGTGTGGAAGGGCAACACGTCCGTGTGGCCATTATAACATGACTGTGTTGATGGCCCGTGTAGTTCACACGACCTAGGCACAAGGGGACACGCCCGTACCCCATACCCGTGTTAATTAAATTCTAAATTCGAACCTACAAGGGTTTTCACATGGCCAGACACACGCTTGTGTCTATGGCCCGTGTCCCTCATATGGCCATGACAAGCCAATGTTTTAGCCCGTGTCTAAAAACCTTGACATTCTATTTCTGATGTCAGCAACCCTTAAGGGTCACACGACCAAAACACACGCCAGTCTGCTAGGCCGTGCCCTTCACACGACTGAGGGGGCTGATCGTGTGTCACACACGGCCTAGATACACGCCCGTGTGTCTACCTGTGTGGACAATATAAGGCTATTTACCAAGCCTTACGCCACCCTGAAAAAAAAATTTAATACCAACCAACATATCAAAGTCTAACTTAATATGATTTCTCAACAAATAATCATAGCTAAGGCTTATATATATTTCATATATTCAACCATGCCAACAATTTCACATTTATGAAAGACTATCTTGCATTCATATAATGACTTTCAATATTAGCCATTTCCATGGCCTTATACAAAATAAGTCAAGTAATAAAACAACCCAACACATTTGGCCCCAAAATAATGTGACACCAAAGCAAAATCAAGAGTTCCTATACATGCCATAATCAAAATGATAAAACTAGCTATACCAAGTGCTTCAAGGATCGTGTGACTGGCTTCCCTGACGTAGTTGATGATCCTCGAGTTACTCTGGCGCCACTATAAGAAAATGTAAAGGAAAGAGGGTAAGCATGGGAGCTTAGTAAGTGCATATATGCAAATAAGTGTAATTGGAAACACATTAATCAAAAATGGCTTATCATACTTAAATGATATATCATTTTAATCTCACTATCTTACTCTTACTTCCATTATGTATACTTACTACATCTCATCACATACTAAGGTCTTGTTCATGGGTTTAGTATACATACCTGTAATTATCAGTAAAACTATCTCAAGCTCATTCTTTCTGAAAACATACCTTATTTGAATTTTCCCGAACTTATTCTTCGAGTTACCCATTGAACACTCGAAATACCAATGGATACACGGGAAGTTTACACCTAAGTGCCATATAAGTAGTCAGGGCTACCTCATACTTTGTAATGCTCCCATTTTGAGTTACTCACGGGCCTGTTTGCCAAGTCAGTGCCCGGAACCCATAACTATATTATGTAATGCCCATTCATTGAGCTACTCACGGGTCTACATACCAAGTCAGTACCCGGACCCACATTACATATAACATTTATCTCATGAACGCAGACATAACTCATGAGTTCAGACCATATAGTTCCTCATGACATACCTTTTGTATCCTATACTATTTTTGAGGTTCAACGGGATTTCATATTTAACCTGATGTCGTCGTACTTATTTATCATGTAGATTACTCTTATACCACAATATTTATGCTTTTATGGTAACAAGTAAGATTATAATACATGATAACGATAAAACGTTTAAAAATAAGCTACAATGACACATATGTACATATGTACTTACCTCGGCACAAAATGATGGGAATGAGCCTAATCATCGTAAACTTTGTTCTTCCCTCGATCAAGACCCGAATCATGTTTCTCTTGATCTAAAACGTCAAAATTTAGCTTATCTAATACGCAAATCGTTCAATTTAACTTAAGACCCATATTTTGGTAAAATGATCGTTTTGCCCTTAAACATCGCAAAAATTATGATTTTACCCTTAGGCCCGAAAATTAATTTTTATCGAATTTCCTTCTTAGCCAAACCTAACCAACTTCATTTTATAACTATAGTATCTCACAATTCTCATTGTTTCACACATTTATCATCTATTTCATAGCTTATGCAAAATGGTCCTTAGTTAGGGTGTACATGAAAACTACTTCACCAAAAGTTGTTTATTTCACAACCATGATTCATTTTCTTGCATAAAATTTTAGAAAACAACATGAATACTCTCATGGAAAAATCGTATACTTTTAACCATCTTGCAATATAGTCCTATCATTAGCTAGCTCATGCTACAAGGATCCTAAAAATGCAAAAATCACCAATAAAAACTATCTAAATCACTTACTTGCAAGGATGAGAAGTTGCTAAAATTTTGAGATTCTAAAACCCCTAGAATGGCTGAAAATTTTGGTGGAGAGGTGAGGAAGATGATACCCTTTTTCTTTTGTTTTATTTTAATCAATTAAGTCACCAATTGTCACCTAACTTTGACATTTTGACCAATCTTGTCCCCTATGGCCGGCCTCCTCTATTTAAAAGGGTCTAATTACCCTTTAAAGGCCTTCAATTTTGGTTTCCTAGCTATTTAACACATTTGGGTAATAAAACAAATATTTTTCCCTTTGTGCGATTTTATCTTTTTTTGCAATTAAGCACGAAATCGCTAAAATTATCTCACCAATATTTTCATGCATTCATATAATCATGCCATAACACATAAAATAATAATAAAAATTATTCCTTCGGCTTCAAAATAGTGGTTTCTGAAACCACTGTCCGACTAGCCCCAAAATCAGGCTGTTACACCTAGAATTCAACAAACACCTATACCTACTCGTATATATCTTTATTAGTTGGTACATTTAACTCTTTTTTCTTATCCATAGTTTAGTAATTTGAACATACTAGCCTAAATGCAAATAACCTAAAATCATTTATTCTCAGGCTAGATTTACAATTTAAACAAATAACCTATTTATATGCTCCTAACCAATCACTTATATTTCTACAAGCTCAAGCACAAACAAAACACATAATAAAAGAAAGAAAAAATTTTAAATAAAAATATAATTACAAAAACTAAGAAAAAATAATAACAAAAATCTAAGAATTTTCTATGTTGCCCCCACACTTTATTTGACACATTGTCCCTAATGTGCTTCCAAAATAAATAAAGAGAAGAGACTACCTAGTTTTTTGTGAATGTGTTGCGAGGTTAGTCGAGTTGTTTTCCCCTTTCAGGTTTGGCTTGAAATTGTAGTGTCACCTAAGGTGGGGTTCCTACACAAAAAGTAACAAATGTTTTTTTTTACTAATTAAAACAAGCAACTAAAATAGAAAATTAAAAACATACTTTTTTACATTCTCTCAAAGGTCTGTGAAGTTGTCATAATCAAACTCCTCAGTATAGTTGTCCTTATCCGGAATGACAATCTTCTCCTTTCCTCTTGCAGTGGATGGTACATTTTGTTTAAGCCAATTTGTGTTAAATGGATCATCCATTAGAGCTTTCCAAAACGGAGGCTGTTGTGGACATCAAAATGACTCTATACCGAATTGTTCAGCTAGATGGCTCATTACCCTCCTGTATTCATAGTTTCACTCAATGTTGTACTCAACATATGCTTCTATACTTAGGTCTATTTCTTTACTCATCGAAGCTACTGAAGTCGTCTTTTTTCTTTGCACCATTGGTGGTATGGTTGTGGCTCTTCCACTAGCTCTAAAAGTTCGCGATTTCGAGTGTATTCTTGATATGTCACCACCTATTCATTCCTCTCCTCCACTCGACTTGCACATTGATTGTAGAACCATTAAAAAATAACACCATTTAAGATGCCTTTTAGTGGGTAGGTCAATTCCTCATGGTCTATCTCAACGTCAGCCCTACTACACATCTCCGTAATCAAATACGGGTGTGGAAGCCCTCGTGTGTGCCCTCTAACACATTTCCTCACGTTGTAGAGGATTTGGTCCCCCACATTGATCTTCCAACCTTGCAACATAACATTGAAGAGAAGAGCATGACCACGAGCAACTTCCGTGACGTTTTGTGCAGGAAAAAATTTGGCATAAATAAAATACATCCACATTTTAGCCTCTGGAGTCATTATTGATAGCTGAAATCATAATGGTTCCTTAGTTACCGAATTCGGACCCAACTGCCTTGACCCTTAGTTAAAAAGTTAATAATTTCATCATAATCCACCTCCCCCCTTAAATAAATTTTCATAAAAATTGGAGGCATAGTGAGGTGTTTTATGAACTGCCTCGATCGCAATTGTAGAGTTGTCTATAAAACCTCTAACAAAGACCTTATGGTCTTGTGCCTCAGGAAAGTTTGCATAAATTTCCTGAACAATCGACATAACTGCGAGTTTGATGGGTTGTTGGCAAAAAGTATCCTACTTTAAGTGCTCGGCCTTCATAAGTATAAGGTCATGGAATATTGCATGGCAAAGTCAAAGCCATGTTTCAGGATAAGTGGTTAATGGAAGTTGCCAAACCAGTTGGCCATTTCTTTTAAGACGAATCATCTCCTCAGATCATTGGGAACATTGCATTCCATGGTTCTCCGGGATGTTGTTTGCTTTCGAAAAGACATGCTAACCAAGTTCACGATATGTTTCCAACAACCAATAAGCACAGTAGAATTGATTCAAAAATCTGGATTCTCTAGTCAACTTTTCAAAATCTAGTACAAATATATAAAGATTAGAGACAGATTGAATATCACTGGGCTTTTGTGTTGTTGAAACATCTACATCACAATGCTTCCCAGTCGGCCACCGTGGTTTTTTGTTGGAGAAGCAATTTGCTGAGGCTCAAGGAGGGGTTTAGTGTTTTAACCTTGAAAATCAAAAGAAACAAAGAAGAGAACAGTAAAATATAAAATATTAATGATAAAAGGGAAAAAAAGATTGAAAGGATTCAATGTGCTTTGGTTGTGGAGGCAGAGAGTGGCAGAAAAGAGAGGAGAAGAAACTATTTTGGGCGGTTGGGTTAGAGCTCATCATGAAAATGTCCTTTTATAATTGTCGCCTCATCTTAACATGGAATTGCGTCTCGTTACAACATCGCCTGATTGTTCAAGTTCCAAGGCTGTTGTGTCACAGCTCATTGTGATGTGCTCCTACCTGACACTTCGATATGTATCACTATCGAAGAAGAACTTCTAACTAGTCATCACCACTTTGATCAGTCATTTTTTTCCATTGTTGATGTATCTAACCAACAATTTTGGTTGATTACAATGACTTCGCCTTATTTTTTACCATCATGACATCCATATTACGAGCCATTTGGTGCCGAATTCAAGCCAACCCCAAATTATTTTTCTGGGTATAATTAGTTTGAGCTTCCTTGCCTCTATGTCAAGCAAGGCTTTGAAAACACAAGTTTTACCTCTGTTGTCATATGAGAATTAAATAAACCCATCGAATCCTTTGGTTGGCACATTCTCAGTTTTAGCCGGAAAGTATTTTGGCTCTTCATCACTTTCACTCAAAAACGGTTGAAGTTTCAAGTTAGTTGTTATGTTTCCTTCTACTAATACTATTACTACTACTACTACTACTACTTCTAAATCTACCCCTATGTTAATTGGACCGGAGGCGTCTTTGGCTATATTCAATGTCTCATTGTGGTCTCTGGTTTTAAACTCTTCTTGACTATTACCATCTAATTCACAATAGTTGACGAAAATACGGTGATCCTCGTGATCAGAGTTGGGAACATCATGTTTGACCTCTTACAATGAACTTTGCAGCTCTATTTATTGTTTTAGTGATTTTGTCATTTCCAATATTTACGCCAACAGTTCTTTTATGTCCACCACATCCTCGATGTAGGTTGATGTGGGTTCCTTGCATGAGGTTGTCTCATGTGAATTACAAGAGAGCTCGATTGGATATTTAGATGTCTTTAATTAGTCTGATTGTTTTTGGATTTCTTCTGATTTATCTTGGGATTCTATACTAAGGCGGAAAGACTTATATTCATCCAACTTTGGAGGAAATTTGGATGAATATTCGCAATCTCCATACCTTCGATCATGACTCTGCTGGTTCGTCGAGACTCTGTTCAACCAACATGATCTTTGATTGCTCTAATGTTGCTCATACAAATAATCATCCATGATTAAGTCAAATTCTTGTTGGGTTGAATATCTGGGCATACCATATTCTTCGTCATCACTCATCGTATCTTCATTTTCCCAACTTGGTCCTTCGCTAACGTACCTTTCATTGTACCGCGAAGATATCCCATAGAACTCACCATGAGGTTAGACTGAAGATTGAGTGACATTGTTATCTTCATCAAAACTCCAGTGATTTGTTAAAGTTCCATTTTCCCAAATTGTTCGTTACAGTACCCGTCATTATCGTACCACATAGAAATCTCACTTTCCTCGTCCCAACTGCTATCATCATCAAATTCATCATCAACTATAATCATGATTAAATTAAATAGTTAACAAAGCATCTAAAAAATTAAATAAAAAAATTTAAAAATTGATACACTATCTTACTTGTTTATCTTCCAACTGGTATTATCTTACAAAACACTTAAATTAGTAACAATTTTCACCATCAGAATCCCCTACAACGGCTTCAACAACTTGATTACCGCCAAATGTGTGAATGTCTGAACTGGAAATACAAAAACAAAAAGATATATAATAAAGTAGGGATGTCCACAAGTATACGAGCCGAATTGTAATATAGTTTGTTTACAACAAAACACTTGGAAAGTATTCCAAGCATCGTACCCAAGGGATTGCGGATTGGAGAATTTTATTATCAAATTAATTATAAAAAATAATTACTAATCTAATTGAGTCACTAATTAGCAGTGTTGATGCAAAATTAAAATACTAATTAAATTAATTAACCTAAAATAACCTAATGAAATTTCCTATTCCTAGTGTCAATGATGCAAGTTCTTGGCCTATGATCTATGAAATCCCTAATTATCTAATTAAGTTATTAATTAACCTTAATTGAGTTTTTATCACCCTTAACTAAGAATAATCTCTAGGTCTCATCTTCACTAAGGTTTACCACCTATGTCACCCTTCTGGTCTTTTTTTAGGCATACAGTTCTCCGTTAGGTCTCATTGCTTGGCACAAGTTATACTCCACAGGATACTCTCTCGATCTTATCTGTCTAGCTATTTTATTAAGGGCTTCACTCCCTAATATATTAAGCCTTTTGAATAACCACTTAATTTTGGATAAATAATAATTCAATCAATTAATCAATTCCATAACTGAATAAGGAAAGATAAAAAACATGCACAATAATTTATCCTAATATTCATACAAAAGTTTGTTGATCAAATTAACAAAAGATAAATAAAGGAATAAAATAATAAAGGAAAAGAGAATGCTCATTAATAAATAATAGAAGCGCGGTTCAGAAGCAATCCCTACTCCTAATCATCTTCACATCGGAATAGAACGATTCCAATAAAATGAACATAAGAAAGACTAAAATAAAAACTAAGGAAAATTGAAAGTTTAAAAGTATGAAATATGGTTCGAAGGCTCCCTAGGGTGATTCCCTAAGTTAAATCCTTTCCCATGTGGTTATAATGGAGTTTATATAGGCTACAATTGAGATACTAAAGCGCCTAAAATATCCTTAAAATATTTAAGGTTTTAACAAGACTATTAAGCCCTAGACGGCTGTGCGTATCTAGAATTTCATCTTGCGTCAAGGATCCCTACATCGTGAAGTCACATTTGTTTCAGCTAGGTATACTTTGATGTTCGGTGTCGCAACACTGGCATTGTCCTTTGGCTTGAAAAGACACCCTGCATTGTAACACCCTATACCCAGCCCTATCGCCAAGCCTAAGTAACAGGACACTACACCACAGTCACAACATCACATATTACATAACATCTTAATAGCATGCGAACATCATCAAATTTGAACATTTATAGATATTCCAAGTTAAGAATACCTTAGGCAACAATAAATTATGCTAAACATAGATTATACAAGCTTGTGATGAGATATAAACATGCTTTAAAATCACTTAACAAAAATAACCAAAAGATCACATAGGTATCGATATTTCTCATAGATGGTATCGATACCGGTCAAAAAATCGGTAAAAAATTAGTATTCTATTTTCTTTCAAAAATTAAAGCTTAACAATTATCGATGCAAATACAAAACGTATCGGTATTTTTACCCCGAGTATCGATACTCGAGAAATGGTATTGATACCAAAATGAGCTACTAATTTCCTGTACATTCAAAAATATCATGAAGGTATCGATACTAAAAACCCGATTATCAATACCTCTACATAAAACAACAAAAAGAACACCGGAACAAGGTATTTAACACAATCATGCATATTCCAAAACATCATGCATTTTTAACCTCTAATTGAACATCAAAAGTGTTAGAATTTGTAGTTCGATGCACCATCAATAATTTAAGCTAAGCAACTCAATGAACAAATATAAAAAATCCATAATTCCTAAGAGTAATAATATCAAGCCATCATCTAAAACATCATGACAATAAACAACAAAAAATTCTACCACATTACCTTATTCCTACAGTGTAATACAACAACTATAAATCACCTACTTAAATTCTAAGTCTACTTGGATCACTACCTTGAAAATTTTCCATATCGCAACGCTAACAGTCTACAAAGGTTTAAAAAAGAGTGGGTGAGCTTAAACAAACTCAGTTAATGATTAGAATAACCACCAAATAGACATGCATTCACATGTTAACCAGAAATGATCAAAACTCAACTACATACATATTTTATTATGAGGACATACTAATATATTCATGTAATATTGATCAACTCATTTAGCTTATTTATCCACATGTTCATGCATACATCACATATCATAATATCACATTTTGTGAAATCGTATTTAACGATAGTTTGGCACTTGAGGCTATGAAACATAAAAGTGGGCTCTATCACCACACATCGGATACACAGATCTCCAACACGCCAAAGACTCGTAAGCCGAACATATCCCAAAGCATAGCATATAGCTAACACTCTCCAACACACCAACATATCCTGGAAAATGGAGCTTAGCTCATATTTTCTTATCTCTCTGAAACTATCCCGAGCTTGAATGCCCCAGAAACACTACATCTAAGTGAGTACTCACAAATCCTATAACATGCCAACTATATCTAACGGTCTCATAAAGTATCCACAATAAACTACATAATTACTTTTAATTTCTGCACTTTTTTTTCACTGTATAATCACATTATAAGCACAACATTGTTACTGACAATCGGCATGTACAACATTCCCACAATTAGCTCTTTCACAATAGCCATCACAAGCATATTTCACATGTCACAATATCGCATCTTAATTCTCAATTACACAACACAAAATCACATGTTTCATAAATTAAACAAGGGTATAAGAAAGCTTACACTAGGAACTTAGAGTAAGGGTTTAGGCTACTCCTAATCCCAATTAATACTATGAATTGTGTCTGCAAGTAACGATTCCAAACACTCACCGTTTGCTCTTCCGCCTTGTCGCCGGAAGCTTAAACTAGCTTTTCCTAACTTTTCGCTTTACCTGTAGAAGGTCCTAATGGTTCTGAAGCTTTACCAAAGTAAATCACACAATACACACAATTATCATTCATCCAAAGACTCACTAAAAAATTAAATAGAAATGCAAGCCTAAGCTATATTCTCATGGAACTGAAATTTCGACAAGCTTAGTTGAAACATAAAAATCTCAACACTGACTCATTCCTATCACATAAATCTAATTCCAATCGACTACTTAAACATCCAAAAAAAATTCCCAACGTTCTAACTACTCAAAATTATACAGATTCATGGTTTCGAAATTTCAACATACTATGGAAATTTCCACAAAAATTTAATAAAACCTTAGAATTTTTTAACAAAACTTTAAGGAAAGTTTAGAAACCTTCTAATCACACCAAAAAAAGTTGAGAACACTTTGAAACATCATTTTCCTTCAAATCCCAAAATCCACCATTAATGACCCAATTTTCAGTTTTTATTTAAAACAGTCGATTAAATAGGTAAAAACTCTATTTAAAAGATTAAAAATCATTAAAAACTAATAGGAAATAGAATTGTTACCTTTTATGGGAGAAGAACGAACGTTTGATTGGAAATCTGCAAAAAAACTCACAAGTTGTGCATTGGCAAAATCAATGGTGTTCTTGATGGTTTTTATGGAATTAAAAGGGATTTAACACTTGAAAATGATATGAATAAAAATAATTGATGTTTGGAAGAGAAAATAAGTAAAGGATGCTTGGGAATGCAAGGGACGACAAAAAGAAAGAGAAGGGGAAAAGGTTTCGTGAGTTTGTTGTAGGTGGGGGGAAGAAATAGGATAAATTTTAAACTTTGGTAAATTTACCCTTTTAGTACTCCTAGTATTAACCCTATTTTCAAAACAGTCCTCTGTTCAAAATTGAAGGTCTTTAGAATATCATTTTTAAGAATTGATTTAATTTTCTAGAAGCCATAGATAAAGACATTTCTGATTTACCATGCCACAAAATTTCTAAGCACACTAGAGTTAAAATCTCTAAATTACCCTCAAAACTACTAGGCCTAATTTTAGGGTTTGACATGCACACTCAAGTAGTCTGTTAGTCATTCTCGAGGCCCGAGTTGGCCGAACGGGTTGTTGAAACACTAGAATATACATACAGACGTTTATTTTTCTAATAATTAAGTTTAAGCTACTAAAATGGAAAACAAAACAAAATGACATAAAAAAGACCTAAATCAAGCTAATTAAGTGCCAAAAAAACTTTAATTTGCTTCAGCGAATTGTGACAGATTAATAGCCCATGTATTTGTCTTGTCAAGACAACTCATATTTTTCAAACAACCAAAATTTTACACATTTAATTAAAACAAGAGTAAGGAGAAACAATCCTTTAATGTGACAAGTGTCAATTACATGAAAATTTTAAGCATCTATTAAAGTGCAACCCATAGATTACTTAAAAGACCCATCCTTACAACATGCTCCATATATGTTTTGGAGGTAATCTTTTTGTTAATGTAACAACAACCATTAGTTTAGTATTGATATTTTCAATTATAACTTTTTTGTTTCTAGACACTTTTTTCTAAAGATTAAGTATTTTAAATTTATGTATTCAGATCCACTTGAATATTTTCCATTTTTAAATAAGAAAATAGTTGTGGTATTAATGTAGTATGTTTTTAATGGCTTGAAAACTGAGTTAACAACACTAAGTCTTGAAATAAAACTTGTAACCACAAAGCGTGAAATGAGGCTTCAAAACAAGCAGCAAACTCAACCTCTATTATGGATGCTGTAGTAACCAATTGCTTTACATTTTTTCACGAGACTTCCCCACTTTCTATTATAAATACAAAGTTAGAGGTTGATTTTAAGGTATTGAGGCAACCATTGTAATCTAAATATTAATATCTAACAACCTTTAATTGTTTTGATTTTCAATATGTGAGCATGTAATCCTTCATCCTTTGAAAGTATTTCATCATTTTCTTTGATGCTTTTAAGTGTTCATTCATAGCTTGGATTACTCTAGTACCTTTCCAACATTCCAACAACATAGCTAATATCTAACCTTGTGCATGTTTGGGCATACTTTAAGTTTTCAACAGTTGATGCATGATGAATTTTCTTCATCTATGCCCTTTTTAAGTCATTCATTAGGCACTATTTATTACTTTTCACATTTTTGAATGGGTGCAACATTACCTGGACATACTTGTATGCTAAATCTCTCTAAAGCTCAATTAATATATTCTTTCTAAGATTAAATAAATAATCCCCAAGATTGATCTCTAAAATTCTATGCTAATGGCATGGTTTGCCTATCACATATCAACCACTTGAATGTTCTTAGTGAGATATTCCTTGGTTTCATATAATAAACTAAGAACATTACTAGCTACTAAAATCATATAGTATAAAAAATATACAATTGTTCCCACTGACTTTTAGATATATGCATTAGTCAATAATATTTTCTTTAAACCAAAAAGATGTAATGGTATCATTAAAGCTTATATACCATTGATCAGAAGTTTGTTTAAGATCGTAAATTGATTTATTTACCTTTCAATTTGCTCTATGTAAGTATCTTTATCCAAGCTCTCACTCAAGAA
Source organism: Gossypium anomalum (assembly GCA_025698475.1). Taxonomy (NCBI): domain Eukaryota; kingdom Viridiplantae; phylum Streptophyta; class Magnoliopsida; order Malvales; family Malvaceae; genus Gossypium; species Gossypium anomalum. The sequence goes on from CM046963.1 coordinate 51,573,004, forward strand.
AAAAGTTTTTATATCTACCTGGTGTAACTTCAAGTCAAAATGAGTTATAAGTGTCATGATACTTCTAAGAGAATCCTTACTAATCTAATCGAACTTAGGGGATTGTCAAATTGGTAAATGTGTTTATCAAGTTAATTACAGGCTATATATTTACTAATGTAATCAAGTTGGAAATTTTAGCTACAAACCATATATGACAATATATTGAGACTAATTCTAAATTATCAATTAAACTAATTAAACTAAGCTTTCTTCCTATTGCCTTCAAATATGCAAATGATAAAAATGATGATTAATTAATTAGTCAGTTGCTAACTAAGCCAATAACCTATGCCAATTTGATCATTCGCGACTTCTCACTAGGAACATCCTCTCAGTCTTATATTAATTCAGAATTACCAAGAATGCTCTCCTTTCAATCTCACTTAGACAAGTAGTTCTCCTCTCGGTCTCACTACCTAGTACAATTATATTGAACTATAAAGGATAAATTCTCCTCTCGGTCTTGTTTATCTAGATTTTCCAATAGAAGTGTCAATTTTAGCGTATTAAGTAATTTGATATAATAGAACAACTAATTAATCAAGAATAAACATCAAACTTAATCTAACAAATAACTAATAAATCAACCAATAACCGATTTAGCACATAATCAAACTTGAAATTCAAGCAAGCATTTTATCTAACACATGTTAGGCATAAAATAAAAGTAAAATGTTTAAGAAAATTCTCATTTAATTGATAGAATTCTGATGTAGTGCAATAGTTTGATTGTCTATGCTTTGCAACATCTTCAATAAATGAGAAGAAATAAAGAAAAAATAAACATATATTCTAAAAGAGAATAAAAGAAAATGCTATTCTAAAAATAAGAAAAGAAGAAAGAAAAAGGGAAAAGGGAAAAGAAAAATGTTTAACCTAATTTTCTGCACACCTAAAATTACCTATAAAGTGATATTTATAATGTTTTCTAATTTAACCTACAAAATACAAGAATGGCCTCGCTTAAAGTTTGAATTGAGGATTGTTTGACTTCAAAATACCCTTAAAAAAAATTCCTCATCAGGGGCTGGTATCGCAGCATCCACAAGCTAGTGTTGAGACACCCTCGACAGTCTACACATTTAGTGTATTAGGTCTTTCAATGTCAAGAAAATGGCCTTTGGTGTTGTGACATAGCCTTCAGGTGAGTTTGACTTCTTCATCTTCAAGGTTAAGGCTGGTGTTGTGATTAATCATAATTTGATATGTCAAATTACGCTATCCACTGTACTTGAAGAGCTTGTTCTCGAGCAATTTAAGTGTTTTTTATATGTTTTTTTAAGTTTTAGTTTTATCAATTAATAAATTATTTTTATTAGTTTTATGCTATTTTTGAGACCTGAGTTGGCCAAATGTGCCATAGGGAACTTAACAAGTTGATTGAGTGTTGTAGGGAGTCAATAATGGCCCAAACGCGAGGAAAATACCATTCAAGAGGGGGGTATTGTAATATGAAAGCATGTAAGTTGTGATACCCCCTGACAGTGTTGAAATGAAGAGAATTGAGCCAACTCCAATGATATCGTGATACGAAGTATCACGATATCGAGATACCCTAGGACCCCTCAATGCAAGACTGACGTTGGTATCACAATACCACTATCAAGTAGAGACAAAAAATGACTACAGGGGTAGTCCTTTTCTGTAACACCCTTTACCTGACCCGAATCACTGGATCCAGATATCAGATGTTACAACACATAAACACTTAACAAAAGTTTTACAACTGGTGTATAACCATTTTAAAACACACTTCTTATTATTTTATTAATAGTCTTTAGAACCAAAGATTTAATAAAGAAAATATTTAAGAATACATCAAATTTTCAAAAGTAGCATAAGACGTTACAACTTAAAACTTTGCTAAAGACAGATTCTTTATGGCATAGTGTACTAAGTGCCATAGTCCTACGGTACCCTCTGTATGCATAATGATACAACTCAAATTGCTACCTCGACGCAATCCTGACTTGGTCCCTCCAAGTGTACTCACTCTTAAAGCAAACCTCTAACATAAATAAACATTTGTAAGTTCATATGAACTTAATAAGTTTTAACCCAGATTACCTTGAAGCATTTCTTGTTGAATTCTTCATTTTGAATATTTTGTATTTCCTCTCTATCTTTGATAGATACTTCCATACTTGACCAACCTACATGCAATTCATTCATTGGGCAAATTCCAAATTTCAACATTCAATACAGATATTATTTCCTTTTTGGAAAGCGAACGTGCTTTTTAGAAGAATATCCATATAGAACCTTCCTTCGACGGATTCTCACTCAAACGAATATTGAATGCTTCATCTAGGATGGTGTTTTTGAAGGATACTTATACTAATTGATCTTTTAAGTTGAACTTCATACGGATCCTACCTTTGGTAATCTCTCATACTTTAGTTGGTAGCTATCAGAATACCAATAAGATAATATCTTAAAACAATCCCAAATCACAACTTATTCTAATGAATGAAATATTCTAATTCATCTAAAAGAATTCCAGACAACCATGTTACATATCATGAGAACGCTCTGATTTGATAGACAACTTATACTTCAGATAACTTTTTTATATACAACATAAAACACTGAAATTTGGCGGATATCATATAATTTAGATTACTTCTTTACATAACGGAAACAAATTTAGATCTGACAAACTCTTAAACTACTCATAATTACGAATATGCCAAATTACTTGTACTAACAACTATTATGGCAGATTCACCCTTCAGAAATACTGTTGAGCACTCTTTTAGGAAATGCCTTTAGCTCATATTCGATTTCTTCACAAGGCTATCCAAACAAAGATATTTTCAAACTTATCTGGATCTCTACCACAGTGTTATCTAATGAAGAAGTCTCTAAAATTACCCTAATTTCACCACAAACGTGGTTATCTAGATCTCACCTCAAAGGTGTTACAAAATACGTCATAAAGGCTTTACAGAACATTACGTGTTTACTGTCCTGATAGACTATCTCAGAGGGTGCCATGGGTTTCTTCTACATAGGCTTGTACATATTTTCATGTCATGATCTGTCTGTTCACTTTAAATCTTACTAGAGGTAGTACCACGAATATTTTCATTGTCATATAATGTCATCGGTCTCTACCACATGGTCTTACACATATCTGCATGTTGTGATTTGCTAGTACAATTAGCAATGTACCTGCCCTAACTGAGGCATCACAAATGGTTGTGTTACTTACTTAACACAGGATATACTTACTCATATTCATTCACACTTCAGACAAACTCATATTCTCTCATACCTGATTTTACATGTATACATACCACACATCATCTTATTCATGCAATAACACATGTCTCTTATTTGTAAACATGCAACACCTTTACAGTACTTCTCATAAACTTACACTCACCAGTTACTCAAGATGGCATCAACATATGAATCTTCATTATAAATTAAAATGCATGAGTCAAGATAACGACTCATCTGAAACTCACATTTACTGTAGCTCAGAGTTCCAAATCCAATCATCCTTCCTGATCCAGTAGCAACATCTGCTTAAAAGAGCATGAAACTTCTGTTAAAATCTTATTTACAGACAGTTTACTATCATCTCGATTACAGATGGGTGTAGGGTCTCTTATTCACGCCTTACTATTTTTATGCTTCTTAACATCCTTACTCTTTTAAAATCATAACATGCAGAATTGTTAGACTTACCAGGAGGTTGAAACATCCACAGATTAACCCTAAACCCTTAGCTTTTAGTTTAACGAAGAAGAAACGAATATTTAAGTTTAAGAAGAAGAACTAAAGAGTATTACAAAAGGAAGGAAAACCATTTGAATATTCCCTTTTTACCATATATATATGCCTAGTCTCTGTAAGTGGATCGTGACAAGTGTCAAATGGTTATAGAAATTGTCCCTTAAGTGCCCTACAAAAATTGGGAAAATATAAAAAAGGAAATCTGAATGTAGATACTATTTGACCAGTCAATCCATTCAGTTTACTCTCAATCAAACGTGTTATAGAACCAACTTTTTAAAGCATTTGAGTACACTTGGTATATCACAAATTTGGCGATAACTCTCATAAGGCATGCACTCGAAGACGATCTAATCTCTCAAAACTTTTCACTTCGTTCACACACACTTGTCACATTCCATTACATGCTCAACTCAGATCCTGAGTTCAGTATACATACCTTATCGGAATCTCATTAAGTAAGCCTTTGGATTACCCGTTGAACACTCGGGATACTTACGGATACATGGGGAATTTGCACCCAAGTGCCGTATAAGTGTAGTAGCCAAAGCTATCACACACTATGAAATGCTCTCATTTTGAGCTACTCATGGGCCTTTTTTATTAAGTCAGTGCCTGGACCCTATAGTGTTATCATGTAACATACACTCATGGAGCTACTCACAGGTCTGTACACAAAGTCAGTACCTGGACACACGTTACATATTTTATTCATCTCATGAACTCAGACATATCTTATAAGTTCAGACCATTTAATTCTCAGGGTATCACCTTTTGTATTCAATACTAAATCTAGGGTTCAATGGGGTTTCTTATCAAACCGGGTAGCATTTCACTTTCTCACAATGTACTTTATTCTCATAACACATCATTTACACTATCACAGCCACAATTGTAATTTGGTCACATGAATACCATAAATCAATTACACATGTATATCATTCAATATATTTCAAAATAAGTGTTAATAACACATTATTTACATATGTACTTACCTCGATACAAAATGATGAAAACGAGCTCAATCCTCGTAGACTTTGTTCTTACCTCGATCAAGACCCGAATCACCTTTCTCTTGATCTATATCAATAAAATTTATTCATTTCATCAGGATATCAATCTACACACTCGAGAACGCATAATTAGGTAAAATGACCATTTTGTCCCTAGAATTTTACAAAATGACCGTTTCACCCCTAGGTCCAAAAACCAATTTTTATCAAATTTCCTCGTAATTTAAGCATAGCCGAATACATTTTATAACTAGAAGCAGCCCAAATTCCAATTATTTCATACATTTATCATCTATTTTACAACGTATGCAAAATGGTCATTTTAGGTGTTTTCATGCTAACACCTTTCACAAAAATTGTTTCTAACATACCCAAGACTCATATTCTTCCATAAAATTTCAGAAAACACCCTAAATTTTATCATGAAAAAACCCTAGACTTTTCACCATTTTGCAAAATAGTCCCCTCATTTAAAAGTTTATGCTTCAAGGGTCTCAAAAGTGTAAAAATCATTGACAAAGAACATAAAAATCACTTACTTGTAGAGAGACTAAGTGGCTGCAATTTTTTTGAAGCTCAAGACCCCCAAAAATGGCTGAATTTTTGGTGGAGAAGAAACTAAAGAAAAGATGATATCTTTTCTTCTTTATTTTATTTTTAGTCTAGTCAAAATTGGTCACCAACTCACCTAATTTTGACTAATTTGTCTTCTCTTTATCTCTATGGTCGGCTACCCTATTTCTAAGGGTCTAATTTCCCTTTAAAAGCCTCCAATTAAATTTCTTTAGCTATATAACACTTTGGGTAATAAAACAAAACTTTTACCCTTGATGCGATTTAGTTCTTTTTCACAATTGGGCTTACAAACGTTAAAATTTCTTCACCAAATTTCTCATGCACTAATATAAACATGCTATGACTCCAAAATAATAATAAAATAAATTTTCTGTCATTCAAATTCATGGTCCCAAGACCACTGTTTCGACTAGGCCCTAAATCAGGTTGTTATAATTCTCCCTCTTTTATGGATTGGGTATTGGCTTTTCATGATTTCTTCAAACTCCCATGTGGCCTCTTCAACCCCATGTCTTTGCCATAACACTTTCACAAGGGGAATGCTCTTATTTCTCAATTGCTTAACTTCTCGAGCTAGGATCTGAACAGGTTCTTCACCATAGGACATATCCAGTCTAATCTCCACTTCAGTTGGAGAGATCACATGTGAAAGGTGAGAATGATATCGGTGCAACATGGATACATGAAACACGTCATGGATCTTTTCCAACTCTGATGGTAAGGCTAACCGATAGGCTACTGGCCCAATTTTCTCAATCACCTCAGAGGGTCTGATAAAGTGCGGGCTCAACTTACCCTTTTTACCAAATCTGAGAACCCTTTTTCAAGGAGACACTTTTAAAAACACCTTATCACCGACTTGAAATTTGATTTCTTTTCATTTTAAATCCGCGTAGGATTTCTGTCTATCCGAAGCGACTTTTAAGCAATCACGAATTAACTTAACCTTTTTTTTGGTCTCCTTGACTAAATTGACCCCGTGAATCTGGTTCTCTCTGAGCTCGATCCAGTACAATGGTGTTCGGCACTTACGCCTATATAACGCTTCATAAGGTGCCATCTTCAAACTCGACTGAAAACTATTGTTATACGCAAACTCCACCAACGGCAGGTACTTTTCCCAACTGCCCTGGAATTCTAATATAAGCATCAGAGCATGTCTTCCAAAATCTGAATTACTCTCTCTGACTGGCCATCGGTCTACGGATGGAAAGCCGTACTAAAACTTAACTTAGTCCCCAAAGCTTCTTGAAACTTCTTCCAAAACCTCGAGGTAAACCTCGGGTTTCTATCCGAAACGATCGACAAAGGTACTCCATGAAGTCTCACAATCTCTGAAATATACAAATCGGCTAGCTTGTCAAGTGAAAAGTCCGTACGTACTGGGATAAAGTGAGCCGACTTAGTTAGTCGATCAACTACGACCTATATGGCATCTTTCTTCCTCGGGGTTACCAGCAAACCCGTTAAAAATTCTATAATGATCCGATCCCATTTCCACTCTGGGACCATGATAGGTTGGAGTAAACTCGAAGGTACTTGGTGCTCAGCTTTTACCTATTAGCATACTAAGCATTTGGATACGAACTCTGAAATATCTCTCTTCATCCCCGGCCACCAATACATTTTCCTCAAATCGTTGTACATTTTCGTACTCCCGGGGTGTATTGAAAAACAATTACTATGTGGCTCATCTAAAATCTTTGGGATTAACTCAGTGTCCTTAGGAATACAAATCCTATCTCAAAATTTCAAGCAGCCCTCGGAACCAATTTGAAAATCTGATTCAACTCCCGATTCACACTGAGTTCTTTTTACCGACAATTCACTGTCATTCATCTGAGTCTCACAAATTTCTTGAAGAAACGCCAGTCTAGCTTTTAACTCTGTTAGAACCGAACCATCCTCAGATAAAGGCAATTGGACATTCATCGCTCTCAAAGCGAATAAGGACTTTCTACTTAATGCAATGGCTACCACGTTTGCCTTTCCCAGATGGTAATCAATAATCAATTCATAATCTTTTAATAATTCCAACCATCTCCGTTGTCTCAGATTCAAGTCCTTCTGAGTCATCAATTACTTAAGACTTTTGTGATCGGTGTATACGTGACATATTTCTCTGAACAAATAATGTCGCCATATCTTCAGAGCAAGCACTATAGTTGTCAACTCTAGGTCATATGTCGAATAGTTCTTCTCGTGAGGTTTTAATTGTCTCGAGGCATAAGCTACAACTTTGCCTTCTTGCATAAGTACGCATCCCAACCCGTGTAGAGAAGCATCACTGTAAATCACAAACTCTTTTCCTGATTCGGGTTGTACTAGCACGGGAGCCTTAGTTAACTATATTTTCAACTTCTCGAAACTCTGCTGACATTTATCTGACCATTCAAACTTAACTTCCTTTTGCAGGAACCTCGTCATGGGAGTAGCAATCATTGAGAATTCTTTTACAAACCGTCTATAATAACACGCCAAGCATAAAAAGGTTCTAACTTCAGTCACATTCTTCGGGGGCTTCCATTCAACAATAGCAGAAACCTTGATGGGATCAACTCTAATACCATCACTCGAGACAATATGACCCAAAAAGCTAACTTCTTGAAGCCAAAACTCACTTTTACTAAACTTGGCATACAACTGGTTGTCTCTTAAAGTTTTAAAATGGTTCTCAGGTGCTGGACATGCTCTTTTTTATCTCTACAATAGATCAAGATATAATCAATAAATACAACAACAAAGTTATCCAAATATTACTGAAATACCCTATTCATTAAATCCATGAACACGGCGGGAGCATTTGTTAAGCCGAAAGGAATGATGAGAAACTCATAGTGACCCTACCACTTCTTAAAAGTGGTTTTGGGCATGTCTGTCTCTTTAACTCGTAGTTGGTAGTAGCCCGATCTCAAGTGTATCTTAGAGAACCATGCTGCTCCCTTCAGTTGATCAAACATATCATCAATTCGCAGCAACGGGTATTTATTCTTGATAGTTCTCTTATTTAACTACTGGTAATCTATGCACAACCTCATAGATCTGTCTTTCTTTTTCACAAATAACACTGGAGCACCCCATGGCTAAAAGCTTGGTCTCACGAAACCCTAGTCGGTCAACTCTTGCAACTGCGATTTTAGCTCCTTCAATTCAGTCGGAGCCATTGAATACGGAGCAATCGAAATAGGCATTGTCTCGGGCATTAGTTCTATACCAAGTTCCACTTCCCAGATAGGAGGCAACCCGGGAAACTCTTCTGAAAATATGTCCCCATAATCCCTCACAACTGGCACTTACTCAACTTTCAACTCAGACTCTTTAGTGTTCATCACAAAAGCTAAATAAGCTTCACATCCTTTCTTCAAATATTTCTGGGCAGACATTGAGGATATCATCATAGGTAAGCTTCCTGACTCACCTGATTCAACCCAAAGGGTTTCACCATTCTCATATTTCAATTTAATAACCTTTTGTCTACAATTTACTACAACATCATGGAATGTCAACCAGTCCATACCTAATATGACATCAAACTCATCAAATGGTAACAACATTAAATCAGCCGAAAAGTAATGACCTTTAACTATCAGAGGACACTTCTTACATACCTAATTGACTATCACATGCCTGCCTAATGGGTTTGACACTTTAATCATAAACTATGTAGACTGAACAGGCATATTCGTGTTAGACACCAACTTCGTGCACACATATGAATGAGTAGAACCAGGGTCAATCAAATCAATAACAGTATTATTATAGAGAGAAAATATACCGGTGATTACATCAGGAGAGGATGTATCTTCACGTGTACGTATGGCATAGGTCCTAGCTGGAGCTCTAGCTTCAGACATTACGGTGGTATCTCTCATCACATTTTTGCTGCCAGCCCCAACTCCAGCATTCTTCTGGGATCTTCCTCTCGAATTGGCACCACTAGGCCTTGCACCTTGAAAATTTTCTTTCTCATTCATCTCGGGGCAATCCTTGATAAAATGGTCTTGAGAACCACATTAGAAACAAGATCCATCGTTCATTCTACACTTGTCGAAATGATTCCTACCACAATGTTGGCATTCAGGTCTGGAAGATCTAACATTGCCCACACTAGCCATTGATGTAGCTCGAGACTTAAGGTCTGAATCTTACTTCTTACGATCTCGGTGCAAATATCCAACAGATGTGTGGGAATGAGAGTAGACGTCTCTGGATTTCTTAGACTGAGATGGAAATGATTTGCTCGTATGTCTCTTCCTTGCATCTCTAGTTTCTGCTTCGGTTTTCTTCTTTTCCTTGATTAATTCCTCTGCTCTACAAGCCCGATCAACGAGCACTACAAACTCCTTTAATTCAAGGATGCCCACTGACAGTCTAATATCCTCGTTGAGGCCGTCTTTAAACCGTCGACACATTTTAGCCTCGGAGGATTTGCACTCCCGGGCATACTTACTAAGTTGGATGAACTCTCTTTCATAATCAGTAACCATCATGCAGCCTTGTTTCAAGTCAAGAAATTCCTTACGCTTTTGGTCCATGAATCTCTCACTGATATACTTCTTCTTGAATTCCTCTTGGAAGAATTCCCATGTAACCCTTTCGTGAGGTACCACTGAGACTAACGTCTTCCACCAGTGGTATGCCGAATCCCTCAACAAGGATATGGTGCACTTCAAGCATTCCTCATGAGTGCAAGATAGTTCATCGAATACCCTGATGGTATTCTCAAGCTAGAATTATGCTCTTTCAGGATCATCATCTTTACTAGCATGGAACTCTTCAGCTCCCTACTTCTGGATCTTATCCACTGGAGGTTTATTCCACCTCTCAAAGTCTACACCCTGGGATACTACGGGAACAGGTTGAGGAATAGGTGGGGGTGGAAGGGATGGAGCATTCGGGTTCACTCCGACGAACTCTGTATACCATTCATTCATCATGTGGAGAAAGGCCTCCCAAGCCCCTTCTCCTCCTCCCTAACTAACTGTGGGAGGTCGATTACTAGATGGCAACGCCTCTTCAGTGGGAGCTGGTGCATTACATTCTACATCGTCTGCCATGGTTCGATCAGGATCCATTACTATATGAAAACATAGTTTAAAAAAAAAAAGTCAAGAGCCGTCACATTATCACAATTTATTTATGGCATGTATAGCTAGACTCGTACACACGCTACATTAGTCTGAGAATCGACTAAACCGTAGCTCAGATACCACTAAATGTAACACCCCACACCCAAGCCCCACTCCGGGTCGAGACATGAGGCATTACCTAACTCCAATTATGCGCATAAACATTTTCGAAACACCAAAACATGGTCCAATTAAAACTTTTTCAAATTAATCTATAAACTCTTCAACAAGAACCTTCGAGGCTCAAAACATCCATTATAACCCATACAAAAACAATTTGGGTTCTAAAACGAACTCGAAAAATATCACTTAGCACAAGGGCACACACCTGTGTGGGAAGAGCAACACGCCCGTGTGACCTTTCAACATGGTCGTGCTTCTGGCCCGTGTAGTTCACACGGCCTAAACAATACAAGGACATGCCCATGTCCTTTACCTGTGTGGAATTAATTATAAATGCACACCTACAGGGGTTTTCACACGGCCAGACACACGCCCGTGTCCCTCACACGGCCTCGACGCGCCCTTGTGTAAAAACTTGGGTATTCTATTTCTGACGTCAGCATATCCAAAAGGTCACACGGCCAAGGCATATGCCCGTGTGCTAGGCCGTGTCTACCACACAACTGAGACACACGGATGTGTCTCTGCTCGTGTGTTTACTACCATGTATTCTGACTTGAAAATTTATGTGCAGGGGACACACGGCAGGACCGCACGCCCATGGGGCAGGTTGCGTGTCACACACGGCCTAGACACACGCCCGTGTGTCTACCCGTGTGGACAATGTAAGGCTATTTACCAAGCCTCTGGCCACCCTACAATACAATCTAACATCAACCAATAAACCAAATCAACAATTTCACATTCATAAAGTACTATCTTGCATTCATAAAATAACTGTCAATATTAGTCCTTTTTCATAGCCTTATACCAAACAAATTAAGTATTAGATTAAACCAACAAACTTGGCCAATCAACTATAACACAAAACTCAAAAAGCCTAGGTCCTATACATGCCATAATCAAAATAAAAGATTTCAACTATACCAAGAGACTTCAAATATCAGTGTGACTGGTTTTCCCGACGTGACTGATGATCCACGATCTACTTTGATGGCACTATAAGAAAGAAAAGGAAAGAGGGTAAGCTTGAGAGCTTAGTAAGTACATATATGCAAATAAAGTTTCATTAAATCATATACCAAATGATAACATATCATGCTTAAAATAAAATATGTAAATCACTTAAAATTCTCTATCTCACTCTTCACTTCGTTCACATACACTTGTGACATTCCATTACATGCTCAACTCAAATCCTGAGTTCAGTATACATACCTTATCGGAATCTCATTAACTAAGCCTTTGGATTACCCACTGAATGCTCGGGATACTTACGGATACATGGGGAATTTGCACCCAAGTGCCTTATAAGTTTAGTAGCCAAAGCTACCACACACTATGAAATGCTCTCATTTTGAGCTACTCACGGGCCTTTTTTATTAAGTCAGTGCCCGGACCCCATAGTGTTATCATGTAACATACACTCATTGAGCTCCTCACAGGTCTGTATACAAAGTTAGTACCAGGACCCACGTTACATATTTCATTCATCTCATGAACTCAGACATATCTCATGAGTTCAGACCATTTAATTCTCATGGTATCCCCTTTTGTATCTGATACTAAATATAGGGTTCAATGGGGTTTCTTATTTAATCAAGTAGCATTTCACTTGCTCACAATGTACTTTATTCTCATAACACATCATTTACACTATCACGACAATAATTGCAATTTGGTCACATGAATACCATAAAGCAATTACACATGTATATCATTCAATATATTTCAAAATAAGCGTTAATAACACATTATTTTGATATGTACTTACCTTGATACAAAATGATGAAAACGAGATTAATCCTCGTAGACTTTATTCTTACCCCGATCAAGAACCGAATCACCTTTCTCTTGATTTATATTAATAAAATTTATTCATTTCATTAGTATATCAATCAAGACACTTGAGAACGCGTAATTAGGCAAAATGACCATTCTGCCCCTAGAATTTCGCATAATTACCGTTTTACCCTAGGTCTGAAAATTGATTTTTATCAAAGTTCCTCATATTTTAAGCATAGACGAATACATTTTATAACTAGAAGTAGCCCAAATTCCCATTATTTCAAACATTTATCATCTATTTTACAACGTATGCAAAATGGTCCTTTTAGGTGTTTTCATGCTAACACCTTTCACAAAAATTGTTTCTAACATACCCGAGACTCATATTCTTCCATAAAATTTCAGAAAACACCCTAAATGTTATCATGGCAAAACCCTAGAATTTCCACCATTTTGCAAAATAGTCCCCTCATTTGAAAGTTTATGTTTCAAGGGTCTCAAAAGTGTAAAAATCATTAGCAAAGAACATAAAAATCACTTACTTGTAGAGAGACTAAGTGGCTGCAATTTTTCAAAGCTCAACACCCTAAAAAATGGCTGAATTTTTGGTGGAGAAGAAACTAGAGAAAATATGATATCTTTTCTTCTTTATTTTATTTTTAGTCTAGTCAAAATTGGTCACCAACTCACCTAATTTTGACTAATTTGTCTTCTATTTGTCTCTATGGTTGGCTACCCTATTTATAAGGGTCTAATTGCCCTTTAAAAGCCTCCAATTGAAGTTCTTTAGCTATATAACACCTTTGGGTAATAAAACAAAACTTTTACCCTTGATGCGATTTAGTCCTTTTTCACAATTGGGTTTACAAACATTAAAATTTCTTTACCAAATTTCTCATGCACTAATATAAACATGCTATGACTCCACAATAATAATAAAATAATTTTTTCGTCATTCAAATTCGTGGTCCCGAGATCACTATTCTGACTAGGCCCCAAATCGGGTTGTTACACGCCCATGCCTTCAACCTGTGTAACTCTCTGACTATGACGTCATCAACCAAATAAGGTCACATGGCCAAGTCACACACCCGTGTGCTTAGGCCATGTGTCAAATTAAATTCCAAAAATTAAGTGCAAACTTTACATGGTCTGGGCACATGCCCATGTCCTAAGGCCGTGTCCTTCACACGGCTTTATAATGTGTACATATCACATACTCCAATCATCATGCTATTATAGGGCACTCCACACTAATTTCATGTTTATTCATTGTTATAACTCTTCTTTCAAGTTACTTAATTACACTATAATTATGGTCATGCCTATTAGTCCCCATTTATTCAGTAAATACATATACCATTCATCTCACATATCATCCACAAGCATCCAACCACATCAAGCATAAACACATTTGCATGCATAAATAAATAATTAGGGTTACAACCCAAATAATCAACATGAGCCACCTCTCATGGCCATATACAAAATAATCATAATTCCATCATGAGCCAACACATTTGGCCAATCAATATGACACATAACAAAAAGACCAAGTCCTTATACATGCCATATACATCTATATATACATATTCATGCCACACGTTCATCATATCTCATGTTATTCTCATGAGTTCCATGTACATACTTGTGCCCACTTGCACAAAATAACTTACTTTCTCGTCTTCGACATAATCATCAAGACTACTCATTGAACTTCCTTTAGAACTACCCGTTGAACACTTGGAATACTATCGGATACATCAGAATCTTGCACCTAAGTGCCTCATATGTAGCCAATGCTACTTCACATCACATGTTGCTCGCTTTTGAGCTACTCACGGGTCTGCTCATATAGGCTGTCAGGTATCCGCAACACATGTCAGACTACCCCGCCACCAGTAGAATATATGAGACCAGTACCCGGATGCCAAAACATGTGTCGTATATATCACAAACTCATACCACAACTTAATGAGTTCGGATGTTACATATATCATGAACTCAGATACAACTCAATGAGTTCAGATCACATAGTTCCTAGTGACATGTCACTTGTATCCTAGACTATTCCTAAGGTTCAAACGGGATTCTTTGATACCATATTTCTGTCGAACTTGCTCGTAACGTCGATTTCAATACCCATAGTACCAATCATTTATTCATGCAATAGTCAAAGCATAATTCATAATAAAATTTAGGCAATAAGCATATGATACAACATCATATTAAATATGTATACACTTACCATACATGCAATACTAAGGCATTTAAAGTATGGTACATGTTGCATTATTTGCAAATGAACTTACCTTGGTACAAAATGATAGAAACGAGTCTAATCCTCGTAAACCTTATTTTTCCCTCGATCAAGACACGAATCACATTTTTCTTGATCTATAATGCCAAAATTAATTTTTCCAATACATACATTGGTAAAATTGACCCATAAAACATACTTTGATAAAATTACCATTTTACCCCTAACTTTTAACTTATTTACAAATTGGTCCCCAGGCTCGTAGAATGAAATGCATGCATTTTCTTGGTTATCAAGCCTATTCGATTCATATTCTAACTCATATTAGCCCATATTTCTCATTAAATCACATTTCCACTACTCATTTCTTCATCTTTTACAAATAAGTCCTTTTTAGGGGTTTTCATGAAAATTCACTTGTAAAATATGTTAATCACACATCAAACATCTATATTCCTCCATTAAACATCAAAATACAACCATGTCACACATGGTTCAAATTTCATACATGAACCCTAGCTTAAAATAATGGTAGAAATAGCTAGATCATCTTCAAAGATCTAAAAAAACATAAAGAACATTAAAAACGGGGCTAGAATGTACTTACTTTCAAGCTTGAAAAGTTGAAGAAAACCTTAGCTATGGTGTCTTGAGAATTTTGGCTGGTACATGGAGAAGATGAGCCAATTTTGACTTATTTTTCCCTTTTTATTCTTTTATTTACTAAATGACCAAAATGCCCTTAAGGTCTTTCTTTCAAATTTTTCCCTATTCATGCCCATTTTTGTCCAAAATTGTAGAACATGGTCAAATTGTTATTTAAGGACCTCTAATTAATGATCCAATGTAATTTCATGCTCAAAGCTTCTAGAACACAAGTTTTGTAACTTATTCAATTTAGTCCCTAATTTCAAATTGGATACTTTAGGCATAAAATTTCTTCATGAAATTTTCACACAAACATGCATTGATATCATGGACCATAAAATAATCATAAAATAATTATTTCTACTTTTGATCTGTGGTCTCAAAATCACTATTCCAATTAGACCCTAAATCGAGATGTTACAGAAAACTTCAGATTCTACACGGCTGGACTCATTATGTGCTAGGATTTAACTTGTCAAAATTTTGAGAAGTGGAGGACTATAGTAAAACAATACGTCAAAACATGTATCATTCATATCCACTCGCCTTCTTCTCGAATTCGTAAAATTTGAGGTGTTACATTTTCCAACCTCAACATCAATTAAAATTAGATGCTTAAGGGTATTTTGGTCACAAAAATTAGGTTGTAATAAAATGAAAAGCCTTTTTTTGGCTAAAAAGAGAGGAGACTTTTCACTTTATCATCTTTTTAGCTTAGTTTCTTTGAGTTATCTTCTTCATTTTTCTAAGGTTCAGACTTTTTTTAATTTTTGTTAAGTTAAATTAGTAGTTAGCTAATTAGTTAACGTTGTAGTTTGTTTCTATTTGCTTTTTAATCCTTCAAACTTTATTGTATTTTTAGTTTAATCTTTAGATTTAATAAAACCCAACTTTGTTTTACTTGTTCTTATAAAAATCTAATCTTTTGTGTTTATTTGCACCACTATTGCTACTATTATTGTTTACTTCAAGCTCTCTTAAGAAAGGCCAAAGCTTTTCTCAACTTTTTTCTGTGCATCACATTGATGAATATGTTTCTTGCATGTTGGAAGATTGCTTGTTTGAAAATGACCATGAGTAGCTACATATTAGGTGGTTGGTTGATGAAAATGTTGGCTAGTTAATTTTAGGTTCAGGGACTAAATCGTAAAAATTGGACTAAATCAAATAAACTTCAAAACTTAAGATTGATGCCCCTAAGGGAAAATTTAGATAAGTGAGGCCGAAAGGAGATCTTATTTAGTACAAATTTGATAGTGTCAGATTAGTTGATAAGATCAAAAGATAAACCAAACTAATTTGTCTAAGTTGGTAAAATAGATATTGAGAGCTGAAATCGAACCAATTTAGGACTTTAAGTGGTTTAGATCCCTAATCTAAAATTTAGTTAGCCACATGGAAGTCAACCAACTACTTTTCATTATTAATTTGTGAATTTCATAATTTTGGCTATTTTACAATTTAGTCTTCTTTAGCATTAGATAATAATTAGCACAGTTAATCTTGACCATGATTTGGCGTAATATAAAACTTAGTGAATAATTATCTAGTCCCTTTGATTGTATGTTGTAACGATATTTGTGCAAGTGTACACAGTCGTTCAAGTAATAAGTAAGTAAAATGAGTTATCGTCTTCATAGGGACTATGTATGTTAATTGATTATTTGCAAAACTATAAATTCACAATTTGGTGGTAAAAACACAATATTTTGAGTGGTAGATGATTAAATTAAATTATCTAAATGCAAAATGATCCTTATGCAATTAAATCTAAATGCAAATGATCTAAATGTATGAATGGATGACTTTAGCAACAAAAACAATCAACATAAAATAGGCTAGGATAATTATCTTAATCAACTCAATTCATTTTCATCATGCTTAACAATGTTCGTAATTATTACATGGCAACTCGATCTTTCATGAGTTTGTAAACCAAATTAAGTCCTCTTGGAATCTTTTACTTAGTGAAATATGCATTTCACTGGTCATATTAAACCAAGGATTTCTTAGTATTTATGTGAGGTAATGGGGACATTTACGCTTG
Organism: Gossypium anomalum; assembly: GCA_025698475.1. Classification (NCBI taxonomy): domain Eukaryota; kingdom Viridiplantae; phylum Streptophyta; class Magnoliopsida; order Malvales; family Malvaceae; genus Gossypium; species Gossypium anomalum. The sequence goes on from CM046963.1 coordinate 51,590,374, forward strand.
AAATAGTTTAATCACATAAACCTAAAAACTATGCAAGATAATACTGCTAACTAAAGATATTATGAACCTCTAATTTAGTCGGGTTTAATGATCTAAATTAAGCATTGCACTTTTCAATTATGTGTCTACTTGTCGTCGTTTGTTTAGGATCACTCAACTAATCTGGATTCATCCAATCACGTATGAATGAAATAAATCTTGATTTGAATTGAAAACATGATCGACTCAGGCACAAACATGTTAAACATGAATCAGTAAATATTATTGAATTAACATAAATCATCCTAGCAAATGGAATTAAGCTATCATCGTTGATGTCAAGAACATTAAACACATAGCAAACATAATTAAACTAAACAACAACAAGGAAAGAGTAAACTCTAATTCAGTTCAGCAGCCTTTTGGATCTTTCTGACTGATGTGTTCCTCCGTTCTGCTCGTTACTCTTTTGCTAAGGTTTCTTAATGTGGCCGGCCAAGGTAGTGTCTTGACAAAGCATTTGTTTGCTAAATAATGGAAGGGGAAATGGAACGGCTATGTAAGGGAAAAGAAAAGGGAAATGAAAATGAGAGAGTAGAATGAAGAGAGAATGATGAATGAGTGTAAAAGATGAGTGAAGATTTGAGAAGCGGGACTTGTATGGTATTTATAGGTGAAGGTAAGGGTGAAGTTTACTAAAAATAACATTTGAAAATCCTTCCTTTTCTCTCATGCTTGGCCTGCCACAAATTGTGGAAAAGGGGATGACTTGGTTGCTTTATTTTGAATTCAAAACTTTGCTAAGGTGGATGATTTCAAAGGGTGAACTTGTATGCTAATTTCTGACATCTTTCCAACTGTAGAGACCTTCAACAAAATATCTCAAAGCTTATTTTTGGGCAGCCATGTTCTTGTGCCAAAATTGGGCTTTAATTCCTCCTTATTGGATGGTTTCTTAGTCCAATAAATAATCAGACTAGTCCATCATGTGGCAACACTTTTATTGGGTCAAATTAACATTCTTATGACCCAATTTTTCATGGTCTTACCGTCCAGCTGAGGTAGATGTATACATGTCCATGCAACATTATATTAATCTCATCTTCCATGGTCTTACTGCATAGTGAAAATTCACATATTAATAATTAACATGAAATAATATAAATTATGCACAAAAATCATGTAATAAAACATAATTTCACATACTTTATAAATTCATGTCCAATATTAATATTTAAGTAAAATTCATTTAATTCAATAACAATTACTTAAGATTAACATATTTATTAAGTCAAAAGGTGGTAAAAATAGATAGAAAAATCCTATGTAATTTCAAGTTTACACATGTTAATTATTTAGAAACCACTTAGTCTTGGAACTCTCTTGGGTTCGATCTTTTGAATACTAGGGTGTTCCATTGAAACACTACAAATATTACATCTAACTTGTCACACTTGCAGCACACCATACTTATATTGTTTGTTTTAGTGTTGATTCTCAGCCCAAATGCACACACGTCGAGGTCGCGGTCATGTTGCGACCACGAATGCTAGTGTCATAACATCAACTGGTTGATGTCGTGACCTTAAAGGTAGTCCACCCTTAAGTGCAAATTGTTGAAGTCCTTCTCCTTAGTTGATGGCAAAAGCGTTAGTGTCGCGACCTCGACATATTGGCATCATGACTTTGGTTTTAGTTTTGGCTCTTCTCCTCATTTTTGAATCAACCAAGTGCCTAAAACAAGCTCAGCTCAGAGATTAAGTTCTGAATGGTACAAACTTGCCATTTTATTCTCAAAAACATAAAAAAGAAGAAGAAGAAAACGCTATAGAAACTAAGATTAAATATGAAACCTAATAAATGCAAAAAAAAAAAAAAAAGAGCGATAAAAGACACTACAAAATACTCAAGAAAAGGCTCTTTAAGAGCTTAATTTGATGTATATAAATATAGCAAATCAGTAAGTAATGTGGCATATGGTCTTTATATAGACTCATAATCCATTTGCCTTTATCCCTTTGCCTTTTGTTCCTAGGCAATGCGGGATTCATTACCCTATTGACATAAGACTAAGGTTAAACTTAGCTCCTAAAGACTAAACACAAAAGTAACTTTGTACAATAATAAATAGGGACAAAATATGTATTTTAATAAGTTGGTGTTGATATTCAATAGAATCATGGTGGATGACATATGGTGTTTTGGGTTTTTCCAATTACATTTAATTGGGAAATATGCACATTGTGGGATTTGAACTCACAACAATTAAATTAGTAAAACTTTAAATTTACTACTCAACTAAAACTTATTTTTTAAAATCAAATAAACATGAAAGAAGACTTGAACTTGGGCTATATGAGTGGGAAACACAAATATTTAATAATCATGGTAAAGAAGCTGAACAAAAATAATTTAATTGGGAAATAAATTGAATTCACTATGAAATTGAGATCAAAGCTTTGATGAGATGTTAATTACTTTGATGAATCAAGGGTTTCCACAATTTTAACAGCTTCTTATACGAAAAATAAAAAAATGAAAGTTAATTTGATGGATAGATAGATTGAGAAAACGATAATGTTCAGTTTTTCATGAACTCAAGTTTGTTTTTCTTTTCTTTAAATAGAAATTAGGTAAAAGATTTAGCCAATAAATAGTTCACACCTGTTTTAAATTATTTGTTTTAAATTTTTCTTTTCTTTTTCTTCATTGTCACATCAAATTAGTTTAACGGAAATTCTTAATATCATCATTGATTTTTATCGGTTGCTAATTTTTGAAATTTACACCAACAAAATTATTTTATTTTTTTTGAAGATAAATTTGAAAGGAATTAAAAAATCTTTATATAAAAAAATTCAAATTTTATTTAAAACACTAAAAGAGTAAAACTTAAAATTTGAAGCCATCAAAACGCAAGTTTCGACCTTCTGAATGGAAATTTTCACAATATTCATTTTTAAAACCCATGACTCTAATTGATAAAAGCCACGTCAGTGTGTGGTCCTAAGCCTATTATTGCAGAAATGCAGGTCAATAATTGAATGTAGCAGAATTTGATTGTCGGAGAGGAGTGTGGCTTGCTAGGCTATATTGGATAGGAACTAAGGCGTTTCATGGCCTTTAATTGGCTACCTTCTTGACTATGAACCCAACTTTTGGATCATATGAATCAGCTCTGGACTACAAAAGCAGTACCACTAATTTCCCATACACTGGTTCAAATCAAAATTATAAAGTTAACAGCACTCTGCTCCATTATAATAGTTCCATTTATTCGTTGGCACTAAATTACTTATTCAAAAGTTGAAGTACTTGGCTCAACTGTTAGAATCGAATCTGAGATTTCATATTTGAATTTTGGTGTATAAATAATATAAAACGATATATATAAGTTTGTCCATTACTAATCTGGCGAGCTCTCCGTTATGAGTGTCCGTTATTTGTATGCTCTCACCCTGCTTGCTAATAATTTTTTGAAGAGTTAAGACATATGTAACCCCTAAGGGGTAACATATCACCACACATAATTTCTAATTACTGTTAGTATGTCATATCAGTAATCCATACCTATATATATATATATATATATATATATATATATATATAAATGAGTCATTCTAAATGATATAATAAAACAAACACTCAACAAATTAAATTTTATTTTTAGCTAAGGGATAATATTATTAAGAAACCAGAACAATACAAAATTAATATATAACTAAAAAAAAAAACAAGTTTCAATGCGGAAAAAGGAAAGCCTAAAATAACACCTAAACTCACGCGTGAACCTCAAGAATCAAACACAATCTTCAACACCTTAATATCATAAACAACAAAGACAAGAGAAGAGCAAAAAGAAATCCATACCCATCGCAAAGTGGCTTTCAATACTGATAAAGGAGCCAATTGAAAGGATCCATACAAAGTTGATATATCCCACTATCGAAAATGAAATCCAATTCGAATAAAATTAGATGTTGAAATAGTTATTTAATTTAATATTTATAATAATTTATTTTATTAATAACTTAAAAAAATTGTCAAATCTCAAATTTATACATTTATTTTGACTAAAAAAAATTTCATACATACATTTTGATTTAGTTGAAATTTTTTTTATAAATCACATAATTGAAAGAAAGTGAAATATAAAACAAAAAAAAAATTATTATATCTATGTGAATGTTTAATTTTGGTTGAATTTTACATCTAAAATTTTAATTTTAATTTAATTGTATACATTTATAAAGATAAATGCACCTATTTAATTTCATGTTGGATAAATATAAATATTTGTGTATACAAAATGTAAATGTAAAATGAAGCTATTGTGATAATAATGTTAACGATTTGTAGAAATTGAATCAAATAAAGAAAATGCATGTATATAATTAGATAAAATTAAAGTCCACTTATCACATTACATGTAAAATTTCTGTTTATATATAATTTTGATATTTATCTCTACATTAGTACGATAAGATGAGGAAGAAAATTCTTTAGTACATCAGTATTACAGCATCAGTAATAAAATGTCGCTTTTATCTCTATTGAAAAGAAAAACCCAATAATCAAGCCTTTTTCTTTCCATCACTTGTAAATATAGTTCCAACTTTAATTTTTTTTTTACAACAATATATATTTTCTAATTCTATAATTTTATAAAATTTCATGCTAATATCTTATATAAAATTCTATGGTGCTTATAATATAAACATAAACGAAAAAGAAATCTTCAAAAATGATTCGTGATAACATTTAAAAAAAAAAACTACATAAGATTTAGCATATAATTTTATACTAATAATGTATTTGCCAACATTGAGGGTTGAGATCTTTTAAAAATATTAGTATGTTTTCCAAATTATGCAAATTGGAAATATTGTTAGAATAAGTGAAGAGTAAAGAAAAATTTAAATTATTGTTTCAATTTTATTTGTTGAGAAACAACAGTCAGTAAAGTGTAAAAACTAAGGAAAAACTCCTATATGAATATAATACCATCTCAACAAGAGTAAGAAGCATATTACGATCATAATATTCCTACAAAATGATGGAATCGTATTTGTATTTTTAGGTAAGACTAAATAATATTCGTGTCATATTGATGTATGAGCTTTGTAAAAGATTAAACACAGTACAATCACTGTCGTAAAAGATCGATAGGGTTTCTTCTTGAACCATAAGTTAAAACGAGTTTAGTTTGACTAAAGCATGCAGCATGTAATTCTATAGGTGATGGGTGGTGGAAAACGTGTCAATTGTTGAGACAACTTTTTTTTAAAAAAAGGCCTGGATTTATGCTGATCGTCGAGGAAGCGAGTAATGTCAGTCGAAGAATATGAGAACCAAAAACTTTGTATTACTGTTCAAAGTAAAAGAAGAATCATTAAATATCCAAATACGTGTCAAATTTGTAGAGGTTTTATTCTCGCACTTTTGAACGTCAGATAAAGTAGTTGCTGCCGCTTCAAAGTCTCTCATTAGGGTTTTTCCTTTTTTACGATTACGATTACAATTACGAGAACGAGAATATCAGGATTTCAACTTTTATTTATGGGTGCCGCATTAAGGAGGTGTTGGCAAGCTTTAGAGTTCTTGAAACTTGTCGAGGGATCAATTTCTTAAGGATAAGTTTTTGAAATGTTATGTATCTAGCAGGCAATTAATTTTTCTATGATTAAAAGTATTGTCTAATGAAAATTTTGTTTTTCGTATCTTAACAAAAAGTTCAAAATACAGTGAACGATTGCCTGATGAGCTTGACTTACAAAATTGGAAACCTTTCGATTGATGAATTTGCAAAAGTCAAAAGAAAAATGTTAATATAAAACATGAAATAATTATAGAATTACATGAAGGAAGAAGACTCAAACTATCCATCATGATAGTAATACTTTTAATTATTGAAAACCGATCAAATGTTTCGAAAACTTCTAATCGATCTCTCATCAAACCTATAATCCAACTATAATCATTTTATAAGTTTGAATATTTAGTGTCATCTATTATTGTAGTGGATCAAAATTCAAAATAACACTTATTATTGCAACAGTGTGATGTTGGGCAAAGCGAAAGAGACAAAGAGTTGTAGGCCGTTGGCTGCCAATGATTTTCTATTCTGAACGTACAGCTGGTTTGGAATTATATCTTTAGCCTTCACTTTCCCATGAGTACATGGAAACAGTAGGCTTTAGTTTACTTCATCTCTGAATCTTATGATTAATTAAGAAAGGAATAAGGATAAAATAGAGCTTTTATATTTGACGGAACTTCCTACAGTTGGTAAGTGCTATGGCCTGTTAACCAATAAATTGCGAAAAGACAAAAATTAGTTCTTGTAGCTAATATATTCTTCTGCTCCGAATTAATTAAAGAAAAAAAGCTATCGGCTCATAATTTAATTTTAAATTATCCTAATTAAAATCTTACTATTGATGTACAAAGTTTATAGTTCAACTAGTATTTCCCGCATTAAAGCTTTTAACTGTTTCATATCTATATCGTATAGACTAAAGGGTTAGCTTTTTTATTTTATTTTTTTCCTAGATTAAAGTAAAATATTACATAATTATTCACGAAAGAGGTGCACATGCCTCAGTCAAAATAAGCAACAACAAGGCCTAAGCGGCTCATCATAAATAACAGCAAAAGTAGATCTAAATAGATTATCTTGGAGGCATTAGGATGAAAGTTACTTTCTAAATTTTCAGAGCATCAATATTCTTATTTTTTTCATTGAAAATATAATTAAAATTTAATATTGGAATAGAAATTCGAAACATCCTGCAATCATTAATTATAATAGCAAACAAAAGTATTACAAAATGAAACATTGGAAACAAGAGACATAACTATAGTAGAATCAACATCAATTTCAAGATGTGAAATGCTGAAGTCAATCGCTAGCTTAAGGCCATCCCGCAATGCCCAAAGTTTAGATTCTATGTTGCTAGCCTTAAGGATATGTTGACAACAAGCTTTCACCTGGTCACCATTGTAATCCCGGATGATTTCTCCCAATCCTGCTCTTCCAAGATTACTGATCTAGGAACCATCAGTATTTAATATTTTCCAATCTTGACCAGGCAGTTGACATCTAAGAACCATTGCCGAAGGTGGATATCCACTTTGATTGCAAAGGAGATCGTAAAAAATTCACTTACCCCTGCCAAATCTCTAAGCCCCACTTTTCCTGTTCAATATTTTTGTTGAAGATCATAGCATTTCTTAGCAGCCATATTTCCCATAGTGCAAAGGAGAAAAAGAGGCACCAGGGGAGCTTTGGGTTAATATTCCAAGCCTTAGATTCCAGATTGGAGAAAATCCAATTCTCCCAATCACTATCCAAGGGAGGGAGTCGGTTATGATGCGCCATGATGACTGTCCTTCAATCCCTAACAATGTTGCATACTCTTAGAATATGACTAATATGGTCAGAATTGGCTCTTTAGAAAGGAAATATATCCTAGAAATTAAAATCTCTAACATTTAATAAGGTAGCAGTAGGTAGCATTTTATTAACACATTTCCAAAGAAAAAAGTTTAGCTTGGGTGAGAATTTGGCTTTCCATAGTGATCTCCAATTTTTTCATGTTTTCAAAAGGTTGAGTCTTCACACTTCGTGTTGCCACATTGTATGCGTTGATGACCGCCTCTAAACGTGTTATCGTTTAGATTATAAATATCACACTAAAGGTATATAATTACATTAACGATGTCTGCAAGTATATGAGTCAAATTATAGTATAGATGTGTTACAACAAAACACTGATAAGTATTCCGAGGATCGTATCCAAGGGATGATGACTTGAATAAAAAATATATATTTCTACAATAATAAGTCTAAATAGTAATAATTAAAAATTCTATTATAATGAACAATAAAAGAGAGAATCAATTATAACTAAATTAAAGAAATTAAATAAACAAAAAATAATCAACAACCAAATCAAAATAACAACTAGAAGATTAACTTGTTTCAGTGATCATAATTAACTTCAGAATTAGGGTTTGGGTGGAACTAACTATTAATTAACTAGTATTACCTCCTGGCCTCTACTAACTAATTAATCGACACTTACTCGCTTATCTCCCGCCCTCCTTTTGCGACCGATAATAACGTTAATCTCGTTATGTGATGGATTGACGAGTCACGATTTTAAGTTCCCGATCATTCTTAACAAGCACTCTCTCAAAATAATATTGAAATTCAAAAGAAAAGTTAAAATAATAGCTTGAGATATAACTCACGAACTTGAAATAACTAGAAATGAACCAACATTATAAAACAATGAGACCCGATTTCTATAAGGTTGTTTTAAACTCGAGAAGTTTGAAAAGAAGAAAAACCTTGATCTACTATCTATCAAGAGATAGGAACCATATGTATAAAGGTGATCGCCACACTCTGAAAATAGATGAGAAGGGGAATGATAAGATCAATTTTATGTGAACGCCACAAGACAAAGTATTGATAAGTTCGAGTTGAGTTCTTAAATAACAAAGAGGTGAACTCTCAAAGATATAGCAAAGTTCATTAGGTTCAAAAGTTCACATATGACAACTATTTATAGAAAACTAACTAGATAGCTAAATGGACAATTTTGACCATTGATGATGTACATGAACTAGGCCGTACATGAATCTAGTAATGGACTACTAAATGAAGTTTCTAGGTTGTACATGAATCCATGTAATACATTTGTCTTCAAAGTTCAAAGAATTCGGTCGAATGGTCACATGCCCTCCCCTTGGTCGTTCATGTATGATAATATTCATCTTCCTATGTGGTTCATGAGCACTTTAAGTTCATGAAGAAGCAAATTCGTCCCTATTTGTATAGGTTCATGCATGTTCATATTTAATGTTGCAACTTAAATGCAAATCTTTCCCTCTTGCCTTACATACATGTGTGAATTCCTTGAATCTTCATAAAGACTCATTCTTCCCCTTTAAACCATACATACATGGTAGATGGGACTTGAATTTGGTTGGAATGTGAAGGGTCATATGGTGTCCTTTAGTGGCAGACCATGTACCTATAAACAATATAAATAGACCATTAGTTCCACTTGCAAATCAACTCATAAATGAAACAGAAAGCATAATAGATAGAAGCATAGGACAAAATAGACATATTCATGTTGTAAATTAAAACATAAAAAACATGATGCATGAAAATTAAAATATTAAACATGGAAAAATCAATTAAAGAACTTGAATGACATATTTCATTTTGAACTTGGGCCCATCGCGTTTGGGCCAATCTTGAGCCTTTCTAGTAGCCTCAACACATATGTGATTGAGATAACATCATACCTTCCCTTTTTAAGGTGATTTGTCCTCAAATCAAGCCTTTTACTTAAGAAAAATCTTTCACGGCCACGATCCCCTTTGGACATCAACTCGACAACATCTCTTCCAAAAATCTAAAAATTAAACGTAGTTTGAAAAGAAGGATTGTTAATTGGACACCCCTCATTGTACGAACGTACAATTATAGGGCATTCTTTTAATAAAGCCTTCTCAAACCCTCTCTCTTTAAATGAGTACAGTTTTAGATTGTCACCTACAAAGAAATGATATATATCAAAGACAAAGCACATTATGAACACAAAACTCAGATCCCTTTTCATAAAGTGAATACACAACCAAACTTTGGGATCAAAGACTTGGTTTTGCATTACCATCTCATCACAAATCACAAACTTCATTTTCAATAACAAAGGTGAGACATTGAGTAATCGAAAGTAACTAACACAATTATACAAAATGAAATTTTTACACTCAGAACCTTGTAAAAATTATGTTTTAACTTTCACTCCGGGTTTAAACACGTAGTTTTGATACTCATCTCAGAATGCAACAAAATTTTGTCTTTCAAAAACATTTTACACATGCTAAACAATATATGACTGTTCAAATAAAGAAGGCTCTCAAACTTTCTTTGAATAAACATGTACTTCCATAAATGTTTCCAATTATGAAACATGAACTTCATATAACCATCAACGTTAAATAGTTCAAGTTTATTATTATGTGAAAACTCATTGTTAATTACACCAACCTAATGAAAAGGCGCATAGTAAGGGATACTTTTTAAATCAAAATCAATGAAAAACTTATCAACAACACTCAAAGAATGCCATCTCAGTTTAATCTCAAAAAGTTCCTTACTGTTCTTACCTTTTTGTTCTCGTAGAGAAATTTCATTCTCCAACTTACTTTTGTCAATTATCCCATGGAATTGTCTTTCGATGGTGGATTAATGTAACAACAAATTTAACAATGGATTTTTACAAACATGTGACAAAAACACAAAATGAATCATGGTTAGTTAAAACTAAATCACTCGTCACTCTTGCTTTACTATTTTCTCGCTCACTTTCTTTTTCTACAATGAAACCCTCATCACTTACACGTTCTTTTATTTCTTCATTCTCAATATCTTTTTCCTCTCTCTCACACTCTTTTTCAATTTCTTTTTCTTGTTCTCACTCTCTTTTTATTTCAATATCTTTTCTCGCAATTTCTTTTTCCTTTTCAATTTCTTTTCTTCTTCTCTAAAGTGCTTTTATTTTTCTTTCATTTTTCTCTCATCAATAATTCTTCTTTTTCTTTTCTCTTATTCTCACTAACTTTTGAATCTCTTACCAATCGAATTTGATCTTTACAAAGTGGGGTTGTGTCTTAAGTATCCACACGGATGGACTTCCTTTGAGAATGATTGAAATGAATGTCATATGAAGCGCATCTATCTTCCCTCATTTGGAAGTCTATGGATGAATACTTTGGCACACACGAGGTAACATTTGTGTACTTGATTCGTGTATATTCATTTTTATTGCCTCAGGAGGCTTCAAACTTGTGATCCTCTTTGTTTTGACTTGAATTCCATGATGAATAATAACCAACACGTTGGCCCCTCCTAAAGGAATCATTTCTTTCTCGTTGCACAATAGAAGCCATGTATGATTGATTCATTGGCAACCTTCTTTCCACTTGATCTAATCTCTTGTGGACTTTCTCGACTTGAGATCGCATGAATCTATCCATTTCTTTTAGCATTTTTTGAAGTTCAAATTTTGAAAACTTTTCTTGGGACATGATTTTATAAAAAAAATATTAGTAATCAAAGGAGTTAATTTAAATAGTAGAAATGTACCTCACCAAAACAAACCTCACGAATTCACTCGAAAGAAAAAGTCACTCTACTCGTGTTTACACACAAATTTGACTTTTATCACTCGAATGAACGCACATGCTCGTGCCTTTTACCACTCGAACTCTTGAATTCTTTAAGAACCTGAAATGTTAAGAACTTAACAAAACACAATCTTGAAGCGTTATTAGAAAGGAATAAAAATGAATAAAATGGTAGGCTTGAAAAAATGATTTGGTAGAAATGGTTCAAAAGGCTTAAAATGATGAATATGTTGTATTTTGGGTATACGGGTACAATGAAAATTTTAGGCTCGAAAATTTTTTGCTAGCTTAGTAACTTACCAAAATATGAAAAATAGGCTAAAAAACATAAATCAAATAAATTTTCTCGAGAAGGGTTTCTAGACCTTTTTTGATACGAATCGGAAACCATCTCTTTCCTTTTCCTTTTTTCTCAAATTTTTTTTTGAAACTTTAGAGAGAGAAAATATACGATACCCAAGAAGAAATCTAACTATTATACCAACTAACGTGAACGTCGCTACATGATGAATTAACAAGTCATGATTTTAAGTTCCCAATTGTTCTTAACAAGCACTCTCTCAAAATAAGATTGAAATTCAAAAGAAAAGTTAAAATAATATCTTGGGATATAACTCATGAACTTGAAAAAAAACTAAAAATGAACCAACATTATAAAACAATGCGACCCGATTTCTATAAGGTTGTTTTAAACTCAAAAAGTTTGAAAAGAAGAAAAACCTTGACTTGCTATCTATAAAAAGATAAGAACCATATGCATAAAGGTGATCGCCACACTCCAAAAATAGATGAGAAGGGGAGTGATAAGATCGATTTTAGATGAATGCCATAAGACGAAGTCTTGCTAAGTTTGGGCTGAGTTGTTAAAGAACAAAGAGGTAAACTATCAAAGGTATAACAAAGTTCATTAGCTTAAAAAGTTTACATATGAAAACTATTTATAGAAAACTAACTAGATAGCTAAATGGAGAATTTCAGCCATTGATGATGTGCATGAACTCGACCATACATGAATCTAGTAATGGACCACTAAATGAAGTTTCTAGATTGTACATGAATCCATGTGTCTTCAAAGTTCAAAGAATTTAGCCGAATGGTCACATGCCCTCCCCTTGGTCGTTCATGCATAATAATATTCATCTTCCTTGAACACTTTAAGTGCATGAAGAAGCAAATTCGTTCCCATTTGTATAGGTTCATCCATGTTCATATTTAATGTTGCAACTTAAATGCAAATCTTCCCCCCTTGTCGTACATGCAAGTGTGAATTCCTTGAATCTTCATAAAGGCTCATTCTTCCCCTTTGAACCTTACGAGCATGGTAGATGGGACCTTGAATTCAGTTGGAATGTGAAGGGTAATATGGTGTCTTTTAGTGGCTGACTATGTACTTATAAACAATATAAATAGACCATTAGTTCCACCTGTAAATTAAAAAATACAAAACAAGATGCATGACAATTAAAATAATAAACAAGGAAAAATCAAGTAAAGAGCTCAAATGATGGATTTCATTTTGTACTTGGGCCCTTCGTGTTTGGGCCAATCTTGAGCCTTTCTAATAGTATCAACACATGATGTGATCGAGACCACATCAGATAAATTATGATTTACTAGGTAAGCTTATATGCCAACCTCGTTTATCCTATATTACTGCTTAAGATCGTCAGTCCTAGCACACATAATTTGAAACCAGTTAATTCCTCTTAGGAAGCTATAACACCCCTAACCCGTATTCGACTCCGGAATAGGTTAAGAGGTATTACTGAACTCATAACACAGCTTAGGACAACCGAACATCAAATATTATCTCATTGCAGTAAATCTCATTCATTCACATAAAATCGAATATACAATGTTTAAACAAGCAATCGGGACTAAATTGAAAACATATAAAAGTTTTAGAACTTATAAAAAAAAATTTCAACTTTTAAAAGGTCACACACCCGTGTGAACAGGCCGTGTGCCTCACACAGCCTTAGACACACCCGTGAGTCTAAGCCGTGGCAAAACAGGGCATAGCTACTGACTTACCCACACGACTACAAGACAAGCCCGTGTGTCTTGGCCGTGGTCGAGCCTGACTTGGGCCACACGGCTAGCCACACGCCCGTGTGCTTTGGCCGTGCTCGGGTCTGACTTACAATTGTAGGGTACCCTAGGGGACACACGGCCGTGCAATATAGCCATGTGTCGTACACGGTTGAGACACACGCCTGTTTCTCTACCCATGTGGACAAAAATAGGCCATTTGAATAGCCAATTTACCACCCAAATTTGGATCAACCTACAAGCAAAGAAACAATCATATTTGCACCACCAATTTAGCCAATATTTATGCTAAAACATTCATCATTTATAACATAACAATATCAACCATTTTCCTACTCATAAACCTTACCAATTCATGCTAAACATAAGGTAAGATCATACCAAAACATTTCCTTCCATACATCATTCAATTTCAAGCTAAACTTAACAACTAAAACATACCACAATTGCATATTAACATCATATACCATAAGCCATTATCAACTATGAATTTAAACACTAACTAGCCAAATCACATGGCTAAGTATATATATCACAAAACATAATTCCACAACTACTAGCCTATACATGCCATACTTCAAAATATACACTTTCAAAAATACCAAAATGAGGTTCGATAGTGTGGTGATGATCCTTAATGATCCCTGAGCTTACAGTAGCTTCGATATCTATAAAACAATGCAAACACACACAAAGTAAGCTTTCAAAAGCTTAGTAAGCTCGTACCAAAAACATCAACAGTATATAAAATATGAAACATCAACGCATAAATACTTATAATTACTCAACTCATCCATCAAGTCCATGCCAATACCAACCATATGTTTATACAAATTCAATAAACTTTTATGTATTTTACCACCTACCACATAGGTATTATACTTACCGGAACATTTTCATATTCATTCATTTTCAATCTCACCTCTTGTTCTAATACTTTAAGACTTACTGAAGATCACCAACGCTTTAAACATCCACACACTTAGTGCTTAAAGGTTAGCCGAAGCTAGAACGATTCCACACGCTTAGTGCCATCTCAATTAACCGAAGCTAAGTCGGTACCGCACACTTAGTGCCTTATATAGCCGAAGCTGGTTTAAATCGCACACTTAGTGCCAATTACTTTTGATTCATCATCGTATTCATCCAACCAAACATATATACAATCTATGTATAATCAAGACATCAAAATATACTTAACATCATGTTTTAAGTACGAACTTACCTCGTACTCGGAATTTGTCGAGTAGAATCATTTACTCTATAATCATCGACTTTCCTCGGTCTAAGTTCGAATTCCTCTTTTCTTGATCTATATGTATTCAAAATTAACCCTTTTATTCACCAAATCATTCAGAACAATCCAGATACCCACAATTAGGGTATTTTACAAAATAGCCCCTACATTTTCACATTTCGACCTTTAGTCCCTAATTCACAAAATCATACACAAAATTTGAATATACTCATGTTTGGCCGAATTCTCCTAGCTCTCATACAAATCCATACATTTCATTTATTTCACATTTTAGTCCCTCAAAATAACATTTTTACAATTTAACCCAAATTACTCAATTTCTTTAAAAATTCAAAGACAAAACATTTAAACCCAATATCAAACTTTCATTATTCATCATATAACATCACAAAGCTCATGAATCCATTCATGGCACATTTCAAAATCATCAACAAAATTAGAAATTGAGGCATGGGTTAGATAGTACTCGAAGCAGTGATCACAAAAACGTAAAAATTATCGAAAAACGAACAAAAACAAAACTTTAATCAAGCTTGGAAGTAGCCGAATATCAAAGTGTAAGAACCCTAGCTTTTCTTTCTTAAATTTCGGCAAAGATGAAGAAATAATGAGCAAATTTTATGCTTGTTTTATTAATATTAACATAATAAACATTTTACTATTATAACCTTTGTTAAACTATTATAAAATCACATAATGAATGGTTATTAATGTCCATTCAAACTTCCAAGGGTTAAATAACCACATAAGGACCTCACAATTATAAAGCCAAATCAAATAGGTGCTTTTAACATCTAGCACACAACTTTTACATTTTACGCGATTTAGTCCTTTTTGCAAATTAAGCACACAAACAGTTAAATTTTCACACGGGATTTTCACACATGTCAATTCGCTTATAAATAGCACGAAAAATAATATTAAAATATTATTTTGGCTCAGATTTGTGGTCTCGAAACTACTATTCTGACTAGGGTCAAAACTGGACTGTAACAATTCTTCCCCCTCAGGGATTTTCGTCCCCGAAAATCTTTTCGTTAAACAGATTTAGATATTACTGTCTCATAGCATCTTCAGGCTCCCACATGGCCTCTTCAATACCATGTCGATGCCACATCACTTTAACTAACAAAATTTTCTTATTTTGCAATTCTTTAACCTCGCGAGCTAAGATACGGATCGGCTTTTCTTCGTAAGTGATGCCAGACTGAATTTCAATCTCAAACGGGGAAATCACATGTAAAGGATCGAATCTGTATCGTCGAAGCATCGATACATGAAACACTTTGTGAATCTTTGCTAACTCTGGTGGCAACAATAATCTATATGCTATCGGCCCAATACGCTTGATAATTTCATATGGCCCGATGAACCTCGGACTCAATTTGCCTTTTCTACCAAACCGAAGCACTTTCTTCCACGAAGACACTTTCAAAAACACTTTATCACCGATCTCAAACTCAATATCTTTTCTTTTTAAATTCGCATATGATTTCTGACTATCGGAAGCTACTTTTAAACTATCTCGGATCACTTTTACTTTTTATTTAGGTTCTTTATCAAATCAACCTCGTGAATCTTATTTTTGTTGAGCTCCGTCCAATACAAAGGTGTACAACATTTGCGACCATATAAAGCTTCGTATGGTGCCATTTTAATGCTCGACTGAAAACTATTATTATAAGCGAATTCAATCAAAGGTAGATATTGTTCCCACGTACCTTCAAATTCAAGAATGCAACATCTCAACATATCCTTGAGTATCTGAATAATCTGCTCGGATTGACCGTCCGTTTGCGGATGAAAAGCAGTACAAAAATGCAATTTAGTAGCCAGAGCATCTTGTAGCTTCTTCCAAAATCGTGATGTAAATCTTGAATCTCTGTCTGACACTATAGACAATGGCACACCATGCAATCTCACGATATCTGAAACATATAACTCAGCTAATTTATCAAGTGAGTAATCGGATCGAATTGAAATAAAATGAGCTGATTTCGTCAATCGATCAACTACAACCCAAATTGCATCTTTCTTTCTCTGAGACAGGGGTAAACCCGAAACATAATCCATTGTCACTCGATCCTATTTCCACTCCAGAACCATAATCAGTTGTAATAACCCAGATGGCACTTGATGTTCAGCTTTAACTTGCTGACAGATCAAACATTTAGAAACAAAATCAGAGATATCTCTTTTCATTTCGGACCACCAATAATGTTGTTTCATATCATTATACATTTTCGTACTACCCGGATGCACAGATAAACGACTACTATGAGCTTCACTCAGAATCATTTGAATTAATTTGGATTTCTCGAAACACAAATTCGATCTCGAAACCTTAAACAATCATCTTTATCAACTCTAAATTTTGAACCAGATTCTACATCACATTGAGCTCGTTTAGCTAAAATCTCATTATCAATCTTCTAAGCTTTAATAATCTGCTGTAAGAACAAAGGTCTTGCTTTTAATTCAGCTAAGACTGAACCATCATTAGACAGAACCAAATGAGCATTCATCGCACATAAAGCAAACAACAATTTTCAATTCAAGGCATCAGCAACAACATTTGTTTTTCCTGAATGATAATCAATCACAAGTTTGTAGTCTTTTAAAAGTTCTAACCATCTTCTCTGTCGTAGATTCAGATCTTTCTGAGTCATTAAATACTTCAAACTCTTATGATCTGAATACACGTGACATTTCTCACCAAACAAGTAACGACACCAAATCTTTAGAGCAAACATAATCGCAGCTAATTCAAGATCATGCGTTGGATAGTTCTTTTCGTGCAGCTTCAATTGTCTCGAAGCATAAGCAATGACTTTTCCTTCTTGCATTAAAACACATCCCAAACCGATCAACGAAGCTTTACTGTGGGTCATAAATTCTTTACCCGATTCAAGTTGTACCAACACCAGAGCTTCAGTCAACAAGGTCTTTAACTGATCAAAACTGTTCTGACACTTTTCAAACCAATCAAACTTCACATCTTTCTGTAGGAGTTTTGTTAATAGAGTCGCAATCATCGAAAAACCTTTCACAAATCTTCTATAATAACCAGCAAGTCCCAGAAAACTGAAGGCTTCAGAGACATTCCTAGGAGGTTTCCAATCCAAAATAGCTGAAATTTTACTCAGATCAACCCGAATACCAGAGGCTGATACAATATGACCCAGGAAACCAACTTCCCGTAACCAGAACTCACATTTACTGAACTTCGCATACAACTATTTATCTCGCAGAGTCCGTAGCACAATTCTCAGATGCTCGGCATGTTCGGATTCATCACGTGAATAAATCAATATGTCATCAATGAATGCCACTACAAATTGATCTAAATATGGTCTGAAAATTCTATTCATCAAATCCATAAAGATAGCAGGTGCATTAGTCAATCCGAAAGGCATAACTAAGAATTCATAGTGACTGTACCTCATTTTGAAAGCAATTTTTAGAATATCTGATTCTTTCACTCGCAGCTGATAATAGTCTGATATCAAATCTATTTTTGAAAACACAGCAGCTCCTTTCAACTAATCAAACAAATCATCAATTCGGGGTAGGGGATATTTATTCCTAGCAATCACTTTGTTCAACTGACGATAGTCAATACACATTCTCATCGTACCGTCTTTCTTTTTCACAAATAGAACTAGAGCACCTCAAGGTGAGAAACTCGGTCTAGCAAACCCTCTATCGGTCAACTCTTGTAAATGAGACTTTATGTCTTTTAGTTCAGTCGGAGCCATTTTGTACGGAGCTATCGAAATCGAAGTAGTACCAGGTACCAATTCAATGCCAAATTCTACCTCTCTGATCGGAGGTAATCTCGGAAGTTCTTCAGGAAATAGATCAGGGAACTCACAGACGATAGGCAAAGATTCAACTTTCTTTTCTGACACTCTCGAATCAATCACATATGCAGAATAAGCTTCACAACCCTTTCTCATAATACTTAAAGCTTTCATTGAAGATATCACTGCAGGCATTCCATTTAAATCACTAGATTCAATTCTGACTATTTCATTATTCTTGCATCTCAAATCAATAGTTTCTCGTTTGCAGTTCACCACAGCATCATGCAAAGTTAACCAATCCATACCCAGAATTATCAAACTCATCAAAAGGCAATAATATCAGATCAGCCGAAAAACTATTATCTCGAAACATTAACGGACAATTCTTGCATACTTTATCAACCAGAACACATCTGCTTAGGGGGTTTGAAACTCTAATTACAAATTCAGTAGACTCTACAGGCAAAGTCTTACTGTTCACTAAGTTCATGCATATATACGAATGTGTTGATCCAGGATCTATCAAAGCAATTACATAAGTATCATAGAGAGTAAATGTACCCGTAATCATATATGGCGATGAAGCTTCCTCGCGAGCTCGGATAGTATAGGCTCTGGCAAGTGCACGAGTCTTAAATCTAATAGTTGTGTCTTTCGTTCCTCTTTGACTACTGCTTACATTTCCTAAATTTTTGGGAGGTCTACCACCAAAAACGTTACCACTCTGCCTCGGGTTCTGAATATTATCTTTTTAAGCTAAATCTGGGCAATTTTTTATAAGATGATTTTGTGAACCACAACTGTAACAAGGTCGGTTATTACTTTTTCCCCAGTATTCACTAAAATGTCGTCTTCCACATTGATCACGCTAGGCTTTTCATTCTTTGCATTATCAACACTAGCAGCAGACGTAGCTAAAGATTTGAAATTCGATTGCGATCTAGCACGATCTCTGTTCGAATGTCCCACACTAGTCTTTGAACGACTACTATCATCTCTGAATTTCTTTGATCCAGATTGAAATGATTTGCCCGATGATCTCTTTTGTACCTCTCTAACTTCAAAATCATCTTTCCTTTTCTCTTTCCCGAGGTCCTCAGTTTTACATGCTCGTTCAACAAGCATTACAAATTATTTGATTTCCAGAATCCCTACAAACAGACGAATATCCTCGTTCAAATCATCTTCGAATATTTTGCACATTATTGCTTCTGAAGATACACATTCACGGGCATACTGACTCAACCTTACAAATTCCTGCTCGTATTTTGTGACAGACATACGACCTTCTTTAAGCTCGAGAAACTCTTTGCGTTTCTAATCAATGAATCTCTGACTGATACATTTCTTCTGAAATTCAGCTTGGAAGAAATCCCAAGTAGCCCGTTCACTCGGAACCACAGATGTCAAAGTCTTCAACCAATGTTACGCCGTATCTCTCGGAAGTGAAACGACACATTTTATACATTCTTCTGGACTCAAGGACAACTCATCAAACACTCTTATTGTGTTTTCTAACCAGAACTCGACTTTTTTAGCATCATCACTTGTTGTAGCTTGAAACTCTTCAGCCTCATATTTTCTAATATTATCAACTGGAGGTTTACTTAACTGTACCGGATTCACTGGTGGCATAACAGGAGTTTGAGGAGGATTAACCGGGGGTGGAGGTTGTTGTACAGCCGGATTGGTTCTAATGTATTGGGTGACCCAATCATTCATCATCTGATAGAAGGCTTGTTTAGTCTCACCAACATGACTACTCGTAGTCGGTCAAGAATCAGCTTGCACTGTCCCTTGCATGGGAGCAGGCGCATTGTTTTCAACTTCATCTGCTACAGCTCTTTCGGGATCCATTTGCTATATAAAAGCACATTTCAATGTCAGGATTCATTACACTATCGCAGTTCATAAATATGACATGTATAGCTAGACTCACATATGCTATGGTAGTCTTAGAACCGACTAAACCATAGCTCAGATACCAATAAAATGTAACACCCCTAACCCGCATCTGACAGTGGAATAGGTTAAGAGGCATTACTGAACTCATAACACAGCTCAGGACAACAGAACATCAAATATCATCTCATTGCAGTAAATCTCATTCATTCACATAAAATCAAATATACGATGTTCAAACAAGCACTCGGGGCTAAATTGATAACATATAAAAGTTTTAGAACTTATAAAAAAAATTTCAACTTTTAAAAGGTCACATGTGTAACACCCCTTACACGCATTCCACACCGAAACAGTGTACGAGGTATTACCAGAATATAACACATACCATTAAATAAAATCGAGACAAAAATATGGCATCCAATTGGATCATGAAACATTATAACATATGCCTTTAACAATATTAGCCAACTTCAATGGCTTTGTACAAAATAGTCGATCACATACTGTAACCAATATTTTAAACCTAGGCAATTATGACACGTAACAAAATAACTAAGCCTACTATACATGCCATAATTCAAAATGTTTAGTTCAACCAAAAGTATTGATAGTGCGGGCAGATCTTCAACGATCTTTAACTCCCGTGCTAGCTGGATGACACTATAAAACAAAGGAGAGAAAAGAAAGTAAGCATATTGCTTAGTAAGTATATAAATAATAAATAAGGAATCTAATATGTTTACAAAGTAACTCAATTATATCTATTTTTAATTTCACTATTTACTCCAATTTGATCAAGCTGTCCCTCCTGCGTCATGTTCACCGAATAAATCATAACTCGAGTTACAAAACTCGAAATCCAATTCTGTAAATTTTCCTTGAAACTAGACTCCTATATCTACTTACTAATTTTTTCGTAGAATTTTTGGTAGGGCCAATTAGTACAGTTTATTAGTTAAAGTCTCCCCTATTTCAGGGTTCGGCCACTCTGACCCCTGTGTATTACGATTTAGATATCTCCCTGTAAAGCGTTTCATTGACTATGCTGTTTGTTTTTTATAAAACTAGACTCAATAAGGATTTCATATAAGGTACAACTCCTAATTGTTTCCTTACAATTTATGGTGAATTTCTAAAGTCAGAACAGGGGATGGCATAGTCATTTTGAACAAGTCTCACAAAAATATAAATTTCTCAAAATATGAGATTCCTTTACTTGCTCTGTTTCGTTTACATGAAAATAGGCTCATTAAGCTTTAAATTCATATCTCATTTAGACTTTAATTAAATTCCCACTATTTTTTGTGATATTTCAAATTCACGTCACTGCGACTGTCCAAACAGTTTTATTATCAATTTTTGATCTTTCACACTTTGGTTGCATTCATTGCCTATCCTTAACAATTTTTCCGACTTCCAGTTACATATCGAGCTTATTACTCATACGTTACACATGTATATTCTTACACTTATCATTACAAGATCATACATAATTTCATTTAGTCGATTTTCCCATTGAACACTTCGGATCGAGTCCCCGATACTTGGTGGTTTCAGTACGTAGTTCCACCCATCACATAGTTCGGCTCTCTTGTACACATGGTGAACATGAACACTTAGTACCACCCATGTGACCTAGCCACTTAATCTCGTAGCTCTCTTGTCTACATGGTGTCCTTCACCTGGAACCACACATGCGACCTAGCTACCACATAGTATCTCGTAGCTTTCTTGTCTACATGATGTGCACTCAGCACCATACATGTCACCTAGCTACCATATAGATCCCGTAGCTCTCTTGTCTACATGATGTGCACTCAGCACCATACATGTGACCTAGCTACATACCATCTACATCTTTCGGTTCCGAAGGTTCAACCAAGAAGTATTTCACTTTCTAATACTTACTTTCATTCTTCCAACAATCGATTATGATTCAAAATCAGCTACATTATATAAAATATGCTGGAATATACAAACGTAAATAAAGATAATGTATTATTTATATACAAACTTACCTCAGTGCAAAATATGGAAATTTTGCAATTTAGTCCGAAGTCTTTTCTTTCCCCCGTTCGAGGTTGATTCCATGCCTTTCTTGATCTATAGCAACACATTTAGCTCATTTAACACTCATACTATCTATTTCAATCCAAAAATCACATTGTGAAAAAATTACGTTTTTGCCCCCTAACTTTTACAAAATTACAATTTTGTCCCTAGGCTCAGAAATTTAATTCCAGTCCTTATTCTTATGTTTTATGACATGCTGTGCATTTTTCTCTTCTATGACAACATCAAATTCTCACTCTAGCATGTACTTATGAACATTAGGTATTTTTACCGATTATGTCATTTTGCTAGTTTTCACTAAAAAATGCTTAGAAAAGATTATTCTCCTAACTTCAAACATTCATATTCTACTATCAAACATCAAAATACATGCATATCATTCATGGGTAAATTTTTAAACATAAACCTTAACTTGAAATAATGGTAGAAATAGGTAGACCGAGCTACGGGGATTTCAAAAATGTAAAGAACATTAAAAACGGGGCTTGAATGCACTTACTATTGAGCTTGAAAGCTTGGAAAAAACCCTAGCTATAGTGTTTATGAGAGTTTCGGCCAAGCTTGGTGAAGATGATACCAATTTTTGGCTTTGTTTTCCCATTTTATTATTTTATTTATCAAATGACTAAATTGCCATTCATTAAAAACCATGGTGTTTTATCTTCCTTTAGGTATTTTTGTCCAAACTAATATAATGGTCTAATTACTATCCAAAGACCTCTAATTAAAACCCCCATTTCAATTAAATACTTTATGAACTAGAACACACATTTTTCACCTATTTCAATTTAATCCCAAACATCAAATTAAACACCCAGTCATAAAATTTTCAACCTCGGATCTATGGTTTCAAAACCACTGTTTCGTTTTGGCCCTAAATTGGGCTGTTACAACTCCCCCCTTTAGGGATTTTTGTCCCTAAAAATCTTACCGGTAAAGAGCTTTGGGTACTATTTTCTTATGGCTTCCTCCGGTTCCCGCGTAGCTTCTTCTACTCCATGTCTTTGCCGTAACACTTTCACTAAAGCTATGCTTTTCTTTCTCAACTGTTTCACTTCTCGAGCCAAAATCTTAATCGATTCCTCATCATAGGTCAAGCCCGATCGAATCTCAATTTCTGTTGGAGAAATCATATGTGAAGGATCAGAACGATAACGTCGCAACATTGATACATGAAACACATTATGTATTCTTTCTAACTCTGCCGGTAAAGCCAACTGATATGCCACTGGTCCAATCCTTTCAATAATCTCGTACGGCCCAATAAATCGAGGACTCAACTTTCCTTTTCGGCCAAATCTTAGAATCTTTCTCCATGGTGACACCTTTAAAAACAGTTTATCACCCACCTGAAATTCAATCTCTTTTCTTTTTAAATCTGCATATGAAAATCTGAAGCAGCTTTCAAGCAATCACGAATTACTTTTACTTTCTCTTTGGTTTCTTTAACTAGATCAATTCCATGAATCTGTTTCTCACTAAGTTCGGTCTAATATAAAGGAGTCCGACACTTACGACCATATAAGGCTTTGTTGCTACCAGCTGTATACTCGACTGAAAACTGTTATTGTAGGCAAATTCAACCAAAGGTAGATATTTCTCCCAACTGCCTTCAAATTCTAAAACACAGCATCTAAGCATATCTTCGAGTACCTGGATTACTCTTTCTGACTGACCATCTGTTTATGGATGAAACGCGGTACTAAAATTCAATTTTGTACCTAAGCTTCTTGTAACTTTTTTCCAGAATCTCGAGGTAAACCTCGAATCTCTATCTGATTTGATAGACATAGGAACCCCATGCAACCTCACAATTTCAGTAATATATAATTCAGCTAATTTAACAAGTGAGTAATCGGTACGTACCGGTATAAAGTGAGCTGACTTTGTTAACCTATCAACCACTACCCAGACAGCATCCTTCTTTTTAGGAGTCAAAGGCAAACCGGTTACAAAATCCATGGTAATCCTATCCCATTTCCACTCAGGTACCATCACCGGTTGGAGTAATCTTGAAGGCACTTGATGCTCAGCTTTTACATGTTGACAGATCAAACACTTGGTTACAAATTCAGAAATGTCCTTTTTCATGCCTGACCATCAATATAACTTCTTTAAATCATTATACATTTTTGTGCTACCAGGGTGAACTGTCAAACAGCCACTGTGTGCCTCAGGTAATATTTTCTGAATCAATTCATCATTTTTCGGTACACATATCCTGTCTCGAAACATCAAACAGTCATCTAGTCCAACTCGAAAATCTGAGTCGTAACCTGATTCGCATTGGGTTCTCTTAGTTCGCAACTCACTATCGTTCTTTTGAGCATCACAAATTAGCTGGAGAAATAATGGTTTAGCCCTCATCTCTGCCAAGATTGACCCATCATCAGACAATGCTAACCTCGTATTCATGGCTCTCAAAGTAAAAAGAGATTTCCTGCTCAAGGCGTCAGCAACTACATTTGCTTTCCCCGGATGATAATCAATCGCTAGCTCATAATCTTTCGATAATTCAAGCCATCTCCGTTGTCGCAAATTCAAATCCTTTTGATTCATCAAATACTTCAAAATTTTGTGATCAATAAAAATTTGGCATTTTTCACCATACAAATAATGACGCCAGATCTTCAAGGCAAATACAATAGCGGCCAATTCCAAATCATGCGTAGGATATTTCTTCTCATGCGGTTTTAACTGTCTCAAGGCATGAGCTACCACTTTACCCTCTTGCATCAGCACACATCCAAGGCCTGTCAATGATGCATCACTATAAATTACGAACTCCTTCCCTGGCTCGGGCTATACTAAAATCGGTGCTTCAGTTAATCGTGCTTTCAGTTTTTCAAAACTCTGCTGACATTTATTAGTCCATTCAAACTTAACATTCTTTTGCAGCAACTTAGTCATAGGAGAGGCAATCATCGAAAATCCCTCGACAAAACGTCTATAATGCCCGGCCAAGACTAAAAAGCTTCTAACCTCGGATACATTCTTTGGCGGTTTCCAATCAACGATCGCAGAAAATTTGCTCGGATCCACCCAAATACCATCA
This sequence comes from Gossypium anomalum, assembly GCA_025698475.1. Classification (NCBI taxonomy): domain Eukaryota; kingdom Viridiplantae; phylum Streptophyta; class Magnoliopsida; order Malvales; family Malvaceae; genus Gossypium; species Gossypium anomalum. Next base: position 51,615,713 of record CM046963.1, read on the forward strand.
CCTGAGACTATATGTCCCAAAAATCTGACTTCACGAAGCCAAAACTCACTTTTCTAAACTTAGCAAATAGTTTCTTTTCTCTCAAAATCTGCAATATGGTTCTCAAGTGTTTGGCATGCTCAGACTCATCTCGAGAATAGATTAGGATGTCATCTATGAACACTACCACAAACTTATTCAAATATGGTCGAAAAATTCAGTTCATCAAGTCCATGAATATAGCTGGAGCATTTGTAAGCCAAAAGGCATCACAAGGAACTCATAATGTCCATACCTTGTCCTAAAGGCATTTTTCGGCACATCTGACTCCTTAACTCTCAACTGGTAGTAACCAGACCTCAAATCAATCTTTGAAAACACTGTTGCCCCCTTCAACTGATCGAATAAATCGTCAAACCTCGGTAACGGGTACTTGTTCTTTATAGTCACCTTATTGAACTGACGGTAATCAATGTAAAGCCTCTTTGAGCCATCTTTCTTCTTTACGAACAATACAGGAGCACCCCAAGGAGAGAAACTCAGTCTCACAAATCCCTTGTCTGTTAACTCTTGCAACTGAGCCTTCAATTCTCTTAATTCAGTCGGAGCCATTCTATATAGAGCAATCGAGATCGGTGCAGTCCCCGGCAACAAATTAATGGCAAACTCTCTCTGTTCGGAGGCAACCCAGGTAATTCATCTGGAAATACATCTGGAAATTCACAGACTATCGGCACTGATTCAAGCTTCAATTCAGACATCTCAGTATTTATTACATAGGCAAGATAAGCTTCACACCCTTTCCTTATGTATTTCTGTGCAGACATGTGCGAAATCACCATAGGCAATTTATTTGATTCATCTATTTCAACCCACAGAATTTCACCATTTTCACATTTCAACTCTAGTGTTTTCTGTTTACAATTTACCTTGGCATCATACAATGTCAACCAGTCCATTCCCAAGATAACGTCAAACTCATCAAATGGTAACAGCATCAGATTAGCCAGAAAATAGTGACCTTGAATCATTAATGGGCAATTCTTGCAAACCTTATCAACTAGCACATGTTGGCCTAAGGGGTTCGACACTTTAATCGCAAACTCAGTAAACTCAAAAGGAAACTTCTTATTAGACATTAAATTCACACAAATATAGGAATGAGTAGACCCGGGGTCAATCAATGCAATAACAATAGTATCATAAAGAAAAAATGTACCAGTAATCACATTGGGAGATGATGCATCCTCTCGGGCACATATGGTATAAGCTCTAGCAGGTGTTCTAGCTTCTGATCTCGCTGCTGAATCTTTCATCACAGTTTTACTGCTAGCACCACTTCCAGTATTTCTCGGTGGTCTACCTCTGCTGGCGATAGTACTCTGTCTAGCACTCTGGAAATTTTCTTCTTTAACTTTCTCCGGACAGTCTCTGATAGAATGCTTGCGAGAACCACACCTGAAACAAGCTCGCTCGTTTCCCCAGCACTCACCAAAATGTTGCTTGCCACATTGCTGACATTCGGGCTTTCTAGACCGCACATTACCCACACTTGCCACTGAAGTAGCTTGAGCTTTAGACCCCGAATATGCCTTACCACGATCTCTGTATGAATCTCCAGCTGAAACTGCCATTCGAGGGTTTGTCTCTTTGGACCTCTTTGATTGAGATTGAAATGACTTGCTTATCAGCCTCTTTCCGGCATCTCGGGCCTTAATAGCAGCTTTTCTTCTTTCTTTATTCAATTCTTCGGCTTTAAGAGCTCGGTCAACCAATACTACAAATTCTTTCAGCTCCAGAATTCTGACAAGAACTTTAATGTCCTCATTAAGCCCATCCTCAAATCTTTTTCACATAATAGCCTCGGTGGACACACATTCCTGGGCATACTTGCTGAGTCATACGAATTCACGTTCGTGCTCTGCCACAGACATCTTGCCCTGCTTCAATTCAAGAAACTCCTTTCGTTTTTGATCAATAAATCGCTGGCTTATGTATTTCTTTCTGAATTCTTCCTGGAAGAAATCCCAAGTAACCCTTTCTTTTGGCACCACTGCTACCAAAGTCTTCCACCAATGGTAGGCCGAATCTCTCAAAAGTGATACAGCACACTTTAAGCACTCCTCGGGTGTACATGAGAGCTTATCAAATACACGGGTAAAATTTTCAAGCCAAAACTCCACTTTCTCGGGATCATCATCGATCTTTGCTCTAACTCTTCGGTCCCTTGTTTTCGAATCTTATCGACCGGAGGTTTGTTCGTTCTTACCAAATCTATGCCTTGGGCAGCTACAGGAATCGTCTGAGGTATGGGAGGGGGTGGAGGAGGTTGAGCATTTGGGTTTGCTTGAATAAACTCAGTATACCAATTGTTCATCATTTGGGGAAAGGCATCCCGAGCCTCATCTCCCTGTCTTAATGTCTCAGGTCTACTTTCTACAGGCGCGGTCCCTTGTACGAGAGCCGGCGCATTACTAGCAGTATCATCAGCCACAGTTCCGTCGGGATCAATTACTATATTAAAACAAAACACAGTTTAGAATAATCAAGACTCACCACACTATCATAATATATTTATGGCATGTATAGCTAGACTTTTACACACACTATATTAGTCCGAGAATCGACTAACCCATGACTCTGATACCACTAAATGTAACACCCCTTACACGCATTCCTCACCGAAACAGTGTACGAGGTATTACCAGAACACAACTCATACCATTAAACAAAACTGAGACAAAAATATGGCATCCAATTGGATCATGAAACATTATAACATATGCCTTTAACAATATTAGCCAACTTCAGTGGCTTTGTACAAAATAGTCGATCACATACTGTAACCAATATTTTAAACCTAGGCAATTATGACACTTAAGAAAATAACTAAGCCTACTATACATGCCATAATTCAAAATGTTTAGTTCAAATACCAAAAGTATTGATAGTGCGGGCAGATATTCAACGATCTCTGACTCCCGTGCTAGCTGGATGATACTATAAAACAAAAGAGAGAAAAGAAAGTAAGCATATTGCTTAGTAAGTAAGTATATAAATAATAAATAAGGAATCTAATATGTTTACAAAGTAACTCAATTATATCTATTTTTAATTTCACTATTTACTCCAATTTGATCAAGCTGTCCCTCCTGTGTCATGTTCACTGAATAAATCATAACTCGAGTTACGAAACTAGAAATCTAATTCCGTAAATTTTTCTTGAAACTAGACTCATATATCTACTTACTAATGTTTTTCTAGAATTTTTGGTAGGGTCAATTAGTACAGCTTATTAGTTAAAGTCTCCCCTATTTTAGGGTTTGGCCACTCTGACCCCTGTGTATTACGATTCAGATATGTCCCTGTACAGAGTTTCAATGACTATGAAGTTTGTTTCTTATAAACCTAGACTCAATAAGGATTTCATACATGTAAGGTAAAACTCCTAATTGTTTCTCTAAAATTTATGGTGAATTTTTAAAGTCAGAACAGGGGATCGCGTAGTCATTCTGAACAAGTCTCACAAAAATATAAATTTATCAAAATATAAGATTCCTTTACTTGATCTGTTTCTTTTATATGAAAATAGACTCATTAATATTTAAACAAATATCTCATTCAGCCTCTAATTAAATTTCCACTATTTTTTGTGATTTTTCAAATTTACATCACTGCGACTGTCCAAACAGTTTTATTATCAATTTTTGATCTTTCACACTTTGGTTGCATTCATTGCCTATCCTTAACAATTTTTCCAACTTCCAGTTACATATCGAGCTTATTACTCATACGTTACACGTCTATATTCTTACACTTATCATTACAAGATCATACATAATTTCATTTAGTCGATTTTCCCGTTGAACACTTCGGATCGAATCCCCGATACTTGGTACTTTCAGCATGTAGTTCCACCCATCACATAGTTCGGCTCTCTTGTACACATGGTGAATATGAACACTCAGTACCACCCATGTGACCTAGCCACTTAATCTCGTAGCTCTCTTGTCTACATTGTGTCCTTCACCTGGAACCACACATGCTATCTAGCTACAACATAGTATCTCGTAGCTCTCTTGTCTACATGATGTGCGCTCAGCACCATACATGTGACCTAACTACCATATACTATCTCGTAGCTCTCGTGTCTACATGATGTGCACTCAGCACCATTCATGTGACCTAGCTACATACAATCTATATCTTTCGATTCCGAAGGTTCAACCAAGAAGTATTTCACTTTCTAATACTTACTTTCATTCTTCCAACAATCGATTATGATTCAAAAATCAGCTACATTATATAAAATATGCTGGAATATACAAAAGTAAATAAATATAATGTATTATTTATATACAAACTTACCTCAGTGCAAAATATGAAAATTTTGCAATTTAGTCCGAAGTCTTTTCCTTCCCCCGTTTGAGGTTGATTTCATGCCTTTCTTGATCTATAGCAACACATTTAGCTCATTTAACATTCACATTATCTATTCCAATCCAAAAATCACATTATGGAAAAATTACGTTTTTGCCCCTGACTTTTACAAAATTACAATTTTGTCCCTAGGCTTGGAAATTTAATTCCAGTCCTTATTCTTATGTTTTATGACATGCTGAGCATTTTTATCTTCTATGAAAACATCAAATTCTCACTCTAACATGTACTTATGAACATTAGGTATTTTTATAGATTATGTCATTTTGCTCGTTTTCGCTAAAAATTGCTTAGAAAAGATCGTTCTCCTAACTTCAAACATTCATATTCTACCATAAAACATCAAAATACATGCATATCATTCATGGGTAAATTTTTAAACATAAACCCTAACTCGAAATAATGGTAGAAATAGGTAGACCGAGCTACGAGGATTTCAAAAATGTAAAGAACATTAGAAACGGGGCTTGAATGCACTTACTATTGAGCTTGAAAGCTTGGAAAAAGCCCTAGCTATGGTGTTTATGAGAGTTTTGGCCAAGCTTGGTGAAGATGATACCAATTTTTGGCTATGTTTTCCCATTTTATTATTTTATTTACCAAATGACTAAATTGCCCTTCATTAAAAACTATGGTGTTTTATCTTCCTTTAGGTATTTTTGTCCAAACTAATATAATGGTCTAATTACTATCCAGAGACCTCTACTTAAAACCCCCATTTCAATTAAATATTTTATGAACTAGAACACACATTTTTCACCTATTTCAATTTAATCCCAAACATCAAATTAAACACCCAGTCATAAAATTTTCAACCTCGAATCCGTGGTTTCGAAACCACTATTCTGTTTTGGCCCTAAATCGGGCTATTACAACATGCTCGTATGAACAGGCCATGTGCCTCACATGGCCTTAGACACACCCATGTGTCTAAGCCGTGGCAAAACAAGGCATAGTTATTGACTTACCCACACGGCTACATGACATGCCCGTGTGTATTGGCCGTGGTCAAGCTTGACTTGGGCCACACAGCTAGCCACACACCCGTGTGTTTTGGCCGTGCTCGAGTTTGACTTACAATTGTAGGGTACCCCAAGGGACACATGGCCGTGCAACATAGCCGTTGTTGCACACGGCTGAGACACACGCCCGTGTAGACAAAAATGGGCCATTTGAATTGCCAATTTGCCACCCAAATTTGGATCAACAACAAGCAAAGAAACAATCATATTTGAACCACCAATTCAGCCAATATTTACGCTAAAACATTCATCATTTATAACATAACAACATTAACCATTTTCCTACTCATAAACCTTACCAATTCATGCCAAACATAAGGTAAGATCATACCAAAACATTTCCTTCCATACATCATTCAATTTCAAGCTAAACAACTAAAACATACCACAATTGCATATTAATATCATATACCATAAGCCATTATCAACTATGAATTTAAATACTAACTAGCCAAATCACATGGCTAAGTATATACATCACAAAACATTATTCCACAACTACTAGCCTATACATGCCATACTTCAAAATATACACTTTCAAAAGTACCAAAATGAGGTTCGATAGTGTGGTGATGATCCTTGACAATTTTCAAGCTTGCAGTAGCTTCGATATCTATAAAACAATGCAAACATACACAAAGTAAGCTTTCAAAAGCTTAGTAAGCTCGTACCAAAAACATCAACAGTATATAAAATATGAAACATCAACACATAAATACTTATAATTACTCAACTCATCCATCAAGTCCATGCCAATACCAACCATATGTTTATACAAATTCAATAAACTTTTATGCATTTTACCACCTACCACATAGGTATTATACTTACCGGAACATTTTCATATTCATTCGTTTTCAATCTCACCTCTTTTTCGAATACTTTAAGACTTTTTGGAGATCACCAACGCATTAAACATCCGCACACTTAGTGCTTAAAGGTTAGCCGAAGCTAGAACTATTCCGCACACTTAGTGCCATCTCAATTAACCGAAGCTAAGTCAGTACTACACACTTAGTGCCTCATATAGCCAAAGCTAGTTTAAATCGCACACTTAGTGCCAAATACTTTTGATTCATCATCGTATTCATCCAACTAGACATATATACAATCTATGTGTAATCAAGACATCAAAATATACTTAACATCATGTTTTAAGTACGAACTTACCTCGTACTCGGAATTTGTCGATTAGAATCGTTTACTCTATAATCATCGACTTCCCTCGGTCTAAGTTCAAATTCCTCTTTTCTTGATCTATATGTATTCAAAATTAACCCTTTTATTCAGGAAATCATTCAAAACAATCCATATACTCACAAATAGTGTATTTTGCAAAATAGCCCCCACATTTTCACATTTCGACACTTTAGTCCCTAATTCACAAAATCACCAAATACACAAAATTTGAATATACTCATGCTTGGCCGAATTCTCCTAGCTCTTATACAAATCCATACATTTCATTTATTTCTCATTTTAGTCCCTCAAAATAACATTTTTACAATTTAGCCCAAATTACTCAATTTTATCAAAAATTCAAATACAAAACATTTAAACCCAATATCAAACTTTCATAATTAATCATATAACATCACAAAGCTCATGAATCCATCCATGGCACATTTCAAAATCATCAAAAAAACCAGAAATTGGGGCATGGGTTAGATAGTACTCGAAGCAACGATCACAAAAAAACGTAGAAATTATCGAATATCGAATAAAAACGAACCTTTAAGCAAGCTTGGAAGTAGCCAAATATCAAAGTGTAAGAACCCTAGCTTTTCATTCTTGAATTTCGGCAAAGATGAAGAAATAATGAGCAAATTTCCTGGTTGTTTTATTAATATTAACATAATAAACATTTTACTATTATAACCTTTGTTAAACTATTATAAAATCACATAATGAATGGTTATTAATGTCCATTCAAACTTCCAAGGGTTAAATAACCACATAAGGACCTCACAATTATAAAGCAAAATCAAATAGGCACTTTTAACATCTAGCACACAGCTTTTACATTTTACGCGATTTGGTCCTTTTTGCAAATTAAGCACACAAACAGTTAAATTTTCACATGGGATTTTCACACATGTCAATTCACTTATAAATAGCACGAAAAATAATATTAAAATATTATTTTGACTCGAATTTGTGGTCCCAAAACCACTATTCTGACTAGAGTCAAAATCAGACTGTTACAGAAGCCCTAATCCATCCGTTCATTACTCCCACTTCCACCCATTAATCTCCCTAGAGATTTAGCCTCTCTTGAATTAAGATGTCATAACTCTTCAGTTTAATTTAAACATGCAAACCAACACAAATAAATTAAATAAGAAAAAGGTAAGAAATTGCTTAATCAATTGAATCGAATGCGCTTGGAGTTGCATAATCTCGTGATTGTTAATTGATCTTGGTTGTTTGAATAAGTACATAGAAAGAAAACTAAATATTTCAATAAAAAAGACATAGTTTCAAACCGAACCTAGTAAAAAAGAACAAAGATTTTTTGAAACAAAATAAAAACATAATTGACCCTAAATCTACTAACTACGGCTCCTAACGACCTCCCACATCTTAGGAATAATCTTCCTATTTATAGAGATGTTTAGAAACCTTGACTAGGTTAATTGGAAGCCATAGTCTCAAAATATATCAATTCTATAGACGAATTTAGCCTTCTTGGTCTTTGCTCCCTATATTTAGCCCTGGGTCTCGACACACCTTGCCTATGTCGTGACACGACCCCAACAACTCCCACTTGGTCTTTTGGCTTCACGTGTTGCATCTCGAGAACTCGTGCTCCACTTAGGTGTCGTCCATAAAGCTATTGGGCTGCTAAATAATCATCTTGCACACTGAATAGAACACATTAAAATTTCCTAATGCCCAAATTGGCCCAATAGGTCAATAAATGTCAATTTATGTGTAAAACACTTATTTTTGTACTTAAGCTACTAATGCTGAAAATAACATAATTAAACCTAAAACGCCTAGAAAACAAGCTCCTAAAGTACCAAAATGTACCAAAACTACCACTACATTTGGTGGCAGGTTAAATATCCCTACACTTAATTTTTTGCTTGTCCTCAAATAAACAATAAAATAAAATAAGATAGAAACGAAAAAACAAAAAATAAACATGCAATAAAAGAAAATGTACTTGAGCTGGCTTTAAACACATGACCAGATCAGGGTTTTGACACAAGAGAGAATTTCCTAAATGTATAATTCTAGTTAGAAAATTAAACAAAGTACAATTATTTATATTCAAAAAAATTAGTTAAGAATATTAAAAGGAAAAAAAGTTAAAGAAAATTAAATATAGAATTCCATCAAAATGTACATACGAATATAAAATGAGTGAAGAATACAGTTAGTTCAAAATTTTCCTACTCAGCTTATTTTTATTCATGCTTTGAACTCTAAAACAATATTTATAAGCATAAGCAGTTATGAGTTTTTGTGCCAATATGAATGAGATTTTTCTCAATTCCTCATATTTTTATTACATTGTGAACACTCAACACTCTATTGGCTTTTATCCCGTTCTTTGCTTTTATCACACTGGTAATGCTTTTAACCTTCACAATACATTTTAATTTAAGCATATGCTTGTAAAGATTATGCTTATTATACTGCACCATTTCAGTAACCATGAATTTATTTGTTGAGTATCTTATTTCAAACATCCTATAATTCAACAAGCATAAATTCCTATTCGTATCTACCTTTATCACCTGGTATATTTAATTTTTTTTCCTATTTACAATTTAATAAATTGAACTAATTATTATAAATATAAGCAACCTAAATAATTTATTTTCACCCTAGATTTACAATTTAAACAATCAACGTATGTGCATGCTCCTAACCAATCATTCGTATTTCTATAAGCTCAAGCACATAGAAAACACACAACAAAAAAGAGAAATAAAATTAAAAAAAAAACGAAACAAAGTTAATAAAAACTTAAAAAAATTTATGTCACCCTCACACTTTAGTTAGCACATTGTCTCTAATGTGCAAATAATAAATAAAGGGAAGAGATTACTTGATAAGCTTGAAAAATCCTCAGAGTTTGGTGGGTGATCTCCTCGCGAATGAATATTGAATATTATAGTGCCAATAAAAATTGTAGAGATCCTACATAAAAAATACAACTACATTCTACCTAATAAATTAAAAATATCTAATCTTAAAAATTAAAATTGTCCAACCAAGAAAAATAAAATATCCAAGTCATAAAACAAATAATAATAATGGAGTCTGTAAAAAAAATTGTTTCGATTTAGACGAAATTTATGTTTGTATCCTAATTTTCTTCCACCAGATCCTTTTCTTCCTCGGGGTCTTCATCCTGTTGTTTCGAATCCCCATTTTCCTCATTCTTGCTCATTTTCCTCATTTAGATGAAAATATTTCGAATCCCCATTTTGGTTTGAATCCTCCGTAATTTGTTTCTCCTTGCATGATCTTCATATATCGGTCTCATTTCTTACATCCAAAGAATTATCCATTATAGATTAGATAATTCACTTGCACCTTCATTTGGCTTGGTTGGTTCATCTCATTTGCGCTTTTGGTCTTTCTCATGATGCTCTATACTAGGTTGTTGTATCGGATTTGTTGCTAGTTGCAAGACACATCCCAAACATCCTATCGGTATCTTTGCTTCCCTACACAATGCTGTTAATAGATGAGGGAAAAGTACTTAAACCTTCACTTTCCGAACACATTGAATCATGCTTCAGTACATCCATGTCCCCGCACAAATTCTTTCTTTCTGCATAACAGCATATAAAAGTGTAGCCTAGTTAGACATATCTATCGCAGCGAAAATTTGACTGCTGATGAACTGTAAGCACATTCTTGCTTTTGGAGATAGCTCCACTTGTAGGAATGATGTCGGATACTCTATTCGTAGATGGTGCTTCTATTCCTCGCTTCCATCTGTTAATACTTTGATAATCCTGTCTATGTCAACATTCAGGAAAAATGTCAGGTTAGTTCCTTACACAAAATCATACAAATGTAAGGGAACTTATAATATTTAGAAATCTCTGGCGTGGAAACAAAAATTTATTTTCCCCAAAGTATTATTTGTGACCACAAAAATTTCATCAACTTTTTTTAGTACAGTGTAGAACTTTTGAACAATCGGGATACTTGCAGATTCTATTAGATGTCGACAAAATTCCTCCCATCTGGTAGTGAATTATTTCTTGAGCATCCTCGTTTAGTGAGAACAATTACTCAAATCCTCTTTCCTGAAGGGGTGTTTTTCTCTCGATTTCTCAGAGGTGATGCTTGAATTCCTTTTCTTTTGATCTTATTTTAATGAAGTTATTGAAACTTGAGTCACAATCGAGGGTGTGGTTTGGCATGATTAAAAAAATCACGTGAATTTCATGAGAGAGACAAGTTAGGGGTTGTTGTGGTGGCTTAGGATGTTGGCTGTTGTTTCACATGTTTTTATAGAGGTTTTTAGGGCATCTTTGTCGTATAAATCTCAAGTAGTCTCAGAAGATTTCATTAAGGTCAAAAAAAGGAAAGTTGGTTGTTTTACTAGGTGTGTAGCGATAAGAAACTTACCATCACACTTCCTTGTGGTTTCACTTTGGTATGTCGCAACACGGGACTTGGCATGACACGACTCCGATATCTCCAATTCTTGTGTTTCAAAGTTGTATGTCGCAACATGGGGGGTTCCTATGTCGCGACACAACCTAGAACACGTCCATTTTCTTCACTCAAGTTTATTCTCAGCCTTCTGGTTGTCTATGGTTGTCTTTGAATAGTTTCTTGTCTTATTTCTTGCTTCCTGAATAGCTTATTCCTACTAAATCTCAGCATAAACAGTTAAAAAAAAATCTAACATATGGAATAGAAAAATAAAAATAAATAAAGAAATAATTTACACTATTTACAACTCTAATTAAATTTTCAACAGTTTAATTATGTGTTACTATCAGAATCATCCAGTCGTTTTTTTGATTTTACCATCGCCTTTTTTCTGTCTTTGTCAATCATCCTCCTCTGTTGAATAAATTTTGTTTCCACCAGGATCTCTCCATTTGTCATATGTCCTTGGATTGGACTCACCTACACTTGCATGACTACGCGCATACCTTAGCTCAAGGTCATTAAGGGTTAAGTCGAATAGGAAAAAATATTCCTCCTCTATTAATTCCTCAGTGTTGGAATCATGGCCACATTTGAACACTTATATTTCGCCATCGATTTTCATTATCAATTCATTTTTTTTTGAGGTCTATGGTCAATTTAGACGTGGCAAAAAATGGCCTACCCAACAGAATGAAAATTTCTCGATCCTCTTCAAAATCGAAGACTACAAAATCTACATGTATTATGAAGCTCTTCACTTGAACTAATACATCTTCTAGCATACTTTTTGGGCATATTAAAGATCTATCGGCTAGTTGTAGTGTTATTGAAGTATTTTTATTTTAAATCCCCTAATTTGAGTTTCTGGTATATAGATAAGGGCACTAGGTTAATGTTGGCACCGAAATCATAAAGGGCCTTCCTAAAATGTCTATCCCCTATTTCTACTGGAATTATAAAACTATTCGAATCTTTTAATTTTGGAGGTATTTTTTTTTTGCAATAATAGCACTGCATGCAACCTCAAATCAACCTTTTTTCAATTTTTTTTTTGCCTAGCCATAATTTCCTTTAGGTACTTGGCATATTTTAGAATTTTATCAATAAGCTCCAAGAGGGGCAAATTGACATTGAGGGATTTAAACAAGTTCAGGAAGCTTATAAAATTTGCTTCATCCCTAATTTTTTTATGTCTAATCTTGACGGGAATGGCACTTTAGTTGTGCTTGATTTTGATATCACCAGTTCAGCTATCGATTATATTACTTTTTCAATCGGCTCTTCATGCTCAGTTTCTTGCGCAGGCTAATCAACAGCTTCACTTGACTTATCTTCTTCATGCATAGGTTCTTTTTGGTTGTCAAGTTGCTTATCTGATTGTAAAGTGATCGCATTGACACGTTCCTTCCTATCTCTCTGAGGATTGTTTTCTGTATTACTGGAGATGCCTTAACCAATTTTTTTTATAACAAACTCATCATCCGTCACATCTGCTCCTTCATGGCATTTATATTTGCACGCATGGCTTGCATATCCCTTTCAATTCATTCGAATCTCTAACCACATGCAGCATGGTCGTTTTCCATAGATCTTTCTAGCGATCTCTGCATATGGTGTTGTTGGTATGAAGGATTCGATCTATTCTGCACTTGATTTTCTCCTCCTTGGTTACCTTCCCACTTGAAGTTTGAATGATCCTTCCAACGGGGATTATATGTGTTTGAATAGGGATTTCTCAACCTACTACTAATATAGCAAACATCCTCCGGTTGGTTCTCCATGCATGGCTCTACCCTTGTAGGTTTGACGCTTGTTTCCAAACAATTTAACTTTTCAAAAGTTTGTTGATATATATATTCTTTGCTGATTGTCTTCATAGTTGTAGGTTTTGGTTTGCATGTGAATCTCTCATTAGATCACATATCATTTATAATTTGATATGGTCTCTCATATGTGTGGTGCAAAAGATATCCTTTGTCTACTCCATCTATGCTAGCTCTTATGTTACCATCCACATCGCTGTAGAAGATTTGAATTTGGAGGCATTCTTGCACTCCATGATGGGGATACTTACGTATCATCAATCTAAATCACTCCCATGCCTCTTATAACATTTCACCTTTGAATTGTTTGAAATTTGTGATATCGTGTCTAAGCTGAATGGTGCAGCTGATAAGGAAAATTTTATAGAGGAATTTTCCACCAGTTCATCCCATATTGTGATTGAGCATGGTTTCAGTGATTCTAGCCATTCGGTCACAATACATAATGAGAATGGAAATAACTAGAGGCAAACAACATCATCGGTCATTCCATTATATTTAAAGGTGTCGCATAATTGAAAGAATCACTTCAAATGTTGGTTCAAATCCTCCATCACATTTCCTTTGAATTGCAAGGTGTTTTGGATCACCTGGATTGTAGTTGTCTTTATCTTGAAATTAGTTGTATTGATTATCAGACTTTTAATACTACCTCGCATGACATACAATGTAGGTAGTGAGAACTTGCACAATGTTCGTTGATCCATCAGTAGCTCTCCACAAATTTTCTCTTGTTGTTTGGGTGGATCGTCAAATAATAGGTCCTTCAAAGATAAATCAATTATCAAGATTGGGTCATCTCCTCTTACTTGATGGTTACACCTTAAAAGTTACTTCAAATCAGGGCATGGCTCGACTGGGATGCTCCCACTTCGAGTCATACTAAGACCTAAAAAAGAAAAAGAAATAAAAATTAGAACATAAAAGAAATCGTAACTATAAATTTTAACTTTCCTATTTATCTTATTAATTGCATAAACTAAAATTTTGGTTTAATGCCGAAACCCCTCGACAATAATGCCAAAAACTTAACCTCTTCTAAATGTGTTATCATTTATAGTATAAATATCACACCAAATATATATAATTAAATTAGTGGTGTCTGCAAGTATACAGGTCAAATTATAGTATAGATGTATTACAGCAAAACACTGATAAGTATTCCGAGGATCGTACCCAAAGGAGGATGAATTAAACCAAAAATATATATTTCTACAATAATAAGTCTAAATAGTAATAATTAAAAATTCTATGACAATGAACAATAAAAAAGTGAATCAATTATAACTAAATTAATGAAATTAAATAAACAGAAAATAATCAACTGCCAAATCAGAATAACAAACAGAATATGAACTCATTTTAGTGATCGTAATTAACTTCAGAATTAGGGTTTGGGTGGAACTAACAATTAATTAACTAGTATTACCTCTTAACCTCTACTAACAAATTAATCGACAAGAACTCGCTTATCTCCTGACCTCACTTTCCCCACTAGGATAAATTATGATTTATTTGGTAAACTTATCTTTCGACCTCGTTTATCATATAGTACTTCCAAGGATCGTCGCTCCTAGGATTTAAGAACACATAATTTAAAACTAGTTAATTCCTCTTAGGAAACCCTAATCCATCCGTTAATTACTCTCACATCCATCATTAATCTCTTTATAGATTTAGCCTTGATCTAGATGCCATAACTCTTAAGTTTAATTTATACATGCAAACCAACACAAATAAATTAAATAATAGAAGATAAGAAATTACTGAATCGATTAAATTGGATGCGCTTGGATTTGTGTAATCTCGTGATTGTTAATTGATCTTCGATGTTTGAATAAGAATAGTAAAATAAAACTGAATACTTCAATAGAAAAGACTTAGGTTCAAACTGAACCTAGTCTAATAGAACAATTTTTTTTTTTTGAAATGAAATAAAAAGGTAATAAAACCTAAATCTACTAAATATGGCTCCTAACGGTCTCTAACATCTTAGGAATAGCCTTACTATTGATAGAGGCATTTAGAAACCATATCTAGGTCAATTAGAATCCCTTGTCTCAGAATATATCAATTGTACATATGAATTTAGCCTTCTCAGTCCTTGCTCCACACGTTTAGCCTTGTGTTGCAACACGACCTCGACAACTCCCACTTGGTCTTTTGGCTTCACGTGTTGCGTCTTGGGAACTCATGTTCCACTTGGGTGTCATCCATGACGCTATTTAGCTACTGAATAATCATCCTGTACACTCAATTGAACACATTAAAACTTCCTAAGTCCCAAATTGGCCTAATAGGTCAATAAACATCAATTTATTTGTAAAAACACTTATTTTTGTACTTAAGCTACTAATGCTGAAAATAACATATTTAAATCTAAAAGGCCTAGAAAAAAAGCTCCTAAAATGTCGAAATGTACCAAAACTACCACCACAATAGGTGGCAGCTCAGTTGACCATGGAAAAGTCTCCACCATTCGTATGTTTCTAGCATAAAACATATCTATTTGCTTTTATTGAAAGAGATTGGAATCTTGAGTGCGTCATTATAATTTCTTTACAGATTTGTAATTTGGCTTTCCTTAATGATCTCTATTTTTCCTTGTTTTCAAAAGGTTGAGTCTTTACACCTTGTGTTGCCACATCGTATGCGTTGATTATGGAAATATCTCCATCAAAACATCTCTGTTTGCTTCATTAAAAGAGATTGGAATGCTAAGTGCGACATTATAAATTTATTTATGGATTTGTATGTATAATCCATCTAAAACATGATTTTCCAAAAGTTCTTTAGCAGTTTTAAAGGACAACATGTTATTTTCATGGTTAAAGGGCCCAATGGTTAATAGTTTCAGAGGTTTTAGCCCGCACCAATCATCCTCCAAAATTTTATTTAATATTACGAAGAGACCATCTAAGTCATCTTTGGAAATTGGGGCTTTTTTTTTCTAAGGATGGCCTATGTCATTGAGACACTCTTCTCTTGCGCCCTTGTTGATTCCTTGGTAAATATTTGTTGAGAAGCACTCGAACCCAAAACTTATTTTATTCTTGTAAGATCCTCCATGCCAACTTCATAATGCGAGCTTGATTCTTATGCTTTGAAATTTAATTCCTAGGCCACCATTCTCTTTGGGTTGGGTTAATTTATTCCAATTATTAGGATGTATCTTTATTTCTTTCTATAACCCACCCTAAAAAACTTTATATTTGTGCAATCAATTTTATATAAGATATTAGCTGGTATAAGCCTACATTGCATGTAGTAGTTTGGAATAGTCATTGTAGTTGCTTGGATCAAGACTAAGGATAGCAATGAGACGAGCTGTGGTGAATTTTTTTCCACCCCAAGTCAACCTAAAACTTAAGGTATCTACCTCGATCGCGGCTTGACCATGACTCTTAAGACAAAAATTCGCCCCAAAACAAAAATTTAATTAGAAACTCGACTCTAACTCCAACTCCAACTCCAACCCGACCTGAATTTAATTTAATTAGTTTTTTTATTTTGAAGCAAATAAGATTACATTTTTATTGTTTTATTTTTATTTCGAAGCAGGTAACATTATTATTTTTTGTTTAGAATTAAAACAATATATTTATTTATTGAAAAAAAAACTTAATATATATATATATATCAAGGGATTTTTTGTAAATAATGTAACACTGTATACCCAATCGAATCGTCAAATTTGAGTACCGAATGATACAAAGAACCATACAATTTAACAAATTCTGAACGTATCTACTTATACACTTGCTCTACTTAATTATAAGGGGCTACATATTATTTATTGCCATACATAACTAGTATTAAGCTCATGAAACTTGGTTTTCATATAAGTATTTACAAAGTTTGAATTTAATAAACTTATCTTAACCCTCGTCGTGAAGCCTCCAAGAGTACCCTTCTATATGAATGTTACGACTACCCCTCCCCTTTTTCGTCAAGTTGGCAGAGTCTGGCTATATCCTTTCCCATGGCCACTGTAATAATCTTTTACCCTGCAATCAAGGTAATAAAACCGTAAGTCCTAGTAAACTTTGTGAGATTCAATGAATTAGTTTCGCACTTATGTTTTAAAGATCTTTTTTGAAACAATTTTTAAGGCAGACGAGGTCGTTTCCTTGCCCATTTTCCCCAACTCATAGCTGGCGATCCTATTCACTATCTTAGATGCCGATGCTTTCTCTACAACCCTTTTAATGCTTGATTCTACCTCACTCCAAATTTTTGCTTTACCTTAACCAGCTCGATCTTCACCATTCTAACTTTATGGATAAACCATCTGAGTGGTCACCCTACCATCAAGGTAGCTTTGTACTATGCCATCTAGCCCTAGCTAACTGTTCATCTTACTCTGATTCTTTAAACGACTCATAATACAGATGAATCCCTATTAGACCATACTCTTCTCGTTGGTTTTTGACAGATTTTCCATCCAATGACCATTAGCAAACTTCCCATATTCCATAACTTTGGTGAATTGGCTTACCCATTGGCAATATTTTGGTCTTCTCCACCACCAGGTTGTCCAAGTGAACATTATCTCCGAGTGGACCTTGACAGACTTACCAGTCATAGATCTCTCCTTTTTACCCATGAACCCCTAGATTTAGGTTGCACCTTATCATCTTATAATCATTATTAATCCTGATTTACTAGTCATCATCTACTGACCCATACCTACATTCTCAAGCGTGCCAATTCTATCAAATCATGCTACTCTCTACGAGAGCTGTACCAAGACCTTCCATTCTTCTTCTTTACAACCTCTAAGCATTTACTTATCACCATAGCCGAGATATGGTCTTACACACCATAATTCCTCACGTTTAATGTCTTGGCGAACTACCTTGTATTCATTGTCCTGGCAGACTACTATTTGTTTCCATAGTCGAACTATGGTCTAACGCATCATAATTCCCCTTGTTTAACGTCATGGCAGACAACCCCGTGTTTATTGTCCCGATGGACTACCATTTGGTTCTATATCTGAGATACAGTGTTACATATTAATCCAAATGTTTAGCGTCCTAAAGCACTCATTATGATGCCATAGTCAAGCTATGATCTTACACTTTAAACCTCAATTGAGATGTCGCCTTGAAAAACCTTACCGCCATCGTAGTATCGCCCCATGTAGCATGTTGACCATTGTCACGGTCTCTATGAAACCTTAATATCGTCATCATGGTGTCGCTCTAAAGGACCAGTCTATATTATTCCTTTTTCACATTATACATTGACGCTTGAACATCAAATAGTCCCTCCTACAAGGCTTGGAGCTACACTCATCATGGTTTGCACTAAGCAACCTCGTATGACGGTATCATAATGGAATTCTATTTTCCTATTCATCTGCCCATTTTGACATTTTGTTATTCCTATACATTGATGCTCGAACACCATAGTATTCCCTCCACAAGGCCCAAAGCTTCACACATCACGGTTTGCACTCAATAACACCGTATGGCGGTATCTAACAGACACTCTTATTCCCAAATCCTAGCTTCATCTATCCCATCCATATCTTTCCTTCCACACTCCACTATATGCAATACATGCAATGCATAACATATTTTTATGGGTTTCACTACTTTTCAAGCATAATATCATAACTATTTCAACATACCACCACACCTTTGGATAACCAATTACATATGACATCTTATACATGCCTAGCATTCACAATCAGTGAAAAATCAAGCATCATCATAGAACTCAACACCAATTCATGTACAACATGCTTATTTACCATATCCGTACATAGAAACAGTTTCAGACAACTCAAAAAAATTAAACACAAAAATAATTTAAATAGTACATGGTCGACAATCACTCAGAACTAGAACACTGAAGCTCACCTATTTCTTATTCTTGTCAGGTTAGCTTGTCCAAACGCCAGAGCCTCCTTTATCTTGACAATTTACTTCTTACTTAAATTCACGAGTTCAAAGAGGTTAGGAAGCTTACCATTTCCTCAATTTGTCCACCACTAGAATTCAATTCTCATGATACCCGCAACATGCAAAGCTTCATTCAGCAATATCCTCTTCTTCTTTAGAACTACTGAAGAAGACGATACTTTAGGGGGAAAGATTATAAACATAATTGAGAAGAATTTTGTTTCCACACACATCCATATATACTTCATTGGCATAGTTTCCACAGACCAATACAACCACTATGTCTTAAGCATTTTGTCTCCCACTATAAAACCAGTTAGTTTCAATCATACTAATCCAAGATTGAAATCTAATCATTCCCAACCAGCCACTTAAGTTTCAAAAAATATCATTTAAGTCTGAAAATTCCTATTTCTATGCAACCAACTCCCCGACTCTTTTTTTAGTTCGAGTCTTTAGAAATTTCAGACGTGACAACTCCCTCACCCTTAAAGAAAATGTCATCCTCAAAATTTCCTCTCGTGGCTAATCTTGAGCAATCTTTAGGTAAATTTTTGCTTCCTAGGATAACTTTCTTCTTAATTCCAAGACAAAATTTTCTACTTACTTGAGCGGTTTCCAGAAGTCCTTAAACTACCTCACTTAAATGGTGAAGTCGTATTTCCCATGCACAGAGAAAATTTGCCTTCCTAACGGAGCCTTTAGCTTACACCTTGCACTAGGTTGTCTTGATGACAAAATTTATTTATCTGGTTCCACCATATATATATTCATTTTGTGGAAACTTGATGGTTGACTTAATCCAATGGACCCATCCAATTTTTCCATTTATTGAGGGGTTTATGCAAAACTCTTCCTTGGATCGATAGGTGTTGAAAACAAATTCGAGAAATTCGATAGTTTATTACCTTTCTCAATCAAATCTTCTTTTGCATACTTAGTTATTTGAACCATAACCTATAGGATTTCTTTCATTAGAAACCAATTCCCCCTAATTCTTTTATCGCTTGAGTTCAGTTTTGAACCCTAAATCTTCTTCTTCAACTTCTTCCTTCCTACCTTTCTCCATTCTTATTTCCTTTACCGGAATTACTCGTCTTTCGTGAGCACTTTGTATTTCCCAGCTAATTTTTTTTTTCACTTTCCTTTCTTTGGTCTTAAATTGTATTGTTATGTCTAGCATTACATTGGTATCAAGAGTAAGGTCTAGAGATTCTGGTCCTCATAATCAAATGGGTCACCTACTGTAGGCTATCATCAGAAACAAAGATGTTCCGTAGCCCTAAGAGAATAGTACCTCTACGCGAATGTTGTTGTACACTTACCTAACCACTCTAAAGGAGATGGTAAATAACTTGGAAGCTTGTAGTATCTAGTTGCCTAACTTTGCATATCACTTCGAGATCGTCTCAAGGGAGTGACGTCTGAGTGACTCCAGTGAGGGCCTAATTCTACCCCTCTACTTGTTGGAAGCTGGCTTTCATATCCCCTTACATCGTTTCTTCTACACAATACCCAAAGAGTATGAAATTTCACTAGGGAAATTCATCAGTTTATCTTGGTAGACCTTGAAGTTATACTTCTTGAATTGCTATAGCTGAAATGAACCACCCTTATTTAGCGTCTTCCAATGCTTTTACTAGTTGAAAGTTTTAAATCAGGGGCCTTTAATTGGAATGATCTATTTTAGTGTTCACTAGGGCAGTGAACCTTACTCAAAAATTGGGCTCCAAACCTTCGTTTGGACTGTAACAAATTTATTTTAGGGGAAAATAGACTTCCTGACGATTTTGATTTTCTCATGAGGTGATCTATTCCCACATATGCCACTTGTCACTATTCCAGCCTTTGGACACAAAGATTACTGTGATGCAAGTTGAAAGCTTGAGTTATAGGTGGACTCTAGAGTTAAGAAGGCTCCTTACAGTCAGAAATGTCTTTTGATACTAGTTGAAAGGTAGGAGCCCAAATGGTTGGAAAGCATACAATCATCATCTAGGTGTGAATCCTAGAATAGTTCAGTCCATTGAAGAGGCATGGCTATTTGGGGTCAATGAAGAGTTAGATTGGGCTCTTGTAAGAGAATACATAGAGCCTACCAATTTCTTCCTTACTGTTTGTAATATTCATTTCTGTCGCTGGCTTACCTCAACTCCAAGGCTCATGGGTGAGCCTTCAAGTAGGAAGTTAATTGAAAACATTGTTGAACTCACTGTTCCCCTGGCAGTTCTTACTAATTTCTTACCCCTAACAATCCTGTCCTAGCTCGAAGTCATGGATATTGAGGCTTTGTTTGAGAGTGCACAATAAACCATGGATGTGGTTGCTTAAAGTGTACGAACTTGTAGTAGCAGCTACAAGAGGTTGATGATCGAAAGGGGGTTCTCTAGCACTGTGGAAAGTAATGGCAATAGATTGTCCTACCACAGGCCTGGCAAGAAACTAGTCTTTCCAGAGGTTGAATTCCCTGCACCTCTATCGGTGTCGAATGCAAAATTTCTATCTTTTGATTCTCCAATATGCTACCTTCAATTCTTCTTAAGCCTTATGTTGAGTCTGCCAATGTTGTGGACTCGCCTTCCACCATCCCAATGCCCCATGCTTCCCCTATTGGTTCCCTTACTTATATGCCCTCCTTAGGGGAAGTCCAAATCTTCTTCCCTTGGCGAAATCATCTTAGTGTAGATTAGTATCCTTCTTATCCCTTTGTTGTTCAACAGCGATAGGACCAGGAGTTGCCTCCAAAATTGAAGAAGATTACTTACCCCTCCTCCCCTTCCTCTGGTGTTCACAAGCCCACTCTCCAAGAGCTAGCAGGTTCCTTTTCCATTTTATCATCGAAGAGTGGCATCGTGAACTGGGCCCTCCTGCAGGCTTGTGCTGAATCTGAGGCCAAGCAGGTCAAGTAGAAAAGGGTCATTCTTGCTAGCGAGCAATCTCTTTCTCAGCTTCGCCAATCATATGAGGCTTTTTTCCAGTAAACTACCTAGCTCTTTGAGTCCGTCTCCTCCTAGAAGACCAAATACTAGTCCTTAGAGATTAGAGCAAAAGAGATAGAGGAGAGGGTTCGCTAGTTGGAGAACGTTGAACAACAACACCTTATTGATAGATAGCACATTTAGAAGGAGAATGGGGAGGCACAGGGGAAGTACAAGATAAACACCCATCAGAGCATTCAAAATTTCCTACCCAAATTAAGGGCTAACTTGATCTTACATATATAGGTTGTCGCGGGTCCCCTTGACCTAAGTTAAGTAAATTTCAGCTTCGTACGGCAGTTTACCAACACAAACCTTGGCTTCGATGCTTACAACCCCTCTAATGCTAGTTGGGAGGAATTTTAAGAGGGATAAATGGAATCCCAATAACTCTTCCACAATCAAGACGTGAAGGCATCCGACCTTGATTCTCTAGGAGAGTCCACTCTAGGGGAAATTAAAATATACATGTGCTTGTAAAAGTCTTCCCTACCATGTTAATGAAGATTTTTCTTTATTCTCTTTCTTCATTTTTCATACTTTACTCCACTTATCCCTCTTTCAACTATAGCACGCCTAATATTAGCTTATTAATTCATATAATTGCATCCACTTCATAATACACATTAATCTCATCCACCTGAAAGACCAAGCCAGACCTATCGTGACGAGCTTATAGGGGCATTTTCCCAACTTCTCATATCTAGAGGATAGGCTAAATCGAAGCTCTGGTACCACTAAATTTATAACACCTTATACCCAACCCAATCGCCAGAGTCGGGTACTACATTTTACAGAGAACCATAAAATTTAACAAATCCTAAACCTATCTACTTATACACTTGTTCTACTTAATTATACGGGGCAACATATTGTTTATTTTCATATAGAACCAGTATTAAGCTCACAAAACTTAGTTTCCATACAAGTATTTACAAACTTTGAATTTAATATACTCATCTTAACCCTTGACGCGAAGCCTCTAGAAGTACCCTTCTATATGCATGTTATGGCTACCGTTCCCTTTTTTGCTCAAGTTGGTAGAGTCTGGATTGGCCCTCTCCTATGGCCACTATAATAATCTTTTAACTTGCAATCAAGGCAGTACAACCGAATGCTCTGATAAGCTTAGTGAGATTCAATGAATCAGTTTCACACTTATGTTTTGAATAATTTTGTTTGAAACAATTTTTAAGGCAGAGAAATTAAATTCCCTGATCATCTTTATCATTTCCACAGATTTGATGAATCCCTATCAGACCATACTTTTCTCATTGGTTTTTGATGGATTTTCAATCCAATGAGCCCTTGGCGAACTTTTTATATTCCATAACTCTAGTCAACTAACTTACCTATTGGCAATATTATGGTATCCTCCACCACCGGGCAATCCAAGCGACTACTATCTCAGAATGGACCCCAGTGGACTTACCAATCATGGACTTCTCCTTTTTATCAGTGGACCCCTAGATTTAGGTTTTACTTGATCATCTTATAATCATTGCTAATCTTGAGTTACTAGCCATCATATGTTGACCTACACCTACGTTCTCAAGCGTGCCAATTCTATCAAATCATTCTATTCTCCATGAAAGTTTTACTAAGAGCTTCATTTCCTCATCTTGAAAACCTTCTATGTATTATCCTGGCAAAAATTTACTTGTCACCATAGCCGGAATATCGCCCTACACACCACAATTCCCCATGTTTATCGTCTTAATAGGCTACCCCGTATTTATTATCCTATCGGACTACCATTCGTTGCCATAATTGAACTATGGTCTTACATAATTCCCATGTATAATGTCCAGGTTGACTTCCCCTTGTTTATTATCCCAACATATTACCATTCATTGTCATATTCGAACTATGGTCTTACACATCATAATTCCCCATGTTTAATGTCATGGCTGACTATTTGTCTTTATTATCCAGGCGGACTACCATTCGTTGTCATAGCAGTGATATGGTCTCAAATATTATTCCCCATGTTTAGCATCCTACCGAACTTGTTATGATGCCATAACCAAGCTATGTTCTTACACTTTAAATCTCTCTTGACGTGTCGCCCTAAAGGACCTTCCGTCGTCACAGTGTTGCTTTGTGGAACCTAAATACCATCTTCACGGTGTAACCCTAAATGACCAGTTGATATTATTTATTTTTCACATTATACCTTGATGCTTGAACACCAAAGTGTCCCTCTGTAAGGCCTGGAGTTTCGCTCATCACAGTTTGCACTAAGCAATTGATAACTACTGAAAAGAGTTATATTTCATGCATTTGAAACTAGTTAATTGCCTAAAGTTAAGTACATCTAGTTGCATTTTAGGATATTTCATTAATATTTTTAGCATTAGATTAGAACTTGGGCTGCGTTTAAATATTAGGTACTTTTAATTGCTTGTGTAAGGGCTATGTTTTGTGGTATTGGCAGGTATAGGGTGAGGAACAAGAAATAGAGTAAAGTTTTGTCGGGGCATAAGGGTAGTTAGATTGCCAACTCGTATGTCGTGGCAATGCTGAGAAGGTGTTCAATCAACATTCAGTACATATTAATTTCAGCTGAACTCTACTTGTACTAGATAAATCTGCCTAGAAAAGAGGAGAAGATAAATCTTTTACTGTTGGAATTATCTTAAAAAAGTAAAAATATATAATTTAAAAATAAGAAAAGGAGGAAACCTTAGAGAGCGAACAAAGGTGAAGATCCTTAGGCGAAATAAGAAGGTAGCAGCTGAATAGAGAGAGAAGGAGGAAAAACGAAGGCAGTCCCTCTTAGCCACCTCAGGACACTGCGCAACAGAAGTGTGGATTGGGCAAGTGAATGTTGTCTTACCGATGTTCATCCATTATTTCTAATCTGTTCCTTTGTGAATTACAGTGATGAAAATAATGCTTGAGTTGAATTTTATTTGCCAACCTATGAGTTAGATCTCATAGGGTTGGGATTAATTTGATGAAACTTTGACTGTCTTTAATGGTTGCAGTATAAATTTGAATTATTTTGCTATCTCATTCAATTGTTTTATTCTTTAAAATGTATGTAAGCGATCCTAGGCATAGTCGACTGTGCAACATACTCTTAAATTAATCTAAAATTTGAAAAGGTTAGATTAGTTAGACCGTGGTTTAATTATATGAGCAAGTACTTGATAGATACTTGTAGTAGACTCTAGATATATAGCAGCGTTCATACAGAAGGAAACAATACAGGGTACCATATTAATGGCCTACAGACACAGACAATGTAACTTGAGGTTTCTACTCTCGAAAGAAATAGGCTACTTTAGAACTCTTCTAAGCTGTAGGTTAAGTATGATTTTGCTGAGGCATTGTTGACTAGAAAAGTAGATTCTTAGTAATCCCGACCTTCCCACTCAACATCGTATAACCATTATCTTTTGCCTTAGTATCCTTGCCATCGCATCCTTAGCTATTTATTTGTCAGTTACATATTATTCATATAATCATTTTCATAATTTCCATTACACTTCTAGTTTCATTTGGCCATAGCATTTTGAAGTATTCATTAATTCCACATATTGCATACATCATTATTCTTTTTAATTGCCACTACATACTTACCATAGCTTTACCATAGCATTAATCGCATTTTATTATAATAACTTGACCACTTTTGTGCCTTAATCTAATCTTCGTGGGAACGATACCCACTCATCACTTTATTACTTAATCTAACGTGCATACTTGCACAATTTTCATATAATATTCACAAGCGACAAGTTTTTGGCGTCGTTGTTAGGGATCAGCAATTTGGTGTAATTTGGTTTGGTTATTTTATTTAATTTCGTTTAGTTTTATTTAACTTAATTTAATTTCATTTCTACATGTTTGCCAGCAGTAGATGAGACGAGGCATTCCTTCTAACAAAGAGTATCCCTTTTACCTAGAGATCGAAAGAACTTTGCAAAGAAGGCAGAAAGAACTGTGTAAAATGGCTAGGAATGGAAATGACCTTGATCTCAACGATAATCCAAATGGTCCAGGTCTGATAATAATCCAAATGGTCAGGATGTGAATCCTCCTATTTGTCAGGTGATAGATGATTGAGACAGACCTATTCGAGACCATGTTGCTCTAATTTTAGATGATTTGAATCCAGGGATAATCAGACCACAAATATAGGCTTGGTAATTTGAGTTTAAACCAGTAATGTTTCAGATGTTGCAAATAGTAGGATAGTTTAGTGGGAAGATCTGATACTACACTTAAGACTTTTTGTAGAGGTCTTGACTCGTTTAGAAAACAAGTTGTTCCTGAAGATGCCTTGCGACTTAAACTGCTTCCATATTCTTTAAAAGATTGTGCGAGAGCATGGCTGAATGCTTTTCCATCGAGGATAGTGACATCATTGAATGACATTTGCCAGAGGTTTTCGCTACGATATAATCTACTAAATATGAATGCCAAGCTTAGAAATGATATCACATATTTTCAACAGTTAGAGGATGAAACATTATATGAAGCTTAGGAATGATTTAAAGATTTAATTCAGAAATGTCCGATGCATGGATTTCAGCACTAGACTCAGATGAAAATATTCTATAATGGGTTGAATGCACATACGAGAATGGCAGTTGATGCATTTGCCAATGGTACATTGTTGGATAAATCTTACAATGAAGCAGATGAGATTTTTGGAAAAGATTACCAACAATGACTATCAATACCCTAACACAAGAGTTGGGACATACATGAGAGCTGCTAGTACCATGAAGCTTGATGCAATTACTTCTTGACAACCCAGGTATCTTCTTTAGCTAATATGATCAAAACAATGAAGAAGCCCACCAAACCCAGCATCAGTATACTATATGGGTAATTTTAACCGAAATAATAATCCCTATTTTGACAGTTACAATCCGGGGTGGAAGCAACATCTGAAATTTTAGTTGGAATAATCCAGGTGCGGGGAGTTTGTACAATGTTGCAAGATAAAATATCCATAATGCACTTGCCTAGTTATAATTATCCTATGCCGAGGCAAAATGCTTAACAAGGTCAGGTATCATCTTCTATTTCTATTGAATCTTTGTTGAAGGAGTATATGGCCAAAAATAATGATGTGATTCAAAGTCAGGCTGTTTCTCTTCGAGCTCTTGAAAATCAAGTGGGGCAAATAGCGAACGCTCTAAATTCAAAGCCACAGGGAGCATTGCCAAGTGATACTAAAAATTCGAGAACCCAAGGGAAGGAGTAGTGCATAGCCATCACTCTTAGAACTAGGACTCAGTTGGATGAAGTTGTTCAAGATGCCACGACAGAGGAAGACAAATCTAGCCGCAATCAAGAAAAGATCTCAAAACCTACTGAACATCAGACAACACTTGAAAAGGGCACATAAAGATATGTTGTGACAGAATTAGATCGTGTTGCCAACAAGAATGCCACAGTAAAATAGTATCAGCAACCTGAAGGACGACCACCTTTACCTTTTCCTCACTGATTCCAGAATTTTAAACAGGATGTTCAGTTTAAAAGACTTTGATATTTTGAAGGAACTCCACATCAACATACAATTAGTGCAAGCTTTGAAGTAGATGCCCAATTATGTGAAATTTATGAAAGATATATTGTTAAAGAAGCCTAAACTAGAAGAGTTTGAGACTTCTCTCACTAAAGGGTGTACAGTAATGTTGATGAATAAAGTACCTTCGAAGTTGAAGGATCAAAAGAGTTTCACTATCCCCTGTTCAATTGGAAATCATTATGTTGGTAAGGCGTTATGTGATTTAGAAGTGAGTATAAATCTAATGCCTATGTCTATTTTCAAGAAGCTAGGAATTAGAAAAGCAAGGCCTATTACGGTGACTTTACAATTAGCTTATCGATGTTACGCCCATCTAGAAGGTCAAATTGAGGACGTGCTGGTAAGAGTAGATAAATTTATATTTCCTGCTGATTTCCTTATTTTAAAATTTGAAGATGATCAAAATGTGTCAATTATTCTTGGAAGACCTTTTCTTGCTACAAGCAAAACTCTAATTGACATACAGAAAGGTCAACTAACTATGAGAGTGAATGATCAACAGGTTACTTTTAATGTTTTTGATGCTTTGAAATTTGCAATTGAAAATGAAGAATGCCACGCCATTGGTTTGATAGAAACAGTAGTAGAGGAATTCACTAGACTTTGCCACAGTAATTCTGATAGTCATAAAGACTCATTAGAATGGATTGATGAAGTAAGTTTAGCAGAACTCAGTGAATTCATGGAAGCCAAACAGATGGTGGAGACACCTGGGAAAAATTTTGACTCTTTGGATTTATTGACTCATTCGTTCAAGCCTCTTAAACCTTCTATAGAGGAACCGCCTACATTGTAGTTGAAACCTTCGCTGTAACATTTAAAATATGAATACTTGGGAGATAAAAACACCTTACCGATTGTGATTTCCGCGGAACTGGTATCCAAACAAGAGGTCAAGTTGTTGGAAGCCCTACAACGATTTAAGAAGGTGTTAGGATGGACCCTTGCTAATATAAAGGGAATTAGTCTTGTGTTTTGCATGCATGAAATCTTGTTAGAGGATTGCCATAGCAAATCTACTAAGCAGCAGAGAAAATTAAATCTAATGAAAAAAGTTGTAAAGAAAAAGATTATCAAGTGGCTTGATGTTGGCATTATTTTCCCAATCTCAGATAGGTTGTGGGTAAGCCCTGTACAATATGTCCCCAAGAAAGGAGGTGTTACAGTGGTTAGCAATGACAATAATGAGCTCATACCAACTCGCACGATCACAAGATGGAAAGTGTTCATGGATCATTGGAAGCTTAATAAGGCAACTAGGAATGACAATTTCCTATTGCCGTTTATTGATCAGATGTTGGACAGGTTAGTAGGGAAAGATTTTTTCTATTTTTTGGATGAGTATTCAGGATATAATCAGATTTCCATAGCTCCTAATGACCAAGAGAAGACAACTTTCACTTGTCCATATGGTACTTTTGCGTTTAGACAGATGGCATTCAAATTATGTAATGCCCTGACAACTATTTAGCGTTGTATGATGGTCAACTTCTCGGATATGGTAGAGAATTTCCTTCAACTTTTCATGGATGATTTCTCTATATTTGAAAATGATTTTGAAGATTGTTTGAAAATTTTGGAATTGGTTCTGAACCGCTGTGAAGAAACAAATCTTGTCTTGAATTAGGAAAAAGGCCACTTCATGGTTTGTGAAGGAATTGTTTTAGGACACAGGATATCACAGTGAGGAATTGAAATATACTAAGCAAAAATTGAAATAATAGAAAAATTGCCACCTTCACCAGTGTCAAGGGTGTTAGAAGTTTTCTATGTCATGCAGGATTTTATAGAAGATTCATTAAAGAATTCTCAAAGATATCTAAACCCTTGTGCACACTGCTGGAGGAAAATAGATCCTTTGATTTTGATGAACATTGTGTGCTTACTTTTGAGGAATTAAAGAAAATATTGGTAGCAGCACCAATTTTAGTAGCTCAAGAATGGACCTCACCGTTGGAACTCATGTGCGATGCTAACGACTATGTCGTGGGAGAAATGTTAGGGTAGAAGAGATACAAAATACTACGTGCAATATATTATGCTAGTAGAACTCTGACAGACGTATAGCTTAATTATACCACCACGGAAAAAAATTTGTTAGCTGTGGTGTTCGCGTTTGATAAATTCCTTCCTTATCTAGTGGGTACTAAGGTTACAGTTTGCATAGATCACTCAATATTAAGTACTTGGTGCGTAAGAAAGATGCCAAGCTGAGATTACTTAGGTGGATACTATTTTAGGGTTTAGGGTTTAAGGTTTGACTTGGAAATTCAAGATTGAAAGGGGACTGAAAACCAAGTGGTTGATCATTTGTCAAGGTGATAACTTTATTAAAGAAGATTTTCTAGACGAACAATTGTTAGTTGCCAAGGCATTACCATGGTACGCCAATATAGTGAATTTCTTGGTAAGGGGTGTGATGCCGCTTGATTTAAACACCTACAAAAGGCGAAAATTTCTTCATGATGCTAAACAATATTATTGGGATAAACCCTTCTTATTTAAACATTGTGCTGATCAATTCATTCTAAAGTGTGTCCCTTATGATGAAATATACAATATTTTATAGTCTTGTCATTTGGCTCCTTATGGAGGACGTTTTGGAGAATGAGAACCGCCGCTAAAGTACTTCAGTCGGGATTCTATTGGCCGAATCTATTAAAAAATGCTCATGATTTCTGTCAATCGTGTAACCGTTGTTAGAGAACGGGAAATCTATTTAGGAGAATGAAATCCTGCTACAAAGTATACTGGAGGTTGAGTTATTTGATGCATGGGGCATAGGCTTTGGGTCTATTTCCACCGTCTGTAGGCAAATTGTATATACTTTTGACGATAGATTATGTTTCTAAATGGGTAGAAATGGTAGCCCTAGCTACTAAAGATGCTAAGTCAGTACTGAAGTTCCCACATAAGAACACCTTTACAAGATTTGGTACATCTAGAGCCATTATCAATGATGAAAGATCCCATTTTAATTGTAAATTGGTGACCAATGCCTTGCGTAGTTATAAGGTGAATCATAAGATTGCTACGGCATATCATCCCCAAACAAATGGATAAGCTGAGAGTTCTAATAAAGAAATTAAACAAATTTTGGAAAAAGTGGTGAACTCGTCCCGTAAGGATTGGTTCACTAGACTGGATGAAGCTTTGTGCGCCTATCGAACTACGTTTAAAACACTATTAAGGATGTCGCCTTTTAAACTTGTTTATGGGAAGCCATGTCACTTACTTGTTGAGCTTAAGCACAAAGCATTTTGGGCTATCAAGAACTTGAACATGGATTGGGTTACTATTGGTAATAAAATGTTGTTAGAGTTAAATGAAATGGAAGATTTTTGGGCACAACATATGAAAATGATAAACTATACAAGGAGAAGACCAAGCGATGACATGATAACAGAATTATGCAGAGACAATTTGAACCAGGACAACGGGTATTACTGTTTAATCTAGACTCAAATTGTGCCTTGGTAAATTGCAATCTCGCTGGTCAGGTCCTTTTGAAGTACCTTTTGAAGTAGTTCAAGTATTCTCACACGAAGCTATTGTTAACAAAGACATGAAAACGGGTGTTACATTCAATGTTAATGGACAACGCTTGAAGCACTACTAGGGTGCTCATGTGGAGCGTGGCAAGTAAAGCATCGACCTTCGAAATGCTTGAGTTTGTAATTTTTTATATTATTTTATTTACTTGCTTTAATTTAAATTCATTTTTTTAGTTATATTTTTTCGTTGGTTATGTGCTAAATTTTTATTGTATGTCATTTCATTTCTAATTTTTATACATTAGTGCAGTTTTCCAAAGGCAGGATAAAAGAGTCAACTTCGTAGTATGTACTGGGAGGACGATTATCGTAGCACTACAGAGGTAGCATTACAGAGAAGCATTATGTCATGACAAGCTAGGTGACGAGGTGTTAAATTATCAAGGGTTGACCTAGAAGAAAAGTCCAAATGAGAGATTCATTGAGCAGATTAACCTAATAATTTTCTTGGGGAAGCCTTAGGAAGACAACCTATATTGTAGGGCTAGGTTATTTTATCTTTTCTCCTCAAAAATTTCTTTTTGTTTTTCTCACCACATCACAAACTTCCTTAGCATTTTTCATTTACCTTAAAACTGTCATCATTAACCCCCTTATTTCCCTTTCCCCAATGGTTCACGTTTTACATTTCTCATAAAGCTCCCACTTTTAAAGTTTCTTTATCTTCAAGCTCTACTCATTTTCTTTACACTACATCTCTCAAATATTCTTCTTTATTATTTCTTAATGGCTCGCTTCAAAAATGCTTCTAAAATCATTGAATCATCGAGCATTGCTACTCCCCAACCAAAGACATTATTCAACTCTGCTGTGGCCACAAGGTACTTAAATAACATTCTAAAGCATCCCTTTTGTTTTGAGTGGGGATTCTTGTTTTAGGATGAACCCTGCATGGGATATGATGAGTCTGTATTATCGATAGTAGAACAGCATGGGTGGGGCATTTCCTATTTGCACCCAGAGGATATCTTGGGCAGAGTAGTTAGGGAGTTCTATGCCCATGTGAACTCACCTTCTTCTCCTTTCATTTATGTGTAGGGCACTTTTGTACCATTTGATAAGGATCGTATAAATACCTAGTTTGGCCTTAGAGAGGTGCAAGATGAACATACAAAGTTTACGGATAACGTCACAACCGAGGATTTGACACAAGTTTTGAAGGATTTATGTGTCGAGAGCACACAATGTATTGTTTCTAATAAGGAGTGCTACACTATTGAAAGGGCTTCATTGAAACCGTTTCCACGCACAATACCACTGTTTCCAAGGAAGGGATGTTCGTGTTGCATTCTATTATAAAGGGAAGAACGATTAATGTGGGACAGATCATTTTTCTAGAAGTCCATCGTTGTGCTGAGAAGAATGCTAGTAGTTTAAATTTTCCTTCTCTCATTACTATATTATTCCAGACTACTAATGTTCCTCTTACTGATGCTGAGGATATTACCCCTAATAAGGGTGGACTTACAAAGGCAACTTTTGCCAAGCTTTAAGGCATTGATACCGCCACGGTAACTTAACAGGGTTAGGCTTCTACTACTACGCGCATTCCTACAGTAGCACATTCAATCACTCGGGACTCATTCAACCAGCGAATATTCAAATCCCTAAAGCAACTAGGGCAAACGATGTCCTTATTTGAAAGTTAGCAGTACCAACTAGCTGAAGAGTTAGTCTAGGCTAAAGAGCAGTAGGCTCGGTATTGGTCATATGTAAAGGATAGGAATTTGGCAGTTAAACGATTTCTACAAAAGAATTTTTCAAAGCCAATACCAGAATTTCCTGTCTTCCCTATGACTTTGCTCCCATCTATTGAGTCTAAAGTAGAACTAGCTTTCACTACTATCGGAGCTGACTCAGTAAATGAAGAGATCAATGTTGATGTTAGACAAGCTTTTGAGGAAACTGAGAAGTCAACATCTGTTGAGCTTGGGAAGGATAAAGAAGAAGGAAGGGAAAGATAGAATGACCCTACTACTACTACAACCCCTACCACCACAAAAGGAAAAACTCATGTACCACCATCTCCACCAGCCTTTGTGACTGCACAAGATTGTGCAATTGATCAGTTGATTGATGATCTCACAGAGACCGATAAGGAAGACGAAGAAGTAAACCCTATGAAAAGAAAGATGAGGTACAAGTTCAGTGCTCGCAAGTCCACACAAAGAACTGAATAAGTACCTACAATACAATCCAAGCTAGACAAGTGTTTTTTTCTTTTGATGACTATTCATTTCATTTCATTTTGCCATGATATTTGTTTGTCCATAGCTATATTTTTGTTGCATGCAAATACATTGAGGACAATTCATCCTTTAGGTTTAGGGCTATATTGTGCATTTAGATTGCACTTTATATGATATAGATGTTTTGCCATTACATTGTAACTGTCAAAGTATTGTTTTGTCTATAAGAAGGACAATTTATACTAATGATGTTCGATGATGAGTTTACATTTTTTGATATACCTAAAACATGTGATAGTGGATTGCGTGAATTTATTTTAGGTTAAGATGCTTGAAAATTAATTTCTAAAAATAGGATGTTTTATACTCAGTGTGTTTTTTTAAGGATATAGTAAGTACCTTTTAATGAAATTAAGGATTTTTAAAGCCAAGCATTAGTTATATTGCCACAACATTATTTAAATAAAGGACAATAGGCACTCCAATGTTTAAAATTGCCAAGTAGGTCAGCATCACTTTGTTTAGTCAACCGTGCTGTTGATTAAAAAGGTGAGTCTAAGCAAGAGTGTGTTTCTTGGAAATAATATTAGGGGCACTCCATCATAGCAAAAAAGACTGAGTAGCTAAGGAGGGAGTTGTATGCCCCATCCATCTTTTTAGTCAAAAGTTTGAGCTTCATGAGTGACTTTTGGTTTAAATTATGACATGATTGAATACTTGGCAATTCAGTGCGTATCAGTTTCAACCCAACTCTACTTGTACCAAATAAATCTATCTAGAAAAGGGGAAAAGATAAATTTGGGCTATTCGAATTATCCTAAAAAAAGAAAAAGAATTATTTAAAAAAAAGAAAATGAGGAAACCCTAAAGAGCAAACAAGGGTGAAGATCCTTAGGGGAAATAAGAAGGTAGTGGCTGAATAGAGAGAGGAGGAGGAAAAATAAAGGCAGTCCCTCTTAGTCACCTCAGGACACTGTGTAGTTGGAGTGTGGATTGGGAAAACGAACGCTGTCTTCCCGACATTCTTCTATTATTTCTAATATATTCCTTCGTGAATTACAGTGATGAAAATGTTGAATTTTATTTGCCAACCTATGAGCTAAATCTCATAGGGTTGGGATTACTTTGATGAAACCTTGACTGTCTTTAATGGCTACAGATAAATTTGAATTATTTTACTATTCCATTCAATTGTTTTATTCTTTAAAATGTATGTGAGTGATCCCTAGACATAGTCGACTGTGCAACCTACCCTTAAATTAATTTAAACTATGAAAAGGTTATATTAGTTAGACCGTGGTTGAATTATATAAGGAAGTACTAAAAAAAATACTTGTAGTAGACTCTAGACATATAGCAGCGTTCATACAGACGAAAACAATGCAGGGTACCATATTAAAGGCTTATAGACACAGGTAAGGTAACTTGAGGCTTTTGCTCTTCAAAGAAGTAGGCCACTTTAGAACTCTTTTAAGTAGTAGGTTAAGTATGATTTTTCTGAGGCATTGTTGACTGGAAAAGTAGATTCATAGTAATCCCGAACTTCCCACTCAACATCATGTAACCCTTATCTTTTGCTACAGTATTGTTGCCATCACATCCTTAGTTTTTTATTTTTCAAGTTACATATTATTCATATCATCATTTTCGTAATTGCCATTACATTTCTACTCTCGTTTTTCCATAGCATTTCAAAGTATTCATTAATTCCACATATCGTATACATCATTATTCCTTTTAATTGCCACTGTATACTTATCATAGCTTTACCATAACATTAATCGCATTTTATTATAATAACTTGACCACTTTTGTGCCTCAATCTAATACTCGTGGGAACGATACTCCCTCATCACTTTATTACTTGATCCGACGTGTAGGCTTGCACAATTTGCATATCATATTCACATGTGACAACAACCCCGTATGGTGGTATCGTAATGAAATTTAATTTTCTCATTCATCCTCCCATTTCTCCATTCGTATAGCTTGATGCTCAAACATCATAGTGTTCCTT
Source organism: Gossypium anomalum (assembly GCA_025698475.1). Classification (NCBI taxonomy): domain Eukaryota; kingdom Viridiplantae; phylum Streptophyta; class Magnoliopsida; order Malvales; family Malvaceae; genus Gossypium; species Gossypium anomalum. The sequence continues at coordinate 51,650,815 of CM046963.1, forward strand.
CCGCAAGGCCCGGAGCGTTGTACAACATAGTTTGCACTCAACAACACCATATAGCGGTATCTAACGGAAACTCTAATTCGCAAATCCTAGCTTTATCTATCCTATCCGTATCTTTCCCTTCATACTCCACCATATGTAATACATGCATTGCATAACATATTTTCATGAGGTACGCTACTTTTCGAGCATAATATCATAACCATTTCAACATACCGCCACACCTGCAGATAATCAATTACCTATTTCATCCTATACATGCCTAACATTCACAACCAACGAAAAATCACGCATCATCACAGAAATCAACACGAATTCATGTCCATCATGCTTATTTACCATATCTATACATAGCAACAGTTTCAGACAACTTAGAACAACTAAATACAAAACCATTCAAACAATACATGGTCGACAATCACTCAAAAATAGAACACTAAAGCTCACCTTGCTTCTCATTTTTGTTAGCTTAGCTTGTCTAAATGCCATAGCCTTCTTTGCCTTGGCAATTTACTCCTTCCTTAAATTCAGGAGTTCAGAGGGGTAAGAAAGTTTACCATTTTCTCAATTTCTCCACCACCAGACTTTAATCCTCGCGATGGTCGCAACATCTAAAGCTTCCTTTAGTAACATCCTCTTCTTTTTCACAAGTACTATAGAAAACAATGCTCTAGGGAGAAATATTGATAAAAAAAAATTAAAAAGAATTTTGTTTCCACAGACACCTATATAAACTCCATTGGCACAGTCTCCACAAACCAATACCAACACTAAATTCTAATCGTTTTGTCTCCCACTATGAAACTAGTCGATTCCAATGTAATTGAACCAGGATTAAAATCTAATCATTCCTAACCAACCACTTAAGTTTCTAAATATCTCATTTAAGTATAAAAATTCCTATTCCTATGCAATCAACTCCTCAAATTTCCTTTGAGTTTGGGTCTTTAGGAATTTTGGATGTGAAAAATAACTTGAGGGGTGGCAGATTTACCTCAACCCTAGTCTCATTTTGACTTGACTTTTTTTTTGTAATTTTACCCAATTTGACCAGCCCCAAACCCAATTTTTCAAAAACAAATCCCAACCCTAATGGATCGGATCGAGTTAGAATCTGTTGGATTCAGATTTTTTTGCCATCCCTCATCAAGACATCTTCCAGCCAAGGACGATAAGTTGGCATTCAATGAACTAAAATTTCCTAGCACTTTTTCAATGATAAAATCAAAAATAATTTTTAGAAGATCATGAAGAATGAATTGGAAAGCCCAAATATTTCTTAAGGTCCTTTGTCTCTTTCATGTTTAGAGTTCTCAATTTAACTTTTTCTTTTTTTTTGCTTCTTCCATCCAATGTGAGAAAAGGATTTTTTACTTTTAAAAGTTAAGTATTTGCCTAGATTGCTCCACAGAAGTTCTAATAATGGTTTTTATAGTCTCAATGGATTCTTATCCACTCTTGAGAATAAAATCACATCTTTTGCAAAAGAGTAGGTGTGAGAGTGGTGGTCCTACTTTAGAGGCTTGGATAGGATGCCACACCTTGTTTACAACTACTTTAAGAATTAGGTGGTTGACGTACTCCAAGAAAAGAATGAAGATGTAAGGGAAAAAAGGATTTCCCTATCTAATCCCTTGTGTTAAAATGAACTGGTCAAGTTTAGAACCATTAAGAAATATTAGAATTGATGAGGCTGAAATGCACTGTAGAATAATATTAATCCAACTATCTTGGAACTTGAAGAAGATAAGAACTTTTCTAGCAAAGCTCCACTTAAGTTTTCATAAGCATTTTCTAGGTCAAGCTTAATAACCATGACTCCTTTCTTTCATTCTGTGTGCTTGAGGGAGTGTGTTACCTTATTATTTGAAGTTTTTCTCTCAATCAAAAAGCTTCCTTGAAAGTAAGAAAATAGTTTCTTGAGGAGTGGTATAATCTGTATCACCATGACTTTAGTAGTAATTTTATAAGTTGTATTGCACAAGCTTATAGGTTAGAATTTCTAGATTGAAATGGCCCCTTTAAAAGTTAAAACTAACATGGTAATGGTTTCAACAATACTCGTTAGTAGTTTTAAAGAGAAGAAAGTTTCATTCACCATTAGTTCTTACTTATCACATATATCAAATATTTTTGGAAGAAATAAGGGTGTACTTTATCCAGTCTCAGTGCTTTAAGGGTTTGAAAAACCACATTGCCTTTACATAGCAATGTTCGAAACCTCTAAACCTAAAGCTTAAGTTTCTGAGGCATTAAGAGTTATTCAGGCCATGTCCATATTGATGATATACCTAGCAGTTGAGACCATAGCAGTGGTAAAAAGTCCCTTGAAGTAATCACACACTAATCATTCAAAAATAGGTTGGTCGGTGATCTAATTTCCCATACTATCATTCAAGCTTTGAATTTTGTTTCAATTTCTTCTAATCAAAGTGGTAGTGTGGAAAAACTTTGTGTTCCTATCCCCTTCCAAAATCCATTAAATCTTATATTTAAATGTCCAAATTGATTCCTCCTTTCTGAGTACCTCTTGGTACACCTCAATAAGCAATTTCTTAATATTGATGACAAAATCATTCAGATCTTGAGTGATTGCTATTTCAATTCCCATGTGTATCGAAAGAAGTTTCTTTTTCCTCTTGAAAAAAATTCTGAATGTAACCTTATTCCACTCCAAGAGATAGTGAATCGCCAATTGTATGTGTTAGAGGCTTATTGATACATGCATGGATAGGGTAAAATTTGTTAGCTCATGATCACTAAAACTGCCAATTTTCAACTTTGGAAAATTACTTAACTTGTGACACAATTTTTTATGAGATCTAGACATTTTTTGGTCGAGATATCTTATAACCATTAAAATATCTATCACATAGCTTTGAAATGCATTTTGAATCACCTTATTTTGAGTTTGAAAGCTCAAGTTATGATCGCTTTAGTGAAGATTGGGCGAGCAGAAATTACTAGACAAGATTATTACAAGAATTAAGAGTTTTGTACTCTAATTCATGTTTAAATCATATTATGTTTGATTTTAAGACTTTATTTTGATTATATATAAGTCCAACATTGTATTTATTAAGTTTTATATTTTTGGCATTTATTTATTTTGAATTTTAAGATATTTTAAGTGTTTTAACTTTTATAGAGTTTTTTGTGTTTCTTAGTTTGCAAGAAGGTTTAGTTCAACTAGAATTACTTCTTGCTTAGCCAAATTAGAAGTCTAATTAAATTAGGAATTTGTTTTTTTTTTTTTTTTCAATTTGTATCATATCTAAAGACACTTTCATTATTCATTATGTTGGACAATTTTGATTATTGATTAATAAAAGCACTCTTTGGAGTATTTTATTTCACAAGATTCAATTCTTGTTTTTTGTTCAGAACATTCTTTTTAATTAATTTTTTTCAAGATTTTTTTGGGAAGTTATCCAAACTTTATGTTGCCAAGAATTCTTTCTTGAAGGGTCAATTAGATCCATTAATTGAGTTTCCCGAGTATTCTTTCTCGAAAGGTTCAATTGGACACTAACCCTTCTATTCTTTCAATCTATCAAATTCATTCTTCCACAACTATATCTTTTTTTTTTTCCAATTTCTTCGATTATTTTATTATCTTAATTATTTGTTCTTAATTTTGTTACAGTTTTCATGTTCTTAGGTATCAAGAGAACATATTCTAAAGCTAGTTTCTCCCTTAGAAGCTTCTAGACATTCTATCATTCTTGCCTCAAATCGACTTTACTCACATTTTTTGTCATTTTTTTTGTTTAATTGATGATTTCATTTCTTTTTTTTTTCTAGTATCAAAAATCAAGTTCTCCAAACTCTTAAGTCCTCTAGAACTCACACTCTAATTAGGAGAACCAAATCAGCAAGCTTACTACTACTTTTCCTACTTGAGAACAAAGAGTCTTATTTCAAGCCAATCCTCTCTTTAATTTTCTTCTCCTTTCTTATTTTTCTTCTTTATATCAAATATTGACATGATTTTTCACATTCCCTTTGTTGTTTTCAAGTCTATAAATGCCCTTACTTGTTGAAAAAGTCATAGGAATCGATTTAGAACCTCGCCGAAACATGTCTTCTAAAGCTTGAAACAACTTCGAATTTACTTGGGAACTTGTGCAATTCTACACACTTATCATTTATCATTATTCCTCCAAAAATTTATTCAATATACTAGGGAAGGTTAGGTGCTCTAGCTACATTTTTTTAAAATGAAAGAGATTCTTTCTTTTTAACCATTGAGGGTTAAAAAAAGTGATCTTAAATGTGTAGTGATCTAATTTGGTCCTTGGCAAATGATGTACTTGAGCATCCAAAAATAGGAGTCTCTAATTAGGGTTTGTAAAAGCATGATCCAATATTTATTGAATAAAAAAATCATAGCCATTAAGGTTGTACCACTTGAAACGTGGGCCTTAAAACCAATATTGATAATTTGGCAATTATTAATGCACTGATGAAATTCCTTAAGTCACAATTGGGAGGGTGAGAGACCATATTTTCTATCATTAATTAAGAAAAATTCATTAAACTATTATCAGCCAAGGTAAATTATGCTTACTAGATACCAATTTAGTGTCACTCTAATGTAGCTTATGTTCTTTAAATATAAGAATAGCATAAATAATAAAGAGAATCTGAGTTTCAACAAGGTGCCTTAACTGTGGCATGAATCTCATGTTTAATGTTACATGATCTTTCCGTAGTCCCTATAAAATAATTCCAAAGGAGCCAAATACCTTACTTTCTATTGACTAGGCTCACGTTAAAGCAAGATTTGAATGGCATATTATCCGCAACTTCCAAGATATCGCTAGCTCTAACTTTAGTTTCTAAGATTGTTAGAATTTGTAGGTTGTGCAACCTAACTAACTTTTTAATAGTGATCTCAAAATCTAGGTGTTGAGATCCATTATTATTCCATGTAATTATCATCATATGCTTTAGGTTGGGGGTAGTCCTAGGATCTTGTTAAACCTTTCCTCTTTTGGTAGTGGAACCCTCTCCATCAAATGTATTCATTCCATCTTGTTAAGCATGTCTTGAGTCCCTTGCACCATAATAGATGTCAAGCAGAATTTTTTATTATTTTTCCCACCATTGCATCTACTTTCAACATCATCATCTAAGGGAGATAACTCCAACCATGTGTTGTAATCATAGCTCTTCTTAAGAAGGATATGAGGATCCATTGTGTCCAAGCCAACTCATCTGTTACATTGTTCATTAGATTGTTCAAGTCCATTGATGGTTTTAAAGTCGGCCTTGTAATATTAGCTGGGTTGTAACAATATCAGCATCAAATAGATTTTGAACAAACATATTGGCTTGTAGTTGAAAGATCCTTGTGGCACTTGAAAACTTCTCTTTGGGAGAAGCAGATCTTGACCAATCAATAGATTTATCTCTAGGTGTAAGAGACCATATCATCTATCCTCGTACGACCAATCAAAACTAATGGCCCCTTCATAAGGGAGTTTCTGCTATTGCTTTACCTTCTATGATTGTCTTGGTTCCCCTTCTCCCTTCTTAGAAATCCTCTGTTGAGTCCCCTAAAGCACATCACTTCTAGAAATCTATGTAACACCGTATCTGTAGCCGAAATAGGGTTTCAGAGCATTACCAGAACATTCAAAACATTTTACAATATTTCTTATAAAGTACTATTTATTTACCGAGATCATTCATAACGTCCCTTGATTGGGCCTTCGAGGCCCAATACGAGCATTAGAATCGAATCGGGACTAAATTGAGACCTCTAAGAATTTTTTGACTTTTTAAAAATTTTCCAAGGGGCAGGACTCACACGCCTGTGTTAGAGGCCGTGTTTGACCTCGTGTAACTCACTAACTTGCACACACAGCCATGCCACACACCCGTGTGGTTAATTAATTAAATTCAAAATTAGGTACAGGTTTCACACGGCCAAGACACATGCTCGTGTTCTAGGCCGTGTGGCACACACAACTGAGACACACGCCCGTGTCTCTACCCATGTGCCCAATTCTGAGCATTCAGTTTCTCAAAATTAAGGTGCAAGGGACACATGGCCTAACCACATGCCAGTGTTACTAGGCCATGTATCACACACTGTCTACATACAAACACAACATTAAATTAACATAATTACATGCCCGATTAAGTTACACGAACTTACCTCGACACTTGATCGCGTAAAAGTCTACTAATCTGAAATCTTTTATTTTCCTCGATCTAACCTCGAATTAGTGTTGTTCGGATCTATATAAATGAATTTAACCATCAATTTCACACATTTCATATTTAAATGGACTCAATTTATGTCCTAGGCAAAATTACCATTTTGCCTTAACTTTTCCATAAATTTTGATTTTGTCCCTAGGCCCGGAAAATGAAACTTGTGCAAATTACTCCCTATTCCAAGCCTAACTAAAGCCCAATTATAAATTTTCCAACACATGTATTTATAAAATTTTAGAATTTTTCATCAAATTTTACAACTTTTCATTTTAGTCCCTAAATCATGTTTTCATCAAAAATCACTTTGTAAAAGTTTTTTATCTATCAATAATCTTTTATTTTCTACCATAAATTTATAATTTCCAGCATATACATCCACGTCTCATTTTCATACCTTGATAACTTTTCAAATTAATCCCTCAAATAGAGAGATTAAGCTATCATGGTTTCAAAAATACCAAAATTACTAAAAACGGGACAAGAAAACTTTCCCAATTAGGCCTTGAAAGTTTATTTTCTCTCTCTTAGGGTTTCGATGTGTTTTAGGTTGAAGATGACATAAAATAAGATGATTTCTTTTATCATCTTTTTAATTAATTAAGTATTTTGCTATTTCCAATTTAATCCTTACACTTTTCCTATAATTCCATGGATAAGTCACCAAGAAAAATCTACATACTTTTCTTAATGGTCTAATTACCATATAAGGACCTCTAGTTTTGAATTCCATAGCTATTTGATCCTTATAGCTACTAGAATTCAACTTTCGCATTTTATGCAATTTAGTCATTCTCGTAATTAAGCATTAAATTGATAAAATTTTCGTATCTTCACACGACATATCTACTATAATACGGATCATATTATGAAATAAAAATAAACCTTATTTTGGGATCGAATTTATTGTCCTGAAACCACTGTTCTGATTTCACTGAAAATTGGGTTGTTACAACTCTCCCCCCTTTAGGGATTTTCATCCTCGAAAATCTTACCAGTAAAAAGATTCAGGTATTGCTTCCTCATAGTATCCTCCAACTCCCAAGTAGCCTCTTCAATACCATGTCATTGCCAAAGAACTTTTACTAAAGCTACCTTTTTACTTTTTTGTTTCTCGAGCTAAGATTTTGATCGTTTCTTCACTATATGTCATGTCAGGATAAATCTCTACCTTTGTCGGAGAGATAACATGTGAAGGATCGATCGATATTTCCATAGCCTATACACATGAAAGACATTATGAATCCGATCAAGCTCTGGTGGTAAAGCTAACTGATATGCAACCGGTCCAATTCTTTCTATAATCTCATATGGTCCAATAAACCGTGGACTCAGCTTTTTTTTGCATCCAAACCAGAGAACTTTCTTCCAAGGCGACACTTTTAAGAATACTTTTTCACTGACTTGAAATTCTATTTCTTTTCATTTCAAATCAGCGTAGGACTTTTGACGATCAGAGGCTGCTTTCAAGCTGTCTCGAATTACCTTCACATTTTCCTCGGTCTCTCGGACCAAGTCAACTTTGTGTAACTTTTTCTCACTGAGTTCTGTCCAGTACAATGGAGTTCTACATTTGCATCCATATAAGGCTTCATACGATGCCATTTTGATACTATATTGATAACTGTTATTATAATAAAATTCAACCAAAGGCAAATACCTTTCCCAGTTACCTTCAAACTCAAGTGTACAACATCAAAGCATATCTTCCAAGATCTGTATTACCTGTTCAGATTAACCATCGATCTGGGGATGAAATGCAGTACTAAAGTGTAACTGAGTTCCCAGAGCTTCTTGTAATTTGCTCCAGAATCGAGATGTAAACCGAGGATCTCTATTTGAAATAATGGAGACAAGAACTCCATGCAATCTGACAATCTCAGAAACATATAATTCAGCCAATCTATCCAAGGAATAATCCATATGTACCAGAATAAAGTCTGTCGACTTTGTCAACCGGTCAACAATTACCCAAATGGCATCTTTATTCTTTAGGGATAGGGGTAATCCCGTTACAAAATCCATGGTAATTCTTTCGCATTTCCATTTCAGTATTGTAACTGGCTGTATTAGTCCAGAAGGCAATTGATGTTCAGCTTTTACTTGCTAACATATCAAACACTTAGATACGAACTTAGAAATATCTCATTTCATTCCTGGCCACCAGTACATCTTTTTCAAATTATTATACATTTTATTACTACTAAGATGTATAAACATGTTACCATTGTGAGCTTCATTCAAAATCTTCTACACTAGTTTTGAACCTTTTGATACACATACTCTGCCTTTGAATAACAAACAATCATCGGTCCTGATCTGTAATTCTGAATCAGGAGCCAATTCACTTTGTACCTGGAACACCCCTAACCCATATCCGTCGCCAGAATAGGGCTACGAGGCATTACCTATCAATTACAGCATACAACATCCATTTCTCTTATATGAATATCTTATCACATAAACATAAATCAAACATAGTTATATTGTCCCTTATAAGACTCTACGAGACCTTAAAACATGCTTAAAAGAGGTTCGAGACTAAATCGATAACATTTAAAAACTTTAAAAAACTTATAAAATTTTCATGCATACAAAGTTCACACGCTCGTGTGAACAGGCCGTGACATGCCCTTGTCATAGGCCGTGTGAAAACAGTGCATACATATTGAATTGTACCACACGGCCGAAGACACGCCCGTATGTCATGGCCTTGGGAAAACTGGAGGGTATACTGACTTGGGTCACACGGCCGGCCACACGCCCATGTGCCAGCCTGTATGTCACACACGGCCAGTAGACACGCCCATGTGTCTAAGCCGTGTAACTCATTGACTTGTTTAAGTAAGTTACAGTAGGCACATGGTCCAGTCACACGCCCGTGTGCTCAACCGCGTGGAGAGTAAATAGGCTTGGCTTGAGCCACATTTCTCACCCATCTCAAGCATACCTAAACCATAACTTTACATACCATTTCAATTCACTTATAGGCAACCAAAACATGCCAATTCTTATACAAATCATGCCATCTCGTCTTCAACCATTTCACTACTCAAATTATAACCATAAACATACCAAAACAATATGTCATTATCAACAATTTCAACTATCTTACTTATGCATTATTCTCATCATTTTATCAGCTAATTCATGCCACAAAATATACCAATTCATCATCTTAGAACTAAGCCACAACATGTCATTTTTCAACTATGATATAACATTGATAATTAGCCAAATCAATTAACCATCTAGCGAACACATGAACCATATTAAACTTGCCAAAAGATAAGGCATTATATGCATCATATATCACTTATCAAACTTATGAATTAAGCCAACTTATATGGACAAATACACACCAACATTTACAAGCCAAATCTCATTGCTAAAATCATAACTCAAAACATATCATCATAACACTAGCCTATACATGCCATATACCATATTTACAAAGCATCAAAAAGTACCAACAAGTAGTCGATAGTGTGATGACGGTTCCTAATGATCCCCGATGCCTGAGCTAGCTTCAATAATCTATAAAACAGGAAAGAACACACAAAGTAAGCTTTAAAAGCTTAGTAAGCCATATACAAATAAAATTATCACATGAATCAACACCATTTCCATCAAATAAGCAAACTATGAATAAGCACATATAAGTTCACAAACATTTCCTAATGTTTACATATTCAATGTCACATGTGAATTCATCAAATACTTCCCTTTTCAATACTCGTATGAATCACGTATGTACCTGAGTCACTTAACTCATTCACACATTCTTTCTTAACTTGACTTTGCCCATTGAACCTATCAGAATCATTAAGGATACTCGAAAATCACATATACTCGTACAATGTCATATCCCAGATATGGTCTTACATGTTATCACATATCGATCCCAATGTCCCAGGCATGGTCTTACTCAAAATCATATAACGATGCCAATGTCCCAGACATGGTCTTACATGTAATCGTAGTATGATGCCAATGTCCCAGACATGGTCTTACACATAATCTCATATCGTTAATCATAATGTCATGACATTCATATCCTATTCTATTCCTAAGGTTCGTACGGGACTTTCAGATATGATAATTTCGTCGATTCTTGATCGTATTTGCTCGTTCAACATTCATAGCAATTCAATGACAAATAAACATTTATAAATCAATTTAAAGGTATTTATTTGCATATGAACTTACCTCATAGTTGAAATAGAGGGACTGGATTGACTATTCAATAAGCTTTGATTTTCCCCGATTTAAATCTGATTTCTTTTGTTCTTGATATATATATATATATATATATATATATATACATTCAAAATTAACTCATTTATTCATCAACTCATTCAATTTAGTCCACAAACACATATTTAGGCATTTTTACACTTTAGCCCCTAAAGTTCCACATTTTTAAAATTTGTCCCTATTTCATAAATACACAAAATTCACATAATTTAATCCAAATACATGTTAGCCGAAATTTCCTAATGTACATATCAGCTCATATTTATCATTTATTCATACATTTAACTCCCTCAATTTATAATTTTCACAATTAAATCCTTAACTTGTATTTTCTTCAAAAATCACTTGATAAAACATGAAAATCTATCATTTATCTATCATTTTTCATCATTAACTATCACAAAAATCATGAATTCATCAATGGAATTTTACAAAATCATCATCAATTTCAAAAATTAGGGCATGGGCTAGCTAGAACATGAAGCAACGATCACTAAAACATAGAAATCATTAAAAACCGAGGTTAAAACATACCTTAATCAAGCTATATGCTAGTCGACCCCTAAATCAACATTTTCCTCTTATTTTTCTCTAGATATTCAGTTATAGATGATGATAATGGAGCTAACTTTTGTTTTGTTTTATTAATATTAACATTAATAACCATTTTACAATTTTAACCTTAATTAAAACAATTTAAAAGCATTCATTTAATGGCCATTTAAGTCAAATTGCACTATCAATGGTCTAATAACATCATGAGGACCGTTCATTTAATAAACCATAGCAATTAAGCACTTTAAACAAATAGAATGCAACTTTTGCATTTTACGCGATTTAGTCCTTTTATCAAATTAAACATTTAAATGCTAAAATTATTTCACGAAACTTTCACACATATATAATCACATGCTATAAACACCAAAAAATAATAATAAAAATAATTTTCCAACCTCATATTTTTGGTTCTGAAACCACTATTCCGATTTGGCTAAAACCGGGCTGTTACAGTACACGTTTGACTTGCAACTTACTATCATTTTTCTGAGCTTCAGAGATCTGTTGCAAAAACATTGGTCTGCTTTTAACTCAGCTATGATTCAACCATTATCAAACAACAATAATCAGGTATTCATTGCTCACAGAGTATACAAGGATTTTTTGCTCAAAGCATCTGCCACTACATTGGCTTTCCCCGGATGGTAGTCAATAATAAGATCATAATCTTCCAATAAATCAAGCTATCTGCGTTGCCTCAAATTCAAATCTTTCTGTGACATCAAATATTTTAGACTTTTATGATCAGTGAATATGTGACATTTTTCACCAAACAAGTAATGCCGCCAGATTTTCAATGCAAACACTATGGCTACCAATTCAAGGTTATTTTCGGGTAGTTCTTTTCATGTGGCTTTAGCTGTCAAGAAACATAGGCTACTACTTTACCATCTTACATCAAAAAACAGCCTAAACCACGCAATGATGCACCACTGTAACTACAAATTCCTTACCCGATTCTGGCTGAACTAACACTGGAGCTTCTGTCAAAAAAGCTTTTCATTTGTCAAAACTCTAGTGACATTTATCAGTCCACTCAAATTTCACATCTTTCTACAACAAAGGAGTCATAGGAGAAGCTATCATTGAAAATTTTTTTACAAATCTTCGATAATAACAAGCTAGTCCCAGAAAACTTCAGACTTCAGACACATTCTTCGGTGGCTTCCAATAACAATGGCTGGAATTTTATTTGGGTCTACTCTGACACCTTCAGCAGATACTATATGCCTGAGAAAACTAACTTCCTGTAACCAAAATTCACATTTATTAAATTTTGCGTACAATTGTTTCTCTCATAGGGTTTGCAACACTACTCTCAAATGTTCAGCATGCTCTTTTTCATCTTGACAGTAAACTAAAATATCATCTATAAATACCACCACAAACTTGTCTAAATACGAGCTAGAAATTCTGGTCATCAAATTCATAAACACTGCAAGTGCATTTTTTAAGCTGAATGGCATTACAAGAAATCATAGTGTCCAGACCTGGTTCTAAAAGTTGTCTTTAGCACATCCGATTCTTTTGCCCATAGTTGATATGTAACAGCCCGTTTTTAGGTCAAATCAGAACAGTGGTTTTGGGACCACAATCTGAAGTAAAAATATTTATTTTATAATTTTATTAAGTTTTATAGTATGATAGAATGTTCGTGTGAAAATTTCGTAAATAAATTTTACCGTTTGAGTAGTTATTTTGGTAAAAAGGACTAAATCGCGTAAAATGTAAAAGTTGAATTCTATAAGTTAAAGGTATTAAATGGCTATTAAATTAAGTAGTGGGAGTCCTTATGTTGTAATTATATCATTGGGTGTGTAAGTGGACTATGATGAACATGCATAAATGAATTTTAATGTTTTTATTAAGGGATAATTTGGTAATTTATGTAATTAAGTTAAAAAATATAACAAATGAAATGTTTGGTGCTTTCATCTTCTTCTACCAAAACTAAAGAAGGAAAATCACCATTTTTAGTTTTTTGAAGGTTCAGCCAAGAACATCTATGCATGTAAGTCCATTTCGTCTCGGTTTTTAATAATTTTTACGTTTTTGAGCTTGTTACAACTTAATCTAGCTAACTCGTATATCCGTTTTTGAGACCGCAATGGATTTTGAATGATGCCATTGTTGAATTCTTGGTTGTTTAGATGTTTTATGATATATTATTAATGTTTAGATTAACAAGTTTTATAAAGTGATTTTTGACAAAAATGTCAATTAAGGACTAAATCGAGAAAAGTGTAAAATTCATGGTTAGATGTATGAATAAATGAAAATATGGGCTGTTATAAAGTTGTATTAAATTCGGCTAGGCTTGGGTTTGGCCAAAATTGAATGAATTTCATTTTACGAGATTAGGGACTAAATTGTAAAAATGTAAAACATTAAGGGAAAAAGTGTAATTTTGCCAAAATGTGTATTATATGTTAAATTGAATAATTTGGAGGTTAATATATTGAATTTGGTATTATATCTAGATCAAATTAAGCAATTACCGGAACTAGATCGGCGAAAACAAAAGTGGACGAATAGTCGATAATTTTATTTGATCGACACGAGGTAAGTTCGTATAATTAGAATCAAACTTTTCTATACTTATAATTGTTGAATTGAATGCATTTAATTGAAATATTTGAAATATGAATGCTTTGATGATATATTGTATTCGTTATCGAGCCCCGTTTGAACTATGTGAATTTATTGGATACGAGTGACGTGTTACTGGAATTACCGTAATGGTCAGGCTCCTGCATTTGTTGCGGACTCACCATAGCTCATAAGAGCTTACTGTTTCAGCTTATTAAAGCTTACTGATATAGCTCGTAAGAGCTTACTGTTTCAGCTCATTGGAGCATACCGTTTTCAGCTCAATAGAGCTTACTATTTATTAGCTCAGCAGGAGCTTGTTGGTCATGTCTCGAAAGAGCATGTATGATGATAAATTGATGGATTATTGACATTGTTCACTCGATTATCCTTTTAAGTTCTAATAGGTTCAACAGGCCTAAATACTATTTATACGAAATAGTTACGGGTTACAAATGATATTAATGTTATATGTATGATATGTGAATTTGGAATTATACAGAATATTGTATTAATGGATGAATTACTGTTGATACGGATAAATTATTGTTATTACTGATGAATTACTGGTTATACGGACGAACTACTGGTTATATGAATTACTGTTGAAATGACTAAATTACTGTTGATACGGATGAATTACTATTGATACGGATAAATTATTATTATTACTGATGAATTACTGGTTATACGGATGAACTACTGGTTATATGAATGAATTATAGTTTAAATGAATAGAAATGAATTGCCATAATGTTATGTGAATTACATGGTATTGATGATTTTATAAGCCTATGTATTTGGCAAATTTGGTTGGATTGTATTGAAATTGTAATATAGGTTATAATGAAGTATGAACAAATGTTATATATTTTAATCGAGATATAGGTGTTTTAACCATATATATTCCCATTAGTGTGCAAGATACAGATTATTCGATGTTATTTCCATGGTTCAACGGAGAAGATAATGGTACGAGAATTGAAATGATGATATGAATCAGTTTAGGTAATTTAATAATTTCATATGAGATGTAAGTGAAAACTGATGAATACATACAGAAATTACCAGGTTGTTATTATATTACGTGATGGTTTTGATGGAACTAGTTTATATATACATTTTTATGTGTCTCTAATTCTGAATTAATTGTTAAATTGTATATAGTACATACTAGTCATATGAGATTACTAAGCTTATTAGCTTACTCTGTTTATTTACCGTATTTTACAGTGATTTGAAAGCTCGCTCGGGTTGGAAGTCATCGAAGATTTCATCACACTATCTAAGAGTTGATTTGGTATTTTTGAACTCTTTGAATTGGTAATATGGCATGTATAGGCTACTTGATGATTTGAGATGTATAAGTTATGTAAGCTTAAGCTTATATGCATTGATGTGTTTAAACCATGTGATTTGGCTTAATTTGGTTACATATTGGGTTATGTTTATGTGTACTAGATATGACATGTTTTGGTAAGTAGTTGATGGAATGAGGATAAGTAAATGGTAGGGATATGTGAAGGAATTATGAATCGAAACTGTTGGAATAATAGTTGGTACTTGGCTATTTAAGGTTGAATTATTGAATAGGTTATATGTGTATATTGGCTAATGAATCATATTGGTTTGGTATATGTTGGCATGCACAAATGGAATTGATTTAAGTATATAAATGTTTGGTTTTGTAATGGCATATAATGTGTATTTGAAATGGCTGTTTTGATTGCCAAATTAAATAAAAGTATGGTGTTATATGTGAGCTTAGGTGATTGAAGTTGGGTGAGGAAAAGTGGCTTTAAACAAGCCTATTTCTTGTCCACATGGTTGAACACACGGGCATGTGATTCGACCATGTGTCTGCTGAAGCTTAGTTAACATAAGTCAGTTTCAACCACGGCCAAGGCACACGGGCGTGTCTTGTGGCCGTGTGAGCAAGATAGTATGTATGCCATGTTTGGCCACGGCTTAGACACACGGGCGTGTCTAATGCCGTGTGAGGCACACGGCCTGTTCACACAGGCGTGTGACACTTTAAAAGTTGAAAATTTTCTAATTTTTTGAAACTTTTATATGTTATCAAATTAGTCTCAAATGCATGATTCAAGCTTTATATGATTGATTTAAATACATTTGAATTTGAATGATTGATGGTTACTGAAATGAGATAGAATTTGTTAAATGAATGTTTTGAATTGAGTTACAGGTCTGGTAACGACTCTTAACCTATTTCGATGACGATTACGGGTTAGGGGTGTTACTTTTATTGGTATCAGAGCTACGATTTAGTCGATTCTAGGACTAACGTAGTATATGTGAGTCTAGCTATACATGCCATATTTAACCTGTGATAGTGTGATATTTCCTGACTCTGACGAAATTGTTTTAATTAGACAGATGTGCTTTCCAACTGAGCTAATTTTGATAGTACTAAATGTGATACTCAAATATTTGAGTAAAGTGTGTTTATGATGAGTTGAAACTCATAAATGTATGAATGATAGTTTATAACATTATGTTATTCATAAATGTTATGTCATATGCGAGTATATGTGAAAGTCAAATTTTGAGGCTTTACGACCTTCACCCCATTACCGGTATAGGGTTATAATGAAATTTAACGGATCTAAATTGAATAAGTTTACAAGTGTGAAATAAAAAAGTACAAGGATAGAATGATTTATAACATGGTTAGATGTGAGAATGGGTTAGCAAGTAAAGACTGTTCTGGAAGAGATGACAGATTGCTCAGAATATTATTCGGATTACGTAATGTTGCTGCTAAAGAAGAAATTTACTTTAGTTAACTGAATTATTCAGGTATGATTATTATAAAATGTATTACCGGAAAATTTTTCTAAATTGGTCTTTATTAATGGATGAGATAATGTGGGATTAATGATGACAAGATTGGACAGTGAAATAATGTTTGAATTGTATTGATAGATGAGTGCAGCGATTATAGTTGAAGTAAATTACGATGATTTCTTTCGGGTATTCTATGTGTTCATCTATCCTTAGAGATATGTGTAACTGTATATTTTCAGATGAAATTCTTATCATATGAGAACGTTATTTAAATATACTGATATACTAAAGCATTGTTGGGCTATTTGGGTTATGCTTGGCATTATTCTATCTTTCTCTAGTATTCTATTACATTGTGTCAATAAAAGGTCGACGGTAAAATTTGTATGATGTTATTATTCTATTTCTATTGGTTATTGTTCTGTTGAATATACATGAAGATTATATTACTTCTGTTACCGTTGATTCCAGTGCATAACAGTGATGTTTTACTTCTAAATTTCCTCTGAGACATTATCGAGATATTAATCATCTGATATGGGTGCTTTCTCAAAAAGTTCAATATAGTATTATATTTGGTATTTCAGTATCTCAGTTTTCTTATGATTCTATATGGTTATCCATGAAAGATATTTATTGAATGGATATAATTATATTTACTTCGATTATAATTTCTGGTTTGATCATAGTAACGTTGCTATACAAATCTCAGATTTAAAGAGGTTGTGATTTTGCATTGGCTGTGATTGGAACTATATTTAATCTTCATTTTTGTTTCAAACTGCATTATTGACAGTAGAGATTGACTCATTTGTTTAATCTGATTGAGTTATTCACTTGAAAGGTAGTTGAATTTTGTGTACTTGAGTTTATCCGTAGGTTCAAAAAATAAATCTTGTACGCTCACGGGTGAACAGACAGGTAGTCTGAATGAAGAGTTCATATTCTATAAGACATGGTGTAGAATTATAACTATCGGATCAGATCTAATTCAAAAATGATATTGTAAATTAAAGTTATTTTGATGGAAAAAGTTATTAATTTTGTGAATTTTGAATGGCTTGATACTTGTTAATAAAGTTATTAACTGTGGAAGGATTTTGGATTAACGACTGATTATCATCTAGTGAAAGTGATTGTAGTCACAGATATTGGGAACAAAAAATCTTTGTTTGCTTTAAGGGTATTGAGTGCAATTACTTTATCAGAAGGTGATTCGATATTAGCTAAGTTAAAAAGCTAAATCGATGATTATTCAACAAGTCTGTGGGACTTGGAAATAAGGCAGTGAATTGCAAGTTAAAAGAATACAATGGGAGATTTTTTCTAATTCAGATTAGAATCGATGATTACTTGTTGTTCCGAAACAAAGTTTGAGAACCAAGAAATCCAGAGATTTTACAACAATTGATACACAAAGCTCACAGAAGTAGTTTGCCTAGTTTTCCAGGAAAAACAAGATGATTAACGATCTAAAATTGTTGTATTGATAGACAGGTATGAAACGAGACATTTTTGACTCTACGCTTAGAAGTTTAAAGTATCAGCAAGTTAAACTGATTGTTATATACCTTCGGGACTGTTACAGTCTATGATGATATCTAAGTGAAAAATGGGATAATATTACGATGAATTCTGTATGTGGAATTTTTCTTATCACCGAAAAAGAAAGATGTTATCTAGGTTACTGTCGAATGTTTAAAATTCTGCATATTTATTTCTATACGTACAGATTTCTCTTTTGACAGACTTGTGAGTTATACATTTCAGAGATTTTCAGATTATACAGCGTGTTAGTCTCCATTATTTTGGGAACCCAAAGTTGAAATTATGATTCGGTAGAAAAATACAGTAAATTCTGGGTACGAGGTTGAGTTCCAATACCACATTTCATCCTCAAGCTGAAAGATTAATCTGAGAAAAAGATTCAGATTCTCAGAAATATGTTTTGATACTGTGTTTTAGAATTTGAAAGTAACTGAGAAAGACATTTACTGTTGGTTGAGTTTCTGTATAATAATGATTATCAGATTAGTATAAAGATGGCATTGAATGAAGTATTGTATAGTTGCAATTACCGAACTCCGTTGTACGGGACAGAGCTTTGTGAGAGAAAAATCCACTGGGTTGTTCTGATCAAAGAGATTGAAGAGTTAGTGAAAGTAATTCATAATTGTTAGAAAGTGATTTCAAATCAACAGAAAAATGATGCGAATTTGAAATGGAAATACATTGAGCTGCAGTTAAAAGACCAAGTTTTGAGAAAGTATTATCGTGGATACAACATTACTCAATTTAACTATAAAGAGAAGTTGGGTCCGTAATTCATAGGGTCCGTAATTCATAGTGTCGTATGAGATTAATGAGAAAATTAAGCCAGTGTTTCATATATCTATGTTGCGACGGTGCAGATCAGATACTTTGCATATAAATTCTCCTACCGATATTGAGATACACTCATATATAAATAGTATTGTGAAGAGCGGATCAAGATCTTAGCTCGAGAGATCAAAAAGCTGAAAAACAAAAGAATAGCATTACTAAAAGTTTTCTTTTTGTATCGACACGGGATTGAAGAGACTACATGAAAATTTGAAAAGTCAACGAAAAAGTAATACTCTGATCTGTATCCTGGTAAGATTTTCGGGGACGAAAATCCCTAAGGGAGGAGAGTTGTAACAGCCTGTTTTTAGGTTAAATCAAAATAGTGGTTTTGAGACCACAATCTGAAGTCAAAATATTTATTTTATAATTTTATTAAGGTTTATAGTATGATAGAATGTTTGTGTGAAAATTTCGTAAATAAACTTTACTGTTTGAGTAGTTATTTTGGTAAAAAGGACTAAATCGCGTAAAATATAAAAGTTGAATTCTATAAGTTAAATGTATTAAATGGCTATGAAATTAAGTGGTGGGAGTCCTTATGTTGTAATTATACCATTGGTTGTGTAAGTGGACTATGATGGACATGCATAAATGAATTTTAATGTTTTTATTAAGGGATAATTTGGTAATTTATGTAATTAAGTTAAAAAATAAAACAAATGAAATGTTTGGTGCTTTCATCTTCTTCTACCGAAACTAAAGAAGGAAAATCACCATTTTTACTCTTTTGAAGGTTTGGCCAAGAACATCTATGCATGTAAGTCCATTTCGTCTCGATTTTTAATAAATTTTTACATTTTTGAGGTCGTTGCAGCTTAATCTAGCTAGCCCGTATATCCATTTTTGAAACTGCTATAGATTTTGAATGATGTCATTTTTGAATGCTTGGTTATTTAGATGTTTTATGATAGATTATTAATGTTTGAAGCTAGATTAACAAGTTTTATAAAGTGATTTTTGACAAAAATGTCAATTAAGGACTAAATCGAGAAAAGTGTAAAATTCATGGTTAGATGTGTGAATAAACAAAAATATGGGCTGCTATAAAGTTGTATTAATTTTGGCTAGGCTTGGGTTTGGCTAAAATTGAATGAATTTCATTTTACGAGATTAGGGACTAAATTGTAAAAATGTAAAACATTAAGGGCAAAAGTGTAATTTTGCCAAAATGTGTATTATATGTTAAATTGAATAATTTGGAGGTTAATATATTGAATTTGATATTATATCTAGATCAAATTAAGCAATTACAGGAACTAGATCGGGGAAAACGAAAAATGGACGAATAGCCGATAATTTTATTTGAGCGACACGAGGTAAGTTCGTATAATTAGAATCGAACTTTTCTATACTTATAATTGTTGAATTGAATGCATTTAATTAAAATATTTGAAATATGAATGCTTTGATGATATATTGTATTCGTTATCGAGCCCCGTTTGAACTATGTGAATTCATTGGATACGAGTGACGTGTTATTGGAATTACCGTAATGGTCGGGCTCCTGCATTTGTTGCGGACTCACCATAGCTCGTAAGAGATTACTTTTTCAGCTCATTAGAGCTTACCGATACAGCTCGTAAGAGCTTACTGTTTCAGCTCATTGGAGCTTATCGTTTTCAGCTCAATAGAGCTTACTGTTTATCAACTCAGGGGGAGCTTGCTGGTCATGTCTCGAAAGAGCATTGTTTATACGGAATAGTTACGGGTTACAAATGATATTAATGTTATATGTATGATATGTGAATTTGGAATTATACAGAATATTGTATTAATGGATGAATTACTGTTGATACGGATGAATTATTGTTGATACGGATAAATTATTGTTATTACTGATGAATTACTGGTTATATGGACGAACTACTGGTTATATGAATGAATTAAGTTTATACGAATAGAAATGAATTGCCATAATGTTATGTGATTTACATGGTATTGATGATTTTATAAGCTTTGTATGATTGATTTAAATACATTTGAATGTGAATGATTGATGGTTACTGAAATGAGATAGAATTTGTTAAATGAATGTTTTGAATTGAGTTACAGGTCTGGTAACGACTCTTAACCTATTCCAGCGACGATTACGGGTTAGGGGTGTTACATGATAGTAACCAGAACGGAGATCAATCTTCGAAAATACAATAGCACATTTTAAGTGGTCAAACAAGTCATCAATACGAGGCAATAGATACTTTTTCTTTATTGTAACTTTGTTGAGTTGTCTGTAATCAATGCACAGCCTCAACGGTCCATCCTTCTTCTTTACAAACAAAACCGGTGCACCCCAAGGTGAGAAACTAGGTCAAGAAAAACTTCTGTCAATCAATTCTTGCAACTGTACTTTCAGCTCTTTCAATTCAGTAGGAGCCATTCTGTAAGGTGCTATGGATATCAGTGTCGTTCTTGGAACAAGATCTATAGAGAATTCCACTTCTCTATCCGATGGTAAACCATGTAATTCTTCTAGAAATACATCAGGAAATTCACATACAACTGGTACTAGCTGAATCTTTGACTCAGATGCTTTAGTATCCAACACATATGTGAGATAAGCATCATAACCTTTTCCAACCTCAAATTCTTGGTTTCGAAACCACTGTTTCGATTTCGCTAAAACTGGGTTGTTACAACTCTTCCCCCTTAGGGATTTTTATCCCCGAAAATCTTACCAGTGAATAGGTTAGGGTATTGTTTTCTTATAGCATCCTCGAGTTCCCATATAGCTTCTTCAACCTCGTGTCGATGCCATAATATTTTTACTAATACAATTATTCTATTTCCCAATTCTTTGGTCTTGTGAAGCCAAAATTTGGATCGGTTCTTTACTGTATGATAAATCTGACTGAATTTCAACTTTAATTGGGGAAATGACATGCGAAGGATCAGATCTGTATCGTCGTAGCATCGATACATGAAATACATTATGAATCTTTTCTAACTCAGACGGCAATGCTAGCCGATAAGCCACTGGCCCAATTCGCTCAGTAATCTCATACGGTCCGATGAATCTCAAACTCAACTTTCCTTTTCTACCAAATCTAAGTATTTTCTTCCATGGTGAAACTTTTAGAAACACTCTATCTCCGATCTGAAACTCAATATCTTTCCATAAACTATCACAAATTACTTTCACTTTCTCTTTAGTCTCTCTGATCAGATCAACCCCGTGAATCTTATTCTCGCTTAGCTCGGTCCAGTACAACGGCGTTCGGCATTTACGACCATATAGAGCTTTATACAGTGCCATTTTAATACTCGATTGAAAGCTATTATTATAAGTAAATTAAATCAACGGCAAATATTTTTCGCACGTACCTTCAAATTGAAGAATGCAACAACGTAACATATCCTTGAGTATCGGAATAACTTGCTCAGATTGACCATCCGTCTACGGGTGAAACGAGGTACTAAAATGTAGTTTTGTACCCAATGCCTCTTGCAGTTTCTTCAAAAATCGTGAAGTGAACCTCGGATCTCTATCTGAAACTATAGATAGTGGCACTCCGTGCAATTGAACAATTTCTGAGATATACAATTCAGCCAATTTATCAAGCGAGAAATATGTATGTACTGGGATGAAATGAGTTTATTTCAACAATCTATCTACAACGACCCAAATCACATCTTTCTTTCTCGGAGATAAGGGTAAACCCGAAACAAAATTCATCGTTACTCTATCCCACTTCCACTCAAGAATCATAATAGGCTGTAATAAACTTGACGGCACTTGATGCTCAGCTTTGACTTGCTGACAAATTAAACATTTTGAAACATCTCGTTTCATAGCATGCCGCCAATAAAACTGCTTCAAATCATTATACACTTTCGTGCTTCCCGAGTGTACTGATAGACAACTACTATGTGCTTCATTTAAAACCATCTGAATTAACTCTGAATTTCTCAGAATACATATTCAATCCTTGAATCTCAAACAATCATCGAAATCAACTTGAAACTCTGAATCAGAAATCGACTCACACTGAACCCGTTTTACTTGCAGTTCATTATCAAACTTTTGAGGTTCACAAATCTATTGTTTAAACAATGGTCTCGCTTTCAACTTGGCTACTAACGAACCATCGTCAGACAGAGATAATTGTGTATTCAAACTACATAAAGCAAATAAAGACTCTCGGCTTAAAGCATCAACAACTACATTCGCTTTTCTCGGATGATAGTTAATTACCAAGTCATAGTCTTTTAGCAATTCTAACCATCTCTGCTGTCGCAAATTCAAGTCTTTCTGAGTCATCAGATATTTCAAGCTTTTGTGGTCGATATAAATATGACACTTCTCACCAAACAAATAATGACGCCAAATTTTCAACGCGAACACAATCGCAGCCAATTGTAGATCATGTGTCGAATAGTTCTTTTCATACGACTTTAACTGTCTCGAGGCATAAGTTACAACTTTGCCTTCTTGCATCAAAACACAACCCAGGCCATTTAACGATGCATCACTAAAAATTACGAACTCTTTACCCGATTTAAGTTGAACTAATACTGGTGCCTCTGTCAATAAAGCTTTCAACTGATCGAAACTTTTCTGACATTTATCTGACCACTCGAACTTAACATCTTTTTGAAGCAATTTTGTCATCAGAGTCCCAATCATCGAAAAGCCTTTCACAAATCGTCTATAATAGTCGATGAGTCCCAGGAAACTATTGACTTCAGATACATTTCTTAGAGACTTCCAATCTATTATTGCAGAAATTTTGTTCGGATCAACTCGGATACCATTAGCTGAAACAATATGTCTCAGAAAACTAACCTCTCATAGCCAAAACTCACATTTGTTGAATTTTGCATACAACTACTTATCTCTCAAAGTTTGTAGCACGATTCTCAAATGTTCTTCATGCTCAGATTCATCATATGAGTAAATCAAAATGTCATTAATGAACACAACTACAAATCGATCTAGGTAGGGTCTGAAAATCTGATTCATCAAGTCCATAAAAACAGCAGGTGCATTTGTTAGTCCGAAAGGCATAAGAAAATTTTCAAAGTGACCATACCTCGTCCTGGACGCAATCTTCGGTACATCAGAGTCTTTAACTCTCAACTGGTAATAACCCGATCTCAAATCTATTTTCAAAAACACTGTTGCCCTTTTTAATTGATCAAACAAATTATCAATCTGCGTTAGAGGGTATTTGTTCTTAATAGTCACTTTATTCAGTTGTCTGTAGTCAATACACATTCTCATCGTGCCATCTTTCTTTTTCACAAACAACACCGATACACCCTACGGAGAGAAACTCAGTCTAGAAAAACCTCTATCCTTCAATTCTTGCAACTAGGCTTTCAATTCTTTTAACTCTACCGGAGCCATTCTGTACGGAGCTATCGATATCGACGTTGTACCCGGTAACAATTCAAAACCAAACTCAACCTCACGAATCATTGGTAAACCTGGTAATTCTTCAAGAAACACATTCGAATACTCACATACAACAGGCACTGATTCGATCTTCTTTTCAGTCACTTTTATATCAAGTACATAAGCAAAATAAGCTTCGCAACCCTTTCTCACATATTTTTGAGCTAACATCGATGAAACCATTGTTGGTAAACCATTCAAATCACCTGACTCAATCCTAATAGTCTCATTATTATGACATTTCAGTTCAATTATCTTTCATCTACAATCTACTATAGCATTGTGCATTGTTAGCCAATCTATACCCAAAATCACATCAAATTCATTGAACAACAACAACATCAAATTAGCCAGAAAATAGAAATACCGATGCATAAACGGACAATTCTTGTAGACTTTGTCAACCAAAACACATTTGCTTAAGGGGTTCGATACTCTAATCACAAATTTAGTAGACTCTACAGGCAAAGTCTTACTGGATACTAAATTCACACATATATATGAATGAGTTGATCTTGGATCTATCAATGCAATCGCAATAGTATCATAAAGAGTAAAAGAACCGGTGATAACATCTGGAGATGACGCTTCTTCGCGAGCGTGAATAGCATAGGCTCATGCAGGTGCTCTAGCCTCTGACCTCACAACAGAATCTTTAGTCGCTCTCTGGCTACTACTCATATCTCCCTTGTTTTTGAGTGGTCTACCTCTAACTGCAATGTTGCTCGGCCTCGTGTTTTGTACTATATCTTGCTCAACCAAATCAGGACAGTAACGAATGAAATGATCTAATGATCCATATTTAAAATAGGCTCGATCATTCAATCTACAATCACCAAAATGTTGTTTTCCACACTGTCTACATTTAGGTCAATTTGGTTTCACACTCTTGACACTAGCTATCGAGATAGCCGGAGCTTTAAAGCTCAAATGTTGCCTTTCACAATATCTGTTTGAATGTCCCACTGATGCATTAGAACGATTAAACAAGTCTTGGAATATCTTTCATGTAGATTGATAAAATTTACTAGTTGATCTCTTTCTTGAATCTCTTGCTTCAAAATTAGCTTTTCTTTTTTCTTTACTAAGATCTTTAGCTTTACAAGCCCTTTCAACCAGAACGACGAATTCTTTCAACTCTAGAATTCTGACTAATAATTTTATATATTCATTCAATCCATCTACAAATCATTTGCACATGATCTCCTCAGTAGACACATACTCTCAAGCATACTTGCTTAAACATACAAATTCTCTTTCGTACTCAGTGACATTCATCCGGCCTTGTTTCAATTCTAGAAACTCTTTATGCTTCTGATCGAGAAATTTCTGACTTATGTTCTTCTTTCGGAACTCGGATTGAAAGAACTCCTAGGTAACTCGTTCTATAGGAACCACAGATATCAACATTTTTCGCCAATGGTATGCATTATCTCTAAGTAAAGATAAAACACATTTGATACATTCATCAGGAGTACAAGACAATTCATCGAATACTCGTATCGTGTTCTCCAGCCAGAACTCAGCTTTCTCCGCATCATCATCAACAGTAGCCCGAAACTCTTCAGCCCCATGTTTCCTAATCTTATCTACTGGCGGCTTGTTAAATCATATCGGATCTATAGCTTGAGGAGCAATGGGGATTTGTTGAGGAACAGGTGGGGGTGGAGGTTTTTGAGCAGCCAAATTCATTCGAACGAACTCCGTGAACCACTCACTTATTATCTGGAAAAAGGCTTGTTTAGCCTCTCCCCCGTGACTACTTGAAATCGGCCTAGAATCAGCCGACGCGGCCCCTTGAGTGGGAGCGGGCGCATTACTTTCCACATCGTCAGCTAAAGCTCGTTCTGGATCCATTTACTATATGAAACACAATTTAAACTGTTAGGAATCATCACACTATCGCAGAGTATATATGGCATGTATAGCTAGACTCACACACATGCTACGTTAGTCCTAGAATCGATTAAACCGTAGCTCTGGTACCAATAATTGAAACACCCCTAACCTATATCTGTTGCCAGAATAGGGTTACGAGACATTATCTATCAATTACAGCATACAACATCCATCTCATATATGAATTTATTATCACATAAACATATATCAAACATAGTCATATTGTCCCTATAAGACTCTACAAAACCTTAAAACATGCTTAGAAGAGGTTCGGGACTAAACTAATAACATTTAAAAACTTCAAAAAACTTATAAAATTTTCATGCATACAAAGTTCACACGCCCATGTGAGCAGGCCGTGTGCCTCACATAGCCACCAGACACGCCCGTGTCACATGCTATGTGAAAACAGGGCATACATACTGACTTGCACCACACGGCCGAAGACACGCCCGTGTGCTATGGCAGTGGGAAAACTAGAGGGTATACTCACTTGGGTCACACGGCCGGCCACACGCCTATGTGCCAACCCGTGTGTCACACACGGCCAGTAGACACGCCCATGTGTTTAAGTTGTGTAACTCATTAACTTGTTTAACTGAGTTATAGCAGGCACACGGTCCAGTCATACGCTTATGTGCTCAACCGTGTGGAGAGTAAATAGGCTTGGTTTAAGCCACATTTCTCACCCATCTCAAACATACCTAAACCATAACTTTACATACCATTTCAATTCACATATAGGCAACCAAAACATACGAATTCATATACAAATCATGCGATCTCATCTTCAACCATTTCACTAATCAAATCATAAACATAAACATACCAAAACAATATGTCATTATCAACAATTTCAACTATCTTACTTATGCATTATTCTCATCATTTTATCAGCTAATTCATGCCATAAAATATACCAATTCATCATCTTAGAACTAAGCCACAACATGTCATTTCTCAACTACGATACAACATTGATAATTAGCCAAATCAATTAACCATCTAGCCAACACATGAACCATATTAAACTTGCCAAAACATAAGGCATTATGTGTATCATATATCACTTATCAAACTTATGAATTAAGCCAACTTATATGGCCAAATACACACCAACATTTACAAGCTAAATCTTATGGCTAAAATCATAACTCAAAACATATCATGATAACACTAGCCTATACATGCCATATACCATATTTACAAAGCATTCAAAAGTACCAACAAGTCATAGTGTGATGACGGTTCTAATGATCCTCGATGCTCGAGCTAGCTTCGATAATCTATAAAATAGGGAAGAACACACAAAGTAAGCTTTAAAGGCTTAGTAAGCCATATACAAATAAAATTATCACATCAATCAACATTATTTCCATCAAATAAGCAAACTATAAATAAGCACATATAAGTTCACAAACCTTTCCCAATGTTTACTTATTCAATGTCACATGTGAATTCATCAATACTTCCCTTTTCAATACTCGTATGAATCCCGTACGTACCTAAGTCACTTAACTTATTCAAACATTCTTTCTCAACTTGAATTTGCCCGTTGAACCTATCAGAATCATTAAGGATACTCAAAAATCACATATAGCTCGTACAATGCCATATCCCATATATGGTCTTACATGTTATCACATATCGATGCCAATGTCCGAGACATGATCTTACACGAAATCATATAATGATGCTAATGTCCCAAACATAGTCTTACACATAATCGTAGTATGATGCCAATGTCCCAGACATGATCTTACACATAATCTCATCTTGTTAATCCTAATGTCATGACATTCGTATCCTATACTATTCCTAATGTTCGTACGGGACTTTCGAATATTTCATCAATTCTTATTCGTATTTGCTCGTTCAACATTCATAGCAATTCAATGACAAATAAACATTTAAAAATCAATTTAAAGGTATTTATTTGCATATGAACTTACCTCATAGTCGAAATAGAATGACTGGATCGACTATTCAATAATCTTTGATTTTCCCCGATTTAAATTTGATTTCTTTCGTTCTTGATCTATATGCACATTCAAAATTAATTTATTCATTCATCAAATCATTCAATTCAATCCACAAATAAATATTTGGGCATTTTTACACTTTAGTCCCTAAAGTTCCACATTTTTACAATTTAGTCCATATTTCATAAATACACAAAATTCACACAATTTAATCCAAATACATGCTAGCCGAATTTTCCTAATGTACATATCAGCTCATATTTATCATTTATTCACACATTTAACCCCTCAATTTACAATATCATAATTAAATCCCTAACTTGTATTTTCTTCAAAAATCACTTGATAAAACATGAAAATCTATCATTTATCTATCATTTTTCATCATCAACTATCATAAAACTCATGAATTCATCAATGGAATTTTACAAAATTATCATCAATTTTAAAATTTAGGGCATGGGCTAGCTAGAACACGAAGCAACGATCACAAACCGAGCTCAAAACATACCTTAATCAAGCTATATGCTAGTCGAACCCTAAAACAACATTTTCTTCCTATTTTTCTCTAGATATTCGGTTATGGATGATGATAATGGAGCTAATTTTTGTTT
This sequence comes from Gossypium anomalum, assembly GCA_025698475.1. NCBI lineage: Eukaryota > Viridiplantae > Streptophyta > Magnoliopsida > Malvales > Malvaceae > Gossypium > Gossypium anomalum. The sequence continues at coordinate 51,679,524 of CM046963.1, forward strand.
TCTTTCATTAATATTAACATTAATAACCATTTTACAATTTTAACCTTAATTAAAACCATTTAAAAGCATTCATTTAATGGCCATTTAAGTCAAATTCCACTATCAATAGTCTAATAACATCATAAGGACCTTTTATTTAATAAACCATAGTAATTAAGCACTTTAAACAAGTAGAATTCAACTTTTGCATTTTACGCGATTTAATCTTTTTATCAAATTAAGCATTCAAACGCTAAAATTATTTCACGAAACTTTCACACATATATAATCACATGCTATAAAAACCAAAAAATAATATTAAAAATAATTTTCCAACCTCAAATTTGTGGTTCCAAAACCACTATTCTGATTTGGCTAAAATTGGGTTGTTACAGTACCCGTTTGGCTTACAACTTACTATCATTCTTCTGAGCTTCAGAGATCAGTCGCAAAAACATTGGTCTAGCTTTTAACTCAGCTATGATTTAACCATTATTAGACAACGATAATTAGATATTCATTGGTTGCAGAGTGTACAAGGATTTTCTGCTCAAAGCATTTGCCACTACATTCGCTTTCCCCAGATGGTAATCAATAACAAGATCATAATCTTTCATGAAATCAAGCCATCTGTGCTGTCTCAAATTCAAATCTTACTTTGAAATCAAATATTTTAGACTTTTATGATCAGTGAATATGTGACATTTTTCACCAAACAAGTAATGCCGCCAGATTTTCAATGCAAACATTATGGCTGCCAATTCAAGGTCATGTATCGGGTAGTTCTTTTCATGCGGCTTTAGATGTCGAGAAGCATAGGCTACTACTTTACCATCTTGTATCAAAGCATAGCCTAAACCATGCAATGACGCATCACTGTAAACTACAAATTCCTTACCCGATTCTGGCTAAACTAACACTGGAGCTTCTGTCAAAAAAGCTTTTAATTTGTCAAAACTCCACTGACATTTATCAGTCCACTCAAATTTCACATCTTTCTACAACAAATGGGCCATAGGAGAAGCTATCATTGAAAAACTTTTTACAAATCTCCGATAATAACTAGCTAGTCCCAGAAAACTTCGAACTTCAGACACATTCTTTGGTGGCTTCCAATTAATAATGGTTGAAATTTTATTCGGGTCTACTCTAACACCTTCAGCAGATACTATATGCCTGAGAAAACTAACTTCCCGTAACCAAAATTCACATTTACTGAATTTGGCATACAATTGTTTCTCTTGCAGGGTTTGGAACACTACTCTCAAATGTTCAGCATGTTCATTTTCATCTCGAGAGTAAACCAAAATATCATCTATAAATACCACCACAAACTTGTCTAAATACGGGCTAAAAATTATGTTCATCAAATCCATAAACACTGCAGGTGCATTTGTCAAGCTGAATGGCATTATAAGAAACTCATAGTGTCCATACCTGGTTCTAAAAGTTGTCTTTAGCACGTCCGATTCTTTTACTAGTTGTTGATGGTAACCAGAATGGAGATCAATCTTTGAAAATACAGTAGCATATTTTAAATGGTCAAACAAGTCATCAATACGAGGTAATAGATACTTGTTCTTTATTGTAACTTTGTTAAGCTTTCTGTAATCAATACACAGCCTCAACGATCTATCCTCCTTCTTTACAAACAAAATCGGTGCACCCTAAGGTGAGAAACTAGGTCGAGCAAAACCTCTACCAATCAATTCTTGCAACTGTACTTTCAACTCTTTCAATTCAGTAGGAGCCATTCTGTAAGGTGCTATGGATATCAGTGTCGTTCCCAGAACAAGATCTATAGAGAATTCCACTTCTCTATCCAGTGGTAAACCAGGTAATTCTTCTGGGAATACATCAGGAAATTCACATACAACCGGTACTGACTGAATCTTTGACTCAGATACTTTAGTATCTAACACATATGCAAGATAAACATCGTAACCTTTTCTGACATATTTATGTGCTGACATTGTTGAAATCACATTAGGTTGTTAATCTAGTTTATCAGATTCAACACGAAGCAATTCACCATTTTGACATTTCAATACAATATATTTCTATTTACAATTCACCACTGCATCATATTGGGTTAACCAATCCATTCCCAAGATCACATCAAATTCATCAAATGGCAATAACATCAAATCAGCTGAAAAACGATGATCTTTTACCATTAATGAACTGTTCTTACAGACTTTATCTACTATAACACACTGGCCCAGAGGGTTTGAAACTTTGACCACAAATTTAGTGAATTCAATAGGTAAATTTTTAACAGACACTAGGTTCGTGTAAATGTATGAATGTGTGGAACCAGGATCAATCAATGCAGTAATATTAGTATCAAGTAGAGAAAATGCACCAGTAATGACGTTTGGTGCAGAGCCATCTTCTCTAGCACTAATAGCATATGTCCTTGTAAGTGCTCGTTCCTCAAATCTAATTACTGTATCCTTAGTAGTACCTCAGCTACCACTAGCGTTACCGGGTGACGGGGTGGTCTGCCTCTCACAGTAGGATTACTAGGCTTCAAAGCTGGTTATATTTCTTTCTCAACTCTTTCAGGATAGTCTCTAAGAAAATGGTCAAGTGAACCACATCTAAAACAAGCTCCACTTCTAGACCGACATTCCCCATGATGAAATTTGTTACAATGTTTACATTTCAATTTGGGATTATCGACACTTCCTACATTGGTCACAGATGGAGATGAAGACCTCGGGTTAGAACTCTGAGAGCCCCGCTCTCTTCCAGAATATCTTGTAGAGGTGGTCATACAATCATATTACTTCTTTAATTTCTTTGAAGCAAATGGTTGTGACTTACTCATAATCTTTTTCCCAGAAACCCGAGCCTCTCTTTCGGCTTGTTTCTTTTCTTTACTCAGTTCCTCAGCTTTGTGTGCTCAGTCGGCTAGTTCTGTAAATTCCCTCATTTCAAGAATCCCAATCAATAATTTGATATCTTCATTTAGGCCCTTTTCAAAGCATTTACACATTTCAGCCTCGGTTAAAACCCATTCTCTGGCATACTTACTCAGTCGAACAAATTCTTGTTCATATTCAAACACAGTCAAATTTCCTCGTTTGAGCTCTAGAAATTCTTTTTTTCTGATCCATAAACCTTTGACTCACATACTTCTTCTTGAATTCAGCTTGGAAGAATTCCCATGTAACATTCTCTCTTGGTACCACTGAAGTTATGGTATTCCACCAATGATAAGTTGTATCCTTCAGTAAAGATACCACACATTTCGGACATTCGACGGGTGTGCAGGATAGTTCACCAAAAACCCAGATAGTATTTTCTAACCAAAATTCAGCCCTTTTCGGATCATCATCTGCGGTAGCTCTAAATTCTTCCTCCCCATGCTTGCAGATTTTATCTGTCAGAGGTTTACCAATTCCAACAGGTTCAGAACCCTTTGGTACCTCAGGAATTGGTTGGGAAACAGGTGGGGGAGGTCGTTGTATAGCAGGGTTTATTCTCAGGTACTGTGTAAACCATTCATACATCATTTGAAAGAAGGCTTGTTTCGCCTCCTCACTTTGGCCCTCAGACACGGGCCTTTCACTACCAGACGTAGATGCAGATGCAACTCTTTGAACTGAAGCTGAAGCATTGCTCTCAGCTTCTTCAGATTCAGCTCTAGCTCAGTTGGATGACATTACTATATGAAAAACACATTTAAAATGATCAGGAGTCATCACACTATCACAATTTATATAATGGCATGTATAGCTAAACTCGTGTTTGCTACGTCAAATCTAAGAATTGACTAAACCGTAGCTCTGATACCACTAAATGTAACACCCCTCACCCTTATCTGTAGTCAAAATAGGGTTTTAGAGCATTGCTAGAACATTCAGAACATTTTACAATAATTTTTATAAATTACTATTCATTTTTCGAGATCATTCATAACGTCCCTTGATTGGGCCCTCGAGGCCCAATACGAGCATTAGAATCGAATCGAGACTAAATCGAGACCTCTAAGAATTTTTTGCGACTTTTCAAAATTTTTCCAAGGTGCAAGGCTCACACGCCCGTGTGGTCCAAGGGACACGCCCGTGTAACCCTAGGACACGCCCATGTTGGAGGTCATGTTCGACCTCATGGAACTCCCTGAATTGTACACACGGCCATGCCACACGCCTGTGTGTTAGGCCGTGTGGTTAATTAATTCAATTCGAAATTAGGTACATGTTTCACACGGCCAAGTCACACGCTAGTGTTCTAGAACAGTGGTTTCAGGACCACAAATCTGAGTTAAAAATAAAAATTATTTTATTTTATTTTATGGTTGGCATCATGATAGGAAGGTCACATAAAAATTTTGATACGAAAATTTTATCGATTGTGTGGTTAATTAGGTAAAGTACTAAATTGCATAAAATGCAAAAGTTGGATTCTAGTAGCTATAGGTATCAAATAGCTATAGAATTCAAAACTTAAGGTCCTTATATGGTAATTATACCATTGAAGGGTAGTTAGTAGATATTTTAATTATTCATCCATGGAAAAATTAGAAAAGGCAAGAGACTGAATTGGAAATCACTAAAATTAAAAGATGATAATTAAATAAAAAGAAATATTCATTTAATTTCATATCATCATCCCTAAAATTCCCATGGAAACCCTAGGAGAGAGGAAGACAAATTACCAAGTATGAACATGTATGAAATCAAGTCCCTTTTTAACGATTTTTATATTTTTGAAACCGGGATAGTCTAATCTCTCTATTTAGGGGATTAATTTGAAAAGTTATCAAGGTATGAAATTTGGGTCATGGATGAATATGCTGAAAATTAGAAATTTATAGTAGAAATATAAAGTTTGTTCATAGATAAACAACTTTTACAAAGCAATTTTTGATGAAAACTTGATTTAGGGACTAAAATGAAATATGGTAAAACCCATGGAAAATTCTAAAATTTGTGAAAAATATGTGTTGTAAATATTGTTTATAAATTTTGGCTAGGCTTGGAAAGAGGGTTAAATTTCATGAATTTCATTTTCCGAGCCTAAGGATGAAATTGGAACTTTTGAAAAGGATAGAGGAAAAATGGTAATTTTTCCTAGGATGCAATAGAATGCAAATGTAGATGAAATGTGATAGATTAATAGTTAAATTTATCCATATAGATTTGGAAAGACAAACTACGAAACTAGATCGAGGAAAGCAAAAGGTTTCGGATTAATTAAAATTAAAAAAGAACTACTTTCAAGGTAAGTTCGTGTAACTTAACTATGTATGTTAAATGCTTGAATTTAATTGTATTATTGTGTTGATGTGAATGAGATAACATACATTATGAAATAATCATAAGTTGTGAAATGTGGACGAATTGTCATGTTTCGGTTGAACGTTGAAATTCGATGGATTAAGGTGATATGCTTGAATGAGAATAATATTCCACATGTTGTTAGAAGGATTTAGCCCAGACGGGTAATCCTGATATAAGCCACTCGAGCCTATGATATAGATTGGATTTAGCTCAAACGGACAATCCAAATTAAGCTCTTTAGAGCATATGCCCTAAAAAGGATTTAGCCTGGACTGGTAATCCTATAACATAACATGTGCTTGAGAGTGTGTTTGTTAAGTTTGTGTCCAAAGAAGTACATTTGAGTATACTAACCAGAAGCCCATCGGCATTTCAATAGTTCAACGGAAAAAGGAATCTTGAATCAAGGAAAGGTGAAAAATTTATGGAACTTGTAATGTGATGAGCTCATCTATGTTCACTTGATATTCATATGAGATTATGTGACTAACTTGTTTGTAAGTGTTTGTGTTTAGGTAACTTACCTAAAATTGATGGAATATATATTTATGTGTGCTTGTGTTAGTAAATAAGATCGGTAAGTTTATTTTCCATTATATCAACTTACTAAGCATAAAATGTTTACTCCATTTATTTTTCATTGTCTTATAGTGCTCAAAGCTCGTGAAGGTTGGAAGTCGGTCGGGGCAGTCATCATAATATCCACTATCTCATTTTGGTATAAATAGAAATTTCATTTTTGGTATAATGGCATGTGTTAGCTTAATTGGCCAATTATGGCTTGATGATGATGTTTGTAATCTAGCCATTGGAATGGCTAGTAATGGTTGTTTGATATACTTGTAATGCCATGCTATGCTAGCTTGATATATATATATATATTAAGTGATTGTTTTTAGTAAGTCTAAAATATGGATTAAACCAAGGTAAAATTTTGAACATGTATGCATGTAGTGGTATGCCTTATAAATGATGAAATTTGCTTGAGATCGATGCTTGGAATGGTTGGATTGTATTTGGTATGTTTAGTGCAGGAACATGGTAAATTTGGGTGACAAATGAGGCTAGGAAATAACTTGTTTTTGTCCACATGGCCTGTCCCATGGGCATGTGGCCTGTCCGTGTGTGCCCTGCATCTTAAAAATGAGAAACAAAATGCTCAGAATTGGGCACACAGGCAGAGACATGGGCATGTGTCTCAGCCGTGTTGTTGACACGGCCTTGAACACGGGCGTGTTACACGGTCGTGTGAAAACTGCACCTAAATTTCAAAAATAAAAATTCGCCACATGGCCTAGCACAAAGGCGTGTGACTTGGCCGTGTGACTTCAATTTCTTCATGCTTTAAAATTCAGAGAGTTACACGGGTTTGGAACACGGGCGTGTGTTGTACACGGCTAGACCACACGGGCGTGTGAGCCCTGCACCTAGGAAAAAATTTGGAATTTCATGAAAAATTCCCTAGGTTCCCAATTTAATCCCAATTTGATTCCAATGATCGTTTTCGGCCTCGAGGGTCCATATATGGGACGATATGTATGATCTCGAAAAATAAATAGTAATTTATGTAAATTAATTGAAAATTGTTCTGAATGTTCCAATAATACTCCCGAACCTTGTTCCGATGACAGATACGGGTTAGGGGTGTTACAGAGACACACGCTCGTGTCTCTGTCCATGTGCCCAATTCTAAGCATTCTGTTTCTCAAAATTAAGGTGCAGGGGACACACGACCTAACCACATGCTCGTGTTAACAGGCCGTGTGTCATACACGATCTAGACACATGCCTATGTGTCTACTCGTGTAGACAAAATGAAGCCATTTTTAGCTTTTTTTTCTCACCCAAATTTTCACCCAAGATCTGCACTTGAAACACACATCCACAACCAACCAATTCATGCATTCAAATTGGCCAATCCTCATCATTCAACAAGGCATATGACTACATGCATATGTGTTTATAAACTTACCTTGGAATAGCTTAGGCATTAGCATCATTTGATCACATATACATAACATATCACATATGAATATAACATCATAACCTACTTAGCCATACCAAAATGAGCCATTACTAGCCATTCCAATGGCTAGGTTACAAAATAACATTTCAAGCCACTATTGGCCAAGTTGTCCTATACATGTCATTATACCAAAATGATTACTACTAAGTATACCTAAAATGACTAGTTGATAGTGTGACGATGCTCCAATGATCTTCCAACCTCCACGATCTTCCAAGCGCTATAAAATAGGGGAAAATAAAATGGAGTAAGCATTACATGCTTAGTAAGTTCTTATAACGGAAACTAAACTTACCAATCTTGTTTATTAAAATCTAGGCATACAATGTTATGATTCCATCCATCTGGCTAAATTGCCTAATCACATACATTCCATCAAACATGTTACTCACCAAAATATTCATGTCAATCAAGTAACATATATGAGCTCATCAAGCAATATTCTTTCAAGTCATTATCAATTCATCTCAAAGTTCTTGTGCCATGTCAAAAGTTTTATATCCGTTGAATCATTGAATTTCGATGGATGCTTAAGTAGTACACTCGAAGTGTACGATTAAATAATCCGTCAATTCCTTATTTAGGATTACCTATTAGGGCACTTAACTAAGAAACACTCTCTCGAGCCACATATCGTATAACAGGATTACCAGTCCAGGCTAAATCCTTTATATAAAATAAGCTCAGAGGAGCTCAATTAGGATTACCAGCCCAGGCTAAACCCTAATCATAACGTATGCTCGAGAGGTATTATATCGGGATTACATGTCCGAGCTAAATCCTTTTTATAACAAGGTCAATGGGATTACTCGTCCAAGCTAAATCTCGTCCGCAACAAATGTAGGACCTTATTAGTTTCGGGAAAGCGCATATAATCATCGGAATTCACATTCAATGGGGACTTAACCCTTTATCACCATTCCAAGCATGTATCAGTTTTCCATCATAGCATACAAGTAAAGCACATCAACATAAATCACATTACATACAAACACAACATTCAATTAACATAATTACATGCCCAATTAAGTTACACGAACTTACCTTGACACTTGTTCGCGTAAAAGTTTACTAATCCGAAATCTTTTATTTTCCTCGATCTAACCTCGAATTAGTGTTTTTTGGATCTATATATATGAATTTAACCATCAATTTCACACGTTTCATATTTAAATGGACTCAATTTACGTCCTAGGCAAAATTATCATTTTGCCTCTAACTTTTCTATAAATTTTGATTTTGTCCCTAGGCTCGAAAAATGAAACTTGTGCAAATTACTCCCTATTCCAAGCCTAACCAAAGCCCCATTACAAATTTTCCAGCATATGTATCCATAAAATTTTAGAATTTTTCATCAAGTTTTATAACTTTTCATTTTAGTCCCTAAATCATGTTTTCATCAAAAATCGCTTTATAAAAGTTGTTTATCTATCAATAATCTTTCATTTTCTACCATAAATTTCTAATTTCCAGCATATAAATCCATGACCCGTTTTCATACCTTGATAACTTTTCAAATTAATTCCTTAAATAGAGAGATTAAGCTATCCCGGTTTTAAAAATACCAAAATTACTAAAAATGGGACAAGATAACTTACCCAATTAGGCCTTGAAAGTTTTTTTTCTCTCTCCTAGGGTTTCCATGTGTTTTAGGTTGAAGATGATATAAAATAAGATGATTTCTTTTATTATCTTTTTAATTAATTAAGTATTTTGCTATTTCCAATTTAGTCCTTGCCCTTTTTCTATAATTCCATGGATGAGTCACCAAGAAAAATCTACATACTTTTCTTAATGGTCTAATTACCATATAAGGACCTCTAGTTTTGAATTCCATAGCTATTTGATCTTTATAGCTGCTAGAATTTAACTTTTGCATTTTATGCGATTTAGTCCTTCTCGTAATTAAGCACTAAATCGATAAAATTTTCATATCAAAATTTTCACACGACATATCTACTATAATACAGACCATATTTTGAAATAAAAATAGACCTTATTTTCGGATCGAATTTGTGGTCCCGAAACCACTATTTCGATTTCACTGAAAAATGAGTTGTTACAATCTCTATTTTCTTAAGGTGTAGATTTGGCAAGTAGAAAGAAGGGAGCAAGATTCCATTAGAACTAAGCTGCGCAATTGGTTCCTTGAAGATAATACCTTTGGTAGCTCTCTTTTTTTTTTTTTCACAAATGACTCTGGAAGGGATTTCTCGTATTATTACTCTTAAAGGTAATGTTTCTCCATTTTCCTTAAGTTGTGCATAAGAATTTTTTATTCCTATGCAAGCATTGGCAAAGCTTTCTAAAAGCAATAAATTTTATTTTTTTGAAATGTCAAACACCATATAATCACCTTAGGGCACATCCCCTTCTTTTTTAATAGTACTCTTTGCATTGCCTTTTTATTGCAAGACGAGACCGTATTTTTGTTTTTATATGTTGATCTAATAATGTGTTGTCAGCTAAAAGAGTTAGCTTGGTTGATAGTATTAGGTTTGTTTGTATCTTTCTTTACAGTCAGCTTGTAACTCGTTTTGTCAGAACTTTTTGTCCTTTCTTTCAGGCTTTTGAAGTCAACTTTTCTTCCTCATTTCTCTTTTGAACTAATATCTAATGGCCATAGCCGTTTTCTTCCTCCCCCTAATCAATTTTAACCTGAGATGTAGTTGGTAAAGGTAATTTTTGATAATCTTGTTCCTTGGTAAGGTTTTGAACAATTTGAAGTTTCCTTTCCTCTTCTTCTCCACCATTTGATTTATATATCTTCAGTGCTAGTGGAACTTTCACAAATCAAATTTCTTTTTTGTAACCTATTCTTCGATAAGAGAAGCACATTTTTCAATACCTTCATAGAATATTTCTTGTTGCTTACCTTCCACTATAATAAACTTAAAGGCTCTTCAAGGTTAGCTTTAATGTAAAACCTAGCATATTTTCCCCTTGATTCCGCACTCATGGCATTTTTGACTCTAAGCAAAACCCCGAAGCTTTTACCTATCTAGGAAAACATGAATATATTCTCTTGGAAATTTTTAGAAATCTTACCCAAACAACAACATTGAATAAGGCTTCTAATGCCCTCAAATTTGGCTTCCATTTTCTCATAGTAAGAAAGTTCCCATTAATAAACCAATGTCTACTCATCTTTAATAGTTCCATTATAATCTTCTAGACACTAGAACTTTATAAGGATATACTCAACCCCTATTTTGATGACCTGAAGATAACTAGAGGGTCCAGAGCTAATTCAGTTTGAATGGTAGGTGTTGAAAACCCACATATTTTCTAAAGACTTTAACAAAAAGTGTATTAGACAATTTCTTCTTTATCATGTTTTTTCTCTTCTTTTGAAAGATTGATGCAAACATAGTTTTTTTTTTTTTTCTAAAACTTGGGTACTATTGTTTTCTCCTTTATCCATGTCTTCATTCAATTCTCTAGTTGTTTCTTCTTCATTCACAATCATTTACTTGAAGCTGCCAAACTTTGCACCTAGAAGGGTATGCTTATATGATGTTATCTTACGAGCTTTTTGATTCATAATACTATATTGCTTAACTTTCTTTGTACTATTAAAGAGTTCTTCTTCTTCTTCTTCATGAGAGAATGAGAGATTTTCACCTTAAACATCACATTTTTTATTGAAATTTTGTTATAGTCTTTTTATATGTATTTAATGGATGAATTCGGTAACACCCCTACTCAATCCGGTCGCTAGGTTCGAGTGATGCCACATTCAATGTCAGAGCAACTATGATAAAATATAATTTAATTTAACCATGAAGTAATAATTATATTACTTTTAAACTATATTATACAATCAATTTTAGGTCTTATATGAGCTTATAAAAGCTCCTTATTTAGCTTAAGGTCAAATAAGGATCAAGTTGTAAAGTTTTCAAATTATCAAGTTAACATTGCGACTTTGAGGGTTATTCGTCGTGATGTAACCCATTGGCCATTCCTCGTCGTGATGTTGAGAGTACATCATCACGGCGTGACTAATTGGTTACAAAAGAACTATATGGTACAAATTTTAGAACACATGAAACAAAGTTCAAACACCTCAATTTCAACCATTTCAATGATATACCAATTCATACGTGCTAAAACATACCAAAATCTTGATTCAAAATTAACATTAATCAACCAACTTTCAAAATAACCATTTATGATGCAAAGTCGGCTCAAACTCTAGGTATATGTTATTTATCAAAACAAAAGAAACTATACAAACATTGATGTGTTGAGTGTCACGATCTGGATGCTAGATCACTTCTTGTAACCTTGGGATTCACCAATACATGCACACGGAATAAACAAATCATACGTTGAGAGATAAAGCTTAGAGGTACTTTTGTTATTTTAGTCAATTCTATGTAACATCTAGTAATCAACCAAAACATTTATCATTCATATATCAAAAATTAGGATTATGCACCATCACATTTGACCAAATTTATGAAATATCACCATTAACAATCAATGCAACATAACATACCTTACTTTCTACTTAACATTAATTCATTCAATTTCAACTATTTATATGTATCATTGTTCCATTTCCGAATCGAATCCATTGATTCGCCATGTTTCCATATCATCCTTTCGGGCTCGTATAACTAGTTTGCATGGTCTTTCACATGCCATTGATATTTATATATCTCATATGTACATTTGTAGAACCATTTTTTATTATCAATCAATTAAAATATCATTTAACCAATTCACATTTTATATTCTCTATTAACTTGACTCAGACTCGAACGGATATAAGGATTCCAACTAACACACCAATTTGGCACCTAGTACCTCATTAGAACGTCTGAAGTATATAAATTGTGCCCAGCTTTTGTTGATATAATCGAAGACAAAACCCATAGGATCGTTCAAAGAAAAATGAGCCCAATGCTAATTGACACATAGTCGAAGTAACCCATACACAATCTATCCTATGGCATGTCAACTATATTTGATTCTGCTCGAACAATTAATAAGGTACCAATGATCCAATTTTCATTATACAATACAATTCAAATATCATTTCACATTCAATTTCATAGTCTCATTTCAATCTATCATCAATTCACAATTATCTCATATCACAACATGTTTCATTCCATTTTCATATCACATTATCATATATCAATTAAATCATGCTACTTTCTATTTCATTCATTTTAGTGCAATTCTCGATATTCAATATCATTCACAATGAATAAATTCATAGGGTAATTATATACTTACCTCTATACTCAATCATGCAATTAACATGAACATGCAAACAAATATATTGATCTCGAATCATAAAAGTACAAATTGAATCCTCTCGTCACTCGTGGACGACTTTTGCTTTTCCTTTCGCTCTCGATGAGCCGGCGTCATCTTTAGTTACGCACGATAATCTAATAATAAAACAATATCAGATTTCATCCAACTCACATTCAAATACAAAACCATACATATTTTTCATTTTATTCAATTAATTTCTTATACTTGAGATATGTGCATCTTTTGATATCTAGCATCGGATTAAAATCCAGTTTCACATTCTTTCATTAAGTTACCTATACTTTCTATTCTTACATGATTTCATGACAGATTTTCAATTTATTCAATTTGGCCGTTAATGTTACAAAATTAACTAACAAGCTTATTTAGCTTTACAATTTTGTCCTTTTCATAATCTAAGTTTAATAGCTATCAAATTTAAGCCTAATTCATCAATTTCTCTATAATGGCAACTTGCTAAAAACTTAACAGGTGATCAGATTGATACATTGGCTAGCTAAATCAAACTCTCATGATCATAAATTTATAAGAATTAATGAAAAGTAACTTAGGAACTTACTTACAATAATGTCTGAATGTTAAAAAGACGTTGAAAGTTTCTTTATTTCTTTACCAATGGTGGACAGAAAGGAACAAAATGAAGTGTTTTCATCTTTCTTCCCACTTTCCTACCTATTTATAATAAGCTTAATAGTTTAATTAACTTTATTAACTATTATTAACCTTTAATTAAGACATTTTTATACATTAATTTATTATAGATTAAATTAAGTGTCATCCATCATCTTTTCCCACCAAACTTAATAAAAGAATGGTTTAATAGTCATTTTAGTCTTTTGGATGATTGCTATATAGGCTTGCAAGACTTTTCTTAATTAAAACTCAAGATTAGACTTTTACAATTTAATTCCTAAGTTTTAATTAATTAATTTTTGGCTAAATTACTTAACTGATCATTATTATAATTTTATACTAACCCCGTAAATATTCCTATTTTATATTTACAGACTCGATTTACTAAAATAGGATTCCGAAACTGTATTTTTCAGCACCACTAAAAACTGAGTTGTTCCAAATTCCTTTTTACGTTAACTTACTAGTGGAGTTTAAAAACTCCACGAGCGGTGTTAAATGGGTGACAGATATTTTTTAGGTGTAGTTAAATAATAATAAATTAATATTTTAAAAAGGGTTAATGTATACTTTAGTTATTGAACTTGGCAACTATGTATACTTTAGTTATTGAACTTGGCAACTATGTAATTCTCACCTAAATATTTTTTTAGACCTAATTGGCACTTGCAAATGTAAGTTATTAATCAAGTTGGTACTTTCTATCAATACCTGACTAACACTATTAGATTTTGGGGTGATAGCTAATAGAACGCCAACAAATGTCCCAAAAACTAAAAAAATAATTTTCAATTAGAAAGATTTTATGAATTCATGTGTATAATGAATTTGAATAAGTAGTAATCCATATTTGAATATGGACAGCCATTTATTCAAGTAATTTTTTTTTTATAATTTTAAAAAATAATACTATAAAAATTATTTTTTAAATTAAATTCCAGGTATTTTAGAAATTTTAAAACTAAATGGTAACATTTGTGCAAGTTCATTAGGCACTTGAAATAAAAAGAGAAAATTCCTAAAATTCAAGAATATTTCTAAAAATATATAATAAAAAAACTGAAATGTTTCTAAAATACCTCTATTTTTTATATTATTATTTTTTTAAAATTATAAAAATATAAAATTACTAGAAATACACATTAAAATGAATCTAAATAAATTGTTGTCTTGATGCAAATAAATCTAGACAACTCTTGGTCCAAGTTCATTATGTATGTGAACTAGAAAAAGTTCCTAAAGTTTTTGTAATTTTTTAATTGTAGGTAACATGACAACATTCTATTGGTTGTCAACCCAAAATCTAACAATGTTAGTTTGGTACTTAACAAAAGTACTGTAACAGCCCGATTTTGGGGCTAGTCGGAATAGTGGTCTTGGGACTACAAAACCGAAGTCAAAAAAATTATTTTATTATTATTTTGGAGTCATAGCATGTTTATATTAGTGCATGAAAAATTTGGTGAGTTAATTTTGATGTTTGTGAGCCTAATTGCGAAAAAGGACTAAATCGCATGAAGTGCAAAAATCCTAAATTGATAGCTAAAGGCGTCAAATAGCTAGAGAATTAAAATTGAGGGTCTTTAAAGGGCAATTAGACCCTATTGAGATAGCTTGGCTGGCCATAGGAGACAAATTAACGAGAAAGTCAAAATTAGGTGAGTTTTGGTCACCAATTTTGACTAACTTTAATATTAAAATAAAAGAAAGGCCACATCCTCTTTATTTTCTTCTTTTTCACCGATTTTTACCAGCCATAGGAGGGTTTTGAAGCTTGAATTTGGCAGCAACTTATTATCTCTAAAAGTAAGTGATTTTCATACCCTTTGTTGAAGATTTTTACATTTTTAAAACCCTTGTAGCATATGCTTTCAAATGAGGGGGATATTTTGCAAAATGGTTAAATGTCTAGGGTTTTTCCATGAGATAATTTAGGGTGTTTTCTGAAATTTCATGGATGAATATGAAGCTTGGTTGTGTAAAAAACAACTTTTATGAAAGGATTTTTCATGAAAACACCTAAAAGGACCATTTTGCTTAAGTTGTAAAATAGATGATAAATGTGTGAAATAATGGAAATTTTGGATTGCTATAACTGTAAAAAGTGTTCGACTAGGCTTAAGATATGAAGAAATTTGATAAAAAAATCGATTTTCGGGCCGAGGGGTAAAATGGTCATTTTGTAAAAGTTTAGGGGCAAGATGGTCATTTTGCCCAATTATGAAATGTTGAGTGCCTAGGTTGATAAAGTGACTAAATAAGTGCATTTTGATAGCATAGATCAAGAAATACCGAATCCGAACCTAAACTGGGGGAAAGCCAAACAAATCGACTAAACCGTCTAGTCGCTACATTTTGTAATCCGAGGTAAGTTGTATGTAAATAATACAAATACACTGATAATATATATGTTTGAATTGTATCGAAATTATTATAGCATAAATTGCTTGATTGTGCAAATGAGAAAATTTGATGAGAATAGAGATAGTAGAATTCCCGTTTGAACCCTAGGAAATAAATCGGATATTCATGCCATGATGATTCAGCCACATTATGAGAGCCAGTGTAAGACCATGTCTAGGACATGGCATCGGTATTGAGACGAGTGCTATTGTAAGACATGTCTGAGACATGCATCGGCCTCGAGATGTAAGCCAGTGTAAGACATGTCTGGGACATGCATCGGCTATGAAATGTGTCAGTGTAAGACCATATCTAGGACATGACATCGGCACTTTAACCCATGTTTGAGGCTTATGGAATATCCGATAATGTTCCAAATGGTTCAATGGTGATCATTATGATTTCTAGTTAATGAGGAAAGTATAACCGTGTTGTGTATTGAACATTGTTGAGTAAGTTTTGCTTATGCCCACTTGGGTATTATGATACTTGTTGATGAATGGTAAAGTTATGTTGTTTATTTATTTATGTGCAACTTACTAAGCTTTATGCTTACTTCCTCTCCTTTTCCTTTTTCTTATAGTGCCGCCTATCTAGCTCAAGGATCATCGGAAGTCAGAGATATCGATCACACTATCAATCGAAGCATTCGGTATATTTTGATTTATATTTTTAAATATGGCATGTATAGGGAATTAGACTTGTGTTTTGTGTTATTATTAATTTGGCCAAATATGTTGGCTTGGGATAAATCCCTCATTTTGTATTAAGCCTTGAATGATGGTTAATATCATTTTGATTTATATGCAAAGATGTTATTTTCATAGATGAGTAAAATGTACAAATGAAATGTTGTCTATTATGGCTGATTTGGTTGCATGAGACAGGCTTGTGTTGGTTGTGAATATTTTTGTGTAGGTTGTGTAATTAATGGTGGCAAAGAAGCTTGGTAAATAACCTCATATTGTCCACACGGGTAGATACACGAGTGTGTGCCTAGGCCGTGTGTGACATACGGTCTGTGCCCCATGGGTATGTGGCCCGGCCGTGTGTCCCCTGTACGTAAAAATTTCAAGTCAGTATGCATGGTAGTAAACACACGGGTAGACACACGGCCATGTGTCTCAGTCGTGTGAAGGACACGGCCTAGCACACTGGCGTGTGCCTTAGCCGTGTGACATTTTGGGATTGCTGATGTCAGAAACAGAATGTCCATGGGCTAGGACACGGACGTGTCATGGCCGTGAGAGGGACATGGGATATGGACATGGGCGTGTGTCAAGCCGTATGAAAACCCCTGTAGGTTCGAATTAGAAATTAATTCCACACGGGTACAGTACACGGGCGTGTCCCTAGGTGCTTAAGCCGTGTGAGACACACGGGCCATCAGCAAGACCATGTCAAAATAGTCACACGGGCGTGTTGCCCTTCCATACCGGCATGTGCCCTGTTTCAAAGGTAAAATTTCAATAGATGATTTAAGGACCCGGAATGGTCCCGAATAGTTTCCAATGGTCGATTTGGGGCTTGTAGGCCCATAATAAGAAGTTTAAGGTAGAAATTGAAAAAGTTTTAATTTAGATCGAGTCTTGGTGACTTGAGAACGTTTGTGTACATAAGATCAAGTTAGGTAATGCTTCGTATTTCGCCCCGGCGTGGGTTACGGGTATGGGGTGTTACAAGTACCAACTTAACTAATGATTTCTAAATTTAAATCTCAATTAAGTCCAGAAAAATTTAAGTGTCAACTAAGTACATATTAACAAGTTCAAGGGCTAAAGTATATATTAACCCTTTTTAAAAAATAGAGCAATGAGCAACATTTGATCCTTACTTGTGGAATAAAAAGTTTTCACTACCAATTTATCAAAAAAAAAAAAATCCCTTGAACAAATAATGTCTGGTTATTTATTTCCTTAAATTTTATATGTATCACTTACAAAACTAAAGGAATGATATTTGATACACTGTTAGTTTATGAGTTTCATAAACCACCATAAATAATAATGACACATAAACATTAAATAAAATTAAAATTGTACAGAGTTTATAAATAAATAGTTATAATTTTATTTAGCCATAAGTTAATATTAACTAACTATAACTATTATAAATAAATATTAATAACTCTCTTAATATCTTGGGTTTAAGATTTAAAATCTTTACTTTAGAGTTTCGAATTGAGTTAGAATTTGGAGCTTTAATATTTTATTTATAATTAATTATTATCTAATTATGTTAAATAAATTCCTAATTTTTTTTATAAATGCTCCAATGTTTTTTTTTTATTTAATAATATATTATATTATTATTCACTGATAATGTATGAAATATATGTATTGATGCACTAAATATTTTCTCTAAAAATGACAACTAAATTAATTAAAAATTAAAGCATATAAAAATTATGAAAACATATATATTGCTTCTGTATGGAAAGTAACGGTCCAAAAAATTGCCGCTTATAGATTTATAATTCATGGTTTAGAATTTAGATCAAAAATTTTCTTCAAGAAAGATTAATGTTTTTAATATTGGTGTTTCTTATATAACAAAATTATTATTATTATAATGCAAACTAATATGCATCGATTATCACTTATCAGTGGTATATTTAATATTGAAAGTAGTCCAGTAAACAATTCCATTTTAACTTGAAATGACAAGATACCATTTAAGTGCGAATCTCTAGTATATTTTGAAGTGGAAAATACTTATATTAATTACAAAAATTTGATCAAAGTTTATTAATTTGAAAATTTTGCTACTTTAGGCTTCGTAATAATGGATAAACATTCACGAAACACAAAGACAAAAACTCGCAAGTTATATGGTAATTACGGATAAATTGTTGTTTAGCGTTATACGCTAAATTCACATATAATTAAGTGAGGAGTAGAAGTAGCAAAGCTCCAAAGCTTGGTGGAGAAAGTAGTTTAGCTGCTGTATCCATGCACAGGCTTGGATTAAAATGTTTATATATGGAAAGTAATTGGGTAAAAGATAAGAAAAAGGGATCCAGAAAAGTGCGGCCTTTGCCTTGCCTCCATTGAATTAATTACTTCTACATGTTTTCAAGGTTGTTGATAAGCTTTTTTAGTTTTGGTCGCTACTTTCTAATTGGAGAAAGTGAAGCACCTTAAAAGTTGAATTCCCATTTGTCCAAAGATATTATATTAAATTAGAGAAAAAAAAAGTTGTAGTATTCTTCATTTTTAATTTATGAACCCAATAACCCTATTACGTGTTAGATTCCATACAGATATATATGTTTAAAAATAAACATTTGAAGCTTTTGGGAAGGATCTATAAGAAGCCAATCCCATCTCTCCCGTGATTTCTAGGAATATGATAACCGGCGGGGTGGGACACTGCCCGACGATTTTCGTTTCCATTTTTATGCATCTATAAATCAAACCTGTTTCCTTTCAAATTTTTTAGCTCCCCCACTTTGATTTCGATCCTTTAAGGTTTATAATCACATCCTCCTTCAATTAATTTTAGATTTGATATAAGGATAAAGTATACTAATAGTCACTCAACTTGAATTTCAATAACAAAACAATTATTCAACTTTCAACTCAGTCACTACACTTTCAAAAAATAAAAAATTAGTAACTACTAATCATTTTCCCTTACAGATGTAATGAAGCTGCCATTTTCCATCCTTCTCTCCCCTTCCCCTCTCATCTCCCTCCCCCTACCACCGCTCTCCCATTCCTTTCCCTCTTCCTCACCATCCCTCCCCCTACTCTGATTCTCTCCCTCTCCCTCTCCCTACCGTCCCTTTCCCTCTATTAATCAGTGAGCTTCAAGTCACGATTCAATGATCGGTACGGTGGATCGGTACCCTTCAATGAGTAGAAGAACATACCTTAGATCCAAGTCGATTTGACGATCAATGTCGAAGATTGGAGAAAAAACTGTTTAAATTTTGATTCGTAAATTCGTGATGTCCAAAGCTATTTTATAAAAAAAAATTGAACTGTAGAAGAGAACGATAAAAAGAGCTTTCGATTGTGCAAATAGTGCAAACAGAAAAAGCCATATAGCATTAAATTTAACAATCCAATGACTTAATTGAAAACTTTTAAATAGTTCAATAATGAAAATGAAAATTTACTCATAATTTAGTAACTAATGATATGGTTTACCTTAAAATTTTTAAATTATTATTTTAATAAATATATCAAACCCAGAAAATTTTATATATACCGATGTTTACCCTAAAATTTAAATGAAAATGTCTATACATACCATCTTGAACCCAATTTTTTTTCCTTGAAGAAAAACCCATGTTCATGATTCGCCACCCCTGAAGAATTGCTGTGTTAAAAAGGAAATAAGAGAATTAAAAAGCTTGTCAAAAATATCTATTCCGCAAATAGACTTCTTTTCTTCTTATGGTAAACTGAAGAATTTTGGAATCTTTGAGCTTCAAATCAAACCCAAGCTCCATTCACTCTCCTCTTATCTATAAAAGTTCTCATATTTTCTCCCAAACCCATTGCATCGAAATTCAAAGTAGCTTACAAAGCATACATTAACTTTCCTTTCGATCTAATTAGAAGTGTTGCAATATTCATTAGCTAAAAATATATATATCATGTCAAGAGTCCCCGACCCACTTATCATCGGGAGAGTTATAGGAGAGGTGGTGGACAATTTCTTCCCAAGTGTCAAAATAACAGTAACTTACAACTCCAACAAACAAGTTGCCAATGGCCATGAGCTCATGCCTGCCCTCATCACTGCTAGACCTCGGGTTGAGATTGGCGGCGACGATATGAGACCTTCTTACACTTTAGTAAGTATTATTTAAGCATTAAACATTAGCCAGCCATCTTGCAATATTTCTTACTAATTTCTCTTCTTCTTTTTTCCAGATCATGACAGATCCTGATGCTCCAAGCCCTAGTGATCCCTACTTGAGAGAACATTTGCACTGGTTTGTATTGCATTTATTAGTATCCATATAGATACAATATAAAATAAAAGTTGCTGGCATTAGAATTTAAAATACTCTCTTTTCTTTTGTTCAAAATGTAAATTTCAGGATGGTTACCGACATTCCGGGAACTACTGATGCTTCCTTTGGTGAGTTCCCAAGACTGCAATTTGTGCTTTTATGACTCTCTTTTGTAACTCATAATTAATATTAGCAATAATCGATCATAGGGAGGGAAGTTGTTAGCTACGAGACTCCAAAGCCAACAGTGGGCATCCATAGATACGTGTTCGTACTGTTCAAACAGAGAGGAAGACAAACAGTGAGGCCACCATCTTCCAGGGACTGTTTCAACACACGGAGGTTCTCAGCCGACAACGGTTTGGGCCTCCCAGTGGCTGCAGTTTACTTCAATGCCCAGAGAGAAACTGCTGCAAGATCAAGAAGATGACTCTGCCACTTCCATAATAATACATACATACATAATTTACTACTGATTAAGCAAGCAAATAAGATGGAAATATCTCTGGTGTCCTGGATTTAGGGTTTGACACGTATGATTAATGTGATGGTATTAGTTTCACTTTGTAATCTTGTACTGTTGTGTGAGCTACAGTTTGGTAAGGTGACTGTTTTTATGTAAGAAGTCTAGGTTTGGATTCTGTCTGTGGACCCACATCCCCCATTACTTTGGTGGGCACGTGGCAAACTATGGCAAGGTCCCAAACTACTCTATCTATCAAGAGAGTAACAGAATTTTTAAGGTCTCTTTCTCTAATGAATGACACCCTATATATTATTATATAATCTATTGCATTGCAATTTGTTATTATTGGGGGGCTTTTGGACTTTTTGCTCAAATGACATTTATTTCACGATTTATTAGAACGAAATGACTTCCAAATTGGTTTTTTTATTACTACAAAAAATTTATTTCCTGCACCAATAAATTTTATTTCTTAATATAGGTTTTTGTTAATTTTTCCTGTAATTTATTTTCCAATTCGGGATGTAATTTGACTATTTTGTTGAAATGTTTAGATTGGACTTTTCTTTTTCAAAATAATGTTAAAAAAATTATTATTTGCTGGAATATCATGTTTTGAACAATGGGGGAACATGAGGGGATGAGACTAACACCAAAACGCCACAACTTAATGGAGATTTGGACTAACATCGTCTATCAAATTGTCATAAATATATTTGGTTGGTTTTTTTTTTTTTTTCAATTTCTCATTAAAAATGAAAAGGGTATAGTGGCAATTTAAGGCCATGAGGTAACAAAGAATATCTGCACTTCTAGCCCCGAAAAGATTCAACTTTGCCCTTTTCCCGCCTAACACCCTGATCTGGTTGGATAAACCCCACCAATCAATACAAAATTATAAATAAAAAACCCCACGTCCAATCACTTGAGTTAGGTGATATGGCTCGAGGGTTCGATACTCGTCCTGGGTATGGAGTAACTTTAGAACTCATGGTTAGCATTTACCTGCTTAATGAGCTTACAGAATGTGGATAATTAATTATTGGGTTCATTTCGATGGATACCTTGAGAAATAAAAAAAAAAAACCCAAATCCATGGCCAGAAAAAGACCCATGCTCCGAATTTTCCTAACTTCAAAAAACACTAAACGCAAACCACTTACCCCTTTAAAAAAACACCAGTAAGGATTATTTTGCTTTTAAGGATTATTTTGCTTTTTCTATTAATTTATAGTGTTGTTTTACGGAAGGAGGTTATTTTTTAAATTATTTTGTATTTTGTTATATTTTTTTATTATAGAAATTGATTAATGTATTTTATAATATTATTCTCTTGTTAATTATAATTTAGTTAGTTTAGTTAAAATAACTTTTTTTGTTTTGTAGTTGATTAGGGTTGAAGAATTGTTAGCTCAATCGATCAATCAAAATAGTCAATAGGGGTGAATTGGCCTTTAAAAATTTTGTAAAAGCAAGGATAAGAAAATGAGACATGAACACAATGATTTTAGAGTGGTTCAAACCCAATTGCCTACTCCACTACCTTAGCTGTAATAGCCTATTTTTCAATGGTGTCGAAAAAGATGGTTTCGAGACCACAATTTTGAAGTGTTAATATTTACGAGGTTATTATTGTTATATTAAAATTTGATTAGGTAATTTTAATGTTTAGATAGTTAATTAAGTAAAAAGGACTAAATCATAAAAAATGCAAAAGTCAATCACTATTGTGATTTTGGGCCAAATGGATAAGAAAATATTGTTGCAGAGTCTTAAAAGGTAATTAAGCTTTATCTAATGATAGTGGACGATATAGGTTGGTATATCATGAAAGTTAGTGTTAATTTTAAAGATTAATAGGGGAATTAAGTAATAAATAAACAAAAAAAAAAAACCACCTAAAGATGAAGTTATCATCTTCCCTTATGTTTTCTTTTTTCCAAAGCCAAATGTTCATGAGAGAAAAAGCTTAAAGCATCGGTTAAGTTAATTCATTGCATGGTATGTGTTTTTCAATTATTTTTCATGACTTTTATGTTTTTGAGATCGTTTTAACTTAATCTAGCTATCTCGGGGGTTAATTTGTTAAATTGTTAAATGTTTTAGGCGATGTCATTGATGAATATGATATTGTTTTTTTAAGTTTAATGATAGATTACTATGCTTAGGTGTTAGCTAGAAATATTTTGTCAAGTGATTTTGTAAGATTTTAAGTTTAGGAATTTAAATGTAAATAAATTAAAATAGGCATGATTTTCTTGGAAAAATTCTAGCATGCGTGGATTGTATTTGGGTGTAATTGAATTTGGTTCATTGGGTGTAAGGATTAATTGTGAAAATAATCATGTTTTGGTCTTAAGGATCAAATTAAATTAAATGTAAAAATTTGGGGGCAAATGTGAAAATTTATAAATTGGTAATCATTTGCACTAAATAGAATGTTGTATGAAATTATAGCTAATAAATTCAAATAAAATATTTTATAGATCAAGAACAAGTAGATAACCGAGAAAAATGGAAAGTTGCTGACTAATCTTGTAACATCCCAAATTAGGGTCTAGTCGAAATAGTGATTTTGAGACCACCAATCTAAAATAGAAATAATTATTTTATGATTATTTGATGATCCATGGTATGATTGCATGTTTGTGTGAAATGTTCATGAAGAAATTCTATACCTAAGGTGTCCAATTTGACTTTAGGGACTAAATTGAATAAGTTGCAAAACTTGTGTCCTCGAAGCTTCAAGCATGAAATTGCATTGGATTATTAATTAGAGGTCCTTAAATAGAAATTCGACCAAGTTCTAAAATTTTGGACAAAAATGGGCATGAATAAGAAAATTTAGAAAAAAAAGGCCTTAAGGGCATTTTTGTCTTTTGGTAAATAAAACAATAAAAAGGGAAAAATCAAGTCAAAATTATATCCATCTTCCTCCTTGTTGCCGAAATTTGCAAGGGTTCCATAGCTAGGGTTTTCAACTTTTCAAGCTTGATTGTAAGTGCTCCCAAGCCCCGTTTTTTATGTTCTTTGCATTTTTGAAGTCCTTGAAGCATGATCTATCCATTTCTAGCCATATTTTGAGCTAGGGTTCATGTACATGTTTGTATTTTGATAATTAATGGAAGATTATGAAAGTTTGATGTGTGATGAACATCTTTTACTAAGTGATTTTTAGTGAAAACACCTAAAAAAGACTTGTTTGTAAAAGGTGTAAAAATGAGTAGTAAAAATGTGAAATAAAGGAAAATGTGGGCTGATGTGAGCATGGTGTAGGTTTTTCTAGGCTTGGGTAACCAAGAAAATGCATGCATTTCATTTTACGAGCCTAGGGATTAAAGTGCAAATAAGTGAAAAGTTAGGGGTAAAAAGGTAATTTTACCAAAGTATGAATTATAGGTCAATTCAAACAATGTATGTATTGAACAAGTTAAATTTGACATTATAGATCAAGAAAAATGTGATTCGAGTCTTAATCGGGGGAAAAACAAAGTTTATAAGGATTAGGCTCGTTTCTATAATTTTGTACCGGGGTAAGTTCATTTGCAAATTACGCAATATATACCATACTTTAAATGCGTTAATATTGCATGTATGGTAAGTACATATATAATTAATGTAATGTTGTACGATGTGTTTAATGCTTAAATTTTATTATGAATTATGCTTGATTATTCCATGAGTATGTGATTGGTGCTAAGGATATTGAAATCGATATTACGAGCAAGCTCAACGAAAATATGGTATCGAAGAATCCCGTTTGAACCTTAGGAATAGTGTAGGATACAAGTGACATGTCACTAGGAACTATGTGATCTAAGCTCATGAGTTATGGTCTGAGTTCATGATATATATGACACATGTTTTGGTGTTTCGGGTACTGGTCTTGTATGTTCTACAGGTGGCTCGGTAGTCCGGCATGTGTTGCGGATACCTAAGAGCTTGTGTGAGTAGCCCGTGTAGTTACATCCTAGCCGATAGCTTGTGTGAGCAGACCCGTGAGTAGCTCGAAAGCGAGCAACATGTGATACGTGATATGAGGTAACATTGGCTACATATGGGGTACTTAGGTGCGAGATTCTAATGTATCCAATGGTATTCCAAGTGTTCAACGGGTAGTCCAAGAGAAGCTCAATGGGTAATCTCAATGAATACATCAAAGACGAGAAAGTAAGTTATTTTGTATAAGTGAGCACATGTATGTACATAGAACCCATGAGAATGCCATGAGATATGATGATGAACTTGTGGTAAGAATGTATATGAGAAAGTTATGCTTATGGGACTTGATGACATTTATGAAACTTTGCTTTATGTTGATTGTATGATTTATGTTGCTTATTATTTGCATTGAACTTACTAAGCTTTAAAGCTTACCTCCCTTCCTTTCCTTTTCTTATAGTGTCGCCAAGCTAGCTCGGGGACCAGAGGACGTCGGAGTTTTCGATCACACTATCAATTGAATATTTGGGTATAGTTAGTCTCAACATTTTGAGTATGGCATGTATAGGGACTTGGTCTTTTTGTTATGTGTCATATTGATTAGCCAAATGTGTTGCCCCTTGATGGTATTGTGATTCATTTTGTATATGGCCATAAGAAATGACTCATATTGATTATTTGAGTTGTAGCCCTAATTAGTTATGCATGCATGCAAATGTGTTTATGCTTGTTGTGGTCATTTGATGGATGTACGATGAGATGTGGTTTACGTGCCAAAGATATGTGTTTGATAAGGCTTGTGATTGTTTGTGATAATGAAGGTGATAGATGGCAATAAATGTGGTACAATGTATGACTTGGAAGTAGGATAACAAAGATGATTATTCATGAAATTGGTGTGGAATACCTTGGGTAAACCTACTAACTTGAATATGTTATACATTGATTTATTAAGAACATAAAATGTCTATGCTTCATATGATAAATGTGCCATGTTGTATGCCATGAAATGGGTTTAAGGGTGTGAGTGCTTAAGGGTGTCAAATGGCTTGGAAAATAGCTTCGAAATTGTCCACACGGTCTGCCCCATGGGCGTGTGGTTTGGCCGTGTGTCCCCTGCACGCTAATTAATGCAAAACAGAATGCCTAGTAGTAAACACACAGACAGAGACACGGCCGTGTGTCTCAGTCGTGTGGAGGACATAGCCTCATGACATGGGCGTGTGCCCAAGCTGTGTGAAGTCTGCACTTAATTTTTTTGGAATTTAATTCGCCACACAGCCTAATCACACTGGTGTATGGCTTGGCCGTGTGATCTTATTTGGTTGATGAGTTATAGTCAGAGAGTTACACGGGCTGAGGACACGGGCATGTGTGACCATACGGCCTACCCACACGGGCTTGTGACTCTCCAAAACAAGAAAATTTTTTAAGTGTGAAAAAGGTTCTAAAAGTTCTTGGTTTTGTCCCAAACTGCTTCCGATGTATGCGTTAGGCCTCGTAGGCCCTTATCAGGGACAATTTGCATGTGCTTGAAAAGTTTTAAATTTGGATGAAATTTTATGGCTAGGTTTTGTATGTTTGTTTACGTTTAAGTCTGGTAATGCCTCAAACCCTGTCTCGGCATTGGATAAGGGTAAGGGGTGTTAAAAATCCCTGAACTTTTACAAACTTTGCAATTTAGCCCTGATAAGTTCATTTGGTTTAATTTAGTATAATTTGAAATGTATTGAATTAGAATTAGTTGTTAAATGTTCAATTGATTGTTGATGCTAGTTAGTGTGAATTGAAGTAGAAAATTGCTTAGACCATTGTTTAGTGATGATATCTCTTAAGCCGGATGAACGTAGGATGGAGTACGGTTGACATGCCAATGGGTTATAATGCGCACTATATAGGATTGACTTGTGACGAGGCAATGATTTTTAATTTGTGTTTATACACAGAGTATACCGAGGTTTAACATTTGTTACGAACTATCATGTTATATTATAGTTATTCTGGCGTGTTATCGGGGGCGGATGTAAAGCCTTCGGGCTTGGCACTTGGTGCCCAGGCATGTTTTCGAGGGGATGTTAGCCTACTGGCTAGGTACTTGGTGCTAAGGCGTATTTTCAGTTGGATTAGCTCGTTTTTGCTTTTGGCGTGTGTCAGATGTATAACTATGTACTCATATTCGTAAAACGTTCATTGGGTAATATCTCTAATGTTAAATGACTTGGTATTGATTTGTTTGAAAGTTGTTCATGAATTTTCTAATATCATTGTGGCTTAAAATTGAATGATATCGTATCGTTATATTAAAATGAAACTCGTACATGATTGTATGTATATACTTACTTGTTAATGATTATGGTTGACAGGAAACACTGTTTATTACTCTTGTTGTTATAAATGCTATGTTTAATTCAGTAAACTTTATTGTTTTTGAACTTACTAAGATCTATAGAGGCTTATTCGTGTTATTTTCTTATTTCCTTGTAGATAGCATTTTGTCAAATCGGGCGATCAGATCAACTTGAGGATCACACTATCCATTCATTTTTTGGTAGTTTTTGAAGTTAACTTTCAGGTTATATGGCATGTAATAGGTGAAATTTGTAGATGTTTGATTGTAAATTATGTGGTAATTATGGAAGTGTTGAGTGATGCCTATGTTTAGTATTAATTTTTATGTGTTTATGTTTATGTCATGTTATTTGGATAAGTGTTGTATAGGTGTTTGAAATTATGGTATGAATGTATATGCTTGAATTAGAAAAGAAATGGTAAGTTTTAGTGTGATATGATTTATGATTTGAGAGCTTGAATGAACATTTGTTAATGTGATTAGTGTATGAATGTGATATGGAGTATAACTTTGAATTTGGCTAGTTTTGGAATGTGAAGTGAGGTGCCAAATGATGGCATATTGGTTAGATATAGGTTGAGTGAATTTGACATGTTTTTGAGTGTGTTTGAATGTAGTTTAGTCATATGAATGCATATGGAATTGGGTTGCCTTAGTGTTTAAGCAAATGGGTAGAAAATGGCTTGTTTTAGGGTCGATTTGTGAAGCACATGGCCTAAGACACGGGCTGTCACAAGGCTGTGTGCCACACACGACCACCCCACATGCTCGTGTGTCATTATTATTTTAGGTGTAGGTTTCACACGGTCTGGCACATGGCCTATGACACAAACATGTGACCCTATTTTGAATGCCCACACGAGTGGACACACGGGCTGGGACACGGCCGTGTGTCCCATACTTCGAATGTTCACATGGTCTACGCTAAGTCACATGACCTGGACATACAACATTGTGACCCCTGTTTTTAAAAATTGTCAATTTTTCCAAACTTTTTTTTATTTGTTTCAAAATGAACCCTGAACGTTCCCAAACTATTTTTAGGGCCCCGTAGGCTTAGTTTAAATCCCATAAGTGTATTTTTACCTTAATTAAAATAAATTATTGAATGTTACTATTTAATTTGTATTATTGTTTCTATTGAAGATAAATGTTCTTAATTGTATTGTAATACTCTGTAACCCTAATCCAACGATGGAGATGGGTTAGGAGTGTT
Organism: Gossypium anomalum; assembly: GCA_025698475.1. NCBI lineage: Eukaryota > Viridiplantae > Streptophyta > Magnoliopsida > Malvales > Malvaceae > Gossypium > Gossypium anomalum. The sequence goes on from CM046963.1 coordinate 51,708,094, forward strand.
ACATTAGCTTTTCACCACTAAGGATTTTCCAAAATTTACTAATTTGATGAACCTTTGAGGACAAAGTTTAACCTTACAACTCCTTTAAGATTTCTACCTAGATCTTAAGACACAAACCCTATCAAAAGAGAAAACAAAGAAACAATCCTCACAAGATTAGAATGTTTGCAAATGAAGCACACACCCAATAAAAACACTTGAGCTAATAAAATACAATAAATGCTCACAAGTGTTTATAAGAGAGAGATGAAAATTTTAAGCATAAATGGTTGGTAATAGATTTTTTTATGCTTCTTGATAGCTCTTGATCTCTTGTAATCTCTCTTGTTGTTGTAGAAGTTCTGGAAGCTGGTATTTATGGCCTCTCATTGGTTTCCAATCGTTGGGGTTGTTGGGAAAATGAATTGAGTCATTGGAGGTGTAAAAACTAAAGCATTAATGTCTTCTGCAACAAAAGGTATTGATACATTTGAAGGGATATCGATACTTTGGGCATTTAATGCCTAAATTTAGTGATCGTTTAAGCTTATAGTATCAATACAATAAAGAATGTATCGATACTTGCTATAAGGTATCAGTACCTTGGGGAGGGTCTCGGTATGCAAGCAATTTTTCTTTAATTTTTTTAAACATTGAATCGTAAAATAATATGATATAAGGATAAGGTATCGATACTTTGTGAAAGGTATTGATATTTTGTTAAAGATATTAATGCTTTTAATTTTTGCTCAATTTTTCTGAACTTTGAAGTTTAAATTGGTATCGATACTTGGGCCCAGGTATCGATACTTTGATCCCTGCGAGTAATTTTACACTTGATAGAAATGTTTGGAAAAATTGTTCATCATTTTGAACAAGCTGAACATGTTTTCTAAGTGTTTGAAAGATAGATTTAAAAGTTTATCTCTTAAAAATATATTGAGACAAATTGCCACTTGAAATTTATCAAGTTTTATTAAAAAAATACATTATATTTGTTATATCAAAACATTTATCAAATAAAGCTTAGCTTAGCAATTGCCCCTTTTTTGATATAATAAAACACTTTAGTAATTTTTTGTTTTTGAATAAAGTACTCCCCCTTCCTAAAAATCAATTTCAATTGAAGGCTCGATTTGTTTTTTTTTAAATGGTCACAAAATAATACATATTAATTACCAACAAATTTACCTTTTCTCTCTTTTTTTTTTTGTTATCATAAAAAGAATCAAATAAAGCTTAAGAGAGAAAGAAAATTGTTAGTCCAAAACAATAAGGAGCAAGAAACTAAAAATAAAGTTCAAAGTATCTCAAAGTACCAAATAAATAATGAAGTACAACAAGTTCAAAAAGCATAGAAATAAATCAAACAATGCAAAATATCCAATGTAAACATGAAAGTGCATGATAATCCAAAATGAGTCCCAGTCATTTTGAGGAGGTTGCAATGCAAGAACAAGGTAAGCCACATATTCGTCCAACGTAAACACTCGTCACCTATGCCACAAACTTTGTCTCACAATGAGGCAATATCTCCAAGAATGGCCAAACTTCTCAACTAAAAATTGAGGGTCTTACGGTGGAGCTTGTGGAGGAGGTTGAACTGAATCACCTTCTTCAATATCTTCATAATTTTCATCATGTTGGACATCTTGGGTAGCCTTTACCCATTCACCAGTACGAGCATCTTTCTTGTATCCAATATGACCAAGCGAACCAACACTAATAGATTGAGGAATTAGAAAAGGAAGATCGAATCGAGTGGGAATTTTGAGATGCTTGAAGATGTAGGAAAGATAGGTTTCAAAAGGTAGAGTTACAGCACTAGTGAGCTCTTTTCCTATAACCTTTGTAATATTGTAAAACAATTAAGGTTGAGAAGCCAATTATTTTGAAAACAATCAAGCCACCAATAATTAATGGCCTGAAGGACAACGTGTTTTGAGATAGGTCATAAAATCCAAGTGAGAATAAAGTGAAGAAAATGATCATGAAGATTAAGCTCAGAAGCATTTAAGCTAGGAATGACTAAAGTGGGATTTGGAGAACCTTTCTCATTTGATTCACCACCGGGAGGAAGTTTTAAAAATTCTCCAAAATTAGGAGTATTCATAAGAAAGGAGTTTATAGCAACAACGATCCCACAAGAGAGGTCATGTTCAAGTAAAGCATTTGAGTAAAAAGCTCTAACAAGGTTAGCATTAGTGGAAGAAAAAATTTTAAAGAAACCAACCCAATGCCACTAGACTAAAATTTGGAGATAAGTGAAATTTAAACTGGATAAAGTTTCCAAATCGATAGGGTGATAAACATTGACTTTTCTAGAAACAAAGTAACTGTAAAAATGATTTATCTCCTCGAAATTTCTAAAACAATCATTTAGAGAGCTACTTTAGCCACTGGGAGGGTTTGATGAAGAGGCATCAACACGAGTTCATTTCTTAATGGGCATGATGACTAACTAGGATACTTAAACACACTAATGAACTTAAAAACTTGGTTCAGGAATTTTGACAAACACCTTGTGGGCAAGGTTTTATAGAAACTTTTTCAAAGGTATTTTTGGGCTGGGCAAACCCCCTACTTCAAAAACATAATATATATTTCAATTCATCCCAATATCATGATTCAATCATAGAATTAAAACAATTTAATTGTATTTTCAAAATTAAGGAAAAAAATATAAATTTTTACCTTGAATGTTCTTGAAGAAAAGAAAAATCAATGGGAAATAGTTGAATCCTTGATACGATGAATAAGTAGGATGATTTTGTTTGAGAGGTTTTAAAGAGTTAAAAAGGATTTGAAAATCTTTTTTTTAGGGTTTTAGTGTGCAAAACATCGGTAGAGGAAAAATATGAGAGAAAGTTTTGCCAAATCTTGTTTTAAAAACATGTTGTTTGAACCCTTTTAAACCTAAAGGTTCAATACCTTTGGTGAGGTGTTGATACTTCACCTTAGGTGTAACACCTCTTACCCGTGTTCAACGCCGGAACAAGGTACGAGGCACTACCGGACTTACAACCTAAGAATTCACACAAATCCAAGTCATAAATTTGCGTCCAAATTAAAACCATTTTCATACAACCATAAATTCCTAATACGAGCCTACGATGCCCAAAACATGCTTTGGAAGTGGTCCGGGACTAAACCGAGAACTTTAGAAATTTTCATAAAACTTAGAGAATTTTTGCTATAAACAGGGGTCACACGCCCGTGTGGGTAGGCCGTGTGGTCACACACGTCCATGTCCCTAACTCGTGTAACTCTCTGTTTTGCAATGCATGAACAAATTGATGTTACACGTCCAAGTCACACGCCCGTGTGCTAGGTCATGTGGATAATTAAATTTTCACAATATAGGTGCAGACTTCACATACCCAGGACACACGCCCATACCTGAGGCCATGTCATTCACATGGCTAAGACACACGCCTGTATCTCTGCCCGTATGCTCAATTCTGAGCATTTTGTTTCTCAAAATTTAGGTGCAGGGGACACACGGCCAAAACACATGCCCATGGGGCAGACCGTGTGTCACACACAGCCTAGACACATGCCTGTGTATCTACCCATGTGGACAAAATAAAGGCTATTTACCAAGCCATTTTCCACCCTTATTTACACCTACACTTACACCAATTAAATAGCACAATTAATGGCATACTTAAGCAACCAAAACATCCACAATTATGACCAATACATGCCAATACAATACCAACATCCATCATACTTACAACATTTATTATGCCCTAAATCAATCATGTAAATTTCACACTCATTAAGCCTCAATTTACTACTTTCAAGACACCTAATTGTGTACAATCTTATCATCTCATCAATATATCACATTTCCAAACATTTCACATTCATGCTATGAATCACATTCCATCATTCACCAAGCATACCATGACTATATCACCAAAGACATTGTCATATATATGAATATACTTAGGTTTACAACAATGTTAGCCAAAATAAGCCAATTAGCATGACAAGGTACCAAATCAACCAATAGCTATTACAAGCCAAATCATTTGGCCAATCATAATGATACATATAACAAAATGACCAAGTCCCTATACATGCCATACTCTCAAAATACTAAGATCATCAATACCCAAAATGAAAGTTTGATAGTGCGATTAGAATCTCCGACGATCTCCGATCCGAGCCAGCTTAGCGACACTATAAAAACATGGAAAATGAACGGAGTAAGTTATATAGCTTAGTAAGCTCGTATGCAAGAAATAAGCAACCTTATCATGCATATAACAATTAAATATTATAACATAATTAAATGTAAACTTACCATGTCTCATGATCATAATTCATTCCATCACCAAACTTACCCCATTTTCATCATTTTAAGCATTTAATAAACATGAGCTTTACGTACATACCTGAACCATCTCGAAATGAACTTACACATACTCTTATCTTTGACATACCTGTGAACCACTTGGAATAAAAATGTCGGATACTCGTGAAATTTGCACACTAAGTGCCACATATGTAGCCAAAGCTACCCAAGTCTCATATCACATAGTTGCTCGCTCTCGAGCTATCAACGGGCCTACTCACACAAGCTGTCAGTCAAGACATAGCTACGCGGTGCTACTCATACAAGCTGTCAAGTATCCGCAACATATGCAGGTATACTCAGCCACCAGTAGGACATACAAGTCCAGCACCCGGATCATATAATCACATAACACATAATGACCCCAATGACATGAAATTGATTGCAAAGGAGGGGAAATCGGCCACATTAAAATTACCTTCTAGGGAGGTCCGTTTGATATCCAAAAACTACTCAGCAACAGTTGGACAGGTGGGGAATGTTGGGGTGAACCCGAAAAGTTTGGGTAGAGCTGGATCTTGTATCCTACCCTATTCCTAAGTTTCAAATGGGATTTCTTGCTTGTTGATTCATCGTCAAACTCGTTCGTTGAGTTATACTCATTCACATATTCAAATATACAATTCATGCGATATTAAAACATTTAAATACAATTATTCTAAAGCTTATTTTTAACATACGAACTTACCTCGGTACAAAATGGCTAATAATTCGATTTAGTCCATAACCTTATTCTTTCCCCGGTTTAGGTCAGAACCTCTTCTTTCTTGATCTATAATACCACATTTAACTCATTCAACCATTACATTATTCAATTTAATCCCAAAAACACTTTATGGAAAAAATTACATTTTTGCCCCTAACTTTTCAACTTTTTACATTTTAGTCCCTAGGCTCGTAAAATGATTTTCATTTGATTTGTTCATTACCCAAGCCTAGATAAATATTATTAGTACTCATATCAGCCCATATTTTTCATTTATTCACATTTTTACACACATTTTACAACTTTTACAAATAGGTCCCTATTTGACATTTTCATCAAAAATCACTTGGTAAATATTGTTTATCTAACACCAAACATACATTTTCTACCATTAAACATTAAAATACACAAATAGTCAACATAGGTAAAATTTTAGACTTTGATTTCCTTTCAAATTAGTCATTGAAATAGTTAGATTAGTTTGAAACAACTTCAAAAACATAAAAATCATAAAAAACGAGACATGAATGCGCTTACAATCGAGCTTGGAAGTGGTCAAAACCCTAGCTATGTCTTATCCTTGCAATTTTCAGCTATAGGAACTAATTTGATGAATATGACATCTTTTATTTTAGTTATTTTGTCTTTATTTACTAAATTACGAAAATACCCTCCACTTAAAACTTTGAAATTTTATCTAACCATGTCCATTTTTGTCCAACTTAAAATATAATGGTCTAATTACCATTTAAGGACCTCCAATTTAAAATTTCATAGCAATTAGACACTTCTAGATTCTAGAACACATATGTTGCACCTATTGCAATTTAGTCCTATTAGTCAAATTAGAAACTATATCGATAAAATTTCTTAACGAAAATTTCACATGATCATTCAATCATACTGTAGACCTTAAAGAAATAATAAAAATAAATATTTCTACTTCAAATTTGTGGTCCCGAAACCACTGTTCTGATTTGACCCTAAAACGGACTGTTACATTAGGTATTGATACTCTATCAAAAGTACTGATACTTCAATGCCCAAAATGGTTCAAAATTGCATAAAACTTCCTAGAATTCGTTCTAAGGCCCAAAATGCATGAAACTGATTTAAAATGATATTTTTGTTATTTCTAATGATTTCATACACCTAATGATGCAGAAGTAAGGCGTGATACATATGAATTGTAGAAGATCATAAAGTTTTCAAAAATTGATAATTTGCATAAAGTAAAGTCTATTTAACCATACTCAAAGGAAATAAAAAATTTACATACTAGACAAAATAGGTCAAAATAAACAAATCATGGAACTTGAACTCCCCCTAACTATTTGCATATAAAAACCATAGAAGTCACTCATACATACATTTTCAATAAATTTCAAGGCATAAAACAAATTAAAAACATTAAAGTGCATTAAAGCATTGGAACACAAAATCAAGGTAAAGTTATGATATTTAGTTCTCTCCTAAGTGTCCAAAACCTTTCTTTTCTAAAAGCTTAGCAAAAATATCAACTAATTGATGCAAAGTATCAACATATTCTAGAAAAATATCTCCTCTTTGGACATGATCTCCAATAAAATGATGTCTAATTTCAATATGCTTGGTTTTAGAATGTTGATGAGATTTTTAGTAAGACAAATAACACTAGTACTTTCACACTTAATTGGGATAGTATCTACATCAACTCCATATTCTTTTAGTTGTTGTTTCATCTATAAAACTTGAGCACAACAACTATTGGTGGAGACATATTCCGCTTTGGAGGTGGACAATATGTTTTGCCACAATTCATTGTGGAAAATTAGGTTATTTTTAACACTTAATAAGCTTGTTTTTAGGTAATTTACTTTCATTTTAGTTAAATTTCCAGTTTAGTATTCCTTTAGTTAAAGTTAATAAAATGAGAATTTTTATGTGTTTCATGACCTTTTAGGCCAACCCGGGCCTAAGGAAAGACTAACAAGCTGATTACAATTTTGGCTAAGGAGTTAGTGTACTATCTTCGATGTCACAACATCAAAATAGGATGCAATTACTACCAACTTTAAAGCAAAATAGGAGCATTAAGGTGTCTATGTCGCGACATCCAACTTCGAAGCCAAGGGAGTCTAGTTCAATTTTCAGTGCGACACCAGCTTGAAGATGTTGCGATAGTAGTTGGACGAGGCTCAGTTGCAGCTAAGGGTGTTTTAGTTTGCACAACCTAAATTAACATGTTTACAGTCTTTAGTTGACCTAATTAGGTTGTAATACCTGTAAATTATAACTAATAGCTCAAAGCAATAGATCAGGGGCTTCAGATCAATTTTCATACTTTTGATTTAGGTTTTCAATTTTCTTTTAGTTTTCTTTCATGTTTGCTTAATCAAAAGATTCCTATTTCAAAGTTAGACACTTGTGAGCGGAGATTTTTCCAAAATTGTGCCTTTTCATTAATCAAGTCAATGTACATTCTCTTTTCTTATTCTTTTACTTATATCTCTATTGTTAACTTTGCTAATTGAATGGTTGTGTAAATATTAGAATAAACTTGTGCTTTATATATATCTCGTATGATTCAATATTTAAACCTGATTAGTTAGCTAAGTAAATAATTATTTAAAATTGAGTGTTTATTCAAGAGAACTTAGTTTATGATAACTCTAGAGTATAGAGTTATTTTCGGTGCTTTTAGACTAATAATTCAAGCAAATTATGAGTAGTTGATAACAAATATTGTAGTTTTTATTACAAATCTATAATTTTGAATAATGCTATGGTAAAATTTTTTTCTTAATTAATTTATATGTTAAATATTTGATTTCTTCAGTTTTGAAGGTAGCCAGTGCATTAGGAGGAAAGAAGGTCTTGAAACTCACTTATTGATGCTCAATGCTGCAATATCTTTGTAGCAAAGGACCTATGGGATTGTGTTGATGTGCTGTCATCTTTGGATGCCCCAAAGATGCTAATAAGACTTCAGAATTCCTCTTGACCCAATTCTAGAGTGGAGTAAAAAGCCTGGCCAACCCAAAGGAGCACAAACCATCTACTAAAGGAAGAAGAACCCCAAACTATCCACATGCATGCCCATACTATCCATGTGACTTGGTATTCACCTACTTCAACCACCAAATTAGCCAAGGAGAGAATCTTGCAACTACTAATCATCCCTAGAGAAAATCAAGTGATAACTCTTGAAAAGAGTTATATTTCATGCCTTTAGACCTAGTTAAATGCTTGTACTTAGGTATACTTAGTGGCATTTTAGGACATTTTATTAGTATTTTTATCATTTGCATTAGGATCTTGGACTGTGTTTACTTGTTAGACACTTTTAATTGCGTGCAAAAGGTTTGTGTTTGGTGGTTTGGAAGGTGCAAGATATGGAGAACAAAATAAAGGAGTGAGGGTTTATCAGGGTAAAAGGTTGGATAGGTTGGCATCTTGTATGTAGTGGCAATTTAAAAAGATGATCGTGTTAACATTCAGCGCATACCAGTTTCAGACCAACTCTCTTATACCAGAAAAATCTGCCTAAAAAAGAGGAGAAGATATCGTGGGCTGTTAGAGCTATTCTAGGAAAAAAAAGACTATAAAAAGCCGAGGGAAGAAGCCCTAAGTATGGAGATCTAGAAGCTACAATTGAGGGTAACAGCTGATTAAAGACGAAAAGGGGAGACCAAAGGCAGTCTCTCTCAACCATCATAGGACATTGTGCTACTGGATTGCAGATTGATTTTGCAACAACCATCTTCTTAAGTTCTTCTGTTATTTCTTATTTTGTTCTCCGTGAATTAATTTGATTAAAATGATGTTGGGTGTTATTTCAAACTTGAATTTTAATCGTCGACCCATGAGTTAAATCTCAAATAGCTGGGATTACATGATGGAAAATTTTATTTTCTCTAATAGTTGAAGCATATATTCGACATAATTTACTATTTTATTCAATTGTGTTATTTCCCAAGTGTATGCATATATTCTCTAAACATAGATGAATGTGCAGTATGCCTATAAAAATAAATCTAATTCTAAAAAGGTTGGATTAGTTGGACCCTAATTAAATGATATGAGCAAGTACTCGACTAATACTTGTAGTAGGCTCTAGACATAGAGCAACGATCATATGGAATAAAGACAAAACAGTGCAGGGTACCATGATAAGGCCTATGGACACAGGCCAGGTAACCTGAGACCTTAATATCGAAAGAAACAAGTCACTTTAGGTCTCTTTTGAGCAGTGGATTAAGTACAATTATGCTAAAGCATTACTGAATGTAAGGGCAGATTCTTAGTAGTCCCAACCTTCCAAATCAACATCGTAGACCTTCAATCCGTTGCCACAGCATCTTTTCTATAGCATTCTTGGTTATTTATTTATTCGTTCACATTTTATCATGTAATCATTCTCGTAATTGCTATTGCATTTTTATTCTTGCTTTGCCTTAGTATTTACTAATATTAGTCAGTATATATTTTGTACTATTCCTTATTAATTTAATTTATCACTGCGTACTTAACTCGATTTTTCCATAACATTAATCATTATCATAACTTGACCATTTCTATACCTAATTCGATCCCTGAGGAGATGATCTCACTTATCACTTTATTACTTGATTCGACGTGTATACTTGCACAATGCACATATCATATAGCAACTACTCTCCATAAAGCAAGCAAAATCGTCCACCCTCTTCCCCAAATCAAGGAGCCCGACCACCGATATGGAGATCCCCAAAGGATGACATGTTAAAAATAGTAAAGAAAAAAAGGGGCTTAACAAGTATAAATAGGGGCAAGCATTTAGGATCAATCATTCATTCATCAATCATCAATACAACACCACATTTGAGAGAAAACAACACAAAATTGAGAGAGAAATTTAAATGTAACACTCTAACTCATTGCTGTCACTTGATTAAGGTTACAGAGTATCACCATACAATTCGAAACTTTTAATCTCAAACAGAAATAATTATTCAATTTAAATTCTACATTCACATACACATTTCATTTATAGGATAATATACACTTGTGAACCTTAAATCGAGCCTACGGGGCCTTAAAAATAGTTTGGGAACAATTTGAGACCATTTTGAAACAAAATAGAAAATTTTGGAAAAATCGAAAAATTTTGAAAATAGGGATCACATAGTCATGTGGCTCAGGAACATGGTTGTGTAGCCAACCGTGTGACACACCATGTAACTATTGAAATACCCTCACATGACCATGTCCCAAACCGTGTAACACATTGTTTTATAATACACGACCGTGTAACCTACTTGTACTATAAGCAACTCATTTACCAGAAATTAAACCTACTTAAATGCACCTAAACAAGTGCTAAACATGCCAAAAACATCCAACCTAAGTGCCTAAACAATGTGCCCTTGGAAACACGAAAATATACACACTTTTTCATGCCCTTTTTAACTCAAATTCATGCAGTTTGAGTAAAATTATTGTCAAAAATTATATAATTATTATAAAATAATTATTTTGGACTTAAATTATTAACATAATGAATTTTAAATAATTTTATAATAAATTTTGATTATTTTTGACAGATTTGCACAAAGGGCGAAAATTGGCTTAGTAGACACTGCTAGAAGCGCAAACCCGAGAAGTGATTTTTGAAGCATCGAGACGAATGAATTTTTCAGCTAAAGACGGTCCAAATTATTTGTATTAATTTGGGTCCAATTTGGGTCCAATTTAATTTGGGTTAAATAAATTATTTTTAATTAAATTATGAAAAGTAACCCAGTTGAGCTGAACTGAGAGAACCGAACCGATCAAGCTTTGGGCAGCCCAAAACTGTCCAGCCAGCTAACCCAATCAGCTTGCTTGGCTGATTAATTTGCTTGCAAAAAGGCCCTTGAAGACTTCGTCAAACTGCAAACAAACCCCTCCACTATTCGTGCCTTTCTAGATTTGCCCCAGCCTTAATATAACAAGTATGAAAACTTCAAACTTGCCACATGTGCGGCCAGCCATGGGAGGGCTCTTTGACTGCTAATTTTGGCTATTTTTTAGTAGCCCTCTCTCCCTATAAAAACCCCCTTGGCTGCTCATTGTAAACTGAAAAATATATAGGATTTTTCCTATATAATTCATCTTCTTTTTACTTAAATTTGTGTTAAAACTAAGTAATTGTTTAATAAATTAATGAAATATATGAAAATATGAAATTGAGACATAGAAATTATTAAAATGTGATTTTATGCTTTGTTATATAGTTTTCATACAGAAAATGGCTTCTTTTATATTAATTTGAGCATATTATATTTTCAAGCTATAAAGTGGGCCATGCATGATTAAATTAAATAATAAAATATAAGTTATATTTAATAATTTATTTTAATATATTTCATTAATAAATTGGGCTTTAATTAATTAGGTAAGTTAATTAATTAAAGTGGTTAAATTATATTTTTTGGTCCTTTAAATTATCTACTATTTTTGGACAAGTCTGAGAGCTTTATTTTGATTATAAAACCATCCAAATGGAGGACCAAGTCAACCCAAAATTTGGCTATATATGGATGTTCATAAATCAAATTTTGGTTTAATTACATAAGGTCCTTGAAGAGTTGAAGAAATCAGAGATTTACAATTGACCGAGTCTTGATCCTAATGATGTTGTGGCACTTAAATCAAGCAAAAATCAGCCACACTTCCACAAATCATGGCCGGACACCCTTGGATGAAGTTTCAAATGATAGAAACTCCTATTTTTAACAAACTAGCTCCATTGCCTCACCTATAAATAAGACCCCATTTCTCACTTTTCTAATCATCCCTCACTCATTCATCATTCTCTCCTTTCTCACCTCTTTTAGCTTTCTTCCTCCCTCACGCCTGTCATCATCTTTACATAAGGATTTTCAAAAAATTAGCCACTTAAAGATCTCTTGGTCGGCCACCTCAAAGAGTCATCAGCAAAGGAGCAAAGCGAAGGAACGAAGGAGCCCTCGTCAGTCAGAATCTTGGGTGATAGCCACTTTGATTTGGGTTTAATCTTTCTTTTCTTTAATTTAATTCAAGAATGTTTTCTATGTGTTCACTGTTCTTGTTTACAACAATGATAACTTAATTTTATTTAATTTAGGATAATGGATTTGATTAAATAATAATAATTTGATTCATGCTTATAATGTTTGTGCCTCAATCGATCATGTTTTCAATTAAAATCAAGTCTGTATTTCGTTCAAACGTGATTGAAATGCACCTGAATTAGCTGAGCAATCCTAACCAGACAATGGCTAATGGATGCATAATTTAAATGTGCATGCTCAATTTAGATCCTAACCCGATTAAATTGCAGGTTGCATAACAACCCTAACCAGGCTCTGTTATCTGCATAGGTTTTAGATTTGTGTGATTAAACTGTTTCAAACCTAACATGTCCCTGTTACCTCACACGAATACTAAGAAACCCTTAGTAAATAAGGATCAATAAAATGCGTATTTACTAAGTAAAGGATTCTGAAAGAACCTAATGTGGTTTCCAAACTCATGAAAGATCGAGTTGCCATGAAATGTTTTTCTGAATATTGATAAGCATGTTGATAATAATTTGAGTTTAATTAAAGTAATTGTCCTAGCTTATTTATGTTATAATTGTTTTTTATTGTGTTAATTCTGCTAAAATCTATTTCATTCATATAGTTGCATGTTAGGATAAATCACATTAGGGATCATTGCATCTAGATTGATTTTACATAGTTTTAATCAATGCTTCCAAATCAAATTGTGTTTCTATTTACCAAGTTGTTAATAATATTTTTATAATTGAGTGACTTAGCACGAATACAATCCCTGTGGAGATGATAAGTCAATACTTACTTATTACTTGATAATGACTGTGTACACTTGCACAAACCCGAGCGTTACACTCATTCCAACACATCTCAATTTTCTCATCTCTTCTCTTTTCTCTCAACTTTCTCTCTTTATTTTTTGTCTGTTTTCCTTTGTCCTCTTGTCGATTTCACCTCTTGAAAAAGAGTCATTCATCCATCATTTGGAGCAGCATTCAAGAATTCATAGAAGCCTTGGTTCAACAAGAACAAGTGAAGAAGGAAGAGTGGAGCAACTCAGCCAAGCCACGGAGAAACACCGGATTTGCTTCTTGTTCCCTATCTTTTTAAATTCTGTTGTTGTTACAGGCCTTGGTAAGATGTTTTATTAAGTAAAACCATGACTAAGTTATTCTTACGTTACAATTGTAAGGTAACTAATGAATTAATTATTTAAATGGATTGAATTTGTAATTAATTGACACGATACTTAATCAATGCATGTTTAATCATCTAAGGTAGCTGAAGGTTAAATTAGCAACGGTATCGAGCTATATAATTACCTTGCATAACTTGCAAGATTATTGTGATTAAACTGTTTCAAGGTAAAATATATTGTTACCTCACGTAATCTTTTATGTGCTTATGTGATTAAATTAAATTTTTGAATTGGCATAGAGATATGTACAAGAGATCATTTTAATTTCATAAGTATGTATGTGCATTAACAGATTTGCTTATTAAAGTTTTTTTAATCGGTTGAATTGACATAGAGATATAGTCAAGAGATGAATGGACTTTTGTAGGTAAGTATGTTCATAAGTTAGGAAATTACTGAGTTGCCGTGAATTTATTCGTAACAATATAAAAATGAGTTTAATAATTCTAAGTTAAGAAATGTAATTAGTCTAACAGAATTATGTCATTTTGATTAAAATCAGCTTTTGAAATCGTGCAGTAGAACTTTATTTTATTTTATTTATTTTACTTTGTTTTCTAGTTTTTTTTATCATTTTTCAAATCAAAATATTTTATCCACCAAAGTGTTTTAAATTGAATTCATAAATAATTCTTTTCACAGTCCCTGTGGGTACGATAACTCAACATTTACTTGTCACTTTATTACTTGTTGCGATTGTGTACACTTGCACATTTCCGTAATTCCAAATTTTTGGCGCCGTTGCCGGGGATTGTTTTAAAAGACATTATTTGTGAAATTGTTAATTTTGCATTTTGGTTTATTTTTTTTCTGTTAAATTTTAATTCCATTTTTTTTCTTTTGTGTTTGTTTCAGGTGTTTATGAGTATTGATCAAATTTTTGACTTACTTCCCGTAAACCTTGAAATTGAATGGACTTTTTAACAAAGGAGAAGACAAGCAAACCAAAGAAGGACCGAAGATATGAATTTCGAAAATCCAGGAGGAATTCACTTATAATACTCACAATCCAATCATTTTTGCCAATGATAGAAACTGTGCCATTCAACAATATGCGATTCTTCTATTCAACACCTCAATCCAAGTATTAGGAGACCCGAAATTGAGGCACAACAATTCGAGTTGAAGCCAGTAATGTTCCAAATGTTGCAAAATATGGGTCAATTTAGTGGGATTCCTATTGAAGATCCACATCTTCATCTTCGGCTATTCATGGAAGTGAATGACTCATTTAAACTAGTTGGGGTGACTGAGGACGCCTTGAGACTGAGATTATTTTCATACTCCTTAAGAGATAAAGCACGAGTGTGGTTGAATTCCCTACTGTCTGGTTCCACAACTATATTGTAAGAGTTGGTTGAACGTTTCTTAATGAAATATTTCCCTCCATCTTTAATCGCCAAAATCTGAAATGAAATCACTTTATTTCAGCAACTTGATGAAGAATCTTTATATGAGGCATGGGAGCGGTTCAAGGAGTTATTACAAAAGTGCCCTTATCACTGTATTCCTTGCTATATTCAAATAGAGACTTTCTATATTGGTCTCAATATTCATACTAGAATAATGGTGGATATTTCGGCAAATGGAGCCCTTCTTTCTAAGTCTTATAATGATGCTTACGAGATTATTGAAAGAATTACCAGTAATAACTATCAGTGGCCAACCAACCGAGCAGCTTCAGAAAGACGAGCAGTAGGAGTACATGAAGCAGACACACTTGCTTCTTTGGCAGCCCAGGTATCTCTATGTCTTCTATGCTTAAGAACATAATTGTTAATGGTTTCAATAGTAATCTGTCAGGTCAGCAGCCGAACCAGTTTGAGAATATTTCTTGTGAATACTATGGAGATGGCCATTTCTTTGAAAATTGCCCATCGAATCAAGAGTCAAATTATTTCATGGGAAATCAGAATTGGAATGGTCAAATTATTTCATGGGAAATTAGAATTGGGATGGTCCGCAATCAAATTTTTACAACTCTTCATGGCAGAATTATCCAATTTCTGCATAGAGTAATCAATGGGCGGACCATAGCGACTCTGTTATGCCATTTCGACCAAATTATCCATTGGGATATTTTCAACAAGTGCAACAACTCCCACCAACTGAATCTTCAAGTGATCTTAAGAATCTGCTAATGGCATACATAGCGAAAAATGATACCACTTTAAGAAATCTGAAGAATCAAATGGATCAGCTAACTAATGAACTTCGAAATAAACCCTAAGGTATTTGGCCAAGCGACATAGATAATCCAAAAATTTTGGGCAAAGAACATTGCAAAGCAGTCTCTTTGCCAAGTAGAAAGACATTGGAGCCCAAGGTGGTTGAAGTTCAAGATGAGTCTGTTGTAGCTCAAGACAAAGAGGAAGTTCAACCAAGTGTTGAAACTCGTGTATTACAGAAGTCAAATTTAGTGATCCTTGATGAGGTAAACTCTAAACCAGTTAGTTCTGATTATCTAACACCCTTGCCAGATGCAGAAAAATTTCTATAGAAGAGTTGCCCGGTTAAAGCTAAGATTCCACCATTGCCATATCCTCAACGATTCCAAAAGCAGCAACGAGATACTCAGTTGAAAGAAATTTTTGATGACAAGGTGACTTTTAATGAATTCGATGCTGCGAAATCCCCGGATGTCGTTGAAGACTGTTCTGCTATTTCCAAGATAGAATCACTGGCTTATACAGAGCTAGAGCTCAATTTTGT
This sequence comes from Gossypium anomalum, assembly GCA_025698475.1. Classification (NCBI taxonomy): domain Eukaryota; kingdom Viridiplantae; phylum Streptophyta; class Magnoliopsida; order Malvales; family Malvaceae; genus Gossypium; species Gossypium anomalum. The sequence goes on from CM046963.1 coordinate 51,724,092, forward strand.
AGATGATCCGTTAGAATGTATTCTGCTAGCGGATTCACCAAGTGATGATGAAGACGAGAAATGTTTGGCTTTTTTAGAGGCTAAAACGAAGGGAGTCACTCAGGAAGTTCCACTGGAATCATTAGAGTTAATATCTCGGGAGTACACACAACCAAAAGTGTTGATTGAAGAGCCAGTTGAATTGGAACTGAAGACTGTGCCTCTTCATTTGAAATATGATTATTTGGCTTTCTCTCCATTTTTACCTATCATGATTTCAGTTGAGTTCACTAAGAATGAAGAAGAAGAGTCATTTGTTGTTTTGGAAAAGCACAAAAAGGGTGTCAGATGGATTATTGCAGATATTCAAGTCACAGGTTTAATGATTTGTCGGAATTATAGAAGTTAAACAAGGCTACCAGGAAGGATCATTCTAGGTTTTCTTTCCCTAATAAGATGTTGGACAGATTTGATGGAAAAAAATATGATTTCTTCCTAGATGGTTATTATAACAACCCATTTTTCAGTGAAATCGAAACAATGGTTTCGGGACCACAAATCTGACCCAAAAATATGATTTATTTTTATTTCATTATATGGTCCGTAATATGGTAGATATGTCGTGTGAAAATTTTGATATGAAAATTTTATCGATTTAGTGCTAAATTACGAGAAGGACTAAATCGCATAAAATGCGAAAGTTGAATTCTAGTAGCTATAAGGATCAAATAGCTACGGAATTCAAAACTTAAGGTCCTTATATGGTAATTAGACCATTTAGAAAATTATGTAGATTTTCTTGGTAACTCATACATGGAATTATAGAAAAAGGGCAAGGACTAAATTGAAAATACCAAAATACTTAATTATTTAAAAGATGAAAAGAAATATATCATCTTATTTTCATCATCTTCAACCTAAAATTTTATGGAAACCCTAGGAGAGAGAGGGGAAACTTTCAAGGCTTAATTGGGTAAGTTCGTTTGTCCCTTTTTAGTAATTTTGGTATTTTTGAAACCAGGATACTTAATCTCTCTATTTGAGAGATTAATTTGAAAAGTTATCAAGGTATGAAAATGGGTCATGGATGTATTATGCTGGAAATTAGAAATTTAGTAGAAAATGAAAAATTATTGATAAATAAACAAATTTTACAAAGTGATTTTTGATGAAAACATGATCTAGGGACTAAAATGAAAAGTTATAAAATTTGATGAAAAATTCTAAAATTTTATGAATACATGTGCTGGAAAATTTGTAATGGGGCTTTGATAAGGCTCGGAATAGGGAGTAATTTGCACAAGTTTCATTTTTCAAGCCTAGGGACAAAATTATAATTTATGAAAAAGTTAAAGGCAAAATGGTAATTTTGCCTAGAACGTAAATTGAGTCCATTTAAATATGAAATGTGTGAAATTGATGGTTAAATTCATTTATATAGATCCGAACAACACTAATTCGAGGTTAGATCGAGGAAAAGAAAATATTTCGGATAAGTAGACTTTTACGTGAACAAGTGTCAAGGTAAGTTCGTGTAACTTAATCCGGCATGTAAATATGTTTAATTGAATGTTGTGTTCTATGGAATGTGATTTATATTGATGTACATTACTTGAATGTTATAATGAGAAACTTAATCCATGCTTGAAAATGGTGAAAAAGGGTTGAGTCCCGATTGAATGTTGAATTCTGATGAATATATGCGCTTTCCCGAAACTAATAAGGTCCTGCATTTGTTGCGAATGAGATTTAGCTCGGACGAGTAATCTCATTTACCTTGTTATAGAAAGGATTTAGCCTGGATGGGTAATCCTGATATAATATCTCTCGATTATACATTATGATTAGGATTTAGCCTAGACTAGCAATCCTAATCAAGCTCCTCTGAGCTTACATTATATAAGAGATTTAGCCTAGACTGGTAATCCTGTTATATGTTATGTGGCTCAAAAGAATGTTTCTTGGTTAAGTGCCCTAATAGGTACCCTTGAATAAGGAATTGATAGATTATTGAATCGTACACTTTGAGTGTACTACTTAAGCATCCATCGAAATTCAATGATTCAACGGATATAAAACTCTTGACATGGCATAATAATCTTGATATGATATGATAATGACTTGAAAGAATATTGTTTGATGAGCTCATCTATGTTACTTGATCGATATGAATATTTTGGTAACTAACATGTTGGATGGAATGTATGGGATTAGGCAATTTAGCCAAATGGATGGAAACATAACATTGTATGCCTAGATTTTAATAAACAAGATTGGTAAGTTTAGTTTCCGATTTATGAACTTAGTAAGCATGTAATGCTTACTCCGTTTTATTTTTCCCGTATTTTATAGTGCTCGGAAGCTCGTGAAGATTGGAAGATCATTGGAGCATCGTCACACTATCAACTAGCATTTTGGGTATATTTAGTGAAATTATTTTAGGTATAATGACATGTATAGGACAACTTGGCCAATAGTGGCTTGAAATGTTATTTTGTAACTTAGCCATTAGAATGGCTAGTAATGGTTCATTTTGGTATGACTAAGTAGATTATTATGTTATACATAAACACATGTGTTATGTCATGAATATGTGACTAATGTTGTGGATGCCTAAGTTAATCCAAGGTATGTTTATAAACATTTGTTCTTGCAATGATATGTCATGTTAATGATGAAATTTCCTATTTTGAATGCTTGGAATGGTTGGTATTGGTTGTGTGTTTCAAGTGCAGGTCTTGGGTGAAATTTTGGGTGAGAAATAAAGCTAGAAATGACTTCATTTTGTCCACACGAGCAGACACACACAAGCATGTGTCTAGACCGTGTGTGACACACGGCCTAGTAACATGGCATGTGGTTAGGCCGTGTGTCCCCTGCACCTTAATTTTGAGAAACAGAATGCTCAGAATTGAGCACACGGGCAGAGACACGGGCGTGTGTCTCAGCCGTGTGTACCACACAGCCTAGAACACGGGCGTGTGTCTTGGCCATGTGAAACCTGCACCTAATTTTGAATTGAATTAATTAACCACACGGCCTAGCACACGGGCGTGTGGCATGGCTGTGTGGGCAAGTCAGAGAGGTACACGGGGTCGAACACGGCCTCCAACACGAGTGTGTCCCTTGGACCACACGGGTGTGTGAGCCCTGCACCTTGGAAAAATTTTAAAAAGGCCCAAAAAATTCTTAGAGGTTTCGATTAAGTCTCGACTCAATTTTAATGCTCGTATTGGGCCTCGAGGGCCCGATTAAAGGACGTTATGAATGATCTTGGTAAATAAATAGTAATTTACATAGATTAATTGAAAATTATTTTGAATGTTTTAGTAATGTTCTGAAACCCTGTTTCGACGATGGATACGGGTTAAAAGTGTTATATTTAGTTGTATCAGAGCCAAGTTTAGCCAATTCTCAGATTTGACGTAGCAAACACGAGTTTAGCTATACATGCCATTATATAAATTGTGATTGTGTGATGACTCTTGATCATTTTAAATTTTTTTTTCATATAGTAATGTCATCCAACCGAGTTAGAGATGAATCCGAAGAAGCTGAGAGCAGTGCTTTAGCTTCAGTTTAAAGAGTTGCATCTGCGTATGGTAGTGAAAGGCCCATGCCTGAGGGCCGAAATGAGGAGGCAAAGCAGGCCTTCTTTCAAATGATAACTGAATGGTTTACCTAGTACTTGAGAACAAACCCTGCTGTACAATGACCTCCCTTACCTGCTCCCCAACCGATGCCTGAGGTACCACAGGGTGCCGAACCTGTTAGAATTGGTAAGCCTTCGATAGATAAAATTCGCAACCATGGGGCAGAAGAATTTAGAGCTACTGTAGATGATGATTCGAAAAGGGTTGAGTTTTGGCTAAAGAATACTATCTGGGTTTTTGATGAATTGTCTTGTACAACTATTGAATGTCTAAAATATGTAGTATCCCTACTAAAAGATACAACTTATCATTGGTGGAATACCATAACTTCAATGGTACTGAGAGAGAATGTTATATGGGAATTCTTTCAAGCTGAATTCAGGAAGAAGTATGTGAATCAGAGATTTATGGATCAGAAAAAGAAAGAATTTTTAGAGCTCAAACAAGGAAACATGACCGTATCCGAATAAGAACGAAAATTTTTTGACTGAGTAAGTATGCCAGAGAATGGGTTTTAACTGAGGCTAAAATGTGTAAATGCTTTGAAGAAGGCCTAAATGAAGATATTAAGTTATTGATTGTGATTCTCAAAATAAGGGAATTTGTCACGCTAGCCGACCCAGCACACAAAGCTGAAGAACTGAGTAAATAAAAGAAACAAGCTGAAAGAGAGACTCGGATTTCTAAAAAAAGAACTATGAGTAAAACACAATCATTTGCTTCTAAGAAATTAAAAAAGTATTATGATCGTGTGACTACCTCGACAGGATACCCTGGAAGAGAGTTGGGCTCTCAGCATTCTAACCCGAGGTCTTCATCTCCATCTGTTGTAATGCTCGAAAGTTTGTATACTTGATTTTGTAACTTTGTAACACGAATACTTGTCTGCCTCATTGGTTAAGAGTTCTTAATGTGTCTAAGAGGTCCTAAGTTCAAGCCAAGTCTTTAGAAAATTTTGGCTTTTTAATGAATAAAGTTTTACTCTTGCTCAGTAGGCTTAAGTTTGATTGTTAGTAAGTTTACATCAGAATGGACCTGCTGGTCTAGTGGTTAAGTAGAGTGTAAAGGTTATTGGTTTCTGGAGTTCGAATCCCTGCGTGAGCAAGGGATTTATTTTTGCTACTAGTGCCGTGTAGGAGTTTGAGTTTTAGTAAGATAATGAGTGGTGGAGTAGTGGAGAGAATCAGGGGTTATCTGGTTAGTTTTTCAGTTTTCCAAAAAAAATCATTCTCTTCCACTGACGTTTTTCTTCTATTTTCCCTTTCCAAAATTATAGTTTCCCATACTTTTGTTTTTTCTTGCTGTTGAAAACTCCATTGAATATCCCTCCCTTTACATTTTTCTTTTCTCTTTTAGTAGTCGCTGTTGCTCATCGTGTGGTTCCGCACTTGCATCATTGCAAGAGGATTGCGGTTCTCCGCTTGTGAGGTTGTAATCAATCGATTGGTATGTTAAGGTAAGTGCTAAATGCTCATTCTGGGTTATGGTAAGTTTTGGGTTTCGTTATAATCGAGCTTTAAGTTAGTTTCTGAGCATAAATGTGTTCAATTATAGGTTTAGGATTGCTTAGGAGTGCAAGGGCATCATAAACGATCCAGGTGTGTACCTAAAACGCAAAAAATAGGATTCAGTAAAAAGTCAAAGCTTACTGTCGACGCCACACAGGCATGTGGTCACTCGTATGGTAGGCCGTGTGATGGTACACAGACGTGTGATCGACAAGCCAGGCCGTGCGCGTATGACACGGTCATGTGATGGCTGGGTGAGGCCGTGTGGGCCACACGGGCTTGTGGGCCCTCATGGGTAAACCACACGGCCATGTGGGATTCTAGGCTAGGCCGTATGAACTGCACGACCAAGGCCAATTGGGCCATGTGGGTCGCACGGGCAAACAACACGAGCGTGTGAGCCCATTTTCACTGATTTGTTGCTAAGGTTACACGGGTCACCTGAGACAACTGTGAACCTACTATAGGGTTAGTAAGTTACCTAGACCCCTAATTGAATGAAATGATTGTATGATTGTTGTATGTTATTGAGCATGGTTTTATTTCACCGAATTAATTCTGTATGTACTGTTACCATGACATGGCATGTTATAACTGTATGATGCATTACATGGGGATGGGATAATATATGTGGAAGAAGTGTATTGAAAGGCTTAATGCCTATTATGCTGGCAGTTATGCTGCAAATCACTGATGGCTTTAAGCCGATTATACTGGAAGCTCTATTGCAATTATCCGTTTAATGTCACAACCAGTTCTATTTGTAAGTGTAGAGATGGGTGGGTGATTTAATCCCCACAGTAAGTGCGGGGTTGGACGGAGATGGCGTATAGTGGATGGTCGGGTAGGATTTGCATACTGAATTCTGCATTGATGCATACTGTTACTGTAATGGGCTAAGACCCTACTACTTACTGTACTATGATGGGATAAGGCCCTACTGCATGACTATCATTATACTGATGGGCTATGGCCCAAACTGATACTGTTATTGATACTGAAAAGGGCTTACGCCCAGACTGTGTGCTTTTTATTACTAATTGCTTGACTGTTGTCTGTGGGGATTACACATTGAGTTTTCGCAAACTCACCCCCTTTTGCCTTTACTATACAGGTAATTCCCAAACATAGGCGGGTCAGTGCGGCAGAGGACTTAGTGATGGCTACGCGACCTCTTTTACACTATTTCGTTCTTATTTATGATTTAAGATTTATTAGGGTATTTTACTGTAATTATGGCCTCTTCGATTTTTTGGGGTTTTCAAAAGGAATGCATGTTTTTAACAAAATACCCACGATAATGCAAACTGTTTCAAAAAGCTTCTGCAACGTAAAATGTTTTAAAAACTAACGACTGAATAAAAATCACAAGTTGAGAATTAATAAAAGATAATGATGGGTTCTAAACGGAAAACGGTTTTAGCAATGATACGATTTTCAAACACACTAGCATGTGACACTGCTAGATTCGACCATAACGTGTAAGCTGAGTTTGGGGTGTTACATTTAGTGGTATCAGAGTCAAGTTACAAAACTTGGCTGTGGATTTGGGTTTTAAAAGGAAGAAAACTTGTTTTTAACTAATTTTTGATACTGGAATATTCTAACTAAACGTGTGGTACATTGAGTCTTCAGCGCTGATCCTGTAAGTTCTCTGAAACGACTCCGGTCTAATGGAGATAAGATTTTTAGGGGTATTGCTAGAGTTGCCCCTAACGTGGCTGAGTATTTGATTGAGGCCACAGAGAGGGTCATAGACGATCTTGACTGCACCCCCGTAGAAACTAAAAGGTGCAGTGTCACTGTTGAGAGATGAGGCTTACCAGTGGTGGCTCACGGTTAAGGAGGGCACTCAGCACAATTGACTGACCTGGGAGTTCTTTAAGACCGCCTTCTAGGGGAAATATGTGGGGGCCAGTTACGTAGATGCCCGTAGGAGAGAGTTCCTGAATTTGACCCAGGGTGATAGATTAGTGGCCGAGTGTGAGGTCGAATTCTTGCGACTAAGCTGCTATGCGCGAGGTACGGTGGCGAATGAGTACAAGCGATGTGTTCGCTTCGAAGATGGCTTTAGGGATAATCTGAGGGTTCTGATAGCTCCACAGAAAGAGCGAGATTTCTCTACGTTGGTTGATAAGGCGAAGATCACCGGAGAGGCTAAGCGTGCTGAGCCCCAGAACTTTGAGAAAGAGAGAGGTAGGAACAAGAAGGATTCGAAGCCCTCAAGTTTCGTTCAGAGGCCTAAGAAAAAGGCCAAGGTTGATGGGTCAATCAGAGTTGGGGCCTCCAATACTGCTACTAGACAACCACCGTGTATTGACTGTGGTAGACGCCATCTGGGCGAGTGTTGGAAAAGAACTAGGGCATCTTTAAGGTGCGGTTCATTGGAACATCGTATCAGAGAGTGTCCATGGAGACCCGATCAGATGCGAGCTCCAGGTTTAGGTACTAAACAGTTGCCAAGGGGTGTTCAGCAGCCACTGAAAGGCCGCAGTCAGGCTCAAAGTGGTAACGGGTTGGGCTGTGGGTAGAGAGCACCAGGCAGAGGTGCTAATTAGACTGATTTATACTGCTCGTCACCGAGAGGAGGGAGATGCTCTAGACGTCATCATGTGTGTATTATTTATTCATAATGTACCTTATACTGCATTGATAAATATAGGACCCGCTCATTCCTATGTTGCCTGCTCTGTTACTGAAAACTTGGGGATTCTGGTTGAGAGTACTTCAAGTGAAATTACTGTATTAAGTCCATTGGGGCAGTCTGTCTAGGTTAATAAGTTATTTAGAGACGTCCCTTTAGAGGTACAAGGGGATATCTTTCTAGCTGATCTTATGGAACTTCCTTTTGGAGAATTTAATCTGATACTGGGCATGGATTGGTTGGTTAAACATTGAGTGAGTCTAGATTATACCACTAAAAGGGTTGTACTGAGAACTGAGGAGGACAGCAAGGTAGTCGTAATTAGGGAATGTCGAAATTACTTGGCAAATGTGATTTCTGCATTGAGGGGAGAAAAGTTGGTTCGTAAATGATGTGAGGCATTTCTGGCTTACATCAGTTTTTAAAATTCTGGGGATTCTTCTGTTAAGGATATCAGAACGGTAAAGGACTTTCCAGATGTATTCCCTGAAGAGCTACCTGGGTTACCTTTGAACTGTGAAGTAGAGTTTAGGATTGAGCTCCTCCCTGATACAGCTCCGGTGTCCATTGCTCCCTATCGAATGGCACCGAAGGAGCTTGTGGAGCTTAAGGCTCAAATTCAGGAGCTACTGGATTGTGGGATCATCCGCCCTAGTGTGTCTCCATAGAGAGCACTAGTTCTGTTTGTGAAAAAGAAGGATGTATCCATGCGTATGTGCATCGATTACCGGTAACTGAACAAACCGACCATTAAGAATAAGTACCCCCTACCGAGGATAGAAGATTTATTCGACCAATTTTGAGGAGCTTCAGTTTTCTCTAAGATCGACCTCTGATCTGGGTACCATCAATTGGGGGTCAAAGAGGTTGACGTGCATAAGACGACATTTAGACTCGCTATGGTCATTACGAGTTCCTAGTAATGCCATTTGGACTGACAAATGTGCTAGCAACTTTTATGGATTTGATGAACCGAGTGTTCCAGCCCTATCTGGACCGGTTCGTAGGAGTGTTTATTGATGACATTCTGGTATATTCGAGGACTGAGGATGATCACGATGAACATCTCTGAGTGGTTCTGCAGATTTTGAGGGAGAAACAACTGTACGCCAAGTTCAGTAAATGTGAGTTTTAGTTACGAGAATGATAAACCGTAATTTATACATATTATTGTCCCATGCTTAATACATTTATGAATGATTTCTCCTTAGATTTGGTGAATTTGATGCTTCTAATCCTTTAATTTCATATCTTATACTTAGGTGAGAATAGGAAAATAAAAAGAACGAGAAATAGGCCAAAAATAGAGAAAATGGGCCAACATAGGAAATGAACACGGCCTAGACTTCCCTACACAGGTAGAACACACGTTCGTACCATTCTAACAGAATTGAACACGGCTTAAAACGACCTGACCACAGGCGTGTCTATTTCTCAGTCTTGACCATGGCCTGAAGTAATCGCACACGGGCGTGTCCCTGTTGAGCCCAAGTTGAGTTCTATTCTGAAAAGGGCAATTTGGAAGGTTGGAAAGCATTTTATAGCCTATTTAAAAGACCCTAAAGGAGGAGAGAAAGGGGACGGAGAGTAAGAAGCAGGGAATTACTCGAAGGAAGCTGATTGATCCATCTCAGAAGCCGAATTCATCTCCAAGACTGAAGATCTCCCTTCAATTTCTTTCAAGGGTTTTTGGGTTTTCTTTATGTTTTGTTATTATTCTTCTGAGATGTTTCTTCTATAATTATGAACTAAATCCCCTAAATACCTAAGGGGGATGAAACCTAAAACGGATCTTGTTAATATTTTCTGAACTGTATGATAAATACTTGATTTGTTCTTAATTATGACTTTAACTCTTGTTTGAATATTCCAGGATATTGATTCAAGTATTGATGTGCTTATTCGGAGGATGAATAGTCTCTGTCTAAGAATAGATAATTTATAATTAAGCGGAGTTGCATGCAATCCTAGAGATAGGACGACATAAATATGTCAGAATAGAGTCAAATCTAATAAGGGAATCCATAGATCGAGTTAATACAAAACTAAGGGTTTTAATTAGAAAGAGATTTCAATTAATCAACCTAGGATTAGACGTTATTAGTCTTGAATAGGAACAATAACATAACTTAGGGATTTTTACGGATTAAGTCAAGTGAATAAATCGTCTGGTTCAGAGTCAATTAACAAGAGAAGTCTAGGTGGATTCTTCCTTAGGTGTTGTCTAAAATCAATCAGTTTTCCCAAAAGTATTTCCCAAATTTATTTTCTATGCATTCTTAAATTAGTTAATTAGTTGGATAAAACAACATTCATTATTCTTAGGCTAGATAATAAAAAGAAAGTTAATATTAGTACTTTTAGTTCCTTTGGGTTTGATATCCGGTCTTGCTAAAACTATACTACTGTTCGATAGGTGCTCTTGCCTTAATCGTGATAATAGTTAGTTCAAGTACGATCAATTATAAATTTCAAAACTTATCGTGAGTGACAATCAGAGAAGTAACATTTCTGGGCTATGTGGTTTTTACTGAGGGGATTAGAGTCGATCCCCGTAAGATTGAGGCTAGTTTGGACTGGAAACAGCCGAAGACTGTATCTAAGATTCGTAATTTTCTGGGATTGGATGGGTAATATCAGCAATTTGTGGAGGGCTTTTCACTGATTGCATCACCCTTGACTAAGCTACTATGTAAGGTTATGCCATTTATCTGAACTGATGTGCAGCAAGAGAGCTTTGAAAAGCTTAAGACTGTACTGACTGAGGCCCCTGTCTTGATATAGCCAGAGTCTGGGAAGGAGTTCACTGTCTATAGCGAAGCATCACATGTTGGTTTAGGATGTGTGTTGATGCAAGAGGGTAAGGTAGTAGTGTTGCATCTCGATAGCATAAGACTCATGAGGTGAATTATCCATCGCATGACTTGGAGTTGGCCGCAGTGGTATTCGCACTGAAAATTTAGAGGCATTATCTGTATTGTGAGAAGTGTATTATCTACACTGATCACAAGAGCCTCAAGTACCTCATCACTCAGAAGGAGTTGAATCTTAGGAAGCATAGATGGATTGAGTTGCTTAAGGACTATGACTGTTTGATTGAATACAACCCTGGTGAAGCCAATATGGTGGCCGACGCACTGAGCCGTAAAGCTATGACTGATCTGAAGGCGATGTTTGCTCGTCTCAGTTTATTTGATAACAGTAGTTTGTTGGCTAAACTTCAGGTTAAACCTACTTGGATAGAGTAGATTAAAGGTAAAAAGTTGGAGGATAAGTCGTTAGGTCTTTGCTTCCGACAGATTGAAAGCGGTAACACTTTACATTTTAGACTGAATAGCAAAGGGGTACTTTGTTTCTGTGAAAGGGTCTGTGTACTAAATGATACTGAATTGAGGCAGTCTATACTGTGAAAGGCACATAATAGCCCTTAAGCTATGCATCCTAGTAGAAATAAGATGTACCATGACCTTCGTGAGTCATATTGGTGGCCAGGTCCTAAGCATGAGGTTACTGATTTCATGAGTAAATGTCTGACATGCCAACAAGTTAAGGCTGAGCATCAGCTACCTTCGGGTTTATTGCAACCAGTTAAGATTCGGCTTTGGAAGTGGGACAGAGTGACTATGGACTTAGTGGGTTCTCTTAACGCCTACTAAGAATGATTTAGTGTAGGTCATTGTGTATCGATTGACTAAATTCACCCATTTCATACTAGTTCGTACTGACTATTCGCTGTAGAAGCTGGCTAAATTGTATGTATCTGAAATAGTGAGACTGCATGGGGTACCGGTTTCGATCATCTCTGATAGGGATCCCCGCTTCACGTCTCAGTTCTGGAAGAAGCTACATGAAGCTCTGGGTACTAGATTGTACTTCAGTACTGCGTTCCATCCTCAGACGGATGGTCAGTCAGAGAGGGTGATTCAGATACTGGAGGATATGTTAAGGAGTTGTGTGGTTGACTTCCGAGGCAGTTGGGAGTTGTATTTACCATTGGCAGAGTTTACTTATAACAACAGCTGTTAATCTAGCATTCAGATGGCATTATATGGTTGTAGGTGTGGTACACCTTATGTTGGACTAAGTTGGGCGAGCGACAAGTTCTGGGCCCTGAATTGGTTTCTGCTACCGAGGATAAAGTTAGACTGATTCAGGACCGACTAAAAGTGGCATCTAATAGGCATAAGTCCTATGCAGACCTGAAGTGGCGTAATATTGAGTATTATATGGGAGACTCCGTTTTCCTTAAGGTCTGGCCATGGAAGAAGGTACTGAGATTTGGTCACAAGGGCAAGTTGAGCCCTAGATTTATTGGACCCTATCGCATACTAAAATGAGTGGGACCGGTTGCTTACCAATTAGAGCTACCTCCAGAGTTGGATAGGATCCACGACGCTTTCCATGTCTCGATGTTGAGACGCTACCGCTCTGATCCCACGCATATCATTCCAGTGGAGGAGATTGAGGTTAGGCTAGATCTAACTTCTGAGGAGAAGCTGATTCAGATATCGGATTGCGATGTAAAGATTCTGAGGAGAAAATCCATCCCACTGGTTAAGGATCTTTGGCGTAATCATAGCACTAAGGAGGCTACGTTGGAGCCTGAGGATGCAATGCGTCAGCAATATCTTCATTTGTTATGATTAGATAAATTTCGAGGCTGAAATCTTCTTTGAGGGGGGTAGAGTTGTAACGCCCCAAAGTTTGTATACTTGATTTTGTAACTTTGTAACACGGATACCTGTCTGCCTCATTGGTTAAGAGTTCTGGGTGTGTTTGAGAGGTCCTAAGTTCAAGCCAAGTCTTTGGAAAATTTTGGCTTTTTAATGAATAAAGTTTTACTCTTGCCCAGTAGGCTTAAGTTTGATTGTTGGTAAGTTTACATCAGAATGAGCCTACTGGTCCGGTGGTTAAGTGGAGTGTAAAGGTTATTGGTGGTCTAGAGTTCGAATCCCTGCGCGAGCAAGGGATTTATTTTTGCTGCTAGTGCCGTGTAGGAGTTTTTGTTTTAGTAAAATGCTTAGTGGTGGAGTAGTGGAGAGAATCAGGGGTTATCTGGTTAGTTTTTTAATTTTCTAAAAAAAATAATTCTCTTCCACTGACATTTTTCTTCTGTTTTCCCTTTCCAAAATTTTGGTTTCCCATACTTTTGCTTCTTCTTGCTGCCGAAAACTCCATTTAATATCCCTCCCTTTACATTTTTCTTTTCTCTTTCAATAGTCACTGTTGTTCATCGTTTGGTCGCACACTTGCATCATTGCAAGAGGTTGAGGTTCTCCTCTCGTGGGGTCGTAATCAATTGATTGGTGTGTTGAGGTAAGTGCCAAACGCTCATTCTGGGTTATAGTAATTTTGAGTTTCGTTATAATCGAGCTTTAGGTCAGTTTCTTAACGTAAATGTGTTCAATTATAGGTTCGAGATTGCTTAGGAGTGCAAGTTGTCGACGCCACATAGACGTGTGGTCGCCCATCTGACGGTACACGAGCGTGTGATCAATGAGCCAGGCCGTACACGCATGACACGGTCATGTGATGGCTGGGCGAGGTCGTGTGTGACACACGGGCTCTGCCGATTGGGTTGTGTGGGCCATACGAGCATAGGGCCCCTCATGGGTAAACCACACGGGTGTGTGGAATTCTGGGCCAGGCCGTGTGAACCATATGGCCAAGGCCAAATTGGATTGTGTGGGCCCAAATGGGCAAACAACACGGGCGTGTGAGCCCATTTTCATTGATTTGTTGCTAAGGTTGCACGGGTCGCCCGAGACGACTGTGAACCTACTGTAGGGTCGGTAAGTTACTTAGACCCCTAATTGAATGAAATGATTGTATGGCTTTTGTATGTTATTGAGCATGGTTTTAGTTCACTGAATTAATACTGTATGTACTGCTACCATGACATGGCATGTTATAACTGTATGATGCATTGCATGGGGATGGTATGATATATGTGGAGGAAGTGTACTAAAAAGCTTGATGCCTGTTATACTGGCGGCTCTACTGCAAATCACTGATGGTTTTAAGCCAATTATACTGGCAGCTCTACTGGAATTATTCGTTTAGTGCTACAACCGGTGCTATTTGTAAGTGTAGGGATGGGTGGGTGATTTAATCCCCACAGTAAGTACAGGGTTGGACGAAGATGGTGTATAGCAGATGGTCGGGTGGGATTTACTTACTAAATTCTGCATTGATGCATACTGTTACTGTAATGCACTAAGGCCCTACTGCTTACTGTACTGTGATGGGCTAAGGCCCTACTGCTTACTGTACTGTGATGGGCTAAGGCCCTACTGCATGACTGTCATTGTACTGATGGGCTATGGCCCAAACCGACATCTTTATTCTTGAAATCTGAAAAAGGCTTAGAGCCCGGTGTGTGTTTCGATTCATCGATTGCTTGATCGTTGTATGCGTGGGGATTACACACTGGGTTTTTGCAAACTCACCCCCTTTTGTCTTTACGGTACAGGTAATCGCCAGACATAGGCGGGTCAGTGCTGCGGAGGACTCAGCGGTGGTCACACGACCTCTTTTACACTATTTCGTTCTTATTTATGATTTAAGACTTATTTGGGTATTTTTGTAACACCCTTTACACGCATTCCACACCGAAACAGTGTACGAGGTATTACCAGAACATAACACATACCATTAAATAAAATCGAGACAAAAATATGGCATCCAATTGGATCATGAAACATTATAACACATGTCTTTAACAATATTAGCCAACTTCAATGGCTTTATACAAAATAGTCGATCACATACTGAAGCCAATATTTTAAGCCTAGGCAATTATGACACGTAACAAAATAGCTAGGCCTACTATACATGCCATAATTCAAAATGTTTAGCTCAAATACCAAAAGTATTGATAGTGCGGACAAATCTTCAACGATCTCTAACTCCCGTGCTAGCTGGATGACACTATAAAACAAAAGAGAGAAAAGAAAGTAAGCTTATTGCTTAGTAAGTAAGTATATAAATAATAAATAAGGAATCTAATATGTTTGCATAGTAACTCAATCATATTTGTTTTTAATTTCACTATTTACTCCAATTTGATCAAGCTGTCCCTCCTGCGTCATGTTCACTGAATAAATCATAACTTGAGTTACGAAACTCAAAATCCAATTCCGTAAATTTTCCTTTAATCTAGACTCATATATCTACATACTAATTTTTTTTCTAGAATTTTTGGTCTATCCAATTAGTACAGTTTATTAGTTAAAATCTCCCCTGTTTTAGGGTTCAGCCACACTGACCCCTGTATATTACGATTTAGACATCTCTCTGTACAGGGTCTCAATTACTATGCCGTTTGTTTCTTATAAAACTAGACTAAATAAGGATTTCATACATGTAAGGTAAAACTCCTAATTGTTTCTTTACAATTTATGGTGAATTTTTAAAGTCAGAACAGGGGATCATGTAGTCATTCTAAATAGGTTTCACAAAAATATATATTTCTCAAAATATAAGATTCCTTTACTTGCTTTGTTTCTTTTATATGAAAATATACTCATTAAGATTTAAATTCATATCTCATTCAGTCTTTAATTAAATTCCCACTATTTTTGGTGATTTTTCAAGTTCACATCACTGCGACTGTCCAAACTATTTTATTATAAATTTTTTGATCTTTCTCACTTTGGTTGCATTCATTGCCTATCCTTAACAATTTTTCCAGCTTCCCGTTACATATCGAACTTATTACTCATACGTTACACATGTATATCCTTACACTTATTATTACAAGATCATACATAATTTCATTTAGTCGATTTTCCAGTTGAACACTTCGGATCGAATCCTCGATACTTGGTGGTTTCAGCATGTAGTTCCACCCATCACATAGTTTGGCTCTCTTGTACACATGGTGAACATGAACACTCAGTACCACCCATGTGAACTAGCCACTTAATCTTATAGCTCTCTTGTCTACATGGTGTCTTCACCTGGAACCACACATGCGACCTAGCTACAACATAGTATCTCGTAGCTCTCTTGTCTACATAATGTGCGCTCAGCACCATACATGTGACCTAGCTACCATATACTATCCCGTAGCTCTCTTGCCTATATGATGTGCACTCAGCACCATACATGTGACCTAGCTACATACCATCTATATCTTTCGATTCTGAAGGTTCAACCAAGAAGTATTTCACTTTCTAATACTTACTTTCATTCTTCCAACAATCGATTATGATTGAAAATCAGCTACATTATATAAAATATGCTGGAATATACAAAAATAAATAAATATAATGTATTATTTATATACAAACTTACCTCGGTGCAAAATATGGAAATTTTGTAATTTAGTCCGAAATCTTTTCCTTCCCCCGTTCGAAGTTGATTCCACGCCTTTCTTGATCTAGAGCAACACATTTAGCTCATTTAATACTCATACTATCTATTTCAATCCAAAAATCACATTATGAAAAAATTACGTTTTTACCCGTAACTTTTACAAAATTATGATTTTGTCCCTATGCTCGAAAATTTAATTGCAGCCCTTATTCTTATGTTTTATGACATGCTGAGCATTTTTCTCTTCTATGACAACATCAAATTCTCACTCTAACATGTACTTATGAACATTAGGTATTTTTATCGATTATGCCGTTTTGCTCGTTTTCGCTAAAAATCGCTTAGAAAAGATCGTTCTCCTAAGTTCAAACATTCATATTCTACCATCAAACATCAAAATACATGTATATCATTCAAGGGTAAAATTTTAAACATAAACCCTAACTCGAACTAATAATAGAAATAGGTAGACCGAGCTACGAGGATTTCAAAAATGTAAAGAACATTAAAAACGGGGCTTGAATGCACTTACTATTGAGCTTGAAAGCTTGGAAAAACCCTAGCTATGGTGTTTAGAAGAGTTTCGGCCAAGCTTGGTGAAGATGATACCAATTTTGGCTTTGTTTTCCCATTTTATTATTTTATTTACCAAATGACTAAATTGCCCTTCATTTAAAAACTATGGTGTTTTATCTTCCTTAGGTATTTTTGTCCAAACTAATATAATGGTCTAATTACTATCCAAAGACCTCTACTTAAAACCCCCATTTCAATTAAATACTTTATGAACTAGAACACACATTTTTCACCTATTTCAATTTAATCCCAAACATCAAATTAAACATCCAGTCATAAAATTTTCAACCTCGGATCCGTGGTTTTGAAACCACTATTCCGTTTTGGCCCTAAATTGGTCTGTTACAACTCTCCCCCCTTTAGGGATTTTTGTCCCTGAAAATCTTACTAGTAAAAAGGTTTGGGTACTGTTTTCTCATGGCTTCCTCCGGTTCCCACGGAGCTTCTTCTACTCCATGTCTTTGCCATAACACTTTCACTAAAGCTATGCTTTTCTTTCTCAACTATTTCCCTTCTCGAGCTAAAATCTTAATCGGTTCCTCATCATAGGTCAAGCCCGATCGAATCTCAATTTCTGTTGGAGAAATCACATGTGAAGGATCAGAACGATAACGTCGCAACATTGATACATGAAACACGTTATGTATTCTTTCTAACTCTGCTGGTAAAGCCAACCGATATGCCACTGTTCCAATCCTTTCAATAATCTCGTATGGCCCAATAAATCACAGACTCAACTTGCCTTTTCGGCCAAATCATAGAATCTTCTGCCATGGTGACACCTTCAAGAACACTTTATCACCCACCTGAAATTCAATCTCTTTTCTTTTTAAATCTGCATATGACTTTTGTCGATCTGAAGCAGGTTTCAAGCAATCACGAATTAATTTTACTTTCTCTTCAGTTTCTTTAATTAGATCAACTCCATGAATCTGTTTCTCACTAAGTTCGGTCCATTATAAAGGAGTTCGACACTTGCGACCATATAAGGCTTCGTATGGTGCCATCTGTATACTCGACTGAAAACTGTTATTGTAGGCAAATTCAACCAAAGGTAGGTATTTCTCCCAATTGCCTTCAAATTCTAAAACACAGCATCTAAGCATATCTTCGAGTACCTGGATTACTCTTTCTGACTGACCATCTGTTTGTGGATGAAACGTAGTACTAAAATTCAATTTTGTACCTAAAGCTTATTGTATCTTTTTTTAGAATCTCGAGGTAAACCTCGGATCTCTATCTGATATGATAGAATAGGTACCCCGTGCAACCTCACAATTTCAGCAATATATAATTCAGCTAATTTATCAAGTGAGTAATCGATACGTACTGGTATAAAGTGAGCCAACTTTGTTAACCTATCAACCACTACCCAGACAACATCCTTCTTTTTAGGAGTCAAAGGCAAACCGGTTGTAAAATCCATGGTAATCCTATCCCATTTCCACTCAGGTACCATCACCGATTGGAGTAATCCTGAAGGCACTTGATGCTCAACTTTTACTTGTTGACAGATCAAACACTTAGTTACAAATTTCAAAATGTCCCTTTTCATGCCTGACCACCAATATAACTTCTTTAAATCATTATACATTTTGGTGCTACCAGGGTGAACTGTCAAACAGCTACTGTGCGCCTCATGTAATATTTTATGAATTAATTCATCATTTTTCGGTACACATATCCTGTCTCAAAACATCAAACAGTCATCTGGTCCAACTCGAAAATCTGAGTCGTAACCCGATTCGCACTGGGTTCTCTTGGTTCGCAACTCACTATCGTTCTTTTGAGCATCATAAATTAGCTAGAGAAATAACAGTTTAGCCCTCATCTCTGCCAAGATTGACCCATCATTAGACAATGCTAACCTCGTATTCATGGCTCTTAAAGTAAAAAGAGATTTCCTGCTCAAGGCATCAGCAACTACATTCGCCTTCCCTTGATGATAATCAATCGCTAGCTCATAATCTTTCAATAATTCAAGCCATCTCCGCTGTCGCAGATTCAAATCCTTTTGATTCATCAAGTATTTTAAACTTTTGTGATCAGTAAAAATTTGACATTTTTCACCATACAAATAATGACGCCAGATCTTCAAGGCAAATACAATAGCGACCAATTCCAAATCATGCGTAGGATAGTTCTTCTCATGCGGTTTTAACTGTCTTGAGGCATAAGCTACCACTTTAACCTCTTGCATCAGCACACATCCAAGGCCTGTCAATGATGCATCACTATAAATTACAAACTCCTTCCCTAGCTCGGGCTGTACTAAAATCAGTGCTTCAGTCAATCGTGCTTTTAGTTCTTCAAAACTCTGCTAACATTTATTATTCCATTCAAACTTAACATTCTTTTGCAGCAACTTAGTCATAGGAGAGGCAATCATCGAAAATCCCTCGAAAAAATGTCTATAATACCCGGCCAAGCCTAAAAAGCTTCTAACCTCGGATACATTCTTTGGCAGTTTCCAATCAACGATTGCGGAAATTTTGCTCGAATCCACCCGAATACTATCACCTGAGACTATATGTCCCAAAAATCTGACTTCATGAAGCCAAAACTCACTTTTTCTAAACTTAGGAAATAGTTTCTTTTCTCTCAAGATCTGCAATATGGTTCACAAGTGTTCGGCGTGCTCAGACTCATCTCGAGAATAGATTAGGATGTCATCTATGAACACTACCACAAACTTATCCAAATATGGTCAAAAAATTTAGTTAATCAAGTCCATGAATATAGCTGGAGCATTTGTTAAGCCAAAAGGCATCACAAGGAACTCATGATGTCCATACTTTATCTTAAAGACAGTTTTTGGCACATCTGACTCCTTAACTTTCAACTAGTAGTAACTGGACCTCAAATCGATCTTTGAAAACACTATTTCCCCCTTCAACTGATCGAATAAATCGTCAATCCTCGGTAACAGGTACTTGTTCTTTATAGTCACCTTATTGAGCTGATGGTAATCAATGTAAAGCCTCATTAAGCCATCTTTCTTCTTTACGAACAATACTAGAGCACCCCAAAGAGAGAAACTCGGTCTCACAAATCCCTTGTCTGTTAACTCTTGCAACTGAGCCTTCAATTCTCTTAATTCAGTCGAAGCCATTCTATATGGAGCAATCGAGATCGGTACAGTCCCCAGCAACAAATCAATGGCAAACTCTATCTCTTTGCTCAGAGGCAACCCAGGCAATTCCTCTGGAAATACATCTAGAAATTCACAGACTATCGACACTGATTCAAGCTTCAATTCAGAATTTCAGTATTCAATACATAGGCAAGATAAGCTTCGCACCCTGTCCTCATGTATTTCTGTGCAGACATGCACGAAATCACCATAGGCAATTTATTTGATTCATCTGTTTCAACCCACAGAATTTCACCGTTTTCACATTTCAACTCTAATGTTTTCTGTTTACAATTTACCTTGGCATCATACAATGTCAACCAGTCCATTCCCAAGATAACATCAAACTCATAAAATGGTAACAGCATCAAATTAGCCGAAAAACAGTGACCTTGAATCATTAATGGACAATTCTTGCAAACCTTATCAACTAGCACATATTGGCCTAAGGGGTTCGACACTTTAATCGTATATTCAGTAAACTAATAGGCAACTTCTTATTAGACACTAAATTCACACAAATATAGGAATGAGTAGACTCGGGATCAATCAATGCAACAACAATAGTATCATAAAGAAAAAATGTACCAGTAATCACATCGGGAGATAATGCATCCTCTTGGGCACGTATGGTATAAGCTCTAACAGGTGCTCTAGCTTCTGATCTCGCTGCTAAATTTTTCATCACAGTTTTACTGCTAGCTCCACTTCCAGTATTTCTTGGGGGTCTACCTCTGCTGTGATAGTACTCTGTCTAGCGCTCTGAAATTTTTCTTCTTTAACTTTCTCTGGACAGTCTCTGATAAAATGCTGGCGAGAACCACACTAAAACAAGCTCGCTCGTTTCCCCAGCACTCACCAAAATGTTGCCTGCCACATTGCTGACATTCGGGTTTTCTAGACCGCACATTACCCACACTTGCCACTGAAGTAGCTTGAGCTTTAGACCCCGAATATGCCTCACCACGATCTCGGTGTGAATCTCCAGCTGAAACTGTAATTCGAGGGTTTGTCTCTTTGGACCTTTTTGACTGAGATTGAAATAACTTGCTTATCGGCCTCTTTCTGGCATCTCGGGCCTCAATAGCAGCTTTTCTTCTTTCTTTATTCAATTCTTCAGCTTTAAGAGCTCGGTCAACCAATACTACAAATTCTTTCAGGTCCAGAATTCCCATAAGCACTTTAATGTCCTCATTAAGCCCATCCTCAAATCTTTTGCACATAATAGCCTCGGTGGACACACATTCCTGGGCATACTTGCTGAGTCTTACGAATTCACGTTCGTACTCTACCACAGACATCTTGCCCTACTTCAATTCAAGGAACTCCTTTCGTTTTTGATCAATAAATTGCTGACTTATGTATTTCTTTCTGAATTCTTCCTGGAAGAAATCCCAAGTAACCCTTTCTTTTGGCACCACTGCTACCAAAGTCTTCCACCAATGGTAAGCCGAATCTCTCAAACTTGATACAGCACACTTTAAGCACTCCTCGGGTGTACATGAGAGCTCATCAAATACACGGGTAGAATTTTTAAGCCAAAACTCTGCCTTTTCGGGATCATCATTGATCTTTGCTCTAAACTCTTCGGCCCCTTGTTTTTGAATCTTGTCGACCGAAGGCTTGTTCATTCTTACCAAATCTATGCCTGGGGCAGCTACAGGAACCGTCTGGGGTATGGGAGGGGTTGGAGGAGGTTGAGCATTTGGGTTTGCTCGAATAAACTCAGTATACCAATTGTTCATCATTTGGAGAAAGGCATCCCGAGCCTCATCTCCCTGTCTCAATGTCTCAGGTCTACTTTCTACAGGTGCGGTCCCTTGTGCGGGAGCTGACGTATTACTAGCAGCATCATCAACCGCAGTTCCGTCGGGATCCATTACTATATTAAAACAAAACACAGTTTAGAATAATCAGGAGTCACCACACTATCATAATATATTTATGGCATATATAGCTAGACTTTTACAGACACTATATTAGTCCGAGAACTGACTAAACCATGGCTCTGATACCACTAAATGTAACACCCCTTACACGTATTCCACACCAAAACAGTGTACGAGGTATTACCAGAACATAACACATACCATTAAGTAAAATCGAGACAAAAATATGGCATCCAATTGGATCATGAAACATTATAACATATGTCTTTAACAATATTAGCCAACTTTAATGGCTTTACACAAAATAGTCGATCACATACTGAAGCCAATATTTTAAGCCTAGGCAATTATGACACGTAACAAAATAGCTAAGCCTACTATACATGCCATAATTCAAAATGTTTAGTTCAAATACCAAAAGTATTGACAGTGCGGACAGATCTTCAACGATCTCTAACTCCCGTGCTAGCTGTATGACACTATAAAACAAAAGAGAAAAAGAAAGTAAGCTTATTGCTTAGTAAGTAAGTATATAAATAATAAATAAGGAATCTAATATGCTTACAAAGTAACTCAATCATATTTGTTTTTAATTTCACTATTTAATCCAATTTGATCAAGCTGTCCCTCTTGTGCAATATTCACTGAATAAATCATAGCTCGAGTTATGAAACTCAGAATCCAATTCCATAAATTTTCCTTGAATCTAGACTCATATATCTACTTACTAATTTTTTTCTAGAATTTTTGGTCTATCCAATTAGTACAGTTTATTAGTTAAAATCTCCCCTATTTCAGGGTTTGGCCACACCGACCCCTATATATTATTATTTAGATATCTCTCTGTACAGAGTTTCAATAACTATGCCGTTTGTTTCTTACAAAACTAGACTCAATAAGGATTTAATACATTAAGGTAAAACTCTTAATTGTTTCTTTACAATTTATGGTGAATTTTTAAAGTTAGAACAGGGGATCATGTAGTCATTCTAAATAGGTCTCACAAAAATATATATTTATCAAAATATAAGATTCCTTTACTTTCTCTGTTTCCTTTACTTTCTCTATTTCTTTTACATGAAAATAGACTCATTAAGCTTTAAATTCATATCTCATTCAGTCACTAATTAAATTCTCACTATTTTTGGTGATTTTTCAAGTTCACATCACTGCAACTGTCCAAACCGTTTTATTATAAATTTTTTGATCTTTCTCACTTTGGTTGCATTCATTGCCTATCCTTAACAATTTTTCCAACTTCCTGTTACATATTGAACTTATTACTCATACGTTACACATGTATATCCTTACACTTATTATTACAAGATCATACATAATTTCATTTAGTCAATTTTCCAGTTGAACACTTCGGATCGAATCCCCGATACTTGGTGCTTTCAGCATGTAGTTCCACCCATCACATAGTTCGGCTCTCTTGTACACATGGTAAATATGAACACTCAGTACCACCCATGTGACCTAGCCACTTAATCTCATGGCTCTCTTGTCTACATGATGTCCTTCACCTGGAACCACACATGCGATCTAGCTACAACACAGTATCTCGTAGCTCTCTTGTCTACATGATGTGCGCTCAGCACCATACATGTGACCTAACTACCATATACTATTCCGTAGCTCTCTTGTCTACATGATGTGCACTCAGCACCATACATGTGACCTAGCTACATACAATCTATATCTTTCGATTCCGAAGGTTCAACCAAGAAGTATTTCACTTTCTAATACTTACTTTCATTCTTCCAACAATCGATTATGATTCAAAAATCAGCTACATTGTCTAAAATATGCTGGAATATACAAACGTAAATAAATATAATGTATTATTTATATACAAACTTACCTCGGTGCAAAATATGGAAATTTTGCAATTTAGTCCGAAGTCTTTTCCTTCCCCCGTTCGAAGTCGATTCCACGCCTTTCTTGATCTATAGCAACACATTTAGCTAATTTAACACTCATACTATCTATTTCAATCCAAAAATACATTATGAAAAAATTACGTTTTTGCCCCTAACTTTTACAAAATTATGATTTTGTCCCTAGGCTCAGAAATTTAATTCCAGCCCTTATTCTTATGTTTTATGACATGCTGAGCATTTTTCTCTTCTATGACAACATCAAATTCTCACTCTAACATGTACTTATGAACATTAGGTATTCTTATCGATTATGCCATTTTGCTCGTTTTCGCTAAAAATCGCTTAGAAAAGATCGTTCTCCTAAGTTCAAACATTCATATTCTACCATCAAACATCAAAATACAAGTATATCATTCATGGGTAAATTTTTAAACATAAACCCTAACTCGAACTAATAGTACAAATAGGTAGACCGAGCTACAAGGATTTTAATAATGTAAAGAACATTAAGAACGGGGCTTGAATGCACTTACTATTGAGCTTGAAAGCTTGGAAAAACCCTAGCTATGGTGTTTAGGAGAGTTTCGGCCAAGCTTGGTGAAGATGATACCAATTTTGGCTTTGTTTTCCCATTTTATTATTTTATTTACCAAATGACTAAATTACCCTTCATTTAAAAACTATGGTGTTTTATTTTCCTTAGGTATTTTTTTCCAAACTAATATAATGGTCTAATTACTATCCAAAGACCTCTACTTAAAACCCCCATTTCAATTAAATACTTTATGAACTAGAACACACATTTTTCACCTATTTCAATTTAATCCCAAACATCTAATTAAACACGGTCATAAAATTTTCAACCTCGGATCCGTGGTTTCAAACCATTGTTCGCTTTGGCCCTAAATCGAGTACATTGTTAACTTTTATCTGTAATTATGGCCTCTTCGATTTTTTTTGGGTTTTTGGTTTAAATTTGGATTTTTATACTGTGTTGTGTTTATATTTTCTAGAAGTAGGTAAAACTCGGGTTTTCAAAAGGAATGCATGTTTTTAACAAAATACCTACGATAACGCGAACTGTTTCAAAAAGCTTCCGCAACATAAAATGTTTTAAAAACTAACGGCTAAATAAAAATCACGAGTTGAGAATTAATAAAAGATAATGATGGGTTCTAAACGGAAAATGGTTTTAGCAATGATACGATTTTCAAACACACTAGCATGTGACACCGCTAGATTCGGCCATAATGTTTAGGCCGGGTTTGGTTTTACATTTGTGACCAGTGTGGGTAGTGTCGGTAATCCCAAACCGAAAGGTAAACATTGTAACAAATTCCATCATGGGGAATGTCGGTGTAGAAGTGGAGCTTGCTTTGGATGTGGTTCATTTGAGCAAGTACTCAGAGATTGTCCAGAAAGAGTTGAAAAGGAGATAGAACCAGCTCCGAGGCTGAGTAATTCTATCTTGAGGGACAGATCACCCTGTCACCCCTGTAATGTTAGTGGTAGTCAAGGCACTACCAAGGATACTACAGTTAGATCAGAGACATGAGCACCTGTAAGGACATATGTTATTCGTGCTAGAGAAGATGCCTCTGCACTAGACATCATTACTGGTACATTTTCTCTACTTGATACTGATATTACTGCTTTGATTGATCCTGGTTCCACACATTCATACATATGCACGAACCTAGTGTCTATTAAAAATTTATCTGTTGAATTCACTAAAATTGTGGTTAAAGTTTCAAACCTCCTGGGCCAGTGTGTTATGGTGGATAAAGTTTTTAAGAACTGTTCATTGATGGTAAAAGGTTATTACTTTCCGGCTAACTTGATGTTATTGCCATTTGATGAATTTGATGTGATCTTAGGAATGGATTGGTTAACCTGATACGATGCAGTGGTTAATTGTAAGCAGAAATATATTGTATTGAAATGTCAGAATGGTGAATCACTTCGTGTTGAATCTGATAAACTAGATGGACTACGTAATGTGATTTCAGCAATGTCAGCACATAAATATGTTAGAAAGGGGTATGATGCATATCTTGCGTATGTGTTGGATACTAAAGTATCTGAGTCAAAGATTTAATTAGTGCCGGTAGTTTGTGAATTTTCTGATGTAGAATTCTCTATAGATCTTGTTTCAGGAATGACTCTGATATCCATAGCACCTTACAGAATGGCTCCTACTGAATTGAAAGAGCTGAAAGTACAGTTGCAAGAATTGATTGACAGAGGTTTTGCTTGACCTAGTTTCTCACATTGGGGTGCGCCGGTTCTATTTGTAAAGAAGAAGGATGGATCATTGAAGTTGTACATTAATTACAGACAGCTCAACAAAGTTACAATAAAGAACAAGTATCCATTGCCTCGTATTGATGACTTGTTTGACCAGTTAAAATGTGCCACTTTATTTTCGAAGATTGATCTCCATTCTGGTTATTATCAACTACGGGTAAAGGAATCAGATGTGCCAAAGATAGCTTTTAGAACCAGGTATGGACACTATGAATTTCTTGTAATGCCATTCGGCTTGACAAATGCACCTGCAGTGTTTATGGATTTGATGAACAGAATTTTCAACCCGTATTTAGAAAGGTCTGTGGTGGTATTTATAGATGATATTTTGGTTTACTCTCGAGATGAAAATGAACATGCTAAACATTTGAGAATAGTGTTGCAAACCCTGCGAGAGAAACAATTGTACGCAAATTCAGTAAATGTGAATTTTGGCTACGAGAAGTTAGTTTCCTTGGGCATATAATATCTGCTGAAGGTGTCAGAGTAGACCCGAATAAAATTTTAGCCATTGTTAATTGGAAGCCACCGAAGAATTTGTTTGAAGTCTGAAGTTTTTTGGGACTAGTTGGTTATTATCGAAGATTTGTAGAAAGTTTTTCAATGATAGCTTCTCTGATGACTCGTTTGTTGTAGAAAGATGTGAAATCTGAATGGACTGAGAAATGCCAGTAGAGCTTTAACAGATTAAAGGCTTTATTGATAGAAACACCTGTGTTAGTCTAGCTTGAATCAGGTAAGGAATTTATAGTTTACAGTGATGTCATTGAATGGTTTAGGTTGTGTTCTGATGCAAGATGGTAAGGTAGTAGCCTATGCTTCACGACACCTAAAGCCACATGGAAAGAACTACCTGACACACGATCTTGAATTGGCAGCCATAGTGTTTGCATTGAAAATTTTGTGGCATTACTTTTTTGGAGAAAAATGTCACAGATTCACTGATCATTAAAGTCTAAAATACTTTATGTAATAGAAAGATTTGAATTTGAGACAGCGTAGATGGCTTGAGTTATTGAAAGATTATGATCTTGTTATTGACTACCATCCGGGAAAAGCCAATGTAGTGGCAGATGCTTTGAGCAGAAAATCCCTGTATACTCTACGAGCAATGAACACCTGATTGTCGTTGTTTGAAGATGGTTCAATCATAGCTAAGTTAAAAGCTAGACAAATTTTTTTTGCGACTGATCTCTGAAGCTCAGAAAAATGATAATAAGTTGCAAGCCAAATGGGTACAGAGTGAATCGACTCCTGACTTAGAATTTCAGATTGGGATTGATGATTGTTTGTTATTTAGAGGCAGAATATATGTACCAAAAGGTTCAGAATTGATACAGAAGATTTTGAATGAAGCTCACAATGGTTACATGTCTATACATCCTAATAGTAATAAAATGTATAATGATTTGAAAAAGATGTATTGGTGGCCGGGAATGAAACAAGATATTTCTGAGTTCGTATCTAAGTGTTTGATATGTCAGTAAGTAAAAGCTGAACATCAGTTGCCTTTTGGACTATTACAGCCAGTTACGATACTAGAATGGAAATGGGAAAGAATTACCATGGACTTTGTAATAGGATTACCCTTATCTCCAAAGAAGAAAGATGTCATTTGGGTAATTGTTGATCAGTTGACAAAGTCTGCACACTTTATTTTGGTACGTATGGATTTTTCCTTGGATAAATTGGCTGAGTTATATGTTTCGGAGATTGTCAGATTACATGGAGTACTTGTCTCCATTATTTTAGATAGAGATCCTCGATTCACATCTCGATTCTAGAGTAAATTGTAAGAAGCTCTGGGTATTCAGTTGCACTTTAGCACTGCATTTCATCCCCAGACAGATGGTCAATCTAAACAGGTAATACAGATCTTGGAAGACATGCTTCGATGTTGTACACATGAGTTTGAAGGTAATTGAGAAAGGTATTTTCCTTTGGTTGAATTTGCTTATAATAACAGTTATCAGTCTAGTATTAAAATGGCAATGTATGAAGCCTTGTATGGTTGTAGAACTCCATTGTATTGGACAAAACTCAGTGAGAAAAAGTTACATGAAGTTGATTTGGTCTAAGAGATCGAGGAAAAAGTGAAGGTAATTCGAGACAGCTTGAAAGCAACCTCTGATCGTCAAAAGTCCTACGATGATTTGAAATGAAAAGAAATAGAATTTCAAGTCTGTGACAAAGCATTCTTGAAGGTGTCACCTTGGAAGAAAGTTCTCCGGTTTGGACGCAAAGGAAAACTGAGTCGACTGCTCATTGGACCATATGAGATTACTGAAAGAATTGGACCAGTTGCATATTGGTTAGCTTTACCACCAGAGCTTGATTGGATTCATAATGTTTCTCATGTTTCTATGCTACGGTGGTATCAATCCGACCCTTCACATGTTATCTTTCAACAAAGGTAAAGATTCAGCCTGATATGACATATGGTGATGAACTAATCAAAATCTTAGCTCAGGAAACAAAAGAGTTAAGAAATAAAAAAGGTAACTTTAGTAAAAGTTCTTTGGCAACGACACGGTATAGAAGAGTCTACCTAGGAGCTGGAGGATAATATGAGGAAGCAATACCCGAATCTTTTTACTGGTAAGATTTTCGAGAACGAAAATCCCTAAAGGGGGGAGAGTTGTAACGACCCATTTTTTAATAAAATCGAAACAGTGGTTTCGGGACCACAAATTTGACCCAAAAATATGATTTAATTTTATTTCATTATATGGTCAGTAATATGGTAGATATGTCGTGTGAAAATTTTGATACGAAAATTTTATCGATTTAGTGCTTAATTACGAAAAGGACTAAATCACATAAAATGCGAAAGTTGAATTCTAGTAGCTATAAGGAAAAAATAGCTATGGAATTCAAAACTTAAGGTCCTTATATAGTAATTAGACCATTAAGAAAAGTATGTAGATTTTCCTTAGTGACTCATCCATGGAATTATAGAAAAAAGGCAAGAACTAAATTGGAAATACCAAAATACTTAATTAATTAAAAGATGAAAAGAAATCATCTTCAACCTAAAATTTTATGGAAACCCTAGGACAGAGAGGGGAAACTTTCAAGGCTTAATTGGGTAAGTTTTCTTGTCACATTTTTAGTAATTTTGGTATTTTTGAAACCGGGATAGCTTAATCTCTCTATTTGAGGGATTAATTTGACAAGTTATCAAGGTATGAAAATGGGTCATGGATGTATTATGCTGGAAATTAGAAATTTATGGTAGAAAATGAAAGATTATTAATAGATAAACAACTTTTACAAAGTGATTTTTGATGGAAACATGATGTAGGGACTAAAATGAAAAGTTGTAAAATTTGATGAAAAATTCTAAAATTTTATGAATACATGTGCTGGAAAATTTGTAGTGGGGCTTTGGTTAGGCTTAAAATAGGGAGTAATTTGTACAAGTTTCATTTTTCGAGCTTAGGGACAAAATTAAAATTTATGGAAAAGTTAGGGGCAAAATGGTAATTTTACCTAGGACATAAATTGTGTCCATTTAAATATGGAATGTGTGAAATTGATGGTTAAATTCATTTATATAGATCCAGAAAACACTAATTCAAGGTTAGATCGAGGAAAAGAAAATTTTTTGGATTAGTAGACTTTTACGCGAACAAGTGTCGAGGTAAGTTCATGTAACTTAATCCGGCATGTAAATATGTTTAATAGAATGTTGTGTTGCGTGGAATGTGATTTATATTGATGTACCTTACTTGAATTTTATAATGAGAAACTTAATACATGCTTGAAAATGGTGAATAAGGGTTGAGTCCTGATTGAATGTTGAATTCTGATGATTATATGCGCTTTCCCAAAACTAATAAGGTCCTGAATTTGTTGCAGATGGGATTTAGCTCGAACGAGTAATCCCATTTACCTTGTTATAGAAAGGATTTAGCTTGGACGGGTAATCTCAATATAATATCTCTCGAGTATACATTATGATTAGGGTTTAGCCTAGACTGGTAATCCTGTTATACGATATGTGGCTCAAGAGAATGTTTCTCGGTTAAGTGCCCTAATGGGTACCCTTGAATAAGGAATTTACGTATTATTGAATCGTACACTTTGAGTGGACTACTTAAGCATCCATCGGAATTCAATGATTCAATGGACATAAAAATCTTCACATGGCATGAAAATCTTGAGATGATATGATAATGACTTGAAAGAATATTGCTTGATGAGTTCATCTGTGTTACTTGATTGATATGAATATTTTGGTGACTAACATGTTGGATGGAATGTATGTGATTAGGCAATTTAGCCAATGGATGGAAACATAACATTGTATGCCTAGATTTTAATAAACAAGATTGGTAAGTTTAGTTTCCATTATACGAAATTACTAAGCATGTAATGCTTACTCCGTTTTATTTTTCCCCTATTTTATAGTGCTAGGAAGCTTGTGAAGGTTGGAAGATCATTGGAGCATCGTCACACTATCAACTAGCATTTTGGGTATATTTAGTGAAATCATTTTGGGTATAATGGCATGTATAGGACAACTTGGCCAATAGTAGCTTGAAATGTCATTTTGTAACCTAGCCATTGGAATGGCTAGTAATGGTTCATTTTGCTATGACTAAGTAGATTATTATGTTATACATAAACACATGTGTTATGCAATGAATATGTGATCAATGTTGTGGATGCCTAAGTTAATCTAAGGTAAGTTTATAAACACTTGTGCTTGTAATGATATGCCATGTTAAATGATGAAATTTCCTATTTTGAATGCTTGGAATGGTTCGTATTGGTTGTGTGTTTCAAGTGCAGGTCTTGGGTGAAATTTTGGGTGAGAAATGAAGCTAGAAATGGCTTCATTTTGTCCACACGGTCAGACACAGGCGTGTGTTTGAACCGTGTGTGACACATGACCTGGTAACATGGGCATATGGTTAGGCCGTGTGTCCCCTGCACCTTAATTTTGAGAAACAAAATGCTCAGAATTGAGCACACGGGCATAGACACGTGCACGTGTCTCAGCCGTGTGTGCCACACGGCCTAGAACACGGGCGTGTGTCTCAGC
Source organism: Gossypium anomalum (assembly GCA_025698475.1). Classification (NCBI taxonomy): domain Eukaryota; kingdom Viridiplantae; phylum Streptophyta; class Magnoliopsida; order Malvales; family Malvaceae; genus Gossypium; species Gossypium anomalum. The sequence goes on from CM046963.1 coordinate 51,755,033, forward strand.
AGTGTGAAGCTTGCACCTAATTTCGAATTGAATTAGCACACAGGTGTGTGGCATGGCCGTGTGTGCAAGTCAGAGAGTTACACGGGGTTGAACATAGCCTCCAACACGGCCATGCCCCAGGGTCACACGAGCGTGTCCCTTTAACCACACGGGTGTGTGAGCCCTGCACGTTGGAAAAATTTTGAAAAGTCACGAAAAATTCTTAAAGGTCTCGATTAAGTCCCGACTCGATTCTAATGCTCGTATTGGGCCTCGAGGGCCTGATCAAGGGACGTTATGAATGATCTTGGTAAATGAATAGTAATTTACGTAAATTAATTGAAAAATGTTCTAAATGTTCTGGTAATGCTCTGAAACCCTGTTTCGGCGATAGATATGGGTTAGGGGTGTTACAGTTATGGTTGGTATGAAAAATGTCCATTTGACACCACCATGGTCAATGACGATCCTGATTAAAATGGAAGGAGTTCTCTTCACTTTCTCTATTGTTATTTTATATTTTTAGTTTTTTTTCTCATTTGAATAAAACGGTAGACTTAGATAAAATTTCTTTGGTTCATTACATTAATTAAAACTCTGTCTAGGAGATTGGGACTTAAGCGGGACCATCCGTGACCCCTCCAGTCTTTCCTGGGAGTTTAATTTAATGTAATTTTTTATCTATATTAGCAAAATGCACTTATTTAGTCACTAATCACAATTAGGCAATTCAAAATTCACATCTTAGGTAAAATCACCATTTTGCCCCTATGCTCGAAAATCAATTTTTATTGAATTTCTTCATATTTCAAGCCTAGCCAAACTCTTTTTAATCTTATAGCAACCCCAAATTTTTACCATTTCACACACTTATCACCTATTTTGCAACTTATGCAAAATAGTCCCTTTAGGTGTTTTCATGCTAACACCTTTCACAAAAATTGTTTATAACACAACTAGGACTCATATTATTCTATAAAAACTCAGCAACTATCACAAATCCATCCATGGTAAAACCATAAACTCTTAATCATTTTGCAAAATAGACCCCTCATTTGAAAGCTCATGCTTCAAGGGTCTCAAAAATACAAAAATCATAAAAAATAAACATCTAAATCACTTACTTGTAAGAGGAATAAGTGGCTGAAATTTTTTTTGAAGCTTTCAAGCCCTCATATGGCTGATTTTTGTTCAAAGAGAAGGAAAATGGATGTAGAAGATGAATGCTAGGCTTTAGGGCATTATTAAAATACATATTATGTCATCAACCAACCTAACCCTTAGACCAATTAACCATCCTTGTCTCATGGCCGGCCAAACTTTTCTAATAGGGTCTAATTGCCCTTTAAAGACCCCTAATTTTGGTTCTCTAGCTATTTAACACCTTTAGCTATCAATTTAGGACTTTTGCACTTTATGCAATTTAGTCCTTTTTCGCAATTGGGCTCACAAACGTCAAAATTAACTTACCAAATTTTTCATGCACCAATATAATCATGCTATGACTCTAAAATAATAATAAAATAATTTTTATGAATTTGGATTTGTGGTCTCGAGACCACTGTTCTGACTAGGCCCTAAATCGGTCTGTTACATTTATCCCTTGAAACCCAACTTTGAGACTATATGGCCTAATTTTATTTGAACCCTTGCAATATTTAGCCATCACTTCTCTCTTAATTATCTTTAAATTATCCCAAACACTAGACTCAGTGCTATTTAGAACATTCTTTGAAAATAAGTTTGGGGGAGTTGAAAAGAAGTATCGAATGCTCAAAAAAAATAGTAGTACATACAACAAAATGCTCGTAAAAAAAAAGACCATGTGTACTTGAAAGAAAATAGATGTACAAAAGAGCAAGTGAAAGTAAAGTAAGCTGGTGTATTGAAGGTAAATATTCTGAAGGTCTGATTGAAGCTGAGTCTAGGGTTTTTAGCCTAAAATTTTCTTTTACCTACCCCTGGCCTAGCCACGTTACAACCTTGTTAAAGACCTATTGATTAAAGTTTCTATGCTACCTACATTAGTGGAGAGAAATTGCTATGTTCAACATATGAAGGCATAAGTTAAACTTAATGATTACAGCTTAATCTTGAATAAGGGAATAAAATCAAATTGGTAGGGATTAAGATATCTTTATTAGGAAGCATTTAGTCTAATTTTTGCAATAATAATAATTGAGATTAATTTGAATGATATGTATACATAAGTAGCATAAATATCAAATTTCTTGTTCTTAAGGATAAGTATACCAAATTCATGATTGTTGGGAAGAATGTTGTTGTGAAGGAACTTTTCAAAGGTGTTTTTGAGAAATTATTTTCAAATTCGTGCATTACTCAGGACGACCAATGAATTAAGTTTGGGACTGTTGAAACACAAAAATATACACATTTTTTCATGCCCTTTTTAACTCAAATTCATGCAGTTTCGGTAAAATTATTGTTGAAAATTATATAATTATTATAAATAATTATTTTGGACTTAAATTATTAACATAATGATTTTTAAATGATTTTATAATAAATTTTGATTAATTTTGATCATTTTCGACATATTTGCACAAATGGCAAAAATTGGCTTGACAGACACTGCTAGAAGCGCAAAACCGAGAAGTGATTTTTGAAGCATTGAGACGAATGAAATTTTCAGCTAAAGATGGTCCAAATTATGCATATTAATTCATAATATAATTAATTTTAACTTTAATCCAATTTAATTTGGGTTAAATAAATAATTTTTTATTTAAATTATGAAAAGTGGCCTAGTTGAGCTGAACCGAGAGAGCCGAATTGATCAAGCTTTGGGCAGCCCAAAACCGTCCAGCCAGCTGACCCAATCAGCTTGCTTGGCTGATTAATTATCTTGCAAAAATGCCCTTTAAGACTTTTTCAAACTACAAACAAACCCCTCCACTATTCGTGCCTTTCTAGATTTGGCCCAGCCTTAATATAGCAAGTTTGAAAACTTCAAACTTGCCACATGTGTGGCCGGCCATGGGAGGGATCTTTGGCTGCTGATTTTGGCTATTTTTATCAGCCCTCTCACCCTATAAAAACCCCCCTTAACTGTTCATTCCAACACACCTCAACTTTCTCATCTCTTCTCTTCTCTCTCAACTTTCTCTCTTTATTTTTCCGTCTGTTTTCTTTTGTGTCCTCTTGCCGATTTCACCTCTTGAAAAAGAGTCGTTCATCCATCATTTGGAGTAGCATTCAAGTGTTCATAGAAGCCTTGGTTCGACAAGAACAATTGAAGAAGGAAGAGTGGAGCAACTCAGCCAAGCCATGGAGAAACACTGGATTTGCTTCTTGTTCCCTATCTTTTTAAATTCTGTTATTGTTATGATGAACATGTCTATGAATATTTATGTTGATATGATTTATTTAATTAATATGGCTTAAATTTAATTCATGTTAGGTTGATTGTATTTCATCTTCTTAATTTATTAAAATTGTGTTTGTGTTGTTATAGGCCTCAGTAAGATGTTTGATTAAGTAAAACCATGACTAAGTTATTCTTGCATTACAATTGTAAGGTAACTAATAAATTAATTATTTAAACAGATTGAAATTGTAATTAATTGACACGATACTTAATCAATGCATATTTAATTATCTTAGGTAGTTGAAGGTTAAATTAGCAACGGTATCGAGCGATACAATTGCCTTGCATAACTTGCAAGATTATTGTGATTAAACTGTTTCAAGGTAGAAATACATTGTTACCTCACGTAATCTTTTATGTGCTTATGTGATTAAATTAATTGTTTGAATTGGCATAGAGATATGTACAAGAGATTATTTTAATTTCATAAGTATGTATGTGCATTAACACATTTGCTTATTGAAGTTTGTTTAATCGGTTGAATTGACATAAGGATATAGTCAAGAGATGAATGTATTTTTGTAGGTAAGTATGTTCATAAGTTAGCAAATTACCGAGTTTCCATGAACTTATTCATAACAATATAAACATGAGTTTAATAATTCTAAGTTAAGAAATGTAAGTAATCTAACACAATTATGTCATTTTGATTAAAATCAGCTTTTGAAATCGTGCATTAGAACTTAATTTTATTTTATTTATTTTACTTTGTTTTCTAGTTTTTAATCATTTTTCAAATCAAAATATTTTCTCCATCAAAGTGTTTTAAATTGCATTCATAAATAATTCTTTTCATAGTCCCTATAGGCACAATAACTCAACATTTACTTGTCACTTTATTACTTGTTGCAATTGTGTGCACTTGCACATTTCTGTCGTTCCTGTAACACCCTTTACCCGTATTCGACGCCGGAACAGGGTACGAGGCATTACCAGACTTATACACAAGCAATCATACAAAACTGAGACGTAAATTTCCATCTGAATTTAAAACTTTCACATACATTCATATCGTCCCTAAAACAAACCTACGAGGCCCATAACATGCATTGGGAACGATTCGGGACTAAACCGAGAACTTTTGAAATTTCACAATGCTGAGAAATGTTTTCATGTTTTTAAGAGCCACATGTCTGTGTGGCTTGGGACACGCCCGTGTGGGCAGGCCATGTGGTCACACATACCCGTGTCCCTAACACATGTAACTCTTTGTTTGTCACCTAAGAACAAATTAAGGGCACATGGCGAAGTCACACGCCCGTGTTCTAGGCCGTGTGGTTGATTTAATTTTCATAATTTTTCATAAAATAGGTGCAAACTTCACATGCCCATGGCACACGCCCGTGCCTGAGGCTGTGTCATCCACACAGTTGAGACACATCCCGATGTCTCTACCCGTGTCCTCAATTCTGAGCATTCTATTTTGTAACAATTAAGGTGCAAGGGACACACGGCCAGAACACACGCCCATGGGGCAAGCCGTGTGTCACACTCGGCCTAGACACATGCCTATGTGTCTACCCGTGTGGACAAAAACAAGGCTATTTACCAAGCCATTTTGTCACCCTTTTATTGCATACACCTACACAACAAAACATAACACCAATCCAAGTAATTACAATCAACCAATTCAGCCAAAATCAAGACATCCATACATCCTTCATATGCTACCATCTACCACATACAAACATCACATACTTATCAACTTCAAATCATACAAACTTCCACATCCATGAAAACCTCATCATATGCATAAATACTTCAACCAATATTAGCCAATTTCATATGACCATTTACAAAATGAATTATCAACCAATATAGGTTAACACATTAGGCCAATTCAATTATGACACATAACAAAATAACCAAGTCCCTATACATGCCATAATTCAAAATTTTAAATTCCTTGGTACCGAAAATAATAAGTTGATAGTGTGATGGAGCCTCCGACGATCCCTAGATCTGAGCTAGCTTGGCGACACTATAAGATAAGGGAAAAGAATGGGGAGTAAGCTTTAAAGCTTAGTAAGTTCCCATACAAATAATAAGCATTAGAAACTCACATTTAACATACAATTTAATTGAAATATATTAACATAAATGTCATTATAATTCTCATAATCAAACATACTCAATCACAACCTTACTGAGGAATTCATCACATATCGAGCTCATATGTACCAATTGACAATATACCATAGTCTTTCACAACTTTGACATTCTCGTTGCATTTCCCGTTGAACCACTTGGAATACTAAAGGATACGCGGGTATCTCGCACACATAGTACTACACCAATGCCGTATCCCAGATATGGTCTTACATAGGATCTCATATCGATGCCAATAGCCCAGCTATGGTTTTACACGAAATCTCACATCAATGCCATATCCCAGATATGGTCTTACATGAAGTCTCATAATGATGCTATATCCCAGATATGGTCTTACACATAGCCTCGGTAACCCTAATGTCATGACATTTGTATCCTCTCTATTCCTAAGGTTCAATCAGGATTTCACGCTTGTCGTAAATTTGTCGAACACACTTAATGGTCGATCATAATTCATACAATAGTAAAACATTTAAAATATAATTAAAGGAATGTATTATTTACATAAGAACTTACCTCGGTACAAAAATAGTAGGAAATTGACCTAATCGTCAAATACTTTATTTTTCTCCCGATCTAGGTCCGAACCTCGTTTTTCTTGATCTATAATAGCAAATTTAGCTTATTTATTAATCACATTACTCAATTCAGTCCAAAACTTACATTATGGCAAAAATTACATTTTTGCCCCTAAACTTTAACATATTTACATTTTAGTCCCTAGGCTCGTAAAATGAAATCTATTCAATTTCATCAAGACCCAAGCCAAGCCAAACCTCTTTCTAGCTTATAAAAGCCCACATTTTCCATTTAATCACACTTTTATACACATTTTGAAATCTTTTTACAAATTGATCCTTTTGACATTTTCATCAAAAATGACCTAGCAAAAGTTGTTTATCAAACATTAAACTTGCATAATCTACCATTAGGCATCAAAATACACAAATATCTAACATGGGTCAAACCCTAGACCTCAATCATCTCTCAAATTAATGGTAGAAATAGATAGATCGAGTGATAACGACTTTAAAAATGAAAAGAGCATTAAAAATGGGGCAAGAACGGACTTCCAATCGAGCTTGAAAAGATGAACAAACCGTAGCTATGTTTCCCCTTTGAAATTTTCGATCAAGGGTTGAAGATGGAAAAAAATTGGCTTTTAATTTGATTTTTAATTCATTTATTAGCCAAATGACCAAAATGCCCCTAACTTGAAACATAAAATTTCTCTTACTTCATGTCCATTTTTGTCTACTAACTTAACAAATAGTCTAATTACCATCTAAGGACCTTTAATTTAAAATTTCATAACAATTAGACACCTCTAGCATGTAGAACTCAACTTTTGCACTTTTTACAATTTAGTCCTTTTTGCTAAATTGAGTGCTCAAACGTCAAAATTTTCGAACGAAATTTTCACGAAATCATTCCATAAAATTGTGGACCATAAAAATACAATAAAAACAAGTTTTTTTTAAATTTTATTCGTGGTCTCAAAACCACTGTTCTGACTAGGCCCTAAATCGGGTTGTTACAGTTCCAGTCCTCAATGACACCACAAATTTTATAAATAAACAACAAGAAACTTCCCTAAGATATCACATTCATATACATGTTATTCAATCATCAATAATGTCTCCAAATACCAAAACCATATATAAAAGGAAATTAATACATGTCCATTATCATTAACTACCTATCAAATTGGCCGTAATTTATCACTTCCAAAACCACAAAAGTTTAATTACAATTCAACAACATGTTAGACACATCAACCCTATATACATGCCACAACCAAAATGACTCAAAAGCAGAAGCTATCGAAAAGAGTCTGGATAGTGTGACGTTGAAACTGATTTGTCTAATTCGTTCAATAAAATGTTAACTACAGAAAAACAAAACAAAACAAGTAAGCTTATGAAGCTCAGTAAGTCCATAGTTAAAATTCAATTTACCTTAACTTATAATAGATCACTAATTAACTTAGACCATTAAAAGCCCTGACATCCATTTCCAAAATCATATATCATTAGTACCAAAATATTCAAACATATAGCTCAATATCCATAATGGCTCAATTCAAAGAAATTCATTCTTCCATACATACACATATATTCACAAATAAATCATTATACATAAATCCAACTCAAAGAATGATTTTACATTTCGACATAAAGTTTCATGGCCTGTTGAACTATGACAAATTGACTCAAATACTCAGGTTTTCCCCCAAAACACACCAGAGAGCATCGAAATGCTAACAAAGGCACCGTAGTGTAAATATAGAGTCACTGAAGTGCAAATAGAGGCAACGAGGTGCACCGTACAAGTGCACGTACTAACCCTATTAGCATGCCAATCGTATCCTAACCATTTACTACGTTCAGTCGGGCATTATAATTTAATTCAAACATTAACAACCAGAGGCACCTCAAAATTTTTGTACACATACTATAAATTCACCAAACTCATTTCAATAACAAATAATCACGATCTTCACCAACTATCAAATACTTGTTTCTCACTTGTACTAAATTGCAATATTTATGGATTTATTATTTATTAACAAAATTTCATATTAACTACAATTAAAATAGCACATATTAATACAATAAATAATAAATAATAAATGTATATTTTATTCTATTAACTTACCTAATATATGCCAACGATTGACTCATAGGGACTATTTCACAATTTTTCCTTTTCCTCGGTTATCCTCTATATGAATTAAATCTTGATCTGTAATAATTAAATTCAAAATATAATCCATCTCAATTTTATGCATATGACCATTAATTTTTCATTATTTACATATTTTACCTAAACTTTTACATTTCTCACAATTTAGTCCTTAAACCCGAAAGTCTAAATCTAACAAAATTTCTCAAATACCTATGCTAGCCAAATTTATTCCTATACTAGAGCAGTCCATATTTATTCAAAATTCACAAAAATTCCATGTCACTTTTAACATTTTATCAAATTAGGCATTTAACTAAAGCTATCAAAAATTACTTTACAAAATAGTCCTAATCAACAACTAGTACTCCAAATTCATCATTTAACATCAAGAATAGAAAGATTCATCAATGGAAAAATCCAAAATCTGTAACAGTTTTAAAAAAATAATACAAGCTAGCTGCAATGATCTTAAAAGCGTAAAAATTACAAGAAACAATTGAGAAATTCACTTACATGCAATGGTTTATGCTTGGCTGAATGTTAAGCTTAAAATAATGGTGTTCTTCCTTTCTCAATTTCAGTTAATAACAACAATCAGGAAGATGATGTTTTTATTGTTTTTATTTTACTTAAGTTATTTTATTTAATTACAAAATTGCCCTTGAATTAAACAAACAATAAAACTAAACACTAACCCATTATTGTCCATTAACCTTTAACTTGGTATAATTACATTATAAAACCTCCCACCTTTATTAAGTAATCCATTTAATCAAGTAGTTCAATAACCATTAAGTTCATACATCTATTACAATTTAGCCCTTTTTAATTAATTAACCAGTCAAACATTAAAATTTCTAAACCAAACCTTCACATATAAAAATAATAACTCCGTAAATATTTAATAAAAATATTTAAGAACTCATTTTTCAAAAACAAGGTCCCAATACCTCACTTTCCAAAACCACTTGCCTTACGGAACGACCACTTATACATAACTATTTATTCAATTAACTGAAATACACCAAATCAAAATTCAATATCAAATTATAATTAACTCATAAAAATTAAATAATAATTAATTCAGACTTACTCGTCGGATTTGTGGTCCTGAAACCACTGCTTTTGACACCATTGAAAACATATAGTTACAACTCTCCTCCTAAGAAAATTTCGTCCTCGAAATTTCTTACCTAAAATTATGTTTAGGAATTGTGATTTCAATGATTCTTCTGTTTCCCTTGTAGCTTTCTCAACTCCGTGTCTACACCATAACACTTTAACTAACGGGACACGTTTATTTCTCCATTCTTTCATTTCCTGAGCTAAAATTAGTATTAGTTTTCGTTATAAGTCAAATCAAGCTGTAATTCAATTTCATCCATAGTCAACACATGTGATGGATTAGAACAATAGCGTCGGAGCATCGAAGCATGGAAAATATTGTGGATTCTGTCAAGTTCCAGTAGTAATGCCAAATGATATGCCATGAGTCCAATTCTTTCTAAAATTTCATATGGCCTAATGAATCGTGGACTTAACTTCCCCTTTTTGCCAAAACGTAATACTTTTCTTCAAGGCAAGACTTTCAAGAACAATTTCTCACAAACAAGAAATTCTATATCTTTATGTTTCAAGTAAGATTTCTAATGATCAAATGTAGCTTTCAAATTATCACATATAATTCTGCCTTTTTCTTCGGTTTCCCGAACTAAATCAACCCCAGCTAACTTTCTTTCATTCAATTCAGACAATATAACAAACTTCTACATTTACGCCCATAGAAAACCTTGTACGAAGCCATTTTTATGCTTGACTGATAGTTGTTATTATACACAAATCCAGATAATGGTAAATATTTTTCCTAGCTACCTTCGAACTCAGTAATACAACATGGCGACATATCTTCCAAAATTTATATTGTACGTTCAGACTGACCATCTGTTTGCATATGAAAAGCAATACTAAAATTCAATCTAGAGCCCAAAGCCTCGTGTAACTTACCTTAAAATCTAGAGGTAAACCTCAAATCATAATCGAATATAATGGACAATGTTATGTCGTGCAATCTCACAATTTCTGAAACATATATTCAGCTAATTTGTCAAGCGAATATCAGTTCAAACAAGTATAAAATGAGCTAATTTTGTCAACTTGTCAATAATAACCCAGATCGAATCTTTCTTTTCTGGAGTCAACTGTAACCCTAAAAAGATATCCATAGTGACACGCTCCCATTTAAAATTTGGAATCATTACAGATTGCAATAAAGCTGATGGAACTTGATGTTCAACTTTCACATGTTGACATACCAAACATCAAGATACAAACTCTGTTGTGAATGTTGTTTCATACCAGGCCACCAATAACGTTGTTTTAGATCATTATACATTTTGTTGCTTTCAAGTGAATCGAATAACCACTATTGTGAGGTTCATTCAACAACTTTTATTTTAGGCTAGAATCATTCGGTACACACAATCGATCTCAGAAATATAAACAACCTTAACTCCGATGTGAAAATCAATCTTCTGGCCATTTTTCATTAGTTCGAACCTTGACAGCAAATCTGAATCATCTTTCTAAAGTTCTTGAATTTTTGATAAAAATATTGCTTTCACTATCAATTTAGCCAAAATAAAAGCATCACGTTCCAATGCCAAACTTGCATTCATAGCTCTCACAGTAAATAGAGATTTCTAACTCAAAGCATCTGTGACAATATTAGCTTTCTCGGGATGATAATCAATTACTAAATCATAATATTTTAGCAATTCAAGCCATCTACACTGACACAAATTCAATTCTTTCTGAGGCATAAGGTATTTCAAGCTTTTATAATTGGTAAAAATATGACATTTTTCACCATATAGATAATGTCACAAAATCTTCAAAGCAAACTCAACCTCTCCCAACTTCAAATCATGAATCAGATAGTTTCTCTCATGAGGCTTCAACTGTCTAAAGGCATAAGCAATTACTTTCCCGGTCTACATCAAGACACAACCTAGTCCACAAAGGGATGCATCACTATAAACAATAAACTTTTTCTCGGTTTCAGGTTGAGTCAAAACTGGAGCTTCACTTAACATATTCTTCAACTGATCAAACTTTTCTGACATTTATCAAAACAAACAAAATTAACATCTTTTTGCAACATTGTAGTAATAAGAGATGCTAAAATGGAGAAGTTTTTAACAAAACACCGATAATATCCTACTAAGCCCAAAAAGATACGTATTTTAGAAATATTCTTTAGAACTTTCCAATCAACATGGATAACATTAGCAAAGATTACATGACTAGAAAATCCAACTTCTCATAACCAAAATTCATATTTACTGAATTTTTCATATTTTTTTTTTTTTTTGCGCAAAGTTTGCAATACAATCCTCAAATGCTTGGCATGGTTTGACTCATTCAACAAGTAAATCAAAATGTCATCTATAAATACCATAAAAAAATAATATAAATACGGCTGAGACACTCGATTCGTTATGTCCATAAATGCAGTAGGGGCATTTGTCAAACCAAATGGCATTACTAAAAACTCATAATGATCGTAACGAGTTATGAATGTAGTTTTAGGCACGCCTGTCTCTTTAACTCACAACTGGTAATAACTTGACTGCAAATCAATCTTTAAAAATATTGTTGCTCCCTTTAATTAATCAAATAAATAGTCTATTCCAGGTAACATATATTTATTGTAACAGCTCGTTTTTGGGTCAAATCAGAACAGTAGTTTTGGGACCACAAATATGAAGTAAAAATACTTATTTTATTTCTATTTTAAGGTTTACAGTATGATAGAATAATTGTGTGAAAATTTTGTTAAGAAATTTTATCGATTGAGTGCCCAATTTGACTAGAAGGACTAAATTGCAATAGGTGCAAAACTTGAATTCTATAAGTTAAAGGTGTCTAATTGTTATGAAATTTTAATTAGAGGTCCTTAAATTAAAATTAGACCATTATACCTTAGGATGGACAAAAATAGACATGGTTAGGTGAAATTTCAAAGTTATGCATTAAGGGTATTTTAGTAATTTGGTAAATAAAGACAAAATTAACAAATAAAAGTTTCCATCTTCTTTAATTTAGTCCCCCATAGCCGAAAATTGCAAGGGAAGACATAGCTAGGGTTTGGCCAAGCTTTCAAGCTCAATTGCAAGTCCGTTCTTGTCTCCTTTTTAATGATTTTTATATTTTTGAGATCGTTGTAACTTGATTTAGCTATTTCAAGGACTAATTTGAAGGAAAGTTAAAGTCTAAAATTTTACCCATGCTGACTATGTTTGTATTTTGATGTTTGATGGTAGAAAATGCATGTTCGTTGTTAGTTAAACAACTTTTGTAAAGTGATTTTCGATAAAAACGTTAAATAGGGACTCATTTGTAAAAGTCTATAAATGTGTAGAAAAGTGTAAATAAATGAAAAATGTGGGCTGTATGAGTACAAATAATATTTGGCTAGGCTTGGGTTGTGATGAAATTGAAAGAAATTCATTTTATGAACCTAGGGACTAAATGGTAAAATGTTGAAAACTTAGGTGTAAAAATGTAAATTTTGTCATAATGTGTTTTTGGGCTTGAATAATGTGATGATTAAATAAGTTAAATATGGTATTATAGATCAAGAAAAATGAAGTTCGGGTCTAGATCGGGGGAAAAACAAAGTAATTGACGAATAGATCCCTTTGGCCATTTTTGTGACCGATGTAAGTTCGTATGTTAAATAAGCTTTATATGCTTTAATACTTCATGAACTGTGTAAATGACTCTACAAACACGTTTGACGATGTTTTGGTAATCGAGAAATCCCAATCGAACCTTAGAAATAGATTAGGATACAAGTGACATGTCACTAGGATTTTATGTTATGTGATCCGAGTGCTAGTCCTGTACGTCCTACCGATGGCTGAGTATATCGGCATATGTTGCAGTTACTTGGCAACTTGTGTGAGCAGCACCGAGTAGCTATGTCTTGGCAGACAGCTTGTGTGAGCAGGCCCGTTAATGGCTCGAGAGCGAGCATATATGTGTTATGAGATAGAGGTAGCTATGGCTACATATGTGGCACCTTGTGTAAAAGGTTTTCTCGAGTATCCAATATTATTATTTCGAGTGGTTCATTAGGTATAACAATGATGAGACTAAGTATGAAATTATTACGACATGGTACATATACGTACTTGAAGCTTGTGATTATTAATTCGTGAAATGAAGATTTCAAGGTAAGTTGTGATGGAAGTGAATTATGAGCATGAGATTTTGGTAAATTACATTATCTTATGTTATATTACTTGCATGTTAACGTATGGTAAGGTTTTGCTTTTTTCTTTCATACGAGCTTGCTAAGCTATATAGCTTACTCTGTTTTATTTTCCATGTTTTATAGTGTCACCAAGCTAGCTCGGGTTGAAGATTATCAGAGTTCGCATCACACTATCAAATTGTTATTTTGGGTACCGATGATTTTAAACATTTTGAGAATATGGCATGTATAGGGACTTGATCATTTTGTTATATGTGTCGTTATGAATTTGGCCAAATGTATTGGCTTGTAATTGTTAAAGGCTTGATATGGTATTTGGCCATGTAACTTGTCTCATTTTGGTTGAATTGGTTGTAAGCTTATATATTTATATATGCATGCATGTGCAATTATCTCTTGTGTGATGTGGTTTATAAATGCTACGTAAATGGTTATATATGGCTTAATGGTTTTGTTGTTGAATGGTTAAGGTTGGCTCATTGGTATGCTAGGAAAACTAAGTAAAATTATGTATGTTATTGGTAGCTATATTGAACTTGTAGAATGTGAGTTTGGTATGATTTGGATTGGCAAAATATGATGTTGTAAAAATGTTGAGTGTGGATAATGAAATGAAATGATTTGGCCTTGTTTGTGAATATTTTTGTTGCCTAAATATGCCATGATTTCTGCCATTAAGATTGCGGGTGTGTATGTGCAAATGAGGGTGACAAATGGCTTGGTAAATAGCCTATATTTCGTCCACACGGGTAGATACATGAGCATGTGTCTAGACCGTGTGTGACACACAGTCTACCCTATGGGCATGTATTTTGGCCGTGTGTCTCCTGCACCTTAATTTTGAAAAAACAGAATGCTCAAAATTGAGCACATGGGTAGAGACACGGGCATGAATCTCAGTCGCGTCAGGGACACGGCCTCAAGCACGGGCGTGTGCCTTGACTGTGTGAAGTCTACACCTATTTTATGAAAATTAAATTAACCACAAGGCCTAGCACACGGGCGTGTGACTTGGCCGTGTGACCTCAATTTGTTCATGCTTTACAAAACAAAGAGTTACACGAGTTAGGGTCATAGGCGTGTGTGACCAAACGGCCTGCCCACACGGGCGTGTCCCAAACCATACGGGCATGTGACCCCTGCTCATAGCAAAAATTTTCTAAGTTTTGTAAAACTTTCCTAAGTGCTCAGTTTAGTCCTGAACCACTTCCAAAGCATGTTTTGGGCATCGTAGGCTAGTATTAGGGACTTTATGATTGAATAAAAATGTTTTTAATTTGGATGCAAATTCATGACTCGATTTGTATGTTTACTTGCTTTGTAAGTCTGGTAATGTCTTATATCCTGTTCTAGCCTTGATTACGGATAAGGGGTATTACATTTATTCTTTATCGTAACTCGATTTAGCTACCAGTAGTCTATACGCAATCTCATTGATTCTTCTTTCATTTTCACAAATAAAATCGGTGCACCCCAAGGTGATACACTTGATCGAATAAAATCGCGATCTAGCAATTCCTATAACTGTACCTTCATTTCTTTTAACAGCAAGAGCCATTTTGTACGGAGCTATTGAAATTAGAGCTGTTTTAGGTACAAGTTTTATTACAAATTCGACTTCTTTGATCTGTGGCAACCCAAGTAATTCTTTAGGAAACACATTAGCAAATTCTTTAACTATTGGTACTTGATCAATTTTTTATTCTAACACTCGTGAATCAAGAATGTATGTAAGATACTCCTCACAACCTTTTCTAATCAATTTTTGAGCTAACAATACTGAAATCGGATCTATTCTAGGTACAAGTTTTATTACAAATGTCTAATCAATTTCTGAGCTATCGAAATCAAATTTGTTCTAGGTACAAGTTCTATTACAAATTTGACTTCTCTGATCGGTGGCAACCCAAAGTATTCTTCAGGGAACACATTAGCAAATTCTTTAACTATTGACACTTGATCAATTTTCGATTCTAACACCCGTGAAGCAAGAATGTATGCAAGATACTCCTCACAACTTTTTCTAATCAATTTCTGAGCTGACAATGCTGAAATCATATTTGTGGCATAACTTGTTCTGCAAGCTTCGACATAAACAAGTTCACCATCTTGACATTTTGAAAGTAATCTACTTTTGATGACAATTTAGTATTGCATCATGCTTAGTCAACCAATCCATACCCAAAATGAGATCAAAATCATCAAATGACAACAACATTAGATTGATAGGAAAATAGTAACCCCAGAATTTCAGTGGACACGTTCTACAAATCTGATCAACAGATTTGTAACTCTGATAGTATAATCTGTTGACTCAATAGGTAAAATTTTTTTTATTAATGTTTTGTACATATAAGAATGGGTTGACCCAAGTTCAATTAATGCATAAACATTAATATTAAAAAGGGAAATGTGCTAGCAATAACATCTGGAGCAGAAGCTTCCTCACGAGCTCTAATAGCATAGGCCCTAGCAGGCGCTCTAGCCTCTGACCGCTCTATTGTATTAACAACTTTCCCTCGACCATTTGCACCGCCTTTACTATTTCCTGACCTTCTAACCCTTTGTGAAGTGGTCTCAAGTTTGGAAGCTTGATTCCCTAAGTCATTAAAATACTTTGGACAATTTCTGAGGAAATGGTTAGTGGAACAACATTTAAAACAAGTTCCCAACTTAAATTGGCATTCACTGAAAGGGCCTTTACCACAATGTTTGCAAATAGGTCTTTTAGGATTTCTAACACTACCCACACTAGCAGCCGATGAATTTATAGATTTCAAATTTCTTTGTCTTAGCTTATCTCTACCTGTAAATCCTGAAGGATAGGTGAATCAACTAGCATCATTACAATTTTTTTTATGGAGAAATCTGAACTGATTTGGATGGCCCTCTTTCACTAAAATCTTGTAACTTCATATCTTAATCTCCTCCAGTTTTAAAGCTTTGACAATTCTCTAAACTCTCGTAGTTTTAAAGCTCCCACCAACATTCGAATTTCATCATTTAATCCACTTCAAAACAAACGCACATATCTTCTTCTGATGATATGATGTTTCGAGCATACTTACTCAAATGAACAAATTCCCGTTGCATACTTACTCAAATGAACAAATTCCCGTTCAGACTTTGCTACTGACCAATTTCCCTATTTCAGCTCAAGGAACTCTTTCTTCTTCCTATCTGGATACAATTGACTAACATATTTCTTTTTGAACACTACCTAAAAGAAATCTCAATTAACCTGATCATTTGGAACCATAGCTATCAACGTACACTACCATGAATTTGCTTCATCTTTTAGTAATGAAATCGCACATTTTAGGCTATCTTCTGGTTAACAGATTAGCTTTACAAATACCTTCTGTGTATTCTCAAGTCAATACTCAGCTCTGGATAGATCATCATTAACTTTACCCCTAAATTCTTCAGCCCCTCAAATTTGGATTTTATCAATAAGAGGACGATGAACCATTGCAAGAACGAGGTTTTGAGGACACAGGGGTGCCTAAGGAGGCACAATCAGAGGTAGAGGTTGTGGACCCGCATGATTAGCTCTCACAAAATCATGAAACCATTGATTCATTATTCTGTAGAAACATTTTTATTTTCACTATTGAACGATTACAGAACAGAAACACTTTGACTTGTTCCCTGGTTGGAATCATGAGCATTACTTTCAGTTTTATTCGCTATGACCTGATTCGATTCGGCCTACATCTTGTATCTATAAGAAAAAAATTAGAATAGATCAAAAGCATCACACTATCACTGGCATATGTGGCATGTATATTCTAGACTCAATACACGCTATGTTAGTACTAGAATCGACTAAACCGTGGCTCTAATACCACTAAATGTAACACATTAACCCATCTCTGTCATCAAATTAGAGTTTTAGAGTATTACCATACCGAAACTTTTAATCTCAAACAAAAATAATTATTCAATTTAAATTCAACTTTCACATACACATTTAATTTATAGGATAATATACACTTATGACCCTTAAATCGAGCCTACTGGACCCTAAAAATAGTTTGGGAACATTCCGAGACCATTCTAAAACAAAATAGAAAATTTTAGAAAAATTGGAAAATTTTAAAAATAAGGGTCAGACAGCGATGTGTCTAGGCCGTGTGACAAAGCTCAGACCGTGTAGCTCAAGGGCATGGTCGTGTGGTCAATCGTGTGATAGACTCTATAACTATCAAACTAGCCTCAGACGGCCCTGTCGCAAGCCGTGTCCCAAACCATGTAACACACTATTTTATAATACACGGTCGTGTGAAGGGACCGTGTACAGCACCTGACAGTGTGATAGCCTGTGTCCTAGGTTGTGTACCCCTAATTGAACCTTCAAATGCAAGTTTACCAAATCAAACCTACTTGGACTATAAGAAACTCAATTACCAACAATTAAACCCACTCAAAACACACCTAAATGAACTCTAAACATGCCAAAAACATCCAACCTCTGTGCCTAACCAATTTGCCCTCAATGACACCACAAATTTTATACATAAACAACAAGCAATTCACCTAAGATATCACATTTGTATACATGTTATTCAATCATCAACAATGTCTCCAAATACCAAATACCAAAACCACATATCAAAGGAAAATAATACATGTCCATTATCATTAACTACCTATCAAATTAGCCATAATTTATCACTTAGAAAACTATATAAGTTTAATTACAAGTCAACAACATGTTAACTTTAGCCACATCAACCCTGTATACATGCTACAACCAAAATGACTCAAAAGCAAAAGCTAACGAAAAGAGTCTGGATAGTGTGAGCGTTGAAACTGATCCATCCGATCCGTTTCACAAAATGTTAACAACAAAACAAAACAAGTAAGCTTATGAAGCTTAGTAAGTCTATAGTTAAAATTCAATTTAACTTACCTTAACTTATAATAGATCACTAATTAATTTGGACCACTAAAAACCCTGACATCTATTTTCAAAATCATATATCATTAGTACCAAAATATTCAATCATATAGCTTAATATCCATAATAGCTCAATTCAAAGCAATTCATGCTTCCAAACATACAAATATATTCACAAATCATTATACATAAATCCAACTCAAATAGTGATTTTACATTTTGACATAAAGTTTCATGGCCTGTTAAACTATAGCAAATTGACTCAGATACTTGACTTTTCCCCCAAAACACACCAGAGAGAATCGAAATGCTAACGAATTCACCTTACTGCAAATACAGAGTTACCAAAGTGGAAACAGAGGCACCAAAGTACAACAAAGGCATCGAAGTGCAAACCCATACAAGCGCGCGTACTATCCCTATTGGCATGCCGATCGTATCCTAACCATTTACTACATTCAGTCGGGCATTATAATTTAATTCAAACATTAACAACCAAAAGCACTTTGAAATTTTTGTACGCATACTATAAATTCATCAAACTCATTTCAATATCAAATAATCATGATTTTCATCAATTATCAAATACTTGTTTCTCATTGGTACTAAATTGCAATATTTAAGGATTTATTATTTATTAACAAAATTTCATATTAACTACAATTAAAATAGCACATATTAATATAATATAAAATAAAAATATATGTATATTTCATACTAAGAACTTACCTAGCATATACCAACGATTGACTCGTAGGGACTATTCCATAATTTTTTCTTTTCCTCGATTATCCTCGTACGAATCGAGTATTGATCTATAATAATTAAATTCAAATTTACCAAATTCAAATGTATAATCCAACTCACTTTTATGCATATGAAACTTAAGTTTTTATTACTACACATTTTCCCTAAACTTTTACATTTATCACAATTTAGTTCATAAACCCGAAACTCCAAATTTAACAAAATTTCTCAAATACACATACTAGTCGAATTTATTACCATACTAGAAAATCCATATTTATTCAAAATTCAAAAAAATTTCATGTCACTTTTAACATTTTATCAAATTAGTCCTTTAACTAAAACTATCAAAAATTACTTTACAAAATAGTTGTAATCAACTACTAGTACTTCAAATTCACCATTTAACATCAAGGATAACAAAGATTCATCAATAGAAAAATCCAAAATCTATAACAGTTTTGAAAACAAAGACATGGGTTAACTGAACCTAGTTGCAACGATCTCAAAAACGTAAAAATTACAGGAAACAATTGAGAAATTCACTTAGACTCAACGGATTATGTTTGGCCGAATGTTAAGCTTAAAAAAATGGTGTTCTTCCTTTCTCAATTTCGGTCAAAAACAACAATTAGGAAAATGATTTTTTTTTTACTTAAGTTATTTTATTTCATTATAAAATTGCCCTTCAATTAAACATACAATAAAACTAAACACTAACCCATTACCGTCCATTAACCTTTAACTTGGTATAATTACATTATAAGACCTCCCATCTTTATTAAGTAATCCATTTAATCAAGTAATTCAATAACCATTAAGTTTATACATCTATTACAACTTAGTCCTTTTTAATTAATTAACCAGTCAAACATTAAAATTTAGAAACTGAACCTTCACGTATCAAAATAATAACTTTGTAAATATTTAATAAAAATATTTATGAACTCGGTTTTCAGAAAAGAGGTCCTGATACCTCACTTTCCAATACCACTTGACTTACGAAATGACCACTTATACTTAACTATTTATTCAATTAACTGAAATCGACCAAATCAAAACTCAATATCAAATTATAATTGACTCATACAAATTAAATAATAATTAATACGGGCTTACTCATCAGATTTGTGGTCTTGAAACCACTATTTTTGACACCACTGAAAACAAGCTGTTATATCAGAGGTATTGAGAGCAACCAATTTCGACAGCTAAAGAGCATTTGTGCATAGGAGCAAAGGATAATAGAGGAGGACCAAAGCGAGTAGTGACATAAAAAATAGCCAAAATCGGCTTACAGTTTCCATCCCTTTAATCTTTTATTTTGTTTAGTGTTGATAAACAGGATTGCAACTTATTCTTTTGCTTTCATTTTAATGATGATGACTTAATTTTGTTGATGCTAGAATGATTACAATTCCTTAGCTTATGATATTAATACTTTTTGTTATTGATTTTCTGTACATTGTTTGTTTACTCATTCAAATAATATCATGACCATGCTTACTCATGCAGAATTGATGTTGGGAAGTATATGAACTAATTTATTAATCTAAACAATATGGTAATTAGTGGACACACTATTTGAATTGTGAATGTTTGATTTCTTAGTGATTGTATTAGCAATGGTATTTAGCAATATTGTTACATTTCATAACCCCTAAGTATGATGCTTACATGTGAACCTTGAAGTTAATTGAACATAGAAATAAGCTAAAGAAACTAAAAGGTTAAAAGTAGGACTTCATAACTTATAGATGATAACTCTTGAAAAGAGTTTTATTTCAGGCCTCTAAATAGAATTATTTGCTTGTAATTAAGAAAATATGTTTGCATTTTAGATTTATTACTAGAGTATTACATACTAAAGCTTGGATTGTGTTTTAACTGTAAATTTATATTACTTCTAATTGTTGGAAAGAGGTTTGGTAGTTTTTAGTAGTAGGTGTAGGTAAAATGAAAGAGGTAAAAAGAAGGAAAAGAGGAAGAGGAAAAAAGAACGAAGGAGGTGAAATATTACCATGACAAATGGTGGGATAGATTTCCAATAGAAATGTCATGGAAATTCTAGGCAGATAACGTAACACTCAATCCCTGTCACAATCAACCAGTTGTACGAGTTAAAAAGAGGAAATCATAGACAAAAAGAAGGGGAAGAGAAATCTTCCATGAGTTTTGCATAAAATCTTGATAAGAAGCTGGAGTGTAGCGAGAACTTCCTACAGTTTTGCCTTTGTTCTATTTTTCTTGGTTTTAATTTCTGTGATTCGTAAAACTTGAAGAATGTTGATGAATGATTTAATTTTGGATTTCATTACCTAACCTATGAGCTAATTATATCTAGGTTGGAATTATTTGGGTGACTATTGAATTAGCTGTAATGCCAAGGATATGATTTGATTAAAATTACTATTTCATTCGATTTATGCTTATTTTGAATGCATGCATGTAAGCTCTGGACATAGTTGATTGTATGTTATGTTCTTAGATGGATTTAAATATGAAAGGATCAAATACATTAGATTATTAATCGATTGATACAAAAAAAGTATCTAAAAGAATAATTGTAGCACTCTAGACATAGAAGTTGCAATCTGTACAAGTGAAGAATGTTACTGTGGTTATCATTTGTGAGTCTTGTAGGCATACATAGACTCAGGATAATAACTAAAGTCTGACTTTCGAAAAAAGTAGACTGTAGTAGAAATTCTCTGTAACACCCCTTACCCGTATTCAAAGCCGGAACAGGATACGAGGCATTACTAGACTTACATCACAAACAAACATACAATTTTGAGTAATAAATTTGCATCCAAATTAAAACCATTTGTATTCAATCATAAAGTCCCTAATATGAGCCTACTAGGCCCAAAGCATGCTTTGAAAGCTGTTAGGGACTAAACCGAGCACTTGGGAAAATTTTACAAAACTTAGAAAATTTTTGCTATGAACAGGGGTTACATGCCCATGTGGTTTGGGACACGCCCGTGTGGGAAGGCGGTATGGTTACACATGCCCGTGTTCCTAACCCGAGTAACTCTCTATTTTGCAAAGCATGAACAAATTGAGATCACACGGAAGAGTCGCACACTCATGTGCTAAGTCGTGTGGTTAATTTAATTTTCATAAAATAGGTGCAGACTTCACACGGTCGTGACACATGCCCATGCTTGAGGCCGTGCCCCTCACACGGTTGAGATACACGCCCGTGTCCCTGCCCATGTGCTCAATTTTGAGCATTATGTTTCTCAAAATTAAGGTGCAGGGGACACACGGCCAAAACACATGCCTATGGGACAGACCGTGTGTCATACATGGTCTAGACACACACCCATGTGGACAAAATAAGGGCTATTTACCAAGCCATTTGTCACCCTCATTTGCACCTACATACACTCAAGTTCAATGGCATAAGTCATGGCATATTTAGGCAACCAAAACATTCACAAACAAGGCCAAATCATGTCATCTCATTATCCCCACTCAACATTCTTACAACATCATATTTTGCCAAACCAAAACACACCAAACTCACATTCTACAAGTTCCAATATGGCTACCAATAACAGGCAAAAGTTTTACTTAGGTTTCCAAGCATATTAATAAGCCAATCTTAACCATTCAACAACAAAACCCTTAAGCCACATTTAACCATTTACCAAGCATTTATGAACCACATCACACAAGAGGTAATTGCACATGCATGTATATATATATATATATATATATAAGCTTACAACCAATTCAACCAAAATAAGCCAAGTTACATAGCCAAATACCACACCAAGCCTTTGACAATTACAAGCCAATACATTTGGCCAAATCATAATGACACATATAGCAAAATGACCAAGTCTCTATACATGCCATATTTTCAAAATGTTTAAAATCATCAGTACCCAAAATAAAAGTTTGATAATGTGATGCGAACTTTGATAATCTCCAACTCGAGCTAGCTTAGTGACGCTATAAAACATGAAAAATAAAACGGAGTAAGCTATATAGCTTAGTAAGCTCAAATGAAAGAAATAAGCTAACTTTACCATACATTAACATGCAAGTAATTTAACATAAGATAATACAATTTACCAAAATCTCATGATCATAATTCACTTTGATCACAACTTACCTTTAAACCGTCATTTCACGAATTAATAATCGTAAGCTTTAAGTACATACCTGTACCATCTCGTAATAATTTCATACTTAGTCTCATCTTTGTCATACCCAATGAACCACTCGGAATAATTATATTAGATACTCGGGAAAGGCTAGCACACAAGGTGCCACATATGTAGCTATTGCTACCTCTATCTCATAACACATATATGCTCGCTCTCGAGCCATTAACGGGCCTGCTCACACAAGCTATCAGTCAAGACGTAGCTATTCGGTGCTGCTCACACAAGCTGTCAAGTAACCACAACATATGCTGGTATACTTAGCCACCGGTAGGATGTATAGGACCAACACCCAAATCACATAACATAAAACCCTAGTGACATGTCACTTGTATCCTAATCTATTCCTAAGGTTTGATTGGGATTTCTTGCTTGCCAGAACGTCACCAAATGTGTCCATAAAGTCAATTACACAATTCATGCATAAATTAAAGCATTTAAAATACAATTATAATAAAGATTATTTAATATGCGAACTTACCTCAGTTACAAAAACGACCAAAAGGATCTATTTGTCAGTTACTTTGTTTTTCCCCCGATCTAGACCCGAACTTTGTTTTTCTTAGTCCATAATACCACATTTAACTTATTTAACCATCACATTATTCAATTCAGCCCAAAAACACATTATGGAAAAATTTACATTTTTGACCTTAACTTTTCAACATTCTACAATTTAGTCCCTAGGCTCGTAAAATGAATTTATTTCAATTTCTTCACAACCCAAGCCTAGCCAAATATTATTTATACTCATAAAAGCCCACATTTGTCATTTATTCACACTTTTCTACACATTTTATAGACTTTTACAAATAAGTCCCTATTTGAATTTTTACCAAAAATCACTTTACAAAAGTCGTTTAACAAACAACAAACATGCATTTTCTACCATCAAACATCAAAATACACACATATTCATCATGGGTCAAATTTTAGACTTTAATCCCTTTTTCAAATTAGTCTTTGCAAAGGCTAGATTAGGTTAAGACAACTTCTAAAACACATAAATCATTAAAAATAGGGCAAGAACAGACTTACAATTGAGCTTGAAAGTGGCCAAAACCCTAGCTATGGACTTCTTATGAATTTCGACTATGGGAGGATGGAATTGAGAAGATAGAGATTGTAACACCCCAAACTCAGCCTAGAAGTTAGGCCCAAATCTTGCGTGTCACATTGACGTGTTTTTCAAAAACCATGTTCTCATTGAAAACCTTTCTTACTATTTAAAACCTCTGGCCATTTTAAAACTTGTGAAAACCTCAATTTACGTTGGTTTATTAAAAGTCATTCTCTTGTAACACATTATTACCTTTAAAACTTTATTTGCTGTGGAAGCTTAATTTAAACAGTTGCGGAAATGTGATATATGGAAAAACAGTTATTATTTTGGAAAAATCGTGTTCTACTCCAGCAGTTATAAAACAATATATAAAATTTCAAATTCAGAACCAAAAATTAAAAGAGGCCTTAGTACAACCCAGATTAAATATAAGTACTTGTAAATAGATAACTTAAAAGAAAATCAGAAACAATAGCAGTTGTGTGGCCACCTCCGAGTCCCTCGCAGCACCGATCCTCTTAATGCTAGGGATTACCTGCACAGTTAATAAACGGGGTGAGTTTATGAAAACTCAGTGTGTAATCCCCTCCTAAACTAAAACAGTTAGTAAACCGTGAATTTAGAATCGATCTGGTGGAGCCCATTCTGATAACGATGCATACAAGATGCTGGTGCGGGCACGAGCCCTATTCAATAATAGTACAGTCTGGGCCTAAGCCCTATGCAGTGACAGTGTGGGCCTATGCCCAAAACAGTATAATCATAATACAGGTATGCAACCCAACCCAATCCAACCAGCTCACCACTCGTACAAACCAACTCACCGTGTGGGGATTAAATCGACCCACCCAGCCAACACACCAATATCGCAGCGTAGCTGCTTATAGTAACGCAACAGAGATGCTAATAGCGATAAACATGGCGTAGCCACTAATATGAGAATACGTGGCAAAGCCACCAAAACAGTAAAATGTGGCAAAGCCACTAGTACAGAACTTCCTCCAAATCAGAATCCTAACCCCAATGCAATATGTCATGTATGTCATGCTCAATCATCACACGTGTATGCAAAATGGCCATGCTCAGTACCAATCATTTAAACTTATATTAAAAATATATCAGTCGTACAACCACCATCAAGTTAGTTAAATCACAGTCGTACAATCACAGTTAAATCAGTCAGATTCATAGTCCAAGTCAGTTATTTACCCACCAGGGCAAAACAATCATTTATCCCTACAGGGGTATTTCAGTAATTTTACACTGCAAAGGTATTTCGATAATTTAGCACTACAAGGGTATTACGGTCATTCTGCCCTATAACGGTATTACGGTCACTCTGCTCTGTAAGGATATTACGGTCATTTTATAATCGGGGGTATTTCAGTAATTTTACAAATCAGGGTCTTAGTGACCCAACCGAAGGTCCATCGTCGCCCCGAGCGCCTTAAGTAACCTAAACAGACATAACGGTGCAAATGGCCTTAAGGTTCATTTTTTGGCCCAAGTGGGCCTACACGCTCGTGCGGCCAATTTGGCCCAAATTCAGTCACGGCTATGCGAACTCCATAACCCAGTTTAATAATTATCACAAACTGTAGAATTAATCTATGTGGGGCCCACGAGCCTATTGGGCCCACATGGCCCAGAACTATTTAAGTCGTGTGCGCGACATGACAAGTCTATCTACGTCCCGCTTAACAGTGAAGTTTACCTACACGGGCCCATGGGCCCATTGCGTCCGTACGGCCCATCGAGGCCCAGAATAGCCCCAGCACACGAGAATGTTTGTGGCGGCCTCTACAACCTATCGCCTATGATTTGTGGGCTCGATTTACCCCATGAGCGATCGCACACTCATGAGGCCTCAAATGTCGAAGTTTCGGCTTTTCAACTTTTGCCTACTTCTAACAAAGAAAGGCGTGAATACACACCTGTTTATGAGAACGTGTCAAAGTCCACGATCACAACCTTGGCACATCCTGCATTGAATCTTCCTCCCCAATTCATCTGGTTCGCTCTATTTAAAGCCAGCTTCTCACCAATTCTCATATTAGCTTCCCGATGTGAGATTACTTTCAACCATTAGGAAAATTCCTCATTCTTATGACCACTTCTACCACAGAGTTCCAGTCCAACTCCACCTCCGACACAGCTCAAATAGCAAAATAAATACTCCACTACGCATTCTAAGACTTGAACCTCAGACCTCACAGTTACACCATACGCCACCTTGCCACTCCACCACAGGCTCTTTCTATGTTATATTTTATCCTCAATTAATTATACGGTCTATAGGCCAAAGTCCAAGTTCCTTTAAAAGAAAAATCAAAATAAATTACAAGAGCCAAGACCTGAACCCTAGCTCCTTGCAACCTTAGTGACACCCCAACCACTAGACCACATGCTTCCTTGTGTCATTTATTTACCACAATAACTTAAAAGGCCCTCATCCAAACATCTAAGTTTTATTCATTTAAAACAAAAATTTTTGCTAAAGCCAAGGTTTGAACCCAAGACTTCTCCAACACTCCCAAACACTCCTGATCACTTAACCACTACAATAGACAATTAATTGTGATATTTCTTCCACACATAAACTTTTATGTGTAGCTTCCTAGCGGCTCCCACGCACAAGGCCCAAAAATTTATGGCGTTACAATGCTACCTCCTTAAAGAAATTTGGCCTCGAAATTTACCTGTTTAGAATAAGTAAGGGTATTGCTGCTGCATCGCCTCCTCAGGCGCCTACGTGGCTTCCTCTGAACCTTGATTACGCCAAAGCACTTTGACCAAAGGAACAGATTTCTTCCTTAATACTTTAACATCACGATTCAGTATCTGTACCAGCTCTTCCTTGATAGTTAAGTCTGGCTTAACCTCGATTTCATCAACTGACACTATGTGTGAGGGATCATAATGGTACCACCTCAGCATTGAACCATGAAACACATCACGAATCCTATCCAACTTTGGAGGCAACTCAAGTTGATACACGACCGGTCCCACACGCCTAAGTATTCGGTAAGGTCCAATGAATCTAGGGCTAAGCTTGCCTTTCCGCCCAAACCTCAAAATTTTCTTCCATAGTGAAACCTTAAGAAAGACATAATCCCCTATAGATTACTCGATCTCCTTACACTTTAAGTACGCATAAGATTTCTGTCTACCTGATGCCTCCTTCTACCAGTCTCGAATCAGCTTTACCTTGTCTTTTGTATTAGAAATTAATTCTAGCCCCAGAACTCGCCGCTCACCCAACTTAGTCCGACAGGTAGGAGTACGACTCCTATAACCATATAACACCTCGTATGGTGCCATTCGAATACTGGACTAGTGGCTGTTGTTATACGCAAACTCTGCCAGTGGCAAATAATCCTCCCAGCTGCCTCTGAAATCAATTACACAACTTCTTAACATGTCTTCCAATATCTGAATCACCCTCTCTGACAACCCATCCGTCTGAGGGTGGAACGCAGTACTGAAATCTAGCCTTGTACCCAAAGCCTCATGTAACTTTTTCCAGAACCTAGATGTGAATCTAGGATCTCTGTCAAATATGATAGAAACCGGTACACCATGCAGTCTCACAAACTCAGCCACATAAAACTTGGCCAATTTTAGTAAGGAATAATCAATACGGACCGCTATAAATTGGGCAGATTTAGTCAACCGGTCCATAATTACCCATATCAAATCCTTCTTAGTCGGTGTCAAGGGTAGCCCACTAAAAAAAACATGATTACCCTCTCCTACTTCCAAAGTGGAATTTTAACTGGCTGTCGTAACCCAGAATGCAGTTGATGCTCAGCCTTAACTTGTTGGAATGTCAGGCACTTATTCACATAATCAGTAACATCACAGTTCAACCCTGGCCACCAATACAACTCACGAAGATCTCGGTATAACTTGTTCCTGCTAGGATGCATAGCATATGGACTACCATGCACCTCTCATAGAATAGACTGCCTTAGATCAGAATCCTTCGGTATACACACTCTTCCACGGAAACATAATACTCCTTTCAAATTTAGCCCAAAATCTGTGGTCTCACCATTTTCAGCTTATTGAAAACGAGAAGCTAGCGACTCATTTAGCAACTGTTTCTCCTTAATTTCATCAATCCAAGTTGGTCTCACTTGCAGTTCAACTAACAAGCTACCATCATCTAACAGGCTGAGACGAGCAAACATTGCTCTCAAATCAGATACAACCCTACGAATTAGTGCGTCAGCTACCACATTAGCTTTACCAGGGTGATACTCAATTGAACAATCGTAGTCCTTAAGCAACTCTATCTACCTTCGTTGCCTAAGATCCAACTCCTTTTGAGTAAGAAGATATTTGAGGCTTTTATGATCTGTATAAACAATCATTTTTTCACCGTATAAGTAATGTCTCCAAATATTCAGTGCGAAAACCACGACAACTAATTCCAATTCATGAGTGGGGTAATTTGTCTCATGAGGCTTGAGCTGACGAGACGCATAAGCAACCACCTTACCCTCTTGCATCAACACACAACCCAATCTAATGTGCGACGCATCACTGTAAATAGTAAATTCCTTCCCAGACTCTGGCTGTAACGAAACAGGGGCCTTAGTCAGAACTTCCTTTAGTTTTTCAAAACTCCCTTGCTGCTCATCAGTCCAATTGAACGGTACCCCTTTATGTAGTAACTTGGTCAGAGGTGTAGCAATCAGTGAAAATCCTTCAACAAAACGTATATAACACCCAGCCAGACCCAGAAAGTTTTGAACCTCAGATACCGTCTTTGGTGGTTTCCAATCCACTACAGCTTTAATTTTTCGAGGATCCACCCTAATTCCCTCTGTTGGCACTACAAGACCCAGAAATGTCACTTCTCACAGCCAGAATTCACACTTGCTGAACTTTGCATAAAGCTGCTTTTCCCTTAGAACTTGCAAAAATAATTTGAAGATGTGCATCATGATCCTCCTCGGTTCTTGAATACACCAAGATGTCGTCTATAAAAACAACTATGAACCGATCTAAATAAGGCTGAAATACTAGATTCATCAGATCCATGAAAGCCGTTGGTGCATTCGTCAACCCAAACGGCATCACCAGAAACTTGTAATGACCATAACAAGTTCTAAATGCAGTCTTATACACGTCAGCCTCCTTAACCTTTAGCTGATGATACCCAGACCGAAGGTCTATCTTGGAGAAAACTGTAGCTCCTCGCAGCTGGTCAAACAGATCATCTATCCTCGGTAAAGGGTACTTATCTTGATAATCAACTTGTTCAACCGACGATAATCAATGCACATGCGCATAGATCCATCTTTTTTTTTCACAAACGACATCGGTGCTCCCCACGGAGACACACTCGGACGAATGAATCCTCGAAATTTTCAACTATCAGAATAGACGCACAACCTAGCTTACCACACTACGCTATCGCTGCGCAGTCTGATCCTAACAATACAAGCACCCACCAAACCATTTATCCATCGGAACGGATAAATAACACATGCATACCATTTCCAGAACATACACAGAAAAATACAAACTCTAGCTTTACGTGTAGCAATACAGCCTAATATTTAATAAATCACAGTGTTTCTATCTACTGCTTTTCAATGAAAACAAATAATAGTTTCAGAAACTTACGGATTTGGCACCGGAGACTCGGTATGCCACACCTTTTAAAAAAATACCTCAAAACACTTTACATATTTAAAAACAACCTCATGAAATACAAAATTTTGAAAACCTATTCCACAGTCGAGTTTTGTAGCTTGACTCTGATACCACTAAATGTAACACCCTGAATCTGGACTAGCAGTTAGATCTGAATCTGGCGTGTCACATTGAAGTGTTTTTTGAAAACCATGTTCTCATTGAAAATCCTTCTTACTATTTAAAACCTCTGGCCATTTTAAAACTTGTGAAAACCTTAGTTTACGTTGGTTTATTAAAAGTCATTCTCTTGTAAAACATTATTACCTTTAAAACTTTATTTGCTGTGAAAGCTTAATTTAAACAGTTACGAAAATGTGATATTTTAAAAAACAGTTATTGTTTTGGAAAAATCGTGCTCTACTCCAGCAGTTATAAAATAATATATAAAATTTTAAATTTAGAACCAGAAACTAAAAGAGGCCTTAGTACAACCCAAATCAAATATAACTACTTGTAAATAGATAACTTAAAAGAAAATCAGAAACAATAGCAGTTGTGTGGCCACCTCCGAGTCCCTCGCAGCACCGATCCTCTTAATGCTAGGGATTACTTGCACAGTTAATAAACGGGGTGAGTTTTTGAAAACTCAGTGTGTAATCCCCTCCTAAACTAAAATATTTAGTAAACCGACAGAGTTCAGAATCAGTTTGGGCCGGAGCCCATTACAGTAATAGTGCATACAATAACGGTCTAGGCCTGAGCCCTATTCAATAACAGTACAGTCTGGACCTAAGCCCTATGTAGTGACAGTGTGGGCCTATGCCCAAAACAGTATAATCACAATATAGGTATGCAACCCAACCCAATCCAACCAGCTCACCACCCGTACCAACCAACTTACCGTATGGGGATTAAATCGACCCACCCAGCCAACACACCAATATCGCAGCGTAGCTGCTAATAGTAATGCAACAGAGCTGCTAATAGTAACGCAGCAAAGCTGCTAATAGCGGTAAACGTGGCGTAGCCACTAATATAAGAATACGTGGCAAAGCCACTAATACAAAACTTCCTCCAAATTAGAATCCTAACCCCAATGCAATATGCCATATATGTCATGCTCAATCATCACACGTGTATGCAAAATGGCTATGCTCAGTAACAATCATTTAAACTTATATTAAAAATATACCAATCGTACAACCACCGTCAAGTTAGTTAAATCACAATCATACAATCATAGTCAAATCAGTCAGATTCATAGCCCAAGTCAGTTATTTACCCACAAGGGCAAAACAGTCATTTATCCTTACAGGGGTATTTCAGTAATTTTACAGTACAAAGGTATTTCGGTAATTTAGCACTACAAGGGTATTACGGTCATTCTACAATCGAGGGTATTTCGGTAATTTTACAACTGATGGCATTCAGTAATTTTACAAGTCGGGGCCATAGCGACCCAACCGAAGGTCCATCATCGCCCCGAGCGACTTAAGTAACCTAAACAGACATAATGATGCAAATGGGCTTAAGGCCCATTTCTTGACCCAAGTGGGCCTACTCACTCATGTGGCCCATTAGGCCTAAATTCAGTCACGACTATGCGAACACAATAGCCCAGTCCAATAATTATCACAAACTGCAGATTTAATCCGTGTGGGGTTCACGAGCCCATTTAGCCCACACGGCCCATCTAGGCCCAACGTGGCCCAGAACTACCCAAGTCGTGTGCGTGACATGACAAGTCTATCTACGTCCCACTTAATAGTGAAGTTTACCCACGTGGGCCCATGGGCTCATATAGCCCATCGAGGCCCAGAATAGCCCCAGCACACGAGAATGCTTGTGGCAGCCTCTACAACCTATCGCCCATGGTTTGTGTGCTCGTTTTACCCCACGAGCGATCGCACGCTCGTGAGGCCTCCTGTTTATGAGAACGCGCCGAAGTCCATGATCACAACCTTGGCACATCCTGCATTGAATCTTCCTCCCCAATTCATCTGGTTCACTCTATTTAAAGCCAGCTTCTTACCAATTCTCATATTAGCTTCCCGATGTGGAATTACTTTCAACCATTAGGAAAATTGCTCATTCTTATGACCACTTCAACCACAGAGTTCCAGTCCAATTCCACCTCCTATACAGCTCAAATAGCAAAATAAATACTCCACTGCACATCCCAAGACTTGAACCTTAAACCTCACAGTTACACCACATGCCATCTTGCCACTCCACCACAAGCTCTTTCTGGGTCATATTTTATCCTCAATTAATTATAAGGTCTATAGGCCAAAGTCCAAGTTCCTCTAAAAGAAAAACCAAAATAAATTCAAAAGCCAAGACTTGAACCCTGGCTCCCTTGCAACCTTAATGACGCCCCAACCACTAGACCACATACTTCCTTGTGTCATTTTTTTACCACAATAATTTAAAAGGCCTTCATCCAAGCATCCAGGGTTTTATTCACTTAAAACCAAATTTTTTGCTAAAGCCAAGGTTTGAACCCAAGACTTCTCCAACACTCCCAAACACTCCTAATCACTTAACCACTGCAGCAGACAATCAATTGTGATATTTCTTTCACACATAAACTTTTATGTGCAGTCTCCTAGCGGCTCCCACGCATAAGACCCAATACTTCTAAGCCCAAAAATTCGAGGTGTTACAATTTTACCCCCTTAAAGAAATTTTGGCCTCAAAATTTACCTGTTCAGAATAACTGAGGGTATTGCTGCCGCATCGCCTCCTTAGGCTTCTACGTGGCTTCCTCTGAACAGTGAATACGCCAAAGCACTTTAACCAAAGAAATAGATTTCTTCCTTAACACTTTAACATCACGATCCAATATCTGTACCGGCTTTTCCTCGATAGTTAAGTCTGACTTAACCTCAATTTCATCAACAGACACTATGTGTGAGGGATCAGAATGGTACCGCCTCAGCATTGAAACATGAAACACGTTACGAATCCTATCCAACTCTAGGGGCAACTCAAGTTGGTACGCGACCAGTCCCACACGCCTAAGTATTCAGTAAGATCCAATGAATCTAAGGCTAAGCTTGCCTTTCCGCGCAAACCTCAAAAATTTTTTCAATGGTGAAACTTTAAGAAAGACATAATCCCCTACAGAATACTTGATCTCCTTACGCTTTAAGTCCGCATAAGATTTCTGTCTATCCAATGCCTCCTTCAACCGGTCTCGAATCAGCTTTATCTTGTCTTCTGTATCAGAAATTAATTCTGGCCCCAGAACTCGCCGCTCACCTAGCTCAATCCAACAGGTAGAAGTACGACACCTATGACCATATAACGCCTCGTACGGTGCCATTCAAATACTGGACTGGTACCTATTGTTGTACGCAAACTCTGCTAGCGACAAATAATCCTCCCAGTTGCCTCTGAAATCAATTACACAACTTCTTAACATGTCTTCCAATATCTGAATCACCCTCTCTGACTGCCCATTCGTCTAAGGGTGGAACGCAATACTGAAATCCAGCCTTGTACCTAAAGCCTCGTGTAACTTTTTCCAAAATCGAGATATGACTCTAGGATCTCTGTTAGATATAATAGAAACCAGTACACCATGCAGTCTCACATTCTCAGCCACATACAACTTGGCCAATTTCTCTAACGAATAATCAATGCGGACCGGTATATATTGGGCAGATTTAGTCAATCGGTCCACAATTACCCATATCGAATCCTTCTTAGTCGGTGTCAAGGGTAGCCCACTCGCAAAACCATGATTACCCTCTCCTACTTCCAAAGTGGAATTTTAACTGGCTGTAGTAACCCAGAAGGCAGTTAATGCTCAGTCTTAACTTGCTGGCATGTCAGGCACTTATTCACATAATCAGTAACTTCGCATTTCAACCCTAGCCACCAATATAACTCACGAAGATCTCGGTATAACTTATTCCTGCCAGGATGCATAGCATATGGACTACCATGCGCCTCTCATGGAATAGACTGCCTCAGATCAGAATCCTTCGGTATACACACTCTTCCACGGAAACATAATACTCCTTTCTAATTTAGCCCAAAATCTGTGGTCTCACCATTTTCAACCTATCGAAAACGAGAAGCTAGCGACTCATTTAGAAACTATTTCTCCTTAATTTGATCAATCCAAGTTGGTCT
Organism: Gossypium anomalum; assembly: GCA_025698475.1. NCBI lineage: Eukaryota > Viridiplantae > Streptophyta > Magnoliopsida > Malvales > Malvaceae > Gossypium > Gossypium anomalum. Next base: position 51,789,164 of record CM046963.1, read on the forward strand.
CACTTCCAGGTCAGCTAACAAGCTACCATCATCGAACAGGCTGAGACGAGCAAACATTGCTCTCAAATCAGATACAACCCTATGACTCAGTGCATCAGCTACCACATTAGCTTTACCAGGGTGATACCCAATTGAACAATCATAGTCTTTAAGTAACTCTGTGTCCATTATTAGCCAAATTACTAAAATACCCTTAATGCATAACTTTGAAATTTCACCTAACCATTTCTATTTTTTGTCCATCCTAAGGTATAATGGTCTAATTGCCATTTAAGGACCTCTAATTAAAAGTTCAAAACAATTAGACACCTTTAGCTTATAGAATTCAAGTTTTGCACCTATTACAATTTAGTCATTCTAGTAAAATTGAGCACTCAATCGATAAAATTTCTTAACAAAATTTTCACACAATTATTCTATCATGCTGTAGACCTTAAAGAAACAATAAAATAAATATTTCTCTTTTGGATTTGTGGTCCCTAAACCACTATTTTGATTTGACCCAAAAATGGGCTATTACAACTCTCCCCCTTTATGGATTTCATCCCTAAAAATCTTACCAAGAAAGAGGTTTGGGTACTATTTTCTCATAGCTTCCTCGGGTTCCCACGTAGCCTCTTCGACCCTATGTCACTACCACAAAACTTTCACTAGACCTATGTTTTTATTTCTAAATTGTTTAACCTCTCGAGCTTACACTTTGATTGATTCTTCACCGTATGTCATATCGAGTCGAATCTCGATCTCTGTTAGGGAAATTACATTCGATGGATCTGATCTGTAACATCCTGAAATAGGGCCTAAACGGAATAGTGGTTACGAAACCATAAATCTGAGGTAGAAAAAATTATTTTATTATTATTTTGAGGTTCATGATATGATTTCATGATTGTGTGAAAATTTCGTGATGAAATTCTATGCATAAAGTGCTTAAGTTGAGATTAGGGACTAAATCGAATAATTTGTAAAACTTGCATTCTAGAAGTTTTTAGTATGAAATTGCTTTGGAATATTAATTAGGAGGGTTTAAATAACAATTTGACAAATTTCTAAGTTCATGGACAAAATAGACATGGATGGAATTTTTGAAAGTTTAATAAGGAAGGGCATTTTGGTCATTTGGATATTAAATGAAATAAAAAGGGAAAAATAACACAAAATTCATCATCTTCTTCTTTAGCACGAAATTTCAAGGCTTCTTCATAGCTAGGGTTTGTTTCAAGCTTTCAAGCTCCATAGTAAGTGATTCCAAGCCCTGTTTTTAATGTTCTTTACGTTTTCGGAGTCCCGATAGCTCGATAAAGCTTATGCTAGCAATAATTTAAGTTAGGGTTCATATTTGGAAAAATACCCATAGGTGAAAAATGTTTATTTTGATGTTTTATGATAGAATATGAGGTCTTAGATTATGTTAGACAACTTGTGCTACTCTGTTTTAGGTAAAAACGAGTAAAATTGGCTTAATCGGTAAAAATAACTAATAGTCATAAGTATATGTTAGAGTAAGAATCTGATTTTGCTATAAAAGGGAAAAACGATCAGCATGTCATAAAACATAAGAAAATAGGCTGAAGTTTAATTTACAAGATTTGGGGCAAAAGTGTAAATATGCAAAAGTTTAGGGGCAAAAATGTAATTTTTCTAAAGTTTGAGTAAAGGACTGTTTTGATAAATGTGAATATTAAATAAGTTAAATTTGCTATTATAGATCAAGAAGAGCGAAATTCGGGAGTAGATCGGGGAAAAGAAAAAGTAAAGGACTAAATTGTAAAGTTTAGTCACATTTTGTATCGAGGTAAGTTTCTGATGAAATAAATGCAATATTCTTTTTTATTTTACATTATTATTGTCAATTTTTAGCATTTATATACTTATATTATGAGAATATTTAAAGTCGAATTAAAGGCGAAGTGACAGAGAAAAAGCATTAGGAAGCCCCGTTTGAACCTTAGGAATGTTAGGATATTGGGGTTGACAGAGATGCGAAGCAGATGAGAAATGAGCCATGTAAGTCCATATCGGATATATGGCTTTGGAGACAGGAATGAGCCATGTAAGCCCATATTAGATATATATATGGCATTGGAGACAGGAATAATTCATGTAAGTCCATGTCGAAGACATGGCATTGGCAGGATATTGATAGACAGGAACGACCCTAGTATCCTTAGTATTCTGAGTGGTTCAACGGGTCATTGTACATGTTAAATTACAGTGAATTATCAGCAAAAGGGAAGGTAGATTATATTTATGAATAGTGAAAGGTCAGGTAAGAAAGAAGGTAAGTGAGTAAAGAAGAAGGTAGAAAATGAGAAGTAAAGAAAGTTTATGAGGCTAGGTGACATTATATATAATTATTCATTATGTTGAATGTTGTAATTTATTTGCTTGTAAGCTTACTAAGGCTAGTGCTTACTCTCTTTATTTTCTTTTTCTTATAGTTTTTATCAAGCCACTCGGGGATTGAAGGAAACGTCAGAGACCCGATCACACTATCGAAGGAATCACATTGGTATAGTTAGACGTTTCGTTTTGTGTATGGCATGTATAGGAACTTGGTTTCTTTTGATATGATATGATCAATGAATGATATGTAAATACTTGCTAATGATTAGCTAATAGAATGGCTGATGATATACATGTTTAACAGTATGTATGATTAAGTAGTAACTATCACATGAAAACTATGAAAAATATGAAATTAACTTAAAAACGGATTCAAGTATCAGAAATAATGTGACTTTTAAAAATCACTAAAAACCGTAGAGACATGTTTTGATGGTGAATAATATATGAAATTAAATCTCATTGTGTCTATTTTCATATGGAATAAGAAAAACAGGTAAAGGTTTTTTATTTTATAAGATATCTGAGTTTTAGTGAAATAGGGCCAGAGCAATTTCTGGATCCCCTGTTTCAAATTTATAAATTCACCATAAATTTTAAAAAAATAATTAGGTGGTGTAATTTTATGGTTAGAATCCTTATTTAATCTAGTTTTAATAAAAATAAACGGTATAGTCATATGAATTTTGTACAGGGAGAAAAGTGGTTCGTAGTAAGTAGAGGTCATGCTTGGTTGAATTTCAAACAGGGGGTAATTTTAACTAATAAACTGTACTAATTGGCTAAGTAAAAAATTCTAGAAAGAAATTAATAGATAGATATATGAGTCTAGTTTCAGGAAAAATTTACAGATCTTAATTTTGAGTTTTGAAACTCGAGAAATGAATTTTTAAGCAACCATGACGCAGAAAAATAGTTTATTCCGAAAATTAAAATAAGTGGTTTAGAGTTGTTTAAAAGGTAAGATAAGTTTAGTAACACCTCAAGCTTGACTCCGGTGACGGTTTCGGGCGTGGGGGCGTTACATGATCAGTATCGTCACAACATCGATACATGAAACACATTGTGAATCCTCTCTAATTCCGACGGCAAAGCTCGTCGATATGCCACTGGCCCTATTCTTTCAGTAATCTCATACGGCCCAATGAAATGCGGACTCAACTTGCCTTTGCGACCAAATCTAAGAATTTTCTTCCACGGTGATACTTTCAGAAACACTTTATCACCAACCTGAAATTAAATATCCTTTTGTTTCAAATTCGCGTACGATTTCTGTCGATCCGAAGCTGCTTTCAAACAATCACAAATTACTTTCACTTTCTCTTCAGTTTCTCTGACCAAATCAACCCCGTGAATTTGTTTCTCACTAAGCTCAGTCCAGTATAGTAGAGTTCGGCACCTACGACCATACAATGCCTCATACGGTGCCATCTTTATACTCGATTGATAACTATTGTTATAAGCAAATTCGACCAATGGTAGATATTTCTCCTAACTACCTTCGAACTCTAAAACACAACAGCGAAGCATATCTTCAAGAATTTGAATCACTCTCTTAGATTAACCGTCGGTTTGTGGGTGAAATGCAGTACTAAAATTCAACTTTTTACCCAACACTTCTTGCAATTTCTTCCAAAATCACGACGTGAACCGCGGATCTCTATCCAAAAAAATAGAAGTAGGCACTCTGTCCAATCTAACAATTTTAGCAGTATACAATTCAGGTAGTTTATCAAGTGAATAATCGGTATGTGTGGAATAAAATGAGCCGATTTCATCAATCTATCAACAGTGACCCAAACAACATTTTTCTTCTTCGGAGTCAGAGGTAACCCCGACACAAATTCCATCGTAACTCTACCCCATTTCCACTCGGGTATAGTCACAGGCTGAAGTAAACCCAAAGGCACTTGATGTTCAGCTTTTACTTATTGACAAATCAAACATCTTATTACAAACTCTGAAATGTCTCGTTTCATGCCTGACCACCAATACACTTTCTTCAAATCATTATACATCTTTGTACTTCCAGGATGGACAGACAAACAACCACTATGTGCCTCATGAAGAATTTTTTTGAATCAGTTTAGTATCTATCGGTACACAAATCCTACCTTGGAACCTCAAACAATCATCAGATCCAATCTGATATTTTGAATCACTATTCGATTTGCATTGAACTCTTTTAGCTTGCAACTCATTATCATCTTCCTGAGCTTCGCAAATTTGCTGAAGAAATACCGGTCTAGCTTTCAACTTGGCCAAAATTGATCCATCATCAAATAAGGTTAACCACATATTCATCGCCCTCAAAGCAAATAAAGTCCTTCTACTTAAAGCGTCTGCGACTACGTTTGCTTTCCCCGAGTGATAGTCAATCACTAATTCATAATCTTTCAACAACTCGAGCCATATTCGTTGTCCCAAATTCAAATCTTTCTAAGTCATCGAATACTTTAAACTCTTATGATCAGTAAAGATGTGACACTTCTCACCAAATATATGATGTCTCCAAATTTTTAGAGCGAACACAATAGCAGCCAATTCCAAGTCGTGCATCGGATAATTCTTCTTGTGCGGTTTCAACTGTCTCGAGGCATAAGCTATCACTTTACCCTCTTGCATCAACTTGCAACCAAGACTGTTCAAGGACGCATCGCTAAAAATCACAAACTCTTTTCCCAACTCAGGTTGTACTAACACCGGTGCCTTAATTAACAACGCTTTCAACTGTTCAAAACTCTGTTGACATTTTTCAGACCATTCAAGTTTCACATCTTTTCGTAACAATTTGGTCATAGGTGTAGCAATCATCGAAAATCCATTAACAAAATGTCGATAATAACTAGCCAAACCCAAAAAGATTCTAACTCGGATACATTTATCAGTAGTTTCCAATCAACAACTGCCGAAATCTTACTCAAATCCACCTGTATACCTTCCGTTGAAACAATGTGTCTCAAAAATCTGACTTCTCGGAGCCAAAACTCACTTTTTCTGAATTTAACAAACAATTTCTTATCTCTCAAAGTCTACAATTTAACAAACTCGTATTCGACGTCGGAACAGGGTAGACTTACCACAAACAATCATACAATTTCGAGCCATAAATTTGCGTCCAAACTAAAACCATTCATATTCAATCATAAAGTCCCTAGCACAAGTCTAAGAGGCCCAAAACATGCATTGGAAGTGATTCGGGACACTACCAAGAAATTTAGAAATTTTTACAAAACTTAGAAAATTTTTCCACTAAACAGTGGTCACACGCCCGTGTGGGTAGGCCGTGTGGATACACACGCCCGTGTCCTTACCCGTGTAACTTTCTGTTTTGCAAAATATGAACAAATTGATGTCACACGACCAAGTCACACGCCCGTGTGCTAGGCCGTATGGATAATTAAACTTTCACAAAATAAGTGTAGTGTAACACCCATAACCCGTAACCGTCGCTAGAATAGGTTAAGAGGCATTACCAAATCTGTAACTCAATTCAAAACATGCATTTAACAAATTCTAAAAACAATCATACAAAGCTTTAATCATGCATTTAGGACAAATTTGTTAACGTATAAAAGTTTTAGAAACTTGGAAAATTTTCAACTTTTCAAGTGTCACACGCCCCTTTGTCAAAGCCGTGGCGAAACAAGGCATACATACTGACTTGTCCACACGGCCACAAGACACGCCCGTGTGCCAGGCCATGTGAAAATTAGGGAGGCTACTGACTTGGGTCACACGGCCGATCACACGCCTGTGTGCCAGCCCATTTGCCACACACGACCAATAGACACGCCCATGTGTCTAGGCCGTGTCAAAACTGGAGGGTATATTGACTTTAATTCGTAGGGTACCCCAAGGGACACACGCCCATGTCTCTGCCCATGTGGACAAAAATAGGCCATTTGAAAAGCCAAATTTGCCACCCTAAAACACAAGCATATACATTCATATTTGACCACATTTAAGTAACTCAATCGGTAAAAAAATCAACCATTTCAACACACATTATAAGCCATAATCAACTTACCATTTACATGATCATAAACCTAAATAATTACATATACAATTTATTCATTTAACATCCATATATCAAGACTTCATTTTCATAATTCCATTCAAACATTACCATACCAAAACATATCATATTAAAACACAAATATATACAACCAAAACATGGCACCAAATAAGCCAAATCACATGGCTTAACTTATATACAATTTCATACTCAAACCATGATTTTCAAAACATAACTTTTACTATCAAACTAGCCTATACATGCCATATTTACAAAAGTTCATAAGTTCAAAATACCAAACGAAAATTTGGATAGTATGACGTGCAACTCTGACTTGTCCGGAACGAGCGAGCTAACGAACATCTATAAGACATAGAAACAGAAACATAATAAGCTTCTAAGCTTAGTAAGCCCGTATAATTCAGAATTAAACTTACCATTTAAAGTAATCAAAGCAATAATATAATGCCAACAATTCAATGTAACCATCACCTAATCACACAATATCATCTTATGTTAGTCATTTAACCAATACATAATCCATAACTTGTTCATATAACATTATTGGGCACGTTGAAACTATTGGAACTTCAAAGGATAATCGAGTAACAATGTCAATAATCCGTCAATTCATCATCATACATGCTCTTTCGAGACATGGCCAGTAAGCTCTTCATAAGCTGATAACAGTAAGCTCTATTGAGTTGAAAATAGTAAGCTCTATTGAGCTTGACAGTAAGCTATTTTAAGCTGAATTAGTAAGCTCATATGAGCTATGGTGAGTCCGCAATAAATGCAAGAGCTCGACCATTTCGGTAATTCCAGTAACACGTCACTCGTATCCAATGAATTCACATAGTTCAACCAAGGCTCGGTAACAGATTCGATATATCATCAAGGCATTCATATCTCAAATAATTCAATTAAATACATTCAATTCAACCATTACAAGTATACTAAAGTTCAATTCTAATTATACGAACTTACCTCGAGTTGCTCGGATAACCGTCGACTACTCATCTACCTTTCTTTCCCCCAATCTAATTCCAGTATTTGCTTATCTTGATCTATATGATATCAAATTAACTCATTCAAACTTTCATTCAATTCAATTTAACCTAAAACACTCATTTTTGGCTAAATTACAAATTTAACCTAGACTTTTAACTATTTCGCAATTTAGTCCTTTTTACACAAAATAGCAAATTTATGCAATTGACCCTTATCCCATGTATAGCAGAATTTCACATAATCACATAGCAGCCCATATTTTCATTTTATTCACATTTTCAAACACAACATTTCTATCTTTTACAATTTAATCCATAATTCTCATTTTTGTCAAAAATCACTTTATAAAACTTGTTTATCTATTAACAACCATCAATAATCTAACAAAAGACTTCAAAATACCTAAGTATTCAACAATGGCATCTCTCAAAATCTATAACAGTTTCAAAAACAAAGGTACAGGCTAGCTAGATTAAGCTGCAACGAGCTCAAAAACATAAAAATCATTAAAAGTCGAGCTAAAATCGTACCTTAATCAATGGTTGAAGTTGCCAAAAATCAAAGCCCTATTTTTCTTCTTCTTCTTTGTTATTTTCGGCTAAGGATGGATGAATATGACAAAATTTTTGGTTTTGTTTTTATTAAATTAAACTGAATAACTAAATTACTAATATAACCTTATAATTAAACTTAACATATCATGAAATTCATGGACATGAATGTCCACTAACTTAAATTAAGGTCAAATAACATTATAAGGAATTCCATATTAATAAACCATAGCTATTTAAAACCTTTAAAAAATAGAACTCATATTTTACACTTTACATTATTTAGTCCTTTTTACCGAATTAAGCATTTAAATGGTAAATTTTCTTTACGAAACTTTCACATAATTAATCTATCATGCTGTAAACCTTATTAAAATAATAAAATAAATATTTTGACTTTGGATTTGTGGTCCCAAAACCACTGTTCTGATTTGACCTAAAAATGACCTGTTACATGTAGACTTCACACACCCAGGACACACGTCCGTGCTTGAGGCCGTGTCATCCACACAGCTGAGACACATGCCCGTGTCTCTACCCGTATGCGCAATTCTGAGCATTTATTTCTCAAAAATTTAGGTTCAGGGGACACACGGCCAGAACACATGCCGGTAGGGCAGACCGTGTGTCACACACGGCCTAGACACACGCCCGTGTGTCTATCCATGTGGACAAAATAAAGGTTATTTACCAAGCCATTTGCCACCCTCATTTACACCTACACATACACCAACTCAATAGCACAATTAATGGCATACTTAGGCAACCAAAACATCCACAATTAAAACCAACACATGCCAATACAATAGCAACATCCATCATGCTCACAACATTTGTTATGCCCTAAATCAATCATGCAAATTTCACATTCATTAAGCCTCAATCTACTACTTTCGAGACACCTAGTTGTGCATAATTTTATCATCTCATCAATATATCACATTTCCAAACATTTCACATTCATCCTATGAATCACAATCCACCATTCACCAAGCATACCATGACTATATCACTGAAGACATGTAACGGCCCATTTTTAGTCAAATCAGAACAGTGGTTTCGGGACCAAAATCTAAGGTTGAAATAGTTATTTTATTATTATTTTAATTTTTATAGCATGATTGAATGATTTTTTGAAAATTTCGTTAAAATTTTTTATCGTTTAAATGGTCAATTTGATAAAAAGGACTACATCGCATAAAGCGTAAAACTTGAGTTCTAATAGCTAAAGGTGTCTAATAGCTATAGAACCCTAAAGTTAAGGTCTTTATGTTGTAATTACAAAATTATTAAATTGAGTGGACATTATTGGACATATTATTATGTAATTTGATGGTTTTTAATTAAGGTTAAATAAGTAATTTGATAATTAAAGGTAATTAAATTAAAACCAAAGTGATCATCTTCTCCCATTATCATTTTAGAACCGAAATTGGCATGAGAAGAAAACATATCTAGGGTTCTTCATTTGACATTCTTATTTCTATCAATTGGGTATGTATTTTTAATCCGTTTTTAATGATTTGTATGCTTTTGTGATCGTTGCATCTAGTACTAGCTAGCCCAGGGACAAAACTGTTACAAATTTTGAATGATGCCATTGTTGAATACATGTGTATTTTGAAGTTTCTTGATAGATTATGAATGCTTGTTGATAGATATACAAGTTTTGTAAAGTGATTTTTACTGAAAATGCAAAATAGGGATTAAATTAAAAAATTATAAAGTTAGTGGTTAAAATGTAAAATAAATGAAAATTTTGGGCTGCTAGGGGCATTATGGTAATTCAACTAGCATGTCTTTATTATTAATTTCATTAATTTGTGATTTTATGAAATAAGGACTAAATTATAAAAAATGTAAAATATGTGGGGCAAAAGTGTAAATGTGTTTTGAAGTGTGTTTTGGACTAAATTGAATGAATAGATGATTAAATAAGTTAATTTTAAATATATTTAGATCAAGAAAGGAGAAATACGGATTTGGATTGGAAAAAGATAAAGTTATTGACTAATTGACTCGATTCACCGTTTTAACATCCGAGGTAAGTTCGTATGTTGTAATTTTGTTTCAAATGTATTTTATGTGCTTTGATATATAGCATGAATTGTGATTATGTGGTTACAGACAATCTTGGAAATGATTCGATGATGATTCGACAATTGGAGCCCCAATTGAACCTTAGGAATAGTTTAGGATGCTAGTGACATGTCATTAGGTATACTTTGAGTTGGCATTGGGCCATGTTATTAGCACTTTGGGTGCGTGATATACCGATTTGGCTTCGGGCCATTCATATAGGCTGATTTGGCTTCGGGCCATGATATTAGAATTTCAGATAAGTTACCTTGATTTGGCTTCGGGCCATGGTATAGGTACTTATCGTGTGAGACCCTTAAGTATCTGACTTCTATTCTGAATGGTTCAACGGGTAAAAGAAAGATGTGGTTGAGTATGAGATTGCTACGAGATGGTACAGGTATGTTTAGCAATGAATTGAGTATGGAAACTATGGAATTGATAAGTTCACTGGTAAGTTATGTGAATGATCATTTGATAGTTTGGAGATTTAATAGATTTGTTGTATATTGTTTTCTACTATTTGAATGATTAATGAATGGTGATAGTTGCTTATGGTTAACATACGATCTTACTAAGCTATATAGCTTACTTTGTTATTTTTCCATGTTTTATAGTGATTTCAAAGCTAGTTCGGACTCGAGGACCGTCAGAGACTTCATCACACTATCCACTGACACTTTGGTACTTTTGAATCTATGTTTTGAGTCATATGGCATGTATAGGGACTTTGAGTCATTTTGGTTATGTTTACTAATATTGGCCATTTGGATTGGCTTGTAAATGTTTATGTTTTGGCATGTTTATATACATAGCCATGAGTGATGGCTACTTTGGTTTATATGGTATAATTGAACCATGTATTTATGTGTATGAATATGTTTTGTGAATTGAGTGGGTCGATGGTTGTGTGATGATTGACGATAATATGTTATTATAAGTGTTAGATTGATGAATTGTGGTTATTGGTATGTTTGTAAAGTTAGGCCAAATAATGCATTTTTGGTAGTAATCATTTTGATGATTAGAGATTACAAGGATTGGTATGAATATAAATGACATATTGTGGTATTTATGTGCATTGATTTGGTTAGTATTGAAATGGTAAAAAATTAGCTTGATTTGATTGTTTTGGATTACCTATTTTGCTTTTCTTTTGTGCCATATGTGTAGGTGAAGGTGTGTACCAATTGGTATGGCAAAATGGCTTGGTAAATAGCCTATTTTTGTCCACATAGGCAGAGACATGGGCGTGTGTCTCAGCCGTGTGTGACACACGGTCAAGTACACAGTCGTGTGTCCCCTGGTGTTGAAATTAAAATTAAGTCAGTATGCTCCACACGGCCTCGTACACGGGCATGAGACTTGGCCGTGTGGCATAAGTCGTATACCCTACAAGTTTGGCATGGCCTAGTACACGGCCTGGCACACGGGCGTCTATGACCATTTTTAGGGTACATGGGCTAGCCACACAGGCGTGTGTGTTGGCCGTGTGACCCAAGTCAAAGAGTTACATGGGGTCAGACACGGGCTGGGACACAGCCATGTGCTCCCATTTTGAATGTCCACACGGCCTGTGACACGGGCGTGTCTGGTGGCCGTGGCCGTGTAAGACGCACGGCCTGGTCACACTGGCGTGTGTCCAATATTTTGGGTAAAATTTTCAAAGTTTCGTGAAAGTCTCTTGAGATATTGGTTTAGTCCCGAACCATTCCCAATGCATGTTTAGGGCCTCGTAGGCTCGTATAAGGGACAAATTGATTGAGTTTGAATGATGAATGTATGAAATGATATTATGTTTGTGAAAAGTTTGTGTATTTGTGTTGTAAGTCTGGTAATGCTCTGTAACCCTATTCCGGTGTTGAATACGAGTGAGGGGTGTTACAAGACATTGGCAGATATATGAATATACTTAGGCTTACAGCCATGTTAGCCAAAATAAGCCAATTTACATGGCCAAATATCAAACAAGCCTTTGCCAATTACAAGCCAATACATTGGCTAAAATCATAATGACACATATAACAAAATGACCAAGTCCCTATACATGTCATACTTTCAAAATACTAAGATCATCAATACCGAAAATAAAAGTTTGATAGTGTGATTCGTATCTCCGACGATCTCCAATTCTGAGCTAGCTTGGCGACACTATAAAACATGGAAAATAAACGGAGTAAGCTATACAGCTTAGTAAGCTCGTATGCAAGAAATAAGCAACCTTACCATGCATAAAACATTTAAATATTATAACATAATTAATGTAAATTTACCATAGTCTCATGATCATAATTCATTCAATCACCAAACTTACCTCATTTTCATCATTTTAAGCTTTTAATAAACATGAGCTTTACGTATATACCTGAACCGTCTCGAAATGAACTTACACATATTCTCATCTTTGACATACCCATGAACCACTCAGAATAACAATGTCGGATACTCGGGAAATTTGCACACTAAGTGCCACATATGTAGCCAAAGCTACCCAAGTCTCATATCACATAGTTGCTCGCTTTCGAGCTATCAACGGGCCTGCTCACACAAGCTGTCAGTCAAGACGTAGCTACGTGGTGCTGCTCACACAAGCTGTCAAGTATCCACAACATATATCGGTATACTCAACCACCGGTAAGACGTACAAGACTAGCACCCGGATCACATAATCACATAACACATAATGACCCTAATGACCCTAATGACATGTCAATTGTATCCTACCCTATTCCTACGGTTCAAATAGGATTTCTTGCTTGTCGATTTGTCGTTGAACTCATTCGTAGAGTTATACTCATTCATATAATCAAACATGCAATTCATGCAATATTAAAGCGTTTAAGTATAATTATTCTAAAGCTTATTTTTAACATACGAACTTACCTTGGTACAAAATGGCTAATAGTTTGATTTAGTCCACATCTTTGTTCTTTCCCCGGTCTAGGTTAGAACCTCATCTTTCTTGATCTATAATACCACATTTAACTTATTCAATCATCACATTATTCAATTTAATCCCAAAAAAAACCTTATGGCAAAAAATTACATTTTTGCCCCTAACTTTTCAACTTTTTACATTTTAGTCCCTAGTCTCGTAAAATGATTTTCATTTGATTTCTTCATTACCCAAGCCTAGTTGAATATTATTAGTACTCATATCAGCCCCCATTTTTCATTTATTCACATTTTTACACATATTTTACAATTTTTACAAATAGGTCCCTATTTGACATTTTTATCAAAAATCGCACTTGGTAAATGTTATTTATCTAGCACCAAACATACATTTTCTACCATTAAACATCAAAATACACAAATATTCAACATGGGTAAAATTTTATACTTTGATTTTGTTTCAAATTAGTACTTAGAATAGCTAAATTCTTAGAATAGCTAAATCAAGTTACAACATTCACAAAAACGTAAAAATCATTGAAAAAAGGGGACAAAGCCGGACTTAGAATCGAAGTTGGAAGTTGGCCAAACCCTAGATATGTCTCCCTTAATGATTTTTGGCCATGCGGGACTAAATTGGGGTAGTTGACATCTTTTTATTAGTTATTTTGTCTTTATTTACCGAATGACCAAAATGCCCTTCAGTTAAAACTTTGAAATTTTATCTAACCATGTCCATTTTTGTCCAACTTAAAAGTATAATGGTCTAATTACCATTTAAGGACCTCTAATTTAAAATTTCATAGCAATTAGAAACCTCTAGATTCTAGAACACATATTTTGCACTTATTGCAATTTAGTCTTATTAGTCAAATTGGACACTCTATCGATAAAATTTCTTAACGAAATTTTCACACAATCATTAAATCATACTGTAGACCTTAAAGAAATAATAAAATAATAAAATAAATATTTCTACCTTGGATTCTTGCAAACGGTAAAAGCATTAAGCCAACCGAAAAATAGTGACCTTGAATAACTAAATGACAATTCTTGCAAACTTTATCAATTAAAACATATTTGCCTAAGGGGCTTGACACTTTAACCACATACTCAGTAGACTCAACAGGCATATTCTTACTAGATACCAAATTCATGAAAATATAAGAATGAGTCGATCCAGGATCAATCAATGCAACTACATTAGTATCATAGAGAGAAAATGTACCAGTGATAACAACAGGGGATGACGCATCTTCGCGAGCGCGAATAGCGTAAGTTCTAGCAGGTGCTCTGACCTCTAATCTCGCAGTTAGATCTTTCGTTACACCTCTGCTACTGTTCCCATTTCTCGTGTTTCTTGGTGGCCTCCCTCTAGTGGAAGTGTTCTTCGGCCTTGCATTCTAAAAATTATCTTTCTCAGCCATTTCAAGGCAATCTCGAATGAAGTGATCTTGGGAACCACATTTAAAACAAGCCCGGTTATTCATCCTACATTCACTAGGATGTCATTTACCACAATGTTGACATTCAGGTCTATTAGACCTAGCATTACCAATGCTCGCTATTGACGCAGTTTGGGCCTTAGAACCCGATTATTGCTTCCCATGATCTCTGTTGGGATACCCAGCTGAAGCATTCGAACGAGTATACAAATCCCTCGATTTCTTTGACAAATATTGAAATGACTTATTCATCGGTCTTTTTCTCAAATATCTAGTCTCAACCTCAGCCTTTCTATTTTCTTTACTCAGTTCTTCGGCTTTGCAAGCTCGATCGACCAGCACGAAAAATTCTTTCAACTCTAAGATCCCAACTAGTAGTCTGATATCTTCATTCAACCCATCTTCGAATCTCTTGCACATGATAGCCTCTGTGGAAACGCATTTCTGATCATACTTACTGAGCCTAACAAACTCTCGATCATACGTGTAACATCCCGAAATAGGGCCTAAACGGAATAGTGGTTGCGAAACCACAAATCCGAGGTAGAAAATTTTATTTTATTATTATTTTGAGGTTCATGATATAATTGCATGATTGTGTGAAAATTTCGTGATGAAATTCTATGCCTAAAGTGTTTAAATTGAAAGTAGGGACTAAATCGAATAAGTTGCAAAATTTGCATTCTAGAAGTTTTTAGTATGAAATTGAATTGAAATATTAATTAGGAGGTCTTAAATAGCAATTTGACCAATTTTAAGTTCATGGACAAAATTAGGACATGGAAGGAATTTTTGGAAAGTTTAGTAGTAAGGGCATTTTGGTCATTTAGTTATTAAAATGAATTAAAAACAAAATTAAAAGCCAATTTTTGTCCATCTTCTTCATTAGGACGAAAATTCAAGGGTTCTCCATAGCTAGGGTTTGTTTCAAGCTTTCAAGCTCCATAGTAAGTGATTTCAAGCCCCGTTTTTAATGTTCTTTACGTTTTTGAGTCCCTAGAGCTCGATAAAGCTTATGCTAGCAATAATTTAAGTTAGAGTTCATATTTGGAAAAATACCCATAGGTGAAAAGTGTTTATTTTGATGTTTTATGATAGAATATGAGGTCTTAAATTATGTTAGACAACTTGTACTACTCGGTTTTAAGCAAAAACGAGTAAAAGGACTTAATCGGTAAAAATACCTAATAGTCATAAGTGCATGTTAGAGTATGAATTTGATGCTGCCATAGAAGGGAAAAATAACCAGCATGTCATAAAACATAAGAAAATAGGCTGAAGTTTAATTTATGAGCTTTAGGGCAAAAGTGTAAATATGCAAAAGTTTAGGGGCAAAAATGTAATTTCAGAAAGTTTGAGTAAAGGACTGTTTTGATAAATTTTGATATTAAATAAGTTAAATTTGCTATTATAGATCAAGAAGAGTGAAATTCGGGAGTAGATCGGGAAAAGAAAAGTAAAGGACTAAATTGTAAAGTTTAGTCACAT
This sequence comes from Gossypium anomalum, assembly GCA_025698475.1. Lineage (NCBI taxonomy): Eukaryota > Viridiplantae > Streptophyta > Magnoliopsida > Malvales > Malvaceae > Gossypium > Gossypium anomalum. Next base: position 51,804,997 of record CM046963.1, read on the forward strand.
TTTGTATCGAGGTAAGTTTACTGAGAAATAAATGCAATATTCTTTTATTTTACATTATTATTGTCAATTTCAGCATTTATATACTTATTTTATGAGAATATTTAAAGTCAAATTAAAGTAGTAGTGACAGAGAAAAGTATTAGGAAGCCCCGTTTGAACCTTAGGAATGTTAGGATATTGGGGTTGACAGGACAGGACAGGATAGAAATGAGCCATGTAAGTCCATATCAGATATATGGCTTTGGAGACAGGAATGAGCCATGTAAGCCCATATTAGATATATGGCTTTGGAGACAGGAATGAGCCATGTAAGCCCATATTATATATATGGCATTGGAGACAGGAATAATTCATGTAAGTCCATGTCGAAGACATGGCATTGGCAGGATATTGATAGACAGAAACGACCCTAATATCCTTTGTATTCCGAGTGGTTCAACAGGTCAGGATACGAGTTAGATTACAGTGAATTAACAGCAAAGGAAAAGTAGATTATATTTATGAAAAAGGAAAGGTCAGATAAGAAAGAAGGTAAGGAAATAAAGAAGAAGATAGAAATTGAGAAGTAAAGAAATTTATGATGTTAGATGATATTATGCATAATTATCCATTATGTTGAATCTGTGTGATTTAATTACTTGTAAGCTTACTAAGCCTAGTGCTTAATCTCTTTATTTTCTTCTTCTTATAGTACTTATCTAGCTACTCGGGGATCGAAGGAAACGTCGGAGGCCGATCACACTATCAAAGAAATAACTCTCAGTATAATTAGACGTTTTGTTTTGTGTATGGCATGTATAGAAACTTAGTTACTTTTAGTATAATATGAACAATGAACGATGTATAAATACTTGCTAGAGATTAGCTAATAAAAATAGCCGATGATATGCATGTTTATTAATATGTATGATTGAATGGTGATTATCACATGAAAGTTATGAAAATGTGAAAGTAACCTAAAAACAGATTCAAACAAATGAAATGACGTGAATTTGAAAAATCACTAAAAATTGTATAAACATATTTTTAAGATGAATAATATATGAAATTAAAGCCTATTATGTCTATTTTCTTATGGAATAAGCAAAACAGTAAAGAAATTATATTTTATGAGATATCCGAGTTAAAGAAATTATATTTTATGAGATATCGAGTTTTAGTGAAACAGTCAGAGAAATTTCTAGATCCCCTGTTTCAACTTTGAAATTCACCATAAATTGTACAAAAGTAATTAGGTGGTGTAATTTATATGGTTAGAATCCTTATTGAATATAGTTTTAATAGAAACAAACGGTATAGTTATATTAATTTTGTATAGGGAGCAAAGTGGTTCGTAGTAAGTAGAGGTCAGTGCAATCAGAATTCTGAAACAGGGGTAACTTTAACTAATAAACTGTACTAATTGGCTAAGTCAAAAATTCTAGAAAAAATTAGTGGATATATATATGAGTCTAGTTTCAGGAAAAATTTACGGATCTAAATTTTGAGTTTGAAACTCATGATATGAATTTTTAAGCGACTACAACGCAAAATAACAGCATATTAGAAAAGTTTAAATAAAGATCTTAAAATTATTTAAGTGATAGATTAAGTTTAGTAATGCCTCGTGCTCGATTTTGGCAACAATCTCTGGTAAGGGGTGTTACATTTATTGGTATCGAGAGCAGGTTTAGTCGGTTCTCGGAGCAGTTAGTGTGAGTAAAATTCTAGCTATACATGCCATATTGTATTTTGATAGTGTGACGACTCGACGATTTTAAATATTTTGTTTTATAGTAATGGATCCCGAGCGAGCTGGTGATGATGATGTAGAAAGTAATGCGCTGCTCCCGCGGGAAGGGCAGCGCCATCGGAGAATAGGCGAAGAATCGTTGATCGGGAGGAGTGGCTCGAGAAGCTCTCTTCCAAGCTTTGAATGATTGGTTTGCCGAGTTCATTCGCACGAATCCGGCAGATTAGACCTCCCCCCTCATGATTCTCGGGCTACCCATGTAGCTCAAGCTTCCCGATCCACAGTGCGGTGATAAGAAAAAGCCACCATTGATAGAATCAGAAACAAGGGGCGTAAGAGTTTTGAGCGACAAAAGATGATGATGCAGAAAGAGAGAATTTTGGTTAGAAAATACTATCGAGTCTTTGACGAACTATCTTGTACACCCGAGGAATGTATGAAATGTGTAGTATCACTTCTTAGAGACTCAACCTACTACTGGTGGAAGACACTTATATCGCTTGTACCAAAGGAGAGGGTCACTTGGGATTTCTTCGGGAGGAATTTCGTAAAAAGTACATCATCAGAGGTTTATTGACCGTAAGAGAAAAGAATTCTGGAATTGAAACAAGGCAATATGAAAGGTGGCCGATTATGAGCGTGAATTTGTCGTGCTCGAGTAAATATGCTCAAGAATGTGTGTCCACAGAGGCTATCATGTGTAAAAGGTTTGAGGATGGGTTAAATGATGATATCCGATTGTCGTGGGTGTTCTAGAAATAAAAGAGCTCGTTATTTTAGTTGAGAGAGCCTGTAAGCGCGAGGAGTTGTTAAAAAGAAAAGGTAAAGTTGAGACAGAGACACAAGATACAAAGAAGAGACAGATGAGTAGGTCATTTTGGGCTACATCCAAGAGGCCCAAAGAGTTTTCTACCGATCTAGCTTTTTTCGGCAGGCAAGCTAGTCGAGAATAGAGGTAGCATTTAAAGATCAGAAGGCTCGCACCACCTCATTGCGAGTGTAGGTAATGTCGACAGGGTAGATCAGGTGTCCCAAAGTGTGGTAGACTTCATTATGGTCCTTGTCGGGCGGCGAAAATGTTTGCTATAAATGTGGTGCTCCGGATCATTTTGTACGAGAATGTCCGTATGGCTAGCCGAGAAGTAATACAGAGTGCTAGATCCGGAAATGCTCCTACTAGAGGCGCACCACCGAGGCAACCGAGAGTAGAAGCGTGTAACATGAGGTACCTCTAGAGATTCGATTGTGAGACCAGATGCTAGAGCCCCCTGCAAGGACTTATGCTATTCGTGCACGCGAAGAGGCATCCTCCCCGATGTGATTATGGGTACATTTTCTCTACATAATATTAATGTCATGGCTCGATTGATCGGGTTCGACTCATTCTTATGTTTGTATGAAATTGATGTCTAGTATAAGTATGCCTATAGAATCTACAGAATTTGTGATCAAAGTATCAAACCCATTAGGCAAGCATGTATTAGTAGATAAAGTATGTAGAAATTGTCCTTTGATGATTAGAGGTTCTTGTTTTCTACCGATCTCATGCTATTGCCATTTGATGAGTTTGATGTGATTCTTGGTATGGATTGGTGACTACACATGATGTGATAGTGAATTGTAGAAAGAAATTCATTGAGTTGAAGTGTGAAAATGGTGAAATTCTTGGGTTAATTCGGAAGAGTCAGATAGTTCATTTCCCATAATTTCGTTAAGTCCATTCAGAAATGTTTGAGAAAAGGGTATGAAGCTTATCTTGCTTTAGTGTTGAACACTAAAAACCCGTAATTAAAAATTGAGTCGTCGATGTCGTGGTATGTGAGTTTCCCGATGTGTTTAGGAAGAACTACCGGAGCTTACCTCTGTTAGAGAAGTTGAGTTTGGTATTGAGTTGATTCCGTGTACCACGCCCATTTCTATTGCTCCTTATAGAATGGCTCCGTTGGAATTGAAAGAATTGAAAGCTCAGCTGAGGAATTAACAGATAAAGGATTTGTAAGACCCAGAGTTCACCATGGGGTGCACCGGTGCTATTTGTGAAAAAAAAAAGACGGATCGATGCGGTTGTGCATAGATTATCGGCAACTTAACAAGGTAATGATAAAGAACAAGTATCCATTGCCTAGAATTGATGATTTGTTTGATCAATTGAAGGAGCCATTGTATTCTCCAAGATAGATTTGAGATCCGGATACTATCGATTGCGAGTTAAAAAGTCGGATGTCCCAAGATCGCTTTCCGGACTAGGTATGGTCATTATGAGTTCCTTGTGATGCCATTTGGCTTGACTAATGCTCCCGCCATTTTATGGACTTAATGAACCGAATTTTCAGACCGCACTTGGATAAGTTTGTAGTTGTGTTCATTGATGATATCTTGATTTATTCCCATGATGAGACCGAGCATGCAGAGCATTTGAGAACGATTTCTGATTTCGAGAGATAATCGGTTGTATGCCAAGTTCAAAGCAAAAGTGAATTCAGTTACGAGAAGTTGGTTTTCTTGGACATATTGTCTCGAGTGAAGGTATTAAGGTTGATCCAAGCAAGATTTCAGCTATTGTGGATTGGAAGCCTCCTAAAAATGTATCGAAGTTAGAAGTTTTCTTGGTCTTGCTGGATATTATAGACGATTTGTAAAGGGATTTTCCATGATAGCTACCCCGCTGACAAGATTACTACGAAAGGATATCAAGTTTGAATGGACTGAGAAGTGTCAACAGAGTTTTGACAAGTTAAAAACATTATTGACTAAAGCTCTGCTTTAGTACAACCGTAACTGTAAGGAGTTTGTGATTTACAGTGATGCGTCCATGAATGGACTTGGTTGTATACTTATGCAGGAAGGGAAGGTAATTGCTTATGCCTCTAGACAGCTAAAACCACATGAGAAGAACTATCCGACACATGATTTAGAGCTAGCTGCAATTATTTTTGCATTGAAGATTTGGAGACATCATTTGTATGGTGAAAGGTGCCGAATATTTACTGATCATAAAAGCTTGAAATACTTGATGACTCAAAAAGAATTGAATTTGAGGCAAAGAAGATGGTTGGAATTGCTTAAAGATTACGAGTTAGTGATTGATTATCACCTGTAAGGCAAATGTAGTTCTTTGACGCTCTAAGCAGAAACTTTTATTTACATTGCGAGCTTTGAATACCAATTTAGCCATGTCAAATGATGGTTCTATTTTAGCTGAATTTAGAGCTAAACTGGTATTTCTTGAAGAGATTTGTGAAGCTCAAAAAGATGATAATGAGTTACAAGCTAAAAGAGTTCAATGCGAGTCGGGCATAGAATCGATTTTCGGATTGGTTCTCGATGGTCGTTTGATGTTTAGAGATGTAAATTTGTGTACCAAAGAATGATGAGCTTATTCGAAAGATTTTACAGAAGCACATAGCGAGTTCTTTATCTATTCATCCAGTACAAAAATGTATAATGATTTGAAGAAATTGTATTGGTGGGTAGGAATGAAAAGAGACATTTGAGTTTGTTTCTAGATGCTTGATTTGTCAATGTGTAAAGGCCGAACATCAGTACCCTCAGATTATTCCAACTGTGCTGCTAGTTAGGAATGGAAATGGGACAGAGTTACTATGGATTTTTGTGATGGGGTTGCCGTTAACCTTTGAAAAAGAAAGATGCAATATGGGTTGTGATTGATAAGCTAACTAAGTCGGCTCATTTTATCCCAATCCGTATGGATTACTCACTTGACAAGTTGGTGAGTTATATATTTCAGAGATAGTTAGACTACATGGAGTGCCATTATCGATCATTTGCACAGAGATCCAAGATTTACTTCACAGTTACGGAAGAAGTTACAAGAGGCTTTAGGTACGAGTTGAGTTTTAGTATGACTTTCCATCCTCAAACCGATGGTCAGTCGATCGAGAGAGAGTTATTGAGATACTTGAAGATATGCTTAGATGTGTGTATTGGAATTTCAAGGCGATTGGGAAAAATATTTACCATTAGTAGAGTTTGCCTACAATAATAGTTATCAATGAGTTTGAAGATGGCACCTTATGAAGCTTTGTATGGACGTAAATGTCGCACACCTTTGTATTGGACGGAGCTTAAGGAAAATCAGATTTACTGAGGTTGATCTAGTTAAGGAAACAGAGAGAAAGTAAAATCATCGAGATTGCTTAAAAGCGGCCTCAGATGGACAAAAGTCGTATGCGATTTGAAGAGAAAAGGGATTGAGTATCAAGTTGGTGACAAAGTTTTTTGAAAGTATCCCCGTGGAAGAAAGTTCTCGATTTGGCAAGAAAGGCAAACTAAGTCCACGTTTTATTGGACCGTTTGAAGTGATTGAGAGAGTCGGACCATTAGCATATCGGTAGCCTTGCCGATTGAGTTAGAGAAGATTCATAATGTATTTCATGTGTCTATTCTACGTCGTTATCGTTCAGATCCGTCACATGTAATTTCTATTGACAGAGGTTGAGATTCACCGGACATGACTTACGGTGAAGAACCAAAGAAAGATTCTAGCCCGAGAGGTAAAGCAATTAAGGAACAAGAGTATTGTACTTGTGAAAGTACTATGGAATAGGCATGGGGTAGACGAGGCTACATGGGAACCCGAAGAGGCTATGCGAAAACAATACCCAAATCTTTTCATGTGTAAGATTTTTGGGACGAAAATCCCAAAAGGGGGAGAAATGTAACATCCGAAATAGGGCCTAAACGGAATAGTGGTTATGAAACCACAAATTCGAGGTAGAAAATTTTATTTTATTATTATTTTGAGTTTCATGATATAATTGGATGATTGTGTGAAACTTTCGTGATGAAATTCTATGCCTAAAGTGTTTAAATTGAAAGTAGGGACTAAATCGAATAAGTTGCAAAATTTGCATTCTAGAAGTTTTTAGTATGAAATTGAATTGAAATATTAATTAGGAGGTCTTAAATAGCAATTTGACCAATTTTAAGTTCATGGACAAAATTAGGACATGGAAGGAATTTTTGGAAAGTTTAGTAGTAAGGGCATTTTGGTCATTTAGTTATTAAAATGAATTAAAAACAAAATTAAAAGCCAATTTTTGTCCATCTTCTTCATTAGGACGAAAATTCAAGGGTTCTCCATAGCTAGGGTTTGTTTCAAGCTTTCAAGCTCCATAGTAAGTGATTTCAAGCCCCGTTTTTAATGTTCTTTACGTTTTTGAGTCCCGTGAGCTCGATAAAGCTTATGCTAGCAATAATTTAAGTTAGAGTTCATATTTGGAAAAATACCCATAGGTGAAAAGTGTTTATTTTGATGTTTTATGATAGAATATGAGGTCTTAAATTATGTTAGACAACTTGTACTACTCGGTTTTAAGCAAAAACGAGTAAAAGGACTTAATCGGTAGAAAATACCTAATAGTCATAAGTGCATGTTAGAGTATGAATTTGATGCTGCCATAGAAGGGAAAAATAACCAGCATGTCATAAAACATAAGAAAATAGGCTGAAGTTTAATTTATGAGCTTTGGGGCAAAAGTGTAAATATGCAAAAGTTTAGGGGCAAAAATGTAATTTCTGCAAAGTTTGAGTAAAGGACTGTTTTCATAAATTTTGATATTAAATAAGTTAAATTTGCTATTATAGATCAAGAAGAGTGAAATTCGGGAGTAGATCGGGGAAAAGAAAAGTAAAGGACTAAATTGTAAAGTTTAGTCACATTTTGTATCGAGGTAAGTTTGAAGAAATAAATGGAATATTCTTTTATTTTACATTATTATTGTCAATTTCAGAATTTATATACTTATTTTATGAGAATATTTAAAGTCAAATTAAAGTAGTGTGAGAGAAAAAGTATTAGGAAGCCCTTTTGAACCTTAGGAATGTTAGGATATTAGGGTTGTGAGGACAGGATAGAAATGAGCCATGTAAGTCCATATCAGATATATGGCTTTGGAGACAGGAATGAGCCATGTAAGCCCATATTAGATATATGGCTTTGGAGACAGAATGAGCCATGTAAGCCCATATTATATATATGGCATTGGAGACAGAATAATTCATGTAAGTCCATGTCGAAGACATGGCATTGGCGAGATATTGATAGACGAAAACGACCCTAATATCCTTAGTATTTTGAGTGGTTCAACGGGTCGAGGATACGAGTTAGATTACAGTGAATTAACAGCAAAGGAAAAGTAGATTATATTTATGAAAAGGAAAGGTCGGATAAGAAAGAAGGTAAGGAAATAAAGAAGAAGATAGAAATTGAAAAGTAAAGAAATTTATGATGTTAGATGATATTATGCATAATTATCCATTATGTTGAATGCTGTGATTTAATTACTTGTAAGCTTACTAAGCCTAGTGCTTATTCTCTTTATTTTCTTCTTCTTATAGTACTTATCTAGCTACTCGGGGATCGAAGGAAATGTCGGAGGCCGATCACACTATCAAAGAAATAACTCGGTATAATTAGACGTTTTGTTTTGTGTATGGCATGTATAGAAACTTAGTTACTTTTAGTATAATATGAACAATGAACGATGTATAAATACTTGCTAGAGATTAGCTAATAAAAATAGCCGATGATACGCATGTTTATTAATATGTATGATTGAATGGTGATTATCACATGAAAGTTATGAAAAATGTGAAAGTAACCTAAAAACAGATTCAAACAACAGAAATGACGTGACTTTGAAAAATCACTAAAAATTTTATAAACATATTTTTAAGATGAATAATATATGAAATTAAAGCCTATTATGTCTATTTTCTTATGGAATAAGCAAAACAGGTAAAGAAATTATATTTTATGAGATATCTGAGTTTTAGTGAAACAGGGTCAGAGAAATTTCTAGATCCCCTGTTTCAACTTTGGAAATTCACCATAAATTGTAAAAAAGTAATTAGGTGGTGTAATTTATATGGTTAGAATCCTTATTGAATCTAGTTTTAATAGAAACAAACGGTATAGTTATATTAATTTTGTATAGGGAGCAAAGTGGTTCGTAGTAAGTAGAGGTCAGTGTAGTTGAATTCTGAAACAGGGGTAAATTTAACTAATAAACTGTACTAATTGGCTAAGTCAAAAATTCTAGAAAAAAAATTAGTGGATATATATATGAGTCTAGTTTCAGGAAAAATTTACGGATCTAAATTTTGAGTTTCGAAACTCAAGATATGAATTTTTAAGCGACTACAACGCAGAATAACAGCATATTCCGAAAAGTTTAAATAAAGATCTTAAAATTATTTAAGTGATAGATTAAGTTTAGTAATGCCTCGTGCTCGATTTTGGCAACAATCTCGGGTAAGGGGTGTTACAATACGGCCCTGTTCCAGCTATAAAAACTCTTTACGTTTTTTATCAATGAACCGTTGACTGATTTATTTCTTTCTGAACTATTCTTAGAAGAAACCCTAGGTAATTTTTCGTACCATAGATACAAGAGCATTCCACCATTGGTATGCTGAGTCCCTCATTAGTGATATAGCACACTTCAAGCACTCATCCGATGTGTAAAAAAGCTCATTAAATACCCTAATAGAGTTCTCAAGCCAAAACTCTGCCCTCTCAGGATCATCGTCAACATTAGCTCTAAATTCTTTAGCCCTTTGTTTTCGAATCTTATCAACTAGAGGCTTGTTCAGTCTTAACAATTCCACACCTTTGGGAGCTACGGGAATCAGTTAGGGGTTAGGTGGGGGTGGAGGATGTTGGGCATCTAGATTTGGTCGAACAAACTCGGCAAACCACTCATTCATCCTTTGGAAGAAGGCTTCTCTAGCCTCTCCTCCATGACTAACCATTACTGGTCTACTTTCAGATGGCACTGTCTCTTGGGTGAGAGCCGACAATTACTTTCAACATCATCAGCTACCTCTCGGTTGGGATCCATTTACTAGATGAAAACACAATTCAAATTGTCAGGAGTCGTCATACTATCACAAATTATATATAGCATGTATAGCTAGACTCTTAGGCATGCTATGTTAGTCCGAGAATTGACTAAACCGTAGCTCTGATACCACTAAATGTAACACCCATTACCCGTATTCAATGTCGAAACAAGATACGAAGCATTACTGAACTTACATCACAAACAAACATACAATTTCGAGTTATAAATTTGCATCCAAATTAAAACCATTTGTATTCAATCATGAAGGCCCTAATACGAGCCTACAAGGCCCAAAACATGCTTTGGAAGTGGTTTAGGACTAAACCGAGTACTTAAGAAAGTTTTACAAAATTTAAAATTTTTTTGCTATGAACAGGGTTCACACGCCCGTGTGGTTTGGGACACACCCATGTGGGCAAGCCATGTGGTTACATACGCCCATGTCCCTAAACCGTGTAACTCTCTGTTTTGCAAAGCATGAACAAATTGAGGTCACACGCTCATGTGCTAGGTCATATGGATAATTTAATTTTCATAAAATAGGTGCAAACTTCATACGGTCGAGACACATGCCCATGCTTGAGGCCATATCCCTCACACGACTGAGACACACGTCCATGTCTCTAACCGTGTGCTCAACTTTTAGCATTATGTTTCTCAAAATTAAGGGGTAGAGGACACATGGCCAAGGCACACACCCGTGGGATAGATCGTGTGTCACACACGGTCTAGACACACGCCCATGTGTCTACCCGTATGGACAAAATAAGGGCTATTTACCAAGTCATTTGTTACCCTTATTTGCACCTACATACACACAAGTTCAATGGCATAAATCATGGCATATTTAGGCAACCAAAACATTCACAAAAAAAGCCAAATCATGTCATCTCATTATCCTCACTCAACATTTTTACAACATCATATTTTTCCAAACCAAAACACATCAAACTCACATTCTACAAGTTCCAATCTGGCTACCAATAACAAGCAAAATTTTTACTTAGTTTTCCTAGCATATCAATGAGCCAATCTTAACCATTCAACAACAGAACTCTTAAGCCACATTCAACCATTTACCAAGCATTTTTGAAAAACATCACACAAGAGGTAATTGTATATGCATGTATATATAGATATATATACATATATAAGCTTACAACCAAGTCAACCAAAATAAGCCAAGTTACATGGCCAAATACCATATCAAGTCTTTGACAATTACAAGCCAATACATTTGGCCAAATATAATGACACATATAACAACATGACCAAGTCCCTATACATGTCATATTCTCAAAATGTTTAAAATCATTGGTACCCAAAATAACAGTTTGACAGTGTGATGCGAACTTAGATAATCTCCAACCTAAGCTAGCTTGGTGACACTATAAAACATGAAAAGTAAAACGGGATAAGCTATATAGCTTAGTAAGCTCGTATGAAAGAAAGAAGCTAACCTTACCATACATTAACTTGCAAGTAATTTAACATAAGATAATGCAATTTATCAAAATCTCATGATCATAATTCACTTCCATCACAACTTACCTTTAAATCATCATTACACGACTTAATAATCGTAAGCTTTAAGTACTTACATGTACCATCTCCGTAACACCCCAAACCCAGCCTAGACGTTATGGTCGCATCTGGTGATGTCACATGGAATGGAAAATTTGAAAACGAGTTCCTCGGGTTAAACTGTTCCAGTTAATTAGTCGTTATCTTAATTCGAAGTAAAACGCATGTTCTTCGTTATGTTTAAAATCATATCTTTTTAGCAGAAGCTTTGGTAAACACTTATTTTTGAAAGAAAAAAAAACTGTTTAGTCTTAGTGAAGACTGAGTTTTACCATGCTCATCAGTAATAAAATCATAAAACAATTTAAGAAACTGAAAACTTAAAGCCAAATAATCCAAAGTCCAAAAGTTACATCAAACCCTCAAATAAGTCATAAAATCTGAAAATTTACAGAAAACAGTCTAAAATTTATGTGCGGCCACCGTCAAGTCCTTCACTGTGTGGATCCGTCAAGTCTGGGGATTACCTGTATAGATTAAACACAAAGGGTTAGTTTTTGCAAACTCAGTGTGTAATCTCCACGGAAATATGCATACAAATACACATCAGTATACAGTCAGATATAGGCTGGGCCTAAGCCCTTTACAGATTCAGTTTGGACCTTAGCCCAATCAGATATAGAATGTATTAACAGAAAATCAGAATCCTACCCACCAGCCTCTACACACCATCTCCATCCATCCATACACACCATGTGGGGATTAAATCAACCCACCCATCCCTACACACCATGCTGTACCAAAATACGGCACATAATCAGAAATTTGCAGCAGAGCTGCCAGATAACAAGCTTTGGTAGCCTTTCAGATACTTCATCCAAATAAAAATAACCCACCCCGATGCAATGCAACATACAAAAGATGTCATGCTATTATGCAGTTACAGTCTATACATTCAGATCAGTATACATGTTCAATTCAGTTTTCATACAGATAGTTCACACAATTAGGGGTCTAAGTAATGCTTACCAACCCTATAGTAGGTTCACAGTCGACTTGGGCGACCCGTGTAACCTTAAGCAACTTCTTAGAAACATGGGCTTACACGCCCATGTGGCTTGCTCGTGTGGCCCACATAGCCCAAATTGGCTTTGGCCGTGTGGATCACACGGCCTGGCCCAGAATCCCACACGCCCGTGTGGTTTACCTGTGTGGGACCATACACTTGTGTGGCCCTCATAGCCTAAATCGGTCGAGCCAATGTTTCACAAACGACCTACCTGTCCCTCACACGGCCGTGTCTGGTGGGCACGGCCTGGCCTCGTCGACCACATGCCCGTGTTATGGTACACGGCCTACCATACGGCTGTGTGGCGTCGACAGAATAGTTTTTGGCTTTTATTAAAACCTCATTTTCTATATTTTGGGGTGCACATCTGGTCTTGTTTTCGCAGCAAACGCAGCTCCCAAGTCACCAGGACCTAAAGTGGAGAAATATCATACTGATTCAGTCACTTAAATCAATTCTTATATGCGAGCACAAAAAGACAGCCAACTACTAAACTACCGATAGTCGTTATCTCTCAACAGTGATGATTCTCTTAGTACAACTAGGATGCCAAATCGTAACCAGCAGCCCCTCGTGCTCCTCCTAAATACCATTAATTTCTCGTTAGATGAAGAACCATTACTAAAACCCAAAATTGCAATAATCTACACTTACCAGCAACACCCGAAAGAAAAGATGGAGATAACAGAGACTAGAGATTGGTAACAGAAAGAAAATAAAGATATGACTATAGTAAAAAGGAAAAACGGAGTGGGAGAAGGAAGAGAGGAAAAGAGAATTGGCAGAACGGAATTTTGGGGAACAGAAACTACCAAATCAGAATTCTGATTACCCCCTAACTTTACTCTCACAATCCCACTAACACACAGCTTCCTTGATCTTTTAACTCCACCAAAACTCTATCCATTAGCTGAGCAAAAAATATACATCCATGCTTGCGCAAGAACTCGAAATCAGAACCTTCAGCATAATAACACTTCACTTGACCACCAGACCAGTAGGCCCATTTTGATATAAACTTATCAATAGTTAAACATAAGCCTATTGAGCATGGTTAAGGATTTATTCAGGAAAAATATAAAAATTTGCCAAAGGCAGGGCTTGAACTTGAGACCTCTCACACACACCTAGAACACTTAACCACTAAAGCAGATACAGATTTGTGTCATATTCTAGCAGAAACAAAACCATAAAATTTGGGGCGGTACAATCTCGTAATAATTTCATACTTAGTCTCATTTTTGTCATACCCAATGAACCACTCAGAATAATAATATTGGATACTCGGGAAAGGCTTGCACACAAGGTGCCACATATGTAACACCCTATACACTTATCCATCGCCAGAATAGATTCATAAGGAATTACCAATCAGAAATAGATCAGTTAGCCATTCATAATCAATCGTGCATAACAAAATATAGTTTCTTTAATCATTCAACCATGAACCAATTTTAACCAAAGTTAGAATAACTAATAAATTTCAAGATGTTTGACACATAAGTCCATAGAACCATAAAACTCGTATATAGGAAATTAGCAAGCCATTTTCGCATGGCTAAAATATTTACAATTTTCAAAATATAACTTGCTTCAAAAGAGAGTTAAGCTTATACATGCCATATCTCAAGATATAAACTATCAAAAGTACCGAAATAGTGACGATAGTGTAGATGATTTTGAACTTGAAATCCCCGAGCTCGTAGCTTTCAACAAGATCTATAAAATAAGACAACACAAAACATTCACAGTAAGCCAATAAGCTTAGTAAGTCTCAAGTATCTTAAACAACAAAACCTATTTATACATATTATATCATATTCGATTATAATACCAATTGACCGAAAATATATAACCATGTAAACTCCATTTCCTCTACTTATTATTTCTTCAGAGTTTGAATTTCATAAGCACACCTTCTAAATGATTCGTAGTAATTCATCGATTTGACTTTATAAAGTTAATTCAAATCATTTCATCCATATATAATTTCAAAGGTCATAATTGTATATATATATATATAACATATACTTTCATGTACCAAAATTCATAATGGCCGAATATAACTATACACAACCACATTTCATATGCTTCTATTTTCAATTCATACTTTAATTCACATTTCTTTATATGCATAACAACTTATACGTACCTGGACAATTTAATCTATCGAAGGAATTTAGGTGTTGTATAGCATAATCTCATATTCATAGACTTTTATTGTTTCACCGGTAATTTTGCCTGCTAGGTAAAATCCTAAACTTAACACCAGCACAAGGCTTGCTAGGTTTAAACCTAAACTTAACACCGGCACGAGGCCTGCTAGACATTAAGTCTGAAACTCATTCACCGGCATTATGCCTGCTGGGCTCAAAGCCCGAAACAATTTCACTAGCTAAAAGCTTGCTGAGCCATAGGCCCCGAATAATAATTCCAATATAAATTTCACAAATTCATAACATGTACACTTCTTGTATTTATGCATTTCACAAAAGTTAATTACATTAGTCCACTTTGACTTCATTCACGTATAATCACTTGATAACTATCGCACCATTGCTTCTTAATTTACCATTACATATCTTCAATCTAATGTATACAACTCACAGCAAGATGATCATAACAAATTTCCTTATTTAAATCTCATGCATACTATTTGGCTTCAAGTATGTGTATATATATATATATATGTTTATGCTAAAGGTATGGCTAAATTCTCGTGACATATCATGATTCATTCATAAATAGTTTATGTTTAAAAACTGAAAACTTACCTCGAGTATTTTTCGAACAACTACGGGTTGGCTACTCAACTACTTTAGCTTTTCCTTTATCCGAAATTGTCCCTCTATGCTCTTGAGCTTAATTCAAAATTTTAAACTAATTATTATTTGATTATTCAAGCATTACTTCAAATTATAATATATATATTCGACTTTCACATATATAGATCATAGCAAACAAAATAAAATACATTATAGGTCATCTTTGACCTTTCTATTTTTATCAATTTGAACCATTTCTTGGCCAAACATTTCATTCGGCATTAAGATACAAACAAGTTAACATTTTCTTTATACACACCCTCAATACCACATGCATAATTCATTTATTTTAAAGCACATATCACATAACAGCTTAACTAAAGTTTCATTCATTCACAACATATAAACCCTATTAAGCTCATACCCTGTACATACCAAACCAAATTCAAGTGGAGAAATTATCACAACTAAGACACATACCAAAAACCAACTTAACCATTTAGCCACATGATAGGGTAAGTTACACTCACAATTGTAAACACCTTGCACACATTCGAGACACATAGTAATATACAAAATTAAACAAATAGAAAGATAAGTGCGCATGTCTTAATATAAATACCATAATTCATATTAACTTAGTGACATACTTAAAAATCCATATGACCGAATGTACATGTATTCATGATAAATGTGTATATTATGACTGCATCCTTAATATAAGCTTAATATAAAATTTACCATTTACATTCAGCTAAATCAATACATACGCATACATGATATACATCTACTCATATACCAAAGACATACTCAACCTTAATGAAACAAAACACATTGCTTAGTCATTAAAACAAATCACAAACCACATACGACATTTGTCACTTAATAATCATATTTATTTAACCAATACACTTCTACTCATTATTATTTATCACTTTATATAACACTATCAAAACAGATTAATTATACTTTAATATACCATCATAGCTGAACATAATTTATAATACATGTAACAAAATCAACCCAATCCCCATTTCCAATACATATATTTATATATTATACTCATGCAAAAACCATGACCGAATCACCTATGGATACTACCTAAGCCATCAACTACTTTAACACACAAATATTACTCAAAGATTACCCTAGTTCACATTCGACAATTTCACAAATACACAAGCCGAATTTTCATATCATCTAAACTACTAATATGAACATTAAACTATATCAAACATCACCCATTTGCAATTACTCACTAAAATTTGAAAACAACAATCATTCCCTTCAAAAATCATTCATAGCCATATGCTCAATTCATTACTAAATTCCAAAATTTTGACATGGGCTAAGTAAGGAACTTAGTAACTAACTTAAAATAAGCTAAAATTTCAAAATCTAACATGAATTACTAACCTTGTTTCAAGCTTAAGATGACCGAATGGTTTTCTCCTTTTTCTTCCTTTAAAAATCGGCTAAGAAGAACAAAGATGAACACTTTGTTTTCTTCACCCTTTTTCTATTTTTTTATTACCATTATTATAAAATATAAAGCCATTTAGTTGCCATTATACTAATAGATAATACATATATTTTATATTAAATAACAACATGGCCGGCCACTATTTTAAAATGGATAATTTGACATGCAAGTCTATTCTTTTTATATTATACATTAATAGACCATTATAAATTAACCTATCACATTTTCAAAATGTCTCACATAAGTCCTATTTAATAAATTTCACATACAAATGACAAAATCAAAACATGAAACTTTCACACATGCACTTATACATATAATAAGCATAGAATATAACGGTTAATTATTTTTGTGACTCAGTTTTGTGGTCCCGAAACCACTTTTCGACTAAGGTCAAATTAGGGTTGTCACAACATATGTAGTCATTGCTACCTCTATCTCATAACACATATATGCTCGCTCTCGAGCCATTAATGGGCCTGCTCACGCAAGCTGTCAGTCAAGACATAGCTACTTGGCGCTGCTCACACAAGCTATCAAGTAACCGCAACATATGTCGGTATACTCAGCCATCGGTAAAACGTACAGGACCAGCACCCGAATCACATAACATAAAACCCTAGTGACATGTCACTTGTATCCTAATCTATTCTTACGGTTCGATTGGGATTTCTCGCTTGCCAGAACATCGCCAAATGTGTCCGTAAAGTCGATTACACAATTCATGCATAAATTAAAGCATTTAAAATACAATTATAATAAAGCTTATCTAACATACGAACTTACCTCGATTACAAAAACGACCAAAAGGATCTATTCGTCAGTTACTTTATTTTTCCCCTGATCTAGACCCGAACTTCATTTTTCTTGATCTATAATACCACATTTAACTTATTTAATCATCACATGCTTCAATTCAGCCCTAAAACACATTATGGCAAATTTTACATTTTTGCCCCTAATTTTTTAACATTTTATAATTTAGTCCCTAAGCTCGTAAAATGAATTTCTTTCAATTTCTTCACAACCCAAGCCTAGCCAAATATTATTTATACTCATAATAGCCCAAACATTTCATTTATTCACACTTTTCTACACATTTTATAGACTTTTACAAATAAGTCCCTATTTGATTTTTTACCGAAAATCACTTTACAAAAGTCGTTTAACAAATAAAAAACATGCATTTTCTACCATCAAACATCAAAATACACACATTTTCATCATGGGTCAAATTTTAGACTTTAATTCTTCTTCAAATTAGTCCTTGGAAAGGCTAGATTAGGTTAAGACAACTTCAAAAACATAGAAATCATTAAAAATAGGGCAAGAACGGACTTACAATCGAGTTTGAAAGTGGCCAAAACCCTAGCTATGGACTTCTTGTGAATTTCGGCTATAGGGGGAAGAAATTGAGAAGATGGACATCTTTTATTTAGTTAATTTTGTCCTTATTAGCCAAATTACTAAAATACACTTAATGCATAACTTTGAAATTTCACCTAACCATGTCCATGTTTGTCCATCCTAAGGTATAATGGTCTAATTGCCATTTAAGGACCTCTAATTAAAAGTTCATAACAATTAGACACCTTTAACTTATAGAATTCAAGTTTTGTACCTATTGCAATTTAGTCCTTTTAGTAAAATTGAGCACTCAATCGATAAAATTTCTTAACAAAATTTTCACACAATTATTCTATCATGATGTAGACCTTAAAGAAACAATAAAATAAATATTTATACTTTAGATTTGTGGTCCCAAAACTACTATTCTGATTTGACCCAAAAACGGGTTGTTACATTCTTTAGGCAGTAGTTAATCAAAATTTTGCCATCGCATTATTATGTTATGAAAATATTCCCTGAGTAATTCCAACCTTTATCATTCAACAACATAGATACTCTCTACTTATTCTTTGTGAATTGCCACGACATTTAGATTGCTTTGTTATTTTTTCAGTTATAATTGGTATTATTAGTTCATTCGTTAATTCCCTTCATCAATTTATACGCTACTCCTTTTGCATAGTTTAATTAGTTAAATCTACTTTAATACTTTACCAATTGTAATACTTTCATTGACATTGTTTTTAATAATTCTAAGTTAAAAAAATGTAATTATTATAACTCTTTCATGTCATAGTAATTAAAAGGTTTAAATATAAAATTGGTACCTAAACTTGTCCTCTTCACCCAGATTGGTACTTAAGCTTTTTTACTTAGATTAGTACTTAAGGTTTTTTTTTCCTAGACTAGTACCCGGATGTTTTCTCCATTAACTAGCTTGATACTTTTTTTTAGCACTGTTAAGTTTGAGACATATAGCAGAATAACATTGTGACATGGCATAATGACATCATGATGATGTCATAATCTATTTTTCTATTTCACTTTCTCATTTTTTTTCCTTTTCCTTTTTCTTTTATTCTTTCTCATTCCCATTTCCATTTTACTTTTTCTTTTCTTCTTATTGTCCTCTTCTCTTTCCAAACCCTAGCCACCGCTAGCATGCACCACAGCTGCACTTCGGCATTTTCACCAACATTTGTTTTCCAATCTAAATAATGACACCGAAAAACTTTCTTGCTTCTGTTTCATTTCCTTTGATTTGTTTTCACAAAGAACTCCTTGAAATCCTGTTTGTGATTCTCCTTCGCCAGTCACCTTGCTCCGATGCCGTCACCACCTGTTTCAGTGTCATCACCAGTTGAAGAAGCACTGAATGACTTTCCTTTCTCTCTCTTACTTTTTCTCCTCTTCTATTCTGTTGAAAAATTGGGTTTAGAAAATGCAACAAAAAATAAGTATAAAGAAAAACCAAAGTTTTAATTTTTTTTCCAAAAACAAGAATTTGGATGTGATATATAAAGTAATAAACACTTAGTCAAAATTGGAAATTTTTTATTTGTCTAGGATAAATGCTTCAATCGAGTAGTCTTCACTGCTATCCTCAAGCTCACGTCTGTCGAGTGTGGGCTCGCTTTGGATCAAAACAATTTCCACAAAATTACCAATTAGGTAATTTAGCAATTTCTCTAGACTTTAAGGTCAAGTTGTAAATAAGAAAATTATTTCTAGAAATCTTCTGAAATAATTTCTTCAGAGAATTTTCCACCGCCAAGATTGTCACGTCCGATGGTGCCATTGAAGTGCAACACCCTCACGGCACCCCAAGTTGGTTCGACTGTTGTCGGTTTGGTCCAAGCCAATAACGTCCCAACCGATCGGGCCCAACCATCAGTTCAATCGTCGGCCCGATTTCACATACCAAGCCCTGTTCAACCAGTTTTTGGGTATTGATTTCAGTTTTGGGTTCTCAAATCTAATTTTCGATCTCAGTCTAATGCTCAAGTTCAATTACCTATTGGGTCAATTTTCTGACTTGAAAATTAATTTCCAAAAATCTCATATTTATTTTAACTAATTTGATTAGTTTAATTTTACTTGATCAAAATTAATTTTCTCAAAAATCACTTAGATTTTCCAAAATAATTTTTTAAGAAAATTCTTTAATCAAATTCTCTATTTGAAAAATTCACACGACCACCTAATTTAATTCCCCATCAAAAAATTGATTTAATTAAATTATTTTCAAATTCGTATAATTTCCTTTTGATTCAAACGCAGTCTAATCGAGCTTTTGTTGAGCTAAAGGAGGGACCAATCGGACATATACAATAAGGCTCGAGTAATTACAACTATGTCCAGGAGAATCATTCCGATAATTCAAAATTTACTTAATCTTGGAGTCAGTCCACAAGAAGTACCATGATTCAAAACTCCTTATTGTATTCTCTTTACGAAAGCAATTAATCCAACTGCTTTTTCCAATGACCTCGTCATGTATGTTACCCTTATATAATATCTTTGATTCCTTTGAGTTAAATTCATTCACTCGATACAATCCTATATTATCTCATTGTCACCATTGTGTGTTCTTAATAGTTAATATTATCACTGTCAACAAATGGTTGTGATAAATTGCTTGTTTGAGAACAAGCAACCTGTGGTCACGTTCCATATTTATCAATCCACACAATGCTAATGAGAGAATATCGTTAACTCTTTAATCAAATTATGAATTCCACTGCTGCTAGTAAAACCATGCCATACACAAGTACTATACCCAACATACCGACTATGGGTTCGATCATCTTTAGAGCATAAGCCTCCGCTTATATTAAAGCACATGAGTTTACATATGTATGGTCAGTGACTAACTCAGGATTTAGGTAAATCACACCATGAGCATCACAAGTGAATTAATTCACAAACAGATTAAGAATTAATTCAACTTGGGTCCAATCTAATGTATCATTCTTCCAATGAGTACATCTATGTCTCTACCCGTGGTGTCAACTACTTCGATAGCTAAGACTAGCCATCTCCCCAATTAGAATTGTAAATGACATTACAATCCTTCTAAGTATTTGAATCAAATTCTCACTTTGATTCTTTTATAGGATTATAGACTTGTTTACGTTATCTACTTAAGTAAGTTATCTTTCTCGCAATGTAAACATACTTATAGTGCCACTTATCATTAGTTTGAACTTAGACAATCAATGAGCTAATATTTTCTTGTCACAGATTCTCTATGTATGCAAAACATGAAAAATAGAAACACAAAAGACATAATAGTGAAATGTGAAATTAAATTTATTTATTTATTCATTGTTTAAATACATAGAAAATAATTACATGTTTACTACAATATGGGCACATTTCCCAATATTTTCTATTTTATTTTTTGTTTTCAAAACCCCTAACTGCCACTTTATTGTCTCTGCTCTCCGACATCGAATCGAGCCACTACTGTTGAATCATCATAGAACTTGATAGTGGCTTCTCCTCACTGTGTCCAACGTCTTGACCATTTGGATTTACTGACCGTGGCCTGAATCTCAAGAACCCAAAAACCCAAAATGGGTATTGGTTTTGATTTTCTTCTCATCATTTTCTTCTTTTTTTTTGGTTCTGTATTATTATGGATTGATGGGTTTTGTTTATTATGTTAACTTTTTTATGGGTTTTGTTTGTGATGTTAATTTTCTCAATTTTTTTAAAGGATTGATGGGTGTTCTAATGGGTTTGTGAAGTTAATGTTTTAGGTTTTGTGTTTTAATGGACTGATGAGTTTTGTAATATTCTTGTTTTCATTTCAGTACATAAGTTTAGTTGTCCTTGAATTGGAGGTTGTTAATGGTTAATGTCACACTTGGATTTGTAAGTTTATATGTAACAAAAAGAGTTTGGCGTACTATATTGAAAGGTTCTCTAATCTGGCAAGTTATTTTTACAAATAAAGACAAGTAGCGAGCTAGTTGAGGAAAAGTTGGATTTCAAGCATGGTCCAATTGGTTATGAACTAGATAGTTCTTAGTAGGAGACATAATGATTTAGGTATTTCCAGGTGGGTGTGAATTTGTTTTGGTAATAGGGGCTGGAAGGACTATTAGGAGAGACATTCTTCTCTAGGGGGATAATCTTTTTATTTTTCTATTCTTCTTCTTTTCTTTGGTTTGTAATAGAATAGAGAAGATTCATGAAAGTTCGTGCATAAAAAGGAGAGACTGATGATTAAGTCTTAAAAATTGGAAATCTTGTATGTTGGTAAGTTTTCTAATTTCTCTGCATTAGCAAATTCAAGAAAAATAAGGTAGTTAAGGATTTCAATAAGTTATTGGTTTTGTTCTTTTTTGGGGTAAAGTGGAGGATAATTATTCAAATGGTCTTTGTATGAAAGAAAATTATGGTTTTGTGATAATGAATGGTCTCAGTTGGATTCTGATATAATTATTGTGTTGTATTGATTAAGGAGGCTCGTGTGTGAAGGGAAAAAAGGGCTTAGAAAATGGAATTGGCAATGGCTCTCAGGTGAGTTCTCGGACTCAGATCTTAAATGGGTGTACTATATGTCATTAATATACTACATAAGATGTGGTGTTATCAATGGTGAATCAATTTTTGGTGAAGTGTTGATGCCTTATTTATGCATGAGGTATTGAGTGCAAATATTATTTGGACAAATTTGATCATGATTGATTAAATGAGTGTTTGGCATGATGTATGTTGTTAATGAGATGCAATTGTATGGTTGTAAGCAAACTATGTTTAGTGAATAATTTCTTTGGCGTAACACGTTATTGCATATTAAACTGATAGTATTGGTTGATAGTATGTTTATGATATGTCAATGAAATTGGTGTGTTTTATGTCGTATAATTTATAACCTTTATTGGTAGAATGTGTGTATGATATGCATTCTCTGTGTGTATGTGGTTTCGAGGAGGTTAGGATGGTCATATAAGGGAATTGCATATGCATTATATTTATGTGGCTTTGAGGGAGGTTCAGTTGGACTGGGCCAAGAAAGGAGGTTAAATAATATAAAGACTCGGTGTGCACCAGTATATTAGAGCCCCTCATGTGGGACGTAGAATAGCCCTTTATGGGATGTTTGAGAGCCTTTAGTGGGACGAATGAAAGTCCATGTCCATGGCATTAACGTATATTGGGAAGTCCACCAGGACTATCTAAATTTGAGAAGTCCGCCAACTATCTAAATGTGGGAAGTTTGTCAGGATTGTCTAATATGGAGAAAGCCTGTCAGGACTATCGTTGTGAGGAAAGTTCATCGAAACTATCTTGTGAATATGATTCCATAATATGTTCGATAGTATGAGTCCAAAAAATGGGTGACCCATTATTATAAGAAGGCCATGGTGCTTGTACTATCATATAAGTTTGTGAGGACTGTCTAATATGGAGAAAGACTGTCAGGACTATCGTTATGCGGAAAGTTCGTCGAAACTATCTTGTGAATATGATTCCACCATATGTTCGATAGTATGAGTCCAAAAAATGGGTGACCCATTATTATGAGAAGGCCATGGTGCTTGTACTATCATATAAGGTGAGGCAAATATACGTTATAACGGCCTATCAGATTATTCTTACAAAATTGCATCTACAGTACTTATGGATTTCACTTCGGCAAGAGCCACAGGAGAATTTGAGAATTTGAATTTAGCTTTACAAGTCTGCTAAGAATGAGTTTGCGTGCTAGTAGCAGATCCTAAACTCGAGCAATCTATACAGGCAAATTGTATGAAAGTCATATCATATATATATATGATTGTCCGTCAGTCTTTTTAGGGATAATACAAGGGTATTCTCCTATACTCCCGAGGTGAAGAAAATATATATGAAAGATATGTTAGTCCACCACGACTATCTTATATGCATGAATCTGTAAATAGAGGATTCACAATTAAGAATTCTCCTACAAGTTATCTATTTCAAAAGAAATCCACCAGAAGTGGACTACTTGATTTCAGATCAAGGGTGGAATGATGTACCATTCAATCTATCCATTCGATAAGGATGAGAAGGCTGCTTAATTAAGCTGTGATGATGTCTCCTTATAGATCCAAGAGGATCGTAACACGAGTCCAAGTTTGATAGGAAAAAATGCTATTAACAGCTCACAATAGGGACTATCTGCCAAGAACGGTCTTATACTGATATCTGTAGTCATTGGTGCAAGGCGTGTTATGAGTATTGTTTACATATTATCTTTTATAAGTCATAAGTAGGAATCCGTGAGGATTTCCCTCTTGAGGACATAGACGCATAAGAATTATGAAGGCAATACTTAAAATGGAATTAGTATGGAAAAATAGCCTAGGAATCACCTATTGTGAATAGGAGGATGGCATACTGTCTTAAGGTTGACAAAACCATCGTAGAGTTCCAACCACAAAGTGCAATCACATTAGTATTGTTAGTAAGATACAAAAACACATTAATTTATTTAGAACTTGTGTTGTTATGCATTACAGGTAAATAGGGAAATTTAGAAGTTCGAGAAGGGATCAAGTCAGAATTTGCCACGCATCTACAAATTTGTTTCTTAGTGGTAACTTGCACACAACAGGGCAACCCAGAGGCAAAGTCTCAGGGTCTTTGTTGTAAATAAAACTAAGGGGTGAAAATATTAGGCGATTTTTAACATAAGTGGAAGTCTATTAGTGAAATTATTTTATATAAAACTTAAGTTTTATCGACATTGATTTCTTGGAAAATTTTATTTACTTAACAACAAGATTAACTGTAATATTTTCTTTATTCTTTTACTATTGCGGATAATAATAATGAAAGTAATACTTAGATCATAAATCTAGTTGTGACATCCTATAGCTCGGACCTGATAAACGGGTCAGGTTTGGGGTGTTTCAGTTAAAGAATTTGGTTTTCAGAGTTTAGAGTTAATAGCGCATGGTAATGTTGTTAAAAGGTAGAAATGTTCTTAAATTTCTTTTCAAAGGAACCCAAAAATGTTGAATGAACCCAAAAAAGAAAAAAGGTAAAGGGATGAGAAGAAGAAGGAAGGAATATTAGGAAAAAGAACGAAATAAGAAAAAAATGGAAATAATTTTTAAAACTATTTTTATTTTTTTAATATATATTTTAGATCATGACATCATCATGACGTCATTATGCCATATGTCACAATCCTATTCTGCCACCAGTCTCAAAATTAACGGCGTTAAAAAAAAGTACCAAACTAGTCTATGGAGAAAAAGTTTGGGTTCTAATCTAGGACAAAAAAAACTTAAGTGCTAATCTAGGAGAAGTGGATAAGTTTAGGTACAAATTTTATATTTAACCCTAATTAAAACTTGTGATTTGTTGCATATTATTCCGTATTACATCTTTATTTGTTTTACAAACTTAGTAATTGTTTTTAGGTCAATAGTTAACTCAATTCACTTCTATTTATTTCTATTACCAGCTTGCCAATTGATAATTTCACATTATCTAGCTTACATATATAGTCTCTGTAGAGATGATACTTTTTACTCACTACTTTATTACTTGTTGACAATTATGTACACTTGCACATCATTAGATAATCTCGCGACAAGTTTTTGACACCGTTGTCAAAGACTGTTTAAGTCATTATTTGTGAAGTAAATTATTTTTCAATTTGGTTTATTTTTCTGGTAATCATAACTTAGTTTTTCTATGACTTTTTCAACTCTTTATGAACGTAGACTGAATTATCAATCTAATTCCAGTTGATCCTAAAATTGAGTGCACCTTTAGATAGAGAAGATGGGATCAAGTAACTTAGAGACAAGCTGTAGAATGAATCTTGTATAATAAGATCAAATAGACGGAGCTGCTAATGCTCAAAATCCTATCCTTTTTGTTGATGACAGAAACAGTGCCATCCGTCAAAATATGTTAAGCCACTTTTTCATGAACTCAATTCGAGAATTGTGAGACCCAAAATTGAGGTGCCACAGTTCGAATTAAAGTTAATAATGTTTCAAATGCTTCAAACTGTGGGCCAATATAGTGGGATGCATACTGAATTTTTTCTTATTCATGAAAGTAAACGACTCCTTTAAAATGGCTGGAGTAATCGAAGATGCAATGAGATTAAAGTTAATCTCATACTCGTTGACAGATAGAGCACGAGCATGGTTGAAATTCTTACCACCTGACTCTATATCCACATGTCAAGAATTGGCTAAATGATTCTTGATAAAGTACTTCCCACCCAGCAAGAATGGAAAGCTTTGAAACGAGATCACTACATTCCAAAAACTTGATGATGAATCTTTATGAGGCTTGGGAATGATTCAAGGAATTATTACAAAAATGTCCTCACCATGGGATTCCACATTGCATTCAATTGGAGACTTTTTACAATGGTCTCAATTCACATACAAGAATTGTGGTAGATGCTTCTGCAAATAAAACTCTTCATTCTAAGTCATACAATGAAGCTTATGAAATTCTTGAAAGAATTTCCAACAACAATTATCAATGGCTGACTAATTGAACAACCATAGGAAAAAGAGTTGCAGGAGTACATGAAGTTGAGGCACTTACTTCGCTGGCAACCCAGGTATCTTCTATGTCTTCCATGCTTAAGAAATTTACTACTAATGGTTTCAATGGTAATCTAATAAGTCAGCAGACAAGCCAATTTGAGAACATTTCATGTGTGTATTATAGAGATAATCATATGTTCGAAAATTACCCGTCAAACCCGGAATCTATCTACTACATGGGAAACCAAAGTCAGAATAGAAGTAGCCTAGGTCCGTAGTCAAATTTTTATAATGCTTTATGGCGAAATCATCTGAATTCCTCATTGAGTAATCAAGAGGCTGGTCCTATCCATTCTTATATGCAATCTCGACCAAATCAACCGACAGGGTTTTATTAAGAAGTTTAGAAACCTCTGCAAGATGAATCTTCCAACAATTTGGAGATCTTATTGAAAGCATATATGGCAAAGAATGATGCAACTTTGAGAAATTTGGAAAACCAGATAGGTCAACTAGCCAACGAATTTTGAGGTTGACCCTAAGGTGTTTTGCTGAGCGACATTGAAAATCTAAAAAGTACGGACAAAGAGCACTGCAAAGCTATCACCTTAAAGAATAGAAAGATGTTGAATCCTAAAGTTGTTGAACTTGAAGACAAGCCTATTGTTGCTCATAATGAAGAGGAAGATGAACCGAATATTAAAATTCTCATTTTATAGAAGTTAGTTTCCATGGCTGCTAAAAAGGTATTGTCACAAAAAGTTAGTCCTAAAATTCAACATCTGCGACAAATGCAAAGGCTTTACCCCAAAAGTGCTGTCCGATTAAAGCTAAGATTCCACCACCTCCTTATTCTTAAAGACTTCAACAACATAGAAAGAGGTTCAATTTAAAAAGTTCTTGGATGTACTTAAACAACTTCATATCAATATCACATTGGTGGAAGCTCTAGAGCAAATATTGAACTTTGTCAAGTTCATGAAGGATATCTTCTCCAAAAAGAAAAGATCTGGGGAGTTTGAGGCAGTGACATTGACAAAGTACTGAAACGTACTTTTACAAAACAAGTTGCCCTCAAAAATGAAATATCTGGGGAGTTTTACCATACCTTGTAATATTGGAGAATCTTACTATGGAATGACTTTGTGTAATTTGGGAATAAGTATAAACTTGATGCCTATATCCGTATTTAAACGACTGGGAATTGGTGAAGTCAGACCAACAATTGTTACACTTCAACTGGTAGACAGGTCATTAGTACATCCTGAAGAGAAGATCAAAGATGTATTACTATGTGTTGATAAATTTATATTTCCATCTAAGTTTATTATTTTGGATTTTTGAGTAGATAACGAAGTACCAATCATCCTAGGAAAACCTTTCTTGGCAACCGGTAGAACATTAATTGATGTTTAGAAAGGTGAACTCACCAATCAAGTACATTTTAATGTATTTAAAGTTATGAAATTTCCTAATGTAGTTGATGAATGTTTCTCAATGTCTAAGATGGATTCATCAGCCTTTACAGAATGGGAACTCAATTCTGTAAATGCTCTATTAAAGCAAGTTTTAGTGACCAATCCACCAAGTGATGATGAAGAGGGGGAATATTTGGATTTTTTGGAAGCTAATTTGAAGGTATTCATTCCATAATCCCCATTCAAATTGTTGGAGTTAATATCTCACGAATACACACAACCTAAGGCATCAATAAAGAAGCTAACCAAAATTTGAGTTAAAGGTACTTCCATCCCATTTGAAATATGTTTATTTGGGTAACTCTTCTACTTTTCCTATCATAATTTCAACTGAGTTAATCGAGAGTCAAGAAGAAAAGTTGATTGAATTTGTGAAGAAGTTTAAGAAGACAATCAGGTGGACTGTAATTCATATTGAAGGTATTAGTTTGTCTCTGTGCATGCACTTGAAGATAGGGAGAAAGCATCGATTGATGGAAAGATGAGGCTAAACTCGATCATAAAGGAGGCAGTCAGGAAAGAGATCATCAAATGGTTGGATATAGGGATCATCTATCCTATTTCTAAGGGCTCAGGGGTAAGTCCAGTTCAATGTGTACCAAAGAAAGGGGGAATCACAGTTGTAGAGAATGAAAACAATGAGCTGATTCAAACAAGTCCGGTTATGAGTTGGCGAATCTGTGTTGATAATAGAAAATCAAATACAGCAACCCAGAATGACTATTTCCCGCTACTTTTCATGGACTAGATGTTGGATAATCAAATAGTTGTAGCCCCAGAAAATCAGCACAAAACCACTTTTACTTGCCCGCACGATACTTTGTTTTTCAGCATATGCCTTTTGGTTTATACAATACACCTACAACTTTTGAAATGTGCATGATAGCAATATTTACTGACATAGTTGAACATTTTTTGGAAGTATTCATGGATGACTTTTCAGAGTTTGGAGATTAATATGATGATTGGTTGAGTAGTTTAACTAAGGTGCTAAAATGTGTGAAAAGAATAACTTTGTCCTTAATTAGGAAAATTGTTATTTTATGGTTAAGGAGGGTATTGTCTTGGGGCACAGAACATCAAGATGAGGAATTGAAGTTGATAAAGAAAAATTCGATGTAATAGAGAAGTTGCCACCTCTTGTGTCTATAAAAAGGAGTTAGAAGTTTTTTGGGGCATGCCGGTTTTTATCGAAGGTTCATAAAAGACTTTTCAAAGGTTGTCAAGCCACTATGTACTCTGTTAGAGAAGGATATACAATTTAGTTTTGATAAAGTGTCATCGAAAGCCTTTGATTAGCTAAAACGACAGTTAATTACAAAACCTATTATTGTTACACCAGATTGGAGTTCTCCTTTTGAGTTGATGTGTGACGCTAATGACTTTGCAATAGGAGCTATAATGGGTCAATGGAAGAACAAAATCTTCCATCTGATTTATTACACAATTCAAGCTTTGATAGGGGCTAATTAAATTATACAACAACCAAAAGAGAATTACTTGTTATTGTTTTTACTTTTGATAAATTTAATTATTATCTTTTAAGTACTAAAGTGATAGTCTATACGGATCATTCATTAATCAAATATTTTCTTGCAAAGAAAGATGTTAAGCCAAGATTGATTCGATGGATACTTTTACTCCAAGAATTATATCTTGAGACCCAGGATAGAAAGGGGGTTGAGAATTACGTGGTAGACCATCTGTCAAGACTAGAACAATGAAAGGAATCTCACTGTTCTATTTCTGTCAATGAAAATTTTCTAGATAAGCATATCTTTGAGGTAAGACAAATCCATGAAATTCTTTGGTTTATTGATTTTGATAAATTTTTTGCTAGTGGAATAATGCAGCCCGAAATGTCATACCAAGAAAGGAAGAAATTACTCCATAACACAAGGTATTATTTCTGGGAAGAATCATTTTTGTTTAAGCAATATGCAGATCAAATGATCAGAAGGTGTGTAGCCAAGAGTGAGATAACTAAATATTCTTTATTATTGTCATTGATCCCTAAGTGGGGGACATTTTGGAGGTTAATACATTGCAACCAAGGTTTTGGAAGTCAGATTTTATTGGCCAACTCTATTTAATGATGTGTACGCCTATGTGAAAAAATGTGCCCGGTTCCAATGAGTTGGAAATATATTGAGGAGGAATGAGATGCCTTTGAGTAATATTCTTAAGGTAGAATTATTTGATGTATGGGTCATTGACTTTTTGGGTCCATCTCCTCCCTCGTATGATAACAGGTACATTTTGGTGGTTGTTGACTATGTGTCCAAATGGGTAGATGTCACACCCTGAAAATTGACAGATTTAGAAATATGAGTAAGGTAGGTATGTAGATTGTTGGACACGCTGTGGTAACATAATCTGCCACCCTATTGGCCTAATGTTGAGATAAAGTATTGGTGCATACTAGCATTGACGCATCCGTCCGTTGGCAGTATCTAAGGAATTGATCATAGGATGTTTCCAAGAGAAGAAAGCTTACGCCGAAGAAAGTGCACGCCTATGAAAGGGTTACCCCCTAAAGTTTTGTTTAAACACTAAGAGCCTATCAAGTGTACAAGGAAGCTGTAGGAGACTTAATTGTCTTTAAGACCACGCCAAATGTGAGTCCCCGCCAAGATATAGTACGCCTGATTTCATGAGTACTATTCAATTGGATCTCATATCAAGTTAGTTGAGAGTTGGAATTCTGCAACAACAGAAGGCAGAGATCAGAGTAAAAAGTAGAGTAGCAAAATGAATGAAAGATTACTTGTACTCTATAGCCAGAAAACTAAACAAATCATCACAAGCAACATGGTTGGCCATCTCTTAATATGAGTAAATTAAATTGATTTGATCTTGCTTTGACACCCCTAACCCTTATCCGTCACCAGATTAAGGTTATGAGGCATTACCAAAGAAAATACAGCTCTAGTATATTCACATAATCACATAGTTCATATTAGCAAATACATATAAATTTAACTTCTTATTAATCGAATATTAAATATAAATCATACTGATTATACAAATCATATCACAAAGTTCAACTGAACCCATATCAAACATATATCATATTTAATTTTCAATAGCCATGTTCCAAAGTCATACCACAATTGCTTTAATAATACATCACTCAAATCATGTGCTCATCATTTTAATATTATTTGAACACCTAAATTAAAATAAAAATCAAGCATTTAATTCATTAATCATTCATACACATATTAGACCAAATAAACCACACAACACAATTTATTATCCAATAGCATTCACGGCATTAACAACTTAGCAATATGAATGTATTATGTAACATTACACATCAAAGCATTATGCACATTTAACCATATCCAAATTTATACATTTCTATCATAAATTATGTGCACATATTTGTATTCATTAATAGGCTAACTTTATCAATTCAAGTCATGTTTAACATTAATCATCACAAACCGAATCTATTGATTTTGCAATATAGCATTTCGACTCCTAAAATAACGTCAATACATTCATATATATATATATATATATATATATATATATATATACTTTTCCAGATCCATATTTTAGCTTAAATTATGCTATATCTTGCGACTAAATACTAATATTATACAGTAACATACAAGCATATCCAATGACCGAATTTCATTTACAACCTAAACCAATATATACATTGCTCACTTGACTTGCATTAACCATTTTACAAGCACTTTAACCTATTCAAAATAAGCCAATACCATATTCCATAAATCCAACCAAAATTTCACATATACAACTCAATCAATTTATTATACACCTTCGGCTATTTAATCAATCTCCCATACAATAATTAAGACATATACGTTCATATTATTATTAAAACTAAATCAAATTAACCATATCAACCAATCAAACATCCATATCCAAACATAGCATAATCCGCACATAATGGTACTACTAAGCTCAATATTAAGATAATATTTAAACACTTTACAACATAATTCAATCACCAATATCGAATTACCAAAACCAAGCACATCAAACATTTTAATCAAGAACATATAAAACCAAACTTAAGCATAATAATCAAGCCATTTTTTCATGGCTTTATATACATACACTTTCAAAATAAACTAACTCCAAGGCTAGCCTATACATGCCATAAGTTCGAGTTCAACTTATAAAAGTACCGAAACAGTCGATAGTGTAATAGATTTTGCTAACGATCCCCCCGAGCTCTTAACTTGATTCCAAAATCTATAAAACAAAGACAAACATACACACCAAATAAGCTATCATAGCTTAGTAAGTCATAAGAAAATAACAACTCAAAGACATTATCAACTCATTTTAACCAAACCAAATTATACTGTCATAATCACATTTAATCTCAAGCTTAACATTTCATATATAACATATGCTTTCATAAATAAACCTTATCTTAACCGAATGTACATATATATATATATTCAAAGTATCATTCAATTTCAAAGACATAATATCATTATATAACCGAATGTATATAAACTAATATACATATACTCATAAATCAAACTTTAACATCACATACTTATACATAGCATAGGGCCGAATATACCACACAAATGCACATATATTTACATTATTATCATATATAGAATTTGCATTACATATCAAATAACAAACTTACCTTATTTTCAAATAGGTAATCAAATAACTCATACTCATTTGGTCACAACTTATCATTGCCCATTGAACCATTCAGAATTGAATAGGAGACTCGGATAATCACATATATCGTACAATGCCAACGTCCCAGACGTGGTCTTACATGCTATCACATATCGATGCCACTGTCCCAGACAGGGTCTTACACGAATCAAATACGATGTCGATGTCCCAGACATGGTTTTACACATAACCACATATATCGATGCCAACGTCCCAGACGTGGTCTTACACGAGAACACATATCAAAAATCATATGTCATGACATATGTATCCTAGCTATTCCTAAGGTCCATACGGGGCTTTCAGACGTCGTAACTCAGTTGAAACAAACTTATACACATTGCTCCCATGTATATAACCATTCGGCCATCATAAATATATACTCATAAAATTCAATTCAGCATTTTAAATTCACATATATTCAAAATTAACAGCATTTTTTTGCTTATAAACTTACCTCAAACGATGAAAATCGGAACGGGACGGCTAATCGACAACTTTAGTTTTCCCCCGATCCAAATCCGATTTCTTTGGTTCTTGATCTAAACATATTCAAATTAAACTCATTCAAACATATTTTCACTCAATTTAGTACAAATTACCATTTTACCCTGACATTTTACACTTTTTACAATTTAGTCCAAATTGCACAAAACACAAAATATGAAAATTTTCAATATAGCATCTTAGGCGAATATTCATCTTCCTTATACAAGTCCACGCATTTCATTTATTTCACATTTTAGTCCCTCAATTTATCATTTTTACAAATTAGCCCTAATTACTCAAAATCATCAAAAATTCAAATACAAAACATGTTAATCTATTACATATCTTTTATTTCCCATCATCAAACAACAAAAATCACAAGCTTTCAACAATTGAAAAATAAAAAATCATCATCAAATTCAAAAATTGAAACATGGGCTTGATAGATAACATAGCAACGATCTCAAAAACGTAAAAATTATCAAAAATCGAGCTAAAACTCACCTTGAATCAAGCTTGCTAATGGCCAAATACCCTAAGCTTTTGTTTATTTTCTTTCTTTTTATTTTCGGTCATGAAAAAGAGTATGAACACTTATGTTTTTATTTTATTTTTTATTATAACATATATTATTACACATTTTACATTTTTAACCTTTAACATTTAATAACTAAACCATATTCATTAAGGCTACAACCATCCATAGCATATAAATATGGACTAATTGCAACATAAATACATCATGCAATGAAGACATCCTCAATTCGGCCCTTTTAAGATTAACCATCAAATTTTCATTTTACGCGATTAAGCCCTTTTATTAAATCGGGCACTCAAACGACAAAATTAAATTACGAAAATTTCACACATATAAATTCACACATAATGAACACAGAAAATAATTTTAAAATATTTTTCTAACTCAGATTCGTGGTCTCGAAACTACCATTCCGAATAGGGTCTAAATCGGGCTGTTACACTTGCCATGACTGGTCAATAGTGAGGTTAGCCTTCCCTGGATTTTCTTTTAGATACACTAGATTTAGTAGGAAAATTAGGGGGTCCGAGAGTATATTTATAGGAGGGGACCATTTCAGTTGGTTTTTCTTTCTACTTAATGTTCAGGTTCTTCTTTCTATCCTCAACATTTTCTTCTTCTTCTTAATTAAGATTGGACTAAGATCTCGTCTAATGAGTAGATGATTTTGCCTTAAGGTAAGTATTATAGCTTAATATTATAGAAAAGAAGAGTGTTATAGGAAGGCCTTACATGGGGGTCACATGTAGTTGAAATATTAGTAAAATGTCTGTAATGGGGATTCTAATGGAAATCTTATGATCTTTTAAGTAGTTGTTGCTACTGATTGGGACGAATAGTTGAAATGGAAACTCCAGGCCAAGGTTAAGGTAGGTCTCTGGTGAGTCTCTAAACCTGACTCTTGCATGTCATGTAATTATGCGAATGTATGTTTCTAAGAGATATCTACAAATACATAAATAAGGTGGACAATATACGGCATGATATGACATTGTGTGATATAAGATATTGTTTTTGGCATGTGTGTAGTCATTGCTTAGAACTTTCCTATTATATGGATTCAGTACTTGACAAATCTGGGTTATGTAAAAAGGTGAGAAAGAGATTCTGTAACACCTCTAACCCGTAACCGTCTCCAGAATAGGTTAAAAGGCATTACCGGACTTGTAACTCAGACCAAAACAATCAAATATCATTTCATTTCTATAAATATAAGCCATTCATGTTCAATATAAACTTAAATCGTGCATACAAAGTCAAACCATGCATTCAGGACCAAATTGATAACATATGAACTTTTCAGAACTTAGAAATTTTTCAAATTTTCAAAGATCACACGCCCGTGTGAACAGGCCGTGTGCCTTACACGGCATTAGACACTCCCGTGTGTCTAGGCCTTGTCAAAACAGGGCATACATACTGACTTACTCACACAGCCACAAGACACGCCCGTGTGCCTTGGCCGTGGTCGACCTTGACTTAAGCCACACGGCTAGCCACACGCCCATGTGCCTTGGTCGTGCTCGAGCCTGACTTACAATTGTAGGGTACCCTAGGGGACATACTGCCGTGCAACATAGCCGTGTGTCGCACACGGCTAAGACACACGCCCGTGTCTCTGCCCGTGTGGACAAAAATAGGCCATTTGAATAGCCAATTTGCCACTCTAATTAGGTCAAGCCTACAAGCATTCAACCAAACATATTGCACAACATTTTCAGCCAATTTCTATGCCAAACCATACATCATTCATGCCATTATATTATCAACAATTTCAAATCTCAATTCATCAACCAAATCGTACCAAATCTAAACTAAAATCATATCAAAGCATATGTTTCAATACATCATTTAATCTTAAGATCAAAACTTACCAAAACTTATCAACATTGACCATTTCTTTTGGTCATTCAAAACATACCATATAATTCATAATACCACACATATTATATAACCTTTCCAGACATAAGTTCAAACATAAGTTAGCCATATCACATTGCATAATATATACATTACAAAACCTAACCAAAGTACTTCTAGCCTATACATGCCATACTTTACTATAAACATCTTCAAAAGGTACCAAATTAAGATTCGATAGTGCGGTGACAATCCTCGACGATCCCCGAGCTCCCGATAGTTATGATATCTATAAAACAATGAAAACACACACAGAGTAAGCTTTCAAAAGCTTAGTAAGCCATATACAAATAAACATATCATTTAAAGCATATAAACATCATCAAATCCTTTATAATTTGTAGCCAAATGCCAACACAAATCTCATATTTATATACTTACATCATAGATCAACAATTGTTCACATACTTAACTTTCATTCTCAAATATGCTATACAATGCAAACGTACCTGAATCGGATATAATTTCACAAAGTCATTCATTTTCTCGGAATGTCCGTTTGAACCATTCGGAAACGTAAGGATATGCAGATAGCTCAGAAAACACATACAACGCCAACGTCCCAGACGTGGTCTTACATGTATTAAATATCGATGTCACTGTCCTAAGTAGGGTCTTAACGAAATCAGATATGATGCCAATGTCTCAGACATGGTCTTAGACGTAAAACGAAAGTCGATGCCAATGTCCCAGACGTGGTCTTACATGAAATCACATATCAGAATCCTATGTCATGACATATGTATCCTAACTATTCCTAAGGTTCGCACAGGGCTTTTCGGACGTCGAAGCTTTATCGATACCTTCTCGGAAAACACATATTCAGCTCAAATAATCATTCATCACAATTCAATATCATATGAATAATAATAATTCAATTCAAACAAGTTTATTTGTATATCAACTTACCTTGTACGGATTCGAATGGACAGAACCGGCTACTCGACGACTTTCGACTTTCCCCGATCTAATTCTGTATTCTTTAATTCACGATCTAAATAAATTCAAATTTAACTTATTCAATCACAAATTCATTCAAAACAATCCATAAACACATATTTAGGGCAATTTGCAAACTAGCCCTCACATTTTCACATTTTGACACTTTAGTCCCTAATTCACAAAATCACAAAATACACATAATTTGCATATACTCATGCTTGGCCGAATATTCATAGCTCTCATTCAAGTCCACACA
Source organism: Gossypium anomalum (assembly GCA_025698475.1). Taxonomy (NCBI): domain Eukaryota; kingdom Viridiplantae; phylum Streptophyta; class Magnoliopsida; order Malvales; family Malvaceae; genus Gossypium; species Gossypium anomalum. The sequence continues at coordinate 51,841,598 of CM046963.1, forward strand.
TTTCATTTATTTCACATTTTAGTCCCTCAATTTACAATTTTCACAATTTAGCCCATTTCACTCAAAATCATCAAAAATCCAAAGACAAAATATGTAAACCCAACATCAAACTTTCATATTTCATCAATTAACAACATAAAGCTCATGAATTCATCCATGGTACATTTCAAAATCATCATAAAAATCAGAAATTGAGGCATGGGCTCGATAGTATACGAAGCAACGATTACAAAAACGTAGAAATTATAAAAAATCAAAGAAAAATGAACCTTGAATCAAGGAAGACAAAGGCCGAACCCTATCTTGGTCTTATTCTTTTCTTTTATTTTGATTTTCGGTTGAAGATGAACACAAATGATTCATTTTCATGCTTTTGTTTTATTTTAATTACTTTAATAAACATTTTACAATTTTATCCTTAAATTAAAACATTAACAAACCATGTATATCAAGGTCATATATGTCCACTCATGCTTTTAAGGGTCAAATAACATAATAAGGACCTCTCATTTATAAAGCCAAATCAAATAAGCACTTTTAACAAACAGCAGGCAACTTTTACTTTTTACGCAATTAGGTCATTTTATCAAATTAAGCACACAAACAATTAAATTTTCGTACGAAACTTTCACATATACTAATTCATATATCATAAACATGGAAAATAATATTTAAATATTTTTTGACTCGGATATGTGGTCCCAAATCACTATTTCGACTAGGGACTAAACCGGACTGTTACAGATTCATTCGTGTAGCCTCCTGTAGGGGAGTATATTGCTGACCAAACAGATAGATCACTATGAAAATGAAGCTTTATTTTTTATGCCTCTAGTAAGGCAGTTTTATTGCAAATCAGACTGGCAGATTATGGCCCGACCTTGCGAGCGAATACGTTATGTGTAAGACCATGTGGGTGAGGCCCCATGGCATCATATGATTATACGACAATAGGGCATGAAGGTATGAGACCATGTGGGAGAAGCTTCATGGTGACTTGCTACGCGCATGCACATTAAAGCACTAAATTTATGAATCTATTTTTAAAGCCCAGTTTTACTGCAAGCGTACAGGTCAGTTGTAATATTTATAATGTTACAATGAAACAACGAAGTATTCCAATGATCGAACCCAAAGGAAAAGGCAATTGAGCAATAACTAGCATACACAATAGCGGCTAAATGGATACTAATACAATTTTATATTACGACGATTCATAAAAGATAAGTTTGCAAGACAATTAAATATTCTACTCTAGGGACTAAATTGCAAGAAATGTGAACTAGAGGGACTATCGAGCAAATGACTAATAGGGGTTAGTTGACTTCGATGTGGTTCGCCAAATCTCAAACTAGGGACATAAATCACGTAAATTACTAAGTGGTTCCATTTTATCTTCTGATCTCAATTTTACCGACTTAAATGGATTAGGTCTAGTTTATTTTCCGCTCTCATCGGTTAATCTAGGACTAACAAACGATGCGCAACAAAATTACCTTCCGTTCTCATGTTATATTGATATTCCCTTAGGGATGTCACTACCTAAGTTCTTAGTGCTATTCAAATTAGTCAAATTTGCTACAATTTAGTCATTTCTCCAAATATTTTAGTTTATCCACATCTTCATCAACCAATCTCCTTAAGGGGTTTAGCAACACATGCACAAAATAAAGAAAATAAACATAACAATGGAAAATAAAGAAGCCATGAAAGTAAAGCTTGAGAAAAATGTGAAAGTTGAGATTTTTATGTAAGAAAACTTAAATAGCATGAAACCAAAAGCATTTAACAAAGAAATCTAAAACAAGAAACATAAAAGAAACAAGCTTTAATAGATTTGAAGTAAAATAAGCTGAAATACATTAAACATTAAGGACATATTTAGGTTCATCTAATAATATAGCTATCTTTTTGTATTACGATCTAACCACGTAATACCACTTAGTATTAGTTTAAACATTAGACAACCAATGAGTCAATATTTGCTTTTATTTTACTTTGCATGCAAAAACCACATAAGGATATTATGTAAAGTATATTAATGTAATCTATGAATTACTTTATTAACCAAGTTGTTCGAAAAAATTACAAGTTAACAAACGAATATACTACACTTAGGGCACCAGATTCAATATGTATTTCAAGTTTTTAGATACCATTCATGTTTGATTATTGGCATGCATATCAAAACTTAGATTAGTTGAGTAATTGTAAAGTTAAAAGACAAACTTGAAACTTTTGTGGGTTTTATTTAAACAAGATATGTATCATTTCAATTTGGATATGTTTATGTCATGTATTTGAGCCTAAATGAGTTAAAGTTTGTTTTATAATGTTTTGTTTCATGCTAAAATGATATAGTGATGTTGGGTGATTTTCAACTTCAGTGGCCCAGAGTCCAGTACTCTTACCATAAGTATTGGACCGAAACATGTCAATGGTTCAAATGTTACAATTTAAGGACTAGGTACCGATACCTAGCCTCCTAGACAATGCCTCTGCACTGTTTTGATCGTTTTGAGCTCCTTGGAGCTCATACTTAACCCTGGGCACCTCCTATCAACTGAAAAATATTTCTAAATGGTTTTAAGTTGATTTTAAAGCCTTCAAAATGTGTTCTTATTTATTTATATAAGTTTATTTAAATTGTTTAAAGTTTTAAATTTTGATCAAACTCCCATTTCTCTCTATCCGAATCCGAATGACTTCGTTTTAAGTTTATGGGCTTTTAACAATTGTTATATGATTTAGATGTGCCCCATAAGTATTCAATGACTCGAAATGGTTTCTAGTCATACAGTATCCTTTTAAACTTGATTAATTTAATTTAAAGAACACTAATATGTTTTGAAACTAAAGTTTTTATAAAAGAAACTTTTTAAGTGAAGCCTATAAGTGTTTCAATAGCACTTTCCACTCGTACCATAAATCAGGAAGTGTAAAGAATGTTACAGATATTAAGTGAAACGACAATGCTACTTGTTCCACATTTAATAACATAATTTCTTAAAATATAATATTATTTATTTTAAAGAAAAAAATAAAATGTTAGTTATCAAAATCTACACCTACTTTCTCGAAAACTCTAAATTTCCAAAACAATTTATAACTCGAAATTCAATATTTGTGTACAAAAATATTCAAAGGAAAGCATCATATCCATCTTCTTGCACAACCTTTTACAATAAATTATTTTTTCATGCATTTCTAGGATTTTCCAAAACAATTTATAACTCGAAATTCAATATTTGTGTACAAAAATATTCAAAGGAAAGCATCATATCCATCTTCTTGCACAACCTTTTACAATAAATTATTTTTTCATGCATTTCTAGGATTTTGCTTAGTACAACTACCAACATTAAAAGTTAAGTGGAAACATAGAATACCTAAAATTTTGGATAACATTTTCTTTGTAATGAAAAAAATCAAGAAATTGTAACTTGAAATTTGACTCCAAATTTCTAAATCAATTTAGAATTCACAATTCAAGTTTTGTGTACAGTAATATTTAAGGAAAGCATCATATCCATCTTCGTAGACAACTTTTCACAATAAATTTATGTTTTTCATGTATTTAGGGTTTGGCTTCAGTACTACTAGCCACTTCTCTAACATTAAAAGTGGAAAGGTGGAATACTAATTAAATTTCAGTAGAAGCAAAACTGAAACTTTCTTGAAAACTTGTAATAATTACAGAATACTACTAAAAAAAGAAAAGAAAAACAGGATTTCAGCAAGGAGCATCATCCCTGTCGTAAATCCAGCTCTGTTCGCAGACTGGGAATTGTTCATCTCAGAATGGAACCTAAGAATGAAGCTTCTTTCTGTAGAATAGATCGATCAACCACGGATGAAATTAATCAAGCATTTATTTCTGAATTGCATTGATGCTCTCTACTGCAGCTCCTCCTGCCCCAGAACATGTTTGAACAGGTTGTTCTCTCCAGTCTAGGTCCTTCAATTTTATCCTGCTCGATCGATGTAGATTGTGAACGTCTTGGAGATCCATCTTGCATTTCTGTCTCTCCACTTCCAAACGAGGGGCAAGGACCATCGTTGCAGGTGCACAAAGGGATGGCAACAGAAGGAAATGGACTACAGGTAACTGGACAGAAAATATCCGAAGAAACTGATGCAACACGATTTTTTCGGATCTCTGAAGCAGGTGATGGGCAATCTGCATCACAGGGATGAAGCATGCACGATGTACAAAGGCCAAGGGATACATGTAGCCTATTTTCTTTTACCGGCGAAATGGGCAATTTGACAAAGGAGAGAATGCCATGTCTACAAAGTGGGCATGGAATAGACCCCGGTGGGGCCACGATATTGGAGGGAATGTGGCTTGTTGAGCAAAGATAGAGTGCACACCTTACGCATAACTCATGCCCACATCCTGAAAAGATAAATGAATTGATGAGAGAGCCCTTGTATTTGTGAAAACACTAGCACCGGGTTTAACCATATGGATGTATTCACCAGCTTGCCTCCTAACTAGTAAGTTTTTTGATGCTATGCCATTAAAAGTAAATTCTAATTCCAACACCCCTACTTGGTGCCAACTGGAAGACCAGAGAGATCATGCTCATGAAGTCACAAAAAATGATGCTAAGATCAAATAAAATTAATGAACATAAAATGATCAAAGCAGTTTGCTAATTTCTGCCAGCATATTTTTCAAGGAAAAGAAGAGAGAATGCTAACCAAATTTATGGAAACAGCAAGTTGAAGACGTACCTTCAGCAGCAACACTACATACTCTTTCAAGGCAGACGGCACAAGTGTCAGCATCATCCAAGGGGATTGTTGGGGACTGCAACCCACATTCTCTGCAAAATATAATCAGAAAGAAGGCTTCTAACAATAAATCCTTTTAGCTCATTGACAAACCTAAAGATCAAAGTATTATCATCCAAGGAGCTCATTGAACAACTAAAGTTTTAGGCATTAAGGGTAATTTGTTGGATTAAGAGCCAGTTCTACATTGCTTTTCAAAAACACTTTTGGCTCCAAAAGCACTTCTGAAAGAAAAGCTGTGCAGAACAAGCTGATTTTGGCTAAAATTTTTAACTTTTCAGAACTGCTTTTCAAAAGCACTTTTGAAAAGGAAAAGTTAAAATTTTTAGCTTTTCCTCTCCCAAAAACACTTTTAGTGCTTAATTACTTTTTCACCCCTTTAATAACATAGTACTTCCCCTTTTTTTTCTTGGTACTTAATTACAAATGTGTTAAAATCATTAATTAAAATAAAAACTATTTTTTTAAAAACTAATTACAAATATTTAATAGTTATATTTAAATATTTAAAATTTAGTTTATATATTCTAATTAAATTTTATAAATAATTAATATTTATTGCTTAAAAAGATTTAAAATTTATATTTTATATATTAAAATATTAACAATAAGTTATAATAATTTTTTAATATTCTTACTAAAATATAATAATATTAACTAATTTAAATATTATTTAAATGCATATTTGTTATTTGATAATAACATGTCTAAAATGGATACTTATTTCTCAAAATCTCAAAAGTACTTTTTGACAGCAATGCTAAACACTCAAATTTTAAACCAAACTTTTCAAAAGCACTTCTCAAAAGCACTTTTCAAAAGCATTGCCAAACTAGCCCTAAGACACGGATAGCATTTTAGAAATAAGTGCTTGAAATAATAGCAAACAAATTTCAAGTCTTATTTTCTAGTCTTCCATAGTCCACACTCCATTGGTAAGTCATTACTGCCGATAACACCCAACAGCAAGAATAGTAAAAACAGAAAACTTGAGAAATGGGGAAGTCCTGCGAATCAACAGTGTTTGAATGTAATATAGGCTCTCCTAGGAGAAGTTAAGACAAAACATGACCCTTTTACCAATTTAGGCAACTCCATAATATAATCTGAGGTCACTTAGTTCCACTCTCCAAGCAAGATGAGGTTTTAAAAGTTTTCATATTTAAAACAGGAAAACAGGAAGAACTGACCAATCTTTACAAATGGAGCTTAAACAGTCACACGCTTCAGGATCAACAAATTATCTAACACCACACTTTGCATCTTAAAATGAAGCTACACGTTATGATTTAGACATGACACACAAGACAGCCAATTTTGATGCGTAACAAGGAAGAAACTACTGGCCAAAGCTAGATGATTATTCCTATCCCATCACATAGAAGTTTATATAATAAACCAGTTCTGTATCATCTAAAAGTTTCAATCCTAAGAAATGGCAGTTCTTGCATCATACGAGAAAATAAAGGAAATTAACTTGCAGCAGCCAAACCAAGCAAATATTAGATTAAGAATCAGATTAATTTTATTTTATTTCTCACAATAAATTTCAACATCGTTTAGAAGTATGTATAATATATCAAATCACCGTCATATCTACCACCAATGACGCTCTCTCTTCAAGTTTGGCCAACTTCAAAATATCAAGATTGCCATTTTGTTTCTTTTCAAAGAAACATTGTGTGATAACAGTTTGACAGTGATTGAAAACTAGCAAAATTTGAGAACCTAGATTGTAGGCCATGGTAGTCACAGGATTACCTTGCAATGTTAAGTAAACTCGAAAGAGGCAAAGACAAGTAGTTGGAAGAAGGAAATCTAGGTATTGTGGTATCAGAATTAGGTGCCAGCAAGGGCTCAAGCCAATGACGACCCCACATCCTGGCAACATCAAGTGGCAGCCACCTGAGAAATACAGATAACTCTGTTAGCCATTATGGGTGAAAAACAGAAATAACAGCCATGCTTGAAGACCAAAGAAAAAAATCTAAACAGAAGGAGATCAATAAGCCATTTACCCATTGCAGTTCAAAGTCAACCGCCTGGCTCCTCTTGCTAGAAGGATCTGCAAACAATAAAATAAAATAATTCCAATTCAAGAGAAATTATCTATGGGTGCAAAAACATTGCTTCTAAGTCTTGCCTGGCAACATTTCAAGTTTCCCCCACAGGCAGCATAATGCAAAGGAGTACTTCCAGCTCCTGCTCAAAGAAAACCCGGTAACCATATCACCCACAAGTTAAAATGAAAAGGCAATCGTCCATGGAAAAAATAAAAAAGAAATCATACCTATTAAATCCATTGATGTTCCATAATGAAATGTGACGGCAGATACATTGGCGTGAAGGTCTAACAAAAGCTGCACACAATCAAAATGCCCATTTAATGCAGCCATATGAAGAGCAGTATTCCCGCCATCAGCTGCCTTATTTACAAACTTTGATAGTGCACTGCAAATCGTAAGTAGCATAATTAGCACGACAATGGTTCACAGAACTGCTATCAACGCTTTGAGTAATTCCTTAGCAATTGAAATCACTAGGAGAAATATGCCTATTATGAGAATCAATTCTTTTCACATCCCAAAAGTAAGCTTTTGCTGGAAATGAATTTTTCCTTCCTGATTAATCTTTTTTACAATATTACATGCAATAGATCCCAGACCTACTTCTCCATTTAATTCAAATCAGAGCCAGCCAGAAAACATGGTTGTTCAGGAATTAATAAAACACACACCTTTGATCATTTTTGTTTCTCACAGTAGAACCGTCCCCCTTTTCACCTTCAGTTTGGTTGTTCATAGCTTCAAAAGGAGCATTAGGAACAAAATCAGCTACAAGAAGTGTTATGCACCGTACATGTCCATTTACAGCAGAAAAATGGAGAGCAGTTCTTCCACTTAGATAATCTGCCCTGGTAACCTACAAGGAAGTAAATAAACAACAACAATCAACTAATCAACAAGCATTTGAAAAAGTTAATAAAGAAATTATCCAGTTATAACTACAAAACCGTTAAGTAGTCATATTTTGTGAGTAACTAAAGAAGTTCATAAAAGAAAAAAAAATGGAACTCACATTGCATCTGAAGAGCAAAAGGGTCTGCACAACCTCCCAGTGCCCGTATCTACATGCTTGCATCAATGCCGTCTTTCAAATTCAAACATAAAAATAAGAATTAAAAGTTAGTTATACTGCAGATCGGTCCCATTTGTTGCTTATCGAAGAGCAGAATTTATAGTCTAGTTTCATTGAAGCTAACTTTGGGTTTCCACGGACACAGATTTGGAATCTAAAATCATGCTAAACGAAGTATTAGAACCAATACAGTAGAATCTTTAGAAAGTTAGAAAGGTTAGCCGACCAGAAGAATGTTCTTTCAAAATATGGTATCTAGCTCCAATTTTGAATCCAAAATCCCAAATTCATGCAATCAAATTCCAAAATTTTCAAAACTACATAGGAAGTCCAAAATCAGAACTAAACCCACAGCTAAAAGATCTGCACAAATAAAACTACCGTCCAAAAACCCATTCTCAATTTACCTGGCCACAGTAATTCCGAGAATTAACATCAGCTCCATTCTCAAGCAATAAAGCAACAATCTAACAAAAGCCCAGCATAGAAATGAAACATGAAGTCAATATCTAATTAAAAAAAAAAAAAAAAGCTTTCCAGGGGGAAAATAGGTTAAAAATTAAAACAGAAGAAAAGAAAAAGAAGAAAGAAACCTCATTGTGGCCTTTGGCAGCAGCGAAATGAAGAGGAGAATTAAGGCCCCCAAAAGTGGAATACTTAGCAAGACAAGGATTGCAATCCAAGAGCATCTTGGCTTCCACCAAATCCCCATCTCTCGCTGCCGAAACTAATCTCTCCCCTGAAGCTGAGCACCCAAACGAATTTCCCATATCTTTTATTTCTTATTGTTATTATTATTTTGTATGGGAATTGAAATTAGGTCAACTGTAGAAGAGAACAAAATTTAAATTTAAAAAATGTAGTGGTAGCAATGGGGTGGTGGGATTTTCGTGTTTTGCTCTCTTTTCCAAGTAATAATGCAAAAAGTAGCAGTCGTTCAGAAAAATGGGAGCGGGGATGGCGTGGCACTATCAGATACTTTTCTTCTCTTTCGAAGGTGTGTTGTTAGTTCAGATATTGCTGCTTTTTTAGGACAAATGGAGAAGAAAGAAACAGGCACTGTAGGTGTGTCTTGTTCCCAAAACTGAAATTATATTCTTAACTTTTTCTCCTTTTTTTTAGTTGGTTTAATTTTACCAAATTTCCTTCCTATATTTTTTAATTATTAAAAGACTAACACTTCTCTTAATAAAATATATTTAAAACATGTGATGGATTATTAATTTTTCTCATAAAATCGTAATTTTCAAAGCGAAAAAAGAGCTGAATTCTTTGACCAATACTAGGGTCTGGCAAATAAAAATTGTTATAGTAGAAATACTTTTTATTTTACTTGCTTCTAACAAGTCACAAAATAGGTGCAATAACAAGTCAAGTTAAAATTAATGTGCCCATTTGCTTAAAATTTGTAAATATACATAAACTATTATCATTTTAGCCAAATAAAAAATATTGCCAAATAAATTACGTTACATAAAATAAAAAGAAAAAAATTAATGGATATCAAATTTATGATTATTTAAGATGGAAGTCCGTTAAATTACATTTTATTCTTTTCACTCAAAAAAAATATTTATTATACGTTAGATCAAATAATAAATTTATTATTTTGCTAAAAAATTTATCTTTTTAATGTAATGTATAAAAACTATTTTTTAAAATAAAAAGAAAAAATAAAAACAATGATTTTTATCATATTTTTACCTTATTTAACCAACTTTAGACTAAAGTGAAACAACCCAAAAAAAAAAAAAGGGAAAAAAGCAAATGGAGCCTTAAAGGTTAAGACCCTTGAGTCATTAACAGTGACCCTTGAGTCCAGGTAGGGGCCAACTGGTGTTCAAACTTAGAAGGTGCTGAAGCGCTTGCGTCCTCGAGACTGCCGAAAGAAAACTCTCTGTTACTTCACAGATCACCATAATCTGGATCATACGAACTGTGCTTCAAATTACCTTCGGTTTGATGATGATAATCCGACGGCTGCTGATGAATGATTTCGCGTGAGCAGATCAGACACTAGATTAGCCCACACAATATGTACTTCGGGGTTTAGGACTTTGGGTGCTGATGAAGGGATCGTAGGACGTCTACGCGAAAACCACAAAATAACACCCCCAACCCATCAATTAAAAACACATTATAATTTTGTCACCAACTTGGTCTAATAGCAAAAGTCTTATAACAAAAAGTACATCATAACTTGAGTTCAATTTCAAATAATCACATTTTCCTCTCTAATTATAAGAAATATATATACATCTTAAAATATAACACAAACATTTTTTTTTAACTCATTCGTTCAATCCCAACTAAATTATATGAATTTATTAAAATGTAATGTCAATTTGAGATTTCATTGATTAGTATACGTCGATTGTATAAGACAATTTGTTATAATTAATTTAAAAATGTCCCATGATAATCGGTCAAACAAAGACAAAAATAGTAGACTAAGACACGATTGAAAACATGAAAGATGGTCGGTTCCTAATTTATTAAAAGATAAATTAATAATGAAAAAGATGCATTGCACATTTATTCAAATAAAATGTCCCTACAACCCTTGTTCGATATTAAATTAAAATCAAAATGACAACGCTCCTTTTCAGCCATAATTCCTAATATTTAGTTAATTATCCAGTTACATGAAATTTTCAATAAATTATTAAAGTTTTTCACAACAAAATCACTATCCAAGATAATGAAAAAAAAAAAATAAGTGGGTTAATAATCAAACCTTTAATCAGTGTTGTTATTTCAAAGTATAAAATTATGCCTTGCGTAACACATATGCAAAGCAACAAAGGCTTTCGCCATCCAAATTGTTATCACAATCACAACCTGCTAAGAACCATTAGTTGAAAAATTAATAAAGTAGCCAGGCTGACGCCTTCTACCCGTGATAGGGCAACCCTTGTTACAGGGCCAGGGTTTCTGACTGAGTGTGTCTGGTGTCAACTGTATACAAAGAAATATCCAATTCATAATTCTCAAGAATCAAGTTTATACTCATCAAAGACTATGTTGGTGTCTGTTGTTTTCAGTGCTCACACGTGGGGTTATGAAGATTCATCCAGATTTCAAACCTAATACTTGACACATACGTGACACAAACTATAGTTTGTTTGTTTTTTAAGATATTTTCCGCTCTTGATTTTCAAACCAAACCAACCAATTTCTGATCCATGACTTTTGGCAGACATCATCTTCTGGTCCACTCATATGGACTAACTTGTTATGCAAAAGCAATTGAGGTATTAAAAAAACAGCTTTATATAAGCTGTGATAAAAAGAATCTTCTGAATTGGAAAACAAGAATTTTCTCCTCCTGCATATTACTTGGCTGGAAAAAAGTTGTGCTGTAAAACAAAACTATTTTCCTTTATCACAAGGAATTAAATCCCAGGTCTATAAGAAACACCATATGGTCTCCTAGTGACTTGTGGACATTGTTAGAATTTGAGCTTCAATTCAAATCCTAAAATCTCGTTCAGCCCTGTCAGACTTCTTATGTACCTAATTTCTTCCAGACTAATACCACAATATGATCAACCTCATGTCATAAGAAGTAGGATATAGGTACTGGAAGACTCCTTACCGAGTATCATACTTTGAGCTGTTACCACTCACCAAACCACAGAAATTTTGCATCTCTACATTCATCACATCAAGACTCAATATAATCCAATCAATATAACTTTCATCTACAAACTCCATCAGGACTGTATTTTGCTTAGAACTCGAAAGCCAAACTATCATGATAAAAACGAATTCTTCTAACTAGAGAATATGCAAACTTTATATGATGCTAATTAGAAGAAAGCATTCCAGTTTGTTTGACCAGATAAGCCGATTCCTCTTGAAGTTCATTCCAAGGTTGCCAGAAATGATAAAAGAAAACTTTAAGCGAACGGTTTTCTTTAAAAACCACCATATTTATCTCCTTAAAACCTTAAGCGCTCAAGGAACAGGATATAATGTGTCATTTGCAGCAGAAATACTAGTATTTACTCAGACCCTATTCTACATTTGTAATGACTCACTATTATCTAGTCTCTGCAAAAGAACTCTAGACAGGAAAATGTAAATAAAAAGCCAATACGCTTTATCATGGAACAAGGACACCTACTTCAAGCCAAAGGCCTGCTTTCCTGTGTCGTAGAACACCCATCCATCTGCTTAACCCTGAACAATATTTTTTTTGGTTTCTCTTCCTGCCAAACAGAAAGAAAGAACACCTGTACGGAATTTGAAAGGGTGAACAGAACATTAAAATGCAGATGGAGGGAAGGGAGGGCAAAAATAAGAGGCTTGTGGCACTTACACCATAGCAGTAGCAACTTAATGGTGCAAAATCTTCAGGGAGCTTCTTATTTCAATTTACCTGCTGAAATTTCCACCAACATCTTGCATTGGTGACTAACACAGGCAAGAAGAATTGCACAATAGATGCCTTCAGCTTCTTCAATAGTCCATTAACATAGAAATGCTACTTCCACCAACAACAAAGAAATCCATTGACACTCTACAGATCCAAAAAACTATCCTTAATCCAAAATGTCCTGTTAATGTTAATGAATGTAAAGAGTGGTCTTCCATTGTAAAGTCTGGCTGATTATAAGTTCACTGTTTCAAAATTAACAATGACAAGAACTAACAGAATTTAGGCCTTGTCATTCACTTAAACAGTATCCTCCTTTTCATCCAAATCTTCAGTCTCATCTATGTCATCAGAAACAAAATCAGAATCTAAACTATCCTTTCCTTCTTCATCATGCTCTATTTCATATTCAACCCCAAAATCTTTCAAGTCAGTTTCCATATAGTCTGGTCTAACACACACGATGTCATCAACTTCCGTATCCCTCCTATAGCTAACCAGTTCCTTATCCACCTTTGCCTTCCTACAGCTTAGCAAAACTAACTCGCCCAACTTCCTTCTCGCCAAATACAAATCATTTGGCTCAGTTAACTCCCCCTTCCTATAAGCTTCCCTAAGAAACACTGTATGAAGCTTCCCATAATTCCCCCTAGTTGAAACATAAAATATTCCCTGATGCTGAAGCAGAAAATCCTTCAACTTTTTAGGCAAATTCATCGCCATCCTAAAATGCGCAATCCTCTCCAAAGAAATCTTCTTCTCCACAGTCAATGACAGCAACTCATGAATAGTTGCCACTGCCCTCTTTTCCATCCTCTTCAGAGCTTCCAATGACCTCAAATCATAACCAGATAAGTTCTCATAAGGCGACCAATACGGAACCCGTTGCCACTTCCAAACTGCAATCCTGTAATACTTACCAATCTTAAACCCAGGTGGAAAGTTAACAAGAAATGAGAACCTAACATCCTCAGCGTCAAGTCCTTTTTCTCTGTACTCTCTCTCTCTAACTTTCTCTATGGCACAAATAGCTAACTCGGGATCTCTTTCAACAATCTCAATGTACTTATTCCTAGTATCTCGAGCATCAAACAATCTAAAAAATTCAGGGTATTTGAGAATTACCGAGTACTCAAAATCATCAGGCAACCCAAATTCTTTCCTGGCAATCCGAACGTGTTCCAGTCTCAAACGGCCCGTGTTCGACATCATAACCAACTTCCTTAACCGGGTGACGGCATCAGGTAACTGGGCATGGAGTGCATGTTTTTCTTGCTCAATTTGGAGAAGGGCCTTCTGGGTTAGCCTGCAAAAGAGGATTCTGAGAACAGGGTGCTCGTAGATTTCGAAAACGTGGGGGAATTTAAGGAGATAAGCAGCGGCTTCGTTTTCTTTGAAGCCGAGACCAAGGCGACGAGCGAGAGAGTCGAAACGAGAGATGGGCAACGTTTGACTTGGCCGGGAAAGAATGAGAGATTGGAATTTGAGGACTTTCCGGGTCTTTTTCTCCACTTCCATGTAGTTGTCGAAACCGTGGTCGCGTACTCTGTCCTGTTTTTTAGGGATAGAGGTGGACTGGGACATGAGCATTATGGAGGTGAAAGGGAGAGGCGACAGGCTTCTTGGTTTGAGGAGATTGCAAGTGTAAGAGAAGAACACCAGCATTGTATGAGATTGATTGATTCCGGGTTTAGGGTTTTTGAGCTGCGGCAAGTGGCACAGATTTTGAAACTAACGAAAAAGAAGAAAGCGTCTGTTACTTGCGGACTCTTTTCAAGAGTCTCTTAACCAGCAGCCGAATGTGATATGGACTCGACTGGATCCAAAATAGGGGTGCCTTCATTGTGGGTTTAAAGCAAATCTAATAATCCAGGCCTAACCTCTGCTACACTCATTTTCTTTGTTCTTTTTTTTTTTCCCTGAATTAGCTACACTCATATTCTTTGTTTCGTCAAAACTAGGGGCATGTTTGGTTGGATGTAATGGCTATGCCATTACATGCCTATTACCACCTTATTCTGCAGCCCCATATAAACCAACGTTTGGTTCAATGGAATACCTTATTATAGAGTATTCCATTCTGGGCTAAAATAGAGATTTTTAGGGATTTCTATTCCCTTCCCCCATCACCGTTTAGCTAATCGTTGCTTAAGAAATCCTATTTTGCCCTTACCAAAACTTCACCTCAAAAACACTCCCAATCGACAGCCATTTCAGGTACCCTTCGACTCCGGCATTCCTCCCCTTCATCCAAGGTCAGGTAAACATTTTTGCTTCTGCTTCCTTCATATCATCTTCATTTTTTCCTTTTCATTTTTGTTTTATGGTTAAACGAGTTTCTTCCTTACTGATTCATCGAAAGAAACAATGGCAGAGCCTTGTAGAGTATCTCAACGATCTCACTCAAATCGGTCAAAAAATCAGCGTTTCGAAGCCCAGGCACGTCCCTTCATTCTTTTCCATTTCTGGATTATCTGTTGTGTGAACATGATGATTCTGATCTATTGGCTTCCTTTTTTTTTTTTCTGTATCATAATCTCTATATGGCTTGGCATACATAAATCGATTTTGATTCTGCCATGAGATTAAGTTATTTCAATTATAGATGCATATTTCTGCCGATTTTTGTGCCTTTTTCCCTATCTTCTATACTGCATGTGAAGTCTACATTTTGATTCTGCCATGAGTCGATTACCAAGTTTTGATAAGAAAGCATATTATTGGTAGAAGATTTGCAATTATGCATTACGATTAACCTGCTAAGAAGTTGAGAACCTAAAAAAAAAAAAAAAGATTTTTTTTGTTAGTGTTTATAATAATTAATATTATTGGAAGATTCTTAAGCCTCTATAATTCATATAATCTTCTTGTACCGCATGAAACATTGATATAGCTTAGCGCTGCATAATCTTCTTTGTTTTCCAACGATTACAACCCTCACGCGTTTCCAAGGGCAAATTTGCATCTGATTAGAGATGCAAGTAGAGGGGTGTGGTCATGTTATATTTAATGGTGACAGCTAAAGCCCTTCTAGCTTTGTTTTTTTGTATGATTTAGTTAGTTGGGAACAAGGAGGCGAGAGCGGCTACGGTATATGCCTAGGGATGGCTTAGCCCTCATGCCCTGTCCGTACTTTTTTATCCTTTATTTTATTTTTTCATCAGCTAGAAATTCAGTTGTAATTTCATCTAGTAGTGATGTAATTGCTGGTCTACTTTAATTAAATTTCCAAGTAACTATGATAAAATTCAAGAGTTAAGGTCATTTTAATGATGGTTCCTTTTCTTTTCGCTTAAGATATGTTCCATAACCAATTTGGTTAAAATATTTTGGTAAGTGTTGCTACAAAAACTTAAAATTTGAACTTATTATTTTATATTTGGAGTGGTAGAATGATCCATATTCAGTTATTATTAAAAAAAATTCTTGTCCATTTCTGGATTGCTTGATTGGTTCCTCTTTCTCTTAACTGGTTGATCGCATTGGCTTTATGCTTACGGTATACACTCATCCTAATAACATTCACTTTTTGCATCACTTAATTGCTTCATCATAATAGAATATATTAACATTCTTTTTCCTTTTCTGTTAATTCATCATTTTCATAACGATATCAAAGTTAAAGGTTACTCCATCTCATACAAGTTTATTGCTTTTGATTTACTAGCTTTTAGTTACCGACATGTGATATATAGGATCTTATTATGGACTCGGAAAGCTGTCCATCGTCTGTTTTTTTTTTTTTTTGAAGATGTTGTCTACACATTGTCCCCTTTAGACACAAATCGCTATCGTGGTAGGCTTGCATGTTAAACAAAATGCTTGACGTAGACAGCCTGCTCAAAATTCTAGTATTTGTGCTTTTGTATGTATCCCAACTCTTAGAAGAGGAGCACAAGTCCGGATCATGCATTTCAAGCCTGTTCAGTTCACTTTTCTCTTTAGCAGCGTTAATGCTTATTCGATTCACAACATAGTAAGTTCTGACTTGGTTGTGAGCGTGATGTAGAAGTTAACCATTGGTATCTGCAATGCAGCCACATGGTTTCTTTAACTACTCCCCGTCGGTTGATGCTCCTCCTAGCATGACTATTTATACTTATATGGTGTTAGCATGTTCTCTTATTTTGGGGGATTGTCTTTAAGTTGATGGAATTGACTATTTTTTCCTTGAATTTTCTAGGGAAAATCATTAGGGGAAAGTTTGTTCTTTTTAGGGTACATCATTATATGAATTCATATTCATCTTATACGAATTTTCTAGGGAAAATCATTATACGAATTAATTTAACAGAACAACTTAACCTGTTATATTTTTAGGGTCATTAAAAGTGGAAGAAACAACCATCAAACAAGTGGTGGGCTGAGAGTGAAGTATGTACAAACTTTGACTGTCTTGATTCTTACACTTACAAAGTTACTTTGAGATTGGTCAATTGTTTTTATTCTTTTTAAAACAAGTAAAAATGAGAGGGAAATGAATGGTAAAAATATTATAAAAGATGTTATATTAATAGTCGGATTGTATTTATTTTTTATTTAAAAAATAAATAAATTAATTTTTGCATGTTAGATTAAATTGTAAGTTAATCATTTTATTAAAAAAATTATTATTTTTACGGTTAAAACTGATACATGTATGTCAACATAAGGTAAATGTGGCACAACACGTGTAAATGTTTAGTTTTTTTATTAGTCATGTTAGTTATTAACAGTAGAAATAAATGAAAATTTTAACTGAAAGGATCGGTTTGCCTTTTTATCTAATATACATAGACTAATTTACCTATCTTTCAAGTAAATGAACAAAATGCAACTTGACTCGTACTATAGGGGCTTCCATGATATTTTTTCAAAAAATGAAATTATAATGAAAAAAATAATAAATTTAATATTTTTATTTTTTATATGTATTGTGTTTATAATTTTCTTTTGTCATACTAATAGTTTATAAAAGGTTATATATTTATAAGATTTTTGAAATCATATAAAGTTTAATATATTTATGTATTTGTATTTATACTTGCACAGAAGTTCCTTCTAAGCTTTTCTTGTCTAAGTTTATTTTCTACTAAATCTCAGTAAAAAAATTAATCTATTATTTGTTATCATATTAAAAAATTAAATATAATATATTTATATAACTTTTATAATTAAACCTATGAGAAAGGGTAATATATTTGTATTATGGTATTTGAATGGTCCCATGGCTAAAATTATAAGTGAGGAGATAAAGGATTTTTTTTTTAAAGAATAATAAATATTTACAATGCTTGTCAGCTCAATATGAACTGTGAAATAAAAGACTTTATAGGAATTGAGGATCTTGAACTGTGAAATAAAACACTCTATATGATTGATGGTATGATGAGAATTTTGTATTCGAACTTTTACTAATATACTTTGTAAAAGCTTCATATTATACTTTCTTGTTGAGATAATCTTTGATTTTGACATTTCTTACCAATATGTATGGACTATATTTACTTTTCTTACAATTGTACATTTTCAAGGATTACATCCTTTCATGTCTCAATTTTAGGTAAAGAAAATAAAGTTATATATTTTGGTATAATCTCAATTTTAGTCTTCAGCGGTTACATCTTATTAAAATAAAATAACCCCCGAAGTTCTTATAGCAAATCAATTATCACAATATTGAGACTAATACTACTTTGTTAAACCACATTAAATTAAATTGTACCGTTAAGTTGGAATCTAGTTTATGGATGAATACGTTAATCAACCCTTCAAATAATAGTAATGATTTTAAAAATCAAAGTTTGAAATTATGTAATTTGGATGTGGATGTATTTCAAGATTAGATGTTCATTATTAATTTCTCTTTTAATGTTCAAGATATTATTATTTGCTAAACAAAGAGTTGATTTTGTTGAATGAAATTTGATAAATATGTATTGTTCATTTTTCTTTGACAGTGCGTTATTACTTCCTCTTCTTATTTGGCTTGTTTGATTGCTTCCTCCACTCACAGTTGAGCTTCTTGTACTCACTAAACTACTGTAAGTTCTTTAATCAATTAAATTCTTTGATTTTGTTTTACTTTTATTGAAATTAGTATTGAAGAAATGTGACCTTTTTACTATGATTTGAAGATATGTAACACTTTAATAACTTGCAGTAATGGCTCAAATCGCCTTTAATAGTACAAAGTGTGAGGCGTAAAAGAATTGGTCTTGCATTGACAATATGGTTGCAAGCTGTATGCTGATTCATGAGTTAGTTCTTCTTACTTACATTGGGTGCCATCCATAGCCTACATACTTATAGACCAAGGATTAGATCCTATATTTTAGATTTTTATGCAAAACGAGATTATGTGAAAAGACTTGTATATGCTAGTGATGAGACCTGTATTGAACAAGTTAGGATGAATAGAACTACCTTTTTTAAACTATGTGAGATGTTACAAACTTTAGGGGGATTAAAGTCATCAAGGAACATGCTTATTGATGAGCAAGTGGCAATGTTTTTACATATCATTTCTCATCATCTTAAAAATCGAGTTATCAAGCATCACTTTAATAGGTCTGGGGAAACCGTTAGCAGATCATTTCACAATGTTTTAAATGCTGTCATACGCTTACAAGAAGTGCTATTTAAAAAGGCGGAGCCAATTACAGCTAATTCTACAGACCCAAGGTGGAAATGGTTCAAGGTATTGGAGTGAGTTCTATATATAGCTCGTACATAATTTCGTTGAGTTAGATTTAAATTAGTATCCTAACTCGAGGTTTTATACATGTGATGTAGAATTGTTTAGGTGCTTTAGATAGAACCCACATCAAGATTAGGGTTCCAATAGTTGATAAACCTAGATATCGAACGCGAAAAGGTGACATAGCAACAAATATGTTAGGTGTTTGTACACCTGATATGCATTTTATTTATGCTCTTCCTAGTTGGAAAGGTTCTGTTGCTGATGGAAGGGTTCTTTGAGATGCCATTAGTAGGAGACATGGATTAAAAGTTCCTCATGGTAAAGTGCAAAATTAGAGGACTTTGAATAAATCTTTAAGATCATACTTTTTTGGGAAATTAATCATGACAAATAGTTTTTTTTATAGGTTGTTATTATCTAGTTGATGCTGGATACACAAATTGTGAGGGATTTCTTACACCTTTTAGAGGACAAAGATATCATTTGAATGAGTGGCGTCAGGGTTACCAGCCAAGTACTCTGGAAGAATTTTTCAATATGAAACATGCTTCTGCGCGTAATGTTATTGAAAGATGCTTTGGGTTATTAAAAATTAGATGGGGAATACTTAGGAGTCCATCGTTTTATCCTATGAGGGTGCACAATAGAATCATTATTGCTTGTTGTTTGCTCCATAATTTTATTCGAACCTATATGAGTCTTGATCCTATTGAAGTGGAGTTGGGAGAAGGATTACCTAGTAATGTGATAGATGACGATGATCCGAATATCGTAAATATTCATCCATCAGATGCATGGGCTACTTGGAGGATGGAACTAGCCAACCAAATGTTCAATGAATGGCAAGCATCTAGAAATTAGTTAGGTTTAGGGTAAAAGTAGTAAACGTTAATTTGTTTATGTTATTTCATGAATCTAGTTTATGAAACTTTGGTGGTGTTTGAATTATTTTTTTGTATTGTACTAGACTTGTTGAATTATAAATTATTTTGTATTGATTCATCATGTGTTATAATTTTATAAAGTGTTCACTTTTTGATTCATAATATTGAACTTATGTTTAATTTTTTTCCTTAAGATAATTATGTCAGGTTTTTCACAAGCAAGTGTTTCTTCCCAAAATTCTCGAGGAACCAAAAGGAAATGGCTTCCAGAAGAAGATGCTGCATTGGTTGCCTGTAGGGTCGACTTGCACAATGTTGGAACCTTTAATGCTGATACGGGATTTAAAGCCTGTTATTTAAATGAGTTGGAAAAAATGTTAGAAAAAGTTTTACCCGATGCCAACTTGAAGGTTAAACCTAATCTTGAATCGAGGATCAGGACATTGAAAAGGGATTGGTCAATCGTTTATGACATGCTCAGCGGAAAAAACAATAGCGGTTTTGGTTGGGATGAGCATAGGCAACTTGTTGTTGCTGAAGATGCGGTATGGAACTCATATATAAATGTAAGAATTATTTCAAGTCTTTATTATCTTAATTTGACCAAACTTATATCTAATATGAATTCCTCTTTTTTTCAGAGTTATAAAGAAGCTGCTAAATTCAAACATCGTAGTTTCCCTTATTATGACCAACTTACAGCCATCTACGCAAAAGATCGTACATGGGAAAGATGCTCAAGCAATTATTGATATTATTGAAGAAATAGATCTTTGAGGATGTAGCTACTACAAATACTCATGAAGAAAGAAATGATTTCCATGGATGCGAAGCTGATGTTTCTTTGGATGACATGGATCTTTCAGGCACACAACAGCAACCAGCTATAAACCAAGGTGATTCCACATTTTCAAAGAAGAAGAAAAAGACTTCTGATGCAAGTGATCATATTTCATCTACTTCATTTAATGATGCTGCCACTTTATTAGCGGAAAAGATCGAGACTGTTGGCGTTGAAATCAGTAGGAGTATTGCCTCCGAGGTGCTAATTCAACAAAGGTCAGAAATAACACTTCAAGAAAGTGCTCTAAAATTATATCCAACATTATGTGAAGTAGAAGATTTAACTGAGGATGAGCGCTATCGCGTATTGAGCAAAATTCTAGATCATCCAACGCAAATTCTCATTTTCTTTAGTTTACCTTCTTCTGTGCGATTGGGATGGGTCAGAAGATTTCTTGCTGACCATTAAAAAATCATAGTTGTGTTGATGATATTTTGGTAACTTTTTGTGTTTGTAATAGTTGGATGGTATAATGACATGATAGAATGTCATTACAATGTTGTAACTTTTTGAGGTTGTAAAATTTTATAACATTTGGATTATGACATATAAAGTAATAAAATCATGTCACTTTTTGTTAATATATGAATATTATGTTTGGATGTGAAATATGATTCTCAAGTTATTTATTACTTCTTATATTTTACTTTTTATTGTAGAATAATCAAATTATTTGTTTCACTTATGATATTTTAGCATATTATGTAGTGCAGTTTAAAAATAATAAAGTAGATTATATATTATTTTTATACTATTATATATTATGATTTTTTAATTCATATAATAATAATTATATTAAGAATTTTATTAAATTATATTTAGTAATAATCATGTTAAAATATGATTAAATTATTTATTATTTTTATTAAATAATTTTTAATAATAATCTTATTAAAATTTAATAATAATAACAATAATTATATGATATGCTAAACTCATTTTTTTTTATATTGGCAATTATGACCTAAGACAACAGGTGAAAGGCTAGATTAAAGCAAATATGTTAGGCATTGAAATGTTCTTAATAATAATTTTATATTAAAATTATTATTAAATATTATTAATAATGTTATTAATAATGTTATTAAAATATATATTATTTTATTAAATTGTATTTAATAATAATTATGTTAAAATATGATTAAATTATTTATTTTTATTTTTATTAAAATATATTTAATAATAATCTTATTAAAATTTAATAATAATAATCATCTACCAACAAAAATTCTGTTAAGGGTACTTTGGTCATTTTAACCTTTTTTCTTATGCTATTATAACATCATTCCATTCAACCAAACACAAGAATTCTATTACAGCTCTATTCCATTCCATTCAACCAAACAGTTGAATTACTAATTACAGCTCTATTCCATTACAGCTCTATTCAATTACAACCCTATTCCATTACAGTGAACCAAACGTACCGTAGGTGTTTTAGTCGTACCATGTGGCAACTAGTTCTATATATCAATAAAAATATATTAAATTAATTTATAATTTATTATATCTTAAAAAATATAAATTAATTTTTATTTTAAATGTTATAAAAATAATATAAGTAATGAATTTAAATATCATTATTAAAAATAATAATATATGACACTAATATAATTTTATGCAAGAATTGTGTACAAAAGATAGAGAAATTTTATTTTATTAATAATAGAATAGAGATAATGTTACATTACCAAATAATCCATAATATTTATATTTTGTTGTATAACTCATACATCTCTTTGTTAATAGTTAAAATTTTCTTAACTTAAATGGGCGTATTCATCTCTCGAATTCTGATAAGGACGCGTGCGGAACATCATTGTAAATTTATCTAATTCATAGATTTGGGTTAAGACTCTAAAGGAATGAAGAAAATTTGGAGGTTGACACAACCTGACATGCAAACAATCCAAGTTAGATCTAATAATTAAAAGGGCAACAACTAAAACAAGTAATTAAGAAAGAAAAAAAGCAAGAAATTCAAATCAAATTAGGGTTCTTGAGAAAGAGTCCAATTCGACTATGTAGAGACTTGTTCTTGATGAGTTCTACCCGAATTAGGATTGTCAAGATAAGAAAACAAAGAATTATGAACAAATATGAATAATAAAGCAAAGAACCGAAAGAAAAAACATAAGATAATAATCAAAGAAGATTCAGCCGGCATAGTATGATGAAGATCTAAGCAAATAAGAGTGTTTTGGACTGATCTTGGTGAAAAAGAGGTTGCGAATTCAAATATGAGAAAATAGAAACAAAACAGATTAGTTTTGATTAAATTGAATGAAAAGAGAATCAAAGAATAAAATAAGAAAAGGCAACCAAGAAGTCCAGGAATGAATATAATAGGGTTTCTTAGGGGAGAAGAAACCATTTTTGAACCAAAAGAAGGCCTCCAACTAGATCTGAAACACAATCAACAAAGCAGTTTGATGGAATGAAGAATTAAGCAAAACAAAAATTGTTTTGCAACAAAAGAATTCAAATCAACAAGAAAAGAAAAGAACTCTTATTTTTTAATGTTTCTTGATGTATAATGATGGGAGAACATCTTTTCTTTGTTGATTAAGACCTATAAATAAATAAAACAAAGATTAGATTAAAAAAAACAAGAATCGAATGGAAAACTAAAGAAAAACAGGAAGAAAGATAGCAGAAGATAGAGATGGAATGTAGAAGTCCTAAAGACCCTTCAAAACAAGATGAATCCACAACCTCTATTCAAACGACTCTAATTTCTCCTCCAATAAAGATATATTGGCAAGAAAAAGCTTGAAGATGATTCTCAAAATCTAAAAAGATTGTTAAAACTCTTCTAAAAGAAAACTCAAGAAAAATTCTTGAAGAGAGAAACTTAAAAAGAACTTTATTAACTCAAAAGAGAATGAATTAATTAATTAATTACAGGGGGGACATGGTATATATAGCCACCCAAACCCTAATTATTATTCTAGATGTAACACCCCTTTTTGATCTGATTGTCATGTCCGAGTTACGGGGTGCTACAACTTGTTGGATCTGGTGCCTAAGTGTAGTATTTTTATCTGAGTACAATTGTAATTTTTTTGAACAGATTGGCTAATAAAATTATTCATAAATTACATTAATACTTTGTACATTGTCCTCACATGATTTTTGCACGTAAAGCAAAATGGAAGCAAATGTTACTCATTAGTTGTTTAATGTTTAACTGATACTAAGTGGTATTACATGGTCAGGTCATAATACAAAAAGACAACTTGTATTAGTAGACAAACCTAAACATGTCCTTAGTCTAATTGGAAATAAGAAAACCAATTGAAAGACTAATATGTTGTCTATCAAGTCCAATTGGAGAGATGCCTTATCTTAGGCATCGAAGCAGATAACTCCCAAAAGATAGAGACATAGATCTGATTGATTGGGATGGTAGTACATTGTTGTGTGTGAATATGTGATGTGAATGTGCAAGTATACACGTCGAATCAAGTAATAACGTGATAGGTGAGAACGTCTCCACAGGGATCGGAATAGGTAAAAATATGGTTGAGTTATTACTATAAACTTTAATAATTAGGCTTATGGAAAAGTAAACAGAATAATGATTTGAAGTGAAGTAGTAATGTATGAAATATAAAAATCAAATAATGAATAAAATGCTGTGGCAATTCTATGAGATAAAGTTGAGAGGATTAATGTTGTTGAATGTGAAGGTTGGAATTACTTGGATTATATCTTAATAGCGTAATAATGTCATGGCAAAATCTTAACCAAATTACTGCTCAAAGTATAACTACTACATTCTGCTTCTTTCGAGAGTTAGAATTAAAGCTATTATTCTAAGTCTTTGTATGTTTACAAGTCTGAAGAACAATACTTAACAATATTCTTCCTTACTCTGTACCGATCACAACTCTATTTCTAGACTATTACGAGTATTTGCTTGAGTACTCGCTCATATCATTCGATCACGTTCCAACTTATTTAACTTTTTTAAGATTAAATCAAGTCTAAGGATATACCATGCATTTATCTATGTCTAGAGCTTGCATTCATATATTTAAAATAATCCAAACTGAATAAAATAGTAGATCTACTCAAAATATCACCATGATCATCAATATATCAAAATAGATCCAATAATTCCAACCTAAATGAAATTAGCTCATGTGTTGGGATTTAAAATCCAAAATCAGAATAACATTCAACATCATCATTAAAAGTTTAGAAATCACAGAAATTAATTAATAGAATGAAGGTAGAATTGTAGGAAGCTTTTGTCGCTTCAGCTTTCACTTCGACGCTACTGAATCGTGCATGACCCAAGGCTGATTGCTCGTCGCTTTCCTTTTGTCTCTGCTCTTCTCATAAGTTGCTACCCTCTCCTTTTCTCTGGAATTTTTCACGAGTTTTTTTTATGAGAAAACTACTCTCCAAATCCCCCTCCAAAATTTTACTTTTGTTCTTTCTTTCTTTTCTTTTTCCTCTTTTATAAGGTAGGTCCCTCTCTTTCAGAATACACTTTTCTCCCTCTTTTTTAGGTGGATTTATCTGGTACACGTCCAGCTGGCTGAGAGTGACGAGGACTAAGTGCTGCATCAGCATTTTCTTAGAATTGTCATGGAATTTGTTTTGGCAATCCATCCAACCTTTTTGCCATGGCAATATTTCACTTCCTTTATTCTCTTCCTCTTTTTTCTCCTTTTCTTCATCATTCCTGCACCTGTCACATACAACAACCAATTCCCTTCTTCCCAACAGTAAAAGTAACATGAAATGACATTTAAGGCACAATCCAAGCGTTATTATGCAATGTTCTAAAAATAACATAAAAATACAAATATATCTACTTAAGTACAAGCATTTAATCAAGCTTAAAGGTTCGAAATATAACTCTTTTCAAGAGTTATCACACCCTCAATCATGAGTTCTTGCTTGTTTCAAGCAGAATATTTATGAATGCATAAATTCATGAATTTGCCATAACTACACAATTGCCTCTTGTACTGCTAAACCAAACGAAACATATTTTATACCTACATTCTTAGCAGTCTTCTATCTAAAAAAATTGATTCAAAATTTATAGGTTTGTTTAGCATACGAAGTGCAGAAAATGTTACCTAAAAATACATGTTCTTAAATATTCATGCAATTCTGACTATAGCAAGCACCTCATAATGTACTTAGTTTATCTTTCCACTAAACTCAGTTTTTCTTCTCATACTTATTCTATCATTACATTATATAAAATTTTCTCTAGGGAATTAATCTTGTCACTTGATTTCTTTACTTGACAATCTTAATGGAGCATACACTAGATTGCCAGGTATTACATCACGCCACAATTTGAATGTAATTCACTCATGAAGCTAAGGCTTTTGACTAAAAAGATGGATGGAGCAAACAACTACCCCCTTAGCTACTCAGCCTACTGCTACAATGGAGTGTCCCCAAACTATTTTTTTACTTACTTTTATTTGATCTTTCTTTTCTGATCAATAATACAATGGAGCAACACTGGCCTACTCAACAATTTCAAACATTTGAGTGCTTTATAGTGTCTTTTTAAATTTTATTTTATTAATTCATTTACCCTTAGCTCTGCCGTGGTATTTATAATTACATAATGTTAATTTACTAATATTAATTTCAAGACTTCTAAGTGTATTAAAAGAAACCTACTATAGACTAATTGCGATTATAGTTAGGTCATTCTAATTTTACACATCAATTTTCACACGACTATCCTAAGCTAAACATACCTAATCAACTATCACAATTTTCATAGTTTGAAGAGTTATTATCCTCATCGAACATCATAGATAACAATATACTTGTCATGGCCTAACAATCATTTAGCATTTGTATGTCATGGCAAAATGAGTGACAAAATGATCTAATGTTCAAACAAAATATCTCATGCATGCAATATATACAACACACCCCCAAACCTAAAAGATGCATTGTCTCAATGCAGGATCAGACACAAAATTTCCACTTATGCAAAAAAAAAAAAATAGATGTGTAGAAAATGCAATGAAAATAATTATGAATGCATGAAAAACACATGTAAAAATGAAAAATGCAAATGAAAAGTAAAAAAAAAAAAAAAGCTTGGAAAGGATTTGTGTTACTTTAGTTGGATCGGGTGGATTTCCTAGCAGTGTGCTTATAGCGCTGCTTTCATTTCAGCAAATTGATTGGCACTTATTCTTTATCATCATCTGATTTCATGAGATCATCAATCAATCGACTGATCTCACGATCTTACTCCGATATGAGTGCAGTGGTTTGAGGTACTGTAGTAGGTTCTTATGGTGCAGAAGTTTATTCATGTTATCTTATTCCTTATCTTAGTCAATATTCACCAATTCTATTTTATCTTCCTCCTATTTGTTTGTAACACCCCCAACCTTTATCCGTCGCTGGAACAGGGTTACGAAGCATTAACAAATATTTCAGAGCAAATGTAACAACTCGATTTTCGGCCTAGTCAGAATAGTGATTTCGAAACCACTAACCCGAGGTTGGAGAAATAATTTTTAATATTATTTTATGTGTGATGGCATGTTTTTAAAGGTGCATGAAAATTTTGGTGAATTAATTTTAGCGTTTGTGAGCTTAATTGCGAAAAAGGACTAAATCGTATAAAGTGCAAAAGTCCTATTTTGATAGCTAAGGGTGTCATATAGCTAGAGAACCTAAACTGGGGGTCTTTAAAGGGCAATTAGACCCTTTAGAGAGGCATGGCCGGCCATAGGAGACAAAGGTGGTCAAAAAGTCAAAATTTGGTGAAATTAGGTGATAAAATTGAATAAAATAAAACAAATATGAAAAGTTGTCATTTTTCTCATGTCTCTCTTTCTTTCTCCACCAATTTTCTGCAAGAAAATAACCATGGAAGCTTAAAAATTTTCAACAACCTTAAGCTCTTGCAAGTAAGTCTTCTTGATAGTTTTTCTTGATAATTTTTGTGTTTTTGAAACCCCTAAAGCTTAATCTAGTTATTGAGGGGACTATTTTGTGAAATGGTTGATAGTCTAGGGACTTACCATGAAAGGATTTATAATGGTTGCTGATTTTTTACAGAGGAAAATGAGTCTTAGTTGTTGAGTGAACAACTTTTGTGAAAGGACTTCTCATGAAAACCCTAAGAGGACCATTTTGTAAAGTTTGTAAAATAGATAGTAATGTTGTGAAATATTGAAAATTTGGGATTGTCATAAAAGTAATAAATGGTCGGTTAGGCTTGGCTGATAATGAAATTCGATAAAAATCAATTTTCGGGCCTAGGGGTAAAATGGTCAACTTGCCAAAAATATGAATTGTTGATTGTGTAAATTTATCTAGTGATTAAATGGATGAATTTTTATTATTTTAGATCAAGAAATACAACATCTGAACCTAAACCGGGGGAAGGCCAAGCAAGTAGATTAAAACCGACTAGTCGCCTACTTTTTGTAATCCGAGGTAAGTTGTATGTTAATAACATAACTATATCTTTATGATGTCTAATTGAATTAATATGTCATAAATTGTTCTGATTTTGAATATGGGAATACAAGTTGAGAAATTAACATAGTAGAGACTTTCATTGAACATTTGGAATAAACTTGGATATTGGGTGATATGTGTGCTAGTGTAAGACATGTCTGGGACATGCATCAGCCACAATATGAGATCCAGTGTAAGACATGTCTGGGACATGCATCGGCCACAATATTAGAGCCAGTGTAAGACATGTCTAGGACATGCATCGGTATCGAGATATTTAAGCCAGTGTAAGACATGTCTGGGACATGCAACGGTGCTGAGACAAGAACTAGTGTAAAACATGTCTGGAACATGGCATCGACACCGATAGATGAGAGCTAGTGTAAGACTTGTCTGGGACATGGCATCACTTGTCTGGGACATAGCATCGGCCTCGGTATATGAAAGCCAGTGTAAGACCATGTCTGGGACATAGTGTCGACATCTTAACCCATGTTAGGGCTATTGAGTATTCGTTAGTATTCCAAATGGTTCAACAAAAGCTTTATAATTTATATAAAAATGAGAAAAGTTATGATCATGTGATGAGTGGTATAGGTACCTAATTGAAATGTATGAAATATGGGCTCAATGTATGCAATATGAGTTGTATTGGGTGGTGATGAGTAAGTTGTACTTATGTTTATTTATGGTATTCATGAATAAGCTATGAAAGGTTATGAGCATATTGCTTTATGATAAGTAGTTGTTGTTTATTTTCATGCAACTTACTAAGCTTTATGCTTATCCTATTTCTTTCCCATTTTCTCATAGTGCTGCCTAATTAGCTCATGGATCAACGGACGTTGGAAGCATCGATCACACTATCATCCGAAGAACTTGATATAGTTAGATCTTTTATTTTGATTATGGCATGTATAGGACCCTGACTTTTGAGTTTTGTGTCATTGTTAATTGTCAAAATGTGTTGGCTTACTTTAGCATTTGATTCATTTTGTATAAGTCTATGGAAAATGGCTAAAATTGAAAGTTTATATATGAATGCAAGATAGTCTTTCATGAATGTGGAATTGTTGGCATGGTTGAATATAAGAAATGTATATAGACCTTAGCTATGGTTGTTTGGTTGAGAAATCATATTAAGTTAGACTTTGATATGTTGGTTGGCACTAGATTGTGTTTCAAGGTGGCAAAAGGCTTGGTAAATAGCCTTATATTATCCACACGAGTAGACACACAGGCATGTGCCTAGGCCGTGTGTGACACACGGTCAGCCCCATGGGTGTGTTATCTGATCGTGTGTCCCCTGCACGTAAAATTTTCAAGTCATAATGTATGGTAGTAAACACACGGGTAGAGACACGACTGTGTGTCTCAGTCGTGTGGAGGACACGGCCTCCGGCCACGAGCGTGTGCCTTAGCTGTGTGCCCCTAATTGGATGTTGACATCAGAAACAGAATGTCAATGTTTTTAGACACGGGCTAAGACACGGACGTGTCATGGCTGTGTAAGGGACACGGGCCATAGACACGGGCGTGTGTCAGGCCGTGTGAAAACCCCTGTAGGTTCAAATTTAGAGTTTAATTCACATAGGCATGGGACACGGGCGTGTCCTTAGATGCTTAGGCCCTGTGTGTCACATGGGCCATCAGCACGGTCATGTCATAATGACCACACGGGCGTGTTGCCCTTCCATACAGGCATGTGCCTTGTTTCAAGAGTTATTTTTCTAGAGTTAGTTAAAGGACCTGAGTTTGTCCCGAATGGTTTCTAATGGATATTTAGGGCCTCGAAGGCCTATGTTAAGGAGTTTAGACAAAGTTTGAAAAAGTTTTTAATTTGACTGAGTCTTGATGACATCAATATGATTGTATGCATGTGATTAAGTGTAGTAATACCTCGTATCTCGTCCTGGCATAGGGCTCAGGTGTGGGGTGTTACATTCAGTGGTATCAGAGCTATGGTTTAGTTGATTCTAGGACTAACATAGCGTGAGTACGAGTCTAGCTATACATGCCATAACTGTATATTGATAGTGTGACGACTCCTGACGAGATAAATTATGTTTTTATTTATATAGTAAATGGATCCTGACGTAGCTACGGTGGATGATGTGGAGAGTAATACGCCGGCTCTCGATGAAAGGGCCGCACTAGTAGATAGTGGGCCCGTGACACTGAGTTAGGGTGGAAGGACTAGAGAGGCTTACCTCCATATGATGGACGCTTGGTACACGGAGTTTTTTCATACGAATCCGAACACTCCACCTCTCCCACCTCCTCTGATTCCTCAGTATGCCCCTGTAGCTCCGCAAGGAGTAGATTTGGTTAGGAGGGAGAAAGCCCCAGTAGATAAAATATGAAAGCAAGGGGCTGAGGAATTTTAGGCTAATATTGATGTTGACCCAGAAAGAGCAGAGTTCTGGTTGGAAAATAACATTAGGCTATTTGGTGAGCTATCATGCATGCCTGAAAAGTGTGTGAAGTACGACGTGTCACTCCTACGAGACTCGGCCTACCAGTGGTGGAATACTCTCTTGTCTGTTGTACCAAGAGAGAGGATAACTTGGGAATTCTTCCTAGAAGAGTTCTGAAAGAAGTACATTAGCCAGAGGTTTATAAACCAGAAAAAGAAAGAATTTTTAGATCTGAAGCAAGGTCGTAGGACGGTGACGGAGTACGAGCGTGAGTTTGTGAGAATCAATAAATATGCATAGGAGTGCGTATCTACAGAAGCCATCATGTGCAAGAGGTTTAAAGATGGTCTGAACGAAGATATTCGTCATTAGTTGGCATCTTAGAATTGAGGGAATTTGTGGTGCTCATGGGGAGAGCATGTATGGCCGAGGAATTGGCCAAAGAGAAGAGAAAAGTTGAAATCAAGTCTCGAGACTCAAGGAAATGATAGATAGGGAAATCACAGCAGACCTCATCTAAGAGATTGAGAGAGTTTCCTACCCGATCAAACGCGTCAGTGGGGTTCTCGAGTAAGAGCAAGAACATGCAACACACGACGTTCTAAAGCTCAAACCACTTCTATCGCTAGTGTTGGTAGTGCTCGGCCAAATAGGCTAGAGTGTTCACAATGTGGTAGGCATCATTTCAACGAGTGCCGAGGGAATGAGAGGGGTTGCTCCAATTGCGGATCACTAGACCACTTCATCCGGAACTGTCCTGAATTAGATGACAAAGAGAAAAAGCAAGATATGAGGGTGAACAGTGCTCCTTCGAGGGGTAGACCACAGAAGAACCCGGGTAGTAGGGCTAGCAATAGAGGTGCTCCTAGAGATTCAGCTGTAAGGTTCGAGGGCCGAGTGCCTGCAAGAACTTATGCCATTCACGCTCGCGAAGAGGCATCTTCACCAAATGTAATTATGGGTACTTTTTCTCTTCAATGTATTTTTGTTGTTGCTTTAATTGATCCGAGGTTTACCCATTCTTATGTTTGCATGAAATTAGTACCCAGTATAAAAATGCCAATCGAGTCTACAGAATTTGTAGTAAAGGTGTCAAACCCATTAGGCAAGCATGTGTTAGTTGACAAAATATGTAGAAACTGTCCTTTGATGATTAGACGTCATTATTTTCTGGCTAACCTCATACTGCTACCGTTTGATGAATTTGACTTAATCCTCGATATGGATTGGTTGACTTCTCATGGTGTGATAATGGATTATGGAAGAAAAGTTATCGAGTTGAAATATGAAGATGAGAATGTTCTTCAGATTGAACCAATGAATCGGATAACTCACCTGTAGTGTTATCGTCTATAACTGCGGGGAGATATTTGAGAAAAGGGTGTGAATCTTGTCTCGCTTTTGTACTGAACACTCAAGCGTCTGAATTGAAGATCGAATCAGTGCCAGTGGTATGTGAGTTTACAGATATGTTTCTAGAGGAATTACCCGGATTACCTTCAGTGAGGGAAGTTGAATTTGGAATTGAGTTAGTCCCTGGTACGGCACCCATCTCGATTGCTCCGTATAGGATGGCTCCTACAGAGTTAAAGGAGTTGAAACTTCAACTACAAGAGTTAACTGACAAGGGTTTTGCGAGACCGAGTTTTTCTCCGTGGGGTGCCCGGTGCTATTTGTGAAGAAAAAGGATGGATCGATGAGATTGTGCATAGACTACCGACAGCTCAACAAGGTGATTGTGAAAAACAAGTATCCCTTACCAAGGATCGATGATTTGTTTGATCAGTTGAAGGGAGCCACCGTGTTTTCTAAGATCGAATTAAGGTCTAGCTACTACCAGCTAAGGGTTAAGGAGCAAGACGTACCAAAAACCGCTTTTAGGACGAGGTATGGGCACTATAAGTTTCTTGTTATGCCCTTTGGTTTAACAAATGCCACTGTGGTGTTTATGGACTTGATGAACCATATTTTCAATTGTATTTGAATAAGTTTGTGGTGGTTTTTATCGACGACATACTGATTTACTCACGTGATGAGAGTGAGCATATGAAGCATCTAAGAACGGTTTTACAAACCTTGAGAGATAAGCAGTTATATGCCAAGTTCAGTAAGAGTAAATTTTGGCTTAAAGAGGTTAGATTCCTAGGCCACATCGTGTCGGGAGATGGGATTAGAGTTGACCTAAGCAAGATCTCGGCTATTGTTGAGTGGAAACCGCTAAAGAATGTGTCAGAGGTTCGAAGCTTTTTGGGTTAGACTGGATACTACAGAAGATTTGTAAATGGGTTCTCGATAATAGCTACTCTGATGACAAGGTTATTACAAAAGGATGTCAAATTTGAATGGACAAAGAAGTGCCAATAGAGTTTCGAGAAACTAAAGGCTTTGCCCGAAGCCCTAGTTTTAGTACAACCAGAATCAGGAAAAGAGTTTGTGGTGTATAGTGATGCATCCATGAATAGGTTAGAGTGCGTGCTCATGCAAGAAGGCAAGGTAATAGCCTATGCCTCGAGACAAATAAAACCACACGAGAAGAATTACCCGATACACAATTTAGAGTTGGCCGCCATAGTGTTCGCATTGAAAATTTGGAGACACCATTTGTATGGAGAGAGATGCCGAGTGTTCACTGACCATAAAAGTCTCAAGTATTTGATGACTCAGAAGGAGTTGAATCTACGGCAACGAAGGTGGCTAGAGTTGATAAAAGATTACGAGTTGGTCATTGACTACCACCCGGGGAAGGCGAATGTAGTCGCCGATGCATTGAGTAGGAAATCATTGTTCGCCTTGAGGGCTATGAATACTCAATTGGCCATGACTGATGATGGTTCAATTCTACCAGAGATGAGAGTAAGACCTATGTTCATTCAAGAGATTTGTGAAGCTTAGAAAGGTGATAAGGATTGCAAGTTAAGATGGCTCAGCGTGAGATAGGAAATGAATCAGAATTTCGTATTGGTACCGACGATTGTATGATGTACCAAGATAGAATTTGTGTACCCAAGGATAATGAGCTCATTCAGAAGATTTTATGAAAAGCGCATAGTGGTTGTTTGTCTATCCACCCGGGTAGTGTGACAATGTACAATAACTTGAAGAAAATGTACTGGTGGTCGAGAATGAAAAGAGACATTTCAGAGTTCGTTTCTAAGTGTCTAATTTGTCAACAAGTGAAAGTCAAACACCAAGTACCTTCGGGTTTACTTCAGCCTATCATGGTCCCCGAGTGGAAATGGGATCAGATTACTATGGAATTTGTGACGGGTTTGCCGGTAACCCCAAGGAAGAAAGATGCCGTGTGGGTTGTGGTTGATCAACTGACAAAGTCGGCTCACTTTATCCCAATAGGTAAAGACTTCTCACTTGATAAGCTAGCCGACTTGTACATTTCTGAAATTGTGAGACTTCATGGAGTGCCCTTATCGACTATTTCAGATAGAGACCCGAGGTTTACCTCGAGGTTTTGGAAAAGGTTACAAGAGGCTTTGGGGACAAAGTTGAACTTTAGCACAGCTTTCCACCTGCAAACCAACGGTCAGTTGGAAAGAGTAATTCAAATATTAGAAGACATGTTACGGTGTTGTGTTCTCGAGTTTCAAGGCTGTTGGGAAAGGTATTTACCACTGGTCGAGTTCGCCTACAACAACAGTTATTAGTAAAGTCTAAAAATGGCGCCTTATGAGGCTTTGTATGGGCGTAAATGTCGAATGCCTTTATATTGGACCGAGCTGAGAGAGAATCAGATTTACGGGGTCGATTTGGTCAAAGAGACCGAAGAGAAGGTTAAGATGATTCGTGATTGCCTGAGAGCCGCATCGGATAGACAGGAATCCTACACGGATTTGATACGAAAAGAGATTGAGTTTCAAGTCGATGATAAGGTGTTTTTGAAGGTATCCCCGTGGAGGAAAGTCCTCAGATTCAGTAGAAAGGGCAAGCTGAGTCCTCGTTTCATAGGACCTTATGAGATTACCGAGAGAGTAGGGCCTGTTGCCCACTGATTGGCTTTGCCCTCAGAATTGGAAGAGATTCATGACATGTTTCATGTGTCCATGTTACATCAACATAAGTCGGATCCTTCGCATGTGATCGCGCCATCAGAGGTCGAGATTAGCTCAGACATGACTTATAGCGAAGAGTCGGTTCAGAATTTGGCTCGAGAGGTCAAACAATTGAGGAATAAAAGTATAGCACTCGTGAAAGTTTTGTGGCATAGACATGTAGTCGAGGAAGCCACATGGGAACCCGAGGAGACTATGAGAGACCAATACTGGTAAGATTTTCAGGGACGAAAATCCCTAAGGGGGAGAATTGTAACAGCTTGATTTTGGGCCTATTCAGAATATTGGTTTCGGAACCACTAAGCCGAGGTCAGAAAAATTATTTTTAATATTATTTTATGCGTGATGGCATGTTTTTAAAGGTGCCTAAAAATTTTGGTGAATTAATTTTAGCGTTTGTGAGCTTAATTGCGAAAAAAGACTAAATCGTATAAAGTGCAAAAGTCCTATTTTGATAGCTAAGGGTGTCAAATAGCTAGAGAACCTAAATTTGGGGTCTTTAAAGGGCAATTAGACCCTTTAGAGAGGCATGGCCTACCATAGGAGACAAAGGTGGTCAAAAAGTCAAAATTTGGTGAAATTAGGACATAAAATTGAATAAAATAAAACAAATAGGAAAAGTTGTCATTTTTCTCATCTCTCTCTTTCTTTCTCCACCGATTTTTCTCCAAGAAAACACC
The DNA here is from genome assembly GCA_025698475.1 of Gossypium anomalum. Classification (NCBI taxonomy): domain Eukaryota; kingdom Viridiplantae; phylum Streptophyta; class Magnoliopsida; order Malvales; family Malvaceae; genus Gossypium; species Gossypium anomalum. The sequence continues at coordinate 51,876,961 of CM046963.1, forward strand.
CATAGAAGCTTAAAAATTTTCAGCAACCTTAAGCTCTTGCAAGTAAGTCTTCTTGGTAGTTTTTTCTTGATAATTTTTGTGTTTTTGAAACCCCTAAAGCTTAATCTAGCTAATGAGGGGACTATTTTGTGAAATGGTTGATAGTCTAGGGAATTACCATGAAAGGATTTGTAATGTTTGCTGAGTTTTTATGGAAGAAAATAAGTCTTGGTTGTTGAGTGAACAACTTTTGTGAAAGGACTTCTCATGAAAAACCCTAAGAGGACCATTTTGTAAAGTTTGTAAAATAGATAGTAATGTTGTGAAATATTGGAAATTTGGGGTTGTCATAAGAGTAATAAATGTTCGGTTAGGCTTGGCTAATAAGGAATTTCGATAAAAATCAATTGTCGAGCTTAGGGGTAAAATGGTCAATTTGCCAAAAATATGAATTGTTGATTGTGTAAATTTATCTAGTGATTAAATAGATGAATTTTTATTATTTTAGATCCAGAAATACAACATCTGAACCTAGACCGGGGGAAGGCCAAGCAAGTAGATTAAAACTGACTAGTCGCTTACTTTTTGTAATCCGAGGTAAGTTGTATGTTAATAACACAACTATATCTTTATGATGTGTAATTGAATTGATATGGCATAAATTGTTCTGATTTTGAATATGAGAATACATGTTAAGAAATTAACATTGTAGAGACTTTCATTGAACATTTGGAATAAACTTGGATATTGGTACCTTGATACTAGGTGATATGTGTGCTAGTGTAAGACATGTCTGGGACATGCATCGGCCACAATATGAGAGCCAGTGTAAGATATGTCGGGACATGCATTGGCCTTGAGATATTTAAGCCAGTGTAAGACATGTCTGGGACATGCATCGGCGCTGAGACAAGAGCTAGTGTAAGACATGTCTGGGATATGCATCAGCCTCGCGATAAACAAGCTAGTGTAAGTCTAAGACATGGCGTCAGTTTTTTGTGTGTCAGTGTAAGACCTATCTGGGACATGGCATCAGCCTCGCTATATGAAAGCCAGTGTAAGACTGTAACAACCTGATTTTGGGGCTAGTCAGAATAGTGGTTACGGAACCACTATTCCAAAGCCGTAGAAATTATTTTAATATTATTTTATGTGTAATGGCATGATTATAAAGGTGCATGAAAAATTTGGTGAATTAAATTTTAGCGTTTGAGAGCTTAATTGCTAAAAAAGACTAAATCGCAAAAAGTGCAAAAGTCCTATTTTGATAGCTAAGGGTGTAAAATAGCTAGAAAACCAAAATTAAGGGTTTTTAAGGAGCAAATAGACCCTTATTTATGGCATGGCTGGCCATAGAGGCAATGAGAGTCAAAAAGTCAAAAATGTAGTAGGGTTGGTATTTGATGACATTAGCTATTTGAGTAAAATAAAGAAAAGTTGTCATCCTTTTCTCTTCTTCTCTACACCACCAAAAATTCAGCCTTTGTAGGGGTTTTTGAGCTTCAAAATTTTAGAAACTTGTAACCCTCTCAAGTAAGTGATTTTGATGGTCTTTCTTAATGATTTTTGTACTTTTAGAACCCTTGTAGCATGAGCTTTCAAATGAGGGGACTATTTTGCAAAATGGTTGAAAGTCTAGGGTTTTACCATGAGAGTGTTCATGTTGTTTTCTAAAATTTTATGGAATAAAATGAATTATGGTTGTGAAATAAACAACTTTTGTGAAGAGATTTCTCATGAAAACCCTAAAACGAACCATTTTGCATAAGTTATAAATAGATGATAAATGTGTAAAATATTGAGAATTTTGGGCTGCTCTTAGTATAAAAAGTATTCAGTTAGGCTTAGTTTGTGAGAAGATATGATAAAAATCGATTTTCAGACCTAAGGGTAAAATGGTCATATTATGAAAATCTAGGGGCAAAACGGTCATTTTGCCTAATTACAACTTTTCGAGTGTCTAGATTAATATGCTGATGAAATGAATGAATTTTTTTATTATAGATCAAGAATTACAAAATTCAAACCTAGACCGGGGGAAGGCTAAGCAAGTATACTAAAACCAACTAGTCGCCATATTTTGTAATCCGAGGTAAGTTGTGTGTAAACAATGCAACTACATTGTTATAAATTGTGCATGAATTTTTATAGCATAAATTGCTTGCTTGTGGAAATGAAAATGCATGATGATAATTGAGATAGTAGAACTCCTGGTTGAACCTTAGGAACAAATCAGATATTCATGCAATGACATTTGGGTCATTTGTGCGCTAGTGTAAGACATGTCTAGGACATGGCATCGGTAATGAGACGAGAGCTAGTGTAAGACATGTCTGGGAGATGCATTGTCCTTGAGATGTAAGTCAGTGTAAGACATGTCGAGGACATGCATCGGCTACAAGATGTGTCAGTGTAAGACTATGTCTGGGACATGGCATCGACACGGATATGTGAGGGCCAGTGTAAGACCATGTCTGGGACATGGCATTGACTTGACGTGTGAGCCAGTATAAGACCATGTCTGGGACATGGCATTGGCATCATACCCTATGTTTGAGGCTTAATGAATATCCGATAGCATTCCAAATGGTTCAACGGTGAGAATTTTAGTCTAAGCTAAACGAGAAAAGTATAACCATGTTGTGAGTGGTATAGGTACCTATTTGAAATGTATAAGATGTGAGCTCAATATATGCTATGTGAACTGTATTGGATAGTGATGAGTAAGTTGTGCTTATGCCCACTTTGGTATTATGAGACTGATGATGAATGGTAAAGTTGTTATATTTATTTGCATGCAACTTACTGAGCTTTATGCTTACTCCCTCTCCTTTCCATTTTCTTATAGTGGCGCCTAATTAGCTCGAGGATCATCGGACGTCGGAGGCATCGATCACACTATCAACCGAAGAACTTGGTATAGTTGGTTTTATTATTTTGAGTATGGCATGTATGGGGCTTAGACTTTTGAGTTTTGTGTCAATGCTAATTTAGCCAAGGTGTTGGCTTGGGATGAATCCCTTCGTTTTGTATAAAGCCTTGGATAATTGCTAATATTCATTATTGATATATGCAAATGATGATATTTTCTTGAATGAGTTAATGCCTTATGTGGCTGATTAGACTTTGTGCTGTTGTGCGGATTTGTCATGTTAGATGATATGTAGGATAATACAAATAAGGGTGGCAAAAAGGCTTGGTAAATAACCTTATTTTGTCCACATGGTTAGACACACGGCCAGCCTCATGGGTGTGTTATCCGGCTATGTGTCCCCTGCATGTAAAAATTACAAGTTAGTATGCATGGTAGTAAACACATGGGCAAAGACACGGCCGTATGTCTTAGCCGTGTGGAGGACACAGCCTCTCCCCTAATTAGGTGCTAACGTCAAAAATAGAATGTCAAGGTTTTTAGACATGGGTTAAGACACGGGCGTGTCGTGGCCGTGTGAGGGACATGGGCCATGGACACGGGCATGTGTCAGGCCGTGTGAAAACCCCTGTAGGTTTGAATTTAGAATTTAATTCACACGGGCTCGGGACACGGGCGTGTCTGCTCGTGCTTAGGCCATGTGAACCACACGGGCCTTTGGCACAACCATGTCATATTGGCCACACGGGCGTTTTGCCCCTTCCACACGGGCGTGTGCCCTGTTTCTAAGGTCATTTTTACATAGTTGGTTAAAGGACCCGAGCTGATCCCATATGGTCTCCAATGGAAGTTTAGGGTATCGTAAGCCCATGTTAGAGAAGTTTAGACATAGTTCGAAAAAGTTTTAAATTTGAGCAAGTCTTGATGATTCGATAATGATGGAATGCATGTGTTTAAGTGTGGTTGCAACACCCCTATCCTGCAACCGTCGCCGGAATAGGTAAGGGGCATTACCAGACAGGCAGAACATTACAAATTTAAACAGAATCACAGATATCACATAATATTAATGCATAAGCAAATTAACAATCCATCCCTTACGGAGGTCTCCAAGACCTAAGACATACATTTAGAAAAGGGCCGGGACTAAACCGAACACATTCAGAATTTTCAGAACTTAGAAAAATTTTTCAATTCTGTTGAGGTCACACGCCTGTGTGATCAGGCCGTGTGCCTTACACGGGCACTAGACACACCCATGTGATCCAGTCCTGCCAAAACAGAGTATATATACTGACTTTTACACACGACCAATAGACACGCCCGTGTGCGATGGCCGTGTGAAACTTAGCTAGCTACTGACTTAAGCCCACAGCCATATGACACGTCCATGTGTCTTAATCGTGTGACTTTAAGAGGTTACTGCTTTGCATACATGGCCACAAGGCACGCTCGTGCTCCCTGACCGTGTGGCACAATGCAGGCTTGGTTTAAGCCAACTTACCACCCCTTTTTGGGTCATTCCTACAAGCAATATTAAATAACATTTATACCAAAATTTTCAGCCAATACAATGCTCAAAACATGCTTCATTATAACTAAATCATCATCATTCAATAACCTATTCAAATCCATACCCAAAACACATTAAAAATCTTATTACGACAACATACCAAAATACTCATTTCATAGCTCACTTATGGAACCTTCTAACTCATGCTTAAACTTACCATTTCTTCAACTTGACATAATTCAAAATGACCACTGCATACAAGGCCATATAACCATTACAAGCATGCACAATTTGGCATCACAAACCATTTACCAAAACTAAGCACAAACATACCATTTGCTAGCCAACTTTCATGGCATAACATATATACATATCAAAGCTTAAAACATAAACATTCTAGCCTATACATGCCATACTTAAAAATATTTACACTTTCAAAAGTACCAAAATGAGTTCGATAGTATGGTGACAATCCTCGACTATCCCCGAGCCTTGGTAGCTACGATAATCAGAAATGCATGTAAATCACATAGAGTAAGCTACAAAGAGCTTAGTAAGCCAAATACAACTGGTCTAGCTATTAAATCATATAAAGTAAAAATCAATAGCAAGAATTCACAACCATTTCACAGATTAATTTATGAGCCTAACCATGCTCATTTGCTTGTATACTTGTCATGTTTCATTTCCATGATTTCGTACATACTTCGCATTCATTATTTCACAGAAACAGAGTCTTTCATATTCAGAAATTTAGTACGATACAAACGTACCTGTATAGATTATACATTTCATATATTCATTCCCATATCTCGTACTCTATCATTAGATGGTTCAGAAATGATACAAATACTCATAAACGGGTACAATGTCGACATCCCAGGCGTGGTCTTACATGTAATTCGGTATCGATGCCTCTATCCCAGACTGGGTCTTACACAAAATCAAATACGATGCCGATTTCCCAAACATGATCTTACACGTAAATCTCAAATCGAGGCCTATGTCCTAGGCATGGTCTTACATGATATCTCAGATCAATGTCAAAGTTCTTTTAGAAACGTGCAGGGCTTTTTAGATACTAGCATATTATCAGAGTCTACTCAAAATTTATTCATCAGGCTCTCAAGGCCGTCCAATACATATTATAGTTTGTATGCGCAGAATTTAGTCAATTTAACACGTAATTATAATTTGACTTACCTCGTACGGATTTCAGACGGAAACGAGTCGACTATTCAACTATTTTGGACTTCCCTCGATCTAAGTCTGATTTTCTTTGTTCTTGATCTAATACAATTCAAATTCAACCATTCAATCATTCATTTCATTCAAAATAATCCATGAACACATATTTAGGGCACTTTGCATTTTAGCCCTTACATTTTCACACTTTGACAATTTAGTCCATTTTTCACAAAATAAAAAATATGCAAAATTCACCAAGACTATAGCTTGGCCAAATATACATAGCTTCCATACAAGCCCAAATAACATATTTAATTCACAATTTAGTCCTTCAAAACCTCATTTTCACAAATTAGCGCAAATAGCTCTATTCCATCAAAAATTCAAGAACAAAGCATGATAATCTCACATATATCTTTCATAATCCATATAAAAACATTACAAAGCTCATATAATCATTAATGGCACATTTCATAATCTTCAACAGAAATAGAAATTCAGACATCAGTTTTGAAGAACACGAAGCAATGATCACAGAAACGTAGAAATTATCAAAAACGGACCAAAGTACATACCTTAATCAACCAAATCAATGACCGAACCCTAGGATGGTCTTCTTCTTTTTATTTTCTTGATATAATCGGCTATATGAATGATAATAATGGCCAATTTCATGTTTTAATTTTATTAAACAACATTTATTAAACCTTTTACTAAAATACCCTTGCATTTAAACATTAATAAACCATTTACTAATGTACAACAAAGTCATTTAATACATTACATGGTCAAATAACCACATAAGGACCTATTAGTCCAAATTCATTTCAAATACATACATTAAACATGTAACATGCTAATTTTACCTTTTATGCTATTAAATCCTTTTTCATAATTAAGCACAGAAACAGACAAATTAAATCACTGAAACTTCGCAGATATAAATTCACATATCACAGATACAGAAAATAATTTTAAAATATTTTTTAGACTCAAACTTGTGGTCCCGAAACCACTATTCTGATTAGGGTCTGAATCGAGTTGTTATAGTGGTAACGCCTCGTATCCTGTCCCGGCGTAGGACTCGGGTGTGGGGTGTTACAAAGAGCATGTCTGGGACATGGCGTCGGCATCTTAACTCATGTTAGGGCTATTGAGTATTCGGTAGTATTCCAAATGGTTCAACAAAAGGTTTATGATTTATATCGAAATGAGAAAAGTTATGATCATGTGATGAGTGGTACAGGTACCTAATTGAAATGTATGAGATATGGGCTCAATGTATGCAATATGAGTTGTATTGGATGGTGATGAGTAAGTTGTACTTATGTTTATTTATGGTATTCATGAATAAGCTATGAAAGGTTATGAGCATATTGCTTTATGATAAGTAGTTCTTGTTTATTTTCATGCAACTTACTAAGTTTTATGCTTACCCTATTTCTTTCTTATTTTCTCATAGTGCCCTCTAATTAGCTCGTGGATCAACAGTCGTCGGAGGCATCGATCACACTATCATCCGAAGCATTTGATATAGTTAAATCTTTTATTTTGATTATGGCATGTATAGGACCCTGACTTTTAAGTTTTGTTTCATTGTTAATTGCCCAAATGTGTTGGCTTACTTTAGCATTTGATTCATTTTGTATAAGGCCATGGAAAATGGCTAAAATTGAAAGTTTATATATGAATCCAAGATAGTCTTTCATGAATGTGGAATTATTGGCATGGTTGAATATAAGAAATGTACATAGGCCTTAGCTATGGTTGTTTGATTGAGAAATCATATTAAGTTAGACTTTGATATGTTGGTTGGCATTAGATTGTGTTTCAGGGTGGCAAAAGGCTTAGTAAATAGCCTTATATTATCCACACAGGTAGGCAAACAGGCGTGTGCCTAGGCCATGTGTGACACATGGTCAGCCCTATAGGCGTGTTGTCCGGCCGTATGTCCCCTGCACGTAAAATTTGCAATTCAGAATGCATGGTAGAGACATGGGTAGAGACACGGCCGTGTGTCTAGTCATATGGAGGACACGATCTTTGGCCACGGGCGTATGCCTTAGCCGTGTACCCTTAATTGGATGCTGACGTCAGAAACATAATTTCAAGGTTTTTAGACACGGGCTAAGACACAAGCATGTCAAGGTGGTGTGAGGGGCACAGGCCATAGACACGGGTGTGTGTCAGGCCGTGTGAAAACCCTTGCATGTTCAAATTTGGAGTTTAATTCACACGAGCATTGTAACACCCCTAACCCGAATCCGATCGCCGGATTAAGGCTAAGAGGTATTATCGAACTACACATTTAATTAACTTATTCACATTGTCAATAAACATAAACAGAGATCGAGCTGAAATACATACTGATATTTAAAACTATACGCCATTTTCGTAAGGCCAAAATATTTACAATTTCAAAACATCATTATCATCAGCCTAACCTATACATGCCATATCGAATCCAAAATATAACTGTACCAAAAAGATCGATAGTGTGATGAATTGCTGACGATCCCCGAGTTGGTGGCCAAAATCAACAATCTATAAAACAGAGAAATAAAGAACAGAGTAAGCTTTTAAAGCTTAGTAAGTTTTAAGCATTACAAATAATTAAAGACTTATCGAAAATTGAAACATTCATTCAATCAGACTTATTCTCAATTCAAATTGCTTCATGGCCGAATACACATAAACATATACTTAGATTTCTCAGCACATACTTTTCTTCTACATAAATTTCATATGATGCATTTAAATCAAATAATCTCATATATTAATAACATTTGACCGAATAGGTTATTAGTTTACTCGTGGATATAATATTCATCCACACTTCAGAATCATTCTTTAATACTAATAATTCACAAAATCTATGACTGAATGTACATGAGTACATAAAGAAATTTTTAACATATAATTCATATACAAATATACCATAACCGATTAAATCAGTTTCATATTCACAAATATAACCATCAATCATATTTATGTAAATATTCTTCTTTGATGCTAATGATTCACTTCGAAATCAATTCACCGATGAGTAAGTAATACGTACCTGAACATCTTAAATGTATAATACTTACTCAACAATGGTTTACTGCGAACATTCAATATCGTAATCTGACTTAACTTACTGGCATTAAGCCTGTCAGGTCTTAGAACTTGAAATCAATTACCAGCACAAGCCTGCGGGAATTTAAACCCGGTATAATACCAGCTCGAAGCCTGCGGGACTTTAGCCCGGACATAATTCCAGCACATAGCCTGCAGACCTTAAGTCCAGATATAATTCCAGCACATAGCCTGCGGACCTTAAGTCCGAATATAATTCTAGCACATAGCCTGCGGACCTTAAGTCCGGGTATAAACATCACTGAATGTCATGCATACTTATTTGTAAGAGAATTCAATTCACATAACATCTCACAATCATAGTTCATTTATTCCATTCGAATAATAGCATAACATGGGCACCATTCATATAACTTTTGGCTCAATAACATACATAATAATATATGTTCATTTTACTTTCCAAACTTATCTTCTAATGTCTATTCGGCTTTAAGCCTTAAACATAAATTATTTGTCACACAACTATATTCAAATAGCATCAATAGATCGTAGTACAGTTATCATATATATATCAAGACATTATCAATTACGTATTAAATATGACAATTCAAAACTTACCTCAGATATACTTGAACGGTTGCGGAAAGGCTACTCAATTACTTTCTCTTTTCCCCTATCCAACTTCGACCCTCTTTGCTCTTGAGCTTATTTTAAAACAAATAAATTTATTTAATTACTTATCAAATAGGCAATTTAATTTAATACATGTATATCATATAGTTATGGTACAAATGACCTTAATAACTAGCTATTTAAACACCATATATATTCCCTATTCATGCACAACCGAACACATTACTAGGCATTATCAAGTTTATAATTATAAGCATGTATACGTTAAGACAAATTATATATATTTAATAAATTCTACAGGTATGGTTATTTATATTTTAATTGCCAAATCACAAGTTGATCAATACCATTTCAATTGACTTCATTTTTAACAAATAAATCAATATGATCACCTATGCCAAACAATGACCGAACCATTTAGTCATGCTCACGGCCGATCCTATCTTGCTCTAATCAAGGTCATAACCCACTTAAAAAAAATTCTAGCCTTTCATGCACTCATCTCTAATGTTAATTAAGTAATGCCGAATGCACGAACTTAACTAAAACTCAAAATTTAACCTTCTTCACTTCAATTAACCACTACTTATTCTTCAAAACATCAAATACAATATGAATAACACCTAAACACTTATATCCGAATTTGCTAGCACATAAGGCCTTTGGCCGAATGCCATTAAACTCAAGCCACAATAATATTATTCCTTAAGACACTTTCAAAAACCACATTCGGCATCCCCCTTCAAAAATTTAACAATTCTCAAATTCACTTACAAGCACATATATATAACATATAAAGCATTAAACATTTTTCATCTTGAATCTATAACTTGACCGAATGCTTAATTATTTTATTTTATTTTTTTATTCTCTAAATTTAAATTTGGCAATCACATAATCAAATACACCTTAACTTTCAAGCCAAAACAACTAGCAAACTCAACACATCCAACATAAATCTCCATACTAATGACATCAAAACATCTACTAAGAATTTCAATCTCCTTGGTCGAATATCAATCTTCCAAAATAACAAAAATTCGAACCATGAAATAGGTAGAATTCAAACTAACCATTCAAATTATGCATGAATTTCCAAGAGTAGCATTACACATACCTTATTCTAGCAATCTCCTTAGCCGAAAATTTTAACAAAAATTTTCTTCTTTCTCTTTTCTAGCTACGGCAATGGAGGAACAAAGATGAACCAACTTTGGTTTCTCCTCCCACTAACACATTATTATTTTATTTCCCTTATTATTTTATTCATCTTTAATCTATTTAATTAAAATAATGCTAATAGAAAATACATATTATATATTAAATAACAACATGGCCTGCCACTATCTAAAATGGATAATTTGACATGCAAGTCTATTCTTTTTATAACATGCATTAATAGACCATTATAAATTAACCTATCACATTTCTAAAATGTCTCACATAAGTCCTATTTAATAAATTTCACATGCAAATGACAAAATCAAAGCATGAAACTTTCACACATGCATTTACACATATAATAAGCATAGAATATAACGGTTAATTATCTTTTTGACTCGGTTTTATGGTCCCGAAACCACTTTCCGACTAGGATCAAATTAGGGCTGTCACAAGCATGGGACACGGACGTGTCCCTAGATGCTTAGGCTGTGTGTGTCACATGGGCTATCAGCACGGCCATGTCATAATGACCACACAAGCGTGTTGCCCTTCCACACGGACGTGTGCCCTATTTCAAGAGTTATTTTTCTAGAGCTAGTTAAAGGACCTGGGTTGGTCCCAAATAGTTTCCAATGGATGTTTGGGGCCTCGAAGGCCCATGTTAAGGAGTTTAGACAAAGTTCAAATTTTTTTTTAATTTGACCGATTCTTGATGACATCGATATGATTGTATGCATGTGATTAAGTGTGGTAACTCGTCGTATCCCGTCCCGACGTAGGGCTCGAGTGTGGGGTGTTACAACAAACGAACAATTATATAATAATATAACATACACATCATAATTTAATCATAATGTCCCTTTATTGAGCCTTCGAGGCCCAAATTACATGTTAGAAACAAATCGGGACTTAATCGAAAGTTCAAAAATTTTTTCATGAAATTTCAAAATTTTTCCTAAGTACAAAGATTACACGCCCGTGTGGTCTAGGGACATGCTCGTGCTTCAGGCTGTGTCTAACCCCATGTAACTCTCTGACTCAAACAAAAATTATGTACAATTTTTGCACGACCAGAACACATGCTCGTGTGCTAAGCTGTGTACCTCACACGGCTGAGACACGCGCCCCTGTCTCTACCTATGTGGTAATACCTAAGCATTATGTTTTAAAATTTTTAAAATGTAGGGGACACACGACCTAACCACACGCCCATGTGTAAGCCTTATGTCTCACATGGTTTGGTCTCACGCCCGTGTGCCAGGCCGTGTGGACTCAAAATGAGCCTTATACATCAAGTTTACCAACCCTACAAATCTTGAACCTCAAACAACACACACAAAAAAAAAACATTCAACCAATCCAAAACACATTCAAATACCTCTTATACATGCCAAATTTATCAATTTGAGGATCTAATCAAAGTACCCTCATGGATACTCTATTCATATTATCAAAACAATTTAATAAGTCATCAATCAAACCAATTTTTACATCATGCCAATTCAACTTAAATTTTTGCCTATTTGTATTCACTTTTGCATAAATTTAAACTTTTCATATTAAAAGTTAACATATCGGATATATTTATCTAACAACAATCATCATCATCTTATAATTTCATTTACATTTACTTCTCAAAATGACATACAAAACATCCTAGGTACATGCCAATATCAAAAGGAAATAAAATTCACCACTTGAGTTTGGGATCAACTCTGGATGCTGATTCAGCAATTCGACTTTAACCTAACCTGCGCACCAAAACAAACCATTCACTAAGTATAAAACTGAGTGGTATTTTTATAATCCAAATACTTCAAAGGAAATAACATTATAAAACATACACTTTAAACCAAATATAAACATTAGCCAATCAACAATTCATTTTATACATTTACCCTTCATTTCTCATCAATAGCTAATTCAAATAGCTTTTCTCACTTTGATTCACATATCATTTAGCAATAACAATACCCTTTTCATAAACCCTTAGTTCATGCTATAACAGTCTGGTTTAGACCCTAGTCAAAATAGTGGTTTCGGGAACACAAATCTAAGTCAAAAAATAATTAAATATTATTTTTTGTGTTTATGATATATGAATTAGCATGTGTGAAAGTTTCGTGTGAAAATTAAATCGACTATGTGCTTAATTTGTAAAAAAAGACCTAATCGCGTAAAATGTAAAAGTTGCCTGCTACTTGTTAAAAGTGCCTCTTTGATTTGGCGTATTATTTTAGAGGTCCTTATGTGGTTATTTAACCATGGAATGCATTAAATGAGTAAAATGGGCATTAGTTAATGGTTATTTATTGATATGATGCAAGGGCAAATTGGTAAACTAGTTATTAATGATATATTAAATAAAAGAAAGGCTTAAGTTAATTTATTTTAAGTCTTCTTCCACCAAAAATAAGAGAATAAGAACACCATTTCTAGGGTTCAAGCATTCGACATTCACATTACTTGATTAAGGTATGGTTTTGACTCGATTTTTGATAATTTTTACGTTTTTGTGATCGTTGCTTTGTGTTTTACTAAGCCTATGTCTCAATTTCTGATTTTGTTGATGATTTTAAAATATGCCATTGATGAAACTACGAGTTTTGTGAAGTTAGTTGTTGATAAATGAAAGTTGATGTTGGGTTTACATGTTTTGTCTTTGGATTTTTGATGATTTTGAGTAAAATGGGCTAAATTGTGAAATTGTAGTTTGAGGGACTAAAATGTAAAATAAATGAAATACATGGACTTGTATGAACCTTATAGAAATTCGGCTAAGCTTGTGTACAAAAAAATTATGTGTATTTTGTAATTTTGTGAATTAGGGACTAAAGTGTCAAAATGTGAAAATATGAGGGCTAGTTTGCAAATTACCCTAAATATGTGTTTGTGGATTGTTTTGAATGAATTTGTGATTGAATAAGTTAAATTTGAATTTATATAGATTGAGAATTAAAGAATACAGAATTAGATCAGGGAAAGTCAAAAGTCGTCGAATAACCGATTCCATCCATCCGAATCCGTACGAGGTAAGTCGATATACAAATAAGCTTGTTTGAATTGAATTATTATTATTCATATGATATTGAGTTGTGATAAATGAATATTCGAGCTAAGCATGTGTTATCCGAGAATGTATCGACAAAGCTTCAACGTCCGAAAAGCCCCTTACAAACCTTAGGAATAGTTAGGATACATATGTCATGACATAGGATTTCGATATGTGATATCGTGTAAGACCACGTCTGGGACATTGGCATCGACTTCTGTTTTATGTGTAAGAACATGTCTGGGACATCGGCATAGTATCTGATTTTGTGTAAGACCCTGCCTGGGACAATGGCATCGATATTTGATTACATGTAAGACCACGTCTGGGACGTTGGCATTGTATGTGCTTCTGAGCTATCCGCGTATCCTTATATTTCCGAACGATTCAAATGGGCAATCCGAGAAAATAAATGACTTTGTGAAATTGTATCCGATTCAGGTACGTTCGAATTGTGTACTATATTTGAAAGTGAAAGGTAAGTATATGTGCAACTGTTGAACTATGATCTAAGTATATGAAAATGAAGTTGGTGTTGGTATTTGGCTACAAAGTATAAGTATTCTGATGATGTTTATATGCTTTAAATGATAAGTTTACTTGAATATGGCTTACTAAGCTTTTGAAAGCTTACTTTGTGTATGTTTGCATTGTTCTTTAGATATCGAAGCTATTGTGAGCTCGGGGATCGTCGAAGATCGTCACCACACTATCGAACCTTATTTTGGTACTTTTGAAAATGTATAACTTGAAGTATGGCATGTATAGGCTAGAAGAGTTTAGATTACGTTTGGTGATGTATATCTGTAGCCATGTGATATGGGTTGGTTTGGTTGTGATTATGTTATGGTTTTGATATATGAAATGTGAGGCAATATGATATATTTTGTGTGTTTATGTATGGATATAAGAAATGGTAAGATTGGTAAGCTATTAGCATGTGTTAGCTTCGGTAATTGGTAAGTTTTGATAATAAGGGTAAATGATGTATTGAAAGAAATGTTTTGATATGCTTTTGTTCTATGTTTTGACATAGATTAGTAAGGCTTATGAGCATGGAATTGGATGGAAATGATATGTCATGAATGGATTATGCTTTGATTGTGATTTGGTCATAAAAGGTTATGCAAATATGCTTAGTATGGTGCTCGTAGGTTTGACCCAATTGGGGTGGTAAGTTGGCTATTCAAATGGCCTATTTTTGTCCACACAGGCAGAGACACGGGCGTGTGTCTCAGCCATGTGCTGTAACACCCCTTACCTGTACCCGAGACCAGGACAAGGTACAGGGCATTACCGTTTACAAACATGACAATTCCAAAAAATACGGGCTATGAATTTTCATTTAAAATTTAAAACCAATCAAACAAGGTCACATTGACCCTAATATGGCCCTACGAGGTCCAAAACATACATTAAAAACATCCCGGGACTAAAATGAGAACTTAAGAAAATCTTAAGAAAATTTCTAGGTTTAAGCCTCACAAGCCCGTATAGAGGCAATGCACCCGCCCATGTTCTTGGGACATACTCGTATCCTTACTCGTGTGGAATTATTTGAATTTATTTTTCATTTCGAACCTACAGGGGTTTTCATACGGCTGAGCACACGTCCGTGTCCCTGGCCCGTGTCCTTCACACGGCCTAGACACGCCCGTGTTGTCGCTCGTGTCCAAAAACTTGAGCATTCTATTTATGACATCATCATACATTTAGGGGCACACAGCCAAGACACACACCCGTGTGCTAGGCCGTGCCCTCCACACGGTTGAGACTCACGGCCGTGTCTCCACCCATGTGTTTACTACCATGCATACTGACCTAAAAAATTTAGATGCAGGGGACACACGACCGTACCACACACCCATGGGGCTGACCGTGTGTCACATACAGCCTAGACACACGCCCGTGTGTCTACCTGTGTGGACCTTTTTGGAGGCTACAATCCAAGCCAATGGTCACCCTCAACATCCACACACATTTGTAAACTTCCATGGTATTTAACATTGCCTAAATATGCCCAATGACTACCTTCAATGGTCTGCTGCATGTTAACCTCATCTCATCAGTTTTGTACATTCTAAATTATCCTCTTTGTATTAAGGATTACTATATCATATAACACATTTAAACTTGGCTCCTTTTACAACTCATTGCGAATTATGACCTAACCATTTCCAAGTGATTTGGCCACATTCCACATGTCAATTCATGATATATCATATTTAACCATCACATGAATATTTAAACACCAACATGCACAATTAGTAGGTTACAACCTACATTAAAATGAGCCATGTCATTATGGCCATATACAAAATGAATAGGTGTATCATTCAAGCCTTTACATTGGCTAACCAATGACATAATAAAATAACCAAAAACCTATACATACCATTGTAACAAAATAAAAGTATCTATATACCAAAGCAAGACAAATTGATAGTGTTGACAACACTCCAATCGTCTTCCAATCTTCACAAGTTCGCGAGCTCTGTAAAACAAGGGAAGTGAGAGGGGGTAAGCATTGACATGCTTAGTAAGTCCGGATAACAGGAAGATAAACTTACTGGTTTTTTAGCATACAATCATAAAAGATATTCATGCCAAACATGCATAGTATAAATTCCCTATCACATACACTCAATCATCAAGTTAGTTTCATCTCAAGCAATATAGCATTATCTTAGATGAGCTCATCAAATAAAATATTTCCATTCTCGTTCCTCATTATAGTCCAGTTGAATTTCTTGGAATCTCGATGGGTATTCCGTTTACCGTCAAGTCATGCTAGTGACCATTTTAAGTACACACTCCCGTGAACCTCATTCTTAGGGTTAGATTACCAGTCCAGGCTAAATCCCTCCTAACATGAATTCAAGGAGTATTGTCAGGATTACTATTCCAGGCTAAATCCCTTACAACGACAATTACTCTAATAAGCTAGGATCTGAAATGCCGGTCTAGGCTAATTTCAGTCCTTAATCGTATTACCCATCCGAGCTAAATCCACAATACACATATATTCACCAAGAGGTTCAATCACTTAAAGAACACCCGTCCGGGCTGGATCCTTACTTTACTGAAATCATCGGGTTACCCATCCGGGCTAAATCCCTTTCTGCAACACATGCAGGATCTCATGTCCTGTAAGCAAGAATTTACCCATTGAATCTCCCTTTTTAATTCAACCGGGATATTTGTCATATTTTTCATTTTTTTTCACAACCACATTTCATGGATTATCATGCAATCAATATTTAAATTAATATACATTTAAGAATATGCATTTTCAAGTATATTTAAAGTTTAGTTCGAGTTACACGAACTTACCTGGTAATTACTTCGGGTTCGTGTTTCGGTTATTCTAAAACCTTTCGTTTTCTGCAGTCGACCTCCGGAATTGGTTCCTCAGGGTCTATATTAGTTAAAATAAATTATTAATACCTTATACTATTCACTTCGGACCTAAATTTCACCCCTGGGAAAAATGACCATTTTGCCCCTAACATTTCACAGTTTTTACTAATTATTCCCTTGGCTCGTATAATGAAATGCATGAAATTTCTTGACTACCCAAGCCTAGCCAAATGTTTTTCCTACTTATAACCACCCACATTTCCTTTCGTTTCACACTTTTCTACCCATTTTTACAACTTTTACAAATTGGTCCCTTAGGCTATTTCCATGAAAAACTACTTAGTAAAAGTTGTTTACCATCCTTTAAACTCTCATATTACTCCATAAATCATCAAAATACAAGCACCTCATGCGTGGGTAATTTTCTAAACATGAACCCTAGCTTGAAATATGGGTAGAAATAGAGAGAGCATGTTGCGAGGATCTCGAAAACAAAAAGAACATCAAAAACGAGGCTAGGGAGCACTTACTATTGAGCTTGAAAATGTTGAAAACCCTAGCTATGGAGAACATGAAAATTTTGGCAGCATGAAGGAGAAGAATGGCTGATTTTTGCCTTCATTTTCCCTTTTTATTAATTTTATTACCAAATGACCAAAATGCCTTTCCTTACTAAACTTCCAAATTTTTCCATCCATGCCCATTTTTGTCCAAAAACTTAGAAATTTGGAAATTTTCTATTTAAGACCTTCTAATTAATAATACAAAGCAATCTCATACAAATTGCTTCTAGAACCTAAGTTTTGCAATTTATTCAATTTGGTTCCTAATTTCCAATTGGACACCTTATACTTAGAATTTCTTCATGAAACTTTAACACATGCTTACTTTCATATTCTAGACCTCATAATAATCATGAAATAAATGTTTTAACGTCAGATTGGTGGTCCCAAAACCACTATTCCGACTAGGCCTTATTTTGGAATGTTACATTTCTCCCCCTTAAGGGACTTTCGTCCTCGAAAGTCTTACCAGTAAATAGGTTCGGATATTAACTTCTCATGGCTTCTTCAGGTTCCCATGTGGCCTCTTCCACTCCGTTTCTATGCCATAAAACTTTCACTAGGGCTATATTCTTGTTCCTCAACTGTTTGACTTCTCGAGCCAAAATTTTAACTAGTTCTTCACCATAGGTCATGTCCGGTCTAATCTCAACTTTCGTCGGTGAAATCACATGTGAGGGGTCCGACCTATATCTTCTCAACATAGATAAATGGAACACACCGTGAATCCTTTCCAATTCGGATGGTAGTGCTAATTGGTAGGCTAATGGTCTAACTCTTTCGGTAATCTCGTATGGTCCAATAAACCTTGGACTTAGTTTGCCTTTTCGGCCAAATCTCAAGACCTTTTTCCATGAAGATACTTTCAAGAACACTTTATCTCCAACTTGAAATTCAATCTCCCTTCTTTTCAAATCAGCATATGACTTTTTCCTATCCAACGCCGCTTTCAAACAATCACGTATCACTTTAACCTTTTCTTCAGTTTCCTTGATTAAATCAACTCCAAGAACCTAACTTTCCTTGAGCTCTGTCCAATACAGTGGAGTTTGGCACTTTCGGCCATACAATGCCTCATAAGGCGCCATTTTCAAACTCGTCTGGAAACTATTGTTGTAAGCAAACTCCACGAGCGGTAAGTATATTCCCCAACTACCTTGAAATTCAAGGACGTAACAACGTAACATGTCCTCGAGAGTCTGAATCGTCTGCTCAGACTGACCATCAGTTTGTGGGTGGAAGGCTGTACTAAAACTCAACTTGGTACTCAAAGCTTCTTGTAGTTTCTTCTAAAATCTCGAAGTGAATCTCAGGTCTTTATCTAAAATGATCGACAGCGGTACCCTGTGTAGTCTTACAATCTCGGATATGTACAAGTCAGCCAATCTATCAAGAGAGTAGTCTGTCCGCACAGGAATAAAATGAGCTGACTTCATTAGTTTATCAACTATAACCCAAACAACATCTTTTTTTTTTCAGGGTCAACGGCAATCCAGTCACAAAATCCATGGTAATCCTATCCCATTTCCATTCGGGGACCATTACAGGCTATAATAAACCCAAAGGTACTCGGTGTTCAGCCTTAATCTGTTGACATATCAAGCATCTTGATACAAATTTGAAGATTTCTCTTTTCGTGCCATTCCACTAATACATTTTCTTTAAATCATTGTACATCTTGGTACTTCCTGGATGAATAGACAGACGACTATCATGTGCCTCTTGTAAAATTTTTTGAATAAGCTTGTCGTTTCTTGGTATACAAACCCTATATCTAAACATCAAGCAACTATTAGAACTAATCCGAAAATCTTATTCAATGCCTGATTCGCATTGAGTTCTCTTGGCTTGTAAATCACTGTCATAAATCTGAGCATCACTGATTTCTTGAAGAAATGTTGGCCTAGATCTTAACTCTGCCAAGACCGAACCATCATTCAACCACGCCAACGCATGTTCAAAGCTCTCAAAGAAAATAAGGATTTTTTACTTAGTGCATTGGCGACCACATTCGCCTTTCCTGGGTGATAATCAATTATCAGCTTATAATCTTTAATCAACTCTAACCATCTTCGTTCTCTCAGATTTAATTCCTTTTAAGTCAGCAAATACTTCAAACTCTTGTGATCTATGAATATACGACAAGTTTCACCATACAAATGGTGTCTCCAAATCTTCAAGGCGAATACAATGGCAGCTAGCTCCAAGTTGTGTGTTGGATAATTTTTCTCGTGCGGCTTTAGTTGCCTCGAAGCATATGCTATCACCTTGCCCTCTTGCATAAGCACGCAACCTAGTCCATTTAAGGACGTGTCACTATAGACCATGAATTCTTTTCCCGGTTCGAGTTGCATTAAAACTGGAGCTTCGGTCAGTAATGTCTTCAATTTCTCGAAACTCTACTGACACTTCTTTGACCACTCAAACTTAACATCTTTTTGCAGCAATATCGTTAAAGGAGTTGCAATAAAAAAAATCCTTTTCCAAAGCGTCGATAGTGGAACGACAAAAAAATGTGCAAGTGTACACAATCGCCACAAGTAATAAAGTGACAAGTAAATGTCGAGTTATCGTACCCACAGGGACTGTAAAAAGAATTATTTATGAAATTAATTGTAAAACACTTTGGCGAGGTAAAAATAATTTGATTTTGAAAGATGGTCAAAAACTATTTAAAAACTAAGTAAATAATTAAAATAAAACAAAGTAGTTCTAATGCACGATTTCAAATAAGATTTAATCAATGTAACATACTTGTGTTGGATTAATCATATTTCTTTAACTTAGAATTATTAAACTCATGTTTACATTGTTACAAATAAATTCACAGCAACCCGATAATTTGCTAACTTATGAACAAATTTACATACAAAAATCCATTCATCTCTTGACATATCCCTATGTCAATTCAACCGACTAAACAGATTTTAGCAAGCAAACATGTTATTGCACATACATACTCATTAAATTGAACTAATCTCTTGCATATCCCTGTGTCAATTCAAACGATTAATAAAATCTAATAAGCATATAAAAGGCTATGTGAAGTAACAAAGCATCCCTACCTTGAAACAATTTAATCACAATAATCTTGCAAGTTATGCAAGGCAATAATATCGCCAGATATATTGCTAATTTAACCTTCAGCTACCTTAGAAGAATAAACATGCACTGATTAAGTACTGTGTCAATTAATTACAATTGCAATATGTTTAAATAATTAATTCATTAGTTACCTTACAGTCGTAACGCAAGAATAACTTAGGCATGATTTTACTTAATCAAGCATCTTACCGAGGCTTATAACAACATATACACGATTTTAACAATTCAAGCAGGCAGAATATAATCAACCCAACACAAACATAATTTAAGATGAATTGATTAAAATAACCATTTCAATAGCATAAATATTCATAACCACGTTCGTCAAAACAACAACAAAATTTAAAGAGATAGGGAACAAGAAGCAAATCTGGTTTTCTCCGTGGCTTCACTAGTTGCTCCGCTCTTCGTTCTTTGTTGCTCTCGGCTATCAAGGTGGCTTATGAACACCTAAATTGCTGCTCCAAATGGCTGATGAGAGCCTCTTTCCAAAGAGAAGAAACCGACACTTGAACAAGAGGGAATGGAATGGAAAAAATGAGAGAAAAGTGAGAGAGGGAATAAGAGAATGATGTGAAGTGAGTGATGCTTTGAATGATCAGCAAAGGGTGGCTTTTATAGCTGATTGTGGCTACTAAAAATAGAAAATTCCAGCAGCCAAAGAGACCTCCCTTTGCCCGCCACACACATGGCAAAGTTGAGAGTTTCAACTTTGCTATTTTAGGCTTGGGACAAATCTACAAAGCCATAAATTAAGGTGGGGTTTGACTGCAATTTAGAAGTCTTTAGAGGGCCTTTTTGCAAGCATATTTAATCAGCTAAAATGCTGATTTGGGTCAGCATATGGACGGTTCTAGGCTGCCCATTTGGTGGCTGGTTCGGTTCACTCAATTTGGCTTGACCGGTGCGGTTCAACTGGACCCTTTCTCCATAATTAATTAAAAATAATTTATTTAACCCAAATTAAATGGTGAATAAATTAAAATTAATTAAATTATGAATTAATACACATTTCTAGACCGTCTTAGGCTGGAAATTAAAGTGCCTCGATAATTCAAATTGCTTCTTGGTTTTGTGCTTTCAGCAGTGTCAACCGAGCTAATTTTTGCCCTTTGCGCGAATTTGTCAAAAATAGTCAAAATTAATCAAAATTAGGTATAAAATTAAATAAATTCATCATGTTCATATTTTTAACATGATTTATAATATTTAATTATTTTTTGACAAGAATTTAACTGGATTTGCACGGATTTAAGTCAAATTGGGTATGAAAAAGTATATAAATTTTTGTGTTTCCACACCCCCAAACTTAATTCATTGCTCGTCCTGAGTAATGCGCAAATTTTGAAAATAATCTCTCAAAAACACCGTTGAAAAATTCCTTCAGAATAACATTTTCCCCAAAATTATCAACTTAAAATTCTTATGCTCAAAGACAAGAAATCTATTAGTTATGCTACTTAAGTATGCATATTGTTCAAATTAATTTCAACAACTTATTATAATAGCAAAATTTAGACTAAATGCTTTTAGTAACAAAGACATGTCAACCCTTACCAATTTGATTTTTATTCCTTTATTTCAAGACTAAGCTGCAATTATTAAGCTTAACTTATGTCTTCATATGTTGATCGTAGCAATTTCTCTCCACTAATGTAGGTAGCATGAGGACTTTGAATCAATAGGTCTTTATCAAGGTTGTAAAGTGGCTAGGCTAGGTGTAGGTGAAAGATGGATAAATTTTGGTTTAAGAAACCCTAGACTCAGCGTTAATTGAACCTTCAGAGTTTTTACCTTCGATACACCAACTTGACTTTCATATGCTCTTTTGTGCATCTCTTTCAAATACATGTGCTCTCTTTTCTTTTCTTTTCTTTTTTTTTTTATTTTTAAAGCTGAATAACACGAGCACTCACTCTGTGTATTGCAATTCTCGAGCAATTGATACTTCTTTTCAACTCCCCCAAGCTTATTTTTGAAAAACATCTAGAATATTACTGAGTCTAGTGTTTGGGACAATTTTAAGATCATTAAGCGAAAAGTAATGGCTAATTATTGTAAGGGTCGAAATAAAATCAGGCCATATAGTCTCAAAGTTGGGTTTCAAAGGATAAAATTTACCATGGTGGGCTTGAAAGGCTCAAACGGTCCAAACAATAATTGCCTAAATAATTTCCAACGTTCCATGCTCCCTAGGATTTCGCCTCAAGAAACTACTAAGTCAACTCTAAAGACTTAAACTTTCATGCATACCTAACTTTCCTAAAGAACTAAAAATTTTATGGTATGAATTTACATGCTTTATTAAAAATACATTCATGTCATTATTAAGCTAACATAATAAATTATTGAAATAATATAACTTTATTCATACTCAAATTGAGCATACTTAACAGAATTCAAATTTCTGAAGAAAATAAATCCTAATCATAATTAAAAGAAAAATTTTATTCTGAGTGGAAATAATTTAATTTTTCGGTCCCCCCAACTTAAAATGAACAATGTCATCATTGTTTAAAGTGAATAGATACTATACACCAGGTAGGATTTTAGAAAAGAGGAGGTGAGTCAATTTGACTGCTTAAGTACCAAGCTCTTTCTAAATCCAATCCTAGACATGTAAATATCTATTGCCACACTTTATACTTTGTGACTTACTCACATTTTATTAGTGGTTTTCCTCTCTTGTTTTATTATGCAAAAAATAAAAAATAAAAATAAATTCCTAATTAAACTTAATCCTAAAATGACCTAAGGACAGAAATAAAATAAAGTCAAGATCCTCCCTTTATTTATTTGTAGACCCTTCCGAGTTTGACTCATCCTTTGCTCCATCACTATTGCCTTTGCATGAATCGCTTTTCTCCTTCTTTGATAATGAACTCCATGGTTCAAATATGAAATCTGGAATCTCAGGCACAAAAATAAATGGGTCATTGTATATCTTCTTAAAAACACTTCTTATCGAGTCATCCCTTATTTTTGAGTATCTCTAGTAGGCTTGTTGCTGCCATTGCATATGTTGCATTAAGTCCATCAGTTTTGATAGCTCATCTCGAAGGTCTGGGCTCGATGATTGAGCTCTAAACATTGAAGTTTCAGCATCAGGTTCAGCTTCTGGCTCCATTGATTCTACTTTATCAGGGACTTCAAATGATTGTATCGTGGGATCCTCTTCTTCATCAGGGTCCTCTGGTTCCTCACTTACTTCAACTCGTTACTGTAGAACTGAGTCTCCGGCTACTCGATAAAGGTCCGAATCAGTGATTGTACCTTGGTTATACCCTGTCTTCCTTACATTTGCAAGAATCTCAGCTTTCAAGCATAGAATTGTTATCGTAAAGGGGAAATTGGCAGGGCCAGAGCGTTTAACAGCACAATTATGTATCTCCCTCAAGATGATCTTCCCCACATAAATGGTCTTACCAGTTAGGATCGAGTACAATAAGACCATTCGCTCTAATGAGATTGTAGTCCCATGTGAGCTAGGCATAAGGCTGAATTGGATGAAGTAAAACCATACCTTTGCGAGTGGCGTCAAATATTCTCTTCGACAAGCGTGGATTCCTTGTTTTGACACAGTCCATGTAGAACCTGGAACTGTTAGTTCCTCAAGAATTTCTTGCAAATTTTCAAGCTTGTTATTACTCATCAATGTGGAATATTAATCGTTTTCGAAATCTGGTAATTCAAAGAACTCATTAATAGCATTTGAATTTATTAGTACCTTGATTCCGCGAACTGGAACTTCTGTCATCTCGCTTGAAGTTAAATTTGCATAGAACTCACGAACTAGTTCCTCATTCACACTAGGTCTCTTTTCACAAAATAACTCCCAATTTAGGGTTTCAGCAACTTGACGAATATGTGCCATAAAGTCTCGGTAGTTTCTCTCCTTTAAAGTGAAGCCTTTTTTTGAATGCATCTGTTGATTTTTTAAGATACTTTTGTATCTCACTTTGGCTTCTTCACAGTGGAATTTGTTTTGTATTTCATCAATTTGAGTGGAAGCACGAGTTCTCTTACGAGGCATGTTTAATCTGATCACAAGATGGAAAAATTAGTTTCTCAATAAAATTTAATAAAAATTATTAATGATTCAATGAATTGAAAAATTAATTAATAAAATTAAAATTAAAAATTAAGAGAAACTAGGTCTTACCACCTTTTTTGTAAAAATGTAATAACTCTAGAAATTAATAATAATAATAAAGAAAAAGATGAGAATTTAAAAAGGGTTGGAGGGTTTATGGCTTAGGGTGGATGGAAAAGGGGTGTCGCACAAGTAGCTAGGGTGTGCGGGCGTGGTGCGTGTGGGAGCAGTGCGCAGCAGGGCTGGTGGCAATTAGCAACACGGGCGTTCGGTAGTAGGTGGGACTCGGGCGCACGTAGGATGGTGCGGAGGGCAGGTACCGTGCTCGGGGTGAAGGCCTAGCGCGAGCTGAGGCTGGGGCCGCTCGAGCCAACACGCGCGTTGTGCACAAGATGTGCGCGATTGAATCTAGCGTATCTTTGCCATCGCTTAGTCTTTGCTATTGCTTGGGGTTTCGGCACTTTGGTATTTTGGTGCTTTGGGTTTTAAGTGTTAGATGAATGGGAAGATGGGTGGTATTTATAGTGGAAGAAATAGGAATTAGAGTAGAATTCTTAAAACAATTTAATTAATAAAAATTCTAAGTTCTAATCCTATATAAAGATAACAACAATTAATAATTAGATATAAGCATATAAAATTATTAATTGCTATTAAATTTATTTAAACAAATATAAGATCCTAATTTCATGCTAAATTGATAAAGATTAATATATAAATTGTAATAGATATAATTATATATTAAAGATTATCATCTTATTATAAAAATTTATCAAATAAAATCCTAAAATTGATAATAATTAATATATATTATAATGGGTATAATTATGTATTAATAATTATCATTTTTTTAAACTAAAAACATTTATTCTAGAAGCTTTTTGAAAATATTTACAAAAAGAGGCATCTAGTTTTTATTATTTACGAAAAGAGCAACCAAATTTTAAAAATGTTTTAATAAGTCCCTAGACTTAATGAAAATTTGGAATTGAGTTGCAATTTAAGGCTCAGATCAAAATTGATCTTTTTTATTTGAAAAATCAAAGATTAAAATTTCTATTTAGAGAATAATTTTTAGGAAAATTATGTTAAAATTAATTCCCAGGAAAGACTGGAGGGGTCACAAGTGGTCCCGCTTAAGTTCCAATCTCCTAGACAGAATTTATTTAAACATATTAATCCCGAAAATATACTCTAAATCTTTTATTAAAATGGAAAATAAGAAAATTTTAAACATCCGATAAAATGAACGAAATTTCCTTCCGTTCAATCTTATCTCCCCAATAGTGTTTCAGGCGCTGAGCATTAACTTGAAAATTACCTCCCTTACCTTGGAGCTCGACAACTCCGTATGGATAGACGCGATGAATCGTAAATGGACCGGGCCAATGTGATTTTAGCTTACCTAGAAAGAACTTTAGTCTGGAATTAAATAACAAAACTCTCTAACCTGCTTCAAATTCTCGAACTCGAATGTGCTTGTCATGCCATTTCTTGAGTCTCTCCTTGAGTAATTTGGCATTTCGTAGGAGAATAGCCGGGAGATGACATGATTTCCTGAAGACCAACTTATAGGGTGACATCCCTAGAGGTGTCTTGTATGCTGTTTGGTAAGCCCATAAGGCATCATCCAGCCTTTTGGACCAATCTTGTCGGTTTAGGCAAACTACCTTCTCAAGTATGCCTTTGATCTCTTTATTTGCCAGTTCAACTTGCCCATTCGTCTACGGATGGTAAGCTATTGCAACCTTGTGTTTCACTCCGTGCTTGTCTAATAACCATTTTAACCACTTGTTCACAAAGTGGGATCCTTCATCACTAATGATAGCTCTTGGGGTTCCAAACCTTGTGAACACATGTTTCTGCAAGAACTTAATTACAACCCTAGCATCGTTTGTCGGATAAGCTTCAGCCTCGACCCACTTGGACACATAGTCTACTGCTACCAATATATACTTGTGACCAAAAGACAGAGGGAACGGACCAAGAAATTTAATACCCCATATGTCGAATAATTCTACCTTAATGATGTTTGTTCGAGGCATCTCATTTCTATTGGTGACATTTCCAACCCTTTGACATCGATCACAACTCTTTACGTATGCATATGCATCTTGAATAGTGTCGACCAAAAGAATCTGGCTTGCAATACTTTGGCCGCCGTACGAGTACCTCCAAAGTGTCCCCCATACGGAGCTGAGTGACAATGGTATAAAATCTTTTGTACTTCATCTTCTGCCACACATCTCCTGATCATCTGATTTGCACACCTTTTAAACAAATATGGCTCTTCCTAGAAGTAGTACTTCACATCATGAAGAAACTTTCTCCTTTGTTGATACGTCTTATCAATTGGTATCAAACCACAAGCTAAATAGTTAGCAATATCAGCAAACCAAGGGGTACTATGGACATGACTTATCTTCAGTATGTGTTCATCTGGGAATGTTTCCTAAATTGGTATATTAGGAGAATTCCCTTCTTGTGGCTCCAATCTGGACAAGTGATCTGGTACTTGGTTTTCTACTCTCTTTCGATCTTGAATTTCTAGATCGAACTCTTGAAGTAGGAGCACCCACCGGATCAATCTTGGCTTAGCATCTTTCTTGGCAAGTAAGTACTTGATTGCCAAGTGGTCCGTATAAATAGTTACTTTGGTACCTACAAGATAAGATCAAAACTTGTCAAAAGCAAATACAATATCAAGTAACTCTTTCTCTATTACCGTATAGTTCAGTTGAGCTCCTGTAAGAGTCTAGCTTGCATAGTAGATGGGATGAAAAACTTTGTTCCTTCGTTGGCCCATGACAGCTCCTATCGTAAAATCGCTTGCGTCACACATCAATTAAAATGGTAGATCCCAGTCTGGTGTGACAATTATGGGTGTCGTAACTAATCGACTCTTCAAATCCTTGAAAGCCTTTAAGCATTCATCATCGAACTTGAACGTCCTGTCCTTCTCCAATAGTTTGTATAAGGGTTTAACAATTTTGGAGAAGTCCTTGATAAATCTTCGATAGAACCCGGAGTAACCCAAGAAGCTCCTAACACTCTTTACATATGTTGGAGGTGGAAGCTTCTCAATAACATCTACCTTTGCTTTGTCTACCTCGATTCCATATCTCGTTATTTGATGCCCTAGAACAATTCCTTCTCATACCATGAAATGACACTTTTTCCAGTTAAGTACTAGATTTGTTTCTTCGCATCGTCTTAGTACCTTAGCTAGATTGGCTAAGCAATCATCATAAGTATCTTCAAACACTGAAAAGTCATCCATAAAAACTTCCAAGTACTTCTCAACCATGTCAGTAAAAATAGACATCATACATCTTTGAAATGTAGCAGGTGCATTACATAAACCAAATGGCATACGTCTAAATGCAAATATACCGTACGGGTAGGTGAATGTTGTTTTGTGCTGATCTTTTGGTGCTACTGTAATCTGATTATACCCCGAGTATCCATCAAGAAAACAATAATAGTCTCGGCCCGCGAGTCTATCCAGCATCTGGTCCAAGAATGGCAGAGGAAAGTGATCTTTCCTAGTCGCCTTGTTCAGCTTCCGATAATCGATGCAAATCCTCTATCCCGTAACTGTTCTAGTTGGTATCAACTCATTGTTCTTTTTTTTACGACTGTGATACCTCCCTTCTTTGGTACGCACTGGATCGGACTTACCCACGAACTATCTGAGATGGGATAAATGATACCCGCATCTAACCACTTGATAATCTCCTTTTTCACTATGTCCTTCATGATGGGGTTCAGTCTTCGTTGTCCATCAATCGTCTCTTTTTTGCCATCTTCTAGGATAATCTTGTGCATGCATACAGATGGACTAATACCCCGAATATCGGCTATGGTCCATCCGATAGCCTTCTTGAATTATTTCAACACTAAGATAAGTTTCTCTTCTTGCTTAGTAGTTAATTCTGCTGAAACAATCACAGGCAAAGTAGAAAAGTTACCTAAATAAACGTATTTTAAATGTGAAGGTAATACCTTGAGTTCTAATTTAGGTGGTTCCTCAATTGACACTTTTGGTTGGGCATACTCCCTTTTCTCTAACTCCAAAGATTCGAAACGGGATTGTGGATTAAATCCCCTTTGATTAGCTTCTAACAAAGCTAACTGTTCATCGTCCTCTTCATCATTTGGAGGGCCTGATGTCAAAATTTGTTCCAATGGATCTTCAACATAGTTGAGTTCCTTTTCCACTATTAAATCCTCTAAATCGGATACTGCAGAGCAATCATCAATTGTGTCAGGAAATCGCATAGACTTAAAAACATTAAATGTTACCTGATTATATTAAACATGCATCGTAAGTTTGCCCTTCTGCACATCTATGAGGGTCATTCTGGTTTCTAAGAACGGTCTTCCTAGGATAATTGACACTTCTTTGTTTGCTTCAAAATCTAGGATAACAAAATCAACAGGGAAGATAAATTTATCTACATGTACCAATCCGTCCTCGATTTTTCCTTCTGGATGTGCTAAGGATTGAACTGCTAGTTGAAGTGTAACCGTAGTAGGTCTGACTTCACCTATCCCCAACTTTCTAAATATTGACATAGGCATCAAGTTTATACTTGCACCCAACTCACATAATGCCTTACCACAATATGTTGCTCCAATGTTGCAAGGTATGGTAAAACATCCAGGATCCTTCAGCTTTGGGGGTAGTTTGTCTTGAAGATATGTGCTGCATTCCTTCGTTAAAACTACCGTCTCAAATTCTCCGAGTCTTTGTTTTTTGGACAGGATATCCTTCGTGAACTTGATGTACTTTGGCATTTGTTCAAGTGCTTCAACCAATGGGATGTTGATGTGAAGTTGCTTGAGTACGTCTAGGAATTTCTTGAATTGAATTTCCTGCTTTTGCTTCTGAAGTCTTTGAGGGTAGGGTGGTGGTGGTTTTTTTACTGAAACTGGTTGGTTCGTTTTCTGCAGCAATTCTGCATCTAACGGAGTTGTTAGTTGATCAGAATTAGCTGGTTCTGGAATTACCTTGTCAGGTTTTGCAGATTCTGGTTCTTGTGAAATCGAAATTTCAACACTCGGTTGAACTTCCTCTGAGTCTTGAGCATCAGTTGGCTCCTTTTCAGCTTCGATAGTGTTGGGTTCTACTATCTTTCCACTCCTCAGTGTTAACGTTTTGCAATGTTCCTTCCCCAGACTTCTTGTATTCTCCGTATCACTAGGTAAAGCACCTTGTGGTCGATTCTTAAGTTCAGTTGCAAGCTGGCCCATTTGGTTTTGCAAATTCTTCAATGTAGTTACTTGGCTTTGAATTAAGGCATCATTCTTCGCCATGTCTGCATTCAGCAGATTCTCCAAACTATTGGATGGTTCAGCTTGAATGGGTTTTGAACTTGTTGGGAAAAACTAGGCAGCTGAGTCAGTCTAGGTTGGCCATAGTTGTTACTGGTTCCAGCCTCTTGGTTACTCCAGGAAAAATTCAGGTGGTTTCACCACGATGGGTTATAGAAGTTGGATTGCAGTCCTTGCCTTTCTCGATTTTGATTCTGGTTACCCATGTAGTATACGAATTCGAGGTTTGATGGACATTCTTCGAACAAATGTCTCTCCCCACAATAAACACAAGCTATACTCTCAAATTGGTGAGGTGGTTGGGCTGCAAAACTGTTAGACCTATTAGTGGTAAGATTCTTAAGCGTTGAAGATACCTGAGATGCGAGTGAAGTGAGAGCGTCCACTTCATGTATTCCAGCGACTCGTCTTCCTGACGTGGTTCAATTGGTTGGCCATTTATAATTGTTACTAGCAATCCTCTCGATAATTTCGTAAGCCTCATTATAAGACTTAGAAAGGAGAGCACCGTTAGCAGAAGCGTCCACTACCATCCTCGTGTAAGCATTGAGACCATTATAAAATGTCTCAAGTTGGATGCAATATGGGATTCCGTGATGAGGGCATTTTTGTAATAGTTCTTTGTATCGTTCCCATGCCTCATACAAGGACTCATCATCCATTTGTTGGAAGGCAGTGATCTCGTTCCTCAACTTAGCATTCTTGCTAGGTGAGAAATACTTCATGAGGAATCTTTCGGCTAACTCTTGCCATGTAGAGATTGAGTTTGGTGGCAACGAATTCAACCAAGCTCGAGCACTTTCCCTTAGTGAGTACGGGAACAGCTTCAATCATAATACATCTTCGGTAACTCCAGCTAATTTGAAAGAGTCGCTCACCTCCATAAATAGTCTTAGGTGAAGATGAGGATCTTCAGTAGGCATTCCACTGAATTGGCCCACTGTCTGAAGCATCTGAAACATGACTGGCTTCAGCTCAAATTGTTGTGCCTCGATTTTGGGTCTCCTAATGCCCGAATTAAGATCGTTAAATACTGGCACAGCATATTGTCTTAAGGCTCTAACCCTATCGTCAACAATAAGGATAGGATTTTGAGCAAGGTTTGCTCCATTCCCTTGATTCATATTCTCGAAATTAATTCCTTCAGTCCTTCTCTAATTCGCTTGTCTTCTTTGCTGTCGAAAGTTTCGTTCTATCTCAAGGTCTACAGGGAGTAAGTCAATGATTTGGTCAATACTCATAAACACCTGAAATTATCGAAGAAAAATTAAGTGAGTTAAAAATTAAACAGAAAAATAAACTAAAATGTAAGACTAACAAATTCACAAATAATGGCTTTTTTAAAAATAGTCCCCGGCAACGGCGCCAAAAAATTGGAACGACGGAAAAATGTGCAAGTGTACACAATCGCAACAAGTAATAAAGTTATAAGTAAATGTCGAGTTATCATACCCACAGGGACTGTAAAAAGAGTTATTTATGAAATTAATTGTAAAACACTTTGGCGAGGTAAAAATAATTTGATTTTGAAAGATGGTCAAAAACTATTCAAAAACTAAGTAAATAATTAAAATAAAACAAAGTAGTTCTAATGCACGATTTCAAATAAGATTTAATCAATGTAACATACTTGTGTTGGATTAATCATATTTCTTTAACTTAGAATTATTAAACTCATGTTTACATTGTTACGAATAAATTCGCAGCAACCCGGTAATTTGCTAACTTATGAACAAATTTACATACAAAAATCCATTCATCTCTTGACATATCCCTATGTCAATTCAACCGACAAAACAGATTCTAGCAAGCAAACATGTTATTGCACATACATACGCATTAAATTGAACTAATCTCTTGCATATCCCTATGTCAATTCAAACGATTAATAAAATCTAATAAGCATATAAAAGGCTATGTGAAGTAACAAGGCATCCCTACCTTGAAACAATTTAATCACAATAATCTTGCAAGTTATGCAAGGCAATAATATCATGACTACATTGCTAATTTAACCTTGACTACCTTAGAAGAATAAACATGCACTGATTAAGCACTGTGTCAATTAATTACAATTGCAATCCGTTTAAATAATTAATTCATTAGTTACCTCACAGTCGTAATGCAATAATAACTTGGGAATGATTTTACTTAATCAAGCATCTTACCGAGGCTTATAACAACATAAACACGATTTTAACAATTCAAGCAGGCAGAATATAATTAACCCAACACAAATATAATTTAAGCTGAATTGATTAAAATAACCATTTCAATAGCATAAATATTCATAACCATGTTCGTCAAAACAACAACAAAATTTTAAAAGATAGGGAACAAGAAGCAAATCCGGTGTTTCTCCATGGCTTGACTAGTTGCTCCGCTCTTCGTTCTTCGTTGCCCTTGGCAATCAAGATGGCTTGTGAACACTTAAATTGCTGCTCCAAACCGTTTCCACCCCTGGCCTGATCACGGCCTCTCAGCGGTTGCTGACCACCCCTCGATAGCTGAGCACCACCTTGGCCCACGTCTGGCACCTGTCTCGCATTCTAGGGCAATTCCTGATCCTATGCTCCTTAGATCCACAAGCTAAACAAGCTCCCGTCCTCTTCCAACACTTGCCTACATGACCTTTCCTACAATCAGCACAATGTGGTACCCCTGGATTAACAGCAGGGGGCCCTGCTCTAACTGGCTTATTAAATCTGGCCCTAGCCCTAGGCCTCTGTTCAACACTAGGAGTCTCAACCTCCCTCTTGTTCTTACCCTTTTATTTTTCCCGATTTAAGCGCTCAGTGTGCTTAGCCTCCTCCGCTATCTTTGCTTTCTCCACCAATTCTGAGAAAACTCGTTCCCTTTGTGGAGCTATCAATACCCTAAGGCTATCTCTAAGTCCATCCTCAAACCTCACGCAACGCTCATACTCCATTGCCACCATTACTCTCGCATACCTACTAAGGCATGGAACCTACGCCTCATACTCCGCCACCGATTTATTTCCTTGGGTCAAGTTCAGGAACTCCTTCCTTCTAGCATCCACATAGCTTGCACCCACATACTTCCTTGGAATGTAGCTTTGAAAAACTCCCAAGTGACCCGCTCTGGTTGGGTGCCCTCTTTCACCGTCAGCACCACTGGTAGGCTTCTTCCCTAAATAGTGATACGGCTCTTTTTAACTTTTGTTCCAGTGAATAGTCCAGGTCCTCCATTATCCTTTTAGTGGTCTCCAACCAATATTCCACCACATTAGGAGCCACGCCAGCCACGCCCTTAAAGATTTTAGCCCCGTTCAAATGAATTCACTTCGGAATGGACCCCCTATTTTGCAAAATTCTTAGCATTGCCTGCGACAATGCATCTTCTCCCGCAGCCCGATCATACGGTCCATTCCCAACCACAGATGAGGCCGGAGCCTCTTCTACTCCAACATCAGGCATATGGCTCGATGCCGATGATTCAGCCCTAAAACTTCCACAGCCTTGGCCACGGCCTCTCGCACCTCTTCTAGCACTCATCGTCGATTCGCGGATTATCTGGATTATAAATTTTTATGAAGTCTTAGTTAGTTTCAATAATTAACCAGATGTTTTATAGAAATAATTAAAAAGAAGATTGTTTTCGAAAATCCTCTACAGGTTGAAGTTCCTGCTGGCTTTGGTTCCATTCTAACAAGATCACCTAAAGTAGCCCTCTAGCTAACTACTGTATAACAATTTAAACAAATTTAAGAATAAGAATACTTACTTGGTTCGACATCGAAGACTCGGTGTGCCGCTCAATAAGACTTCCCTTTTCACAAAACATTGTGATTCAATCAAAATTTTTTTAAACACAAAAAGAAACCAAGTAATAAGGACCAATTCACAGCCCGAGTTTTGTAACCTGGGCTCTGATGCCACTAAATGTAACACCCCAAACTCGGCCTAGACATTATGGCCAAATCTGGCGCATCACATTGAAGTGTTTTAGTGAAAATCATGTTTTCATTGAAAACCCTTCTTAAAATAAAAGAAACCTTAGCTATCCTTAAAAAAAAAACTCCTTTTAATCACTTGTTTAAAATATATGATTTTATGAAAACATGTCCTTTTAAAATGTAGTTGTGGAAATGTAGAAAAGTCATACTATAGTTTAAGAAACCATGTTCAAGTTCTTATAATTACATCATATAAAAATAATAATCCAAATAATAACAAAGTGGAAGCCCTATTACAATCTAATTTGAAAAGTACTGAATAACATAGAAACTGATAAGGTTTAGAAAGAAAAACAAGTCCAAATTATCTTGCTAGCTGGCCACCCAAAGTCCCTCCAAACATCGAACCTTCTACTGAACATCACCTGATAATAAAATAAAAGAGAGGGGTGAGTTTTCGCAAACTCAGTGTGTACAACCCTCGACGAAAACAAGCATTCCAAAGTCATCATACATCAAACATGCAATGCAATGCAGTGTAACCCACCCCAATAATCCAACCGGTACACTTCTGCTCCGTCCCCCTTTTTACAACTTGTCGGGATATAAATATCGACCCACCCAACCGATACACATTAATAGGAGCCCAGTTGCGGAACTACCCAAGTTGCAGCAAGCTGCCAATCACATATTAGGCTTAAAAGCCGTCGGTGGATCCACGGTTGTCAAGCAACCATACGACCCTCATATACTCCCTCCGTTCCATAATTCCCAACCCATATGCAACCTAAATAGGATATCATATGAATACATATGAATGCATGTAGCAATCATAAATCTTACACACAACACTTAGGGGTATTTTAGTCATTTTTGCCCTTAGGGCATTTCAGTAATTTTTCTTTATTACGAGTTTTTACTTACCTTGGACCTTTAACAAATCTTGTGAGCTAAGATGCACAAACACTATGCACCAGGTAGGATTCCGGAGAAGAGGAGGTGAGTCATTAAGACTGCTTAAGTACCAAGCTCTCCCTAGATCCAATCCTAGACATGCATATACCCGTTGCCACACCTTAACTCTATGACTTGTCCACGGTCGCAATATATTAATTAAGTTTTATGTGGTTATCATATACAAGGCCCAAAACCCCTACATACATGCATATGGCCCTCTTGGCCCAATCTCATACATATGGCCCATCAGGCCCAATTCACATTTATTTGGCCCATCAGACCCAATTCACGTTCATATTCGGCCCAATCTCATTTATATGGCCCATCCGGCCCAAACCACATTATATTCATGCTCACATACAAATTTCCTATCACATAGCATCGCTTATCAAATTTTGCCTATTATGGGCCCAACAGCCCATCAAGCCCATTTAGCCCATTCCGGCCAACTTGGCCTACTCACAACCCAAGTCCATAGAATCGCCCGTGGGCCTCAGGCAACCTATCAGTCTCCCCCTTACGAGTATTTGCGCACTCGCAAGACTACCGTAGCCACACTTTCGGCTTTTTGGCATTTCAGTATTTCGGCATTTCAGCTTTTGCCGGTTCATAGTGTGTGTGCACTGTATGTACACACCTGGTAAGCAAGCATGATGCGATCTCCTTAGCCCCAAACCTTACGTGATAAGTATAACAACCCCTTCTTAAATCCCTAACCACGATCAACTCCCAAATCTGCACCAATCTTAACTATTAAAATAGAATAATAGGTGACTCGTATCCAACACAAGTCCCCTTACCTTAACTATGAACAATCGACCACTTTAGCCAATTGGAGAGGAATACTTACCAAGATCGCAAACACCTAAAGAGCAATTTTGACAGAGAGCTAAGATCCAAGATCCGATACTAATTCCCTACCACAGTCGATTAGAAAGAGTAAGGGACAATATTCGATACTTAGCAAGGAAAATCGATTGGAAGAGTAACACTTACATTAGATTCAGCCAAAGAGTATTCGGCTCTAGAGATCTGAATGGCACAATTACTTATTCGGCATCAAGGGAGAGAGGAAGAAGAATCGGCTAAACCCAAAAGTGAAACAAAGAAATCGGCACAAGAAAAATAAAAAGAGAACAAGGGTTTTCAGCTTTTGGAGAAATCGACAGAAAGAAAAGGAAGAAAATAAAAGGGTTTTTGGCTTTTAGGGAAAAGGGTTTCCAGTAACAGGGTAAAGAAATTTCAGTACTAGCCTGGCAACCTTACATTCGACACTTCTTTATAGCCCTTATAGCCGAATTACCTGGCCCTTAGTTCCCCATTTGGCTCCATCACTTCCCCCTTCTCATCTCCTCGTTTTTCTCCCTAATAACCCCTTGATCCTTTCCTTAATTTTCTCTCCTGAACACTCCCCTTAGAGTCCATCTTCACGCCACTTCCAACCTTCTAGAAGGCCAAAATTAAACTCCTAAAAATACTAAGCTAGGATTTGAACCTAGGATCTCCTTGCTAGCCACTAACACTAGCTTCCTACACTCTAAGTGGCGTCACTTATCCACTCCACCACAAGGCTTTTTGATGCCATTTTCCCCTATCTTTATTTAAAACCCCAACTACTTGCCAAAAATGCCTCAAACCTTGACCAAGACCTCCAACGCGTAATTAACACTTAACCGAGATTGCTAAGCACAAAAAGAAAAATTCACAATTTCGGGATTTTTGGGTTTCGAGATTTTTGGGGTGTTACAATTGGCTTTCAATAGAATTTGAATTAATAACATATGCCAAAAAAGCTGTACAACCCTGATGAAGAAGTTTATTAGCCTGAAACGATGGGATAATACAAGTCGACCCACTGGTTTGAATTCCATTTACCTCAATCTTATCCCCATTTTCACTCTGAATAATAAACTTCTTTTTACAACAATCTAAAATTACCCCATGTTCTGAAACCCAGTCCATTCCCAGAATTATATCAAAGTCGCCAAATGGCATTATCAACAGATCAACAAGAAATATTATGTTTTGTATCATTAGAGGACATCTCCTACACATTTGATCCACTAGCACAGTGTGCCCCAATGGACTAGACACCGCTATTGATACTCTAGACATTTCAGATTTTAAATTTCTGGATTCAACCAATTTTGTATTAACATATGAATATGAAGATCTCGGATCTATTAAAGCATAAACAAGTTCCGAATGCAATAAAAATATACCTGTCACCATATCATGTGCATCACCCTCTTCATAGGTCCGTACAACATATGCTCGAGCTGGTACTCTTTCTTCTAATTGTTGAGTAGCAACATCACTTCCTCTTCTGGCACCACCTCTGAAAAATGAAACACTTCTACCTGATCCTCAACCTCTAAAAGTAGGCACTGATCTTTGTGATGTAACCAGTGTAGCATTCTCATTTTTTGGACAATCTCTAATGAAATGCTTAGTAGATCCACAACGGGAACAACCTTGAGTTAATTTCTAGCATTCACCTCTATGCTTTTTCCCACAGTGTTCACAATCTGGAATTTCTGTATCCCATGATGGACCTCGTACACTACCAGTAGAAAATGTCATCTATCTTCCACAATTTCTATCACCTCTGTCTGATCTAAAACTCGATCTCCAACTACCAGGAGATTTTTTTGATCTTTTGGGTTACGGATTTGAACTAGTAGCTCCAGAACGTTTCCAAAACAAACGAGTATTTTTAGGCTTTTTTTAAGACCCAATACCATCTTTGCTCTCTCAACTAAATCTGAAAATTTTGTAATTTTGAGAGATGCCAGCTGCACACGTAATTCATCATGTAAACCCCGTAGAAATCTTTTACAACTATCTGTTTCGGTTGGCACATATTCTATAGCATATCTACTGAGTCGTGAAAATTCCCGTTCATAATCTACTACGAACATCTTGCATTGTTTTAGCATAAAAACGCTGTTTTCTATATTCAATGCATAATTCACCCACATACTTTTTTTGAAATTCTCTTTGAAAGAAATCCCAGTTTACTTGTTCTGCTGGTGCATGTCGGGTTATTGACTCCCACCATATGCTTCTCCTTATAATAAAGAAACAACACATAATAAACTTTCTCAGGGAGTACATTCAAGCTGATGCAAAATTCTTTTAGTTGATTCCATCCAATTTTTAGCAGTAGAAGGATCGACTCCCTTTAAACCCAGAAATTCAGTGGCACCATACTTATGTAATTATTTTATCGGGGCTCATCGGGTAGTAGGAGTAGATGTCATAGCAGATACAATTCCTGCTACTCGTTGAAGGGCATCAGCTATAACCCTAAGTAGCTGTGAATCATCTCTCTCTAACATTACTTCTTTCGACATTAGGTGGTTGATTTCTTACTAGATTTACACTCGATGTTACTAACTTAGTTTCATCCCTTTCATATGATTCATCATCTCCAGTATACAATTCTTGATCAGTATCAGTGTAACAACCCATTTTCAGTGAAATCGGAATAGTGGTTTCAGGACCACAAATTCGAATCGGAAAGAAAAAATTATTTTTATATTTTTGTTTAATTTACATTTAGATAGGAATATCATGTGAAAATTCTGATAAGAAATTTTTATCGATTTAGTGCTTAATTACGAAAAGGACCAAATTGCATAAAAGGCAAAAGTTGGATTCTAGTAGTTAGAAGGATCAAATAGATATGAAATTCAACACTTGAGGTCCTTATATGGTAATTAGACCATTAAATAAAAATTATTAGATATTTTTGATGATTCATCCATGGAAAAATAAGAAAAGGGAAAGGACTAAATTGAAAATAGAAATAATTAAAAGATGATAAATAATTAAAATAAAATTAATATCATTTTATATAATATTCTTCCCCAAATATTCCATGGAAACCCTAGGAAAGAGAAAACAAGCTTTCTTGGCTTAATTGGGTAAGTTTTTGTAATATCCTGATTTTGGGCCTAGTCGAAATAGTGGTTTCGTGACCACAAAATCCAAGATAGAAATAATTATTTTATGATTATTTTGAGGTCTATGATATGATTGCATGATTGTGTGAAAATTTCGTGAAGAAATTTTATGCATAAAGTGCTTAAATTGAAATTAGGGACTAAATCGAATAATTTGCAAAACTTGCATTCTAGAAGTTTCTAGTATGAAATTGTTTTGAAATATTAATTAGGAGGTCTAAAATAGCAATTTTACCAATTTCTAAGTCTATGGACAAAAATTGGACATGGATGGAATTTTTGGAAAGCTTAGTAGTAAGGGCATTTTGGTCATTTAGGGGTAAAATAAATTAAAATACAAAATTAAAAGCGCTCATCTTCAACCCCATGTCCGAATATAGCAAGGAGAAACCATGGATAGGGTTTTTCAAGCTTTCAAGCTCGATTGTAAGTCCGTTCTAGCCCCGTTTTTCAAGTTCTTTACGTTTTTAGAATCCCGGTAACTTGATTAAGCTTATTCTAACAATAATTTAAGCTAGGGTTCATATTTGGAAAAATACCCATAGGTGAAATGTGTTTATTTTGATGTTTTATGGTAGAATATGAAGGCTGAAATTATGTTAAACAACTTTTGCTAAGCAATTTTAAGCAAAAATGAGTAAAACGGCTTAATCGGTAAAAATTGTTATTGTTCATAACTATGTGTTAGAGTGAGAATTTGATGTTGACATAGAAGGGAAAAATGTTTAGCATGTCATAAAACATAAGAAGATATGCTGAAGTTTAATTTACGAGCTTTGGGGCAAAAGTGTAAATATGCAAAAGTTTAGGGGCAAAACTGTAATTTTTCCAAAATATGATTTTGGGTTAATTTGAATAATGTGAGCCCTAATTAGACTATATTTTAAATGATAGAGCAAGGAAAACTAAAATTCGGGCTAAAATGGGGAAAATACCAAGTTATGGACGAAATGGTAAAAGTAGCCATTTTCACATACGAGGTAAGTTCATATGTAAATGTTGGTAACATAGTTATTATTTTAAATATTTTTATGTTATTTAAATGATATGATAACTATTATGAAATATTATACTCGTGATAATTGTTTGATAATATGTCAAATTATGTGAAATTATGTGATATACTTGGAAAATGTGAAATACTATCGAGTATCAGTATCGGTATTCCGTAGAAGATGGTTGAGACACATGATTGGGAAAAAGGTCCCGTTGAACCTTAGGAATGGATTAGGATACAAGTGACATGTCACTGGGATATTTGGGTATTCGAACTCGTTGAGTTAAGTCCGAGTTCACTTATGGATGCGAATGTCCGAACTCGTTGAGTTGAGTCTGAGTTCGAGAGATGTAACTAGGCATCCGAGCTCGTTGAGTTGAGTCCGAGTTCACTTATGGATGCGAATGTACGAACTCGTTGAGTTGAGTCCGAGTTGAGTCTGATTTCGAGAGATGTAACTAGGCATCCGAGCTCGT
The DNA here is from genome assembly GCA_025698475.1 of Gossypium anomalum. Classification (NCBI taxonomy): domain Eukaryota; kingdom Viridiplantae; phylum Streptophyta; class Magnoliopsida; order Malvales; family Malvaceae; genus Gossypium; species Gossypium anomalum. Next base: position 51,917,212 of record CM046963.1, read on the forward strand.
TGAGTTAAGTCCGAGTTCACTTATGGATGCGAATGTCCGAACTTGTTGAGTTGAGTCTGAGTTCGAGAGATGTAACTAGGCATCCGAGCTCGTTGAGTTGAGTCCGAGTTCACTTATGGATGCGAACACCCGAGCTCGTTGAGTTGAGTCCGAGTTCACTTATGGGCGGGTTACATGGTAGCTTGGCTACATATGTGGCACTTATGTGCAAACTTTTCGTGTATCCGAATTATATTCCGATGTGTTCAACGGGTAAAATTCTACTCAAATAGAGGAATACTCGAGATGAAAGGGATGTATTAGTAAGTGTTGTGAAATGGATACTTTGAACAGGTATGTACTTAACCCTCGGGTTGAAAACTCGATATAACAACAATATGGTAAGATGATAAATGAAAATGTGATATGAATGTCTCGGTGATGATCATGCAAATGATGTTTATGTTTGCTTATATAGTTGTGTTACTTGCTATTTGCATGTGAACTTACTAAGCATTTGTGCTTACTCCCTCCTTTTCATTCCTTGTAGTGTTGACAAGCCAGCTCGGAAATCGGAAATGATCGGAGGCATGCTCACACTATCCGTATAGCGTCTTGGCATAATGGCTTGTATATTTTGAGTATAGCATGTATAGCATTATAATCATTTTGTATATATGGTCTTATGATATGGTTATTGAGTGGTATGGAAATGCTTGGTAATGATTAGCCATTGGAATGGCTAATCATGATCATTTGGTGTTATGTATGCTAAATTGCTAGCTAATCCATGGGAACCATGAAATGGGTAAAATTTACCATAAAATAGATTCAGATAGCAGTAGTGACGTGAATTTGAAAAATCACTAAAAATAGTAGAAATGGAATTAAATAATGAATAAGCTATGGAATTGAAGCTTGATGAGTCTATTTTCATATGGATGGAACAAAACAGGTATATGAGTTATATTTTATGAGATGTTTAAATTTTTGTGAAACAGGGCCAGAGCAATCAAACCCTGAAACAGGGGAGACTTTAACTAATAAACTGTATTAATTTGCTTGACCAAAAATTCTATAAAAAAATTAGTAAATATATATATGAGTCTAGTTTCAGGGAAAATTTACGGAATTGGATTTCGAGTTTCGAAACTCGAGATATGAATTTTTAAGCGACTGTGATGCAGATTGCTAGCTTGACTGAAAATTTTAAAAATAAATTGTTTGAGCTGTTTAAAGTAATGAATTAAGTCTGTTAACACCTCGTGTTCGACTCCAGCGACGGTCTCGGGTACGGGGCGTTACAGTTTTCTTGTCCCGTTTTTAGTAATTTTTATATTTTTGAAACCGAGATAGTTTAATCTACCTATTTGAGGGATTAATTTGAAAGTTATCAAAGTATAGAAATTATTTCATGGATGAATATGCTAAAAAATTGAAATTTATGGTAGAATATAAAAGGTTGTTGATAGATAAACATCTTTTACAAAGTGATTTTTCATAAAAACATGATTTAAGGACTAATTTGTAAAGTTAAATTGAAGAAAAATTCTAAAATTTATGGAATACATGTGCTGTAAATTGTATATTGAAATTTTGGTTAGGCTTGGAATAGGGAGTAAATTGCATAAATCTCATTTTTCGAGCCTAGGGACAAAATTAGAATTTATAAAAAGTTTAGGGGCAAAATGGTAATTTGCCCAGGATGTAAATTGAGTTTAATTGAATATGAAATGTGATAAGTTGATGATTAAATTCATTTATATAGATCCGGATAACTCAAATTCAAAGTTAGATTGAGGAAAGGAGAAAGTTTCGGATTAGTAGATCCATATATGCGAACAAGTGTCGAGGTAAGTTTGTGTAACTTAATTGAGCATGTAAATATGTTGAATTGAATGTTATATTTGTATAGAATGTGATTTATATTTATGTGAATTAATTGGATGTTATAATATAAGAATTGAATACATGTTTGATATTGTTTGAAAAGGGTTAAGTTCCATTTGAATATTGGATTTCGATGGACAAATGTGATTTCCTCTATTGAATGAGGTCCTGCATTGGTTGCTGATGGGATTTAGCTTAGACGAGTAATCATATTAACCTCATTATAAAAAGGATTTAGTCTAGACTGGTAATCCTGATATAAGCCCTCTTGAGCATATGTTATAAATAGGAATTAGCCTGGACGGGGTAATCTTGATTAAGCTCTTATGAGCATATGTTGGAAATCGGATTTAGCTTGGATAAGTAATCCTATTATATGATATGTGTAACGCCCCCACGCCCGAGACCGTCGCCGGAGTCGAGTATGAGGTGTTACTAAGCTTAATTTAACATTTTTAGAACTTTGGATTATTTGTTTCTACATTCACAGTTTTTAAGCTACTTGTGTCACAGTCACAAGAAAAATCATATCTCAAGTTACAAAACTCGAAATTAAGATCCGTAAATTTTCCTTGAATCTAGACTCATATACCTATCTACTAATTTTTTTCTAGAATTTTTGGTTGAGCCAATTAGTACAGTTTATTAGTTAAAGTTACCCCTGTTTCAGGACTTGACTGGTTTGACCTCTGTTTACTACGAACCATATTTCTCTCTGTAAAAAATTCATATGGCTATGAGGTTTGTTTCTACTAAAACTAGACTCAATAAGGATTCTGAGGATATAAAATACACCACCTAATTATATCTTTAAAATTTATAGTGAATTTCTAAAGTTGGAACAGGGATTTAGAAACTGTTACGACCCTGTTTCACTAAAATTCAAATATCTTTTAACATATAATTCCTTTACCTATTTCATTTGTTTCATGTGAAACTAGACATAATAATCTTCAATTTGATGTATATTCCATCACCATATTCAATTTCTATGATTTTTAGTAAATTTTCAAACTCGGGTCAGTGTTGCTGCAGTATTCTGTTTATGACAAATTTCATCCCTTTTATGAGTTTTTATGCACTAAGTATCTTAATAATTTTCCTTAACATCAAACATAATCTAAACTAACCATTTTCATAATTTATCATTGTCAAACATTTTCTCAACCATTCCATCACCATATCATAAGATCATTTACACAAAATAGGTATATTGCTATACATGCCATACTTAAATTTACAAACCATTTACCAAAAGTCTTCCGGATAGTGTGGTGAGCCTTGACCTATCCCGACTCTGAGCTGGCTTGTCCAAAACTACAATGAGTAAGAAGGAGGAGTAAGCATAAATGCTTAGTAAGTTCATATGCAAATAATAAGTAACATAACAAACAATCATACCAATCAACATTAGCATGCATCACTAAAACACATATCACATTTCTAATCATTTTTCATCATCTTATTACCTTATCGTGATTGTATCAATACTCAACCCGAGGGTTAAATACATACCTGTCCAAAATATCCATTTCACATCACTTACCAATACGTCTCTTTACATCTCGAATATTCCTCCAATTGAGTAGAACTTTACCCGTTGAACACATCGGAATATAATTTGGATACATGGATAACTTGCACATAAGTGCCATATATGAAATCAAGCAATCATGTAACCCGCCCATAAGCGAACTCGGACTCAACTCAACGAGCTCGGGCGTTCGCATCCATAAGTGAACTCGGACTCAACTCAACAAGCTCGGATGCCTAGTTACATCTCTCGAACTCGGACTCAACTCAACGAGTTCGAACATTCGCATCCATAAGTGAACTCGGACTCAACTCAACGAGTTCGGATGCTCAACCATCCTAGTGACATGTCACTTGTATCCTAATCTATTCCTAAGGTTCAAACGGGACTTTCCTCGAACACATATCCTTGCCATCTTAGTAAAATACCGAAACCAATACTCGGTAGCACTTTATATTTAACAAATAATACAAATAATTTGCATTTTATTGAAAATAACCACAAAGCATATATCTCATAATAAAAATCAGCATATCATATAATTAACATCAATAATTTACAAATAACAATTATACTACATTATTTACACATGAACTTACCTTGGTACCAAAATACAAAGATTTTGCAATTTAGTCCACAATCTTTTCTTTTCCTCGATTGAGGGTCGATTCCACGTCTTTCTTGATCTAAAATAACACATTTAGCTTATTTAATACTCACATTATCAATTTAATCCTTAACTCAAATTTTGGCAAAATTACAATTTTACCCCTAAACTTTTACATATTTACATTTTTGCCCCTAGGCTCAGGGATTAAACTTTATTCCTTATTCTTATGTTTTACAACATGCTGATCACTTTTCTCTTCTATGGAAACATCAAATTCTCACTCTAACATGTACTTGTGACTATTAGGTATTTTACCGATTAAGCCCTTTTACTCGTTTTTTGCTTAAAATCGAGTAGTACAAGTTGTCTAACATAATTTAAAACTTCATATTCTATCATAAAACATCAAAATACACAAATTTCACCTATGGGTATTTTTCCAAATATAAACCCTAGGTTAAATTATTGCTAACATAAGCTTAATCGAGTTATCGGGATCTCAAAAACGTAAAGAACATTAAAAGCAGGGCTTGGAATCACTTACTATGGAGCTTGGAAGCTTGAAACAAACCCTAGCTATGGAGAACCCTTGAAATTTCGGCCTAATGAAGAAGATGGACAAAAATTGGCTTTTAATTTTGTTTTTAATTCATTTTAATAACTAAATGACCAAAATGCCCTTACTACTAAACTTTCCAAAAATTCCTTCCATGTCCTAATTTTGTCCATGAACTTAAAATTGGTCAAATTGCTATTTAAGACCTCTTAATTAATATTTCAATGCAATTTCATACTAAAAACTTCTAGAATGCAAGTTTTGCAACTTATTCGATTTAGTCCCTACTTTCAAATTAAGTATTTTATGCATAGAATTTCTTCACGAAATTTTCACACAATCATGTAATCATATCATAAACCTCAAAATAATTATAAAATAATTATTTCTATCTCAAATTTGTGGTCACGAAACCACTATTCCGATTAAGCCCTAATTGGGATATTACAACTCTCCCCCTTTAAGGATTTTCGTCCTCGAAAATCTTACCATAAACAGATGTGGGTATTGATTTCTCATAGTTTCTTCGATTCCCATGTAGCTTCTTTTATTCCATGCCTTTGCCACAACACCTTCACAAGTGCAACATTTTTATTCCTTAGTTGTTTGACCTCTCGAGCTAAAATCTTAATCGGTTCTTTCTTCGTAGGTCATATCCGGTTGTAGTTCAATTTACGTCGGTGAAACTACATGTGAAGGATCCGAGAACGATACCGGACGTAACATAGATACGTGGAACACATCATGAATCTTCTCTAATTCGGTGGTAATGCTAGCCGATATGCTACTGGGTCCAACTTTTTCAATTACTTCATCTGGCCCAATAAAACGCGGACTTAATTTGCCCTTCCGTCCAAATCTAAGGACTTTCTTCCACGGAGACACCTTTAAAAATACTTTATCACCAACTTGAAATTCAATGTCTTTTCGTTTTAGATCTGCATAAGATTTACGTCTATCTCAAGCGACTTTCAAACAATCTCGAATTACTTTCACTTTTCTTGATTTCTTTTATTAGATCAACTCCATAAATCTGATTTTCCTTGAGTTCGAGTCCAATACAAAGGCGTTCGACACTTACGACCATACAATGCTTCATAAGGTGCCATTTTCAAGCTCGTTTGATAACTATTGTTGTAAGCAAATTCTACCAACGGCAAATATCTTTCCCAACTTCCTTGAAATTCCAATACACAACATCGAGCATGTCTTCAAGAATCGAATTACTCTCTACGATTGTCCATCGGTTTGTGGATGAAAAGCAAGATTGAAATTTAACTTTGTACCTAACGCATCTTGCAATTTTTGCGAAAACCGCGAGGTAAACCTTGGATCTCTATCTCAAATAATCGACAATGGTATTCCATGTAATCTAACAATTTCTCTAATATACAGTTCAGCCAACTTGTTAAGAGAATAATCCGCACGTCTTAGGAATAAAATGAGTGACTTAGTTAATCTATCAACTATTACCCGGATGGCATCTTTCTTTCACGAGTCAATGGCAATCTGAAACAAAATCCATAGTAATCCGATCCCATTTCCATTCGGGAACCATAATAGGTGAAGTAATCCAGAAGGTACTTGGTGTTCAAACTTTCACTGTTGACAAATTAAGCATTTGGACACAAACTCGATATATCTCTTTTCATTCCATTCCACCAATACATTTTCTTCAAGTCATTATACATTTTCGTACTACCCGGATGAATCGAGAAATAACTACTATGTGCTTCTTGTAGGATCTTTTGAATCAATTCCTCATTCTTTGGTACACAAATCCGATCTTTAAACATTAAGCACCCATCGAACCAATTCTGAAATCGACTCTGTATCAACTTCACTTTTATTTTTTCTCTTGTTGGCAAATCTTGATCATCTTTTTGAGCTTGAGAAATCTCTTGTAAAAACTTGGTTTTACTCTTAGCTCTGCTAGAATCGAACCATCATCGACACTTTCAACCGAGTGTTCATAACTCTCAAAGCAAACAACAACTTTCTCGCTCAAAGCATCAGCAACCACATTCTTTTTCGGATGATAATCAATAACAAGCTCGTAATCTTTCAATAACTCCAACCATCTTCATTGTCTTAAATTCAAGTCTTTTTGTGACATCAGTACTTAAGACTTTTATGGTGGTGATATATACGGCACTTTTCACCATACAAATAATGTCGCCAAATTTTCAAAGCAAACACCACTGCAGCCAATTCCAAATCGTGAGTAGGATAATTCCTCTCATGAGGTTTTAAGCGCCTCAAGCATATGCCACCACTTTTCCTTCTTGCATGAGCACACACCCCAAACCATTTAGAGAAGCATCACTATACACCACAAATTCTTTACTGATTGATTCGGGTTTGTACTAACACTGGTGCCTCTGTTAATAATTTTTAATTCTTCAAAACTCCGTTGACATTCTTCCGTCCATTCAAATTTAACATCCTTTTCGGAGTAATTTAGTTATAGGAGCAGCAATTATAGAAAATCCATTTACAAACCCATTGATAATACCAACTAGCCCCAAGAAACTTCTAACTTGATTACATTTTTGGTGGCTTCCAATCAACAATGGCTGAAATTTTACTAGGATCAACCCGTATACCATCACGAAACAATATGACCCAAGAATCCAACTTCCGTAGCCAAAATTACTTTTACTTTTACTAAACTTAGCATACAATCGCTTATCTCTCAAAGTTTGCAAAACTATCCTCAAATGCTCGGCATGCTCTGTATCATCTTTTGAATAAATTAAAATATCATCTATAAACACCACAACAAATTTGTCCAAGTATGGTGAATATGCGATTCATTAAATCCATAAACACAAGAGAGCATTTGTCAACCCGAATGGCATAACTAAAAATTCATAATGACCATACCTTGTTCTAAAAGCGGTTTTAGGCACATCCGACTCTTTTACCCATGATTGGTAATACTGGATCTCAAGTCAATCTTTGAAAACCATGTCGCTCCTTTTAGTGATCAAACAAATCATCAATTCTTGGCAGCGGATATTTGTTTTTGATTGTCACCTTGTTTAATCTGGCGATAATCAACACACAACCTCATAGAACCATCCTTCTTTTTCACAAATAACAGGAGCACCCCAAGGTGAAAAACTCGGTCTCACAAAACCTTTATCACCAACTCTTGCAATCTGCGACTTTAATTCCTTCAACTCTCTTTGGTGCCATTCTATACGAGCAATCGAAATCGAGCTGTTCCGGTATCAAATCAATACCAAATTCTACTTCACGACCGAGGCAAACCCGCAATTCTTCCGAAATACGTCCGTAAATTCGCACACAAACCAAGACTTCGATTCAACTTTCTTTTCAACTTCTTTTGTATTAATTACATACGCCAAATAAGCTTCATAACCCTTTCTCAAATATCTACGAGCCGACATCAAAGAAATCACACTAGACAATACCTCGATTTATCCGATTCAACCTCGAGTTTCACCGTTTTCACACTTTAATTCTATAACCTTTTCTTTGCAATTTACTATAGCATCATGCAATGTCAACCAATCCATACCCAAAATAACATCAAATTCATCAAACTAGCGGCAACATCAAGTCAAGTAGGAAAGTAATGATCCCGAATCATTAAAGGACATTTCTTACATACTTTATCAATGATCACACATTTGCCTAACGGATTCGACACTCTAATCATAAATTACGTGTTCTCAAGCGGTATATTCATACTAGACACCAATTTCATACACACATATGAATGAGTAGAACAGGATCAATCAAAGCAATAACATTAACATTATAGAGAGAAAATGTATGGTAATCACATCGGTGAGGAAGCATCTTCACGCGCTTTAATAGCATAAGTTCTAGCTGAGCCCTTCCTTCAGTCTAAGCTGGTGCATCCACGGCTACATTCTTCTTTGCTTGCTTCGCTCCCAGCTTTTCTTGGATATCTTCCTCTCGAATCCGCCCCACTTATTTTTTTATTGAAATTTTTCTTTTTGACTCTCTCTGGCGATCTCTAATAAAATGATCAGGAGAACCACATTGAAAACATTCATTTGCTCTACACGGACCAAAATGATTTCTACCACACACCTGGCACTCGGGTTTAACAAATCTCGAGTTCCCTACTTTGATTTGCCGAAGTGGTGCGAGATTTAGGACCCACATTTTGCTTCTTATAATTCCCATATGATTGCCCGGTGAAGCTTGGGAACGAGGATTCATATTCCTTGACTTTCCAGTTCTTTGTGAAAATGAAGCGCTCATCGGTCTTTTCTTCCAATTTCTAGTCTCACCTCTACCTTTTTCTTTTCTTTAAGCAATTCTTCTACCTTACAAGCTCGATCAACCAATACTACCATTTCTTTTAATTCAAGAATTCCAACAAATACCTTGATGTCTTCGTTGAGCCCGTCTTCAAATCGTCGGCACATCTTGGCCTCTGTAGGAACATACTCTGGCATACTTACTTAATCGAACAAACTCTCTTTCATATTCCAGAATCGTCATATTACCTTGCTTGACTCAAGAAATTCTTTACGCTTCGATCAATAAATCTTTCACTAATATATTTCTTGAAACTCTTCTTGAAAGAATTCCCAAGTTATTTTCTCTTTCGGTACCACATAGAAATCAAAGTCTTCCACCAATTATAAGTGAATCCTCAACAAAGATATAGCGCATTTCAAACATTCTTGGTGTACAAGATAATTCGTCAAATACCCGGATAGAATTTTCAAGCCAGAACTCTGCTTTCTCGGCATCATCATCAATATTTGCTTTAAATTCTTCGGCCCCTTGCTTGCGAATTCTATCAACTGGAGTTCTGTGAAATTTCATCAGATCCATACCTTGGCGTCGAAGTGCAGGTTGAGGAATTGGGGAGGTGGGGGAGGTTGTACATTTGGGTTCGCATTTGAGCGAACTCGGTGTACCATGCACTCATCATTTGGAGAAAGGCTTCCCGACCCCTTTCTCCTCCTCCCTGACCAACAGTAGGAGGTGGATTTTCAGTCGGCGCTGCTCCTTCAGCCGGAGCTGGCGCATTACTCTCTACTTCATCTGCCACAGCTGGATCGGGATCCATTTACTATAAAAAAAATCATTTAAAAAGGTCAGAAGTCGTCACACTATCACAATTTATACATATGGCATGTATAGCAAAATCCGTACATACAACACGTAGTCCAAGAACCGACTAAACCTGCTCGATACCACTAAATGTAACGCCCCACGCCGAGACCGTCGCCGGAGTCGAGTATGAGGTGTTACTAAGCTTAATTTAACATTTTTAGAACTTTGGATTATTTGTTTCTACATTCACAGTTTTTAAGCTACTTGTGTCACAGTCACAAGAAAAATCATATCTCAAGTTACAAAACTCGAAATTAAGATCCGTAAATTTTCCTTGAATCTAGACTCATATACCTATCTACTAATTTTTTCTAGAATTTTTGGTTGAGCCAATTAGTACAGTTTATTAGTTAAAGTTACCCCTGTTTCAGGACTTGACTGGTTTGACCTCTGTTTACTACGAACCATATTTCTCTCTGTACAAAATTCATATGGCTATGAGGTTTGTTTCTACTAAAACTAGACTCAATAAGGATTCTGAGGATATAAAATACACCACCTAATTATATCTTTAAAATTTATAGTGAATTTCTAAAGTTGGAACAGAGGATTTAGAAACTGTTACGACCCTGTTTCACTAAAATTCAAATATCTTTTAACATATAATTCCTTTACCTATTTCATTTGTTTCATGTGAAACTAGACATAATAATCTTCAATTTGATGTATATTCCATCACCATATTCAATTTCTATGATTTTTAGTAAATTTTCAAACTCGGGTCAGTGTTGCTGCAGTATTCTGTTTATGACAAATTTCATCCCTTTTATGAGTTTTTTATGCACTAAGTATCTTAATAATTTTCCTTAACATCAAACATAATCTAAACTAACCATTTTCATAATTTATCATTATCAAACATTTTCTCAACCATTCCATCACCATATCATAAGATCATTTACACAAAATAGGTATATTGCTATACATGCCATACTTAAATTTACAAACCATTTACCAAAAGTCTTAGGATAGTGTGGTCGAGCCTTCGACCTATCCCGACTCTGAGCTGGCTTGTCCAAAACTACAATGAGTAAGAAGGAGGAGTAAGCATAAATGCTTAGTAAGTTCATATGCAAATAATAAGTAACATAACAAACGATCATACCAATCAACATTAGCATGCATCACTAAAACACATATCACATTTCTAATCATTTTTCATCATCTTATTACCTTATCGTGATTGTATCAATACTCAACCCGAGGGTTAAATACATACCTGTCCAAAATATCCATTTCACATCACTTACCAATACGTCTCTTTACATCTCGAATATTCCTCCAATTGAGTAGAACTTTACCCGTTGAACACATCGGAATATAATTTGGATACATGGATAACTTGCACATAAGTGCCATATATGAAATCAAGCAATCATGTAACCCGCCCATAAGCGAACTCGGACTCAACTCAACGAGCTCGGGCGTTCGCATCCATAAGTGAACTCGGACTCAACTCAACGAGCTCGGATGCCTAGTTACATCTCTCGAACTCGGACTCAACTCAACGAGTTCGAACATTCGCATCCATAAGTGAACTCGGACTCAACTCAACGAGTTCGGATGCTCAACCATCCTAGTGACATGTCACTTGTATCCTAATCTATTCCTAAGGTTCAAACGGGACTTTCCTCGAACACATATCCTTGCCATCTTCCAGTAAAATACGAAACCAATACTCGGTAGCACTTTATATTTAACAAATAATACAAATAATTTGCATTTTATTAGAAAATAACCACAAAGCATATATCTCATAATAAAAATCAGCATATCATATAATTAACATCAATAATTTACAAATAACAATTATACTACATTATTTACACATGAACTTACCTTGGTACCAAAATACAAAGATTTTGCAATTTAGTCCACAATCTTTTCTTTTCCTCGATTGAGGTCGATTCCACGTCTTTCTTGATCTAAAATAACACATTTAGCTTATTTAATACTCACATTATCAATTTAATCCTTAACTCAAATTTTGGCAAAATTACAATTTTACCCCTAAACTTTTACATATTTACATTTTTGCCCCTAGGCTCAAGGATTAAACTTTATTCCTTATTCTTATGTTTTACAACATGCTGATCACTTTTCTCTTCTATGGAAACATCAAATTCTCACTCTAACATGTACTTGTGACTATTAGGTATTTTTACCGATTAAGCCCCTTTACTCGTTTTGCTTAAAATCGAGTAGTACAAGTTGTCTAACATAATTTAAAACTTCATATTCTATCATAAAACATCAAAATACACAAATTTCACCTATGGGTATTTTTCCAAATATAAACCCTAGGTTAAATTATTGCTAACATAAGCTTAATCGAGTTATCGGGATCTCAAAAACGTAAAGAACATTAAAAGCGGGGCTTGGAATCACTTACTATGGAGCTTGGAAGCTTGAAACAAACCCTAGCTATGGAGAACCCTTGAAATTTCGGCCTAATGAAGAAGATGGACAAAAATTGGCTTTTAATTTTGTTTTTAATTCATTTTAATAACTAAATGACCAAAATGCCCTTACTACTAAACTTTCCAAAAATTCCTTCCATGTCCTAATTTTGTCCATGAACTTAAAATTGGTCAAATTGCTATTTAAGACCTCTTAATTAATATTTCAATGCAATTTCATACTAAAAACTTCTAGAATGCAAGTTTTGCAACTTATTCGATTTAGTCCCTACTTTCAAATTAAGTATTTTATGCATAGAATTTCTTCACGAAATTTTCACACAATCATGTAATCATATCATAAACCTCAAAATAATTATAAAATAATTATTTCTATCTCAAATTTGTGGTCACGAAACCACTATTTCGATTAAGCCCTAATTCGGGATATTACAATATGTGGCTCAAGAGTGTACTTTTTGATTAAGTGCCTTAATGGGTACTCTTGGATATGAATTGACAGGTTATTGAATTGTATACCTTGAGTGTACTATTTGAGTATCCATCGAAATTTCAATGATTCAACGAACAAAATACTTGACATGATATGAGAATTATGAGATGAAATGAATAATATCTTGAAAGAATATAGCATGATGAGCTCATCTATGTTTACTTGATGTATATGAGAATTTTGTGACCAACATGTTTGATTGAATGCATGTGTTTAGGCAATTTGGCCAAGTTGATGGAAACATGTTATTCTATGCTTAATTTAAATAAATGAGATTGGTAAGTTTAATTCTACTTATACAAACTTACTAAGCATAATATGCTTATTAGGTTTACTTTTCTCTGCTTTATAATGCTCGGAAGCTCACGAAAGTTGGTGAACTGTTGGAGCATCATCACACTATCCACAAGCTTATTTTGGTAAAAATAGTAAACTTATTTTGGTATAATGGCATGTATAGGTTAACTTGACCTTAGATGGCTTGAATATGTTATTTGTAATCTAGCCATTGGAATGGCTAGTAATGGTTTGTTTTGGTACTTATAAAGCATTATGTCATGATAAATACATATATGTTAAATATGGATGATCAAGTGATGTTTAATGTTTAGGTTAAACTAAAGTAAGATTATAAACATAATTATATATGCAATGATATATCATATTAGATGTTAGAATTTGCTTGAAATTAATGTTTGAATTGGTTGGTATTTGGATGTAAGTTTTGGTGTAGGATATTGGTAAATTTTGGGTGAGAAATGAAGCTAGAAATGACTTTATTTTGTCCACACGGGTAGACACACGGGCGTGTGTCTAGACCGTGTGTGACACACGGCCTGGTACATGGGCGTGTGGTTAGGCCATGTGTCCCTTGCATCTTAAATTTGGAAAACAAAATGCTTAGAATTGAGCACACGGGCAAAGACATGGGCATGTGTCTCAGCTGTGTGTGCTACATGACCTAGAACACGGGCATGTGTTTTGGCCGTGTGAACCCTGCACCAAATTTTTGAAAATTAAATAGATTACACGGCCTACTCACACGGGCGTGTGCCTGGCCATGTAGCACAAGTCAGAGAGTTACACGGGGTCGAACACAACCTGCAGCACGAGCGTGTCCCTGGACCACACGGGCGTGTGTGCCCTACATTTAAGAAAATTTTAGAAATATTACAAAAATTCTCTGAGTTCTTGATTTAGTCCCGACTCGGTTCTCATACTCATATCGGGCCTCGAAGGTCCATTTAAGGGACGCTATGAATAATCTCAGAAAATGAATAATAATTGTCATGAATTATCTGTAAATGTTATGAAAAATTCAGTAAAGCTCTGTAACCTTATTTCGGTAACGGACACGGGTTAGGGTTGTTACAATCAGCAATATATTCATCCGATATCTTTAACTATAAAACAGAAACAAACAAATATATCAACATCCAATCCCGACTCAATTCGACTCAATTATGGCATGTACCTCTAGGCTCAATTCTGAGCTCGATTTAATTCGAAAATTGGCTAAACCTGGATAGCTCTTATACCACTAAATGTAATAGCCCCTGACCCTTATCCGTCGTCGAAACAGGGTTACGAAACATTACCAAATATTTTAGAACAAATACGAACAATTATATAATAATATAACATAGACATCATAATTTAATCATAATGTCCCTTTATTAAGCCCTCGAGGCCCAAATTACGTGTTAGAAACAAATCGGGACTTAATCAGAAGTTCAAAAAATTTTTCGTAAAATATTAAAAATTTTCCTAAGTACAGGGCTAACACACCTGTGTGGTCTAGGGACATGCTCGTGTGACCCTAAACACACCCGTACTTTAGGCTGTGTCTTACCCCGTGTAACTCTCTGACTTAAACAAAAATTAAGTGCAGTTTTCACATGGCCGGAACACATGCCCATGTGCTAGGCTGTGTACCTTACACGGCTGAGACACACGCCTTTGTCTCTGCCCATGTGGTAATACCGGAGCATTCTGTTTTAAAATTTTTAAAATGCAGGGGACACACCGCCTAACCACACGCCAATTTGTAAGCCGTGTGTCTCACACGGTCTGGTCACACGCCCGTGTGCCAGGCCCTGTAGACTCAAAATGAGCCTTATACATCAAGTTTACCAACCCTGCAAATCTTAAACCTCAAGCAACTGAAAAACCAAACATTCAACCAATCCAAAACACATTCAAATACCTTTAATACATGCCAAATTTATCAATCTAAGGACCTAATCAAAGTACCCTCATGGATACTCAATTCATATTATCAAAATAATTTAATAAGTCATTAATCAAATCAATTTCTACATCATGCCAATTCAACTTAAATTTTTGCCTATTTGTATTCACTTTTGCATAAATTTAAACTTTTCATATTAAAAGTTAACATATCACATATATTTATCTAACAACAACCATCATCATCATCTTATAATTTCATTTACATTTACTTCTCAAAGTGGCATACAAAATATCCTAGGTACATGCCAATATAAAAAAGAAATAAACTTCACCCCTTGAGTTCAGGATCGGCTTTGGATGCTGATTCGGCAATTCAACTTTAACCTAACCTGCGCACGGAAACAAAACATACTTAGAGTATAAAAATCATTGGTATTTCTATAATCCGATTACTTCAAAGGAAATAACATTATAAAACATACACTTTAAACCAAATATAAACATTAGCCAATCAATAATTCATTTTATACATTTAACCTTCATTTCTCATCAATAGCTAATTCAAATAGCTTTTCTCACTTTGATTCACATATCATTTAGCAATAACAATACTCTTTTCATGAACCTTTGGTTCATGCATTTCATTTGTACAATTCAATTCAATGTCCAATTTCAAATTCACATTCAATACCATTCAATATCAATCTTTTTGCCAATTCATTTATTTACCCCTATTAGCATGACTCGAAATTTGGCGAATACACGGATCCAACCAAAACACACCAGTATGGCACCTAGTGCCTCATCAGATAATTCGAAGTAATAAATTGACACCCAGTGTCTCATCAGCCTTGCCGAAGTAAGTTGGTACCCAGTACCTCAGTGAATTTATCCAAAGCAATAATTTGACACCCAGTGTCTCATCGACTCGAAGTCGAAGTATTCCTGAATTCTTCCAATCCTATGGCATGCCAACTATAGCTGACTCAGCCCGATACAATCAATAGGGTTTTCAAATCACTTTTCAATATTCAATCAATACACATTCAATAATCACACATTATATCATAATTCAATTTGATTCAATACAATTCAATATTAATACTCACCTCAATTCCACTTACCATAAATATATTAATAAATACGATAATTAATAATTAACTTCGGATTATTGAAATACAAATCGTAATTCTCAAGTTACTCCTCAATAATCTTGTCTTTTCTTTTCTTACCCGAGGTTTCTGGCTCAACGTTAGCTACGAGAATCAAACAATTAAAATTTATCAATACACTATAATTTAACATTGAATATTTCAATTTATACACAGCTTTTGCCTAAATTCCAGTTTAGTCCTTAAATCAAAACTAACTCTTTTTCTTCCAAACTAATTTCATATCTTATTCAGTTTCCTCTTTAAACTAATTTCAACTCTCTAATTTCACCAAAAAACCCTAATTTCAAAATTCTCTCAATTTAGTCCTTATTACTTAAAATTTATGATTTATTTTACAATTAAATCCCTTTTCACTTCTAACTTGGAATTCTATCAATTTAACCCCTAATACTTCAATTTATTCAACATGAACAACATCTAAAAATTCACTAACTTCTAAAATTTCAACTTAAATCAAGTAGTATTTTGTTCTAGGATTCCAAAAACATCAAAATTACAAGAAAATGATTAAATTGACTTACCAATTAAACTTAGAACCTTAAAACCCTAGTTTCCCTTTTTCTTTTTCTTTCTATTTTCTTTCTCTCTTTTTCGTGCCTTCCTCTATTCTTGTTCTTCTTTTTCTTTGGTTTCTTTATTATTTATTTCATGTATTATAATAATATAATGTAATATAATAATATTTTATATATGCTTAAATATTAAGTGTAACACCCCTAACCCGTATCTGTCGCCGGATTAGAGTTACGAGGCATTACCAACATAAGCACAGTTCATCACAGTCACTTATTACAAATCATACACAATATTATATCGACTTCTTTATAATAATTTTGTACTCAATTAGCAACCAATCACTCATCCATATAAGTTAAGTCTACATGTACAAAACACATAACCAATACAAATCGAACATACCTTATTAATCATATTACAAAAATAATTCATGCTATAAAATTTAAAAATATCAATATCATTATCAATTAATCAAATATAATCATGTGCATTACTAATTCATGTGTAATCCACTATAATATCTTTAATCGTTTTCGAACATCAAAGACATTTCATGGTCATACCTAATCCGAATGCTCAAAAACCAATCCAAATCAATATACCTAGCCATTTTTACTCATCATAAGACTATGCACATAAGACCATATTAATTTAAACCATATAGTTATCAACTTACATTATTCACACATTTGCATTACTTAACCAAACAAAAACCAACATGATTTTTACCACTTATAACACATATACTAATCATGCTTTAGAAAATAAACATATTAATAATTTTATTTAATCATTTTACTAATCTCATTAACATAAAACATATCATATCGCATATACTTTATATTTATATTAGCCGAACATATTAACTAAATAACATGGCATTTGAACACTTAAAATAAACATTAATCATAATTCATTTTCATATACTCAAATTACAACAATACATTCATTTATAAGCTTTCCTGCATGCGCATATTAGCCTAAGTTGAACTATACCTCATGGTTAACAAAGAAAAATTTTACAAATACATATAATCATATCTAAATGATCGAATTTCACTTGCAACATAATCAATTCATACATTGCTCACTTGACTAACATTAATAATTTTTCATATAATTTAACCAAATCAAAACATGTCAATTTCATATGCTATAAATCATGCCAAAATTTCATATACATAACTAAATCATATTTATATATATATTCGGTCATTTAATATGACTTCCATATAACAGTTAAAACATATACATTCTAGCCATCATAAACTGAACATAGATAGTCAAATATCATAGCCAAACATACATCCATCAAATACACATAAATCTTTAACCTTTTTGCCAAAATAAACTCATCCATAATTAAACCTACTAAACCTCAATATTAATAATCATATTAACTTCACTTCCTCTATATGTCATAACCGAATTTACCTTAATACCAACTCACATAACAAAACCTTAACAAATCATATCAACAAAGTTATCATATATTTATCTATGTTTAAATCATTGCCAAATTACCAAAACCACAACCAAACATAACCATAATTTAATCAAACCTTGAAACCGAACTTAACAAAATAAGCAAGCCATTTTCGCATGGCTTATATACATATATACATACCAAAATCAACATATCCAAATATTATCTAGCCTATACATGCCATAGGCTCGAAATTTAGCTTATAAAGTACCGAAAATAGTCGATAGTGTGATAAACTTCGCTGACGATCCCCGAGCTTATACTCCAAAATCTATAAAACAGAGGCAAACATACACACACAATAAGATATCACAACTTAGTAAGTTATAAGCAAATAACAAATCAATGGCATTATAATTCATTACAACAAAATCGAAATATGCTATTATGTTCATATACCATTTCAAACTTGCAATTATTTTTATCAAACATATAATTATACCATAAATTCAAATTGGCTGAATGCACATATAGATAATAACATAATTAATTTTTCACTTCAAAAATCACATATATATTCACTTGTATCATATACAATTTGAATCACATACCAAATAGCTAACTTACCTTAATTTCAAATAGGAAATTAACTATCACATACCTGATCACTTTAGCTCGATTACACATTCGATCACAACTTATCATTGCCCATTGAACCATTAAGAATTGAATAAGATACTCGGATAATCACACATATCGTATAATGCCAACGTCCCAGATGTGGTCTTACATGTAATCACATATTGATGCCAACGTACTAGACATGGTCTTTCTCACACACATATATCAGAATCACATATCGATGCCAACGTATTAAACGTGGTCTTACTCGCACACATATATCGATGCCATGGTCTTACTCGCACATCACATATCAGAATCCTATGTCATGACATATATATCCTATCTATTCCTAAGGCTCATACGAGACTTTCGAATGTTGTAACTCTTTCGAATCAAACTCATAACTATTACTCTCAAACATATATCATTTCGGTACATTGTCAAACAATTATATCAATTCAATTCAGCATTTATATTATACATATATTGAAATTTTCAACATCTATTTGCCTATAAACTTACCTCGAACAATGGCGATCGGAACAGAACGGCCATTCAATAACTTTGGTTTTCCCCCGATCCAAATTCGATTTCTTTGATTCTTGATCTAAACATATTCAAATTAAACTTATTCAAACACAAATTCATTCAATTTAGTCCGAAAACACATAAATGGGAAAATTACCATTTTGCCCCTAACATTTCACACTTTTCACAAATTAGTCCCTATTGCACAAAACACAAAATATGCAAAATTTCAATATACCATGCTTAGGCCGAATATTCATCTTCCTTATACAAGTCCACACATTTCATTTATTTCATATTTTAGTCCCTCAATTTATTATTTTTACAAATTAGCCCTAATTACTCAAATTCATCAAAAATTTAAATATAAAACATGTTAATCTATCACATATATTTTATTTTCCATCATCAAACAACAAAAATCACAAGCTTTCAACAATGGCAAAATACAAATCATCATCAAATTCAAAAATTGAGACATGGGCTTGATAGATAACATAGCAATGATCTCAAAAACGTAAAATTATAAAAAACCGAGCTAAATTACATACCTTAATTAAGCATGCATATGACCGAACCCTTAAACTCTTTTTTTCTTTTCTTTCTTACAACATTTGGCCATTTGAAAAGATGAATGCACGGCTTTACTTATTTTATGTTTTATTAAATTAACATTATTTAATATATTACAAAATTAACATTTGTTATAAAATATGAAACCAATATATATTATGACTAAAACCATCCATCACTACTTCATATGGTCTAATTACATCATAAAGACCCCATATTAAAAGAAGAAAGCAATTTGGTACTTTAATAATTAGTTAGCAACTTTTATAACTTAGGCGATTATGCCCTTTTATTAAATTGGGCATCCAAACAGTAAAATTTTCAAACTAGATTTTTACACACATAAATTCACACATAATAAACATAGAAAATAATTATTACATATTTTTCTAACTCGAATTTGTGGTCCCGAAACCACTGTTCCGAATATGGTCTAAATTGGGCTGTTACATTAAGTATGTATTTAATATAAATAAATATATGTATATTATACATACACTTGGAATTATACTTTCCATACATTTGTCACTTATGATTTATTTACTTATTTAGTCCCTTCACTTTTCTTTTAATCTATACTTAAACTTTCACCCTTTATCCAATTTAGTCCTTTCACCTAATTAGCCTTAATTTAAGCTAATTCACCTAACCAAAACCTAATTAATCACACAACTATCTTCGTAAATATTTTTAATAAATATTTACGAATCCGTTTCACGAAAATGGAGACCCAAAAATAAACTTTTTCGATACCCGTAAATTTTGGGTTATTACATTGTTTCTTTGTTCTTCTTTTCTGTAGTGGCTGGATGCATGGTAGTGTAACACCCCGAACCTGGCCCGGACGTTATGGCCGGATCCAGCGTGTCACATTAAAGTGTTTTATCGAAAACCTTGTTTTCATTGAAAACCCTTCTTTAAATAAAAACTATTCGTTCTTGTATGATAATAATTACATTGTAAAATCTCTCTTCAGTTGCGGAAGCTTTATTTAAAATAGATGATCTACAAAAACTTGTCATTTAAAAATTGAGTTGCGGAAACGTGGTATTTAAAAATAGTTATGGTTTAAGAAAACCATGTTCTACTTCTAATAAATATGAAGCATAAAAATAATAAGAAACCTAATTTGAAATAATAACCAAAGGAACGACCTTATTATAATCCGGACTGAAATAACTTAAAATACTAGAAATTACATGCTAAAGAAAACAAGTCCAAGTCGTCTTGCTAGCTAGCCACCTCGGAGTCCCTCCTACCGTCAAACCACCTACTGAGGATCACCTGAGAAAAATAAAAGAGGGGGTGAGTTTTCGAAAACTCAGTGTGTACAACCCTCGGCAAATAGAAAAGCATGCAATAGCAAGTCTTTTCAGGCCTAAGCCTAATTCAATATCAGAACAGGTGTAAGGCAATCAAATATGCATGGATCCCACCCATCCAACCGCTACACACCATCTTCATCCCCTGATACACACCATATGGGGATATAAATATCAACCCACCCATCCGATACACTCCAATGGTAGCCTGGTTGCAGTACTACCTAACATTGCAGCAAAGTTACTAATCATATATTGGGCTTAAAAAGCCATCGGTGGATCCACGGTTATCAAGCAACCATGCGATCCTCATATACTTCCTTCATTCCATAATTCCTAACCCATATGCAACATAAAGAGAATATCATATGAATGCAGCAGGTATACATGTAACATCCATAAATCTTACATTCAATACATAGGGGTGTTTAAGTCATTTTTGCCCTTAGGGGCTTTTCGATAATTTCTCTTTATTATGGGTTATTACTTACCTTGGCCCATTAACAAGTCCTCGTTGGTTAAAGTGAACAGATACCATGCACCAGGTAGGAATCCAAAGAAGAGGAGGTGGTCAATAAGACCGCTTAAGTACCAAGCTCTCCCTAGATCCAATCTTAGACATGCATCTACCCATTGCCACACCTTAACCTTATGGCTTGTCCACGGTCACAATTAATTAATTAATTAAGTTTTATGTCTGTTTAAGCAGTTATCAGATACTAGGCCCAAAACCCCTTACGAAGACCAAACGAGTCTACATATATGCATATGGCCCACTAGGCGTATTAGGCCCAAATCACATTCGTATGGCCCATTAGGCCCAAATCACATTCATAAGGCCTGTCAGGCCCAATCACATTCATAGTCATGCAATCATATGATTTTTCCATCACTTAGTAACAAATTGCCAATTTTGCCAATTATGGGCCTTACAGCCCATCGGGCCCATTTAGCCCATTCTGGCCCGGTTGGCCAATACACGGCCCAAGTCCACGGAATCACTCATGGGGCCTCTGGTAACCTATCAGTTAGCCCTTATGAGTGTTCGCGCACTCGCAAGTCTATTGTAGCCAAACCTCTGGCTTTTTGACATTTTGGCTTTTCGGTATTTCGGGATTTGCTGATCTATTGTGTGTGTGCAGTGTATGTACACACCTGATACTAAAACGTGCTGCGATCCTCTCAGCCACAAACCTTGAATGACAAGCCTTAACAGCCCTTTCTTGATCACCAATCACGAGTATTCTTTAAATCCAAAACCCCAAAATGCCTAAAGAGTAATTCGACACAGATCTAAAATCTGAGATTCGATACTAATCCCACAAGAATCGGCTGAAGTAGAGGGAGTAGCGGTGGCACAGAGGGTCTTCAGCCAAAGAGGTATTCGGCTTTTGAGATTTCTATGGTGAAAGGGGTTATTTGGCACAAATAAGAAGAAGAGAAGAAGGAATTGGCTAAAACCAAAGGTGAATCAAAAGAGAATTTGAGAAGAGAAAGAATAGAAAATCGGCAAGCAAGGAACAAGGAATTCAGCTTTTGAGCACTTAGAGAGAAAAGTGTTTCGGTAACACAAAAATGAGAAATTCAGCTAAAGGAAGAGAAGTAATTTTGGCAATACCCTAGAATCCCTAAAATTAGCACCTATATATACTATAGCTGAATTTACCTACCCTCAAATTCCCTATTCGGCTCCACTTCTCTACACCCCTCATCTCCTAACTTTTCTCCTTGATAACTCCTTAATCCCTTCCTTAAATTTCTCCTATGATCACTCCCTTCAGAGTTCACATCCAATGCCACTATTGGCCACTTATTAAGCAAAAATAAATCCTTTTTTTGAGCAAGAAGGGATTCGAACCCCAAACCTCCTTGCCATGCATGTGACGCCACCTCTAAGCCCCATATGTGACGCTACTTGCCACTCCAACACAAGGCTCCTTGTGTCCAATTCCTCCTTCATTTATTTAAAACCCAAACTACTTCCCATCAAGGTTCTTTTAAATTTAAACTATAATTTCCTTCACCCCAAAGTTCGAACTCAAAACTTAGCTGGGCCTATTATCACATAAATAACACATGACTAGGAATATTAGGTACACCTTTTATCAAAACTGAAAAACAAGAAAGTTCAGGATTTTTGGGGCGTTACAGGTAGTGTTCAACATAACGGCTTCAACTTCATCCTCTAGATCTGATAACAACTCTTTGGGAAAAGTAGAGAATACAGGCATGAGCTTGGTAAAGTTTTTTAGAAGAGATTTCTTGATGGCATTATCCCTCCTTCTAACTAGCCCTAAAATAAAGCCATTTCTTCTTGAGCTCTTCTGATATTAGTAACTTTCCTCAGTTGTTGCTTCTCCATCAAACGAAACTATTATTTTAACATCTCAAGAGCACCGAGCACTTGCTGCCAGAAATCATTGTAAGATGTGGATAGAGTTGTGATAAACCATAATATATACATATTTTTACCCCATGCCTGGCATATTTATGGATGATTTTTCCTTGGTTTCATTGAATTCGATGCTCCCAATCCTTTAAATTCATGTTTTATACTTAGGTGAGCATAGGAAGGCGAAAAGAGCAAGAAAAGGGCCAAAAAAGGACAAAATGAGCCTAATTTAGTGTTTCACACGGCCAAGGCACTTCTATACGGGTAAACCACACACCCGTGTGTGACACACGGGTAAACCTCACGCTTGTGGGTGACACATGGGTAAACCACACGCCTGTGTGTAATAGTCGTGTCGACTAAAAATCAATTAATAATTACACACGGTTTGAACACCTTCACACGGGCGTGGCACACGACCGTGTCCCTGTCGAAGCCAAGTCTAATTCCTCTCAAAAAAGGCTAATTTTGAGGGTTTGAAAGTATTCCAAAGTCTATATAAACACCTTAGAAGAGGATTAAAAGGAACACATGGAGTAGAAGGCAGAAAATACTCAAGGATAGCCATCGAAATCAGCTTGGAATTAGGATCTACTTCAAGAATGAAGATCTCCATTCAATTTCCTTAGAAGTACTTTGCATTTCTTTATGTTTTGTTGTTTTCCCAATTTTGAGATGTTTCCCATTATTATGAACTAAGATCCCTAAATACCTAAGGGGGATGAAACCTAAGACGAATCTTATTACTATTTGAGTTATATGATAAATACTTGCTCTTATTCTTAATTGTGAGTTTTAATCCTTGTTTTAATATTCTAGAATATTAATTCAGGTTTTGATGTGCTTATTCAGTGGAGCAAAAGTCGCTGTTTAAGAGTAGATTTTCCATAATTAAGTTGAGTTGCATGCAATCCTGGAGATAGGACGACATAAATCTACCGGATTAGAGTCAAATCTAATAAGGGAATCCATAGATCGAGTTAATATGATAATAGGGGTTTTAATTAGAAAGAGATTTCAATTAATCAACCTAGAGTCAGTTGTTTTTAGTCTCGAAAGGGATATTAACATAAATTAGGGATTTCTGCGGATTAAGTCAAGTAAATAAATCGTCTAATTCAAAAGTAATAAGTAAAGTCTAGGTGAATTCTTCCTTGGGTATTGTCTTTTCCATCGGTTTTCCAATAGTATTTTCCAACTTTTATCTCTATCGTAATCTTAGTTAATTAAATAATTAGTCTTAGTTTAAAAACCTCCTTAATTCTTAGGCTAGATAATAAAAATATAGTAATTACTAGTACTCTTAGTCCTTGTGGATACGATATTTTCGGTCTCACCATAACTATACTACTATTCGATAGGTGCGCTTGCCTTAGTTGAATTTTTTAGTTAGTTTAGCGACCATCAGGTTTTTGGCACCGTTGCTGCGGACTAAGATATTAGGAACATTTGATTTTTATTACTTTAGCCATTTTTACTTTTATTGCAATTTACTTTTTGTTTTTAGTTTAATTTTTCTTTTCTAATTTTTCTTTTGTTTGCT
Organism: Gossypium anomalum; assembly: GCA_025698475.1. Lineage (NCBI taxonomy): Eukaryota > Viridiplantae > Streptophyta > Magnoliopsida > Malvales > Malvaceae > Gossypium > Gossypium anomalum. The sequence goes on from CM046963.1 coordinate 51,942,116, forward strand.
TGTGGCAGGTGTCTCTATTTTATGACTAGGAGGCATCAGGACCTTTGCTTTTTGACAGTGAGATCGAGAGCACAGCTCACAAAAATTGAAGAAAAATAAGGCGAAGCCTACAATACATAGAGAAAGAACAAGAGGACGATATCCGTACTACAATCGAGGAGATGGCTGACAATTAGAATAATCCGCTACCTCCTGTGATTGCCGCAAATCCAATAAATCAGAATCCTGTTCCTCGTACTATGTATGATTATGCTAAACCTAATTTAACAGGAACTAAATTGAGTATAGTTAGACCTGCTGTTACTACAAATAATTTTTAACTGAAGCCTAACACGATTCAAATGATACAACAGTTTGTTCAGTTTGATGGTTTGCAGGACGAGGATCCAAACACTCATTTAGTGAACTTTCTAGAATTCTGTGATACCTTTAAAATTAATGGCATTTCTGACGATGCCATTCACCTTCTGTTATTTCCCTTTTTATTATGAAATAAGGCTAAACAGTGGTTGAACTCGTTACTACGAGGGTCAATCACTACTTGGGAACAAATGACCGAAAAATTTTTACTTAAATATTTTCTGCTGGCTAAAATGGCTAAATTGAGGACTGATATCTCTTCTTTTGTGCAGATGGATCTAGAAACTCTTTATGATGCATAGAAGAGATACAAGGACTTGTTGAGAATGTGCCCTCACCATGGGTTACCTCTATGGATACAGGTTTAGAATTTTTACAACGGTGTGAACCCCTCAACGAGGCAACTGATTGATGCAGCCACCGATGGAACTTTAAACAACAAAACACCTGAAGAGGCTAATGAATTTATTGAGGAGATGTCACTGAATAACTACCAGTGGCAAGTCATAAGAACGAAGCTGACAAAAGCAGCTGGTGTTTTCAACCTCGATGCGGTCACTATGCTATCTAACCAGGTCAAACTTCTAAATAAAAAAATTGATGGTTTGTATGGTTCTACTCAGGTACATCCAGTGATAATGTGTGGTTCAAATGGAGGAGGAGTGCACAACACAGATTATCCATCCTTCAACCTTGGCGCCGAGGAGGAACAAGTCCACTATATGGGTAACAATTCTAGACCTTAAAATAACCCACATAGTAACACTTATAATTTAGGTTAGAGGAACCATCCCAATTTCTTGTGGGGTCATCAAGGAAATCAAAGGCCACAACATTCTCTAGGTTTTCAACAACCACTTTACCAACAAGAGAAGAAACTGAACCTTGAAGAGATGCTTACAAAATTCATCTCGGTGTCAGAAACTCATTTTCAGAATACCAAAACAGCGCTTAAGAATCAGCAAGTGTCGATTCAAGGGCTCGAAACTCAAATAGGACAGCTTGCTAAGTTGATCTCTGAATGACCATAAGCTGGCCTACCAATTAACACTGAAACTAACCCAAGGGAGCAACTTCATGCCATTACTGTGCACAATGATGAAGGGTTAGTTGAAGATGAACCGAAACCGAGGCAAGATAATGTGGAAGATAAAGGTAAGGTTGATGTAAGCAATAATAAACAGAAACTGGTATGCAAAGAGTATAAACCTCGTGTGCCATACCCCAATGCAACAAGGAAAGACTACACGGACGACCAATTCGGTAAATTCCTTAAATTATTAAAAAAATACATATTAACTTACCGTTTATTAAAGATCTTTCGTAGATGCCAAATGCAGTGAAATTTTTAAAGGAACTCTTGGCTAATAAACAAAAGTTAGATGATGAGTCGCATGTGGAATTGAACGTAGTTTGCTCAGCCATTCTACAGAATAAGCTACCCAACAAGTTGAAAGATCTAGGGAGTTTTATGATTCCTTGCTTAATTAGTAGTTTGAATGTTAACAATGCTTTGGCTGATTGAAGGGCAAGCATTAATGTTATGCCTTATAAAATGTCCAAACAGCTAGGTCTTGGGAAACCCAAACAAACTAGGATAAGCATTCAATTAATAGATAAAACCATTAGATTTTCTAGGGATATTGTTGAAGATGTGCTCGTAAAAATTGATAAATTCATATTCCCAATTGATTTTGTTATTCTAGACATGGAAGAAGATAGTGATGTCCCTTTAATTTTAGGACGCCCCTTTTTAACAACTGCTAGAACTATCATTGATGTTGGTACAGGTGAACTTACACTCCGTGTAGGAGAAGATACGATCACGCTCCAAGCTCATGATTCGGTCAAGACAGCAAGTCATGAAGATGATGCTATAAAACCTATTAATGAGACTAATCATATGGTTCAACTTTATTTGCAGGAAACACTTCGAAAAAGCATAAACAAGCCACGTTCTATTACCAACAATGGAATCATCCATGATGAACTAACATTACAAGTCGAGGAACTAGATGAATGGCGAACATCAGTTAAGGAGAAACTGAGGATACACGATGAACCAAGGTAGTGTCATGATGAACTTAAAGTTGAATCGAATCAACTTAAGGTTGGAGATAAAGTACTGTTAGATGAAGCAGACTCTCGTGTTGCCATTTCTGAACCTAATGGAGCAATCCTTTTTTCGGTACTTAACGCTTTCCTATATAGTACAGTCAAGGTAACTCATTCCAAATTTGGCACTTTTAAGGTAAATAGTACTCATCTAAAACCTTATTTTGATAAGATTGATAGCAGGAATGAGGAGTTTCAACTCCTTGAGCCACCATGATTATGCGAATAAGAGGTAAGTTGAGCTTAGACTCTAAATAAGCGCTTCTCGAGAGGCAACTCGAGCACTAACACCACTAACTAATTAATTTTAGCTATTTTTCGTATTTTAATGCAGGTACAATGATCCACACGGCCCGGACACACAGGCGTGTCCTAGGCTGTGTAGAAACAGGGCTAAAACTCCCCAAGTATCGAGCCACACAGCCATAAACTCAATCCACACGGCCATGCAACATAGCCGTGTTAAGTACACGGCCAGTACACATGGGCGTGTCTCAGGCCGTGTGAAAACTGAAGCTGAATTTTTAAATTTTAAATAAGTCAGGGAGCTACACGGGCAAGGCACATAACCGTGTGTTCAGACACATGGGCGTGTGGGATACCACACGACCGTGGGAGAAGTGAACAACGAAGCACACGGCCTATACACACGGTCGTGTCCTAGGTCATGTGACGGATGGTCATTAAATTCTAGCGACGTACACGGGTAATATTCGAGCCACACGGGCGTGTGACACGGCCATGTGGCCCAACATGGGCCTTACACGATCGTGTCCCTTTTAAAACCCCCAAACCTAACTTTATTTTTGTCTTCTTCTTCTCAAATCTTCCCCCGAAGCCCTAGCCGCCACAGCCCTCTCGCTGTCCGTCCCCTATTCCGGCCACTATCACCACCGGTCGACCCCCATTCTCCCCTTCCCTTCTCTTTTTCTTTCTTTTTTCCTCATCCTTTGTCCCCTTCCTCTCCTTTTCTTTTCTTTCCTTTCCTCTTCTTCCTCTACCCCCGAACTTTCACCCCCTCACACGCGCACACCAGCTTCGTGCACCGCCGTCCGCACCTCCGACCACTGCCCGTGGTTTCCTCTTTTACCCTCACCTCTATTTTATTTTAGTTTACTTATTTATTTCTTTATTTCTTTATTTATTTGTTATTTCTTAATTGTTAGTCCATTTTAATTTTAGAAAATTTTTCTTTATTTATGTATTTTTAGTAATCTTCATTATTATTGCTGTTATTATTCATTATATTTATTATTATTATGATTATTATTTTTGTTACTTTGTTTGTTTTGTTTTCTGACTCTTCCATTTTTTGTTATTTGTTTTAGCCTATTTTATTATTTTTAGTATTTATATTCTCCTATATTTGCATCCATCTGTTTCTGTTTAGTTAGATGTTTTTCATGAGTTTTTTTAATTCCTTAATGCTATTGCTATGTCCCTATTATTCTAGTCTTGCTTTAATTAGTGTTAGGGTATATTCTTTTTAGGACTATAGTTTTATTTTTACTTAGATTCTATTTTTCCTTTGACTTGTGGTTAAATATTTGGTGCTATTTGGCTTCTATTATTTACAGGAATATAATGAAAAACACACGGGGTAAGTCAAAAGTGGCCGTCCCCGCTTAGAAAAAGCGGAAGGGTCCTGGTACAACTTCTTCAAACACCTCAACCGACACTCGTCACCCTCTGCTTCGATTCTTGTGAGGCCCACAAGACGATTTGTTTCAACTTCTTCGAGTACGACCATTAAGGGTGGGCCGTTGTATTGATTGGGCCACTTTGGAGCATATCCAACTTGCTCACCTTGTTCGATTTCATCTCACCACTACCCCTTGGGATAGGTTCTTTGCGATTATCAAGCCCACCTATTCAAAGCTTACCTTGGAGTTTTGCACTACTTTCCATCTACAGTATGTGATGAATACCCATGACGAGGCCGGTACTATAATCTTTAGATTGGGTGGACTCGTATGACACATGAGTGTACCAGAGTTTGGAGCTACTTTGGGCCTCTATACAGAGGAGTTTATGGTTTCTGAGAATTTTTTACGTCTTCACCGTCATATACACTACTCGCTCTCCTGCTGTTGGACCGACCTTATGGCGAGTAGATGCAAGTCGCTCAAAGGCGACTTCTCTTCCTCCAGCACTACGCTACATCCATGCTATCTTGGCTCATACCTTGACTAGGAGGAGAGAAAGCACTAGCGTCGTTAGCACCACCGATGCTTACTTCTTATGGAGTATGGCGACTGGTCATGTATTTGATTTAGCATATTTTATCGCCCTCACTTTTCGCCACCAGACAGACCGCCATAGGAGGGATCCCATCTGTCTTGGTCCCTGCGTGACTCGTCTCGCTCGTCATTTCAGCCTTTTCGACACTTCAGAGATTTCATTGACACTCACACTAGTAGGCCGGATGTCTCTTCAGGGAATTCCTAGTATGATTCACATGAGAATTATAGAGCGACGCCGTGGATTCGACCCCCCTCAGTACAGACTTGTTCACTCTGATGACTAGGATGAGCCAAACGACATTGCTGATGATGTAACGCCCCAATTTTCGGGAATTCTAAAAATGTTGGCAAAATTTAATATTCTGTGTTTTGTCTGCTTGGCGTTTAGTGGGCCTCTAGAAGGCCCAAGCTTAAGTTAAAACTCGATAGTTTTGATTAATTTTAATTCCATAAGAAAAAGGGGTTCTGGTTAACTGGGCTTTTAAGTATTATTTGTGTAAAATGGATCACAAGGAAGCAAGTGGTAAAGTGGCATGTGACGCCACTGAGAAGGTTTTAAAAGTGGCGTGTGGATGCTAGGGAGGACCCAGGTTCAAGTCACAATGACAGCAAAATAAGGGATTAATTTTTATGAATAGAAAAGGTAAGTAATGGAACTGAAGTGAAAGACCGTTAGGAAGAGTTAGAGTTGCTCAGGAGATTGAGTAAGGAGGGGATAAGGGAGAGAATTTAGGAGCTGATTAGGGAGAGCTGTGTTGGCCGAATAATGGACTCTTGAGGAGCAAGAGTTGGTCGGCCAAGGGGAGCTTTAGGGAGGCAAAATTCGGCTAGGGTTAAGGTCAGTATAAATTCGGCATTAAGGGGAAATTGTGCCATTTGCTGACCATTCCCCTCTTCATTCTTCTCCCCTCTCTTCATCAACCTTTTTCTTATTCTCATTTTTCCTTCATAGCTGAACCCTTCTAACCTCTTGTTCATCTCCATCCTTCCCTTCAGACGTTTCAAAACCTTCATAGCCTTTGGCCATAAAAAGCCGAAATCCCGAAAGCTACACTTTCTTCTGTGTCGATTTCTCCTAGCAAAATTCTCTTATTTTGCTTATCATCTTTGGACGATTCTTTTCTCCTTTAAACCTCAAGTTTTTGTCGACAAGACCATAGTAAAACCCTATTAATTCATCTTTTTCTACACAGTTGCAAAAAAGCCGAAAACCCCACTTTCATAGGGACTTAGTCGAATATTGAAACATTGAAGACTTGACTTTGGTGATCGTTTGAGGGTAGAGCGGCATCAGATTTAAGTAGGCATCAATTGGAAACATTGATCGAAGGAATTGGTGGTAAGTAGTTTCAAAACTTAGTCTTCTTTCGTATTTTAGGAAAAGCCAAAATCCCTAAATGTTAGGGAGGCTGTCGATTTAGACTTGTAGCCGTAAAGGGTTGTGATAATCGTTCTGTTTTGATAATTGTGTGATTTAGAGACAGCTGATCAAGGGCTTGGACAAGTGGAATGAACGGATCTTTGGATTTAAAACATAGTTCGGCAACAAGGTAAGAGCAATAAGGTTCTAAGCATGTTTGGCCGAATATGGTAAGGGGCTATATACTCAGTGATTAATTCGATATCTAGAGTAATGTGTTAGTAATTTAATTGTAGACATTTCGTACGTGGATCTCGACAATGAATCGTCATAAAACAGGTGTGTAACTGACACCCTCCTATAGACTAGATCGGCAGAAGCTGAAAAGCTGAAATACCGAAAAACTAATATTTTGGGAACTTATGAGTGTGCGAATGCTCGTAAGATAAGTGGGTTAATAATTCTGGTAATCCGTGGTGATAAGACTGCAAAGTGCACTATTCCGTGCGTTTCGACATTTTTGGGCTTAGTGGGCATAAATCGGGAAAATGGGCCAATGGGCCCAATTCGGTAAGTACGCGCGGTAGGTGTTTTTGATAGTACGTAATGGTAGAATATGCATGAAACCTCTAAGACAGTTAATTTACTAGAATACCCCTATGTATGAAAATTACCGTTATACCCTAGGTGTAAAATGACCATTATACCCCTAGTGTTAATTTTGTCTGAAAAGTATGATGATTTAAATCTGTATGATGTATAACATGAATGAATATCTGTTTCATGGGGACATGGTTATATTATGGAGGAAGCGTCCTGGTGGCTATGCCACAAATTATCTATTCTGGTGGCTCTGCCACATATATATATATATATATCTATTCTGGTGGCTCAGCCACAATTATCTGTTTCTGGTGACTCGGTCACGTTATCGCTCAGCGACCATGCTTTGCATATTTCTGTGGCGTGTAGCGGTTGGATGGGTCGAGTAGTCTCCCTACATGGTGAAAGGATGGTAAGGGGGTGTACATGGTTGGATATGGGTTGGTTTTTTGCATCAGCATGTAATAATTGTTCTGAACTGTTATGGGCCTATGGGCTTTGTTCCGATATCTGTTCTGGGCTAAGGCCAACTTATTCTGCTTCTGTGGTTTGAACTGGTTTAGGCTATGGTTGGGTTAAATTACACACTGAGTTTCCCAAAACTTACCCCTTTATTTTTCATCCATGCAGGTGATCCCCAACCATAGTAGACTTGGAGCTGTGAGGGATTCGGAGTGGCCACATGTTTCTACAAACTTGGTTTCTTTCTGGTGAACTGGACGTCCTTTTATTTTCATTTACGGTTTGGGTTTTTAAGTGTAATAAGGCCGCTTAATTATTTTTATGGTTTTGTTTTATTTTTATTATTTTATTTTATTATGATAAAAATGAACTATGATAACTATTGAAATGGATTAGCTCTAGGACGCGTTTTCAAAAACATTAAGTGATTTCAAAATAACACGATTACAAGTAAGGCTTCCGCTAAGCAAACGTTTTCAAACTTAATCATTTTCTTAAGATGGACATAACCAAATGGTTTTCTCACAATTATACAAGATGTTAGAGTGTGGCGATGGCGGTGTGCATGTCTAGGATTAGATCCGAAGGGAGCTTGGTACTTAAGCAGTCCGATGGACTCACCTCCTCTATTTTGGTTTCCTACCTGGTGCACAGCTTCCATTCACTTTAATGGAATCTTTAAAACACCAACTACGTTTTCCAAATTAAGTAACAAGGGATGTTTTGAACGCTTTGATGTGGCGCGTTGGATCCGGTCGTATCGTCTAGGCCGGGTTTAGGGTGTTACAGATGATGTCCCTCCCCCTTACGAGGACCCACACCCACCACCACCACCGAGTCACCAACCTCTTGCTGCTACTTTAACTGATATATTCAAGTGAATCACTCGCTTCGAGCAACAATTTTTTGAGCAGTTCGACAGCATCGATGCCACTCTTTGATAGATTTGCCACCACCTTCACATTTCTCCTTCTGCACCGTCGACCCACGAAGCATCCGATGATGATGACCTTTAGGTCCTTTTATCTTATTATTATTACTACTTTTTTAATTTTAATTTTAATTCTATTTTTCTTTTATTTATTTTTGAAGACTTATTTTTTATATTTTGAAGTATATTTATCTTTATGGTTATTATCGAGTAACCCATTAATTCTCTTCCACAGTTGTGTTTATTTTCTTACTAGTAACTCAGAATTATGCCTTTCATTAGCCTTATCTACAATTCTAGCTTTCGCTATTCCAAGGATTTCATCCAAAAATTTAGGACAGTTTTACTTCTCTCCCCCTCTTAGGATATTATGCTTATATTGTTATTATCTATCTTTGTACATTGAGGAAAATGTACATCTTAAGTGTAGGGAGGTTATTTATATGATTATTAGAAAATCCCTGAATTATATCTTGTTCTGATTGATGTATGATTTTTATTAATATGTTTTGGATTAAAACATAGGTAATTGTGCATTGATTATTTAAACTTTAGGACAATAGAGAATCAAGCATGATAAGTTGACTTTTGAGAATTAAAATTGCTAGGTTATTTCCCTGAATTGAGGTATTATCTTGAAGTTTCAAATTTACAGGATTGACATCAAATACCCATAATTTTTGTGAGATTTTGAGCCTTTAGAGCATACATTTTTTTCTTGCTTACTTTATTATTGGTTATGAGTGTGTCAATATTGAATTGTTATTCTAGAACTTGCTTCGATTATACATGTCGAGACCACACCTTTGATTTGATATACTAAGATGATAAAGTCACTTAGGTTTTAGCCCACTTACTCTCTGAAAAGCCTACCCACATATTTGACCCTTAGTAAACCCCTTTGAGCCGTAACCATTGTTTCTTGATTTTTTTTCTTAATGTTAACTCATAACTTAACCCTTTTTGATTCATTAAGAATTTTTTCCTTTTTTTATTGACTCCTTTTTTATCGAGATTTGATTTAATTAGTTACCTAACTATTTCCGTTCGTCTCAGTTGTTGAATTATTCCTTATTATGTTTTCTCCATTATTGTACTTGCTTATAATTGTTATAAAGAGCTTAGATAAGTTAAAGTTATTATATTGAGAAAAAGCTTACATCATTAGTTTTGGATAATTCGAATTTTGGCACTTGTTTGTAATTCAGTAATTAGCTTTATTATTCTAAGTTTGGTAACTTATTAAATTAATCTTGATTCTAACCCTCTTTTCAGCCTTAATCCACACCTTTAACTCAAGCCCCATTACAACCTTATTAAAGACCTTTTGATTTGTGTATCATCCCATTTATAGTGGTGGAGATTTAATTTTCATGCAAGCTTATGGAAATAACTATTCATGTTTGACTATTGAGTGCTTAATTATTGAACCTTAAACACTTTGAGTGATTTGAGTGAATTTTTAGTGAGGATGCCAACTCTTGTCAATTTGGAATTAAAGGTAATTATTTAGATAAGGGGAGATACCTACGATTTTTATGATTAAAATGCTTAACTTGAATTGTTTGAAACTTTGATGTTCTTTTAGTTGAATTCTCAATGTATGATTATTTATGGATTATTTCGAAACATTATTGATGAGAATTATAAGTTGAGAAGAATTTATTTTAATTGTGAGTTGAGGATTTTGCTTGAGGACAAGCAAATGCTTAAGTGTGGGGATATTTGATAAACCATAATATATACATATTTTTACCCCATGACTGGCATATTTATGGATGATTTTTCTTGGTTTCATTGAATTGATGCTCCTAATCCTTTAAATTCATGTTTTATACTTAGGTGAGCATAGGAAGGTGAAAAGAGCAAGAAAGAGGCTAAAAAAGGGCAAAATGGGCCTAATTCAGTGTTTCACAAGGCCACGGCTCTTCCACATGGGTAAACCACATGCCCATGTGTGACACAAGGGTAAACCACACGTCTGTGTGTAATGGCCATGTCGACTAAAAACCAACTCAGAATTACACATGATTTGAGCACCTTCACACGGGCATAGCACACGGCCGTGTCCCTGTCGAAGCCAAGTCTAATTCTACTCAGAAAAGGCTATTTTTGAGGGTTTGGAAGCATTCTAAAGTTTATATAAACACCTTAGAAGAGGACTAAAAGGAATACGTGGAGTAGAAGGCAGAAAATACTCAAGGACAGCCATCAGAATTAGCTTGGAAGCAGGATCTACTTCAAGACTGAAAATCTCTATTCAATTTCCTTAGAAGTTCTTTGGGTTTCTTTATGTTTTGTTGTTTTCCCAATTTTGAGATGTTTCCCATTATTATGAACTAAACTCCCTGAATACCTAAGGGGGATGAAACCTAAGATGAATCTTATTACTATTTGAGTTATATGATAAATACTTGCTCTTATTCTTAATTGTGAGTTTTAATCCTTGTTTTAATATTCCAAGATATTAATTCAGGTTTTGATGTGCTTATTTAGTGCAGCAAAAGTCCCTATTTAAGAGTATATCTTCCATAATTAAGCGGAGTTGCATGCAATCCTAGAGATAGGAAGACATAAATCTGTCAGATTAGAGTCAAATCTAATAAGGGAATCCGTAGATCGAGTTAATGCGATAATAGGGGTTTTAATTAGAAAGAGATTTCAATTAATCAACCTAGAGTCTGTTGTTTTTAGTCTCGAAAAGGATATTATTAAAAATTAGGAATTTTTACGGATTAAGTCAAGTGAATAAATCGTCTAATTCAAAAGAAATAAGTGAAGTCTAGGTGAATTCTTCCTTGGGTATTATCTTCTCCATCGGTTTTCCAATAGTATTTTCCAACTTTTATCTCTTTCGTAATCTTAGTTAATTAAATAATTAGTCTTAGTTTAAAAACCTCATTTAATTTTTAGGCTAGATAATAAAAAGATAGTAATTACTAGTACTCTTAGTCCTTGTGGATACGATATTTCCGGTCTCACCATAACTATACTACTATTTTGCCTTAGTCAAATTTTTTAGTTAGTTTAGTGACCATCAAGTGGCATGGGTACCAGTAGGTGGAAAAGTGGTTGATGTAGAGCCAGGATGCCGTGACACTTCTTCCCTTGAAAATCTCATGGCAATCTGTTTGATGATGGCTCCTTTGTTAGGGGTTTTGTCCTCATTTTCTTGGATAGGGACATTGTCTCGTTGAGAAAGTGCAGTAATGAGAGATGGAAAATTCAGGGTACCTGCATTCTTTTCTGCACAACGATAAACTTTTTTAAAAATAATTTTTCCAATATTTATCTTTCTTTTAGTCATAATAAAGTGCAGTAACAACATGTGTTCCTTTTAATTAGTAAAGTTATGAGTGGAAGGGTTAAGGTGAGATTTAAGAAAATGGTACCATACCCTACAATGAGGCTTCAAAGAAACACGGTTGATGGTGTAGCAGTCATTTCAAGAAACTGTCCATTTGGTTCCTTCCACACATAAATCCTCAAGAACTTGATTGAGTCATTTTATTGTTATTGTCTTGAAAAATTGAGAATGTTCATCAGGGCCTTCAAGTAAACCATATTGTAGGTTGATGGAGTATTTGTCGAATAACACCAAAGCACCGTGTACATAGATGAAAGCATTAGCTAGAGAGGTTAAATGGGCATAAAATTCCTTTACAATTGTTGTGAGAACATCGTCAAGATGAAGGCAAAATAGTTACCATCCATATTTCTCTGCCACGAAAGAGATTGCTTCAGTGTATCCCATAAAGGCCGTGTATTGAAAAGAAAAACCTTTTTCCATAAAAAGGGTCACTTTGATGTGTTCGTGTTGTATTTTTCTTCAGCGGGTTTGTTGAAAAATGTTCTTGGATGCATAAAGGTTGATGAACATGGCATACCTCGAGCCATTTGAGAAGAAATAGTAACCGTAAAAAGAAAAAGTTAAGACCTTTATAGTTATGGAGGATAAACTGAAAATGGTAAAAAAGAAAAAATTGAAAATAACTTGGAGAAAGAAAATGAATCGACTTAGGTAAAAATGAGATAGAATATAATAGTGATGTGGGGGATAAGATTAGCCTTAAATTATGGTCTGACACAGTAAGGTAAAAATTAGGCGGGAAAAGAAAAAAAAAATATAAAAATTAAGCTAAAAATTCGCAAGTATGCTAAGTAGGCTAACTATTAAAAAGCCTAGGCCAAAATCCACCTGCAACAAAAGAAAGAAATAAAAATTAATTAAACTGATAAAAGAAAGAAATCAAAAGCAGATTAATTGAATAAAAGCAGACAAAATAAAACACTACATAGTTTGAAAAGCAATGGAATCTTTATCATGAAGTATGGGAGCTCCCCAATAATGTTTCAAACATTGGCCATTGACTTTGAAATTAAAGCCAGTCTCGCCATCTTTGACTTCTACAACTTCATGAGGGTAAACATGCACTATCTCGAATGGGCCAAACCAACGAGACTTCAATTTGCCAGGAAACAATTTTAGCCTAGAATTGAACAACAACACTTGTTGTCTAGGTTCAAATTGTCGTGACAAAATCTTCTTATCATGCCATCTCTTTGTCTTTTCTTTGTACAGTTTGACATTCTCATAAGCTTGAGCTCTAAATTCCTCCATCTCATTCAGCTCCAATAGTTGATTAATGCTAGCATTAATCCAATCCATGTTCATTTTCTTAATTGCCCAAAATGCTTTATGTTCAAGTTCAACAGGCAAATGTCAAGGCTTCCCATAGACGAGCTTGAAAGGTTACGATGTTGCTCTAGCGAGCCGGTAGATATCATTCCATGATGCTGCCTAACTCCCCTGAATTCCAATTTCAAACCACTCATTCTTCCAATACGCTAATTATTTCTATCTCCATCTACCCTTTAAAGGTGAATTCCTTTATACTTCATGTTAGAGTATATCCAAAGACCAATAATGAGATGATTGTAATCATACACTTTTTTTACCTTGTTTGTTAATATAAGACATTTCCATTGTTATCTCTGTAACACCCCTTACCCGTATCTGACGCCGGGACAGGGTACAAGGCACTACCTATCTCAACACATGTAAACATACATTTTAAAATTATGAAATTTCGTTCCAATTTAAAACTTTTCACAATTCACCTTAATGTCCCTACTATGGGCCTCCGAGGCCCCAAATACACTTTGAAATTGATTCGGGACTAATCTGTGCACTTTAGAAAACTTTTAAAAGTTTCAAGGCAACTAGGGGCACACGCCCGTATGGATGAATGACATGCATGTATGTCCTCTTGACATGGCCGTGTTGAAGGCCCATGTAGCTTACACTGCCTGAACATATCGAGACACGCCCGTGTCCCTACCCCGTGTGGAATTATTTCTCAATTCGAACCTACAGGGGTTTTTACACAGTCTGTCACACACCTGTGTCTCAGCCCGTGTACTAAAACCTTGACATTCTGTTTCTGACGTCATCAACCATTTAGGGGTACATGGCCAAGGCACATGCCCGTGTGCTAGGCCATGTGGCAAACTTAATTTCACATTTATGGTGCAAACTTTACACGGCCTGGGCACATGCCCATGTACTATGGCCGTGTCCTCCACACGGTTGAGACACACGGCCGTGTCTCTACCCGTGTTGTCACTACTGGGCATTTTGTTTTGCAAAACTTTAGGTGCAGGGACACACGACCTAGACACATACCCGTGTGGACAAAAACAAGGCTATCTACCAAGCCTCTTTGTCACCCTTACTAGCACCAACTACACAACATCAAACATCTCTAATTCCAAGCATAAACACACATAACCAAACCATCCACATCCATGAAAAATCCTCATTAAATGTATTTAGCAATAATAAATATTAGCCATTTTTCATGGCCTTATACAAAATGAATCAACCTTCATGACAAGCCAACGTTTTTGACCAAAACATTTTGACACTAACAAAAGAGACCAAGTTCCTATACATGCCATACTCAAAATGTTAAGTCTAACTATACCAAGTGCTTTAGTTGATAGTGTGATCGATGGCTCTGACGTCCCTTAGATCCCTGAACTAGCTCGGTGACTCTATAAGAAAATGGAAAAGAGAGGGACTAAGCATAAAACTTAGTAAGTTGCATATAAATAAGTAACAACATCAACCATGCAAATTTAAACACATAGCATATTATAAACCAACACAACATTCTTGATTTAACAAAGGTAGATTTCATTACATACTTATACATCACAAGTATAATCCAAAAATTATAAGATCATCCCGAAATTATTCTTATAGATAGAACTTACTCATGTCATCCTTACCAATAAGGCATCATAACTAGACTTATATCTCATGAGTTTTGAATAAGAACCTATACCACTCACAACATGATTATATCATTCCATATCTTTATCATAAGCTTTAAAATAACCCGTGAAACCATTTGGAATACTAAAGGATATCCGATAAGCCTCACATAAGAGGGTAAATGTAACACCCCCGTACCCGAGACCATCGTCGGAGTCGAGCACGAGGTGTTACTAACCTTAATTCATTACTTAAACCGCTCAAACGATTTATTTTTTTTAAATTTTCAGTCAAGCTAGCAATCTGCGTCACAGTCGCTTAAAAATTCATATCACGAGTTCTGAAACTCAAAATCCAATTGCGTAAATTTTACCTGAACCTAAACACATATATCTATTTACTAATTTTTTTCTATAATTTTTGGTCAAGCCAATTAGTACAGTTTATTAGTTAAATTCTCCCCTATTTTAGGGTTTGACTGCTCTGACCTCTGTGTATTACGAATCAGATATCTCTCTGTACAGAATTTCAATGTATATGAAGTTTATTTCTATTAAAATTAGACTTAATAAGAAATATTTACATATAAAGCATGACATCTAATTATTTGTTTACAATTTATTATGAATTTTTAAAGTCAGAACAGGGGATCCAGAAATCACTCTGGCCCTGTTTCACAAAAATTCAAATATCTCATAAAATATAACTCATATACCTGTTTTGTTCAATCCATATGAAAATAGACTCATTAATCTTAAATTTAATAACTTACTCATCATTTAATTCCATTTCTACTATTTTTAGTGATTTTTCAAATTTACATCACTGCTGCTGCCAGATTATGTTTTATGGCAAATTTCACTTTACTAGGGATTTTCATGGACTAAATATCATTTTAAACATACATAACATCAAATATGACTTAGATTGGCCATTCCAATGGCTAATCATTTACAAACCCTTTTCTTGCCAAACCATAGCCATATCATAAGATCATTTACACAAAGTGAGTATTTTGCCATACATGCCACATTCAAAACACACAAGCCATTTTACTAATTTAGGCCTTCGGATAGTGTGAACGAGTCTTCGACCTATCCCGATTCTCAAGCCTGCTTGTCAAAACTACAATGAAAGAAAAGGAGGGAGTAAGCACAAATGCTTAGCAAGTTCACATGCAAATAGCAAGTAACATAATCACACAATCCCACAAAAACATTATTTGCATAAACAACACCAAGACATTCATGTTTCATTTGTATTTAATATCTTTCTACGATTTCATCATACCAAGTTCTCAACCCAAGGGTTTAAGCACATACTGTCAAATTTTCTCATTTACCACACTTACCAACATGTCACCTTCATTTTAGGCCTTCTGTTTATTCATTTAAGATTCACCCGTTGAATACATCGGAATATAATTCGAATACGCGGATCTCATGAACATAAGAGCCATACCCGCAGCTAGACAAACTCAATAGCCTGCGAAACTTATGTAGCCAAGCTACCATGTAACCCGCCCATAAGTGAACTCGGACTCAACTCAACGAGCTCGGGCGTTCGCATCAATAAGTGAACTCGGACTCAACTCAACGAGCTCGGATGCCTAGTTATATCTCACGAACTCGGACTCAACTCAACGAGTTCGGAACTCAACCATCCTAGTGACATGTCACTCATATTCTAATCTATTCCCAAGGTTCAAACGGGCTTTTTCCTCAATCACACATCTTTGCCGTCTTCTACGGAATATCGAAACCGATACTCGGTAACAATTCATATTTAACAAGTAATAAACATAATTTGCATATTACTCAACAATAACCACAAAGCATAATATTTCATAATAATAATCATCATATCATATAAACATTATTAAGTTAATTAAAATGACAATTATGTTACTACATTTACACATGAACTTACCTCGATACAAAATTACTAGCAATCGAGCCTATTCTTCGTAAACTTTGTTTTTCCCTTGATCGCGACTTGAATCTCATTTCTCTTGATCTATAATGCCAAATTAATCTTATTTAATACATACATTCATCAAAACAGCATTTAATACAAACTTTGGTAAAATTACATTTTTGCCCCTAAGCTTTGCATAATTACACTTTTACCCCTAGGCTCGGAAATTAAACTTCATCCCTTATTCTTATGTTTTATGACATGGTGATCATTTTTACCTTCTATGATAACATCAAATTCACACTCTAACATGTACTTATGACTATTAGGTATTTTTACCGATTAAGCCCTTTTACTAGTTTTCGCTTAAAACCAAGTAGTACAAGTTGTCTAACATAATTTAAAACCTCATTTTCTATCATAAAACACCAAAATACACAAATTTCACCTATGGGTATTTTTCCAAATATGAACCCTAGGTTGAATTATCGCTAGCATAAGCTTAATCGAGCTACCGGGATTCTAAAAACGTAAAGAACATTAAAAACGGGGCTTGGAATCACTTACTATGGAGCTTGGAAGCTTGAAACAAACCCTAGCTATGGAGAACCCTTGAAATTTCGGCCTAATGAAGAAGATGGACAAAAATTGGCTTTTAATTTTGTTTTTAATTCATTTTAATAACTAAATGACCAAAATGCCCTTACTACTAAACTTTCCAAAAATTCCATCCATGTCCAATTTTTGTCCATAGACTTAGAAATTGGTCAAATTGCTATTGAAAACCTCCTCATTAATATTCCAAAACAATTTCATACTAAAAACTCCTAGAATGCAAGTTTTACAAATTATTCGATTTAGTCCCTAATTTCAATCTAAGCACTTTAGGCATAGGATTTCATCACGAAATTTTCACACAATCATGCAATCATATCATAAACATCAAAATAATTATGAAATAATTATCTATATCTCAGATTTGTGGTCACGAAACCACTATTCCGATTAGGCCCTAATTCGGGATATTACAACTCTCCCCCCTTTAAGGATTTTCGTCCTCAAAAATCTTACCGGTAAACAGGTGTGGGTATTGGTTTCTCATAGTTTCTTCAGGTTCCCATGTAGTCTCTTCTACCCTGTGCTTTTGCCACAATACTTTCACGAGAGCGACACTTTTATTTCTTAGTTGTTTAACTTCTCGAGCTAAAATCTTAATCGGTTCTTCTTCGTAAGTCATATCCGGTCGTAGTTCAATTTCTGTCGGTGAAATTATATGTGAAGGATCTGAACGATATTGATGTAACATAGATACGTGGAACACATCATGAATCTTCTCTAATTCAGGTGGTAATGCTCGCCGATATGCTACCGGCCTACCTTTTTCAATTATTTCATATGGTCCAATAAAACGCGGACTTAACTTGCCCTTCTGTCCAAATCTAAGGACTTTCTTCCATGGAGACACTTTCAAAAATACCTTATCACCAACTTGAAATTCGATTTCCCTTCGTTTCAAATCCGCATAAGATTTCTGTCTATCTGAAGCAGCTTTCAAACAATCTCGAATCACTTTCACCTTTTCTTCGGTTTCTTTTATTAGATCAACTCCATAAATCTGATTTTCCTTGAGTTCAGTCCAATACAATAGCGTCCGACATTTACGACCATACAATGCTTCATAAGGTGCCATCTTCAAACTCGTCTGATAACTATTATTATAAGCAAATTCTACCAACGGTAAGTACCTTTCCCAACTACCTTGAAATTCTAATACGCAACATCTGAGCATGTCTTCAAGAATCTGAATTACTCTCTCTGATTGTCCATCAGTTTGTGGATGAAAGGCAGTGCTGAAATTTAACTTTGTACGTAATGCCTCTTGCAACTTTTGCCAAAATCGTGAAGTAAATCTCGGATCTCTATCTGAAATGATTGACAAAGGTATTCCATGAAGTCTAACAATCTCACGGATATACAATTCAGCCAACATATTAAGAGAATAATCCGTACGTACCAGAATAAAATGAGCCGATTTAGTCAGTCTGTCAACTATTACCCAGATGACATTTTTCTTCCCCGGAGTTAACAGCAACCCTAATATAAAATCCATAGTAATCCGATCCCATTTCCATTCAGGAACCATGATAGGTTGGAGTAATCCCGAAGGTACTTGGTGTTCAGCTTTCACTTGTTGACAAACTAAGCACTTTGATACAAACTCGGAAATATCTCTTTTCATTCCACTCCACCAATACATTTTCTTCAAGTCATTATACATTTTCATACTGCCTGGATGAACCGCCAAACAACCATTATGTGCTTCATGCAAAATTTTTTGAATCAACTCATCATTTTTCGGTACACAAATCTGATTTTTAAACATCAAGCAACCATCAGAACTGATTCTGAGATCTGATCCCGTATCAGCTTCACACTGCTTTCTCTTGGTTTGCAAATCTTGGTCATTTTTCTGAGCTTCACAAATCTCTTATAAAAACATCGATCTTGCTCTTAACTCTGCTAGAATCGAACCATTATCTGATACCTTTAACCGAGTGTTCATAGCTCTCAGAGCACACAGTAACTTTCTGCTCAAAGCATCAACAACCACATTCGCTTTTCCCGGATGGTAGTGAATAACAAGCTCGTAATCTTTCAATAACTCCAACCATCTTCGCTGTTTCAAATTCAAATCTTTTTGTGACATCAAGTACTTAAGACTTTTGTGGTTGGTATATACTCGGCATTTTTCACCATACAAATAATGTCGCCAAATTTTCAAAGCAAACACTATAGCAGCCAATTCCAAATCATGAGTCGGATAATTTCTTTCGTGAGATTTTAACTGCCTCAAAGCATAAGCCACCACTTTTCCTTCTTGCATAAGTACACATCCTAAGCCATTTCGAGAAGCATCACTGTACACCACAAATTCTTTACCTGATTCGGGTTGTACCAACACTGGTGCTTCAGTTAATGATACCACTAAATGTAACGCCTCCACGCCTGAGACTGTCGCCGGAGTCGAGTATGAGGTGTTACTAAGCTTAATTTAACATTTTTAGAACTTTGGATTATTTGTTTCTACATTCACAGCTTTTAAACTACTTGCGTCACAGTCACAATAAAAATCATATCTCGAGTTACAAAACTCGAAATTAAGATCCGTAAATTTTCCTTGAATCTAGGCTCATATACCTATCTACTAATTTTTTTCTAGAATTTTTGGTTGAGCCAATTAGTACAGTTTATTAGTTAAAGTTACCCCTGTTTCAGGACTTGACTGGTTTGACCTCTTTTTACTACGAACCACATTTCTCTCTGTACAAAATTCATATGACTATGAGGTTTGTTTCTACTAAAACTAGACTCAATAAGGATTCTGAGGATATAACTTTTACACTCTGAAATTTTTCTTACTCAACTCTCTCTGGGCAGTCTCTAATAAAATGATCCGGAGAACCACACCGAAAATATTTATTCGCTCTACATGGGCCAAAATGATTTCTGCCACACCGCTGGCACTCGGGCTTAACAAATCTCGTATTTCCCACACTAGCTGCAGAAGTAGTCTGAGATTTAGGACCCACATTTTGCTTCTTAAAATTTCCATATGATTGTCCAGCCGAAACCTGTGAACGAGGATTCATATTTCTAGATTTTCTGGATTGCGGTGAGAATGAACTGCTTGTCGATTTTTTCTTCCAATTTCTAGTCTCAGCCTCTACCTTTTTCTTCTCTTTAAGTAGTTCTTTAGCCTTGCAAGCTCGATCAACCAGTACTACCATTTCTGTTAATTCAAGAATCCCAACAAATACTTTGATGTCTTCATTGAGTCCGTCTTCAAATCGTCTGCACATTTTAGCTTCTGTAGGAATATATTCTCTAGCATACTTACTCAACCTGACAAACTCCCTTTTGTATTCAGTAACTGTCATGTTCCCCTGCTTTAATTCAAGAAACTTTTTACGCTTCTGATCAATAAATCTTTCACTGATATATTTCTTCCGAAATTCTTCTTGAAAGAACTCCCAAGTTACTTTCTCTCTCGGTACTACTGAAGTCAATGTCTTCCACCAATGATAAGCTGAATCCCTCAACAATGATATAGCACATTTCAAGCATTCTTCAGGTGTACAAGACAATTCATCAAATACTCGAATAGAATTCTCAAGCCAAAACTCTGCTTTCTCGGCATCATCATCAATATTTACCCTGAATTCTTTGGCCCTTTGTGTACGGATTTTGTCAACTGGAGTTCTGTGAAATTTCATCAGATCTACACCTTGAGGCATCGGGGGTACAGGTTGAGGAATCGGGGGAGGTGGGGGAGGTTGTGCATTCGGGTCCGTACGAACGAACTCAGTATACCAGGCACTCATCATCTGGAGAAAGGCTTCCCGAGCCCCTTCTCCGCCTCCTTGATCGACAGTAGGAGGTGGATTTTTAGTTGGCACCACCCCTTCAGCCGGAGCTGGTGCATTACTCTCTACATCATCAGCCGCAACTGGATCGTGATCCATTTACTATAAAAAAAATCATTTAAAAGGTCAAAAGTCGTCACACTATCACAATTTATATATATGGCATGTATAGCAAAACTCGTACATACAACACATTAGTCCGAGAACCTGACTAAACCTGCTCTGATACCATAAATGTAACGCCCTCGTACCTGAGACCATCGTCAGAGTCGAGCACGAGGTGTTACTAACCTTAATTCATTACTTAAACCGCTCAAATAATTTATTTTTTTAAAATTTCTAGTCAAGCTAGCAATCTGCATCACAGTCGCTTAAAAATTCATATCACGAGTTTCGAAACTCGAAATCCAATTCCGTAAATTTTAATTGAAACTAGACATATATATATATATTTACTAATTTTTTTCTATAATTTTTGGTCAAGCCAATTAGTACAGATTTATTAGTTAAATTCTCCCCTGCTTTGTGGTTCGACCGCGCTCGACCTCTGTGTATTACGAATCAGATATATCTCTGTACAAAATTTCAATGTATATGACGTTTGTTTCTATTAAAACTATACTCAATAAGAAATCTTTAAATATAAATCAGAACTTCTAATTATTTTTTTTACAATTTATTATGAATTTTTAAACTCAGAACAGGGGATCTAGAAATCACTCTGGCCCTATTTCAAAAAAATTCAAATATCTCATAAAATATAATTCATATACTTGTTTTGTTCAATCCATATGAAAATATACTCATTAATCTTCAATTTCATAAATTACTCATCATTTAATTCCATTTCTACTATTTTTAGTGATCTTTCAAATTTACATCATCGCTTTCTTTGCAGATTCTGTTTTATGGCAAATTTCACTTTACTAAGGATTTTCATGGACTAAATATCATTTTAAACATACATAACATCAAATATGACTTAGATTGGCCATTCCAATGGCTAATCATTTACAAACCCTTTTCTTACCAAACCATAGCCATATCATAAGATCATTTACACAAAGTGAGTATTTTGCCATACATGCCACATTCAAAACACACAAGCCATTTTACCAATTTAGGCCTTCGGATAGTGTGAACGAGTCTTCGACCTATCCCGATTCTCAAGCCGGCTTGTGAAAACTACAATGAAAGAAAATGAGGGAGTAAGCACAAATGCTTAGCAAGTTCACATGCAAATAGCAAGTAACATAATCACACAATCTCACAAAAACATTATTTGCATAAACAACACCAAGACATTCATGTTTCATTTGTATTTAATATCTTTCTACGATTTCATCATACCAAGTTCTCAACCTAAGGGTTTAAGCACATACCTGTCAAATTTTCTCATTTACCACACTTACCAACATGTCACCTTCATTTTAGGCCTTCTGTTTATTCACTTAAGATTCACCCGTTGAACACATCGGAATATAATTCGAATACGCGAATCTCATGAACATAAGAGCCATACCCGCAGCTAGACAAACTCAATAGCCTGCGGAGCTTATGTAGCCAAGCTACCATGTAACTCGCCCATAAGTGAACTCGGACTCAACTCAACGAGCTCGGATGCCTAGTTACATCTCACGAACTCGGACTCAACTCAACGAGTTCGGAACTCAACCATCCTAGTGACATGTCACTCGTATTCTAATCTATTCCCAAGGTTCAAACGGGCTTTTTCCTCAATCACACATCTTTGCCGTCTTCCACGGAATATCGAAACCGATACTCGGTAACAATTCATATTTAACAAGTAATAAACATAATTTGCATATTACTCAACAATAACCACAAAGCATAATATTTCATAATAATAATCATCATATCATATAAATATCATTAAGTTAATTAAAATGACAATTATGTTACTACATTTACTCATGAACTTATCTCGATACAAAATTATTAGCAATCGAGCCTATTCTTCGTAAACTTTATTTTTCCCTCGATCGCGACTTGAATCTCGTTTCTCTTGATCTATAATGCCAAATTAATCTTATTTAATACATACATTCATCAAAACATCATTTAATACAAACTTTGGCAAAATTACCTTTTTGCCCCTAAACTTTTGCATAATTACACTTTTGCCCCTAGGATAAAAAATTAAACTTCATCCCTTTTTCTTATGTTTTATGACATGCTGATCATGTTTCCCTTCTATGGTAACATCAAATTCACACTCTAACATGTACTTATAACTATTAGGTATTTTTACCGATTAAGCCCTTTTACTCGTTTTCGCTTAAAACCGAGTAGTACAAGTTGTCTAACATAATTTAAAACCTCATTTTTATATCATAAAACACCAAAATACACAAATTTAACCTATGGGTATTTTTCCAAATATGAACCCTATGTTGAATTATTGCTAGCATAAGCTTAATCGAGCTACCAGGATTCTAAAAACGTAAAGAACATTAAAAATGGGACTTGGAATCACTTACTATGGAGCTTGGAAGCTTGAAACAAACCCTAGCTATGGAGAACCCTTGAAATTTCGGCCTAATGAAGAATATGGACAAAAATTGGCTTTTAATTTTGTTTTTAATTCACTTTAATAACTAAATGACAAAAATGCCCTTACTACTAAACTTTCCAAAAATTCCATCCATGTCCAATTTTTGTCCATAGACTTACAAATTGGTCAACTTTCTATTTAAGACCTCCTCATTAATATTCCAAAACAATTTCATACTAAAAACTCCTAGAATACAAGTTTTACAAATTATTCGATTTAGTCCCTAATTTCAATCTAAGCACTTTAGGCATAGGATTTCATCTCGAAATTTTCACACAATCATGCAATCATATCATAAACATCAAAATAATTATAAAATAATTATCTCTATCTCAGATTTGTGGTCACAAAACCACTATTTTGATTAGGCCCTAATTCGGGATATTACAGTAATTACTGATGCCATGTCCTAGACATGGTCTTACACTGGCTCACATGTCAAGGCCGATGCCATGTTCCAGACATGGTCTTACTCTGGCTCTCATAATGTGGCTGACGCCATGCCCCAGACATGTCTTACACTCGCACACATATCAACGCCGATGCCATGTTCCAAACATGGTCTTACACTGGCTCTCATAACATTACCAATGCCATGTTCCAAACATGGTCTTACACTAGCGCACATAATGCGGCCAATGCCATGTTCCAAACATGGTATTACACTAGCACACACATCACCCAAATGTCATGGCATGGATATCCAATCTATTCCTAGGTTCAACCGGGAATTTACCACATTAAATTTCATCATGCATTATTCATAAGCATATTCAACCATATTATGCAAAATCGATCATTCAATACATAATAACGATAAAGTTGCCTTACTTACGTACAACTTACCTCGGTATACAAAATGTGGGCGACTAATCGATTTTTAATCCACTAGCTTGGCTTTCCCCCAGTCTAAGTCTAGATTTCGTATTTCTTGATCTAAAATGATAAAATTTACTAGTTTAATCATCACATTAATCAAGACATTTTATAAACCACATTTTGGAAAAAATGACCATTTTGCCCCTAGACTTTCACAAAATTACAATTTTACCCTTAGGCTCGTAAATCAATTTTCATCAAATTTTCTCACTAACCAAGCCTAGCCAAATTCTTTTTATATTAGAAGCATCCTACAATTCCAATTATTTCACAGATTTACCACATAATTTATAACTTATACAAAATGGTCCTTAGTTAGGGTTTTCATGAAAACTACTTCACAAAAATTATTTATTTAACAACCATAACTCATTTTCTTCTATAAAAATTCAGCAAGAAACATGAATACTCTCATGGAAAAACCCTATACTTTCAACCAATTTGCAAAATAGCCCCCCATTAGTTAGCTTATGCTACAAGGGTCCCAAAAGTACAAAAATTATCGAGAAAGGCTATCAAAATTACTTACTTGCAAGAGTGAAGAGTGGATGAAATTTTGAAGCTCCAAAACTCGTAAAATAGCTGGTAATTTCGGTGGGGAAGAAAAGAAAATGAAAAAATGATAGCTAGCCTTTAAGTTTATTATTATTTTAACAATTAAGTCATCTAACATTTGACCATCCCTTGAATTAAGGCTCCATGTCCAGCCACTAATATTTTATTGGTCTATTTACTCAATAAGGATCTCTACTTTAATGTTCCATGGCTATTTGACACCTTTAGCAAGTAAAACAAATCTTTTGCACTTTATGCGATTTAGTCTTTTTTTGAAATTAAGCAAGAAATCGCTAAAATTATTTCACCAAAATTTCCATACACTCATGCAATCATGCTATAACACTTAAAATAATATTAAAATTAATTTCTTCAGCCTCAGATTAGCGGTTTTGAAACCACCGTTTTGACTAGGCCCATAATTGGGCTGTTACAATCTCAGTTTCTTTTCTGTGTGTATAAAAAAATGATCAATAATAAAGTCCTAAGAATAATCATATTATTCTTAGAAGGTCTTTAGTCAAGTTTTATTGTGGGCTTGGACAATAATAATGCATTAGGCTAATGTGTAGTTGATTGATGACAAAGTATTGTCATTGACATAAGGATGTCAAAATAACTACATGAGTATGTGTTAGAGAACAACATATTGGATGGACATACCATGAGTATGTTTCTTGGATTATTATGTAATAGTCACTAATCTGTCAGAATTCGGTGTAGCATATTAAACTAGTTTTTGCATTTAAGGAGCTTGAATACAAGCATTTTCATTATGTTCAAGTTAAGTTTTCATAGTTTTATTTATATTCAATAAAATGTGCAAATTAAGTCTTTTATTGACCTTAGGGGCCAAAAGAGGCCTAAAGGTGAGCTAACGTACTTTTTGAGTGTGTAGGAGACCATTAAAAAGTGCACTAAATAAATACTAGTCGTTATGTCGCAACATAGGGAACAAAATAAAGAAAACTCTAGTCTGCCTTCAATGTCGCGACATAGACTGAGGGTGTCATGATACACCCATGAAAATGGCTACAGAGGAGCATGCTAGTTGCTATGTCATGACACAGGTCTTAGTGTATCATGACATCAACTCTGTAATGGAAACTAAACACAAAGTAGGGGCATGTTTGTCTACACAATTAAACTTTAGAGCTCGGGAACGTCAACTAACCTAGGGTTAAGGATGACGACCACCTGAAGGCTATAAATAGGCTCATTTTTCACTTGTTATAGACATCATTCCTTTAGCTTAGATTCTCTGTGTAAAATTTTGTTTAGTATTTTCTTTCATTCTTAGGTTTTAGTTTTATTTAGTTGTTCTTATCGATTTTAAGAGATCTGAATTGTGGAATCATTCAACTCTATTGGTTGGAGGTTAATTTTAATACGATCAGGCTCTTTCCTTCACTCTATCTTGTCAATTGAATAAGCATACTTTCTCTTTACATCAATCATATATTGTTTATGAATGCCATGAGGAACTAATCCTTCTTTGGCATATTAGTGACTCGAGGTAAAATTTGTTAACTATTTTGTAGGGTTACTCAATGGATCAGCTATTTGGGAAAGGGAGAACATGAAACAAACCCTATGCTTGACAACCCCTGAAAGCCATTAAGGTAGGAATTAACCCAAAATTGTTATTGCCCATCGATGAACGCCTTAAACCCAAACCAATCTGGACTATGAGGTCAGAATATAAGTAGTTCTTGTTGACTCATTATGTTAGTGGAAGATCAGATGATCCTACAAGGGTAGTGACTAGTTGATTGAAGAGGAAACCCGAAATGACAGTTGATGGAGATTACCGAAGTGAGCTAATCACCCATAATTAGAGTTGATTTATTCTTCCTTTTTAATCTCCTAAATTTTATCTTTTTATGTTATTTTGTCTTTATTATTTTTACTATAAAAGCCTAAAAAATCCTTTATTTTATATTTCTCGTACTATAATTAAATTAAAAGTACTAATTAGATCTTTCAGTGTTTAGGCTTATATTGATGTAGAACTTGCCTCCCTTGGGTACGATCCTCGAAGTACTCACCTACTTCTTTGTAAAACTACATTTCAACTCGACCCGTATACTTGCGTATACCACATTGTCTTTCTATATTTATATTGTAGTATTCACACTCTGAATGTTAGTACATCCGAAGACGGTCAAATTGTTGGTGTCGTTGCCAAGGACGTAACATGAATAGGTTAATATTCATTTTTGCACTTAATTAGAAGAATTAGAAAATTTTTGAGTTATAGATACGATTCACACATAGGTTATTAACAATATGCAGGTCCTGGGAACATTATTTGATGTAAATTGCTAAGGTCTAGCATTTCTTGACCTATTATTCATAGTTCACATTCTGAATTAAGTTCGACTCTACTAACATGGATCTCTAATAATTTCAGGTTCACCAATCATAACAATGAAGATCCCATCGTATTCTTGAGGAAATTTGACCTTATATGCAGCACTATTAGTTATGCAGGAATTCTGAATGATACTATAAAGTTATTATTGATTCCATTTGTGTTAGATGGAAAGGAAAAAATATGGCTAGAAGCACTTCCTCTAGACACTATCATGACATGGAATGATTTTGTGCAGTTATTCCTTCGTTGGGTGTTGCCTATGACTAAGGTACTAAGTAGTTACACGCAGTTATTTTATTTCTAGTAGGGCATCACTGAAACTTTGGGTCAAGCGAGGAAAAGGTTCAAGGCAATCCCTAGGTCTATATTAGGTGGAGGAATACATTTTACAGTTTAAATACAATATTTTTACTTTGGGTTAGATAGTCAGAATAGACAAAAAATTGATATCATGATGGGGGGAAGTATTTGGACGAAAACTCAAGAGGAAGTAATAGAAATATTAGAAAGATACAACATTAATAAATTAACTTGGAAAGGATATCCTGAAATACAAAATCAAGAACTAGAATTTGTAGGACATAGAGAGCAAGAATGTAATCAATTAAAGCTCAATGCAAAATAATCAACGGGTTACGAAATAGAAGAGGAAGGGGTTAGGGTGGAACAGGAAAATCATCACATGGTAACTCAATTGGACTGGCGAAGACAAAATAAGGAATAGCTAGAGCAAATTATCCCAAACTCAGTGAAGATGGTACCGTCTATTGTGAAACCCCCAAAATTAAAAATAAAACCATTACCCAATCATTCAAAGTATGGATATCTAGGGAAACAAAATACTTTACCAGTAATTATTGTCGCAAGTTTAGACGAAAAATAGGAAGAAGCCTTATTAAAGGTCCTAAAAAAGCAAAAAAAGCCTAGGATGGACAATTGTTGATATTAAAGGAATCAATCATGCGTTTTGCCAACACAAGATCAGATTACAGGAAGGAAAAAGACCCGTGGTAGACATTCAGCATAGACTTAATCCAGCCATGAAGCAGATGGTGAAAAAGGAATTGCTTAAATGGCTAGATGTAGAAATTGTTTACGCTATTTCTAATAGTGAATGGGTTAGCCCAACCCAGTGTGTTTTGAAGAAGGGAAGTCTAATTATAGTCGAGAATGATAACAATAAGTTGATTCTCATTTGAACAATTATAGGTTGGAGTGTAACGCCTCAAATTTTGGGCCTAAAGGAATTGGGCTTTGGGCTTTAGGTCTCATAAAATTTTTAAGTGAGTAAGAAAATGACA
Organism: Gossypium anomalum; assembly: GCA_025698475.1. Lineage (NCBI taxonomy): Eukaryota > Viridiplantae > Streptophyta > Magnoliopsida > Malvales > Malvaceae > Gossypium > Gossypium anomalum. The sequence continues at coordinate 51,970,498 of CM046963.1, forward strand.
AATGATTCTTTTTCCATTTTTCTAGTTGATTTTTTTTCCATTCTTTCTCTCCTCAATTCTCTTTTGATTACCCTTTAGGTTAGCCAAATCCTTCTTCTACTCTTCTTCTTTAATTTGTGCCGAATAAACCTTATTCACCATATTAGTTTAAAAGCCAAAAAGCCAAATCTCCCTTGGGCCGATTGCTCTTTTGGTGTAAGTACCTTATCTCTTTTTTAACTAGTATTGTTAATACTGATTACTCCTCTCCCATTCTCTTTCTAATTGACTTTGGTAGGGAATTAGTATTGGATCTCGGATCTTAGCTATCTGCCGAAATTGCTCTTTAGGTGTTTGCGGTTTTGATAAGTATTCCTCTCCCAATGGCTAAGGTGGCCGAATGTTCATAGTTAGGGTAAGGGGACTTGTGTTGGATACGAGTCACCTACTATTCTGCTTTTAATAAATAAGTTTAATGTAGATCTAAGGAGTACGTGATCAGGGAAAAACGATTAGGGATTGGTGTTCATGGTAAGGTTAAGGTGAGGCTTCGATTTTTGGAAAAGTTATGTACTAAAAATGCGATTAACTGAAGGGTGATATCGATTGTAGGTTCGGGGCTAAGGTGATTGCATCACGCTTGCTTACCAGGTGTGTAAACTCACTTTGCGTAGATCGGCAAATTTTGAAATGCCGAAATGCCGAAATGTCAAAAACCTAAAAGTTTGGATACTGTAGTCTTGTGACTGTGCGAAAACTCGTAAGAGGGTATTCGATACGATACCAGAGACCTCATGAGAGATCTCATGGACTTTGGAACTGGGCCAGAATGGGGGAATGGGCCCGACGGGCCCGTGAGCCCAAATAAGCAAAAGTTGATAATTTGGTAATATGTGATGAGCTGATTAGGTTTGTTGAATGGTTTGGATTGGATTCGAGCCTGATGGGCCATATAAGTGTGATTGAGCCTAATGGGCCGTATAAATGTGACTGGGCTTGATGGACCATATAAATGTATGAAAGCCTGTAGACTTGCTAGGGTTTTGTCATGGGCTTTTAGGCCTAGTTTCTAATAAATCCTTAAGCAGCATAAAACTTAACTAATTTATCAAATTCGTCTGTGGACAAGTCATAAGGGTAAAGTGTGGCAATGGGTATATGCATGTCTAGGATTGGATCTAGGGAGAGCTTGGTACTTAAGCAGTCTTAATGACCCACTTCCTCTTCTCTGAAATCCTACCTGGTGCATAGTGTCTGCTCACTTTGGCCAATGAGGACTTCTTGACAGGCCAAAGTTCGTAATTAAGACCCATACTACTAAGAAATTACCAAAATACCCCTGTAGGGTAGAAATTACTAAAATACCCCTATTTGCTATGAGTATGATCTATGTATGATATATGTTGCATCTATACACTATTATGTTGTGTATGGACTGAGTTTATGATTGGAGGAAGTGTATAAGGATCGCATGGTTGCTCGACGACTGTGGATCCACCGAAGGCTTTTTAGCCACCGAGCAGCTTTGCTGCATCATTAAATAGTGCCGTAATCGGTGCTACACAGTTTATAAGTAGCTATGCTGCACCGTTAAGTGGGGCCGCACTGGTTCCACCCCGAGTTGTAATAAGGATGGGTGGGTCGAGTATCTCCTCACAGTAAGTGTTGGTTAAAAAGGGGTGTACAGGTTGGATGGGGATATAAGCATTTGCATACATACGTCATGATTGGATTATGAAAAGGGCTTGGCCAGTTAAATGTGATATGTGGAAATTGACATGGGTTCAGCCCTATTGAGGCCAAAATGGGCTAAGGCCCAAAGGTCACCGTATTTGAATTGGGCTTAGGCCCAAAATGATTTACCTGTTGCATGGTTGTTTGATGAGGGTTGTACACACTGAGTTTTTGAAAACTCACCCCCTCTTTTATTTTCTCAGGTGATGCTCAATAGAAGGTTCGATGTTTGGAGGAACTCAGGGTGGCCAGCTAGTAGGACAACATGAATTTGTTTAAAAAGCATTTAAGTTACTAGTTTATTTAGTAATTTCCTTTTCTTTAGTCAGGATTGTAATAAGGCCTCCCCTCTTTGCTATTATTTGGTTTATTATTTTTATGTGATGTAATCATGGAAAGTTGAACACAGTTTCCTAAATCATAGAATGTTTTCCACGTTTCTGCAACTAAATTCTAAAATGGGAGTTTTTCTTATATCAAATGTTTTGAACAAGCTTTTGCAACTGAAAAGAGATTTTACGAAGTAATTGAGATGTATTATTTTAAGGAAGGGTTTTCAATGAAAACAAGGTTTTCGCTAAAACACTTTAATGTGACACACCAGATTCAGCCATAACGTTCGAGCGAGTTTGGGGTGTTACATTTAGTGGTATCAAAGCCTAGGTTGCAAAACTCGGGCTGTGATGTGGGCCTTATTATTTGGTTTCTTTTCCTTTCTACAAAAAAAAATTGGATCACATCGTTTTAAGGGAAATCTTAATGAGCAGCACACCGAGTCTCCGACTTCGAACCAAGTAAGTTCTTTTATTTTTAAGCTTGCTTAAATTGTTATACAGTAGATAGTTAAAGGGCTACTTTAGATGATTTTGTTAGAGTGGAACCGAAACCCATAAGATCTTGAAACTATAGAGGATTTTCAAAAACAATCTTCTCTTTAAATATTTTCATAAAACACTGGTTTAATTATTAAACTAATTAAAACATCATAAAATTTTTAATCCAGATAATACGCGAATCCACGAAGTGCTAGAAGAGGTGCAAGAGGCCGTGGCCGAGGCCGTGGGAGTGTTAGGGCTGAATCGTCGGCATCGGGCCATATGCCTGATGTTGGAGTAGAAGAGGCTCCGGCCTCACCTGTGGCTGAGACTAGGTCGTATGATCGGGCCACTAGAGAAGAAGCATTGTGACAAGCAATGCTGAGGATTTTTGGAAAGGGTCGCTGGGCCCAATAATGGTATGGGAAGTCATAGGTCAATTTTGGAGCGACTTCGATCTAATGGAGCCGAGATGTTTAAGGGTGTAGCTAGTGTGGCTCCGAACGTAGCTGAGTACTGGATGGAGACCACTGAAAGGATAATGGATGGTTTGGACTACACACCGGAGCAAAAGTTAAAAGGGGAAGTATTGTTGCTTAGGGAAGCCTACTAGTGGTGGCTAACGGTGAAAGAGCGTTGCGTAAGGTTCGAGGATGGCCTCAGGGATGGCCTTAAGGTGCTGATAGCCCCGTAGAGAGAGTGAGACTTCGCGGCTTTAGTGGAGAAGGGGAAGATAGCAAAGGAGGTAAAGCGCACTGAGCGCTTAAATTGGGAAAAAGAAAAGGGCAAGAATAAAAGGGATGCAGAGTCTCCTGATGCTGGGCAGAGACCTACAGCTAAGACCAGAGTGAATGGGCCGGTTAGAGCGGGACCCCCTGCTGCTAATTCGGGGATGTGAATTGTACTACCTGCGGGAAAGGTCATTTAAGCGAGTGCTGGAGGAGGATAGGAGCTTGTTTGGCTTGTGGATCTATGGAGCATAAGGTTAAGGATTGCCTTAGGAGGCCGGATTTAGGTCAAGCTGTGGGCCGAAGTAATGATCAACCACAGAGGGGTGGTCAACAGCCACCAAGGAGCCGAGGTTAGGCCAGGGGCGAAAATGGTAATGAACGAGGTTGTAGAGCACCAGGCGGAGGTACAGGTTATGCTGAGGCGAGGCAGCCAGCTTTGGTCTATACAGCATGTCGCCAAGGGGACGAAGACGCTCTAGATGCGAATACTGGTGCGTACCCTACCATAGTGTACTTAGTGTTTATTTTGGCTTTAGAATTAGAGTGCACAGCGAAAGCATAGTGATGAGACTTGGGTAGTATGATTAAAGGTTAGTTGGATATTTCGAGGACGAAATTTTTTTAATGGGGGTAGAGTTGTAACGCCCCGAATTTTGGGCCTAGAGGAATTGGGCTTTAGGTCTTATAAAATTTTTAAGTGAGCAAGAAAATGACAAATGATATGTTGGCTTTAAGGATTTAATGAATTTGGAGTGTCTAGGTGTGTTGGAGAAGTTCTGGGTTCGAGTTTTGTGGTGGAGGAATTTTAATTTAATTATTAAAAGAACCAGGGTTGTGAGTAGTTGGGCTTTTAAATAAAAATAGGGGAAAAATGGCATCAAGAAGCCTTGTGGTGGAGTGGCTAAGTAACGCCACTTAGGGTGTGGGGAGGTGGCGTTAGTGGCTACCAAGGAGATCCTAGGTTTGAATCCTAGCTTAGTATTTTTAGGAGTTTAATTTTGGCATTCTAGAAGGTTGGAAGTGGCGTGAAGATGGACTCTAAGGGGAGTGTTTAGGAGAGAAAATTTAGGGAATAGATTGGGGAGTTATCAGGGAGAAAAACGAGGAGATGAGAAGGGGGAAGTGATGGAGCTGAATTGGGAATTGAGGGTCAGGTAATTTGGCTATAGGCTATAAATATGGGCTGAGTTTGGGATCCTAGGCTAATGCCAAATTCTTTATTTTTTTAAAGTGCCGATTGGCTTTTCCATTTTTGCTAGCTGATTCTTTTTCCATTCTTTCTCTCCTCAATTCTCTTTTGATTTACCCTCTAGGTTAGCCGAATCCTTCTTCTACTCTTCTTCTTTAATTTGTGCCGAATAAAACTTATTCACCATATTAGTTTAAAAGCCGAAAAGCTGAATCTCCCTTGGGCCGATTGCTCTTTTGGTGTAAGTACCTTATCTCTTTTTCAGCTAGTATTGTTAACCCTGATTACTCCTCTCCCTCACTCTTTCTAATCGACTTTGGTAGGGAATTAGTATCGGATCTCGAATCTTAGCTCTCTGCAAAAATTGCTCTTTAGGTGTTTGCGGCTTTGGTAAGTATTCATCTGCCATTGGCTAAGGTGGCCGAATGTTCAAAGTTAGGGTAAGGCGACTTGTGTTGGATACGAGTCACCTACTATTCTGGTTTTAATAAATAAGTTTAATGCAGATCTAAGGAGTACCTGATCAGGGAAAAACGATTAGGGATTGGTGTTCAAGGTAAGGTTAAGGTAAGGCTTCGATTTTTGGAAAAGTTATGTATTAAACATGCGATTAATCAAAGGATGATATCAACTATAGGTTTGGGGCTAAGGTGATCGCATCACGCTTGCTTACCAAGTGTGTACACACACTTCGCACACACAGTAGATCAACAAATTCTGAAATGCTGAAAAGCCGAAATGTCAAATTGTCAAAATGTCAAAAAGTCAAAAGTTGGATACGGTAGTCTTGCGAGTGCGTGAACACTCGTAAGAGGGTATTCGATACGATACCATAGACCCCATGAGAGATCTCATGGGCTTGGGTCACGTTTTGGCCAGCTGGGCCAGAATGGGCCAAATGGGCTCGACGGGCTCGTGAGCCCAAATAAGCGAAAGTTGATAATTTGGTAATATGTGATGAGCTGATTATGTTTTTGAATGGTTTGGGTTGGATTCGTGCCTGATGGACCATATAAGTGTGATTGAGCCTAATGGGCCATATAAATGTGACTGGGCTTGATGGGCCATATGAATGTATGGAAGCCTGTAGACTTGCTAGGGTTTTATCATGGACTTGTAGGCCTAGTTTCTAACATATCCTTAAGCAGCATAAAACTTAACTAATTTATCAAATTCTTCTGTGGACAAGTTATAAGGGTAAAGTGTGGCAATAGGCATATGCATGTCTAGGATTGGATCTAAGGAGAGCTTGGTACTTAAGCGGTCTTAATGACCCACCTCCTCTTTTCTGAAATCCTACCTGGTGTATAGTGTCTGTTCATTTTGGCCAACGAGGACTTGTTGACGTTCCAAAGTTCGTTATTAAGACCCATCCTGCTAAGAAATTACCAAAATGCCCCTGTAGGGTAAAAATTATTGAAATACCCCTATGTGTTGTGAGTATGACTTCTGTATGATATATGCTGCATCCATACATTATTATGTTGCATATGGGCTGGGTTTATGATTAGAGGAAGTGTATAAGGATTGCATGGTTGCTCAACGACTGTGGATCCACTGAAGGCTTTTTAGCCACCGAGCGACTTTTTTGCGCTAAGTTAAGTAGTGCCGTGTCGAGTGCTACACCGTTCATAAGTTGCTATCTTTGCCGCATTAAGTGGGGGGCTACACTGGTTCCATATCGGGTTATAATAAGGATGGGTGGGTTGAGTATCTCCCCACAGTAAGTGTTTGTTGGAAAATGGGTATACAGGTTGGATGGGGATATAAGCATTTGCATACATATGTCATGATTGGATTATGAAAAGGGTTGGGCCAGTTAAATGTGATATGTGGAAATTGACATGGGTTCAGGCCCTACTGAGGCCAAAATGGGCTAAGGCCCAAAGGCCACCGTATTTGAATTGGGCTTAGGCCCAAAATGATTTGTCTGTTGCATGGTTGTTTGATGAGGGTTGTACACACTGAGTTTTCAAAAAATCACCCCCTCTTTTATTTTCTCAAGTGATGCTGAATAGAGTGTTCGATGTTTAGAGGAACTCAGGGTGGCCAGCTAGTAGAACAACTTGAATTTGTTTAAAAAGCATTTAAGTTACTAGTTTATTTAGTAATTTCCTTTTCTTTAGTCAGGATTGTAATAAGGCCTCCCCTCTTTGCTATTATTTGGTTTATTATTTTTATGTGATGTAATCATAGAAAGTTGAACACGGTTTCCTAAATCATAGAATGTTTCCCACGTTTCCGCAACTAAATTCTAAAATGAAAGTTTTTCTTATATCAAATGTTTCGAACAAGCTTTCGCAACTGAAAAGAGATTTTACGAAGTAATTGAGATGTATTGTTCTAAGGAAGGGTTTTCAATGAAAACAAGGTTTTCGCTAAAACATTTCAATGTGACACACCAGATTCGGCCATAACGTCCGGGCCTATTTTAGGGTGTTACATGGAGAGTATGCATTGATTATCGGAAATTAAATAACACAATGAAAAAAGACCATTTTTCGTTACCCTTTATCGATCAAATGCTTGATTGGTTAGTAGGAAAGGACTATTATTGCTTTCTTCATAGGTACTCAAGGTATCATAAAATCCCAATTCATCCTGATGATCAAGAGAAAACTATTTTCATCTACCCTATCAGTATGTATGCCTTGAAAAGAATGCCTTTTGGTCTATGTAATGCTCCAGCAGCCTTCATGAGATGCATGACCGCGATCTTTACTGATATGTTAGAAGAGGGGTTAGATGTTTTCATGAATGATTTTTTCGTATAAGGGGATTCTTTTCAAGAATTCTTAGATAACCTTCAAAAAGTGTTAAACAGATGTGAGGAAACCAACTTAGTGCTCAACTGGGAAAAATGCCATTTCATGGTGAAAGAAGGACTGGTCCTAGGCCATTAGATATCAGGAAAAGGTTTGGGAGTAGATAAAGCCAAAATAGAATTTATCATGTATCTTTCAAATCTAAAAAATGGTAAAGGTGTTCAAAAGTTTTTAGGCCATACAAGATTTTATTGGAGATTTATAAAATATTTTGCTCATATTTCTAAACCTCAAAATCAACTTCTCCAAAAAGAGACACCTTCATATTTGACCAAAGCTACATCAAAGCTTTTGAGGTCATAAAAGAAAAACTCGTATTTGCTTCTATAATTATTACCCCAAATTGGCTAGAACCTTCTATTATCATGTTTGATACTAGTGGTTATCCAGTAGGTGTAGTGTTAGGACAAAAGCGGAATAATCTATTTGGGGCTATTCATTATGCTAGCAAAATAATGAATTCAGCACAGTACAACTACACTACAATTGAGAAAGAAATGTCAGCAGTAGTGTTTGCGTGTGAAGAATTTTGACCCTACTTAATGGTGAATTGAGTAAAAAAGAAACAAAAGCCAGATTGATGAGATGGGTTTTATTACTTCAGGAATTTGATTTATGGATAATGGATAGGAAAGGGGCTGAGAATCAAATTGCAAATCACCTTTTCAGAATTGAAAACCATTTACAAGGGGAGGAAATCAAAGACATTAAGGGGACCTTTATAGATGAAAAATTATTTAGAGTAGACATTGATCAATCAAGACTAGGTTGGCATCTAACACCATGGTATGCAGATTATGTTAATTACATTGCAATAGGGACTTCCCAGCATAGACATCTTGGCAACAGAAAAAATGGATAGCTCATGAATAAAAAAAATTACGTTAGGGAGGAACCATATGTGTTTCGATAATGTGCAGATCAATTAGTCCAGTGATGTTCAGAAGAGGAAGAGATACAAGATATTTTACAAGGTTGTCACACATCTCCTTGTGGAGGGCATTTTGGTGGAAAAAGGGCAGCTCAAAAAATACTACAATTAGGGTTTTATTTGCCAACAATGAATAGAAAAGCAATGAAATTGCCCAAGAATGTGATAGGTGCTAGGGAATTGGAAATATATCTAAAAGGAATGAAATGCTACAAATGGGGATAATCGAGGTTGAAGTGTTTGATGTTTGGGGATTAATTTTATGGGACCTTTTTCGAGTTCTATTGGGAATTAGTATGTCCTCCTGGCTGTAGATTATGTCTCAAAATGGGTCGAACCTATCGCTCTGCCTATTAATGATGCAAAATCTATAATGAGATTCTTCAGGAAAAACATATTTTCCAAGTTTGGTATACCACAAGTGCTGGTCAGTGATGAAAGATCTCATTTTTGTAGCAAGTAGTTCGAAGCAGCATTGGCTAAGTACAACATAAGACATAGGATGACAACAACATATCACCCATAGGCTATTGGGCAAGAAAAAGTATCCAATTGGGAAATAAAGTAGATTTTGGAGAAAATAGTAAACCCAGGCCAGAAAGATTGGGTAGCCAAGCTAGACGATGCATTGTGGGCTTACAGAATAGCATATAAGACTCCATTAGGCATGTCCCCATATAAGATAGTTTGTGGTAAGAACTGTCACTTACCAATCGAATTGGAGAGGAAGGCATATTGGGCAATCAAAGAGTTAAATATGGATCCAGAATTAGCTAAAAAAGAAAGACTATTCCAACTCCAACAATTGGAATAATTTCGATTTATGGCCTACGAAAGTACTAAAATGTACAAGGAGGGGAGCAGGCTTCAACATGACACAAAGATTAGAAAGCAAGAATTTTTACCGAGACAGAAGGTACTACTATTCAACTCAAGGTTAAAATTATTCCTTGAAAAGATTAAATTAGATGGACAAGTCCATATACAATACAATAGGTAACTCCTCATGGGGCAATAGAGTTAACCAGAAAATGGGGTCAACCCTTCATTGTTAATGGCCAACGAGTAAAACATTATTTTAAGGGACTATTAATACTGCAGTGGAAGAACAAACCTTGCAGTGTAGTTCTGTAACAACCCATTTTTACTGAAATCGGAACAATGGTTTCGGGACCACAAATCCGAGCCAGAAAGAAAATTTATTTTTATATTTTTGCATGGTTTACATTATGTTAGGAATGTCATATGAAAATTCTGATAAGAAAATTTTATCAATTAGGTACTTAATTATGGAAAGGACCAAATTGCATAAAATGCAAAAGTTGGATTCTAGTAGCTAGAAGGATCAAATAGCTATGAAATTCAAAACTCGAGGTCGTTATATGGTAATTAGATCATTAAAGAAAAGTTAGTAGATACTTTTGATGAATCATCCATGGAAATTTAGAAAAAGGGCAAGGACTAAATTGAAAATCAAAATATGTAAAAGATGATAAATAATTGATAAGAAATAAAATCATTTTATATTATCTTCTTCCCCAAATATTCCATGGAAACCTTAGGAAAGAGAAAACAAGCTTTCTTGGCTTAATTGGGTAAGTATTCAAGCCTAATTTTTAGTAATTTTTATATTTTTGAGATCGGGATAGTCTAATTCATCTATTTGGGAGATTAATTTGAAAAGTTATCAAAGCATAGAAGTTAAATCATGGATGAATATGCTGGAAATTTGAAATTTATGGTATAAAATTAAAGGTTGTTGATAGATAAACAACTTTTACAAAGTATTTGATGAAAATGTGATTTAGGGACTAAATTGTAAACCTGTGTAAATTGAAGAAAAATTATAAATTTTATAAAATATATGTATTGTAAATTTTATATTGAAATTTCGGTTAGGCTTGGAATAAGGAGTAAATTGCATAAATTTCAATTTCCTAGCCCAGGGACGAAATTTGAATTTATGAAAAGTTTAGGGAAAAGTGATAATTTTGCCTGGGATGTAAATTGAGTTCAATAGAATATGAAATGTGAGAAATTGATGACTAAATTCATTTATATAGATCCGGATAACTCAAATTTAAAGCAAAATCGATGAAAGGAGAAGTCTCGAATTAGTAGATTTCTATTGTACGAACTATTATCGAGGTAAGTTTGTGTAACTTAATTGATCATGTAAATATGTTTGAAATTAAATGTTGTATTTGAATTAAATGTAGATTATGTTTAAGCGAATATTATAAATGTAGGAAATGATCGTATGTTCGAAAATGTTAGAAAAAAAGGGTTAATTTTTGTTTGAATGTTGAATCTCGATGGACATTTGTGATTTCCTATATTAATGAGGTCCTGCATTTGTTGTGGATGGGATTTAGCTCGGACGAGTATCCTATTGACTTCATTACAGACGGGATTGGTATAATCTTGTTATAGCTCTCTCGAGTACTCTGTTAAATGGTTCCTGCAGTATCCTGATTGGTAATGATTTTGCATTTGCTGCACATTACTGCAACTCATTGTGAGTGTCCTGACATACGATTAGTTGTAATCCTGCATATAACGCAGACACAAACGTAGCTCTTCATGAGCGTCCTATTAAGCTCGCTTGAACTCATTGTTACCTTATTCAAAACTCCCTAATATTATCTCTTCGGAGATATCTGAAAGGCTCTATGAGCTTCTTGAGTAAAAAAAAAATATTATGAGTGTCTTGATTAGCTCGGATAAGTGTCCTGTTACATTATTACGTGGCTCAGTTGAGCATATTGACATGTGACTCGAGAGTATGCTCCCTGAATAAGAATTGACGGTTTATCCATCGACATTTCAATAATTCAACGGAGAAAACTATTGACATGAGAAAAATGATGAGATAAATAGAAACATGCCCTGAATGTTTTTGAATTATTTGATAAAGGATTATATGATGAGCTCATTTATGTTTATTTTAACATTTACATGGATTATATGACTAACTTGCTTGATTGAGTATATGTGTTTAGGTAAATCTATCAAAATGATAAAAACATGTTAATTGTATGCTTAATGTTGTTAAATATGATTGGCAAGTTCCAATTCCTATTATACGAACTTACTAAGCATTTAATGCTTACTAGGTTTTATTTTCTCTGTTTTATAGTGCTCGGAAGCTCGCGAGGGTTGGAGATTAGTTAGAGCATCATCACACTATCCACTAGCTTGTTTGGGTATAAATAGTAACCTCATTTTGGTATAATGGCATGTATAGGTAATTTGGCCATTGTTGGCATATAAATGTTGTTTGTAATCTAGTTATTGAAATGGCTAGTAATGATTATGCTTTGGGATATCTATTAAGGTAATTCTATGGCATTATCATGAGTACATATATTATGGTTTGATTGAGCTATGCTAAATGAATATAACTATTGAAGAGAAGATCATAAATAGGTATGCATGTAGTGATATACTATGTTAGATGTTAGAATTGGCCTTGTTGTAATGCTTGGATTGGTTGGCATATGAATGCAAATTTTGGTGTAGGTTATTGGCAAATTTGGGTGAGAAATAAAGCTAGAAAATGACTTTATTTTGTCCACACAGGTAGACACACGGATATGTGTCTTAACCATGTGTGACACATAGCTTGGCACATGGGCATGTGGTTTGACTGTGTGTCCCTTGTATCTTAAAATTAAGAAATAGAATGCTTAGAATTGAGTACACGGGCAGAGACACGGGCATGTGTCTCAACCGTGTGTGCTACACGGCCTAGAACACAGGCGTGTAGCTAGCGGTGCGACAGAAGTTAGAAAGTTACACGGGGTCGAATATGGCTTGCAGCACGGGCATGTCCCTAGACCACACGGGCGTGTGAGCCCTGCACCTAGGAAAATTTTAGAAATTTTGCAGAAAATTTTAGAAATTTTGCGAAAAATTTTGTGAGTTCTTGGTTTAGTCCTGACTTGATTCTAATACTCATATTGGGCCTCGATAGTCCATTTAAGGGATGAAATGAATAATCTCAAGAAATGTATATTAAATGACATGAATTATCTGTAAATATTCTATTAACTTCAGTAATACTTTGTAACCTTGTTCTGGAAACGGATACGAGTTAGGGGTGTTACATTTATTTGTATCAGAGCCATGGTTTAGCCAATTCTCGGATTGAACATAGCAAGTATGAGTTTAGCTATATATGGCATTATATAACTTGTGATGGTGTGGTATCTTTTAATCATTTTAAATGTGTTTTTTTATATAGTAATGCCATCCAACCAAGCTAGAGCTGAATCTGAGGAAGCTGAGAGCAATGCTTTAGCTTTAGTTCAACCTATATCTGAGGGCTGAAGTGAGGAGGCAAAACAAGCCTTCTTTCAAATGATGAATGAATGGTTCACTCAGTATATAAGAACAAATCCTATTGTACAACAACCTCCCCCACTTGCTCCTCAACCAGTTCCTGAGATGCCATAAGGTGTTGAACTTGTTAGAACTGGTAACCCCCTGGTAGACAAAATCTGTAAATATGGGGCAGAAGAATTTAGAGCTACTGTAGATGATGATCCAGAAAGAGCTGAGTTTTGGTTGGAAAATACTATCTGAATTTTAGATGAATTATCTTGTATGCCAGCTGAATGTTTAAAATGTGCAGTTTCTTTATTGAAAGACACAACTTATCATTGGTGGAATACCATAACTTTTATTGTACCAAAAGAAAACATTACATAGGAGTTTTTCTATATGGAATTCATGAAGAAGTATGTTAGTTAAAGATTTATGGATCCGAAAAAGAAAGAATTTTTAAAACTTAAACAGGGAAACATGACTGTGTCTGAGTATGAGCGAGAATTTGTTCGATTAAGTAAGTATGCTAGAGAGTGGGTTCCAACTGAGGCTGATATGTGCAAACATTTTGAAGAGGCTTAAATGAAGACATTAAGTTGTTGATTGGTATTCTTGGATTAAGGGAATTTGCGGTACTGACTGATCGAGCACATAAAGCTGAAGAATTGAGTAAAGAAAAGAAACAAGCTGAAAGAGAAGCTCAGGTTTCTGGTAAAAGAATTATGAGTAAGTCGCAATCATCCGCTTCTAAAAAATCAAAGAAGTATTATGATTGATTTACAACATCAGCAGGATATTTTGGAAAAGATCTAGGTTTTTAACGCTCTAACCCGAGATCTTCATCTCCATATGTAACCGGTGTTGGTAGTGTCGGTAATCCTAAATCGAAATGTTAATTTTGTAACAAATTTCATTTTGGGGAATGCCGATTGAAAAGTGGAGCATGTTATAAATGTGGCTCTTTTGATCATTTTCTTAAAGATTGTCTAGAAATAGTTGAAAGAGATATTGAACAGATTTCAAAATCGAGTAATCTTGCTTCAAGAGGTAGACCACTCCATCATCCCGGTAATGTCAGTGTTAGCCGAGGTACTACAAGGGATACAACAGTTAAATTTGAGGCACGAGCACCGGCAAGGACATATGCTATTCATGCTAGAGAAGATGCCTCTGCACCAGATGTCATTACTGGTACATTTTCTCTACTTGATACTAATATTACTACTTTGGTTGATCCTGGTTCCACACATTCATATATATGCACAAATTTAGTGTCTGTTAAAAATTTACCTATTGAATTCACTGAATTTGTGGTTAAAGTTTCGAACTCCTTGGGTCAGTATGTTATGGTGGATAAAGTCTGTAAAAATTGTCCATTGATTGTAAAGGGTTATTGTTTTTTGGCTAGCTTGATGTTATTGCCATTTGATGAATTTGATGTGATATTGGGAATGGACTGGTTAACCAAACATGATGCAGTGGTGAAATGTAAACAAAAATATATTGTATTGAAATGTCAGAATGGTGAGTTACTCCATGTCGAATATTATAAACTAGATGGGTTATCTAATGTGATGTCAGCAATATCAGCACAGAAATATGTCAAAAAGGGTTATGAAGTTTATCTTGCATATGTGTTGGACACTAAAGTATTTGAGTCAAAAATTTAGTCAGTGCCGGTTGTATGTGAATTCCCCGATGTATTTCCGGGGGAATTACCTAGTTTACCACTTGTTAAAGATGTGGAGTTCTCTATATATCTTGTACAGGGGACAACACCAATATCTATAGCACCCTACAGAATGGCTCCTATCGAATTAAAAGAGTTGAAAGCACAATTGCAATAGTTGATTGATAGAGGCTTTGTAACGCCCCATACTCGAGACCGTCGCCGGAGTCGAACACGAGGTGTTAACAGACTTAATTCAATACTTTAAACAGCTCAAACAATTTATTTTTAAAATTTTCAGTCAAGCTAGCAATCTGCGTCATAGTCGCTTAAAAATTTATATCTCGAGTTCCAAAACTTGAAATCCAATTCCGTAAATTTTACCTGAAACTAGACTCATATATCTATTTATAATTTTTTTATAGAATTTTTGGTCAAGCAAATTAGTACAGTTTATTAGTTAAAGTCTCCCCTATTTTAGGGTTCGACTACTCTAACCTCTGTGTATTACGAATCAGATATCTCCTTGTACAGAGTTTCAATGACTATGCCGTTTATTTCTAATAAAACTAGACTCAATAAGGAATCTGTACACATAAATCATGACTTCTAATTATCTTTGAAAAATTAATGGTGAATTTCCAAAGTCGAGCAGGGGATCAGAAATTGCTCGCCCCTGTTTCACAAAAATTTAAACATCTCATAAAATATAACTCATATCCTGTTTTGTTCCATCCATATGAAAATAGACTCATCAAGCTTCAATTCCATAACTTATTCATTATTTAATCCCATTTCTACTATTTGTAGTGATTTTTCAAATTCACATCACTACTGCTGTCTGAATCTATTTTATGGTAAATTTTACCCATTTCATGGTTCCCATGGATTAGCTAGCAATTTAGCATACATAACACCAAATATGATCATGATTAGCCATTCCAATGGCTAATCATTACCAAGAATTTCCATACCACTCAATAACCATATCATAAGACCATATATACAAAATGATTATAATGCTATAAATGCCATACTCAAAATATACAAGCCATTATGCCAAGATGGTATACGGATAGTGTGAGCGTGCCTCCGACCGTTTCCGATTTTCGAGCTGGCTTGTCAACACTACAAGGAATGAAAAGGAGGGAGTAAGCACAAATGCTTAGTAAGTTCACATGCAAATAGCAAGTAACACAACTATTAAGTAAACATAAACATCAATTTCATGATCATCACCGAGACATTCATATCACATTTGCATTTATCATCTTACCATATAGTTGTTATATCGAGTTTTCAACCCGAGGGTTAAGTACATACTTGTTCAAAGTATCCATTTCACAACACTTACCAATACATCCCTTTCATCTCGAGTATTCCTCCATTTGAGTAGAATTTTACCCGTTGAACACATCGGAATATAATTCGGATACACGAAAAGTTTGCACATAAGTGCCACATAAGTAGCCAAGCTACCATGTAACCCGCCCATAAGTGAACTCAGACTCAACTCAACGAGCTCGGGCATTCGCATCCATAAGTGAACTCGGACTCAACTCAACGAGCTCGGATGCCTAGTTACATCTCTCGAACTCGGACTCAACTCAACGAGTTCGGACATTCGCATCCATAAGTGAACTCGGACTCGACTCAACGAGTTCGGATGCCCAAATATCCCAGTGACATGTCACTTGTATCCTAATCCATTCCTAAGGTTCAACGGGACATTTTTCCCAATCATGTGTCTCAACCATCTTCTACGGAATGCCGGTACCGATACTCGATAGTATTTCACATTTTCTAAGTATATCACATAATTTGACATATTATCAAACAATTATCACGAGTATAATGTTTCATAATAATTATCATATCATTTAAATAACATAAAAACATTTAAAATAATAACTATGTTACCAACATTTACATATGAACTTACCTCGTATGTGAAAATGGCTACTTTTACCATTTCGTCCATAACTTGGTATTTTCCCCATTTTAGCCCGAATTTTAATTTTCCTTGCTCTATCATTTAAAATATAGTCTAATTAGGGATCACATTATTCAAATTAACCCAAAATCATATTTTGGCAAAATTATAGTTTTCCCCCTAAAATTTTGCATATTTACACTTTTGCCCCAAAGCTCGTAAATTAAACTTTAGCATATTTTCTTATGTTTTATGACATGCTGAACATTTTTCTCTTCTATGACAACATCAAATTCTCACTCTAACACATAGTTATGAACAATAACAATTTTTACCGATTAAGCCGTTTTACTCATTTTTGCTTAAAATCGCTTAGCAAAAGTTGTTTAACATAATTTCTGCCTTCATATTCTACCATAAAACATCAAAATAAACACATTTCACCTATGGGTATTTTTCCAAATATGAACCCTAGCTTAAATTAAGCTTAATCAAGTTACCGGGATTCCAAAAACGTAAAGAACTTGAAAATCGGGGCTAGAATGGACTTACAATCGAGCTTGGAAGCTTGAAAAACCCTAGCCGTGGTTTCTCCTTGCTATATTCGGCCATGGGGTTGAAGATGAGCAAAATTGGCTTTTAATTTTGTATTTTAATTCATTTTACCCCTAAATGACCAAAATGCCCTTACTACTAAACTTTCCAAAAATTCCACCCATGTCTAATTTTTGTCCATAGACTTAGAAATTGGTAAAATTTCTATTTTAGAGCTCCTAATTAATATTTCAAAACAATTTCATACTAGAAACTTCTAGAATGCAAGTTTTGCAAATTATTCAATTTAGTCCCTAATTTCAATTTAAGCACTTTATGCATAAAATTTCTTCACGAAATTTTCACACAATCATGAAATCATATCATAGACCTCAAAATAATCATAAAATAATTATTTCTATCTCGAATTTGTGGTCACGAAACCATTATTTCGATTAGGCCCTAATTTGGGATATTACAACTTTCCCCCCTTTTGGGGGTTTTCGTCCCCGAAAATCTTACCGGAAAAGTGGTCTTCACTTTTAATCTCATATTCGGTGCTGAAGAACTTTCACTTCGGCTGTACCTCCAATACATCTCTTTAATTTCTCATATGGTCTAACTCAACTCTCAACTGTTCTTAAATTTTCAACCCTTCTCGGTTTCCCATGATATCATGACATAAAACCGGGATCTTAACTTGATTAATGGAGACTGGAATTCCAAGAAATCAAAAATCAAAGAGACACGAAATTCCATGAATCGATGAGGAGGAATTCATTCAATACCGATATGATTTATAGATTTCTCCAAACATTTAAGAATAGGATACATCACATTTTCCTCTTTCTGGCCATAGAAATAATTCGATATGGCCTCAAGAATAATCCTTCTCATTTCCATCCCAATATCAACATTGACAAGGATAATTTTGATAGATCCCAATGCTCACTTTAACCTCTTTAACAACTCAGATTTTATGTAACATCGAATGCTCTAAACTATCACATTACTCTCTTTGTCTTGAAACACATCACAATTCATACAATGATTACATTCTTGAAAGTCAGGAAGTCTTTGCTCAATGTAGACTAGTCTAGTTCAGACGCTTCAGTTACCAATATTCTCATCTATCCAAACTCTGTCAATATGTAATAAACTTTTCAGCTTTCATAAGATGAAAACCTTATCATTCGTAGTGACTTTAACTAATATCCAACTCTTTCTAATAAATATACACTTCTCGTTCAGATTATTTACTCTTTTATCAGTACAAAAATGAAATTCTATTATCAGACTTGAGAAAAATAATCCTGACATAATTGTCACATGAAATCTTTCAAATAAATAATTCACCATACCGACTGAAACTCGCGCTTTTATCACCTCTGCCTTTACTGATGTCAAATCCTTACACAGAAATTAGAAAAAAAAATCCCAATACTAAAATCACCACATTACCAAGATCAAATTAGAAGTATAGTCATATTTGACATGATTATCACGAGCTGAAGAATGCACTTCGAACATGAGTCGTAATTGAAAAATTATGGAACAAAGATAACAAGAAAACTGAATAAAGAAATCCAAGATAGAGAAACCCGGAATAAAGAAATCCAAAATAAAAAGATCCAGGATAAAGAAACCCAAGATACGATACTATACCGGAGAATCGAAAACCAAACTCATAGAGAAAATATAGAATACCCCGATAATTCATCAAAGAAAGAAAGTCCAAAAGAAAACATCATTTAATCCTCTTTGAAATCAAATATAACAAGGTCAATATATCTTCCCATACATATATATCAGATGAAGCATCAAGTAGAAGAAACAGAATTATAATATCATATGTATTCTCTCATCAATTCTTATCAGACGAAATGAAATAGAATACCCAATGAAATAGAGCAATATAAATTATAAACTAGTTAGACTACCAATGCTTTCATCCAACACCAGAATTAGAAGACATTCCCATATAACAAGAATTTCTTCAGAAGATCAATAGCCATAGAAATATTTTTGAGAACTGGTAAACACATAGAACATCTCAAAAGAGACTGCTAAATCTGTCCAGTCATAACTGTCACACTCAGATAGTTCACATTTTAAATATCATTTCCCCAACTAGTTCTGCCGTCACAAATTTCATATTAAACCATTCACTAAAGAAGGCCAGTTCTGAATAAATTTTGATTTACACTTTTCTCGACCTTGCACCTGAGTAATTCGATTTACCAAAGAGAATTCCTTCTCTAATTGGGACAGTGCATAACTCCAATAATCTTTACGTCAATCTGATACTTTAATGGCTCTAACTTTACTTATCAGCTCATTTTCAATCTCTAATCATACTTATAATTATTCTATCACTGAACCCTTTGGGTTCTCAACCGGAAACTTATTCAATACAAATCTCATGAAATTCCATTATAAGTACCACTTCGGTAAGGGGGAGGGGTTGTAGGACCTCTGACTCGACTTTCTTATACATACACATATGACACAACTTCCATCATTATAGCAACATCATCAAAATCATGTCATTCATTCAGGCAATGCAACATTCATGTTGGCTTACACAAATTTTCATACTGTCCCATTTAGACAATATACTTATGCATACATTCTATGTTTTCTAGATAGCTTTACTTATCCATTCATTTAATTAAATTAATTCATGCTCGTAACATCATATAGGGCCAAACAAACATAGATATTTGCATCACAATCACAACTTTCATTTCGTGCATCATGTACATGTCATTACAATCATATAATTCAGTCCAACAATTTAACATAGATAAGTTCATTTCATTATAATCCTTTATCTCATAAAAATTATATATCATTAGCATTCATCAACATTCGACGTCCAAATCAAGACAAGGACATTTTCATTCATATCATAATATTATGACTTTTATTCATACCTCTACTACTTTCTATTTATTCTGTTCATCTTATCAAGTAAGCCATATACACTACATCATATGAGCATTAAGCAAATATGGATATTTATCACATATGTATCATAAACTTTTATTCATACTTTTCTGAATCGAGACTTATCATAGTCATAATTTTACTCAAATACCTTCACATAACATTGAACATGGTCAGCACAGCTCGATTGGAGAGTACCCTGTCTAAATAAGACGGTACTCATATGCGTCGGAACACATCACACTATCACAGATCAGTGGCATGTATAGCTAAATTTTTACGCATGCTAAGTTAGTCCGAGAACCGACTAAACCTACTCTGATACCACCAAATGTAATGCCCCGTACCCGAGACCATCGCCGGAGTCGAACACGAGGTGTTAACAGACTTAATTCATTATTTTAAATAGCTCAAACAATTTATTTTTAAAATTTTCAGTCAAGCTAGCAATCTACGTCATAGTCGCTTAAAAATTCATATCTCGACCTCCAAAACTCAAAATCCAATTCTGTAAATTTTCCCTGAAACTAGACTCATATATCTATTTATTAATTTTTTTATAGAATTTTTGGTCAATCAAATTAGTACATTTTATTAGTTAAAGTCTCCCCTCTTTTAGGGTTTGACTGCTCTAACCTCTATGTATTACGAATCAGATATCTCCCTGTACAGAGTTTCAATGACTATGTCATTTATTTCTAATAAAACTAGACTAAATAAGAAATCTTTACATATAAATAATGACTTCTAATTATCTTTGAAAAATTTATGGTGAATTTACAAAGTCAGAACAGGTGATCCAGAAATTGCTCTGCCCCTGTTTCACAAAAATTTAAACATCTCATAAAATATAACTCATATACCTATTTTGTTCCATCCATATGAAAATAGACTCATCAAGCTTCAATTCCATAACTTATTCATTATTTAATTCCATTTCTACTATTTTTAGTAATTTTTCAAATTCACGTCACTACTGCTGTCTGAATCTATTTTATGGTAAATTTTACCCATTTCATGGTTCCCATGGATTAGCTAGCAATTTAGCATACATAACACCAAATATGATCATGATTAGCCATTCCAATGGCTAATCATTACCAAGCATTTCCATACCACTCAATAACCATATAATAAGACCATATATACAAAATGATTATAATGCTATACATGCCATACTCAAAATATACAAGCCATTATGCTAAGATGGTATACGGATAGTGTGAGTGTGCCTCCGGCCGTTTTCGATTTTCGAGCTGGCTTGTCAACACTACAAGGAATGAAAAGGAAGGAGTAAGCACAAATGCTTAGTAAGTTCACATGCAAATAGCAAGTAACACAACTATATAAGCAAACATAAACATCATTTGCATGATCATCACCGAGACATTTATATCACATTTGCATTTATCATCTTACCATATAGTTGTTATATCGAGTTTTTAACCCGAGGGTTAAGTACATACCTGTTCAAA
Organism: Gossypium anomalum; assembly: GCA_025698475.1. Classification (NCBI taxonomy): domain Eukaryota; kingdom Viridiplantae; phylum Streptophyta; class Magnoliopsida; order Malvales; family Malvaceae; genus Gossypium; species Gossypium anomalum. The sequence goes on from CM046963.1 coordinate 51,991,591, forward strand.
GTATCCATTTCACAACACTTACCAATATGTCCCTTTCATCTCGAGTATTCCTCCATTTGAGTAGAATTTTACCCGTTGAACACATCGGAATATAATTTGGATACACGAAAAGTCTGCACATAAGTGCCACATTTGTAGCCAAGCTACCATGTATCCCGCCCATAAGTGAACTCGGACTCAACTCAACGAGCTCTGGCGTTCGCATCCGTAAGTGAACTCGGACTCAACTCAACAAGTCGGATGCCTAGTTACATCTCTCGAACTCGGACTCAACTCAACGAGTCAGATGCCTAGTTACATCTCTCGAACTCGGACTCAACTCAACGAGTTCGGACATTCGCATCCATAAGTGAACTCGGACTCGACTCAACGAGTTCGAATGCCCAAATATCCCAGTGACATGTCACTTGTATCCTAATCCATTCCTAAGGTTCAACGGGACCTTTTTCCCAATCATGTGTCTCAACCATCTTCTACGGAATGCCGATACCGATACTCGATAGTATTTCACATTTTCCAAGTATATCACATAATTTGACATATTATCAAACAATTATCACGAGTATAATATTTCATAATAATTATCATATCATTTAAATAACATAAAAACATTTAAAATAATAACTATGTTACCAACATTTACATATGAACTTACCTCGTATGTGAAAATGGCTACTTTTACCATTTCGTCCACAACTTGGTATTTTCCCCATTTTAGCCTGAATTTTAGTTTTCCTTGCTTTATCATTTAAAATATAGTCTAATTAGGGCTCACATTATTCAAATTAACCCAAAATCATATTTTGGAAAAATTATAGTTTTGCCCCTAAACTTTTGCATATTTACACTTTTGCCCCAAATCTCGTAAATTGGAAGCCACCAAAGAATGTGTCTGAAGTTAGAAGTTTTTTGGGACTTGCTGGATATTATTGGAGGTTTGTAAAAGGGTTTTCAATGATAGCCTCTCCGATGACTCGTTTGTTGCAAAAAGATGTGCAATTTGAGTGGTCTGATAACTTTCAACAGAGTTTTGATAGGTTGAAAGCCTTATTGACAGAAGCACCTGTGTTAGTTCAGCCTGAATCGGGTAAGGAATTTGTAATTTACAGTGATGCATCGTTAAATGGTTTGGGTTGTGTTTTGATGCAAGAAGGTAAAGTAACATCCTATGCTTTAAGATAGCTAAAACCACATGAAAGAAATTACCCGATACATGATCTTGAATTAGCGACAATGGTGTTTGCACTGAAAATATGGCAACATTACTTTTTTGGTGAAAAATGTTACATATTCACTGATCATAAAAGTTTGAAGTATTTGATGTCGCAGAAAGATTTGAATTTGAGATAGCGTAGATGGCTTGAGTTATTGAAAGATTATGATTTACTTATTGACTATCATTCAAGAAAAGCCAATATAGTTGCAGATGCTCTAAGTAGACAGTCCCTGTTTGCTTTGCAAGCAATGAATACTCGATTGATGTTATCTGATGATGGCTCATTCATAGCTGAGTTAAAAGCTAGACTAATGTTTTTGTAGCAGATTACTGAAGCTCAAAAAGATGATAGTAAGTTACAAGCAAAACGGATTCAGTGTGAGTTGACTAGTACGTTACAAGCAAAACGGATTCAGTGTGAGTTGACTCCTAATTCAGAATTTCAGATCGGGACTAATGGTTGTTTGTTATTTAGAGGTAGAATATGTGTACCGAAGAATTCAAAACTAGTATAGAATATTTTGAATAAAGCTCATAATGGTAACATGTCTATTCATCTTGGTAGTAATAAAATGTATAATGATCTGAAATAGATGTACTAGTGGCCAGGAATGAAACGGGATATTTCTAAGTTTGTATCAAAATGTTTTGTATGTCAGAAAGTAAAAGCTGAACATCAGTTGCCTACAGGATTATTACAGCCAATTACAATACCAGAATGGAAATTGGAAAGAATTACCATGGATTTTGTATCGGGATTACCCTTGTCTCCAAAGAAGAAAGATGTCATTCGGGTAATTGTTGATCGATTGAAAAAGTCTACACATTTTATTTCGGTACGTATGGATTTTTCATTGGATAAATTGGTTGAATTATATGTCTATGAGATTGTTAGATTGCATGGAGTACCTGTTTCTATTATTTCAGATAGAGATCCTCGATTTACATCTTGATTCTGGAGCAAATTGCAAGAAGCTATCGGTATACAGTTACATTTCAGTACTGCATTCCATCCTCAGACAAATGGTCAATCTGAACGTGTGATACAGATTTTGAAAGATATGCTTTGGTGTTGTATTTTGAAATTTGAAGGTAACTAGGAAAAATATCTACCTTTAGTTGAATTTTCTTACAATAGTAGTTATCAGTCCAGTATCAAAATGGCACCATACGAAGCTTTGTATAGCCGAAAATGTAGACCACTATTGTATTAGACAGAGCTTAATGAGAAAAAGATACATAAAGTTGACTTAGTCCGTGAAACTGAAGAAAAGGTGAAAGTAATCCAGGACAGTTTGAAAGCAACCTCTGATTATCAAAAGTCCTATGTTGATTTTAAACAAAAAGAAATAGAATTTCAAGTTGGTGACAAGGTATTCTTGAAAGTATCACCTTGGAAGAAAGTTCTCCGGTTTGGTCGTAAAGGAAAATTGAGTCCACGGTTTATTGGGCCATATGAAATCACAGAAAGAATTGGACCTGTTGCATATTGGTTAGCTTTACCAGCAGAACTTGATCGGATTCATAATGTTTTTCATGTATCTATGTTACGACAGTATCAATTGGATCCTTCACATGTTATTTCTCTGTCAGAAGTAGAGATTTAACCTGATATGACATATAGTGATATGACATATAGTGAAGAACTGATTAAAATCTTGGCCCGTGAAACAAAAGAATTAAGAAAAAGAAGATGACTTTAGTAAAATTACTTTGGCAACGACATGGTATAGAAGAAGCCACTTGGGAACTGAAAGATACCATGAGAAAACAATATTCAAATCTCTTTACTGGTAAGATTTTCGAGGACGAAAATTCTTAAGGGGGGAGGGTTGTAATAGGCCATTTTCAGTAAAATCGGAACAGTGGTTTCGGGACCACAAATTTGAGCCGGAAAGAAAATTTATTTTTATATTTTTACATGGTTTACATTATGTTAGGAATGTCATATGAAAATCTGATAAGAAAATTTTATCGATTAGGTACTTAATTATGGAAAGGACTAAATTGCATAAAATACAAAAGTTGGATTCTAGTGGCTAGAAGGATCAAATAGCTATGAAATTCAAAACTCGAGGTCCTTATATGGTAATTAGACCATTAAAGAAAAGTTAGTAGATATTTTTGATGAATCATCCATGGAAATTTAGAAAAAGGGCAAGGACTAAATTGGAAATCAAAATAGTTAAAAGGTGATAAATGATTAATAAGAAATAAAATCATTTTATATCATCTTCTTCCCAAAATATTCCATGGAAACCCTAGGAAAGAGAAAACAAGCTTTCTTGGCTTAACTGGGTAAGTATTCAAGCCTCGTTTTTAGTAATTTTTATATTTTTGAGACCGAGATAGTCTAATTCATCTATTTGAGGGATTCATTTGAAAATTTACCAAAGTATAAAAGTTATGCCATGGATGAATATGCTGAAAATTTGAAATTTATGGTAGAAAATTAAAGGTTGTTGATAGATAAACAACTTTTACAAAGTGAATTTTGATGAAAATGTGATTTAGGGACTAAATTGTAAAGTTGTGTAAATTGAAGAAAATTTCTAAATTTTATAGAATATATGTGCTGTAAATTTTAGGCTTGGAATAAGGAGTAAATTGCATGAATTTCATTTTCTGAGCCTAGGACGAAATTGAAATTTATGAAAAGTTTAGGGGCAAAATGGTAATTTTGCCTAGGATGTAAATTGAGTTCAATAGAATATGAAATGTGAGAAATTGATTATTAAATTCATTAATATAGATCCAGATAACTCAAATTCAAAGCTTGATCGAGGAAAAGAGAAAGTCTAGGATTAGTAGATATTTCTTGTACGAACTATTATCGAGGTAAGTTCGTGTAACTTAATTGAGCATGTAAATATGTTTGAAATTAAATGTTGTATTTGGATTAAATGTACATTATGTTATGTGAATATAATAAATGTATGAAATGATCATATGTTCGGACATGTTAGAAAAAAAGGGTTAATTTCTATTTTAATATTGAATCTCGATGGATATATGTGATTTCCCATATTAATGAGGTCTTAAATTTGTTGTGGACGGGATTTAGCTCGGATGAGTAATCCTATTGACCTCATTACAGACAGGATTTAGCTCGGACGAGTAATCCTGTTATAGCTCTCTCGAGTATTCTGTTAAATGGTTCCTGCAAGTATCCTGATCGATAATGATTTTGCATTTGTTGCACATTACTGTAGCTCTTTGTGAGTGTCCCGACATACAATCAGTTGTGATCCTGCATATAATGCAGGCACAAATGCAGCTCTTCATGAGCGCCCTGTTAAGCTCGCTTGAACTCACTGTTACTTATCCGAAGCTCCCTGATATTATCTCTTCGGAGATATCTGAAGGCTCTATGAGTTTCCTGAGTAAAAAAAAATCTTATGAGTTTCTTAATTAGCTCGAATAAGTGTCCTGTTACATGATTACATGGCTCGATTGAGCATATTGACATATGACTCGAGAGTATGCTCCCTGAATAAGAATTGAAAATTTATCCATCGACATTTCAATAATTCAACGGACAATACTATTGACATGAGAAAAATGATGAGATAAATAGAAACATGCCTTAAATGTTTTTGAATTATTTGATAAAGGATTATATAATGAGCTCATTTATGTTTATTTAACATTTACATGTATTATATGACTAACTTGCTTGATTGAGTATACGTGTTTAGGTAAATCTATCAAAATGATGAAAGCATGTTAATTGTATGCTTAGTGTTGTTAAATATGATTGGTAAGTTCCAATTCCTCTTATACGAACTTACTAAGCATATAATGCTTACTAGGTTTTATTTTCTCTTTTTTATATTGCTCTGAAGCTCGCAATGGTTGGAGATTGGTTGGAGCATCATCACACTATCTACTAGCTTGTTTCGGTATAAATAGTAACCTCATTCTGGTATAATGGCATGTATAGGTAATTTGGCCATTGTTGGCATATAAATGTTGTTTGTAATCTAGTCATTGGAATGGCTAGTAATGATTATGCTTTGGGATATCTATTAAGGTAATTCTATGGAATTATCATGAGTACATATATTATGGTTTGATTGAGCAATTCTAAATGAACATAACTATTGAAGAAAAGATCATAAATAGGTATGCATGTAATGATACACTATGTTAGATGTTAGAATTGGCCTTGTTATAATGCTTGGATTGGTTGGCATATGAATGCAAATTTTGGTGTAGGTTATTGGCAAATTTGGGTGAGAAATAAAGCTAGAAAATGGTTTTATTTTGTCCACACGGGTAGACACAAGAGCTTGTGTCTTGACCGTGTGTGACACACGGCTTGGCACATGGGCGTGTGGTTTGACCGTGTGTCCCCTGTATCTTAAAATTGAGAAATAGAATGCTTAGCATTGAGAACACGAGCAGAGACACGGGCGTGTGTCTCAGCCGTGTGTGCTACATGGTCTAGAACACAGGCGTGTGTCTTGGTCGTGTGGATCCTGGACCTAATTTTTGAAAATTAAATTGACCACATGGCCTACACACACGGACGTGTGGCTGGCCGTGTGGTACAAGTCAGAGAGTTACACGGGGTCAAACACGGCCTGCAGCACGGACATGGCCCTAGACCACACGGGCTGGTGAGTCTTAGACCTCAGAAAATTCTATAAATTTTGCGAATAATTTTATGAGTTCTCGATTTAGTCCTAACTTGATTCTAATACTCATATTGGGCCTCGAGAGTCCATTTAAGGGAAGAAATGAATAATCTCAGGAAATGTATATTAAATGACATGAATTATCTGTAAATATTCTGTAAACTTTAGTAATACTTTGTAACCCTGTTCTGGCGATGGATACGGGTTAGGGGTGTTACAAGCTCTCTTTGGGATTTCCAAGAAATCAAGAGAAAACCAAAAAACATGAAGAATGATAAGGAAAAAGGTAACCAAGTGTTGATTTCATGAAAAACGAAGGAATTTGGTCATTATGTTGCGACACCACTCCAGAATGTTGCGATAAAGAAAAAAATCTAATTTAGGAATCTGCCCTTGACGTCGCGACATCACCTAAGGATATCGCGACACCATTGCGTAACTCTATTTTTTGAACTATCCTAACTCTGTTTTGTAGCTCTTTAATTACTTTTTTAGTAGACCTACATTATAACTCTTGAATAATTTATTCTTTCCTTCTAATCTATAAATAGGTCACATGGCCACCTTATGTTATCATTAACAAAGATTAAATTGCGGGCAATCCTCTTTTATCAACAACAAAGGTTAAATTGCAAGCATAATAAGAACAAATTATCAAATGGCCATTTTCAGCACAAGCGCTTCAAGCCTAGCTATTGAGTTTCAAGAAGGTGACATGGATAAGTATCTACAACAATTACAGTCGTATACTTTTATTTAAGAATAGGGATTTGATCATTTAATAAGGAATTGCAAAGGAATATGGGAAAACACAATTGAAAAGGAATGGATGAAATTTTGTCTACCAGTTGAAGGTCCCCTAATAATTCCTATGGTGCAAGAATATTATCTAGCATTAAAACAAAGGGAAACAGCCAGACCGTTTTATAAGATGCGCTCCTTTGTGAAGGTCAGAGGGGTTAATGTTTCGATAACTAAGATGAGTATTTTCCAAATTTATGATGTACCATATTATTATCGTGATTATCTCTATAAAATAGATTTAAAGGAATTCAGAAACAAATATGTATTGGAACATGGATATATGAAAAACATGGTTGATTGTACGAGAAATTCAAGAAAAGGAAATTTTTCCCACATCTAATTACGAAAACATGTAAAAGGGCAAAGTACCCATTGACTGGATAGATAAAACAATGAATCCCCTAAGGAAATTACTCGGTGATGATTTATTCAAGCAATTTGTTCTGCCACAGACAAAACAAAAAGAGGAAAGAAGAAAAAGAGGATTTCAGGAAGATGAGGAGTAATACTTAAGAGTAATCTAGTAGGATTAGGAGTAGATAAATTTAGCAAAATTGAATGCTTATTTCTTTTTTTGATTTTTTATTGTAAGGATTGTATTAAATTCTAGGGTAATGTAAATCTATTTTTAGGATTAGGGATACATACATAATTCTTTTTCTTAAAGTTTGTTTAAATTTTAATTAAAAAAAAAACACCCTAACATGGAGGAGACACAAACAATTCAAGCTTCACATGATCAAAGGAGGAAGCACCCACCATTAGCTATTGGAGCGACCATAATCAATTGGGTAACTTCTTTACTTATCTTTTAATGGGCTACACATTAAGGATAATGTGTTAACTAAAGTGTAGGAGCATAACAATAGGTTTTCTTTATATTTTAAATTTTTTCTTTGATGTTTCTTGTCTTTTGGTGTGCTTGAGCTTATAGAAATACAAGTGATTGGTTAGGAGCATGTACATGGGTTGCTTGTGTTTATGAATAAATTTGGTATGATGATAGGAGATTTTAAATTCTTGAGTATTAGACTATTAAGTTCTATATGTTAGACTATAAATAGGCATTTAGCAATCAATTGTTCCAAGTGGTATAGAAAAAACAAGGAAATAAGCATGCTAGTACGAATGATAAATGGTTGAATTTGTATTTGTTTGGTTGATTAAGTTTGTGTATGTTGAGATATTTAGGATGGCCTAAGGCATTGTTTGGAACACATCCAGAGCCAAAAACATGTCCTATTTATATTTCACCTTTAATGCCAACTTTTGAGTTTGTTGACACTTCTTGATAAACCATATTACAAGCCCCGAGCCTAAAAACGTCAACTTGTATTTGTCCTTTTTCTTTGGTCTTACACTACACGGTTATAGATGTCTGGCCATATGTATTGAGGGTTAAGTAGATACATCATGGCAGAGTTTGTAAAAATAGAGTGAAATAGGAAAGATTAGTGTGATATTAGAATTATAGGTTAGCCTATGAGCAGAACAAAAAGAAAAATCCAAAAAATAAATTAGTACGAGTAGAAAAGGTCTTAAATTAGCAAAAAAGCATTCATAAGTAAGATATATTGAAAAAGAGAAAAGTCACAAAGTCACAAAAGAAAGAAAAACTCGTCATTAGTGCACAAAAACTCGTAAGGCTAGCCATAGTTACTATTTCAAGCTATGACTTCCTATATATTGAGAGACAAGGAAGGTGAGAGAAGGAGAAATAAGGTGGTGAGTAGGTAAGGGTCACTAAGGGGAGAAGAGTAGGGACCAATACGATGTGCCAAACAATTTTCGTGTTTGTAACCATTCTTGATGCTTAATATTTTTGAATGTCATACTTGTCTTAAGCCTTAGAATGTTACAAGCCGAAAAGTGCTATGTGACCTAAAATATCCTCATACATGAATGGACATTACATTGGACATATGCATAAATGACTATTTGTATTCTTCTCGGATGATCAAAGTACTTGTATGAACTATTGATGGATTTTTACAGGTGAGAACCTTAATACTTGTCTATTTTGTAACATACTAAACTTAGGTGTTTGTGGTCAAAAGTGGTAAGTCAACTATTCATCATGTTAAGATTGTTTGTAAGTATGAAATGCTTAAGTCATATGCTCCAAAGTCAATACTTGTATCATATTTGCTCAAGGGTCATCATTTTATTATCTTTGTTTATGTTTCTTAAGGACAAGCAATGACTTAAGTGTGGGGGAGTTTGATTTGTTGTGATTCGATGTAGTAGATTAAAGTAGTTTTCGCATTTAAGGAGCTTGAATACAAGCATTTTCAATATATTCAAGTTAAGTTTTCATAGTTTTATTTATATTCAATAAAATGTGCAAATTGAGTCTGTGCATGTGTAGGAGACCATTAGAAGACGTATTAAATGAATACTGGTCGCTATGTCACAATACAGATGACTTGATGTTACAACATAGGGAAACAAATGAAGAAAACTCAAGTCTACCTTCAATGTCGCAACACAAACTGAGGGTGTCGCGACATACCCCTGAAGATGGTTTTAGAAAAGCATATTGATTGCTATGTCACCACACAGGTCCTGGTGTGTCGTGACATCGACTCTGTGATGGAAACTAAACACGAAGCAAGAGTGTTTTGGTCTGCACAATCAAAATTTAAAGCTCGGGAATGTCAACTAACCTAGGGTTAAGAACGACGACTACCTAAAGGCTATAAATAGGCTCATTTGTCACTTGTTATAAACATCATTCCTTTAGCTTAGATTCTCTATGTAAAATTTAGTTTAGTATTTTCTTTCATTCTTAGGTTTTAGTTTCATTTAGTTGTTCTTGTCGATTTCAAGAGATCTAAATTGTGGAATCATTCAACTCTGTGGGTTGGCGCTTAATCTCAATACAATCAGGCTCTTTCATTTTACTCTATCTTGTCGAATTAATTAACATGCTTTCTCTTTACATCGATTATATATTTTTTATGAACACCATAAGGAACTAATCCTTCTATGGGGGATTAGTGAGTGGAGGTAAGATCTATTAACCGTTTTGTAAGGTTACTCAATGGATCAACTGTTTGGGAAAAGGAGAGCATGAAACAAATCCTAGGCCTGACAACCCCAAGAAGTCATCAAGGTGGGACTTAACCCAGAATTGGTATTGCCCATCCATGAACACCTTAACTCCAAACCAGTCTAGATTGTGAGATTGGAAGATAAGTAGTTCTTGTTGACTCGTTATGTTAGTGGAAGATCGGAAGAACCAGGTAGGGTAGCGACTATTTTATTAACGAGGAAACTCAAAACGACAGTTGATGGAGATTATTGAAGCGAGCTAATCACCTATAATCAGATTTGATTTATTCTTCCTTTTTAATATCTTGAAATTTATCTTTTTATGTTATTTTCTATTTATTACTTTTATTATAAAAACCCCAAAAATTCTTTATTTTATATTATTCGTACTATAACTAAATTGAATGTAGTAATTAGAGCTTTTAGTGTTTAGGCTAAAATTGATCTAGCACTTACCTCCTTTGGGTACGATTCTTGGAGCACTCACCTACTTCATTGTAAAACTATATTACAACTTGACCCGTATACTTGCAGATACCGCCTTTTTTTTCTATATTTTTATTATAGTATTCACACTCTGGACGTTAGTAATTCCGGAGACGGTTAGTCACAAATATTACTCATAGTGATAACTTGATATATGATCCTCATACTTGAGATCATCATTGTCTTAACATCGTGAGTCTTTTATTTTGATACAGTGAAACATCTACCGTAATAGGTTGTACTATAAAGACTGATGTTGGATATACCACAATCCATGCAGTTGGATATGGTTGATCAAGATAGGATTTATCCCTCCTACATAATGGGAGCAATATTTTAGGCCTCTTAATGGAGTGAGACTAGAAATGCATGGCCATGCTCGAATAAGTTGATATGAGATATCACACTTATTTGTTTATTATAGTCTACTAAATAAATCAAGAAATATGAGATTGGACAATACAAGTGTGACTATTCCATGACTTGTGTCCAATTTAGATATTAAGGATAAAATGATATAATACATGAAAAGATTACCACAGAAAGGTTATGTCGAATCAGGACTTCTTGTAACTTGGGTAGCAATGATGCGTTGCTAGATGTCACTCATTGCTTGTAATGTTAGAAACTTTCTTGTATTACTACCAACATTACAAGAGCCTACAAGGTCACATGCTATAGTTGAAGTGAACAGAATCCAAATATATTTGGTATTATATTTAGCTGTCACATGAATTAAATTAATTGTTGAATTAATTGAATTTGATGGTTAAATATTAAACACATTATATGTACGAACTTGTTGTACACAAATAAAAAACATATATAAAATTAATATATGAATTTAATTCATACAAAATATTAATTATATATATTTTACCAAAATTATTAATATAAATATTTTTAATGATAATTTTGGTAAAATACAAAAGGACATAGAAATTGATATTCTTTTGGAAAGAATATAATCTTTTTCTGACTTTCCATTTGTTTCTCTAATAATAAGGGAATAATCCCGTTTTTATTTTCTAATATATGACATCAAAGAAAATAAAAAGGAAAAGAATCTCTTAGTGTGTTAGGGTTACCAAGAAAACACAAAAGAAAAAAAAAAGGTCCAACATCCATTTTTTAAAATTCTCTCAGAAAAGTTCAAGAGAATTTTGTTGTTCGTTCTTCGACCAGGTGGATTATGTAGAGGCCAAGAAGCTATTGTTGCAGCTTGGGATCGACATCGTCGGAAGGGATCCTATCAACAACATTGTTCATCACTTTTTTAGTTTCAAAAAGGTATATTTTTTACCATTATTTCAACCTGATTCATTCATCGTACATAGATCATGGTTGATGATCATAGGAATAATTTTTTTACTGTGCCACAGGGCATACCAACGATTCAACACTTTATACGTAATATGAACATGCATTTCACACAAAAGCTGTAACACCCCAAACCTGATCTAATGAAGCAGATCTAAATCCTGGATGTTTCCACTCTCAAACAGATGAAACTTAACTCTACTTACACAAATTACAATTGATTAAACTACTTAATTACAAGACTTCTTAAAACAATACATAAGTATGAACATTGAAGAATTTCAGTTATAATACTTAGGAAATTTGATTACAAATATTACTAAAATGATGTCTTGGTCTAACTTAGTTTTCTCGATTCAAGGTTTCTAAATGTAAATTACTCGTTCACGCCATCAAATTTTGCTCTGTATGCATACTAATCTGATACGCCACTCTTTGGGCATAGTCTTGGCATTGTTTCCCGCAGGCCTAGCCTCACATTCAACCTAAAACAAAGAACACAACCAAGTAAGTTCATGAGCACTTAGTGAGAAATAATCATTTACACCTTATTCGTTGATTTCCAAAAATAGGAGGTGTAATAGCCCGGTTTAGACTCTAGTTAGAATAGTGCTTTCGGGCCACAAATTTAACTCAGAAAATTATTTTCATATTATTTTTCTTGTCTATTATATGTGAATTGATGTCTGTGAAAATTTTGTGTGAAACATTTATCGTTTGTGTACTCGATTTGATAAAAGGACCTAATCGCATAAAGTGTAAAAGTGGCCTACTATTTGAATAATGGCTTAATTGATGTGTCTTCTTAGATGTGAGGTCCCTATGATGCAAACAGACCATGGTTATAATTAAATGACATTGATGGACATTAGTTAATGGAATTTTAAATGATAATAATAAGGTTATTATGGTAAACTGATTTATAATGTTAATAAAAATAAAACACAAATGAAAATAAGTCCATTAACACTTTGTTTAGCCAAAAAATCAAAGGAAAAAAGAAAGAAAAAGATTCAACTAGGGTTTAGCCATTTATTTCTTTGATTAAGGTATGAGTTTTGTTCTGTTTTTGATAATTTCTATGATATTGTGATCGTTGCTTAGTGTTCTATCAAGCTCATGTCTCAATTTCTGATTTTGTTGATGTTTTTGAGTTAAGCCATTGATGAAACTATGAGTTTTATGAAGTTTGGTGATAGTATGTGAAAGCTTGATGTTGGATTAATATGTTTTGTCTTTGAAATTTTGATGAATTTGAGTAATTTGGACTAAATTATAAAAATGAGATTTAGAGGGACTAAAATGTGAAATAAATGAAATGTGTGGGCTTATATGAACACTATGAAAATTCGGCTAAGCATGTGTATATGGAAACTTTGTGTATTTTAAGATTTTGTGAATTAGGGACTAAAATGTCAAAATGTGAAAATGTGAGGGCTAATTTGTAAAATTCCCTAAATATGTGTTTTTGGATTGGTTTGAATGACTTGTTTAATAAAAGGGTTAAATTTGAATTTATTTAGATCAAGAACCAAAGAAAACAGAATTAGATCGGGAAAAGTCGAAAGTCGTTGAGTAGCCGATTTCGTATATTTGAATCCATACGAGGTAAGTTGATATACAAATAAATGTATTTTGAATTGAATTACTATTGATTATATGCTTTTGAACAATGTTGAATGATTATATATGTTGAGAATGGGATATCCGAGAAAGTAACTACAAAGTTTCTACATCCGAAAAGCCCCGTACGAACCATAGGAATAGTTAGGATACATGTGTCATGACATTGGATACGATATGTGATTTCATGTAAGACCACGTCTAGGATGTTGGCATCGGCTTATGATTTGTGGGTAAGACCATGTCTAGTACATTGACATCATATTTGATTTTGTGTAAGACCCTGTCTGGGACAATGGCATCGATATTTGGTTACGTGTAAGACCACGTCTGGGACGTAGGCATTGTTCAAACTTTCTGAGCTATCTGCATATCCTTATGATTCCGAATGGTTCAACGGGCATTCCGAGAAATGAATGATTATTATGAAATGTGTATACGATTCAGGTACATTTGAAATTGTATATCATATTTGATGCTGAAAGATAAGTATATGTATCTTTGTGATCAAGTGATTATATTTGACAAAAGTATGAGAAAATATGCTATATGTGCAAATGAATGAGGAATATTTGAAATGTATTTGAGCTATGTGGTTTTGTGATAGCATTTGGTTAAGGAGTATATGTATATTATGATGCTTATTTGTTTATATTGTTAAGTTTATTTGTTTTATGGCTTACTAAGCTTTTGATAGCTTACTTTCTGTGTGTTTTCAATTGTTTTATAGTTATCGAAGATATCAGAAGCTCAAGAATCGTCGAGGATCATCACTATACTATCAAACTATATTTCGGTACCTTTTGAAAGTGTAATTATTGAAGTATGGCATGTATAGGCTAGAAGTATTAGAATATGTTTTGTAATGTGTATATCATGCCATGTGATATGGCTATATTATGGTTAAACTTATGATTTGAATTTGGTTTATGATATGTGATGCAATGTTGCTATTATGAGGTGTTTTTTGTTCGCCAAAGTAATGGTCAATTTGGTAAGTTTTTGGTATATGTTTGATTGTGGACTTGGTAAGAATTTGGCATGAGAATGAACGGGGTAAATTGATGTTACAAATCATATGTTTTGGTATGTCTTTGGTTATGAATGTTATGTTTTGATTTTTGAATTATGAATGAAATAGATTGATGAATATATGATATGAATGATGTATGATTTGGGTTTGAAATTGGTTAAAAATATGATGCTTTAGATGCCTATTTGATGCTTGTAGGAAGGACCCTTAATGGGTGGAAAATTAGCCTTGTAAATTGCCTATTCTTACCCACACGGGCAGAGATACAAGTGTGTGTCTCAGCCATGTTGCTTAACGGCCATTTCGAAATGAGCTTGGGCAGACCACACGGTCGCACACACGGGCGTGTGCTAGGCCATGTCGCCAAGTTTGTTTCAACCATGGGCTAGACAGTCGATTGTGTGGTCAGCTGTGTGGCCAAGTCAGTAGCCTCTCTAATTTTCACACGGCCGTGTCTTGTGGCCGTGTGGACAAGTCAATATGTATGCCCTGTTTTGCCATGGCTTAGACACACGGGTGTGTCTAATGCCGTGTGAGGCACATGGCCTGCTCACACGGGCGTGTGACCTTTGTAACTTTAAAAAATGTTTAAATTTAAAAAAAATTTGTATGAGCTCGGTTTAGTCCTAATCCTTTTCCAAAGCATGTTTAAGGTCTCGTAGTCCTATATAAGGGACAATTGTGAATGATTATTATATGATTTGATTATGTTATGCTTAAGTATATGTAAATGTTTCGATATGTTCGGTAACGCCTTTAACCCTGTTTTGACGACGAATACGAGTTAGGGGTGTTACATTTTATTGGTATCAAAGCTACGATTTTGTCGATTCTAGGACTAACGTTGTAACACTCTAAACCTAGCCTAGATGTTTGGCTTGAATCTGGTGTGTCACATTGAAGTGTTTTTTAAAAACCATGTTTCCATTAAAAACCCTTCTTAATAATTAAAAACTTATACCCTTTTTAAACCTTGTTAGAAAACCTCAGCTGAATAACATTCTTAACAACTTTGTAAAAATCTTGGCAGTTACGGAAGCTTAATTTAAAAACAATTGCGGATACGTGATGTTTTGAAAATAGTAGTCGCTTTGGAAAACTGTGTTCTAATACTAACAATTATAAGAACAATAAATAAAATTCCAAATTAGAAATCCAGAAAATTACAACGGCTTTACTACAACCCACATAAAATAATTTAAAAGCAATAATCAAAAATCAGTAACATAAGCAGTGTGTGTGGCTCCTCCGAGCCTCTCTCGCACTCCGATCCGTCTAAGGTGGAAATTACGAAAGGTTAATAAGCGGGGTGAGTTTACGAAAACTCGAGTGTGTAATCCCCTACTTTATAAAAAAGGCGATCGAGTCATATAAAAGAATTAAAAGTCGGCTGACCCTACTTACGATTTCGGTATCAATTGGGCCTTAGCCCATTATAATGAATAGTACCGGATGGGCCTTAGCCCTATCTGAGTGAGAATGAAGCCCATAGGCCCACAATAGATCTGAGCAGGATATTTCATGTATGCAGAATCCCAACCCATATCCATCCGTATACACCCCCTTACCAACCTTACACCATGTTGGGAGACAACTCGACCCACCCATCCGCTACACACCATAGAATTTGCAACATGGCTCCCAGAACAGATAATGTGACAGAATCACCAAATATAGATATTGTGCAGAGCCACCAGAACAGATATTTGTGGCATAGCCACCAGAACGCTTCCTCCTTCAATATAGCCCATATCCCATGCAACAGATATACATGTCATGGCATACAACATACAGAGTCAGAATATCATGCCCATATTTGAATCAAACAAACACAGTCAAGTCATTCATATCACCAACATATATTCACAATCAAATCCATCAACCACACAGTCCAAGTCAGTCACTTGCCCATAAGGGCAAAACGGTCATTTAACACCCTAAGGGCAAAATGGTAATTTTACCCCACAAGGGTATCTCAGTAATTCTACCCTACAGAGGTATTTCGGTATTTCTACCCTACAAGGGTATTTCGGTAATTCTAACCTACAGAGGTATTTCGATAATTCTACTCTACAAGAGTATTTCAATAGTTTTATAAATCGAGGGTAAAATGGTAATTCTGTAAATCAAGGGTACTTTGGTAATTTTACAAGTCAAGGGTATTTCAGTAACTTGGTAAACTAAAGTATTCTAAATAGGAATAACAATACGAATGGGCCTAAAGCTATTTCTCAGCCCAAATAGGCCCACATGCTCGTGTGGCCCTTTTAGCCTAAATCTAGCCACAGATATGAGATTCACCTAGCTTAGTCCAATATTTACTACACAATCAAACAACTTATCCAATTGGGCCATGTGGGCCTAATCCAATTGGGCCCGTAGGCCCATTGGGCCCACATGGCCCCTTTCGACCCATCGCAGCCCGAAGTAGCCATCCTACAACCAGTGTAGTAAGAAATACACACCTGATAGGAGACTGGAGTTAATCCGCGCTTTGAGCACTCTTAGCCGATGCCAAACCCGATCGAGCACGCCATAAAGCGAAAGGGATCAACCAAGAAAGGTACCTTTACTCTCCTCATGGTTCTCTCTATTTAAAGCCAGCTTCGCATCCACTCTTATGTTAGCTTCCCGATGTGGGATCCCTCCATCATCAGAGTTTCAACACCAACTCTTGCCTCCCTCTGTTAGCAAAATAAATGCTCTTTGATTGCCATGAGTTTCGAACCCTAGACCTCCTTGCCAACTCTATGACGCCACCTTCCTGCCTCTTATGTGACGCTACTTTGCCACTAGACCACAAGGCTTTTTGTGGCACAATTTCTCCAACAATATTCTTAAGGCCTACCTACTACACCCAGGGTTTGATTCACCTTAAACCAAAATTTTTGCTAGAGACCAGGTTTGAACCCAGGACTTCTCCAATGATTCGGCACACTTAACCACTAAAACAAGCCTTCATTAACGAAATTTACATGCACAACAAAATATTACAAGCTGCCTTCAACCGCTCCCATGCTCAAGGCCCAAAATTTCTAGGCCCAAATTCAGGGTGTTACAAACGTAGCGTATGTGAGTCTAGCTATACATGTTATATTTATGAACTGCGATAGTGTGATGAATCCTGATAATGAAAATGTGTTTTTATATAGCAAATGGATCCTGAACAAGCTGTAGCTAACGATGTCGAGAAATGTGCCTGCTCCCGCTCAAGGGGCAGCGCCATCCGACTCTAGACTGGCTACAAGTACCCACGAGGGAGAGGTTAGACAAGCCTTTTACCAAATGATGAACGATTGGTTCACCCAATATATCTGTACTAATCTG
This sequence comes from Gossypium anomalum, assembly GCA_025698475.1. NCBI lineage: Eukaryota > Viridiplantae > Streptophyta > Magnoliopsida > Malvales > Malvaceae > Gossypium > Gossypium anomalum. The sequence continues at coordinate 52,009,094 of CM046963.1, forward strand.
GCTATGCCACAACCTTCACCCCCGGTAAATCCTCCACAAGTCCCTGTCATGGCACAAGCTAATCTGATCCAGTTGAATAAGCCTCCTATCGACAAAATTAAAAAATATGGCACTGAAAAATTTTGTGCTACTACTAATGATGATGCCGAAAGAGCTGAATTCTGGTTAGAGAATATGATACGAGTGTTTGATGAATTATCATTGACTCTGGACGATTGCATAAAATGTGTTGTGTCAGTTTTGAGAGATACAGTGTCCCATTGGTGGAATATGTTCATATCTGTAGTTCTGAGAGAACGAGTTACTTGAGATTTCTTCCAGGCTGAATTCTGGAAGAAATACATCAGTCACAGATTCATCGATCAGAAACGCAAAGAGTTTCTTGAGTTGAGACAAGGTCGTATGTCTGTAGCAAAATATGAGTGAGAATTTGTGAGACTAAGTCAGTATGCTCAAGAATGTGTTTCGACCGAAGCAATCATGTGTAAGAGATTCGAGGATGGCTTGAATGAAGATATCAAATTGTTAGTCAAGATTTTAGAAATAAAAGAATTTATTGCGCTTGTTGAACAAGCATGTAAAGTTGAAGAACTTGGGAAAGAGAAAAGAAAAGCCGATTCAGAAGCTAAAGAAGTATGAAAAAGATCATCGAACAAGTCATTTCATTCGGTAACAAAGAAATTTCCAGATGAAAATAGCCATTCAAAGGCTAATTGTGAGAAATTGTTGTGAAGCTTACTTTGCTTATGTGATTGATTCGAAAGTAACAGAAAAGAAAGTTGAATTAGTGCCTGTTGTTTGTGAGTTTCCTGAAGAACTTTCAGGATTACCTTCAATCCGAGAAGTTGAATTTGGCATTGAGTGAGTACCGGGAACTACTCCGATTTTGATAGATCCATATAGAATGGCTCCGACTGAGTTAAAAGAATTAAAGTCTCAGTTGCAAGAATTAACCGATAGAGGATTTGCAAGATCGAGTTTCTCACCTTGGGGTGCTCTTGTTCTGTTAGTGAAAAAGAAAGATGGTACGGTGAGAATGTGCATTGATTATCATCAGTTGAACAAAGTGACTATCAAGAATAAATATCTTTTACCCAGAATTGATGTTCTGTTTGATTAGTTGAAAGGAGCAACCGTATTTTCGAATATAGATCTCAGATTGGGTTATTATTAGTTGAGAGTAAAAGATTTAGACATTCCGAAAATTGCTTTTCGAATGAGTTACAGACACTATCAATTCTTAGTTATGCCTTTCGGATTAACGAATGCACCTGTTATCTTTATGGATTTGATGAACAAAATTTTCAGACCGTATTTAGATCGATTTGTCATTGTATTCATTGATGACATTTTGATTTATTCATGTGATAAATCTGAGCGTGCAAAACATTTGAGAATAGTGTTACAGACTTTGTAAGATAAGTAATTGTATGCATAGTAAATGTGAGTTCTGGTTACATGAAGTGGGATTTCTGGGACATATTATGTCAGCATCAGGTATCTGAGTTGATCCGAGCAAGATTTTAGCTATTCTAGATTGGAAGCCTCAGAGAAATGTTTCTGAAGTCCATAGTTTTCTGGGACTTACCAGTTATTATTAATGCTTTGTAAAAGGCTTTTCCATGATCGTGACTCCGTTGACGAAATTGCTTTAGAAAGATGTGAAATTAATTTGGTTTGAAAAGTGTCAGAAAAGCTTTGATCAGTTGAAAGCCCTATTGACTAAAGCTCCAGTGTTAGTACAACCAGAATTGGGTAAAGAATTTGTGATCTACAGTGATGCTTCGTTGAATGGTCTGGGTTGTGTTTTGATGCAAGAAGGCAAACTTATAGCCTATGCTTCGAGACAGTTAAAGTCGCATGAAAAGAATTATCTGACACATGACCATGAGTTAGTTGTGATTGTATTTGCTTTAAGATTTGGTGCCACTATCTATTTGGTGAGAAATGTCATGTTTATTTCGATCATAAAAGTTTGAAATATCTGAGGACTCAGAAAGATTTGAACCTGCGTCAGAGAATATGGTTAGGGCTGTTAAAAGACTATGAGTTTGTTATCGATTATCATCTGAGAAACGCAAATGTTGTTGCTGATGCTTTGAGTTAGAAATCATTGTTTGCATTGCGTTCTATGAATGCTCAGTTGTGTATATTTGATGATAGTTTGATTTTAGCCGAATTGAAAGCGAGACCGTTGTTTTTACAATAGATTATTGATGCTCAAAAATTTGATAATGAGATAATAGCAAAACGAGCTCACTGTAATTTGAATTCTGGTTATGAATTTCGAGTTGATAATGAGAATTGTTTGAGATTTCGAGATAGGATTTGTGTTCCGAGAAATCCAGAGTTGATTCAGATGATTTTGAATGAAGCTCATAGTAATCGGTTATTTGTGTATCCGGTAGTACAAAAATGTATAATGATTTGAAATAGCATTACTGGTGGTCTGGAATGAAAAGAAATATCTCCTACATTGTTTCAAAATGTTTAATCAGTCAGCAAGTTAAAGCTAAACATCAAGTGCCATTTGGTTTGTTATAGCCGATTATGATTCCGGAGTGGAAATGGGATAAAGTGACGATGGGTTTTGTTTTGGGTTTGCCCCTATCTCCGCGAAAGAAAAATACAATTTGGGTTGTAGTTAACCAATTGTCAAAATCAGCTCATTTTATTTTGATAGAGATCTGAGATTCACATCACGGTTTTGGAAGAAACTACAAGAGGCATTAGGTATGAAATTACATTTCAGTAATGCTTTTCACCTGCAGATGGATGGTCAATCTGAGCGGATTATTAAGATACTCGAAGATATGTTAAGATGTTGCATTCTTGAGTTTGAAGGGACGTGGGAACAGTATTTGCCATTGATTGAATTAATTTTCAATAATAGTTTTCAATCGAGCATTAAAATGGCACCGTACGAAGCCTTATATGGTAGAAAATGCAGAACAGCTTTGTATTGGAATCAGCTAAGTGAGAATAAGATTCACTGGGTTGATTTGATTAGAGAGACTGAATAGAAAGTGAAAGTGATCCGAGAGAGTCTGAAAATAGCTTCCGATCGTCAGAAATCATATGCAGATTTGAAACGAAAAGATATTGACTTTGAGATTGGCGACAAAGTGTTTTTGAAAGTATCTCCGTGGAAGAAAGTACTCTGATTTGGCAGAAAAGGCAAATTGAGTACGAGGTTCATCGGGCCGTATGAGATTTCCGAGCGTATCGGGCCGGCTACTTACAGATTGTTGTTACCACCAGAGCTAGAAAATATTCATAATGTATTTCACTTATCGATGCTTTGACGATACAGATCCGATCCCTCACATGTGATCTCTCCGTCTGAGATTGAGATTCAGTCCAATATGACCTATAATGAAGAACCGATCCGTAACTTAGCTCGTGAGGTTAAAGAACTCCAAAACAAAAAAAATTCTATTAGTTAAAGTGATGTGGCATCAGCATGGTATTGAAGAGGCTACGTGGGAGCCCGAAGATGCTGTGAGATAACAATATCCAAATCTGTTCCATGGTAAGATTTTCGGGGACGAAAATCCTTAAGGGGAGGAGAGTTGTAACAACCCAGTTTAGACCCTAGTCGGAATAGTAGTTTCGAGACCATAAATCTGAGTCAAAAAATATTTTTGTATTATTTTCCGTGTCTATTATATGTGAATTGATGTCTGTGAAAATTTCGTGTGAAAATTTTATCGTTTGTGTACTCGATTTGATAAAAGGACCTAATCGCGTAAAGTGTAAAAGTGGCCTACTATTTGAATAATGGCTTAATTGATGTGTCTTCTTAGATGTGAGGTCCTTATGATGCAAATAGACTATGGTAATAACTAAATGACATTGATGGACATTTGTTAATGGAATTTTAAATGATAATAATAAGGTTATTATGGTAAACTAATTTATAATGTTAATAAAAATAAAACACAAATGAAAATAAGGCCATTAAAACTTTGTTTAGCTGAAAATCAAAGGAAAAAAGAAAGAAAAAGATTCACCTAGGGTTCGGCCATTGATTTCTTTGATTAAGGTATGAGTTTTGTTCCGTTTTTAATAATTTCTACATTTTTGTGATTGTTGTTTAGTGTTCTATCAAGCCCATGTCTCAATTTATGATTTTGTTGATGATTTTGAGTTGAGCCATTGATGAAACTATGATTTTTATGAAGTTTGGTGATAATATGTGAAAGCTTGATGTTGGGTTAATATGTTTTGTCTTTGAAATTTTGATGAATTTGAGTAATTTGGGCTAAATTATAAAAATGATATTTTGAGGGACTAAAATGTGTGGACTTATATGAACACTATGAAAATTTGGCTAAGCATGTGAATGTGGAAATTTTGTGTATTTTATGATTTTGTAAATTAGGGACTAAAATATCAAAATGTGAAAATGTGAGGGCTAATTTGTAAAATTCCCTAAATATGTGTTTTTGGATTGGTTTGAATGATTTGTTGAAAAAAAGGGTTACATTTGAATTTATTTAGATTAAAAACCAAAGAAAATGGAATTAAATCGGGAAAAGTCGAAAGTCGTTGAGTAGCCGATTTCGTATATTCGAATCTGTACGAGGTAAGTTGATATACAAGTAAATGTATTTTGAATTGAATTACTATTGATTATATGCTTTTGAACAATGTTGAATGATTATATATGTTGAGAATGGTATATCCAAGAAAGTAACTACAAAGTTTCGACATCCGAAAAGCCCCGTACGAACCATAGGAATAGTTAGGATACATTTGTCATGACATTGGATCTGATATGTGATTTCGTGTAAGAACACGTCTAGGATGTTGGCATCGACTTATGATTTGCATGTAAGACCATGTCTAGGACATTGGCATCATATTTGATTTTGTGTAAGACCCTGTCTGGGACAATGGAATCGATATTTGATTATGTGTAAGACCACATCTGGGTCGTTGGCATTGTACGAGCTTTCTGAGCTATTCGCATATCCTTATGATTCTGAACTGTTCAACGGGCATTCCGATAAATGAACGATTATTATGAAATGTGTATACAATTCAGGTACGTTTGAAATTGTATATCATATTTGATGTTGAAAGATAAGTATATGTATCTTTGTGATTAAGTGATTATATGTGACAAAAGTTTGAGAAAATATGCTATATGTGCAAATAAATGAGGAATATGTGAAATGTATTTGAGCTATGTGGTTTTGTGATAGCATTTGGTTAAGGAGTATAGGTATATTATGATGCTTATTTGTTTATATTGTTAAGTTTATTTTTATTATGGCTTACTAAGCTTTTGATAGCTTACTTTGTGTGTGTTTTCAATTATTTTATAGATATCGAAGATATTGAAAGCTCGAGAATCGTCGAGGATCATCACCACACTATCGAACTATATTTTGGTACCTTTTGAAAGTGTAATTATTGAAGTATGGCATGTATAGGCTAGAAGTATTAGAATATGTTTTGTAATGTGTATATCATGCCATGTGATATGGCTAGATTATGGTTAAACTTATGATTTGAATTTGGTATATGATATGTGATGCAATGTTGCTATTATGAGGTGTTTTTTGTTCGCCAAAGTAATGGTCAATTTGGTAAGTTTTTGGTATATGTTTGATTGTGGACTTGGTAAGAATTTGGCATGAGAATGAATGGGGTAAATTGATGTTACAAATCATATGTTTTGGTATGTCTTTGGTTATGAATGTTATGTTTTGATTTGTGAATTATGAATGAAATAGATTGATGATTATATCATATGAATGATGTTTGATTTGGGTTTGAAATTGGTTGAAAATATGATGCTTTAGATGCCTATTTGATGCTTGTAGGAAGGACCCTTAATGGGTGGAAAATTAGCCTTGTAAATTGCCTATTTTTGCCCACACGGGCAGAGATACGGGTGTGTGTCTCAGCCATGTTCCTCGAGGGCCATTTTGGAATGAGCTTGGGCAGACCACATGGTCGCACACACGGGTGTGTGCTAGGCCGTGTCGCCAAGTTTGTTTCAACCACGGGCTAGACACACGATCGTGTGGTCAGCCATGTGGCCAAGTCAGTAGCCTTCCTAATTTTCACATGGCCTGGGACATAGCCGTGTCTTGTGGCCGTGTGGACAAGTCAGTATGTATGCCCTGTTTTGCCATGGCCTAGGCACACGGGCGTGTCTAATGCCATGTGAGGCACACGGCCTGCTCACACGGGCGTGTGACCTTTTTAAATTTGAAAAATGTTTAAATTTTAAAAATATTTGTATGAGCTCAGTTTAGTCCTGACCCTTTTCCAAAGCATGTTTAAGGTCTCGTAGACCTATATAAGGGACAATTGTGAATGATTATTATATGATTTGATTATGTTATGCTTAAGTATATGTAAATGTTTCGATATGTTCGGTAACGCCTTTAACCCTATTTCGGCGACGGATACGAGTTAGGGGTGCTACATTTTATTGGTATCAGAGCTACGATTTAGTCGATTCTAGGACAAGCGTAGCGTATGTGAGTCTAGCTATACACGTTATATTTATGAACTGCGATAGTGTGATGAATCCTAACAATGAAAATGTGTTTTTATATAGGGAATGGATCCTGAACGAGCTGTAGCTGACGATGTCGAGAGCAATGTGTCTGCTCCCGCTCAAGGGGCAGCGCCATCCGACTCTAGACTGGCTACAAGTACCCACGAGGGAGAGGTTAGAAAAGCCTTTTATGATTTTGTAAATTAGGGACTAAAATATCAAAATGTGAAAATGTGAGGGTGAATTTGTAAAATTCCCTAAATATGTGTTTTTGGATTGGTTTGAATGATTTGTTGAATAAAAGGGTTAGATTTGAATTTATTTAGATCAAAAACCAAAGAAAATGGAATTAGACCGGGAAAAGTCGAAAGTCGTTGAGTAGCCGATTTCATATATTCGAATCCGTACGAGGTAAGTTGATATGCAAATAAATGTATTTTGAATTGAATTACTATTGATTATATGCTTTTGAACAATGTTGAATGATTATATATGTTGAGAATGGGATATCCAAGAAAGTAACTACAAAGTTTCGACATCTGAAAAGCCCCGTACGAACCATAGGTATAGTTAGGATACATATGTCATGACATTGGATTCGATATGTGATTTCGTGTAAGACCACGTCTAGGATGTTGGCATCGACTTATGATTTACGTGTAAGACCATGTCTGGGACATTGACATCATATTTGATTTTGTGTAAGACCATGTCTAGGACAATGGCATCGATATTTGATTACGTGTAAGACCACGTCTGGGACTTTGGCATTGTACGAGCTTTCTGAGCTATCCGCATATCCTTATGATTCCGAACGGTTCAACGGGCATTTCGAGAAATGAATGATTATTATGAAATGTGTATACGATTCAGGTACGTTTGAAATTGTATATCATATTTGATGTTGAAAGATAAGTATATGTGTCTTTGTGATCAAGTGATTATATGTGACAAAAGTATGAGAAAATGTGCTATATATGCAAATGAATGAGGAGTATGTGAAATGTATTTGAGCTATGTGGTTTTGTGATAGCATTTGGTTAAGGAGTATGGGTATATTATGATGCTTTTTTGTTTATATTGTTAAGTTTATTTGTATTATGGCTTACTAAGCTTTTGATAGCTTACTTTGTGTGTGTTTTCAATTGTTTTATAGATAATGATGATATCGGAAGCTCAAGAATCGTCAAGGATCGTCACCACACTATGGAAGTCTATTTTGGTACTTTTTGAAAGTGTAATTGTGTCTGCCCTAATTTGACCCTAGTCGGGAAGTGGTTTCGGGACCACAAACTGAGTCATAAAAATAATTAATTGTTATATTTTATGCTTAATATATGTGTACATGCATATGTGAAAGTTTCATGCTTTAATTTTGTCATTTGTGTATGAAATCATTAAATAGGACTTATGTGACATAATTGTGAAAGGTGATAGGTAAATTGTAAGGATCAAATAACAATAAGGTGAGAAATCTTGGGTTTGCATGTAAAAATACCCTTAATGCATGAAATGGCCGTCCATGTAATAATGTTCCTCCACTAAGTCTAATTAAATACAATTTTATAATGGCAAATGATAAAATAATCTAAATAGAAAATAAATTAATAAGAAAAAGATGAATAAAATATGAAATGGAAGGTGAGAGAGAGTGTTCATCTTCTTCTTGCAAAAAATCGAAACTTAAGTGAAGGAAGAAAGAAAAATTGTTCAAGATATTCGGCCAACTTAAGAGTTAATCAAGGTAAGATTTCATGTTATTTTCATTAAATTTTATGAGAATTTAGTTAATAGTCAAGTTCATATTATAACCCATAGGTTGATTTTCTCTATTTGGTGACAAAATATACATACGGTTACTATGGTTAGATATTAAGAGGATAGTGTTGAGGCTTAGGATGGAAATATTAGAAGGTGAAGAATGAACTAGATAATGGATATATGTGCATTTGAACGATAGTATGAATGGATGTGGAGTTTTGTTAGTTAGAAGTATTTGGTCAAAATGTTATGTGGTAAAACTATGTGTTAAATGAAATGAAAATGATATTATATTGGAGTATGTATATTTGGCCATATAAGTAAATACATAGGTAATGTTAAATTTGATTTTGTATATGCCATATAGGTGTATACATTTGTGATACTATCTTTAATTCTCTATAATCGACTAAATGGGTGATATTGGTTTATAAGGTTGAGTTCATTCATGATTATGTACATTGGAATTAAATATATCAGAGACTATGCTATTTTGGAAGTGAGAATGCATTCGGCTTTGAGACACTATATAAGTATTAGTTAAGGTTTTAAATGTTTTGAACAATAATGGTTGTAAGATGTAGTGAAAAATCATTAAACTATATATATGAGTAATTAGCAAGGGTGATTACCGTGTATATATTATATATATGTGTTTATATATGAGTGTAATTAAAGTATTGATTGGATTATTGATAATAAGGTGATATTAGGTGGTTGATAGCCAAATAGCTTAAAAGCATACGGTAGAATGATCAAATTTTTACCGTGTGGTTCTTGTGTTATAAAATCATAAATATTATTGGATATGAATAACTAGCAAGGCGATTAAACTAGTTAATTTATTTATATCAAGCTCAAGAACTTAAAAGAGGGGAATCAAGCAAGGGCAAAGCGAAGAGCATCGAGTAGCCGATTAGAATCATTTTATTCAAAACGAGGTAAGCCTATAAGCAATTAAGGTTGTTTATTCTATACATAATTGGTATATACATATCATGAAAGAATTACTCTCGTTTATGTATTATTTGATTGAAAAGGGTTATGGCCGATTATGATTAGTTAATTAAATCAATCACTTTGTACTAATGAAATGACTTTGTACTAGGCGTGTAGATAGAATGGCACTATGTGTGCGGATTTGAATGGCACTAAGTGTGCAGAATTGTATGGCACTAAGTGTGTGGAAATGATTGGCACTATGTGTGCGGATTTTTGTGGCATTGGTGTGCGGAGTTAAATTGTCAATTTCGCGTGTGGATTACTAAAGCACTATTTGTGAGAGTTAACATGATATGATGGGTGAAAAAAATTCTTACTCGAGCACTTCTTGTGTGAAATCGGTTATATAATACTTTAGTTTAATGGTGATAGTTGACTAGTAGTGAATTGATAATTTAGATATTATGTGAACCTTTCTAATTTCTATTTTTTTTTTTTACATTTTGAGTCAATTGTTACATTTCATTGCTTACGACTTACTGAGTTGAAAACTCACTTGGTGTTTTTGCTTGTCTCTTATTTAGATTTTCTCTAATACATTTTGTGTGCTTGGGACTATTGTCGAAGTCATCACGCCTGCCTGCAACATTTTGGTATCCCTTTCTTAGTTAATCGTAAGTTAACATTATGGCATGTATAGGCTAATATGTATTTTGTTTGAACTTTGATATATATACTTCCAGCCATGCGAATATGGCTTAAATATTAAGTTTGAATTTGGTTATGTTTAATCATGGTATAATTTGTCTTGGTTATAATGTTTTATGCTATTAATGATTGGTATATATATATATATATGAATCTATAGTTATGTTTTGAGTGTTGAAAATGCTAAGAAATATTGATTATGTGTTTTGGATGGTTCGATTATGACATTTTTTTTATATAAGTGATTATTTGTAATTTGGCTATTGTATTTAATCTTAGTATTTAATGTGAGATAGCGTAATGGATCGTATGATTATGTCTGGACATAACATAAAATTGTATGATATGGTTGTAATAAGATGTAGACATAAGTAATGGTTTTGATTAAACTTGATAACGATTAATTATGTGTTTCGGCTATGTATGAATAAGGGATGTATATGGTGTTATAATGAATTATGCATTATTAAAGATGAACTTAACGAAATGAAGATGATGGAATGAATGGTTTATAAAGTCTAACAAGTATATGCATGTAAAATTTCGAATAAGTTTTATTTACTGGTAATATCTTGTAACCCATTTCAGTAATGGAAACGGGTTAGGGGTGTTACATTTTTATTGGTATCAGAGCTATGGTTTAGTCGGTTCTAGGACTACCGTAGCACGTATAAGTCTACCTATACATGCCTTAATGTTAGTATATAATAGTGTGATGACTTCTGACAGTTGAAATTATTCTTTTGATTAGTAAATGGAACCCAATCCAGAGAGAACCATAGCGGATGACGTTGAGCGTGTAGTGCCTGCTCATGCACAAGGGACGGCGCCTGTAGAACCTCAACCGTCTGCGAGTAGTTAGGATGATGGGGCTAAGCAAGCCTTTTTTACCATGATGAATGAGTGGGTTGCACAATATGCCCGAACAAACCCGACTACTCAACGATTTTTGAATTTAAATAATCCTTATCCGGTGCCTATAACACTATCAAATACTGATTTTTTGAGACCGAGTAAACCTCCTGTTGATTTCATTAGGAAGCGCGGGGCTGAGGAATTTCGGGCCACAGCTACTGATGATGCTGAAAGGGCCGAGTTTTGGCTTGATAATACCATCCGTATTTTTGAAGAGCTGTCTTGCAATCCTGATGAGTGTCTAAAGTGTGCCATATCCTTATTACGGGACTCAGCCTACTATTGGTGGAGAACCCTGATTTCTATTGTTCCGAAGGAATGAGTTACTTGAGATTTCTTTCAGACGGAGTTTCGTAAGAAGTATATTAGTCAGCGATTCATCGATCAAAAGTGTAAAGAATTTTTGGAGTTTAAACAAGGCCGTTTGACAGTATCCGAATACGAAAGTGAGTTTGTAAGTCTCAGTCGATATGCTCGGGAGTGTGTAGCTGATGAAGTTTCCATGTGTAAAAGATTTGAAGAAGGATTGAATGAATATTTAAAGCTACTGGTGGGTACTTTAGAGATAAAAGAATTCGTAACACTAGTAGAACGAGCTTGCAAGGCTGAAGAACTTAGAAAGGAGAAAAAGAAAGCTGAAACTGAAGCTAGAGACTTTCGTAAAAGATCGACTGGTAAAACTTCTTTCTCGGCTGCAAAGAAGTTCATAGACGATACTAATAAATCGAAGACGACTGCAGGAATTTCTATTAGAGAGCGACCATCAACGGACACTCAAGCTACTTCGGTTACTAGTGTTGGTAACAATCGACAAGAAAAACCTGAATTTCCACAATGTGGAAGATGACATGTAGGTGAATGTTAGGGTAAGTCTATTAATAGAGCCTGTTATAGATGCGGTTCGAGGGATCATTTCATTCGAGATTGCACGGAACCTGATGAGAAAAATAAGATGCAAGGTGCAAGACTGAGTGGTACAATGACTAGAGGTAGACCACCGAGAAATACATGAGGTAGGGGTGGTAGTCAGAGAGGGACTTCTGATACGGCTATTCGATCTAAGACTCGTGCTCCTGCCAGAGCTTATGCCATCCGTGCACGAGAGGAGGCATCCTCCCCTGATGTTATCACTGGTACTTTCACTCTTTTTGATACTGATGTGATTGCATTGATTAACCCTGGCTCTACTCATTCATATGTATGTGAGACTTTAGCATCCAGTAAGACTCTACCTGTTGAGTCTATTGAGTTCGTAATTCGAGTGTCGAATCCCCTGGGTCGATATGTACTTGTCAACAAAGTGTGTAAGAAATGCCCCCTCATAATCTGAGATTCCTATTATCCGGCCGATTTGATACTTTTACCGTTTGATGAATTTGATATTATTCTTGGTATGGATTGGTTGACTGTACACAAGGCAGTTGTGAATTGCAAAGGAAAGACCATTGATTTGAGATGTGCAAATGATGAGATAGTACGAGTGAGTATACTGGCTTGAATGGGTTGCCCGCAGTAATATCCCCGATGTTGGCTCAGAAATATGTAAATAAGGGGTGTGAAGCATATCTTGCATATGTACTTGATAGTAAGGAGTCAGAAAAGAAACTTGAATCAATGCTAGTGGTTTGCGAGTATTCGGATGTTTTTTTTTTGAAGAATTACCGGGATTACCGCCTGTTCGAGAGGTAGAGTTTGGCATTGAACTTGTACCTGGGACTACACCAATCTCGATAGCTCTGTATCGTATGGCACCATCGGAATTGAAAGAATTGAAAACTCAGTTGCAAGAGTTGACGGATAGAGGTTTTGCCCGACCAAGTTTCTCACCTTGGGGTGCACCAGTATTGTTTGTGAAAAAGAAAGACGGAACCATGAGAATGTCCATCGACTATCGTCAGTTGAATAAAGTGACAATAAAGAATAAATATCTGATACCACGTATTGATGATTTGTTTGATCAGCTGAAGGGAGCCTCAGTGTTTTCTAAGATAGATTTGAGATCAGGTTATTATCAGTTGCGAGTTCGAGACTCAAATATACCTAAAACTGCTTTCAGAACGAGATACGATCACTATGAGTTCTTAGTGATGCCGTTTGGGCTCACTAATGCCCCTGCAGTATTTATGGACTTGATGAATCGGATCTTTAGACTGTATTTGGATCGGTTTGTAATTGTGTTTATCGATGACATTTTGGTCTACTCGTGAGATGAAACCGAACATGTCGAGCACCTGAGATTAGTGTTGCAGATTTTACGGGATAAGCAGTTATATGCTAAGTTCAGTAAATGTGAGTTCTGGTTGAGGGAAGTTAGCTTTTTGGGTTATGTGGTATCCGCATCAGGTACTCGAGTTGATCCGAGCGAAATTTCGGCCGTACTTAATTGGAAGCCTCCGAGAAATGTTACTGAGGTTCGGAGCTTTTTGGGACTTGCCGGTTACTATAGACGATTTGTAAAGGGTTTCTCGATGATAGCTACTCCAATGGCGAAACTACTTCAGAAAGATATTAAGTTTGAATGGTCAGAAAAATGTCAGAAAAGTTTCAATCAATTGAAAACTTATTTGACTAAAGCTCCAGTGCTTATGCAACCCGAATCCGGTAAAGAGTTTGTCATTTACAGTGATGCATCTTTACTTGGGTTGGGTTGTGTATTAATGCAAGAAGGTCGAGTTATAGCTTACGCTTCGAGGAAATTGAAGCCACATGAGAAGAACTATCCGACCCATGATCTCGAATTAGGTGCCATCGTTTTCACTTTGAAAATATGGCGACACTACTTGTTTGGAGAGAAGCGTCATGTATATTCGGATCACAAAAGCCTCAAATATTTGATGACTCAAAGAGATTTGAATATGCGTCAAAGACGTTGGCTTGAGTTGTTGAAAGATTATGAGCTTGTCATCGACTATCACCCGGGAAAGGCTAACATGGTTGCCGATGCTTTAAGTCGCAAATCATTGTTTGCTTTATGAGTGATGAATGTACACCTGTCCGTTTCATCCGATAATGTGTTAGTAGCAGAATTAAAGGCCAAACCATTATTGATTCATCAAATTCGTGAAGCTCAGAAACTCGATGATGATTTGGTTGCTAAACGAACCGAATGTGTCTCAAATGTAGAATCAGAGTTTCAAATTGACGACAATGATTGTTTGAAGTTCAGAAGTCGATTGTGTATTCCAAGAAATTCGAAACTTATTTCAGTGATTTTGAGCGAGGGTCATAGTAGCCGAATGTCAGTCCATCCGGGAAGTACGAAAATGTACAACGATCTGAAACGTCAGTTTTGGTGGCCTGGTATGAAACGAGACATTTCTGATTTTGTTTCGAAGTGTTTGATATGTCAACAAGTGAAAGTAGAGCATCAAGTGCCTTCGGGTTTACTTCAGCCGATCATGATACCCGAATGGAAATAGGATCGAATCACGATGGATTTTGTATCTGGGTTGCCATTGTCGTCAAGTAAGAAAGACGCGATTTGGGTTGTTGTTGATAGACTAACAAAATCGGCCCATTTTATTCCCGTACGTAAGGATTATTCACTTGACAAGCTAGCTGAATTGTATGTTTCTCAGATTGTAAGGTTACACGGGGTACCTATTTCTATTGTGTTGGATAGAGATCCGAGATTCACATCGAGATTTTGGAAGAAATTACAAGAAGCTTTGGGTACCAAATTGCATTTTAGCACCGCTTTTCATCCCCAGACTGATGGTCAAACCGAGCAGATAATTCAGATACTCGAAGATATGTTAAGATGTTGCATCCTTGAATTTAGTGGTTCATGGGAACGGTATTTGCCTTTGATTGAATTCGCTTACAACAATAGTTTTCAATCAAGTATTAAGATGGCACCTTATGAGGCTTTGTATGGTCGTAAATGCCGTACACCGTTGTTTTGGACCGAGCTTAGTAAAAGTAAAATCTTCGGGGTTGATTTGATTAAAGATGTGGAACAGAAAGTAAAAGTGATCTGTGAAAGTCTGAAAGCAGCTTCGGATCGTCAGAAGTCGTATGCGAATTTAAAACAAAAAGACATCGAATATCAGGTCGGAGACAAGGTGTTTCTTAAAATTTCACCTTGGAAAAAGGTGCTCAGATTTGGTTGTAAAGGCAAATTGAGTCTAAGGTTCATCGGGCCGTATGAGATATCAGAACGAATTGGGCCAGTCGCATACAGATTGATTTTACCCCCTGAACTTGAAAAGATTCACAACGTTTTTCATGTCTCGATGCTTCGACGTTATAAATTCGATCCATCGCACATAATTAATCCATCAGAGGTTGAAATTCAATCTGATTTGAGTTATGAAAAAGAACTAATTCATATCCTAGCTCGTGAGGTGAAAGAGTTGCAAAACAAAAAGGTTCTGTTAGTAAAGGTGTTATAGCTCAAGCACCGGATCGAAGAAGCTACTTGGGAACCCGAGAACTCTATGAAAGAACGATACCCAAATCTATTTACTGGTCAGATTTTTGGGGACGAAAATTTCTTATGTGGGCGAGAGTTTTGACAGCTCTAATTTGATCTTAGTCGGGAAGTGGTTTCGGGACCACAAAACCGAGTCATAAAAATAATTAATTGTTATATTTTATGCTTATTATATGTGTACATGCATATGTGAAAGTTTCATGCTTTAATTCTGTCATTTGTATGTGAAATTATTAAATAGGACTTATGTGAGATAATTGTGAAAGGTGATAGGTAAATTGTAAGGATCAAATAACAATAAGGTGAGAAATCTTGGGTTTGCATGTCAAAATACCCTTAATGCATGAAGTGGCCGGCCATGTAATAATGTTCCTCCACTAAGTCTAATTAAATACAATTTTATAATGGCAAATGATAAAATAATCTAAATAGAAAATAAATTAATAAGAATAAAATATGAAATGGAAGGTGAGAGAGAGTGTTCATCTTCTTCTTGTAAAAAACTGAAACTTAAGTAAAGGAAGAAAGAAAAATTGTTCAAGACATTTGACCAACTTAAGAGTTAATCAAGGTAAGATTTCATGTTATTTTCATTAAATTTTATGAGAATTTAGTTAATAGTCAAGTTCATATTATAACCCATAGGTTGATTTTCTCTATTTGGTGACAAAATATACAAACGATTACTATGGTTAGATATTAAGAGGATAGTGTTGAGGCTTAGGATGGAAATATTAGAAGGTGAAGAATGAACTAGCTAATGGATATATGTGCATTTGAACGATGTATGAATGGATGTGGAGTTTTGTTAGTTAAAAGTATTTGGTCAAACTGTTATGTGGTAAAACTTTGTGTTAAATGAAATGAAAATGATATTATATTGGAGTATGTATATTCGGCCATATAAGTAAATACATAGGTAATGTTAAATTTGATTTTGTATATTCGGCCATATAGGTGTATACATTTGTGGTATTATCTTTAATTCTCTATAATCGACTAAATGGGTGATATTGGCTTATAAGGTTGAGTCGATTTATGATTATGTACATTGGAATTAAATATATCAGAGACTATGCTATTTTGGAAGTGAGAATGCATTCGGCCTTGAGACACTATATAAGTATTAGTTAAGGTTTTAAATGTTTTGAACAATAATGGTTGTAAGATGTAGTGAAAAATCATTAAACTATATATATGAGTAATTAGCAAGGGTGATTGCCGTGTACATATTATATATATATGTTTATATATGAGTGTAATTAAAGTATTGATTGGATTATTGATAATAAGGTAATATTAGGTGGTTGATAGCCGAATAGCTTAAAAGCATAAGGTAGAATGATCAAATTTTTACTGTGTGGTTCTTGTGTTATAAAATCATAAATATTATTGGATATGAATAACTAGCAAGGCGATTAAACTAGTTAATTTATTTATATCAAGCTCAAGAACTTAAAGGAGTGGAATCAAGCAAGGGCAAAGCGAAGAGCATCGAGTAGCCGATTAGAATCGTTTTATTCAAAACGAGGTAAGTCTATAAGCAATTAAGGTTTTTTATTCTATACATAATTGGTATATACATATCATGAAAGAATTACTCTCGTTTATGTATTATTTGATTGAAAAGGGTTATGGCCGATTATGATTAGTTAATTAAATCAATCACTTTTTATTAATGAAATGACTTGGTACTAGGTGTGTAGATAGAATGGCACTATGTGTGCAGATTTGAATGGCACTAAGCGAGCAGAATTGTATGGCACTAAGTGTGCGGAAATGATATGGCACTATGTGTGCGGATTTTTGTGGCATTGGTGTGCGGAGTTAAATTGTCGATTCGCGTGTGGATTACTAAAGCACTATGTGTGAGAGTTAACATGGTATGATGGGTGTAAAAATTTCTTACTCGAGCACTTCTTGTGTGAAATCGGTTATATAATACTTTGGTTTAATGGTGATAGTTGACTAGTAGTGAATTGATAATTTAGATATTATGTGAACCTTTCTAATTTCTATTTTTTTTTTTTTACATTTTGAGTCAATTGTTACATTTTATTGCTTACGACTTACTGAGTTGAAAACTCACTTGGTGTTTTTGCTTGTCTCTTATTTAGATTTTCTCTAATACATTTTGTGTGCTTGGGACCATCATCGAAGTCATCACGCCTGCCTGCAACGTTTTGGTATCCCTTTCTTAGTTAATCATAAGTTAACATTATGGCATGTATAGGCTAATATGTATTTTGTTTGAACTTTGATATGTATACTTCCAGCCATGCGAATATGGCTTAAATATTAAGTTTGAATTTGGTTATGTTTAATCATGGTATAATTTGTCTTGGTTATAATGTTTTATGCTATTAATGAATGGTATATATATATGAATCTATAGTTATGTTTTGAGTGTTGAAAATGCTAAGAAATATTGATTATGTGTTTTGGATGGTTCGATTATGACATTTTTTTTATATAAGTGATTACTTGTAATTTGGCTATTGTATTTGATCTTAGTATTTAATGTGAGATAGCGTAATGGATCGTATGATTATGTCTGAACATAACATAAAATCGTATGATATGGTTGTAATAAGATGTAGACATAAGTAATGGTTTTGATTAAACTTGATAATGATTAATTATGTGTTTCGGCTATGTATGAATAAGGGATGTATATGGTGTTATAATGAATTATGCATTATTAAAGATGAACTTAACGAAATGAAGATGATGGAATGAATGGTTTATAAAGTCTAACAAGTATATGCATGTAAAATTTTGAATAAGTTTTATTTACTGGTAGTATCTTGTAACCCATTTCAGTGATGGAAATGGGTTAGGGGTGTTACAGTAATTATTGAAGTATGGCATATATAGGCTAGAAGTAGTAGAATATGTTTTGTAATGTGTATATCATGCCATGTGATATGGCTAGATTATGGTTAAACTTATGGTTTGAATTTGGTATATGATATGTGATGCAATGTTGCTATTATGAGGTGTTTTTTGTTCGCCAAAGTAATGATCAATTTGGTAAGTTTTTGGTATATGTTTGATTGTGGACTTGGTAAGAATTTGGCATGAGAATGAACGGGGTAAATTGATGTTACAAATCGTATATTTTGGTATGTCTTTGGTTTATGGATATTAAGTTTTGATTTGTGAATTATGAATGAAATAGATTGATGAATATATGATATGAATGATCTATGATTTGGGTTTGAAATTTGTTGAAAATATGATGCTTTAGATGCCTATTTGATGCTTGTAGGAAGGACCCTTAATGGGTGGAAAATTAGCATTGTAAATTGCCTATTTTACCCACACGGGCGCGTGTCTTAGTTGTGTTGCTCGAGGGCCATTTTGAAATGAGCCTGGGCAGACCACATGGTCACATACACGGGCGTGTGGCCATGTAACCCCCTAAATTTTGGGTCTAGAAGTATTAGGTCTTGAGCATGGGAGCAATTAGAAGGCTGCACATAAATGTTTAGTCGTGCAAGAAAGTGACACAACTGTATATCTGCTTCAGTGGTTAAGTGTTCTGGGAGAGTTTGAGAAGTCTTGGGTTCAAGCCTTGGCTTATGCAAAAGTTCTGTTTTTAAAGGAATAAACCCTCTTTCTGGTTAGTAGACTTTTAAAATAAATTTAGGTAAAGCTTGACAGAATAGGCCTGCTGGTCCAAGGGATAGGTGGCTTGTTGATGTTGCTTGGGGACTGAGGTTCGAGTCCTACTTTGAGCAGTGGAGCGCTTTATTTTGCTCTAAGTACGTGGGAGTGTTCTGGTTTGACTGAAACTATAAAGAGTTTGAAAGGGATTCAAATTGGATGGTTGAGAGAGTGGATGAGAATTTTGAGTAGTGGATCAAGGGATTGGTAGACGGTTTGAGTGATTTGAGGAGGAATTTGTGAAATTTTGGAAAAAGGGGGAATGTTGTGTCGATTTTGAACTCTTGCTCAGATAGTTTCAACTGGGGTTAGAGAGTTTGAAGTGTGGGGACTTAGTGGCCGAATTTTAGGAGAGAATAACGGAAAAATTATTGGATTTTTTTTGTGAGCATAATCAAATTCGGTTTCTCTCATATTCTTCCCCAATTTTGTTTTGACGATATTGTTTTCTCTCTCTGCCTCTCTAGTTGCCGTCCCTCTTTTTTGCTTCTTCCCTTTTTGGCTGAATTCTCTGTGGTGTGTGTTTCGGCTTGAGCATTTGTTCTTTGGGCTTTAACCCATTTTTACAACTAACATTTCTTCCTCCCTCAATACCGAATATCTGTTGGTTTCTCCTGTTCTTCCGGTGTAAGGAGCAAATGTTCTCCACTTTGGTTTCCCTTGGCCGAATCTTTCCCTATTTTCATCCTTTCCTTTTATTTCTTTGACGTTGAACCTTCTCTTTCTTTTAGAGCCGGTAGTGGTTCCTTCTTTGTTTTCTGGTGAGCATCCTCTTCTTGCTGTCAAGTCTTGCACCTCGTAATTGGTTCGCTTCTCGCATTGTTGGTAACTATAATAGTATAGTGAAATATGGTTATTGATGAGTGAATGCTCACTTATTTTGGTTAGTGCCTAGGGATTATTCGAAGGGTGGAAGAGCTTTAACTAGCGTTAGGGTGGACGAAACTTTCCTCTTTTCATGATCAAAGGTAATGTGGTGTGTATTTAGTGTTCCAGTTTGGCTGCGCGCTTTGTTTAACTAACTAAGTGGCGTTTTTAGCTAAGGAAGGTTCTTGGGTGATCGTGGTTCTCGGCTTAACGGCATTAGCAAAAGGGTCATTTTAGAGGTAGAGCAAGTTAATGCTAGCAACGATTGTTGAGACTATGAGTTAATCTACTAATCAGTTTTGAATGATTATTGTCTGGTAATTGGGCTTAGGGAGTACACGACATCGAATTTATGACAGGTGTGTAAAACACTGCCCTTAAACCTAGATCAGCAAAAGCCGAAATAAGTGATTGTTGATGCTACATGGGCGTGCGCTCGGTTGTGTGGGAGTCTGAATGCCTAAACATGGGCGTATAATTGCTGAGGCCACCTATAAGCGATTTCATGGGCCGAGGTAGTTTTGGGCCATTTTGGACCGAAGTGGGCCGTGTCAGCCCCACACGGGAAAACCACACGAACATGTGGAGAATATTGGGTCAGGTCATGTACTCTACATGGCCAAGGCCATATCTGGGCTTTGTGGGCCACACGAGCGTGTGGGCCCACATTGGCCGCATTATGGGCTTTAGGCCCATTTTCATTGTTTGACTGTTAAGGTTGCACGGGTCACTCAAGACGACTGTGAACCTACTGTTGGGTTGGTAAGTTTACCTAAACCCTTTTTTAGCATGCTATTTAAACTGTAATGGGTACATGTATGATTCCATGATATGAAATGACATGATTGTATGATGCATTGCATGGGGATGGGTTTATACTGATCGGAGGAAGTGTATTGAAAGGCTTCGAGCCTAAATTACTGGCAGCTTTGCTGCAAATACTGTTTAGTGTCGCAACCGGTGCTATTTTGGAGTGTAGGGATGGGTAGGTTGATTTTATCCCCACATGGAGTGTAGGGCTGGACGGAGTGGAGTGTAGAGGCTGGTTGGGTAGGATTTTTTATTGCATATTTGTACGATTATCGCATCCTTTGAAATGGGCTAAGGCCCACACCGATCTCATCATCGTATTGGGCTAAGGCCTTAAATCAAATCGAATCATATCGATATGGGCTTAGGCCTAGACTGTTTTTGCTCACTGTATGATTGACTGTTTGTTTAATAAGAGATTACACACTGAGTTTTCGTAAATTCACCCTTCTTCTTGTCTGCGTAGGTAATCCTTAGGCGGATCGGTGCTACAAGGGACTCGAAGGTGGCCATACAATAGCTTACGCTTCCATATTTGACTTTTAATTTATAAATAGTTTAATTTAGGTATATTTATTCTGTAATAAGGCCTCTTTAAATTTTTAAATCTTAAATTTGGGGTTTTCTTTATATTGATTTATATCTGCTAGTTGTAGGACACGAGTTTTCAAAAGATAAATGCTTTTCAAAACATCACATTTACACAATATGGTTTAGAAGCTTCCGCAAGGGATATTGTTTTAAAATTAATAACAATCTAATAAGATGAACATCTTGACAAATGACCCATCTTTTTGGAAACTAAATAAAGTGTTTTAAAATTATCATTAAGAACTCACTACAAAGGTAAATAAGGAAAAGGTTTTTCGACGATATCACCCTTTTCAAAAAACACTTCAATGTAACATTGCCAGATTCAGCCATAACGTCTAGGCCAAGTTTGGGGTGTTATAGGCCAAGTCAGTTTTGACCACAGGCTAGACACACGGACGTGTGGTCAGTCGTGTGGCCAAGTAAGTAGCCTCCCTAATTTTCACATGACCTGGCACTCGGGAGTGTCGTGTGGCCGTATGGACAAGTCAATATGTATGCCTTGTTTTGCCACGGCCTAGACACAAGGGCGTGTCTAATGCCGTGTGAGGCACATGGCCAGCTCACGTGGGCGTGTGACCTTTGTAACTTTGAACAATGTGTAAGTTTCAAAAAAATTTATATGAGCTCAGTTTAGTCCCGACCCCTTTCCAAAGCATGTTTAAGGTCTCGTAGACCTATATAAGGGACAATTGTGAATGATTATTATATGATTTGATTATGTTATGCTTAAGTATATGCAAATGTTTCGATATGTCTAGTAACGCCTTTAACCCTGTTCCGGCGATAGATACGGGTTAAGGGTGTTACAGGCGAATAGGCCAACACCATTAGCTCTTTTTTCTTAACTCTTTAGTTGTTTATCACTAGTAATAGTTTACCATTAACGAAACATAGTTCTTCCTTCTATTTACTATATCATGCTCAATTCCCCTTAACATTGTTTCATTAGTGGCTTCATTCTTTCAGAACTTCCCATTATGCTCATCTTAATCATGATTCCCTTACCCAATGCTATTCGTAAAATGATGTTTGTATTCACTTTTCTTTCCTTATCTTTCTGTAACTACCCTTTCTTTTTATTATCCATTGATAGATGCTTTTCATTGAATAATCAGATGTAGCCTTTCCTCAAGTTTGTTCTTTGAATTTACTTAGTTTTTTCTTCGTATTCATCAGATACTCTAGCCTTATTTTTCTCTTTCTGATCTTGACTTAAAGCCATGCAGAATATGCTATGTTATTTCATGCAAAACCCGTCACAAAGAGATTCATCAGCTCATTATCTTCAATCATATCTTATCCTTGTATAATACTTTCTAGAAACTTGATAGATACTTGATACCATACTGATCTTATGGATCCCTTTATAGAATTATATTGAACACTTCATATAGCTTTTTACATAACATGCCATAAGGGAATCTATTAGAATACGCCACAAAGGCTTTTCATTCAAAATATGCCATAAAGGAGATCCTTAAGAGTGTACCACGAAGGTGTTCCTCATGGAGTTTGCCATAAAGGCTTCCCTTTCATAGATCGCCTCAAAGGCTTCCTTTTTCTGGCATGTTTACGATAGGGATTCGCGTAGACTCACATTTCATGAGGTTTTCCCTTAACGTCTTGGGTCACGTAGAGAACCCTATTTTTGGGTAATCACCTTCATTTAGTTCTTTTCCATATAATGCCATAGCCCAGCTATGGTCTTACACAATATGGTGTCATAGCCATGGACTTTTCATTTCAGAAATTCATATTAGAGATAGTGTTATTAGTTCTGACGAACCCCTTTAGACTCTACCATGGTGAACAAACATAGACTCAGTTGACAGACACTTCATACGTTAGCATCTTTCATTACTCAACACTCAATTCATACAAATACCCAAACGATTTCACATCCCATCACATTTTTTAGACATACCAATGCAACCATACTTTAACTTTTAAGATTAAAAACACTTACTCACTTTTCAGATTTCCTACATACTACACATGAAAAATCCATCAAACACACATGCGATAACATCACCATAATACCATACTTTTCCAATTCGAATATATATTTCAATCACAGTTCATAGAAGCACTCACTTGAACAACATACAAGCAAGAGTCATCTTAAGGACTCGCCTGACATTTGTAGATAGCAACTTGAACTTTAGATCCAACATCCAATCAGGGATTGAAGCAACCACTGCTTTATAAAACAGAAAATCACCATTAAAGCTCATATCAAATAACCTTGTCATCATCTCTACCTAGATGACTTACGTAAAAAGCCTTACTTCTTCATCTTACAATTCGTACATTCTTAAAGTCCTAATCCTTCATAACACACGAAGCCATAAAACTTACCTTGACATAGAGAATCATTGATAAAATCCA
This sequence comes from Gossypium anomalum, assembly GCA_025698475.1. Taxonomy (NCBI): domain Eukaryota; kingdom Viridiplantae; phylum Streptophyta; class Magnoliopsida; order Malvales; family Malvaceae; genus Gossypium; species Gossypium anomalum. Next base: position 52,032,703 of record CM046963.1, read on the forward strand.
GGGTTTCATCTTCAACTCAAAGAAATACCTTTTTGCTTCTCAATCTCTAGATAACAATATTTTTGAAGAAGAACTCCTTCATCCAAATCTTGAATATCTATTAATATAATCTAAGTCCCTATTAGAACTTGACAAGTGTCACATTTTACTGTATTGCCTTATCTAAAAATCCAAAACTCCCAAGAAACTTACTTGAGTACCCCTTTATTTTTTAACTATTTCGATCCACATTCAGTTAGTTCCTAATCGGCTTACCTTCCAACATAACTTGCACAGTACCATGATTAAAGGTGCACTATTCTTCTGACATGAAATCACACTCTCATTACCTTTCCACTTGGTCATTACCTTATTCAATTGTCATAGCCATCTGACATAGTGTTTTCATCAACTAAAACACATAACTGTATCTGCTCACTCTATACGACCAAAATGTACCTAGCCGAATACCACTCTGCTAGTCATAACACCTTAGGACTATTCGCCAAACCTTGTAACCACTAGAATTGGGGTGTTACAGAAGCAAAGTGCTATTTATAAACACACAATACGCAAAATATTCAAACACCATGTGGTAATCCACCAGACATTCAACAATAATTCTTACAAACATTCACCTACTTTCATGAGAATATGCATCCACAACACACCCATTCATCATACACAATCATGTTTTTAGCAACAATTTATAGTAGACACAAATGTAATTCAATCAAACAACACAACACCATTGGTCACCCAAAAGTAGAGTATTGGAACTCACCTAAAATCTTTTCTCCGTGTTATCTTAGCTTGCCTCAATGTCAGATTCTCCTTTGTCCTGATAGCTAAGCTTGACAACCATATATCAGTTCAATCGAATGCACTTAAACCTTAAAACCCAAAACTATCTTTACAAGAACTTATTATGAATTCATTTCTTCCTCCTTCCTTGAATCCTCAAGTACATAAGGTTAAGAAAACATATCAGTTTCTTAATTTCTCTACTCCCAAACTCTAATTCTCATCACTTCTTCTCCATGCAAAACTTCCCAAGGTTCTCCTCTTTTTCGGAACAATCAAAGAAGACAATGCAAGTGAGAAAAAATTTGTAGATAGAATTGAAGAGGATTTTCTTGTGCAAGAATATTCACTTTCACTTATATATAACACCTATGCATAATTTCCCAATCTCTTTTAGCCAATCTTTTACAATCATTGCGTCTCCCACTATGGAACCAGTCAGTTCCATTTTAACCAAACCAGAATTGAAATTTGACTATTTACCAACAATCACAATTTTTTTCCAAAATTCCTAATAGAGTCCGCCAACTTAGTATACAGTCAAATAAGTCTTAAAATTCCTTTAATTTAAAGTCCTTATAAGAATATAGGTGTGACATTACATATATCAAATCGATCCCTTCACTAGCTCATTGAAACCATAAATGAATTGCATATTGAATTAAAAATGAAAAGAATGAATAGAAATAGAGAAATGGAAAACGTTCAGAAATGATTACAATTTTCCTCAAAATGGAGAAATGAAATAATTTGGAAATGAATGTGGTTTTCTCAAAATGGAAATGGAAATGGAAATGAAAATGAAACTGAGAAATGGTTCATTTGGAAATGTACATGGATTACTAAGAAATGATCGGAAGAATGAGTTTATGTTTTTGAGCATTTTTAAAGCCTGAAAATAAAAATAAACCATTTGGTCATAGTGAAAAAGTTGAGTTATGAAATATTGAATATATTTTCTTAGAAATTTTACCAAGATTAAAATTGTCATTATTTTACCAAGAGTAAAATTGGGATGAGAAAATTATTCATTCATATACATTCCCTTAAGTGTGAGAATAATTACAAAAATATTATATCTCATCAAATATTAATCAAACAAGATGAAGAGAGAGGTTTGGTCTCGGTTTACACCATAAACATAGCACAACCTAGATCTTGATACCAATTGTTAGAAAAAATCTGGTTTGAAAAATGTTTATCTTGCACAAAGAAAAATAAAAAATTTTGAAAATCTACTCAACTTTGATATTTATAGCAATTAGCCTTAGCTGAAGTTGTACTTGTGTTTTCGGATTAGCAAACACTTGTTCTCAACCTTCAACCAAACAATCTTCTCTGCTATTCTTGTACCACGAATTACTTCGAATGTGGGCTCGAACCAATTGAATCGAAACACAGAACTAAAAAAATTTCTCTCTTTTTGGGGTGAAAATGAAAATTCTCTCTTTTAATAGATAACGGTAGAATTTTTATTCTGGAAAAATATATGTAATAGTTGAGAATAAACTCTTACTATTTTTCGGTAGAATAACAATCTCTCAAAGTTGTCTAAATAGCTCTACCGGTGCCATCTATTTATAGGAAGAGAAGGTAAAACCTTTGTAGGGTTGTGCAAGTTTATTTTCACTAGAAAAACAATATCTTAGTTTATTTAAGATATAGGGGGAAAAACCTTAGTTAATGATACCAGGATTTTGTCGTCCCACCTCCTTACATTAGGTGTTTTGGGCCTCTCTCACATCGGGTCCAATTATGAGTACTTCTTGGCCTTTTTGACCCAATACTCTGAAATATGATCTAGCCCGATTTATTTTTTCTATTTCCCAAAATAAACTGTAATATGCACATATTAAATAATTTCCTCACCCTAATTTTACCCCTCTTAAAATTTTGATGATTTTACCCTCGATAAAATTTTGAGAAAACTCATTCAATATGTCACAAATCAACATGTTCGCTATGACCGATTGATTTATTTTCATTTTTGGGTTCCAAAATAGTCCAAAAATATAAACTCATTTTTCCATCATTTTTGAAGTAATCCTATATAGGATTGCAAGTTTCCATTTTTATTTTCATTTCTATTTCCATTTTTGGAAACCTACATTCATTTCCAAATAATTACATTTCTCTATTTAGGAGAAGACCATAATAATTCCTAAATGGTTCTCATTTCTCTTTTTCTATTCATTCCATTCATTTATATTCAAATACACAATTCTTTTTTGGTTTCAACGAGCTAGCAGAGGGATCGATTGGACATATGTAGTTGAGGCTCAAATGATTTATAATTAAGTTATGGCTTTTTGTTGATTAATTATAAAATCATCTAGTCATGAAGTCATTCCATTATAATATCATCATTGAGCTCTTCCAACAACATACCATTATGAAAACAACTACTCAGTGCGCATCTAATGACATTGTCATAATTGTATTACCCTCAGAGGATATGCTTGATCTTTTTGGGATAATGTAACTCCCTAAAAATCTAAGAAATTTTTTTCGTATGTTGTGTTACACAAATGCATGTTTTCTTCAGTGGTTTAGTGCTCTGGGAAGTGTCTGAGAAGTCTTGGGTTTAAGCTTGGGCAGATACAAAAACTTTAGTTTTTGCTTTTTAAGGATAACCCTTGCCTTTAGTTGGTAGCCTTTTAAATTAGTGTGGGTAAAATTTGTCACAAAGAGCATACTAGTCTATTGGTAAGTAGCATGTGGAGTATGCCCTGGAGTTTGAGGTTCGAGGCATGGTAATGCTGAAGGAGCATTTATTTTGCTACAAGGGCTGAGGAAGTGTCCTAGGTTGATCGAAATAGAGGTGTTTGAAGAGTGGTTGAATGGGTGGTTGAGAAGATAATGGAGGAGTGATTTTAGGAGGGTTTTGTAGGATTTGAAAGTGGGAGGATGTTGTGTCGAAATTAAATTCCTGTTAGGGAGAGTTTTGGCTGAAGTGGGAAAGGTTGGAAGAGTCAAGTGTGGAAGCGCAAAATTGGGAGTTCTCTTTGGAAAAAATCGGCTTTAGTTTCCCTTTTGTTGTTAGTGCCAATTTAGGTTATTGTTTTTTATGCGGTTTCCTTGACTGTTAAGGCCGAATAGTGCTTTTTCTTTTGGGACTTTTTCTCTTTAGTGTTTTGTGACCTTATGCTTCTTTTCTGACCTTTTACTTCTGAGTTACTGATTTTTGTTTCCCTCTTTCTCTTTTGTCTTCTTCTTTCCTTCTTGATCGATTTCTACTATTCCTTTTTCTGTCTCTTCCATAATTGGTTGTGCTCTTAAGGCCGATTACCTTGCCATTTCTCTTCTTCTTTTCTTTCGCTTTTCTGCTCTCTCTTAGCCCTTCTCTATTCACTGGTGGGTGGCTGAATATTGATTGGTAAGTCACGGTTTGTCTCTGCTCTTTCAGCATATCTTCTCTTTTCCTTAAATGCCAATTTCTATCTCTTTTCTCTTTGGGCATGATGTTTTTGTTTCGGGTTTTAGTATTACGCGTGTAGTGAAGGAGTTTGTTAGGATTCCAGAAGCGATCGAAATCTTCCTCTCGTCTCTCGTTCTAAGGTAACACTATTCGTTGGTATTTTATTCAACTAAGGCATGTTGGTTTGGGGTTCTTTGGTCTTGGCCCAATATTCCTTTCCATAGGTGTCTGTTATCAACTTTTGTCAGCTTTCTAAGCGGGCTTAAACCATGCTTGTGCAAGCAAGGCGATAGTAAGTAACCTGTTAGAACAAGTTTTACTTAAGGTTTCTTTAACGCATGTGTTAGGTATTTAACCAAAGATTCTGTTGTAATAAGTTAGAGTGCACATGGGCTAATTCGCTCATTTTTGCAACCAGGTGTGTAATCACACTGCTATTAGCATAGATCGGCAAAAGCCGAAAATGTACAACTATTGACACTACACGAGTGTACGCTCGTTCGTGTGGTAAGTCGAATGCACAAAATATGGGCGTTCGATCGTTGAGGCCACCATGAACAATTTCATGGGCTTAGGCTGATTTTGGCAACGTTGGGCCGAAATAGGTCGTGTGGGCCCCACGGGCTCGTGGGCTCACACGGGTAAACCACACGGACATGTGGAGATTATTGGGCCAGGCTGTGTAGTTCGCAAGGCCAAGGCCACTATTCGAGCTTATTGGGCCACACGAGCGTGTGGACCCTCATGGGCCGTACTATAGGCTTTGGGCCCATTTCCACTGTTTGACCATTAGGGTTGCACGGGTCGCCCAAGACGACTATGGACCTACTATTGGGTCGGTAAGTACACTTAGACCCCTTACTGATGAAATGACTATTATACCCCTAGAGGTAAAATGACTAATATACCCCTGTGATATGTTTAACTATATTTGAGCATGACACTTTGCATACACGTATGATATGATGACACGACATGATGCATGGGGGTGGGTTTGATATATTTGAAGGAAGTGTATCAGATTGGCAAACTCTGCATCACTTTGAATTCATTTGTTAGTGCCAGAATCGGTGTTTTATTTTGGAGGGTAGGGATGGGTAGGTCGATTTTATCCCTACATGGAGTGTAGGGCTGGACAGAGTGGAGTGTAGAGGATGGATGGGTAGGATCTCTATTTGCATGTTTGATACTGTACTGAATTGGGCTAAGGCCCACACAAATACTATTACTGTAATGGGCTAAGGCCCACATTGATATTGCCACTGATATGGGCTTAGGCCCAGACTGTTTTGCACTACATGATTTACTGTTTGATAAATTGGGATTACACACTAAGTTTTCGTAAACTCACCCTTCTGCTTATCTGTACAGGTAATCCTTAGGCAGGTCGATGCTGCGAGGGACTCAGAGATGGCCACACCACTGTTTACGTTTTCGTATTTGACTTTTAAGTAGTTTATTTGGGTAATTTTATGTAATAAGGCCGCTTTAAGTTTTTATTTTTTATTTGGGGATTTATTAATGTTGGTTTATATCCGTTAGCAGTAAGACTCAGGTTTTCAAAAGATAAATGATTTTCAACTACCATGCTACGTAACTTGTTTTAAAAGCTTTCGCATTGCACATTGTTTTCAAAGTGTAATAACAATTCAACATGACACATGTTTTGCGAAACCAACCTATGTTCTAACAATGAACAAAATATGATAACTACTCATAAAGATAAAAACGAGGTTTTAATACAAAACAGACTTTACCAACGAAACTACGCTTTCAAAACACACTCCAATGTGACATCGCAGATTCGGCCATAACGTCTAGGCCGGGTTTGGGGTGTTACAGATAATATCCGTTTTCCCAATATGGTCATATTTTATCTCATTGTAACCATTAAATCTTCCTTGATGAAAATTCAATGACTATCAAATAGTGATCAAGTCATCCATCTTAAAAATGGACTACCCGTGGCCACGTTTACTTTTCGTTAACCATGTAATGCCAATGAGATGATATCATTTACTCATGTTTTGGTCTATGAACTTCTCTATTTTGAATGAAGCTACATACTGCATAAGTCGTACACCCAACACATTAACTTTAAGTTCCTTATCTATTTGAACTTAAACTTTTACTTACATCAACGTGTACGAGCCACACATACATAGTACACCATCCACCCAGGATTTAAATTTGCAACACTATGAATGTCAGAAGTGAATAAATCCATTAACTAATTTAGAATCTATAATGCTTGGGTCTTGTCTGATGTACTAGTAATCGAGTCAATCAAATCTATGTCTCTATCTTTTGGGAGTCATTCACTCCGATATCTAAGACAAGACATCTCCCCAATAGGACTTGATAGACGAAAAATTAGTCTTTCAATCAGTTTGCTAATTTTTTTTATTAAACTAAGGACATGTTTAGGTTCGTCTACTAATACAAGCTGACTTTCTGTATTACAATATGACAATGTAATGCCACTTAGTATTAGTTAAACATTAGAAAACTAGTGAGAAACATTTGCTTCCATTTTTATTTGCGTGAAAAAACCATTTGAGGACAATAATACAAAATATATTAATCGTAACCAATGAATTTATTTTATTAACCAATTTATTTAAAAAATTACAAGTGTTTATTGACGAAAATACTACACTTAGGGCATCAGATCCAACAGTCTCCCACTTGACCTAGTGAAGTAGATAAGTCATGTTTCACATTCTTGTGTCCTTCAATATGTTTCCCAAATAACTCTCTAGCTATAAGATTCTTGGTACACAAATCCCTGGGTTTTGTCCTCATATGTAATTTTTGACTACGTCTAACATTTTGTCAAACACTAGCATCTCCCTTATGTGTTTTGTCCTTATGTGGTTTATTTGAGTTTAGTTATATCCACACTGTTATAGAGACATAGCTTTTTCCATACTTCATATTTGGCCCTCCATAGTAAAGTTAGCAGTGAAACCCTACTTGACACTTATTCACACTACGGATCTGTCGTCTAGGATAAAAACATAGCCCAGAGTCGACTTTCTCGAATCTCAACATGTTTGGAAGTTAGAACCAGTATATCCAATAGGATTAAGATCTTCTTTAAAATACATGAGCATATAATCCCTTGTTATCCGTAAATACTTGAGTATATGCTTAATTGTTTGCTAATGCCTTGGTCCTAGATTCACCTGATACTGACTTATCAACCCTACTACAAAACAAATATTTGGACGTGTGTATAGCATAGTATACATGAGACTTCCTACTGCCAAAGCATAGAGAAAAATTCTCATGTTCTCTCTTTCTTTCACTGTCTTAGGACTGTCATCTAAAGAGAGATGAAATCCCGATATAGAGGGTTGATTTCCTTTCTTTGATTTGGTCATTGCAAGATGCTCCAATATCTTGTCTATGTATGAAGCTTGAGACAATGTTATTACTTTGTTCTTTCGATCCCTTAGGATTCAAATACCAAGAACAAAATTAGCTTTTCTCAAGTCCTTAATGCTAAACTGTTGGGTTAACCACAGCTTAACCGATGAAAATGTCCTTACATCATTTCCAATGAGTAAAATGTCATCGACATATCGAATGAGAAACACCACCTTTCCATCCTCTAAGCATTTGTATACACAAGGCTCATCTATGTTTTGCTCAAATCCAAAAGTCTTGATCGCTTGATCAAATCTTTGATTCCATGAGCGGGATGCTTGCTTGAGTCCATATATAGATCTAAGCAGTTTCCAAACTTTATGTTCATTTTCTTTAGCCATATATCCGGTAGATTGCATAATGTAGATGCTCTCGTTCAAAAACATTGTCTTGAAATCCATTTGTCAAATCTCATAATCATGAGCAACCATAATGGATAGTAATATGTGAATTGACTTGAGCATGGCAACTAAAGAGAAAGTTTCTTTATAATCAATACCTTCTTTTTGAGTATAACCTTTTGATAGAAGTCTGACCTTATAAGTTTCCACTTTCCCATTCGCATTTCTTTTCCTCTTGGAGATCCATTTACACTCTATGGATTTTATGCCTTCTAGTAAGTTTACAAGTTCGCACACTGAGTTGGAATACATAGAATCCATTTTAGCTTTCATAGCTATTTCCTAGATCTTGGAATCCACACTCTACACCACTTCGTCATATGTGAGTGGTTTATTATCTTCCTCTTTGATAGACTTAGTGTTCAGAACACTACCATTCGATTGGAAAAACTTAAGCATATGAGAGACCCTCCTATTACGAAAAAGCTCTCTATGTTACTAATCGTTTGTAGGTCTACAATTAGAAGTTGGTTCTTGAACTGTTTCTGTAAGGTTTTATATATTTTCCAAAAGCTCCTTGAGTACCTTTTTACTCTGAGGTTTCAAGTTATTCATGTAACTTTGTTCAAGAAAAGTAGCATGAATTGACACTATAACAGTTTGCTCTTTTGGGTTATAAAACTAACCACCCTTTGTTCCCATTGGATATCCTACAAACATGCACAATTTTTATCTGTGAGTCGAACTTCTTCACATATTTATCTAATACATGGGCTAAGCATTCCCAAATATTAAAATGATTAAGATTCGACTTCTTGCAATGACACAATTTATATGGGGTTTTCAATGCTGCCTTAGTTGGCACATCATTCACAATATAACAAGCCGTTTGTATAGCATATTCCCAGAAAGATATTGGAAGCTTCAAATAACTTAACATCGAACGTACCATGTGTAAAAATGATCGATTTTTTCTCTCTGACATGCTATTCTATTGTGGAGTGCTTGGTGCGATTTTTTCAGTCTTAATCAGTGTGTACATCTTTGGTTTGATAAAATAAAGATTATTTGACATCCAGTCGTTACAGATAAGATTGTGGTTTCTAAATATTGCAATTCCATTATTAAAAGTCACGGTCAAGTTGTCTTTATATAAACATGCAATAGAAATTAAGTTTCTTTTGAAACTTGGTACATAGAAAACATATTTTAAAACAATCTTCTTAAAATTATCAAAATAAAGCTGTACATCTCCCACTGCTTCAGCTACCACACTTGTCATGTTCTGATCCGTAACGATAAGCTCTTATCTCTAAGATCTTTCGTCTCCTCGAACCCCTGTAGAGAAACACAAACATGATTAGTGGCTCCCGAATCAATGACCCAGTAGTTTATTGAATCTTTCACTAAACAAGCTTCTATAACCAAGAGTTTCATACCTTTTCCTTTTGTAGCTAGATATTCCTTCCACTCTTTACAGTTTTCCGTGAAGTGCCCTTTCTTGCTGTAAAATAAGCATTTAGACTTAGATAAGTCTTTAGGCTTTTTAGTTCTCTTCTTTTCCACTTTTTGTGGCCTAGAGATCTTTGCCTTAGCTTTCTTAATGCGCTTTCCCTTCCCTTTTGAGTAAGAAGCATAGATTAGATTTGCTTCTTCTTTTTAGATTAGATGACCACCATTCAACACCAACTTATAGAATTGTAACTTCTTCATGAATTGTGTAAGCGTCATGTTTTTGTTGCCAAGGTCTGTTTTTGTTGCCAAGGTGATGTGACCCAAAAACTGAAAAAATCCTTTGATAATCTTTTAAACACCATATCAATTTAAGTGTTCTGGTCTAGATTTGCCTCATTGTCCGTGGCCTCGACAAAGTAGCCCATAAGAGTGATCTATGGTCTTTGGCTGGAATGTTGGGCTTTTGCTAAGCATTCATCAAGCTAGTTATGGAAGATTGTTGAGCCAAGTTAGCTTGGCCTTCAAACATGTCTTTTAGCTTATTTAGAATCACTTTACCAGTCTTACAACTCTTGAGTTCCTTATATAGAGTACTAGACACGCTTGCTAGCATATAGCAATGAGCTACCTCATCAGACTCTTTCCAACATTTTCTAGCCTCAGCTTGAGTGGCTAAAGGGCATTTAGTATCAAAAATTGTTTTAAGTTTCTCACAGTTCAGGATAATTATCAGGTTCCTTTTCCATTCCTTATCATTATTTCCATTCAATTTATTTTCAGTGAGTATGTTCAATAAAGGGTTTGGTGCTATTTTTAAACAGAAAATAAAAAAATGATATATTAATATCTTTTTATTAAGAAAATGTTTGAAAATGTTTTGTAACATTAAACTTTAAAAACATTTGTAAGCCATTGCAACGATAATTCCCACACCCATTGAATCAAGCCATCGTGGGGTGATCATGATCAACTAGTAATATCATGGATTTTTATCTAATTAGTACATGAACCTAATTCCTTAGGCATTCACACGTTCTAATAATTGTCTAATGTTTGGCTACCATTCTAAACTTAAGTAGAGCTCCGTGGGGAGTTACTAATAGTACTAGAAAGAACATATGTTTTCTCCCTACTTATTGGTTAATTTGTCCACATTTAGTTATGTTTAGCACATATTCTAGCATTTTCAGTTCAGTAAACTGCATTTTATAACTCAGTGGATCTTAGCCTGTTTATCTTTAATTTTGTCATGTTTTGGTACTAATGTCTTTGCATGAGTATTTTCAGATTGTGTTAGGAATTGTCGCTACACCTGATAGCTGTCCAGATAAGAACAAAAATGTGTGAGATGTCCAGTCAGGTACAACCAACTTGTACGTACAGAGGCAGCATGATTCTGATGAAAGGACACCTATGCTATTTGGATAAATATTAATATTCACGTGAAAAGGAAAAAAAGGAGAGGCTTTTTGGGGGGGTTATTATCTTCTTCCACCTATCTTTTAAAGCTTTTCGGCTATGGTGGCTTAAGTCACCTATGGGTGAACCGATATGAAAAGGACACAGATCAGCTCCTTACGAGGAGCCCTGAGTGTGGCACAAGAGGGAATGGAGAGATTCAAGTCGAGATTGTCTAGGAATAGTATTCTCCACTTGCTTGTTTTATATTTCTTTTCTAAACGATGGTGATTAATTTTATTTCATGTTTGTACGAAAGTACACTTGATTTTTGGGTTAAATGTTATCTTATTCAATCTTGCTTCTACTGTTTAATCTTTGGGTTTGAATGTTTTTATCATGGAAGTGTTATTGCGGTCACTGACACTGGAAAGTACAGCGACGGTTCAAGCTAACAAGCATGAAAATAGAAGTTGCTTGAGGATTAGAGGAATTTAATCCACTTGTTCTTAATAGTGTTCCATTGTCATCATCGGAAGGTGTGGTTAATGTGCATGTTTAAGTCTTAGATTAAATATAAAAGTTAAGCTTTGTAAGATATTCATTGCAATTTAATGCATCAACAATCACCTATCCTTTTATATCTTGTGAGCACTTAGTATTCTGTTGAATATTCACCTTGGGAATCCCAGTTTATCATTATCATATTTTATCTTATAGTTTTCAAGTTATTGCTTCGACAACTACTCTCACAATTTATCTCATTTCTATCTATTTATTGGACTGACATTAATAGACAAAAGACAACCATCCTCGTAGGATTGATATCTGACAGACTCATATCTGTTTACTATACTTGCATCAATAGTGTATGCTTGCACATTATTGCTGAGGATGGAATTTGTTTGATATTTATTTTTGTTTTTGCATTTTTTTTATTATATAATATTTAGTTGCTACTAAATTATTTTCTTTTTGTCACTATTTTCACATTTTATTTCAGGTGTTTGATGACCCGAAGAAATTCAGAGTTTATTGTCGATTTGGATCCGAAAATTGAAAAAACCATTTGGAAGAGACTTCAAGAACAAAGGAATATGGCTTTACCAAGAAACAATGAAGCCATACCCCAGGTGTAGCACCAAAATGCTAAAGAACCACCATTTCCGTAAGACGCTTAAATACAAAACAGGATTATACGAGACTTTGTAGTACTTTTCTTTGGTGACTTAAAACTGGGAGTTGTTAAACCAGAAATCTAAGCTAGGAATTTTAAACTCAAGCCAGTAATGTTTCAAATGTTGAATTCTAATGGGCAATATACTGGATTGCCACATGAAGATGCATGGGAGCATCTTAAATCATTTTTATTAATTGTGCTTCCTTTAGTCAACAAGGTGTTCCTGATGATGATTTGAAGATGCAATTACTTCTTTATTCCTTGCAGGGAAGAGCTCGTACTTGGTTCCTTGGGCTACCTACCAGATCAATTACTTCTTGGAATGCACTAGCAACACAACTTGTTTTGCACTTTAACCTGCCGGCAATGAATGCTCGTCTCTAAAATGATATTACATCTTATCATCAGCTAGATGATGAGAATCTTCACACTACATGGGAATGTCATAAATCTTTGCTCTGATGTTGCCCCATGCATGACATTCGACAAGAAACACAAATTGAAAATTTCTATAATGGGCTGAATTCACATACGAGGAATCTTGTTGACACATCAGCCAATGGTCCTTTGCTGGAGTGTACTTATAATGATGCTATTAGAATTCTTTAGAGAACTACTCAGAATGATTATCGATATCCTATCTCTAGAGTTGCACAAGCAAAAGTTACTCCGGAAGTTATTGAATTGAACGCAATATCTGCACTTAGTGCTCAAGTTTCTTCTCTTGCAAATATGATAGAAATTATGCAAGGGACTAGTGATGTTGCACCTATACAAGTACCTCAACAAGGTGATGTTCCTACCTTTTGTTGTGAGATTTGTAGTGACAACCATAGCTATGAAGATTTTTCGCAACATGCAGAGAATGCCTTTTATGTCAGTAACATTCGTAACACTTCTTACAGCCACTCTTTTAATAATTTTGCACGCAACCAACAATCTTGGGAAACTCAGACTACTGGACAAAATGCTGCAATATTACGATATGGGAAATCTACTCAAGGCAATTGTAATCCAAGACAAGGGAATTACAATCGACAATAGCAGAACTACAATCAGTACACTCAGATGTATCCATAACAAAGCCAGATGCATCCACACTAGAATCAGATACAGCTACAACACTCTTCAATGTTGAATCAACATGTTCAAGACATCGACAACAACAATACACGCAAGCTTCTCCTTCTGACCTGTTAACAGCTCTTGAGATTTTAATATGGGAGCATATTACTCGTATAGAAGCTATTGTGCAAGGGAATTCATCTTCTCTTCGGGCATTGGAGCACAATTAGGACAACTTGCTTTGAATCTGAATTCTTGACCACTGGGCACACTACCTAGTGACACAGAAAATCCAGTCTGAGAGGGAAAGAACACTGCAAGGCTATCACTCTTAGGAGTGGTAAACAAACTGGCGAGCCAACTACAGACTCTACTATAGCATCTTAAGATACTGGTAAAGTGATCCCTGGTGAGAAGGTTGAATCTGAAGAGCTTGTTGATGTATCAAACAAAGAAGTTCCACAAATTGTCACTCATATGCCTAATGTCTGACCCTTGAAACTGTCGGTGCAATTAGATGTATCTCCAGCTTTACCTTTTGCATAAAGATTCAGGGAGAATAAGCAGGATAAGCAATACCAATAGTTCCTGAACATACTAAAGCAACTTCAAGTCAATATTCCTTTAGTAGATGCTCTTGTGCAAATTTTGAATTATGAGAAATTTATGAATAAGATCTTGCCCAAGAAGAAGAAGCTCGATGATATTGAAACTATTGCACTCACAGAAGGCTGTAGTGCTGTTTTGACAAATAAGTTGCCCCCCAAAATGAAAGATCCTGAGAGCTTTACTATCCCATGTTCAATTGGCAAGCATTATTTGGGTAAGGCTTTATGCGACTTGGGAGCTAGCATCAACCTAATGTCACTATCTACTTTCAGAAAGTTAGAAATTAGTCACATGAAACCTATAGCAGTGACATTGCAACTAGCAGATTGATCCTTGGCTCAACATGAAGGGAAAATCAAAGACATATTAGTTTGTATAGATAAATTCATTTTTCTAGCTGATTTTATCATACTTGATCGTAAGGCAGACAAGAAAGTTCCCATAATCTTGGGATGACCATTTTTAGCCATCGGATGAACTCTTATTGATGTTTACAAAGGTGAATTGACCATGCAACTTAATAATGAGCACGTTACCTTTATTGTTTTCGAATCTATTCAATGTAAGGATAAAGAATAATGCCATACTGCAAATCTATTAAATGATCTAATTGAGGAAGAATTCAATAACCAAAGCACAATAATTTCTGAGGAGTTTGCAGTGACATCTGATGATGAATTGTTAGATGATTGTGACAGCATGGTTGAAGTTAATAATATTGAACTCAGGCATGGATGGCAGATTGAATCTTTAGACTTAGCCAACAAACAGCTCCAATTTTCAAACCATCTATTGACGAAGCTCCTACTCTGGAATTGAAACCACTACCAACTCATCTTAAATACGTCTTTCTTGATGCTAACAATACTCTCCCAGTTATTGTCGCCGCAACACTGGATGTAACTCAAAAAGAGAAATTGGTCCATATTTTTAAGCAACATAAACGAGCTATTGCTTAGAGTATTGCCAATATTCAAGGCATTAGTCCATCTTTTTGCACGCAAAAATCAAGTTGGAAGATGAAAGCAAGCAATCGATTGAGCAACAAAGAAGATTGAACGAGAAGATAAAAGAAGTTGTTAAGAAAGAAATTATAAAATGGCTTGACGCTGGAATTATTTAGCCTATTTCTGATAGCAATTGGGTGAGTCCAGTGCAATGCATTAATAAAAAGAGTGGCATCACTGTAGTTAGCAATGACAAAGAAGAATTAATTCCTACACGTATTTTTACGGGATGACGAGCTATATGGATTATCACAAACTTAATGCTGCAACAAGAAAGGACCACTTCCCACTTCTTTTCATTGACCAAATGTTGGACAGGCTTGCTGGAAGAGCCTATTACTACTTTTTAGACGCTATTCTAGGTACAATCAAATTGCTATTGCACTAGAGGATCAGGAGAAAACAACTTTCACTGTCCCTTTGGTACTTTTACTTTTCGTCGTATGCCTTTTGGTCTTTGTAATGCACCAACCACATTTCAAAGGTGCATGATGGCAATATTCTCAAATATGATTGAATATTCTTTAGAGGTTTTTATGGATGATTTCTTAGTCTATGGGAACAATTTTGATCATTGCGCTAACAATTTGGATAAAGTATTAAAGCGATATAAAGAACACATCTTGTTCTAAATTGGGAAAAAGGCCATTTCATGGCAACTGAAGGCATTGTGTTAGGCCATCGTATCTTTTGTCAAGGCATTGAAGTAGACAAAGCTAAATTAGAAATCATTGAGAAATTAGCTCCACTGACAAATATGAAAGGTATTCATAATTTTCTTGGGCATGCGGGGTTTTACCGAAGATTTATTACAAATTTCTCAAAAATTGTAAAACACTTATGCTCATTGCTAGAACAAAATAAAAAAATCTTCTTTGACGATGCATGTCTGGATGCATTTATTCAATTAAAGAAGCAACTAGTAAATGCACCCATTTTCGTTGCACCAAATTGGTCTCAACCCTTTGAAGTTATATGTAATGCAAGAGACTTTGTTGTGGGTGCTGTTCTAGGAGAACACAAGGGAAAAATATTTCACGTTATCTATTATGCTAGCAAAACTCTTATAGAGGCTCAAATCAATTATACCACTATAGAGAGAATTTTTGGTTGTAATCTTTGCTTTTGACAAGTTTCGTTCTTGTCTTGTCGGTGCAAAGGTTACCTATTTACTGATCACTTGACGTTGAGATATCTTTTTGCGAAAAAGGATGCAAAACCAAGACTGATACGTTGGATCTTACTGTTGCAAGAACTGGACATCGAGATAAAAGACTGCAAAGGTTCAGAGAATCAAGTTACAGACCGTCTATCTAGATTGGAAGTTGGCAGTGAAGATGGAAACATAGTTCAAATTGTCAACGCATTCCCATATGATAAGTTATTTGTTGTAGATGCAAGCCATTGGTATGCAGATTTGGTGAATTGTCTAGTGTGTGGAAAATTCCCACTGGGTGTCATAGGCCATAAAAAAGAAAGATATTTTTGTGAAGTAGTGAACTATCATTGGAACAAATCATACTTATTCAAGGTATGCATTGGCAACATCATTCGGCGTTGTGTTCCGGAAGAGGAGATGCTTTCAATCCTGAAGTACTGTCATGATGCTACTTATGGAGTTCATTTCGGTGGCATGCGAATTGCTGTTAAGGTTCTCATATTAGGATTCTACTGGCCTTTATTATTCAAAGATGCCCACAATTTTGTGAATCAATGTGATAGGTGTCAGCGCACTGGTTCTATATCCCGACGCAATGAAATGTTACAGCAACCAATTATGGAGGTTGAATTGTTTGATGTTTGGGGTATGGATTTTATGGGACCATTTCCAAGTTCATTTGGAAAACTTTATATATTAGTAGCTGTTGACTACGTCTCGAAGTGGGTTGAAGTTGTTGCAGTACCAAAGGATTATGCAAAGGCAATGCTTAAATTTTTTCACAAGCATATACTCACCCGCTTTGGCACACAAAAGGCATTGATTAGTGATCAGGGTACACACTTTCATTGCAACCAAGTGGCAGCCACACAGAAGAGATATGGAGTTAATCATAGAATGGCTACTACTTATCATCCGCAAACTAATGGACAAGCCGAAGTATTGAATTGACAAATTTAAAACATTCTATGATTATTTAAAAATCATTCTATGACAAACTTTATGTGTAACAGCCCGATTTAGACCCTATTCGGAACAGTGGTTTTGGGACCACGAATTTGAGTCAAAAAATATTTAAAAATTATTTTCTATGATTATTATGTGTGAATTTATGTGTGTGAAAATCTTGTTTGAAAATTTTACTATTTGGATGCCCAATTTAATAAAAGGGCTTAATCGTGTAAGTGATAAAAGTTCGCTAACTAATAATTAAAGTACCAAATTGCTTTGTTCTTTTAATATGGGGTCTTTATGAAGTAATTAGACCATACCAATTAGTGATGGACGGTTTTAGTCATAATATATAATGGTTTCATATTTTATAACAAAGGTTAATTTTGTAATATATTAAATAATGTTAATATGATAAAGCATAAAATAAGTAAAGCCATGCATTCATCTTTTCAAATGGCCGAATGTTGTAAGAAGGAAAAGAAAAAAAAAGAGTTTAAGGGTTCGGTCATATGCATGCTTAATTAAGGTATCTAATTTAGCTCGATTTTTGATAATTCTTACGTTTTTGAGATCGTTGCTATGTTATCTATCAAGTCCATGTCTCAATTTTTGAATTTGATGATGATTTTGTATTTTGCCATTTTTGAAAGCTTGTGATTTTTGTTGTTTGATGCTGGAAAATAAAAGATATGTGATAGATTAACATGTTTTGTATTTAAATTTTTGATAAATTTGAGTAATTAGGACTAATTTGTAAGAATAATAAATTGAGGGACTAAAATGTGAAATAAATTAAATGTGTGGACTTGTATAAGGAAGATGAATATTCAGCCTAAGCATGGTATATTGAAAATTTGCATATTTTGTGTTTTGTGCAATCGAGACTAATTTGTGAAAAGTGTGAAATGTCAGGGGTAAAATGGTAATTTGCCCATTTATGTGTTTTCAGACTAAATTGAATGAATTTATGTCTGAATAAGTTTAATTTGAATATGTTTAGATCAAGAATCAAAGAAATCAAATTTGGATCGGGGGAAAACCAAAGTTATTGAATAGTCGTTCCGTTCCGATCATCATTGTTCGAGGTAAGGTTATAGGCAAATAGATGTTGAAAATTTCAATATATGTATATTATAAATGCTGAATTGAATTGTTATAATTGTTTGAGAATGTGCCGAAATTATATATGTTTGAGAGCAATGGTTACGAGTTTGATTCAATTGAGTTACGACATCTGACAGCCCCGTATGAGCCTTAGGAATGGATAGGATATATATGTCATGACATAGGATTTTGATATGTGATGTGCGAGTAAGACCATGGCATCGATATATGTGTATGAGTAAGACCACGTTTAATACGTTGGCATCAATATGTGATTTCGACATATGTGTGCGAGTAAGACCACGTTTAATACATTGGCATCAATATGTGATTCCGATATATGTGTGCGAGTATGACCATGTCTAGTACGTTGGCATCGATATGTGATTACATGTAAGACCACGTCTGGAACATTGGCATTGTACGATATGTGCAATTATCCGAGTATCCTATTCAATTCTGAATAGTTCAACAGGCAATGATAAGTTGTGATCGAATGTGTAATCGAGCTAAAGTGATCAGGTATGTGATAGTTAATTTCCTATTTGAAATTAAGGTAAGTTGGCTATTTGGTATGTGATACAAATTGCATATGATACAAGTGAATATATATGTGATCTTAGAAGTGAAAAATTAATTATGTTATTATCTATATGTGCATTCGGCTAATTTGAATTTGTGGAATAATTTTATGTTTGATAAATATAATTGCAAGTTTGAAATGGTATATGAACATAATAGCATATTTTGATTTTGTTGTAATGAATTATAATGTCATTGATTTGTTATTTGCTTATAACTTACTAAGCTATGATAGCCTATTGTGTGTGTATGTTTGGCTCTATTTTTTTAGATTTTGGAGTCAAATTATAAGCTCGGGGATCGTCAGCGAAGTTTATCATACTATCGATTGTTTTCGGTACTTTATAAGCTGAATTTTGAACCTATGGCATGTATAGGCTAGATTATATTTGGATATGTTGATTTTGGTATGTATATATATATATATATATATATATATATATATATATAAGCCATGCGAAAATGGCTTGTTTATTTTGGTAAGTTCAGTTTCAAGGTTTTATTAAATTATGGTTATGTTTTGTTGTGGTTTTGGTAATTTGGCTATGGTTTAAACATAGATATATATATGTCAACTTTGTTGATATGCTTTGTTAAGGTTTTGTTATGTGAGTTGGTATTAAGGTAAATTCGGTTATGGCATATAGAGGAAGTGAAGTTGATATGTTTATTAATATTGAGGTTTAGTAAGTTTTGTAACGCCCCAAAAATCCCAAAATCCCAAATTGTCTTTTTTTCGATTCTGATAGAAAAAATGTGTGCTTAGTATTCCCGGTTATGTGTTAATTATGTGATAGTAGGTCTTGGTTAGTTTTGGAGTTAGATCTAGGAAGTGAAGGAAATTATAGTTTAATTATTAAAAAAACCCTGATGGCAAGTAGGTGGGCTTTTGAATAAATGAAGGAACAATTGGACAAAAAAGAGCTTGCTGGCCCAGTGGATAAGTGGCGTGTTGCTAGTGTCAGAGGCCTAGGGTTCGAATCTCTCCTTGCTCAAAGGGGGGATTTATTTTTGCTAAAGAGATGGACAGAGGTGGCGTTGGATATGAACTCTATAGGGAGTGATAAGAGGAGAAATTTGAGGAGGGGATTAGAGAGTTATCAGGGAGAAAAACTAAGAGATGAGAAGTGAAGAAGTGGTGGAGCTGAAATGGGAATTTAGGCATAGGAAATTCGGCTATAGAGGCTATATATAGGTGCCGAATGTGTGGTTGCTAGGCTAGGGCCGAATCCTCCTTCACCTTGTTACCAGAAACCCTTTTTTCTCTTCAAGATTTAAAAGCCGAAAACCTTTGATCTTCTTTCCTTCTCTTTGTGCCGATTTTCCCTTCTTCCTTTACTCAATTCTCTTTGATTCACTTTTAGTCTAGTTTAATTCTTCTTATCTTTTTCCCTTGGTGCCGAATAACCCCTTTTTGCCATACAAATCGCAAGGGTCGAACACCTCTTTGGCCGAATACCCTTGGAGCCGCCAGTACTCTTTCTAGTCGGTCAGTCCTAGTGTAAGTGTTTTGGTTCTTCCAATTGGTTTTGCTAGGTATCGAATACGCTATTCCTCTCTTCTTCTAATCGGTTTTGGTAGGATTAGTATTGAATTCCAGTCTTTTGGATCCCTGCCGATTTGCTCCTCAGGTGAGAGACTTTAGTGAGTGTTCTTCATTTGATAAGGGTTGGCCGGATAGGCTTTAGTGAAAAGGGTGACATATGTTGGATACAAATCACCCATTATGTTTTAACGATAAAGGTTAATGCAGATCTGAGAAGTACACGTGATTAGTGTTCAAAGGAAAAGTTATTAAGGCTTGGCGTTCAGGTAAGGTTAAAGTGAGACTTCGGCTTTTGGGTAAAGTATTCGATAGGTTTATGTAATTAATCATTGAGTGATATCAGTTGTAGGTTCATGGAAAGGGGGATCACAGCACGCTTTATTACCAGGTGTGTACATACACTGCACACACAAGTAGATCGACAAAAGTCGAAATACTGAAAAGCTAAAATACTGAAAAGCTAAAAGTTTGGCTACGGTAGTCTTGCAAGTGCGTGAACACTCGTAAGCGGGAAACCGATAGGTTGTCTGAGGCCCCATGGGTGATTCCATGGACTTGGGCTGTGGATTGGCCAACCGGGCCAGAATGGGCTAAATGGGCCTGATGGGCTGTTGGGCCCATAATAGGCAAACAATGATAATTGATGCTGTGTGATGGAAAATTGTATGTGAGCATGAATGTAAATGTGATTTGGACCTAATGGCCATAGGAATGTGATTTGGGCCTAATGGGCCACATATATGTGATTGGGCCTAATGGGCCATATGAAAGAGATTGGGCCTAGTGGGCCATATACAGGTATGTGGATTTGTCTGGGCTTTGTAAGAGGTTTTAGGCCTAGTATATGATGACTGCATAAAACTTAATAAATTTATTGAGACCATGGACAAGTCATAGGGTTAAGGAGTGGCAACGGGTATATGTATGTCTAGGATTGGATCTAGGGAGAGCTTGGTACTTAAGCAGTCTTAATGACTCACCTCCTTTTCTCTGGAATCCTACCTGCTGCATAGTATTCATTAATCTTAGCTCACGGGATTTGTTAAGGGGCCAAGGTAAGTAAAAACCCGTAATAAAAGTAAATTACTAAAATGCCCCTAAGGGCAAAAATGACAAGAATACCCCTATATGTTGAGTGTAAGATTTATGATTGCTACATGCATATTTGCTGCATACAATGATATCCTGTTTAGGCTGCATATGGGTTGGGAATTATGGAATGGAGGAAGTATATGAGGGTCGCATGGTTGCTTGACAACCATGGATCCACCGACGGCTTTTAAGCCCAATATGTGATTGGCAGCTTGCTGCAACTTAGGTAGTTCAACAACCGGGCTACCATTGATGTGTATCGGTTGGGTGGGTCGATATTTATATCCCCACAGGATATGAATCGGGGAACGGAGCAAAAGTGTACCGGTTGGATTATTGGGGTGGGTTGCATTGCATTGCATTGCATGTATGTTGTATGGTGATTGATGAATGCTTGTTTCTCATCGAGGGTTGTACACACTAAGTTTTCGTGAACTCACCCCCTCTTTTATTTTCCTCAGGTAATGCTCAGTAGGAGGTTCGATGTCTAGAGGGACTTTGGGTGGCCAACTAGTAAGACAACTTGGATTTGATTTAAAAGCATATAAGCTATTAGTTTATTAAGTAATTTAGTTTGGATTGTAATAAGGCCTCCCCTTTTTGTTATTATTTGGATTATTAATTTTATGAGTTGTAATTATGAGAAGTCGAACATGGATTTTCTAAACCATAGTTTTTTTGTATATACTACGTTTCTGCAACTAAATTTTTAAATGATAAGTTTTGTTAAATTAAATGTTTTAAACAAAGCTTTCGCAACTGAAAAGAGATTTTACAAAGTAACTGAGATGTATCATTTTAAGGAAGGGTTTTTAATGAAAATAAGGTTTTCGCTAAAACACTTCAATGTGACATGCCGGATTCAGCCATAACGTCCGGGCCGGGTTTGGGGTGTTACAAGTTTGATTATGGATGAGTTTATTTTGGCAAAAAGGTTAAAGATATATGTGTATTTGATGAATGTATGTTTGGCTATGATATTTGACTATCTAAGTTCGGTTTATGATGGCTAGAATGGATATGTTTTAACTGTTATACGGAAGTCATATTAAATGACTGAATATATATAAATTTGATTTAGTCGTGTATATGAAATTTTGGCATGATTTATAGCATATGGAATTGACATGTTTTGATTTGGTTAAATTATATGAGTAAATTATTAATGTTAGTCAAGTGAGTAATGTATGAATTGATTATGTTGCAAGTGAAGTCCGGTCATTTAGATATGATTATATGTATTTGTAAAATTTTGCTTTGTTAACCATGGGGTATAGTTCAACTTAGGCTAATTTGCGCATGTAGGAAAGCTTATAAATGAATGTATTGTTGTAAGTTGAGTATATGAAAATGAATTATGATTAATATTTATTTTTAGTGTTCAAATGTCATGTTATTTAGTTAATATGTTCGGCTAATAGAAATATAAAGTATATGCGATATGATATGTTTTATGTTAATGAGATTAGTAAAATTATTAAATAAATATTATTGATATGTTCAATTTCTAAAGCATGATTAGTATATGTGTTATAAGTGGTAAAAATTATGTTGGTTTTTGTTTGGTTAAGTAATGCAAATGTGTGAATAATGTAAGTTGATAACTATATGGCCTTATGCACATAGTCTTATGATGAGTTAAAATGGCTAGGCATATTGATTTGGATTGATTTTTGAGCATTTGGATTAGGTATGTTATGAAATGTCTTTGATGTTCGAAAACGATTAAAGATATTATAGTGGATTACACATGAATTAGTAATGCACATGATTATATTTGATTAATTGATAATGATATTGATATCGTTAAATTTTATAGCATGAATTATTTTTGTAACATGATTAATGATGTATGTTCGATTTGTATTGGTTATGTGTTTTGTATATATAGACTTAACTTATATGGATGAGTGATTGGTTGCTAATTGAGTACAAAAAAATATTATAAAGAAGTCGATATAATATTGTGCATAATTTGTAATAAGTGACTGTGATGAACTGTGCTTATGTTAATAATGCCTCGTAACTCTAATCCGGTGACAGATACGGGTTAAGGGTCTTACATTTGATTGGTATCAGAGCTACGGTTTAGTCGGTTCTAGGACTGACATAGCACGTGTGAGTCTAGCTATACATGCCATATTTATAAACTATAATAGTGTGATGATTCTTGACAGTTAAAAATGTGTTTTCTTATAGAAATGGCTCCCGATCGAGCTGTAACGAATGATGTAATGCGATCGCTCCTACTCAGGGGGTAGGGCCGACTAATATTAGGTCAAATTTAAGTAGTATAGAGGGAGAGGCTAAGCAAGCCTTCTTCCAGTTAATGAATGAGTGGTTCACGGAGTTCGTTCGAACAAATCCGGCTGCTTAACAAGCTCCACCCCTTCAATTTCCTGTAACTTTCCAAGTTATACGACAAGAAAAGAAAAGAAAAGTTGATTTTGAAGCCAGAGATTCTTGTGAGAGATCATCGAGTAAATCATTTCAGTCTGCATCAAAGAAATTTCGAGATGATTATAGTCGTTCAAAGGCTAATGTGGTACACCCGAGTAGAGATTGTGCTAGATCACATTCGAGCTTCAAAGCTCCAACTACTTCGATCGCTAGTGTTGAAAATGTCAGATCTGATCGACCTGAGTGCAAACATTGTCGTAAAATACATTCGGGTATTTGTAGATTGAATAATAAAACTTGTGTCAAATGTGAATCCTTATATCACTTTATCCGAGATTATCCCGAGTCAGTTGAGCAAGAGATTGTGCAAAATCCAAGATCGAGTAACACTTCAGCTAAGGGTAGATCTCTTAGAAATGCAGGAAATGTGAGTAGCAATCAGATAGAAAATAAAGACACAGCAATTTGATTTGAGGCTCGTGCATCTATCAGAGCTTATGCTATTCACGCTCGCGAGGAGGCTTCAACCCCAGATGTTATTAATGGTATATTCACTCTCTATGGTATTAGTGTAATTGCATTGATTGATCCTGGTTTGATTCATTCTTTTGTATGTGAGACCTTAGTATCCAGTAAGACTTTTCCTGTAGAGTCTACTGAGTTTGTGATTAGAATATTGAACCCCTTGGGATGGTGTGTTCTAGTTGACAAACTGTGTAAGAATTGTCCTTTGATGATTTGAGATTCGTGTTTTCCAGCTGATTTGATGTTGTTTCCATTTGACAAGTTTGATATAATTCTGGGAAAGGACTGGTTGACTTTGCACAATGCTGTCATAAACTGTAAAAGAAAGATTATTGATTTACAGTGCCAAAATGATAAGATTAGTCGAATTGAATCTAATGATCTGAATGGTTTACCGGCAGTGATATCTTTGATGTTAGCTCAGAAATATGTGAGAAAGGGTTGTGAAGCTTACTTTGTGTATGTGCTTGATAGTAAAGTGACCGAAAGAAAGATTAAATCAATACTAGTTATGTGCGAGTATCTGGATGTGTTTTCCAAAGAATTGTCGGGTTTGCCACCTATCCAAGAAGTAGAGTTTGGCATTGAGTTAGTGTCGTGGACGACTCTAATATCAATAGCTCCGTACAGAATGGCACCTACTGAATTAAAAGAATTGAAAGCTTAATTGCAAGAGTTTACAGATAGAGGTTTTGCGCGATCGAGTTTCTCTCCCTGGGGTGCACCAGTTTTATTTGTGAAAAAAAAAGACAGAACTATGAGAATGTGTATCAATTATAGATAGCTCAATAAGGCGACTATAAAGAATAAATATCTGTTGCCACGAATTGACGACCTGTTCGATCAACTAAAAGGGGTTATATTTGAGATTAGGCTACTATCAGTTGCGAGTTAATGACTCCGATGTGCCAAAGACTACTTTCCGAATGAGGTACAGACACTATGAGTTTTGGTTATGTCTTTCGGACTTACTAATGCATCTGCTATGAACCGGATCTTCAGAAAGTATCTAGATCAATTCGTGGTTATGTTCATAGATGACATTTTGATCTATTTCCGTGATGAAACTGAGCATACTGAACATCTGAGACTTGTGTTATAGACTTTACGAGATAAACAGTTGTATGCAAAGTTCAGTAAATGCGAGTTCTGGTTACGTGAAGTCAGTTTTCTGGGACATGTTGTATCAGCATTGGGTATTCGGGTTAATCCGAGTAAAATTTCAGCTATACTTCATTAGAAACCTCCGAAAAATGTTTCTGAAGTCCAAAGTTTTCTGGGACTTGCTAGTTGCGTACAAACTGTTGTTGCCACGTGAGTTAGAAAAGATCCATAATGAATTTCATGTTTCGATGCTTCGACGGTACAGATTCAGCCCTTCACATGTGATTAATTCGTAAGAGAAAGAGATTAAGTCGTATATGACATATGAGGAAGAACCGATTCGTATTCTGGCTCAAGAAGTTAAATAATTGCTAAATAAGAAAATTCCATTAGTGAAAGTGCTATGGCGTAAACATGGAGTAGAATAGGCAACAGGGGAGCTAGAAGATGCAATGGAAGAACGTTATCCGAACCTACTCACAGGTAAGATTTTCAGAGACGAAAATCCCTATGGGTGAGAGTTGTAATAGCCCGATTTAGACCCTATTTGGAACAGTGGTTTTAGGACCACGAATTCGAGTCAAAAAATATTTAAAAATTATTTTCTATGATTATTATGTGTGAATTTATGTCAGTGAAAATCTCGTTTGAAAATTTTACTATTTGGATGTTCAATTTAATAAAAGGGCTTAATCACGTAAGTTATAAAAGTTGCTAACTAATTATTAAAGTTCCAAATTGCTCTGTTCTTTTAATATGGGGTATTTATGATGTATTTAGACTATATGAATTAGTGGACGGTTTTAGTCATAATATATAATGGTTTCAAATTTTATAACAAAGGTTAATTTTTTAATATATTAAATAATTTTAATATAATAAAACATAAAATAAGTAAAGCCATGCATTCATCTTTTCAAATGGCCGAATGTTGTAAGAAGGAAAAGAAAAAAAGAGTTTAAGGGTTCGGTCATATGCATGCTTAATTAAGGTATGTAATTTAGCTCGATTTTTGATAATTTTTACGTTTTTGATACCGTTGCTATGTTATCTATCAAGCCTATGTCTCAATTTTTGAATTTCATGATGATTTTGTATTTTTCCATTATTGAAAGCTTGTGATTTTTGTTGTTTGATGCTGGAAAATAAAAGATATGTGATAGATTAACTTGTTTTGTATTTAAATTTTTGATGAATTTGAGTAATTAGGGCTAATTTGTAAAAATAATAAATTGAGGGACTAAAATGTAAAATAAATGAAATGTGTGGACTTGTATAAGGAAGATGAATATTTGGCCTAGGCATGGTATATTGAAATTTTGCATATTTTGTGTTTTGTGCAATAGGGACTAATTTGTGAAAAATGTGAAATGTCAAGGGCAAACTGGTAATTTACCCATTTATGTGTTGTTAGACTAAATTGAATGAATTTGTGTTTGAATAAGTTTAATTTGAATATTTTTAGATCAAGAAGCAAAGAAATCAAATTTGGATCCGGGAAAACCAAAGTTATTGAATAGTCGTTTCGTCCTTATCGTCATTGTTCGAGGTAAGTTTATAGGCAAATAGATGTTGAAAATTTCTATATATGTATATTATAAATGCTGAATTGAATTGTTATAATTGTTTGAGAATGTATCGAAATGATATATGTTTGAGAGCAATGGTAATGAGTTCGATTCGATCTAGTTACAACATCCGAAAGCCTCGTATGAGCCTTAGGAATAGATAGGATATATATGTCATGACATAGGATTCCGATATGTGATGTTGGAGTAAGACCATGGCATCGATATATGTGTGTGAGGAAGACCACGTTTAACACGTTGGCATCGATATGTGATTTCAATATATGTGTGTGAGTAAGACCACGTTTAATACGTTGGCATTGATATATGATTCCGATATATGTTTGCGAGTAAGACCACATCTAGTACGTTGGCATCAATATGTGATTACATGTAAGACCACATCTGGGAAGTTGGCATTGTACGATATGTGCGATTATCTGGATATCTTATTCAATTTCGAATGGTTCAACAGGCAACGATAAGTTGTGATCGAATGTGTAATCGAGCTAAAGTGATCATCTATGTGATAGTTAATTTCCTATTTGAAATTAAGGTAAGTTGGCTATTTGGTATGTGATACAAATTGTATATGATACAAGTGAATACAAATGTGATCTTAGAAGTGAAAAATTAATTATGTTATTAACTATATGTGCATTCGGCCAATTTGAAGTTCTGGTATGATTATATGTTTGATAAATATAATTGCAAGTTTGAAATGGTATATGAACATAATAGCATATTTCGATTTTGTTGTAACTCAAATTTCTGGTCCCGAAACCACTATTCTGACTAGGATCTAAACTGAACTGTTACACTATACATGCCATGGTTCAAAATTTAGCTTATAAAGTACCGAAAATAGTCGATAGTGTGAGAAATTTCATTGACAATCCCCGAGCTTATAATTTAACTCTAAAATCTAAAAAAACAGAGGCAAACATACGCACACAATTTTTAGATATTATTTTTTGTGCTTATGATATGTAAATTAGCATGTACGAAAGTTTCATATGAAAATTCGATCATTTGTGTGCACAATTTGGTAAAAGGACCTAATCGCGTAAAATGTAAAAGTTGCATGCTATTTGTTAAAAGTGCCTAATTGATTTGACTTTATGATTGTGAGGTCCTTATGAGGTTATTTGACCATTGAATGAATGAAAAGACATAAATGGCATTATGTTTAATGAATATATGGTTTTATAATAAAGGGCAAAATAGTAAAAGGTGAATTTATGTTAATAATAATAAAACCAAAGGTTAAAATTCATGGGATTCATTCATCATCCACCAAAAATAGAAAGAAAAAAATAGGGTTTAAGTGTTTGAAGCATTCGGCCATGGTATAAGCTTGATTCAAGGTTTGTTTTTGTTCGGTTTTTGATAATTTCTGTGACAGCCCTAATTTGACCCTAGTTGAAAAGTGGTTTCGAAACCACAAAATCGAGTCTCGAAAATAATTAGATGTTATATTCTGTGCTTATTGTATGTGGAATTTGTATGTGTGAATATTTTGTGCCTTGATTTTATCAATTAGGTGTTAATTTGTAAGAAAGGACTCATGTGATAAGACTTGAAAATGTGATAGGTGAATTTTAAAGTGGCCAAATATTGCATGAATTATTGACATGGGAGACTTGCATGTCAAATGGACCACTTTTAATATAGTGGCCGGCCATAATGATGGTTGATAGATGATATATGCATTTTATTTTAGCATTATAATAGTTAATGGCTTTATATTATGACATAAAGAATGATTAAAATAAGAAAAGAGTGATAAAAACAATGTATGTTCATCTTTCTTTTCCCCATTACCGTAACTAATGAAAGAAAAATAGAAGAAGAAGTCAAGGCATTCGGCCATGGTTATTTCATAAATCAAAGGTTTGTTAATGTGATTTTTATATAATTGTTTATGAAATTAAATTGATAAGTACATTGTATAGTTAACCCATGGTTTAAATTCATGAATTATTGAACATATGTGCATTCGGCAATTTGTTAAATTGTGACAATTTGATAGCTTTTGGAAGGTGTTGTTTAGATGTTAAATTTTCTTATATGATGCTCGAATGAGTGTAATGTTAATGAATGATTAAGTTGAATTCATTGTTGAGAGGTATGAAGTTGAAGTTGCCGTATATAGGTGCTTTTGGGAAAGGAAATTTGTTTTTTTTAAATTAAGCATGTTCTTATTAAATTGAGCTTTGAATTGATGTAATTAAGTGGAAAATGAATTGATGGAGTTGTGAGTGTATAAATTTCCTTAGTTGGGGCAAAGCATGTATTCGGCCATGTGGGTAAAATGTTAGATTTCGAACGTTTGAAGTTTTAAATTATAAATGATTATTAGATGAGCCCTAAGCTTGTTAATCCTTGTTTGTGAAGTTGTCAATTGATATCTTAATTAGGGAATTGAATATTGTTTATAATTTGAGGTTATTGAAAGTCGAATTAGATAATAAATAACAATCGGCTATTGTGTTTATGTGAATATATATATGCTGAATATAGTCTTGGATAAATAAATTTTGATGTATTAGATTGGTAACATGGTTATGCCGATTGTGAAAATGTGATAAAGGTGCCAAGAAATAATTTAGTTGTTGGTGTTTTAAAGTGAATTGAAATGTTTTGCCGAATGTGTTTATTGGTGTGTGAAAATTTGGATTGTAACGTTAAATCGTTAGTATGTGTTCTATGATTTCCGAATGTGAATTAAGGTAAATAATGTGGAGAAGTATGAGTTGAGTTGTAAAATTTATGTATATGAATTAGTGGTTAATGGACAATCGGTCAAAGTAGTTAATATGCATTTGTATATGTTATAATAGCCGATTGTAATCAAGAATAAAGATGTGAATGAATGGTTGTTAATGAGTTGTCGTATGTTTCTTATTAAGAAAAAATTGTTAATGTTTGAATCTAAATAAATTAGTTAAGTAATTAAACAAACTAATTTATTTTACCTAGCTCAAGAGCAAAAGGAACTTAACTCGGAAAAGGGAAAAACGAAACAATAGAATAGTCGATTCGTAGTTGTCTGATGACATTTAAGGTAAGTTCTTAAGTGTTTAATTTGATTTCATATACTTATTGATTAAAAGGAAATAACTAAGAGGATGTTGTTTTTATTTAGCTAATATGCCGAGTGAGAATGAATTAATACTATAAACCAAAGATAGCTAGTATAGCTAAGTTGAATTGGATATGGAATTATAACATGTTAAATGAGATTTATGATAAATGTACCATGTTGCATGGGTGATGAAAGAGGTTTCACCATTTATGATTATTAGAACCTAAGGGTAACCATGTTGGAAGTTGTAACGCCCCGTACCCGAGACCGTCGCCGGAGTCGAACACGAGGTGTTAACAGACTTAATTCATTACTTAAACAGCTCAAACAATTTAATTTTAAAATTTTCAGACAAGCTGAAAATCTGTGTCACAGTCGCTTAAAAATTCATATCTTGAGTTAAGGAACTCGAAATTAAGATCCATAAATTTTATATGAAATTAGACTCATATTTCTATCTACTAATTTTTTTCTAGAACTTTTGGTTGAGCCAAATAGTACAGTTTATTATTTAAAATCTCCCCTGTTTCTGGGTTTGACCACTCTGACCTCTGTGTATTTCGAATCAGATATCTCTCTATAAAAAATTTCAATGACTATGAGGTTTGTTTCTATTAAAACTAGACTCAATAAGGAATCTGTAAATATAAAGAAAAACTTCTAATTATTTTTTTAAAATTTATTATGAATTTTTAAAGTCAGAACAGGGGATCCAGAAATCACTCTGGCCCTGTTTCACAAAAGTTTAAATATCTCATAAAATATAAATTATATGCCTGTTTTGTTCATTCCATATGAAAATAGACTCATCAAGCTTCGATTCCATAACTTATTCATTATTTAATTCCATTTATACTATTTTTAGTGATTTTTCAAATTCACATCACTACTGCTGTCTGAATCTATTTTATGGTAAATTTTACCTATTTCATGGTTTCCATGGATTAGCTAGCAATTTGACATACATAACACCAAATATGATCATGATTAGCCATTCCAATGGCTAATCATTACCAAGAATTTTCATACCACTCAATAACCATATCATAAGACCATATATACAAAATGATTATAGTGCTATACATGCCATACTCAAAATATACAAGCCATATGCCAAGATGGTATACGGATAGTGTGAGCGAGCCTCCGACCGTTCCCGATTTCCGAGCTGACTTGTCAAAACTACAAGGAATGAAAAGGAGGGAGTAAGCATAAATGCTTAGTAAGTTCACATGCAAATAGCAAGTAACATTACCATATAAGCAAACATAAAATATCATTTGCATAATCATCATCAAGACATTCATGTCATATTTTCATTTATCATCTTACCACATTGTTGATATATCGAGTTTTCAACCCGATGGTTAAGTACATACCTGTTCAAAGTATCCATCTCACAACACTTACCAATATGTCCCTTTCATCTCTAGTATTCCTCCATTTGAGTAGAACTTTACCCGTTGAACACATAGGAATATAATTCGGATACACGGATAATTTGCACATAAGTGCCATATATGTAATCAAGCAATCATGTAACCTGCCCATAAGTGAACTTGGACTCAACTCAACGAGCTCGGGCGTTCGCATCCATAAGTGAACTCGGACTCAACTCAACGAGCTCGGATGCCTAGTTACATCTCACGAACTCAGACTCAACTCAACGAGTTCGAACATTCGCATCCATAAGTGAACTCGGACTCAACTCAACGAGTTCGGATGCTCAACCATCCTAGTGACATGTCACTTATATCCTAATCTATTCCTAAGGTTCAAACGGGCTTTTTCCCTCGATCTGACATTAACCGTCTTCCACGGAATATCGGAACTGATACTCAGTAGCAATTCATATTTATCAAGTAGTAAACATAATTTGCATATTACTCAACATTAACCACAAAGCATAATATTTAATGATAAAAAAAAAATCAGCATATCATATAATTAACATCAATAACTTAAAAATAACAAATATGCTACATTATTTACACATGAACTTACCTCGTATGCGAAAATGGCTACTTTTACCATTTCGTCCACAACTTGGTATTTTCCCCATTTTAGCCCGAATTTCAGTTTTCCTTGCTCTATCATTTAAAATATAGTCTAATTAGGGCTCACATTATTCAAATTAACCCAAAATCATATTTTGGCAAAATTACAATTTTGCCCCTAAACTTTTGCATATTTACACTTTTGCCCCAAAGCTCGTAAATTAAACTTCAGCCTATTTTCTTATGTTTTATGACATTATAATCATTTTTTTTTCTATAGCAACATCAAATTCTCACTCTAACATGTACTTATGAACATTAGGTATTTTTACCGATTATGTCGTTTTACTCGTTTTTACATAAAATCACTTAGCAAAAGTTGTTTAACACAATTTCAAGCTTCATATTCTAACATAAAACATCAAAATAAACACATTTCACCTATGGGTATTTTTTCCAAATATGAACCCTAGCTTAAATTATTGCTAGAATAAGCTTAATCGAGCTACCGGGATTCCAAAAACGTAAATAACATTAAAAACGGGGCTTGGAATCACTTACTATTGAGCTTGGAAAGCTTGAAAACCCTAGCCATGGCTTCCCCCATGCTAATTTCGGCCTCCATGAAGAAGATGAGCAAAATTGGCTTTTAATTTTGTATTTTAATTCATTTTACCCCTAAATGACCAAAATGCCCTTACTACTAAACTTTCAAATATTCCTTCCATGTCCTAATTTTGTCCATGAACTTAAAATTAGTCAAATTGCTATTTAAGACCTCCTAATTAATATTTCAATGCAATTTCATACTAAAAACTTCTAGAATGCAAATTTTACAACTTATTCGATTTAGTCCCTACTTTCAATTTAAACACTTTAAGCATAAAATTTCTTCACGAAATTTTCACACAATCATGCAATCATATCATAGACCTCAAAATAATCATAAAATAATTATTTCTATCTCAAATTTTGTGGTCACGAAACTACTATTCCGACTAAGCCCAAAATCAGGATATTACAACTCTCCCCCTTTTAAGGATTTTCCTCCTCCGAAATTATTACCGGAAAAGTGGTCTTCACTTTTAATCTCATATTCGGTGTCAAGAACTTTCACTTAGGCTGTACCTCCAATACATCTCTTTAATTTCTCATATGATTCGAAAGCTTACGATCTCAACTCTCAACTGTTCTTAAATTTTCAACCCTTCTCGATTACCCATGATATCATGACATAAAACCTGGATCTCAACTTGATTAATGGAGACCGGAATTCCAAGAAATCCAACAATCAAAGAGACCTAAAATTCCATGAATCTGATGAGTAGTAATTCATTCAATATAGATATGATTTATGGATCTCGCCAAACATTTAACAATAGGATACATCACATTTTCCTCTTTCCGCCATAGAAATAATTCTGATATGGCCTCAAGAATAATCCTTCTCATTTCCATCCCAATATCAACATTGACAGGGATAATTTTGATAGATCCCAATGCTCGGCTTTAACCTCTTTAACAACTCAAATTTTATGTAACATCGATGCTCTAAACTATCACATTATCTCACTGTCTTGAAACACATCACAATCCATACACAAGAGTACATTCGAAAGTCAAGAAGTTTTTACTCAATGTAGACTAGTCTAGTTTGACGCCTTGGTTACCAATATTCTCATCTATCCAAACTCTGTCAACATGTAATAAACTTTTCAGCTTTCATAAGATGAAAACCTTATCATTCGTAGTGACTTTAACTAATATCCAACTCTTTCTAATAAATATATACTTCTCGTTCAGACTATTTACTCTTTTATCAGTACAAAAATGAAATTCTATTATCAGACTTGAGAAAATAATCGACATAATTGTCACATGAAATCTTTCAAATAAATAATTCACCATACCGATGAAACTCGCGCTTTTATCACCTATGCCTTTATCGATGTCAAATCCTTTACGTAAATTAGAAAAAAAAACCCAATACTAAAATCACCACATTACCAAGATCAAATTAGAAGTATAGTCATATTTGACATGATTATCACGAGCTGAAGAACGCACTTCAAACATGAGTCATAATTGACAATTTATGGAACAAAGATAACAAGAAAACCGAATAAAGAAATCCAAGATAGAGAAACCCAAAATAAAGAAATCCAGAATAAAGAGACCCAAGATACGATACTATGCCGGAGAATCGAAAACCAAACTCATAGAGAAAAAACGGAATACCCCGATAATTTTTCAAAGAAAGAAAGTCCAAAAGAAAACATCATTTAATCCCACTGAAATCAAATATAACAAGATCAATATATCTTCTCATATATATGTATCGGATGAAGCATCAAGTAGAAGAAAGCAGAATCATAATATCATATGTATTCTCTCATCAATTCTTATCGATTTAAATGAAATAGAATACCCGATGAAATAGAGCAATATAAATTATAAACCAGTCAGATTACCAATGCTTTCATCCAACACGTGAATTAGAAGATATTCCCATATAACAAAAATTTCTTTAGAAGATCAATAGCCATAGAAATATTTCGAGAACGGGTAAACACATAGAACATCTCAAAAGAGATCGCAATCTGTCCGATCATAATGTCACACTCGGATAGTTC
The DNA here is from genome assembly GCA_025698475.1 of Gossypium anomalum. Classification (NCBI taxonomy): domain Eukaryota; kingdom Viridiplantae; phylum Streptophyta; class Magnoliopsida; order Malvales; family Malvaceae; genus Gossypium; species Gossypium anomalum. The sequence goes on from CM046963.1 coordinate 52,067,143, forward strand.
ACATTTCAAATATCGTTTCCCCAACTAGTTCAAATTGCATCACAAATTTCATATTAAACCATTCACTAAAGAAGGCCAATTCTGAATAAATTTCGATTTACACTTTTCTCAACCTTGCACCCGAGTAATTCGATTTACCAAAGAGAATTCCTTCTCTAATTGGGACAAGACATAACTCCAATAATCTTTACGTCAACCCGATACTTTCATCTGTCTCGACTTTACTTATCAGCTCATTTTCAATCTCCGATCATACTTATAATTATTCTATCGGTGAACTCTTTAGGTTCTCAACCAGAGACTTATTCAATACAGATCTCATGAAATTCCATTATAAGTACCACTCTGGTAAGGCGGAGGGTTGTAGGACCTCTCACTCGACTTTCTTATACATACACATATGACACAATTTCCATCATCATAGCAACATCATCAAAATCATGTCATTCATTCAGGCAATGCAACATTCATGTTGGCTTACACAAATTTTCCTATTGTCCCATTTAGACAATATACTTATGCATACATTCTATGTTTTCTAGATAGCTTTACTTATCGATTCATTTAATTAAATTAAGTCAAGCTCATGACATCATATAAGGCCAAACAAACATAGATATTTGCACCGCAATTACAACTTTCATTTCGTGCATCATCATGTACATATCATTACAATCATATAATTCAGTCCAACAATTTAACATAGATAAGTTCATTTCATTATAATCCTTTATCTCATAAAAATCATATATCATTAACATTTATCAACATTCGACGTCCAAATCAAGACAAGGACATTTTCATTCGTATCATGATATTATGACCTTTATTCATACCTCTACTACTTTCTATTTATTCCGTTCATCTTATCATGTAAGCCACATACACTACATCATATGAACATTAAGCAAATATGGATATTTATCACAACATGAATTTTCATCTCACATATTATCACATATGTATCATAAACTTTTATTCACATTTTTCTGAACCGAGACTTATCATAATTATAACTTTACTCAAATACCTTCACATAACATTGAACATGGTCAGCGCAGCTCGATTGGAGAGTACCTGTCTAAATAAGATGGTACTCATACGCGTCGGAAGACATCACACTATCACAGATCAGTGGCATGTATAGCTAAACTTTTACACATGCTAGGTTAGTCTGAAAACCGACTAAACCTGCTCTGATACCACTAAATGTAATGCCCCGTACTCGAGACGGTCGCCGGAGTCGAACACGAGGTGTTAACAGACTTAATTCATTACTTAAACAGCTCAAACAATTTAATTTTAAAATTTTTAGACAAGCTGAAAATCTGCATCACAGTCGCTTAAAAATTCATATCTCAAGTTAAGGAACTCAAAATTAAGATCCATAAATTTTATATGAAATTAGACTCATATTTATATCTACTAATTTTTTTCTAGAATTTTTGGTTGAGCCAAATAGTACAGTTTATTAGTTAAAATCTCCCCTATTTCTGGGTTCGACCACTCTGACCTCTGTGTATTTCGAATCAGATATCTCTCTATAAAAAATTTAAATGACTATGAGGTTTGTTTCTATTAAAACTAGACTCAATAAGGAATCTTTAAATATAAATAAAAACTTCTAATTATTTTTTTAAAATTTATTATGAATTTTTAAAGTCAGAACAGGGGATCCAGAAATCACTCTGGCCCTACTTCACAAAAGTTTAAATATCTCATAAAATATAATTTATATGCCTGTTTTGTTCATTCCATATGAAAATAGACTCATCAAGCTTCGATTCCATAACTTATTCATTATTTAATTCCATTTCTACTATTTTTAGTGATTTTTCAAATTCACATCACTACTGCTGTCTGAATCTATTTTATGGTAAATTTTACCTATTTCATGGTTTCCATGGATTAGCTAGCAATTTGACATACATAACACCAAATATGATCATGATTAGCCATTCCAATGGCTAATCATTACCAAGAATTTTCATACCACTCAATAACCATATCATAAGACCATATATACAAAATGATTATAGTGCTATACATGCCATACTCAAAATATACAAGCCATTATGCCAAGATGGTATACGGATAGTGTGAGCGAGCCTCCGACTGCGTTCTCGATTTCCGAGCTGACTTGTCAAAACTACAAGGAATGAAAAGGAGAGGAGTAAGCATAAATGCTTAGTAAGTTCACATGCAAATAGCAAGTAACATTACCATATAAGCAAACATAAAATATCATTTGCATAATCATCATCAAGACATTCATGTCATATTTTCATTTATCATCTTACCACATTGTTGATATATCGAGTTTTCAACCCGAGGGTTAAGTACATACCTGTTCAAAGTATCCATCTCACAACACTTACCAATATGTCCCTTTCATCTCTAGTATTCCTCCATTTGAGTAGAACTTTACCCGTTGAACACATCGGAATATAATTCGGATACACGGATAATTTGCACATAAGTGCCATATATGTAATCAAGCAATCATGTAACCCGCCCATAAGTGAACTCGGACTCAACTCAATGAGCTCGGGTGTTCGCATCCATAAGTGAACTCGGACTCAACTCAATGAGTTCGAACATTCGCATCCATAAGTGAACTCGGACTCAACTCAACGAGTTCGGATGCTCAACCATCCTAGTGACATGTCACTTGTATCCTAATCTATTCCTAAGGTTCAAACGGGCTTTTTCCCTAGATCTGACATTAGCCGTCTTCCACGGAATATTGGAACTGATACTCGGTAGCAATTCATATTTATCAAGTAGTAAACATAATTTGCATATTACTCAACATTAACCACAAAGCATAATATTTAATGATAAAAAAAAATCAGCATATCATATAATTAACATCAATAACTTAAAAATAACAATTATGCTACATTATTTACACATGAACTTACCTCGTATGCGAAAATGGCTACTTTTACCATTTCGTCCACAACTTGGTATTTTCCCCATTTTAGCCCAAATTTCATTTTTCCTTGCTCTATCATTTAAAATATAGTCTAATTAGGGCTCACATTATTCAAATTAACCCAAAATCATATTTTGGCAAAATTACAATTTTGCCCCTAAACTTTTGCATATTTACACTTTTGCCCCAAAGCTCGTAAATTAAACTTCAGCCTATTTTCTTGTGTTTTATGACATTATAATCATTTTTTCCTTTTATAGAAACATCAAATTCTCACTCTAAGATGTACTTATGAACATTAGGTATTTTTACCGATTATGTCGTTTTACTCGTTTTTACATAAAATCACTTAGCAAAAGTTGTTTAACACAATTTCAAGCTTCATATTCTACCATAAAACATCAAAATAAACACATTTCACCTATGGGTATTTTTTCCAAATATGAACCCTAGCTTAAATTATTGCTAGAATAAGGTTAATCGAGCTACCGGGATTCCAAAAACGTAAATAACATTAAAAACGGGGCTTGGAATCACTTACTGTTAAGCTTGGAAAGCTTGAAAACCTAGCCATGGCTTCCCCCATGCTAATTTCGGCCTCCATGAAGAAGATGAGCAAAATTGGCTTTTAATTTTGTATTTTAATTCATTTTACCCCTAAATGACCAAAATGCCCTTACTATTAAACTTTCAAAAATTCCTTCCATGTCCTAATTTTGTCCATGAACTTAAAATTGGTCAAATTGCTATTTAAGACCTCCTAATTAATATTTCAATGCAATTTCATACTAAAAACTTCTAGAATGCAAATTTTACAACTTATTCGATTTAGTCCCTACTTTCAATTTAAACACTTTAAGCATAAAATTTCTTCATGAAATTTTCACACAATCATGCAATCATATCATAGACCTCAAAATAATCATAAAATAATTATTTCTATCTCAAATTTTGTGGTCACGAAACTACTGTTCCGACTAAGGCCAAAATCAGGATATTACAGAAGTGATATTATTATTAATGATGTGTGATTGCCGAATGTAATTGAGGTATGGAATTCGAGTGTAATACTTATATCAAACGTGTACTTTATTCGAATGATAAAAGCCTTTGTACAAATGTATATGTGTTTCAGCCATAATTGAAGTTGAAGCATAAGTTGTGAAAGTATGAAAGAACATGTGAATTAATTCCTTTCCTTTTGTAATGTGACATTCAGGCTTTGAGCCTAGCAGGCTATAATGCTGGTGAGATGATATCGGGCTTCGAGCCTAGCAGGCGAAATACCGGTGAATGAGTTCAGACTTAAAGTTAGCAGGCTTTGTACCGGTGATAAATTCGGGTTTAAAACCTAGGAGGCTTAATGCCAGTGATTTGATAAAAGTCTACGAGTATGATACTTTGTGTTAGAACGAAAATTGAATACATTCAATATATATTAAGTTGGCCAGGTACGTATCATGTACTTATATATGAGTTTGATTTGAATTGAATCATAAGTGTATAATGTGATGCATATGTGAGTAAGTGTTATGACTATATCTATGATCATGATACATTCGGCCAAGTGTGAAGCTATGTGAAAATATTTGATTTACTTATGTTATATGAATTCAGATTCAAGTGAAGTTAATATGCTAAATATCCGTTAAATGTTTGTATATATTCGGCCAAATGGCAATATACCTAAGAAATGTCACTTGAGAATTTGATTAATCGATTTATAATTGAATTTAATTGTTTGCATTGCTTAAAACTTACTAAGCTTATGGAAGCTTACTCCGTCTGTTATGTTTCTCTGTTTTTAGATCGTTGACTCTAGCCACTAGCTCGAGGATCGTCAGCAACTCGTTAGACTATATATCATTTTGTTACTATTATGTTTTGGAATTCATATGGCATGTATAGAATAGACTTAAGTGAATGATATTTTGAGATGTTGTTTTATATAAGCCATGTAAATATGGCAACTTTTGAATGTCGGTATAAGTCTGAATTTCGATATTTAATTTTGTTTGGCTATGCATATAATTGCTAATGAACTTATGTAAATGTGAATGTACAAATGTAGTGTTTTGGATTGATAACTCTTCATAACCCACTCCAGCGACGGATACGGGTTATAAGGGTGTTACATTTTATTGGTATCAGAACTACGGTTTAGTCGATTTTAGGACTAACGTAGTGTATGTGAGTCTAGTTATACATGTCATAAAGTGTTAATATGATAATGTGATGATTTCTGACAGTTGAAATGTGTTTTTCGTATAGTAATGAATTCCAATCCCGATCAAGCGGTAGCTGATGATGTAGAGAGCATAGCGCCTGCTCCCGCGCATGAGAAGCGCCGTTGGACTCTCAACCAAATGCTAGTAATCAGAATGATGAAGCTAAGCAAGCCTTCTATGCTATGATGAATGATTGGTTTACCCAATATGTTCGAACTAATCCAGCTGTTTCACATCCCCCACCCCCGACTAATATAACCCCTACACCTGTGGTACCTCCGGTAGTCGACCCGTTGAGATTGAGCAAGCCCCCGGTTGATAGAATTCGAAAGCACGGGGCTACTAAGTTCAAGGATACTGATAGTGATGATGCCGAGCAGGCTGAGTTTTGGCTCGATAATACCATTCGCGTGTTTGATGAATTATCGTGCACACCCGATGAGTGCTTAAAATGTGCTATATCTCTGTTACGTGATTCTGCCTACTATTGGTGGAATACCTTGATTTCAGTTGTGCCGAGAGAACGGGTTACTTGGGAATTCTTTCAAACTGAGTTCTGCAAGAAATATATCAGTCAAAGATTCATCGATCAGAAACAAAAAGAATTTCTCGAGCTCAAACAGGGCTCTATGACAGTTACCGATTACGAGCGAAAGTTTGTTAGACTTAGTAGGTATGCTTGAGAATGTGTTTCGTCTGAGGCTATCAGGTGTAAATGCTTCGAGGATGGGTTGAATGAAGACATCAAACTATTGGTGGGTATTCTGGAAATCAAAGAGTTTGTAGTGCTTGTCGAACGAGCTTGTAAAGCCGAAGAGCTCGATAAAGAGAAAAGAAAAGCTGATGATGGAGCTAGAGAGTTCCGTAAAAGATCTTCAGGAAAATCCTTTCATCAGTCATCGAAGAAATTTAGAGATGACTCAGGCCGATCTAAGAATACTTCAGGTTTTTCCAGAAGGGACCGTGATCGACCCCCTGTGAGTACGTGAGCCACCTCTGTTACTAGTGTCGGTAATGATCGTCAGGACAGATCTGAGTGCAAGCATTGTGGTAAATGGCATTCAAGAAGCTGTAGATTTCATGACCGCTCTTGTTTCAAGTGTGGATCGGCTGATCACATTATCAGAGACTGTCCGAAATTAGCTGAACAGAATATTGATCCGAGTGGGAGACCTAGTAACACTATAACACGAGGTAGACCACCTAGACATGTGGGTAATGCTAGTAGAAATCAAAGAAGGACCAAAGATACTGCTGTACATTCTGAAGCTCGTGCTTCTGCCAGAATTTATGCTATACGCACGCATGAGGATGCTTTTTCCCCAGATGTTATTACCGGTACTTTCACTCTTTTTGATACTGATGTTATTACTTTGATTGATCTCGGTTCTACTCATTCATTTGTGTGTGAAACTTTGGCATCCAGTAAGACTCTACCTGTTGAGTCTACTGAGTTTGTGATTCGGGTATCGAATCCTTTGGGCCGTTATGTGCTAGTTGACAAAGTATGTAAGGAATGTCCCCTGAGGATCCGATATTCTTGCTTTCCAGCTGATTTAATGTTATTACCGTTTGACGAGTTTGATATCATTCTCGGTATGGATTGGTTAACTGTGCATGATGCAGTAGTGAATTGCAAGCGAAAGACAACTGATTTGAGATGTTCAAATAATAAGATAATTCGAGTTGAGTCTACCGATTTGAATGGATTACCAGCAGTGATATCCTTGATGTTGGCTCAGAAATATGTGAAAAAGGCGTGTGAAGCATATCTTGCATACGTACTGGATAGTAAAGAATTAGAAAAGAAACTTGAGACTGTGCCCGTGGTTTGTGAATATTCGGATGTGTTCCCCGAGGCATTACCTGGATTACCCCTGTTCGGGAGTTAGAGTTTTGTATTGAACTTGTACCAAGGACTACACCAATTTTGATAGCTCCGTATCGTATGGCACCAACCGAATTAAAAGAATTGAAATCTCAATTGCAAGAGTTGACAGATAGAGGTTTTGCTCGACTGAGTTTTTCTCTATGGGGTGCGCTAGTATTGTTTGTGAAAAAGAAAGACGAAACTATGAGAATATGTATTGATTATCCTCAACTTAATAAAGTAACGATAAAGAATAAATATTCGTTGCCGCAAATTGATGATTTGTTTAATCAACTGAAAGGAGCCTCAGTATTTTCGAAGATAGACTTAAGATCGAGTTATTATCAGTTGCGAGTAAGAGACTCTGATGTGCCTAAAACTGCTTTCAGAACAAGGTACGAACACTGCGAGTTCTTAGTGATGTCGTTTGGGCTTACTAATGCCCCAGCAGTTTTTATGGATCTAATGAATCAGATTTTCAGACAGTATTTGGATCGGTTTGTAGTCGTGTTTATAGATGACATTTTGATCTATTCATGCGACGAAACCGAGCATGCCGAACACTTGAAGTTAGTATTGTAGATTTTGCGAGATAAGCAGTTATATGCGAAGTTCAGTAAATGTGAGTTCTGGTTGAGGGAAGTCAGCTTTTTGGGGCATGTTGTATCCACATCGGGTATCCGAGATGATTTGAGTAAAATTTTAGCTATACTCAATTGGAAGCCTCCGAGAAATGTTTCCGAAGTTCAAAGTTTTTTTGGGACTTGCCGGGTACTACAGATGATTTGTGAAAGGTTTATCGATGATAGCATCACCGGTGAAAAAGTTACTTCAGAAAGACATCAAATTTGAGTGGTCAGAAAAGTGCCAGAAAAGTTTTGATCAATTGAAAACTCTTTTAACCGAAGCTCCAGTGTTAGTTCAGCCAGAATCTAGTAAAGAATTTGTGATCTACAGTGATGCGTCTCTGAATGGTTTGGGCTGTGTGTTGATGCAAGAGGGTAGAGTTGTAGCGTACATTTCGAGACAATTGAAGACACATGAGAAAAACTATCCGACTCATGATATCGAGTTAGCTGCTATTATTTTCGCTTTGAAAATTTGGCGCTACTACTTGTTCGGGGAAAAATGCCATGTGTATTCCGATCACAAAAGCCTCAAGTACTTGATGACCTAAAGAGATTTGAATTTGAGACAAAGACATTGGCTAGAATTATTGAAAGATTATGAGCTTGTCATTGATTACCATCTGGAAAAGGCTAACGTGGTTGCTGATGCTTTAAGCCATAAATCACTGTTTGTTTTGCGAGCAATGAATGTGCACCGGTCTGTGTCCACTGATAATGTGTTAGTAGTGAAGTTAAAAGCAAAACCGTTATTGATGCAACAAATTCGTGAAGCTCAAAAAGGTGATGATGATTTAATTACAAAATAAGCACTATGTGTTTTGAAAGAGAATTCAGAGTTTTTGATTGATAGCAATGATTGTTTGAGATTCAGAAATCAATTATGTGTTCCGAGAAATTCAGAGCTTATTCCGATGATTTTGAACGAGGCTCATAGCAGCCGAATCTCATTTCATTCGGGTAGCATGAAAATGTACAACGATCTGAAATGTCAGTATTGGTGGCACAGTATGAAACGAGACATTTCTGACTTTGTTTCAAAGTGTTTGATATGTCAACAAGTGAAAGCAAAACATCAAGTGCCTTGGGGATTACTTCAGCCGATCATGATACCCGAGTGGAAGTGGGATCGAGTCACGATGAATTTTGTATCTGGGATGCCATTTTCTCCGAGCAAGAAAGATTCAATCTGGGTTATTGTTGATAGATTGACTAAGTCAGCCCATTTCATCCCCGTTCGCACTGATTATTCACTCAAAAAGCTAGCCGAATTATACATTTCTCAGATTGTAAGATTACACGGGGTGCCCATTTCTATTATGTTGGATAGAGATCCGAGATTCACATCTTGGTTTTGGAAGAAATTGCAAGAAGCATTGGGTACTAAGTTGCATTTTAGCACCGCTTTTCATCCCCAGACCGATGGTCAATCCGAGCGAATCATTTAAATACTCGAGGATATGTTGAGATGTTGCATCCTTGAGTTTAGTGCCTCGTGGGAACGATACTTGCCTTTGGTTGAATTCGCATACAATAATAGTTTTCAATCGAGTAACAAGATGGAACCTTATGAAGCTTTGTACATTCGTAAATGCCGTACACCTTTGTTTTGGACCGAACTCAGTGAGAATAAGATTTACGGAGTTGATTTGATTAAAGAGGCTGAACAGAAAGTAAAAGTGATCCGTGAAAGTCTGAAAGCAGCATCAGATCGTCAGAAATCATATGCAGACTTGAAACGGAAAGATATAGAGTATCAGGTTGGAGACAAAGTATTTCTTAAAGTTTCACTGTGGAAAAAGGTACTCAGATTTGGCCGTAAAGGCAAATTGAGCCCGAGATTTATCGGACCATATGAAATTACAGAACGGATTGGGTCGGTTGCTTATAGACTACTTTTGCCACCTAAACCTGAAAAGATTCACAACGTTTTTTATGTTTCGATGCTCCGTCAGTACGGATCCGATCCTTCTCATGTGATTAATCCATCAGAGATTGAAATTCAGTCTGATTTGAGTTATAAGAAAAACCGGTTCGTATTTTGGCTCATTAAGTAAAAGAACTTCGAAATAAGAAAATCTCATTAGTGAAAGTACTGTGGCTCAAACACGGGGTTGAAAAAGCGACTTGGGAGCCAGAGGACTCAATGAAAGAAAGTTATCCTAATCTTTTCGCTGGTAAGATTTTCGGGGACGAAAATCCCTATGGAGGGAGAGTTGTGATAGCCCTAATTTGACCCTAGTCGAAAAGTGGTTTCGAAACCACAAAATCGAGTCGCGAAAATAATTAGATGTTATATTCTGTGCTTATTGTATGTGGAATTTGTATGTGTGAATATTTCGTGCCTTGATTTTATCAATTAGGTGTTAATTTATAAGAAAAGACTCATGTGATAAGACTTGAAAATGTGATAGGTGAATTTTAAAGTGTCCAAATAATGCATGAATTATTGACATGGGGACTTGCATGTCAAATGGACCACTTTTAATATAGTGGCCGGCCATAATGATGGTTGATAGATAATATATGCATTTTATTTTAGCATTATAATAGTTAATGGCTTTATATTATGACATAAAGAATAATTAAAATAAGAAAGAGTGATAAAAACAATGTATGTTCATCTTTCTTTTCCCCATTGCCGTAACTAGTGAAAGAAAAATAGAAGAAGAAGCCAAGGCATTCGGCCATGGTTATTTCATAAATAAAAGGTTTGTTAATGTGATTTTTATGTAATTGTTTATGAAATTAAATTGATAAGTGCATTGTATAGTTAACCCATGGTTTAAATTCATGAATTATTGAACATATGTGCATTCGGCAATTTGTTAAATTGTGATAATTTGATAGATTTTGGAAGGTGTTGTTTAGATGTTAAATTTGCTTATATGATGCTCGAATGAGTGTAATGTTAATGAATGATTAAGTTGAATTTATTGTTGAGAGGTATGAAGTTGAAGTTGCTGTATATATATGCTTTTGGGAAAGGAAATTTGTTTTTATTTAAATTAAGCATGTTCTTATTAAATTGAGCTTTGAATTGATGTAATTAAGTGGAAAATGAATTGATGGAGTTGTGAGTGTATAAATTTCCTTAGTTGGGGCAAAACTTGTATTCGGCCATGTGGGTAAAATGTTAGATTTCGAACGTTTGAAGTTTTAAATTATAAATGATTATTAGATAAGCCCTAAGCTTGTTAATCCTTGTTTGTGAAGTTGTCAATTGACATCTTAATTAGGGAATTGAATATTGTTTATAATTTGAGGTTATTGAAAGTCGAATTAGATGATAAATAACAATCGACTATTGTGTTTATGTGAATATATATGCTGAATGTAGTCTTGGATAAGTAAATTTTGATGTATTAGATTGGTAACATGGTTATGCCGATTGTGGAAATGTGATAAAGGTGCCAAGAAATAATTTAGTTGTTGGTGTTTTGAAGTGAATTGAAATGAAGTTTTGCCAAATGTGTTTATTGGTGTGTGAAAATTTGGATTGTAACATTAAATCGTTAGTATGTGTTCTATGATTTCTGAATGTGAATTAAGGTAAATAATATGGAGAAGGATGAGTTGAGTTGTAAAATTTATGTATATGAATTAGCGGTTAATGGACAATCGGTCAAAGTGGTTAATATGCATTTGTATATGTTATAATAGCCGATTGTAATCAAGAATAAAGATGTGAATGAATGGTTGTTAATAAGTTGTCGTATGTTTCTTATTAAGAAAAAGTTGTTAATGTTTGAATCTAAATAAATTAGTTAAGTAATTAAACAAACCGATTTATTTTACCTAGCTCAAGAGCAAAAGAAACTTAACTCGGGAAAGGGAAAAGCGAAACAATTGGAATAGTTGATTCGTAGTTGTTTGATGACATTTAAGGTAAGTTCTTAAGTGTTTAATTTGATTTCATATACTTATTGATTAAATGAAAATAGCTAAGCAGATGTTGTTTTTATTTAGCTAATATGCCGAGTGAGAATGAATTAATACTATAAACCAAAGATAGCTAGTATAGCTAAGTTGAATTGGATATGGAATTATAACATGTTAAATGAGATTTATGATAAATGTACCATGTTGCATGGGGGATGAAAGAGGTTTCACCATTTATGATTATTAGAACCTAAGGGTAACCATGTTTGAAAGTGATATTATTATTAATGATGTGTGATTGCCGAAATTAATTGAGGTATGGAATTCGAGTATAATACCTTATATCAAACGTGTACTTTATTCGAATGATGAAAGCCTTTGTACAAATGTATATATGTTTCGGCCATAATTGAAGTTGAAGCATAAGTTGTGAAAGTATGAAAGAACTTGTGAATTGATTTTTTTTTTTTTGTAATGTGACATTCGGGCTTTGAGCCTAGCAGGCTATAATACTGGTGAGATGATATCGAGCTTCGAGCCTAGCAGGAAAAATACTGGTGAATGAGTTCAGACTTAAAGTCTGGCAGGCTTTGTGCCAGTGATGAATTCGGGTTTAAAACCTAGCAGGCTTAATGCCGGTGATTTGATAAAAGTCTACGACTATGATACTTTGTGTTAGAACGACAATTGAATACATTTAATATATATTAAGTTGGCCAAGTACGTATCATGTACTTATATATGAGTTTGATTTGAATTGAATCATAAGTGTATAATGTGATGCATATGTGAATAAGTGTTATGACTATATCTATTATCATGATACATTTGGCCAAGTGTGAAGCTATGTGAAAATATTTGATTTACTTATGTTAAATGAATTCAGATTCAAGTGAAGTTAATATGCTAAATATCCGTTAAATGTTTGTATATATTCGGCCAAATGGCAATATACCTAAGAAATGTCACTTGAGAATTTGATTAATCGATTTATAATTGAATTTAATTGTTTACATTGCTTAAAACTTACTAAGCTTATGGAAGCTTACTCCGTTTGTTATGTTTCTCTGTTTTTAGATCGTTGACTCCATCCACTTGCTTAGGGATCATCAGCAACTCGTCACACTATCTATTGTTTTGGTACTATTATATTTTGGAATTCGTATGGCATGTATAGAATAGACTTAAGTGAATGATATTTTGAGATGTTATTGTATATAAGCCATGTGAATATGGCAACTTTTGAATGTCGGTATAAGTCTGAATTTCGATATTTGATTTTGTTTGCTATGCATATAATTGCTAATGAACTTATGTAAATGTGAATGTACAAAGGTAGTGTATAACTCTTCATAACCCACTCCGGCGACGGATACGGTTTATAGGGGTGTTACAATTTCTATGTTTTTGTGGTCATTACTTTGTGTTTTACTAAGCCCATGCCTCAATTTCTGAAATTGATTATGATTTTAAGTTATTCCATTGATGAAACTATGAGTTTTGTGAAGTTGGTTGTTGATAAACGGAAGATATGTTTTGGGTTAACATGATTTGTCTTCGAATTTTTGATGAATTTGAGTAAAATGGGCTAAATTGTGAAATTTGTAAATTGAAGGACTAAAATGTGAAATAAATAAAATGTGTGGACTTGTATGAGTGCTATGAATATTCGGCCATGTACATGTCTAAAGAAATTATGTATATTTTGTGATTTATTGGATTAGGGACAAAAGAGTCAAAAAGTGAAAATATGAGGGCTAGTTTGCAAATTGCCCTAAATGTGTATTTGTGGATTGATTTGAATGATTTGGAAAATAAAAAAGTTAAATTTGAATTTATATAGATTGAGAATTAAAGAACACGGAATTAGATCGGGGAAAGTCGAAAGTTGTCAAGTAGCCGATTCAGTCTATCCAAATCCGTACGAGGTAAGTTTATATACAAATAAACGTGTTTGAATTGAATTATTATTATTCATATGATATTGAATTGTGATGAATGAATATTCGAACTATATATGTGACATCCGAGAAAGTATCAACAAAGTTTCGATGTCCGAAAAGCCCCGTACGAGCCTTAGGAATAGTTAGGATACATATATCATGACATAGGATTTTTTATATGTGTTATCGTGTAAGGCCATTTCTGGGACATTGGCATCGACTTCTGTTTTACATGTAATACCATGTCTGGGACATTAGCATCATATTTGATTTCGTGTAAGACCCTGTCTGGGACAGTGGCATCGATATTTGATTACATGTAAGACCATGTCTGGGACATTGGCATTGTATATGCTTTCCGAGCTATCCGTGTATCCTTATGTTTCTGAATGGTTCAAACAGGCATTCTGAGAAAATGAATGATTAAGTGACTATGTATCCGATTCAGGTACGTTTGCATTGTATATTATGTTTGAGAATGAAAGGTAAGTACATGTGCAAATGATGATATATGATCTAATTATATGAATATGAGATTTGTATTGGTATTTAGTTACAAATTATATGTAATTTGATTATGCTTATATGTGTTTTGAATGATAAGTTTATTTGTATATGACTTACTAAGCTTTTGAAAGCTTACTCTATACGTGTTTGCATTATTTTATATTTCGTAGCTATCGAGAGCTAGGGAATTGTCGAGGATCGTCACCACACTATCGAATCTTATTTTGGTACCTTTTGAAAATGTATATAGTAAAGTATGGCATGTATAGGCTAGTAGTGTATGGATATGTTTTGTAATGTATATATCATGCCATGTGATATGGCTAGCTTGTGTTTGAACTTATGGTTGGAAATGTTATATGATATGTGATGCATTATGAACCATATGATATGTATTGAATGACCAAAAGAAATGGTCAATGTTGAAAAGTTTTGGTAAGTGAATATTTGAGAAATTGGTAAGTTTTGATCATGAGATTGAATGATGTATTGAAACATATGCTTTGATATGATTTTAGTTTAGATTTGGTATGATTTGGTTGACGAATTGAGATTGGAAATTGTTGATAATGTAATGGCATGAATAATGTATGTTTTGGTATTGAAATTGGCTAAAATTGTGTTGGAAATATGGTTGGTTTGGTGCTTGTAGGGTTGACCCAATTGGGGTGGCAAATTGGCTATTCAAATGGCCTATTTTTGTCCACACGGGCAGAGACACGGGTGTGTGTCTCAGCCGTGTGCGACACACGGCTATGTTACACAGTCATGTGTCCCCTTGGGTACCTATAATTGTAAGTCAGGCTCGACCACGGCCAAGGCACACGGGCGTATGGCTAGCCGTGTGACCCAAGTCAGTGTCAACTACGGCTAAGACACACGGGCATGTCTAATGCCCTGTGAGGCACACGACCTGTTCACACGGGCGTGTGACCTGTACTTGTTTGAAAAATGTTTAAGTGTTGGAAAAATTTTATATGTGTTCAGTTTAGTCCCGACCCCTTCTAATGCATGTTTAAGGTCTCGATGACCCATATAAGGGACTCTATATTAATGTTTGATTTCTAATGTTATAATGTTCATGAAATAAATGTTAAATGTTTCGATTTGTCCAGTAATGCCTTTAACCCTAGTCCGGCAATGGATACGGGTTAGGAGTGTTACATTTTATTGGTATCAGAGTTATGGTTTAGTTGATTCTAGGACTACCATAGCGTATGTGAGTCTAGCTATACATGCCATATTTGCGAATTTCGATAGTGTGATGAATTCTGACAATGAAAATGTGCTTTTATATAGCAAATGGATCTCGAACGAGCTGTAGTGGATGATGTCGAAAGCAATGCACCTGCTCTCGCGTAAGGGACAGTGCCATTTGATTCTAGATCAGCTACAAGTAGTTGTGATGGAGAGGCTAGACAAGCCTTCTATCAAATGATGAACGATTGGTTTAGCCAATACATTAGAACCAATCTGGCTGTACAACCACCTCCACCCACGATAAATCCTCCACAAACTTCTACTAAGCCATCAGTGAATCCGATTCAGCTAAGTAAGCCACCAGTCAATAACATTAGAAAATATGGGGCCGAAGAGTTTTGAGCTACAACAAATGATGATGCTAGAAGAGCTGAGTTCTGGTTAGAGAACAAGATACGAATGTTCAATGAATTGTCTTTCAATCCTGAGGAATGCATAAAATGTGCCATTTCACTTTTGAGAGATACGGTGTACCACTGGTGGAAGACTTTGATTTCGGTGGTTCCGAGTGAGGGAGTCACCTGGGATTTCTTTCAAGCTGAATTCTGGAAGAAACACATTAGTCAGAGATTTATTGACCAAAAACGTAAAGAGTTTCTTAAGCTTAAACAAGGCCGTATGTCTGTTACAGAATACGAGCAAGAATTTGGAAGATTGAGCCAGTATGCTCGAGAATGTGTATTGTCTGAGGCAATAATGTGTAAAACATTTGAAGACGATCTGAATGAAGATATCCATTTTTTAGTCGGGATTTTTGAGATCAAAGAATTCGTTGTGCTTGTTGAATGAGCATGTAAAGCTAAAGATCTCGAAAAAAAAAAGAAAAGAAAACTGATTCAAAAGCTAGAGAAATGCGAAAGAGAACATCGAACAAGTCATTTCAATTTGCATCAAAGATGTTTAGAGATGATAATAAGCATTCAAAGGCTAATAGGGGACATTCGAATAAAGATCGTGCTAGATCGCGTTCGATCTTCAAAGCTCCAGCTACATCTATTGCCAATGTTGGAAATGCTAAATCCAATCACCCTGAGAGCAAACATTGTGGTAGAAGACATCCTGGTAATTGTAGACTGTACGATCAGGCTTGTTTTAAATGTGGATCATTAGACCATTTTATCCGTGATTGCCCCGAATCCGTTGAGCAAGAGATTGTGCAAAATCTGAGGCCAAGTGGCAATACTTCTCGTGGTAGACTTCCCAGAAATGCGGGAAATGTGAGTGGCAATCAGAGGGGAACAAAAGACACAGCTGTTAGATCTGAGGCTCGTGCACCTGCCAGAGCCTATGCTATCAGAGTTTGTGAGGAAGCTTCATATCCAGATGTGGTTACCGGTACATTTACTCTTTATGATACTTCTTTGATTGCTTTGATAGATCCTGGATCAACACATTCTTATATATGCATGAACTTAGTGAACAGTAAGACTTTGCTTGTAGAGTCTACTGAATTTGTAATTAAATCTTCGAACCCCCTAAGCATATGTGTTTTGGTTGATAAAGTTTGCAAGAATTGTCCATTAATGTTTTAAGACATTTGTTTTCCGGCTGATCTGATGTTATTTCCCTTTGATGAGTTTGATATAATTCTAGGTATGGATTGGTTAACTTTGCATGATGCTATTGTAAACTGCAAACGGAAAACTATTAATTTGAGATGCAAGAATAATGAAATAGTTTGAATTGAATCTAGTGATTTGAGTGGTTTGCCTGCTGTAATATTTTGATGAAAGCTTTGAATATTGTGAAAAAGGGTTGTGAAGACTACTTTGTTTATGTGATTGATTCAAAGGTGTCAGAAAGGAAAGTTGAATCAGTGCCTGTTGTATGTGAATTCCCTAATGTGTTTCCTGAAGAATTTTCAGGTTTACCTCCGGTTAGAGAAGTTGAATTTGGTATTGAATTAGTGCCTTGAACTACTCCGATTTTGATAGCTTTGTATAGAATGGGTCCAACCGAATTAAAGGAATTAAAGTCTTAGTTGCAAGAGTTGACTGATAGAGAGTTTGCTAGACCAAGTTTCTCACCTTGGGGTGCTCCTGTTCTATTTGTGAAAAAGAAAGACGGTACGATGATAATATGCATAGATTATCGTCAATTGAGCAAAGTAACTATCAAGAATAAATATCCTCTACCCCAAATTGATGATTTGTTTGATCAATTAAAAGGAGCTGTTGTGTTTTCGAATATAGATTTGAGATCAGGTTATTATCAGTTTCGAGTGAAAGACTCAGACATTCTAAGAACCGCTTTCAGAACAAGGTACGGCCACTATGAATTCTTAGTTATGCCTTTCGGATTGACTAATGCACCTGCTATCTTTATGGATTTGATGAATAGAATTTTGAGACTGTATTTAGATCGATTTGTTGTTGTATTCATTGATGACATATTGATTTATTCACGTGATGAATCCAAACATGCCGAGCATTTGAGAATTGTGCTACAGACTTTGAGGGATAAACAATTATATGCGAAATTTAGTAAATTTGAATTCTAGTTGTGTGAAGTTGGTTTTCTGGGCCATATTGTGTCAGCATCTGGTATCCGAGTTGATCTGAGCAAAATTTTAGCTATTTTGGATTGGAAACCTCCGAGAAATGTTTTTCAAGCCCGTAATTTTCTGGGACTTTCCGGTTATTATAGACAATTCATAAAAGGCTTTTCTATGATTGCGACTCCATTGACAAAGCTGCTTCAGAAAGATATGAAGTTTGAATAGTCTGAAAACTGTCGGAATAGCTTTGATCAGTTGAAAACTTTGTTGACAGAGGCACCAGTTTTAGTACAACCCAAATCGGGTAAAGAATTTGTGATTTATAGTAATGCTTCGTTGATCGGTCTGGGATGTGTTTTGATGTAAGAAGGCAAAGTCATTGCTTATGCTTCAAGGCAGTTAAAGCCACACGAAGAAAACTATCCGACACACGATCTTGAGTTAAGATGTGACGCCACTATCTGTCCGGTGAGAAATGTCATATATATTCTGATCATAAGAGTTTGAAATATTTGATGACTCAGAAAGATTTGAATCTGCGACAGAGAAGATAGCTTGAATTGCTAAAAGACTATGAACTTGTGATAGATTATCATCCAGGTAAGGCAAATGTTGTTGCTGATGCTTTGAGTCAAAAATAATTTTTTTCTCTGCAAGTGATGAATATTCATTTGGGTCTGTCCGATGATGGTTCAGTTTTAGCTGAATTAAAAGCAAAACCTTTGTTTTTACAACAGATTATCAAAGCTCAGAAGATTGATAATGAGATTTTAACAAAGCGAGCTCAGTGTGATTTAAATTCTGATTCAAAATTCAATATTGATAAAGATGATTGTTTGAGATTCCGAGATCAAATTTTTGTTTTAAGAAATCCAGAGTTAATTCAGATGATTTTGAGCGAAGCTCACAATAGTCGGTTATCTGTGCATCCGGGTAGTACGAAAATGTATAATAATCTAAAACAGCATTACTGGTGGTCTGGAATGAAAAGAGATATCTCCCATTTTGTTTCGAAATGTTTAATCTGTCAGCAAGTTAAAGCTGAACATTAGGTGCCATCTGGTTTGTTACAACCGATTTTGATTCTGAAGTGGAAATGGTATAGAGTAACAATGGACTTTGTTTCAGGTTTGTCCCTTTCTCCAAGAAAAAAAGATGCTATTTGGGTTGTAGTTAATCAATTGATGAAATCAGCTCATTTTATTCTGGTTCGATCCGATTTGTATCACCCCAAACCCGGCCTAGACGTTGTGACCGAATCTGCGATGTCACATTGAAGTGTGTTTTGAAAAGCGTTGTTCTGTTTGAAATGTCCATACTATAATAAACCCTCTTAGTGATCTTTTATAAAAACTTTTAAGTATCTTGTACGTTGTTAAAACTCAAGTAGGTTAGCAAAAGTTTAATCACTTTAGGTTGTTATTACACTTTAAAGACAATGTTGTTGCAAAAGCTTTTGAAATATGTTGTAATTGCATGGTGTTTCGAAAACATTTATCTTTTTGAAAAGTCGCGTCCTACTAATAGCAAACATAAATCAAAATAAGTAAACCCCAAATTAAAGTAATTTTTAAAGAGGCCTTATTACATAACAAATACCCAAATTAAATAGCTTAAAGATTAAATTCTTAAAATAGTATCAAAAGCAGTTGTGTAGCCTCCATCGAGTCCCTCGCAGCACTGACCCACCTAAGGATTACCTGCACAGTAGAGTAGAAGGGTGAGTTTATGAGAAACTCAGTGTGTAATCCCTTTACAATAATCAGTCAAACCGTATACAAATACAGTTTGGGCCTAAGCCCGTTTCAATTACAGTCTAATATCAGTTAAGGCCTAAGCTTGTTTCAATTACAGTAATAGTATCAGTGTCGGCCTTAGCCCATTACAGTAACAGTAACAGTAATGCAATTAGAAGTCCTACCCATCCATCCTCTACACTCCATGCAACACCCCAAACCGGGCCCAGACGTTATGGCCGGATCTGACGTGTCATATTGAAGTTTTTAAGAAAACCCATGCCTCTTTCAACGTCCTTCTTAGTGTTTTAAAAGATAGTCTTTGCTAAGTTAATAAAGTGAATGGAAGCTGTGCACCAGGTAGGAATCCGAACCAGAGGAGGTGAGCCATGAAGGCTGCTTAAGTACCAAGCACTTGATTGGATCTAATCCTAGACATGCCCACAACCATTGCCACACTTTGGCGCGAGGTTAGGTTTTGGAAAAAAAAATCTAATTGGAATTCATTTAAGTAGATATTTTTGATAAACCGATTAATTGTATCCTTACGTTATTTTGGAAACAAGTATCATTTTGAAAACGTGCCCTAAGTCTAACCCATTTTGAAATATTACCAGTAAAATGTAGAGTATAAAATAAAATAATCCTAGAAAAATAATTAAAATGGCCTTATTACAACCCAAAACCAAATAATAATAATAATTTAAAAAAACTGGTTACTTATTCCAAAGTTCGAAAGCGATCACCACGGCCACTCTGAATCCCCTCAGGCTCCAAGTCTCCGCATCAAGGCTCACCTGCAAGGTTAAGGAAATGGGTGAGTTTGGAAACTCAGTGTGCAACAAGTCCCTTTCGGAGACCAACTAATATCAAGATCTTTGGGCCTAAGCCCTAGTTCGATCTCGGCGATATCTTCGGGCGAAGCCTTTATCATGAGCGGTATGGCCCATAGGCCCATTTCAATTTCACATAAAATACCAATAAATGTATGCAAGCCCATCTAGGGAGACTACTCAACCTACCATCTGCTACTCTCCACCCGTACCAACCAAGCTCTTCATGTGGGGAATAACTCAACCCACCCAGCCAAACTCTCCACTGGCAGCATAGCTGCTTTATCATATAACTGGAGGCCTAGCCTCTTTTAATAACTGGGGCAAAGCCCTTTTTGGTCAACTGGGGCAAAGCCCTTTTCGCACTTCCTCCATTTATATATAACCCAACTCATGCATATAATGAGTATATCATAGCATATCATGTGCATCTCATAACATATCATGTGCATACCATGTCATATCATGTATAACAATGTCTCATGCATCATATTCATAATTAAACCCTAGGGGGTATAATGGTCATTTTTACGTAAAGGCAAAATAGTCATTTTTCATATTATAAGGGTAATTTTGTAATTTTACTAAATATCATGGGTTTCCATGTTCATTAACAATTATCAATATTTTTCAGTTTTTAAACAATGATCTTTAACCCATTTTATCAAATTCGAGCTTTTAGGCCCAAAACCCCTAATAGGCCCTACGAATGCCGATTTAGCCCACAAAGCCCACTTAACCCAAATTTTACCACAGTACTAACCGTGTTATCATGCAACTTTTCCAAATTCCGTTTTCTATCAATTTTACCAAAATGGGCCCGAAAGCCGATTGGGCCGAATTTCAGCCCATTGAGGCCCAACTTACCATCATGCACAAAATTGCGCTCTTACCTGTTCCATCGATTCAAACACCGATCATATCATATTTATCGCACCTCTAACCAAATGCAAAATCACAAGTTCCCGAAATGCCAGAATTTTAGCATTTCGGCTTTTCAGCGGATATTAATCTAAGCTACTACGGGGGTTATTACACACTTGTTTTGTGACGTTTGCTAACAAAGTCTCCCACGACAACCTACAATTAATCACCACCATTCTTAGTTTACAATTCATGCTTTTCAAACCCAAAATCCACCTTACAATAGTCAGCCAAAGAACCCCTAATGGACATAGATCACTTACCTTCACAGTGATTCGATCCAACTTTATCCAAACCGATACTCCAAGCCTTACTGCTCCTCCAAAGTTGTCTATATCACTACACCAATCATAAAAGTTGAATGAAAAGGCCTAGTGAGGCCTAAACCTCAAATCAATAACCTCCCTAAGTTATAGGGGGTTTTGTTTTTTCTTAACATTTACACTACTGAATCGATTTGGAAAACAAGTACTTACCACAGTCTTCCCTTCTACACTGTTTAGACCCAAAGTAGACTTAGCCCTCAACCACCTAGCAGCCTTCGAACCCTAGAGGTCTAAGAAAAGAAAGATGCTAGTCTAAATGAAATCGGCACAACCAACTTCAAGAGTTTCGTCTCTTGTGACTATTCGGTAAGGGTGATGAAAAGAAAGGGAGTAGTAGTTTGGCTTTGGCAAAAGAAGAGAAAGAAAAATGGATGAAAGGAGTCGTGATTTCGGCTAGAGAAGAAAAGGAAGAAAAGAAATAACCCTATGATGTTTAAACAAAAGAAAACGGCACAACTAAAGCCCCTAATGCTGGAATACTAACCTAAAACCCCTAAGCCGATTTCTCCTCCCTAAATTCCCACTATTAGGCCAACACTAAGCCTCCATCCAAATCCCCAAAATCTCTCCCCTTATCACTCCTAAATTGATGTAGTTGACTGATTCAAACTCTCTCCAACAAATTTCCATTCGACCTCAAACTCTTACATGCTCAAGACATAAAAATAACAACACAATTGCCAACTTAGAGAATCGAACCTTGGCTTTCTCCCAACCACTTACACGCCACTCTTTTAACTCCTTAGTGGCATCACTTAACCACTTTACTAGGGGCTCTCTTGTGTTACATTTTACCCACATCTTTTAATAAGGCCACCCATCCAAAGCACCTAACTCTTTAAGTCCAAAATTTAAAAATTCTACCAGGTTTTGGCCAACACATTGGCCTTCCATAGGCCCATTTACACACTCCAATTATGAATTTCACAACCAAATACGGAATTTTAAAAATTTTACCAAATTCTCGAAAGTTACAAAAATCCCAAAAATCAGGGTGTTACAACTCTACCCTCCTTAAAGAAATTTTGGCCTCAAAATTTTACCTGATCCAAACAATTGAGGGTATTGTGGACGCATCGCCTCCTCTTACTCCCAAGTAGCTTCTTCTTTGCCATGGTTCCTCCAAAGTACCTTCACCAATGGGACTGAATTTCTTCTCAACACCTTGACGTCACGATCAAGTATCTGCACAGGTTCTTCTTCGAAGGTCAAATCCAACTGTACCTCAATTTCTGCAACTAGCACGATATGAGTAGGGTCAGAACGATATCGCCTTAGCATGGATACATGAAAGACGTCGTGAATACAATCCAGCTCTAGAGGTAACTCTAGTTGATAAGCCACCGGCCCTATCTGATTAAGGATTCGATAAGGCCCAATGAACCGTGGAGTCAACTTGCCCTTCTTACCAAACCTTAATATCTTTTTCCAAGGAAAAACCTTCAAAAAGACCATGTCCCTTACAGCATACTCAATATCCTTACGCTTCAGACCAGTATAAGACTTTTGTCGACCTGCTGCCTCCTTTAACCGATTCCTGATCACCTTAACTTTGTCTTCAGTATCCGCTACTAACTCCAGTCCAAGTACTTTCCTTTCCCCCAACTCTGCCCAACAAGTAGGAGAACGCACCTTCGCCCATACAGTGCCTTGTAAGGAGCCATTTGAATACTTGCTTGGTAACTGTTGTTATACGCTAACTCTGCCAACGGTAAGTAATCCTCCCAACTGCCCCTAAAGTCGATAACACAAACCCTCAACATATCTTCTAGAATCTGAATGACCCTCTCTAACTACCCATCCGACTGAGGGTGAAAAGCCGTACTAAAATCCAATCTCGTTCCCAACGCCTCATGCAACTTCTGCCAAAACCGAGATGTAAACCTTGGGTCTTGGTCAGAAATTATCGATACTGGCACCCCATACAACCGCACTATCTCTGCCACATACAACTTGGCCAACCTCTGAAGTGAGTAATCGGTTCAGACAGGTATGAAATGGGCAGATTTCGTCAGCCAATCCACAATCACCCAAACTAAGTCCTTCTTGGAAGGTGTCAATGGCAGACCACTCACAAAATCCATGGTTAACCTTTCCCATTTCCAAAGTGGTATCTTCACTGGCTGTAACAATCCTGAAGGCAGTTGATGCTCGGCTTTTACTTGTTGACACATCAAACATTTTCTACAAATTCGGTCACTTCTCGCTTAAACCTAGGCCACCAATATAGCTCTCGCAAGTCTCGATACAACTTACTCCCTCCTGGGTGCATAGCACAAGGTCCACCATGCGCCTCTCTCAAAATCATCAATCTCAAATCAGAGTCCTTCGGCATACAAATTCTTCCTCGAAAACAAAGAACCCCATCACCATTTAGTCCAAAGTCTGGATTCTCCCCCTTCTCAGCTTGCTGAAACTGAGAAACCAATGACTTATCCACCAACTGCTGCTTCTTAATCTGCTCCACCCAAGTCGGTCTCACTTGTAATTCTGCCAATAAACTTCCATCGTTATTCAAGCTTAAACAAGCAAACATTGCCTTCAATTTTGCCACAGTCCTTCGACTCAACGCATCAGCCACGACATTTACCTTACTTGGATGGTACTCAATCGAACAGTCATAGTCCTTTAACAACTCTATCCACCTTCGCTGTCTAAGATTCAGCTCCTTTTGACTCAGCAAGTACTTAAGACTCTTATAATCCGTATAGATAATGCATCTCTCCCCATACAAGTAGTGCCTCCATACCTTAAGCACAAAGATCACCGCTGCCAACTCCAAGTCATGAGTAGGATAGTTTACCTCATGAGGCTTAAGCTGTCGTGAAGCATAAGCGACCATTTTACCCTCTTGCATCAGCACACAGCCCAAACCTACATGTGACGCGTCACTGTACACGGTGAAATCCCTACCAGACTCTGGCTGAATCAACACTGGTGCCTTAGTCAGGACCTTCTTTAACTTCTCAAAAGCCTCTTGCTGCTTATTTGTCCAAACAAATGGTGCTCCCTTTCTTATAAGTTTCGTTAACAGCGCAGCCAACACAGAAAATCCTTCCACAAATCTTTGATAATAACCTGCCAACCCTAGAAAACTTTGAATTTCTGTTACTGACCTTGGTGGCTTCCACTCCAGAATTGCCTCAATCTTCCGAGGGTCTACCTTGATCCCCTCAGCAGACACAACATGCCCCAAGAAAGTTACTTCACTCAACCAAAACTCGCACTTACTGAACTTTGCATAGAGTTGCTTTTCCCTTAGCACTTGCAGCACAATACGAAGATGCTCATCATGCTTCTCTTCAGTTTCCGAGTACACCAAGATATCATCGATAAAAATGACTATGAACTTATCCAAGTATGGCTGAAATACTCGATTCATCAAATCCATCAATGTTGCCGGTGCATTAGTCAAACCAAAGGGCATAACTAAAAACTCGTAATGACCATATCGAGTTCTGAATGTCGTCTTATGAATATCCTCTTCTTTGACTCTCAAGTGATGATATCCTGACCGAAGGTTGACTTAGAAAATACTGATGATATCAGGAGCATTACCCTCCTCACAATGCTGTGCAGCATAAACCAATGCAGGCTGTCGAGCTTTAGCATGTCCAGCACCCCTGCCAGGTGCACCACGTCCTCGTCCATTACCATTGCCACCTCTACCTTGCCCACGGCCTATCTGTAGAGGTGGTCCTCCTCGCAGTGGTTGGACACCTCTTTGCTCCGCAACTTGATCCTGAGCTGCTCTCCGAGGACACTCTCTAAACTTATGTTCCTTTGACCTACATCGAAAACATGCTCCAATTCGTTTCCAGCACTCCCCCATATGCACTCTGCCATAGTTCCTGCAAGCCTACGGTCTAAAGGTATTCACCGAAATTGATCAAACCGGTTCCTCCATTCTAGCTCTTTTAGCATTTCTATATGCAGTACCCGAGGGTCCAGAATCCCTTCTAAATTTGGGTCGATTCCTCTCACGATTCTGCCACTTAGTTCGTTTTACTTCTTCAGCTATCTTAGCCTTCTCTACCAATGCGGCGAAATCACGCTCCCTCTGTGGAGCTATCAACACCCTAAGCTCATCACAGAGTCTATCCTAGAATCGAATACTGTGCTCATATTCGGTTGTAACTATCCCGCTAGCATATTGACCCAGCCTCAAGAATTCTGCCTCATACTCCGCAACAGTCTTATTACCCTAAGCCAGATTCAAAAATTCCTTTCGACGGGCATCCACATAACTAGCTCCAACATACCTCCCCTTAAAAGCAGTCTTGAACAGTTCCCAGGTTACTCGTTCGATCGGGGTACTATCCCTTACAGTGATCCACCACTGGTATGCCTCATCTCGTAACAACGACACGGCCCCCTTCAACTTTTGCTCCACAGAGCAATCTAAGTCGTCCATAATCCGCTCTGTTGCCTCTAGCCAATATTCAGCCACGTTTGGGGCTACTCCAGATATGCCCCTAAAAACCTCTACTCCATTAGCCCAGAGTCGCTCAGAGATGGATCCCCTATTCACTGTCCCAGTGCTAGCTCCAGCAACCCTTTCCAAAACCCTTAACATTGCTTGAAACAAAGCATCGTCCCCTGCAGCCCGATCATATGACCCAGTCTCAGTTGCCTGTTGCACGAATGCCTCCTCAGTTGGCCTATGCCCTGAGGATGAAGATTCAGCTTGCACCCTTCCGCACCACGTCCGCAGCCTTGTCCACGAATTCCTCTTGTACTCATATCGAATTATCTGTTTACAAATTTTATGACATTAGTTTAATATTTCAGTTGTTTAATACGAGATGTCTTATGAAAATATAGCAGTTCAGGGATTGTTTTCGCAATGTCGTAGCCCAGCTACAGTCTCAATCCTACTATTTTACAGCTCTACCCTATCTAAAGTATCATAGTAGGGTCTCAGTTCTATCTATAGCATCATATCAATATCACACGGTATAAAAGAAAGTATACTTACAGACTTGGTGTCGTGGATTCAGTATGCCACTTCTTTCTCCAAACCATTTAAAACTTAAAAACATGTATTTGGTCACAGAAAAAGGTTTTTTTTTTAGAAATTCTTAGAAATTGATTTAAATACCTTTGTTTTGAAATTCTTGATTTTAAACCCGTTTAGAACCCACAGCCGAGTTGTTGCAACCTAGCTTTGATACCAATAAATGTAACACCCCAAACCCGGCCTAGACATTATGGCCAGATTCGACGTGTCATATTAAAGTTTTTAAGAAAACCCATGCCTCTTTCAACGTCCTTTTTAGTGTTTTAAAAGATAGTCTTTGCTAAGTTAATAAAGTGAATGGAAGCTGTGCACCAGGTAGGAATCCGAACCAGAGGAGGTGAGCCATAAAGGCTGCTTAAGTACCAAGCTCTTGATTGGATCCAATCCTAGACATGCCCACAACCATTGCCACACTTTGGCGCGAGGTTAGGTTTTGGAAAAAAAATCGAATTGGAATTCATTTAAGTAGATATTTTTGATAAACCGATTAATTGTATCGTTGCTTATTTTGGAAACAAGTATCATTTTGAAAACGTGCCCTAAGTCTAACCCATTTTGAATTATTGCCAGTAAAATGTAGAGTATAAAATAAAATAATCCTAGAAAAATAATTAAAATGGCCTTATTACAACCTAAAACCAAATAATAATAATAATTTTAAAAAAAACTGGTTACTTACTGCAAAGTTCGAAAGCAATCACCACGGCCACTCTGAATCCCCTCCGATTCTAAGTCTCTACATCAAGGATCACCTGCAAGGTTAAGGAAATGGGTAAGTTTGGAAACTCAGT
This sequence comes from Gossypium anomalum, assembly GCA_025698475.1. Classification (NCBI taxonomy): domain Eukaryota; kingdom Viridiplantae; phylum Streptophyta; class Magnoliopsida; order Malvales; family Malvaceae; genus Gossypium; species Gossypium anomalum. The sequence continues at coordinate 52,094,524 of CM046963.1, forward strand.
GTGCAACAAGCCCTTTTCAGAGCCCAACTAATATCAACATACTGGGCGGCCTAAGCCCTAGTTTAGTCTCGACGTATACTGGGCTGAAGCCTTTACTGTAAACGGTATGGCCCATAGGCCTATTTCAGTTTCACATGAAATACCAATGAATGTATGCAAGCCCATCTGGGGAGACTACTCAACCCACCATCCACTACTCTCCACCCGTACCAACCAAGCTCTCCATGTGGGGAATAACTTAACCCACCTAGCCAAACTCTCCACTGGCAGCATAGCTACTTTATCATATAACTGGAGGCCTAGCCTCTTTTAATAACTGGGGCAAAGCCCTTTTTGGTCAACTGGGGCAAAGCCCTTTTCGCACTTCGTCCATTTATATAAAACCCAACCCATGCATATAATGAGTATATCATAGCATATCATGTCATCTCATAACATATCATGTGCATACCATGTCATATCATGTATAACAATGTCTCATGCATCATATTCATAATTAAACTCTAGGGGGTATAATGGTCATTTTTACCTAAAGGCAAAATAGTCATTTTTCATATTATAAGGGCAATTTCATAATTTTACCAAATATCATGGGTTTCCATGTTCATTAACAATTATCAATATTTTCGAGTGTTTAAATAATGATCTTTAACCCATTTTATCAAATTCGGGCTTTTGGGCCCAAAACCCCTAATGGGCCCTACGAATGCTGATTTAGCCCACTAAGCCCACTTAACCCAAATTTTACCATAGTACTAACCGTTTTATCATGCAACTTTTCCAAATTCTGTTTTCTATCAATTTTACCCAAATGGGCCCGAAAGCCCATTGGGCCCAATTCTAGCCCATTGAGGCCCAACTTACCATCGTACACAAAATTACGCTCTTAACTGTTCCATCGATCCAAACACCGATCATACCGTATTTATCGCACCTATAACCAAATGCAAAACGGCAAGTTCCCGAAATGCCAAAAGTTTAGCATTTTGGCTTTTCAGCGGATATTAATCTAAGCTACTACGGGGGTTATTACACACCTATTTTGTGACGTTTGCTAACAAAGTCTCCCACGACAACCTATAATTAATCACCACCATTCTTAGTTTACAATTCATGCTTTTCAAACCCAAAATACACCTTACCATAGTCGGCCAAAGAACCCTTAATGGCCATAGATCACTTACCTTTACAGTGATTCGATCCAAGTTTATCCAAACTGATACTCCAAGCCTTGCTGCTCCTCCAAAGTTGTCTATATCACTACACAAATCAAAAAAGTCGAATGAAAAGGCCCAGTGAGGCCTAAACCTCAAATCAATAACCTCTCTAAACTATAGGGGGTTTCGGCTTTTCTTAACATTTACACTCCTAATTCGATTTGGAAAACAAGTACTTACCATAGTCTTCCCTTCTGCACTGTTTAGACCCAAAGTAGACTTAGCCCTCAACGACCTAGCACCCTTCGAACCCTAGAGGTCTAAGAAAAGAAGGATGCTGGTCTAAATGAAATCAGCACAACCAACTTCAAGAGTTTCGGCTCTTGTGACTATTCGGTAAGGGTGATGAAAAGAAAGGGAGTAGTAGTTTGGCTTTGGCAAAAGAAGAGAAAGAAAAATGGATGAAAGAAGTGGTGATTTCAGCTAGAGAAGAAAAAGAAGAAAAGAAATAACCCTATGATGTTTAAACAAAAGAAAACGACACAACTAAAGCCCAAAATGCCGAAATACTAACCTAAAACCCCTAAGTCGATTTCTCCTCCCTAAATTCCCACTATTCGGCCAACACTAAGCCTCCATTCAAATCCCCAAAATCTCTCCCCTTATCACTCCTAAATTTATGCATTTGACTGATTCAAACTCTCTCCAACAGAGTTCCATTCGACCTCAAACTCTTACATGCTCAAGACAAAAAAAAAAACAACACAATTGCCAGCTTAGAGAATTGAACCTTGGCTTTCTCCCAACCACTTACACGCCACTCTTTTAACTCCTTAGTGGCATCACTTAACCACTTTACCAAGGGCTCTCTTGTGTTACATTTTACCTACATCTTTTAATAAGGCCACCCATCTAAAGCCCCTAACTCCTTAAATCCAAAATTCAAAAATTCTACCGGTTTTTGGCCAACACATGGGCCTTCCATAGGCCCATTTACACACTCCAATTATGAATTTCACAACCAAATACCAAATTTTAAAAAATTTTACCAAATTTTTGAAAGTTACGAAAATCCCAAAAATCAGGGTGTTACACTCCACTCCGTCTAGCCCTACACTCCATGTAGGGATAAAATCGACCCACCCATCCCTACACTCCAATTATAACACCGGTTGTGGCACAAACAGTATTTGAAATAGAGCTGCCAGTATAGTACACTTCCTTCATAGATATCAAACCCCCATGCAACATGTCATGTCATAAAATAATACGTGAATGCAAAATGTCATGCTCGAATACTGTCAAACATATCATAGGGGTATATCAGTCATTTTACCTTATAGGGGTATAACGGTTATTTTGTCAGTATAGGGTCTAAGTGTACTTACTGACCCAATAGTAGGTCCACAGTCATCTTGGGCTACCCGTACAGCCTTAACGATCAAACAGTGAAAATGGGCCCAAAGCCCATAAATGGCTCATGTAGGCCCATACGCCCGCGTAGCCCAATAAGCCCAATAATGGCCTTGGTCGTGAGAACTACAAAGCCTGGCCCAATAATCTCCACGCGTCTGTGTGGTTTACTAGTGTGGGGCCTACGAGCCCGTCGGGCTCACACGGCCCATTTGGCCCAACATGACCCAAAACGGCCAAAGCCCACGAAAATGCTCATAGTGGCATTTACGATTAAACGCCCACGTTTTACACATTCAGATTACCACACGAATAGGCGTACACTCGTGTAGCATCAACAGTCATACTTTTCCAGCTTTTGTCGATCTGTGTTGATAGTAGTGTGATTACACACTTGTTTGCGAAAAGAGCGCAGTCTCCACAAACACCAACCTAGATTCAATCATATCCCCAATGTCAGTCCTTTAATTAATGGGCGAAATATTCCCTTAAAAAATACTCAACCAAATCATAATTTGACACTTGCCTTGATCGAACGATGAAGGCTCCTCACCCCTCAATCATTGCCGAAGATTGACTATAGGCTCTTATAGATCATCTGTACTCAAACCGAAATCTATTATCCTTTATTAGAATGTTCCCACAAATAGTTGAATCAACAAATAACACTTACCAAAAATTATGAAATCGATTCTAAAGGAGAACACAACCGGTCTTCTATCTCAAAAAGAAAACCCACACCGCAAAGACAAGGTTAGCACCCACACGCTTTTAGCCATAAACGACAGTAAAAGAAAAAGTTAGAAGCAATACTACTACATAAAGAAAAAGAACGAGAGATTAGAGAATAACCAGGCACCAACCGATTGTTTAAAGAAGAATTGTAAGAACTAACACAATCAGAGAGAGTAAGCAGAAGTCAACCCAAGTATTCAAATGGAAAGAGAGGAAAGAAGGTACAATCGGTTAGTGGGGAGTTGGTTGATAAAAAGGGAGAAGAGAGGAAAATATGAAGGTTTGACTAAGCCAAAGAAAACTGGGAGAAGGAGAGTGATGGACAGAGGAAAGTTGATCAATCAAAGTACCGTACTATAGAACAAAACCAAAGTAAGTTAACACGAAACGTACCCGAATGGTCACAAGTAAAATTCAGCTACCACACTAGCACAAACAAAAGAGAGAAATCAAGCAAAAGGAAAATAGCTACGGAAAAAGAGAGCAAAAACTAGCCAAATTCGGCACTAAGTGCTATGACCGATTTTGGCACAAAGAGAATCCCACTTTCGGAAAATAAATACCACTCCCCTACTTCTTGATCCACTCCTCAAATCTCGCCTCTTACCAATTCAAATTCCTTTCAAACTCCTCTTAAAATTTGACCACACACTCCCCTCCCCCTCAAACACTCCAACCGCCCGTTAGCTCAGAGTTTTACTGGTACTCAACTTCCCACACAGCACAGTAACAAAATTAAACACTCCTTACGTAATACAGGACTTTATTCAAGACCTTTAGCAATAATGACACGACACTTACCCCTTGGCCAGTAGGCCCTTTCTGTCATGCTTTACTCACATTAATTTAAAAGCCTACTAACTAAAAGCAAGGGTTAATTCCCTAAAAATAAAGTTTTTACAAAAGCCAAAGCTTGAACCCAAGACTTCTCAAGCGCTTCCTATGACACTTAACCACTGAAGCAGACATGCATTTGTGTTACACAACATACAGAAAATAAGTACCTAGATTTTTGGGGCGTTACACGATTACTCGCTTGATAAATTAGCTGGGTTATACATTTTTGATATTTTGAAATTGCATGGTGTACCAATGTCTATTGTGTTAGATAGAGATTCGAGATTCACATCGTGATTCTGGAAGAAATTGCAAGATACTCTGGGTGCAAAATTACACTTCAGTACTGCTTTTTACCCGTAAACGGATGGTCAATTCGAGCAGATTATTCAGATACTCGAGGATATGTTGAGATGTTTCATTCTGAGTTTGAAGGTATGTGTGAACATTATTTGCCTTTGATTGAATTCACTTATAACAATAGTTTTCAATTGAGGATTAAAATGGCACTGTACGAAGCCTTATATGGTCGTAAATGTCATACACCTTTGTATTGGACTGAACTCAGTGAGAATAAGATTCACAGGATTGATTTGATAAAAAAACTGAACAGAAACTGAAAGTGATCTGAGATAGTTTGAAAACAGCTTCCGATCGTCAGAAATCTTATGTAATTTTGAAAAGAAAAGACATTGAGGTTGAGATCGGTGACAAAGTGTTTTTAAAAGTATCTCCGTGGAAGAAAGTATTTCGGTTCAGTAGAAAAGCCAAATTGAGTCTGAGGTTCATTGGGCCATATGAGATTACCGAGCGTATTGGGCCGATAGCATATAGATTGTTATTGCCACTAGAACTAGAAAAGATTCATGATGTGTTTCATGTATCGATGCTTCGACGATACAGATCTGATCCTTCACATGTAATTTCTCTGTCCGAGATTGAGATTCAGTCTGGTATGACTTATGAAGAAGAACCGATCCGTATCTTAGCTCGCGAAGTTATAGAACTAAGAAATAAGAGAATTCTGTTAGTGAAAGTGATGTGGCATCGGCATGGTATTGAAGAGCCTACATTGGAGCCTGAAGATGTAATAAGACAATAATATCCGAATCTGTTCAACGGTACGATTTTCGGGGACAAAAATCCCAAAGGGGAGAGAATTATAATAGTCTGGTTTAGACTCTAGTTGAAATAGTGGTTTTGGTACCACAAATTTGAGTTATAAAAATATTTAAATATTATTTTTCGTGCTTATGATATGTGAATTAGCATGTATGAAAGTTTCGTATGAAAATTCGATCATTTGTGTGCACAATTTGATAAAAGGACCTAATCGTGTAAAATGTAAAAGTTGCATGTTGTTTGTTAAAAGTGCCTATTTGATTTGGCTTTATGATTGTGAGGTCCTTATGAGGTTATTTGACCATTGAATGAATTAAGAGACATAAATGGCATTATGTTTAATGAATATATGGTTTTATAACAAAGGGCAAAATAGTAAAAGGTGAATTTATGTTAATAATAATAAAAACAAAGGTTAAAATTCATGGGGTTCATTCATCTTCCACCAAAAATAGAAAGAAAAAAATAGGGTTTAAGTGTTTGAAGCATTCGACCATGGTACAAGCTTGATTCAAGGTTCATTTTTGTTCAATTTTTGATAATTTCTATGTTTTTGTGATCGTTGCTTTGTGTTTTACTAAGCCCATGCCTGAATTTCTAAAATTGATTATGATTTTAAGTTATGCCATTGATGAAACTATGAGTTTTGTGAAGTTAGTTGTTGATAAATGGAAGATATGTTTTGGGTAACATGAATTGTCTTTGGATTTTTGATGAATTTGAGTAAAATGGGCTAAATTGTGAAATTTGTAAATTGAAGGACTAAAATATGAAATAAATGAAATGTGTGGACTTGTATGAGTGCTATGAATATTCGGCCATGTACATGTCTAAAGAAATTATGTATATTTTGTAATTTTGTGAATTAGGGACTAAAGTGTCAAAATGTGAAAATATGATGGCTAGTTTGCAAATTGCCTTAAATATGTATTTGTGGATTGATTTAAATGATTTGGCAAATAAAAGAGTTAAATTTGAATTTATATATATTGAGAATTAAAGAATACGAAATTAGATCGGGAAAAGTCAAACGTCGTCAAGTAGCCGATTCAGTTTATCCAAATCCGTACGAGGTAAGTTTATATACAAATAAATGTGTTTGAATTCAATTATTATTATTCATATGATATTGAATTGTGATGAATGAATATTCGAACTATATATGTGACATCCGAGAAAGTATCGACAAAATTTCGACATCTAAAAAGCCCCGTACGAGCCTTAGGAATAGTTAGGATACATATGTCATGACATAGGAATTTCCATATGTGTTATTGTGTAAAACCACGTCTGGAACGTTGGCATCAACTTCTGTTTTACATGTAAGACCATGTCTGGGACATTGGCATCGTATTTGATTTTGTGTAAGACCCTGTCTGGGACAGTGGCATCGATTTTTGATTACATGTAAGACCACGTCTAGGACGTTGGCATTGTAGATGCTTTTCGAGCTATCCATGTATCCTTATGTTTTTGAATGGTTCAAACGGGCATTCTGGGAAAATGAATGATTAAGTGATTATGTATCTGATTCAGGTACGTTTGCATTGTATATTATGTTTGAGAATGAAAGGTAAGTACATGTGCAAATGATGATATATGATCTAAGTATATGAATATGAGGTTTGTATTGGTATTTAGCTACAAAGTATATGTAATTTGATGATGCTTATATGTGTTTTGAATGATAAGTTTATTTGTATATGACTTACTAAGCTTTTGAAAGCTTACTCTGTGTGTGTTTGCATTGTTTTATAGATATCGTAGCTATCGGGAGCTACGGAATCGTTGAGGATCGTCACTATACTATCGAATCTTATTTTGGTACCTTTTGAAAATGTATATAGTAAAGTATGGCATGTATAGGCTAGTAGTGTATGGATATGTTTTCTAATGTATATATCATGCCATGTGATATGGCTAGCTTGTGTTTGAACTTATGGTTGGAAATGTTATATGATATGTGATGCATTATGAACCATATGATATGTTTTGAATGACCAAAAGAAATGGTTAATGTTGAAAAGTTTTGGTAAGTGAATATTTGAGATATTGGTAAGTTTTGATCATGAGATTGAATGATGTATTGAAACATATGCTTTGATATGATTTTAGTTTAGATTTGGTATGATTTGGTTGATGAATTGAGATTGCAAATTGTTGATAATGTAATGGCATGAATAATGTATGTTTTGGTATTGAAGTTGGCTAAAATTGTGTTATAAATATGTTTGGTTTGGTGCTTGTACGGTTGACCCAATTGGGGTGGCAAATTGGCTATTCAAATGGCCTATTTTTTTCCAGAGGGGCAGAAACACAGGCATGTGTCTCAGCCGTGTGCGACACACGGCTATGTTGCATAGTCGTGTGTCCCCTGAGTACCTTATAATTGTAAGTCAGGCTCGACCAAGGCCAAGGCGCACGGGCGTGTGGCTAGCCGTGTGACCCAAGTCAGTGTCGACCACGGCCAAGACACACGGGCGTGTCTTGTGGCCGTGTGAATAAGTATGTATGCCCTGTTTGGACACGGCCTAGACACACGTGCGTGTCTAATGCCCTGTGAGGCACACGGCCTGTACACACAGGCGTGTGACCTGTACTTGTTTGAAAAATGTTTAAGTTTTGGAAAAATTTTATATGTGTTCGGTTTAGTCCCGACCCCTTCTAATGGATGTTTAAGGTCTCAATGACCCATATAAGAGACTCTATATTGATGTTTGATTTCTAATGTTATGATGTTCATGAAATAAATGTTAAATGTTCTGATTTGTCTAGTAATGCCTTTAACCCTAGTCCGGCGACGGATACGGGTTAGGAGTGTTACATATAGGCTAGATTATATTTAGATATGTTGATTTTGGTATGTATATATATATATATATATATATATATGTATATATATATATAAGACATGCGAAAATGGCTTGTTTATTTTGTTAAGTTCGGTTTCAAGGTTTTATTAAATTATGGTTATGTTTGGTTGTGGTTTTGGTAATTTGACTATGGTTTAAACATAGATAAATATATGTGAATTTTGTTGATATGCTTTGTTCAGATTTTGTTATGTGAGTTGGTGTAACAGCCCAAATTCGACCTTAATCAGAACGGTGGTTTCGGGACCCCAAATCTGAGTCAAAAATAATAATAATAAATAAAAATAAAAAAATATTTTTTATGTATTTCGTGATTATCATATGTGAATTTGCATGTGTGAAAATTTCGTATAATTTTTTTTTGTCTGAGTGCCCGATTTAATGAAAAGGGCTTAATTGCATAAGATGGAAATTTGATGGTTAAATGCGTAATGGCTGAATTGTGGTTATTTTTTTATGGAGTAGTTATGTTGGAATTAATCCACTATTGAGGGATGGCCGAATGTACCCTTATTGTATAGGGTTATATTATTTTTATTTCAAGGTTAAAGATGTAAAACATGTTAAAAGCTAGTTTATAATATAATAAACATAAGAAATTAATAAAAGAAAAGAAAGCCATACATCATTGCCTTGTTCTTGCCGAATGTTTGAGAAAGAAAGAAGAAATATGCTTTGAGGATTTCGGCAATGTAGCAAGCTAAAAAAATTTAAGGTAAATTTCATGTAGTTTTTGTTAATTTTTAATAGATGTGTGATCCTTGTTTAATTAGTGTTAAAGCCCATGTTGAAATTTTGATTTCGGTTGAGGTATGTGCATTCGGTCATAGAGGAAATTAAATCAATTTTGGTTGTTTGTCTTAATTAAGGAGAGAAATTTATGAATCTATAATTATAAGTGACTAAATGGTAAAATAATGAGTTGAAGGGACTTGTATGTGAAGAGATGGCATTCGGTTAAGAGTATCTTTGACAAATTTGGTTCTTGTTATTTTGCATGAACTTAGATTAATTTGTAAGGACTTGAAAATACTAAGGAATATTCGGATGAAATGAAATAGATAGAATGTTGAGTGATTACATGTTAAGGATGTTAAGGCTTAATTGTTAATGTTCGAATTCTATAAAGGGGGTTGTTATGCGAATTAATTTTAAGTTGTGTTATTTTATATATATATGTAATATATAATCTATGGGGTAATGTTAAGTGGATCAATTGATCGATTAAATAGTTGCTTTACTTTAATTCAAGCTCAAGACCCAAAGAACCGAGATTTGGATCAGGAAAGGCGAAGTTAGCCGAGTAGTCGACACTATTGTATGAAGTTGTCGAGGTAAGTTCTTAAGTAATTTAAATTCAATTCGGTATGCTTAAAATTTAAATAAACATAGTAAGGTAAAATGCTTGATTATATAGATGTATAAATATAATGTGATGGATATATGTTTGGAGAAATGATTAGAGCCGAATGTGGCTAAATTATTAATCCAAAATAGACATAGAAATATAATGTCTTTGCATGTATGTTTGAATAAATAAATTGAGCGAATGTGGCTATACTTTTGAATTGAAATAGACATTGAGACAAGGTGCCGAAGGTATTTTTAAATGAAATGATTGATGAAATTGATGTGTATCAAAGTAGTTGTGTTATGACTCATACTATGTGTAATCTTAGCAATGAGCTAAGTAGTGAATGGTTGTAACATCGGGCTAAAAGCCTAGCATGACCATATTGCTTGGTGATATGATTGAGTTATAATTCTAGCAGGCTACATCTTTGGTATGATTTTTCGTGACTAAGAATTGATGTGTTATTGAACAAGTTAAAAATGAGTGTAAAGCCAAGTATGAGTTAAATTGTTATTAATTCGTAATAAGGTACGCATGTGAATAGTTATGAGAATTTTTGTATGTAATTTATGATTGAATGATGGCTATGATTTAAATGATATTGATTTGGTATATCCAATTGAAGGTAAGTTATATTGAATTTGTGAAACATATAAGCCTATATTGAGTTGATATATTTGTTTATGTGGGGAATAGAATAGAAATTGCGTATTCAGTCATATGAAGTGTTTCATTTAATTAAAGGATTGGATTTCATGTAAGGATATATCGTATAAATATATGTATATATATATGGTGAATTGTATATACTTGGCTACATATGTAAGTAATTATGTGATGGTATAATTGACTTTGAGTACTCGGTCAAGTTAACTCAATTGGATTAAAGTATGTCGTTAATGTTTAATTCGGCTACTATGAAATGAAAGTAAGATAGAGATATGTTTGTATGGCTTAATGGTAAGTATAAATTGAAAGTAATATAGTTAGCATGTATAGAGCTGAATGGCAGGTATGAACCAGTTTGATATTTACTGAATATAAAGATTATTATGTGAACTAGTCAAGTATATTCGGCCTTGTGAATAGTATTGAATGAGTCTTAATTGTATGCATATGTGATAATGTGTATTTGGTTATGTAGCTAATTTATGTATGTGAAAATCTATGGTATTACATGAATTTATATACTTGAATGTAAGTGAACTAGATTTAATAACTATTTGGCTTTAGAAGTTAAAATATAATATGTTAATTTTGGCCACATGAACATGCGGTCTTAGTTATATATGTGCAAATTCAGTTAATGGGATGTTATATTAAAATTAAACTAAAGATGACATTGAACGTTTACTATTTCTTTGTATTCGGCCCATAGGTAAACATTTATGTGATAATATAAATGAGATGGTATAAATGATTACATAGGTAAACATTTATGTGATGTAAAGTTGGGTATTGAGCATTCGATAATAGTATATGATTGAGTAAAAGTATAACGTCATTGATAAAATCTGTTTATTTTGAAATGTTAGAATTATTAATTCAAACTACAGGCCAGTAGGCTATGTGCTGTTATGAATTCAGATTGATACTTAACAGGCTTAAATCCGGTGAGTTATAAGGAATTGATGTTTACGAGTTTTGATGCTGAAGTGTTTTATGAATATAAACAATAAGCTAAAGGGAATAGGTATGTTTTAGCAAGTTTATGTTTGTGTTATAATGTAAATTAGTTATTGAGATTATAGTGCAAATTTCATGAGATGAAAAGAAAAATTGTAACATTTGCGGAATTAAGTATTAAGTCTTAAATGTTTATGAGCATGTGATTAATTAAATTATGGTTATATTTTATACAAGTAAATTCGGTGATGGTGGGAATATAATTAAATAACTTGTGATGCAAGAGTTTAAAACTTTGAAATAGAAAGTTTATTGATAATGTACATGAATATATTCGGCCGAAATGAAAGTGTTTAATATAAAGGCATGATATATATATACACATTAATGGAAGTTATTAAATTGTATTTGTATAATATTACGAACGTATGGAATTAAGTTGGATATTTGAGTTGATAGATATTCAAAGTTATGTTAATATATAGAGTGTTGTTTTGCTTAAGGTTTACTAAGTTAAGTTAACTTACTGTGTGTATAATTGTCTTTTTCTTTGTAGATATTGAACCCAACTTGCGAGTTTGAAAGTCATCAGAGGAGCTTAACACATTATCGACCACCTTTGGTATTTATAAAAGTTACGTTTTGGACCTATGGCATGTATAGGCTGGATTGTGTCATGAATTGTGGTAATTCAGTTTGTATAATTGGGCCATACGATAATGGCTTACTATTTTGTTGTGTTAGATTTTACGTCTTGATTAAGTGATGTTGTATGATGTATTTGTATGTGGTTTGATGGTTAGGCTATGAATTATAAATAGAAATGAATTATGCTTAATGTGTTTGATGTATAATAAGAAGAATAAAAATGAAAGTAGGTATTTGTTAAGACATATATAAATATAATTAGCTAGCATGTTTAAAATTTGCCATTGGAAATTGGAATTGACTATTTGAATAGTGATTCAAGTTATAAGGAATCATAATTGTTATATGCGAATTCCATAAAATATAATTTGTCTTTTGATTTTTTAAATTTCTAATAATTATTTCATATGTATATCCATGAATGTCTATATGTTGTGTTATGTTAGGTAATACCTTATAACCCATTCCTACAATAGGTTCGGGTTTAGGGTGTTACAGTTGGTATTAAGGTAAATTCAATTATGGCATATAGAGGAAGTGAAGTTGATATGTTTATTAATATTGAGGTTTAGTAAGTTTGATTCTAGATGAGTTTATTTTGGTAAAAAGGTTAAAGATATATGTGTATTTGATGAATGTATGTTTGGCTATGATATTTGACTATCTAAGTTCGATTTATGATGGCTAGAATGGATATGTTTTAACTATTGTATGGAAGTCATATTAAATGACCGAATATATATATATAAATTTGATTTAGTTGTGTATATGAAATTTTGGCATGATTTATAGCATATGGAATTGACATGTTTTGATTTGGTTAAATTATATGAAAAAATTATTAATGTTAGTCAAGTGCGCAATGTATGAATTGATTATGTTGCAAGTGAAGTTCAGTCATTTAGATATGATTATATGTATTTGTAAAATTTTGCTTTGTTAACCATGAGGTATAGTTAAACTTAGGCTAATTTGCACATGTAGGAAAGCTTATAAATGAATGTATTGTTGTAAGTTGAGTATATGAAAATGAATTATGATTAATATTTATTTTAAGTGTTCAAATGCCATGTTATTTAGTTAATATGTTCGGCTAATAGAAATATAGAGTATATACGATATGATATGTTTTATATTAATGAGATTAGTAAAAAGATTAAATAAATATTATTGATATGTTTAATTTCTAGAGCATGATTAGTATATGTGTTATAAGTGGTAAAAATTATGTTGGTTTTTGTTTGGTTAAGTAATGCAAATGTGTGAATAATGTAAGTTGATAACTATGTGGTTCAAATTAATATGGTCTTATGCGTATAGTCTTCTGATGAGTTAAAATGGCTAGGCATATTGATTTGGATTGGTCTTTGAGTATTCGGATTAGGTATGTTCTGAAATGTCTTTGATGTTCAAAAACGATTAAAGATATTATAGTGGATTACACATGATTTAGTAATGCACATGATTATATTTGATTAATTGATAATGATATTGATACCATTAAATTTTATAGCTTGAATTATTTTTGTAACATGATTAATAATGTATGTTTGATTTGTATTGGTTATGTGTTTTGTATATATAGATCTAACTTATATGGATGAGTGATTGGTTACTAATTGAGTACAAAAAAATATTATAAAGAAGTCGATAGAATATTGTGCATAATTTGTAATAAGTGACTGAGATGAGCTATGCTTCTGTTAGTAATGCCTCGTAACTCTAATCCAGCGATGGATACGAGTTAGGGCTGTTACATTATAGGCATTGCAGACGGCATACAAAACTCCATCAAGGATGTTTTCGTATCAATTGGTTTTTTGGAAAGCATGTCACTTGCTAGTTGAAGTGGAAGACAAAGCAATGTGGGCAATTAAGCAAGTGAACATGGATTATGAAGCTATTGGAAAGAAAAGGTTGTTGGATATCACTGAACTAGAAGAGATTAGGTGAATTGCCTATGAAAATGCTACAATTTACAAGGAAAAGACCAAACGATGGCATGACAAAATTATTTTGCAGCGACAATTTATCGCGGGTCAACAAGTTTTATTATTCAATTCTTGACACCTTGTAACAGCCCGATTTAGACCCTATTCGAAAGAGTGGTTTTGGGGCCACGAATTCGAGTCATAAAATATTTAAAAATTATTTTCTATGATTATTATGTGTGAATTTTTGTGTGTGAAAATCTCGTTTGAAAATTTTACTGTTTGGATGCCCAATTTAATATAAGGGCTTAATCGCGTAAGTTATAAAAGTTGCTAACTATTTATTAAAGTACCAAACTGCTTTGTTCTTTTAATATGGGGTCTTTATGATGTAATTAGACCATATGAATTAGTGATGGACGGTTTTAGTCATAATATATAATGGTTTCATATTTTATAACAAAGATTAATTTTGTAATATATTAAATAATGTTAATATAATAAAACATAAAATAAGTAAAGCCATGCATTCATCTTTTAAAATGGCCGAATGTTGTAAGAAAGAAAAGAAAAAAAGAGTTTAAGGGTTCAGTCATATGCATGCCTAATTAAGGTATGTAATTTAGCTCGATTTTTGATAATTTTTACATTTTTGAAATCATTGTTATGTTATCTATCAAGCCCATGTCGCAATTTTTGAATTTGATGATGATTTTGTATTTTGCCATTGTTGAAAGCTTGTGATTTTTGTTGTTTGATGCTGGAAAATAAAAGATATGTGATAGATTAACATGTTTTGTATTTATATTTTTGATGAATTTGAGTAAATAGGGCTAATTTGTAAAAATAATAAATTGAGGGACTAAAATGTGAAATAAATGAAATGTGTGGACTTGTATAAGGAAGATGAATTTTTGGCCTACGCATGGTATATTGAAATTTTGCATATTTTGTGTTTTGTGCAATAGGGATTCATTTGTGAAAAGTGAGAAATGTCAGGGGTAAAATGGTAATTTTCCCATTTATGTGTTTTCGGACTAAATTGAATGAATTTGTGCTTGAATAAGTTTAATTTGAATATGTTTAGATCAAGAATCAAAGATCGAATTTGGATCGGGGGAAAACCAAAGTTATTGAATAGTCGTTCCGTTCTGATCGTCATTGTTCGAGGTAAGTTTATAGGCAAATAAATGTTGAAAATTTCAATATATGTATAATATAAATGTTGAATTGAATTGATATAATTGTTTGAGAATGTACCAAAATGATATATGTTTGAGAGCAATGGTTACGAGTTTGATTCGATCGAGTTACGACATCCGAAAGTCCCGTATGAGCTTTAGGAATAGATAGGATATATATGTCACGACATAGGATTCCGATATGTGATGTGCGAGTAAGACCATGGCATCGATATATGTGTGCGAGTAAGACCATGTTTAATACGTTGGCATCAATATGTGATTCCGATATATGTGTGCAAGTAAGGCCACGTCTAGTACGTTGGCATCAATATGTGATTACATGTAAGACCACGTCTGGGACGTTGGCATTGTATGTGTGATGTAACATCCCGAAATAGGGCCTAGTTGGAACAGTGGTTTTGGGACCACAAATCTGACATTGAAATATTTATTTTATGATTATTATGAGGTCTAGAATATGAGAATATGCATGTGTTAAAGTTTCATGAAGAAATTCTATTAGTAAGGTGTCCAATTAGAAAATAAAGACCAAATTGAATAAATTGCAAAACTTGGGTTCTAGAAGGAATTTGTATGAAATTGCTTTAGAATATTAATTAGAGGTCCTTAAATAGCAATTCACCCAATTTTTAAGTTTTTGGAAAAAAAATGGGCATGTATGGGTAAAAATTTAAAGAAAAGGCTTAAGGGCATTTTGGTCATTTGGCATTTTAATGAAATAAAATGGGAAAAACAAGCCAAAAATCAGCTCATATTCTTCATGTTGCTGCTAAAAATTTGGAGTTCTACATAGCTAGGGTTTTCAACATTTTGAAGCTCAATAGTAAGTGCTCCCAAGCCCCGTTTTTAATGTTCTTCGTATTTTTGAAATCTCGATAGCTTACTCTCTCTATTTCTACCCATATTTCATGCTACGGTTCATGTTTAGAAATTTACCCATGCATGAGTTACTTGTATTTTGATGGTTTATGGAGGAATATGAAAGTTGGATGTGAGTTAAACATATTTTCCTAGGTGATTTTCATGAAAACACCAAAAAGGACCTTTTTAGAAAAGGTGTAAAATATGAGGTAGAAATGTGAAATAATGGAAAAATGTGGGCTGCCATAAGAGGAAAGAACATTCAGCTAGGCTTGGGTAATGTAGAAATTGCATGCATTTAACTATACGAGCTTAGGGACTAAATCGTAAAAATCTGTAAGGTTAGGGGCAAAACGGTCATTCAGACCGGGGTGAAATTTAGACTCAAAAAGTATAATATGAGGTATTAATAATTTATTTTTATTGTTATAGACCCCGAGGAATAAATTTCGGAGGTCGATCGAGGATAACAAAAGGTTTCAAAATAACCGAAACACGATACCGAGACGAATACCAGGTAAGTTCGAATAACTTAAAGTAAACTCAAAATATGTTTATTTGCATGATTTATGAATGTGATAATTACATTTGATAAGGGCATGAAAACCTATAAAATGTATCTTTAATATTGACACATTGATAAATATTCCCGGTTGAGATTAAAAAGAAGTTCGGTGGATAAACCATGATTTATATGTTGATTGAGACCCTGCATGTGTTGCAGAAGGATTTAGCCCAGACGGGTAATCCGTTGATCCCAAATATAGAAAAGATCTAGCCCAGACGAGCGTTCCTTGAGTGATCAAGCCTCCCAAAGAACATGTGTACACGGAGGATTTAGCCTGGACGGGTAATTCGATTAGGGTCTGAATTTAGCCTGGAGTGGTAATTCAAATCCGAGCTCATTAAGGGTGTTTGTCGCTATAAGGGATTTAGCCTGGACTGGTAATCTTGTAGTAAGATGTGAGGTTCGCGGGAGTGCAGGCATGAGATGATCATTCTGATGACTTGACGGATAATGGATAATCTATCAAGGTTTCCTAGAAACTCAACGGGATTAACATGATACATATGTATAAAGGAAAGGATGAATGATGAGCTCATCAAAGACCAATTTACATGATGCAATTTGATTTATTTTATATTGGAATGAAATTTTATAACCCGTATTTCTTGAAAATGTTTAAGTACTTGTCTGGTAATGCCTCGTATCCGGTCCCGATCTTGGGTACGGGTAAGGGGTGTTACATTTAGTGGTATCAGAGCTACAATTTAGTCGGTTCTAGGACTACCGTAGAGAATATTAAGTTTCACTATACATGCCATTATTCGAATATTGATAGTGTGACATCTCCTAATTGTTTAAATTGTTTTTGAACATAGTAAATGTCTTCCAATCAAGCACAAGATGAGTCTGAGGGAGCCAAGAGCCTTGCTCCAGCTTTCGTACAATGAGTTGTTTCTAGTAGTAGTAGAAGGTTTATGTCTGAAGGTCGGGAAGCGACCAGAGTCGCCTTCTTTGACATGATGGATGAATGGTTTGGGGATTATCTGAGGAATCACCCCAATATACCACGACCTCCCCCGCCCCCTAACCAACCTGATAAGGATTTTCCACGAGGTATGGCACCTGTAAGAATTGGTAAAGCCCTTGTAGATAAACTTAGAAAGTATGGGGCTGAGGAGTTCAGAGCTAAGATCGATGATGATGTTGAAAGAGCCGAGTTCTGGCTCGAGAATACTACATAGGTATTAGATGAATTATCGTGCACACCCGAGGAGTGCTTAAAGTGTGTCGTGTCTCTCCTGAAGGATACTGCATACCACTGGTGGAAGACTGTATCTTCAGTGGTGCCAAAGGAAAACATCACTTGGGAATTTTTTCAAGTAGAGTTTAAAAAGAAATACATCAGTCAAAGATTCTTAGACTCGAAGCGAAAGGAGTTCCTGGAACTCAAACAAGGGAATAAGACTGTAGCTGGATACGAAAGGGAATTTGTAAGGCTAAGCCAGTATGAGACTGAATGGGTTCAAACCGAGTAAGAAATGTGTAAACGCTTCGAGAAAGGTCTGAATGAGGAAATTAAACTGTTGATTGGGATTCTTAAGATACGAGAGTTCACTGCATTAGCTGATCAGGGCAAGAAGGCTGATGAGCTCAATAATGAAAGAAAGCAAGCAAAGAGAGAAGCTCGAGTTTCGAGCAAAAGATCCAGCGGTAAGACACTTTTATTTCCTACAAAGAAATCAAGGAGCCAACATGAACACTCCACTTCATTGGTAGGGTTTCGGGTAGAGCGAGAGGCTCCAAATGACATAATCAGAAGTCTGCCTCCCCTATGGTGACTACTGTGGGGAGTGTAGATGACCAAACGATGAAGTGTAAGAGCTGCAACAAATTTCACTCTAGAAAGTGCCGAATGAAGAGTGTTGCATGTTTCAGATGTAGTTCTCTTGATCACTTCCTTAGAGACTGCCCAGAGCGAAATGAAAAAGAAATAGAAATGGCTCCAAAGTCGAGTACTCCCATTACTCTAGGTAGACCTCCGAGGTATCCTGGAAGTGCTAGTGGCAGTCGAGTTGTGGCCAAAGACACTGCAAAATCAGAGGCTCGAGCCCCGACAAGAACATATGTAATACGCGCTCGAAAGGAAGCCTCTGCTCTTGATGTCATCACGGTCTGCTCTTGATGTCATCACAGGTACTTTTTCTCTTTTTAATACATGTGTTGTTGCCTTAATTGATCCGGGGTCGACGCATTCATACATTTGCATGAGGTTGGTGTCTAGTATGAATATACCCATTGAACCTATGGAATTTATTATTAGAGTGTCAAACCCACTAGGCAAATCAGTCCTAGTTGATAAAATCTATAAGAATTGTCCTTTGACGATTCATGATCAATGCTTTCCGGCTAACCTTATGTTTTTACCATTTGATGAGTTTGATGTAATACTTGGTATGGATTGGTTAGCCCTGCATGATGTAATTGTAAATTGTGGTAGCAAGTATATTGAATTGAAATGCCCAGATGGTGAAATTCTACGGGTTGATTCAAGAGAATTGGGTATGTCGCCGATTGTAATCACAGCGATGGTTGCTCAAAGATATATGAGAAAAGGGTACGAAGCCTACCTTGCTTTTGTATTGAACATTAAGGAGACAAAGTTGAAGATTGAGTCTGTGCCAATAGTATGTGAATATCCAGACGTGTTCTCGAAAAAGTTACCCGGATTACCTCCTGAAAGAGAGATAGAGTTTGGTATTGAATTGGTGCTAGGAACAGCTCCCATTTCTATTGCTCCATATAGGATGGGGCCAACTGAGCTGAAAGAGTTAAAAGCATAGTTGCAAGAGCTAACAGATAAAGGTTTTGCAAGGCCAAGTTTTTCACCTTGAGGTGCCCCCGTATTGTTTGTAAAGAAGAAAGATGGTTCAATGAGGCTATGTATAGATTACCGGCAATTGAACAAGGTAACTATCAAGAATAAGTATCCTTTGCCAAGGATCGACGATCTGTTCGACCAGTTGAGAGGAGCCACCATATTCTCTAAGATAGACTTAAGGTCTGGTTACTATTAGTTGCAAGTTAAGGAATCAGATGTGCCTGAGACAACTTTCAGAATGAGGTATGGCCACTATGAATTTCTCGTCATGCCGTTTGGGTTAACGAATGCACCAGTAGTATTAATGGACCTAATGAAAAGAATCTTTTAGCCATACTTGGATAAGTTTGTCGTTGTGTTCATTGATGGTATTTTAATTTATTCTAAGGATGAGACAGAGCATACGATGCATCTGAGAACTGTATTACAGACCTTACGGGAAAAACAACTGTATGCTAAGTTTAGCAAGAGTAAGTTTTGGCTCCAAGAAGTTGGGTTTTTAGGTCATATTGTTTCGGGGGAAGGCATCTGAGTTGATCCAGGTAAGATCTCTGCTATTGTTGAATGGAAACAGCCTAAAAATGTAACCGAGGTTAGAAGCTTTTTGGACTTAGCTGATTACTACCAAAGATTTGTGAAAGGATTCTCCATGATAGCAACTCCAATGACGAGGTTGCTACAGAAAGATGTTAAGTTTGAGTGGACAGAAAAGTGTCAGCAGAGTTTCGAGAAGTTGAAGACACTATTGACTAAAGCTCTTGTGTTAGTATTACTTGAGCCGGGAAAAGAATTTGTGGTTTACAGTGATGCATTGTAACGTCCCAAAAATCCCGAAACCCAAAAATCTCAAAATCTTGAATTTTTTTCTTTTTATGCTTAGCAATTCCGGTTAAGTGTTAATTACGCGATCATAGGTCTTGGTCAAAGGTTGAGTTCGAATCTAGGGGTAGAAGAAATTATAGTTTAATAATTAAAAGGGCCTTGTTGGCAAGTAGTTGGACATTTAAATAAATATAAGGGAAAATGGCATCAAAAAGCTTTGTGGTGGAGTAGTTAAGTGATGCCATTTAGAGTGTAGGGAGGTGGCGTTAGTGGCTAGCAAGGAGATCCTAGGTTCGAATCCTAGCTTAGTATTTTTGGGAGTTTAATTTTGGCCTTCTAGAAGGTTGGAAATGGCGTGAAGATGGACTCTAAGGGGAGTGCTTAGAAGAGAAAATTAAGGAAAGGATAAAGGGGTAATCTGGGAGAAAAATGAGGAGATGAAAAGTGAGGAGCAAGTGGAGCCGGAATGGGAACTTGGGCTTGAGGAATTCGGCTATAGGGTTATAAATAGGTTCCGAATACAAGGGTATGAGGCTAATGCCGAAATCTTTTTCTCACCTTGTTGCCAGAAACCCTTTTTTCTAATAGTCGAAAACCTTTTTCTCCAAAAGTCAAAAACCCTTGTTCTCTTTTTTATTTTTCTTGTGTGGATTTCCTTGTTTCACTTTTGGGGTTTAGCCGATTCTTCTTCCTCTCTCCCTTGGAGCCAAACAAGCAATTGTGCCATTCAGATCTCTAGAGCCGAATACTCTTTGACCGAATCTAGTGTAAGTGTTACTCTTCCAATTGGTTTTCTTTACTAAGTATTGAATATTGTCCCTCACTCTTTCTAATCGACTATGGTAGGGAATTAGTATAGATCTCGGATCTTAGCTCTCTGTTAAAATTACTTTAGGTGTTCGCGATTTTGGTAAGTATCCCTCTCCCTTTCGCTAAGGTGGCCGATTGTTCATAGTTAAGGTAAGGGGACTTGTGTTGGATACAAGTCACCTATTATTCTATTTTAATAGTTGAGATTGATGCAGATCTAGGAGTTGATCGTGGTTAGGGATTTAAGAAGGGGCTGTTATACTTATCGCACAAGGTTTGGGGCTAAGGAGAGCGCATCACTCTTGCTTACCAGGTGTGTACATACACTGCACACACACACTATGAATCGGCAAAAGCCGAAATGTCGAAATGCCGAAATGCTGAAATGCTGAAAAGCCGAAAGTGTGGCTACTGTAGCCTTGCAAGGGCGTGAACAATCGTAAGGAGGAGATCCATAGGTTGCCTGAGACCCACGGGCGATTCAGTGGGCTTAGGTTATGATTTGGCCATACGGGCCAGAATGGGCTAAATGGGTCGGATGGGCCGTTGGGCCCATAATAGGCAAAAATTGAATATTGATGCTATGTGATGGGAATTTGTATGCTTGCATGAATATGAATGTGACTGGGCCAAGTGGGCCATATAAACGTGATCTGGGCCTAATGGGCCATATACAGGTGATTTGGGCCTAATGGGCCATATGAATATGATTGGGCTTAATGGGCCAGATACAGGTATGTGACTTTGTTTTTGCTTTGTAAGAGGTTTTGGGCCTAGCATATAATAACTACATAAGACTTAATTAATATTTTACGACCATGGATAGGTCAAAGGGTTAAGGTGTGGCAACGGGTATATGCATGTCTAGGATTGGATCTAGGGAGAGCTTAGTACTTAAGCGGTCTTAATGACGCACCTCCTCTTCTTTGGAATCCTACCTGGTGTATAGTATTCGTTCATCTTTGTAATATCCTGATTTTGGGCTTAGTCGAAATAGTAGTTTCGTGACCACAAAATTTGAGATAGAAATAATTATTTTATGATTATTTTGACGTCTATGATATGATTGCATGAATGTGTGAAAATTTCGTGAAGAAATTTTATGCTTAAAGTGTTTAAATTGAAAGTAGGGACTAAATCGAATAAGTTGCAAAATTTGCATTCTAGAAGTTTTTAGTATGAAATTGCATTAAAATATTAATTAGGAGGTCTTAAATAGCAATTTGACCAATTTTAAGTTCATGGACAAAATTAGGACATGGAAGAAATTTTTGAAAGTTTAGTAGTAAGGGCATTTTGGTCATTTAAGGGTAAAATGAATTAAAATACAAAATTAAAAGCCAATTTTGCTCATCTTCCTCATGGAGGCCGAAATTAGCATGGGAGAAGCCATGGCTAGGGTTTTCAAGCTTTCCAAGCTCAATAGTAAGTGATTCCAAGCCCCGTTTTTAATGTTCTTTACGTTTTTAGAATCCCGGTAGCTCGATTAAGCTTATTCTAGCAATAATTTAAGCTAGTGTTCATATTTGGAAAAATACCCATAGGTGAAATATGTTTATTTTGATGTTTTATGGTAGAATATGAAGCTTGAAATTGTGTTAAACAACTTTTGCTAAGTGATTTTATGTAAAAACGAGTAAAACGACATAATCGGTAAAAATACCTAATGTTCATAAGTACATGTTAGAGTGAGAATTTGATGTTGCTATAGAAGGGAAAAATGATTAGAATGTCATAAAACATAAGAAAATAGGCTGAAGTTTAATTTATGAGCTTTGGGGCAAAAGTGTAAATATGCAAAAGTTTAGGGGCAAAACTGTAATTTTACCAAAATATGATTTTGGGTCAATTTGAATAATGTGAGCCCTAATTAGACTGTATTTTAAATGATAGAGCAAGGAAAAGTAAAATTCGGGCTAAAATGGGGAAAATACCAAGTTGTGGACGAAATGGTAAAAGTAGCCATTTTCGCATACGAGGTAAGTTCATGTGTAAATAATGTAGCATAATTGTTATTTTTAAGTTATTGATGTTAATTATATGATATGCTGATTTTTTTTATCATTAAATATTATGCTTTGTGGTTAATGTTGAGTAATATGCAAATTATGTTTACTACTTGATAAATATGAATTGCTACCGAGTATCAGTTCCGATATTCCGTGGAAGACGGCTAATGTCAGATCGAGGGAAAAAGCCCGTTTGAACCTTAGGAATAGATTAGGATACAAGTGACATGTCACTAGGATGGTTGAGCATCCGAACTCGTTGAGTTGAGTCCGAGTTCACTTATGGATGCGAATGTTCGAACTCGTTGAGTTGAGTCCGAGTTCGAGAGATGTAACTAGGCATCCGAGCTCGTTGAGTTGAGTCCGAGTTCACTTATGGATGCGAACACCCGAGCTCATTTAGTTGAGTTCGAGTTCACTTATGGGCGGGTTACATGATTGCTTGATTACATATATGGCACTTATGTGCAAATTATCCGTGTATCCGAATTATATTCCGATGTGTTCAACGGGTAAAGTTCTACTCAAATGGAGGAATACTAGAGATGAAAGGGACATATTGGTAAGTGTTGTGAGATGGATACTTTGAACAGGTATGTACTTAACCCTCGGGTTGAAAACTCGATATATCAACAATGTGGTAAGATGATAAATGAAAATATGACATGAATGTCTTGATGATGATTATGCAAATGATATTTTATGTTTGATTATATGGTAATGTTACTTGCTATTTGCATGTGAACTTACTAAGCATTTATGCTTACTCCCTCCTTTTCATTCCTTATAGTTTTGACAAGTCAGCTCGGAAATCGGGAACGGTCGGAGGCTCGCTCACACTATCCGTATACCATCTTGGCATAATGGCTTGTATATCTTGAGTATGGTATGTATAGCATTATAATCATTTTGTATATATGGTCTTATGATATGGTTAGTGAGTGGTATGAAAATTCTTGGTAATTATTAGCCATTGGAATGGCTAATCATGATCATATTTGGTGTTATGTATGTCAAATTGCTAGCTAATCCATGGAAATCATGAAATAGGTAAAATTTACCATGAAATAGATTCAGACAGCAGTAGTGATGTGAATTTGAAAAATCACTAAAAATAGTAGAAATGGAATTAAATAATGAATAAGTTATGGAATCGAAGCTTGATGAGTCTATTTTCATATGAAATGAACAAAACAGGCATATAAATTATATTTTATGAGATATTTAAACTTTTGTGAAATAGGGCCAGAGTGATTTCTGGATCCCCTATTCTAACTTTAAAAATTCATAATAAATTTTAAAAAAATAATTAGAAGTTTTTATTTATATGTACAGATTCCTTATTAAGTCTAGTTTTAAGAGAAACAAACCTCATAGTCATTGAAATTTTTTATAGAGAGATATCTTATTCTTAATACACAGAGGTCAGAGTAGTCAAACCCTGATACAGGGGAGATTTTAACTAATAAACTGTACTATTTGGCTTAACCAAAAATTTTATAAAAAAATTATTAGATATAAATATGAGTCTAGTTTCATATAAAATTTACAGATCTTAATTTCGAGTTCCTTAACTCGAGATATGAATTTTTAAGCGATGTGTGCCTTGATTTTCAACTTGTCCAGAAAATTTTAAAATTAAATTGTTTGAGCTGTTTAAGTAATGAATTAAGTCTGTTAACACCTCGTGTTCGACTCCGGCGACGGTCTCGGGTAAGGGGTGTTACAATCTTAGCTCGCAAAACTTGTCAACAGGCTAAGGTAAGTGGAAACCATAATTAAGGAAAAATTACTGAATTGCCCCTAAGGACGAAAATGACCAAAATACCCCTAGGTGTTGAATGTAAGTTTTATGGATGTGACATGCATACATATGATGTTCTTCTTAGGTTGCATATGGGGTGGGAACTATGTAACGGAGGAAGTATATAAGGATCGCATGGTTGCTTGACAATCGTGGATCCACCGACGACTTTTAAAGCCCAATATGTAAATGAAAGTAGTTCCGCAACCGGGCTAACATTGGTGTGTGGGCTGGGTGGGTCGATATTCATATCCCCATTTGGTGTGACGGAGGACGGAGCTGATGTGTAGTGGACGGATAATTTGGATGGGATTGCATTGCATGTTTAATGTATGATGATTTTTGAATGCTTGTTTTCGTCGAGGGTTGTACACACTGAGTTTTTTGAAAACTCACCCCCTCTTTTATTTTATTTTCAGGTGATGCTCAATAGAAGGTTCGATGTTTGGAAGGACTCTGGGTGGCCCACTAGCAAGATAATTTGAACTTGTTTTTCTTTTTAAAGTTTATCAGTTTCTATGTTATTAAGTACTTTTCAAATTAGATTGTAATAGGGCTTCCACTTTATTATTATTCGGATTATTATTTTGATGTGATGTAATTATAAGAAGTTGAACATGGTTTTTTAAACTATGTATGACTTTTCTATGTTTCCGCAACTACATTTTAAAATGACATGTTTTCATAAAATCATATATTTTAAACAAGTGATTGAAAGGAGTTTTTTTTAAAAGATAGTTAATGTTTCTTTTATTTTAAGAAGGGTTTTCAATAAAAACATGGTTTTTGCTAAAACACTTTAATGTGATGCGCCAGATTCGGCCATAACGTCCAGGCTGAGTTTGGGTTGTTACAAGCATCCTTAAATGGATTGGGTTGTATACTTATGCAAGATGGCAAGGTGATAGCCAATGCTTCATAGCAGTTGAAGGCACACGAGAAGAACTATCCGACGCACGACTTAGAGCTTGCCACCATTGTTTTTGCCTTAAAGATTTGGAGGCATTATCTATATGGTGAGACTTGGCGTATATTCATAGACCACAAGAGTTTGAAGTATTTGATGACTCAAAAAGAATTGAATCTGAGACAGCGGAGATGGTTAGAATTAATTAAAGATTATGAGCTGATCATTGACTATCACCCGGGAAAGGCGAATGTGGTCGCCGATGCGTTAAGCAGAAAATCTTTGTTTGCACTGAGGGCCATTGACGCTCGATTGGTATTGCTTGATGATGGTTCAGTTTTGGCAGAGCTAGAGGCTAGGCCGACATTTTTGCAGGAAATTTGTGATGCTCAAACTAATGACAGCGACCTACAAGCTAAAAGAATTCAATGTGAGTCGGGCGTTAAATCAAATTTTTGGATTAGTCCTATTGAATGTTTAATGTTCAGAGATAGGGTTTGTGTACCCAAAGGTGATGAGCTTATTCAGAAAATCTTGCAAGAAGCACATGATAGCCATTTGTCTATTCATCCGAGTATCCTATTCAATTCTGTGATTTTGATATATGTGTGCGAGTAAAACCACGTCTAGTATGTTGGCATCGATATGTGATTACATGTAAGACCACGCCCGCGACGTTGGCATTGTACATTATGTGCGATTATCCAAGTATCCTATTCAATTCCAAATGGTTCAACGGGCAATGATAAGTTGTCATCAAATGTGTAATCGAGCTAAAGTGATCAGATATGTGATAGTTAATTTCCTATTTGAAATTAAGGTAAGTTAGCTATTTGGTATGTCATTCAAATTTTATATGATACAAGTGAGATGCAAGTGAATATATATGTGATTTTTGAAGTGAAAAATTAATTATGTTATTATCTACATGTGCATTCGGCCAATTTGAATTTGTGGTATAACTATATGTTTGATAAAAATAATTGCAAGTTTGAAATGGTATATGAACATAATAGCATATTTCGATTTTGTTGTAATGAATTATAATGCCATTGATTTGTTATTTGCTTATAACTTACTAAGCTGTGATAGCTTATTGTGTGTGTATGTTTGACTCTATTTTATAGATTTTGGAGTCAAGTTACAAGCTCAGGGATCGCCAGCGAAGTTGATCACACTATCGACTATTTTTTGTACTTTATAAGTTGAATTTCGAATCTATAGCATGTATAGGCTAGATTATATTTGGATATGTTGATTTTGGTATGTATATATATAAGCCATGCGAAAATGGCTTGTTTATTTTGTTAAGTTTGGTTTCAAGGTTTGATTAAATTATGGTTATGCTTGGTTGTGGTTTTGGTAATTTGGCTATGGTTTAAACATAGATAAATATATGTGAACTTTGTTGATATTCTTTGTTAAGGTTTTGTTATGTGAGTTGGTATTAAGGTGAATTGGGTTATGGGATATAGAGGAAGTGAAGTTAATATGATTATTAATATTGAGGTTTAGTAGGTTTGATTATGGATGAGTTTATTTTGGCAAAAAGGTTAAAGATTTATGTGTAATTGATGGATGTATGTTTGGCTATGATATTTGACTATCTATGTTCGGTTTATGATGGTTAGAATGTATATGTTTTAACTGTTATATGGAAGTCATATTAAATGATCGAATATATATATAAATTTGATTTAGTTGTGTATATGAAATTTTGGCATGATTTATAGCATATGAAATTGACATGTTTTGATTTGGTTAAATTATATGAGAAATTATTAATGTTAGTCAAGTGAGCAATGTATGAATTGATTATGTTGCAAGTGAAATTTGGTCATTTAGATATGATTATATGTATTTGTAAAATTTTGCTTTGTTAACCATAAGGTATAGTTCAACTTAGGCTAATATACGCATGTAGGAAAGTTATAAATGAATGTATTGTTGTAAGTTGAGTATATGAAAATGAATTATGATTAATGTTTATTTTAAGTGTTCAAATGCCATGTTATTTAGTTAATATGTTTGACTAATATGTTCGATTTGTATTGGTTATGTGTTTTGTACATGTAGACTTAACTTATGTTGATGAGTGATTGATTGCTAATTGAGTACAAAATTATTATAAAGAAGTCGATATAATATTGTGCATGATTTGTAATAAGTGACTGTGATGAACTATGCATATGTTGGTAATGCCTCGTAACTCCAATCCGACGACAGATATGGGTTAAGGGTGTTACACACCTAGGTAAATTACGCTCACAATGGTCTAGACCTTTCGAAGTTTTCAAAGTATTTCCTCATGGTGCAGTCACACTCAGAGTAACACCCCAAACCCGGCCTAGACGTTATGGTTGAATCTGGCGTGTTGCATCAAAGCATCATTAAAAAAATGAGTTGTCTTTAAAAGTTTATTTTTAAAATTAAAACCTTTTGTACGGGGTTAGCAAATCATCTAGTCACAAACTTTTGCCAAAATATTTGCCTTTGGAATATTAATTCAACTTAAATCGCAGAAGCATTTTGAAAACCGTGAATATTTTGAAAACCCAAGTTTTCCTAGACTAGCAGTTTAATATAAGAAATCAAAATCCCACCTAAAACTTAAACCCAATATGACCTTATTACAGAATTAAAACCTCATAATATAAAAATTTAAATAAAAAGTCTACGGCAGAGCATCAGCGGTCGTGTGGCCACCTCCGAGTCTCTTGTGGCTCCAAATCGCCTAAGGTTGGGGATTACCTGTACAGTTAGACAGAAGGTTGAGTTTGCAAAAACTCAGTATGTAATCACTTATAATACGAACAATCAGACATACATTATGCAGAAACAGACTAGGCCTGAGCCCATCACAGAAACAGTACTAGGTGGGCCTTAGCCTAATAACAGAATCAGGTGGGCCTAAGCCCAATACAGAATCATTATCAGATGCAGATATGTAGACAAATTCCCAACCGAGTCCAACCAACACACCACCCATACCTACCAACACCATATAGGGATAAAATCGACCCATCCAGCCAACACACCAAGCTTAGCACCGGTTGCGGCACTAAGTAAACAGAACGGCTCAGTGCCGTAGATAGGACAACTCAATGCCGTAGACAGAACGACTCAACGCTGTAGACAGAATGACTCAATGCCGTAGACAGAATGGCTAAAGGCTCTAAATATCGCAGCAACGCTGCCAGTTAACAAAACGGCTATAAGCCATAAGTATCACAGAAAGGCTGAAAGCCTTGTGCAGAACAGCTACAGGTTGTACACTTCCTCCATCAATAATAACCCAACCCCATGCAGTATGTCATGTCATAAATATTACGTGCATGCAAAGTCATACTCAGTACAATCATATACGTAAATCATAGGCACATCAGTCATACAGAACATAAGGGCATAATCGTTATTCTACCATGTAGGGGTATTACGGTCATTTTACACTACAGGGGTATTTTAGTGATTTTACAAACCAGGGTCTTAATGACCCAACAGAAGGTCCACCGTCGCCTCGAGCGACTTAAGTAACCTAACTAGACATAACAGTACAAATGGGCCTAAGGCCTATTACTCGACCCAAGTGGGCCCACACCCTCGTCTGGCCCATTTAGCCCAAATTTAGATACGGCTATGTTAGCCCAGTCCAATAATTATCACAAATTACAGATTTAATCCGTGTGGGGCCCACGAGCCCATTGGGCCCACACAGCCCATCTAAGCCCAACGTGGCCCAAAACAGCCTAAGTCATGTGCGCGACATGACAAGTCTATCTACGTCCCACTTAACAGTGAAGTTTACCCACAGGGGCCCACGGGCTCATTGGGCCCATACGGCCCATTCTGGCCCAGGCCTATGAGATCGTTCATGGTGGCCTTCCTTGACTTAAGCCCATGTTTCGTGGGCTCGGATCGCCCCACGTGCATTCGCACGCTCGTGAGGCCTCGAATGCCGGTATTTCGGCTTTTGCCGACTTCCAACAAAGAAGGGCATGAATATACACCTATTTATGAGAACGCGCCGAAGTCCACGATCACCAACCTTGGTTAAACAGGTATGAAATAATGCTCTATTTAAAGCAGCTTCTCGCCAATTCTCATGTTAGCTTCTCGATGTGGGATTACTTTCAACCATTAGGAAAATTCCTTATTTTTTTATGACCACTTCAACCACAGAGTTCTAGTCCAACTCCACCTCCTACACAGCTCAAACAGCAAAATAAATACTTCATTGTGCATCCCAAGATTTGAACCTCAAACTTCACAGTTACACAACACGCCACCTTGCCACTCTACCACAAGCTCCTTCTGTGTCATCATTTAGCCTCAATTAATTATAAAGTCTACAGGCCAAAGTCCAGGTTCTTTTGAAAGAAAAACCAAAATAAATTGCAAGAGCCAAGACTTGAACCCAGGCTCCTTTGCAACCTTAATGACCACTAGACCACATGCTTCCTTGTGACATATATTTAACACAATAATTTAAAAGGCCCTCATCCAAGCATCCAGGGTTTTATTCACTTAAAACCAAAATTTTTGCTAAAGCCCAAGTTTGAACCCAGGACTTTTCCAACACTCCCAAACACTCCTAATCACTTAACCACTGCAGCAGACAATCAATTTTGTCATTCACTTGCACAACTAAATTCTAATTCCTCTGATATGCGAGGCCCATTTCTTCTAGGCCCAAAATTCGGGGCATTACACTCAGAGATTTACATGATGGACACCAGTTCAAAGTGAATGGACAGCGATTGAAACACGATATTAGGAATATTAATCAAAAGCAGCCAGAGACCATTAAATTGGTTGAAAAATTTTAATTTTTATTAAATTTATCATTATGTGATTTTATTTTATTTTTTGATTTTGTTCAAGTTTGTTTTACTTTTTTCTTTTTTTACAGAATAATTAGGTACCATTGTTGACGCACTTGGGCTTTATTGTCAACAAAAAGAATCTGCTCAGAACATTGTCATTGCACCCAAGTTTGTGGGTGCAACTACTGATAATTTGGAGTGAGATGGGGCTAGACCGATAGAAGCTGCAGAGGAAGCAACAGATGATGCCAGGGAAAAGCTAGAACCTGAAGAGCGATCCGAAGACTGTGCGAAGCCCAAAGAAAAGAAGATAAAGTGCTCCAAAGACAAAAAATGCAAGAAGGAGGAGAAAAATAGGAGGAAGAAGAAACATCGTGCAACCACATCTATGGTTGAGGAAAACTGAGTTAGTTTATTTTCTTTTTTTTAGCTGTTGTGCTTATGCATTGCACGTAGCTATAATTTTTATTTTGTTAGTGCACATTATCATTGTATTTCTATTTTCATTACATTTTAATTTTAGTGCATTGAGGATAATGCAAACTTTAAGTTTGGGGGAATGCATATGGGGTTTAAAAATACACCTACATTTCAAAAATAAAATTGAGTTTAATGAAGCATGCAAGGTTTATTTGTGGTTAATACAAATGTGTTCGAAAATTTTTATTACATTCGATGCTTAATTCCTGAATCGTGTGAATTATCAATAAATGAGTTGGATAAATTTGACTGAATGTTGTATCTTCAATTCTTTAATGAATGATTTAGGTTGTATTAGTATTGGATGACTAGTAGCATTCCTTGAATCCTGAATGAATTTGCGTTTTACAACTGCTTATATATATAGTTATGAATAAGAGACACTCTAAAGTAGGTGTATTATGAAATGTTAAAGAGGGAACACTCCAATACAAGAGTTAGAAAAATGAATCTGGCCAAAGGATGTCGCTGCATAAGTGTGTGTCAGTGCAATTACGTACTCCCTGGAGGTTTGTTACACTCCATCGTTACTTCTCAAGAACAAGGGTATAGTAATCCAATGATATCCCCTATTCATAAAAAGAAAAAGAAAAAACAAAGACACATATATTTATGATCTTCATAGATACTTAGTATTATACAATAAATGTTGTATTGGTAGATAGCATTTAGGATTTGAAGCATGATGTTGATTTTAATGAAGTTTCAATCTTATTCATTCATACTTATGTATTGTCGACGCAATATTTTGTCATTTGAATGTGACTCATTCATTGGGATTTTAGGTGATTCAAGTTGCTAGAATGATCATTTGCCTTAGTGAATTCTTGTGTAGCCTTGCTAGTTTCTGTTTTACTTGAGGACAAGTAAAAACTCAAGTTTGGGGATGTGATAGTACTAGAAAGAACATATGTTTTCTACCTACTTATTGGTTAATTTTTCCCCATTTAGTTATCTTTAGAACATATTTTAGCATTGTCAATTCAGTAAATTGCATTTTATAACTCAGTGGATCTTAGCCTATTTATCCTTAATTTTGTCATGTTTTGGTACTAATATTGTTGCTTGAGTATTTCCAGATTGTACCCAGAACTGTCGCCGCACCTGACAGTTGTCCGAATAAGAATAAGAATGTGTGAGCTATCCAGTCTGGTACAACCAACTTGTACATATAGAAGCAACATGATTCTGATGAAAGGACACCTGTGCTATTTGGATAAATATTAATATTCACGTGAAAATGAAAAAAAGGAGAGGCTTTTTAGGGGGTCTTATCTTCTTCAACCTATCTTTTGAAGCTTTTTGGCTATGGTGGTTTAAGTCACCTACGGGTGAACCGATGTGAAAAGGACACAGGTCAGCTCCTAACGAAGAGCCCTGAGTGTGACACAAGAGGGAATAGAGAGATTCAAGTCGAGATTGTCTAGGAATAGTATTCTCCACTTGTTTCTTTTATATTTCTTTTCTGAACGATGGTGATTACTTTTTATTTCATGTTTGAACAGAAGTACACATGATTTATAGGTTAAGTGTTATTTTATTCAATCTTGCTTCTACTATTTAATCTTTATGTTTGAATGTTTTTAGCATGGAAGTGTTATTGTGGTCACTGACACTGGAAAGTGCAGCGATAGTTCAAGCTAACAAGCATGACAATGAAAGTTGCTTGAGGATTAGAGGAATTTAATCCACTTGTTCTTAATAGTGTTCCATTGCCATCATCGGAAGGTGTGGTTAATGTGCATGTTTAAGTCTTAGATTAAATATAGAAGTTAAGCTTGGTAAGATATTCATTGAAATTTAATGCATTGACAATCACCTATCTTTTTATACCTTGTGAGCACTTAGTATTTTGTTGAATATTCACGTTAGGGATCCCATTTTATGATTATCACACTTTATCTTATAGTTTTCAAGTTATTGCTTCGACAATTACTCTCACAATTTATCTCATTTCTATTTATTTATTGCATTGACATTGATAGATAAAAGACAACCATCCTTGTGGGATTGATATCCGACAGACTCATATCTTTCTACTATACTTGCATCGACAGTGTACGCTTGCACATTATTGCTGTGATGTTAAACTACCAATCAGTTACTTAATTAGAGGATCTTGAGTGTATAACCATCAACTTAACACCTATCACATCATGCACTACAAATGAGTCATCGTGGGACAATCTCATTGAGCAACATGCTTTGGCTTTTGTCCTCTTTTTAAGATAGAATTTCTTGACTTATCACATGATAATGCCTACCATAAGGATCGATCCAATTATCATTTGATCACAAGAGAATTCTTCTTACATTCAGGAAATCTCCTCACTGAAATCCACATAGTAATCCTACCATGGGGTAGTGTACTTACCATGCTATCACAAGAGACCATTGATTGAGGTCATAGGTCTTATTTAGGGACCTTCTATCACTCAATTTTTAAAAACATGCAAGGTTTTTAATTTTCAGTTTCAATCATGTATGATCAATATATGCATGACAAGTACATGTGACATTTTTTCCTAAACTATATGGCTTGCTTAGTGAAATCCACATAGCAATCCTACCATGGGGTA
This sequence comes from Gossypium anomalum, assembly GCA_025698475.1. NCBI lineage: Eukaryota > Viridiplantae > Streptophyta > Magnoliopsida > Malvales > Malvaceae > Gossypium > Gossypium anomalum. Next base: position 52,127,906 of record CM046963.1, read on the forward strand.
GTGCACTTACCATACCATCACAGGAGACCATTGATAGAGGTCGTAGATCTTATTTAGGGACCTTCTCTCACTCAATTTTTAAAAACATGCAAGGTTTTTAATTTTCAGTTTCAATGATGTATGATCAATATATGCATGACAAGTACATGTGACAATTTTTCCTAAACTATATGGCCTGCTTATCTCATGTATGCATTACATGCTATTGAAATTTTATAATACCACAATCAATTATTCACAAAAGTCAATCAAACAATTTTGATTCTCCATAATTTTTCTTTTAAGGGAAAATCAAAGAGGTGAATGTGAACCATGCACCAGGTAAGTTCCCGGGATAGGGAGGTGTGTAATGCCCCAAGCCCGGCCCAGACGTTATGGCCGAATCTGGTGTGTCACATTGAAGTGTTTTAGCGAAAATCTTTTTTACATTGAAAACCCTTCCTTAAAAAGAAACATCTCAGTTACTTTGTAAAATCTCTTTTCAGTTGCGAAAGCTTTGTTTAAATTATTTGATTTAAGAAAACTTATCATTTAAAAATTTAGTTGCGGAAATGTAGTATATAAAAAAATATGGTTTAGAAAATCCATGTTCTACTTTTCATTATTACAACGCATAAAATTAATAATCCAAATAATAACAAAAAGGGAGGCCTCATTACAATCCAGGCTAAATTACTTAATAAACTAATAACTTATATACTTTTAAATCAAATACAAGTTGTCCTGCTAGCTGGCCACCCAAAGTCCCTCCAAACATCGAACCTTCCACTGAGCATCTCCTGAGGAAAATAAAAGAGGGGGTGAGTTTACGAAAACTCAGTGTGTACAACCCTCGACGACAAACAAGCATTCATCAATCATCATACAACATACATGCAATGCAATGCAGTGCAACCCATGCCAATAATCCAACCGGTACACTTCTGCTCCGTCCCCTGTTACACATCCTGTGGAGATATAAATATTGACCCACCCGACTAATGCACATCAATGGTAGCCCGCTTGCGGAACTACCTTCATTGCAGCAAGCTGCCAATCATATATTGGGCTTAAAAGCTGTCGGTGGATCCACGGTTGTCAAGCAACCATGCGACCCTCATATACTTCCTCCGTTCCATAATTCCCAACCCATATGCAACCTAAACAGGATATCATATGAATGCATATGAATGTAGCAAGTATACATGTAACATCCATAAATCTTACATTCCACACATAAGGGTATTTTAGTCATTTTCGCCTTTAGTGGCATTTCGGTAATTTTTCTTTATTACGAGTTTTCACTTACCTTGGCCCGTTAACAAATCCCGTGAGCTAAGATGAACGAATACTATGCACTAGGTAGGATTCCAGAGAAGAGGAGGTGAGTCATTAAGACCGCTTAAGTACCAAGCTCTCTTTAGATCCAATCCTAGACATGCATATACCCATTACCACACCGTAACACTATGACTTGTCCATGGTCTCAATAAATTAATTAATTTTTATGAAGTCATCATATACTAGCCCTAAAACCTCTTATGAAGCCCAAACAAATCCACATACATGTATATGGCCCACTACGCCCAATCTCTATCATATGGCCATTAGGCCCAATCACACTTATGTGGCCCATTAGGCCCAAATCACATTTACAATCATGCTCACATACAATTTTCCATCACATAGCATCAATTATCAACATTTTCCTATTATGGGCCCAATAGCCCATCTAGCCCATTCTGGCCCGGTTGGCCAATTTACAGCCCAAGTCCATGGAATCGCCTATGGGGCCTCAGACAGCCTATCAGTTTCCCCCTTACGAGTGTTCACGCACTCACAAGACTACTGTAGCCAAACTTTCAGCTTTTCAGCATTTCGGCTTTTGCCGATCTACTTGTATGTGCAGTGTATGTACACACTTGGTAATAAAGCGTGCTGCGATTTCCTTAGCCTCGAACCTACAATCGATATCACCCTTCAATTAATCACATGCTTAATACATATATTTACCAAAATCGAAACCTCACCCTTCACCTTACCTTGCGCGACAAGTTATAACAGTCCTTTCTTTAATCACTAACCACGATCAACTCCTAGATCTGCACCAATCTTAATTATTAAAACCAGAATAACAGGTGACTTGTATCCAACACAAGTCCCCCTTCCCTTAACTATGACCATTCGGCCAACTAGGATCAAGAACACTTACCAAAGTCTCTCACCTGAGGAGCAAATCGGCAGGGATCCAAAGGACTGGAATTTGATACTAATCCTACCAAAACCGATTAGAAGAAGTGAGGAATAGAGTATTTGATACTTAGCAAAACCGATTGGAAGAACCAAAACACTTACACTAGGACTGATCGACTAGAAAGAGTAGTGGCAACACCAAGGTATTCGGCCAAAGAGGTGTTCGGTCCTTGCAATTTGTATGGAAAAAAGGGGTTATTCGGCACCAAGGGAAAAGAGAGGATGAAGTCGGCTAGACTAAAAGTGAATCAAAGAGAATTGTGTAACGGAAGAAGGGAAAATCGGGACAAAGAGAAGGAAAGAAGATCAAGGGTTTTCGGCTTTTAGATCTTGAAGAGAAAAAAGGGTTTCTGGCAACCAGGTGAAGGAGAATTCGGCATTAACCTAGCAACCACACATTCGGCACCTATATATAGCCTCTATAGCTGATTTTCTTATGCCTAAATTCCCATTTCAGCTCCACCACTTCTTCACTCCTCATCTCCTAGTTTTTCTCCCTGATAACTCCTTAATCCCCTCCTCAAATTTCTCCTCTTATCACTCCCTACAAAGTTCATACCAACACCACCTCTGTCCATCTCTTAAGCAAAAATAAATCCCTCTTTTGAGCAAGGAGGGATTCGAACCCCAGACCTCTGACACTAGCAACACGCCACTTATCCACTGGCCCAGCAAGCTCTTTTCTGTCCATTTCTTCCTTCATTTATTCAAAAGCCCACCTACTTGCCATCAGGGTTCTTTTAATAATTAAACTATAATTTCCTTCACTTCTTAGTTCTAACTCCAAAACTAATCGAGACCTACTATCACATAATTAACACTTAATCGGGAATACTCAGCACACATTTTTTTATCAGAATCGAAAAAAAAGACAACTCGAGATTTTGGAATTTTTGGGGCATTACAAGGTGAGTTGTATTTGACCACTTAAAAACTAAGCCTTTCCTTTCCAGATCAAATCCTAGACATGCACCTTCTCATTGCCACACTTCTCATAGTAATCAAATAACCTAAAGAAGTGAATGAAATAATACAACACGTGTATTTTCTCATTAACACACATCTTATCTTTAATAAATCAACTGTGGATCATCTCAGACATATATATCAAAATTATATCATAAATAATTATTAAAAAATTACATAAGAGATGGGTAATAAAATAATATTCCCAGCCAAGGTTTCCAAGGTTTTCATTACAAGACATTTCTTGTGTCTTCGACCGCCATCGCTCTATCTTCTCCTCATATTGGAAAAATTACATTTATATCCTATGTCCATTTTCATCTCACAAGAATTCTAAAGATAAAAAATAATCCTACGTGGACATGATAGTCCACAGTATATTTCCTAAGAACCACAGCCTTGACAAAAATAATAATTATATAACAAATATATATAATATTGCATTCATTCACATACATTCCCCTAAACAAGCGAATAATTATAAGAATGTCACATCTTATCAAATATTAATCATACAAGATGAAGAGAAAGATTCAGTCTCGGTTTACACCATAAACATAGCACAACCTGGCTCTTTATACTAATGGTTGAAAAAATCTCGATTTGAAAACGGTTCTCATGCATAGTAGAAAATAAAAAATCTTGATGATATTTATAGCAATAAACCATAACCAAATTCGTTCCCGTGTTTTTGAATTAGTGGACACTCGTTGTTCCTGACTTTCAACCAAACGATCTTCTCCACTATTCTCGTACCACGAAGTACTTCGAGTGTGGCTCGAACAATTGAATTGAAACACAAAACTAGAAAAAATTCCTCTTCTTTTGGGGTGAAAACAAAAATTCTCTCTTCTTAATAGAAACTAGTAGAATCAGGAAAAATATATGTAATAGTTGAGAATAAACTCTTACTATTTTTCGACAGAATAACAATTTCTCAAAGTTGGCTAAATGGCTCTACCGATGTCATCTATTTATAGGAAGAGAAGGTAGAACCCTTGTAGAGTTGTAGAAGTTTATTTCCACTAGAAAAATAATATTCTAGTTTGTATAGTATATAGGGGGTGGCAACCCTAGTTAATCGTACTATGGTTTTGTCGTCTCACCTCCTTACATGACGGGTTTTGGGCCTCTCACATATCAGGTCCCATTACAAGTACTTCTTGGACATTTTTACGAAGTACTCTGTAATATGATCCAACCTGATTCAGTTTTTCTATTTCCTAAAATAAACTTTAATATCTACATATTAAATAATTTTCTCACCCCAATTTTACCCTAGTAAATTTGATAATTTTAACTCGATAAAATTCTAACGAATTTACCCGCAATAAAATTTCGAGAAAATTCGTTCAATATGTCACAACTCAACATATTCACTATGACCAAATGATTTATTTTCATTCGTGAGCTTCAAAATAGTCCAAAAACATAAACTCATTCTTCATCATTTTTAAGTAAGTTAATACAAGATTGCAAGTTTCCAATTTCATTTTCATTTCCATGTCCATATTTGGAAACTCACTGTCATAGCGTTTGCCTACATAAGAGTTTGGGGGCCTAGTAAGCAAAGCTAAACACGGAGGGCCTAAATTAACATAGATTCACCACTAACCAATTAGCGCTAGGTGCGTTAGCCACATATCGTCTAAAAGTCTAGACTTAATACTATAGAAAATTCCTAAAAGTCTAGACTCAATCTCATCCCCATATTTTGGGTTCGGGAGTATGGTTACGTGCGGGGAAGGTTATAACACCCCCACAATGCCTATTCGAGGGTAGTCTTATGGGGTCTTAGGAGCTAGGTATTTTTCCATTTATGCATATTTGTAACACTCCTAACCTGTATCCGTCACTGGAATAAGGTTAAGGAGCATTACTGGAGTTTACAATTCAAACGGATAGAAATTTCAAACATTTCATATCATAGCAATAAACATATTAAAACCAAGTCAAATAATACATACTGTCCCTTATACGAGCCCTCGAGGCCCTAAATATGTGTTAGAAATAAGTCAGGACTAAATCAGAAACTTAGAGAATTTTTCAAAAAATAATGAAAATTTTCAACACTACAGGCGTCACACGGTCGTGTGGCAAAGCCGTGTGACTCACACGGCCAAGAGACACGCTCGTGTCTCAGGCCATGTCCCAGCCCATGTCTGTGTTTGTGTAACTCATTGACTTGGGTCACACGACCAAGCCATATGCCCGTGTTCCAGGCTGTGTACCCTTTGAAATAACCTTACACACCCGTATGCCAGGCCATGTAACAACCTGCCTTGCAACCGTTTCAAAGCTATAAGGGACACATGGCCGTGTCGCCTGGCCATGTGTCACACACGGCTGGGACACGCTCGTGTCTCTGCCTATATGGACGAAAATATGCCATTTTACAAGCCATTTTTCTCACCCATCAAGCATATACCTACAACCACAAATGTACATATATTCAAGCCATAACAAAGCACCAAAATCATGCATATTCCAACTTCATTCCTATGGTATAATCACATATAACCAATAGGCTCTTAGACACCTCCAATGCCAATATATAAACATGCCTAACCATGTATTCAATTTGGCCAAATCCATTAACTTCTAACCAAGTTTGAATTAAAACATACCATTGAATTTAATTACCCAAAACATACCAAATGGTACTAACCATGCCATTCAACTATTGGCAGCAAATCATCGTATAAGTCATACATACTAAAGTACCAATTCACCGTAATTTCATCATATCAGAAAACACATTTAACTATCATTTGACCTTTCACTATTCAAACACAAAACAAGCTACATATCAACCATGTCAAGACTACTTATATACATACCAAAATATGCGAAAACACAAGCCAAATCAAATGGCCATATTCACAACAAAACACATGGCCAACAGTAGCCAAAATACCTATACATGCCATTATAACCAAAATTAAACAACCGAATTACCAAAAGAGCCGATGGATAGTGTGATATAGCTCTGACAAGCTTTCAACTCAAACAAGCTTCCGATTCATTATAAAACACAGAAAATAACATAAGGTAAGCATTTAAGCTTAGTAAGCTCACATAAAATAGAATAAAACTTAACATTTAGACACATAATAGGTAAGTAAACATATCATATCCTAACATAACTTGGTTAAATGCCTAAGCACATATACATCAACCATGTTAGCCATGTAAATACATATATAAACCAATAATTATGGATGAGCACATCAAATGATTAATTTCATATACATGTATCATCAAATTCCATTTTACATATAACATGTAACAACATTTCCATGTAATTCATATGTATGCCTATAATAGTCTGTATCGAAATCTTACCAATTTGTATCAGAATATTGCCCATTGAACCATTTAGAATATCATTGGATACCTAGAATAGCTCACACATAGTGTGCTAAGGATAGCTCACACATAGTGTGCTAACTCATATAACTGTAATCTATCAAATCCTGTACATGTATGCTCATACGAGTTGTAAATTAGTATGCTCACTCAAACTGTAGATCGGTATGCTCTTACGAGCTATGGGTCGAAACATAACTGCTGCTCACACGAGCTATGGAGTATTCACAACACATGCAGGACCTCAGCCATTGGTAGGACATTCAGGACTAGTACCCAAATCATGTAAACGCTAATGACATGTCATTTGTATCCTACAAATTCCTAAGGATCAAACGGGGCTCGGTAGTCGTACGTAGTTGGATATGCAACTGTGTATACATGTAGAAAATTTACAATTCATGTATATTTCAAAATAAAGCATATAATCACAATTTAATCACACAAACTTACCTTGACGAGTATACGTAGATACTGAGGCAATTAATCCGAGACTTTCTCTTTACCCCGATCTGACCCTGTACGAGGTCTAACTTAATCTATATGGATAAATTTAACTCAATTTTATATATATCTCATTCAATTAGCCCAAAATCATATTTTGGCAAAATTATCATTTTGCCCATATACTTTTAATCCTTTGCAATTTAGTCCCTAGCTCATAAAAATAGAAAATTATGCAATTCCACCACAACCCACTATGGCCGAATATCAACTAGGTCCCTAGCATGCCCTATATTTCATTTATTTCACAATTTCACCATGTCTAATTTTCTATTTTTCAATTTAGTCCCTATTTGACAATTTCACCAAAAATCCCTTTACAAAAGTTGTTATCTAACAATAACCATCCATTTTCTATCATCAAATTTCAAAACTCATGTACATGCATCAATGGAAAAACCCTAATAGTTTAACAGTTTCAAAAATTAGTCCCCAACTAGCTAGATTAAGCTACAACGATCCCGAAAAAATAGAAATCATCAAAAATGGAACAAAAATGCATACCTAATTGAGCAAACAAGGATGACCGAATGTTAAGCTCCCATGGTTCTTTTTCTCTTTTAAAGTTTCAGTTGAGCAAAGCTTAAAGATGATAGCTTTAACTTTTTTATTTAATATAAACATTATTTACTAATTACTTAATTAACCTTTAAAATCATTACTAATTGCACAATTGTCAAGCCATTAAAATCCACTATCAACTCTAATGGATATAAGGACTTTCACTTTAAAGTTCTACAACTATTTAATACCTTTAGCGATTAGAACTCAACTTTTGCACTTTACGCGATTTAGTCCTTTTATCAAATTGAGCATGTAAATGGTAAAATTTCTTAACAAATTTTTTATATGGTGTAGGCAATAAAATAATCATAAAATAAATTTTTTGAATTTGAATTTGTGGTCCCAAAACCACTGTTCTGATTTCATTGAAAACGGGTTGTTACAACTCTCCCCCTTTAGGGGTTTTCGTCCCCAAAAACCTTACCAGAAAAGAGGTTCGAATATTGCTTTCTCATAGCTTCCTTGGGTTCCTAGGTGGCTTCTTCTATTCTGTGTAGTTCCCAGAGAACTTTTACTAAAGCTATGTGTAACACCCTAAACCCGGCCTAGATGTTATGGCCAAATTTAAGATGTCACATTGAAGTGTGTTTTGAAAAGCATCGTTCTGTTCGAAAAGTCCGTACTACATTAAAACCCACGTAGTGATCTTTTACAAAACTTTTATGTATCTTGTTTGTTAATAAAAACTCAAGTAGGCTTAATCATTTTAGGTTGTTATTACCTTTAAAGACATTGTTTGTTGCGGAAGCTTTTGAAAGATATTGTAATGGCGTGGTGTTTTGAAAACATTTATCTTTTTGAAAATTTGCGTCCTACTACTAGCAAATATAAGTCAAAGTAAGTAAACCCCAAATTAAAGTAAAATTTTAAAGAGGCCTTATTACATAGCGAATACCCAAATTAAATAACTTAAAGGTTAAAAGTTTAAAACAGTAGCAAAAGTAGTGTGTGGCCTCCATCGAGTCCTTCATAGTACTGACCCACCTAGGGATTACCTACATAGGAGAGCAGAAGGGTGAGTTTATGAAAAACTCAGTGTGTATTTCCTTTTTCAATAATCAGTCAAACCGTAGGCAAATACAGTTTGGGCCTAAGCCCGTTTCAGTGATAGTTCAATATCAGTGTGGGCCTTAGCCCATTACAATAACAGTATCAAAAATGCAAACAGAATTCCTACCCATTCATCCTCTACACTCCACTCCATCCAGCCCTACACTCCATGTGGGGATAAAATCAACCCACCCATCCCTACACTCCAAATATAGCACTGATTGTGGCACTAAACAATATTTGCAGTAGAGCTGCCAGTACAGTACACTTCCTCCAAATATATCAAATCCACCCCTATGCAACATGTAATGTCATAATATTATACGTGTATGCAAAATGTCATGCTCGGATATAGTTAAACATATCATAGGGGTACATTAGTCATTTTACCTCTTAGGGTATAACAGTCATTTCATCAGTATGGGGTCTAAGTGTACTTACCGACCCAATATTAGGTTCACAGTCATCTCGGGTGACCCGTTCAACCTTAACGGTCAAACAGTAAAAATGGGCCCAAAGCTCATAACACGGCCCATGTAGGCCCACACGCCCATGTGGCCCATTAAGCTAAAAAATGGCCTTGGCCGTGCAAACTTCACTGCCTAGCCCAATAATCTCCACACATCCGTGTGGTTTAATCGTGTGGACCCACGAGCCCGTGGGGCCCACACAGCCTATTTCAGCCCAACGTGGCCCAAGACGGCCTAAGCCCATGAAATCGCTCATGGTGGCCTCTACTGTCAAACGCCCACGCTTTATGTGTTCGGTTCACCACACCAGCGAGCGCACGCTCATATAGCGTCTATGAACATGTTTTTCGGCTTTTGTCGTTTAACAGTTACTGCAGTGTGATTATGCACCTGATGCAAAAAGTGCTTAAATCTCCACGGATGCCAAACCTAGATTCAATTATGACCCAACATCAGTCCTTTAATCATTAAAGTTAATACCCTCTTAATGGCACCTAATCATCAAAATGGTAATTGTTACCTACCTTGAATAAGCAAGAATGGTTTATTTCACTTAGACACCTGATCGAATGATTTATCTCACTTAAACCCCTGATCGAAGTTGCCTTCCAAAACCTTGGCAAAATCTGCATTGCATTCCAATCTAGTTAACTATAACCATGAACGTAAATGACTAGAACCAATTGAACAACGACTTACCACCACATAGAAGTAATTGGCCAGCAAAGGTACAGTCTAAAATCGAGACACGAGATGAAACAGTCACACCCTTACATAAATGGAAGATAAAAGATGGTGTTAGAGAGGAAGCTTATTTCGATAGAGAGAAAGAGGAAAAAGAATATCTGTGAACCCTAACATAGATGGTGGCAACAGCAAAATTTGGCTATAAGCCAAGGATTCAACAACCCAAACAAAAAATTAGTTACCTTTATCAAGTGCAGAGAGATTCGGTTTCAAAAGAAGAGAACAATTGGCTAGCAATGAGAAAACTGAATGAGTAGAGAGGGAGAGGAGGCAAGGTGTAATTGGCCAAAGCACAAAAAGGGAAAGCAACAATTGAGAGAAGGAAGAAGAGCAGAGAAGGGATCAAAAGGTATTCGGTCAAACAAATCACATAAGGGAGGGAGAAGGTAGAGAAGTTCGGTCAAGAAAAAAATCGAGAGAAGAAACTTTGTCAAACCCTGAAGACTCAATGCTACTATCAGCCCCAAGAAAAGTAATACCAAAAGAACCCGATGAAAGGAAAACAATACAACACAAGAGATAGAATTCGGCATTCAAGGGAAAAAAATGAAAAGAATGACCAAACCTATAGTTATTGCTCAAAAGCCGAAAATTACAAGAAGTGAGAGTCCCCCCCATTCGGCACACCCTCTACAACTCCCTTCAAAACTCCTAATTTCCCTCTCCAAATCACTCCTAAGATCACTCAACCATATCCCCCCCTCATCCAAATCCCTACCAGCCAAAATTCCCTCGAACCAATCCCTAGAATTTGACCACAACTACTCACCCTCCAACACCCTAATTTTAGTCCAACTACAACACTTCCCCAACGTTAGTAGCAAAGCAAAACAAAATATTCCTTTGCATTGCCAGGCCTCGAACCTTGGATCCCTTAGAACACTCCACACACCTTCATCCCCTAGATGAGTAGACTTTTTATGACACAAAACACCTACCTTTATTTAAGAAGCCTACTAACTAGAGACAGGATTAATTCAAGAAAAACAAAATTTTGTACAGGCCAAGGCTTGAACTCAGGACTTCTCCAACACTTCTCAGGACACTCAACCACTAAAGCAGACATGTATTTATGCAACACAACTTACAAAAATAATTGCTTTGATTTTTTGGGCATTATACTATGTTCTTGTTTCTTAATTCTTTCACCTCTCGTGCCAAAATTCTAATCGGTTCCTCACTGTACAACACATTTGGTTGAATCTCAACATCGGTTGGGGAGATAACATGTGAAGGGTCAGATCGGTATCATCGTAACATAGACATGTGAAAGATATTAAGAATATTTTCTCACTCTGACAATAAAGCTAATTGATACACAATAGGTCCAATTCTTTCAGTAATCTCATACGGCCTGATAAATCGCGGACTTAGCTTTCCTTTACGACTGAACCGAAGAACTTTCTTCCAGGGCGATACTTTCAAGAATACTCTTCCGCTAACTTTAAATTCTATGTCTTCATGTTTAATATCTGCATATGATTTTTGAGAATCTGAAGCATCTTTCAAACTATCTCGGATTACTTTTACTTTTTCTTTAGTCTCACGAATCAAATCAACCTCGTATATCTTTCTCTCATTAAGCTCAGTCTAGTATAATAGAGTTTGACCTTTATGACCATACAAAGCATCATACAGTGCCATCTTTATGCTCGATTGAAAAATGTTATTGTACATGAATTCAATCAACGGTAAATATTTCTCCCAGTTGCCTTCAAACTCTAAAACACGGCAACAAAGTATGTCTTCGAGAATTTGAATTACTCGCTCAGGCTGGCCATCGGTCTGAAGGTGAAATGTAGTGCTAAAATGCAACCGCATACCAAGATCTTCCTATAACTTTCTCCAAAATCGTGATGTAAACCACGGATCTCTATCTGAAATGATAGAAACTGGAACCCCGTGTAATCTGACAATCTCATAAACATATAATCCAGCTAATCTGTCAAGGTAGAAATCTGTACATGCCGGAATAAAATGTTTAGGCTTCATTAAACGGTCAAAGATAACCCAAATGACATCTTCCTTTCTCGGAGATAGGGGTAAACCTAATACGAGATCTATAGTAACTCGATCCCATTTCCACTCCGATATCATCACTGGCTGTAACAATCCAGAAGTTACCTAATGTTCAATTTTGACTTGCTGACATACTAAACATCTTGATACAAAGTCAGAAATCTCGTATTTCATTCCAGGCCACCAATACATCTTATTACTTCCCGGATGAATAGACAAGCTACCACTATGAGCTTCGTGCAAGACTCTCTGAATGAGCTCTGGATTCTTTAGCACACAAATTCTACCTCTAAACAATAAACAATCATCGGGTCCTATCTGAAATTCTGAATCAAAAGTCGACTCGCACTGTGCCCGTTTAGCTAACAACACATCATCACATTTTTGAGAGCTTCGTAGATGTGCTGTAAAAACATTGGTTTAGCTTTCAACTCGACTAGGATCGAACCATCGTCAAATAATGTCAGTAGCATGTTCATCGCTCGCAGAGCAAATAAAGATTTTTACTCAAAGCATCAACAACTACGTTTGTTTTTCCCAGATGATAATTAATGATCAACTCATAATCTTTTAACAATTTAAGCCATCTGCATTGTCTCAAATTTAAGTCTTTCAGCGACAATAAGTACTTCAAACTCTTATGATCGGTAAAAATATGACATTTTTTACCAAACAAATGATGTCGTAAAATTTTTAACGCAAACACAATAACTGTTAACTCTAGGTCATAAGTTGAATAGTTCTTTTTGTGTGACTTTAACTCTCTGGAAGCATAAGCTATTACTTTGTCTTCTTGCATCAAAACGTAGCCCAAACCATTTAAAGATACATCACTAAAAATTACAAATTCTTTACCCGATTCAGGCTAAACCAGAAGTGGTGCCTTAGTCAACAGTGCTTTCAACTGATTGAAACTTTCCTGACATTTTTTGAACCATTCAAATTTCACATCCTTCTGTAAGAGTCGTTTTATGGGTGTAGCTATCATCGAGAACCCTTTAATGAACCTTTGGGAATAACAAGCTAATCCAAGAAAACTTCTGACTTCGGATACGTTTCTTGGTGGTTTCCAGTCAATAATTGCTAAAATTTTTTCTTAGATCAACTCTGATACCTTCAGCCGATACTATATGTCCCAGAATTCTGACTTCTCTGAGCAAAATCTCACATTTACTAAATTTAGCAAAAAGTTATTTATCACGCAAGGTTTACAATACAATTCGCAAATGTTCAGCATGCTCGGACTTATCTCGTGAATATATCAAAATGTTGTCAATAAATACCACAAAAAATATGTCTAAATACGATTTGAATATTCTGTTCATCAAATCCATGAATACTGCAGGTGCATTAGTTAAACCAAACAGCATCACAAGAAATGTCCGTACCAAGTTCTGAATGTAGTTTTTGGCACATCCAAATCTTTAACTCGTAGCTGATAGTAACCAGAATGAAAATCAGTCTTCGAGAATACTGTCGCACCTTTCAACTGATCGAATAGATCATCAATTTGAGGCAGTGGATATTTATTCTTGATTGTAACCTTGTTAAGTTGACAGTAATCAAAACACAATCTCATCGATCCATCATTTTTTTAACGAACAGAACTATTGCACCCCAAGGTGAGAAACTGGGTCAAGCAAAACCCCTATCTGTCAACTCTTGCAGTTATGCTTTCAACTCTTTTAACTTTGTAAGAGCCATTCTTTAAGGTTTTATCGATATCGATGATGTCCCCAGTATAAGTTCAATAGCAAATTCAACCTCTCTAATTGGCGGTAATCCAAGTATTCCTCTGAAAACACATCAGAATGCTTGCAAGCCACTGGCACTGATTCAAGCTTTGATTCAGACACTTTAGTATCCAATACATAAGCAAGGTAAGCATTACAAACTTTTCTCACAAATTTCTGTGCTGACATAGCTGATATAACAACAGGTAACCTATTCGGACTATCTGATTCAATATCAAATGTCTCATCGTTCTAACATTTCAATACAATAAGTTTTCTTCTAAAGTTTACAACAGCGTGTGTAGAGTTAGCCAGTCCATGCCCAAAATCACGTTAAATTCATCAAACGATAACAACATCAAATCTTCCAGAAAACTATTACCCCAAGTCATCAAAGGAAAATTCTTGTAGACTTTATCAACTAGCACATACTGACCTAGGGGGTTCTATACTTTAACCACGAATTCAGTGGACTCAACAGGTAAATTCTTACTAGATACTAAATTCATGCAAACATATGAATGGGATGATCTTAGATCAATCAAAGCATTTACATTAGTATCAAAAATAGAGAAAGTACCGGTAATAACATCTGGAGCAGAAGCATCCTCTCGTGCGCAAATAGCATAAGCCCTAGCTGGTGCTCGTGCCTCGAATCTCACAGTAGAGTCTTTCATTACACCACAGCTACCACTCATATTTCTAGGATTATGAGGTGGTCTACCTCTCATAACAGTGTTTCTAGGCCTCGTAGTTTGAACTTTCTCTTTCTCAGATTTCTCTAGAGAATCTCTAAGATAGTGGTCTAAAGATCCACACTTGAAACACGCTCGATTCTTTAATTGACACTCACCATAATGTGGTCTTTTACAATGCTTGCACTTGGGCCAAACATCTCTGACACTACCCACACTTGCTACAGATGTAGCATGAGGTTTTGGACTCGAACGTCGGTTGCCTCTATCTCTACTGGAATACCCCATTGAAGTTGTAGAACAGTTGTGATGTTCTTTTAATCTATTTGATTTAAACTGATATTGCTTCCTAGTCGATCTCTTTCTCGAGTCTCTAGCTTCAAAATCGTCGTGTCTTTTCTCTTTACTCAGCCGCTCAGCTTTATGTGCTTGATTGACCAATAGAACATATTCTTTCAATTCAAGAATTCCAACTAATAGCTTTAGATCTTCATTTAAACATTATTCAAATCTTTTACACATAGTAGTCTTGGTCGGTATACATTCCCGGGCATATTTACTTAATCTAAAAAAATTTCACTTGTACTCTGTTACAGACATACGGCCCTGTTTGAGCTCGAGAAATTCCTTACGTTTCTAATCCTGAAACCTCTAACTAATGTATTTTTTTCGAAACTCAGTTTGAAAGAATTCCCAAGTAATCCGCTCTCTCGGCACAACAAAAATTAACTTATTCCACCACTGATAAGCTAAATCTTTCAACAAAGAAACTGCACAATTAACACATTCAGCCGGTGAATAGGATAGTTCGTCAAAAACCCTGATTGTGTTCTCTAACCATAATTTTGCTCTCACAGGATCATTTTCAGTAGTAGCTCTAAATTCTTCAGCCCTGTACTTTAAAATCTTATCAACAGGGCTTACTAACTCGTATAGGTTCCAAACCATGAGGAATAACGGGAACCGATTGAGGAGCAGGAGGGGTGGAGGTTGTTGAGCAGCGGGGTTCATCCGTACGAACTCAGTAAACCACTCATTCATTATCTAAAAGAAGGCTTTCTTAGCCACTCCTTTTCGACCCACAAATGCGGGCCTTCTACCACTAGATGCAACTCCGTGTGTAACAGCTCGTTTTCAGTGAAATCGGAACAATGATTTTGGGACCACAAATCCAAGTTAGAAAGAAAATTTATTTTAATATTATTGCATGGTCTGCATTATAATAAGAATGTTATATGAAAATTTTGATAAGAAAATTTTACCACTTACATGTTTAATTATAAAAAGGACCAAATTGCATAAAATGAAAAAGTTGAGTTCTAGTAGCTATAAGTATCAAATAGCTATGGAATTCAAAACCTGAGGTCTTTATATGGTAATTAGACCATTAAGAGAAGTTAGTAGATATTTATGATGATTCATCCATGGAAAATTAGAAAAAGAAAAAGACTAAATTGGAATTGGAAATAAATAAATATGATAATAGCCTAATATCATCTTATTTCATCATCTTCCCCAAATTACTTTTATGGAAACCCTAACTAAGAGAAAGAACTTCAAGCAAGCTTAATTGGGTAAGTAATCATGTCCCGTTTTTAGTAATTTTTACATTTTCAAGATCGTAAAAACCTAATCTATCTATTTTGGGAATCAATTTGCAAAGTTATTAAGGTATTAAAATTTTTCCATGGATGTATATGCTGAAATTTTGAAATTTGTGGTAGAAATTGAAAGGTTGTTGATAGATAAACAACTTTTGTAAAGTGGATTTTCATGAAATTGTGATTTAGGGAATAAATTGAAAAAATGTAAAATTCATGGAAAATTTCTGATTTTTGTGAAATATATGGGCTGTAAATGTTATATGTAAAAATCAGTTAGGCTTGGAATAAGGATTAAATTGCATAAATTTCATTTTTCGAGCTTAGGTACAAAATCGTCATTTATTGAAAGTATAGGGGCAAAATGGTACTTTTGCCTAAGATATTAATTGGATTGATTTGAATGTGAAATGTAATAAATTTTATATAGATCCGAAAAGACCAAATAAGGAGTTAGATCGAGGAAAAGAAAAAGTTTCGAATTAGTAGATTCTCATATACGAACAAGTATCAAGGTAAGTTTGTATAACTAAATTATGTATACTTTCATATTTGAATTGAATATTGTATGTGAATTATGAAATTTTTTTATGTACATGAAAGTAATTATATATCCAACATGCCCGAGAAATATTAAGGCTCGATTAAATAAATGAAATTCGGTGGATATAAGTTTCCTGATTGGGTGTGATCTAGCATATGTTGCAGACACACTATAGCTCAAAGGAGCGTCCTGTTATTAGCCCTCTCGAGCTTCCCATTATCTGGTTCTTGCGAGCTTCCCATTATAGCTCTTCGGAGCATCCCGATAGGTTGTGATCTTACATGTGTTGTGGACACACCTTAGCTCTTATAAGCTTCCTGATTATATGGCTCTTCGTGAGCTTCCCGATTTAAGGCTCTTTGTGAGCTTCCTGATAATGACTAGCTTTAACTTACTGATATATGGCTATCTGGAGCTTCCCATTAATGGCTTTTCGGAGCTACCTGTTATTGGCTCGCACGAGCATCCTTATTATGGCTCTCATGAGCTTCCCGTTAAACAGCCCGGATAAGCTTCCTGTTACATGGCTCACATGAGCTTCCCATTATATGGCTTGAGAGAGTGCTTCCTATTTAAGTGTTCTCATGAACACTCCTGAACATGAATTGACGGATTATAGATTTGTACACTTCATGTGTACTACCCGATATTCATCGATATTTCATAAGGTTTAATGGGTAAAGTTTCTGATATAAGATAACTTAAGGTCTGAATAAATTAATAATTGTATCTACCTAAAAATATATGGAAATGTTTATACACTGAGCTCATCTTTATTACTTGAAAAGTAGTTGGAATTCATGACTAACTTGCTTGATGAGTATATGTGTTTAGGTAAATGGAAAATTTGTTTTGGATGCATGTTATTTATATACTTATTTTAAATGAACATGAGTGGTAAGTTAATTTTCCATTATACAAACTTACTAAGTATTAAATGCTTACTCAGTTTATTTCCTCTGTTTTATAGTATTTGGATGCTTGTAAAGTTAGAGTGGGTCGGAGCAAGATCACACTATCCTTCAACTCAATTTGGTATAATTAGTAAAACTACTTTTGGTATAATGGCATGTATAGGCTAAGTTAAACTAAATGATGAAGTGTTTTGGTTGTAACTAGCCATTGGAATGGCTAGTGATATTATGGTTAATGTATATGTATGAGATTATACTATATTTGATATGTAAGTGTGGATGTAACACCCCTAACCCGTATCCGTCGTCGGAACAGGGTTTCAGAGCATTACCAACCTTCAAAACATTTTATAAATAAATCATGCAAGTTACTATTCAAATTCTGAAATCATTCGAAATGTCCCTTAAATGGACCCTCAAGGCCCAATACGAGCATTAGAATCAATTCGGGACTTAATCGGAACCTCTAAGAATTTTTTGTGACATTTCAAAAATTTTCCAAGTTACAGGGCTCCCACGCTCGTGCGGTCCAAGGGACACGCCCATGCTGCAGGTCGTGTTCGACCCCGTGTAACTCTTTGACTTGTGCACACAGCCATGCCAAACGCTCGTGTGCTAGGCCGTGTGGTTAATTATGTAACACCTCTTACACGTATCCAACGTCGGAATAGGGTTCGAGGCATTACCAGACTTACATCAAAACATTCATACAAAACTAGGCCATAAAATTTCATCCAAATTAAAACTTTTCATGCACATGCGTAACATCCCTACAAGGCCCAAAACATACATCGGGGGTGGTTCAGGACTAAACCGAGAACTTTGCAAACTTTTGGAAAACTTAGAAAATTTCATCATGAAACAGAGTCATATGCCCGTGTGGTTCGGGACACGCCTGTGTCCTCAGCCCATGTAACTCTTTGCTTATGATGACATCACAAAAAATTAAGGGCAGACGGCCAAGGCACACACCCGTGCCTCTAGGCCGTGTCCCTCACACAGCTGAGACACATGGCCATGTCACAGCTCGTGCGGCCAATTCAAAAATAAAGTACATGATGCAAGGGACACATGGCCTGTGTGGACAATTTTTAGGCTATTTTCCAAGCCAATTGTCACCCTCAATAACAAACTCACATGCTTACTTTTATTGACCATTAACATGGCACATTTGAACATTCAATCATCCACAAACAATACAAGATCATGGTAACCTCATATCATATTTTACAAACTTAAAACATCATGCTTAGTCAAGCTTAAATTTACTAATTCTCATACATCAAAGTTTATAATATTACTCCCATATCACACATTTAAGCCTTAGTTATCAACACATCATCTCATCTCAATTAAACCATCAAGCATTCACCACCAACAATATAACTCATTACATACACACGATCACAAGCCTCATCTCCATGACATAGGCACATGCATAATCATATAATCAACATAAGCCACCATTCATGGCTATACACAAATTGAACTATAACCATTATAGGCCAATACATTTGGCCACATTTGTAATGACATAATTACAAAAGATAAAGCCCCTATACATGCCAGAGACTTAAGTATTTGAATCTCCGGCGATCTCCAAACTGAGCTAGCTAAATAAACCTATAAGAGATGAAAAGGAAGGGGGAGTAAGCTATAAAGCTTAGTAAGTTCATATTAAAATAATAAGCAGTTTATTAATTTGCTTCTCAAGGTAATACAACCATATTTTCATTTTTACTTATGTTCAGGTCAAGTTGTTTTCTCGAGTCATAGTTACTAATTTATTTACATCTGGAGCTACAGAACTCCAAATTAAGTTTCACTAATTTTCCTTTAAACTAAACTCACATATTCTTACTATAAAATTTTCAGAATTTTCGATTTAGCCAATAAGTACATTTTATTCTTTGAAAACACCCCTATTTCGCTGCCTAACAGCTTTGACCTTTCTTCACTAAAAATTAATTATATCATAGTACGGTACTCGAATAATGTTCTCGTCTAGTTTTATTGAAAATAGACTCATTAAAAATTATATTAATATAAATTATAACCCATAACTAGTTTTGTACAATTTTAAATTATTTTCTCAAATCAGATCAGGGGATTTCAAAATCATTCTGACTCAATCTCACACAACTTCAAATATCTCATAATATGAAATTCTTTTACTTACACAGTTTCTTTTAAAAGAAACTAAACTCAATAAGCTTCAATTCCATATTTTATTCAATCTCTAACTCACTTTATACTATTTTTGGTGTATTTTCAAAGTTGGACTGCTGCTACTGTCCAAAACAGTTTTAGTAAGAAAATGATAATAACTAAATTTACCACACCTTCCTTTCTTTCAATTAGAAATCCATACATTTACAAACATATATCATTATTCACCAAATTAACACAACATCATTTCACAATGCTCATGGACTTACCATTCATGGATTTCATATTAAGTTGAGTTTCTGTACATACCTGTACCGATCCTTACCATTTCATCCATATACATAATGTCGTTGCATCTTCGATGTCTCGCACACTATGTACCATACTCAATACCTCACATGCTAAGTGCTATTCTGGATGTTTCGTACACTAAGTGCCATCCTCGATACATTGCACACAAAGTGCCATTTATATATATATATATATATATATATATATATATATATATATATCCAAGCTATCTCAAATTGCAAACCAAGTGCCACTTTTAGCCGAGCCGAAGCTATTTCGAACCGCACACTAAGTGCCATTTTAGCCGATAAGTCGTTAATCATAATAATAATCACGTATTGACAATTTATACAATATCAAGCATTAAAAGTATAAATTTAACAATGCTTAATACATACGAACTTACCTCGATCGTCAAAACTTTGAAATGGATCGACTAGTCTAAAACTCTGTTTTTCCCTCAATATAGACTCGTACGAGGCTTAACTTGATCTAATCAATCAAATTCAGCTATTTCAATTCATATTCTATTCATTTAAACTCAATTTCATATTTTGGTAAAATTACTATTTTACCCCAACACTTTTGACCTTTTTACAAATTAGACCCTAAGCTCGTAAAATGCAAATTTAGTCAATTTCATCATAGCCCAAGCTATCCGAATTTCATACATGCTCATATCAGCCCATATTTTTCATTTATTCACACTTTTACCACACAATTTATTATATTTCACAATTTAGTCCAAAATTGTCATTTTTGCTAAAATTCTCTTATCAAAACTCAATAATCTACCATCAAAGATTTATTTTCTATCATTAAACATCAAGATACTAAAATATTCAACAATGGCATCATCCAAATACTTTAACAATTTTGAAAGCGGAGGTACGGGCTAGCTAGAACGCAAAGCTACGATCTCAAAAACGTAAAAATTATTAAAAACCGAGACGAAATAGACTTACATGCATGAACAACCATGGCCTAACCTTCAAAGCTTTGAGAACATTATTTTCTTTCTCACATTCGACTATTGATGAAGATGATAGCATGTAATTTGGCTTTTGTTTTATTTTATTTTATTATAATTACGAAATACCATATTTAACCTTAATATACATTAATAATTTCCATTATACCAAGCCATGGAATTCCACTATCAACAATTATGAAATAATTACCACTTAAGGACTCCCACTATTTAATTCCATAGTCATTTAATATCTTTAACTTATAGAACACAACTTTTACGCTTTGCGCGATTTAGTGCTTTTTGCTTAATTAACTATCAAAACGATAAAAATTTTCAACGAAACTTTAATACCATCTTATTGCCACTCTGTAAATATTTATAAAAATATTTATGACTCGGTTTATAGAAACGAGGTCTCGATACCTCATTTTCTAAACCCACTTGACTTTAGGGTCATACCACTTGAACTTAATAAATCGATTATAAAACAAAAATCACAATATGAAAAACCTTTTTTAAACTCATAATTAACGCGTAAATATTAAATATAATATTTACAAACCTACTCGTTGGATTTGGTGGCCCCGAAACCACTGTTACGATTAACCCTAAAAACGAGTCGTTACAACTCTCCCCCCTTTAGGAATTTTCGTCCCTGAAAATCTTACCAGAAGAAGTTGCTTCCAAATCTTATGAATCACTTTCACTATTTTCTCAAGGTCACAAATCGATTTCAGCCTCGCATATCTTTTTCCCATAGCCTTTGAATTTTAACACACAGTGCCGGAGTATATTGTCAAAATTTTGAATTACTCACTCAGAACACATAGCTCAGTTGATCTATCAAATAGGAACTCTGTATATACTAAAACAATCAAGCGGATTTTTTTTTCCATCATCAAATAAGACCAATCGAGTAACCATTCTCACAAAAATAAGTAAAGATCTTTCCATTCAGCATCTGTAATTATATCTACTTTCTCTATATTCTCTTAATGAAACATATTCCAATCAGTTCACTAGTACATTACTGAAAATCATAACTTCTTTACTTAATCTAGACCGAACTCAGCACTAAAGCTTCAATTAATAATGCTTTCAACTATTTCCAACTTTGCTAACTCACATCGATCATTCAACTTTCACGAACATGATAATCTCATTAAGTAGAAAAACTGTAACTCATAACAACATCATTCGGTTAGAATATTCCAATAAGCATAGTTCCTTATCATACTCTCAAGAACATAGTTTCTTTATTCCAACTATCTGTCTATCTATATACTCATGATTGTACAAAAATTCATCACCATACCAGAGAATCATTTAAATACATATAACTCAATTCACATCTCGACAAATCAGTTCGCGCTGATATAAACAACTGAGTTGATTACCACTACTACAACCCAAGTACATGCACTCGATCATAATTCTCTTGTCATGCAAATCAAAGATCTCACAACTATACTAGCTCAAGGAAACAGAGATATTCCGATTAAACTCACTAACCTTAGTCAAGCTTACCCGAGAAAAGAAAACCACTATACATTTCAAGCTTGAGTTTCCATCATTTATGCCTTTGCCGATGTCAATTCTTTACACTGAAAATCAGAGAAATCCAGATACTAGAATTTTCCACATTCCTATTATCGAATCCAGAAATACCTTCAAATAAACATAATCATCACAGATCAAAGAATGCACTTTAAAGATGAGCCATGTCAGATAATCCACACAATGAGGATGATAAGAAAACCCCAGATACGATCTCGCAACAGAAACTCGAGAACATAACTCATAAGAGAATAATAATGAAGACTCGAAAATTTTTCTCAGAGAAAACTAGAAGAAAAATAATACTTATCTATTCTGAAATTCCATTGTAATAGAAATATCATATCTTTCGAGTATACACATATGACAAACATCATTTGGCAGGAACGAAAGAATAGCCTCACACAAATTTTTACCACCGTCTTTATTCCAACTTAATATAATAGAATTTCAAAGAGAATAAAGAAATGCCGATCATAAACCAACGGCTCCAACAGTGCTTACGTCTAATATCATAGTTAGCTAATATTCTCACACAATAAGAATTTTATTAGAAAGAGAACGATTATATAAACCCCTAGGGACAATTGAATATTTAGAACACCTAGAAGAAGTCACTGTAATTTATTCAACTTTAACCGTTACACATAGACATCTTTACAACCCATTTATCGTTTCTCTGACTAATTCTGTCATCAAGGACCCCGTATTATCCCACTCACTAACGAAAACCAATTTAGAATGAATCCCAGCAAACATATCTTTAAACTTCATACCCAAATAGTAGAATAGCCGAGACCAATTTTCTTCTTTAATTAAAACATTACATACTCTGTATGATCTTTTAAAACATCCCAATATTTCTTCTAAAACTGACTTCATTTGTTACTCTGTACTCTACTCTATTTGCATTACTAATTATCCCACCATTGAACTCTTTAATCTCATGCTTGTGAGCTTATTCAACATAATTCTCATAAATTTTTTTTGTCACAAAAGCAACACTGGTAAGGGGAAGCTGTAAAGCCTCTAACTTGACTCTCATAAATATACACTTATGACTCAACATTCATCCTTAATATAATATCATCACAATCACATAGTTTACTTCAAGCAAATTAACATATTTATTTTACAACTGTTTCTGTCATCCACAATTTCAAATAGTAAATCTACTTACTCGAGCCCAATATCAGTATCTAATTAAATTTCAACATTTAACTTCAATTCTACTTACCAACATTTGTCAAATTAAAGAGCATCTTACGAGTCTGAGTACGTCGTTTATTTAAAGCCATAGTCCAACTATGGTCTTACACATGCATTGCCAAGGCCCTATCGTGGTCTTTATTTAACTTGCCTAACCCAGTTATGGTCTTATTAGTTGATTGCCATATTTATATTTAGTAAAAGCAACTATAATTTATATCTCATATAACATTCAATACATACTTCATTATAGTCAAATAAACACATTTTGACATAAAACATATCTATACACAATTCTTTCTTATTTAATATACATAATACAATATGAGCTCACCAATTTTACTTTCATTTGATTCTCACATAAGTTCTGTACGTACCTGTATTACTTATTCTGATTGTACTTTAATTCTCGTCTTGAATAAGCCCGTTGAACCATTCAGAATCGTTATGGATACTCGATAATCACATATAGCTCGTACAATGCCATATCCTAGATATGGTCTTACATGTTATCACATATTGATGCCACTGTCCCACACAGGGTCTTACACGAAATCACAATACAATGCCAATGTCCCAGACATGGACTTACATGTAATCACATATCGAGTCGATGCCATGTCCCAGACATGGTCTTAAACTGACTCTCTATCGAGGCCGATGCCATATCCCAGACATGGTCTTACACTGGCTCTCCTCTTTTCGTGCCAATGCCATGTCCCAGACATGGTTTTACACTGACACATATCAAGCCGATGCCATGTCCCAGACATGGTCTTACACTAGCTCACATGTATTGCCATGGTCCAACCATGGTTATCCGTCAATTCATCATCGAACGATTGTACTCATTTCCTGCGTTCTACTCAATTTGATCTTCCAATTCAATTTCATATTATCATATTATTTATGATTCCATATCAAAACCATAAAATATAACATTATAATACCTTTAATTTAGCAATTGAAACATAAGAGTTAATCATATAAACACACTGATTATACATCATTCGATAAGTGTACATAAACACACATTCTGTCATCTTGAGTAAATTAGCTTATCATATTCACTTAATCAGATAGATTGGGCACATAACATCATACGAATACCAACACACATAGATAACTTATCACCACATAAATTTTCATTTCATTCCACGTTTCCACATTTCTTAACTTATGATTATCACATTGCTTACGTTAGCACATAAATATCATGAACTTCTATTCATACCTTTCTCAATTTTGACACATCATAAGCATGTTTCATTCCTCTCAATATCATTTTTCTGTATTACTGAAAATAGCTCGGTTAGAAGTCACCTCTGTCATAACAAAACAATTTCGTTAGAGTCGGGAGATATCACACTATCATGAGTAGTAATATGGCATGTATAGCTAGATTAACATACGCTAGGTTAGTCCGAGAATCGTATAAACCATAGCTCTGATACCACTAAATGTAACACCCCTTACCCGTATCCAACGTCGAAACAGGGTTCGAGGCATTATCGGACTTACATCAAAATATTCATACAAAACTAGGCCATAAAATTTCATCCAAATTAAAACTTTTCATGCACATGCATAACATCCCTTGTACGGGCCTACAAGGCCCAAAACATACATCAGGGGTTGTTCAGGACTAAACCAAGAACTTTGGAAACTTTTGGAAAATTTAGAAAATTTCATCATGAAACAAGGTCACGCGCCCGTGTCCTCAGCCCATGTAACTCTCTGTTTATGATGTCATCATAAAAAAATAAGGGCAGACGACCAAGGCACACGCCCGTGCCTCTAAGCCGTGTCCCCCACACTGTTGAGACACACGGCTGTGTCACAGCCCGTGTGGCCAATTTGAAACTAAAGTACATGATGCAGGGGACACACGGCCCATGTGGACAATTTTTAGGCTATTTTCCAAGCGAATTGCCACCCTCAATAACAAACTCACATGCTTACTTTTATTGACCATTAACATGGCACATTTGAACATTCAATCATCCACAAACAATACAAGATCATGGTAACTTCATATCATATTTTACATACTTAAAACATCATGCTTAGTCAAGCTTAAATTTACTAATTCTCATACATCAAAGTTTATAAGATTACTCCCATATCACACATTTAAGCCTTAGTTATCAACACATCATCTCATCTCAATTAAACCATCAAGCATTCACCACCAACGATATAACTCATTACATAAACACGATCACAAGCCTCATCTCCATGGCAAAGGCACATGCATAATCATATAATCAACATAAGCCACCATTCATGGCTATACACAAATTGAACTATAACCATTATAGGCCAACACATTTGGTCACATTAGTAATGACATAATTACAAAAGATAAAGCCCCTATACATGCCATAGACTTAAGTATTTGAATACTTATACCCAAAATGCTAGCTTGATAGTATGATTGAATCTCCGGCGATCTACAACCCGAGCTAGCTAAATAAACCTATAAGAGATGAAAAGGAAGGGGGAGTAAGCTATAAAGCTTAGTAAGTTCATATTAAAATAATAAGCAATTTATTAATTTGCTTCTCAAGGTAATACAACCATATTTTCATTTTTACTTACGTTTGGGTCAAGCTATTTTCTCGAGTCATAGTCACTAATTTATTTACATCTGGAGCTACAGAACTCCAAATTAAGTTTCGCTAATTTTCCCTAAAACTAGACTCACATATATTCTTACTATAAAATTTTCAAAGTTTTTGATTTAGCCAATAAGTACATTTTATTCTTTAAAAACACCCCTATTTCACTGCCCAATAGCTTTGACCTTTCTTCACTAAAAATTAATTATCTCATAGTACGAGACTCGAATCATGTTCCCGTTTATTTTTATTGAAAATAGACTCATTAAAAATTATAGGAATATAAATTATAACCCATAACTAGTTTTGTACAATTTTTAATTATTTTCTCAAATCAGAGCAGGGGATTTCAAAATCGTTCTGACTCAATCTCACACAACTACAAATATCTCATAATATGAAATTCTTTTGCTTACACAGTTTCTTTTATAAGAAACTAAACTCAATAATATTAAATTCCATATTTTATTCAATCTCTAACTCAATTTATACTATTTTTGGTGTATTTTCAAAGTCGAACTGCTACTACTGTCCAAAACAGTTTTAGTAAGAAAATGATAATAACTAAATTTACCACACCTACCTTTCTTTCAATTAGAAATCCATACATTTATAAACATATATCATTATTCTCCAAATTAACACAACATCATTTCACAATGCTCAGGGACTTACCATTCATGGATTTCATATTAAGTTGAGTTTCTGTACATACCTGTACCAATCCTTACCATTTCATCCATATACATAATGTCGTTGCATCTTCGATGTCTCATACACTATGTACCATACTTGATACCTCGCACGTTAAGTGTTATTCTAGATGTTTCGCACACTAAGTGCCATCCTCGGTACTTTGCACACTAAGTGTCATTTATATATATATATATATATATTTATATCCGAAGCTATCTCAAATTGCAAACCAAGTGCCACTTTTAGCCGAGCTGAAGCTATTTCGAACTGCACATTAAGTTCCATTTTAACCGATAAGTCATTAATCATAACAATAATCACATATAGACAATTTATACAATATCAAGCATTAAAAGTATAAATTTAAAAATGCTTAATACATACGAACTTACCTCAATCGTCAAAACGTTGAAATAGATCGACTAGTCTGAAACTCTGTTTTTCCCTCGATATAGACTCGTACGAGGCTTAACTTGATCTAATCAATCAAATTCAGCTATTTCAATTTATATTATATTCATTTTAACTCAATTTCATATTTTGGTAAAATTATTATTTTACCTCTACACTTTTAACCTTTTTACAAATTAGTCCCTAAGCTCGTAAAATGCAAATTTAGTCAATTTCATCATAGCCCAAGCTATCCAAATTTCACACATTCTCATATCAGCCCATATTTTTCATTTATTCACACTTTTACCACACAATTTATTATATTTCACAATTTAGTCCAAAATTGGCTTTTTTGCTAAAGTTCTCTTAACAAAACTCAATAATCTACCATCAAAGATTTATTTTCTATCATTAAACATCAAGATACTCAAATATTCAACAATGGCATCATCCAACTACTTTAACAATTTTGAAATCGGAGGTACGGGCTAGCTAGAACACAAAGCAACGATCTCAAAAATATAAAAATTATTAAAAACCGAGACGAAATGGACTTACATGCATGAACAACCATGGCCGAACCTTCAAAGCTTTAAGAACATTATTTTCTTTCTCACATTCGGCTATTGATGAAGATGATAGCATGTAATTTGGCTTTTGTTTTATTTTATTTTATTATAATTACCAAATACCATATTTAACCTTAATATACATTAATAATTTCCATTATACCAAGCCATGGAATTCCACTATCAACAATTATGGAATAATTACCACTTTAGGACTCCCACTATTTAATTCCATAGTCATTTAATATCTTTAACTTATAGAACATAGCTTTTACGCTTTGCGCGATTTAGTCCTTTTTGCTTAATTAACTATCAAAACGATAAAAATTTTCAACGAAACTTTAATACCATCTTATTGCCACTATGTAAATATTTATAAAAATATTTATGACTCAGTTTATAGAAACGAGGTCTCGATACCTCATTTTCTAAACCCACTTGACCTTAGGGTCATACCACTTGAACTTAATAAATCACTTATAAAATAAAAATCACAATATCAAAAACCTTTTTTAAACTCATAATTAACGCGTAAATATTAAATATAATATTTACAAACCTACTCGTCAGATTTGGTGGCCCGAAACCACTGTTACGATTAACCCTAAAAATGGGCTGTTACAAATTAATTCATTTCGAAATAGGTGCAGGTTTCACACGGCCAGGACACACACCCGTGTTCTAGACCGTGTAGCACCCACAGCTGAGACACACGCCCATGTCTCTGCCTGTTTGCTCAATTCTGAGCATTCTAATTCTCAAAATTTAGGGTGCAGGGGACACACGGCCTAACCACACGCCCGTGTACTAGGCCGTGTGTCACACACGGTCTAGACACACGCCCGTGTACTAGGCCGTCCGTGTACTAGGCCGTGTGTCACACACAGTCTAGACACACACCCGTGTTGTCTGCCTGTGTGGACAGATAAAGCTATTTCTAGCTTCATGTTTCACCCAAAATCACATCCATGACCTGCACTTGAAACACACATCCAATACCAACCATTCCAAACATTCAAATTAAACATATTCTATCGTTCAACATGGCATACCATTACATGCATACATGTTCATAATCTTGCCTTAGTTTAGTCCATATGTTAGACAAAGTTTGATCAACTACTTAACACATATGTAGCTATCATAGTGTGGCATTACAAATATATCAAAACAAACCATTACTAGCTATTCCAATGGCTAGATTACAAGCATCATTTACATTTACATGCCAATATGGCCAATATAACCTATACATGCCAATACAACCATAATTGATTTACCACATTGTAACGGCATGGGCCGATAGATAGTGTGAGTGATCTCCGCCAAGCTTCCAATCTAATGAGCTTTCAATTTACTCTAAAACAGGGAAATAAAACTAAGCATATAATGCTTAGTAAGTTCATATAACATGGTACTTAACTTACCATTCATTCTATTATAAGGTAACTATGTAAGGCATTTTTAATCAATTTGACCTCAAGCCCTACACACATCCTCATTGCCTTTGTTTGTTATATATTCCATAATAACATCAAAACATATATAGGCTCAACAACAATCAAGTTTCCAAGCACATATGCTTTCCACAACATGCATTCATTCAACATGCATAATTCATCTCATTATTACAAGTATAATTTCTTAATAATTCATTTCGAGTTCAAATCATTTCATATCAGAACTTTACCCATATTACTCAGAATATCAAGGTCACGATTAGTACACTCAAGGTGTACAAGTCTAGAATCAAGGATGTACATACTCATCAAATAAATTCCATGTATAATATCACCATTTCATATTTCCATATATCAATTATCATGTATCATCATTTTCATGTATTTTAGGCTGATATGTGTAATAACTCATTTCTTATTCATATCTTCTCATGTCAAGAACATTTACCCGTTGAATTTATCTGAAATATCGATGGATACACAGGTAGTACACTCGAGGTGTACGAATCAAAATCCATCAATTCATGTCCAATGGTACCCATAGGGTACTATATCAGAGAGTATACTCTCAAGCCACACATGTATACAACAGGATTACCAGTCCAGGCTAAATCTTTTTTTTATGACATATGTTCTAAAGAGCTTGATCTGGATTACCCGTCTGGGCTAAATCTAATCTATAACATATGCTCGAGAGGACTCATACTAGGATTACCCATCCGGGATAAATCCTTTCTATCATGAGATCAATAGGATTACTCGTCCGAGCTAAATCCCGTCCGCAACAAATGCAAGTCCTCATTCATTTTGGGAAATCACATATCCACCGAAATTTCCATTTATTTAAAAGAAATTTAGCATCTTTCAAGCATTATGAAGCATGAGGTAAATCTTATATTTTTTCATGCATTTATGCAATTCAAAGGTTCTCATTCAACTCAAGCATAAAATTAACATTTTTATCATTTATCATTTGTTGGGCATTATAATTGATCTGGGACTTTCATTTATCGAGCTTTAACGAGTATGTGATCATTTCACATATTTGTAGCATTTATCCAATTCACAAACACAACATTTAATTCAAGCATAAAAACATATACAAGTTAGTTACACGAACTTACCTCGACAATGTTCGTGTACGTAAAATCTACTAATCCGACATTTTCCTCTTTCTCATTCTAGCTCTGAAATTGGTCTATTCGGATCTATAAAGTAAATTTAACGTCAATTTACCATATTTCACATTCAAACTTAATTTTCATCCTAGGAAAAATTACCATTTTGCCACTAAGTTTTCCATAAATTCCCATTTCGTCCATAGGCTCGGAAAATGAAATTCATGAAATTTAACCCTCTTTCCAAGCCTAGCCAAAATTTATATACTACATTTACAGCACATACATTTCACAAATTTCATAATTTTCCATGGGTTTTATCACTTTATCATTTTAGTCCCTAAATCAAGTTTCCATCAAAAATTGCTTTGTAAAAGTTGTTTACCTATCAACAACCTTTCATTTTCTACTATAAATTTCATATTTTCAGCATATTCATCCATGATCCAAATTTCATACTTTGATAACTTTTCAAATTAATCCCCCAAATAGATAGATTAGACTATCCCGATTTTAAAAATATAAAAATTACTAAAAATGGGGCTTGATTACTTACCCAAATAAGCTTGATAAGTCTTCTTCCTCTCTCCTAGGGTTTCCATGGAAATATTTGGGGAATATTATATGAAATTTTTTTCTTTTTCATTTAATTAAATTGTCATTTAATAACTTTTCATCCTTTCAATTTAGTCCTTACCCTTTTTTTATTTTTCCATGGATGAGTCATACCAAAATATCTACATACTTTCTTTAATGGTCTAATTACCATATAAGGACCTTAATTTTTGAATTCCCTAGCTATTTAATCCTTATAGCTACTAGAATTCAACTTTTGCATTTTATGTTATTTGGTCCTTCTCGTAATTAAGCACATAATCGATAAAATTTTCTTATCAAAATTTTCACATGGCATTTCTATCATATTATCGACCATAAAATAAAATAAAAATAAATTCTATTTTTGGCTCAAATTTGTGGTCCCGAACCACTGTTTTGATTTCACTGAAATTGGGTTGTTACAACTCTCCCCCTTTAAGGAATTGTAACAACCCGGTTTTAGCTTAAATCGGAACAGTGGTTTTGGAATCACAAATCTGAGATCAAAAAATTATTTTAATATTATTTTTTATTTTTATAGCATGTGATTATATATGTGTGAAAATTTCGTGAGCTAATTTTATCATTTAATAGCTCAATTTGAGAAAAAGGACTTAATCGCGTAAAATGAAAAAATTGCATTCTAGTTGTTTAAAGTGCTTAATTGCCATGGCTTATTAAATGAAAGGTCCTTATTTTGTAATTAGACCATTACTACTGGGAATGGTCATAAATGGGCATATATTGCATGATTTTATAATGGTTTCATTAAGGTTAAAATTGTAAAATGGCTAATAAATGATAATTAAAATAAAACAAAGTTAAACTATCATCTTCATTCATCACTTAGCTGAATTTTAAAGAGAGAGAAGAAGCCATTGAAGCTACTTAGGGTTCTGCACTTGTGAGCTCAAATTGGTATGTGATTTTTGTTCTGTTTTTTATGATTTCTATGTTTTTGTGATCGTTGCTTTGAGTACTAGCTAGCCCGTACCCTAATTTCTGAATTGGTTGATGAATTTGTGAGTTGTCGTTAATTATTTCTTGATTTTTTTGAATGTTAATGATGGAAAATGAATAATTGTTTATAGATTTTAATGTTTTGTAAAGTGAATTTTGACAAAAATGTCAAACAAGGATTAATTTGTGAAATGTACAAATTGAGGGGCTTAAATATGAAATAAATGAAAAATATGGGCTGCTAGGGACCTATATGAAATTTGGCTATGTAACATCCCGAAATAGGGCCTAAACAGAATAGTGGTTGCGAAACCACAAATTCAAGGTAGAAAAATTTATTTTATTATTATTTTGAGGTTCATGATATGATTACATGATTGTGTGAAAATTTCGTGATGAAATTCTATGCATAAAGTGCTTAAGTTGAGATTAGGGACTAAATCGAATAATTTGCAAAACTTGCATTCTAGAAGTTTTTAGTATGAAATTGCTTTGAAATATTAATTAGGAGGTCTTAAATAGCAATTTGACCAATTTTAAGTTCATGAAAAAAAATTAGGACATGGAAGGAATTTTTGGAAAGTTTAGTAGTAAGGGAATTTTGGTCATTTAGTTATTAAAATGAATTAAAAACAAAATTAAAAGCCAATTTTTGTCCATCTTCTTCATTAGGACGAAATTTCAAGGGTTCTCCATAGCTAGGGTTTGTTTCAAGCTTTCAAGCTCCATAAGCAAGGAAAACTGAAATTCGGGCTAAAATGGAGAAAATACCAAGTTGTGGACGAAATGGTAAAAGTAGCTATTTTTTTTGCATACGAGGTAAGTTTACAGTAAATAAATGCAATATTCTTTTATATTACATTATTATTGTAAATTTCCAGCATTTATATACTTATTTTATGAGAATATTTAAAGTCAAATTAAAGGCAAAGTGACAGAGAAAAAGCATTAGGAAGCCCCGTTTGAACCTTAGGAATGTTAGGATATTGGGGTTGACAGACAGATGTAATGTAAATGAGCCATGTAAGTCCATATCAGATATATGGCTTTGGAGACAGGAATGAGCCATGTAAGCCCATATTAGATATATATATATGGCATTGGAGACAGAATAATTCATGTAAGTCCATGTCGAAGACATGGCATTGGCGAGATATTGATAGACAGAACGACCCCAATATCCTTAGTATTCCGAGTGGTTCAATGGGTCATTGTACACGTTAAATTACAGTGAATTATCAGCAAAAGGGAAGGTAGATTATATTTATGAATAGTGAAAGGTCGTAAGAAAGAAGTTAAGTGAGTAAAGGAGAAGGTAGAAAATGAGAAGTAAATAAAGTTTATGAGGCTAGGTGACATTATGTATAATTATTCATTATGTCGAATGTTGTAATTTATTTGCTTGTAAGTTTACTAAGCCTAGTGCTTACTCTCTTTATTTTCTTTTTCTTATAGTTTTTATCTAGCCACTCTGGGATCGAAGGAAACGCTTGAGACCCGATCACACTATCGAAGGAATCACATTGGTATAGTTAGACGTTTCGTTTTGTGTATGGCATGTATAGGAACTTGGTTTCTTTTGATATGATATGATCAATGAATGATGTGTAAATACTTGCTAGTGATTAACTAATAGAAGGGCTGATGATATACATGTTTAATAGTATGTATGAATAAGTAGTAACTATCACATGAAAACTAAGAAAAATGTGAAAGTAACTTAAAAACAGATTTAAGTATTAGAAATAGCATGACTTTTAAAAATCACTAAAAATCGTAAAG
This sequence comes from Gossypium anomalum, assembly GCA_025698475.1. Classification (NCBI taxonomy): domain Eukaryota; kingdom Viridiplantae; phylum Streptophyta; class Magnoliopsida; order Malvales; family Malvaceae; genus Gossypium; species Gossypium anomalum. Next base: position 52,161,709 of record CM046963.1, read on the forward strand.
ACATGGTTTGATGGTGAATAATATATGAAATTAAATCTTATTATGTCTATTTTCTTATGAAATAAGCAAAACAGGTAAAGGTATTATATTTTATGAGATATCTTAGTTTTAGTGAAATAGGTTCAGAGAAAATTCTAGATCCCCTGTTTCAACTTTGGAAATTCACCATGAATTGTAAAAAAAATAATTAGGTGGTGTAATTTATATGGTTAGAATCCTTATTGAATCTAGTTTTAATAGAAGCAAACAGTATAGTTATATTAATTTTTTTATAGGGAGAAAAGTGGTTCGAAGTAAGTAGAGGTCAGTGCAGTCGAATTTTGAAACAGGGGTAACTTTAACTAATAAACTATACTAATTTGCTAAGTCAAAAATTCTAGAAAAAAAATTAGTAGATAGATATATGAGTCTAGTTTTAGGAAAAATTTACGGATCTTAATTTTGAGTTTTGAAACTCGAGAAATGAATTTTTAAGCAGCTATGATGCAGAAAAATAGTTTATTCTGAAAATTAAAATAAGTGGTTTAGAGTTGTTTAAAAGGTAAGATAAGTTTAGTAACACCTCAAGCTTGACTCGGTGACGGTTTTGGGGGCGTGGGGCGTTACATTTATTGGTATCGAGCAAGTTTAGTCGGTTCTCGGAATAGTTAGTGTGAGTAAAAGTCTAGCTATACATGCCATACCTGTATTTTGATAGTGTGACGACTCTTGACGATTTTTAAATATTTTGTTTTATTGTAATGGATCCCGAGTGAGCTGGTGATGATGATATAGGAAGTAATGCGCCTGCTCCCGTGGAAGGGGTAGCGCTATATGAGAATAGGCCAGTAACAGTTAATCAGGGAGGAGTGACTCGAGAAGCTCTCTTCCAAGCTTTGAATGATTGGTTTGCCGAGTTCGCTCGCATTTAATCCCAGAGTTAGACCTCCACCCCTCATGATTCTCAAAGCTACCCATGTAGCTCAAGCTCCCCACCACAGTGTGCACAGTGATAAGAGAAAAGCCACCATTGATAGAATCAGAAACAAGGGGCGTAAGAATTTCGAGCAACAAAAGATGATGATGCGAAAATAGCGAGAATTTTGGTTAGAAAATACTATCGTAGTCTTTGACGAATTATCTTGTACACCCGAGGAATGTATGAAATGTGTAGTATCACTTTTGGAGACTCACTTACTACTTGGTGGAAGACACTTATATCGCTTGTACCAAAGGAGAGGGTCACTTGGGATTTCTTTCAGAGGAATTTCGTAAAAAGTACATCGTCAGAGGTTTATTGACCGTAAGAGAAAAGAATTCTCGGAATTGAAACAAGGCAATATGACGGTGACCGATTATGAGCGTGAATTTTTCAGTGCTCAAGAATATGCTCAAGATTGTGTGTCCACAGAGGCTATCATGTGTAAAAGGTTTGAGGATGGGTTAAATGATGATATCCGATCGCGGTGGGTAGGAATGAGAAGGGGCATTTCGTAGTTTATTTCTAGATGCTTGATCCGCTGCCAGTAAAGGCCGAACATCGTGTACCTTCGTGTTTATTGCAACTGCATAGTCCCCGAGTGGAAATGGGATCGAGTTACTATAGATTTTGTGACAGGATTGCCGTTTACATCGAGAAAGAAAGATGCAATATGCGTTGTGATTGATAAGTTAACTAAGTCACTCATTTTATCCCAATCCGTATGGATTACTCACTTGACAAGTTGGTGAGTTATACATTTCGAGAGATAGTTAGACTACATGGAGTGCCATTATCGATTATTTTGCATAGAGATCCAAGATTTACTTCACGGTTTTGGAAGAAATTACGTAAGGCTTTGGGCACAAAGTTGAGTTTTAGTCTGACTTTCAATCCTCAAACCAACGGTCACCAGAGAGAGTTAGTCAGTACTTGAAGATATGCTTAGATGTGTGTATTGGAATTTCAAGGCGCTTGGGAAAAAATATTTACCATTAGTAGAATTTACGTACAATAATAGTTATCAATGAGTTTGAAGATGGCACCTTATGAAGCTTTGTATGGACGTAAATGTCGCACACCTTTGTATTGGACAGAGCTTAAGGGAAATCAGATTTACAGAGTTGATCTAGTTAAGGAAACAGTAAGAGAAAGTAAAATCATCAGAGATTGCTTAAAAGCAAATTTCGCATGCACAAAAGTCGATGCGATTTGAAGAGAAAAGAGATTGAGTATCAAGTTGGTGACAAAGTTTTTTTGAAAGTATCCCCGTGGAAGAAAGTTCTCGATTTGGTAAGAAAGGCAAACTAAGTCCACGCTTTATTGGACCGTTTGAAGTGATTGAGAGAGTCGGACCATTAGCATATCGTTAGCTTTGCCGATTGAGTTAGAGAAGATTCATAATGTATTTCATGTGTCTATGCTACGTCGTTATCGCTCAGATCCGTCACATGTAATTTCTCGACAGAGGTTGAGATTAAGTCGACATGACTTACGGTGAAGAACTAGTAAAGATTCTAGCTCGAGAGGTAAAGCAATTAAGGAACAAAAGTATTGTACTTGTGAAAGTACTATGGAATAGGCATGGGGTAGACGAGACTACATGGGAACCCAAGAGGCTATGCAAAAACAAGACCCAAATCTTTTCATTGTAAGATTTTCTGGGACTAAAATCCCTAAAAGGGGGAGAAATGTAACATCCCGAAATAGGGCCTAAAGCAGTAATAGTGGTTTCAAACCACAAATTCAAGGTAGAAAAATTTATTTTATTATTATTTTGAGGTTCATGATATGATTACATGATTGTGTGAAAATTTCGTGATGAAATTCTATGCATAAAGTGCTTAAGTTGAGATTAGGGACTAAATCGAATAATTTGCAAAACTTGCATTCTAGAAGTTTTTAGTATGAAATTGCTTTGAAATATTAATTAGGAGGTCTTAAATAGCAATTTGACCAATTTTAAGTTCATGGAAAAATTAGGACATGGAAGGAATTTTTGGAAAGTTTAGTAGTAAGGGCATTTTGGTCATTTAGTTATTAAAATGAATTAAAAACAAAATTAAAAGCCAATTTTTGTCCATCTTCTTCATTAGGACGAAATTTCAAGGGTTCTCCATAGCTAGGGTTTTTTCAAGCTTTCAAGCTCCATAAGCAAGAAAAATCAAAATTCAAGCAAAATGGAGAAAATACCAAGTTGTGGACGAAATGGTAAAAGTAGCTATTTTTTTGCATACGAGGTAAGTTTACAAAGAAATAAATGCAATATTCTTTTATATTACATTATTATTGTAAATTTCCAGCATTTATATACTTATTTTATGAGAATATTTAAAGTCAAATTAAAGGCAAAGTGACAGAGAAAAAGCATTAGGAAGCCCCGTTTGAACCTTAGGAATGTTAGGATATTGGGGTTGATGGATAGGATGTAATGTAAATGAGCCATGTAAGTCCATATCAGATATATGGCTTTGGAGACAGGAATGAGCCATGTAAGCCCATATTAGATATATATATATGGCATTGGAGACAGGAATAATTCATGTAAGTCCATGTCGAAGACATGGCATTGGCAGGATATTGATAGACAGGAACGACCCCAATATCCTTAGTATTCCGAGTGGTTCAATGGGTCATTGTACACGTTAAATTACAGTGAATTATCAGCAAAAGGGAAGGTAGATTATATTTATGAATAGTGAAAGGTCGTAAGAAAGAAGTTAAGTGAGTAAAGGAGAAGGTAGAAAATGAGAAGTAAATAAAGTTTATGAGGCTAGGTGACATTATGTATAATTATTCATTATGTGAATGTTGTAATTTATTTGCTTGTAAGCTTACTAAGCCTAGTGCTTACTCTCTTTATTTTCTTTTTCTTATAGTTTTTATCTAGCCACTCGGGGATCGAAGGAAACGTCGGAGACCCGATCACACTATCGAAGGAATCACATTGGTATAGTTAGACGTTTCGTTTTGTGTATGGCATGTATAGGAACTTGGTTTCTTTTGATATGATATGATCAATGAATGATGTGTAAATACTTGCTAGTGATTAACTAATAGAAGGGCTGATGATATACATGTTTAATAGTATGTATGAATAAGTAGTAACTATCACATGAAAACTAAGAAAAATGTGAAAGTAACTTAAAAACAGATTTAAGTATCAGAAATAGCATGACTTTTAAAAATCACTAAAAATCGTAGAGACATGGTTTGATGGTGAATAATATATTAAATTAAAGCTTATTATGTCTATTTTCTTATGAAATAAGCAAAACAGGTAAAGGTATTATATTTTATGAGATATCTTAGTTTTAGTGAAACAGGGTCAGAGAAAATTCTAGATCCCCTATTTCAACTTTGGAAATTCACCATGAATTGTAAAAAAATAATTAGGTGGTGTAATTTATATTTTTAGAATCCTTATTGAATCTAGTTTTAATAGAAGCAAACGGTATAGTTATATTAATTTTTTATAGGGAGAAAAGTGGTTCGAAGTAAGTAGAGGTCAGTGCAGTCGAATTCTGAAACAGGGGTAACTTTAACTAATAAACTGTACTAATTTGCTAAGTCAAAAATTCTAGAAAAAAATTAGTAGATAGATATATGAGTCTAGTTTCAGGAAAAATTTACGGATCTTAATTTTGAGTTTTGAAACTCGAGAAATGAATTTTTAAGCAGCTATGATGCAGAAAAATAGTTTATTCCGAAAATTAAAATAAGTGGTTTAGAGTTGTTTAAAAGGTAAGATAAGTTTAGTAACACCTCAAGCTTGACTCCGGTGACGGTTTTGGCCGTGGGGGCGTTACAGGCTAGGCTTCGTTTTAATGAAAAATTATAAGAAATGTAAAAGTTTAGGGCTAAAGTGTAAAATGCCCAAATATGTGTTTAATGATTAAATTGAATGAGTAGTTGACTAAATGGGTTAATTTTGGATACATATAGATCAAGAAAGAAAGAATTCAGATTTTGATCGGAGGAAATCGAAAGTTATCGAGTAATCGATCCGATTCGTCAATTCCGAGTATGAGGTAAGTTCGTATGTGGTAATTTCATTATAAATATGTATTATATGCTTTGGTATTGCACAAAATGTGATTATGAGATTACGAATAATGTTTGAATGGTGAATACGACTATACGGATGTGTTCGACGATGAAATCGACAATGAAACTTCCCAATTGAACCTTAGGAATAGTTAGGATGCAAATGACATGTCATTAGGTTAATGTATTGGCTCATGCCATGATATCGACACTTCAGTTGTGAATAATACCTTGATTTGGCTGCGGGCCATGGTATAGGTATTCAAAGAGGAGTTACCTTGATTTGGCTACGAACCATGGTATAAGTACTCCGGGATAAGTTACCTTGATTTGGCTATGGGCCATGGTATAGGTACTTATCGGTTGTAATCCTTGAGTATTCGACTTATATTTCAAATGGTTCAATGGGTAAAGAATGACGTAGTTGAGAAAGAGGTTAGTACGAGGTGGTACAGGTACGTACGGAACCTATTGAGTATTACATTGAGAAAGTTTAATAAGATGGTATTTAATCATTTTATGAGACATGCTAAAGGTTTTTGGTCAATGTGATTTGATTCGGTAATGTGAAAATAGTTAAATTTCATTTATTTGATGAATTGAGATATTCACTTACGAACTTACTAAGCTATGAAGCTTATTGTGTGTTATTTGTCTATGTTTTATAGATAATCAAAGCTAGCTCGGACTCAGGGATCGTCAGGAATCGTCATCACACTATCGATCATTTTGTTGGTACTTTTGAAGTCTTGTATATATGGTAAATGGCATGTATAGGCTAGTGTCATTATGGTACATTTTGTGTCATGGAATTATAGCTATGTAGTTTGGCTTGTATTTGGTAAAGTTGTGGGATGTGAATTTTGCTTATAGAATGTGTTTATATATGTTATGTGATATAAATGATATGCCTTGTGAATTTGGCATAGTATGGTATGAGATTAAGGTATTGAATTGGTACTATTTTGAGCTTTGAGTAAGTTATTTTGAAGGATGAATAAATGCACATTGAATTAGGTGGAATGGATGAATTTGGCATATGAAATCTATATGATTGGAGTAGTAAATGTGTATTAAATTGGCTAGTGTTATTATGGTATGAATTGTGCATGAGTTGATGATGTTTTAGATGCCTATAAATTTGTTGAAATGGTATAAAATGTCTTGTTGTAGGAAGGCATGAGGAGGGTGAGAAATGTGGCTTTAACCAAGCCTATTTTCACTCCACACGGCCGAACACATGGGCTTGTGGCTTGGCCATGTGTGACACATGGCCTTGGTACACAGCCGTGTGTCCCCTGGGGTACCCTTTCGAATTAAGTCAGTATACCCTACAGGTTTGGCACAATCTCGATACACGAGCGTGTCTGCTGGCTATATGTGACACACTAGCGTGTCTACTAGTCGTGTGTGGCGCATGGGTTGGCACACGGGCATGTCCTCAGCCGTATGGTGCAAGTCAATATGTATGCCCTATTTTCACATGGTCTATGACACGGGCGTGTCTGGTGGCCGTGTGAGGCACACGGCCTGTTCACACGGGCGTGTGACCCCTGAATGCATGAAATTTTTCTATGTTTTTTAAAGATTTTAAATGTTATCGGTTTAGTCCTGAACCTCTTTTAAGCATGTTTTAAGGTCTCATAGAGCCTTATAAGGGACAATGTGAATGAGTTGAATGGATCTAGATTATGAATGCATAAAAGTTTGTGAATGATGTGTATTATTCGGTAATGCCTTGTAACCCTATTCCAGCGACGTATGCGAGTTAGGGGTGTTACATTTTATTGGTATTAGAGCTATGGTTTAGTCGATTCTAGAACTAACATAGCGAGTGAGAGTCTAGCTATACATGCCATATATATAAACTACGATAGTGTGATGATTCATGACAGCTTAAATTGTGTTTTCGTATAGTAAATGGGTCCCGAACGAGTAATAGCTGATGATGTGAAAAGTAATGCGCCCGCTCCCACTCAAGAGGCAGCGCTGACTGATTCTAGGCCGATTTCTAGTAGTCAAAGGGGAGAGGCTAAGCAAGCCTTCTTCCAGATGATGAGTGAGTGATTTACAGAGTTCGTTTGAACGAATCCAGCCACTCAACAACCTCCACCCGCACCTATTCCTCAACAAATCCCTATTGTGCCGCAAGTGATAGATCCGATTCAATTTAGTAAGCTGCCAATAGATAAGATACGTAAACATGGGGCTGAGGAGTTTAGGGCTACCATTGATGATGATGCTGAGTGAGCTGAGTTTTGGCTCAAGAATACTATCCGAGTATTCGATGAATTATCCTGTACTCCTAATAAATGTATCAAGTGTCTGGTATCTTTACTTAGAGATAGTGCATACCATTGGTGGAAAATGTTGATATCTGTGGTTCCAAGAGAACAGGTCACCTGGGAGTTCTTCCAATCTAAATTCTGAAAGAAGTATATAAGTCATCGATTCCTTAATCAGAAACATAAAGTGTTTCTAGAATTGAAACAAGGCAGGATGACTGTAACCGAGTACAAAAGAGAATTTGTATGGTTGAGCAAATATGTTTGGGAATATGTTTCTACCGAAGAGATTATGTGTAAGCGATTTGTTGATGGGTTGAATGAAAATAGAAAACTTCTGGTTGGGATTCTGGAAATCAAAGAATTTGTTGTTTTAGTTGAAAGGGCTTGTAAAGCCCAAGATCTCAGCAAAGAAAAGAGGAAAGTAGATTCAGAGGTTAGAGACACCAAAAAATGATCGATGAGTAAGCTGTATCAGTCTTCATCAAAGAAATCCAGAGATTTTATATACTCGCTCAAATGCTTTAATTGGATATTCGAACAAGGATCGTGCTAAACAACACTATGATTCCAAAGCTCAAGCTACATCAGTAGCTAGTGTTGGCAGTGTAAGAGATAATAAACCCGAATGTCAGCACTGTAGACGACGACATTTCAGAGAATGTTGGAATAAAAGTAATAAAGATTGCTACAAATATGGTTTTTTAGAAAACTTCATTCGAGAGTGCCACGAGTTAGATGAGAAAGACAAAGTTTAGAATGTGAGATCAAGTAATACTGTTGTTAGAGGGAGACTACCCCGAAACACTAGAAATACGAGTGGTAACCTAAGTGTTGTGAGAGATTTTGGTATGAGATCTGAGGTACGAGCACCTACTTGAGCTTACACTATCCGTGCACGGGAGGAAGCATCCTCGCCAAACGTTATAACTGGTACTTTCAATCTTTATGATACTAAAGTTATTGCATTGATAGATCCAGGATCAACTCATTCGTATATATGTGTGAATTTAGTATTCAGTAAGACTTTGCTTGTAGAGTCTACTGAATTTGTGATTAGAGTATTGAACCCCTTAGGCAAGTGTGTGTTGGTTGATAAAGTGTACAAGAACTGTCCATTGATGATTTGGGATTCCTATTTTTTGGTCGATCTGATGCTGTTACCATCTGATGAATTTGATATAATTTTGGGCATGGATTGGCTAACGTTGCATGATGCTATTATGAATTGCAAACGAAAAGTGATTAATCTGAAATGTCAGAATAATGAGAATATCCGGATTGAGTCAAATTACCTGAATGGCTTGCCAGTAGTGATTTCATCGATGTTGGCTCAGAATTATATGAAAAATGGTTGCAAAGCTTACTTGGCTTATGTGATTGATACGAAAGTGACTGAAAAGAAAATTGAACCAGTACCAGTTGTGTATGAGCATCCAGATGTGTTTCTCGAAGAGTTACCGGGTTTACCACTAATCTGAGAGGTTGAGTTTGGCATTGAGTTAGTGCCAGGAACAACGCCGATATCGATAGCTCTGTACAGAATGGCTCTAAAAGAATTAAAAGAATTAAAAGCTCAGTTGCAAGAATTCATCGACAGAGGGTTTGCAAGACCGAGTTTCTCACCTTGGGATGCTCCCTTGTTGTTTGTGAAAAAGAAAGATGGCACGATGAGAATGTGTATAGACTACAGACAGTTGAATAAAATGACAATCAAGAATAAATACCCTCTACCGCAGATTGATGATTTGTTTGATCAACTAAAAGGGGCTACAGTGTTCTCAAAGATAGATTTGAGATTGGGTTATTACCAGTTGCAAGTCAGAGACTCTGATATGCCAAAGATAGCTTTTAGAATGAGGTATGGACATTATGAATTTTTAGTTATGCCTTTTGGACTAACGAATGCACCTGCTGTCTTTATAGATCTAATGAACCGAATTTTCAGACCGTATCTAGATCGATTTGTTGTTGTGTTTATTAATGACATACTAATATATTTACGAAATAAAACCAAGAATGCTGAGCATCTAAGAATTGTATTACAGACTCTGTGAGATAAGTAGTTATTTGCAAAGTTCAGCAAATGTGAAATCTGGTTGCGCCAGGTTGGTTTTCTAGGGTATATTGTGTCAACATCAGGTATTCGACTTGATCAGAGCAAGATATCTGCGATTATAGATTGGAAGCCTCCAAGAAATGTTTTTGAGGTTTACAGTTTTCTAGGACTAGAGGGATATTATAGACGATTTGTGAAAGGCTTTTCAATGATTGCAACTCCTTTGACGAGATTGCTTCAGAAAGATGTAAAGTTTGAATGGTCTAAGAAATGTTAGAAAAGTTTTGATCAACTGAAAGCTCTTTTGATTGAAGCTCTAGTGTTAGTACAGCCAGAATCGGGTAAAGAATTTGTGATTTATAGTGATACATCATTGAATGGTTTGGGCTGCATTTTGATGCAGGAAGGCAAAGTCAGAGCTTATGCCTCGAGACAGTTAAAGCCACATGAAAAAAATTATCCGACGTACGATTTAGAGTTAGCAGCCATTGTGTTTGCGTTGAAGATTTGGTGCCATTATCTGTTTGGTGAGAAATGCCATGTTTATTCTAATCACAAAAGTTTGAAATATCTGATGACTCAGAAAGATTTGAATTTACGACAGCGGAGATGGCTAGAATTGCTAAAAGATTACGAGCTAGTGATTGATTATCATCCGGGAAAGGCTAATGTCGTTGCTGATGCTTTGAGCCAAAAATCCTTATTTGCTCTACGTGTGATGAACACTCAAATAGCTTTGTGTAATGATGGTTTGATTGTAGCTGAGATGAAAGGTAGACCATAGTTTTTACCACAGATTTGTGAGGCTTAAAGTTTGATAATGAAATGTTAACAAAATGAGCTCAATGTGATTTGAACCCTGATTCAGAATTTCAAGTTGATGCTAATGATTGTTTGAGATTCAGAGGCCGAATATGTGTTCCGAGAAATTCAAAATTGATTCAGAGGATTTTGAACGAAGCACATAGTAGTCGTTTATCTGTTCATCCGGAAAGCACGAAAATGTATAATGATTTGAAACAGCTTTATTGGTGGCAGGGCATAAAACGTCATATTTTAGAGTTTGTTTCTAAATGCTTGATTTGTCAACAAGTTAAAGCTGAGCATCACATGATTCCCAAATGGAAATGGGATAGAATGACTATGGATTTTGTGTCGGGATTGCCCTTATCTTCGAGAAAGAAAGATGCGATTGGGTTATAGTTGACAAATTGACAAAATCGGCTCATTTCATTCTGGTACAAACGGATTCTTCGCTTAAAAAGTTAGCTGAGTTGTATATCTCTGAGGTTGTGAAATTAGATGGAGTACCTGTTTCTATTGTTTCGAATAGAGATCCGAAGTTCACATTAAGGTTTTGGAAGAAACTGCAATATGCACTGGGTTGAAAACTACATTTTAGTACCGCATTTCACCCGCAAACAAATGGTCAGTCCGAGCGAGTTATATAGATACTTGAGGATATGTTGAGATGTTGCATTCCTGAGTTAGAAGGTACGTGGGAAAAGTATTTGCCGTTGATTGAATTCGCGTATAACAAAAGTTTTCAATCAAGTATTAAAATGGCACCGTATGAGGTGATATACAGTCGTAAATGTTGGACACCTTTGTATTGGACTGAACTTAGTGAGAATAAGATTCACGGGTTTGATCTGGTCAAAGAGATAGAAGAAAAAGTGAAAGTAATTTGTGCTAGTTTGAAAGCAATGTCTGATCGACAAAAATCATACGCATGTAACAGTCCGGTTTAGACCCTAGTCAGAATAGTGGTTTCGTGACCACAAATCTGAGTCTAAAAAATATTTTAATATTACTTTCTGTGCTTATTATATGTGAATTGATATATGTGAAAATTCCATATGAAAATTTGATGGTTTATGTGCTCAATTTGATAAAAAGGATTTAATCGCGTAAAATGTAAAAGTTGCCTGCTAATTGTTAAAGTGCCTATTTAATTTGTCTTATTAAAAGAGAGGTCCTTATGATTCAATTTGACCATTAGAAGTATGAATGGACATAAATGGGCATTAAAATGATGGTTTTTAAATTGTTTATAAAAGGGTAAAATGGTAATTAATGTATTAAAAGGTGATTAATAAAACAAAATACATGAAATTAAGCCATTATCATCCACGCCTGCCGAAAATACAAAGAAAAGAGAAAGAAAAAGAGTTCTAGGGTTCGGCACTTTGAAAGCTTGATTCGGGTATGTGTTTTACTCGATTTTTTATAATTTCTACGTTTTTGTAATCATTTCTTTGAATACTATCAAGCCCATGCCTCAATTTCTGATTTTTTTGATGATTTTGAAATATGCCATTGATGAAATTATAAGCTTTGTGAAGTTAGTTGTTGGTAAATGAAATATATGTTTTGGGTTAACATATTTTGTATTTGAATTTTTGATGAATTTGAGTAATTTGGGCTAAATTGTAAAAATGAGATTTTGAGGGACTAAAATGTGAAATAAATGAAATATGTGGACTTGTATGAGTGCTATGAATATTCGGCTAAGCATGGGTATAGGCAAATTATGTGTATTTTGTAATTTGGTAAAATAAGGACTAAAGTGACAAAATGTAAAAATGTGAGGGCTAATTTGTAAAATTCACTAAATGTGTTTTTGGATTGTTTTGAATTATTTGGTGAATAAAAGAATTAAATTTGAATTTATATAGATCAAGAATTAAAGAAAACGAAATTAGATCGAGGAAAGTCGAAAGTCGTTGAGTAGTCGATTGTGTCTATCCGAATCCGTATGAGGTAAGTCGATATACAAATAAATCTATTTGAATTGATTTATTCATGTATATATGACATTGTATTATGATGAATGATATTATGAGAGTTGAATATGAGATATCCGAGAAAGTATCGACAAAGTTCTGACGTCCAAAAAGCCCCGTATGAACCTTAGGAATAGTTAGGATACATATGTCATGACATAGGATCTGATATGTGTTATTGTGTAAGACCACGTCTGGGATGTTGGCATCGACTTATGATTTACGTGTAAGACCACGTCTGGGACGTTGGCATTGTATTTGATTTCATGTAAGACCCTGTTTGGGATAGTGGCATTGATGTTTGATTACATGTAAGACCACGTCTGGGACGTTGGCATTGTATGTGCTTTTCGAGCTATCTGCGTATCCTTATGATTCCGAACGGTTCAACGGGCATTCCGAGAAAATGAATGATTATATGAGATGTGCATCCAATTCAGGTACGTTTGAATTGTATACTATGTTTGAGTATGAAAGGCAAGTATATATGCAAATGATGATATATAATCTAAGCGTGTGAATAAATGCTATACGTGCAATTGATTTGAGAATATGTGATACGTTTATGAACAAGAGGTTTGTTTTGGTTATTGGCTACAAAGTATATGTAATTTGATGATGTATATATGTTTTGAATGGTAAGTTTATTTGTATATGGCTTACTAAGCTCTTGAAAGTTTACTCTGTGTGTTTTTCAACTATTTTATAATTATCGAAGCTACTGGGAGCTTGGAGATCGTCGAGGATCGTCACCACACTATCGAACTATATTTTAGTACCTTTTTGAAATGTATATATTGAAGTATGGCATGTATAGGGTAGAAGTACTTTGATTATGTTTTGTGATGTATATATATCTAGCCATGTGATTTGGCTTGATTATGGTTGTGTATATAAATGAGTTCTTGGTATGAAATATGTGATGCAATATGATTATTATGATGTAATTTGAATGGCTATAGAAATTTGTCATTTTTGTAAGTAATGGTATATGTTTATTTGAGAAAATGGTAAGTTTGATCATGAGGTTGAATGTTGTAAATTGAAGTATTGGAACATTTGCTTTGGTATGATTTTAGTTTAGATTTGGTATGATTTGGTTGATGAATTGAGAATGGAATTTGTTGATAATGTAATGGCATGAATAACGTATGTTTTGGTATTGAAATTGGATGAAATTATGATGCAAATGTGCTTGGTTTGATGTTTTTAGGTTTGACTCAAAATGGGTGGCAAATTGGCGTTTCAAATGGCTTATTTTTGTCCACAAGGGTGTGTGTCTCAGCCGTGTGCGACACACGATCATGTTACACAGCTATGTGTCCCTTGGGGTACCCTACAAATTTTATGTCAGGCTTGAGCATGGCCAAGACACACGGCCATGTCTTCTGGCCGTGTGAGAAAGTTAGTATGTATGCCCTATTTTGACACAGCCTAGACACACAGGTGTGTCTAATGCTGTGTAAGGCACACGGGCGTGTGACGTGTACATATTTGAAAAATGTTTAAGTTTTAAAAAAAATTTTATGAGCTCGGTTTACTCCCTACCCTTTTCAAATGCATGTTTAAGGTCTCGATGACCTATTTAAGGGACATAATATTGATGTTTGAATTATGATGCTATGATGTTTATGAAACGAATGTTAATTGTTTCGATGTGTCCAGTAACGCCTTTAACCCTAGTTCGGCGACGGATACGGGTTAGGGTTGTTACAACGCAGACTTGAAACGGAAAGATGTTGAGTTTTAGATCGGGGATATAGTGTTTTTGAAAGCATCTCCGTGGAAGAAAATACTTCGATTCGATCATAAAGGCAAATTAAGTCCGAGACTTATTGGACCCTATGAGATCATCGAGCGAGTCGGACCAGTTGCTTATCAGCTAGCATTGCCTTTTGAGTTAGAAAAGATACATAATGTATTTCATGTGTTGATGGTTTGACGATATCGATCTGACCCTTCGCATGTTATTTCCCCGACCGAAATTGAGATTCAGTCAGATTTATCGTACAGTGAAGAACCGATTCAGATTTTAGCTCGTGAGATTAAAGAGCTTAGAAATAAGAAAATCACATTAGTTAAAGTCTTGTAGCATCGACATGGGATCGAAGAAGCTACGTGGGAACCCAAGAATGCTATGAGAAAACAATATCTGAATTTATTCACTGGTAAGATTTTCGGGGATGAAAATTCCTAAAAGGGCAGAGTTGTAACAGCCCGGTTTTAGCTTAAATTGGAATAGCGATTTCAGAACCACAAATCAGCGATCAAAAAATTATTTTAACATTATTTTTTATGTTTATAGCATGTGATTATATATGTGTGAAAATTTTGTGAGCTAATTTTATCATTTAATAGCTCAATTTGAGAAAAATGACTTAATAGCATAAAATGCAGAAGTTGCATTCTAATTGTTTAAAGTGCATAGTTGCCATGACTTATTAAATGAAAGGTCCTTATGTTGTAATTAGACCATTAATAGTGTGAATGGTCATAAATGGGCATATATTGCATGATTTTATAATGGTTTCATTAAGGTTAAAATTGTAAAATGGCTAATAAATGATAATTAAAATAAAACAAAGTTAAAATATCATCTTCATTCATCACTTAGCCGAATTTTAAAGAGAGAAAGAAGCAATTGAAGCTCCTTAGGGTTCGGCACTTGTGAGATGTGATTTTTGTTCGGTTTTTTATGATTTTTATGTTTTTGTGATCGTTGCTTTGAGTACTAGCTAGCCCATACCCTAATTTCTGAATTGGTTGATGAATTTGTGAGTTTTCGTTAATGATTGCTTGATTTTTTTGAATGTTAATGATGGAAAATGAATAATTTTTATAGATTTTAATGTTTTGTAAAGTGAATTTTGACAAAAATGTCAAACAAGGATTAATTTGTGAAATGTACAAATTGAGGGGCTTAAATATGAAATAAATGAAAAATATGGGCTGCTAGGGACCTATATGAAATTTGGCTAGGCTTCGTTTTAATGAAAAATTGTAAGAAATGTAAAAGTTTAGCGCTAAAGTGTAAAACGCCCAAATATGTGCTTAAGGATTAAATTGAATTAGTAGTTGACTAAATGGGTTAATTTTGGATACATATAGATCAAGAAAGAAAGAATTCAAATTTTGATCGGAGGAAATCGAAAGTTATCGAGTAATCGATCTGATTCGTCAATTCTGAGTACGAGGTAAGGTCGTATATGGTAATTTCATTATAAATATGTGTTATATGCTTTGGTATTGCATAAAATGTGATTATGAGATTACGAATAATGTTTGAATGGTGAATACGACTATACGGATGTGTTCGACGATGAAATCGACAATGAAACTTCCCGATTGAACCTTAGGAATAGTTAGGATGCAAATGACATGTCATTAGGTTAATGTATTGGCTCATGCCATGATGTCGACACTTCCGTTGCGAATAATACCTTGATTTGGCTAAGGACCATGGTTTAGGTATTAAGAGAGGAGTTACCTTGATTTGGCTACGGGCCATGGTATAGATACTTATCAATTGTAATCCTTGAGTATTTAATTTCTATTCCGAATGGTTCAACGGGTAAAGAGTGACGTAGTTGAGAAAGAGGTTAGTACGAGGTGGTACAGGTACGTATGGAATCTATTTGAGTATTACATTGAGAAAGTTCAATGAGATGGTATTTAATCATGTTATGAGACATGATAAAGGTTTGTGGTCAATGTGATTTGATTCGGTAATGTGAAAATAGTTAAATTGCATTTATTTGATGAATTGAGATATTCACTTACGGACTTACTAAGCTATGAAGCTTACTGTGTGTTATTTGTCTATGTTTTATAGATAATCAAAACCAGCTCGGACTCGAGGATCGTCAGGAACCGTCATCACACTATCGATCATTTTGCTGGTAATTTTGAAGTCTTGTATATATGGTATATGGCATGTATAGGCTAATGTCATTATGGTACATTTTGTGTTATGGAATTATAGCTATGTGGTTTGGCTTGTATTTGGTAAAGTTGTGGGATGTGAATTTTGGTTATAAAATGTGTTTATATATGCTATGTGATATAAATGATATGCCTTGTGAATTTGGCATAGTATGGTATGAGATTAAGGTATTGAATTGGTATTATTTTGAGATTTGAGTTAGTTATTTTGAAGAATGAATAAATGCATATTGAAATAAGGTGGAATGGATGAATTTGGCATATGAAATCTATATGATTGGAGTAGTAAATGTGTATTAAATTGGCTAGTGTTATTATGGCATGAATTGTGCATGAGTTGATGATGTTTTGGATGCCTATAAATTTGTTGAAATGGTGTAAAATATCTTGTTGTAGGAAGGCATCAGGAGGGTGAGAATTGTGGCTTTAACCAAGCCTATTTTCACTCCCCACGGCCGAGTATACGGGTGTGTTGCTTGATCGTGTGTGACACATGGCCTTGGTACACAGTCGTGTGTCCCCTGGGTACCCTTTCAGATTAAGTCAGTATACCCTACAGGTTTGGCACGACCTAGACATGCGAGCATGTCTACTAATCGTGTGTGACACACGGGTTGGCACATGGGCGTGTGGCTGACTGTGTGACCCAAGTCAGTAACCCTTCTAGATTTCACACGGCCTAGCACACGGGCATGTCCTCGGCCGTGTGGTGCAAGTCAATATGTATGCCCTGTTTTCACACGGTCTGTGACACGAGCGTCTGTTCACACAGGTGTGTGTCTCCTGAATGCATGAAATTTTTCTAAGTTTCTCAAAGATTTTAAATGTTATCGGTTTAGTCCTGGACCTCTTTTAAGCAAGTTTTAAGGTCTCATAGAGCCTTATAAGGTCAAAGTGAATAAGTTGAATGGATTTAGATTATGAATGCATAAAAGTTTGTGAATGATGTGTATTATCGGGTAATGCCTTGTAACCCTATTCTGGCGATGTATACGGGTTAGGGGTGTTACAAGAATTTTTGCCCTCAAAAATTTTACCAGTAAAGAGATTTAGATATTACTTTCTCATAGTTTCCCCCAGTTCCTAGTAGCTCCTTCTATATCATGTCATTGTCAAGAACTTTTACTAATGCTAGCTTTTTATTTCTCAGTTTTTCTCTTCAAGCGCCAGAATTTCTATCAATCTCTCACTGTAAGTCATGTCTGGTTGAATTTAACATTTATCAAAGTAATAACAGATGATGGGTCTGATCGATACTGTCATAACAAATATACACATAAGAACATTGTGAATTCTGTAGAGCTCTGATAATATTACCATTCAATACGCAATAGGCCCAATTCTTTTCAATAATCTTATATAACCTGATAAACCATAGACTTAATTTTCCCTTATGGCCAAATTGGAGAACTTTCTTCCATGGCAAAACTTTCAAAAATATTATGTCGCCAATCTGAAACTCTATTTCTTTTCGTCTTAGATTACATCAAATTCTTGACGATCAAATACTGTTTTTATACTATCTCAGATCACTTTCACCTCTCTTTGGTTTCAATAAATCAAACCAACTACATTATTTTTTAACACTGAGCTTAGTCTAATACACCGGAGTTTTACATTATAACCATATAAAGTCTCATACGATAAAATTTTTATACTTGACTGTGAACTGTTACTATATATGAATTCAACTAACAACAATTATTTCTTTTTTTTTTATTTTTTCATGGATGAGTCATACCAAAATATCTACATACTTTCTTTAATGGTCTAATTACCATATAAGGACCTTAAGTTTTGAATTCCATAGCATTTTATCCTTGTAGCTACTAGAATTCAACTTTTGCATTTTATGCGATTTGGTCCTTCTCATAATTAAGCACATAATCGATAAAATTTTCTTATCAAATTTTTCACATGACATTTCTATCATATTATGGACCATATAATAAAATAAAAATAAATTTTATTTTCAGCTCGGATTTGTGGTCCCAAACCACTGTTCTGATTTCACCGAAATTGGGCTGTTACAGTGCATGATTGGTATTATAGGTTTAAACATGCTTAGGTAAGAATATGTACAATTGAGTAAGTTGGATATTTGAATTAACATCAAGATATATTATGCATAAAAATTTGGTTTTTGGCTTGGTTTAAATGTCTTGAATTGGTTGGTGAAAGTGCTTAAATGTGGTTGTAGGTGGAAGAATAAATGGGTGAGAAAAGTGGCCTTCAAAAATTGCCTATGTAACACCCCTTACCCGTATTCAACGCAGAAACAGGGTACGAGGCATTACCGGACTTACAACACAAGCATTCACACAATTCTGAGTCATAAATTTGCGTTCAAATTAAAACCATTTGCAATTAATCATAAAGTCCCTAATACGAGCCTACACGGCCCAAAACATGCATTGGAAGTGGTCTAGGACTAAACTGAGAACTTTAGAAATTTTCATGAAACTTAGAAATTTTTTCCACTAAACAGAGGTCACACACCTGTGTGGATATGGGACACGCCCGTGTGGGCAGGCCATGTGGCTACACACGCCCGTGTCCTGACCCCGTGTAACTCACTGACTTGTAATCCCATGAACAAATTGAGGTCACACGACCAAGTCACACGCCCGTGTGCTAGGCCATGTCGAAAATTAATTTTCATAAAATAGGTGCAGACTTCACACGGCCAGGGCAAACGCCTTAGTATTCAATACATACATGAGAAATGTTTCACAACCCTTTCTAACATACCTCTGAGCCGACATTGATGAAATCACAATAGGCAATTCAGCCCATTCATCCGATTCAACCCAGAGTATTTCACTGTTTTGACATTTCAATTCAATAACTTTTCATCTACAATTCACTACTACATCATGTAGAGTTAACCAGTCCATTCCAAGAATCACATCAAACTCATCAAATGGCAAAAGCATTAAGTCAACCAGAAAACAGTGACCCCGAATCATTAAAGGACAACTCTTGCAAACTTTATCAACTAAAACATATTTGCCTAAGGGGTTCGACACCTTAATCATAAACTCAGTAGACTCAACAGGCAAATTCTTACTAGACACCAAATTCATGCAAATATAGGAAGGAATAGATCCAGGATCAATTAATGCAACTACATTAGTATCATAAAGAGAAAATGTACCAGTGATCAAGTCAGGGGAGGATGCATCCTCGCGAGCACGAATAACATAAGCTTTTGCAGGTGCTCTAGCTTTCGATCTCACAGCTGAATCTTTGGGCACACTTCTGCTACTGGTCTCATTTCATGTATTTCTCACTGGCCTCCCTCTAGTAGCAGTATTACTCGATCTTGCATTCTGAAAATTATCTTTTTCAACCATCTCTGGGCAATCTCGAATAAAATGATCTTGGGAGCCACATTTAAAACAAGCCCGATTATTCATCCTACATTCACCGGGATGTCTTCTATCATAGTGTTGGCATTCAGGCTTATTAGACCTAACGTTACCAACACTCGCTATTAACGTAGTTTAGGCCTTAAAACCTGAATGTTGCTTCCCACGATCTCTATTGGGATACCCAGCTGAAGCATTTGATCGAGTATACAAATCCCTTGATTTCTTTGACGAAGTTTGAAATAACTTATTCATCAGCTCTTTCTCGAATCTCTAGTCTCAAACTCAACTTTTCTCTTTTCTCTTCTTAACTTTTCTGCTTTGCAAGCTCGTTCGACCAGCACAACAAATTCTTTCAACTGTAAAATTCCAACTAATAGCCTGATGTCGTCATTCAGCCCATCTTCGAATCTCTTACACATACTAGCCTCTATTGAGACGCATTCCCAAGCATTCTTACTGAGCATAACAAACTCTCGTTCGTATTCAGTCACAGTCCTACGGCCTTATTTCAGCTCTAAGAACTCTTTACGTTTCTGATCAATAAACCATTCACTGATGTACTTCTTTCTGAATTCCTCTTGGAAGAAGTCCCAAGTAACTCTTTCCCTCATTACCACAGATATATGAGTGTTCCACCACTGATACGCCGTATCCCTCAGAAGTGATATAGCGCATTTCAAGCACTCGTCCTGGGTGCAAGAAAGCTCATCAAATACCCGGATAGAGTTCTCAAGCCAGAATTCTGCTCTTTCAGGATCATCATCAACATTTGCTCTAAATTCTTTAGCCCCTTGCTTTCGAATCTTATCGACTGGAGGCTTGTTCAGCCTTACCAAGTCTACACCTTGGGGAGCTACGGGAACCGATTGAGGATTAGGTAGGGGTCGAGGATGTTAGGTAGCCGAATTTGTCTGAGCAAACTTGGCAAACCATTCACTCATCCTTTGGAAGAATGCTTCCCTAGCCTTTCCTCCCTGGCTAATCGACATAGGTCTACTTTTAGATGGCACAATCCCTTGGGCAGGAGCCAGTGCATAACTTTCAACATCATCAGCTACTTCTCGATCGAGATCCATTTACTATATGAAAACACAGTTTAAATTTTCAGGAGTCATCACACTATCAAAATTTATGTATGGCATGTATAGCTAGACTCTTATACACACTACAATAGTCCAAGAATCGACTAAATCATAGCTTTGATACCACTAAATGTAACACCCCTTACCTGTATTCAACGCCGAAACAGGGTACGAGGCATTACCAGACTTACAACATAAGCATTCACACAATTCTAAGTCATAAATTTGTGTTCAAATTAAAACCATTTGTAATTAATCATAAAGTCCCTAATATGAGCCTACGCGGCCCAAAACATGCATTGGAAGTGGTCTGGGACTAAATTGAGAACTTTAGAAATTTTCATGAAACTTAGAAAATTTTTCCACTAAACAGAGGTCATACGCCCGTGTGGATATGGGACACGCCTGTGTGGGCAGGCCATGTGGCTACACATGCCCGTGTCCCGACCCCGTGTAACTCACTGACTTGTAACCCATGAAAAAATTGAGGTCACACGACCAAGTCACACACCAGTGTACTAGGCCGTGTGGATAATTAATCTTCATAAAATAGGTGCAGACTTCACAGGGGCAGGGCACAAGCTCGTGTTCGAGATCTTGCCGTCTACACAGCTGAGACACATGCCCATGTCTCTACCCATGTGCTCAATTCTGAGCATTCTATTTCTCAAAATTAAGGTGCAGGGGACATACGGCCTAGACACATGCCTGTATGTCTACCCGTGTGGACAAAATAAAGGCTATTTTCCAAGCCATTTTCCACCCTTATTCACACATACACCTACACCAATTCAAAAGCACAAAACATAATACACTTAGGCAACAAAAATATCCACATTTATGACCAACACACGCCAATATAATATCAACATCTATCATACACATAATTGACTACTTTCAAGATACCTAATTATACACAAATTTCATCATTTCATCCATAGATCATATCATTTCACATTCATGCCTTAAATCAAAATTCCCTCATTCACCAAGCATTCATAGACCACATCACACAAGGATGATTGCACATGCATGCATACATATATATATATATATATATATCTACATAGATATGCTTACAACCATTCCAATCAAAATGAGCCAAGTTACATGGCCAAATACCGCATCAACATTTGGCAATTACAAGCCAATATTTTTTGCCAAAACACAATGACACATATAACAAAATGACCAAGTCCCTATACATGCCATACTTTCAAAATACTAAGATCATCAATACCCAAAACGAAAGTTTGATAGTTTGATTCGAGTCTCCGACGATCTCCGATCCGAGCTACCTTGGTGACACTATAAAAACATGAAAAATAAACGGAGTAAGCTGTATAGCTTAGTAAGCTCGTATGCAAGAAATAAGCAACCTTACCATGCATATAACATTCAAATAATATAACATAATTAAATGTAAATTTACCATAGTATCATAATTCATTCCATCACGAAACTTACCTCATTTTCATCATCAAGCATTTAATAAACGTGAGCTTTACATACATACCTGAACCATCTCGAAATGAACTTACACATACTCTCATCTTTGACATACCCGTGAACCACTCGGAATAACAATGTCAGATACTCGGGAAATTTGCACACTAAGTGCCACATATGTAGCCAATGCTACCTCAAATCTCATATCACATAGTTCCTCGCTCTCGAGCTATCAATAGGCCTGCTCGCACAAGTTTTCAATCAAGACGTAGCTACACGGTGCTGCTTACACAAGCTATCAAGTAGGGGTGTTCATTCGGTTAATCGACCGGTTAACTGACCGAAATATCATTAACCGAATTAACCGACTCTTCAAAATTTTGAACCATTAACCGAACCAAATTTTTTTCCAAAAAATTAACAGACCCCAAATTTTGTCGGTTAATTCAGTCGGTTAACCGACCGGTTTCGAACCGAATAACCGTAATCGAAAATCGAAAAAAAAATTATTAACCAATTTCACCCAATTAATTCGATTAACCGATCGATTAACCAAATTTGGTAGGTTAACCGAATTTTTTCGGTTTTACCCGAATTTTGCACACCCCTACTGTCAAGTATTCGCAACATATGCCAGTATACTCAGCCACTGGTAGGATGTACAAGACCAACACCCGGATCACATAATCACATAACACATACTAACCCTAGTGACATGTCACTTGTATCCTAATCTATTCCTAAGGTTCAACCGGACTTTTCACTTGTCGAAACATCATCGAACTCATTCGTAGAATTTTACACATTCACATAATCAAACATACAATTCATGCAATATTAAAACATTTAAGTACAATTATTCTAAAGCTTATTTTTAACATACGAACTTACCTCGGTACAAAATGTAACGCCCTAAAAATCTCAAAATCTCGAATTCTTTTTTTCTCGGTTCTGATAAAAAAATGTGCATTTAGTATTCCCAGTTAAGTGTTAATTATGTGATAGTAGGTCTCAGTTAGTTTTGGAGTTAGAACTAAGAAGTGAAGGAAATTATAGTTTAAGTATTAAAAGAACCCTGATGGCAAGTAGGTGGGCTTTTGAATAAATGAAGGAAGAATTGGACAGAAAAGAGCTTGCTGACCCAGTGTATAAGTGGTGTGTTGCTAGTGTCAGAGGTCTGGGGTTCGAATCCTTCCTTGCTCAAAAGGGGGATTTATTTTTGCTTGAAAGATGGACAGAGGTGGCGTTGGATATGAATTCTGTAGGGAGTGATAAGAGGAGAAATTTAAGGAGAGGATTAAGGAGTTATCAGGGAGAAAAACTAGAAGATGAGGAGTGAAGAAGTGGTGGAGCCGAAATGGGAATTTAGCATAGGAAATTTGGCTATAGAGGCTATATATAGGTGCCGAATATGTGGTTGCCAGGCTAATGCCGAAATGATAAGATTTCTTAAATCAAATAATTTAAACAAAGCTTTCGCAACTGAAAAGAGATTTTACAAAGTAATTGAAGTTTTCATTTTAAGGAAGGGTTTTCAATGAAAATAAGATTTTCGCTAAAACACTTCAATGTGACACGCTGGATTCGGCCATAACATCCAGGCCGGGTTTGGGGTGTTACACAAAATGACTAATAGTTTAATTTAGCCCACAACTTTGTTCTTTCCCCGGTCTAGGTCAAAACCTCATCTTTCTTGATCTATAATATCAAATTTAACTCATTCAATTATCACATTATTCAATTTAATCCCAAAAATACCTTATGGAAAAAATTACATTTTTGCCCCTAACTTTTCAACTTTTTACATTTTAGTCCTTAGGCTCGTAAAATGCTTTTCATTCGATTTCTTCATTACTCAACCTAGCAAAATATTAGTAGTACACATAATAGCCCAAAATTTTCATTTATTCACATTTTTACACACATTTTACAACTTTTACAAATAGGTCCCTATTTGACATTTTAATCAAAAATCACTTGGTAAATGTTGTTTATCTAACACCAAACATGCATTTTCTACCATTAGACATCAAAATACACAAATATTCAACATGGGTAAAAATTTAAACTTTGATTTTCTTTCAAATTAGTCCTTTAAATAGCTAAATCAAGTTATGACATTCACAAAAACATAAAAATTATTAAAAACGGGACAAAGACGGACTTACAATTGAGCTTGGAAGTTGGCCAAACCCTAGCTATGTCTTTCCTTTGTGAATTTTTGCCATGGGGGATCAAATTAGAAAAGATGACATCTTTTTATTAGTTAATTTTGTCTTTATTTACCAAATGACCAAAATGCCCTTCACTTAAAACTTTGAAATTTTATATAACCATGTCCATTTTTGTCCAACTTAAAGTATAATGGTCTAATTACCAGTTAAGGACCTCCAATTTAAAATTTCATTTCAATTAGACACCTCTAGCTTCTAGAACACATATTTTGCACTTATTACAATTTAGTCCTATTAGTCAAATTGGACACTCTATCGATAAAATTTCTTAGCGAAATTTTCACACAATTATTCAATCATACTATACACCTTAAAGAAATAATAAAATTAACATTTCTACTTCGAATTTGTGGTCCCAAAACCACTGTTCCTATTTGACTAAAAAACGGGCTGTTACAACTCTCCCCCCTTTAGGGATTTTTGTCCCCAAAAATCTTATCGAAAAAGAGGTTTGGGTACTATTTTCTCATAGCTTCCTCGGGTTCCCACGTAGCCTCTTCGACCCCATGTCTTTGCCCCAAAACTTTCACTAGGGCTATTCATTTATTTCTCAACTGTTTAACTTCCCGGGCTATGATCTTGATCGGTTCTTCACCGTAAGTCATGTCGGATCATATCTCAACCTCAGTTGGTGAAATTATGTGTGAAGGATCTGACCGATAATGGCGCAACATAGACACATGAAACACATTGTGGATCCTTTCTAAATCTGTTGGTAAAGCTAATCGATATGCCACCAGCCCTATTCTTTCAAAAACCTCATATGGACCAATAAAGCACTGACTCAGTTTACCCTTGCGACCGAATCTAAGAATTTTCTTCCATGGAGACACTTTTAGAAATACCTTGTCACTGACTTGAAATTCAATCTCCTTTCGTTTCAAATCCGCATATGATTTCTGTCTATACGAAGATGCTTTCAAATAATCACGAACAACTTTCACTTTTTCTTTGGTTTCTCTAACCAAATCAACCCCGTGAATCTGTCTCACACTGAGCTCGATCCAATACAATGGAGTTCGACACTTACGACCATACAATGCCTCACATGGTGCATTCTTTATACTTGACTGAAAATTGTTGTTGTAAGCAAATTCGACTAAAGGCAGATATTTTTCCCAACTACCTTCGTACAGTGAAGCATATCTTTGAGTACCTGAATTGTCCTTTCAGATTGACTGTCAGTCTGCAGATAAAATGCGGTACTAAAGTTCAACTTTGTACCTAGAGCTTCTTGCAACTTTTTCCACAATCGGGAAGTAAATCTTGATTCTTTATCAGAAATAATAGAAATAGGCACCCTATGCAATCTAACAATCCCGGCAATGTACAACCCAGCAAGCTTATTAAATGAATAATCAGTACGTACTGGAATAAAATGAGCTGATTTTGTCAATCTATCAACAACTACCCAAATGGCATTCTTTCTTCTTTGGAGTCAGAGGTAACCCGATTATGAAATCCATCGTAATTCTATCCCATTTCCACTCAGGAATCATCACAGGCTGAAGTAAACCCGAAGGTACTTGATGTTCAGCCTTTACTTGTTGGCAAACCAAACATCTCGATACGAATTTAGAAATATCTCTTTTCATACCTAACCACCAATATAATTTCTTCAAACCGTTGTACATCTTCGTACTTCCCGGGTAATGGTTTAATGGTCTAATTACCATTTAAGGACCTCCAATTCAAAATTTCATTTTAATTAGACACCTCTCACTTCTAGAACACACATTTTGTACTTATTGCAATTTAGTCCTATTAGTCAAATTAGACACTCTATCGATAAAATTTCTTAACGAAATTTTCACACAATCATTCAGTCATAGTGTAGACCTTAAAGAAATAATAAAATTAACATTTCTACTCTAGATTAATGGTCCCAAAACCATTGTTTTGATTTGACCCAAAAATAGGCTGTTACAGCCTATTTTCATCTACATGGGTAGACACACGGGCATATGTCTCAACCGTGTGTGACATACGGCCATGTGCACGGGCGTGTAATTTGGCCGTGTGTCCCCTGAATCATTAAAATTGACAAAAAAAGTGCTCAGGAAATTTCACACGAGCAGAGACACGAGTGTGTGTCTCGACCGTGTGATCCCTGCACTTAATTTTTGAAAATTAAATTATCCATACAGCCTAGCACACGGGCATGTGGTTGGCCGTGTGACCTAAGTCAGAGAGTTACACGTGTATGGTCATGGGCTTAGACACGACCATGTACATCACATCGCATGCCCACACGGCCTAGGACACGGGCATGTCACTTGGCTGTGTGAGCCACATGGCCTGACCACACGGGTGTGTGTCCCTTGTACCCTGAAAAAATTTTAAAATTTTGCAAAAAATTTCCTGAGTTCCCAATTTAGTCCCGACTTGTTTCAAATGCATAAATTGGACCTCGAGGTTTCATTTAAGGGACAGTATAATTGAATATGATTAGTTTTGGATATGAATAGTAATTGACATGAATTAATTGAAATTGTTCTATAAACTTTGATAATGCTTATTAACTCTATTTCAGCGACAGATATGAGTTTAATGTTTTACACCATGAATGGAGGCTTAAGCGTTACTCTCTACTTTATCAGAGTCAGCTCGGTAGGATGTCATTGTTATATGAAAACATGTTTTAAAATATTCAGGACATATAACACTGTCACAGGTTATATAATGGCATGTATAGCTAGACTCGTACATGTTACGTTTAGTCTGAGAATTGACTAAACCATAGCTCTAATACCAATAAATGTAACACCCCTAACCCGTATCCATCGCCAGAATAAGGTTACAGAGCATTACTGGAGTTTATAATTCAAACGGACAAAAATTTCAAACATTTCATATCATAGAAATAAACATATTAAAACCAAGTCAAATCATACATACTGTCCGTTATACGAGCCACCAGCCTAAATATGCGTCAGAAACAAGTCAGGACTAAATCAGAAACTTAAAGAGTTTTTCATAAAATAATGAAAATTTTTAACACTGCAGGGGTCACACGGCCGTGTGGGCATTCGAAGTAGGGACACATGGTTGTGTCCCAGCCCGTGTCTGTGCCCGTGAAACTCACTGACTTGGTTCTACTGCAAAGCCACATGCCCGTGTGCCAGGCCGTGTGCTAGGTCATGTAACAGCCTAGCTTGCAACCCTTTAAAAGCTATAAAGGACACACGGCCATGTCGCCTGGCCGTGTGTCACACGACTGAGACACATGCCCGTGTCTCTGCCCATGTGGACGAAAATAGGCCATTTTCCAAGCCATTTTTCTAACCCATCATGGTAACCACAAATGTACATATATTCAAGCCAAAACAAAGCACCAAAATCATGCATATTCTAGCTTCATTCATATGGTATAATTACATACAACCATTATGCCCTTAGGCATCTCAAATGCCAATATATAAACATGCCTAACCATGTATTCAATTTGGCCAAAATGATCCATTAACTTCTAAC
The DNA here is from genome assembly GCA_025698475.1 of Gossypium anomalum. Lineage (NCBI taxonomy): Eukaryota > Viridiplantae > Streptophyta > Magnoliopsida > Malvales > Malvaceae > Gossypium > Gossypium anomalum. Next base: position 52,189,399 of record CM046963.1, read on the forward strand.
CAAGTTTGCATTAAAACATACCATTGAATTTACTTACCCAAAACATGCCAAATGGTACAAAACATGCCATTCAACTACTAGCACCAAATCACCATATAAGTTATACATACTAAAATACCAATTCACCATAATTTCATCATATCACAAAACACATCTAACTATCATTTTACCTTTTACTATTCAAACACAAAACAAGCCACATATCAACCATGTCAAGGCTACTTATATACATACCACAATATGACAAAACACAAGCAAAACCAAATGGCCATATTCACAACAAAACACATGGCCAACATTAGCCAAAATACTTATACATGCCATTATAACCAAAATTAAACAACCAAATGTACCAAAAGAACCGATGGATAGTGTGATATAGCTCTGACAAGCTTCCAACCCAAACGAGCTTCCGATTCACTATAAAACATGAAAAGTAACACAGAGTAAGTATTTAAGCTTAGTAAGTTCATATAATATAGAATAAAACTTACCGTTTAGACACATAATAAGTAAGTCAACATATCATATCCCAACATAACTTGTCCAAATACCTAAGCACATATACATCAACCATGTTAGCCATGTAAATACATATATAAACCAATAATCATGGATGAGCACATCAAATAATTAATTTCATATACATGTATCATCAAATTCCATTTTCCATATAACATGTAACAACATTTCTATGTAATTCATATGTATGCCTGTAATAGTCTACATCAAACACTTACCAATTCGTATCAGAATATTACCCGTTGAACCATTTAGAATACCATTGGGTACCCGGGATAGCTCACACATAGTATGCTAACTCATATAACTGTAATCCATCAAATCCTGTATATGTATGCTTATATGAGTTGTAAATCGATATACCCACTGGAGCTGTAAATCTGTATGCTCTTACGAGCTATAAATCGGTATGCTCACACAAGCTGTAAATCTGTATGCTCTCACGAGCTATGGGTCAGAATCTAGCTACACGATGCTACTCACATGAGTTGTAGAGTATCCGCAACACATGCAGGACCTCAACCACTGGTAGGACATTTAGAACCAGTACCCGAATCATGTAAACCCTAATGACATGTCATTTGTATCTTACAAATTCCTAAGGATCAAATAGGGCTCAGTACTCATACGTAGTTGGATATGCAATCGTGTATACATGTAGAAATTTTACAATTCATGCATATTTCAAAATAAAACAAATAATTACAATTTAATCATACAAACTTACCTTGACGAGTATACGTAGATACTGAGGCGATTAATCTGATACTTTCTCTTTGCCTGATCTAACTCTGCATGAGGTTTAACTTGATCTATATGGATTAATTTAATTTAATTTAATATATAACTCATTCAATTTAGCCCAAAATTGCAACACCCTAAAAATCTAAGAAATTATTTTTTTTGTATGTTGTGTTACACAAATGCATGTCTGCTTCAGTTGTTCAGTGCTCTGGGAAGTGTAACATTCTGATTTTGACCTTAGTCAGACTAGTGGTTTGGAGACCACAAATTTGAGTTAAAAAAATGTTTAAATAGTATTTTCTGTGTTTATGATGTGTGAATTAGCATGTGTGTCCTCTGAGGTACCCTACGAATTAAAGGCAGTATACCCTCCAGTTTTAACACGGCCAAATAGACGGGCGTGTCTATTGGTCATTTGTGGCACACGGGCTAGCACACAAGCGTGCGGTCAGCCATGCGGCCAAGTTAGTAGCCTCCCTAATTTTCACACGGCTTAGCACACGGGCGTGTCTTGTGGCCGTGTGGACTAGTCAGTATGTATGCCATGTTTTGCCGCGGCTTAGACACACGGGCGTGTCTAAAGCCGTGTGAAGCACATGGCCTGCTCGCATAGGCATGTGACATTTTAAAAGTTGAAAATTTTTATAAGTTCTGAAAAGTTTACATGTTATCGATTTAGTCCTAGATGCATGGTTTAGACCTTGTATGATCAGTTTAAGTTCGTATTGAACGTGAATGACTAGTATTTATTGAAATAAGATGGTAATTGATATTTGAATGTTCTGATCTGATTTACGAGTTCGATAATGCCTCTTAACCTATTCTGGCGACAGTTATGGGTTAGGGGTGTTACATTTTATTGGTATCAACGCTATGGTTTAGTCGGTTCTAGGACTACTATAACGTATGTGAGTCTAGCTATACATGCCATATTTATGAACTGTGATAGTGTGATGAATCCTAACATTGAAATGTGCTTTTATATAGCAAATGGATCCCGAAAGAGCCGTAACAGACGATGTCGAAAGCAATACACCTGTTCTCTCGCAAGGGACGGTGCCATCTAATTCTCGACTGACTATGAGTAGCCATGATGGTGAGGCTAGACAAGCCTTTTATCAGATGATGAATTATTGGTTCACCCAATATATTAGAACCAACCCAGCTGTACAACAATCTCCACCCCCAGTTAATCCTCCTCAAGCTCCTGTTATGCCACCAGTGAATCTGGTACAGTTAAGTAGACCACCAGTCGATAAGATTAAAAATATAGGGCTAAAGAGTTCCGAGCTACAACGAACGATGATGCCAAAAAAGTTAATTTTTGGTTAGAGAACACGATAAGAGTGTTTGATGAATTGCCTTTGAGTCCCGAAGAATGTATAAAATGTGTCGTTTCACTTCTGAGAGATACGGTGTACCATTGGTGGAAAACTTTGACATCTGTGGTTCCTAGTGAACGAGTTACCTGGGACATCTTTCAAGCTGAATTTCGAAAGAAATACATTAGTCAGAGATTCATTGATTAGAAACGTAAAGAGTTTCTCGAACTTAAACAAGGTCGTATATCTGTCACAAAATACAAGCGAAAATGTATAAGGTGGAGTCAGTATGCTCGTGAATGTGTATCTATGGAAGCAATAATGTGTAAAATATTTGAAGATGGTTTGAACGAGGATATTCGTTTGTTAGTCGGGATTCTGGAAATCAAAGAATTTGTTGTGCTTGTTGAACGAGCATTTAAAGCTGAAGATCTCAGAAAAGAGAAAAGAAAAGCTGATTTTGAAGCTAGAGAAGTACGAAAGAGATCATCAGGCAAGTCATTTCAATTTGGATCAAAGAAGTTCAGGGATGATAAAGGCTAGTATGGGACATTCGAATAGAGATCATATTAGATCGCAATCGAACTTCAAAGCTCCAGCTACATCTGTTGCCAATGTTGGTAATGTAAAGAATGAAAAACCTGAGTGTGACCAATGTGGAAGACGACATTTTGGAGAATGCTAGGGAAAAAGTAATAATCGGGATTATTACAGTCGTGGTTCACGAAATCACTTTATAAAAAATTCCCTAGATTTACCTAAAAAAGATAATGTTCAGAATCCGAGGCCAAGTGGCAACACTTCTCGTGGTAGACCTTCTAAAAATGTGAGAAATGTGAGTGGCAGTCAGAGAGGGACAAAAGATACAGCCGTTAGATCTGAGGCTTGTGCACCTGCCAGAGCCTATGTTATTCGAGCTCGTAAGGAAGCTTTGTCGCCAAACGTGATTATGGGTACATTTACTCTTTATGATACTTCTGTGATTGCTTTGATAGATTCTGGATCAGCACAGTCATATATATGCATGAACTTAGTGAATAGTAAGACTTTGCCTGTAGAGTCTACTAAATTTGTAATTAGAGTTTTGAACCCCCTAGGCAGATGTGTTCTGGTTGATAAAGTCTGTAAGAATTGTCTGTTAATGTTTCAAGACATTTGTTTTTCGGTTGATCTGATGTTATTGCCTTTTGATGAGTTTGATATAATTCTGGGTATGGATTGATTAACTTTGCATGATGTTGTTGTGAATTGAAAACGGAAAACTATTGATTTGAGATGCAAGACTGATGAAATAGTTAGAATTGAATCTAGTGATTTGAGTGGATTGCCTGCAGTGATATCTTCGATGAAAGTTTTAAGTATTGTGAGAAAGGGTTGTGAAGCCTATTTTGCATATGTGATTGATTCGAGAGTATCAGAAAAGAAAGTTGAATCAGTACCTATTGTGTGTAAGTTCCCTGATGTATTTCCTGAAGAACTTCCGGGATTACCTCCGGTTAGAGAAGTTGAATTTGGCATTGAATTGGTACCTGGTACTACTCCAATTTCGATAAGAATGGCTCTGAACTAATTAAAAGAATTAAAGTCTCAGTTGCAAGAGTTAGCAGATAGAGGATTTGCTAGACTGAATTTCTCACCCTGGGGTGCTCCAGTACTATTTGTGAAAAAGAAAGATGGAACGATGAGAATGTGTATAGATTATCATCAATTGAATAAAGTGACAATCAAGAATAAGTATCCTCTTCCCCGAATTTGTGATTTGTTTGATCAGTTGAAAGGAGCTATTGTGTTTTCGAAAATAGATTTGAGATTAGGCTATTATCAGTTGCGAGTGAAAGACTCAGACATTCCGAAAACTGCTTTCCGAATAAGGTACGGCCACTATGAATTTTTAGTTATGCCTTTCGGATTGACTAATGCACCTGCTATCTTTATAGATTTAATGAATAGAATTTTCAGACTGTATCTAGATCAATTTGTTGTTGTATTCATTGATGACATATTGATTTATTCACGTGATGAATCTAAACATGCCGAGCATCTGAGAATAGTGTTACAGACTCTGCGAGAAAAATAGTTGTATGCGCAATTCAGTAAATGTGAGTTTTGGTTGCGAGAAGTTGGTTTTCTGGGTCATATTGTATCAGTATCTGGTATCTGAGTTGATCTGAGCAAAATTTCAGCTATTCTGGATTGGAAACCTCTGAGGAATGTCTCTGAAGTCCGCAGTTTTCTTGGACTTGCTGGTTATTATAGAGATTCGTAAAAGGCTTTTCGATGATTGCAACTCCATTAATGAAACTGCTTCAAAAAGATGTGAAATTTGTGTGGTCTGAAAAGTGTCAGAACAGTTTTGATCAGTTGAAAACTTTGTTGACTGGAGCTCCGGTTTTAATACAACCCGAAGAATTTGTAATCTATAGTGATGCTTCGTTGATTGGTCTGGGATGTGTTTTAATGCAAAAAAGGCAAAGTCATTGCTTATGCTTCGAGACAGTTGAAGCCATATAAAAAGAACTATCCGACGCATGACTTTGAGTTAGCCGCGATTGTGTTTGCTCTAAATATTTGGCGCCACTACCTGTTTGGTGAAAAATGTCACGTGTATTCTAATCATAAAAGTTTGAAATATCTGATGACTCAGAAGGATCTGAATTTGCGACAGAGAAGATGGTTAGAACTGCTAAAAGACTACGAACTTGTGATTGATTATCATCCGGGAAAAGCAAATGTTGTTGCTGATGCTTTGAGTCAAAAATCATTGTTTGCTTTGCGTGCGATGAATGCTCATTTGGTCCTATGCAGTGACAGTTCAGTTTTGGCTGAATTGAAAGCAAGACCTTTGTTCTTACAGCAAATTATCGAGCTCAGAAGATTGATAATAAGATTTTAGCTAAACGAGCTCAGTGTGATGTAGAGTCTGATTCAAAATTCAGAGTTGATAAAGATGATTGTTTGAGATTCCAAGATAGAATTTGTGTTTCGAGAAATTCAGAGTTAATTCAGATGATTTTGAGTGAAGCTCACAATAGTCGATTATCTGTGCATCCGAGTAGTACGAAAATGTATAATGATCTGAAAAGCATTACTGGTGGTTTGGAATGAAAAGAGATATCTCTGACTTTGTTTCTAAATGTTTGATCTATCAATAAGTTAAAGTTGAACATCAGGTGTCATCTGGTTTGTTACAACCGATTATGGTTCCTAAGTGGAAATGGGATCGAGTGACAATAGACTTTGTTACGAGTTTGCCCCTGTCTCCGAGAAAGAAAGATATTGTCTGGGTTATAGTTTATCGATTGACGAAATCAGCTCATTTATTCTGGTTCGATCTGATTACTCACTTGATAAATTAACTGAGTTATACATTTCTGATATCATGAGATTGCATGGTGTGCCATTGTCTATAGTGTCAGACAGAGATCCGAGATTCACATCACAATTCTAGAAGAAATCGCAAGATGCTCTAGGTACTAAATTGCACTTTAGTACTTCTTTTCATCCACAAACAGATGGTCAATCCGAGCGGATTATTCAAATACTCGAGGATATGTTGAGATGTTGCATTCTTGAGTTTGAAGGTTCGTGGCAGCAATATCTGCCTTTGGTTGAATTCGCTTATAATAATAGTTTTCAGTTGAGCATTAAAATGGCACCCTACGAAGCTTTATATGGTTGTAAATGCCGTACACCTTTGTATTGGACGGAGCTCAGTGAAAATAAGATTCACGGGGTTGATTTGATAAAAGAAACTAAACAGAAGGTAAAAGTGATCCAAGATAGTTTGAAAGCAACTTCCGATCGTCAGAAATCTTATGCAAATTTGAAAAAAAAAAAGCCATTGAGTTTGAGATCAGCGACAAAGAGTTTTTAAAGGTATCTCCGTGGAAGAAAGTGCTTCGGTTCGGTGGAAAAGGCAAATTAAGTCCAAGGTTCATTGGGCCGTATGAGATTACTAGGCGTATTGGGCTGGTAGCATATAGATTGTGGTTGCCACCAGAGCTAAAAAAGATTCATAATATGTTTCATGTATCGATGCTTCAACGATACTGATCTGATTTGTTGCATGTAATTCCTCCATCTGAGATTGAGATTTAGTTTGATATGACTTACGAAGAAAAGTCAATCCGTAATTTAGCTCACGAGATTAAGGAACTGCGAAGTAAGAAACTTTCATTCGTAAAAGTGATGTGGCATCGACACAGAATTGAAGAGCCCACCTGAAGATGTTATGAGGCAACAATATCTGAATCTGTTCAATGGTAAGATTTTCGGGGACGAAAATCCCTAAAGGGGGAGAATTGTAACAGTCTGATTTTGACCCTAGTCAGAATAGTGGTTTAGGGACCACAAATCTGAGTCAAAAAAATTTTAAATAGTATTTTCTGTGTTTATGATGTCTGAATTAGCATGTACGAAATTTTCGTCTTAAAATTTAATCGTTTGTGTGCTTAATTAGATAAAATGACCTAATCGCATAAAATATAAAAGTTGCTTGCTACTTGTTAAAAGTGCCTATTTGACTTGGCTTTGTAAATGAAAGGTCCTTGTGTGGTTATTTAACCATTGGAAGTTTGAATGGACATTAATAACCATCCATTATGTGATTTTATAATGGTTTAACAAAGGTTATAATGGTAAAATGTTTAATAAGTTAATATATGTTATAATAAAACATGAAAATAGGCATTATATGTTTGTTTGTGCCAAAAATTGAAGAACGAAAGAAAAGAAAAAGAGTTCTAGGGCTCAGCTGTTTAAAGCTTAATTGAGGTATGTTTTTGTTTCGATTTTTGATAATTTCTACGTTTTTGTGATCGTTGCTTAGTATACTATCAAGCCCATGTCTCAGTTTCTGATTTTGAGTTATGCCATTGATGAAACTATAAGCTTTGTGATGTTAGTTGATGAATTATGAAGGATATGTTTTGGGTTAACATATGCCGCCTTTGAATTTTTGATGAAATTGAGTAATTTGGGTTAAATTGTAAAAATATTATTTTGAGGGATAAAAATGTGAAATAAATGAAATGTATGGACTTGTATGAGAGCTATGAAAATTCAGCTTAGCTTGTGCACAAGCCAATTATGTGTATTTTGTGATTTTGTGAATTAGGGACTAAAGTTTCAAAATGTGAAAATATGAGGGCTAGTTTGCAAAATGCCCTAAATATGTGTCTATCGATTGTTTTGAATTATTTGATGAACAAAAGAGTTAATTTTGAATACATATAGATCAAGAAAAGAGGAATTCGGATTTAGACCGAGGGAAGTTGAAGGCTATTGAGTAAACAATTCGAGTCGACAATTTGAGTACGAGGTAAGTTCGTATGTAAAATATTAAGTTACAAGTATATTTTGATGTTTTGATATTACATAGATTGTATATATATTTGATTATGGATGAATACGATGATAAATCAACTGTATTTGGCACTATTTATGCGATTCAAAATAGCTTCGGCTACATAAGGCACTAAGTGTGCAATACCAATATATCTTCGATTAATTCAGATGGCACTAAGTGTGCGAAATCATTATAGCTTCGGTTAATCCTTAAAGCACTAAGTGTGCGGATGTTTAAAGTATGAATAATCTTCGAAAAGTCTTAAAATATCCAAACGAGAGATGAGAATGAAAATGAATGAATACGAGGAGGTTCAGGTACGTATGATACCTAAGTGGTAAATGGTATTATGTATATAAAGTTCATTGATTTGGTCTAAACATAAGGATAGTGTTGATGTTTTATATTTTATATATTTTTGATGATTTTTAGTACGAGCTTACTATGCTTTTGAAATCTTACTTTTTGTGTGTTTGCATTGTTTTATAGATATCGAAGCTACTGTGAGCTTGGGGATCGTCGAGGATTGTCACCGCACTATCGAACCTCATATTGGTACTTTGAAAATGTATATATTAAAGTATGGCATGTATAGGCTAAAAGTTGCGGGATTATGTTTTGTGATGTATATATTTAGCCATGTGATATGGCTAGTTTGTGTTTGAACTTGTAGTTTGATAATGGCTTATGGTAGGTGATGCTAATGTGCAATTATGGTATGTTTTTGGTTGGCTAAAGGAAATGGTCATTGTTGAGAACTTGTTATAAGTTTTGAGTATGATAATCATATGTTTAGGTATGATTTTAGTTTAAGTTTTGGTATCAATTGAATGGTGATTAGAATTTGTTGATTAAGTTAAGTTATGAATAATGTACGGTTTGGTATAGATATTGGCTGAAATGGTTGTGCAAATAGGATTGTTTCTTTGCTTGTAGGTTGACCCAAATCGGGGTGGCAAATTGGCTATTCAAATGGCCTATTTTTGTCCACACAGGAAGAGACACGAGCGTGTGTCTCAGCCGTGTGCGACACACGGTCACGTTACACGGCTGTGTGTCCCCCGGGGTACCATACGAATTAAAGCCAGTATACCCTTCAGTTTTGACACGGCCAAATAGACGAGCGTGTCTATTGGTCATGTAGGGCACACGGGCTAGCACACGAGCGTGTGGTCAGCCATGCGGCCAAGTCAGTAGCCTCCCTAATTTTCACACGGCCTGGCACACGGGCGTGTCTTGTGGCCATGTGGACTAGTCAGTATGTATGCCCTGTTCTGCCGCGACTTAGACACACGGGCGTGTCTAAAGGCGTGTGAAGCACACAGCATTTTCACACAGGCGTGTGACATTTTGTCAGCGTTCTAAGCAAGCTTAAACCACGCTTGTGCAAACAAGGCGATAGTAAGTAATCTGTTGGAACAAGTTTCGGTTAAGGTTTCTTTAACGCATGTGTTAGGTATTTAACAGAAGATTCTGTTGTAATAGGTTGGAGTGCACGTGGGCTAATTTGCTCATTTTCACAACCAGGTGTATAATCACACTGCTATTAGCATAGATCGGCAAAAGTCAAAAATGTACGACTATTGACGCTACACGAGCGTACGCTCGCTCGTGTGGTTAGCTGAATGCACAAAACGTGGGCGTTCAATCATTGAGGTTACCATGAATGATGTCATTGGCTTAGGCCGATTTTGGCCACGTTGGGTAGAAATGGGTCTGTGGGCCCCACGGGCTCGTGGGCCCGCACGGGTAAACAATAAGGATGTGTGGAGATTATTAGGCCAGGTTGTGTAGTTTGCACGGCTAAGGCCACTATTCGGGCTTATTAGGCCACAGGAGCGTGAGGACCCTCATGGGTCGTACTATGGGCTTTGGGCCCATTTCCACTATTTGACCATTAAGGTTGCACGGGTCACCCGAGACAACTGTGGACCTACTGTTGGGTCGGTAAGTACACTTAGACCCCTTACTGATGAAATGACTGTTATACCCCTAGAAGTAAAATGACTGATATACCCCTATGATATGTTTAACTGTATTTGAGCATGACACTTTGCATACACGTATGATATGATGACACGACATGATGCATGGGGGTGGGTTTGATATATTTGGAGGAAGTGTACTGTACTGGAAGCTCTGCTGCAACTACTGTTAGTGTCGCAACTGGTGCTATATTCTAAAGTGTAGGGATGGGTGGGTCGATTTTATCCCCACATGGAGTGTAGGGCTGGACGGAGTGGAGTGTAGAGGATGGATGGGTAGGATCTCTGTTTGCATCTACGATCTTTGCATTGAATTGGGATAAGGCCCACACCGATCTTTCATTCTTGTCATGGGCTAAGGCCCACACTGATATTGCCACTGATATGGGCTTAGGTCCAGGCTATTTTGCATGCATGATTTACTGTTTGATAAATAGAAATTACACACTGAGTTTTCGTAAACTCACCATTCTGCTTATCTACGCAGGTAATCCTTAGGCGGATCGGTGCTGTGAGGGACTCAGAGATGGCCACACCACTGTTTACGTTTTCGTATTTTACTTTTAATTAAAAGTACTTTATTTGGGTAATTTTATGTAATAAGGCCGCTTTAAGTTTTTTATTTTTTATTTGGGGATTTATTAATGTTGGCTTATATCCGTTAGCAGTAGGACTCGGGTTTTCAAAAGATAAATGATTTTCAACTACCACGCTACGCAACTTGTTTTAAAAGCTTCCGCATCGAACATTGTTTTTAAAGTGTAATAACAATTCAACATGACACATGTTTTGCTAAACCAACCTATTTTCTAATAATGAACAAGATATGATAATTACTCATAAAGATCACAACGAGGTTTTAATACAAAACGGACTTTACCAACGAAACTACGCTTTCAAAACACACTCCAATGTGACATCGCAGATCCGGCCATAACGTCTAGGCCGGGTTTGGGGTGTTACAAAAATCATATTTTTGCAAAATTATCTTTTTGACCCTATACTTTTAATTCTTTGTAATTTCGTCCCTAGCTCATAAAAATGGAAATTTATGCAAATTCACCACAACCCACTATGGTCGAATATCAACTAGGTCCCTAGCATGCCCTATATTTCACTTATTTCACAATTTCATTATGTATAATTTTCTATTTTTCAATTTAGTCCCTATTTGACAATTTCACCAAAAATCCCTTTTACAAAAGTTGTTTATCTATTAACAACCATCCTTTTTCTATCATCAAACTTCAAAACTCATGTACATGCATCAATTGAAAAACCCTAATAGTTTAACGGTTTCACAAATTAGTCCACGGCTAGCTGGATTAAGCTACAATGATCCCGAAAACATAGAAATCATCAAAAACGGAATAAAAATGCATACCTAATTGAGCAATCAAGGATGACCAAATGTTAAGCTTCCATGGTTATTTTTCTCTTTTAAAGTTTCGGTTGAACAAAGGTTAAAGATGATAACTTCAACTTTTGTTTTATTTAATATTAACATTATTTACGAATTACTTAATTAACCTTTAAAATCATTACTAATTACAAAATTGCCAAGCCATTAAAGTCTACTATAAACTCTAATGGTCTAATTATCATATAAAGACTTACACTTTAAAGTTCTATAACTATTTAATACATTTTGCTATTAGAACACAACTTTTGTACTTTACGCAATTTAGTCCTTTTTATCAATTTGAGCCTGTAAATGGTAAAATTTCTTAACGAAATTTTTATACGATATTACTATCATACTTTAGGTAATAAAATAATCATAAAATAATTTTTTTAACTTCAGATTTGTGGTCTCGAAACCACTGTTCCGTTCTTACTAAGAACGGGCTATTACAATAGTAATGTCTTAACCTAGGCTAAAATTTTATGGAAATCTTAAATAAAAACTCTAAAAAAAAGCCTCTGATTTACTTGTAACTCGACTAAGATGTATTCACCAAACTTATCTAATTTGAAACTTAAATTAGAGATTTTTACTTTTAACGGGAACCCTGAAAGATGCCTAAATAATTCTAGTAAAATACCTTCAATTCCTAAAATTAATTCTATTTTAGAATTCTAAAATAAAAAACCTAGAAATTACCAATGAATTAAGAGAAATATTAAAATACATCTACAACTTATTCAATCTTTTATTATTATTTAAAAGATTTAATTAATAACATTGAACCTATCAAGATCTTACGAAAGTATCCTATGCTGGGTTTATGATTTATCTTACTTTAAAATTCTTGATCTAAGGTTTAAATTTGTCAAAATACTAAAATAATATATCTTAAATAATATGTATTAGCTTTCTTAAAAAGTTTCTAAAATAAAATACTTAGAAAGACCTACTCATCATTTACAATTCACCTAGGAAAATCTTTATTTTTAATCTTGAATAAAGTCCTAAAGAATATTTACATATTAATTTAAGACTCTAAAGAGAATCCTATACGATATTTAAAATTAGTTTAAAACACTAAAAAAGTCCTAAATATTATTTATAATTTTTCTAGGGTAAATGGTTGATAAGATCTTAAAGACTAACCTAAATCCAAATGTAAAAACCTTATGGTTTCATTAAAATGTAACACACTTAACTAACTTCATGTCAACAATTATAGGATGGAAAAATGACCTAAAGTTCCTTCTTTTAAAATAAATAGTAATAAAATAGGAAAATTAATTAAATTGGCTAAAGTTAATGAAAAGTTAAAACTCTTTCAAAAAGGGAAATAATAAAAAGAAAACTTAAATAAATGAAATGAATAAGACCTTGATATGATGATGATAATAATAACAATAATACACCTTATTCATAATACAATAAAAGAATCAAAGTAACATAAACAAATAATATTAAAATGTATGTAAGGGGAATGTGTTAAAAAAACATAAATATAAATGGACATGAAAATAAATAAAGACGAAATAAGAACAAATAAAAATTATACAAGTGTGAATAAATATAAAACATTAATTGAAATTAAATATATAAGGTATAAATGCAAATGAAAGGAAAGATATAAGTGCAAATAATTTATTAATGATGGAAACAAAATGACATAGTTTGATTGTAGGACTAAAAGATAAAAAATGTGGAAGACAAAGGACTGATGTAGCAATTAATTTGCTTTTAATTTTGAAATTTCAAATTAAATTGAAGATTTGAATAAAAAAAGGGTTATAGGTGTAAATAGGCCAGAGAGTGAAGGTGGCACTACAAAAAAAAGGTATTTTTTTGTAACCTTAAAAAGTAAGGGTGTGAATAAATTATCCATTTTGGTACCTATAAATAGGAGAAATCTATTCATTCTTTTATTTTAACCTCATTAAAAAAAAACTCTTCTTCTTTCTCTTCCTCCTTCTATGTTGGCCAAAGCTCCACCACCGGAGAACCCAACGGCTCTCCAGCCTCCAGTGGTGGAGTTGTCGCATACAGTGGCCGGAAATATTTTGTTTTGAAAAATTAAAATTTTCTTTAAAAAAATCACTACTTTTCTTAAAAATCAATGCTTTATTTCGAAATAGTTGAAAAAGATCAAAAATTTGTTTTAAAAATTTAAATTTTCCTTTAAAATGACTAATTTCTTTTATTTTTAAAAATCTAAACTTCCTCTTTTTTAAAAAAAAAAATCACTATTTTTAAAAAAAAATCAAAGCTTTATTATGAAATAGTTGAACAAGATCAAAACTTTGTTTTAAAAAATTGAAACTTTTCCTTTAAAATGACTAAAAACATAATTTTATTTTAAAAATTTAAACTTTCTCTTTTAAATCAAAAATTAAAACTTTTCCCAAGATCAAGCCTTTTTAAAAAAAAAAAAAACCTTTATTTTAGTAAGGGAAAGGGAAAAAAGGGATTTTTAGGGCTCCTAGGAGCAGAGGACTGACATTCCAATGACATCCCCTTCATTAGATCTCAAACCCAATCCCTCAAGATATGTATATGGCAAAAAAAACAAAGAAAAGAAAAAGAATGTTTTTTGTTGTTGTTGTTGTTGTTGTTGTTGTTGTTGTTGTTGTTGTTGTTGTTGTTTTACATTTTTCTTAAGGAACAAAATATGAAAAGCCTCCTTTTCTTTCTTTCATTTCATTTCATGTATATATATATTTTTTCAGTCTTGTTTATTTGTAAAATAAGATAATAATAATGTTTAATAATAGTAGTAGTAGTAATGAGAATAATAATTTGGGGCCTGTCAAAGGAAAGAAAAAGAAAAGAAAAACAAAGGCCTCCAATTGACCAAAATTAGGTGAGCTTCGAACGGGCCTAAGAGAGAACAAAAACTTAAAGGGAACAAATGGACCTCCAATTGGGCTTGAACAGGAAAGGGTGTCTACAGTTGCCCCTCTTTGTTTGCGGCTTGCGTAGCAAGGAACTTACGAAGACGTTGACGCCTGACCACTATCAAATCCCACTCAACATCGCAGTAAAAGGAATAACAGATTTTGCAATTACCAAAACCGAAACAGATCAAAACTTGTTATGTTATCCAAAACTAAAAAAGTAGATGCCAAACCATCAAAACATGAGGAGTGAAACAAGATAAATTTAGATATCACAACCAAATCTTTGAAATGAGAATGCAGAAGAAATTTAAATAGACCTCACACTTGTGCCTTCATACACAATTCAAGGAAAAGTAAATGGACCTCCACACCTGGGCCTCTAAATGTAATGAAAGATAAATGGATCTCCACACCTGGGCCTCTAAATGCAATGAAAAGTAAATGGATCTCCACACTTGGGCCTCTAAATGCAATGAAAGGTAAATGGACCTCCACACCTAGGCCTCTAAATGCAATGAAAAGTAAATGGACCTCCACACCTCGGCCTCTAAATGTAATGAATGCTTTCCTTTCTTTCTTTCTTGAATTTGTCATAAAAGGTCATCATTTTGAGAATCGTGTTTTTAGATTGAAAAAGATCAAATCCCTATCCACACACAACAGATCATGAAAATTAAATTACATGGGATATCACCTTAACAAATCTCAAAATGATTTTATGACTCGTAAATTAAATTCTCAGATGACAATTCACTCAAAAAACTTGGTACTACGAATTTCATAAATCCACCCTTGAAACATAAATTTCTTTCATCGAGAGTCAACTCGTTAATTCTCGTGAAGCCGAATTTCCTTTTCTTGACTTTGGACTGTTCCAACTGTGAAACCTGTACCATGCTCTTTTGCAAAATTGCGTCTCAAAATATATATTCTTCAATGTAGTTATTTTCTATTGCTCTCTCTCTATTTTTTTCTTCTTTTTTTTGGGTTCTTTTTTTTTTTGTTTTGTTGTTTTTTCTTCTTTTTTTTAGGCAAAATGTTCTTTCTATAGACTTTTACATTCTCCAAGTAGATTAATTCCCTAATTTCAACCGGCCATGAGCAATCAGAGATGGGCTTGTTTGAATTTTATAATGTCGGCTTGAGTTTGGGTGCCAAAGAAAGGGCTAAAATAGGCTTAAATAGATGACTTCAGGGCTTGTACCGAGGGATCAATTTCTTCTAAAAATCTTCATTATCCTCCAGGGCATCTCATATCTTTTTTTTTTTTTTTAGAAATCTCTCTAGACTGCTCATTTTTGAGATTTCACCCTAGAGTTTATCTCCCTCCTTTATGCTCTTGAAGACGTCACAATTTCCCAAGGATTAACTTCTTGATTTTATCAAACATATTTGATCAAAATGGTATTTTAAGGGTTGTAACGTGGTCTAAGGGTTAAGGGTCAATCAGAGAAAGGTTTTCTAGGCTAATATATGTTATGTGAAAGAGTATAAAAACCGTGATAAGTTATTTTGAATTTTTAATTGCTCCTTCCATCTCCCAACCACTTTTCTTCATTCTTACTCTTTCCTATTTCCTTTCTTTTTTTGTTTCTTATTCGATTTCCTTATTTCTTCTTTTTTCTTTTTTTGGAATGAGATCAAGAATTTAGAATTTTTCTTTCATTCTTCATGATCTTTCTTGTCAATCCATGATGTTCGATAGATGACTTTAATTAGGGCTCAGAAAGAAAATACATTAGGCTCAAAATCGGGTAACAAGGGATATAATTTTCTCCAAGTGACGGGGAGAACAAAAGGATGCCATTTATCATTTTAAAATATGGTTAATCTCATCACAAAATTCATTCTTGGAAATTCACCCATCTTTTCAATTTGAATTGCGCATAATCTCATGTTTGCCTTACAATGTTGTAAAATCATCAATCCATACCTACAACCTCACAAATTGTCCTCCAACGTGGAGAGTGATCCTTCAACAAGGGTCAATTTTGAACAAACAAGATAGCCCAAAGTGGTTAACAGAGGATGAAATTTTCTTCAAGTGAAGATATTTCAAAAATGTCATTCGTCAGTTTGAACATGGCCAACTTATTAAGTAATTAACCTTAAGAAGAATGCAATATTCCAAAGCAAAACGTAACCTCAAACGTGATGCAAAAAGAAAAATAAAATAGAAAAAGCCAGTGTTACTTAATGTGAATAACTCTTTAAGAACAATAAAGCTTAGTTTTTAAGCAAAGTATTTTTTTCACTGTATCAAAATTTACAAGGTTCAACATCTTGTCTCCGTCCATTTCGGCGATAATCAATACTCCACCAAAGAAAGCTTTCTTCACCACATACGGTCCCTCCATTTTGGCACCATTTTCCCCGATGATCATGAACATATGGCAGCATCTTCTTCAATACCAGATCCGCTTCTCTGAACTGCCTTGGTCTCACCTTCATGTTATAGGCCTTAATCATTCTTTGTTGATACAACTGGCCATGACATAAAGCTGTTGATCTCTTTTCCTCAATTAAGTCCAACTGCTCATATCTCTCTTACACCCATTCAGCCTCCTCTAGTCGCACCTCCCTTAACACATATAGAGTTGGGATTTGTACCTCGATAGGTAAAGCAACCTCCATGCCATACACTAATGAAAATGGAGGGTATGCGTGGAGAGCAAAATGGAGTTTCTCATGCCAATCCCTCTACGTTTCTGTTGTCTTGGAAATGATCTTCTTGATATTCTTATTTGTGGCCTAGACTGTCCTATTTATTTTTGGACGATATGGTGCAAAATTGTGATGCTTGATCTTAAATTATGCACAAACCTCTTCTATCAAGGCATTGTTCAAGTTCTTGGCATTGTCTGAGATGATTCTTTCTGGTAAACAATACCGACAAATAACCTCTTTTTTAAGAAATTTGCAAATCACTGGTCGAGTTACATTGGCATATGAAGTAGCTTCGACCCACTTGGTGAAATAATCAATCACTACAAAGATGAAGCGATGCCCGTCTGATGCTTTCGGTGTGATAAGGTCAATGGCATCCATGCCTCACATTGAGAACGACCAAGGAGGCGCCAAGACATGAAGATTGGAAAGAGGGGTGTTAATACTGTCTACATAAATTTGGCATTTATGACATTTTTGAGCATAATTTAAACAATCTCATTCCAACGTCAACCAAAAATATCCAGCCCTCACGATGTTCCTTGCCATCATATGTCCGTTACTATGTGCTCCACATGCTTCGACATGGAGTTCCTTACGTGAAATGGTCATAAAGGGGTAGTCCACAGAAGTGACAAAGTTGTGCTTTGGGTCTGTTATATACAAGTAACCATTAGCGGATAGTGTCGTCTGTGTGGTTGTGTCTATTTGCAGAACTCTCCACCAACAGGTACTTTAGAAACAAGGAGAATTGCATCTATTAGAAGTGGCATATGTAACACCCCTCGCCCGTATCTAATGCCGGAATAGGGTTTGAGGTGCTACCGAACTTGAACTCAACCAATCTTAGGAAATCAGGCCATAAAATTTTGATCAATTTAAAACTTTTCTTTTCATATACAATTTGTCCCTTAAACGGGCTTACGAGATCCAAAACATACACTCGGGGCAACTCGAGACTAAACCGAGGGTTTAAGAAAAACTTGAAAAAAAGTCATACTTTAAGGCTCCACAAGCCTGTGTGGGTATAGAGCACACGCCCGTGTGCCAGGGGCACGCCCATGTCCTGTACCCATGTGGCCAATTTAATTTCACAATTTTTCATAAAACAAGTGCAGACTTTACACGGCCTGGACACACACCCGTGTCCTTTGCCCGTGTCCTCTCATACGGCCTTGACACGCCCGTGGCATAACCCGTGTGTAAAAACCCGGGTATTCTGTTTCTGATGTCAGCATCACACGACCATGGCACATGCCCGTGTACAAGTCGTGCCCTCCCACACGGCTGAGACAGACGGCCGTGTCTCTACCCATGTGACCACTACCATGCATTGTGACTTGAAATTTCTAAATGCAGGGGACAAACGGCCTTCTCACATGCCCATGGGGTTGTCCGTGTGTCACACAAGGCCTAGACACATGCCCGTATGCCTGCCCGTGTGGACAATATAAGGCTATTTACAAAGCCTCATTGTCACCCTTGCATGCCTATCTTCATACAAAACCAGCGAATACCCAAAACAAGCATAATAGACATTCATTCAACTATGAAGATGCATCTTTTATAGACTCAAAATGAATATTAGCCCTCATTCAAAGCTTAATGTAAAGTGTGGAATCTATCCCAAACCAACACATTTGGCCAATTCTCAAAAATATAAAATAATAAGTTCTAGCCCTATACATGCCATAATAAAAAATATAAATCCAATTATACCGAGTATTTCGACTGATAGTGTGATCGATATCTCTAACTTCCGGTGATCCTTAAGCTAATTAGGTGGCACTGTAAGAAGATGGGGAGAAAGGGAGAGTAAGCATAAAAACTTAGTAAGTTGCATATAAATAAATATACAACAATAACTTCTCACTAATCATTATACTCATAGCATAAGGGTAAGCATAAGCTTGACTTACTCATTACCGTCCACTCAAGTCATATTTTTTCTATTTTGAGCTCATTACTCAAGCATACCAAATAGGCACCTGTACCACTCACAATATTATTATACTTCATTTATTAACTCACTTTTGTAACTTTTAATGTTGAACCTTTCGGAATACTATCGGATATTCTATAAGCCTCAAACATGGGATAAGTTGCCGATGTCATGTCCCAGACATAGTCTTACACTGGCTATCTTCATCGAGGCCGATGCCATGCCCCAGACATGGTCTTACGCTAGCTTTCGTATATATGTGCTGATGCCATGTCCCAGACATGGTCTCACACTAGCAAAACTCTTAGCCGATGCATGTCCCAGACATGTCTTACACTAGCACTCGTCTTAATGTCGATGCTATGCCCCAAACATGGTCTTATACTGGCTCTCATAATGTGGCCGATGCATGTCCCAGACATGTCTTACATTGGCATACAAATAACTCGAATGTCATGGCATGAATATCCGGTTTGTTTCCTAAGGTTCCAACGGGATCTTTTTATTATCTCAATCATTAATATGCATTCTCAGTTCACAATCTAGCAATTCATACTATATCAAACCAATAACAATTTGAATTCATGCATTAACAATGTAGTTGTATTATTTACATACAGCTTACCTCGGATTACAAAATACACACGACTAGTCGGTTTAGTCGATTTACTTGCCTTTCCCCCGGTCTAGGTTCAGATTTGGCAATTCTTGATCTATATTAGAAAAATACACTCATTTAGTCACTAAATAAAATTAGGAAATCCAAATTTATGACTTAGGTAAATTGACCATTTTGCCCTTAGACCTTGACAAAATGACCATTTTGCCCTTATGCTTGAAAATTGATTTTTATCAAATTTCTTCATATCTCAAGCCTAGACAAACCCTTTTTACTCTTATAGCAACTTCAAATTCTCACTATTTCACATGATTATCAACTATTTTACAACTTATGCATAATAGCCCCTTTAGGTGTTTTCATGCTAACACCTTCACAAAAGTTGTTTATAACAAAGCTAGGACTCATATTCTTCCATAAATTTTTAGAAAAACACTATAAATGATCTCATGTAAAAACCCTAAACTTTTCACCATTTTGCAATATAGACCCCTCATTTGAAAGCTCTTACTTCAAGGATCTCAAAAATACAGAAATCACCAACAAAGGACATGGAAATCACTTACTTATGAGTGCTTCAAGTTGCTGAAATTTCAAGCTCTTAAACCCCAAATATTTTCCGATATTTTCGGCTAGGAAGAAGAGAGAATGAAAAGATAAAACCTTTTTGTGTTTTAATAAAATAAAACTAGTCAAAATTGGTGACTAAATTTCACCTACCTTTGACAATTTTGTCTCCCCTCACTCCATGGCCGGCTATGTCTATTCTTAAGGGTCTATTTGCCCTTTAAAAACCTCAGATTTTAATTATCTAGTTATTTAACACATTTGGGCGCTAAAATACAACTTTTACCTTTTATGCGACTTAGTCTTTTTTCTTAATCGGGCTCACAAACATCAAAATTGACTCACCCAATTTTTCATACACTAATATAATCATGTCATGACTCCATAATAATAATAAAATAAATTTTCTAACTTCAGTTTCGTGGTCCCAAGACCACTGTTTCGACTAGGCCCTAAATCGGGCTGTTACAGCATACCTCTTTGTCATTCTAAGTCCTAGTCTAGCTATGTTTGTTTAACCCTATCGTGAGGTTGTGTTTTCCTTGGAACTCACTAAGTTCTTATGAATGCAATTAGGTGGGATGTATCATGCAGGGATTCAACCAAATTTGTGGCCTATTTGTGAGCCATCTCTTGTACTGATAAAACATGAAATCACTGGGGTATTAGGATGTTAGTTGCCGTCAGTTGGAACTTAATGGCTTGTATTTAAAACTTTATTTTGTATCTCTATAATTTTATGTGTAGCCTTGCTAGGCTTTATACCAAATTATTTAATGTGACACCAAACTTTGGAAATGAATTTCAAGCTACTGCTTGAGTGATAAATCATTTGCAATTTTAGTTGAACTTCTGAATGTTTATAAAGCTTCCACCAAATGACGTTTACTCTCGCCCTAACTATAAGTTGCGTAACACTATTTTAAATTATTTTTAACTTATTTCCTGTTTTGAAAATTTGGGACATAGCTCCAATACGCGGAGTATTCTCCGATTTAATATGATTAGTTTTCAAATGGTTTCATCAATTCAATGGTTTTGACTTGTGACGCTCCATACCTAGACTTGACGATTAGGTCAAGCGTCGGGTGTTATAGGCCTTCTCTATTATTCTCATACCACAAGCTGCTTTGAGTGTGAACTCAAACACTTTCGAATTAAACACAAAACCAAAAAATATTTTCTTTACTTCTAGTGGGAAAGTAAAACTTTCTATCTTATAGAAACCAGTAGAATTGTTATTCTTAAAAAAGTGCTCGCTACTTTCAGGTAGAACAATAATATCTCAAAGGTGTGTATAACTTGTCTTTTTAGCCCTATCGATGCCATCAATTTATAGGGAGTGGAAGTCAAAACCTAGTTGAATTAGTAAAATGTATTTAATGCTTATTTAATAGAAAAACAATCCCTTAGTTGAACTAGGAGAGAGGGGCAGCAGCCTTATTTTAAATACTAGGTTTTTTCATCCCCTTGTATTCAATATAAGAGGCTTAGGTCAAATTAAAAGTGTTTCGTGGACTTTTAACCCAATACTTTGTAATTCAATCCATCCCAATACATGTTTTTATATTTTCCAAAATAAACATTATTAATTAATTTTAATTAATTAATGTTTCAATTAAATAATTTTCTCAACTCGACTCTAATTCTGTTAAAATCATAGAAACTTTACCATAAAAGAATTAATGAGAAAATATATTTATTTTTTTTACATTAAACGGATTCACAAGGACCAATTAATTTAATTTCATTTTTGAACTTCAATTAATTAATTAATAATTTGAAAAACCATAAATTAATTCTCTAGTCATTTTCATACTTAGTAAGAAAACCAAATTCATTTCCGAATGCTACCCATTTCTCTAACTTTATCATTTCTATCCATTTTTTTTTTCATTTGATTCAACATGCAATTCATTTATGGTTTCAATGGTCTAGTGGAGGGATCGATTGCACATATGTGATTACAGCTCAAATGATTTATAATTAAGTTCCAAATTTTCTCTTATTCATTACAAACTCATTTAGTCACAAAGTCATTCCACTATAGTATCGTAACTGAGCTCTCTCTAATGAAAAACCATTACGAAAGGTACTCGATCAGTGATCGTCTGACGTACAGTCAATCCAGTCAGTCACATTTATGTCTCTACCTTCACGGAGTTATTCGTTCCAATGCCCAAGACAAAGCATCTCCCTAAATAGACTTGATAGACATCATATTAGTCTTTCAATCGGTTTGCTCAATTCCGATTAGACTAATGACATGTTTAGGTTTCTCTACTAATATAAGCTGTCTTTTCGTATTACGGTCCAACCATGTAATACCGCTTAGTATTAGTTAAACATTATAAAACCAATGAGTTAATATTTGCTTCTATTTTTCTTTACTTGCAAAAACCACATGAGGACATTATAAAAAAGATATTTGTAACAGGCCAATTTTTAGTGGTGTCGGAAATGACAATTTCAAAACCTTATTTTTGTAAACCATGTTTGTAAATATTAATATTTAATATTTACAAGGCTATTGTTAAAGTTTGGTCCAATAATTTTGCCGAATTGATAGTTAATTAAGGCATAAGGACTAAATTGTGAAAGTTTATCACTATGGGTTTTTAATTGGTCAAAGGTCTAGGAATGCAAATTACAATTAACCCAAGGTCTAAAATGGTAAATAATCCATCTTGAATATGTTATAGTGGACCGTAGGAGATGTTTGATATGTTTATATTATTAAAATTTATAATAAAAATTAAATGTATAAAATATATAAATTAAACAAACAAATTGAAAGTGGAAAGAAAGAGAGTTCATCTTTCTCATTTCTTTACCATTGAAAACTCAAGTTGAAGAAAAGAAGAATCAGCCATAAAGGGTTCCAACTTTCGATCCTCAATTGATTAGTGCAATTAAGTCCTTTTCTTGTAATTTCTATGTTTTTGAGGTCATTGGAGCTTGATTAAGCTAGCCCATGTACCAATTTCCAAAATTTTTAAAGCTTTTAAAAGTTGTAATTGTTGGTTTCTTGAAGATTTTGATGTTAAATTGATAGATTTTGAGCCTATATGTGAAAAATGAATAGATTACAATATTTAATTGTTAGTTTTTGAACATAAGGACTAAAGTGGATACATTTTAAAATTTATGTAAACTTTCTATAATAATATATGATATAGGGTCTTAGAATGATGTAATTGAAATCAATTTCAAAATTGAAGATGGAAATTGAAAGTTATGGTAGTTTCAGTTTAAGGGATTAAATTTAATAAAATGCATAACTGTAAAGGCATTCAAAAAATGAAATTAGACTGATTCATGCATATAATAGGATAATATAAAATCTTTGGAATTGATAAATTGAACCGAATTATTATAACAACCTGATTTAGGGCCTAGTCAGAATAGTGGTTTTGGGACCACGAATTTGATGTAGCAAAACTTCTTTTTATTTATTTTTATGGTCTACAATTTTATTAAATGATTTCGTGAAAATTTCGTTCAAAAATTTTGACGTTTGAGCACTCAATTTAGCAAAAAGGACTAAATTGTAAAAAGTGCAAAAGTTGAGTTCTATATTCTAGAGGTGTCTAATTGTTATGAAATTTTAAATTGAAGGTCCTTAGATAGTAATTAGACCATTTTTTAAGTTAGTAAACAGTTTTATGTTTCAAGTTAGGGGCATTTTGGTCATTTGGCTAATAAATGAATTAAAAATCAAATTAAAAGCCATTTTTTGTCCATCTTCAACCCTTGGCTGAAAATTTCAAAGGGGAACCATAGCTAAGGTTTTTTCATCTTTTCAAGCTCGATTGTAAGTCCGTTCTTGCCCTGTTTTTAATGCTTTTTACATTTTTGAAGTCGTTATTACTCGATCTATCTATTTCTACCATTAATTTGAGAGATGATTGAGGTCTAGGGTTAGACCCATGTTAGATACTTGTGTATTTTGATGTATAATGGTAGATTATGCAAGTTTAATGTTTGATAAACAACTTTTGTTAGGTGATTTTTGATGAAAATGTCAAAAGGATCAATTTGTAAAAAGATTTCAAAATGAGTATAAAAGTGTGATTAAATGGAAAATGTGGGCTGTTATAAGCTTGAAAGAGGTTCGGCTAGGCTTGGGTCTTGATGAAATTGAATAGATTTCATTTTACAAGCCTAGAGACTAAAATGTAAATATGTCAAAGTTTAGGGGTAAATATGTTATTTTTCGATAATGTGAGTTCTGGACTGAATTGAGTAATGTGCTTAATAAATGAGTTAAATTTGCTATTATAGATCAAGAGAAACGAGGTTCAACCTAGATTTAGGGAAAAACAAAGTATTTGACGATCAGGTCCATTTCCTACTATTTTTGTACCGAGGTAAGTTCTTATGTAAATAATACATTGCTTTAATTATATTTTAAGTGCTTTGTATGAATTATGATCGACCATTGAGTGTGTTCGAAAAAGTTATGATAAGCATGAAATCCTGATTGAACCTTAGGAATAGATAGGATACAAATGTCATGACATTAGGGTTACTGAGACTATATGTAAGACCATATCTGGGATATGGCATCATTATGAGACTTCATATAAGACCATATCTAGGATATGGCATTGATGTGAGATTTCATGTAAGACCATAGCTGGGCTATTGGCATCGATATGAGATCCCATGTAAGACCATATCTGGGATATGGCATTGGTGTAGTACTATGTGTGCCAGATACCCGAGTATCCTTTAGTATTCCAAGTGATTCAACGAAAAATGCAATTAGAATGTCAAAGTTGTGAAAGACTAATGTCAAAGTTGTGAAAGACTATGGTATGTTGTCAATTGGTACAGGTATGTACGTAAAACTAATGCATAATGTGCTCGATATGTGATGAATTCTTCGGTAAGGTTGTGATTGAGTAAGTTTGATTATGAGAATTATAATGACATTTATGTTAATTTACTTCAAGTTAATTGTATGTTAAATGTGAGTTTATAATGCTTATTATTTGCATGGGAACTTACTAAGCTTTAAAGCTTACTCCCTTTTCTTTTTCCTTTGTCTTATAGTGTCGCCAAGCTAGCTCGGATTTGGGGATCGTCGGAGGCTCCATCACACTATCAACTTATTATTTTGGGTACCAAGGAATTTTAACATTATGAGTTATGGCATGTATAGGGATTTGGTTATTTTGTTATGTGTCACAATTGAACTGGCCTAACGTGTTAGCCAATATTGGTTGATAATTCATTTTGTAAATGGCCATATAAATTGGCTAATATTGGTTAAAGTATTTATGTATATGATGAGGTTTTCATGGATGTGGAAGTTTGTATGATTGAAGTTGATAAGTATGTGGTGTTTGTACGTGGTAGATGGTAGCATGTGAAGGATGTGTGGATGTCTTGATTTTGGCTGAATTGGTTGATTGTAATTGCTTGGATTGGTGTTATGTTTTATTGTGTAGGTGTATGCATAAAAAGGGTGATAAAATGGCCTGGTATATAGCGTTGTTTTTGTCCACACGGGTAGACACAGGGGCATGTGTTCTGGCCGTGTGTCGCCTGCACCTTAATTGTTGCAAAATAGAATGCTCAGAATTGAGCACACAGGCGTGTAGCTCAGCCATGTGGATGACACGGCCTCAGGCACGGGCGTGTGCTATGGGCATGTGAAGTTTGCACCTATTTTATGAAAAATCATGAATTTTTAATCAACCACACGGCCTAGCACATGGGCGTGTGACTTGGCCGTATGACTTCAATTTGTTCTTGGGTGACGAACAGAAAGTTACACGGGTTTGGGACACAGGCGTGTGTGACCACACGGGCATGTCCTAAGGCACACGGGTGTGTGGCTCTTAAAAATATGAAAAATTTTCTAAGTATTGCAAAATTTTCTAAAGTTCTCGACTTAGTCTCGAACCGCTCCCAATGCATGTATGGGCCTGTAGGTTCGTTTTAGGGATGATATGAATGTATATGAAAAGTTTTAAATTCAGATGGAAATTTACGTCTCGATTTTGTATGATTGCTTGTGTATAAGTCTGGTAATGCCTCGTACCCTGTTCCGGCGTCGAATATGGGTAAGGGGTGTTGCATTTATTGTATTGATCAGGAACTGAACCAAATTGGAGATAGTCGGAGAAAAGGTAAAATTGCTAATTAGTCGTCAAAGACTTGTTCGTTTATTGTTTTGACAGGTAAGTTCATATGGAATTTACTATTTTGTTTCATTTTACGATTGAATTATTTTTATTTTGTTTATTTATTTATATAAATGTAAATTTGGTTTTTTTTTACATCAATTGGATTAAATTGCAAAGTATGAAAACTAATGTATTTATAAATAGATAAAATTTACCAAAATGGAAATGGAATGCTTATATAAAATGGAAGGATGTTGGTGTTTGAATATGGGCGGGAGTTCATCAGGCTGAGCAAATATGCTAAGGACTTGGCTCTGGATGAGGAAGGTCTGTACACCAGATTTGAAAGAGGGTTGAATGAGGAACTCTGAGTATAATTGTCTGCTTTAGAGATCTGGGATTTTGTAACCCTATCTGCAAAGGCTCAAAGAATGGAGTCAGCAATTTAAGAGAGGAATAAGGTTAAGAAAAGGGAGAGGAACAAGTACGGAGCTTTTGGTGCAACTACTACAGTTGGATTCAAAAGACCCAGGGATGTTAAGAGTTATTTTGTTGCTCCAGTGAGGGAGTCCCAAACTGTTGGTTTCCACCAGGAACGAAGTAGGCGTCAAGCCACTTCCATGGCTACCACTGAAGGGTCCAAGAAAATGAAGGTCCTCGTCTGAAATAACTATGGGAAGAACCATACCAGAACATGCTGGAAAGTTACTAGGGCCTGCTACAACTATGGAGCCCAATACCATTATAAGAGGGATTGTCGGGTAAAAGTAGGTGGGAACACTAAACATTTTGTTCAGGTAGCCAAAGAGTCTCAGCTAGAAGTGAAGACTTGGACAGCGGCAAAGTCTAGATCTGTGCAGGGAGCTTCAAGAAAGAACATAGCTATGTCAAGCCCAAAAGTCTCAACCAGAGTCTACGTAATGCAAGCGAAGGAGGACGCTGAATTCCTCGATGTTATTACAGGTAATTTTTTTTATTAGACAACAACATACATGCATTGATATATCTTCGATCTACTCACTCTTATATTTGTCATAAGTTTTTGGTTAGGAAGAGTCTTAAACTTGTCCCTACTAAGGCTAGTATGATAGTTACAAATCCACTCGGTTAGAATACTGTGGTCAATAAGGCAGTAAAGGATTGTTCTTTGGAATTTCACGGGTATGTATTTTTGGCAAACTTGATGCTGCTAGTTTCCACGAGTTTGACGCCATATTGGGATTGGATTGGCTGACAAGGAAAAATGTTGTAGTTGAGTGTAAGTCTAGAGGTGTGAGGCTATTATCCGCCTATGGTAACAAGGTGTTCATTTCAAGGGTGAAGGGTGATGTCAGGAACAATTTAATCTCAGCAGTTTCATCTCAGAAAATGATTATAAAAGGTGGAAACGATTATTTGGCATATTTTGGATTTAAAAATGGTGAGGGAAGACATCAGACAAATACCAGTCATGAACGAGTTCCCAAATGTCTTTCTAGAAGAACTACCTGGGATACCACTAAACAGAGATGTAGACTGCTCCTATTTCTAGTGCACCATATAGAATGGCGCAGTAGAACTAAAAGAGTAAAGAACTTAGTTGCAAGAACTTCTAGATAAAGGGTTTATAAGGCTAAGTGTTTCACCTTAAGGTGTACCAATCTTTTTTGTTAAGAAGAAGGATGGGACTCTTCGATTGTGTATTGATTATAGGCAATTGAATAAGGTGACCATCAAGAATAAGTATATGTTGCCCATGATTGAAGATTTGTTTGATCAACTAAGTGGAGCTAGAATATTATCAAAGATTGACCTACGATCGGGGTATTATCAAGTCAAGATTAAGACAGATGACATTCCTAATACTACTTTTCGCACCCATTGTAGGGGTTATGAATTCCTAATAATGCCTTTTGGCTTGATGAAGGCACCAGCGGTGTTCATGGATTTGATGAACAAAGTATTCCAACCCTATCTCGATTGCTACGTGGTTGTCTTCAACAATGACATTCTGGTTTATTCAAAGAGTGAAGCGAAGCACGAAGAGCATTTGCAGATAGTTTTAAACACTCTTCAAGAAAACAATTTGTACACCATGTTCAGGAAGTGTGAGTTTTGGCTGAAGGTAGTCCACTTCTTAGGCCATGTTATCTTCACGGATGGAATTATGGTAGATTTTGAAAAAATAAAGGTTGTACTAGAACGGAGTCCACCAAATAGTGTCACGAAAGTACACAATTTCCTTGGATTGATGGGGTACTGCAGAAGGTTCGTGAAGGGGTTTCCTATGATTGCAACGCCATTAATGCAGTTACTAAGAAAAGACGAGAAGTTTCACTACTCTGATGAATGCCAGTAGAGTTTTAACAAGTTGAAGAAGGTATTAACTGAATCCTCAATGTTAACTCAACCAGAACCAGGAACAAAATACGTGGTGTTCACAGATGCATTTCTGAATAGATTGGGATGTATACTCATGTAGAAGGGAAGGGTGATTGCTTATGCATCACGTCAGCTCAAGCCACATGAAAGGAATTACCCAACTCATGATTTGGAACTGGTCACCGTTGTTTTGGCCTTGAAGATTCGGAGACACTATCTCTATAGGGAGAAATGTCATATATTTTCGGACCACAAAAGTTTAAAGTGCCACCTCATCCAAAAGAAGCTGAACCTGTACTAGAGACGATGGATAGAGTTGTTAAAGAATTATGATTTAACCATTGAATACCATCTGGGGAAGGCAAATGTTGTGGCAGATTCGCTAAGTAGGAAGACTGTTTTAACTCTAGCTTCTCTGCGAGCAAGAGTTTGTCTGGCGAATGATGGATCACTTCTAGCTGAGTTAAGGGCGTGAACTATTTTCCTTTCTTAAATATTGGAGTCCCAAACCAGGGATGCGTAGTTTGAAGAGATAAAGGAAGGAATTAAACTAGGGATGCGTAGTTTGAAGAGATAAATGAAGAAATTAAGTCTGGCGATGTAAGAAATTTTAGTTTGGGAAATAGAGAGATACGTTTCATGGGAAGGTTATATGTCCCCGAAGAGGAAAATCTGAGGCAAGAAATCATGAGGAAGGCACATAAAGGACCCTTCTTACTTCACACAGGGAGTGTGATGATGTATAGAGATTTGAAGAGCTTATTTTGGTGGCCATGGATGAAAAGAGAAATATCAAAATTTGTGATGAAATGTTTAACTTATCAGAGAGTCAAGGCTGAACATCAGGTTCCCTTAGGTATGTTGCATTCACTAGAGATTCCAGAAAGAAAGTGGGATAGGATCACCATGGATTTGGTATCAGGGTTGCCCCTTAGTACATCGAAGAAGAATTTTGTATGAGTGATCGTTGACATGTTAACAAAGTCAACTCATTTTGTAGCAGTACATATGAATTACTCCTTATTTTACAACAATTGTTAGGGTTAAAGATGGACATCATAAGAGTGGAAGAAATCACGTCAATCACAGTCAGAAGGGCCATGGGGGTGGTTCTACAGTGGATGATAGGGCTAAACCCAACAATCAAGAGGGTATCAGTTTAGGAAAGTCATTGGACCAATTGACCAGGGAATCGAGCGATTGGATCAATTTTTTTATTCTTTTTAATATTTTTATCGAACCAAATTTTCATTATCCAACTTTTACAATATGTCATAACAAAATATTCTAACCAAGGTTTTCAAAACTGGATTGCCGATTAGGCCACCAATTTGGCAATTCAACTGATTAGTCCAGTTCAATTAAATAAAACATTAAAAATATTAAAATATATATTAACGAAATAAAAAAAACCAATTCAACTACCCGATTCTCAGGTCAAAAGATCTAGTGGCTTTCTCTGGAACGATACTCTTGTCGACTTTATTCTAATCAGTCCAACCGACTGATCCAGTCGAATTTAAATTTTTATGTTTTTTATAAGTTTATATCAATTTTAATAATTTTTATATTTTTATTTTTAAAAATTTTTATAGAATTTTTTTAATACGTTTTTTATAAAATTTAAAATACGTTTTATTAATTTTATATTTTTTTATAATTTATTAGATTTATTAGATTTTTATAATATTTTATATTTTTATAATTTTCATAAGTTCATATCAATTTTCATATTTTCAAATATTTTTAATATTTGATCATTTTTATATTTTTTATAATTTTTGTGATTTTTAATATTTTTATAGAAAAATATTAAATTAAACTAGAAGTTGTTATGTGTCACCATTTGTTTGGCCTGTCAATTTATTTTAACGGTCAACACGATTAATGGTAGAAACCGTTAACGGAAAAGTTTAATTGATTATTTTAGTTAACTGAAAGGACGTAATTGAAAAAAACAATTAATTATTTTAGTTAACTGCAAAGACATAAATGGATGTGAAATAATATGGGGACTTAATTAATTTTTTTTACATTTTTAAGGACTTTTTTGACATATAAACATTAAATATAAGTTCAGAATAAATTAATAGAAAAACCATAATCAAATAAAGGAAGTTTGAATGTTTAAATTTTATTAATTTTAACATAAATTAATATCATGAAAACTCTTTTAAATGTTTGTTACGTATAAATAATATAACAAAATTACTCATATAATATTAACAATAATATTATTATTAATTACTTAAAAAAATTAGTAGTATAAAGATACTGTTCTTAATGTTTATATTTTATTAATTTAATATATTTTTTTTAGTTAAATTTGACACTGAATTTTTTGTTATTGTAATATCCTGCATGACAATCCTAGGATACTTCCATACTAATAAAATACTAAAATTCTATTTGTTTTATATAAACTATTTCAATAAATAATTAAAAAAATATAAAAACAAGAATATTTAAAATTTAAGAAACATATAAAAACTTAAATTTTTTTTAAAAATAACATGACATGTTTAAAAAAGAAATAATATTTCCGTTAAAAACAACAATTTAACTCTTAAAAAATTGATGAATTAAAAGGTTAAAAAACAAATTTAATTAAAAATATATAAAAACTAAATTGATAAAAAAAAATATAAACAGCTAAATCTAACTATTATAAAATTTAATAGATATTTCTCTCTACATGTAACAAAATTAAATATTTTAATTTGAAAAGATATTTCAATCACTTCTGTGAGTTGTGCTTTGAGTTTCACATGATATTTTCTTTCTATATATTTGAAATCCATGAAGATTAATTATTTTTCCTACAAAACAAATAGTTGGGTATAACTATAGATAAAATTACGCCGGAAAGATGACTAAATTACACAAAGCATGTGATCAAAAGATGGAGATAATAATAACCAAACAACCATAGCAGATGTTGGGTATCCAGATTTAAAAAGAAAACTATATTAAAAACACTGTTCACAAAACAAAAGTAAAAACAGCTGACCCTTGATTTTGATCATCATTTAAAACATAAAAATCAAAACACCAGTCTTGCAATTGTGCTTCTATAACTTGACTAATTAACCCAAAAAAGAAAAAAAAAAAACATGTTTTCACCCACTTAGACCATCTCACAGGTCGACCAAGTCAATGCCCGAACCAGAATCCCCCTGGCTTTATATATACCTAACATGTTTGCTGTTTAAGATCCATGGGAAACAAAAACCCTCTGCGAGTGGTTCGTTCTTGACTTATAACCCTACTTTTCGCCAACTATCATCTCCACCTCAATATCTATCGGCTGTTTTTTCCTTTCACCAAAAAAAAAAAAAAAAAAAAAAAACATAAATATAAAATTAACTATGGAGTACCTCAGCTGCTCCTGCTATGTTACTGTTAAGGCAGCTTTGATTTTTTGAATAGTGCAGGAGATGAGATTGTTCACAGTTTCCACCGACTCCACTGTTAGTTTAGCAGTAGGAACGTTATTGACCAAAATCTGAAAACCAACAGTAAGTAGGCATCCACTGACTATGCTTCCATCAATGTCAGGTTTCACCAATGCTCCATTGGACTCGCTTCGCCCACCGTGATAACTTGGTGAAATACCAGGAAGAATTGCAAATCCGGATGGTAAGAGTGCCACATATGTTGAATCCCCACCATTCATCACCACACTCATTGATGATATGTCAACAGGTGCGTAAACTACTAATGCACCAGAGGCATCACTCCATGTTTCTTGTAAAATTAGCATGTTGTTCTCATTTGCATTAATGGCCTGCAAACGTGCATGAAAAGGAGCCATAAAACCCAACACAGAAAATACACAGGTAAACTACTAAAAAAGGGGGGTGGAATTGGATAACAGAAAATCAAAGATATCTGCAGCATACGTCTTAACAAGTCTAGATGGTAAAACACTTACGCTGCCACGAAGGAGAGACACACAGTTACCATGGCCCATTCCCTTGGCAACATGCACCATCTCTTGCATTGGCCCACCATGGGACAAAATGTCCCACTCGCTTCGCATCCGTTCATCCCGCAAGAAATCAAACAGCCGTTCTTGAGTTACTGGCATCCAAACAGAAGTAGCAGCACTCAACACAACCCCGTGTGGCTCACCAGGATCATTTATATTCTTCCGGGTCATCACCCTGACATCTTCGCCAACATTACCAACACTAAGCTTGTCCCATTTATGAACGCTCGATGCACAAACTCCAGCGCAGAAGTTATATGTCATGCGCTGTGCAAGCTTGATCATGCTTTTCCTCCCAGCTGGAGTTATTCCTATGGCACAAATAGTGCATTAGACAAGGGAGTCCATATTCTTTTCAAGGATGAAAGAATGTACATGCTAAAGGAACCTGTATTATTTTCCCCAGGGATGTCTTGTGACATAAGTATTGCCATGCAGTCACACTGCCTTTGGAGAGTGGCGAGCCACCTGTGTGCACCAAAGCCAAAACCTGAACTGAGTAACGGCTGTAAGAGATGGTGGACAGCGCTGTCATCATACTCCGAGTGCTCAACCCATGTAATCTGGCATTTAAATACTTGTAAGAATCTTGGTCACAACTAATATTAAACCAATAATCAAGAGTTCAAAAAGAAAGCTGTTATAAACTTATGGCAGAAAAAAGAAAGAGAAAAGCATCAGATAAGTTGGCTCCACTAATCCCAAATTTGAGAAAAGCATCAGATTAGTTGGCTCCGTTAATATCGACTTTGAAAGCTTTCTATAACTAAGACCAAATATCCCATGATACTAACTACGAAAGGAAAAGAAATCAAATCAGGGCGATCCTGGTAAAATGGGACACAAAGTCCACATAATAAGAAATTAGAAGCACAAATCTCGAATCAAGATTTCCTGTCAAAGTTTAAATTAAGCTAAAATGTGACATTAATAAAATAATCCAAACAGAGAGACACATTACACAGGCCATAAAAATTACAAGATAATGACTGGATCCAGGTAATCACCTCGTGGACAGCTAAAGACATTAAAAGTGGATAGATAGGAATAGAAACATCAAAATATAATTTATAGAACAATGATTGAACTTTCCAAGGATTTGCCTGCATATAAAGTATAGAATTAAGGTACACTCGAGATTATACTAAAAGCAAGCTGACTATAACCTCAATTTGCTCAATTAACAGTTTAACTAATTTAGTATATAGATAAGATACCTTTGCTTTGAAACTTGAGATTTAAAATGATTAAAACATGTAAGACCTTCAGCAAAATAATAATTAAAGCTTCAGTGAAGTCCTGCTATATCTTATTAGCTACCTCAGAGGAGGGAAATCCAGTGAGTTATAAAAGGACAAAAATTGAGCAAAGCACAAGTCAAGGAGGATTGAGACTGAAGTCCAGAAGCAAATTATTTAACATTCATCTAGTCCGAACCGAACTCAGAAATTGTATTTACAACAACCTCGTTAAATGCCATTAAACTGCGGTTCTAGCTCAATGAGTATAAAAATATTGACTACACATATCATTTTTTTAGAAGAGAGGAAAATGAAATTCAGATTAGCAATACCTTGGAGCACTTAGTATCCACATCTTGGATAACACAGCCAGAGGGAAGCCTCCTGCAGTTTGGAAACATCTGTGTATTTGTAGCATCTTGGCTGGGATCAATTGAAACATCAACCACAGCCCATACACCCTCAGAATGCTGCTTACAAAACCGGATGAATCTCACTTGACGGACAGGAACCAGAGGTGAAAGCACTTGAAATTCAGCATCCATCTGCAAAGTATGCTTTCTCATAAAGCCCAGCTAAGCAGCAAAATAAGTAAAGACAGATGGCAGAGAAATATACCACTTGCAACTCATTGTCTCTGGTTACACCGGTGCCACTGGATAGCACATCAATGGTTGCTGCTCTAGAAATCATGCACGGAAACATTTCTACCCAACGATCCTATTCATAAAAGTAAAAGAAAAAGAGTCTGTAAAACAACCATTCAAATACTTTTAAGTTTCAATCAATAAAATAGTTTAACCAGCATAACATATAACGTAAAGGTAACCTAACAAATAAGCAGACAAAAGCACTACCAATAATCATCTGCAAAAAATATCTTCATCAATGTCTAAAAAGGATGGCATCAAAAGGACAAAACAAGCAAACTAGTCCCAACTACTGATAGAAAGTTCAATGGAATAACAAAGGCCCTGCAACAAGTGACCAGGTGGCATACCGCATCCATCAGTGCCTCCACAAGAGCCAAGCCACGAAGGTAAACCAGTCCAGTTGCCTTTGTAGCCTCAGTTGCATAGCTGCTCGGTTTCATGCCAATGCAAGAGGAGAAATTCCTCCTGTACTCATCAACATTCAAGGATTCCATCCCACCACCCATACCTTTAATCCAAAGAGGATTATCCATCTGCGCCATCTTAATTAATTCATCCATTGCTGACAAAGCAACATCTACAAAGGCTGACCTGTCATACTGCATTTCATTGACTATAGGTTTCACTATGGACATCATAGACCCATCACCAAACTCAAATCCCATTGGCAAGGACGTTCCTGCATTGTTCAGGCCACCAAAACCATTCCTTCCAACTGCAAGCTCCAAATTGGAGTTTAAGCCGTGAGGAGGAATAGGACTACCAGAGGATGAGAGAGGCCTGCCCAAGAACTTGTTTGTTAAAGCACATATCCGGGTTAGTTCATCTTTTAAACGAGCATTCTCAATCCTAAGTTGGTGCTGCTCATAAGATATTTCACCGGGCACTGCCGGACCACCACAACTGTTGCACATTGGGGTTGTCATTGCCTGCTTCAACAAATCATTTTCGGCTCGGAGTTTATCATTCTCTTGCCTAAGAATTACATTTTCATGGCGTTCCAATTGGGTCTGGTTAAAAGGATAAATTTTCATCATTAGCAATCTCAAACTCAAGTTTAAAATTCAATAAACAAAAAAAAAAGTAGATTATCAACTTACCTTCATCTGGGTTCTCCTGTTTTGAAACCAAAACTTTATTTGCTTGCCCTCTAAGCCTAGCCTCCTGCTAAGTTCCATTCTTTGTTTTTCATCAGGATGAGGACACTCCTTGAAGAAACTAGAGAAGAGAAAGAGGTAAACTTCAATAAGCAAATCCATAAATTAAAAATAAAGAGAAAAAGAATTCCTTAGGCTAAAGTGAAATGCAAGTAAGTATACGATTCAAGCTCTTGTATTTGACGTGGAGTGTGCCTGTGGTACTTCTTCTTCTTAGACGGTCCATCGGCAGCAGCATCCTGATCATCACCGGAAGCAACATCAAAATTATCACTTTCAGACCTAATCTCGTATCCGTCTTCCTTCATCCTCCCAACAAAACCCGGATCAAAGTTTTCCCCAATCAGCCCCATCTCACCATGACCATCCATTCTTTTCTGCACCAAAACCAAGTCCCCTAATAAATGACCCATCTTAAAAATAATAACAAACACACAGCAAAGCTCAGAAAAAAAAGTAGGTAATAAATTAATTGAAGGACAATGGACTAGAGAGAGAGAGAGAGAGAGATGGGGGGAGGGAGGGAGGGAGATGAGACAGTACATATGAGAGAGAAAGGGAGGGAGAGCTTAGCATAGATATGGGAATATGTTGGGTGACAAGAGGGGGCTCAACAATGGCATAACTTAGCATGCTGTTTTGTGGAACAAAATCAGCCACAACCACCCTTGCACCCGAACTACCACTGTCACTGCTGCTACTACTGTTGATCAAACCCCCAAAACTCATTAAATTAGGAAAAAAGAGAGACAGAAACCAATTATTTTTAATCTCACACTCCCTCTATTATTTCATATCGTCTGTTTTTCTATGTTGATTGAAACAGTCACTATCACTTTCACAAGGTTGTGCTTCAGTTTTGTTTCGCTTTCTTGTCCATTAATTTGACCTTACAAAACAATACCCAGATTGAGCTAAAGTCTAAAACCTTTTTGACAATTTCATCTCAACAAATACAGAATGACAAGGCTGTCTACCTTGTCAACGCCCATGCATGACACCTCTCTCTCTCGCTCTAAAAGACTCATATATCGTTCTCTCTCTCAAAAAAAGTCAGTTTAAGAAAGAGAAAACAGTGGAGGAACAGGACAAGAGAGACCACCTTTTTATCTTGTAATAAAAATAATAAGAAACAACGAGTTCACACCTTCTCTTTTATGTCTTTACCTAAGTCCAGCGTCTCAGCCAGGGAAATCCCTGAAAAAACTCCATGGAAACACTGACAAATATGAAAACCCTAAATTTTCACAGCATCATGCTTGACCAATTGTTTGTCAGCATATTTGACAAAATTGAAAAGGACCCACAGAGAAAAGGAAAAAGCAAAACCAAAAACACAAAAAGGCAAAGCTTATCTCTTTCACATTCACACTATTCAAACACCATATGACGTAGCAATAACCAGAATCAAAGGCATGAAAAAACCCAGTTGACCTCTTTCTCTTTTCCCCTCTCTCTCTATCTTCCAGTGCAAGTAAAGAAAATAAACAGGCTGTAAGAAATAAATGCACAAAAACAAGAACCCAAACCCAGAAAAAGCTAGTACCTTTTTTATTTTTATTTTGACAGTGAGCAAAGGTCAGTGTTTTTGAACAGAGTGGAATAGATACAGGTTATCAGATCCTTCTCTCTCTCTCTCTATTTAACTGTTGGGATCTGTACAAGAAGTAAAAAGGACAAGTATATAATAAAATATATGAAAGCTTTTCTTTTTCATTATTTTAGATTAAAAGAACCCAAAAAAAAAATCACTACTAATTATAATGGTGGTTGGATCGTTGGAAGCTGTGAAGATACTGCAAGCTGACTTACAAAGAAAAAGGGAGAGAAAATCAATGGTCAAACTCGTTAATCCTTTGTTTAATATCAAATGAAAAGGAAAAAAGCTCTCGATCTTATAAACCCTAATGAAGACTGTAGCGATCTCTCATTCTCTCTGTCTTTTTTTCCCTTTAATTTTCAATTTTGATGGTATTTTCTTCCTCTTCTTCTTTCTCCCTTTGTCCTCCCTGTAAATATGATATTTAATTAATATAAAGAGGAAAGCAAGAGCTTAATGCAGTGTGGGACCCACCACCTCCCAAAACCGGGTTTTGCCGTTTTGGGATATCCGCCTTTCACGCGCTACCCCCGCGCTTGTGTCTGTCCGCGACACTCGTAGTTCTGGACGAGTTTAAATCCTCTGTGCTCGATAATCTCTACGCCCGCCTATACAACTTACGAATGGAACCTATCCGAAAATGACACGTCAAAGCTGAGATAAAACTCTCGGCATTCAGGGTACTGTTTAGGGTCAATACGGTACTTCTGCAAATATAGATGGGGACAGGGTCTAGATTCCTAAATCTAATTCGGCCGTGATAGTTGGCCTCTGTTGTAACCCTAATTTGGACGACAACTCATTTTTTATTTTTCTTTAAAAATTTTAATTTTACAAATATATCTGACTTAAGATTTGGTTTTGATTTTAAGATTGTCTCAAGTTTTATTATCACTTCAATTTCCCTAAGCTTAAGAAAATCAAAGCAATTATTGGAGGAAACGTTCACTAAACTCTTATTATATCATTTGCTAATATAGATATTTTTAGTACATCTTTTCATTATAATATTTTTTATATTTTACAAGTAAATTTTACAGTTTATTCTTAAAGGTTTATAATTATTTTTTTAATAGTATCGTTTTAAAAATTCCAACTAATATTATTTCCTTAAAAGTTTTATATTTTTCTTATTACAATCCACAAGTGTTTAAATTTTGATTAAAACTAAATTAATTAACTAAATCAATCTAATTTAATTAATTGGTCTAATTTGGTTGGCCTAATTTGGTCGAAGGTCAATTAATAATTTTTTTGAAAGTTTGGTTATTAGTTAATTCAATTCGAAATCAGGTAATTAATCGAAATAACCGAATTTAATAATTAATAATACAAATTATATGTAGTTTTAATTTGGATAATTCGGTTAAATGAATATTATAATTTATTTTTTTAATATGTTTTATACTTGTTTTGACCCCAAAAAAATATAAATTTTGATTAATTCGATTAACTGACCAAATTAACTGAAATATTTCGGTTCGATTAATTTTTTTGAAAAAATCTCAGTTCAGTTAACGATTAAAAGATTCAAATGTTCAATTAATTCGGTTAATACTAGTTCAGTTTAGTTAACCGTTTAAATACCCCTACTGGTTGATTTATTATATTTTTTAGGCTACTGAATTATTTAAAATTATACAATGCATAAAACTACTTATAACTCATCCTCAACCCTTAAATAGGAGGATAATTAATACGCTTCAACTCACTTAAACCCACGACTTCCTGCACTAGCAATAATGTCAATACCAATCGAGATAAGACTCAAATGACTAAAACACCATTATTTTTATTTTAAAAGGTTGATGCATTTAATAAATTATATTATATTTATGTTTAAGTAAATGTTATTGAAAAAAACATATACAAATATACAACACGGATACACTAATTTACATAGTATTTTTTTAACATAATGCATTAGGTGGACCCCCAATTTTATATTAAAAAAAGTCATGTTTAGTATTGTATTTAATTTTTCGCCTTTAACTGTTAAACTTATATTATTTGTCAAATCACTCCAAGATGGATGAAAAAGTTAAAGTCTATTAACATGGCATATACGTGGATGCCATGTTAGTAATTAATTATTTTTTAAAATTTTAAAAATTCAAAAAGAATTATTAAAATATTTTTTAAAATTAAAAATGATTGAAATTATTAAAAAGTAAAAATATAGAAAAATGTTTAGTAATATGTTTTAATTTTTAAAAAATCAATTAATTGCTATCATGACATATGCATGGACTGCCACATGGATGCCACGTTAGCAAACTTAACAGGTGTTAACTTTTCTATCCATTTTGGAGTGGTTTAACAAACAATGTAAATTCAAGATCTAAAAAAGGTGAAAATTTTAATGGAGAGCTAAAATGACTTTTAATGTAAGGTTAGAAGGTCAAACAAGTCATTATGTCTTTTATTACTCTAATAGAAGGCCAAAGCCTTAGACAAGTACATTAAATTTTTAACACCTCATACCCAACCTGATCATTGGATCCTAACTACGGGATGTCACATCGATTATAAGAGCAACTATGATTCAATTTACCCTTTATATATATGCAATTAATAATATTAATTAATCTCAATAAGATTTTCTATCATTTTTGGGTCTTATACAAGTTTATAAAAGCTCTTTTGTCAATTAAAAATCTATAGCGATTAAACTTTTACAATTTAGACACTGAGCCTTAATTAACTACTTTTTCTACTAAATTATTTAACCAAATTTCAATATATTTTTATATTCATAAATATTTTTATTTTATATTTTACGGAAATGGGGTTCCGAAATTGCATTTTTCGACACTACTAAATTTTGGGTCATTACAATTCTCCCACTTAAGAAATTTCATTCTTAAAATTTACTTGAAAAGAGGTGGGGATAGTAGGACCTCATCGTCTCTTTCGGTTCTCAAGTAGCTTCGTTTGCACTATGGTTGTGCCATAACACTTTCACTGATGGCACATGCTTATTTCTCCACTCTTTTTCTTTTCAAGCCAAGATCTTTACTAGTTTTTCTTCATATCATAGATCAGACTAAACTTCAATTGCTCCTACCGATATAATATGAGAAGGATCAGATTGATATCGTCGGAGCATAGATACATGAAACATATCACGCATCTTTTGCAATTTCAACGGTAGAGCAAGACAATAAGCAACCGGTCTAATTCTCTCAACAATCTTGTATGGCTCGATATACCTAGGACTTAGCTTACTCTCGTGACCAAAGCGCAAGATCTTTTTTCATAGAGAGACTTTTAAGGGTACTTTATCATGCTTAGTATATTCAATATCTTCCCGATTCAGATAAACATAAGACTTTTGCCTATCTAATGTCGCTTTCAATCTT
Organism: Gossypium anomalum; assembly: GCA_025698475.1. Classification (NCBI taxonomy): domain Eukaryota; kingdom Viridiplantae; phylum Streptophyta; class Magnoliopsida; order Malvales; family Malvaceae; genus Gossypium; species Gossypium anomalum. The sequence goes on from CM046963.1 coordinate 52,229,915, forward strand.
CCTCTGATTAGCTTTACTACATCTTTCGCTTCTTGAATCAATTCTGGCCCAATCATCTTCTCTTACTCAAATCTAACTAACATAAAGGTGTTCTCTGTCATTGGCCATATAGAGCTTCATACCAAGTGATTTGTCGTAATTCGATGTAGCAAACTAGCTTTCGCATTTAAGGAGTTTGAATACAAAAATTTTCATTATGTTCTAGTTAAGTTTTCATAGTTTTATTTATATTCAATAAAATGTGCAAATTAAGTCTTTTATTGACCTTAGGGGCCGAATGACGCCTAAGGGTGAGCTAACGTACTTTGTGAGTGTGCAGGAGACCATTAGAAGGTGCACTAAACAAATATTGGTCGTTATGTCACAATACGGATAACTCGATGTTGCCACATAGGGAATAGAATGAAGAAAACTCAAGTTTGCCTTCAATGTCGTGACACAGACTGAGGGTGTCACAACATACCCCTGAAGATGGCTGTAGAGAAGCATACTGGTTGCTATGTCACGACACATGTCCTGGTGTGTTGAGACATCGACTCTGTGACAGAAACTAAACACGAAGCAAGGGCATTTTGGTCTACACAATCAACTTTAAAGTTCAGAAATGTCATCAAACCTAGGGTTAAGGACGACGACCACCTGAAGGCTATAAATAGGATCATTTGTCACTTGTTAGTGACATCATTCCTTTAGCTTAGATTCTCTGTGTAAAATTTAGTTTAGTATTTTCTTTCATTCTTAGGTTTTAGTTTTATTTAGTTGTTCAAGACGATTTCAAGAGATCTGAATTGTGGAATCATTCAACTCTGTGGGTTGGCGCTTAATCTTAATACAATCAGACTCTTTCATTTACTTTATCTTGTCAATTTAATTAGCATGCTTTCTCTTTACATCTATAATACCCCATACCCAGTCCTACGCCGGGACGAAATACGAGGTGTTACCTCACTTAAACACATTCATTCTAACGTTTTTGAATCATTAGGACTTGATCAAATTTAAAAATTTTCCAAACTTTGTCTAAACTCCTTAACATGGGCCTACGAGACCTCAAACGTTTATTGAAAACCATACGGGACCAGCTAGGGTCCTTAACCAACTTTAGAAAACTAACCCTTGAAAATAGGGCACACGCCCGTGTGGTCATTATGACATGGCCGTGCTGATGGCCCATGTGACACACACGGCCTAAGCACCTAGAGACACACCCATGTCCTATTTAATTCTAAATTCGAACCTACAGGGGTTTTCACACGACCTGACACACGCCAGTGTCATGGCCCGTGTCCCTCACACGGCAATGACACGCCTGTGTCTAAAAACCTTGACATTCTGTTTCTGACATCAGCATCCAATAAGGGGCACACGGCCAAGGTACACACCCGTGGCCATAGGCTGTGTCCTCCACACGGCTGAGACACACGACAGTGTGTCTACTTGTAACGCCCCCACGCCCGAGACCGTCGCCGGAGTCGAGTATGAGGTGTTACTAAGCTTAATTTAACATTTTTAGAACTTTGGATTATTTGTTTCTACATTCACAGCTTTTAAGCTACTTGCGTCACAGTCACAAGAAAAATCATATCTCGAGTTACGAAACTCGAAATCAATAGCTGTAAATTTTCCTTAAATCTAGACTCATATACCTATCTACTAATTTTTTTCTAGAATTTTTGGTTGAGCCAATTAGTACAGTTTATTAGTTAAAATTACCCCTGTTTCAGGACTTGACTGGTTTGACCTCTGTTTACTACGAACCACATTTCTCTCTATAAAAAAATTCATATGACTATGAGGTTTATTTCTACTAAAACTAGACTCAATAAGGATTCTGAGGATATAAAATACACCACCTAATTATATCTTTACAATTTATGGTGAATTTCTAAAGTTGGAACAGGGGATTCAAAAACTGCTATGACCCTGTTTCACTAAAATTCAAATATCTTTTAACATATAATTCCTTTACCTGTTTCACTTGTTTCATGTGAAACTAGACATAATAAGCTTCAATTTGATATGTACTCCATCACCAAATTCAATTTCTATGATTTTTAGTAAATTTTCAAACTCGTGTCAGTGTTGCTGCAGTATTCTATTTATGGCAAATTTCATCCCTTTTATGAGTTTTTATGCACTAAGTATCTTAATAATTTTCCTTAACATCAAACATAATCTAAACTAACCATTTTCATAATTTATCATTATCAAACATTTTCTCAACCATTCCATCACCATATCATAAGATCATTTACACAAAATAGGTATATTGCTATACATGCCATACTTAAATTTACAAGCCATTTACCAAAAAGTCTTCCGGATAGTGTGATTGAGCCTTCGACCTATCCCGACTCCTGAGCTGGCTTGTCCAATACTACAATGAGTAAGAAGGAGGGAGTAAGCATAAATGCTTAGTAAGTTCATATGCAAATAATAAGTAACATAACAAACGGTCATACCAATCAACATTAGCATGCATCACTAAAACACATATCACATTTCTAATCATTTTTCATCATCTTATTACCTTATCGTGATTGTATCAATACTCAACCCGAGGGTTAAGTACATACATGTCCAAAATATCCATTTCACATCACTTACCAATATGTCTCTTTACATCTCGAATATTCCTCCATTTGAGTATAACTTTACCCGTTGAACACATCGGAATATAATTCGGATACATGGATAACTTGCACATAAGTGCCATATATGCAATCAAGCAATCATGTAACCCGCCCATAAGCGAACTCGGACTCAACTCAACGAGCTCGGGCGTTCGCATCCATAAGTGAACTCGGACTCAACTCAACGAGCTCGGATGCCTAGTTACATCTCACGAACTCGGACTCAACTCAACGACGAGTTGGACATTCGCATCCATAAGTGAACTCGGACTCAACTCAACGAGTTCGGATGCTCAACCATCCTAGTGACATGTCACTTGTATCCTAATCTATTCCTAAGGTTCAAACGGGATTTTCCTCGAACACATATCCTTGCCATCTTCCATAAAATACCGAAACCAATACTCGGTAACACTTTATATTTAACAAATAATACAAATAATTTGCATTTTATTCGAAAATAACCACAAAGCATATATTTCATGATAAAAATCAGCATATCATATAATTAACATCAATAATTTAAAAAAAACAATTATACTACATTATTTACACATGAACTTACCTTGGTACCAAAATACAAAGATTTTGCAATTTAGTCCACAATCTTTTCTTTTCCTCGATTGAGATCGATTCCACGTCTTCCTTGATCTAAAATAACACATTTAGCTTATTTAATACTCACATTATCAAATTAATCCTTAACTCAAATTTTGGCAAAATTACAATTTTACCCCTAAACTTTTACATATTTACATTTTTGACCCTAGGCTCGGGTTTAAACTTTATTCCTTATTCTTATGTTTTACAACATGCTGATCACTTTTCTATTCTATGGCAACATCAAATTCTCACTCTAACATGTACTTGTGACTATTAGGTATTTTTACCGATTAAGCCCTTTTACTCGTTTTTGCTTAAAATCGAGTAGTATAAGTTGTCTAACATAATTTAAAACTTCATATTCTATCATAAAACATCAAAATACACAAATTTCACCTATGGGTATTTTTCCAAATATAAACCCTAGGTTAAATTATTGCTAACATAAGCTTAATCGAGTTATCGGGATCTCAAAAACGTAAAGAACATTAAAAACGGGGCTTGGAATCACTTACTATGGAGATTGGAAGCTTGAAACAAACCCTAGCTATGGAGAAACCTTGAAATTTCGGCCTAATGAAGAAGACGGACAAAAATTGGCTTTTAATTTTATTTTTAATTCATTTTAATAACTAAATGACCAAAATGCCCTTACTACTAAACTTTCCAAAAATTCCTTCCATGTCCTAATTTTGTCCATGAACTTAAATTAGTCAAATTGCTATTTAAGACCTCCTAATTAATATTTCAATGCAATTTCATACTAAAAACTTCTAGAATGCAAATTTTGCAACTTATTCGATTTAGTCCCTACTTTCAATTTAAACACTTTAGGCATAGAATTTCTTCATGAAATTTTCACACAATCATGTAATCATATCATAAACCTCAAAATAATTATAAAATAATTATTTCTATCTTGGATTTATGGTCACGAAACCACTATTCCGATTAGGCCCTAATTCGAGATATTACACTACTCGTGTGTTTACTACCATGCATACTGACTTGAAATTTTTACGTGCAAGGGACACGCGGTCGGACAACATGCCTATGGGGCTGGTCGTGTGTGAACAATATAGGGCTATCTACCAAGCCCTTTGCCACCCTGAAACATAATATACAACATCCACTCAATAATACAAAGTATAATCAGCCACACAAGGCATTATCTCATTCATGAAAATATCATCATTTGCATATATCAATAATGAACGGTAGCCATTATTCCAAGGCTTAATACAAAATGAAGGAATTCATCCCAAGCCAACACATTTGGCCAAATTAACATGACACAAACTTCAAAAGTCTAAGCCCTATACATGCCATACCCAAAATAATGAAATCAACTATACCAAATGCTTCGATTGATAGTGTGATAATCGCCTTTGACGTCCGATGATCCTCGAGCTAATTAGACGGCATTATAAAAGAATGGAAAAGAGAGGGAGTAAGCATAAAGCTTAGTAAGTTACATGCTAATAAATATAACAACAACTTTACCATCCATCATCATGCTCATAATATAAGAGTAAGCATAAGCACAACTTACTCGTCACTATCCAATACAATTCACATAGCATATATTAAGCCCTCATTTCATACATTTCAAATAGGTACCTGTACCACTCACAACATGGTTATACTTTTCTCATTTAACTTAAACTGAAATTCTCACTGTTGAACCATTTCACTAAGCCTCAAACATAGGGTATAATACCGATACCATGTCCCAGACATGGTCTTACACTGGCTCATCCATCGAGTCGATGCCATGTCCTAGACATGGTCTTACACTGACTATCGAAATTGAGGCCGACGCCATATCCTAGACATGGTCTTACACTAGCTCTCACATAACCGTGCCGATGTCATGTCCCAGACATGGTCTTACATTGACATATCTCGTAGCCGATGTATGTCCCAGACATGTCTTACACTATCTTACGTCTCGAGGCCAATGCATGTCTCAAACATGTCTTACACTAGCTCTCGTCTAAATGCCGATGCCATGTCCCAGACATGGTCTTACACTGGCTCTTATAATATGGTCGATGCATGTCCTAGACATGTCTTACAGTAGCACACAATTAACCCGAATATAATGGCATGAATATCTGATTTATTTCCTAAGGTTCAAATGGGAGTTCTAATATCTCAATATTCATTATACATGATTATTTCCACAAACAAGCAATTTATGCCACATCAATTCAAACACATATAATAATAATGTAGTTGTATTATTTACATACAACTTACCTCGGATTACAAAATGTAGACGACTAGCTCGGCTTAGTCCACTTGCTTTGCCTTTTCCTAGTCTAAGCCTGAATTTTGTAAATCTTGATCTAAAATGGTAGAAATTCATTCATTTCATCAGCATATTAATCTAGACACTCGAAAATTCATAATTGGGCAAAATGACAGTTTTGCCCCTAGACTTTCACAAAATGACCATTTTACTCCTAGGTTCGAAAATTGAATTTTGTCATATTTTCTTACTAACCAAGCCTAGCTGTTACTTTTTATACTAGAAGAAGTCCAAAATTCTCAATATTTCACATATTTATCACTTATTTTACAACTTTTGTAAAATGGTCCTTTTTAGGGTTTCATGAGAAATCTCTTCACAAAAGTTGTTTACTACACTACCATAACTCATATTCTTCCATAAAATTTCAGAAAACAACATGAACACACTCATGGTAAAACCCTAGACTTTCAACCATTTTGCAAAATAGTCCCCTCATTTGAAAGCTCATGTTTCAAGGGTTTTAAAAGTACAAAAATATCAAGAAAAACCATCAAGATCAGTTACTTGTAGAGAGATTAAGTGGCTAAAAATTCAAGCTTTAAAAACTCCTCTAATGGCTGATATTTTCGGTCAAGAAGAGAGGGTGGAGGAAAAAAATGATAGCTAGGCTTTAGGGCATTATTTTATCACCTATTATGTTATCAAATACCTAACATATTGACCATTAAATTTTCTTTGTCTCATGGCTGGCCAAGCTATAGTCTAAGGGTCTATTTGCCCTTTAAAGACCACCAATTTAAGTTTCATGGCAATTTAACACCCTTAGCTATCAAATTAAGACTTTTGAACTTTATGCGATTTAGTCATTTTTCGCGATTAAGCTCACAAAAGCTAAAATTAATTCACCAAAATTTTTATACTCTCATATAATCATGCCACAACACATAAAATAATATTAAAAATAATTTCTCTGACCTCAGATTAGTGGTCCCAAAACCACTGTTTCGACTAGGCCCAAAATCGGGTTGTTACAACATCGATTATATATTGTTTATGAACATCATAAGGAACTAATCCTTCTATGAGGGATTAGCGAGTAGAGGTAAGATCTGTCAACTGTTTTGTAAGGTTACTCAACGGATCAGCTATTTGGGAAGGGGAGAATGTGAAACAAACCCTAGGTCTGACAATTTCAGGAAGTCATCAAGGTGGGAGTTAACCCAAAATTGGTATTACCCATCCGTGAGCACCTTAACCCTTAACCAGTCTGGACTGTGAGATCGGAAGATAAGTAGTTCTTGCTGACTCGGTATGTTAGTGGAAGATCAGAAAATCCTGTTAGGGTATGACTAGTTGATTGATGAAGGAAATCGAAACGATAGTTGATGGAGATTACCGAAGCCAACTAATCACCCATAATCAGATTTGATTTATTCTTCCTTTTTAATCTTTTAAATTTTATCTTTTTATGTTATTTTGTCTTTATTACTTTTATTATAAAAAACCCCAAAAATATTTTATTTTATATTCTTCGTACTATAACTAAATTGAAAGTACTAATTAGATCTTTTAGTGTTTAAGCTAAAATTGATCTAATACTTGCCTCCTTTAGGTACGATCCTTAGAGTACTCACCTACTTCGTTGTAAAACTGTATTATAACTCGACCAGTACACTTATGGATACCATATTGTTTTTTTATATTTTTATTGCAGTATTTACACTCTAGACGTTAGTACATCCAGAGGTGGTCAAGTTGTTGGCACCGTTGTTGGGGAGGCAACATCACTAGGTTAATTTTAATTTTTGCACTTTAAAGGAATAATTAAGAAATTTTTAGGTTATAAATATGATTTTATTCCATTTATTATTACTAATCTCCTCTTTGTAGGTTTAGTGTATGACTCGCACTAGGGGCACACCTATTGTAGCAGCCATAGACCTAGAGAGAATAATCTGAAGAAATCACCAACAGTAATAGCAACAGTAGATGCAAGATCCACCACCACCACTTGTAGGTAACGTACCGCGTAAAAATCCATTGTTTGATGATGCTGACAATAACGCCCTAGGAAACCCACCTGTACCACAGCTTCATGCAAACATTCAGATGGCTCAGAACGAAAAAACTTTAAGGGATTATTATGCCTTACAAAGTCTGGATATGGTTCAAGAAGGTATAACAAGACTGAAAATTACAACTAATAATTTCGACATAAAACCAGTTATGATTCAAATGATCTAGAACAATCTTTAGTTTAGGGGCACTATTACAGATGACCCTAATCAACATTTAAAACGGTTTCTTCAACTCTGTAAAACTTTTAAGTATAACGGGGTCACTGATGACGCTATTCATCTTCCGTTGTTCCCCTTCTCCTTAATTGATAATGCTTTTTCTTGGTTAGCCTCGCAGGCACCATGATCTATCACGACATGGGATGAACTCGCTGGAAAGTTCTTATAGAAGTTTTTCCTAATTAGCAAACAGTGCAACTAAGAAGAGAGATTATTGTTTTTAGATAGATGGAGGGTGAAAGTTTCTATAAAACATGGGAATGGTTCAAAATGTTGATTAAAAAATGCACGCACCACGAATTTCCTAAGTGGATGCGACTATAGGTATTTTAGAATGGGTTAGATGCAAATGCACGATTTGGGTTAGACGTAGTAGTAGGAGGAGCCCTTATGACCAGAACATATGAGGTTGCGTACGAAATCATTGAGAACATGGCACTAAACTCCTGTCAGTGGCCAATTGAACGCTTCACATATGGTCAGAAACTTGTTATAGCCAAAACTATCCAGGAGGATGATAATTATCAACAAATAGTGGATAAACTGAACCGTATTAAATCTACTTCTACACCATCTATGCATGGGGGAGATAAGCCACTCTTCCATTATATTAATAATCCTACTGAGGATATAAACTACATTGGGAATAGGGGTGGAAACCCTTATTAGAATACATATAATCTTGGCTGGAGGGATCACTCAAATCTAAGATGGGAAGGAAACCAAGGAGGAGGTAACAATTAAAATCAAGTTAAAAATACTAATTACCAACCTCCTTATTTGTAGAAACCCAGGATAGGGTCAATGCAAATGATCATACTGCATGTGGTCAATGACTGGACAAAATTGAGGGAGAAATGTAGTCAATGAGAACTGATGTTAAACAAGTGCAGTCTGAGCGCACCAATTCAATAAGAACATTGGCTAAACTTGAGGATTAAATGAGCCGATTGATGAGCATGATGGATGACATCAAAAAACAAAGTGGCACAGGTATTCCTAGCAACACAGAAGATAATCCACAGAGAGAAGGTAATGAGCATGTGAAAGAAATTGCACTCCGATCGGGCAAAGTACTGAGTTGCCCAGAAACCACTACTTTGTAAACAATTGTGGAAAAGAATGATGAAACTCAAGAAGTACCCCTAAAAACCAAAGATGAGCCAGAATTAGAGGAGGTAATCACACCGAAAATAGAGACAGAAATCCCTCCCTTCAAGACTAGAATAAAAATAAAAGCTGGATGAGGATGAATTTGTGAGTTTCCTAAACCTGTTTAAAACATTAAATTTTAACCTACCTTTAATTGATTTAATTGAAAAGCTTCCAAAACACGCTAAGTTTTTAAAAGAGATGATGGCTAGGCATAAGAAAATTAAGGTAGGAGGACAATTAACTTTTAAATGCTTTATGTAGCGTGTTTATTTCAAGACGAGCACCTCAAAAATTGAAAGACCTAGGAAGTTTTGCTATTCCCATCGAGATAGGGAGCTTTTATTTTAATAGAGCTGTAACACCCCTCACCCGTATTCAATGTCGGAATAGGGTTAAGGAGCATTACCTGACTTACTATACAATTAAATATACATTTTACATACATATTCAAATATCATGCAATCATCATTCACATCATTCATATTATCCCTATTACGAGCCTACAAGGCCCAAAACATGCATTCGGGGTGGTTCGGGACTAAATCGATAACTTATGAAATTTCAGGGAAACATAGAAAATTTTACAAAATACAGGAGACACACGCCCGTGTGGCCCAACCGTGTGTCCCACAAGGCCAAAAACATGCCCGTGTCACAGGCCATGTGGACATTCGAAATAAGAGTTCATGGCTGTGTCCCAGCCCGTGTCTGACCCCGTGTAACTCTCTGACTTGGGTCACACGGCCAACACACACATCCGTGTGACTAGCCCGTGTGCCTTAGAAATGGCCACATATGCCTGTGTGCTAGGCCATGCCAAACCTGTAGCGTATACTGACTTAGGCCACACGGCCAATCACACGCCCGTGTGTTAGGCCGTGTAGAGCATATAGACTTGATTTTTATTTCAACACCAGAGGACACACGGCCGTGTAACTTGGCCGTGCATCACACATGGCTAATACACATGCACATGTCTCTACCCGTGTGGACAAAAATAGGCTATTTACCAAGCCATTTTGCCACCCAAATTGGTATACACCTATACCAAACCAAATGACACCAAAATAAGACATAAATAAGCATTAAATCAACCTCAGACAAGCATAATTCATACCATTTCAATACCAACCAATATCAAACCTACCAATGCCAAAATTTGCCATTCAATTCATACCAAAACTCATAATCTCAAATCAACATTATAAACACTTTCAAATATGCATCATTAAGCCCAATCTCACAAACATACCAAATTCAATTCACATTCATTTAGTACCCCTAATTTCCAAATACCAACTAACATCATATATCCATCATCAAACTCCCAACACATGCCATATGTACAAATATATACATGATCAAGTTTACCAAAATAAGCCAACTCTCATGGCTAAATACAAAACCAAGCTTAAGTCATTTACAAGCCATTCCAAATAGCTAAATTCAATTTCAACACATATACCAAAATGACCTAAAGTCCCTATACATGCCATATAATTAAAATACTTAAGTTTAAAAGTACCAAAGTGATAGTTGGATAATGTGATGAAGTTTTCGACAATCCTGAATTTAAGCTAGCTTTGATTTCACTATAAAATACGGAAAAATAAACAAAGTAAGCTATAAAGCTTAGTAAGCTCGTATGAATTAATAAGCAAACTCACCATTTATTCACAATCAAATAATATAAACATAATATGCTACAAAACATTCAAATCAAAATGTTAACTTGTATTCAATCACAAATATAGCCATGAATTTATAACTTCCATAAATTCGATGCTCACATAGTTTTCGTACATACCTATACTATTACGTATCAATTTCTCACTATTTCGTATCTTCGATATACTCGTTGAACCATTTGGAATAAAGTCGGATACTCGAGAAACTAGCACAAAAAGTGCCAATGCATAGCCGAAGCTATCTCAATGAATCTCGCACACAAAGTGCAAATGCATAGTTGAAGCTATCTCAATGATGCCCACTTTCGAGCTATAACGGGTTTGCTCACACAAGCTAACGAGAATCCGGAACACATGCCGGATAACTCAGCCACTGGTAGTACGTACGGACCAGCACCCAATCACAATGTAACCCCTAATGACATGTCATTCGTATCCTAATCTATTCCTAAGGTTCAACTAGGATTTTCTCACTTGCTGATTCGTTGTCGAACATGCCCGTAGAGTCGTAATAACAATTTATGCATTATCAAATCATTTAAAACACAATTAAAACAAATCTTATTATATACGAACTTACTTTGGATGCAAAAACAGTGAATTAAGTTGATTAATCCGAAACTTTGTTCTTTCCCCGATCTAAATCCGTATTTCACCTTTCTTGATCTAAATGTAATCAAAATTAACATATTTAATACTCTCTCTATTCAATTTAGTCCAAAAGAACACACATTAAAGCACTTTTACATTTTTACCCCTAACATTTCACATTTTTGCAATTTAGTCTTTATTTTATAAAATTACAAATTCATGAAATTCAACCAAAACCCATGCTAGCGGAATTTCAATTAGGTCCCTAGTAGTCCATATTTTTCATTTTTTTCACAATTTAACCACCAAATTTTAACATTTTACAAATTAATCCCTAATTGGACATTTACTAAAAATCACTTAACAAATGTTGTTTATCTAACAACAAACATGCATTTTCTACCATTAAACATCAGAATACACATAGACTCATCAATGAAAAATCCCTAAACCTTTAAAAATTTTGCAAATTAGTCCCTCGGCTAGCTAGACTAAGTTGAACGATCTCAAAAACATAGAAATCATTAAAAACGGGACAAAAACGAACTTACAATTGAGCTTAGAAGTGACCGAACCCTAGCGAGACTTCATGGATGTTTCTTTCTTCTATTTTTGGTGGAGATATGGTATGAAAAAGATGATAGGAATTTTTGTTTTATTATTATTAACCTTTAATTATTAAATACCAAAATTAACCTTTTAATTAAACAACCAAAATTACTTAAAAGATGTCCATAAATGTCCACTTAAGCAACCAATGGTCTAATTACCACATAAGGACCTCCACTATTTCATTTCATAGCCTTTTGATACCTTTAACTAATGGAACACAAGTTTTACACTTTGCGCGATTTAGTCCTTTTTACCAAATTAAGCATTCAAACGATAAAATTTCTTAACGAAATTTTCACCCAAGCATACTACCATGCTGTAAACATTAAAATAATAATAAAATAATTATTTTGACTTCAGATTTGTGGTTTTGAAACCACTATTTTGAATTAACTAAAAACGGGCTGTTACAACTCTCCCCTTAAGGAATTTTCGTCCCCGAAAATCTTACCAGAAAAGAGGTTAGGGTACTATTTTCTCATAACTTTCTCATGCTCCCACGTAGCTTCTTCGACATCGTGCTGTTTCTAAAGAATTTTCAGTAAAGCTATGCATTTATTTCTCAATTCTTTAACCTCTCAAGCCAAAATTCTGATCGGTTTTTCACTATACGTCATATCAGGTTGAATTTCTATCTCAGTCGGAGAAATTATATGCGGTGGATCTGATTGATACCATTGTAACATCGAAACATGAAATACATTGTGGATCTTTTCTAACTCTAATGATAAAGCTAACCGATATGCTACAGGTCCTATTCTTTCGATAATCTCATACGGCACGATGAATCGAGGACTCAGCTTGCCTTTGTGACCAAATCGAAGAATTTTCTTCCACGGAGATACTCTCAGAAACACTTTGTCGCCGATCTGAAATTCAATGTCTTTTCATTTCAAATCTGCATACGATTTCTGTTGATCTGAAACTACTTTCAGACTGTCGCAAATTACTTTTACTTTCTCTTCAGTTTCCTTAATCAAATCAACCCCGTGAATCTTTTTCTCACTAAGCTCGGTCTAATATAATAGAGTTCAGCATTTGCGACCATACAAAGCTTCATACGGTGCCATCTTTATGCTCGATTGAAAACTGTTATACGCGAATTCAACCAATGACAAGTATTTCTCCCAGTTGCCTTCAAATTCTAAAACACAACAATGAAGCATATCTTTGAGAATCTGAATTACTCTCTCAAACTGGCTGTCAGTTTGCGGATGAAATGCAGTACTAAAATGCAACCACGAACCCAAAGCTTCTTGTAATTTCTTTCAAAATCATGATGTAAACCTCGGATATCTATCCGAAATAATCGAAACTGGCACCCCGTGCAATCTAACGATCTCTAAAATGTACAATTCAGCTAATTTATCAAGTGAATAGTCAGTACGTACCGGAATGAAATGTGCAGATTTCATCAGTTGATCAACAACAGCCCAAATAACATCTTTCTTCTTTGGAGACAAGGGTAATCCCGATACAAAATCCATCGTGACTCTATCCCATTTCCACTCTGGTAACAAACCAAACATCTCGACACAAACTCTGAAATGTCTCATTTCATGCTTGATCACCAATACAATTGTTTCAAATTATTGTACATTCTAGTACTCCCCAGATGTACGGATAAACAACCACTGTGTGCTTCGTGTAGAATTTTTTAAATGAGCTCAAAACTCTTTGGTACACAAATTCTATCTCAGAACATTAAACAATCATCGGATCCGATCTGATAATCTGAATCACTATTCAACTCGCATTGCACTCTTTTAGCTTGCAATTCATTAGCACACTTTTAAGCTTCACAAATCTGTTGAAGACATACTGGTTTAGCTTTTAATTCAGCTAAAATCGAACCATCACAAGATAAAGTTAGCTGTGTATTCATCGCTCACAAAGCAAATAATGATTTTCTGCTCAGAGCATCCGCGACTACATTCGCTTTCCCCGGATGATAATCAATTACTAATTCATAGTCTTTCAACAACTCTAGCCATCTTTGTTGACACAAATTTAAATCTTTCTGAATCATTATATACTTCAAACTCTTGTGATCAGTGAAGATATGACAATTTTCACCGTATAAATTATGTCACCAAATTTTTACTGCAAAAACAATAGCAGCCAACTCTAAATCATTCGTCGGATAATTCTTTTCATGGGGTTTAAATTGTCTAAAGGCATAAGCAATCACTTTTCCCTCTTACATCAAGACACAACCCAAAACATCCAGTGATGCATCATTGTAAATCACAAACTCTTTAACCAATTCAGGTTGAACTAACACTGGTGCCTCAGTTAACAATGCTTTCAAATGTTCAAAACTCTGTTGACATTTCTCAGACCACTCAAATTTCACATCTTTCTATAGCAATCTAGTCATCAGTGTAGCAATCATCGAGAATCCTTTTACAAAATGTCAATAATAACTAGCAAACCCCAGAAAGCTTCTGACGTCGGATACATTTCTTGGTGGTTTCCAGTCAACAACGGCTGAAATCTTGCTCAGATCAACTCGTATGCCTTCTGCCGAACAATATGTCCCAAAAATCTGACCTCTCGGAGCCAAAACTCACATTTGCTAATTTACCGAATAGTTGCTTATCTCTCAAGGTTTGTAACACAATTCTCAAATGCTCGGCATGGTCAGACTCATCTCGTGAATAGATTAGAATGTCGTCAATGAATACAACCACAAATCTGTCTAAATACGGTCTAAAAATTTGATTCATCAAATCTATAAAAACTGTAGGAGCATTAGTTAATCCAAAAGGCATAACAAGAAATTCATAATGCTCGTACCTTGTTCTGAATGTAGTTTTCGGCACATCCGAATCCTTAACTCGCAACTTATAGTAGCTAGATCTCAAATAATCTTCGAGAACACTGTTGCCTCTTTAAACTGATCAAACAAATCATCAATTCTCAACAAAGGATACTTGTTATTTATCGCAACCTTATTGAGCTGAGAATAATCAATACAAAGCCTCAATGATACATCTTTCTTCTTTACAAACAATACTGGCGCACCCCAGGGCAAAAAACTAGGTCATGCAAAACCTCTATCCGTTAACTCTTGCAACTGAGGTTTCAAATCTTTCAATTCTGTTGGAGCCATTCTGTATGGAGCTATAGATATCGGTGATGTTCCCGGTACTAAATCAATGGCAACCTAAACCTCTCTAGTCAGTGGTAACCCCGACAACTTTTATGGAAACACATCAAGATATTCACATACTACTGATACTGATTCAATCTTTGATACATATATTTTTTGGTAAGTTTAACAATCCTTTCTCACACATTTCTGAGCTGACATAGATGAAATCACAACAGGCAATCCACTCGACTCATCTAATTCAATTCGAAAAATTTCATTATTTTGGCATTTCAATTCAATAGTCTTTCGTCTACAATTCACAACGACATCATGTAACATCAACCAATCCATACCCAGAACTACATCAAACTCATCAAACGGTGAAAGCATCAGATTTTTTAGAAAACAGTAACCCCGAACCATCAAAGAACAGTTCTTACAAACTTTATCAACTAGAAAAATTTTACCTAAGGGGCTCGACACTTTAATTACAAATTCAGTAGACTCAACAAGAAAACTCTTACTAGACACTAAATTTATACAGATATATGAATGATTCGATCTAGGATCAATCAATGCAACTATATTAGTGTCATAGAGAGAAAATGTACGATGATAACATCTCGTGACGACACCTCTTCGCGAGCGCGAATAGCGTAGGCTTTGGCTGGTGCTCTAGCCTCAGATCCCACAGTCGAATTTTTTGTCACACCTTTACTACTAATCACATTTCCAGTACTTCAAGGTGGTCTACCCCTAGCAACTGTATTACTCGGCCTTACATTCTGAAATCTATCTTTCTCGGCTAACTCCGGGCAATCACGAATGAAATGATCTTGAGAGCCACATCTAAAATAAGCTTTATCATTATTTTTCATCCAATAATCTCCAAAATATCATCTTCCATAGTGTTGACACTCAGGTTTATTGTTTCTGTAACAACCCAATTTCAATGAAATCGGAACAGTGGTTTCAGGACCACAAATCCAAGCTGAAAATAAAATTTATTTTAATTTTATTATATGGTTCGTATTATGTTAGAAATGTCATGTGAAAATTCTGATAAGAAAATTTTGCTGATTATGAGCTTAACTACGGGAAGGACCAAATCGCATAAAATGCAAAAGTTGAATTCTAGTAGCTAAAAGGATTAAACAACTATGGAATTAAAAACTTGAGGTCTTTATATGGTAACTAGACCATTAATGAAAATTTAGTAGATATTTTTGGATGATTCATCCATGGAAAATTAGAAAAAGGCTAAGGACTAAATTGGAAATCAAAATAATTAAAAGATGATAAATTATTAAATAGAAATAAAAAATCATTTTATATCATCTTCTTCACCAAGTATTCCATGGAAACCTTAGGAAAGAGAAAGCAAGCTTTCTTGGCCAAATTGGGTAAGTTTTCTTGTCTCGTTTTTAGTAATTTTGATATTTTTGAAATCGAGATAGCTTAATCTATCTATTTGGGAGATCAATTTGAAAAGTTATCAAAGTATGAAAATTAGGTTATGGATGAATATGCTAAAATTTATGGTAGAAAATGAAAGGTTGTTGATAGATAAACAACTTTTACAAAGTGATTTTTGATGAAAACATGATTTAGGGACTAAAATGTTAAGTTGTGAAAATTGAAGAAAAATTTTAAATTTTATGTGCTGTAAATTTTATGGTGAAATTTCGGTTAGGCTTGGAATAGAGAGTAAATTGCATAAATTTCATTTTCTGAGCCTAGGGACAAAATTGGAATTTATGGAAAAGTTAGGGGCAAAATGGTAATTTTACCTAGGATGTAAATTGAGTCCACCTGAATATGAAATGTGATAAATTGATGTTAAATTTACTCATATAGATCCAGATAGACCAAATTCAGAGCTAGAACGAGGAAAAGAGGAAAATATCGGATTAGTAGATTTTATGTACACGAACATTTGTCGAGGTAAGTTCGTGTAACTAAATTGTGTATGTTTATATGCTTGAAATGTTTTGTTTGTGAATTGTATAAATATTGTATATATATGACATTGAAAATATATCTGACAAAACTCGATCAATAATAATGCCCGATAAATGATAAATGATAAATGATAAAAATGTTACTTATATACTTAAAATGAATGTGGAATGTGTTTATTTGAATTATATATATTTTATAGATGTATGAAATAATCACATGCCTGATAATACTTGAAAAATGTTAAATCCCATTTGAATAAATGAAAAATCGATAGATATGTGATTTCCCAAAATGAATGAAGTCCTGCATTTGTTGCGTACGGGTAATTCTAAAATAAGTCCTCTTGAGCGTATGTTATGGATTGGATTTAGCTCGGATGGGTTATCCAGATCAAGCTCTTTAGAGCATATGTCATAAAAAGGATTTAGCCTGGACTGGTAATCCTGTTGTATACATGTGTGGCTCTAGAGTATATTCTCTGAGATAGTATTGAGTAAATATATATTGGAGACAGGATTTAGCCTGGACTGGTAATCCTGTTGTACACATGTGTGGCTCAAGAGTGTACTCTCTAAGATAGTACCTTATGGGTACCATTGGACATGAATTGACAGATCCTGATTTGTACACTTTGAGTGTTCTACCTATGTATCCATTGACATTCCGGTTAAAATTAAACGGGTAAAAATCTTGACATGAGAATATATGAATAAAAAATGAGTTATTACACGTATTTGTCTGAAATACATGAAAATGAAGATACATGACAATTGATATATGAAAACATGAGATGATTGATATATGGTAATATGGGATGATGATATTTGTACATGAAATTTATTTGATGAGTATGTTCATCCTTGATTATAGATTTGTACCCCTTGAGTGTACTATTCATGACCTTGATATTTTGAATGATATGAAAAAGTTTTGACATGAAATAATCTGAACTCGAGATGAACTATAATGAAATTATACTTGTAATATAAAGAGATGATTTATACATGTTAAATGAATACATGTTGTGGAAAGCATATGTGCTGGAAACTTGATCGTTGTTGAGCCCATATATGTTTTGATGTTATTATGGAATATATGACTAACAAGGGCAATAAGGATATGTGTAGGGCTTGAGGTCAAATTGATTGAATATGTCTTACATAGTTACCTCAAAATAGAATGAATGGTAAGTTAAGTACCATGTTATACGAACTTACTAAGCATTTTATGCTTACTTAGTTTTATTTTCCTGTTTTATAGTAAATCGTAAGCTCGTTGGATTGGAAGCTTGGCGGAGATCACTCACACTATCCATCGGCCTATTTCGGTACATATGGTAAATCAATTATGGTTATAATGGCATGTATAGGTTAAATTGGCGATATTGGCATGCAAATGTAAATGATTATGTAATTTAGCCATTGGAATGACTAGTGATGTTTATGTTTTGGTATATGTATATATGTATTAAGTTTATTCTACCGAGATAACATAAGCGTTTATTATTGATTGATTGAGAAAGGTTAAATGAGTATGCTTATAAAAGGTAAGATTAAAAGCATGAATGCATGTAACAATATATCATATTAAATGCTATAAATTGCTTGAATTCAATGCTTGGATTGGTTGGTGTTTGGATGTAAGTTTGGTGCAGAAACTTAGTAAAAATTTTGGGTGAGAAATGAAACTAGAAATGGCTTTATCTTGTCCACACAGGCAGACACATGAACGTGTGTCTAGATCGTGTGTGACACACGGCCTGGTACATGGGCGTGTGGTTAGGCTGTGTGTCCCCTGCATCTTAAATTCGAGAAAACAAAATGCTCAGAATTGAGCACATGGGCAGAGACACGGGCGTACGTCTCAGCTGTGTGTGCTACCTGGCCTAGCACAAGGGTATGTGGCCCACTGTGCGGCTCAAGTCAAAGAGTTACATGGTGTCGAACACGGCCTGCAACATGGGCATGTCCTAGGGTCACACGGGCGTGTGAGCCCTATAACTTGGAAAAATTTTGAAATTTCACAAAAAATTTTTAGAGTTCTCAATTAAGTCTCAAATAGATTCTAAAGCTCATATTGGGCCTATAATAGCCCAGTTTTAGTTAAATTAGAACAGTGGTTTTGGAACCACAAATCTGAGATTGAAAAATTATTTTAATATTATTTTTTGTGTTTACAGCATGTGATTATATATGTGTGAAAGTTTTGTGAAATAATTTTATCGTTTAAGCGGTTAATTTGAAAAATGGACTAAATCGCGTAAAATGCAAAAGTTGCATTCTATTTGGTAAATGTGTCTAATTGCTATGGATTATTAAATGAAAGGTCCTTATGTTGTTATTAGACCATTGAAAGTGGAAATTTTCATAAATGGGCTTGTATTAGGTGATTTCATAATGGTTTCATTAAGGGTAAATTAGTAAAAATGTTAATTAACATAACATAAATAAAATCAAAGCTATAACTTTGAGTTATCATCTTTGTTCTAGCCGAGAATTAGAGGAGGAAGAAACCATTTAGGGCTTTTGATATTCGGCCAACACTAAGCTTGATTAAGGTAAGGTTTTAGCTCGATTTTTTATGATTTCTATGTTTTTGTGATCGTTGCTTCGTGTTCTAGCTAGCTTGTGCCCTAATTTTTGAGTTTTTTTATTGATTTTTTAAAATGCCATTGATGATAGCTTGATGTTTTTGAGTGTTGATGATGAAATATGAAAGCTTGGTGTTTGATATACATGTTTTGTAAAGTGATTTTGAGTAAAAATGCATATTAGGGATTAAATTGAGAAAAGTGTAAATTGAGGGGTTAAATTGTGAAATAAATGAAAAATATGGGTTTCTAGGGACCTATAGAGAATTCGGCTAAGCATGGGTCTTATTGAATTTTGTGAATTTGGTGTATTCATGAAATAAGGACTAAATTGTAAGAAATGTGAAGGTTTAGGGCCAAAGTGTAAATTGGCTTAAATATGTGTTTGTGGATGAAATTGATTGAGTTGGTGATTAAATGGATTGATTTTGAATATATATAGATCAAGAACGAAAGAAATTAGACTTAGATCAAGGCAAGAACAAAGTACTCGAGTAATCGGCTAGTTTCGTTGTTTCTACGAACGAGGTAAGTTCATATGCAAATAAATGTCTTTAAATTGAATTATAAGTGTTTACTTGTAATTGAATTGTTATGAATATTGAAAGAACAATTATGAGTAAGAATCGACAGAGTTACGACATCCGAAAGTCACGTACGAACCTTAGGAATAGTATAGGATACGAATGTCATGACATTAGGTTACCGAGATGAGATTACATGTAAGACCATGTCTGGGACATTGGCATTGTATTGTGATTAAGTGTAAGACCATGTCTGGGACATTGGCATCATTAATCGATTACGTGTAAGACCCTATGTTGGACAGTGGCATCGATATGTGATAACATGTAAGACCATATCTAGGATATGGCATTGTACGAGCTATATGTGATTGCCGAGTATCCTTAATGATTCTGAACAGTTCAACGGGAAAATTCAAGTCGAGAAAGAATATGTGAATGAGCTAAGTGACTCAGGTACGTACAAAATTCATACGAGTATTGAAAAGGGGAAATATTTGATGAATTCGATTGAGACATTGAATATGTGTACAATGAGAAAGGTTTGTGAACTTGAATGTGTATTTAGATGTGCTTATTCATATCTTGCTCAATTGATGGAAATAATATTGATTCATGAGATGATTTATTAGTGTATGGCTTACTAAGCTTTTAAAGCTTACTATGTTTATTTTTCCACTGTTTTATAGATTATCGAAGCTAACTCGGACTCGGGGATCGTCGGGAAACGTCATCACACTATTGATTATCTCGTTGGTACTTTTGGGAGCTTTGTATATATGGTATATGGCATGTATAGGCTCGTGTCATATCGATATGTTTTGAGTTATGATTTATCCATGAGATTTGGCTTGTAAATGCTGGTATGTTTGGCCATTTAAGTTGGTTTATGTGTTTGATAAGTGATATATATGATGTATATAAGGCCTTATATGTTAGCTTGTTTGGTATGGTTATATGATTGTTCTTTTGATTGGTTGTAAACTGGTGTAATAATGTTGGAAATGTGGCATGTTGTGGTTTGGTTTATATATGATGAATTGATATATTTGAGAGGCATGATTTAGTTGATGGAAAGGTGATGATAATACATTTGGAACTTATGTAAGTTGTGATGATTTTGGCTTAATGATTTAGTATGTTTGAATATGGAAATTAAGTAGTTGAAAAGGTTAAGGATAGATGGCATGATATGTGTATGAATTGGCATGTTTTGGCTACTTATAAATGTATTGAAATAGTATCATTTTGGTTGCTAGGTGTGCATGAGAAAAGAGTGGTAAATTGGCTTGGCAAATGGCCTATTTTTGTCCACACGGGCAGAGACACGGGCGTGTGTCTCAGCCGTGTGCGACACACGGTCAAGTTACACGGTTGTGTGTCCCCTGGGGTACCCTTTCAAATTAAGTCAGTATACCCTATAGGTTTTTACACGGCCTAGACACACGGGCGTGTCAACTGGCCGTGTGTGGCACACGAGCTGGCACATGGGCGTGTGGTCGGCCGTGTGACCCAAGTCAGTAACCCCTCCAATTTTCGGCTATGGCACATGGGCGTGCCCTCGACCGTGTAGTGCAAGTCAGTATGTATGCCCTTTTTTCATACGACCTATGCCACATCGTGTGAGGCACACGACCTATTCACACGGGCATGCGACCTTTAAATGTTGGAAAATTTTATAAGTTTCTCAAAGTTTGCATATGTTATCGGTTTAGTCTCGAACTACTTATAAGCATGTTTTAAGGTCTTATAGAGCCTTATAAGGGACAATGTGAATGTTTTGAATGGATTTTGATTATGATGCACAAATGTATGAGAATGATGTGTATATTTTGGTAATGCCTCGTAACCTTATTCTAGCGATGAATACGGGTTAGGGGTGTTATAGGGCCTCGAGGGTGCATTTAAGGGACGTTACGAATAATTTCGAAAAGTGAATAGTGATTGTTGTAAATTATTTGAAAATGTTCTTAAAGTTTCCGTAATACTCCGTAACTCTATTCTGACGATGGATACGGGTTTGGGGTGTTACAGTTTCTCACACTGCTAACACTCGATACTAATGTAGCTTGAGCTTTAGGACTTGAATATTACTTTCCACGATCTCTGTTTGGATATCCAGTTGAAGCATCCGAGCGACCATACGAATCCCGTGATTTCTTTGACGAAGAGTGATAGGGTTTACTCATTGATCTCTTTCTTGAATCTTTAGCCCAAAAATAAGCCTTTCTCTTTTCTTTGCTAAGTTCCTCGGCTTTGCAAGCTCTATCAACCAATATAACAAATTCTCTCAGTTCCAGAATTCCAACCAAAAGTTTTATACCTTCGTTCAACCCATCAACGACCGCTTACACATAATTTCTTTAGTAAATACACACTCTTGAGCAAACTTACTTAATCTTACAAATTTTCGCTCATATTTAGTCACTGACATATGACCCTGTTTCAGCTGCAAAAACTCTTTGCATTTTTTATCGATAAATTGTTGGCTGATATATTTCTTCCTGAATTTAGCTTGAAAGAATTCCCAAGCAACTCTTTCTCTCAGTACCATAGACACCAAAGTATTCCACCATTGATACGCAGTATCCCTCAAAAGTGATACGACACATTTTAAACACTCTGCTAGTGTGCAAGAAAGTTCATCAAGTACTCTGATAGTGTTTTCAAGCCAAAATTTAGCTCTCTCAGGATCGTCATCAACATTAGCTCTAAACTCTTTGGCTCTGTGTTTTCGAATATTATCAACTAGCAACTTATTCAGTCGGAAAATTTCCATACCTTGAGGGGCTACGGGAACCGATTGGGGATTAGGTGGGGTTAGAGGTTGTTGAGTAGCCAGATTTGTTCGAACAAACTCCGTAAACCACTCATTCATCATCTGGAAGAAGGCTTCCTTAGCCTCTCCTCTCTGGGTACCCGATGCGAGTCTCGACTCTAATTGTGCTACTTTGTGAACGGAGGCAGGCACATTACTTTCTACATCATCAACTACAACTCGATTGGGATCCATTTACTATACGAAAACACGATTTAAATTGTCAGGAGATATCACACTATCACAGGTTATATATGGCATGTATAGCTAGACTCTTACACACGCTACGTTAGTCTGAGAATCGACTAAACCGTAGCTCTGACCCCAATAAATATAACACCCTCACCCATATTCAATGTTGAAATAGGGTTAAGGAGTATTACCTGACTTACTATACAGTTAAACATACATTTCACATACATATTCCAATATCATGCAATCATCATTCACATCACTCATATTATCCCTATTACGAGCCTACAAGGCCCAAAATATGTATTCGGGGTGGTTCAGGACTAAACCGATAACTTATGAAATTTTAGGGAAACTTAAGAAAATTTTACAAAATACAGGGGACACACGGCCAAAGACACGCCCGTGTCACCGGCCGTGTAGACATTCAAAATGGGAGTACATGGCTATGTCCCAGCCCGTGTCTAACCCCGTCTACCTCTCTAACTTGGGTCACACGGCCAACACACATGCCCGTGTGCCCTAGAAATGCCCACACATGCCCGTGTGCCAGGTCGTGTGTTAGGCCGCGCCAAACCTGTAGGTTATACTGACTTAGGCCATACGGCCAATCACACGCCTGTGTGTTAGGCCGTGTGGAGCATACTAACATGATTTTTATTTCAACACCAAGGGACACATGGCTGTGTAACCTGACTGTGTGTCACACACGGCTGAGAGACACGCCCGTGTCTCTGTCCGTGTGGAAAAAAATAGGCTATTTACTAAGCCATTTTTCCACCCAAATTGGTATAGACCTACACCAAACCAAATGGCACAAAAACAAGACATAAATAAGCATTCAATCAACCTCAAATAAGCATAATTCATACCATTTCAATACCAACCAATATCAAACATACTAATGCCACAATTTTCCATTCAATTCATACCAAAACTCATAATCTCAAATCAACATTATAAACATTTTCAAATATGCATCATTTAGCTCAATCTCACAAACATACCAAATTCAATTCACATTCATTTAGTACCTCTAATTTCCAAATACAAACTAACATAACATATCCATCATCAAACTCCCAACACATGCCATATGTACAAATATATACATGATCAAGTTTACCAAAATAAGCCAACTCTCATGGCTAAATACAAAACCAAGCTTAAGTCATTTACAAGACATTCCAAATAGCTAAATTCAATTTCAACACATATACTAAAATGACCCAAAGTCCCTATACATGCATATACTAAAAAAACTTAAGTTCAAAAGTACCAAAGTGATAGTTGGATAATGTGATGAAGTCTTCGACAATCCCGAATCTGAGCTAGCTTTGATTTCACTATAAAACACAAAAAATATACAAAGTAAACTATAAAGCTTAGTAAGCTCGTATGAATTAATAAGCAAACTCACCATTTATTCACAATCAAATAATATAAACATAATATGCTACAAAACATTCAAATCAAAATGTTAACTTGTATTCAATCACAAATATAGCCATGAATTTATAACTTCCATAAATTCGATGCTCACATAGTTTTCGTACATACCTGTACTATTATGTATCAATTTCTCACTATTTCATATCTTCGATATACCCATTGAACCATTTGGAATAAAGTCAGATACTTGGGAAATTAGCACACAAAGTGCCTGTGCATATCCGAAACTATCTCAATGAATCTTGTGCACAAAGTGCCAATGCATAGCTGAAGTTATCTCAATGATGCTCACTTTTGAGCTATAACGGGTCTGCTCACACAAGCTAACGGTCATGACGTAGCTATACAGTGCTACTCACACAAGTGGATGAGAATTTGCAACACATGCTGGATAACTCAGCCATCGGTAGTACATACGGACCAGCACCCAATCACAATGTAACTCCTAATGACATGTTATTCGTATCCTAATCTATTCCTAAGGTTCAATAGGGATTTTCTCACTTGTCGATTCATCATTGAACATGCTTGTAGAGTCGTAATCACAATTTATGCATTATCAAATCATTTAAAAACACAATTATAACAAAGCTTATTACATACGAACTTACCTCGAATGTAAAAACAGCGAATTAAGTTGATTAATCCGAAACTTTGCTCTTTACCCAATCTAAATTCGTATTTCACCTTTCTTAATCTAAATGTAATCAAAATTAACTTATTTAATACCTTCTCTATTCAATTTAGTCCAAAAAAAACACATTAAAGCACTTTTACATTTTTACCCCTAACATTTCACATTTTTTCAATTTAGTCCTTATTTCATAAAATTACAAATTCATGAAATTCAACCAAAACCCATGCTAGCAGAATTTCAATTAGGTCCCTAGAAGTCTATATTTTTCATTTATTTCATAATTTAACCACCAAATTTTAACATTTTACAAATTAATCCCTAATTAGACATTTTTCTAAAAATCACTTAACAAATGTTGTTTACCTAACAACAAGCTTGCATTTTCTACCATTAAACATCAAAATACACATAGATTCATCAATGGAAAATCCCTAAACCTTGAAAAATTTTGCAAATTAGTCCCTGGGCTAGCTAGACTAAGCTGTAACGATCTCAAAAACATAGAAATCATTAAAAATGGGACAAAAAAGAACTTACAATTGAGCTTACAAGTGACCGAACCCTAGAAAGCCTTCATGGATGTTTCTTTCTTCTAGTTTTGGTGGAGAGAGGGTATGAAGAAGATGATAGAAATTTTTGTTTTATTATTATGAACCTTTAATTATTAAATACCAAAATTAACCTTTTAATTAAACAACCAAAATTACTTAAAAGATGTCCATAAATGTCCACTTAAGTAACCAATGGTCTAATTACCACATAAGGACCTCAACTATTTAATTTCATATCCTTTTGATACCTTTAACTAATAGAACACAAGTTTTATACTTTACGTGATTTAGTCCTTTTTATCAAATTAAGCATTTAAACGATAAAATTTCTTAACAAAATTTTCACCGAAACATACTATCATGCTGTAAACATTAAAATAATAATAAAATAATTATTTTGACTTCAGATTTGTAGTTTTAAAACCACTGTTCCAATTTGACTAAAACGAGCTGTTACAAGAGCTCTACACGATCTAGAAGCTAGAATTAATTTAGTGCCTCCATCGATTTTTGAAAAACTCGAGTTAGGGGATCTAAAAACTACTCAAATAACACTATAGTTGGCTTATAGATTTGCAGTACATCCAAAAGGGGTATTGGAAGATGTGTTAGTCAAAGTGTGCAGTTTTATTATCCCCATAGATTTTGTGGTACTGGATTTTGAAGAAGATTGTGAGATACCAATCTTATTAGGAAGACCCTTTTGAGCTACTTCTAGATCCACTATTGATTTAGAAAAGAATGAATTAACTATAAAAATTAATGGTGAGACTGAAACTTTTAAATGTGATCATCAATCAAGCGATGAAGATAGGAGGAAGTTAGGGGAAGAATGTAAAAAGTTATTTATTTCTAACGTCCTCGAGTCAAGGGACACGCTTCATTTTATGTACGCAGAAAGAATAAATAGGTTTAAGGAAAGGGACAAATGGGCATAGGTGGAATGGCATGATAGAAGATGGACCAATACTGACAGAATATGAAAATCCTCTATCGGTGAATTGATGACACTGTCGGATGAATCTGATAGTAAAACTTAAAAATTAGTTGAATTGCTGCTTAACGTTTTTAAATTATTCTATATTTAACTAATCACCTAGTTTAGATTTTGACTTTTATTTGATGTAGGTTCATCTCAAAAATAAAACATCCTTAAAACTGGAAGTTTTTAGCCAAAACAGAGTCAGTGTTCGTGACATCACCCCAATGAGCCACGACATAGTAGACAGTTTCCTTTAGACATCGAAACTGATGAATGTGTCACAACATGGAACCCTTATGTCACAAAATCGGTGTATTGCTAGGGATGTCATAACACAGAACCCTTGTGTCGTGACATCGCTGCAAGTTTCTACAGGGTTTACCAGACCCATTCGCGTAACCTGGTGACTTACTCTTTATTTAACCCGATTTTTAACAATTTAAAACCCTATTTTATAACTTAAAACCATATCTACTTCTAATCAAAACACCTACTAACCCTTTAATCCCTCTAACTCTCTCAAAACCTTTTAAACCCTAAACCTTTAATTTTTTAAACATTCTATTTATTCTTCACAAACTCTTCAACCACATTAAAGGCAACAAGGAATGAGAACATCGCGGGAAAGCAAGGAATTTAAACAAAATTCGACTATATAATAAAGGTTAAGGGTTCCCGAAGTTAAACTTTTTACTATTCCATTAAATTGTTTGTTAAGGATTGAAATGTCGTGCCTCATAGGAAAGTTAAGCGAACCATGGAAATAGAGCCATCGATGGTTCAAAATCCCTCTATGTAACATCCTAGTTTAGACCCTAGTAAGAACAGTGGTTTCAGGACCACGAATCCGAGTAAAAAAATATTTTAATATTATTTTCTGTGTTTAAAGTATGTGAATTGATATGTGTGAAATTTTCGTACAAAAATTTTATCGTTGTGTGCTTGATTTAATAAAAAGGACTAAATCGCGTAAAACGTAAAAGTTGCATGCTATTAGTTAAAGGTGTCAATTAGCCTTGGCTTTTTAATATGATGGCCTTAAATGGTAAATAGCCCATTTATAAGATAGTGGATGATATTTGGTTTGGCATTTGTGTATATATGAATTTATTTTAATGGTAAAATGGTAAAATGTTAAAAAAAAAGTTTAATTAAATAAATCAAAAGCCATGTGTTTTTGTCTTTTTATGCTATCATATTTCTCCATAGCCGAATGTGAAAAGAAAAAGATGAGTTTGGAAGCTTTGAATATTCGGCACTTTGAAAGCTTAATTCGGATTGGCAAAAGTGGAATTCAGATTTAAATCGGGGGGAAAATCAAAGTGGTCGATTAGTCGTCTCGTTCCGATTATCGTTGTCTGAGGTAAGTCCTTAAGTAATTAAATTTGATTTGCTACGCGCTTAAGATTATATAATATGATAAGTAATTATTTGACCTTTACAAGTTCGATTTGCAATAAGTATATTGAATTTAGGCTATAAAGCCGAATATGAAATGGATGATTTATGTATATAATGTGGCCGAATGACTATTAAGTGATGATGTGAAAGTGTGTAATATGTGTATACAATTTTATTGTACTTGTTTGTATAAAGTCGAATGTGAATTGAATGGTATATATGTGGTGACCGAATAGCTATTATGAAACAAAGTCAAAGAATGGGATATTTGTATAATAGAAGAATTGTGACTATTGTTCCTACTTGATCGAGGTTGTGTGTGAAATAATTTGTGAATATGGCATATAGCTGAATGGTTATTAAAAGTGAAACTGGGATAGTGAAAAGATTATGTGTTCCTTGTGTATGATTATTGAACCGAAAGTTAAAGGGTAGGAGTACATTTTGTGCTTATATTCGAATGAAGCAATTGAATTGCTAATGTGATATGTTATGTGAAATGTGTTAACATGTGAATAAATATGCAAGACATCGAAATGTATCCAAAGCTAAAGTCCATGAGCTTCGTGGCCGAAATGTATCAGGGCTAAAATCCCACAGCAGCTTCGTCTTGGAAATGTATCAGGGCTAAAGTCCCCCGCAGCTTCAGATCGAAATGTATCCGAGCTAAAGTCCCATGAGCTTTGTGCTGGTAATATAATTTCGGGTTTTATACCTAGTAGGCCAAGTGCCGATGAATTTGATAAAAGTATGCAACTACAAGATCCTACACTAAGTTGACAAATTGAAAGTGCATTACATATTAAGTTGGCCAGGTACGTATCATGTACTCGTATGCGATTTTGATTTGAATTAAATTATAAATATATAAAGTGATGCATCTGTCAATAAGTGTTATGACTATAAATGTGATCGTGATATATTCGGTAAATGTGTGAAGTTATGTGAAGTGATTCTATGTTTATATTCAAATATAAACACTTGGTCCTTGTGGAAAGGTTTGTGGAAGTATATGATTTTATTTTTAGGTGATTACGATCATGGAAAATTAAATGTGAATATGATATTGTATTTTATTCATTTCAATTGAACTAAAGCTGATAGTGAAGCATTTTAATGCCTATGTTATATGAGTTCGATCTTGAATGACATGATTTACATGTTTAGATAATTTGAATGCAAGGAATGTGTGAAAGAGCAAATTTGTAATAAATCTGCTAGGGACAGCAACAGTAGCGTGATTTTGGAAAATCACCATAAATTGTGAAAATTGAATTAGAAGCTGAATAAATTATGTAATTAAATCTTAATGAGTCTAGTTTCTTATAAAAGAAACCGTGCAAGCAAAAGAATTGTAGATAATGAGATATTTGAAGTGTCGTGAGATAGAGTCAAAATGACTTTGAAATCCTTTGTTCTGTATTTAGAAAATCATTGTAAATTGTACAATGATGATTGTAAGATAAAATTTATATAATTAGACTCCTTAATGAGTCTAGTTTCAAATGAAATAAATGATAACATATTTTGAATTCTGTATAATGAGAAAATTGATTCATAGTGAAGAATGGTCAGAATAGTCAAACAGTGAAATAGGGGAAAATTAAATAAAAATATGGTATTGATTGGTCAAACCAAAAATTCTGAAAATTTTATGGATGGAAGATATATGAGTCTATTTTCAGGGAAAATTAATGACACTTGATTTGGAGTTTCTTAGCTCCAGTTATAAATAATTTAGTGACTGTTGCTCAGGAAGACAGCTTGCAGTGAATTTGTGATTTTGTTGCAAACATGGTTAAAACTTGTTAATGAGATGCTTTTGAGTTCTTATGATCTTATTTGTGATTTCAATATTTGGTTTTATTTAAGTTCAGATTCAAGTGAGGTGAATTTGCTAAATATGCATTATGTTCATGGATACTTGGCCAAAATGGCAATTATCTAGGAATGATTTCTTGAAAATTTGAAATAATCGATCTATAAGTAAATTAATTGTTTGCATTGCTTAAAACTTACTAAGCATTGAAGCTTACTCCGTGTTCTCTTTTCTATTTCTTATAGGTTTATACTTTAGCTCGAGTTGGAAGAGCCGGAGATATCATCACACTATCGAGTTATTATGTGAGTTGAGAGGATTGTATATCATCATGGTTTAAGGCATGTATAGGATAGACTATAGGTAGAATGATATTTCGACTTTGTATACATTATAGCCATGCGAAGATGGCTTGCTCATTTTGTTTAGAGAAGCCTTATAATTGAACTAATGTGTTGAAATGTTTTAGTTATAACTTGATAGTAGTTAAATTGTTATTAAATATTCGGTTATGTTTTGATAGTGAGTCATTTTGGAATTTATAAGAGCTCTTATGGAAAATCAATGAGACAGGTTTGCATTGTTGATAATTTATGTCTGGTAAGTACCTTTGACCTTATAGAAGTTTTGTTCAGTCAAGTAATACCTCATAACCTTATTCCGGCAACGGATACGGGTTAGGAGTGTTACACTCTATTTTCCCAAAAACAAATGTTGAAAAATATTTTAATGAACTTCAAGGAAAAACATTCATCCAAGAGAGGGGATTTGATCCATCCATAATTTTATGTAAGAAAATATGACCTTTAGTGAGATATCGTAGGTGGGAACGTTTTTGGATGATCCCTAAAGAGAATGTTGTGGTCTTCATGGTTCAAGAATTTTAAGCATCACTATAGGACCAAGAGTCTGGAAACGCTAAAGGTCTTATGTGGGATATGGTCTTGTGTGAGGGAAAGAGGTTAGAGTAACCCCACGTATTATTTGCGACTTTTATAATGCTCTATACTATGAAAAAGATTTTATTAATGAAACTGATCTGGAATATTTTTGAGATATAAATATGGATAACATTATAAACTTCTTGACTGAAGGTGGGGGTAAATGGAAATATCGCGCAGGTACCAATATCCTAGTATCCTTTCATCAAGCGATCATTTTCTTGAGGCCAAAATGTGGATTCAATTTGTATGCATAAGAAGCATACCTGCTTTAAAATTTTCTAACACAAATACTTTTAGAGTAGTGTTACTTTAAGCATTTTTGCAGAAAAAACAAGTGTGTATCGATAAATGGATTCATCAAACCATGAGAAGATGCATTGGTAGCCAGAAGATATGAGTCTTCTTTCTCCACCTAGTGACGACATTATGCAAAAAAAAGGGTGTACCTATGACATTCACTAAGTTGTCGCTGACACCTTCCAAAAGTATTATCGGTGATGCCTTGTTCCAACAATACATAGAATTACGAGCCAAACAAATGAAGGATTGGAACAAGCGATAACAAGAAGTGACGACTACACCAGCTTCATAATAGAGGTTGACACAAGCTCCATAAGATGTTGGTGAAAGTAGTCATCCAAAGCTTGATTGGATGATACAATGGCGGCAAGAGTCGGGACCAATATTCCAAGAATTTGCAAGGCAAATAACATTTGGGTCCTTAATTATACAATTGACATGTTCGGGCCGATGAATATGGAACAACAAGAAGAAGTGTATGAAAGCAAAGAGGAAGGAGAAGATGAAGAGAATGATGGGAGTGAGGAGATGGATAAGGAGGATGATTGAACTATTTTAATTGTATAAAAACTTGTATTAATTTTTGGATGATTTTAATTTAAACTTTGTATGAGTAGGATTAATAAGTAGACTTTTAGTTTGTTTTGTTTAAGTTTTCTAGGTAGAAACCCAACACGAAAGAGACACAAACAATTCAAAATTCCCACGATCAAAGGAAGAAAACACCCACCATTAGTAATTAGAGCAACCACGATAAATCGGGTAACTTTTTTCCTTACTTTTGTATGGGCTATACATTGAGGACAATGTGTCAACTAAAGTGTGGGGGGAAATTTGTTTTTAAAATTTTTCTTTGATATTTCTTGTCTTTTGGTGTGCTTGAGCTTGTAGAAATATAGGTGATTGGTTAGGAGCATGTACATAGGTTGCTTGTGTTTACGAATAAATTTGGCTGATGATAGGAGATTTTAAATTCTTAAGTATTAGACTATTAAGTTCTATATGTTACACTATAAATAGGCATTAAGCAATCAATTGTACTAAGTGATATAGGAAATACAAGGAAACGAGCATGCTAGTGTGAATGATAAATGGTTGAATTTGTATTTGTTTGGTTGATTAAGTTTGTGTATGTTGAGGTATTTAGGGATGGCATAAGGCATTGTTTGGAACACATCCAGAGCCAAAAACCTGTCTTATTTATATTTCACCTTTAATACCAATTTTTGAGCCTATTGACACTTATTGATGACCCACATTACAAACCCCGAGCCTGAAAATGTCAATTTGTATTTGGCCTTTTTCTTTGATCTTGCACTACACAATTATAGACGTTTGGCCATACGTATTGAGGGTTAAGTAGATACATCATGGAAAAGTTTGTAAAAATAGAGTGAAATAGGAAATATTAGTGTGATATGAGAATTTTAGGTTAGCCTAATGAGCAAAAAAAAATCCAAAAAGAAAATTAGTATGGGTAGTAAAGGTCCTAAATTAGTGAAAAAGCATTCATGAGTGAGATATATTGAAAAAGAGAAAAGTCACAAAGTCACAAAAGAAAGAAAAACTCGTTTATTAGTGCACAAAAACCTGTAAGGCTAGCCATAGTTACTATGTCATGCTATGACTTCTTATATATGGAGAGACAAGTGTCACGTGTGAAATATGCTATGCGAATTGTGCAAGTTTACACGTCGAATCAAATAGTAAAGTGATGAGTGAGTATCGTTCCCATGAGGATCAAATTGAGGTACTAAAGTGGTCAAGTTATTATAGTAAAATGTGATTAGTGCTATGTTATGGCAAAAACAACGATAAGTATGCAGTGGTGAATGGTGATGTATGCAATATGTGGAACTAATGAATTCTTGGAAATGCTATGGAAAAATAAGAGTAAGAATGTAATGGAAATTATGAGAATAACTACGTGAATGATATGTGGCAAATAAATAAACGGCTAAGAATGCTATGGCAAAGATATTACGACAAAGATAAGGGTTACGCGATGTTGAGTGGGAAGGTCGGGATTACTAAGAATCTACTTTTCCTGTCAGTAACGCCTCAGCAAAATCATACTTAACCTACTACCCAGAAGAGTTCTAAAGTGGCTTGCTTCTTCCAAAAATAGAAACCCCAAGTTACCTTGCCTGTGTCTTAGGCCTTTAATATGGTACCCTATATTGTTTTCCTTCTATATGAATGCTTCTCTACGTCTAGAGTCTACTAAAAGTATCTATCAAGTATTTGCTTATATCATTCAACCACGGTCCAACAAATCTAACCTTTTTAGAATTTAGATTAATTTAAGGGTATGCTGTACAGTCGACTATGTTTAGGGATTGCTCATATACATTTTAAAGAATAAAATAATTGAATGAAATAGTAAAAGTAATTCAAATTTATACACTAGACATTAAAGACAATTAAAGCTCATCAAAGTAATCCCAACCCTATGAGATTTAACTCATAGATTGCCAAATAAAATTCAACTCAAACATTGTTTTTGTCATTGTAATTCATGAAGGAACATATTAGGGATATTGGAAGAATGTCGGGAAGACAACGTTTGTTTATCCAATCCACACTCTAGTTGTGCAGTGTCTTGAGGTGGCTGAGAGGGTTTACCTGTGTCTTTCCTCTTTCTGTATCTATTCAGTAGCTACCTTTTAATTTACCTAAGGATCTCTACCCATAGTTCTATCTCTTAATGTTTCCTCTTTTGCTTTTTTTTTTAAATTACTTTGTTTTTTCAGGATAATTCCAACAGCCCCAAGATTTATCTTTTCCTTTTTTCTAGGCAGATTTATCTGGTACAAGTAGAGGTGGGCTGAAACTGATCTATGCTAAATGTTGACTGGACACCTTCTCGACATTGCCACGGCATACTGGCTGGCAATCTGACCACTCTTTTGCCCCGAAAAAATTTTACTCATTTCTTTCTTGTTCCTTATCCTTCACTTACCAATACCACAAAATACGGTCCTTCCACAAGCAATTAAAAGCACTTAATATTTAAACGCAACCCAAGTTCCAATGCAGTGCTAAAAATACTAATGAAATGTCCTAAAATGCAACTAGATGTACTTAAGTATAGGTAATTAACTAGGTCCCAAAGCATAAAATATAACT
Organism: Gossypium anomalum; assembly: GCA_025698475.1. Taxonomy (NCBI): domain Eukaryota; kingdom Viridiplantae; phylum Streptophyta; class Magnoliopsida; order Malvales; family Malvaceae; genus Gossypium; species Gossypium anomalum. Next base: position 52,264,149 of record CM046963.1, read on the forward strand.
CTTTTCAAGAGTTATCAACAAGTAAGGTGAGAGAAGGAGAAATAAGGCGGTGAGTTGGTAAGAGTCACTAAGGGGGAAGGAATAGGGACCAATACGATATGCCAAACTATTTTCATGTTTGTAACCATTCTTGATGCTTACTTTTTTTGAATGTTATACTTGTCCTAAGCCTTAGAACATTACAAGCCGAAAATTCCTATATGACCTAAAATATCCTCATACATGAATGAACATCATACCGAACATATGCATATATAACTATTTATATTCTGCTTAGATAATCAAAGTACTTGTATGATTTGTTGATGAATTCTTATAGGTGGGACCCTTAATACTTGTATACTTTGTAATATACTAAACTTAGGTGTTTGTGGTCAAAAGTGGTAAGTTAACTACTCATCATGTTAAGATTGTTTGTAAGTATGAAATGCTTAAGTCATATGTTCCGAAGTCAATACTTGTATCATATTTTCTCAAGGGTCATCATTTTATTATCTTTGTTTATGTTGCTTGAGGACAAGCACTAACTTAAGTGTAGGTGAGTTGATCTACCATAATTCGGTGTAGTAGATTAAACTAGTTTTCACATTTAAGGAGCTTAAATACAAGAATTTTCGTTATGTTCTATTTAAGTTTCAAATAGTTTTATTTATATTCAATAAAATGTGCAAATTAAGTCTTTTATTGACCTTAGGGGTCAAATGAGGCCTAAGGGTGAGCTAACATACTTTGTGAGTGTGTAGGAGACCATTAGAAAGTGTATTAAATGAATACCGGTTACTATGTTGCAACACAAATGACTCGATGTCGTCACATAGGGAACAAAATAAAGAAAACTCAAGTTTTCCTTCAATGTCGCAACACAGACTAAAGGTGTCACGACATACCTCTAAAGATGGCTACCGAGGAGTATACTGGTTGCTATGTCATGACATAGATCTTGGTGTTTTCTAAGATCGATTAAAGGTTTGGATATTATTAATTGAAAGTGAAGGAGACAGATGTTCCTAAGACTGCATATAGGACTTGGTATGGTCATTACGAGTTCCTAGTGATGCCCTTTGATCTCACGAATGCTCCAACTTCTTTTATGGACATAATAAATCAGGTTTTTTAGCCCTATCTTGATCAGTTTGTTGTGGTCTTCATCGACAACATTTTGATCTACTCCAAGTCTAAAACTAAGCATGAAAAGCACTTGAGAGTTGTTCTGCAGATTCTCCGTGAGAAAAAGCTCTATGCTAAACTTAGTAAGTGTGCGTTTTGGCTCCATGAAGTGATGTTTTTGGGTCACGTGGTATCAGGTGAGGGTATCCAACCTAAGTTAACTATTCATCATGTTAAACTTATCAAAACTTAAGCTTGTGTTGACTCAAGCGCCTATTTTGATCCAGCCTGAGTCTGAGAAAGACAATGCGATATACAGTGATGTGTCTCATGCTGATCTTGGTTGTGTTTTGCTGCAAGATGGTAAGGTTGTAGGCTACGCCTCGGGACTTCCTATATATAAGCCCAAAATCTTTAGTCTTACCCTCTTCAATCTGTCTATACTTAAGGCAAATGAGATGGATAAAATTGCTTAAGGAGTATAATTGTACCATTGAGTACCGTTTGGGAAAGGCAAACATTGTGGCTGATGCATTGAGTAGGAAGTTGATGACTAATCTAAAAGCTATGTTTGCTAAGTTGAGTTTGACTGGTAATAGAGGTTTGCTTGCGGCGTTGCAAGTGAGACGTACTTTAGTGGATGATCTTTGGTCGAAGTAATCTCTTGATGCATCTCTTGCACCTCAATATAGGTAGATTGAGGAGGGTAAGACTACAAATTTTGGGCTTAATTCTTAAGGAGTTTTTTGTTTTTGTGGGAGATACTGTGTACCTAATGATTAATATTCGAGATAGTCTATTCTTCGGGAAGCGCATAGTATCCCATACGCTATGCATTCTTGAGGGAATAAGATGTATTGAGATTTATGGGAGCAATTTTGGTGACTAGGTCTTAAGCATGAGGTAACCGAATTTGTGAGTAAGTGTTTGACATGCCAGCATGTCAAGGTTGAACATTGGTTTCCCTCTGGTTTGTTACAGCCTATGTAGATTCTTTAGTGGAAGTGGGAACATGTGACTATGGACTTCGTTAATGGGTTGCCTTTGACACTTACTAAGAAGGATTCAGTCTGGTAGTTGTGGATAGACTGACTAAGTCAGAATATTTTCTGCCTATCTGTATTGATTATTCATTGTAGAAGTTGGCAAGATTGTACATTTTTGAGATTGTGAGACTTTATGTAGTACCAGTATCTATCACTTCCAATCGAGATCTTTCATTTACATCTTAGTTTTGGAAGAAGTTACACAAGGTTCTAGGTACTCGGTTGAACTTTAGCACAACTCTTCACCTACAGTCTGATGGGCAGTCGAGCTAGCTATCTAGATTCTCGAGGACTTGTTAAATAATTGCGTGACTGACTTTAGTGGTAGTTGAGAGGAACATTTTCCACTAGCAGAGTTTGTGAATAATAACAGTTTTTTGTCAAGCATTCAAATGGCCCTTTACAAAGAACTTTGTGGTCACAAATGCACACACCTCTGTACTAGATTGAGTTGGGGGACAAGAAGGTATTGGGTCTGAATTTGGTACAGGGGACTGAGAATGTTATTAAGCTGATTCAGGATTTATTAAGAGCAGCACCCAATCAAAAGAAATCGTGCACTAATTTGAAAAGGAAAGATATAGAGTTCAGTGTTGGGGATCAAGTTTTCCTTAAAGTATCACCGTGGAAGAAAGTATTGAGATTTGGTCGTAAAGGCAAGTTGAGCCCGATGTTTATTGGACCTTGCAAGATACTTAAAAGGGTTGGACTAGTGGCTTATCATTTGTAGCTACCTCCGAAACTGGACCATATTCATGATGTATTCCACATTTCTATATTAAAGCAATATCTATTTGATCAATCTCAAATGTTCTGATCAAAGAGGTCAAGGTGAGACCATATTTGTCTTATGAGGAAGACCAGTTCAGATTTTGGACCGTAAGTTCAAGGTGTTAAGGAAGAAATAGGTTCCACTAGTGAAAGTCTTATGGCAAAATCATGGGACAAACAAACCTACCTGGGAACCCGAGGATGCAATACGACGACAATATCCTCACATGTTCTGATAAGGTAAATTTTGAAGGAAAACTTAGTTTTAAGGAGGGTAGAGTTGTCACACCCTATATTTTTATTATTAATTTCATCAATTCATGCACAAACAAGTAAGTAGCCTAGTGGTAAGGAGCCTAATTAAATTCCTAAATATCCCAGTTTCAATTCCCCTTATCCACATACTTTTTTTTATAGAATTTTTGGCATATTAAGAATGATTCAAATCCCCTTGTTCTGTCCACACCAAGTTGCCATACAAGGGAAGATTCTTTCCTTTTGGTCTAGTCAACTTTCCCCCAATAGCCCCATTTTCACTCCATTGATCCACCTTTCATGCCTTTATTGTAATGACCCGATAGTCAGGGGTGTTGGAAAGTGCATTCTCGAGACTCTGTTCCCGTAAATTAGACTCGTAAATATTTTAACAAATATTTACGAAGCTAGTTATGTAGTTAATTAGGTTTCAGTTTAGCGAATTTACTTGAATTAAAAGTAATTAGGTATAAGGACTAAATTGCGTATAGGGTGAAAGTTGAATTATAGATTAAAAATTAATTAAAGGGCCAATGTAGTAATTATACCTATGTTATAAAAAAATATGTTAAAATATGTTATCTTAATAATTAAGTAAATGTATATATATTATATAATAATAATTAATATAATAAAACAAGATAAGTAGTAAAAGAAAGAATAAAAAAAGAAAGAAAGAAAAACATACAAAATTTAAGAAAGAAAAGAGAAAGAAAGAAGAAAAGGAGATGCATGGCTATGGACTTCTAGAGTTCAACGTTTAATTGGTTAGTCAATTTAGTTATTTTTCTTGTAATTTTTATGTTTTTGGAATCCTGGTACCTAGGGTTACCTGACCCATGTTGAAATTTTAGCATTGAATAAGTTTTTAAATGTTGTTGATGTTGAATAGTTTTAGTATTAGGGCTTAAATTGATAGATTTTTAAGCTAGAAATGAAAAAGGATTAAATTGTAAAATAAATTGTAAATTTTGAGTAATAGGAACTAAATGTTGAAAAATTTGAAATTTAAGGGTTTAAGTAAAAATAGGGTGTTAAATTTAGTTTAAAGTGAAAATTGTATAAAGATATAGAATTAATTATAAAGAATAAAAATTAGTCTCGGTTTAGGGACTAAATTGAAATTTAGGCAAATATTGAGTAAAAATTTAAATATTCAATATGAAATTGAATTGTATTGTATTGATGAATTTTAATTGTTTTAATTTCTTAGCTAATGTCATAGCGGAATCCTCGACTAAAAAGGGGAAAGATAAATTCGACGTCGAATAACTCAGAATTCACGGTTTGTATTTCTATAATCCGAACTTAGTTCCTAACTATTTTTTTTTTGATTTAATGCATATGGTAAGTGGTTAAGGTGAGTATTTGACACCTTGATATTGAATTTAGTTAAAGTTGATTGAAATTGATTGAATTGGTATATATATTATGAATATACTGATTATTTGAATTGAAATGAACATTTATGTGTAAATGTGATAATATGCAAATATTATAACTGGATATTGGTTGTATTTCAAATGTGAATTGGAACCCTATTAACTGTATCGGGATGAGTCGGATATAGATTGCATGCCATAGGATAGGAAGTGTATAGGGATTTCTTGGAATTCAAGTTGATGAGGCACTAGGTGCCAAATTACTCCGGTTTAACCGATGAGACACTGGGTGTCAATTCATATAGCGCTGGGCGCAGTTATTACTTCAGATTTATCCGATAAGGCACTAGATGCCAAACTGGTGTGTTGGTTGTATCTGTGTATTCATCTGAGTCCGAGTCGTGTTAATAGTAGCAATTTAAATAAAACGGTTCTATTATTGATATCGGATGATATTGCATGAGAAATGAAAATGAGATAGTGATTTAGAACATAAAAATGAGATATATTGTGATTAAATGAGATACATGAGTTATGTACTCATGAAGTGGATATGGAATGAATAATGTAATTGTTAAAACAAAATGTGGTTTTATATGTGAAAAGCTATTTTTATAGCAATTATGATAATTGGGATATTTGTGAAACCAATGAAATATGATAGCATGTGTAAGTTGAATATAGTATGAAATGATATGCTATTATGTATGATATCAAAAAGTTGGCATATGGTAGTTGTGATTTTTAAATATTAATATGTGTTTATATTTCAGATATACATTTCTAATTTATTGTCTTTAAATATTCAGATTATAGAAATATCACTGAGTTTTACTTAGCATACGGTTTTGTTTTTCTATGCGTAGGTTAGGTACTTCACTTTTGATCGCCGAATTAGCATCCAACAATGATCCCGAACTCAAATGTGGTGATGTTTATCTTTTGTGTCGGCATGTACCTAGGACGTCTAAATGATAGTTATTTTGTGGATGGATTGTAAATGAGGTTATAAATGTAATGTTGGTTTGGTATATACATATAAATATGTGTTTGTATTTGAAGCCATATTATGGCATGGTAAATTGAACCTAATCTAGATATGTGCATGTGAATTTAAGTTAATGTTTTAGGTAGATTTGAGTTAGGCCAAATTAATGAATTTTGACAAGTTTATAATTTTAATTTGGTTGATGTTTTGATGATATAAATGTGGTACCAATGAGGGTACATTGGTTAGGCACGTAGGATGATTGTTTTGACATGTTTTGAATGTGTTTGATCGCGTTTTGAATAGGTGAAACAAATGGTTTTGAGTTGTTTAATGTCCAAGCTTATAGGAAATGGTAAATTTGTTACTTAAGGCACATTTTAGGTCTACACGGCCAGACACACGGGCGTGTGACTTGACTGTGTGAGACACACGGCTAGCACACGAGCGTGCGAGGCCATTTCAAAGGGTATACGGTCTGGCACACAGGCGTATGGTTTGGCCGTGTGACCTAAGTCAGAGAGTTATACAAGCACAAACACGAGCTGGGACACGGTCGTGTGTCCCTACTTCGAATGCCCATACGGCTAGACACACAAGTGTATGACTTGGCCGTGTGAGTTACACAACCTGACCACACGACCGGGTGAACCCTATAGTTAAAATTTTCATAACTTTTTCCTAAAATTTTCAAATGATCCCGATTTAGTCTCAAATTGTTTCTAAAGTGTTTTCAAACTCTCAATGGCTTAATAAGGGACTCTATGCATGTTAATGATGAATCATTTTATGATTTTTGAAATGTTTGAAATGAATGAATAGATTACAATTACTTGGTAATGCTCTGAAACCCTATTTTGGTGACGGATACGAGTTAGTGGTGTTACATTTAATGGTATTAGAGGTTGTAGGTTTAGTCAATTCTCGGACTAAATCAAGCTCAGAATTCAGTCTAGAGGTACATGCCATAATTAAGTCGAATTGAGTCGGGATTTGGATGCTGATATATTTGTTTTTTGTTTTATAGTTGAAAATGTCGAATGATTATAATGACGATGTTGATCAAGAGATGTATACTGGAGATGATGTCTCCAATGAGTTAGATGGAACTGAATCGGTAACACCAATTGTTATCCTAGTTAGTACTCAACAACCTAACGTTGAGCGAGGTAATATTGAGGAATGAGGTGATTCACAGTTACTTAGAGCTATCGCTGATGCTTTTCAGCATGTGGCGGGAACTACATCTGCTACGGTAACTGCACTAACTGTTCGTCGAGCTCCTGTTAAAGAGTTGTGTAGATACAGTGTGACTGAATTCTTAGGACTGAAGGAGTTGATCCTTCTGCAATTGAATTTTGGATTGAATCCACTAAACGCATCTTGCAACAACTTGAATGCAACCCACGTAAAAGCGTAATATGTGTTGTTTCTCTACTGCAAGAAGAAGCATATACCTGGTGGTAGTTAGTGACACACCATGTATCTGCAGATCAGGCTAATTGGGAATTCTTCCAAAAGGAATTCCAAAAGAAATATGTTGGCAAATTGTATACCGGAGATAGAAGACAAGAGTTTTTGATGCTGAAACAACGTGGGATGGCTATGGTTGATTATGAACGAGAGTTTTCATGACTTAGTAAGTATGCTGTGGATTTTGTGCCGACTGAAATTGATAGTTGCAAGTGAATTCTGCATGGTTTATGCGATGAGTTCTAAGTACAATTAGTTTCGTACAAGATTACTGAGTTTACAGATCTAGTTGAACTGGTAAGAAAGGTAGAACAAGTTTTGGGTTTGATAAAAGGACTGAGAATACTCGCACTGTTAGAAAGCGTCCTAGAACTGCGAGTTCAAATCCATAATCGATGAGATCAAAAGAATTTCGTGGTAGCTGGAGATCAAATTTTAAGTCAAATAGAGCTGATAAAAATCGTGATAGACAACCAACTGTGTCTACGGGTAGTGTGCGAGGTCCATCCAGGGGCACTGATATTCTGAATTGTGAGCACTGTAAGGAAAAGCACCGTGGTAAATGCTGGAAGTTAACTCAAGGCTATTTTCACTATGGATCTACGAAACATTTTGCAAGAGAATGTTCGAAGTATGAGAAAGCTACACCTGTTGCTTCTCAGAGATCTATGCCTACTTCTAGGGGTCGCGGGTCGAGTCGAAGTGATTCATTTTTTAAAGGGGGTGCTAGAAAGGGAAATGATGCTGTTACTCATCAGTTGGAGGCCAGAACATCAGCTCGAGCTTATGTTTTTTGGATTCGTGTGGATGGTGACGCTAATGACGTTGTGACAGGTATCTTTTTATTACATTCAGAACCTGTTTATGCTTTGATAGATTCGGGAACTTCTCATTCGTATGTTAATACTGAATTGGTTGAGTCGGGAAGTTTAAAATCTGAGACGTCTAGAGTATCAATAGTAGTGTCTAGTCCATTAGGACAATCTGTGTTAGTGGAAAAAGTGTGTAGGAGATGTCCGTTAGTGATACAAAATATAATCGTCCCTGTTGATTTGTTGATAATGTCATTTGGCTATTTTTATATGATTGTGGGTATGGATTGGCTTACGGAGCACGAGGTGATTCTAGATTGTTGTAAAAAGAAGTTTGTTGTTCAGAGTGATGGCGGAGATATGATTGAGGTGAATGGTGTTTGAACGAGTGGTTCAACTCGTATCATTTCAGCAATTCGAGCTGATAAACTTATTAATCAAGGTTGTGAAGCTTTTCTAGCCTATGTTATCTGTAACACCCCTCGCCCGCATCCGACGCCAGGACGGGGTTCGATGTGCTACCTGACTTTTACTAACACTTCTATACTAAACAGGGCCATGAAATCTCAAACAATTAAAAACTTTTCTTTTCACATGCAATCTGTCCCTTATGCGGGCTTACGAGGCCCAAAACATACATTTGGGGTGGTTCAGGACCCAACCGAGAACTCATGAAAAACTTAGAAAATCTCTTGCATCAAAACTTCACACGCCCGTGTGGGTATAGAGCACACGTCCGTGTCCTAGGGACACGCCCATGTCCCGAACCCGTGTCTGAAAACCTGGACATTCTGCCAAAACCACACGGCCAAGGCACACGCCCATGGGGGCGGACCGTGTATCACACACGGCCTAGACACATGCCCGTGTGTCTACCCGTGTGGAAAAATACAAGGCTATTTTCCAAGCCACTTTGTCACCCTCACAACCCATGCATGCATACTTAAACAATAGCATACAACATGACGAAATTAGGCACTTAAACATTCCTAACATGTCATGACCATGGCAATTTCACATGCAACCATTATCATAGGTTTTACTTTCATCTTTACCACATTAATGCTATAGCTATTAACATGTCATCAAACCTCATGTTCATCACTAAGCATGCATAATCATATCCACAAACCATTTATGAGGCATTATTAACTATTTACCAATCACTTATTCATGCATAAGGTACTAACTCATCAATGAATTCTCATTTTAATCTCTAGGCATACATGCTGTAAGCCACATCGCAAAAGATAACAACATACATATATATGAATGAACATTTAGGCCCACAATAACATTAGCCAACATAGGCCAATTCACATGGCTATAACACTTTATCAATACAAGCCAACACCTTTGGCTAAATCATAATATCACATACTCAACATTAAAACCCTATACATGCCATAGACTCGAATCACTTGGATTTACTTACGCCGATAGCGTTAACTCAACAGTGTGATAATATCTCTGACGGCCACCAACCTGAGCTAACTTGGCAACCCTAGAAAACATGGGAAAGAAGGGGTGTAAGCTTTCGCTTAGTAAGTTCATATGAAAATAATAAGCATCTCATTAACATGTTTTATCAATGTTTACAACATATTCTCAAGTTCATGACAAGCTTTCTTCCTACGCAACAGTCACTAAATTATTTATATCAGGAGCTACGGAACTTCGAATTAAGTTTCGCCTGAAACTAGACTCATTTACCTTTCTACCAAAAATTTCCAGAATTTTTTGCTTATCCAATTACTACAATTTATTCCTCAAAGTTACTCCTGGTTCACTGTTTGACAGTTTCAACCCTTGTGCACTAAAGTTCAATTATCTCATAGCAGAAGACTCGAATAACATTCTCGTATATTTCTCTTGAAACTAGACTCATTGGGAATTCTAAGCATATAAATTATAACTCATAAACATTTTTATACAATTTATAATGATTTTCTCAAATTAGAACAGGGGATCTTGAAGTCATTCTGATTCTGTCCCGCGCAACTTCAAATATCTCATTATAGGGTATTCTTTTGCTTACACAATTTCTTTTATAAGAAACTAAACTAATTAATCTTTAATTCCATATTTTATTCAGCCTCTAACTAATTTACCACTATTTTTAGTGTATTTTCAAATTTACACTACTGCAGTAACTCAAATCTGTCAAGGCTAAGTTACTCATTCATGATCATTGTTCACAAAATTAGTACAACATCATTTCATCCATCATGGTAAGAACACATATTTATGCATCATAGATATTTCACATACCAAGACATTCTCATAGGCTTAGTGTACGTACCTGCACAACTCGTAACATAACTCAAGGGCATACTCACTAATTACTTACCTCATTGGGACCATCATCAACTCTTTATTCGGATTACCCGTTGAACACATGGAATACTAATTGGATACTCAGAATATATTTGCACATAAGTGCCTCAATTGTAGCTAAAGCTACCTCATATCTCATGACATTTCAATGCTCACTCTCAAGCTAGTCATCTAGACTCATAATTCCTAGTGACATGTCACTCGTATCCTATTTTATTCCTAAGGTTCAAACGAGATTCTTCCTCGCCTATCAAGGCTTTGTCTTATCATATTTCTATTAATCACATACACATGAATATTTGTACAATTCATGTAATGACAATATTTAAAATACATGTATAGCATATTATTGTTACATACGAACTTACCTCGATACCACAAAGGTAAAAAAGACGTAATTATCCCTTAATCGATTTCTTTCCATTCTAGGTCGAAATCTCGATTTTCATCATCTAAAACATCACATTCAACTTATTAAAACAATGTACTAATAAAATTAGTCAATTGACACACTTGGCCAATTTTTACAATTTTACCCCTATATTTTGCCAAAATTACCAAATTACCCCTAGGCTCGTAAAATGATTTTTATCACATTTCTTTACTCCTTAAGACTAGATAAACCATTTTCATAACTATGGAAACTCATAAAATCAACTATTTCATACGTTTACACCTTATCTTACAACTTAGCAAACTAGCCCTTTTTAAGGTGTTTTCATGCAATTTATTTCACAAAAGTTGTTTATTAGACAACTAGGACTCATAATATTCCATACAAACACAGCAAAAAACACATTTACTCTCATGGCAAAACCCCAAACTCTTCATCATTTTGCAAACTAGACCCCTCATATGAAAGCTCATGCTTTAGGGGTTCCAAAAATGTAAAAATCATCAAGAAAGACATTAAAATCACTTACTTGCTAAGGCTCAAAGTTGCTGAAAATTTGAAGCTTTCAAAACCCATTTCATGGCTGGAAAATCGGTGGAGAGAAGGTGAAGAAAAGATGATATCTTTCTTTTCTTTATTTTATTCTATTTTTAGTCAAACTAGTCACCTAAAAGCCACAATTTTTGGCTTTTTTGACCAATTTGTCTCCCTTGGCTGGCCATCACACATTCAATGGCCTAATTTCACTTTAAAGATGCCCAATTCAAGATACAAAGAAATTTAATACCTTTAGGCATCAAAATACAACTTTTACCTTTTACGGGATTTAGTCCTTTTTCGAAATTGGACTAGAAATCGCTAAAATTAACTTACCAAAATTTACAAGCACTTTTAAAATTATATTATAACACATAAAATAACACTAAAATAATTTTCTCTGGCCTCGGAATAGTGGTCCCAAAACCACTGTTCCGACTAGGCCCAAAATTGGGCTGTTACATTATTAACTCGAATTCTGGTGATAGTCAGTGCAATAAAATTTGAAGTGTTTACGAATCGTTGATGTGTTTCTCGAGGAATTACCGGGATTACCACCAGATCGGGAGGTTGTGTTCACAATTGAAGTGTTTCCTAGTACGGATCTGATGTCAATGTCCCCCTATCGTATAACACCCACGAAGTTAAAATAATTAAAAGTACAATAGCAAGACTTATTAGATCGTGGCTTTATACGCCCTAGTATATCGCCTTGGGGAGCTCCAGTGCTTTTTGTCAAAAAGAAAGATGGTTCGATGTGGCTTTGTATTGACTATTAGTAATTGAATAAGTTGATGATTAAGAATCGATACCCTCTTCACCATATTGATGACTTATTCGATCAACTAAAAGGGGCTTTTGTCTTTTCAAAGATCGATTTGAGATCGGGTTACTATCAGTTGAAAGTGAAAGATAGTGATGTACCAAAGACGACATTTCGTACGCGTTATGACCATTATGAATTCTTAGTGATACCTTTTGGATTGACAAACATTCTGACAACATCTTTGGATCTCATGAATTGTATTTTCCAACCGTATTTGGATCAATTTTTGGTAGTTTTTATTGATGATATTTTGATCTATTCTAAATCTAAATTCGAGCATGAGCAACACCTCAGAATTGTTTTGTAAATGTTACAAGAGAAATGGTTATATGGAAAGCTTAGTATGTATGAATTCTGGTTATCAGAAGTTGTATTTTTGGGTCATGTTATCTCGGCAGATAGAATTAGAGTTGATTCAAAAAAGATCGACACAATTGTTCAGTGGGAAGCACCGAGGAGTGTGTCAGAGATTTGTAGTTTTCTTGGATTAGTTGGTTATTATCAAAGATTTGTAAATGGATTTTCAAAGATAGCTTTGCCAATGACAAAGTTGTTGCATAAGAATGTTCAATTCATCTGGGACGATCAGTGTCAAGAAAGTTTTGAGAAATTGAAGCAGATGTTGACTGAAGCACCGGTTTTGACTTTACCAGAATAGGGAAAGGATTTTATCATTTATAGTGATGCTTCCTTAAGCTGTATTGGTTGTGTTTTGATGCAAGACGGGAAACTGATCGCTTATGCACGTCGTCAGCTAAAAATGTATGAACGTAATTATCTGACGCAGAATTTAGTGTAACACCCCTTACCTGTACCCGAGGTCGGGATAAGGTACGAGGTATTACTATGCAAGAATATGACATTTCCAGAAAATTTCGGGCTATAAAATTTCATTCCAAATTTAAATCAATCAATCATAATCATAATGTCTCTATTAAGGACCTACGATGCCCAAAACATACATTAAGAATAGTCCAGGACTAAACCGAGGACTTAAGAAAATCTTAGGAAAATTTCCTACGTTAAGTCTCACACGCCCGTGTGGAAGCAATACCCATGCCCGTGTGCTTTGGGACACACCCGTGTCCTTTACTCATGTGAAATTAATTGAATTTATTTCTCATTTTGAACCTACAAGGGTTTTCATACGGCCGAGCACATGCCTGTGTCCCTGACCCGTGTCCTACAGACAGCCTAGACACGTCCGTACCCAAAAACTTGAGCATTTTGTTTATGACGTCATCATGCATTTAGGGACACATGGCCAAGAGACACACACCTGTATGCTAGGCCGTGTCCTCCATACGGTTGAGACACACAGCCGTGTCTCTACCTGTGTGTTTACTACCATGCATTCTAACATAAAAATTTTAGGTGCAGGGGACATACGGCCATATCACAGGCCCATGGCGCTGACCGTGTGTCACACACATAATTGGTCAATTGCATGTTAACCTCATATCATTGGTATTGCACATGCTAGGTTATTCTTTTTGAATTAGGGATTACCGTTTCATCAATCACATTTTTGGACTTGGCTCATTTTATAACTCATTGCCAATTTGTGACCCAACCATTCCCAATTGATTTGGCCACATTTCACATGTCCATTCATAGGATACTACAATTAACCATCACATGAACATTTCAACTATAAACTTGCATGATTAGTAGGATTACAACCTACATCTATATGGGCCATATCCCAAGGCCATATACAAAATGAATAAACATATCATTCAAGCCCTTACATTGGCTAGCCAAAGGACACATATAACAAAGTGACCAAAATACCTATATATGCCATTATCATAAAATAAAAGTTTCTATATACCAAGGAGGACAAGTTGATAGTGTTGACAATGCTCCAACCACCTTCCAATATTCACGAGTCCACGAGCTCTGAAAAGCATGGGAAAAGAAAAAGGGGGTAAACATTAACACGCTTAGTAAGTTCGGTAATGGGAAAGTAAACTTACCGATTATTTAGCATACATTTATATTAGGTATACTTTCCAACAAGTATAGAATAAATCCTTAGCACATCCACTCAAGCATCAAGTTAGTTCATGTCAGTAGATTATATCATTAACATTTTGATGAGCTCATCCATTCAAGAATTTCCATTTCTATTTCTCATTTTAGCCCGTTGAATTTTCTCAGAATCTCGATGGATATCCCTTTTTCTGTCAAATTATACTGGTGATCATTACAAATATGCACTCCCGGTAACCTCGCTCTTACGGTAGGATTACCAATCCAAGCTAAATCCCCCGTAATACAACTCATAGAGTAGATGTCGGGATTACCAGTCCAGGCTAAATCCCTTTCATTGACATGTACTCTAATGAGCTCAGATTTGAATTACCAGTCCAGGCTAAATTCAGACCCTAATCGGATTACTTGTCCAGGCTAAATCTGTAAAAGCACACATATTCTTTGGGAGGCTTAGATCACACTAGGAACACCCATCCGGGCTAGATCCTTTTCACCGTCAATATATTTTCAGATAATCCATCAGAATCCTTTTCATTCAATCGGGAGATTTTCTTATATCATCGACTATACATGAATTACATACATTGAATACCATTAATATAATCCATACATGATCATACATTTTTAATGTATTTAAAATAATTTACATTCGAGTTACCCGAAGTTACCTGGAAGATGTTTTCGTAATCTAATTTCGGTTACTCCGAAACTTTTCGTTTTCCACGGTCGACCTCTGGTATTGGTTCATCGGGGTCTATATCAGTAAAAATAAATCATTATTACCTCATGCTACTTATTTTGGACCTAAATTTTATCCCGGTCAAAAATGACCATTTTGCCCCAAATATTTCAAAATTTCACAACTTAGTCCCTAGGCTCGTAAAATGAAATACATGCAATTCCTTGGTTACCCAAGCCTAGCCGAATGCATTATAAACTCATACCAGCCCACATTTTCCTCTATTTCACATTTCTATCACATATTTTGTATCTTTTGCAAAAAGGTCCTTTTAGGGGTTTTTCATGAAAATCACTTAGAAAAAGATGTTTAATACACATATAACTTTCATATTCCTCCATAAATCATCAAAGAACAAACATGTCACACATGGGTCATTTTTCATACATGAACCATAGCTTAAAATATGGGTAGAAATGGAGAGAACATGTTACAAGGATCTCAAAAATACAAAGAACATTAAAAACGGGGCTAGGAGTCACTTACTATTGAGCTTGGAAAGTGAAGAAACCCTAGCTATGGTGTCCCTTGGAATTTCAGCAGCAAGAGGGAGAAGAATATCTGATTTTAGCTTGATTTTTCCCTTTTTATTTAATTTATTACCAAAAGACCAAAATACCCTTCCTTACTAAACTTCCAAAATTTTCCATGCATGCCCATTTTTGTCCAAAAACTTAGAAATTGGGAAAATTAATCTTTAAGACCTTCTAATTAATAATCTAAAGCAATTTCATGCAAATTTCTTCTAGAATCCAAGTTTTGCAATTTATTCAATGTGGTCCCTAATTTCCAATTAGACACCTTATACTTAGAATTTCTTCATAAAACTTTAACATATCCTTATTTTCATATTCTAAACCTCATAATAATCATAAAATAAACATTGACATCGGATTTGTGGTCTCAAAACCACTGTTTTGACTAGGCCCAATTTTGGGATGTTACATTTCTCCCCCCTTAGGGACTTTTATCCTCGAAAGTCTTACCAGTAAACAGGTTCGGATATTGACTTCTAATGGTTTCTTCAGGTTCCCATGTGGCCTCTTCCACTCCATGCCCATGCCATAAAACTTTCACTAAGGCTATGTTCTTGTTCCTCAATTGTTTGACTTCTTGAGCCAAAATCTTAATCGGTTCTTCACCATAGGTCATATCCGGTCTAATCTCAACTTCTATCAGTGAAATCACATGAGAGGGGTCTGATCTATATCTACGTAACATGGACACATGGGGTACATCATGAATCTTTTCCAATTTGGATGGCAAGGCTAACCGGTAGGCTAAAGGCCTAACTCGTTAAGTAATCTCGTATAGTTCAATAAACCGTGGCTTAATTTGCCTTTTCGACCAAATCTCAAAACCCTTTTCCAGGGAGATACCTTCAAGAATACTTTATCTCTGACTTGAAACTCAATTTCTTTCCTTTTCAAATCAGCCTATGACTTTTGCCTATCCAATGTCACTTTTAAACAATCGTGAATCAATTTAACCTTTTCTTTAGTCTCCTTGATTAAATCAACCCCGTCAATCTGGTGTTCCTTGAGTTCCATCCAGTACAATGGAGTCTGGCACTTTTGTCCATACAGTGCCTCATAAGGTGCCATCTTTAAACTCGTCTAGAAAAAATTGTTGTTGTAGGCGAACTCCACCAATGGTAAGTATTTTTCCCAACTACCTTGAAATTCGAGGACGCAACACCGTGGCATGTCCTTGAGAGTCTGGATCGTTCGCTCAGATTGACCATCAGTCTGTGGGTGGAATGCCGTACTAAAACTCAACTTTGTACCCAAGGCTTCTTGTAGGTTCTTCTAAAATCTCGAAGTGAATCTCAGGTCCCTATCTGAAAGGATCGACAATGGTACCCCGTGTAATCTTACAATCTCGGATATGTATAAGTTGGCCAATCTATCAAGAGAATAATCTGTCCGTACAGGAATAATGTGAGCTGACTTCGTTAGTCTATCCACTATAACCCAAATAACATCTTTCTTTTCCACGAATAATACAAGAGCACCCCAAGGTGAAGAGCTCGATCTTGCGAACCCTTTGTTAGTTAATTCTTGCAAATGTGACTTTAATTTCTTCAACTCAGTTGGAGCCATTCTGTACGGAGCATTAAAGATAGGCATCATTCCCGGTACTAGCTCAATGCCAAATTCCACCTCTCTAACTGGAGGTAATCCTGGTTACTTTTCTGGGAACACGTTGGGACATTCACAAACTATTGGTACCGAATCAATCTTCAACTCAGATTCTTTAGTATTTAATATGAATGCAAGATAAGCTTCATACCCTTTTCTCATGTACCTTTGAGCCATCATTGCAGTAATCACAGCCGGCGGTGCATTCAACTCATTCGAATCAACCCAGAGAATTTCACCTTCTGAACATTTCAATTATATGTACTTACTCCCGCAGTTTACAATCACGTCATGGACGGTCAACCAATCCATACCAAGCATTACATCAAATTCGTCAAATGGAAAAAGCATAAGATTTTACCCAAAAAAATGACCTTGAATTGTCAAAGGACAATTCTTACAAACCTTATCTACTAATACTGACTTGCCTAGAGGGTTTGAAACCTTAATTACAAACTCTGTTGGTTCCACAGACATATTCATGCTAGACACCAATTTCATGCATATGTATGAATGGGTCGATCCTGGGTCAATCAAGGCAATAACATGAGTATTATGAAGAGAAAATGTACCAGTAATGACATCGGGAGCTGAAGCTTCCTTTCTAGCACGTATCGCGTAAGTTCTCGTCGGGGCTCGAGCCTCTAATTTTGCAGTGGCATCCTTTGTAACATTTCGACTGCTGCTAGCACTTCTAGCATGTCATGGTGGTCTACCTCGGGAAATAGGAAGCATTAGGTTTTGGGGATAATTCCACTTCATTTTCAGCTCGCTCTGGGCAATCTCTAAGGAAGTGGTCATGAGAACCACATCTATAGCACGCTCCGCTCTTCATTCGGCACTCTCCAAAATGGAAATCGTTGCAACTTTTACATCTTGGCTTTTGATTATCAATACTCCCCACACTAGTTACCTTAGGGGAGGAAGACTTAGGGTTGTGGTGCTTAGAGCTTCTTGTTCTACCCGAATATCCAGCAGATGCAGTAGAGCGTTCTTGCTGACTCCTCGATTTCTTTGGGGGGAAAGAATGGGCTCTACCATTAGATCTCTTACTAGAACGTCTAGCTTCTCTCTTTGCTTGCATTCTTTCATTATGTAATTCTTCAGCCTTCTTGGCCCGGTCGGCTAATGTAGCTAATTCTCTTATCTCTAGGATCCCAATTAACAATTTGATGTCTTCATCAAACCTTCTTCGAAACACTTACATAATTCTACCTCAGTCTGGATCCACTCCTGTGCATACTGAATCAGCCACACGAATTCCCTTTTGTACTCTGACGCCATTCTGTTTCCTTATTTGAGTTCCAAGAACTCCTTCCGCTTTTGTTCCAAGAACCTTTGAGTGATATACTTCTTCCTAAATTCCACTTGGAAGAATTCCCATGTGATACTCTCTCTTGGTGCTACTGAGGATACGGTCTTCGACCAATGGTATGCAGTATCCTTCAATAGCAACACCATACGTGTTAAACTTTCCTCAGGAGTACATGACAGTTCATCGAGAACTCTCATGGTATTCTCAAGCAAAATTCGGCACGTTCTAGGTTGTCATCAACTGTGGCCCTAAACTCTTCGGCTCCATATTTCCTATGTTTGTCTACAGGGGCCTTACCAATTCTCACGGCACCACACCTTGTGGCACTTCTCCTTCAGGTCGAGCAAGGGGTGGAGGAGGTCGTGGTATATTGGGGCGGTTTCTGAAATAATCCCCAAACTATTCATCCATCTTCTCGAAGAAGGCAGCTCTTACCTCTTCCCGGCCTTCAGACACAGGCCTTCTACTACTACTAGCAGTAGCTCGTTGAACGGAAGCTGGAGCATGGCTCTCAGCTCCCTCGGACTCATTTTGAGCTTGATTGGAAGACATTTACTATATTCAAATACAATTTAAAATGGTTAGGATATGTCACACTATCATAACTTGTATAATGGCATGTATTGATATAATCGACATATGCTACGTTAGTTCCAGAACAACTAAACTGTAGCTCTGATACCACTGAATGTAACACCCCTTACCTGTACCCGAGGCCTGGATAAGGTACGGGGCATTACTGTGCAAGAATATGACATTTTTGGAAAATTTTGGGCTATAAAATTTTGTTCCAAATTAAAATCAATCAATCATAATCATAATGTCCCTATTAAGGACATACGAGGCTCAAAACATACATTGAGAACGGTCTAGGAATAAACCGAGGACTTAAGAAAATCTTAGGAAAATTTCCTACGTTAAGTCTCACACGCCCGTATGGAGGCAATACCCACGCCCATGTGCTTTGGGACACGCCCGTGTCCTTTACTCGTGTGAAATTAATTGAATTTATTTCTCATTTCGAACCTACGGGGGTTTTCACATGGCCGAGCACGCGCCCGTGTCCCTGGCCCGTGTCCTACGCACGACTTAGACACGCCCGTGTTGTCACTCGTGACCAAAAACTCGAGCATTCTATTTATGACATCATCATGCATTTAGGGACACACGGCCAAGAGGCACACACTCATGTGCTAGGTTATGTCCTCCATACGGTTGAGACACACGGCCGTGTCTCTACCTGTGTGTTTACTACCATGTATTCTAACTTAAAAATTTTAGGTGCAGGGGACACACGACTGTATCACAAGCCCATGGGGCTGACTGTGTGTCACACACGGTCTAGAAACACGCCCGTGTGTCTATCCGTGTGGACCATTTTAGAGGCTATTTCTAAGTCTTTGGTCACCCTTAACATCCTCACTCATTTCTAAACTTCAATGATGCTTAACATGGCCTAAATATGCTCAAGTACTACCATAATTGGTCAACTACATGTTAACCTCATACCATTGATATTGTACATGTTGTTATCCTTTTTGAATTAGGGATTACCGTTTCATCAATCACATTTTTGGACTTGGCTCGTTTTATAACTCATTACCTATTTGTGACCCAACCATTCCCAAGTGATTTGGCCACATTTTACACGTCCATTCATAAGATACTACAATTAACCATCACATGAACATTTCAAATATAAACTTGCATGATTAGTAGGATTACAACCTACATTTATATGGGCCATATCCCAAGGCCATATACAAAATGAATAAACATATCATTCAAGCCCTTACATTGGCTAGCTAAAGGAAACATATAACAAAGTGACCAAAATACCTATACATGCCATTATCACAAAATAAAAGTTTCTATATACCAAGTAGGACAAGTTGATAGTGTTGACAATGCTCCAACCGCCTTCCAATATTCACGAGTCCACGAGCTTTGAAAAGCATGGGAAAAGAAAAAGGGAGTAAGCATTAACATGCTTAGTAAGTTCGGTAACGGGAAAGTAAACTTACCGATTATTTAGCATACATTTATATTAGGTATTCATTCCAACAAGTATAGAATAATTCCCTAGCACATCCACTCAAGCATAAAGTTAGTTCATGTTAATAGAATATATCATTAACATTTTGATGAGCTTATCCATTCAAGAAATTCACTTTCTATTTTTGTAATACCCCAAACCCAGCCTAGACGTTATGGCCGCATCTGTGATGTCACATTGGAGTGAGTTTTGAAAAACGTAGATCTATTAGAAAAGTCCATTTGTGTGAAAAACCTTGTTTGTGAACTTTTTGAAAAGCTAAATTGTTATAATCATTTGCTAAATTATAGGTTCGTTTAGTAAAATATGTCTCACACTATATTGTTAATACACTTTAAAATATTGTCGTTGCGGAAGCTTTTAAAATGTTGCACGATTGTTGAAAATCATTTGCCTTTTGAAAACCCGCGACCTATCGCTATCAGATATAAGTCATTTAGATAAAGTCCCACATAAAAAATAAAAATAAAACTTAAACGATCTTATTACATAAAATTTACCCAATTAAAACTAATTTAACTAAAAATCAGAAGCTCAAAATTAAACAGTGGTGTGGCCATCTCCGAGTCCCTCTCAGCCCTTTCCCACCTAAGGATTACCTACACAGTTAAGCAGAAAAGATGAGTTTATGAAACTCAGTATGTAATCCTTATTTATCAAATAGTCAAACATACAGTGTTGAACAGTCTGGGCCTAAGCCCATATTAGTAGCAATATCAGTGTGGGCCTTTGCCCATTACAGTAGAAGCAACGGTGTGGGCCTTAGCCCAATTTAGTACAGTATCAGAGATGCATACAGAGATCCTACCCAACTATCCTCTACACTCCACTCCATCTAGCCCTACACTCCATGTGGGGAATAAATTGACCCACCCATCCCTACACTCTAGAATAAAGTATTGGTTTTGGCGCTAACAGTATTTGCAGCAGAGCTACCAGTAACAGGCTTATAGCCTTTCAGTACACTTCCTCTAATATCATATATCCCACCCCATGCAATGCAACATAATATAAATGTTCATACAATAAAGATGGCATGCACAATAATCATACAATATATAGGGGTATATCTGTCTTTTATCTCATAAGAGTATAATAGTCATAACATAAATTAAGGTTTAGGTATTCTTACTGACCTAACAATAGGTCCATAGTCGTCTCGTGCGACCCGTGCAACCTTAACAGTTAAACATCAAAAATGGGCCCAAGCCCATCGTAGGCCCATCTGGGCCCACACGCTTGTATGGCCCAATAAGCCCAAATAATGGCCTTGGCTGTGTAAACAACACAGCCGACCCAACAATCTCCACACATCCGTGTGGTTTGCTCGTGCGGGGCTCACGAGCCCGTGGGGCCCACATGGCCCATTTCGGCCTAAAATGGCCTGAGCCCATGAGTTCGCTAATGGTGGCCTCTACAGTCAAACATACAAGTTTATGCATTCGACTCACCATACAAGCAAGCGTACGCTCGTATAGTGCATATGAACATGCTTTCCAGCTTTTGCCGTTTAACAACTATGCAGTATGATCACACACCTGTTACGAAACGTGCGCTACGAACTAGAGTTTGCCAAACCTACATTCAGTTACGATAATCCATTAGTCGATTAATACTAGGGTTAATCACCCTTCCTTATTCCCAACTTAATTTATCATCCAATACTTGCCTTGAATGGAGAAGTGATTAGCCTTGTTAAAACTGTTGACGAAGGTTTGATAAAGAACTCCTTGATGAACACTGCATAATAAACAGTTTTTATCAATTATGTTTACTTATACATGATCAGTAACAAAGAAAAGGGCATTCGACCAATGCTTATGATTCCCAGCCAAAATACCCCAGTCTAAAACAACAACAACGAAAACATTACCTTCAATTTAGAGACAAGCGAAAGATTCTGATCGCTTCTATAATACTTGAGCACTTCTCTACTCCTCGAGAAGTAATAACCCTAAAGAATACCAGAGTCATTAGAGAAAGAGATTCGGCATAAACAGAAAAGAAGGGAAACTAAAAGCACAGAACAACTAGGGACTTACCAGTCGATATTCGGCCAACCACCAAAGAAGGGAGAGAGAGTTGAGAGAGAGACGAGAATAAAGAAGAGAAGAAGAAGATGCTGATATATTCAGTTTATAACAACAGTGAAAGCAAACGCTGGAGGCCGACAGAAAGAAAAGAAGAAGATGAGGGTTTGATAAGGGTAAGGAAATATAGAAAGGAAGTGAGGAAGAGGGAGAAAAATTGATCTAGCAGCCTACACAATTGAAGAGCCGCCCAACAAATCCGATATGAAAATGCTCATAAGACACAAGTAGTATTCGGCTAGCAATAAACCACAAAAACGATAGATGACGAAAAAGAAAAGAGAAGAAAATAGAAAAGAGGAGAAACTATTGAATTGAGAGCACAAAACTAAAAGAAATTTCGGCTCCAAGTTGCCTAACAAACCTATGACCGAATGGCTTAGGAGAGTCCTCATCCGGCACTACTACTTCCACAACTTCCTACTTCCTCGATTCTCTTCTAATTTCCCTCTTCACCAAATTCAAACCGATAACTCCCTCATCCAATCCCACTATTCTCTCCTCAAATTTAGCTATTCACTCCCGCACAACCACTCCACCCTCAGAGTGTCGGTCAACTTGCTAGAGCAGCAAAATATTACACCCTTGCGCTTAGGTAGTTCGCACTCAAGACCCCTAGGCACACACCACACGCCACATGCCACTTGACTAGCAAGCTCTTCATGTCTTACAACACTCTCTTTAATTTAAGAGTCTATTAGCAGTAAAAAAGGGTTTATTCAATGAGAAGCTAAAATTTTTGCTAAATCCTAGGTTTGAACCCAGGTCTTCTCACACTACTCAGGACCCTTAACCAACACAACATGTAAACCACATACAACATAACATGCAATTAAATTATTGAAGATTTAGGATGTTACAACTCTACCCCCTAAAAGAAAGTTTCAGCCTCGAAATTTACCTGCTCAAAATAGATGAGGGTATTGTTGTCGCATCGCCTCATCAGGTTCCCACGTGGCTTCCTCAGAACTATTATTACGCCATAGCACCTTAACCAGTCGAACTGACTTCCTCCTCAGAAATTTTACATCGCGATCTAAAATCTGAACTAACTCTTTCTCAAAGGTTAGATCTGTTCTAACCTCAACTTCCTCAGTTGAGATGATGCGTGTAGGATCAGAGTGATATCGCCTCAACATAGAGACATGGAACACATTATGAATTCGGTCCAACTCTGGAGGTAAACTCAAGCTGATAGGCAACTAGTCCCACACGCTTCATTATATGATAAGGCCCAATGAATCTAGGGCATAGCTTGCCTTTTCGACTAAACCTCAATACCTTCTTCCATGGTAAGACCTTAAGAAACACCAAGTCCCCCATAGAATACTCAATCTCCTTACGCTTCAAATCTGCATAAGAATTCTGTCTGTCCGAAGCTACCTTCAGTCAATCCTGAATTAACCTGACCTTATCCTCGGTATCATTTACTAACTCTGGACCCAGAACACACCGTTCACCCAACTCAGTCCAACATGAGGGAGTACAACACCTACGACCATATAATGCCTCGTAAGGTGCCATCTGAATGCTAGACTGGTAGCTATTGTTGTATGCAAACTTTTCCAATAGTAAGTAATCCTCCCAACCACCCTGAAAGTCAATCATAAAACTCCTTAACATGTCCTCCAGTATCTGAACCACCCTCTCTAATTGTCCGTTTGTCTGAGGATGGAACGTAGTACTGAAGTCCAACCCTGTACCCAATACCTTATGTAATTTCTTCTAGAATCGAGACGTAAAGAGAGGATCTCTATCAGATATGATGGAAACCGGTACCCCATGCAGTCTCATAATTTCAGACACATATAGCTTAGCCAACTTCTATAATGAGAAATCGGTACGAACAAGTATAAAATGGGCAGACGTGGTCAACCGATCCACGATGACCCATACTGAATCTTTCTTAGAAGGCGTTAGGGGTAGCCCATTAACAAAGTCCATAGTTACTCTCTCCCACTTCCAAAGCAGAATATTAACTGACTGAAGCAACCCTGAAGGCAACTGATGCTCCGCTTTAACTTGCTGGGAAGTCAGGCACTTACTCACAAAATCAGTAGCTTCCCGCTTAAGTCTTGGCCACCAATATAACTCCCAAAGGTCTTGGTACATCTTATTCCCGCCAGGATACATAGCATAAGGGCTACTATGTGCCTCTTGCAGTATAGACTGCCTCAAATCAGTATCCTTCAGTACACAGAGTCTCCCACGGAAACAAAGTACCGTTTCGCTATTCAGCCCAAAATCTGAAGTTTCCCCATTCTCTATCTATCGAAAATGAGAACCCAGTGACTCATCCTCCAACTGCTTACCTTTAATCTGCTCAATCCATCTCGGTTTAACTTGAAGTTCGGCCAGTGAACTGCCATCATCGAATAAGCTGAGATGAGCAAACATCGCCCTCAAATTAGTAACAACCCTACAGCTTAGTGCATCGGCTACCACATTAGCCTTTCTAGGATGGTATTTAATCGAACAGTCGTAATCCTTAAGCAATGATAAACGTCAAACTATACATATTGTTACCCTAAATACTTAGCATATTTATGGAGGTTTACTATTAGATTTGTGGATTTTAGTGCTCTTAATCCGGTTATTTCATGTTTTGTACTCAGGAAAACACCAAGAGTCAAAAGGAGCCAAAAACGAGCGTAAAAGAGACAAAAATGACCAAATCAAGAAGATCACAAGGCCTAAGCCTTGCCACATGGGCTGTTCACATGCCTGTGACTGTCGAGAGTGTCGTCCAAGGACTTCACGATTCACACGACTTGGCCATTGACCCACACGGCCGTGTGAAATTTAGCGGAATGAACATGGCCTAGCAAACACGTCACATGGTTGTGGCACACGGGCGTGCCCCTTTTCCAAAGATTTGTATTTTACACGAAAAAAGGATACCTAGGGAAGAAGAAAGCCAATCCAAAGCCTATATAAACACCCTAAGTATGACCTACTAAGGGGGCTTTTTTCGGGGGGCTTCTAGAACTTTTTTGGTACACAGAACCACACGCCAGGAATTACTTGAAGGAAGCCAGACGATCCATCCCAAAAAGTCAGAGCTACTCCAAGACTGAATATCTCTCTCAGAAGCCCTTCAGGAGTTTTAGAGTTTTCTTCATGTTTTGTTATTTTTATACTTTTGAGATGTACTCTTATTTCATTATGAACTAAACCCCTTAAATACCTAAGGGGGATGAAACCTATGATGGATCTTGTTATTGTCATCTGAACTATATGATAAATACTTGATTTGTTCTTAATTATGTGTTTCTAATGCTTGAGTCAATATTCCGGGTATTGACTCATGATTTAATGTGCTTATGCAGAGGAGGAATAGACCCTGCCTAAGAGTAGATTTGGCATAATTAAGCGGAGTTGATCGAATTTGTCAGATTAGGATGAAACCTAATATGGGAGTTCATAGATCGATTTGCTGCTTCTCTAGGGGTTTTAATTAGAAAGAGATTTCAATTAATTCAACTGAGGGTTAGGCGTTATTAGTCTCAAAATAGATAATAATGTAGGTTAGGGAGTCTCACGGATCAAGTCAAGTGAATAAATCGTCTGGTTCAGAGTCAAATAACAAGTGAAATCTAGGTGGATTCCTCATTGGGTGTCGTCTTTATCAATTGCTTCTCTTCAAGTCTTTTTCCAGATTTTCTCTTTGCTTTAATTAAATTAGTTAATTAGTTTAGATAATTAGTTTAATAAACAAACCCTTTTATTCCTAGGCTAAATAATAAAAAGATAGTTATTACTAGTACTTTTGGTTCCCTTGGGTATGATATCCGGTCTTGCCATTACTATACTATTGTTCGATAGGTGCGCTTTGCCTTTTCGTCGTGATAATAGTTAGTCTAGGTTTGATCTTCATTATAAATATTTATTACTTGTTACGAATCACACGATCAAGTTTTTGGCACCGTTGTCGGGGAAACTGAAATATTAGGAACACTTAATTTTTATTACTTTAGCCATTTATTTTTCTTACAATTCAATTTTATTTCTATTTTTATTTTACTAACTTTCTTCTTCTTTCTCCTGGCAGGTTCTTGTAGTGTATGACTAGAAGAAACCCGTTAGGACCGTTGCTTTTTGACGAGGAAATTGATCGTACAGCTCGTAGAAACCGACGAGAAATCAGAAGCAGCTTAAGATACACAGAGGAAGAGCAAGAGGATGATATCTCAACTGCTACTGAAGAGTGGCTAAAAATCAAGACAATCCGCTACCGCCAGCCATACCCACTGAATTAGCAAATTAGAATCCTACTCTTCATACTATGTATGATTATGCTAAACCTAATTTTACAGGAACTGAGTCAAGTTAGACCTGCTGTTTCTGCTAACAATTTTGAACTGAAACCTAACACGATTCAGATGATACATCAATTTGTTCAGTTTGATGGTTTGCTGGATGAGAACCCCAACACGCACCTGGCAAATTTCCTAGAACTGTGCGACACTTTCAATATCAATGGCATTTCTGATGATGCCATTCGCCTTCGGTTATTCCGTTTTTCACTGAGGAATAAAGCTAAACAGTGGTTGGACTCACTACTACGAGGATCCATTACCACTTGGGACCAAATGACCAAAAAATTTCTATTAAAATATTTTCCACCGGCAAAAATAGCTAAGTTGCGTAATGGTATTTCTTCTTTTGTGCAGATGGATTTAAAGACACTTTACGATGCATGGGAGAGATTCAATGACCTTTTGCGAAGGTGCCCATATCTTGGATTACCTCTATGGCTGCAAGTTCAAACGTTCTACAATGGTGTGAATCCCTCGACAAGACAAATGATTGACGTAACTGCTGGCGGAACCATCAATAGTAAAACACCGGAAGATGCCTATGAATTTATAGAGGAGATGTCACTAAATAACTATTGTGGCAAGTTATGAGGATAAAGCCAACAAAAATAGCCGGCGCTTATAACATCGATTCGGTCACCATGCTCTCTAATCAGGTAGAACTTCTAAATAAGAAAATTGATGGTTTACGTGGTTCTACGCAGGTACATCCAACGATGAGGTACGATTCAAGTGGAGGAGGTGTGCCTACAGAATACCCACCATTCAATCCTACAACCGAATAGGAACAAGTCAACTATATGGGTAACAATAACTTTAGATCTCAAAATAACCCGTATAGTACACTTATAATGCAGGTTGGAAGAACCACCCAAATTTCTCTTAAGGTGGTCAACAGAATCAAAGGCTACGGAATCCTCAGAATTTTCAATAGCCACAGTATCAACAGGAAAAAAAGCCGAACCTTGAGGAGATGTTATCCAAGTTAATCTCGGTTCAGAAACTCATTTCTAGAATACCAAGACGGCACTAAAAAATCAACAAGCATCAATTCAAGGACTCGAAACTCAGATAAGCCAGCTTACCAGACTGATTTTCGAACAACCACAACGTGGCCTACATAGTAACACCAAACTGAAAGAGCATGTGAAAGCAGTTACACTAAGGAGTGGGAAAGTGTTAGCTGAAGTTGAAAAGAAGCTAACACAAGAAGCCGTGATAAGCGAAAGGGAGGAGGAAAAACCCAAAAATAGTGAAGAACCAGTACAGAAAGAATATAAACCATCAGTTCAATACCCAGCAAAATTAAAAAAAGACCGCATGGATGCACAATTTGGTAAGTTTCTTGAACTTTTTAAACAATTACATATCAACGTACCTTTTGTTGAAGTTATCTCGCAGATGCCTACATACGCAAAAATTTCAAAGGAGCTCCTAACAAATAAAAGAAAGTTTGAGGACTTATCCACAGTAGAGCTCAACAAGGAGTGCTCAGCCATACTCCAAAACAAACTGCCAACCAAACTAAAAGATTCAGGAAGTTTTACTATCCCTTGCTTAACTGGTAGTTTAAATGTTGAGAAAGCACTAGCCGATCTAGGTGCTAGCATTAATTTGATGCCATATAAAATGTTCAAAAAACTTGGTCTTGGGGAACCCAAACCCACTAGGATGAGTATTCAACTAGCCGATAGATCTGTTAAATATCCTAGGGGTATTATAGAAGATGTACTTTTGAAAGTAGATAAATTCATATTCCCTGTTGACTTTGTTGTGCTTGATATGGACGAAGATGTAGAAGTACCTTTAATTTTAGGACGTTCATTTCTAGCCACTGCTAAGGCTGTAATCGATGTGGGTGATGGTAAATTAGTACTTAGAGTAGGTGATAAGGAGATTATTTTTAAAATTTATGATACCATGAGATTTTCTAGGGAACAGGATAACTCATGTTATTATATTGGCTCTATTGATCATGCTACTCAAGACTCTTTTCAGGAAATTATACAAGAAGACACAACAAAACTGTACCTAGCTCAAGAAGAAGAGTCAGATGATGACCTTAACGAACATCCTTTGAGACGAGCAGAGTATGAGGGCATCAAAATGAACGATGAACTTAAGCAAAAACCCTCTATTGAAGAACCTCCCAAACTAGAACTTAAACAACTGCTAAATCACTTGGAATATGCATACCTTGGAAATAATTCTACATTACTAGTGATTATTGCTTCTAACCTGCAACCCAAGGAAAAAGAAGAACTACTCCAAGTATTAAAAGAACATAAAAAGGCCTTAGCTTGGAAAATTTCTGACATAAAAGGGATCAGCCCTTCTTTTTGCACCCATAAAATTTTAATGGAAGATGAATATAAACCTTATGTGTAAGCTCAAAGACGACTGAATCCCAACATTAAAGGAAGTAGTTAAAGCTGAGGCAATTAAACTTCTAGATGTTGGAATTATTTATCCTATTTCTGATAGTTCTTGGGTAAGTCCAGTGCAGGTTGTTCTAAAGAAAGGAGGCATGACAGTCATGACTAACGAGAAGAATGAATTAATCCCGACAAGGACAAGGGCGATCCACGAGTTGGAGAGTTTGTATTGACTACAGGAAACTGAATGATGCCACAAGGAAAGATCACTTCCCATTTCCATTCATTGATCAAATGTTGGAAAGATTATCCGGGTGCATGTACTACTATTTCTTAGACGGACTCTTCGGCTACTTCCAAATCCCAATAGCTCCTGAAGATCAAGAAAAGATGACATTCACATGCCCATACAGTATGTTCACTTATCGAAGAATGTCTTTTGGATTATGTAACGCTCCTGCCACTTTTCAGCACTGTATGATGGCCATCTTTAACGAACTCGTGGAAGACATCATGGAGGTATTCATGGATGATTTCTCGGTATTCAGTAACTCCTTCCATCTTTGCCTTAAAAATTTGAAGCGAGTTTTAATAAGATGTGAGGAAACGAACCTTGTGCTTAATTGGAAAAAATGTCACTTCATGGTTCAAGAGGGTATAGTATTAGGGCATAAAATTTCTAGTAAAGGGATTGAAGTGGATAAATCTAAAATTGAAACAATTGAAAAATTACCCCCTTCTAGTTTGGTCAAGGCTATTAGAAGCTTTTTAAGACATGCCGGTTTTTATAGAAGATTTATTAAAGATTTTTCCAAAATAGCTAAGCCTATGACTAAACTACTAGAAAAAGATGTGCCTTTTAACTTCAATCAGGAATGTTTAGAAGCATTTAAACCCTGAAAGAAAAATTAATTGATGCTCCGATAATAATTGCACCTGACTGGAACTTACCTTTTGAATTAATGTGTGATGCGAGTGATTATGAAGTAGCTGCAGTTTTGGGACAACAAAGAGACAAGCACTTTCAACCTATCTATTATGCTAGCAAAACATTGATAGTCATATAGGAGAACTACACCACCACAGAAAAAGAATTGCTAGCTGTGGTTTTTGCATTTGATAAATTTCGCTCATATCTTATATTATCTAAAGTTGTTGTCTACACTGATCATTCTGCCCTTCGATACCTCTTAACTGAAATTGATGCAAAACCTCGACTTATTCGATGGATTTTGTTATTGCAGGAATTTGACTTAGAAATTCAAGATAATAGAAGAGCTGAAAATCTCGCGGCAGATAAACTTTCCAGGCTTGAAAACTCAAATATTAGAAAACTTGATGAACCTGAAATTAATGATTCATTTCCTGACGAACAATTCTTCGGTATATCTGATTCTGAGGTACCTTGGTTTGCAGATATCGCAAATATTCTGGCTGCTAACATAATCCCAAAAGGGTTGACACACCAGTAAAAGAAGAGATTCTTTAGTGATGTGAAAAACTACTTTTGGGACGACCCTTTTCTGTTTCGCATATATACAGATCAAGTCATTCGAAGATGCGTTACAAGGCCAATAACATTAAGGATACTGGAACATTGCCACTCAGGACCAATTGGAGGACACTATAGTAGAACTAAGATCGCACATAAAATACTTGAATCAAGTTTTTATTGGCCCTCATTATTCAAAGACGCTAACAGGTATGTGACTTCTTGCGACAAATGCCAACGAATAGGTAATCTCTCCAAATGTGATGAAATGCCTCAAAATTATATGCTTCCTTGTGAAATGTTTGACATCTGGGTATCGACTTCATGGGTCCATTCCCTAGTTCGTTTGGGAATAACTACATCTTAGTAGTAGTTGATTATACGTCCAAATGGGTGGAAGCCTAAGCTTTACCTACTAATGATGCTAGAGTAGTCGTACGTTTCCTTAAGAAACTCTTCTTAAGATTCAGAACACTGAGAGTAATTATTAGTGACAGGGGCACTCATTTCTATAACACCCAGTTTGAGAGAACTCTTAAGAAATACAGAGTTCATCACAGAACAACTACTCCTTATCATCCTCAGACTAGTGGACAAGTTAAAGTAGCAAACCGAGAAATTAAACGAATCCTCGAGAAAATAGTCGAATCAAACAGGAAAGACTGGGCGACAAAAGTAGATGATGCTTTGTGGGCTTACAGAACCGTGTTTAAGACTCCCATAGGAACACACCTTACAGACTCGTTTATGGAAAATGATGTCATCTACCATTCGAATTAGAACACAAAGCTTTTTGGGCTATTAAGTTTCTAAACTTTGATCCTAAACTTGCAGGTCAAAACAGGTTGATACAACTGAATGAGTTAGATGAGTGGTAAGCCAATGCATACGAAAATTCATGACTATATAAGGAAGCAACGAAACGGCGCCATGACGCTCGCTTAAAGAAAACAAAGCAATTCGAAATTAGAGATTTTGTCTTGCTTTACAATTCAAGACTCAAATTGTTTCCTGGAAAACTTAAATCACGATGGTCAGTACCTTTCATAGTTCAATCTGTTTTTCCATATGGCATAGTAGAGGTAAGTCATCCATCACAAGGAACTTTCAAGGTAAACAGTCATCGTCT
The DNA here is from genome assembly GCA_025698475.1 of Gossypium anomalum. Taxonomy (NCBI): domain Eukaryota; kingdom Viridiplantae; phylum Streptophyta; class Magnoliopsida; order Malvales; family Malvaceae; genus Gossypium; species Gossypium anomalum. The sequence continues at coordinate 52,295,731 of CM046963.1, forward strand.
CAAACTTTATAATGGTGAGAATTTTAAGGCTGATGAAGAAGAGCTACGACTCCACGAACCCCCCTGAATACATCTATAAGGGAAAGTCGAGCTTAGACTATAAACAAGCGCTTCTCGGGAAGCAAACTGAGCACTAACATATTTTGATTTCTTTATCTTTAACTTCTCACACTTCGAATCAATTAATTTATTCTTTGAATTACAAATTTTTTCAGCACACACGGCCACCCACACGGGCGTGCCTACAGCCGTGGCAAAACAGGGGAAGTGACACGGCCGTGCGATACGACCGTGTGGAAACAGGGCAAAGATTTCCCCAAAACACGGGATGCGATAAATCGCCATGGCCGTGCGACATGGCCGTGGGTGAGGTTGATAGATAAACACGGGCGTGGGAATGGAAATACACGGGTGTACTAGGGGCAAGGCTCGATTCTGTTTCTCTAACACAGGCGTGAGGCATGCCCGTGCCATTAAACCGTGGACAACAACCATATACACAGGCGTGGGAGAAGTGAACGAAGCTAAGCACGATCGTGCAATATGGCCGTACACCACACACGCCCAAGACATACGGGCGTGGGATAATAGCCAGGCACGACCCAAATTGAAGAAAACAAAAAGCACGGGCTCACTCTCAGAGTACACAGGCGTGTTTCTAGGCCGTGTAACCATCCCCTATGTAAACAAACCACTGTTCATCTTCTCCCATCTTTCAAAACCCTAGCCGAAATTTGCCCCTCCCTAACCCTTAATCTCTATTCCGTCCACCATTCCCTTCACTTCCCTAACCCCCAAACCACCCTCAAATTCACATCGCTACTCCAGCACCACCACCTAAGGCCCCCACTGACGAGGATCATTGAATCCTCCTATCTTTTTATTTTTATTCTTAATTTTTAATTTTATTTCAATTTTATTATTTTCTTATAAAAGACATATCTATATTAGTAAATTTTTCTTTCTTCATTTTTTTTCTGGTATTTCTAACAAGTAATCCCACTACACTTTCTTCCACACCAACTCTTAATAAGCTCTTCATGATTCTACAGATTTTCAAGCAAGCTGCTAGGAATATTTTACAGAATGAGGAAACAAAAAGGGAACAATACAAAACGAATGTCATGTTCAATGACCCAATTTCTTCATCTAGCTAAGAACAATGGTAGCTGCTACTTTCCCCAAACACTACAGCCTCAGAATCAAGCTCCGCATCCATGTAACAGGGAGTTTCACTTCTTTCCTTCTTATGATTTTCTTTATTTTGAATAGTCTATCTTTGTACATTGAGGGCAATGTACATCTTAAGTGTGGGAGGGTGAACATAAACATGAAACCTAACTTTTTGCATTATTCTCAAATCCCTGAATGTGGTCTTGTGCTTAAGTGATTTTCTCATAATATTGATAGAATGAATTCTAATTAATCTATAATTATCGTTGATATGTCATGAATTAGACCAAGGGGATTATGCATGATTATTTGATTATAGGACTTTAAAGAATCAAGCATGATAAGTTGATATTTTGAGAACGAAAATTTTTAGATTATTTTCCTGAATTGAGGTATTTTCTTGAAATCTTAAGTATACAGGAAAGACATCAAAAACCCAAATTTTTGGTGAGATTTTTTAGCCTTTTTGAGCATATAGCTTTCTTTCTTGCTCACTTCTTTTGTGGTTTGAGTGTGTCAACATTGAACTGTTATTCTAGAACTTGCTTCGATTATACATGTCGAGATCACACGTATGATTTGATATACTGAGATGATAAAGGCACTTAGGATTTTACCTACTTACTCCATAAAAAGCCTTCCCACATAATTAAACCCTTAATGAACCCCCTTTTAACCCTTTTTCTTTATTGATTAACCCTCATCATTAACCCATTATTATTGAAATCCCCTTACTTAATTTGACCCTTTTTATCGAGATTGAATTTAATATTGTTACCTCACTATGATCACCAATTTTTGTTACTGAATCATGGAGTATAACTTCTATATTGTATTGACTTAATTTGTTCTTTAAAAAAAACTAACCTCAGTATTATTATTGTAATTCTTAGCAAGCTAAATTTGTCATGAAAAAGAGAGCTCATGTAATATAGTTCTAGATATTTGTTGTCATTCAGTAATTAAGTTTTTGATAGTGGGGTGATATATTGAAATCATCTCGATTCTAACCTTTATTTCTTCAGCTTGTATCCATACCCGTAACTTAAACCCGTTACAACCATGCAAAGACCTTTTGATTTGTGTATCATATCATTTACAAGTGGTGGAGATTTGATTTTCATGCAAGCCTATAGTGATAACATCTCATGTTAGACAATTGAGTACGTAATTTTGAACCTTAAACACCTTGAGTGATTTGAGTGGATCCTTAGTGAGAATGTCATCTCTTGTATATTTAGGACTAAAGTTAATTACTTAAAGGAAGGAGATTACCTATAATTTTATTATCAAAATATTCGATTTAGATTGTTTGAGGTTTTTAATGCCCCTATGGTTGAATTCTCACTATATGATTCTCTGTGGAATAATTTGTAACATTATCGGTAATGATTATGTGATTGAAAGGAATGAATTCTAGCAGTAAATGAGAGTTTTGCTTGAGGACAAGCAAATGCTTAAGTGTGGGGTTTTTGATAAACGCCAAATTATACATATTGTTACCCCAAATACTTAGCATATTTATGGATGTTTACTATTAGATTTGTGGATTTTGGTGCTCTTAATTCGTTTATTTCATGTTTTGTACTCATGAAAACACCAAGAGTCAAAAGGAGCCAAAAAAAGCGTAAAAGAGACAAAAAGGACCACATCAAGAAGATCACACGGCCTAAGCCTTGCCACACGGGCTGCTCATACACCCGTGTCTGTCGAGGGTGTCGTCTAAGGATTTCACGATTCACACGACTTGGCCATTGACCCACACGGCCGTGTGAAATTTAGCAGAACGAACACGGCCTGGCAAACACCTCACACGACCGTGGTACACAGGCGTGCCCCTTTTTCAAAGAGTTGTATTTTACACGAAAAAAGGATACTTAGGGAAGAAGAAAGCCAATCCAAAGCCTATATAAACACCCTAAGTATGACCTACTAAAGGGGCTTTTTTCGGGGAGCTTCTAGAACTTTTCTGGAACACAGAACCACACGCCAGGAAATACTTGAAGGAAGCCAGACGATCCATCCCAAAAAGTCAAAGCTACTCCATGACTGAAGATCTCTCTCAGAATCCCTTCAGAAGTTTTAGAGTTTTCTTTATGTTTTGTTATTTTTATACTTTTGAGATGTACTCTTATTTCATTATGAACTAGACCCCTTAGATACCTAAGGAGGATGAAACCTATAATGGATCTTGTTATTATTATCTGAACTATATGACAAATACTTGATTTGTTCTTAATTATGTGTTTCTAATGCTTGAGTTAATATTTCGGGTATTGACTCATGATTTAATGTGCTTATGCAGAGGAGGAATAGACCCTGCCTAAGAGTAGATTTGGCATAATTAAGCGGAGTTGATCAAACACCTAGAGATAGGGTTACGAGATTTTACCGGATTAGGGTGAAACCTAATATGGGAGTCTATAGATCGATTTACTGCTTCCCTAGAGGTTTTAATTAGAAATAGATTTCAATTAATTCAACTAAGGGTTAGGCGTTATTAGTCTCGAAAGAGATAATAATGTAGGTTAGGGAGTCTCACAGATCAAGTCAAGTGAATAAATCGTCTGGTTCAGAGTCAGATAACAAGTGAAATCTAGGTGGATTCCTCCTTGGGTGTCGTCTTTATCAATTGCTTCTCTTCAAGTCCTTTTCCACATTTTCTCTTCGCTTTAATTAAATTAGTTAATTAGTTTAGATAATTAGTTTAATAAACAAACCCTTTTATTCCTAGGTTAAATAATAAAAAGATAGTTATTACTAGTACTTTTGGTTCCCTTGGGTACGATATCCCGGTCTTGCCATTACTATACTATTGTTCGATAGGTGTGCTTGCCTTTTCGTCGTGATAATAGTTAGTCTAGGTTTGATCTTCATTATGAATATTTATTACTTGTTACGAATCATGCGATCAAGCAACTCTATCCATCTATGTTGCCTGAGGTTTAACTCCTTATATTTAGAATTTCTCTATGAAACTTTAACACATGCTTATTTTCATATTCTAAACCTCATAATAATCATAAAATAAATATTTTGACATTGAATTTATGGTCCCGAAACCACTGTTCCGACTAGGCCCAATTTTGGGATGTTACATTTAGAGCTAGCTGCTATCGTTTTTGCTCTATAGATCTGGAGACACTACCTGTACGGTGAAAAGTGTCATATCTATACCGATCATAAGAGTCTTAAATACCTACTATTTCAAAAGGAGTTGAATTTGGGACAGATTCATTGGATCAAACTTCTGAAAGATTTTGATTGCGTTATTGATTACCACCTTGGTAAAACTAATATCGTAGCTGATGCATTGAGTAGAAAAAAAGCAGTTGAATTGGAGCAATGTTTGCTCAGCTCAGTATCAATAATGATGGAAGCTATTGGCTAAATTAAAGATTAAACCGGTGATGTTTGATCGGATCAAGTTAGCGCAGTTAGATAATGACAAGTGACGAAGAAAAGAGAAATGGTTCAGAATAGTATATTAGAAAATTTCAGCATTGATGATTGTGGTTGCTTGAGATTTCATAACTGAATCTGCATTCAGGATGTTTCAGAATTAAAAGAGTTGATACTTCGTGAAACTCATGACAATCATTTTTCTTTGCATCCTAAAGGAGTGAAAATGTATCGCGATCTGTGAGAATTTTATTAGTGGCCAGGAATGAAAAGAGACGTGGTCGAATATGAGGCTAAATGTTTAACATGTCAACGAGTTAAGGTAGAACATCAGGTTCCCACTGGATTACTTTATCTTATTTCTATTCTTGAATGGAAATGGGATCGTATCATGATGGATTTTATAACGGGGTTACCTTTATCGACAAATAAAAAAAATACTGTATGGTTGATTGTAGAAAAATGCTGTATGGTTGATTGTTGATTGACTTACGAAATCGACTCACTTTATTGTAGTCATGACTGATTGGTCACTACAAAAGCTTCCTGAAGTTTATATTCAAGAAATCATAAGGTTGCACGGTGTCCCTATTTCAATAATCTCTGATCAAGATTTGCGGTTCACTTCGAGATTTTGGAAACAGTTGCACTAATCTATTGGTACGCGACTTTATTTTAGCAGAGCTTTTTACCCGCAGACTGACGGATAATCTGAGTGTGTTATTCAGATTTTGGAAGACATGCTTCGTACTTGTGTTATTGATTTTGAATCAGGATGGGAGCATAACTTACCTTTGGCCGAATTGTTATACAACAATAGTTTTCTATCGAGTATTCAAATGGCTTCGTATGAAGCCTTATACAGTTGTAGGTGTTGAACACCTATTTGTTGGATGGAATTGAGTGAAAGAAGAATTATCGGTCTGAAATTAATTCAAGAAACGGAAGACATTGTTAAGAAAATTTGAGATAGATCGAAGACAACTTTCGATAGACAAAATCATATGTAGATTTGAAACGTTGAGATATTGAATATTCTGTTGGCGATAAAGTATTTCTTAAAGTTTCGACTTGAAAGAAAATTTTGAGATTTGGTCGAAAAGGGAAACTGAGTTCTCGTTTTATCGAATCGTATGAGATAACAAAAAGAGTGGTACCAATTGCGTATCGTTTAGCTTTGCCTGCAGAACTATAGAAAATGCATGACGTTTTTTCATGTTTCAATGCTTAGAAGATATTGATCGGATCCATTTTAGGTTATTTCGATGGAAGATATTGATATTCAATCTGATTTGTTGTACGAATAAGAACGGGTTGAGATTTTGGCGCGTGAGGTGAAAGAGTTGCGTAATAAGCGAGTTTCATTAGGGAAAGTACTATGGCGTAGTCATAGTGTTGAGAAAGCAACTTGGGAACCGGAAAAGATGATAAGATCTCTCTAACCCCACCACATTTCAGGTAAATTTTGGGGACGAAATTTAATTGGGGGGAGAATTTTTATGACCTGATAGTCAGGGGTGTCGAAATGTGCATTCTTTGGACTCCGTTCTCGTAAATCGGACTCATAAATATTTTTAATAAATATGTATGAAGCTAGTTGTGTAGTTAATTAGGTTTCAGTTAAGCAAATTTACATGAATTAAAAGTAATTAGGTATAAGGACTAAATTGCTTATAGGGTGAAAGTTGAATTATAGATTAAAAATTAATTAAAAGGCCAATGTAGTAATTATACCTATGTTATAAAAAAATGTTAAAATATGTTATCTTAATAATTAAGTAAATGTACATATATTATATAGTAATAATTAGTATAATAAAACAAGATAAGTATTAAAAGAAAGAATAAAAAAGAAAGAAAGAAAGAAAGGGATACAAAATTTAAGAAAGAAAAAGAGAAAGAAAGAAGAAAAGGAGACGAATGGCTAGGGACTTCTAGGGTTCAAAGTTCAATTGGTTAGTCAATTTAGTCCGTTTTGTTGTAGTTTTTATGTTTTCGGAATCCAGGTACCTAGGGTTGCTCGACCCATGTTGAAATTTTAGCATTGATTGAGTTTTTAAATGTTGTTAGTGCTGAATAGTTTTAGTATTAGGGATTAAATTGATAGATTTTTAAGCTAGAAATGAAAAAGGATTAAATTGTAAAATAAATTGCAAATTTTGAGTAATAGGGACTAAATTGTAAAAATTTTGAAATTTAGGATTTTAAGTGAAAATAGGGTGTTAAATTTAGTTTAAAGTGAAATTTGAATAAAAATATAAAATTAATTGTAAAGAATAAAAATTAGTCTCGGTTTAGGGACTAAATTGAAATTTAGGTAAATATTGAGTAAAAATTTAAATATTCAATATGAAATTGAATTATATTGTATTGATAAATTTTAATTGTTTTAATTCCATAGCTAACGTCGTACTGGAATCCTCGACTAAAAATGGGAAAGATAAATTTGACGTCGAATAGCTCAGAATTCACGGTTTGTATTTCTATAATCCGAACCTAGTTACTAATTGTTGTATTGTGATTTAATGCATTTGGAAAGTGGTTGAGGTGAGTATTTGGCACCTTGATATTGAATTTAATTAAAGTTGATTGAAATTGATTGAATTGGTATATATATTATGAATGTATTGATTATTTGAATTGAAATGAATGTATATGTCTAAATGTGATAATGTGCAAATATGATAATTGGATATTGGTTGTATTTGGAATGTGAATTGGAACCCTATTAACTGTTTCGGGCTGAGTTGGATATAGATGGCATGCCATAGGATAGAAAGAGTACAGGGATTTCTTTGACTTCAAGTCGATGAGGCACTGGGTGCCAAACTGGTGTGTTGGTTGGATCCGTGTATTTGTCCAAGTTCGAGTCTTGTTAATAAGGGAAATTTGAAATAAAACGGTTCTATTATTGATATTGGACAATATTGCATGATAAATGAAACTGAGATAGTGATTTGAAACATGAAAATGAGATATGTTGTGATTAAATGAGATACATGAGTTTTGTACTCATGAAGTGGATATGGAATGGATAATGCAATTGTTAAAATGAAATGTGGTTTGATATTGAAAAGCTATTTATATAGCAAGTATGAGAATTGGGATATTTGTGAAACAAATGAAATATGATAGCATGTGTAAGTTGAATATAGAATGAAATGATATGCTATTATGTATGAAATCAAAAGGGTTGGCATATGGTAGTTGTGATTTTTAAATATTAATATGTGTTTATATTTCAAATATACATTTGTAATTTCTTGAATTTAAATATTCGGATTATAGAAATATCATTGATTTTTACTCAGCGTACAGTTTTATTTTTCCATGCGCACGTTAAATACTTTACTTTTGATCACCAGTTCAGCATCCAACAACGATCCCGAACTCAAATGTGGTGATGTTTATCTTTTGTGTCGGCATGTACTTAGGACGTCTAAAAGATAGTTATTTTGTGGATGGATTGTAAATGAGGTTATAAATGTAATGTTGGTTTGGTATATACATATAAAAATTTATTTATGTTTGAAGCCATATTATGGCATGGTAAATTGAACCAAATCTAGATATGTGCATTTGAATTTAAGTTAATGTTTTAGGTAGATTTTAGTTAGGCCAAATTGATGAATTTTGACATGTTTGTAATTTTAATTTGGTTAATGTTTTGATGATATAAATGTGGTACCAATGAAGGTACATTGGTTAGGCACCTAGGATGATTGTTTTGGCATGTTTTGAATGTATTTAATTGTGTTTTGAACAGGTTAAATGTAACACCTCAAACCCGGCCTAGATGTTATGGCCGAATCTGGCGATGTCATATTGAAGTGTATTTTGTAAAGTGAGATATCGTTGAAAAACCCGTGTGGCCCACATAGCCCATAATGGCTTGGCCTTGTGTATTACACATTCTGGCCCAATAATTTCCACATGTCCGTGTGGTTTACCGTGTGGGGCCCACATGCTCGTGGGACCCACACGGCCAAATTTAGCCTGAAATGGCCCAAGACGGCCTCGGCCCATGAAATCACTCATGGCTGGCCTCAACAATCAAACGCCTATGTTTAGTCACATGGGCCACCACACGAGCGAGCTCATGCCCGTGTAGCGTCATCGTTTGCTTGTTTCGGCTTTTGCTGATTTCTTTAGTTTAGATAACGTTTACACACCTTGTTTACGAAAATGGACAAAAAGCCCATGAACACCAAAATCTATATTCAATCAAGACTATAACACCCCAAACCCGTATCCGTCGTCGAAACAGGGTTACAGAGTGTTACCAGTACATACAGAACATTTACAGATTAATCGAAACATTAAAATTCACTTTCTGTGAACATATATATAATGACCTTTATTTGGGCCCTCGAAGCCCAACATGAACATTAAAATCAAGTCGGAACTCAACCAATTTCTCATAAAATTTTTCGTTTAAATTTTAAAAGTTTTACTTGTGAACTACCCACACGCCCGTATGGCTTGCGACATGCCCGTGTCTCTTGTCCATGGAGCTCTCTATTTATGACATCATCATCAATCTAGGGGCACACGGCCACATTGTGTGCCCGTGCCCTAAAGTCGTGTTCCATACGCGGCTGAGACACACGACCGTGTCTCTGCCAGTGTGGTCAATACCTAAGCTATTTTCCAAGCCTTGGTCAACTTTAATCTCTTAAACACTTATACAAAATCAAAAGCATATAACATGGTATGCATTTAATAATTAAACAGTATGCATTTAATAATTAAACAATCTCAATTAAATTACAAACATAGCATTTGTATGTCATTATACATTTGTCTCTCATACTCATTTTACCTTGTCTATTATGGTACCACTTATACTTTTATACCATGATTATCATCTTACCAAATATTTTCAGCTTAATCATCAAGCATTCATATTTAAAGCTAGATCATATCTTTATAAAATACCACATTTCAGATACGCAGAATAAAATACTTGCCTGAGACATTTCAATCCAACTTCATACCTGACAAGCATCATATTGAAACTAGTCATATATATATATACATGTCATGATATGTATCATTCTTATACTGTTTTCCTATAAACATATATCATTTATTTTCCTCCTCCTCCTCTCCATTCCACATCCTTAATGTATATAACATTCTTGTAAGTACAATTTCACAATTTACTTATTAATGCTCACATCAAGCTGTCCACACGAGTCATAGTCACTCAATTATTTATAATTTGAGCTACAGAGCTCCAAATTAAGATCCGTAAAATTTTCCTGAAACTAAACTCACATATCCTTCCACCATAAAGTTTTCAGAATTTTTGGTTTAGCCAATTAGTACAGTTTATTCATTTAAGTTTCCCCTATTTCTCTATCTGATAGTTCTGACCTCTCTTCACTAAAAATTAATTATATCACAGTACAGAACTCGGATAATGTTACCGTTGATTTCTATTGAAAATATACTCATTAAGGATTCTAAGAATATGAATTTGAGCCTATAATTATTGTTCTCAAATTTTTCGTGATTTTCCAAAGTTAGAACAGGGAAACCCGAATTCATTCTGACCTTGTCTCACAAAATTCATCATATCTCTTAATTTACAATTTAATTGCTTACATTGTTTCTTCTATGAGAAACTAGACTCAATAAGATTTAATTAAATATTTTTTTCATCCTTTAATTCTATTTATACAATTTATGGTGATTTTTCAAAGTTAACCTACTGCTGCTGTCCAAAACTGTTTTAGTTCAAGATGTTTATTACCATTTTTCCTCTAAATTTCACAAGTCATACAATTCAGTCCTTGCTCAATTAGCCCATCTATTAAGCTATTTTTTCTCAATTAACATTTTATTCCATCATTCTAAACTATTACACAACCTTTGAAAATTAGAATTTTAACACTATACCTTAATTCACAACTTTTTGACAATTAGGTCCTAAAATCAATTTCTATTGAAATTACTTGATAAAATCATCAAACAACAAAATCAAAGCTTCAAATTCATTTTATTTCATGATAAACAGCCAACACTTATCAATGGTAACTTTCAATTTTGTCCATAAAATCAAAAACTAATGAATTAAACACTTGGACCTAATTGTAAAGGTCACAAAAACATAAAAATCTCAAAGAAAAGGGCAAGAATTGAACTCACATATGTCAAAGTCTGGAAAACCAGCGATTTTCAGACCTCCCATGGCATTTTTGCTGAAGAAAAATGATGATATCTCTAGATTTTTCAATTTTGTCTTGTTTTATATGTTCAATTTGCAAAATTTCCCATTTTGCCCTTGTTTTTCCTTGTCTTTTTGCTGATTTTCTTGCCCAACTGTCCAGCCCATACAATTTGGGTCCAATTGCCTTTTAAATCCCTCCTTTTTAATCACTTAAGCTATTTAATCACAATTTAACAAATTTCATACTATTTTCAATTTAGTCCTTTTTAATTAATTGACTAACCAAACGTTAAAATTTTCTGCATAACACTCTATAAATATTTATAAAAGTATTTATGGCTCGGTTTATGAATCCGAGGTCTCGATACCTCATTTTTAACCCAATTTACCTGATTAATTCTTTTAAAATCGCAAAATTCACTAATTCAAAAATTCTTTTAAATTAGCGCTTGGCCCATAATTATTATTTATTAAAATTTCTAAACTTACTCGTTGGATTTAGTGATCTCAAATCACTGTTTCTGACACCACTGAAAAATTTGGCTATTACAAAGACACTCTATTAATCATTTGACAATAGGGTTGAACAACGCCTCTTAACACTTATCCCAAAATACTAATTATTACTTGCCTTGAATGAACAAATGTGGCTTAGCCCACTTAAACCGCTAACAAAGATTGATTACAAGCTCCTTGGCGAATATCTGCAATACAACTGAATCCTGTTATCCATTAACGCTCATACACATAGCTTGAAACAAACACATACCCACTTACAAAAAACACAAAACTAAAGATATGGAAATGAGGTAATTGGCCTATACCCAAAAGCGCAAGCCAACAAACATGATATGACAGAGGTAAAAATGGAACAATTGCACCCCTAGCAGAAAACAAAAGCATAGGAAGATGTTAGGTGCAAGGCTAATATGGCAAAGAAGGAGAGAAAGAGGACAACCGTGCACCCAAACCGAAAGTTAGACTTACCAAAACGCAAAACTAACGAATAGGAATGACCACAAAAATGATAGAAAGTAATGAAGGGAAAGTCGGCACAATGAGGGTAAAAAAAGAAGAAACAATTAGTCAAGGAGAAAACTGATTGAGGGAGAGGGAAGAAGAGATATTCGGCCAAAGAGGGAAAACCGATTGGAAAAGAGGAGGAGAAAGAAAATCAGTGGCCAAAGGAATTGAAGGGAAGAGCAAAATCGAAGACAAAGTAGAATCAAAAGGTACCTGAAATCCTAAAGCAAAAATTTGGCACAAAGAAAAAGGTCAAAAGAATGTTGTCAGCAACCAAAAAGGAGAGAAAATACCCTACCCAAAGCCAAAATCCCCAAAGCAAGAGTACACATTTGGCCCCAACACTCCCACTCCATTCAAAATCCCACATTTTCCTCCTCAAATCCCTCAAAACCGTCCACTCCTCCATCAACCACCTAGTTCAAATTCCACTCAAACTCTTCAGTGTTCCAGTCAAACCACAACACTCCCACGGTACCACCAGCAAAATAAAACACCCCAATGCGCCTACCAGCACTTTAACCTCAGACCACAGATAACCACAACACACCACTTATTCCCTAGGCCAGTAGGCCCTTTTCTGACATAAAATACCCACATTTATTTATAAGCCTATTGACTAGAGACAGGGTTTATTCATATTAAAAACAAAACTTTTGCACAATCCAATACTTGAACCCAAGACTTCTTAGACACTTTCCAGGAAACTTAACCATTGAACCAGATACATATTTGTGTCCTAACTTACAAATAATAAACATAAAGATTTTTGGGGCGTTACAACTCTACCCCTTAAAAAAAATTTTGGCCTCAAAATTTTACTTGATCTGAACAGATGAGGGTATTGTTGTTGCATCACCTCCTCAGGTTCCCACGTGACCTCCTCAGAGCTGTGATTATGCCAAAGAACCTTAACTAGTGGGATAGACTTCTTCCTTAAAACCTTTACATCGCTATCTAATATCTGAACTAGTTCCTCCTCAATAGTCAAATCTGGCCTAACGTCAACCTCCTTAACCGAAATAACATGCGTGGGATCAGAGCGGTGGCGCCTCAGCATAGAGACATGGATCACATCGTGAATCTGGTCTAACCTTAGAGGGAACTCTAGTTGATAGGAAACTGGTCTCATGCGCTTCAGTATACGGTAAGGCCTAATGAACCTAGGGCTCAACTTGCCCTTCCGTCCAAACCTCAGTACCTTTTTCCATGGCGAGACCTTGAGAAAAACAAGTCCTCCACAGAATACTCATTCTCCTTATACTTCAGATCCGCATATGACTTTTGTTTGTCTGATGCCGCCTTCAGTCAATCCCGAATTAGCCTAACTTTATCCTTGGTATCAGAAACTAATTCAGGGCCCAGAACACGCCACTCGCCTAACTCAGTCCAACACGAAGGAGTATGACACCTACGACCATATAATTGCCTCGTATAGTGCCATCTGTATGCTGGACTGATAGCTATTGTTATATGCAAACTTTGATAGTGGCATGTAATTCTCCCAACTACCTCAAAAATCAATCACACAATCCTTAACATGTCCTCCAGTATCTAAATCACCCTCTCTAACTGACCAACTGTCTGAGGATGGAACGCAGTACTGAAGTCCAACCTTGTGCCTAGAGCTTCATGCAACTTCTTCCAAAACTGAGACGTGAAGCGAGGATCATTATCAGATATTATGGAAACCAGTACTGTAACACCCAACTCGGCCTAAACGTTTGACCGAATCTGACGTGCCACATCAAAGCGTAAAAAAACATTTTATATTTTTGATCTAGAAAAACTTACTTAGTGTTTTAAAGGATAATTTCGTTATAGGTTAAAGCGAATGGAAGCTGTGCACCAGGTAGGAAACCGAAAAAGAGCAGGTGAGTCCATCGGACTACTTAAGTTCCAAGCTCCCTTTGGATCCAATCCTAGACATGCACACCACCGTTGCCACACCTTAACTTAGTGTATATTCTTAGGAAACCTATTCGATTAAGTCCATTTTAAGAAAAGTGATTAATTTTGAAAAACATTTTCGTTGCAGAAGTTTTGCTTTGTTGTCGTGATGTTTTGAAAACAATTACTATTTTTGAAAATGCACCATAAAGCTAATCAGTTTCAGTGATTAAGATAATATCATATCTATTCTAGTAAAACATATTAACACAATTCAAAATCATTAAAGCGGCCTTATTACAACTTAAAACCCAAATCATAAAAGTAAATGAAAATATGTCCAATTCACCAGAAGAAAAGCAAATTTGCAGAACGTGTGGCCACTCCGAATCCCTCACAGCTCCAAGCCCACTATGGTTGGGAATTACTTGCGTGGATGAAAATAAGGGGTGAGTTTGGAAACTCAGTGTGTAAAATAACCCAACCATAGTCTATATCAGCTCAAACCACAGAAACAGATTAAGTTGGCCTTAGCCCAGAACCGATTTCAGAATGAAGCCCATAGGCCCATAACAGAGCAGAACAGATATTACATGTTTATGCAGAAACCCAACCATATCTAACCGTATACACCCTCGTACCAACCTTATACCATGTGGGGAGACTACTCGACCCACCCAACCGCAACACACCATAGAATTTGTAGAATGGCTTCCAGAAACAGATAATGTGACAGAGTCACCAGATACAGATAATCGTGGCAGAGCCACCAGAACAGATAATTGTGGCAGAGCCACCATATTAGATAATTGTGGCATAGCCACCAGGACACTGCCTCCATAAATATAACCCATGTCCCTATGCAACAGATATACATATCATGGCATACATCACACAGAATCAGATCATCATGCTTTTCAGTCAAAATTAACCCTAGGGGTATAATAGTCATTTTGCACCTAGGGGTATAATGGTAATTTTTCATACTTAGGGTATTCTAGTAATTTAACTATTTTAGGGTTTTCATGCATATTTCTACCATTTACGTGTTAATTGAAACACTTACCGAGCGTTCTTACCGTATTGGGCCGTTGGCCCATTAACCCGATTTTGGCCCATTAAGCCCAAATATATCAAAGTGCACGAAATCGCGCATACTACAGTCTTATCACTTCAAATTACTGAATATGTTACTCAATCTATCTACGAGCATTCGCACATTTGCAAGTTCACAAAATACTAATTTTTCGGTATTTCAGCTTTTCGGCTTTTACCGATTTAGTCTATGAGAGGGTGTCAGTTACACACCTGTTTGCGACGAAATGCTGATGACTTCCACACACGAGTTGCCTACAGTCAATTACTAATACGTTAACGATGGATCCATTGCAACTTATATACAAATCTCCTTACTATAAGTCGGCCATTAACATTTTAGGCACTAGAGATCCTACCTTTGCCGAAACTAGCGACTAGATCTAGATCCAGTCGTTCCGCTTGTCCAAGTCTTCAATCAGCAGCCTCTAGATCACACTGACATCATAACAAAACAATTGTCCCAACCTTTAGAGCCATAAGGCCCAATCGACAGCCTCCCTAAGCCTTTAGAGATTTCGGCTTTTTTAAATCCCGTAATAAAAATAGATTTGAGTACTTACCACCGGTTCTTTCAATCAACGATTCCACCTTAGTTCCTATTCAAATTTGACACAGATCAATCCCTCAAATATTAACAGAAATCGAATCTTTAACGGTCTAAAGATTCGGCTATGCCCCTGTGACTATAGTGTTTTCAGCTTTTTGAAACAGTGAAGAAAAGATGATTAGATATAGGGGTTTTTGCAATGTTGATGTCGACAGAGGTTGGGATTTAGAGGGTGTGAAAATCAGCCAGGAAAGATGAAAGAAAAATAGGATAAGTTGGCTAGGAGAAATCGACACAAGCAATAGGTTTTCGGGATTTCGGCTTTTATGGCAATCGGCTATAAGGGCTTAGAAACGAATGGAATGGAAAGGCAGAATGGTAGGAAGGTTCGGCTAAGGAGAAAAGAAAGAAAAGAAGAGGAAAAGAGAATAGGAGAAGAGAGGAGAAAGAAAAAGAGAAAAGAATTGTCAAAACAAAAGTCAAATTTTCCTCCTTTACTAGCCGAATTTCCCCTATACTAGAAACCCTTGGCCGGCAAACTCTTGCTCCTCAAGAGTCTACCGTTCAGCCAATTCTGCACTCCCTAATCATGTCCTAAATCTTCTCCCTTATCCCCTCCTTACTCAATCTCCTGAGCAGCTTAAACTCTTCCTAACAGAGTTCCACTTGAGTTCCATTACATCCCTTTTCTGAACATAAAAATAATACTATAACTTGCATACCTTGTGACTTGAACCCTAGCTCCCCCTAATCAACCACACGCCATTTTTTTAGCCCCCTAGAGGCGTCACATGCCACTTTGCCACATGCTTTCTTGTGTCTTATTTTACCCATTAAATTTTAAAAGCCCAAATTACCAGAACCCCTTTTCCCTTTTGAATTAAAATTAGTTAAATCTACTGGTTCTTAACTTAGACTTGGGCCTTCTAGAGGCCCACTAACATACTTAGACCTACATCAAGCAGTCAAAACACAGAAATCCTAAAATTCGCCAAAACTCACAGTAATCCCGAAAATCCCAAAAATTGGGGTGTTACAAGTACCCAATGCAGTCTTGCTATATCAGACACATACAGTTTAACCAGCTTCTGCAAGGAGTAATCAGTACGAACTGGTATGAAATGGGCAGATTTGGTCAATCTATCCACGATGACCCATACTAAATTCTTCTTAGTAGGTGTTAAGGGTAGCCCACTAACGAAGTCCATAGTCACTCTTTCCCACTTCCGAAATAGAATCTTAACTGGTTGAAGCAACCTCGAAGGTAACTGGTGTTCAGCCTTAACCTGCTGGCAAGTTAGACATTTACCCTCGAAGTCGGTAACTTCACGCTTAAGACCTGACCACCAATATAACTCACGAAAGACTCAGTACATCTTATTCCCACCAGGGTGCATAGCATAAGGGCTACTATGCGTCTCTCATAGTATAGACTACCTCAAATCAGTATCCTTCGATAAGCAGATTCTCCTACGAAAATAGAGCACCCCTTCACTATTAAGTCCAAAATCCACGATATCCCCACTTTCATCTTGTCAGAAACGAAGACCCAGCGACTCATCTTCCAACTGTTTACCTTTAATCTGTTCAACCCATGTCGGTTTAACTTGAAGCTCGGCCAACAAGCTACCATCACCAAATAAACTGAGGCAAGCGAACATCGCCCATAGATCAGTCATTACTCTACGACTCAATGAGTTCGCCACCACATTGGCCTTTCCAGGATGCTATTCGGTCGTACAGTCATAATGTTTTAGCAGCTCAATCCATCTACGCTGCCTAAGATTTAGCTCCTTCTGAGTGAGGAGATATTTAAGGCTAAGATTTAGCTCCTTCTGAGTGAGGAGATATTTAAGGCTCTTATGATCAGTGTAAATGATACACTTCTCACCGTACAGGTAATGCCTCCAAATCTTCAGTGTGAATAGCACCGTAGCGAACTCCAAATCATGCATCGGATAATTTGCCTTATGAGTCTTAAGCTGACGGGACGCATATGCAACCACCTTACCCTTTTGCATCAACATACATCCCAACCCAACATGTGATGCATCGCTGTAGATAGTGAACTCTTTCCCAGACTCTAGCTGTATCAATACAGGGGCTTCAGTTAAAACCTTCTTGAGCTTTTCAAAGCTCTCTTGCTATGCATCAGTCCAGTTAAACGACACACCTTTACACAACAACTTAGTTAGAGGTATAGCAATAAATGAAAATCCCTCAACAAATCGTCAATAATACCCTGCCAGTCCCAGAAAACTGTGAATCTCAGAGACCATCTTAGGTGGCTTCCAATCCAGAACAACTTCAATTTTCTGAGGGTCAACCCTAATCCCTTCAGGAAACACCACATAGCCCAGAAATGCTACCTCTCATAACCAGAACTCACACTTATTAAACTTAGTGTACAGTTGTTTCTCCCTCAGAATCTGTAGAACAACTTGGAGATGTGTATCATATTCATTCTTAGTTCTTAAATACACCAGAATGTCATCAATAAAAACCACTACGAACTGATCCAAATAAGGCTGGAACACTCGGTTCATTAGATCCATAAAAGCCGCTGGTGCATTCGTCAGTCCAAGTGGCATCACTAGGAGCTCATAATGACCATAACAAGTCCTAAACGCTGTCTTGTATACATCAGTCTCTTTGACCCTCAGTTGATGGTACCCCAATCGGAGATCAATCTTGGAGAAAACTGAAGCTCCTCGAAACTGGTCGAACAAATCATCTATCCTCGGTAATGGTCAATTTATTCAATTACCGGTAATTGATGCACATATGCATGGATCCATCCTTCTTTTTCACAAACAAGACTGGTATTCCCCACAGAGACACACTAGGACGGATGAACCCACGATCTAACAACTCTTGAATCTGAGCTTTAAGCTCCACAAGCTCCTTTGGTTCCATTCTATAAGGGGCGATGGACATTAAGCTGTACTAGGCAGGTGCTCAATCCTAAACTCAACTTCACAATTTGAAGGTAACTTAGGTAGCTCATCAGGAAAGACGTCCGGAAAGTCTTTAACCATTTTGATATATTTAACAGAAGAACCCCAGAATCTGAAACACTAATATAGGCCAGGTACGCCTCGCAACCCTTACGAACCAACTTCTCCGCCCTCAGTACAGAGATCACATTTGACAAGTAGTTTCGACACTCCCCAATTATAACTACCTCGTCACCTTTTGTAGTTCTCAACTCCATCCATTTGGTAGCATAGTCCAAGCTCACCTGATGCTTTACCAACCAGTCCATTCCCAGAATTAAGTCAAATTTTCCAAAGGGAAGTTCCATCAAATCCACCAAAAAGATAACTCCTTGAACCTCCAAAGGTATATCTTTGAACATTTTATTTACCCTCACTAACTGCCCCAATGGGCTCAACACAGTAACCTCACTCGTAGTGCTCTCCACTAAGATACCCAGAGTCTCAGACACAGTACATGCTATATAGGAGTAAGTAGATCTATATCTGTAGGTGCAATATAAGGCACATTATAGATTAAGAATGTACCCGTAATAACATCCGGAGAATCTGTAGCATAAACCAGAGCTGGCTGCCTCGCCTCAGTATGACCAGTACCTCTACTCATGCTCTCTGTCCGCAGCCCAAACCATTACCACTCGCTCGACTATGCCCCTCGGTGGGCTGCTTTGAAACGACCTTGACAGCGTTTACACAGCAAGACCATACCGAGAGAGCTTACATTTGATCGGGCCTCCGTGGATAATCTTTAATACGATGCTCTAATGATCCGCATCTCAAACATGCCCAATCCTTTTCCAGCACTCGCCCTGATGGCGTCTCCCACAATTAGCGTAGGGTAGCGGTCCAATAGCAACAATAGGGGCCCCAACTCTGACTAGACCATCAACTCTGGCCTTTTTTTTAGGCCTTAGAAAGAAATTTGAGGGCTTCGAATGTGTTTGATGGCCCCAATAGTTTTGGCATGTTTTCAATGTGTTTGATCATGTTTTGAATAGGTTAAATGTAACACCTCAAACCCAGCTTGGATGTTATGGCTGAATCTGGTGATGTCACATTGAAGTGTATTTTGTAAAGTGAGATATCATTAAAAAACCCATTCTATATTTAACCTCTTTGTGATTTTAACGATGATTTTAGGATGTCTCGTTCATTTTCAAAATGTAAGCATTTTGGAAAAAGTTAGTCATACTAAGATGTCATTAAATTTTTGAAACTTTATTCCTTGCGGAAGCTCTTAAAACAGGTTACGTACTCATGGTATTTTTGAAAAGCTTTTATCCTTTTGAAAGCCCGCGTCTTACCCTAGTGCTAGCAGTTATAAATCAGATCAAATAAAAACCCAAATTAAAGTAAAAATCCATAAAGGCATTATTATAGTAAATATACCCAAATAAAATTACTTATAATTTAAAAACAAAAAATGAAAGTATGCGCGGTTGTGTGGCCACCTTTGAGTCCCTCGCAGTACCGATCTACCTATGGCTGGGGATTACCTGTACAGATAAAACAGATGGGTGAGTTATGAAAACTCAGTGTGTAATCCCATAGCACTTAAACAAATAGTGAGTATATCTGATGCGGGCCTAAGCCTAATCCGATGGCGTGATACGAAGAATGATTAGGGCCTTAGCCCATTCTGATGATCGATGATCGATTTAGGTCGAACCCACATCGATGATGATATAGTACAAATATGCAATCAAGAGATCCTACCCAACCAGCCTCTACACTCCATCTCTGTCCAACCCTGCACTCCATGTGGGGATATAATCAACCCACCCATCTCTACACTCCAAGTAGTACTGGTTACGGCACTAAACAGTATTTACTGCAGAGCTGCCAGTACAGTACACTTCCTCCAATCATATAAAAGCCCAACCCCATGCAACACATCATGCTTCATGTCATGATATAATATCATACATGTACTCAATACAGTTAAGATAGCATGCTAATTATAGTCATTTTACCATATAGGGGCAAAACAGTCATTTATCAAATAGGGGGTCTACGTAAACTTACTGACCCAGCAGTAGGTCAACAGTCATCTCGGGTGACCCATGCAACCGTAACAGTCAAATAGTAAAAATGGGCCCACGACCCATATTGCGGGCCCATGTGGACCCACACGCCCATGTGGCTTACACAGCCCATAATTGCTTTGGCCCTGTGTATTACACAGCTTGGCCCAATAATTTCCACAAGTCCATGTGGTTTACCCGTGTGGGGCCCACATACCCGTGGGGCCCACACGCCCCAGTTCGGCCTGAAATGGCTGAAGACGGCCTTGGCCCATGAAATCACTCATGGCCGGCCTTAAGGATCAAATGCCCATTTTTCGTCACATGGGCCACTACACGAGCGAGCGCACTCCCATGTAGAGTTATCGTTTGCTTATTCCGACTTTTATCGATTTCCATAGTTTAGATAACATTTACACACCTAGTTTACGTAAATACGTAAAAAGCCCATGAGCACCAAAACCTATATTCAATCAAGACACTCTATTAATCATTTGACAATAGGTTTGAACAACCCTTCTTAACACTTATCTCAAAATATTAATTATTACTTGCCTTGAATGAACAAATGTGGCTTAGCCCACTTAAACCGCTGACAAAGATTGATTACAAGCTCCTTGGCGAATATTTTCAATACAACCGAATCCTATTAACCATTAACGCTCATACACATAGCCTAAAACAAATGCATACCCACTTACAAAAAACACAGAACCAAAGATAGGGAAATGAGGTAATCGGCCTGCACCTAAAAATGCAAGCCAACACACATGATATAACATAGGCAAAAATGGAACAATTACACCCCCTGCAGAAAACGACAACACAAGAAGATGTTAGGTGCAAGACTAATACGGCAAAGAGGGAGAGAAAGAGGACAACCGTGCACTCAAACCAAAATTCAAACTTACCAAAACGCAAAATCGACGAATAGGAATGACCACAGAAATGACAGAAAGCAATAAGGTAAAAGAAGAAGATGCAATCAGTCAAGGAGAAAATCGAATGGAAAAGAGGAGAAGAAAGAAAATCGGCGGCCAAGGGAATTGAACGGAAGAGCAAAACCAAAGACAAAGCAGAATCGAAAGGTATCTGAAATCCCAAAGCAAAAATTCGGCACAAAGTAAAAGGTCAAAAGAATGTTGTCAACGACCATAAAGGAAAGAAAATGCCTTACCCAAAGCCGAAATCCCCAAAGCAAGAGTACACATTCGTCCCTAACTGTAACAGCCCTAATTTGACCCTAGTCAGAAAGTGGTTTCGGGACCACAAAACTGAGTTTTTAAAAATAATTAACTGTTAAATTCTATGCCTCTTATATGTGTAAATGCATTTGTGAAAATCTCATGCTTTGATTTTGTTAATTGTATGTGAAAATTTTAAATAGGACTTAAGTGAGACATTTGTGAAATGTGATGGGTAATTTTTAAGGTGATCTATTTATGCATGTTATTAAAAAGGTGGACTTGCATGTCAATTTTGCAAATTCTTTTAGATAGTGGCTGGCCATGTTATTGATCAAAACATATTATATTTATTTGATGTTAATATTTTAGATTAAAAAAAAGAAAAAGAAATAATGAATAAAGAAAAGTAAAATATTGATTAGTGGGAGGACAAACCAAAGTTACTCCATTTTACTCCTCATTGCCGTATCTAGAAGAAGGAAAGCTTTGAGAAATACAGCTATGGTTGTTAGCTAAATTAAGGTAAGTTCAATGATAATTCTTGGATTTTTAGCATATTTTGAGTTAGTTATTAAGTTCTTTACTTAACCCATGACCAAATTTGGAATTGTGTGGTGTCTTGAGCATTTGGCCATGGTAGAAAATGAAAGAGGTATATGGTTGTTTTCAAGTTTAATGAATAATTTACAAATGGTTGATAATTGAGATAGTTTAAGGTATTTGTAAGTAGTTTAAATGAATGAACAATAATAATAAATCATCTTGTGTATTGGTGTAATTGCCGAATTTGAACTAGGAAATTGTTGAATAATGTTTGTATTTTAAATGATAGAATAGAGTGAATGCTTGGAATGTGATATGCATGAATTATAAGTTGGATTAAAGGCTGTTATATTGCCTTGTCATTTTTGAAAATGTGCTTTGTCAAAGAAATTGAGTGTTGATGTTTAAGTGATGTAGGTATAGGTATATTCGGCTTGTAATTTTATAAATGTGATATGAGTATTTTGCTTTGTAAATGAGTAATAAGTATGTTATGAATGGTTCTTATGTATATGCGTATATACAATGAAATATATTCTTTAAATGATTAGTATATGCATGTGAAATATTATTTCGATACATGAGTTTTGCATTTGAGTGAAAATGTACTAAGTTTAAATATGTCTTCTTGGCTTTGGAAGTGATTAATAATATGTTAGTGACTATATGAGTATTAGGTCAGAATGATGTTTAAGTACGAATGTATTTCGGTGGATGTGCTTATAGGTATAACTTAAGATATAATGGTATTTAGTCATTATAAATAACCATATTTGTAGAATTTATTAAATATATAATTGGTCTTAACATAGATATGCATATAACTATGAAGTTGTTAATGCCTAAGTAAGATGTTTGGTTGTGCATGACTAGAGAATATATATATATATGTATGTATATGGTGTTTGATAGTTAATCATTAAGTCATATGTACCTCAACCTTATAATATACACGTATTATATTAAATCGCCTATTTGATTAGAAATTGAATGAGTTCAATTATTTTAAATTAAGCTCAAGAGCAAAGAGGATCTAGATCTGATAAGGGAAAGGAGAAAGCAATCGAATAGCCTATTCGCCACTGTTCAAAAATATCCTAGGTAAGTCTTTGAGTAATGAAACTTAGCTTATGATTTGATAAAATCATGGTATATAAGCATAATAAATAAATTGTGACCTATTAGTTCTACTTGAATTACGTAGTGGGATAAATAATTTGTGCATATGACTTGTAGCCGAATGGTTGTAGAAATCATGTTGGATAGCGAAACGAAATCATGTTCTTTGTATGTGGCTATTGAGCCGAAAGTGGAATGGTTGATAAGCACGTTGTGCTTGCGTTCAAGTAATGTCAATGAAATGCTAATGTGTTATGATATATATATATATATGTGCATGATAATGGAGAATTATATCCGGGCTAAGTCCCGAAGGCATTCGTGCTAGTGTTATATCCGGGCTAAGTCCCGAAGGCATTCGTGCTAGTGTTATATCCGGGCTAAGTCCCGAAGGCATTCGTGCTGGTGTTATATCCGGGCTAAGTCCCGAAGGCATTCGTGCTGGTGTTATATTCGGGCTAAATCCCGAAGGCATTCGTGCTGGTGTTATATCCGGGCTAAGCCCCGAAGGCATTCATGCTGGTGTTATATCCGGGCTAAAGTCCCGTAGGCTTTGTGCTGGTATTATATCTGGGCTTAAAGTCCCGCATGCTTGTGGTGGTGATTAGATTTGGGTTTTAAACCTAGCAGACTTAATGCCAATGATTGGAGTAAGATTATGATTTCGAATGTTCGTAGTAAACTACCATTGAATATGTCAAATACATTAAGTTGGTCAGCTTTGTATTATATACTTTTATATGTTAGATTGATCGGAATTGAATCATGAATGCGAAATGAGAAGTATATGTGAAAATCTCATATGTGTATGTGTGTATTCGGTTATGGTGAAAGGTTATATGAGATTGATTTGGTGATATACATGTTAAATAAAATGAATGCAAGAATGGGTAATAAATCTGCTTGGGACAGCAGCAGTAACGTGATTTCGGAAAATCACCATAAATTGTGGGAGTTGATTTAGAAGCTGAATAAATTATGTCATGAAATCTTAATGAGTCTAGATTCTTATAAAAGAAACCTGTGAGCAAAAGAATTGCCAATAATGAGATATTTGAAGTGGCATGGAATAGGGCCAAAACGACTTCGAGGTCCCCTGTCCTGTTTTCAGAAAATCATTATAAATGGTACAAAAATGGTTATAAGATAAAATTTATATTATTAGACTCCTTAATGAGTCTAGTTTCAAATGAAATAAACGATAACATATTTCAAATTCTTTATAATGAGAAATTTGATTCGTAGTGAAGAGTGGTCAGAATAGTCAAACAGTGAAGCAGGGGAAACTTCAATAAAAATCTGGTATTGATTGGTCAAACCAAAAATTCTGAAAATTTGATGGATGGAAGATATATGAGTCTGTTTTCAGGGAAAATTAATGGCACTTGATTTGGAGTTTCTTAGCTCCAGTTATAAATAATTTAGTGACTGTTGCTTAGGAAGACAACTTGTAGTGAATTTGTGATTTTGTTGCAAATATGGTTAAAACTTGTTAATGAGATGCTTTTTGAGTTTTCATGATCTTATTTGTGATTTCAATATTTGGTTTTAATTGATTTCAGATTCAAGTGAGGTGAATTTGCTAAATATGCATTATGTTCATGGATACTTAGCCAAAATGGCAATTATCTAGGAATGATTTCTTGAAAATTTGAATAATCGATCTATAAGTAAATTAATTGTTTGCATTGCTTAAAACTTACTAAGCATTGAAGCTTACTCCATGTTCTCTTTTCCATTTCTTATAGGTTTATACTTTACCTCGAGTTGGAAGGGCCGGAGATATCATCACACTATCGAGTCTTTATGTGAGTTGAGAAGATTGTATATCATCATGGTTTAAGGCATGTATAGGATAGACTATAGGTAGAATGATATTTCAACTTTGTATACATTATAGCCATGCGAAGATGGCTTGCTCATTTTGTTTAGAGAAGCCTTATAATTGAACTAAAGTGGTGAAAGGTTTTAGTTATAACTTGATAGTAGTTAATTTGTTATTAGATATTCGGTTATGTTTTGATAGTGAGTCATTTTGGAAATTTATAAGAGCTCTTATGGAAAATCAATGAGACATGTTTGCATTGTTGATAATTTATGTCTGGTAAGTATCTTTGACCTTATAGAAGTTTTGTTCAGTCAAGTAATACTTCATAACCTTATTCCAGCAACGGATACGGGTTAGGAGTGTTACACTAACACTCCCACTCTATTCAAAATCTCATATTTTCCTCCTCAAATCCTTATAAACCGTCCACTCTTCCCTCAACCACCTAGTTCAAATTCCACTCAAGCTCTTCAGTGTTTCAGTCAAACAACAACACTCCCACGACACCAGCAGCAAAATAAAATACCCCAATACACCTACTAGCACTCGAACCTCAGACCACAGGTGACCACAACATGCCACTTATCCCCCAAGCCAGTAGGCCCTTTTTTGACATAAAATACCCACATTTATTTATAAGCCTACTGACTAGAGACAGGGTTTATTCATATTAAAAACAAAACTTTTGCACCAGCCAAGGCTTGAACCTAAGACTTCTCAAATACTTTCCAGGACATTTAACCACTGAACCAGATGCAGATTTGTGTCCTAACTTACAAATAATAAATATAAGGATTTTCGGGGCATTACATTAAACGAATGGTTTTTGAGTTTTTTAATGTCCAAGCTTGTAGGAAATGGTAAATTTGTTATTTAAGGTAGATTTTAGGTCCACACAGCCAGACACACGGGCGTGTGACTTGGCCATGTGAGACACACGGCTAGGAAATGGGTATGCAAGGCCATTTCGAAGGGTACACGGCCTGGCACACGGGCGCGTGGCTTGGCCATATGACTCAAGTCAGAGAGTTATACGGGTACAGACACAGGCTAGGACACGGCTGTGTGTCCCTACTTAGAATGCCCACACGGTCGTGTGAACCCTGCTGCTAAATTTTTTATAACTTTTTCCTAAACTTTTCAAATGTTACCGATTTAGTCTCAAATCATTTCTAAAGTGTTTTCAAACTCTCAAAGGCTTAATAAGGGACTCTATGCATGTTAATGATGAATCATTTTATGAATTTTGAAATGTTTGAAATGAATGATTAGATTACGATTACTTGGTAATACTCTGAAACCCTATTTTGGCAATGAATACGGGTTAGGGTTATTACATTTATCCCCTCTTGTTTCCATTCTCTCTCCCTTACCATGCTATACCGTCCCATGCACCTAGACATTGCTAAACTCATATTTGTTTTTCATTTCATTTTTCTCTCTTTTCCTCCTCATTCAAACACCATTCCTTTTACTTTTTGCCACCATACCACCACTGCTTGCCACCATATCATCACCAAATCACCACCACAACACCACAAAGACATCCCCCTCTCTTCAACACCCCCTCCACACTTCACGACCACTGCACTGTCGTCGCACCATCGCCATGCCGTTGCCGTAGCACTGTCGCACCACTACCACCTTTTGTCGCCATTTTTTCCAATTTCTATCTTCTCTTCAATTATTAAGTTATAATGGAACTACTTAACCTCCTCTCCTTTTCTTTCATAGATCGTTTAATAGTTTATAAATTCTGATGGTTTAACCACATTATCTTGTAGTATATCTGTAAATAAAAGCCATTATTTGTGAATTGGTTAGTTTTACATTTTAGTTTGCTATTCTGTTTAATTTATAACTCAATTTTTCTGTGATTATTTCAGGTGTTTATGAGTATTGACCAGATTATTGACTTACTCCCTGTAGACCTTGAGATAGAACATACCTTTCAACAGCGAAGAAGACAAGCAAATCAGAGAAGGACTGAAGGAATGAATTTCGAGAATATGAATCTAGGAAATGGAGCAAACCTTGCTCAAAATCCTATCCTTATTGTTGATGATAGGGATAGAGCCTTAAGATAATATGTTGTGCCAATGTTTAATGATCTTAATTCGAATATTAGGAGACCCAAAATCAAGGCACAACAATTCGAGCTAAAGTCAGTCATGTTCCAGATGCTTCAGATAGTGGGCCAATTCAATGGAATGCCTACTGAAGATCCTCATCTTCATTTAAGATTGTTTATGGAGGTGAGTGACTCTTTCAAATTAGCTGGAGCACTTGAAGATGCATTACGATTGAAGCTATTCCCGTACTCACTAAGGGACAGAGCTCGAGCC
Source organism: Gossypium anomalum (assembly GCA_025698475.1). Taxonomy (NCBI): domain Eukaryota; kingdom Viridiplantae; phylum Streptophyta; class Magnoliopsida; order Malvales; family Malvaceae; genus Gossypium; species Gossypium anomalum. The sequence goes on from CM046963.1 coordinate 52,323,081, forward strand.
TGTTGAACTCATTGCCACCAAACTCAATTTCCACATGGCAAGAGTTAGCAAAAAGATTTCTTATGAAGTATTTCCCACCTAGCAAGAATGCTAAGTTGAGGAACGAGATCACTGCCTTCCAAAAAATGGATGATGAATCCCTGTATGAGGCATGAGAAGGGTACAAAGAGTTATTACGAAAGTGCCCTCATTATGGAATCTCACATTGCATCTAACTTGAGACATTTTATAATGGTCTCAACGCTCACACAAGGATGGTAGTAGACGCTTCTGCTAATGGTGCTCTCCTTTCTAAGTTTTATAATGAGGTTTACGAAATCATCGAGAGGATTGCCAATAAAAATTATCAATGGCCAACCAATCGAGCTGCACAGGAAGACGAGTCGCTAGAATACATAAAGTGGACGCACTCACTTCACTCGCATCTCAGGTATCTTCAATATCCTTAATGCTTAAGAATCTTACCACTAATGGGTCAACAATTTTGCAGCCCAACCACCTCACCAATTTGAGAGTGTTTATTATGAGGAAGGACATTTGTTCGAAGAATGTCTATCAAACCCCGAATTCAAATATTACATGGGTAACCAGAACCAAAATCGAGGAAGGTAAGGACTGCAATCCAGCTTTTATAACCTATCATGGCGAAACCATTGGAATTTTTCCTAGAGTAACCAAGGGGCTGGAACCAGTAACAACTACGCCCAACCTAGACCGACTCATCCGCCTAGTTTTTCCTAACAAGTTCAGAAACTAGTTCAAGTTGAACCATCTAATAGCTTGGAGAATCTGCTAAAGGCATACATGGAGAAGAATGATGCCTTGATCTAAAGCCAAGAAGCTATATTAAAAAATATGGAAAACCAAACAGGCTAGCTTGCAACTGAACTTAGGAATCGACCACAAGTGCTTTACCCAGTGATACAGAGAATTCAAGAATTTCGGGAAAGGAATATTGCAAACTGTTAACATTGAGGAGCGGAAAGATAGTAGAGCCCAACACTATTGAAGCTGAAAAGGAGCCAGCTGACACTTAAGACTCAGAGGAAGTTCAACCAAGTGTTGAAATCCTAGTTTCACCAGAACCAGAATCTGTAAAAACTGACAAAGTAACCTCAAAACCACCTAATTCTGATCAACTAACAACTGTGTTAGATGTAGAATTGCCACCAAAGATAAATCAAACAGTACCAGTTCCAGTAATGAACCCTTCACCACCCTACCCTCAAAGGCTTTAGCAGCTGAAACAGGAAATTCAATTCAAGAAGTTCCTTGATGTACTCAAGAAACTACATATCAACATCCCGTTAGTAGAGGCACTTGAACAAATGCTGAACTATATCAAGTTTATGAAAGCTATCCTGTCCAAGAAGTGAAGACTTAGAGAATTTAAGACTGTAGCTCTGGCGAAGGAATGCAGCGCATATCTTCAAGACAAACTACCTCCAAAGCTAAAGGATCCTGGATGTTTTACCATACCTTGCAACATTGGAGCAACAAATTGTGGTAAGGCACTATGTGACTTGGGTGCAAGTATAAACTTGATGCCTATGTCAATATTTAGAAAGTTGGGGATAGGTGGAGTTAGACCTACTACGATTACACTTCAATTAGGACATTGATCCTTAGTACATCCAGAAGGAAAAATTGAGGATGTATTGGTACGTGTAGATAAATTCATCTTTCCTGCTGAATTTGTGATTCTAGATTTTTAAGCAGACAAAGAAGTACCAATTATCCTAGGGAGACCGTCCTTAACAACCGGAAGGACCCTTATTGATGTGCAGAAGGGCGAGCTTATGATGCGTGTTCAGGATGATCAGGTAACATTTAATGTTTTTAAGTCTATGTGATTTCCTAATTGTTTTGTAGTATCCGACTTATAGAATTTAATAGTGGAAAAGAAACTCAACTCTGTTGAGGATCCACTGGAAAGAATTTTTACATCGGACCCTCCAAATGATGAAGATGGGGATAAGTACTTAGCTTTGTTAGAGGCTAATCAAAGGGGATTAAATTCGCAATCCCATTTTGAATCTTTGGAGTTAGAGAAGAGGGAGTATGCCTAACCAAAAGCGTCAATCGAGGAACCACCTAAATTAGAACTTAAGGTATTACCTTCACATTTAAAATACGTTTATTTAGGTAATACTTCTACTCTGCCTATGATTGTTTCAACAGAATTGACTATTGAGCAAGAAGAGAAACTTATCTTAGTCTTGAAATAATTCAAGAAGGCTATTGGATGGACCATAGTCGATATTCGCGGCATTAGTCCATCTGTATGCATGTACAAGATTATCCTAGAAGATGGCGAAAAAGGGACGATTGATGGACAACAAAAACTGAACCCCATCATGAAAGTCGTGGTGAAAAAGAGATTATCAAGTGGTTAGCTGTGGGTATCATTTATCCCATCTCAGATAGTTCATGGGTAAGTCTGGTCCAGTACGTGCCAAAGAAGGGAGGTATCATAGTCGTAGAGAACAACAAGTTGATACCAACTAGAACAGTTACGGGATGGAGGATTTGCATTGATTATCGGAAGCTGAACAAGGCGACTAGGAAAGATCACTTTCCTTTGCCGTTCTTGGACTAGATGCTGGATAGACTCGCGAGGTGAGACTATTACTATTTTCTCGATGGATACTCAGGGTATACTCATATTATAGTAGCACTGGAAGATCAACACAAGGCAATGTTCACCTGCCCGTACAATACATTTACATCTAGACGCATGCCATTTGGTTTATGTAATGCACCTGCTACATTTCAAAGATGTATGATGTCTATTTTTACTGACATGGTTGAGAAGTATTTGGAAGTTTTTATGGATGACTTTTCAGTATTCGGAGATACTTACGATGATTGCCTAACCAATCTAGCTAAGGTACTAAGACGATGATAAGAAAAGAACCTTGTACTTAACTGAGAGAAGTGCCATTTCATGGTACGAGAAGGAATTGTTCTAGGGCATAGGATAATGAGACATGGAATTGAAGTAGACAAAACAAAGGTAGATGTTATAGAGAAACTCCTACCTCCGACATCTGTAAAGGGTGTTAGGAGCATTTTGGGCCACGCCGATTTCTATCGAAGATTCATCAAGGACTTCTCCAAAATTGCAAAGCCTTTGTGCAAATTATTGGAGAAGGACGCGACATTCAAATTTGATGAAGAGTGCTTGAGGCTTTCAAAGATTTGAAGAGTTGGTTAGTTACAGCACCCATAATAGTCACACCAGACTGGGATTTGCCATCCAAAATTGATGTGTGACGCAAGTGACTTCGCGATAGGAGCTGTTATGGGCCAGCGAAGGAACAAAGCTTTTCATCCCATCTACTACGCAAAGTCGGACTCTGACAGAAGCTCAACTGAATTATACGGTAATAGAGAAAGAGTTACTTGCTATTGTGTTTTTTTTTGACAAGTTTCAATTTTATCTTGTAGGTATAAAGTAACTGTCTATACGAACCACTCGGTAATTAAGTACTTACTTGCCAAGAAAGATGCTAAGCCGAGACTGATTCGGTGGGTGCTTCTACTTCAAGAGTTTGATCTAGAAATTCAAGATCAAAAGGGAGTAGAAAACCAAGGAGCAGACCACTTGTCCAGATTGGAGCCGTAAGAAGGGAATTCTCCTATTATACCAATTCAGGAAATGTTTCCAGATGAACACATACTGAAGGTAAGTCATGTCCATAATACCCCTTGGTTTGCTGATATTGCTAACTATTTAGCTTGTGGTTTGATGCCAATTGATAAGACTTATCAACAAAGGAGAAAATTTCTTCACGATGTGAAGTACTATTTCTGGGAAGAGTCGTATTTGTTTAAAAAGTGTGTAGATCATATGATTAGGAGATGCATGGCAGAAGATGAAGTACAAAAGATTTTATACCATTATCACTCAGCTCTGAGTGGGGGACACTTCGGAGGTACTCGTACGGTGGCCAAAGTATTGCAAGTCGGATTCTTTTGGCCAACACTATTCAAGGATGCATATGCGTACGTAAAGTGCTGTGACCGATGTCAAAGGGTCGGAAATGTCACCAACAGAAATGAGATGCCTCGAGCAAACATCATTAAGGTAGAATTGTTCGATGTATGGGGTATTGACTTTCTTGGTCCTTTCCCTCCGTCTTTTGGTCACAAGTATATATTGGTAGCAGTAGACTATGTGTCCAAGTGGGTCGAGGCTGAAGCTTATCATATAAACGATGCGAAGGTTGCAATGAAGTTCTTGAAGAAACACGTGTTCACAAGGTTTGGAACCCCAAAAGCTATCATTAGTGATGAAGGGTCCCAGTTTGTGAACAAGTGGTTAAAATGGTTATTAGACAAGCACGGAGTGAAACACAAGGTTGCAACAGCTTACCATCCGTAGACGAATGGGCAAGCTGAATTGGCAAATAAGGAGATCAAAGGCATATTTGAGAAGGTAGTTTGCCCGCACTGACGAGATTGGTCCAAAAGGCTGGATGATGCTTTGTGGGCTTACAGAACATCATACGAGACACCTTTGGGGATGTCACCTTATAGGTTGGTCTTTGGGAAAGCATGTCATCTACCCTTGGAGTTAGAGTACAAAGCTTATTGGGCTCTTCAATAGCTTAATTTGGATCCTAAGTTCACGAAAGAGAAACGGATGTTCCAACTTAATGAGTTAGAAGAGTTCTGAATGTTTTCATATGAAAATGCCAAATTACTTAAAGAAAGACTCAAGAAATAGCATGACAAACACATTCGAGTTTAAGAATTTGAAGCAGGTCAGCAAGTCTTGTCGTTCAATTCCAGATTAAGGTTCTTCCCAGGTAAGTTAAAATCACGTTGGTCCGGTCCATTTACGATTCATCAAGTCTATCCATATGGAGTTGTTGAACTCCAAGGTAAGGGAGGTAATTTCCGAGTTAATGCTCAGCGCTTGAAACATTATTGGGGAGATAAAATTGAACGGGATAAAATCTCGTTCATTTTATTGGATACTTAATTTCTCGTTTTTATTTTTGAATAAATGATTTAGGGTATATTTTCGGGTTTAGTATGTTTAAATAAATTTTGTCTAGGAGATTGGAACTTAAGTGGGACCACTTGTGACCCCTTCAATCTTTCCTGGGAATTTATTTTGACATAATTTCCTAAGAAATTATTCCCTAAATGGGAAAATAATTTTTTAGTTTTTCAAATAAAAAGGTCAATTTTGATCCACGTTTTAATTTGCAACTCAATTTTAAAATTTCATTAAGTCTAGGGACTTAATTGAATTATTTCTAAAATTTGATCGCTCTTTTTGTAAATAATAAAAACTAGGTACTTCTCCTTGTAAATATTTTCAAAAAGCATCTAGAATAAATATTTTTAATATTATTTATTAATTTCATAAACCTTAATATATAATTATATTTATTATAATTTATATATTAATTTTTATCAACTTAGCATAGAATTAGGATTAATCGTATTTTAATTATATTTTATGGTTATCTTAATAAATTAATGGCAATTGATAATTTCATATATATATTTAACTATTAATTGTTGTTAAACTTTGAGTAGAATTAAAACTTAGGATTTTTTTTCATTAAAATTTTCTAAGAATTCTATTACAAATCTTATTTTTCCATCTATAACTACCATCAACCAATTCTATGCTTGAAAGCTGGAATTCTTGCATATGTAAGGAAGACAAGGTATAGCCAAGGCACAATCATAGATTGGGACCTCTACAGAGTCGCTGGAGACTCAGTTCTACAACAACAAGTTGAAGGAAGTGAGGAACCTGAGGACCCTGATGAAGAAGAAGATCCCACGATGCAATCATTTGAAGTCCCTAATAAGGTAGAATCAGCGGAGCCAGAAGCTGAACTTGATGTTGAAACTTCAATATTTAGAGCTCAACCTAGCCCAAACCTTCGAGATGAGCTATCAATATTGATGGACTTAATGCAACATATGCAATGGCAGCAACAAGCCTACTGGAGATACTAAAAAAATAAGGGATGACTCGATGAGAAGTTCTTTTAAGAAAATATACAATGACCCATTTATTTTTGTGCCTGAGTTTGCAGCTTTCATATTTGAACCATGGAGTCCATTATCAAAGAAGGAGCGAAGCGATTCATTCAAAGGCAATAATGATGGACCAAAAGATGAGTCCAATTCGGAAGGATTTGCAAATAAATAAAAGGGAGGAATCTTGACTTTATTTTTGTTCTTAGATTATTTTTAGGATTAAGTTTAACTAGGAATTTTATTTTTGCATAATAAAACAATAGATGGAAATTATGAGTAAATATGAACAAGTCACAAAATATAAAGTGTGGCAATAGATGTATACATGTCTAGGATTGGATTCAGAGAGAGCTTGGTACTTAAGTAGTCAAATTGACTCACCTCCTCTTTTCTGGACTCCTACCGGTGTATAGTATTTATTCACTTTAAACAATAAGGACATTGTTCATTTTAAGTTGGGAGGACCGAAATTTCCACTCAGAATAAAATTTTTTTCTTTTAATTATGATTAGGATATATTTTGTTCAAAAATTTGAATTTTGTTAAGTATGCTAAACTTGAGTATGAATAAAATTCTATTATTTCAATAAATTACTATGTTAGCTTAGTAATGACATGAATGTATTTTTAATAAAGCATGCAAATTCGTACCATAAAATTTTTAGTTCTTTAGGAAAGTTAGGTATGCATGAAAGTTTAAATCTTTAGAATTGACTTAGTAGTTTCTTGAGGCGAAATCCTAGGGAGCATGGAACGTTGGAAATGATTTAGGCAACTATTGTTTGGACCGTTTAAGCCTTTGAAGCCCACCATGGTAAATTTTATCCTTTGAAACCCAACTTTGAGACTATATGGCCTAATTTTATTTCGACCCTTGCAATATTTAGCCATTACTTTTCGCTTAATGACTTAAAATTGTCCCAAACACTAGACTTAGTACTATTCAAAATGTTCTTCGAAAATAAGTTGGGGGAAGTTGAAAAGAATTATCAATTGCTCAAGAATTACAGTACACAAAGCAAGTGCTCGTGTTAGTTTAAAAAAAAAGAAGAGCACATATATTTGAAAGAGATGTACAAAAGAGCATATGAAAGTCAAGTTGGTGTATCGAAGGTGAAAATTTTGAAGGTTCGATTGACACTGAGTCTAGGGCTTTAAGCCAAAATTTATCCATCTTTTAACTACCCCTAGTCTAGCCATGTTACAACCTTGATAAAGACCTATTGATTGAAAGTCCTAATGCTACCTACATTAGTGGATAGAAATTGCTACGATCAACATATGAAGACATAAGTTAAGCTTAATGATTGCAGCTTAGTCTTGAATAAAGGAATAAAAATCAAATTGGTAAGGGTTAAGATGTCTTTGTTACAAAAGCATTTAGTCTAAAATTTGCTATCATAATAGTTGTTGAGATTAATTTGAACAATATGTATACTTAAGTAGCATAACTATCAAATTTCTTGTCTTTGAGCATAAGTATTTTAAATTCATAATTTTTGGAAAAATATTGTTCTGAAGGAGTTTTTCAAAGGTGTTTCCGAGAAATTATTTTAAAAATTTGTGCATTGCTCGGGACAAGCAATGAATTAAGTTTGGGGGTGTGGAAACACAGAAATTTGCGTATTTTTACATACCCTTTTTAACTTAAAATCATACCGTTTTGATTAAATTCTTGTTGAAAAATAATTAAATATTATAAAATAATTAAATTCTGTTAAAAATATTAACATGGTGAATTTTAGTTAATTCTATACTTAATTTTGATTAATTTTGACTATTTTCGGCAGATTCGCGAAAAGGGCGAAAATTGGCTCGACTGACACTGCTGAAAGCACAAAATCGAGAAGCAATTTGAAGTATCGAGGCACATTAATTTCCAGCCTAAAACGGTCCAGAAATGTGTATTAATTCATAATTTAATTAATTTTAATTTATTTCCCATTTAATTTGGGTTAAATAAATTATTTTTAATTAATTATGGAGAAAGGGTCCAGTTGAACCGCACTGGTCGAACCATATTGAGTGAACCGAACCAGCCACTAATTGGGCAGCCTAGAACCGTCCATATGCTGACCCAAATCAGCATTTTATCTGATTAAATATGCTTTCAAAAAGGCCCTTGAAAGACTTCCAAATTGCATTCAAACCCCACCTTTAATTGTCGCTTTGTAGATTTGCCCCAGGCTATTTTTAGCAAAGTTGAAAATCTCAACTTTTGCCAAGTAGATGGCTAGCCATAGGGGGTCTCTTTGGCTGCTAGAATTTTCTATTCTTAGCAGCCACAATTATCTATAAAAGCCACCTCTTGCTGATCATTCAAACCATCCCTCAATCCCACAACATTCTCTCATTCTCTCTTCTCCTCTCTCACTTTTCTCTCCATTTTTTCCATCCCATTTCTCTTTTTGTTCAAGTGCCGATTTCTTCTCTTGGGAAAGAGGATCTCGTTATCCATTTTGGATCAGCAATTAGGTGTTCATAAGCCACCTTGTTAGCCAAGGGCAACGAAGAACGAAGAACGTAGCAACTAGTTAAGCCACAGAGAAACATCGAATTTGCTTCTTGTTCCCTATCTCTTTAATTTTTGTTGTTGTTTTGACGAACATGTTTATGAATATTTATGCTATTTAAATGGTTATTTTAATCAATTTAGCTTAAATTAAGTTTTTTTTGGGTTGATTATATTCTACCTGCTTGAATTGTTAAAATGATGTTTATGCTGTTATAGACCTCGTTAAATTGCTTGGATAAGTGAAATCATGCCTATGTTATTCTTGCAATATAATTGTTAAATAACTAATGAATTAATTATTAAATCATATTGAAATTATAATTAATAGACACAATGTTTAATCAGTGCATGTTTATTCTTCTAAGGTAGCTGAAGTTTAAATTAGCATTGTATTCTGCGATACATATGCCTTGCATAACTTGCAAGATTTTTGTGATTAAACTGTTTCAAGGTAGAAATAACATGTTACCTCACTTAATCTTTTATATGCTTGTGAAGATTGATTAACTGCTTGGATTGACATTGAAAAATGTTCGAGATATTGATTAATTTAATAAGTATGTCTGAGCAGTAGTTAGCAAATTATCGAGTTGCTGTGAATTTATTCGTAGCAATATAAACATAAGTTTGATAGTTCTAAGTTAAAGAAATGTAACTAATCCAACACAAGTATGTTATCTTGATTAAATCTTATTTGAAATCATGCATTAGAACTCCTTTGTTTTATTTTAATTATTTACTTAGTTTTTAAATAGTCTCCGACCACCTTTTAAAACCAAATCATTTTTACCTCACCAAAGTGTTTTACAATTAATTTCATATATAATTCTTTTTACAGTCCTTGTGGGTATAATAACTCGACATTTACTTGTCACTTTATTACTTGTTGCGATCGTGTACACTTACACATTTTTCGTCGTTCCAAATGTGAGATCGAAAGATAAGTAGTTCTTTCCAACACGTTATTCTAGTAGACATATCGTAAGATCCTACCAGGGTATCGACTAGTATATTGATTAGAACCCTACATCAATAATTGATTAGGTAAAACAATTGGATCAAGAGTAAAAGGAACTTGCATAGTCATAACAAGGAACAAGAAAAATCGATACATGATCTTAGTAGTAGATTTAGGTTTAGTTAAATTTAATTAGTTTATTATTATCATCTTGCTTCTTGATTAACACTACTAATTTTTGAGTCGAGTAGATTATTAATTGGCTTAATAGCAATTTTTCCCAAATTGCATTCCCTTGGTTATGATCTATGGAATACTTACCAAGTGTTTCGTTGTAAACAAATTCTATTACAACTTGACTTGTATACTTGCGGACACCACCTCAAATCCATATCTTTAGTTGCAGTATTCACACTCTGGACGTTAGTACGTCTAAAGGTGGTCAAGTTATTGGCACTGTTGCTAGGGATTGCGACGGTGATAATTGTTATTGAAGTAATTACTTGTAAATAATATTAGTTGAAAGAAGAATGAGCTAGGTAGTGTACTGGTTTTTATATTCATTTATGTATCTTGTTGACTAGAAGATTTAATTATGGAAAATTTTGATGACAGGTGGTTGGTCAAACGGAACTACATAATGGAACTTCTTGGGACTTCTTGGGATGACAAATGGAACTACATAATAGGTTGGTCAAACGGAGCCGTGACAAACCAATAGAGCAATGATAACGAGTGTGAGGACAATAAATACTCATTTGAACCTCTTTATGAGTCATACGACAAAGATAGTGATATGCCTAAATACTCAGATGAGCCTTCTTGTGATTTGCATAAGATGCCTTTATGTGAAACTACTGAGCTGTCCAACTCCAAAAGATGATCAAACATGTTAGATATGGTGGAATGAATGAGGAAAATGCTACAAGAAATATCTAAGGCGCTACCTCCAAGGGAAGAGGTTGTGCATGATGTTCCCAGCCTTGATCCCAATGATCCCTGTATTATAGTTGATCACCTTGAATTAGTCAACAGTAGTCAACAAGAGTTTCAAACCGAAAATCATGTGTAACAGTTCGGTTTAGACCCTAGTCGGAATAGTGGTTTCGGGACCTCAAATCCAAGCTTGAAAAAATATTTTTATATTATTTTTTGTGTCCATGATGAATGAATTTGCATCTATGAAATTTCTGTGATTTAATTTGTCTGTTTTTGTGCTCGATTTTGCAAAAAGGACCTAATCGTGTAAAATGTAAAAGCTGTGTGCTAGATGTTAAAAGTGTCTATTTGACTTGTCTTATTAAAGTAGAGGTCCTTATGATGTTATTAGGCCATAACTAAGGTTAATGGACATTAATGACCATCCATTAAGTGATTTTTATATGGCTTAATAAAGGGTAAAATTGGTATTTGTTAATTAATTATAAGTTAAATAAAATAAAAGCCATTTATTCTTCCATTATCATCATCTAGTCGAGTTTGAAGAAAGAAAATAAAGCTTTCATAGCCATTTAGGGTTCGGCATTAATCTTGGAAGATTAAGGTATGAGTTTTCGTCTGTTTTTGATAATTTCTATGTTTCTGTGATCGTTGCTTCGTGTTCTTCAAAATCCATGTCTGAATTTCTATTTCTGTTGAAGATTTTGAAATGTGCCATTAATTATTGAATGAGATTTGTAATTTTTTTATATGGATTATGAAAGATATATGTGAGATTATCATGTTTTGTTCTTAAATTTTTGATGGAATAGAGCTATTTGGGCTAATTTGTGAAAATGAGGTTTTGAGGGACTAAATTGTGAATTAAATATGTTATTTGAGCTTGTATGAAAGCTATGTATATTTGGCCAAGCTATAGTCTTGGTGAATTTTGTATAATTGTGATTTTGTGAAAAATGTCCTAAATTGTCAAAGTGTGAAAATGTAAGGGCTAACATGCAAAGTGCCCTAAATATGTGTTCATGGATTACTTTGAATGAAATGAATGATTGAATGGTTGAATTTGAATTGTATTAGATCAAGAACAAAGAAAATCGGACTTAGATCGAGAGAAGTCCAAAATGGTTGAATAGTCGACTTGTTTCCGTCCGAAATCCGTACGAGGTAAGTCAAATTACAATTACGTGTTAAATTGACTAAATTCTGCGTATATAAACTGTAATCTATATTGGACGGCCTTGAGAGCCTGATGAATAAATCTTGAGTAAACTCTGATAATGTGCTAGTATCTGAAAAGCTCTGTATGTTTCTAAAAGAACGTTGGCATTGATCTGAGATATTGTGTAAGACCGTGTCTGGGACACAGGCCTTGATTTGAGATTTTGTGTAAGACCCTATCTGGGACAGAGGCATTGATACTAAATTACATGTAAGACCACATCTGGGACGTCAGCATTGTACCCGTCTATTAATATCTATATCGTTTCTGGACTGTCTGATGATAGAGTACGAGATATGGAAATGAATATATAGAATGTATAAATTATACAGGTATGTTTGTATCGTACTAGATTTCTGAATAAGAAAGACTCTATTTCTGTGAAATAATGAAATACTCTGCGAGATGGTTGTGAATTCTTGCTGTTGACTTTTAATTTATATACTTTAACAGCTAAGATAGTTGTATTTGGCTTACTAAGCTTTTTGTAGCTTATTCTGTGTGATTTCTGTCTGTTTTACAGTTATCGTAGCTACTGAAGGCTCGGGGATAGTCGAGGATTGTCACCATACTATCAAACTCATTTTGGTACTTTTGAAAGTGTAAATATTTCTAAGTATGGCATGTATAGGCTAGAATGTTTATGTATTTAAGCTTTGGTATGTATATATGTTATGCCATGAGAGTTGGCTAGCAAATGGTATGTTTGTGCTTTGTTTTGGTAAACAGTTTGTAATGCCAAATTGAGAAAATGGTAAATTTGAGCATGAGTTAGAAGATGCCATAAGTGAGTTATAAATGAGCATTTTGGCATGTTGTTATAATAAGATTCTTAATGTGTTTTGGTATGGATTTGAATAGGTTATTGAATGATAATGATGTAGTTATAATGAAGCATGTTTTGAGCATTATATTGGCTAAAAATTATGGCAAGAATGTTGTTTAATATTGCTTGTAGGAATGACCCAAAAAGGGGTGGCAAGTTGGCTTAAACCAAGCCTGCATTGTGTCACGCTGTCAGGGACCACGGGCATGCCTTGTGGCCTTATATGTTTAGCAGTAACCTCTATAGATCACATGGTTAAGACACATGGGCATGTCATATGGCCGTGGGCTTAAGTCAGTAGCCAGCTAAGTATCACACGGCCATGGCACCCGGCCATGTCTATTGGCCGTGTGTAAAAGTCAGTATATATACTCTGTTTTGGCACGGCTGGATCACATGGGTGTGTATGGTGTTCGTGTGTACCATACGGCCTGGTCACACGGGCGTGTGACCTCAACAGTAATGAAATTTTTTTTCTAAGTTTTGAAAATTTTGAATGTGTTTGGTTTAGTTCCGACCTTTTCTAAAGGTATGTCTTAGGTCTTTGAGACCTCCATAAGGAATGAATTGTTGACTTGCTTATGCATTAATATTATGTGATATCTATAATTCAGTATTGATCTGTAATGTTCTGTTTGTTTCGTAATGCCCTTACCTATTCTGGCGATGGTTACGAGATAGGGGTGTTACATCATAAGGGATAAATTGAATACGGTTGAAGAGGTCTCTGATCCAATTAACATAGAATCAAACATAACAGTAGATGTAGCCGTTGACATAAAAGTAGAAGTAACCACTAACATGGAGCTTAAACCGAGTCTAAATGAAAGTGTAGAAGAGCTAATACACTTTTTTGCCATAGCAAAGAAGGTACCATTCGAAGAGATCTTTGACTTCTACTCATTCTTATCTAACAAAGCAAGAAAGATCGAGTGGCCAAAACTTCAAATGCATAGAAGGGAGGAAGCTCGATGCAGTAATATCCAAGAAAATGATTTGAGGTTCGCTCAGATTTGGTACCAAATGACTTGTAATATGGATATTGTGTCAGTTGAAAATAAGGTAACATCATTGGAAGTGACCAAAGAGGCTGGTGCATATATATCGATATTGGAACAAACGTCGAATCAAAGTGTTGAGAACTAGCTGGAAGTTATTCCATGGTGGCGACACGGATTGTCCTGGTTTTTAAAGAACTTATATTTCCTGTTTTAAATTTTGTTTCATTTTTAATTTTTTTGTTTATTTTATTTTTTATAATCTTAGTTGCATTTAGTTTTCTCACAGTAGGTGTAGATACCATGGAGTAACAGAATCAAAAAAATAAAAGAAGCCAAAAACTAGGCTCGATGTCACAACATCCTAGACAGAACACACCTTGCAATGTTAAAGGCCAAGCTTATCTAAATATTTTTAGACGTTCTGTCATCCGTAATCAACACTTCTTATTTTTTTCTTTTTAATTTTATCTTATTTACATTAGATTTCTTTTGTAGGATTTTTTTCTTTTTAGGTACTCTTCCGTCCGCTTGAAGCACACAAATCCCAAAATTATCATAGCTATAAGAACTCGACCTACTTATGGAAATTTTCTTGTTTGCACTTTAATTATTTTAAACTAAGGGCAATGTATGCTCTGAAGTGTAGGGGGAAGAACATAGGATTAGTTTGTGTGTTTTTACTTTGTTTTAGTTAATTATTTATTTATTTTAAAAATAGAGAGAAATTATTATTATTGCATGATGCTTGGATTATATTAATTCAATGAATACTAGTTGAAGACAACAAAGCATGTAATGGTTCTTGTCAAGCATGAAATTTTTTATTGATATAAAATAATTTTATTATTTTTGAGGGATTTGAGGGAAATTGATTAGGTTACCTAGTTAAATTGCATAATAGATTAGAACTACCTAAGTAAGAATGTTTGATGATGCCATATGAGATATAAGTCTTATAGATAGTTGTAGAGACAGGAGTGCTTGAGTTGATTATTATTGATTCAGTTTAATTCAAAGCATGAAAGAAATTGTGTACGGCGGGATGCTTAGGGATGACCTAAAGCATTGTTTGAATAGCCAGTTCTCAAATGATCATATCTTAATGCTATGAATCCCTACTCTCCTTATTTGAGCCTAATAACTCCTTTTTGATGAACCAAAAAAATTGAAACCCAAAGGCCACACATAAAACTTGAACTTTTACCTATCTTTGGTCCTTTAATACATTAAGAAATATACGTCAGGCCATAGATATTGAGGTTTAGGTAGATACATTACAATGGTTTAAAAAATAGAAAATAAAGGAAGAAACAATTGATACAATGATTATAGGTCGAGCAAAAATGTGAAAAAGAAAACAACCTAGAAAAATTCAAAAGTAAAAACAAGTGGAAAAGGAATTGAATAAAAGCATTTTGATTGGGAAAAGAGTAAAAAGTCAAGTGACAAAACAAAAAGATAGAAAAGTGAGAAAAATCAGTCATCAGTACACCAAATCTCGTTAAGCCGACCATATTTGCTACTATTATATTGTACCTTCCTACATAGAGAGATAAGGTAGGTGAGAGAGGGAGAAAAAAGGCGATGAGCGAGGGAGAAAAAAGGTGGTGAGCTTGGATTGGACATTAAGGGGGAAGAAAGGGAACAATGTCATGTGCCTAACTATTTCTAATGTTTGAAACTATTTAAGCCATATTTTTCTTTGAACTCATACCGTCGTAAGCCTCAAAACGTTACAAGCCTAAAAGAAAAATGTGGCTTAAGCATTCTCTATGCGTAATCTTTCGGAATTTCTAACAATTTTATTTAATTTATGTTTTTGATTCGCATGATTGTGTTTCTTTCACATCTGTTTGATTTATGCCAATGGTGATATTGTTAAACATTTGGTCATGGGAATTATTTCTAATTTGTTAGTAATGTAACTCTATAAACTAATCCTAATCTACTTTAAAAATTTTCAAAGGCATCGAACTACCAAGATTAAGTTACATGTACGATAGGAATTATTATACACTTAATATTTGACAACCATGTTTATAGTACTAAGAAAATCCAAGAGACGCCTTATTATTGCATGTTATGTGTCTAGACTTCGTTTGCTTGAGGACAAGCAAAAATTTAAGTGAGGGGGAGTTTAGGTGTGAGGTTCTTATTTACATCCATCTTTACTAACTTTTGCTTTTTTAAAGAAAGAAATTAAGTCATTTTCGTATAAATTCCTTTTATCTTTTTCTAATATATTTGTTTTGGTTGCTTGAGGGCAAGCAACAAGTTTAGTGTGGGGGAGTGATCTGTCATGAATTACACTATTATTTACAAACTTTAGCTTGTTTAATAGTTAAATCAAATCATCTTAGTATATATTTAGGTTTTCACACTTAAAGTAATAATTTATTATTTAGTTTTTATTACATTTTATATATCTAAATAAGGTTACATGGTCTTGTAGGACAAGTATGGAGCTAAATATGCTTATTTGGGTAAAAACTGATGCTTATGTCATGACATCAAGACATTGATGTCTCAACATTAAAGACAGAAGCCAGAAACAAGTTCTGGAATGAAACTGCCCTTGTTGCCGCGACACGACCTTCCTCTGTCACGACATATCCCCTTTGGTTTGTTACAAGATTGTAGGTCAGTGTTGCAACCAAGCCCCTTCATAGCCCAAAAACTCTTACACGTTTTAATTACATTTTTAGGGAAATTAAGAGTATATGTCCTAGTCAAACTCTAAGGACTTCAAGAATATTTTAGGCACTTTAATATTCCGAGTTTAGCCTATATAAAGGCCATTGTAATCAGTTTAAACACAAATTTTTTAGCAAGATAGAAAATATACGTAGCGTTTTTATTTCATTCTTTGCTTTTACAGAGGGTATTTTTATGTTCTTGTAATCGGAAGATCCTATTCTGAAGTGAGACTTTTGCAAGTGGAGATTGTTTCGGAGCCACACTTTCATCGATAAATCTATGAGCATCTCTTTTCCTTTATTCTATTATTTTTATCTCTTTCTTTAACATTGTTTAATTGAATGTTTGTGTAAAGGTTAGAATCAATTTATGCTTTATACAAATCTCGCATGGTTCCAGTTGTTCAAATCTTATTAATTGATTGAAGGATAGAGTTTCTTAAGAGATCAGCTGTTTGGGAGGGGAAGAACTTAAACCCTAGGAAGTTATTTAGGTGGGAATTAACCTAAAATTGGTATGACCTATCCGTGAACACCTTAACCTCGAATCGGTTTGGACTGTGTGGTCTAAAGATAAGTTGTTATTTCTGACTCGTTATTCTAGTGGACATATCAGAAGTTTCTACTAGCCTATCGACTAGTGGATTGATTAGAACCCTACATCAATAATTAATTAGGTAAAACAAGTAATAGGAAAAGTCGATACATGATCCTGGGAGTTGATTTAGGTTTAGTTAAATTTATTTAGATTATTATTATCATCTTGCTTCTTGATTAACACTACTAATTTGTGACTCAAGTAGATTAGTAATTGGCTTAGTCACAGTTTTCCCCAAACTACAATCCCTTGGGTACAATCCATAGAATACTGACCAAGTGTTTCATTGTAAACAAACTATATTACAACCTAACCCATATACTTGAGGACATCGCCTCAAATCCATATCTTTAGTTGCAGTATTCACACTTTGGACGTTAGTACATCAGGAAGCGGTCAACCCGATGATGTATGTCGTGACACGGAAGTTAGAATGCTCCTTAAGTAGTTGGGAAGGTGTGTTGCGACATCCCGACTTTACGTTACAACATCGGTAGTAATCCATGAACTACTTGGCCTGATTTAATATCCTACACACTTAAACAATATGTTAGTATTCCTTTAGGCATAGATTAGCCTAGAAGGTCATAAAACACATAAAAATGTTCATTTTATTAACCAATTCCTAAAAATGGAAACTTCATAAAAATTATATTAATTTGCTATAACACAAGCTCGTTAAGTATAAAATTGGGCCTAATATGCTACAATGAATTGTGGCAGATCAGGTAGTGTACCCTAGTGTTTTTTAAGGTATGCCACCACCCATTTGTTCTACATAGAGTAGAACTGATTTTTTTCTACTAAATTATTATTATTTTATTAAACATTATTCAAACAAACTCTTATACTATTTTTCTATAAATAAGAAATATGGTCTAGACTATTTACACAGTATTTACATTATTGAGCATCTTTATTCTATCAAAACATAGTAAAAAATTATTTTTAGAATAAATACTATTTTCTGGGAAAATCTCATAGTTCTCGGTAATAGAGAAAATTAACTTTCCTATTGAAAGTTAAGAAAATGTTTTCATTCTATGCACTTGGCTTATTTTGTTTGAGCCCACAGTCAAAGCAATTCAGGGTTTAAGGATAGTGAAGAAGGTTGTTCAATAGAAAGCTGGGTCAACTTAGACTACCTCGTATAAAGCACAAGTATAATTTATGTTAAAGGCTTAAATTCATAAATATCATATGGCTCAGTTTTAAGGAAAAAAAATTAAACTTCCCCTGTGCCTAAAAACATTATTTTGTAAACAATTTTTTCCAACATCAAAGTCATCCTAGAACCCTCTAACCTGTAGGCTAATTCATGTTTCATGATAAAAAAATATTACCAAAGGCGACTCAGTTCCTAGATTTTAAAGCTTCCACAAAATTACTCAAAGTAGATGCAATCTTATCATCATTACACAAATGATCTTTAACTAGTTAAGAGAACACCAGATATTGTAGCCATTTTGAGAAAAACAAAATGGCTTATGAGTCGAGTCCTTTCTTCTCCCACCCATTTTAATAAGGATAGGCCTATGATCAGATTTAAGCTTGTAAAGATGATGAATACCATAACCAAGATATAGAACCTCCTAAGTAGTATTGCAAAAGGCATGGTTATGTTAGAAAAAGGAACCTCTATTCCAAGTAAATCTAGGTCTTATGATTCAAATATTCTTCAAACTATTATTGAACACAAAATTTTGGAAGAGTTGACAAATAGATTGATTCATTGAAGAACCACACTTTTTGATCCTCCAACCTCAAGTTATAATTAAAGTCACCAATGATAATTCAAGTATCCATAATATTTTTCGCCAATACTTGTAAATATCCTGTCTCAAGATTATCGAATAATGTGCAAGTGTACACAATTTTCAACAAGTAGTAAAGTAGTGAGTTACAGTATATGGGAAAAAGTTGTGAAATTAACTACTATTCAACTTGGTAAGTAAACAAGATTATGTGTTTAAGGAGTGAAATAATTAATTAAACTAAATTTAACTAAGTAGGTAAACAATTTAACTTATTAACACAAAATGTAAAGAAATTGACAAAAGTTTTAATCACAATGACACGAAGGGCTAGAATAATAACTTCCCTCTAACTTGTAATCATTAAAGGCAATGCTAAAAAATGTTACGATGAACTGTGGCAAATTGGTGATTTACTAATCCAGAATCAACAATTTGTAGGCTTTTCTCGAAGTCTACATTTAACCATTTTGTAACAGCTCGATTTTCAGTGGTATCAGAAATAGTGGTTTCGGGGCCACAAATCCGACGATTAAGTTTTTAAATATTATTATATAATATTTACGAGTCAATTATGGTACTAAAATAAATGTTGAATTGGTAATTTATGCTATTTGAGAGAACAATTAGGTTCAAGTGGTAAGACCGTAAAGTCAAGTGGTTTTAGAAAATGAGGTATCGGGACCTCGTTTCTATAAACCGAGCTGTAAATATTTTTATAAATATTGACGGAGTGTTATTTAGGTTGTATTAAAGTTTCGTTAAGAAATTTTAATGTTTAGATCATTAATTAAGCAAAAAGGTCTAAATCGTAATAGTTGAAAGAATAATCACTATTAGTTTAAAGGTGTTAATTTATTAAACAAAATATAATTGGATGGCCTTAATGGATAAATTACCCATTCTTAAGATGGTGGGATCGTTTAATCTTTAACGTCTTTTCATTTTATATGTTTTATATATTATTTTATTATTAAAATAGAGAAAAGGTTAAAAGTATGGAAAAAAAAGGTTATCTTCCTAATCTACTTTCTTTTACATTGAACGAAAGCCATTGTTAAAGACCTTGAAGCTTTGGCCATGTAACACCCCTAACCCGTATCCGTCACTGGAATAGGTTAAAAGACATTACCAGACTCGTAACTTATAACAGATCAACAAAATATCAAATATTATCTCATTTCCACAATTATCAGTCATTTATGTCCAATATAACTTAAACCGAGTATACAAGGTCTAATACATGCATCTAGGACTAAATTGATAACATAAAAAGTTTCAGAACTTATAAAAATTTTCAAATTTTCAAAGGTCACACGCTCGTGTGAACAGGCCGTGTGCCTTACACGGCTTTAGACACGCCCGTGTGTCTAAGCCGTGGCGAAACAGGGCATACATACTGACTTGTCCACACAGCCACAAGGCACGCCTGAGTGCCAGGCCATGTGAAAATTAGGAAGGATACTGACTTGGCCACATGGCTGACCACATGCCCGTGTGCCAACTCGTATGCCACACACGACCAATAGACACACCCACGTGTCTAGGCCATGTTAAAACTGGAGGGTATACTGCCTTTAATTTGTAGGGTACCCCAGCGAACACACGGCCATGTAACGTGACTGTGTGTCGCACATGGATGAGAGACACGCTCGTGTCTCGACCTGTATGGACAAAAATAGGCCATTTGAATAGCCAGTTTTCCACCCCAATTTGGGTCAACCTACAAGCAAAGAAGCAAGCATATTTACACAACCATTTCAGCCAAATCACAACCAAAACATATCGAAGCATTTCTTTCCATACATCATTTAATCTCATGGAAAAACTCACCAAAACTTACTAACATTTACCATTTCTTTTGACCAACTAAATACATACCATAATTGAACATTGTCATAACATATCATATACCATTATCAAGCTATACTTTCAAACATAAACTAGCCAAATCACATGGCTAAATATATATATACATCACAAAACAAAATCCCACAACTACTAGCCTATACATGCCATACTTTAATATATACATTTTCAAAGTACCAAAATGAGGTTCGATAGTGTGGTGAAGATCCTTTACGATCCCCGAGCTCACAGTAGCTTAAATATCTATAAAACAATGCAAACATACACAAAGTAAGCTTTCAGAAGCTTAGTAAGCTTGTACCAAAAACATCAATAGTATATAAAATATGAAATACCAACACATAAGTACTTATAAATTCTCAACTCATCCATCAAGTCCACGCCAACATCATCCATATATTTATACCAATTCAAGAAACTTTTTATGCATTTTACCATCTACCACATAGGTATTATACTTACCTGAACATTTCCGTATTCATTCGTTTTCATTCTCACCTCTTGTTCGGATATTTTAAGACTTTCTAAAGATCACCAATGCTTTAAACATTCACACACTTAGTGCTTTAAAGATTACCGAAGCTATAAGAATTTTGTACACTTAGTGCCATCTCAATTAACCGAAGCTATTTCGGTATCGCACACTTAGTGCCTCATATAATCGAAGCTAATTTAAATTGCACACTTAGTGCCAAATACCATTGGTTTATCACCGTATTCATCCAAACCAAATATATACACAATCTATGCATAATCAAAACATCAAAATATACTTATAACATCATGTTTTACATACAAACTTACCTCGTACTCGTAACTGCCGACTTGGACTGTTTACTCTACAATCTTCGACATCCCTCGGTCTAAGTCTGAATTCCTCTTTTCTTGAGCTATATGTATTCAAAATTAACCCTTTCATTCACTAAATCATTCAAACAAATCCATATACACACAATTAGGGAATTTTGCAAAATAGCCCTCACATTTTCACATTTTGACACTTTAGTCCCTAACTCACAAAATCGCAAAATACACAAAATTTGCTTGTACACAAGCTTAACCAAATTTTCCTAGTTCTCATACAAGTCCATACATTTCATTTATTTCACATTTTAGTCCCTCAAAATAACATTTTTACAATTTAGCCCAAATTACTCAATTTTATCAAAAATTCAAAGACAACATATGTTAACCCAACATCAAGCTTTCATATTTCAACATATAACATCACAAAGCTCATGAATTCATCCATGGCACATTTCCAAATCATCAAAAAAAAATTGAGGCATGGGTTCGATAATATACGAAGCAACGATTACAAAAACATAGAAATAATAAAAAAATGACCAAAACTCATACCTTAATTAAGCCTTGAACTAGCTGAAACCCTAATGTTATTTTTTATTTTTTTTATTTATGATTTTCGGCAAGATGAACACCAAAATAACATGTTTTCATGTTTTTGTTTTATTAATACTAACTTATTAACTAAATGACCATTCTGCCCTTTGTTATAAAATTATTCATTCACCTAACACATGCCCTTTTATGTTCATTCGAACTTCCATTGGTCAAATAACCACATAAGGACCTGACAATTATAAAGCCAAGTCAAATAGGCACTTTTAACATCTAGCACACATCTTTTACATTTTACGCGATTAGGTCCTTTTATCAAATTAGGCACACATACGATTAAATTTTCAGACGAAACTTTCACACATGCTAATTCACACATCATAAACATGGAAAATAATATTAAAACATTTATCTAACTCAAATTTTTGGTCCTAAAACCACTATTCTGACTAGAGTCAAAACCGGACTGTTACAGGCCAAGCTTCAATGTATGCATGTAAGTCCGTTTTGAATTCGTTTCTCATAATTTTTATATTTATGAGATTGTTGCAACTAGGTCCAGCCAGCTTATACCTTTGTTTTTGAAACTGTTAAAGATTTTGAAAGTTGCTATTAATTAATATTTATGATTTTAGATGTTAAATGATGAACTTGAAGTATTAGTTGTTATTTATAATTATTTTGTTAAGTAATTTTTAATGATTTAAATGTTTAGGGATTAAATTGCTAAAATAATAATAGTTCAAGGATTTGATGTGAAATTGCTGCAAATCTGGGCTTTAATGGAAGCTATTAACATGCGGATGGTATGAGTTTTCAACAAAATTGGTTTATTTGCATGATTAGGACATAGGGACTAAATTGAATAAAAATGAAAAGTTAAGGGTAATTTTGTAAAAATGTCAAAAAGGCCTAAATTGTATAAAATGAATTGCTTCTACTATCTTAATTAATAAATTGAATGAAATTTTTAATTTAGATCAAAAACGAGTGGAAAATTAAAAAGAAGAGAAAATTACTGAATAGCCCCTATATTTAGTCATTACTGCAATTTAGCCAAGTAAGTTCGTATGAACGTTTACTGTGTTATTGTTATTTAAATTGAATGTCATGCTAAGTTACTTTGAATGAAATTGGATCAATATATATAAATGTATTGGTGTTACTACGAATTAACGGTTATTGAGTCTTAGTTGAACCTTAGGAATTTGTAGGATACAAATGACATGTCATTAGGGATTTCATGTTTCGGGTGTTGGTCTTGAATGTTTTACCAATGGATGAGGTCCTGCATTTGTTATGGATACTCCGCAGCTCGTGTGAGCAGTATCATGTAGCTTACATTTTGACCTATAGCTTGTGTGAGCAGGCCCATTTCACAACTCATGTGAGCAACGATGTAAAGGAAATGTTACGATTATATGTTTAAGCACACTTCTGTGAGCTTCCTGAGTAGTTGATTATATTCTAAATGGTTCAACGGGCATGAAAAGAAAAGGAATGGTAAGTGTTCAAATAAACTATATCATGTATTTATGAAAAGAATGGAAAAGGTAAGCTTTCATTTGGCAATATGCATATGTTCATGGAAAGGTTGAATGGTTCAAATGAAATATGTTCACATGGAAATGGATCATCATATGTTTAATTCAAGTAAATTATGTATGTATGCACTAACTCGTGAGTTGATAAAGTTGTTTAGGCTTATGCTTAGCATTTGGAATGGAATGGAAAGTAAGTAAATGGAATGGTTCATAATCTTAAAAAAAGGTTGATGATGGTGTAACATATTTTACAAAATCCTATTATGTTATGAATGAAAAATATATGTGAGTTGATTGCTATATAGTTTTATAAATCTTATGGTATTGGTATAGGTTTATATTTATCATATAAAGTTCATTATTGAAATGAAATATTATGTTTAAATTTTATACGAGCTTACTAAGTATTTAGTGCTTACGTAATTATTTTTCCTTTACTTTATAGATTATCGGAAGCTCAATTGGTTGAAAGTTCATCAAAGATCTATCACACTATCTAGTAGACAATTTGGTAGTCGATAAGTATTTTGTTACGATTTATAATGGCATGTATAGGACGATTGTAATGGTATTATAGTGCATGTGTTAATAATGTTTTGGTATGTGTAAGCTTTGGAAAGCTATATTGGTTTGGTACACTTTGATACCTTACCAAGTTATGTGATGTTGATTACTTTAAAGTGCTTGTTGATATAATTCACTTGGCATGTTGATGATATTTATAAAACAGTTACTTGTGACATATTTTAGTTCATATTTGAACTAGGCTATTATGTTTGAAAATGGTTTGAAGGTGATTTGGTATGTATACGTCATGTAAGTTAACTATATTGGTACATTTGATGCCTTATTGACTTGTGTTATTGTGACTATATCATGTTGCATGTTTTGAATGGCTCAAACGACATGTTTTATAATGGAAGTGTTAATGGTCAATATTATGGCATATTTTTTAGAAGTTAAATTATGTTTGATGATGGAAATGTGAACAAATGTGCATGTGTAGGTAAGTTTTGATATTGCTTGTGAGGTGCCTTGAAATGTCATATTGGTTGATTGACTTAAGGTTATTGAATTGGTCATTATATGCATGTTTTGGTAAGGTTTTTATGTCTTGATTATGTGCACAAAATGCTTTTAGGTGTATGCATGGTTTGGTGTTGGAAATGACTTGATTTTGGCAAATTCATGACCACACAGGGTAAGACACAGACTCGTGACTTAGCCGTGTGTAACACATGACCTGGCGACACGGCGCTATAGGTTTTATTGCATGCAAGTCAGGCTATTACATGGCTTAGCACATGGCCTTGTACATAAGTGTGTGGGGCTATTTCAAGAGTTACATGGGTGATGAAACAGGCTGGGACACGACTATGTGTCCCTAGTTCGAAAGTTACACGGCCTGAGAGACGGGTTTGTGTCTCACCTGTGTGAGGCACGTGGCCTTGCTACACAGTTGTGTGACCTCTACAGTCAAAATTTTGCAACTTTTTCCTATACTTTTCAAATGTTTCCAATTTAGTCTCGAATTGTTTCTAATGTAGTTCTAGGGCCTCGAGGGCTCGATTTGGGGACTATATGTATGTGAATGGTTGATTCATGTTATGATTATAGCTATGTATGAAATGTATATTTAGTCTCTTTTGCAGATGTCTATGTCAATTTTAACTTCAAGGTTACATTTTTAGGCACCATTCCTAAGGGTATGCAAGGTAACAATATCACTCGATACTATTACAAATTCAATTATCAGAAAATAAAACATACACTATTCAAGTAGCATGTCCATTAAGAACCATATTTTCAGATTGATTAATTAATTCATTTACTTACCAAAATCGTTTATGCATTAGCCAACGTAATCATGATATTACTTGAATGAGTAAAACGAACAAATGCACAGAAAATCATTAGCAAAGTATTAATGATTTCAAGATAAAGATTCATAATCATTCTAGCATCAACAAAATTAAGTCATGCTAATTAAACTGAAATTAAATAAATAAGTTGCAATCATGTTTATCAACAAAGAAGTAAAGTAAGTAGAAAAAGGAAAGGGAAAATTGTAATGTTGATCCTGATGGTTCTCCGTGGCACTACTCATGATTCTCCTGCTCCTTTCTCCGCCTTTGTGTCACACTTAGCAATGCTTTCTCAAGCTCTTGCTGAATTCTTTCCAGCTCTCAAACTCGTGTGTTACTCTCTCAATTTTATGTTATTTTCCATTAAATCTTGCCCCTATTTATACTATTGAGCTCCCTTGATTTTCTCTCTATTTTTGGCGTTGTCTCCTTGATTTTGGGTGGTGGTTTCTTGATTTAATCCATGCTAGTTGGTGGTTGCATGATTCTCTCCATGTTGTTGAGATGGATGAAGACATGGTCCTCATAGACGTTTGGACTCTCTTGGATGGTTCGAGCTATCCAAGCTGGTTAGGTCTCTCCAGTATTGGGTTAAGAAGTGTTATGAAGCCCAATGAAATTGATTTGGGTAGTAACCCCTCAAACCTGACCTAATCGTTTTGACCAGATTTCGAGAGCTACATCAATTTCGTTGAAATGATTCAAGGGACAATATGTTTTTAAACATTTTTTTGAAAAAAATTATTTATATTTGACAAAAATTTGAGAAATGAAAATAATTAAAAAAACATGTTCAATTTAAGTAAGTTTTTCCGAATAGTTCATGTTGTTACTGTAACAGCCCGTTTTAGGGCCAAATCAGAATAGTAGTTTCGTGGCCACAAATACGAGGTATAAATATTTATTGTGATATGTTTTTAAGGTCTACAGTATGTTTGAATGTTTGTGTGAAAAATTCGTTAAGAAATTTTATCGATAAGGTGTCTAATTTGACTAATAGGACTAAATTGCAATAGGTGCAAATTGTTTGTTCTAGAAGCTAGAGGTGTCTATTTGCTATGAAATTTTAAATTGGAAGTCCTTAAATCATAATTAGACCATTTTACTTTAATTTGGAAAAAAATGGACATGGTAGAGTAAAATTGCAAAGTTTTAAGTGAAGGGCATTTTACTCATTTGTCAAATAAAGACAAAATTTACTAATTAAAACAACTCCATCTTCTTCAATTTCATCCCTTGGCTGAAATTTACAAGAGGAAGACATAGATAGCGTTTTTCAAGCTTCCAAGCTCGATTATAAGTCTGTTCTGGCCCCATTTTTAATGATTTTCATGTTTTTGAGATCCTTATAACCTAATCTAGTTATTTCAAGGACAAATTTGGAAGAAAGATGAAGTTAAAAATTTTACCCATGTTAGATATTTGTGTATTTTGATGTCTAATGGTAGAAAATGCATGTTTGGTGTTAGATAAACAACTTTTGCTAACTGATTTTTGGTAAAAATGTCAAAAAGGACTTATTTGTAAAAGTTATAAAATAAGTAGTAAAAGTGTGATTAAGTGGAAAAAATGGGCTGATATGAGTATGAAAATGGTTTGGCTAGGCTCGGGTTTTGAAGAAATTGAATACATTTCATTTTACGAGCTTAGGGACTAA
The DNA here is from genome assembly GCA_025698475.1 of Gossypium anomalum. NCBI lineage: Eukaryota > Viridiplantae > Streptophyta > Magnoliopsida > Malvales > Malvaceae > Gossypium > Gossypium anomalum. Next base: position 52,349,893 of record CM046963.1, read on the forward strand.
ATTTTTCCATAATATGATTTTTGGACCAAATTGGATAATGTGAGTATTAAATGAGTTAAATTTGTTATTATAGATCAAGAAAAATGAGGTTTGGACCTAGATCAGGGGAAAGATAAAGTGTTTGACGATTAATTCCAATTCTACTATTTTTGTACCGAGGTAGGTTCGTATGTAAATAGCGCATTATTTATGTTTATGTTTTAAATAATTTAATGTTGTATGAATTGTGATTGACTCCTTGGATGTATTCGACAAAGTTTTGACAAGCAAGAAATCTCGGTTGAACCTCAGGAATAGAATAGGATACGAGTGACATGTCACTAGGAATCCATGTCTATATGCGATTATGTAATCCGGGTGCTAGTCTCGTACATCCTACTAGTGGCTGGGTAGTCCGGCATGTGTTGTAGATACCAGATAGCTTGTGTAAGTAGCAATGTGTAGCTACGTCCTGACTGACAGCTTATGTGAGCAGGTCTGTGAATAGGTTGAAAACGAGCCCATATGTATTATGAGATATGAGGTAGCTTCGGCTACATATATGGCACTTATGTGCAAGATTTTTGAGTACCTGTTAATATTCTGAGTGTTCAAAAAGAATGTCTATAACACCCCAAACCTGGCCTAGATGTAATGGCCGAATCTGTGATGTCACATTGGAGTGAGTTTTGAAAAGCGTAGTTTTATTGGAATAGTCCATTTGTGTTAAAACCTCGTTTGTGATCTTTATAAGAAGCTCACTTATTTTATTCATTTATTAAATTACAGGTTTGTTTAGCAAAACATGTGTCATACAAAATCGTTAGTACACTTTAAAAACATTGTTCGTTGTGGAAGCTTCTAAAACAAGTTGCGTAGCATGGTAGCTAAAATCATTTACCTTTTGAAAACCCGAGTCCTACTGCTAGCAGATTTAAATAAATTTAAATAAATCTTCAAATAAATATAAAAACTTAAAGCAGCCTTATTACATAAAATTTACCCAAATAAAACTACTTTTACTAAAAAGTCAAATACGAAAACATAAACAGTGGTGTAGCCATCTTCGAGTCCCTCGTAGCACTAACCCGCCTAAGGATTACCTACGCAAATAAGTAGAAAAGTGAGTTTATGAAAACTCAGTGCGTAATTTGTATTTATCAAACGGTAAATCATGCAGTGTAAAACAGTCTAGGCCTAAGCCCTTATCAGTGGCAATATCAATGTGGGCCTAAGCCCATTATGGTAACAGTATTAGTGTGGCCTTAGCCCAACTTAGTACAGTATCAGAGTTGCATACAGAGATCCTATCCATTCATCCTCTACACTCCACTCCATCCAGCCCTACACTCCATGTGGGGATAAAATCGACCCACCCATCCCTACACTCCATAATATAGCACCTGTTGAGGCACTAACAAAGATTTGTCCGCAGAGTCGCCGAAGAATAGGCTTATAGCCTTTCAGTACACTTCCTCCAATATCATATATCCCACCCCATGCAATGCAATATAATATAAATGTACATACAATAAAAATGGCATGCTCAAACATTCATACATCACATAGGGGTATATCCGTCATTTACCTCATAGGGGTATAACAGTCATATCATAGATTAGGGTCTAAGTATACTTATCGACCCAAAAGTAGGTCCACAGTCGTCTCGACAACTCATGCAACCTTAACAGTAAAACAGCGAAAATGGGCCTAAGCCCATAATACGGCCAATGTGGGCCCATACGCTCGTGTGGCCCAATAAACCCAAATAATGGCCTTGGCCGTGCAAACTACACAGTCGGCCCAGTAATCTCCATACATCCATGTGGTTCGCTAGATCTTGGGCCCATACGGCCCATTTCGGTCCAACATGGCCGAATACGACCTAAACCCATGAGATCGCTCATGGTGGCCTCTTCTGTCTAACGCACGTGTTTATGCATTTGGTTCACCACACGAGCTAACGTACGCTCGTATAGCATCTATAGACAAGTCTTCGGGCTTTTGCCAATAATCAGCTATTACGGTGTGATTACACACCTGATTGCGAAAATGCACTTGCTGACCCACGAGTCCAAAACCTATCACAATCAAAACTTTGGTTAGACACTTATACAACAAACTGCAAAGAACCCTAGCTAACACTTGCTCACAAATTTACCTTCCACTTTGATCACCTAAAAATCGTTGCAAACAATTGGTTCCAATCCTTAGAGACTACCTGCATCCCAAAAACCACTTGTAAAACTATTACCATACCCATAATCCATTAAACCAAGTGTATAGTATCTTACCAAAAGCGCAGACTAAGGGCGAGGGATAGCAGTATTCGGCCAACACCCTAAAGCACCCCTTAGTTCCGAGGCAAGAGATGAAATAATCTCGCTCCCTAGCCAAAAATGTCAGAAAGAAAATTTATTTAACAAAGGTTATTTAAGCCCAAACGAAAGAGGAACGAAGAGAAATAAAGTGATAGAATAGAGAGGGAGAGCCTTGTGCTTGACCCCTAACCAATTGATTAAAGAACCACTTTAAAAACTAAACAGAAAAGGGGTAGAGGGAGAGATGCAGGGTAATTCAGCTTCAAGAGAATAAGTATACGGCTAGCAATGAAGATAATGGTGTCGGCTCAGAACCAAAAGAAGGAGAGTTAGCAAAAAATCGGCAAGGGCTAAGGAGGTAGAAGAAAAGGAAATATTCGGCTAATGACCCACGGAGAAAAAAAAAGTTGATAACTGATTGAGGGGGAGAGAGTGATGGTTCGGCAAAGGTGAAGAAAATTAAGGGAAGAAGAGTGAGGGAGAAGAGAGAGTCACCACTAACTGAAAGAGCAAAAAAAAAAGTATAAAGAAGAAGTAGAGGGAAAAAATGAATATTGAAACAAAATCACACACTTTCGGCACTAGGAGCATGACCGAATGATTAGGTATCCCAACTCAAATCGAAAGGTTGTGAAGCATCCCATTTCGGCACTACCACTCCACTCTTCCCAAATCCCTTATTTTTATCCTTCAATTCCTCCCCATATCATTCAACCAATAACTCCCTTATCCAATCCCACTATTCTCTCATCAAATTCGGCTATTCACTCCCCACTCAACCACTCCATCATCAGAGTTTCGATCAATCCTAACTTCCTACCTTGCACGAGCAGCAAAATAGAAATTTTTTGCACATAGGAGGGCTCAAACTCAAGACCCTTAAGCATCCCAACATGCCACCTACCACTTGGCTAGCAGGCTTTTATGACACAACCTTCCCATATTTATTTAAGAAACTCACTAACAGGAGACAGGGTTTATTCATGCCAAAATCCAAAATTTTACACAAACCAAGCCTTGAACTCAGGACCTCTCCCATACTCCTCTAGACACTCAGCCACTGAAGCAAGCATACATTTATGCAACACAACATAAAAAAATAAATACCTAAATTTTTAGGGCATTACAACTCTACCCCCTTAAGAAAATTTCGGCCTTGAAATTTACCTGGTCAAAACAGATGGGAATATTGTTGCGCATCGCCCCCCGGGTTCCCATGTGGCTTCCTTAGAACTGTGATTATGCCAAAGCACCTTAACCAATGGAACAGACTTCTGCCTCAGAACTTTCACATCAGGATCCAAAATCAGAACTGGCTCCTCCTCAAAAGTCAGATCCAGCTTCACCTCTACTTCTTCAGTCGAGACGATGTGCGCAGGATCAGAGAGACATCCCCTCAACAAAGAGACGTGAAACACGTCATGAATCCAGTTCAACTCTAGGGGTAAGTCAAGCTGATAGGCAATTGGTCGTACTCGTTTCAGTATACGGTAAGGCCCAATGAATCTAGGGCTTAATTTGCCCTTCCGACCAAACCTCATTATCTTTTTCTATGGCGAGACCTTAAGAAACACCAAGTCCCCCTCAGAATACTCAATCTCCTTACACTTCAGATCTGCATATGACTTTTTCCTGTTGGATGCCGCCTTCAGTCGATCCCAAATCAACCTCACTTTATCCTCGGTATCAGAAAGCAACTCAGGACCCAAAATACGCCGCTCACCCAACTTAGTCCAACAAGAAGGAGTATGACACATACGACCATATAATGTCTCGTAAGATGCCATCTATATGCTAGATTGGTAGCTATTGTTGTATGCAAACTCTGCCAACGATAAGTAATCCTCCCAACTGCCCCGGAAGTCAATCACACAACTCTTTAACATGTCCTCGAGTATCTGAATCACCCTCTCTGACTGACCGTCTGTCTGAGGATGGAATGCAGTACTGAAGTCCAATCTTGTACCCAATGCTTCATTCAAATTCTTCCAGAACTGAGACGTGAAACGAGGATCTTTATCAGATATTATAGAAACCAGTACCCTATGCAGTCGCACTATCTTAGATACATATAGCTTAGCTAACTTCTGTAGCGAGTAATCAGTACGGACAGGTATGAAATGGGCAGATTTAGTCAATCGATCTACGATGACCCATACCGAATCCCTTTTAGTAGGCGTTAAGGGTAGCCCACTAACAAAGTCCATAGTCATTCTCTCCCACTTCCAAAGCAGAATCTTAACTGACTGAAGTAACCCTGAAGGTAACTGGTGCTTAGCCTTAACCTGCTGACAAGTAAGGCATTTACCCACAAAGTCGGTAACTTCATGCTTAAAACCTGGCCACCAATACAACTCACGAACGTCTCGGTACATCTTATTCCTGCCTGGATGCATAACATGAGGACTACTATGCGCTTCTTGCAATATAAACTGTCTCAGGTCAGCATCCTTCGGTACACACACTCTCCCACGGAAACAGAGTACCCCTTTGCTATTTAGCCCAAAATATGAAGTTTCCCCATTCTCTATCTATCAGAAATGAGAACCTATGACTCATCCTCCAACTGCTTACCTTTAATCTATTCAATCCACCTCGGTTTAACTTGAAGTTCAGCTAGTAGATGACTATCGTCGAATAAGCTGAGACGAGCAAACATCGCCCTCAGATCAGTCATAGCCCTACGGCTCAGTGCATCGACTACCACATTAGCCTTACTAGGATGGTATTCAATCGAACAGTCATAATCCTTAAGCAGCTCAATCCACCTACGCTGCTTAAGGTTTAGCTCCTTCTGAGTGAGGAGATACTTGAGGCTCTTGTGGTCCGTGTAAATGATACACTTCTCACCGTATAGGTGATGCCTCCAAATCTTTAGTGCGAATACCAACGCAGCCAACTCCAAGTCATGTGTCGGGTACTTCGCTTCATGTGCCTTAAACTGACGAGACGCATACGCCACTACCTTACCCTCTTGCATCAACACACATCCTAAACCAACATGTGATGCATCGCTGTAGACAGTGAATTCCTTCCCAGATTCTGGTTGTATTAAGACAGGGGCTTCAGCCAGAACTTTCTTAAGTTTCTCAAAACTTTCCTACTACTTATCAGTCCAGTTAAATAGTGCCTCTTTACGCAATAACTTAGTCAGTGGTGCAGCAATCAATGAAAACCCCTCAACAAACTGTCTATAATACCCTGCCAAACCCAGAAAACTTCAAATCTCAGATACCGACTTAGGTTGCTTCTAATCCAGAACCACTTCAATCTTTTGAGGATCAACCCTAATCCCCTCAGCAGACACCACATGACTGAGAAAAGTTACCTCTCGAAGCCAGAATTCACACTTGCTGAATTTAGCATTTAATTGTTTCTCCCTCAAAATCTGTAGGACAACCTAGATATGTGCATCATGTTGATCCTCAATCCTCGAATACACCATAATTTCATCTATAAACACGACTACGAACAAATCCACATAGGGCTAGAACACTCAGTTTATCAGATCCATAAAAGTCACTAGTGCATTTGTCAATTCAAACGGCATTACTAGGAACTCGTAATGACCGTAACGAGTCCTAAATGCTGTCTTGTAGACATCAGTCTCCTTGACCCCTAGTTGATGATACCTTGATCAGAGATCAATCTTAGAGAAGACCGAAGCTCCTCGAAACTGGTCAAATAGATCGTCAATCCTCAGTAGGGGGTACTTATTCTTAATAGTCAATTTGTTCAGTTGCCAATAGTCGATGCACATACGCATAGTTCCATCCTTCTTCTTTACAAACAAAACCAGTGCTCCCCACGGAGACACACTAGGGCGGATTAACCCTTGATTTAGTAACCTTAAGTTCTACAAGCTCCTTCGGTGCCATTCTATAAGGGGTGATAGACACCGGAGCAGTACCAGGCAAGAGCTTTATCCCATACTCAACTTCACAATTAAGAGGCAACCTCGGTAGCTCTTCGGAAAAGACATCTGAAAAATCCTTAACTGTTCTGATATCTCTAACAGCCGAAACCTCAGAACCAGAAGCACTGATGTAGGCTAGATACGCCTCGCAACCTTTACGAACCAACTTCTTAGCTCTAAGTGTAGAAATCACATTTGAGAGATAATTCTGACGCTCCCCAATCACCACTACCTCATCAGACTCTGCAGTTTTCAGTACTACCCGTTTAGCAGCACAATCCAAATTCACCTGATGCTTAACTAGCCAATCTATACCCAGTATCAAGTCAAATTCTCCAAAAAGGAGTTCCATTAAATTTGCCAAGAAGATCCTTCCTTGAACCTCCAAAGGTACCTTAAATAGTTTATTCACTCTCACTTACTGCCCTAATGGACACTCGTAGTGTTTTCAAACATCACACCCAAAGTCTCAGATACAATGCATGCTATATAAGAGTACGTAGACCCAACATCAATCAATGCAGTGTAAGGTACATGATGAATAAAGAACGTACCCATAATAACATCTGGGGCATCTCCGTCCTCTCAGTGATGTGTAGCATAAACTAGTGTTGGCTACCTCACCTTAGTATGATCAGTACCCCTGCCCGGTGCTCCACGACCACGGCCTATACCATTTCCACCACTGGCCTGACCACGGCCTCTCGATGGCTGCTGAAAACCTCTTTGCGGTTGAACAGTACCCATATCAGTAGCTTGCATCTGATCGGGCCTCTATGGACAATCTCTGATATAGTGCTCTATAGATCCACACCTCAGACATGCCCCTAACCTCTTCCAGCACTCGTCCTGATTGCGTTTTCTACAATCAGCATAAGGCTGAAGTCCAATAGAAGCAGCAGGGGTCCTAACTCTACTAGCGCATCAAATCTGGCCTTCTTCTTAGGCCCCATAGCTGAACCTAAAGGCTCCCAAACCCTCTTGTTCTTTTTGTTATCCTTCTCACGATTCCAGCACTCAGCGCGCTTTACATCCTCGGCGATCTTTGCCTTTTTTACTAATGCAACAAAATCTCACTCCTTCTGTGGAGCTATCAGAACTCACAGATTATCTCTGAGACCGTCCTTGAAATGAACACAGTGCTCATATTCAGTTGCCGCTATCCCATGTGCGTAGCGGCTAAGTCATAGAAACTCAGACTCATATTAAGCTACCGACTTATCCCTCTGAGTCAGATTCAAAAACTCTCTCCTTCGGGCATCTACACAACTAGCGCCCACATATTTCCCTTGGAACACATTCTTGAAAAATTCCCAAGTCAACCGTTCGGGCTGAGTACCCTCTTTCACTGTAAGCCACCACTGATAGGCTTCATCTCGCAATAACGACACTACACCTTTTAGTTTCTGCTCTAGGGTGCAGTTGAGATCATCCATGATCCTTTCTGTGGCCTTAATCCAATATTCAACCACATTAGGGGCAACTCCAGTGATTCCCTTAAAGATCTCAGCCCCATTAGACTTGAGTCATTCTGTTATCGACCCATGGCCCACAGTACCAGTATTGGGCCCAACGACCCTTTTTAGAATTCGCAGCATAGCTTGGGATAGTGCGTCATCCCTAGCTACCCAATCGTGTGACCCAGCTCTAGTCATAAGTGACACCGGTGCATCTCTTTCCTCAACGTTAGGCATATGGCCCGATGCCGAAGACCCAACCCGAGCACCTCCACGGCCTTCGCCGCGGCATCTTATACCCCTTCCATGAGTACGTTTGGTGCTCATTATCGATTTGTGTATTATCTGTGTTAACAGTTTAATGCATCAATTTTACAGTTCCTGTGTTTATTAACGGATGTTTTATGAAAATAGTATCAAAAATTCAAATTTTTTGTTTTGGCAGTTCGCAGTCTTACTACAGTTTTAGGTTACCCTAACAAAAGTCTCAGTACAGTCTATTATCTATAGCAATCCCAGTATTTCAATTAAATCAAACAATAGTTTTTAGACAACTTACAGGATCGACACCGGAGACTCAGTAGACCACACATTCAGAAGCATCATTTCAAAAAATTCTTTTCTACTATTTGAAACAGTTCTTTTGAAAATATACGTCTTAAGAAAAACCCAAATCCATAGCCGAGTTTTGCAACCTAGCTTTGATACCACTAAACGTAACACCCCAAACCCGGTCTAGACGTAATGGTCGAATCTGTGATGTCACATTAGAGTGAGTTTTGAAAAGTGTAGTTCTATTGGAAAAGTCTATTTGTGTTAAAACCTCGTTTGTGATCTTTATAAGAAGCTTACTTATTTTATTCATTTATTAAATTATAGGTTTGTTTAGCAAAACATGTGTCATACAAAATCATTATTACACTTTAAAAACATTGTTCATTGTGGAAGCTTTTAAAACAAGTTGCGTAGGATGGTAGCTAAAATCATTTACCTTTTGAAACCCCGAGTCCTATTGCTAGCAAATTTAAATCAATTTAAATAAATCCCCAAATAAATATAAAAACTTAAAGTGACCTTATTACATCAAATTTACCCAAATAAAACTACTTTTACTAAAAAGTCAAATACGAAAACATAAACAGTTGTGTTGCCATCTCCGAGTCCCTCGCAGCATCGACCCATCTAAGGATTACCTACGCAGATAAGTAGAAGAGTGGGTTTATGAAAACCCAGTGTACAATCCCTATTTATCAAATAGTAAATCATGCAGTGTAAAACAGTCTGGGCCTAAGCCCCTATCAGTGGAAATATCAGTGTGGGCCTAAGCCCATTAAGGTAAAAGTATTAGTGTGGCTTTAGCCAAACTCAGTACAGTATCGGAGATGCATACAGAGACCCTACCCATCCATCCTCTACACTCCACTCCGTCCAGCCCTACACTCCATGTGGGGATAAAATCGACCCACCTATCCCTACACTCCAGAATATAGCACCGGTTGCGGCACAAACAGTATTTGCAGCAGAGCTGCCAGTAATAGGCTTATAGCCTTTCAGTACACTTCCTCCAATATCATATATCCCACCCCATGCAATGCAAAATAATATAAATGTATATACAATAAAAATGGCATGCTCAAACATTCATACATCACATAGGGGTATATCTGTCATTTACCTCATAAGGGTATAACAGCCATATCATAGATTAGGATCTAGGTATACTTACCCACCCAATAGTACGTCCACAGTTGTCTCGGCGACCCGTGCAACCTTAACAGTAAAATAGTGAAAATGGGCCCAAGCGTATAATACGGCCTATGTGGGCCCACACGCTCGTGTGGCCCAACAAACCCAAATAATGGCCTTGGCCATGCAAACTGTATAGACGGCCCAGTAATCTCTACACATTTGTGTGCTTCGTCTTTGCGGGGCCCACGAGCTCGTAGGCCCACACGGCGTATTTCGGCCCAATATGGCCCAATACGGCCTAAACCCATGAGATCGCTCATGGTGGCCTCTTCTATCTAATGCACGTGTTTATGCATTCAGTTCACCACACGAGCAAACGTACGCTCGTATAGCATCTATAAACAAGTCTTCCGGCTTTTACCGATAATCAGCTATTATGGTGTGATTACACACGTGATTGCGAAAATGTGCTTGCTGACCCACGAGTCCAAAACCTATCACAATCAGAACTTCGATTATACACTTATCCAACAAACTGCAAAGAACCCTAGCTAACACTTGCTCACAAATTTACCTTCCACTTTGATCACCTAAGAATCGTTTCAAACAATCGCTTCCAATCCTTAGAGACTACCTGCATCCCAAAAACCACATGTAAAACTATTACCATACCCACAATCCATTAAACCAGGTGTATAGTATCTTCCCAAAAGTGCAGACTAAGGGTGAGGGATCGCAGTATTTGGCCAACATCTTAAAGCACCCATGAATTCCGAGGCAAGAGATGAAACAATCTTGCTCCCTAGCTGAAAATGTCAGAAAGAAGAGTTATAAAAAAATGGTTATTTAAGCCCAAACAAAAGAGGAACGAAGAGAAATAAAGTGATAGAATAGAGATGGGGAACCTTGTACTTGACCACTAACCGATTAATTAAAGAACCACTTCAAAAATCAAACACAAAAGAGGTAGAGGGAGAGATGTAGGGTGATTCAGCTTCAAGAGAAGAAGTATACGGCTAGCAATGAAGATAATGGTGTCGCTCAGAACCAAAAGAAGGACAGTTAGCAAAGAATCGGCAAGGGCTAAGGAGGTAGAAGAAAAGGAAATATTCGGCTAATGACCCAAAGAGAAAATAAAAGTTGATAACCGATTGAGGGGGAGAGAATGATGGTTCGGCAAAGGTGAAGAAAATTAAGGAAAGAAGAGTGAGGGAGAAGAGAGAGTCGACCAATAACCAAAAGTGCAGAACCAAGTATTAAGAAGAAGTAGAGGGAAAAAATGACAATCGAAACAAGATCACACACTTTCGGCACTAGGAGCATGACCTAACGATTAGGTATCCCAACTCAAACCGAAAGGTTGTAAAGCAACCCATTTTGGCATTACCACTCCACTCTTCGCAAATCCCTTATTTTTCTCCTCCAATTCCTCCCCATATCATTCAACCGAGAACTCCCTCATCTAATCCCACTATTCTCTCCTCAAATTTGGCTATTCACTCCCCACTCAACCACACCATCATCAAAGTTTCGATCAATCCCAACATCTTACCTTGCACGAGCAACAAAATAGAACTCTTTTGGGCATAGGAGGGCTCGAACTCAAGACCCTCAAGCATTCCAACATGCCACCTACCACATGGCTAGCAAGCTTTTTATGACACAACCTTCCCACAATTATTTAAGAAACTCACTAATAGAAGATGGGGTTTATTCAAGCCAAAATCCAAAATTTTGCATAAACCAAGCCTTGAACTCAGGACCTCTCCCACACTCTTCAAGACACTCAGTGTAACACCCCAAACCCGGCCTGGAAGTTTGGCTCGAATCTGGCGTGTCACATTGAAGTGTTTTTCAAAAACCATGTTTCCATTAAAAACCCTTCTTAATAATTAAAACTTATACCCTTTTTAAACCTTGTTAGAAAACCTCAGCTGAATAACATTCTTAACAACTTTGTAAAAATCTTGGCAGTTGCGGAAGCTTAATTTAAAAACAATTACGGATACGTGATGTTTTGAAAATAGTAGTTGCTTTGGAAAATAGTGTTCTAATACTAGCAACTATAAGAACAATAAATAAAATTCCAAATTAGAAATCCAAAAAAATAAAACGGCTTTACTACAACCCACATAAAATAATTTAAAAGCAATAATCAAAACTGTAACATAAACAGTGTGTGTGGCTCCCTCCGAGCCCCTCGCAGCTCCGATCTGTCAAAGGCTGGAAATTACTTGAAAGGTTACTAAACGGGGTGAGTTTACGAAAACTCAGTGTGTAATCCCCTACTTTATAAAAGGAACAGTCAGTCATATAAAAGAATTAAAAGTCTGGCCCAGCCCTACTTACAGTTTTAGTGCCCCAGCCCTACTTACAGTTTCAGTATAAATTGGGCCTTAGCCCATTATAACAGACAGTACCAGATCGGCCTTAGCCCTATACAGAATTCAGAATGAAGCCCATAGGCCCACAATTGATACAGAACAGATATTTCATGTATGCAAAAACCCAACCCATATCCATCCGTATACACCCCCGTACCAACCTTACACCATGTGGGGAGACAACTCGACCCACCCATCTGCTGCACACCATAGAATTTGTAGCATGGCTGCCAGAACAGATATTGTGACAGAGTCACCAGATACAGATATTGTGGCAGAGCCACCAGAACAGATAATTTTGGCATAGCCACTAGAACGCTTCCTCCATCAATATAACCCGTAACCCATGCAACAGATATACATGTAATGGCATACAACATACAAAATCAGAATATCATGCCCATATTTGAATCAAACTATCACAGTCAAGTCATTCATATCACCAACATATATCTACAATTCAAATCCGTCAACCACACAGTCCAAATCAGTTACTTGCCCACAAGGGCAAAACGGTCATTTAACACCCTAGGGGCAAAATGGTAATTTTACCCTACAAGGGTATCTGAGTAATTCTACCCTACAGGGGTATTTCAGTATTTCTACCTTATAAGGGTATTTCGATAATTCTACCCTACAAAGGTATTTCAATAGTTTGTAAATCGAGGGTAAAACGATAATTCTTTAAATCGGGGGTACTTTGGCAATTTTTCAAGTCAAGGGTATTTCAGTAATTTTGTAAACTAAAGTATTCTAAACAGGGATAACAATACGAATGGGCCTAAAGCCCTTTCTAGGCCCAAATGGGCCCACACGCTCGTGTGGCCCTTTTAGCCTAAATCTAGCCACATATATGAGTTTCACCTAACCTAGTACAATATTTACTACACAATCAAACAACTTATCCAATTGGGCCCGTAGGCCCATTGGGCCCACATGGCCCCTTTCGGCCTATCCGGCCCGAAGTAGCCATCCTACAGCCAGAGTAGTGAGAAATACACACCTGATAGGAGACTGGAGTTAATACGAGCTCCTAGCACTCTTAGCTGACGCCCAACCCAAACGAGCACGCCATAAAGCGAAAGGGATCAGCCAAGAAAGGTAACTTTACTCTCCTCATGGTTCTCTCTATTTAAAGCCAGCTTCGCATCCACTCTTATGTTAGCTTCCCGATGTGGGATCCCTCCATCATCAAAGTTTAAATTCAACACCAACTCTTGCCGCCCCCTGTTAGCAAAATAAATGCTCTTTGATTTCCATGAGTTTCAAACCTTGGACCTCCTTGCCAACTCTATGATGCCACCTTCCTGCCTCTTATGTAGCACTACTTTGCCACTAGACCACAAGGCTTTTTGTAGCACAATTTCTCTAACAATATTCTTAAGGCCTACCTACTACACCCAGGGTTTGATTCACCTTATACCAAAATTTTTTCTAGAGTCCAGGTTTGAACCCAAGACTTCTCCAATACTTCTCAGCACACTTAACCACTAAAACAAGCCTTCATTAATGAAATTTACATGCACAACAAAATATTACAAGCTGCCTTCAACCGCTTTCATGCTCAAGGCCCAAAACTTCTAGGCCCAAATTCTGCGTGTTACAACTCTACCTCCCTTAAAGAAATTTCGTCCCCAAAATTTCCATCTAACAGGGTAGTCGTGTAACATCTACCCCACTACGCTACCACTGCGCATTCTGATCTTACTATCACTATCACACTTTAACTAAAACTTGAAACATCTCATACATACAACACTTATTCACTGAAGTAGACACATATTTATCACACATTTATACAATTCCTGTATCCAAACATCACATCCACATAAAATAAATATCAAATTTAAATTTAGACCAGTATCTACGGAATCTACAGTATTTTAATTTCTAAACAGACAAAAGTATTCAGAAGACATACGGATTCGGTGCCAGAGACTCGGTGCACCATACTTTTTAAGAGAAATACTTCAAATAGACCACGTGGTTAAAAATAATTTTTTGAAATTCAACCTTTGAAAACCCAATCCACAGCCGAGTTATTGCAACTTGGCTCTGATACCACTAAATGTAACATCCTAAACCTGACCTGGAAGTTTGGCTTGAATCTGGCGTGACATTAAAGTGTTTTTCGAAAACCATGTTTCCATTAAAAACCCTTCTTAATAATTAAAAACTTATACCCTTTTTAAACCTTGTTAGAAAGCCTCAGCTGAATAACATTCTTAACAACTTTGTAAAAATCTTGGCAGTTGCAGAAGCTTAATTTAAAAATAATTGCGGATACGTGATGTTTTGAAAACAGTAGTTTCTTTGGAAAACCGTGTTCTAATACTAGCAATTATAAGAACAATAAATAAAATTCCAAATTAGAAATCCAAAAAATTACAACGGCTTTACTACAAACCACATAAAATAATTTAAAAGCAATAATCAAAACTGTAACAAAAACAGTGTGTGTGGCTCCCTCCGAGCCCCTCGTAGCTCTGATCCGTCAAAGGCTGAAAATTACCTGAAAGGTTACTAAACTGGGTGAGTTTACAAAAACTCAGTGTGTAATCCCCTACTTTATAAAAGGAATAGTCAGTCATATAAAAGAATTAAAAGTTTGGCCCTAGCCCTACTTACAGTTTCAGTATCAATTGGGCCTTAGCCCATTATAACAGACAGTACCAGATCGGCCTTAGCCCTATACAGAATTCAGAATGAAGCCCATAGGCCCACAACAGATACAGAATAGATATTTCATGTATACAAAAACCCAACCCATATCCATCCGTATACACCCCCTATCAACCTTACACCATGTGGGGAGACAACTCGACCCACCCATCCGTTACACACCATAAAATTTGCAGCATGACTGCCAGAACAGATATTGTGACAGAGTCACCAGATACAGATATTGTGGCAGAGCCACCAGAACAGATATTTGTGGCATAGCCACCAGAACAGATATTTGTGGCATAGCCACCAGAACGCTTCCTCCATCAATATAACCCGTAACCCATGCAACAGATATACATGTCATGGCATTCAACATACAGAATCAGAATATCATGCCCATATTTGAATCAAACAATCACAGTCAAGTCATTCATATCACCAACATATATCCGCAATTCAAATCCGTCAACCACACAGTCCAAGTCAGTCACTTACCCACAAGGGCAAAACAGTCATTTAACACCCTAGGGGCAAAATGGTAATTTTACCCCGTAAGGGTATCTCGGTAATTCTACCCTACAGGGGTATTTCGGTATTTCTACCCTACAAGGGTATTTCGATAATTCTACCCTACAAAGGTATTTCAATAGTTTGTAAATCGAGGGTAAAACGGTAATTCTGTAAATCAGAGGTACTTTGGTAATTTTACAAGTTGAGGGTATTTCAATAAATTCGTAAACTAAAGTATTCTAAACAGGGATAACAATACGAATGGGCCTAAAGCCCTTTCTCAGCCCAAATGGGCCTACACGCTCGTATGGCCCTTTTAGCCCAAATCTAGCAACAGATATGAGATTCACTAGCCTAGTCCAATATTTACTACACAATCAAACAACTTATCCAATTGGGCCCATAGGCCCATTGGGTCCACATGGCCCCTTTCGGCCCATTGCAGCTTGAAGTAGCCATCCTACAGCCAGAGTAGTGAGAAATACACACCTGATAGGAGACTAGAGTTAATCCGCGCTCTGAGCACTCTTAGCCGATGCCCAACCCAAACGAGCACGCCATAAAGCGAAAGGGATCAGCCAAGAAAGGTACCTTTACTCTCCTTATGGTTCTCTCTATTTAAAGCCAGCTTCGCATCAACTCTTATGTTAGCTTCCCGATGTGGGATCCCTCCATCATCAGAGTTTAAGTTCAACACCAACTTTTTCCCCCCCGTTAGCAAAATAAATGCTCTGTGATTTCTATGAGTTTCGAACCCTGGACCTCCTTACCATCTCTATGACGCCACCTTCCTGCCTCTTATGTGGCACTACTTTGCCACTAGACCACAAGGCTTTTTGTGGCACAATTTCTCCAACAATATTCTTAAGGCCTACCTACTACAGCCAGGGTTTGATTCACCTTAAACCAAAATTTTTGCTAGAGTCCAGGTTTGAACCCAGGACTTCTCTAACACTTCTCAGCATACTTAACCACTAAAACAAGCCTTCATTAACGAAATTTACATGCACAACAAAATATTACAAGCTGCCTTCAACCACTCTCATGCTCAAGGCCCAAAACTTCTAGGCCCAAATTCAGGGTGTTACACTCAGCCACTGAAGCAAGCATACATTTATGTAACACAACGTACAAAAATAAATACCTAAATATTTTGGACGTTACAACTCTACCCCTTAAAGAAAATTTTGGCATCGAAATTTACCTGGTCAAAACAGATAGGGGTATTGTTGTACATCACCCCCTCGGGTTCCCACGTGGCTTTCTAAGAACTGTGATTACGCCAAAGCACCTTAACCAGTGGAACAAACTTCTGCCTCAAAACTTTCACATCACGATCCAAAATTAGAACTGGCTTCTCCTCAAAAGTAAGACCCGGCCTAACCTCTACTTCTTCAGTCGAGACGATGTGTGCATGATCAGAGTGATATCTCCTCAACATAGAGACGTGAGACACGTTATGAATTCGGTCCAACTCTGGGGATAACTGAAGCTGATAGGCAATCGGTCCTACCCATTTCAGTATATGGTAAGGCCCAATGATCCTAGGTCTTAATTTGCCCTTCTGACCAAACCTCAGTATCTTCTTCCATGGCGAGACCTTAAGAAACACCAAGTCCCTCAAAAAATACTCAATCTCCTTATGCTTCAGATCCACATATGACTTCTGCCTATCAAACGCAAACTTTAGTCGATCTCGGATCAACTTCACTTTATTCTTGGTATCAGAAATCAACTCAGGACCCAAAACACGCTGCTCACCCAACTTAGTCCAACAAGGAGTACGACACCTACGATAATATAATACCTCGTAAGGTACCATATAATAATCTGTTGATGTCTTGGTTATGGATGTTGGTCGTATGTATATGCTTGGATTGGTGCTATGTTATGTTGTGTAGGTGTGTGCATTAAAGGGGTGGCAAAATGGCTTTGTAAATAGCCTTATTTTTGTCCACACGGGTGGACACATGGGCATGTGTCTAGCTCATGTACGACACACAGGTCGTCTCACGGGCTTGTGTTTAGGCCGTGTATCCCCTGTACCTAAATTTTGAGAAACAAAATGCTTAGAATTGAGCACACAGGCACAGACAAGAGTGTGTGTCTCAGCCGTGTGGATGGCACGGCCTCGAACACGGGCGTGTGCCCTGGCCGTGTGAAGGTTGCACCTAATTTATGAAAATTTATTTTCCACTAGCACACGGGCATGTGACTTGGCCGTGTGATCTCATTTTTTTCATGAGTTACAAGTCAGAGAGTTACACGGGGTCAGGACACGGGTTGTGTGACCATATGGCCTGCCCACGTGGGCGTGTGACCCGTGTTTAGTTAATTTTTTTTTAAGTTTTGTAAAATTCCCTAAAGATCTCAGTTTAGTCCCGAACCACTTCCAAAGCATTTTTTGAGCCTCATTGGATCGTATTAGGGACTTTATGACTAAATACTAAAAGTTTTAATTTGGACACAAATGTATAATGTAACAACCCATTTTTGAGCCAAATCGGAACACTAGTTTTGGGACCACAAATTTGAAGTAAAATATTTATTTAATTATTTTATTAAAGTTTACAACATGATAGAATTATTGTGTGAAAGTTTCATAAAAAAATTTTACTGTTTGAATGTTTAATTAGGTAAAAAGGACTAAATCGCGTAAAGTGTAAAATGCATATTCTATTAGTTAAAGGTATTAAATAACTATGGATCATTAAAGTAGAAGTTCTTATTTTGTAATTAGACCATAATTAAATTGAATGGACATTAATGGGCATAATATCATGAAATTTGGTGGTTTTTAATTAAGGTTAATTTGGTAATTTGTTTAATATAGTTAATTAAATGAAAAACAAATGAAATTTAGTCCATCTTTCTTCCAAATAGCAGAATATTGAAGATAGAAGAAACTATTTTTAGGTTTTAAGCATTCGGCCAATTCTTAGCTTGATTAAGGTACGGTTTTAGCTCAGTTTTTCATGATTTCTATGTTTTTGTAATCGTTGCAGCTCAATCTAGCTAGCCTGTACCTTTAATTTTGAATTTGTTTAAGATTTTGAGAGTTTCCATTATTGAATCTATGTGTTCTTTGATGTTTGATGATAGATTATGAAAGCTTAATGATAGTTTTACAAGTTTTGTTAAGTGATTTTTGACAAAAATGTCGAAAAGGGATTAAATTGAGAAATTGTAAAATTATACAGGGAAAAGTGTGAATAAATTGAAAATATGGGCTGCTAGTAACATGTAGTAAATTCGGCTAAGCATGGGCTGTACTAAATTGCATGAATTTGCAATAGTATATGATAAGGACTAAATTATAAATATATGAAAGTTTAGGGGCAAATGTGTAAAATAGCCCTAATGTATGTTTTGGACTAAATTGCATAAATAGTTGATTAAATAAGCTAATTTTGATAATATATAGATAAAGATAAACCGAGATCGGGTTTAGATTATGGAAAAGGAAAAATTGACAAATAGCCGATAGTTATTATCCGAGCGATACGAGGTAAGTTTGTATAATTAGAATCGAACTTTTAAATACTTGAAATAATTGCAATGAATATGTATAATTGAGTAGTTGATATATTTGGAATATGAATGCCTTATCGATATAGCTTAATGGTTACGGAAGTCCTGTTTGAACTGTAAGAATTCGTAGGATACGAGTGACATGTCACTAGGGTTAACGTTTTGGTTGAGATCCTACATGTGTTGCGGACTCACCATAGTTTGTATGAGCTTACCGATATATCAGCTCATAAGAGCTTATTATTCTCAGCTCGTATGAGCTTACTGTTTTAGCTCATCAGAGCTTAATGTTTTAGCTCAATAGAGCTTACTGTCCATCAGCTCAGGAGAAGCTTACTGTTCATAGATCGAAAGAGCAGAAAATGATAATAAATTGACAGATTATTGATTTATATGTACTATATATCACCTGAGTATCCCTCAAGATTCTAATAGGTTCAACGAGCATAAATTCTGTGATATGGTAAAGTACTATTTATACGAATGAATTACTGTTTAAACGATTGAAAGTAAAATGTTACAAATGATGTACATGATGTATGTGAACTTGATATGATACAATGTATTGAGTATTTACATTAAGATATTGGATAATTCCATGTATTTAGGTGACTAACTTGTGATGAATGCTTGTGTTTAGGTATTTGGTAATTGAATTGAATACACCTTAATTATTATCTTGATTATGTATAATGGTAAGTTTAATTCTAAATTATATGTGCTTACTAAGCTATAAGGCTTACTCTTTTTCTTTTTTCCATGTTTTATAAAGGTTCGATAGCTCGCTCGTTTTGGACAAGTCAGAGTTACACATCACACTATCCAATTGCCGATTGATACTTTTAAACTTGTGGATATATGTAAATATGGCATGTATAGGCTAGTTATAAAGATAATAGTTATGGCTATTTGAAATAGCTATTTTTGTACATATTGTGGTATAAGTTTAAGCCATGTAATTTGGCTTAACTTGGTATAATGTTTGGTTGTGTATAAGCATTCTAATATGGTTTGTTTTGGCAAGTAGTAGATGGAATGGAAATTATGCAAATGATGTATTGTTATATGGTGGGCATATGAATGGAAAATGTATGATATTAATTAGGTATTGAATACTATGTTGAATTGGTATTATATGTGTATGAAATGTTAAGGAATGGCTGCCTATTAGGTTATAAAATGTTGCAATTTATGCTTGTACATGTATGTGAAAATAGGGTGGCAAAATGGCTTTGCAAATAGCCTATTTTTGTCCATACGAGTAGAGTCACGGGTGTGTGTCTTGGCCATGTGTGACACACGACCATGTTACACGGCTGTGTGTCCCCTTGTGTTGATATTAAAATGAAGTCAGTATGCTCCACATGGTCTCACACATGGGCATGTAACTGGCCGTGTGGTACAAATCAATATACTCTTCAGTTTTCACACGGCCTGGCACACGGGCGTGTCTTTTACCGTGTGATGCCCGGGCGTGTCTACTAGCTGTGTGAAGTACATGACCTGTTCACACGGGTGTGTGGTCCCTGTATGTTTGAAATTTTCCTAAGCTTCCAAAATTTTCATATGTTATCGGTTTAGTCTCGAACCATTTCTAAAGCATATTTAAGGACTCGCAAATCCTTATAAGGGACAATATGATTGTGTTGACTGGTATTTGATTATGAATGCATAAATATATGAGTTATGTATGTTAAGTGATGTGCATTGATTGGTAATACCTTGTAACCCTACTCTGATGATGAATACAGGTTAGGGGTGTTACATATAACCCGAACTTGTATGTTTGTTCGTATGATAAGTCCAGTAATGCCTCATACCCTATTTTGACATTGAATACGGGTAAGGGGTGTTACATTTAGTGGTATCAGAGCTACGATTTATTTGATTCTCAAACTAGCATAGCGTGTGTAAGAGTTTAGCTATACATGCCATATATGAACTGTGATAGTGTGATGACTCCTGAAAATTTTAAACTATGTTTTTATATAGTAAACTGATCCCGATCGAGTTGTAGCTGATGATGTAGAAAGTAATGCACCGACTCCCCTTCAAGGGGCAACGTCATCTGAAAATAGACTTCCCATAGTCAGTCAGGGGGGAGGGGCTAGGGAAGCCTTCCTCCACATAATGGACGAGTGGTATTCGGAGTTTGTTCGAACAAATATGAATGCACAACATCCTCTACCCCCTCCTTATCCCTAATTGATTCTCGTAGTTCCTCAAGGTGTGGATTTGGCAAGACTGAAGTAGCCTCCGGTTGATAAGATTCGAAAGCAAGGAGTTAAGGAATTTAGGGCTAATGTAGATGATGACCCCCAAAGAGTCGAGTTCTGGCTTGAGAATATTATTAATGTATTTGATGAGTTATTATGTACACCCGAAGAATGCTTGAAATGTGCTATATCATTATTAAGGAACACAGCTTATAACTAGTGGAAGACACTAGTATTTGTGGTACCAAGAGAGAGGGTTACATGGGAATTCTTTCAAGAGGAATTCTGAAAGAAATATATCAGTCACCGGTTCATCGATCAGAAATGTAAAGAATTTCTTGAGCTGAAATAGGGTCGAATGTCAATGATAGAGTATGAGCAAGAGTTTATCAGGCTCAGTAAGTATGCCCGAAAGTGTGTTTCCTCTGAGGCTATTATGTGTAAAAGGTTCAAAGATGGGCTGAATGAGAACATTAGATTATTAGTTGGAATCTTGGAACTAAAAGAATTTGTTGTATTGGTTGAACAAGCTTGCAAAGTCAAAGAGCTGAGCAAAGAGAAAAGAAAGGCTTTGAGTGAGGCCAGAGATGCAAGAAAAAAAGGCTGATGAGTAAGTCGTTTCAATTTCAATCAAAGAAATCTAGAGAAATATATTCTCGTTTGAATGTTTCAACTGGGTATTCGCACAGAGACTGCGGGAAGCAATATTTGAGTTTTAAATCCCAAGCTACTTTAATGGCAACTGTGGGTAATGTTAGGACTAAGAGACCCGAATGTCAGCATTGTGGACGAAGACATCCCGACGAGTGTAGGATGAATGACCGAGCTTTCAAGTGTGGTTTTCAAGAGTATTTTATTCGAGATTGCCCTAAGATAGCTGAGAAAGAACAAATTCAGAGTGCAAGACCGAGTAATATTAAAAATAGAGGTAGGCCACCGAGAAATATCAAGAACGGAACTGGCAGTAAATGTGTGATGAAAGATACAGCTGTGAGATCTGAGGCCAGAGCACCTGCTAGAGCTTATGCCATTTGTGCTCACAAGGATGCGTCATCTCCCGATGTGATTATTGGTACATTTTCTCTTTATGATACTAATGTTATTGCTTTGATTGATCCTGGATCAACTCATTCTTATGTTTGTGTAAATTTGGTATCTAGTAAGAATTTGCCTATTGAGTTTACTGAGTTTGTGATTAAAGTGTAAAACCCCTTAGGCAAGTATGTGCTAGTTGATAAAGTTTGCAAGAATTGTCCTTTGATGATTCGAGGTCACTGTTTTTCGACTGACTTAATGTTGTTGCCATTTGACAAATTCGATGTTATTTTGGGTATGGATTGGTTGACACTACATGATGCCATAGTAAATTGTAAACAGAAAACTATTAAATTGAAATGTGAAAATGGTAAGGTTTTTCGAGTTGAAACCGATGAATCAAGCGACTTGCCTATTGTGATTTCATCTATGTCTGCTCAGAGGTATGTAAGGAAAGGTTGTGAAGCTTATCTTGCTTATGTTTTGAATACAAAAATGTCTGAATTGAAAATTGAATCAGTTTTGGTAGTCTGTGAATATCCGGATCTGTTTTGAGAGGAGTTTCCTGGGCTAACTTCGATCAGATAGGTTAAGTTTGTTATTGATTTAGTACCTGAGACTGCACCAATAACGATTGCTCTGTATAGAATGGCTCCAACTGAGTTAAAAGAATTGAAAGCTCAATTGCTAATGGCTCCAACTGAGTTAAAAGAATTGAAAGCTTAGTTGCAAGAGTTGACAGATAAGGGTTTTAGAGACCTAGTTTTTCTCCTTGGGGTGCTCCAATGTTATTTGTAATGAAGAAAGACAGATCTATGAGACATTGTATCAATTACTGACAGATCAACAAGGTGACTATAAAGAACAAGTATCCTTTGCCGAGGATTGATGACTTGTTTGATCAGTTGAAAGGAGCAATAGTATTCTCAAAGATTGATTTGAGATCTGGCTACTATCAGTTGAGAGTTAAAGAGTCAGATGTGTCGATAATCGCTTTCAGGACAAGGTGTGGCATTATGAATTTGTTGTTATACCTTTCGAATTAATTAATTCACCTGTCGTTTTTATGGACTCGATGAATAGAATTTTCTGACCGTATTTAGATCAGTTTGTGGTTGTGTTCATCGATGATATTCTGACTTATTCACGAGATGAGTCTGAACATGCTGGGCATTTAAGATGTAACAGCCCGATTTTGGGCTTAGTCAGAACAGTGGTTTCAGGACCACAAATTCGAGATCGAGAAATTATTTTTTATTATTATTTTGGTGTCATATTATGATTATGTGAGTGTAAGGAAATTTTGGTGAACTAATTTTAGCGTTTGTGAGCTTAATTGCTAAAAAGGACTAAATCGCATAAAGGGTAAAAGTTTTGTTTTATTAGTTAAAGGTGTAAAATTTCTAGAGAACCATAATTGGAGCGGTTTAAAGAGTAAATAGATCCTTTCGAAGCTGATGGCCGGCCATAGGGGACAAGAAAATGAATTGGTCAAATGGGTAGGTGACTTAATGTATAGTAAAATATTACCCTAGTGTCTAGCCATCACCTTTTTCATTTTTCCTTTCTTGTCCACCAAATTTTTCAGCAAAAATGGGGTTTTTGGAAGATTGAAATTTCAAAAATTTATCATCTTTACAAGTAAGTGATTTTTATACTCCTTGTTGATGATTTTTGGATTTTTAGGACCCTTATAGCATGAACTTTCCATTGAGGGGACTATTTTGCAAAATGGTTGATAGTCTATGGATTTTCCATGAAAGGATTTGTAATGTATTCTGAGTTTTTATGGAAGAATATGAGTTATGGTTTTGAAATAAACAACTTTTGAAAAGTGATTTTCATGGAAAACCTTTAAAAGAGCCATTTTGTAAAAGTTATAAAATAGGTTGTAATTTTCTGAAACAGTGGAAATTTGGGGTTGTCATAAGAGTAATAAGTGGTCGGAAGGAAATTTGATAAAATTAATTTTCGAGCCTAGGGGTAAAATGGTCATTTCTGAAAGTCTAGGGGCAAAATGGTCATTTTGCCCAAATTATAAATTATTGAGTGTTTAGATTTAATTTCTGATTAAATGACTAAATGTTGTGAGTTTAGATCAAGAAATACAAAATCTAAACCTAGACTGGGGGAAGGCCAAATAAGTAGATTAAATCAACTAGTCGTCTACATTTTGTAATCCGAGGTAACTTGTATGTTAATAATGCAACTATATTGTTATGATGTATGATTGAATTGATATTGCATAAGTTGTTTTGATTGTGAATGTGAATATGCAGGTTGAGAAATTAACAAAGACTCCTGGTTGAACATTAGGAATAAATTTGGATATTCATGCCGTGAGATTGGGTGATATGTGTGCTAGTGTAAGACATGTCTAGGACATGCATCGGCATTGAGACGAGAGCTAGTGTAAGACATGTCTGGGACATGCATCAGCCTCGAGATATACAAGCTAGTGTAAGACACATGCGGGACATGGCGTCGACTTATTGTGTGTGTCGGTGTAAGACACATGCGGGACATGGCATCGACATCGATAGATGAGAGCCAGTGTAGCACCTGTCTAGAACATGGCATTGGCCTCGATATATGAAAGTCAGTGTAAGACCTGTCTGGGATATGGCATTGACTTTGATGTGCTAGATGTCTGGGACATGGCGTTCGCATCTATTCCCATGTTTGGGGCTATTGAAC
Organism: Gossypium anomalum; assembly: GCA_025698475.1. Classification (NCBI taxonomy): domain Eukaryota; kingdom Viridiplantae; phylum Streptophyta; class Magnoliopsida; order Malvales; family Malvaceae; genus Gossypium; species Gossypium anomalum. Next base: position 52,374,295 of record CM046963.1, read on the forward strand.
ATCCTATATTTTTCTAAATAGTTCAACGGGAGATTTATTGTTTATATCGAAATGAGATAACTTATGACCATATGGCGAGTGGTACAGATACCTAAATGAGAATTACGAAATACAAGCCTCAATTACGTTGTATGTTTAATAAGGAAGAAAGTGAGTAAGTTATGCTTGTAATCACTTGTACATTTTATATGAAGAATGAAATGTGATTTGAATCAACGTTGTATGCTTGGTGAGAAATGAATATGAAAAAATAATATTTATGAGTCGTCACTTTTGTTTACAGATTGAGTTATATTGAGAGTATGATCCCTTATGGTAACCTGTAGTTATTTCATTATTTACATGCAACTTACTAAGCTTTATGCTTACCCTTTTTTCTTTCTATTTTCTTATAGTGCCACCAAAGTAGCTCGTGGATCATCGACTTATGTTGGAGAAGCCAGTCACACTATCCTTGAAGCATTTGGTATAGTTAGTCTTTTTCTATTTTGAGTATGGCATGTATAGGGACTTAGACTTTTGTGTCATTATTATATTGGCGAAGTGTGTTGGCTTGAGATGAACCCTTCATTTTGTATAAAGCCTTGGATAATGGCTAATATTCATTATTGATATATGAAAATGATGATATTTTCAAGGATAGGTAAATTGCATGATTTAACTAATGCCTATTGTGGCTGATTAGACCTTATATTGCTGTGTTGATCATGTTAGATGATGGTGTAGTTTTGTGCATGTAAGGGTGGCATAAAGGCTTGGAATCTAGCCTTGTTTTTCCCACTCGGGCAGCTCCATGGGCGTGTTGCATGACCGTGTGTCCCCTGCACGTTAAATTTGCAAGTCAATATGCATGATAGTAAACACACGGCCAGAGACACGGTTATGTGTCTCAGCCGTGTGAAGGGCATGACCTAGCACACGGGCATGTGCCTTGGTCGTACGACCCTTAAGGGTTGCTGACGTCAGAAACAGAATGTCCAGGTTTTTGGACATGGGCTGAGACACGAGCATGTCAAGGCCGTGTGGGGGACACGGGCATGTCAAGGCCGTGTGGGGGACACGGGCATGTGCCAAGTCGTGTGAAAACCCCTGTAGGTTTAAATTGAAAAATAAATCCACACGAGTAAGGGGCACGAGCGTGTCCCTGTATGCTTAGGCCATGTGAGTCGCACGGGCCTTTAACACGACCATGTTAAGATGATCACATGGGCATGTCGCCGCTCTCACACCGACGTTTGCCCTTGTTTCAGGTGTCATTATTCAGAATTCCTTAAAGGACCTGAGGTGGTCCTGAATGATTTTTGATGTGTGTTTTAGGCCTCTTAGGCCCATGTTAAGGAGTTTTAGACAAATTTTGAAAAGTTAAAAATTTGATCAAGTCTTTATGACTCGAGAATATATGTGTGCACGTGTTTAAGTTTAGTAATGCCTCGTATTCCGTCCTGATATGGGGTATGGGTGTGGGGTGTTACATTTAGTGGTATCAGAGCTATGGTTTAGTCAATTCTAGGACTAACCTAGCTGAGTATGAGTCTAGCTATACATGCTATAGTTGTATATTGAGACTGTGACGACTTATGACGAAAGAAATTGTGTTTTTATATATAATAAATGGATCTTGACGTGGCTATGGCGAATGATATGGAAAGTAATGTACTGGCTCTCACTGAAGAGACTGCGCCTATAGATAGTAGGCCGGTGGCAATGAGTCAGGGTGGAGAGGCTAGAGAAGATTACCTCCATATGATGGATGCTTGGTATACGGAGTTTGTTCGTGCAAACCGGAACACTCCACCTCCCTTACCTCCCCTAATTCCTCAACCTATCCCTATAGCTCCTCATAGAGCAGAAATGGCTAGAAGAGAGGAACCTCCAGTGGATAGAATTAGGAAGCACGGGGTCGAGGAGTTTTGGACAAACATTAATGATGATCCAGAGAGGGAAGAGTTTTGGTTGGAAAATACCATTACGGTATTTAACGAATTATCGTGCACGCCGGATGAGTGTATGAAGTGTATAGTGTCACTCCTACTAGATTTGGCTTACCAATAGTAGAATACTCTCGTTTCTATTGTACCGAGAGAGCGAATAACATGGGAATTCTTTCAAGAAGAGTTCTGTAAGAAGTACATTAGTCAAAGGTTCATCGATCAAATGAGGAAGCAGTTCCTTGAGTTGAAGCAAGGCCGCTTGACAGTGACGGGATATGAACACGAGTTTGTGAGGCTCAGCAAATATGTGCGAGAATGCATATCTACAGAAGCCACCATGTGTAAGAGGTTCGAAGATGGACTGAACGAATACATCCGACTATTGGTTGGTATCTTAGAACTGAGGGAGTTTGTGGCACTTGTTGAAAGAGCTTGTAAGGCTGAAGAATTGGCCAAAGAGAAGAGAAAAGCTGACATCGAGTCTCGTGACTCAAAGAAAAGACAGATGGGAAAGTCACATTAGATCTCATCCAAGAGATTGAAAGAGTTTTCTACTTGATCATACGCATCAGTGGGGTTCTCAAGCAAGAGTAAGAATAAGTAGTATGCGGGGAAAAAAGCCCAAACCACTTCTATTGCAACTGTTGGTAGTGCTCGCCCAGATCGACCAGAGTGTCCTCAGTGCGATAGACTTCATTTTGGTGAATGCTGCGGAAGTGAAAGAGGCTGTTTCAAATGTGGGTCGCTTAACCATTTTATCCGTAGTTGTCTCGAGATGGGCGAGAAAAATAGAGATCAAACTGTGAGATTGGGTAAAGCTCCTTCGAGGGGTAGACCACAGAAGAACCCGGGAAGTGGGGCTAGTAGTCGAGGTATACCTAAAGATTCCACTGTGAGGTTTGAGGGCAGAGTACCTGCCAGGACCTATGCTATACGTGCCCGGGAAGAGGCGGAGTCTCCCGATGTGATTACAGGTACCTTTTCTATCCATGATATATCTATCGTTTCTTTGATTGACCCGGGGTCTACCCATTCTTATATTTGTATGAAATTGATACCCTGTATGAATATACTAGTCGAGCCCACTGAATTTGTGGTGAAAGTGTCCAACCCGTTAGGCAAACATGTGTTAGTTGACCAAGCATGTAGAAATTGTCCTTTGACCATTAGAGGTCATTGTTTTTTGGCTAACTTGATGTTATTGTAGTTTAATAAATTTGATGTAATCCTTGGGATAGATTGGTTAACTTCGCATGGTGTTGTAGTGGACTGTGGATGAAAAGTTATTGAGTTGAAATGTGGGAGCAGAGATATTCTTCGGGTTGAAACGGGTGAATTATACAATTCGTTTGTAGTGATATCATCCATGTTGGCAGTGAGACATTTGAGAAAAGGGTGTGAAGCTTACCTCACCTTTGTATTGGATACTCAAGCATCTAAATTGAAGATCGAGTCAGTATCGGTGGTATGTGAGTTCACGGATGTGTTTCCAGAGGAATTACTTGGATTGTCCCCAGTGAAAGAAGTTGAGTTTGGCATCAAATTAGTCCCTGGTACGGCACCCATCTTGATTGCTCCATATAGGATGGCTCCGACAGAGTTTAAATAGTTGAAAGTTCAGCTACAAGAGTTAACGGATAGAGGTTTTGCAAGGCTGAGCTATTCTCCATGGGGTGTTCCGGTACTTTTTGTGAAAAAGAAAGATGGGACGATGAGGTTATGTATAGACTATAGACAACTCAACAAGGTTACAGTTAAGAACAAGTATCCTTTGCCAAGAATCAACAATTTGTTCGATCAATTGATGGAAGCCACCGTGTTTTCTAAGATAGACTTAAGGTCTGGTTATTACCAGCTAAGAGTTAAGGAGCAAGATGTACTGAAACCACGTTTTGGATGAGGTACGGGTACTATGAGTTCCTCGTCATGCCCTTTGGCTTAACAAATACCCCGGTGGTATTTATGGACTTGATGAACTACATTTTCTGCCCATGTTTGGATAAGTTCATCAATCATTTTTATCGATGACATATTGATTTACTCAAGTGATGAGAGTGAGCATGCGGAGCATTTGAGAACGATTTTACAAACTTTGATAGATAAGAAGTTATACACCAAGTTCAGTAAGAGCAAATTTTGGCTTAAAGAGGTCGAATTCTTGGGACACATTGTGTCGGGTGATGGGATTAGAGTTGACCCAAGTAAGATCTCGGCTATCGTTGAGTGGAAACCGCCTAGGAATGCATCAGAGATTCGAAACTTTTTGGGTTTAGCTGGATACTACAAACAGTTTGTAAATGGATTCTCGATGATAGCTACTCCGATGACAAGGTTGTTACAAAAAGATGTCAAGTTCGAATGGACGGAGAAGTGCCAATAGAGTATCGAGAAACTAAAGGCTTTATTGATCGAAGCTCCAGTTTTAGTGCAATCAGAATCGGAAAAAGAATTTATGGTGTATAGTGATGCCTCCTTGAATGGTTTGGGGTGCGTACTCATGCAAGAAGGCAAAGTGATAGCATATGCCCCTAGACAACTTAAACCGTATGAGAAAAACTACCCGACGCACGATTTAGAGTTGGCGGCCATCGTGTTCGCATTAAAGATTTGGAGACACCATTTGTATGGTGAGAAATGCTGAGTGTTCATCGATCATAAAAGTATCAAGTATTTGATGACTAAAAAGGAGTTGAATTTATGACAACGGAGATGGTTAGAGTTGATAAAAGACTATGGGTTGATAATTGACTATTACTGGGGGAAGGCGATATAGTCATCGACATTTTGAGTAGGAAGTCACTGTTCGCCTTGAGGGCTATGAATGCTCAGATATCTGTGTCTGATGAAGGTTCAGTTTTGGCAGAGATAAGAGCTAGACCAATGTTCCTACAAGAGATTTGTGAAGCTCAGGGTAATGACAGTGAATTGCAAGCCAAGAGAATTCAGTGTGAGTCGGGGGTTGAATCAGACTTTCGAATTGGTACCAATGGGTGTATAATGTTCAAAGATAGGGTTTGTGTACCTAAAGACAATGAACTTATTCAGAGAATTTTGCGAGAGGCACATAGTGGTTGCTTGTCTGTCCATCCAGGTAGTGTGAAAATGTATAATGACTTAAAGAAAATGTACTGGTGGTCAAGAATGAAAAGGGACATTTCAAAGTTTGTTTCTAAATCCTTGGTTTGTCAGCAAGTGAAGGCTGAACACCAAGTACCTTCGGGTTTGCTTCAATCATAATGGTTCCCGAGTGGAAATGAGACTTGGTAACCATGGATTTTGTATCGGGACTACCTTTGTCACAGAGAAAAAAGGATGCGGTATGGGTTGTTGTTGATAGACTTACAAAGTCGACGCATTTTATACCGGTACATATCGACTACTCCCTTAAGAAATTGGCTGATTTGTATGTTTATAAGATTGTGAGACTTCACAGAGTGCCCTTGTCAATTATTTTAGATAGGGACTCGAGGTTTACCTCAAGGTTTTAGAAGGGCATAATTGTAAAAAAAGCCCTCAACCTTTGGGGGCTTTTGGATATATGCCCCTAACTTTTTTATTTTTTGATTGACACCCTTAACGTAACGATTTTTTCAGAAATCAGACTGTAGGTCAACATAGTATCCCATGTGGCATGCCACGTAAGCGCATGACGTCATAGATGACGTCATGTATTTCATAAATTTCTTTCTGTCATTTTCTCTCTTGCCAAACACATGGTTTCTGCCATTTTTTTCTCTCATTTTCTCTTTTTCCAAACACTATTTTTCTTCTTCAAAACATATGGTTGGCTCATTTCATCTACAAGAATCTCTAAAACATATGAAATGGCATTCTAAATTGGTTGCGAAGATCGTCGATTCGTTTCTCAAATGACTTAGAAAGCTCAGAAACGGAAGTTTTGCAAACTGACAGCAATACAAATGGACAATAAGATGATGAAAATTTCACTAAAATGTAAAATATGTATGGCGTGATGAAAATTTGATTTGCATAGGTAAAGCTAGATGAAAGATCCACCGATTTCACCGATTTAAAAGCAACTTAAACATAATCAGTTTCTAGATGATCTTTTATGAAATCTTTCGTTAGGTTCCTATTAATTTTGACAAATCAGGGAACTCTGCTAAGCAGTAAACACTGTAAAACGTAGTAATAATAATAAAGACCGTGTTGAAATAACAGTAGTGATGAAAAGAAGTAGCAACAGGAAGCAGTGGCTTGTGCATCTGCCATGAATTATGCATATGAAGCCTAAAATTGAACACAACGAAAAGGAAATTAGATGATAGTGTCAGAACTGGGAAAAAAATTTAATTGTAGAATATAGTTAATTTCTCCTTTATTCAGCATCGAAAGATTTACTTTCATGCTTCATGGCTTTCATCAATCTTTTCCAATATCCTCTTGTATTCCTTTTCAGCTTCCTCAATCGCTTGTTAGCATTCTTTTGTCTGGATCTGTCAAATTAGGAAAAATAATTAACAGTAGAAAAATTAAGAAAAAAATTAACAGTCTAATTATAACAACTTTTAAAATTCAAAGGTCCTCTGATTTCATGTAAATAATCAAACGGATCAACAAGAATAAGTGAGAGAGACCTTAAAGAGCTTTGGAGGCGCGAGTGAGAGGCGTCAAAATCCTTAAGAATCTCACAGTGAGATCAGTTGATGAGGTTACGCTATATATCCTCTAGTCGAGAAGATGCAAATTCCTTGAGATTAGAGATGGTGGTTAGGGTTCTGTGATTAGCTGGTGAGGATTAGAGGTTGAAGAAAGCAGAAGCTGGAGTCGAATGGGAGGCGTTAGCTGCTATAGTCCTCTTCCTTTTGTTGAAAATAGTTGATTTGAGCGGAGAATGGTTATCCTCTCGAGCAGGAGATGCCACTGGCAATGGCAATGGTCGATTACTTCTCTTCTGCATTTTCGTTCGCATGAGCCAGCAATTTTGCTTTCAACTGGATGAATTATATTTGTAGTTGCGAACTGGATAGTGGGTTTTATTATAATAATGGAGATTCTTGTAGATGAAGTGAGCCAACAATATGTTTTGAAGAAGAAAAATGGTGTTTGGGAAAAAAGAAAATGAGAGAAAAAAATGGCAGCAACCATGTTTGGCAAGAGAGAAAATAAAAGAAAAAATTTTGTGAAATTGATGACGTCATCTATGATTTCGTGGGCTTATGTGGCATGCCACATAGGCTATTATGTTGACCTAAAATTTGATTAACGGTCAACTCATGTTGACCGTTAAAACTGGGATGATTTTTGAAAAAAATTGTAATGTTGAGGGTGTCAATCAAAAAATAAAAAAGTTAGGGGCATATATCCAAAAGCCCCCAAAGGTTGAGGGCTTTTTTTGCAATTATGCCTTTTAGAAGAAGTTACAAGAAGCCTTGGGGACAAAGTTGAATTTTAGCGCAGCTTTCCACCCGCAAACTGACGGTCAGTCGGAGAGAGTAATTCAGATCCTTGCAGATATATTACATTGTTATGCCCTTGAGTTCGAAGGCAGTTGGAAAAAGTATCTACCGCTGGTCGAATTCACATACAACAATAGCTATCAGTCGAGTTTGAAAATGGCACCTTATGAGGCTTTGTAGAAGCATAAGTGCTGAACACCTTTGTATTGGACTGAATTGAGAGAGAATCAGATTCATGAGGTTGACTTAGTTAAAGAGACCGAGGAGAAAGTAAGAGTAATCCGTGAGTGTTTAAAGGCCGCTTCAGATAGACAGAAATCCTACGCGAATTTGAAACGGAAAGAAATTGAGTTTCAAGTCGGTGATAAGGTGTTTTTGAAAGTATCACCGTGGAAGAAGGTTCTCCGATTCGGTAGGAAAAGAAAATTAAGCCCATGGTTTATTGGACCTTATGAGGTGACCGAAATGATTGGACTATAGCGTATCGATTGGCTTTTCCCTTAGAATTGGAAAAGATTCACGACGTGTTTCATGTGTCCATGTTGCATCGATATAGATCGGACCCCTTGCATGTGATTTTGCCGTCAGAGGTTGAAATTACATCAGATATAACTTACGGCGAAGAGCCGATTAAGATTTTGGCTCATGAGGTTAAATAGTTGAGGAATAACAGTATAGCACTTGTGAAAGTCTTATGGCATAGACATGGAGTTGAAGAGGCCACATGGGAAACCGAGGAGACTATGAGAGACCAATACCCGAAGTTATTCACTGGTAAGATTTTCGGGGATGAAAATCCCTAAGGGGGAGAACTGTAACAGCCCGATTTTTGGCTTAGTCAAAATAGTGGTTTCAAGACCACAAATTTGAGATGGAGAAATTATTTTTTTATTATTATTTTGGTGTCATAGTATGATTATGTGAGTGTAGGAAAATTCGGTGAACTAATTTTAGCGTTTGTGAGCTTAATTGCGAAAAAGGACTAAATCGCATAAAGGGTAAAAGTTTTGTTTATTAGTTAAAGGTGTAAAATTTTTGGAGAACCATAATTGGGGGGGTTTAAAGAGTAAATAGACCCTTTAGAAGCTGATGGCTGGCCATAGGGGACAAGAAAATGAAATGGTCAAATGAGTAGGTGACTTAATGTATAGTAAAATATTACCCTAGTGTCTAGCCATTACCTTTTTCATTTTTCCTTTCTCCTCCACTGAAATTTTCAGCAAAAATGGGGTTTTTGGAAGCTTGAAATTTCAGCAACTTATCATCTTTAAAAGTAAGTGATTTTCATACTCCTTGTTGATGATTTTTACATTTTTAGGACCCTTGTAGCATGAACTTTTCATTGTGGGGACTATTTTACAAAATGGTTGATAGTCTATGGATTTTCCATGAAAGGATTTGTAATGTATTCTAAGTTTTTATGGAAGAATATGAGTTATAGTTGTGAAATAAACAACTTTTGAAAAGTGATTTTCATGGAAAACCCCTAAAAGGGCCATTTTGTAAAAGTTATAAAATATGTTATAATTGTGTGAAATAGTGGAAATTTGGGGTGTCATAAGAGTAATAAATGGTAGGTTAGGCTTGGCTAATAAGGAAATTCGAAAAAAATTGGTTTCCAAGCCTAGGGGTAAAATGGTCATTTTGTGAAAGTCTACGGGCAAAATGGTCATTTTTCCCAAATTATAAATTATTGAGCGTTTAGATTTAATTGATGATTAAATGACTAAATGTTGCCATTTTAGATCAAGAAATACAAAATCCGAACCTAGACTGGGGGAAGGCCAAGCAAGTAGATTAAATCAACTAGTCGTCTACATTTTGTAATTCGAGGTAAGTTGTATGTTAATAATGCAACTATATTGTTATGATGTATGATTGAATTAATATTGCATAAGTTGTTTTGATTGTGAATGTGAGTATGCATGTTGAGAAATTAATGTAACAAAGACTCCTGGTTGAACATTAGGAATAGATTTGGATATTTATGCCATGACATTGGATGATATGTGTGCTAGTGTAAGACATATCTGGGACATGCATCGGCCACATTATGAGAGCCAGTGTAAGACATGTCTAGGACATGCATTGGCATTGAGACTAGAGCTAGTGTAAGACATGTCTGGGACATGGCGTCAGCTTGTTGTGTGTCAGTGTAAGACCTGTTTGGGACATGGCATGGACACCGATAGATGAGATCCAGTGTAAGACCTATCTGGGACATGGCATCAGCCTCGATATATAAAAGTCAGTGTAAGACCTGTCTGGGACATGGCATCGACTTTGATGTGCTAGTCAGTGTAAGACCATATCTAGGACATGGCGTCGGCATCTATTCCCATGTTTGGGGCTATTGAATATCCTATAGTATTCCAAATAGTTCAATGGAAGATTTATAGTTTATATCGGAATGAAAGAACTTATGACCATGTTGCGAGTGGCATATGTACCTAAATGAGAATTACAAAATACGAGCCTCAATTACGTTGTATGTTTAATAAGGAAAGAAAGTGAGTAAGTTATGCTTGTGATCACTTATTCATTTTATATGAAGTATGAAATGTGAATTCAATCAACATTGTATGCTTAGTGAGAAATGAATATGAACAAATAATAATTATAAGTCCTCACTTTCGTGTACAGATTGAGTTATATTGGGAGTGTGATCCTTTATGGTAACTTGTATTTATTTCATTATTTACATGCGACTTACTAAGCTTTATGCTTACCCTTTTTCCTTTCCATTTTCTTATAGTGCCGCCAAAGTAGCTCGTGGATCATCGCCTTACGTCGGAGAAGCCGATCACACTATCCTTGAAGCATTTGGTATAGTTAGTCTTTTTCTATTTTGAGTATGGCATGTATAGGGGCTTAGACTTTTGTGTCATTATTACATTGGCCAAATGTGTTGGCTTGGGATGAACCTTTGATTTTGTATAAAGCCTTGGATAATGGCTAGTATTCATTATTGGTATATGCAAATGAATGGGTAAATTGCATGATTGGACTAATGGCTATTGTGGTTGATTAGACCTTGTATTGCTGTGTGGATTGGTCATGTTAGATGATGGTGTAGGTTGGTGCATGTAAGGGTGGCATAAAGGCTTGGTTTTTCCCACACGGGCAACCCCATAGGCATGTTGCACTAACGTGTGTCCCCTGCACGTTAAATTTGCAAGTCAGTATGCATGGTAGTAAACACACGGGCAGAGACACGGCCGTGTGTCTCAGCCGTGTGAAAGGCACGGCCTAGAACACGAGAGTGTACCTTGGCCGTGCAACCCTTAAGAGTTGCTGTCATTAGAAACAGAATGTCTAGGTTTTTAGACACGGGTTGAGACATGAGCGTGTCAAGGCTGTGTGAGGGACACAGGCCATGGACACGGGCGTGTGCCAGGCCGTGTGAAAACCCCTATAGGTTCAAATTGAAAAATAAATCCACACAAGTAAAGGGCACGGGCAAGTCCTTATATGCTTAGGCCGTGTGAGTCACACAGGCCTTCAACACGATAATGTCAAGATGACCACACGGGTGTGTCACCCCTCTCACATGGGCCTGTTGCCCCTTTCACACGGGCGTGTGCCCCTGTTTCAGGTGTCATTATTCAGAAATCCTTAAAGGACCCGAGTTGGTCCTGAATGATTTTTGATGTGTGTTTTGGGCCTCGTAGGCCCATGTTAAGGAGTTTTAGAAAAAGTTTGAAAAGTTAAAAATTTGATCAAGTCTTTATGACTCGGGAATGTATGTGTGCACATGTTTAAGTTTAGTAACGCCTCGTATTCCGTCTCGGCGTGGGGTACGGGTGTTGGGTGTTACATAAGAATTGTATTGTAGGCCTTGAGAGATAAGAAATTGTTTGCTAAATTCAGAAGAAGTGAGTTTTGGCTCCGAGAAGTCAGATTTTTGGGACATATCATTTCAAGTAATGGTATTTGGGTTGATTCAAGTAAGGTTTCGGCAATTGTTGAGTGGAAACTGCCAAGGAATGTATCTGAAGTTAAAAGCTTTTTGGGTTTAACCAGTTATTACCGATGTTTTTTTAAAGGATTTTCGATGATTGCTACTACTATGACCAAGTTGTTGCAAAAAGATGTTAAATTTGAATGGTTCAAAAAATGTCAGCAAAGTTTTGAGAAATTGAAAGCACTACTGATTGAGGCACCAGTTTTAGTACAACCTGAATCGGGAAAAGAATTTGTAATTTATAGTGATGCCTCATTGAATGGTTTAGGATGTGTGTTGATGCAAGAGGGCAAAGTGATAGCTTATGCCTCGAGACAATTGAAACAACATAAGAAGAATTACCCAACGCATGATTTGGAATTGGCCGCCGTTGTTTTTGCTTTGAAAATTTGGCGTCATCATTTGTATGGTGAGAAATGCCATATCTTTTCTGATCATGAGAGTTTAAAATATTTGATGACTTAGAATGATCTGAACTTGCGGCAACGGAGATGTCTCGACTTACTGAAAGATTATGAATTTGTGATTGACTATCATTCGGAAAAGGCGAATGTAGTCGCAGATGCCTTAAGCAGAAAGTCCTTGTTTACTTTGAGAGCTATGAATACGAAGCTGAATTTGTCTAATAATGGTTCAATTTTGGCCGAGTTAAGAGTGTAACACCCCAAACCTGGCCTAGAAGTTATGGCCGAATCTGGCGGTGTCATATTAAAGTGTTTTTTAAAACCGTAATTTCATTGGAAAACCCGTTATATATTAAAACCTTATTATATCATTAACGCAAATTTGTAAATCATATTTGATTGTTATTACACTTTAAAACTATGTTTGTTGTGGAAGCTTTAAAATTATATTAAGAAGACATGGTGTTTTTGAAAAACAATTATCTTTTGAAAACACGTCTTCTTCCTACAACTAGTAGTTAAAACCTTAGAGAGGCCTTATTACATAAATGAATACCCAATTCAAAATTTAATAGTAAATAAAAGTCAAATATAAAGTAGGAGCAGTAGTGTGGCCACCTCCGAATCCCTCGCAGTACCGATCCGTCTAAGGCTGGGGATTTCTTGTACAGATAAACAGAGGAGTGAGTTTACGAAAACTCAGTATGTAATCTCCTAACAAACAAGCAGTCAATCATTCTTTAGATAGATGTAGTTTGGGCTTGAGCCCATTACAGTTTCAGTATCAATATGGGCCTTAACCCATTACAGTAATAGTATCAGTGCAGTAATGTAATTAGAAATCCTACCCAATCCAGCCTCTACACACCACTCCATCCCGCCAAACACACCATGTGGGGATAAAATCGACCCACTCAGCCAAACACACCAAGATTAGCACCGGTTGCGACACTAAACAGTATTGTAGCAAAGCTGGTAGTAATATGAACCGCTTAAAGCCATCAGTAGGTCCATAGTCGTCTTGGACGACCCGTGCAACCTTAGGTCCACAATCGTCTTGGGCGACCTGTGTAACCATATCAGTACAGTACATTTCCTCCAAAATAACAATCCCAACCCCATGTAACATGTCATGCATCGTATCATAATATCTTACATGAATGCAACATGCATATAACGTGGCATGCTCAAATACAGTCATACACATCGTAGGGAAAATCAGTTATTTTACCTTACAGGAGTATTACAATCATTTTACCTTATAGGGGTATTTCGGTCATTTTACCCTATAGAGGTATTTCGATCATTTTACCCTATGGGGGTATTTCAGTCATTTTACCCTATAGGGGTATTTTGGTCATTTTACCTCATATGGGAAAAACAATCATTTTACCAATTTGAGGGTCTAGGTATACTTACCGACCCAACAGTAGGTCCACAGTCGTCTCAGGCGACCTGTGCAACCTTAACAATCAAACAGTAAAAATTGGCCCAAAGCCCATACCACGGCCCATGTGGGCCCACACGCCCGTGTGGCCCACAAAGCCCAAAAATGGCCTTGGCTATGTAAACTACACAGCCTGGCCCAATAATCTCCACATGTTCGTGTGGTTTACCCATGTGGGGCCCATGAGCCCACGAGGCCCACGCGGCCCATTTCGACCCAACGTGGCCAAAACCGGCCTAAGCCCATGAAATTGATCATGGTGGCCTCTACAATCGCATGCCTATATTTTGTGCATTCGGCTCACCACACGAGCGAGCGTACGCTCGTGTAGCGTCAACAGTCGTACATTTTCGGCTTTTGCCGATCTATGATAATAGCAGTGTGATTAAACACCTGTTTGGATTCCTGGTATGATTGATCCTGGAATGATTCACATCTAAACACAAGACAAGTTCATAACCAACGGTAGTCATATTTAATACAAAAATAGTTCCCAAACAAATTTGTTACTACCACTTACTTCCACTGCTTCAGTCGATGTAGTCTTACTAATTCGTAGATAAACCGAGTTCAATACGATTGGATGCTGCCAAAATAATGTGACATGATCACATGTTAATAACCTTAATAGATTACTAAAAAACACACTACTTACACGCTTGCAACGTTACTTTTGTCCTTATCGAAATACCTATCAACCAGAAGCAACTCGCGTTGGGTGGAACCAACCGCTAGGAGGAGGAAAGTAGACAGAAGTGGGAGGATGGCTAGAACAAATATTCAGCCAACGAACAGAGGAACAACAAGAAGTTTTCCTCCCCTTCTTAGAGAGAAACTAAAATCAGAAGAGAGAATGAGAAGAAGGTATTCGGCTAAACAATGCAAAAGGGACACTCGATCAAAGCTGAAGGAATAGAGGGAGAAGAGAAAGGGGGTATTCGGCCATAAAAACTAAGATGAAGAGAGGAGAGAGCAACAAAAAGCAATAGGTTAAAGTTTGAGAGAAGGAGAGATAGAAAGCATTCGGCCACAGAACAAAAAGGTAGACCAATACTCGAATGATCTTTTGCTATATTAGGCCCTAAGAAGAGAAAGAGTAATCAGTCAAACCGAAAATGCAGAGAAGAAAACTAACCCCAATCACCTTGACACTAATCGATTTTCAGAGAACAAAAGAAAAAGAGCCAAAAATGTTCACAAACCCGAAAATGAGAACTTTATTTGCCAAAGCCGAAAGTCTAGAGTGCCACAGTCAAATTCGGCAATAAAACCCCCACCAAATTCGAATTCCCCTCTTTCCTCCTAAAATCCATTCTGTTCACAAACCTCAACAACTGAAAATCCCCCTTTTCACTCCCCAAATTCGGCTAACAACAACCCCATCCAAATCTGTTCAAACTTTTGGTGTTTCGGTCAAACACAACTTCCTCCCATGGCCATTAGTAAAAATAATCTCCATTTGCACAAGCAGGGATTTGAACCTTAGACCACTAGCACACTCCACAGGCCGCTATCCACTAGACCAGCAGGCCCATTCTGTCATGTTTTTACCAAAGTATACTTATAACCCTACTGGCCAAATATAGGGGTTTTATCCTTAAAAAGCAAAAAAATTTGTGGAGGCCAGGGCTTGAACCTATGACTTCCTAGACACTTCCAGAGCAGACAACCACTAAGTCAAACACTCAATTGTGTCACTTCCTTGCACAATAAAATATTTATGTGCAACTTCCAAACTGTACCCTACTCATAACCTAATACTTCTAAGCCAAAAATTTAGGGCGTTACAGAGAGCTAGACTAATATTTCTTCAGCAGATTTGTGAAGCTCAAAAAAATAATAGTAAATTGCAAGCTAAAAGAGCTCAGTGTGAATCGGGCAGTGATTTAAACTTTCAGGTCGGTTCGGATGATTGTTTAATTTTCTGAGATAGAGTATGTGTACTGAAAAATGATGAACTTATTCAAAAAAGTTTGAGCGAAGCACACAGTGATTGTTTACCAACTCATCCAAAAGTACAAAAATGTATATTGATTTCAATTTACGAGCCTAGGGTCCTGATCGTGTGATTCGTAACAAGTAATAAATATTTATAATAAAGATCAAACCTAGAATAACTATTATCACGATGAAAAGGCAAGCGCACCTATCGAACAATAGTATAGTAATGGCAAGACCGGGATATCGTACCTAAGGGAACCAAAAGTACTAGTAAAAACTATCTTTTTATTATTTAGCCTAGGAGTAAAAGGGTTTATTTATTAAACTAATTATCTAAACTAATTAACTAATTTAATTAAAGCGAAGAGAAAATTTGGAAAAAGACTTGAAGAGAAGCAATTGATAAAGACGACACCCAAGAAGGAATCCACCTACATTTCACTTGTTATCTGACTCTGAACCAGACGATTTATTCACTTGACTTGATCCCTGAGACTCCCTAACCTACATTATTATCTCTTTCGAGACTAAGAATGCATAACCCTCAGTTGAATTAATTGAAATTTCTTTCTAATTAAAACCCTTAGGAAAGCAGTAAATCGATCTATGGACTCCCATATTAGGTTTCACCGTAATCCGGCAAAATCTCGTAACCCTATCTCTAGGTGTTCGATCAACTCCGCTTAATTATGCCAAATCTACTCTTAGGCTGGGTCTATTCCTCCTCTGCATAAATGAGTAAATCATGAGTCGATGCAGAATATTAACTCAAGCATTAGAAACACATAATTAAGAACAAATCAAGTATTTATCATATAGTTCAGATAATAATAACAAGATCCATCATAGGTTTCATCCCCCTTAGGTATCTAAGGGGTTTAGTTCATAATGAAATAAGAGTACATCTTGAAAGTATAAAAGTAACAAAACATGAAGAAAACTTGAAAACTCCTGAAGGGATTCTGAGAGAGATCTTCAGTCTTGGAGTAGCTCCAGCTTTTGGGATGGATCATCTGGCTTCCTTCAAGTAATTTCTGGCGTGTGGTTCTGTGTTCCAAAAAAGTTCTGGAAGAGACCCCGGAAAAGCCCCCTAGTAGGTCATACTTAGGGTGTTTATATAGGCTTTGGATTGGCTTTCTTATTCCGTAAGTATCCTTTTTTCGTGTAAAATACAACTCTTTGAAAAAGGGGCACGCCCGTGTGCCACGGCCGTGTGACGTGTTTGCCAGGCGTGTTCGTTTCGCTAAATTTCACACGGTCGTGTGGGTCAATGGCCAGGCCGTGTGAATCATGAAATCCTTGGACGACACCCTCGACAGACATGGGCGTGTGAGCAATCCGTGTGGCAAGGCTTAGGCTATGTGATCTTCTTGATTTGGTCCTTTTTTGTATCTTTTAAGCTCGTTTTTGGCTCCTTTTGACTCTTGGTGCTCTGCTGAGTACACGGATTAAGAGCACCAAAATCCACAAATCTAATAGTAAATATCTGTAAATATGCTAAGTATTTGGGGGTAACAATATGTATAATTTGGCGTTTATCAGGACCAAAGTGTAAAAATGTCAAAGTTTAGGGGCAAAAACATATTTTTGCCATAATGTGATCTTTGAACTGAAATAAGTAATGTGAATAATAAATGAGTTAAATTTGATATTATAGATCAAGAGAAACGAGGTTCGGACCTAGATCGGGGGAAAAACAAAGTGTTTGACGATTAGGTCCCATTTCTACTATTTTGTACCGAGGTAAGTTCGTATGTAAATACAGCATTGTTTGAATTATGTTTTAAATGCTTTACTATTGTATGAATTGTGATTGACCTTTGGACGTATGTGACAAAGTTATGACAAGCATGAAATCCTGGTTGAACCTTAGGAATTGATAGGATACAAATGTCATGACATTTGGGTTACTAAGATTACGTGTAATACCATATCTGGGATATGGCATCAATATGAGACTTCGTGTAAGACCATATCTGAGATATGGCATCGATATGAGGCTTCGTATAAGACCATAGCTGGGCTATTGGCATGTAACAACCCGATTTTAGGCCTAGTCAGAATAGTGGTTTCGGGACCAAAAATCCAGAGTCAGAGAAATTATTTTGAAATTTTTTTTTATGTATTGTGGCATGATTATACGAGTGCATGAAAATTTTGGTGGATTAATTTTAGCAGTTGCATGCTTAATTGTGAAAAAATGACTAAATCGCATAAAGTGCAAAAGTTCTATTTTGATAGCTAAGGGTGTCAAATAGTTAGAGAACCAAAATTGGGGGTTTTTAAAGGGAAAATAAACCCTTAAAATAGAGGTGGCCGGCCATAGGACAAAAGGGATGAGAAAGTCAAAGTTAGGTGACCTAAATTGAATAAAATAAAACATAAGAAAAAGGCTATCATCTTTTTTGTTTTGCTCCTTCTTCTCCATTGATTTTCCTCCAAGAAAATGGTCATAGAAGCTTGAAAAATTTCAGCAACTTAAAGCTTTTGCAAGTAAGTGATTTTGAGGGCTTTTCTTGAATATTTTTGTACTTTTGAGATCCTTGTAGCATGAGCTTTCTAACAAGGGGATTATTTTGCAAAATGGTTGAAAGTCTAGGGCTTTTCCATGATAGTAGACATGTTGATTTCAGAAATTTTATTGAAGAATATGAGTTATGGTTCTGAAATAAACAACTTTTGTGAAGTAGTTTTCATGGAAACCCTAACTAGAGACCATTTTGCATAAGTTGTAAAATTGATGTTACATGTGTGTAATAATGAGAATTGTGGGAGTATAAAAATTATTTGGCTAGGCTTGGTTAGTGAGAAAACGTGATAAAAATCGATTTTCGGACCTAGGGGTAAAATGGTCATTTTGTGAAAGTCTAGGGGAAAATGGTCAGTTTGCCCAATTATGAATTTTCGAGTGTCTAGATTAATATGCTGATGAAATGAATGAATTTCTATCATTTTAGCTCAAGAATTACAAAATTTGAGCCTAGACCGGGGAAAAGTAAAGTAAGTAGACTAAGTCGAACTAGTAGACTAAGTCGAACTAGTAGCCTACATTTTGTAATCCGGGGTAAGTTGTCTGTAAATAATGCAACTATATTGTTATCAATTATGCACGAATTTTTATAGCATAAATTGCTTGATTATGGAAATGAAAATGCATTATGATAATTGAGATAGTAGAACTCCCAGTTGAACCTTAGGAACAAATCGGATATTCATGCCATGACATTTGGGTTATTTGTGGGCTAGTGTAAGACATGTCGGGGACATGCAACAGCCACATTATGAGAGCCAGTGTAAGACCATGTTTGGGACATGGCATCAGCATTGATACGAGAGCTAGTGTAAGACATGTCTGGGACATGCATCTGCGTCGAGATGTAAGCCAGTGTAAGACATGTCTAGGACATGCATCGGCTACAAGATATGTCAGTGTAAGACCATGTCTAGGACATGGCATCGACTTGATGGATGAGCTAGTGTAAGGCCATGTTTGGGACATGGCATTGGCATTATACCCTATGTTTGAGGCTTAGTGAATATTCGATAGCATTCCAAATGGTTCAACGGTGAGAATTTTAGTTTAAGCTAAACGAGAAAAGTATAACCATGTTGTGAGTGGTACAGGTACCTATTTGAAATGTATGAGATGTGAGATCGATATATGCTATATGAGTTGTATTGGATAGTGATGAGTAAGTTGTGCTTATGCCTACTTTTGTATTATGAGCATGTTGACAAGTGGTAAAGTTGTTGTTATATTTATTTGTATGCAACTTACTAAGCTTTATGCTTACTCCTTCACCTTTCCATTTTCTTATAATGCTGCCTAATTAGCTCGAGGATCATCAGACGTCAGAGACATTAATCACACTATCAATCAAAGCACTTGGTATAGTTGGTTTTATTATTTTGAGTATGGCATGTATAGGGCTTAGACTTTTGAGTTTTGTGTCAATGTTAATTTAGCCAAGGTGTTGGCTTGGGATGAATCCCTTCGTTTTGTATAAAGCCTTGGATAATGGCTAATATTCATTATTGATATATGCAAATGATGATATTTTCATGAATGAGTTAATGCCTTGTGTAGATTTGTCATGTTAGATCTTATGTAGGTTGGTACAAGTAAGGGTGGCAAAGAGGCTTGGTAAATAGCCTTATAATGTCCACACAGATAGACACACGGGTGTGTGTCTAGGCCGTGTGTGACATATGACTAGCCCCATGGGCGTGTTGCCTGGCCGTGTGTCCCCTGCACGTTAAATTTGCAAGTTAGTAACCATGGTAGTAAACACACAAGCAGAGACACGACCGTGTGTCTCAACCGTGTAGAGGACACGGCCTTTGGCCACGGGCGTGTCCCTTAGCTGTGTGCCTTGGCCGTGTGCCCCTAACTGAATGCTAACGTCAGAAACAGAATGTCAAGGTTTTTAGTCATGGGCGTGTCATGGCCGTGTAAGGGACATAGGCGTGTGTCACGCCGTGTGAAAACCCCTGTAGGATCGAATTTAGAATTTAAATCACACGGGATTGGGACATGGGCGTGTCCTCTCGTGCTTAGGCCGTTTGAACCACACAGACCTTTAGCATGACCATGTCATAATGGGCACACGGACGTGTGCCCTGCTTCAAGTAGTATTTTTCAAAAGTTCTCAAAGATGTTGGGATTAATCCTAGGATATTTCTAAAGCGTAATTTGGACCTCATAGGCCCATATTAAGAGCTTCTAAGTTAAAAAGGAAAAGTTTTAAATTGGACCTAGTTTTTATAACCCAAAAATTGATTGTATGCATAAGTTCAAGTGTTGTAACACCTCGTATTCCGTTCTGACATAGGGCACAGGTGTGGGTGTTACATGGCATCGATACAAGATCCTATGTAAGACCATATTTGGGATATGGCAATGGTATGGTACTGTGTGTACGAGATTCTCGAGTATCTGTTAGTATTCCAAGTGGTTTAACG
The DNA here is from genome assembly GCA_025698475.1 of Gossypium anomalum. Taxonomy (NCBI): domain Eukaryota; kingdom Viridiplantae; phylum Streptophyta; class Magnoliopsida; order Malvales; family Malvaceae; genus Gossypium; species Gossypium anomalum. The sequence continues at coordinate 52,394,364 of CM046963.1, forward strand.
GGTAAGTTAACAAGTATGTCAAAGATGAATTGTGTGTAAATCCAATTCAAGATTACTCAGGTATGTACGTAAAACTCATACGTAATGAGCTCGATATGTGATGAACCCTCGGTAAAGTTATGATTGAGTAAGTTTGACTATGAGATTTATCATAACATTTATGTTAATTTATCTCATATAAATTATATATTAAATATGTTTTTACGATGCTTATTATTTCCATAGGAACTTACTAAGCTTTAAAGCTTACTCCTCTTTCGTTTTTCTTGTCTAATAGTGTCACCAAGCGTCGGAGATCCACTCACACTATCAACTGATTATTTTGGGTACCAATGAATTTGACATTTTGAGTTATGGCATGTATAGGGACTTGGTCATTTTGTTATGTGTTATAATTGATTTGGCCGAATTTATTGGCTTTTGTTGGTTGATAATTCATTTTGTAAATGGCCATTGAAATTGGCTAATATTGGTTTAAGTATATATGCATATGATGATGTTTTAATGGATGTGGAAATTTGCATGGTTTAAGTTGATAAATATGTGATTTTTGTATGTGGTAAATGGTAGCTTGTGAATGATGTATGGATGTCTTGATTGTGGCTGAATTGGTTGAATGTAATTGCTTGGGATGGTGTTATGTTTTGTTGTATAGGTGTGTGCATAAAAGGGTGACAAAATGGCTTGGTAAATAGCCATGTTTTTGTCCACACGGGTAGACACTCGGGAGTGTGTCTAGGCCGTGTGTGACACACGGCTTGCCCTATGGGCATGTGTTTAGGTCGTGTGTTCCCTGCACCTTAATTGTTGCAAAACAGAATGCTTAGAATTGAACACATGGGCGTGTGTCTCAGTAGTGTGGATGACATGGCCTAGCACACAGGCTTGTGGCTTGGCCGTATGTATTCAATTTGTTCTTGGGTGGCAAACAGACAGTTACACGGGTCAAGGACACAGACGTGTGTGACCTCACGGCCTACCCATACGGGCGTGTCCCAAGCCACACGGGCCCGTGGCTCATAAATCATGAAAAAATTCCTAAGTGTTGTAAAATTTTTTAAGGTTCTCGATTTAGTCCTAAACCGCTTCCAATGTATGTTTTGGGCCTCGTAGGCTTGTTATAGGGACGATATGAATGTATGTGAAAAGTTTTAAATTTGGATGGGAATTTACATCTCGATTTTGTATGATTGCTTGTGTATAAGTCTGGTAATGCCTCGTACCCTGTTCTGGCGTTGAATACCGGTAAGGGGTGTTACATTTAGTGTAATCAGAGCTACGATTTAGTCGATTCTAAGACTAACGTAGAGTGTGTAAGAGTCTAGCTATACATGCCATAAATGAACTGTGATAGTGTGATGACTCCTGACAATTTTAAATTGTGTTTTCGTATAGTAAATGGATCCCAATCGAGTTGAGGCTGATGACGTTGAATGTAATGTGCCGACATTCGCTCAAAGGGCAGCGCCGTCAGATAGTAGACCTCAAATGATTGGTCAGGGAGAAGGGGCTAGGGAAGCCTTTCTCATATGATGAACGATTGGTATATGGAGTTTGTTTGAACAAATTTGAATGCCCAACCTCCTCCACCCCCACTTATTTCTCGACCGGTTCCCGTAGCTCTACAATGAATGGAATTTGTAAGAATAAACAAGCCCCCGGTTGATAAGATCCAAAAGCATGGGGTTGAAGATTTCAGAGCTAATGTGGATAATGATCCCAAGAGAGCAGAGTTTTGGCTCGAAAACTCTATCAGGGTATTTGATGAGTTGTCTTGCACACCAGATGAGTGTTTAAAGTGTGTCATCTCACTATTGAGAGATTCTGCATATCACTAGTGGAAACACTAGTATCGGTGGTACTAAGAGAGATGATTACATGGGAAATTCTTTTAAGAGGAATTCCGAAAGAAATATAATAGTCAGCGGTTCAACGATCAGAAACGTAAGGAATTCCTTGAGCTGAAATAGGGTCAGATGTTGGTGACAGAATATGAGCGAGAATTTGTCAGACTTAGCAAATATACTCGAGAGTGTGCTTCCACCGAGGCTATCATGTACAAGAGGTTTGAGGAATGATTGAATGAGGATATTCGTGTGTTAGTTGGGATCTTAGAGCTAAAAGAATTTGTGGTGTTAGTCGAGCGACTTGTAAAGCCGGAGAGTTGAATAAAGATAAGACGAAAGTTGATTGTGAAGCTAGAGATTCGAAGAAAAGACCGATGAGTAAGTCATTTCCATCTCAATCAAAGAAATCTAAAGAAATGTATTCCCTTTCAAATGTATTAGTTGGGTATTCCCACAGAGACCGCAGAAAACAATACTCGAGTGTTAAATCTCAACCCACTTCAATGGCAAGTGTGGGTAATGTAAGGCCTAACAGAACTGAATGTCAGTATTGTGGAAGAAGACATCTCGGTGAGTGTAGGATGAATGATCAGGTTTGTTTCAAGTGTGGCTCTCAAGAGCATTTTATCCGAGATTGACCTAAAATGGTTAAGAAAAAAAATTTTAGAGTGCAAGGCCGAGTAATACTACTAATAGGGGTAGGCCACCGAGGAATACTGGAAATGGAACTAGTAGTAAAGGTGTGACGAAAGATTCAACTGTGAGATTCAAAGCTCGAGCACCTGCTAGAGCTTATGCCATTCGGGCTTGCAAATAAGCGACATCTTCCGATGTTATTACTGGTACTTTTTCTCTGTATAATACTAAGGTAGTTGCATTGATTGATCCTGGATCAACTCATTCTTATGTTAGTATGAAATTGGTAACTAGTAAAGGCTTGCCTGTTGAGTTTACTAAATTTGTGATTAAAGTGTCAAACCCCTTAGGCAAACATGTATTAGTTGATAGAGTTTGCAAGAATTGCCCCTTGATGATTCGAGGTCACTATTTTTCGGCCAATTTAATGTTTTTGCCATTTAATGAATTTGATGTTATTTTGGGTATGGATTGTTTGACACTGCATGATGCTGTAGTGAACTGTAAAAGAAAGATTATTGAAGTATAATGTGAAAATGGTGAAACTCTACGGATTGATTTAGATGAGTCGGGTGAGTTACCTGTTGTGATTTCTTCGATGTCTGCCCAAAAATTTGTAAGGAAAGGTTGTAAACCTTACCTTGCTTATGTGTTGAATACAAAGATGTTTGAATTGAAAATTGAATCAGTGCTTATAGTTTGTGAATATCTAGATGTGTTCCTGAAAGAGTTGCCCGGGTTACCACCAGTTAGAGAAGTCATGTTTGGTATTGATTTAGTACCAGGGACCTCGCCTATATCTATTGCTCCGTATAGGATGCCCTCGACTAAATTGAAAGAATTAAAAGCTCAATTGCAAGAGCTGACAAATAAGGGTTTTGCGAGACTGAGTTTTTCTCCTTGGGGTGCTCCCGTATTATTTGTAAAGAAGAAAGACAGATCCATGAGGCTTTGTATCGACTACCGTCAGCTGAACAAGGTGACTATAAAGAACAAGTATCCTTTACCGAGGATTGATGATTTGTTGATCAGTTGAGAGGAGCAACGATATTCTCAAAAATTGATTTGAGATCTGGCTACTATCAGTTGAGAGTTAAAGAGGCAAATGTGTCGAAGACTACTTTCAGGACAAGGTATGGGCACTATGAATTTCTTGTTATGCCTTTCGGACTAACTAATGCACCTGCTGTTTTTATGGACTTGATTAATAGAATCTTTCGACCATATTTAGATAAGTTTGTGATCCTAATTTATTCTCGAGACAAGTCCGAGCATGTTGAGCATTTGAGAACTATATTGCAGACTTTAAGAGATAAGCAGTTGTTTGCTAAATTCAGTAAGAGTGAGTTTTGGCTCCGAGAAGTCAGATTTTTTGGACATACTGTTTCAGGTGATGGTATTCGGGTTGACCCAAGTAAGATTTTGGCAATTGTTGATTGGAAACCGCCAAGAAATGTATCTAAAGTTAGAAGCTTTTTGGGCTTAGCTAGATATTATCGATGTTTTGTTAAAGGATTTTCGATGATTACTACTCCGATGACCAAGCTGTTGCAAAAAGATGTTAAGTTTGAATGGTCTAAAAAATGTCAACAAAGTTTCGAGAAGTTGAAAGCATTATTGACTGAGGCGCCGATTTTAGTGCAACCTGAACTGATAAAGGAGTTTATGATTTATAGTGATGCGTCACTGAATGGATTAGGATGTGTGTTGATGTAAGAGGGAAAAGTGATAGCTTATGCCTTGAGACAGTTGAAACCGCATGAGAAAAATTATCTGACGCATGATTTGGAATTAGCCGCCATTGTATTCGCTTTAAAAATTTGGAGACATCATTTGTACGGTTAGAAATGTCATATCTTTACTGATCATAAGAGTTTAAAATACTTAATGACTCATAAAGATTTAAACTTGCGGCAACAGAGATGGCTCAAGTTACTGAAGGATTATGAGCTAGTAATTGATTACCACCAGGGTAAGGCAAATGTAATCGCAGATGCGTTGAGTAGAAAGTCTTTACTTCCTTTGAGGGCGATGAATACACGGTTGACTTTGTCCAATAATGGTCGATCCTAGTTGAGTTGAGAGCTAGACCGTTATTTCTTTAACAAATTTTTGAAGCTCAGAAATGTGATAGTGATTTGTAAGACAAAAGAGTTCATTGTGAATTGGGTAGTGATTCAGATTTTCATATCCGATCTGATGATTGTTTGATGTTCCTAGGCAGAATTTGTGTACCGAAAAAGGATGAACTTATTCAGAAAATTCTTCATGAAGCACATAATGGTTGTTTATCTGTGCATCCAGGTAGTATGAAAATGTATAATGATTTGAAGAAATTGTATTTGTGGTCAGGTATGAAATGAGATATTTTAGAGTTTGTTTCGAGATGTTTTATTTGTTAACAACTGAAAGCTGAACACCAAGTGCCTTCGGGTTTACTACAGCGAGTAATGGTGCCCGAGTGGGATTTCATAACGGGTTTGCCTTTTCGAAAAGAAAAGATACTGTATGGATTATGGTTGATAGATTGACGAAATCTGATCATTTCATCCTGGTAACTACAGACTATTCTTTTGATAAGTTAGCTGAATTGTATGTGGCCGAAATTGTAAGATTACATGGAGTACCTATTTCTATTATCTCGGATAGAGATCCAAGGTTCACTTCGAGATTTTGGAAAAAGTTGAAAGAGGCTTTGGGCACGAAGCTGAACTTTAGTACAACATTTCATTCGCAAACCGATGGTCAATCTAAAAGAGTAATTCAGATTCTTAAAGATATGCTCCAAAGTTGTGTTCTAGAATTCGAAGGTAGTTGGGAAAAATATCTACCATTGGTCAAATAGTTTTCAGTCGAGTATAAAGATGGCAACTTATAAGGCAATGTATGGCCGCAAGTTCCGGACGCCTTTATATTAGATAGAACTTAGTGAGAAACAGATTCACAGGGTTGACTTGGTTAGAGAAACCGAAGAAAAAGTGAAAGTAATTTGTGACTTTCTGAAAGCAGCTTCAGATCGACAAAAGTCGTACGTAGATTTGAAAGGAAATGAGATCGAATTTCAGACTGGTGATAAAGTATTTTTGAAAGTATCTTAATGGAAGAAAATTCTTAGATTTGGTCGTAAAGGCAAGTTAAGTCCACGTTTCATTGAGCCGCATGAAGTTGTTGAAAGAGTAGGGTCAGTAGCATATCGGTTAGTTTTACCGACAGAGTTGGAAAGGATCCATAATGTGTTTCACGTGTCAATGTTACGACGATATCGTTCTGATCCTTCACATGTGATTTCTCCAACAGAGATTGAGATTCGACCGGATATGACATATGGTGAAGAACCGATCAAGATTTTAGCTCGAGAAGTTAAACAGTTGAGAAATAAGAATATAGCCCTAGTGAAAGTTTTATGGAAACGACATAGGGTTGAAGAGGCTACGTGGGAACCCAAGGAGGTTATGAGAAAGCAGTACCCAAACCTATTTTCTAGTAAGATTTTCGGGGACGAAAATCCCTAAAGGGGGGAGAGTTGTAACAGCTAGATTTTGGGCCTAGTCAGAATAGTGGTTTCAAACCACGAACCTGACATAGTAAAATTATTATTATTATATTTTTATGGTCTACAATTTTATGGAATGATTTCGTGATAATTTCGTTCGAAAATTTTGACATTTGACCACTCAATTCAGCAAAAAGGACTAAATTGTAAAAAGTGCAAAATTTGAGTTCTATATGCTAGAGGTGTCTAATTTCTATGAAATTTTAAATTGAAGATCCTTAGATGGTAATTAGACCATTTTACTTTAAGTTGGACAAAAATAGACATGAGGTAAGAGAACTTTAGTGTTTTAAGAAAAGGGCATTTTGGTTCTTTAGTAATTAAATGAATTAAAAAGAAAAAATCAAGCCAAATTCCTTGTCCATCTTCTCCCCCTTGTGCTGGAATTTAGATGGGAAGCCATAGCTAGGGTTTGGCCACTTTCAAGCTTGATTATAAGTTTGTTCTTTCCCCATTTTGAATTCTCTTTACATTTTTGAAGTCGATATCACTCGATCTATCTATATCTACCATTAATTTGAGAAATGATTAAGGTCTAGGGTTTGACCCATGTTAGATATGTGTGTATTTTGATGTCTAATGGTAGAAAATGTATGGTGGGTGTATGATAAACAACTTTTGCTAGGTTATTTTTTATGAAAATGTTAAAAAGACCTATTTGTAAAAAGGTTATAAAATGTTTGTAAAATTGTGATTAAGTGAAAAATGTGGACTGATATAAGCATGAAAGAGGTTTGGCTAGGCTTAGGTCTTGAATAAATTAAATAGATTTCAATTTACGAGCCTAGGGACCAAATTGTAAAATGTCAAAGTTTAAGGGCAAAAATGTAATTTTTCTATAATGTGATCTTTGAACTGAAATGAGAAATGTGCATAAAAAATGAGTTAAATTTGCTACTATAGATCAAGAGAAACGAGGTTCGGACCTAGATTGGAGGAAAAACAAAGTGTTTGACGATTAGATCCCATTTCTACTATTTTGTACCGAGATAAATTCATATATAAATAATGCATTGTTTTAATTATGTTTTAAATGCTTTACTATTTTATGAATTGTGATTGACCTTTGGACGTATGCAACAAAGTTATGATAAGCATGAAATCCTGGTTGAACATTAGGAATAGATACGATACAAATGTCATGACATTAAGGTTATTAAGATTACATGTAATACCATATCTGGGATATGGCATCAATATGAGACTTCGTGTAAGACCATATCTGGGATATGGCATTGATACAAGATCCCATGTAAGACCATATTTGGGATATGGCATTGGTATGGTACTGTGTGTACGAGATTCCCGAGTATCCTTTAGTATTCCAAGTGGTTTAACTGGTAATTTAACGAGTATGTCAAATATGAATTGTGTGTAAATCCAATTCAAGACGACTTAGGTATGTACGTAAAACTTATACGTAATGAGCTCGATATGTGATGAAGCCTCGGTAATGAGATTTATAATAACATTTATGTTAATTTATCTCATATTAATTGTATGTTAAATATATGTTTATGATGCTTATTTTTTGCATAAGAACTTACTAAGCTTTAAAGCTTACTCTCTTTTCTTTTCCCTTGTCTTATAGTGTCACCAAGCTAGCTCGGGGATCGAAGACTGTCAGAGATACACTCACACTATTAACTAATTATTTTGGGTACTAATGAGTTTGACATTTTGAGTTGTGGCATGTATAGGGACTTGATCATTTTGTTATGTGTCATAATTGATTTGGCCAAATGTATTGGGTTTTTTTGGTTGATAATTCATTTTGTAAATGACCATTGAAATTGCCTAATATTGGTTTAAGTATATATGCATATGATGATGTTTTCATGGATGTGGAAATTTGCATGGTTTAAGTTGATATGTGATATTTGTATTTGGTAAATGGTAAATTGTGAATGATGTACGGATGTCTTGATTGTGGCTAAATTGGCTGAATGTAATTGCTTGTAATGGTGTTATGTTTTGTTGTGTATGTGTGTGCATAAAAGGGAGACAAAATGGCTTGGTAAATAGCCTTGTTTTCGTCCACACAGGTAGACACATGGGCGTGTGTGACATATGGCTTGCCCCATGGGCGTGTGTTCCAGCCGTGTGTCCCCTACACCTTAATTGTTGCAAAATAGAATGCTCAGAATTGAGTACACGGGCAGAGACATAGGCGTGTGTCTCAGCCGTGTGGATGACATGGCCTCAGGCATGGGCTGTGCCTTAGGCGTGTGAAGTCTGCGACTAATTTATGAAAAATCAAAATTACTAAATTGACCACACGGCCTAGCACACGGGCGTGTGACCTAGCCGTGTGTCTTCAATTTGTTCTTGGGTGACAAACAAAGAGTTACACGGGTCAGGGACACGAGCGTGTGTGACCACACGGCCTGCCCACAAGGGCGTGTCTGAAGCCACACGGACGTGTTGCTCTTAAATCATGAAAAAATTCCTAAGTGTTGTAAAATTTTCTAGAGTTCTCAGTTTAGTCCTGAACCACTTCCAATGTATGTTTTGGGCCTCGTAAGCTCGTTTTAGGGACGATATGAATGTATGTGAAAAGTTTTAAATTTGGATGTGAATTTATGTCTTGGTTTTGTTTGATTGCTTGTGTATAAGTCTGGTAATGCCTCGTACCCTATTCTGACGTCGAATACTGGTAAGGGATGTTACAAAACCGATCAAGATTTTAGCTCGGGAAGTTACACAATTGAGAAATAAAAGCATAGCCCTAGTGAAATTTTTGTGGCAAAGACATGGGGTTGAAGAGGCTACATAGGAACCCGAATAAGCTACGAGAAAACAGTACCCAAATTTATTTTCTAGTAAGATTTTTGGGGACGAAAATCCTTAAAGAGGGAAAGTTGTAACAACCCGTTTTAGAGCCAAGTAAGAATAGTGGTTTTGAGACCATAAATCCGAGGTGGAAATATTTATTGTGATATTTTTTTAAGGTCTATAGCATGATTAAATGATTGTGTAAAAATTTCGTTAAGAAATTTTATCGATAAGGTGTCCAATTTGACTAATAGGACTAAATTGCAATAGGTGCAAAATGTGTGTTCTAGAAGCTAGAGCTATCTATTTGCCATGAAATTTGAAACTGGAGGTCCTTAAATAGTAATTAGACTATTTTACTTTAAGTTGGACAAAAATGGACATGGTGGAGTAAAATTGTAAAGTTTTAAGTGAAGGGTATTTTAGTCATTTACCAAATAAAGACAAAATTTACTAAATAAAACATCCCCATCTTCTTCAATTTCATCCCTTGGCTGAAATTTACAAGAGGAAGACATATCTAGAGTTTGTCTAGCTTCCAAGCTCGATTGTAAGTCTGTTCTAGCCCCATTTTTAATGATTTTCATGTTTTTTAGATCCTTGTAACCCAATCTAGTTATTTCAAGGCCTAATTTGAAAGAAAGATGAAGTTTAAAAATTTACCCATGTTAGATATTTGTGTATTTTGATGTTTAATGGTAGAAAATGCATGTTTGGTGACAACTTTTGCTAAGTGATTTTAGGTAAAAATGTAACGCTCCCACGCCCGAGACCGTCGCCGGAGTCGAGCATGAGGTGTTACTAAGCTTAATTTAACATTTTTAGAACTTTGGATTATTTGTTTCTACATTCACAGCTTTTAAGCTACTTGCGTCACAGTCACAAGAAAAATCATATCTCGAGTTACGAAACTCAAAATCAAGATCCATAAATTTTCCTTGAATCTAGACTCATATACCTATCTACTAATTTTTTTATAGAATTTTTGGTTGAGCCAATTAGTACAGATTATTAGTTAAAGTTACCCCTGTTTCAGGACTTGACTGGCTTGACCTATGTTTACTACGAACCACATTTCTCTCTGTAAAAAATTTATATGACTATGAGGTTTGTTTCTAATAAAACTAGACTCAATAAGTATTCTGAGGATATAAAATACACCACCTAATTATATCTTTACAATTTATGGTGAATTTCTAAAGTTGGAACAGGGGATTTAGAAACTGCTACGACCCTGTTTCACTAAAATTCAAATATATTTTAACATATAATTCCTTTACCTGTATCATTTGTTTCATGTGAAACTAGACATAATAAGATTAAATTTGATACATAATCCATCACCAGATTCAATTTCTATGATTTTTAATAAATTTTCAAACTCACGTCAGTGTTGCTGTAGTATTCTGTTTATGGCAAATTTCATCCCTTTTATGAGTTTTTATGCACTAAGTATCTTAATAATTTTCCTTAACCTCAAACATAATCTAAACTAACCATTTTCATAATTTATCATTGTCAAACATTTTCTCAACCATTCGATCACCATATCATAAGATCATTTATACAAAATAGGTATATTGCTATACATGCCATACTTAATTTTACAAACCATTTACCAAAAGTCTTAGGATAGTGTGGTGAGCCTTCGACCTATCCCGACTCTCACGAGTTGGCTTGTCCAAAACTACAATGAGTAAGAAGGAAGGAGTAAGCATAAATGCTTAGTAAGTTCATATGCAAATAATAAGTAACATAACAAACATTCATACCAATCAACATTAGCATGCATCACTAAAACACATATCACATTTCTAATCATTTTTCATCATCTTATTACCTTATCGTGATTGTATCAATACTCAACCCGAGGGTTAAATACATACCTGTCCAAAATATCCATTTCACATCACTTACCAATACGTCTCTTTACATCTCGAATATTCCTCCAATTGAGTAGAACTTTACCCGTTGAACACATCGGAATATAATTCGGACACATGGATAACTTGCACATAAGTGCCATATATGCAAACAAGCAATTATGTAACTCGCGCCCATGGCGCGAACTCGGACTCAACTCAACTCGCTCGGGCGTTCGCATCCATAAGTGAACTCGGACTCAACTCAACGAGCTCGGATGCCTAGTTACATCTCTTGAACTCGGACTCAACTCAACGAGTTTGAACATTCGCATCCATAAGTGAACTCGGACTCAACTCAACGAGTTCGGATGCTCAACCATCCTAGTGACATGTCACTTGTATCCTAATCTATTCCTAAGGTTCAAGCGGGATTTTCCTCGAACACATATCCTTGCCGTCTTTAGTAGAATGCCGAAATCAATACTCAGTAACAATTATATTTAACAAGTAGCTCACATAATTTACATATTATTTGAAATTAACCACAAAGCATACATTTCATAATAAAATTCAGCATCACATATATTTAACATCACTAACTTAAAAATAACAATTATGCTACATTATTTACACATGAACTTACCTTGGTACCAAAATACAAAGATTTTGCAATTTAGTCCACAATCTTTTCTTTTCCTCGATTGAAGGTCGATTCCACGTCTTTCTTGATCTAAAATAACACATTTAGCTTATTTAATACTCACATTATCAAATTAATCCTTAACTCAAATTTTGGCAAAATTACAATTTTACCCCTAAACTTTTGCATATTTACATTTTTGCCCCTAGGCTCGGGATTAAACTTTATTCCTTATTCTTATGTTTTATGACATGCTGATCATTTTTCCCTTCTATGGTAACATCAAATTCACACTCTAACATGAACTTATGACTATTAGGTATTTTTACCGATTAAGCCCTTTTACTCGTTTTTGCTTAAAATCGAGTAGTACAAGTTGTCTAACATAATTTAAAACTTCATATTCTATCATAAAACATCAGAATACACAAATTTCACCTATGGGTATTTTTCCAAATATAAACCCTAAGTTAAATTATTGCTAACATAAGCTTAATCGAGTTATCAGGATCTCAAAAACGTAAAAATCATTAAAAGCAGGGCTTAGAATCACTTACTATGAAGCTTGAAAGTTGAAGAAACCCTAGCTATGGTGAGAGTGAAGTTTCAGCAGCAACTAAATGGGGAAGATGACTATTTTGTGTTATTTTTCCCATTTTATTTCATTTAATATCAAAATGACCAAAATGCCCTTACTACTAAACTTTCTAAAAATTCCTTCCATGTCCTAATTTTGTCCATGAACTTAAAATTGGTCAAATTGCTATTTAAGACCTCCTAATTAATATTTCAAAGCAATTTCATACTAAAAACTTCTAGAATGCAAGTTTTGCAACTTATTCGATTTAGTCCCTAACTTCAAATTAAGTATTTTATGCATAAAATTTCTTCACGAAATTTTCACACAATCATGTAATCATATCATAAACCTCAAAATAATTATAAAATAATTATTTCTATCTCGGATTTGTGGTCACGAAACCACTATTCCGATTAGGCCCTAATTCGGGATATTACAAAAAATGTCAAAAAGGACTTATTTGTAAAAGTTATAAAATAAGTAGTAAAAGTGTGATTAAGTGGAAAATATGGGCTGATATAAGTATGAAAATGGTTCGGCTAGGCTTGGGTTTTGAAGAAATTGAATACATTTCATACGAGCCTAGAGACTAAATTGTAAAAGTGTGAAACATTAAGGGTAAAAATGTAATTTTGCCATAATATGATTTTTGGACCAAATTGAATAATGTGAGTATTAAATGAGTTAAATTTTTTATTATAGATCAAGAAAAACGAGGTTCGAACCTAGATCGGGGGAAAAACAAAGTGTTTGACGATTAGGTCTAAGTCTAGTATTTTTGTACTGAGGTAAGTTCGTATGTAAATAATGCATTGTTATATTTATGTTTTAAATGCTTTAATGTTGTATGAATTGTGATTGTCTCTTTGGATGTATTCGAAAATGTTTTGACAAGCGAGAAGTCCCGGTTGAACCTTAGGAATAGAATAGGATACGAGTGACATGTCACTAGGAACCCATGTGTATATGCGATTATGTAATCCGGGTGTTGGTCTCGTACGTCCTGCCAGTGGCTAGGAAGTCCGGCATGTGTTGTGGATACCTAACAGTTTGTGTGAGCAGCATTGTGTAGCTATGTCTTCACTGACAGCTTGTGTGAGCAGGCCCGTGAATAGCTTGAAAACGAGTCAATATGTATTATAAGATATGAGGTAGCTTCGGCTACATATATGGCACTTATGTACAAGATTTCCGAGTATCCGTTACTATTCCAAGTGTTCAACGAGAACATCAAATTTGTGAAAGGATATGGTTATGTTACGAGTTGGTATAGGTACGTACGTAAAACTCATAAGTAATGAGCTCGATATGTGATGAACTCTTGGTAGGATTGTGATTGAGTAAGTTATGATTATTAGATTTTGATAACATTCATGCTAATTTTCATCATGTTAATTGTATGTTAAATGTGTGGTTATGATGCTTATTATTTGCATAGGAACTTACTAAGATATATAGCTTACTCCCCTTTCCTTTCCCTTGCCTTATAGTGTCATCAAGCTATCTCGGGGTTCGGAGACCGTCGGAGATCCACTCACACTATCAACAATTATATTGATACCAATGAATTCAACATTTTGAGTTATGGCATGTATAAGGGACTTGGTCATTTTGTTATGTGTCATACTTGATTTGGCCAAATGTGTCAGCTTATATTGGTTAGAGGTTCATTTTGTATAAGGCCATTGGAAATGGGCTAATATTGGTCATAAGTATATTCATATAATGTTGCCTTTCATGGATGATGTGTTGATGTCTTGGTTGTGAATGTTGGTCGTATGTATATTCTTGGATTGGTGCTATGTTATGTTGTAACACCCTTAAACCGTAACCATTGCCGAAATATATTAAGAGGTATTACCGGACTTATAACTCAAATTCAAACAACCACATGACAAAAATCATCTCAATTTAACAAAATATAGAGCATTCATACTTAGCTCAAACTTTAAACAATTAAATAAGGTTTAATCATACCTTCAGGATCAATTTGAATACATATAAAAGTTTCCAAAACTTGCTAAAATTTTCAACTTTTAAAATGTCACACGCCTGTGTGAATAGGTCGTGTGTCTAAGCCGTGGCAAAATAGGGCATAGCTACTGACTTGCCCACATGGCTACAAGACACACCCGTGTGTCTTGGCCATGGTCGGGTCTGACTTATAACTGAAGGGTACCCTAAGGGACACACGGCCGTGCAACATAGCTGTGTGTCACACACGGCTGAGACACACGCCCGTGTCTCTGCCCGTGTGGACAAAAATAGGCCATTGGAAAAGTCAATTTGCGACCCCAAATTGGGTCAACCTACAAACAAGGAAACAATCATACTTGCATCACCATTTCAACCAATTTCAACACCAAAACATAAACCATTCATGTCATATAATAGTTACCCAAATCCATAAACCATTCATATCATATAATAGTCACCCAAATCCATACTTATAAACCTTAGTAATTCATGTCAAACATAAGGTAACATCATACCAAAACATTTCCTTCCATAAATCATTCAATCACAAGTTAAACTTACCAAAACTTACTAACTAAAACATGCCACAATTTCATATTAACATCACATACCATAAACCATTATCAACTATGAGTTCAATAAAAAATTAGCCAAATCACATGGCTAAGTATATACATCACAAAACATACTTCCAAAACTACTAGCCTATACATGCCATACTTCAAGATATACATTTGCAAAAGTACCAAAATGAGGTTCGATAGTGTGGTGACGATCCTTGACGATCCCAAGCTTACAGTAGCTTTAATATCTATAAAACAATGCAAACACACACAAAGTAAGCTTTCAAAAGCTTAGAAAGCTCGTACCAAAAACATCAATTGTATATAAAATATATACCAACACCATCCATATGTTCATACCAAATCAATGAGCTTTATCAACATAATATCATCTACCACATAGGTATCATACTTGCCCGAACATTTTCATATTCATTCAATTTCAATCTTACCTCTTGTTCTAATACTTTAAAACTTTCCATAGATCATCAACATCCACACACTTAGTGCTTAAGGGTTAGCTAAAGCTAGAACGATTTCGTACACTTAGTGCATCTCAATTAATCGAAGCTAAGTCGGTATCGCACACTTAGTGCCTTAAGTAGCCAAAGCTAATTTAAATCGCACACTTAGTGACAAATACTTTTAATTCATCATCATATTCATCCAACTCATTTATATATACATCTATGCATAATCAAAATAGCAACATGTACTTATACTATCTTGTTCTATGTACAAACTTACCTCGTACTTGGAATTTGTCGACTCTGACTGTTTACTCTATAATATTCGATTTCCCTCGGTCTAAGTCTGAATTTCTCTTTTCTTGATCTATAGGTATTCAAAATTAACCCTTTTATTCACCAAATCATTCAAAACAATCCATATACACACAATTAGAGCATTTTACAAAATAGCCCTCATATTTTCACATTTTGACACTTTAGTCCCTAATTCACAAAATCATAAAATACACAAAATTTGCTTGTACACAAGCCTAGCCAAATTCTCCTAGCTCTCATACAAATCCATACATTTCATTTATTTCTCATTTTAGTCCCTCTATTTACAAATTTCACAATTTAGTCCAAATTACTCAAATTCGTCAAAATTTCAAATACAAAATATGTTAACGCACAACATATCTTTCATTTACCATCAACTAACTTTACAAAGCTCACATTATCAACAATGGCATAACTCAAAATCATCAACAAAATCAGAAATTGAGATATGGGCTTGATAGTATACAGAGCAACGATTACAAAAACGTAGAAATTATCAAAAACCGAGTCAAAACCATACCTTAATTATCAAATCTCCTAGCCGAAACCCTAAAAGCTTTTATTTCATCTCTTTTTCTTTGATTTTCAGCAAGCATGGATGATAATGGTCTAATTTTTAACTTTAGTTTTACTTAATATAACAATTAACCACATACTTATTTTACCCTTTGTTATAAAACCATTTATTCATTAAACAAAATGCCATTTATGTCATTTAATGCATTCCATGGTTAAATAACCACATAAGGGCCTCCCAATTATAAAGCCAAATCAAATAGGCACTTTTAACATCTAGCACACAGCTTTTACATTATACGCGATTATGTCCTTTTTCAAAATTAAGCACACAGACAGTTAAATTTTCACACGAAACTTTCACACATGTCAATTAACTTATATTGGGCATGGAAAATAATATTATAATATTTTTCTAACTCAGATTTGTGGTCCCGAAACCACTATTCCGACTAGGGTCAGAACCGAACTGTTACAATTCTCCCCCCTTAGGGATTTTCGTCCCCGAAAATCTTATCGTTAAATAGATTCGGATATTGCTGTCTCATAGCTTCTTCAGGCTCCCATGTGGCTGCTTCAACACTGTGTCGATGACATAACACTTTAACTAGCGAAATTGTCTTATTTTGCAATTCTTTAACTTCGCGAGCTATGACACAGATCAACTTTTCTTCATAAGTCATATCAAACTGAATTTCAATCTCAGATGGAGGAATCACATGCGAAGGATCAGATCTGTATTGTCGAAGCATCGATACATGAAACACATCATGTATCTTTTCTAGCTCTGGTGGTAATAACAATTTATACACTACCGGCCTAATACGCTCGATAATCTCATACGGCCCGATGAACCTCAGACTCAATTTGCCTTTTCTACCGAACCGAATCACTTTCTTCCAAGGAGACACTTTCAAAAACACTTTATCGCTTATCTCAAACTCGATGTCTTTTCTTTTCAAGTCTGCATAAGATTTCTGAAGATCGGAAGTTGCTTTCAAACTATCTCAGATCACCTTTACTTTATGTTTAGGCTCTTTTATCAAATCAACCTCGTGAATCTTATTTTTGCTGAGCTCGGTACAATAGAAAGGTGTACGACATTTGCAACCATATAAAGCTTAGTATGGTGCCATTTTAATGCTTGACTAAAAACTGTTATTATACGCGAATTCGATCAAAGGTAGATATTGTTCCCACGTACCTTCAAATTCAAGAATGCAACATCTCAACATATCCTCAAGTATCTGAATAATCCGCTTAGATTGACCGTCCATTTGCGGATATAAAAGCAGTACTAAAGTGCAATTTAGTACCTAGAGCATCTTGCAACTTTTTCCAAAATCGTGATGTGAATCTCGGATCTCTGTCTGACACTATAGATAATGGCACACCATGCAATCTCACAATATCATAAATGTATAATTCAATTAATTTATCAAGTTAGTAATCAGATCGAACCGAAATAAAATGAGCTGATTTCGTCAAACGATCAACTACAACCCAGATTGCATCTTTCTTTCTCGGAGACAGGGGTAAAACCGAAACAAAATCCATTGTAACTCGATTTCATTTCCACTCCGGAACCATAATGGGTCGTAACAAACCAGATGGCATCTTATGTTTAGCTTTAACTTGCTGACAAATCAAACATTTAGAAACAAAATCAGAGACATCTCTTTTCATTCCAGACCACCAATAATGTTGTTTCAGATCATTATACATTTTCGTACTACCCAGATGCATAGATAAACAACTACTGTGAGTTTCACTCAGAATCATCTGAATTAACTCTGGATTTCTTAGAAGACAAATTTGATCTTGGAATCTTAAACAATCATCTTTATCAACTCTGAATTCTAAACCAGTCTCTACATCACACTAAGCTCGTTTAGCTAAAATATCATTATCAATCTTCAGAGCTTCTATAATTTGCTGTAAGAACAAAGGTCTTGTTTTTAATTCAGCTAAATCTAAACCATTATCAGATAGAACCAAATGAGCATTCATCGCACGCAAAGAAAATAATGATTTTTGACTAAAAGCATCAGCAATAATATTTGCTTTTCCCAGGTGATAATCAATCACAAGTTCATAGTCTTTTAGCAGTTCTAATCATATTCTCTGTTGTAGATATAGGTCTTTCTGAGTCATCAAATACTTCAAACTCTTATGATCTGAATACACGTGACATTTCTCACCGAACAAGTAATGGCGCCAAATTTTTAAAGCAAACACAATCGTAGCTAACTCAAGATTGTGCGTCGGATAGTTCTTTTCGTGCGGTTTCAACTATCTCGAAGCATAAGAAATGACTTTTCCTTCTTGCATTAATGCACATCCCAGACCAATCAATGAAGCATCACTGTAGATCACAAATTTTTCACCCGATTCGGGTTGTACCAATACCGGAGCTTCAGTCAACAAGGCTTTCATCGAAGATATTACAGCAGGCAATCCATTCAAATCACTAGATTCAATTCTGACTATTTCATCATTCTTGCATCTCAAATCAATAGTTTTTCATTTACAATTCACCACAGCATCATGCAAAGTTAACCAATCCATACCCAGAATTATATCAAACTCATCAAAAGGCAATAACATCAAATCAGTCGAAAAACAATTATTTTGAAACATTAATGGGCAATTCTTGCATACTTTATCAACCAGAACACATCTGCCTAGAGGTTTCGAAACTCTAATTACAAATTCAGTAGACTCTATAGGCAAAGTCTTACTGTTCATAAGTTTATCCATATATATGAATGTGTTGATCCAGGATCTATCAAAGCAATCACATAAGTATCATAAAGAGTAAATGTACCTGTAATCACATCTGGCGATGAAGCTTTCTCGTGAGCTCGGATAGCATAGGCTCTGGCAGATGCACGAGCCTCAGATCTAACAACTGTGTCTTTTGTTCCTCTTTGACTACCACTTAGATTGCCCGAATTTCTGGGAGGTCTACCATGAGAAGCATTACCACTTTGCCTCAGATTCTAAACATTATCTTTTCCAGCTAAATCTGGGAAATCTATTATAAAATGATTTCTTGAACCACAACTATAACAAGCTCGGTTATTACTTTTTCCTCAGCATTCACCAAAGTGTCGTCTTCCACATTGATCACACTCAGGCTTTTCATTCTTTGCATTATCAACACTAGCAACAGACATAGCTGAAATTTAAAATTTGATTGCGGTCTAGCACGATCTCTGTTCAAATGTCCTACAGTAGTCTTTGAACGACTGTTATCATCTCTAAATTTCTTTGATCGAGATTGAAATGATTTGCCCGATGATCTCTTTCGTACCTCTCTAACTTCAAAATTAGCTTTCTTTTTCTCTTTCCCAAGATCTTCAGCTTTACATGCTCGTTCAACAAGTACTACAAATTCTTTGATTTCAAAAATCCCTACTAACAGACGAATATCTTCATTCAAACCGTCTTCAAATCTCTTGCACATTATTGCTTCCGAAGTTACACATTCACGGGCACACTGACTCAACCTTACAAATTCCCGCTCGTATACTGTGATAGGCATACGGCCTTGTTTAAGCTCAAGAAACTCTTTGCATTTCTGATCAATGAATCTCTGACTGATATATTTCTTCTAGATTTCAGCTTGGAAGAAGTCCCAAGTAACCCATTCACTAGGAACCACAGACATCAAAGTTTTCCACCAATGATACGCTGTATCTCTCGGAAGCGAAACGACACATTTTATGCATTCTTCTAGAGTCAAAGACAACTCATCAAACACTCTTATTGTGTTCTCTAACAAGAACTCGATTTTTTTAGCATCATCACTTGTTGTAGCTCGGAACTTGTAACACCCATATCCCGTAACCGTCGCCAGAATAGGTAAGGGGCATTACCGGACGGACAGAACATTACAGATCAATACAGAATCACAGATATCATATAACATTAATACATAGGCATTCATCAAACAATTCATTCCTTAATATGGTCTTCGAGATCTAAAACATATATTTAGAAAAGGTCGAGACTAAACCAAACACATTCAGAATTTTCAAAACTTAGCCAAATCTTTCAAAACTGTTAAAGTCACATGCCTGTGTGACTAGGCCGTGTGGCACACACGGGCACTAGACACACCCATGTGATCCAACCGTGCCAAAACAAAGTTCATATACTAACTTTTTCACAGGGCCAACAGACACGGCCGTGTGCCATGGCCTGTGGTACTCAGCTAGCTACTGACATAAGCCCACGGCCATAAGGCACGCCCGTGTTCCCTGACCGTGTGGCACAATGCAGGCTTGGTTTAGGCCAATTTGCCACCCCTTTTTGGATCAATCCTACAAGCAATATTACACAACATACATGCCATAAGTTTCAACCAATTCCATGCTTAAAATGACCAAATCATATTAGATCATAACACATTACAAACATACACCATTTGGCATTACCAACCAAATACCAAAACTATGCATAATCATATCATTTGCTAGCCAACTCTCATGGGATAACATATATACATATCAAAGCTTAATTACATAGACATTCTAGCCTATACATGCCATACTTAAAAATATTTACACTTTCAAAAGTACCAAAATGAGATCGATAGTATGGTGACAATCCTTGACTATCCCCGAGCCTTCAGTAGCTACGATAACTACAAAACAGACAGAAATTACACAGAGTAAGCTACAAAGAGCTTAGTAAGCCAAATACAAGTTTGTCTAACTATTAAAGCATCTAAAATAAAAGTTTATAGTAAGAATTCATAGTGAATACACAGAGTAAATCATTAGCCTAACCATGATCATTTGCTCGCATGCATGTCCTGTATTGTTTCCAAATTTCATACATATTTCACAGAAACAGAGTCTTTCATATACAGAGATTTAGTACAATACAAACGTACTTGTATAGTTTACACATTTCATATATTCATTTCCATATCTCGAACTCTGTCCCAGACAGGGTCTTATACGAAATCAGATACGATGCCAATGTTCTGGACATGGTCTTATATGTAAATTTCCAATCGAGACCTAAGTCCCAGATACGGTCTTACACGATAACTCAGATCAATACCAACGTTGTTTTGAAGGCATATAGAGCTTTTTTTTTCAAATACTAGCATATTATCGGAGTTTACTTGAAATCTATTCATCAGGCTCTCAAGGCTGTCCAATACAGACTATGGTATATATACGCAGAATTTAGCTAATTTAGCATGTAATTGTAATTTGACTTACCTTGTACGGATTTAAGACAGAACGAGTTTAACTATTCAACTATTTTGGACTTCTCTCGATCTAAGTCCGATTTTCTTTGTTCTTGATCTAATACAATCCAAATTCAACCATTTAATCATTCATTTCATTCAAAATAACCCATAAACACATATTTAGGACACTTTGCATTTTAGCCCTTATATTTTCACACTTTGACAATTTAGTCCATTTTTCACAAAATCACAAATATACTAAATTCACCAAGACTATAGCTTGGCCGAATATACATAGCTTCCATACAAGCCCAAATAACATATTTAATTTGCAATTCAGTCCTTCAAAACCTTATTTTCACAAATTAGCCCAAATAGTTCTATTTCATCAAAATTCAAAGACAAGACTTAAAAATCATCTACCAAGCCTTCATAATTCATCCAAAAACATCACAAAACTCATGATATCAACAATGGCATTTCATGAAATCGTTAACAGAAATAGAAATTCAGACATGGGCTTTAAAGAACACGAAGCAACGATCATAGAAACGTAGAAATTATCAAAATCTGAGCAAAACAAATACCTAATTCATCAAATCAAGGTGTCGAACCCTAGTTGCTTTTCTTCTTTCTTTTTCCTTTATATTTTCGGCCAAAGATGAACTAAATGCACGGCCATTTCATGTTTATTTTATTATACATTTTATGTCATTTTCTAATTTTACCCTTAATACCAACATATAAAAATTCACCTACTAATGTCTATACTTGTCCATGCATTAGTACAATGGTCTAATTCCATCATAAGGACCTCTCATTTATAAAGCCAAGCCAAATAGGCACTTTAACAATTAGCATGCAACTTTTGCACTTTACGCGATTAAGTCCAATTTCATAATTAAGCACAGAAATAGACAAATTGAATTACATAAATTTCGCAGATATAAATTCACCTATCATAAAAACAGAAAATAATATTAAAATATTTTTTTAGACTCAGATTTGTGGTCTCGAAACCACTATTCTGACTAGGATCTAAGCCAGACTATTACAAAACTCTTCAGCCCTATATTTTCTAATCTTATTAACTAGTGGTTTACTTAACTGTACCGAATTCACTGGTGGCATAATAGGAGTTTGAAGAGAGTTAACCGAGGGTGGAGGTTGTTGTACAGCCGGATTGGTTCTGATATATTGGGTGAACCAATCATTCATCATCTGATAGAAGGCTTGTTTAGCCTCACCAACACGGCTACTCATAGCCGGTCGAGAGTCAGCTTGCACCATCCCTTGCGTGGGAGCAGGCGCATTGCTTTCAACATCGTCTGCTACAGCTCGTTCGGGATCCGTTTGCTATATAAAAGCACATTTCAATGTCAGGATTCATCACACTATCACAATTCATAAATATGGCATGTACAGCTAGACTCACAAACGCTATGGTAGTCCTAGAACCGACTAAACCATAACTCTGATACCAATAAAATGTAACACCCCTAAACCGTAACCATAGCCGAAATAGGTTAAGAGGCATTACCAGACTTATAACTGAGATTCGAGCAACCACATAACTAAAATCATCTCAATTTAACCAAATATAGAGCATTCATATTTAACTCAAACTTAAAACAATCAAATAAGGTTTAATCATACCTTCAGGATCAATTTGAATACAAATAAAAGTTACAGAACTTGTAAAAAATTTCAACTTTTTTACACGACCTTAGACACACGCCTAAGCCGTGGCAAAACAAGGTATAGCTACTGACTTGCCCACACGGCTACAAGACACGCCCGTATGTCTTGGCCGTGGTCGGGTCTGACTTACAACTGTAGGGTACCCCAAGGGACACACGGCCGTACAACATAGCCGTGTGTCACACATGGCTGAGACACACGCCCGTGTCTCTTCCCGTGTGGAAAAAAATAGGTCATTTCAAAAGCCAATTTGCCACCCCAAATTGGGTCAAGCTACAAACAAGGATACAAGCATACTTGCATCACCATTTCAGCCCATTTCAACACCAAAACATAAACCATTCATATCATATAATAGTAACCCAAATCTATACTTATAAACCTTACCAATTCATGCCAAACATAAGGTAACATCATACCAAAACATTTCCTTCCATACATCATTCAATCACAAGTTAAACTTACCAAAACTTACCAACTAAAACATACCACAATTTCATATTAACATCACATACCATAAACCATTATCAACTATGAGTTCAATAAAAAATTAGCCAAATCACATGGCTAAGTATATACATCACAAAACATACTTCCACAACTACTAGCCTATACATGCCATACTTCAAGATATACATTTGCAAAAGTACCAAAATGAGGTTCAATAGTGTGGTGACGATCCTTAATGATCCCCGAGCTTGCAGTAGCTTCAATATCTATAAAACAATGCAAACACACTCACAAAGTAAGCTTTCAAAAGCTTAGTAAGCTCGTACCAAAAACATCAATTGTATATAAAAAATTTACCAACACCATCCATATGTTCATTCCAAATCAATGAGCTTTTTTCAACATAATATCATCTACCACATAGGTATCATACTTACCTGAACATTTTCATATTCATTCAATTTCAATCTCACCTCTTGTTCTAATCAATTAAAACTTTCTGAAGATTATCAATGCTTTAAACATCCGCACACTTAGTTCTTAAGGGTTAGCCGAAGCTAGAATGATTTCGCACACTTAGTGCAATCTCAATTAACCGAAGCTAAGTCGGTATCGCACACTTAGTGCCTCAAGTAGCCGAAGCTAATTTAAATCGCACACTTAGTGCCAAATACTTTTAATTCATCATCGTATTCATCCAACTCAAATATATATACATATCATGTTCTACGTGCGAACTTACCTCGTACTCAGAATTTGTCGACTCGGACTATTTACTATACAATATTCGATTTCCTTCGGTTTAAATCTAAATTTCTCTTTTCTTGATCTATAGATAGTCAAAATTAACCCTTTTATTCACCAAATCATTCAAAACAATCCATATACACACAATTAGGGAATTTTACAAAATAGCCCTCACATTTTCACATTTCGACACTTTAGTCCCTAATTCACAAAATCATAAAATACACAAAATTTGCTTGTACACAAGCCTAGCCAAATTCTCCTAGCTCTCATACAAATCCATACATTTCATTTATTTCTCATTTTAGTCCCTTTATTTACAAATTTCACAGTTTAGTCCAAATTACTCAAATTCGTCAAAATTTCAAATACAAAATTTGTTAACCCACAACATATCTTTCATTTAACATCAACTAACTTCACAAAGCTCACATTATCAATAATGGAATATCTCAAAATCATCAAAAAAATTAGAAATTGAGACATGGGCTTGATAGTATACAGAGCAACGATTACAAAAACGTAGAAATTATCAAAAACCGAGTCAAAACCATACGTTAATTATCAAATCTCCTAGTCGAAACCCTAAAAGCTTTTATTTCATCTCTTTTTCTTTGATTTTCAACAAGCATGGATGGTAATGGTCTAATTTTTAACTTTAGTTTTATTTAATATAACATATTAACCAAATACCTATTTTACCTTTTGTTATAAAACCATTTATTCATTAAACATAATGCCATTTATGTCATTTAATGCATTCCATGGTTAAATAACCACATAAGGACCTCCCACTTATAAATCCAAATCAAATAGGCACTTTTAACATCTAGCACACAGCTTTTACATTTTACGCGATTAGGTCCTTTTTCAAAATTAAGCACACAAATAGTTAAATTTTCACACGAAACTTTCACACATGTCAATTCACTTATATTAGGCATGGAAAATAATATTAAAATATTTTTCTAACTCAGATTTGTGGTCCCAAAACCACTATTCCGACTAGGGTCAAAATCGGACTCTTACATATGTTGTGTAGGTGTGTGTATTAAAGGGGTGGCAAAAGGGCTTGGTAAATAGCCTTATTTTTTTCCACACGGGTAGACACACGGGCGTGTGTCTAGGCCATGTGAGACACACGGCTCACCCCAGGGGCATGTGTTTAGGTCCTGTGTCCCCTGCACCTAAATTTTGAGAAATAGAATTCTCGAAATTGAGCACACGGGCAGAGACATGGGCGTGTGTCTCAGCCGTATGGACAGCACGGCCTCGAACACGGGCGTGTGCCCTGGTTGTGTGAAGTATGCACCTAATTTATGAAAATTTATTTTCCACATGGCCTAGCACGTGGGCGTGTGACTTGGCCGTGTGATCTCATTTTGTTCATGAGTTACATGTCAGAGAGTTATACGGGGTCGGGACACGGGTATGGCCTACCCACACGGGCGTGTCCCATATCCACACGGGCGTGTGACCTCTATTTAGTGAAAATTTTTCTAAGTTTTGTAAAATTTCCTAAAGATCTCGGTTTAGTCCCGAAACACTTCGAAAGCATGTTTTGGGCCTCATAGGCTCATATTAGGGACTTTATGAATAAATGGAAAAAGTTTTAATTTGGACGCAAATTTTTAACCCAAAATTGTATGTTTGTTTTTGTGATAAGTCTGGTAATGCCTCGTACCCTGTTCCGGCATTGAATAGGGTAAGAGGTGTTACAGTTACTTTTAGTAGTTCAAAGAAAAAGACTTTCATATCAAAATTTGAAATGTTATTTTGCAAATGTTCTATTTTCGGAAATACACAGCGAAGTGAATAAAACTTTTGAATACTTTATATTCAAATTAGTTTAAAAATTAAGATTTTTCAGTTTATTTTTTTAAAAATCAATGACTTAAGCATTTTAAAATCCAAAGTTTATGCATGCATTCTAAATATCATATCGAGTTCCCATGGCACAATTAAAATAAAAAAAACAAAGTCCATAGTCAAAAGCAATCCCAAAAGAGTTTTAAATACTTTATTTTAAAATAAATCTGACAATCTCCTTGAACTGCCGCATCCAAGTCCTATCCTTGAGTGTTATATGAAAAGTTTTAAGAAACTAAAGGAATGAGCTAATAAGCTCAGTCCGAGTTTTATATCAAGCTTAAATAGAATAAGAAATTAGTTTAAATAAAACAAAAAAATATTATTAAGCACATAATAATCAAACATGCAACCTTTATGTACATGATTATGATAATGCAAAGATTTTTATAAAACATATATGCAAACTTTCAAAAATTTCCTACCCATCTTCGTTACACACCAAGAGGAGTACCCCAGAATTTTTCCATCCAAAACACACCAAAACATATGTGGACAAAGCCACCAAAAATTGCAAACAAGTTGCCAAATCACATGTGTGGATAAACCACCAAAAATTGTAGATTATTAAACTGCCACATCTTCTTCCTTACAGATAGTCTCAACCTCATGAAATGTGACATGATATGCATACTCATTATCAAAAAATTGAGAATGTCAAACATGAAATCAAAAACAAATTAGATGTCAATAGCCATGGTAATCCATGCTTTACAAAACAAACATATCGAATTTTCAACGTGGACAAATCATAATGAACATATAAGCCATGATGTCACATACCATGAGATTAGATGAAAATTACACACTAGCACTAAATAGCATAACACACCAAAAAGATTTAAGTTAAAGCACATACCTTAAATCCACACAATCACTTATCATGTTATTTTTGCTACTAAATAAAACTTCAAAAAAATATTTAATTTATCATATAAACAACATAAACAAATTCATTGTTTTTACAAATAATACTTGTAATATGACGTTTTTCAGTGGTATCGGGAATGGTGGTTTCAGAAAAAAATTTTGAAAAGTAAGCTCATATTTTATTATATATTTAATGTTTATAGAACTATATTAGAGTCATATTAAATTTTGGTTAAGAAATTTTAATGATTAGCTTGTTAATTTGGTAAAGAATGATTAAATTTTAAAAGTTGTCAAAGATTCAATCTATTAGTCAAAGATGTTAAATTGAGCATTTAGCATGTTAAGTGACCTTGATAAGCAAATTCCCAATAATAAGTGTAGTGGACAGTCATGGTTATCTTTTTAGTGAAATTTTGATTAAAATTAAAGGTTAATTTGGTAAAAGGGTAAATAAGAATTATGATACAAATGGTAAAATAATTGGTACCATCTTCTTTACGGTATTCCACTAAAAATAAAAAAATGAAAACCTCCATTTTTTTTAGCTTGAAGCTTAGGTTAGCTAAGTGGTGCATGTAAGTGTTTCTCTCACTCGTTCTTAGTAATTTTTACATTTTTAAACTTGTTTTAACTTAAACTGTTAAAACTGAGGATGGAATTGTGAAAATATTAGAGTTTTAAGGACTACATTGTAATGAATATTTGGTGTTTTTGATTTTTCGTAATGGATTTATAAATGTGAATGTTGATTGGGATGTTTTTATAAAAAAAAATTGTTTATTTGAGTTTAAAGAACTAATATGTAAATAATTAAAGTTTAACATAGAAATTTTATAATTAATTCAATGTCTAGGGACTATTTTGTTAGGCTAGTAAATTAGGTTAAAATTAATCGAAAGTAGATTCTGTAAGTTGAGTTTTAGAAAATAAGTGTAAAAGTGAAAAATTAAAAGTCTTATGAATTGAGAAAATTTTTAGAAAATATTGTAAAACTAAAAAATTAAAAGTCTTATGCGTTGAGTTGAGTTTGTGATATATGTGAGTTTAATAAATTGAATTTAATTACTATATAGATCAAGAATTGGGTTAAAAAGATAATATATGAGGAAAAGGAAAAATTATGAGGTAGCTTGTGAATTAACCGAAAATGGATTGTAGGTAAGTTCATAGTATAGGCAAATGAGTATATACATATATTTATTAATTTATGCTATTTTGTATTTGCTTAATTTGGGAATATGGTTGAATATGTGAAATTGATTTTTTTATTACAACTTGATTACAATTAGGTAGAACGCGAATGTATATCTAGTTGGAAGTTGTGAAATGAATGTGAAATACGAATTGCTCGATCTCAGAATGTATATATATTGAAGTAAAATATATGTATGAATATTGTAGAAGTGCTTTCGATTTATTAAAGAAATGAATTCGGTTTAATGCTCGTTTGAATGTAGTAAATGGTTTGGATATGATTGGCATGCCAATAGGGTTTGAACACGCACTTGTATGGGTTTGCACTTCGGTGCCTTTGTCTGCACTTCAGTGCCTCTGTTATGCATCATCAATGCCTTTGGTGTGATGTAGTATCCCAAGTATTCGAGTGAAGTTACTATAGTTCATCGGGCTATGTATCAATTATCTTAAAACTACTAAATTGTAACATCCCTTACCCGTATTCAACGCCAGAACAGGATATGAGACATTACCGGACTTACATCGCAAGCAAACATACAATTCTGAGTCATAAATTTGCATCCAAATTAAAAACCATTTGTATTCAATCATAAAGACCTTAATACGAGCCTATGATGCCCAAAATATGCTTTGGAAGTGGTTTGAGACTAAACTGAGCACTTAGGAAAGTTTTACAAAACTTAGAAAAAATTTTTCCATGAACAGGGGTCACACGCCCGTCTAGGCAGACCTTGTGGTCACACACGCCCGTGTCCCTAACCCGTGTAACTCTCTGTTTCGCAAAGCATGAACAAATTGATGTCACATGGCCAAGTCACACGCTCGTGTGTCAGGCCATGTGGTTAATTAATTTTTCATAAAATAGGTGTAGACTTCACACGGTCAGGACACACACCGGTGCTTGAGGTCGTGTCCCTCACACGGATGAGACACATGCCCGTGTGCTCAATTCTGAGCATTCTATTTCTCAAAATTAAGGTGTAAGGGACAAACAGCAGGAACAAATGCCCATGGGGTAGACCGTGTGTTGCACACGACCTAGACACATGCCCCTATGTCTACCTGTGTGGACAAAATAAAGGCTATTTACCAAGCCATTTGTCACCCTCATTTTCACCTACACATACACAAGTTCAATGGCATAAATCATGATATACTTAGGCAAACAAACATCACAAAACAAGGCCAAATCATGTCATTTCATTATCCACACTCAACATATTTACAACACCATATTTTGTCAAACCAAATCATACCAACTCACATACTACAAGTTTCAATATGGTTACCAATAACATGCATAATTTTACTTAGTTCTCCTAGCACACCAATGAGCCAATCTTAACCATTCAACAACCAAAACCATTAAGCCACATTCAATCATTTACCAAGCATTTATAAACTACATCACACAAGAGATAATTTGACATGCATGTATATATAAATATATATAAACTTACAACCAATTCAACCAAAATAAGCCAAGTTACATGGCCAAATACCATGTCAAGCCTTTGGCAATTACAAGCCAATACATTTTGCCAAATCATAATGACACATATAACAAAATGACCAAGTCCCTATACATGCCATATTCTCAAAACGTTTAAAATCATCGGTACCCAAAATAACAGTTGGACAGTGTGATGCAATTTTCGACGATCTCCAACCCGAGCTAGCTTCGTGACACTATAAAACATGGAAATAAAACGGAGTAAGCAATATAGCTTAGTAAGCTCATATGAAAGAAATAATCTAACCTTACCATACATTAACATGCAAATAATATAACTTAAGATAATGCAATTTACCATATTCTCATGATCATAATTCATTCCGTCACATCTTACCTTGAGTTCATCATTTCGCAAATTTAATAATCATAAGTTTTATGCACATACCTCTACCACTTATAATGGTTTCATACTCATTCTCATCTTTTTCATACCCAATGAACCACTCAGAATAATAATATTGACTACTCGGGAAAACCTTGCACACAAGGTGACACATATGTAGCCATTGCTACCTCTATCTCATAACACATAAATGCTCACTCTCGAACCATTAACGGGCCTGCTTACACAAGCTATCAGTCAAAACGTAGCTATCGATACTGCTCACACAAGCTATCAAGTAACCGCAACATATGTTGATATACTCAGCCACCAGTAGGTCGTATAGGACCAGCACCCGGATCACATAACATAAAACCCTAGTGACATGTCAATTGTGTCCTAATCTATTCCTAAGGTTCGATTGGGATTTCTCGCTTCCTAAATTGTTGTCAAATGTGTCCGTAAGGTTGATTACACAATTCATGCATAAATTAAAGCATTTAAACACATTTAAAGTAAAGCTTATTGAACATACGAACTTACCTCGATTACAAAAACGACCAAAGAGATCTATTCGTCAATTACTTTATTTTTCCCCCAATCTACACCCGAACTTTGTTTTTCTTGATCTACAATACCACATTTAACTTATTTAGTCATCACATTATTCAATTCAGCCCAAAAACATATTAGCGCAAAATTTACATTTTTGCCCCTAACTTTTCAACATTTTACAATTTAGTCCCTAGGCTCGTAAAATGAATTTCTTTCAATTTCTTTACAACCCAAGCCTAGCCGAATGTTGTTTGTACTCAAAAAAGCCCACATTTTTCATTTATTCACACTTTTCTACACATTTTATAGACTTTTACAAATAAGTCCCTATTTGACTTTTTACAGAAAATCACTTTTCAAAAGTCATTTAACAAAACAAAAAACATGCATTTCCTACCATCAAACATCAAAATACAAGCATATTCAACATGTTTAAAATTTTAGGCTTTAACTTTCTTTCAAATTAGTCCTTGAAATTGCTAAATCAAGTTACAATGATGTCAAAAATATAAAAATTATTAAAAACGGGACAAGAACAGACTTACAATCAAGCTTGAAAGCTTGGCCAAACCCTATCTATGGTTCCTCTTCAAATTTTTGACTAAGGGGTGAAATTGAAGAAGATGGAGATGTTTTATTTAGTAAATTTTGTCTTTATTAGCCAATTTACTAAAATACCCTTAATGCATAACGTAAAATTTGACCTAGCCATGTCCATTTTTGTGCATCTTAAGGTATAATGGTCTAATTCCCATTTAAGGACCTCAAATTTAAAATTTCATAGCAATTAGACACCTTTAACATATAGAACTCAAATTTTCACCTATTGCAATTTAGTCCTTCTAGCTAAATTGAGCACTCAATCGATAAAATTTCTTAACTAAATTTTCACATAATTATTCTATCATGCTGTAGACCTTAAAGAAATAATAAAATAAATATTTCTACTTAGAATTTGTGGTCCTAAAACCACTATTTCAATTTGACCCAAAAACGGCCAGTTACAACTCTCCCCATTTAGGGATTTTCATCCTTGAAAATCTTATCGGAAAATAGGTTTGGGTACTATTTTCTCATAGCTTCCTCGGGTTCCCATGTAGCCTCTTCGACCTCCTGTCGTTTCCATAAAACTTTCACTAGAGCTATGCTTTTATTTCTCAATTGTTTAACCTCTCGAGCTAACACTCTGATAGGTTCTTCACCATATGTCATATCAGATTGAGATTCAACCTCTGTTGGGAAAATTACATGCGAAGGATCTGAGCAGTATTGTCGCAACATTGATACATGAAACACATTGTGGATCCTCACTAATTCCGACGGCAAAGCTAATCGATATGCCATTAGACCTATTCTTTCAATAATCTCATACGACCCAATAAAACGCGGACTCAACTTGCTTTTGCGGCCAAATCTAAGAATTTTCTTCCAAGGAGACACTTTAAAAAACACTTTATCACCAACCTGAAATTCAATATCCTTCCATTTCAAATCCGTATATGATTTTTGTCAATTCGAAGATGCTTTCAAGTAATCACAAATTACTTTCACTTTCTCTTTGGTTTCTTTAACTAAATCAACCCCATGAATCTGTTTCTCACTAAGCTCGATCCAGTACAATGAAGTTCGACACTTGCCCCCATACAATGCTTCATACGGTGCCACCTTTATACTCGATTGAATACTATTGTTGTAAGCAAATTCGACCAACAGTAGATATTTCTCCCAACTACCTTCGAACTCTAAAACACAACAGCGAAACATATCTTCGAGAATTTGAATCACTCTTTGAGATTGACCATCAGTTTGTGGATGAAATATAGTACTAAAATTCAACTTCGTACCCAATGCTTCTTGCAATTTTTTCCAAAATCGCAACATAAACCTCATATCTCTATCCGAAATAATAGAAGTAGGCACTCCGTGCTATCTAACAATTTCAACAGTGTACAATTAAGCTAGTTTATGAAGTGAATAATCGGTACGTATTGAAATAAAATGAGCCAAATTCGTTAATCTATCTAACAATTTCAGCAATGTACAATTCAGCTAGTTTCATGCCTGAGCACCAATACCATTCCTTCAAATTATTGTACATCTTCGTAATTCCAAGATGAATAGATAGACAACCATTATGTGCCTCGTAAAGAATTTTTCGAATGAGTTCAGGATTTTTCGGTATACCAATCCTTCCTCGAAATCTCAAGCAATCATCAGATCTAGTCTGATATTCTGAATCACTATTCGTTTGGCATTGAACTCTTTTAGCTTGCAACTCATTATCATCTTTTTGAGCTTCGTAAATTTGCTGAAGAAATATCGTTCTAGCTTTCAACTCGGCCAAAATTGATCCATAATTAGATAAGGTTAATTGCGTATTCATTGCCCTCAAAGTAAACAAAGTCTTTCTACTTAAAGCCTCTGTGACTACGTTCGCTTTCCCCGGGTAATAGCCGATCACTAATTCATAACCTTTCAATAGCTCGAGCCATCTTCGTTGTCACAAATTCAAATCTTTCTAAGTCATTGAAGTACTTGTGATCAGTAAAGATGTGACACTTCTCACCAAATAAGTGGTGTCTCCAAATTTTTAAAGTGAACACAATAGTAGCCAATTCCAAGTCGTGTGTCAGATAATTCTTTTCATGCGGTTTCAATTGTCTCGAGGCATAAGCTATCACTTTACCCTCTTGCATCAACACAAAATCGAGACCGTTCAAGGATGCATCGCTAAAAATCATGAACTCTTTTCTTGACTCGGGTTGCACCAACACCAGTGCCTCAGTTAACAATACTTTCAATTGTTCAAAACTCTATTGACATTTTTCAGACCACTTGAATTTCACATCTTTTCATAACAATCCGGTCATAGGTGTAGCAATCATTGAAAATCCCTTAACAAAATGTCGATAATAACCAACCAAATCCAAAAAGCTTTTAATTTCGAATACATTTCTCGGTGGTTTCCAATAAACAACTATCGAAATCTTACTCAGATCAACCCATATACCTTTCGCTGAAACAATGTGTCTTAAAAATTTGACCTCTTAGAGCCAAAACTCACTTTTGCTAAATTTAGCAAATAATTTCTTATCTCTTAAAGTCTGCAATATGATTCTTAAATGTTCAACATGTTCAGACTCATCTTGGGAATAAATTAGAATGTCATCAATAAATACAACCATAAACTTATCTAAATACGGTAGGAAAATTTGATTCATCAAGTCCATAAAAGCTTAGTGTTGTTGTCCCTTGCTATTCTTCAATCTCTCAATTGATTTTTGACTCCCAAACTATAATAACTTGAATTTCTATCATTTTCAAGCATTAAACCTCTCTAAATCTTAAAGAAATTACCTAAAAGTCTCATAAATTTCATCTTTTCCACTTGTGGATTTTT
Organism: Gossypium anomalum; assembly: GCA_025698475.1. Classification (NCBI taxonomy): domain Eukaryota; kingdom Viridiplantae; phylum Streptophyta; class Magnoliopsida; order Malvales; family Malvaceae; genus Gossypium; species Gossypium anomalum. The sequence continues at coordinate 52,427,946 of CM046963.1, forward strand.
TAGATTTGCATGAAAACTCGTTATTCTTCTCATTAATGGTAACCATTCACATTATCATTAGTTTTTAATGTTATTGGGTCTTTGAAACTGAATTTTTAGCCGTTAAATCGCATGTTTTGATTAAAACTTGAAAATTGGGTTTTTAATGGTGAATGTCGAGTTTGTGGATAAAAATTTGGTTTTAATGTGTTTTTAAAATTGGTTTAACTTAATTAAAAGCTTTATAAAGTAACTTTGAAGTTTCATTAAGGATTTCTTGGGTTTTAATGAATTTTTATTGTTATGGCCAAAAACTTGTAGAAAAAGTTTTATATCTTAAAACGCATAGTTTTGAGTAGATTAAAGGTTGGGAATTAATAATAGACGAATGGAACTCGTTTCATGTGAAAAGATTAAGCGTAGACTAAGTTATTCAAATTTTAAGTTTTTTTGTGCTAAAGGTTTTGGTTAGAAAAGAATGTAGCTTAGGCTTGTGTTTGTGGGTGTTTTAGGTGAGTTATTGACTTAATATATGTGTGGTTTGTCTTATTAAAGTGTCAAAGTTGACAAGCCTTTCAACGAGTAGAGATAAGGGCAAAGGGAAGCTTGTCTAAACTTTCGATTTTTCGGCAAAAGTGAATATTTCAATTGGTGTTTTGGAATAGCTGCTCGTAAGCGATTTGTTGTGTATCTAGGAATTTAGAGGTAGCCTAAACCCTTTCTCTAAACTTTGAGTGTAAGTGTTCTTTTACCTATGCTAAATATGTAATAAATCTGTTTGTGAATTGTGCTAAAGAGAATTGTGATGTGGTGAAATACAAACATGTTGTGATGAATGTTGTGACAGTAAATATGAGGTTATGTTATTCATGCCATGTGAGAATGTGTATAATGTGCTAATGGTATGATTATGTAGTGAATACGTGCGGATAATCGGTAAGTTATATTTGATGACATTATGAATATTTTGACCTTGTGACTTAATGAAACCATTGGATATAGTTGGCATTCCAAAGGATTGTGAGTACTCACTTATTTGTGTTGTGATATATGGGGTACTGAGGCCCAGGGATAGTTTTGGAGAGATAAGGGAATGTGAGCCAAGCTCCATTCGCTGGGATATGTATGTGTGGTTTGTTAGAGGGCGTTAGCTATATGCTTCGCTTATGGGATATGGTTGACTGTACAAGTCTATGTGTGGTGTGTTGGAGATCTTTTTATCCGCTGAGTGGTGATAGAGTCCACTTTATGTTTCATAAACTCAAAAGCCAAATTATCATACATTGTGTGTAATATCCTGATTTTGGGCTTAGTCGGAATAGTAGTTTCGTGACTACAAAATTTGAGATAAAAATAATTATTTTATGATTATTTTGATGATTATGATATGATTGCATGATTGTGTGAAAATTTCGTGATGAAATTCTATGCCTAAAGTGTTTAAATTGAAAGTAGGGACTAAATCGAATAAGTTGCAAAATTTGCATTCTAGAAGTTTTTAGTAAGAAATTGCATTGAAATATTAATTAGGAGGTCTTAAATAGTAATTTGACCAATTTTAAGTTCATGGACAAAATTAGGACATGGAAGGAATTTTTGAAAGTTTAGTAGTAAGGGCATTTTGGTCATTTAGGGGTAAAATGAATTAAAATACAAAATTAAAAGCCAATTTTGCTCATCTTCTTCATGGAGGCCGAAATTAGCATGGGGGAAGCCATGGCTAGGGTTTTCAAGCTTTCCAAGCTCAATAGTAAGTGATTCCAAGCCCCGTTTTTAATGTTCTTTACGTTTTTGGAATCCAGTAGCTCGATTAAGCTTATTCTAGCAATAATTTAAGCTAGGGTTCATATTTGGAAAAATACCCATAGGTGAAATGTGTTTATTTTGATGTTTTATGGTAGAATATGAAGCTTGAAATTGTTTTAAACAACTTTTGCTAAGTGATTTTATGTAAAAACGAGTAAAACGACATAATCGGTAAAAATACCTAATGTTCATAAGTACATGTTAGAGTGAGAATTTGATGTTGCTATAGAAGGGAAAAATGATTAGAATGTCATAAAACATAAGAAAATAGGCTGAAGTTTAATTTACAAGCTTTGGGGCAAAAGTGTAAATATGCAAAAGTTTAGGGGCAAAATTGTAATTTTTCCAAACTATGATTTTGGGTCAATTTGAATAATGTGAGTCCTAATTAGACTATATTTTAAATGATAGAGCAAGGAAAACTGAAATTCGGGCTAAAATGGGGAAAATACCAAGTTGTGGACGAAATGGTAAAAGTAGCCATTTAGCATATACGAGGTAAGTTCATCATGTGTAAATAATGTAGCATAATTGTTATTTTTAAGTTATTGATATTAATTATATGATATGCTGATTTTTATTTGAAATATTATGCTTTGTGTTTAATGTTGAGTAATATGCAAATTATGTTTACTACTTGATAAATATGAATTGCTACCAAGTATTGGTTCCGATATTCCGTGGAAGACGGCAAATGTCAGATCGAGGGAAAAAGCCCGTTTGAACCTCATGAATAGATTAGGATACAAGTGACATGTCACTAGGATGGTTGAGCATCCGAACTCGTTGAGTTGAGTCCGAGTTCACTTATGGATGCGAATGTTCGAACTCGTTGAGTTGAGTTCGAGTTCGAGAGATGTAACTAGGCATCCGAGCTTGTTGAGTTGAGTCCGAGTTCACTTATAGATGCGAACGCCCGAGCTCGTTGAGTTGAGTCCAAGTTCACTTATGGGCGGGTTACATGGTAGCTTGGCTACATATGTGGCACTTATGTGCAAACTTTCCATGTATCTGAATTATATTCCGATGTGTTCAACAGGTAAAGTTCTACTCAAACAGAGGAATACTAGAGATCAAAGGGACATTTTGGTAAGTGTTGTGAGATGGATACTTTGAACAGGTATGTACTTAACCCTTGGGTTGAAAACTCGATATATCAACAATGTGGTAAGATGATAAATGAAAATATGACATGAATGTCTTGATGATGATTATGCAAATGATATTTTATGTTTGCTTATATGGTTATGTTACTTGCTATTTGCATGTGAACTTACTAAGCATTTATGCTTACTCCCTCCTTTTCATTCATTGTAGTTTTGACAAGTCAGCTCAGAAATCGGGAACGGTCGGAGGCTCGCTCACACTATCTGTATCCTATCTTGGCATAATGGCTTGTATATTTTGAGTATGGCATGTATAGCACTATAATCATTTTGTCTATATGGTCTTATGCTATGGTTATTGAGTGTTATGAAAATGCTTGGTAATGATTAGCCATTGGAATGGCTAATCATGATCATATTTGGTGTTATGTATGTCAAATTGCTAGCTAATCCATGGAAACCATGAAATAGGTAAAATTTACCATAAAATAGATTCAGATAGCAGTAGTGACGTGAATTTGAAAAATCACTAAAAATAGTAGAAATGGAATTAAATAATGAATAAGTTATGGAATCGAAGCTTGATGAGTCTATTTTCATATGGAACGAACAAAACAGGCATATAAATTATATTTTATGAGATATTTAAACTTTTGTGAAACAGGGCCAGACTGATTTCTGGATCCCCTGTTCTGACTTTAAAAATTCATAATAAATTTTAAAAAAATAGTTAGAAGTTTTTCTTTATATGTTCAGATTTCTTATTGATTCTAGTTTTAAGAGAATCAAACCTCATAGTCATTGAAATTTTGTATAGAGAGATATCTGATTCGTAATACACAGAGGTCAGAGTAGTCGAACCTTGAAATAGGGGAGACTTTAACTAATAAACTGTACTATTTTTCTCAGCCAAAAATTCTAAAAAAAAAAAATTAGTAGATAGAAATATGAGTCTAGTTTCAAGAAAATTTACGGATCTTAATTTTGAGTTTCGTAACTCGAGATATGAATTTTTTAGCGACTGTGACACAGATTTTCAGCTTGTCTGAAAATTTTAAAATTAAATTGTTTGAGCTGTTTAAGCAATGAATTAAGTTTGTTAACACCTCGTATTCGACTCCAGTGACGGTCTAGGGTACGGGGCGTTACATTTGGTGGTATCAGAGCAGGTTTAGTCGGTTCTCGGACTAGCCTAGCATGTGTAAAAGTTTAGCTATACATGCCACTGATCTGTGATAGTGTGATGTCTTCCGACGTGTATGAGTACCGTCTTATTTAGACAGGGTAGTCTCCTACCGAGCTGCACTGACCATGTTTATTATTATGTGAAGGTATTTGAGTAAAGTTATGATTATGATAAGTCTCAGTTCAGAAAAGTATGAATAAAAGTTTATGATGCATATGTGATAAATATCCATAATTGTTTAATGCTCATATGATGTAGTGTATGTGGCTTACTTGATAAGATGAATGGAAATGTCCTTGTCTTGATTTGGACGTCGAATGTTGATAAATGTTAATGATATATAATTTTTATGTGATAAAGGATTATAATGAAATGAACTTATCTATGTTAAATTGTTGGACTGAATTATATGATTGTAATGATATGTACATGATGATGCACGAAATGAAAGTTGTAATTGTGGTGCAAATATCTATGTTTGTTTGGCCTTATATGATGTCATGAGCATGACTTAATTTAATTAAATGAATCGATAAGTAAAGCTATCTAAAAAACATAGAATATATGCATAAGTATATTGTCTAAATGGGACAATAGGAAAATTTGTGTAAGCCAACATGAATGTTGCATTGCCTGAATGAATGACATGATTTTGATGATGTTGCTATGATGATGGAAGTTGTGTCATATGTGTATGTATAAGAAAGTCGAGTCGAGAGGTCCTACAACCCTCCCCTTATCGAAGTGGTACTTATAATGGAATTTCATGAGATCTGTATTGAATAAGTTTCGGTTGAGAACCCAAAGAGTTCATCGATAGAATAATTATAAGTATGATCGAGAGATTGAAAATGAGCTGATAAGTAAAGTCGAGACGATGAAGTATCGGATTGACGTAAAGATTACTGGAGTTATGTACTGTCCCAATTAGAGAAGGAATTCTCTTTGGTAAATCGAATTACTCAGGTGCAAGGTTGAGAAAAGTGTAAATCGAAATTTATTCAGAATTGGCCTTCTTTAGTGAATGGTTTAATATGAAATTTGTAACGGCAGAACTAGTTGGGGAAATGATATTTAAAATGTGAACTATCCGAGTGTGTGATTATGATTGGACAGATTTAGATCTCTTTTGAGATGTTATATGTGTTTACCTTCTCGTAAATATTTCTATGGCTATTGATCTTCTAAAGAAATTTTTTTATATGGGAATGTCTTCTAATTCAGTGTTGGATGAAAGCATTGGTAATCTGATTGGTTTATAATTTATATTGCTCTATTTCATCAGGTATTCTATTTCATTTTGTCTGATAAGAATTGATGAGAGAATACATATGATATTATGATTCTGTTTCTTCTACTTGATGCTTCATCTGATACATATGTATGAGAAGATATATTGATCTTGCTATATTTGATTTCAGTGGGATTAAATGATGTTTTCTTTTGGACTTTCTTTCTTTGAAGAATTATCGGGGTATTCCGTATTTTCTTTATGAGTTTGGTTTTCGATTCTCCGGCATAGTATCGTATCTTGGGTCTCTTTATTCTCGATTTCTTTATTTTGGGTTTCTCTAACTTGGATTTCTTTATTCGGTTTTCTTGTTATCTTTGTTCCATAATTTAAAAATTATGACTCATGTTCAAAGTGTGTTCTTCAGCTCGTGATCATCATGTCAAATATGACTATACTTCTAATTTGATCTTGGTAATGTGGTGATTTTAGTATTGGGGTTTTTTTTTCTAATTTCTGTGTAAGGATTTGACATCAGTAAAGGCATAAGTGATAAAAGTGCAATTTTCAGTCGGTATGGTGAATTATTTATTTGAAAAATTTTATGTGACAATTATGTCAGGATTATTTTTCCCAAGTCTGATAATAGAATTTCATTTTTGTACTGATAAAAGAGTAAATAGTCTGAACGAGAAGTGTATATTTATTAGAAAGAGTTGGATATTAGTTAAAGTCACTACGAATGATAAGGTTTTCGTTTTGTGAAAGCTGAAAAGTTTATTACATCTTGTGAGTTCGGATAGATGAGAATATTGGTAAGCAAGGCGTCCGAACTAGACTAGTCTACATTGAGTAAAAACTTCTTGACTTTCAGTAATGTACTACTATATGAATTGTGATGTGTTTCAAGACAGTGAGGTAATGTGATAGTTTAGAGCATTCGATGTTACATAAAATCTGAATTGTTAAAGAGGCTAAAGCCGAGCATTGGGATCTATCAAAATTATCCTTGCCAGTGTTGATATTGGGATGAAAATGAGAAGGATTATTCTTGAGGCCATATCAGAATTATTTCTATGGCGGAAAGAGGAAAATGGCGAGATCTATAAATCATATCTATATTGAATGAATTACTACTCATCAGATTCATGGAATTTTAGGTCTCTTTGATTGTTGGATTTCTTGTAATTCCGGTCTCCATTAATCAAGTTGAGATCCGGGTTTTATGTCATGATATCATGGGAAATTGAGAAGGGTTGAAAATTTAAGAACAGTTGAGAGTTGCGACTGTAAGCTTTCAGATCATATGAGAAATTAAAGAGATGTATTGGAGGTACAGCCTAAGTGAAAGTTTTTCTGCACCGAATATGAGATTAAAAGTGAAAACCACTTTTCCGGTAAGATTTTTGAGGACGAAAATCCTTAAAAGGGGGGGAGAGTTGTAATATCCTGATTTTGGGCTTAGTCGGAATAGTAGTTTCGTGACCACAAAATTTGAGATAAAAATAATTATTTTATGATTATTTTGATGATTATGATATGATTGCATGATTGTGTGAAAATTTCGTGATGAAATTCTATGCCTAAAGTGTTTAAATTGAAAGTAGGGACTAAATCGAATAAGTTGCAAAATTTGCATTCTAGAAGTTTTTAGTATGAAATTGCATTGAAATATTAATTAGGAGGTCTTAAATAGAAGTTTGACCAATTTTAAGTTCATGGACAAAATTAGGACATGGAAGGAATTTTTGAAAGTTTAGTAGTAAGGGCATTTTGGTCATTTGGGGGTAAAATGAATTAAAATACAAAATTAAAAGCCAATTTTGCTCATCTTCTTCATGGAGGCCGAAATTAGCATGGGGGAAGCCATGGCTAGGGTTTTCAAGCTTTCCAAGCTCAATAGTAAGTGATTCCAAGCCCCGTTTTTAATGTTCTTTACGTTTTTGGAATCCCAAAGAGTTCGATTAAGCTTATTCTAGCAATAATTTAAGCTAGGGTTCATATTTGGAAAAATACCCATAGGTGAAATGTGTTTATTTTGATGTTTTATGGTAGAATATGAAGCTTGAAATTGTGTTAAACAACTTTTGCTAAGTGATTTTATGTAAAAACGAGTAAAACGACATAATCGGTAAAAATACCTAATGTTCATAAGTACATGTTAGAGTGAGAATTTGATGTTGCTATAGAAGGTAAAAATGATTAGAATGTCATAAAACATAAGAAAATAGGCTGAAGTTTAATTTACGAGCTTTGGGGCAAAAGTGTAAATATGCAAAAGTTTAGGGACAAAATTGTAATTTTGCCAAAATATGATTTTGGGTCAATTTGAATAATGTGAGTCCTAATTAGACTATATTTTAAATGATAGAGCAAGGAAAACTGAAATGCGGGCTAAAATGGGGAAAATACCAAGTTGTGGATGAAATGGTAAAAGTAGCCATTTTCGCATACGAGGTAAGTTCATGTGTAAATAATTTAGCATAATTGTTATTTTTAATTTATTGATATTAATTATATGATATGCTGATTTTTATTTGAAATATTATGCTTTGTGTTTAATGTTGAGTAATATGCAAATTATGTTTACTACTTGATAAATATGAATTGCTACCGAGAGTATCGGTTCCGATATTCCGTGGAAGAGCGGCAAATGTCAGATCGAGGGAAAAAGCCCGTTTGAACCTTAGGAATAGATTAGGATACAAGTGACATGTCACTAGGATGGTTGAGCATCCGAACTCGTTGAGTTGAGTCCGAGTTCACTTTTGGATGCGAATGCTTGAACTCGTTGAGTTGAGTCCGAGTTCGAGAGATGTAACTAGGCATCCGAGCTCGTTGAGTTGAGTCTGAGTTCACTTATGGATGCGAACGCCCGAGCTCATTGAGTTGAGTCCGAGTTCACTTATGGGCGGGTTACATGGTAGCTTGGCTACATATGTGGCACTTATGTGCAAACTTTCCATGTATCCGAATTATATTCCGATGTGTTCAACGGGTAAAGTTCTACTCAAATGGAGGAATACTAGAGATGAAAGGGACATATTGGTAAGTGTTGTGAGATGGATACTTTGAACAGGTATGTACTTAACCCTCGGGTTGAAAACTCGATATATCAACAATGTGGTAAGATGATAAATGAAAATATGACATGAATGTCTTGATGATGATTATGCAAATGATATTTTATGTTTGCTTATATGGTTATGTTACTTGCTATTTGCATGTGAACTTACTAAGCACTTGTGCTTACTCCCTCCTTTTCATTCCTTGTAGTTTTGACAAGTCAGCTCGGAAATCGGGAACGGTCGGAGGCTCGCTCACACTATCTGTATCCCATCTTGGCATAATGGCTTGTATATTTTGAGTATGGCATGTATAGCACTATAATCATTTTGTATATATGGTCTTATGCTATGGTTATTGAGTGGTATGAAAATGCTTGGTAATGATTAGCCATTGGAATGGCTAATCATGATCATATTTGGTGTTATGTATGTCAAATTGCTAGGTAATCCATGGAAACCATGAAATAGGTAAAATTTACCATAAAATAGATTCAGATAATGATAGTGACGTGAATTTGAAAAATCACTAAAAATAGTAGAAATGGAATTAAATAATGAATAAGTTATGGAATAGAAGCTTGATGAGTCTATTTTCATATGGAATGAACAAAACAGGCATATAAATTATATTTTATGAGATATTTAAACTTTTGTGAAACAGGGCCAGAGTGATTTCTAGATCCCCTGTTCTGACTTTAAAAATTCATAATAAATTTTACAAAAATAATTAGAAGTTTTTATTTATATGTACAGATTCCTTATTGAGTCTAGTTTTAATAGAAACAAACCTCATAGTCATTGAAAATATACACAGAGGTCAGAGTAGTCGAACCCTTAAACAGGGGAGACTTTAACTAATAAACTGTACTATTTAGCTCAGCCAAAAATTCTAAAAAAAAATTAGTAGATAGAAATATGAGTCTAGTTTCATAGAAAATTTACGGATCTTAATTTCGAGTTTCGTAACTCGAGATATGAAGTTTTTAGCGACTGTGACGCAGATTTTCAGCTTGTCTGAAAATTTTAAAATTAAATTGTTTGAGCTGTTTAAGTAATGAATTAAGTCTGTTAACACCTCGTATTCGACTCCAGCGAAGGTCTCGGGTATGGGGCGTTACATTGTGAGTACAAACACAAAAATATACACACTTTTTCATTCCCTTTTTAACTCAAATTCATGCAATTTCGATAAAATTCTTATCGAAAAATATATAATTATTATAAAAATAATTAAATTAAAATAAAATTATAAACAAGTTGAATTTTAATTAATTTTACATCAAATTTTGATTAATTTTGATTATTTTCGACAGATTTGTGCAGAAGGCGAAAAATGGCTCGGTAGACACTACTAGAAGCACAAAACTGAGAAACAATTTTGAAGCATGAAGGCAACTTAATTTTTTAGCCTTAGACGGTTAAAATTATGTGTATTAATTCATAATATAATTAATTTTAATTTTAATTTTAATCCAATTTAATTTGGGTTAAATAAATTATTGTTAATTAATTATGAAAAGGGGCCAGTTTAGCTGAACTGAGAAAACCGATCCAACTGAGCATTGGGCAGCCCAAAACCGTTCCACATGCTGACCCAATCAGCTTGCTTGGCTGATTATTTGGCTTTCAAAATGGCCGTTGAAGACTCATTCAAATTGCATTCAAACCCCTTCGCTATTTATCCGTTTCTAGATTTGCCCCTACCTTAAAATAGCATGCTTGAAATCTTTAAACATGCCACATGTGTGGCCGGCCATTGGGGGAGTCTTTGGCTGCTGATTTTGGCTATTTTTAGCATCATTCTCAACCTATAAATACCCCACTTTTCTGCTCACTTCAAACACATCTCAACCCTTCTAATTTCTTCACTTTTCTCTCACTTTTCTCTCTTCATTGTTCTTTATTTTCTTCCCCATTCCCTTGCTGATTTCACCTCTTGAAAAAGAGCCATCAACCACCATTTGGAGTAGCATTCAAGTGTTTGTAGAAGCCTCGGTTCTACAAGAACAAGTAGAGAATGAGGAGTGGAGCAAACTAGTCAAGCCACGGAGAAAACACCAAATTTTATTCTTGTTCCTATCCTTTTAATTTTGTTGTCGTTATGATGAACATGTCTATGAATATTTGTGATATTGATACATTTGATTTAATTAATATGTCTTAGATTTAATTCATGTTAGGTTGATTGCATTTCGTCTACTTAATTTATTAAAATTGTGTTTGTGTTGTTATAGGCCTCGGTAAGATGTTTGATTAAGTAAAAATATGACTAAGTTCTTCTTGCATTACAATTGTAAGGTAACTAATGAATTTATTATTTAAATGGATGACAAGATACTTAATCAGTGCATGTTTAATCATCTAAGGTAACTGAGGGTTAAATTAGCAATGGTATCTAACGATACATTGGCCTTGCATAACTTGCAAGATTATTGTGATTAAACTATTTCAAGGTAGAAATACATTGTTACCTCATGTAATATTTTATGTGCTTATGAGATTGAATTAATTGTTTGAATTGGCATAGAGATATATACAAGAGATTATTTTAGTTTCATAAGTATGTATGTGCATTAACACATTTGCTTATTAGAATTTGTTTAATCGGTTGAATTGACATAGAGATATAGTTAAGAGATAAATGGATTTTGGTAGGTACGTATGTTCATAATTTAGAAAATTACCAAGTTACCGTGAATTTATTCGTAATAACATGAACATGAGTTTAATAATTTGAAGTTAAGAAATGTAATTAATTTAACACAATTATATCATCTTGATGAAAATCATCTTTATTTTATTTTTATTTATTTTACTTTGTTAAAATCCTAGTTTTTAATCACTTCGTCAAATCAAAATATTTTTTCTTCACCAAAGTGTTTTTAAAATTGCATTCATAAATAATTTTTTTCACAGTCCCTGTGGGTACGATAACTTGACATTTACTTGTCACTTTATTACTTGTTGCGATTATATACACTTGTACAGTTTTGTCGTTCAAAGTTTTTGGCACCGTTGCTGGGGATTGTTTTTAAAAGTCATTATTTGTGAATTTGTTAATTTTGTATTTTGGTTTATTTTCATGTTCAATTTTAACTTAATTAATTTTTCTGTGTTTATTTCAGATGTTTATGAGTATTGACTGAATTATCGATTTACTCCCTGTAGACTTGAGATAGAAAGAAATTTTCAACAACGAAGAAGACAAGCAAGTCAAAGAAGGACCAAAGAGATGAACTTCGAAAATTTGAATCAAAGAAACGGAGCAAACCCTGCTCAAAATCCTATCCTTATCACTGATGGTAGGGATAGAGCTCTAAGACAGTATACCGTGCCAGTGTTTCATGATCTTAATCCGAGTATTGAGAGACCCAAAATTGAGGTACAACCGTTCGAGCTGAAGCCAGTCATGTTCCAGATGCTTTAGACAGTGGGCCAATTCAGTGGAATGCCTGCCGAAGATCCTCACCTACATTTATGATTATTCATGGAGGTGAGCGATTCTTTCAAGTTGGCTGAAGTACCCAAAGATGCACTACGATTGAAGCTATTCCCATATTTGCTAAAGAACAGAGCTCGAGCCTAGTTGAACTCATTGCCACCAAATTCAATTTCCACATGACAAGAGTTAGTAGAAAGATTCCTCATGAAGTATTTCCTGCTAGCAATAATGCTAAGTTGAGGAACGAGATCACCTCTTTCCAAAAAATGGATGATGAGTCCTTGTATGAGGCATGAGAAAGGTACAAAGAATTATTACGGAAGTGCCCTCATCACAGAATTCCACATTGCATCCAACTTGAGACGTTTTATAATGGCTTACAATGAGGATGGTAGTGGACGCTTCTGCTAACGATGCTCTCATTTCTAAGTCTTACAATGAGGCTTATGAAATCATTGAGAGGGTTGCCAGTAACAATCATCAATGGCCAACCAATCGAGTAGCTTTAAGAAGACGAGACACTGGAATACATGAAGTAGACGCTCTTATTTCACTTGCATCTCAGGTATCCTCAATATCCTCAATGCTTAAAATTTTTACCACTAATGGGTTTAATAGTTTTACAACATAGCCACTAAAGCAATTTGAAAATGTAGCCATCTGTTCGAAGAATATCGATCAAACCCAGAATCCGTGTTGTAACGCCCTAAAATCTAAGTGTTTAATTTTGTATGTTGTGTTGCACAAGTGCATGTCTACTTCAGTGGTTAAGTGTCCTGAGAAGTGTCTGAGAAGTCTTGGGTTCAAACCTTGGCTTGTACAAAATTTTGTTTATACTTGAATAAACCCTATCTCTAGTCAGTAGGCTTCTTAAATAAATATGGGTAAAACATGTCAGAAAGGGCCTGCTGGTCTAAGGGATAGGTGGCGTGTGGTGTTTGCCTGAGGACTGAGGTTCGAGTCCTATAGGGCGCAAAGTTATATTTATTTTGTTGTTGTGCCATGTAAGAGATTGAATATCAGTAGAACTCTGAAGCTTACGGGCAGTTGGAATGTTTGAGGGGTGAAGGGAGTGTGTAGCTGAAATTTAGGAGGGATTTGGGGGGATTTGGATAGCGATCGGTTGGGGTGGATTGAGGAGAGATTTTGAGAGAAAATCAAAGGGATTTGAAATGGAGGGAGTGTTGGTACCGAATTAGGATTGTAGGCACCAATGAATTTGGTTTGGGGTAGAATTCGGCTTAGGTGAGCTTTAGTTTCGGTTGCTGTACAATTTTGTTACTTTTTCCTCCTCAATTTTGGTTTTTGACATGTGCTTTCGGGTTCTTTTCTACACTTTTTCGATAGCCGAATACCTCTAGGGGATCATTTGAGTATTTTTATTTTGGACTATTTCAGTTTTTATTCTTCTCCCTCTACTCTTTGACAACCGTTTTCCCCTTGATACCTTTTGTTGCCAAATACACTCCTTTCCCTATCTCTTAGACCCTTTCTGTTTTAGCCTTAGTTCTGATCGATTCTATCCTTCTTCATCCCTTACTCTCTCCATTTTTTTTGGTGGGACAGTTTTTTTTTGAAAAATCGGTGAGTGTACTTGACTTCTTCTTGTTTTCTCTCTGCTATTCCAACTTTTATCAAGTCTCTTCTCTCTTACACTATCGGAGCCAAATACTTCTTTTCTGTTATTTTGGATCTCTCCTCCTTTCTCATATTGTGGTGTTTCTTTTGGTTCCTAGAAATTCTCAAGGAGTGGAGGAGTTGCAAGCTATACTGAAGTAGTCAAAACCTTTCCCTCATCACTCGATCAAAGGTAACTCTGTTTGTAGTTATTGTGTTCAACCGGGGTATGTTGGCTTGCATTTCTTAGTGTTGGTCGAATGCTACTTCCCCTATTCTGGGGTTTTGTGCTTTCTATAAATTAGTACATGTTGATTCAACCCATAGGTTTAGGCAATCGTAACTAATAGATTTCACTGGTAAAGCAGATATTTGACAAGGAGCGTGTGATCAATCTTAGTCAGCGACCTAAGAGGACTAAGCCAGATTCGTTTAATCAAGGCAGGTATTAATGATAAGTTGGGATTTTATTAAGGGAGGTTGTTAACCCTATTGTCAAACGGCTAATAGAATACCATGATTGAATGTAGGTTTGGTGCTCGTGGACTATTCGCACGTTTTCACAAACAGGTGTGTAAACACTATTCAAATCGTAAATCGGCCAAAGCTAGAAATGTGACCATTGATGCCACATGGGCATAAGCTCGCTCGTGTGGTAATCCGAATGCATAGAAGTGGACATTTGATCGTAGAGGCCACCATGAGCGGTTTTATGGGCTTAAGCTGTTTTGGACCACGTTGGGCCGAAATAGGTCGTTTGGGCCCCATGGACTTGTGGGCTCCACACGAACATGTGGAAAATATTGGGCCAGGCCGTGTAACTCACACAAAAAAGGCCATTTTTGGGCTTTGTGGGCCACACGGGCGTGTGGGCCCGTATTATGGGCCTTGGGCCTATTCTCACTGTTTGACTACTAAGGTTGCACGGGTTGTCCGAGACAACTGTGGACCTACTATTGGGTCGGTAAGTATACCTAGACCCTAATTTAATGAAATGACAGATATGACCCTATGATATGTATGACTGTAATCGAGCATGACATTTTTTCATACATGTATGATATTATGACATGACATATTACATGGGGATGGGCTTATTATATTTGGAGAAAGTGTGTTGTACTGGCAGCTCTGCTGCAAATACTATTTAGTGCCGCAACCGGTGCTATATTTTGGAGTGTAGGGACGGGTGGGTTGATTTTATCCCCACATAGAGTGTACGGCTGGACGTGGTGGAGTGTAGAGGATGGATGGGTAGGATTTCTGATTGCATTTCTGTTACTGTTACTAAAATGGGCTAAGGCCCACACTAATACTGATATTGTAATAGGCTAAGGCCCTAATCAAATCGAATCGCTCATTGGAGCAGGCTTAGGCCTGCATCAGATATGCGCATCTTTGATGATGACTATTACTCATTAAGGGATTACACACTGAGTTTTCGTAAACTCACCCTCTCTGTTCATTTACGCAGGTAATCCCCAGACTTAGACGGATCGGTTCTGGGAGGGACTCAGAGTTGGCCACACAACCGCGTATGTTTCTATTTTTGACTTTTAAATTATAAGCATTTTAATTTGGGTATCTATTTCTGTAATAAGGCCTCTTTAAGTTTTAACCTGTAATTTGGGATTTTATTTATTTTGATTCATATCAGTTAGTTGTAGGCTGAGGGTTTTCAAAAAGATATATGATTTTCCAAAACACCACATTTACGCAAGATATTTTTAAAAGCTTCCGCAACGAACATGGTTTAAAGACGGAATAACAAATTAACAGGAATAATCTTTTGCGAAATGACTTGAGTTTTAACAATGAATGAGACTTCCTAGATTTTCCTTTAGATCACCAAGAGTTTTAGTATGAAATGGATTTCTCAACGAAAGTACAATATGTGAAAAACACTTCAATTTGACACCGTCAGATTCGACCATAATGTCCAGGCCGGGTTCGAGGTGTTACATTGTATTACATGGGTAACCAGAACCAAAATCGATTAAGGCAAGAATTAAAATCCAATTCGTATAACCCATCATGGCGAAACCACCCTAATTTCTCCTGGTGTAACCTAGGGGCTGGACCTAGTGACACATACGCCCAACCTAGACCAACCCAGCCACCTATTTTTACCCAACAAGTTAAAAAACAACCTCAAGCTGAACCATCCAATGGCTTAGAAAACTTTTTGAAGGCATACATAGCCAAGAAAGATGCCTTAATCCATAGCCAAGCAACTACATTGAAAAACCTAGAAAACCAAATGGGCCAGCTTGTGACTGTACTCAGAAACTGACCAAAAGGTGTTTTACCTAGTGATATGGAGAATCCAAGGAATCCAGGAAAGGAGCATTGTAAACCGTTGACATTAAGGACCGGAAAGACATTAGAGCCCAACACAATTGTAATGTGTAGGTTTGTGCAAGTGTACACAGTCGTTATCAAGTAATAAGTAAGTATCGAGTTATCATCTCCACAGGGATTGTATTTGTGTTAAATCACTTAATTGTAAAATTATACTAACAACTTGGTAAATAAAAAAACAATATGGTTGTGAAATGATGATTAAAATTAAATATATTAACTAAATGCAATGATCCCTAATGCAAATTATCCTAAGTATGCAAACTATATGAATGAAATAGATTTCAGCAAAATTAAACACAATCTGCAACAATTAAAACATAAATAAACTAGGACAATTACTTTAATTAAACTCAATTTATTATCAGCATGCTTAATAACATTTGGAAAAACATTCCATGGCAACTCGATCTTTCATGAGTTTGGAAACCACATTAGTCCTTTCGGAATCCTTTACTCAGTAAATATGCATTTTATTGATCCTTATTTACTAAGGGTTTCTTAGCATTCGTGCGAGGTAACAGGGATGTGTTAGGTCTGAAACAGTTTAATCACACAAATCTAAAAACTATGTAGATAACAGAGCTTGGTTAAAGTTGTTATACAACTTGCAATTTAATTGGGTTAGGATCTAAATTGAGCATGCACATTTAAATTATGTGTCCACTAGCCATCGTCTGGTTAGGATCGCTCAGCTAATTCAGGTGCATTTCAATCATGTATGAATGAAATACAGACTTGATTTTAATTGAAAACATGATCGATTGAGGCACAAACATTATAAGTATGAATCAAATAAATAATATTTAATCAAAGAAATCCTCCTAACTTAAATAAAATTAAGCTAACATTGTTGTAAACATGAACAAAGAACACATAGCAAACATTTTTAGATTAAATTAATGAAAAGAAAGATTAAACCCAAATCAAAGTGGCTGTCACCCAAGACTCTGACTAATGAGGCTCCTTCGCTTCTTCACTTTGCTCCTTTGCTGGTGGCTCTCCAAGGTGGCCAACTAAGGGCACTTTAAGAGGATTTAATTGCTAAGAGAATTGAGAGACAAGAGAGAATGATGAGGGATGAGGGATGATGAATTAAGGAATGAATGGGTCTTATTTATAGGTGAAGAGAGGTAGGTAGTTTGCTAAAAATAGCTGGGTTTAGTCTCTTCAAACTTCTTCCATGAGTGGCTGGCCAAAATTAGTGGAATTTGAGATATTTTTGCTTGATTTTTAAGCAATTTAATTGCCATAATAACTCAGGACTGAGACTCGGTCAAATGTAAATCTTCGGGCAAATCTCTAATTTCTTCAACAATGCAAGGACCTTGTGTAATTAAACCAAAAAGTGGTTCAAGTGGACAGTCATGTGTAGCCGAAATTGGGTTGACCTGGTCTTCAATTTGGACGGTTTTTGTAATCCAACAAAGCTATCAAACCTGTCCAAAATAAATCAATAAGATAAAGGACCAAAGAATAAAATTTATCCAATTTAAATAATTAATTACAACCCAAATTATTAATGGCATATTTAAAATGATTTATTAAATATAATTTTATATTTTATTATTTAATTTAATCATGCATGACCCATTTTATGTCTTAAAAATATAATATGTTCAAAAAAGTATAAAATAAGCCATTTTATGCATGAAAACTATATAATAAAGCATAAAATCACATTTTAATAATTTCTATGTCCTAATTTCATATTTTCACATATTTCATTAATTTATTAATAAATTACTTAGTTTTAACAATGAATTTAAGTAAAAAGGTGACAAATTACATAGGAAAAATCCTATATATTTTTCAGTTTACACACGCCCAAACTTAAATCATTGCTCATCCCGAGTAATGTTTATGCACAGCAAAAAGGTCTTGCTAAGGCAAAACTGCTAACTGTGTATGTCACAGCCATAGATAACATTCTTCATTCAACATAATTTCTTATCAATCAAGCAAACAATCATAAGGCTTATTTATGATCTTCATATGTTGAACTTAGTACTTCCTCTCCACTAATGTAGGTGACATAATCATCAAATCAGTAGGTCTTTTATAAGGTTGCAATGGGGCTCAGTTAAAGGTAGGGATGACATTTTGGTTTCAAAATCTTAACCTTAAACTTTGTCTTGGATTTCTCGAAATACATCCTTTTTCTTTAAGTGCACCTTTGGAACACCCCCAAACTTATTTTGAACTCAAGCTCATACAATTTTCCTTTTTAGAGACTGAGCAAACTTTTCTTCGCTCTTCCTTCATTTTTTTTAAGCACGAGCACATCCATCTTTTTGAAAATTGCCTCAAATGTTGATTACCAAGACAACTTTAGTTAAGATGGATGCATAAAATTAGGATAACTTAAAAAGATGGAAATGTGACTTATAATGTAGGTTCATTACAATAAATAGGCCTTTAAGCTCAAAATTACAGTTTCAAGGGTTTAATATCGTAGGGTTGGCTTGAAAAGGCTCAAACAATCCAAAGAAATAGTGCCTATATCATTTTAGATTTTTATGTCCCCTAAGATTTCGCCTCAAGAAAGTTACTAAGTCAATTCTAAATATATAAACCTTCATGCATGTCTAATCTCAAGAAAAACTAAGTTTTCATGGCAGACATTACTAAGGCTAAGATCATACAAGCATTCCATTCTTCATGATAACATACTTTCACTCAGATAAAATCATCATTCATACTTGCATACAAACTATTTCATTAACAAAAAATGTCTCTAAACATTCATTTATTAAAACATACTTATAAAAGAAATGATTGAAACATACTTGAAAATTTTAAAAATTTGAGCAATTTATTTTCCTTACCTACCTTCAAAAAGAAGCAATGTTCTCATTGCAAGAACAAAGTAATGAATGAAAATTGAACACCAGGTAGGGTTGAAAAGAAAGAGAGGTGAGTCATTAAGACTGCTTAAATACCAAGTATTTCCTAATAACCCAATCCTAGACATGTTCATTCCCATTACCACATCACTTAGTCTTTTTTCTTTCTAAAGAAGTGTTAAGTTTATTCATGCTTGCTATGTTTTATTCTACAAAAATTAAATCCTAATTATGAATGAAATAAATTCCTAAAGACCTAAAAATAATTAAATAAATAACAAGACAAGAATCCCCCCTTTTATTTTTCTGACTCATTCCCTTTGCCTTTTCTAGCTCCATCTCTGCTTGCATAGTCAATACCTTCCGTCCATGTCTCAAAGATAGCATCTGGGAACTCAAGAACAAAAGTATTAGAGATATTCTTAAAAGCATTTTGAATTGAGTCATCTATAATTTTTGCATATTTCCAGTAAGTTTGTTGTTGATTATGCATGAACTTGCACATATCCATCAAAATTGACATCTCCGATTTCTTTGAAGAACTTGCAAAAGTTAGCATAGTAGTTGTAGATTCAGGTTCAACACTTAGCTTGACCAGTTCTTCTTCTGGCTCAACCCTTGGTTCAGGGGTTGTAGATCCTTCAACTGGTTTAGGACTGTTCGGTTCCTTGTCAGATTCTTCTTTTTCAATGTCTATAACTGAAGTAGCTTCAGTTTCAATTTCCTTTGTTGACTCCTCAGTATCTGGCTCAGTTGGCTCTTCTTGCTCGCCTTAATTCAGCTCATGCACCTTCTCTACTAACCTTGCCAGATCATGATTTGTAATGCACCCTTGAACATATAGCCCCTTAAGATTTGCTTGTGTTTTAACATGGGCCTTTAAGTAAAGTGAAGTGATTAATGATGGGAAATAAGCACTTCCTATCTTCTTTTTAGCATAATCATGAATCTCCTTGAGAATAATTTTCCCAACATCAATGGACTTTTCTGTCAATATTGCATATAACAAGAGCATCCGTTCCATCGAGATGGTAGAACTATATGAGATAGGCATAAAACTGTAGCGAATGAAATGAAACCATACCTTTGCTATTGGTTTTGGGTGTTCCCTTCGGCAAGAATGACTCCCATGCTTTCTTATAATCCATTGGGATCCTGAATTTGTCACAACATCAAGCACTTGTTGAAGAAAATCCCAATTGATATTGTTTATCATAGGGTAGTACTCATCTTCTTCAACATCAGGTAAGTTAAACAAATCATTTATGGACTTAGAAATAAGAGGTGCCTTTTTCTTTCGAACGATGACCTCAGTAACATCTTGCATAGTCAAACTAGCATAGAATTTTTGAACTAGTTCATCATCGGGAAGTGAACGAGCATCACAAAATCGTTCCCACTTAAGAGTATTGATTTTCTTTCTAAACGGTATAGGAACAACCATCAAATCATTACTCTTCAAGTCAAAACCTTTTTTCGGCATCATAGGTTGATGCTTGAAGATTAAATCAAATCTCTCTTTCACTTCTTCATTGATTAAAATCAGGTTTTCAGGAGTAGTCTTTGAAGATATACTTATTTTGTGAGACATGGTATCTTTTCTTGAAAATTGGCAAAGTTTATGTACAAGGGGAAGAAAGAAATCGAAAAAGTGGTAAAGACTTGCTACGAAAAAAATCTTACGATGGCAAGAGTGGTGTGGTAGCAATGACAGTGGCACTTCGACAATCTTCTTACGGTGGCAGTAGATGGTTTTGGCAGAAAGGTAAGAGAACTAGGGTTTCTTTCGGGATTTGAGGTTGACAGCAAAAAAGATAGATTTAGGGATTTTTTAGGGGTTGAGCAAATTACTTTGAGGGATATGAAAATTAGTAGAATGGAGAGGGGTTTATATAGGGAAAATTTAGGGCAACATGTAGCAAAAATTTAACTACATTAGGGTTACTTGGGCGGCAAGTAATAGGAGTGGCGGTAAAGTGTGGATATTTTCCCTCCTTTTTGCTATCTTGGGCCTCAAACTCAGATTGTATTTACAAACTTACTAAAAAAAATTGATTAGTACTTGGGCCAAATTTGACCCCCTTTATTAACATAAAAATTTAAAATTTAAACAAAACAAATGAAACTTAAAATTTTAAATCTTAATTAGAAAATTCCTTCTTAACAAATTACATTAAATTAATTCCCAATAAAGGTTGGAGGGGTCACAGTGGTCCTGCTTAAGTTCCAATCTCCTTAGACAGAATTAATTAAATGTAATAAGTTAAGAAAACAAGTTCTAATTATTCATTTATTTACAAAATGAGTTCATGAAAAATCAAGGGTCTGTTAATTTGAACGAGGATTCAACTCGCTCAACTTCACCATCCCAATAGTGCTTGAGATGTTGACCATTAACTTTAAACGTACCTTCATAATTATCGTATAATTCAATAGTTCCATAAGGATAAACTCGGTAGATGGTATAGGGTCCTTTCCATCGGGATTTAAGCTTCCCAGGAAATAACTTCAAACCTTGAATTAGACAATAAAACCTTCTGACCTTCTTTAAACTCACGAGGTTGTATATGACTATCATGCCATCTCTTTGATATTTCTTTACACATTTTGGCATTCTCATATGAAAACAACCTCAGCTCTTCCAACTCATCAAGTTGTAACATCCTTCTCTCACCGGCTTGCTTAATATCAAAGTTCAACTACTTCAAAGCCCAGTGAGCTCTATTCTCCAACTCTAATAGCAAATGACATGCATTTCCAAAGACTAACCGATAAGGAGTCATTCCTAACGGTGTCTTAAATGTTGTTCGATATGCCTATAATGCATCATGGAGCCTTCAAGACCAATCTTTTCTGCTAGGGTGTA
Organism: Gossypium anomalum; assembly: GCA_025698475.1. Classification (NCBI taxonomy): domain Eukaryota; kingdom Viridiplantae; phylum Streptophyta; class Magnoliopsida; order Malvales; family Malvaceae; genus Gossypium; species Gossypium anomalum. The sequence goes on from CM046963.1 coordinate 52,449,454, forward strand.
CTACCCTTTCAAGGATACCTTGGATTGCACAGTTCACTCTTCCAACTTACCCATTAGACTAAGGGTGATAAGCAATAGCAATCTTGTGCTTCACATCATATTTTTCAAGCAACCACTTAAGCCATTTGTTCGCAAAGTGAGAACCTTCATCACTAATAATAGCTCTTGGTGTCCCAAAACGTGTAAACACATGCTTCTGTAGGAATCGCATGACTAGCTTAGCATCATTTGTAGGGTATGTTTTAGCTTCAACCCACTTGGATAAATAGTCCACAGCTACTAAGATGTATTTGTTCCCATACGAAGAAGGAAACGAGCCTAAAAAGTCAATACCCCATACGTCGAATAATTAAATCTCCAAAATATTTGTCAAGGGCATCTCATTCCTCCTTGATATATTTTCAGTGCTTTGGCATTTATCACAATTCTTCACATAAGCATAAGCATCTTTAAATAGTGTAGGCCAAAATAAACTTGCTTGCAAAATCTTTGCTGCAGCCCGTGAACCACCAAAGTGTCCCCCACTTGGAGATGAATGGAAATCATACAAGATCTTAGAAATCTCACTTTTAGCTACATATTTTTGGATTATATTATCTGTACACTGTTAAACAAAAATGAATCCTCCAAAAAACAATACCAACTATCATGAAGGAATGTTTTCCTTTACTGGTATGTCATTTCTCGAGGAAATATTCCATATGCAAGATAATTGGCAAAATTAGCAAACCAAGGTGTTTCATGAATTCAATTTACCTCAAATAAGTGTTCATCTGAGAAATTCTCGTTGATAGGAACACATGATCAAGTTACCTCATCTTGCTCCAACCTCGACAAATGATCAGCTATTTGATTTTCGACACCTTTTCTGTCTTGGATCTCAAGGTCAAACTCTTGGAGTAATAGTATCCAATGAATTAGCCTTGGTTTTGCATCTTTCTTCATGAGCAAATATTTAATGGCTGCGTGGTCAATAAATACTATAACTTTGGTACCTCCTAAGATATGAGCAGAATTTGTCAAAAGCAAAAACTATAGCAAAGAGTTCCTTTTTAGTTACCGTATAATTGAGTTGGGCTCCCGTCAAAGTTCTACTTGCGTAGTAAATAAGGTGAAACATTTTGTTTCTTCTTTGACCCATCACAGCTCCAACAGCATAATCATTTGTATTGCACATCAACTCAAAAGGTGAGCTCCAATCAGGTGTAATGATTATTGGGGCTGAGATTAACCATTTCTTTAGATCTTCAAAAGCTTTCAAACATGCTTTGTTGAAATCAAACACTATATCTTTCTCTAACAACAAAACAACGGTTTAGAAATTTTTGAGAAATCTTTGATAAACCTTCGGTAAAAACTGGCATGGCATAAGAAACTTCTAACTCCTTTCACATTAATTAGAGCCTGTAATCTTTCAATTACGTCCACTTTTGCTTTTTCGACTTCAATTCCTCTCTTTGAGATTTTATGCCTTAAGACAATCCCTTTCTTAACCATAAAATGGTGTTTTTCGTAGTTAAGGACAAGGTTTGTCATTTCGCATCTCTTCAGTACCTTAGCTAAATTACTCAAACAAATATCATAAGTGTTACCAAAAATAGAAAAATCATCCATGAAAACCTCAACAAAATTTTCAACCATATCAGTGAATATTGCCATCATGCATCGTTGAAATGTTGCAGGTGCATTGCATAAACCAAAAGGCATTCGCTTAAAAGCAAACATACTATATGGACAAGTAAAGGTTGTTTTATATTAGTCCTCCAGAGGTACAACTATTTGGTTATATCCCGAATAGCCATCTAAAAAATAATAGAATTCATTACCTGCCAGTTGATCTAACATTTGATCCATAAAAGGAAACGAAAAATGGTCTTTCTGAGTGTCTTTATTCAATTTTGTGTAATGAATATAGATTCTCCAACCAGTAATAGTTCTCGTTCGAATCAACTCGTTACGCTCATTTTCAACAATTGTGATTCCACCTTCCTTCGGTACACACTGCATCGGACTTACCCACGAACTATCTGGAATAGGATAGATGATTCCTGTATCAAACTATTTGATCACTTCCTTTCTCACAACTTCTTTCATAATAAGATTGAGCCTCGAATAACTCTTATTTTTGCTTGTGTTGCTGCAATCTTTGTGGATATGAAGATGATGGAAATTTTGGTTGAATCGAATAACTCTTTTAAGTAGGTAAATCTGCATCCAAAGAAGATGTTAAAGTATCTGAATTCACTAAGTTAGGATTTACCTTGTCAGTCTTTACAAATTTTGACTCTTTTGGTGTAGGAATTTCAACAGCTAGTTGACTCTTCTTAGTGGGCTTATCCTCAACATTAATCAATCGGGGTTCCAGAATTTTACCACTTCGTAGTGCCACTGCCTTGATATGTTCTTTACCCAAATTTCTTGGATTCTCAGTATCCCTCGACAAGGTTCCTTGTGACCTACTACAAAGCTCCGTAGCTAACAGACCCATTTGGTTTTCCAAATTTTTCAATGTTACTGGTTGGCTTTGGATCAAACCGTCATTCTTTGCCATGTATGCTTTCAACAAGTTGTCCAAACTGTTTGATGCCTCAGCTTGAGGTGGTTTTGGAGCTTGCTGATTAAACCCTTAAGATTGGTTGGGTCTATGCCGCAATAGGTTGTTGTTCGGTCTATTTCCTTGGTTGCTCTAAGAAAAGTTAGGATGATTACGCCATGAAGGATTGTAGAATTTGGACTAGTGTAACACCCCAAACTTGGCCTGGACGTTATGGCCAGATCTAGTGAGGTCACATTGTAGTGTTTTTCGCAAAGTGTGATATCATTGAAAAACCCTTTCCATATTTATCTTCCTTGTGTGATCTTAATGATGATTTTAAAACGTGTCGTTCATTTTACTTGCGTCCCAATCAAAAGGTATTTACTTTAATGACTTTTTGAATGTTAAGATATCGTTTTATAGCAGAAACTTTCTAAAACAATTGTGTTCTTGCGTTTACTTTGTAAAAACATTGTTTCTTTTTAAAACTCGAGTTCCTAATACTAGCAGTTATAACCAAAGCAAATTAAAAACCCAAATTAAAAATAAAACCCAAAGAGGCCTTACTACAATAAAAATTACCCAAAATAAAATTACATATAATTTAAAAATCAAATACAGAAGTATGTGCAATTGTGTGGCCACCTTTGATTCCCTCGCAGCACCGATCCGCCTAAGGCTGGGGATTACTTGTACAGATAAACAGATGGGTGAGTTATGAAAATTTAGTGCGTAATCCCATATAAGCAAACAGTCAGAAAATAAGCACAGTTTGGGCCTAAGCCCTTTTTAGTAACAGTGACAATATCAGTTTGGGCTTTAGCCCATCTTAATACAGAAACAGTCATGTGTTTGGGCCTTGGCCCATTACAGTGACAATAAGCAAGGAAGTAACAGTTTAAACAGTATATAAGTCCTACCCATCCAGCCTCTACACTCCAACTTCGTCCAACCCTACCCTCCATGTAGGGATATAATCAACCCACCCATCCCTACACTCCAGAGTTAGCACCGGTTGCGACATTATATAGTAATATGTAGCTGGGCTGCCAGTAATTTAGGCTCGAAGCCTTTCAGTACACTTCCTCCGATTAGTATAAACCTATCCCCATGCAATGAATCATACAATCATGTCATGTCATATCATAGAATCATACATGTATCCATTACAGTTTAAATAGCATGCTAAAAATACAGTCATACATGCACAAATATATATATACATCACATAGGGTCAAAATAGTCAACTTACCATATAAGGGCAAAATAGTCATTTTATCATATATAGGGGTCTAGGTAAACTTGCCAACCCAACAGTAGGTCCACAGTCGTCTCGAGCGACCCGTGCAACCTTAATAGTCAAACAGTGAAAATGGGCCCATGTGGGCCCACACGCCCGTGTAGCCCACATAGCCCAGAAATGGCCTTGGTCGTGTGGATTACACAGCCTGGCCCAATATTCTCCACACGTCAGTGTGATTTACCCGTGTAGGGCCCATACGGCCCAATTCAGCCTAAAGTGGCCCAATACGGCCTCGGCTCATGAAATTGTCCATGGCCGGCCTCAATGATCATGCGCCTATGTTTAGCCATACAGACTACCACACGAGTGAGCGTACGCTCGTGTAGTGTCATCATTCCCCTATTTCGGCTTTTGTCGATTTCCATAGTTGGTATGGAGATTACACACCTTGTTGCGAAAGTACGCAAATAGTCCACAAGCGCTCCCCAACCTAGATTCAAACACATTAAACCATCAGTCCCTTCATTAACAGGATTTAACAATCCCCTTTTTATATCACTTATCTGAAGGTTATGTACCACTTTCCTTGATCAATCGGTTGAGACTTGCACACTTAAACTGACGTAAGAACCTGACCACTTGCTCCTTAGTGATTACCTACATTCCAACCGAATCCTATTAACATTTATTCTTATGACCAGTTTGAACTAGACAAATATTCACTTACCGAAAATGCACCCCAAGCATAGGGGAATGGAAGAAATCGGCTCACCCCCAAACAAAAGCCGAAAGATAGAAAGAGGGAAAAAAATAGCTACACACACTCAACCTATTTGGTAAAGGAACCATTGCCAAACCGAAAGAATAGGGGAAGGAGATATGGGATATTCGTCCACAGTAAAGATGAAAAGAGAAAAGAATTGAGAGAGAGAAGAGAAGAGCATTTGACCAAAGCAAACTGATTAAGAGAGGGAAGAAGAAGAAATAATTGGTCAAAGAGGTAAACCGATTGGGAAGGAGGGAAGAATGAATATTCGGCCAAAGCAGGGAAAAACTTAGAGAACGACTGCCAGAGGAGATCCAAACGATCAGTAAGAGAACTCGAGGGAACTGCATACTCGAAATAAGTAAAAACAAAAGAAAAAGGAGAAGATACCAAAATGATCTATAGCAATATTCGGCCCCAAGAAGGGAGAAAACAATCCCAGAAACTAAAAATAAAGAGAAAATGCCTACCATAATCGAAATCCCTGAAGGCAAGAGTCCCCATTCGGTCCTAACACTCCCACTCCATTCAAAATCCCACATTTTTCTCCTCAAATCCCTCAAAACCGTCCACTCCTCCCTCAACCACTCAATTCAAATTTCACTCAAACACTATAGTGTTTCGGTCAAACACAACTCTTTCACAGCATCATTAGCAAAATAAAACACCCATTGCGCAAAGCAGGACTCGAACTTCAAACCTCAGATAACCATAGCACGTCACTTATCCCCTAGGCCAGCAGGCTCTTTTCTTGACATAAAATACCGATATTTTTTAAAAGCCTACTAACCAGAGGCAAAGGTTTATCCATTTAAAACAAAACTTTTGCACAAGCCAAGGCTTGAACCCAAGACTTCTTAGACACTTCCCACAACACTTAACCACTGAAGCAGATACTCAATTGTGTCACCTTCTTGTACGAGTAAACATTTATGTGCAGCCTCCTAATTGTTTCCATGCTCAAGACCTAATACTTCTAGCCCAAAATTAAGGGCATTACAACTGGGGTCCTTATCCACTCCTATTTTGATGTTGGTTCCCCACATAGTAAATTGGCTTGGGATTTGATGGATATGTCTCAAAAGAATTACCTTTCCCATAGTACACACATGAAACTACTTCAAACGGACTTGGTGGCTGAGCTGCAAAATTATTAGCACTATCAGTAGCAAAATTATTAACCCATTTGTTTGATTTGTTGGCCATTGATAGTTATTAATCGCGATCCTCTCAATGATCTTATAAGCCTTATTATAAGACTTGGACAAAATTGCACCATTTGCAGAAGCATCTACCGTTAATATTGTATGTGCATTGAGACCATTATAGAATGTCTCCAACTGGATACAATGAGGAATCCCATGATGAGGAAACTTACGAAGTAACTCCTTGAATCTCTTTCAAGCCTCAGACAAAGATGTGGATCTTCCATGGGCATACCACTAAAATGGCCCACCGTTTGGAGCATTTGAAACATCACTGGTTTCAATTCAAATTAGGTCGCCTCAATATCTGGCCTTCTAATTCCTGGATTTAACTCACTGAAAAGTGGCACAGCATATTGTCTGATGCATCGATCCCTATCATCGGAAATGAGGATGGTATTTCATACACAACCTGTTTCATTACCTCGGTCTTGGTTCTGATTTCCAAGGTCCATCTCGACTTGTCTTTGTGATGTTCGTTCACCTCTTCTTTGTCTGAAAGTTTACACAATTTCAGGGTCTACAGGGAGTAAATCGATAATCTGATCTATGCTCATAAACACCTGAAAAGGAAATCAGAAAATTAAAAAGAATAAGTTAGTAATTTTAGAAATAAACGACATAGAAGTAAATAATTTCACAAAAAAAATTACTATGGCAACAGTTAACAATCCCCGACAACGGCGCCAAAAAGTTGTAACATGTAGGTTTGTGCAAGTGTACACAGTCATTATCAAGTAATTAGTAAGTATCGAGTTATAGTCTCCATAGGGATTGTATTTGTTTAAATCACTTAATTGTAAAATTATACTAAAACCTTGGTAAATAAAAACACAATATGGTTGAGAAGTGATGATTAAAATTAAATATATTAACTAAATGCAATGATCCCTAATGCAAATTATCCTAAGTATGCAAACTATATGAATGAAATAGATTTTAGCAAAATTAAACACAATTTGCAACAATTATAACATAAATAAACTAGGACAATTACTTTAATTAAACTCAATTTATTACCAACATGCTTAACAACATTCGGAAAAACATTCCATGGCAACTCGATCTTTCATGAGTTTGGAAACCACATTAGGTCCTTTCGAGAATCCTTTACTTAGTAACTATGCATTTTACTGATCCTTATTTACTAAGGGTTTCTTAGCATTTGTGTGAGGTAACAGGGACGTGTTAGGTTTGAAACAGTTTAATCACACAAATCTAAAAACTATGCAGATAATAGAGCTTGGTTAGAGTTGTTATGCAACTTGCAATTTAATCGGGTTAGGATCTAAATTGAGCATGCACATTTCAATTATGTGTCCACTAGCCATCGTCAGGTTAGGATCACTTAGCTAATTCAGGTGCATTTCAGTCACGTATGAACAAAATACAGACTTGATTTTAATTGAAAACATGATCGATTGAGGCATAAACATTATAAGCATAAATCAAATAAATATTATTTAATCAAAGCAATCGTCCTAGCTTAAATAAAATTAAGCTAACATTGTTGTAAACAAGAACAAAGAACACATAGCAAACATTTTTAGATTAAATTAAAGAAAAGAAAGATTAAACCTAAATCAAAGTGGCTGTCACCCAATACTCTGACTGATGAGGCTCCTTCGCTTCTTCACTTTGCTCCTTTGCTGATGGCTCTCCAGGGTGGCCGACCAAGGGCTCTTTAAGAGGATTTAATTGCTAAAATCTCTATGAAGAGATGATGCTAGGTGTGGGAATGGAAAATGCTAAGAGAATTGAGAGATAAGAGAGAATGATAAGGGATGAGGGATGATGAATGAGGGAATGAAGGGGTATTATTTATAGGTGAAGAGAGACGGGTAGTTTGCTAAAAATAGCTGGGTTTAGTCTCTTCAAACTTCTTCTAAGAGTGGCCGGCCACAATTAGTCGAATTTGAGCTGATTTTTGCTTGATTTTTAAGCAGTTTAATTGCCATTGTAACACCCCTAGCTCGTATTCGTCGCTGGAATGGGGTTACGAGGCATTACTAAACGAAAGCCCAGTTCTGAATATTTTTATATTAATTCAAGTTATAATCGTATATATTTAACAACCGTATTACATATACGGATCATATCATTGCAATTCAAGATTTAAATCACTTCAATGCTTTTGACTTAATCCAATATCTAATCATAAAATTTATTATCATTCACCACATAGCATAAATAAAACATAATCCAATATATATATTTTAAAACAATTCAATAAATAAGCAGAACATATAACATATCAATAATTTCAATATGGAATATTAGACCTATATTTTTTTCTTAAATAAGTCATGCATATACATAAGTTATTTATCAATTGAGCTAAATTTCATTACTGACCTTTTCATTCATATATGCGGCATTAATGTGTTAAACTATGTGTAATTCATATGTTGCATATTAACACCATTTATTACAAACATTCAATTATAAATAACCCATTTCAATTCCATGTCAACTTGGCTAACTCAATTCATTTATACATGTTTAATAATTTATAAATACCTAACGAATTTATATTGCCATGCACATATACCTATACATGAAAAACATTTAAAAACTCAACTAACATAACATGACCAATTACCAAGTACACATATATCATTAAATAAATATAAATCACAGTATCTCTTACTTATCAATTAACAATTCAAATATCATTCATTTCATTAATATAGTCCATAAATGAACACCCAATTTAAACCATGCATATGTCTTGATTTTTACCAAACAACACATAACCTACCTTAGCTTGATTAACATCCAATAAAAGCATATAGCCGAAACACAAGGTACCTTCACAAGCTTTATATACTTAGATACATTTTCAAAATAACACAAAAATGATCAACCAAGACATACGGCATAGTAATCAAATAGACTTAGACCATGACTCAACCAAAACTTAATTCGAACCTAAGATTAAAGCCATTTTCAATGCATGAAATACTTACCACAAACATCATCCATTCATAGTACTAAACACTTTAACTAAAACGAATTTAAACCACTATCAAGCATAACCAAATTATCAAAACCAAACTCACTAAACCTTATAACTAAGCACCCATAAGACCACATCCAAACATAAATAGCAAGCCATATTTGCATGGCTTTAATTACATAACCAAAATCAACATTTCAAAAATATGTTCCAGCCTATACATGCCATAGTACCAAAATTTCAACTTATAAAATACCGAAGGCAGTCGATAGTGTGATTGACTTTGCTAACGAACCCCGAGCTTGTATCTTGAATTCAAAATCTATAAAACATAAACAAATATACACACAGTAAGCTATTATAGCTTAGTAAGTCATAAACAAATAATTAACCTAACAAATTATTCAACTCAATTAGGCTAACCAATACTTATAATAACCGTATCCCATTTAGTCTCAAATTTGTAATTTGTAAATAATATATATGTATACTTTCGTACAACAATACTATCTTGGCTGAATATTCAAATAGTCAAATTGACCTATTACCATTCAACTTTCCAACCAAAATGTCTTTACATTATCAAATACACATATACTTTTATACACAATTTCAAGAATCAAGATATAACAACAAGTACATATATTTCTTATTTGGCTGAATACTCATATGGTCATTTAAGCATATTCATAATCAACTTTCCAAAAAAAAACTAGTTATAATAAAATCATGCCTACATATACTTTTATACATAAGTTCGAAAATCATATCATAGCATCACATATATATATAACCTATAAGGCCAATTATACACGGTCACACACAATTGCGCATAATTATGAATCATTTCATTAATACTCAACTTATATAGCCACAAAGCCGAAAACACATGCCAATCTCACTTAAATTCATCATTATCAATTACACATGAATAGAACAATTATCAAGTACATACTTACCTTATTACTAATAGCCAACAAGATAATTCATACCTGGCCATTTAACTCGTATTACACATCTGTATACAATTTACCTTTGCTTGATGAACCATTTGGAATTGGGTAGGACACTCGGATAATCACACATATATTGTACAATGCCAACGTCCCAGACGTGGTCTTACATGTAGTCACATGCCGATGCCACTGTCTGAGACAGGGTCTTACTCGTAAACACATAACGAAATCACATATTGATGCCATGGTCTTACTCGAACACATATATTGGAATCCTATGTCATGACATATGTATCCTAACTATTCCTAAGGTTCATACGGGGCTTTCGGACGTCGTAACTTGGTCGAAACGAATACTTGAACATGGTTACCAAGCTTATTCACATTCGGCAATAGCAAGTATAAATTCATTTTTTTTCATACCAACATAAATATTTAGCATTTATCTACAATTAAACATGTCTATTTGCTTATGAACTTACCTCAGACGTTATAAACCGAGACAGGGGCGCTAGTCCATAACTTTTATTTTTCCCCGATCCAAATCTGATTTTTTTGTTTCTTCATCTAAACATATTGAAATTAAGTTCATTCAAACATATTTTCATTCAATTTAGTCTAAAAACACATAAATGGGTAAATTACCATTTTACCCCTGACATTTACAATTTTTACAATTTAGTCCCTATTACACAAAACACAAAATATACAAAATTTCAAAATACCCATGTTGGGCCGAATTTTATCCATGCCTATAGAAACCCATATAATTCATTTATTTCACATTTTAGTCCCTCAAATTATTATTTTTGCAATTTAGTCCTAATTACTCAAAATTATCAAAAACTCCAATATAAAACATGTTAATCTAAAACATATCTTTCATATTTCATCATCAAACAACAAAAATCACAAGCTCTCAATATTGGAATAACCCAAAATATTCATCAAAATAAAAAATTCAAGCATGGGTTTTGTACTACTCGAAGCAATGATCTTAAAAACGTATAAATTATCAAAAATCGAGCTAGACACGTACCTTGATTGAGCTTGAAAATGGCCAAACTAGGTTTTTCTTTTCTCATTTATTTGTTTTAGTTTCGGATATGGTGGAAAGAAAATATGAGCACTAATGTTTATGATATATTTTATAATATATTAACTTTTATTATTTGTTTACTAATTTATCCTTCATGAACTTATATCAAAACCATATTTAGCAAGCCTATTGCTAAATATAATAAATCAATGGGTTATTTACCATTTAAAAGCTTCCACTTATAAAGCCAATAACAAATCAGCCCTTTATAAATTAAACTACCAAATTTTCAATTTACGCGATTAAGTCTTTTTATTAAATCGGACACTCAAACGATAAAATTAAATCACGAAAATTTTACAGATATAAATTCACACAAAATAAACACAGAAAATAAATTTTAAATATTTTTTTGACTCAAATTCATGGTCTTGAAGCCACCGTTCCAATTAGGATCGAAATTGGACTGTTACAGCCATAATAACTCAGGACTGAGACTCGGTCAAATGTAAATCTTCAAGCAAATCTCTAATTTCTTCAACAATGCAAGGACCTTGTGTAATTAAGCCAAAAAGTGGTTCAAGTGGACAGCAATGTGTAGCTGAATTTGGGTTGACTTGGTCTTCAATTTGGACAGTTTTTGTAATCCAACAAAGCTATTAAACCTGTCTAAAATAAATCAATACGTTAAAGGACCAAAGAATAAAATTTATCCAATTTAAATAATTAATTACAACCCAAATTATTAATGAAATATTTAAAATGATTTATTAAATGTAATTTTATATTTTATTATTTAATTTAATCATGCATGACCCATTTTATGTCTTAAAAATATAATATGTTCAAATAAGTATAAAATAAGCCATTTTATGCATGAAAACTATATAATAAAGCATAAAATCACATTTTAATAATTTCTATGTCCTAATTTCATTAATTCATTAAACAATTACTTAGTTTTAACAACAAATTTAAGTAAAAAGGTGACAAATTACATAGGAAAAATTCTATATATTTTTCAGTTTACAGCTATCGAAGTTGAAAAGGAGCTAGCTGATGCTCAAGCCTCAGAGGAAGTTCAATCGAGTGTTGAAATTTTAGTTTCACCGGAACCTGAATCTACAAAATCCGATAAGGTAATTTCTGAACCAGCTAATTCTGATAAACTAACAACTTCGTTAGATGCAGAATTGCCATAGAAGATGAATCAATCAATTCCAGTAAAAAAGCTTCCACCACCCTACCCTCAAAGACTTCAGAAGTAAAAGCATGAAGTTCAATTTAAGAAGTTCCTAGACGTACTCAAGCAACTTCATATCAACATCCTGTTGGTTGAAGCAATTGAACAAATGCCAAACTACATCAAATCCATGAAGGATATCCTGTCAAAAAAATAAAGACTTGGAGAATTTGAGACGGTAGCCCTAACAAAGAATGCAGCGCAAGACAAACTACCCCCAAAGTTGAAGGATCCAAGATGTTTTACCATACCTTGAAACATTAAAGCAACATATTGTAGTAAGGCACTATGAGATATGGGTGTGAGTATCAACCTGATGCCCATGTCAATATTTAGGAAGTTGGGGATAGGTGAAGTAAGACCTACTACGGTTACACTTCAATTAGCAGACTGATCTTTAGCACATGCAGAAGGAAAAATCGAGGATGTATTAGTACGTGTAGACAAATTTATTTTTCCTACTGACTTTGTTATTTTAGACTTTGAAGCAGACAAAGAAGTGTCAATCATCCTAGGAAGGCCTTTCCTAGCAACTGGAAGGACCCTTATTGATGTACAGAAGGGCGACCTTACTATGCGTGTTCATGATGATCAGGTAACATTTAATGTTTTTAAGTCTATGCAATTTCTTGACACAATTGATGATTGTTTTGTAGTGTCTGATTTAGAGGAATTAATCATGGAAAATGAACTCAAGTATGTTGAGGACCCATTGAAACAAATTTTGACATCAAACCCTCCAAATGATGAAAAGGAGGATGAATACTTAGCATTCCTAGAAGCTAATCAAAGGGGATTTAATCCGCAATCCTGTTTTGAATCTTTGGAGTAAAAGAATAGGGGTTATTTCCAACCAAAAGTGTCAATCGAGGAGTCACCTAAATTAGAACTGAAGGTACGTCCTTCACATTTAAAATATGTTTATTTAGGTAGCGCTTCTATTTTGCTTGTGATTGTTTTAGCGGAATTAATCATTGAGTAAGAAGAGAAACTCATCTTAGTATTGAAACAATTCAAGAAAGCTATCGGATGGACCATAACAGATATTCGCGGTATTAGTCCTACTGTATGCATGCACAAGATCATCCTGGAAGATGGCGAGAAAGGGACAATTGATGGACAGCAAAGACTGAAACCCATCATAAATGATGTGGTAAAGAAAGAAATCATCAAGTAGTTAGATGCGGGTATAATTTACCCCATCTCAAACAGTTCATGGGTAAGTCCGGTCCAGTGCGTGCCAAAGAAAAGAGGTATTACGGTCATTAAAAACAAGAATAACGGGTTGATACTGACTAGAACAGTTACGGGATAGAGAATTTGCATTGATTACTAGAAGCTGGACAAGGTGACTAATAAAGATCACTTTCCTTTGCCGTTTTTGGACCAAATGCTGGATAGACTCACAGGGCGAGACTATTACTATTTTCTCGATGGATACTCAGGGTATAATCAGATTACAGTAGCACTAAAAGATATATTCACCTACTCGTACGGTACATTCGCATTTAGACGCATGCCATTTGTTTTATGTAATACACCTACTACATTTCAAAGATGTATGATGTCTATTTTTACTGATATTGTTGAGAAATACTTGGTAGTCTTTATGGATGATTTTTTCAGTATTCAGAGATACATATGATGATTGTCTAGCCAATCTAGATAAGGTACTAAGGTGATGCAAAGAAAAAAACCTCGTACTCAACTGGGAAAATTGTGATTTCATGGTACGAGAAGGTATTGTTCTAGGGCATCGGATAACGAGACATCGAGGTAGATAAAGCAAAGGTAGACGTTATTGAGAAACTCCTACCTCCAACATCTGTAAAGAGTGTTAGGAGCTTTTTGGGCCACGTCGATTTCTATCAAAGATTTATCAAGGCCTTCTCAAAAATTGCAAATCCCTTATGCAAATTATTAGAGAAGGACTCGATGTTCAAATTTGATGAGGAGTGCTTAAGAGCTTTCAAAGATTTGAAGAGTCGGTTAGTTTCGACACCCATACTCGTCACACTAGACTGGGATTTTCCATTTGAATTGATGTGTGATGCAAGTGACTTCACGATAAGAGTTGCCATGGGCCAACGAATGGACAAAGATTTTCATCTCGTCTACTACGCAAGTCAAACTCTGACAGGAGCTCAACTGAATTATATGATAACAGAGAAAGAGTTACTTGCTATTGTGTTTGCTTTTGACAAGTTTTGATCTTATCTTATAGGTACCAAAGTGACTGTCTATACGGACCATTCAACAATTAAGTATTTACTTGCCAAGAAAGACACTAAGCCGAGGCTGATCCGATAGGTAGTTTTACTTCAAGAGTTTGATTTTGAAAATTCAAGATCGAAAGGGAGTAGAAAACCAAGTAGCAGACCACTTGTCCAAATTGGAGCCGCAAGAAGGGAATTCTCCACATATACCCATTTAAGAGACATTTCCAGATGAACACATGCTGAAGGTAAATCATGTCCATAATACTCATTGGTTTGCTGATATTGCTAACTATTTAGCTTGTGGTTTGATGTTGAGTGATAAGACGTATCATCAAAAGAAAAAGTTTCTTCATGATGTGAAGTACTATTTCTAGGAAGAACCATATTGTTTAAAAAGTGTGCAGATCAAATGATTAAGAGATGCATGGCAGAAGATGAAGTACATAAGATTCTATATCATTTCTACTCAACTCAGAGTGGAGGACACTTTGGAGGTACACGTATTGCGGCCAAAGTATTATAAGCCAGATTCTTTTAGCCAACACTATTTAAAGACATGTATGCTTACGTAAGGAGCTGTGATCGATATCAAAGGGTTGGAAACGTCACAAACAGAAATGAATGCCTCGAACAAACATTATTGAGGTATAATTATTTGACGTTTAGGGTATTGACTTTCTCGATCCTTTCCCTCCGTCTTTTGGTTACAAGTACATATTGGTAGCAGTAGACTACATGTCTAAGTGGGTTGAGACTGAGGTATATCCGACGAACGATGCTAAGGTTGTGATGAAGTTTTTACAAAAGCATGTGTTGACAAGGTTTGGAACCCCAAGAGTCATCATCAGTGATGAAGGGTCCCATTTTGTGAACAAGTGGTTGAAATGGTTTTGACAAGCATGGAGTGAAGCACAAGGTTGCTAGAGCTTACCACCCACAAACAAATGGGCAAGCTGAACTGGAAAACAAAGAGATCAAAGGCATACTTGAGAAGGTAGTTTTCCTGAACCAACGAGATTGGTCCAAAAGATTGGACGGTGCTTTATGGGCCTATAGGACAGCATACAAGACACCTTTAGGGATGTCACCCTATAGGTTGGTCTTTTGGAAAACCTGTCATCTGGCCTTGCAGTTAGAACACAAAGCTTACTGGCCCTCTAACAACTCAACTTGGATCTTATGCTTGCTAAAGAGAAATAGATGCTCCAACTTAGCAAGGTAGAAGAATTTCGAATGTTCTCATACGAGAATGCCAAGTTACTTAAGGAA
This sequence comes from Gossypium anomalum, assembly GCA_025698475.1. NCBI lineage: Eukaryota > Viridiplantae > Streptophyta > Magnoliopsida > Malvales > Malvaceae > Gossypium > Gossypium anomalum. The sequence continues at coordinate 52,464,889 of CM046963.1, forward strand.
AGACTTAAGAGATGGCATGACAAGCACACTCGAGTTCGAGAATTTGAAGCGTCAGCAAATCTTGTTATTCAAATCCAGATTAAGGTTCTTTCCAGGTAATTTAAAATCACGGTGGTCCAATCCATATATGATTCACCAAGTTTATCCATACGGAGCTGTCGAACTTTAAAGTAAGGGAGATAATTTTCGAGTCAATGCTCAGCGCTTAAAACATTATTGGAGGGATAAAATTGAACGGGACCAAATCTCATTCATTTTATTAGATATTTGATTTTTTTTAATAAATGATTTAGGGTATATTTTTAGGATTAGCATGTTTAAATAAATTCTGTCTAGGAGATTGGAACTTAAGCGGGATCGCTTGTGACCCCTCCAATCTTTCTTGGGAATTGATTTTAACATAATCTTCCGAGAAATTATTCCCTAAATGGCAAAATAAATTTTTAAGTTTTCAAATAAAAGGGTCAATTTTGATCCAAGTTTTAAATTGCAACTTAATTTCAAATTTTCTTTAAGTCTAGGTACTTAATTGAACTATTTTCAAATTTTGGTTGCTCTTTTTGTAAATACTAAAAATGAGATGTCTCTTCTTCTAAATATTTTCAAAAGGCATCTAGAATAAATATTTTTAATTTTATTTAATAAATAAGATGATAATCATTAATATATAATTATATCTATTATAATATATATTAATTATTATCAACTTTGCATAGAATTAGGATTAGTTTAAATTTGATCATATTTTATTTTATAATTATTTATTTTTAATAAATTAATAGCAAATAATAACTCGAACTCCTTTCACTAAAAATTTCACTCACCTTCACCATTTTTTTTCACTCATCCCTCCATCAATCCTAGCATCACAAACCCACCAAGTACCAAATCACCTAGTGCCAAACTCTTAAGCCAAAAAACCCCCCACCTCCACACATCACCCTTACGCCTAGCAGCAACCCCATCCAGCCAGTAGCTCACGCACGCACCCAGCAGCCCCTACATACACCATGCGCTCCAGCAGCCTGCTTCTTGTTGCTACACTTGCCGCACATCCAGCTCTAGCAGCTTCAAGCTTGCTCGACCCATTTGCTTGCTGCCCACTTCCCTGCATCCGTGTGGCACACGCATGCCCTGCTGCTCACGCAAGGACCCACCCGATAGTACTGCCTGCTGCCTACGCATCTGCTCACACCAACAACCTTGCCTGTCACACCACACCATCAAGACACCCTACAACCATCCCTAAGCCAACCCTTTTTCCTTTATTTATTTGCTCTGAGTTCTTAATTTTTATAAAAAGGTGAGACAAAATTTTTTCCTAAATTTTTATTTTATTTAATTATTTAAATTTCTAATTTATCGAATTATTAATATTTTATACTAATTAAAATTTTGAGAAAATATTTGTAACACCCCTAACCCGTGTCCGTCGCCAGAACAGGGTTACGGAACATTACTGAAATTTTCAAAACATTTACGGATAATTAATAACTTCCGTTAAATGGACCCTCGAGGCCTAATATGAGTATTAGAATTGAGTTAGGAATAAATCGGGAACTCAGAGAATTTTTCGTGAAATTTCAAAAAAAATTTAAATGCAGGGCACACACGCCCTGTGGTCAAGGGACATGCCCGTGTGACCCTAAGACACGCCCGTGCTGCAAGCCATGTTCGACCCTGTGTAACTCTCTGACTTGTGCCACACGGCCAATCACACGCCCGTGTGCTAGGCCATGTGGTAAATTTAATTTTCAAAAATTAAGTGCAGGTTTCACACGGCCAAGACACACGCTCGCGTTCTGGGCCGTGTAACACACACGGTTGAGACACACGCTTGTGTCTTTGTCCATGTTCTCAATTTTGAGCATTCTGTTTCTCAAATTTAAAATGCAAGGGACACATGGTCTAACTACATGCCCATGTACCAGGCCGCGTGTCACACATGGTCAAGACACACGCCCGTGTGTCTACCCGTGTAGACAAAATAAAGCCATTTCCTAGCCTTATTTCTCACCCAAACCTTGCCAATAACTTACATCAAAATTTATATTTATATACCAACCAATCTAAGCATTATAACCAAGCTAATTTTAACATTAAAAATGGTATATCATTATATGCATACGTACTTATAATTTTATCTTTAATAAGTATATTCATTTAGCATAACTCAATCAATCCATAATATATACTCATGATATTGCCATATAATAACCTTAATAAATATACCAAAACATAACCATCACTAGCCATTCTAATGGCTAGATTACAAACAACATTTATAAACCAACAATGGTCAAGTAACCTATACATGCCATTATACAAAAATGAGTTTACTATTTATACCAAAACAAGCTAGTGGATAGTGTGATGATGCTCCAACCGATCTCCAACCTTTGCGAGCTTCCGAGCACTATAAAACAGAGAAAATAAAGCCTAGTAAGTATTATATGCTTAGTAAGTTCGTATAACAAAAATTAAACTTACCAATCTCATTTATTAAATTTAAACATATAATAACATCATCAATTTGGCAAATTACCTAAACTGTAACACTCCTTACCCGTATCCGACGCCAAGACAAGGTTCGAAGCATTACTGGACTTAAACATTCACAAACATGTAAAACCGGGCCATAAGATTTCATTTAAATTAAAAACATTCAATCACATGCATAATGTCCCTTACACGATCTACCGAGGCATAAACATGCATTAAAGGCAGTTTGGACTAAATCGAGAACTTTATAAAGTTTTGGGGAAACTTAGAAAAATTTTCCTAAAACAGGGTCACATGCCCGTGTAGACACAGGGACACGCTCGTGTCCTCAGGCCGTGTAACTCTCTATTTATGAAGTCAGCAAAACAAATTGAGCCACACGGCCAAGCCACATGCCCGTGTACTAGGCCGTGTCCTCTACACGATTGAGACACATGGCCGTGTCTCTACCCGTGTGACTAGTACTTAGGCTATTTTCCAAGCCTTTTGTTACCATTAGTCCCTTACATCTTTACACACATCAAAGATATACATCATGGCATCATTTTAATGATTTAACAAACTTTACTAAGGTAGATTCTTAACTTTAACATGCTATCATTCACTTATTACACGTACGCATATAATATCAAACCTAGACACAACAACTCTATATTCATTGCCCTTGTCATTTGATGACCACTTTTACCAAACTTTCATAACCATCAATTTATCATGTAGCTTCAATCAACATCAAGTATTTATGTTCAAACATTATCAACTTATTTCCATATTATACATTTACCACGTGGCTATGACCATTTCGATCGGTCAAGAAGCACCCATCATGCATAAATGTCATAATACCAACCATACATATCCCACAAGCATATACACATCATCGCATCACAAGAATTAGAACTTATCATGGATAATTAGGCTTACAAGCCACAATCATAATAAGGCACATCTCATGGCTATATACAATGAATCAATATAAGCCAATACATATGGCTAATCATAACAGCATCTATCATAAAACTAACTCCCTATACATGCCACTCATTTGAAGACATTAAGATTCATCAATACTCTAAAGGAGGTTACTTGATAGTGTGAGGTTGCCTCCGACGATCTCCAACCCCGAGCTAACCTATCAACACTAAAGAAATGGAAAAGAGGGAGTAAGCTTAAAGCTTAGTAAGTTCATATGAAAATAATAAGCAAATTATCAACATGATTCCATGGAAATATAATCATAATTACACTTTTACTTTCTTTCTGGTCATGCTGATTTCTCAGGTCATAGTTACTAAATTATTTATATCTGGAGCTACGGAATTCCAAATTAAGATCCATAAATTTTCCCTGAAACTATACTCATATATCTTCTTACCATAATATATCTAGAATTTTTGGTCTAGCCAATAAGAACATTTTTGTCTTTAAATTTACCCCCATCCTGCTATTTGATAGCTTCGACCTTTCTTTACTAAAAATCGATTATCTCATATTACAAGATTCAATTAATGTTCCTGTAACACCCTTAGCCCGAATCTGATCGCCGGTTTTAGGCTAAGAGGTATTACCGAGCTAAGCATTTAATTTTTTTTTCATTCACATTACCAATCAACAAAAACAGAAATCGAGCTGAATACATATTGATTTATAAGTTATAAATGCCATTTTCATATGGCCAAAATGTTTACAAAAAAAAAACATAGCTATCACCAGCCTAACCTATACATGCCATGTCAAGGCCAAAATATAACTGTACCAACAAGATCGATAGTATGATGAACTGCTGATGATCCCCGAGTTAGTGGCCAAAATCAACAATCTATAAAACAGAAAAATAAGAAACAGAGTAAGCTTTCGAGGCTTAGTAAGTTTTAAGCATTTTATACATTTAAAGCTTGTCATTTAAATCGAACATTGAGTATCACAAAACTCGAATTCCAATTGTACTTCACTTGGCCGAATATACAGAAGTACACTAGGTTTAAAGCCTATTGGCCGAATATATATATGAATACACAAGAAATTTCGAGCACATATTTCACTATACTATATGGCTCATACAATTACTATAAGTCACATACTTTCATATAATGACATACATTGACCGAATAGGTCATTCTCTTATTCTTAAATACTGTATTCATCCACACATATATATATCGTTCTTTGATACTAATAATTCACTTTGAAATCATTTCACATATGTGTACATAATACGTACCTTAACATGTAAAATATATATAGCACTTACTCGACGATGGTTAACATGGATATTCAATGTCGTAATCTTACTTAACTTACTGACATCAGTCCTGTCAAGTCTTAGAACTCGAAACGCATTTCTAGCACAAGCCTACGGGTCTTTAACCTGGATACCATTCCAGCACGAAGCCTGCGGGTCTTTATGCCCGGATACCATTCTAGCACGAAGCCTGCAGGTCTTTATGCCCGGATACAATTCCAGCATATAGCCTGCGGGTCTTTAAGCCCGGATACAATTTCCATTTCATGATCAAATGTAGCAAATTGCACATAGGTTTCACCCATGCCAAACAATGACCGAATATGCATATCAAATAAATAGCTTACCTAACACATAACTCACATAGCCAAAGTACATATAACCCTAACGACCAAATATGTATATCACCAAAATTCTTATGACTTAACCTTTAACCCTTTTAGCCGAATATCCATTAAATATCTAGTTCACATACACCAACACAAACACTTTAAAATTTTTCTTTAACTAAACATATACTCGGCAATGACCACAACAATTTAACAAATCTTAAAAACAATCTTTAACATTTTAAATTCATCTTATCTCCCCCATGACCGAATGTGCATATATATATAAAAACTCAATTAACAACAAAATTTTCTTTCCAAAATGCATATACATACATACGGCAACTTCAATTCATACCTCTCAACCATGAATTCAACTTATTCAACCATCATTTAAGCTACTTTAACATATAACTAACATCTTCCCAAAAACTTATCAAAATAACACAAATTTAGCACTTGCCGAATGGATACTTGTTCATTGATTCATGAATTTAAACCATGCGTTAACTGTGCTATGTATTTATCAATTTAATTTCATAATCAATTACAAAAAAATTACATTACATACCTTTAAATTGAGATAACCATGGCTGAATGCATTGGCTTTTTCTTCAATATTTTTCTTTCTCAAATTCGGCAATGAAGAAAGAAAGATGAACATCCATTATTTTATCATCTTTTCTTATTTTACTAATTATTTTTATATCAAAATAAAGCCATTACTTATTATAATACTTAAATAAAACATATATTATCCATCAACCATCATTATGGCCGGCCACTACATTAAAATTGGTCCATTTGACATGCAAGTCCCCCATGTCAATAATTCATGCATTATTTGGCACTTTAAAATTTACCTATCACATTTTTAAGTCTTATCAGATGAGTCCTATCTTATAAATTTCACATACAAATGATAAAATCAAAGCATAAAACATTCACACATGCATTTACACATATAATAAACATAGAATATAACGATTAATTATTTTTATGACTCGGTTCTGTGGTCCCAAAACCACTTTTCGACTAGGGTCAAATTAGGGCTGTCACAACTTTCCCCCACCCGAAAATCTTACCAGTGAATAAGTTAGGATATCGATATTTGATAGAGTCTTCAAGTTCCCATGTAGCTTCTTCAACCCCATGTTTAAGCCACAGTACCTTCACTAATGAAATTTTCTTATTTCGTAGTTCTTTTACTTCACGAGCCAAAATACGAACCGGTTCTTCTTCGTAACTCAAATAAGATTGAATCTCAACCTCAGATGGATTAATTATATGCGATGGATCGGATTTATAACATCGAAGCATCGAAACATGAAAAACGTTGTGGATCTTTTCAAGCTCAGGGGGTAAAATCAATCTGTATGCGACTGGCCCAACTCGTTCGGATATTTCATATGGCCCAATGAACCTCAGACTCAATTTTCCCTTACGGCCAAATCTGAGCACCTTTTTCCAAGGTGAAACTTTAAGAAACACTTTGTCTCCAACCTGGTATTCAATGTCTTTTCGTTTTAAATCCATATATGACTTCTGACGATCTGAAGCTGCTTTCAGACTTTCACGGATCACTTTTACTTTCTACTCAGCATCTTTAATCAAATCAACCCCAAAGATTTTACTTTCGCTAAGTTCGGTCCAAAACAACAGTGTACGGCATTCACGACCGTACAAAGCCTCGTAAGGTGCCATCTTAATACTTGATTGAAAACTATTATTATAAGCAAATTCAATTAAAGGCAAATACCGTTCCCATGAACCACTAAACTCAAGGATGCAACATCTTAACATATCATCGAGTATCTGAATTATCCGCTCGGATTGACCATCAGTCTGGGGATGAAAAGCAGTGCTAAAATGCAACTTGGTACCCAATGCTTCTTGCAATTTCTTCCAAAATCACGATGTAAATCTCGGATCTCTATCCGACACAATAGAAATAGGTACCCCGTGTAACCTTACAATCTGAGAAACATACAATTCAGCTAACTTTTCAAGTGAATAATCCGTACGTACGGGAATAAAATGTGCCGACTTTATCGGTCTATCAATAACAACCCAAATCGCATCTTTCTTGCTTGACAACAATGGCAACCCAGTTACAAAATCCATCGTGACTTGATCCCATTTCCATTCGGGTATCATGATTGGCTGAAGTAATCCCGAAGGCACTTGATGTTCTGCTTTCACTTGTTGACATATCAAACACTTCGAAACAAAGTCAGAAATGTCTCGTTTCATACCAGGCCACCAAACTGACGTTTCAGATCGTTGTACATTTTCGTGCTACCCGGGTGGACTGACATTCGGCTACTATGAGCCTCGCTCAAAATCACCAAAATAAGTTCTGAATTTTTTGGAACACAAATCGACTTCTGAACTTCAAACAATCGTTGTCGTCAATTTGAAACTCTGATTCCACATTTGAGACACATTCAGCTCATTTAGCAACCAATTCATCATCGACTTTCTGAGATTCACGTATTTGATGAATCAATAATGGTTTGGCCTTTAATTCTGCTACTAACACATTATCAGATGAAACAGACAGGTATACATTCATCACTCGTAAAGTAAACAGTGATTTACGACTTAAAGCATCGGCAACCACGTTAGCCTTTCTCGGGTGATAGTCAATGACGAGCTAATAATCTTTCAACAATTCAAGCCAACGTCTTTGTCGTAGATTCAAATCTCTTTGAGTCATCAAATATTTGAGGCTTTTGTGATCCGAATATACATGACACCTCTCTCCAAACAAGTAGTGTCACCATATTTTCAAAGCGAATACGATGGCAGCTAATTCGAAATCATGGGTCGGATAGTTTTTCTCATGTGGCTTCAATTGCCTCGACGCATAAGCTACAACTCGACCTTCTTGCATCAACACACAACCCAGCCCAAGTAAGGATGCATCACTGTAAATGACAAACTCTTTACCGGATTCTGGCTGCACTAGCACTGGAGCTTCAGTCAAATAAGTTTTTAATTGATCGAAACTTTTCTGACATTTTTCTGACCATTCAAACTTAACATCTTTCTGAAGTAGTTTTGTCATTGGTGTGACTATCATCGAGAAACCCTTTACGAACCGTTTGTAGTAACTGGCAAGTCCCAAAAAGCTCCGAACTTCAGTAACATTTCTCGGAGGCTTCCAATCGAGTATAGCCGAAATTTTGCTCGGATCAACTAGAATACCCGATGCGGATACCACATGTCCCAAAAAGCTAACTTCTCTCAACCAGAACTCACATTTACTGAACTTAGCATATAACTGCTTATCTCGTAAAATCTGCAACACTAATCTCAGGTGCTCGGCATGTTCGGTTTCATCTCGCAAATAGACCAAAATGTCGTCAATAAACACAACTACAAACCGGTCCAAACACTGTCTGAAGATCTGATTCATCAAGTCCATAAATACCGCAGGGGCATTAGTGAGCCCAAACGGCATCACTAAGAACTCGTAGTGACCGTATCTCGTTCTGAAAGTAGTTTTAGGTATATCTGAGTCTCGAACTCGCAACTGATAATAACCCGATCTCAAATCTATCTTTGAAAAAACTGAGGCTCCCTTCAGTTGATCAAACAAATCATCAATACGCGGTAACGAATATTTATTCTTTATTGTCACTTTATTTAATTGACGATAGTCGATGCACATCCTCATGGTTCTGTCTTTCTTTTTCACGAATAATACTAGTGCACCCCAAGGTGAGAAACTCGGTCGAGCAAAACCTCTATCCGTCAACTCTTGCAACTGAGTTTTCAATTCCTTCAATTCCGTTGGTGCCATACGATACGGAGCTATCGAAATTGGTGTGGTACCAGGTACAAGTTCGATGCTGAATTCTACCTCTCGAACGGGTGGTAATCCTAGTAACTTCTTAGGAAAAACATTTGAATACTCACAAACCACTAGCACTGATTCAAGTTTCTTTTCTGACTCTTTGCTATCAAGTACGTACGCAAGATATGCTTCACACCCCTTTCTCACATATTTCTGAGCCAACATCGAGGATATTATTGCTGGCAATCCGTTCAAGTCAGTAGACTCAACTCGGATTATCACATTATTTGCACACCTCAAATCAATGGTCTTTATTTTGTAATTCACAATTGCATCATGTACGGTCAACCAATCTATACCGAGAATAACATCAAATTCATCAAACGGTAAAAGCATCAAATCGGCCAAAAAACAGGAACCTCAGATTATTAAGGGGCATTTCTTACACACTTTGTCGACAAGCACATATCGACCCAAGGGATTCGACACTCGAATTACGAACTCAGTAGACTCAACAGGTAGAGTCTTACTGGATGCTAAAGTCTCACATACATATGAATGAGTAGAACTAGGGTCAATCAATGCAATCAAATTAGTATCAAAGAGAGTGAAAGTATCGGTAATAACATCTGGCGAAGAAACATCCTCGCGTGCGCGTATAGCATAAGCTCTAGCAGGAGCACGAGCCTCAGATCTAGTCGTAGCATCTCTAGACCCTCTCTGACTGCCACTAGCATTTCTCGTATTTCTAGATGTCTACCTCGAGCTGTAGTAGTACCCAGTTTCCCACTCTGATTCACATTCTGTTCAGACAGTCTTGGGCAATCTTTGATAAAGTGGTCACCTGGTCCACACTTATAACAGGAGCGGTCATGAAATCTACAACTTCCCGAATGCCATTTTCCACAATACTTGCACTCGATCCTATCCCGACGATTGTTTCCAACACTGGCAACTGAAGTGACTCGCGTACTCACAGGGGGTCGATCACAGTCTCGTCAGGAAAAGCCCGAACTGTCTTTAGATCGGCCTGAATCATCTCAAAATTTCTTCGGTGACTGCTAAAAGGGCTTCCCTGAAGATCTCTTACGGAACTCTCTTGCTCCCACTTTAGCTTTTCTTTTCTCTTTACTGAGCTCTTCGGCTTTGCAAGCTCGCTCGACAAGTACTATAAATTCTTTGATTTCAAGAATGCCAACAAACAGTTTTATATCTTCGTTCAATCCATCCTCAAAACGTTTACACATTATAGCTTCTGAAGAAACACATTCTCGGGCATACCGGCTAAGCCTCACAAATTTTCGTTCATAATCAGTAACTGACATGGAACCCTGTTTAAGTTCAAGAAATTCTTTCAGTTTCTGATCAATAAATCTCTGGCTGATATACTTTTTTCGAAACTCGGTTTGGAAGAACTCCCAAGTTACTCGCTCTCTAGGCACAATAAAAATTAACGTATTCCACCAATAGTAGGCAGAATCACGTAGCAAAGATATAGCACATTTTAAGCATTCATCGGGTGTGCAGGACAGTTCATCAAACACTCAGATAGTGTTGTCCAACCAAAATTCAGCTTGCTCAGCATCATCACTATCTATAGCCTTAAATTCAATAGCCCCGTGCTTTCGGATTCTGTCAACCGGGGGCTTATTTAACCTTGTCTAATCAATTACCGAAGGTATCGTAGGCGCAGGGGGTGTATTATTCAGGAGTGGGGGTTGTGGAACAGCCGTATTAGTTCGAATGTATTGGTTGAACCAATCATTCATCACACTATAAAAAGCTTGTCTAGCCTCATCGTTCTGATTGCTTGCGATAGGTTGAGAGTCCATCGGCGTTGTCCCATGCGCGGGAGCAGGCGCTGCACTCTCAACATCATCAGCTACTTCTCGATTGGGATCGGGATCCATTACTATACGAAAACACATTTTTAACTGTCAGAATTCATCATACTATCGTATTAATACTATATGGCATGTATAGCTAGACTCAAACACTTTACGTTAGTCCTGTAGCTCTGATACCAATAAAATGTAACACCCCTAGCCCGAATCTGATTGCCAGTTTTAGGCTAAGAAGTATTACCGAGCTAAGAATTTATTTATTTTTCATTCACATTATCAATCAACAAAAATAGAAATCGAGCTGAATACATATTGATTTATAAGTTATAAATGCCATTTTCATATGGCCAAAATGTTTACAAAACAAAACATAACTATCACCAGCCTAACTATACATGCCATATCAAGGTCAAAATGTAACTGTACCAACAAGATTGATAGTATGATGAACTGCTGACGATCCCCGAGTCGGTGGCCAAAATCAACAATCTATAAAACAGAGAAATAAGAAATAAAGTAAGCTTTCGAGGCTTAGTAAGTTTTAAGCATTTCATAAAATTAAAGCTTGTCATTTAAATCGAACATTGAGTATCACAAAACTCGAATTCCAATTGTACTTCATTTGGCCGAATATACACAAGTACACTAGTCTTAAAGCCTTTTGGCCGAATATATATATATGAATACACAAGAAATTTCCAGCACATATTTCACTATACTATATGGCTTATACAATTACTATAAGTCACATACTTTCATATAATGACATACATTGACCGAATAGGTCATTCTCTTATTCTTAATTATTGTATCCATCCACACACATATATATATCGTTCTTTGATACTAATAATTCACTTTGAAATCATTCACATATGAGTACATAATATGTACCTTAACATGTAAAATATATATAGTACTTACTCGACGATGGTTAACATGGATATTCAATGTCATAATCTTACTTAACTTACTGGCATCAGTCCTGTCAAGTCTTAGAACTCGAAACACATTTCTAGCACAAGCCTACGGGTCTTTAACTCGGATACCATTCTAGCACGAAGCCTGCGGGTCTTTATGCCCAAATACAATTCCAGCATATAGCTTGCGGGTCTTTAAGCCCGGATACAATTTCCATTTCATGATCAAATGTAGCAAATTGCACATAGGTTTCACCCATGCTAAATAATGACCGAATATGCATATCAAATAAATAGCTTACTTAACACATAACTCACATAGCAAAAGTACATATAACCCTAATGACCAAATATGTATATCACCAAAATTCTTATGACTTAACCTTTAGCCCTTTTAGCCGAATATCCATTAAATATCTAGTTCACATACACCAACACAAACACTTTAAAAATTTTCTTTAACTAAACATATATTCGGCAATGACCACAACCATTTAACAAATCTTAAAAACAATCTTTAACATTTTAAATTCATCTTATCCCCACATGACCGAATGTGCATATATATATATATATAAAAACTCAATTAACAACAAAATTTTCTTTCCAAAATGCATATACATACATACGACAACTTCAATTCATACTCTCAACCATGAATTCAACTTATTCAACCATCATTTAAGCTACTTTAACATATAACTAACATCTTCCCAAAAACTTATCAAAATAACACAAATTTAGTACTTGCCGAATGGATACTTGTTCATTGATTTATGAATTTAAACCATGCGTTAACTATGCTATGTATTTATCAATTTAATTTCATAATCAATTACAAAAAAATTACATTACATACCTTTAAATTGAGATAACCATGGCCGAATGCCTTGGCTTTTTCTTCAATAATTTTCTTTCTCAAATTCGGCAATAAAGAAAGAAAGATGAACATCCATTATTTTATCATCTTTTCTTATTTTACTAATTATTTTTATATCAAAATAAAGCCATTACTTATTATAATACTTAAATAAAACATATATTATCCACCAACCATCATTATGGTCGGCCACTACATTAAAATTGGTCCATTTGACATGCAAGTCCCCCATGTCAATAATTCATGCATTATTTGGCACTTTAAAATTTACCTATCACATTTTCAAGTCTTATCACATGAGTCCTATCTTATAAATTTCACATACAAATGACAAAATCAAAGCATGAAACTTTCACACATGCATTTACACATATAATAAACATAGAATATAACGGTTAATTTGTAACACTCCTAACCCGTATCCGTTGCCGGAATAAGGTTATGAGGTATTACTCGACTGAACAAAACTTCTATAAGGTCAAAGATACTTACCAAACATGTATTATCAACAATGCAAACCTGTCTCATTGATTTTACATAAGAGCTATTATAAGCTTCCAAAATGACTAACTATCAAAACATAACCGAATATCTAATAACAAAATAACTACTATCAAGTTATAACTAAAACATTTCAACATATTAGTTCAATTATAAGGCTTCTCTAAACAAAATGAGCAAGCCATCTTCGCATGGCTATAATGTATACAAAGTCGAAATATCATTCTACCTATAGTCTATCCTATACATGCCTTAAACCATGATGATATACAATCTTCTCAACTCACATAATGACTCGACAGTGTGATGATATCTCCGGCTCTTCCAACTCGAACTAAAGGGTAAACCTATAAGAAATGGAAAAGAGAACACGGAGTAAGCTTCAATGCTTAGTAAGTCTTAAGCAATGCAAACAATTAATTTACTTATAGATCGATTATTTCAAATTTTCAAGAAATCATTCCTAGGTAATTGCCATTTTGGCCAAGTATCCATGAACATAATGCATATTTAGCAAATTCATCTCACTTAAATCTGAACTCAATTAAAACCAAATATTCAAATCACAAATAAGATCATAAGAACTCGAAAAGTATCTCATTAACTAGTTTTAACCATGTTTGCAACAAAATCACAAATTCACTACAAGCTGTCTTCCTGATCAACAGTCACTAAATTATTTATAAATGGAGCTAAGAAACTCCAAATCAAGTGCCATTAATTTTCCCTAAAAATAGACTCATATATCTTCCGTCCATAAAATTTTCAGAATTTTTAGTTTGACCAATCAATACCAGATTTTTATTGAAGCTTCCCTTATTTCACTGTTTGACTATTCTGACTACTCTTCACTACGAATCAATTTTCTCATTATACATAATTCGAAATATGTTATCGTTTATTTCATTTGAAAATAGACTCATTAAGGAGTCTAAGGATATAAATTTTATCTTATAACCATTTTTGTACCATTTATAATGATTTTCTGAAGACAGAACAGGGGACCTCGAAGTCATTTTGACTCTATTCCACGCCACTTCAAATATCTCATTATTGGCAATTCTTTTGCTCACACGGTTTCTTTTATAAGAAACTAGACTCATTAAGATTTCATGAAATGATTTATTCAGCTTCTAACTCAACTTCCACCATTTATGGTGATTTTCTGAAATCACATTACTGCTGCTGTCCTAAGCAGATTTATTACCCATTCTTGCATTCATATTATTTAACATGTATATCACCAAATCAATCTCATATAACCTTTCACCATAACCGAATACACATATGAGATTTTCACATATACTTCTCATTTCTCAATCATGATTCAATTCCGATCAATCTAATATATAAAAGTATATAATACATACCTGATCAACTTAATGTATTTGACATATTCAATGGTAGTTTACTACAAATATTCGAAATCATAATCTTACTCCAATCATCGGCATTAAGTCTGCTAGGTTTAAAACTCAAATCCAATCACCACCACAAAGCATGCGGGACTTGAAGCCCGAATATAATACCAGCACAAATGCCTTTGGGGCTTAGCCCGGATATAACACCAGCACGAATGCCTTCGGGACTTAGCCCGGATATAACACCAGCACGAATGCCTTCGGGGCTTAGCCCGGATATAACACCAAATCATATAATAAAATCAAATACCAACATCTAAGACTTTCTTTCTTTTTCACGATATACTATGTTATTAAATAAATACAACACTTAATAAATCACTTAAAACTTATAAAAGAATCAACCCCAAGTACTTAAAAAAAACTTACCTCAAAAGTGGTTGAACGATTATATACGGCTATTCGAGTACTTTCATTTTCCCCCTATCCGAATTTGGTGTCCTTGGTTCTCGAGCTAATAGAAGCAAACAAAGTTTACCATTCAATGATCTACTCCCAAAACTATAAGTTCATCATTTAACTAAATTTATTCACAACCAAATCTATATATAATTTATACATTAATATCATATGCATTTAGCCAAATATGTTTTCTTTTCATGTTCACATACAATTTTCATTTTCAAAATCATGAACTTGTAAGTTATATTCGAACACACAACTACACATTAACTTAGCTATTAAATCAAACCTTGTAATCATTTAATTTCATTAGCCGATTATTTGGTATATTTAAAATTACACATATAAAACCATTTTGCCAACTCAACCTTATCTTTCTAATACTTCCAATTGCAACATCAAAAACACCAACTAATGCATTTCTCTCATGATTGAACATAAATATAAACTCATAACCAAATCTTTATATAAATCATTTATATACCAATTTACCGTATGCTCATAGCTTATATACTAATTTAATCAAATCATTTCTTGACTAAAATACCACATTGCCATAGTACATATAACCTAAACGGTTGAATCCACTTGGTTACTACTATCACATATCACATTCGTCACTACCATAATAATCTACTTGGAACTTTCAACTAAATTTTACTATACCAAGATTACATAGAAACAAAATAAATTCATTTCAACCATTTAGCACATTCGGTATTTGCTCACATGAATACAAAGATTTAGCATTAATTTTACTTAACTAAATTCTCCAATCTATATTCGGCAATTATGTTAAAATACTTAAGCACACACCAAACCGATTCTAGCCTATCATCTACTTCACCTTTTAGTTTCGTATGCATATATCACTTGAAGCATCAAACCCAATTCATTAATACCTAATTTAACAAGTTCAAAACTCATTTCAACAATGAGGTTCTTGATCTAAAAATATTCAAATTAAGCTCATTCAAACATATTTTCATTCAATTTAGTCCAAAAACACGTAAATGGGCAAATTACCATTTTACCCCTGACATTTACAATTTTTACAATTTAATCCCTATTGCACAAAACACAAAATATGCAAAATTTCAAGGTACCCATGTTTGGCTGAATATTCCTAGTGTTCATACAAGCCCATTTATTTCATTTATTTCACATTTTAGTCCCTTAAATTATTATTTTTGCAATTAAGTTCTTATTACTCAAAATCATTAAAAACTCCAATACAAAATATGTTAATCTAAAACGTATCTTTTATTTTTCATCATCAAACAAAAAAATCACAAGCTATTAACAATGGCACAACTCAAAATATTCATCAAAATCAAAATTTCAAGCATGGGTTTTGTAGTACTCAAAGCAACGATTTCAAAACGTAAAATTATCAAAACCGAGTTAAACTCTTACCTTGATTGAGCTTGAAAAGCAACCAACCTAGGTTTTATTTTCTTTTTCTCTCTTGTTTTAGTTTCGCCATGATAGAAATAAAATGGACATGGCTTTCTTTTTATTATTATTTATGTTTTATGTTATAATATATTTTATGAACTTAACATTTAATTTACTTATTTATCCATGCTAGAGTTATAACAAAACAATATAATATATGTCCACTACCGTTCATTTAATAATCCAATGGGCTATTTACCACTTAAGGGCTTCCTTTTATAAAGCCAATAACAATTCAACCCTTTATACATTAAACTACAGATTTTTAATTTACGCGATTAAGTCCTTTTATTAAATCGGATACCTAAACGATAAAATTAAATCACGAAAATTTCACAGATATAAATTAACACAAAATAAACACAGAAAATAATTTTAAAATCTTTTTCTGACTCAGATTCGTGGTCCCAAAACCACCGTTCTGGTTAGGGTCTAAATCGGGCTGTTACAACTCTCCCCCCTTAGGGATTTTCGTCCCCGAAAATCTTACCAGTGAATAGGTTCGGATAACGTTCTCTCATTGTATCCTCTGGCTCCCATGTTGCTTCTTCAACTCCATGCTTATGCCAGAATACCTTAACTAACAAAATCTTCTTATTCCATAACTCTTTAACCTCACGAGTCAAAATGCGAATCGGTTCTTCTTCGTAGGTCATATTAGGCTAAATTTCAATCTCAGACGGACTAATCACATGTGATGGATCAGATCGATACCTCCGAAGCATCGAAACGTGGAATACATTGTGTATCTTTTCTAACTCAGGTGGCAACAATAATCTATAAGCAACCGGCCCGATACGTTCTATAACCTTATATGACCTAAGAAACCTTGGACTCAATTTGCCTTTACGACTGAATATGAGTATTTTCTTCCACGGTGAATCTTTCAAGAAAAATTTATCTTCGATCTGAAACTCTATATCTTTCCGTTTCAAGTTCGCATAAGATTTCTGTCGATCTAACATTACTTTCAAACTTTCACGGATCACTTTCACTTTCTGTTCAATTTCTCTGATCAAATCGACTGTGTATCTTATTTTCACTGAGCTCACCCAAGATAATGGCGTTCGGCATTTACGACCATACAAAGCCTCACAAATTTCTTTGATTAAACCTCAATTTAGTTTCTAGCTCACCAATAACTACTCATCATTTGATAAGATTAATCACATGATTGTCGGTCAGAAACACATAAAGATTCTCGCTCGTAACCCCAAAGACTATAATCATTTGCCCGCATTGATAATCAATCATCGACTCATAATCTTTCAACGATTCGAACCATCTTTAATTCTTGTGTCGAATAACTCTTTACCTGAGAACTGGCGCTTCAATAACAATTTCTTCAACTGTTTACCACTTTATTGATAAATATCACATCATTCAAAAGATACTTTTCACAGATAACCATATAGAATCATAAGAAAGAAGAGATACTGTAATCTCAAATATATCACTATACTAATCTTTTTAAGAAAGCGCCCATATCAGATGACAGATATCTCAGTGATGTCTCAGAGGAAATCCATAAGTAAAACATCACTCACATGCACCGTAATTATCTGTGAATGTAAAACAATATAATCTTCATGTATACCAAGTAGATCAAAAACTAGTAGGATCAAAATACCAACATCACACAGATTCTATCGTAGATCTTTTCTTTCAATAAAATGAAATAGGATACCAGAGAAAGATATAATAATGTCAATTGTAACCCGAACAACCCAACAATGCTTTCATATATCAATATATATAGATGACGTTCTCATATGATAAGAATTTTCATTTGAAATATACTGATTACACATACCTCTCGAGGATAAATGTACACATAGAATGCCCGTAAGAAAACGTAAGTAATTGCCGACTATAATCATTTGCACTGTGTATCATTTCAATTCAAACATTATCCTACTATCTAATTCTATCATCACCGATTTCACAATATTCCATTACTAATAGAAATCAATTCAGAAAAACTTCCAGTTAATACGTTCTTCAGACATCATACCTGAATACTTTCATCTCATCGAATTCAACTTCTTCTTTAATGTTGAATTGGCATATTACGAATGGCCTTCAACCCGATCCAATATCTTTTTCATTCATTGTCTTCACTTGCGGACTCATTCTCTTATCTCGATCACAATACTAATATTTCAACCACGAAACTCTGTAATTTCACACTCGTAAGCGTATTTAATCAATATAGTACAGATCTCATTACAATGCTTTACCTGTAACATCCCGAAATAGGGCCTAAACGGAACAGTGGTTGCGAAACCACAAATTCGAGGTAGAAAAATTTATTTTATTATTATTTTGAGGTCTATGATATGTTTGCATGATTGTGTGAAAAGTTCGTGAAGAAATTCTATGCATAAAGTACTTAATTTGAAATTAGGGACTAAATTGAATAAATTGCAAAACTTGTGTTCTAGAAGTATTTTGCATAAAATTGAATTAGAATATTAATTAGGAGGTCTTAAATAGCAATTTGACCAATTTTAAGTTCATGGACAAAATTAGGACATGGAAGGAATTTTTGAAAGTTTAGTAGTAAGGGCATTTTGGTCATTTAGGGGTAAAATGAATTAAAATACAAAATTAAAAGCCAATTTTGCTCATCTTCTTCATGGAGGCTGAAATTAGCATGGGGGAAGCCATGGATAGGGTTTTCAAGCTTTCCAAGCTCAATAGTAAGTGATTCCAAGCCCCGCTTTTAATGTTCTTTACGTTTTTGGAATCCAGGTGAGTTCGATTAAGCTTATGCTAGTAATAATTCAACCTAGGGTTCATATTTGGAAAAATACCCATAGGTGAAATTTGTGTATTTTGATGTTTTATGATAGAATATGAGGTTTTAAATTATGTTAGACAATTTGTACTACTCAGTTTTAAGCAAAAACGAGTAAAAGGACTTAATTGGTAAAAATACCTAATAGTCATAAGTGCTTGTTAGAGTATGAATTTGATGCTGCCATAGAAGGGAAAAATTACCAGCATGTCATGAAACATAAGAAAATAGGCTGAAGTTTAATTTACGAGCTTTGGGGCAAAAGTGTAAATATGCAAAAGTTTAGGGGCAAATTGTAATTTTGCCAAAATATGATTTTGAGTCAATTTGAATAATGTGAGTCCTAATTAGACTATATTTTAAATGATAGAGCAAGGAAAACTGAAATTCGGGCTAAAATGGAGAAAATACCAAGTGTGGACGAAATGGTAAAAGTAGCTATTTTTGCATACGAGGTAAGTTTCTGAAGAAATAAATGCAATGTTCTTTTATTTTACATTATTATTGTTAATTTCAGAATTTATATACTTATTTTATGAGGATATTTAAAGTCGAATTAAAAGTAGTGACAGAGAAAAAGCATTAGGAAGCCCTGTTTGAACCTTAGGAATATTAGGATATTGGGGTTGACAGAGACAGAGACAGATGTAAATGAGCCATGTAAGTCCATATCAGTTATATGGCTTTGGAGACAGGAATGAGCCATGTAAGCCCATATTATATATATATGGCATTGGAGACAGAGAATAATTCATGTAAGTCCATGTCGAAGACATGGCATTGGCGAGATATTGATAGACAGAACGACCCCAAAGATCCTTAGTATTCCGAGTGGTTCAATGGGTCATTGTACACGTTAAATTACAGTGAATTATCAGCAAAAGGGAAGGTAGATTATATTTATGAATAGTGAAAGGTCAGGTAAGAAAGAAGGTAAGTAAGTAAAGAAGAAGGTAGAAAATGAGAAGTAAAGAAAGTTTATGAGGCTAGGTGACATTATGTATAATCATTCATTATCTTTGAATGTTGTAATTTATTTGCTTGTAAGCTTACTAAGCCTAGTGCTTACTTTCTTTATTTTCTTTTTCTTATAGTTTTTATCAAGCCACTCGGGGATCGAAGGAAACGTCGGAGACCCGATTACACTATCGAAGAAATCACATTGGTATAGTTAGACGTTTAGTTTTGTGTATGGCATGTATAGGAACTTGGTTTCTTTTGATATGATATGATCAATGAATGATGTGTAAATACTTTCTAGTGATTAGTTAATAGAATGGCTGATGATATACATGTTTAATTGTATGTATGAATAAGTAGTAACTATCACATGAAAACTAAGAAAAATGTGAAAGTAACTTAAAAACAGATTCAAGTATCAGAAATAATGTGATTTTTAAAAATCACTAAAAATCTTAGAGACATGGTTTAATGGTGAATAATATATGAAATTAAAGCTTATTGTGTCTATTTTCTTATGGAATAAGCAAAATAGGTAAAGGTATTATATTTTATGAGATATCTGAGTTTTAGTGAAACAGGGTCAGAGAAAATTCTAGATCCCCTGTTTCAACTTTGGAAATTCACCATAAATTGTAAAACAATAATTAGGTGGTGCAATTTATATGGTTAGAATCCTTATTGAATCTAGTTTTAATAGAAACAAACAGTATAGTTATATTAATTTTTTATAGGGAGAAAAGTGGTTCGTAGTAAGTAGAGGTCAGTGCAGTTGAATTCTGAAACAGGGGTAACTTTAACTAATAAACTGTACTAATTGGCTAAGTCAAAAATTCTAGAAAAAAATTAGTAGATAGATATATGAGTCTAGTTTCAGGAAAAATTTACGGATCTTAATTTCGAGTTTTGAAACTCAAGAAATGAATTTTTAAGCAGCTATAACGCAGAAAAACAGTTTATTCCGAAAATTAAAATAAGTGGTTTAGAGTTGTTTAAAAGGTAAGATAAGTTTAGTAACACCTCAAGCTTGACTCCGGTGACGGTTTCGGGCGTGGGGGCGTTACATTACCGATGAGGGGGTGAAGGTTGTAAAGCCAACAATTTTAACTCTTACGTAAGCATGCACAACACACATACTATTATGAACGAATAGTTCATTACTAATTCTGCATTCTCAAACATCTAGCAATCATTTACTTATGATCACTTGGTACTTAACACATAGCTCATACGCTAATTCAAATCATAAATTCTAAGTCAAAATATTCACACAACCATCATATACCCAACATCACAACTCATATACTCATATAATTATAACATTTATCAATAGCAGAATATCATGCATTCTGATTCATACCTTTTATGAGTTTCAACTCATCACCAACACATTTTCACTCAAACGTTTGAGTATAACATTCTATACTATCAGAATTAGCTCGGTTGGAAACCATATCTGTCTTACAAAACAATTTTGTTAGAGCCGGAAGATGTCACACTATCACGAGTAGTAATATGGCATGTATAGCTAGACTCACATATGCTAGATTAGTCCGAGAATCGACTAAACCATAGCTCTGATACCACTAAATGTAACACTCCTAACCCGTATCCGTTGCCGGAATAAGGTTATGAGGTATTACTCGACTGAACAAAACTTCTATAAGGTCAAAGATACTTACCAAACATGTATTATCAACAATGCAAACCTGTCTCATTGATTTTACATAAGAGCTATTATAAGTTTCCAAAATGACTAATTATCAAAACATAACCGAATATCTAATAACAAAATAACTACTATCAAGTTATAACTAAAACATTTCAACATATTAGTTCAATTATAAGGCTTCTCTAAACAAAATGAGCAAGCCATCTTCGCATGGCTATAATGTATACAAAGTCGAAATATCATTCTACCTATAGTCTATCCTATACATGCCTTAAACCATGATGATATACAATCTTCTCAACTCACATAATGACTGACACGGTGTGATGATATCTCCGGCTCTTCCAACTCGAACTAAAGGGTAAACCTATAAGAAATGGAAAAGAGAACACGGAGTAAGCTTCAATGCTTAGTAAGTCTTAAGCAATGCAAACAATTAATTTACTTATAGATCGATTATTTCAAATTTTCAAGAAATCATTCCTAGGTAATTGCCATTTTGGCCAAGTATCCATGAACATAATGCATATTTAGCAAATTCATCTCACTTAAATCTGAACTCAATTAAAACCAAATATTCAAATCACAAATAAGATCATAAGAACTCGAAAAGCATCTCATTAACTAGTTTTAACCATGTTTGCAACAAAATCACAAATTCACTACAAGCTGTCTTCTTGAGCAACAGTCACTAAATTATTTATAAATGGAGCTAAGAAACTCCAAATAAAGTGCCGTTAATTTTTCCTAAAAATAGACTCATATATCTTCCATCCATAAAATTTTCAGAATTTTTTGTTTTACCAATCAATACCATATTTTTATTGAAGCTTCCCTTATTTCACTGTTTGACTATTCTGACTACTCTTCACAACGAATCAATTTTCTCATTATACATAATTCGAAATATGTTATCGTTTATTTCATTTGAAAATAGACTCATTAAGGAGTCTAAGGATATAAATTTTATCTTATAACCATTTTTGTACCATTTATAATGATTTTCTGAAGACAGAACAGGGGACCTCGAAGTCATTTTGACTCTATTCCACGCCACTTCAAATATCTCATTATTGGCAATTCTTTTGCTCACACGGTTTCTTTTATAAGAAACTAGACTCATTAAGATTTCATGACATGATTTATTCAGCTTCTAACTCAACTTCCACCATTTATGGTGATTTTCTGAAATCACATTACTGCTGCTGTCCTAAGCAGATTTATTACCCATTCTTGCATTCATATTATTTAACATGTATATCACCAAATCAATCTCATATAACCTTTCACCATAACCGAATACACATATGAGATTTTCACATATACTTCTCATTTCTCAATCATGATTCAATTCCGGTCAATCTAATATATAAAAGTATATAATACATACCTGATCAACTTAATGTATTCGACATATTCAATGGTAGTTTACTACGAATATTCGAAATCATAATCTTACTCCAATCATCGGCATTAAGTCTGCTAGGTTTAAAACTCAAATCCAATCACCACCACAAAGCATGCGGGACTTGAAGCCCGAATATAATACCAGCACAAATGCCTTCGGGACTTAGCCCGGATATAACACCAGACGAATGCCTTCTGGGGGCTTAGCCGGATATAACACCAAAGACGAATGCCTTCGGGCTTAGCCCTGATATAACACCAAATCATATAATAAAATCAAATACCAACATCTAAGACTTTCTTTCTTTTTCACGATATACTATGTTATTAAATAAATACAACACTTAATAAATCACTTAAAACTTATAAAAGAATCAACCCCAAGTACTTAAAAAAAACTTACCTCAAAAGTGGTTGAACGATTATATACGGCTATTCGAGTACTTTCATTTTCCCCCTATCCGAATTTGGTGTCCTTCGTTCTCGAGCTAATAGAAGTAAACAAAGTTTACCATTCAATGATCTACTCCCAAAACTATAAGTTCATCATTTAACTAAATTTATTCACAACCAAATCTATATATAATTTATACATTAATATCATATGCATTTAGCCAAATATGTTTTCTTTTCATGTTCACATACAATTTTCGTTTTCAAAATCATGAACTTGTAAGTTATATTCGAACACACAACTACACATTAACTTAGCTATTAAATCAAACCTTGTAATCATTTAATTTCATTAGCCGATTATTTGGTATATTTAAAATTACACATATAAAACCATTTTGCCAACTCAACCTTATCTTTCTAATACTTCCAATTGCAACATCAAAAACACCAACTAATGCATTTCTCTCATGATCGAACATAAATATAAACTCATAACCAAATCTTTATATAAATCATTTATATACCAATTTACCGTATGCTCATAGCTTATATACTAATTTAATCAAATCATTTCTTGACTAAAATACCACATTGCCATAGTACATATAACCTAAACGGTTGAATCCACTTGGTTACTACTATCACATATCACATTCGTCACTACCATAATAATCTACTTGGAACTTTCAACTAAATTTTACTATACCAAGATTACATAGAAACAAAATAAATTCATTTCAACCATTTAGCACATTCGGTATTTGCTCACATGAATACAAAGATTTAGCATTAATTTTACTTAACTAAATTCTCCAATCTATATTCGGCAATTATGTTAAAATACTTAAGCACACCAAAGATTCTAGCCTATCATCTACTTCACCTTTTAGTTTCAGATGCATATATCACTTGAAGCATCAAACCCAATTCATTAATACCTAATTTAACAAGTTCAAAACTCATTTCGACAATGAGGTTCTTGATCTAAAAATATTCAAATTAAGCTCATTCAAACATATTTTCATTCAATTTAGTCCAAAAACACGTAAATGGGCAAATTACCATTTTACCTCGACATTTACAATTTTTACAATTTAATCCCTATTGCACAAAACACAAAATATGCAAAATTTCAAGGTACCCATGTTTGGCCGAATATTCCTAGTGTTCATACAAGCCCCTTTATTTCATTTATTTCACATTTTAGTCCCTTAAATTATTATTTTTGCAATTAAGTTCTTATTACTCAAAATCATTAAAAACTCCAATACAAAATATGTTAATCTAAAACGATCTTTTATTTTTCATCATCAAACAAAAAAATCACAAGCTATTAACAATGGCACAACTCAAAATATTCATCAAAATCAAAATTTCAAGCATGGGTTTTGTAGTACTCAAGCAACGATTTCAAAAACGTAAAATTATCAAAACCGAGTTAAACTCTTACCTTGATTGAGCTTGAAAAGCAACCGAACCTAGGTTTTATTTTTTTTTCTCTCTTGTTTTAGTTTCGGTCATGATAGAAATAAAATGGACATGGCTTTCTTTTATTATTATTTATGTTTTATGTTATAATATATTTTATGAACTTAACATTTAATTTACTTATTTATCCATGCTAAAGTTATAACAAAACAATATAATATATGTCCACTACCGTTCATTTAATAATCCAATGGGCTATTTACCACTTAAGGGCTTCCTTTATAAAGCCAATAACAATTCAACCCTTTATACATTAAAACTACTGATTTTTAATTTACGCGATTAAGTCCTTTTATTAAATTGGATACCTAAACGATAAAATTAAATCACGAAAATTTCACAGATATAAATTAACACAAAATAAACACAGAAAATAATTTTAAAATATTTTTTTGACTCAGATTCGTGGTCTCGAAACCACCGTTCTGGTTAGGGTCTAAATCGGGCTGTTACATAATTATTTTTATGACTCGGTTCTGTGGTCCCGAAACCACTTTTCGACTAGGGTCAAATTAGGGCTGTCACAGTTCCTATATGTTTCTATTAAAAATAGACTCATTAAGGATTTAGTCATATAAACCCTAGCCCATAATAATTTTTTTAAAATGTTTAGTGATTTTCCAAATTTGAGTCAGGGGAGCCCGGAATCACTCTAACTTTGTCTCACAAAAGTTCAAATATCTCATAATATGAAACTCTTTTGCTTACACCGTTTCTTCTATGTGAAACTATATTCAATAATATTTAATCCCATATCTTATTCAGTCTCTAATTCAATTTCGACAATTTTTGGTGATTTTTCAAAGTTACACAACTGCTGCTATCCAAAACTGTTTTATTACAAATTTCACTCTTACATAATTTCACTTACTCCATTCCATCTTACCGAAAGTTCGCTCAACTATCGAGCACATTGCTCATAAATTTCCACAAGCATATACCTGCACTTATTCATCACATGGTCATGTTCACATGTATTTTCACTTAGTCGATTTCCCGTTGAACTCATCGAAATAATAACAGATACACGGTTACCTGCACATATTACCACCCTTGTAACCGAAGCTATCTGGTACGCATAGTAGCCTGCACTTAATACTACAAATGCGACCAACAACCTGGTACATGTAGTAGCCTGCACTTAGTACTACACACGTGACCTAACCATCTAATACACATAGTAGCCTGCATTTAGTACTACACACGTAATCGAAGTTGTCGGGTACGCATAGTAGCCTGCACTTAGTACTAAAAATGCGACTTAACTATCTGGTACACGTAGTAGCCTGCACATAGTACTACACATGTGTTCTCACAATGGACCATTCGTATCATTTCTATTTCGAAGGTTCAACCGGGAAATTCCATACTTTTCAACATTTAACAAATTCATTCATAGTCAGCTACATCTCATATAATAATGAAATATAATAACATAAAAAGAATCAATATATTATTTACATACAAACTTACTTTCAATGCGAGCACGACTATATATTCCAATTTAGTCCATAATCTTATTCATTTTCAATCTATGCCCGAATCTCATTTTCCTTGTTCTATAATATCACATTTAGCTTACTAATTAGTCACATTATTCATATGGGTCCAAAAATCTTATTTTTTACAAATTTGCATTTTGACCCCTAAACTTTCACATATTTACACTTTTTTCCAAGGCTCGTAAAATGATTTTTGTTCAATTTCCTTGCATTTTAAGCCTAGCCGAATCATTTTCATAACTATAGCAGCCCCTAATTTCCACTAAATCACACTTTTATGACAAATTTTGTAACATTTGCAAAATGGTCCTTTTAGACAATTTCACCGAAAATCACTTAGTAAAAGTCATTTATTACACATCGAGCATTCATTTTCTATAATTAGAAATAAAAAAACATGCATGTCATCCATGGGTAAATTTTTAAACACAAACCCTAGCTCAAAATATGGGTAGAAATGAGTAGATCTTGTTACGAGGATTTCAAAAACGTAAAAATCATTAAAAACGGGGCTAGAACGGACTTATAATCGAGCATGGAACTTGAAAAACCCTAGCTATGTCTTCTCCATGCAAGTTTCAGTCGTGGCGTAGAAGATGGACAAAAATTGGCTTTTAATTTTGTTTTTAATTCATTTTAATTACTAAATTACCAAAATGCCCCTAACTTAAAAATATTCTATTTCACCTATTTCATGTCCATTTTTGTCCAAAAAATTATCCAATAGTCTAATTACCATTTAAGGGCCTCCAATTTAAAATTTCATAACAATTAGACATCTCTAACATGTAGAACTCAACTTTTGCACTTTTTACAATTTAGTCCTTTTGACCAAATTGAGTGCCCAAACGTCAAAATTTTCAAATGAAATTTTCACGAAACCATCTCGTGAAATTGCAGACCATAAAAGTATAATAAAAACAAATTTTAATGTGTCAGATTTGTCATCCCAAAACCATTGTTCTGACTAGGCCCTAATTCGCGATGTTATAACTCTCCCCCCTTTAGGGATTTTCGTCCCCGAAAATCTTACTAGAAGAGTGGTTCAATTTTCACATAAACTCCACTATTTCATAATCATTGCTGAAGAACTTTTACTTAGGCTATGTTTAATACTTAGCTCTTTAATTTCTCATACTAAAGTCATGAACAATTCCGTGTTATACGACGCATAAATCGGATCTTGACTTCTATCAGAGAACTTATGTATACAAGGGTCAAACCCATACCGTCATAGAATATGTATATATACATCATAGTTGAATCCTCTCGGATTCAAATGGCGTAGCCAGCCCGATCATCATGGCTTTAAGTTCTATCATTTTATATAGCCCGACAGTTTACTAGTTCGACCTTTGGTCATCATTAAAATTCAGAGCCTTAATTAGCTTTTTCAATAATTCACGATATAAATCTCGAATCTTAATCTGATTAACAAAAACTAGCATTTTAAGAAATTCAACAATCTTAAAGATACTTAATCCTATAAGTCTGATGAGCAGAAATTCAGTACTTACCGACATGATTTGCATATTCATCAATTACTTAACAACAAGTCATATGACATCTTTCTTTTTCAAAGATAGGAATAATTCTAATATGAAATCTATAGTAATCTCATTCTCAGAGATCATACCATAACTATCTTATCATCCGTGAACAATTCAAGTCAGCTACACTATCTCAACTTAAGTTTTTCTATGACAGTAGATACTTTAAGCTATCACACTGCCCTTCTTGTCTTAAAACACATCACTAAAAATTGAGAAGACTTTGCTCAATGCAGACTAAACCGGTTCAAAGGCTTCGGTTAACAATATTCTCGTATATTCAAATCATTATCGACATGTAGTAGACCATTTAACTTTCACAAGATGAAAACTTTATCATTTAAAGTAACTTTAAATCGTATCAAAGTCTTCTAAGATATATACACTTTCATTCAGACTATCTATCTTTTACCCAGAGAGATAAAATCTTATTCTCAAACTTGGGAAAAATTTCAGACATAAATATCCCATTAAATCTTACAAACAATAACCCATAAAAACTGAACAACCAAGTCGGTTTTAATTATTACTTGATAAAGTTTCAGGAAATCCTTCCTTTTAGTTGACAAAATGATTTAACATGTAATCATGCAAAATTCATTCATCATGCTAATCAAAGTTCATCTTAATTGCATTAGCTCAAGGTAGTATACATGTTCCCAATCGAAGGCATTAACTTGATTAACTTTCTTGAGAAAAGAAATCCATCATACAAGCTGATACTAGCAATTTCACCACTTATGCCTTTGCCGGTGTCAAATCCTTCACGAAGATTTAGAGAAATCTAGATACTAGAATTACCACATTACTATGATCAAACCAGAATCATAGTCACACTTGACATGATTATCACAACTGAAGAACACACTATAGATATGAGTCGTGATTGATAAATTCCATAATATAGATAATAAGAAAACCAGGATTAAGAAGTCCGAGATGGAGAAATCCAAGATAAAGAAATCCAAGATACAATATCATAATGAAAGACCCAAAACAAAGCTCATCAGAAAATATGAAAGATTTTGATAATTTCCCAAAGGAAAAAAGTCCAGAAGAATACATCATTCAAGCCCACTGGAATTAAATGCAACAAGGATAATGTACATTCCCATATATATATCGAACCGAGCATCGATTAGAAGTAACAGAATCATGACATTAGGTACATTATCTCATAAAATCCCAACAGACGGAACGTAATAGAACCAGAAACAGATAATTGTGGCTGAGCCACCAGAATAGATATATATATATATATATGGCAGAGCCACCAGAACAGACAGTTTGTTGCATAGCCACCAAGACGCTTCCTCCATAATATAACCCATGTCCCCATGCAACAGATATTCATTCTGTCATACATCATACAGATTTAAATCATCATACTTTTCAGACAAAATTAACACTAGGGGTATAATGGTCATTTTACACCTAAGGTATAATGGTAATTTTCATACATAGGGGTATTCTAGTAAATTAACTATCTTAGAGTTTTTATGCATATTCTACCATTACGTGCTATCAAAAACACTTACCGCGCATACTTACCAAATTGGGCCCATTAGCCAATTTTTCCCAATTTAGGCCCACTAGGCCCAAAAACATCGAAACGCACGGAATAGTGCACTTTGCAGTCTTACCTCCACAAATTACCAGAATTATTAACCCATTTATCTTACGAGCATTCACACACTCATAAGTTCCCAAAATATCAGTTTTTTAGTATTTCAGCTTTTTGACTTTTGCCGATCTAGTCTATAGGAGGGTGTCAGTTACACACCTGTTTTGCGACGATTCGTTGTTGAGATCCATGCACGAACTGCCTACAATTAAATTACTAACACATTACTCTAGATATCGAATTAACACTGAGTATACAGCCCCTTACCATATTCGGCCAAACATGCTTAGAACCTTCTTGCTCTTACCTTGTTGCTGAACTATGTTTTAAATCCAAAGATCCAATCGTTCCACTTGTCCAAGCCCTTGATCAGCAGCCTCTAAATCACACCATTTACCAAAGCAGAATAGTTATCACAACCCCTTAGGGCTACAAGTCCAAATTGACAGCCTCCCTAACATTTAGGGATTCTGGCTTTTCCTAAAATACGAAAGAAAGACTAAGTTTTGGAAAGACTTACCACTGATTCCTTATTCAATGATTCCAATGAGTTTCCACTCGATCCCGATGTATATCTAAGCCCTCAGATGATAACAAAACTTGAGCTTTCAGTAACTTCAGTATTCGGCTATGCTCCCTAGACTATGGGGTTTTTCGGCTTTTTGTAACAATGAAAGAAAAGATGGAATAGTAAGGTTATTGTAGTGGCTTTGTAGACAGCGGTTTTAGATTAAGAAGAAGGAAGAATCGACCACAAGATGGAGAAAAACCATAGAGTTTGGCTAGGAGAAATCAGCACAAGAGAACTATAAGCTTTCAAGATTTCGGCTTTTTTGTATAAGGCTTAAGAACAAATGATTAGAACGTGGAGATGAGTAGAATAATGGAAAGATTCGGCTATGGGGAAAATAAGAAGAGAAAATAGATCGAGAGAAAAAGAAAAGAAAGGAAGAGAAGGAAGAATGGTCAGAAAAACGGCACAACACTTCCAAATGCTGAATTTATACCTAGCTTTTGACCTAGCCGAAATTTACCCCATAAAGAAACCCTTGGCCGGCCAACTCCTTCTCCTCAAGAGTCCACTATTCGGCCAACACCATCCTCCTTGATCAGCTCCTAAATCCTCTCCCTTATCCCTTCCTTACTCAATCTCCTGAGCAACTCAAACTCCTCCTAACAGACTTTTACTTCAGTTATATTACTTCCCTTTTCTGTGCATAAAAATTAATCCCTTAATTTGCTGTCATTGTGACTTGAACCTGGGTCCTCCCAATCATCCACACGCCACTTATAGCATTCCCAGTGGCGTCACTCAGCCATTTTACCACATGCTTCCTTGTGATTTATTTTACACAATTAATACCTAAAAGCCCAGTTAATCAGAACCCTTTTTCTTATGGAACTAAAATTAATTAAAACTATCGGGTTTTACCTTAAGCTTGGGCCTTCTAGAGGCCCACTAACGTACTTAATCCTACGATAAACAAACAGAACACAAAATTTTAAATTTTCCCAAAATTTTTAAAAATTCCCGAAAATTGGGGCGTTACACATGTCATCCACTTCTGGAAAATTATTATTCACGTTCATATGACACGAACTTTTCAGTTATCTTATTTAAACAAGTATACTTATGCATGCATTCTATGGATTCTGAATAACTTTACTTATCCCATTCATTCAATCAAACAAGTCATGCACGTAACATCTTACGAGGGCTAAACAAACATGGATAAGTATGTCATAATCAAAACTTTTATCTTGCACATCATCCTATACATATCATTACCATCATATAACTCAATTCAATTAATTTTAGCACATTTACTTAAACTATATGAGTTTGCCCATTATAATTATCCAAACAAGTATACACGAACATTTGTTCCATCAATAAGGTTAGTGAGTTACCCAAATACATACATTCGCTAGAGCAAATCGATCATATATATCATAGAACTATCAACTAAACATAGATAAGCTTATCATAATGTATTCCTTTAACTCATTTAAAGATATCATTGCAATCCATCAACATTTAACGTTCAATCGGGACAATGACATTTTATCCGTATCATGTTATTATGAACCTTTTATTTATACCTTCAAAATTTTCTATTTGTCACATTCACTGAATCAAGTAAATCAAGTGCACAACATCATATGAATATCAAACAAGCATAGATACACATCACAACATGAACTTTCATCTCACATGTTATCACGTACATATCATGAACTTTTATTCATACTTTTCTGATTTTAGGCTCATCATAACTGTACTTTACCCGAATATCTTAGCTTCACATCGAAAATGGTCGGTATAGCTCGGTTAGAGAGAAACTTTGTCCAAAAAGGATGGTTCTCATTCACGTCGGGAGATATCACATTATCACAGATTTGTGGCATGTATAGCTAGACTCTCATACATGCTAGGTTAGTCCGAAAATTGACTAAACCATAGCTCTTATACCACTAAATATAACACCCCTTACCCGTATCTGACGCCTAGAAAATACTTTCAGCAAAAGCTGAAACTGAAACTGTTGACGCCACACAGGCGTGTGGACTGCCCGTGTGGAAGTCGTGTGGCTATACAATGCGTGTGATTGACGAGCTAGGCCGTGAGTGTGCCACACAGGCACGATAGACACGGGCATGTGATGGCTTGTAGGCCGTGTGATCCATACGGGCAAGGCCAATTTGGGCCTGTGACCCACACAGGTGTATGGGCCTACACGGACAAGGCACACGGACGTGTGAGCCCAATTAATTTGAAATGTTTTGTAAGATTGCACGGGTTTCCTAAGTCGACTGTGACCGGACTATAGGGTCGGGAAGCGTTACTTGGACCCCATACTCTGTTTGGTTACTGTATTGTATGCAAAGTATGATAAGTCAAGCATGTATATCTGTTTGACTCTGTATATCTGTTCTGACATGTCGTATGATCTGATATCTGCATATTAGCATGCCATACTATTTATGTTGCATTGCATTGGGTTGGGTTGATATGAAGAGAAGGAAGTCTGAAAGGTGATTAGCCTGCTATTTGGCAGCTATGCTGCGTATATTTGTTATGTACTATTTTACGATACCATTTGGTGTGTAGGGCTAGATGGGTTGATTATATCCCCATACTTGGTGTGTAAGGCTGGGTGGGTCAATTTGATCCCCACACGGTATGTTGGGTTGGACAGAGATGGTGTGCAGGGTTGGTGGGCATGGTTTCTCATTCTGATATCTGATCTATTATGCATGCGATATCTGTATGGCTAAGGTTGGATATCTGTATTCTGTTATCTGTTTGTATGCGTGCTGTTGTGGGGATGTACACACTGGGTTTCCGAAAACTTACCCTTTTGTTTATTTGTCTGTCAGGTAATCCTCAGCAGTAGATGGATCAGTACGACGGAGGGCTCGATGGTGACCACTGGTTGACTTATAGAGATTTATAAGTAACATTTATTTCATCTATTTTATTTTAAATATTTATTTTTGAGATTTATATGTCTTTGCACTTGAACTATTTTTAAGTTTATTTTGGGATGTTAAACTGTTAAGTTATTATTTTATGAATTAATGATGTTTTAGCCTCCGCGTTAATGAAATGTTTTCATTCAACAAATAGAATAGAGATTTCATAACTTAAGTAAAGATAATAAACTGAACGACTTTCAACTTGCTAAGGTTTTCCAAAAACACTCACATGTGACGCCGCTAGATTCGACCGTAGCATCTAAGCCGGGTTAGGGGTGTTACAGAGCTATTCCCCGTGGGGTGCTCCAGTACTTTTTGTGAAGAAGAAAGATGGATCGATGAGGTTATGCATCGACTATAGATAACTCAACAAGGTAAAAGTAAAGAACAAATATCCGTTGCCAAGGATAGATGATTTGTTCGATTAGTTGAAGGGAGCCAACGTGTTTTATAAGATCGATCTAAGGTCTGGTTACTATGGCCATTATGAGTTTCTTGTCATGCCCTTTGGTATGACTAATTCCCCGACGGTTTTTATGGATTTGATAAACTATAACGCCTCACTTTTCGAGATTTTCGAGATTTCTGAGAATTTTAGCAAATTTTAGGATTTCTATGTTTTGACTGCCTGATGTAAGTCTAAGTATGTTAGTGGGCCTTTAGAAGGCCCAAGTCTGAGTTAAAAACCTGTAGATTTAACTAATTTTAATTCTACAACAAAAAGGGGTTCTAGTAATTTAGGCTTTTAAAATTTAACACAAAGAAGCATGTGGAAAGGTGGCATGTGACGCCACTTGAGAGCTTTAAAAGTGGCATGTGGATGACTAAGGAGAGCTGAGGTTCAAGTCACAAGGTAAGCAGGTTGTGGTATTATTTTTATGTACAGAAAAGGGATGTAATAGAACTCAAGTGAAACTTTATTACGAGGAGTTTGAGCTACTCAGGAGATTGAGTAAGGAGGGGATAAGGGAGAAGATTTAGGAACTGATTAGGGAGTGCAGTATTGGCCTAATGGGGGACTCTTGGGGAGCAAGAGTTGGCCAGCCAAGTGATTCTGTAAAGCCAAAATTTGGCTAGGCCTACAGATACTTGCAATTTCGGCATTTGGGAAAAGTTGTGCCGTTTCTGAGCATTTTTCCTCTTCTTCTCTTCTATTCTCTTCATCTACTTTTTCTTCTTATTTTGTTCCTCTATAGCCGAATCTTCCTCCTGTTCTACTCATCTCCACTTTCTTATCATTTGCTCCTAAGCCTTATACAAAAAAGCCAAAATCCTGAAAGCCTATATTTCTTCTGTGTCGATTTCTCCTAGCCAAACCCTTTCATTCTTCTCCATCTTTTGGCTGATTCTTTCATCTTTTAAACTTCAAAGTCCTTTCAAAAAAGCCACTACAAAACCCTCATATCTCATCTTTTTCTTCACTGTTTCAAAAAGCCAAAAACCCCATAATCTTAGAGGCATAGCTGAATCTTTAGACCAGAAAAGGATCGACTTCTGCTAGGGTTTGAGGGTTAGATCTACACCAGAATCGAATAAGAACTAAAGTGGAATCATTGGCTGAAGGAACCGGTGGTAAGTTTTTGAATCTATTTCTTTATTTTGGGAATTAAGAAAAGTCGAAACCCTTAAGGGTGGCTAGCGTTTTGGACTGAGGGTTTTGTGCCTCTTTCTGTTTGGTGGTGTAAGCGTTAAGCATGGCAAGGGGACGTTCAGCAAAGGGCTTGAAGACTATTTTGGTTGGATCTTTGGATCTAATCCATATTTCGGCAAGAAAGAGGTAAGAATGTTAGGGTCTAAAGCAAGGTTGGCCGAATATGATAAAGGGATATGTGCATAGCTTATTTCGATATTTAGACTGACGTGTTAGTAATCCAATTGTAGGCAGCTCGTGGTTGGAACTCGTCAATGAACCATTATAAATCAGGTGTGTAACTAACACCCTCTCATAGACTAGATCGACAAAAGCTGAAAAGCCAAAATGCCGAAAAATCGATATTTCGTGAACTTGCGAGTGTGTGAATGCTCGTAAGATAAGTGGATTAACATATTTGGTAGTCTGAGGTGATAAGACTGTTGTACACGTGATTCTGTGCATTTCGATATTTTTGGGCTTAATGGGCCAAAATCGGGATAATGGGCCAACGGGCCTAATTTGGTCAGAACACTCGGTAAGTGTTTCTGTTAGTGCGTAAATGGTAAAAATATGCATGAAACCCTAAAATAGTTAAATTACTAGAATACCCCTAAGTATGGAAAATTACCGTTATAGCCTTAGGTGCAAAATGACCATTATACCCCTAGGGTTAATTTTGACTGAATTACATGATGGTCTGATCCTGTATGTCATGATTTATATATTTGTGCATGGGGACATGGGTTATGTTATGGAGGAAGCATCCTGGTGGCTATGCCACAATTATTTGATCTAGTGGCTCTGCCACAAATTTCTATTATGGTGGCTCTGCCACGATTATCTGTATCTGGTGACTCTGTCACATTACCTGTTTCTGGCAACCATGCTACAAATTCTATGGCGTGTAGCGGTTGGGTCGGTCGAGTATTTTCTCCACATGGTGTAAGGTTGGACGGGGGTGCATATGGTTGGATTTGGGTTGGGTTTCTACATAAACATGTAATATTTGTTCTGTTCTGTTATGGGCCTATGGGCTTCACTCTGAAATCTGTTCTGGGCTAAGGCCAACTTAATCTATTTATGTGGTTTGAGCTGATATAGGCTATGGTTGGGTTATTTTACACACTGAGTTTCCAAACTCATCCCATTATTTTCATCTACGCAGGTAATCCCCAACCATAGTGGGCTTGGAGCTGTGAGGGATTTGGAGTGGGCACACGTCCTGTAAATTTTAGTTTCATCTGGTGAAT
Source organism: Gossypium anomalum (assembly GCA_025698475.1). Lineage (NCBI taxonomy): Eukaryota > Viridiplantae > Streptophyta > Magnoliopsida > Malvales > Malvaceae > Gossypium > Gossypium anomalum. The sequence continues at coordinate 52,500,952 of CM046963.1, forward strand.
TGGACATCTTTTCATTTACTTTTATGATTTGGGTTTCAAGTTGTAATAAGGCCGCTTTAATTATTTCAATTGTTTTAATATGTTTTTTTTAAGATAGATATGATATTATTTTAATCGTTGAAACTGGTTAGCTTAGGACGCGGTTTCAAAAACAGTATTTGATTTCAAAACATCACGACAACAAGAAAAACTTCTGCAATGAAAATGTTTTTCAAAATTAATCACTTTTCTTAAAATGGACTTAATCGAATTGGTTTCCTAAGAATATAGACGAAGTTAAGGTATGGCAATGGTGGTATGCATGTCTAGGATTGGATCCGAAGGGAGCTTGGTACTTAAGCAGTTTGATGGACTCACCTCCTCTTTTTCGGCTTCCTACCTGGTGCACAGCTTTTATTCACTTGAACCTATATTGAGATTATCCATTAAAACACTAACTAAGTTTTTCTAGATCAAAAATATAAAATGTTTCTAACGTTTTGATGTGGCGCGTCAGATTCGGTCATAACGTCTAAGCCGGGTTTGGGGTGTTACATTTAGTGGTATCAGAGCCAGGTTGTAACAACTCAGCTGTGGATGGGTTTACAAGAAACAAAGATTTTTGAAAACAAAAATTTTATAAAGATTACAAAAATCAGTTTTCAAAATCTGGATCTCTAGAAGGTGGCATTCCGAATCTCCGGCCCAAGCTTGTAAGTACTATTCTGAACTTTTCTAAATATATTTTTTGAATTATCTGTCTGTACTGAAACCTTACTAGGATACTCTAGTTAGGACGGTACTGAAATTGTAGGAAAATTTTGATAAATAGGCTGAGACTGTAGCTAGACTTCGATTCTGTGAAAATAAACTCTGAATTTCTGTCATTCATAAAACATCTGTAATAAACACTGAAATATTTAAATTATGCATAAAAATTTGTAATTAGATAATACGATATGAGTACGAGAGCCGCACGTGGAAGGGGCCATGGACGTGGCCGAAGTAGTGCTCGAGCAGGATCTTCGTCTTCAGGGCATATGCCGGTGGCATATGCACCGGTACCACCAGCAACAGAAGTGGAGTCTCATGATCGTAGTGTCGGGGATGACGCTCTATCGTAGGCAATGCTCCGAGTTCTGGAAAGGGTTACCGGGGCAAGTACGGGTAATGGAATCCGAGGATCCATTTCTGAGCGACTCCGGGCTAATAGAGCGGAGATCTTTAGGGGCGTATCTAGTGTAGCCCCGAATGTGGCAGAATATTGGTTGGAGGCCACGGAATGGATTATGGATGACTTGGACTGCTCTGTGGAACAAAAGCTGAAGGGAGCCGTATCATTGCTGTGAGACGAGGCTTATCAGTGGTGGCTCATTATGAGAGACGAGACCCCGGCTGATAGGGTAACTTGGGAGCTGTTTAAGACGGCCTTCAAAGGGAACTATGTTGGGGCAAGTTATGTGGACGCCTACAGGAAGGAATTCTTGAATCTGGTTCAAGGAGGCAAGACGGTTGCAGAGTACGAGGCTGAGTTTCTGAGGCTGAGCCGGTATGCTGTAGGAATAGTCGCTATGGAGTATGAGCGTAGGATGCACTTCGAGGATGGACTTAGAGATGAACTTAAGGTGCTGATTGCTCCGCAGAGGGAGCGTGATTTCGCAGTTTTGGTGGTAAAAGCCAAGATAGTTAAGGAAGTGAAGCGTGCTGAGAGGCAGAACCGTGAGAAGGATTGGAACCATTTCCAGAAGGATTTAGGACCTTCAGGAGGAGCAAATAAGAATGTCAAAAGGGCAAGAGTGGAGGAGCCAGTTCGAGCAGTTCCAATGAACGTTGTTAGACCACCAATTTGTGGGGACTGTGGTAAGGTACATTTGGGCGAGTGTAGGAAACGTTCTGGTACTTGTTTCTAATGCAGATCTATAGAGCATAGAGTCAAAGACTGTCCTCAGAAAATAGATCAAGTTCAAGTTGTTGAACAAAGGGTTGCTCATCCAGTGAGAGGTGGACCACAACCACCGAGAGGACGTGGACAAGGAAGAGGTGGAAATGGAAATGGTCGCGGTTGAGGGGCAGCTGGAAGGGGTGCTAGAAATAGTGAGGCTCGACAGCCAGCATTGGTTTATGCAGCTCGTCGTCAAGAGGAGGGCGATGCACCCGACGTCATAACTGGTACGTTTTTGGTTTCTAGCACGCCGTATACTGCTTTGGTGGATATTGGATCTACTCATTCCTATGTTGCATGTGCCATATCTGGGTCGTTAGGTGTGCACTCTGAGGAGATTGTGAGTGGGGTATCTGTACTAAGTCCTTTGGGTCACTCGGTTAGGGTAGACAAACTGTATAGGGATGTGCCCTTAGAAACCCAAGGTAACATTTTCTTCAGAGATTTGATGGAGTTACCGTTCGGAGAATTCGACCTTATCCTAGGAATGGACTGGCTTGTTAAGCATAAGGCGACTCTAGATTGTGCTACTAAGCAAATGGTGTTAAGGACCACGGAGGGTGAGGAGGTTATGGTGATAGGGGAGCGAAGGGATTATTTGTCCAATGTGGTGTCGGCTTTGAGAGCCGAAAAATAGATTTGTAAAGGTTGTGAAGCCTATTTGGCATTTTTAAGACAGTCGGAAGATGAGGGACTGATAGTGGATAAGGTTAGAACCATTAAGGAATTCCAAGATGTTTTTTCGGAGGAGCTTCCGGGGTTGCCTCCCAACCGAGAAGTCGAGTTTAGAATCGACTTGCTGCCTGGAATGGCACCAGTGTCCATCGTACCATATAGATTGGCACCAAAGGAATTAGTGGAGTTAAAAGCACAAATTCAGGAGTTATTGGATAAGGGCTTTATTAGGCCAAGTGTGTTTCCATGGGGAGCACCGGTGCTATTTGTGAAAAAGAAGGATGGGACGATGCTGATGTGTCTCGATTATCGGCAGTTGAACAAATTGACGATTAAGAATAAGTACCCTCTGCCAAGAATTAATGATCTGTTTGACCAACTTAGAGGAGCTTCTGTATTTTCCAAGATTGATCTTCAATCTGGATATCATCAGTTAAGGGTCAAAGAGGCAGATATTCATAAGACGGCATTTAGGACTCGGTATGGACATTACGAGTTCTTGGTTATGCCATTTGGACTGAGAACGCTCCTGCAGCGTTTATGGATCTGATGAATCGTGTATTCCAACCATTTTTGGATCGATTCATAGTCGTCTTTATTGACGATATTCTGATATATTCTGAAACTAAAGCGAAACATGAGGAGCATCTTCACATTGTGCTGCAAGTGTTGAGGGAGAAGGAACTTTATGCGAAATTCAGCAGATGTGAATTCTGGTTGCGGGAGGTAACCTTCTTAGGACATGTAGTCTCTGCAGAGGGGATTAAGGTAGACCCTCGAAAGATTGAAGCGATTTTGGAATGGAAGCCACCTAGGTCGGTGTCAGAAATTCAAAGTTTCCTAGGGTTGGTTGGTTACTATAGAAGGTTTGTGGAAGGTTTTTCAGTGATGGCAGCGCCTTTGACAGAACTCATAAGGAAAGGAGTACCGTTTGTTTGGACTGAGGAGCAGCAGGAAGCTTTTGAGAACTTAAAGAAAGTTCTAACTGAAGCACCTGTATTAATTCAGCCAGATTCTGGGAAGGATTTTACTGTGTACAGTGACGCATCATATGTGGGTTTGGGCTACGTGTTGAGGCAAGAGGGCAAGGTGGTGACTTATGCATCACGACAGCTTAAGCCTCATGAAGAAAACTATCCTACCCACGATTTGGAGTTGGCAGCAGTAATCTTTGCACTTAAGATTTGGAGACACTACCTGTACGGAGAAAGATGTGTTATATACATAGACCATAAGAGTTTCAAGTATTTGTTGACTCAGAAGGAGCTAAACCTTAGGCAAAGGAGATGGATAGAGTTGCTTAAGGATTATGATTGTTCGATTGAGTACCACCTAGGCAAGGCTAATGTGGTAGCCGATGCTCTAAGTTGAAGAGCTGTATCTGATCTGAGAGCAATGTTTGCTCATCTGAGTTTGTATGATGATGGGAGTTTGTTGGCTGAGTTGCAAGTAAAGCCAACTTGGGTGGATTAGATTAAGGAAAAGCAATTGAAGGATGAGTCTTTGGTTGCTCGTTTCCAGCAAGTTAAGAAAGGGGAAACCTTTGAGTTTGGGTTGAATAGTGAAGGGGTTCTGTGTTTCCGAGGAAGAATTTGTGTTCCGAAGGACTCTGACTTAAGGCAGACAATATTGAAGGAAGCTCATGGGGACTTTGTGCTATGCATCCTGGAGGGAATAAATTGTATCACGACTTGCGAGAATTGTATTGGTGGCCTGGGCTGAAACGAGAAGAGACGGAGTTTGTGGGCAAATGTTTGACATGCCAGCAAGTGAAAGCTGAGCATCAACTGCCTTCTGGACTTTTGTAGCCAGTAAAGATACCATTTTGGAAGTGGAAGAGGGTAACCATAGATTTTTTAAGTGGGTTACCCTTGACACTAACAAAGAAAGACTCGGTTTGGGTGATTGTGGATAAGTTGACCAAATCGGCTCATTTCATACCTGTCTGCACTGACTTTTCACTTCAAAAGTTAGCCAAGTTGTATGTGGTAGAGATCGTGCGACTTCATGGAGTCTTAGTTTCAATTATCTCTGACCGGGATCCTAGATTCGCATCTCGATTTTGGCAGAAGTTGCATGAGGCATTGGGAACGCGATTGAACTTTAGTACAGCTTTCCATCCCTAGACTGATGGTCAGTCGAAAAGGGTTATTTAGATTCTGGAGGACATGCTGAGGGGATGCGTTATTAACTTCCGAGGTAGTTGGGAGGATTACTTGCCATTGGCAGAGTTTTCGTACAACAATAGTTATTAGGCGAGTATTTGAATGGCACCGTATGAAGCGCTATATGGACGAAGGTGTCAAACCCTTAGTTATTGGACCGAACTGGGGGAACGATAGGTTCTTGGATCGAAGTTGGTAGCTGATACTGAAGATAAGGTCAAAGTAATTAGAGATCAGTTAAAAAAAGCATCTGATAGGCAAAAGTCATATGCGGATTTGAAGCGTAAGGAGATTGAGTACTCAGTAGGTGATATGGTCTTCTTGAAGGTTTCTCCTTGGAAGAAGATATTAAGGTTTGGTAAGAAGGGCAAGTTAAGTCCACGGTTCATTGGGCCTTACCGGGTTTTGAAGCGAGTAGGACTAGTGGCATATCAATTGGAATTACCTCCAAAGTTAGACAGGATTCACGATGTTTTTCACGTCTCCATGTTAAGGCGTTATTGTTCTGACCCTACTCATGTCGTGCCGGTTGCAGAGATTGAGGTGCAAATTGATTTGACTTTCGAAGAAGAGCCTGTACAGATATTGGATCGAGATGTTAAGGTTCTAAGAAGAAAATCTGTCCCATTAGTGAAGGTGCTTTGGCATAATCATGGCAGAGAGGAAGCTACTTGGGAGCCAGAAGAGGCGATGTGTCAACAATACCCTCATCAGTTCAGATCAGGTAAATTTCGAGGATGAAATTTCTTTAAGGAGGGTAGAGTTGTAACGCCCCAATTTTCGAGAGTTCCGGGATTTCTGAAAATTTTAGCAAATTTTAGGATTTCTGTGTTTTGACTGCTTGATGTAAGTCTAAATATGTTAGTGGGCCTTTAGAAGGCCCAAGTCTGAGTTAAAAACCGGTAGATTTAATAATTTTAATTCTACAAGAAAAAGGGGTTCTGGTAATTTGGGCTTTTAAAATTTAATGGGTAAAATAAGCCACAAGGAAGCATGTGGCAAGGTGGCATGTAACGCCACTTGGGAGCTTTAAAAGTGGCGTGTGGATGACTAAGGAGAGCTGAGGTTCAAGTCACAAGGTAAGCAGGTTGTGGTATTATTTTTATGTACAGAAAAGGGATGTAATGGAACTCAAGTGAAACTCTGTTAGGAGGAGTTTGAGCTGCTCAGGAGATTGAGTAAGGAGGGGATAAGGGAGAAGATTTAGGAGCTGATTAGAGAGTGCAGTATTGGCCGAATGGTGGACTCTTGGGGAGCAAGAGTTGGCCGGCCAAGGGATTCTGTAAAGCTAAAATTCGGCTAGGCCTTCTGATACTTGCAATTTTGGCATTTGGGAAAAGTTGTGCCGTTTCTGAGCATTCTTCCTTTTCTTCTCTTCTATTCTCTTCATCTACTTTTTCTTCTTCTTATCTTCCTCTATAGCTGAATCTTCCTACTATTCTACTCATCTCCATTTTCTTATCATTTGTTCCTAAGCCCTATACATAAAATCTAAAATCCCGAAAGCCTATATTTCTTCTGTGCCGATTTCTCCTAGCCAAACCCTTTCATTCTTCTCCATCTTTTGGCCGATTATTTCATCTTCTAAACCCCAAAGTCCTGTCAACAAAGCCACTACAAAACCCTCATATCTCATCTTTTTCTTCACTATTTCAAAAAGCCGAAAACCCCATAGTCTTAGGGGCATAGCCGAATCTTTAGACCAGAAAAGGATCGACTTCTGCTGGGGTTTGAGGGTTAGATCTACACCAGAATCGAATAAGAACTAAAGTGGAATCGTTGGTTGAAGGAACCGGTGGTAAGTTTTTGAATCTATTTCTTTATTTCGGGAATTAAGAAAAGTCGAAACCCTTAAGGGTGGCTAGCGTTTTAGACTAAGGGTTTTGTGCCTCTTTCTATTTGGTGGTGTAAGAGTTAAGCATAGACAAGAGGGCGTTCAGCAAAGGGCTTGAAGACTATTTTGGTTGGATCTTTGGATCTAATCCATATTTCGGCAAGAAAGAGGTAAGAATGTTGGGGTCTAAAGTAAGGTTGGCCAAATATGGTAAGGGGATATGTGCATAGCTTATTTCGATATTTAGATTGACGTGTTAGTAATCCAATTGTAGGTAGATCATGGGTGGAACTCGCCAACGAACCGTTATAAATCAGGTGTGGAACTGACACCCTCTCATAGACTAGATCAGCAAAAGTCGAAAAGCTGAAATACTAAAAAACTGGTATTTCGTGAACTTGTGAGTGTGTGAATACTCGTAAGATAAGTGGATTAACATATTTGGTAATCTGAGATGACAAGACTGTAGTACGCGTGATTCTGTGCATTTCGATATTTTTGGGCTTAATGGGCCAAAATCGGGATAATGGGCCGCCCAATTTAGTAAGAACACTTGGTAAGTGTTTCTGTTAGTGCGTAAATGGTAGAAATATGCATGAAAACCCTAAAATAGTGAAATTACTAGAATACCCCTAAGTATGGAAAATTACCGTTATACCTCTAGGTGCAAAATGACCATTATACCCCTAGGGTTAATTTTGACTGAATTGCATGATGATCTGATTCTGTGTGTCATGATTTGTATATCTGTGCATGGGGACATGGGTTAGATTATGGAGGAAGCGTCCTGGTGGCTATGCCACAATTATCTCGATCCGTGGCTCGCCACAAATTTCTCGATACGGTGGCTCGCCACAATTATTCTCATATCCGTGACTCTGTCACATTATCTATTCGCGCACCATGCCGCAAATTCATGGCGTGTAGCGGTTGGGTGGGTCGAGTAGTTTCCCCACATGGTGTAAGGTTGGACGGGGGTGCATATGGTTGGATTTGGGTTGGGTTTCTGCATAAACACGTAATATCTGTTCTGTTCTGTTATGAGCCTATAGGCTTCACTCTGAAATCTGTTCTGGGCTAAGGGCAACTTAATCTGTTTCTGTGTTTTGAGCTGATATAGGCTATGGTTGGGTTATTTTACACACTGAGTTTCCAAACTTATCCCATTATTTTCATCCACGCAGGTAATCCCCAACCATAGTGGGCTTGGAGCTCTGAGGGATTCATAGTGGCCACACGTTCTGCAAATTTCAGTTTTCATATGGTGAATTGGACATCTTTTCATTTACTTTTATGATTTGGGTTTCAAGTTGTAAGAAGGTCGCTTTAATTATTTCAATTATTTTAATATGTTTTTTTTAAAGATAAATATGATATTATTTTAATCATTGAAACTGGTTAGCTTAGGGCGCGGTTTCAAAAACAGTATTTGATTTCAAAACATCACGACAACAAGAAAAACTTCCGCAATGAAAACGTTTTTCAAAATTAATCACTTTTCTTAAAATGGACTTAATCGAATTGGTTTCCTAAGAATATACACGAAGTTAAGGTGTGGCAATGCTGGTGTGCATGTCTAGGATTGGATCCGAAGGGAGCTTGGTACTTAAGCAGTCCGATGGACTCACCTCCTCTTTTCCTGCTTCCTACCTGGTGCACAGCTTCTATTCACTTTAACCTATATTGAGATTATCCATTAAAACACTAACTAAGTTTTTCTAGATCAAAAATATAAAATGTTTCTAATGTTTTGTTGTGGCGCGTCAGATTCGGTCATAATGTCTATGCCGGGTTTGGTTGACATATTAATCTATTAGCGAGATGAGGGTGAGCACATGAAGCATCTAAGAGTTGTGTTGCAAACCTTGAGAGACAAACAGTTATACGCCAAGTTTAGTAAGAGTGAATTTTGGCTTAAAGAGGTTAGATTCCTAGGACACATCGTGTCGAGTAACGGGATCCGAGTTGACCCAAACAAGATCTCGGCTATTGTTGAGTGGAAACCACCGAGGAATGTGACAGAAGTCTGAGGCTTTTGGGTTCGGCCGGATACTATAGACTGTTTGTAAATGGATTCTCTTTGATAGCTATCCCGATGATGAGACTGCTGCAAAAAGACGTCAAGTTTGAATGGACAGAGAAGTGCTAGTAGAGTTTCGAGAAATTAAAGGCATTGTTAACCGAAGCCCCAGTGTTAGTGCAACCTGAGTCGGGTAAGGAGTTTGTGATATATAGCGACGCCTCCTTAAATGGTTTAGGGTACATGCTTATGCAAGAAGGTAAGGTCATAGCTTACGCTTCTAGGCAACTAAAGCCACATTAGAAAAACTACCCGACGCATGATTTGGAGTTGGCCGCCATTGTGTTCGCATTGATGATTTGGAGACACCATTTTTTTGGAGAGAAGTGTCAGGTATTCACCGACCATAAGAGCTTAAAGTATTTGATGACTCAAAAGGAGTTGAATTTGCGGCAACGCTGTTGGTTAGAGCTGATCAAGGATTACGAACTGATAATAGATTACCATCCGGGAAAGGCAAACGTGGTCGCCGATGCCTTGAGTAGAAAGTTGTTGTTTGCTCTGAGAGCCTTGAACACCCAATTGACTGTGTCTAGCGATGGTTCAGTCTTAGCAGAGTTGAAAGCTAGACCGACATTTTTGCAAGAGATTCGTGAAGATCAGAAAGGTGATAGGAAGTTGCAAGCTAATATGGCTTAGTGTGAAACGAAAAGTGAATCCGAGCTTCGTATCAGTACCGATGGATGTATAATTTTCAAAAACAGAGTTTGTGTACCCAAGGAGAATGAGATTATTCAGAAGATTCTGAGAGAGGCACATAGTGGATGTTTGACTGTCCACCCGGGTAGTGTGAAAATGTACAACGACCTTAAGAAAATGTATTGGTGGTCAGGTATGAAGAGAGATATTTTAGAGTTTGTGTCTAAGTGTTTAGTGTGTCAGCAAGTGAAGGCTGAACACCAGGAACCTTCAGGTCTACTTTAGCCTATCACAGTCCCTGAGTGGAAATGGGATCTAATCACTATGGATATTGTGACGGGTTTGCCGGTAACCTCAAAAAAGAAAGATCTAATATGGGTTGTTGTGGATAGACTAACTAAGTCGGCACAGTTCATACCAGTGCGTACAGACTACTCCATTGAGAAATTAGCCGACTTATATATTTCTGAGATTGTGAGGATTCATGGAGTGCCGTTGTCGATTGTTTCAGATAGAGACCCGAGGTTTACCTCTAGGTTTTGGAAAAAGTTACAAGAGGCTTTGGGAACCAAGTTGAGCTTCAGCAAGACATTTCATCCGCAAACTGACGGACAGTTAGAAAGAGTAATTCAAATCTTAGAGGACATGTTGAGATGTTGTGTTCTCGAACTTCATGGAAGTTGGGAAAAATAATTGCCATTACTTGAATTCGCCTACAACAACTGTTATCAAACGAGCCTAAAAATGGTGCCTTATGAGGCTTTGTACTAGCGAAAGTGTTGAACACCCTTATATTAGGCTGAACTTAGAGAGAATCAGATTCACAGGGTCGACTTAGTCAAAGAGACTGAGGAGAAAGTTAAACTGATTCGTGATTGCCTGAAGGCCACCTCGGATAGACAAAAATCCTACGCGGATTTGAGATGAAAGGAAATTGAGTTTCAAGTTGGTGATAAGGTATTTTTGAAGGTTTCACCATGGAGGAAAGTCCTCGGGTTCGGTAGAAAAGGCAAGTTGAGTCCTCGTTTCATAGGACCTTATGAGGTTACCGAGAGAGTAGGGCCTATTACCTACCGATTGGATTTGCCACCAGAGTTAGAAAAGATTCATGACGTGTTTCATGTATCCATGTTACATCAGTATAGATCAGACCCTTCACATGTGATTGCGCCAACAGAAGTCGAGATTCATCCGGATATGACTTATGGTGAAGAACTAGTCCAGATTTTGGGTCGAGAAGTCAAATAGTTAAGGAATAAGAGTATAGCACTTGTGAAGGTTTTGTGCCATAGACACGGGGTCGAGGAAGCCACATGGGAACTCGAGGAGGCTATGAGAGATCAGTACCCGAACTTATTCACCGGTAAGATTTTCAAGGACGAAAATCCCTAAGGGGGAGAAATGTAATAGCTTGATTTAGGGCCTAGTCAAAACAGTGGTCTCGGGACCACAAATTCAAAGTCAAAAAAATTATTTTATTGTTATTTTGGAGTCATAGCATGTATATTGTAGTCCATGAAAATTTTGGTGAGTTAATTTTGACGTTTGTGAGCCCAATTGAGAAAAGGGCTAAATCGCATAGAGTGCAAAAGTCCTAAATTGATAGTTAAAGATGTTAATTTGATAGAGGATCAAAATTAAGGGTCTTTAAAAGGCAAATAGACCCTTGGGAAAGACATAAACGGCCATGAGTCTAAGGGAGACAAAATTGTCAAAATTAGGTGAAATTTGGTCACCAATTTTTGACTAGCCCTATTTTATTAAAACAAAAAGAAAAAGCTATCATCTTCCCCTATTATCTACAGAAATTTTAAGTTAAGAAGGGGTTCTTGAGCTTCAAAAATTTCAGCCACTCTCTACTCTCATAAGTAAGTGATTTCCATGTCCTTTGTTGCTGATTTTTGTATTTTTGATACCCTTGAACATGAGCTTTCAAATGAGGGGTCTATTTTGCAAAATGATTAAGAGTTTAGGGTTTTACCATGGATGGATTTGTGATAGTTTCTGAGTTTTTATGGAAGAAAATGAGTCTTAGTTGTGTAATAGACAACTTTTGTGAAAGAATTTCTCGTGAAAACCCTAATAGGACTATTTTGCAAAGTTTGTGAAATAAGTGATAAATGTGTGAAATAGTGAGAATTGGAAGTTTCTATAAGAGTAAAAGGAGTTTGGCTAGGCTTGAAATACGAATAAATTTGATAAAAATAGATTTTCGAGCATAGGGGCAAAATGGTCATTTTACCTAATATGTGAATTTTAAGTTGCCTAATTGTGATTAGTGACTAATTGAATGCGTTTTGTAATCCGAGGTAAGCTGTATGTAAATAATACAACTACATTGTTAATGTATGTATTCAAATTGTCATTGAATTGATATAGCATGAAATGCTTGATTTTGAATTGAGAATGCATATTGATAATTGAGATAGTAAAATCCCGTGGAACCCTAGAAAATAAACCAGATATTCATGCAGTGTCATTGAGTCATTTGTGTGAGCTAGTGTAAGACATGCCTGGGACATGCATCGGCCACATTATGAGACCTGGTGTAAGACCATGTTTGGGACATGCCATCAGCATTGAGACGAGTGCTAGTGGACGAGTGCTAGTGTAAGACGTGTTTGGGACATGCATCGGCCTTGGGAAGTAAGCCAGTGTAAGACATGTTTGGGACATGCATCGGTTACGAGATATGTTAGTGTAAGACCATGTTTGGGACATAGCATCAGCCTCGAAGATGATAGCCAGTGTAAGACCATGTTTGGGACATGGCATCGGTACACTTACCCGTGTGTGAGGCTTATGCAATATTCGGTAGTTTTCCGAATGGTTCAACGATGAAATTAATATTCTTAATATAATAAAGAAAGTATAATCATATTGTAAGTGGCATAGGTACCTAATTGGTACGTACGAGATATGAGCTCACTGTATAATATGTGATTTGTATGGATGGTAATGAGTAAGTTATATCTATGCCTACCTTGGTATTACGAGCATGTTGATTACCGATGTATTGTTGTTATATATTTATTTATATGCAACTTACTAAGATTTTATACTGACTCCCTCTTTCTTTCAATTTTCTTTCAGTGCCGCCTAATTAGCTCAAGGATCACCGCAAGTCAGATATATCGATCACACTATCATCCGAAGCATTCGATATAGTTGGATTTATATTTTCGAATATGGCATGTATAGGACTTAGACCTTATTATTTTGTGTCCTTGAATGATGTCTAACATTCATTTTGAGTTTATAAAAGATGCATTTTCATGGTTGAATGAATGTCTATTATGGCTAATTTGATTATAGAAATTATGCTTGTTTTGGCATTGGTTGGTATTTGTATGGAACTAGGTATATAAGGGTGGCAACGAGGCTTGGTAAATAGCCTTATATTGTTCACACGGGTAGACACAGGAGCGTGTGTCTAGGCCGTGTGTGACACACGGTCAGCCCCATGGGCGTGTGGTCCGATCGTGTGTCCCCTGCACGTAAAATTTCCATGTTAGATTGCATGGTAGTAAAAACACGGGCAGAGACACGGCCATGTGTCTCAACCGTGTGGTGGACATGACCTAGCACACGGGCATGTGCCTTAGCCGTGTGACATTTTGTGTATGCTGAAGTCAGAAACAAAATACCCGGGTTTTTGGACACGGGAGTGTCATGGCCGTGTGATGGAGACGGGCTATGGACACGGACATGTGTCGTGGCCATGTATCCCTAGTTGGTGATGAAGTCACAAACAGAGAGCTCTACGGGCCATAGACATGAGCGTGTCGAGGCCGTGCGAGGAGCACGGGCCAGGGACACGGGCGTGTGTCCAGGCCGTGTGAAGTCTCCACTTGATTTTTGAAGAATTATGGAAATAAATTGGCCACACGGGTAAGGGACACGAGCGTGTCCCTAGGTGCTTAGGTCGTGTGAGACACATGATCCATCAGCACGACCATGTTAAGATGGTCACACAGACGTGTGCCTTGTTTTAGATGCAAAGTTTGCATAGATTGAATAAGGACCCGAAATAGTCCCGATTAGTTTCCAATGGTCGATTTGGGGCTCATAGGCCCATAGTAATAAGTTTAAAGTAAAAAAATTAAAAAAGTTTTAATTTAGACCGAGCCTCGGTGACTTAAGAACGATTGTTTGCATGAGAACAAGATAGGTAGTGCCTCGTACTCTGCCCCGACGCGGGTTACGAGTATGGGGTATTACATAAAATCCCAATAAGAAGTCATAAAGTCCATGAAAGTCCACAACATATGAAAAATCCACAATCGTAAAAGAAAAATTTGTGAGAGCATCACCGGCGACTGAATCTGAGTCTTAACAACGAGGATTATCTAAAACACATAAGTAAGTGAGCATCATAATATCCATAAGTTATAACATTGATACTTATGCATGGCTATATTGATGTATATTTGAAAACAACTCAAATTCTATAAAAGTTCCTACTCGTCTTCGCTACAGACCTCATATCGAGTTCCCCAGAACTCGTCTATCCCAAACACTATTTGTGGACAAGCCACCACTAATTTATGGATAAACTACAATTGATAACACTTTGTGGACAAGCCACAATTGATATGTAGATATACCTCTACTGATAACACTTTGTGGACAAGCCACCACTGATATGCAGATATACTGCCACTTACTTCCTCCTTTCACAAAATCCCACCCCATACATGTGACATGGCAAATTCACTATTAAACACATATGAATCACTTTAACACTTAGGCATGTGGACATGCTCACATATTTATATTTCACCTATTCATCACTTAAACATGTTTTAATCATGCTTGACACATTAGATCATAGATTTGACATACTCATATATAAATATCACATATTTGAATCATCAAACATATCACTTAAGCCATGCAACACATGTCATGAGAATAAGATCTACGCAAACATCATTAGCATAGCCATAATCACATCATATTTTATGTATTTCATAAAATATACTTGGTTAGAGAAACTTACTTGGGTCCTTTTTAAAGAGTTTTTCAACTCCTCTTTGATTACTTATTGTACTCACAATTGGTTGTAATTAATTTATTTACATAAATAAAATAACTATATCACATACAACAAATAGAATCGACCCCATTCCTTTTATTGAAGATCCAAAATGCCACGGTCATTAGTATCATTTTGCTTTGATCAAACTTGAAAGACATATCTAACACACAAGTAATGCTTATTGTTAATATCCATTGAAGGTAATTTTTCACTAAGAGCTTCACCGATACATTACCCCCGGTTTTGAGCACTCAATTTGTTGATTTTTTATGCAAAATTAAAGATCTCCCCTATAACTTTTGTTTGGAACTTCAAGTGAATAAGGGGTAGAGTTACTCATAAATAATAAGTAAATGAGTAAACATAATTCTTATGGCCCCTATACCATTCGGCCAGGAGAGGAAAACTCTTAAGAGGGAAAATGGATGATCAAGTAATCCCCACTTACACACTTGATCAAATCGAGATAGGCAATGGATTGAAATAGACACTAGATCGGAGAGTTAAGCAATATAAAAGAATTATTAAAGTAATAGGATATAAGATTAATCAAAATAAAAGCTTGACAATGAAATGAGGAAGAAAAAAGAATAAATTCAACCACTGGAGACGGTGATTTGGCAACGACCAGAGGTGGAAAAAGGAGAAGGGCGGTGTGATGGTCGCGAAAAGCTCCGTTGCTAGGAGATGCTCAAGCCTGTCACGATGGAGAAAGGGAGCAAAAGAAATTAAAATAGAAAATGTGGTGGTTTGAAAAGAGAGAAGATAAGTGAAAATGGAGAGAAAAAAAAGAAAATGTAGAGGAGAGGAAGGAGGGGATGGCAATGTCAGGTTAGGAGAGTGGGTATAGATTGGTCAACTAGGTCTAGGTTTATTGAACCTCCTCTATGGCAAGGATGAGAAGTTTTTTTGGTAAGGGAGGGAGACATGGAGTGAAAAGAGGGATCATGCACCCTCAACTTAAGGTAAGTTTGACTCTTAATAGAGGAAAGAAATCCTCCTAAATATGGTGACTACGAGTGGACGGCAACTCATAAAGAACATAGAAAAAATGTGTAAAAAGTTTAATCAAAAGAATGTGACATGGGGGCTTGAACTTAGGACCACTAGGATAGTTAATGAGTATTTAGACTACTAGACCAAACACTTGTTGTCAAAGTTACACCACTAATAATAAAAATATGGGATTTGACAATTTGACTAATGCTCTTGCTGCATTTATGGACTTGATGAACTGAGTATTTCAACCGTATTTAGATCGATTTGTTGGGGTATTCATTAATGATGTCCTGATATGTTGGCTGAACGAGTCAGATCATGCCGAGCATTTGAGAATTGTATTGTGAACTCTACGTGAAAAAAAACTTTATGTGAAATTCAATAAATACGAATTTTGGTTACGCGAGGTTGGATTTCTGGGTCATGTAATCTCTACTAACAGGATTTGGGTTGATCTGAATAAGAATCGATATTTATTGATTGAAAAGTTATGGAGAATGTTATTGAGGTATGCAACTTTTTGGGTCTAGGGGGTATTATCGGTGTTTTGTCAAACACTTCTATATTTTAACAACTCCAATGACAAAGTTATTGCAAAAATATGTTAAATTTCTTTGGTCTGATAAATGTCAAAAGAGCTTTGAGTAATTGAAGAATATGTTGACTAAAGCTCCAGTGCTGACTCAATCTAAAATTGAAAAAGACTAAAACGGGAAAGTGATTACTTACGCCTCGAAGCAGTTAAAACCTTACGAATGAAATTATCTAACACATAATTTGTAGTTTAGGTTGTGTTAAAGATTTGGCGACACTATTTATATGGTGAGAAATGTAACATTTTTACTAATCATAAAAACCTAAAATATATGATGACTCAAAAGGATTTAAAATTGTGGTAACGAAGGTGACTTGAATTATTAAAAGATTATGAGTTAGTAATTGATTACCATCTCGGGAAAGCTAATGTTGTAGACAATTCATTGATTCGTAAATATTTGTTTTCCTTAAGAGCTTTAAATGCAAGCTTAATAATAGATTGTAATGGTACCATTTTCGCTAAGTTGAAAGTGAGGCCGGTATTCCTGCCAGAGATTCAAGAACTTTAGAAGAATGACTCTGAATTGTTAATGAAATGTGAAGATGGGAAAAATAAGCAAACAACTGATTTTGATGTTGGAATTGATGATTGTTTATATTTTTGTGGACGTCTTTGTGTACCAAAAGATTCTGAGTTAAGACAAAAGTTGTTAAATGAATCTCACAGTAGTGTTTATTCGATACATCCTAGGAGTAGCAAAATGTATAATAACCTAAAACAATGTTATTAATGGACTGGTATGAAACAAGAGATCACAGAGTTTGTAGCTAGATTTTTTTATTTGTCAGCAAGAGAAAGCATATCATCAGGTTCTGGCAGATTTATTACAACTTGTAATGGTACTTGAGTGGAAATAGGAGCGGATCACTATGGATTTTGTTTCAAGGTTACCGTTGAATCTGAACAGAAAAGACTCAATCTGGGTTATAATTGATATATTGACGAAATCCACTCACTTTATACCTATTTGATCTGACTTTTCACTCGAGAAGTTGGAAAAGTTATTTGTTGCTAAAATTGTGAGATTGCTCGATGTTTCTCTATCAATAATATCATATCGTGATATGATATTTACTTCTAGATTTTGGGGTAAATTACATGAAGCTTTGGGTTCCAAATTGAATTTTAGTACTAATTTTCATCCGTAAATAGATGACTAGTCTGGGTGAGTAATATAGAGTTTAGAAGATATGTTGCAGTGTTGTATTATTGAGCTCGAAGGTACTTGGGAATAGTACTTGTTGTTAGCTGAATTTGCCTATACTAACAATTATCAATTGAGCATAAAAATGGCATCGTATGAGGCTTTTTATGGTCGAAAATGCAGAAGTTCGTTGTATTGGTCTGAATTAAATGAAAGAAAGCTGGTTGGGGTTGATTTGGTTCGAGAAGTTGAAGATAAAGTTAGACCTATTCATGACAATTTGAAATCTACGTCTGATCGTTAGAAATTCTATGCTGATTTAAAATGTAAAGATATTGAATTTTTCATTGGTGAAAAAGTATTTTTGAAAGTCTTACCGTGGAGAAAAGTGTTACAGTTTGGCAGGAAAGGAAAACTTAGTCCCAGGTTGATTGCACCGTACAAAGTGTTATAAAGAATTGAGATGTGGCTTATCGTTTAACATTATCTCCAGAGCTCAACAGAATCGATAATTTATTTCATGTTTAATACTTCTTTATTACCATTTGGCCATCACATATTCTGACTACGAATGAAAATGAAATACAACCCGATTTGGCTTATGATGAGGAGCCAATGAAGATTTTAGCTTGAGAAATAAAAGAGTTGAGAAATAAATTTGTACATCTAGTTAAAGTTTTATAGACTCGACATGGGGTAGAAGAAGCTATGTGGGAAACAAAAGAAACCATAAAATCTCACTACTCGAACCTTTTTTCTGGTAAGATTTTCGAAGACAAAAATTTCTCTAATGGGAGAGTTGTAATATCCCATTTTTCAATGGTGTCGAGAATGGTGGTTTCAAAACCACAATTCTGACAAGTAAGCTCGTATTGTATTATATATTTAATGTTTATAGAATTATATTTGAGTCGTATTAAAATTTTGTTTGGAAATTTTAATGTTTAGCTTGTTAATTTGGTAAAAATGGATTAAATTGTAAAAGTTGTCAAAGAATCAATCTATAGTCAAAGATGTTAAATTGAGCACTCAACATGTTAAGTGATCTTGATAAGAAAATTGCCCAATAATAAGTATAGTGGACGGTCATGGTTGTCTTTTTAGTGAAATTTTAATTAAATTTAAAAGTTAATTTGGTACAAGGGTAAATAAGAATTATTATGCAAATGATAAAATAATAGGTATCTTCTTCTTTAGGGTATTCTGCCGAAAATAAAAAAAAGGAAAACCTCTATTTTTTTTAGCTTGAAGCTTCGGTTAGCTAAGTGGTGCATGTAAGTGTTTCTCTTACTCGTTCTTAGTGATTTTTGCATTTTTAAACTTCTTATAGTTTAAACTATTAAACCCGGAGATAGGATTGTGAAAACATTAGAGTTTTAGGGATTGGATAGTAATGAATTTTTGGTGTTCTTGAGTTTTTTTGTAATGGATTTATAAATGTGAATGTCGATTAGGATGTTTTTGTAAAAAAAATGTTAATTTGAGTTTAAAGCAGTAGACTAAATTAGTGTAAAAGTTTTTGAAAACATTGTAAAAGTGAAAAATTAAAAGTCTTATCCATTGAGCTGAGTTTGTGATATATGTGAGTTTAATAAATTGAATTTAACTACTATATAGATCAAGAATTGGGTCAAAAAGACAATACACAGGGAAAAGGGGAAATTATGAAGTAGCCCCTACGAATTAACCGAAAGAGGATTGTATGTAAGTTCGTAGTATAGACGAATGAGTATATACATATATTTATTAATTTATGCTATTTTGTATTTCTTTAATTTGGGAACATGGTTGAATATGTGAAATTGAATTTTAGATTACAATTTGAATACAATTAGGTACAATGTGAATGTATATCTAGTTGGAAGTTGTGAAATGAATGTGAAATATGAATTGTTTGATCTGAGAATGTATACATATTGAAGTACAGTATGTGTATCAACGGTAGAATTATCGAAATACCCCTGTAGGGTAGAATTGTAGAAGTGCTTTCAATTTATTATACAAATGAATTCGATTTAATGTCCGTTTGAATGTAGTAAATGATTCAGATATGATTGACATGCCAATAGGGTTGAACACGCGCTTGAATAGGTTTGCACTTCGATCCTCTATTTTCACTTTGGTGCCTCTGTCTACATGTCGGTGCCTCTGTTATGCATCATCGATGCCTTTGGTGTGGTGTATTATCCCGAGAATCCAAGACAAGTTACTATAGTTCATTGGGCTATGTATCAATTGTCTTAAAACTCTTTTATTTATTCAATTTTGTTAGGTAATTAGATTACTACTAAATGATAAATATTGCTATGAAGTTCTTGTTTATAAATGTCAATGGTTATATTGAGAAATTATGGATGATGAATTGGTTATGAATTTTGGAAGGTATCATTTATGATGTAAATGATTATAAACTAATATGGTGTGATCTTGCATTTGGATATCAAGAATTAGAAACTTATCTTCTTGTTTATCTATATTGGTTGAGGTAACTTAAATTGTATATATGCTATAAACTTATTAGGCCTCTTAAGCTTATTTGTTTCATTTGTGTCTCTTTTGTAGTTGGCATTTTACGAGCTGACCAGACAAATTGTTTTGGAGCACACATTATCAAACCTTGTTGGTAGATTTTGTTTATCTATTTGGGATGTGGCATGTATATATGTAACAACCCAATTTTGGGCCTAGTCAGAATAGTGGTCTCAGGACCACGAATCCGAAGTCAGAGAAATTATTTTATTATTATTTTGGAGTCATAGCATGTTTATAATAGTGCATGAAAATTTTGGTGAATAAATTTTAACGTTTGTGAGCCCAATTGCGAAAAAGGACTAAATCGTATAAAGTGCAAATGTCTTGATTTGAAAGCTAAGGGTGTTAAATTGTCATTAACCTTAATTTAAGGGTCTTTTAAGGGCAATTACGCCCTTTTAGAAGAGATTGGCCGGCCATGGGAGACAAAAATGTTGAATAGTCAACATTAGGTAATTGGATGACATAATGTGTAATATAATAATGCCCTAAGCCTAGCTATCATCTTTTTCTTTCATTCTTGCTTCATTACCACCAATTTTTCAGCCATTGTAAGGGGTTTTGAGCTTTAAAAATTTCAGCAACTTGTTCCTCCTGCAAGTAAGTGATTTTCATACTCTTTGTTGTTGATTTTTTCTGTTTTTGAGACCCTTAAAGCATAAGCTTTCAAATGAGAGTACTATTTTGCAAAATTATTAAGATTTTAGGGTTTTTCCATGAAAGGATTTGTAATGTTTGCTGAATTTTTATGGAAGAAAATGAGTCTTGGGTGTCTTATAAACAACTTTTGTGAAAGGTGTTGGCATGAAAACACTAAAAAGGACCATTTGGCATAAGTTGCAAAATAGATGATAAATGTGTGAAATAGTGGGAATCTAGAGTTGCTATAAGAGTAAAGAGGGTTCGGCTAGGCTTAAGATACGAAGAAATTTAATGAAAATCGATTTTCGAGCCTAGGAGTAAAATGGTCATTTTGTCAAAGTTTAGGGGCAAAATGGTCGTTTTGCCAAAGATGTGAATTTTCGATTGCCTAATTTTATTTAGTGACTAAATAAGTACATTTTGCTATTATAGATCAAGAAATACCGAATTCGAACCTAGACCGGGGGAAGTCAAACAAATCGACTAAATCGACTAGTCCCCACATTTTGTAATCCGAGGTAAGTTGTATGTAAATAATACAACTACATTGTTAATGTATGTGTTGAATTGTATTTGAACTAATATAGCATGAATTGCTTGATTATGGAATTGAGAAAGTATGATGATAATAGAGATAGTAGAGTTCCTATTCGAACCTAAGAAATAAATCGGATATTCATGCCATGACATATGAGTTATTGCGGGCTAGTCTAAGACATGTCTGGGACATGCATCGGCCACATTATGAGAGCCAGTGTAAGACCATGTCTAGGACATGGCATCGGCATCAAGACGAGTGCTAGTGTAAGACATGTTTGGAACATGCATCGGCCTCAAGACGTAAACTAGTGTAAGACATGTCTGGGACATGCATCGGCTACAAGATGATAGTTAGTGTGAGACCATGTTTAGGACATGGCATCGACTTGAGATATGAGCTAGTGTAAGACAGTGTTTGGGACATGGCATCAGCACCTTACCCACATTTGAGGCTTAATGAATATCCGACAGTATTCTGAATGGTTCAACGGTGAGTGTTATGACTTTAAGTTAATGAGAAAAGTATAACCGTATTGTGAGTGGTACAGGTACCTAATTTAAATGTATGAGGTATGAGTTCGATATATGCTATGAGATTTATGTGGATAGTGATGAGTAAGTTATGCTTATGCCCACTTTTGTGTTATGAGCATGTTGATGAATGGTAAAATTGTTGTTGTATATTATTTATATGCAACTTACTAAGCTTTATGCTTACTCCTTCTCCTTTCCTTTTTCTTATAGTACCGCCTAACTAGCTCGAGGATCATCGGACTTCGAGGGCAACGATCATTGAGAAATTAGCCAAAGGTGTTGGCTTCGGATAAATCCCTTTTATTTTGTATAAGTCCATGGATAATGGTCAATACTCATTTTAATTTATGAATAAAAGTTGATATTTTCATGGATGAGTAAATTGCACAAATGAAATGTTGTCCATTGTGGTTACTTTGGCTATGTGATGTGCCCATGTTTTGGTATAGAGTGATTTTATGCAGGTTATGTAAGTAAGGGTAGCAAAGAGGCTTGGTAAATAGCCTTATTTTGTCCACACAGGTAGGCACACAGGCGTGTGTCTAGGCTGTGTGTGACACACGGCCAGCCCCATGGGCATGTTGTCCAGCCGTGTGTCCCCTGCACGTAAAATTTACAAGTCAGTATACATAGTAGTAAACACACAGGTAGAGACACGGCCGTGTGTCTCAGCCATGTGAAGGGCACGGCCTAGCACACTGGCGTGTACCTTGGCCGTGTGGCCCTTAAGAATTGCTGACGTCAGAAATAGAATGTCCAAGTTTTTGCACATGGGTGTGCCATGGCCATGTGAAGGACACAGGCTAGGGACACCGGCGTATGCCAGGCCGTGTGAAAACCCCTGTAGATGTGAACTTAGAATTAATTCTACACGAGTGAGGGACACGGGCGTGTCCCTGTTTTGCTTAGGCCGTGTGAGTCACACGGGCCAACACCACGACCATGTTGAATTGGTCATACGGGCGTGTTGCCCCTCCCACAAGGGCAGGTGCCCCTATGTCTAGTAATATTTTTTTAGAGTTTGTAGGAAGATCTGAATCATTCCCGAATGGTTTTCAATGAATGTTTGGAGCCTCATAGGCCCTTATTTTGGAGTTTTTGATTTAGATTGGAAAAGTTTTAAATTTGACCAAATCTTGATGACTGGGAAACGTGTAAATGAATGTGATCAAGTTAGGTAATGCCTCATATTCCATCTCGGCGTAGGATATGGGTATGGGGTGTTACAATATAGGTGTTAAGTTGTTGATATGTAAAGTGCTGAGTTAACTTGTTATAAACAGTTAATGTGGTTGAATTTGGATGTGTACTTGTGTTGATTTTGGTCAAGTTAATCTTTAGTGCCATATATATATGTTAAATGGTGATGTTTTGAAATGGTTTGGTTGTTAATAATAGTATCTTTGTTAAATTTTTGGTTGATAGTTTTAAGCATGAATGGTTAACTAATGATAAAGCTTATTTCTCAATTGTAACTTTGTTCTTGAATTGAATTGGTGTATGAATTGAGGTGCCTTTGGATGGCATATTGGTTAGACATAGGATAGATGAATATTTGGCATGTAATTGGTGTTTTGAATGTGCTTGTAACCATGTGAAATAGGCTAGAAATGGTATATTTTATTGTGCAAGAAATGGTGCTTGAATTTACTTGATTTAAGGGTTAAAAATGGAGCACACGACCGTGTGCCATACATGGTCACCCCACTCGGCCATGTGTATTTATTGTTTTAGGTGCAGGTTTCACACGGTCTGAGACACAAACTACAACACAACCGTGTGATTAAAGTCAATTTGTGGCATGGTCTGGCACATAGCCGTGTGGCCCTATTTTGAATACCCACACGGGTGGACATACGAGCTAGGACACGGTCATGTGTCCAGACTTCAAATGTTCACACGGTCTGGCCACATGGTCGTGTGACCTTTGTTTTCAAAATTTTCAAGTTTTTTTGAAATTTTCTTATTTGTTTTGATGTGATCCTAGATTGTTCCCTATACTATTTTTGGGCCATGTAGGCTCAATTTAAGGCCCATAAGTGTATATTTTGCCGTGACTTGATTCAATTGTTATATGTTAGCATTGAATTTGTATAATTGTTTTTGTTATGAACAAAATTTATTTGTTTTGATTGGTAATACTCTGTAACCCTAATCTGACAACGGAGATGGGATAGGGGCATTACAATACTTGTATAAAACACACACCTTAATCTTGTCCAAATCGTAAATTCTATCACAAACTTGAATACTTCATTTCCAAATGAGTCGACACAAAATTAGTACCTAACAAAATTAGATTAAAAATTACAATCACTTATGTCCACTTGGAAGAAATTGTCCACCAACCAAACAATATCCAATAGACTGTTCATACTTGAAAACAACACTTACACTTAAGTCTCTTCCACCAAAAACTCCAACTTGGATTCACAAAAAGACTTTGATTCCCGAACTCAATCTTCAATACAAAATATTCATTTAATTAAGAATATTCATCTTTACTCTGAAAGAAATATCAAGAAATAAAAATAAAACTTCCTCTTATTACTTACATATTTATTTCCAAAAATTAGAAAAAGTTGCTACGGTTGTTGAAGATCTAATGGATTTTGAGAATCTAATCATTGGAGTAAAAGAAAGAATTAGACAGATGAAATTGTTATTTAAAAAGAGAAATAGGATGAAAAAAAGCGATAGAAGAAGGTGATATAAAAAATACAATGGCTACTAACGGTGTCAAAAATGATGAACGATGATGGACCACTCTAAAAAATAAGGAGAAGAATCGATAATATTGAGAATAAAAAAGTAAGAAAAAAGATTGAGATTTATGAGTAGTAAGACTAATATTGTTTGAAAATAAGAAAGGAAAAGAGAATATGTTATTTTCGAAATAAAGAGAAGAAAAGAGAAAAAGAACTATGGAAGAAAATGGTGTTTCAAGGTGGTATAAGGGTGGTGATATGGTGGTGCTAGAGTAGTGGTATAGTGGTGCTAGAGTGGTGGTATGGTGATTTGGTAGTGTTGATTTAATGAAGAAGTGGTGTTTGAAAGGTGGTGATTCAATTTGTTAAAGTAAAATGAAGCAAAGAAATGAGAAGATTAAGGAGGAGCAACCAAACTTGGGCGGCACAAGGTGCTGAATAGGGAGGAGTAAAAAGGGAAAAGATGAATGAAAATTCAAAAAAAAATGAAAGGTGGGATAAATGAAAGGTGGGATGACACAAGGTGAAGAATCTTCCAAAAAAACATTCAAGAGGAGACAAAGGTGTTAGAAAAATTAATAACACTTTATTATGGAAGTTACTCTTAGGAATTTTAAAAATAAGGAGTTACTGAGCAATTTGAAATAGGAGTTACACAAGCATACATGCATGAACGGCTGCATGCCTTGGTTTGCAACATTTAATCAATTTTTTTTAGAAAAATGAGAACATGGAGACTTGAACTTGGTTCACTAGGGAGCTACATAAGGTGCTTAACCACTAGGCTACTTCACAAGCTCGCCAATAAACTTACAACAACTATTAAAATTTTAGGATGTGACATGGGCATCAAAATGATTTACACTCCTAGGCTTGACCCCATTGGTCTAATATTGTAGCATTGTTACGGCTTTTAGCATTAACAGGTGAACTTCAACTCTTTCTTCCCTTTAAATCCGTGAACCACCACTATGGATGAAAGACTCATGTTGTCAAAAATAGCTTGTGAAGTAGTCTTACTTAACATAAATTAGAATAAATAGTCTTACTTTAAAAAAATTAGAATAATTACAGCAAGATTTATTTCAACCACCCTAAACTTGAATGAAAATGTAAGCTTAAAAATATTAAAATAACTCTATATTCTAGAGTTTTCACACCCAAACTTAATTCATTGTAATAAGTGATAAAAGTAACATATTTTAATCTCGTTCCTAATGCATTTTTGGATGATTATTTATGTAAATTAGTGAATTTTATGCTCCTAATCCTTTGAATTCATGTTTTTATACTTAGGAGAGCAGTTTGGAGTAAAAGGAGTGAAAAACAAGTGAAAATCAAATAAATAAAGTTGATTTCAGGAGCCACACGACCTGGGCCTTCCCACACAGGCTGGACACACGCCTGTGTGAGCCACATGAGTTGGACACACGGCCATGTGCCAAACCGTGTCCATTTCGCAACTCACATCCCAAATACGCGAAAAAACACAATTTTTAGGCTTTATGGGCATTCTAAAGTCTATAAATACCAAATAGAAGATGAAAATGTGGAGCCATCAGAAAATATGGAAGAAAACAACTTGAAGAACACCATTGAAGCCAACTCTGAAGCGGGTTTCCATCAAGATTGAAGACCTCTTTTTAATTTCTCTTTAAGTTGTTATGAGTTTCTTTATTTCTTGTGGTTATTCTAACTTTGAGATATTTTTATTCACAATAATAGATAAAGTCTAGGAGGATTCTTTCCTTGGTATTGTTTCTCTCATTGGTTTTTATTCAATTATTTTCATGATTCACTCTCTGTTGAGTTCTTAGTTGGTCCGATCCATTTACGATTCATCGCGTCATCCATACGGAGTTGTCGAGCTCCAAGGTAAGGGAGGTAATTTTCAAGTTAGCTCAGCGCCTGTAACACTATTGGGGAGATAAAATTTAACGGAATGAAATTTCGTTCATTTTATCAGATGTTTTAAATTTTCTTATTTTCCTTTTTAATAAATGATTTAGGGTATATTTTCGGGACTAGTACGTTTAAATAAATTTTGTTTAGGAGATTGTAACTTAAGCGGGACCGCTTGTGACCCCTCCAATCTTTCCTGGGAATTGATTTTAACATAATTTTCCTAAAAATTATTCTCTAAATAGAAATTTCAATTTTTGATTTTTCAAATAAAAGGGTCAATTTTGATTCAAGTCTTAAATTGCAACTCAATTCCAAATTTTCATTAAGTCTAGGGACTTAATTGAAACATTTTTAAAATTTGGCTGCTCTTTTCGTAAATAATAAAAACTAGATGCCTCTTTTTGTAAATATTTTCACAAGGCTTCTAGAATAAATGTTTTTAGTTTAAAAAATGATAATTATTAATATATAATTATACCCATTATAATATATATTAATTATTATCAATTTTAGGATTTTATTTGATAAGTTTTTATAATAAGATGATAATATTTAATATATAATTATATCTATTATAATTTATATATTAATCTTTATCAATTTAGCATAAAATTAGGATTTTATCTTTGTTTAAATAAATTAAATAGCAATTAATAATTTAATATGCATATATCTAATTATTAATTGTTGTTATCTTTGTATAGGATTAGAACTTAGAATTTTTATTCATTAAATTGTTTTAAGAATTCTACTCTAATTCCTATTTCTCCCTCTATAAATACCACCCATCTTCCCATTCATCTAACACTTAAAATGCAAAGCAGCAAAAAACCAAAGTGCCGAAGCCCCTAGCCACAACAGCACCAAGCAGTCGGCCAGCACATGCCCAACTCCATCGCACGCCTATCTCGCGCACACCACGCGCGCGTTGCCTCACGCTGCTTCATCCTGCGTGCGACCAAGTCCTACCTATTACCGAATGCCCGTGTCGCTGCTTGCTTCTAGCCCTGCTGCGTATCGCTACTCCCACACGCACCACGCCCGCATGCCCTAGCTGCTTGTGTGTCATTCTTCATTCATCCATCTTAAGCCAACAAACCCTCCAACCCTCCTTTTAAATTCCCATCTTTTACTTCATTATTATTATTAATTTCTAGAGTTCTTATATTTTTACAAAATAAAGGAGGTAAGACCTAGTTTCTCTTAATTTTTAATTTTAATTCTATTAATTAATTTTTTAATTCATTGAATTATTAATAATTTTTATTAAATTTTATTGAGAAACTAATTTTTCCATCTTATGATCAGGTTAAACATGCCTCGTAAGAGAACTCGTGCTTCCGCTCAAATTGATGAAACACAAAACAAGTTCCACTGTGAAGAAGCCAAAGTGAGATACGAAAATATCTTCAAAAATCAACAGATGCATCCAGAAAAAGGCTTTACATTAAAGGAAAGCAACTATAGAGACCTTATGGCATGTATTCGTCAAGTTGCTGAAACCCTCAATTGGGAGCTATTTTGTGAAAAGAGACCTAGTGTGGATGAGGATCTAGTTCGTGAGTTTTATGCGAATTTAACTTCAAGTGAGATGTCAGAAGTTCCAGTTACCGGAATCAAGGTACCGATAAATTCAAATGCTATTAATGAGTTCTTTGAATTATCAGATTTTGAAAACGATGAATATTCCACATTGATGAGCAATATCAAGGCTGAAAATTTGCAAGAAATTCTCGAGGAACTGACAGTCCAGGGTTCTACATGGACTGTGTCAAAACAAGGAATCCACACTTGTCGAAAAGAATATTTGATGCCACTCGTGAAGCTATGGTTTTACTTCATCCGATTCAGCTTTATGCCTAGCTCACATGGGACTACAATCTCATTAGAGCGAATGGTCTTATTGTACTCGATTATAACAGGTAAGACCATTGATGTGGGGAAGATCATCTTGAGGGAAATACAAAATTGTGTCGTTAAACGCTCTGGTCCCGCTCACTTCCCCTTTACAATAACTATTTTATGCTTGAAATCTGAAATTCTTGCAAATGTATGGAAGACAGGGTATAGCCAAGGCACAATCACAGATTGGGACCTTTACCGAGTAGCTGGACACTCAGTTCTACAGCAACGAGTTGAAGTAAATGAGGAGCCAGAGGACCCTGATGAAGAAGAATATCCCATGACGCAATCATTTGAAGTCTCTGATAAAGTAGAATTAGTGGAGCCAGAAGCTGAACCTGATGCTGAAACTTCAATGTTTAGAGCTTAATCGCCGAGCCCAGACTTTCGAGATGAGCTATCAAAATTGATGGACTTAATGCAACATATGCAATGGCAGCAACAAGCCTACTGGAGATACTAAAAAATAAGGGATGACTCGATGAGAAGTGCTTTTAAGAAAATCTAAAATGACCCATTTATTGATTTCATATTTGAACCATGAAGTTCATTATCAAAGAAGGAGCTAAGCGATTCATGCAAAGGCGATAGTGATGGAGCAAAAGATGAGTCAAATTCGGAAGGGTCTGCAAATAAATAAAGGGGGATCTTGACTGTACTTTATTTTTGTTCTTAGGAATAAGTTTAATTAGGAATTTTTTATTTTTGCATAATAAAACAAGAGAGGAAAATCACTAATAAAATGTGAGCAAGTCACAAAGTATAAAGTGTGGCAATAGATATATACATGTCTAGGATTGGATTTAGAAAGAGTTTGGTACTTAAGTAGTCAAATTGACTCACCTTCTCTTTTCTAAAATCGTACCTGGTGTATAGTATCTATTCACTTTAAAAAATGTGGATATTGTTCATTTTAAGTTAGGGGGACCGAAAAATTGAATTATTTCCACTCAGAATAAAATTTTTCTTTTAATTATGATTAGGATATATTTTGTTCAGAAATTTGAATTATGTTAAGTATGCTCAATTTGAGTATGAATAAAATTCTATTATTTCAATAAATTATTATGTTAGCTTAATAATAACATGAGTGTATTTTTAATAAAGCATGCAAATTCGTACCATAAAATTTTTAGTTCTTTAGGAAAGTTAGGTATGCATGAAAGTTTAAGTCTTTAGAATTGACTTAGTAGTTTCTTGAGGTGAAATCCTAAGGAGCATGGAATGTTGGAAATGATTTAGGCAACTATTGTTTGGACCATTTGAGCCTTTTAATTCCACCATGGTAAATTTTATCCTTTGAAACCCAACTTTGAGACTATATGGCCTAATTTTATTTCGACCGTTGCAATAATTAGCCATTACTTTTTGCTTAAATGATCTTAAAGTTTTCTCAAACACTAGACTCAGTAATATTCAAAATGTACTTCGAAAATAAGTTTGGGGGAGTTGAAAAGAAGTATCAATTGCTCAAGAATTGCAGTACACAAAGTAAGTGCTCATGTTAGCTTTAAAAAAAATAAAAAAAAGTAGAGCACATGTATTTGAAAGAAAAGAGCATATGAAAGCCAAGTTGGTGTATCGAAGGTAAAAACTCCGAAGGTCAATTGATGCTGAGTCTAGGGTTTCTTAAACCAAAATTTATCCATCTTTCACCTACCCCTAGCCTAGCCACATTACAACCTTGATAAAGACCTATTTATTCAAAGTCCTCATGCTACCTACATTAGTGGAGAGAAATTGCTACGATCAACATATGAAGACATAAGTTAAGCTTAATGATTGCAGCTTAGTCTTGAATAAAGGAATAAAAATCAAATTGGTAAGGGTTAACATGTCTTTGTTACAAAATCATTTAGTCTAAAGTTTTGTATTATAATAAGTTGTTGAATTTAATTTGAACAATATGTATACTTAAGTAGCATAACTATTAGATTTCTTGTCTTGGAGCATAAGTATTTTAAATTCATAATTTTGGGAAAAATGATGTTCTGAAGGAATTTTTCAAAGGTGTTTCCAAGAGATTCTTTTCAAAATTTGCGCATTACTCGGGACGAGCAATGAATTAAGTTTGGGGGTGTGGAAACACAAAAATTGATATAATTTTTCATACCCAATTTTACTTAAATTCATGAAAATCCGGTTAAATTCTTGTCGAAAAATAATTAAATATTAGAAAATAATTAAATCGTGTTAAAAATATGAACATGGTGAATTTATTTAATTTTATACTTAATTTTGATTAATTTTGACTATTTTCGACAGATTCGCGCAAAGGGCGAAAATTGGCTCGGCTGACACTGCTGAAAGCACAAAATTGAGAAGCAATTTGAAGTATCGAGGCACTTTAATATCCAGCCTAAGACAGTCCAAAAATGTGTATTAATTCATAATTTAATTAATTTTAACTTATTCCCCATTTAAATTGGGTTTAATAAATTACTTTTAATTAATTATGGAGAAAGGGTCCAGTTGAACCGCACTGGTCGAGCCATTTTGAGTGAACCGAACTAGCCACTAATTGGGCAGCCCAGAACCGTCCATATGCTGACCCAAATCAAAATTTTATCTGATTAAATATGCTTGCAAAAAGGCCCTCAAAAGACTTCTAAATTGCATTCAAACCCCACCTTAAATTATGGCTTTGTAGATTTGCCCCAAGCTTAAAATAGCAAAGTTGAAACTCTCAACTCTGCCATGTGTGTGGCCAGCCAAGGGAGGTCTCTTTGGCCGATGGAATTTTCCATTTTTAGCAGCCACAATCAGCTATAAAATCCACCCCTTGCTGATCATTTAAAGCATCCCTCATTCCACAACATTCTCTCATCCTCTCTTCTCCTCTCTCACTTTTTCTCTCATTTTTTCCATCCCATTTCCTTTATTGTTCAAGTGCCAATTTCTTCTCCTGAGAAATATGCTCTCATCAACCATTTTGGAGCAAAAATTAGGTGTTCATAAGCCACCTTGATAGCCAAGGGCAACGAAGAACGAAGAGCAGAGCAACTAGTCAAGCCACGGAGAAACACCGGATTTGCTTCTTGTTCCCTATCTCTTTAAAGTTTGTTGTTGTTTTGACGAACATGTTTATGAATATTTATGCTGTTGAAATGGTTATTTTAATCAATTTAGCTTAAACAAAAGTATGTGTTGGGTTGATTATATTCTATCTGCTTGAATTGTTAAAATCGTGTTTATGTTGTTATAAGCCTCGGTAAGATGCTTGATTAAGTAAAATCATGCCTATGTTATTCTTGTGTTACAACTGTAAGGTAACTAATGAATTAATTATTTAAATGGATTCCAATTGTAATTAATTGACACAGTACTTAATCAGTACATGTTTATTCTTCTAAGGTAGCTGAAGGTTAAATTAGCAATGTATCTGGCGATATTATTGCCTTGCATAACTTTCAAGATTATTGTGATTAAACTGTTCCAAGGTAGGGATGCCTTGTTACCTCACATAGTCTTTTATATGCTTATTAGATTTTATTAATCGTTTGAATTGACATAGGGATATGCAAGAGATTAGTTCAATTTAATGAGTATGTATGTGCAATAACATGTTTGCTTACTAGGATCTGTTTAGTCGGTTGAATTGACATAGGGATATGTCAAGAGATGAATGGATTTTTGTATGTAAGTTTGTTCATAAGTTAGCAAATTACCGGGTTGCTGTGAATTTATTCGTAACAATGTAAACATGAGTTTAATAATTCTAAGTTGAAGAAATATAATTAATCCAACACAAGTATGTTATCTTGATGAAATCTTATTTGAAATCATGCATTAGAACTCCTTTGTTTTATTTTAATTATTTACTTAGTTTTTAAATAGTTTTTGACCATATTTTAAAACCAAATTATTTTTACCTCGCCAAAGTGTTTTACAATTAATTTCATAAATAATTCTTTTTACAGTCCCTATGGGTACGATAACTCAACATTTACTTGTCACTATATTACTTGTTGCGATTGTGTACACTTGTACATTTTTTCATCGTTCCAGTAAGCTGCCAGTAGATAAGATTCGTAAACATGGGGCTGAGGAGTTCAGGGCTACCATTGATGATAATGCTGAGAGAGTTGAGTTTTGGCTCGAGAATACTATCCAAGTATTCGATGAATTGTCCTGTACTCCTGATGAGTGTATCAAATGTGTAGTATCTTTACTTAGAGATAATGCATACCATTGGTGGAAAACATTGATATCAGTGGCTCCAAGAGAACGAGTTACTTGGGAGTTCTTCCAATCCAAATTTTGAAAGAAACACATAAGACAAAGATTTCTCGATCAAAAGCATAAAGAGTTTCAAGAATTGAAACAGGGTAGAATGACAGTGACTGAGTACGAAAGAGAATTTGTACAATTGAGCAAATATGCTCGGGAATATGTTTCCACTGAGGAGATCATGTGTAAAAGGCTCGTTGATGGACTGAACAAGGATATAAAATTGTTAGTCGGGATTCTTAAATTGAAAGAATTCATCTTTTTGGCTGAAAGGGCTTGTAAAGCCGAGGATCTCAGCAAAGAAAAGAGAAAAGCAGACTCAGAAGCTAGAGACTTAAGAAAGAGATCAATGAGTAAGCACTATCAATCTTCATCAAAGAAATTCTGAGATTCATTTAATCATTCTAATGCATTTGTGGGACATTTAATCAGAGATTGTGAAAAGCAACATGTGAGTGCTAAAGCTCAAGCTACATCTATTGAGAGTGTTGGCAGTGGGAGACAAAATTGACTTGAGTGTAGACATTGTGGAAAATAGCATATCGATGATTTTAGATTGAATGATCAAGCCTATTTTAAATGTGGATCATTGGATCATTTCATTCGTAATTATCCTAAGTTGGCTGAGCAAGATATAGTACAAAACACGAGGTTGAGTAACACTGCAGCTAGAGGTACACCACGCAAAAATGCTGTTAATGTGAGTGGTAGTCAGAGAACGACCAAAGACTCTACTGTGAGGTCTGAAGCCAGAGCACCTGCACGAGCCTACACTATTTGCGCTCACGAAGAAGTGTCATCTCCATATGTTATTACCGTACTTTTACTCTTTATGACACTAAAGTTATTACATTAATAGATCCAAGATCAACTCATTCGTATATATGTGTGAATTTAGTATCTAGTAAGACTTTGCCTATAGAGTCTATTAAATTTGTAATTAGAGTATCGAACCCCTTAGGCAAGTGTGTGTTGGTTGATAAAGTGTGCAAGAATTATCCGTTGATGATTCGAGATTCCTGCTTTCCGGCTTATCTGATGTTGTTACGATTCGATAAATTTGATAAAATTCTAGGTATGGATTGGCTAACGTTGCATGATGCTATTGTGAATTGTAAACGAAAGATGATTGATCTGAGATGTCAGAATAATGAAATTATTCGTATTGAGTCAAAGGATTTGAATGGTTTACCAGTAGTGATTTCTTCGATGTTAGCTCAGAAATACGTGAGAAAGGGTTGCGAAACTTAGTTTTCTTATGTGCTTGATACGAAAGTGACTGAAAAGAAAATTGAATCAGTGCCAGTTGTGTGTGAGTATCCAGATGTTTTTCCTAAAGAATTACTGAGTTTACCACTGATTCGAGAGGTTAAGTTTGGCATAGAGTTAGTAACGGGAACAACGCCGATATCAATAGCCCCGTACAGAATGGCTCCTACAGAATTGAAATCTCAGTTACAAGAGTTGACTGACAGAGGGTTTGCAAGACCGAATTTCTCGCCTTGGGGTGCTCCTGTGTTGTTTGTGAAAAAGAAAAATGGCACGATGAGAATGTGTATTGACTATAGATAGCTTAACAAAGTGACGATCAAGAATAAGTATCCTCTGCCCAAAATAGATGATTTGTTTGATCAATTTAAAGGAGCTACAATGTTTTCAAAGATAGATTTGAGATCGGGTTATTATCAGTTGTGTAACAGCCCGATTTTGGGCCTAATCGGAACAGTGGTTTCGGGACCACAAATCTGACGAGGAAAAAAATATTTTTATTATATTTTTATGGTATACAATTTCACGGAATGGTTTCGTGAAAATCTCGTTCGAAAATTTTAACGTTTAGGCACTCAATTTATTTAAAAGGACTAAATTGTAAAAAGTGTAAAAGTTGAGTTCTACATGTTAGAGGCCCAATTGTTATGAAATTTTAAATTGGAGGTCCTTAAATGGTAATTAGACCATTTCTTAAGTTGTGGACGACATGGTTAGGTATGTTTTAAATTGTTTTTCATTAAAGGTATTTTAGTAATTTGGCTAATAAAGCCAAAATAACATGAAAAAAAGATGTCATCTTCTTCATTTTTCATTCCATGGCTGAATTTTGCAAGGATAGACCATAGCTAGGGTTTTCCAAGCTTTCCAAGCTCCATAGTAAGTCCATTCTAGCCCCATTTTTAATGATTTTTACGTTTTTGAAGTCGTTATCAGTCGATCTATCTATTTCTACCAATATTTTGAGATATAGTTGAAGTCTAGGGTTTTTACCCATGGTAAATATGTGTGTATTTTGATGTTTAATGGTAGATTATGCAAGTTTATGGTTAGAGAAATGATTTTTACTAAGTGATTTTCAGTGGAAACGCTAAAAGGGACTAATTTGTAAAAGTTATAAAATTTAACATAAAAGTGTGATTTAGTGGAAATTGTGAGCTACTATAGTTATGAAAATGGTTCGGCTAGGCTTAAAGTACAAAAAAATTGAATGAAAATCAATTTACGAGCCTAAGGGCAAAAGTATAAATATGTGAAAGTTTAGGGGCAAAAATATAATTTTACCATAATATGATTTTTGGGTCACAATGAATAATGTGACTAATATGTGAGCTTAATTTGATATTATAGATCAAGAAAAATAAGATTTGGGCATAGAACGAGGAAAAAGTGAAATTGACGGTTATGTCCCTTTTTGCCATTTTGGTGTCGAGGTAAGTTCATTTGCAAATAATGCAACATGTACCATACTTTAAATGCCTTAATATTGCATGAATGGTAAGTGTATACATATATAATATGATGTTGTATTATGTGTTTATTGCCAAAATTTTCTCATGAATTATGCTTTGATTATTCCATGAATAAGTGTTGGTACTATGGGTATTGAAATCAACGTTACGAGCAACTTCGACAGGGATGTGGTATCAAAGAATCTTGTTTTAACCTTAGGAATAGTTTAGGATACATGTGACATGTCACTAGGAATTATGTGATTTAAACTCATTGAGTTGTGATCTGAGTTCATGAAATATGTGACATCCGAACTTATTGAGTTGTGGTCTAAGTTTAGGATTTATATGACACATGTTTTGGCATCCGAGTACGGGTCTCGTATATTCTACTAGTGGTGGGGTAGTCCAGTGTTGCGGATACCTGACAGCCTATATAAGCAGACCCATGAGTAGCTTGAAAGTGAGCAACATGTGATGTGAGGTACAGGTATGTAACCGAACAAGTTATGCTTGTGAAACATTGATAACCTTGTAAAAAATTATCTACATTTATGATGAATGGATGCATGACAAGATTTGATAATAATCATGTGATAGGCATATGAGCTTAATCAAATTGTGAAGTAGTACGATGTATATACTTAAGCTATGATTCAATAGATGTGTGAAAGATTGTTAAGCTATATGTGGAAATTATGATTTCTCGTAGATGATGTGTATGTTGTTAAGAGAGTTGAAATAACTTGTTAAATAATGTGATTTGCTATAATGAGGAGATCATGGTTGTTAACCTAATGCCAAGACATGCAACTAGTGTTAGTAAGATAAAGAGCAAGCATTATGAATGAGTAAGTGGTAATCATGAGATTTAATGCAAATTGTATTAATAACATTTTTATGAATGGGTAAAATAAATGAATGTTAATAGTTGTTTATTATTTGCATATGAACTTACTAAGCTTTGAAGCTTACTCCCTTTCTTTTCCCATCTCTTATAGGTTAAATTAGCTAGCTCAGGTTGTAATGCCCCGAATTTTGGGCCTAGAAGTATTAGGTATTGAGCATGGAAATAGTTACAAGGCTGTACATAAATGTTTAGTCGTGCAAGAAAGTGACACAAGTTCATGTCTGCTTCAGTGGTAAAGTGTCCTGGGAAGTGTTTAAGAAGTCTTGGGTCCAAGCCTTAGCTTGGGCAAACTTTTTGTTTTTAATGGAATAACCCTTATCCCTAGTTAGTAGGCTTATAAATAAATGTGGGTAAAATATGACAGAATGGGCTTGCTGGTCTGGTGGTTAAAAGGAGAGTTAATGAGCAGGAGGTTTGGAGTTCGAGTTCTAACGCAAGCAGGGAATTTATTTTTACTATTGTTGTGGATAAGTGGGGATTTGGTTGAGTGATCTTAAGAGTGATTTGGGGAGAAAAATTAGGAGAATTTGAAGGAAGTGGAAGAGTGTGTACCAAATTAGATCCTCCTTCTTAGAATTTGGCTTTGGTTGCTTTCTCTCCTCATTTTCGATTTCTAGCAATTGCTTTTGGGTTATTTTCACTCTTTGTTTTGGTAGCCAAATATTGCTATTGACCACTTGGGTGCCTTTCATTTTTTGTCTATTTCAATTTTGCTCTTCTATACAGTGCCCCTTTTGACCGGTTTCTTTTCTTCCTTTACTCCTTTAGCAATCATGCTTTCCCTTGTTCTCTTTTGTTTTTGGCCGAATGCTCTCCTTCCCTTTTCTGAAATTCTTTTGGCTTTTAGCTCTTGGGTTTTTTGTTGATTCTTTCCTTTTCCTCTCCCTCTCTCTCAATCGGTTTCTCTGTGTCTGATTGTTACTTCTTCTCTTGCTCTCTCAATTGGTTGTGCTTGGCCGAATACTACCCTTTCTCTTACCCTCACTGTGTCAATCTCTTCCCCATTGCTCTCTGTCGATTTTGGGGATAATTACAAGTGCTCAATTTTGCGTTTCGGTAAGACTAACTTTTGGTTTGGTTCAAACTATTCATTCGAATAGTCGTTAACAGGAGGTTGGCTGTAGTTCAGGTTGTAACCGATGGCTTAAGTGATCATTCTCTTTGAACTAATAAAGTGGAAAGGACTTTGGTTGTTCAATCAAGGTAAGGGGTTATCGATTGGATGATTTTACACTGGTTGATTAAGTGTTTACCTATTTTCGGTTGATGCATAGGGACTTTTTTAAGGAGAGGGAAAAGATCCTTAGTTGGCGTTAGGGTGGACAAAACTCCTCTCGTGGCTTGATCGAAGGTATGTTGTTGCGAGATTAGCGATCGGGGTAGTTGTGTGTATTCAATTGAGTACTGGACTAAGTGAGTAATTGAGGATTGTTGTTTAAGTGTAGGGTTCAAAGGTGCAGCCAGTCTCCTCTATCGGGAAATAGAAGCAAGGTGTGTAAAAACACTACCCTAATCGTAAATCGGCAAAAGCCGAAATAAGAGACTATCGACGCTACACGGGCATGCGCTCGCTCATGTGGTAGTCTGTATGCCTAAACATGGGCGTATGATCATTGAGTCTGGCCATGAGGGATTTCAAAGGCTGAGGTCGTATCGGGCCATATTGGGCCGAAATGGGCCGTGTGGACCCCATGGCCATGTGGGCGCCATACAGGTAAACCACATAGACGCATGGAAAATATTGGGCTAGGTTGTGTAATCCGCACGGCCAGGGCCACTTCTGGGCTATGTGGGCCACGCAGACTTGTAGACCCATATGGGCCCATAGTATGAGCCTTGGGCCCATTTTCACTGTTTGACTGTTAAGGTTGCACGGGTTGCTCGAGACGGCTGCGGACCTACTGTTGGGTTGATAAGTTTACCTAGACCCCTATATATGATAAAATGACTATTTTACCCTTATATGGTAGGATGACTATTTTGCCCCTATGTGATGTATATATATATTTGTGCATGTATGATCGTATTTTTAGCATGCTATTTAAACTATAATACATACATGTATGATTCTATGATATGACACGATATGATTGTATGATGCATTGCATGGGGATGGGTTTATACTGATCAGAGGAAGTGTACTGAAAGGCTTCGAGCCTAAATTACTGGCAGCCCAGCTACATATTACTGTATAGCAACCGGTGCTAACTTTGGAGTGTAGGGATGGGTGGGTTGATTATATCCCCACATGGAGTGTAGGGTTGGACGGAGTTGGAGTGTAGAGGCTGGATGGGTAGGAATTATGTACTGTTTAAACTGTTACTGCACTGCTTATTATTACTGTAATGGGCTAAGCCCTTTTTAGTAACAGTGACAATATCAGTTTGGGCTTTAGCCCATCTCAATATAGAAACCGTCATGTGTTTGGGCCCTGGCCTATTACAGTAATAATAAGTAGTTCAATAACAGTTTAAACAGTATATAAGTCCTACCCATACAGCCTCTACACTCCAATTCCATCCAACCCTACACTCTATGCGGGCATATAATCAACCCACCCATCCCTACACTCCAAAGTTAGCACCCCATATGTGACTATACAAAGATAATATGCACTGGCTACGCATAATTTAGGCTCGAAGCCTTTTAGTACACTTCCTTCGATCAGTATAAACCCATTCCCATGCAATGCATCATACAATCATGTCATGTCATATCATAGAATCATACATGTATGCATTACAGTTTAAATAGCATGCTAAAAATACGGTCATACATGTACAAATATATATATACATCACATAGGGGCAAAACAATCATCTTACCATATAAGGGCAGAATAGTCATCTTATCATATATAGGGGTCTAGGTAAACTCACCGACCCAATAGTAGGTCCATAGTCATCTCGAGCGACCCATGCAGCCTTAACAGTCAAACAGTGAACATGGGCCCAAGGCCCATACTGCAGGCCCATGTGGGCCTTCATGTCTGTGTGGCCCTCATAGCCTAGAAATGACCTTGGCCATGTGGATTACACAGCCTAGCCCAATATTCTCCACGCATCTGTGTGGGGCCTACATGTTGGGCCTACACGGCCCATTTCGGCCCAATATGGCCCGATACAACCCCAGCCCATGAAATCGCTCATGGCCGGACTCAATGATCATACGCCCATGTTTAGGCATATGGACTACCACACGAGCAAGCGCATGCTCGTGTAGCATCGACGGTCACTTATTTTGGCTTTTGTCGATTTACGATTTGGGTAGTGTTTCTACACACCTTGCTTCTATTGGTCGAGAGAAGAGACTGACCGCACCTTTGAACCCTACACTTAAACAACAATCCTCAATTACTCACATAGTTCAGTACTCAATTGAATACACACAACTAACCCAATCGTTAACCTCACAACAACATACCTTCGATCAAGCCACGAGGGGAGTTTCATCCACCCTAACGCCAACAAAGGATCTTTTCCCTCTCCTTCGAAAGGTCCCTATGAATCAACTGAAAATAGGTAAACACTTAATCAACCAGTGTAAAATCATCCAGTCGATAACCCCTTACCTTGATTAAACAACCATGGCCCTTTCCACCTTATCAGTTGAAAGAGAACGATCACCTATGCCCTCGGTTACAACCTGAAATACAACCAACCTCCTATTAACGACTATTCAAACGAACAGTTTGAACCAAACTGAAAGTTAGACTTACCGAAATACAAAATCGAGCACTTGTAATTACCCCCAAAATTGATAGAGAGTAATAGGGAAGAGATTGACATAGTGAGGGTAAAAGAAAGGGTAGTATTTGGCCAAGCACAACCAATTGAGAGAGCAAGAGAAGAAGAAACAATCAGATACAAAGAAATCGATTGAGAGAGAGTGTGACAACCCGAATCAGGGCCTAATCGGAATAGTGGTTTCGTGACCACAAATTCGAGATAGAAATAATTGTTTTATAATTATTTTATAATTATTTTGGGGTTTATGATATGATTTCATGATTTCGTGAAAATTTCGTGAAGAAATTCAATGCATAAAGTGCTTAATTTGAAGTTAGGGACTAAATTGAATAAGTTGCAAAACTTGCATTCTAGAAGTTTCTAGTATGAAATTGCTTTAAAATATTAATTAGGAGGTCTTAAATAGCAATTTGACCAATTTTAAGTTCATGGACAAAATTAGGACATGGAAGGAGTTTTTGAAAGTTTAGTAGTAAGGACATTTTGGTCATTTAGGGGTAAAATGAATTAAAATACAAAATTAAAAGCCAATTTTGCTCATCTGCTTCATGGAGGCCGAAATTAGCATGGGGAGGCCATGGCTAGGGTTTTCAAGCTTTCCAAGCTCAATAGTAAGTGATTCCAAGCCCGTTTTTAATGTTCTTTACGTTTTTGGAATCCCAGTGAGCTCGATTAAGCTTATTCTAGCAATTATTTAAGCTAGGGTTCATATTTGGAAAAATACCCATAGGTGAAATGTGTTTATTTTGATGTTTTATGGTAGAATATGAAGCTTGAAATTGTGTTAAACAACTTTTGCTAAGTGATTTTTCAGTAAAAAGCGAGTAAAACAGCATAATCGATAAAAATATCTATTGTTCATAACTATGTGTTAGAGTGAGAATTTGATGTTGCCATAGAAGGAAAAATGATCAGTATGTCATAAAACACAAGGAAATAGGATGAAGTTTAATTTTCGAGTCTTGGGGCAAAAGTGCAAATATGCAAAAGTTTAGGGGTCAAAATGCAAATTTGTAAAAATATGATTTTTAGACCCACATGAATAGTGTGATTAATTATTAGGCTAAATGTGATATTATAGATCAAGAAATGGGTGGAATCGATCTCGAACAGGGGAAAGGAAAATGTTTTGGACTAAATTGCAAAATTTCTATATTTTTTGCACCGAGGTAAGTTTGTATGTAAATAATACATTAACTTCATTTACATTTTTATATTTCAGCCTATTATATATATTTTAGCCGATTTTGAAGCATAAATTGATTATTGGAAGAATGGAAATAAGTAATAGAGAGAGAAATCCGGTTGAACATTGGAAGAATTGAATAATATAGATGGAGTGTAGCTAGGTCACATGTATGATGCCGAGTGCACATCATGTGTACAAGAAAGCTACACGATACTATGTAGTAGCTAAGTCACATGTGTGATACGGGAAGTATCCCATGTAGACAAGAGAGCTACGGGAGAGAGATAAATGTAGCTAGGTCACATGTGTGATACGGGAAGTATCCCATGTAGACAAGAGAGCTACGGGATATACGTAGCTAGGTCGCATGCGTGGTTCCAGGTGAAGGACACCATGTAGACAAGAGAGCTACGAGATAAATTGGCTAGGTCACATGGGTGGTACTAAGTGTTCACCATGTGTACAAGAGAGCCGAATTATATGAAATATGATGGTGGAGTGTGTCTTGAAACCATCAAGTATCGGGAATTGATCCGAATTGTTCAACGGGATGGCTTTATGGTGACAATGTAATTATGGACCTATACTTGTAATGTATGAAATGTAGTGAAAATGAATTGTGATATGTATGT
Source organism: Gossypium anomalum (assembly GCA_025698475.1). Classification (NCBI taxonomy): domain Eukaryota; kingdom Viridiplantae; phylum Streptophyta; class Magnoliopsida; order Malvales; family Malvaceae; genus Gossypium; species Gossypium anomalum. The sequence continues at coordinate 52,542,241 of CM046963.1, forward strand.
TAAAATGAGGTTAATACAAAGAAAGTGTGAAAGAGTGAATTAGCACTAAAACTGTTGTGGGACAGTAGCAGTGACGTGATTTTGAAAACTCACCAAAAATAGTAGGAATTTAACTAGAGGCTGAATGAGATGTGAAATTAAATCTTGATGAGTCTATTTTCACATAAAAGAAACGGAGCAAGTAAAGGAATTCTATATTTTGAGATATTTATAATTGTGTGTGACTTGCTCAGAATGACTATGTGATCCCCTGTTCCAACTTTGAAAAATCATTAAAAATTGTACAAAACAAATCAAGAAATATAGTTTATATGCATAAATTAATTATTGAGTCTAGTTTTAAATGAAACATGTTTCATGATTATTTGAATTGTATACTGGGAGAAATTAAATTCGTAGTGAACAGAGGTCAGATCAGTCGAGCTGTGTAACAGGAGAAATTTTAACTAATAAACTGTACTAATTGGCTTGACCAAAAATTCTAGAAAAAAATTAGTGAATAGATATATGAGTCTATTTTCAAGAAAAATTTACGGAATTGGATTTTGAGTTTCGTAACTCGAGTTATGATTTATTTAGTGAACATGACGCAGGAGAGACAGCTTGACCAAAGTGGAATAAATAGTGAAATTAAAAGTAGATACACTTGAGTTATTATGTAATCATACTAAATTCTTTATTCATTATTTATGTACTTGATTACTAAGCGTAAAGCTTACTTCCTTCTTTTCAATTATTTTTAGTTTGTCAGTCAGCTCGGGGTTGAGAGATCGTCAAAGCAAAGCATCACACTATCAAGCCATTACCCTTGGAGTATTGGCTAGTATATGTTAAATGTTTTCATGTGAGTGGCATGTATAAGAAGTTTATTTCATGTCATGTATTATTATTATGATTTGGTTTACGTATTGGCCTACATTGAGCTTTTGTACATGGCCGTGAGATGTGGTCTTTATTTATTGTGGTTTGCAAGTTTTAATTTTGGGCGAGAACTTTGTGACTGATTTTATATGTTTGTGAATGTTTAAGTCCCAGAACGCCTCGAACCTTGTTCCGAGTCGGATACGGGTGAAGGGTGTTACATTTAGTGGTATCAGAGCTATGGTTTAGTCGGTTCTCGGACTAACCTAGCATGTGTAAAAGTCCAGCTATACATGCCACTGATCCGTGATAGTGTGATGTCTCCCGACGCGTATGAACACCGCCTTGTTTAGACAGAGGTACTCTCCAACCGACCATGACCGACCATGTTCAATGTGATACGAAAGTGTTTGAATAAAATTACGATTATGATGAGTCTCGATTTAGAAAAGTATGAATAAAAATTTATGATGTATATATAAGTGATAACACGTGAGATGAAAAGGTCATGTTGTAATAAATATCTATACATGCTTGATGCTCCTATGATGTAGCGTATTTGATTTACTTGATAAGGTGAATGGAATAAATAGAAATTCGTAGAGGTATGAGTAAAAGTTCCTAATATTATGATATGAATAAATATGTCATTGCCTTGATTGAACATTGAATGTTGATGAATGTGAATGATATTTTTTTTTTTAGATAAATGATTATAATGAAATGAATTTATCTATGTTAAATTGTTTGGACTGAATTATGTGATTGTAATGATATGTATATGATGATGCATGAAATGAAAGTTGCCATTGTGATGCAAATATCTATGTTTGTTTAACCCTTATATGATGTCATGAGTATGATTTGCTCGAGTAGATGAATGGATAAGTCAAGCTATTCAAAAAAAAATAAATAAAATATGATGCATGCATAATTATACTTGACTAAATGAGATAACTGGAAAGTGGGCATTAAACCAATATGAATGTTGGTTACTCGAAATGAATGACATGATTGAGATATGATTGCTCTGATGAAAACTGTGTTTCATGTATATGTATATGAAAGTTGAGTCAGAGGCCCTACGACCCCTTCCCCCTTATCAAAGTGGTGTTTTATAATGGAATTTCATGAGATTTGTATTGAATAAGTTTCGGTTGAGAAACCAAAGAGTTCAAAGTGCTAGAATAATTATAAATATGATTAGAGATTGAAGAATGAGTTGATAAGTAAAGTCAAAGCTAAAAAAAAAAAAAAAGTATCGATTGGCATAAGGATTATTGGAGTTATGCACTATTCCAATTAGAGAAGAAAATTATTTTGATAAATTGAATTACTAAGGTACAAGGTCAAGGAAAGTGCAAAACAAAATTTATTCAGAACTAATCTTCTTTAGTGAAAAATAATATGAAATTTGTGATGTGAGAAATAGTTAGGAAATGATATCCGAGATGTGTAATATCCGAGTGTGTGATGATACATTACTGGACATGATTTTAGCGATTTCTTCTAAGATGTTTTATGTGTTTTTCCGTTCCCAGAAATATTTCTAGGGTTGTTGATCTTTTGAATAAATTCTAGTTATATGAGGATGTTTTCTAATCTCGATGTTAGGCAGAAAGCATTGGTAGCTTTGATGGTTTATAATTTGTATTGCTCTATTCTTTCGGGCATTCTATTATATTCTGCTCGATTTAAAAAAAAAAAAAAAAAGAGAGAATATGTATAATACTATGATTTTGTTTCATCTACTTGATGCTCCATTTGATATGTATATATAGGAAGATACATTGTTCTTGTTGCATTTAATTCAAAGTGAGATTAAATGATGTTTTCTATTGGATTTCTTTTCTTTAAGGAATTATCGGGATTTTCTATATTTTCCCATGAGTTTGGTTTTTGATTTTTCGGCATAGTATCGTATCTTGGGTTTCTTTATTCTGGGTTTCTGTATCTTGGATTTCTTTATTTGGTTTTCTTGTTATCTTTATTCCGTAATTTGTCAATTATGACTCATTCTTGGAGTGCATTCTTCACTCGTGATAATCATGTCAAGTATGACTATACTTTACGATTTGATTTGGGTAATATGGTGATTTCAGATTGGGATTTTTCTAATTTTCGTGTAAGGTTTGACAACAAAGAAAAGCATAAGTGATAAAAGTGCGAGTTTCAATCGGTATGGTGGATTACTTCTCTCAAGTAAGTCAATTATAGTTAATGTCTTCAATTGAGATGTTTTGGTTACTTGAGCTAATGCAATTGAAATAGTTTTGATTAACGTAAAGGAATGAATAGTAAAGGATGGCATGATGAAATATTTTGTAACTAGAAGAAAGGATTATTTTCGAGGTTATATCGTAATTATTTTCGTAGTGGAAAGAGAAAAATATGATAGTGAGTAGTAAACTAAAAGAGTATATCGAGGATCGACTTACGATGTTGAATTTTGATTGGATCCGATTCATGATATTATCATTCGAGGCTTATACTGAGAAAGAATTGTATGTAGCTCACAAAGTGAAATTTGCCTATTCATTCAGAGAGTAATGACGTGTAATTGTAATTTGATTCAGATGTTATTGGATTATGATTTATTGATGATGAAAATCAGTATGATTATTTCGGAAGAGTGTAGGTCCCTTTGATCGTTGGATTTCTTGGAATTCTAGTCTCCATTAACCAAATTGAGATCTGGTTTTATGTCAAGATGACAAGGGAAACGGAGAAGGCTTGAAAATTTAAGAACAATTGAGAGATGAGTCCGTAAGCTTTCATAATATATGAAAAAATTAAAAGATATATTGGAGGCACCACTGAGTGAAAGTTCTTCAGCACCGAATCTAAAATTTATGCATCTAAGTGAAGACCACTTTTTTCCAGTAAGATTTTTGGGACGAAAATCTCTAAAGGGGGAGAATTGTGACAACCCGAATCAGGGCCTAATCGGAATAGTGGTTTCGTGACCACAAATTCGAGATAGAACTAATTGTTTTATAATTATTTTATAATTATTTTGGGGTTTATGATATGATTTCGTGATTTCGTGAAAATTTCGTGAAGAAATTCAATGCATAAAGTGCTTAATTTGAAGTTAGGGACTAAATTGAATAAGTTGCAAAACTTGCATTCTAGAAGTTTCTAGTATGAAATTGCTTTAAAATATTAATTAGGAGGTCTTAAATAGCAATTTGACCAATTTTAAGTTCATGGAAAAAATTAGGACATGGAAGGAATTTTTGAAAGTTTAGTAGTAAGGGCATTTTGGTCATTTAGGGGTAAAATGAATTAAAATACAAAATTAAAAGCCAATTTTGCTCATCTTCTTCATGGAGGCCGAAATTAGCATGGGGGAGGCCATGGCTAGGGTTTTCAAGCTTTCCAAGCTCAATAGTAAGTGATTCCAAGCCCCGTTTTTAATGTTCTTTACGTTTTTGGAATCCTGGTAGCTCGATTAAGCTTATTCTAGCAATTATTTAAGCTAGGGTTCATATTTGGAAAAATACCCATAGGTGAAATGTGTTTATTTTGATGTTTTATGGTAGAATATGAAGCTTGAAATTGTGTTAAACAACTTTTGCTAAGTGATTTTTCGTAAAAACGAGTAAAACGGCATAATCGATAAAAATATCTATTGTTCATAACTATGTGTTAGAGTGAGAATTTGATGTTGCCATAGAAGGGAAAAATGATCAGTATGTCATAAAACACAAGGAAATAGGATGAAGTTTAATTTTCGAGTCTTGGGGCAAAAGTGCAAATATGCAAAAGTTTAGGGGTCAAAATGCAAATTTGTAAAAATATGATTTTTAGACCCATATGAATAGTGTGATTAATTATTAGGCTAAATGTGATATTATAGATCAAGAAATGGGTGGAATCGATCTCGAACGGGGAAAGGAAAATGTTTTGGACTAAATTACAAAATTTCTATATTTTGCACCGAGGTAAGTTTGTATGTAAATAATACATTAAATTCATTTACATTTTTATATTTCAGCCTATTATATATATTTTAGCCGATTTTGAAGCATAAATTGATTATTGGAAGAATGGAAATAAGTAATAGAGAGAGAAATCCCGGTTGAACATTCGGAAGAATTGAATAATATAGATGGAGTGTAGCTAGGTCACATGTATGATGCCGAGTGCACATCATGTGTACAAGAAAGCTACACGATACTATGTAGTAGCTAGGTCACATGTGTGATACGGGAAGTATCCCATGTAGACAAGAGAGCTACGGGAGAGAGATAAATGTAGCTAGGTCACATGTGTGATACGGGAAGTATCCCATGTAGACAAGAGAGCTACGGGATATACGTAGCTAGGTCGCATGCGTGGTTCCAGGTGAAGGACACCATGTAGACAAGAGAGCTACGAGATAAATTGGCTAGGTCACATGGGTGGTACTAAGTGTTCACCACGTGTACAAGAGAGCCGAATTGTATGAAATATGATGGTGGAGCTGTGTGCTAAAACCCTCAAGTATCGGGAATTGATCCGAATTGTTCAACGGGATGGCTTTATGGTGACAATGTAATTATGGACCTATACTTGTAATGTATGAAATGTAGTGAAAATGAATTGTGATATGTATGTTAAAATGAGGTTAATACAAAGAAAGTGTGAAAGAGTGAATTAGCACTAAAACTGTTGTGGGACAGTAGCAGTGACGTGATTTTGAAAACTCACCAAAAATACTAGGAATTTAACTAGAGGCTGAATGAGATGTGAAATTAAATCTTGATGAGTCTATTTTCACATAAAAGAAACGGAGCAAGTAAAGGAATTCTATATTTTGAGATATTTATAATTGTGTGTGACTTGCTCAGAATGACTATGTGATCCCCTGTTCCAACTTTGAAAAATCATTAAAAATTGTACAAAACAAATCAAGAAATATAGTTTATATGAATAAATTAATTATTGAGTCTAGTTTTAAATGAAACATGTTTCATGATTATTTGAATTGTATACTGGGAGAAATTAAATTCGTAGTGAACAGAGGTCAGATCAGTCGAGCTGTGTAACAGGGGAAATTTTAACTAATAAACTGTACTAATTGGCTTGACCAAAAATTCTAGAAAAAAATTAGTGAATATATATATGAGTCTATTTTCAAGAAAAATTTACGGAATTGGATTTTGAGTTTCGTAACTCGAGTTATGATTTATTTAGTGAACATGACGCAGGAGAGACAGCTTGACCAAAGTGGAATAAATAGTGAAATTAAAAGTAGATACACTTGAGTTATTATGTAATCATACTAAATTCTTTATTCATTATTTATGTACTTGATTACTAAGCGTAAAGCTTACTTCCTTCTTTTCAATTATTTTTAGTTTGTCAGGTCAGCTCAGGGGTTGGAGATCGTCGAAGGCAGCATCACACTATCAAGCCATTACCCTTGGAGTATTGGCTAGTATATGTTAAATGTTTTCATGTGAGTGGCATGTATAAGAAGTTTATTTCATGTCATGTATTATTATTATGATTTGGTTTACGTATTGGCCTACATTGAGCTTTTGTACATGGCCGTGAGATGTGGTCTTTATTTATTGTGGTTTGCAAGTTTTAATTTTGGGCAGAACTTTGTGACCCGATTTTATATGTTTGTGAATGTTTAAGTCCGGTAACGCCTCGAACCTTGTTCCGGAGTCGGATACGGGTGAAGGGTGTTACAGAGAGGGAGAGGAAAAGGAAATAATCAACAAAAAAACACCAAGAGCTAAAAGTCGAAAGAATTTGAAAAAAGGGAATGAGAGCATTCGGCCAAAAACAAAAGAGAACAAGGGAAAGCACGATTGCTAAAGGAGTAAAGGAAGAAGAGAAATCGGTCAAAAAGGGCCACTGTATAGAAGATCAAAACCGAAATAGACCTAAAATGAAAGGTATCGAGTGGTCAATAGCAATATTCGGCTACCAAAACAAAGAGTGAAAAGAGCCCGAAAGTAATTACTAGAAATCAAAAATGATGAGAGAAAGCAACCAAAGCTGAATTCTGAGAAGTAGGAGTTTTAATTCGGCACACACTCTTCCATTACCTTCAAATTCTCCTAATTTTTCTCCCCAAATCACTCCTAAGATCACTAAACCAAATCCCTACTTATCCACTTCCCTTAACAACTGAAATTTCCACCAACAACCTCTTAAAATTCGGCCACAACTCCCTACACTCCTCAAACTCAAGTTTTGGTTAAACTAGAACTCTCCCATGGCCAACAGTAAAAATAAATTCCCTATTTGCGCTAGAACTTGAACTCTAGACCTTCTACTCATTAACACTCCTTTTAACCATCAGACCAGCAAGCCCGTTTTGTCATATTTTACCCATATTTATTTATAAGCCTATTGACTAGGGATAGGGGTTAATCCATTAAAAACAAAAATTTTGCCCAAGCTAAGGCTTGAGCCCAAGACTTCTCAAACACTTTCCAGGACACTTAACCATTGAAGCAGACATGTATTAGTGTCACTTTCTTGCACAACTAAACATTTATGTGCAGCCTCCTGACTGTTCCCATGCTCAAAACCTAATACTTCTAGTCCCAAAATTTGGTGCGTTACAATTCACCCCTCCTTAAAATAATTTTGTCCCCGAAATTTCCAACTATCAGAATAGTTACATACACAGACTACACCACTACGCTCCCGCTGTGCACTCTAATTCCAAAACATTACCACATTTAACCTAAGTTTTTTCAGTACAGTCTATAGATAGACTCGGATAGTACGTCAATCTAATACTTGGCCACATTAGGGGCAACATCTGTGACCCTTTCCAAAATCCTTAGCATAGCCTGGGACAATGTATCATCCCCAGCCACAGTAGCGGGCAACGCTGGTGTCCCACTCGCATCCAGATTAGGTATATTACCAGATGACGAGGACCCAGCTCGAGCCCTTTTACAACCTCTACCACGGCCTCTTGAACCCCATCCGCGAATACCTCTTGTGCTCATTGTCTAATCGCATTTACAATCGCACGTACTTCTGTATTTGATTTTTAAATTATAAGTAATCTTATTTTGGGTAATTTTTATTGTAATAAGGCCTCTTTGGGTTTTATTTTTAATTTGGGTTTTTAATTTGCTTTGGTTATAACTGCTAGTATTAGGAACTCAAGTTTTAAAAAGAAACAACGTTTTTACAAAGTAAACGCAAGAACACAATTATTTTAGAAAGCTTCTGCTACAAAACGATATCTTGACATTCAAAAAGTCTTTAAAGTAAATACGTTTTGATTGGGATGCAAGTAAAATGAACGACACGTTTTAAAATCATCATTAAGATCACACAACGAAGATAAATATGGAAAGGGTTTTTCAACGATATCACGCTTTGCGAAAAACACTTCAATGTGACATTTCTAGATTCGGCCATAACGTCCAAGCTAGGTTTGGGGTGTTATATTTAATGGTATCAGAGTCGAGCTACAAAACTCAGCTATGGATTTGGGTTTCTTTTAAAAACATAAAATTTCTAAAAGAATTGTTTCAAATGATTTGGAGTATTTTAGAATGTTTTACTAAATGTGTGGTACACCGAGTCTCGGTGCTGATCCTGTAAGTTCTCTCTGAAAACTATTTTTTGATTTTGACTGAAACTGCAATAGGTAGGATTACTGAGACTACTGTAGGTAGTATACCGTACTGCAAACTCTTTAGTAGTGCATACTGAAACTGTAGTAAACTAGTAGACACTGATAGACAATACGTTGTACGGAAATAAAACTCTATACTTTTGATATTGTCTCCATAAAATATTTATTAATAAACAACTCGAACTGTAAACTGATTTGCATAAAACTGTTAATACAGATAAACACGATTAGACAATGAGCACAAGAGGTATTCGCGGACGGGGTTCAAGAGGCCGTGGTAGAGGCCGTATAAGGGCTCGAGCTGGGTCCTCGTCATCGGCAATATATCTAATCTGGATGCGAGTAAGACGCCAGTGTCACCCGCTACTGTGGCTGGGGACGATACATTATCCCAGGCTATGCTAAGGATTTTGGAGAGGGTCACAGATGTCGCCCCTAATGTGGCCAAGTATTGGATTCCAGTCTATCTATAGACTGTAATAAAAACACTTAGGTTAAATGTGGTAGTGCTTTGGAATTAGAGTGTGTAGCGGGAGCATAGTGCTGTAGTCTGTGTATGCGACTGTTTTGATAGTTGGAAATTTCAGGGACGAAATTTCTTTAAGGAGGGGTGAATTGTAATGCCCTGAATTTTGGGCCTAGAAGTATTAGGTCCTGAGCATGGGAACAGTTTAGAAGCTGCATATAAATGTTTAGTACAAATTCATGTCTACTTCAGTGGTTAAGTGTCCTAGGAGTTGTTTGAGAAGTTTTGGGTTCAAGCCTTATTTTGGGAAAAATTTTTGTTTTTAATGGAATAACCCCTATCCCTAGTCAGCAGGCTTATAAACAAATATGGGTAAAATATGACAGAATGGGCTTGCTGGTCTGGTGGTTAAAAGGAGTGTTAATGAGTAGGAGGTCTGGAGTTCGAGTTCTAGTGCAAGCAGGGAATTTATTTTTACTGTTGATAATGGGAGAGTTCTAGTTTAACCGAAACCTGAGTGTTTGAGGAGTGTGGGGAGTTGTGGCCGAATTTTAAGAGGTTGTTGGTGGAAATTTAGGTTGTTAAGGGATGTGGATAAGTAGGATTTGCTTGAGTGATCTTAGGAGTGATTTAGAGAGAAAAATTAGGAGAATTTGAAGGTAGTGGAAGAGTGTGTGCCGAATTAGAACTCCTGCTTCTCAGAACTCAGCTTTGGTTGCTTTCTCTCCTCATTTTTGATTTCTAGCAATTATTTTCGGGTTCTTTTCACTCTCTCTTTTGGTAGCCGAATTATTGCTATTTACTACTCGGGTACCTTTCATTTTTGGTCTATTTCAGTTTTGCTCTTCTATAAAGTGCCCCTTTTTGACCAATTTCTCTTCATCCTTTACTCCTTTAGCAATCGTGCTTTCCCTTGTTCTCTTTTTTTTTTGGCCGAATGCTCCCCTTCCCTTTTCTCAAATTCTTTTGGCTTTTAGCTCTTAGTTTTTTTGTGATTCTTTCCTTTTCCTCTCCCTCTCTCTCAACCGGTTTCTTTGTGTCTGATTGTTTCTTCTTCTCTTGCTTTCTCAATTGGTTGTGCTTGGCCGAATACTATCTTTTCTTTTACCCTCACTGTACCGATCTCTTCCCTATTGCTTTCAGTTGATTTTGGGGGTAAATACAAGTGCTCGATTTTGCATTTGGGTAAGGCTAAATTTTGGTTTGGTTCAAACTGTTCTTTCGAATAGTCGTTAACAGGAGGTTGGCTATATTTCAGGTTGTAGCCGAAGGCGTAGGTGATCGTTTTCTTTCAACTGATAAGGTGGAAAGGGCTTTGGTTGTTCAATCAAGGTAATGGGTTATCGATTGGATGATTTTACACTGGTTGATTACGTGTTTACCTATTTTCGGTTGATGCATAGGGACTTATCAAAGGAGAGGGAAAAGATCCTTAGTTGGCGTTAGGGTGGACGAAACTCCCCTCGTGGCTTGATCGAACGTATGTTGTTGTGAGGTTAACGATTGGGGTAGTTGTGTGTATTCAATTGAGTAAGGGACTAAGTGAGTAATTGAGGATTGTTGTTTAAGTGTAGTGTTCAAAGGTGCGGGCAATCTCTTCCCTCGGCAAATAGAAGCAAGGTGTGCAAAAACAGTACCCTAATCGTAAATCGGCAAAAGCCGAAATAAGTGACTGTCGACGCTACACGGGCGTGCGCTCGATCGTGTGGTAGTCCGTATTCCTAAACATAGGCATATGATCATTGAGTCCAGCCATGAGCGATTTCATGGGTTAAGGTCATATCGGGCCATATTGGGCTGAAAAGGGCCTGTGGGCCCCATGGGCATGTGGGCCCCACACGGGTAAACCACACAGACGTGTGGAAAATATTGGGCCAGGCTATGTAATCCACACGGCCAAGGCCATTTTTGGGCTATGTGGGCCACACAGACGTGTGGGCCCACATGGGTTCGTAGTATAGGCCTTGGGCCCATTTTCACTATTTGACTGTTAAGCTTGCAAGGGTCACTTGAGATGACTGCGGACCTATTATTGGGTCGGTATGTTTACCTAGACCCCTATATATGATAAAATGACTATTTTGCCCTTATATGGTAGGATGACTACTTTGCCCCTATGTGATGTATATATATATTTGTACATGTATGACCGTATTTTTAGCATGCTATTTAAACTGTAATGGATACATGTATGATTATATGATATGACACGATATGATTGTATGATGCATTGCATGGGGATGTGTTTATACTGATCGGAAGAAGTGTACTGAAAGGCTTCAAGCCTAAATTACTGGCAAACTAGCTGCATATTACTGTATAGTGCCGCAACCGGTGCTAAATTTGGAGTGTAGGGATGGGTGGGTTGATTATATCCCTACATAGAGTGTAAGGTTGGACAGAGTTGGAGTGTAGAGATTGGATGGGTAGGACTTATATATTGTTTAAACTGTTACTGCACTGCTTATTGTTACTGTAATGGGCCAAGGCCCAAACACATGGTTGTTTCCATATTGAGATGGGCTAAAGCTCAAAATGATATTGTCACTATTACTAAAAAGGGCTTAGGCCTAGACTATGCTTGTTTTCTGACTGTTTGCTTATATGGGATTACATACTGAGTTTTCATAACTCACCCATCTGTTTATCTGTACAGGTAATCCCTAGCCTTAGATGGGTCGGTGCTGTTAGGGACTCAAAGGTGGCCACACAACTGCACGTACTTCTGTATTTGATTTTTAAATTGTAAGTAATTTTATTTTGGGTAATTTTTGTTGTAATAAGGCCTCTTTGGGTTTTATTTTTAATTTACTTTGGTTATTACTGCTAGTATTAGGAACTCGAGTTTTAAAAAGAAATAGTGTTTTTACAAAGTAAACGTAAGAACACAATTGTTTTAGAAAGCTTCCGCTATAAAACGATATCTTGACATTCAAAAAGTCTTTACAGTAAATATCTTTTGATTGGGACGCAAGTAAAATGAATGACACGTTTTAAAATCATTATTAAGATTACACAACGAAGATAAATATGGAAAGGGTTTTTCAACGATATCACACTTTGCGAAAAATAGTTCAATGGGGCATTGCTAGATTCGGCCATAACGTCCAGGCCAGGTGATTGTGATTTTCCGTGATAAGTTTTATAAATTTATAATGAATAGTTCTTAAAACTAACTATTATCACGACATAGGCAAGTGTACCTATCGAACAGTAGTATAGCTTTAGCAAGACCGGTTGTCGAACCCAAAGGACTAGGAGTACTAGTAATAACTATCTTTTTATTATCTAGCCGAAGAAAAGAGGTTTGTTTTAACTAACTAATTAAACTAAGAACTTGTAGAAAATAGAATTGGGAAATTACTTTTGGGGAAAATGATTGATTGAGACAATACCTAAGGAAAAATCCACCTAGACTTGTACTTGTTATTCTGGCTCCAAACCGGACGATTTATTCATTTAACTTGTTCCGTAGAAATCCCTAAGTTATGTTATTATCCCTATTCAAGACTAATAACGTCTAATACCTAGGTTGAATAACCGAGACTTTTCTCTAATTAACACCCTAGGGTTGCATTAACTCGATCTATGGATTCCCTTATTAGGTTTCACCCTATCTGGCAAAATCTTGTCACCCTATCTCTAGGCGCGCAATCAACTCCGCTTAATTATGACGAAGTTACTCTTAGTCAGGGTCTATTCCTCCTCCAACTAAGAGTAGTAACTCGAAGTGATATTCTGAAATACCAAAACAAGAATTAAGAACACATAATCAAGAACAAGTCAAATATTTATCATACGATTCAGAAATAATAACAAGATTTCGTCATAGGTTTCATCCCCCTTAGGTATTTAGGGGTTTAGTTCATAACTACACAAGAAAACATCTCAAAATAATAATAAATACAAAACATAAAGAAAACCTAAAACTCCTGAAGGGAAATTTTGGAGAGATTTTCAGTCTTGCTAGTGGATTCGGCTTCTGAGATGGATCAATCGGCTTCCTTGGAGTAATTCCTTACTCCCTATTCTTTGTCCCTCTTTTCTTCCTCTTCCGGGGTGTATTTATAGGCTTTGGAATGCCTTAGAGCCCTCAAAAGTGGCCTTTTTCGAATTAGACTCAACTTTGGTTCTACAGGGACACGCCCATGTGACATGCCCGTGTGCGATAAATTTAGGCCGTGTTCGAGCCTGTTAGATTGGAACGGGCGTGTGTTCTATCCGTGTGAGTCGTGCTTCAATTCTTCCAAATTGACACGGCCGTGTGAGCTACCCGTGTGAAGAGGTCTAGGCCGTGTTGATTCTATACCTTGGCCCATTTTCTCCGTTTTTGGCCCGTTTCTTGTTCCTTTTCCTCTCCTATGCTTACCTAAGGATAAAACATGAAATTAAGGCATTAGGAGCATCGAATTCACTACTTCTAACGAAAAATCATTTATAAAATGCGTTAAGCATGGGGTATAAATATGTATAAATTATGGTTTGTCAAATACCCCCACACTTAAGCGTTTGCTTGTCCTCAAGCAACATTCTCAAATCATAATTAAAAATTCCTTTTTCTCAACTTATAATTCCTATCAATAATATTTCAAACCATCTCATAAGTAATCATACATTGAGATTTCAACTAAAAGAACATTAAGGTTTCAAACATTCCAAATTGAGTATTTAATCATGAAAACTTTGGCGTCTCCCTTCATCTAAGTAGTTATCATTGATTCGGAATCTCACAGAGTTTACCACCCTCACTAAAGATTCACTCAAATCACCCAAAGTGTTTAAGGATAATGAAATTAGCACTCATTAGTCAATATGAAAAGTTATTACCATAGGCTTGAATGAAAATCAAATCTCCACCACTATAAATCGAGATGATACATCAATCAAAAGGTCTTTAAAGGTTGTAACAAGGCTTGGTTAGGGAGTGTGGTCACAAACTGAAAGAAAGAGGTTAGAATCAAGATTGATCTGAAAAATTACTTAACTAGAAAAATATTTAATCATCACTTGCGTACAACAAAGCTTCTTCTCTGACTAATAGAATTTGAATACTAAAGTTTACAAACAAAAGATTACTACTAATATGTATACATTTTTTTTAAGAACAAGTCAAATAGCATAGACTAACTATTAAGAACAAGACATAGCTAAGCAATTTATTCAACTCAAATCTCAAAAAAAATAGGGATCAAGTTAATTTAGGGGATTTCAACAATAATGGGTTAAGGGTTAATATTGAGGGTCATACAAGGAACGGCTTGTTAGGTTCAAAGGGGTTTACTAGGGGTTAATCATGGAGGTAGGCTTTTTATGGCATGAGTAGGTTAATCCTAAGTGCCTCTATCATCTTGATATATCAAATCAAATGGTATGGTCTTAACATGCATAATCAGGCAAGTTCTAGAATAATAATTCAATATTGACACACTCAAAGCAATAATGGAAGTGCACGTGAAAGAATTAATAGATGCTCAAAAGGCTCAAAAATCTCACAAAAATTATGGCTTTTTGATGTTTAAACCTGTAGGATTCAATTCAAGATAATACCTAGACTTGGGGAAATAACCTAAAATTTTAAATTCTTAAAAATCAACTTATCATGCTTGATTCTCTAACGTCTTAAAGTTTAACAATCAATGCATAATTGCCTATGTTTTAATTCAAGATATATCAATCAAAATTATCAGTCAATCAAAATTCATCTTGAACATGATATCAGAGATTTACAAGAGAACAAAGCAATATTCAGGGGTTTTTCGGATAATGGAATGATTAGCCCCCCACACTTAAGATGTACATTGCCCTCAATGTACGAAGATAGCTAAATGGAAAAATATAAAATCATAAGATAGGGAGAGAATTGAAGCTTCCTGAGTGTAGGAATGAATGAATTCCCTAGTTTGGCAAAAGCGAGAATTGACAATAGAACTGGAGGTAAGGCTTGATTCAGACGACAAAATAACCTGATAATAATCATAAAGGTAAGCTGCATGAATCAATTAAAAAGAAACTAAGAATAACAATATAAATAAGGGAAATAGTATAATTTTGTAGGTGGCACGGTCGCCTCACACGCCTGTGTGGGTCGTGTCTAGCCCATGTTTGTCGCGAGTTGAAAATTCGTCGCACGGCCTTAAGACACACTCATGTTTCTTGGCCGTGTGTAACACACGATCGTGTGCGATGTGGCCTGCTTTGCCCTTTCCTGTGTTGTTTTGGCAGGGTCAAACAAGGGTGATAGGCACGAGCATGTCGCACACCCGTGTTTTGGAAAAATTTGTACTCTGTTTTCACACAGCCGTATCGCATGGCCGTGTCCATTCTCATGTCACAAGCACGGCCTAAAGCACGCCCGTGTGGATGGCCGTGTGAGTTTTGTGGACCTGTGTTCAAAGATTCAGTTAGTGGTCTAAATATGAAAAATTTTGAAATTTAAATAAAATTTAAATGAATGAAAACTGTTAGTACTCGGGTTGCCTCTTGAGAAGCGCTTGTTTATAGTCTCAGCTCGACTTTCCCTTGCTGATGTATTCAGGGAGGTTCGTGGAGTCGTAGCTCCTCTCCATCGTCCTAAAATTCTCGCCATTATAAAGTTTGAGACGATGATCGTTTACCTTGAAAGTTTATTGTGATGGATGACTTACCTCTACTGTGCCATATGGAAAAACAAATTGAACTACGAAAGGTCCTGACCATCGTGATTTAAGTTTTCCAGGGAACAATTTGAGTCTTGAATTATAGAGCAAGACAAAATCTCTAACTTCAAAATTGCTTCTGCTGCTTCAAGCGAGCATCATGGCGTCGTTTTGTTGCTTCCTTGTATAGTCGTGAATTTTTGTATGCATTGGCTCACCACTCATCTAACTTGCTCAAGGAACTTATCGAATTGTGTATCCATATGTTCTTTTTTAAAATTCGCTGGGTATAGAACTAGTGGTTTATATTCCTTCGGCACTGGTTCATCACTATTTTTGGGTTTTTCCTCCTCCCTTTCGCTTGTCACGGCTTCTTGTGTTAGCTTCTTTTCAGATTCAGCTAATACTTTCCCACTCCTTAGTGTAACTGCTTTCACATGCTCTTTTGGTTTGCTGTTACTATGTAAACCACCTTATGGTTGTTCGGAGATCAGTTTGGACAGCTAACCTATCTGGGTTTCGAGCCCCTGGATCGATGCTTGTTGATTTTTAAGGGTTGTCTCGATATTCTAGAAACGAGTTTCTGACACCGAGATGAATTTGGATAGCATCTCTTCAAGGTTTGATTTCTTTTCCTGTTGTAAAGGTGGCTGTTGAATACCCTGAGGATTTTGTGGCCTTTGATTTCCTTGACCACCCCAAGAGAAATTTGGGTGGTTCTTCCAACCTGCATTATAAGTATTACTATATGGGTTATTTTCAAATCTAAAGTTATTGTTACCCATATAGTGACTTGTTCCTCTTTGGTTGTAGGAGTGAACGGTTGATATTCTGTATGCACCCTCCACTTGAATCACACCTCATCACTGGATGTACCTGCGTAGAATCAAGTAAACCATCAATTTTTTTTTATTTAGAAGTTCTACCTAATTTGTCAACATAGTAACCGAGTTGATGTTATAAATGCCTACTGTTTTAGTTGGCTTAGTCCTCATGACTTGCCACTAATAGTTATTCAGTGACATCTCCTCAATAAATTCATAAGCCTCTTCAGGTGTTTTATTGCTGATGGTTCCACCAGCTGCTGCATCAATTATCTGTCTTGTCGAGGGATTCACACCATTGTAAAATGTTTGAACTTACAGCCATAGAGGTAACCCATGGTGTGGGCACCTTCGCAGAAAGTCCTTATATCTCTCCCATGCATTGTAAAGTGTTACTAAGTCCATCTGCATAAAAGAAAAGATGTCATTACGCAACTTAGCCATTTTAGCCGAGGAAAAATACTTCAATAAAAATTTTTCGGTCATTTGTTCCCAAGTGGTAATGGACCCTCGTGGTAACGAGTTCAACCACTATTTAGCTTTGTTCCTTAGTGAAAAAGGAAATAACCGAAGATGAATGACATCATTAGAAATACCATTAATTTTAAAAGCGTCGCACAGTTCTAGGAAATTCGCCATGTGAGTGTTGGGGTTCTCATCCTGCAAACCATCAAACTGAACAAACTGCTATATCATTTGAATAGTGTTAGTTTTCAGTTCAAAATTATTTGCAGCAATAGCACGCCTAACTATACTTGACTCAGTTCCTGTAAAATTAGGTTTAGCATAATCATTCATAGTACGAAGAGCAAGATTCTAATTTGCTAATTCAGCGGGTATGGTTGGAGGTGGCTGATTATCTTGATTTTCAGCCATCTCCTCAGTTGTAGTTGAGATATCATCCTCTTGCTCTTCCTCTGTGTATCTTAAGCTGCGCCTGATTTCTCGTCGGTTTTTACAAGCTGTACGGTCAATTTCTTCCTCAAAAAGCAATGGTCCTATCGGGTTTCTTCTAGTCATAAACTATAAAAACCTGCCAAGAGAAAAAAAATAGAAAATTATAAAATTAGCACAAAATAAAAGTTAAATTGCATGAAAAATAAATGGCTAAAGTAATAAAAATTGAGTGTTCCTAATATCTTAATCCCCGGTAACGGCGCCAAAAACTTGATCGTGATTTTCTGTGATATGTTTTATAAATTTATAATGAATCGTTCTTGAAACTAACTATTATCATGACGTAGGCAAGTGTACCTATCGAATAGTAGTATAGCTTCAGCAAAACTGGATTGTCGAACCCAAAGGACTAGGAGTACTAGTAATAACTGTCTTTTTATTATCTAGCCGAAGAAAAGAGGTCTGTTTTAACTAACTAATTAAACTAAGAACTTGCAGAAAATAGAATTGGGAAAATACTTTTGGGGAAAAAGATTGATTGAGACAAAACCTAAGGAAAAATCTAGCTAGACTTGTACTTGTTATTCTGGCTCCGAACCGGACGATTTATTCATTTAACTTGTTCCGTAGAAATCCTTAAGTTATGTTATTATCCCTATTCAAGATAATAACGTATAATCCCTAGGTTGAATAACCGAGACTTTTCTCTAATTAACACCCTATGGTTGCATTAACTCGATCTATGGATTCCCTTTTTAGGTTTCACCCTAATTCGACAAAATCTTGTCACCCTATCTCTAGGCACGCAATCAACTCCGCTTAATTATGACAAAGTTACTCTTAGTCAGGGTCTATTCCTCTTCCAACTAAGAATAGTAACTCGAAGTGATATCCTGAAATACCAAAACAAGAATTAAGAACACATAATAAGAACAAGTCAAATATTTATCATACGATTCATAAATAATAACAAAATTTCGTCATAGGTTTCATCCGCCTTAAGTATTTAGGGGTTTAGTTCATAACCAAAGAAGAAAACATCTCAGAATAATAATAAATCAAAACATAAAGAAAACTCAAAACTCCTAAAGGGAAATTTAGGAGAGATCTTCAGTCTTGCTAGTGGATCCGGCTTCTAAGATGGATCAATCGGCTTCCTTGGAGTAATTCCTTACTCCCTATTCTCTGTCCCCCTTTTCTTCCTCTTCTGGGGTGTATTTATAGGCTTTGGAATGCCTTAGAACCCTCAAAAGTGGCCTTTTCTGAATTAGACTCAACTTTGGTTCGGTAGGGACACGCCCGTGTGACTTGCCCGTGTGCGGTAACTTTAGGTCGTGTTTGAGCCTGTTAGATTGGCACGGGCGTGTGTTCTATCTGTTTGAGTCGTGCTTCACTTTTACTAAATTGACACGACCGTGTAAGCTGAGCGTGTGAAGAGGTCTAGGCCGTGTTGATTCCATACCTTGGCCCATTTTCTCCGTTTTTGGCGTATTTCTTGTTACTTTTGCTCTCCTATGCTTACCTAAGGATAAACCATGAAATTAAGGCATTAGGAGCATCGAATTCACTACTTCTAAGGAAAAATCATTCATAAAATGTGTTAAGCACGGGGTATAAATATGTATAAATTATGGTTTATCACCAGGTTTGGGGTGTTACACGGGTTGGAGATCGCCAGAGATGCCATCACACTATCAAACTATCATTTGTGTAACACCCTAAACCTGGCCCGGACGTTACGACCGAATTCAGCGTGCCATATGGAAATGCTACTATTTATTTTATCAAAAATCTCTTTATTAGGGTTTTAAAGAATGTTAGTGTTTTAAGTTTAAGTGAATGGAAGCTGTGCACCAGGTAGGAAGCCAAAAGGAGGAGGTGAGTCTGTTGGACTACTTAAGTACCAAGCTCTTTCTGGATCCAATCCTAGACATGCACACGTCTATTGCCACACTTAAAGCATGTTATGTGCCCACGAAAAGTAAATCATGTTTAAGTCAGGTTTAGTTATTTATTTTCTTTGAAAACATTTATATTGCAGAAGTCTTACACGTCACCGAGACATTTTGAAAACATATAGTCTTTTTAAAACGCGCCCTAGTGCTAACCAGTTCAATAATCCATAAATGAAATAATTTAATGAGCGGCCTTATTACAACCTTCAAACAAAATGAAAATAATTAAAAGTAAAGGAAGTGTGATCTAATTTAAAAACAGAATTTGTTCTTCATGGCCACTCTGAATCCTGCCTTGACTCCAAGTCCACCATTTAGGGGCTCACTGCAAGGATGGAAAGAAAAGGGGTGAGTTTGGGAAACTCGGTGTATCTGAGAAACCCATCCAAAGCCCAAATCAACTTGAGCCCATTGGGCCCAAGCCCTACTCAGATAACAGTACACAGTGGACCGAAGCCCTTTTCAGATCACAGTAACAAGGCCTTAGCCCTTTTTCAGAACAATGGGGCCCATAGGCCCAATTGATGAATCGTGTAATGATAATAACAATGAATGCAATCCCGTTTGGGGAGACTACTCAACCCACCAACCGCTACACTCCCCGTACCACCCTACACTCCATGTGGGGAATATCTCAACCCACCCAACCCTACACTCCACAGTTGCAGACTGCTACTCGATTATCGAAGGTGAGGCAAAGCCTCCGAAGACGTGGATGAACCACTTTAAACACTTCCTCCATCAATATGCCAATCCCATGCAATGGACATTAATGAAAGCATATCATGCGAGAATACGAGATTTATCAATCATGCATATTAGTCAATATAAACCCTAGGGGTATATCGGTAATTTTTGCCCTTTAGGGGTACATTCGTAAACTTACTCATCTACACAAAGTTATTTGTTAACTTTTTTAAGATTAAAAGCAATTCGAGTCTACCAACTAACTAACAGCCGATTTGCCCATCTCTTACCCATATTGGTCCGTAAGCCCATTGGGCCCAGTTTTGGCCCATCGAGGCCCACTTACCGATGTTCACGTATTTTCGCACACAACCAACTTACCACTTTGCAATGCCGAATCTAACCATTAGTCTATGACTTGAGAGCTTTCGCATACTCACAAGCCCATGAAATACCGGATTTCGGCTTTTCGACTTTTGCCGACTTGAACAGAGAAAGGGTGTTCGGTACACACACTTTTCTGACGGACCATCGCTACAGATCCCTTTATTTGTCCTACAATCTTTTAGCACAGTTTTTATTTACAACCCTCAATCACTAAACCCCAAAAATTGCTTAACCAAAATCAAGCCATGTCCCTAGAAAGCCTTTAAATCTTACCTTCCTGCCAAAACCGATGGCTTGCTCCGAACCTGACTACTCCAGTGATTTACGCCTCCGATCCAACGATTAAGAAGACTCTAATCACCGAAAGAAAACATTAATAACAAACCCTTAGAGCCTTATGCCCAAATCGACAGCCTCCCTATTTTTAGGGATTTGGCTTTTCCTAACATCGTAAAATAAAACCAAATCTGAGATGATAAGCACTTACCCCCTTACTCCCTTTTTGATTTCCACGCAATCTTATGCAGATTTGTCTTCTAACCAATGTAGTGAGTTTGAATCCAATAGTCTTGAAGTTTCAGCTATAAGCCCCTACACCAATGATACTTTCGGCTTTTGGGTGGAGAAGAAAATAACGATGTGTGGCTATGACCTTGAAGTAGGATTACCGTTAGGTATTTAGAATTAAAAAAAAGATGATCGTAGTTTAAATAGAACAAAAGAACATAGAAGAAACGACTTTGAAGAATTCGGCACAAGCGGTGATCACGGGATTAGGCTTTTTGTAATTTCGGCAAAGGTGTTGATGATTACTGGTTTGTGAACACTTTGGAGAAGAAAGTAGAGAAAAATAATAGAAAAGATGAAGGTTTCGGCTAGGGAGGCGAAAAGGAAGAAAAAGAAAATCCTTTGTGGTAACTGAGCAAAAGAAACGTCACCACACAAGCCCTAGGTGCCGAAATATCAACCTAAACCTTCTGCCGAATTTTCCCTCTCTAATTCCCTACATTCGGCCAAATCTAGACTCTCACCCAATCCCTTAAATCTCTCCCCTTATCACTCCTTAATTCAAGCATTTGGGTGATCGGACACTCCTTTGGCGAATCCCACTTGGACTCCAACACTTACCCTTTCTGCACCTAAAACTAATTGCACCTATTTGCCAGCATGGGGGATCGATCCCATGCCTTCCCCCAATGCTCCACATGCCACATTTTTAGGAGCTTAGTGGCGTCACCCTTGCCACTTTACTACTGCTCTTTTTGTGATGCAAATTACCCATCACTCTATATAAGGGCCACCTAGCTGTAAACCCTAACTTTTAAATCCAAAACTTCAAAAATCCCACCGGGTTTTGGCCAACACATGGGCCTTCCATAAGCCCATTTTCATACTTAGAATATTAATTTCACATCCAAATACACAGATTTTAAAACTTTAACCAAAATATCGAAAACCACAAATAAATCTGAAAATCAGGATGTTACAACTCTACCCTCCTTAAAGAAATTTCGACCTCGAAATTTTACCTTATTAAAACAGTTGAAGGTACTGTTGACGCATTGCCTCCTCGGTCTCCCAAGTAGCTTCTTCTTTGCCATGGTTCCTCCAAAGTACCTTCACTAACGGAACTGACTTTCTTCTCAACACCTTGACGTCACGATCAAGTATTTGCACAGGTTCCTCTTTGAAAGTCAAATCGGTCGCACCTCGATTTACGCGAATCGGTATGACATGAGTTGGGTCAGATCGATACCGCCTCAGCATGGACACATGAAAAACATCATGGATACGATGCAGCTTCGGTGGTAGCTCTAGCTGATAAGCCACTAGTCCAATTCGTTTAACCACTCGGTAAGGCCCAATAAACCGTGGGCTTAACTTACCCTTCCTACCAAATCTCAGTATCTTCTTCCAAGGTGAAACTTTCAAAAACACCATGTCCCTAACAGTGAACTCAATCTCCTTGCGCTTCAGATCCGCATACAACTTCTGTCTATCGGATGCCTCCTTTAATCGATCCCTTATCAGTCTAACCTTGCCTTCATTGTTTGCCACCAATTTCGGTCCAAGCACTTGTCGTTCACCCAACTCGTCCAACACGCCGGCGTCACGACATCTTCGCCATATAAAGCGCTTCATATGGAGCCATCGAATACTTGCTTGATAATGTTATTGTATCACGCAAACTCCGCCAATGGCAAGTAGTCCTCCCAACTACCACGAAAATCGATGATACAACCTCTCAACATATCTCTCTAGAACTTGAATAACCTTTCTCGATTGTCCATCATGTCTGTGGGAAAAAAAGTGATGCTAAAATCCAATCGTGTCCCCAATGCTTCTTGCAACGTCTGCCAAAATCGAGTTGTAAACCTAGGGTCTCGATCAAAAATTATCGACACTGGTACCCCATGCAGTCGCACTATCTCGCCACATATAGCTTCGCCAACTTTTTTGCAAAGTGAGTAATCGGTATTTAACAGATATGAAGTGAGCGATTTTGTTAACCTATCCACAACCACCCACACCGAATCTTTCTTGGTGGGTGTCAAAGGTAACCCACTCACAAAATCCATTGTTACTCTTTCCCACTTCCATAGGGAGAATCTTTACAGGTTGCAGTAACCTGAGAAAGGCAATTGGTGCTCGGCCTTAACTTTCACATCCACGTCAGACATTTCCCAACAAATTCAGTCACCTCTCGTTTTAATCCAGGCCACCAGTACACCTCCATGCGCCTCTTTCAGGATTGACTGTCTCAATTCAGAGTCCTTCGGAACACAAACCCTTCCACGAAAGCACAGAACTCCCTCGGTGATTCATCCAAAATCCTCACTCTCACCATTCCTAACTTCTTTGGAATCGAAGAGCTAATGAATCGATCCTTCAAGCTTTTTTCCCTAACCTGCTCAGTCCAAGAAGGCCTTATTTGCAGTTCCGCCAACAAGCTTCCATCGTCATACAGGCCTAAACGTGCGAATAAGGCTCTTAAATCAGTAACAACCCTTCGACTCAACGCATCTGCCACCACATTAGCCTTTCTGGGTGGTACTCAATCGAACAATCGTAATCCTTAAGCAACTCCACCCCATCTACGCCGCCTAAGGTTCAACTCCTTACGAGTCAACAAATACTTTAGGCTCTTATGATCTGTATATATGATACACCTTTCCCCATATAAGTAATGTCTCCAAATCTTTAACGCAAAAATTAAATCATGTGTAGGGTAATTCACCTCATGAGTCTTAAGCTGTCGCGACGCATAAGCGACCACCTTACCCTCTTGCATCGAGACTTTAACCTAACCCCACATGCGCGGCGCATCGTATACAGTAAAGTCCTTTCCGGACATCTTTGGTTGAATCAATATCGGCGCTTGATCAATACCTTTTTCAACTGGTCAAAAGCTTTTTGCTGTTTCTCGGTCCAAACAAATGGTACTCCTTTCCTTATGAGTTTGGTCAAAGGTTCTGCCAACACCGAGAAACCCTCCACAAACCTTCGGTAGTGACCTGCTAACCCAAGAAAACTTCGAATTTCCGATACCGACCTAGGTGGCTTCCATTCCAACACCGCTTCAATCTTACGAGGGTCCACCTTAATCCCCTCGGCAGAGACCACATGCCCTAAGAAAGTTACCTCTCTCAACCAGAATTCACACTTGCTGAATTTTGCATAGAGTTCTTTCTCCCTCAACACTTGCAACACAATACGGAGATGCTCATCATGTTTCGTCTCCGTTTCAGAGTATACCAGGATATCATCGATAAATACAACCACGAACCGATCCAAGTAAGGTTGGAATACTCGATTCATTAGATCCATGAAAGCTGCAGGTGCATTCGTCAGTCCAAACGGCATGACCAAGAACTCATAATGTCCATATCGAGTTCGAAATGTTGTCTTATGAATATCCCCTTCTTTTACCCTTAGTTGATGGTATCCAGAACGAAGATTGATTTTTGAGAATACTGAAGCCCCTCTAAGCTGATCGAACAGATCATCAATCCTTGGTAGTGGATACTTATTCTTAATCGTCAGTTTGTTCAACTGGCGATAATCGATGCACATGCGCAT
The DNA here is from genome assembly GCA_025698475.1 of Gossypium anomalum. Taxonomy (NCBI): domain Eukaryota; kingdom Viridiplantae; phylum Streptophyta; class Magnoliopsida; order Malvales; family Malvaceae; genus Gossypium; species Gossypium anomalum. The sequence goes on from CM046963.1 coordinate 52,566,639, forward strand.
TGTTCCATCCTTTTTCTTCACAAACAGGACCGGTGCTCCCCAAGGAGACATACTAGGTCTAATGAAGCCTCTATCTAACAACTCTTGGATTTGAGCTTTCAGTTCCACCAACTCCTTTGGTGCCATTCTATAAGGTGCAATGGATACTGGAGCTGTTCCAGGCAATAAATCAATTCCAAACTCGACTTCCCGATTCGGGGGTAGTCCAGGAAGCTCTTCCAGAAAGACATCCCCAAATTCCTTAACAGTTCTGATGGCATCCACAGTCGAGTCCTCAGTTTCAGCTTGGCTTACAAAAGCCAAATATGCCTCGCATCCCTTGCGCATCCATTTCTCAGCCCTCAATGCCGATACTATATTGGACAAGTAATCCCTTCGTTCTCCAATAATCATTACCTCCTCATCATTTACAGTCTTTAACACCATCCTCTTAGCTGCGCAATCCAAAGTTGCCTTATGCTTGGTCAACCAATCCATCCCTAAAATCAGATCGAATTCTTCAAACGGTAACTCCATCAAATCTCCGCAGAAAACCCTACCTTGAATCTCCAATGGCATCTCCCTGAAGAGTTTCTCTACCTTAACCGAATGACCTAAAGGACTTACCACAGACACCCCACATATAGTCCCCTCGAAGTGCACACCCAATGCCCTAGAAATGCTATATGCCACATATGAATAAGTTGATCCCACATCAATCAGAGTAGTATAAGGCACACCATAGATCAGAAACGTACCAGTTATGACATCAGGTGCGTCTCCTTCCTCGCGACGACGAGCAGCATACACCAAAGCTGGCTGACGAGCATCAGCATTGCCATTACCCCTGCCAGGTGCGCCACGTCCACGACCATTACCACCGCGACCTTGTCCACGGCCTCTTGGTGGCGGCGGTCCATCTCTTACTGGTTGAGCCGGTCGCACAGCCCCTTATTCAGCCTCTTGAGCCTGAGCGGCCCTCTTAGGACAATCTTTAATCCTATGCTCCTTAGACCCACAACAAAGACAAGCCCCAGAACGTTTCCAGCACTCTCCTTGATGCATTCTACCACAATCTCCACAAGCTTGCGGTCTAGCTGCTGTGTTCACCTGGAGGCTATTCGAACCGGTTCCTCCATCCTAGCTCTCTTAACATTACGATTTGCGGCACCGGTGGTCCAAAGATCTCTCCGAATCGATTCCGGTCCCTATCGCGATTTTTCTGTTCAAACTTGTTTCACCTCCTCGGCTATCTTTGCCTTCTCCACGGTCTGCGGCAAAATCTCGCTCTCTGCATGAGCTATGAGTACCCTTAGCTCATCCCTAAGGCCATCCTCAAACCGAACACTACGCTCATATTCGGTGGAAACGATGCCCCAAAGATACCCGGCTTAATCGTAGAAACTCGCCTCATATTCCATAGCGGTCTTACTTCCTAGGTCGATTCGGGAACTCCTTTCTGCGTGCATCCACATAGCTAGCTCCAACATATTTTGCCTTAAATGTCCGCTTGAATAGCTCCCATGATACCCTCTCAATTTGGGGTACCCTCTCTCACGATAATCCACCAACGATACGCTTCATCCCGCAAACAATGACACCGCCCCCTTCAAACACATTTCCACCGAGCAACCCAAGTCATCCATAATCCGCTCTGTGGCTTCCAACCAATACTCGACCATATTTGGGGCTACTCCAGATACGCCCTAAAAACCTCAGCTCAATTAGCCGAAGTCGTTCGGAAATAGACCCCTATTCATGGGCCCGACATTAGCTCCGCCACCCTTTCCAAAATCCTCAACATGGCTCGAGACAAAGCGCCGTCCCCCTGCGGCCGATCATACGGCCCATTTTCGTAAGCGGTGGTGGGCGAGCCTCGCCGGTGGTATGTGCTCCGAGGATGCAGATCCGGCTTGAGTACTACTCGGCCTCGCCCACGGCCTCTTCCCGAGTAGCCCTTGTACTCATATTGATTTATCACGGTTATGAATTTTAAGACATTAGTTATTGGTTCCACTTTGTTTATTACAGAATGTTTTATGAATAGATAAAGTTGCAGAATTATTTTCGCGCAAGTACAATTTAGCTACAGTCCCAGTCTTGTAGCCTTAATACTACATTATCTATAGTACTATCTCTAAGGCCCAGTACTATCTACAGTATTATTTTCAATCCAGTTCTATATAAATATTTAAAGCGAGAAAAAGAACACTTACTGGACTTGGTGCTAGGAGATTGATGTGCCACTTCCTTATCGATCCATTTAAAATTTAAAAACCATGTTTTTGTTTACGAAAATAAAAAGATTTGATTTGAAAACACTTTTATTTTAAAACTATTGATTTAACCCCGTTTAACAATAGAAAAACTTGAACATCTCCGAAAAACTTGCCATTTCCAAAAATACCCTTCTTAGGCCTAAGTTTTTGAAAAGATTTTCGGACCCGATCCACAGCCGAGTTGTTGCAACTTGGCTCTGATACCACTAAATGTAACACCCTAAACTCGGCCCGGACGTTACGGTCGAATTCAGCGTGCCACATGGAAATGCTACTATTTATTTTATCAAAAATCTCTTTATTAGGGTTTTAAAGAATGTTAGTGTTTTAAGTTTAAGTGAATGGAAGCTATGCACCAGGTAGGAAGCCAGAAAAGAGGAGGTGAGTCTATTGGACTACTTAAGTACCAAGCTCTTTCCGGATCCAATCCTAGACATGCACACGTCTATTGCCACACTTAAAGCATGTTATGTGCCCACGAAAAGTAAATCATGTTTAAGTCAGGTTTAGTTATTTATTTTCTTTGAAAACATTTATATTGCGGAAGTCTTACACGTCATCGAGACATTTTGAAAACATATAGTCTTTTTAAAACGTGCCCTAGTGCTAACTAGTTCAATAATCCATAAATGAAATAATTTAATGAGCGGCCTTATTACAACCTTCAAACAAAACGAAAATAATTAAAAGTAAAGGAAGTGTGATCTAATTTAAAAACCAGAATTTGTTCTTCATGGCCACTCTGAATCCCACTTGACTCCAAGTCCACCATTTAGGGCTCACACCGCAAGGATGGAAAGAAAAGGGGTGAGTTTGGGAAAACTCAAATGTATCTGAGAAACCCATCCAAAGCCCAAATCAGCTCGTGCCCATTGGGCCCAAGCCCTACTCGGATAACGAAGACACAAGTGGACCGAAGCCCTTTTGTATCACATGAATGAGGCCTTAGCCCTTTTTCAGAAACAAAGGCGGCCCATAGGCCCAATTCAAGATATCGTGTAACAATAATAACAATAAATGCAATCCCGTTTGGGGAGACTACTCAACCCACCAACCGCTACACTCCCCGTACTCACCCCTACACTCCATGTGGGAATATCTCAACCCACCCAACCCTACACTCCACAGTTGCAGCATTGCTGCTCAGTTATCAGTAAGGTGACGCAAAGCCTCCACTACGTGGATGAACCACTTTAAACACTTCTTCCATTAATATCCCAATCCCATGCAACAGACATTAATGAAAGCATATCATGCAGAATACAGTATTTATCAATCATGAATATTAGTCAATATAAACCCTAGGGGTATATCGGTAATTTTGCCCTTTAGGGGTACATTCAGAAACTTACTCATCTACACACAAAGTTATTTTGGTAACTTTTAATAGTTAAAAGCAATTCGAGTCTACCAACTAACTAACAGCCGATTTGCCCATCTCTTACCCATATTGGTCCGTAAGCCCATTGGGCCCAGTTTTGGCCCATCGAGGCCCACTTACCGATGTTCACGTATTTTCACACACAACCAACTTACCACTTTGCGATGCTGAATCAAACCATTAGTCTATGATTTGAGAGCATTCGCGTACTCACAAGCCCATGAAATACCAGATTTCGGCTTTTCGGCTTTTGTCGACTTGAACAGAGAAAGGGTGTTTGGTACACACCTGTTTTGCGACGACTGCTACCGAGATCCCTTACGCTGTCCTACAATTGTTTAGCACAGTTTTTATTTACAACCCTCAATCACTAAACCCCAAAAATTGCTTAACCAAAATCAAGCCATGTCCCTAGAAAGCCTTTAAATCTTACCTTCCTGCCAAAACCGATGGCTTGCTCCGAACCTGACTACTCTAGTGATTTATGCCTCCGATCCAATGCTTAAGAAGACTCTAATCACCGAAAGAAAACATTAATAATAAACCCTTAGAGCCTTATGCCCAAATCGACAGCCTCCCTATTTTTAGGATTTGGCTTTTCCTAACATCGTAAAATAAAACCAAATCTGAGATGATAAGCACTTACCCCCTTACTCCCTTTTTGATTTCCACGCAATATTATGCAGATTTGTCTTCTAACCAGCGGCAGAGTTTGAATCCAATAGTCTTGAAGTTTCGGCTATAAGCTCCTACACCAATGATACTTTCGGCTTTTGGGTGGAGAAGAAAATAACGATGTGTGGCTATGACCTTGAAGTAGGATTACCGTTAGGTATTTAGAATTAAAAAAAAGATGATCGTAGTTTAAATAGAACAAAAGAACATAGAAGAACCTGACTTTGAAGAATTCGGCACAAGCAGTGATCACAGGATTCCGGCTTTTTGTAATTTCGGCAAAGGTGTTGATGGTTACCAGGTTTGACGAACAGCTTTGGAGAAGAAAGTAGAGAAAAAGAATAGAAAAGATGAAGGTTTCGGCTAGGGAGGCAAAAAGGAAGAAAAGGAAAATCCTTTGTGGTAACTGAGCAAAAGAAACGTCACCACACAAGCCCTAGGTGCCGAAATATCAACCTAAACCTTCTGCCGAATTTTCCCTCTCTAATTCCCTACATTCGGCCAACTCTAGACTCTCACCCAATCCCTTAAATCTCTCCCCTTATCACTCCTTAATTCAAGCATTTGGACTGATCAGATACTCCTTTGGCAGAATCCACTTGGACTCCAACACTTACCCTTTCTGCACTTAAAAATAATTGCACCTATTTGCCAGCATGGGGGATCGATCCCATGCCTTCCCCCAATGCTCCACACGCCACATTTTTAGGAGCTTAGTGGCGTCACCCTTGCCACTTTACTACTGCTCTTTTTGTGATGCAAATTACCCATCACTCTATATAAGGGCCACCTAGCCAGAACCCCTAACTTTTAAATCCAAAACTTCAAAAATCCCACCGGGTTTTGGCCAACACATGGGCCTTCCATAAGCCCATTTTCATACTTAGAATATTAATTTCACATCCAAATACGCAGATTTTAAAAATTTAACCAAAATATCGAAAACCACAAATAAATCCAAAAATCAGGATGTTACAATTTAGGTATAAGTGAACACAAGTGTTTTAAATTTATGGCATGTATAGGGACTTTTTCTATTGGTTAATTATGTAATTATTAATTTGGCCAAGTGTGTTGGCTTATAATGATTTAGTGATTCATCTTGTATATGGCCATGAGATGTGGCTCATATTGTAAACCTATTCATATATGCATGCATGTCAAACGAGCAAATACGAGCAAGAATCGACAAAGTTACGATATCCAAAAGTCCCGTATGAACCTTAGGAATAGTATAGGATACGAATGTCATGACATTAGGTTACCAAGATGTGATTACATGTAAGACCATGTCTGAGACATTGGCATTGTATTGTGATTATGTGTAAGACCATGTCTGGGACACTAGCATCGTTAATCGATTTTGTGTAAGACCCTGTCTAGGACAGTGGCATCGATATGTGATAACATGTAAGACCATATATGGGATATGGCATTGTACAAGCTATATGTGATTGCTGAGTATCCTTAACGATTCTGAATGGTTCAACGGGTAATGTCAAGTCAAGAAAGAATATGTGTATGAGTTAAGTGACTCAGGTATGTATGAGATTCATACGAGTATTGAAAAGGGAAGTATTTGATGAATTCAATTATGATACTAAATATGTGTACAATGAGAAAGGTTTCTGAACTCGTATGTGTTTAGTTTTGCTTAGAATATTTGAATTGATATGCAATTATTCATAAGATGACTTTATATGTACATGGCTTACTAAGCTTTTAACGCTTACTTTGTGTGTTCTTTCCCTATTTTATATATTATCAAAGCTAGCTCAGACTTGAAGATCATCGGGAAACGTCATCACACTATTGATCATCTTGTTGGTACTTTGTAATTATGGTATACGACATGTATAGGCTAGTAGTTTGATGATAAGTTTTGAGATATGATAGTAGCCATTTGTACTGGCTTGTGAAATGATGTAAATGTTGGTGTGTATGGTCATTTAAGTTGGCTTGAATTAGGTGTTTGGTATTCATGATGTATAAGTCGTCATATGTTTTGGTTTGTTTGGTATGGTTATATGGTTGCTCAAGTAACTAGTTGCCAATTTGTGAGTTAATGCTTGAAGGATACTATGTTGTGGCTTTGTTTTGAGATGATGAAATGGTATGATTTGAAGCATGAAAAATATGATAAGATGACGAGGAAATGCATTTAGAAATTATGTAAGTTTGATGATTTTGGCATATTGATTTGGTATGTTTTGGTTATGGATTTGAGTAGTTAAGAGAATGGTTTATAAATGGCATGAAATGTGTATGAATTGGCATGTTTTGGCTACCTATAAATGTATTGAAATGGTACCATATTGATTGCTAGGTATGCATGAGAAAAGGGTGGCAAATTGGCTTTGCAAATAGCCTATTTTTGTTCACACGGGCAGAGACACAGGCGTATGTCTCAGCCGTGTGTGACACATGGTCATGCTACAAGGCCGTGTGTCCCTGGGGTACTCTTTCGAATTAAGTCAATATACCCTACAGGTTTGACACGGTCTAGACACACGCGCGTGTCTACTGGCCGTGTGTGGCACACAGGATGGCACATGGGCGTGTGGCTGGCCGTGTGACCCAAGTCAGTCTGTATGCCCTATTTTCACACGACCTCTGACACAAGTGTGTCTGGTGGTAGTGTGAGGCACACGGCCTGTTCAGACGGGCGTGTGAACCCTGTGTGCATGAAAATTTTATAAGTTTTCCAAAGTTTTCAAATGTTATCGGTTTAGTCCCGAACCTCGTTTAAGTATGTTTTAAGCTCTCGTAGAACCTTATAAGGGACAATATGATTATGTTAGATTGATATTTATGTGAAATTGAATCATGTATGAGAAATGTATATTATCTGTTGTGCTTTGATCGGTAATGCCTCATAACCCTATTCTAGCAACGGATACGGGTTAGGGGTGTTACAAACTTAGTCTTGGGAAACCTAAACACACAAGGATGAGTATTCAATTAGTAGATTGATCAATTAGATATCTTAAAGGTATTATTGAGGATGTATGATAAACGCCAAATTACACATATTGTTACCCCAAATACTTAGCATATTTATGGATGTTTACTATTATATTTGTGGATTTTGGTGCTCTTAATCCAGTTATTTCATGTTTTGTACTCAGGAAAGCACCAAGAGTCAAAAGGAGCCAAAAACAAGCTTAAAAGAGACAAAAAAAACCAAATCAAGAAGATCACACGGCCTAAGCCTTGCATACGGGCTGATCACACGCCTGTGTTTGTCGAGGGTGTCATCCGAGGATTTCACGATTCACACGGCCTAGTCATTGACCCACATGGTCGTGTGAAATTTAGCAGAAGGAGCACGGCCTGGCAAACACGTCACACGGCCGTGGAACACGGGCGTATCCCTTTTTTAAAGAGTTGTATTTTACACGGAAAAAGGATACTTAGGGGAGAAGAAAGCCAATCCAAAGCCCATAAAAACACCCTAAGTATGACCTACTAAGGGGGACTTTTCTGGGGCTTCTAGAACTTTTCTAGAACGCAGAACCACACGCTAGGAATTACTTGAAGGAAGCCAGACGATCCATCCCAAAAGCCGGAGCTACTCCAAGACTGAAGATCTCTCTCAGAGTTCCTTCAGTGGTTTTAGAGTTTTCTTTATGTTTTGCTATTTTTGTACTTTTGAGATGTACTCTTATTTCATTATGAACTAAACCCCTTAGATACTTAAGGGGGATGAAACCTATGATGGATCTTGTTATTATTATTTGAAGTATATGATAAATACTTGATTTGTTCTTAATTATGTGATTAATGCTTGAGTTAATATTCCGGGTATTGACTCTTGATTTAATGTGCTTATGTAGAGGAGGAATAAACCCTGCCTAAGAGTAAATTTGACATAATTAAGCGGAGTTGATCGAACGCCTAGAGATAGGGTTACGAGATTTTGCCGAATAAGGGTGAAACCTAATATGGGAGTCCATAGATCGATTTACTGCTTCCCTAGGGGTTTTAATTAGAAAGAGATTTCAATTAATTCAACTGAGGGTTAGGAGTTATTAGTCTCGAAAAAGATAATAATGTAGGTTAGGGAGTCTCACGAATCAAGTCAAATGAATAAATTGTCTGGTTCAGAGTCAGATAACAAGTGAAATCTAGGTGGATTCCTCCTTGGGTGTCGTCTTTCTCAATTGCTTTTCTTCAAGTCTTTTCCAAATCTTCTCTCCACTTTAATTAAATTAGTTAATTAATTTAGATAATTAGTTTAATAAACAAACCCTTTTTATTCCTAGGCTAGATAATAAAAAGATAGTTATTACTATTACTTTTGGTTCCCTTGGGTACGATATCTCGATCTTGTCATTACTATACTATTGTTCGATAGATGCATTTGCCTTTTCATCGTGATAATAGTTAGTCTAGGTTTGACCTTCATTATATATATTTATTACTTGTTACGAATCACGCGATCATGTTTTTGGCACCGTACCTGGGGAATCTGAAATATTAGGAACACTTAATTTTTATTACTTTAGCCATTTATTTTTCTTTCAATTTAACTCTATTTTAATTTTTATTTTACTAACTTTCTTCTTCTTTCTCCTGGCAGGTTCTTGTAGTGTATGACTAGAACAAACCCATCAGGACTGTTGCTTTTTGACGAGGAAATTGATCGTACAACTCGTAAAAACTGACGAGAAATTAGGTGCAGCTTAAGATATACAGAGGAAGAGAAAGAGGACGATATCTCAACTACTACTGAAGAGATGGCTGAAAATCAAGACAATCCGCTACCACAACCATACCCGCTGAATTAGCAAATCAGAATCTTGCTCCTCGTACTATGTATGATTATGCTAAACCTAATTTTACAGGAACTGAGTCAAGCATAGTTAGACCTACTGTTGCTACTAACAATTTTGAATTGAAACCTAGCACGATTCAAATGATACAACAATTTTTTCAGTTTGATGGTTTGCAGGATGAGAACCCAAACACGCACCTGGCAGATTTCCTAGAACTGTTTGACACTTTCAAAATCAATGGCGTTTCTGATGATGCCATTCACCTTTGGTTATTCCCTTTTTCATTGAGGAATAAAGTTAAATAGTGTTTGAACTCACTACCACGAGGATCCATTACCACTTGGGAGCAAATGACCAAAAAATTTCTATAAAAATATTTTCAACCGGCAAAAACAGCTAAGTTGCGTAATGATATTTCTTCTTTTGTGTAGATGGATTTAGAGACACTTTACGATGCATGGGAGAGATTCAAGAACCTTTTGCAAAGGTTCCCACATCATGGATTACCTCTATGGCTGCAAGTTTAAACGTTCTACAATGGTGTGAATCCCTCGACAAGACAAATGATTGACGCAACTGCTGGCAGAACCATCAACAATAAAACACTAGAAGATTCCTATGAATTTATAGAGGAGATGTCACTGAATAACTATCAGTGGCAAGTTATGAGGACAAAGCCAACAAAAACAGCCGGCGTTTATAACATCGATTCGGTCACCATGCTCTCTAATCAGGTAGAACTTCTAATATAAGAAAATTGATGGTTTACTTGGTTCTACGTAGGTACATCCAGCGATGAGGTGCGATTCAAGTGAAGGAGGTGTGCCTACAGAATACCCACCATTCAATCCTACAACCGAAGAGGAACAAGTCAACTATATGGGTAACAATAATTTTAGATCTCAAAATAACCCATATAGTAATACTTATAATGCAGGTTGGAAGAACCACCCAAATTTCTCTTGGGGTGGTCAAGCGAGAATCGAGGCCACAAAATCATCGAATTTTTCAACCACCACCGTATCAACAGGAAAAGAAGCCGAACCTTGAGGAGATGTTATCCAAATTCATCTCGGTGTCAGAAACTCGTTTCCAGAAAACTGAGATGGCACTAAAAAATCAACAAGCATCAATTCAAGGACTCGAAACTCAGATAGGCCAGCTATCCAAACTAATCTCCGAACGACCACAAGGTAGCCTACCAAGTAATACTGAACCATGCCCAAGGGAACAGCTTAATGCAATTGATATTCAGGAAAGATGCGATGAGACTGAGCCAGAACCAAGGCAAGAAAATATGGAAAGCAAAGGTGATGATGAGATAAGTCATAATAAAATGGTAAGTACGAATTATAAATCTCGTGTGCCATATCCTACAGCGATGACGAAAGACAGAGCAGAAGAATAATTCGTAAAGTTCGTCAAAATCTTAAAGAAATTACCTATTAACTTACCTTTTATTGAAGTTCTTTCGCAAATGCCCAACTCAGCAAAATTCTTAAAGGAACTTCTGACCAATAAAAGAAAATTAGACGCTACATCGCACGTGGAACTCAATGCAGTCTGCTCAGCTATTCTAAAGAATAAGCTACCTAACAAATTAAAAGATCTAGTTAGTTTTACAATTCCTTGCTTAATTGGTAGTTTATCTGTGAATAATGCTTTAGCTGATTTAGGAGCAAGTATAAATGTTATGCCTTATAAAATGTTTAAACGACTAGGTCTCGATAAACCCAAACAGACTAGAATGAGCATACAATTGGCTGACAAAACAGTTAGATTTCCTAAGGGTATTATTGAAGATGTTCTCGTTAAAATTGATAAGTTTATTTACCCAGTAGACTTTGTCGTCCTAGATATGGATGAGGATAACGAGGTACCTTTAATTTTAGGACGACCTTTTTTAGCAACTGCCAGAACAATTATTAATGTCGGTACAGGAGAGCTAACACTTCATACAGGTGACGACGCAGTAACACTTCAAGCACGCGACTCAGTCAAAACCTCTAAGACTCAGGATGATGCTATAAAACCTATCGATGGTAAAACTAATATTCAATTGTCCTTGCAGGAACCTCCTCGAACCAAGACAACAGAGATAGTGCGCTACTATCATGAAGAAAACAAAGACGTCCGTGAAAAACGAAGGCTACGGATAGAGGAGCTAGACGAATGGCGAAAGCACAAACCAAGAACACATGATAAACCGAAACTTCACCAAAACAAGTCTGATACCTCTCCTAATCAACTTAAGGTAGGCGATAAAGTCTTAATAGATGCCACAGATCCCCACATTGCCACTACCACACCAAATGAGGAGATCCCTCTTATGGTTCTCAGTATTTTCCCATTCGGTACAGTTAAGGTGAGTCATCCCAAGTTCGACACTTTTAAGGTAAACAACACCCGATTAAAACCTTATTTTAAGATTAACAACAGGAACGAGGAGTATGAACTCCTCAAACCACCATGATAAATCAACAGAGAGGTAAGTTGAGCTTAGACTATAAACAAGCGCTTCTCGGGAGGCAACCCGAGTACTAACATATTTTGATTTCTTACTTCTAACACTTTAAATAATTAAATTTTTGGAATTGCACAATCTTTCAGAACACACGGCCACCTACACGGGCATGCCTAAAGCCATGGAAAAATAGGGGAAGCGACATGCCTGCGCTATACGGCCGTGTGGAAACAGGGCAAACATTTTCCCAAAACACAGGATGCGATAAATCCCCAAGGCTGTGCGACATGGCCGTGGGTGAGGTTAATAAAAGAACACGGGCGTGGGAATGGAAAAACACGGGCGTGCCAGGGGCAAGGCTTGATTCTGTTTCTCTAACATGGGCGTGCGACACGCTCGTGCCATTAAATCGTAGACAACAATAGATGGGTGTAGTACTATATACACGGGCGTGGGAGAAGCGAACGAAGCTAAGCATGACTGTGTGATATGGCCGTGTACCACACATGCCCAAAACACACGGGCATGGGATAGTAGCTGGGCATGACCCAAATTGAATAATTCAAAAAACACAGGCTCACTCTCAGAGTACACGGGCGTGTCCCTAGGCCGTGTGACCCTCCCCTATATAAGTAAAACACTATTCATCTTCTTCCTCTTTTCAAAACCCTAGCCGAAATCTCCCCTCCCCTACTCCCTAATTTCTATTCCGGCCACCATTTTCCCAGATTCTTACTTACCCAACCCTCAAACCACCCTAAAAATCCATTCCCCTTGCATTATCCCCACTTTCTCCTTTCTTTCCAGTCTAATTTTCCTCCACACGGCTGTATTCCCGTGCCACACACCCGTGCTTACTACTAACATGCTCGTGCGCCGCCCTACAGTAGCTTTCGGTTCAATTTCTCAACTTTGTTTTTCCAATTTGTGTTGCTATATTAGTACTTGTTCTAATTCAAGTTAGGAATTTGCTCTAGTTTTTTCTATATTTAAATTGTTTAAACTACTAAATAGCATATACTAGTTTTAGGATTCTTGCTTAACCAATGATGCATCTTTGATTTCAGTAAATGTTTCTGACTAACCATATATGTTTTTCACCTCTCGCTTGATAGCATTTAATGTTAACATATCTTGGACCTATTATATCACTGTTTATACATTTTCAGGTCCATTATGTCATCATTGAGAGGCAAGAAAGCCGCGGTCCCTCCCTCAAAGAGACATAGGGGACCTGGTTCTTCTTCGGTACGTTCTACAGCCAAATTTTGGTGCTCATTCCTCGAGTTTCTGCAAGCTTTATAGGAGGAGATATTTCAGATACTACACGCGCGACCCCTCATTACAGGTCGCTGCATTGATTGGGCTACCGTAAAGCAAGTTCAGCTAGCTAATGCCATCCGTGCCCTCCTGTCTACAGACCCATGGGAACGGTTCTTCGCTATCACCGAGCCCATTTATTTAGAGCTAACATTAGAATTATGCTCTACTTTTCAGTAACAGATTGTGATGACGAACAATGATGACCCAGGCACAATTCACTTCTGATTAGGCGATCTAGTTTGTGCAATAAGTGTCCCAGAATTTGGAGTCGCTCTGAGACTTTACACCGATGAATTTATGGAGGAGGAGGACATGAATGCACTACCATGCAATATCCACATTTCTCCATCTTTATGCTGGAAGGCTTTGGCACCACTCTCTTCCACATATAACCCCAGCCGCTCGAAAGCCTCAGCTCTCGCCCCTTCCCTATGCTACCTCCATGCTATATTGGCACACACCTTGACCGGAAGGAGAGAGCACCGACGTGGTCAATACACACAACGCCTACTATTTATGGTGCATGACAAAGACACACGTGACTGACTTGGCATACTTCATCGCCTTCGCCATTTGCCATCAAACTGAGCGGCATAGGAAGGGAGTGATCTCCATCGGCCCCTACTTGACGCGCCTCGCCAGACACTTCGGCCTCCTCAACATAGTGGCTCAGTCATCGGCGCTTACACTGATAGATCAAATGTCCCCACAGGGTATCACGACTATGTTACACATGCGGATGATTGAGCACCGACGCGGGACCAATCTGCCTCAGTACCGTCTTTCTCATGCCATTGATGAGGAGGATCTTGAGGGCATTCCTAATGATGTACCCCCACAATACGAGGAGCCTTCAAACACATCACCTAGGGAATGACCAATTCATGCGGCCGCTTCATTGGCACACCTTTCAGGCCGACTCGCTCACTTCGATCAGTATTGCACTACAAAGTTTGAGATGATCCACGAGCGAGATCGGCGACGCGATAGACAGATGGACGGCATACAGGCCATGTGCAGCAGCTGTGCCAGCACTTTCGCATTGCCACTCCGGCACCACCACCTGAGGCCCCCACTGACGAGGATCATTGAATCCTCCTATCTTTTAATTTTTATCTTTATTTTTATTTTTATTCTTAATTTTTAATTTCATTTCAATTTTATTATTTTCTTATAAAAGTCATATCAAATTTTACTTGCTTTATTTTTTTTGGTATTTCTAATAAGTAATCCCACTACACTCTCTTCCACACCAACTCTTAATAAGCTCTTCATGATTCTACAGATTTCCAAGCAAGCTGCTTGGAATATTTTACGGACTGAGGAAACAAATAGCGAATAATACAAAATGAATGCCATGTTCAACGTCCCAATTTCTTCATCTAGCTAAGAACAATGGTAGCTACTTCTTTCCCCAAACACTACAGTCTCAGAATCAAGCTCCGCATCCATATAACAGGGAGTTTCACCTCCTTCCCTCTTATGATTTTCTTTATTTTGAATAGTCTATCTTTGTACATTGAGGGAAATGGACATCTTAAGTGTAGGGGGGTGAACATAAACATGAAACCTAACTTTTTGCATTATTCTCAAATCCCTGAATGTAGTCTTGTGCTTAAGTGATTTTCTCATAATATTGATAGAATGAATTCTGATTAATCTATAATTATTGTTGATATGTCATGAATTAGACCAAGGGAATTATGCATGAGTATTTGATTGTAGGACCTTAAAGAATCAAGCATGATAAGTTTATATTTTGAGAACTAAAATTTTTAGATTATTTTCCTGAATCGAGGTATTATCTTGAAATCTCAAGTATACAGGAATGACATAAAAAAAACCCAAAATTTTGGTGAGATTTTTTGAGCCTTTTTGAGCATGTAGCTTTCTTTCTTACTCACTTCTTTTGTAGTTTGAGTGTGTCAACATTGAACTGTTATTCTAGAACTTGCTTCGATTATACATGTCGAGATCACACGTATGATTAGATATACTGAGATGATAAAGGCACTTAGGATTTAACCCACTTACCCCATAAAAAGCCTTCCCATATAATTAAACCTTTAGTGAACCCCCTTTGAGCCTACTAACCCTTTTTCTTTATTGATTAACCCTTATCATTAACCCATTAACCCATTATTATTGAAATCCCCTTACTTAATTTGACCCTTTTTATCGAGAATGAATTTAATATTGTTACCTCACTATGATCACCAATTTTTGTTACTGAATTATGGAGTATTACTACTATATTGTATTAACTTGATTTGTTCTTAAAAAAAAAACTAGCCTCAGTATAATTATTGTAATTCTTAGCAAGCCAAAGTTGTCATGAAAAAGAGAGCTCATGTAATATAGTTCTAGATATTTGTTGTCATTCAGTAATTAAGTTTTTGATAGTGGGGGGATATATTGAAATCATCTCGATTCTAACCTTTGTTTCTTTAGCTTGTATCCATACCCGTAACCTAAACCCCGTTACAACCATGCAAAGACCTTTTGATTTGTGTATCATATCATTTACAAGTGGTGCAGATTTGATTTTCATGCAAGCCTATAGTGATAACATCTCATGTTAGACAATCGAGTGCTTAATTGTGAACCTTAAATACTTTGAGTGTTTTGAGTGAATCCTTAGTGAGGATGTCATCTCTTGTATATTTAGGACTAAAGTTAATTACTTAGAGGAATGAGATTACCTATAATTTTATTATCAAAATATTCGATTTAGATTGTTTAAAGTTTTTAATGTCCATATGGTTAAATTCTCACTGTATGATTCTCCGTGGAATAATTTGTAACATTATCAGTAATGATTATGTGATTGAAAGGAATGAATTCTAGCAGTAAATGAGAGTTTTGCTTGAGGACAATCAAATGCTTAAGTGTGGGGGTATTTGATAAATGCCAAATTATACATATTGTTATCCCAAATACTTAGCATATTTATGTGTTTACTATTAGATTTGTGGATTTTAGTGCTCTTAATCCGATTATTTCATGTTTTGTACACAGGAAAGCACCAAGAGTCAAAAGAAGCCAAAAACGAGCTTAAAAGAAACAAAAAGAACCAAATCAAGAAGATCACACGGCCTAAGCCTTACCACACGGGCTGATCACATGCCCGTGTCTGTCGAGGGTGTCATCCAAGGATTTCGCGATTCACACAGCCTGGCCATTGACCCACATAGTCGTGTGAAATTTAGTGGAAAGAACACGGCCTGGCAAACACGTTACACGGCCGTGGCCCACGGGCGTGTCCCTTTTTCAAAGAGTTGTATTTTACACGAAAAAGGATACTCGGGGGAGAAGAAAGCCAATCCAAAGCCTATAAAAACACCCTAAGTATGACCTACTAAGGGGGACTTTTTCGGGGCTTCTAGAACTTTTCTGGAACGCAGAACCACACGCCAGGAATTACTTAAAGGAAGCCAGATGATCCATCCCAAAAGCTGGAGCTACTCCAAGACTGAAGATCTCTCTTAGGATTCCTTCAGGGGTTTTAGAGTTTTTTTTATGTTTTGCTATTTTTATACTTTTGAGATGTACTCTTATTTCATTATGAACTAAGCCCCTTAGATATCTAAGGGGATGAAACCTATGATGGATCTTGTTATTATTATCGGAACTATATGATAAATACTTGATTTGTTCTTAATTATGTGATTCTAATGCTTGAGTTAATATTTCGGGTATTGAATCTTGATTTAATGTGCTTATGTAGAGGAGGAATAGACCCTACCTAAGAGTAAATTTTGTATAATTAAGCGGAGTTGATCGAACGCCTAGAGATAGGGTTACGAGATTTTGCCAGATTAAGGTGAAACCTAATATGAGAGTCCATAGATCAGTTTACTGCTTCCCTAGGGGTTTTAATTAGAAAGAGATTTCAGTTAATTCAGCTAAGGGTTAGGCGTTATTAGTCTCGAAAGAGATAAGAATGTAGGTTAGGGAGTCTCATGGATCAAGTCAAGTGAATAAATCATCTGGTTCAGAGTCAGATAACAAGTAAAATCTAGGTGGATTCCTCCTTGGGTGTCGTCTTTATCAATTGGTTTTCTTTAAGTCTTTTCCAAATATTTTCTTCACTTTAATTAAATTAGTTAATTAGTTTAGATAATTAGTTTAATAAACGAACCCTTTTTATTCCTAGGCTAGATAATAAAAAGATAGTTATTACTAGTACTTTTGGTTCCCTTGGGTACGATATTTCGGTCTTGCCATTACTATACTATTGTTCGATAGGTGTGCTTGCTTTTTCGTCATGATAATAGTTAGTCTAGGTTTGATCTTCATTATAAATATTTATTACTTGTTACGAATCACGCGATCAATGTACACATGAAAATCAATAAATTAATATTCCTCGTTGGCTTTGTTGTGTTAGACATGGATGAGGATAGTGAGGTACCATTGATCTTAGGTCGACCCTTTTTAGCCACTACTAGGACTATTATCGATGTTGATACAGGTGAACTTGTTCTTCGTATAGGTAACGAAAAGTTTACTCTTTAGGAAAGTGATTCTGTGAGAGTCTCTAGTGAGCGAGACGATATTAAATGTTCTGTTAATGTTAGTAACTATGTGGCTCAATGTTCTTTGCAGGAAATCCCTCGTGAAAATGTGTTGGAGCCATGTTTTAGTCAAATTGATAGAAATCGAATAACATATGAAGAGTGAATCTTGCGACTCGATGAACTAGATGAATGGCGAATACATGCTGAGGATAAACCCAGAAACCACTATGAAGTGACAAAGCGACACCATGAAGAGCATGTGAGGAGAATGAACCATTTTAAGTTGAGGACAAAGTACTGCTAGACAAATCGAATCCATAATTTTTCCTCATTTATGGTACTGAACGTCCTTCCATACAGTACAATCGAGGTAACATATTCTGAGTTTGGCACATTTAAGGTAAATAATACTCGACTCAAACCTTATCTTGGTATTAAATTTGATAACGAAAGAGATAAATTTCAGCATTAAGATCCAAATTAACCATGCACATACAAGGTAAAGTCGAGCTTAGACTCTAAATAAGCGCTTCTCAGAGGCAACCCGAGTTCTTATATTTTTCTAATTCTTTTAATTTTATTTATGTTAATTTGAAATTAATTAAATTTAAAGAAAATGTTTTTGAACGACACGGCTAGGATATACGGGCATGTCCCAAGTCGTGTGCACGATGGATATTCGATAGTGAGTCACTGATAGTATTAGAACGAACATTTGTTTTCTCTCTACTTATTGGTTAATTTGTCCCCATTTAGTTATCTTTAGTACATATTTTAGCATTTTCAGTTCAGTAAATTACATTTTATAACTCAGTGGATCTTAGCCTATTTATCCTTAATTTTGTCATGTTTTGGTATTGATGTCACTACATGAGTATTTCTAGATTTAGCCCAAAATTGTCGCCGTACTTGACAGCTGTTCAGATAAGAACAAAAATTTGTGAGCTGTCTAGTTTGGTACAACTAAGTTGTACGTACAGAGGCAACATGATTCTGATGAAAAGACACCTGTGCTATTTGGATAAATATTAGTATTCACGAGAAAGGAAAAAGAAAAAATGGGGCTTTCTAGGGGCCTTATCTTCTTAAACCTATCTTTTGAAGTTTTTCGGCTAAGGAGGCTTAAGCCTCCTACGGGTGAAGTGACATAGAAGGGATGCAGATTAGCTCTGGACAAGGAGCCTTGAGTACGACACAAGAGGGAGTTGAGAGATCAAGTTGAGATTTTCTAGGAATAGTACTTTGCACCTGTTTCTTTTATATTTATTTTTTAAACGCCGGTGATTACTTTCTATTTCATGTTTGTACGAAGGTATACATGATTTCTGGGTTAAATGTTATTTTATTCAATCTTGCTTTTACTATTTAATCTTTGGGTTTGGATGTTTTTAGCATGGAAGTGCTATTGCGGTCACTGACACTGGAAAGTGCAGCAACACTTCAAGCCAACAAGCATGACAATGGAAGTTGCTTAAGTATTAGAAGAATTTATTCCACTTGTTCTTAATAGTGTTCCATTGCCATAACCGGAAGGTGTGGTTAATGTGCATGTTTAAGTCTTAGATTAAATATAAAAGTTAAGCTTGGTAAGATATTCGTTGCAATTTAATGCATCGATAATCACTTATCCTTTTATACATTGTGAGCATTCAGTATTTTGTTGAATATTCACATTGGGAATCCTAGTTTATCATTATTAGATTTTATCTTATTGTTTTCAAGTTATTACTTCAACAACTGCTCTCACAATTTATTTCGTTTCTATCTATTTATTGCATTGACATTAATAGACAAAAGACAACATCCTTATGGTATCGATATCTGACAGACTCATATCTGTCTACTATACTTGCATCGACAGTGTACGCTTGCACATTATTGCTGTGACGTTAAGCAACCGATCAAGTTTTGGGATCATTGCCAGCGATAGCGTTTGGTTTATGTTTATTGTTGTTTATTTTTATTTCATAATATTTAGTTGTTACTAACTTGTTTTCTTTTTGTCACTATTTTCACATTTTATTTTAGGTGTTGTATGACAAGAAGCAATTCAGAGTTTATTGCCGATTTTGATCCAAAAATTTAAAGAACTATTTAGAGAAGACTTCGAGAACAAACGAATATGGCTTTACCAAGAAACTATGAAGTCATACCCTTGATGCAATACCAAAATGCTAATAACCCATCGTTGTCGCAAGACGCTCAAATACGAAACAGGACTATACAAGATTTTGTAGTACCTATCTTGGATGACTTACAACTGGGAGTTGTTAGGCCAGCAATCCAAGCTGAAAATTTTGAACTCAAGCCAGTAATGTTTCAAATGTTGAATTCTAATGGGCAATATGCTGGACTGCCACATGAAGATGCATGAGAACATCTTAATTCATTTTTATTTATTTGTGCTTCCTTTAGTCAACAAGGCATTCCTGATGACGCTTTGAAGATGCAATTATTTCCCTATTCCTTGCAGGGAAGAGCTCGTACTTGGTTCCTTGGGCTATCTGCCGGATCAATTAATTCTTGAAATACACTAGCAACACAGTTTGTTTTGCGATTTAACCTGCAGACAATAAATGCTCATCTCCAAAATAATATTATAGATAACCATCAACTGGATGATGAGATTCTTCACACCACATGGGAACGTTATAAGTCTTTGCTTTGATGTTGTCCCATGCACTACATTCAACAGGAAACACAAATTGAGATTTTCTATAATGGGCTGAATTCACACACAAGGAATCTTGTTGATGCA
Organism: Gossypium anomalum; assembly: GCA_025698475.1. NCBI lineage: Eukaryota > Viridiplantae > Streptophyta > Magnoliopsida > Malvales > Malvaceae > Gossypium > Gossypium anomalum. Next base: position 52,586,796 of record CM046963.1, read on the forward strand.
TTAGCCAATGAACCCTTGCTGGATTGTATTTATAATGATGCTATTGGAATTCTTGAAATAATTGCTCAGAATGATTATCAATATCCTATCTCTTACAAATATGATAAAAAATATGCAAGGGTCTAGTAACGTTGCACCTATACAAGTCACTCAACAAGTTGATGTTCCTACCTTTTGTTGTGAGATTTTTAGTGACAAACATAGCTATAAAGATTGTCCACAATATGCAGATAATGTCTTTTATGTCAGTAACATTTGGAACAATTCCTATGGCACCTCTTATTATAATTCTGCATGTAATCAATAGTCTTGGGGAACTTAGAATGCTGGACAAAATGCTACAACATTCGGATATGGGCATATAACTACTCAAGGCAATTATAATTCAAGACAAGGGAATTACAATCAACAACAGCAGAACTACAATCAACATACTCTGATGCATACTCACTAGAATCAGATGCCGCCATAACACTCTTTAATGTCGACTCAGCATGTTCAAGAGCACCGACAAAAATAGTACATGCAAGCTTTTCCTTTTGACTTGTTAGCAGCTTTTGAGGCTTTAATGTGTGAGCATATGAATAGCACAGAAGTTATTGAACAAGGGGATTCATCTTCTATTCGGGCATTGGAGGCATAATTAGGACAACTTGCTTTGAATCTGAATACTTTACCATCAGGCATACTACCTAGTGACACGGAAAATCCCAGTTCGAGGAGGAAAGAACACTGCAAGGCTATCACTCTTAGGAGTGGTAAACAAATTGGCAAGCTGACTACAGACTCTACTGTAGCACCTCAAGATATTTGTAAAGTGATCCCTAGTAAGAAGGTTGAATCTGAAGAGCTTGTCGATGTACCAGAAAAAGAATTTCTACAAACTATCAGTCATATGCCTAATGTCTGACCCTCAAAACTGTTGATGCAATCAAAGGTGTCATCACAATCAGATGTATCTCTACATTTTCCTTTTCCACAAAGATTCAAGGAGAATGAGCAGGATAAGCAGTACCAACAGTTCTTCAAAACACTGAAGCAACTTCAGGTCAATATTTATTTAGTAGATGCTCTTATGCAAATTCTGAATTATGGGAAATTTATGAAGGAGCTCTTGTCCAAGAAGAAGAAGCTCAATGATATGGAAACTATTGCACCCACAGAAAGCTGTAGTGTTGTTTAGAAAAATAAGTTGCCCCCAAAAATGAAAGGTCCTGAGAGCTTTACTATCCCATGTTCAATTGGCAACCATTATTTGGGCAAGGCTTTATGCGACTTGGGAGCTAGCATCAGCCTAATGCCACTATTTACTTTCAGAAAGTTAGGAATTGGTCACATGAAACCTATTGTAATGATGTTGCAACTAGCTGATTGATCCTTGGCTCAACCTGAAGGGCAAATCAAAGATATCTTAGTTTGTGTGGATAAATTCATTTTTTGGCTAATTTTATCATACTTGACTGTGAGACAGACAAGGAGGTTCCCATAATCTCGGGACGACCATTTTTGGCCACCGGATGAACTCTTATTAATGTTTACAAGGTGAACTGACCATGCGACTTAATGATGAGCACGTTTTCAATGTTTTCAAATCTATTTAATACAAGGATAAAGAAGAATGCTATACTGTCGATATGCTAGATGATCTAATTGAGGAAGAATTCAATGACAAAAGCATAATACTTCCTGAGGAGTTTGTAGTGACATCTAATGATGAATTCTTAGATAATTGTGACAAAATGGTTGAAGCTAATAATATTGAACTCAGGCATGGATGGCAGGTTGAATCCTTAGACTTAGCCAACAAAATAGCTCTAATTTTCAAGCCATCTATCGACGAAGCTCCTACTCTGGAATTGAAACCACTACCAACTCATCTTAAATACGTCTTTCTTGGTGATAACAATACTCTATTAGTTATTGTCTCCACAACACTTGTAACACCACTAACCCGTAACCGTCGCCGGAATAGGTTAAGAGGAATTACCGAGCTCATAACACAGATCAGAACAAACAAATATCAAATATCCTCTCATTTCAATACACATAGATCATTCATATTCAACATGAACTTTAAACAACCATACGAAGTCTAAATCATGCATTCATGATCAATTTGATAACATATGAAAGTTTCAGAATTTAGAAAAATTTTCAACTTTTAAAAGGTTACACGCCTGTGTGGACAGGCCGTGTGGGGCCCGTGTGAATAGGCCATGTGCCCCACACGGCCTTAGACACACTCGTGTGTCTAAGTCGTGCAAAATAGGGCATACATACTGACTTGTCCATACAGCCACAAAACACGCCCCTATGCCAGGCCGTGTGAAAATTATGTAGGCCACTGAATTGGCCACATGGCCAACCACACGCCCGTGTGCCAGCCTGTGTGCCACACACGACCAGTAGACACGCTTGTGTGTCTAGGCCGTGTCAAAACTAGAGGGTATACTGTCTTTAATTCGTAGGGTACCCGAGGGGACACACGGCCGTGTAACGTGACTGTGTGTCACACATGGCTGAGACATACGCCCGTGTCTCTGCCCGTGTGGACAAAAATAGGCCATTTTAATAGCCAATTTGCCACCCCAAATTGGGTCAACCTACAAGGAAAGAAGCAAGCATATATACACAACCATTTTAGCCAAATCACAACCAAAACATAAGCCATTCAAGGTATATTATAATCACCCAAATCCATGCTCACAAGCCTTACTAATCTAAGTCAAAATATATGTCAAAAACATATCAAAGCATTTCTTTCCATACATCATTTAATCTCATGCCAAAACCCACCAAAACTTACCAACATTTACCATTTCTTTTGACCAACTAAACACATACCCAATTGAACATTGGCATAACATATTATATACCATTATGAAGCTATACTTTCAAACATAAACTAGCCAAATCACATGGCTAAATATATATACATCACAAAACAAAATCCCACAACTACTAGCCTATACATGCCATACTTTAATATATACATTTTCAAAGTACCAAAATGAGGTTCGATAGTATGGTGACGGTCCTTGACAGTCCTCGAGCTTACAGTAGCTTCAATATCTATAAAACAATGCAAACACACACAAAGTAAGCTTTCAAAAGCTTAGTAAGCTCGTACCAAACATCATCAACAGTATATAAAACATAAAACTTCAACACATAAGTGCTTATAAATTCTCAAATAATCTATCAATTCTATGCCAACACAATTCATATGTTCATACCATTCCAATGAACTTCACATACATAATATCATCTACCACATAGGTATCGTACATACCTGAACCTTCCCGTACTTATTCATTTTCATTCTCACCTTTCGTTCAGATATTTTAAATCTCTCTATAAATTATTCTTGCTTTAAACATCCGCACACTTAGTGCTTTAAAGGTTAGCTAAAGCTAGAACGATTTCGCACACTTAGTGTCATCTCAATTAACCAAAGCTATATCGGTATCGCACACTTAGTGCCTCATATAGCCGAAGCTAGTTTAAATCGCACATTTAATGCCAAATAGCATTGAATTATCATCGTATTCATCCAAACTAAATATATATACGATTCATGTATAATTAAAGCATTAAAACATACTTGTAACATCATATTTGCGTACGAACTTACCTCCTACTTTGAATTGTCGACTCGGATCGTTTACTCTATAATCTTCGACTTCCCTCGATCTAAGTCTGAATTCCTCTTTTCGTGATCTATATGTATTCAAAATTAACCCTTTATTCACTAAATCATTTAAACCAATCTATATACACAATTAGGGCTTTTTGCAAAATAGCCCTCAAATTAAGCACACATACGATTAAATTTTCAGACGAAACTTTCACACATGCTAATTCACACATCATAAACATGGAAAATAATATTTAAATATTTTTCAGACTCAGATATGTGGTCCCAAAACCACTATTTTGACTAGGGTCTAAACCAAACTGTTACAACACTGGATGTAGCTCAAGAAGAGAAATTAGTCCAAATTCTTAAGCAACATAAATGAGCTAATGCTTGGAGTATTACTGATATTAGAGGCATTAGTCCATCTTTTTGCATGCACAAGATCAAGTTGGAAGATAAAGGCAAGCAATCGATTGAGTAACAAAGAAGATTAAATGAAAAGATGAAGGAAGTTGTTAAGAAAGAAATTATAAAATGACTTGATGCTAGAATTATTTACCCTATTTTTTATAGCAATTAGGTAAGTCCAGTGCAATGCGTTCCTAAAAAAAGTGGCATCACTATAGTTAGCAACGACAAAGACGAATTAATTCTTACACGTATTCCTACGGGATGGCGATTTGTATGGATTATTGCAAACTTAATGCTGCCACAAAGAAGGACCACTACCCACTTCCTTTCATTGACCAAATGTTGGATAGGCTTGTTGGAAGAGCCTATTATTGCTTATTAGATGGCTATTCTGGGTACAATCAATTTGCTATTGCACCGGAAGATCAAGAGAAAACAACTTTCACTTGTCCCTTTGGTATTTTTGCCTTTTTCCATATGCCTTTTGGTCTTTGCAACACACCAACCACATTTAAAAAATGGATGATTTATCTGTCTATGGGAATGATTTTGATCATTGTGCTGACAATTTAGATAAAGTATTGCAGCGATGTGAAGACACACATCTTGTTCTAAATTGGGAAAAATGTCATTTCATGGCAACTGAAGGCATTGTGTTAGGCTATTGCATCTCAAGTTAAGGCATTGAAGTAGACAAAGCTAAAGTGGAAATCATTGAGAAATTGTCTCCACCAACAAATGTGAAAGGTATTCGCAGTTTTCTTGGGCATGTGGGGTTTTACCTAAAATTTATTAGAGATTTCTCGAAAATTACGAAGCCCTTATGCTCATTACTGGAACAGAATAAAAAAATTCCTCTTTAACGATGCATGTCTGGATGCATTCATTCAATTAAAGACGAAGCTAGTAAATGCACCCATTGTCGTTGCACCAGATTGGTCTCAACCTTTTAAAGTTATGTGTGATGCAAGTGACTTTGCTGTGGGTGCTATTCTAGGACGACACAAAGGAAAAATATTTCACGCCATCTATTATGCTAGAAAAACTTTTACAGATGCTCAAATAAATTATACCACTCTAGAGAAAGAATTGTTGGATGTAGTCTTTGCTTTCGTCAAGTTTCGTTATTATCTTGTCAGCGTAAAGGTTACGGTATTTACTGTTCACTCGGTGTTCAGATATCTTTTTGTGAAAAAGGATGCAAAGCCAAGACTAATAAATTGGATCTTACTATTGCAAGAATTTGACATCGAGATAAAAGACTGTAAGGGTTCAGAGAATCAAGCTGCAGACCATTTGTCTCGATTAGAAGTTGGTAGCGAAGATGGAAACATACTTCAAATTGTTGACGCATTCCTAGATGAGAAGTTATTTGCTATAGATGTAACCCCATGGTATGCAGATTTGGTTAATTATCTAGTGTGTGGAAAACTCCCATTGGGTGTCACATGCTATAAAAAAGAAAGATTTATTCATGAAGTAGTGAAGTATCATTGGAACGTGCTGTATTTATTGAAGGTATGCAATGACAACATTATTTGACATTGTGTTCCAGAATAGGAGATGTTTTCAATCCTGAAGCACTGTCATGATGCTCCTTATGGAGGTCATTTCGATGGCATGTGAACTACTTCTAAAGTTCTCCAATCAGGATTCTACTGGCCTTCATTATTCAATGACACCCACAATTTTGTCGCACACTTGTTCTATATCTTGACGCAATGAAACATTGCAACAACAAATTATAGAGGTTAAATTGTTCAATTTTTGGGGTATGGATTTTATAGGGTCATTTCCAAGTTCATTTGGAAGTCTTTAGATATTAGTAGTTGTTGACTACATCTCGAAGTGGGTTGAAGCTGTTGCAGTCTCAAAGGATGATGCAAAGACAGTGCTTAAATTTTTTTCACAAGCATAAACTCACCCGCTTTGGCACACCAAAGGCATTGATTAGTGATCAAGGTACACACTTTCATTGCAATCAAATGGTAGCCGCACTGAAGAGATATGGAGTTACTTATAGAACTACTACTACTTATCATCCGCAAACAAATGGACAAGCCGAAGTATCGAATCGACAAATTAAAAACATTCTTAAGAAGGTTGTGAATTGTTCGAGGAAAGATTAGTCATTTAGACTGGATGACACTTTATGGGCATTGTGGACAGCATACAAAGCTCCATTAGAGATGTCGTCGTATCAATTTTTTTTTTTTGGGAAAGCAGTCACTTGCCAGTTGAATTGGAGCACAAAGCAATGTAGGCAATTAAGCAACTGAACATGGACTATGAAGCTGCTGGAAAGAAAAGGTTATTGGATATCACTGAACTAGAGGAGATTAGGAGAAATTCTTATGAAAACACTACAATTTACAAGCAAAAGACCAAACGATGGCATGACAGAATTATTTTACAGCGACAATTTATCGCGGGTCAACAAGTTTTATTATTAAATTCTAGACTGAAACTACACCCGGGTAAATTCTACTCTCGTTGGTCTCGACCTTTCAAAGTTGTCGAAGTATTTCCTCATGGTGCGGTCACAATAAGAGATTTACATGATGGACACCAACTCAAAATGAATGGCCAGCAATTGGAGCATTATATTGGGAATATTGATCAAAAGCAAGTAGAGACCATTAAATTGGTCGAAAATTTTTTATTTTTATGGAATTTATTATTATGTTATTTTATTTTATTTTATTTTTCTGTTCAAATTTGTTTTACCTTTTTTTTGTAGAATAATTAGGTACCATTGTCGACGCACTTGGGCTTTATTGTCAACATAGTTCGTACTATTGTACTGTCAAGTATGACTCACCACGAATGAAGGGTAGATTAGAATTTTTAGATCCCACTGTTTGATCAAAAGTGACCTAGCCATCTAATTTGTCTGAATGGGCACAATTCCTATTAGACACATTTATTCCCGCTAGATTTATATCTCTCCACAGAAAAAAAATCATGCCTTTCAATCTTCTTTTTTCACTCGCTATAAACCCCCTTCACTATGCTGACTATAACACATACAAAGTAGCCATTTTTATTCACTTTCTCTTCCCCAAGCTTGTACCTTTACAACTGTAAACCATCTTCACCCCACAAAATAGAAAAAATATGGCAATAATGAAAGGATCAGTCAAGAAAGCCACCAAGCCTGTTGAAGAACACTCATCCTCTACAGCTGGAGTTTATGAATCGGAATCCTCCACGCTAACGAAGAAAAAAGAGCCAATGATATTTTTAACGAAGGTGGCCAAGGATCAATTTCAAGACAACATTTTAAAGTGAAGCTTTTACCCAGAACAAGGCATTCTCCTTTCGCAATACCAAGAATTAGTCAAGCAAATAAACAAAACCATCGCTAAGATGAAGTGGGAGAATTTCTGCACTCATCCAGAAAGATATTCTCCTTCATTGGTACGTGAGTTTTACGCTAACCTTTATTACCATGAGTTAGAGTTTATATTTGTTCGAGAAGCCTTAATACCATTAGATGCTAAAAGAATCAATGAGCTCTACAACACTAAAGTGGATGTAGATGAACGCTCTGAGTTTATTGAGGATATCACAGATGAAAAAAGGGACCTGTTGGTAAAGGATTTGTGTCAAAGGAGCATTGTGGACAGGTTCACATCAAAAGAATTATATGATGCACTACCGTTTCCTGACACTACAAAGTAAAATTTGGTTTCATTTTGTCAACTGCAAGCTACTGCCCTGTACTCACAACACCACAGTCAACCTCAATAGAATTTGCCTGATACATTCATTTATCAATGTAACAGCCCGATTTAGGGCCTAATCAGAATAGTGGTCTCGAGACCATAAAACCAAAGTCAAAAAATTATTTTATTATTATTTTGGAGTCATAGCATGATTATATTAGTGCATGAAAAATTTGGTAAGTTAATTTTGACGTTTGTGAGCCCAATTGCGAAAAAGGACTAAATCGTATAAACTGAAAAAGTCCTAAATTTATAGCTAAAGGTGTTAAATAGCTAGAGAACCAAAATTGGGGTCTTTAAAGGGCAATTAGACCCTATTAGAAAAGCTTGGCCGGCCATGAGACAAGGATGGTTAATTGGTCAAAGGGTTAGGTTGGTTGATGACATAATATGTATTTTAATAATGCCCTAAAGCCTAACATTCATCTTCTCCATCCACTTTCCTTCTCTTTGACTGAAAATCAGCCATAGGAGGGCTTCAAAGCTTCAAAAAAATTTCATCCACTTATTCCTCTTACAAGTAAGTGATTTAGATGTCTATTTTTGATGATTTTTGCGTTTTTTAGACCTTTGAAGCATAAGCTTTCAAATGAGAGGATTATTGTGCATTATGAACAAGAGTTTAGGGTTTTCCCATAAAAGGATTTGTAATGTTTGCTGAGTTTTTATGGAAGAATATGAGTCCTAGTTATGTTATAAATAATTTTTGTGAAAGGTGCTAGCATGAAAACACCTAAAGGGACTATTTTGCATAAGTTGCAAAATAGGTGATAAGTGTGTGAAATAGTGAAAATTTGGGGTCGCTATAAGAGTAAAAGAGTTTGTCTAGGCTTGCGATATGAAGAAATTTGATAAAAATCAATTTTCGAGCATAGGGGCAAAATGGTCATTTTGCCAATGTCTAGGGGCAAAATGGTCATTTTACCTAAGATGTGAATTTTAAATTGCCTAATTGTGATTAGTGAATAAATGACTACATTTTGCTAATATAGATCAAGAGTTTTCAAATCCAAACCAAGACCGGGGGAAGGCCAAACAAATCGATTAAACCGACTAGTCGTGTGCGTTTTGTAATCCGAGATAAGTTGTATGTAAATAATACAACTACATTGTTAATGCATGTATTCGAGTTGTCATTGAATTGATATAGCATGAAATGCTAGATTTTGAATTGAGAATGCATATTGATAATTGAGATAGTAGAAATCCTGTGGAACCTTAGGAAATAAACTGGATATTCATGCAGTGTCATTGGGTCATTTGTGTGAGATAGTGTAAGACATGTCTGGGACATGCATCGGCCACATTATGAGAACTAGTGTAAGACCATTTCTAGGACATGGCATCAGCATTGAGATGAGTACCAGTGTAAAACGTGTCTGGGACATGCATCGGCCTCGGGAAGTAAGCTAGTGTAAGACATGTTTGGGCCATACATCGGCTACGAGATGTGTTAGTGTAAGACTATAACACCCCTAACCCGAATCCGATCGCCGTATTAAGGCTAAGAAGTATTATTGAACTAAACATTTAATTATCTCATTCACATTGTCAATAAACATAAATGGAGATCGAGCTGAAATACATACTGATATTAAGTTATACGCCATTTTCGTATGGCCAAAATATTTACAATTTCAAAACATCGTTATCATCAACCTAACCTATACATGCCATATTGAGTCCAAAATATAACTGTACCAAAAAAAAATCGATAGTGTGAAGAACTGCTGACGATCCCCGAGTCGGTGGCCAAAATCAACAATATATAAAACAGAGAAATAAAGAACAGAGTAAGCTTTCAAAGCTTAGTAAGTTTTAAGCATCACAAACAATTAAAGACTTATCGAAAATCGAAACATTCATTTAAGCAGACTTATTCTCAATTCAAATTGCTTCATGGCCGAATACACATAAACATATACATAGATTTCTCAGCACATATTTTTCTTCTACATAAAGTTCATACGATGCATTTAAATCAAATAATCCAATATATTAACAACATTTGACCGAATAGGTCATTGTTTTACTCGTAGATGTAACAATCATTCTCACTTAAGTATCATTCTTTAATTCTAATAATTCACAAAATCATTGACTGAATGTACATGAGTACATAAGGTAATTTTAACATATAATTCATATACAAATATACCGTGACCAATTAAATCATTCTCATATTCGCAAATATAACCATCAATAATATATATATATTCTTCTCTGATGCTAATGATTCACTTTGAAATCAATTCACCGATGAGTAAGTAATACATACCTAAACATCTTAAATGTATAGTACTTACTCGACGATGGTTTACTATAAACATTCAATATCGTAATTTTACTTAACTTACTGACATTAAGCCTGTCAGGTCTTAGGACTTGAAACCAATTACCAGTACAATCCTGCGGGAATTTAAACCCGGTATAATACTAGCTCGAAGCCTGCGGGACTTAAGCCCGGACATATTTCCAACACGTAGCCTGCGGACCTTAAGTCCGGTTATAATTCCAGCACATAGCCTGCGAACCCTAAGTCTGGATAAACATCACTGAATGTCATGCATACTTATTCGCAAGAAAATTCAATTCACATAACATCTCACAATCATAGTTCATTTATTCCATTCGAATAATAGCATAATATGGACACCATTCATATAACTTTTGGCTCAATATCATACATAAGAATATATGTCCATTTTACTTTCCAAGCTTAACTTCTAATGTCTACTCGGCTTTAAGCCTTAAACATATATTATTTGTCACTCAACTATATTCAAATAGAATCAATAGATCACAGTACAGTTATCATACACATATCAAGACATTATCAATTACATACTAAATGTGACTATTCAAAACTTACCTCGGATATACTTGAATGGTTGCGGAAGGGCTACTCAATTACTTTCTCTTTTCCCCTATCCAACTTCGATCCTCTTTGCTCTTGAGCTTATTTTAAAACAAATAGATTTATTTAATTACTTATCAAATAGGTAATTTAATTTAATACATGTATATCATATAGTTACGGTACAAATGACCTTAATAATTAGCTATTTAAACACCATATATATATTCCCTACTCATGCACAACCGAACACATTACTAGGCATTATCAAGTTTATAATTATTAGCATGTATACGTTAAGACAAATTATATATTTAATAAATTCTACAGGTATGGTTATTTATATTTTAATTGCCAAATCACAAGTTGATCAAAACCATTTCAATTGACTTCATTTATAACAAATAAATCAATATAGTCACCTATGCCAAACAATTACCAAACCATTTAATCATGCTCATGGCCGATCCTATCTTACTCTAATCAAGGTCATAACCCACTTTAAAAATTCTAGCCTTTCATGCACTCATCTCTAATGTTAATTAAGTAATGTCGAATGGCATACACACACTCACATGCATAAAAGTTATCCACACCTCCTATAGCTCATTCGACATTTACAATTTAACCTTACTCAAGCTTCATATAAATTTTTCTTGATTGGATATAAAATGAATTTAAAATCCAATCGATCAAACTTTAACATGTTCATAGCTCTTTTAACAAAATTTCATTCATGTTTCTATCACCACATAATTATGAACTATTTAAAAACTTTCATATTACACCATTTCAATTTATGGCAATATGCCAAATGCATAAACTCAACTAAAACTCAAAATTTAACTTTCTTCACTTCAATTAACCACTACTTATTCTTTTAAAACATCAAATACAATATGAATAACACCTAAACATTTTTATCTGAATTTGTTAGCACATAAGGCCTTTGGCCGAATGTCATTAAACTCAAGCCACAATAATATTATTCTTTAAGACACTTTCAAAAACCACATTCGGCAATCACATAATCAAATACCAAAACCTTAACTTTCAAGCCAAACAACTAGCAAACTCAACACATCCAACATAAATCTCCATACCAATGACATCAAAACATCTACCAAGAATGTCAACCTCCTTGGCCGAATATCAATCTTCCAAAATAACAAAAATTCGAACCATGAAATAGGTAGAATTCAAACTAACCATTCAAATTATGCATGAATTTCTAATAGTAGCATTACACATACCTTATTCTAGCAATTTCCTTAGCCGAAAATTTTAACAAAAATTTTCTTCTTTTTCTTTTCTAGCTACGGCAATAGAGGAACAAGGATTAACCAACTTTGGTTTCTCCTCCCACTAACACATATTTTATTTCCTTTATTCTTTTATTCATCTTTAATTCATTTAATTCATTATCAATTTAATATTGCAAGAACACATAACTTAGTGGAAATGATCTTGTCATGGCTGGCCACTCAAAGTATTTTGGGTAAATTTACATGCAAGTCCACATTTTTTTTTTGCATGCATTTGTTGGTTACCATAAATTTACCCATTATACTTCTCATGTTTCACACTCAAGTCCTATTTGGAAAATTCACATCAAATGACTATATCAAAACATCAAAAATTTCACACACGATTTAAACACATATAATAGACATAGAAATGAGCATTTAGAATTTTTTCGACTCAGTTTTGTGGTCTCGAAACCACTTCCCGACTAGGGTCAAAATAGGGCTGTCACAAAGACCATGTCTGGGACATGGCATCGGCCTCGAAGATGATAGCCAGTGTATGACCATGTCTAGGACATGGCATCGGCACACTTACCCATGTGTGAGGCTTATGAAATATTCGGTAGTGTTCTGAATGTTTCAATAGTAAAAGTAATATTCTTAATATAATGAGGAAAATATAAGCATGTTGTGAGTGGCACATGTACCTAATTGGTACGTATGAGATATGAGCTCATTGTATAATATGTGACTTGTATGGATGGTAATGAGTAAGTTATATCTATGCCTCCCTTGGTATTATGAGCATGTTGATTACCGATGTATTGTTGTTGTATATTTATTTATATGCAACTTACTAAGCCTTTACGCTTACTCTCTCTTTCTTTCCATTTTCTTTCAGTGCCGCCTAATTAGCTCAAGGATCATCGCAAGTCAGAGATATCGATCACACTATCATCCGAAGCATTTAGTATAGTTGTATTTATAATTTTGAATATGGCATGTATAGGATTTAGACCTTATTATTTTGTGTCCTTGAGAATTGGCCAAACGTATTGGTCTGGGATAGATCCCACACTTCGCATAGCCTTGAATGATGGCTAACATTCAGTTTAAGTTTATAAAAGGTGTAATTTCTTGGTTGAATAGATGTTTATTGTGTTTGAATTGGTAGTATGAATTGCGCTTGTTTTGGCATTGATTGGTATTTGTATGGAATTAGGCACATAAGGGTGGCAATGAGGCCTGGTAAATAGCCTTATATTGTCCACTCGGGTAGACACACGGGCATGTGTCTTGGCTGTGTGTGACCGTGTGGTTCGGTCGTGTGTCCCCTGCAAGTAAAATTACTAAGTCAGATTGCATAGTAGTAAAAACACGGACAGAAACATGGCGATGTGCCTTATCCGTGTGGTGGAAAAGCCTAACACACGGGCGTGTGCCTCAGCCGTGTGACATTTTGAGTATGCTGATGTCAGAAATAGAATACTCAAGTTTTCTCACACGGGCTAAGACACAGGTGTGTCAATGCCGTGTGAGCAACATGGGCCAGGGACACAGGCGTGTGTCCAGGCCGTGTGAAGTTTGCACTTGAAGTATGTGAAATTGTGTAAATAAATAGGCCACACGGGTAAGGGACACGGGTATGTCCCTAGGTGCTTAGGCCGTGTGAGACACACGGGCCATCAGCACGACCATGTTAAGATGGTCACACGAGCGTGTTACCCTTCCACACGGGCGGGTGCCTTATTTTAAATGAAAAGTTTTCAAAGATTGGATAAGGACCCGGAAAGGTTTTGAATGGTTTCCAATGGTCAATTTAGGCCTCGTAGGCCCATATTAAGAGGTTAAAAGTGGAAATCAAAAAATTTTTAATTTAGACCGAGTCTTGGTGACTTGAGAATGATTATTTACATGAGAACAGGTTAGGTAATGCCTCGTACTCTGCCCCGGCATGGGTTACGAGTATGAGGTGTTACATTTAGTGATATCAGAGCTATGGTTTAGTCGTTTCTATGACTAACTTAATGAGAGTACGAGTCCAACTATACATGCCATAGTTGTATATTGATAGTGTGATGAATCCTGACGATTATAAATTTTGTTTTTATATAATAAATGGAAAGTAATATGTCAGCTCCCACCGAAAGGACCATGCCAGTTGAGAGTGAGCCCGTGACTATGGGCCAAGGCGGAAGGGCTAGAGAAGCCTATCTTCGAATAATGGATGCTTGATACACAGAGTTTGTTCGTGTGAATCCGAACATTCCATCTCCCTTACCTCTTCCAATTCCTCAGTATGCCCTGATAGTTTCGCAAGTTGCGAACATGTTTAGAAGAGAGAAGCCTCTGGTAGACAAGATTTGAAAACAAAGGGCCGAGGAATTTCAGGCTAGTATAGATGATGACCCGAAAAAGGTAGAGTTTTGGCTAGAAAATACCATAAGGGTATTCGATGAACTGTCATGCACACCTGACGAGTGCGTAAAGTATGTCGTGTCACTCTAACGAGATTCGGCATATCAGTGGTGGAATACTCTCGTGTCTGTGATATCGAGAGAAAGAGTAACTTGAGAATTTTTGCAAGAAGAGTTCCAAAAGAAGTACATTAGCCAGAGGTTCATGGACCAGAGAAGGAAGGAATTTTTAGAGTTGAAACAAGGTAATAAGATTGTGACGGAGTATGAACGTGAGTTTTTGAAACTCAGCAAGTATGCGCGGGAATGCGTATCCACTGAAGGTACCATGTCTAAGAGGTTTGAGGATGGCCTCAATGAAGACATCCGAGTGTTTGTGGGTATTCTTGAAATAAGAGAATTTGTGGTACTCGTTGAGAGAGCGTGTAAGGCAAAAGAGCTAGTAAAAGAGAGAAGGAAAGCGGCTATTGAGAGATGGGGAAAGCACATCAGTCCTCATCCAAGAGATTAAAGGAATTCTCTACTCGATCGAATGCTTCAGTGGGGTATTCGAAGAAAATCAAGAATCAGCAGAATATGGCATCTAAAGCCCAGACCACTTTGGTCGCTAGTGTCTGTAATGCTCGGCCAAATAGGCAAAGTGTCTGCAATGTGGAAGATGTCACTTAGGCGAGTGCCAATGAAACGAGAGGGGCTACTTCAAGTGTGGGTCACTTGACCACTTTATTCATGATTGTCCTTAGATGAAAGAGACAAAAAGGAAGCAAGAAGTAAAAGCAAGTAGTGCTCCGTTGAGGGGTAGGCCACAAAAGAACCCCGAAAGTGGGGCTAGCAGTAGAGGCATGCCAAGAGACGCCGCAGTGAGGTCTGAAGGTAGGGCGCCAGCAAGGACCTATGCTATATGTGTCTGAGAAGAGGTAGAGTCTCTCGATGTGATCACGGGTACCTTTTCTATCTATGATATAACTGTTGTTGCATTAATTGACCCGGGATCTGCCTGCTCTTATATTTGTATGGATTTAATACCTTGTATGAGTACGTTAGTAGAGTCCACTGAGTTTGTTATAAAAGTGTCCAATCTTTTAGGCAGACATGTGCTAGTGGAGCAAGTGTGTAAGAATTGTCCTTTGACAATTAGAGGTCTTTGTTTCTTGGCTAACTTGATGTTATTGTCGTTTAATGAGTTTGATGTAATCCTTGGGATGGATTGGTTGACTGCTCATAGTGTTGTAGTGGACTGTGGGAAAAAGATAATTGAGTTGAAATGTAAAGAAGGGAATGTTCTTCTGGTTGGACCAAGTGAGTCAGTGATAAACCGTAATTTATACATATTTTTTTCCCATACTTAACACATTTATGATTGATTTCTCCTTAGATTTGGTGAATTTGATGCTCCTAATCCTTTAATTTCATGTTTTATACTTAGGTAAGCATAGGAGAGTGAAAAGAATAAGAAACGAGCCAAAACAGAGAAAATAGGCTGACGTGAGAGAATAACACAGCCTGGACTTCCTCACACGGGTAGAACACAACCCGTGCCATTCTAACAGGCTCGAACACGGTCTAAAACAACCTTAGCATAGGCGTGTTGACCCTTCAACCTTGACCATGGCCAGAAGTAATCGCACACGGGCGTGTCACACAGGCGTGTCCCTGCCGAGCCCTAGCTAAGCTCTATTCGAAAAAGGGAAAGTTTGAGGGCTTGGAGGCATTCAAAAGCCTATTGAAACACCTTGGAGGAGGACTAAAGAGGACATGAAAAGTAGGGAGCAAGAAATTACTCCAAGAAAGCCGATTGATCCATCTTAGAAGCTGGATTCATTATCAAGACTGAAGGTCTCTCCTCAATTTCCGCTCAAGAGTTTTGGGTTTTCTTTATGTTTTGTATTCATTACTCTTCTGAGATGTTTTCCTATTTAGTTATGAACTAAACCCCCTAAATACCTAAGGGGAATGAAACCTAAGACGGATCTTGTTATTATTATCTAAATTGTATGATAAATTTTTAACTTGTTCTTAATTATGTGTTCTTAATTCTTGTTTCGATATTTCAGGATATTGATTCAAGTTAATGCTCTTATTTGGAGGATGAATAGTCCCTATCTAAGAGTAACTTTGTCATAATTAAGCAGAGTTGACCGCGCCTAGAGATAGGCTGACAAGATTTTGCCGGATTAGGGTGAAACCTAATAAGGGGATCCATAGATCGAGTTAATGCAACCTTAGGTTGTTAATTAGAAAGAGATTTAAATTATTCAACCTAGGGTTAGACGTTATTAGTCTTGAATAGGAATAATAACATAACTCAGGGATTTCTACGAGACAAGTTAAATGAATAAATCATCCGATTCGGAGTCAAATAACAAGTGAAGTCTAAGTGGATTTTTCCTTGGGTATTGTCTTAGATCAATCATTTTTCCAAAAGTATTTTCCTCAACCTATATTCTGTGATTTCTTAGTTTAGTTAATTAGTTTAGATAAACAAACCCCTTTTATTTTTAGGCTAGATAATAAAAAGATAGTTAATACTAGTACTTTTAGTTTTTTTGGGTTCGACAATCCGGTCTTGCTAAAGCTATACTACTATTCATTAGGTACACTTGCCTTTATCGTGATAATAGTTAGTTTCAAGAATGATTAATTATAAATTTATAAAACTTATCATGAATAATCACGATCATTCAGATAATCTGCCCATGATAATATCATCTTTGACTGCCGAGAAATATTTAAAAAAAAGATATGAGGCTTATTTAGCTTTTGTGCTGAATACTCAAGTGTCTGAGTTGAAGATTGAATCAGCACCGGTAGTTTGTGAGTTTACAGATGTGCTTTCAGAAGAATTATTCAGATTACGTCCACTGAGGGCAATCGAGTTTGGAATTGAGTTGGTCACCAGTATGACGCCTATCTCAATTGCTCCGTATAGGATGGCTCCAACAGAGTTGAAAGAGTTGAAAGCACAATTGCAAGAGCTAACAGATAAGGGCTTCGCGAGACCGAGTTTTTCACTATGGGGTGCTACGGTACTCTTTGTGAAGAAGAAAGATAGGTCTATGAGGTTATGCATCAATTATAGGCAGCTCAACAAGGTAACAGTGAAGAACAAATACCCTTTGCCAAGGATCGATGATTTGTTCGATCAGTTGAAGGGAGCCACCATGTTTTCTGAAATCAACCTGAGGTCTGGTTACTATCAGCTAAGGGTTAGAGAGCAAGATGTGCCGAAAACTACATTTCGGACAAGATACGGGCATTATGAGTTTCTTGTCATGCCCTTTGGTTTGACTAATGCCCCAGCAGTGTTTATAGATTTGATAAACCGCATCTTCAGGCCGTCTTTGGATAAATTTGTTGTCGTCTTTATTGATGGCATATTGATCTATTCGCGTGATGAGGGCGAGCATGTGGAGCATCTGAGAGTGATGTTGCAAACCTTCAGAGATAAAAAATTATACGCCAAGTTCAGTAAGAGTGAATTTTGTCTTAAAGAGGTCGGGTTCTTAGGACATATTGTGTCGGGTGGTGGGATCCGTGTTGACCCAAGTAAGATATCTGCTATTGTGGAATGGAAACCATCGAGGAATGTAATTAAGGTTTGAAGCTTTTTGGGTTTGGCCGGATACTACAGACGGTTTGTAAACGGATTCTCTATGATAGATACGCCAATAACAAGATTGTTGCAAAAAGATGTCTAGTTCAAATAGACAGAAAAAGGCCAACAAAGTTTTGAGAAACTAAAGACTTTATTGACTGAAGCACCAATGTTAGTGCAATCGGAATTGAGCAAGGAATTTGTGATATATAGTGACGCCTCCTTGAATGGTTTGGGGTGTGTGCTCATGCAAAAAGGCAAGGTTATAGCCTATGCCTCGAGACAACTAAAGCACACGAGAGAAATTACCCGACCCATGACTTGGAACTAGTGGCTGTAGTGTTCGCGTTGAAGATCTGGAGACACCATTTGTTTAGAGAGAAATGTCGGGTATTCACAGACCATAAGAGCTTAAAGTGCTTGATGACTCAAAATGAGTTGAATTTACGGCAACGCCAATGGTTAGAGCTAATTAAGGATTACGAGCTGATAATAGATTACCATTCGAGAAAGCTGAACGTGGTCGCGATATGAGTAGAAAGTCATTGTTTGTTTTGAGAGCCTTGAACACCCAATTGACTGTGTCTAGTGATGGTTCAGTCTTAACAGAGTTGAGAGCTAGACCGATGTTTTTTCAAGAGATCCGAGAAGCTCAGAAAGGTGATGAGAAATTACAAGCCAAGAGAACTCAGTGTGAGTCAAGAATTGAATCAGATTTTCGTATCAGTACTGATGGATGTATAATGTTCAAAGACAGAGTTTGTGTACCCAAGGACAATGAGCTTATTCAGAAGATTCTGAGAGAGGCACATGGTGCTTGTTTATCCGTTAACCCGGGTAGTGTAAAAATGTACAACGACCTTAAGAAAATGTATTGGTGGTCGGGTATGAAAAAAGACATTTCAGAGTTCGTTTCCAAGTGCCTAGTGTGTCAGCAAGTGAAGGCTGAACACTAGGTACCTTCGGGTGTACTTCAACTTATTATGCTCCCCGTGTGGTATGGGATCACTATGGATTTTTTGACGGGCTTGCCGGTAACCCCAAAAAAGAAAGATACAATATGGGTTGTTGTGGATAGATTAACTAAGTCAGCACATTTCATACCAGTGCGTATTGACTACTCCCTCGAGAAATTAGACGACTTATTTATTTTTGAGATTGTGAGGCTTCATGGAGTGTCGTTGTCTATTGTTTCGGATAGAGAGCCAAGGTTTACCTCGAGGTTCTGGAAGAAGTTATAAGAGGCTTTGGGAACCAAGTTGAGCTTTAGCATTTCATTTCATCCACAATCCAATGGATAGTCGGAAAGAGTAATTTAGATCTTAGAGGACATGTTGAGGTGTTGTGTTCTTGAATTTCAAGGAAGTTTGGAAAGATACTTGCCATTGGTTGAATTCGCCTACAACAATAGTTTTAGACGAGTCTAAAAATGGCGCCTTATGAGGCTTTGTACGGGCGAAAGTGTCGAACACCCTTATATTGGACTGAGTTGAAAGAGAATCAGATTCACGGGGTCGATTTAGTCAAAGAGACTGAGGAGAAAGTTAAAGTGATTCGTGACTGCCTGAAGGCCACCTCGGATAGACAGAAATCCTATGCAGATTTGAAACTAAAGGAAATTGACTTTCAAGTCAGTGATAAGGTATTTTTGAAAGTTTCCCCATGGAGGAAAGTTCTCAGGTTCGGTAAAAGAGGCAAGTTGAGTCCTCGTTTCATAGGACCTTATGAGGTTACCGAGAGAGTAGGACTTATTGCCTACCATTTGGAATTGCCACCAGAGTTAGAAAAGATACATGACATCTTTCATGTGTCCATGTTACGTCAGTATAGATTAGACCCTTCGCATGTGATTGCGCCAACAGAAATCGAGATTCATCCGGATATGACTTGTGGTGAGGAGACAGTCAAGATTTTGGCTCAAGAAGTCAAACAGTTAAGGAATAAGAGTACATCACTTGTAAAGGTTATGTGGCAAAGACATGGGGTCAAGGAAGCCACATGGGAACCCGAGGAGACGATGAGAGATCAGTACCTGAACTTATTCACTGGTAAGATTTTCGAGGACGAAAATCCCTAATGGGAAGAAATGTAACAGCCCAATTTAGGGCCTAGTCAGAATAATGGTCTTGGGACCACAAAACCGAAGTCATAAAAATTATTTTATTATTATTTTGGATTCATAGCATGATTATATTAGTGCGTGAAAAATTTGAGAAGTTAATTTTAACGTTTGTAAGCCCAATTGCGAGAAAGGACTAGATCGCATAAAGTGCAAAAGTCCTAAATTGATTGCTAAAGGTGTTAAATAGCTAGAGAACCAAAATTAGGGGTCTTTAAAGGGCAATTAGACCCTATTAGAAAAGCTTGGCCGGCCATGAGACAAGGATGGTTAATTGGTCAAAGGGTTAGTTTGGTTGATGACATAATATGTATTTTAATAATGCCCTAAAGCCTAGCATTCATCTTCTCCATCCATTTTTCTTCTCTTTGACCGAAAATCAGCCATAGGAGGGCTTGAAAGCTTCAAAAAACTTTCATCCACTTATTCCTCTTACAAGTAAGTGATTTAGATGTCTATTTTTGATGATTTTTGCATTTTTGAGACCTTTGAAGCATAAACTTTCAAATGAGAGGATTATTGTGCATTATGAATGAGAGTTTAGGGTTTTGCCATGAAAGGATTTCTAATGTTTGCTGAGTTTTTATGGAAGAATATGAGCCCTAGTTATGTTATAAAAATATTTTTGTGAAAGGTGTTAGCATGAAAACACCTAAAGGGACTATTTTGCATAAGTTGCAAAATAGGTGATAAGTGTGTGAAATAGTGAAAATTTGGGGTTGCTATAAAAGTAAAAGAGTTTGGCTAGGCCTGAGATATGAAGAAATTCGATAAAAATTATTTTTCGAGCATAGGGGCAAAATGGTCATTTTGCCAATGTCCAGGGGCAAAATGGTCATTTTACCTAAGATGTGAATTTTAAATTGCCTAATTGTGATTAGTGACTAAATGAGTGCATTTTCCTAATAGAGATCAAGAATTTTCAAATCCGAACCTAGACCGGGGGAAGGCCAAACAAATCGACTAAACTGACTAGTCGTGTGCGTTTTGTAATCCCAGGTAAGTTGTATGTAAATAATACAACTACATTATTAATGTATGTATTCGAATTGTCATTGAATTGATATAGCATGAAATGCTAGATTGTGAATTGAGAATGCATACTGATAATTGAGATAGTAGAAATCTCGTGGAACCCTAGGAAATAAACCAGATATTCATGCCGTGTCATTGGGTCATTGGGTCATTGGAATTGGTAGCATAAATTGCGTTTGTTTTGGCATTGATTGGTATTTGTTTGGAATTAGGCACATAAGGGTGGCAATAAGGCTTGGTAAATAGTCTTATATTGTCCATAAGCGTAGACACACGGGCATGTGTCTGGGCCGTGTGTGACACACGGTCTGCCCGATGGGCGTGTGGTCCGGCCATGTGTCCCCTGCACATAAAATATCCAATTTAGATTGCATGGTAGTAAAAACACAAACAGAGACACGACCATGTGCCTCAGCCGTGTGGTGGACACGGCCTAGCACACGGGCGTGTGCCTTGGCCGTGTGACATTTTGAGTATGCTGACGTCAGAAATAGAATACTTAAGTTTTGTCACACGAGCTAAGACATGAGTGTGTCAATACCGTGTGAGCAACATGGGCTAGGGACACGGGCGTGTGTCCAGGCCGTGTAAAGTTTGTACTTGAATTATGTGAAGTTGTGTAAATAAATTGGCCACAGGGGTAAGGGACACAGGCATATCCCTAGGTGCTTAGGCCATGTGAGACACACGGGCCATCAGCACGACCATGTTAAGATGGTCACACGGGCGTGTTACCCTTCCACACGGGTGGGTGCCTTATTTTAAATGCAAATTTTGCAAAGATTGGATAAGGACCCGGAAGGGTTCCGAATGGTTTCCAATGGTCAATTTAGGCCTCGCAGGCCCATATTAAGAGGTTAAAAGTGGAAATTGAAAAAGTTTTAATTTGGACTGAGTCTCGGTGACTTGAGAACGATTATTTGCATGAGAATAGGTTAGGTAATGCCTCGTACTTTGCCCCAGCGTGGGTTACGAGTATGTGGTGTTACATTTAGTGGTATCAAAGTTATGGTTTAGTCGGTTATAGGACTAACTTCGTGAGAGTACGAGTCTAGCTATACATGCCATAGTTGTATATTGATAGTGTGACGAATCCTGACAATTATAAATTTTGTTTTTATATAATAAATGGATCTTGATACAGCCACGGAGGATGACGTAGAAATTAATGCGTCGGCTTCCACCGAAGGGACCACGCCAGTTGAGAGTGAGCCCGTGACTATGGGCCAAGGCGAAGGGGCTAGAGAAACCTATCTCCGAATGATGGATGCTTGTTACACAGAGTTTGTTCGTGCAAATCCAAACACTCCACCTCCCCCACCTCCTCCAATTCCTCAGTATGCCCCAGTAGTTTCGCAAGGTACGGACATGTTTAGAAGAGAGAAGCCTTCGGTAGATAAGATTCGGAAACAAAGGGTTGAGGAATTCCGAGCTAGTATAGATGATGACCTTAAAAGGGCAGAGTTTTGGCTAGAAAATACTATAAGGGTATTCGATGAACTGTCATGCACACCTGAAGAGTACGTAAAGTGTGTCGTTTCACTTTTACGGGATTCAACGTATCAGTGGTGGAATATTCTTGTGTTCGTGGTATCGAGAGAAATATTAACTTGGGAATTTTTCCAAAAAGAGTTCCAAAAGAAGTATATTAGCCAGAGGTTCATGGACCAGAAAAGGAAGGAATTTTTAGAGTTAAAAGAAGGTAATAAGACTGTGACGAAGTATGAACGTGAGTTTGTGAAACTCAGCAAGTATGCATGGGAATACGTATCCACTGCAGCTACCATATGTAAGAGGTTTGAGGATGGCCTCTATGAAGACATCCGAGTTATGTTATAAACAATTTTTGTGAAAGGTGTTAGCATGAAAACACCTAAAGGGACTATTTTGCATAAGTTGCAAAATAGGTGATAAGTGTGTGAAATAGTGAAAATTTGGGGTTGTTATAAGAGTAAAAAGACTTTGGCTAGGCTTGAGATACGAAGAAATTCGATAAAAAACAATTTTCGAGCATAGGGGCAAAATGATCATTTTGCCAAGGTCTAGGGGCAAACTAGTCATTTTACCTAAGATGTGAATTTTAAATTGCCTAATTGTGATTAGTGACTAAATGAGTGCATTTTGCTAATATAGATAAAGAATTGTCAAATTCAAACCTAGACCGGGGGAAGGCCAAGCAAATCGACTAAACCGACTAGTCGTGTATGTTTTGTAATCCAAGGTAAGTTCTATGTAAATAATACAACTACATTGTTAATGTATGTATTCGAATTGTCATTGAATTGATATAGCATGAAATGATATATTGTGAATTGAGAATGCATATTGATAATTGAGATAGTAGAAATCCTGTGGATCCCTAGGAAAGAAATCGAATATTCATGCCGTGTCATTGGGTCATTTGTGTGAGGTAGTGTAAGACATGTCTGGGACAGGCATCGGCCACATTATGAGAGCCAGTGTAAGGCCATGTCTGGGACATGACATCGGCATTGAGATGAGTGCTAGTGTAAGATGTATCTGGGACATGCATCGGCCTCGAGAGGTAAGCTAGTGTAAGACATGTCGGGGACATGCATTGGCCTCGGGAAGTAAGCTAGTGTAAAACATGTCTGGGACATGCATCGGTTACGAGATGTGTCAGTGTAAGACCATGTCTGGGACATGGCATTAGCACAGATATGCGAGAGCTAGTGTAAGACCATGTCTGGGACATGGCATAGGCCTCGAAGATGATAGCCAGTGTAAGACCATGTCTGGGACATGGCATCGGCACACTTGCCCTTGTGTAAGGGTTATGCAATATCCGGTAGTGTTCCGAATGGTTCAACATTGAAAGTAATATCCGGTAGTGACACATGGTCTGCCCTATAGGTGTGTTGTAACACCCCTGACCCGTACGCGTTGCCGGAGGGTTAAAGAGTATTACCATATACAAAAGAGTCATATCAAGATAACTAGGTATAGTGATTCATTCTTAAGTTCAATTCACATTAAACATTGAAAACATTAATCAAATCTCAACCACACATTCAGCTTAACCATTTGGAACACATATAGTAACTTATCAAGCCATTTTCGCATGGCTACACATATATACATCATCAAAAAGATAATTATTTAACAACAAAAAGTCAAGCCTATACATGCCATTATCGAATTCTAACTACTAGAGTACCAAAAAGTTTAGATAGTGTGGACAACCTCGACTTTGAGATCCCTGAGACCGTAGCTGACGAACAAAATCTACAAAATAGAGAATTAAGGCAACAAAGTAAGCATTACCATGCTTAGTAAGTTTTAAGCATTTCAAACAATTAAAGCTTATCATTAAAAATCAAGCATTAAGTATCACAAAGTTCATATTCAAATTGTAAATCATTTGGCCGATTATACACAAGCATACTAGTTATAAGGCTTATTGGCCGAATTCACATATGAATACTCACAAGACTTTTAGCACATATGTTACTATACTATTTAGCTCATACAATTAAATTTAGACATATACTTTCATATAACAATGAACATTAACCAAATAGGCCATTCTCTTATTCGTAGATATGGTACGCATCCATACACACATATATATTGATATATACATATGTATATATATATATCATTCTTTGATAATAATAGTTTGCTTTAAAAACATCAATTATATATGAGTACGTAATACATACCTCGTTATCTTAATGTATCATATAAAATCAATAGTGGTTTCCTCGAATATTCGAATTCACAATCTTACTCAAATCACCGGCGTTAAGCCTGCTAGGTTTTAAAACCTGATCCAATTTCTAGCACAAAGCTTGTGGGACTTTAAGCCCGGATATATTTCAAAGACGTAGCTCATGGACCTCAAGTCGGATATGTTTCAAAGACGTAGCTCATGGACCTCAAGTCCGGATATGTTTCCAGATATCATGCATACTCAGTCATATTTAAACACGTCTCATTTAACTTATCACTTTAGTACAAACCAAAAGGTCGCAATTCACCTAATGTACTTATATAGAGGCATCATCAATTATATTATAAAGGAAACTACTCAAAACTTACCTCGAATATTCTGAACAGTTGCGGATTATCTACTCGACTGCTTTCTCCTTCCCCTTATCTGAATTAGACCCCCTTAGCTCTTGAGCTTATTTAGAGTTCAAGATCACCGAATGGTTTGTTCTTTTCCTTGTTTAAAATAGGCTAGGAAGAAACAAGGATGAATACTTTGTTTCCTTTACCCATTTCCTACCTTTAATTATTATTATTCTATAATTTAAAGCCATTTAATTATAAATTATGCTAATATAAAATTCATATATTTTATACTAACTAACAACAAAATGGGTAATTTGACATGCAAAACCATTCCTTTTAATACCTTCATTATATACCACCTTTAAAAATTACCTATCACCTTTCACATTTTTCTCATATAAGTCCTATTTAATAATTTCATATACAATTGACAAAATTAAAGCATGAAACTTTCACATATGCATGTACATATATAATAAGAATAAAATATATCAATTAATTATTTTTGTGACTCGGTTTTGTGGTCCTGAAACCACTTTTCTGACTAAGGTCAAATTAGGGCTGTTACAACTCTCTCCCACTTAAGAAATTTTTGTCCCCGAAAATCTTACCAGTGAATAAGTTAGGATATCGATCCTTCATAGTGTCTTCAAGTTCCCATGTAGCTTCTTCAATCCCGTGCTTAAGCCACAGTACTTTTACTAATGGGATTTTCTTATTTCGTAATTCTTTTACCTCACGAGCCAAAATACGAACTGGTTCTTCTTCGTAACGCAAATCAGATTGAATCATGACCTCTGATGGATTAATTATATGCGATGGATTGGATCTATAATGTCGAAGCATCAAAACATGAAAAACGTTGTGAATCTTTTCAAGCTTGGAGGGTAGAATCAATCTGTATGCCACCAGCCCAACTCGTTCAGATATTTCATACGGCCCGATGAACCTCGGACTCAATTTTCCTTTACGACCAAATCTAAGCACCTTTTTCCAAGGTGAAACTTTAAGGAACACTTTGTCTCCGACCTGATATTTAATGTCTTTTCGCTTTAAATCTGCTTACGACTTCTGACGATCTGAAGCTGCTTTCAGACTTTCACGGATTACTTTTACTCTCTGCTCAGCATCTTTAATCAAATCAACCCTAAAAATTTTACTTTCACTAAGCTCGGTCCAAAACAACGGTGTACGGCATTTACGATCGTACAAAGCCTCGTAAGGTGCCCTCTTAATGCTTGATTGAAAACTAATGTTGTAAGCAAATTCAATCAAAGGCAAATACCGTTCCCATGAACCAAAAAACTCGAGGATGCAACATCTCATCATATCCTCGAGTATCTGAATGATCTGTTCGGATTGACCATCAGTCTCTGGACGAAAAACGGTGCTAAAATGCAACTTGGTACCTAAAGCTTCTTCCAATTTCTTCCAGAATTGCGATGTGAATCTCGGATCTCTATCCAGCACAATAGAAATAGGCAACTCGGCTAGTTTGTCAAGTGAATAATCCGTACGTACAGGAACAAAATGAGCTGACTTTGTCAGTCTATCAACAGCAACCCAGATCGCATCCTTCTTGCTTGACAAGAATGGCAACCCAGATACAAAATCCATCGAGACTCGATCCCATTTCCGTTCGGGTATCATGATCGGCTGAAGTAATCCTAAAGGCACTTGATGTTCCGCCTTCACTTGTTGACATACCAAACACTTAAAAACAAAGTCAGAAATGTCTCGTTTCACACCAGGCCACCAAAACTGACGTTTCAGATCGTTATACATTTTCGTGCTACCAGGATGGATCGACATTCGACTACTATGAGCCTCATTTAAAATCATCAAAATAAGTTCTGAATTTCTTGGGACACACAATCGACTTCTGAACCTCAAGCAATAGTCGTCGTCAGTTTGAAACTCCGATTCCATATTCGAAACACATTCAGCTAGTTTAGTAACCAATTCATCGTCGACTTTCTGAGACTCACGTATTTGATGAATCATTAATGGTTCGGCCTTTAATTCTGCTAGTAACACATTATCAGAGGAAACGAACAGGTATACATTCATCACTCGCAAAGTAAACAACTATTTACGACTTAAAGCATCGACAACACATTAGCCTTTCCCGGGTGATAGTCAATGACAAGCTCATAATCTTTCAACAACTCAAACCAACGTCTTTATCGTAGATTCAAATCTCTTTGAGTCATCAAATATTTGATACTTTTGTGATCCGAATATACATGACACCTCTCTCCAAACAAGTAGTGTCGCCATATTTTCAAAGTGAATACGATGGCAGCTAATTCGAGATCATGGGTTAGGTAGTTTTTCTCATGCGGCTTCAATTGCCTCGTGCTTTAAATTCAGTAGCCCCGTGCTTTCTAATTCTGTGAACCGAAGGCTTATTTAACTCGTCTGATCAATTACTGAAGGTATTGTAGGTGCCAGAGGCGTATTATTCGGAAGTGGGGGTTATGGCACAGCCGTATTAGTTCGAATGTATTGGTTGAACCAATCATTCATCACACTATAAAAAGCCTGTCTAGCCTCGTCATTCTGATTGCTTGCAATAGGTTGAGAGTCCATCAGCGCTGTCCCTTGGGCTGGAGCAGGCGCTACACCCTCAACATTATCAGCTACTGCTTGATTGCGATAGGGATCCATTACTATACGAAAACACATTTTTAACTGTCAGAAATCGTCACACTATCATTTAACGATAAATGGCATGTATATCTAGGCTCATACACGCTATGTTAGTCCTAGAATCGACTAAACCGTAGCTCTGATACTAATAAAATGTAACACCCATGACACGTACCCATCGTCGGAGGGTTAAAGAGTATTACAATATACAAAAGAGTCATATCAAGATAACTAGGTATAGTGATTCATTCTTAAGTTCAATTCACATTAAACATTGAAAATATTAATCAAATCTCAACCACACATTCAGCTTAACCATTTGGAACACATAAGTAACTTATCAAGCCATTTTCGCATGGCTACACATTTATACATCATAAAAAAGATAATTCTTTAACAACAAAAAGTCAAGCCTATACATGCCATTATCAAATTCTAACTACTAGAGTACCAAAAAGTTTAGATAGTGTGGACAACTTCGACTTTGAGATCCCTGAGACCGTAGCTGACGAACAAAATCTACAAAAGAGAGAATTAAGGCAACAAAGTAAGCATTACCATGCTTAGTAAGTTTTAAGCATTTCAAACAATTAAAGCTTATCATTAAAAATCAAGCATTAAGTGTCTCAAAGTTCATATTCAAATTGTAAATCATTTGGCCGATTATACACAAGCATACTAGTTATAAGGATTATTGGCCAAATCCATATATGAATACTCACAAGACTTTTAGCACATATGTTACTATACTATTTAGCTCATACAATTAAATTTACACATATACTTTGATATAACAATGAACATTAACCAAATAGGCCATTCTCTTATTCGTAGATACGGTACGCATCCACACACATATATCTATTGATATATACATATGTATATATATCATTCTTTGAAAATAATAGTTTGCTTTAAAAACATCAATTTACATATGAGTACGTAATACATACCTCGCTATCTTAATGTATCATATAAAATCAATAGTGGTTTCCTCGAATATTCGAATTCACAATCTTACTCAAATCACCGGCGTTAAGCCTGCTAGGTTTTAAAACCCGATCCAATTTCTAGCACAAAGCTTGTGGGACTTTAAGCCCGGATATATTTCCAGCACGTAGCCTGCGGACCTCAAGTCCGGATATATTTCTAGCACGTAGCCTGAGGACCTCAAGTCCGGATATGTTTCCAGATATCATGCATACTCAGTCATATTTAAACACATCTCATTTAAATTATCACTTTAGTACAAACCAAAAGGTCGCAATTCACCTAATGTACTTATATAGAGGCATCATCAATTATATTATAAAGGAAACTACTCAAAACTTACCTCGAATATTCTGAACAATTGCGGATTATCTAGTCGACTGCTTTCTCCTTCCCCTTATCTGATTTAGACCCCCTTAGCTCTTGAGCTTATTTAGAGTTCAAGATCACCGAATGGTTTGTTCTTTTCCTTGTTTAAAATCGGCTAGGAAGAAACGAGGATGAATACTTTGTTTCCTTTACCCATTTCCTACCTTTAATTATTATTATTCTATAATTTAAAGCCATTTAATTATAAATTATGCTAATATAAAATTCATATATTTTATACTAACTAACAACATGGCCGGCCACTAGCAACAAAATGGGTAATTTGACATGCAAAACCATTCCTTTTAATACCTTCATTATATACCACCTTTAAAAATTACCTATCACCTTTCACATTTTTCTCACATAAGTCCTATTTAATAATTTCATATACAATTGATAAAATTAAAGCATGAAACTTTCACATATGCATGTACATATATAATAAGAATAAAATATATCAATTAATTATTTTTGTGACTCGGTTTTGTGGTCCCGAAACCACTTTTTCGACTAAGGTCAAATTAGGGCTGTTACAGCTCTCTTCCACTTAAGAAATTTTTGTCCCCGAAAATCTTACCAGTGAATAAGTTAGGATATCGATCCTTCATAGTGTCTTCAAGTTCCCATGTAGCTTTTTCAATCCCGTGCTTAAGCCACAGTACTTTTACTAGTGGGATTTTCTTATTTCATAATTCTTTTACCTCACGAGCCAAAATACGAACTGGTTCTTCTTCGTAACGCAAATCAGGTTGAATCATGACCTCTGATGGATTAATTATATGTGATTGATTGGATCTATAATGTCGAAGCATCGAAACATGAAAAACGTTGTGAATCTTTTCAAGCATGGAGGGTAGAATCAATCTATATGCCACTGGCCCAACTCGTTCAGATATTTCATACGGCCCGATGAACCTCGGACTCAATTTTCCTTTACGACCAAATCTAAGCACCTTTTTCCAAGGTGAAAATTTAAGAAACACTTTGTCTCCGACCTGATATTTAATGTCTTTTCGCTTTAAATCTGCATACGACTTCTGACGATCCAAGTCGCTTTGGACTTTCACGGATTACTTTTTACTCTGCTCGTCAAAGATCTTTAATCAAATCAACCCTAAAGATTTTACTTTCACTAAGCTCGGTCCAAAACAACGGTGTACGGCATTTACGATCGTACAAAGCCTTGTAAGGTGCCATCTTAATGCTTGATTGAAAACTATTGTTGTAATTAAATTCAATCAAAGGCAAATACCGTTCCCATGAACCACAAAACTCAAGGATGCAACATCTCATCATATCCTCGAGTATCTGAATGATCTGCTCAGATTGACCATCAGTCTGTGGATGAAAAGCGGTGTTAAAATGCAACTTGGTACCTAAAGCTTCTAGCAATTTCTTCTAGAATCGCGATGTGAATCTCGGATCTCTATCCAACACAATAGAAATAGGTACCCCGTGTAACCTCACGATCTGAGAAATATACAACTCGGCTAGTTAGTCAAGTGAATAATCCGTACGTACGGGAACAAAATGAGCCAACTTTGTCAGTCTATCAACAACAACCCAGATCGCATCCTTCTTGCTTGACAACAATGGCAACCCAGATACAAAATCCATCGAGACTCGATCCCATTTCCATTCGGGTATCATGATCGGCTGAAGTAATCTTGAAGGCACTTGATGTTCCGCCTTCACTTGTTGACATACCAAACACTTCGAAACAAAGTTAGAAATGTCTCGTTTCATACCAGGCCACCAAAACTGACGTTTCAGATCATTATACATTTTCGTGCTACTAGCATGGATCGACATTCGACTACTATGAGCCTCGTTTAAAATCATCGAAGTAAGTTCTGAATTTCTTGGGACACACAATCGACTTCTGAACCTCAAACAATCGTCGTCGTCAATTTGAAACTCCGATTCCATATTTGAAACACATTCAGCTCTTTTAGCAACCAATTCATCGTCGACTTTCTGGGACTCACGTATTTGATGAATCATTAATGGTTCGGCCTTTAATTCTGCTACTAACATATTATCAGAGGAAACGAACAAGTATACATTCATCGCTCGCAAAGTAAACAACGATTTATGACTTAAAGCATCGACAACACATTAGCCTTTCCCGGGTGATAGTCAATGAGAAGCTCATAATCTTTCAACAACTCAAGCCAACGTCTTTGTCGCAGATTCAAATCTCTTTGAGTCATCAAATATTTGATACTTTTGTGATCCGAATATACATGACACCTCTCTCCAAACAAGTAGTGTCGCCATATTTTCAAAGTGAATACGATGGCAGCTAATTCGAGATCATGGGCCAGGTAGTTTTTCTCATGCGGCTTCAATTGCCTCGACGCATAAGCTATAACTCGACCTTCCTGCATCAACACACAACCTAGCCCATGTAAGGACGCACCACTGTAAATAAAAAATTCTTTACCAGATTCGGGCTGCACTAACATTGGGGCTTCCGTCAAAAGCGTTTTCAGTTGGTCAAACTTTTCTGGCACTTTTCTGACCATTCGAACTTAATATCTTCTGAAGTAGCTTCATAATTGGTGTGGCTATCATCGAGAAACCTTTTACAAACCGTCTGTAGTAACCAGCAAGTCTCAAAAAACTCCGAACTTCAGTAATATTTCTCGGGGGTTTCCAATCAAGTATGGCTGAAATTTTGCTCGGATCAACTCGAATACCCGATGCGGATATTACATGTCCCAAAAAGCCAACTTCTCTTAACGTAACTCACATTTCTCGAACTTAGCATATAACTGCTTATCCTGTAAAATCTGCAGCACTAATCTCAGGTGCTCAGCATGTTCGGTTTCATCTCGCGAATAGACCAGAATGTCATCGATAAACATCACTACAAACTGATCTAAATACGGTCTAAAAATCTGATTCATCAAGTCCATAAATACCGCAGGGGCATTAGAGAGTCCAAACGGCATCACTAAGAACTCGTAGTGACTGTATCTCGTTCTGAAAGCAGTTTTAGGTACATCTAATTCTCGAACTCGTAACTAATAATAACCCGATCTCAAATCTATCTTTGAGAACACTGAGGCTCCCTTCAATTGATCAAACAAATCATCAATAAGCAGTAACGGATATTTATTCTTTATTGTCACTTTATTCAACTGACGATAGTCGATGCATAATCTCATAGTTCCGTCCTTCTTTTTCACAAATAATACTGGTGCACCCCAAGGTGAGAAACTCGGTCGAGGAAAACCTCTATCCATCAATTCTTGCAACTGGGTTTTCAATTCCTTCAATTCCGTTGGTGCCATACGATACAGAGCTATCGAAATTGGTGTGGTACCAGGTATTAGTTCGATACTGAATTCTACCTCTCGAACGGGTGGTAACCCCGGTAATTTCTCGAGAAATACATTTGGATATTCACAAACCATTGGCACTGATTCAAACTTCTTTTCTGATTCTTTACTATCAAGTATGTATGCAAGATACGCTTCACACCCCTTTCTCACATATTTTTGAGCCAACATTGAGGATTTTATTGCTGGCAATTCATTCAAGTCAGTAGACTCAATTCGAATTATCTTATTATTTGCACACCTCAAATTAATGGTCTTTCTTTTGCAATTTACAACTGCATCATGTACGGTCAACCAATCCATACCGAGAATAACATCAAATTCATTAAACGGTAAAAGCATCAAATCGGTCGGAAAACATGAACTTCAGATTACTAAGGGGCATTTCCTGCACACTTTGTCTACTAGCACATAATGACCTAAGGGATTCGACACTCGAATCACAAACTCAGTAGACTCAACAGGTAGAGTCATACTGGATGCTAAAGCCTCACATACATATGAATGAGTAGAACCAGGATCAATCAATGCAATCACATTAATATCAAAGAGGGTGAAAGTACCGGTAATAACTTCTGGTGAAGAAGCATCCTCGCGTGCACGTATAGCATAAGCTCTAGCAGGAGCACAAGCCTCAGATCTGGTTGTAGCATCTCTAGACCCTCTCTGATTGTCGCTAGCATTCCCCGTATTCCTAGGTGGTCTACCTCGTGCTGTAGTTGTACTCGGTTTCCCACTCTGGTTCACATTTTGTTCAGATAATCTCAGGCAGTCTTTAATAAAATGGTCGGCTGATCTGCATTTATAACAGGAGCAATCATGAAATCTATAGCTCTCTGAATGCTATTTACCATAATACCTGCACTCGGTCCTATCCCGTCTGTCATTTCCAACACTGGCAACTGAAGTGGCTCGTGTACTTACAGGGGGTCGATCACGATCTCGTCTGGAAAAACCTGAAGTGTTCTTTGATCGATCCGAATCATCCCGAAATTTCTTCGATGATTGCTGAAAAGACTTTCCTGAAGACCTTTTACGAAATTCTCCAGCTCCAACATCAACTTTTCTTTTTTCGTTACTAAGTTCTTCGGCCTTGCAAGCTCGCTCGACATTTCAAGAATGCCAACGAACATTTTTATATCTTCATTCAACCCGTCGTCAAAACGTTTACACATAATAGCCTCAGATGATACACATTCCCGAGCATATCTACTAAGTCTGAAAAACTTTCGTTCATAATCAGTAACGAACATGGAACCCTGTTTAAGCTCAAGAAATTCTTTTCGTTTCTGATCGATGAACCTCTGACTGATATATTTTTTTCAGAACTCAGTCTGGAAGAATTCCCACGTCACTCGTTCTCTAGGTACAACAGAAACCAATGTGTTCCACCAATAGTAAGTAGAATCACGTAGCAAGGATATAGCACATTTCAGGCATTCATCGGGTATGCAGGATAGTTCATCAAGTACCCGAATAGTGTTGTCCAACTAAAATTCAGCTTGCTCGGCATCATCACTATCTGTAGCTTTAAATTCAGTAGCCCCGTGCTTTCTAATTCTGTCAACCGAAGGCTTATTTAACCTCGTCTGATCAATTACTAAAGGTATTGTACGTGCCGGAGGCATATTATTCAGAAGTAGGGGTTGTAGAACAGCCGTATTAGTTCGAATGTATTGGTTGAACCAATCATTCATCACACTATAAAAAGCCTGTCTACCCTCGTCATTTTGATTGCTTGCAATAGGTTGAGAGTCCATCAGCGCTGTCCCTTGGGCTGGAGCAGGCGCTACACTCTCAACATCATCTGCTACTGCTCGATTGCGATCGGGATCCATTACTATACGAAAACATATTTTTAACTGTCAGAAATCGTCACACTATCATTTAACGATAAATGGCATGTATAGCTAGACTCATACACGTTATGTTAGTCCTAAAATCGACTAAACCGTAGCTCTGATACCAATAAAATGTAACACTCCTGACACGTACCCGTCGTCGGAGGGTTAAAGAGTATTACCATATACAAAAGAGTCATATCAAGATAACTAGGTATAGTGATTCATTCTTAAGTTCAATTCACATTAAACATTGAAAACATTAATCAAATCTCAACCACACATTCAGCTTAACCATTTGAAACACATATAGTAACTTATCAAGCCATTTTCGCATGGCTACACATATATACATCATAAACAAGATAATTATTTAACAACAAAAAGTCAAGCCTATACATGCCATTATCAAATTCTAACTACTAGAGTACCAAAAAGTTTAGATAGTGTGGACAACTTCGACTTTGAGATCCCTGAGACCGTAGCTGATGAACAAAATCTACAAAAGAGAGAATTAAGGCAACAAAGTAAGCATTACCATGCTTAGTAAGTTTTAAGCATTTCAAACAATTAAAGCTTATCATTAAAAATCAAGCATTAAGTATCACAAAGTTCATATTCAAATTGTAAATCATTTGGCCGATTATACACAAGCATACTAGTTATAAGGCTTATTGGTCGAATTCATATATGAATACTCACAAGACTTTTAGCACATATGTTACTATACTATTTAGCTCATACAATTAAATTTAGACATATACTTTCATATAACAATGAACATTAACCAGACCATTCTCTTATTCGTAGATACGGTACGCATCCACACACATATATATATATATATACATATGTATATATATATCATTCTTTGATAATAATAGTTTACTTTAAAAACATCAATTTGCATATGAGTACGTAATACGTACCTGGCTATCTTAATGTATCATACAAAATCAATAGTGGTTTCCTCGAATATTCAAATTCACAATCTTATTCAAATCACCGGCGTTAAGCCTGCTAGGTTTTAAAACCCGAGTCCAATTTCTAGCACAAAGCTTGCAGGACTTTAATCCCGGATATATTTCCAGCACGTAGCCTGCAAACCTCAAGTCCGGATATGTTTCCAGCACGTAGCCTGCGGACCTCACGTAGCCTGCGGACCTCAAGTCGGGATATGTTTCTAGATATCATGCATACTCAGTCATATTTAAACACGTCTCATTTAACTTATCACTTTAGTACAAACCAAAAGGTCGCAATTCACCTAATGTACTTAGATAGAGGCATCATCAATTATATTATAAAACAAACTACTCAAAACTTACCTCAGATATTCTGAACAGTTGCAGATTATCTAGTCGACTGCTTTTTCCTTCCCCTTATCTGATTTAGACCCCCTTAGCTCTTGAGCTTATTTAGTGTACAAGATCACCGAATGGTTTGCTCTTTTCCTTCTTTAAAATTGGCTAGGAAGAAACAAGGATGAATACTTTGTTTCCTTCACCCATTTCCTACCTTTAATTATTATTATTCTATAATTTAAAGCCATTTAATTATAAATAATGCTAATATAAAATTCATATATTTTATACTAACTAACAACACGGGCGTGTGCCTTGGCCGTGTGACATTTTGACTATACTGACGTCAGAAATAGAATACTCAAGTTTTCTCACACGGCCTAAGACACGGGCATGTCAATGCCGTGTGAGCAACAAGGGCCAGGGACACGGGCGTGTGTCCAGGGCATGTTAAGTCTGTACTTGAATTATGTGAGATTGTGTAAATAAATTGGCCAAACGGGTAAGGGACACGGGGGTGTCCCTAGGTGCTTAGGCCGTGTGAGACACACTGGCCATCAGCACAACCATGATAGTCATACGGGTATGTGCCCTATTTTAAATGCAAAGTTTGCAAAGATTGGATAAGGACCTTGAAAGGTTTTGAATGGTGTCCAATGATCAATTTAGGCCTCATAGGCCCATATTAAGAGGTAAAAAGTAGAAATTGAAAAAATTTTAATTTGGACTAAGTCTCGGTGACTTGAGAACAATTACTTGCATGAGAAAAAGTTAGGTAATGCCTCGTACTCTGCCTCGGTGTGAGTTACGAGTATGGGGTATTACAGTCAAAGCTAGAAAGATTGATGTTGGCGTAATACTCCACCAGGAAATTACTGGCTGCACCGTAAGGTAAACTGAAATTTTAGTTTTCCCATCGATGGTGATGCTACTATGCCAATAGAAAGGGATCGTGCTCATGATGATGAAGAGGTCCTGGAGAATAAGGGCCTATGAGGCCTCTATTGAAGCCTCTATTGAAGCCTCTATTGAAAGAATGACTCGTGGCAAATATACACTGACAATGAAGGAGGCAGAGACTAGCAAGACAAGGAATGGCAAAACCAATGCAAAAAGTAAGAGAATAAACCTGACTACAGAGACATCATTGTTTCCCAAAATGCATGATATCAAGAAGTTAGACAATTCCATTAGTAATAAGAAGATCAGGCTTGTTGCCACAATAGAGGATATGGACAGATCCCAAAGTTTGTTCTATGCTTATACCAAGGCCTGTAACAACTCTATTGTAGTCTTATTAAGTCAGTTATACCCGACCCCACTCTTAAAATTTCCAGTGTTCCCACTGATCATCCGTGATTATGAACCCTTATCCGAGGTAGATCATTAGAATCCCTTCCCATTTTTTACGTCTCTGATGATGAGAAAGAAGAGGACTCAAGAGACATTGAGGGGTGCATGTGAAGGATTGATAGCCTGGTCAAGGGTGACTTCATTACTGGTCAAGAGGTGCCTGCTGTTGAGGAGGAAGTTGATGTGAGAGGGAAGGAAGTCCGTGTTGCAGTTGTGAACGAGAAGGTTGAGGAAGAAAATATTGAGAAAGAAGCTGTTAAAAAAGAATCTGCTGAGAACATTGTTAATACATCCGAGTTTGTGGGTGCAACTACTAATAATCTAGAGCGAGATAGAGCTAGACTGACGGAAGCTGTAGAGGTAACCAGTAAGGAGCACCACAACTCATTGGCAATAGTGGTCTATACTGGACCACTCAATGTGAGCCTTCCTACATAAGAAGCAACCGATGATACTGGGGCAGCACTAAAACTAAAGAGCAATCCAAGGATCGTGCGAAGCCCAAAGAAAAAAAGAGAAAGTGCTCCAAAGACAACAAGCACAAGAATGAGGAGGAAGAAACATCGTGCGACCACATTGATGGCTGAGGAAAACTGAGTTAGTTTATTTTAAGTTTTAGCTGTAGTATCCATGCATTACATGTAGCTGTAATTTTCATTTTGTTAGTGCAAACTGTCGTTGCAATTTTTGTCATTGCATTTGAATGTTAGTGCATTGGAGACAATGCAAACTTTAAGTTTTGGGGACTGCATATGGGGTTTGAAAGTGCACCCACATTTTCTTTTTTTTTAGTTTAATAAAGCATGCAGGGTTTATTTGTGGTTAATGCAAATGTGTTTAAAAATTTTTGTTACATTCGATGATTAATTCTTGAATAATTCATGGATAAATTTGACTGAATGTTGTATCTTCACTTATTTGATGAATGATTTAGGTTGTACTAGTAATGGATGACTAGTAGCATTCCTTGAATCTTGAATGAATCTACCTTTTACAACTGCTTATATATATAGTTATGAATAAGAGACACTCCAAAGTGGGTGTATTGTGAAATTTTAAAGAGGGAACACTCCAATGCAAGCGTTAGAAAAATGAATCTGGCCAAAGGTTGTCACTGCATGATTGTGTGTTAGCGTAATTACGTACTCCCTGGGGGTTTGTTGCACTCCATCGTTACTTCTCAGGAACAAGGTACAGTAAGGTAATGATATCCCTTATTAAAAAAACATATATTTATGACCTTCATAAATACTTATTATTGTACAATAAATGTTGTATTGGTAGATAGAATTTAGGATTTAAAGCATGATGTTGGTTTCGATGAAGTTGCATCTTATCCATTCATACTTATGTATTGTCCATGCAATGTTCTGTTATATGAATGTGACTCATTCATTGGGATTTTAGGTGATTCAAGTTGCTAGAATGATCATTTGCCTTAGTGAATTCTTGTGTAGCCTTGCTAGTTTCTATTTTACTTGAGGACAAGTAAAAACTAAAATTTGGCGGTGTGATAGTACTAGAGAGAACATATGTTTTCTCCCCACTTATCAGATAATTTGTCCCCATTTAGTTATCTTTAGCACATATTTTAGCATTTTCAATTTAGTAAATTACATTTTATAACTCAGTGGATCTTAGCCTATTTGTCCTTAATTTTGTCATGTTTTGGTACTGATATCACTGCATGAGTATTTCCAAATTGCACCCAGAATTTTTGCCACACTTGATAGCTATTTGGATAAGAAAAAAAATGTGTGAGCTATCCAGTCTTGTACAACTAACTTTTATGTAAAGAGGCAGCATGATTCTGATGAAAGAACGCATGTGCTATTTGGATAAATATTAATATTCACGTGAAAAGAAAAGGAAAAAAAGAGGAGGCTTTTTAGGGGCCATTATCTTTTTGAACCTATCTTTCGAAGCTTTTCAGCTACGGTAGCTTAAGCCTTCTACGGGTGAACCGACGTGAAAGGGATGTAGATTAGCTCTTGACGAGGAGCCCTGAGTGCAACACAAGAGGGAATTGAGAGATCAAGTCGAGATTTTATAGGAATAATACTCTCCATTTGTTTCTTTTATATTTCTTTGCTAAACGCTGGTGATTAATTTCTATTTCAAGTTTGTATGAAAGTGTACATGATTTTTGGGTTATATGTTATTTTATTCAATCTTGCTTCTACTTTTTAATCTTTTGGTTTGAATGTTTTTAGCATGGAAGTGTTATTGTGGACACTGACATTGGAAAGTGCAGCGACAGTTCAAGCCAACAAGCATGACAACAAAAGTTGCTTCAGGATTAAAGGAATTTAATCCATTTATTCTTAATAGTGTTCCATTTCCATCATCGGAAGGTGTGGCTAATGTGCATGTTTAATTCTTAGATTAAATATAGAAGTTAAGCTTGGAAAGATATTTATTGCAATTTAATGCATCAACAATCACCTATCGTTTTATACCTTGTGAGCATTTAGTATTCTGTTGAATATTCACATTGGGGATCCCAATTTATCATTATCATATTTTATCTTATTGTTTTTCAAGTTATTGCTTTGACAACTACTCTCACAATTTATCTCATTTCTATCTATTTATTGCATTGACATTGATAGAAAAAAGATAACCATCCTCGTAGGATCGATATCTGACAGACTCATATCTGTCTATTATACTTGCATCGGCAGTGTATGCTTGCACATTATTTCTATGACGCTAAACGGTTAATTAGTCACACGGCTTGGCGACACGACTGTGTGGCACACATGGCTTGGTGACACGACCGTGTGGCACACACGGCCTAGACACACAGGTGTTTCCTAGGCCGTGTGCACAAGGGAGTATTGTACAGTGAGTTGCACAGTGTGAAGACATGGTCGTGTAAGTCACATGGGCTAGACACACAAGTATGTCTTTGGCTATATGAGTCTTAGGACTTAATTTTTCCAAATTGGATTGTTACACAGCCTAAGGTGATCCACACGGCCTGGCGACATAGCCGTGTGAATACTAGAGTTAATTTTTCAAATTTAAATATGAGTTAGTGAGTTACACGGGCCATAAATACAGCCATGTCTGAGACACGACCAATCACACGTGCGTGTGTAAAATCGTGTGCTACACATGGCCTTGCACATAGGTGTGGGAGAAATGAAGGAAGATCACACACGGTGTAACACCCTAATTTTGGGCCTAATCGGAACCACTAATCCGAGGTCAAAGAAATTATTTTTTTTATTTTTTTATGTGTTATAGCATGATTATATAAGTGTATGAAAATTTTGGTGAATTAATTTTATCGATTTCGTGCTTAATTGCGAAAAAAGACTAAATTACATAAAGTGTGAAAGATTTGTTCTACAAGCTAATGTTGTTACATAGCTATGGAACACTAAATTAGAGGTCCTTAGTGAACAAATAGACTAATAAAAAATAGTGGCTGAACATGGAGACAAAGAAGTTGAAAAGTCAAAGTTTCGTGGGCATTAGGTGACATATTTGGTAATAAAATAAAACAAAAAGGAAAAAGGTTGTCATCTTTTCATCTTTCTTCTTCATCCACTGAAAATGGAAACAAACATGGGGGTTTTGATAGCCTAAACTTTTAGCCACTTAGTTCTCTTGCAAGTAAATGTTTTTGAATGTTTTTCTTGATAATTTTTATATCTTTCTGACCCTTGTAGCTTAAGCTAACTAATGGAGGGACTAGTTTACAAAATGGTTGAGAGTCTAGGGTTTTGCCAAGTGAATATTCATGTTGTTTGCTAAATTTTTACGAAAGAAAATGAATCTTGGTTGTTTAATTAACAACTTTTGTGAAAGGAATTTTCATGAAACCACCTAAAATGGACATTTTTGTAAAGGTTATAAAATAGGTGATAAATGTGTGGAATAACTGAAATTGAGAGTTGCTATAAGCTTAAATCAGTTTCAGCTAGGCTTGGTCAATAAGGAAATTTGATGAAAATCATTTTATGGGCCTAAGGGCAAAATCGTAATTTTGTGAAAGCTTAGGGGCAAAACTATAAATTTTCCAAAGTATATTTTTGGGTCAATTTGAATATTGTGAGTAATAAATAAGCTATATTTGAAGTGTTAGATCAAGAAAATCGAGATTCAGGCTTAAATAAAAAAAGTACGTGGTTAAGGACAAAAAGGGAATAATTAGTCATTTTTGCATTCGAGGTAAGTTCTTGTGATAATAATAATGCAATGTCTTATTTGAATTGAAATGCCTAATTATTATATAATTTGTATGATTTGTTACAGATATACTCAATGAGGAATCGACAAACGAGTCATATGATTAAATTGGTAAGACAATAATGTTATTGCGATTTGTGATTGAAATATAAATTGATATGATAATTCAGATGCATTGAATTATATGTTTGTGGTACTATGTACGTGATGGGGTTATGCTTCACAAAATTATATTGTATGCTATGTATATGCAATGACCTAAAACATATGTCTATGATGTTTGATGGCATTGTAATGAATGGTAACTTGGTGTTAAAAAGTGGTATTACACAAAATATGCATGATGAGATTTGATGGGGTTTAACTCCCGGTTGAACTGTAGGAATAGATTGGATATCCATGCCATGATACTAGGGTTATGTGTGAGCCAGTGTAAGACCATGTTTGGAACATAGCATTAGTATTGTTATGTGAACCAGTGTAAGACCATGTCTGGGACATGGCATCGACCTCAATATGTGAGCCAATGTAAGACCATGTTTGGAACATGGCATCGGCATTG
This sequence comes from Gossypium anomalum, assembly GCA_025698475.1. Classification (NCBI taxonomy): domain Eukaryota; kingdom Viridiplantae; phylum Streptophyta; class Magnoliopsida; order Malvales; family Malvaceae; genus Gossypium; species Gossypium anomalum. The sequence goes on from CM046963.1 coordinate 52,628,504, forward strand.
TTATGTGAGCCAGTGTAAGACCATGTCCGGGACATGGCATCGACATTTCACCCTTCTGTATGAGGCTTATCTGGTATCCTTTAGTATTCCAACTGGTTCAACGGGTGATTTAAAGATTGTGTCATGATTGAGAAAAGTTATGATTATTTTGCAAGTGGTACAGTATTTGTGCAAAACTCATGAGAAATGATTTCGGTTTATCATGCACCTTTGGTAAAATGCAAAGAAGTAATTAATGCCCATGAGAATGATTTTGTGATGGACCTTTTGATTATGGGCCTATGCTTATGATATATAAATATGTATTTTTACCATGATGGTTGAAATGATTTGTAAAGGTGTTATAAACTTAGTTATCATAATTTTACACTAAAACAGTTTTGGACAACAGCAGTAGTTTGACTTGAAAATCCACAAAAAAATGTGAAAATTGAGGTAGAGGTTGAATAAAATATGTAATTAAATCTTATCAAGTCTAATTTCACATAGAAGAAGCAGTGTAAGCAAAAGAATTTCATGTTATGAGATATTTGGATTTCTGTGAGATAGGGCTAGAGTGATTTTTGATGACATTGTCTTAACTTTGGAAAATCATTAAAATTTGTATGAAAATAATTATGGGATAGAATTCAGATTACTAAATCTTTAATGAGTCTATTTTCAAGTGAAATAGATGGGAACATTATCTGAAATTCGTACTATGAGATAATTAATTTTTAGTGAAGAAGGGTTGAAACTGTCAAATAGCAGAACAAGGAAGAATTTAAAGAATAAACAGTACTTATTGGCTAGACCAAAAATTCTAAAAATTTAAAGGCAAGAATATATATAAGTCTAGTTTCAGGGAAAATTAGCGGATGTTAATTTGGAGTTTCGTAGCGCAAGATATAAATAATTTAGTGATTATGACTCGAGTAGACAGCTTGAGATGAACAAGAGTAAATAGTAGAATTTTGTGCAATTATGATTGTATTAACTCGTGAACATGTAGTAAGAGTTGTTAAAAACATGTTAATAAATTGCTTATTATTTTCATATAGACTTACTAAGCTATATAGCTTACCCCTTTCCTTTCCATTCTATCATAGTGTCACAGATGCTAGCTCGGGTTGGAGGTCGTCGAAGATTCTATCACACTATCAAGCTATTGAAGGGTATAAATAATTTCAAGCATTTCAAGTTTACGACATGTATAGGGACTTAGTCAATTGTTTATGTGTCATTTGATTTGGCTAAATACATTGGCTCATAATGGGAATATGATTCATTTTGTATATGGCCATGAGATGTGGCTCATAATGGTTGTGTGCGTTTGGTATGGACGGATTGTGAATGTGCCCTAAATTTCTTGATGATTTTAAATTGACTAAATTATGACATGAAAAGTGCCATTGAAGTTATGTTTAATTATGTACAAATGAGGGTGTCAAATGGCTTGGTAAATAGCCATTTTCTTGGCCACATGGGCAGAGACACGGCCGTGTGTCTCAGCCGTGTGGAGGACACAACCTAGCACACAGGCGTGTGACTTGGCCGTGTGACCCTCTTTCATTGCTTACGTCATAAACAGAGAGTTACACGAGCTGAGGACACGGGCGTGTCCCAAGCTACATAGGCGTGTGTGATCACACGGCCTAACCCCACGGGCGTGTGACTCGCCAAACATGGAAAATTTCCTAAGTGTTCTAAAATTTTTGAAAGTTGTCGGTTTAGTCCCAAACCACCCCCGATATATTTTTTGGGCCTCCTGAGCCCATATAAGGGACATTATGAACATGAATGAATGTTTTTATTTGAACAAAATTTTATGACCCGATTTTACATGTATGTTTGATTGTATTTAAGTCCTGTAATGCCTCGTATCCTGTCCCAGCCTCGGACATGGGTAAGGGGTGTTACATTTAGTGGTATCAGAGCTATGGTTTAGTCAGTTCTCATACTAACCTAGCATGTGTGAAGGTTTAGCTATACATGCCACGGATTTGTTATAGGGTGATGTCTCCCGACGCGAATGAGAAACATCTTGTTTAGAAAAAGGTACTCTCCAACCGAGCTACACCCAACCATGTTGATAGTGGTACTAAGGTAATTGAGTAAAGTACGATTATGATGAGTTAAAACTCGAAAAGGTGCGAATAGGAATTCATGATATATATATATGTATGTACATATATGAGACATGAGAAACATGAAATAGAATGTGTAAGCGGCATAATGAGCTTATCTACGATTGATTGATAATTCCATGATGTATAAGACTGATTTGCTGGAGTCAATGTGTAACGCCCCAAAAATCCTAAAACCCAAAAATCTCAAAATCTTGAATTTTTCTTTTTGTTCTTAGCAATTCCGGTTACGCAAAGGTAGGTCTTGGTCAAGGTTTGAGTTCGAATTAAGCGGTAGAAGAAATTATAAGTTAATTATTAAAAGAATCAAGTTTGGCAAGTAGTTGGACTTTTAAATAAAGATAAGGGAAAATAACATCAAAAAGCCTTGTGGAGGAATGGCTAAGTGATGCCACTTAGAGTGTAGGGAGGTGGCGTTAATAGCTAACAAGGAGCTCCAAGGTTCGAATCCTAGCTTAGTGTTTTTAGAAGTTTAATTTTAGCCTTCTTGAAGGTTGGAAGTGGCGTGAAGATGGACTCTAAAGGGAGTGTTAAGGAGAGAAAATTAAGGAAAGGATCAAGGGGTTATCAGGGACAAAAACAAGGAGATGAGAAGGGGGAAGCGATCGAGCCAAATGGGGAATTGAGGGCCAGGTAATTCAACTATAAGGGCTATAAATAAGTGCTGAATGTAAGGTTGCCAGGCTAGTGCCGAATTTCCTTCACCCTGTTATTGGATACCCTTTTCCCTAAAAATCGAAAACGCTTTTGTTTTACTCTCTCTTCCTTGTGCCGATTTTCTATTTCTTCTTCTAGTTTTCTTCTTTAATCTGTACCAAATAAACCTTATTCACCATACTAAGTTGAAAAGCCGATTCTTCCAAGGGCCAAATACTCTTTGACCGAATCTAGTGTAAGTGTTACTCTTCCAATCGATTTTCTTTGCTAAGTATCGAATATTGTCCCCCACTCTTTCTAATCAACTATAGTAGGGAATTAGTATTAGATTTCAGATTTTAGCTCTCTGCCGAAATTGCTCTTTAGGTGTTCATGATTTTGGTAAGTATTACTCTCCCTTTGGCTAAGGTGGCCGATTGTTCATAGTTATGGTAAGGGGACTTGTGTTGGACACGAGTCACCTATTATTTTGTTTTAATTGTTAAGATTGATACAGATATGGGAGTTGATCGTGGTTAGGGATTTAAAAAGGGGCTGTTATACTTATCGCGCAAGGTTTGGGGCTAAGGAGATCACATCACTCTTGCTTACCAGGTGTGTACATACACTGCACACACACTATGAATCGACAAAAGCCAAAATGCTGAGATGCCGAAATACCGAAATGCCGAAAAGCCAAAAGTGTGGCTACGGTAGTCTAGTAAGTGCGCGAACACTTGTAAGGAAGAGACCAATAGGTTGCCTGAGACCCACGGGCGATTCTATAGACTTGGGTTGTGATTTGGCCATACGACCGGAATAGGCTAAATGGGCCCGATGGGCTATTGGGCCCATAATAGGCAAAATTTAAAAATTGATGCTATGTGATGGAAATCGTATGATTACATAACTATGAATGTGATTTGCACCTGGTGGGCCATATACATGTGATTTGGGCCTAATTGGCCATATGAATATGATTGGGCTTAATGGGGCATATACAAGTATGTGACTTTGTTTGGGCTTTGTAAGGGGTTTTGAGCCTAGCATATGATAACTACATAAGACTTAATTAATATTTTGCAACCGTGGACCGGTCAAAGGGTTAAGGTGTGGCAACGGGTATATGCATGTCGAGGATTGGATCTAGGGAGAGGTTGGTACTTAAGCGGTCTTAATGACCCACCTTCTCTTTTTTGGAATCCTACCTAGTGCATAGTATTCGTTCACCTTAGCTCGCGGAACTTGTTAACGAGCTAAGGAAAGTGGAAACAATAATTAAAGGAAAATTATCGAAATGCCCCTAAGGGTAAAAATGACCAGAATACCCCTAAGTGTTGAATGTAAGTTTTATGGATGTGACAGCATACATATGATGTTCTGCTTAGGTTGCATATGGGGTGGGAACTATGGAACGTAGGAAGTATATGAGGATCGCATGGTTGCCTGACAATTATGGATCCACCGACGGCTTTGAAAGTCCAATATGTAAATAAGGGTAGTACCGCAACCGGGCTACCATTTGTGTGTGGGCTGGGTGGGTCGAAATTTATATCCCCACATGGTGTGACGGGGGACGGAGCTGGTGTGTAGCGGATGGATAATTTGGATGGGATTGCATTGCATGTTTGATGATTCTTCTTTGAATGCTTGTTTTTCATCAAGGGTCATACAACTGAATTTGCGAAAACTCACCCCCTCTTTTATGTTATTTTCAGGTGATGATCAGTAGAAGGTTCGATGTAAGGAGGGACTCTGGGTGGCCGGCTAGCAAGATAATTCAGACTTGGTTTTTTTTAAGCATTTAAGTTTTTACTTCTTTTTAAGTATTCTCAGACCAGACTGTAATAAGGTTTTCATTACATTATTATTACTTGAATTATCATTATTATTTTCATCGTAACTACGAGAAGTTGAACATGGATTTCATAAATTATAGCATGTTTTCTACGCTTCCGCAACTGAATTTCTAAGTGCTTTATTTTCAACAAATCTTATGTTTGAACAAGTTTTTTTTTAAAATAGTTAAGGTTTCTTTTATTTTAAGAAGGGTTTTCAACGAAAATACAGTTTTCGCTAAAACACTTCAATGTGATGAGTCAGATTCAGCCATAACATCTAGGCCGGGTTTGGGGTGTTGTGTTTAGTGGTATCAGAGCCCACGTTGAAAAACTCTGGCCGTGAATTGGGCCTTATTACTTGGATTCTTTTTGTGTTTTATTTTAAAAAAAAATTTACAATGTTTTGGAAAAGAGGAAGTATTGCTGAGTGGCACACCGAGTCTCTAACGTCGAACCATGTAAGTATTCTTATTCTAAATTTTGTTTAAATTTCTATAAAGTAGATAGTTAGAGGGCTACTTTAGATGATCTTGTTAGAATGGAACTAAAGCCTGCAGGAACTTGAAACTGTAGAGGATTTTCAAAATAATCTTCTCTTTATTTACTTCCATAAAACATCGGGTTAGTTATTGAAACTAACTAAAACTTCATAAAAATTTCTAATCCAGATAATACGCGAACCGACGATGAGTGCTAGAAGAGGTGCAAGAGGCCGTGGTCGAGGTCACGGAAGTTTTAGGGCTGAATCGTCGGCATTGGGCCATATGCTCGATGTTGGAGTATAAGAGGCTCCGGCCTCACCTGTGGCTGGGAATGGACTGTATGATCGGCCGTGGGAGAAGATGCATTGTCGCAGGCAATGCTGAGGATTTTGGAAAGGGTCGTTGGGCCCAACAATGGCATTGGAAATCGGGGGTCCATTCCGGAGTGACTTCGATCGAACGGGGCTGAGATCTTTAAGGGCGTGGCCGGCGTGGCTCCTAACGTGGCGAAATATTTCTTAGAGGCCATTGAAAGGATAATAGAGGACCTGGACTGTTCACCAAAACAAAAGTTAAAAGGAGTCGTGTCACTACTTATGGAAGAAGCCTACCAGTGGTGGTTGACGGTGAAAGAGGGCACCGAACCGGAGCGGGTCACTTGGGAGTTTTTCAAAGCTGCATTCCAAGGGAAGTATGTGGGTGCAAGCTATGTGGATTCTAGAACAAAGGAGTTCCTGGACTTGACCTAAGGAAACAAATCGGTGGCGGAGTATGAGGCAGAGTTTCTACGCCTTAGTAGGTATGCAAGAGTAATAGTGGCAACGAACTATGAACGTTGCGTTAGATTTGAGGATGGATTGAGAGATAGCCTTAGGGTATTGATAGCTCCACAAAAGGAGCGAGTTTTCTCAGAATTGGTGGAGAAAGCAAAGATAGCAATGGAGGTAAAGCGCACTGAGCGCTTAAATCGGGAGAAAGAAAGGGATAAGGATAAAAGGGAGGCTGAGACTCCTGGTGTCGATCTGAGGCCTAGGGCTAGGGCCAGAGTTAATGGACCATTTAGAGCAGGGCCCCCTACTGTTAATCCAGGGGTGCCACCTTGTGCTGATTGTAGGAAAGGTCATGTAGGCGAGTGTTGGAAGAGGACAGAAGCTTGTCTAGCTTGTGGATCCATGGAGCATAGGATTAAGAGTTGCCCTAGAATGTCAGGTCAGGTGCCAGTCATGGACCGAGGTAGTGTACAGACATCGAGGGGTGGTCAGCAACTGCAGAGAGGCCGTGAACAGGCCATGGGTGGAAACGATTTGGGTCGTGGAGCACCGGGCAGATGTGTTGGTCATGCTGAGGCGAGGCAGCCAGCTTTGGTCTATGTATCACATCGTCAAGAGGATGGAGACACTCCAGAGGATAATAATGGTACGTACTTACCCATACTGTGCTATTTACCTAAGTTGGAATTAGAGTGCGCAGCAGAAGTGTGGTGTGGTAGTCTATGTTAGTAGTTGGAAATTTCGAGAACAAAATTTCTTTTAGGGGGTAGAGTTGTAACACCCCAAAAATCTTGAAACCCAAAAATCTCAAAATCTTGAATTTTTCTTTTTGTACTTAGCAATCTCGGTTAAGGGTTAATTACGCAAAGGCAGGTCTTGGCCAAGGTTTGAGTTCGAATTAAGGGGTAGAAGAAATTATAAGTTAATTATTAAAAAATCAAGGTTGGCAAGTAGTTGGGCTTTTAAATAAAGATAGGGGAAAATAACATCAAAAAGCCTTGTGGAGGAATGGCTAAGTGGTGCCACTTAGAGTGTAGGGATGTAGCGTTAATAGCTAGCAAGGAGCTTCAAGGTTTGAATCCTAGCTTAGTGCTTTTAGAAGTTTAATTTTAGCCTTCTAGAAGGTTGGAAGTGGTGTCAAGATGGGCTCTAAAGGGAGTGTTCAGGAGAGAAAATTAAGGAAAGGATCAAGGGGTTATCAGGGAGAAAAATGAGGAGATGAGAAGGGGGAAGTGATGGAGCTGAATGGGGAATTGAGGGCCAGGCAATTCGGCTATAAGGGCTATAAATAAGTGCCGAATGCAGGGTTGCCAGGCTAGTGCCGAATTTCCTTCACCTTGTTACTGAAAACCCTTTTCCCTAAAAGCCAAAAACCCTTTTGTTTTACTCTCTTTTTTCTTGTGCCGATTTTCTATTTCTTCTTCTACTTTTCTTCTTTAATCTGTACCAAATAAACCTTATCCACCATACTAAGTTGAAAAGCCGATTCTTCCAAGGGCGAAATACTCTTTGACCGAATCTAGTGTAAGTGTTACTCTTCTAATCGATTTTCTTTGCTAAGTATCGAATATTGTCCCTCACTCTTTCTAATCGATTATGGTAGGTAATTAGTACCGGATCTCGGATCTCGGATCTTAGCTCTCTGCTGAAATTGCTCTTTAGGTGTTCGCAAGTTTGGTAAGTATTCCTCTCCCTTTGGCTAAGGTGGCCAATTGTTCATAGTTAAGGTAAGGGGACTTGTGTTGGATACGAGTCACCTATTATTCTGTTTTAATAGTTAAAATTGGTGCAGATCTGGGAGATCATCGTGGTTAGGGATTTAAGAAGGATCATGCAAGGTTTGGGGCCAAGGAGATCGCATCACGCTTGCTTACCAGGTGTGTACATACATTGTACACACACTATGAATCGGCAAAAGCCGAAATGCCGAGATGCCGAAATGCTAAAATGCCGAAAAGCCAAAAATGTGGCTACGGTAGTCTTGTGAGTGCGCGAACACTCGTAAGGGGGAGACCGAAGGTTGCCTGAGACCCATGGGCGATTCTGTGGACTTGGGTTGTGATTTGGCCATATGGGCCGGAATGGACTAAATGGGCCCGATAGGCTGTTGGGCCCATAATAGGAAAAAGTTGAAAATTGTTGCTATGTGATGAAAATCGTATGAGTACATGACTGTGAATGTGATTTGGGCCTGATGGGTCATATACATGTGATTTGGGCCTAATGGGCCATATGAATATGATTGGGCTTAATGGACCAGATATAGGCATGTGACTTTGTTTGGGCTTTGTAAGGGGTTTTGGGCCTAGCATATGATAACTACATAAGACTTAATTAATATTTTGCGACCGTGGACAGGCCAAAGGGTTAAAGTGTGGCAATGGGTATATACATGTTTAGGATTGGATCTAGGGAGAGGTTGGTACTTAAGCGGTCTTAATGACCTACCTCCTCTTTCCTGGAATCCTACCTGGTGCATAGTATTCATTCACCTTATCTCGCAGAACTTGTTAACGGGCCAAGGTAAGTGGAAACCATAATTAAGGGAGAATTACCAAAATGCCCCTAAGGGTGAAAATGACCAAAATACCCCTAGGTGTTGAATGTATGTTTTATGGATGTGACACATATCATGTTCTGCTTAGGTTGTATATGGGGTGGGAACTATGGAACGGAGGAAGTATATGAGGATCGTATGGTTGCCTGACAATCGTGGATCCACCGATGGCTTTTAAAGCCCAATATGTAAATGAAGGTAGTACCGCAACCGGGCTACCATTGGTGTGTGGGCTGGGTGGGTCGATATTTATATCCCCACATGGTGTGACGGGGGACGGAGCTGGTGTGTAGTGGATGGATAATTTGGATGGGATTGCATTGCATGTTTGATGATTCTTCTTTGAATGCTTGTTTTTCATCGAGGGTTGTACACACTGAGTTTGTGAAAACTCACCCCCTCTTTTATTTTATTTTCAGGTGATGCTCAGTAGAAGGTTCGATGTAAGGAGGGACTCTGGGTGGCGGGCTAGCAAGATAATTCGAACTTGGTTTTTTTTTAAGCATTTAAGTTTTTACTTATTTTTAAGTATTCTCAGACCAGACTATAATAAGGTTTTCATTATGTTATTATTACTTGAATTATCATTATTATTTTCATCATAACGATGATAAGTTGAACATGGATTTCTTAAATTATAGTATGTTTTCTATGCTGCCGCAACTAAATTTCTAAGTGTTTTATTTTCAACCAATCTTATGTTTGAACAAGTTTTTATTTTAAATAGTTAAGGTTTCTTTTATTTTAAGAGGAGTTTTCAATGAAAACACGGTTTTCGTTAAAACACTTCAATGTGATGCGACAAATTCTGCCATAACGTCTACGCCGGGTTTGGGGTGTTACAGAATGTCCAGGTAACTTACCAAAAATATTGGTGGAATGAATGTCCATGTATACTTATTTGAATAATTATGATTGGCAAACTCGTATAGTTTAAGCAAATGTGTTAAATCGATTGGATTGATTTATATGATTGTAATGATATGTATATGATGATGTGCAAGATGAAAGTTTCGATTGTGATACATTTATTCATATTTGTTGGTACTCACATAAAGTTATGTGCTTGATATGTTTGATTAAGTGAATGTGATGAGAAAAGACATTCGAAATTCATAGAATGTATGCATAAGTGAACTTGAATGAATAAGATAATCAAAAAATCTGTGAAATACAAATGTGAACAATAGTTTGCCTGAAATGAATGATATAATTATGACGAAGTTACTTTGATGATGAAAGTTGTGTCATATGTATATGTGTATGAGAGATGAGTTATGGACCTTACGACCTCACCCTTCCCCCTTACCAAAGTGGTGTTTTTAATGGAATTTTGTGAGAAATGTATTGAATAAAATCACAAGTGTGAAACTAAAGATTTTAATGATAGAATAGCTATGAATATGATCAGAGATTGAGAACTGATTGATAAGTAAAGCCAGAATTAGTAAGGTATTAGATCAACCTAGAAAATTTTGTGATTCACGCAATACCACAGTTGGTGAAGAAGTCAACTTCAGTAAATCGATCTATTCTAATACGATGTCGAGCAATGTATTAATCGAAATTTCTTCAAAATTGATCTCCTTTAGTAAGAAGGATAATATGAAATTTGTGATGGCTGAACAGATTATGACAGTCTCTTCTGAGGTGTTTTATGTGTTTATTTGTTCTTAGAAATATTCCTATGGCTATTGATCCTCTAATGAAATTCTTGATATGTGGGGATGTTTTCTAATCGTGATATTAGACGAAAACATTGTCAGCATGACTGGTTTATAATCTATGTTGCTTTATTTCCCTCTGGCATTCTAATACATTTCATCTGTTGCGAATGGATGGGAAAATGTATATGAAGCTATGATTTTGTTTCTTCTAAATATTACTTTATCTTATTTATATATGGGAAGGTACATTGTTATTGTTACATCTAATCCCAGTGAGTCTGAATGAAGTTTTTCTAGACTCCTTTTCTCTGGAGGATTATCAAAATCTTTCATACTTTCTTGTGAGCTATGTTCTCGATATTTTAATATAGTATTGCATCTTGGATTTCTTTGTTTTGGAATTTTCCAACTTGGATTTCTTCCTATTAGTTTTCATATCATCTTTATTTCATAAATTGTCAATCTTGGATCATGTCTAAAGTGTGTTCTTTGGCTTATGATGACTATCTTGACTACGATTATGCTTTTGGTTTGATTATTGGTAATGTGGTGACCTTAGTATTTGGATTTCTCAAATTTTCGTGTAAGGATTTGACATCGGCAAAGACTTCTTGATTTTAGTAATGTGTCGCTGAATGAATTGTGAAGTGTTCAAAGACTATACGGCAACGTGATAGCTTAAAGTATCTAATGTTATAGAAAGATCTGAGTTTGATATAGTGAAGATGACTTGGGTATTAAAAGATGATGAAATAGTATCGAATGATCTTTGAGGAAGGAAATTGTGATTACAAGTGTTTGGATAGAAAAATCCAAAACTTATACAGAGATTCTGCAAGAAAACTTACGGAAATAGTGTGTTAGTGATCGAGTTTGGAACTCGATATTTCTGATCTTTGTGTCTGAGTAATTGGAATGTTAATGGAGTTAAAGCTGAACAACAGGTTTTACCAGAATTACCTCCGTTAGTATTGATATTAGAATGGAAATAAGAAAGGGATCATTCTCGTGGCTATACCATGAATTTCCCTTATCTTGTAAAGAGGAAAAAGAAAAGAAGTTATGTGGCTTGTTAATTAAATGTTTGATGAGATTTGTAAAATTTTTCCGTTGTGTACAGAAAAATTTTGCTCATCAGATTAATAGGATTTCGTGTCTCTCTGATTGTTGGAATTCTTGGAGTGCTAAGTCTTTATTAATCGAATTGAAATCCAGGTTTTATATTGTGATTTCTTGAGGAAGCTGATAAACTGTAATTTATACATATTATTGTCCCATGCTTAACACATTTATGAATGATTTCTCCTTAGATTTGGTGAATTCTATGCTCCTAATCCTTTCATTTCATGTTTTATACTTAGATGAGCATAGGAAAGTAAAAAGAACGAGAAACGGGCCAAAAACAGAGAAAATGGGCCAATATAGGAAATCAACACGGCCTAGAATTCCCTACACGGGTGGAACACATACCCGTGTCATTCTAGCAAGATTGAACACGGCTTAAAATGACATCAACACGGGCGTGTCTATTCCTCAGCCTTGACCACAGCCTAAAGTAATCGCACACGGGCGTGCCCCTGTTGAGCCCAAGTTTAGTCCTATTCAGAAAAGGCCATTCTTGAGGGCTTTTAGGCATTCTAAAGCCTATTTAAGCACCATAGAAGAGGATTAGAGAGGGGACGGAGAGTAGGAAGGAAGGAATTACTCGAAGGAAGCCGATTGATCCATCTCAGAAGCCGGATTCACCTCCAAGAATCAAGATCTCCTTTCAATTTCCTTCAAGGGTTTTTCGGTTTTCTTTATGTTTTGATTATTCTTTTAAGTGTTTTCTTTTATAGTTATGAACTAAATCCCCTAAATACCTAAGGGGGGATGAAACCTAAGACAGATCTTGTTAATATTTTCTGAACTGTATGATAAATATTTGATTTGTTCTTAATCATGACTTTAATTCTTGTTTGAATATTCCAGGATATTGATTCAAGTATTGATGTGCTTATTCGGAGGATGAATAGTCCCTGTCTAAGAGTAGATCATTCATAATTAAGTGGAGTTGCATGCAATCCTAGAGATAGGACGACATAAATCTGCCGAATTAGAGTCAAATCTAATAAGGGAATCCATAGATTGAGTTAATATAAAACTAGGGGGTTTTAATTAGAAAGAGATTTCAATTAATCAACCTAGGGTTAGACATTATTAGTCTTGAATAGGGATAATAATATAACTTAGGGATTTCTACGGATCAAGTCAAGTGAATGAATCGTCTGGTTCAGAGTCAGTTAACAAGAAAAGTCTAGGTGGATTCTTCCTTGGATGTTGTCTAAAATCAATCAGTTTTCCCAGAAGTATTTCCCCAATTTATTTACTGTGCATTCTTAGGATAGTTAATTAGTTAGATAAAACAAACTTTGTTATTCCTAGGCTAGATAATAAAAAGAAAGCTAATACTAGTACTTTTAGTTCCTTTGGGTTCAGTATCCGGTCTTTCTAAAACTATACTACTGTTCGATAGGTGCGCTTGCCTTCATCGTGATAATAGTTAGTTCAAGTACGATCGATTATAAATTTTAAAACTTATCGCGAGTGACAATCAAGTTTTTGGCACTGTTGCCGGGGAACTAAGATATTAAGAACACTCGATTTTTATTACTTTAGCCATTTACTTTTATTGCAATTTAACTTTGTTTTTATTTTTATTTACTAAATTTTCTTTTATTCTATTCAGGCAGGTTTTCGTAGTTTATGACTAGAAGAAACCCGTCAGGACCATTACTATTTGATAATGAGATTGATAACATAGCTCGTAGAAATCGAAGATAAATTAGGAGAAGCTTAAGATACATAGAAAAAGGGCAAGAGGAAGATACTCCAACTACAAACGAGGAGATGGCTGAAAATCAGGAAAATCTACTACCTCCTACGATTGCTGCTAACCCAGTAAATTAGAATCCTGCTCCTCGTACTATGTATGATTATGCTAAACCTACTTTAACAGGAATTGAACTGAGTATAGTTAGGCCTGCTATTGCTGCAAATAATTTTTAACTGAAACCTAACACAATTCAAATGATACAATAGTTTGTTCAATTTGATGGTTTACAGGACAAAAACCCAAATACTCATTTAGCAAATTTTCTGGAACTTTGCGACACATTCAAGATCAATGGTGTTTCTGACGATGCCATTCACCTTCGGTTATTTCCCTTTTTATTGAGGAATAAAGCTAAATAGTGGTTGAACTTGTTACCACGAGGATCAATCACTACTTGGGAACAAATGACCAAAAAGTTCTTACTTCAATATTTTCCACTTGCTAAAACAGCTAAACTACGAAATGATACTTCTTCTTTTGTGCAAATGGATTTAGAAACACCTTACAATGCATGGAAGAGATACAAGGACCTACTGCGAAGGTGTCCTCACCATGGATTACCTCTGTGGCTGCAAGTCCAAACATTTTACAATGGTGTGAACCTCTCGACGAGACAGATAATTGATGCAGCCACCGGTGGAACCATCAACAACAAAACACCTGAAGAGGCTTACGAATTTATTGAAGAGATGTCACTGAATAACTATCAGTGGCAAGTCATAAGGACTAAGCCAACCAAAACAGTAGGCGTTTATAACGTCGACTCGGTTAATATGCTAACAAATCAGGTAGAACTTTTGAATAAAAAGATTGATGGTTTGCTTGGTTTGGCACAGGTACATCCAATAATGAGGTGTGATTCAAGTGGAGGAGGCATACACACAAAATATCAATCCTTCAATCCTACAACCGAGGAGGAACAAGTTCACTATATGGGTAATAATAACTCTAGATCTTAAAATAACCCATACAGTAATACTTATAATGCAGGTTGGAGGAACCACCCAAACTTCTCATGGGGTGGTCAAGGAAATCAAAGGCCAAAAAATCCTCCGATTTTTTAACAACCACCTTATAAACAGGAAAAGAAACCAAACATTGAGGAGATGCTAACAAAATTCATCTCGGTGTCAGAAGCTCGTTTCCAGAATACTGAGACAGCACTTAAAAATCAACAAGCGTCGATCCAAGGGCTCGAAACTCAGATAGGCCAGTTGTCCAAATTAATTTTGGAACGACCACAAGGTAGCTTGCCAAGTAATACTGAACCTAACCCAAGGGAACAGCTCAACGCAAGTAACGTTAGAAATGAGGAAGGGTTAGTTGCATCTGAACCAGAACCAAAGCAAGAAACTGTGGAAAGCAAAGGTAAAGGTGAGGTAAGCCACAATGAGCAGAAATCGTTAAGTGTAGAATATAAACCTCGTGTGCCATACCCCAATGTGACAATGAAAGACTGCTCAGACGAACAATTTGGTAAATTCCTTAAACTTTTAAAGAAGTTACATATTAACTTACTGTTTATTGAAGCTCTCTCACAGATGCCGAACGCAATGAAGTTCTTAAAGGAGCTTTTAGCGAATAAGCGGAAGTTAGATAAAGTGTCGTATATGGAGTTAAATGCAGTTTGCTCAGCTATTCTACAAAATAAGATGCCCAACAAATTAAAAGATCCAAGGAGTTTTACAATTTCTTGTTTAATTGGTAGTTTAGATGTGAACAATGCGTTGGCTGATTTAGGGGCTAGTATCAATGTCATGCCTCACAAAATGTTTAAGAAATTAGGTCTTGGGAAACCCAAATAAACTAGGATGAGCGTTCAATTAGCAGATAAAACTATCAGATTTCCTAGGGGTATTGTTGAAGATGTACTCGTTAAAATTGACAAATTTATATTCCCAGTAAATTTTGTTGTTCTAGACGTAAAGGGAGGATAGTAACGTTCCTTTAATTTTAGGAAGGCCCTTTTTAGCAACTGCTAGAATAATTATTGATGTTGGCACAGGCAAACTCACACTTCGTGTGGGAGACGAAACAATCACCCTTTAAGCTCGCAATTCGAGCAACACATTGAAAGTTGAAGGTGGTTGTATAAATCATTCTACTAAAACTGACCATATGTTGCAACCTACTTTGTAGGAAATAAGTTCGACGAACATACATGAGCCATGTTCAAGAAACAACAAAGGACCTATCCATAAAGAATGAAGGCTACAAATCGAGGAGCTAGATGAATGGCGGACACATAACTGAGAACACACGATAAACCAAAAACACGCCATGATGAGCTAAATTTTTCCCAAATCAAATTAAGGTTGGAGACAAAGTACTATTAAATGTAGCAGACCCTCGTATTACCACTTCTGAACCGAATGAAGGAATCCCTCTTACGGTACTTAACATCTTCCCATACGATACAGTCAAGGTAACTCATTCCAAATTCAGCACGTTTAAGGTAAATATTACTCGTCTTAAACCTTACGTTGATATAACTGATAGTAGAAATGAGGAGTGTAAACTCCTTGAACCACCATGACCGCGTGAAATCAAGGAAAGTCAAGCTTAGACTATAAACAAGCGCTTCTCAGGAGGCAACCCGAGTACAAACGGTTTTAATTTATTTAAATTTTATGTTTTAACATTTAGATCACTAACTGAGTCTTTGAACACAGGTTCCCAAGTCCACACGGCCAGGCACATGGGCGTGCCTTAGGCTGTGTCCATAACACGAGAGGCGGCATGACCGTGCGATAATGGCCGTGTGAAACCAGAGCAAAATTTTTCCCCAAAGCACAAGATGTGATAAATTGCCACTGCTGCATGATCTGGCCATGGGCAATCCTGCCAAAACGACACGGGCATACGACACGCCCGTGTCTTAGAACTGTAGTTGAAACTGAGAAAGTAACACGAGCGTGCGACACGCCCATGCCCCTCACCTGTGGTCGACACTGTCAAACTAACACGGGTGTGGGCCTACACACACGGGCGTGGGAAAAGCGAACTACATAGCCGTCTGCACCAACACGCCCAAAAAAAATTGAAACCCACGAAAAACACAGGCTAACGGGCGTGCCCCACGGTCGTGTGCCCTAATACCTATTTTTTTAATTTTATTTTTCTTTAAAACTATGTCATTTCATTTTTTAGGATTTTTATACTTATTAAGTACTTTATATTTTTGATTATTTCTTCGTGAGTAATCATATTATTCTATATTCCTAAAAAAGTTCTTGATTCTATCACAGTTATAAAGAGCTCCAAAGCTCACTATTACTTAGGAACTTGACACTCCACTGGAAAAGGTTCTCCATGACTGCCACTTGTGGAACCCAACCTCTACCACAACCGGAGTATTCTCCTCCACTCTACATAACTCCATCCTAAGGATTTCATCCATTTAACATTCAGGAAGTTTCACTTCTCTCCCTATCTTATGATCTTATATCAATAATTGTCACTAACTTTATCTTTGTACATTGAGGGCAATGTACATCTTAAGTGTGGGGGGGTAAATTATATCACTATCAGAAAAATCCCTGAATTTTGTCTTGTTCTCTTGTATCCCTCATATCATTATTAAAATGAATTTTGATTAATTTATGATTTTTATTGATGTCATGAATTAAAACATAGGCATTTGTGCATTGATTATTTAAACTTTAAGACATTAGAGAATCAAGCATGATAAGTTGATTTTTCAAAATTGAAAATTTTTAGGTTGTTTTCCCTAAGTTTAGGTATTATCTTGAATTGAAATCCACAAGTTTAAACATCAAAAAGCCATAATTTTTGTGAGATTTTGAGCCTTTAGAGAATCTATTATTTCTTTCATGCTCACTTTTATTGTTACTTTGAGTGCGTCAATATCGAATTGTTATTCTAGAACTTGCTTGATTATGCATGTCAAAACCACACCATTTGATTTGATATGTCAAGATGATAGAGGAACTTAGGTTTAACCCACTCACTCCATAAAAGCCTACCTTCACAATTAACCTTTAGTGAACCCCTTTGAGCCTAACATCTCATTTATTGATTTACCCTCAATATTAACCCATAACTCATTATTGTTGAAATCCCCTCAATTAATTTTATCCCTATTTTTGTTGAGATTTGATTTGAATAAATTGCTTAGCTATGTTTTATTTTTGATAGTTAGTCTATGTTACTTGATTTGTTCTTAAAAAAAAAACATACATACATATCTATATATTAGCAGTAAGTCATATTTTTGAAGCTTGAGTGTTTAAGTCCATATTCTGAGAAGAAGCTCGTTTGTACACAATTGATGATTAAATTTTTTTCTTTAGTTAGGTAATTTTTCAATTCAATCTCGATTCTAACCTTCTCTTTCAGCTTGTGACCACACCCCCTAAACATAGCCACGTTACAACCTTCTAAAGACCTCTCGATTGATGTATCATCTCAATATATAGTGGTGGAGATTTGATTCTCATGCAAGCCTATGGTAATAACTTTTCATATTTACTATTGAGTGCTAATCTTATTATCCTTAAACACTTCAAGTGATTTGAGTGAATCTTTAGTAAGGATGTTAAACTCTGTGAGATTTTGAATCAAAGGTGATTACTTAGATGAGGGGAGATGCCTATGTTTTTTGTGATTAAATGCTCAAATTAGAATGTTTGAAACTTTAATGTTCTTCTAGTTGAATTCTCAATGTATGATTACTTATGGATTAGTTTGAGATATTATTGATAGGAATTATTAGTTGCAAAAAATGAATTCTTAATACAGAATTGAGGATTTTGCTTGAGGAGAAGCAAACGCTTAAGTGTGGGGGTATTTGATAAACCATAATTTATACATATTATTGTTCCATTCTTAACACATTTATGAATGATTTCTCCTTAGATTTGGTGAATTCGATGCTCCTAATCCTTTAATTTCATGTTTTATACTTAGGTGAGCATAGGAAAGTAAAAAGAACGAGAAATGGGCCAAAAATGGAGAAAATGGGCCCATAGGAAATCAACACGGCCTAGAATTCCCCACACGGGTAGAACACACGCCCGTTCCATTCTAGCAAGATTGAACACAGCTTAAAACAACATCAACATGGGTGTGTCTATTCCTCAGCCTTGACCACGGCCTGAAGCAATCGTACACGGGCATGCCTCAGTTGAGCCCAAGTTTAGTCCTATTTCGAAAAGGCCATTCTTGAGGGCTTTTAGGCATTCTAAAGCCTATTTAAACACCATAGAAGAGGATTAGAGAGGGGACAGAGAGTAGGAAGGAAGGAATTACTCGAAGGAAGCAGATTAATCCATCTCAGAAGCCGGATTCACCTCCAAGACTGAAGATCTCCCTTTAATTTCCTTCAAGGGTTTTTGGGTTTTCTTTATGTTTTGATTATTCTTTTAAGATGTTTTCTTTTATAGTTATGAACTAAATCCTCTAAATACCTAAGAGGGATGAAACCTAAGACGAATCTTGTTAATATTTTCTGAACTGTATGATAAATATTTGATTTATTCTTAATTATGACTTTAATTCTTGTTTGAATATTCCAGGATATTGATTCAAGTATTGATGTGCTTATTCGGAGGATGAATAGTTCCTATCTAAGAGTAGATCATTCATAATTAAGCGGAGTTGCATGCAATCCTAGAGATAGGACGACATAAATCTGCCGAATTAGAGTCAAATCTAATAAGGGAATCCATAGATCGAGTTAAGGTAAAACTAGGGGGTTTTAATTAGAAAGTGATTTCAATTAATCAACGTAGGGTTAGACGTTATTAGTCTTGAATAGGGATAATAACATAACTTAGGGATTTCTACAGATCAAGTCAAGTGAATGAATCGTCTGGTTCAGAGTTAGTTAACAAGAGAAGTCTAGGTGGATTCTTCCTTGGGTGTTGTCTAAAATCAATCAGTTTTCCCAAAAGTATTTCCCCAATTTATTTACTGTGCATTTTTAGGATAGTTAATTAGTTAGATAAACAACCCTCATTATTCCTAGGCTAGATAATAAAAAGAAAGTAAATACTAGTACTTTGAGTTCCTTTGGGTTCGACATCCTATCATGCTAAAACTATACTACTGGTCGATAGGTGCGCTTGCCTTCATCGTGATAATAGTTAGTTCAAGTATGATCAATTATAAATTTTAAAACTTATCGCAAGTGATAATCAGAAGCTAAAAGAGACTCTGAAATTTAAAAGCAACTGAGAGTTGAGTCCGCAAGCTATCGGGCCGTATTAAATTATAGAGAGTATAAGGCCGAGATGAACTGGCTAGTTTCACTATTTGAATTTGAAAAGATTCAAGTACGTGTGTATACGTGTTACGATGACATGGATTTGACATTTCATGTGTATGAAATCTTCAATAGAAGTGAGATTCAGTCAATGTGTTGTACAGTGAAAGAATCGCTCATGATTCGAGTATAAGAAAATAAACAAATAAGTATTGAAGGTATAGACGAGTGAGAGTTCTGTGACAATGATTGTGGGAAGAGAAGTTTTTGCGAAAACCAAACCACTTTTCTAAAAAGATTTTTGGGGACAAAAATTCCTAAGGGAGGGAGAATTGTAACACCCTCATTTTGGGCCTAGTCGAAACCATTAATCTGAGGTTAGAGAAATTATTTTTTTATTTTTTATGTGTTATAGCATGATTATATGAGTGTATCAAAAATTTGGTGAATTAATTTTAGCGATTTCGTGCTTAATTACGAAAAAGGACTAAATCACATAAAGTGCGAAAGATTTGTTCTACAAGATAATGTTGTTAAATAGCTATGAAACACTAAGTTACAGGTCCTTAGTGAGCAAATAGACCAATAAAAATTAGTGGCTCAACATGAAGACAAAGAAATTGAAAAGTTAAAGTTTGGTGGGCATTAGGTGACTTATTTGGTAGTAAAAAAAGGAAAAAGGTTGTCATCTTTTCATCTTTCTTCTTCATCCACCGAAAATGGTAGCAAACATGGGGGTTTTGAGAGCCCAAACTTTCAGCCACTTAGTTCTCTTGCAAGTAAGTGTTTTTGAAGGTCTTTCTTGATAATTTTTGTATCTTTGTAACCCTTGTAGCTTAAGCTAACTAATGGAGGGACTAGTTTACAAAATGGTTGAGAGTGTAGGGTTTTTCCATGTTAATACTCATGTTGTTTTAAGAAAGAAAATGAATCTTGGTTATTTAATTAACACCTTTTGTGAAAGGAATTTTCATGAAACCACCTAAAATGGACATTTTTGTAAAGGTTATAAAATAGGTGATAAATGTTTTGAATAATTGAAATTGAGAGTTGCTATAAGCTTAAACCAGTTTTAGCTAGTCTTGGTTAATGAGGAAATTCGATGAAAATCATTTTATGGGCCTAGGGGAAAAATCGTAATTTTGTGAAAGCTTAGGGGCAAAATTATAAATTTGCCAAAGTATGATTTTTAGGTCAATTTGAATATTGTGAGTAATAAATAAGCTATATTTGAAATGTTAGATCAAGAAAATCGAGATTCAGGTTTAAATCGAGAAAGTACATGGTTAAGGACAAAAAGAGAATAATTAGTCGTTTTTGCATTTGAGGTAAGTTCGTGTGATAATAATAATGTAGCGTCTTATTTGAATTGAAATGCCTAATTTTTATTATATAATTTGTATGATTTGTTATGGATATACTCGACGAGGAATTGAAAAATGAGTTGTGTGATAAAATTTGTAAGACAATAATGTTATTATGATTTATGATTGAAATCTGAATTGATATGATAATTCAGATGCGTTGAATTATATGTTTATGGTACTATGTACGTGATAGGATTATGCTTCATGAAATTATATTGTATGCTATGTATATGCAATGACCTAAAACATATGTCTATGATGTTTGATGACATTGTAATGAATGGTAACTTGGTGATAAAAAGTGATATGACGCAGAATATGCATGACGAGATTTGATGTGGTATAACTCCCGGTTGAACCGTAGGAATAGATTGGATATCCATGCCATAATACTAGGGTTACGCGTGAGCCAGTGTAAGACCATGTTTAGAACATGGCATCATCATTGTTATGTGAGCCAGTGTAAGACCATTTCTGGGACATGATATCGGCCTCAATATGGGAGCCAGTGTAAGACCATGTCTGGAACATGGCGTCGGCATTGTTATGTGAGCCAGTGTAAGACCATGTCTGGGACATGGGATCAACACCGATGTATGTGAGCAAGTGTAAGGCCATGTCTGGGACATGGCATCGACCTCAATATGTGAGCCAGTGTAAGACCATGTTTGGAACATGGCATCGACATTGTTATGTGAGCCAGTGTAAGACCAAGTCTGGGACATGGCATCGACACTGATGTATGAGAGCCAGTGTAAGACCATGTCTGGGACATGGCATTGGCATTTCACCCTTTTGTATGAGGCTTATCTGGTATCCTTTAGTATTCCAACTGGTTCAACAGCTGCTTTAAAGATTGTGTCATGATTGAGAAAACTTATGATTATGTTGCAAGTGGTACAGGTATGTGTGCAAAATTCATGAGAAATGATTTCGGTTTATGATGCACCTTTGGTAAGGATGGAAAGAAGCAAGTCATGCCCATGAGAATGATTTTGTGATGACCTTCTAATTATGGGTCTATTCTTATGATGTTTAAATATGTATTTTTACCATGATGGTTGAAATTATTTGTAAAGGTGTTATAAACTTAGTTATCATAATTTTACACTAAAACAGTTTTGGACAACAGCAATAGTCCAACTTTGAAATTCCACAAAAATATTGTGGAAATTGAGTTAGAGATTGAATAAAATATTATATTAAATCTTATCGAGTCTAGTTTCACATAGAAGAATCAGTGTAGGCAAAAGAATTTCATGTTATGAGATATTTGGATTTCTGTGAGACAGGGCTAGAGTGATTTTTGATGACATTGTCTTAACTTTGGAAAATCATAAAAAATTGTATGAAAATAATTATGGGCTAGAATTCATATGAATAAATTCTTAATGAGTTTATTTTCATGAGAAATAGACAAGAACATTATCCGAATTTTGTACTGTGAGATAATTAATTTTTAGTGAAGAAGGATTGAAACTGTCAAACAGCAGAACAAGGGAGACTTTAAAGAATAAGCTGTACTTATTGGCTAGACCAAAAATTCTGAAACTTTTATGGTAAGAAGATATGTGAGTCTAGTTTTAGGAAAAATTAGCAGATCTTAATATTAAGTTCCGTATCTCAAGATATAAATAATTTAGTGACTATGACTCGAGTAGATAGCTTAAGATGAACAAGAGTAAATAGTAGAATTTTGTGCAATTATGATTGTATTAACTTGTGAACATGTTGTGAGAGTTGTTAAAAACATGTTAATAAATTGCTTATTATTTTCATATGGACTTACTAAGCTATATATCTTACCCTTTTTCCTTTCTTTCTCTAATAATGTCACAGATGCTAGCTCGGGTTGGAGGTCGTCGGAGATTCTATCACACTATCAAGCTATTGAAGGGTACAAATGATTTCAAGCATTTCAAGTTTACGACATGTATAGGGACTTAGTAAATTGTGTATGTGTCATTTGATTTGGCTAAATACATTGGCTTATAATGGTAATATGGTTCATTTTGTATAGGGCCATGAGATGTGGCTCATAATGGTTGTGTGTTTTTGGTATGGACAGATTGTGAATGTGCCCTAAATTTCTTGATGATTTTAAATTGACTAAATTATGCCATGAAAAGTGCCATTGAAGTTATGTTTAATTATTTGCAAATGAGGGTGGCAAATGGCTTGGTAAATATCCATTTTCTTGGCCACATGGGCAGAGACACGGCCGTGTGTCTCAGCCCACATGGGCATGTGACTTGGCCGTGTGACCCTCTTTTATTATTGATGTCATAAACAGAGAGTTATACGGGTTGAGGACATGGGCATGTCCCAAGCTACATAGGCGTGTGTGATCACACGGCCTAACCCTACGGGCGTGTGACTTGCCAAACATGGAAAATTTCCTAAGTGTTGTAAAATTTCTAAAAGTTGTCGGTTTAGTCCCGAACCACCCCCGATATATGTTTTTGGCTTCGTGAGCCCATTTAAGGGACATTATGAACATGAATGAATGTTTTTATTTGAACGAAATTTTATAACCCGGTTTTACATGTATGTTTGATTGTATTTAAGTCTTGTAATGCCTCGTATCCTATCCCGGCCTCAAACATGGGTAAGGGGTGTTACACACGGCTATGTGTGACACACGGCCTGGACACATGGGTGTGTCCGAGGCCGTGTGACCACTGGGCTTTGTTTTTTAAATGACACAGGGGCTAAGGAATGCCGACTCAGGCATGTGGCCCAACACGGGCTTTTACACGACCATGTCCCTATTTTTAACCCAAAAACTCTAGTTTTTTTTTTTTTACTTTGTCTTCTTCCTTCAAACCCTCCAAGAAACCCTAGCCGCCATTTCCCCCTTTCGTCACAACTTTGGCCACCGTCATTCTTCCCGAATCCGTTCGCTACTATGTCGACTTCGCCACCTTCTGTCCCCTTTCCCCTTCACCGCACCACCACGTAGCCCTCTCCTCATTTCCCCTTTCCCCATCACTACCATGGCCCCAAACACCCTCCCCCCACCTCTGTTTCCCTAACCCCGTACCTGTCCCCTCTCTGCCATCGTAGCTACCACCCTGTGCAACCCCCTATCGTCGTTCGACCATGGCAGCACTCTAGCCTGCGCACCACCCTAATCATCAGACTCTCAACTCCGGTCACCACCACCCCCATTGTTTGCCCCTTCCCTTACCCTTTTATTTATTCTTTATTATTTATGTCTTTTAATTATTTTTGTTATTATTGTTTTTATTAGCATTATTTGTTTTAGTTATATGTTTTTCTGTTTCTTGTGCTTTGAATTACTCTTTGTTTATTTTCTTTTGGCTTATTTTTTTAAAAAAATTATTCCTTTCATTTAGTATTTTATTACATTTATTATTATTGTTATTGCTAGTTTGTTATCATTATTTTTATCATTTTTAGGTTTAATATTATTATTGTGCTTAGTATAATTTTTCCTTCTTATTATTGTTTTCTTCTGTTTAGTTTTTGTTTTCCCTTGTCATCTTAGAAGTAGTTTCTTGCTATATTGGTATTTTATTTTGGTTTTCGTACTGTGATCATCTGCTAGTGTTGCACTTTAAATTGTTTGTCGATCTATCTGCTTTTCTGCTTGCGTAATTGGTGATGCTTATTTTACTATTTTTCTCATATTGGGTTGTTTTATCTTCTTCATGTACACCGTGACGAACACGCGACGTAAGACTAAGACCCCCGTTTTCACTTTGAAAAAGTAGAAGACTCCGAGTGCGACCTCATCTTCAGGTTCTTCTACCGATGCACGCCATCCGAGTCTACGATTTTCACAGGGTCCTCAAGAAGACCTATATCAACATCTCAGACAATGGTCATTGGGATTAGGTCATTGTATTAATTGGGTGGCCTTAGAGCAGATTCATTTAGCTGATAGAGTGCGAGCCCTTATTGCTACTGATCCTTGGGACCGATTCTTCTCCATCATCAAGGCCACCTACTCGAAGCTTACCCTCGAGTTCTATTCGACATTCATCTTACTGCAGGTGATGTTGAACCACGACGAGTCGCATACTATTTCTTTCAGACTCAGCAATACGACACGTCATCTGAGCATCTCTGAGTTCAAAGCTACTTGAGGACTCTATACTGAAGAATTCATGAGTGTCGAAGGGTTCCTCGCTTTATACCAACACAACCATTATTCGTCGTCTCTATGCTGGACAGAGCTTATGGCTAGTATGATGCCCTATGACCCTAGTCGGTCGAAGGCAACTTCCTCTCCTCTAGTCTTGCGCTATATTCATGCCATATTGGGGTATACATTGACTAGTCAGAGGGAGAGCACTGGGGTCGACGGTACATTCAACGCATATTTCCTTGGGAGCATGTCTATGGGGCGCACTTTTAATCTTGCCTACTTCATCGCCCTAGCTTGTCGCCATCAAACAGAACATAGAAGGAATGGTCCTATCTACTTAGGCCCTTACGTAACTCACCTCGCACAATACTTCAGCCTCCTTGACACTCTAGAGCAATCTTCCTCCTTCACACTAGTTGGACAAGTGATCCCGTAGGGTTTATCGAGTATGAGTCATATGAGGATGATCGAGCAACTGCGTGGAGTGGATCCTCCTAGATATCGATTATCTCTTTTTGACCCTGAGGATGAGTATGAAGGCTTTACTGATGATGTCCTATTCCACCTCGAAGATCCACCTCATCGCCCACCTCAGAGTCACCCTACCACTAATTCTGCTGCCTCCTTAGCGGACCACCCTAAGCAGTTCATTCATTTTGAGCAGCACTGTTTTGAGCGGCTCAACTATATTAATGCGACTTTACAGTAGATCTGTTAGCATCTCCACATTTCTTCGTTAGCGCCAGCACCTCACGATCCCAATGCCTCTCATGATGAAGATCGTTAATTTGTTTTATTTATTCTTTTATTTAGTTTTATTTATTCTTTTTATTTTTATTTTTAGTTGTTTTATTTTTATTTCTTAGATTTCTTTTGTTTATTTTCTTTCCAACCATGTTTTTATTTTTATAGTTCTTTCTATTTGAGTTTGTAACCTCTTAATCTTGTTCATTATTTGTGTTTATTTTCTTATTAGTTTTCTCAGAACCATGCACTTCATTTAGATTTGCCTACAATTCTAGTTTTCACTATTCTAGCGATTTCATCCATATTCAGGGCAGTTTCAATTTTCTCCCTCTCTTATGATATTTTTCTTATTTTTGTCTTTATATCTATTTTTACATTGAAGACAATGTATATTTTAAGTGTGGAGAGGTTATTTATATAATTATTAGAAAATCCCTAAATTTTTTGTGGTACTTAAGTAATTTTCTCATACTTCCATTAGAGTGATTTTTTGTCGATTTGGGATTTTTATTGATGTTATTTTGGATTTATTTGTAGGTATTTGTGCATTGGTTGATTTAAACTTTAAGACATGAGAGAGTCAAGCATGATAAGTTATTTTTTAGAAATAAAAATTCTAGGTTGTTTCTTTTAATTGAGGTGTTATCTTGAAGTTTTAAATTTACGAGTTTGATATCAAAACCATGATTTTTTGTGAGACTTTGAGCCTATAGAGCATACATTTTTTATGCTCATTTTACTATTGGTTATGAGTGTGTCAACTTAATTTGTTATTCTAA
The DNA here is from genome assembly GCA_025698475.1 of Gossypium anomalum. Taxonomy (NCBI): domain Eukaryota; kingdom Viridiplantae; phylum Streptophyta; class Magnoliopsida; order Malvales; family Malvaceae; genus Gossypium; species Gossypium anomalum. The sequence goes on from CM046963.1 coordinate 52,654,691, forward strand.
AACTTGCTTCGATTATGCATGTCAAGTTCACACCTTTGATTTGATATACTAAGATGATAAAGGCAGATAGGCTTTAACCCACTTAACTTGTAAAAAGCCCCCTATTGAATTAACCCTTAGTGAACCCCGCTAAGCCTAACACACGTTTTCTTGATTAACCCATTAATGTTAACCCATAACCATTTTTTTGTGACTTTTTCCCGTTTTATTGACTCCCTTTTTATTAAGATTTGATTTGGTTAGTTGTAACACCCTTATCCCGTAACCATCGCCGAAATAGGTAAGGGGCATCACCAGACGGACAGAGCATTTCAGAACAATACAGAATCATAGATATTAAATAACATTGATGCTCAGACATTCATTGACAATTCATCCAATAAAATGGTCTACAAGACCAACAACATACATTTAGGAGGGGTCGGGACTAAACCGAACCCATTCAAAATTTTCAAAACTTAATCAAACTTTTAAAAACTTTTAAAGTCACATGCCCGTTTGACTAGGTCGTGTGACTCACATGGGCATAAGCCACGCCCATGTGATCCAACCGTGCCAAAATGAGGTCCTATACTGACTTTTTAACACGGCCAATAGGCACGACTGTATGCCACGACCGTGTAAAACTTAGCTAGCTACTAACTTTTTCACATAGCCACAAGGCACGCCTATATTCCCTGACCGTGTGGCACAATGCAGGCTTGGTTTAAGCCAATTTGCCACCCCTCTTGGGTCCAATCCTACAAGCACTAATACACCACATTCATACCAAAATGCTAATTCATAACTCACTTATGACACTTTTTCATTCATGCTTAAACTTACCATTTCCTTAACTTGGCACATATCAAAATGACCATTTCACACAACGCCATCTAACTATTATAACATGCACAATCATACCATTGTTAGCCAACTCTCATGGCTTAACATATATATATAAATCAAAACTTACATACTAAAACATTCTAGCCTATACATGCCATACTTATAAATATGTACATTTCCAAAAGTACCAAAAATGAGCTTGATAGTGTAGTGACAATCCTCGACTATCCCGAGCCTTCTGTAGCTATGATAACTGTAAAACAGACATAAATTACACAGAGTAAGCTACAAAGAGCTTAGTAAGTCAAATACAATTACACAACTAATATATCATATAAGTAATAGTTAATGACCAGGATTCACAACCATCTCATAGAATATTTCCTTACTTTACAGAAACATAGTCTTTTCTATTTAGAAATGTAGTACGATACAAACGTACCTGTATGAATTATACATTCCATATATCTATACCATATCTCTTACTTTATCATCGGACAAATCCAGAAACGGAATAGATATTCACAGACAGGTACAATGCCAACATCCTAGACGTGGTCTTACATGTAATTCAGTATCGAAGCCCCTGTCCTAGACAGGGTCTTACACAAAATTTTAGATCGAGGCTGGTGTCCCAGACACTATCTTACACGATATCTCAGAGCAATATCAACATTCCTTCAGAACATACAGAGCTTTTCATACACCAACATATTATTAGAGTTTAATCATCAGGCTCTCAAGGCTGTCCAGTGCAGATAACAGTTTATATACATAAGATTTAATCAACTTAACACATAAGTGTAGTTTGACTTACCTCTTACAAATTTTGGAAGAAAACGAGTCGACTATTCAATTACATTAGACTTCCTTCGATCTAAATCTGATTTTCTTTGTTCTTGATCTAATACAATGCAAATTCAACCATTCAATCATTCATTTCATTCAGAATAATCCATGAACACATATTTTCGGCACTTTTCACTTTAGCCCTTACATTTTCACACTTTGAGAATTTAGTCCATTTTTCACCAAATCACAATTATGCAAAATTCACCAAAACTATAGCTTGACCGAATACTCATAACTTTCATATAAGTCCAAATAACAAATTTAATTCACAATTTAGTCCTTCAAAACCTTATTTTCAGAAATTAGCCCAAATAGCTCTATTTCATCAAAATTCAAAGACAGAACTTATAAATCATCTACCAAACCTTCATAATTCATCCAAAAACATCACAAAACTCATGATATCAACAATGGAATTTCATGAAATCTTTAACAGAAACAGAAATTTAGACATGGGCTTTGAAGAACATGAAGCAACAATCACAGAAACGTAAAAATTATCAAAAACAGATGAAAATTCATACCTTAATGGAGCCTTAATCTAGCCGAACCCTAAATGCTTTTATTTCTTTTCTTTCTCTTTGAATTTCGGCAAGTATGGATGAACATTTCATCCATTAACATATTTTGTTTTATTATATTATGCATTAATATGCACTTTACCATTTTACCATTTTATTAAACCATTAATAAACCATTATATTAAGGTCATAATTGTCCTTTCATGCCTTCAATGGTTTAATAACAAAATAAGGACCTTTGCTTTAAAAAACCATGGCAAATAGGCACTCTTAACATGTAACATGCAACTTTTGCATTTTACGCGATTAAGTCCTTTTTCATAATTAAACACAGAAACAAACAAATTAAATCACAGAAATTTCACAGATGTAAATTCACATATCATAATCACTGAAAATAGTATTAAAATATTTTTCGAACTTAGATTTCGTGGTGTCGAAACCATTATTCCGACTAGGGTCAAAACCATACTGTTATAATTCTCTCCCCTTAGGGATTTTCATCCCCAAAAATCTTACCGTTAGACAAATTTGGATATTGCTGTTTCATTGCATCTTCAGGCTCCCACGTAGACTCTTCTACTCCGTGTCTATGCCAAAGTACTTTGAGTAACAGAATTCTCTTATTACGTAATTCTTTAGTCTCACTAGACAGAATTCGAATCGGCTTTTCTTCATAAGTCATATCAGAATAGATTTCAATATCAGACGGAGAAATTACTTGCGAAGGATCAGATCTATATCGTCGAAGCATCGATATGTGAAATACACTGTGAATCTTTTCCAATTCAGATGGTAGTCTCAATCTATAAGCAACCGACCCAATTCATTCAACGATTTCATACGGTTCGATGAACCTTGGACTCAACTTACCCTTTTTACCAAATCAGAACAGTTTCTTCCACGGAGATACCTTCAAAAAATACTTTATCACCGATCTCATATTTGATATCCTTTCGGTTTAAATCTGCATAAGATTTTTGACGATCAGAGACAGCTTTCAGACTATCTCAGATTATTTTCACTTTCTGTTCTGTTTCTTTTATCAGATCAACACCGTAAATCTTATTCTCACTAAGCTCAGACCAGTATATCGGAGTTCTACACTTTCTACCATATAAGGCTTCATACGGTGCCATTTTGATGCTCAATTAAAAACTGTTATTATAAGTGAATTCAATCAAAGGTAGCTATTGTTCCCGTATACCTTCGAACTCAAGAATGCAACATCTCAACATATCCTCGAGTATCTGAATAATCTGCTCAGATTGACCATCTGTTTGCAGATGGAAAGCAGTGCTGAAATGCAATTTAGTACCCAGAGCATCTTCAATTTCTTCCAGAATCGCGATGTAAATCTCAGATCTCTATCTAACACAATCGACAAAGGTACACCATGCAATCTCACAATATCAGAAATATAAAGCTCAGCTAGCTTATCAAGTGAGAAATCAAATCGTACCAGAATAAAATGAGCTGACTTCGTTAATCTGTCCACTACAACCCAGATCGAATATTTCTTTCTCAAAGACAGGGGCAAACTCGAAAGAAAATCCATGGTCACACGATCCATTTTCCATTCCGGAATCATAATCGGTTGCAACAAACCTGATGGCACCTGATGTTCAAGTTTAACTTGCTGACAGATCAAACATTTAGAAACAAAATCAAAAATATCTCTTTTCATTCCCGGCCACCAGTAAAGTTGTTTCAAGTCGTTATACATTTTCGTACTCCCCAGATGTATAGAAAATCTACTACTGTGTGCCTTACTCAAAATCATCTGAATTAACTCTAGATTTCTCGGAACACAAAGTCTATATCTAAATCTCAAACAATCATTAACATCAACCCGGAATTCAGAATCACACGAGCTCATTTTGGTATCAATTCATTGTCAGATTTCTGAGCCTCACAGATCTGTTGTATAAACAAGGGTTTTGCTTTCAGTTTAGTATAAACCAAAGTATCATCAGACAGATTCAAATGAGCGTTCATTATACTCAACGCAAACAATGAGTTTTGACTTAAGTCATCAACAACAACATTTGCTTTTTTCGGATGATAATCAATAGCTAACTCGTAGTCTTTTAACAATTCTAACGATCTTCTCTGTCGCAGATTCAAATCTTTTTACGTCATTAAATACTTCAGACTTTTATGATCAGAAAACACGTGACATTTCTCACCAAACAGATAGTGATGCCAGATTTTCAAAGCAAACACAATAGCAGCCAACTCAAGATCGTGTGTCGGATAGTTCTTTTCATGTGGCTTCAACTGTCTCGAAGCAGAACCAATGACTTTACCTTCTTGCATTAACACACAACCCAGGCCAATCAACGAAGCATCACTGTAAATTACAAATTCTTTTCCTGATTTAGGTTGTACTAATACCAGAGCTTCAGTAAACAAAGTTTTCAACTGATCAAAACAATTCTGACACTTTTTTGACCACTCAAACTTCACATCTTTCTAGAGCAATTTCTTCAATGGAGTCGCAATCATCGAGAAACCTTTTACAAACCTTCTATAGTAACTAGCCAGTCCCAAAAAACTACGGTTTTCTAATATATTTCTCGGAGGTTTCCAATCCATAATAGCTAAAATTTTGCTCGGATCAACTTGGATTCAAGAGGCTGATACAATATGGCCCAGAAAACCAACTTCTCGCAGCCAGAATTCACATTTACTGAACTTTGCATACAACTGTTTATCTCGCAGAGTCTGTAACACTATTCTCAAATGCTCAGCACGTTCAGATTCATTACGTGAATAAATCAATTTGTCATCAATAAATGCAACAACAAATTGATCTAAATACGGTCTAAAAATCCTATTCATCAAATCCATAAAAATAGCAGGTGCATTCGTTAATCCAAAAGGCATAACTAAAAATTCACAATGCCCGTACCTAGTTCTAAAAGCAGTTTTTGGAATGTCAGAGTCCTTTACTCGTAACTGATAGTAACCCGATCTCAGATCTATCTTAGAAAACACAGTAGCACCTTTCAACTGATCGAACAAGTCATTAATCCGGGGCAGAGGATATTTGTTCTTTACAGTCACTTTATTAAGCTGGCGATAATCAATACACATTCTCATTGTGCCATCTTTCTTTTTCACAAATAGAACAGGAGCACCCCAAGGTGAAAAACTTGGTCTAGCAAATCCTCTTTCGGTTAATTCTTGCAACTGAGATTTCAATTCTTTTACTTCAGTTGGAGCTATTCTGTACGGAGCTATCGATATCAAAGTAGTACCAGGTACCAATTCAATGCCAAACTCAACTTCTCGAATTAGAGGCAAATCAGGTAGTTCTTTAGGAAACACATCAGAGAATTCACAGACAACAGACACTGATTCAATTTTCTTATCAGTCATTTTCATGTCTAACACATAAGCTAAGTAGGCTTCACAACCTTTCTTTACATAATCTCGTGTTTTCATTGCAGATATCACAGCTGGTAGTCCATTCAAAACACTAGACTCAATTTGAATTATCTCATCATTCTTACATCTTAAATCAATGACTTTTCGTTTGCAGTTCACAATAGCATCGTGCAACGTTAACCAGTCCATTCCCAGAATTATATCAAATTCATCGAAAGGCAACAACATCAGATCAGTAGGAAAACAGATATCTCGAATCAATAACAGGCAATTCTTGCAGACTTTATCAACCAGAACACTTTTGCCTAAAGGGTTCGATACTTTAACTACAAATTCAGTAGATTCTACAGGCAAAGTCTTACTATGTACTAAATTCATGCAGATATAAGAATGCGTTGATCCAGGGTCTATCAATGCAATCACAGAAGTATCATAAAGAGTGAAAGTACCAGTAATCACGTCTGTTGATGAAGCTTCCTCACGAGCTCGGATAGCATAGGCTCTGGCAAGTGCTCTGGCCTCAGATCTAACAGTTGTATCTCTAGTAGCTCTTTGACCACCATTTGCATTTCTCAAATTTCTGGAAGGTCTACCTCTAGCTGAGGTGTTACTCTGTCTCGAATTCTATACATTCTCTTGCTCAGTAGGTTCAGAACAATCTCTTATAAAATGATCCAGAGATCTACATCAGAAACAGGCTCGGTCATTCAATCTACAATTTTTCAGATGTCTTTTACCACAATGTTTACATTCAGGTCTCTCAGATCGGACATTTCCAACACTTGCAACAAAAGTAATAAGGGCTCTGGTGTTCAAATATGATCTAGCTCAATCTCGGTTCAAATGTCCCACATTAGTAATTGTACAGTTCTAATCATCTCAGAATTTCTTTGACTTGGACTGAAATAATTTACTCGATGATCTCTTTCTAGCATCTCTAACTTCAAAATTAGTTTTTCTTTTCTCTTTACTTAATTCTTCAGCCTTACAAGCTTGCTCAACGAGCACCACCATTTCTTTAATCTCCAAAATCCCGACTAACAGATGAATATCTTCATTTAGTCCATCCTCAAACCTTTTACACATTATTGCTTTATTTGATACACATTCCCGAGCATATTGGCTCAATCTCACAAATTCTTGTTCGTATTCAGTAACAAACATACGGCCTTGTTTAAGCTCGAGAAACTTTTTACGTTTCTGATCAATGAATCTCTGACTAATATATTTCTTTCGAAATTTAGCTTGGAAGAAATCCCAAGTAATCCGCTCACTCGGAACCACAGATATTAAAGTTTTCCACCAATGGTACGCCGTGTCTCTCAGAAGTGAAACAACACATTTAACACATTCCTCTGGATTCAGAGACATTTCATCAAATACCCGTATCATATTTTCTAACCAGAATTCTACTCTTTCAGCATCATCATTTGTTGTAGCTCAGAATTCTTCAGCCCCATACTTCCTAATTTTATCAACTAGTGGTCTACTTGACTCAACTGGATTCACAAGAGTCATAATAGGAATTTGATAAGAATTAACCGGGGGTGGAGGTTGTTGAACAGCCGGATTGGTTCTAATGTATTGGGTGAACCAATCATTCATCATCTGATAGAAGGCTTTTTTATCCCCGTTATCACGGCTACTCATAGCCGATTGAGAATCATCTTGCACTGTCCCTTGCGCGGGAGCAGGCGCATTACTTTCATTCATCACACTATCATAGTTTCAGACATATGGCAAGTATAGCTAGACTCACATACGCTATGGTAGTCCTAGAACAGACTAAACCATAGCTCTGATACCAATAAAATGTAAAACCCCTATCCCGTAACCGTCACCGGAATAGGTAAGGGGCATCACCAGACAGATAGAGCATTTCAGAATAATAAAAAATCACAGATATTAAATAACATTGATACTCAGGTATTCATCGACAATTCATCCAATAAAATGGTCTACAAGACCAACAACTGTGACAACCCTAATTTGACCTAGTCAAAATGTGGTTTCGGGACCACAAAACTGAGTTAAAAATTTAATTAAAATTTTATTTGCATATCTTCTATGTGTGATAGTGCATGTGTGAAAATTTGAGGTTTTAATTTGGTCTTATGAATGTGAATTTTACTTGAAAGGACTTAGTTGAGAAACTTAGAAAATATGATATGGTAAATATGTAAGGACCAAATAACTATAAAGTGTGAAAGCTTGGGTTTACATGTCAAAATGCCCAAAATGCATGAAGTGGCCGGCCAAGTAATGATGTTCCTCCACTAAGTCTAATTAGTTATAATTTTATATTGGCAAATGATTAAAATAATCCAAATAAAAATGAATTAATAAGAAATGGATGAATAAAAGAAGAAATGGAAGGAGAGAGAGAGTGTTCATCTTCTTCTTCTTTCAAAACCGAAACAAAGAGAAAGAAAAAGGGAAATTTACCCTAAGGCAATTCGGCACCTTCTTTTGCTAGTAGGAGGTAAGTTTTGAAGTGTTGGTTAAATCTTTCTATATGTTAAGTTAATTTCTAAATGCACTTTTGGCAATGTCAATAAAGTTTAAAACTTTTATGGTGGTTTGGGCACTAAGCCGTGTATCAAAGTGTTAGAATTAGAGGTTGCTTCATGTTGTATTGAATAAGTAGACGATAGAATGGGGTGGAACTTATTGAATAAGTAGTTGGGTGACACCTTGTACATTCGACCATATGGAGTTTAAATGGAATGTCATTTTTATTGTTATTTTCCTTGTATGAGAAATGGTTCATTGTTAAGGCCGAATGAGTCATGATAGATAAGTTGAAATGCAAAAATTCATGTTATGAGATAATTTGAGTAATTGACCGAAACATGGAAGGGGGGTAAGATTTATATTTTCATGTTTTAGGAGTGAAAGATATAATGAAAATGTACTAAGTTTAATGTGCATATTTTAGTCTAAGTGTTGTGGAGAATTCGGTTAAAATAGTTGGTATGTGTGTTGCTGAATTTAAATTAAGATTATGAGAGTGATTATAATGGGCATTAAGATGTTGAACTTATGAAATTAGAAGTATATGAACTTGTTAGTATTTAAATGATGGTATGAATAAATGGGGAGCTTTTACTAGTTTAGAAGTATACGGTCAAAGTTTTTATGAGGTTAAACTATGTGTTAAATGACAAAATAATGAACAATCGTTATTTTGGTAGTGATAATGCATTCGGCCTTGAGACATTAGATAAACATTAGTTGAAGTTTTAATGTCTTAAACAATGACAGTTGTAAGATGAAGTGGAAATTGTTAAATTTATATATGTGAGTAATTAGCAAGGGTTGTTACCGTATATACATATATATATATATGTGTGTGTTTTATTGAAGTATTGATTGGGTTATTGATAGTAATGTGGTCTTAGGTGATCAATAGCCGAATGGCTTAAAAGCCTAAGGTGGAAAAATCAAATTTTTGCCGTGTGATTCTTGTGATATGAAACCATTAATATTATGGGATACAAATAACTAGCAAGGTAATTAAATTAGTCAATTTATTTATAGGAGCTCAAGAACCCAAAGGAGGGGATTCAAACAAGGTCAAAGCAAAGAATATCGAGTAGCCGATTGGAACCGTTTCATCCAACACAAGGTAAGTCCATAAGCAATTATAAGATTGGTTATTTTATACATAAATGGTGCTCGCATATCATTAAGGAATTACTTTTGTTTAGGTATTCTTTTGATTAATATATATGTAGCCGTATAGACTATTTGAATTAAATCAATTGCTTTGCTATAATGAAATGACATTGGCACTATGTGTGCGGAAATTGAATGGCACTATGTCTGCTGATTTGAATGTCAATACGTGTGTGGATTACCAAGGCACTATGTGTGCGGGTTAGCATGGCACTATGGGTGCGAATTTCCTTGCTAGAGCACTATGTATGCAAAATCGGTTGATGATACAATAAGTGCAGGAAATGAATGAAGGGTTAGAGCTATTGATTGAAACAAGAAATTGGAGACATGAAACGTATATGCATGAATCCATCTAGTTCATCATTGTTTAATACTTTGAGAAAAGGATTTAAGCCATCTGGTTGTTTGATATTTTGATTGAATAGCAAGACTTGACTTGTAGTTGGATAAATAATCTAAGTAATATATGGCATAGCTCGGTATGGCTGTAATAGTTGATTATAATTTTTTTTATGATCTCAAGTTAATTGTCTGTATTATATTGCTTACGACTACTAAGTTGAATACTGATTGGTGTGTTTACTTGTCTCTTATTTAGATTTTCTTTTGATCCATTTTGTGTGCTCGGGACCATCGTCGAAGTCATCACACCTGCCTACAACGTTTTGGTACCCCTTCTTAGTTAGTCTTAAGTATAACATTATGGCATGTATAGATATTAAATTTGGGGATTTCCATGTTATAATACTAAATTTTGTAATCATGGCCATACGAATATGGCTTAACCTTTAATATTTCAAAAATGGCTATGTTTGCTTTTATAATACAACTCTTTTGATTAAATGAAATGTTACTAAATGGGTGGTTAAATTATTAAATTAAATAGGTCAAAGTTAGGCTTATGGAATGTGGCTATTTATTTGTTTTTATGAGTTAAATACTATATGTATATAAATTTTGTAATGCATTCGACTATTATGGCAAACCACCAAATGAATAGTGATCCTTTTTTATGATGCATAGATGAGTGCAAGGCACGTTCTACATCATATATACGTTTGGGTTATGAAATTGTTTATTTATGATAAATTAATACCTTGTAAATTCGGTTTTGTTTTAATTGCAAAGATCGGTAAAATAATTATCCACTATTTTATTTTGTTCAACTGTTCGCTCATGAATTCTTTTAGTAATACTCTGTAACCCTTCTGGCGACGGATACGGGTTAGGGGCGTTACAAAAACATACATTTAGGAGGGGTCGGGACTAAACCGAACCCGTTCAAAATTTTCAAAACTTAATCAAACTTTTAAAACTTTCAAAGTCACACGCCTGTATCACTAAGCCGTGTGACTCACACGGGCATAAGCCACGCCCATGTGATCCAACAATGCCAAAATGAGGTCTTATACTAACTTTTTAACACGGCCAATAGGCACGACCGTATGCCACGACCGTGTAAAACTTAGCTAGCTACTAACTTTTTCACACAGCCACAAGGCACGCCTATGTTCCCTGACCGTGTGGCACAATCCAGGCTTGGTTTAAGCCAATTTGCCACCCCTCTTGGGTCCAATCCTACAAGCACTAATACACCACATTCATACCAAAATGCTCATTCATAACTCACTTATGACACTTTTTCATTCATGCTTAAACTTACCATTTCCTTAACTTGGCACATATCAAAATGACCATTTCACACAAGGCCATCTAACTATTATAACATGCACAATCATACCATTGTTAGCCAACTCTCATGGCTTAACATATATATATATAAATCAAAACTTACATACTAAAACATTCTAGCCTATACATGCCATAATTATAAATATGTACATTTCCAAAAGTACCAAAAATGAGCTTGATAGTGTAGTGACAATCCTCGACTATCCCGAGCCTTCTGTAGCTATGATAACTGTAAAATAGACATAAATTACATAGAGTAAGCTACAAAGAGCTTAGTAAGTCAAATGCAATTACACAACTAATATATCATATAAGTAACAGTTATTGACCAGAATTCACAATCGTCTCATAGAATATTTCCTTACTTCACAGAAACATAGTCTTTTCTATTCAAAAATCTAGTACGATACAAACGCACCTGTATGAATTATACACTCCATATATTTATACCATATCTCTTACTTTAACATCGGTTAAATCCAGAAACGGAATAGATATTCACAGACAGGTACAATGCCAACGTCCTAGACGTGGTCTTACATGTAATTTAGTATCGAAGCCTCTGTCCCAGACAGGGTTTTACACGAAATTTCAGATCGAGTCCGGTGTCCCAAACATGGTCTTACACGATATCTCAAAGCAATATCAACATTCCTTCAGAACATACAGAGCTTCTTATACACCAACATATTATCAGAGTTTATTCGTTAGGCTCTCAAGGCTGTCCAATGCAGATAATAGTTTATATACACAGGATTTAATCAACTTAACACGTAAGTGTAGTTTGACTTACCTCGTACGAATTTTGGACGAAAACGAGTCGACTATTCAATTACTTTAGACTTCCTTCGATCTAAATCCGATTTTATTTGTTCTTGATCTAATACAATGCAAATTAAACCATTCAATCATTCATTTCATTTAAAAAAATCCATGAACACATATTTTGGGCACCTTTCACTTTAGCCCTTACATTTTTACACTTTGACAATTTAGTCCATTTTTCACCAAATCACAATTATGCAAAATTCACCAAAACTATAGCTTGACCGAATACTCATAGCTTTCATATAAGTCCAAATAACACATTTAATTCACAATTTAGTCCTTCAAAACTAGCTCTATTTCATTAAGATTCAAAGACAAAACTTATAAATCATCTACCAAACCTTCATAATTCATCAAAAAACGTCACAAAACTCATGATATCAACAATGGCATTTCATGAAATCTTTAACAGAAACAGAAATTTAGATATGGGCTTTGAAGAACATGAAGCAACGATCACAGAAACGTAGAAATTATAAAAAACGGACGAAAATTCATACCTTAATTGAGCCTTAATCTAGTCGAACCCTAAATGATTTTATTTCTTTTCTTTCTCTTTGAATTTCGGCAAGTATGGATGAACATTTCATCCATTAACATATTTTGTTTTATTATATTATGCATTAATATGCACTTTACCATTTTACCCTTTTATTAAACCATTAATAAACGATTATATTAAGGTCATAATTGTCCACTCATGCTTTCAATGGTTTAATAACAACATAAGGACCTTTTCTTTAGAAAACCATAGCAAATAGGCACTCTTAACATATAACATGCAACTTTTGCATTTTACGCGATTAAGTCCTTTTTCATAATTAAACACAGAAACAGACAAATTAAATCACAGAAATTTCAAAAATGTAAATTCAAATATCATAAACACAGAAATAATATTAAAATATTTTTTAGACTTAGATTTGTGGTCCCGAAACCACTATTTCGACTAGGGTCAAAACCGGACTGTTACATTAGTTGTCTAACTATGCTCTTTTGTTTGATTTGTTGAATTAATTATTTTTTTTTGTAGTAAAAAAATCAAATAAAAAAAAGTGAAAAAATATTTTGATTATTTTTTTGTTGATTGAGCTTGAATAGTTGATTTCATATTTTTTTGAGAAGCTCGTTTTTATTCTTGAATAGTATTGATTGATGCACTTTCTTTTAATTCAATAATTATTTACTTTTTTCCTAGTTTGGTAATTTATCAACTCGATCTCGATTATAACCAACTTTTCCAACCTCTTTCCACACCCTTTAACCTAATCCCCATTACAACCTCTTAAAGACCTCTTGATTGGTGTGTCATATCATTTTATAATGGTGGAGACTTGATTTTCAAGCAAGCTTATGGAAATGACATTTCTTGTTCAATTGTTGAGTGCATATTTCTTGAACCTTAAACAGTTTGAGTGCTTTGAGTTAATCTTTAGTGAGGATGTTAATTCTTGTTGATTTTGAATGAAAGGCAATTACTTAATTAGTGGGAGACACCTATGTTTTCATACTTTAAAATTTTTAGCTTGGATTGTTTGAATTTTTGGTACCCTTTTAGTTGAACTGCCAATGCCTGATTATTTGCAAATTATTTTTGAGACATTATTGATGAGAATTATAAGTTGGGAAAGATTAACTTTAATGTGAGTTGAGGATTTTGCCTGAGGACGAGCAAACGCTTAAGTGTAGGGATATTTGATAAGTGATAAAAATATGTTCTTAATGTGCTTTTTGGATGATTATTTATGCAAATTAGTGAATTTTATGCTTTTAATCCTTTGAATTCATGTTTCTATACATAGAAGAGCATTTGGGAGCAAAAGGAGCGAAAAAAACCGAAAATCTGACAAATAAAGCTGATTTTAGGAGCCACACGGCCTGAGACACATGGCCATGTGCCAGATCGTGTTGATTTCGCAACTCGCATCCCAAATACGCTGAAAAATGTACTTTTTAGGCTTTCTGAGTATTCTAAAGTCTATAAATACCAAATAGATGAAGAGAATGGGGAGCCATCAGAGAATATGGAAGGAAACGACCTGAAGGACACCATTGGAGCCAACTCTAAAGTGAATTTCCATCAAGATTGAAGACCTCCTTTTAATTTCTCTTGAAGTTTTTATGAGTTTCTTTATTTCTTGGGGTTATTCTGACTTTGAGATGCTTTTATTCACAATTATTAACTAACTCCCTAGATACTTAGTGAACATGAACCCCATGATGAACCCTATTATTTAGTTTCTATTTTATACGATAAATATTTTATTCTTATTCTCAGTTATGTGTGTTTATCTCTTATTTTAATATTTCTATGATATTAATTCATGTTTAATGTGCTTAATCAAAGGAGCAAAATTCTTTTTTTAAGGGTAGATCTAGCATAATTGAGTGGAGTTGCATGCAATCCTAGAAATAGGATGATATAAATCTACCAGATTAGAGTCAAATCTAATAGGGGAATCCATTGATCAAGTTAATGCAACAATAGAGGTTTTAATTAGAAAGAAATTTCAATTAATCAACCTAGAGTCAGTTGCTCTTACTCTCGAAAGAGATATTAGCATAATTTAGGGATTTCTACGGATTAAGATGCCAAGTGAATATATCGTTTAATTCATATTCATAATAATAGATAAAGTCTAGGTGGATTCTTTCCTAGGTATTGTTTCTCTCATTGGTTATTATTCGATTATTTCACTGATTCATTCTCTATTGAGTTCTTTAGTTAGATTAATTTAGTAAATATTAGTTTAAAACAATCACTCTAATTTGTCGGCTAAATAATAGGAAAACGATAATTACTAATACTTTTAGTCCTCATGGATACGATATCTTTACTCACCGTAGCTATACTATTTATCGATAGGTGCACTTGCCTTCGTCGTATTTTTAGTTAGTTTAGTGACACATCAATTTCTCATCCCGAGTGATGACACTTGATAGATGCTACAATACACAAATACTCTAAAACCAACAAACATGACACAATAAGCAGAATTAATTCTCCAAATGATCATGCATTAGTGAAATTATACTCTCAAATTAATTTTTTCAAATATCTTATAAACCAATTTCCTCAAGTATGAAAATGCTTAACAAAATCATGATTTGAATATATCTTCCTCATGAATGTGCAATTAGTTCTTCCCAATCAATCTTTTTTTCCTTGAATTAGTCTAAGCAATAGTCCTAAGGTTTAAAGAATGCCTTTATATCTTGAACTTAATAACTCCTCTCCACTAATGTAGTTGGCATAACAATATAAATAAATAGGTCTTTACCAAGGTTGTAATAAGGATGGGTTCAAGGTATGAAAAAGATGGATATTTTTAGGCTAAACAACCTTAAAGTCAACTTGCTTTGGACCTCTATAATACCATCTTACTTTTGAATGAGATTATCCCCTAAAGTTACCCAATTCTTCCATTTTTCCTCAGTTGAAAACTTATGCACACTAGTACCAGTTTTCATGACAATTGATCAATTTTTTTTTAGCATTAATAGCTCAAGGATAATTTCTCAAACATACAATTGTAAGTGATTCACCATTAAGAACTTTTAATAGGAAATCAATGCTCCTCTCTAACACCCTCAAACTTTAACAAAAAGATACCATAAGACAAGCCAAGTTTAAGATTCGGTGAAGAATTAAGACATGTACTTTAAACAAGGGATGACTCTTTAATATAAGGTTTAATACATAAAAATAGGCTATACAACTCAAATTAGGTTTTCAAGGCATAATATTTAAATAGGTAGGCTCGAAAGGCTTAAACGATTTGAAAACAATTTCCTAAATCATTTTGAGATTGTTACACCTCCTAGGGTTTCACGTCAAGGAAATTATCAAGCTAATTCTAAAGATTCATGCATTCTTAGCTCTTTTTTGAGGAATTAAAATTTTCATAGTTGATCCTATACACAGTCACTAAGATCTGTATTCCCATCACAACTTAGTTAATATAAAAATATTTTAAGTAATTGGAGATTTATGCCTGTACTCAAGTTAGCATACTATGCAAAAATTAATTGATGTTGAGCATCTTTTCGCTTAAACAACCATTCATGTGAGAATCAATTTCCACAAAACAAAAAATGTAGAACAAGACATGCCCCCTACACTTAAGAGAAGCAATGCCTTTATTGGTTAAAAGCATATATCAAAAGAGTTTGATAAAGAAATCTCAAAACAACATAGGTGGTAACTTTTATTAGTTCAAATTTATAACTGCAACTAAGTAATATTTTATTTAAAAAGTAAAAAAGTAATTAAAGTCAGTGGTATCTAAAAACATGAAAGAAATAAAAGAAAAACTCCCTTAATTATTAGTGAATCATTATTTTTTGAAGTTGTTTCCACTTCAACATGATCACCTTTAGGCCCAATTTCATTGTTTGAGGTAGCAAAGTCTTCTTGCCCATTTTTGTGAGTTGGAGTCCAAGGCCTGAAAATAAAATCTAGACATTCAGAAAAGAAATGAAAAAGGTTTATTTACGAGTTTTTTGAATGCACCCCACAATTGATTAATCTCATGTTTTTGCATATCTCTAGTAGGCTTGCTATTGCCTATGCATGTGCTACAGCATGCCTATGATGGCTGACTGTACTTGCAAACAAGAAAGCAAACTAATAGGAAAAATAAAGAAAAGTTCCTAGGTTAAAAACAACCCTATTTCTTGCCATTATTTTTTAATTAAAAATTAAAACAACATTAACTAATAGCAATTAAAATTAAATAAATGACAATTGAAAATATAAAAGAAATAAGGGCTTAAAGAAAAACTCCCTCAATTGCTATTGGAGTTGTCTTTGTCAGAAGTGGTGTCAAAAGGCCATTTTTCAAACCAATCATACCCATCTAAGAAGCAATAATACTTTCACCCAACAACTCTTTCTAACATCTGATTAAGGAAAAGAAGCAGTAAATAACATTTCTTGGTGACCTTGTTTGACTTCATGTAATCTATGAAAATCCTCCAACCTGTGGCTGTTCTGGTAAGAATTAGCTCATTTTCGCCATTCTTAATCACTATAGTTCCATCCTTTTTCAGTCCACATTGAACAGGACTCACCCAAGAACTATCAAAGATGGGAAAATGTTTCTGACTTCTAACCATCGAGACTTGAGTTTTTTGAGATAAAAGAGTCGAGATTGGATCAATCTTTGAGATAAAAGAGTCGAGATTGGATCAATCTTCTCTTTCCCTCAATAAACCCCTTTTCATTATCTTCAGTCAATTTTGGAGATGATGACTCTAATTATTCGAATTGAGCTTTTGGAACAAAACTTTTCGAACAAACTTCTAACGAATCCAAACATTCATCATCTTCATAATCATTCGATGGATCGGATAATTAAATATATTCCAATGAATCATTTAGAGAATTAAATTCTTATCCCGTAGGAACAAACGAATCTAACTTGAGAATAGTAGAATATTCTTTAACCTCATCAAGAGATCTTATGGCCTTGAGCACATTAAAGGTCACTTGTTCATCTTGAATTCGTATGTTGAGTTCACATTTTTGCATATCGGTCAATGTTTTACTAGTTGCCAAGAAAGGCCTATCTAGAATGATAGGGACTTCTTTATTTGCTTCAAAATCCAAAACAATAAAATCAACTGGAAATATAAATTTATCTACACATACCAACACGTCTTCGATATTCCTATCAGGATGTGCTAATGATCTAACTGCCAATTGAGTCCAACAGTAGTTGGTCTAGCCTGACCAATACCTAATTGCTTGAACACAAATGTCTATATCAAGTTGGTACTTGCTCCCATATCACCCAATGCTATTCTACAATTGGAGTTTCCAATACTGCATAGTATGGTGAAACTCCATGATATTTCATTTTTGGAGGCAACTTATTTTGCAAATATGAGCTACAATCTTTTCCTAGGGCTATGGTTTCAAAGCCCTTCAACCTTCTCTTCGTAGAAAGAAACTTCTTCATAACTTTCGCATAGCTGCACATTTGCTCAAAGGCTCCCACAAATGTAATATTGATACAAAACTATTTCAGTACATCCAAAATTTTCTTAAATTGAGTATCCTACTGCTGCTTTTAGAATCATTGAGGATATGGAGGCTATGGGATTATAAATTAGTCTGAACCAATCTATTGCAGTACAACTACAAATGTAACGCCCCGTACCCGATACCATCGCCGGAGTCGAACACGAGGTGTTAACAGACTTAATTCATTACTTTAAATAGCTCAAACAATTTATTTTTAAAATTTTCAGTGAAGCTAGCAATCTGCGTCACAGTCACTTAAAAATTCATGTCTCGAGTTCTGAAACTCGAAATCCAATTCCGTAAATTTTTCGTAAAACTAGACTCATATATCTATTTACTAATTTTTTATAGAATTTTTGGTCAAGCAAATTAGTACATGCTTTATTAGTTAAAGTCTCTCCCTTTTTGTGGTTTGATCGCTCTAACTCTCTGTGTATTACGAATCAGATATCTCCTGCATCTGAGTTTCAATAACTATGATGTTTATTTCTAATAGGAATCTGTACATATAAATCATGACTTCTAATTATCTTTGAAAAATTTATGGTGAATTTCCAAAGTCGAGCAGGGGATCCAGAGAAATTGCTCAGTCTGTTTCACAAAAATTTAAACATCTCATAAAATATAACTCATATACTGTTTTGTTCCATCCATATGAAAATAGACTCATCAAGCTTCAGTTCCATAACTTATTCATTATTTAATTCCATTTCTACTATTTTTAGTGATTTTTCAAATTCACGTCACTCATCATTGTCTGAATCTATTTTA
This sequence comes from Gossypium anomalum, assembly GCA_025698475.1. Taxonomy (NCBI): domain Eukaryota; kingdom Viridiplantae; phylum Streptophyta; class Magnoliopsida; order Malvales; family Malvaceae; genus Gossypium; species Gossypium anomalum. Next base: position 52,673,285 of record CM046963.1, read on the forward strand.
TGGTAAATTTTACCCATTTCATGGTTCCCATGGATTAGCTAGCAATTTAGCATACATAACACCAAATATGATCATGATTAGCCATTCCAATGGCTAATCATTACCAAGCATTTCCATACCACTCAATAACCATATCATAAGACCATATATACAAAATTATTATAATGCTATACATGCCATACTCAAAGTATACAAGCCATTATGCCAAGATGGTATACGGATAGTGTGAGCGTGCCTCCGGCCGTTTCCAATTTCCGAGCTGGCTTGTCAACACTACAAGGAATGAAAAGGAGGGAGTAAGCACAAATGCTTAGTAAGTTCACATGCAAATAGCAAGTAACACAACTATATAAGCAAACATAAGCATCATTTGCATGATCATCACCGAGACATTCATATCACATTTTCATTTATCATCTTACCATATTGTTGTTATATCGAGTTTTCAACCCGAGGGTTAAGTACATACCTCTTCAAAGTATTCATTTCACAACACTTACTAATACATCCCTTTCATCTCGAGTATTCCTCCAATTGAGTAGAATTTTACCCGTTGAACACATCGGAATATAATTTGGATACACGAAAAGTTTGCACATAAGTGCCACATATGTAGCCAAGCTACCATGTAACTCGCCCATAAGTGAACTCGGACTCAACTCAATGAGCTCGAGCGTTCACATCCATAAGTGAACTCGGACTCAACTCAATGAGCTCGGATGCCTAGTTACATCTCTCGAACTCGGACTCAACTCAACGAGTTCGGACATTCGCATCCATAAGTGAACTCGGACTCAACTCAACGAGTTCGGATGCCCAAATATCCCAGTGACATGTCACTTGTATCCTAATCCATTCCTAAGGTTCAACGGGACCTTTTTCCCAATCATGTGTCTTAACCATCTTCTACGGAATACCGATACCGATACTCGATAGTATTTCACATTTTCCAAGTATATCACATAATTTGACATATTATCAAACAATTATCACGAGTATAATATTTCATAATAATTATCATATCATTTAAATAACATAAAAACATTTAAAATAATAACTATGTTACCAACATTTACATATGAACTTACCTCGTATGTGAAAATGGCTACTTTTACCATTTCGTCCACAACTTGGTATTTTCCCCATTTTAGCCCGAATTTTAGTTTTCCTTGCTAATCGAGCTTGGAAGCTTGAAAAACCCTAGCCATGGTTTCTCCTTGCTATATTCGGCCATGGGGTTGAAGATGAGCAAAATTGGCTTTTAATTTTGTATTTTAATTCATTTTACTCCTAAATGACCAAAATGCCCTTACTACTAAACTTTCCAAAAATTCCATCCATGTCCAATTTTTGTCCACAGACTTAGAAATTGGTAAAATTGCTATTTTAGACCTCCGAATTAATATTTCAAAACAATTTCATACTAGAAAATTCTAGAATGCAAGTTTTGCAAATTATTCGATTTAGTCCCTAATTTCAATTTAAGCACTTTATGCATAAAATTTCTTCACGAAATTTTCACACAATCATGAAATCATATCATAGACCTCAAAATAATCATAAAATAATTATTTCTATCTTGGATTTTGTGGTCACGAAACCAGTATTTCGACAAGGCCCAAAATCAGGATATTACAACAACCTTAGTCTCCGTTGTTGATTTCTCAAGATTGGTTTGTTGTGAAAACATTTCATCAAATGTTGTGGGAACATATTTTCGCAATGTAGGGATTTCATCAGTGGATTGAACTTTCTCTCTATTTGGAATAACAGAGGGTTCATTTCTTGTTTAAGTATCTTTGGACTCAAATGTCTTCCCACTACTCAAGGTGATAGCTTTCTACTGATCTTTACCTACATTTCTTGGATTTTCTGTTTCGCTTGTAAAGTACCTTGGGAACTGCTTCTTAGCTCATTTTCTAGTCATCCCACTTTATTTTACAAATCTTCAACATTGATGCTTGGCCATGAATCAGTGTTTGTAACACCACTAATGACACCAAAATAGGGTTACAAGGTATTATCGGACAATACATCTCATTCTCATACATTTAAGCATTCAATATTATAAGCCATTCACAAACATTCACATTGTCCCTTAAAAGGTTCTATGAGACTTTAAATCATGCTTAGAAGTGGTTCGGGACTAAACCGATCACATATAAAAAAATTTTAATACTTAGAAAAATTCCATGAAATTGTAACACCCCAAACTTGGCCTAGACATTATGCCCGAATCTGGCGTGTCACATTAAATTACTTTTTTGAAAAACTCTGTCTTAATAATAAATCACGCTTGAAAGATAAAAGCCCCTTGTTTAATTCTAAAGTCCACTTAATTATTTGTTATCCATTTCAAACCAGCCTTACTTTTAAAAACATAGTTGTTGTGGAAGCATTTAAAAAGAGATGTGGAAGCTTGTAATATTTTGTAGTTTGCGAAAACACGATGCTTTGAAAATAGTTTAAGCTTTTTTAAATAAAAAAAACCCCGTCCAATTACTAGCAGATGTAAAACGTAATAAACCAAAAATCCCAAATTAAAAACCAGAAATTAAAAGAGGCCTTATTACAACCCAGACCAAAATATAAGTACTTATAAATAGATAACTTAAAAGAAAATCAGAAACAATAGCAGTTGTGTGGCCACCTCCGAGTCCCTCGCAGCACCAATCGACCTAATGTTGGGGATTACCTGCGCAGTTAATAAACGGGGTAAGTTTATGAAAGCTCAGTGTGCAATCCCCTCCTAAATTAGAACAGTTAATAAACAGACAGAATTTAGAATCAGTCTGACCGAAGCCAATTACAATAACAGAACAATGTGTGTGGCCTAAGCCTAGTACAATTTCACTTGGGTCTCAGCCCACATCAGAATCAATTGGGCCTAGCCCATTCTTCAAATCAGTAACAGTTGGGCCTAGTCCATTAACAGAATTAGGTGGGCCTAAGCCCAACATAGAATCAATATCAGATGCGGTTATGCAGACAGATATGCAGCCCATCCAACCAATACACCAGTACCAACCAACACACCATGTGGGGATAAAATTGACCCACCCAGCCAACACACCAAGCTTAGCACCAGTTGCGGTACTAAGTCAACAGAATGGCTCAACGCCGTCTATAGAATGGTTAAAGGCCATAAATATCACAAAAAGGCTGAAACCCTTGTACAGAACTGCTACAAGCCGTACAATTCCTCCGTCAATAATAACCCAACCCCATGCAGTATGTCATGTCATAAATACTACATGTATGCAAAGTCATACTTTGTACAATCATATATGTAAATCATAAGCACATCAGTCATACGGAACATAAGGGCATAATCGTCATTCTACCACATAAGGTATTATGGTCATTTTACCCTACATGGGCATTATCGTCATTTTACACTGCAAGAGTATTTCGGTAATTTTACAAACCAGGGGTATTTATGACCCATCAGATGGTCCACCATCGCCTCGAGTGACTTAAGTAACCTAATCAGACATAACGATGCAAATAGTCCTAAGGCCCATTACTCGGCCCAAGTGGGGCCACAAGCTCATGTGGCCCATTTAGCCCAAAAATAACCTAAGTTATGTGCGCGACATGAGAAGTCTATCTACTTCTCGCTTAACAGCGAAATTTACCCATGCAGGCCCACGCGCCTATTAGGCCTATTTGGCCCATTATGGCCTAAGCCCATGAATTCGTTCATGGCGACCTCTTCTACCGTACACCCACATTTCATGGGTTCTGTTCACCACACGTACGATCGCACGCTCGTGTGGCATCATACGCCATGTTTTTGGCTTTTCGGCATTTTGCCGACCTGCAGTCATAGCAGAGTGAACATCACGCACAATTTTGACTTTTCAGCCAATTATCAAACAAGGCATCCGATTACACACCTGATCACATAGCGTACTAAGAATTCACGATTGCCAGAACCTATATTCAATCATAACATTCAGTTAATCACTAATCAACAAAGTTAAAAGAACATTAACCAAACCCCTAGCCGAAGGATCGACTACCACTTGCATTAACTTGAGCGGTCAATTGTGATTTGCCTACTTACTCCAAAGTTTGGTGCAGTCACCCTTCCACAACCTGGCAGAAAGTCTCGAACCGCTGACACCCTATGTCGTCTAAACTTAGGGGCAGAGCCTATGCGTCCACTCCCAATCGGTACCACTATCATCACTTTATTGCTAGAACCCCCTTTGCTCATCGCGAGTTTAATTAACAGAGATTACTTGCCAAATTGAGAACAGAAATGGAGAGAGAGGTTCGCCTATAAGAGAACACAAGGAGAAAAGGGCAGTCGGCTTTAGAAAAGTATAAGAATGAATAGACTTAAACATATTGCAAGAATAGTACAAACAAGTAGTAATCAAGTAACTCACCAATTGTTAAAGAACCACTACCAAACCGTAAATAGAACAAAGAGGGGAGAAGAACCCAGAAATCGGTCACAAGGATTAAGTACTAAAAGCCAAAAGGAAATGGAGAAGGAGTAAAGAAATATGTATTCGGCTAGGTTGTGAGAAGGAGAGGCGAGCAGAGAAGAAGAAGTGATTGCCAACGAACAGAGGAGTGGGAAGAATGAAATCGGGAAAGGAGTATTCGACGTTAGAGAAGAGGGGACAAAGAAGAGAGAAAGATGAAAGTACCTACCAAAAGGTCATCTTGATTTTAACCCAAGAACGCACAGCACACAAGAAGAGTAATTATCAAGAAAACAAAAAGAAAAGGAGAACAAAATAAAACCCAAAAAATCCCCCCTAAAAGCTCTCAATTACCAGAATGAACACTCCCCCCAAAGACAAAATTATCAGCTTTACCCCAAGCAAAAACGGCTCAAACTTACCCACTCTCTAACTCACCTTTCTTCTCCTAAAATCCCTCGATTATCCTCTCCTTGATTTCTTCCACAAATCACTCCAACTTCCCATTCAAATTCAATTCAAATTCTTATAATCAATTCAAACTTAAAGTCCCCATCTAACTCAATTACTAACCATCCCATGTAGCAAAATAAATACTTCTTTTATGCTACGCCAGCACTTGAACCTCAAACCTCAAGGTTACACTACACGCCACCTTGCCACCACACCATAGGCTCCATTGTGACACACTTTATCCTCAATTAATTATAAGGTCTATAGGCCAAAGTCCAGGTTCCTTTAAAAGAAAAACCAAAATAAATTGCAAGAGCCAAGACTTGAACCCTAGCTCCCTTGCAACCTTAATGACGCCACAACCACTAGACCATATGCTTCCTTGTGTCAATTATTTACCACAATAATTTAAAAGGCCTTCATCCAAGTATCTAGGGTTTTATTCACTTAAAACCAAAATTTTTGCTGAAGCCCAAGTTTAAACCTAGGACTTTTCCAACTCCTCTCAGGACCCTTAACCACTTGAGCAGACATTTAATTGTGTCTCAAGCCTTCTCACAGTTCCCCCGCTCAAGGCCCATTCCTTCTAGGCTCAAAATTTGGGGCGTTACAGAAATCACAGGTTACACGCCCGTGTGAACCATGGCACTGGCCGTGTGAAAACAAGACATACATACTGACTTGTACCACATGACCATGTAACATGATCGTGTGTCGTACATGGTTGAGACACACACCCGTATCTCTACCTGTGTGGACAAAAGTAGGCTATTTGCAAAGCCAATTTGCCACCTTAATCACAAGTATACATATCAACCAAAATAACACCATTTTAATACATTTTTAGGCAACCAAAAGCCTACAAATTCTTGCACATATCATGCCATATATTCATAACTATTCCTACTACTCAATTCCACAACCAAACATACCATTTCACTATGCCAAAAACAACAAACATACATAACTATTAAATGCATTTATCCACCAACTTAATACCTATTTCATATTTTAACATATACCATATGGTCATCTCAAATCAAACCACAAGATGCTAGCTTCCAAGCATAAGCACATCAATTACCAACTAACCAAATAAACAACCATTTGGCAAACATACCAAAACAAGCCAACACTTAAAACATTATATACATCACATAATTAACTTATCAAACAAAAACTTAAGCCAACTTAAATGGCTATGAACCAACATTTACAAGCCAAGTCATATGGCTAAATTCACAACTCAAAACATATCAACATGACACTAGTCTATACATGCCATATACCATATATACAAAGCTTCCAAAAAAAAATACCAACGAGATGATTGGTAGTGCGATGACATTACTGACGATCCCAAAGTCTGAGCTAGTTTCGATGATCTATAAAAAAAACAAAGAATGAACACACAAAGTAAGCTTTAAAAGCTTAGTAAGCCATATACAAATAAAGCTGTAACACCCTTCACCCGTATCCGACTCCGGGACAGGGTTCGAGGCGTTACCAGACTTAAGCATTCACAAACATATAAAATCGGGTCACCAAGTTCTGCCCAAAATTTAAAACTTACAAACCACAATGAATAAAGACCACATCTCATGGCCATATACAAAAGCTCAATGTAGGCCAATACGTAAACCAAATCATAATAATAATACATGTCATGAAACAAACTTGCTATACATGCCACTCACATGAAAATATTTAACATATACTAGCCAATACTCCAAGGATAATGGCTTGATAGTGTGATGCTGCCTCCGACGATCTCCAACCCCTGAGCTGACCTGACAAACTAAAAAAAAAATGGAAAGAAGGAAGTAAGCTTTACGCTTAGTAAGCAAGTATATAAATAATGAATAAATAATTTAGTATGATTACATAATAACTCAAGTGTATCTACGTTTAATTCCACTATTTACTCCACTTTGGTCAAGCTGTCTCTCCTGCGTCATGTTCACTAAATAAATCATAACTCGAGTTACAAAACTCGAAATCCAATTCCGTAAATTTTCCTTGAAACTAGACTCATGTATCTATTTACTAATTTATTTCTAGAATTTTTAGTCCTGTCCTCTGTTCACTACGAATTGCATTTCTCCCAGTACACAATTCAAATGACCATGAAACCTATTTCATTTAAAACTAGACTAAACAAGGAATTTATTCATATAAAATATATTTCTTAATTTTTTTTGTACAATTTTTAATGATTTTTCAAATTTGGAACATGGGATCACATAGTCATTCTGAGCAAGTCACACACAATTATAAATATCTCAAAATATAGAATTCCTTTACTTGCTCCGTTTCTTTTATATGAAAATAGGATCATTAAGCTTTAATTTCAGATCTCATTCAGCCTCTAATTAAATTATTACTATTTTTGGTGATTTTTCAAAATCACATCATCTGCTCATTGTCCCACAAATGCAGTTTTAGTGCTAATTCACTCTTTCACACTTTCTTTGTATTAACCTCATTTTAACTTATATATATATATATATATATATATATATATATATATATATCACAAATCATTTTCACCACATATCATACATCACAAGTATAGGTCCATAATTACAATGTCACCATAAAGCCATCCCGTTGAACAATTCGGATCAATTTCGATACTTGATGGTTTCAGCACACAGCTCCACCATCATATTTCATATAATTCGGCTCTCTTGTACACATGGTGAACACTTAGTACCACCCATGTGACCTAGCCAATTTATTATGTAGCTCTCTTGTCCACATGGTGTCCTACACTTGGAATCGCACATGCGACCTAGCTACATTTATCTCTCTCGTAGCTCTCTTGTCTACATGGGATACTTTCCGTATCACACATGTGACCTAGCTACGTTTATCTCTCTCCCGTAGCTCTCTTGTCTACATGGGATACTTCTCGTATCACACATGTGACCTAGCTACTACATAGTATCGTGTAGCTTTCTTGTACACATGATGTGCACTCGGCATCATACATGTGACCTAGCTACACTCCATCTATATTATTCAATTCTTCCAAATGTTCAACCGGGATTTCTCTCTCTATTACTTATTTTCATTCTTCCAATAATCAATTTATGCTTCAAAATTGGCTAAAATATATATAATAGGCTGAAATATAAAAATGTAAATGAAGTTAATGTATTATTTACATACAAACTTACCTCGGTGCAAAATATGGAAATTTTGCAATTTAATCCAAAACATTTTCCTTCCCCCGTTCGAGATCGATTCCATGCCTTTCTTGATCTATAATATCACATTTAGCCTAATAATTAATCACACTATTCATATGGGTCTAAAAATCATATTTTTACAAATTTTCATTTCGACCCCTAAACTTTTACATATTTGCACTTTTCCCCAAGGCTCGGAAATTTAATTTCAGCCCTTATTCTTATGTTTAATGACATGCTGATCATTTTTTTCTTCTATGGAAACATCAAATTCTCACTCTAACACATAGTTATGAACAATAGATATTTTTACCGATTATGCTGCTTTTTTCTGCTTTTTACGAAAAATCACTTAGAAAAAGTTGTTTAACACAATCTCAAACTTCATATTCTACCATTAAACATCAAAATTCATGCATATCATTCATGGGTAAATTTTTAAACATAAACCCTAACTCGAAATAATGGTAGAAATAGGTAAACCGAGCTACGAGGATTTCAAAAATGTAAAGAACATTAAAAACGGGGCTTGAATGCACTTATTATTGAGCTTAGAAGTTGAAGAAACCCTAGGTATGGTAGCAAGTAAAATTCGGCAGCAACATGAAGAAGATGAATGGATTTTTGCTTGATTTTTCCCATTTTATTTCATTTAATATCCAAATGACCAAAATGCCCTTACTTACTAAACTTTCAAAAATTCCATCCATGTCCAATTTTTGTCCATAACTTAGAAATTGGTCAAATTGCTATTTAAGACCTCCTAATTAATATTTTAAAGCAATTTCGTACAAGAAACTTCTAGAATATAAGTTTTGCAACTTATTCAATTTAGTCCCTAACTTCAAATTAAGCACTTTATGCATAGAATTTCTTCACGAAATTTTCACACAATCATGCAATCATATCATAGACCTCAAAAAAATAATAAAATAATTATTTTTATCTCAAATTTGTGGTCCCGACATCACTATTCCGACTAGGCCCAAAATCAGGGTGTTACAACTCTTCCCCCCTTTAGGATTTTCGTCCCTAGAAAATCTTATCAAAAAGTGGTCTTCACTTAGATTCCTCAATCTCATACTCAATAAAGTACCTTCACTCAGCAAAGGCCTCCAATACATCTCTTTAATTTCTCATTTCCATCCTAATATCAATTTTGGCAAAGATAATTCTGGTAGATTTTGATGCTCGGCTTTAACCCCATTATCAATTTAGATTCTCTATGGCATCGAATGCTCTATACTATCACATTACCTTATTATCTTGAAACACATCACAATTCATACAACAAGACATTACTAAAAAAATCGGGAAGTCTTTACTCAATACTGAGACTAGTCCAAATTTAGACATTCCATTAACAATATTCTCATCTGCTCAAACTTTACCAACATGTAATAAACTTTTCAGCTTTCATGAAACGAAAACCTCATCATTCGTAGTGGTTTTTACTCATATAAATTTATTTATTTATTATTATTATTTTTTAAGAGATATACACTTCTCGTTCAGCATATTTGCCTTTTATCCTACAGAAATGAAATTCTATTATCAGACTTAAGAAAAATAATCCTGACATGATTGTCACATGAAATATTTCAAATAAATAATTCACACTGATTGAACACTCGAGTCGATCTTAATCACCAGTGAATGACATTTCCAGTAATCTTTTACTATTCATTCATTACGCTAACTAAAACCATCTCAATTTCATTAGTTCAAGTAACCAAAATATCTCAATTGAAGTCATTAATTATAATTGACTTATTTGAGAGAAGTAATCCACCATATCGATTGAGACTCGCACTTTTATCACTTATGTCTTTACTGTTGTCAAATCCTTACACGGAAATTTAAAAAAAATCCTAATGCCAAAATTTGTCCAGCCGTAATTGTCACATTCAGATATTACAGATTTCAAATATTATTTCCCACAACTAGTTCTGCCATCACAAATTTCATATTAGACCTTTCGCTAAAGAAGACCAGTTCTGAATAAATTTTGATTTACACTTTTCTCGACCTTGTACCTGAGTAATTGATTTACCAAAGTAAATTTCTTCTCTAACTGGAAGCAGTGTATAATTTCAATAATCTTTATGGCAACTTTGATACTTTTCTAACTCTGTCTTTACTTATCAATTCATACTTAATCTCTAATTATACTTATAATTATTCTATCACTGAACTCTCTTTGAATTTTCAAGCGGGAACTTATTCAAGATGTATCTCATGAAATTCAATCATAAGCACCACTTCAATAAGAGGAGGGGTTATAAGGCCTCGACTCGTCTTTCTTATACATACACATATAATACAACTTTCATCATCATGGCAACATCGTCAAAATCATGTCATTCATTCGGGTAATGCATCATTCATATTGGTTTACACCAAATTTTCCAGTTATCCTATTTAGACAAGTATACTTATACATGCATTCTATGTTTTCGGATAGCTTTACTTACCCATTCATTTACTCGGACAAATCATACTCATGACATCGTATAAGGGCCAAACAAACATAGTTATTTGCATCACAGTCACAACTTTCATTTCGTGCATCATTATATACATATCCTTACAATCATATAATTCAGTCCAAACAATTTAACATAGATAAGTTCATTTCATTATAATCCTTTATCTCATAAAAAAATATCATTGACATTCATCAACATTCAACGCCCAACTGGGACAATGACATTTTTATTCGTATTAAAATATTATAAACCTTTATTCATACCTTCTTTCGAATCTAAACTTATTATAATCGTAATTTACTCAATTACCTTTGCATCACGTTAAACATGGTCAGATAAATTTCGGTTGGAGAGTACCTCTGTCTAAACAAGACGGTTCTCATACGCGTCGGAAGACATCACACTATCACAGATCCGTGGCATATATAGCTAGACTTTTTTTTCACATGCTAGGTTAGTCCGAGAACCGACTAAACCATAGCTCTGATACCACTAAATGTAACACCCTTCACCCGTATCCGACTCTAGGAGACAGGTTCGAGCGTTACTGGACTTAAACATTCACAAACATATAAAATCGGGTCACCAAGTTCTGCCCAAAATTTAAAACTTACAAACCACAATGAATAAAGACCACATCTCATGGCCATATATGTAACATCCTGAAATTGGGTCTAGAAGAATTGGGCTTTGAGTCTGGGTTTGGATAGAAGAAAATCCTGAATATTGAGAAGTTTTAAATATTACTAGTGTGTAAAAATATATATATATATTGATAAAAATATTTCTGTTATTATTACTGATATTTTTATGAAAATTATAATTATTAGATACAAATATATTTATAAAATTATTGTTGTTAATTTAGTGTTTAAATTAAATTATTATTAGAAAATTTTCATCAGTATCTATTTTTATGGAATTATAAATATTATTAGGAAAAATATATATATTATTGTATTTGAAATTTTCATTATGGTTATTATTATTATTTTTTAAAAATATAGAAGATATTATTATTAATGTGGTGTTTAAATTTAGTTTTTAAATAAATTTAGAAGTATTTAAAGTGTGGGAAAAATCTTGGTTCGATCCAAGACTTTAGCAAAGAAATTAGTTTTTCCTTCTTAGGGGAACTTGGCAATAAGGGTTTAATAATAAAGTAGGCTAAATTAGCACAAAGGGAAGCTTGGTCTAGTGGCAGAGGCGTTGGGAGTGTGGTATAGTGCTTAGGTTCGAGGGTTGGCGCACGCAAATGCTGGTTTTTATTTTAGAAGCAGTGTCGCACTAAATTAAGGTTTAAGAATAGTTGCGACCAAGATATGCCACAAGGAGCGCTGTGGTGCGATGCAAGCAGCGTGTTAGCCTTGCCGAAAGGTTATGGGTTCGATCCCATGGGGAGGCAAATTCAGTTTCATTTTTTAAACGGGGATGAAGAAAGCAAGGTAAGGTTTTTAATTAATTGTGACCACATATTATTGAAGAAAGAAGCGTGGTGTGCGGTGGTGGCGGCTCAAGTGTGGGCACATGGGCGAGACGAGGTCCGGAGTTCGAGCCTCTCTCTCTACTTTGGAGTGGTTGGGTTTTTTTGCCGCACGCGTGGGAAGGAGTTGAGTCGACCGGGACTCCTAGCGTCTTTGAGCGGTGCAAGCAGGTGGATAAGGCTGCTGATCGGTTGGGTGTTTGAATGAAATTCAAACATTAGAATTGGCCAAAAATCAAGGAGTAATTTGGGAATTGGAATTGGGAAAGAATTCTTGCCGAAATGCACTCATTAAATCAATGCCGAATACTTTAGGCTTTTAGGATTCTTTTTTTCTCTTCTTCTATTTTCTTTTTTTTCTATACTTTTCTCTTCTCTCCATCTACTTTATTTTCTTCTCCTTGTCTATCGAATCTCTCTCCCATTCTGCTCATCTTCACCTTTTATCAGTGTTTTTAAGCCTATAGCCGATTGCCTCAAATTCCGAAATCCCGAAAGCTTAACTCCTTTTGTGCCGATTTCTTATATCCAAAACCCTCTTACTTCTCTTCATCATTCTTGACCGATTCACTAGCTCTCTAAACCCCTAGTATTTTTCGACAACATTACTTAGGGTTATAGCCTCAAATCATTATTTCCTATATCACCTAGAAAAGCCGAAACTACTATAGAGTTAGGGACTTGTAGCCGAAACTTCAAAGCTTCTGGATTCAAGTTTTACCGTCGTTTAAAGGTTAAATTTGCATCAGATCTACGTTGAAAGCAGAAAGGAATAAGTGGTAAGTGCTTATCATCTCAGATTTGGTCTTATTTTACGATGTTAGGAAAAGCCGAAATCCCAAAAAAAATTAGGGAGGCTGTCGATTAGGGCATAAGGCTCTAAGGGTTTGTAACTGATGTTTTCTTTTGGTGATTAAAGTCTTCTTAAGTGTTGGAACGAAGGCTTAAATCGTTGGAGCAATCAGATTCAGAGCAAGCCATCAATTTTGGCAGGAAGGTAAGATTTAAAAGGCTTTCTAGGGACATGGTTTGACTTTGGTTAAGCAAGTTTTGGGGGTTTAGTGATTGAGGTTGGTAAATAAAAACTGTGCTAATCAATTGTAGGACATCGTAAGGGATCTCGGTAGTAGTCATCGCGAAAGCAGTGTGTGCAGAACACCCTTTCTCTGCTCAAGTCGGCCAAAAAGTGAAAAGCCAAATCCGGTATTTCATGGGCTTGTGAGTACGCGAATGCTCTCAAGTCATAGACTAATGGTTAGATTCGGCATCGCATCGCAAGTGGTAAGTTGGTTGTGTGTGAAAATACGTGAACATCGGTAAGTGGGCCTCGATGGGCCAAAAGCGGGCCCAATGGGCTTACGGACCAATATGGGTAAGAGATGGGCAAATCGGCTGTTAGTTAGTTGGTAGACTCGAATTGCTTTTAATCTGTTAAAAGTTCTTGAAATAACACAATGCAGATGAGTAAGTTTACGAATGTACCCCTAAAGGGCAAAAATTACCGACATACCCCTAGGGTTTATATTGACTAATATGCATGATTGATAAATCGTATTCTCGCATGATATGCTTTCATTAATGTCTACGTTGCATGGGATTGGGATATTGATGGAGGAAGTGTTTAAAGTGGTTCATCCACGTCATTGGAGGCTTTGCCTCACCTTATCGATAATCGAGCAAAGCAATGCCGCAACCGTGGAGTGTAGGGTTGGGTGGGTTGAGATATTCCCACATGGAGTGTAGGTGGTGTACGGAGTGTAGCGGTTGGTGGGTTGAGTAGTCTCCCAAACGGGATTGCATTCATTGTTATTCTTATCGTTACATCGACATCGAATTGGGCCTATGGGCCGCGACTGTTTCGAAAAAGGGCTAAGGCCTTGTTATTGATTACGAAAGGGCTTCGGTCCCCATTGTGTCTATCGTTATCCGAGTAGGGCTTAGGCCTAATGGGCTCGAGTGATTTGGGCTTTGGATGGGTTTCTCAGATACACCTTTGAGTTTCCCCAAACTCACCCCTTTTCTTTCCATCCTTGCAGGTGAGCCCTAAATGGTGGACTTGGAGTGGGCGGGATTCAGAGTGGCCATGAAGAACAAATTGGTTTTTAAATTAGATCACACTTCCTTTACTTTTAATTATTTTCGTTTTGTTTGAAGGTTGTAATAAGGCCGCTCATTAAATTATTTCATTTATGGATTATTGAACTGTTAGCACTACTAGGCGTTTTAAAAAGACTATATGTTTTCAAAATGTCTCGGTGACGTGTAAGACTTCCGTAATATAAATGTTTTCAAAGAAAATAAATAACTAAACGACTTAAACATGATTTACTTTTCGTGGGCACATAACATGCTTTAAGTGTGGCAATAGACGTGTGCATGTCAAGGATTGGATCAGGAAAGAGCTTGGTACTTAAGTAGTCCAAATGACTCACCTCCTCTTTTTCGACTTCCTACCGGTGCATGACTTCCATTCACTTAAACTTAAAACACTAACATTCTTTAAAACCCTAATAAAGAGATTTTTGATAAAATAAATAGTAGCATTTCCATGTGGCATTTGAATTCGTACGTAACGTCCGGTCGGGTTTAGGTGTTACAATATACAAAAGCTCAATGTAGGCCAATACGTAAACCAAATCATAATAATAATACATGTCATGAAACAAACTTGCTATACATGCCACTCACATGAAAATATTTAACATATACTAGCCAATACTCCAAGGATAATGGCTTGATAGTGTGATGTTTGCCTCACGGCGGTCCAACCCCCGAGCTAACGACAAACTAAAAAAATGGAAAGAAGGAAGTAAGCTTTACGCTTAGTAAGCAAGTATATAAATAATGAATAAAGAATTTAGTATGATTACATAATAACTCAAGTGTATCTACGTTTAATTTCACCATTTACTCCACTTTGGTCAAGCTGTCTCTCCTGCGTCATGTTCACTAAATAAATCATAACTCGAGTTACGAAACTCGAAATCCAATTCCATAAATTTTATTTGAAACTAGACTCATGTATCTATTCACTAATTTATTTATAGAATTTTTGGTCAAGCCAATTAGTACAGTTTATTAGTTAAAGTTTCCCCTATTACACAGCTCGACTGATCTGACCTCTGTTCACTACAAATTGAATTTCTCCCGGTACACAATTCAAATGACCATGAAACCTGTTTCATTTAAAACTAGACTAAATAAGGAATTTATGAATATAAACTATATTTCTTAATTTGTTTTGTACAATTTTTAATTATTTTTCAAATTTGGAACAGGGGATCACATAGTCATTCTGAGCAAGTCACACACAATTATAAATATCTCAAAATATAGAATTCCTTTACTTGCCCCGTTTCTTTTATATGAAAATAGGATCATTAAGCTTTAATTTCAGATCTCATTCAGCCTCTAATTAAATTATTACTATTTTTGGTGATTTTTCAAAATCACGTCACTGCTACTGTCCCACAACAGTTTTAGTGCTAATTCACTCTTTCACACTTTCTTTGTATTAACCTCATTTTAACTTATATATATATATATCACAAACCATTTTCACCACATTTCATACATCACAAGTATAGGTCCATAATTACAATGTCACCATAAAGCCATCCCGTTGAACAATTCGGATCAATTCCCGATACTTGATGGTTTCAAAGACACACTCCACCACCATCATATTTCATATAATTCGGCTCTCTTGTACACATGGTGAACACTTAGTACCACCCATGTGACCTAGCCAATTTATTACGTAGCTCTCTTGTCCACATGGTGTCCTACACTTGGAATCACACATGCGACCTAGCTACATTTATCTCTCCCGTAGCTCTCTTGTCTACATGGGATACTTCCCGTATCACACATGTGACCTAGCTACGTTTATCTCTCTCCCGTAGCTCTCTTGTCTACATGGGATACTTCTCGTATCACACATGTGACCTAGCTACTACATAGTATCGTGTAGCTTTCTTGTACACATGATGTGCACTCGACATCATACATGTGACCTAGCTACACTCCATCTATATTATTCAATTCTTCCTAATGTTTCAACAGGATTTTCTCTCTATTACTTATTTCCATTCTTCCAATAATCAATTTATGCTTCAAAATCGGCTAAAATATATATAATAGGCTGAAATATAAAAATGTAAATGAAGTTAATGTATTATTTACATACAAACTTACCTTGGTGCAAAATATGGAAATTTTGCAATTTAATCCAAAACATTTTCCTTCCCCCGTTCGAGATCGATTCCACGCCTTTCTTGATCTATAATATCACATTTAGCCTAATAATTAATCACGCTATTCATATGGGTCTAAAAATCATATTTTTACAAATTTTCATTTTGACCCCTAAACTTTTACATATTTGCACTTTTGCGCCAAGGCTCAGAAATTTAATTTCAGCCCTTATTCTTATGTTTAATGACATGCTGATCATTTTTCTCTATGAAAACATCAAATTCTCACTCTAACACATAGTTATGAACAATAGATATTTTTACCGATTATGCCGTTTTACTCGTTTTTACGAAAAATCACTTAACAAAAGTTGTTTAACACAATCTCAAACTTCATATTCTACCATAAAACATCAAAATTCATGCATATCATTCATGGGTAAATTTTTAAACATAAACCCTAACTCGAAATAATGGTAGAAATAGGTAAACCGAGCTACGAGGATTTCAAAAATGTAAAGAACATTAAAAACGGGGCTTGAATGCACTTACTATTGAGCTTAGAAGTTGAAGAAACCCTAGCTATGGTAGCAAGTAAAATTAAAGCAGCAACATGAAGAAGATGAATGGATTTTTGCTTGATTTTTCCCATTTTATTTCATTTAATATCCAAATGACCAAAATGCCCTTACTTACTAAACTTTCAAAAATTCCATCCATGTCCAATTTTTGTCCATAACTTAGAAATTGGTCAAATTTCTATTTAAGACCTCCTAATTAATATTTTAAAGCAATTTCATACTAGAAACTTCTAGAATACAAGTTTTGCAACTTATTCAATTTAGTCCCTAACTTCAAATTAAGCACTTTATGCATAGAATTTCTTCACGAAATTTTCACACAATCATGCAATCATATCATAGACCTCAAAATAATCATAAAATAATTATTTCTATCTCGAATTTGTGGTCCCGACATCACTATTCCGACTAGGCCCAAAATCTGGGTGTTACAAAAGCTATCATCTATATCACCACATTTACATCAATAGGCCAAGTACAAGTAAACATACATATATAAACACAAACCTTTATCTTTGAATACATATTCATTCCATCATGTAACTCATCACTTACTTCACTTTTCAATACTCGTATAAACTTTGTACGTACCTAAGTCGTTTAGCTCATTAACACATTCTTTCTCAACTTATCTTTGCCCATTGAACCGTTCAGAATAGTTAAGGATACTCAAAAACCACATAAGCTCATACAATGCCATATCCTAGATATGGTCTTACATGTTATCTCATAACGATGCCACTGTCCCAGACAGGGTCTTAGACGAATTCAATTAATGATGCCAATGTCCTAGACATGGTCTTACACGTAATCTCAACACAATGCCAATGTCCCAGACATGGTCTTACATGTAAACACATCTCGATATCCTAAAGTCTTGACATTCGTATCCTATACAATTCCTAAGGTTCGTACGGGACTTTCAAATATCGTAACTCTGTCGATTCTTGCTCGTAATTGTTCATTCAACATTTATAACATTTCAATGATAAATATACACATATAAATAAGTGTAAATGCATTCATTTGTATATGAACTTACCTCGTAATCAGAATAAACGGACGGGTCGACTATTCAATAACTTTCGTTTTCCCCCAATCTAAATTCGATTTCTTTCGTTCTTGATCTATATACATTGAAAATTTAACCATTTTATTCATAAATACATTAAATTTCATCCAAAGCACACAATTTAGGCATTTTTTCACTTTAGACCCTAAAGTTACACATTTATTCAATTTAGTCCCTATTTCATAAATACACAAAATTCACAAAATTTGACAAAACCCATGCTTAGCCGAATCCTCCATAGGTCTCTAGCTGCCCATATTTCACATTTATGTCACATTTCAACCCCTCAATTTACACTTTTCTCAAATTAGTCCTTTTTATGCAATTTCACTAGAAATCACTTTACAAAACATAGATATCTATCATCAAGCTTTAATAATTCATCATAAAACATTCAAAAACACATGAACTCATCAATGGAAACTTTCACAATCTTTAACAAATTCAAAAATTAAAGCACGGGCTTGCTAATACTCAAAGCAACGATCACAAAAACGTAAAAATCATCAAAAACGAATCGAAAACCATACCTTAATCTTACTTCCACAGTAACCGAATGAAAACCTAAAGAAGAGCTTAATTTCTTTCTCAATTTTTGGCAACTAGATGAAACAGATGTGTAAAAATTGATTTTGGTTTTATTTAATATTACTTATTAAATATATTACTAATTTAACCTTTAATAAAACCTTAATATAACACATAAGCCATGGACATAAATGTCCACTAACCTTAATCATGGTCTAATATCAACATAAGGACCTCACATTTATCAAACCATAGCAATAAGGCACTTTTAACTTATAGCATGCCACTTTTGCATTTGAAGCGATTAAGTCCTTTTTATCAAATTGAGCACACAAACAATAAAATTTTCACACGAAACTTTCACACATTCATATTATCATGTTGTAAACACATAAAATAATATTAAAATAATTTTATGACCTCGAATTTTTGGTTCCACAACCACTGTTCCAATTTAGCTAAAATCGAACTGTTACAGTGTTGCTTGGTCTTAGATCAATGCATCACTTTTATGTTGGAAAAATCCCAGTTTGAAAACGGTTTCCTTACACAAAGAAAAATTAAAATTTTGAAAACAAATCTAATTTGTGATAGTTATAGTAATAAACCCAACCAAATTCATACTTTTGTTTTCATCTTAGAGGATGTTTATTGTTCCTAACTTTCAACCAAATGATCTTTTTCGCTATTCTTGCACCACGAACTACTTCGAGTGTGATCTCAAATCAATTGAATCAAGACATAGGACAAGAAAAATTTTTCTCTCTTTTATTTGGGGTAAAAACAAAAATTCTCTCCTATTAATAGAAACCGGTTAAATTGTTATTCTGGAAAAATATATTTGATAGTTGAGAATAAATTCTCTCTATTTTTTGGAAGAGTAACAATCTCTTAAAGTTGTGTTAATAGGCCTATAGGTGTCATGTATTTATAGGAAGAGAAGATAGAACCCCTGTTGAGTTGTTGTGGTTTAATTCAAATCGAAAAAGAACTTCCTACTTAGATTATGAGTGGGGTGGACAACACACCCTAGTATTCCTACTAGGGTTGTTGCCCCCTTCATGTTATATGAGGGGTTTTGGGCCTCTCTCACATCGAGTCCAGTTACGAGTACTTCCTTGGACTTTTGACCATGTACTCTATAATGCGATCCAACTAGATTTGGTTTTTCTATTTCCCAAAATAAACTTTAATATTTTATATTAACAAATTTTTTCATCCCTATTTTACCCCCAATAAAATTTTAATGATTTTACCCTCGATAAATCTTTTTACTATTTTACTCCTAATAAAAGTTCAAGAAAATATGTTCAATATTTCATAACTCAACATGTTTACTATGACAGAATGGTTTATTTTTATTTTTTGGCTTCAAAACTTCTCAAAAAAATGTAGAATTACAAATGGATCATTTTTATTTCTATATTTATTTCAATTATTGGAAACCTACATTCATTTCCAAATGATTCAATTTTTCCATTTTGGAAAAAACCATAATCATTCCTGAATGGTTCTCATTTCTTTTTTCCTATTCATTCTGTTCATTTCTAATCAAACACACAATTCATTTCTAGCTTCAATGAGCTAGCAAAGGGACCAATTGGACATATACAATTAGGGCTAAAATTATTTATAATTAAGTTTCAACTTTTCGCTTATTAATAATAAACTTATTTAGTCACGAAGTCATTCCACTATAATATTGTGATTGAGCTCTCCCTAGCAACATATCATTACGAAACCAACTACTCAGTGCACGTCTAATGACATTGTCATAAGTGTGTTACCCTCATAGGATATCCTTGATCTCTTTGGGATGATATTCATTCACCCAATATGATCCTATTTTATCTCATGGTAACCATTTCATCTTCCTTCATGAAAAGCCAATTACTATCAATCGGTTAATTGAGTTAAAATTATTATTTAGATCAAGAAACAAATCAATTGAACAAAGATTGCAGAAAAGCTAAAGTAGCGAAATAGTTTTCGGCCTAGTTTCTGCAATCGTTTTGGTTTAGATAAGTTTGTAATTTAGTTAAATTAAATCGTTGTTTGCAATTTAAATGCCTATCTATATATATTTGATGATTGAGTTCGTTTATATAAAAATCAGTAAGACCATAGCTGAAAGACGCTATGGCATCACAATCCAAACGTGTAATACCATGGTTGAAAGACACTATGGCATCAGATCGAGAAGAAATAAGACTGGTTGAAAGACATCATGGAACCCTTTAACCAATTGTTAATTAGGTAATATGTTTCGAGTGAAGTACGCATCATACGTTGTACATTGGTTAGGCATTTAGGTTGAATGTTTTAGTACGTTTAAAGCTTGTTAGAATGTCTCTTGATGGTATGTGAATGGTTGAAATCGGTCTGGCTTGGCACCTAAGGAATAGGCATTACTTTGGCTTGTTTTGAAAGTCATTTTAGGTGTACACGACCTGGGACACGAGCTGTCACACGGTCGTGTGCTGCACATGGTTGTGTATCCCATTGATTTTTAAGTGTAGATTGTTACATGGTCCGGAGACATGGCCGTGTGACCCTATTTTGAATCATACACAGTTTGGCACATAGTCTGTAACATGACCATGTGACCCAAATTTTAATTTGTACACAGTTTGGCGACATAGCCACGTCTCTAAGCTACGCTATAACCCCTCAAATGGGGAATAAACGTTATGGCCCCATCAAAGCAATTACATAGTCCTTGGAAATGGCGAAAACTTGAGCTGAAATAAATGGATCTAATCTTTGAAAATGTGTGTTAATATTCCCATTTAAATATGATGTTTTAAAATATTACTTTGAAAGAAGTCTTATTTATTATTTGTACAACACTGTGATGATCATAAAAAAATTCAAGTTCGATCAATTGACTTTGTAGAAAATGAATTTTATTAAGAAACCATTAAAATGTTTAATTCATATAAAAACTCATGCAAAATATCCAATGTCCGCATTTTTTAAAGCAGGATACTCTATGCCACAGTTCAATAATTACCAGGGAATAAAATCCAAAATAAAATAATACAGTCCATAAAAGTCCCAAATCATCTTAAAAATCAACAACCATAAAACCATTTTTTGTAGAGCTTCTCTGATGACCGAATCTGAATCATAGCCAGGAGGATTATCTATAACACATAGGTAATGGAGGTGAGCTTCAAAAGGCTCAGTACAAGATCAAAACATAATATATATAACATGCGCCTCAACACATCAAATAAATAAATACATACAATTTTCATAGAAATCTCATATCATCACTAATACACAAATATGAATATATCGAGGCATGCTTATGTAACACTAAACATTTTGAAGAATTTCTTACCCATCTCTGCTACATACCAATATCGAGTTTCCTAAAACTCATACATCCAATAACACAACATTTGTGGACAAGCCACCACATAAATACTGATAAACAACCACATAAGACATTGTGGACAAGTCACCACATAATTGGCAATAACAACCACATAATCACAGATAAACTACCTCATAATTTCCACCTTTCACAAGACCCACCCCATGCATAAGATATGGCCATTTTCAAATTTAACACATATAACCACTTTTCCTATTTTTCATGTAATCAAGCTCGTAGTCCCACATAACACATATTTCTCAATTTTACGCATTTGCATGTAAACATGCTCACATTTTCATATATCACATATCAATTAAGCCATGCATCACATAACATAGAGCTGAAATTTGCACACATGTTATCATTACATACATCAACACATCACAAATCATAGTTTTCATGAACTTGTAATTTAGTGTAACTTACTTGGATTTCCTTTTGATGAGTTTTCTAACTTCGCTTTGAATACTTAGTGTACTCTCAAATAATTATTTATTAGCACATTGTTAAAAATGAAAATGACATATCAAACAAAAATTAAAGATTTAGATCCCACACCTTATACTGTAGATCTGATTGCCACAATCCTTAATAGTGATTTCACTCAATATATCTCGCAAGACAATCTAACACATAAATAAAGTTTATTAATTAAGATTCCTTGATGATATTTTGTCACTTAAATGGTTTAATATTAAATTTCTTTCAACACTTACCCCACGATCTAAAACTCTTGAAAGAGGGTTTCCAACTACGAAGTTAGGGGTCTCCCCTTTGATTATCATTCGGCCCATTAAAATTTGATATGAAATCTTACTAGTACAATATTAATTAATTAATAATAAAATATTATGCTAACACTATGGCACTATACCATTTGGCCATGTTATGGGATCTCTCAGTGAAGGATTTATGATCCAAATAACCACAGTTACACTTGATTCAACATGGAATGGTCGAATAATTGAGAAAGTAATGAGATTGATGATTTGAGTGATCTAAAATAATTGATAGAGTGAAGAGAAAATGTGAGTTTAAATCACTAAAAGAATTGGAAAAAGAAAGAGGAAGAAAAATGAAGAATTTTAGTCGTCGATGGGGACTCAGCTGTGATCTGATGATGACGGAGTGGTGGTTTGACGGTGGTAGAGGCTATGGGGTTTTGGTAAAGTAAAGGGGGTGAATGGATTAAGAAAATAAAATAATGTGGAGGAGGAAAAAGGATTCGTAATGGCTTACAGCGGCAGTCACGGCGATGGAAAGGAGCAGTAGCGAAAAGGAGCAGTGCTAATAGTGGCTAAAAGGACTCTTGATGTTGGCACAAGGGTTGGTTGTGGTGGTATAAAAATAAAAGTTAAAGAAAAGGGTGGTAGTTCTTTTTCAAGTGGAGAGAAAATAAAGATGAGAGGAAATAAAAAAAAATTCAAAATGAGATAATGAGGGTGGTAGGGACGATAATGGGTGTGGTAAACTTGGTCAACTGTGACCAAGTTCATTGAATCATAGCAACTAGGCAAGAATGAAGTGAAAGGAAAGAGAGGGAACACAAGAGCTGTAACATCCCGAAATAGGGCCTAAACGGAACAGTGGTTGCGAAACCACAAATTCGAGGTAGAAAAATTTATTTTGTTATTATTTTGAGGTCTATGATATGTTTGCATGATTGTGTGAAAAGTTCGTGAAGAAATTCTATGCATAAAGTACTTAATTTGAAATTAGGGACTAAATTGAATAAATTGCAAAACTTGTGTTCTAGAAGTATTTTGCATAAAATTGAATTAGAATATTAATTAGGAGGTCTTAAATAGAATTTGACCAATTTTAAGTTCATGGACAAAATTAGGACATGGAAGGAATTTTTGAAAGTTTAGTAGTAAGGGCATTTTGGTCATTTAGGGGTAAAATGAATTAAAAACAAAATTAAAAGCCAATTTTTGTCCATCTTCTTCATTAGGACGAAATTTCAAGGGTTCTCCATAGCTAGGGTTTGTTTCAAGCTTTCAAGCTCCATGGTAAGTGACTCCAAGCCCGTTTTTAATGTTCTTTACGTTTTGAGTCCCTGTGAGCTCGATAAAGCTTATGCTAGCAATAATTTAAGTTAGGGTTCATA
Source organism: Gossypium anomalum (assembly GCA_025698475.1). NCBI lineage: Eukaryota > Viridiplantae > Streptophyta > Magnoliopsida > Malvales > Malvaceae > Gossypium > Gossypium anomalum. The sequence continues at coordinate 52,697,215 of CM046963.1, forward strand.
TTTGGAAAAAAATACCCATAGGTGAAATTTGTGTATTTTGGTGTTTTATGATAGAATATGAGGTTTTAAATTATGTTAGACAACTTGTACTACTCGGTTTTAAGCAAAACGAGTAAAAGGACTTAATCGGTAAAAATACCTAATAGTCATAAGTGCTTGTTAGAGTATGAATTTGATGCTGCCATAGAAGGGAAAAATGACCAGCATGTCATGAAACATAAGAAAATAGGCTGAAGTTTAATTTTACGAGCTTTGGGGCAAAAGTGTAAATATGCAAAAGTTTAGGGGCAAAATTGTAATTTTGCCAAAATATGATTTTGGTTCAATTTGAATAATTTGAGTCCTAATTAGACTATATTTTAAATGATAGGGCAAGGAAAACTGAAATTCAAGCTAAAATGGAGAAAATACCAAGTTGTGGACGAAATGGTAAAAGTAGCTATTTTTGCATACGAGGTAAGTTTCTGAGAAATAAATGCAATATTCTTTTATTTTACATTATTATTGTAAATTTCCAGCATTTATATACTTATTTTATGAGAATATTTAAAGTCAAATTAAAGGCAAAGTGACAGAGAAAAAGCATTAGGAAGCCCCGTTTGAACCTTAGGAATGTTAGGATATTGGGGTTGACAGGACAGGACAGGACAAGAATGAGCCATGTAAGTCCATATCAGATATATGGCTTTGGAGACAGGAATGAGCCATGTAAGCCCATATTAGATATATATATATATGGCATTGGAGACAGGAATAATTCATGTAAGTCCATGTCGAAGACATGGCATTGGCAGGATATTGATAGACAGGAACGACCCCAATATCCTTAGTATTTCGAGTGGTTCAATGGGTCATTGTACACGTTAAATTACAGTGAATTATCAGCAAAAGGGAAGGTAGATTATATTTATGAATAGTGAAAGGTCAGGTAAGAAAGAAGGTAAGTAAGTAAAGAAGAAGGTAGAAAATGAGAAGTAAAGAAAGTTTATGAGGCTAGGTGACATTATGTATAATCATTCATTATGCTGAATGTTGTAATTTATTTGCTTGTAAGCTTACTAAGACTAGTGCTTACTCTCTTTATTTTCTTTTTCTTATAGTTTTTATCAAGCCACTCGGGGATCGAAGGAAACGTCGGAGACCCGATCACACTATCGAAGAAATCACATTGGTATAGTTAGACGTTTAGTTTTGTGTATGGCATGTATAGGAACTTGGTTTCTTTTGATATGATATGATAAATGAATGATGTGTAAATACTTGCTAATGGCTGATGATATACATGTTTAATTGTATGTATGAATAAGTAGTAACTATCACATGAAAACTAAGAAAAATGTGAAAGTAACTTAAAAACAGATTCAAGTATCAGAAATAATGTGATTTTGAAAAATCACTAAAAATCGTAGAGACATGGTTTGATGGTGAATAATATATGAAATTAAAGATTATTATATCTATTTTCTTATGGAATAAGCAAAACAGGTAAAGGTATTATATTTTATGAGATATCTGAGTTTTAGTGAAATAGGGTCAGAGAAAATTTTAGATCCCCTATTTCAAATTTGGAAATTCACCATAAATTGTAAAAATATAATTAGGTGGTGTAATTTATATGGTTAGAATCCTTATTGAATCTAGTTTTAATAGAAATAAACGATATAGTTATATTAATTTTGTATAGGGAGAAAAGTGGTTCGTAGTAAGTAGAGGTCAGTGCAGTCGAATTCTGAAACAGGGGTAACTTTAACTAATAAACTGTACTAATTGGCTAAGTCAAAAATTCTAGAAAAAAATTTGTAGATAGATATATGACTCTAGTTTCAGGAAAAATTTACGGATCTTAATTTCAAGTTTTGAAACTCGATAAATGAATTTTTAAGCAGCTATGACGCAGAAAAACAGTTTATTCCAAAAATTAAAATAAGTGGTTTAGAGTTGTTTAAAAGGTAAGATAAGTTTAGTAACACCTCAAGCTTGACTCCGGTGACGCTTTCGGGCATGGGGGCGTTACAAGAGCAAAAAGCAGATCATGTTTCCCAACTTAAGGCAAGTTTGACTCATAAAATGGGAAGGGAATCAACTTATTTGAGGCAACTAATAGAGGCTGGACGGCAAACACTTAAGTCACATGGAAAAATTTTAAACAAAAAAATAAATAGAAGAGTGTGAACATTAAGACTTGAATCTTGGACCCCTTGTATAGCTAAGATGTAACATCCCGAAATAGGGCCTAGTCGGAACAGTGGTCTTGAGAGCACAAATTAGAAAAAGAAATAATTCTTTTTTTGTTGTTTGATGATTCATAATATGATTTCATGTTTGTGTAAAATTTTCATGAAGAAATTCTATGCCTAAGATGTCCAATTTGAAGTTAGGGACTAAATTGAATAAGTTGTAAAATACATGTTCTAGAAGCTTTGAGTATGAAATTGCATTGAATTATTAACTAGAGGTCCTTAAATAGCAATTTGATCAATGTCTACAATTTTGGACAAAAATGGGCATGAATAGGAAAAATTTGAAAGAAAGGCCTTTAGGGCATTTTTTTCATTTGGCAAATAAAAGAATAAAAAGGGAAAATCAAGTCAAAATTGGCTCATCTTCTCCATGTACCAACCTAAAATTGCATGCTCTCTATAACTAGGGTTTTCAACTTTTTAAGCTTGATTGTAAATGCATCATAATCCCCTTTTTTTATGTTCTTTCCATTTTTGAGATCCTCGAAGCATGATCTATCCATTTCTAGCCATATTTTGAGCTAGGGTTCATGTATGAAATTTGACCCATGTGTGACATGTTTATATTTTGTTGATTAATTGAAGAATATGAAAGTTTGATGTGTGTTTAACATCATTTACTAAGTGATTTTTCATGAAAGCCCCTAAAAAGGACTTATTTGTAAAAGATGAAGAAATGGGTAGTAGAAATGTGATTTAATAAGAAATATCGACTAATATGAGTTAGAATATGAATCAAATAGGCTTGAATAACCAAGAAAATGCATGCATTTCATTTTACGAGCCTAGGAACCAATTTGTAAATAAGTAAAAAGTTAAGGGTAAAATGGTAATTTTACCAAAGTATGTGTTATGGGTCGATTTTACCAATGTATGTATTGAACAAGTTAAATTTGGCATTATAGATCAAGAAAGACGTGATTCGGGTCTTTATCGAGGGAAAAACAAAGTTTACGAGGATTAAGCTTGTTTCTATCATTTTGTACCGAGGTAAGTTTATTTGCAAATTATGCAACATGTACCATACTTTAAATGCTTGATATTGCATGTATGGTAAGTACATATAATTACTGTAATGTTGTACCATGTGTTTAATGGTTAAATTTTATTATGAATTATGCTTGATAATTCCACGAGTATGTGATTGATGCTATGAATATTGAAATCGACATTAAGAGCGAGCTCAACGAAAATGTAGTATCGAAGATTCCCGTTTGAACCTTAGGAATAGTTAAGGATACAAGTGACATGTCACTAGGAATTATGTGATCTGAACTCATTGAGTTGTGATCTGAGTTAATGATTTATGTGATTCAAACTTATGAGTTGTGGTCTGAGTTCATGATTATGAGACACATGTTTTGGGTTCGGGTACTGGTCTAGTACATACTACTAATGGCGAGGTAGTTCGGCATGTGTTGCGGATACTTGACAGCCTGTATGAGCAGAACTGTGTGTAGCTCGAAAGCGAGCAACATGTGATACAAAATATGAAGTAGTATTGGCTACATATGGGGCACTTAGGTGCAAGATTCCGATGTATCTGATAGTATTCCGAGTGTTCAATCGGTAGTTCAAGAAAAGTTCAATGAGTAATCTTAATGGTTGCACTAAGATGAAAAAGTAAATCATTATGTGCAAGTGGCACAGGTATGTACATCAAACTCATGTGAATAACATGAGACATTATGAAATTGTGGTAAGAATATGTATATATATGTATATGTATGTGAAAAATAAGTTTAAAAGATTTGATAAAATGCAAGATTATGTTCTTTATGTTAAATGTATAACTAATGCTTGTTTAAGTTGCACTTTATTTGCATGTGAACTTACTAAGCTTTAAAGCTTACCCCTTTTCCTTTCCTTTTCTTATAGTATCGCAAAGCTAGCTCGAGGATCGTGGAATGTCAGAGACTCAATCACACTATCAATTGGATAATTGGGTACAGTTAGACTTATCATTTTGAGTAAGGCATGTATAGGGACTTGGTCTTTTTGGTTATATGTCATATTGATTAGCCAAATGTGTTGGCTCATGATGGTGTTGTGATTCATTTTGTATATGGCCATGAGATGTGGCTCATATTGATTGTTGGGTTGCAACCCTAATCATTTATGCATGCATGCAATTATATTTATGTTTTGATGTGGTTTGGTTGCTTATGGATGAAATGTGTGATGGATGGCATATGTATTTAATGAATGAATGGGGACTAATAGGTATGACCATAATTATATTGTAAATGAGTAACTTGAAATAAGAATTATAATGATGAATTAACATGAAATTGGTGTGGAATGCCATATGGTAGTATGATGATTGGAGTATGTGATATGTCCACATTAGAAAGTCATGGATTAATCATAATGGTGTATGCTTGTGTAATTAAATGTACCATGTTGTATGCCATGAAGTGAGATGATTTATGTGAGTGCTTAAGGGTGGCAAATGGCTTTGAAAATAGCCTCAAAGTTGTCCACACGGGTAGACACACGGGCATGTGTCTAGGTTGTGTGCGACATACGGTCTGCCCCATGGGCGTGTAGTTCGGCCGTGTGTCCCCTGCACCCTAATTAATGTAAAACAGAACACTTAGTAGTAAACACATAGACAAAGACATGGCCATGTGTCTCAGCCATGTGGAAGACACGGCCTCAAGATATGGGCATGTGCCCAGGTCGTGTGTCTAGGTCGTGTGAGGTCTGCACCTAATTTTTGGAATTTAACTCACCGCAAGGCCTAAGCACATGGGTATGTGACTTGGCCATGTGACCTTATTTGGTTGATGACATCATAGTTAGAGAGTTACACAAGCTAAGGACATGGGTGTGTCCCAAGCCACACGGGCGTGTGTGACCACACGGCCTACCCATACGGGCGTGTGACTTTCCAAAACAAGAAAATTTTTTACACGTCAAAAAGGTTCCAAAAGTTCTTGGTTTAGTCCAAAACCGCTTCCGATGTATGTTTTAGGCCTCGTAGGCCCTTTTAAGGGACAAATTGCATGTGATTGAAAAGTTTCAAATTTGGGTAAAATTTTATGGCTTGGTTTTGTATGAATGATTATGTTTAAGTCTGATAATGCCTCAAATCCTATCCCAGTGTCGAATATGGGCAAAGGGTGTTCCATAAGAAGTCTTTAAACCATTAGACAACACATTCCTTTACTCTCATTCTTGCGGACATTTTAATAAAAATATATGGGATGTGACAACTCAACCTTCCTTAAAACAATTTCATCCTCGAAATTTACTTGATTGATAAAGGTGAGGAAATTGTTGTCACATCGCATCTTACAGCTCTCAAGTAGCCTCACAAGAACTGTGATTCCTCTACAAAAGTTTTACAAGTGGAACTCGTTTTGTAACAGCCTATTTTCAGTGAAATCGAAATAGTAGATTTGGGACCACAAATTTGATGTCAAAATATTTATTTTATTTATTATTTTAATGTCTACGGTATGTTAGTAGTGTCGTATAAAAATTTCGTTAAAAAATTTTAACGTTTGCATGTGTAATTAAGTAAAAAGGACTATATCGTAAAAGGTACAAAAGTTGAGTTCTATTAGTTAAAGGTATCAAATGGCTATAGAAATTTAATGTAACAGAAATCATATGGTAATTAGACCATTTATCTATTAGTGGACATTCATGGATAGGTTTTATTGAAATTATTAAAGTTTCTAAAAGTAATTTTAGAAATTAGGTAATTAAGCTTAAAATAAACAAAACAAATTCTATTTTTTTCATTCATTTTCTTCCTCCACCTAAATTGAAGAAAGAAGAACATTTAGGGCTTTGAACATTTTGCTATCTCTCATTGCTTGTATGTAAGTGATTTTGTCCCGTTTTTAATAATTTTTATGTTTTTAAAGTCGTGTAGCTTAATCTAGCTAGCCTAGGGACTAATTTGCAAAACTGTTAAAGAATTAGGGTTTTTCCATGAATGTGTTTGTGTGGTTCTTGAAAAATTATGAAAGATTATGAATCATTGTTATTAAATAAACAACTTTTGTTAAGTGATTTTTGATAAAATTATAATTTAAGGACTTATGTGTAAAAGTAGTAAATATCATGATGAAATTATGAATTGATTATTTGTGTGGGTTGATATGAGTCCCAAGGTAAATCGACAAGCATGATATAGGGATGAAATTGCATAAATGTTAATTTACGAGCTTAAGGATTAAATTGTAAAGAAGTTAAAATAATTGGATAAAAACGTAATTTTGCAAAAGTGTGAATTTTGGACTGAATTGAATAGAGTGAATATTAAATGAATTAAATTTTTCTATTTAGATCAAGTTAAGCCTCATACAGGTCTTGATTGAGGGAAAGATAAAGTCTCGAATTAGTGATCTGATTTCATCATCTTTGTATTCGAGGTACGTTTGTATGTTTAAATAGCATTTTACTGTTATTTGATTTAAATGCTATTATGCTATTCATCATATCATGTCACAAAAAAATTCAAACGACGTTACGACGACTATCGAACCCTGTTTGAACCTTAGGAATATAGAGGATACAAATGATATGTCATTAGGGTTACCATGTTTCGGGTGCTAGTCTTGAATGTCTTTTCGATGGCTAAGTTTCGACATTTGTTATGGATACTTGTCAGCTTGTGTGAGCGACATCGTGTAGCTACATTTTGACCTTCAGCTTGTGTGAGCAGACCCATTTGTGGCTGGAGTGAGCATTGATGCAAAGGAAAAGGAAAGGAAATGGTTTCGACCATATGTTTAGCACACTTTGTGTGAGCTTTTCATGTATTCGATATTATTCTAAGTGGTTCAACGGGAATGAAAAGGGAAGGAATGGCAAGTGTTCCAATGGTTAAGTTAAGAACTTATGGAAATGTATGAATTATTGATGATCAAAGTATGTATAATCATGTTTATGAAAAGTATGAATTCAAGTATGCTATGTTCATGAAATTTATTTTACAAGGAGATGATTTTGCTAAGTTATGCGTTTAATCTCTAACTTGTGTTGTTGATGATTCTTAGGCTTGTGCCAAGCTATGCTGGATTGATTCATGTTTATTTTTAAGATTATGCATTGAAATGGTAAGCTATGTTTTTTATTTATGAACTTACTAAGCATTATAAACTTAAAGTTGTTTTTCTATGTTTTATAGATTATCGGAAGCTAGATCGGTTTGGAAGTACATCGGAGACCTATCACACCATCTAGAGATTATATCGGTAGATTTTGATGTTTTGGTCATGGTTATAATGGCATGTCTATGTGAATTGTGTTTAATGAACTAGTTGTTATGTTTGGCTTGTAAATACGGTAATTTGGTTGGTGTGCTTTTGGCACTTTGATGCTCTACTGGTTTATGTTTATATTGTCAAATTGATGCATGGTTTTATGAACAAAGTGGTATGTGTTGGCATGTTTGCAATGTGGTCAATTGTGGTCATTTTTGGTATGGAAATAGGTTAGATATGAATGCTAGATGAATGGTCAGTTATGCATATGTTTGGATAGATTTGATAAATTGTGATTGAGGTGCCTTAATAAAATATTGGTTGTATGGATTTATGGTCTATTGAAATGGTCTTATTATGCATGTTTTGGCATGTTTTGGTACCTTGTTCTTAGGTGCATTTGTCTTGTAGGTACTTGTTGAAAATGGTAGAAAGGTGTAACACCTCTAACCTGTATGCACCGTCAGAATAGGGTTTCGAAACATTACCAAAACTTTCAAAATATTTTACTGATAATTCTTATAATCTATTATTCATTTATCGAGATCATTCAAAACATCCCTTAATTGTACCCTCGAGACCCAATACGAGCATTAGAGTCAAGTCGAGACTTAATTGAGACCTCTAAAAATTTTTCACGAAATTACAATATTTTTCCTAGGTGCAGGGCTCACACGCCCGTGTGGTCTAGGGACATGCCCGTGTGGTTAGGCCGTGTCTCTAATCCGCGTAACTCTCTGACTTTTAAAGCATGAAGAAATTGAAGTCACATGGCCAAGTCACACGCCCGTGTCCAAGGCCGTGTGGAAAATTTTGTTTTCAAAATTTAGGTGCAGTTTTAACACGGCCGTGTAACACGCCCGTGTCCAAGGCCGTGTCAACCACATGCAATATTCTTTCAAGAGATTATCATTTCATCTTAAAATTCTCATGCCATGTTAAGAATTATATGTCCATTGAATCATTAAATTTCGTTAGATGCTCGAGTAGTACACTCGAAGTGTACGATTTAATAATCTGTCAATTTCTTATTCAAGGGTACCCATTAGGGCACTTAACCAAGAAACGCTCTCTTGAGCCACATATCGTATAACAGGGTTACCAGTCTAGGCTAAATCCTTTATATAATGTATGTTCAGAGGAGCTCGATTAGGATTACCAGTCCAGGCTGAACCCTAATCATAATGTATGCTCGAGAGGTATTATATCGGGATCACCTGTCTGGGATAAATCCTTTTTATAACAAGGTCAATGTGATTATTCATCCAAGCTAAATCCCACCCATAACAAATGTAAGACCTTATTCATTTCGGGGAAAGCGCATATATTCATCGAAAATCAATGTTCAATCGAGACTTAACCCTTTTTCACCATATCAAGCATATATTAATTTTCTCATTATAGCATTCAAGTAATGTACATCAATATAAGTCACATTCCATACATACAACATTCAATTCAAACGCATTACATGCCCGATTAAGTTACACGAACTTACCTCTACACTTGTTCGCGTTAGAAATCTAGTAATATGAAACCTTCTCTTTTCCTCGATCTAACCTCAAATTAGTGTTGCCCGGATCTATATAAATGAATTTAAAAATCAATTTCACACATTTCATATTTAAATGGACTCAATTTACGTCCTAGGCAAAATTACCATTTTGCCCCTAACTTTTCCATAAATTCTGATTTCGTCCATAGGCTAGGAAAATGAAACTTGTGCAAATTGCTCCCTATTCCAAGCCAAAACAAAGCCCCATTACAGGATTTACAGCACATGTACTCATAAAAAATCATAATTTTTCATCAAATTTTACAACTTTACATTTTAATCCCTAAATCATGTTTTCATCAAAAATCAATTTCTAAAAGTTGTTTATCTATCAATAATCTTTCATTTTCTACCATAAATTTCTAATTTCCAGCATATACATCCATGACCCATTTTTCATTCTTTGATAACTTTTCAAATTAATGCCTCAAGTAGATAGATTAGAATATCTCGATTTCAGAAATATCAAAATTACTAAAAACAGGACAAGGAAACTTACCCAATTAGGCCTTGAAAGTCTCTTTTCTCTCACCTAGGGTTTCCATGTGTTTTCGATTGAAGATGACATAAAATAAGATGATATCTTTTATCATCTTTTTAATTAATTAAGTATTTTGCAAATTCCAATTTAGTCCTTGCCCTTTTTCTATATTTCCATAGATGAGTCACCAAGAAAAATCTACATACTTTTCTTAATGGTCTAATTACCATATAAGGACCTCTAGTTTTAAATTCCATAGCTATTTAATTCTTATAGCTACTAGAATTCAACTTTCACATTTTATGCGATTTAGTCCTTCTCGTAATTAAACAGTTAATCGATAAAATTTTCGTATCAAGATTTTCACATGTCATATCTAACATAGTACGGACCATATAATAATATAAAAAAAAATTATATTTTTGGGTCAGATTTGTGGTCCCGAAACCACTGTTCCGATTCTACTAAAAAATGAGCTATTACAACTTTCCCCCTTTAAGGATATTCATCCTCGAAAATCTTACCAGTAAAAAGATTTGGGTATTGCTTCCTCATAGTATCCTCTGGCTCCCTAGTAGCTTCTTCAATACCATGTTGTTGCCAAAGAACTTTTACTAAAGCTACCTTTTTATTTCTTAACTATTTTGTTTCCCAAGCTAAGATTTTGATTGGTTCTTCACTATATGTCATCAGGCTGAATTTCTACCTCTGCTGGAGAGACAACATGTGAAGGATCAGATTGATACCTCCGTAGCATAGACACATGAAAAACATTATGAATCTGATCAAGCTCTATTGGTAAAGCTAACCAATATGCAACCGGTCCAATTCTTTCTGTAATCTCATATGATCCACTAAACCGTGGACTCAATTTTCCGTTACGACCAAATCGGAGAACTTTCTTCCAAGGCGACACTTTCAAGAATACTTTGTCACTGACTTGAAATTTTATTTCTTTTCATTTCAGATTAGCATATGACTTTTGATGATCAGAGGCTGCTTCCAAACTGTCTCGAATTTCTTTCACTTTTTCTTCGGTCTCTCAGACCAAGTCAACTCCGTGTAACTTTTTCTCACTGAGTTCTACCCAGTACAATGGAGTTCTACATTTAAGACCATACAAGGCTTCATACGACACCATTTTAATACTAGACTGATAATTTTTATTATAAGCAAATTCAACCAAAGGCAAATATCTTTCCCAGTTACCTTCAAACTCAAGTATACAACACCGAAGCATATCTTCTAGGATCTGTATTATCCGTTCAGATTGACCATCTGTCTGGGGATGAAATGCAGTGCTAAAGTGTAACTGAGTACCCAGAGCTTCTTGTAATTTACTCCAGAATTAAAAAGTAAATCGAGGATCTCTATCTGAAATAATGAATACAGGCACTCCATGCAATCTGATAATCTTAGAAACATATATTTCAGCCAATCTATCTAAGGAATAATTCATACTACCAAAATAAAGTGTACTGACTTTGTCAACCGATCAACAATTACCCAAATAGCATCTTTCTTCCTTTGAGACAGGGGTAATCTCGTTACAAAGTCCATAGTAATTTTTTCCCATTTCCATTCCAGTATCGTAATTGGCTGTAATAGTCCAGAAGGCAACTGATGTTCAGCTTTTACTTGCTGACATGTCAAACACTTAGATACGAACTCAAAAATATCTCGTTTCATTCCCCGCCACCAGTACATCTTTTTCAAATCATTATACATTTTATTACTACCAAGATGTATAGACATACTCTGCCTCTTAATAACAAGCAACCATCAGTTCCGATCTGAAATTCTGAGTTAGGAGTCATTCACTCTGTACCCGTTTTGCTTGCAACATACTATCATTTTTCTGAGCTTCAGAAATCTATTGCAAAAAAATTGGTCTAGCTATTAACTCATTTATAATTAAACCATCATCAGACAACGATAATCTGGTATTCATTGTTTGCAGAGTATACAGGGATTTTCTACTCAAAGCATTCGCTACTACGTTGGCCTTTCTCGGATGGTAGTCTATAAAAATATCATAATCTTTCAGCAATTCAAGCCACCTGTGCTATCTCAAATTCAAATATTTGTGTGACATAAAATATTTTAGACTTTTATGATCAGTGAATATGTGGCATTTTTCACCAAACAAGCAATACCACCAGATTTTCAATGCGAACACAATTGCTGCCAATTCGAGATCATGTGTCGGATAGTTTTTTCCATGTGGCTTTAGCTGTCTCAAAGCATAAGCTACTACTTTACCTTATTGCATCAAGACCGCATCACTGTAAACTGTAAATTCCTTACCCTATTCTGGCTGAATTAACACTGGTGCTTCTATCAATAAAGCTTTTAATCTATCAAAACTCTGTTGCCATTTATCAGTCCACTCAAACTTTACATCTTTCTGTAGCAAACGAGTCATTGGAAAAGCTATCATTGAAATTTTTTTTACAAACCTCCAATAATAACTAGCTAGTCCCAAGAAACTTCAGACTTTAGACACATTCTTTGGTGGCTTCTAATTAACAATGGCTAAAATTTTATTTGGGTCTACTCTGACACCTTCAGCAGATACTATATGCCCAAGAAAACTAACTTCCCGTAGCCAAAATTCACATTTACTGGATTTGGCATATAGTTGTTTCTCTCATAGAGTTTGCCACATAATTTTCAAATGCTCAGCATGCTCTTTTTCATCTCGAGAGTAAACCAAAATATCATCTATAAATACCACCACGAACCTGTCTTAATATGGATTAAAAATTCTGTTCATCAAATCCATAAACACTACAAGTGCATTTGTCAAGCCGAATGGCATCACAAGAAACTCATAGTGTCCATACCTGGTTCTAAAAGTTTTCTTTGGTACATCCGATTCTTTTACCCGTAGTTGATAGTAACCAGAACAGAGATTAATCTTTCAAAATACAGTATCACACTTTAACTGGTCAAACAAATCATCGATTCGAGGCAATGGATACTTGTTTTTTATTGTAACTTTGTTGAGCTGTCTGTAATCAATGCTAAGCCTCAACGATCCATCCTTCTTCTTTACAAATAGAACTGGTGCACCCCAAGGTGAGAAACTAGGTCAAGCAAAACCTATGTCAATAAACTCTTGCAACTGTACTTTCAGCTCTTTCAATTCAGTAGAAGCCATTCTGTAAGGTGCTATAGATATAGGTGTTGTACCTGGAATAAGATCTATAGAGAATTCCATTTCTCTATCCGGTGGTAAACAGGTAATTCTTCTGGAAATACATAAAGAAATTCACATACAACCAGCACTGAATGAATCTTTAACTCAGATACTTTAGCATCCAACACATACGTAAGATAAGCATCATATCCCTTTCTAACATATTTTTTGTGCTAATATTGCTGAAATCACATTAGGTAATCCATCCAGTTTATTAGATTCAACATGAAGTAATTCACCATTCTCACATTTCAATACAATATATTTCTGCTTACAATTCACTACTGCATCATATCAAGTTAACCAATCCATTCCCAAAATCACATCAAAAGGGCAATAACATCAAGTTAGCTGGAAAGCAATAACCTTTTACCATAATCGGACAATTTTTGCAAACTTTATCCACCATAACACACTAGCCCAAGGGGTTTGAAACTTTAAGCACAAATTCAGTGAATTTAACAGGTAAATTTTTAACTGACACTAGGTTCATGCATATGTATAAATGTGTGGAATCAGGATCAATCAATATAGTAATACCAGTATCAAGTAGAGAAAATGTACCAGTAATAATGTACCAGTAATAACGTCTACTGCAGAGGCATCTTCTCTAGTACGAATAGCATATGTCCTTACAGGTGCTCGTGCCTCAGATATAACTGATGTATCCTTGGTAGTACCTCAACTACCACTAACATTACCGAGGTGACGCAGTGGTCTGTCTCTCGCAACAAGATTACTAGGCTTTGGAGCTGGTTCTATTTCTTTTTCAACTCTTTCGAGACAATCCTTGAAAAAATGGTCAAGTGAACCACATTCGAAACAAGCTCCACTTCTAAATCAGCATTCCCCATGATGAAATTTGTTACAATGTTTACATTTCGGTTTGGGATTACCAACATTATCCACACTGGCCATAGACGGATATGAAGACCTCAGGTTAGAACGCTAAAAGCCCAGCTCTTCTCTAGAATATCCAGTAGAGCCTCTCTTTCAGTTTGTCTCTATTCTTTACTCAATTCCTTCATTTCGTGTGCTCGATCGACTAACACTGCAAATAACCTTATTTCGAGATTTTCAATTAATAACTTAATATCCTTATTTAAACCCTCTTCAAAGCATTTACAAATCTCAGCCTCGGTCAGAACCCATTCTCGGGCATATTTGCTCAGCCCGAACAAATTCCTGTTCATAGTTAGACACAGCCATATTTCCATGTTTGAGCTATAAAAATTCTTTCTTTTTCTGATCCATAAATCTTTGACTAACATATTTCTTCCTGAATTCAACTTGGAAGAATTCCCATGTAACATTCTCTCTCGGTACCACTGAAGTTATGGTGTTCCACCAATGATAAGTTGTATCATTCAGTAGAGATACTGCACATTTCAGACATTTAGCAGGCGTACAAGATAATTCATCAAAAACACGGATACTATTTTCTAGCCAAAACTCAATCTTTTCCGAATCATCATCTACAGTAGCTCTAAATTCTTTTGCCCTATTCTTATAAATTTTATCTATTGGAGGCTTACCAATTCTAACAGGTTCAGCACCCTGTGGTACCTCAGGAATCGGTTGGGGAGCAGATGGGGGAGGTTGTTGTACAGTAAGGTTTGTTCTCAGGTACTGTGTAAACCATTCATTCATCATTTGAAAGAAGGCTTATTTTGCCTCCTCACTTCGGCCCTCAGACATAGGCCTTTCACTACTAGACGCAGACACAACTCCTTAAACTGAAGCTGAAGCATTGCTCTCAGCTTCCTCGGATTCAGCTCTAGCTTAGTTGGATGACATTACTATATGAAAAACACATTTAAAATAATCAGGAGTCATCACACTATCATAATTTATATAATTGCATGTATAGATAAACTAGTGTTTGCTACGTCAAATTTGAGAATTGGCTAAACCATAGCTCTGATACCACTGAATGTAACACCCCTAACCCTTATCCATCGTCAGAATAGGGTTTCAAAACATTACTAAAACTTTCAGAACATTTTACAGATAATTCTTATAATCTACTATTCATTTACCGAGATCATTCAAAATGTCCCTTAATTGGACCCTCGAGGCCCAATACGAGCATTAAAGCCGAGTCAAGACTTAATCGAGACCTCTAAAAATTTTTTACGAAATTACAAAATTTTTCCTAGGTGCAGGGCTCACACGCCCGTGTAGTTAGGCCGTGTACTACACATGCCTGTGTCCCTAACCTGTGTAACTCTCTAACTTTTAAAGCATGAAGAAATTGAAGTCACACGCCCATGTGCTAGGCCGTGTAGCTAATTTTATTTTCAAAATTTAGGTGCAGTTTTCATATGGTCGTGTAACACGCTTGGGTCCAAGGTCGTGTCACACGCTTGGGTCCAAGGTCGTGTCAATCACACGGCTGAGACACACACCCATGTCTCTGCCCGTGTGCCCAATTCTAAGCATTCTGTTTCTCAAATTTAAGGTGCAGGGGGCATACAGCCTAACCATATGCCCATGTTACTAGGCCGTGTGTCACACATGGTCTAGACACACGCCCATGTGTATGCCCTTGTGGACAAAATGAAGCCATTTCTAGCTTCATTTCTTACCCAAAATTTCACATGAGACCTGCACTTGAAACACACATTCAATACCAACCAATTCAAGCATTCAAATTTGGCAATTTCCATCATTCAACAAGGCATATCACTACATGCATATGTGTTTATAAACTTACCTTAGATAAACTTAGGCATTAGTATCATTTGATAACATATACATAACATATCACATATGAATATATCAACATAACCTACTTAATCATACCAAAATAAGCCATTACTAGTGATTCCAATGGCTAGGTTACAGAACATCATTTTCAAGCCTATATTGGCCAAGTTATCCTATACATGCCATTATACCAAAATGATTTCACTATATATACCCAAAATAGCTAGTTGATAGTGTGACGATGCTCAAATGATCTTCCAACTTTCACAAGCTTTCAAGCACTATAAAAAAGGGGAAAAATAAACGGGGTAAGCATTACATGCTTAATAAGTTCGTATAACGGAAACTAAACTTACCAATCCTGTTTATTAAATCCATGTATACAATATCATGTGATCCATCCATTTGGCTAAATTGCCTAAACACATACATTCAATCAAACATTTTAGTCACCAAAATCTTCGTATAAATCAAGTAAAATAGATGAGCTCATCATGCAATATTCTTTCAAGACATTATCATTTCATCTCAAAATTCTCATGCCATGTTAAGAGTTATATGTCGATTGAATCATTGAATACTAATATATGCTTGAGTAGTACACTCGAAGTGTACGATTTAATAGTTTGTCAGTTTCTTATTCAAGGGTACCCATTAGGGCACTTAACCAAGAAACACTCTCTCGAGCCACATATCGTATAATAGGATTACCAGTCCATGCTAAACCCTAATCATAACGTATGCTCGAGAGGTATTATATTGGGATTACCCATTGGGGCTAAATCCTTTTTATAAAAAGGTCAATGGGATTACTCGTCTGAGCTAAATCTCGTTCGCAACAAATGCAGGACCCTATTCATTTCAGGGAAAGCGCATATATTCATCAAAAATGAATGTTCAATTGGGACTTAACACTTTTTCACTATATCAAGCATATATTAATTTCCCCATTATAGCCTTCAAGTAATTTACATCAATATAAGTCACATTCCATACATACAAAATTCAATTCAAACACATTACATGCCCGATTAAGTTACACGAACTTACCTCGACACTTGTTCGCGTTAGAAATCTAATAATCTAAAACCTTCTCTTTTCTCGATCTAACCTCGAATTAGTATTTTTCGGATCTATATAAATGAATTTAACCATCAATTTCACACATTTCATATTTAAATGGACTCAATTTACGTCCTAGGCAAAATTATCATTTTGCCCCTAGCTTTTCCATAAATTCTGATTTTGTCCCTAGGCTCGAAAAATGAAACTTGTGCATATTACTCCCTATTCCAAGCCTAACCAAATCCCCATTACAAATTTTACAGCACATGTACTCATAAAAGTTTAGAATTTTTCATCAAATTTTACAACTTTACCTAAATCATGTTTTCATCAAAAATCACTTTGTAAAAGTTGTTTATCTATCAATAATCTTTCAATTTCTACCATAAATTTCTAATTTTTAGCATATACATCCATGACCCATTTTCCATTCTTTGATAACTTTTAAAATTAATGCCTCAAATAGATAGATTAGACTATCCCGATTCAAAAAATATCAAAATTATTAAAAACGGGACAAGGAAACTTACCCAATTAGGCCTTGAAATTTTCATTTCTCTCACCTAGGGTTTCCATGTGTTTTAGGTTGAAGATGACATAAAATAAGATGATATATTTTATCATCTTTTTAATTAATTAAGTATTTTTGTAATTTTCAATTTAGTCCTTGCCCTTTTTCTATATTTCCATGGAGAAAAATCTACATACTTTTCTTAATAGTCTAATTACCATATAAGAACCTCTATTTTTTAATTCCATAGCTATTTAATCCTTATAGCTACTAGAATTCAAATTTTGCATTTTATGCGATTTAGTCCTTGTAATTAAACACTTAATCGATAAATTTTCATATCAAGATTTTCACGTGTCATATCTAACATAATATGGACCATATAATAACATAAAAATAAATTATATTTTTGGGTCGAATTTGTGGTCCCGAAACCACTATTCCAATTCTATTGAAAAATGGGTTGTTACAAAAGGAATGGCTTGATTTTGCCCTATTTCTTGTCCACACGGCATAAGACATGGGTGTGTGTCTCAGCCATGTGTCCCCTATAGGTTTTCATATTTGTTTTTTGAAAGTTACACGGCGTAGCACATGGCTTGGTACATTGGCGTCTAAGGCCATTTCGAGTACACGGCCTAGCACACAAGCGTATGGCTTGGCCGTGTGACCCAAGTCAAAGAGTTACACGGACATGGACATGGGTTGGGACATGACCGTGTGTCCCTATTTCGAATGTTACATGGCTTGAGACATGGGCATCATATCAGCCATGTGAGAAACACGGCTGTGTGACCCCTGCAGTGTGAATTTTTCCAACTTTTTCCTTAAGATTTCATATGTTCTCGATTTAGATCCAAATTATTTCTAAAGTATTTCTAAGGCCTCGAGGGCTTGAATAAGGGATGATATGCTTATGCTAGAATGGATTTTTGCTACGATTATGAAATATTTGGAAATGAATGATTTTAAGTTACCTTTTTATGGTAATACTCCTTAACCCTATTCCAGTGACAGATACGAGTTAGGGGTGTTATATTTAGTGGTATCAGAGCTACGATTTAGTTGATTCTCAGACTGAACGTAGCATGTATGGGTGTAGAAATACATGCCATTATATAACTTGTGATAGTGTGATAACTCTTGACTCATTTTGAACTATGTTTTCATATAAAAAGTGTCATCCAACCTAGCCGATTCCTATAACGGTAAAAGTAATGTGCAAGCCTCCATTCACGGGGCAGGGTCGAGTGGCAGTAGGCTTGTATCTGAGGGCCAAGAAGGAGAGTCTAAGAAAGCCTTCTTCCAGATGATGAATTAGTGGTTTACTGAGTTCGTACAAATAAACCCATGGCTCAACAACCTCCACCTCCACTTATTCCCCAACCGATCCCCGTAGTTCCTCAGTGTTTGGAACCAATACGGGTTAGCATGTTGCCAGTTGATAAAATCCATAAATATAGGGTTGAAGAGTTTAGAGCTGCATCTGAAGATGATCCGAAGAAGGCTGAGTTCTAGTTAGAAAACATGATTAGGGTTTTTGGCAAATTATCTTGTACATCGTAGAGTGCGTGAAATGTGTTGTATCCTTACTGAAAGACTCAGCTTATTAGTGGTGGAACACCTTGGTTTTAGTGGTGTCAAGAGAGTGGGTGGATTGAGAATTCTTTCAAAATGAGTTTCAAAATAAATACAAAAGTCAGAGGTTTCTTGATAAGAAATGAAAAGAGTTTCTCAAGCTTAAATAAGGTCGGATGACCGTATTTAAGTATGAAATAAAATTTGTTCGATTGAGTAAGTATGCTAAAGAGTGTGTATCGACCAAGACTGCCATGTGTAAACGATTGAAAGATGGATTGAATGATGATATAAAGCTGTTAGTCGGGATACTCGAATTGAAAGAATTTGTTGTTTTAGTTGACTGAGCACACAAAGCTGAAGAATTAAGCAAAGCTAAAAGAAAATTTGATTATGAGGCTCCTGAATTGGGTAAGAGGTCAGCAGGAAAATCATATCAATCACCGTCAAAGAAGTCAAAAGATTATCCTAATCGTTCATCCACTTTAGTGGGATATTCTGGTAGAGACTGAGGTAAACAGCATGTGAGCTCAAAACCTCAGGCTACATTCGTAGCGAGTGTTAGCAGCTTTAAGAACAATAAGCCCAATTGTCAACAATATGGACATCAACATTTTGCCAAGTGAAGATGAAAGACAGGGCGTGTTTCAAATGTGGTTCATATGAACATTTTTCCGAGATTGCCCTAAGAGGCCTGAAAAAGAAAAGACTCAGACTATTCAAGTGAGCAACAAAACTGTGAGAGGTAGACCAACATGAAACCGTAGAAATATGGTTAATAGTCGCAGTGGGGCAAAGGAATTTATTGTGAGATCCGAAGCATGGGCACTGCCTAGAGCTTATGCAATCCATGCATGAGAGGAAGCTTCAGCACTAGATGTTATCACTGGTACATTTTATATTTTTGATACTGATGTTACTGCTTTGATTGATCTGACATCAACACATTCGTATGTATGCACAAATTTAGTGTAAAGTAAGAAATTACCTGTTGAGTCCACTGATTTTGTGATTAAAGTAATGAACCCCCTAAATCAGTATGTGTTAGTTGATAAGGTTTGTAAAAACTGTCCTTTGATGAATCAGGGTTGCAACTTTCCAGCCGATTTGATGTTATTACCATTTGATGAGTTTGACATGACTTTGGGTATGGATTGGTTAACTTTGCATGATACTGTTGTGAACCGTGGATCAAAACTTATTTTGTTAAAGTTTTAGAATGGTGAAAAGCTTTAGATTGAATCAGATAGATTGGATAATATGTCTAATGTTATTTCAACTATGTCAGTGAGAGGTATGTTAGAAAAGGCTGTGATACATATCTTACTTACATATTTGATTTTAGAGTTTCTAAGTTGAAGCTAGAATCAGTTCCAATTGTATGTGAGGATCTAGATGTGTTTCCAGAAGAATTACCTGGGTTACCACCAATCAGAAAGGTTGATTTTGCTACTGGGTTAGTGCCGGGAACATCTCCGATATCGATAGCTTCATACAGAATGGCACCTACAGAGTTGAAAAAGTTGAAAGCACAGTTGCAAGAGTTGACAGATAGGGGTTTTGCTCGACCTAATTTTTCACCTTGGGGTGCACCTATTATATTTGTTAAGAAAAAGGACAGATCTATGCGATTATGTATTAACTATCGATAGCTCAACAAAGTCATAATTAAGAATAAGTATCTATTTCCACGTATTGATGATCTGTTTGATCAGTTGAAAGGTGTAACAGTGTTCTCAAAGATTGATCTTCGTTTTGGTTACTATCAGTTGGAAGTTAAAGACTCAAATGTGCTGAAAACCGCGTTCACGACTAGTACAGACATTATGAATTTCTTGTGATGTTGTTTGGTTTGAC
This sequence comes from Gossypium anomalum, assembly GCA_025698475.1. NCBI lineage: Eukaryota > Viridiplantae > Streptophyta > Magnoliopsida > Malvales > Malvaceae > Gossypium > Gossypium anomalum. The sequence goes on from CM046963.1 coordinate 52,717,635, forward strand.
TAATGCACCTGCAGTACTTATGGATTTGATGAACATAATTTTCAAATCATATTTAGACAGATTCATCGTGGTATTCATTAATGATATTTTGATTTATTCATGGGACGAGACAGAGTATGCCAAGCATTTGAGAATTATTTTTCAAACTTTGCGCAAAAAGAAATTATTCGCTAAGTTTAGCAAATGTGAATTTTGGCTTAAGGAAGTTGAATTTTTGGGACATGTTGTATCAACCGAGGGCATCAGAGTTTATCCGAGCAAAATTTTAGTTGTTGTTGATTGGAAGCCTTCGAGAAATGTATCTGAGGTTAGAAGTTTTTTGGGTTTAGCCGGATATTAAAGAAGATTTGTCAAGGGATTCTTGATGATTGCTACACCATTGATGATATTAGTGTAGAAATATGTTAAATTCAGGTGGTCTAAGAAATGATAACAAAGCTTTAACCAATTAAAAGCATTGGTAACCGAGGAACTGGTGTAGTTCAACTAGAGTCGAGTAAATACTTTGTGATCTATAATGATGCTTTGCTAAATAGTTAGGGTTGTGTATTAATGCAAGAGGGCAAAGTAATAGCATATGCTTCTAGACTGTTAAAGTCGTACGAAAGAATTATCCAGTGCATGATTTAGAGCTTGCAGCGATTGTTTTTGCTTTAAAGATTTGGCAACACCATTTATACAGAGAAAAATGTCATATCTTCACAGATTACAAAAGCCTGAAGTAGTAAAGGTAACAGAAAGATTTAAATCTAAGACAGCGCAGGTGGCTCGAGTTATTGAAAGACTATGATTTGATAATTGATTATCATCTGGCAAAAGCTGATGTTATTGCTGACGCTTTAAGTAGAAAATATATATTTTCCTAGAGAGTGTTGAACACGCAATTGACATTGATTGATGATGGTTCGGTCTTAGCTGAGTTGAAAGCTAGACCGATGTTTTTACAACAGATTTATAAAGCTCAGAAATGCGATGATATGTTGTTAGCCAAACGAAAATGGATTGAATCGACTCCTGATTAAGATTTTCAAATTAGACTCGATGATAGCTGGTATTTTAAAGGTAGAATTTGCATTCCAAGAAATTTCGATCTCGTTTAGAAGATTTTGCAAGAAGCTCGTAGTAGTAGCTTGTCTATTCATCCCGGTAACAATAAAATGTACGGGATTTGAAACAAAAGTACTAATGGCTAGGTATGAAATGAGATATCTCAAAGTTCGTATTGAGATGTTTAGTTTGTCAGCAAGTTAAAGCCGAACATCAGGTACCTTCTGGTTTGTTACAACCAGTGATGATTCCAGAATGGAAATTGGAGCGTGTCATGATAGATTTTGTATCGAGATTGCCTTTATCTTCAAGAAAGAAAGATGTAGTTTGGGTTATTGCTGATCATCTGACAAGATTCGTACATTTCATTCTAGTGCGTATAGATTATTCACTTGAGAGATTGGCAGAGTTATATGTTGCTAAGATTTTCAGATTACACAGGGTGCCAGTTTCTATCATTTCGATTAGAGATTCACAGTTTACGTCTAAATTATAGAGCAAGTTGTATGAGGCTTTAGGTACTCGTTTGCATTTTAGCCACATTACTTCCTCAGACTGATGGTCAGTTCGAGTGAGTGATTCAAGTACTTGAAGATATGCTTCGATGTTGTGTTTTAGAGTTCGAAGGCAATTGGGAAAGATTTTTATCGTTAGTTGAATTTGCGTACAACAACATTTATCAATCGAGTATAAAAATGGCATCGTACGAAGCTTTGTATGGTCAAAAATACCAAACTCCATTTTATTAGACTGAGCTCAGTGAGAAAAAGCTTTACGGGGTTGATTTAATATGAGAAACCAAAGAAAATTTTAAAGTAATTCGAGATAGTTTAAAGTCAAATCAACAAAAATCCTATACGGATTTAAAAAGAAAAGACATTGAATTTCAAGTTGGCGACAAAGTGTTCTTGATAGTATTTTCTTGGAAGAAAGTTCTTCGATTCAGCCGTAAAGGAATGCTAAGTCTGCAATTTATCGGGTCATATAAGATTACTAAAAGAATTGGGCCAGTAGTTTACAAATTAGCTTTGCCATGAAAGTTAGAAAAGATCCATAATTTGTTTCACGTATCTATGTTACGATGGTACCGATCAAACCCTTCGCATGTAATCTCACCTATTGATGTTAAGATTCAGCCTGATATGATGTACAACGAAGAACCGATCAGAATTTTAGCTCGAGAGATTAAAGAATTGAGAAATAAAAGCATAGCTTTAGTGAAAGTTCTCTGGCAACAACATGGAATAGAAGAAGTTACCTGGGAACTGGAAGAAGCTATGAAAGTGCAATACCCGAACCTCTTTTCTAGTAAGATTTTTAGGGACGAAAATTCATTTAAGGAAGGAGTTGTAATAGCCCGTTTTCAGTGAAATTGGAATAGTGGTTTCAAGACCACAAATTTGATAAAATATTTATTTTCTTTATTATTTTAATATCTACGGTACGTTAGTAGTGTTGTATAAAAATCTCGTTAAGAAATTTTAATGTTTGCATGTGTAATTAGGTAAAAGGGACTAAATCATAAAATCTGCAAAAGTTAAGTTGTATTAGTTAAAGGTATCAAATGGCTATAGAACTTTAATGTAAGAGGACTCATATGGTAACTAGACTATTTATCTATTAGTGGACATTCATGGATAGGTTTTATTGAAATTATTAAAATTTTTAAAGGTTATTTTATTAATTAGGTAATTAAGGTTAAAATAAAAAAAATTCTCTTTTTTTCATTCATCTTCTTCCTCCAACGAAATTGAAGAAGAAAGAACATCATTTAGGGCTTTGAACATTTGGCTATCTCTTCTTGCTTGCATGTAAGTGATTTTTGTCCCGTTTTTAATGATTTTTATGTTTTTGAAGTCGTTGTAGCTTAATCTTGCTAGCCTAGGGACTAATTTGCAAAACTGTTAAAGGATTAGGGTTTTTCCATGAATGTGTTTGTGTTATTCTTGAAAATTTATGAAAGATTATGAATCCTTGTTGTTAAATAAACAACTTTTGTTAAGTGACTTTTGATGAAATTATCATTCAGCGACTTATATGTAAAAGTAGTAAAATATCATGATGAAATTGTAAATTGATGATTTGTGTGGGTTGATATGAGTCCCTAGGTAAATTGGAAAGCATGATATAGGGATAAAATTACATAAATGTTAATTTACGAGCTTAAGGATTAAATTGTAAAAAAGTTAAAATAATAAGGGCAAAAGCATAATTTTTCAAGCATATGAATTTTGGACTAAATCGAATAGAATGAATATTAAATGAAGTAATTTTGCTTATTTAGATCAATTTAAGCCTCGTACAGATATAAATTGAGGGAAGGATAAAGTCTTGGATTAGTGATCCTATTTCGTCGTCTTTGTATTTGAGGTAAGTCCATATGTTTAAATAGCATTTTAATGTTATTTGATTTAAATACTATTATGCTATTCATCATATAATGTCACGACGAAAATCCAATGATGTTACGACAACTATCGAGCCCTGTTTGAACCTTAGGAATATAGAGGATAAAAATGACATGTACCATGTTTCAGGTGCCAGTCCTGAATGTCCTACCGATGGATAAGTTTTGACATTTGTTGTGGATACTTGTCAGCTTCTATCAGCGGCATCGTGTAGCTACATTCTAACTGTCAGCTTGTGTGAGCAGACCCATTTATGGCTCGAGTGAGCATCGATGTAAAGGAAAAGGAAAGCAAATGGTTTCGACCATATGTTTAGCACACTTTGTGTGAGCTTTCCATGTATCTGATATTATTCTAAAGGGTTTAGCAAGCATGAAAAGGGAAGGAATGGTAAGTGTTCCAATGGTTAAGTTAAGAACTTATGGAAAGGTATGAAATGTTAGTGATCAAAGTATATATAATCATGTTTATGAAAAGTATGAATTCAAGTATGCTATGTTCATGAAATCTATCTTACCATGAGATGATTTTGCTAAGTTATGTGTTTAATCACTAACTTGTGTTTTTGATGATGCTTAGGCTTGTGCCAAGCTATGTTGGCTTGATTCATGTCTATTTTTAAGATTATGCATTGAAATGGTAAGCTATGTTCATTATTTACAAACTTACTAAGCATTATATGCTTACAGTGTTGTTTTTTTCTATGTTTTATAGATTATTGAAAGCTCGATCAGTTTGGAAGCACGTCGGAGACCTATCACACTATCCAGAGATTATATTAATAGATTTTGATTTTTTGGTCATGGTTATAATGGCATGTATAGGTGAATTGTGTTTGATGAACTAGTTATTATGTTTGGCTTGTAAATACGGTAATTTGGTTGGTGTGCTTTTGGCACATTGATGCTCTAATGGTTGATTTTTATATGGTCAAATTGATGCATGGTTTTATGACCAAAGTGGTATGTATTGGCATGTTTGCATGTGGTCAATTACGGTAAGTTTTGGTATGGAAATAGGTTAGATATGACTGCTAGATGAATGGTCAATTATGCATATGTCTGGATAGATTTGATAAATTATGATTGAGGTGCCTTAATGGCATATTGGTTGTATGGATTTATGGTCATTGAAATGGTCTTCTTATGCATGTTTCGGTACCTTGTTCATTGATTCATTTGGCTTGTAGGTACTTGCTTAAAATGGGTGAAAGGAATGGCTTGATTTTGGCTTATTTATTGTCCACACGGGCGTGTGTCTCAGCTGTTTGTGACACACGGCCATGTGACATAGCCATATGTCCCTTGCAGGTTTTAATGGTTGTTTTTCAAAAGTTTCACTGCCTAGCACATGGCCTAGCACACAGCCTAGCACACGGGTGTGTGGCTTGGCTGTGTGACCCAATTTAGAGAGTTACACGAGTACGGACACGAGTTGGGACACAACCGTGTGTCCCTATTTTCAATGTTACACTGCCAAAGACACGGGTGTGTATCTTAGTCGTGTGAGGCACACGGCTTGACCACATGGCTGTGTGACCCCTACATGTGAATTTTTCCAACTTTTTCCTTAAGGTTTCATATGTTCCCGATTTAGTCTTGAATTGTTTCTAAAGTGTTTCTAAGGCCACGATTGCTCGAATAAGGGACGATATGCATGTGTTTTAATGGATTTTTTCTATGATTATGAAATGTTTGGAAATGAATTATTTTAAGTTACCATTTTACAGTAATGCTTTGTAACCCTATTCCGACGACGGATATGTGTTAGGGGCATTACAAGTTTCCTTCTCAACACTTTGACATTCGATCAATAATTTGTACTAGTTCCTCATCAAAAGTCAAGTCATGACGAACTTCTATCTCCTCAATTGGGATCAAATGAGAAGGGTCAAATCGGTAACATTACAACTTTGATACATGGAAAACATCATGAATATGATCCAACTTTGGGGGTAACTCCAACTGATATGGCACTGGTCCAACTCTCTTGACAATGCGGTAGGGTCCATTGAACCTTGGACTTAACTTTCCCTTGTAGCAAAATCTCAATACTTTCTTCCAAGGTGAAACCTTAAGAAAGACTCAGTCGCCTACACTGAACATAATATCAATTCATTTCAACTCGGAATAAGACTTTTGTGATCTGATGTGGCCCTCAATGATTGAAAATAATCTTCCTATTATTCTAAGTATCCTGTACTAGATCTGGTACTAACACTTTTTTTCCCCCAAATTAGTCCAACACAAAAGTGTCTTACACTTGCGTCCATAAAGTACCTCATAGGGAGCCATCTGAATGCTCGACTAAAAACTGTTATTATATGCAAACTCTGCAAGTGGTAGATGATCCTCCCAATTACCTTGAAATTCAATCACACAACCTCGCAACATGTCCTCGATAATATGGATAACTCTCTCAAACTGTCCATAAAACTGTGGATGGTAAGCGGGACTAAAATTCAATCCCTTGCCAAGGGCCTCATGTGGACTCTGCCAAAAATGTGACGTGAAATGAGGATCCCAATCTGAAATGATACACACTGGTACCCCATAAAGTCTCAGAATTTCAGTGATGAATAATCTAGCCAACTTCTGCAAGGAATAATCGATGCGCATTGGCAGAAAATGGGTGGACTTAATCAATGATCAACTATTACCCAAATGAGGTCTTTCTTAGATGGCGTCAAAGGTAGCCCACTAACTAACTTCATGGTGATACGCTCTTATTTCCACTGAGGGACTTGAATAGGATGAAGCAAATCAGAAGAAAATTGGTGCTCAGCCTTGACTTATTTGTACGTCAAGCATCTTGCCATAAAGCCCGTCACATCACGTTTAATTCTTGGCCACCAATACTACTCACGGAGATCCCGATACATATTACTACCTTAAAAATGCATAGCGTAAGGGCAGTTATGTGCTTTCTGAAGTATAGACTACCTCAACTTAGAATCAAAAGGTACACAAAGTCTCTGGCGATAACACAAAACTCCTTCTATCTTACTACCATAGAATGCATAGTGTAGGGGTTGCTATGTGCCTCCGAAAGTATAGACTTCCTCAACTCAGAATTAGAAGGTACACAGAGTCTCCCACGATAACACAAAACTTATTCAGAGTTGAACACAAAATCTGAAGTTTTGCCCTCCCCAACAAGTTTCACATGTGGCTCTAAAGACAAATCTGAAGTCTATTTCGACTTAATCTCCTCAATCATGGTTGGTCGCACCCTTAACTCCGCAAGTAGGCTACCATCATCTACTAAACTTAGCCTAGCAAACATTGCCCTTAATTTAGACATGGATTTCTTATTCAATGCATGTGTTATCACGTTAGCCTTACCCAGATGGTACTCGACATAATATTTCAGAAGTTCAATCCACGCCTCTGTCTTAAGTACAACTCCTTCTGGGTGAGGAGATACTTAAGACTATTATGATCTGTATAGATAACACATTTCTCCCCATAAAGATACTGCCTCCATATCTTAAGAGTGATAACCACTGCAGCCAACTCCAGATCATGTGTTAGATAATTGCATTTATGTGGCTTGAGTAGTCTTGAGGCATAGGACACAACTTTCCCATCTTCCATCAACACAAAACCAAGACTGGAATGAGAAGCATCACTATAGACCACATAACCCTTCCCAAACTCAGGTTGAATCAACATGGGTGCTTGAGTTAAAACTACCTTAAGCTTCTTAAAACTAGTCTACTGCTCATCAATTCATTTAAACAGTGCAGTCTTTCTCAATAACTTAGTCATCAGAGTCACAATCAATGAGAATCCTTCAACAAACCTCCGATAATAGCTAGCAAGTCTGAGAAAACTCTAAATCTCACTAACATTCTTGTGCTACTTCCAATCCAAGATAGCCTTGACTTTCTTCAAATCCACGCAAATACCCTCAGCAGATGCCACATATCCAAGAACATTACCTCTCAGAACCAAAACTCACACTTACTGAGATTTACATAGAATCATTTTTCACATAAGGTTTGAAGAATTAACCTTAAGTGTTCATTCTACTCTATCTGAAACTTGGAGTAAGTTAGGTTGTCATCAATGAAGACCACGACAAACCGATCAAGATAGGGTTGAAAGACTCTATTCATTAGGTCTATGAAAGTGACGAGAGCATTTGTAAGACCGAAGGGCATCATTAAGAACTCATAGTACCCATGCTAAATCTTGAAAGTAGTCTTCAGCACATCAACCTCCTTCACTTACAGCTAATAGTATCCCGACCTTAAATCGATCTTAGGGAAAATCGTAGCACCTCAGAATTAATCGAATAGGTCATTGATCCTCGGCAACAGATGCTTATTTTTCATAGTTAGATTATCCAACTTATGATAACCAATGCACAGCCTCATAGACCCATTCTTCTTTTTGACAAAAAGTACTAAAGCTCCCCACGGTGACACACTTGGCCTTACGAAGCCACAATCAGGTAACTCTTGTAATTGTGCCTTGAGCTCCTTAGGTGCCATGTGTTAGGGTGCAATGGACACCAATTTTGTCCCAAATAACAACTCAATTATGTACTCAACCTCATCTTCTGAAGGTAAACGAAGCAGCTCCTTAGGAAATACGTCGGGAAACTCTTTCACCACATGAATATTCTGCAATGCTACAGCATCCACATTAATATCCAAAATGTACACGAGGTAAGCATTGCACCCTTTATGAACCAATTTCTCTGCTACCAAGGCAGAGATCACATTAGATAGATAATTCTAACATTTCCCAACCATAATTATCTCATTCTTAGCTGAACTCCTCAAAGTAACTCGTTTATTGTTACAATCAAGGACAACCCGATGCTCACTCAGTCAGTCCATTCCCAAAATGAGATGAAACTCTCCAAAGGGTAGTTCCATCAAGTCAGTAGGAAATACTTCATCTTCGACTTGCAATGGACATCACTTATAGATCTTATTTACATGCACAGATTTTCCTAAGGGACTAAGAACGGTAACAGCACTGACAATTTCCTCTACCCGAATACCCAATTTTGCAGCCATCACACATGATACATATGAATGGGTAGAGCCATTATCTATCAATGAAAAGTAAGGAATAGCATTAACAGTAACGGTACCTGCTACCATATCTACTGCATCACGATCCTCTCAACGTCTAGCCACATACACAAGTTTTGGTTACCTCGCATCAACACAGTTAGCACCTTGACTTGGTGCTCGCATTTTAAGCATGCACCAATACCTCACCAACACTCAACCGGATGCCTATTGCCACAAGAGACACAATTACAGTATCTATCTCCTGCTGCGACAAAGTTCTGGCAAGGTAGATAATGTAACACCCTTCACCCGTATCCGACTCTGGAACAAGGTTCGAGGCGTTACCGGACTTAAACATTCACAAACATATAAAATCGGGTCACAAAGTTCTGCCCAAAATTAAAACTTGCAAACCACAATGAATAAAGACCACATCTCATGGCCATGTACAAAAGCTCAATGTAGGCCAATACGTAAACCAAATCATAATAATAATACATGACATGAAATAAACTTCTTATACATGCCACTCACATGAAAACATTTAACATATACTAGCCAATACTCCAAGGGTAATGGCTTGATAGTGTGATGCTGCCTCCGACGATCTCCAACCCCTGAGCTGACCTGGCAAACTAAAAATAAATGAAAGGAAGGAAGTAAGCTTTACGGTTAGTAAGCAAGTACATAAATAATGAATAAAGAATTTAGTATGATTACATAATAACTCAAGTGTATCTACTTTTAATTTCACTATTTATTCCACTTTGGTCAAGCTGTCTCTCCTACGTCATGTTCACTAAATAAATCATAACTCGAGTTACGAAACTCGAAATCCAATTCCGTAAATTTTCATTGAAAATATACTCATATATATATTCACTAATTTTTTTCTAGAATTTTTGGTCAAGCCAATTAGTACAGTTTATTAGTTAAAATTTCCCCTGTTACACAGCTCAACTGATCTGACCTCTGTTCACTACGAATTTAATTTCTCCCAGTATACAATACAAATAATCATGAAACCTGTTTCATTTAAAACTAGACTCAATAAGGAATTTATGCATATAAAATATATTTCTTAATTTGTTTTTTACAATTTTTAATGATTTTTCAAAGTTGGAACAGGGGATCACATAGTCATTCTGAGCAAGTCACACACAATTATAAATATCTCAAAATATAGAATTTCTTTACTTGCTCCATTTCTTTTATATGAAAATAGACTCATCAAGATTTAATTTCACATCTCATTCAGCCTCTAGTTAAATTCCTACTATTTTTGGTGAGTTTTCAAAATCACATCACTGCTACTGTCCCACAACAGTTTTAGTGCTAATTCACTCTTTCACACTTTCTTTGTATTAACCTCATTTTAACATACATATCACAATTCATTTTCACTACATTTCATACATTACAAGTATAGGTCCATAATTACATTGTCACCATAAAGCCATCCCATTGAACAATTCGGATCAATTCCCGATACTTGATGGTTTCAAAGACACAGCTCCACCATCATATTTCATATAATTCGGCTCTCTTGTACACATGGTGAACACTTAGTACCACCCATGTGACCTAGCCAATTTATCTCGTAGCTCTCTTGTCTCTACATGGTGTCCTTCACTGGAACCACGCATGCGACCTAGCTACATATATCCCGTAGCTCTCTTGTCTACATGGGATACTTCTTGTATCACACATGTGACCTAGCTACATTTATCTCTCTCCCGTAGCTCTCTTGTCTACATGGGATACTTCCCGTATCACACATGTGACCTAGCTACTACATAGTATCGTGTAGCTTTCTTGTACACATGATGTGCACTCGGCATCATACATGTGACCTAGCTACACTCCATCTGTATTATTCAATTCTTCCGAATGTTCAACCGGGATTTCTCTCTCTATTACTTATTTCCATTCTTCCAATAATCAATTTATGCTTCAAAATCGGCTAAAATATATATAATAGGCTGAAATATAAAAATGTAAATGAAGTTAATGTATTATTTACATACAAACTTACCTCGGTGCAAAATATAGAAATTTTGCAATTTAGTCCAAAACATTTTCCCTTCCCCGTTCGAGATCGATTCCACGCCTTTCTTGATCTATAATATCACATTTAGCCTAATAATTAATCACACTATTCATGTGGGTCTAAAAATCATATTTTTACAAATTTGCATTTTGACCCCTAAACTTTTGCATATTTGTACTTTTGCCCCAAGACTCGAAAATTAAACTTCATCCTATTTTCCTTGTGTTTTATGACATACTGATCATTTTTCCCTTCTATGGCAACATCAAATTCTCACTCTAACACATAGTTATGAACAATAGATATTTTTATCGATTATGCCGTTTACTGTTTTTACGAAAAATCACTTAGCAAAAGTTGTTTAACACAATTTCAAGCTTCATATTCTACCATAAAACATCAAAATAAACACATTTCACCTATGGGTATTTTTCCAAATATGAACCCTAGCTTAAATAATTGCTAGAATAAGCTTAATCGAGCTCACAGGGATTCCAAAAACGTAAAGAACATTAAAAGCGGGGCTTGGAATCACTTACTATTGAGCTTGGAAAGCTTGAAAACCCTAGCCATGGCCTTCCCATGCTAATTTCGGCCTCCATGAAGAAGATGAGCAAAATTGGCTTTTAATTTTGTATTTTAATTTATTTTACCCCTAAATGACCAAAATGCCCTTACTACTAAACTTTCAAAAATTCCTTCCATGTCCTAATTTTGTCCATGAACTTAAAATTGGTCAAATTGCTATTTAAGACCTCCTAATTAATATTTTAAAGCAATTTCATACTAGAAACTTCTAGAATGCAAGTTTTGCAACTTATTCACTTTAGTCCCTAACTTCAAATTAAGCACTTTATGCATTGAATTTCTTCACGAAATTTTCACGAAATCATGAAATCATATCATAAACCTCAAAATAATTATAAAATAATTATAAACAATTATTTCTATCTCAAATTTGTGGTCACGAAACCACTATTCCGATTAGGCCCTGATTCGGGTTGTCACAGATAATCTCTTTCCCGTTTAACTGGGCACTGAGTCTACCCACCAGGGGTAGAATCTCACTTTGCAAGAACTCTTACTTGGTTCTTTCATTCACGCTCAGTGCGCCTGACCTCCTCACAAGTCTTAGTCTTCTCCATCAAATCTTTGTAAACCCTCTCTTGCAGTGGAGCTACTTGTGTCTTCAAGTCAGATCTTAGCCCAAACTCAAATCGGTCACACTTATATTGTTCATCTGCCACCATACTTGGAGCACAACGACTAGGCCTCAGGAACTCCACCTCATAATTAGCCATGAACATGTTACCTTGCCTTATCTCAAAGAACTCAAGCCTCCTAGCTTCAACGTACATCACACCCATATATTTCTTCTGGAAGGCCTCCAGAAAATAGTCCCACGTCAAATGATCTTCTTGGGTACCTCTCACAATGGCTTGCCACTAGCGGTAAGCCTCATCTCGCAACAACGGCAGAGTCTACTTAAGCTTTTGTTCAGGTGTGCACTTCATATCATCTAAGATCCTCTCTGTAGCCTCCAACCAGTATTCAGTTACAATAGGGGTTATCCCAGCAACGCACCTAAACAACTCGACCCTACTCGAATATAGCCTCTCAGCAATGGTGCCACAACTGTTAGCTCTAGTTTGGGCATCTGCCACTCATTCGAATACTTGTAACATGGCCTACAATATAGCCTCATTCACAGGTTCTTGCTGACTCTCCTCAATAGTGGGTGTACATTCCACATTTTCTACTGTAGGGCTAGGGGTTCGTACTTGGGATGCAGATGAGTCAATCTGAGTCCTCTGACCCTGTTCTCCATGAAATCTCATTCCTCTAGTCCTAACTCCGTGGGTACTCATTTTAAGTTTTTTGAATGCTATCAATAAAGATAAGTTTTTATCGTTGTCACTTAAAAATTTTCTATCGAAGGTTTATTTGATTGATTTACACTTGTCTCACTATTTATTATTTTCATTTCTTATAGTTTGCTCAGTGTATAGTTTTCTATATTTTTTTACATTTTATAGTTTCACATCTAAAGATTACTTACCTCGGATCAGCTTCGAAAAGTCCCAGATTTCTTTTATAACAAAATAACATATGGCATGCTTTTTCGCAATATACCATTTTGTAATGAATGAAGTTTTTCAAAAACATTTTACCCATAGTTCGAGTTTTGAATCGGGCTTTGATATTACTAAATGTAACCCCAAAAATTAGGCCTAAACATTACTGCTCAATCTAAGCAATTACATAAGCCTTCGAAATTGCAAAAACTTGAGTTGAAATAAATGGATCTAATCTTTAAAAACAAGTGTTAATATTCCATTTTAAATACAATGTTTTAAAATATTACTTGGAAAGAAGTCTTATTTATTATTTGTAAAAAATTACGATGATCATCAAAAATTCAAGTTCGGTCAATTGAGTTTGCGAAAAACGAATATTATTATTCAAACTTTTAATTCATATTAAAACTCATGCAAAATATCCAATGTCCACAATTTTTGAAGCAAGATACTCCATGTAACAACCCGTTTTCAATGAAATCAGAACAGTGGTTTCGGGACCACAAATTCGAGTCAGAAAGAAAATATTTTTTAAAATTTTCGAATGGTCTGCTTCATGATAAGAAAGACAAATGAAAATTTTGATAAGAAAATTTTACCGATTTTGTGTTTAATTATGGAAATGACCAAATTGGATAAAATGCAAAGGTTGAGTTCTAGTAGCTATAAGTATCAAATAGCTATGGAATTCAAAATTTGAGGTCCTTATATGGTAATTAGACCATTAAGAGAAGTTAGTAGATATTTTTGATGATTCATCCATGGAAAATTGGAAAAAGAAAAATACAAAATTGGAAATTTAAATAAATAAAAGATGATAAATAAAATAAATATCTAATATAATCATTTTACATTATCTTCTTCCCCAAATTCTATGGAAACCCTAAGAAAGAGAGAGAAAATAAAGCAAGCCTAACTGGGTAAGTAATCTTGTCCCGTTTTTAGTAATTTTTATATTTTTGAGATCGGAATAACTTAGTCTAGCTATTTTGGGGATCAATTTGTAAAGTTATCAAAGTATTAAAATTTTTCCATGGATGAATATGCTGAAATTTTGAAATTTATGGTAGAAAATGAAAGGTTGTTGATAGATAAACAACTTTTGTAAAGTGAATTTTCATGAAATTGTGATTTAGGGACTAAATTGTAAAGATGTAAAATTGATGGAAAATTTATAATTTTTATGAAATATATGTACTCTAAATGTTATATGTAAAAACTGGTTAGGCTTGGAATAAGGATTAAATTGCACGAATTTCATTTTTCGAGCCTAGGGACGAAATAGTTATTTATGGAAAGTATAGGGGCAACATGGTAATTTTTCCTAGGGTGTGAATTGAATTCAATTGAGTACGAAATAGATTAAATTGATTTTAAATTCATTTATATAGATCCAGATAGATCTAGTGCAGAGTTGGATCAAGGAAAATAAAAAGTATCAGATTAGTAGATCATTGTATACGAACGCTTATTGAGGTAAGTTCGTGTAACTAGATCATGTATATTAATATGTTTGGAATTGAATGTTGAATATGTGTGAATTTTATAAATGTTTAATGTATAAAATTAATTACATGCCTGGTATTGCTCGATAAGTATAAGTCCCGTTTGAATAGATGGAATTTGATGAATACAGGATTTCTCGATTGGTTGTGGTCTTGCATATGTTGCGGACACACCATAGCTCGAAAGAGCATCCTATTGCAAGCCCTCTCGAGCTCCCTATTATATGGTTCCTACGAACATCCTGATTGGTAGCGATCTTGCATGTATTGCGGACTACTGTAGCTCTTTGTGAGCGTCCTGTTATATGATCGGTTGTGATCCTGCATATATTGTGGACACAAACGCAGCTCTTTATGAGTGTCCTGATATAGGCTCCTTTTAAGCTTCCTGATATGGCTTGCTTGAACTTCCTGTTATATGGCTATCTGAAGCTCCTGATAATAACTCTTCGGAGTTACCTATTAAGCTTAATGAGCTTCCTGTTTTAAACTCTTACGAGTTTCCTGTTATAGCCCGGATAAGCTTCCTGTTACATGGCTCACATGAGCATCCTGTTATATGGCTCAAGAGAGTGCTTCTTGATTATGTGCCCTAATAGGTACCCTTGGATATGAATTGATGGATTTTTAGTTTTGTACACTTTAAGTGTACAACATGAGCGTATCCATCGATATTTCAAATAAATTCAACGTGTAAAGTTTTGACATGGCTAAATTGAATTTGAAATGATCCGTTATGGAAATGTACATGTAATGTGAAAATTATTATATGAAGAGCTCATCTTTGATTCTTGAAATTTATGTGGAATAATGACTAACATGTTTGATGAAGTTATGTATTTTAGGCTATTAGCTAAATTGCTTGGATGCATTTTTGTATGCTTACTTTAAATGTAAATGAATGGTAAGTTAAATTCCTATTTTGTGAACTTAATAAGCATTAAATACTTACTTTGTTTTATTTTCCTCTGTCTTATAGTACTCGGAGGCTTGTGAAGGTTGGAATTGGTCAGAAACACATCACAGTATCCCTTGGATCTCTCGGTATATGAAATAAGCTAACGTTTGATATAAGGGCATGTATAGGTTAAATAAATTAAATGATAGAATATTTTGGCTGTAACTAGCCATTGGAATGGCTAGTGTTAAACATACTTTGATGTAATTATATAAGGCCTTATCAGGGTTAATGTGTGATGAAAATAGGTTTTATGGTGAAAGGTATATAAACCATATGATGAATGGATTTGAATTAGTATAATTGATAAAATTTACATATAAACATAAGTGCAAACTTGGCAAGTTTAATCACTCGAACATATGTGCTAATATATTAAACACAATACTTGTATTTGCTTTGATTCAAATGACTTGAATTGGTTTGGAAATGTATTAAAATGTCAATGTAGGTACAAGGTAAAATTTGGGTGAGAAGTAAGGCTTGGAAATGACCTTATTTTGTCCACACGAGTAAACACACGGGCGTGTGTCTCAACTGTGTGTGACACACGGTCATATGCACGGGCATGTGGTTGGGCTGTGTGTCCCCTGCATCTAAAAAATTGAGAAACAAAATGCTCAGAATTGGTCACATGGGCAGAGACACGGGTGTGTGTCTCAGCCGTGTGAAACAAACGACCCAACACACAGGCGTGTGTCTTGGTCATGTGAATCCTGCACCTAATTTTTTAAAATTAAATTGTCCACACGGCCTAGCACACGGGTGTGTGGTTGACCGTGTGACTCAAGTCAGTAGCTACCTTAATTTAAACATGGGCTGGGACACGGCCGTGTACCTCACATCGAATGCCCACACAGCCTAAGGCACGAGCATGTCACTTGGCCGTGTGAGCCACACCGGCGTGTGTCCCCTGAATATAAGGAAATTTTGAATTTTTTACGAAAAATTCTTTGAGATCCCAAATTAGTCCCGACTTGTTTCTTATGTATAAATTGGGCCTTGAGGGTTCAATTAAGGGACACCATGATTGAATATGATTTGTTTCGAACATGAATAGTAAATGTCATTAATTATATGTATTTGATATATAAACTTCGATAATACTTTGTAACTCTGCTCTAGTGACGGATATGGGTTAGAAGTGTTGCACTCCATGCCATAGTTCAATAATTACCACAGAATAAAATCCAAAATAAAATCATAAAGTTCATAAAAGTCACAAGTCTTAGCCATGAAAATCTACAACCAAAAACCATTAGAGCTTCTCTGATGACTGAATAAGAGTCTTAGCCATGAGGATTATCAGTAACACACAGGTAATAGGGGTGAACTTTGAAAGGCTCAATGCGAGATCAACACATAATAGATATAACATGTGTTTCAACGCATCAAATAAACATATCCAATTCATTTAATATATACCATTTTCACAGAAATCTCATATCATCACTAATATACATACATGAATATATCGAGACATTCTTATGTAACAATGCACATTTTGAATAATTTCCTACCCATCTCCGCTACACACCAATATCGAGTTCCCTAAAAGACGTCCTTCCAATAACACACCATTTGTGGACAAGCCACCACATAAATGCCGATAAACAACCACATAGCACATTATGGACAAGCCATCACATAATTGCTAATAATGGCCACATAATCACAGATAAATTGCCACATAACTTCCACCTTTCACAAGACCCACTCCATGCATGAGATATGGCCATTTTCAAATTTAACACATATAATCACTTTTTTTCATTTTTCATGTAATCATGCTCATAGTCTCACATAACACATATTTCTCAATTTTACACATTTGCATGTAAACATACTCACATTTTCCTATATCACATATCAATTAAGCCATGCATCACATAATATAGAGATGAGATTTGCACATATTTTATCATAACATACATCAACACATCACAAATCATAGTTTTCATGAACTCATAATTTAGGATCACTTACTTGGATTTCCTTTTGATGAGTTTTTCAACTCCGCTTTGAGTACTTAGTGTACTCTTAAATAATTATTTATTAGCATATTATTAAAAATGAAAGTGACATATCATACTCAAATTAAAGATTTATATCCCACACCTTATATTGTAGATCAGATTGCCACAATCCTTAATAATGATTTCACTTGATCTATCTCGCAAGATAATCTAACACAAAATAACATTTCTTAATTACGATTCCTTGATGATATTTCATCACTTAAAAGGTTTACTATTAAAAGTCTCCTCAATACTTACCCAAAGGCCTAGGACTCTCAAAAGAAGGGTTTCCAACTACGAAGTTATGGGTCCCCTCTTTGATTATCGTTTGGCCCTTCATAATTTGATATGAAATTGTATTAGTATGATATTAATTAAATAATAATAAAATATTATGTTAACACTATGGAACTATACCATTCAGTCAAGTTATGGAATCTCTAAGTGAAGGATTTACAATCCAAATAACCATACTTCCACTTGATTCAACATGGAATGGACAAATAATCAAGAAAGGAATGAGATCAACGATTTGAGTGATCTAAAATAATTGATAGAGTGAAGAGAAAATGTGAGTTTTAATCACTAAAAGAATTGGAAAAAGAAAGAGGAAGAATTTTGGTCAACAGTGGTAGTGACGATAGTGGCTCGGCGATGATCCGGCGACGGTGGAGTGGCAGTCCAATGATGGTAGAGGGCTATGGTGGCTCGTGGAAAAAGGATCTGCGATGGCTCATGGAAGGGTCACGACAACAGAAGGGAGGAGGAGCGAAAAGGGGCAGTACTAATGGTGGCTACAAGGACACTTGATGGTGGTAAAAGGGTCGGTTGTGCTGGTAGAAAAATAAAAGTTAAAAAAAAGGGTGGTGGATCTTTTTTAACTGGAGAGAAAATAGAGCTGAAAGAAAATGAAAAAAAAACAAGAATATGGGAGAATAATAGTGGTAGGGACAACAATGGGTATGGTAAACTTGGTCAACTGTGACAAGGTTCATTGAATCATAGCAAATAGACAAGAATGAAGTGAAAGGAAAGAGATGGAACATAAGAGCATCACGGGGATCATGTTTTCCAAGTTAAGGCAAGTTTGACTCATAAAAAGGGGAAGGAATTAACTTGTTTGAAGCAACTAAGGGGGTGGATGAAAACAGGTGAGGATATTGTTGTCGCATCGCATCTTACGACTCCTAGGTAGCCTCGTTGGAATTGTGATTCTTCCACAAATCTTTTACAAGTGGAACTCGCTTCCTTCTCAACACTTTGACATTTTGATCGATAATTTGCACTAGTTCCTCATCAAAAGTCAATTCATGACGAACCTCTATCTCCTCAACTAGGATCACATGAGAAGGATCGGATCGATAATGCCACAACATAGATACATGGAAAATATCATGAATGCGATTCAACTCTGGGGGTAACTCCAACTAATATGCCACTGGTCCAATTCTCTTGACAATGCGCAAGTACTACATTGGAAAAGATTATACACGATGTCTCCAATTCCAATCTGAAGAACCAATGTATCCTCGACAACCAGTCAAAATTAAATCTTGAAAGTCAATAAGAATTTGGATCTGGAGATGGGAACAAATTGAATATAACCAAAGTTGTCTTCGACCCAATCAATATAGACTTAGATGTAGTAATAGATGTAGCAATAACCACCAACATGGAGCTTAAACTGATTTTGAATAAAAGTGTAGACGAGCCGATACACTCTCTGACCATAACCGAGGAGGTTCCATCTAAATAAATCAATGAGTTCGTTACGTTCTCATTTGAAGAAGAAGAAAAAGCTCGAGTAACTCAAGCTTCTTGCAACATAGAGGGAAGGAAGCTCAAACTATTAATACCCTGAAAGATAATTTGGGGTTGGCTTAAATTCGGCACCAATTGGCTCATGATGAGAATGTCATGTCGGTCAAAGATAAGGCGACCTCAATGGAATCGACCGAAGGTGCTGGTTTATATATCTCAATGGAAGAACAAAAGATGAATCAAAGCCTCGAGGACCTGCTGGAGGTTCTTTTAAAAGGGCGATACAGATCGTCCCAATCCTAGAAAAGGACTTTTTGTTTAAAATTATTTTAATTTTAATTTCTTAATTTTACTTTAAATATTTTAATTATTGAGTTTAATGTTTAATTAGGGTATTTTTACTTATTTTTATAGTGGTTGTCGAGCTACGAAACGGAGAAAAACATACGAGCTGAGTCAAAATTTTGCACAAATAGGAGACCAAATAAGTTTGTGATGTCCAGATGAGGAATATCGTATTATCCCGATAAGGTCCCTCCCTATATCAATGAGGCCCAAAGAAGTCACGATGAGCCAAGCCCAACGCCAAATAAACAAATAATGACATCGAGACGAGGAAAATCGTGTCGTCTCGATAAGGCTTTCCACGTCGCAACGAATTGTGATGTAATAACCTTGGAACTTGTAACGTCTATGCAACATTGAGTCGAGGAAGAAGTTGACGTCCTAATGAGGCGACAACTATCAAAGGGCCTCATCATGACAAGCTCTTCCCAAAACATCCCAAATAGTTTTTTTGCTTCTTCTGCATTGCTTTCTACCACTAAGCTCCCGAAACCTTTGCTTCTTTAGTATTCCCTTTGATTCTTAGCCATTAACCTATCATTTTATATAGGATTAGGATCAAAACTTTCTTTTTTGAGTGAGGCAACAACATTCCAACGAAGGATTGACGGTGGCTGACGAGGACCACACCGGCAATCGATCTAACCATCTGCAACAAAGCCCAGTGCTACTGAAACTCTCTTTTAATACTTTTAAAATTAGAGTTAGATCAATAGATTAGAAAACTGGGAATTATTTTGTGTTTATTGGTTATTGAAAAATTAAAAATTTGTTACAATGTCATATCAAAAGCAAACTACATCTCGACAATCCACGGAACACAATGTTCCAAACAACTCGAGGAGAGGATTTGTCTCTAATGAAGTGGCCAAGCGAATTGGCAACTTTGATAAATCGTTAATTATGGAACGTGACTTTGATTTTTCTATGAAATTATTCCAGGACCTGATAATCGCAAGGATCAATCGGTTACGATGGAATACATTCTGCCAACAACCATTTAAATCGACAGTAATCTTGATCGTTTAGGAATTTTACATGAATTTTCCTGAAGCTCAAGACAACAAAGTTTTTGTGAGAGGTGTGTACGTAGATGTCTTTCCAATCACGATTGATGTCTTTCATAAAACACCTCATTATACCCCTGATTTTTATAAAAATTTAAATGAGGACAAGGTGGATTATGATGAGATCATTCATTTTTTAACTGAGGTTCGAGGTCATTGGGTCCAAAAGCAGGTGACTCGAGAACCATTACGATTTCAAAAATCAATAATGACCTTAGAGGAAATATGGATATATTTTATTTGTACAAATTTTTTTCCTACACAGCACGTCATACAAGTTACCCATGATTGTGCCCTCATTTTTGTATTTTATTTTGCAGGGACGCAAGATTAATGCGGGCGACTAGATCCTATACAATATAAGACAATGTGCTAGAGGGCATACATGAGGAATTTCGTATCACACTTAATTACGGAGATGTACAAAAGGGTCAGAGTTGTGATGGATCAAGAAGAACCAATCTCCCCACCAAAGGGCATATCAAAACGATGTTATTTATATGTGATTCTATAATCTACACATCAATTGGGAGGAGTAAAGAAACGAATAGGTGGCGTCACATCAGGAGCGAAAGTTGCCAGAGTCAATGGAGGAACCCTAACTCGTACCACTGAAGGTAGAACCCAAAGGGCGATGTTAACCTCGGTAGCTCCAATGAGTGAAGAAATGGCTCAACATATAGAGGTTTACCTCGAGTACAACACTGTGTCTAGCTATGAATACTAGAAGGTAATGAGCCATCTAACTGAGCAATTCGGTACAGAGTCATTTTGATGCCCACAGCCTCCACCATTTTGGACAACCCCATCTGACACCACTTAACCTGCACAAGCCAAACCACCCATTGCTCGAGGAAAGGAGCTGAGATTCATCTTAGACGAGGGTGACAACACCAAGGAGTTCAATGCCGATGACTTTACCGACAATTGAGGGAGTAAAAAATTATTATATATATTTTTTGTGTTTCCTTTTCCTATTTAAAAACCTGGCAAATCATAAGGCACTACAAATTCAAGACAACATCGCAAGGAAAAGCCAGTCCCACCATTTGTTATGGACTTTTAAAGCTAATTGAGTAACCTTTTTTCTGTGTCAAATAAAATGTGGGGGTTATAGAATTTTTTTAAAAATTTTTGTTATTTCGTTTTGTTTTTTTAAGTCGCTTTTAAAATTTTTATTTTTTGTGTTTTGTTTTTACTCGAGCTTGTAGAAATACAAGTGATTGGTTAGGAGCATGTAAATAGGATTTTGTGTACAAATTGTAAATTTAGTTTGATAATAATTGATTCTAAATTATCTAATTTTAGACTAGTTAGCTCAATTTATTACATTTTGAATAGAGTTAAGATGTTACGTATATCACATGATAAATACGTATATAAATAACATACATGTTTAGTTGAATTATAGGTTGTAGAAATTGATATACGTGGTTGATTTAATCCATGTATTGGACTACCCAAGGATGACTTAAGGCACTGTTTGGTAAACAATTTTTTGAGCCAAAAAATTATCCTGTAAATATTTTTCATAGTACCTATTTTGAGTTTGATTCCATTTTCTTGGTAGACCATAAGTGAAACCTTAAGCCTAAAGAATATTTTATTTGATCCTTTATTTCTTGGTCCTTGTAGGGATTTAGACGTCCAACTATTGATATTGAAGGATTAGGTAGACATATCACAGTGGTGTGAAAAGGAAAAAAAATGAGTGAACTAAGGAATTGTATGGTATAGTGAGTATATAATTTCTTAAGCTTGTAGAAGAATAAGGAAAATTTTAAATTGAGAAAATCTTAATGAAAAAAATAAAAAAAATGAAAAGCAAAGTGAGTTGGAAAAAAGTACGCTCACATTTGTTCAAAAAAAATTTTCAAGCTTGGATGATTGTACTCATGAATACTATACAAGGCCTTAGTTATGGAGAAATAAGGAAGGTGAGAGAAGTGGATATAAGGAGGTGAGCTAAATGTACATTTGGAGGAGTATTAGGTACAATATAATGTGCCAAACTATTTTCGTGCTTAACTTGTTTTGTCAAGCCTGTTCTTGAATTCTAAACCAACCTAAGCCGTAAAAAGTTACAAGTCGAAAAGTCCTATGTGACCTAGATGATACACTACGTGGATGAAAATTAAACTGAAAATTGAAAATTCTTACTTCCTATATTCTTTGAACATAAATGTACATTTGTGTATTTTTCTATGGATAACTATGTTTAATACTCTTTGATTTGATTGCTTTTGTAATTTATTAAACTTATATGTCTAGTTTTAGAAATCATGAGTCAATTATCTATCACACTAGGATTACATGTTTAGATACATTATCTTGTTTATATGGTTTTGATCTGGTCTCCTATACAAAGCATGCTCAAGTATTTGTTTTCTTTGTGTGCTTATTTTTCATTTTTGTTTGTTTTTGTTATGCTTGCTTGAGGACAAGGACTTAAGTGTGGGGGTCTATGACCTATCGCCAATTGTAGTGATAGTTTAAGTGCATTTCAGCATTTAACAAGCTTGTTTTCTTGGCATTTTATAATTAATTATTGAATTTTTGATAGAAGTAGGCTAGGAACTAAATATTAATAAAATAAGCATTTTTACACATTTTCTACCGTTTCGATGACCCATAAGGCTGACTCGAGCCTCAGGAGTGACTAACGAGCTAATTGAGTGTGCAGGATGCCAATTCAGGATGATCGAGCCGCGAGACAATGGGGTCCGATAGAGCAACGAAGCTGCCAAGGTTGAAAATACACTTAACATCATGACGAGGAGTTTCCTCTCGTCACGAAGACGCGATAAAGATGGGAAGAAATTCACAATTGCAATGTCACGACGAAAAGTCTTCCCACGTCACACGACGCGACAATAGTAGGCCAAAATGGAGTTGAATCCTTGAAGGGAACTTTTTGCATATTTCCATATTTGGACCCTAGCATTTATTAAAATATTGCATTAATTGGTATCTAATGTATCTAGGGTTGAGTGGTCACCAAGTAGCCCGTTTCCTATATAAGCAACCTTAGGGTCACCGGAATCGGTGTGCAGACTTAGACAGGCAATTTTTCTTATTCAGTTTTCTTTGTGGTTTATTTTTATGTTCGCTTAATCGGAACTTTTCTATTCTGATGTGAAGACAATTATGAGCGGAGATTGTTTTGGAATCACGCTTCAATATATATATTATAAGCATTCTCTTCTCTTCTTTTATTTATCTTTCATTAATCTGGCCAATTAACCGTTTTATAATTATTAAAATAGATTATTGCCATTTACTCATATCTCGCATGATTGCATTAATAAATTAATTTATTTGTTAAGTGAATATTTATCTGAAATTGGTTGTTTAATCAAGAGTATTTAGTATATCGAGATAGGTGAGACCGGAAGGGTATCCTATCGTGTATAACTTGTGTCAAGCGGAGAGATCGGGAGGGTATCCATATGCCTAGGAATAGACTAGAAGGATGACTTAGATGGAAATCCTTAGTGAAGATGAGTCTGGAAGGGTATTCTTAGCTAAGGATGATAAATAACTCAATCAATAATAGTTAATTAGTTAATTAGATAATTAGGGATTTAATTGATCATAGGCTAGAGGCTCGCACTGTCATACTAGGAATAGGAAATTCCATTAGGTTAATTTAGGTTTATTAATTTAATTATTTTAATTAAAATATTAATTTGGATTCACACTACGAATTCGTGACTTGACTAGATTAGAAATTATTTTCTATAATTAATGTAATGCCCTAAATTTTGGGCCTAGAGGAATTGGGCTTTGGGCTTTAGGTCTCATAATTTTTTTAAGTGAGCAAGAAAATGATAAATGATATGTTGGCTTTAAGGGTTTAATGAATTTGGAGTGTCTAAGTGTGTTGGAGACGTTCTGGGTTCGAGTTTTATGGTGCAGGAATTTTAATTTAATTATTAAAAGAACCAACGTTGTGAGTAGTTGGGCTTTTAAATAAAAATAGGGGAAAATGGCATCAAAAAGCCTTGTGGTGGAGTGGCTAAGTAACGCCACTTAGGGTGTAGGGAGGTGGCATTAGTGGCTAGCAAGGGGATCCTAGGTTCGAATCCTAGCTTAGTATTTTTAGGAGTTTAATTTTGGCCTTCTAGAAGATTGGAAGTGGCATGAAGATGGACTCTAAGGGGAGTGTTCAGGAGAGAAAATTTAGGAAATAGATTGGGGAGTTATCAGGGAAAAAAACAAGGAGATGAGAAGGGGAAAGTGATGGAGCTGAATTGGGAATTGAGGGTCAGGCAATTTGGTTATAGGCTATAAATTTGTGCTGAGTTTGGGATCCTAGGCTAATGCCAAATTCTTCATTTTTTTAAAGTGCTGATTGGCTTTTCCATCTTTGCTAGCTGATTCTTTTTCCATTCTTTCTCTCCTCAATTCTCTTTTGATTTACCCTTTAGGGTAGTCGATTCCTTCTTCTACTCTTCTTCTTTAATTTGTGCCGAATAAACCTTATTCACCATATTAGTTTAAAAGCCAAAAAGCTGAATCTCCCTTGGGTCGATTGCTCTTTCGGTGTAAGTACCTTATCTCTTTTTTGGCTAGTATTGTTAATACCGATTACTCCTCTCCCTCACTCTTTCTAATCGACTTTGGTATGGAATTAGTATTGGATCTCAGATTTTAACTCTCTGCCGAATTGCTCCTTAGGTGTTTTGCAGTTCTGATCTAGGGAATACGTGATCAAGGAAAAGCTATTAGGGATTGGTGTTCAAGTACTAAGGGAATCGTAGCACGCTCAATTACCAGGTGTGTACACACACTTCGCACACACAGTAGATTGGCAAATTCTGAAATGTCGAAATGCTGAAATGCCGAAATGCTGAAAACCTGAAAGTTTGGATACATAGTCTTGCAAGTGCGCGAACACTTGTAAGAGGGTATTCGATACGATACCAGAGACCCCATGAGAGATCTCATGGACTTGGGTCACGTTTTGGCTAATTGGGCCAGAATGGGCCAAATGGGCCCGACAGGCCCGTGAGCCCAAATAAGCAAAAGTTGATAATTTGGTAATATGTGATGAGCTAGTTAAGTTTGTTGAATGGTTTGGATTGGATTCGGGTCTGATGGGCCATATAAGTGTGATTGAGCCTAATGGGTCGTATAAATGTGACTGGGCCTGATGGGCCATATGAATGTATGGAAGCCTGTAGACTTGCTAGGGTTTTGTCATAGACTTGTAG
Organism: Gossypium anomalum; assembly: GCA_025698475.1. Lineage (NCBI taxonomy): Eukaryota > Viridiplantae > Streptophyta > Magnoliopsida > Malvales > Malvaceae > Gossypium > Gossypium anomalum. The sequence goes on from CM046963.1 coordinate 52,743,120, forward strand.
GCCTAGTTTCTAATAAATCCTTAAGCAGCATAAAACTTAACTAATTTATCAATTCATCTGTGGACAAGTCATAAGGTAAAGTGTGGCAATGGGCATATGCATGTCTAGGATTGGATCTAGGGAGAGCTTGGTACTTAAGCGGTCTTAATGACCCACCTCCTCTTCTTTGGAATCCTACCTAGTGTATAGTGTCTGTTCACTTTGGCCAACGAGGACTTGTTGTGGGCCAAAGTTCGTAATTAAGACCCATCTTTGCTAAGAAATTACCAAAATACCCCGTAGGGTATAAATTCTTGAAATACCCCTATGTGTTATGAGTATGATCTATGTATGATATATCTTTGCATCCATACATTATTATGTTGCATATAATTTGGGTTTATGATTGGAGGAAGTGTATAAGGATCGCATGGTTGCTCGACGACTGTGGATCCACCGAAGGCTTTCTAGCCATCGAGCGTGCCTTCTTTGCACCATTAAGTAGTGCCGTAATCGGTGCTACACCATTTATAAGCAGCTATGCTGCACCGTTAAGTGGGGTTCCACACCGGGTTGTAATAAGGATGGGTGGGTCGAGTATCTCCCCACATTAAGTGTTGGTTGGAAAGAGGGTGTACAGGTTGGATGGGGATATAAACATTTGCATACATACATCATGATTGGATTATGAAAAGGGCTTGGCCCAGTTAAATGTCATATATTGAAATTAACATGGGTTCAGGCCCTACTGAGGCCAAGATGGGCGAAGGCCCAAAGGCCATCGTATTTGAATTAGGCTTAGGCCCAAACTGATTTGTCTATTGCATGTTTGTTTGATGAGGGTTGTACACACTGAGTTTTCAAAAACTCACCCCCTCTTTTATTTTATTTTTGTGATGCTGCTCGTGAAGGTTCGATGTTTGGAGGGACTCTGGGTGGCCAGCTAGCAAGACAATTTAGATTTGTTTTTTTTTTTCATTTTAAATCATATAAGTTTCTGATTATTAAGTGATTTCAGACTGGATTGTAATAAGGCCTTCCATTTTGTTATTATTTGGATTATTATTTTTATGTGACGTAGTTATAAGAAGTTGAGCGTGGTTTCTTAATCTATAGTATGTCTCTTCTACGTTTTCGCAACTACATTTTAAAGTGACATGTTTTCATAAAATCATATATTTTAAACAAGTGGTTGAAAGGCGTTTTTTTTTTAAAGGTAGTTAAGGTTTCTTTTTTTTTAAGAAGGATTTTCAATGAAAACACAGTTTTTGCTAAAACACTTCAATATGATGCGCCAGATTCGGTCGTAACGTCTGGGCCGAGTTTGGGGTGTTACAATTAATTTAATAATAATTTCTCCAACTTGCAATCCCTTGGGTATGATCCTCAAAATACATACCGGTTTAAACTTTACTATATTACAATTTGACTCTTACGCTTGCGAACACTACCAATTTAATTTCTTATATTTTGCTAAGATATTTATACTATAAATGATAACATGTTTATAGGCGGTCAAACACCCTAACCTAAAGTGGGGAAGCAACCTGATAGGTGGAGCTCAAATGCAGAACTGATCGAACCATCCATACCAACCTTTGCATTTACAATGATCTCAGAATAGGCCCATAGGGAACAACCATACTGCATGTGGTTAAAGGCTCGATAGTCTAGAAGGGGAAATACAATCGATGAAAATGGAAATTCGACAAATCCATTCCACATGTGGCCGACTAAGCATTCTATATGCTTACCATCATTTTTTTCTTTTCCTTGTAGATCGTCACCTTGTATAGCTCAGCAAATCGAATCACCTCAAAGCTCATACTATAACTGAATCGCTAGTTACACGATTTTTTTTAGTCTAAGGTTGTGGCATGTACATAAGGGTCTTAGAGTGAGCTTTAGCATTTGAAAATGTTTACTACTTGGCAAATGTGACTTAGCCCATCTTGTATAATATGTTTCCTTTGAGGTCTAGTAGATGTATGGTTTTATTCATGTTTCATGTTAGAATAAATGATGATATATGCTTATATGTTTTATCATGTGAAATGTTATAAATGAGGTAGAAAGGATAGCTAAGTAAATAAATGGTTGGAATTGACATATTTGGATATAATGTTTGGGGTGTAAGTTTGAAGTATGGTTGTTTTGGTTAAAGATAAGGTCATTTAGGTTCATAGTGTATAAAATGAAATGGATAGGTTAATTTGTGGTAGATGAATGACATGTCTATTTATGTTTTGGTATAGGTAGATTTGACATTGGAATGAAAGTAATGATAAAAATTGATTTTGAATTAGGTTGAGCTTATGTTTGATTTGGTTTTGACTAGAATGGTTAAATGTTTTGTTTAGCATCAAGTGTTATGAATTTAGGTTGATTTTAAAGGTACCAAGTTGTATGAATCATATAGGTTGTTTAGCACATCTTAAGCAAGGTTCTTGTCATGACCACAATTTTCCAATGTCACAACGAGGAGTGGACAGTGAGTGATGTTGCAACATCGGTATGCTTGAAATCACAATGTAACTTACTGAGTTGGCGGTGGAGATTGTGAGGTCACGACATTGACACTGAACTTTTCAAAACTTTACAATTTTGGCCTAATTCAAGCTCGGGTTAACAAAAGATCTTTCATAAGCTCTTGTGGGAGCCAAAAATGATGGCATAGCATATTATGTTTATGAATGCTATAGATTTTCATGATTGAAAGATTGAATGTTGCATAATAGTTTGAAGTTACTCCATCAGTAGTTGTAGCATCTCATAGCTCGGAACCAACGACCAGGTTGGGTATGGGGTGTTACAAGCCTTTAGGCTATTTCCTACATAAAACCATCACACTTAAACTCTTTTTCAATTTAGTCCTCAAATTTCAATTTCTTAGTCAAACAATTCAATTATTGGCCCAAATAAATGCTCAATAATTGCTAAAAATCCAAAAATAATTCCCAACTCCAAAAATTATATTTCTCGTACTAAATTCACTTTACAATATTTAATTATCACTAAACCTCATGATATTTTACTGAATTTTTTGTGCAATCCGACATCGAAAATTTTTGTGGGTTGAAATAGATGACAACTTTTTTAAGATTATACTAATATCACAATATTAGAATAAATGCATAAGAAAATTTCAATTGATACCCATTATGTAGGTGATAAATTGTTAATATATATTATTAACTTATTTTAAGAAAATAATATTCCTTAAGGTAATAGAAATTTTCTTTTATAAAAAAAAAGGATTTTCAAGGGTGGCAGTGGTTCTTAAATAGAGTGATATTTTTTTTTCTAAATTATGGATAATTATTATTAAAATTTTATTATATAATTATTTGAAAGAATGTCCTTTAAAAGTAGGAATTTTTTTTGGTAAATTTAATGATACTAGTTACGTTAAACTTAATTAGATATTTTACAAAAATAAGGATAAAGATTTAATATTGGAGTCTTGGTTAGTTCAGTTTTCAAATTTCATCATATGCTTGCTCGATCTAATGGGATCAAAGAAGTTCTTTCGTTGATCAAAATTAGTGTTTTAAGAATTTGGCTGAATTAGCTGGTCAGATTAATTACATTAACAATCGACCGAGGTACCGATCTAGAGATAAGGGTTGTAACACCCCTCACCCGTGTTCGACGCCAAAACAGGGTTATGAGGAGTTACCGGACTTACATCGCAAACAATCATACAATTTCGAGTCATAAATTTCAATCAAAGTAAAACCATTTGCTTTCAGTCATAAAGTCCCTAATACGAGCCTACGAGGCCCAAATCATGCATTGGAAGTGATTCAGGAATAAACCGAGAACTTAGGAAATTTTTACAAAACTTAGAAGATTTTTGCCATGTACAGGGGTCACACGCCCATGTCTGGGGCCGTGTCCCTCATACGGCTGAGACACACGCCCGTGTCTCTGCTCGTGTGCTCAATTCTGATCATTCTGTTTCTCAAAATTAAGATACAGGGGACACGCGGCCAAAACATATGCCCATGGGGCAGGCCATGTGTCACACGGTCTAGACACACGCCCGTGTGTCTACTCATGTGGACAAAAATAAGGGCTACCTACCAATCCAATTTGCCACCCTCACTGCACACACATACACAACAACAAATGGCACAATTCGTAGCATAGTTAGACAGCCAAAACATCCACAATCAAGGCTAAAACTTGTCATTTCAATACCTAACATAATTACAACATCATATTTTACCAAACCAATTCATACCAAACTCACATTCTTCAAGCTTCAATATGACTACCATTAATATGCATTGCATCATATAGATCTTCTAGCATACCAATAAACCAAAATCGATCATTTAACAACAAAGCTATATAACCATAAATAAGCATATAGTGAACCATTGCAAAACACATAAACAAAAGGCATTGGCACATATACTTATATAAATAGGCTTACAACCATTTTAGCCAAAATACACTAATTACATGGCCAAATACCAAATCACCTTAAACAAATATAAGCCAACATATTTGGCCAAATTCATAATGACACATATAACCAAAATGACCAAGTCCCTATACATGCCATATACTCAATATGTTTAAAATTATCAATACCCAAAATGGCAGTTTGATAGTGTGATGCGATCTCTGACTATCTCCAATCCGAGCTAGCTTGGTCACAACATTATACATGGAAAAATAAACGAAGTAAGCTATATAGCTTAGTAAGCTCGTATGAAAGAAGTAAACAATTCTTACCATACATTTAACATTCAAGTAATATAATATAAGATAATGTAATTTACCATAAACTCATGACCATAATTCATTCCATCACAAACTCACCTTGAAATCATCATTCACGAATTTAATAATCATAAGCTGTATGTACATACCTGTAACATCTCGTAATAATTTCATACTTATTCTCATCGTTGGCATACCCAATGAGCCACTCAAAATAATAATATCGAATACTCGGGAAACCTTGCACATAAGGTATCACATATGTAGCCATTGCTACCTCTATCTCAAAACATATATATGCTCGCTCTCGAGCCATCAATGGGCCTGCTCACACAAGCTATCAGTCAAGAAATAGCTACATGGTGCTATTCATACAAGCTGTCAAGTAACCGCAACATATGCCGGTATACTCAACCACTGGTAGGACGTACAAGACCAGTACCCAGATCACATAACATAATACCCTAGTGACATGTCACTTATATTCTAATCTATTCCTAATGTTCGATTGGGATTTCTCGCATACCAAAACATCGTCGAACGTGTCTGCAGAGTCATTTACACAATTCATACAAAATTAAAGTATTTAAAATACAATTATAATAAAGCTTATTTGCATACGAACTTACCCTGAATGCAAAAACAGTAAAAAGGGATCTATTCGCCAATTATTTTGTTTTTCCCCCGATCTAGATCCGAACTTCGTTTTTCTTAATCTATAATGTCAAATTCAACTTATTTAATCATCACATTATTCAATATAGACCAAAAACATATTATGGCAAAAATTATATTTTTGCCCCTAACATTTCAACATTTTACGATTTAGTCCCTAAGCTTGTAAAATGAATTTCATTCAATTTCATCACAACCCAAGCCTAGCCGAATATTACTTGTACTCATAATAGCCCACATTTTTCTTTTATTCACACTTTTCTACACTTTTTATAACCTTTCACAAATAAGACCCTATTTGACGTTTTTATTGAAAATCACTTTACAAATGTTATTTATCGAACAACAAACATGCATTTTCTATCATCAAACATCAAAATACAAGCACATCCAACATGGGTAAAATTTTAGACTTTAACTTTCTTTCAAATTAGTCCTTGAAATAGTTAGATCGAGTTACGACGATCTCAAAAATGTAGAAAACATTAAAAATGGGACAACGGACTTAGAATCGAGCATGAAAGTTGGCCAAACCTTAGCTATGTCTTCTTCTCAAAATTTCGGCTAGGGGGATGAAATTGAAGAAGATGGACACTTTTATTTTAGTTAATTTTTCTTTATTTACCAAATTACTAAAATACTCTTAATGCATATCTTTAAAATTTCACCTAACCATGTCCATTTTTGTCCACCAATTTAAACAATGGTCTAATTACCACATAAGGGCTTCCAATTAAAACTTCATAGCAATTAGACACCTTTAATCTATAGAATTCAAGTTTTGCACCTATTGCACTTTAGTCATTTTAGTCAAATTAAGTACTCAATCAATAAAATTTCTTAACGAAAATTTCACACAATCATTCTATCATGCTATAGACCTTAAAATAGTAATAAAATAAATATTTTTACTTAGGATTTGTGGTATCAAAACCAACGTTCCGATTTGACCCAAAAATGGGCTACTACAACTCTACCCCCTTAGGGATTTTTGTCCCTAAAAATCTTACCAGAAAAAGGTTAGGGTACTGTTTTCTCATAGCTTCCTTATGTTCTCACGTAGCGTCTTTGACCCCGTGTCGTTGCCACAAAACTTTCACTAGAGCTATACTTTTATTTCTCAATTGTTTAACCTCTCGAGCTAACACTTTGATCGGTTCTTCACCATATGTCATATCAAGTTTAATCTCAATCTCTGACGGTGAGATTACCCTCTCAGATTACTTTCACTTTCTCTTCGGTTTCTCTGACCAAATCAACCCCGTGAATCTGTTTCTCACTAAGCTCGATCCAATACAATGGTGTTCAGCATTTACAACCATACAATGCTTCGTAAGGTTCTATTTTATACTCGATTGAAAACTATTGTTATAAGCAAATTCAACCAATGATAGATATTTCTCCCAACTACCTTTGAACTCTAAAACACAATAGTGAAGCATATCTTCTAGAATTTGGATTACTCTCTCAGATTGATTGTCGATTTTGCGGATGAAATGCGGTACTAAATTCCAACTTCGTACCCAATGCTTCTTGCAATTTCTTCAATCATGATGTAAACCTCGATATCTACCTGAAATAATAGAAGTAGGCACCCTATGCAATCTAACTATCTTAGTAATGTACAACTTAGCTAGTTTATCAAGTGAATAATCGGTACGTACCAGAATGAAATGAGCCGATTTCACCAACCTATCAACAATGACCCAAATAGCATATTTCTTTTTCGGAGTCAGAGGTAACTCCGATACAAAATCCATCATCACTCTATCCCATTTCCACTCGGGTACCATCACAGGCTTAAGTAAACCTGAAGGAACTTGATGTTCACCTTTCACTTGTTGACAAATCAAGCATTTCGTTACAAACTCTGAAATGTCTCCTTTCATGCCTGACCACCAATACAATTTCTTCAAATTGTTATACATCTTTGTACTCCCAGGATGAACAGATAAACAACCATTATGTGCCTCATGAAGAATTTTCTAAATCAATTCAGTATCTCTCGGTACACAAATCCTACCTTAGAACTCAAACAATCATCGGATCTAATCCGATATTCTTAATCACTTTTGGATTTGCATTGAACTCTTTTAGCTTGCAACTCATTATCACTTTTCTGAGCTTCACAAATTTGTTGAAGTAATACTGGTCTAGCTTTCAACTCGACCGAAATTGATCCATCGTCAGATAAGGTTAGTCGTGCATTCATCATCGTCAAAGCAAATAGGGACTTTCTACTTAAAGCATCTGTGACTTTTTTTGCTCTCCCCGGGTGATAATCGATCACTAACTCATAATCTTTCAATAGTTTGATTCATCTCTGTTGTCACAAATTCAAATATTTCTGCATGATTAAATACTTTAAACTCTTGTGATCGGTAAAGATGTGACACTTGTAACAGAATAAATGGTGTCTCTATATTTTTAGAGCGAACACAATAGCAGCTAGTTCCAAGTCGTACGTCAGGTATTCTTTTTGTACGGTTTCAACTGTCTCGAGGCATAAGCTATCACTTTACCCTTTTGCATCAACACACAACCTAAATTGTTTAATTACGCGTCACTGAAAATTACAAAATCTTTTCCCGACTTAGGTTGCACTAACACCGGTGCCTTAGTCAATAACACTTTCAACTGCTCAAAACTCTGTTAACATTTCTCAGACCACTCGAATTTCACATCTTTTTGTAACAATCTGGTCATAGGTGTAGCAATCATCGAAAATCCCTTAACAAAATGTCGATAATAATCGGTCAAGCCCAAAAAGCTCCTAAATTTGGATAAATTTCTTGGTGGTTTCCAATAAAAAACTGCTAAAATCTTACTCGGCTCAACCCCTATTCCTTCTGCTGAAACAATGTGTCCCAAAAATCTAACTTTTCAGAGCCAAAACTCACTTTTGCTGATTTAGCAAATAAGTTTTTATCTCTTAAAGTCTGTAATAGAATTCTTAAATGTACGGCATGCTCAGACTTATCTTAGGAATAAATCAAGATGTCATCAATAAAAACAACCACAAATTTATCTAAATACGATATGAAGATTTGATTTATCAAGTCCATAAAAATTGCAGGAGCATTTGTTAATCCAAACAGCATAACAAGGAATTCATAGTGCCCGTACCTTGTTTTGAACGTGGTCTTCGGCACATCCAAATCTTTAACTCTTGATTGGTAATAGCCTAATCTCAAGTCTATCTTGGAAAACACTGTTGCTCCTTTCAACTGATCAAACAAATCATCAATTCTCAGTAAAGGATACTTGTTCTTTATCGTAACCTTATTAAGCTGACGATAATCATTACAAAGTCTCATGGACCCGTCTTTCTTCTTAACGAATAACACTGGTGCACCCCAGGGTGAAAACTCGGTCTTGCAAAACCCTTATATATCAACTCTTGCAATTGAGATTTCAATTCTTTCAATTCGGTCAGAGCCATTCTATACGGGGCTGTAACAATCCATTTTTCAGTGAAATCTAAACAATGGTTTCGGGACCACAAATCTGACCCAAAAATAAGGTTTATTTTCATTTCATTATATGAACCTTATTACAATAAGCATGTCGTGTGCAAATTTTGATACAAAAATTTTATCGATTTAGTGCTTAATTATGAGAAGGACTAAATCACATAAAATGCGAAAGTTGAATTCTAGTAGCTATAAGGATCAAATAGCTATGGAATTCAAAACTAGAGGTCCTTATATGGCAATTAGACCATTAAGTAAAGTATGTAGATTTTTCTTAGTGACTTATCATGGAATTATAGAAAAAGGGCAAGGACTAAATTGGAAATAGCAAAATACTTAATTAATTAAATAGATGATAAAAGATATCATCTTATTTTATGTCATCTTCAACCTAAAACACATGGAAACCCTAGGAGAGAGAGCAAAAACTTTCAAGGCCTAATTGGGAAAGTTCTCTTGTCCCTTTTTTAGTAATTTTGGTATTTTTGAAACCAGGATAGCTTAATCTATCTATTTGAGGGATTAATTTGAAAAGTTATCAAGGTATGAAAATGGGTCATGGATGTATATGTTGGAAATTATAAATTCATGGTAGAAAATGAAAGATTATTAATAGATAAACAACTTTTACAAAGTGATTTTTTATGAAAACATGATTTAGGGACTAAAATGAAAAGTTGTAAAATTTAATGAAAAATTCTAAAATTTTATGAATACATATGCTGAAAATTTTTTAATGGGGGTTTTGGCTAGGCTTGGAATAGGGAGTAATTTGTGCAAGTCTTATTTTACAGGCCTAAGGACAAAATCGAAATTTATGAAAAAGTTAAGGGCAAAATGGTAATTTTACCTAGGACGTAAACTGAGTCCATTTAAATATGAAATGTGTAAAATTGATGGTTAAATTCATATATATAGATCCAAGAAACACTAATTCGAGGTTAAATCGATGAAAAAGAAAAGATTTCAGATTAGTAGACTTTTACGCGAATAAGTGTTGAGGTAAGTTTGTGTAACTTAATCCAGCATGTAATTATGTTAATTGAATGTTGTATTTGTATGTAATGTGAGTTATGTTGATGTGCTTTACTTGTATGCTATGATGGAGAATTTGATACATGCTTGAAATGATGATAAAGGTTTAAGTCCCGATTGAATGTTGAATTTTGATGATTATATGCGCTTTCTCGAAATAAATAGGGTCGTCCATTTGTTGCAGATAGGATTTAGCTCAAACGAGTAATCCCAATGACCTTGTTATAGAAAGGATTTAGCTTGGGTGGGTAATTCCGATATAATATCTCTTGAGTATACGTTATGATTAGGGTTTAGCCTGGACTGGTTATCCTAATCGAGCTCCTCTGAGCTTACATTATATAAAGGATTTAGCTTAGAATGGTAATCCTGTTATATGATATGTGGCTCGAAAGAGTGTTTCTTGGTTAAGTGCCCTAATGGGTACCCTTGAACAAGAAATTGATGGATTATTGAATTGTACACTTCGAGTGTACTACTTGAGCCTCCATCGAAATTCAATGATTCAATGGACATATAACTCTAAACATGGCATGAGAATTATGAGATGAAATGATAATATCTTGAAAATGCATTGCATGATGAACTCATCTATTCTTACTTGATGTATATGGAAACTTTGTGAATAACATGCTTGATTGGATGCATGTGTTTAGGCAATTTAGCCAAATGGATGGGAAACTTGTTATTGTAAGCCTAAATTTAATAAATGAGATTGGTAAGTTTAGTTTTTGTTATACAAACTTACTAAGCATATAATGCTTATTCCGTTTATTTTTCCCTTGTTTTATAGTGCTCGGAAGCTCGCGAGGGTTAGAGATCACTGAAGCATCGTCACACTATAAACTAGTCGTTTTGGGTATACTTAGTAAAATCATTTTGGTATAATAGCATGTATAGGACAACTTGGCCAATAGTGGCTTGACAATGATGTTTTGTAACCTAGCCATTGGAATGGCTAGTAACGGTTTATTTCGGTATGATTAAGTAGGTTATGATGATACATTAATTGTGATATGTTATTTATATGTGATCAAATGATGCTATTGCCTAAGTTATTCCAAGGTAAGTTTATAAACACATATGCATATAGTGATATGCCTTGTTGAATGATGAGGATTGCCCAATTTGAATGCTTAAATTGGTTGGTTTTGGATGTGTGTTTCAATTGCAGGTCTTGGGTGAAATTTTGGGTGAGAAATAAAGCTAGAAATGGTTTCATTTTGTCCACACGGGCAAACACACGGGTGTGTGTCTAGACTATGTGTAACACAGCGCCTGGTAACATAGGCATGTGGCTAGGTCGTGTGCCCTTTACACCTTAATTTTGAGAAACAGAATGCTCATAATTGAGCACACAGGCAGAGACATAGGCGTGTGTCTTAGCCATGTAAAACCTGTACCTAATGTTGAACTCAACTAATTAACCACACAGCCTAGCACACGGGTGTGTGGCATGGCTGTGTGTGTAAGTCAGAGAGTTACACAGGGTCGAACACGGGTGTATGAGCCTTTCACCTTGGAAAAATTTTGTAATTTCGTGAAAAATTCTTAGAGGTTCCAATTAAGTCCCGACTTAATTTTAATAATCCTATTGGACCTCAAGGGCCCAATCAAGAGACATTATGAATGATCTCGGTAAATAAATAGTAATTTATATAAGTTATTTGTAAATATTACTAAATATTTTGGTAATGCTCTGAAACCCTGTTTCAGTGACGGATACGGATTAGAGGTGTTACATTTAGTGGTATCAGAGCTACGATTTAGCCAATTCTTAGATTTGACGTAACAAACACGAGTTTAGCTATACATGTCACTATATAAATTATGATAGTGTGATAACTCTTGATCATTTTAAATGTGTTTTTCATATAGTAATGTCATCCAACCGAGCTAGAACTGAATCCAAGGAAGCTGAGAGTAATGCTTCAGCTTCAGTTTAAAGAGTTGCATCTGTGTCTGGTAGTGAATGGCCCGTGCCTGAGGGCCGAAGTGAGGAGGCAAAACAAGCCTTCTTTCAAATGATGAATAAATGGTTTACACAGTACCTGAGAACAAACCCTACTGTACACTGACCTCCCTTACCTAGTCCCTAACTGATTCCTGAGGTACCACAGGGTGCCAAACCTGTTAGAATTGGTAAGCCTCTAATAGATAAAATCCGCAAGCATGGGGCAGAATAATTTAGAGCTACCGCAGATGATGATCTGGAAAGGGCTGAGTTTTGGTTAGAAAATACTATTTGGGTTTTTGATAAACTATCCTGCACACCTACTGAATGTCTGAAATGTGCAATATCCCTATTGAAAGATACAGCTTATCATTGGTGGAATACCATAACTTCAGTAGTACCGAGGGAGAATGTCACATGGGAATTCTTCCAAGTTGAATTTAGGAAGAAGTATGTGAGTTAGAGATTTATGGATCAGAAAAAGAAAAAATTTCTAGAGCTTAAACAAGGAAAGATGACTGTATCTGAATATGAACGGGAATTTGTTCAGTTGAGCAAGATGCTAAGGAATGGGTTCTAACCGAAGCTAAAATATGTAAACACTTTGAAGAAGGTTTAAATGAAGACGTCAAATTATTGATTGGAATTCTCGAGATAAGGGAATTTACAGTGTTAGCGGGTCGAGCCCACAAAGCTGAGGAATTGTGTAAAGAAAAGAGACAAGCCGAAAGAGAGGCTCGGGTTTTTGGGAAAAAAACTATGAGTAAGTCACAATCATTTGCTTCTAAGAAATTAAAGAAGTATTATGATCGTGTGACCACCTCTACCGAATAATCTGAAAGAGAGTGGGGCTCTCAACGTTCTAACCCGAGGTCTTCATCTCCATCTGTGACCAGTGTAGGTAGTGTTGGTAATCCCAAACTGAAATGTAAACGTTGTAATAAATTCCATCATAGGGAATGTCGATATAGAAGTGGAGCTTGTTTCAGATGTGGTTCACTTGAGCATTTTTTCATGGATTATCTCGAAAGAGTTGGAAAAGAGATAGAACCAGCTCTAAAGCCAAGTAATCCTGTCTCGAGAGGCAGACTGCGCCGCTATCCCGATAATGTTGGTGGTAGTCGAGGTACTACCAAGGATACAATAGTCAGGTCTGAGGCACGAGCACCTACAAGGACATATGTTATTCGTGCTAGAGAAGATGCCTCTGCACCAGACGTCATTACTAGTACATTTTATCTACTTGATACTGATATTACTGCATTGATTGATCCTAGTTCCACTCATTCATATATATGCACGAACTTAGTGTCTGTTAAAAATTTACCTGTTGAATTCACCGAATTTGTGGTTAAAGTTTCAAACCTCCTGGGCTAGTGTGTTATGGTGGATAAAGTGTGTAAGAACTATTTGTTAATGGTAAAAGGTTATTGCTTTCTGGCTAACTTAATGTTATTGTCATTTGATAAATTTGATGTGATTTTGGGAATGGATTGGTTGACCCGATATGATGCAGTGGTAAATTGTAAGCAGAAATATATTGTATTGAAATGTGAGAATGGTGAATTGCTTAGTGCTGAATCTGATAAACTAGATGGATTACCTAATGTGACTTCAGCAATATCAGCACAGAAATATGTTAGAAAGGGGTATGGTGCTTATCTTGCGTATGTGATGGATACTAAAGTATCTGAGTAGATTCAGTTAGTACCGGTTGTATGTGAATTTCTTGATGTATTCCCGAAAGAATAACCTAGTTTACCACCGGATAGAGAAGTGAAATTCTCTATAGATCTTGTTCCGGGTACAACACCTATATCCATAGCACCTTACATGATGGCTCCTACTGAATTGAAAGAGCTGAAAGTATAGTTGCAAGAATTGATTGACAGAGGTTTTGCTCGACCTAGTTTCTCATCTTGGGGTGCGCTGGTTCTATTTGTAAAGAAGAATGATGGATCGTTGAGGCTGTGCATTGATTACAAACAGCTCAACAAAGTTACAATAAATAACAAGTATCCATTACCTCGTATTAATGACTTGTTTGACCAGTTAAAATGTGCCACTGTACTTTCAAAGATTGATCTCCGTTCTGGTTACTATCAACTACGGGTAGAAGAATCAGATGTGCCAAAGATAGCTTTTAGAACTAGGTATGGACACTATGAGTTTCTTGTGATGCCATTCGGCTTGACAAATGCACCTACAATGTTTATGGATTTGATGAATAGAATTTTTAGCCCGTACTTAAAGAAGTTTGTGGTGGTATTTATAGATGATATTTTGGTTTATTCTCGAGATGAAAATGAACATGCTGAGCACTTGAGAATAGTGTTGCAAACTCTGCGAGAGAAACAATTGTATGCTAAATTCAGTAAATGTGAATTTTGGTTACCAGAAGTTAGTTTTCTTGGGCATATAATATTTGCTGAAGGTGTCAGAGTAGACCCGAATAAAATTTTAGCCATTGTTAATTGGAAGCCACCGAAGAATGTGTCTAAAGTTTGAAGTTTTTTTGGACTAGCTGGTTATTACCGGAGATTTGTAAAAAGTTTTTCAATGAAAGCTTCTCCGATGACTCGTTTGCTACAGAAAGATGTGAAGTTTGAGTGGAGTGATAAATGCCAGCAGAGCTTTGATAGCTTAAAAGTCTTATTGACAAAAGCACCAGTCTTAGTTCAGCCAAAATTGGGTAAGGAATTTACAGTTTACAGTGATGCGTCATTAAATGGTTTAGGTTGTGTTTTGATGCAAGATGGTAAAGTAGTAGCCTATGCTTCACGACAGCTAAAGCCACATGCAAAGAACTACCCGACACATGACCTTGAATTGGTAACCATAGTGTTGCATTGAAAATCTGGCGGCATTACTTGTTTGGGGAAAATGTCACATATTCACTGCTCATAAAAGTCTGAAATATTTGATGTCACAGAAAGATTTGAATTTGGGACAGCAAGAACTATCTGTTAATGTTTCGAAATATTTACTTTTCGGCCAATTTGATGTTGTTACCATTTGACGAGTTTGACATAATCCTGGGTATGGATTGGCTAACGATGCATGATGTTGTTGTGAATTGCAAATGGAAGATGATTGATTTGAGATGTCAGAATGATGAAATAGTCTGAATTGAATCTAATGATTTGAATGGTTTACCGGCTGTAGTTTTGTCAATGAAAGCTCTGAGTATAGTGAAAAAGGGTTGTGAAAGCTTACTTTGCTTATGTGATCGATTCGAAAGTAACAAAAAAGAAAGTGGAACCAGTGTCTGTTGTCTGTGAATTTCCTAATGTATTTCCTGAAGAACTTCTGCGATTACTCCGATTCGAGAAGTCAAGTTTGGCACTGAATTAGTGTCTGAAACTACTCTGATTTTGATGAACCCGTATAGAATGGCTCTGACCGAGTTAAAAGAGTTAAAGTCTCAGTTGCAAGAATTAACCAATAAAGGATTTCCAAGATAGAGTTTCTCACGTTAAGGAGCACCTATTCTGTTTGTGAAAAAGAAAGACGGCATGATGAGAATGTGCATTGATTATCGTCAGTTGAACAAAGTGACTATAAAGAATAAATATCCTCTGCCCCGAATTGATGATTTGTTTGATCAGTTGAAAGGGGCTATAGTGCTTTCAAAGATAGATCTGAGATCAGGATACTATCAGTTGCGAGTAAAAATTTAGACATTTCGAAAACTGCTTTCTGAACGAGGTATAGACATTATGAGTTTTTGGTTATGCCTTTCAGATTAACCAATGCACCTGCTATTTTTATGGATTTGATTAACAGAATTTTCAGACCGTATTTAGATCAATTTGTCGTTGTATTCATAGATGACATTTTGATTTATTCGCGTGATGCAACTGAACATGCCGAGCATTTGAGAATAGTGCTACAGACTTTGCGAGATAAGCAATTGTATGCAAAGTTTAGTAAATGTGAATTCTGGTTACGAGAAGTCAGATTTCTGGGACATGTTGTGTTAGCATCTGATATTTGAGTTGATCCGAGCAAAGTTTAGGTTATTTTAGATTGGAAGCCTTCGAGAAATGTATCTGAAATCCGTAATTTTTTGGGACTTGCTGGTTATTATTGATGGTTTGTAAAATGCTTTTCTATGATTGCGACTCCATTGACAAAATTGCTTCAGAAAGATGTGAAATTTGATTGGTCTGAAAAGTGTCAAAAAAGCTTTGATCAGTTGAAAGCCATATTGACTGAAGCTCCAATATTAGTACAACCAGAATCGGGTAAAGAATTTGTGATCTATAGTGATGCTTCGTTGAATGGTCTGGGTTTTGTTTTGATGCAGAAAGGCAAAGTTATAGTTTATGCCTTGAGACAGCTAAAATCGCACGAAAAGAATTATCCGACGCACGACCTTGAATTAGCTGCGATTGTGTTTGTTTTGAAGATTTGGCGTCACTATCTATTTGGTAAGAAATGTCATGTGTACTCAAATCATAAGAGTTTGAAATATCTGATGACTCAGAAAGATTTGAACTTATGATAGAGAAGATGGTTAGAATTTCTAAAAGACTACGAGCTTGTTATAGATTATGATCCAGGAAAGGAAAATGTTGTAGCCGATGCTTTGAGTCGTAAATCATTGTTTGCATTACGTGCCATGAATGCTCATTTAGCTTTTTCTGATGAAGGTTAAGTTGTAGCGAAATTAAAAGCGAGACATTTGTTCTTACAGCAGATTATTGATGCTTAGAAGGTTGATAATGAGATTTTAGCAAAACGAGCCCATTGTGGCTTAGATTCTAAGTCTGAATATCAAATTGATAATGATGATTATCTAAGATTTCGAGATAGGTTTTGTGTTCCCAGAAATCCAAAATTGATTCAGATGATTTTGAACGAAGCTCACAATAGTTGTTTATATGTGCATCCGGGTAGTACGAAAATGTATAACAATCTGAAACAGCTTTATTGGTGACCTGTTATGAAGCATGACATCTCTGAATTTGTTGCAAAATGTTTGATCTGTCAGCAAGTTAAAGCTGAACATTAGGTGTCATCCAGTTTGTTACAGCCGATTATGATTCCGAAGTGGAAATAGGATAAAGTGACGATGGATTTTGTTTCGGGTTTGCCCCTATCTCTGAGAAAGAAAGATATGATCTGGGTTGTAGTTGACTAATTGACGAAATCAGCTCATTTTATTCCAATACGATCTTATTACTCTCTTGATAAATTAGCTGAGTTGTATGTTTCTGATATTGTGAGACTGCACAGGGTGCCATTGTCTATTGTGTCAAATAGAGATCCGAGATTCAGCTCACAGTTTTGGAAGAAACTGCAAGAGGCATTAGGTATGAAACTGCATTTTAGTACCACTTTTCATCCGCAGACAAATGGTCAATCTGAGCAGATTATTCAGATACTCGAGGATATGTTGAGATGTTGTATTCTTGAGTTTGAAGGTACGTGGGAACGATACTTACCCTTGATTGAATTCGCGTATAATAATAGTTTTCAATCGAGCATTAAAATGGCACCGTACGAAGCCTTCTATGGTCGCAAATGTCGCACACCATTGTACTGGACTGAGCTTAGTGAGAATAAGATTCATGGGTTGATTTAATTAGAGAAATAAAAGAAAAAGTGAAAGTAATACGTGATAGTCTGAAAGCAGCCACGAATCATCAGAAATCGTATGCAGATTTGAAAAGAAAAGACATTGAATTCAAAATCAGTGATAAATTATTTCTGAAAGTATCTCCGTGGAAGAAAGTACTCTGATTCGGCAGAAAAGGCAAATTGAGTCCGAGATTTATCGGGTCGTATGAGATTATTGAGCGTATCGGGCCTGTTGCTTATAGATTGTTGTTGCCACCTAAGTTAGAAAAGATTCACAACGTATTTCATGTATCAAAGCTACAAATATACAAATATGATCCCTCGCATGTGATTTCTCCATCCGATATTGAGATTCAGTTCGAGATGACCTACAATGAAGAACCGAACTATATTTTAGCTCGTGAGATCAAAGATCTGAGAAATAAAAGAAGAGCATTAGTGAAAGTATTGTGGCATCGACACGGGGTTGAAGAAGCTACGTGGAAACTCGAGGATGCTATGAGAAAAACATATCCTAACCCATTCACCAGTAAGATTTTCAGGGACGAAAATCCCTAAGGGGGGAGAGTTATAATAACCCGATTTAGACCCTAGTCAGAATAGTGGTTTCGAGACCAAAAATTTGAATAAAAAAATATTGTAATATTATTTTACGTGCTTATTATATGTGAATTAGTATGTGTAAAACTTTCATATGAAAATTTAATCGTTTGTGTGCTCAATTTGATAAAAGGACTTAATCGCGTGAATTGCAAAAGTTGCATGCTATATGTTAAGTGTGCCTATTTGCTATGGCTTTTTAATTGTGAAGTCCTTATGTTGTAATTTGACCATGGTTAGTGGGATTGGTCATAAATGACCTTAAAATGTATGAATTAAAATGTTTTAAACAAAGGGCAAAATTGGTATTTAATAATTAAATATGTGTTAAATAAAACAAAGGATAATACTGGATGAGTATTCATCCCTGCTGACCGATTATATCAAAAGAAAAGAGAAGAAAAATTGGTTCTAGGGTTCGGCTAGAAGAATTTATGATTAAGGTATGGTTTTGATTCAATTTTTGATAATTTCTACGTTTTTGTGATTGTTGCTTAGAGTTCTATCAAGCCCATGTTTGAATTTTTTAAATTCGTTGATGATTTTGAGTTGAGCCATTGACGAAATTATGAGTTTTATGAAGTTTAATGATAGTATTTGAAAGAAATGTGTTAGATTAACATGTTTTGTCTTTGAAATTTTGATGAATTTGAGTAATTTGGGCTAAATTGTAAAATGAGATTTTGAGGGACTAAAATGAGAAATAAATGAAATATGTGGGCTTATATGAACACTATGAATATTTGGCCAAGCATGTGAAAAAGGAAATTTTTTGTATTTTGTGATTTTGTGAATTAGGGTTTAAAATGTCAAAATGTGAAAATGCGAGGGCTAATTTGTAAAATGCCCTAAATATGTGTATATGGACTGAATTGAATGAATTGTTGAATAAAAGTTAATTTTGAATACATATAGATCAAGAAAGAAAGAATTTGGATTTAGATCGAGGGAAATCGAAGGTTATTAAGTAAACGATCCGAATTGTCAATCCCGATACGAGGTAAGTTCGTACGTGATAAATGATGCTACAAATTAAGTTTATTTGCTTTGATAATGCATAAATTGTATATATATTTGATTATGGTTTGAACATAATGATAAATCGACTGTGTTCGGCACTAAGTGTGCTATTCAAAATAGCTTCGGCTATAAAAAGCACTAAGTGTGCGAATTGGAATAGCTTTGGTTGTAACACCCCTTACCCGTATCCGTCGCTGGAATAGGGTACGAGATATTAACAAATTATAATACATACTATTAAATAAAACTGAGACAAAAATATGACGTACAATTTGATCATGAATCATTATAACGTATGCCATTAACAATACAAGCCAATTTCAAAGGCTTCGTACAAAATGATTAGTTTGATACTATAATTAAAATTTTAAACCTAGGCAATTATGACACGTAACAAAATAACTAAGTCTACTATACATGCCATAATTCAAAATGTTGAGTTCAAATACCAAAAGTATTGATAGTGCGAGCGGATCTTCAACGATCTCTAACTCCTGAGCTAGCCGGATGACACTATAAGACAAAAGAGAGAAAAGAAATTAAGCTTATAGCTTAGTAAGTAAGTATATAAATGACAAATAAAGAGTCTAATATGTTACAACACAACTCAATTATATCATATATGTTTATTTGAATTTCATTATTTACTTCAATTTGATCAAACTGTCCCTCCTGCGTCATGATCACTAAATAAATCATAACTCGATTTACGAAACTCAAAACTAAAATCCATAAAATTTCCCTGAATCTAGACTCATAACACTTCTTACTAATTTTTTTCTAGAATTTTTGGTTCAGCCAATTAGTACATTTTATTAGTTAAAGTTTCCCCTGTTACACAGCTCGACTGATCTGACCTCTGTTCACTACGAATTGAATTTCTCCTAGTACACAACCCAAATGACATGAAACCTGTTTCATTTAAAACTAGACTTAATAATGAATTTATGCATATAAACTATATTTCTTAATTTGTTTTATACAATTTTTAATGATTTTTCAAAGTTGGAACAGGGGATCACATAGTCATTCTGAGCAAGTCATACACAATTATAAATATCTCAAAATATATAATTCCTTTACTTGCTCCGTTTCTTTTATATGAAAATAGACTCATTAAGATTTAATTTCACATCTCATTCAGCCTCTAATTAAATTCCTACTATTTTTGGTGATTTTTCAAAATCACATCACTGCTACTGTCCTAAAACAGTTTTAGTGCTAATTCACTCTTTAACACTTTCTTTGTATTAACCTCATTTTAACTTATATATATCACAAATTATTTTCACCACTTCTCATACATCACAAGTATAGGCCCATGATTACAATGTCACCACAAAGCCATCCCGTTGAACAATTCAGATCAATTCTCGATACTTTATGGTTTCAGCACACAGCCCCACCTTCACATTTCATTTAATTTGGCTCTCTTGTACACATGGAGAACACCTAGTACCACCCATGCGACCTAGCCAATTTATCTCGTAGCTCTCTTGTCTACATGGTGTTCTTCACTTGGAATCACACATGCGACCTAGCTACATTTATCTCTCCCGTAGCTCTCTTGTCTACATGGGATACATCCCGTATCACACATGTGACCTAGCCACTACATAATATCTCGTAGCTTTCTTGTACACATGATGTGCACTCAGCACCATACATGTGACCTAGCTACGCTCCATCTATTTTATTTGATCTTTCCGAATGTTCAACCGGGATTTCTCTCTCTATTACTATTTTCATTCTTCCAATAGTCTATTTATGCTTCAACATCAGCTAATATATATGTATATAATAGGCTGAAATATAAGAATGTAAATGAAATTAACGTATTATTTACATACGAACTTACCTCGGTGCAAAATATGGGAATTTTGTAATTTAGTCCAAAACTTTTTCCTTCCCCCGTTGGAGATCGATTCCACGCCTTTCTTGATTATGAAGCTTGAAAGTTGAAGAAACCCTAGCTATGGAGGAGAGCAAATTTTGGCAGCTACTAGTGAAGGTGATGACCAATTTTTGTGTTATTTTTCCCATTTTATTTAATTTAATATGCAAATGACCAAAATGCCCTTACTACTAAACTTTCCAAAAATTCCCTCCATGTCCAACTTTTGTCCATAACTTAGGAATTGGTCAAATTGCTATTTAAGACCTCCTAATTAATATCCCAAAGAAATTTCATACTAAAAACTTCTAAAATACGAGTTTTGCAATTTATTCGGTTTAGTCCCTAATCTCAACTTAAGCGCTCAATGCATAGAATTTCATCACGAAATTTTCACGAAATCATGAAATCATACCATAAACCTCAAAATAATTATAAAATAATTATTTCTATCTCGGATTTGTGGTCACTTGGAGAAATCACATGTGAAGGATCAGAACGATAACGTCGCAACATTGATACATGAAACACGTTATGAATTCTTTCTAACTCTGCCGGTAAGGCCAACCGATATGCCACTGGTCCGATCCTCTCAGTAATCTCGTACGGCCCAATAAAACATGGACTCAACTTGCCTTTCCGGCCAAATCTTAGAATCTTTTTCCATGGTGATACCTTCAAGAACACTTTGTCACCTACCTAAAATTCAATCTCTTTTCTTTTTAAATCTGCATATGACTTTTGTCGATCTGAAGCAGCTTTCAGACAGTCACGAATTGCTTTTACTTTCTCTTCGGTTTCTTTAATTAGATCAACCCCATGAATCTGTTTCTCACTAAGTTCAGTCCAATATAAAGGAGTCCGACACTTGCGACCATACAAGGCTTCGAACGGTGCCATCTGTATACTTGGTCAAAATCGTTATTGTAGGCAAATTCAACCAAAGATAGATATTTCTCCCAACTGCCTTTAAATTCTAAAACACAGCATCTAAGCATATATTCGAGTACCTGGATTACTCTTTCCGATTGACCATCTGTTTGTGGATGAAACGCGGTACTAAAGTTCAATTTTGTGCCCAAAGCTTCTTGTAACTCTTTCCAGAATCTCAAGGTAAATCTCGGATCTCTATCTGATATTATAGACATAGGTACCCCTGTAACTGCACAATTTCAGCAATATATAATTCAGCTAATTTATCAAGTGAGTAATCGGTACGTACTAGTATAAAGTGAGCCGACTTTGTTAACCTATCAACCACTACCTAGACAGCATCCTTCTTTTTAGGAGTCAAAGGCAAACCGGTTACAAAATCCATGGTAATCTTATCCCATTTCCACTCAGGCACCATTACCGGTTGGAGTAATCCTGAAGGCACTTGATGTTCAGCTTTTACTTGTTGACAGATCAAACACTTAGTTACAAATTCAGAAATGTCCCTTTTCATGCCTGGCCACCAATATAACTTCTTTAAATCATTATACATTTTTGTGCTACTAGGGTGAACTGACAAACAGCCACTGTGCGCCTCATGTAATATTTTCTGAATCAATTCATCATTTTTCGGTACACAAATCCTATCTCGAAACATCAAACAGTCATCTGGTCCAACTCGAAAATCTGAGTCGTAACCCGATTCGCACTGAGTTCTCTTAGTTTGCAACTCACTATCGTTATTTTGAGCATCACAGATTAGCTGGAGAAACAACGGTTTAACCCTCATCTCTGCCAAGATTGACCCATCATCAGACAATGGTAACTTCGTATTCATGCCCTCAAAGTAAAAAGAGATTTCCTGCTCAAGGCGTCAGCAACTACATTCGCTTTTCCTGGATGATAATCAATCACTAGCTCATAATCCTTCAATAATTCAAGCCATCTCCGTTGTCGCAGATTCAAATCCTTTTGATTCATCAAATACTTCAAACTTTTGTGATCAGTAAAAATTCGACATTTTTCACCATACAAATAATGCCACCAAATCTTCAAGGCAAAGACAATAGCGGCCAATTCCAAATCATGTGTAGGATAGTTCTTCTCATGCGGTTTTAAATGTCTCGAGGCATAAGCTACCACTTTACCCTCTTGCATCAACACACATTCAAGGCCTGTCAATGATGCATCACTATAAATTACGAACTCCTTCCCTGGCTCGGGCTGTACTAAAATTGGTGCTTCAGTCAATCGTGCTTTTAGCTTTTCAAAACTCTGCTGACATTTATCAGTCCATTCAAACTTAACATTCTTTTGCAACAACTTAGTCATAGGAGAGGCAATCATTGAAAATCCCTCGACAAAACGTCTATAATACCCGGCCAAGCCTAAAAAGCTTCTAACCTCGGATACATTCTTTGGCGATTTCCAATCAACGATCGCGGAAATCTTGCTCGGATCCACCCGAATACCATCACTCGAGACTATATGTCCCAAAAATCTGACTTCACGAAGCCAGAACTCACTTTTACTAAACTTAGCAAATAGTTTCTTTTCCCTCAAGATCTGCAATATGGTTCTCAAGTGTTCGGCGTGTTCAAACTCATCCCGAGAATAAATTAGAATGTCATCTATAAACACTAATACAAACTTATCTAAATATGGCCGAAAGATTCGATTCATCAAGTCCATAAATATAGCTGGAGCATTTGTTAAGCCAAAAGGCATCACAAGGAACTCATAATGTCCATACCTTGTCCTAAAGGCAGTTTTCGATACATCGACTCCTTAACTCTCAACTGGTAGTAGCCGGACCTCAAATCGATCTTTGAAAACACTGTTGCCCCCTTCAATTGATCAAATAAATCGTCAATCCTCGGTAACGGGTACTTGTTCTTTATAGTCACCTTATTGAGCTGACGGTAATCAATGCAAAGCCTCATTGAGCCATCTTTCTTCTTTACAAACAATACAGGAGCACCCCAAGGAGAGAAACTCGGTCTCACAAATCCCTTGTCTATTAACTCTTGCAACTGAGCCTTCAATTCTCTTAATTCATTCGAAGCCATTCTATATGGAGCAATCGAGATCGGTGCAGTCCCCGGCAACAAATCAATGGCAAACTCTATCTCTCTGTTCGGAGGTAACCTAGGCAATTCCTCTGGAAATACATCTGGAAATTCAAAGACTATCGGCACTGATTCAAGCTTCGATTCAGATATTTCAGTATTTATTACATAGGCAAGATAAGCTTCGCATCCTTTCCTTACGTATTTCTGTGCAGACATACGCAAAATTACCATAAGCAATTTATTTGATTCATCTGTTTCAACCCACAGAATTTCACCGTTTTCACATTTCAACTCTAATATTTTCTGTTTACAATTTACCATCATACAATGTCAACCAGTCCATTCCCAAGATAACATCAAACACATCAAATGGTAACAGCATCAAAATAGCCGGAAAACAGTGACCTTGAATCATTAATGGGCAATTCTTGCAAACCTTATCAACTAGCACATATTGGCCTAAAGGGTTCGACACTTTAATTGCATACTCAGTAAACTCAACAGGCAACTTCTTATTAGACACTAAATTCACACAAATATAGGAATGAGTAGACCTGGGATCAATCAATGCAACAACAATAGTATCATAAAGAAAAAATGTACCAGTAATCACATCGGGAGATGATGCATCCTCTCGGGCATATATGGTATAAGCTCTAGCAGGCGCTCTAGCTTCTGATCTCGCTGCTGAATCTTTCATCACAGTTTTACTGCTAGCTCCACTTCCAGTATTTCTCGGGGGTCTACCTCTGCTGGCGGTAGTACTCTGTCTAACACTCTGAAATTTTTCTTCTTTAACTTTCTCCGGGTAGTCTCTGATAAAATGCTCACGAGAACCACACCTAAAACAAGCTCGCTCGTTCCCCCAGCACTCACCAAAATGTTGCCTGCCACATTGCTGACATTCGGGTTTCTAGACCGCACATTACCCACACTTGCCACTGAAGTAGCTTGAGCTTTAGACCTCGAATATGCCTTACCACAATCTCGGTGTGAATCTCCAGCTGAAACTGTCATTCGAGGGTTTGTCTCTTTAGACCTCTTTGACTGAGATTGAAATGACTTACTTATCAGCCTCTTTCTGGCATCTCGGGCCTCAATAGCAGCTTTTCTTCTTTCTTTATTCAATTCTTCAGCTTTAAGAGCTCGGTCAACCAATACTACAAATTATTTCAGCTCCAGAATTCCCACAAACACTTTAATGTCCTCATTAAGCCCATCCTCAAATCTTTTACACATAATAGCCTCGGTGGACACACATTCCTGGGCATACTTGCTGAGTCTTACAAATTCACGTTCATACTCTGCCACAGACATCTTGCCCTGTTTCAATTCAAGGAACTCCTTCCGTTTTTTATCAATAAATCGCTGACTTATGTATTTCTTT
This sequence comes from Gossypium anomalum, assembly GCA_025698475.1. NCBI lineage: Eukaryota > Viridiplantae > Streptophyta > Magnoliopsida > Malvales > Malvaceae > Gossypium > Gossypium anomalum. The sequence goes on from CM046963.1 coordinate 52,768,462, forward strand.
CTGAATTCTTCCTGGAAGAAATCCCCAAGTAACTCTTTCTTTTGGCACCATCTTTGCTACCAAGGTCTTCCACGGTGGTAGGCCGAATCTCTCAAAAGTGATACAGCACACTTTAAGCACTCCTCAAGTGTACATGAGTGCTCATCAAATGCACGGGTAGAATTTTCAAGCCAGAACTCCGCTTTCTCGGGATCATCATCAATCTTTTCTCTAAACTCTTCGGCCCCTTGTTTTCTAATCTTGTCAACCGGAGGCTTGTTCATTCTTACCAAATCTATGCCTTGAGTAGCTACAGGAACCGTCTGAGGTATGAGAGGGGGTGGAGGAGGTTGAACATTTGGGTTTGCTCGAATAAACTCATTATACCAATTGTTCATCATTTGGAGAAAGGCATCCCGAGCCTCATCTCCCTGTCTCAATGTCTCAGGTCTACTTTCCACAAGCGCGGTCCCTTGTAAGGATCATCAGCCGCAGTTCCGTCAGGATCCATTACTATATTAAGACAAAACACAGTTTAGAATAATCAGGAGTCGCCACATTATCACAATATTTTTATGGCATGTATAGCTAGACTTTTACACACACTTTATTAGTCCGAGAACCGACTAAACCTGGCTCTGATACCACTAAATATAACACCCCTTACCCGTATCCGTCGCCGGAATAGGGTACGAGATATTAACAAATTATAATACATACTATTAAATAAAACTGAGACAAAAATATGACGTGCAATTTGATCATGAATCATTATAACATATGCCATTAACAATACAAGCCAATTTCAAAGGCTTCGTACAAAATGATTAGTTTGATACTATAATTAACATTTTAAACCTAGGCAATTATGACACGTAACAAAATAACTAAGTCTACTATACATGCCATAATTCAAAATGTTGAGTTCAAATACCAAAAGTATTGATAGTGCGAGCGGATCTTCAACGATCTCTAACTCCTGAGCTAGCCGGATGACACTATAAGACAAGAGAGAGAAAAGAAAGTAAGCTTATAGCTTAGTAAGTAAGTATATAAATGACAAATAAAGAATCTAATAGGTTTACAACATAACTCAATTATATCATATATGTTTATTTGAATTTCATTATTTACTTCAATTTGATCAAACTGTCCCTCTTGCGTCATGATCAGTAAATAAATCATAACTCGATTTACAAAACTCGAAATTCAAATCCGTAAAATTTTCCTGAATTTAGACTCATAAAAATTCTTACAAATTTTTTTCTAGAATTTTTGGTTCAGCCAATTAGTACATTTTATTAGTTAAAGTTTCCCCTGTTACACAGCTCGACTGATCTGACCTCTGTTCACTACGAATTGAATTTCTCCTAGTACACAATTGAAATGACATGAAACCTGTTTCATTTAAAACTAGACTTAATAATGAATTTAGGCATATAAACTATATTTCTTAATTTGTTTTGTAAAATTTTTAATGATTTTTCAAATTTGGAACAGGTGATCACATAGTCATTCTGAGCAAGTCATACACAATTATAAATATCTCAAAATATATAATTATTTTACTTGATCTGTTTCTTTTATATGAAAATAGACTCATTAAGATTTAATTTCATATCTCATTCAGCCTCTAATTAAATTCCTACTATTTTTGGTGATTTTTCAAAATCACGTCATCTGCATCTTGTCCCAAAATAGTTTTAGTGCTAATTCACTCTTTAACACTTTCTTTGTATTAACCTCATTTTAACTTATATATATCACAAATCATTTTCACCACTTCTCATACATCACAAGTATAGGCCCATGATTACAATGTCACCACAAAGCCATCCCGTTGAGCGATTCGGATCAATTCTCGATACTTGATGGTTTCAAAGATTTCTGACCCCACCTTCACATTTCATTTAATTTGGCTCTCTTGTACACATGGAGAACACCTAGTACCACCCATGCGACCTAGCCAATTTATCTTGTAGCTCTCTTATCTACATGGTGTCCTTCACTTGGAATCACACATGCGACCTAGCTACATTTATCTCTCCCGTAGCTCTCTTGTCTACATGGGATACATCCCGTATCACACATGTTACCTAGCCACTACATAATATCTCGTAGCTTTCTTGTACACATGATGTGCACTCAAGACCATACATGTGACCTAGCTACGCTCCATCTATTTTATTTGATCTTTACAGAATGTTTCAACTGTGATTTCTCTCTCTATTACTATTTTCATTCTTCCAATAGTCGATTTATGCTTCAACATCAGCTAATATATATATATAATAGGCTGAAATATAAGAATGTAAATGAAATTAACGTATTATTTACATACAAACTTATCTCGGTGCAAAATATGAGAATTTTGCAATTTAGTCCAAACCTTTTTCCTTCCCCCGTTCGAGATCAATTCCACGCCTTTCTTGATTATGAAGCTTGAAAGTTGAAGAAACCCTAGCTATGGCGGAGAGAAAATTTCGGCAGCAACTAGTGAAGGTGATGACCAATTTTTGTGTTATTTTTCCCATTTTATTTCATTTAATATGCAAATGACCAAAATGCCCTTACTACTAAACTTTCCAAAAATTCCCTCCATGTCCAACTTTTGTCCATAACTTAGGAATTGGTCAAATTGCTATTTAAGACCTCCTAATTAATATCCCAAAGAAATTTCATACTAAAAACTTCTAAAATACGAGTTTTTCAATTTATTCGGTTTAGTCCCTAATCTCAACTTAAGTGCTCAATGCATAGAATTTCATCACGAAATTTTCAATCATGAAATCATACCATAAACCTCAAAATAATTATAAAATAATTATTTCTATCTCAGATTTATGGTCACGAAACCACTATTCTGATTAGGCCCTAATTCAGGTTGTCACATTGGCTATACGGGGTACTAAGTGTGCGATACCGAGATAGTTTTGGTTATTTGAGATGGCACTAATTGTGCAAAATCATAACAACTTCAGCTGATCATTAATGTACTAAGTGTGCAAGCTCTTGAAGTGCGGAAAGACTTTCGAATGAATTAATGTATTTGAACGAGAGGTGAGAATGAAAATGAATAAATACAGGAAAGTTTAGGTATGTGCAATACCTATGTGGTAGATGATACTATGTGTATGAAGCTTGATGAATTAGTGTGAACATATTAATTATGATGGAATAGAATTGATAGATGATTTGAGAACTACTAAGTGTTTATTAGTTGATGTTTTATATTTTATAAATTGTTGATTATATTTGGTACGAACTTACTAAGTTATGAAGCTTACTGTGTGAGACTTTCTCTGTTTTACAGTGTTACAAAGCTAGCTTGGATCTGGGATTTGTCAGAGACTCATTCACACTACCGGACATCTATTTTGGGACCATTTGGAGAGTTGTATTTATGGTATATGGCATTAGAGTTATTTTGGTAGGTTTTGTGATGTAAATTTTAGCCATGTTATATGGCTTGATTATGGTTGAACTTATGGTTTGATTTTGGTATATAATATGTAATGCAATATGGTCAATATGATATGATCACGAATGGCCAAGTGAATTGGTCAATTTGGTAAGTTTTGGTATTGCTTAATTGAGAACTTGGTAAGATTATGAATCATGTGTTTTGGTATGATTTTTGGCTTATGATTTAGCATGATTTTGGTATGATTATAAGCATGAATTTGGTTATTTATGATATGGCATGAATGGTGTATGTTTTGGTGTGTGAATTGGTTGAGAATATGGTATAAAATGTTTGGTTTTGATCATATGGAGAGGACCCAAAATTAGGGTGGCAAATTGGCTTTTCAAATGGCCTATTTTTGTCCACACGGGTAGAGACACGGGCGTGTGTCTCAGCCGTGTGCGACACATGGTCATGTTACATGGCCGTGTGTCCCCTAGGGTAGTCCTACAATTTAAAGTTAGTCTCGAGCACGGCCAAGGCACACGGGCGTGTAGCTAGCCGTGTGTCCCAAGTCAGTTTCGACCACGGCCTGGTATACAGGCGTGTCATGTGGCCATGTGGACAAGTCAGTATGTATGCCCTATTTTGCCACGGCCTAGACACACGGGCGTGTCTAAAGCCATGTGAGGCACACAGCCTATTCATACAGACGTATGACCTATATAATTTTGAAAAATGTTTAAGTTTTGAAAAATATTGTATGAGCTCGATTTAGTCCCAACCCCTTTTTAAAGCATGTTTAAGGTCTTATTGACATATGTAAGGGACTCTGTAATGATGTGTAATCATGATGCTATGATGTTTGTGAAATGAATGCAAAATGTTTTGATAGGTCCGGTAATGCCTTTACCCTATTCCGACAACGGATGCGGGTTAAGGGTGTTACACCGGCCTGGTATAAGGGCGTGCGGTTAGGTTGTGCGTCCCTTGCATCTTAAATTTGAGAAATAGAATGCTCAGAATTGAGCACACAGGCGAGCGTCTCAGCCGTGTGTGCTACACGGCCTAGAACACGGGTGTGTATTTTGGCTATGTGAACCCTGCATCAATTTTTGGAAATTAAATTGATCACATGACCTACTCACATGGGTGTGTAGCTGGCTGTGTGGCACAAGTTAGAGAGTTACACGGGGTCGAACACGGGCGTGTCCCCGGACCACACGGGTGTGTGTGCCCTACATCTAAGAAAATTTTAGAAATTTTGTAAAAATTCTTAGAGTTCTCGATTTAGTCCTGACTCAAATCTAATACTCATATCAGGCCTCGAGGGTCTATTTAAGGGACGTTATGAATAATATCGGAAAATGAATAATAATTTTCATGAATTATCTATAAATGTTATGAAAAATTTAATAACGCTCTGTAACCCTGTTTCGATAATGGACACAGGTTAGGGGTATTACGTATTATGTGCCACTTATGACTAAAAAAATGTTTAGGTATAAAAATTAAAAAACTCAATTTAGGTACCAATTTATAGGTTAAGTGTTTTTTTTTTAAATAGACTTAATAGTTGGACTAGAGCTAACAGAGGTACCAACTTATGCATGTCATTTCATCCTCATCTAGAATCATATTTTTCCAAAGTGTATTTAAGCAACTATCTCTGCTTTTACAGTCTCTTGTGATTATAACCTAATGCCCAATCACTCAGACTAAGTTAATCTTAACATACTATACAAATTACAATAGTTATTAGGTACAAATGTGAGATTAAGATGTCCATTCTGCAAAAACTCTTAGCAACTAACTTTCTTCTAGTTATTAGGTACAAATGTGAGATTAAGTGACCTTGAATCATTAATGGGCAATTCTTGCAAACCTTATCAACTAGCACATATTGGCCTAAGGGGTTCGACACTTTAATTGCATACTCAGCAAACTCAATAGGCAACTTCTTATTAGACACTAAATTCACACAAATATAGGAATGAGTAGACCTGGGATCAATCAATGCAACAACAATAGTATCATAAAGAAAAAATGTACCGAAGAATCACATCGGAGATGATGCATCCTCTCGAGCATATATGGTATAAGCTCAGTGAGCGCTCTAGCTTCTGATCTCGCTGCTGAATCTTTCATCACAGTTTTACTGCTAGCTCCACTTCCAGTATTTCTCGGGGGTCTACCTCTGCTGGCGGTAGTACTCTGTCTAACGCTCTGAAATTTTTCTTCTTTAACTTTCTCCGGGCAGTCTCTGATAAAATGCTCGTGAGAACCACACCTAAAACAAGCTCGCTCGTTCCCCCAGCACTCACCAAAATGTTACCTGCCACATTGCTGACATTCGGGTTTCTAGACCGCACATTACCCACACTTGCCACTGAAGTAGCTTGAGCTTTAGACCTCGAATATGCCTTACCACAATCTCGGTGTGAATCTCCAGCTGAAACTGTCATTCGAGGGTTTGTCTCTTTAGACCTCTTTGACTGAGATTGAAATGACTTACTTATCAGCCTCTTTCTGGCATCTCGGGCCTCAATAGCAGCTTTTCTTCTTTCTTTATTCAATTCTTCAGCTTTAAGAGCTCGGTCAACCAATACTACAAATTCTTTCACTCAGAATTCCCACAAACACTTTAATGTCCTCATTAAGCCCATCCTCAAATCTTTTGCACATAATAGCCTCGGTGGACACACATTCCCAGGCATACTTGCTTGAGTCTTACAAATTCACGTTCATACTCGCCACAGACATCTTGCCTGTTTCAATTCAAGGAACTCCTTCCGTTTTTATCAATAAAATCGACTTATGTATTTCTTTCGAATTCTTCTGGAAGAAATCCCAAGTAACTCTTTCTTTTGGCACCATGCTACCAAGGTCTTCCACGGTGGTAGGCCGAATCTCTCAAAAGTGATACAGCACACTTTAAGCACCCCTCAGGTGTACATGAGAGCTCATCAAATACACGGGTAGAATTTTCAAGCCAGAACTCTGCTTTCTCGGGATCATCATCGATCTTTTCTCTAAACTCGTCGGCCCCTTGTTTTCGAATCTTGTCAACCGGAGGCTTGTTCATTCTTACTAAATCTATGCCTTGAGTAGCTACAGGAACCGTCTGAGGTATGAGAGGGGGTGGAGGAGGTTGAACATTTGGGTTTGCTCGAATAAACTCAGTATACCAATTGTTCATCATTTGGAGAAAGGCATCCCGAGCCTCATCTCCCTGTCTCAATGTCTCAGGTCTACTTTCCACAGGCGCGGTCCCTTGTGAGGAAGCCGGCGCATTACTAGCAGCATCATCAGCCGCAGTTCCGTCAAGAGCCATTACTATATTAAGACAAAACATAGTTTAGAATAATCAGGAATCACCACATTATCACAATATTTTTAAGGCATCTATAGCTAGACTTTTACACACACTTTATTAGTCCGAGAACTGACTAAATCTGGCTCTGATACCACTAAATATAACACCCCTTACCCGTATCCGTCGCCGGAATAGGGTACGAGATATTAACAAATTATAATACATACTATTAAATAAAATCGAGACAAAAATATGACGTGCAATTTGATCATGAATCATTATAACATATGCCATTAACAATACAAGCCAATTTCAAAGGCTTCGTACAAAATGATTAGTTTGATACTATAATTAACATTTTAAACCTAGGAAATTATGACACGTAACAAAATAACTAAGTCTACTATACATGCCATAATTCAAAATGTTGAGTTCAAATACCAAAAGTATTGATAGTGCGAGCGGATCTTCAACGATCTCTAACTCCTGAGCTAACTGGATGACACTATAAGACAAGAGAGAGAAAAGAAAGTAAGCTTATAGCTTAGTAAGTAAGTATATAAATGACAAATAAAGAATCTAATAGGTTTACAACATAACTCAATTATATCATATATGTTTATTTGAATTTCATTATTTACTTCAAATTGATCAAACTGTCCCTCCTGCGTCATGATCACTAAATAAATCATAACTCGATTTACAAAACTCGAAATTCAAATCCGTAAAATTTCCCTGAATCTAGACTCATGAAAATTCTTACAAATTTTTTTCTAGAATTTTTGGTTAGCCAATTAGTACATTTTATTAGTTAAAGTTTCCCCTGTTACACAGCTCGACTGATCTGACCTCTGTTCACTACGAATTGAATTTCTCCTAGTACACAATTGAAATGACATGAAACCTGTTTCATTTAAAACTAGACTTAATAATGAATTTAGGCATATAAACTATATCTCTTAATTTGTTTTGTACAATTTTTAATGATTTTTCAAAGTTGGAACAGGGGATCACATAGTCATTCTGAGCAAGTCATACACAATTATAAATATCTCAAAATATATAATTATTTTACTTGATCTATTTCTTTTATATGAAAATAGACTCATTAAGATTTAATTTCACATCTCATTCAGCCTCTAATTAAATTCCTACTATTTTTGGTGATTTTTCAAAATCACGTCACTGCTACTGTCCCAAAATAGTTTTAGTGCTAATTCACTCTTTAACACTTTCTTTGTATTAACCTCATTTTAACTTATATATATCACAAATCATTTTCACCACTTCTCATACATCACAAGTATAGGCCCATGATTACAATGCCACCACAAAGCCATCCCGTTGAGCAATTCGGATCAATTCTCGATACTTGATGGTTTCAGCACACAGCCCCACCTTCACATTTCATTTAATTTGGCTCTCTTGTACACATGGAGAACACCTAGTACCACCCATGCGACCTAGCCAATTTATCTCATAGCTCTCTTATCTACATGGTGTCCTTCACTTGGAATCACACATGCGACCTAGCTACATTTATCTCTCCCGTAGCTCTCTTGTCTACATGGGATACATCCCGTATCACACATGTTACCTAGCCACTACATAATATCTCGTAGCTTTCTTGTACACATGATGTACACTCAGCACCATACATGTGACCTAGCTACGCTCCATCTATTTTATTTGATCTTTCTGAATGTTCAACCAGGATTTCTCTCTCTATTACTATTTTCATTCTTCCAATAGTCGATTTATGCTTCAACATCAGCTAATATATATATATATATAATAGGCTGAAATATAAGAATGTAAATGAAATTAACGTATTATTTACATACAAACTTACCTCGGTGCAAAATATGAGAATTTTGCAATTTAGTCCAAAACTTTTTCCTTCCCCCGTTCGAGATCAATTCCACGCCTTTCTTGATTATGAAGCTTGAAAGTTGAAGAAACCCTAGCTATGGAGGAGAGAAAATTTCGGCAGCAACTAGTGAAGGTGATGACCAATTTTTGTGTTATTTTTCCCATTTTATTTCATTTAATATGCAAATGACCAAAATGCCCTTACTACTAAACTTTCCAAAAATTCCCTCCATGTCCAACTTTTGTCCATAACTTAGGAATTGGTCAAATTGCTATTTAAGACCTCCTAATTAATATCCCAAAGAAATTTCATACTAAAAACTTCTAAAATACGAGTTTTTCAATTTATTCGGTTTAGTCCCTAATCTCAACTTAAGTGCTCAATGCATAGAATTTCATCACGAAATTTTCAATCATGAAACCATACCATAAACCTCAAAATAATTATAAAATAATTATTTCTATCTCAGATTTATGGTCACGAAACCACTATTCTGATTACGCCCTAATTCGGGTTGTCACATTGGCTATACGGGGTACTAAGTGTGCGATACCGAGATAGTTTTGGTTATTTGAGATGGCACTAATTGTGCAAAATCATAACAACTTCAGCTGATCATTAATGTACTAAGTGTGCAAGCTCTTGAAGTGCGGAAAGACTTTCGAATGAATTAATGTATTCGAACGAGAGGTGAGAATGAAAATGAATAAATACAGGAAAGTTCAGGTATGTACAATACCTATGTGGTAGATGATACTATGTGTATGAAGCTTCATGAATTAGTGTGAACATATTAATTATGATGGAATAGAATTGATAGATGATTTGAGAACTACTAAGTGTTTATTAGTTGATGTTTTATATTTTATAAATTGTTGATTATATTTGGTAAGAACTTACTAAGTTATGAAGCTTACTGTGTAAGACTTTCTCTGTTTTACAGTGTTACAAAGCTAGCTTGGATTTGGGATTTGTCAGAGACTCATCCACACTATCGGACATCTATTTTGGGACCATTTGGAGAGTTGTATTTATGGTATATGGCATTAGAGTTATTTTGGTAGGTTTTGTGATGTAAATTTTAGCCATGTTATATGGCTTGATTATGGTTGAACTTATGGTTTGATTTTGGTATATAATATGTAATGCAATATGGTCAATATGATATGATCACGAATGGCCAAGTGAATTGGTCAATTTGGTAAGTTTTTAGTCCGCTTAATTGAGAACTTGGTAAGATTATGAATCATGTGTTTTGGTATGATTTTTGGCTTATGATTTAGCATGATTTTGGTATGATTATAAGCATGAATTTGGTTATTTATGATATGGCATGAATGATGTATGTTTTGGTGTGTGAATTGGTTGAGAATATGGTATTAAATGTTTGGTTTTGATCATGTGGAGAGGACCCAAAATTAGGGTGGCAAATTGGCTTTTCAAATGGCCTATTTTTGTCCACACGGGTAGAGACACGGGCGTGTGTCTCGGTAGTGTGCGACACATGGTCATGTTACATGGCCGTGTCCCCTAGGGTAGTCCTACAATTTAAAGTTAGTCTCGAGCACGGCCAAGGCACACGGGCGTGTAGCTAGCCGTGTGTCCCAAGTCAGTTTCGACCACGGCCTGGTATACAGGCGTGTCATGTGGCCATGTGGACAAGTCAGTATGTATGCCCTATTTTGCCACGGCCTAGACACATGGGCGTGTCTAAAGCCATGTGAGGCACACAGCCTATTCACACAGACGTGTGACCTATATAATTTTGAAAAATGTTTAAGTTTTGAAAAATATTGTATGAGCTCGATTTAGTCCCAACCCCTTTTTAAAGCATGTTTAAGGTCTTATTGACATTTGTAAGGGACTCTGTAATGATGTGTAATCATGATGCTATGATGTTTGTGAAATGAATGCAAAATGTTTTGATAGGTCCGGTAATGCCTTTACCCTATTTCGACAACGGATGCGGGTTAAGGGTGTTACACCGGCCTGGTATAAGGGCGTGCGGTTAGGTTGTGCGTCCCTTGCATCTTAAATTTGAGAAATAGAATGCTCAGAATTGAGCACACAGGCGAGCGTCTCAGCCGTGTGTGCTACACGGCCTAGAACACGGGCGTGTATTTTGGCTATGTGAACCCTGCACCAATTTTTGGAAATTAAATTGATCACATGACCTACTCACATGGGTGTGTAGCTGGCTGTGTGGCACAAGTCAGAGAGTTACACGGGGTCGAACACGGGCGTGTCCCTGGACCACACGGGTGTGTGTGCCCTACATCTAAGAAAATTTTAGAAATTTTGTAAAAATTCTTAGAGTTCTCGATTTAGTCCTGACTCAAATCTAATACTCATATCAGGCCTCGAGGGTCTATTTAAGGGACGTTATGAATAATATTGGAAAATGAATAATAATTTTCATGAATTATCTATAAATGTTATGAAAAATTTAATAACGCTCTGTAACCCTGTTCCGATAATGGACACAGGTTAGGGGTATTACGTATTATGTGCCACTTATGACTAAAAAAATGTTTAGGTATAAAAATTAAAAAACTCAATTTAGGTACCAATTTGTAGGTTAAGTGTTTTTTTTTTTAAAGAGACTTAATAGTTGGACTAGAGCTAACAGAGGTACCAACTTATGCATGTCATTTCATCCTCATCTAGAATCATATTTTTCCAAAGTGTATTTAAGCAACTATCTCTGCTTTTACAGTCTCTTGTGATTATAACCTAATGCCCAATCACTCAGACTAAGTTAATCTTAACATACTATACAAATTACAATAGTTATTAGGTACAAATGTGAGATTAAGATGTCCATTCTGCAAAAACTCTTAGCAACTAACTTTCTTCTAGTTTTATCTGTATTTTGGCCTTTCATTCTCAAATTTTCATTTGACAAACGCATGTTAAATGAAAAAACAATGATAAAATATAATAATTCATAGAATCTTATACTCTATGTTAAAACATAAATCCGAAGGAAATTTTTGAAAAAAATGCCCCAATGATTGTATATATTTTATTTTTATATTTTTTTATTTATAGGAAATTGAATTATTACAGAATGTTACACCCATTCGAGAGAAACCAAACATGTGTAACAAATCATATCATTCCGTGATTGTTACTGCCTAAAAGATAACTGTGGTACTCATTTGCGTGAATATATAAGGAGAAAGTGCTTTTGAATATTGCTTCACTTTACAAGAGGAAAAAGATACTTGTATCTGTAGGTATCATTGTTAATTTGCTTATTTTTATTAAAGGCTACAATCTTATTCCACCTTTATTTAATTGCTTTCTATATAAGAGATCAAATGAAACCCTAAACCCAAAAATAAATAAAAGTTAAACTCCCTCTCTTCTCTCTCGTTTCCATACCAAATCATATATATCATTTATATATATAATATAAAGTAAGGTAGAAGAACAATTTTGGAGAACACATATGACCAATAATTATATTTACATAATTTTAGATTAATTAACTTTTGAAATGAACTAATGAGGATTAATTCGTAATGTCATAACCATTTTTTGGAAAAACGGGATTCGACTTGGATTTTGAAAATAAAAACGAAAAACTGGAGTCGCCAGCAATCTTTTTTGATGAGGTGTGATCGGATCACCTTAAATTAATCATTTTAATAAAAGTTAAGATTTACTAAAACGATAATTTTTGGTCTGCGAAAATCAGAAAACGAGTTCGGGAGTCGGTTACGCACGAGGAAGGATTAGCACCCTTGATACATCCAAAATTGGTACCCAGTTGATTAATTAATGTTTTAGTGTCAAAAATTTGAAAACTTTGAAAGAATTTAAAATACGATCCCTCTTTGTATTGATGCTAAAAATGATTGAATAAATTAAAACGGACATTAAGGACTCTCTCATCTCGAAAAAATAAAATATCATGCCCAGTAAGTTAGGACACGACATCTTGAACTTTGGGACCGAGCTTGCCTTTTATTTAAAATTAATATATTTTAACCTCTTTTAAAAGGATATTCGGTTAGTTAGGGTGAACGAAGAAGATCGAAACTCAGTAAGTTAGGGCACGTTTCCTCAAATTTTCGAACACTGAATATTGCCTTTATTTGCAAAAGAATCTTACTTCGAGGTAACAAAATGTCGTACCCGGTAAGTTAGGGCACCACACCTCGTATCTCCGAAAATAAGCATTTTAAAACTCGTGTTGCAATTTAAATGAATATCCCGTTATTTAGGTTAAATGAGAAAAGTCGAAACCCAGTAAGTTAGGGCACGATTATCTCGAATTACCTAATACGAAATATTACTTTTGTGAAAAATTATTTTCTTCGGGGCAAGGTTAATATAACGTGAGTTGCAATAAAATGAGATAATTAAGAATGCGTGAATAAATTCAAAAATTGATAGGCATAACAGAATAAACATAGAAGTAAATATGAATGATAATAATAATAAGAGCGGAAGTAAAATAAATGAAGAAATGAAATAAAAATAGGAAAGGAAATAATAATGCTAAAATCCTTGAAATTAAAGATTAACTAGTAACAAATAAACAATGATTATGCAAAACTAAGAATGATAGTATAGCAAAAGTATATATATATGTATGTGTATCTATAAATAAATGATATTTAACGTGGGTGAGGAAAAAAAAAACTAAAAAAGTGTATTTAAAGAATAATTGGTGAAATATAATAATATTAATAATAAGATAAATTAATTGGTAACGAAGTAATAAGTAAATAGATATAAAGGAAGGTGTATAATATAATAGCTATGAGATATTGATTAGTTCAATAATAAGATGATAATAATAGAGAGAATATTAAAAATAAAAGTAATAACAATATGTTAAGTCATAATAATAACGGTAAAAATATACATATATGAAGAATAAAAAGATATGTTATATATATATATATATAATAATAAAAATAATAAAATGGAAATATAACAACACAAAAAGCAAATATAATAAAAACATTAAATTAAAGTAATAATAAAAAACAATATTATATATAAAAATGTATATATATGCATATATGTAAATATGCACTAATATATATAATGATAATAGTGATAATAATAATAATATTAAAATGCAAAAAGGGTAAATATAATAGTAATATTAAAATAAAGTAATTAAAATAATACTATATATATAAATGTACGTACGTACATATGTAATAAAACATACATTAATTAATAGTAAAAACAATAGAAGTGATAATAATACTAGTATTAGAGTAAAATAAATACAAACACTATAATATAAATAATATAATAAAACAATCAAAAGTAATAGGAAGGACATAATTGAATCTGAAAACACAATTTTGTGGCAAATCTATAATAAATAAAAGAAGAGAGGATTAATTCGCACACGCAAATAACTAGGAAGGACTAAAATGGGCAATAGCCCCTTGTTCCAAAACGCATAGCTCCAAAGGGGCTAAATTGGAAAACAAATCAAATTCCTGGGCATAAATTAAAAGCAAAAAACGGAACTTTAACAGCAAAAAATGTGGAAAGGCTAAACGCGCAAATAGCCATTCCATATAAGAAACACGCGAATCCTGGGCATATGCGGGTCAGGTCCTCGGGTCAGCTCCTAAACGGCGTCGTTTTGGTGCTGTGAGTGAAGGCCCAAAACGGCGCCGTATTATGTCACTATATAAGCCCAAAAAATTTCAAAAAAAAAAATCAGTTCTCTCCATTCTAAAAAAAAAAGAAACCAAGCCTCTCAGTTCTCTCTCAACCCTAGGTCTCTGTCGCCGGACCGGTCACCAGATTGGTCACCGTCCTTCGCACCGTCCGCCGCGTCGGCCACCGTACACGGTGGTCGAAAATCGCCTTTAAGTATACTTTTTTATTTTTTATTTTTGCTATATTTTTAGTTTATGAATATGTGTGTATATACTGTTTTTAATATAAAACAAAGAAAGATACGTATAAATAGGTCCGAAAAAAAAAAGAAAATAGATAAACCTTGTTTTGAAATCTTTGAACTCCTTTTTGATGTTTCTCTTTGCTGCGATTTTATACTCGTATTTGAATCAAATGTTTGTTGATGAATGACTGCTAAGTGTTTGAATATGTTAAAAAAACACCGACCTTTACAATGGTTTCGGCTTGGCTTTTTAAAGCCAAGTTACATGCTTTTATTATTCTAATCACTGTCTTTTCTTCATCTACTCTGCAGGTGCAAGTGGCGACGTGACAAGGGCGGTGGAGCAGGTGGCCGACTGGCATGGGTGACGGGACAGAGGTGGCGGCTAGGGTTTCCAGTTTAGGGTTTTTTTTTCTTTTTTTGATTTTGTGTTTGGGTTGGGCTTCTGTTGGGTTTTGGGTTTCTATTAGGTTAGGTTTAGTGGGTATTTGGGGTTAGCTGGGCCTGGAAATTGGGCTTGTACACGGTGGAGGCAACTCTTGTATGGCTTTGACTTTGTCTGGGTCAATCTCAATCCCCTTTTCACTGACTATGAATCCTAGCAATTTTCCTGACTTGGCCCTGAAGGTGCATTTCGTTGGATTGAGTTTCAGCTGGAATTTTTTCAACCTCAAAAATAATTTCCTCAAGACTTGCACATACTCTTCTTCTATCCGAGACTTGGCGATCATGTTGTCGACATAGACTTCAATTTCTTTATATATCATATCATGGAACAGGGTTACCATGGCTCTCTGATATGTTACTCCCGTGTTTTTCAATCCGAAGGGCATCACCTTATAGCAAAAAGTTCCCCACATGGTTACAAATGTAGTTTTATTCATGTCTTTAGGATGCATCTTGATCTGATTGTACCCTGAGAAACCATCCATGAAGGAGAAGAGTGAATAACCTGCCATGTTGTCCACTAAGGTGTCAATATGAGGTAACGGGAAATTATCCTTCGGGCTATCTTTGTTTAAGTCTCTGTAGTCTACACACATCTGTACTTTTCCATCTTTTTTAGGGACGGGGACGATGTTGGCTACCCATTTCGAGTACTTAACTACTTGTAAGAAACCAGCGTCAAATTGCTTCTTAACCTCCTCTTTTATTTTCAACAAAACATCCAGCCTCATCCTTCGGAGCTTCTATTGAACTGGCTTGCAATCCTCTTTAATGGGGAGCCTGTGTACCACAATGTCAGTGCTTAGCCTAGGCATATCTTGATAGGACCATGCGAAGACATCCTTGAACTCTTGAAGTAACTCAATAAGGTCCTGCTTCGTTTCTGTGGTTATGCAAGCTCTGATCTTTACTTCTTTCTTTTCTAGTTCATCTCCCAAGTTCACGACTTCTACTAACTCTTTGTAAGGTGGAATCTACTTCTCCTCTTGCTCTACCATCCTTAACAAATCAGGGGATAAGTTACAGTCTTTGTCATCTTCAAAGTCTTGAGATCCCTCTAGACACTTATCCTACTCGAAAGGAGACTCTGAGTTAGTAGCAATGTCACTCACATCGTTGATATCTGGAGACCTGTTGTAGGCGCGAAGGAAGATACAAAGAATAAAAGAATCTAAGAACAATGATATGTATGGTATGATTATGAATGAAAGAATAAAAGAATATTTTCACGAAATAAGACAAAAGGATGCATTTCATTGAAATAACGAGTTTGAACATAAGCCTATTTCACAAAATGACACTTATTACTCCTAGGCTTAGAGTAATAAATGTGTTTTGGGCATTACTCTGTGTTAGTTCTAAAGACTACAGGAATTTCTTCTGCAATCCAATTATTTAAAATTAATATATTTTAACCTCTTTTGAAAGGATATTCAGTTAGTTAGGGTGAACGAAGAAGATCGAAACCCAGTAAGTTAGGGCACGTTTCCTTAAATTTTCGAACACCGAATATTGCCTTTATTTGCAAAAGAATCTTACTTCAAGGTAACAAAATGTCATACCCGGTAAGTTAGGGCACCACACCTCGTATCTCCGAAAATAAGCATTTTAAAACTCGTGTTGCAATTTAAATGAATATCCCGTTATTTAGGTTAAATGAGAAAAGTTGAAACCCAGTAAGTTAGGGCACGATTATCTCGAATTACCTAATACGAAATATTACTTTTGTGAAAAATTATTTTCTTCGGGGCAAGGTTAATATAACGTGAGTTGCAATAAAATGAGATAATTAAGAATGCGTGAATAAATTCAAAAATTGATAGGCATAACAGAATAAACATAGAAGTAAATATGAATGATAATAATAATAAAGAGTCAAGTAAAATAAATGAAGAAATGAAATAAAAATAGGAAAGGAAATAATAATGCTAAAATCCTTGAAATTAAAGATTAACTAGTAACAAATAAACAATGATTATGCAAAACTAAGAATGATAGTATAGCAAAAGTATATATATATGTATGTGTATCTATAAATAAATGATATTTAACGTGGGTGAGGAAAAAAAAAACTAAAAAAGTGTATTTAAAGAATAATTGGTGAAATATAATAATATTAATAATAAGATAAATTAATTGGTAACGAAGTAATAAGTAAATAGATATAAAGGAAGGTGTATAACATAATAGCTATGAGATATTGATTAGTTCAATAATAAGATGATAATAATAGAGAGAATATTAAAAATAAAAGTAATAACTATATGTTAAAGTCATAATAATAACAGTAAAAATATACGTATATGAAGAATAAAAAGATGTGTATATATATATAATAATGAAAATAATAAAATGGAAATATAACAATACAAAAAGCAAATATAATAAAAACATTAAATTAAAGTAATAATAAAAAACAATATTATATATAAAAATGTATATATATGCATATATGTAAATGTGCACTAATATATATAATGATAATAGTGATAATAATAATATTAAAATGCAAAAAGGGTAAATATAATAGTAATATTAAAATAAAGTAATTAAAATAATACTATATATATAAATGTACGTACATACATATGTAATAAAACATACATTAATTAATAGTAAAAACAATAGAAGTGATAATAATACTAGTATTAGAGTAAAATAAATACAAACACAATAATATAAATAATAAAATAAAACAATGAAAAGTAATAGGAAGGACATAATTGAATCTGAAAACACAATTTTGGGGCAAATCTGTAATAAATAAAAGAAGAAAGGATTAATTCACACACGCAAATAACTAGGAAGGACTAAAATGGGCAATAGCCCCTTGTTCCAAAACGCATAGCTCCAAAGGGGCTAAATTGGAAAAGAAATCAAATTCTTGGGCATAAATTAAAAGCAAAATTAAAATCAAAAAATACGGAAGGGCTAAACGCGCAAATAGCCCTTCCATATAAGAAACACGCGGATCCTGGGCATATGCGGGTCGAGTCCTGGGGTCAGCGCCTAAACGGCGTCGTTTTGGTGCTGTGAGTGAAGGCCCAAAACGGCACCGTATTATGTCACTGTATAAGCCCAAAAATTTTCAAAAAAAAAATCAGTTCTCTCCATTCTAAAAAAAAGAAACCAAGCCTCTCAGTTCTCTCTCATTTGGTCTCGTCGCGGACCAGTCCAGATCTCCGCGCTGCGTTCGCGCAATGGCCATCGTATACATGAGTGGTCGAAAATTGCCTTTAGGTATAAATTTTTTTATTTTTTATTTTTGCTGTATTTTTAGTTTATGAATATGTGTGTATATACTGTTTTTAATATAAAACAAAGAAAGATACGTATAAATAGGTCCGAAAAAAAAGAAAATAGATAAACCTTGTTTTGAAATCTTTGAACTCCTTTTTGATGTTTCTCTTTGCTGCGATTTTATACTCGTATTTGAATCAAATGTTTGATGATGAATGACTGCTAAGTGTTTGAATCTGTTAAGAAAAGACCGACCTTTACAATGGTTTCGGCTTGGCTTTTTAAAGCCAAGTTACATGCTTTTATTATTATAATCACTGTCTTTTCTTCATCTACTCTGCAGGTGCAAGTGGCGACGTGACAAGGGCGGTGGAGCAGGTGGCCGACTGGCATGGGTGATGGGATAGAGGCGGTGGCTAGGGTTTCCAGTTTAGGGTTTTTCTTTTTTTTCTTTTTTTGATTTTATGTTTGGGTTGGGCTTCTGTTGGGTTTTGGGTTTCTGTTAGGTTAGGTTTAGTGGGTATTTGGGGTTAGCTGGGCCTGGAAATTGGGCTTGTACACGTAATATTTTTTATATATGGAAAGAAACAACTTACTTACCTACAAGAATTCTAAATGAATTGCATTATTTTTTTTTTCAGGGACAAATGAATTGCATTATCATATAACTTGATATGGGTTGTTATTGGTATTTTTATATGCTTGTTAAAATATAGAAATTATTAATTAATATTTTTGTAAGTTTTAACATTTTGACAATTTTTACGTAATTAACATTTCTAATATATTATAAGTAAGAAATAACAGCTCTAAAAAATAAAATTTAATTTACAAAATTATTAAAGACAATATGTAACATCTTTAATTTGATAATATCTCAAAATCACAAATTACAAATTACTTACTAAAGATAAAAAAAGATATTATTAAACCATATAACTTTCCGATAATTAATGTGATATATATGTAATAACAACTAAAAATATATAAAATTTAATTATTACTAAATTAGTCACCAAAGTTGTATACCTTAAGCAGTTTTCAAACCATTTTATTACATTACTGAAGTTAAAATATAGGGTTTTAAGTAAATTTCAACAATGAAATTAAATTTCATGCAAAACAAATCTACAATAAAAACATTATATAATAAACAAAACATGTTATTAATTAATTACCATATTACAAAAAAAGAAAAATAAAAAGGAAATTCTAATGTTTTTCAAACAAATTTCAATTCATTTTTTTAAATGTTTATTATTTTCAAATATTATAAAATAAATAAACATAAAAAAATCCCATGTGTTCACCGCCTCAAATGTGACATAGGTTCAAATTGCGTTAGTCGTGTTACTGTTAAAACTTTGCCCTTTTCATTCACCAAAAGAAAAACCAACATAAAAATTTTCAAAAGATAAGATTTTAAATGTAACACCCCATACCTGTATCCTATGCTGGGACAGAATACGAGGCGTTACGTAACTTAAACTTGTGCTTACAACCATTTTCGAGTCTCCAAGACTTGAACAAAGTTAAAATTTTCTCAAACTTATCAACACATCCTTAATATGGGCCTACGAGGCCTAAAACACACATCGAAAAACATTCGAGACCAACTCGGGTCTTTTAGCCAACTTTAGAAAAACAAGACACTTGACACAGGGGCACCGCCCTTGTGGGAGGGGTAACACTCCCATGTGACCATTTCAACATGGTCATGCTGTTGGCTCATGTGGCTCACACGGCCTAAACAAAACAGGGACACGCCCATGTCCTTCACCCGTGTGGAATTAATTCTAAGTTCACACCTATAGGGGTTTTCACACGGCCTAGCACACTACAGTGTCCCTAGCCCGTGTCTTTCACACGGCCATGACACGCTTGTGTCCTAGCCCGTGTGCAAAAACCTGGACATTCTATTTCTGATGTCAGCAATTCTTACGGACCACACGGCCAATACACATGCCCGAGTGCTAGGCCGTGCCCTTCACACGACTGAGACATACAGCCGTGTCTCTACCCGTGTGTTTACTACCATGCATACTGACATATAAATTTATTTGCAGGAGACACACAGCCGGACCGCATGCCCATGGGGCTGGCCGTGTGTCACACTTGGCCTAGACACACACCTGTGTAGACAAAATAAGGCTATTTACCAAGCCTTTTTGCCACATTTACTTACATAACCTACATAGAATCACTCCACCAAAACATGGGCACATCACATAGTCAAAGTAACCACAATGGACTACGTTTCATTTGTGAAATTTACTCATCCATGAAAATATCATCTTCTATTCATAAATTAAAATGAGTATTAACCATTATCCATGGCCTTATACAAAATAAATGGATTTATCCTAAGGCAACACATTTGACTAATTCTCAATGACACAAAATATTAAACTCTAAGCCCTATACATGCCATACTCAAAAACAAGGAATCTAACTATACTGAGTGCTTCGACTGATAGTATGATCGTTGCCCCCAACGTCCGATGATCCTCGAGCTAGTTAGGCGGCACTATAAGAAAAAGGAAAGGAGAGGAAGTAAGCATAAAGCTTAGTAAGTTGCACATAAATAAATATACAACAACAATTTTACCATTCATCAACATGCTCATAACAGAAAAGTGGGCATAAGCATAACTTACTCATCACTATCAATATAAATCTCATAGCATATCTCGAGCTCATATCTCATACATTTCAATTAGGTACCTGTACCACTCACAACACGGTTATACTTTCCTCATTAACTTAAAGTCATAACACTCACCGTTGAACCATTCGGAACACTACATGATATTCATTAAGCCTCAAACATGGGTAAGGTCCTGATGTCATATCCCAAACACGGTCTTACACTGGCTTATATCTCCAGTCGATGCCATGTCCCAGACATGTCTTACACTGGCTTACATCTCGAGGTCGATGCATGTCCCAAACATGTCTTACACTAGCACTCGTCTCAATGCTGATACTATGTCCCAGACATGGTCCTACACTGCCTCTTATAATGTGGCTGATGCATGTCCCAGACATGTCTTACACTAGCCCACAATAACACATATGTCATGGCATGAATATCCAATTTATTACCTAGGTTCGAACGGGAATTAGACTATCCCTATTATCATCTTACTTTCTCAATTCCATAATCAAGCAATTCATGCTATATTAATTCAAATAAAATTCAACACATACATTGGCAAAGTAGTTGTATTATTTACATACAACTTACCTCGGATTATAAAATGTGGCGACTAGTCACTTTAGTCGATTTGCTTGGCTTTTCCTCAGTCTAGGTTCGAATTCGGTATTTCTTGATCTATAATAGAAAAATGTACTTATTTAGTCACTAAATAAAATTAGGCATTCGAAAATTCACATCTTTTGTAAAATAACCATTTTGCCCCTAGACTTTGACAAAATGACCATTTTATCCCTAAGCTCGAATATTAATTTTTATCGAATTTTTTCGTATCTTAAGCCTAGCCGAACCTTTTTTACTCTTATAGCAACTCTAAATTTCCACTATTTCACAATTTATCATCTATTTTGTAACTTATGCCAAATTGTCCTTTTAGGTGTTTTCATGCTAACACCTTTCACGTTTTAAGTGGTTTCATGCTAACACCTTTCACAAAAGTTGTTTATAAGACACCCAATACACATTTTCTTCAATAAAATTTCAGAAAAATACATATATTCTTTCATGGAAAAACCCTAAACTCTCAACCATTTTACAAAATAGTCCCTTTAATAGAAAGCTTATGCTTCAAGGGGTCTAAAAATGTAAAAATCATCAACAAAAAGTATGTAAATCACTTACTTGCAAGAGGAACGAGGTGCTGAAATTTTTGAAGCTCAAAACCCCTAATAATGACTAAAAATCAGTGGTAATAAAGAAAGAATGAAAGAAAAAAGATGATAGCTGGGCTTAGGGCATTATTATATTACACATTACGTCATCAAATTACCTAATGTTGACTTTTCAACATTTTTATCTCCCATGGCCGGCTAGCTAAGATTTAAGGGTCTTTTTTCCCTTTAAAGGCCCTAAAATTAAGGTTCATAACAATTTAACACCCTTAGCTATTAATTCAAGACTTTTTCACTTTATGCGATTTAGTTATTTTTCGCAATTGGGCTCACAAACGTCAAAATTAACTCACCAATTTTTTCATACACTACTATAAACATGCTATGACGTTAAAATAATAAAATATTTTTTCCCGACTTCAAATTTGTGGTCTCAAAACCACTGTTCCAACTAGGCCCAAGATCGGGCTGTTACAATTCTCCCCCCTTAGGGATTTTCGTCTCCGAAAATCTTACCAGTGAATAAGTTCGGGTATTGATCTCTCATAGTCTCCTCAGGTTCCCATGTGGCTTCATTGACTCCATGTCTATGCCATAAAACTTTCCCGAGTGTTATGCTCTTATTCCTCAACTGTTTGACTTCTCGAGCTAAAGTCTTAACCAGCTCTTTGC
This sequence comes from Gossypium anomalum, assembly GCA_025698475.1. Classification (NCBI taxonomy): domain Eukaryota; kingdom Viridiplantae; phylum Streptophyta; class Magnoliopsida; order Malvales; family Malvaceae; genus Gossypium; species Gossypium anomalum. Next base: position 52,791,110 of record CM046963.1, read on the forward strand.
CATAAGTCATGTCCGGACGAATCTCAACCTCTATTGGCGCAATCACATGCGAAGGGTCTGATCTATATCGGTGCAGCATGGACACATGAAACACGTCGTGGATCTTTTCCAATTCTGGTGGCAAACCCAATCGATAAGCAACCGGTCCTACTCTTTCGGTAACCTCATAAGGTCCTATGAAACGAGGACTCAACTTTCCTCTTCTACCAAATCTGAGAACTTTTCTCCATGGGGACACTTTCAAAAATGCTCGATCACCAACTTGAAATACGATCTCTTTCCGTTTTAAGTCCGCATAGGATTTCTACCTATCTGAGGCGGTCTTCAAACAATCACAAATCACTTTAACTTTCTCTTCGATCTCTTTGAATAAATAAACCCCGTGAATCTGACTTTCTCTTAGCTCAGTCCAATATAAGGGCATTCGACACTTTCACCCATACAAAGCCTCATAAGGCGCCATCTTCAAACTTGACTGATAGCTATTGTTGTAGGCAAATTTGACCAATGGTAAGTACCTTTCCCAACTACCTTGAAATTCAAGAACACAACACCGCAACATGTCTTTTAAAATCTGAATCACTCTTTTCGACTGACCGTCAGTTTGCGGGTGAAATGCTGTGCTAAAACTCAACTTTGTTCCCAATGCTTTTTGTAACTTTCCCCAAAACCTCGAGGTAAATCTTGGGTCTCTATCTGAAATAATCGACAAAAGCACTCTATAAAACCTCACAATCTCAGAAACAAGACAAGTCAGCCAGTTTCTCGAAGGAGTAGTCAGTACGCACTGGTATAAAATGTGCTGACTTTGTTAGCCTATCCACAATAACCCAAATGGCATCCTTTTTCTTTGGGGTTAATGGCAAACCCGTCACAAAATCTATAGCAATCTGATCCCACTTCCACTTGGGGACCATAATAGGCTGAAGTAGACCTGAAGATACTTGATATTCAGCCTTCACTTGCTGACACACTAGGCACATGGAAACGAACTCTGAAATGTCTTTTTTCATCCCCGTAGATCGTTGTACATTTTCACACTACCCGAGTGGATGGACAAACATCCACCATATGCCTCTCGTAGAATCTTCTAAATAAGCTCATTGTCCTTGGGTACACAAATTCTATCTTTGAACATTATACATCCATCAGTATCAATATGAAATTCGAATTCATTTTCAGTCTCACACTGAACCATCTTAGCTTGCAACTCATTATCACCTTTCTGAGCTTCACGGATCTCTTGTAGAAATGTCAGTCTAGCTCTCAACTTTGCTAGAACTGAACCATCGTTAGTCACAGTCAACTGAGTATTCATGGCCCTCAAGGCGAACAATGACTTTCTGCTCAAAGCGTCGGTGACAACATTCACCTTTCCGGGGTGATAGTCAATTATCAGCTCATAATCCTTTATTAGCTCTAACCATTATCGTTGACTTAGGTTCAACTCATTTTGAGTTATCAAGTACTTAAGGCTCTTGTGATCAGTGAACACCCGACACTTCTCTCCATACAGATGGCGTCTCTAAATTTTCAACGCGAACACAACGGCGACCAACTCTAAATCGTGCGTCGGGTAGTTTTTCTCATGTGGCTTTAACTGTCTCAAAGCGTAAGCTATGACCTTACCTTCTTGCATAAGTACGCACCCCAAACCATTCAAGGAGGCATCACTATATATCACAAACTCCTTGCCCGACTCTGGTTGTACTAAAACTGGGGCTTCGGTTAACAAAGTCTTTAATTTCTCAAAACTCTGTTGGCACTTTTTGTCCATTTGAACTTGACATCTTTTTGCATTAGGCTTGTCATCGGCGTAGCTACAATAGAGAATCCATTTACAAATCGTCTATAATATCCGGCCAAACCCAAAAAGCTTCGAACCTCAGTCACATTCCTCGGCGATTTCCACTCAACAATAGCCAAGATCTTGCTTGGGTCAACTCTAATCCCATCACCCGACACAATGTGTCCTAGAAATTTGACCTCTTTAAGCCAAAATTCACTCTTACTAAACTTGGCGTAAAGCTGCTTATCTCTCAAAGTTTGTAGAATTGTTCTCAAATGCTCCACGTGCTCACTTTCATCAAGCAAGTAAATTAGCATGTCATCAATAAAGACCACTACGAACTTATCCGAATACGGTCAAAAAATGCGGTTCATCAGGTCCATAAAAACCGTCGGGGCATTAGTCAACCCAAAAGGCATGACAAGGAACTCATAATGCCCGTATCTCGTCTGAAATACAGTCTTCGGTATATCTTTCTCTTTAACCCTTAGCTGATAGTAGCCAGACCTCAAATTAATCTTGGAAAACACGGTGCCTGCCTTCAATTGATCAAAAAAATCATCGATTCTTGGCAAGGGGGTACTTATTTCTCACAGTCACCTTATTGAGTTGTCTGTAGTCGATACATAATCTCATTGATCCATCTTTCCTTTTCACAAAAAGTATTGGAGCACCCCACGAGGAAAAACTCGATCTCACAAAGCCTTTATCTGTTAAATCTTGCAACTGTACTTTCAACTCCTTTAATTCCATCGGAGCAATCCTATACAGAGCAATCGAGATAGATGCAGTACCAGGAACCAACTCGATACCAAATTCAACTTCCCTAGTTAGAGGTAATATGGGAAATTCTTCTGAAAACACATCTATAAACTCACAAACCATTGGTACCGATTCAATCTTCGACTTAAACACTTGAGTATTTAGTACAAAAGCAAGATACACCTCGTATCTCTTTCTCAAATATTTCTTAGTAGTTAAGGACGATATTATTATAGACAAATTATCCAATTCATTTGGTCCCACCTGAAGGACAATCCTGTCTTTACATTTCAACTGAATAACTTTTCCCCCACAGTCCACTACAACACTATGAGAAGTCAACCAATCCATCCCAAGGATTACATAAAATTCATTAAACGACAATAACATCAAGTTAGCCAGAAAACAATGACCTTTAATTGTCAAAGGACAATTTCTACACACTTAGTCAACAAGCACATGTCTACCTAAAGGGTTGGACACTTTTATCACAAATTCAGTTGACTCTACTATCATGTTCATACGTGGTATCAATTCCATACAAATATAAAAGTGGGTAGACCTCGGGTCAATTAAAGCAACAACAAATATATCATAGATAGAGAAGGTACCCATGATCACGTCAAGTGACTCTACCTCTTCACGGGCACGAATAGCGTAAGTCCTTGCAGGAGCTCTACCCTCGGACCTCACTGCAGTGTCTCTTGGCGCGCCTCTACCGCTAGTCCCACTTCTGGAGTTCTTTTGTGGTCTACCCTTCAAAGGAGCGCTACTTGCCGTCACTTCCTACTTTTTCTCTCTCTCTTCCATCTCGAAACAGTCTAGGATGAAATGGTCTAGTGACCCACATTTGAAGCATCCTCTTTCTTTACCTCAGCACTCGCTGAAATGGTGTCTACCACATTGCGAACATTCTGGTCTATTTGGCTGAGTACTGTCGACATTCGCGATAGAAGTGGTCTGGGCTCTAGAAGTCGTGCTCTGCTGATTCTTGTTTCTATTCGAGAACCCCACTGAAGCATTCGATCGGGTCATGAACTCTCTTTATTTTTTAGATGAGGACTGATGTGATTTCCCCATCTGTCTCTTCTTTGAATCCTGCGACTCAATAGTCGCTTTCCTCCTTTCTTTTACTAGCTCCTCTGCCTTGCATGCTCTCTCAACGAGCACTACAAATTTTCTGATCTCTAAAATAACAACAAATACTCGGATATCTTCATTTAGGTCATCCTCAAACCTCTTACACATGGTGGCTTCTGTAGACACGCACTCCCGTGCATACTTGCTGAGCCTCACAATTCATGTTCATATTCCGTCACTATCATACGGCATTGCTTTAACTCTAGAAATTTTTTCCTCTTTTGATCTATGAACCTCTGGCTAATATACTTTTTTCATAACTCTTCCTGGAAGAATTCCCTAGTTATCCTCTCTTCCGGTACAATAGACACGAGAGTTTTCCACCACTGGTAAGTCGAGTCTCGAAGGAGTGACTCTGCACACTTCACGCACTCCTCAGGCATGCACGATAGTTTATCAAATAACCTAAGAGTATTTTCTAACCAAAACTATGCCCTTTCTGGGTCATCGTCTATATTAGCCTGGAATTCCTCGGCCTTTTGCTTCCGAATCTTGTCTATTGGAGGTTTCTCCCTCCTAATCATATTCGCGCCTTGCAGAGCTACGGGGGCATACTGAGGAATTGAAGGAGGTAGGGGAGGTGGAGTGTTCGGATTCGCACGAAAAAACTCCGTGTACCAAGATTCCATCATTCGGAGATAGGCTTCTTTAGCCCCTTCGCCTTGGCCGATAGTGTAATATCCTGATTTTGGGCTTAGTCAGAATAGTAGTTTCGTGACCACAAAATTTGAGATAGAAATAATTATTTTATGATTATTTTGATGATTATGATATGATTGCATGATTGTGTGAAAATTTCGTGATGAAATTCTATGCCTAAAGTGTTTAAATTGAAAGTAGGGACTAAATCGAATAAGTTGTAAAATTTGCATTCTAGATGTTTTTAGTATGAAATTGCATTGAAATATTAATTAGGAGGTCTTAAATAGAAATTTGACCAATTTTAAGTTCATGGACAAAATTAGGACATGGAAGGAATTTTTGAAAGTTTAGTAATAAGGGCATTTTGGTCATTTAGGGGTAAAATGAATTAAAATACAAAATTAAAAGCCAATTTTGCTCATCTTCTTCATGGAGGCCGAAATTAGCATGGGGAAGCCATGGCTAGGGTTTTCAAGCTTTCCAAGCTCAATAGTAAGTGATTCCAAGCCCCGTTTTTAATGTTCTTTACGTTTTTGGAATCCCTGTAGTTCGATTAAGCTTATTCTAGCAATAATTTAAGCTAGGGTTCATATTTGGAAAAATACCCATAGGTGAAATGTGTTTATTTTGATGTTTTATGGTAGAATATGAAGCTTGAAATTGTGTTAAACAACTTTTGCTAAGTGATTTTATGTAAAAACGAGTAAAATGACATAATTCCAGAAAATACCTAATGTTCATAAGTACATGTTAGAGTGAGAATTTGATGTTGATATAGAAGGGAAAAATGATTAGAATGTCATAAAACATAAGAAAATAGGCTGAAGTTTAATTTACGAGCTTTGGGGCAAAAGTGTAAATATGCAAAAGTTTAGGGGCAAAATTGTAATTTTGCCAAAATATGATTTTGGGTCAATTTGAAGAATGTGAGTCCTAATTAGACTATATTTTAAATGATAGAGCAAGGAAAACTGAAATTCAGGCTAAAATGGGGAAAATACCAAGTTGTGGACGAAATGGTAAAAGTAGCAATTTTCGCATACGAGGTAAGTTCATGTGTAAATAATGTAGCATAATTGTTATTTTTAAGTTATTGATATTAATTATATGATATGCTTATTTTTATTTGAAATATTATGCTGTGTGTTTAATGTTGAGTAATATGTAAATTATGTTTACTACTTGATAAATATGAATTGCTACCGAGTATCGGTTCCGATATTCCGTGGAAGACGGCAAATGTCAGATCGAGGGAAAAATCCCGTTTGAACCTTAGGAATAGATTAGGATACAAGTGACATGTCACTAGGATGGTTGAGCATCCGAACTCGTTGAGTTGAGTCCGAGTTCACTTATGGATGCGAATGTTCGAACTCGTTGAGTTGAGTCCGAGTTCGTGAGATGTAACTAGGCATCCGAACTCGTTGAGTTGAGTCCGAGTTCACTAATGGGCGGGTTACATGGTAGCTTGGCTACATATGTGGCACTTATGTGCAAACTTTCCATGTATCCGAATTATATTCCGATGTGTTCAACGGGTAAAGTTCTACTCAAATGGAGGAATACTAGAGATGAAAGGGACATATTGGTAAGTGTTGTGAGATGGATACTTTGAGCATGGTATGTACTTAACCCTCAAAGTTGAAAACTCGATATATCAACAATGTGGTAAGATGATAAATGAAAATATGACATGAATGTCTTGATGATGATTATGCAAATGATATTTTATGTTTGCTTATATGGTTATGTTACTTGCTATTTGCATGTGAACTTACTAAGCATTTATGCTTACTCCTCCTTTTCATTCCTTGTAGTTTTGACAAGTCAGCTCGGAAATCGGGAACGGTCGAGGCTCGCTCACACTATCCGTATACCATCTTGGCATAATGGCTTGTATATTTTGAGTATGGCATGTATAGCACTATAATCATTTTGTATATATGGTCTTATGCTATGGTTATTGAGTGGTATGAAAATGCTTGGTAATGATTAGCCATTGGAATGGCTAATCATGATCATATTTGGTGTTATGTATGTCAAATTGCTAGCTAATCCATGGAAACCATGAAATAGGTAAAATTTACCATAAAATAGATTCAGACAATGATAGTGACGTGAATTTGAAAAATCAGTAAAAATAGTAGAAATGGAATTAAATAATGAATAAGTTATGGAATCGAAGCTTGATGAGTCTATTTTCATATGGAATGAACAAAATAGGCATATAAATTATATTTTATGAGATATTTAAACTTTTGTGAAACAGGGCCAGAGTGATTTCTGGATCCCCTGTTCTGACTTTAAAAATTCATAATAAATTTTACAAAAATAATCAGAAGTTGTTCTTTATATTTACAGATTCTTTATTGAGTCTAGTTTTAATAGAAACAAACCTCATAGTCATTGAAATTTTGTATAGAGAGATATCTGATTTGTAATACACAGAGGTCAGAGTAGTTGAACCCTGAAACATGAACTGTACTATTTTGCTCAGCCAAAAATTCTAGAAAAAAAATTAGTAGATAGAAATATGAGTATAGTTTCATATAAAATTTACGGATCTTAATTTTGAGTTTCAGTAACTTGAGATATGAATTTTTAGCTATTTGACGCATGATTTTCAGCTTATCCGAAAATTTTAAAATTAAATTGTTTGAAATTTGTTTAAGTAATGAATTAAGTCTGTTAACACCTCGTATTCGACTCATGACAGCTCTGCAGTGCAGGGCATTACATTTGGTGGTATTAGAGCAGGTTTAGTCGGTTCTCGGACTAGCCTAGCATGTGTAAAATTTTAGCTATACATGCCACTGATCTGTGATAGTGTGATGTCTTCCGACGTGTATGAGTACCGTCTTATTTAGACAGTGGTACTCTCCAACCGAATGCACCGACCATGTTTAATATTATGTGAAGGTATTTGAGTAAAGTTATGATTATGATAAGTCTCGATTCGAGAAAAGTATGAATAAAAGTTTATGATGCATATGTGATAAATATCCATAATTGTTTAATGCTCATATGATGTAGTGTATGTGGCTTACTTGATAAGATGAATGGAAATGTCCTTGTCTTGATTTGGACGTCGAATGTTGATAAATGTTAATGATATATAATTTTTATGAGATAAAGGATTATAATGAAATGAACTTATCTATGTTAAATTGTTGGATTGAATTATATGATTGTAATGATATGTACATGATGATGCACGAAATGAAAGTTGTAATTGTGGTGCAAATATCTATGTTTGTTTGGCCTTATATGATGTCATGAGCATGACTTAATTTAATTAACTGAATCGATAGGTAAAGCTATCTAAAAAACATAGAATGTATGCATAAGTATATTGTCTAAATGGGACAACAGGAAAATTTGTGTAAGCCAACATGAATGTTGCATTGCTGAATGAATGACATGATTTTGATGATGTTGCTATGATGATGGAAGTTGTGTCATATGTGTATGTATAAGAAAGTCGAGTCGGAGGTCCTACACCCCTCCCCCTTACCGAAGTGGTACTTATAATGGAATTTTCTGAGATCTGTATTGAATAAGTTTCTGGTTGAGAACCTAAAGAGTTCACCGATAGAATAATTATAAGTATGATCGGAGAGATTGAAAATGAGGTGATAAGTAAAGTCGAGATGCAGTAAGTATCAGATTGACGTAAAGATTACATTGGAGTTATGTATCTTGTCCCAATTAGAGAAGGAATTATCTTTGGTAAATCGAATTACTCAGTGCAAGGTTGAGAAAAGTGTAAATCAAAATTTATTCAGAATTGGCCTTCTTTAGTGAATGGTTTAATATGAAATTTGTAACGCAGAGGCTGGTTGGGGAAATGATATTTGAAATGTGAACTATCCGAGTGTGTGATTATATTTGGACAGATTAGTGATCTCTTTTGAGATGTTATATGTGTTTACCCGTTCTCGAGAAATATTTCTATGGCTATTGATCTTCTAAAGAAATTTTTGTTATATGGGAATGTCTTCTAATTCAAGTGTTGGATGAAAGCATTGGTAATCTGATTGGTTTATAATTTATATTGCTCTATTTCATCGGGTATTCTATTTCATTTAAATTCGATAAGAATTGATGAGAGAATACATATGATATTATGATTCTATTTCTTCTACTTGATGCTTCATCTGATACATATGTATGAGAAGATATATTGATCTTGTTATATTTGATTTCAGTGGGATTAAATGATGTTTTCTTTTGGACTTTCTTTCTTTGAAGAATTATCGGGGTATTCCGTATTTTCTCTATGACTTTGGTTTTCGATTCTCCGGCATAGTATCGTATCTTGGGTCTCTTTATTCTGGATTTCTTTATTCTGGGTTTCTCTAACTTGGATTTCTTTATTCGGTTTTCTTGTTATCTTTGTTCCATAATTTATCAATTATGACTCATGTTCGAAGTGTGTTCTTCAGCTCGTGATAATCATGTCAAATATGACTATACTTCTAATTTGATCTTGGTAATGTGGTGATTTTAGTATTGGGGTTTTTTTTTCTAATTTCTGTGTAAGGATTTGACATCAGTAAAGGCATAAGTGATAAAAGTGCGAGTTTCAATCGGTATGGTGAATTATTTATTTGAAAGATTTTATGTGACAATTATGTCAGGATTATTTTTCCCAAGTCTGATAATAGAATTTCATTTTTGTACTGATAAAAGAGTAAATAGTCTGAACGAGAAGTGTATATTTATTAGAAAGAGTTGGATATTAGTTAAAGTCACTACGAATGATAAGGTTTTCGTTTTGTGAAAGCTGAAAAGTTTATTACATCTTGTGAGTTCAGATAGATGAGAATATTGGTAACCAAGCGTCTCCAACTAGACTAGTCTACATTGAGTAAAAACTTCTTGACTTTCATGTGAATGTACTCATTTGTATGAATTGTGATGTGTTTCAAGACGGTGAGGTAATGTGATAGTTTAGAGCATTCGATGTTACATAAAATCTGAATTGTTAAAGATGTTAAAGCCGAGCATTGGGATCTATCAAAATTATCCTTGCCAGTGTTGATATTGGGATGAAAATGAGAAGGATTATTCTTGAGGCCATATCAGAATTATTTCTATGGCGGAAAGAGGAAATTGGCGAGATCCATAAATCATATCTATATTGAATGAATTACTACTCATCAGATTCATGGAATTTTAGGTCTCTTTGATTGTTGGATTTCTTGGAATTCCGGTCTCCATTAATCAAGTTGAGATCCGGGTTTTATGTCATGATATCATGGGAAATTGAGAAGGGCTGAAAATTTAAGAACAGTTGAGAGTTGCGACTGTAAGCTTTCAGATCATATGAGAAATTAAAGAGATGTATTGGAGGTATAGCCTAAGTGAAAGTTTTTCTACACCGAATATGAGATTAAAAGTGAAGACCACTTTTCCGGTAAGATTTTTGAGGACGAAAATCCTTAAAAGGGGGGGAGAGTTGTAATATCCTGATTTTGGGCTTAGTCGGAATAGTAGTTTCATGACCACAAAATTTGAGATAGAAATAATTATTTTATGATTATTTTGATGATTATGATATGATTGCATGATTGTGTGAAAATTTCGTGATGAAATTCTATGTTTAAAGTGTTTAAATTGAAAGTAGGGACTAAATCGAATAAGTTGTAAAATTTGCATTCTAGAAGTTTTTAGTATGAAATTACATTGAAATATTAATTAGGAGGTCTTAAATAGAAATTTGACCAATTTTAAGTTCATGGACAAAATTAGGACATGGAAGGAATTTTTGAAAGTTTAGTAATAAGGGCATTTTGGTCATTTAGGGGTAAAATGAATTAAAATACAAAATTAAAAGCCAATTTTGCTCATCTTCTTCATGGAGGCCGAAATTAGCATGGGGAAAGCCATGGCTAGGGTTTTCAAGCTTTCCAAGCTCAATAGTAAGTGATTCCAAGCCCCGTTTTTAATGTTCTTTACGTTTTTGGAATCCCGGTAGCTCAATTAAGCTTATTCTAGCAATAATTTAAGTTAGGGTTCATATTTGGAAAAATACCCATAGGTGAAATGTGTTTATTTTGATGTTTTATGGTAGAATATGAAGCTTGAAATTGTGTTAAACAACTTTTGCTAAGTGATTTTATGTAAAAACGAGTAAAACGACACAATTGATAAAAATACCTAATGTTCATAAGTACATGTTAGAGTGAGAATTTGATGTTGCTATAGAAGGGGAAAATGATTAGAATGTCATAAAACATAAGAAAATAGGCTGAAGTTTAATTTACGAGCTTTGGGGCAAAAGTGTAAATATGCAAAAGTTTAGGGGCAAAATTGTAATTTTGCCAAAATATGATTTTGGGTCAATTTGAAGAATGTGAGGCCTAATTAGACTATATTTTAAATGATAGAGCAAGGAAAACTGAAATTCGGGCTAAAATGGGGAAAATACCAAGTTGTGGACGAAATGGTAAAAGTAGCAATTTTCGCATACGAGGTAAGTTCATGTGTAAATAATGTAGCATAATTGTTATTTTTAAGTTATTCATATTAATTATATGATATGCTGATTTTTATTTGAAATATTATGCTTTGTGTTTAATGTTGAGTAATATGCAAATTATGTTTACTACTTGATAAATATGAATTGCTACCGAAAGTCACAGGTTCGATATTCCGTGGAAGACGGCAAATGTCAGATCGAGGGAAAAAGCCCGTTTGAACCTTAGGAATAGTTTAGGATACAAGTGACATGTCACTAGGATGGTTGAGCATCCGAACTCATTGAGTTGAGTCCGAGTTCATTTATGGATGCGAATGTTCGAACTCGTTGAGTTGAGTCCGAGTTCGTGAGATGTAACTAGGCATCCGAACTCGTTGAGTTGAGTCTGAGTTCACTTATGGGCGGGTTACATGGTAGCTTGGCTACATATGTGGCACTTATGTGCAAACTTTCCATGTATCCGAATTATATTCCGATGTGTTCAACGGGTAAAGTTCTACTCAAATGGAGGAATACTAGAGATGAAAGGGACATATTGGTAAGTGTTGTGAGATGGATACTTTGATGTGTATGTACTTAACCCTCGGGTTGAAAACTCGATATATCAACAATGTGGTAAGATGATAAATGAAAATATGACATGAATGTCTTGATGATGATTATGCAAATGATATTTTATGTTTGCTTATATGGTTATATTACTTGCTATTTGCATGTGAACTTACTAAGCATTTATGCTTACTCCCTCCTTTTCATTCCTTGTAGTTTTGACAAGTCACTCGGAAATCGGGAGCAGTCGGAGGCTCGCTCACACTATCCGTATACCATCTTGGCATAATGGCTTGTATATTTTGAGTATGGCATGTATAGCACTATAATCATTTTGTATATATGGTCTTATGCTATGGTTATTGAGTGGTATGAAAATGCTTGGTAATGATTAGCCATTGGAATGGCTAATCATGATCATATTTGGTGTTATGTATGTCAAATTGCTAGCTAATCCATGGAAACCATGAAATAGGTAAAATTTACCATAAAATAGATTCGCATGATAGTAGCGTGAATTTGAACAATCAAGTAAAAATAGTAGAAATGGAATTAAATAATGAATAAGTTATGGAATCGAAGCTTGATGAGTCTATTTTCATATGGAATGAACAAAGCAGGCATATAAATTATATTTTATGAGATATTTAAACTTTTGTGAAAACAGGCCTGAGTGATTTTCTGGATCCCCTATTACGACTTTAAAAATTCATAATAAATTTTACAAAAATAATTAGAAGTTTTTCTTTATGTTTACAAACTCTAGTTTTAATAGAAACAAACCTCATAGTCCTTGAAATTTTTATAGAGAGATATCGATTAAGTAATACACAGAGGTCGAGTAGTTGAACCCCTGAAATAGGGAGACTTTAACTAATAAACTGTACTATTTGGCTCAGCCAAAAATTCTAAAAAAATTAGTAGATAGAAATATGAGTATAGTTTCATATAAAATTTTACGGATCTTAATTTGAGTTTCAGTAACTCGAGATATGAATTTTTAGCGATGTGACGCAGATTTTCAGCTTGTCTGAAAATTTTAAAATTAAATTGTTTGAAATTTGTTTAAGTAATGAATTAAGTCTGTTAACACCTCGTATTCGACTCAATGACGGTCTTGGAGTGCAGGCGTTACAGATAGTCATGGGCTCACTCTCAACTGGCGCGGTCCCTTCAGCGAAAGCTGGCGTATTACTCTCCATGTCATCTGCCGTGGCTCTATCAGGATAGATTTACTATATAAAAATACAATTTAGAATCGTCAAGAGTCGTCACACGATCAATATACAGTTATGGCTTGTATAGTTAGACTCGTACTCATGCTAGATTAGTCCTAGAACTGACTAAACCATAGCTCTGATACCACTAAATGTAACACCCCATACCCGTATCCTATGTCAGGATAGAATACGAGGCGTTACCTAACTTAAACTTGTGCTTACAACTATTTTCGAGTCTCCAAGACTTGGACAAATTTAAAACTTTCTCAAACTTATAAACACATCCTTAATATGGGCCTATTAAGCCCAAAACACACATCGAAAAACTTTCGGGACCAACTCGAGTCCTTTAGGCAACTTTAGAAAAAAAGACACTTGACATAGGGGCACACGCCCGTGTGGAAGGGGTAACACACCCGTGTGACCTTTTCGACATGGTCGTGTTGTTGGCCCGTATGGCTTACACGGCCTAAGCAAAACAGGGACATGCCCATGTCCTTCACCCATGTGGAATTAATTCTAAGTTCACACCTACAGGGGTTTTCACACGGCCTGGCACACGCCCGTTGAAAACACAAAAATTTATATATTTTTTCATACCCATTTTTACTTAAATTCGTACAAAACCGGTGAAATTCTTATCGAAAAATAATTAAATTGTGTTAAAAATATGAAAATGGTCAATTTTAGTTAATTTTATACTTAATTTTGATTAATTTTGACTATTTTTTATAGATTCGCGCAAAGGGCAAAAATTGGCTCAGCTGACACTGTTGAAAGCACAAAACCGAGAAGCAATTTAAAGTATCGATGTACAATAACTTCCAGCCTAAGACGGTCCAGAAATGTGTATTAATTCATAATTTAATTAATTTTAATTTATTCCCCATTTAATTTGGGTTAAATAAATTGTTTTTAATTAATTATGGAGAAAGTGTCCAGTTGAACCGCACCGGTTGAACCATATTGAGTGAATCGAACTGGCAAATAATTGGGCAGCCCAGAACCATCCATATGCTGACCCAAATCAGCATTTTAGCTGATTAAATATACTTTTAAAAAGGCCCTTAAAAGACTTTCAAATTGCATTCAAACCCCACATTTAATTGTTGCTTTATAGATTTGCCCCAGGCTATTTTTAGCAAAGTTGGAAATCTCAACTTTTGCCAAGTAGATGGCCGGCCATAGGGGGGCTCTTTGGCAGCTGGAGTTTTCTATTTTTATCAGTAACAATTAGCTATAAAAGCTACCCCTTGCTGATCATTCAAACCATCCCTCAATCCCAAAACGTTCTCTCATTCTCTCTTCTCCTCTCTCACTATTTTCTCCATTTTTTCCATCCCATTTCCCTTTTTGTTCAAGTGTCAATTTCTTCTCTTAGGAAAGAGGCTCTCATCAGCCATTTTGGAGCAGCAATTAGGTGTTCGTAAGCCACCTTGATAGCCGAGGGCAATGAAGAACGAATAACGGGGCAATTAGTCAAGCCACGGAGAAACACCAGACTTGCTTCTTGTTCCCTATCTCTTTAATTTTTGTTGTTTTTTTGACGAACATGTTTATGAATATTTATGCTATTTAAATGGCTATTTTAATCAATTTACCTTAAATTAAGTTTGTGTTGGGTTGATTATATTCTGTCTGCTTGAATTGTTAAAATGATGTTTATGCTATTATAGACCTTGGTAAATTGCTTGGTTAAGTAAAATCATGCCTAAGTTATTCTTGCAATATAATTGTTAAATAACTAATGAATTAATTATTAAATCGTATTGAAATTGTAATTAATAGACACAATGCTCAATCAATGCATGTTTATTCTTCTAAGGTAGCTGAAGTTTAAATTAGCATTGTATTCGGTGATACATATGCCTTACATAACTTGCAAGATTTTTGTGATTAAACTGTTTCAAGGTAGAAATACCCTGTTACCTCACTTAATCTTTTATATGCTTGTGAAGATTGATTAACCACTTGGATTGACATTGAAAAATGTTCAAGAGATTGATTAATTTAATAAGTATGTATGAGCAGTAGTTAGCAAATTACCGAGTTTTTGTGAATTTATTCGTAGCAATATAAACATAAGTTTGATAATTCTAAGTTAAAGAAATGTAATTAATCCAACACAAGTATGTTGTCTTGATTAACTCTTATGTGAAATCGTGCATTAGAACTCCTTTGTTTATTTTAATTATTTACTTAGTTTTTAAATAGTCTTTGATCATCTTTTAAAACCAAATTATTTTTACCTCACCAAAGTGTTTTACAATTAATTTCATAAATAATTCTTTTTACGGTCCCTGTGGGTACGATAACTCGGCATTTACTTGTCACTTTATTACTTGTTGCGATTGTGTATACTTGCACATTAGTTTTACATTTTGGTTTACTATTCTATTTAATTTTTAACTCACTTAATTTTTTTGTGATTATTTCAGATGTTTATGAGTATTGACCAGATTACTGACTTACTCCCTGTAGACCCTTAGATAGAACGAGCCTTTCGATAGCAAAGAAGACAAGCGAATTAGAGAAGGACTGAAGGAATGAATTTCAAGAGTATGAATCAAGGAAATGGAGCAACCCTTGCTCAAAATCCTATCCTTATTGCTAGTGATAGGGATAGAGCCTTAAGACAATATGTTGTGCCAGTGTTTAATGGTCTTAACCCGGGTATTAGGAGAGTCGAAATCAAGGCACAACAATTCGAGCTAAAGCCACTCATGTTCCAGATGCTTCAGACAGTGGGCCAATTCAGTGGAATGCCTACCGAAGATCCTCATCTTTATTTAAGACTGTTTATGGAGGTGAGCGACTCTTTCAAATTAGCCAGAGTACCCGAAGATGCATTACGATTGAAGTTGCTCCACACTCACTAAGGGACAGAGCTCGAGCCTGGTTGAACCCATTGCCACCAAACTCAATTTCCACATGGAAAGAGTTAGCAGAAAGATTTCTTATAAAGTATTTCCCGCCTAGCAAGAATGCTAAGTTGAGGAACGAGATCACTGCCTTCCAACAAATGGATGATGAATCCTTGTATGAGGCATGGGAAAGGTACAAAGAGTTATTATAAAAGTGCCCTCATCATGGAATCCCACATTGCTTCCAACTTGAGACATTTTATAATGGTCTCAACGCTCACATAAGGATGGTAGTAGACGCTTCTACTAATAGTGCTCTCCTTTCTAAGTCTTATAATAAGGCTTACGAAATCATCGAGAGGATCGCCAGTAACAATTCTCAATGGCCACCCAATTGAGCCATGTCAGGAAGACGAGTCGCTAGAATACATGAAGAGGACATTCTCACTTCACTCGCATCTCAGGTATTCTTCAATATCCTTAATGCTTAAAAATCTTACCACTAATGGGTCTAACAGTTTTGCAGCCCACCACCTCACTAATTTGAGAGTATAGCCTATGTTTATTGTAGGGAAGGACATTTGTTCGGGTAACCAAAACCAAAATCAAGGAAGGCAAGGACTACAATCCAACTTCTATAACCCATCGTGGCGAAACCACCTGAATTTTTCCTAGAGTAACCAATGGGCTGGAACCAGTAACAACTAGGCCCAACCTAGACTGACTTAGCCACCTAGTTTTTCCCAACAAGTTCAAAAACCAGTTCAAGCTGAACCATCCAATAGCTTGGAGAATCTGCTGAAGGCATACATGGTGAAGAATGATACCTTAATTCAAAGCTAAGCAGCTACATTGAAGAATCTGGAAAACCAAATGGGCTAGCTTGCAACTGAACTTAGGAACTGACCACAAAGTGTTTTACCTAGTGATACGGAGAATCCAAGAAATTCAGGGAAGGAACATAGCAAAGTGTTAACATTGAGGAGTGAAAAGACAGTAGAGCCCAACACTATCGAAGCTGAAAAGGAGCTAGCTGACACTCAAGACTCAGAGGAAGTTCAACCAAGTGTTGAAATCCCAGTTTCACCAGAACCAGAATCTACAAAAACTGACAAAGTAACCTCAAAACCACCCAATTCTGATCAAGTAACAACTGTGTTAGATGCAGAATTGCCACCAAAGACAAGTCAACCAGTACCAGTTCCAGTAATGAACCCTTCACCACCCTACCCTCAAAGACTTCAGATGCAAAAACAGGAAATTCAATTAAAGAAGTTCATTGATGTACTCAAGCAACTTCATATCAACATCCTATTGGTAGAAGCACTTGAACAAATACCTAACTACGTCAAGTTTATGAAAGATATCCTGTCTAAGAAGTGAAGACTTGGAGAATTTGAGATGGTAGCTCTGACGAAGGAATGCAACGCATATCTTCAAGACAAACTACCCCCAAAGTTGAAGGATCCTAGATGTTTTACCAAACCTTGCAACATTGGAGCAACATTTTGTGGTAAGGCACTATGTGACTTAGGTGCAAGTATAAACTTGATGCCTATGTCAATATTTAAAAAGTTGGGCATAGGTGAAGTTAGACCTACTACGGTTACACTTCAACTAGTAGATCGATCCTTAGCACATCCAAAAGGAAAAATTGAGGATGTATTGGTACGCGTAGATAAATTCATCTTTCCTGCTGACTTTGTGATTCTAGATTTTGAAGCAGATAAAGAAGTGCCAATTATCCTAGGAAGATCATTCTTAGCAACCGGAAGGACCCTTATTGATGTGCAGAAGGGCGAGCTTACAATGCGTGTTCAGGATGACCAGGTAACATTTAATGTTTTTAAGTCTATGCGATTTCCTGACACGATTGATGATTGTTCTATAGTATCCGACTTAGAGGATTTAATAGTGGAAAAGGAACTCAAGTTTGTTGAGGATCCACTGGAAAGAATTTTGACATTGGACCCTCCAAATGATGAAGAGGAGGATGAGTACTTAGCTTTGCTAGAGGCTAGTCAAAGGGGATTTAATCCGCAATCCTGTTTTGAATCTTCAGAGTTAGAGAAGAGGGGGTATGCCCAACCAAAAGCGTCAATTGAGGAACCACCTAAATTAGAACTCAAGGTATTACCTTCACATTTAAAATACGTTTATTTAGGTAACGCTTCTACTCTGTCTATGATTGTTTCAACAGAATTGACTATTGAGAAATAAGAGAAACTTATCTTATTCTTGAAACAATTCAAGAAGGCTAACGGATGGACCATAGCCGATATTCGTGGTATTAGTCCATCTGTATGCATGCACAGGATTATCCTGGAAGATGGCGAAAAAGGGACGATTGATGGACAACAAAGACTGAACCCCATCATGAAGGACGTGGTGAAAAAGAAGATTATCAAGTGGTTAGATGTGGGTATCTTTTATCCCATCTCAGACAGTTCATGGGTAAGTTCAGTGCAGTACGTGTCAAAGAAGGGAGGTATCACAGTCGTAGAGAATGAGAATAACGAGTTGATACCAACTAGAACAGTTACGGGATGGAGGATTTGCATCGATTACCGGAAGCTGAATAAGGGGACTAGGAAAGATCACTTTCCTTTGCCGTTCTTGGACCAAATGCTGGATAGACTTGCAAGGTGAAACTATTACTAATTTCTCAATGAATACTCGGGGTATAATCAGATTACAGTAGCATCGGAAGATCAACATAAGACAACGTTCACCTGCCCATACAGTACATTTGCATTTAGGCGCATGCTATTTGGTTTATGTAATGCACCTGCTACATTTCAAAGATGTATGATGTCTATTTTTACTGACATGGTTGAGAAGTACTTGGAAGTTTTTATGGATGACTTTTCAGTATTCGGAGATACTTACGATGATTGCTTAGCCAATCTAGCTAAGGTACTAACACGATGCGAAGAAATGAACCTCGTACTTAACTGGGAGAAGTGCCATTTCATGGTACGAGAAGAAATTGCTCTAGGGCATCGAATAACGAGACATGGGATCGAGGTAGATAAAACAAAGGTAGAGATTATTGAGAAGCTTCCACTGCCAGCATCTGTAAAGGGTATTAGGAGCTTTTTGGGCCACGCCGATTTCTATAAAAGATTTATCAAGGACTTTTCTAAAATTGCTAAACCCTTATGCAAATTAATAGAGAATGACACGACGTTCAAGCTCAATGATGAATGCTTAAGAGCTTTCAAGGATTTGAAGAGTCGATTAGTTACGGCACCCATAATCGTCACACTAGACTGGGATTTGCCATTTAAATTAATGTGTGAAACAAGCGACTTCGTGATAGGAGCTGTCATGGGCCAGTGAAGGAACAAAGTTTTTCATCCCATCTACTATGCAAGCCAGACTCCTCCAAGATCTCAACTAAACTATACGGTAACAGAAAAAGAGTTACTTGCTATTGTATTTGCTTTTGACAAGTTTCGATCTTACCTTGTAGGTACCAAAGTAACTGTCGATACAGACCACTCGACAATTAAGTACTTACTTTCCAAGAAAGATGCTAAGCCGAGACTGATCCGGTGGGTGCTTCTACTTCAAGAGTTTGATCTAGAAATTCAAGATCGAAAGAGAGTAGAAAACCAAGTAGTAGATCACTTGTCTAGATTGGAGCTGCAAGAAGGGAATTCTCCTATTATACCAATTCAAGAAACGTGTCCAGATGAACACATACTGAAGGTAAGTCATGTCCATAATACCCCTTGGTTTGCTGATATCGCTAACTATTTAGCTTGTGGTTTGATGCCAATTGATAAGACGTATCAACAAAGGAGAAAGTTTCTTCACGATGTGAAGTACTATTTCTGGGAAGAGCCATATTTGTTTAAAAAGTGTGCAGATCAGATGATTAGGAGATGTGTGGCAGAAGATGAAGTACAAACGATTTTATACCATTGTCACTCAGCTCCGAGTGGGGGACACTTCAGAGGTACTTGTACGGCAGCCAAAGTATTGCAAGCCGAATTCTTTTGGCCAACACTATTCAAGGATGCATATGCGTACGTAAAGTGTTGTGACCGATGTCAAAGGGTCGAAAATGTCACCAATAGAAATGACATACCTCGAACAAACATCATTGAGGTAGAATTGTTTGATGTAAGGGGTATTGACTTTCTTGGTCCTTTCCCTCCATCTTTTGGTCACAAGTATATATTGGAAACAGTAGACAACGTGTCCAAGTGGGTCGAGGCTGATGCTTATCCGACAAACGATACAAAGGGTCCCGCTTTGTGAACAAGTGGTTAAAATGGTTATTAGACAAGCACGCAGTGAAACACAAGGTTGCAATAGCTTACCATCCGCAGACGAATGGGCAAGCTGAACTGGCAAATAAAGAGATCAAAAGCATACTTGATAAGGTAGTTGGCTCGAACCGATGAGATTGGCCCAAAAGGCTGAATGATGCTTTGTGGGCTTACAGAATAGCATACAACACCTTTAGGGATGTCACCTTACAGGTTGGTCTTTGGAAAAGCATGTCATCTACCCTTGGAGTTAGAGCACAAAGCTTACTGGGCTCTTCAATAGCATAATTTGGACCCTAAGCTCGCGAAAGAGAAACGGATGTTCCAACTTAATGAGTTAGAAGAGTTCTGAATGTTTTCATATGAAAATGTCAAATTACTTAAAGAAAGACTCAAGAAATGGCATTACAAACACATTCGAGTTCGAGAATTTGAAGTAGGTCAGTAAGTCTTGTTGTTCAATTCCAGATTAAGGTTCATCCTAGGTAAGTTAAAATCACGTTGGTCCGGTCCATATACGATTCATCAAGTCTATCCATATGGAGTTATTGAACTCCAAGGTAAGGGAGGTAATTTCAAAGTTAATGCTCAGCGCCTGAAACATTATTGGGGAGATAAAATTAAACGGGATAAAATCTTGTTCATTTTATCGGATACTTAATTTCTCATTTTTATTTTTGAATAAATGATTTAGGGTTTATTTTCGGGTTAGTATGATTAAATAATTTCTGTCTAGGAGATTGGAACTTAAGTGGGACCGCTTGTGACCCCTCCAATCTTTCCAGGGAATTGATTTTAACATAATTTTCCGAGAAATTATTCCCTAAATGGCAAAATAAATTTTTAGTTTTTCAAATAAAAGGGTCAATTTTGACCCAAGTTTTGTTTGCCAACTTTTGTTTCATAATTATTTTACTTAGGAGCTTTTAATTTTTATGAAAAATGTGGTCAGACCGAATTTTCTCTTAAAATTAATTTTATTCTAATAATTAATTTTTCAATTTATTGAATCATTAATAATTTTTATTAATTAAGTTTTTGAGAAAATAATTTGTCCCATCTTTTACCACTTGCAAAGATATGGTTCTATTTCATCCGATTCAGCCTTATGCCTAGTTCACATGGAACTACAATTTTATTAGAGCGAATGGTCTTATTATACTCTATTTTAACTGGTAAGACCATTGATGTGGGAAATATCATCTTGAGGGAAATACGGAATTGTGCCGTTAAACGCTCTGGCCCTGCTCACTTCCCCTTTACAATAACAATTCTATGCTTGAAAGCTAAAATTCTTACAAATGTAAGGAAGACAGGGTATAGCCAAGGCACAATCACAGATTGGGACCTCTACCGAGTCGCTGGAGACTCAGTTCTACAGCAACGAGTTGAAGGAAGTGAGGAACCTGAGGACCCTGATGAAGAAGAAGATCCCACGATGCAATCATTTGAAGTCCCTGATAAGGTAGAATCGTGAGAGC
Source organism: Gossypium anomalum (assembly GCA_025698475.1). NCBI lineage: Eukaryota > Viridiplantae > Streptophyta > Magnoliopsida > Malvales > Malvaceae > Gossypium > Gossypium anomalum. The sequence goes on from CM046963.1 coordinate 52,812,321, forward strand.
GGAAAAGCTGAACACGATCTTTGAAACTTCAATATTTAGAGCTCAATCGCCTAGCCCAGACCTTCGAGATGAGCTATCAAAATTGATGGACATAATGCAGCATATGCAATGGCAGCAGCAAGCTTACTGGAGATACTCAAAAATAAGGAATGACTCGATGAGAAGTGCTCTTAAGAAAATTTATAATGACCCATTTATTTTTGTGCCTAATTTCCAGATTTTATATTTGAACCATGGAGTCCATTATCAAAGAAGGAGCAAAGCGATTCATGCAAAGGCAATAGTGATGGAGCAAAAGATGAGTCAAATTCGGAAGGGTCTGCAAATAAATAAAACGGGAGATCTTGACTTTATTTTTGTTCTTAGATTATTTCTAGGATTAAGTTTAATTAGGAATTTTTATTTTTGCATAATAAAAAAAGAGATGGAAATTATGAGTAAATATGAACAAGTCACAAAATATAAAGTGTAACAATAGATATATACATGTCTAGGATTGGATTCAGAGAGAGCCTGGTACTTAAGCAGTCAAATTGACTCACCTCCTCTTTTTTGGAATCCTACCTGGTGTATAGTATTTATTCACTTTAAACAATGAGGAAATTTTTCATTTTAAGTTGGGGGGATCGAAATTTCCACTCAGAATAATTTTTTTCTTTTAATTATGATTAGGATATATTTTGTTCAAAAATTTGAATTTTGTTAAGTATGCTAAACTTGAGTAAGGATAAAGTTCTATTATTTCAATAAATTATTATGTTAGCTTAATAATGACATGAATATATTTTTAATAAAGCATGCAAATTCGTACCATAAAATTTTTAGTTCTTTAGGAAAGTTAGGTATGCATGAAAGTTTAAGTCTTTAGAATTGACTTAGTAGTTTCTTGAGGTCAAATCCTAGGGAGCATGGAACGTTGGAAATGATATAGGCAACTATTGTTTGGACTGTTTGAGCCTTTCAAGCCCACCATGGTAAATTTTATCCTTTGAAGCCCAACTTTGAGACTATATGGCCTAATTTTATTACGACCCTTGCAATATTTAGCTATTACTTTTCGCTTAATGATCTTAAAATTGTCCCAAACACTAGACTCAGTACTATTCAAAATGTTCTTCAAAAATAAGTTTGGGGGAGCTGAAAAGAAGTATCAATTGCTCGAGAATTGCAGTATACAAAGTAAGTGCTCATTTTAGCTTTAAAAAAAAAAAAGCACATGCATTTGAAAGAGATGTACAAAAGAGCATATGAAAGTCAAGTTGGTGTATCGAAGGTAAAAATTTTGAAGGTTTGATTGACGCTGAGTCTAGGGCTTTAAGCCAAAATTTATCCATCTTTCACCTACCCCTAGCCTAGCCACGTTACAACCTTGATAAAGACCTATTGATTCAAAGTCCTAATGCTACCTACATTAGTGGAGAGAAATTGCTACGATCAACATATGAAGACATAAGTTAAGCTTAATGATTGCAGCTTAGTCTTGAATAAAGGAATAAAAATCAAATTGGTAAGGGTTAACATGTCCTTGTTACAAAAGCATTTAGTCTAAAATTTACTATTATAATAAGTTGTTGAATCTAATTTGAACGTTATACTTAAGTAGCATAACTATCATATTTCTTGTTTTTGAGCATGAGTATATCAAATTCATAATTTTAGGGAGAATGTTGCTCTGAAGGAGTTTTTCAAAAGTGTTTCCGATAAATTCTTTTTAAATTTTGTGCATTGCTCGTGACGAGCAATGAATTAAGTTGGGGGGTGTGGAAACACAAAAATTTATATACTTTTTCATACCCATTTTTACTTAAATTCGTGCAAAATCGGTTAAATTCTTGTCGAAAAATAATTAAATTGTGTTAAAAATAAGAACATGCTGAATTTTAGTTAATTTTATACTTAATTTTGATTAATTTTGACTATTTTCGACAAATTCGCGCAAAGGGCGAAAAGTGGCTCGGCTGACACTGTAGAAAGCACAAAATCGAGAAGCAATTTGAAGTATCGAGGCACATTAATTTCCAGCCTAAGACGGTCCAGAAATGTGTATTAATTAATAATTTAATTAGTTTCAATTTATTTCCCATTTAATTTGGGTTAAATAAATTATTTTTAATTAATTATGGAGAAAGGATCTAGTTGAACCGCACCGGTCGAACCATATTGAGTGAACTGAACCAACCACTAATTGGGCAGCCCAGAACCGTCCATATGCTGACCCAAATCAGCATTTCAGCTGATTAAATATGCTTGCAAAAAGGCCCTTGAAAGACTTCCAAACTGCATTCAAACCCCACATTTAATTGTGGCTTTGTAGATTTGCCCTAGGCTATTTTTAGCAAAGTTGAAAATCTCAACTTTTGCCTAGTAGATGGCCGGCCATAGGGGGGCTCTTTGGCTGCTGGAAGTTTCTATTTTTAGCAGCCACAATCAGCTATAAATTCTACCCCTTGCTGATCATTCAAACCATCCCTTAATCCCACAACATTCTCTCATTCTCTCTTCTCCTCTCTCACTTTTTTTCTCCATTTTTTCCATCCCATTTCCCTTTTTGTTAAATGCCAATTTATTCTCTTGGGAAAGAGGATCTCATCAGCCATTTTGGAGTATAAATTAGGTGTTCACAAGCCACCTTGATAACCGAGGGCCACGAAGAACGAAGAACGGAGCAACTAGTCAAGCCACAGAGAAACACTGGATTTGCTTCTTGTTCCCTATCTCTTTAATTTTTCTTGTTGTTTGACGAACATGTTTATGAATATTTATGCTATTGAAATGGTTATTTTAATCAATTTACCTTAAATTAAGTTTGTGTTGGGTTGATTATATTCTGTCTGCTTGAATTGTTAAAATGATGGTTATGTTGTTATAGACCTCGGTAAATTGGTTGGTTATGTAAAACCATGCCTAAGTTATTCTTGCAATATAATTGTTAAATAACTAATGAATTAATTATTAAATCGTATTGAAATTATAACTAATAGACACAATGTTTAATCAGTGCATGTTTATTCTTCTAAGGTAGCTGAAGTTTAAATTAGCATTGTATTCGGCGATACATATGCCCTGCATAACTTGCAAGATTTTTGTGATTAAACTGTTTCAAGGTAAAAATACCCTGTTACCTCACTTAATCTTTTATATGCTTGTAAAGATTGATTAATCGCTTGGATTGACATTGAAAAATGTTCAAGAGAATGATTAATTTAATATGTATGAGCAGTAGTTAGCAAATTACCGAGTTGCCGTGAATTTATTCGTAGCAATATAAACATAAGTTTGATAATTCTAAGTTAAAAAATGTAATTAATCTAACACAAGTATGTTATCTTGATTAAATCTTATTTGAAATCGTGTATTAGAACTCCTTTGTTTTATTTTAATTATTTACTTAGTTTTTAAATAGTTTTTGACCACCTTTTAAAACCAAATTATTTTTACCTCACCAAAGTGTTTTACAATTAATTTCATAAATAATTCTTTTTACAGTCCCTGTGGGTATGATAACATGACATTTACTTGTCACTTTGTTACTTGTTGCGATTGTGTACACTTGCACATTTTTTCTTCGTTCCCCCGTATCCCTGGCCTGTGTCCTTCACACGGCCATGACACGCTCGTGTGCAAAACCCTGGACATTTTGTTTCTAACGTCAGCAATTCTTGAGGGACACACGGCCAAGACACACGCCCAGGTGCTTGCCTGTGCCCTTCACATGGCTGAGACACATGGCCGTGTCTCTACCCGTGTGTTTACTACCATGCATACTGACTTGTAAGTTTTATGTGCAGGGGACATACGGCCTAGACAAATGCTTGTGTGCCTACCCGTGTGGAAACAATAAGACTATTTACCAAGCCTCTTTGCCACCCTTACTTACATAACTTGCATAGAATCACTCTATACCAAAACATGGGAACATCACATAGCCAAAGTAACCACAATGGACAACATTTCATTTGTGCAATTTACTCATCCATGAAAATAACATCTTTTATTCATAAATTAAAATGAGTATTGACCATTATCCATGGCCTTATAAAAAATAAAGGGATTTATCCTAAGCCAACACATTTGGCTAATTCTCAATGACACAAAATATTAAAGTCTAAGCCCTATACATGTCATACTCAAAAACAAGGAATCTAACTATACCGAGTGCTTCGACTGATAGTGTGGTCGTTGCCCCTGATGTTCGATGATCCTCGAGCTAGTTAGACGGCACTATAAGAAAAAGGAAAGGAGAGAGAGTAAGCATAAAGCTTAGTAAGTTGCACACAAATAAATATACAACAACAATTTTACCATTCATCAACATGCTCATAACACAAAAGTGGGCATAAGCATAACTTACTCATCACTATCCATATCAATCTCATAGCATATATCGAGCTCATATCTCATACATTTCAAATAGGTACCTGTACCACTCACAACACGATTATACTTTCCTTAATAACTTAAAGTCATAACACTCACCGTTGAACCATTCGGAACACTACTGGATATTCATTAAGCCTCAAACATGGGCAAGGTGTTGATGCCATATCCCAGACACGGTCTTACATTGGCTCATATCTCCAGTTGATGCCATGTCCTAGACATGGTCTTACAGTGACTATCATCTCGTAGTCGATGCTTGTCCCAGACATGTCTTACACTGGCTTGCATCTTGAGGCCGATACATGTCCCAAATATGTCTTATAGTAGCACTCGTCTCGATGCCGATGCCATGTCCCAGACATGGTCTTACACTGCCTCTCATAATATGGCCTATGCATGTCCCAAACATGTCTTACACTAGCCTACAATAACCCATATTTCATGGCATGAATATCTGATTTATTTTCTAGGTTTGAACGGGAACTCTACTATCCCTATTATCATCCTACTTTCTCAATTCCACAATCAAGCAATTCATGCTATATTAATTCAAATACAATTCAACATATATATTAGCAAAGTATTTGTATTATTTACATACAACTTACCTCGGATTACAAAATATGGTGACTAGTCGATTTAGTCGATTTGCTTGACTTTTCCTCAGTCTACGTTTGAATTCGGTATTTCTTGATCTATAATAGCAAAATGTACTTATTTAGTCACTAAATAAAATTAGGCATTTGAAAATTCACATCTTTGGTAAAATGACCATTTTTCCCTTAGACTTTGACAAAATGACCATTTTACCCCTAGGCTTAAAAATTGATTTTTATCAAATTTTTTTGTATCATAAGCTTAGCCGAACCCTTTTTACTCTTATAGTAACTCCAAATTCCCACTATTTCACACATTTATCATCTATTTTGCAACTTATGCCAAATGCTCCTTTTAAGTGTTTTCATGTTAACACCTTTCACAAAAGTTGTTTATAAGACACCCAAGACTCATTTTCTTCCATAAAATTTTAGAAAAATACATATATGATTTCATGGAAAAACCCTAAACTCTCAACTATTTTACAAAATAGTCCCCTTAATAGAAAGCTTATGCTTCAAGGGGTCCAAAAATGTAAAAATCATCAACAAAAAGTATGTAAATCACTTACTTGCAAGAGGAATGAGTTGCTGAAATTTTTGAAGCTCAAAACCCCTAACAATGGCTGAATAGTCGGTGGTAATGAAGAAAGAATGAAAGAAAAAAGATGATAGCTAGGCTTAGGGCATTATTATATTACACATTATGTCATCAAATTACCTAATGTTGACTTTTCAATATTTTTATCTCCCATGGCCGGCCAGCTAAGATTTAAGGGGATTTTTGTCCTTTAAAGGCACCAAATTAAGGTTTATAACAATTTAACACCCTTAGCTATTAATTTAAGACTTTTTCACTTTATGAGATTTAGTCATTTTTCGCAATTGGGCTCACAAACGTCAAAATTAACTCACCAAATTTTTCATACACTACTATAAAGGTGCTATGACTTTAAAATAATAAAATAATTTTTCCCGACTTCAAATTTATGGTCTCGAAACCATTGTTTCGATGAGGCCCAAGATTGGGCTGTTACAATTCTCCCCCCATTAGGGATTTTCGTCCTCGAAAATCTTACTGGTCAATAAGTTCGGGTATTGATCTCTCATAGTCTCCTCAGGTGCTCATGTGGCTTCCTCGACTCCATGTTTATGCCACAAATCTTTCACGAGTGCTATACTCTTATTCCTCAACTATTTGACTTCTCGAGCCAAAATATTGACCGGCTCTTCGCCATAAGTTTTTTTCGGACGAATCTCAACTTTTGTTAGCTCAATCACATGCGAAGGGCCTGATCTATATCGGCGCAAGATGGACACATGAAACACGTCATGGATCTTTGTCAATTCTGGTGGCAAAGCCAATTAGGTCCTACTCTTTTGGTAACCTCATAAGGTCCTATGAAATGAGGACTTAACTTGTCTCTTCTACCAAATCTAAGAACTTTTCTCCATGGGGACACTTTCAAAAACACTCGATCACCAACTTGAAATTCGATCTCTTTCCGTTTCAAGTCCGCATAGGATTTCTGCCGATCTGAGGCAGTCTTCAAACAGTCACATGGGGACACTTTCAAAAACACTCGATCACCAACTTGAAATTCGATCTCTTTCCGTTTCAAGTCCGCATAGGATTTCTGCCGATCTGAGGCAGTCTTCAAACAGTCACAAATCACTTTAACTTTCTCTTCGGTCTCTTTGAATAAATTGACCCCTTGAATCTAACTTTCTCTTAGCTCAATCTAATATAAGGGCGTTTGACACTTTCACCCATATAAAGCCTCATAAGACGCCATCTTCAAACTTGACTGATAGCTATTGTTGTAGGCGAATTTGACCAATGGTAAGTACCTTTCCCAACTACCTTGAAATTTGAGAACACAACACCACAACATGTCTTTTAAAATCTGAAATCACTCTTTCTGACTGATTGTCGGTTTGTGGCTGAAATGCCGTGCTAAAACTCAACTTTGTTCCCAATGCCTCTTGTAACTTTCCCTAAAACCTTGAGGTCAATCTTGGGTCTCTATCTAAAATAATAGACAAAGGAGCTTCATGAAGCCTCACAATCTCAAAAACGTACAAGTCGGCCAGTTTCTCGAGGGAGTAGTCAGTATGCGCTGGTATAAAATGTACCGACTTTGTTAGCCTATCCAAAACAACCCAAACGGCATCCTTTTTCTCTGGCATTAATGGCAAACCCGTCACGAAATCCATAGTAATCTGATCCTACTTCCACTTGGGGATCGTAATAGGCTGAAGTAAACCTGAAGGTACTTAATGTTCAGCCTTCACTTGCTTATACACTAGGCACTTGGAAACGAACTCTGAAATGTCTCTTTTTATCCCCGACCACCAGTACATTTCTTTAGATCGTTGTACATTTTCATACTACCCGGGTGGATGGACAAACATCCACTATGTGCCTCTTGTAGAATCTTCTGAATAAGCTCATTGTCCTTGGGCACACAAATTCTATCTTTGAACACTATACATCCAGTGGCATCAATACAAAATTTTGATTCATTTTCAGTCTCGCACTGAACCATCTTAGCTTGTAACTCCTTATCACCTTTCTGAGCTTCACAGATCTCTTGTAGAAATTTTAGTCTAGCTCTCAACTCTGCTAGAACCAAACCATCGTTAGTCACAGTCAACTGAGTATTCATGGCCCTCAAGGCGAACAATAACTTTCTGCTCAAACCGTTGGTGACTACATTTGCCTTTCCTGGGTGATAGTCAATTATCAGCTCATAATCCTTTATTAGCTCTAACCATCGTCGTTGCCTTAGGTTCAACTCCTTTTGAGTCATCAAGTACTTAAGTCTCTTGTGATCGGTGAACACCCGACACTTCTCTTCATACAGATGATGTCTCCAAAATTTCAGCGCGAACACAACGGCGACCAACTTTAAATCGTGCGCTGGGTAGTTTTTCTCATGTGGCTTTAGTTGTTTTGAAGCGTAAGCTATGACCTTACCTTATTGCATAAGTACGCACCCCAAACCATTCAAGGAGGCGTCACTATATATCACAAATTCCTTGCCTGACTCCAGTTGCACTAAAACTGGGGCTTCAATCAATAAAGTCTTTAATTTCTCAAAACTCTATCGGCACTTTTCTGTCCATTCGAACTTGACAACTTTTTGCAGTAGCCTTGTCATCAGTGTAGCTATCCTAGAGAATCCATTTACAAATCATCTATAATATCTGGCCAAAACCAAAAAGCTTCGAACCTCAATCACAGTCCTCGGTGGTTTCCACTCAATAATAGCCAAAATCTTACTTGGGTCAACTTTAATCCCATCACCCGACACAATGTGTCTTAGAAATCTGACCTCTTTAAGCCAAAATTCACTCTTACTGAACTTGGCGTAAAGCTGCTTATCTCTCAAAGTTTGTAGAACCATTCTCAAATGCTCCGCATGCTCACTTTCATCACGCGAGTAAATTAGTATGTCCTCAATAAAGACCACTACAAGCTTATCCAAATACGGTCAGAAAATGCGGTTCATCAGGTCCATAAAAATCGCCAGGGCATTAGTCAACCTAAAGGGCTTGACAAGGAACTTATAATGCCCGTATCTCTTCTGAAATGCAGTCTTCGGTATATCTTTCTCTTTAACCCTTAGCTGATAGTAGCCAGACCTCAAATCAACCTTGGAAAACACGGTGGCTCCCTCCAATTGATCAAACACATCATCGATTCTTGGCAAAGGGGTACTTATTTTTCATAGTCACCTTGTTGAGTTGTCTGTAGTCGATACATAATCTCATTGACCCATCTTTCCTTTTCACAAAAAGTACTGGAGAACCCCATGAGGAAAACCTCGGTCTCGCAAAGCCCTTATCTATTAACTCTTGCAACTGTACTTTCAACTCCTTTAATTTCGTCGGAGCCATCCTATACGGAGCAATTGAGATAGATACAGTACCAAGAACCAACTCGATACCAAATTTAACTTTCCTAGTTGGAGGTAATCCGGGCAATTCTTCCTGAAACACATCTATAAACTCACAAACCACTGGTATCGATTCAATCTTTGACTCAGATACTTGAATATTTAGCACAAAAGCAAGATACGCCTCGTATCCCTTTCTCAAATATTTCTCAGCAGTCAAGGATGATATTGTTACAGACAAATTATCCGATTCATCTAGTCCCACCCAAAGGACATTCCCGTCTTCACATTTCAACTCAATAACTTTTCTCCCATAGTCCACTATAATACTATGAGAAGTCAACCAATCCATCCCAAGGATTACATCAAACTCATTAAACGGAAAAAACATCAAGTTAGCCAGAAAACAATGATCTCTAATTGTTAAAGGATAATTTCTACACACTTGGTCAACAAGCACATGTCTACCTAAAGGGTTGGACATTTTTATCACGAATTCAATTGACTCTACTATCATGTTCATACGGGGTATCAATTCCATACAAATATAAGAGTGGGTAGACCCTAGGTCAATTAAAGCAACAACAGATATATCATAGATAGAGAAGGTACCCGTGATCACGTCGGGTGACTCTGCCTCTTCACGGGCACGAATAGCGTAAGTCCTTGTAGGTGATCTACCCTCGAACCTCACTGCAGCGTCTCTTGGTGTGCCTCTACCTCTAGTCCCACTTCCGAGGTTCTTTTGTGGTCTACCCTTCAAAGGAGTGCTACTTGCCTTCACTTCTTACTTTTTCTCTCTCTTCTATTTTGGGACAGTCTCGGATGAAATGGTCCAGTGACCCACATTTGAAGCATCCATTTTCTTTACCTTGGCACTCACCGAAATGGCGTCTACCACATTGCAAACATTCTGGTCTATTTGGCTAAGTACTGCCGACACTCACGATAGAAGTGGTCTGGGCTCTAGAAGCCGTGTTCTGTTGATTCTTATTTCTATTCGAGAACCCCACTAAAACATTCAATCGGGCTCTTGATCTTTTAGATGAGGACTGATGTGATTTCCCCATCTGTCTCTTCTTTGAATCCCGCGACTCAATAGCCGCTTTCCTCCTTTCTTTTACCAGCTCCTCTACCTTGCATGCTCTCTCAACGAGCACTACAAATTCTCTTATCTCTAAAATACCAACAAATACTCAGATATCTTCATTGAGGCCATCCTCAAACCTTTTACACATGATGGCTTCTGTAGACACGCACTCCCGCGCATACTTGCTGAGCCTCACAAATTCACGTCCATATTCCGTCACTGTCATATGGCCTTGCTTTAACTCTAGAAATTCCTTCCTTTTATTATCTATGAATCTCTGGCTAATATACTTTTTCCGGAACTCTTCCTAGAACAATTCCCAAGTGATACTCTCTCTCGGTACAACGGACATGAGAGTATTCCACCATCGGTAAGCTGAGTCTCAAAGGACTGACACTGCACACTTCACGCGCTCCTCAGGCATGCACGATAGTTCATCAAATACCCTAAAGGTATTTTCCAACCGAAACTCTGCCCTCTCCGGGTCATCGTCTATATTAGCCTGGAATTCCTCGGCCATTTGCTTCCGAATCTTGTCTACTGGAGGTTTCTCTCTCCTAATCATATCCGTGCCTTGCAGAGCTACTGGGGCATACTAAGGAATCAGAGGAGGAGGGGGAGGGTGAGGGGGAGTGCTCGAATTCGCACGAACAAACCCCGTGTACCAAGCATCCATCATTCAGAGATAAGCTTCTCTAGTCCCTCCGCCTTGGTGGCCCATAGTCACGGGCTCACTCTCAACTGGCGCGGTCCCTTCAACGGGAGCCGACGCATTACTCTCCACGTCGTCTGTCGTGGCTCTATCAGGATCCATTTACTATATAAAAATACAATTTAGAATCGTCAGGAGTCGTCACACTATCAATATATAATTATGGCATGTATAGCTAAACTCGTACTCATGCTAGGTTAGTCTTAAAAAATCATAGCTCTGATACCACTAAATGTAACACCCCATACATGTATCCTACGCCGGGATGGAATATGAGGTGTTACCTAACTTAAACTTGTGCTTACAACCATTTTCGAGTCTCCAAGACTTGGACAAATTTAAAATTTTCTCAAAATAATCAACACATCCTTAATATGGGCCTACGAGGCCTAAAACACACATCAGAAAACATTCAGGACCAACTCGGGTCCTTTAGCCAACTTTAGAAAAAAAAAGGACACTTAACACAAGCGCACACGCCCGTGTGGGAGGGGTAACATGCCTGTGTGACCATTTCGACATAGTTGTGCTGTTGGCTCGTGTGGCTCACACGACCTAAGAAAAATAGGGACACGTTCGTGTCCTTCACCCGTGTGGAATTAATTCTAAGTTCACACCTACAGGGGTTTTTAACGGTTTGGCGCACGCCTGTGTCCCTGGCCAGTGTCATTCACACGGCAATGACACGCCCGTGTGCAAAAACCTGGACTTCTATTTCTGATGTCAGCAATTCTTAAGGGCCACATGGCTAAGACACACGCCTGGGTGCTAGGCCGCGCCCTTCACATGGCTGAGACACACGGCTGTGCCTCTACCTGTGTGTTTACTACCATGCATACTGACTTGTAAATTTTACGTGCAAGGGACACACGGCCGGACCACACGCCCATGGGAACCCGTGTGGACAAAATAAGGCTATTTACCAAGCCTCTTTGCCACCCTTACTTACATAACCTGCATAGAATCACTCTATACCAAAACATGGGCACATCATATAGCCAAAGTCACCACAATGGACAACATTTCATTTGTGCAATTTGCTCATCCATGAAAATATTATCTTCTATTCATAAATTAAAATGAGTATTGACCATTGTCCATGGCCTTATACAAAATAAAGGGATTTATCCCAAGCCAACACATTTGGCTAATTCTCAATGACACAAAATATTAAAGTCTAAGCCCTATACATGCCATACTCGAAAACAAGGAATCTAACTATACCGAGTGCTTCGACTGATAGTGTGATCATTGCCCCCGATGTCCGATGATCCTCGAGCTAGTTAGGTGGCACTATAAGAAAAAGGAAAGGAGAGGGAGTAAGCATAAAGCTTAGTAAGTTGAACATAAATAAATATACAACAACAATTTTACCATTCATCAACATGCTCATAACACAAAAGCGGGCATAAGCATAACTTACTCATCACTATCCATATAAATCTCATAGCATATATCGAGCTCATATCTCATACATTTCAATTAGGTACCTGTACCACTCACAACACAGTTATACTTTCCTCATTAACTTAAAGTCATAACACTCACCGTTGAACCATTCAGAACACTACCGGATATTCATTAAGCCTCAAACATGGGTAAGGTGTCGATACCATGTCCCAGACACTATCTTACACTGGCTCATATCTGTAGTCGATGCCATGTCCCAGACATGGTCTTACACTGACTATCATCTTGTAGCCGATACATGTCCTAGACATGTCTTACACTGGCTTACATCTCAAGGCCTATGCATGTCCCAAACATGTCTTACACTAGCACTCGTCTCGATGCCAAAGCCATGTCCCAGACATGGTCTTAAACTGCCTCTCATAATGTGGCCAATGCATGTCCCAGACCCACAATAACCCATATGTCATGGCATGAATATCCAATTTGTTTCCTAGGTTCGAACGGGAACTCTACTATCCCTATTATCATTCTACTTTCTCAATTCCACAATCAAGCAATTCATGCTATATTAATTCAAATACCATTCAACGCATACATTAGCAAAGTAGTTGTATTATTTACATACAACTTACCTCAGATTACAAAATATGACGACTAGTCGATTTAGTCGATTTGCTTGGCTTTTCCTCAGTCTAGGTTCAGATTCAGTATTTCTTGATCTATAATAGCAAAATGTACTTATTTAGTCACTAAATAAAATTAGGCAATCAAAAATTCACATCTTTGGTAAAATGACCATTTTACCCCTAGGCTCGAAAGTCGATTTTTATCGAATTTATTTGTATCTTAAGCCTAGCCGAACCCTTTTTAATCTTATAGCAACTCCAAATTCCCACTATTTCATACATTTATCATCTATTTTGCAACTTATGCCAAATAGTCCTTTTAGGTGTTTTCATGCTAACACCTTTGACAAAAGTTGTTTATAAGACACCTAAGACTCATTTTCTTCCATAAAATTTTAGAAAACTACATATATGCTTTCATGGCAAAACCTTAAACTCTCAACCATTTTACAAAATAGTCTCCTTAATAGAAAGCTTATGCTTCAAGGGGTCCAAAAATGTAAAAATCATCAACAAAAAGTATGTAAATCACTTACTTGCAAGAAGAATGAGTTGCTGAAATTTTTGAAGCTCAAAACCCCTAACGATGGCTGAAAAATCGGTGGTAATGAAGAAAGAATGAAAGAAAAAAGATGATAGCTAGGCTTAGGGCATTATTATATTACACATTATGTCATCAAATTACCTAATGTTGACTTTTCAACATTTTTATGTCCCATGGCCGGCCAGCTAAGATTTAAGGGTCTTTTTGCCCTTCAAAGGCCCCCAAATTAAGGATCATAACAATTTAACACCCTTAGCTATTTATTCAAGACTTTTACACTTTATGCGATTTAGTCCTTTTTCGCAATTGGGCTCACAAACGTCAAAATTAACTCACCAAATTTTTCATACACTGCTATAAACATGCTATGACTCTAAAATAATAAAGTATTTTTTCCTGATTTTGAACTTGTGGTCTCAAAACCACTGTTCCAACTAGGCCCAAGATCAGGCTGTTACATTAAACCTAGATTTATGAAAAAAAATTAAAATTCATAAAAGGTACCCTAGATAACATATTTGAAAATGTCGCAATAAGGTAAGCTCAAATAAAAAAAAAAAGAAAATGTCGCGATAAGGAACTCAATAAATAGATACCTTCAACATCAAAGCATAATGTCTATCCAGTCGCATGAGCCAATAAATCTATGGAACTTAATAAACCAAATTAAAAATAGGTTACAAAAACCATTAGCCTCCTTGATGTTCTTAAAAAGGAATCACCCTTTGCAAAAAAAGAATCACCTTCTAAAACCATTATTGCAAATCCACTCTTTAAAAGGTAATACCAAAATTTTAGAATCTGCTCTTTGTCAAGGCTGGTTTCAAATTCGTCCACATCAAAGACATGACGACTCCCAAGTATATTATGGATTTTGAAAAATACGTGAAACGGGCTGAAAATATATTATTTATTAATTATCATATAACAAAAAAAAAAGAAATTCTAATGTTCTTCAAACAAATTACCTTTTAATTTTTTAAATGTCTATTATTTTAAAACATTGTAAAACAATACCAGGCAAAAATATTTTCAAAAGGTAATATTATAAGTCAAGAATTATGCAAAAAAAATTGAAATTAATAAAAGGTACTCTGCAAAATTTATTTGAAAAAGTCACAATAAAGAACTCAAGCAAACGGATACCCTCAACATCAATGCATAATGTCTATCCAGTAGCATGTGCCAAAGAATCTAAGGAGCTAAATAAATAAAATTAAAAATAGGTTAAGAACACATTAGACTCCATAGTTTTCTTAAAAAAGAATCACCCTTTGCAAACACAGATTCACCTTCAAAAACCATTACTCAAATCCACTCTTTAAAAGGTAACACCAAAATTTCAGAATCTTCTGTTTGCCGAGGCTAGTTTCAAATTCATGCAAATCAAAGATATAATGACTTCAAAATATATCAAGGATTATGAAAAATACGTGAAACAGACTGAAAAATGAACTTATGGGAGTTAACTAACAAGCCTTTTTGTTATTTCCTACATAAAACTGTCACACTTAAAACTTTTTTTAATTTAGTTCTCAAACTTCAAATTCTCAGTTAATAAATTCCCAATAATTGCTAAAAATCCAAAAATAATATCTAACACCAAGAATTATATTTCTTGTACTAAATTCACTTTACAATATTTAATTAACATCAAACCTCATTATATTTTACTGAATTTTTTTTGTGAAATCCGATATCGAAAATTTTTTTAGTGGGCTGCAGTAGATGACAATTCTTTTAAGATTATACTAATATCACAATATTAGAAGAACTGTATAAGAAATTTTCAATTTATATGATACCCTTTATGTAGTTCATAAATTGTTAAATATATATTATTAACTTATTTTAAGAAAATAATATTTGAAGGTAATAGCAACTTTTTTCTAAAAAAAAAAAGTAGTTTTTTAATAAGAAAATATATATGTATAAAATACTTTTTTGCCTTGGCCACATGGAAAATTTTCATATTTTTTTTTATAAACTTAATGATTTGACTGACAATTGAACTAAGAGAGGTACTAACAAGAAACAAAAAATGTATATTAAGTGCCACTTATGACATAAAAAAAATGTTTAGGTACAAAAATGAGAAGAAAAAGGCACAATTTAGGTACCAATTTGTAAGTTAAGCCTAAACTATTTTATTTTTCAATAATTACCGTAAATTGTTAATAGGTTATGATTTTCTTTTTGGTGATAGAAAAGAAAAGATACAACTAGTTAAGCTATATATACTAAAGGGATTGTCTGTAAACACGTGTAACCCTTCTTTCTTAATAAAGGCTGTTTTAACAATTCGATCTGCTTTAGTTGGATATGATTTTTTTTTGGTTTAATTAATGGGATACACTTTGATTATTGAATATGGAATATGGAATAAAATCAATAGTAGGTGTTACTTAAAAAAAAAAAAAAACAATAGGTGTTAATTAGTAGGATATGTTTTGATTTTTGAATGTGGAAAAAAAATTAGTAAATAAAAAAATTCTACTTATTTATTAGAACAGATTTGCATATCTTATTATATATAGAAATATACTCTCTATGATATGCATTCCTTGCATGCTAACATGAAATATTGTAATAAAGAAATGGTGGAAAGAAAATCCTTCTTATAAAAATATAAGCAACAATATTTGATACTTGAAATTAAAGTAGCCCAAACAAAATAACTCAACCATGAAAAGCCTCTCTGTTTCAGCTGTGTTTTTGCTTACTTTGTTCCTTACTTCTAGTAATCACTAATATTTTCTTAGTTAAGCAACTAGCCTTTCATTTCATTTTCTATTTACTTTAATAAAATATCAATAGTCGATGAACTTCATGTAAATAAATCTATCTCTGTAATTTTATCCTCATCTAGAATCATACTTCTCCAAATGTATTTAAGCATTATAGTCTTCTTTTACAGGCTGGTGTGATTATAACCTATATGCTCAATCACTCCGACTAAGTTAACTTTAGCATACTATACAAATTATTATTTGTAGTTATTAGGTACAAAATGAGATTGAAATGTTTTTTCTTCAAAAACTCTCATCAATTGATTTCCTCCTAGATTCATCTCTATTCTGGCCTTTATATCTCTTCATTCTCAAATTTTCATTTAGCAAACACATGTTAAATGATAAAAGATAATAAGTCATTGAATCTTATACTTTATGTTGAAACATAAATCATAAGGAAATTTGTGAAAAATGTGCCCGAGACCGTCGCCGGATTCGAACACGAGGTGTTAACAGACTTAATTCATTACTTAAATCGCTCAAACGATTTATTTTTTTTTTAACATTTCCAGTCAAGCTAGTAATCTGCGTCACAGTCGCTTAAAAATTCATATCTCGAGTTTCGAAACTCTAAATCTAATTTCGTAAATTTTACCTGAAACTAAACTCATATATATATTTACTAATTTTTTTCTATAATTTTTGGTCAAGCCAATTAGTACAGTTTATTAGTTAAATTCTCCCCTGTTTCAGGGTTCGACTGCTCTGACCTCTGTGTATTACGAATCAGATATCTCTCTGTACAGAATTTCAATGTCTATGAAATTTGTTTCTCTTAAAACTAGACTCAATAATAAATCTGTAAATATAATGAATGACTTATAATTATTTTTTTACAATTTATTATGAATTTTTAAAGTCAGAACAGGGGATCTAGAATCACTCTGGCCCTATTTCACAAAAATTCAAATATCTCATAAAATATAATTCATACACCCGTTTTGTTCAATCCATATGAAAATAGACTTAATCTTCAATTTCATGACTTACTCATCATTTAATTCTATTTCTACTATTTTTAGTGATTTTTCAAATTTACATCACTTCTTTGCTGTGATTACATTTTATGTCAAATTTCACTTTACTAAGGATTTTCATGGACTAAATATCATTTTAAACATACATAACATCAAATATGACTTAGATTGGTCATTCCTTTTCTTGCCAAACCATAGCCATATCATAAGATCATTTACACAAAGTGAGTATTTTGCCATACATGCCACCTTCAAAACACACAAGCCATTTTACCAATTTAGGCCTTCGGATAGTGTGAATGAGTCTTTGACCTATCCCGATTCTCAAGCCGGCTTGTCAAAACTACAATGAAAGAAAATGAGGGAGTAAGCACAAATGCTTAGTAAGTTCACATGCAAATAGCAAGTAACATAATCACACAATCCCACAAAAACATTATTTGCATAAACAACACCAAGACATTCATGTTTCATTTGTATTTAATATCTTTCTACGATTTCATCATACCAAGTTCTCAACCCAAGGGTTTAAGCATATACCTATCAAATGTTCTCATTTACCACACTTACCAACATGTCACCTTCATTTTAGGCCTTCTTTTTATTCACTTAAGATTCACCCGTTGAACACATCGGAATATAATTTGAATACACGGATTTCATGAACATAAGAGCCATACCCGCAGCTAGACAAACTCAATAGCCTGCAGAACTTATGTAGCCAAGCTACCATGTAACCCGCCCATAAGTGAACTCGGACTCAACTCAACGAGCTCGGGCGTTCGCATCCATAAGTGAACTCGGACTCAACTCAACGAGTTCGGATGCCTAGTTACATCTCACGAACTCGGACTCAAATCAACGAGTTCGGAACTCAACCATCCTAGTGACATGTCACTTGTATTCTAATCTATTCCCAAGGTTCAAACGGGCTTTTTCCTCAATCACACATCTTTGCCGTCTTCCACGGAATATCGAAACCGATACTCGGTAGCAATTCATATTTAACAAGTATTAAACATAATTTGCATATTACTCAACAATAACCACAAAGCATAATATTTCATAATAATAATCATCATATCATATAAATATCATTAAGTTAATTAAAATCAAAATTATGTTACTACATTTACACATGAACTTACCTCGGTACAAAATTATTAGCAATCGAGCCTATTCTTCGTAAACTTTGTTTTTCCCTCGATCGCGACTTGAATCTCGTTTCTGTTGATCTATAATGCCAAATTAATCTTATTTAATACATACATTCATCAAAACAGCATTTAATACAAACTTTGGCAAAATTATAATTTTGCCCCTAAACTTTTGCATAATTTCACTTTTGCCCCTAGGCTCGGGAATTAAAATTCATCCCTTATTCTTATGTTTTATGACATGCTGATCATTTTTCCCTTCTATGGTAACATCAAATTCACACTCTAACATGTACTTATGACTATTAGGTATTTTTACCGATTAAGCCCTTTTACTTGTTTTCGCTTAAAACCGAGTAGTACAAGTTGTCTAACATAATTTAAAACCTCATTTTCTATCATAAAACACCAAAATACACAAATTTCACCTTTGGGTTTTTTTCCAAATATGAACCCTAGGTTGAATTATTGCTAGCATAAGCTTAATCGAGCTACCGGGATTCCAAAAATGTAAAGAACATTAAAAACAGGGCTTGAAATCACTTACTATAGAGCTTGGAAGGTTGAAACAAACCCTAGCTATGGAGAACCCTTAAAATTTCAGCCTAATGAAGAAGATGGACAAAAATTGGCTTTTAATTTTGTTTTTAATTCATTTTAATAACTAAATGACCAAAATGCCCTTACTACTAAACTTTCCAAAAATTCCATCCATGTCCAATTTTTGTCCATAGACTTAGAAATTGGTCAAATTTATATTCAAGACTTCCTCATTAATATTCCAAAACAATTTCATACTAAAAACTCCTAGAATGCAAGTTTTACAAATTATTCGATTTAGTCCCTAATTTCAATCTAAGCACTTTAGGTATAGGATTTCATCACGAAATTTTCACACAATCATGCAATCATATCATAAACATCAAAATAATTATAAAATAATTAGCTCTATCTCGGATTTGTGGTCACGAAACCACTATTCCGATTAGGCCCTAATTCGGGATATTACAACTCTCCCCCCTTTAAGGATTTTCGTCCTCGAAAATCTTACCGGTAAACAGGCGTGGGTATTGGTTTCTCATAGTTTCTTCAGGTTCCCATGCAGTCTCTTCTACCCTATGCTTTTGCCACAATACTTTCACGAGAGCGACACTTTTATTTCTTAGTTGTTTGACTTGTCGAGCTAAAATCTTAATCGGTTCTTCTTCGTAAGTCATATCTGGTCGTAGTTCAATTTCTGTCGGTGAAATTATATGTGAAGGATTTGAACGATATCGACGTAACATAGATACGTGGAACACATCATGAATCTTCTCTAATTCAGGTGGTAATGCTAGCCGATATGCTACTGATCCAACTTTTTCAATTATTTCATACGGTCCAATAAAACGTGGACTTAACTTGCCCTTCCGTCCAAATCTAAGGACTTTCTTCCATGGAGACACTTTCAAAAATACCTTATCACCAACTTGAAACTCGATTTCCCTTCGTTTCAAATCCGCATAAGATTTCTGTCTATTTGAAGCAGCTTTCAAACAATCTCGAATCACTTTCACCTTTTCTTCGGTTTCTTTTATTAGATCAACTCCATAAATCTGATTTTCCATGAGTTCAGTCCAATACAATGTCGTCCGACATTTACGACCATACAATGCTTCATAAGGTGCCATCTTCAAACTCGTCTGATAACTATTATTATAAGAAAATTCTACCAACGGTAAGTACCTTTCCCAACTACCTTGAAATTCCAATACGCAACATCTGAGCATGTCTTCAAGAATCTGAATTACTCTCTCTGATTGTCCATCAGTTTGTGGATGAAAAAGCGATCTGCATGAAATTTAACTTTGTACCTAATGCCTCTTGCAACTTTTGCCAAAACCGTGAAGTAAATCTCGGATCTCTATCCGAAATGATTGACAAAGGTATTCCATGAAGTCTAACAATCTCACGGATATACAATTCAGCCAACTTATTAAGAGAATAATCCGTACGTACCGAAATAAAATGAGCCAATTTAGTCGATCATCAACTATTACCCGGATGGCATTTTTCTTCCCGGAGTTAACGGCAACCCTGATATAAAATCCATAGTAATTCGATCCCATTTCCATTCAGGAACCATGATACGCTAGAGTAATCCCGAAGGTACTTGGTGTTCAGCTTTCACTTGTTGACAAACTAAGCACTTTGATACAAACTCGAAAATATCTCTTTTCATTCCACCCCACCAGTACATTTTCTTCAAGTCATTATACATTTTCATACTGCCAGGATGAACCACCAAACAACCATTATGTGCTTCATGCAAAATCTTTTGAATCAACTCATCATTTTTCGGTACACAAATCTGATTTTTAAACATCAAGCAACCATCAGAACTGACTCTGAAATCTGATCCCGTATCATCTTCACACTGCTTTCTCTTGGCTTGCAAATCTTGATCATTTTTTTGAGCTTCAGAAATCTCTTGTAAAAAAATCGGTCTTCTTCTTAACTCTGCTAGAATCAATCTATCATTTAATATCTTTAACCGAGTGTTCATAGCTCTCAAAGCAAAGAGCAATTTTCTGCTTAAAGCATCGGCAACCACATTCACTTTTCCCGGATGGTAATCAATAACAAGCTCGTAATCTTTCAATAACTCCAACCATCTTCGCTGTCTCAAATTCAAGTCTTTTTGTGACATTAAGTATTTAAGACTTTTGTGGTCGGTATATACTCGGCATTTTTCACCATACAAATAATGTCGCCAAATTTTCAAAGCAAACACTATAGCAGCCAATTCCAAATCATGAGTCGGATAATTTCTTTCGTGAGATTTTAACTGCCTTAAAGCATAAGCCACCACTTTTCCTTCTTGCATAAGTACACATCCTAAGCCATTTCGAGAAGCATCACTATACACCACAAATTCTTTACCTGATTCGGGTTGTACCAACACTGTGCTTCAGTTAATAACTTTTTCAATTCTTCAAAACTTTGTTGACATTCTTCCGTCCATTCAAATTTAACATTCTTTTGGAGTAGTCTAGTCATAGGAGCAGCAATTATAGAAAATCCATTTACAAACCGCCGATAATATCCAGCTAGCCCCAAGAAACTTCTAACCTCGGTTACATTTTTCGGTGGTTTCCAATCAACAATGGCTGAAATCTTACTAGGATCAACCCGTATACCATCACCTGAAACAATATGACCCAAAAATCCAACTTCTCGGAGCCAAAATTCACTTTTACTAAACTTAGCATACACCTGCTTATCTCTCAAAGTTTGCAAAACTATCCTCAAATGCTTAGCATGCTCTGTCTCATCTTTTGAATAAATTAAAATATCATCTATAAACACCACAACAAATTTGTCCAAGTATGGCCGAAATATGCGATTCATTAAATCCATAAACACAGCAGGAGCATTTGTCAACTCGAATGCATAACTAAAAATTCATAATGACCGTACCTTATTCTAAAAGCAGTTTTAGGCACATCCGACTCTTTTACTCGCAGCTGGTAGTACCCAGATCTCAAGTCAATCTTTGAAAACCATGTCGCTCCTTTTAGCTGATCAAATAAATCATCAATTTTTGGCAATGGATATTTGTTTTTGATTGTCACCTTGTTTAACTGCCGATAGTCAACACACAACCTCATAGAACCATCCTTCTTTTTCACAAATAACACAGGAGCACCCCAAGGTGAAAAACTCGATCTCACAAAGCCTTTATCAGTCAACTCTTGCAACTGTGACTATAATTCTTTCAACTCTGCTGGTGCCATTCTATATGGAGCAATTGAGATCGGAGCTATTCTCAGTATCTAATCAATACCAAATTCTACTTCCCTAACTGGAGGCAAACCCGACAATTCTTCTGGAAATACGTCCACAAATTCACACACAACCGGCACTGATTCAACTTTCTTTTCAAATTCTTTTGTATTAATTACATATGCCAAATAAGCTTCATAACCCTTTCTCAAATATCTCTGAGCCGACATTGAAGAAATCATACTAGATAATGCCTCTCGATTTGTCCGGTTCAACGCGCAATTTTACCACTTTCACACTTTAATTCTATAACCTTTTCTTTGCAATTTATTATAGCATCATGCAATGTCAACCAATCCATACCCAAAATAACATCAAATTCATCAAACGGCAACAACATCAAGTCGGCCGGAAAGTAATGACCCCGAATCATTAAAGGGCATTTCTTGCATACTTTATCAACTATCGCACATTTGCCTAACGGATTCGACACTCTAATCATAAATTATGTATTCTCAACAGGTATATTCATGCTAAACACTAGTTTCATGCATACATATGAATGAGTAGAACTGGGATCAATCAAAGCAATAACATTAACATCATAAAGAGAAAATATACTAGTAATCACATTGGGTGATGAAGCATCTTCACGTGCCTTTATGGCATAAGTTCTAGTTGGAGCCCTTGCTTGATTTATTCTTTGAATCTCGACTATATTTTCTTTGCTTACTTCATTTCCAGCTTTTCTCGAATATCTTCCCCTCGAGTCTACACCATTAGCTTTTACACTCTGAAATTTTTCTTTCTCAACTCTCTCTGGGCAGTCTCTAATAAAATGATCCAGAGAACCATACCGAAAACATTCATTTGCTCTACATGGGCCAAAATGATTTTTGCCACACCACTGGCACTCGGGCTTAACAAATCTCGTATTTCCCACATTAGCTGCAGAAGTAGTCTGAGATTTAGGACCCACATTTTGCTTCTTAAAATTTCCATATGATTGTCTAGCCGAAACCTGTGAACGAGGATTCATATTTCTAGATTTTCTGGATTGCTGTGAGAATAAACTGCTCGTCAGTCTTTTCTTCCAATTTCTAGTCTCAGCCTCTACCTTTTTCTTCTTTTTAAGTAGTTCTTCAGCCTTGCAAGCTCGATCAACCAGTACTACCATTTCTTTTAATTCAAGAATCCCAACAAATACTTTGATGTCTTCATTGAGTCCGTCTTCAAATCGTCTGCACATTTTAGCTTCTGTAGGAATATATTCTCTAGCATACTTACTCAACCTGACAAACTCTTTTTCGTATTCAGTAACTATCATGTTCCCCTGCTTTAATTCAAGAAACTTTTTACGCTTTTGATCAATAAATCTTTCACTGATATATTTCTTCCGAAATTCTTCTTGAAAGAACTCCCAAGTTACTTTCTCTTTCGGTACTACTGAAGCCAATGTCTTCCACCAATGATAAGCTAAATCCCTCAACAATGATATAGCACATTTCAAGCATTCTTCAGCTGTACAAGACAATTCATCAAATACTCGAATAGAATTCTCGAGCCAAAACTCTACTTTCTTGGCATCATCATCAATATTTGCCCTGAATTCTTCGGCCCCTTGTTTACGGATTTTGTCAACTGGAGTTATGTGAAATTTCATTAGATCTACACCTTGAGGCATCGGGGGTATAGGTTGAGGAATCGAGGGAGGTGGGGGAGGTTGTGCATTCAGGGTCGTACGAACGAACTCAGTATACTGGCACTCATCATCCGGAGAAAGGCTTCTCGAGCCCCTTCTCCTCCTCCTTGACCGGCGAGAAGGAGGTGGATTTTTAGTTGGCACCGCCCCTTCAATGGGTGGTGCATTACTCTCTCATCATCATCACCGCAATGGATCGGGATCCATTTACTATAAAAAATCATTTAAAAGGTCAAGTCGTCACACTATCACAATTTATATATATGGCATGTATAGCAAAACCCGTACATACAACATACATTAGTCTCGAGAACCGACTAAACTCGCTCACGATACCACCAAATGTAACACCCGCACACGAGACCGTCCGTCGAATTCGAACACGAGGTGTTAACAGACTTAATTCATTACTTAAACCGCTCAAACGATTTTTGTTTTTAAATTTCTAGTCAAGCTAGCAACCTGCGTCACAGTCGCTTAAAAATTCATATCTCGAGTTTCGAAACTCTAAATCCAATTTCGTAAATTTTACCTGAAACTAGACTCATATATCTATTTACTAAGTTTTTTTTTCTATAATTTTTGGTCAAGCCAATTAGTATAGTTTATTAGTTAAATTCTCCCCTGTTTCAGGATTTGACTGCTCTGACATCTATGTATTACGAATCAGATATCTCTCTGTACAGAATTTTAATGTCTATGAAATTTGTTTCTCTTAAAATTAGACTCAATAATAAATCTGTACAATTACTTCTAATTATTTTTTTACAATTTATTATGAATTTCTAAAGTCAGAACAGGGGATCCAGAAATCACTCTGGCCCTGTTTCACAAAAAGTCAAATATCTCATAAAATATAATTCATATACTTGTTTTGTTCAATCCATATGAAAATAGACTTATTAATCTTCAATTTCATGACTTACTCATCATTTTATTCCATTTCTACTATTTTTAGTGATTTTTCAAATTTACATCATACTGCTTTATGACTTCTATTTTATGGCAAATTTCACTTTACTAAGGATTTTCATGGACTAAATATCATTTTAAACATACATAACATCAAATATGAGTTAGATTGGCCATTCCAATGGCTAATAATTTACAAACCCTTTTCTTGCCAAACCATAGCCATATCATAAGATCATTTACACAAAGTGAGTATTTTGCCATACATGCCACATTCAAAACACACAAGCCATTTTACCAATTTTTGCCTTCGAATAGTGTGAATGAGTCTTCGACCTATCCCGATTCTCAAGCCGGCTTGTCAAAACTACGATGAAAGAAAAGGAGGGAGTAAGCACAAATGCTTAGTAAGTTCACATGCAAATAGCAAGTAATATAATCACACAATCCCACAAAAACATTATTTACATAAATAACACCAAGACATTCATGTTTCATTTGTATTTAATATCTTTCTACGATTTCATCATACCAAGTTCTCAACCCAAGGGTTTAAGCATATACCTGTCAAATTTTCTCATTTACCACACTTACCAACATGTCACCTTCATTTTAGGCCTTCTTTTTATTCACTTAAGATTCACCCGTTGAACACATCAGAATATAATTCGAATACACGGATTTCATGAAGATAAGAGCCATACCCGCAGGTAGACAAACTCAATAACCTGCTGAACTTATGTAGCCAAGCTACCATATAACCCGCCGATAAGTGAACTCAGACTCAACTCAATGAGCTCGGGCGTTCGCAGCCATAAGTGAACTCGGACTCAACTCAATGAGCTCGGATGCCTAGTTACATCTCAGAACTCGGACTCAACTCAACGAGTTCAGAACTCAACCATCCTAGTGACATGTCACTTGTATTCTAATCTATTCCCAAGGTTCAAACGGGCTTTTTCCTCATTCACACATCTTTACCGTCTTCCACGGAATATCGAAACTGATACTCGGTAGCAATTCATTTTTAACAAGTATTAAACATAATTTGCATATTACTCAACAATAACCACAAAGCATAATATTTCATAATAATAATCATCATATCATATAAATATCATTAAGTTAATTAAAATGACAATTATGTTACTACAATTACACATGAACTTACCTCGGTACAAAATTATTAGCAATCGAGCCTATTCTTCGTAAACTTTATTTTTCCCTCGATCGCGACGTGAATCTCGTTTCTCTTGATCTATAATGCCAAATTAATCTTATTTAATACATACATTCATCAAAACAGCATTTAATACAAACTTTGGCAAAATTACATTTTTGCCCCTAAACTTTGCATAATTACACTTTTTCCCTAGGCTCTGGAATTAAACTTCATCCCTTATTCTTATGTTTTATGACATGCTGATCATTTTTCCCTTCTATGGTAACATCAAATTCACACTCTAACATGTACTTATGACTATTAGGTATTTTTACCGATTAAGCCCTTTTACTCGTTTTCGCTTAAAACCGAGTAGTACAAGTTGTCTAACATAATTTAAAACCTCATTTTCTATCATAAAACACCAAAATACACAAATTTCACCTTTGGGTATTTTTCCAAATATGAACCCTAGGTTGAATTATTGCTAGCATAAGCTTAATCGAGCTACCGGGATTCCAAAAACGTAAAGAACATTAAAAACAGGGCTTGAAATCACTTACTATATAGCTTGGAAGGTTGAAACAAACCCTAGCTATGGAGAACCCTTGAAATTTTGGCCTAATGAAGAAGATGGACAAAAATTGGCTTTTAATTTTGTTTTTAATTCATTTTAATAACTAAATGACCAAAATGCCCTTACTACTAAACTTTCCAAAAATTTCATCCATGTTCAATTTTTGTCCATAGACTTAGAAATTGGTCAAATTTCTATTCAAGACTTCCTCATTAATATTCCAAAACAATTTCATACGAAAAACTCCTAGAATGCAAGTTTTACAAATTATTCGATTTAGTCCCTAATTTCAATCTAAGCACTTTAGGCATAGGATTTCATCACGAAATTTTCACACAATCATGCAATCATATCATAAACATCAAAATAATTATAAAATAATTAGCTCTATCTCGAATTTATGGTCACAAAACCACTATTTTGATTAGGCCCTAATTCGGGATATTACACAATTAGGGGTGTTCAATTTGTTAACCGACCCAAACTACCATTAACTGAATTAACCGAACCTTTTAATCCCTTAACCGTTAACTGAACCAAATTGTTTTTTTTTAAAGAATTAATCAAATTGAACTTTTTCAGTTAATTCGGTCGGTTAACTAAATTAACCAAAATTTATATGTTTTTTTGGTTAAAACAAGTATAAAACATATAAAAAATTAACTGAATTAACCGAATTTAATATATGTAAAATGTATATAAAAATATATAAATTTTTAGTTAATTCGATTAATTAACTGATTTTGAACCGAATTAACTGTTAATCAAACTTCCAAAAAATTATTAACCAACCCTTGACCGAATTAATTTGGCTAATCAATAAACACCCTTTTTTCCTTGCGGACCCATACTTGTAAAGTAGTCCCATAGGACTTTTCCATTTTAGACCACTTTACTAAGATGCTTCAATTAATAGATAGTTCTTGATTTCTTATTTAGATTGTCCTTGGTGGACTTCCTCATTTGATAGTCTTTGCGGACTTTCCCCTCACTACATAAGCTTGACAGACATCCTCTTTCTTTGTAAATCTCTGTTGGACTTTACCAATGGTATAGTTTCGATGGACATCCCTTCAAATTGGTCTTTGGCAGGCTTCTCACTTTTCTAGCGAGCTCTTTATCAATTACCACTTAGTATATTAGATTCAATAAACTATTTCGTAAACACTTAACCCGTGATGATTCTACATCAACTCTGGAGGACTATTATTTACACTTTCCTCGAAGGGAATACTCATTCGTTCTACATATGCCACATTTAAGACACTTCTATCAGTTCTCTTACCTTCCCATTTTGGCGGATCCCACTATTCAACATGCTTACCTGTGTTTTTAGACGTACAATGATCATCTTGTCAAACTACTCACCACACAAGTCATACAATAATCCCCTTTTTATGGCCTAATAGGCTCCCTATTCACCATCCTTGTAGACTCCATTTTTGCCACAAGGTGTACTTGTTCACCATTAGATCATGCCATAGCTTAACCGTGGACTTTTGGTTTCAAAGAATCGATAAACCCCTTTCGAGGTGTCACTGTGAAGGACCTATATACCATTTACACGGTGTCGCCCCGAAGGACCTATATACCATCGTTACGATGTTGCCCCGAAGCACCAGTCGATAACGATTTCATAATGCCACCAAAATCCATTGTATCCCTTTTTAATCCTCTCATTCCTCCATTACACCAATTTCCTATCTTTACTATCCCGTAACTCCCTCTGTACTCCACACATAATAAACATGCATTTCACTTAAGTCATTGTACTTATTACTATAGCATATAGTACGCCATTTATCAATACGTCAATTCACAACCATTTGACATCCAGTGAACATACTCACACAATTTTATGCATGCACAAGATACTTATACACCATATTCATACACAACTATAGATTCAAACAAACTTAAAAAAGACATAAACACAAATTATACACGCAACCCAAGATTATCAATCACCCAAATACAGAGTATAAAAACTGACCTTAAATTCTTCATCTTTATCAGCTTAGCTTGTCCAAACATCAGAGACTCCTTGACCGCCTCCAAACGTGTGAACTTTTAGAGTTAAAATTGTAACAGACCATTTTTAGTCAAATCAGAACAGTGGTTTTGAGACCACAAATCTGAGGTTGAAATATTTATTATATTATTATTTTAATGTCTATAGCATGATAGAATGATTGTGTGAAAATTTCGTTAAGAAATTTTATCGTTTGAATGGTCAATTTGATAAAAAGGACTAAATCGCGTAAAGTGTAAAACTTGAGTTCTATTAGCCAAAGGAGTCAATAGCTATAGAACTTTCAAGTAAAGGTTATTAAGTGGTAATTATCCCATTTATATAGTTAGTGGACATTCTTGGACATCATTTAAGTAAATTTTAATGATTTAACTTAAGATTAAATAGGTAATTTGGTTATTAACGTTAAATTAAATAAAACAAAACAAAAATTTGGTTCATTCATCTTCTCTAAAGCCAAATTTAGGGTTGATAAAGCCATTAGAATAGTTTGAAGCATTCGGCACCATCATTGGCTTGCATGTAAGTGATTTTGTAACACCCTGATTTTGGGCCTAGTCGGAATAGTGATGTCGAGACCACAAATTCGAGATAGAAATAATTATTTTATGATTATTTTGAGGTCTATGATATGATTTCATGATTGTGTGAAAATTTCGTGAAGAAATTCAATGCATAAAGTGCTTAATTTAAAGTTAGGGACTAAATTGAATAAGTTGCAAAACTTGCATTCTAGAAGTTTTTAGTATGAAATTGCATTGAAATATTAATTAGGAGGTCTTAAATAGCAATTTGACCAATTTTAAGTTGATGGACAAAATTAGGACATGGAATGAATTTTTGAAAGTTTAGTAGTAAGGGCATTTTGGTCATTTAGGGGTAAAATGAATTAAAATACAAAATTAAAAGCCAATTTTGCTCATCTTCTTCATGGAGGCCGAAATTAGCATGGGGGAGACCATGGCTAGGGTTTTCAAGCTTTCCAAGCTCAATAGTAAGTGATTCCAAGCCCCGTTTTTAATGTTCTTTACGTTTTTGGAATCCCGGTAGCTCGATTAAGCTTATTCTAGCAATAATTTAAGCTAGGGTTCATATTTGGAAAAATAACCAGTGAAATTTGTGTATTTTGATGTTTTATGATAGAATATAAGGTTTTAAATTATGTTAAACAACTTGTGCTACTCGGTTTTAAGTGAAAACGAGTAAAACGACATAATCGGTAAAAATACTTATTGTTCATAACTATATGTTAGAGTGAGAATTTGATGTTGTTGTAGAAGAGAAAAATGTTCAGCATGTCATAAAACATAGGAATAAGGGCTGAAATTAAATTTTCGAGTCTTGGGGCAAAAGTGCAAATATGCAAAAGTTTAGGGGTCAAAATGCAACTTTATAAAAATATGATTTTTGGACCCGTATGAATAATGTGACTAATTATTAGGCTAAATGTGATATTATAGATGAAGGAAATCAAGATTCGGGCTTAAATCGGGAAAATACAAGGTTATGGATTAAAATAGTAAATTGCCGTTTCTGAATCGAGGTAAGTTCGTGTGTTAATAATAATGCAATACCATGCATGAATTGTAATTCTCTATTGATATGGCATAAATTGTATGATTTAATATGTTTAAGAGAAGTTGATGGATGGTATGTATGATATAAAAAAAAATGTAATGCTAGTTGTGTCATGTGAAATTGAATGGAATTATTGTTACAAGAATTGAGTGTTAAATTACTATTAATCGGGTTGTATGAATTGTTGCACGGTTGTAATTGATGAGATTTTGATAAGTTTGTACGTAAATAATTTATCGATTTATTTTATTTTATTTTATTATATTTTGTTATCATATGAAATGTGGCTACCTATAGATTGACTATTTGCTGTAAATTGAAAATTGAAAAAGGACTATGAATAAATTTGTAACATATTGGAAATATGTTTGTTGATAATTACTTGATTTGTGAAATTGTTAGAAAAGAGAGAGAAATCCGGTTGAACTTTGAAAGATTGGATGATACTGAGATGGTATGTAGCTAGGTCACATGTATGGTGCTTTGAGTGCACATCATGTGTACAAGAGAGCTACGAGATATTATGATGTAGCTAGGTCACATGGGTGATACTATGTGTACACCATGTAGACAAGAGAGCTACGGGATATATGTAGCTAGGTCGCATGCGTGGTTCAGTGAAGGACACCATGTAGACAAGAGAGCTACGAGATAAATCAGCTAGGTCACATGGGTGATACTAAGTGTTCACCATGTGTACAAGAGAGCCGAACTTTATGATGGGTGGAGCTATTTGCGGAAACCACCAAGTATCGAGGATTGATCCAAGTGTTCAAAGGAGACTTATTATGTCTTGCTTTGTGAGTTTTGTGATGAATAAGTGCAGGAATTTGGTTATGTGAATAATGTGTTCATTAAGTGATCGGGTTGTGGTAAGGTTATAAACAATTAAGTTATACATGAGGATTTTATGGTGACCTTGTAATCATGGGCCTATACTTGTGATGTATGAAATGTGGTGAAAATGATTTGTGATATGTATGTTAAAATGAGGTTAATACAAAGAAAGTGTGAAAGAGTGAATTAGCAATAAAATTGTCTTGGACAGCAGCAGTTGCGTGACTTTGAAAATTCACTAAAAATTGTGTAAGTTGAATAAAAATGCAAATGATATATGAAAATAAATATTAATGAGTCTATTTTCACATGAAAGAAACAGGGGAAGCAAAAGAATTCTATATTGTGTGATATTTGAATTACTGTGAAATAGGGTCTGAATGAATTCGAGATCCCCTGTTCTGACTTTAGAAATTCATCATAAATTGTACAAAACTTATTAAGAGTCATACCTTACATGCATGGATTCCTTATTGAGTATATTTTTAAGGGAAATAAACGGCATGGTCGTTGGAATTCTGTACAGAGAGAAATTTGGTTCGTAGTACACAGAGGTCAGAGTAGTCATACTCTGAAACAGGGGAGAATTTAACTAATAAACTGTACTAATTGGCCAAACCAAAAATTTTGGAAATTTTATGGGAGAAAGATATATGAATCTAGTTTAAAAAAAAATTAACGAAACTAAAGTTGGAGTTTTGTAGCTTCAGATATGAATGATTTAGTAACTGTAACTCAATAACACAGCTTAACCTGAATATATGTAATTGTACAATTATAGTGTTTTATCTTGAAAAGCATGGTAGTAATTGCTTATTATTTTCATATGAACTTACTAAGCGTAAAGCTTACCCATCCTCTCCATTTCTTTAGTATTGATAGGTCGGCTCGGGGTTGGAGATTATCGGAGGCAAAATCACACTATCAAACTATAATTTTTGGGAGAATTAATTCAAATATTAGAAATATCAAGTGAGTGGCATGTATAGGAAGTTGGTTTGTAATATGTATTTTTTATTATGATTTTGATCATGACGTATCGATGCATTGAGTTTATTGTATATGATTATGAGATGTGGTCCTTATCCATTATGGTTTATAAGTTTAATTAATCATGCTACTTCATATGTTTTGATGTAATGATATAGTTAGCTTTGTTTGTTATGCATGTGTTCGAAAAGTTTTAAATTAAATGAAATTTTATGGCCCAGTTTTTGTCTATGTGTGTTGTTAAGTCTGGTAATGCCTCGTACTCTGTTCCGGCCTTGGATACGGGTAAGGGGTGTTACAGATTTTAACTCAATTTTTAATGATTTCCATGTTTTCGGAGTCGTTGTAACTTAATCTAGCTAGCCCAGGGACTATTTTGAAAAAAAATTAAAATTATAGGGTTTTTCCATTGATGATTCTATGTGTATTTTGATGTTTGATGATGAAAAATGTATGCTTGTTGTTAGATAAACAACATTTGTAAAGTGATTTTTGACAAAATTGTCATTTAGGGATTTAGTTGAGAAATGTTAAAATTTTGTGGTTATATTGTGAAATAAATGAAAAATATGAGCTGCTAGGGATGTAATTGCAATTCGGCTAGCATGGGTATAAGTTGAATTGCATGAATTTGTATTTTTATGAAATAAGGACTAAAAATATTGAAATATTAGGGGCAAAAATATAAAGTTGCCTTAATGTGTATTTTTGGACTAAATTGAATAGAATGATAATTAAATAAGTTAATTTTGATTACATTTAGATAAAAAAAGTGAAATTTGGATTTAGAACGGGGGAAAAAATAAGGTTTTGGACTAGTCGATTTGTTCCATCATTCTAGTGACCGAGGTAAGTTCGTATGTTAATAAGCATTATTAAAATTATGTTTTAAATGCTTTAATATTGAATATATTGTGTATACTATATTGCGGATATGTTCGAAGACGATTTAGTAACGATAAATCTCGATTGAACCTTAGGAATAGATTAGGAAAAAAATGACATGTCATTAGGGATTATGTGATTTGGGTCTTTGGTTCAAACGTCCCACCTGTGGTGTTTGAGTTATCGGTATGTGTTGCGAATACTCAAATCGACTTGTGTGTGAGCAAAGACTGTAGTTTCACCATGACCTTCAGCTTATGTGAGCAGACTCGTTGATAGCTCGAAAGTAAGCATTATATGTGATATGAGATCGAGATTGCTTCAGCTATATATGTGGCACTTAGGGTGCGAGATTCCCGAGTATCCAATAGTATTTTGAATGGTTCAATGGGTATATCGAAGATATGAAATGGTAAGAAATAGATATGTATCGGTACAGGTATGTACGAAAATTATAGGAGCATTGAAACTATGAAAGTAATGAGATTTTGATTAATTATGTGGTTGAATATATGTTAACCTTATAATTATATGATTTTGAAGTATACTATGTTATATTATTTGAATGGTGATTAAATGGTAAGTTTTACTTATTAACTATACCAGCTTACTAAGCTTTATAGCTTACATTATTTATTTTCCCGTGTTTTATAGTGAATATCAAAGCTAGCTCGGATTGGAAGTAGTTGGAGATCGTATCACACTATCGAACATTTACTTTGGTACTTTTGAGCTTATGTTTTGGTTATATGGCATGTATAGGAGCTTTGGTCATTTTGGTAACTGATAGTAGTGAATTTAGCCATTGAGTTGGATTGAAAATGTTAAGTGGTTTGATATGTATATAGCCAGGTGGTTTGGCTTATTTTGGTTGATTTGGTTATGCATATATATATGTATAAATGGCCTTTATTGTGCATATGGTATTTACAACATAAATGCTTATGGTGAATGGTAGTTTGTGAATTGGTAATTTGTGTATCATATGTTTGATAAATTGAAATTGATATGCTTGTGGTTTTAGGTACAATGATGCTTAATTGAAAGTGACCATTAGGGTGATTTATGAATGTGAATTTGGTATGAAAGTGTTTGAATTGTTTTGACACATGAGTGTCTTATGCTTGATGGTATGGATTTAGCATGAATTAGGTTTGGTTATGCTTGATTTGAATGCCTATTTATGGCTTGTTTGTTATCATTTGGTTTGGTGTAGATGTATGCAAATTTGGGTGGCAAGATAGCTTGGTAAGTAGCCTATTTTTGTCCACATGGGCAGAGACACGGGCGTGTGTCTCAGCCATGTGTGACACACGGTCAGGTTACATTGCCGTGTGTCCCTTGGTGTTGAATTAGAAATCAAGTCAATATGCTCTACACGACCCAGCACACATGCGTGTGACTTGGCCGTATGGCATAAGTCAGTATACCCTACAAGATTGGCATGGCCTAGCACACGGCCTAGCACACGGGTGTGTGGCCATTTCGAAGGGCACATGAGTCAGTCACACGAGCGTGTGGTTGGTCGTGTGACCCAAGTCAGAGAGTTACACGGGTTAGGGCACTGCCATGTGATCCCATTTCGAATGTCCATATAACGCCCCAAAAATTTCATATTTATGTTCTATTAAAATATGACACACAAATATCTGTATGCCGTGGTGGTTATGTGTTCTGGGAGTGTTTGGGAGGTCCCGAGTTCAAACCTTAGCTTGGGAAAATTTTTTGTTTTAAGTGAATAAATCCCTATCTCTAATCAGTAGGCTTATAAATAAATGTTGGTGAAATATGTCAGAATGGGCCTGCTGGTCTGGTGGTTAAGTGGAGTGTTGGTTTGCTGATGGTCTTGAGTTCGAATCCTTGCATGAGTAAGGGTAGTAATTTTTGTTCGCTTCTATGAGGGTGTTTCAGTAGAGTTAGGATTCTGAATAGTGGGTGGTTGAATGGAAAAAATAGTGGGGAGTTGAGATTGGAATTTATCAAATTCTTTTGTTTGTCAATTTCTTTTTTCTCTCCCTTTCCAAAAATTTCTAACGTGACTTTCTGTTACTCTGCTGAAAATTCTCCTTGGAAAGTTCCTTTCTTCTTTTTCTTTTTTTCTCTGTTCGTTTTCTTTTCAAACTCCTCTCTCTCGTTTGTACGACTACTGATTGTGATTGAATCGATAAGTTGTGGTAAAAAGGTTGGTTTTCATCTGTGGAATTTTGTCACGTATGTGCATTGTTAATGTCATTTAGGAGAAGTTTTCAGGACTCCTAATCACTATTTGGAGACTTAGGATCGGGAAATTCTGGTTGCTCGATCGAAGGTTAGGTTCTGAAGTTTTTGGGTTGGATATCTCGTTATAGTTTCGGTTATGTTTGTTAAGTAACACTAACTTTGGGCGATGGAATATAGATTTTTAGGCTCTAGAGTGTTCATGGTCGCGTTAGCAGCAAACCAATACCAGGTGTGTACCCGAAACGCAGAAAACAGGGTTTAGTAAAAAGCATGAAAAAGTTTACTGTCGACGCCACACGGGCGTGTGGTCGCCCGTGTGATAGGCTGTGTGATGATACACGGGCATGTGATCGACGAGCCAGGCCGTGCACGCATGACACGGCCGTGTGGGCCCACACGGGTAAACCACACGGGCATATGAAATTTTGGGCCAAGCCGTGTGATCCACACGACCAAGACCAATTTGGGCCATGTGGGCCACTCAGGCGTATGGGCCTACACGGCCAGACAACATGGGCGGGTGAGCCCATTTTCACTGATTTGTTACTGAGGTTGCACGGGTCACCCGAACGACTTTGAACCTACTGTAGGATCGGAAAGTTTACCTAGACCCCTAATTGTATGGAACGACTGAATTACTGTTACACATATATAAGTGTTTAAGCAAGATAATATTTCACTGAACTGATATTGTATGAACTGTTACTGTGAGATAGCATGACATAATTGTATGTTGCATTGCATCGGGTTAGGGTTGATATTGATCGGAGGAAGTATACTGAAAGCCTTTGAGCCTAACTTACCAGCAACTTAGCTGCAAATCACTGTAGTGCCGCATTCGGTACTATTTGGAGTGTAAGGATGGGTGGGTTGATTATATCGCCACATGGAGTGTAGGGTTGGACAGAGATGGAGTGTAGAGGCTAGTTGGGTAAGATTTTGTAACTGCATATCTATTTCTGAGATGGGGTAAGGCCTTAATACTTACTGTTACTGGATGGGCTAAGGCCAAATTAATACTAATTCTGATATTGATAAGGGCTTAGGCTTAGACTGTGATTATTTTTTTACTATCTGTTTGTTTGTATCGGGATTACACACTGAGTTTAGGTAAACTCACCCATTTGTTTAATGTGCACAGGTAATCCCCAGATATAGGTAGATCGATGCATCGAAGGACTCAGTGGTGGCCACACGACTTCTTTTACACTGTTTATTATCTAATTATGATTTTGCTTTTATTTTGGAGTATTTTGCTGTAATTATGGCCTTTACGGATTTTGGTTTAAGTTTGGATTTTATACGGTTTTATGATTTAAATATGCTAGTGTTAGGTAAAAACTCAGGTTTTCGATTGAGATTAATATTTTATCAAAAATACCACAAATATGCAAATTGTTTAAAAGCTTTTGAAATGAAAAACATTTTGAAATTGAATAACGAGTTGTATATGAACAACGTTTTGAAAAGTACTACCATGTGACACCATCAGATTTGGCCATAATGTCTAGGTCGGGTTCAGGGTGTTACATTTAGTGGGATCAGAGTCAGGTTGCAAAACTCAGCTGTGGATTTGGGTTTTTAAGATTCGATTCTCTAAGAACTGATTTTTAAATGACGTGAAGTGTTTTAGTAAAAGTGTGGTACATCGGGTCTCCGGCGTCGATTTCGTAAGTTCTCTAAACTATTATTTGTTTATGAACTGATATGCTATAGATTATATACACCGAGACTACTATAGATAGACTGTACTGGAAAAACTCAAGTTAGTGTATACTGATACTATAGTCAAACGTATAGACACTGATAGAAGCTGCGATGTATGAAACAAGCTATACACTTTTGATACTGTTCTCATAAAATATCTGTTAATAAACACTAGAACTGTAAATTGATGCATAAAACTATTAATACAGATAAAATGTGAATAAATGATAAGCACAAGAGGTACTCGCAGTCGGGGTACAAGAGGTAGTGGTAGAGGCCGTAGAGGGGCTTGAGCTAAGTCCTCTTCACTAGGTGGTATGCCAAATTTAGACACTAGCGAGACGCTGGTGTTGCCTGTTACAGAGACTGGGTCTAGGTCTGGGTCTCATAATCGAGTGGCTGGGGACGATGCACTGTCATAGGCCATGTTGAGGATTTTAGAGAGGGTCGTTGGGCCTAATACTGGAGATAGAGGCCATGGGTTGGTTACGGCATGACTCAGGTCTAACGGAGCTGAGCTCTTCAGGGGTATTGCTGAAGTTGCCCCTAATGTGGCTGAGTGCTGGATAGAGGCCACAGAGAGAATTATGGACGACTTGGACTGCACCCTCGAGTAGAAGTGAAAGGGTGTTGTGTCGCTGCTGCGGGATGAGGCATATCAGTGGTGGCTCACTGTTAAGGAGGGCACATAGCCCAATCGACTATCCTGGGAGTTCTTCAAGACTGCCTTCCAGGGGAAGTATATGGGTGCCAGTTATGTGGATGCCCGTAAAAGAAAGTTCCTGAATTTGACCCAGGGTGATAGATCAACGGCCGCGTATGAGGCTGAATTTCTGCCACTGAGCCGCTTTGCGCGAGGTATGGTGGCAACTGAGTACGAGCGATGTGTTCACTTCGAGGATAGGCTCAAAGATAATCTAAGGGTTCTGATAGCTCCACAGAGGGAGCGAGATTTTGCTACACTGGTTGATAAGGCAAAGATCACTGAGGCAGTGAAGCATACTAAGCGCTAGAATCGAGAGAGAGGTAAGAGAAAAAGGGATTCCAAGCCCTCGAGTTTCATTCAGAGGCCTAAGAAAAAGGCAAGGGTTGAGGGGCTAATTAGAGTTGTGGCTCTTATTGCTGCTACTGGACAGCCGCCATGTACTGATTGTGGTAGATGTCATCTGGGCGAGTGTTGGAAAAGGACTGGGGCATGCTTAAGGTGCGGTTCTTTGGAGCACCGTATTAGGGATTGTCCACGGAAGGCTGATCAGATGCAAGCTCTGGGTAGTAATACTACAAAGCCACCGAGGGTTGTTTAGCTACCAGTGATTGGCCGTGGTCAGGCCAGAGGTGGTAATGGTTTAGGCCATGGTCAGAGAGCACCGAGTAGAGGTGCTGGTCATATTGAGCCAAGGCAGCCGTCTCTAGTTTATGCTGCATGTCGCCGAGAGGATGGAGATGCTCCGGATGTCATCACGGGTACATTCTTTATTTATAATGTACCTTATACTACACTGATAAATATAGGATCCACTCACTCCCATATAGCTTGTACTGTATCCAAGAACTTAGGTATCTTGGTTGAGTGCACTACAAGTGGAGTGACTGTACTGAGTCCGCTGGGACAATCAGTAAGGGTAAATAAATTGTTTAGGGATGTTCCTTTAGAGGTCCAAAGGGCTATTTTTCTGGCTGATCTGATGGAACTGCCTTTTAGAGAGTTTGATCTGATACTGGGAATGGACTGGTTGGTTAAACACCAAGTGACCTTAGATTGTGCCACAAAGAGGGTTGTACTGAGAACCGAGGAAAATAACGAGGTAGTACTAGTTGGGGAATTTCGAAACTACTTATCGGCATTTGAGGGTGGAAATATTGGTTCGTAAGGAATGTGAGGCATATCTGGCCTACATCAGTGTTTCAGATGCTAGGGATTCTTCGGTTAAGGATATTAGGACGGTTAAAGACTTTCTAGACATTTTTCCTGAAAAGCTACCGAGGTTACCTTTGAACAGAGAAGTGGAGTTTGGGATTGAGCTCTTTCCTGGTACAGCTCCGGTGTCGATTGCTCCCTATAGAATAGCACCGAAAGAGCTGGTGGAGCTTAAGGCTCAGATTCAAGAGTTATTGGATCGTGGGTTCATCCACCCTAGTGTGTCTCCATGGGGAGCACTAGTTCTGTTTGTGAAAAAGAAGGGTGGATCCATGCGTATATATATCGAATGCCTGTAATTGAATAAGCTGATCGTCAAGAATAAGCACCCCTACCGAGGATAGATGATCTGTTTGACCAGTTTCAAGGAGCTTCGATTTTCTCTAATATTAATCTCCGATCAGGGTATCACCGGTTGAGAGTTAAGGAGGCTGATGTCCATAAAACAACATTTAGGGCTCGATACGGTCATTACGAGCTCCTAGTGATGCCATTTGGACTGATGAATACACCAACAGCTTTTATAGATCTGATGAACCGAGTGTTTCAGCCCTATCTGGATCGGTTCGTAGTGGTATTTATTGACAGCATACTAGTATATTCGAAGACTAAGAATGAACATGATGAACATCTTAGAGTGGTCCTGTAGATTTTACAAGAGAAACAACTGTACGCCAAGTTTATTAAATGTAAGTTCTGGTTACGAGAAGTAACATTTTTGGGTCATGTGGTTTCGGCGGAGGGGATTAGAGTCGATCCTCGAAAAATTGAGGCTGTCTTGGATTGGAAGCAGCCTAAGACTGTATTTGAGATCTACAGTTTTTTGGGATTGGCAGGATATTATCAATGATTTTTAGAGGGGTTTTCACTTATTGCAGAACCCTTGACTAAGCTGCTACGTAAGGGTGTG
The DNA here is from genome assembly GCA_025698475.1 of Gossypium anomalum. Lineage (NCBI taxonomy): Eukaryota > Viridiplantae > Streptophyta > Magnoliopsida > Malvales > Malvaceae > Gossypium > Gossypium anomalum. The sequence goes on from CM046963.1 coordinate 52,851,705, forward strand.
CCATTTAACTGACTGATGCGCAGCAAGAGAGCTTTGAGAAGCTCAAGACTGTACTGACTCAGGCCCCTGTTTTGATATAGCTAGAGTCTGGAAAAAATTTTACTATCTACAGTGATGAATCACATATCGGTTTGAGATGTGTGTTGATGCAAGAGGGTAAGGTGGTAGTGTATGCATCTTGTTAGCTTAAGACTCATGAGGCGAATTATCAAACGCACGGCTTGGAGTTGGCTGTAGTGGTATTTCTTTGAAAATCTAGAGGCATTGCCTGTATGATGAAAAGTGTATCATCTACACGGATCACAAGAGCCTCAAGTATCTCCTCACTCAGAAGAAGCTAAACCTTAGGCAGTGTAGATGGATTGAGCTACTTAAGGATTACGACTGTACAATCGAGTACCACCCTAGTAAGGCTAATGTGGTGGCCGATGAACTAAGCCATAGGGCTGTGACTGATCTTAGGGCAATGTTTGCTCGCCTTAATTTGTTTGATGATGGTAGTCTGTTGGCTAAACTTCAGGTTAAACCGTTGTGGATTGAGCAGATTAAGGGTAAACAGATGGAGATGAGTCACTGGGTCTTCGACTCCGACAAGTTGAGAGTGGTGACACTGTGGATTTTGGACTGGATAGCGAAGGGGTGCTCTGTTTCCGTGGGAGAATTTGTGTTCCAAAGGATATTGATTTGAGGCAGTCCATACCGCGAGAGGCGCATAGTAGCCCTTATGGTATGTATCCTGGCAGAAATAAGACGTACTGCGACCTTTGCGAGTCATATTGGTGGCCAGGTCTTAAACGGGAGATTACTGATTTTATGGGTAAATGTCTGACTTGCCAGTAGGTTAAGGCTGAGCATCAGTTACTGTCGGGTTTGTTGCAGCCGGTTAAAATTCTACTTTGGAAGTGGGAGCGAATGACTATGGACTTTGTTAGTGGGTTACCCCTCACACCCACTAAGAAGGATTCTGTATGGGTCATTGTGGATCGATTGACCAAGTCCGTCCATTTCATATCGGTTCGTACTGACTACTCTCTGCAGAAGCTGGCAAGCTATATATGTCTGAGATAGTGAGATTGCATGGGGTACCGGTTTCAATAATATCTGATAGGGATCCTCACTTCACGTCTCAGTTCTAGAAGAAGCTACATAAAGCTCTGAGTACTAGATTGGACTTCAGTACTGCGTTCCATCCTCAACGGACGGTCAGTCAGAGAGGATGATTCAGATACTGGAGGACATGTTGAGGAGTTGCATGATTGATTTCCAAGGCTGTTGGGAGGATTACCTGCTGCTGGCGGAGTTTGCTTATAACAACAGCTATCAGTCTAGCATTTAGATGGCACTTTACGAGGCATTATATGGTCGTAGGTGTCGCACTCCTTCATGTTAGACTGAGTTGGGTGAATGCCATGTACTGGATCCTGAATTGGTTTCTAATATCGAGGATAAGATTAAATTGATACGGGATCGACTAAAAGCGGCATCTGATAGACAGAAGTCTTACACAGACCTGAAGCGTCGGCAGATCAAGTTTTCTGTGGGAGACTCTATTTTTCTTAAGGTCTCGCCATGGAAGAAGGTACTGAGATTTGGTAGTAAAGGCAAGTTGAGCCCTAGAATTATTGGACCCTATTATCTACTGAAGCGAGTGGGACCAGTTGCTTACCAGTTAGAGCTACCTCCAAAGTTGGATCGATGTTGAGGCGCTACCGGTCTGATCCCGCGTATATTGTTCCTGTTGAGGAGATCGAGGTTAGGCCAGATTTGACCTTTGAAGAAGAGCCAATCAAGATATTGGAGCGAGATATTAAGGTTCTAAGAAGAAAATCTATCCCACTAGTTAAGGTTCTATGGCGTAATCATAGCTTTGAGGAGGCTACGTGGGAGCCTAAGGATGCGATGTGTCAGTAGTATCCTCATCTGTTTTGATCAGGTAAATTTCAAGACTGAATTTTTTTGTTAGGGGGTAAAGTTGTAACGCCCCAAAAACTTCATATTTATATTCTGTTAAAATATGACACAAATATTTGTCTACTTTGGTGGTTTTGTGTTCTGGGAGTGTTTAGGAGGTCCCAAGTTCAAACCTTAGCTTGGGAAAATTTTTTGTTTTAAGTGAATAAACCCATATCTCTGATCAGTAGGCTTATAAATAAATGTTGGTGAAATATGTTAGAATGGGCCTGCTGGTCTGGTGGTTAAGTGGAGTGTTGGTTTGCTGATGGTCCTGAGTTCGAATCCTTGCGTGAACAAGGGTAGTAATTTTTGTTCGTTGCTGTAAGGGTGTTTTAGTAGAGGTAGAATTTTGAGTAGTGGGTGGTTGGATGGAGAAAATAGCGGGGAGTTGAGATTCGGATTTATCAGATTCTTTTGTTTATCAATTTCTTTTTTCTCTCCCTTTCCAAAAATTTCTAGTGTGACTTTCTGTTGCTCTGCTGAAAATTCTCCTTGCAAACTTCCTTTCTTCTTTTTCTTTTTTTCCTGTTCGTTTGCTTTCCAAACTCCTCTCTCTCATTTATACGACTTTTGATTGCGATTGAATTGGTAAGTTGTCGTAAGAAGGTTGGTTTTCGTCCGTGGAATTTTGTCATTTATGTGCGTTGTTAATGTCGTTTAGGAGAAGTTTCTAGGACTCCTAATAACTGTTTGGAGACTTAGGCTCGGGGAATTCTGGTTGCTCAATCGAAGGTAAGGTTCTGAAGTTTTTGGGTTGGATATCTCGTTATAGTTTCGGTTATGTTTGTTATGTAACTCTAACTTTAGGCGATGGAATATTGACTTTTAGGCTTTGGAGTGTTCGTGGTCGTGTTAGCAGTGAATCAATACCAGGTGTGTACCCGAAATACAGAAAATGAGGTTCGGTAAAAAGCCAAAAAAGCTTACTGTTGACGCCACATGGGCGTGTAGTCACCCGTGTGGTAATCTGTGTGACGGTACATGGGCGTGTGATTGATAAGCCAGGCCGTGCACGCATGACACGGCCATGTGATGGCCGGGCGAGGCCGTGTGTGACACATGACCTCGACCAGTTGGGCCGTGTGGGCCACACGGGTAAACCACACGGGCATATGCAATTTTGAGGAGACAACATGGTCGTATGAGCCCATTTTCACTAATTTGTTGCTAAGGTTGCACGGGTCACCCAAGACGACTTTGAACCTACTGTAGGGTCGGAAAGTTTACCTAGACCCCTAATTGTATGAAACGACTGAATTACTGTTACACGTATATAAGTGTTTGAGCATGATAATATTTCACTGAACTGATATTGTATGAACTGTTACTGTGAGATAGCATGACATAATTGTATGTTGCATTGCATCGGGTTGGGGTTGATATTGATCGGAGGAAGTATACTAAAAGGCTTTGAGCCTAACTTACTGGCAGCTCAGCTGCAAATCACTATAGTACCGCATTCGGTACTATTTGGAGTGTAGGGATGGGTGGGTTGATTATATCCCTACATAGAGTTTAGGGTTGGACGGAGATAGAGTGTAGAGGATGGTTGGGTAGGATTTTGTAACTACATATCTATTTCTGAGATGGGGTAAGGCCCTAATGCTTACTGTTACTGAGATGGGCTAAGGCAAAATTGATACTGGTTCTGATATTGATAAGGGCTTAGGCCTAGACTGTAATTATTTGTTTACTGTCTGTTTGTTTGTATGGGGATTAAACACTGAGTTTATGTAAATTCACCCATTTGTTTAATGTGCATAGGTAATCCCCAAATATAGGCAGATCAATGCAGTGGAGGACTCAATGGTGGCCATATGTCTTCTTTTACACTGTTTATTATCTAATTATGATTTTGCTTTTATTTTGGAGTATTTTGCTGTAATTATGGGCTTTACGATTTTTGGTTTAAGTTTAGATTTTATATGGTTTTATGATTTAAATCTGCTTGGTAAAAACTTGGGTTTTCAATTGAGATTAATGTTTTGTCAAAAATACCACGAATATGCAAACTATTTAAAAGCTTCCGCAATGAAAAACATTTTGAAATTGAATAACGATTTGTATATGAATAAAGTTTTGAAAAGCACTATCATGTGACATCATCATATTTGGCCATAACGTCTAGGCAGGGTTCGAGGTGTTACAGCCCACACGGTGTGTCTTTGGCCATGTGTCTCACACGGCCGGGCCACACGGGTGTGTGTCCCCTGTATTTTGCAAAATTTTCTAAGTGTTCCAAAAAAATTTCATAAGTTATTGGTTTAGTCCTAAACCACCCCGAATGCACTTTTGAGCCTCGTAGGCTCATATTAGGGATAATGTGAATGATGTTGAATGATGATTACATGAAATTTGAAAATGTATGTGAAATATATGTTTAACTGTATAAAATGTCCTTTTAACACCCCTAACCCGTATCCGTCACCAAAATAGGGTTTCGAAGCATTACCAGAATATTAAGAATATTTTACGATAAATTTTATAATTTACTATTCATTTACCGAGATCATTCATAACGACCCTTGATTGGGCCATCGAGGCCCAATATGAGCATTAGAATCGAATCGGGACTTAATCGGGACCTCTAAGATTTTTTTGCGAAATTACAAAATTTTTCCAAGGTGCAGGGCTTACACGCCTGTGTGGTCTAAAGGACCCACCCGTGTAACCCTGAGACACACCCATGTTGGAAGCCGTGTTCGGCCCCGTGTAACTCTCTGACTTGCATACACGGCCATGCCGCACGCCCGTATGTTAGGTTGTGTGGTCAATTAATTCAATTCAAAATTAGGTGCAGGTTTCACACGTCCAAGAAACACGTCCGTGTTCTAGGCCGTGTGGCACACACGGCTGAGACACATGCCCGTGTCTCTACCCGTGTGCCCAATTCTGAGCATTCTATTTCTCAAAATTAAGGTGTAGGGGACACACTGCCTAACCACATGCCCATGTTACCAGCCCGTGTGTTACACACGGTCTAGATACACACCCGTATGGACACAATGAAGTCATTTCTAGCTTCATTTCTCACCCAAAATTTCACGCAAGACCTGTACTTGAAGCACACAACCAATGCCAACCATTCCAAGCACTCAAAATAGGCAATTTCATCATTTAACATGACATGTCATTGCAAGCACAAGTGTTTATAAACTTACCTTGATTTAGCTTAGGCAATAACAACACTTGATCACATGTACTCAACTTAACACTTGTGTATATATATATCATAATAACCTACTTAGTAATACCAAAATGAACCATTATTAGCCACTCCAATGGCTAGGTTACAAAATAACATTATCAAGCTACCAATGGTCAAGTTGTCCTATACATGTCATTGTACTAAAATGATTTCACTATTTGTACCCAAAATGCTAGTTGATAGTGTGACGATGCACCGATGATCTTCCAGCCTTCACAAGCTTCCGAGCATTATGAAAAAAAGGGAAAAATAAAACGGAGTAAGCATTACATGCTTAGTAAGTTTGTATAACAGAAACTAAACTTACCAATCTTTTTTATTAAAATCTAGGCATAAAATGTTATGTTTCCATCCATTTGGCTAAGTTGCCTAATCACATACATTCCATTAAACATGTTAGTCACCAAAAGATTCATGTGACACCCTAAATTTCTAGTGGTTAAATTTGTGTGTTATGTTGCATGTTGGCTTGCTTGCTTTAATGGTTAAGGGTCCTGAGAAGTGTGGGAAGTCCTGGGTTCAAACCTTGGCTCTAGCAATTTTTTTTGTTTTTACTGAATAAAACCCTTGTTGTTAGATGTTAGGGTTCTTAAATAATTGTGGGGAAGTTAGGTCATAAAAAGCCTACTAGTTTAGGGGATAGTGGCGTGTTACTGTTGCTAGGAGACTGGGGTTTGAGTCTTGTTGCATGCAAGTGTGTCTTATTTTTGCAAATGGCTGAGTGGATGGTTGTATGGTAGTGGGACTCTATTGCTTGGACGGTTAGGGTGTTTGAGTGGAGTAGGGGATCTTGTAGCCAAAATTTAGGAGGAAAAAGGGGGATTTGGATAGTGATCGATTTGGGGATGTTGTGGAGAGGTTTTAGGAGGAAATCAAGGAGATGTGATAAAGGGGGAGTGTTAATGCCATATGGGGACTCTTGGGACTCAAAGGAATTCAGTTTGGGGGTGTTGAGGCTTCTTTGTTTCATTTCGGTTGCTAGCTAAAGCGTTTTCTTTTTGGCTTTTTGCACTTTCAGTTTTGGGAGGCCATTTATTGCTTGGGGGTTTGGTAGCCGAATTCTGAGTGTGATCATTCGGGTATTTTCTTCTTTTGCATTTTTTCGGGTTTGTTTTCCTTTAAACTATTTCTCTACAGTTGCCGAACCTCTTTTCCTTTTCCCTCCCTCACTTGTTTTGTTTGGCCGAATCCCTTTTGGATCCTTTCTCGATTCTTCTTCCTTCTCTAACCTGTGGCTCTTTCTTCTTGGTGCTTTGGCCGAATATCCCTTGCCTCCTCCCCCTCTCTACTCATTCGGTTTTCTCATTGCTAGCCGATTATTCTTTTCTTTTGGAAACTGAATCTCTCTGCTCTGGATTAAGGTAACTGGTGCTACTTGGAGTGTAAGGATTGGTGGGTGGATTTTATCCCTACATGGTGTGTAGGGTTGGTACGGAGATGGTGTGGAGAGGCTGGAATGCGTAGGAATTTATGTTTTTTCATCAGATCGAGCATCAGAATGGGCTTAGGCTCCACCGACATCAGCATCTTGAGATGGGCTCGCCCGGATTGCTCATCAGCATCTTGATGAGGGCTAAGGCCCTAACTAAAACTAAAAGGGCTTAGGCCCAGATTGTGTTTATTTTGATTGATTGTTATGGGATATCACACACTGAGTTTCGTAAACTCACCCATTTGTTAATTGTGCAGGAAATCTCCAGACTTAGACGGTTTGATGCGACGGAGGACTCAGTGGTGGCCACTCAACTTAGTTAACTTTTAATATTATAATTAAGGTTTATTTTAGGTTTTATATTATGTAATAAGGCCTCTCGGGTATATTTTTTATATTGGTATTTTACTCATGCTTATTTGCAATTTACAACTGATAGTAGTAGGGAAAACGCGAGTTTTCAAAAAGTCTAACGTTTTCAAACCACCATAGATACATAACTCATTTTCAAAGCTTCCACAAATAACAAACCGTTTTCAAAGTTAATAATGTTTTAGTAAAAGCAACCTTCAAAAGTACAACCCACATTATCAATGAACAATAAGACTTTAAATGGCTTTTTAATCTATACGAAGAGGCTAGTTAAAGAAAGGGTTTTTAAACGACGAGTCTTAGATTTTGAAAAACACTCCAATGTGATATCACCAGATCTGGTCATGACATCTGGGCCGGGTTTGGGGTGTTACAATTCATTTCAATCATGTGACATAGAAAAGATCATCAATCAATATTCTTTCAAGTCATTATCATATCCTATTAAGATTTTCATGCCATGTCAAGAGTTTTATGTCTGTTGAATCATTGAATCCCGATAGATGCACAAGTAGTACACTCAAAGTGTACGATTCGATAATCCGTCAATTTCTTATTCAAGGGTACCCATTAGGGCACTTAACCAAGAAACACTCTCTCGAGCCACATATCGTATAACAAGATTACCAGTCCGGGCTAAATCCTTTATATAACATTTTCACAGAGGAGCTCAATTAGGATTACCAGTCCAGAGTAAACCCTAATCATAATGTATGCTCGAGAGGTATTATATCAGGATTACCCGTCCGAGCTAAATCCTTTCTATAACAGTGTCATTGGAATTACTCGTCCGAGTTAAATCCCGTCCGCAACAAATGCAGGACCTTATTAGTTTCGGGAAAGTGCATATAATCATCGGAATTCAACATTCAATCGGGACTCAACCCTTATTCACCATTTTCAAGCATGGATCAAATTTCTCATTATAGTATTCTAGTAATGTACATCAATATAAATCACATTACATACAAACATAACATCCAATTAACATAATTACATGCCGGATTAAGTTACAAGAACTTACCTCGATAATTGTTCCCGTAAAAGTCTACTAATCCAAAATCCTTTTTTTCCTAGATCTAACCTCGAATTAGTGTTGTCCGAATCCAATTAAGCCTTGAAAGTTTCCCCTTTCTCTTTTAGGGTTTTTAGGTTGAAGATGATGAAAATAAGATGATATATTTCTTTTCATTTTTTAATTAATTAAGTATTTTGGTGTTTCTAATTTAGTCCTTGCCCTTTTTCTATAATTCCATGGATAAGTCACCAAGAAAAATCTACATACTTTTCTTAATGGTCTAGTTACCATATAAGGACCTTAAGTTTTGAATTCCATACCTATTTAATCCTTATAGCTACTAGAATTCAACTTTCGCATTTTATGTAATTTAGTCCTTCTTGTAATTAAACACTTACTCGATAAAATTTTCATATCAAAATTTTCACACGACATGTCTACCTTATTATGGACCATATAATAAAAAAAATCATATTTTTGAGTCAGATTTGTGGTCCCAAAACCACTATTTTGATTTCACTGAAAAATGGGCTGTTACAGTCTGGTAATGCTCCGTAACCCTATTCCAGCGTTGAATACGAGTGAGGGGTGTTACAAAAATTGTGCCATTAAATAGATATAAATTAAGTGTGATATATACAAGCGAACATGTCCAATTGTAACATAGATTTGTGTTACAACAAAACACTGATAAGTATTTCGAGGATAGTACCCAAGGGATTACAAATTGAAGAAATTATTGTTAAATTAATTACTAATCTAATCAATTTACAAGTTAGTAGTGTGAATCCAAATTATATTATTTATTAAACTAATTAAATCAATTAACCTAATGGAATTTCCTATTTCTAGTGTCAATGATGCGAGCTTTAGCCTAAGTTTAGCTAACCGGTAGAAGATTAACTTGCTTCAATGGTTGTAATTAATAAAAGAACTGAGGTTTTAATGATGAATTAATTATTAACTAGATGGTAGTACCTCTCGGCCTCACTTTCCTGGCCATGATAAATCCACGATTTACTCAATAACCTCATTTTTCAATCTATTTACCTATATTGCTTTCTAGGGTCGTCAATCTTAAGCTTTAATTAAACATGAATTTATACCAATTAATTCTTAAGAGAAACCCTCATTAACTTGCTAAATACTCAACATCCACTTGTTAAATTACTTAATCAATTAAATAATTCCATAACTGAAACATGCTAGATATAAATAAAGCACAATTTATTCAATTATTCATACAAGCAATAATTGATCAGGTTAACGAAAATATAAATAAAAGAATAAGAAGTAGGAGAAAGCTCTTGAATAAATATATGGGTGGCTCTGGAGCAATCTCCGCTCGCAACCGTCTTCACATCGAAATAAGGAAAATCCTGACCAAATGAAAATAAAATAAAACGATAAAGAAATCTATTTAAGTATGAACAATGTCTAATTTTTTCCACCCTCTAATGAGATTATAAGAGTGTATATATAGGCAAAACCTAGGGCAACATTAAATTAATTTATCCCTAAAATGCCCTTGGTTTAATAAACAAATTACAACTTTATATTTTGTTCACGTGATCGCTGGCATCATCTTTTAGTCATGCTCTCGTCGTGACGCCAAGATCCCCACGTCACGACGTCATCCTTGTTTTCATCCCTTAATGCTTTGAAGTTTAGTGTCACGACGTTGGATGTTGATGTTGCGATACGACTATTGTTCCTTGCACACTTAAGCCCAAATTGATGCCCTGCACACTCAAATAACCCATTAGTCATACGTAAAGCCCAAATTGGCCTTACGGATCATTAAAACACTGAAACATGCGTAAAAGCACTTATTTTACTAAAATTAAACTTTGTATTGATAAATTATTTTGATGTAACAAAGAAAAATGTTTTTGAATAAAGTTTGTTTTTGAAGAAAGAAATTATAAAGTTCAAATCATAAAAATCATTTCAAGACTTCCAAACATATTAGAAAATGATTTGAACACTTAGAAAATTTTGGACAAAGTTAAAAAACAATTTTAAACTCTTTAACTCGATTGAAACATTCTCAAACCGATTGAAAAACTACTCCCTACAAGAAGTATCGATATTTTTTAAAAAGTATTGGTACTTATATAATTTTTATCGATACCATTTTTGTAACGCCCCAAAAATCTAAGAAATTATTTTTTTAGGTTGTGTTACACAATTGAGTGTCTGCTTCAGTGGTTAAGTGTTCAGGGAAGTGCCTGAGAGGTCTTGGGTTCAAGCCTGGGAAATCTCAAAAACTTGGGTTTTTTTAGAATAACCCTTGTCTTTAGTTAGTAGTCTTTTAAATTATTGTGGGTAAAATTTGTCTCAAAGAGCTTACTAGTCTAGTGGTAAGTGGTGTGTGGAGTGTTGCTTGGGGTCTAAGGTTTGAGCTTGGCGTTGGAAGGGAGCATATCATTTTGCTGCTATGCCGTGTAAGAGGCTGAATGTCAGTAGGATTCTAATGCTCATGGGTGGTTGGAGTGTTTGAGGGGAGTGGGAAGTGTGTAGCCGAATTCATGGAGGATTTTGGGGAGAGATTGTAGGAAAGAATAAGGGAGGTTGAGGTGTGAGGTAGTAGCATGCCGAAAGTGGGAAGTTCATTGTGCAAATTTGGTCATAGGACTTTTGCTATTAGTGACGAATTAGTGTTTGAGTTTGGCTCTCCATTTCAGAAATGATTACATCTTGTTGTTTTTGTTTTTTTCCTCCTTTTGAGTATAGCTTGTTTGGTTGCCGAATACCACTTGTGTCCATTCGGGTATTTTGGTTTTGCTCTCCTATGTCGTGCTTTGCTTGGTTGACTTCTTCTCTCCTCCTTATTTTTCTCTTCTTGAATATTATTCTTATTTTTCCATTACTCACATTCGGTTCTGTATAGCCGAACACTCCCTCCCTCGTAGCCGAATATTGTTTTGTTCCATCAATCTTTTCCCTAGTTTTTCATTGCCGATTATCTTCTACTCTCCCGCTCTCTCGAGCCTTGGTGGATTACCCTCTCATATCTCTCTCAATTCTGTTCTCTCTTCCCTTTCACTCAATCGCTTTTCTGTTGGATAAGCATTGGTTGGTAAGCCTCTATTGTCACTGCTCTTTCAGTTTTCTTTCTCCACTTTTGCCTAAATGCTGATTTCCATCTCTTCTCTCTTTGATCATGGTGCTTTTGTTTCGGGTTCTAGTATTACTCGTGGAGTGAGGGAGTTTGCTAGGATTCCAGAAGTGATCAGAATCTTTCTCTCGTCTCTCGTTCTAAGGTAACACTATTCGTTGGTATTTTATTGAACTGAGGCACTTGGGTTTGGGTTCTTTGATCTTGGCCGAATTTTCCTTTCCATTATTCTTTTGGTTGGTATACGATGTTCACCCCTTGTGTATAAGCAACATGTATAATGGATTCTGTAACGCCCCAATTTTTGGGATTTTTGAGAATTTTAGTGAATTTTAGAATTTCTGTGTTTTGACTGCTTGATGTAGGTCTAAGTATGTTAGTGGGCTTTCAAAAGGCACAAGTCTGAGTTAAAATCCAGTGATTTTAATTAATTTTAATTCTAAAGGGGAAATGAATTCGGGTACATTGGGCTTTTAATGTTTTAATGGGTAAAATAAGCCACAAGAAGGCATGTGGCAAGGTGTCATGTGACGCCACTAGGAAGGCTATAAAAGTGGCGTGTGGATGATAAGGGGGAGCTAAGGTTCAAGTCACAATGAGAGCATATTAAAGGAATTATTTTTATGAGTAGGAATGGTAAGTAATGGAATTCAAGTAAAAGTCTATCAGGAGGAGTTTGAATTGTTCAGGGGTTTGAGTAGAGGAGGGATAAGGGGAGAAAATCAAGGAATCTGAATAGGAAGCAGGAGTTGGCCGTGTAGGGGACTCTGTAAGTGCACATTCGGCTAGGTCAGATAATATTGGGAATTTTAGCATCTGGTCTAGTGGCTGCCAAATTTCTTCTGTATTTCGGGACTGGGTTATTTAGTTGGCTGTTCTGCCGAAATTAGGTTTTCTCTTCTCTTCCCTTTCATTCCTGCTAAAAGCTGAAACCTACACCTGTGCCGATTACACTATCATAAAACTGAAATCTATTCTTTTGTTCATCTTTACTCTTTCTCTTAGCCGAACCTAGAAGCCTCTCATTGTGTCGCTTTCTCCATAGTCGAATAGCACTTCTCTTCTCACCTTTTCTTTTCTTCCATCTTATCTTTTCTTCGTTGATCCATCGTAGGCCGAAAGTTGCTGTAGCCGAATCACATTCTTCTCTCCTTTAAAAAGTCGAAACTCTCAAACCTGTGTTTTTGATAGTCGATTCCTTGGCTACTGGAATCTGTTTCTTCTCATAAGTACGGTGGATCGGAGTTGGGATCATGGATAGGCGTACTCCTCTAGGCTGAGCGACGATAATGATAACGTGGACAAAAGGATAAGAGGGCGTGCAGTAAAAGGGCTTGAAGACTATTCGGTTGGATCTTTGGATCTAATCCATATTTTGGCAAAAAGGCAGCTCGTGTGTGTGGAACTCACCATCGAATCACTACAAATCAGGTGTGTAACTAACACCCTCTCATAGACTAGATCGGCAAAAGCCGAAATGCCGAAATGCCGAAAAGCCGATTTTTTTTGAGAACTTGCGAGTGTGCGAATGATCGTGAGATAGATCGATTAACGTATCTAGCAAACTAATGTGATTAGACTGCAGAGTGCACGATTTCGTGCATTTTGATATTTTTGGGCTTAATGGGCCAAAATCGGGATAATGGGCCAACGGGCCCAATTTGGTAAGAACACTCGGTAAGTGTTTCTATTAGTGCGTAAATGGTAAAATATGCATGAAAACCCTAAAATAGTTAAATTACTAGAATACCCTTATGTATGGAAAATTACCATTTTACCCCTAGGTGCAAAATTACCATTATACCGCTAGGTGCGAAATTACCATTATACCCCTAGGGTTAATTTTGACTGAAAAGCATGATGCTCTAATTCTGAATGTTGTGTGCCATGATTTGTATATCTGTTGCATGGGGACATGGGTTATATTATGGAGGAAGCGTCCTGGTGGCTATGCCACAATTATCTGATCTAGTGGCTCTGCCACATTTATCTGTTTCCGTGGCTCGCCACAATTATTCAGATCCGTGACTCGACACATTATCTATTTTTGGCAGCCATGCTGCAAAATCTGTGGCGTGTAGCGGTTGGGTGCGTCGAGTAGTTTCCCCAAATGGTGTAAGGTTGGACGGGGGTGTATATGGTTGGATTTGGGTTGGGTTTCTGCATAAGCATGTAATATCTGTTCTGCTCTGTTATGGGCCTATGGGCCTCATTCAGAAACCTATTCTGGGCTAAGGCCAAATTAATCTGTTTCTGCGGTTGAGTTGAATTAGACTATGGTTGGGTTATTTTACACATTGAGTTTCCCCAAACTCACCCCTTATTTCATCCATGCAGGTAATCCCCAACCATAGTGGGCTTGGTGCTGCGAGGGGTTCGGAGTGGCCACACGTTTTGCAAATTTCAGTTTTCTTCTGGTGAATTAGACAAATTTCTTTTTTTTTTCTTAAATGTTTTGGGTTTTAAGTTGTAATAAGGCCTCTCTAATTATTTTTATGGTTTTGATAGATTTTGCTCAAATAGACATGTCATTATTTTTAACTGTTGAAAATTGAGTAACTTTAGGGCGTGCTTTTAAAACAGTAATTGATTTCAAAATATCACAACAACAAAGCAAAACTTCTGCAACGAAACGTTTTCCAAAATTAATCATTTTTCCTAAAATGGACTTAATCGAATTGGTTTTCTAAGAATATATACTAAGTTAATGTGTGGAAATGGTGGTGTGCATGTCTAGGATTGGATCCGAAGGGAGCTTGGTACTTAAGCAGTCATAGAGACTTACCTCCTCTTTTCCGGTTTCCTATCTGGTGCACAGCTTCAATTCACTTTAACCTATAATGAGATTATACCTTAAGACACTAAGTAAGTTTTCGTATTTTAGATCAAAAGTGTTTTTAACGCTTCGATGTGGCACGTCAGATTCGGTCATAACGTCTAGGCTGGGTTTGAGGTGTTACAGATTTGCCTATTATGCATATAATCCCCAAGGTGTCTATTATCAACTTTCATTAGTGTTCTAAGCGGGCTTAAACCGTGCTCGTTCAAGTAAGGCGGTAGTAAGTAATCTTTTAGAATAAGTTTTAGTTAGGTTTTCTTTTTAACGAGTGTGTCAAGTTTTTAACCGAAGTTTCTGACGTATTAGGTTGGAGGGCACGTGGGCTAATTTGCTTGTTCTCGTAACCAAGTGTATAATCACACTATAATTGTTGTTAATCGGCAATAGCCGGAAAACTTGCTTCTAGATGCTACACGAGTGTACGCTTGCTCATGTGGTAGTCCGAACCCGTAAACGTGGGCATTCGATCATAGAGGCCACCATGAGCGATTTCGTGGGCTGAGGCCGTTTTAGGCCGCGTTGGGCCTAAATGGGCAGTGTGGGCCCCATGGGCTCATCGACTTCACACTGGTAAACCACACGGACGTATGGAGATTATTGGGCCAAGCTGTATAGTTTGTACGACCAAGGCCATATTTGGGCTTATTGGGCCACACGGGTTTGTGGGCCCACATGGGCCGTGTTACGGGCTTTAGGCCCATATTTAGTATTTGACCGTTAAGGTTGCACGGGTCGCCCAAGACGACTGTGGACCTATTGTTGGGTCAGTAAGTACACTTAGACCCCATACTAATGAAATGACTATTATGGCCCTAAGAGGTAAAATGACTGATATACCCCTATGATATGTTTGATTGTATTCGAGCATGACATTTTAGTATTGCTTGTTTGGTAGCCAAATACCACTTGTGCCTATTCTGGTATTTTGGTTTTGCTCTCCTATGTCGTGCTTTGCTTGGTCGACTTATTCTCTCCTCATTTTTCTCCTCTTGAATATTATTGTATTTTTGCATTGCTCACATTCGGTTTTGTGTAGCCGAACACTCCCTCCCTCGTAGCCGAATATTATTTTGTTCCATCAATCTTGTCCCTAGTTATTCATTGCTGATTCCCTTCTACTCTCCCACTCTTTTGAGCCTTGGTGGATTACCCTCTCATCTCTCTCTCGATTCTGTTCTCTCTTCCCTTTGACTCAATCGCTTTTCCATTGGCTAAACATCGGTTGGTAAGACTCTATTGTCACTGCTCTTTCAGTTTTCTTTCTCCTCTTTTCCCTAAATGCTGATTTCCATCTCTTATCCATTTGGTCATGGTGCTTTTGTTTCGGGTTTTACTATTACTTATGGAGTGAGGGAGTTCTCTAGGACTCTAGAAGTGATTAGAATCTTCCTCTCGTCTTTCGTTCTAAGGTAACACTATTCATTAGTATTTTATTGAACTGAAGCACTTTGGTTTGGGTTCTTTGATCTTGGCTGAATTTTCCTTTCCATTATTCTTTTGGTTGATATGCAATGTTCAACCCTTGTGTATAAGCAACATGTATAATGGATTTGGTTATTCTATAGATAATCACCCAGGTGTCTATTATCAACTTTCATCAGCGTTCTAAGCGGGCTTAAACCACGCTCGTTCAAGCAAGGTAATAGTAAGTAATCTTTTGTAAGAAGTTTTAGTTAGGGTTTCTTTCAACGCGTGTGTTAGGTTTTTAACCGAATTTTCTGACATATTAGGTTGGAGTGCACGTGGGCTAATTCGCTCGTTTTCGCAACCAGGTGTGTAATCACACTATAATAGCTGTTAATCGGCAATAGCCGAAAAACTTGCTTATAGATGTTACACGAGTGTACGCTCGCTCATGTGGTAATCCAAACCTGTAAACGTGAGTGTTCGATCGTAGAGGCCACCATGAGCGATTTCATGGGCTTAGGCTATTTTGGGCCGCGTTGGGCCAAAATGGGCCGCGTCGGCCCCATGAGCTCGTGGGCCTCACACTGGTAAACGACACAGACATATGGAAATTATTGGGCCAGGCTGTATAGTTCACACGACCAAGGCCATATTTGGGCTTATTGGGCCACACGGGTGTGTGGGCCCACATAGGCCGTGTTACGGGCTTTGGGCCCATTTTCACTGTTTGATCGTTAAGTTGCACGGGTCACCCAAGACGACTGTGGACCTACTGTTGGGTCGATAAGTACACTTAGACCCCATACTGATGAAATGACTGTTATGCCCCTAAGAGGTAAAATGACTGATATACCCTTATGATATGTTTGACTGTATTCGAGTATGACATTTTGAGTATTGCTTGTTTGGTAGCCGAATACCACTTGTGTCCATTCTGGTATTTTGGTTTTGCTCTCCTATGTCGTGCTTTGCTTGGTCGACTTCTTCTCTCCTCTTCATTTTTCTCCTCTTGAATATTATTGTTATTTTTCTACTGCTCACATTTAGTTTTGTGTTGTCGAACACTTCCACCCTCGTAGCCGAATATTGTTTTGTTCCATCAATCTTTTCCCTAGTTCTTCATTGCCGATTCTTTTCTACTCTCCCACTCTCTCGAGCCTTGGTGGATTACCCTCTCATCTCTCTCTTGGTTCTGTTCTCTCTTCCCTTTCACTCAATTACATTTCTATTGGCTAAACATCAGTTGGTAAGTCTCTTTTGTCTCTTCTCTTTCGATTTTTTTCTCCTCTTTTCCCTAAATACCAATTTCCATCTCTTCTCCCTTTAGTCATGGTTCTTTTGTTTTTGGTTTTAGTATTACTCGTGGAGTGATGGAGTTCGCTAGGATTCCAGAAGCGATCGGAATCTTTCTCTCATCTCTTGTTCTAAGGTAACACTATTCGTTGGTATTTTATTGAACTGAGGCACTTTGGTTTGGGTTTTTTAATCTTGGCCGAATTTTCCTTTCCATTATTCTTTTGGTTGGTATGCGATGTTCACCCCTTGTGTATAAGCAACATGTATAATGGATTCGCTTATTATGTAGATAATCACCAAGGTGTCTATTATCAACTTTCATTAGCGTTCTAAGCGGGCTTAAACCGCGCTCGTTCAAGCAAGGCGATAGTAAGTAATCTTTTGGAACAAGTTTCAGTTAGGTTTTCTTTTTAACGCGTGTGTCAGGTTTTTAACCGAAGTTTCTAACATATTAGGTTGGAGTGCACGTGGGCTAATTCGCTCTTTTCGCAAGAAGGTGTGTAATCACACTATAATAGCTGTTAATCGGAAAAAGTTGGAAAACTTGCTTATAGATGCTACACGAGTGTACGCTCGCTCGCGTGCTAGTCCGAACCCGTAAATATAGGCGTTCAATTGTAAAGGCCACCATGAGCGATTTCATGGGCTTAGGCCGTTTTGGGCCGCGTTAGGCCGCATGGGCCCCATGGGCTCGTGGGCCTCACACTGGTAAACCATACGGACGTATGGAGATTATTGGGCCAGGCTGTATAGTTCGTATGACCAAGGCCATGTTTGGGCTTATTGAGCCACATAGGTCTGTGGGCCCATATGGGCCGTGTTACGGGCTTTAGGCCCATTTTCAGTATTTGACCGTTAAGGTTGCACGGGTCGCCCGAGACGACTGTGGACCTATTATTGGGTCAGTAAGTACACTTAGACCCCATACTGATGAAATGACTGTTATACCCTTAAGAGGTAAAATGACTGATATACCCCTACGATATGTTTGGCTGTATTCAAGCATGACATTTTGAGTATTGCTTATATGGTAGTCGAATACCACTTGGGTTCATTCGGGTATTTTGGTTTTTCTCTCCTATGTCGTGCTTTGCTTGGTCGACTTCTTCTCTCCTCCTCATTTTTCTCATCTTGAATATTATTGTATTTTTGCATTGCTCACATTCGGTTTTGTGTAGCCGAACACTCCCTCCCTCGTAGCCGAGTATTGTTTTGTTCTATCAGTCTTGTCCCTAGTTCTTCATTGCCGATTCTCTTCTACTCTCCCACTTTTTCAAGCCTTGGTGGATTACCCTCTCATCTCTCTCGATTTTGTTCTCTGTTCCCTTTCACTCAATCACTTTTCCATTGGCTAAACATCGGTTGTAATTCTCTATTGTCACTGCTCTTTCGATTTTCTTTCTCCTCGTTTCCCTAAATGCTGATCTCCATCTCTTCTCTCTTTGGTCGTGGTGCTTTTGTTTCGAGTTTTAGTATTACTCATGGAGTGAGGGAGTTCGCTAGGATTCCAGAAGTGATCAGAATCTTTCTTACGTCTCTCGTTCTAAGGTAACACTATTCGTTGGTATTTTATTGAACTGAAGCACTTTGGTTTGGGTTCTTTGATCTTGGCCGAATTTTCCTTTCCATTATTCTTTTGGTTGGTATTCAATGTTCAATCCTTTTGTATAAGCAACTTGTATAATGGATTCACTTATTCTATAGATAATCACCAAGGTGTCTATTATCAACTTTCATCAGCGTTCTAAGCGGGCTTAAACCACGCTAGTTCAAGCAATCCGATAGTAAGTAATCTCTTGGAACAAGTTTCAGTTAGGGTTTCTTTTAACGTGTGTGTTAGGTTTTTAACCGAAGTTTCTGACGTATTAGTTTGGAGTGCACGTGGGCTAATTCGCTTGTTTTCGTAACCAGGTGTGTAATCACACTATAATAGCTGTTAATCGGCAATAGCCGAAAAACTTGCTTATAGATGCTACACGAGTGTACGCTTGCTCATGTGGTAATCCGAACGCATAAACATGGGCATTTTATCTTAGAGGCCACCATGAGCGATTTCATGAGCTTAGGCCGTTCTAGGCCGCGTGGGCCCCATGGGCTTGTGGGCCTCACACTGGTAAACCACACGGACGTATAGAGATTATTGGGCCTGGTTGTATAATTTGCACAACCAAGGCCATATTTGGAATTATTGGGCCACACGGGTGTGTGGGCCCACATGGGCCGTGTTACGGGCTATGGGCCCATTTTTACTATTTGACCGTTAAGGTTGCACGGATCGCCCGCGATGACTATGGACCTACTATTGGGTCGGTAAGTACACTTAGACCCCATACTGATGAAATGACTGTTATACCCCTAAGAGGTAAAATGACTGATATACCTCTATGATATGTTTGACTGTATTCGAGCATGACATTTTGAGTATTACTTGTTTGGTAGCCGAATACCACTTGTGTCCATTCAGGTATTTTGGTTTTGCTCTCCTATGTCGTGCTTTGCTTGGTCGACTTTTTCTCTCCTCTTCATTTTTCTCCCTTGAATATTATTGTTATTTTTCCATTGCCCAAATTCGGTTTTGATTAGCCGAACACTCCTTCCTTCGTAGCCGAATATTGTTCTGTTCCATCAATCTTTTCCCTAGTTCTTCATTGTCGATTCTCTTCTACTCTCCCACTCTCTCGAGCCTTGGTGGATTACCCTCTCATCTCTCTCTCGGTTCTGTTCTCTCTTCCTTTTCACTCAATCGCTTTTTTGTTGGCTAAACATCGGTTGGTAACTCTCCATTGTCTCTATTCTTTCGATTTTCTTTCTCCTCTTTTCCCTAAATACCGATTTCCATCTCTTCTCTCTTCAGTCATGGTGCTTTTGTTTTGGGTTTTAATATTACTCGTGGAGTGATGGAGTTCACTAGGATTCCAGCAGCAATCGGAATCTTCCTCTCGACTCTTGTTCTAAGGTAACACTATTCGTTGGTATTTTATTGAACTGAGGCACTTTGGTTTGGGTTCTTTGATCTTGGCCAAATTTTCCTTTCCATTATTCTTTTGGTTGGTATGCAATGTTCACCCCTTGTGTATAAGCAACATGTATAATGGATTCGCTTATTATACAGATAATCACCAAGGTGTCTATTATCAACTTTCATTAGCGTTCTAAGCGGGCTTGAACCGCACTCGTTCAAGCAAGGCGATAGTAAGTAATCTTTTGGAACAAGTTTTAGTTAAGGTTTCTTTTAACGTTGTGTTAGGTTTTTAACCAAAATTTCTGACGTGTTAGGTTGGAATGCACGTGGCCTAATTTGCTCGTTTTCGCAATCAGGTGTGTAATCACACTATAATAGCTGTTAATCAGCATAAGTTGGAAAACTTGCTTATAGATGCTACACAAGTGTACGCTCGCTCACGTGCTAGTCCGAACGCGTAAACGTAGCATTCACTCGTAGAGGCCACCATGAGCGATTTCATGGGCTTAGGCCGTTTTGGGCCCCGTTGGGCCAAAATAGGCCGCGTGGGCCCCATGGGCTCATGGGCCCCACACTGATAAACCATATGGACGTATGGAGATTATTGGGCCAGGCTGTATAGTTCGCACGACCAAGGCCATATTTGGGCTTATTGGGCCACACGGGTGTGTGGGCCTACATTGGTTGTGTTATGGGCTTTGGGCCCATTGTCACTGTTTGACCGTTAAGGTTGCACGGGTCTCCCGAGACGACTGTGGTCTTACTGTTGGGTCAGTAAGTACACTTAGACCCCATACTGATGAAATGACTGTATACCCCTAAGAGGTAAAATGACTGATATACCCCTATGATATGTTTGATTGTATTCGAGCATGGCATTTTGAGTATTGCTTGTTTGGTAGCCGAATACCACTTGTGTCCATTCAGGGTATTTTGGTTTTGCTCTCTTATGTCGTGCTTTGCCTGGTCGACTTTTTCTCTCTTCCTCATTTTTCTCCTCTTGAATATTATTGTTATTTTTCCATTGCTCACATTTGGTTTTGTGTAGCCGAACACTCCCTCCCTCGTAGCCGAATATGTTTTTTTCCATCAATCTTTTCCCTAGTTCTTCATTGTCGATTCTCTTCTACTCTTCCACTCTCTCAAACCATGGTGGATTACCTTCTCATCTCTCTCTCGGGTCTGTTCTGTCTTCCCTTTCACTCAATTATTTTTTTGTTGGCTAAACATCGGTTGGTAAGTCTCTGTTGTCTCTGCTCATTAACGTTCTAAGCGGGCTTAAACCGTGCTCGTTCAAGCAAGGAAATAGTAAGTAATCTTTTGGAACAAGTTTTAGTTAGGGTTTCTTTTAACGCGTGTGTTAGGTTTTTAACCGAAGTTTCTGACGTAGGTTGGAGTACAAGTGGGCTAATTCACTCGTTTTCGCAGCTAGGTGTGTAATCACACTATAATAGCTGTTAATCGGCAAAAGCTAGAAAACTTGCTTATAGATACTACACGAGTGTACGCTCGCATGCGTGGTAGCCCGAATGCGTAAACGCGGGAGTTCGATCGTAGAGGCCACCATGAGCGATTTCAGGGGCTTAGGATGTTTTGGGCCACATTGTGCCGAAATGGGCCGCGTGGGCCCCATGGGCTCGTGGGCCCTACACTGGTAAACCACACGAACGTATGGAGATTATTGGGCCAGGCTATGTAGTTCACACAACCAAGGCCATATTTGGGCTTATTGGGCCACACGGGTGTGTGGGCCCACATGGGCCGTGTTACGGGCTTTGGGTCCATTCTCACTGTTTGAACCTTAAGGTTGCATGGGTCACCCGAGACGACTGTGGACCTATTGTTGGGTCATTAAGTACACTTAGAGCCCATACTGATGAAATGACTATAATACCCCTAAGAGGTAAAATGACTGATATACCCAATGATATGTTTGACTGTATTCGAGCATGACATTTTGAGTATTGCTTATTTGGTAGCTGAATACCACTTGTGTCCATTTGGGCATTTTGGTTTTGCTCTCCTATGTCGTGCTTTGCTCGGTCGACTTCTTCTCTCCTCTTAAATATTATTGTTATTTTTCCATTGTTCACATTCGATTTTGTGTAGCCGAACACTCCCTCCCTCGTAGCTGAATATTGTTTTGTTCCATCAATCTTTTCCCTAGTTCTTCATTGTCGATTCTCTTCTACTCTCCCACTCTCTCGAGCCTTGGTGGATTACCCTCTCATCTCTCTCTCGATTCTGTTCTCTCTTCCCTTTCAGTCACTTACTTTTTCGTTGGCTAAACATCGGTTGGTAAGTCTCTGTTGTCTCTGCTCTTTCGATTTTCTTTCTCCTTTTTTCCCTAAATACTGATTTCCATCTCTTCTCTCTTTGGTCATGGTGCTTTTGTTTCAGGTTTTGGTATTACTCGTGGAGTGAGGGAGTTCGCTAGGATTCCAGCAGTGATCGAAATCTTCCTCTCGTCTCTCGTTCTAAGGTAACATTATTCGTTGGTATTTTATTGAACTGAGGCACTTTGGTTTGGGTTCTTTGATCTTGGCCGAATTTTTCTTTCCATTATTCTTTTGGTTGGTATACGATGTTCACCCCTTGTGTATAAGAAACATGTATAATGGATTCACTTATTATGCAGATAATCACCACGGTGTCTATTATCAACTCTCATTAGCGTTCTAAGCGTGCTTAAACCACACTCATTCAAGCAAGGTGATAGTAAGTAATCTTTTGGAACAAGTTTCAGTTAGGGTTTCTTTTAATGCGTGTGTTAGGTTTTTAACCAAATTTTCTTACGTATTAGGTTGGAGTGCACATGGACTAATTCGCTCGTTTTCGCAACCAGGTGTGTACTCACGCTATAATAGCTGTTAATCGGTAACAGTTGGAAAACTTACTTATAGATGCTACACGAGTGTACGCTCGCTCCCGTGGCAGTCTAAACGTTTAAACATAGGTGTTCGATCGTAGAGGCCACCATGAGCGATTTCATGGGCTTAGTTTGTTTTGGGCCGCGTGAGCCCCATGGCTAGTGGGCCCCACACTGGTAAACCAGATGGACGTATGGATATTATTGGGCCAGGCTGTGTAGTTCACATGAACAGGACCATATTTGGGCTTATGGGGCCACATAGGTGTGTGGGCCCATATGGGCTGTGTTACGGGCTTTGGGCCCATTTTCACTGTTTGATAGTTAAGGTTGCACGGGTCACCCGAGACGACTGTGGACCTACTATTTGGTCGGTAAGTACACTTAGACCCCATACTGATGAAATGACTATTTTACCTCTAAGAGGTAAAATGACTGATATACCCCTATGATATGTTTGATTGTATTTGAGCATGACACTTTGAGTATTGCTTGTTTGGTAGCCGAATACCATTTGTGTCCATTTGGGTATTTTGGTTTTGCTCTCCTATGTCGTGCTTTGCTTGGTCGACTTCTTCTCTCCTCTTTATTTTTCTTTTCATGAATATTATTGTTATTTTTCCATTGCTCACATTCGGTTTTTTGTAGCCAAACACGCCCTACCTTGTAGCCGAATATTGTTTTGTTCCATCAATCTTTTCCCTAGTTCTTCATTGCCAATTCTCTTCTACTCTCCCACTCTCTAGAGGCTTGGTGGATTACCCTCTCATCTCTCTCTCGATTCTGTTCTCTCTTCCCTTTCAGTCAATTGCTTTTTCGTTGGCTAAACATCAGTTGGTAAGTCTCTGTTGTCTTTGCTCTTTCAATTTTCTTTCTCCTCCTTTCCCTAAATACCGATTTCCATCTCTTCTCTCTTTGGTCATGGTGCTTTTGTTTTGAGTTTTGGTATTACATGTGGAGTGAGGGAGTTCAATAGGATTCCAGTAGCGATCGGAATCTTCCTCTCGTCTCTCGTTCTAAGGTAACACAATTCGTTGGTATTTTATTGAACTGAGGCACTTTGGTTTGGGTCCTTTGATCTTGGCTGAATTTTCCTTTCCATTATTCTTTTTTTTGGTATGCGATGTTCACCCCTTGTGTATAAGCAACATGTATAATGGATTCGCTTATTATGTAGATAATCACCAAGGTGTCTATTATCAACTTTCATTAGCGTTCTAAGCGGGCTTAAACCGCGCTCGTTCAAGCAAGGCGATAGTAAGTAATCTTTTGGAACAAGTTTCAGTTAGGGTTTCTTTTAACACGTGTGTTAGGTTTTTAACCAAAGTTTCTGACATATTAGGTTGGAGTGCACGTGGGCTAATTCGCTCTTTTCGCAACAAGGTGTGTAATCACACTATAATAGCTGTTAATCAGCAAAAGTTGGAAAACTTGCTTATAGATGCTACACGAGTGTACGCTCGCTCGCGTGCTAGTCCGAACCCGTAAATATAGGCGTTCAATCGTAAAGGCCACCATGATCGATTTCATGGGCTTAGGCCATTTTGGGCCGCATTAGGCCGAAATGGGCTGCGTGGGCCCCACATTGGTAAACCACACGGACGTATGGAAATTATTGGTGTAATATCCTGAATTTTTGTGACCACAAATCCGAGATAGAAATAATTATTTTGATGATTATGATATGATTGCATGATTGTGTAAAAATTTCGTGATGAAATTCTATGCCTAAAGTGTTTAAATTGAAAGTAGGGACTAAATCGAATAAGTTGCAAAATTTGCATTCTAGAAGTTTTTAGTATGAAATTGCATTGAAATATTAATTAGGAGGTCTTAAATAGCAATTTAACCAATTTTAAGTTAATTGACAAAATTAGGACATAGAAGGAATTTTTGAAAGTTTAGTAGTAAGGGCATTTTGGTCATTTAGTTATTAAAATGAATTAAAAACAAAATTAAAAGCCAATTTTTGTCCGTCTTCTTCATTAGGCCGAAATTTAAAGGGTTCTCCATAGCTAGGGTTTGTTTCAAGCTTCCAAGCTCCATAGTAAGTGATTCCAAGCCCCGTTTTTAATGTTCTTTACGTTTTTGAAATCCCGGAAGCTCGATTAAGCTTATGCTAGCAATAATTCAACCTAGGGTTTATATTTGGAAAAATACCCATAGGTGAAATTTGTGTATTTTGATGTTTTATGATAGAATATGAGTACTCGGTTTTGAGTGAAAACGAGTAAAAGGGCTTAATCGGTAAAAATACCTAATAGTCATAAGTACATGTTAGAGTGTGAATTTGATATTGTCATAGAAGGGAAAAATGATCAGCATGTCATAAAACATAAGAATAAGGGATAAAGTTTAATTCCCGAGCCTAGGGGCAAAAGTGTAATTATGAAAAAGTTTAGGGGTAAAAGAGTAATTTTCCAAAGTTCGTATTAAATGCTGTTTTGATGAATGTATGTATTAAATAAGATTAATTTGGTATTATAGATCAAGAGAAACGGGAATTAACTCGCGATCGAGGAAAAGAAAAGATTGTCGACTAAATTGCAAAATCTTTATATTTTGGTACCTAGGTAAGTTCATGTGTAAATAATGTAGCATAATTGTTATTTTTAAGTTATTGATGTTAATTATATGATATGCTGATTTTTTATCGTGAAATATTATGCTTTGTGGTTAATGTTGAGTAATATGCAAATTATGTTTACTACTTGATAAATATGAATTGCTACCGAGTATTTGATTCAGATATTCCGTGGAAGACGGCTAATGTCAGATCGAGGGAAAAATCCCGTTTGAACCTTAGGAATAGATTAGGATACAAGTGACATGTCACTAGGATATTTGGCATCCGAACTCGTTGAGTTGAGCCCGAGTTCACTTATGGATGCGAATGTTCGAACTCGTTGAGTTGAGTCCGAGTTCACTTATGGGCGGGTTACATGATTGCTTGATTACATATGTGGCACTTATGTGCAAATTATCCGTGTATCCGAGTTATATTCCGATGTGTTCAACGGGTGAAAATTTCTATGAAATGGAAGAACACTTAAGATGCAAGTGACGTTTTGGTAAGTGTTGTGAAATGGGCACTTTGGATAGGTATGTACTTAACCCTTGGGTTGAAAATAGATACAACAACGATAAAGTGGTAAGATGATGAATGATGTTTAGAAATGTGATATATGTTTTGGTGATGCCATGCTAAGGTTGTTTGGTATAATTGTATTGATATGTTACTTGTTATTTGCATATGAATTTACTAAGCATTTATGCTTACTCCCTCCTTTTCATTCATTGTAGTTTTGAACAAGTCAGCTCGGGAATCGGGACAGGTCGAAGTTTCAGTCACACTATCTGAAGGATTTCTATTGGTAAATGGCTTGTAAAACTTAAGTATGGCATGTATGGCAATGTACCTATTTTGTGTAAATAATTTTATGATATGGCTATGTTTGGTTGAGAAAATGTTTGATATTGATAAGTCATGGTGGTGGCTAAGTATATCTTGTTTGATATCATGGAAGTTTAATAGGTTATCTAGTTCATAAAAAAATTCATGGGATGATGAAACTTGCCTTAAAACAGAATATTGCTGCAGCAATGACATGAATTTGAAAAATCACTAAAAATAGTATAAGTGGAAATAGATGATGAGTAAGTGATGAAATTGAAGCTTAATGAGTCTATTTTCATTTGGATTGAACAAAACAGGCATATAAAATATATTTTATGAGATATTTAAACTTTTGTAAAATAGGGCCAGAATGATTTCTGGATCCCCTGTTCTGAATTTAAAAATTTATAATAAATTTTAAGAAAATAATTATAAGTTGTTCTTTACATGTACAGATTCCTTATTGAGTCTAGTTTTAAGAGAAACAAACCTCATAGTCATTGAAATTTTTTATAGATAGATATCTGATTCGTAATACACAGAGGTTAGAGCAGTCAAACCCTGAAACAGGGGAGACTTTAACTAATAAACTGTACTAATTGGCCTAACCAAAAATTCTAGAAAAAATTAATAAATAGATATATGAGTCTAGATTTAGGGGAAATTTACGGATCTTTATTTCGAGTTTCGTAACTTGAGATATGATTTTTCTTGTAACTGTGACGTAGATAGCTAGAAAGCTGTGAATGTAGAAACAAATGATTCGAAGTACTTAAATTGATAAATTATGTTCGGTAACACCTCAAACTCGATTCCGGCATTGGTCTCAGGCATGGGGACATTACATTTGGTGGTATCAGAGCAGTTTTAGTTGGTTCTCGGACTACGTGTTGTATGTACGAATTTTTGCTATACATGCCATATGTATAAATTGTAATAGTGTGACGACTTCTAACCTTTTTAAATGATTTTTATATAGTAAATGGATCCCGATCCAGCTGTGGCTGATGAAGTAGAGAGTAATGCGCCAGCTCCGGATGAAGGGGCAAAGATCGATTGAAAAACCCACCTCCACTCGTTGGTCGAGGAGGAGGAGAAAGGGATCGGAAGCCTTTCTCCAAATGATGGGTGCATGGTACACTGAGTTCGTTCGTACGAACCCAAATGTACGACCTCCCCCACCTCCTCCAATTCCTCAACCTATGCCTCCGATGCCTCAAGGAGTGGATATGATAAAATTTCACAGAAATCCTGTTGATAGAATTCGTAAACAAGGGGCTGAAGAATTTAGAGCAAATATGATGATGATGCAGAGAAAGTAGAGTTTCGCTTGAAAATTCTATCCGGGTATTTGATGAATTATCTTATACACCTGAAGAATGTTTGAAATGTGCTACATCTTTGTTGAGAGATTCAGCCTATAATTGGTGGAAGACTTTAATTTCGGTGGTACCGAAAGAGAGGGTAACCTGGGAATTCTTTCAAGAAGAGTTTCGGAAGAAATATATTAGTGAAAGATTTATTGATCAGAAATGTAAAGAGTTTCTTGAGCTGAAGCAAGGTAATATGATAGTCTCAGAATATGAAAGAGAGTTTGTTCGATTGAGTAAGTATGCCAGGGAATATGTTCCTACAGAAGCCAAGATGTGCCGACGATTTGAAGACGGGCTCAACGAAGACATTAAGGTATTTGTCGGGATCCTTGAACCGAAAGAAATGGTAGTCTTGGTTGATCGAGCTTGCAAGGCTGAAGAACTACTTAAAGAGAAGAGAAAGGTAGAGGCTGAGACACGAAATTGGAAGAAAAGGCCAATGAGTAAGGCACCTTCACAGCAACCCGAAAAGTCAAGAAATATGAATCCTCGTTCCTAAGTTTCAGCTGGCAATCTTATGCAAATTTTAAGAAGTAGAATGTGGGTCCTAAATCTCAGAATACTTCTACAGT
Source organism: Gossypium anomalum (assembly GCA_025698475.1). Taxonomy (NCBI): domain Eukaryota; kingdom Viridiplantae; phylum Streptophyta; class Magnoliopsida; order Malvales; family Malvaceae; genus Gossypium; species Gossypium anomalum. The sequence continues at coordinate 52,879,524 of CM046963.1, forward strand.
CAGTGTAGGGAACTCGAGATTTGTTAAACCCGAGTGCCAGCGGTGTGGTAGAAATCATTTTGGTCCGTGCAGAGCAAATGAATGCTTTCGATGTGGTTCTCCAGGTCATTTTATTAGAGACTGCCTAGAGAGAGCTGAGAAAGAAAAATTTCAGAATGTAAAAGCTAGTGGTGCAGACTTGAGGGGAAGGTATTCGAGAAAAGCTGGAAGTGAAACAAGTAGTAAGAATGTAGCCAGAGATGCAGTAGTTAGATCTGAAAGAAGAGCTCCGGCTAGAAATTATGCTATTAAAGCGCGTGAAGATGCTTCCTCACCCGATGTGATTACCGGTACATTTTCTCTTTATGATATTAATGTTATTGCTTTGATTGATCCTGGTTCTACTTATTCATATGTATGCATGAAGCTGGTGTCTAGTATGAATATACCTGTTGAGAACACAGAATTTATGGTTAGAGTGTCGAATACTTTAGGCAAATGTGTGATAGTTGATAAAGTATGCAAGAAATGTCCTTTAATGATTTGGGGTCATTACTTTCTGGCCGACTTGATGTTGTTGCTGTTTGATGAATTTGATGTTATTTTGGGTATGGATTGGTTGACATTGCATGATACTATAGTAAATTGCAAAGAAAAGGTTATAGAATTAAAGTGTGAAAACGGTGAAACTCTACGGGTTGAATCAGATAAATCAGAGGCATTGTCTAGTGTCGATGTCGGCTCAGAGATATTTGAGAAAGGGTTATGAAGCACCAGTGTTAGTACAACCCGAATCAGGTAAAGAATTTGTGGTGTATAGTGATGCTTCTCTAAATGGCTTGGGGTGTGTACTCATGCAAGAAGGAAAAGTGGTGGCTTATGCTTCGAGGCGCTTAAAACCTAATGAGAGGAATTATCCTACTCACGATTTGGAATTGGTCATGGTGGTATTTGCTTTGAAGATTTGGCGACATTATTTGTATGGTGAAAAGTGCTGAGAGTATATATCGATCACAAAAGTCTTAAATACTTGATGTCACAAAAAGACTTAAATTTAAGACAAAGATAGATGGTTGGAGTTATTGAAAGATTATGAGCTTGTTATTGATCATCATCCGAGAAAAGCGAATGTGGTTGCCGATGCTTTAAGCAGAAAGTTGTTGTTTGCTTTCAGAGTTATGAACACTTAGTTGAAAATTTTAGATGACGGTTCGATTCTAGCAGAGATAAGAGCTAGATCGATGTTTTTACAAGAGATTTCTGAAGCTCAGAAAAATGATCAAGATTTGCTAGCCAAGAGAAGACAGTGTGAAGTCGACACGGGATCGATTTCGTAATCGATTCGATGGTAGCTTGATGTTTAAAATTCAGATTTGTGTACCGAAAAATGATGAGTTGATTCAAAAGATTTTGCATGAAGCACATAATGGCTGTTTGGTGGTCCATCCGGGCAGTACGAAAATGTATAATGACTTGAAGAAAATGTATTGGTGGAGTGGAATGAAAAGAGATATTTCCGAGTTTGTATCAAAGTGCTTAATTTGTCAACAGGTGAAAGCTGAACACCAAGTGCCTTCAGGATTACTTTAGCCTATTATGGTTCCTGAATGGAAATGGGATCGGATTATTATGGATTTTGTTTTAGGGTTGCCATTGACTCCAGGAAAGAAAGATGCCATCTGGGTAGTAGTTGACAGACTGACTAAATCGGCTCATTTTATTCTGGTACGTACGGATTATTCTCTTAATAAATTGGCTGAATTGTATATCCGTGAGATTGTTAGACTTCATGGAATACCTTCATCAATCATTTCGGATAGAGATTCGAGATTTACTTCACAGTTTTGGCAAAAGTTGCAAGAGGCATTAGGTACAAAGTTAAATTTTCAAGATCGCCTTTCATCCACAAACCGATGGGCAATCGAGAGAGTAATTGATTCTTGAAGACATGCTCAGATGTTGCTTATTGGAATTTCAAGGTAGTTGGGAAAGGTACTTACCGTTGGTAGAATTTGCTTATAATAATAGTTATCAGACGAGTTTGAAAATGGCACCTTATGAAGCATTATATGGTCGTAAGTGTCGAACGCCTTTGTATTGGACGGACTCAAGTAAAATCAGATTTATGGAGTTGATCTAATAAAAAAAAACCGAAGAAAAGGTGAAAGTGATTCGAGATTGTTTGAAAGCTGCTTCAGATAGACAGAAATCTTATGTGGATTTGAAACGAAAAGAAATCGAGTTTCAAGTTGGTGATAAGGTATTTTTGAAAGTGTCTCCGTGGAAGAAAGTCCTTAGATTTGGACGAAAGGGCAAGTTAAGTCCGCGTTTTATTGGGCCGTATGAAATAATTGAAAAAGTTGGACTGGTAGCATATCGGCTAGCATTACCACCTAAATTAGAGAGGATTCATGATGTGTTCCACGTATCTATGCTACGTCGGTATCGTTTGGATCCTTCACATATAATTTCACCGATAGAAATTGAACTACGACTGGATATGACTTACGAAGAAGAACCGATTAAGATCTTAGCTCGAGAGGTCAAGAAACTAAGAAATAAAAGTGTCGCTCTCGTGAAAGTATTGTGGCAAAAGCATGGGGTAGAAGAGACAACATGGGAACCTGAAGAAACTATGAGAAACCAATGCCCACACCTATTTACCAGTAAGATTTTCGAGGACGAAAATCCTTAAAAGGGGGGGAGAGTTGTAATATCCTGAATTAGGGCTTAATCAGAATAGTGGTTTCGTGACCACAAATCTGAGATAGAAATAATTATTTTATAATTATTTTGATGATTATGATATGATTGCATGATTGTGTGAAAATTTCGTGATGAAATTCTATGCCTAAAGTGTTTAAATCGAAAGTACGGACTAAATCGAATAAGTTGCAAATTTTGCATTCTAGAAGTTTTTAGTATGAAATTGCATTGAAATATTAATTAGGAGGTCTTAAATAGAAATTTAACCAATTTTAAGTTCATGGACAAAATTAGGACATGGAAGGAATTTTTGAAAGTTTAGTAGTAAGGGCATTTTGGTCATTTAGTTATTAAAATGAATTAAAAACAAAATTAAAAGCCAATTTTTGTCCATCTTCTTCATTAGGCCGAAATTTCAAGGGTTCTCCATAGCTAGGGTTTTCAAGCTTCCAAGCTCCATAGTAAGTGATTCCAAGCCCCGTTTTTAATGTTCTTTACGTTTTTGGAATCCCGGAAGCTCGATTAAGCTTATGCTAGCAATAATTCAACCTAGGGTTTATATTTGGAAAAATACCCATAGGTGAAATTTGTGTATTTTGATGTTTTATGATAGAATATGAGGTTTTAAATTATGTTAGACAACTTGTGCTACTCGATTTTGAGTGAAAACGAGTAAAAAGGCTTAATCGGTAAAAATACCTAATAGTCATAAGTACATGTTAGAGTGTGAATTTGATATTGTCATAGAAGGGAAAAATGATCAGCATGTCATAAAGCATAAGAATAAGGGATAAAGTTTAATTCCCGAGCCTAGGGGCAAAAGTGTAATTATGTAAAAGTTTAGGGGCAAAAGTGTAATTTTCCAAAGTTCATATTAAATGCTGTTTTGATGAATGTATGTATTAAATAAGATTAATTTGGTATTATAGATCAAGAAAAAAGGGAATCAAGTCGCAATCGAGCAAAAGAAAAGATTGTGGACTAAATTGCAAAATCTTTATATTTTGGTACCAAGGTAAGTTCATGTGTAAATAATGTAGCATAATTGTTACTTTTAAGTTATTAATGTTAATTATATGATATGCTGATTTTTTATCGTGAAATGTTATGCTTTGTGGTTAATGTTGAGTAATATGCAAATTATGTTTACTACTTGATAAATATAAATTGCTACCGAGTATCGGTTCCGATATTCCGTGGAAGATGGCTAATATCAGATTGAGGGAAAAAGCCCGTTTTAACCTTAGGAATAGATTAGGATACAAGTGACATGTCACTAGGATATTTGGCATCCGAACTCGTTGAGTTGAGTCCGAGTTCACTTATGGATGCGAATGTTCGAACTCGTTGAGTTGAGTCCAAGTTCGTGAGATGTAACTAGGCATCCGAGCTCGTTGAGTTGAGTCCGAGTTCACTTATAGGCGGGTTACATGATTGCTTGATTACATATGTGGCACTTATGTGCAAATTATCCGTGCATCTGAGTTATATTCCGATGTGTTCAACGGGTGAAAATTTCTATGAAATGGAAGAACACTTAAGATGCAAGTGACGTTTTGGTAAGTGTTGTGAAATGGGCACTTTGGACAGGTATGTACTTAACCCTCGGGTTGAAAATAGATACAACAACGATAAAGTGGTAAGATGATGAATGATGTTTAGAAATGTGATATATGTTTTGGTGATGCCATGCTAAAGTTGTTTGGTATAATTGTATTGTTATGTTACTTGTTATTTGCATATGAACTTACTAAGCATTTATGCTTACTCCCTCCTTTTTATTCATTGTAGTTTTGAACAAGTCAGCTCGGGAATCGGGACAGGTTAAAGTTTCGATCACACTATCCGAAGGATTTCTATTAGTAAATGGCTTGTAAAACTTAAGTATGGCATGTATAGCAATGTACCTATTTTGTGTAAATAATTTTATGATATGGCCATGTTTGGTTGAGAAAATGTTTGATATTGATAAGTCATGGTGATGGCTAAGTAGATCATGTTTGATATCATGGAAGTTTAATAGGTTATCTAGTTTACAAAAAAATTCATGGAAAGATGAAACTTGCCTTAAAATAGAATATTGCTGCAGCAATGACATGAATTTGAAAAATCACTAAAAATAGTATAAGTGGAACTAGATGATGAGCAAGTTATGAAATTTAATCTTAATGAGTCTATTTTCACGTGGATTGAATAAAATAGGCATATAGAATATATTTTATGAGATATTTAAACTTTTGTGAAATAGGGCCAGAATGATTTCTGGATCCCCTGTTCTGAATTTAAAAATTTATAATAAATTTTACAAAAATAATTATATGTTTTTCTTTACATGTACAGATTCCTTATTGAGTCTTTTTTAAGATAAAAAAACCTCATAGTCATTGAAATTTTTTATAGAGAGATATCTAATTCGTAATACACAGAGGTTAGAGCAGTCGAACCCTGAAATAGGGGAGACTTTAACTAATAAAACTGTACTAATTGGCCCAACCAAAAATTCTAGAAAAAATTAGTAAATAGATATATGAGTCTAGATTTAAGGAAATTTACGGATCTTGATTTCGAGTTTCGTAACTTGAGATATGATTTTTCTTGTAACTGTGATTTAGATAGCTAGAATGCTGTGAATGTAGAAACAAATGATTCGAAGTACTTAAATTGATAAATTATGTTCGGTAACACCTCAAGCTCGATTCCGGCGTCAGTCTCGGGCGTGGGGACGTTACAATTGGGGCATGCTGTATAGTTCACACGACCAAGGCCATATTTGGGCTTATTGGGCCACAGATGTGTGTGGGCCCACATGGGCCGTGTTACGGGCTTTGGGCCCATTTTTACTGTTTGACTGTTAAGGTTGCATGGGTCGCCTGAGATGACTATGGACCTACTGCTGGATCGGTAAGTACACTTAGACCCCATACTGATGAAATGACTTTTATACCCGTAAGAGTTAAAATGACTGATAAACCCCTATGATATGTTTGACTGTATTCGAGCATGACATTTTGAGTATTGCTTGTTTGGCAGCCGAATACCACTTGTGCCCATTCAGGTATTTTGGTTTTGCTCTCCTATGTCGTGCTTTGCTTGGTCGACTTCTTCTCTCCTCCTCATTTTTCTCCTCTTGAATATTATTGTATTTTTGCATTGCTCACATTCGGTTTTGTGTAGCCGAACACTCCCTCCCTCGTAGCCGAGTATTATTTTGTTCTATCAGTCTTGTCCCTAGTTCTTCATTGTCGATTCTCTTCTACTCTCCCACTCTTTCGAGCCTTGGTGGATTACCCTCTCATCTTTCTCTCGATTCTGCCCTCTCTTCCCTTTCACTCAATCACTTTTCCGTTGGCTAAACATCGGTTGTTAAGTCTCTGTTGTCACTGCTCTTTCAGTTTTCTTTCTCCTATTTTCCCTAAATGCCGATTTCCATCTCTTCTCTCTTTGGTTGTGGTGCTTTTGTTTTGGGTTTTAGTATTACTCATGGAGTGAGGGAGTTCGCTAGGATTCCAGAAGCGATCAGAATCTTCTTCTCGTCTCTCGTTCTAAGGTCACACTATTCGTTGGTATTTTATTGAACTGAAACACTTTGGTTTGGGTTCTTTAATCTTGGCCGAATTTTCCTTTCCATTATTCTTTTGGTTGGTATACAATGTTGAACCCTTATGTATAAGCAACATGTATAATGGATTCGCTTATTCTATAGATAATCACCAAGGTGTCTATTATCAACTTTCATCAGGGTTCTAAGCGGGGTTAAACCATGCTCGTTCAAGCAAGGCGATAGTAAGTAATCTTTTGGAAAAAGTTTCAGTTAGGGTTTCTTTTAACGCGTGTGTTAAGTTTTTAACCAAATTTTCTGACGTATTAGGTTGGAGTGCACGTGGTCTAATTCGCTCGTTTTCGCAACCAGGTGTGTAATCACACTATAATAGCTGTTAATCGGCACAAGCTGGAAAACTTGCTTATAGATGCTACACGAGTGTACGCTCGCTCACGTGGTAGTCCGAATACGTAAACTACACGGACGTGTGGTGATTATTGGGCCAGGCTGTGTAGTTCGCACGGCCAAGGCCATATTTGGTCTTGTTGGGCCACACAGGTGTGTGGGCCTACATGGGCCGTGTTACGGGCTTTGGGCCCATTTTCACTGTTTGACCGTTAAGGTTGCACGGGTTGCCCGAGACAATTCTAGATCTACTATTGGGTCGGTAAGTACACTTAGACCCTATACTGATAAAATGACTGTTATACCCCTACGAGGGAAAATGACTAATATACCCCTATCATATGTTTGACTGTATTCGAGCATGACATTTTGCATTCATGTATGATATTGTGACATGACATGTTGTATGGGGGTGGGTTTGATATATTTGGAGGAAGTGTACTGTGATGGTAGCTCTGCTACAAATATTGTCTAGTGCCGCAACTGGTGCTATATTTGGAATGTAGGGATAGGTGGGTCGATTTTATCCCCATATAGAGTGTAGGGCTGGACGGAGTAGAGTGTAGAGGAAGGATGGGTAGGAATTCTGTTTGCATTTCTGTTACTATTACTGTAATGGGCTAAGGCCCACACTGATACTGCTACTGTAATGGGCTAAGGCCTACGCCATATTCATCGGATCATCCATCGAAATAAAGCTTAGGCCCAAACCGTATTTTGCCCTCTTGTTGGGTGACTATTGTAAAGGAATTACACACTGAGTTTTCATAAACTCACCCTTCTGCTTTCCTGTGTAGGTAATCCTTAGGCGGATTAGTGCTGCGAGGGACTCGATGGAGGCCACAGAATTGCTCTTGCTTCTGTTTTAAACTTCTCATCTTTAAGCCATTTTATTTGGGGTATTTATTATGTAATAAGGCCTTTTTAAAGTTTTATTTTTGATTTGGGGATTTATTTATCGTGGATCATATCTGTTAGAAGTAGGTCACAGTTTTTCATAAGAATAAATGTTTTCAAAACACCACGCCAATGTAACATACTTTAAAAGCTTCCGTAAACAAACACTGTTTTTAAAGTGTAGTAACAATCTAAAAATGATTAAACTTTTTGCTAAACCCACTTGAGTTTTTAAACGGACAAAATACCTTAATGTTTTGTAAAAGATCACCACGAGGGTTGTTATATAGTACGGTTTTTATCAACAGAACGATGCTTTTCAAAACACTCTTCTATGTGACATCACAGATTCGGCCACAACGTCTAGGCCAGGTTTGGGGTGTTACAATTTTCTATATCAATACTAAACTTGCTTATTGAATTGAAATTTTTTTTGAAAAAAAGTAAAAAGTATCGATACCTTTCAAAATATATCGATACCTATTGTATTTTTATCGATACCATCTATTGGTATCGATACCATTTTTGCATTCAAACTTGAGTTTTCAAACAATCACAAAAAGTATCAATACCTATTCAAAAATATCGATACCTTCTACTAGGTATCGATAAAATATCTTTGGTGTCGTTGTAATCTAACTTTAACGGTCACTGAATCATGTATTAAATGCTAATGGTATTGACACTCGTAGAAAAAATATCGATACGTTTTGCTGCAAGTAAATTTAATGATCTAGTATTTTCATGCCATGTCAAGAGTTTTATGTCCGTTGAATCATTGAATCTTGATAGATGCACAAGTAGTACACTCAAAGTGTACAATTCGATAATCCATCAATTTCTTATTCAAGGGTACCTATTAGGGTACTTAACCAAGAAACACTCTCTCGAGCCACATATCGTATAACAGGATCACTAGTCCAGGCTTAATCCTTTATATAACGTATGCACAGAGGAGCTCGATTAGGATTACCAGTCTAGGCTAAACCCTAATCATAACGTATGCTCGAGAGATATTATATTGGGATTACCCGTTCGAGCTAAATCCTTTCTATAACAAGGTCATTGGGATTACTCATCCGAGCTAAATCCCATCTACAACAAATGTAGGACCTTATTAGTTTCGTGAAAGCCCATATAATCATCAAAGTTCAATATTCAATCGGGACTTAACCCTTATTTACCATTTTCAAGCATGAATCAAATTTCTCATGATAGCATTCAAGTAATGTACAACAATATAAATCACATTACATACAAACAACATTCAATTAACATAACTACATGCCAGATTAAGTTATACAAACTTACATCGACACTTGTTCGCGTAAAAGTCTACTAATCTGAAATCTTTTCTTTTCTTTGATCTAACCTCGAATTAGTGTTGTTCGGATCCAATTAAGCCTTGAAAGTTTCCCCTCTCTCTCCTAGAGTTTCCATAAAGTTTTAAGTTGAAGATGATGAACATAAGATGATATATTTCTTTTCATCTTTTTATTAATTAAGTATTTTGGTATTTTCAATTTAGTCCTTGCCCTTTTTCTATAATTCCATGGATGAGTCACCAAGGAAACCTACATACTTTTCTTAATGGTCTAATTACCATGTAAGGACCTTAATTTTTGAATTCTATAGCTATTTGATCCTTATAGCTACTATAATTTAACTTTTACATTTTATGCGATTTAGTCCTTCTCGTAATTAAACACTTAATCGATAAAATTTTCATATCAAAATTTTCACATGACATGTCCACCATATTACGGACCATATACTAAAAGAAAATTAAATCTTATTTTTGGGTCGAATTTGTGGTCCTAAAACCACTATTCTAATTTCACTGAAAATGATTACAACTCTCCCTTCTTTAGAGATTTTCGTCCTCGAAAATCTTACTAGTAAAAGGATTCGGTATTGCTTCCTCATAGTATTCTCCGGCTCCCAGGTACCCTCTTCAATACCGTGTCGTTGCCAAAGAACTTTTACCAAAGCTACCTTTTTATTTCTTAACTATTTTGTTTGTCGAGCTAATATTTTGATTGGTTCTTCACCATATGTCATATCAGGCATGATCTCTACTTCTGTCGGAGATATAACATGTGAAGGATCGGATCGATACCACCGTAGCATAGACACATGAAAAACATTATGAAGCCGATCAAGCTCTGGTGGTAAAGCTAGCCGATATGCAACCGGTCCAATTCTTTCTGTAATCTCATAAGGTTTAATAAACTGTGGACTCAGTTTTCCTTTACGTCCAAATTGGAGAACTTTCTTCCAGAGCGACACTTTCAAGAATACTTTGTCACTGACTTGAAATTCTATTTCTTTTTGCTTTAAATCAACATAAGACTTTTGACGATCAGAGGCTACTTTAAAGCTGTCTTGAATTACCCTGACCTTTTCCTCAGTCTATAGGACCAAGTTAACTCCGTGTAACTTTTTCTCACTGAGTTCTGTCCAATACAATGGAGTTCTACATTTGTGTCCATACAAGGCTTCATACGGTGCCATTTTGATACTAGACTGATAACTGTTATTATAAGCAAATTCAACAAAAGGCAAATACCTTTCCCAGTTACCTTTAAACTCAAGTATACAACACCGAAGCATATCTTCCAAGATTTGTATTACTTGTTCAGATTGACCATCTGTCTGGGGATGAAATGCAATGCTAAAATGTAACTAAGTACCCAGAGCTTCTTGTAATTTACTCCAGAATCGAGATGTAAATTGAGGATCTCTATCTAAAATAATGGAGACAGGCACTCCATGCAATTTGACAATCTCAGGGGTATTGGAATAAAATGTGCAGACTTTGTTAATCGATCAACAATTACCCAAATGGCATCTTTCTTCTTTGGAGACAGGGGTAATCCCATTACAAAGTCCATGGTAATTCTTTCCCATTTCCATTCCCATATCGTAACCGGCTGTAATAGTCCAAAAGGTAACTGATGTTTAGCTTTTACTTGCTAACATATCAAACACTTAGATATGAACTTAGAAATATCTTGTTTCATTCCCAACCACCAGTACATCTTTTTCAAATCATTGTACATTTTATTACTATCGGGTTATACAAACATGTTACCATTGTGAGCTTCATTTAAGATCTTCTATACTAGTTCTAAACCTTTCGATATACATACTCTGCCTCTGAATAACAAACAACCATCAGCCCCGGTCTGAAATTCTGAGTCAGGAGTCGATTCGCTTTGTACCCGTCTTGCTTGTAAGTTACAATCATTTTTCTGAGCTTCAACAATTTGTTGCAAAAATGTTGGTCTAGCTTTCAACTCAGCTATGATTGAACCCTCATCAGACAATGACAATCGAGTATTCATTGCTCGTAGAGTATACAGGGATTTTCTGCTCAAAGCATCTGCTACTACGTTGGCTTTTCCCGGATGGCAGTCAATAACAAGATCATAATCTTTCAATAACTCAAGCCATCTACATTGTCTCAAATTCAAATCTTTTTGTGACATTAAGTATTTCAGACTTTTATGATTGGTGAATATGTGACATTTTCTCCAAACAAGTAATGTCGCCAAATTTTCAATGCAAACACTATGGCTGCCAATTCAAGATCATGTGCCGGGTAGTTCTTTTCATGTGGCTTTAGCTGTCATGAAGCATATGCTACTACCTTAACATCTTGCATCAAGGCTTAGCCTAAACCATTCAATGATGCATTACTGTAAATTGTAAATTCCTTACCCGACTCAGGCTAGGCTAACACAGGTGCTTCTGTCTATAAAGCCTTTAATCTGTCAAAGCTCTGCTGGCATTTCTCAGTCAATTCAAATTTCACATCTTTCTGTAACAAATGAGTCATCGGAGAAGCTATCATTGAACTTTTTTTTTACAAATCTCCGATAATAACTAGCTAGTCCCAGAAAATTTTGGACTTTAGACACATTCTTCGGTGGCTTCCAATTAAAAATGGCTGAAATTTTATTCAGGTCTACTCTGACACCTTCAGCAGACACGATATGCCCAAGGAAGCTAACTTCCCTAGCCAAAATTCACATTTACTGAATTTGGCGTACAATTGTTTCTCTCGTAAGGTTTGCAACACTATTCTCAAGTGTTTAGCATGTTCATTTTCATCTCTATAAACTTGTCTAAATATGGATTGAAAATTCTGTTCATTAAATCCATAAACACTGTAAGTGCATTTGTCAAACCAAATGGCATCACAAGGAATTCATAGTGCTCATACCTGGTTCTAAAAGCTGCGTTTGGCACATCCGGTTCTTTTACCCATAGTTGATAGTAACCAGAACGGAGATCAGTCTTCAAAAATATAGTAGCACACTTTAACTAGTCAAAAAGTCATCGATCTGAGGAAATGGATACTTGTTCTTTATTGTAACTTTGTTGAGCTGTCTGTAATCAATGCACAGCCTCAACGTTCTATCCTTCTTCTATACAAATAGAACCGGCGCACTCTAAGGTGATAAACTATGTCAAGCAAAACCTCTGTCAATTAACTCTTGCAACAGTACTTTCAGCTCTTTCAATTCAGTAGGAGCCATTCTGTAAGATACTATGGATATAGGTGTTGTACCCGGGATAAGATCTATAGAGAATTTCACTTCTCTATCTGGTGGTAAACCAGGTAATTCTTTTGGGAATACATCGGGAAATTCACATACTACGTGCACTGATTGAATCTTTGACTCAGATACTTTAGTATCCAACACATATGCGAGATAAGCGTCATAACCTTTTCTGACATATTTTTGTGCTAATAATGCTGAAATCACGTTAGGTGTAACACCCCAAATTTTGGGCATAGAAGTTTTAGGTCTTGAGCACGGGAACAGTTAGAAGGCTGCACATAAATATTTAGTCGTGCAAGAAAGTGATACAAATGCATGTCTGCTTTAGTGGTTAAGAGTTTTGGGAAGAGTTTTAGAAGTCTTGTGTTCAAGCCTTGGCTTGTGCAAAATTTTGTTTTTACTTGAATAAACCCTGTCTCTAGTTAGTAGGCTTCTTAAATAAATGTGGGTATTTTATGACAAAAAGGGCTTGCTGGTCTAGGGGGTAAGTGGAGTGTTACCTATGCCAGAGGACTGAGGTTCGATTCTTGCTTAGCGTAAGGAAGTGTTTTATTTTGCTGCTGATGCTGTAGAGGTGTTGTGGCTTGACCGAAACACTGAGGTGTTGGTGTGGAATTCAAATTGATTAGTTGAGGGAGGAGTGATTGCTTGAGGGATTTGAGAAGATATTTTAGGAGAAAATCAAGGGATGTGTGGTGAGAGGGAGTAATGTACCGATTTTGAACAGTGGGCACTCAGGAATTTTGGCTTTGGTGAGTTTGAGTACTCTATTTTGGGTTTTGTGAACATTTTGGTTCTTTTCTTTTGTTCTCTAGAGGCTGAATAGTGTTAGGAAAATTTGGTAGTACCTTTCGTTTTTGCTGATTTCAAATTCCACTCCTCTTCAAGTCCCTTAATTGTCATATTTACCTTTTCTTTTCTCCCCCTCCATCAACCGATTCTCTCTTTGGCTGAATACCTTTTTGCTTTCCCCCTTCTCAACTCTTTCAGGTTTCAATGTTTCTTCTCCCTGCACATTAGTATTGTTGCCGAATAGTTCTTCTCCTCTTTTCCTATATTCTTCCGGCTTTTGAGAAACTTCTCCCTTGTTTTTTTTGGTTTTTCGTTTGGGTTGTCGAATCCTTGGCTTATAGTCGCATCTTGCAGTTGCCTCAATCTCTGTTTGGGTTCACAGTTGTTCTTTTCCCTTTTTTTTTCTCTCTATCGAAATAGCTTTCTCTTTAACATCTTTTTTCTCTACCGATTATTGTCAGGGGTGTGATTGTGCCATCTTGTGCCTCGGTTTAAGGGTGTGGGCCGAATAATTTTGTCTCTCGTTCTCAGTTCTACACTTTCGGTAAGTTAATGTACATTTGGTTCAACTATTTATGGGTAGAGTATTAGATAGCAAGTTTCTATTGGAATACAGGTAATCTTTAGGGGTTGCAACCAATCTCTTGTGCAAGCCTCTATGGATCGATTAAGGCGAGGGATAGGTAATCGTTTGAATTAGTGTTTTGGTAGGGGTTCGCTTCAACTATATTGTTAGGCAATTAATCAAAACTTCTATTTGTGATGGTGGGAGTACTCGTGGGCTAGTTGCGCACTTTCGTAATCAGGTGTGTAACAACACTGCCATAATTGTAAATCGGCAAAAGCTGAAATAGGTGATCATCGACGCTACACGAGCGTGCGCTTGGTCGTGTGGTAATCCAAATGCTTAAACGTGGGCGTAAGATCGTTAAGGCTGGCCATGAGCGATTTCATGGCTTGAGGTCGATTTGGGCCATGGTGGACCGAAATGGGCTGTGTGGGCCCCACACGAGAAAATCACATGAACGTGTGGAGAATATTGGGTCAACCGTGTAATCCACATGGCCAAGGCCATATCTGGGCTTTGTGGGCCATACGGGCATGTACGCCCACATGGGCCGCATTATGGACTTTGGGCCTATTTTCACTGTTTGACTGTTAAGGTTGCACGGGTCGCTCAAGATGACTGTGGACCTACTGATGGGTCGGTAAGTATACCTAGACCCCCAAATTGATAAAATGACTATTATGGCCTATGTGCTAAAATGACTATTATGCCCTTATGAGATGTATGACTGTAATCGAGCATGTCAGTTTATATATATTGCATACATGTATGATATTCTGATATGTTGCATGGGGATGGGTTTATTATGATTGGAAGAAGTGTAATGTACTGGCAGCTCTATTGCAAATACTGTTTAGTGTCGCAACCGGTGTTGCTTTGGAGTGTAGGGATGGGTGGGTTGATTTTATCCCCACATGGAGTGTAGGGCTGGACGGAGTAGAGTGTAGAGGCTGGTTAGGTAGGATTCTTGATTGCATATCTATACTGTTACTATCACTGAAATGGGCTAAGGCCCACACTGATACTATTACTGTATTGGGCTAAGGCCCTAACTGAAACTGAACTGTTACTGATATAGGCTTAGGCCCAGACTGTATTTGCTCACTGTATGTTTGACTGTTTGTTTATTAAGGGATTACACACTGAGTTTTCGTAAACTCACCCTTCTGCTTATCTACACAGGTAATCCTTAGGCGGATCGGTGCTGCGAGGGACTCGAAGGTGGCCACACAACAGCTTACACTTCCATATTTGACTTTTAATTTATAAGTAGTTTTATTTGGGTATTTTTATGTAATAAGGCCTCTTTAAATTATTAAATCTTTAATTTGGAGTTTTATTTATATTGATTTATATCTGCTAGTACTAGGAAATGGGTTTTCAAAAGATAAATGCTTTTCAAAACATCACGGTTACGCAACATGTTTTGAAAGCTTCCGCTATAAACGAGATTTTGAGATTTGTAATGTTTGAAAGTAAATACTTTTTGATAGTGACGCAAGTTTTGAAATCATCTTTTAGATCATAAAAAGAGGCTAAATAAAGATTAGGCTTTTCAAATGATATCACGCTTTACGAAAAACACTTCGATGTGACATTGCCAGATCCAGCCATAACGTCCGGGCCAGGTTTGAGGTGTTACATTAGGTAATCCATCCATTTTATCAGATTCAACATGAAGCAATTCACCATTCTCACATTTCAATACAATATATTTCTATTTACAATTCACCACTGCATCATATTGGGTTAACCAATCCATTCCCAAGATCACATCAAACTCATCAAATGACAATAACATCAAGTTAGCCAGAAAGCAATAACCTTTTACTATAAATGGACAGTTCTTACAGACTTTATCCACCATAACACACTGGCCTAGGCGGTTTGAAACTTTAACCACAAATTTAGTGTATTTAACAGGTAAATTTTTAATAGACACTAGGTTTGTGCATATGTATGAATGTGTGGAACCAGGATCAATCAATGTAGTAATATCAGTATCAAGTAGGGAAAATGTACTAGTAATGACTTTTGGTGCAGAGGCATCTTCTCTAGCACGAAAAGCACATGTCCTTGTAGGTGTTCGTTCCTCAGATCTAACTATTGTATCTTTGGTAGTACCTCGACTACCACCAACATTGTCGAGATAGCAGGGTGGTCTGCCCCTCGAGACAAGATTACTCGGCTTTGGAGCTGGTTCTATCTCCTTTTCAACTCTTTCTGGACAATCTCTAAGAAAATTCTCAAGTGAACCATTTCCGAAACAAGCTCCACTTCTAGATTGACATTCCCCATGATGAAATTTGTTACAATGTTTACATTTCGGTTTGGGATTATCGACACTACCCACACTAGTCACAGATGGAGATGAAGACCTCCAGTTAGAACGTTGAGAGCCCCGCTCTCTTCCAGAAAATCTTGTAGAGGTGGTCACACGATCATAATACTTCTTGAATTTCTTAGAAGCAAATTATGGTGACTTACTCATAGTTCTTTTTCTTGAAACCTGAGCCTTTCTTTCGGCTTGTTTCTTTTCTTTACTCAGTTCCTCTGCTTTGTGTGCTAGGTCGGCTAGCGCTGAAAATTCCTTTATGTCGAGAATTCCAATCAACAATTTGATGTCTTCATTTAGGCCCTCTTTAAAGAGTTTACACATTTCAGCCTCGTTAAAACCCATTCTCTGGCATACTTACTCAACCGAAAAAATTCTCGCTCATATTCGAATACGATTATGTTTCCTTGTTTAAGCTTTAAAAATTCTTTCTTTTTCTGATCCATAAATCTATAACTCACATGCTTCTTCTGAATTCAGCTTGGAAAAATTCCCATGTGACATTCTCCCTTGGTACTACTGAAGTTATGGTATTCCACCAATGATAAGTTGTATCTTTTAGTAAGGATACTGCACATTGTAGACATTTGACAGGTGTGCATGATAGTTCATCAAAAACCCGAATAGTATTCTCTAGCCAAAACTCGGCCCTTTCTGAATCATCATCTGGGGTAGCTCTATATTCTTCTGCCCCATGTTTACAGATTTTATCTATCGGAGGCTTACCAATTCTAATAGGTTCAGCACCCTGTGGTACCTTAGGAATCGGTTGGGGGGCAGGTGGGAGAGGTCGTTGTACAGCAGGGTTTGTTCTCAATTACTGGGTAAACCATTCATTCATGATTTGAAAGAAGGCTTGCTTTGCCTCCTCACTTCGGCTCTCAGACACGGGCCTTTCACTACCAGATGCAGACGCAACTCTTTGCATTAAAGCTGAAGCAATGCTCTCAGCTTCCTCGGATTCAACTCTAGCTCGGTTGGATAACATTACTGTATGAAATACACATTTAAATGATCAGGAGTCATCATACTATCACAATTTATATAATTGCATGTATAGCTAAACTCGTGTTCGCTACATCAAATCCAAGAATCGACTAAACCGTAGCTCAAAATACCACTAAATGTAACACCCCTAACCCGTATCCATCACCGAAATAGGGTTTTAGAGTATTACCTAGATCCTTCATAACGTCCCTTAATTGGGCCCTCAAGGCCCAATGCGAGCATTAAAATCAAATCGGGACTTAATCGGGACCTCTCAGAATCTTTCACAAAATTACAAAATTTTTCCAAGGTGCAGGCCTCACACGCTCCTGTGACCTTAGGACACGCCCATGTTGGAGGCTGTGTTCGACCCTGTGTAACTCTCTGGCTTACACACACAGCCATGCCACACGTCTGTGTGCTAGGCTGTGCGGTCAATTAATTCAGTTCGAAATAAGGTGCAAGTTACACACGACCAAGACACACACCCGTTTTCTAGGCCGTGTGCCCAATTCTGAGCATTCTGTTTCTCAAAATTAAGGTGCAGGGGGCACAAGGCCTAACCACATTCCTATATTACCAGGCCGTGTGTCACACACGGTCTAGACACACGCCCGTGTGTCTACTCGTATGGACAAAATGAAGCCATTTCTAGCTTCATTTCTCACCCAAAATTTCACTCAAGACCTGCACATGAAACACACAACCAATACCAACCATTCAAAGCATTCAAAATAGACAATTTCATCATTTAACATGACATGTCATTGAAAGCACAAGTGTTTATAAACTTACTTTGATTTAACTTAGGCAACAACAACATTTGATCACATGTACTCAACTTAACACATGTGTGTATATATATATCATAATAACCTACTTAGTAATACCAAAATGAACCAATACTAGCCATTCCAATAGTTAGGTTACAAAATAACATTATCAAGCTACCAATGGTCAAGTTGTCCTATACATGCCATTATACTAAAATGATTTCACTATATGTACCCAAAATGCTAGTTGATAGTGTGACGATGCTCCGATGATCTCCCAACCTTCACGAGCTTCCGAGCACTATAAATTAAGGGAAAAATAAAACGGAGTAAGCATTACATGCTTAGTAAGTTTGTATAATGGAAACTAAACTTACCAATCTTGTTTATTAAAATTTAGGCATTCAATGTTATGTTTCCATCCATTTGGCTAAATTGCCTAATCACATACATTCCATCAAATATGTTAGTCACCAAAATATTCATTTCAATCAAGTAACATTGATGAGCTTATCAAGCAATATTATTTCAAGTCATTATCATATCCTATCAAGATTTTCATGCCATGGCAAGAGTTTTATGTCTGTTGAATCATTGAAGCCCGATAGATGCATAAGTAGTACATTCGAAGTGTACGATTCGATAATCCGTCAATTTCTTATTCAAGAGTACCCATTAGGGAACTTAACCAAGAAACACTAACCAAGAAACACTCTCTGGAGCCACATATCATATAACAAGATTACCAGTCCAAGCTAAATCCTTTATATAACGTATGCACAGAGGAGCTCGATTAGGATTACCAATCCAGGCTAAACTCTAATCATAATGTATGCTCGAGAGGTATTATATAAAGATTACCCGTCCGGGCTAAATCCTTTCTATAAAAAGGTCATTGGGATTACTCGTTCGAGCTAAATCCCGTCCGCAACAAATGTAGGACCATATTAGTTTCGGGAAAGTGCATATAATCATTACAATTTAACATTCAATCGGGACTCAACCCTTATTCACCATTTTCAAACATGGATCAAATTTCTCATGATAGCATTCAAGTAATGTACATCAATATAAATCACATTACATACAAACACAACATTCAATTAACATAATTACATGTCGGATTAAGTTACACGAACCTACCTCGACACTTGTTCGCGTAAAAGTCTACTAATCCGAAATCTTTTCTTTTCCTAGATCTAACCTCGAATTAGTGTTGTCCGAATCCAATTAAGCCTTGAAAGTTTCCCCTTTCTCTCCTAGGGTTTCCATAAAGTTTTAGGTTGAAGATGATGAAAATAAGATGATATATTTCTTTTCATCTTTTAATTAATTAAGTATTTTGGTATTTCTAGTTTAGTCCTTGCCCTTTTTCTATAATTCCATAGATGAGTCACCAAGAAAAATCTACATACTTTTCTTAATGGTCTAATTACCATATAAGGACCTTAAGTTTTGAATTCCATAGCTATTTGATCCTTATAGCTACCAGAATTCAACTTTCATATTTTATGCGATTTAGTCCTTCTCGTAATTAAACACTTACTCGATAAAATTTTCATATCAAAATTTTCACACGAAATGTCTACCATATTACGGACCATATAATAAAATAAAAATAAATCTTATTTTTGGGTCGGATTTGTGGTCTCGAGACCATTGTTCCAATTTCACTGAAAAATGAGTTGTTACAGTCCGGTAATGTTCCGTAACCCTATTTCGGCGTTGAATACGGGTGAGGGGTGTTACAAAAGTTGTGCAAATAAATAGGTATAAATTAAGTGTGCTATTTACAAGCGAACATGTCCAATTGTAATATAGATTTGTGTTACAACAAAACACTGATAAGTATTTTGAGGATAGTACCCAAGGGATTACAAATCGGAGAAATTATTGTTAAATTAATTACTAATCTAATCAATTTACAAGTTAGTAGTGTGAATCCAAATTATATTATTTATTAAACTAATTAAATCAATTAACCTAAATTAACCTACTGGAATTTCCTATTCCTAGTGTTAATGATGCGAGCTTTAGCCTAAGTTCAATTAACCGGTAGAAGATTAACTTGCTTCAATGGTTGTAATTAATAGAAGAACTCGGGTTTTAATGATGAATTAATTATTAACTAGATAGTAGTACCTCTCGGCCTCACTTTCCTGACCATGATAAATCCACGATTTACTCAGTAACATCGTTTCTCAATCCATTTACCTATATTACATTCTAGGGTCGTCAATCCTAAGCTTTAATTAAACATGAATTTATACCAATTAATTCTTAAGAGAAACCCTCATTAATTTGCTAACTACTCAACATCCACTTGTTAAATTACTTAATCAATTAAACAATTCCATAACCGAAACATGCTAGATATAAATAAAGCACAATTTATTCAATTATTCATACAAGTGATAATTGATCCGTTTAATGAAAAAATAAATAAAAGAAAAAGAAGTAGGAGAAAGCTCTTGAATAAATATATGGGTGACTCTAGAGCAATCTCCGCTCGCAACTATCTTCACATCAGAATAAGGAAAATCCTGACCAAATGAAAATGAAATAAAATGATAAAGAAAACTATTTAAGTATGAACAATGTCTAATTTTTTCCACCCTCTAATGAGATTATAAGAGTGTATATATAGGCAAAACCTAGGGCAACATTAAATTAATTTATCCCTAAAATACCCTTGGTTTAATAAACAAATTACAACTTTATATTTTGTTCACGCGACTGTTGACATCATCTTTTAGTCATGCTCTCGTCGCGACGCCAAGATCCCCACGTCACGACGTCAACCTTGTTTTCAGCCCTTAATGCTTCAAAGTTTAGTGTCGCGACGTTGGATGTTGATGTTATGATATGACTATTGTTTCTTGCACAGTTAAGCCCAAATTGATTCCCTACACACTCAAATAACCCATTAGTCATACCCGATGACCAAATTGGCCTTACGGGTCATTAAAACACTGAAACATGCGTAAAAACACTTATTTTACTAAAATTAAACTTTGTATTGATAAATTATTTTGATATAACAAACAAAAATGTTTTTGAATAAAGTTTGTTTTTGAACAAAGAAATTATAAAGTTCAAATCATAAAAATCATTTCAAGACTTCCAAACATATTAGAAAATGATTTGAACACTTAGAAAATTTTGGACAAAGTTCAAAAACAATTTTAAACTCTTTAACTCGATTGAAACATTCTCAAACCGATTGAAAAACTACTCCCTACAAGAAGTATCGATATTTTTCAAAAAGTATTGGTACCCATATAATTTTTATCGATGCCATTTTCTATATCAATACCAAACTTGCTTATTGACTTGAATTTTTTTTTTTGAAAAAAAGAAAAAAGTATCGATACCTTTCAAAATATATCAATACCTTCTACTGGGTATCGATAAAATATCTTTGCTATTGTTGTAATCTAACTTTAACAGTCACTGAATCATGCATTAAATGCTAATAGTATTGATACTCGTAGAAAGAGTATCGATACCTTTTGTTGTAGATAAATTTAATGCTCTGGTATTTTCATCCCTAATAGCTCTATTTAATTCTTTAACAACCAGAACGATTGGAAATCAATTAGTGGGTATGAATACTAGCTTCCAAAGGTCCTACAATTATAAGAAAGCATATATTCAAACTTAAAGATCAAACAAACAACCTTTGTGCTCAATTTTTCATACTTTTCTTACATACACTTATGAGCTTCATTGTTATTCTATCAGCTCAAGTGTTCTTCTTTGTAATTATGCTTTATTGGCAAACACCTTGATCTTGTAAGGGTTATTTATTTATTTGCTTATTTGTGTATCTTTGATAGGGTTTGTGTATTAAGGTTCTACTGAAACCTTAATGGAGTTTATAAGATTAAACCTTATCCTTAAAGGTTATTAAATTAGTGAATTTGGGAAAATCCTTAGTAGTGGAATGCTAAGGTAGCAGAGTAGGCAATTGGGGTCGAACCACTCTAAATTATTGTGTTAAATTTTTCTATCCTTATTCTTTAGCATCCACAAAATTTTAAAAATCCAATTCACCCCTCTTGGAAATTTCAATTTGATTATTTGAGCTACCAATTGGTATCAGAGCTAGTCTTAATTTGAAAGTTGTACAACCAAGAGAAGATCTTTGAGGTAGCTAAACTTTCAGCCAATGAATTCACAAGAGATGACATCTACATCCAATTTAGTTTTTCTTGGAGAATCACAATCTATCTCCAAGCCTCCTTACTTCAACGGTGCCAACTATTCCTATTGGAAGATAAGAATGATGTTGTTTATACAAGCAATTGATCATTTCGTATGAGACATCTTCGTACCTCTTAAGCAAGAAGGAGGACTCCTTATTTCTAAAAGTAAGAAATAATGAATGAGGAAGATAGAAGGAGTTTTAAGTTGAAAGCCAAGGCTATGCACACCTTATTTTATGTACTTGACCTGGAAGTATATATTAGAGTATCATCTTATTCCAATGCCAAGTAGTTATTGGATAAGCTTAAAGTTACACTGAAGGTACTAACCAAGTAAAGAAGTCTAAGGTAATTGTTACTCTGAATTATGAAACCTTTAAAATAAAGCCTGAAGAAGATATCAAGGCAATGTCCAATTGGTTTACTATCATCATCAATGGATTAAAGTTTTATGGGATGACATATCCAAATGAAGAGGTGGTAAAA
Organism: Gossypium anomalum; assembly: GCA_025698475.1. Lineage (NCBI taxonomy): Eukaryota > Viridiplantae > Streptophyta > Magnoliopsida > Malvales > Malvaceae > Gossypium > Gossypium anomalum. The sequence continues at coordinate 52,901,772 of CM046963.1, forward strand.
AAATGCTTCGAAGCTTCCCTAAATCATGGGAAGCTAAAGTGACTGCAATTGAAGAAGCAAAGAATTTAGAGACGTTGACTTTGGATGAGCTCATTGGTTTTTTGCTTACACACGAGTGATGCTCAATGAAGGGGTTAAAGACGCTAAAATTGAGAAGAAAAATATAACACTCCTGTAACACCCATAATACTAAGTCTTTTAGTATAGAAGATTTTCATACATACTAATAAAATGTGATTACGTTAACTCGCAATTTAATTGAAACAATTAAGTAGATAAATTTTTCTTAACATTTTATATACAACCTTCACTTATAGAATATAATCTTTTAACCAAAATGATTTAATCCATAACTGGGCACGACCAAAATAAGCCTATTAACTAAACCATATTAGCATGGCCGAAGTTTACACATACTACTTTGAACGAGATACATTTTAACCTATACATGCCGTAATGTTTACTAGAATTCGGCTAAAACAAAAGTAAGTACCAAAACGTTGAAGGATGGTGTGATGACTTTGACGATGGTTCCGGGGCATACAAGAGTGGATCGCAAGAACCTAAACAAGTGACAAACAACGCAACAATGAGTATAAACTCAGTAAGTTATAAGCATTGCACTACCGTCCATTTAGAAAAAGGGCTTGAAAGAAACAAACAAAATAAATAAATATTACAAAGTCCCAAATATCCAATTCCTTATTACCATCTCATATCAATATTTTACATAATTCTCGATGCATTGCTACTTATCGTTTTGTCGTTGTTTAGTTTATAGTAATTTTAATATCTCATCCATACCACCATGACCTTACGTTCTTCACTTTAAATACCACCCCACATAGGTTCCAAGCCACTAAGCTCGAGTTCTATATATATAAACATAATATCTATGCTTCATGAAATCAAAGTATCTACTCATTCAACTGTTCATAATTTACTCGATAAAGTCGCATACATAACATTCATAATTATTTGAAATTACATAAAGTAAGTCCGCACACTTAGTGCTTATTAATCTTACTTGCACACTTAGTGCTTAATAATCGAACTCGCACACTTAGTGCTTAATAATCAAACTCGCACACTTAGTGCCTACCTTATCATCGTAAATGTTTATACCCACACACTTAGTGCCGAGATCATCAACTCAATACAAGCATTTGTATATATATATATATATATTCTACCATTCGGTATACATACCTAGATAGTAGGATGATACATATCAATACAATAGTTGTGCTTAACAACTTACTTTGTGTTGGGTAGGACGGTTCCAACTCGGCTACTCGATGACCTTTCCTTTGCCTTTGCTTGATTCTCCTCCTTTATCTTCTTGAGCTAAATCAATGAGTTAATTAGTTTAACCGTTTTGTTAAATATTTATATCTAAATATTTATGATCTCATCTCATAAAATATACATGATAAATTCTTATTTTCCTACCATATGTTTTTGAGCTATTTAGCTAATAACGACATGCTATCACCCTACTATCAATAATCCGGTCACACAAGCATATATATATATGTATATATGTAATTGACATTCGGCAACCATTCTTGCTAACTACTCATTTCTAGACAACTTTATATGCATATAGTCCAAAGGTGATATCATGAATGGACATACATTTATATAGATATATATATATATATATAGCCGTATGTGCAAAACTTAAACTCAACATCACTTATGTTCTTACTTTGATATCCGAATATGTATACATACATATATATATATATAATCAACCATTTTTGTTCAAACATTTGTATTTTAACAACCTAATGCAAGTGATCTCAAAACCGAATGCATTCTTACTTCCAAGGTAACATAGTCTAGGATTTATTTCATTTCAAGGTTCATATCCATTATAAAAATTTAATCAATTAGACCAACATCACTCCCTTAATTAATCTTAAAGAATTTAAGTTAATTTCACACATGTACCCTTTTATGGCCATTCACCTATAATCAACTTTGTCTTCACCTATATATTTTAATCTATGTGGTAGAACATACATACTCCCATATAATGAAATTTTCATTTCCTTTAACCTTTGATTTCTACCAATTAATCACTTAGCCAAAAATCCTAAGCTAACTAATTCACACATTTGTTCATACCATACTCACGAATCAATTATCATCTAAATTCCAATTTCAATAATCAAATCTAAACTCTCATTTTTACCACATTCAACAAAGGAATTTTAAGGCATTTCTTCCTATCCATCCCATAGTAGAACATTTCAATCCATTACCAAAATTCATCATTTACTAATTCACCCAACTCACATCTAATCCCCATTTATAACACATCCACAATTAACCATTTTCATGCTCCAATCATCACAACATCAAAACATAATTCAAGAAGTACTCATCCATGGCGAATTCATTTCTATCAATCTTAATAAGAAAAACAAAATTTAAACCATGGGCTAAGTTTGAATTCAAGCTAGCAACTTAAAACATGCATGAATTTCAAAAGATAACATCAAACATACCTCTTCCTAGCATACAAGCATGGTTGAATCCCTTAAGTTTTTCTTTCCTTTCCTTTTTCTTTGTTTTGGCTAGAGAAGAAACAAGATGAACATATTTCTTTTTTTTATTTACTATTATTTTCTCAAATATAGTTTAATATTGTATTAAATTTAACTTGGTGGATATCATCATATCATATTGACCACTAATTGAAAAAAAGAAATTTGACATGCAAGACCACCTTTGTTTAATCATGCACTAATTGATCCTTGTTAATTATCCTATCACCTTCTAATTTGTTTCATATAAGTCCATTTTGATAATTTCACAACAATTGACCAAATTAACGTACGAAACTTTCGCACATGCATTTACTCACGTCATAATCATGAAATAAAAATTTTAAATTATTTATAAGACTCGGTTTTGTGGTCCCGAAACCACTTTTCGACTAGGGTCAAATTAGGGTTGTCACAACTCCTAACCCGCAACCTTCGTCAAAATAGGGTTACGGAGTATTACCAAAGTTTACAACACAAACAAACATAATGTAACACCCCTTACCCGTATTCAACGTCGAAACAGGATACAAGGCATTATGAGACTTACATCGTAAGCGAACATACAAATTGAGTCATAAATTTGCATCCAAATTAAAACCATTTGCATTCAATCATAAAGTCCCTGATATGAGCCTACGAGGCCCAAAACATACGTTGGAAGTGGTTCAAGATTAAACCGATAACTCAGGGAATTTTTACAAAACTTAGAAAATTTTTACCATAATCTCATGACCATAATTCATTCCATCACAAACTTACCTTGAAATCATCATTTCACAAATTTAATAATCATAAGCTTTATGTACGTACCTGTACCATCTCATAATAATTTCTTACTCATTCTCATCATTGGCATACCCAATGAACCACTTGGAATAATAATATCAGATCCTCAAGAAAACATACACACAATGTGTCACATATGTAGCCATTGTTACCTCTATCTCATTACACATATATGCTCGCTCTCGATCCATCAACGGGCTTGTTCACACAAACTGTTAGTCAATATGTAGCTACATGGTGCTGCTCACTCAAGCTATCAAGTAACCACAACGTATGTCGGTATACTCAGCCACCAGTAGGACGTACTGGACTAGCATCCGGATCACATAACATAATACCTTAGTGACATGTCACTTGTATCCTAATCTATTCCTAAGGTTCGATTGAGATTTCTAGCTTGCCAGAACATCGTCGAACGTGTCTGTAGAGTCGTTCATATCATTTATGCAATATTAAAGCATTTAAAATACAATTATAACAAAGCTTATTAACATATGAACTTACCTCGGTTACAAAAATGATAAAAAGGATCTATTCGTCAATTACTTTGTTTTTCCCTTGATCTACACCCAAACTTCATTTTTCTTGATCTATAATACCACATTTAACTTATTTAATCATCAAGCTATTCAATTCAGTCAAAAATCACATTATGGTAAAATTACATTTTTCCCCTAACATTTTAACATTTTACAATTTAGTCCCTAGGGTCGTAAAATGAATTTCCTTCAATTTCATCACAACCCAAGCCTAGTCAAATATTACTCTTACTCATAACAGCCCACATTTTTCATTTATTCACACTTTACCTCACATTTTACAACACTTTACAAATAAGTCCTTATTTGACTTTTTATCGAAAATCACTTTACAAATGTTATTTATCTAACAACAAACATGCGTTTTCTATCATCAAACATCAAAATACAAACACATCCAACATGGGTGAAATTTTAGACTTTAACTTCCTTTCAAATTAATCCTTGGAATAGCTAGATCAAGTTACAACATTGACAAAAACTTAGAAATCATTAAAAATGGGACAAGAACGGACTTACAATCGAGTTTGAAAGTTGGCCAAACCCTAGCTATTTCTTCTCCTCCAAAATTTTGACTAGGGGGACTAAATTAATAAAAATGGACACTTTTGTTTTAGTTAATTTGTCTTTATTTACCAAATTACTAAAATACCCTTAATGTAAAACTTTAAAATTTCACCTAATCATGTCCATTTTTGTCCATCCTAAAAGTATAATGGACTAATTACCATCTAACGGCCTCAAATTTAAAATTTCATAACAATTAAACACCTTTATCTAAGGGAACTCAAGTTTGGCACCTATTGCAATTTAGTCCTTTTAGCTAAACTGAGCACTCAATCAATAAAATTTCTTAACAAAATTTTCACACAATTATTCTATCATGCTGTAGACCTTAAAGAAATAATAAAATAAATATTCCTACTTTGGATTTGTGGCCCCGAATCCACTGTTCTGATTTGACCCAAAAACGGGCTGTTACAACTCTCCCCCCTTAGGGATTTTTGTCCCCAAAAATCATGCCAAAGGGGTTAGGGTACTTGCCTTCTCATAGCTTCCTCGGGTTCCCTCGTAGCCTGCTCGACCTCGTGTCGTTGCCATAAAACTTTCACTAGGGCTATGATTTTATTTCTTAACTGTTGAACCTCACGAGCTAACACTTTAATTAGTTCTTCACTCTATGTCATATCAGGTCAAATCTTAATCTCTGACAGTGAGATTACATGCGATGAATCTGATCGATATCGTCGCAATATCGACACATGAAATATATTGTGGATCCTTTCTAATTCCGAGGGCAAAGGTAGTCGATATGCGACTGGCCCTATTCTTTCAATAATCTCATACGGCCCAATGAAACGTGGACTCAACTTGCCTTTGTGGCAAAATATAAGAATTTTCTCTGATGGAGACACTTTTAGGAACACTTTATCACCAACCTGAAATTCACTATCCTTCTGTTTCAAATCTGAGTACGATTTCTGTCGATCCGAAGCTACTTTCAAAAAATCACGAATTACTTTCACTTTCTCTTCAGTTTCTCTGACCAAATCAACCCGTGAATCTACTTCTCACTAAGCTCGGTCCAGTACAGTGAAGTTTTGCACTTGTGATCGTATAATGCTTATACGGTGCAATCTTTATACTTGATTGAAAACTATTGTTATAAGCAAATTCGACCAATGATAGATATTTCTCCCAACTACCTTCGAACTCTGAAACACAACAGCAAAGCATATCCTCAAGAATTTTAATCACTCTCTCAGATTGACCATCGGTTTCTGGATGAAATGTAGTATTAAAGTTCAACTTTGTACTCAACGCTTCTTGCAATTTGTTCTAAAATCACGACGTAAACCTCGGGTCTCTATCTGAAATAATAAAAGTAGGCACCCCGTGCAATCTAACAATCTCAGTAATGTGCAATTCAGCTAGTTTATCAAGTGAATAATCGGTACGTACTAGAATGAAATGAGCCAATTTCGTCAACCTATCAATAACGACCCAAACAACATCTTTCTTCTTCGGAGTCAGTGCTAACCCTGATACGAAATCCACCGTAACTCTATCCCATTTCACTCGGGTACCATTACAGGCTGAAGTAAACCTGAAGGCACTTGATGTTCGACTTTTACTTGTTAACAAATCAAACATCTCATTACAAACTCTGAAATGTCTCGTTTCATGCATGACCACCTATACAATTTCTTCAAATCATTATACATCTTTATACTCCCAGGATGAACAGATAGACAACCATTATGTGCCTCGTGAAGAATTTTCTAAATTAGTTCAGTATCTCTCGGTACACAAATCCTACCTCGAAACCTCAAACAATTATCGGATCCAATCTAATATTCTAAATCGCTATTCAATTTGCATTAAACTTTTTTAGCTTGCAACTCATTATCACCTTTCTGAGCTTCACAAATTTGCTGAAGAAATACCAGTCTAGCTCTCAACTCTGCCAAAATTGATCCATCACCAGATAAGGTTAACCGTGTATTCATCACCCTCAAAGCAAACAAAGACTTTCTACTTAAAGCGTCTGCAACTATGTTCGCTTTCCCCGGGTGATAGTCGATCACTAACTCATAATCTTTCAATAGTTTAAGCCATCTCCGTTGTCGCAAATTCAAATCTTTCTGAGTCATTAAATACTTTAAACTCTTGTGATCGGTAAAGATGTGACACTTCTCACTGAATAAATGGTGTCTCCAAATTTTTAAAGCGAACACAATAGCGGCTAGTTCCAAGTCGTGTGTCAGATAATTCTTTTCATGTGGTTTCAATTTTCTTGAGGTATAAGCTATCACTTTACCCTCTTGCATCAACACACAACCTAAACCATTCAAGGACGCATCACTGAAAATCACAAACTCTTTTCCCAACTCAGGTTGCACTAACACCGGTGCCTCAATCAACAACGCTTTCAACTGCTCAAAACTCTATTGGCATTTCTCAGACCACTCAAATTTCACATGTTTTTGTAAGAATCTAGTTATAGGTGTAGCAATCATCGAAAATTCCTTAACAAAACGTCGATAATAAATAGCCAAGCCCAAAAGCTTCTAACTTCAGATACATTTCTCGGTGGTTTCCAATCAACAACTGCCAAAATTTTACTCAGATGAACCTATATACCTTCCGTTGAAACAATGTGTCCCAGGAATCTGACTTCTCGGAGCCAAAACTCACTTTTGCTGAATTTAGCAAACAATTTATTGTCTCTCAAAGTTTGTAATACAATTCTTAAATGTTTTGCATGCTCAGACTCATCTCAGGAATAAATAAAAATGTCATCAATAAAAACAACCACAAATTTATCTAAATACGGTTTGAAGAATTGATTCATTAAGTCCATAAAAACTGCAGGAGCATTTGTTAACCTAAACGGCATAACAAGGAATTCATAATGGTCGTACCTTGTTCTGAACATCGTCTTCGGCACATCTGAATCTCTAACTTTCAACTGATAATAACCTGATCTCAAGTCTATCTTCGAGAACACTGTTGCCCCTTTCAACTGATCGAACAAATCATCAATTCTCGGTAAACGATACTTGTTCTTTATTGTAACCTTGTTAAGCTGATGATAATCAATACAAAGTCTCATGGATCAGTCTTTCTTCTTGATGGATAACACTAGTGCACCCTAGGGCTAAAAACTCGGTCTCGCAAAACCCTTATCGGTCAGCTCTTGCAACTGAGACTTCAAATCTTTCAATTTGGTCGGAGCCATTCTATACGGAGCTATCGATATTGGTGAAGTTCTTGGTACTAAATCAATATTAAACTCGACTTCTCTAATCGGTGGCAACCCATGTAACTCTTCTGGAAACACATCCGGGTATTCACGAACTACCGACACAGATTCGATCTTTAATTCAGACACTTTCGTATTTAGTAAATGCGCAAGATAAGCTTCACAACCTTTTCTAACATACCTCTGAGCCGAAATTGACGAAATCAATATAGGTAACTCACCTGACTCATTCGGTTCAATTCAAAGAATTCATTATCTTGACATTTCAATTTTCGTCTAGAATTCACTACGACATCATGTAGAGTCAACAAATCCATTCCAAGAATCACATCAAACTTATCAAATGGTAAAAGCATTAAGTCAGCCAGAAAACAGTGACCCCAAATAATTAAAGGACAGCTCTTGGAAACTTTACCAACTAAAACATATTTGCCTAAGGGGTTTGACACTTTATTCACTTACTCAGTAGACTTAACAGGCAAATTTTACTAGATACCAAATTCATGCAAATATAAGAATGAGTCGATCCAGGATCAATCAATGCAACTACTTTAGTATCATAGAGAGAAAATGTACCAGTGATAACATCAGGGGATGACGCATCTTCGCGAGCGTGTTACACCTAGCAGGTGCTCTGACCTCTAATCTCGCGGTTAAATCTTTTGTTACACCTCTACTATTGTTCCCATTTTCTGTATTTCTCAGTAGCCACCCTCTAGTGGCAGTGTTGCTCGGTCTTGCATTTTGAAAATTATCTTTCTAAGCCATTTTAAGGCAATCTCAAATGAAGTGATCTGGGGAGCCACATTTAAAGCAAGCCCGGTTATTCATTCTGTATTCACCGGGATGTCGTCTACCATAGCGTTGGTAATGCTACGTCAATAGCGAGTGTTGACATTCAGGTCTATTAGACCTAGCATTACCAACGCTCGCTATTGACGTAGTTTGGGCCTTATTACCCGAATATTGCTTCCCACGATCTCTGTTGGGATACCCAGCTAAACATTTGAACGAGTATACAAATCCCTCCATTTCTTTGACAAATATTGAAATGACTTATTCAGCGGTCTTTTTCTCGAATCTCTAGCCTCAAACTCAGCTTTTCTCTTTTCTTTGCTTAACTCTTTGGCTTTGCAAGCTCGGTCTATTAGCACAACAAATCCTTTCAACTCTAAAATCCCTACTAACAATCTGATATCCTCATTCAATTCATTTTCGAATCTTTTACACATGATAGCCTCGGTGGAAAGACATTCTCGAGCATACTTACTAAGTCTAACAAACTCTTGCTCATATTCAGTCACAAACATACGACCCTGTTTCAGCTCTAAAAACTCTTTGCATTTCTGATTAATAAACCATTGACTGATATATTTTTTCTGAACTTATCCTAAAAGAAATCCCAGTTAACTCTTTCTCTCGGTACCGCCGATATTAGAGTATTCCACCACTGATATGCCGAGTCCCTCAAAAGTGCTATGGCACATTTCAAGCACTCATCCTGTGTGCAAGAAAGCTCATCAAATACCCTGATAGAGTTCTCAAGCCAAAACTCTGCTCTCTCGGGATCATCATCAACATTAGCTCTAAACTCTTCAGCCCCTTGTTTTCTAATCTTATCAACTGGAGGCTTGTTCGGTCTTGGTAATTCCACACCTTGAGGAGCTACGGGAACCGATTGGGGGATAGGTGGGGGTGGAGGATGTTGGGCAACTAGATTTGTTCGAAAAAACTTGGCAAACCACTCATTCATCCTTTGGAAGAAGGCTTCCCTACCCTCTCCTCCCCGACTAACCATTACTGCTTTAGTTTCAGATGGCATTGTCCTTTGGGTGGGAGCTGGCACATTACTTTCAACATCATCAGCTACATCTCGATTGGGATCCATTTATTATATGAAAGCACAATTTTAAATTGTTAGGAGTCCTCACACTATCACAATTTATATATGGCATGTATAGCTAGACTCTCACACACGCTACGTTAGTCCAAGAATCGACTAAACATGGCTTTGATACCACTAAATGTAACATCCCTTACCCATATTCAACGCCGGAATAGGATATGAGGCATTACCAAACTTACATCGCAAGCAAACATACGAATCGAGTCATAAATTGCATCCAAATTAAAAATATTTGCATTCAATCATAAAGTCCTTAATACGAGCCTACAAGGCCCAAAACATGCGTTGGAAGTGGTCTGGGATTAAACCGATAACTCAAGGAATTTTTACAAAACTTAGAAAATTTTTACCATAATCTCATAACCATAATTCATTCCATCACAAACATACCTTAAAATAATCATTTCACGAATTTAATAATCATAAGCTTTATGTACGTACCTGTACATCTCGTAATAATTTCATACTCATTCTCATCCTTGGCATACCCAATGAACGACTCAGAATAATAATATCGGATACTTGGGAAAACTTACACACAAGGTGTCACATATGTAGCCATTGCTACCTCTATCTCATAATACATATATGCTCGCTCTCAAGCCATCAACGGGTCTGATCACACAAGCTGTCATGTAATCATAACATATGCTGGTATACTCAGCCATCGGTAGGACGTACAGGAGCAGCACCTGGAATACATAACATAATACCCTAGTGACATGTCACTTGTATCCTAATCTATTCCTAAGGTTTGATTGAGATTTCTCGCTTGTCAGAACATCTTCGAACGTGTCCGTAGAGTCGTTCATACCATTTATGCAATATTAAAGCATTTAAAATACAATTATAACAAAGCTTATTAACATACGAACTTACCTCGGTTACAAAAACGATGAAAAGGATCTATTCATCAATTACTTTGTTTTTTCCTCGATCCACACCCGAATTTCATTTTTCTTGATCTATAATACCATATTTAATTTATTTAATCATCAAGCTATTCAATTCAGTCAAAAATCACATTATGGTAAAATTAAATTTTTGCCTATAAGATTTTAACATGTTACGATTTAGTCCCTAGGCTCGTAAAATGAATTTCTTTCAATTTCATTACAACCCAACCCTAGCCAAATATTACTCTTACTCATAACAGCCCACATTTTTCATTTATTCACACTTTATCGCACATTTTGCAACACTTTACAAATAAGTCCTTATTTGACGTTTTTATGAAAATAACTTTACAAATGTTGTTTATCTAACAACAAACATGCATTTTCTATCATCAAACATCAAACTAAAAACACGTCCAACATGGTTCAAATTAGTCCTTCGAATAGCTAGATCAAGTTACAACATCCACAAAAACATAGAAATCATTAAAAACAGGACAAGAACGGACTTACAATCGAGCTTGAAAGTTGGCCAAACCCTAGCTATGTCTTCTCCTCCAAACTTTTGGCTAGGACTAAATTGATGAAGATGGACACTTTTATTTTAGTTAATTTGTCTTTACTTACCAAATTACTAAAATACCCTTAATGTAAAACTTTAAAATTTCAGCTAATCATGTCCATTTTTGTCCATCTTAAAGTATAATGGACTAATTACTATCTAAGGACCTCAAATTTTAAAATTTCATAACAATTAAACAACTTTATCTAAGGGAACTCAAGTTTGGCACCTATTACAATTTAGTCCTTTTAGCTAAATTGAGCACTCAATCAATAAAATTTCTTAACGAAATTTTCAAACAATTATTCTATCATGCTGTAGACTTTAAAGAAATAATAGAATAAATATTTCTACTTTGAATTTATGGTCCCAAAACTACTGTTCTGATTTGACCCAAAAACAGGCTGTTACACATAAATTGGTTCATTTTATAACTTATCAATATTCGTAAAAAAACCAATCAAAATCATACATACTGTCCCTTATATGAGCCCTCGAGGCCCTAAATACACATTAAAAATAAGTCGGGACTAAATCAGAAAATCGTAAAAATTTAAGAAAACATTACAAATTTTCAAAGCTGTAGCGGTCACACGGTAGTGTGACTCATGGTCAAGAGACATGCCCATGTCTCAGGCCGTATGGACATTCGAAATAAGGACACATAGTCGTGTCCTAGCCAGTGTCTTTGCCTGCGTAACTCCCTGACTTGGGCCACATGGCCAAGCCACATGCCCATGTACTAGGCCGTGTACCCTTCGAAGTAGCCACACACATCCGTGTGCCAGGCCTTGTGCTAGGCTGTCTAATAGTCTGACTTACAACCCTTTGAAAGATACAGGGCACACACGTCTATGTCACTTGGCTGTGTGTCACACACGGTTGAGACACACGCTTTTGTCTCTGCCCGTGTGGACGAAAATAGGCCATTTTATAAGCCACATTTCTCACCCAATTTGGCATCCACCTACAGTCAACATTGCACACATACACTAACTGTAATCAAGCATCCAAAACAAACATGAGCAAGCTTTAAACATGTGATCTATTCACATACAACCAATATGCCCTTAGGCACTTCAAATGACAAGTATAAATATGTGCAACCATGTGATCCATGTAACCAAGTAATCAACCAATTTATATATATAACTGCATCAATACACAACATATAAAGCATTTACCAAAACTTACCATTTGGAACCAATTATACCACTTATTCAATAGAATCAAATACATATATGCTAGCCATAGCATAGCACCAGATCACACAAAGTTATAAAACATACCTCATATGCATATTCAATAACTATTTTACCTTTCATCATCTAACCAGAAATCTATCCACACATCAACATTATAGGGTAAATTATGCACAAACCAAAATACCAATGTAACACCGTAGACCCGGCCTAGACGTTACGACCGAATCTGACATGCCACGTCAATTACTTAAACATCCGATAAGCTTAAGTTAATAATTCGGTTGTCGTAAAAATCTTTAAAGTTCTAAAGACTGAGTTTGCTAGTGATTCATGTTATTAAAACGAGTGTAGTTTTCAAGACTTCTGTTTCTATCAGTATTGAAGTGACAGGTTCATTTTTGGAAAAACGTTGTTATTTTGAAAACCCGATGTTCCTATTCTAGTAGTTTACAAATACCAAGTCATAGCCCAATTAAAAGTTAAGTTCGCAAATGGCCTTATTACAAACTCAAAACCCAAACATAAAATTACTAAATAATAAAGTCCCTTGCGATTGTGTGGCCACCCCGAGTCCTCGCATGACTCCAAACCTGTCTAAGGTCGAGGATTATCATGCGATTAAAAGAAAGGGTGAGTTTACGAAAACTCAATGTGTAATCCGCCAGCGATCAATAGAAAATAGTGCATGCAGAAACAGTTTGGGCCTGAGCCCTATTCCGAGATCGATGCGATCTAGGCCTCGGCCCATATGCTTGAGAGTAGTGTGGGCCTAAGCCCAATCTGAGAATCGATGATGATTGCAAGATGCAACCCATCCCATAACCATCCAGCACACCACCCGTACCAACCAGCACACCTGTACGGATATCGATCGACACACCCAACCAACACACCAATATCGCAGCAAAGCTTCCAGTAAAAATAATAATAATGCAGTGTACCTACCAGTAACAGTAAGTGTGGTAAGCCACCAGTAATAATAAATGTAACATAGTCACTAGTACGGTACTTCTTCCATATCATAAACCCAACCCCATGCAGATGTCATGTCATAAATATTACGTGTATACAGTATGTCATATTCATAACCGGACACATAAATCTTATACACACATCCGATAACCTACCATTAGCATTAATAAGGTCATTTCGTCAGTTAGGGGTAAAATAGTAATTTTTACCCCTCAGGGGTATTTCGGTCATTGGACTAATTTTAGGGTCTTGATACAGATGGCGACCCTTTGGAAGGTCTACAGTCGTCTCGAACGACTCAGGTAACCCATATGGCCAAAACAGCGTAAATGGGCCTAAGGCCCATTACTCGGCCCAAGTGGCCTTTAACGACCCACGCCCACGAGAACACTCGTGGGGGTCTCTACAGTTCGACACCCACGACTTGTGGCTCGATTCACCACACGAGCAATCGTACGCTCGTGAGACCTCAAACACTGACGTTTCGACTTTTCAGTTTTTCGACTTTTATCGATCTGCAGTAAAATAGGGGTGTGAATACACACCTTTCGACTTTTAGTCAGTAATAGAAATGGTGTACGGTTACACACCTTTTTGGAGAGAGAAACGTCGAGTCCCTCTGCACTCAACCTAAATCCAACATAATGATCCCTTGTCAGTCCTCAAACATTTGGGTTAACCACCCAACTACGTACTCATAAATTCCCAACAATAACCATCACTTACCTTGCTAAGACAAGTACGGCTTAAACCACCCTTATCCAATGATCACCCTCCTATAGACAACAACCTGCATTAACATCCCATTTTTTCAGTAACCTAATAATACTTCATTAAAACCAAGTACACTTCTTACCAAGATGTGAACTAAAAACGAAAGGCAATAGCATTCGGCCCACCCCCTTGGGTACCGTCACGACTCTCTAGCACCATTCAAACGAGAAAGAAAAATGTTAGATGAACCTATCTTCACGATGTGTAGGAGGATTCGGCTCAAGGAAAACCCAAAACGAACATGGAAAAAGAAGAAGCCCTCTACTATACGGCTAAAGAAAACACTTACCCTCAATCAAAAAAGATTACGAAACGGTTAGGCCTCCACAATTTCAGTCACACAAGGAGGAAAGAAATCGACTAACTTCAGGAGAGAAAGAAACAGTGAGAAGGAAAAAGGAAGAGTTGGGTTCGATTTTTTCGACTTTAGAAACAAGAAAAGAGAGGGACATTTTAGACAACAAAAGGAAAGGTTACCAAAATTCGGCTAAAGAGGATTCGGCAAACTTGACTCAAAAAGAAAAGAAGAAGAAATTGAGAAGAGGAGAGGGTCACACCCAATTCGGCACAAAAGGGTAACACACAAAAAAAACACCCAAAAGATGAAAAGAAGAATTCGGCACCTACTTCCTAAAACACCAAATGCCGAAATGACCATCCCAAACCCCTTGGCCGAATTTTTGCTGCAACAAGTTACCTATTTGGCTACAACTCTCCCCCCTCTCCAACTCCTTGAAACACTCCTCAAAACCCTCCTTGATATCCTCCACACTCTTCTCCCAACCACTCAAGACCAATTCAAAATTCCACTACTTAGAAGTCTACTCCAACTCAACCACTTGCCATCCACAAGTGCAAAATAAATGCTCCTTGTTTGCCATGGGATTCAAACCTTTATTCTCCCCAATAGCTATGTCACGCCACTTCCACCAAGCCACAAGGCTTTTTGTGACATAACACAACCACAATTATTTATAAGGCACAAGTGCCAGTAACCAAGTTCTTTTAAGAGAAAAACCAAAAATGCTGCAAAAGTCGAAGCTTGTCCCCAGGACTTCTCAGACCCCCCAAACACACCCAAATCACCCAACCCTTCAAACAAACATGGAATCTATGTTAAAACACGCAAAATTATAGACCCTACCTTTCTGGGGCGTTACAATTCTACCCCCTTAAAGAAATTTTGACCTCAAAATTTACCTGGTCAAAATAAATGAGGGTATTGATGTCGTAACGCCTCTTCTGGTTCCCATGTTGCCTCCTATGCGCTGTGATTGCGCCAAAGCACTTTGACCAGTGGGATAGACTTCTTTCTCAATCTTTTAACATCATGTTCCAAGATCTGCATTGGTTCCTCTTCAATAGATAGATCAGGCCTAACTTCAATTTCCTCAACTGGCACGACGTGCGAGGGGTCAGAACGGTACCGTCTAAGCATTGAAACATGAAACACGTCCTGATTTTTCTCCAGCTCCGGAGGCAACTCAAGTTGATACGGAACTGGTCCTACACACTTAAGTATCCAGTAAGGCCCAATAAATCTAGGGCTCAGCTTGCCCTTCCGTCCAAACCTCATAATTTTCTTCCACGGTGATACCTTAAGAAAGACATAATCCCCCACAGAGTACTCGATTTCTTTACGCTTTAAGTCTGCATAGGACTTCTGCCTATCAAACGCTTCTTTCAACCGATCTCAAATCAGCTTCACCTTGTCTTCTGTATCAGCAATAAGCTCCGGCCTTAGGATTCGTCGTTCACCCAGTTCAGTCCAACAAATAGGAGTACAACACCTAAGGCTATATAACGCTTCATACCATGCCATTCGAATACTGGACTGGTAGCTGTTGTTATATGCAAATTTTGCCAACGGTAAATAATCCTCTGAGCTGCCCCTGAAATCCAAGATACAACTTCTTAACATGTCTTCCAATATCTGAATTACTCTCTCAGATTGTCCATCCGTTTGTGGATGAAACGCAGTACTGAAATTTAGTCGTGTACCCAATACCTCATGTAATTTCTTCCAAAATCGAGATGTGAACCTAGGATCTCTGTCAGATATGATACAAACCAGTACACCATGCAATCTTACAATTTCAGCCACATAAAACTTGTCCAACTTCTGTAACGAATAATCAGTACGGACCGATATAAAATGGGCAGACTTAGTCAGTCAGCCTACAATCACCCAAACTGAATCCTTCTTAGAAGGCGTCAAGGGTAACCCACTCACAAAATCCATGGTTACCTTTTCCCACTTCCAGAGTGGAATCTTAACTTGCTGCAGTAATCCAGACGGTAATTGATGCTCAGCCTTAACCTACTGGCACGTCAAGTACTTACTCACTATTCGGTAACTTCGTATTTTAACCCAAGCCACCAATACAACCCACAAATATCTCGGTATAGCTTATTCCCACCAGGATGCATGGCATAAGGGCTACCATGTGCCTCTTGCAGAATCGACTGCCTCAGACCAGAATCATTCGGTATACACATTCTTCCATGGAAACATAACAACCCTTCCCCATTCATTCAAAATCTGAAGTCTTACCATTTTCCACTTGCTGAAAACGAGGAACTAGCGACTCATCCAACATCTGTTTCTCCTTAATTTGATCAGTCCAAGTCAGTCTCACTTGCAATTCAGCTAACAAGCTACCATCATCGTATAGGCTAAGACGAGCAAACATTACTTTTAAATCAGAGACAACTCTACGGCTCAGTACGTCAACTACCACATTAGCTTTGCCTGGGTGGTAGTCAATTGAACAATCATAATCTTTAAGCAACTCAATCCACCTCCGTTGCCTAAGGTTTAACTCCTTCTGAGTAAGAAGATACTTGAGGCTTTTATGGTCTGTATAAATAATCGTTCTTTCCCCATATAAATGATGCCTCCAAATTTTTAGTGCAAACACCACCGCTGCCAATTCCAAATCATGAGTGGGATAATTCACGTCGTGAGGTTTAAGCTGTCGCGATGCATAAGCAACCACCTTTCCTTTCTACATCAGCACACACCCCAATCCCACGTGTGACGCATCACTGTAAACAGTAAACTCCTTCCCAGACTCTAGCTGTATCAAAACAGGAGCCTTAGTTAAGACTTTCTTTAATTTCTCAAAACTCTCTTATTGTTTATCAGACCAAACAAACGGCACCTTTTTCTGCAGAAATTTAGTCAGAGGTGCAGCTATCACCGAAAACCCTTCCACAAAACGTCTGTAATATCCCGCTAAACCCAGAAAACTCTGAATCTCAGATACAGTCTTTAGTGGTTTCCTGCCCAGTAACTTTAATTTTTCGAGGATCAACCCTAATCCCCTTAGCAGACACCACGTGACCCACAAATGTCACCTTCTGCAGCCAAAACTAACACTTGCTGAATTTTGCGTACAGCTGCTTCTGTCTCAAAATTTGAAGGACAATCCGCAAGTTCTCATCATGCTCCTCCACTATTCCCGAATACACTAAAATATCATCTATGAACACTACTACGAACCGATCTAGATAGGGTTGAAATACTCGATTCATCATGTCCATGAAAGTAGTTGGTGCATTCGTTAACCCAAATGACATCACTAGAAACTCGTAGTGACCATAACGAGTCCTAAACACTGTCTTATACACATCAGCTTCCTTAACCTTTACCTGATGGTACCTAGATCGAAGATCTATTTTGGAGAACACAGCAGCTCCTCGCAACTGGTCAAACAGATCATCAATCCTCGGCAAAGGGTACTTGTTCTTGATAGTCAGCTTACTCAGTTGACGGTAGTCAATGCACATGCTCATGGACCTATCCTTCTTCTTTACAAACAATACTGGTGCTCCCCACGGAGACAAACTTGGTCGAATGAATCCTCAGTCTAACAGCTCTTGAATTTGAGCCTTTAACTCCACTAACTCCTTTGGTGCCATCCTATATGGGGCGATGGACACTGGAGCTATTCTTGGTAGAAGCTCAATTCTGAATTCGACCTCACAGTCTGGAGGCAAGCTCGGAAGCTCTTTTGAAAAAACATCCGAAAACTCTTTAACAGTTCTAACATCCTCAACAAAAAGACTTTTAGCCTCAGAATTGCTAACATATGCAAGGACAGCCTCACAACCCTTGCAAATCAGCTTCTCGGCTCTTAACGCCGATATCACATTAGACAAGTAATCTCTTTGCTCCCCTATTACGGCCACCTCCTCATCCTCTGAAGTCCTCAACACCAACTGCTTAGCAGCACAATCCAACTTCGAACGATGCTTCACTAGCCAATCCATGCCTAAAATAATATCAAATTCCCCGAATGGCAGTTCCATCAAATTTACAGGAAATACGACCCCTTGAACTTCTAAGGGCACATCCTTGAATAACTTATCCACCTTAATCGATTGCCCTAGTAGACTCAACACCGTCATTTCACTAGCAGTGCTCTCAAACTAAATACCCAACCTCTCAGACACAGTGCACGCAACATACGAATGCGTAGATCCAATATCAATTAAAGCAACGTATGGCAAATTATAAATCAAAAACATACCGGTTATGACGTCAGGGGCGTCACCATCCTCTCGGCAACGTGTAGCATAAACCAAGGCTAGTTGTCTCACCTCAGTATTACCTATGCCTCTACTTGGTGCTCCACGACCTTGTCTAAACCCATTTCCACCTCTGGCCTGTCCATGACCTCTCAGAGGCTGACCACCTCTCACCGGCTGAACATGACCCTGCCCTGTAGCTTGCATCTGAGTAGGCCTCTGAGGACAATTCCTTACCTGATGATCAATGGACCCACATCTAAAGCACGCCCCAATCTTTTTCTAGCACTCACCCAAATGAGATCTCCTACAGTCAGCACAGGGCTGTGGTCTTGTAGCAACAACAGGATCTCTAGCTCGAACTGGCCCATCAAACTTGGCCCTCTTAAAGGGCCTACCTCCAGAACTCGAGGATCCAAAGTCCCTCTTAACTCTGCCCCTATCTTTCTCTCGGTTCTGGCACTAAGAGCGCTTCACATCTTCAGCAATCTTTGCTTTCTCAACTAATGCAGCAAAGTCTCTCTCCCTCTGTAGAGCTATTAGAACTCTCAACTCATCACGAAGGCCATCCTCAAAACGCACACAGCATTCGTACTCAGTCTTTACTATCCCACGAGCATACCGACTCAATCATAGGAACTCTGCCTCATATGCCGCCACAGTCTTATTCCCCTGGGTCAAGTTTAGAAATTCCTTCCTTCGGGCGTCCACATAACTTGCGCCCACATATTTCCCTTGAAAGGACATCTTAAAGAAATCCCATGTCGACGGTCAGCTTGTGTACCTTCCCTTACAGTGAGCCACCATTGGTAAGCCTCATCTCGTAGTAACGACATAACCCCTTTCAATTTCTGTTCCACAGTACAGTCAAGATCATCTATTATCCGCTTCGTAGCCTCTAACCAATATTCTACCATGTTCGGGGCTATACTAGAAACACCTCTAAAAATCTCTGCCCTATTGGATCGGAGTCGCTCAGAAATTGACCCCCGAGCCACTGATCCCATACTCGCTCCAGCAACCCATTTAAGAACTCACAGCATTGCCTGAGATAAGGCATCATCCCTAATTGCTCGATCATGAGACCTAGTCTCAGTTACCGGTGAAGCCGGTGTCTCCCTAGCAGGCATGTGACCCGACGCTGAAGACCCAGCCCTAGCACCCCCTCGACCTCTACCACGGCCTCGTGTACCCCTTCCATGAGTACCTCTAGTGCTTATATTGAGTTACGCTTTATCTGTTTTTAGAAGTTTTATGCTATCAGTTTATAATTCCAGTGGTTATTAAAAGATATTTTATGACAGACAGTATTTAGAGTTTTATTTCTACATATCGAAATCCCGCTATCAATATCAGTCTTCTACGGTCTCAGTTTGTTCTAACCGGTAATTTTTAGTATAGCATTACCATCTATAATAGTTTTTCAGCATCACATTACAACTTAAAGAAGTAGATACTAGCAGAGAACTTACAGATTTGGTGCTGGAGACGTGGTGTGCCATACTCCCAGTAACATCATTTCAAAAACAAGTCAAGTTTCGTTGAGGATTTCTAAACCAATTTTAGCGAAACCTTTTTAAACCCCGATTTCGAAAAAAAAGGAAAAATATTTTTCTGCCACCCATACCACAGTTAAGTTTTGTAACCTGGCTCTGATACCACTAAATGTAACACCCTAGACTCGGCCTAGACTTTACGACCGAATCTGACATGCCACGTCAATTGCTTAAACATCTGATAAGCTTAAGTTAATAATTCGGTTGTCGTAAAAATATTTAAAGTTCTAAAGACTAAGTTTGCTAGTGATTCATGTTATTAAAACGAGTGTAGTTTTCAAGACTTCTGTTTCTATCAGTATTGAAGTGACAGGTTCGCTTTTGGAAAAACGTTGTTATTTTGAAAACCCAATGTTCCTATTCTAGCAGTTTACAAATACCAAGTCATAACACAATTAAAAGTTAAGTTCGCAAATGGCCTTATTACAAACTCAAAACCCAAACATAAAATTACTAAATAATAAAGTCCCTTGCGATTGTGTGGCCACCCTGATTCCCTCGCAGCTCCAAACCGTCTAAGGCTGAGGACTACCTGTACAGTTAAAAGAAAGGGTGAGTTTACGAAAACTCAGTGTGTAATCCCTTGACAGTCAATAGAAAATAGTGCATGCAGAAATAGTTTGGGCCTGAGCCCTATTCAGTATCAGTGCAGTCTAGGCCTTAGCTCATAAACAATAGTAGTGTGGGCCTAAGCCTAATACAGAATCAGTACAGTGCAAGATGCAACCCATCCCATAACCATCCAGCACACCACCCGTACCAACCAGCACACCTGTGGGGATATCGATCGACCCACCCAACCAACACACCAATATCGCAGCAAAGCTGCTAGTAATAATAATAATGCAGCGGAACTGCCAGTAACAGTAAGTGTGGCAAGCCACCAGTAATAATAAATGTGACATAGTCACCAGTACGGTACTTCCTCCATATCATAAACCCAACCCCATACAAATGTCGTGTCATAAATATTATGTGTATGCAATATGTCATATTCATAACCGGGCACATAAATGTTATACACACATCGGATAACCTACCACTAGCATTAATAAGGTCATTTCGTCAATTAGGGGTAAAATAGTAATTTTTACCCCTCAGGGGTATCTCGATCATTTGACTGATTTTAGGGTCCTGATACAGATGACAACCCTTTAGAAGGTCTACAGTCGTCTCGAACGACTCAGGTAACCTATATGGCTAAAATAGCGTAAATGGGCCTACGGCTCATTACTTGGCTCAAGTGGCCTTTAACAGCCCACGCCTACGAGAACACTCGTGGCAGCCTCTACAGTTTGACACCCACGATTTGTGGTTCGGTTCACCACACGAGCGATCGCATGCTCTTGAGACCTCAAACACCGACGTTTCGGCTTTTCGATTTTTCAGCTTTTACCGATCTACAGTAAAACAGGGGTGTGTATACACACATTTTGGCTTTTGGTCAGTAATAGAAATGGTGTACGGTTACACATTTTTTTGGAGAGAAAAATGTCGAATCCCTGCGTGCTCAACCTAAATCCAAAATAATGATCCCTTGTCAGTCCTCAAACATTTGGGTTAACCACCGACCTATGTACTCATAAATTCCCAACAATACGCATCACTTACCTTGCTAAGATAGGTAGGGCTTAAACCACCCTTATCCAACGATCACCCTCCTATAGACAACAACCTGCATTAACATCCCATTTGTTCAGTAACCTAATAATACTTCATTAAAACCAAGTACACTTCTTACCAAGATGTGAACTAAAAATGAAAGGCAATAGCATTTGGCCCACCCCCTTGGGTACCGTTACGACTCTCTAGCACCATTCAAACGAGAAAGAAAAATGTTAGATGAACTTATCTTCACGATGTCTAGGAGGATTCGGCTCAAGGAAAACCCAAAACGAACATGGAAAAAGAAGAAGCCCTCCACTATACGACTAAAGAAAACACTTACCCTCAATCAAAAAAGATTACGAAACTGTTAGGCCTCCACAATTTCAGTCACACAAGGAGGAAAGTAATCGACTAACTTCAGGAGAGAAAGAAACAGTGAGAAGGAAAAAGAAAGAGTTGGCTTTGATTTTTTTGACTTTAGAAACAAGAAAAGAGAGATACGTTTCAGACAAAAGAAGGAAAGGTTACGAAAATTCGACTAGAGAGGATTCGACAAACTTGACTCAAGAAGAAAAAAAGAAGAAATTGAGAAGAGCAGAGGGTCACACCCAATTCGGCACAAAAGGGTAACACACAAAAAAAAAACCCAAAAGATGAAAAGAAGAATTCGGCACCTACTTCCTAAAACACCAAATGCCGAAATAACCATCCCAAACCCTTTGGCCAAATTTCTACTCCAACAAGTTACCTATTCGACTACAACTCTCCCCCTTCTCCAACTCCTTGAAACACTCCTTAAAATCCTCCTTGATATCCTCCACACTCTTCTCCCAACCACTCAAGACCAATTCAAACTTCCACCATTTAGAAGTCTACTCCAACTCAACCACTTGCCGTCCACAAGTGTAAAATAAATGCTCTTTGTTTGCCATGGGATCAGAACCCTTGTTCTCTCCAATAGCTATGTCACGACACTTCCACCAAGCCACAAGGCTTTTTGTGACATAACACAACCACAACTATTTATAAGGCACAAGTGCCAGTAACCAAGTTCTTTTAAAAGCAAAACCAAAAATGCTGCAAAAGTCGAAGCTTGTCCCCAGGACTTTTCAGACCCCCTAAACACACCCAAATCACCCAACCCTTCAAACAAATATGAAATCTATGTTAAAACATGCAAAATTATAGACCCTACCTTTCTAGGGCGTTACAACCAAAACACAAGCCAAATAAGTGGCTAATCTCAACAAAACACATATAGGCCAACATTTAGCCAAAATAACCTATACATGCCATGATAACCAAAATGTAACCAATTAAAAGTACCAAAAGAGTCGATGGATAGTGTGATATAGCTCCGAAAAGCTTCCAACCTGAACGAGCTTTCGAATCACTATAAAACATAGAAAAATAACATAGAGTAAGCATCTAAGCTTAGTAAGTTTGTATAACATAGAGTTTAAGTTACCATTTAATTACAATTTAGGTAAATAAACATAGCATATATCCCAACTCAATTTGGCCAAATGCCTAATCACATATTCACCAACATGTTAGTCATGTAAAACATATATAATGTCTAATACACATGGATGAACTCAACCATTATTCAAATTTCATATACATGTATCATACATTTCATATATCAATATATCATGTAACATCATTTCCATGTACTTCATGTAAATACCTGTAGTAGTTCATATCGAACTCCTATAATCTCATAACAGGACTGTGCTCGTTGAACCATTTAGAATATCGTTGGATACACGAGTAGCACACACGAGGTGTACTGAACTGTAATCCATCAATTCCTGTAATTGTATGCTCATACGAGCTCTAAATCGGTATGTTCTTACAAGCTGTAATTGGTAAGCTCATACGAGCTAAATATCGGTAAGCTCTCTTCGTCAAATATGCGATTGGTCTTCGTATATGACAATAATTTAAATCGCATACATATAATTCAATTAAAGCATATAATTACACAATTAAATTACATGAACTTACCTCAACGACTATACGTAGATATAGAGGCAATTAATTTGAGATTTTTCCTTTGCCTCGATCTAACTCCGCACGAGGTATAATCAGATCTGTACAAACAAATTTAACTGAATTCAATATAATTCACATTCAATTTAGTCCAACACACATTTTTGGAAAAATTACCATTTTGCCCTTATACTTTTAATTCTTTGCAATTTAGTCCCTAGGCTCGAAAAATGAAATTCATTCAATTTTATCCCTACCCAAGCCTAGCCGAAGTATATACATGTTTATAGCAGTCCACATATTTCACAAGTTTACAAATTTTACCAAGAATTTATCACAATTTTTAATTTAATCCCAATTTGACAATTTCACTAAAAATCCCTTTACAAAAGTTGTTTATCTAACAACAACCTTTCATTTTCTATCATCAAACTTCAAAAATCAAACATATTCATCAATGGTAAAACCCTAATAGTTTAACAATTATGAAAATTAGTCCCTGGGCTAGCTAGATTAAGATACAACGATCCCGAAAACATAAAAATAATTAAAAACGGGACAAGAATCACTTACCTATTGACAAATTAAGGTTGGCTGAAACAAGCTTCTTCCATGACTATTCTGATCCTCTATTTTTAATTGAAGTAAGAAGTAAAGAAGAAAGCTTTAATTTGCTTTTATTTATTTTATCTTTATTAACTAATTTACTTAATTAACTTTTCAATAATTGAAAATTTGCTCAATATGCCAAGCCAACATCCTCCACAATCTCATTAATGGGCTATTTACCATATCTAGATTTCCACATTAAGGGGCTATATCTATTTAATACCATTAGCTAATAGACCACAACTTTTGCACTTTACGCGATTTAGTCTTTTTTCTCAAATTAAACATGTAAACGATAAAATTTCTTAACGAAATTTTTATACGGTATTTCAATCATGTTGTAGACCATAAAATAATAATAAAATATTTTTTTGACTTCATATTTGTAGTCCCAAAACCACAGTTTCGATTTTACTGAAAATAGGTTGTTACAAAAAAGGTTGTTGTTGCTTTTAAATCCACCACAAGTGAAGATAGTGAATCAAGTGAAGAGGAGGATGAAGATAAAGAGATGGCCATGTTTCTTAGGAGATTCATGAGGTTCATAAAGTCCAATAAAGGAAGAAAATTCCAAAAGAAGAAGGGGTTGAAGCTTGAATCTACCAAAGTGAAAGATCTCATTATTTGTTTTGGGAGCAAGAAACTAGGACATATTAAGTTTCATTTTACCCAATGGATGAAGGGATCAAGCAAACAAAAGCTTAAGGCCGATGTGGCTACATGGAGTGATGAGGATCCCTTCGATGAAGAAGATTAAGAAATAGCTAACCTATGTCTTATAGCCATTGATGACTCTAAGGTAACTTCTAACTCATCTTGTAACCTCCTAAACTCGACCTAGACATTATGGTCGAATTGTGAAGATCACATTAGCCACCTTTGTGAATAACCTATCCTGTCGTTCCTTGAAAAACTTAGTTACTCTCTCTTTTAAGAAAAATCACAGTTTACCTTTATTATCTTGGAAAATGTTTCATCAATTAAAGTAAAGGCAATAGCTGCAAGCTCGAGATCATGGGTTGTATAGTTACACTTGTAAGGCTTAAGTTGTCTAGAGACGTAGGCCATAACCTTATTGTCTTGCCATAAAACACAACTAAGACTAGTATGAGACGCATCATTTTATACCACATAATCCTTTCTAAACTCTGTCTGGATCAAAACAAGCGCTTGAGTCAACAAAAACTAAAGCTTTCCAAAACATTCCTGTTGCTCTTCAGTCCACTTGAAAGGTGCACTTTTCCTCAACAGCTTGGTCATAGGAGCTTCAATCAATGATAGCCTCAATTTTCTTTGGGTCGACATAGATACCCTCAGCTGATACCATGTGTTTCAAGAACTTTACTTTGTGGAGCCAGAACTCACACTTAATTTAACATAAAACTGTTTCTCACAGAGAATCTGTAAGACAACTCTCAAGTGTGCATCATGATCTATTTTAGACTTGGAGTAGATCAAGATATCGCCAATGAGGACTACAATAAATTGATCAAGATAGGGTTGAAAACCCAATTTATTAGATCCATTAAAGCTATCGGAGCATTCGTGAGACCTAAAGGCATGACTAGGAACTCGTAATGACCATACTGAGTTCCAAATGCAGTCTTAGGAACGTCCATCTCTTTCACTTTCAACTGATAGTATGCAGACCTTAGGTCGATCTTAGAAAACACTTTTACACCCCTGAACTGATCAGATAAATCATCAATCCTCGGTAAAGGGTATCAGTTTATTTCGATTAACTTTTTTATTTGTCAATAATCAATACAGAGTCCTATAGATCCATCATTCTTCTTTACAAATAGAACAGGGGATCCCCATGGTGACACACTTGATCTAATAATCCATGATCTAGAAGTTCCTATAACTGTGCCTTAAGTTCCACCAACTCTTTAGGTGCCATGCGATAAGGGGCAGTGGACATTGGAGCTGTTCCAGGGAATAGATCAATGCAAAATTAAACCTCGTGCTCCAGAGGTAATCCAGGCAACTCCTCTGGAAAGACGTTAAGAAAATTCCTCACTATATGAATGTTCTGTACAGCTGACTAACTAATATTCATGTCCAAAATATAAGTCAGATAGGCTTTGTATCTTTTGCACACAAGCTTTTCAGCCACTAGAGTAGAGATCATGTTAGATAAGTAATCTCTATGCTCTCCAACCATCACTATCTCTTTCCCAATGAAAGTTTTCAAGGTATCCCTCTTTGTAGCACAGTCCAAACTGATTTGGTGTTCCACCAACCATCCTTTCCAAAAATAAGATCAAAGTCATCGAAGGGTAATTTCGTCATGTCTGTCAGAAATACCTCTTATTTAATAAATTTTATTCACAGAAATAAATTGTCCTAAGGGACTGAGTACAGTTATGTCACTAATAGTTATGTTATTCTATCAAGGTCTATCATCTCTAACCTGGTTGTTGGGTCACAGAGCCTGAGTAGTAAGACCAACATCTCTCTTAATAGGGACTCTAGCCTTGCCCGTCCTTTCGCATTCCACACGCTTCACTTCCTCAACGATATTGGTTTTTTCCACTAAAATTTTAAAAACCCTTTCCTAGTGAGGGGCTACCAGCACCATCAATCCATATATCAGCCTGTTTTCAAACCTAATGCATTAATCCTATTCAGTTACGATTATTCACAGAGTATAGTGATTCAGCCTTAAGAATTTGGCCTCACACTCTTCCACAAACTTGTTCCCCTATTTGAGATCAATAAACTCTAACCTTCGAGGCTCGACATATCTGGTACCGATATATATTTTCTTAAAATCATCCAAATGTCAGCCTCTTATTTTGAGTACCTCTCATGACGGCTTTCCACCAACGATAAGCCTCATTTCTTAGCAATGATATAGTGCCCCTTAATTTTTGTTCAGGGGTACACTCCATATAATCTAAAATTCTCTCCCTAGCCTCTAACCAGTATTCAACTATGATAAGAGTCGTCCCAGTAACACCCCTGGGTAACCTAGCTCTATTAGAATGAACCCTTTCAGCTATAGTTCCATGACTATTCACTCCAGAATGGGCTCCAGCTACTCCTTGTAGCACCCTAAGCATGACATGTGTTACAACATCATCAGCAATCTCATGTTGAATCTTATCAATAATAGGTGCATGCTTAACGTGCTCGACCATTGACTCGAGAGTATGCACTTGGGACATAGTCGAACTGACTTGAGTCCCTTGACCTTGTTCTCCATGAGGTCTCATATCTCAAATTCATACACCACGAGTATTTTCACTATCAGTTGTCTAAGTTTTACGAAATTATCAGACAATTTAGAAACGTATTTACTTCATTATTCCAAAATGTTTCCAATCTAAAAGTTTCGTCATAGTTTCACTATATTTTTATAATATATAGTGTTCATAATCTAAAGTTTCATAGTCTATTGTTTCACAGTCTATAGTTTCACAATCTAGAATTTCAATATGTAAGAAATACTTATCTTGGGCCAGCTTCGAAGTCTTAGATTTTTAACAAAATCAAAATTTTATATTAAAATAAGTTTTTAACTATGGCATGGATGTCTCTCAAAATACCCCTTTATCAAATATGCATGCAACTTTCAAAAATAACCAAAGTTTGAGTTTTGAACCAGACTCTAATACCACTAAATGTAACCCCCTAAACCTAGCCTAAACGTTATGGTCGAATCTCAAAGATCACATTGGGCAAGTTGATGGCGTAGAAAAATATTTAACTATTTTTATTTTGAAAATCATCATTTAATAAAAATCGACGTTTTTTTAACTTACTTGAGAAAAGTCAAGTAGTGTTTATAAATTTTCTTTTGAAAAGTAATTATAAGAAATTGATTAACTTAGATTATATGTAGAAAACTCGAGTTTTGAATATATATAGAAAACATCATATTTCGAAGAAAGTGTCATAGTGCAAAATTACTAAATCTCATTTGTTGATTTTGAAATTGTAGTTTAACATGTCTTGTAAAACATTGATTAAGTGGGCAAATAGATTCAAATTTATAAAAATAAATTCTTAAGTTTGAAATAACAACATCGAGTTGGGTTTTTCATTGAGTTTGAAAATTTTAGTTTTTCTTACCAAATTTATAAACCATCTTAAAATATAGTTTTAAAAGCCCAATCACACAATCTCATCCAAAAACCCCAAAATCAAATTAAAAAGTCTCATGACACAGCCCAAAATAATAAATAACAGTTCCATAATATCAAGTAATAAAGTATGATAGTTTATTCAAAAATATCCGAATGCACCTTCGTAAGCTGAGCCCATGTCCTAACCTCGTTTATTATTTGAAAAAATCAGAAACGTAAAGGGGTGAGCTTTTAAAGCCTAGTGTAGGTCAATTTGCATAGCAATAGAAATTAAAATAAAATCTCAACAGTATAACAAATCACATATACATAATTGCACAATCTCAAAACCATATTTATCAGTATGCATAACAATGATGTCAATGCAACGTTTTTTTAGAAAGAATGCAGATTTCTAGAAAACATTTCCTACCTATCTTCGCTACACACCATAATGAGTTCCCCATTACTCGTCCATCCAATAACTTACCAATAATGTGGGCATGGCACCAGATAATGCAGTCAAGCTACCAGATACATAATATTACGAGTAAACCACCAATTAAGTCATCTCAGGTTGCTATGCAACGATGACCTATCACCCTGGCTTGCCCGACAATGATGGCTTACTAATATTAATATGCATTTATACTGTTAGAACTTCCTCCATACATTCATATCCCAACCCCATGCATGTGATATGACATACAGAACATAATTTTTAGTAGGCATGCTTTACATGCGGATCAGAATCAGTATAGCAGCATGCTTAACATGCGAATAGGAATCAGTATAATGACACGCTTAACATGCGAATCAGGATCAGTATAATGACATGCTTAACATGTGAATTAGAATCGATATAATTGCATGGTTAACATGCTAATCAGCTAATCAGAATATCAACAGAAATAGTGGCATGTTCATTTTTATGCGTATCAAATAATGCCATATGTCATATTACATGAGTGCCAATAAGTCATATAATATCACATTTATCAGAATGTCACAGAATCACATTCATGATATTAGAATCACTTAGCATCCTCCTTGTTAATGGATTGATAAATCCATTTGAATACTTATTGTATTTACCCATTTTCACGTTTTAGAATTTTTGTAACAGCCCGTTTTTAGTGAAATCGAAACAGTGATTTTGGGAC
The DNA here is from genome assembly GCA_025698475.1 of Gossypium anomalum. NCBI lineage: Eukaryota > Viridiplantae > Streptophyta > Magnoliopsida > Malvales > Malvaceae > Gossypium > Gossypium anomalum. The sequence continues at coordinate 52,931,273 of CM046963.1, forward strand.
CACAATCTGATGAGTAAATTATTATTCTAATGTTTATGGGATATTAGTAGGGTCATATTAAAATTTCATTAAGAAATTTTGATGTTTACTTGATTAAGTAAAACGGACTAAATTGTAAAAAAGTACAAAAGTAGAGTTCCATTAGTTAAAAGGGTTAAATGGTTATGAAACCTTAAAGTGAGTGGATTTAAATGGTAATTAGACCACTTGTATTGTTATTGGATGTTTATGGTTTGGTTTTGATGAAATTAATAAAGTTTTTAAAGGTTAAAAAGGTAATTAAATAATTAAAACCTAAAGCAAAAGAAAGAAAAATAAGTGTCATCTTCATTTCTTCTTGCTCAATCAAATTTCACCATTAAAGATACGGCTAGGTTTGGCCAAGCTTCCTTTAGTGCATGTAAGTGTTTTCAAGCCCCATTTTCAATGATTTCTATGTTTGTGAAGTCATTTTAGCTTAATCTAGCTAGCTTAGGGGTCAATTTGTAAAATTGTTAAAGTTTGATGGTCGTGTCATGAACGCTTTTGAATGGTTCTTGATGTTAAATGCTAGATTATGAATTTTTGTTGAGATATAAACAAGTTCTGTCAAGTGATTTTTGATGAAATTTGCATTTAGGGATTGATTTGTAAAAATAGTAAAAGTTCATGTTAAATTTATGAAATGATGGTTTATTTGGGTTGATATAAGTCCTTAATAAATTTGGTTAGCTTGAATGGAGGATTAAAATGACTAGATTTCAATTTATGAGCTTAAAGACTAAATTGTGAAAAGTTAAAATGTTAGGGGCAAAATAGTAATTTTGCATAAATATGAAATGTGGACTAAATTGAATACTAGAGGTATTGAATGGATTGAAATTTGTCTATTTAGATCAAGATAGACCACGTATAGACCTAGATCGAGGCAAAAAAAAGCTTCAGAATAACTCGTTTTAACTTCTACGCCCCTAATTGTCTAGTAAGTTCGTATGAATAGTTGTTATATTCATGTTTTTTAAATGTATGTTGTTATGTTAATTATAATGTAACTTGATCGATGTATGCATAAATTAATGCAACAACAGTTATCGAGTCCTGGTGGAATCTTAGGAATTTGTAGGATACAAATGACATGTCATTAGGGATTTCTTATTTCAGGTGCTGGCCTTGAATGTCCAACCGATGGCTGAGGTCCTTCATTTATTAGGGATTCTTCACAGCTCATATGAGAAGCATTGTGTAGCTTAAGTTTTGACCCACAGCTCGTGTGAGCAGGCCCATTTCACAGCCTGTGTGAGCAATGATGTAAAGGAAATGTTACGATTATGTAAAGGCACACTTTGTGTGAGCTTTCTCCAGTATCTAATGATATTCTAAATGGTTCAATGAGTATTAAAAGGAAATGAAATGGTAAGTGTTCAAATGAAATGTATCATGAACCTATGAAAAGGAATAGTGATCTAAATGATGTGAATACATGTGTAAATTACTTGTTATGGATGAATTCATTTGAACCATGTATAAATGCAGTAACTTGTGTATTTGATGATGTTGTATAGGCATTATGCCAAGCTTATGGTTTAGTTGGTATTACAATTATAATGTAAATGAAATGGTAAGTTATGTTTTGATCTTTACGAACATACTAAGCATTAATTGCTTTTGTAGTTTCTTTCTTGTGCTTTATAGATTATCGGAACCTCATCAGAGATCTATCACACTATCCAGTATAAATATCGGTAGCTTTTGAATGTTTTGGCCAAGGTTATAATGGCATGTATAGGTGGATTTGTAATGGTATTTAGTTGAAAATTTAGTTGATGATTAGGTATGTATAAGTTGTGAAGCTAGCTTGGTTGGTACTATTTGATACCTTTCTAAATTGTGTCATTGTGGCTCTTTTATATTACATGTTTTGAATGACTCAAATGGTATGTTTTGAGATAGTATTGTAATGGTCAAGTTGTGGCATGTTTGGTAAGTATTGAGCTAGTAATTTGTGATTGAAGTGTGGTAAAATATGTATGTTTAGGTAAGTGTTGTTGTGTGTATTTGAGGTGCCTTTGAATGGGATACTGGTAAGTTGAATTAGGGTCTTGAAATGACATATATATATGTATGTTTTTGTATGGTTTAATGCCTTGTAGGTGTGCACGTTTGGTTCAATGATTATGCATGAAATGGTATAGGAAACAACTTGATTTTAGGCAAATTTATGTCCACTTAGCTTAAGACACGGTGTAACAGCCCATTTTTAGTAGTATCAGAAACAGTGGTTTTAAGGCCACAAATTTGATGTGTAAGTCTGTAAATATTATTATTTAATATTCACGAGTCAAATATTGTTTTATATTTGATTTTGATATGGTAATTTATATTATTTGATTGAATAATTAGGTTGAAGTGGTAAAACTTTAAAGTCAAGTGGGTTTAGAAAATGAGGTAGCAGGATCTCGTTTCTACAAACCAATGTCGTAAATATTTTATTACATATTTACGGAGTGTTATTAAGGTTATATTAAATTTTGGTTAATAAATTTTAACGTTTAGATATTAATTAAATAAAAAGGACTAAATCGTAAAAGTTGTAAAATTTAATAGCTAACAGAAATATATGCTAAATTATTATTGAAACATGAAGTGGGGGTTTTAAATGGTAATTATACCATTTTTGTATAGTGGGACGGCTTGTAGGTAAATTTTATACATTTTATATATTAGATTTTAATGATAAATTAATGATAAAGTAAATAAAACATAAAAAAAAATTAAAAGGTCATCTTCCAAAACATTTTCTTCCACCAAAATTGAAACAAGAAAACTCCATGGAAAGGTTGAAGGTAACTCCATGGAAAGGTTGAAGGTTTGGCAAATTTTATTTTCTTGCATGTGAGTCAATTTTGCATCCGTGTCTTGTAATTTTTATGTTTTTGAAATCGTTACAATTAAGTCCAACTAACCCGTACCTCCATTTTTGAAACTATTAAACATTTTGGATTTTTCCATTAATGAATCTTTTCTACTTTAGATGTTAAATGATTAATTTGGAGTGTTGGTTATTGATTGAGACTATTTTGTAAAGTAATTTTTGATAATTTTAGTTAAAGGACTAATTTGATGAAATGCTAAAATTAAAATGGAATTTTTGTGAAATTTTAATAAATAGGGACTATCCTAGTATGTAAATGAACTTAGCTAGCTTGGGCACTTGTGAAATTTTGTTAAAATTTGGGATTTTAAGTTTAGGGATTAAATTGCATAAAAGCAAAAATATTAGGGGTAATTTTGTAACTTTTCCAATAATAAGTGTTATAAGTTAAATTGATTATTTTAAGTTATTGAATGGTTTAATTGTGTGAAACATTATTATTTAGATCACAAAACAAACCAAACGGATCAAAATCGAGGAAAAGTTGTGGTTGGATTAATTGTCGACTTCATTGTTACAACTGTATTTGTCGAGGTAAGTTCGTATATGGATAGAAATTATTATTTTCCATTTTGGATGAATGTAAATAGTAATTATATTATGGTTAAATTAATTGATAAATATGTGATAAATTATTATTATGGATCATTTAAAGGAATTAATCAAATTAAAGGATATGTGAACTATTGCTAATGTATTTGGTGATTATGAATTATAGATTGTCTATTTAAATGTTACTTGGATTAAGGTAAGTTCATAATGTTTGTTGTGCAAATTGTAAGTTTCTTGAAAATAAGTTATTGTTGTTGGTAAATTGTATAAATAAATGTGAAACTTTATATGTTATTATAGTATTTTAAATATTGAAATTAAATTCATATAAAAGTGATTAATGGAAGGTGACAATCCTTGTGATGGCACATTGACAGTATGATAATATATTGATATCATATTATGTGTACAGAAACGATGAGTGCGCTTGATTGATAAATATGTATAAAGGTAATGAATTACATAAAATGCCCGGTTGAACGTAGTAATCACTAGGATACGATTAGCATGCCAATAAGGTCAGTATGCGCGCTTGTACGGGATTTGCACTTCGGTGCCTCTATTTGCACTTCGGTGCCTCTATATACATTTCGGTGTCCCTGTTCACACTACGGTAACCCTGTCAGCACTTCGGTGCTCCTGTTATGCATCTATGATGCCTCTGGTGTGGTGCAGTTACCCAAGTATCCGAGTCAAGTTACTAGTTCATCGAACTAAATGTTAATAGAATTTACAAAATTATTTATGTGATTAAAGGCTAATGTATAGTCAAGATAGCAGTAAATGTTAAATGTTCGATGAACTACTTGATCATATGTGAGTATAATTATATTGATGATTATACGGTTAAAGTTAGATATTTATACACATATATGAATGATTTTGGATTGTATTATTATAGTGTAGGAAGCATACGATGAACCATTTTTAGTGCTACTCCTATAAGTGCTTCGTAAATGATTAACATGTATGATTAATCTATTTATTTAGTTTTCACATTGCTTAGTGAAAGTAAGTGATTCTAGGATGATATGTATATATGCAAGTTTGAAATGAAAGATGAATTTATGTTAAGTGTTTAAGTGTTATGGTAAGAAGAGATGTTTAAGTGAAATGGTTATATAAAATACTTAAAGAATATATATATATATGTATATGTAAGATTACACTAATTATCCATGAGAGGTGTACTGAATAGAAAATGAAAGTTAGCTTAAGATTCAATAAAAATTATGTTTAGTTGTTTGTTCTAATATGTTCAGTAGTTAAGTTGCCTTTATACGAACTTACTAAGCATTATTGCTTACATTATTTGTTTTCTTTTCCTGTAGATCAACGGAAGGCTTGATAGACTGGAATCTCATCAAAGCACCATCACACTATTCATTCCTTATATGGGTAGTTTTTTTATTACTTTGGTTATGATTATAAGTGGCATGTATAGGGTTGAGTGTCTATTTGGTATGTTGGTTTGGTATATTTTGATGCCTTACCAAGTTATATCATTTTGGTTACCTTATTATGCTTGTATTTAAGGTTCTTTTGGTATGTTGATGATGGCTTACACATGGGCAATTTGAGACAAGTTTTGGCACATATTTGAACTAGGTCTTTATGCATGTATTAAGGTGATATTAGCATGTATAGGTAAATGATGTATTGATGCTATTATGGTCCCTTAGAATGGCATATTGGTTAGGTGATTTTGGATGATTGAATAACTTGCTTATGTATGCTTGAATGGTGTTTGAACCCTTGAATGTGTGCCTAAATGGTTTGATTGGCTAGATATGAATTAGACTTGAATTAGCATGATTTTAGGTACATTTTTGGGTTCACGCGGCTTGAGACATGGGTTGTTACATGGCCATGTGACACACACACGACCGTGTGTCCTTTGTAAGTTTCTTGATATTTTAGGTCAATGAGTTACACGACCTGGCACACGGGCATGTGTGGCATCTGAGAGAGTTACACGGCATGGCACACAAGCATGTGACATGGTTGTGTGACCCTACTTAGTGAGTTACACAGGTGAGGACACGGGCTGAGACATGGCCATGTGTCCCTTATTCGAATGTTAGACAGCCTAGGGCTTTGTCACATGGCCTGGCAACACGGCCACGTGACCCCTATTTTCCAATTTTATAATTTTTTTCTTGGACTTTCCATTTTGTTTCAAATTAGTCTCGAATTGCTTCTAAGCTATTTTTTTAAGGCCTCGAAGGCTCTATTTAGGGACAGAAGGTATATGAATGAATGGTTTATAAGATGTTTTGTAATATCCCGAATTAAGGCCTAATCGGAATAGTGGTTTCGTGACCACAAATCCGAGATAGAAATAATTATTTTATAATTATTTTGAGGTTTATGATATGATTACATGATTGTGTGAAAATTTCGTGAAGAAATTTTATGCATAAAATACTTAATTTGAAGTTAGGGACTAAATCGAATAAGTTGCAAAACTTGCATTCTAGAAGTTTTTAGTATGAAATTGCTTTGAAATATTAATTAGGAGGTCTTAAATAGAAATTTGACCAATTTTAAGTTCATGGACAAAATTAGGACATGGAAGGAATTTTTGGAAAGTTTAGTAGTAAGGGCATTTTGGTCATTTTGATATTAAATGAAATAAAATGGGAAAAATAACACAAAATAGTCATCTTCCCCATTTATTTGCTGCTGAAACTTCACTCTCACCATAGCTAGGGTTTCTTCAACTTTCAAGCTTCATAGTAAGTGATTCTAAGCCCCGTTTTTAATGATTTTTACGTTTTTGAGATCCCGATAACTCGATTAAGCTTATGTTAGCAATAATTTAACCTAGGGTTTATATTTGGAAAAATACCCATAGGTGAAATTTGTGTATTTTGATGTTTTATGATAGAATATGAAGTTTTAAATTATGTTAGACAACTTGTACTACTCGATTTTAAGCAAAAACGAGTAAAAGGGCTTAATCGGTAAAAATACCTAATAGTCACAAGTACATGTTAGAGTGAGAATTTGATGTTGCCGTAGAAGAGAAAAGTGATCAGCATGTTGTAAAACATAAGAATAAGGAATAAATTTTAATCCCGAGCCTAGGGGCAAGGGTAAAATTGTAATTTTGCCAAAATTTGAGTTAAGGATTAATTTGATAATGTGAGTATTAAATAAGCTAAATGTGTTATTTTAGATCAAGAAAGACGTGGAATCGACCTCAATCGAGGAAAAGAAAAGATTGTGGACTAAATTGCAAAATCTTTGTATTTTGGTACCAAGGTAAGTTCATGTGTAAATAATGTAGTATAATTGTTTTTTTTAAATTATTGATGTTAATTATATGATATGCTGATTTTTATCATGAAATATATGCTTTGTGGTTATTTTTGAATAAAATGCAAATTATTTGTATTATTTGTTAAATATAAAGTGTTACCGAGTATTGGTTTCGGTATTTTACGGAAGATGGCAAGGATATGTGTTCGAGGAAAATCCCGTTTGAACCTTAGGAATAGATTAGGATACAAGTGACATGTCACTAGGATGGTTGAGCATCCGAACTCGTTGAGTTGAGTCCGAGTTCACTTATGGATGCGAATGTCCGAACTCGTTGAGTTGAGTCCGAGTTCGTGAGATGTAACTAGGCATCCGAGCTCGTTGAGTTGAGTCCGAGTTCACTTATGGATGCGAATGTCCGAACTCATTGAGTTGAGTCCGAGTTCGTGAGATGTAACTAGGCATCCGAGCTTGTTGAGTTGAGTCCGAGTTCACTTATGGATGCGAACGCCCAAGCTCGTTGAGTTGAGTCCGAGTTTGCTTATGGGCGGGTTACATGATTGCTGGATTGCATATATGGCACTTATGTGCAAGTTATCCATGTATCCGAATTATATTCCGATGTGTTCAACGGGTAAAGTTATACTCAAATGGAGGAATATTCGAGATGTAAAGAGACATATTGGTAAGTGATGTGAAATGGATATTTTGGACAGGTATGTATTTAACCCTCGGGTTGAGTATTGATACAATCACGATAAGGTAATAAGATGATGAAAAATGATTAGAAATGTGATATGTGTTTTAGTGATGCATGCTAATGTTGATTGGTATGACTGTTTGTTATGTTACTTATTATTTGCATATGAACTTACTAAGCATTTATGCTTACTCCTTCCTTCTTACTCATTGTAGTTTTGGACAAGCCAGCTCAGAGAGTCGGGATAGGTCGAAGGCTCACCACACTATCAGGAAGACTTTTGGTAAATGGTTTGTAAAATTAAGTATGGCATGTATAGCAATATACCTATTTTGTGTAAATGATCTTATGATATGGTGATGGAATGGTTGAGAAAATGTTTGATAATGATAAATTATGAAAATGGTTAGTTTAGATTATGTTTGATGTTAAGGAAAATTATTAAGATACTTAGTGCATAAAAACTCATAAAAGGGATGAAATTTGCCATAAACAGAGTACTGCAGCAACACTAACACGAGTTCGAAAATTTACTAAAAATCATAGAAATTGAATTTAGTGATGGAGTACATATCAAATTGAAGCTTATTATGTCTAGTTTCACATGAAACAAATGAAACAGGTAAAGGAATTATATGTTAAAAGATATTTGAATTTTGGTGAAACAGGGTCATAGCAGTTTCTGAATCCCCTGTTCCAACTTTAGAAATTCACCATAAATTTTAAAGATATAATTAGGTGGTTTATTTTATATCCTCAGAATCCTTATTGAGTCTAGTTTTATTAGAAATAAACCTCATAGTCATATGAATTTTTCACAGTGAGAAATGTGGTTCGTAGTAAACAGAGGTCAAACCAGTCAAGTCCTGAAATAGGGTAAATTTAACTAATAAACTGTACTAATTGGCTCAACCAAAAATTCTAGAAAAAAATTAGTAGATAGGTATATGAGTCTAGATTCAAGGAAAATTTACGTATCATGATTTCGAGTTTCGTAACTCGATATATGATTTTTCTTGTGACTGTGACGCAAGTAGCTTAAAAGCTGTGAATGTAGAAACAAATAATCCAAAGTTCTAAAAATGTTAAATTAAGCTTAGTAACACCTCATACTCGACTCCGGCAACGGTCTCGGGCGTGGGGGCGTTACATGTTTAGTTATTTAAATGTTATGATGTTGTATGATTTACGATTGATCGGTAATACTCTGTAACCCTAATCCTGCGAAAGAGACAGGTTAGGGGTGTTACATTTAGTAGTATAAGAGCTATGATTTAGTCGATTCTCAAACTGAATGTAGCATGTATGGAGTCTAGAAATACATGTTATTATATAACATGTGATAGTAAGATGCCTCCTAACTCTGATGGGATTTGTTTTACATATAGATAAAATATGTATTCCAATTGAGCTAATTCCGATAATGCTGGAAGCGATACTCAAGTATCTAATTAAAAGGTTTCTAATGATGAGCAAAATTTATAATGGTTAGAGTAGAGGTTCATAGTGATTATATTAATAATGAAAGTTATGTTTGATGGAATACATGAGAGTTAAATTTTGTGGCTTTACAACCTCCACCCCCTTATTCCCAAAGTCTTATATAATGGAATATTCACAAGATTTATGTTGATTAAGCCTACAAAAGAGGAGTCGAAGAGTTTAGCGGATGAATGAGTAATAATGTGGTCAAAGTCGAGAGTTGGTTAGCAAATATAGAGAATTTCAGTGAGATAGAAGATCTTTCTAAAGATTATTTGGGATGTGTAATGTCACTGTTAAAAGAAGAAGTTATTCACTAGTAATCGACTTTAACTGCTATAGTATCTAAAGAATGGGTTAACCAGAATTTCTCCTAGATTGATTACTTTAGTGAAACAGAATAATGTGAGACCATTGATGACTTTAGTAGTCAGCAGGGTAGTGTTCAAATTGTAAATATGTCTGAATGCAACCGTTATGGCCGAGATCTTACAATAATCTCCTCTGGATATTTTTTGAGTTCTTTTATCTTCAGTGGTATATACGGTTGTTTTATCCCCAAATGTGGTTTTTATTATATGGGAATGCTGGCTAATCATAATGTTAGGTAGAGATATTATTAGTTTGGTTGGTTAATGATTAGCATTACTCTATTTTTGGCCTTCTATTCAATTATGTTTTGGTAGAGGGCTCGATGGCAAAACTTATGTGTTGTTATTTTTCTGCTTCTACTGGTTGTTGTTCTGCTTCATGCATATGAAATTTATGTTGTTTATGTCACAACTGGTTCCAGCACATTTCAGTGATATTCTCTCTTTGGATCTTTCCTTTGGGGTATCATCAATTTCTTGAAGCAATCAATACGTTCTTACTATGCCGCATGGTTTTCAATAGAAATGGCTTGGAGGTAGACTAGGCTCGTGTTGCTCGAACCCACACTCAATACAATTCGTGGTAAGAGGATAGTTGAGAAGATCATTTGATTCAAAGACAGGATTTGTAAACACCCATTTTTTTCTGAGCCCAATTGGAGGGCTTTGTTTTTCCTTTCTCTTTTTTTCTTTTTTGGGCCTACCAAAGGCCCAAATTATTATTGTAACATCCCGAATTAGGGCCTAGCCAGAATAGTGGTTTTGAGACCACAAATCTAAAGTAGAAACAATTATTTTATGATTATTAGGAGGTCTTTGATTTGATTGCATACTTGTGTGAAAATTTCATGAAGAAATTTCAATGATAAAGTGTCCAATTTGACATTTAGGACTAAGTTGTAAAAGTTACAAAATGTGAGTTCTAGAAGCCTTAAGCATGAAATTGCCATGGATTATTAATTAAAGGTCCTTAAATAGCAATTTGACCAAGTTCTAAAAATTTGGGCAAAAATGGGCATGAATAGGAAAATTTTGAAAGAAAGGCTTAAAGGGCATTTTTGTCATTTGGTAAATAAAAGAATAAAAAGGGAAAATAAGCCAAAAATTTTCTCATCTTCTCCAAGTGCTAGCCAAAATTTCCAAGAGCCATAGTTAGGGTTTTTTTCAACTTTTCAAGCTTGATTGTAAGTGCTCCCAAGCCTCGTTTTTAATGTTCTTTACATCTTTGAGATCCTTGAAGCATGATCTATCCATTTCTAGCCATCTTTTGAAGTAGAGTTCATGTATGAAATTTGACCCATGTGTGACATGTTTGTATTTTGATGTTTAATGGAAGAATATGAAAGTTTGATTGTGTGTTTAACATCTTTTACTAAGTGATTTTCGATAGAAATGCATGAAAAGGACTTATTTGTAAAAGATGTAAAAAATGAATAGTAGAAATGTGATTCAATGAGAAATGTGGGCTGATATGAGTTAGAATATGAATTGGCTAGGCTTGGGTAACCAAGAAAATGCAAGCATTTCATTTTACGAGCCTAGGGATTAAAGTGTAAATATGTGAAAGTTTAGGGGCAAAAAATAATTTTTGCCTAAATATAGCTTTTGGATTGATTTGAATAATATGATGATTAAATGAGCTGAATTTGTTATTATAGATAAATAAAAAACAGAGTCCGGACCTAGACCAGGGAAAGAATAAGATTTTGGACTAAATCGACTTAATTGCCCATATTTTGTACTGAGGTAATTTCATGTGTAAATAATGCAATGATGTAACATTTGAATGTTTTATTTATGTATGAATCTATACATTTAATTATTATGACGAGTGTATGAACAACTTTATTGCCTATGAGTATGACATTGTGAACGAGTTCGACGAATATACGTTATCGAGAAAAATCTCGTTTGAACCTTAGGAATAATTTAGGATACAATGTGACATGTCACTAGGAACTAGGTGATTATGAGCTCATGAAATTATGTGTGTATGTGGTTATGTGAATCCGGGTGCTAGTCTTGTACGTTCTACCAGTGGCTGGGTAGCCCGGCATGTGTTGCAGGCAACTGTCAGCTTGTGTGAGCAGGCCGAGAAGTTACGCCCTGACTGTTAGCTTGTGTGAGCAAGCCCATGATTAGCTCAAGAGTGAGAAATGTGAGATTGTGATATGAGTTAGCATGTGGCTACGCTTGAAGCACTATGTGCAAGTCTTCCATGTATCCGATAGTATTCCGAGTGTTCAACGGGTAAACCTATGAGTTATTCGACAAGTAAGTCAATGATGAGGAAATATGACAATATGTTATGAGTTGGTACAGGTATGTACGAAAAAATCATATAAATGAGCTCGGTATGTGATGAACTTATGGTAAGATTGAAAATGTGTAAGTTATGTCTACAAATTTAAGTTATGCCTATGAATTTATGATGACACATATGTAAGCTATGTTATGTCAATGGTTTATATATATGATGATATTGCTATTAATTTGCATGTGAACGTACTAAACTTTATGCTAGCTCCCCTCTCTTTTCCATTTTCTTATAGTATCGCCAAGCTAGCTTGGGGATCGAAAGACGTCGAAGACTCGATCATACTATTAACTTGACATTTTGGTATAGTTAGTCTCAACATTTTGAGTATGGCATGTATAGGAAAATTGGTCTTTTTGTTACATGTCATATTGGTCTAGCCAAATGTGTTGGCTTATGGTAATCTTTGATTCATTTTGTACATGGCCATATGATATGGTTCATATTGATTATTTGCGTTGTAACTCTAACTAATTATGCATGCATGCAATGTGTTATGCTTGATATGGTTGCTTGTGGATGAAATGTGTGATGAATGGCATATATGCTAACTGAATGAATAGTGGCTAATAAGTATGACCAAAGCTATAGTATAATTGAGTAAATTAGAAGTAGGTTTACCATGGTGAATAAATATGAAATTGGTGTGTAATGCTATATGAAAGCATGATGGTTTGAATAGGTGATATGTTGACATTACAAAGTCATGAATTAATCAATTTTATGAGTATTTGAGTGACTAAATATACTATGTTGCATGCCATAAAAAATGTATGAGTGAATGAGCATTTAAGGGTGACAAATGGCTTGGAAAATAGCCTCAAAGTTGTCCACACGGGTAGACACACAGGCGTGTGTCTAGGTCGTGTGTGACACACGGTCTGCCCCATGGGCGTGTGATTCAACTGTGTGTTCCCTGCACCCTAATTAATGCAAAACAGAATGCCTAGTATTAAACAAACGGGCGGAGACACGGCTGGGTGTCTCGGCCGTGTGAGAGACACGACCATAGAACATGGGCGTGTGCCCAGGCCGTGTGAAGTCTGTACTTGATTTTGGAATTTAATTCACCACATGGTCTGAGCACACGGGCGTGTGGCTTGGCCGTGTGACCCTATCTGTGTTGATGATGTCATAAACAGAATGCACCCTAAGATGGACACGGCCTGAAGCATGGGCATGTGATATGCCACATGGGCGTGTCCCTTCTCCACACAGGCGTGTGGACCTGTTTCATGATAAAAATTTTCTAAGTCTCCCGGGAGTTTCTAAAGTTCTCAATTTTTCCCGAATCATTCCTAATGTATGTTTTGGGCCTTGTAGGATCTTTTAAGGGATGATATGATTGTTTATGAAAAGTTTTAAATTTGAGTGGAAATTTGTGTTTCAGTTTTGTATAAATGTTTGTGTTTAAGTCTGATAATGCCTCGTACCCTATTCTGGCATCGAACATGGGTAAAGGGTGTTACATTTAGTAGTATCAGAGTTACGGTTTAGTCGATTCTCGGACTAACATAGCATTGTGTACAAGTTTAGCTATACATGCCACACTCCTGACAATTCTCAATTGTATTTTCATATAGTAAATGGATCCCGATCAAGCTATGGCAGATGACGTAGAAAGTAACGCGCCGACTCTCGCTGAAGGGGCGGTGCCAACTAGTAACTGACCTCCCACGGTTAGTGTGGGGGGAGGAGAAGGGGCTCGAGAAGCCTTTCTCCACATGATGTATACTTGGTACACGGAGTTCGTTCGAGCAAACCCGAACGCTCAACCCCCTCCAGCCCCGCCTATTCCTTAGCCTATTCCTGTAGCACCCCAAGGTATGGGATTTATGAGGCTGAATTGATCTCCAGTGGATAAAATTTGAAAGCAAGGGGCTGAAGAGTTCCGAGCCAGTAAAGATGATGACTTTGAGAGGGCAGAGTTCTGGCTCGAGAATACCATTATGGTGTTTGATGAGTTATCATGCACACCTGAGGAATGCATGAAATGTGTTGTGTCCCTCCTAAGAGACTCAACTTATCAGTGGTGGAACACCCTTATGTCAGTGGTACCAAGGGAGAGAATTAACTGGGAATTCATCTAAGAAGAATTTCGTAAGAAGTATATTAACCAAAGATTTATTGATCAGAAAAGGAAGGAATTCCTCGAGTTAAAACAAGGTCGAATGACAGTAACGAAATATTAGCGTGAATTTGTGAGACTGAGGAAATACACTCGAGAATGTGTACACTGGGGCCATCATGTGCAAAAGATTTGAAGATGGATTAAACGAAGACATTCAACTGTTGGTGGGTGTCCTTGAACTGAGAGAATTTGTTGTGCTCGTAGAGAGAGCTTGTAAAGCCGAGGAATTGGCCAAAGAGAAGAGAAAATTTGAGTTAGAGTCTCGAGATTTGAAGAAGAGACAGATGGGTAAATCATTTCAGTCCTCAACTAAGAAACCAAGAGAGTTTAATACTCGATCGAGTGTTTCAGCTGGGTTTTCAAACAGAACCCATAGAAAATAATATAAGGGGTCATAAGGCTGAAACTACTTCGATAGTTACTGTGGGTAATGCTCAACCTAATAGACCTAAGTGTCAACATTGTGGCAGACGTCACCCCGGTGAATGCTGGATGAATAGCCGGGCATGTTTCAAGTGTGGTTCACATGATCATTTTATCAAGGATTGTCTTGAGACGGTTGAAAAGGGAAAAAAATTTAGAGTGCAAGATCGGGCAATGCTATTTCTAGAGGGAGACCACAGAAGAATTCAGGAAATGGAATGAGTAGTAAGAGTACACCCAGGGAACCAGATGTGAGACTTGAGGGTAGAGCCCCTGCGAGGACTTATGCCATTCGCGCTCGTGAAGAGGCTTCATCCCCTTATGTGATTTCGGGTTCTTTTTCTCTCTATGATACTTTTGTTGTTGCTTTGATTGATCCGGGATCTGCCCATTCGTATGTATCTGTGAAATTGGTGTCTAGTATGAATATGCCCGTTGAGTCTACAGAATTTGTCATAAAAGTGTCAAACCCTCTAGGCAAGCATGTGATAGTTGACAAAGTATGTAAGAAATGCCCTTTAATGATTAGAGGTCATTGTTTTCTGGCTAGTCTCATGCTTTTGCCATTTGATGAATTTGATATAATACTTGGTATGGATTGGTTGACCATGCATGATGTAGTAGTAAACTGTGGAAAGAAAATCATTGAATTGAAATATGAAAGTGGTGATATTCTTCGGGTTGAATCAGATGAATCAGATAGCTTACTTGTAGTGATTTCTTCTATGACTGCTCAGAGATGTATGAGAAAGGATTATAAAGCTTATCTTGCCTTTGTGTTGAATACGAAGGAGTCTGAGTTGAAAATTGAGTCAGTGCTGGTAGCAAGCGAATATCTAGATGTGTTTCTGTAAGAGTTGCCTGGATTGCCTCTAATTAGGGAAGTTGAGTTTGGCATTGAATTAGTTTCGGGTACTGCACCTATTTCGATTACTCCATATAGGATGGCTCCGATGGAGTAAAGGAGTTAAAAGTCCAGTTACAAGAGTTAACGGATAAAGGTTTCGCTAGACCTAGTTATTATCCGTTGGGCACACCGGTGCTATTTGTGAAAAAGAAAGATGGTTCAATGAGATTGTGCATTGACTACCGACAGCTCAATAAGGTAACCATAAAGAATAAGTACCCTTTACCAAGAATCGATGACTTGTTTGACCAATTGAAGGGAGCCACAGTATTTTCAAAAATAGACTTGAGGTCCGGTTACTACTAGTTGAGAGTTAAAGATCTGGACGTACCAAAGATTGCATTCCAGACGAGGTATGGTCATTATGAATTTTTGGTTATGCCTTTTGGTTTAACGAATGCTCCCGCGATATTTATGGATTTAATGAACTGTGTTTTCTGACCATACTTAGATAAATTTGTGGTTGTTTTTATTGACGATATACTGATGTATTCTCGTGATGAGACTGAGCATGCCGAACACTTGAGAACGGTTTTGCAAACCTTGAGAGACAAACAAATATATGCTAAGTTTAGTAAAAATGAGTTTTGGCTTTGAGAAGTCGGATTCTTGGGGCACATTGTTTCAGGTGATGGCATTTGAGTATATCCGAGTAAGGTTTTGGCTATTGTTGAATGGAAACCGCTGAGGAATGTGTTAGAGGTTAGAAGCTTCCTAGGCTTAGTCAGTTATTACAGATGGTTTGTTAGAGGATTTTCCATGATTGCTACTCCGATGATGAGATTGTTACAAAAGGATGTCAAGTTCGAATGGACGAAAAAATGTCAACAGAGTTTTGAGAAACTAAAGGCATTGTTGACTGAGGCTCCAATTTTAGTACAACCTGAACTGGGAAAAGAATTTGTGGTTTATAGTGATAAACCTTGAATGGATTGGGTTGTGTACTTATGCAAGTTAAGCCTCGAGGCAACTGAAATTGCATGAGAAGAATTATCCGACGCACGATTTGGAATTGGTTGCCATTGTGTTTGCGTTGAAGATTTGGAGACATCATTTGTATGGTGAGAAATGTCGTGTGTATACTGATCACAAAAGTCCAAAGTACTTAATGACTCAAAAGGATTTGAACCTACAACAACGAAGATGGCTAGAGTTGATAAAATATTATGAGCTAGTGATTAATTATCACCCGGGGAAGGCGAACGTAGTCGCTGATGCCTTGAGTAGGAAATCCTTGTTTGCATTGAGGGCTATGAACACTCATTTAGCCTTGTCAGATGATGGTTCGATTCTAGCTGAGTTAAGAACTAGACCAATATTTCTCCAAGAGATTTATGAAGCTCAGCAAAGTGACGATGAATTGCAAGCCAAAAGAGTCCAATGTGAATCGGGTATGGAATCAGATTTTTGGATTAGTTCTGATGGTTACTTGATGTTCCAAGATAGGATTTGTATTCCTAAGAATACCGAATTGATTCAAAAGATTTTTCTTGAGGCCCATAGTGGTTGTTTGTCTATGCATCTGGGCAGTACGAAAATGTACAATGACTTTAAGAGATTGTATTGGTGGCCGGGTATGAAAGGAGACATCTCAAAGTTTGTTTCAAAATGCTTAATATATCAACAAGTGAAGCTGAGCACCAAGTACCTTCAGGCTTACTTCAGCCTGTGATGGTTTCCGAGTGGAAATGGGACCATATTACTATGGATTTTGTGACATGTTTGCCTTTGACACCAAGAAAAAAAGATGT
Source organism: Gossypium anomalum (assembly GCA_025698475.1). Lineage (NCBI taxonomy): Eukaryota > Viridiplantae > Streptophyta > Magnoliopsida > Malvales > Malvaceae > Gossypium > Gossypium anomalum. The sequence continues at coordinate 52,948,082 of CM046963.1, forward strand.
TGTATGGGTTTTTGTAGATCGATTAACAAAGTCGGCTCATTTTACCTCGGTACGCACTGACTATTCACTTGATAAGTTAGTCGAGTTGTATATTTTTGAAATAGTGAGGTTGCACAGAGTGCCTTTATCGATTATATTGGATAGAGATTCGAGATTCACTTTGTGATTTTGGAAGAAGTTGCAGGAGGCTTTAGGTACAAAGTTGAATTTTAGTACCGCTTTCCATCTACAGACCGACGGTCAGTCTGAGCGATCAATTCAAATTCTTGAAGATATGTTGCGGTGTTGTGTCCTTGAGTTCCAAGGTAATTGGCTAAAGTATTTACCGTTGGTAGAATTTGCCTACAATAATAATCACTTAAAAATTGGATTAAAACGACCCCTCAACAATACTTGTCTAAAAGATCGATTGCCACTTGCCTTGTTTGAACAACTGAGGCCTTGCACACTCAAACTGTTGTAAAACACTGATCACCAGCTCCATTGTGATTACCTGCATTCCAACCGAATCCTATTAACAATTATTCACACGAACAGTTTGAACCAAACAAATATCAAACTTACCGAAAACTCAAAACCGAGTAAAGAAGATGGGTTAATTAAAGGCTAAAACTAGAAAGGAAAGAGACCAAGGCAACCACAATTCGGCAGAGAGTAAAACTCAAAGTTTCGTGGCAATAAAGAAAGAAAAGAATCAGTAAAAGAGGGGAAAAAACGTTTGTCATGGGGAGAGACAAGGACGAAGGGCACAAAAAATATAGCAACCACACACCTAACGATATTTGACAGAGGCTTTCGGGATTAACAAAATACAACGAAGCACTAGGGATGGAAAGCAGGAAGTCGGCGAAAATAGGGAAGTATTTGAGGAAGCAGATAGCAGCAAGGGAAGGAAATTTTAGGGAACAGACCAATTCGGTAGAGAGAACTAAAAGGGTGAAAATTGGTAGGAAAGCAACCCAGATGAAAAGAGAGAAAGTCGCCAAACCCGAAAGAATTGAAACAAGAAGAAGAACAATTTTCGAATGGAAGAACAAAGTTGAAATAGACAGAAAAGAAAGATACCCGAAAGAATCCTCAACAATATTCGGCCCCCAAGAAGTAAAAAAACATTGACAAAAACTGAAATGGAGAGAAAATACCAACCAAAGTTAAAATCTTGAGTGACCAGAGTTCAAATTGGCCACCAACTCTCCCACTACCGTCAAATTCCCATATTTTCCTCCCCAAATCCCTCAACTCCTCCCTCAACCACCTAATTCAAATTCCACTACAACTCTTCAGTAGTTCGGTTTGACTAAAACACCCACATAGCACTAGCATCAAAATAAAACACTCCACTGCGCCCACTAGGACTCGAACTCAAGTCCCCCAGCACTTTGCCACACTGCTTAACCGTTAGAGTAGCAGGCCCATTCTGTCATGATATACTCATATTTATTTATAAACTTATTGACTAGAGACAGGGGTTTATCCATTTAAAACAAAAAATTTACACAAGCCAAGGCTTGAACCCAAGACTTCTTAGACTCTTCCCAGGACACTTAACCACTGAAGTAGACACTCAATTGTGTAACTCAAAGATACAAAAATAAATATTAAGAATTTTTGGGGCGTTACAACTCTATCCCCCTAAAAGAAAATTTCGGCCTCAAAATTTTACCTGATCAGAACAGATAAGGATACTGTTATTGCATCGCATCTTTAGGCTCCCACGTTACCTCCTCAGAGCTGTGCTTACGCCAAAGAACCTTAACCAGTGGGATAGACTTCTTTATTAAAACCTTTACATCACGATCTAATATCAGAACCAGCTCCTTTTTAAAGGTCAAATCTAGCCTCACCTTAATCTCCTCAACCGAAATAATATGCGCGGGATCAGAGCGGTAGTTCCTCAACATAGAGACGTGAACACATTGTGAATCCAATCTAACTCCGGAGGTAACTCCAACTGATAGGCAACCGGTCCCACACGTTTTAGTATGCATTAAGGCCCAATAAACCTAGGGCTCAAAGTGCCCTTATGTCCAAACCTCAATACCTTCTTCCATGGTGAGAGCTTGAGAAAAATGAAGTCCCCCACAGAATACTCTATCTCTCGACATTTTAGATCTGCATAGACTTTGCCTGTCTGATACCGCTTTCAGTCAATCCTGAATCAGTCTAACTTTATCCTCGGTATCTGAAACTAGTTCAGAGCCTAGAATACGCCGCTCACCCAACTCAGTCCAACATGCATGTGTGCAACACCTATGACCAAATAATGCCTCGTAAGGTGTCATCTGTATACTAGACTGATAGCTATTATTATAAGCAAACTCTGCTAGTGGCAAGTAATCCTCCCAACTGCCTTGAAAATCAATCACGCAACTCCTTAACATGCCCTCCAGTATCTATATCACCATTTCTGACTGACCGTCTATCTGAGGATAAAACACAGTACAGAAGTCCAACCTAGTGCCCAAAGCTTCATGTAACTTCTTCCAGAATTAAGACGTGAATCGAGGATCCCTATCAGATATTATTGAAACCGGTACCCCATGCAGTCTCACTATCTCAGACACATACAGTTTAGCCAACTTCTGCAAAGAGTAGTCAATACGAATTGGTATGAAATGGGCGGACTTGGTCAACCAATTTACGATGACCCATACTAAATCCTTCTTAGTAAGCGTTACGGGCAACCCACTAACGAAGTCCATTCCCACTTCTAAAGTGGAATTTTAACTGGCTAAAGCAACCCTCAAGGTAATTGATGTTTAGCCTTAACCTGCTGACACCTCAGACATTTACCCACAAAATCAGTAACCTCACGCTTAAGACCCGGCCACCAATATAACTCACCAAGGTCTCGGTACATCTTATTCCCGCCATGATGCATAGCATAAGGACGCGCCTCTCGCAGTATAGACTGCCTCAAATTAGTATCCTTTGGTATACAGATTCTTCCACAGAAATCGAGCACCCATTCGCTATTTAGTCCCAAATCCACAGTATCCCCACTCTCAACTTGACAGAAAAGAAGACCAAACGACTCGTCTTCCATCTTCTTACCCTTAATCTGATCCATCCACATTGGTCTAATTGAAGCTCGGCCAACAAACTACCATCATCAAATAAACTAAGGCGAGCAAACATCACCCTCAGATCGGTCATAGCTCTACGACTTAGTGCATCCGCCACCACATTTGCCTTACCAATATGGTATTCGATCGTATAGTCATAGTCTTTAAGCAACTCAATCCATCTACGCTGCCTAAGATTTAGCTCTTTCTGAGTGAGGAGATACTTGAGGCTCTTGTGACTAGTGTAGATAATACACTTCTCACCGTACAAATAAGGCCTCTAAATTTTCAGTGCGAATACCACTACAGCCAACTCCAAGTCATGCGTCGAATAATTTGCCTCATGAATCTTAAGCTAACGAGACACATAAGCCACTACCTTACCCTCTTGTATCAACACACATCCCAAACCAACATGTGATGCATCACTGTAGACAATGAACTCTTTCCTTGACTCTAGCTGTATCAAGATAGGGGCCTCAGTCAGTACCTTCTCGAGCTTCTCAAAAATCTCCTATTGCGCATCAGTCTAGTTAAACAGCACACCCTTACGTAACAGCTTAGTCAAAGGTGCGGCAACTAGTAAAAACCCCTCTACAAATCGTCGATAATACCTTGCTAATCCTAGAAAACTGCGGATCTCAGATACAGTCTTAAGTTGCTTCCAATCCAAAATAGCCTCAACCTTTCGAGAATCAACCCTAATCCCTTCAGGAGATACCACATGGCCCAAAAATATGACCTCTTGTAACCAGAACTCACATTTACTAAATTTGGCGTACAGTTGTTTCTCCCTCAGAATCTACAGAACTACATGAAGATGTTCATCATGTTCATCCTCAGTTCTCGAATACACCAGGATGTCATCAATAAAAACTACTACGAACCGATCTAGATAGGGCTGGAACACTTGGTTCATCAGATCCATAAAAGTCGCTGTTGTATTCGTCAATCCAAATGGCATCACTAGGAACTTGTAATGACCATAAAGAGTCCTAAAAGTTGTCTTGTATACATCAATATTTTTGACCCTTAGTTGATGATACCCAAATCAAATATCAATCTTAGAAAAAACTGAAGCCCCTTGAAATTGGTTGAATAGATAATCTATCCTCGGTCGGGGGTACTTATTCTTAATGCTCAATTTATTTAGTTGCCGGCAATCGATGCACATACGCATGGATCCATCCTTCGTTTTCATAAACAAAACTGGTACTCCCCACGGAGACACATTAGGGCGGATGAACCCACGATCTAATAACTTTTGAATCTAAGCCTTAAGCTCCACAAGCTCCTTCAGTGCCATTCTATGAGGGGTGATGGATACTGGAGCTATACCAGACAGGAGCTCAATCCCAAACTTAACTTCACGGTTTGGAGGTAACCTAGGTAGCTCATCCGGAAAGATGTCCAAAAAATCTTTAACCATTATGATATCTTTAACAGAAGAAACCCCAAAATCTGAAACACTAATGTAGGCCAGATACGCCTTACACTGTTTACGAACCAACATTTCCACCCTCAGTGCGGATATCACATTCGATAAATAGTTCCAACATTCCCCTATCACAACCACCTTGTCGTCCTTTGTAGTTCTCAGTACCATCCGTTAGTGGCACAATCCAAGTTCACTCAATGTTTAACTAGCCATTCCATTCCCAGTATTAAATCGAACTCTCCAAAAGGAAGTTCCACCAAATCTGCCCTAAAGATAACCCCTTGCACCTCTAAAAGGACATCCCTAAATAGTTTATTTACCCTCACTGATTGCCCCAATGGACTCAGTACAGTAACCTCACTCGTAGTGCTATCAACCAAGGTACCCAAAGCCTCAGACACAGTACAAGCTATATAAGAGTGAGTAGATTCTATATCTATAAGTGCAATATAAGGTACATCATAGATAAAGAACGTACCTGTGATAACATTTGAAGCATCTCCATCCTCTCGGTGACGTGCAGCATAAACTAGAGCTGACTGCCTTGCCTTAGTATGCCCAGTACCTCTGCCTAGTGCTCTCTAATTACGACCCAAACCATTACCACCTCTGGCCTAACCATAGCCTCTCGGTGGCTACTGAACACTTCTCAGTAGCTGTGTAGTACCCAAACCTATAGCTTGCATCTGATCGGGCCTCCGTGGACACTCTCTGATATGGTGCTCCAATGATCCACACCTCAAACATGCCTCAGTCCTTTTCCAGCACTCGCCCTGATGGCGTCTCCCACAATCAGCACAAGGCTTCGGTCTAGTAGCAGCAACAGGTGCCCTAACTCTGACCGGCCCATCAACTCTGGCCTTTTTCTTAGGCCTCAAAAATGAACTCAAGGGCTCCAAATCCCTCTTGTTCCTACCTCTCTCTTTCTCACGGTTTTGGCGCTTAGCGTGCTTTACTTCTTCGGTGATCTTCACCTTATCAACCAACGCAGCAAAATCTCGTTCCCTCTGTGGGGCTATCAGAACCTGTAAACTATCCCTTAGGCTATCCTCAAAGCGAACACATCACTCGTACTCAGTCGCCACCATCCCTCGTGCATAGCGGCTTAGTCGCAAAAATTTAGCCTCATATTTGGCCACTGATCTATCCCCCTGAGTCAAATTCAAAAACTCTCTCCTATGGGCATCCACGTAACTGGTACCCACATGCTTCCCTTAGAAAGTAGTCTTGAAGAACTTCCAGGACAGTCGATCGGGTTGAGTGTTCTCTTTAACCATAAGCCACCACTGGTAAGCCTCATCTCTCAGCAGTGACACTGCACCATTTAGTTTCTGCTCAATAAGTCCAACATTGATCCCTTCAGACGTGTCAATTGGGCAAATACGTCCATAGTGACTAGGATGGTGCAGTTGAGATCGTCCATGATCTTCTCTATGGCCTTAATCCAATGCTCAACCACATTAGGGGCAACTCTAGCAATACCCCTAAAAGTCTCAGCTCCATTAGACTGAAGTTGTTCCGTAACTGACCCTCGGCCTACAGCACCAGTATTGGGCCCAACGAACCTCTCTAGAATTCGTAACATAGATTGGGATAGTGCGTCATCCCTAGCAGCACCCAGTCTCAGTCATAGGTGAAGCCAGTATCTTCCTAGTTTCTACATTAGGTATGTGGCCAGAAGACGAAGACCCAACTCGAGCACCTCTACAGCCTCTTGTACCCCATCTGCGAATACCTTTAGTGCTCATTATCAAATTGCATTTTATCTGTATTAACAATTTTATGCATCAATGTTACAGTTCCAGTGTTTATTAACAGATATTTTATGGAAAGCAGTATAAGAATTCAAAGTTCGTTTTCGTAGACCGTAATCTCACTATAGTTTTACTATAGTCTTAGTGTATACTACTAAAGTATTTTCAGTACAGTATGCTACCTATAATAGGCTCAGTATTTACTCGCTATAACATTCTAATCAAAACGCATAAAAGTTACAAAAAACTTACAGGATCGGCGTCTGAGACTCAGTGTACCACACATACAGTAAAACTTTTCAAATCATTTGGAAGTAAAAATTCAAGTTTTAAAACCCAAATCCACAGCTGAATTTTATAACTTGGCTCTAATACCACTAAATGTAACACCCCAAACCTGGCCCAGACGTTATGGCCGAATCTAGCGATGTCGCATGAAAGTGCTTTCGACAACTAAGACGTTGATAAGCCATTTTTGTTATCTTTCATTATCTCCAAATCAACTTATTTTTTTCAAAACATTATCCATTTATTTACAAGTCGTTATAATTAGCGGGAGCTTTTAAAATGATTTACGTAGTGGTGAGTGTTTTGAAAGAGAGCATCTGTAACTTTTGAAAACCCATGTTTTCCTACCACTAGCGATTGTGAATTATAAACAATGATAAACAAATCACAAACTAAAGTAAAAATCCATAAAGACCTTATTACGGTAAAAATACCCCCAAATAATATTACTTATAATCAAAATCAATTACAAAAATATATGCGATTGAGTGGCCACCTTTGAGACCTTCGATGCAACGATCCACCTATGTCTGGGGATTACCTGCGCAATGAAACAAAAGGGGTGAGTTTATGAAACTCAGTGTGTAATCCCCATGCACAAAAATAGATAGCATACAGATAATCTCAGTTTGGGCATAAGCCCTTTTTCAGTAACAGTGCCAGTCCAGTTTGGACCTTAGCCCATCTCAGTAAAGTAACAGTCACATATATGCAGCCGCAAGAATCCTACCCAACCAGCCTCTACACTCCATCTCTACCCAACCCTACACTCCATGTGGGGATATAATCAACCCACCCAACCCTACACTCCAAGTAGTACCAAATGTGGCACTTTAAAGTAATATGTAGCTGAGTTGCCAGTAAATCAGGATTGAGGCCTTTCAATGTACTTCCTCTGAATAGTATAACCCCCAACCCAATGTAATGCAATATACAACATATCATGCCAAATCGTGGTATCATACATGCAATCAGTACAATTTTAGCAGCATGCCTAATATACAGTCATTTAGATGTCTATATCACATAAGGGTATAATAGCCATTTCAGGGGTCTAAGTACACTGACCAACCTTATAGTAGGTTCCCAGTCGTCTCGGGCGACCCGTGCAACCTTAGCAGTTTAATAGTGAAAACAGGCTTGTAAGCCCATGTTGTTTGCCCGTATGGACCCACACGCCCATGTGGCCCACACGACCCAAATCGATCCGGCCCGTGTACCACACACGGCCAGCCTTGTCGATCACAAGCCCGTGTTCAATCGTACGGCCTACCACACGGGCAACCGCACACCCGTGTGGCATCGACGATTCACATTTTTAGCTTTTTGCCGATTTCAATTTGCGTGGTTGTGTGTACACCCCTGGCTACAAAAAATGCGTACACTATTTTCGAGCACTCCAAACCTATATTCAATCATAATACACAATTAATCACTTAACAATTGGATTAAAATGACCCCTCAACAATACTTGTGTAAAAGATCAATTGCCACTTGCCTTGTTTGAACAACTGAGGCCTTGCACACTCAAACCGTTGTAAAACACTGATCACCAGCTCCTTAGTGATTACCTGCATTCCAACCGAATCCTATAAACAATTATTCACACGAACAGTTTGAACCAAACAAATATCAAACTTACCGAAAACTCAAAACCGAGTAAAGAAGATGGGTTAATTAAAGGCTAAAACTGGAAAGGAAAGAGACCAAGGCAACCACAATTCGGCAGAGAGCAAAACTCAAAGTTCCATAACAGTGAAGAAAAAAAAAGAATCAGCAAAAGAGGGGAAAGAACATTTGTCGTGGGGAGAGACAAGGCCGAAAGGAACAAAAAATATAGCAACCACACACCTAGCGATATTTGACAGAGGTTTTTGAGATTAACAAAATACAACAAAGCACTAGGGATGGAAAGTAAGAAGTCGGCAAAAATAGGGAAGTATTTGAGGAAGCAAATAACAGCAAGGGAAGCAAATTTTGGGGAACACACCAATTCGACAGAGAGAACTAGAAGGGTGAAAATCAGTAGAAAAGCAACCCAGATGAAAAGAGAGAAAGTTGCCAAACCTGAAAGAATTGAAAGAGAAAGAAGAACGATTACTGAAAGGAAGAACAAAGTTGAAATAGATGAAAACGAAAGATACCCGAAAGAATCTTTAGCAATATTCGGCCCCAAAAAGTAAAAAAATGTTGACAGAAATTGAAATGGAGAGAAAATACCAACCAAAGTCGAAATATTGACTGACCAGAGTTTAAATAAGGCACCAACTCTCCCACTACCTTCAAATTCTCATATTTTCCTCCTCAAATCCCTCAACTCCTCCCTCAACCACCTAATTCAAATTCCACTACAACTCTTCAGTAGTTCGGTTTGACTAAAACACCCACATGGCACTAGCAGCAAAATAAAACACTCCAGTGCACCCACCAGGACTCAAACTCAAGTCCCCCAGCACTTTGCCACACTACTTAACCATCAGACCGGCAGGCCCATTCTGTCATGTTATACCCATATTTATTTATAAACTTACTAACTAAAGACAGGGGTTTATCCCTTTAAAACCAAACTTTTGTACAAGCGAAGGCTTGAACCCAAGACTTCTCAGACTCTTCCCAGGACACTTAACCACTGAAGCAGACACTCAATTGTGTAACACAAACACACGAAAATAAATATTAAGGATTTTTGGGGCGTTACACCATTTCTAGCCATATTTTGAAGTAGGGTTCATGCATGAAACTTTACCCATGTGTGGCATGTTTGTATTTTGATGTTTAATGGAAGAATATGAAAGTTTGATGTGTGTTTAACATCTTTTACTAAGTGATTTTTGATAGAAATGCATGAAAAGGACTTATTGGTAAAAGATGTAAAAATGAATAGTAGAAATGTGATTCAATGAGAAATGTGGGCTGATATGAGTTAGAATATGAATTGGCTAGGCTTGGGTAACCAAGAAAATGCAAGCATTTCATTTTACGAGCCTAGGGATTAAAGTGTAAATATGTGAAAATTTAGGAGCAAAACTATAATTCTATCTAAATATAGTTTTTGGATTGATTTGAATAATATGATGATTAAATGAGCTAAATTTGCTATTATAAATCAAGAAAAATAGAGTCCGTACCTAGACCAGGGAAAGAACAAGATTTTGGACTAAATCGACTTAATTGTCCATATTTTGTACCGAGGTAAGTTCATGTGTAAATAATGCAATGATGTAACATGTTTGAATGTTTTATTTATGTATGAAACTATATGTTTAATTATTATGACGAGTGTATGAATGACTTTATTGTCTATGAGCATGACATTGTAAACGAATTCGACGAATATGCGTTATCGAGAAAAATCCCGTTTGAACCTGAGGAATAATTTAGGATACAATGTGACATGTCACTAGGAACTATGTGATTATGAGCTCATGAAATTATGTGTGTATATGATTATGTGAATCTCGGTGCTAGTCTTGTATGTTCTACTGATGGCTGGGTAGCTCGGCATGTGTTGCAGGCACCTGTCAGCTTTTGTGAGCAGCCCAAGTAGTTATGTCCTGATTGTTAGCTTGTGTGAGCAGGCCCGTGATTAGCTTGAGAGCTAGCAATGTGTGATTGTGATATGAGGTAGCATGTGGCTACGCTTGAAGCACTATGTGCAAGTCTTCTGTGTATCCGATAATATTCCAAGTGTTCAACAAGTAAACATGTGAGTTATTTGGCGAGTAAGTCAATGATGAGGAAATATGACAATGTGTTACAAGTTGGTACAGGTATGTATGAAAAAATCTTATAAATGAGCTCGGTATGTGATGAACTTTTGGTAAGATTGAAAATGTGTAAGTTATGGCTACAAATTTAAGTTATGCCTATGAATTTATGATGACACATATGTAAGCTAGGTATATATATGATTATGTTGCTATTTATTTGCATGTTAACTTACTAAGCTTTATGCTTACTCCCCTCTCCTTTCCATTCTCTTATAGTATTGCCAAGCTAGCTCGGGGATCAGAGGATGTCGGAGACTCGATCACACTATCAACTAGACATTTGGGTATAGTTAGTCTCAACATTTTGAGTATGGCATGTATAGGAAACTTGGTCTTTTTGTTATATGTTATATTGGTCTAGCCAAATGTGTTGGCTTATGGTAATATTTGATTCATTTTGTATATGGCCATGTGATATGGTTCATATTGATTATTTCAGTTGTAACCCTAATTAATTATGCATGCATGCAATGTGTTATGCTTGATGTTGTTGCTTGTGGATGAAATGTGTGATGAATGGCATATAAGCTAAATGAATGAATAGTGGCTAATAAGTATGACCAAAGCTATAGTATAACTGAGTAAATTGGAAGTAGGTTTACCATTGTGAATAAATATGATATTGGTGCGGAATGGTATATGAAAGAATGATGGTTTGAATAGGTGATATTTTGACACTACGAAGTCATGAATTAATAAAGTTTATGAGTATTTAAGTGACTAAATATATTATGTTGCATGCCATCAAAAATGTATGAGTGAATGAGCATTTAAGAGTGACAAATGGCTTGGAAAATGGCCTCAAAGTTGTCCACACAGGTAGACACATGGGCTTGTGTCTAGGCCGTATGTGACACACGGTCTGCCTCATGAGCGTGTGATTCGACCATGTGTCCCTTATACCCTAATTAATGCAAAACAGAATGCCCAATAGTAAACACACGGGCAGAGACACAGCCATAGGACATGGGCGTGTGCCCAGGCCGTGTGAAGTCTGCATCTAATTTTGGAATTTAATTCACCACATAGTCTGAGCACACGGGCATGTGACTTGGCCGTGTGACCCTATTTGTGTTGATGACGTCATAAACAAAATGCACCCTAATATGGACACGGCCTGACGCACGGGCGTGTGATATGCCACACGGGTATGTTCCTTCACCACACGGGCTGTGGACTTGTTTCATGATGAAAATTTTCTAAGTCTCCCGGGAGTTTCTAAAGTTTTCGATTTAGTCCTGAACCGTTCCCAATGTATGTTTTGGGCCTCATAGGCTCTTTTAAGGGACGATATGAATGTTTATGAAAATTTTTAAATTTGAGTGGAAATTCGTGTCTCGATTTTGTATGAATGTTTGTGTTTAAGTTCGGTAATGCCTCGTACCCTGTTTCGGCGTCGAATACGGGTAAGGAGTGTTACAGTTATAACATCCCAAAAATCGAGTTAGAAGAAATTGGGTTTTAAAACCAAGAGTTGTCATCCCTTGATTTTGAGTTTAGATTTTGGAAATTTAGGACAAGTAAATTGATCTGGTTCAGTGGTTAAATGTTCAAGGTATGTGTGTGAGGTTTTGGGTTCGAATCCTGTTTCTAGAAATTTTGTTATTTTGCTTAAACCCTTAGCTTTGAACGTTGGGTTTATGAGTTAAATTCTATCAATTGATGTCAAGAATGTGTCTGCTGGTTCAATGGCTAAGCTTCTATATACTCCTTGGCCTTTTGTTCGAATCCCAACGAAAGCAATAGGAAATATTTTATTTTGAATTTCGTTGTATGGTAGTTAGTTTCGATTGGTTACTTAAAACCTTCCAAAAACCTCCGACGGGTTTTTCTTTTCATTTTTGTTCTTTCTTTTTCTGTTATGTTTCTTTGTCAGTCGTTCTCGATATTTAGTTCTTCATTTTGGTTTCTTCCTTTCAAAGTGACCTTTTCTTTTGTTACGTTACGTTGCGTTGATTCTATACGGGATCTGACTTTTCTTTGTAGGTCATCTGTTTATCTTTCCTTTTAACTTTATCATTAGTTATTACAGCTTTCTACGATATTAGGATGTTTGGAGATTACATAGATAGTTAATTGTTGTGGTAATGTTAAATGGATTCATTTTGACTGCGTTTATAAATGTAGTCTTTTTAATATCGTCAACGTAACCTCTGAACTTGGTCTGGATGTCTAGGCTGAGTTTAGGCTATAACAATTATCGTTACTACTACTATTATTATATGTTATTTTTATATTTTTTGTTTACAAATAAACAAGATTCAAATATATATATATATATACATGAAATGAAATGAAAGAAAGAGAAAAGGGAGGCTTTTCATACTTTGTTCTTAAAAAAAAAAGGTAAAAAAAATAACAATAATAACAAGCGTTCTATTTCTTTTTTGTTCTTTTTTTTTTCCATATACATATTTTGAGGGATCGGGTTAGGGTTCCGATGAAGGGGACATCACAGGAACATCGGCTCTCCACCTTAGGAGCCTCAAAATCTCGTTTTTATCCTTTCCCCTTTCTAAAATAAAGTTTTTTCTTTTAAAAAAAAAGGCTTGATCTTGGGAAAAGTTTTTATTTTTATTTTTTAAAAAGAGAGTTTAGATTTTAAAAGATAAAAATATGTGTTTTTAGTCATTTTAAAGGAAAGTTTAAAATTTTAAAACAAAGTTTTGATATTTTTCAACTATTTGGTAATAAAACTTTGATTTTTAAGAAAAGTGGTGATTTTTTTAAAAGAAAACTTCCATTTTGCAAAAAAAATAAAATTCGGCCACCGTATGCGATGGCTCCACCATTGAAGGCCGGAGAGCCGTTGGGCTATCCGGTGGTGGAGCCATGGCCAACATAGAAAGAGGAAGAGTTTTTTTTTTTTTAATGAGGTTAAAAATGAAAGAATGAATATATTTTTCTCATTTAAAGGTGACAAAAATGGATAATTTATTCTCACCCCTTACTTTTAAATTTTTTTTAAAAATACCCCTTTTTTGCAACATTGCCCTTACTCTCTGGCCTATTTACACCCGTAACCTTTTTGTTTATTCAAACCTTGAATTTTATCCTAAATGTAAAAATTAAAAGCCAATTAATTGCTACATCAGTCCTTTGTCTTCCACATTTTTTATCGTTTAGTCCCAAAATCAAGCTATGTCATTTTGTTTCCATCTTTAATAAATTATTTACACTTATATCTTCCATTTCATTTGCATTTATACCTTATATATTTAATGTTAATTATGCACTTTATTTTAATGTTTTATATTTATTTACACTTTTATAATTTTTATTTATTCTTATTTCGCCTTTATTTACTTTCATGTCTATTTATATTTATGTTTTTTTTTTACACATTCCCCTTACATACATTTTAATATTATTTGTTTATGTTACTTTTATTCTTTTATTGTATTATGAATAATGTGTCTTATTGTTATTATTATCATCATCATGTCAAGGTATTATTTATTTTGTTTATATAAGTTTTCTTTTTATTATTGCCTTTTTTGAAAGAGTTTTAACTTTTCATTAACTTTAGTCAATTTAATTAATTTTCCTATTTTATTACTATTCGTTTTAAAAGAGGGAACTTTAGGTCATTTTTCCACCTTATAAATGTTGACATGAAGTTCGTTAAGTAGGTGTTACATTTTAATAAAACCATAAGGTTTTTACATCTTAATGAAACCATAAGGTTTTTACATCTGAATTTATTTTAGCCTTTAAGATTTTATCTACCATTTACCCTAGAAAATTATAAATAATATGTAGGATATTTTTTTAAGGTTTTAAACTAATTTTAAATAGCCTATAAGATTCCTCTTTAGAATCTTAAATTAATATGTAAATATTCTTTCGGACTTTATTCAAGATTAAAACTAAATATTTTGTAGGTGAATTGTAAATCATGAGTAGGTCTTTCTAAGTATTTTATTTTAGAAATTTTTTAAGAAAGCTAATAAATGTTATTTAAGATATATTATTTTAGGATTTTGACGAATTTAAACCTTAGATCAAGAATTTAAAGTAAGATAAATCATAAATCCGGCATAGGATACTTTCATAAGATCTTGATAGGTTCAATGTTATTAATTAAATCTTTTAAAAAATAATAATAATAAAAGATCAAATAAGTTGTAGATGGATTTTAATATTTCTCTTAATTCATTGGTAATTTCTAGATTTTTTTTTTAGAATTCTGAAATAGATTTAATTTTAGGAATTAGAGGTATTTTACTAGAATTATCTAGGTATCCTTTAGGGTTCCCATTAAAAGTAAAAATATCTAATTTAAGTTTCAAATTAGATAAGTCTGGTGAACACATCCTAATCAAGTTACAAGTAAACCATAGGCATTTTCTTTAGATTTTTTATTTAAGATTTCCGTAAGATTTTAACCTAAATTAAGACATTAATATGCTTAAATAATAATAAAAACCTAGCTCCTAAGACCCCGTAGGACTATCCGCGGATAGGCGTTATGGTGGTGCTATAATCTTCCCCACATGTAACTGTACTCTCGAACCTAAAAATTTGGTGATGAGATCAAGTCTAGACTTTTAGGATTTTCCATAGTATTAAATTTAGACTTTTAGACGATAGGTGGCTAACCAACCTAGCTCTAATTGGTTAATGGTGACTCTACTAGGCCCCTGTACTCTTATTTGGGCAACTTTATGACAGTTTGGCAACTTCGTTGGGGATGTTAGTGAGTCGAGTTACTTAGGTTTGAGATCTAGGTTTTTTAGCATTTGTGCATATTAGATTTATTTATTTGTGCATTAATTTATTTAATTGTCTAATGTCGTTTTAAATTGTTGAATATGTTTTAAATATTGATTTATTTGTTCATTTCATTTACTTATCCTATTTTGTTATGTATGGCAATGTGTTTGTTTATTCTTTTATTAGTGAAATTGATTAATGTGTATGTCGACTCTACTGTCGTGGTACAACTATAATTGTCATTCATGTTTCATTTTGCTTTCGGTCTTACGTCCGAGCCCATCCCGTTTAGGAGGAGTAGCCTTAGACTTTCATGTGGCAATATGTCACCTTATAAGTTTAAGGACTACTCAATGGTTAAGATGGTCATAGATGTTCGTGTAGCAAATGCTACAGTGTACATTATGGAAGTCTTACCAGCCAAGGGCCAACCCTTTTTAAAGGGGAACGCATCCTTATGGATGTTGTATTTAAGCCTTGGGTTCCCCGCGTATTAGAGTCAGCCGTAAGCCAACATGTAATGACCATTTTAAATGTGAAGCCAAGATATAAGAGTCGTACCTTACCCCTCGTAATAATACCATATAGGACCTCATAAGCATTTATCTGTATTTTTTGTGTTTGAATTTCTTCGCAATGCCTTATGATTTAATTTCACATTTTTTTCATTTGACTTCACTATTTTTTTACTGACTTTTTTTCCCTTGTGTCTATGTCTCTCCATGGCATAATTCATGCATCATTTAAATACCTGCGGCACAGTGTCACATCTATATTCGGCATGAACACACTTTAAGAAGATTCAGTTGTTCGTCATGGGGTAGAGAATATAAGGATAATAGCGAGAATGTCAGAGGATACTTAGAGCAGAGAAGGTGATTGCCAGATAGCTAGTTTTGACTCGGGCCTGCCTCAAATAGTCTACATGGACTATAGGAGGAATCGCAAAGATGGGTTAAAGGGAATATGACAATCATGGGACGAGGCTAAGAAAACATGCTTCTGAGACAAGTATGGCGATGTAGCATAGCTTCTGTTCGTTAAACCGGATGATGCCCTATTGAAGGCCATGGTTCATTTTTTAGATCCCACTTATAGGTCTTTTATGTTCAATGAAGTGGATATGGTACCTACTATCGAGGAATATTCTACCCTTCTCCATTATGACTTTAGAGATCCATTCAGGATATATTGGAAGTGGGACATCAAGTTTCAGGGACCCTTAGCTAATCTAATAGGATTACCTATAGATACAGTGAAAGTAAGATTAAAAGATAAAAATGGTCCCAGCATTTCCTGGTTCGACATTTGGGATGCTATGGGAAAGGCTAGCGGTGATAGACATTTGGCACTGTTCGCGTTTACCGTATACGGGTTGATTGTGTTCCCAAAAGCTCTGGGATATGTGAGTGTAGAGCTAGCTGATTTCCTATTTCAGATTGAAAAAGGGGTGAATCCTACTCCAGCAGTCTTAGCTGAAACCATCATTTCTCTCAATTTCATTAGAAGGAAAGGAGACTGGTGTTTCTTAGGATACGCACAGTTGTTGTTCGTATGGATGAAAAGCCATTTTAGGTGCCTCTATAAGCGCTTTTGCCAGGTGTTTGCTCCTTCAACCAGGCCTACAAAGGAATTTTTGGAAAGTGAGTGGTCTCCTAATCAATCGAGGAGTGGGTTTAGAACCTTGGTACATTGACATACCAAGAAATAGAATGGAGGGCTCCATGGATAATTCAAAGCACGTTACTCATCGGGTGTGGTGGCCATTTTTAGGTTCCCTTAATTGGCATATGAAGAGCTGTCAGTTATTCCTCATTGATGGTTTTGAGCCAATATGGGTATGATCAATATGTACCTGCTACAACTAGTTTAAACAGGGTGGAAGCTTCGATTTAGGACTAAAGACTTTTGAAGAAATTGGAAGAGATACGAACTAAGTGGGGTCAAACCTTGAGCTTGCAATCAGGAACCTTTTTCAACCATTCCCCCTCGAAAACATATATCTAGTGGCGCCTAACAAGAAGAAAAATTTATGTGTCAACACAATTCAAGTGAAAGAGGAAGGTCCCAGATGACATAGCCGAGCTAACAAAAAAGTTATGAGATTTAGAGATGTGCCCAAAGGGGAGAGATTAAGAGGTCAGATGACAATGAGGGTAACATCAGGCATATGTAAAGGAAAAGGAGGAAGAAATCATGAGGCAACAACAGCAACACCGGTTAGACATGAAGGGAAGAGAGAAAGAACTAAGAACATGTTAGAATAACGTCAACAAGAAAGATCTGACTTGTTCGCTCAGATTTAGAGGTTGGAGGCAGATTTGAGTCGTGAACTAATGAACTCCAGAAAGCGTGAGAACAAGAGCGAACTTGGAGGAGGGTGTCTAATGAGAAAAGTACTGAAATGAAAGTGCTGGAGGAGGAAATTTGTCTTCTGACTAAAGAATTAAAGACAAGAAAAGATCAAAACAAAGAGGCCATAAAAGAAAATACTGAGTTTGTAGAGCGTTTTAGCACGATGGAACAAATGGCAGTAAGCCAACAAGAGGTGTTTGCAACATTTCATAGGGAAGGTCAAGTTTTCGCTCAGCAAACTGATGACATATGTGAATAGATTGAAGAACTCAAAAAAAAATCATCCCTTTTTACAACTAGGAACAAGCTTGCAATGAAATTTCTGGAGGTGGCTCAGGCACATTACCAAAAGTTCATCAAGCTCATAAGGAGGAAGAAGAAGAATGACGAGTAGAGAATTGCCCTATGGAAATAGGATCAATTAGGATTTTCTTTAATTATAAATGAAAAATGAAAAGAAAAACTTTATAAGCCGAACAATTTTTGAACCTTTCATGAAAGAAACTATTTATATTCCAGTATATTTACGACAACGTGCCCCTATTTCAATCACTCATTCATTCATTCATCCATTCATTCACTCATTTGCTCATTTGTTTATTTAGAAACATTATTTAAAAAAATAAAAGAACATTTTTTATGACTAATTTAAATAATTTTCTAACTTTGGAAAAAAATGCCATTTGAAAAAGGACCAAGGATAGGTCACCAGGATAACACCAGCTCAAAAGCCAAGAAGATGAAGGAAGAAAAACTAGCACGCATGGCCAAACTAGAGGAATAGATGAAAAGGATGATGGAAATGATGACTACAATGGTCAAAGGCAAGGCAAGGAAAGGATTAGACACCTTCAGATCTGTAGAAGCAGAAGGCCTATGTCTTGTACCTGATGTGGTCGTCCCACCAAAATTCAAAGTTCCTGACTTTGAAAATTCAATGGTAGCAGTTGCCCCATTATCTACATTATCATGTACTATAGGAAAATGGCTACTTACTCTAAAGATGAGAAATTGCTAATGCACATATTTCAAGACAGTCTGATCGAACCTGCGGCTCGCTGGTATGTAAAGTTGGATAAGAGCTGGATTCAAACTTGGGTAGAGCTCACACAAGCACTTATTGCTCAACACAAACAAATTGTAGACATGGCCCCAGAACGTCTGCCTTTGCAGAACATGGAAAGAATTTAAATGAAAGTTTTAAGGAATACACACAACAGTGGAGGGATCTGGCATTGCAAGTACATCATCCGCTCACGAAAAAGGAGACAACTGTTCTGTTCGTTGGTACACTAAAAGGCATATACTACGACAAGATGGTAGGTAATTCCTCTAAGACCTTCGCAGATATGGTATTATTCAGAGAAATGATAGAGAATGCATTAAAGTCGGTAAAATAGATGCCCTTTGAGGGAGAGAGGTGTCGTTGGAAAGAAAAAGGAAGTAGAAACACAAACAATCACATTAGGAGGATACCCATACTCTTACTTTCCATATTCAATCCCACTACCTCCACGCCCCCAATACCCAACTGTAAATGCTACAAATGCTTCACTGTTTATGTATCGCCCACCTGTACCCGTTACAAATCCCCCATGATAACTATGCCAACCCAGACCCCTTAGACCTAAGTTCTAGCAAGGCTACCATGGGAGAGGCCTATGTTTGGTCTAATTTTCATCCCCTACAAAAAACTTTTTCCGATTCTAGTAGAGAAGCACCTCCTTGTACCCGCACACAAGGAACCATTGCAACCACCATTTCCAAAGTGGTATGATGCCAATGCTCGATGTGAGTATCACTTTGGCAATCCAGGTCATACCATCGAGAATTGCTTAGCATTAAAATATAAGGTGCAAGATCTTATAAGGGCGGGAAAGATAAATTTCTAACGAGAGAATACATCAGATGTTAACACGAATCCGTTACCAAACCACAATCGAACAGTTAATGCTATAACTGAATAAAAGAGCCTTCAAAGGAGAAAAGTGGAAGAAATCATAACCCCACTCAAATGACTCATTGACACCATTAGAAAGTCAAATCTAATTCACCTTGAACCACCCAGGTCTCTAATGGGAATTTATATGGATTAAATCTATAAATTCCACCAAGGGGCTCGAGGAAACTTTATCCAAGTTTTCCCAATGTTTAAGGAACATATATAGTGTCTCTTGGATTCATTCCAGCTAGAGATATGGAAGGGTGTTAAGACCAATGAGATAAACACGTTAGATGCAAAACCTATCACCATCGTATATGGAAAGAAAACCCATATTAGAAAAGAGTCTACTTCAAAGGATGTTTAGGATGATGTGTTGGGCATCAAGGTTCTTGGCCCTTTTAAGTATAGAGATGACCAATGAGTTCCTTGGAGATATGATTATGAGGTGGTTGGATATGATGCCTCCAACATCTCAAGACTTAGTTGCATAACACAAACTAGATGTTGTTACAAGCCAAACATGATAGGGAAAGGACCCTGTGGTAAGGAAGTGATTTCAGAAAATCAACCAAAAATTGGTGATAAAGAAGCCAATAAGGAAACGAGGAAGGACCAAAAAGGAGAAGTCAAGAGTAATGAAGTTAATGAATTTTTATGTTTGATAAAACACAGCGAGTATAGCGTGGTCGAGTAGTTGAACAAAACACCAGTAAAAATTTCTTTGTTGTCACTACTTTTGAACTCAGAGCAACACAGGGGGTACTCTTATACAAGTTCTAAATCAAGCTTATGTCGCTCACAACGTGTCAATAGATAATGTCAGTCACTTAACAGAGAGCACTTTGGCCCTAAATTACATATCTTTCATGATGATAAAATACCCTCGGATGTACCAAGGCACTACACATATCAGTAAAGTGTAAAGCCTATTCTGTGGCTAGGGTTCTGATTGACAATGGATCATCGATCAGTGTCCTACCTTTGTCAACATTGTCCAAGATGCCCGTGGGTACCACGTACATGGCATCGAGCCCTTTAGTGGTGTGAGCTTTTGATGGCACCAAAAGAAGCGTGATTGGCAAAATAGATATTCCCTTGTTGGTAGGAGCCATTAATTTCCTTATTCACTCTTAGGTAATGGATATAACGCCTTCTTATAGTATGTTGTTAGGACGCCCCTTGATTCATTTGGCTGGGGTGGTGCCATCGTCCTTGCACCAAAGATTGATATTTGTAGTCGATTAGAATTTGTGCATCGTGTGAGGAAAAGAGGACCTGTTGGTAGCTAGCTTGCCAAATTCTCCTTTCATAGAAGTGGATGATGATGAAATAGAGAGTTTTTTCCAAACCTTTGAGGTGACCACTGCATCTTATGTGGTTGAGGGAATGTGAGCCCCTAAGCCTCATGTACCACAAACAGCAAACATGTTATTTGCCCAGACAATAGGGAATGGTTGGAAAATCCACTTAGGTTTGGGAAAATACTTACAAGGCATTTCAGAACCAATTTTTATTCCCACTCAGAAGGAACAAGAGGGTTGGGATATAAGCCTATGAGGAAGGATGTTGAGAGGATGTGTAAAGAGCAGTGAGCAAAGAGATTGGCCCGAATGGCTAGAAAGAAGGTGGTGGAACCTCCTTTCATTTGTCCTCCACTATCTAAGACCTTTTATTCAATGGGATTCGAGCACCAAGAAAGGACCTCGGTCATG
Source organism: Gossypium anomalum (assembly GCA_025698475.1). Lineage (NCBI taxonomy): Eukaryota > Viridiplantae > Streptophyta > Magnoliopsida > Malvales > Malvaceae > Gossypium > Gossypium anomalum. The sequence goes on from CM046963.1 coordinate 52,969,125, forward strand.
TTAATGATTAATGGAGATGGAGTGGATCTAAACATGATTGGCGATAGAGTGCCGATGTCAAGAGACTAGGTTCACTACGACCTTTCCACCTTGGACAACTGGTAGCTCCTATCGTTACCTGCTATCCTTGAATCCTCTGAGATGTAATCATTTTTAAGAGTTATGAAAGTTTAATATCACTCAACTAACTTAATTTCCTTCAAAAATCCATAAAAAAACTATTTTCTCTTTAATGAAATTAGATTTGGATCATGTCCCTAGTCACATTTATTTATTCAATCATTTTCATTCATATACCAATATATATACTCATAATTATTTCATGGATATACCTCATGAACTCATAAATGATCCAAATGACATCTTTGAATCAAATTCTTATAATTATGTTCAATATAACGGTCATGAGACAGAAGAAGAGGAAGTTGTATCAGGTGAGTTTTTTAGGCTAGTTGAATAAGAAAAGAAGCTTATAGAACCCTACTTAGAGGAAATAGATTTAATCAATCTGGGTGATGATGAGGTAAGAAAGGAAATTAGGATTGGAACCACTCTCATGCCAGAGCAAAGTTAATTGTTAAAGGATCTACTTATTGATTTCTCAAATGTGTTTGCATGGTCATACCAAGATATGTCAAGTTTGGACGCCAATATCGTGGAACACAGGCTAACTTTTAAATCAGATTGCAAGCTCGTATACCAGAAGTTGAGAAGGATGAAACTAGAGATGTTGAAGATTAAAGAAGAGGTCAAGAAACAATTCGATGTGGGACTTTTAGAACTAGCTAAATACCGAGAATAGGTGGCAAATATTGTACTAATGCCTAAAAAGGATAGAAAAGTCAGAATGTATGTCGATTATAAAGATTTGAATCGAGCCAGCCCCAAGGATAATTTTTTGTTACATCATATAGACACACTAGTGGATAACACCGCTAAACATTTTGTTTTCTCTTTCATGGATGGATTCTCGAGGTATAATCAAATCAAATGGTGAGGGAGAACATAAAAAACACCACGTTCATCACTACCTAGGGAACTTTTTGTTTGAGGGTCATTTCGTTTGGTCTAAAAAATGTTGGGGCCACATATCAATGAGCAATGGTGACTCTGTTTCATGACATGATGCATAAAGAGATTGAACTTTATGTTGACGATATGATAGCAAAGTCTGCTAGGGAGGAAAGTCATGTGGAAATCTTCTACAAACTATTTGAAATATTTAGGATATACAAATTAAGATTGAATCCAGCAAAATGTACTTTCGGGGTAAAGTCAAGGAAGTTATTAGGTTTTGTAGTGAGTCAACGGGGAATTGAAATAGATCCAGACAAGGTTCGAGCAATTCAAGATTTGACACCCCCTAAAACTCAAAAGGAGGTAAGAGGTTTTTTGGGACGGTTAAATTATGTCTCTTGTTTCATCTCAAAGTTGATGGATAAATGTGATCCCATCTTCAAGCTCTTACGTAAGGATAACGATGGTGAATGGATTGAAGATTGTCAAAAAGCGTTCGAGAAAGTAAAAGAGTATTTGGATAAGCCACCAATTTTGATTCCCTTGGTGCTTGGAAGACCTTTGATTTTGTACTTTTTAGTGCTGGATAACTCTATAGGTTGTGTTCTGGGGCAACGAGATGGTTCAAATAAGAAAGAGCACGCAATCTATTATCTAAGTAAGAAGTTCATAGAATATGAAGGCAAGTATTCCCATCTAGAAAAGATGTATTGCACTTTAGCATGGATCACGCATTGACTAATGCAATACATGTTGTATCACACCACCTGTAACACCCCTAGCCCATATCCGATGCCGGAATAGGGTTCGAGGTATTACCTGACTAAAACTCAATCAACTATATAAAACCGGATCACGAAATCTCAAATAATTTAAAAACTTTTCCTTTCTCATGTAATCTGTCCAAAATATGAGTTTACGAGACCCAAAACATACATCCGAGGTGGTTAAGAACCCAACTAAGAACTCATGAAAAACTTAAAATTCTCATACAGCAAAGTTCCACACACCCGTGTAGGTATAGAGCACACGACCATGTGCTAAGGACATGCCCATGTCCCAAACCCGTGTCTGAAAACTTGGACATTCTGCCGAAACCACACAGCCCAAGCACACACCCGTGCCCTGCAACCGTGTCCTTCACACTGCTGAGACACATGGCCATGTCTCTTGCCCGTGTACTACTAGCATACATATTGACTTTATGGCATGACATGGACACAAGCCTGTGTGGCCTGCCTGTGTGCTAAAATGACTTCAAATTTTAAAGTGCAGGGGACGCACGGCCATAACACATACCCATGGGCGTGAGCCGTGTGTCACACATGGTCTAGACATACTCCCGTGTATCTTACCCGTGTGGACAACCTAAGCTATTTTCCAAGCCCTTTGGTCATCCATTTTGCACAACCTACACAAGATCCTTTCAATACACAAACCTTATCATAATGGGCACTAATTCAACCATAGAAAGAAAATCATATGCATTCATCAAAATGAATAATAGCCGTTATTCTAGGCTTGATACAAAATAAAGGGCTTTTGACTTAAGCCAAAATACATAAACAATTCTCATGATGTAATGTCCTAGTCTAGCCCTATACATGCCACCTTCAAAAATACAAAACAAACTATACCGAATGTTGCGGACGATAGTGTGATCGATATCTCTATCTTTAAGGGATCCTTAAGCTAGCTTGGTGACACTGAAAGAAGAGGGAAAGGAAAGAGGGTAAGCATAAAGCTTAATAAGTTGCATATAAATAAATATACAGCAACAATCTCACCAACAGTCATCATACTTATAACTCAAAGATAAACATAATTGAACTTACTCATTATCCTCTACTCGAGTCACATTTTCTAAATTAAGCTCGTTACTCATGCTTATCATATAGGTACCTGTAACACTCACAACATGATTATTCTTTCTTTATCAAAATTGATCTATAACTCTCACCATTGAAATGTTTAGAATACTACTGGATATTCTATGAACCTCCACCATGGGATATATTGTCGATGCCATGTCCCAAACATGGTCTTACACTGGCTCTCATATATGCGTGCTGATGCATGTCCCAGACATGTCTTACACTAGCACAACTCTTAGCCGATGTGTGTCCCAGACAGGTCTTACACTGGCTATTTTTGTCGAGGCTGATGCATGTCCCAGACATGTCTAACACTAGCACTCATCCCTGTGCCGATGCGTGTCCCAGACATGTCTTACACTGGCTATCTCTGTATGGTTGATACATGTCCCAAACATGTCTTACACTAGCCCTCGTCTAAAAGCCGATGCCATGTCCCAGACATGGTCTTACACTGGCTCTCAGAATGTGGCCAAAGCATGTCCTAGACATATCTTACATAGGCGCACAAATCACCCAATGCCTTAGCACGAATATCCAGCTCATATCCTAATGTTTCAACGGGATATCTCTATTATCTCAATATTACTGGACAGTCTTAACTTATAACTTAGCAACTCATACAATATCAATTCAATGGTGATATGAGTACAAGTATTAACAGTGTAGTTGTATTATTTACATACAACTTACCTCGGTTTACAAAAAATACTTGACTATTCGATTTAGTCGGTTTGCTTGGCCTTCCCCCAATCTAGGTTTGGATTTGGTAAATCTTGATCTATAATGACAATGTGCACTCATTTAGTCACTAATTAGGATTAAGAAATCATAAATTCACATATTTGGTAAAATGACCATTTTGCCCCTAGACTTTGACAAAATGACCATTTTACCCCCATGCCCGAAAATCGATTTTCATCGAATATCTTTGTATCTCAAGCCTAACCGAGCTATTTTTACTCTTATGGAAACTTTAAAATCTCACTATTTCACATACTTATTAACTATTTTACAACTCATGCAAAATAGTCCCTTTAGGTGTTTTCATGCTAACACCTTTCACAAAAGTTGTTTATAACCCAACTAGGACTCATATTCTTCCATAAAAACTCAATAAACATCTCAAAAACATCCATGGCAAAATCTTAAACTATTGACCATTTTGCAAGGTATCACCCTCATTTGAAAGCTCATGCTTCAAGGGTCTCAAAAATACAAAAATCATTAAAAGAAACTATCAAAGTCACTTACTTGAGAGGCTTAATGTTGCTGCAAATTTTTGAATCTCAAAACCCCAACAATGGCTGATAAAAATTGGTGGAGAGAAGAAAAATAGAGAAGAAATTACCTTTGTTTTGTTTAATTTAAAACTAGTCAAATTTGATGACCTTATCATCACCTAACTTAGTCCTAAATTTTAAATCTCTAGCTATTTAACACATTTGGGTACTAAAATGTAACTTTTACCTTTTATGTGATTTAATCCTATTTCGCAATCGGGCTTGATAACATCAAAATTAGCTCACCAATTTTTTCATGCACTGATAAAATCATACTATAACCTCATAGAAATAATAAAATAATTTTTTTAACTTTAGATTTGTGGTCCCGAGACCACTGTTCTGACTAGGCCCTAAACGGGCTGTTACACCACCTTCCTTATCGCAAAATTGGACCCTTTAAAGTACATTTTTGAGAAGCCATCATTGTCAGGAAGAGTTTCTAGTTGGTAAGTGGTATTTTCTAATTATGAAATCATCTACATGTCCCAAAAGGCTATAAAAGGAAGCATAGTCGCAGAATTTCTAGCAAATTGCGCAAAAGAGGAATACGAGTCCATGAGTTTTGATTTCCCAGACGAAGAGACCATGTCAATTTTGAAGTGCGAAGAAGAAATTTGGATGGTGTATTTTGATGGAGCATCCAACATGTTGGGGCATAGGATTAAGGCAGTACTAATCTCCCCAAGTGGTCAGTATTTTCTCGCTACAGCTAAACTGATGTTCAATTGTACGAACAATGTAGCTGAATACGTGGCATGCATTTTGGCACTTTAGATCTCCATTAAGAAAAAGACTAGGGTTTTAAAAGTTTTTGGTGACTCAGCATTAGTTTTTTACCAATTAAGAGGAGAATGGGAAACAAAGAATTCCAAATTGATTCACTATCAAACATATGTGTTTGAACTGATCAAAGAGTTTGATGATGTCCAATTTTGTCTTTTTCCAAGAGAAAATAACCAGTTAACAGATGCATTAGCTACTCTAGCCACCATGTTCAAAGTAGGAACCAAAATAGAAGTGCAACCTATACAGCTAAGGGTCAAGGACTCACTGACCTACTGCGTAGGAGTAGAATTGGGAACAAATAGGAAACCATGGTATGTTAACATTAAGTGGTATTTACAATAGCAGCAATACCTAGATTATGCCTCAAAAAATGATAAACGAATAATTAAGAGGTTGGCTATGGGTTTTTTCTTGGACAGTGAGTTTTTGTACAAAAGAGGACGTAAGCAAACCCTATTGAGATGTGTTGACATAAAAGAGGCGAATCAGATAATGAAGGAAATCCATGATAGAGTATGTGGAGCACATAGTAATGAACACATGATGGCAAGGAAAATCATGAGAGCTGGATATATCTGGTTGACGTTGGAACGAGATTGTTTAAACTATGCTAAAAAATGTCGTAAATGCTAGTTTTATGCAGACAGTATTAATGCTCCTCCTACCAATCTTCATGTCTTGGCGCCTCCTTAGTCATTCTCAATGTGGGGCATGGATGTCATTAGCCCTATCACATCGAAAGCATCAAACAGGCATCGATTCATCTTTGTAGTGACCGATTATTTCACCAAATTGGTTGAATCCGCTTCATATGTCAATGTAACTCAATCAGTGATCTGTAAATTTCTAAAAAAAAAAAAGAGGTCATTTGTTAGTACAATTTACCAGAAAGAATCATCTCAGACAATTCCAAGAACTTGAACATTGCCTTGATAGAAGAGGTTAGTGCACAATTTAAGATCAAGCATCACAATTTTGTGCCATATCGTCCAAAAATGAATGGGGCAGTCGAGGCCACAAATAAGAATATCAAGAATATGATTTCCAAGACAACAGAAACGTATAGGGATTGGCATGAGAAACTCCTTTTTGCTGTCCACACATACCGTACATCAATGAGGACTTCGACTGGAGCTACTCCATTTTCATTAGTGTATGGCATTGAGCCCATTTTACCTATCGAGGTGTAAATCCCATCTCTACGAGTGCTAAGGGAGGTGTAATTGGAGGAGGCTGAATAGGTGCAAGAAAGATATGAGCAATTGAATTTAATTGTAGAAAATAGATTAGCAGCTTTATGTCATGGCCAGTTGTATCAGCAAAGAATGATGAAGGCCTATAACAAGTAGGTGTGACCAAGGCAGTTCAGAGAAGGGGGATCTTGTACTAAAGAAGATTCTACCATATGTTCATGATCATCGAGGGAAATGGAAGCAAAAATGGGAGGTCACTGAAATGGACAGAGACAAGATGTTGAACCCTATAAATTCTGATGCAGGAAAAATACTTTGCTTAAAAACTAAGCTTGATTGTTCTTAAAGAGTTATTCACATTAAGTAATATTGGCTTTTTCTGTTTTGTTTTTCTTTGTGCATCACGTTTGAGGTTACATTTTACTTTGGAATGTTGCATTCTTCTTAAGGTTAATTACTTAATAAGTTGGCCATGTTCAAAGTGACGAATGGCATTTTTTTTGAAATATCCTTCACTTGAAGAAAATTTCATCCACTATTAACCACTTTGGGCCATCTTGTTTGTTTAAAATTTACCCTTACTGAAGGATCACCCTCCATGTTGGGGGACAAATTGTGAGGTTTTAAGTATGGATCGATGATTTTACAACATTGTGAGGCAAACATTAGATTATGCGCAATTCAAATTAAAAAGATGGACGCATTCCCAAGAATGACTTTTGTGATGAGATTAAAAATATTTTGAAATGATAAATGGCATCCTTTTGTTCTCCCCGTCACTTGGAGAAAATTATATCCCTTCCTACCCTACTTTAAGCCTAATGTATCTTCTTTCTGAACCCTTATTAAAGTCATCCATCGAACATCATGAATTGACAAGAAAGATCATGAAAAATGAAAGCAAAATTCTAAATTCTTGATCTCATTCCAAAAAAAAGAAAAAAAGAAGAAGAAGAAGAAATAGGGAAAGTGAATAAGAAACAAAAAAAGAAAGGAAAATAGGATGGAGTAAGAACGAAGAAAAGTGATCAGGAGATGAAAGGAGCAATCAAAAATTCAAAATAGCCTCATGGTTTTTATACTTTTTCACATAATATATATTAGCCTGAAACACCTTTCTCTGATTGACCCTTAACCCTTAGACCACGTTACAACCCTTAAAAGACCATTTTGATCGAATATGTTTGTTCAAATCAAGAAGTTAATCCTTAGGAAATTGTGACATCTTCAAGAGCATAAAACAGGAAGTTGAAATCTAGGGTTAAAACTCATAAATGAGTATTCCAGAGAGATTTCTAAAAAAAATGAAGAAGATATGAGTTGCCCTGGAGGGTAACGAAGATTTCCAAAAGAAATTGATCCTTTGGTGCAAGCCCTAAAGTCATCTATTTAAGCCTATTTTAGCCCTTTCTTTGGCACCCAAACTTGAGCTGACACTATAACCTTGGAACAAGTCCATCTCTGATTGATCATGGCTGGTTTAAATTAGGGAATTAATCTACTTGGAGAATGTAAAAGTCTATAGAAATAAGATTTTGCTTAAATTAAAAAATAAAGAAAAAATAAAAAAATAAAACAAAAAAGAAACCAAAAAATAAAGAGAGAGCAAGAGAAAGGAACTATATTGAAGAATATCTACTTTAAGATGCAATTTTAAAAAAGAGCATGGTTTTAAAGGAAAGTTTATATTTTTAAAGAATAAAAATATATTTGTTAGTCATTTTAAAGGAAATTTTAAATTTTTAAAACAAAGTTTTGATCTTTTTCAACTATTTCAAAATAAAGCTTTGATTTTTAAGAAAAGTAGTGAATTTTTTTAAAAGAAAACTTTGATTTTGCAAAAAAAAAAAAAAAAAATCGGCCACCGGAGGCTGGAGAACTGTTGGGTTCTCTGATGGTAGAGTCATGGCCAACATAGAAGGAGGAAGAGTTTTTTTTTTTTAATGAGGTTAAAAATGGAAGAATGAATATATTTTTCCCATTTATAGGTGCCAAAAATGGGTAATTTATTCCCACCCCCTGGCTTTTAAAATTTACAAAAAATACCCTTTTTTTGCAGCACCGCCCTCACTCTCTGGCCTATTTACACCCGTAACCTTTTTGTTTATTCAAATCTTCGATTTAATCCAAAATTTAAAAATTAAAAGTAAATTATTTGCTACATCTATCCTCTATCTTCCACATTTTTTGTCTTTTAGTCCCAAAATCAAGATATGTCATTTTGTTTCCATCTTTAATAAATTATTTACACTTATATCTTCCCTTTCATTTGCATTTATACCTTATATATTTAATGTCAATTATGCACTTTATTTTAATTTTTTATATTTATTCACACTTGTATAATTTTTATTTATTCTTATTTCGTCTTTATTTATTTTCATGTATATTTATATTTATATTTTTTTTTTACACATTCCCCTTGCATACATTTTAATATTATTTGTTTATGTTACTTTGATTCTTTTATTGTATTATGAATAACGTGTATTATTATTATTGTCATCATCATCATGTCAAGGTCTTATTTATTTCATTTATTTAGGTTTTCTTTTTATTAATGACCCTTTTGAAAGAGTTTTAATTAATATGTAAATATTCTTTAGGACTTTATTCAAGATTAAAACTAAAGATTTTTGTAGGTGAATTGTAAATCATGAGTAGGTCTTTCGAAGTATTTTATTTTAGAAACTTTCTAAGAAAGCTAATAAATGACATTGATATATTATTTTAGGGCTTGACGAATTTAAACCTTATATCAAAAATTTTAAGTAAGATAAATCATAAATCCGACATAGGATACTTTCGTAAGATCTTAATGGTTCAACGTTATTAATTAAATCTTTTAAAAATAATAATAATAAAAGATTGAATAAGTTGTAGATGGATTTTAATATTTCTCTTAATTCATTGGTAATTTTTAGATTTTTATAGAATTCTAAAATAGAATTTGTAACACCCCAAATCTGGCCTGGACATTATGGTCGAACCTACGATGTCATATTGGAGTGTGTTTTGGAAAGCATTGATTAGTTCGAAAGTTCATACTTTATTAAAACCCTCGCAGTGATCTTTAATAAAGCTTTTAAGTGTCTTGTTTGTTATTAAAACTCAAGTAGGTCTAATCATGTTAGGTTGTTATTACATTTTGAAAACATTGTTGATGTGGAAGCTTTTGAAAAATATTGTATTGGCATGGTGTTTTGAAAACATTTATCTTTTTGAATGGTCACGTCCTACTTCTAGCAAATATAAATTTAAGTAAGCAAACCCTAAATTAAAGTAAAAATTGGAAGAGGCCTTATTACATTTCAAATACCCAAATAAAATAGCTAAAGAATTAAACGTTTAAAATAGTATCAAAAACAGTCATGTTGCCTCCATCGAGTCCCTCATCGCACCGACCCGCCTAAGGATTACCTGCACAGGAAAGCAGAAGGGTGAGTTATGAAAACTCAATGTGTAATCCCTTAACAAAATCAGACAACTACAGTTTGGGCCTAAGCCCATTTCAGTGACAGTCCAGTATCAATGTGGGTCTTAGCCCATAGTAATAACAGATCAATGTGGGCCTTAGCCTATAACAGTAACAGTATCAGTAATGCAACAGAAGTCCTACCCATCCATCCTCTACACTCCACTCTGTCCAGCCCTACACTCCATGTGGGGATAAAATCGACCCACTCATCCCTACACTCCAAATATAGCACCGATTACGGCACTATACAATAATTGCGGCAGAGCTGCCAGTACAGTACACTTCCTCCGAATATATCAAACCTACCCCATGCAACATGTCATGTCATAAAATAATACGTATATGCAAAATGTCATGCTCAAATACAGTCAAACATAGCATAGGGGTATATCAGTCATTTTACCTCTTAGGGGTATAACAGTCATTTCCTCAGTACGGGGTCTAAATGTACTTACCGCCCCAACAATAGGTCCACAGTCGTCTCGGGCAACCCATGCAACCTTAACGGTCAAACTGTAAAAATGGGCCTAAAGCCCCTAACACGACCCATGTGGGCCCACACGCCCATGTGGTCCAATAAGCCCAAAAATGACCTTTATTGTGTGAACTACACAGCCTGGCCCACTAATCTCCATACGTCCGTGTGGTTTACTCGTGTGGGGCCCATGAGCTCGCGGGGCCCACACGACCCATTTTCGGCACAACGTGGCCTAAACTGGCCAAGGCCCATAAAATCGCTCATGGCGGCCTCTACGATCATACGCCCTCGTTTTGATCGTTCAGAATAAAACACAAGTGTGAGCATGCTCGTATAGCATTAACAAGCACAGTTTCTGGCTTTTGCTGATTTATTAATATAGAAGTGTGGTTACACACCTTAAACGAAGATGCGCAAGTAATCCACAAGCCCAAAGCCTAAATTTAACCAAAATACTCCATCAATCAATGACATAGGATTAACATTTCACTATTATACTTATCACCAAAAATGCTACTAATACTTGCCTTTGTTGAACTAATGAAGACTCCTCTCTTATACCGATACACGAAGCCGATTAAGAACTCCTATAGAGATAACCTGCATTCCAAACGATCATATAATTAACATAGTACATGCACATAACTTGAACCAAGCGCACAACCACTTACAGAGGGTGTAAAATCGACACTAGAGAAGGAAAGCAATCAGTTCACAATCCCCAAAAGGATAGCCACTACAACAAGGTAGAACTAGCGCTATCAGTCCCCTAACAAGCGTCGGTCAAAAAGAAAGTGTTACAAGAGAACCATAGACACGGCAGAAAGGGAAAAGGGGTGAACAAAACAAAATCAAAAGAGCAGCACTTACCACCGAGACCAACAGAGAAGAAGCAAAGGCCAAAGGAAAAGTCAGCACACAGAGGGTAAAAGAAAGAGCAATATTCGGCCAACAAAGAGTAAATTGCACTTGAAAGAAGAAGGAAAAAGAAAGGAAAACCCGATCATCCCAAGCTAAAATCGAAATGGTTTGAGAGATAGGGAAGCAATAGGTATTCGGCCAAAAGGGAAGTCGTTTGAGAAAAGATGTGAGGGAGAAGAAAAATCGTGGATAAGAGGTTTGGTGAAAGCAGTAGAATCGTAGGCAACTAGGACCAAAAAGGTACTTCCCAAATAGCACAACTCAACTTTAGGAACAAAAGAAAAGAACCCCAATTACAAAAACCTGAGAGAATGTAGAGAGAAAAGCACCCAAAAGAGTAGTCAAAGCCAAAAGTTTTAGGGAATAGCCACCAGCCTAAAATCCCTATGCTCACTTCCCAAATTTGGCACAACTCCACTACACCTCAAACTCCACTTTTTCCTCCACTTATCCCTCTCCTAAAATCTCTCCACCTTATTCTACTCAACTGCCCATTCAAACTCCCACCAAAATCCTCAATTTCGGTCAACCTAGGATACCTCCCTAGTACTTGAAGTAAAAATAAAAATACTCCTTCCCCCTGCCAATGCTCGAACCTTAGACCCCAAGAGACACTCCTCACGCCGTTTACCACTAGACTAGCAAGCTCTTTGTGACAAATTTTACCCACAATAATTTAAAAGACTAATAACTACAGGCAAGGGTTATTCTTAAAAAGACCAAAGTTTTTGCAATTGCCCAGGCTTGAACTCGAGACTTCTCAGGCACTTCCCCGGACACTTAACCACTGAAGCAAACATACATTTGTGTTACTCAACATACAGAAAATGAGCACCTATATTTTGAGGCATTACAGAATTAATTTTAGTAATTGAAGGTATTTTACTAGAATTATTTAGGTATCTTTTAGGGTTCCCTTTATAAGTAAAAATCTCTAATTTAAGTTTCAAATTAGATAAATTTGGTGAACACATCTTAATTGAGTTACAAGTAAACTGGAGGCATTTTCTTTAGATTTTTTATTTAAGATTTCCATAAGAATTTAGCCTAGATTAAGACATTAATATACTTAAATAAAAACCACCTAGCTCCTAAGACCCCATAGGACTATCCCTGGATAGGCATTGTAGGGGTGCTATAACCTTCCACACACATAACCGTACTCCAGAACCCAAAATTTGGTGATAAGATCGAGTCTAGACTTTTCAAATTTTTTCGTAGTATTAATTCTAAGCTTTTAGACGATAGGTGGCTAACCAACCTAGCCCTAATTAGTTAGTGGCGACTCTATATTAATTTAGGCCCTCCGTGTCTACCTTTGCTTACTAGGCCTCCGTACTTTTATGTAGGTAATGTTATGATAAGATTGATACGAATTCATCTCCCACAAAGAACTGGTACTTTTCAGTAAAAAGATTATTGCTCTAAATATCACAAATTGGCTTGGTTTTGAAAATATTTAAACTTTCACTACAATTGAGAACCATTTTCTTAACTGGATTTTTCCAATACTATATGCAATTCATTTATGGTTTCAATGAGCTAGCAGAGGGACTGATTGGACATATATAATTAGGGCTCAAATAGTTTATAATTAACTTCCAACTTTTTTCCTGTTAATTATGAACTTATTTAGTTAGAAGTCATTCCACTAAATTATCATGATTGAGCTCTCCCTTATTATTTACCATTAACAAAGTTACTTAACAAGTGCTCATCCAATAAACTTTTCATAAATGTATTACCGTCATAGTATCTTCCTTAATCTCTTCATGGATGGGCTTGCTTGGCGGCCTCAATTCTTGCCCAATCGTAATGTGATCACCTTTACGTGCTCTTTTTCATCTCTTTCAAGGTTATTATCTGTATTACTAGAGAGACTCTGGCCATTTGTTTTTGGAACATTTCCATGAGCTAGCTCATTTGGTTACAGAGGTTATCCATCCAGGACTTGAGTCGTCCACACATATCTTAGACTTGTCAAATATCCATCTTTATAGTTTGCACCTCTCCCTCTAGTTAGTCAAACCTTTTACCAGATTCAGCATGGTCATTTCCCACGGATCGTTGTTGTAGTGTTAGAGGTTGATAAGAAGGGTTTGGTCAGATTTGTGCTTGATTTTCACCTCTTTGATTACCTCCCCATTTGAAGTTTGGATGATCTCTCCAATTGGAGTTTGTCGCGTGTGAAATGATATGCAATTTTGTGTAAGTATACACATCGGTTTAAGTAATAAAGTGATAAGTGAGTATCGTTCCCATGAGGATCAAATTGAGGCACAACATTGTTCAAGTTTTTGTAATATGGTTAATGTTATGGAGATCGTCCAACAAAATTTTATGCTTACAAAATGTAGGGCTAACTCCCTTTATATCTGCAAGGGTCTAACCTAGTGCACTTTTATATCACCGTAACACTTTTAACAACCTATCCTCTTGCTCATGTGTTAGCTTAGTAGAAATTACAACTGGCAAAGTACTATTATTTCCCAAATACGTATTTTTTAAATGTTGTGGTAAAGGCTTTAGCTCTAGTACGAGAGATTCCTCTACAGATGGTTTAAGAGGCCTAAAAGATCGATCTGATAAATTCAGGGATTCAAATTTCTTCCCTGGCCTATCCATTATCTACTAGGCTTCCATAAATTCACCAAACTCTTCAAAACTTACTGTGTCACCTTGCTCTATCAAATCACCTTTACTGTCACAATTGTCGTAGCAAAATTTTACTAATTTGTCCACTATTGTTTCTATCAAGTCAATGGTGTGACATTCCTCATTCTTATCCACATATTTTAACGCATCAAACACATTAAAAGTAACCTACTGATCATTCACTCTCATGGTTAGCTTGCTTTTCTGCATATCATGGTCTTCCAAGAATAATTAGTACATCAGGGTCAGCTTCACATTCTAAAATAAGAAAATATGTAGGAAAGACAAAATTTACCCCCTTACCAATACATCTTCAATTTTACCTTCGGGATGGGAGTAAGGTTGGTCAGCTTGTTGCAACGTCACTATGGTAGGTCTCACTTTCCCGATTCCCAGCATCCTGAAAATAGATTGAGGCATTAGATTTATACTTATGCCTAGATCACATAATGTTTTTCCTACATAATGATTTCAATTTGAACATGGGATAGTGAAACTCCCTGGGTCCTTTATCTTTGGAGGCAGCTTATTCATCAACATTGCTATGCACCCTTCAGTGAGAGCAACAGTCTCAAATTCTCCCAATCTGTTTTTCTTCGACAGTATATCTTTCATGAATTCCACATAATTGGGCATTTGCTCCAAAGCTTTGACTAGTGGTATATTAATATGAAGTTGCTTGAAAACCTCCAAAAATCTTTGAAACCGAGCATCTTGTTTGAAATTATGGAATCACTATGGAAATGGGAGAGGTAGTCGTCCTTTTGGCTGCTGATATTGTTTTACTGTGGTATTTTTGTTGGCAACCTAATCTGGTTCTGCCACAGCATTCTTCTGCTTACCCTTCTTAGATGCAGTATGTTTTTTAGATGGTTCTGGGATCTTTACCTGATTGTTACTTCCATTATCCTCTCTTACCGCGGCATCGTGAACAACATCACTCAATTGAGTTCCACTTCTAAGGGTGATAGCCTTGCAAATTCTCAGTATCACTTGGTAAATCTCCTTGTGGCCTTGAATTTAGAGCATTCGCTATTTGCCCCACTTGATTTTCAAGTACTCGGAGAGATGCAACCTGACTCTAAAGTACAACATCATTCTTGACCATATATTCCTTTAAGAAAACTTCAATGGAAGTAGAAGATGATGCTTGACCATATTGAGTATTTTGCCTCGGCATGGGTTGAACATAACCAGGTGGTGCATTGTTGACATTCTGTCTTGTGGCATTGTTGAAATTTCCTACACCTTGATTACCCCAACTAAAATTTGGATGTTGCTTCCACCCTCAATTGTAGGTGTTGGAATATGGATTGTTATTTCGATTGGAATTACCCATGTAGTTTACTAACACTGGGTTTGATGGGCATTCGTCAAACACATGATTTTCCCCACAATAAAATACATGACAACTCTACTAATTTCATCTCATGGACTACAATTGGATTTTTCATGGTTTTAATCATATTAGCTAAAAAAGATACATGGGCCATTAAAGAAGTGATTATATCAAGCTCTATGGTACCAAAAGCTCTCTTACCTGCCCCAGCTCTCGTGGTCAGATACTAATAATCATTGTTGGCAATCTTTTCCAAAATCTCATATACTTCATTATAAGTTGTATCCAACAAAGTACCGTTGGCAGACGCATCAACTACCATTCCCATATGCGCATTCAACCCATTATAAAACATCTCTATTTGAGTCCAGTGTTGGAATCCATGCACCAGACATTTCTAAATTAACTCATTAAATTGTTTGCAAGCTTCATATAGTGTTTCATCCTCCAATTGTCAAAAAGATGTGATGTCATTTCTCAACTTGGCATTCATAGTAGGCGAGTTATACCAAGCAATAATATCTGGCAAAGATCATTCCATGATGCCACTGTTTCCAACAGTAAAGCATTTAGCCATGTTCTCGCATGATCTCTTAAAGATTATGGGAATAGCTTAAGTCTCAAGGCGCCTTCAGGAACACCCTGCTGTTTGAATAAATCACATACTTCTAGAAAGAGTCCTAAATGTAATCATGGGTCTTCAGTGGCGAGTCCACTGAACTGTCCTACGGTTTGTAACATTTGGAACATTATTGATTTCAAGTTGAATTGTTAAGCTTGTATATTTGGTCTAACTATCCCTGGATTTCGATCATCCAACATTGGGATGACATGCTCTCTAATTGGCTTATCTTGATCATCCATCACACGTCCAATGGGAGGATTTTCATTATGATCATTTGGATTACCATTAAGATTATTCTTATTTCTAAGCATTTTTCTCAAATATTTTCTCTTTCTCCACCAGGTTCTGTCAATCTCTGAATCAAAAAGGTATTTTATGTTGGCAGGAATGCCTCTTCTCATGCATTGATGGCAAAATTGTAAAATTTAAATACACTAAGTTAAATAAAAATACTAAGTAAAATAACCAAACCAACTTTCACCAAATTGTCGATCCTCGACAATAGGGCCAAAAAAGTTGTCGCCTGTAAAATGATGTGTGATTTTCTGCAAGTATACACATTGTTTTAGGTAATAAAGTGATGAGTGAGTATCATTCCCATGAGGATCAGATTGAGCCACAAAATTGGTCAAGTTATTTTAATATGGTTAATGTTATGGCAAGACTGATGAATAAGATGCTATGGTAAACTAAGGTAAGTATGCTGTGATAATTCAAAGGAATGATGATGTATGTGATAGATGAAATTTATGAATAATTGGAAATGCTATAGCAAAAGTGAGAGAAGAAATGTAATGACCATAACAAGAGTGATTATCTGAATAGAATGTAAACAAAGAAATAAACAACTAAATATACTGTGGCAAAGTTACTACGACAAAGAATAAGGATAGAGTGGTGTTAATTCAGAATGTCGGGGCCAGAATTGACCCTTACTATCAATAATGCCTTGGCAAAATCATATCTACTTTACTCACAGAAGAGCTCTAAAATGGCCTGCCTCTTGTGAGAACAAAACCTCAAGTTACCTTGCCCGTGTCTATAGGATTTTTAGATACCCTGCATGGGTTCCTTCTGTATGATCATGGCTCTATGTCTAAAGTCGACTACAAGTTTCTGTTGAATACTTGCTCATTTCATTTAATTTTAATCCAACCCTTTCAGAATTAGAATCAATTGATAAGTATGTGAAAAGTCTTCTATGTCTAGATATCGTTTGCATTTTAATTAAGAAATAAGAATAATCAAAAGAAAAAACAAAATAAATTAGATATATACTACATCCACAAAAATAGTTTAAGGTTTCATCGAAAGTAATCCCAACCCTATGAGATTTAGCTCATGGGCTAGGAAATAAAATTCCAAACCAATATATTATCCAATATTGTGTTCAACTACTTCAATTTTATAACACCCTTAACCCGTGTCCATCGCCGGATTAGAGTTACATAGCATTACTATACATTTGAAAACATTTGAATAGTTTATCATTCAATAAAATTAAATCACGTCATAAACCCTTCATATACATGCACATTGTCCTTAAATCGAGCCTCAAGGCCCTAAGAATAGTTTAGAAACAATTTGGGACCAATTTGAAACAAGTTGAAAAGTTTAGGAAAAAGTTGGCAAAATTGGGAAACAAGGGTCACACGACTATGTACCTCACACTGCTAAGCACACCCCTGTCTCAGGTCATGTAACCTTCGAACTAGGGACACACGGCTGTGTCCCAGCCCGTGTCACACGCCCGTGTGCTAGCCATGTAACTCTCGAAATTGTCCCACACGCCCGTGTATTAGGCCATGTGTTAGGCTGTGTAACTCACTGACTTGCAACCTAGGGAAATCACTAGATGGCACACAGTCGTGTCGCCAGGCCGTGTGGTTCCAAACTTACCTAAAATCAAACCCTTTCAAGCCTATATCATACATGACCTTTCAACCAATTTAAACATACTTCAAGGGAACCTAAACATTGCCAAAACATACACCAAAATGTCATTTCAAGCTCCTAATACAACTAACCAATATGCCATTCAAGGCACCTCAAACAGATACAAATATCACCTACCTAAACATGTCCATATGCCTAATTCCATTCATACAAGTCTAAATCATTTTGGTATTAAAACATACCTCATTTAGCCATTTCAAAATTATACAAATCATACCATAAAAGACCATTAACAAGCCATTACAAACATACCAAATGAACCTTATTTACATGCACTTATAAGTGACCAAAATGACATACTTGGTAAGACATTTCAAATTACCACACCACCATAAAGTTTGCAACATAAACAACCACATTACTATTACATAACATCCTATACATGTTCATATTGTTATTTTCCATACATACTAACTTAACTCAAATATGAGCTAAAACATGTCACATGTATCCATTTTCAATACATCATCAATATGCTAAGATATCCATATCAACAAGTACTTTAAAGTAACCAAAATCACATAACTTGGTAAGGCTTCAAGGTGTACCGAACCAAAAAAGCTTTCCAAAGCTTATACATACTAAAACACCATGAACACATGCACCATAATACCATTACAAAGCACCCTATACATGCCATTATAAGCCTTAGCCAAATTACTCAACAACTACTGAATTGTCCACTAAATAGTGTGATAGATCTTTGACGAACTTCCAAATAATCGAGCTTCTGATAATCTATAAAACAGAGGGAAGAACTATGTAAGCACATAATGCTTAGTAAGCTCATAGAGAATGAAACACAACTTACCATTTCATTATATAACAATAGTATAAAAATAATGTAACCCAAACCACAAGCTTGGCAAAAGCCTAAACATCATCATCAATACACAAGTTAGAGCATTTATACATAAGTCATTTGGATTAACCACATGATAAGTCATTTCCATATGAAAATACATCATTTGAACCAATCATCCTTTCCATTAACATATGCATAAACCAGGACTCAATAATCATCATAGGATTGCTTTGGATATACAGTGTTCAATAGCATTATAAATGCATAATAACATACAATTGAATAACATGAATATAATAATCCGTATGTAGTCTATCTTAATCTAAATAGACAAATTCAATCCATTTAATATCTCTTGTATTCAATTTAGTCCATATTTCATATTTATGCAAAATTACCATTTTGCCCCTAACATTTTAACTTTTCACAATTTAGTCCTTAAGCTCAAATCAAATTAACTATTTTATTCAAATTTCATTTCAACCAAATTATTCATTATTTCTCTACAGCCCATACATGCTATTATTTCACACCAAGTCCTTGTACTTTTATCACTTTAACGATTTAGTCCTTAAACATTAAAATTACCAAAAATTACTTTACAAAAAAGTCCTATCTAGCAACCAAGATTAATAACCTTTCATAAAACTTCAAGAATACAGCAAATCATTATTGGCATAATCTAAAACATTTGACAATTTTACAAATTAGGTCTCAGGTTAGCTAAATCGAGCTAATAAGAGCTCAAAGACATAAAAATCACTAAAAAAGGGCAAGATTTACTATCCCAATCGAAGAACACAAGCTTGGTCGAAGCTTTTCTTCTTCGTCCATGGCTTTTTCAGTTTTCTTGAATGAGTAAAGAAGATGATAACATTTTTTATATTATGTTATCTTTTATTTTTCATTAACTTAATTACTTATTTACAACATTAACCTTTAAATTACACTTATAATATCATTAACACATGTCCATAATTGTCCATCACATATATATGGCATAATTACCATCTAAGGAAGGTTTAATTGCACAATTGGTACTTCAATTAAATTAAATTCCAACTAAATAAACTTATTTAGAATTTAATCCTAAACTAATTTGGACTAAAAGAGAAAATAGCCCAAAAGCTAGCGGATTTAATCATGCCACCACCGCTTGGACTTTTCTACCATGGTTTAATTACCATTTTGTCCTTTTTGCATTTTAAATCTATAGCGATTAACTTTAGCATCCTTTACGATTTAGTCTTTTTTCCTTAATTAACCATTTAAACGTCAAAATTTCTTAACAAAACTTTAATACGACCCTAATAACAGTCCATAGATATTTAATAAAATATTTACAACTCGGTTTCTAGAAACAAGGTCCCGATACCTCATTTTTTAAAACCACTTAACTTTAGGGTCTTACCACTTAAAACTAATTATTCATTCATATAACATAAATTACCATTTCAAAAACTATTTTAATACCATATTTGACTCGTAAATATTAAATAATAATATTTACGAACTTACTTATTAGATTTGTGGCCCCGAAATCACTATTTCTAACATCATTAAAAAACGGGCTGTTACAAATTCAATCTTTCGAAGGAACACTAATGGAAATAACTGAAGAACTTCAGTAAATAGCTTTTGCTTGCCCTTCGACTTCCTTCCCTTTACGCAGCCGAACCCTTATTCACGCCTAAGGATCTCACCTAATTTTTTTGTTCACCATTTGTGAGGTTCCTTTCATCGGCTTTTATAGATAGATTAGGCTAGGGTCGACTAACATCTCATGATTATCTTCTTCACTTTTAGGAGGATTTATCTGGTACAAGTTTGAATTTGAGCTAGGACTATTGCGTGAAAAATGTTGACTTGGTCTTCTCGGCATTGCCACGGTATTCGTGCTAGCAAATTGTCTGCACTTTGCACTGACAAGACTTCACTCCTTTATTTCCTCATTCCAAAACCTATTCCTGCCACACCAACACACAAAAACTCCACTGCAAGCAATTAAAAGCACCTAATTCCAACACAATTCAATTCCTAATGCAATATTAAAAATGCTAATTAAAATGTCCTAAAATGCAGCAAAATGTACATAAGTACAAGCAATTAGCTAGGTCTAAAGGCATGAAATATAACCTTTTTCAAGAGTTATCAGAGTTGTAGGTATTTGAATAAGGATCTCGACCCCTATTATTTACGTAGTTTGCCTCCTTCAGTTGGTTTTCAGAATAGGGCTCCATTTTAGTTGGCTTGACATGTGTCTCCAAATGGTTGAGCTTCTCTAAGATTCATTTGAATCTATCATCTTCATTATGTTCCTTCACAGCTTTCACCATTGGTGGTTTGGATTGGTACTTGAATCTCTCATTAGGTCACATTTATGAGTTCATAGCCATATCCTATTTTGTAGGCTCATTCGTACGTATAGAACATGAACGATCTACCAATTGCTCCATCTAAGTTAGATTTGATGTGCCCATCAACATCGTTGTAAAATATTTGGATCTGGAGCCTTGCTTTAGTCTGAGATGTGGGTACTTCCTTAGCATTGTCTTTCAACAACTCTAACCATCTATGATTTTTGACTCAACTTAAAGCATCCACAATAATATTAGCTTTCCCCGTATGATAGTTGATAATCAAATCATAGTCTTTCATCAACTCTAACCATCTATATTGTCATAAATTCAATTTTTTTCTAAGACATTAAGTATTTCAAGCTTTTATGGTCGGTGAAAATTTGACATTTCACTCAATATAAATAATGTCACCAAATTTTCAAGGCAAACACAATAGCTGGAAGCTCCAGATCGTGTATCAGATAAATTTTCTCATGCAGTTTTTAGTTATCGAGAAGCATAAGCTACAACTTTATCCCCTTCATCAAAACACAACCTAAACCACTGAGTGAAGCATCACTATATACCACAAATTCTTTATTGGAATCTGGTTGAGTTAAAATGGGAGCTTCGATTAACATTACTTTCAACTAATCAAAGCTTTGTTGACATTTATTCGACAAGACAAATTTGACATCTTTATGTAATAATCTCATCATTGGAAATGCAATTATCGAAAAATCTTTAAAAAGTGTCAATAATAACGGACCAAACCCATAGAACTTCTTACTTTAGTGATGTTTTTCAGAGGTTTCCAACTAAGTATAGCTGAAATCTTACTAGGATCAACTCGTATACCATCTGTCAATACCACATGACCCAAAAACCCGACTTCTTGAAGCCAGAACTCACATTTGCTAAATTTCACATACTATTTTTTTTTCACGCAATGTTTGCAGTACAACACTCAAATGTTAGGCATGCTCAGCCTTATTTCTCGAATTGATCTATATGGCATCAATAAAAACAATAAAAAACTTGTCGAAATACGACCAAAATATTCTATTCATCAGAACTATGAATATAGTTGAAGCATTTATTAAACCAAACGACATAACTAAAAAATCATAATGTTCGTACCTAGTTCGAAAAGTTATTTTCGGCAAATCTGAATCTTTAACCCGAAGCTGATAATATCCTGAGCGAAGATCAAATTTTGAAAACACTGTCACACCTTTTAGCTAGTTAAACAATAACATCAAAAAGAGAAAATGTACTTGTGACAGCCTGAATTAGGGCCTAAACGAAATAGTGGTTTCGAAACCATAATTTTGAAGTATAAAAATTTATTCTGATTAATTTTTATAATTTGTCGAGTGATTAGATGCATGTGTTAGAATATCGATAGAAAATTTCATGAATTGCATATCTAATTTGCCTATTAGGACTTAATTGCAAAAGTTGATAAATATGAGTTCTAAATGTTAAAGGATTTAATTTAAGAGCATAATTGAAGTAGAGATCTTTAAATGGTAATTATACCATTAGGTTTTCATGGACAAAAATGGACATACATAGGTAGAAATAACCAAAGTTTTTAATGAAGGGTATTTAAGTCATTTGGTAATTAAAAGATTAAAAAAAAGGAAAAATATGGTAAAACATGTCCATCTTCTTCATTAGGATGAAATTTCAAGGGTTCTGGATAGCTAGGGTTTGTTTCAAGCTTCCAAGCTCCATAGTAAGTGATTTCAAGCCCTGTTTTTAATGTTCGTTACGTTTTTGGAGTCCCGGTAACTTGATTTAGCTTATTCTAGCAATAATTTAACCTAGGGTTTATATTTGGAAAAATATCCATAGGTGAAATGTGTTTATTTTGATGTTTTATGGTATAATGTGAATCTTGAAATTGTGTTAAACAACTTTTTCTAAGCGATTTTACGTGAAAACGAGTAAAACGACATAATCGGTAAAAATACCTAATGTTCATAACTACATGTTAGAGTGAGAATTTGATGTTTCCGTAGAAGGGAAAAATGATCAACATGTCATAAAACATAAGAATTTGGGAAAAAATTTAATTTCTGATCTTTAGGGTAAAAGTGTAAATATGCAAAAGTTTAGGGGAAAATCATAATTTTTCCAAAGTTAGATTTAAGGACTATTTTGATAAATGTGAGTATTAAATAAGCTAAATGTGTTATTTTAGATCAAGCAAGTCGTGGAATCGACCTTGATCGGGGAAAGGAAAAGATTGTGGACTAAATTGCAAAATTTCTTTATTTTGCACCGAGGTAAGTTTATATGTAAATAATGAATTTTTTTATTATGTTATAATATTTTATTTTATGACATGTGAAATAATTTTTAGTATTGTTCAATTAATGGACACAAATGGTGATTTGTGGTTGATGAATTGAGATTAAATGAGGAAATCTTGGTTGAACCTTCGGAATGGAAAAACGTGGTGCTAAGTGGATATGCCACGGTTATACGTGTAACGTGGTGCTAAGTGGATATACCACGATTACACATATTGATACATGTAACATGGTGCTAAGTGGATATGCCACGGTTACATATATTGATTCATTAACGTGGTGCTAAGTGGATATGCCATGGTTAAACATGTAACGTGGTGCTAAGTGGATATACCACGGTTAAACATGTAACGTGGTGCTAAGTGGATATGCCACGGTTATACATGTTAATTTAAAAAGTGGCGCTAAGTGCGTATGCCACAATTATATGTTAGCCCAATAGTGTGGTGCTATGTGCATATACCACTAAGTTGGGCATTAATTACAGAAGGTGGAGCTATGTGCTAAAACCACCGAATATTGTTACTTTCCGAAGTGTTCACCAGGCGAAATTATGTGGGATAATACCGGAATATGAATATATGAGTTAGATATGTGAATGAATTTTTGATAAGATGAATATGGATAAGTATTTTCTTGAAAGTTGATAATAAGAAATTTTGGTGAAGGAATGAAATTTGGGATAAACAGTCTAAAACAGCAGCAGGGGGGTGACTTTGAAAAATCACCAAAAATGGTAGAAGTTGAACTAGAAGTGGAATGAGATATGGAATTAAATATTATTGAATCTATTTTCATACAAAAGAAACATAGAAAACAAAGGAATTCTGTATTTTGAGATATTTTTATTTTTGTAAGACTGGTTCAGACTAATTTCGCGATCCCTTGTTCTGAATTGTAAAAATCATTAAAAATTGTAAAAAAATATTTAAGGAACATAATTTATATGGTTGGATTCCTTATTGAATTTATTTTAAGAATAAATAAACTATAACCTCATTTTAATTTTTTAACAAAAGATAATTAAATTTTAGTGAAGAGTGGTTAGAGCTGCTGAACCGCAAAATAGGGGAGACTTCAATGAATAAACTGTATTAATTGGCCCAACCAAAAATTTTGAAATTTTTATGGTAAGAAGAAATATGAGTCTAGTTTCTAGGAAAATTTATGGATCTTAATTTGGAGTTCCATAGCTCCAGATAAAAATAATTTAGTGATTGAGACTCAAATGAATAGCTTGTACTGAACTGAAATAAATGATAAATGCATATGAGAAAAAGGTTGAGTAATTATGGATACATATTTTGGGATCTATAAATGCCATTATATTATCTTTATTATTTACATATTACTTACTAAGCTTTTAGCTTACTTTGCTTCCTCTTCCTTTCTTATTTTATTTTATAGTGAAATCAAGTTTGCTCGTGATTCGGGGAAAAGTTGTCAAAAGCTCACCAACGCTATCCATCTTTCCTTTTGGTATTTTGTAAACATATTTTGGACATATGGCATTGATCGTGATTTTTCGTGATAAGTTTTATAAATTTATAATTAATCGTTCTTGAAACTAACTATTATCACGATGTAGGCAAGTGTACCTATCGAACAGTAGTATAGCTTTAGCAAGACCGGATTGTCGAACCCAAAGGACTAAAAGTACTAGTAATGACTGTCTTTTTATTATCAAGCCTAAGAATAAAGGAGTTTGTTTTAACTAACTAATTATCTAAAATAAGAAATTTCAGAAATTAGAATTGGGGAATTACTTTTGGGAAAAACAATTGATTTAGGACAATACCTACGGAAAAATTCACCTAGACTTTACTTGTTATTTTGTCTCCGAACCGGACGATTTATTCATTTAACTTGTTCCGTAGAGATCCCTACGTTATGTTATTATCCCTATTCAAGACTAATACATCTAATCCCTAGGTTGAATAATTGAGACTTTTCTCTAATTAACACCCTAAGGTTGCATTAACTCGATCTATGGATCCCCTTATTAGGTTTCACC
Organism: Gossypium anomalum; assembly: GCA_025698475.1. Classification (NCBI taxonomy): domain Eukaryota; kingdom Viridiplantae; phylum Streptophyta; class Magnoliopsida; order Malvales; family Malvaceae; genus Gossypium; species Gossypium anomalum. Next base: position 52,994,212 of record CM046963.1, read on the forward strand.
CTAATCCGGCAAAATCTTGTCATCCTATCTCTAGACGCGCAATCAACTCTGCTTAATTATGACAAAGTCACTCTTATCCAGGGACTATTCATCCTCCAACTAAGAGCATTAACTTGAATCGATATCCTGAAATACCAAAACAAGAATTAAGTACACATAATTAAGAACAAGTCAAATATTTATCACACGATTCAGAAAATAATAACAAGATTCGTCTTAGGTTTCATCCCCCTTAGGTATTTAGGGGTTTTAGTTCATAACTAAATAAGAAAACATCTCAGAATAATAAAGAATACAAAACATAAAGAAAACCCAAAACTCCTGAAGGGAAATTGAGAGATCTTCAGTCTTGATGATGAATCCGGCTTCTGAGATGGATCAATCAGCTTCCTTGGAGTAATTCCTTACTCCGTATTCTCCGTCCCTCTTTTAGTCCTCCTCTAGGGTGCTTAAATAGGCTTTAGAAGGCCTCCAAACCCTAAAAATCACGTTTTTCAAAATAGAACTTAACTGGGGCTCGGCAGGGACACACCCGTGTGTGATTACTTCAGGCCGTGGTTGAGCCTGTTAGATCAACACGCCCGTGCTGAGATTGATTTGGGTCATGGTCGAGCCTGTTAGAATGGCACGGGCGTGTGTTCTACCCGTGTGAAGAAGTTTAGGCCGTGTTGTTTTCCCTTGTCAGTTCGTTTTCTCCTTTTTTGGCCCGTTTCTCGTTCTTTTCATCCTCCTATGCTCTCCTAAGTATAAAACATGAAATTAAAGGATTAGGAGCGTCAAATTCACCAAATCTAAGGAGAAATCATTCATAAACGTGTTAAGAGAGGGATAAAAATATGTATAAATTATGGTTTATCAAATACCCCCACACTTAACCGTTTGCTTGTCCTCAAGCAAAATCTTCAATTCACAATTAAGAATTTCTTTTTCTCAACTTATAACTCCTATCAATAATATCTCAAACTAAATTCATATGTAATCATACATTGAGAATTCAACTAAAAGAACATTAAAGCTTCAAACATTCCAAGTTGAGTATTTAATCATGAAAAACTTAGGCATCTCCCCTCATCTAAGTAGTAACCATCGATTTGAAATCTCACAGAGTTTAACATCCTCACTAAAGATTCACTCAAATCACTCGAAGTGTTTAAGGACAATGAAATCAGCACTCATCAATCAATATGAAAAGTTATTACCATAGGCTTGCATGAAAATCAAATCTCCACCACTATAAATCGATATGATACATCAATCAAAAGGTCTTTAGAGGGTTGTAACGAGGCTTGGTTAGGGAGTGTGGTCCAAGCTAAAAGAAAAGGTTAGAATCGAGATTGAGTTGAAAAATTACTTAACTAGAAAAATATTTAATCATTACTTGGGTACAACAAATCTTCTTCTCTGACTACGGAATTTAAATACTGAAGCTCACAAACAAAAGATCACTACTAATATGTATACATTTTTTTTATTAAGAACAAGTCAAATAACATAAATTACTATTGTGAACAAGACATAGCTAAGCAATTTATTCAAATCAACTCTCGACAAAAATAGGGATCCAATTAATTGAGGGGATTTGAATAATAATGGGTTAAGGGTTAATATTAAGGGTAATACAAGGAATAGCTTGTTAAGCTCAAAGGGGTTTACTAAGGGTTAATCGTGGAGGTAGGCTTTTCATGGCATGAGTGGGTTAATCCTAAGTGCCTCTATCATCTTGACATATTAAATCAAATGATGTGGTCTTGACATGTATAATCAAGCAAGTTCTAGAATAATAATTCGATATTGACACATTCAAAGCAATAATAAAAGTGAGCATGAAAGAAATAATAGATACTCTTAAAGGCTCAATAATCTCACAAAAAATATGGCTTTTTGATGTTTATACTTGTGGATTTCAATTCAAGATAATACCTAAACTTGGGGAAACAACCTAAAATTTTAAATTCTTAAAAATCAACTTATCATGCTTAATTTTCTAATGTCTTAAAGTATAAATAATCAATGCACGAATGCCTATGTTTTAATTCAAGATATATTAATAAAAATCATAAATCAATCAAAATTCATCCTAAACATGATATGGAGATTTACAAGAGAACAAGGCAACATTCAGTGATTTTTTCTTATAGTGAAATGATTACCTCCCTCCACACTTAAGATGTACATTGCCCTCAATGTACAAAGATAGATATATAGAAAAATATAAAATCATAAGATAGGGAGAGAATTGAAACTTCTTGAGTTGTAAATGAATGAGCTCCCTAGTTTGGAGTTGTGTAGGGTAGAGGAGGATACTCCGGTGGTGGTAGAGGTTGGGTACCACAAGTGCTGCACCAAAAGGATATTATATCTCATTATTTATCAGGGCATGGCAATCGTGGAGAGCCTTTTCCAATGGAGTTTGAAGTTCCTAAGTGATTGTGAGCTTTGGAGCTCTTTATAACTGTGAGGAAATCAGGAACTTTTTAGGAAATATTAGGAAGAATAATTACTCATAAAGAAATAGCTGAGATTAAAATTAATAAAACCTAAATAAAAGATACTAACAAAAAGGGAAATAATATTTAAATGTTAAAAGTGAAATTAATAAAAATAAAAATAGAAATAGAAATAAAACTAGAAATAGAAATAAAAATAAATATAAATATAAAATTAAATTAAACATCATCATTATCGTCGGATGGTTCGTGAGGTGGTGGCGGCGATGAGATATGGACGTGCTGACAGATCTGCTGAAGAGTAGCATTAATGTTATCAAATCGTTGAAAACACTGCTGCTCGAATCAGTTGAGTCGCTCAGATATGTCAGCATATGAAGCCGCCGCATGAACTGGTCAATGGGAGCGTAGTGGCTGGGATGGTGGGTCCTCGTGCTGTGGAGAGACATCATCAGTAATGTCTTCTGGAGCCTCCTCCTCAGTAGATTGGGCGAGACAATACTAGAGAGGGTAGCTTCCTCAGCGTCTTTTGACCATCCTCAAGCTAAGCATGCTCGAGATACCTTGTGGAGACATCTAGCCAATAGGGTCAGGGATGATTCTTGTGCCGCGGTGTCGAGGAGTCCGAAGTGCCGCGCCAGTCGAGTCACGTAGGGGCCAATGGAGATGACCCCCCTCCAATGTCGCTCCGTCTGGTGGCGAATGGCAAGGGCGATAAAGTAGGAGAGGTCGAAGACGTGCCCATTTGACATGCACCATAAGTAGTAGACATCGTGGGTAATGATGACGCCAGTGCTCTCTCTCCGTCCTGTCAAAGTGTGAGATAAAATAGAATGTAAATACCTTAAGGACGGGGGAAGAGCTTATGCCTTGGAGCGACTGGGGTCGTAGCCGGCCGAACGTGGTACGAGGGCGCTCCATCACTTCGAGGGAGAATAATGGATGTGGCGATTGAGGGTATTGAAATTGTTCTCCTCTTAGAACTCCTCTGTGTAAAGGCCCAGTGCTGCACCAAACTTTGGGATGCTCAATTGGCATACTAGACCGCCAAGTCTAAATTGGACCGTGCCGGGATCATCATGGTTGGCCATTATAGTCTGAAGATGGAATGTCAAGCACAGTTCCATCGTGAGTTCGAGGTACGTCGGCTCGATGATCCCAAAGAAGAGCTTCCAAGGATCGGTGGTGAGGAGGGCCCGAATTGCATCTGCCAACTAAACTTGTTCTACCACAGCCCCGTCAATGCAGCGGCCTGCAATTAAAGGTCGAGCCCGGAGTATTTGGAAAAGTTCTTCTTGGGGCCCATTGGGGAATTGTAGGAAAGGGTGGCAAATTTCTGCGGTAGGGCCCGAAGAAGATGACGCTCCTTTCCTTTTCTTTGAGGCAGGGACGGCGGCTTTCTTTCCTCGTGAAGATGACATGGTGAACGCTAGAAAGGGAAGAATGAGCATCAAAAATGGAGTTGGAGGAAGCGTACGGGCGTGGCAGGGAGGCCGTGTGGGATTGCAGCGGCTAGGGTTAGGGTTTTTAAATGAAGAAGATAATGAATAGTGCAGCCTATTTATAGATTTTAGGGCACACGGCCAGGGGACACGCCCATGTTCCCCAATTTCAGCCCATGTGTTTCGCGTTTTTCCTATTTTGGTGCATCTAAAATTTATCCCACACCCGTGTACCTTGGGCGTGTTGGTGCACACGATCGTGTCGTGTCTCGCTTTGCTCGCTTCTCCCATGCCCGTGTATGCAGGCCTACACCTGTGTTAATTTGACAGGTTCGACCACGGGTGCTAGACACGGGCGTGTCACACGCCCGTGCTAGTTTCTCAGTTTCACCATGATTCTAGGGCACGAGAGTGGCGCACGCCCAAGTTGTTTTGGCAAGTTCGCCCACGGCCATGTCGCACGGCCATGGCGATTTATCACAGCTCGTGTGTTGGGGAAATCTTTGCCCTGTTTCCACACGGTCCTAGACACGCCCGTGTGCTTGGCCTTGTCTCTGTGGTGAACCTGTATTCAAGAGCCCCGTTAGTAAGTTAGGTGCTAATCACTAAAATTTAAAGAAGGTAATATAGTTAAGCGCTTATTTAGAGTCTAAGCTCGACTTACCTCTCCATCGAATGGTCATGGTGGTTCAAGGAGTTTATACTCCTCATTCCTGCTATCAATCTCATCAAAATAAGGTTTTAGACGTGTGTTGTTTACCTTAAAAGTGCCGAACTTGGGATGACTTACCTCGACTGTACTGAATGGGAAAATACTAAGTACCGTAAGAGGGATTTCTTCATTCAGTTTTGCAGTGACAATGTGAGGATCTGCGGCATCTAATAAAACTTTATCTCCAACCTTAAGTTGATTTGAAGAGGTATTAAGCTCGTTCTAACGTAGTTTCGATTTATCGTGTGTTCTCGGTTTATGTGTTCGCCATTCATCTAGCTCCTCTATTTGTAGCCTTAGTTCTTCATGAATGGGTCCTCTAGTATTTCTTGAACATGGCTCGTGTACTTCTTTCAAACTCATTTTCTGCAAAGTAGGTTACACCATATTGTCAGTTTTAGTAGACTGGTTTAGACTATTACCTTCAATTTTTGGTGTGTTGTCAGAATTGCGAGCTTGAAGGGTGATTGTTTCGTCTCCCACACGAAGTGTGAGCTCACCTGTGCCAACATCAATAATTGTTTTAGCAGTTACTAAAAAGGGCCTTCCTAAAATTAAAGGAGTGTTGCTATCCTCCTCTATGTCTAGAACAACAAAGTCAACGGGAAATATAAATTTATCGATTTTAACTAGCACATCTTCAATAATACCCCTAGGAAATCTTATAGTTTTATCTGCTAATTGAATGCTCATCCTAGTCTGTTTGGGTTTCCCAAGACCTAGTTACTTAAACATTTTGTAAGGCATGACGTTAATGCTTGCCCCTAAATCAGCTAATGCATTATTAACATCTAAGCTACCAATTAAGCAAGGAATTGTAAAACTCCCTGGATCTTTTAATTTGTTGGGTAGCTTATTCTGTAGAATAGCTGAGCAGACTGCGTTTAGCTCCACATGCGATGCCTCGTCCAATTTTCGCTTGTTTGCTAAAAGCACCCTTCAAAATTTCATTGCATTCAACATCTGCGATAGAGCTTCAATAAACGGTAAGTTAATATGTAATTTTTTCAAAAGTTTAAGGAATTTACCAAATTGTTCATCTGAGCGGTCTTTCCTTGTCGCGTTAAGATATGGCACACGAGGTTTATATTCTACACTCATCTTTTTGTTTTCATTATGACTTACCTCACATTTACCTTTGCTCACCACAGTTTCTTGCCTCGGTTCTGGCTCAAGCTCAACGAATCCTTCTTTATCTTGAACATTAATTGTGTTGAGCTGTTCCCTTGGGTTAAGTTCAGTATTACTTTCCAAGCTACCTTGTGGTCATTCGAAGATTAGTTTGGACAGCTGGGCTATCTGAGTTTCGAGCCCTTGGATTGATGCTTGTTGATTTTTAAGTGCTGTCTCGATATTCTGGAAATGGGTTTCTGACACCGAGATAAATTTGGATAGCATCTCTTCAAGGTTTGGTTTCTTTTCCTGTTGATAAGGTGGCTGTTGAAAACCCGGAGGATTTTGTGGCTTTTGATTCCCTTGACCACCCCAGGAGAAATTTGGGTGGCTCCTCCAACCTGCATTATAAGTGTTACTGTATGGGTTATTTTGAGATCTAAAGTTATTGTTACCCATATAGTTGACTTGTTCCTCTTCGGTTGTAGATTGAATGGTTGATATTCTGTATGCACACCTCCTCCACTAGAATCACACCTCATCACTGGATGTACCTGCGTAGAACCAAGTAAACCATCAATCTTTTTATTCAGAAGTTCTACCTGATTTGACAACATAGTAATCGAATCGAAGTTATAAACACCTATTGTTTTAGTTGGCTTAGTCCTCATGACTTACCACTGATAGTTATTCAGTGACATCTCCTCAATAAATTCGTAAGCCTCTTTATGTGTTTTATTGTTGATGGTTCCACCAGAGGCTGCGTCAATCATCTGTCTTGTCGAGGGATTCACACCATTGTAGAGCGTTTGAACTTGCAGCCATAGAGGTAACCCATGGTGAGGGCACCTTCGCAGTAGGTCCTTGTATCTCTCCCATGCATCGTAAAGTGTTTCTAAATCCATCTGTACAAAAGAAGAGATATCATTACGTAATTGAGCTGTCTTAGCTAGCAGAAAATACTTTAATAAAAATTTTCGGTCACCCTCATGGTAACGAGTTCAACCACTATTTAGCCTTGTTCCTCAGTGAAAAAGGGAATAACAGAAGATGAATGGCTTCATCAGAAATGCCATTAATTTTAAAAGTGTCATAGATTTCTAGAAAATTCACCAAGTGAGTGTTGGGGTTCTCATCCTACAAACCATCAAACTGAACAAATTGATGTATCATTTGAATCGTGTTAGGTTTCTATTCAAAATTATTCGCAGCAATAGCAGGCCTAACATACTTGACTCAGTTCCTATTAAATTAGGTTTAGCATAATCATACATAGTACGAGGAGTAGGATTCTGATTTGCTAATTCAGCGGGTATCGCAAGAGGTAGCTGATTCTCTTGAATTTCAACCATCTCCTCGGTTGTAGCTGAGATATCGTCCTCTTGCTCTTCTTCTGTGTATCTTAGGCTTCATCTTATTTCTCGTCGATTTTTACGAGCTGTTCGATCGATTTTTTTGTCAAAAAGCAGTGGTCTCGACAGGTTTCTTCTAGTCATAAATTATAAGAACCTACCAGAAGAAAGAAAAAGAAAATTAGTAAAACAAAAATTAAAATAAAATTATTTTGCAAGAAAAATAAATGGCTAAAGTAATAAAACTTGAGTGTTCCTAATATTTTAGTCCCCAACGGCGCCAAAAACTTGATCGTGATTTTTCGTGATAAGTTTTATAAATTTATAATTAATCGTTCTTGAAACTAACTATTATCACGATGTAGGCAAGTGTACCTATCGAACAGTAGTATAGCTTTAGCAAGATCAGATTGTCGAACCCTAAGGACTAAAAGTACTAGTAATGACCATTTTTTTATTATCTAGCCTAAGAATAAAGGGGTTTGTTTTAACTAACTAATTATCTAAACTAAGAAATTGCAGAAAATAGAATTGGGGAATTACTTTTGGGAAAAACGATTGATTTAGGACAATACCTTAGGAAAAATCCACCTAAACTTTACTTGTTATTTTGGCTCTGAACCGAATGATTTATTCATTTAACTTGTTCTGTAGAGATCCCTACGTTATATTATTATCCCTATTCAAGACTAATAATGTCTAATCCCTAGGTTTAATAATTGAGACTTTTCGCTAATTAACACCCTAAAGTTGCATTAACTCGATCTATGGATCCCCTTATTAGGTTTCACCCTAATCCGGCAAAATCTTGTCACCCTATCTCTAGGCACGCAATCAACTCCGCTTAATTATGATAGAGTCACTCTTAGCCAAGGATTATTCATCCTCCAACTAAGAGCATTAAATTGAATCGATATCCTGAAATACCAAAACAAGAATTAAGTACACATAATTAAGAACAAGTCAAATATTTATCATATGATTCAAAAAATAATAACAAGATTCATCTTAGGTTTCATCCCCCTTAGGTATTTAGGGGTTTTTGTTCATAACTAAATAAGAAAACATCTCAGAATAATAAAGAATACAAAACATAAAGAAAGCCCAAAACTTTTGAGGGGAAATTGAGGAGAGATATTCAGTTTTGATGATGAATCCGGCTTCTGAGATAGATCAATCGGCTTCCTTGGAGTAATTTCTTACTCGCTATTCTCCGTCCCTCTTTTAGTCCTCCTCTAAGGTGCTTAAATAGGCTTTAGAAGGCCTCCAAACCCTAAAAATCACCTTTTTCTGAATACAACTTAACTAGGGCTCGGCAGGGACACGCCCGTGTGCAATTACTTCAGGCCGTGGTTGAGCCTATTAGATCAACACGCCCGTGCTGAGATTGATTTGGGTCGTGGTCGAGCCTGTTAGAATGGCATGGGCGTGTGTTCTGGCCATGTGAAGAAGTTTAGGCCGTGTTGTTTTCCCTTGTCGGCTCGTTTTCTCCTTTTTTTTGCCCTATTTCTCGTTCTTTTCGTCCTCCTATGCTCACTAAGTATAAAACATGAAATTAAAGGATTAGGAGCATCAAATTCACCAAATCTAAAGAGAAATCATTCATAAATGTGTTAAGTGAGGGATAAAAATATATAAATTACGGTTTATCAGGCATGTATAGAAGGCTTGAGTATTTTGTTATAAATTTTAGTAATATTACTTTAAAAGTTGAATTCTAGCGTTAGATATTTCATTTGTATTTTGTTATTGGTATGATCTAATGTTAGTTATATTATAAGTTTATGATATATGTAAATTTAATTTTTTTTAAAAAGATGAGTAATCAATTAACGGATTTAAATTTAGATAATCATGTTATGTCTTGATTTGCTATAATTATACGTGCGTTGTTCTAGTAATACTCATATTTTATTCTAGTATTGAACACGGGTATGTGGTGTTACAGTACTAACAAGGACATCAGGTGTTGAAACATCCTCTCAAGCTCGAATTGCATAAGCCTTAACAGGAGCTCATGCCTCAAATCATACTACAGTGTTTCTTTCCCCTTCTACTGACTCCAATAATTCCACTGTTTTTAGGTTGCCTATCTTTCGAAGTAGTAATCCCTGATGTCACATTTTGTGCCTTATCCTAATAAGATCTTTTAGGACAATCTTCGAGAAAATGCTCTAAAGAACCAAACCTAAAACAAGAACTTCTTTCAATCGACACTCTCCAAAATGATTTTGGCTACAATGCTTATACCCAAGCTTGTTAGCATTCCAAACACTATCGACAATAGCTACAGAGGTATCTTGAGGTTTCAAATTACTTTGCTTTCCTCGATCTTTTCTAGAAAATCTAGATAGGATTCATAATTGACAGCGAGATTCTTTCATTTTCTTTGAGGGAGAGGAATAAGATTTATCCAAGTTTCATTTACTAGTATCGCGAGTGTTTGAATTAGCCTTTTTCTTCTCTTTGCTAATGTCTTCCATATTCTGATCTCTATCAACTAACATGATGAATTATTTCAATTCAAGTCCCACATAAGTAATTAAATTTCTTCATTAAAACCTTCTTCAAATCAAGTACACATGGCAGTTTCTGTCGAAATTAATTCAAGAGCATATTTACTAAGCCGAACATATTCCCTTTCATATTCAACCACTATCATGTGGCCTTGTTTTAACTCAAGAAACTCTTTCTTTTTCTTATCAAGATATTGTTGATTGATATATTTCTTTTAAAATTTAATCAGGAAGAATCCCCAACTCAACTGATCTTTCGGTACCTGCAAACAGCATGATCTACCACTGATAAGCTTCTTCCTTTAACAACGAAACAACACACCTTAAGTAATCCCTGAGAGAGCACATCAATTCATCAAATACTCTCAGAGTATTTTCTAACCAGTACTCGACCTTTTCTAGATCATCCTTAACTTTGAACCAGTACTCGACCTTTTCTAGATCATCCTTAACTTTGTACAGAATTCCTTAACCCCACACTTACAAATTTTATCAATAGGAGGCATATTAACTCGTACCTATTCCAAACCTTGGGGAATAGGGGGTATCAATTGAGGTACAGGAGGGGCTGCAAGTTGCTGAGCCATCAGGTTTTTTCACATAAATTCGATAAACCAAATTGTCATCATACGGAAGAAAGCTCCATGGGCATCACTTCCCAAGCCATTAGAAATGGGCACACTCTAAGTAGCCTCATGTACCGAGCCCAAAATATTACTCTTGACTTCATTGGAATCAGCTCAGTTGGATTTAGACGACATCTTCTATCTAAATGAAAAGCGGAGTCAAATCGAGTTAGAAGACATCACACTATCACAAGTTATAAGGTGGCATGTATTTCTAAACTCAATACATGTTATGTTTAGTCTGAGAACCGACTAAATCGTAGCTCTGATACCAGTAAATGTAACACTCTTCATCTGTCTTCGTCACTGATTTAAGGTTACGAGATGTTACTATACCAAACAGAACAAAACCATACTATATCGAATCAAAATATTTCTATACAATTGTTAACTATATTAAACGCAATTAAAATCATACCATTCATATCCTAACGGTGTTAAATTGAACATATTGAAGCTATAAAGCAATTTAAAACAAAGGAAGAACTTAATTAAAACATTTAAGAAAAGTGAGGTAAAATGCTAAAAAGGGTTCACACAGCCATGTGATAGCCCGAAGTCATGTTGACTAATTGTGTGTAGGGACTTAAGCCGTGCATGAGGAGGCACATTGCCATGTCTCTAGACCATGTAACAAACTGTGTCCGTATGTGGAAATTGGTACCTAAAATACACAGACCACACAGTCGTGCCATACACTCGTGTATAGCACTGTAATAGCCTATTTCTCTAAAGTGTCGGAACAATAGTTTCGGGGCCACAAATTTGATGTGTGAGTCTGTAAATATTATTATTTAATATTTAATAATAATGTATGGTGTATTGATAAAATTTTATTTAATGATTTGTGTTAAATGGAAGAATAATTAGGTTCAAGTGGTATGACCCTAAAGTCAAGTGCTTTTAGAAAATGAGGTATCGGGACCTCGTTTATATAAATTGAGCCATAAATATTTTTATAAAAATTTACGGAGTGTTATTAAGGTTGTATTAAAGTTTCATTAAGAAATTTTAATGTTTAGATAGTTAACTAATTAAAAAGGACTAAATCGTAAAGGTTGTAAAATTTGATCACTATTAGTTTGGAATGATCAAATGGCTTAATGATTATAAGTGGATGGATTACAATGGTAAATATACCATTTTTATTTAGTGGGACAGTAATGTAGCTTTAAATTTTTGATTTATTCATGATTAAATGTTAAAATAATTAAAATAAATAATAAAATAAAAGGTTAAAAATAAAGAAAAAGTAATGTTTTCTTCTCCATTTTAGTTGTTCATTACCGGATGCTCCATGGAAGCATACTCAAGGTTCAGCCATGGTCAAATCTTTGCATGGTTATCTATTTCTCACTCGTTTCTAATAATTTTTATGTTTTTGAGATCGTTGCAACTAAGTCCAGCTAGCTCGTACCTTCATTTTTGAAACTATAAAAGATTTTGAATGTTTCCATTGATGAATATTTGTAATTTTAGATGTTAAATTATGAATTTAATGTATTATTTTTTATTTAAAAGTATTTTGTTAAGTGATTTTGATGAATTTACTGATTAGGGACTAAATTGTTGAAATAGTAAAAATACAAGGACTTGATGTAAAATTGTTGCAAAAATGGGCTGAATTGGAAGCTATTAATATTTTTCTAGTGTGAATTTGCAATAAAATTGGTTCATTTGCATGATTAGGACATAGGGACTAAATTGAATAAAAATGAAAAGTTGAGGGTAATTTTGTAAAAATGTCAAAAAGGTCTAAATTGCCTAAAATGAATTGGTTTTGCTGTCTAAATTAGTGAATTGAATGAAATTGTTAATTTAGATCATGAACGAGTGGAAATTTGAGGAGAAAGGAAAATTACCAAATAACCCCTGTACTTAGTCATTTTGCAAATTAGTCAGGTAAGTTCATCGTGATTTTTTATTTGATGTAATTCACTTGTGATTATTATTTTTTTCTCTACTTAATTGATTTTTATATATATGTGAATTACTTCGGTTATTTATATAATGATAAGTGTTGCAAATACTTATGTATATATGAAATTGAGAAAAGATTATTAGTAATGCTTTTCTTGGATTTGTATTAAAGTTATATGTGAATGAGATGAATTTAAGTACGTATACAGAAATGAAGAAGTGCCCCTATTTGTACTTCGATACCCCTGTTTGCACATCAGTGCTCCTGATTGTACTTCGGTACCCCTATTTGCACATTAGTGCCCCTGATTATACTTCGGTACCCCTGTTTGCACATCAGTGCCCCTGTTTGTACTTCGGTACACCTTTTTGCACATTAGTGCCCCTGATTGTATTTCAGTACCCCTGTTTGCACATCAGTGCCCCTATTTGAACTTCAGTACCCTTTTTTCCACTTCGGTGCCCTAGATTGCACATTTGTGCTCCTGATTGCACTTTGGTGCCCCTATTATGCATCTATGATGCCCTTGGTGTGGTGTAGTTACCTGAGTATTCGAGTCAAGTTACTAGTTCAACGGGCAAGAAGAGAAAAGGAACAATAAGTATTCAAATGACTTATGTCATGAATCTAAGAAAATGATTGAAAAGGAAATGTTCAGTGAAAGTATACTAATGTTCATGAAATTGATGATTTCAAAATGAAGTTTTTCATGTTCAATGACTTACCTTATGATATTTCAAGTGAATTATGTGTATATGAAATAACATGTGTAGTTGATAATTCCTAGACTTATGTTAAGCTTATGGTTGGATTATCTCATGCTTAATGGTAATGTTATACATTGAAATGGTAAGTGTCCAAATGAAAATAGGCTTATGTTCATGAAAAGGTGGTATGAATCAAAAGATGTGTTTTTTTATGAAATGGTCTAACATGTGGTTGATCCCAAAAGAGTTATGTATAAATGCACTAACTTGTGTATTGATGATGATATATAGGCTTGTGTTAAGCTTGTGTAATTGGTTATGTTTGTGCTTATGTCTTGTGTTATGCAAATGATACGAGTAAGGGAATGTAATGAAATGGTAAGTTCGCAATTGAGATGTAATGTGATAATGTAAATGGATTGATGAGTTAAAGATTTTATTTGTATATGAGAACTTTACTTAAGCTATGGATGAATTTAGCTATGGATGAATTTACATAGGTCGTTGATAAATACACTAATTTGTGAGTTGATAATGTTATTTAAGCTAAAGTAAGTAAATGGAAGGTTTCAAAGTCTTATGAAAAGGGTTAATGACTGTGTAATATGTCTTATAAAAATCCTACTATGCTAGGAATGTTAAATATATGTGGTGTTTGTAGACATACTCATTTGTGAGCTGATGATTATGGTTTGATAAATCTGGGTATTGCTATAGGTTTCTATTTACCTTATAAAGTTCATTATTGAAATGAAATGTTATTTATAAAGTTTATATGAGCTTATTAAGCATTAATTTCTTACGTAGTTGTCATTCCTTTATTTTACAGATTATCAGAAGCTAGATTGGTTTGGAAGCTCATTGGAGATCTATCAAACTATCCAGTGGTTATATCGATAGTTTTGATGTTTTGGCTAAGGTTATAATGGCATGTATAGGTGGAATTGTGTTTGAATGTTGGTTGATAGTTTGGCTTGTATATGTTATTGTTATTATGGTTGATGAACTTATGGTACTTTTGATGCCTTGATGGTAGGTGTCAATATGGCTAAGTTTTGATGTATGATTTAATTGGCCAATTTGGTATGTGTTGGTAAGATTATAATGTGGCCAAGTTAAGTTATGCTTTGAGGTAGATATGAGCTATTTGTAATGGCATAAATGTAGACAAATATGGTAAGTTTGGTATGGAAATAGGTTAGGTGCGAATGGTTAAATATGCACATGTTTAGATAGGTTTGATGAATTGTAATTGAGCTACCTTTTGGCATATTAGTTGTATGGACATTTGGTATAGATATTTGGTCATTTTATGCATGTTTTGGTATGTTATAATGCATTGGTCAAGGGTGCAAATGGCTTGTAGGTACATGTTTGAAATGGGTGAAAGAAATGACTTGATTTTGGCCAATTCCTTGTCCACACGGCATAAGACACATGCGTGTGTCTCAGCCGTGTGTGACACACGGCCATGCGACACAATTGTGTGTCCCCTATAGGTTTTCAAGGTTGCTTTTTGAAGGTTACACGGCCTGGCACACAGGCGTGTGGCTTGGCCGTGTGACACAAGTAAGAGAGTTACACGGGCACGGACATGGGTTGGGACACGACCGTATGTCCCTAGTTTGATTGTTACACAGCCTAAGACACAGGCGTGTGTCTCAGTTGTGTGAGCCACACGGCCGTGTGACCCCTACAGTGTGAATTTTTCTAACTTTTTCCTTAAGTTTCCATATGTTTTCGATTTCTTCTCAAATCGTTTTAAAAGTGTTTTTGAGGCCTCGAGGGCTCAAATAGGGACGATATGCATGTGTTTGAATGGATTATGCTATGATTTATGAAATGTTTGGAAATGAATGATTTAAGTTACATTTTTACGGGTTACAGGTTACGAGTTACGGGTTTGGGGTGTCACAGGCACACAGCCGTGTGTCAAGTCATGTATCAACCCGTGTGCACCTAAATGTCACTTTTTTCGACAAATTACCTAAACAAAATTTCTTATGTCACAAGAAACATTTTTGCCAACATTCAAACTTGGCATTTTCTTTTGACCCAATTTTTTTTTTTCCTTATCGGTCAGGAAAGACAAGAAAATCTCAGGGTAGCAAACATTCTCTAGAATTTCTCTTAGATTCGAACCCATAGCTGATGATAGAACTAGAATAGATATTTTCTGTTGTCAAAATCAATACATTTTCATTCATCCTAAGTGTCTAACCAATATGCCACAATTGGCACCTCAAATCATGTATATATGCAAGCTCACTGTAACACCCCTAACCCGTATCCATCGCCGGAATGGGATTACAAGGTATTACCAGATGAGACACAAATTCTGAACAATCGTATGCATACACTTGCTCAAACTCTAAAACCAATCAAATATTAACATATATAACTAATTTAAATTCTTTATGAATCATATCATAACATTTTATTCAAACATATAACCAGTTACGTAATTCATAGGCAAATAGTGCCGAATATATCATTTACCACATAGCATATGCACATATCAATGATAATACAAATAATTCAATCTATTATTACATACACAAATCATATAAAGCAAACATATTAAAGTATATATCATTTTTAGCAAAACTCCATTGACACAATAAGGATATATCAAATTTAACCAAATTATTCATGGCATATGTACATTACTACATATGATTTGAAATGACTAAAACATGAAGAAATCTACATATAAATTCATGTTTGTAGTTTTGCACAAGACTAATAGGTCCTGTGTAACACCCTAAACCCGGCCTAGACGTTATGGCCGAATCTGGCGTGCCACATTGAAGTGTTTATCGAAAATTAATCTTTTTGATAAAAGTCCATTGCTGAATTTAAAACCTCTTTGTTAGAACTCGAATCATTCTAAAATCCGTTATTCTTTTTAAATTGTCATCACTTTTAAAACATTGTTTGTTGCGGAAGCATTTCATAGGTGTTGCGAAAGCGTAGTGTTCTGAAAACAATTATCATTTTGGAAAACCGTGTTCTACTCTTAGTAGATATAAAACATAATGATCATTAGTCCAAATTAAAAGCTAGAAAATTTAGAGAGGCCTTATTACAAAATTAAAAACCCAAACTGAAATTCTGAAATAATTAAAATCAAATCCAAATAGCAGTAATCATGTGGCCACCTTCAAGTCCCTCGCAGCTCCAAATCATCTAAGGCTGGGGATTACCTGTACAGTTAAAAAGAAAGGGTGAGTTTACAAAAACTCAGTGTGTAATCCCCTAATAGACAACAGAAATCAGAATATGCAAAATAGTTTGGGTCGTAGCCTTATTCGATAATGAGCGATGCAGGCTTTAACCCTATCTGATGGCAGTGGGCCTAAGCCTAATCTGATGTCGATGCGATGATGTAATGCAATTACGCACCCTACCCAGACCTAGCCAGCACACCACCCGTACCAACCAACACACCACGTGGGGATATAAATCGACCCACCTAGCTAGCATACCAATATCGCGCAAAGCGCAAGATAATAATGCGACATATAGCGCGAGAAAGCGATAAATGTGGCAAATTTGCGAGAGATCGATGAATGTGACATAGTCACCAGAACAGTACTTCCTCCATATCAAAAACTCAACCCCGTGCAGTATGTCATGTCATAATTATTACGTGTATGCAAAGTCATACTCAGTGTAACACCCCTTACCCATACCCAAGACCGAGACAAAGTACGGGGCATCATTAAGTACATGCAAAGACGTTCGGGAAATACGGCTATTCAATTTCGTTCAAAAATAAAAACATTTATAATATCTCTAATATGGGCTTACGATGTCCAAAACATGCTTAGAAATCTATTCGGGACCAATTCGGGTCCTTAAACAAACCATGAAAACCTTGCCTTTACAACAGAGCACACGCCCGTGTGACCATTACAACATGGTCGTGCTAATGGTCCGTGTGTCTCACACGGCCTAAGCACCTAGGGACACGCCCGTGTCCCTTACCTGTGTAACCAATTATTATCACAATTTCTCATAAGTCAAGTGCAAAGTTCAAACGGCCAGGACACATACCCGTGTCCTTGGCCCGTGTTCTTCACACGGCCTAGACACGCCCGTGTCTATGGCCCATGGAGTATACTGCCAACTTGGCTATAAAACAAAGAAAACACATGGCCAAGGCACACGCCCATGTCTGTGACCCGTGTCTTTCACACGACCATGACACGCATGTGTCCTCATCCCGTGGAGCTCTTTGTCTAAATGGTCATGGTCTAAATGAAGTCACACGGCCGAGACACAGGCCCGTATGCTCATGCCGTGTAGCCAAAAATAGGCTATTTACCAAGCTTTCAAGTCACCCTTGCTAACAATAACCTACGTAGTACTCAACCATACTAATATCTCAAGCAACATGGGAACAAGTAACCACAACAAATAGCAAATCAACCGACTACTAGAATAATTCAATTTACCAAGGAGACAACAACCTTCAATTCATAACCCCAAAATGAATGTTAGCCATTAACCATGGCCTCATACAAAATGAATTAATAACACATTCATGAGTCATTACTTTGGCTAAACCAATGACATGTACCAAGCAAAATAATCAAAAGTCCTATACATGCCATTATAACAAAATAAAAGTTTCCATATACCCAAACGGGATTGAGTCGATAGTGTGATCAATGCTCTAACTGTCTTCCAATCCTCAAAAGTCCACGAATACTGTAAAACAGGGGAAAATGAAAAGGGTAAGCATCAACATGCTTAGTAAGCCCGGATAATGGGAAAGTAAACTTACCGGTTATTTAGCATACAACCATAATAAGCACTCAATCCAAACAAGCATAGGATAGATTTCATAACACATACACTCAACCATTAAGTTAGTCTTATGGCATTACAAGATAATAGCACATCTAGATGAGCTCATCATATCATTATTCCCCAAATTCACATCTCTTATTAGTCCCAATGAATTTCTCGGCTTTATGATGGATATCTCATTTCCCGTCAATTCCCACAAGTGATCATTCCAAGTATGCTCTCTCACAAACCTCATTTCCTATGGCGGGATTACCAGTCTAGGCTAAATCCCCCATGGTGTAAACTCATAGAGTAAATGTCGGGATTACCAGTCCAGGCTAAATCCTTTACAACGACATTTACTCTAATGAGCTCGGATCTGAATTACAAGTCCAGGCTAAATTCATATCCTACTTTGGATTACCTGTCCGGGCTAAATCTTTAAGGCACACATATTCTTCGGGAGGCTAGATCACTTTAGGATCACCCATCCGGGCTAGATCCTTTTCACCGTCAATTTATTTTTGAGATATTCCATCGAATAACCCTATTCATTCAACCAGGACATTCATACGCATTTTACTCTCTTCATTAAATCACAATAATTATCTGCAATAAACATGCACAATATTTATGTAATCAAGAATATACATTTTAAGTACATTAAAAATCTACTTCGAGTTATTCGAACTTACCTGGTCATCGTTTCGGATTTGAGTTTTGATCACTCTAAAACCTTGCGTTTCCCTCGTTCAACCTCTGAATTCGGTCTCTCGGGGTCTATATAAGCAAAATAACTATATCAATACATCATTTAATTCTTTTTTAGTCCATATCTCATCCTAGGGAAAATGACCAATTTGCCCCTGAACCTTGCTAGAATTACGATTTTGTCCTCGAGCTCGTAATTCTATTTTCATCACATTTTCTAATCATTCAAGTCGAGCATAATAATATTTATACTTATGGCATCTTACAAATCCATCTATATCATACATTTCTTACCAATTTTGTAAACTTTGCAAAATGGTTCAATTAGGTGTTTTCATGGTAACACCCTTCATAAAAGTTGTTTATCTAACCACAAAGACTCATTTTCTTCCATGAAAACTCAGCAAACCTCATAAACCCTTTCATGGAAACTCCCTAGAACCTTTACCATTTTGCAAAATAGTCCTCTCAATAGAAAGCCCATGCAATGGGGACTCCAAAAGTACAAAAATTATCAAGAATATCACTTACTTGTGTGGGTAATGAGTTGCTGAAATTTAAAGCTTCAAAAACCCTTCTCTTTACTGTAAATTCCGGTGCAACAATGGGGAAGATGAAGTATGATATCATCTTTTCTTTATTTATTTATTTCAAGTCAAATAAGTCCACCTAATTCACCTAAACCAAAAATTTTGTCTCCTATGTGCTACTATGGCTGGCCACCCTTGTTTTTAAAGGGTTAATGCCCTTTAAAGACCCCCAATTTAGGTTCTCTAGCTATTTGACACCTTTAGCTATCAATTCGGGACTTTTTCACTTTATGCGATTTAGTCCTTTTTCGTAATTGGACTCACAATCGCTAAAATTAATTCACCAAAATTTTCATGTATCTATATAATCATGCTAGGACACCAAAAGTATTAATAAAATAATTTTCTTAGCCTCGGATTTGTGGTCCCAAAACCACTATTCTGACTGGGCCCTATTTTGGGATGTTACACTCAATACAATCATATATGTAAATCATAAGCACATCAGTCATACGGAACATAAGGACATAATCGTCAATTTACCATACAGGGGTATTACAGTCATTTTACCCTACAGGGATATTAAGGTCATTTTACCCATTTTGGGGTTTCAGCTCCAATAACGACCTCTCCGAAGGTCTACAGTCGTCTCAAGCGACACAGATAACCTAAACGATCATAACGGTGTAAATGGGCCCAAGGCCCATTACTCGGAATAAGTGGGCCCACATGCTCGTGTAGCCCATTTAGCCCAAATTCAGTTATGGCTATGTGACCCACATAGCCCAATCCAATATTTATCACTTACTGCGGGTTTAATCTGTGTGGGGCCCACGAGCCTATTAGACCCACATAACCCATTTCGGCCCAACATGGCCCATAACAGCCCAAGTCCACAGAAACGCTTGTGGTGGCCTTTACAGCCTATCACCCATGATACGTGGGCTCGGTTTACCCTATGAGCGATCACACACTCGTGAGGCCTTGAATGCCAAAGTTTCGGTACTTCGACTTTGGCTTTTGCCGATTTATAGTAAGGAAGGGTGTGGTTACACACCTGTTATGGATATGTACTTGGAACACTTCAGAAACCAAACACCTATGAACACAGCAATCCCATCATTAGTTCATACACACAGTTAATCTAAACCATAATATTAGAGGTACTAAACCCTATTCATCACTACTTACCAACCGCACAATCGCAGAACCTCCACTAGATCTCGAACCAACACAATCTCCCCAACTCTTTAACCTTCACCCAAAATAGTTATCCGATTCATAAGAATCGATACCCTACAAAAACAAATTTAGAACTTTACGTGCTTACCACGAGTGAGAGGATCACTTGTCGAGAGAGAATAATCGACCTAACCCCTTGGCTATAGCGGTCGAATCCTCTAACAATATTCGGCAAAACCTCAGTGTTAAATGGAACCATAACTATGATAGAAAAGGGAAGGAATGAACAAACAAGATCAAATAAACAATACTTACCACCAAGGTCGACAGATAAGAATAAGAGAAAGAATCGATTCCTAGAGGGCCAATGCAAAATCAGTATTCGGCCAACAAAGGTTAAGTTGCACTGAAAGGAGAAAAGAAAGAAGAAAAGAGAAACTCAGTCACCCCAGGCTCAAACCGAAATGGTCAGAGAAGAAGGGAAACAATGGATATTCGGCCAAAAGGGAAGCCCTTGAGAAAAAAAGTGTAAGGGAGAAGACAACCCATCAATAAAAGATTTAATGAAAGGAGTAAATTCGTAGGTCACTAAGACCTAATAGGTACTTACCAAAATACGACAATGCTTCAGAAGCAAAAGAAAATACCCCAGATTGCACAAACCTGATAGAAAAAAGGAAGAGAGAAAAGAACCCCAAACAGAGTAATCAAAACTGAAATTCATAGAGAGGAATCACTCAACCGAAAATCCCTATGCACAATACCCCACATTCGGCACAACTCCACTAAACCTCAAACTCCCCTTTTCTCTCCCCTTATCCCTCTCCTAAAATCTCTCCCCAATCCTCTCCTTGATTCTCTCCACATAACACTCCCTAACCAAGTCAAATTTCACTTAGCTAAGTTTCAAACAACATCTACTTCGTACACAGCAAGAGTAGCAAAATAGATACTCTTTTATATGTAATAGGATTCGAACCCAAGCCCTCTCAGTTGCTCAACATGTCACTTGCCACCAAGCCACAAGGCTCTTTTTGTGACACATTTCACCCAAAAACATTTATAAGGCTTACAAGCTAAAGCCAAGGTTCACTTAAGGGGAAAAACTAATTTTTTTTGCAAAAGCCCAGACTTGAACCCAGGCTTCTCAATCACTCCCAAGCACACCCAAATCACTTAGCCATTAAAGCAAACATGCAATTTGTGTCACTTTCTTGCTTAACTAAAATATTTATAAGCAGTCCCCTAACCGCTCCTATGCTCAAGGCCCAATACTTCTAGGCCCAATTTTGGGGCGTTACATCCTGTATCAATTTAGACATGTTTTAAAAGAACACCAAATAGTCTATCCATCAAAATACATACAAAAGTTCACGAATTATTTCCATAAGGAAAATTGAATTTCACATACAAACAACTTTAATGTTATTCTTATTTGATCGAATAATAAACTTATAAATTAATCAACTTATGCTCATCATTTAATGGCTAAACTATACACTACTCAACCATCAATTTTTTTTTAACCAAGTCGGACATATATGCATCACATAAAACTCATATAATTTTCTTGTTTTACCAATGCACAAATCACTATTCATTTGGTCATTTTTCAGAGCATTAGTCGAATGTAATCATGCTTAATACATATGCTTTGTTCAATGTTTAAATTTTCATCATTTTTAATCTTTCACTTTATACGCATATAACCTTTCATAGAAATAAATCAATATATATATCAACCATAATTTGCACATCAAGTCAAACATATTGCAAATATATCTCATCTAATATATAAAAATATCAAACCAATACATCATATACTTATATATACATATATATATATAATGCCGAATCATGATTAACTTACTAACTTGATTCATAACAATTTCTTCACTTAACGCAAGCATATTGAACTCACATTTATCACAAGCCATAATCGAATTACCTCGTTACCATAATACATAGAAAATCTAAATAAAATATGTTTCACATATAAATACAAAGCATGGCTGAACCATATATCAAATATAAATCTATTACCTAAATTCAACATTTAACCGAATACATTCATCAACCAAATTAAATCATTACTATCAAATACAATACATAGCCGAATCATTAAAACAAAAGGTAACATATCAAGTATAATTCATACTTATATATATACCATAGCCGAATCAACCAAACCAAATAAAATCATCATTTGAGCATAGCATACAAACGAAACTTAACACACACAAGAACCATGATCAAGATAGCAAATACTTATATATCAAATTAGCCATTTTCGCATGGCATATTATACACAACACTTTAAACATATCCGAAAAGTAGTATAGCCTATACATGCCATAGGTTCAAAATTTAGCTTTCTAAAAATACAGATAAACAGATGATAGTGTGATAGACTTCGCTGACAATCCCCGAGCCCGTAACTAGTCTCTAAAATCTATAAAACAGAGGCAAACATACACACACAATAAGCTATCATAGCTTAGTAAGTTATAAGCAAATAAATTACTAAAATGCACATATCTTATACATGATTTCGCATTTCATTATAAATTCATTAACATTAAATATCACATAGCCGAATACACAATTAACCTTTAATACAAATATATATTTTGTATCACATACCAAATAGCCAACTTACCTTATTTTCAAATAAACATTTATCTATCACATACCTGATCACTTTAGCTCAATTATACATCCGATCACAACTCATCATTGCCCGTTGAACCATTCGGAATTGAATAGGATAATCAAATAATCACACATATCGTACAATGCCAATGTCCCAGACGTGGTCTTAAATGTAATCACATATCGACGCCACTGTCCCTGACAGGGCCTTACACGAGAACACATCTCAATGCCAACATCCCAGACATGGTCTTACACGAGAACACATATTGGAAATCCTATGTCATGACATATATATCCTAGCTATTCCTAAGGTTCATAAGGGGCTTTCGGACGTCGTAACTCCGTCGAATCGAATTCGTAAACATAGCTCCCAAGCATATACACATTCAGCTATCACATGTATACTCTCACATAATTAATTTCAGCATATAAACTCATATTTATTTAAAATTAACAACATCTATTTGCTTATAAACTTACATCGAACAATGATAATCGGAACGGGACGATTATTCGACAGCTTTGGTTTTCCCCATCCAGATCCGATTTCTTTGTCTAAACATATTCAAATTAAACTCATTCAACATAATTTCATTCAATTTAGTCCAAAAACACATAAATAGGAAAATTACCATTTTGCCCCTAACATTTCATACTTTTTACAATTTAGTCCAAATTGCAGAAAACACAAAACATGCAAAATTTGAGTACACCATGCTTAGGAAGAATATTCCTTATGCTCATAGAAGTCCATACATTTCATTTATTTCACATTTTAGTCCCTCAATTTATTATTTTTGCAATTTAGCCCTAATTACTCAAATTCATCAAAAATTCCAATACAAAGTATATTAATCCAAACCATATCATACATAATTCATCATCTAACATCACAAAGCTCATAAATTCATCAACGGCATAACTCAAAATATTCATCAAAATAAAAAATTAAGGCATGGGCTTTGTAAATTTCATAGCAACACTCTCAAAAACGTAAAAATTATCAAAAATCGAGCTAGTTACATACCTTAATCAAGTTATCAAATGGCCGAATACCCTAAAGCTTTATTTCTTTCCTTTCCTTTGATGTTTCGGTCATGTGAAAAAGATGAATGCATGGTTTTTTAATTTATGTTTTATTATAACATATATATATTATTTAACATTTTACAAGTTTAACCTTTGTTATAAAATATGAAACCATTATAAACCATGCCTTTAACCGTCCATCCTTTATAATATGGGTTTAATTTCCTTTTAAGGATCCCACATTATAAAGACAATAGCAAAATAACACTTTAATAAATAGTTAGCAACTTTTATAACTTACAAGATTAAGCCCTTTTATTAAATCGGGCACTCAAACGATAAAATTAAAACACGAAATTTTCACACATATAAATTCACACATTATAAACATAGAAAATAATATTAAAGTATTTTTCTGACTCGGGTTTGTGGTCCCAAAACCACTATTCCGAATAGGGTCTAAATCGGGCTGTTACACTCACATTTGTGAATCACCAACCCACATACATATGCTTATCAACAAAGCCATTGCAACTTATCACATACCAAACCAAACTTACAAAAATAACCAAAACCATTTACATATACATGAACATATTTGTATGCCAAAAGTACCAATTAAACAAAGAACCACAACAATAATTACATAAACAAGACATAACACAACATGAATATATACATATGAACTTTAAAACACCTAGTACATGCCAGTTATAACCTATACCTGTAACACCCCACTCCCGTACCCTTTGCCAGGACAGAATATGATGCATTACCTAACTCTAAAATCATACTTTCATACATTTACGAGTCACTAATACTCTGCTTAATTTAAAACTTTCTCAATTTCTACTTTAAACTCCTTATCATGAGTCTACAAGCCCCAAATTGACTATTGGAAACTATTCGGGATCAACCTAAGTCCTTAAGCCATCTATAGAAAATTTGTCTTTGAAACAGGGCACATGCCCATGTGGAAGGGCAACACGCCCGTGTCCTCGACCTGTGTGGAATTAATTCTAAATGCACACCTACAGGGGTTTTCACACGGCCTAGCACACGCCCGTGTCCTAGCTCGTGTGCAAAAATATGGACATTCTGTTTCTGACGTCAGCAACCCCAAAATGTCACACGCCCATGTGTTAGGTCGTGCCCTTCACACGGCTGAGACACACGGCTGTGTCTCTGCCCGTGTGTTTACTACCATGCATACTGACTTGAAATTTTTACGTGCAGGGGACAGACGCCCAGACCACACGCCCATGGGGAAGACCGTGTGTCACACACGGCCTAGACGCACACCCGTGTGTCTACCCTTGTGGACAATATAAGGCTATTTACCAAGCCTCTTTGCCACCCTTACTTACACAACCTACACAATAGCAACCAAAAACCAATATAAGACTATCTCATGCAACCAAATCAGCCACAATAGACAACATCCCATTTGTGCAACTTACTCAACCATGAAAATAACATCATTCCATATAAATCAAAATGAATATTAGCCATCATTCGAGGCTTAATACAAAATGAGGGATTTATCCCAAGCCAACGCATTTGGCCAAATTAATAATAACATAAAACACAAGTCTAGTTCTCTATACATGCCATATTCAAAAATATAAATCAAACTATACCGAATGCTTCGATTAATAGTGTGACCGATGTCTCTGACTTCCGTTGATCCTTGAGCTAGATAGGAAGCACTATAAGAAAATGGAAAAGGAGAAGGAGTAAGCATAAAGCTTAGTAAGTTGCACATAAATAAATAAACAACATAACTTTACCATTCATCAACGAGTATCATAATACCCAAGTGGGCATAAGCAAAACTTACTCATCAATGTTCAATACGCATCATATGGCATATATTGAGCTCACATTTCATACATACCAAATAGGTACCTATATCACTCACAACATGGTTATACTTTCCTCATAAACTGAAAATCATAACTATCACCGTTGAACCATTTGGAACACTATCGGATATCCATTAAGCCTCAAACATGGGTAAGGTGCCGATGTCATGTCCCAGACACGGCCTTTACACTGGCTCATATCTCAAGTCGATGCCATGTCCCAGACATGGTCTTACACTGACTGTAACGCCCCCACGCCAGAAATCGTCATCGGAGTCAAGCTTGAGGTGTTACTAAACTTATCTTACCTTTTAAACAACTCTAAACCACTGATTTTAATTTTCGGAATAAACTGTTTTTCTGCATCATGGTTGCTTAAAAATTCATTTCTTGAGTTTCAAAACTCAAAATTAAGATCCGTAAATTTTTCCTGAAACTAGACTCATATATCTATCTAATAATTTTTTTCTAGAATTTTTTACTTAGCCAATTAGTACAGTTTATTAGTTAAAGTTACCCCTGTTTCAGAATTCGACTGCACTGACCTCTACTTACTTCGAACCACTTTTCTCCCTATAAAAAATTCATATGACTATAATGTTTATTTCTATTAAAACTAGATTCAATAAGGATTCTAACCATATAAATTACACCACCTAATTATTTTTTTAAAATTTATGGTGAATTTCTAAAGTTGAAACAGGGGATCCAGAAATCGCTCTGGCCCTATTTCACCAAAACTCAGATATCTTATAAAATACAAAACCTTTACCTGTTTTGCTTATTCCATATGAAAATAGACACAATGAGTTTTAATTTAATATATTATTCACCATCAAACCATGTCTCTACGATTTTTAGTGATTTTTCAAAGTCACGTTATTTCTGATACTTGAATCCATTTTTAAGTTACTTTCACATTTTTCATAGTTTTCATGTGATAGTTACTACTTAATCATACATACTATTAAACATGTATATCATCAGCCATTCTATTAGCGAATCACTAGCAAGTATTTACACATCATTCATTGATCATATAATATCAAAAGAAACCAAGTTCCTATACATGCCATACACAAAACGAAACGTCTAACTATACCAATGTGATTCCTTCGATAGTGTGATCGGGTCTCCGACGTTTCCTTCGATCCCCGAGTGGCTTGATAAAAACTATAAGAAAAAGAAAATAAAGAGAGTAAGCACTAGGCTTAGTAAGCTTACAAGCAAATAAATTATAACATTCAACATAATGAATAATTATACATAATGTCACCTAGCCTCATAAACTTTCTTTACTTCTCATTTTCTACCTTCTTCTTTACTCACTTACCTTCTTTGTTACCTGACCTTTCACTATTCATAAATATAATCTACCTTCCCTTTTGCTGATAATTCACTGTAATTTACCGTGTACAATGTCCCGTTGAACCACTCGGAATACTAAGGATACTAGAGTCGTTCCTGTCTATCAATATCCTGCCAATGCCATGTCTTCGACATGGACTTACATGAATTTTTCCTGTCTCCAATGCCATATATATATATATATATATATATATATATATATATATCTAATATGGGCTTACATGGCTCATTCCTGTCTCCAAAGCCATATATCTGATATGGACTTACATGGCTCATTTCTGTCCTGTCCTGTCCTGTCAACCCCAAAATCCTAACATTCCTAAGGTTCAAACGAGGCTTCCTAATGCTTTTTCTCTGTCACTTTGCCTTTAATTTGACTTCAAATATTCTCATAAAATAAGTATATAAATGCTGGAAATTTACAATAATAATGTAAAATAAAAGAATATTGCATTTATTTACTGTAAACTTATCTCGATACAAAATGTGACTAAACTTTACAATTTAGTCCTTTACTTTTTCTTTTCCCCGATCTACTCTCGAATTTCGCTCTTCTTGATCTATAATAGCAAATTTAATTTATTTAATATTCACATTTATCAAAACAGTCCTTTACTCAAACTTTGGAAAAATTACATTTTTGCCCCTAAACTTTTGCATATTTACACTTTTGCCCCAAATCTCGTAAATTAAACTTCAGCCTATTTTCTTATGTTTTATTACATGCTGATCGTTTTTCCCTTCTATAGCAAAATCAAATTCTCACTCTAACATATACTTATGACTATTAGGTATTTTTAACGATTAAGCCCTTTTACTCGTTTTTACCTAAAACCGAGTAGCACAAGTTGTCTAACATAATCTAATACCTCATATTCTATCATAAAACATCAAAATAAATACTTTTCACCTATGGGTATTTTTCCAAATATGAACCCTAACTTAAATTATTGCTAGCATAAGCTTTATCGAGCTACCGGGACTCCGAAAACGTAAAGAACATTAAAAACGGGGCTTGGAATCACTTACTATGGAGCTTGAAAGCTTGAAACAAACCCTAGATATGGAGAACCCTTGAAATTTCGTGCTAATGAAGAAGATGATGAATTTTGTGTTATTTTTTCCCTTTTTATTTCATTTAATATCCAAATGACCAAAATGCCCTTCCTAATTAAACTTTCAAAAATTCCATCCATGTCCTATTTTGTCCATGAACTTAGAAATTGGTCAAATTGTTATTTAAACCCTCCTAATTAATATTCCAAAGCAATTTCATACTAAAAACTTCTAGAATGCAAGTTTTGCAAATTATTCGATTTAGTCCCTAATCTCAACTTAAGCACTTTGTGCATAGAATTTCATCACGAAATTTTCACACAATCATGCAATCATATCATGAACCTCAAAATAATAATAAAATAAATTTTTCTACCTCGGATTTTTGGTTTAGCAACCACTGTTCCGTTTAGGCCCTATTTCGGGATGTTACACTGACTATCATCTCGTAGCCGATGCATGTTCTAAACATATCTTACACTGGCTTACATCTCGAGGCCGATGCATGTCCCAGACATGTCTTACACTAGCACTCATCCCGATGTCGATGCCATGTCCCAGACATGGTCTTACAGTGGCTCTCGTAATGTGGCCGATGCATGCCCCAGACATGTCTTACACTAGCTCGCACAAGTGACCCAATTGTCATAGCATGAATATCCGATTTATTTCCTAGAGTTCAAATGGGAATTCTACTATCTCTATTATCATTGCATTTTCTCATTTCCACAATCAAGTAATTTATGATATAATAATTTCAATACCATTCAAACACATATATTATCAGTGTAGTTGTATTATTTACATACAACTTACCTCGGATTACAAAATGTAGCAACTAGACGGTTTAGTCGATTTGCTTGGCTTTCCCACGGTCTAGGTTCGGATTCGGTATTTCTTGATCTATAATAGCAACATATACTTATTTAGTTACTAAATAAAATTAGGCAATCGAAAATTTACATATTTGGTAAAATGACCATTTTGCCCCTAGACTTTGACAAAATGACCATTTTACCCCTAGGCTCGAAAATTGATTTTTATCGAATTTCTTCGTATCTTAAGCCTAGCTGAACCATTGTTACTCTATAGCAACTCCAAATTCCCACTATTTCACACATTAATCATCTATTTTGCAACTTAAGCAAAATTATCCTTTTAGGTGTTTTCATGCTAACACCTTTTACAAAAGTTGTTTATAAAAAACCCAGGACTCATTTTCTTCCATAAAAACTCAGCAAACATTACAATTTTTTTCATGGCAAAACCTTAAACTCTTAATCATTTTTCAAAATAGTACCCTCATTTGAAAGCTTATGCTTCAAGGGTCTCAAAAATGTAAAAATCATCAAGAAAAACTATCAAAATCACTTACTTATAAGAGGAATAAGTTACTGAAATTTTTGAAGCTCAAAACCCCTAAAACTGGCTAAAAAATCGGTGGGAGAAGGAAAAAAAAAAAAAAAAAAAAGATGATAGCTAGGCTTAGGCATTATTTTATTACACATTATGTCATCCATTTACCTAATGTTGACTTTTCAACATTTTTACCTCCCATGGCCGGCCAATCTCTCATAAAAGGGCCTAATTGCCCTTTAAAGACCCCCAATTTAAGTCTTCTAGCTATTTAGCACTTTTAGCTATCAATTAAAGACTTTTGCATTTTATGCGATTTAGTCCTTTTTCACAATTAGGTTCACAAACGTTAAAATCACCTCACCAAATTTTTTATACACTAATATAAACATGCTATAACTCCAAAACAATAATAAAATAATTTATTCAACTCTGAAATTGTGGTCCCAAGACCACTATTCTGACTAGGCCCAAGATCGAGCTATTACAATACCAAAATGATCAAAATTATACCGAGTCATTGAACGGATAGTGTGAGCTCCGACTTGACTTCCAACCGACCAAAAACTGTGAATAATCTACAAGGAAAACAAACACAACAGACATAAGCAAATCATTTCTTAGCAAGTTCATACTAAAATTAACATCTATTTACCATATATAATATAACTTAAAAATTTCACAATTAATTTCATAACCAAGATCATGAGTTCATTAATTGTCTATACACATCACAAATCTCACAAGGTTAATGACTTCAAATATGCAACATGTAACTTTATCATGTTCATAAAACATATACAAATAAGCATACTTGATATACAACTCAAGCTTCACATATCAAGTTAACATTTCAGATTTTCATTTCAAGTATCCAATTCAAATATTTATTTCATATAACCATTCCGTATAACCATTTCATATATTCATTTTTCACTTGATGAACCATAATGAAATAGCATTGGATACGCAAGAACAATGCTCACACAAGTTGTGATGGTAAATGCTCACATGAGCTATGATTGTAAATGCTCACACGAGCTATGAAATGGGTCTACTCACATAAGTTGTGGGTCGGGATGTTAGGCTACATGATATTGCTCACACGAGTTATGAAGAATCCACAACAAATGCATGATCTTAGCCATTGGTAGGACATCCAAGACTAGCATTCAAAATGGTAATAACCCTAATGACATGTCATTAGTATCCTAGGTATTCATAAGGTTCAAATGTGCCATGATTCATATCCATATCATTTAATTATTTAAGTATTACTTTATCACATGAACTAATTTATAAAGTTTTCCATTTTCAATTACAACCTTCAACTATAATATCACTACAACTTTATCCATTTCATCACTTTACATTTACTAAGCAAATAAATCTAATCATAACATATATAGATAATTATTAATTCACAAGGACAACAACTAATCAATTTAGTTACAAAACGAACTTACCTAAACTAAATCTACAACAAACACAAGGGAGGATGGAAAAAATAATAGGTTAGGCTCAATTGGAGTGTTGGAGCTTCAGGTCATACATGACCTGACAAAAAATAAAAATTGTATCTATAGGTCCTAACGTTCCTCCTTATCTTATTAATTGTAAAAGTTTATTTTCAAAATTTATTGTCAAAACCTCCCTGGCAACAATGCCAACAACTTGACCGCCTATAAACGTGTTATCATTTATAGTTTAATTATAACACCAAAAATATAAGAATGAAAATTGGCGATGTCCGTAAGTGCATGGGTCAAATTGTAATATAGTTGTACAATGAAATATTGAAAGTATTTCGAGTATCGTACCTAAGGGAGGATGAAATAAATAATAAAAATCTTCATACAATAATAAGTCTAAATAGTACTAATTATTTCTTATATTATGATTGACCATGAAATAGATTCGGGAAATAAAAATAAACAAATGAAATAAATCAATAAACCAATCAAGAAGATTAACTTGCTTCAGGGTTTGTAACTAACTAACTTTGGATTAGGGTTTTAGGGTGGATTAGTCATTGATTAACCAATTATTACCTCCCGACCTCTAATTAGTTAATTGATTGGTTGATACTTGCTTATCTCCCGACCTCACTTTCTCAACCAGGATAAATTACGATTTACTTGGTTCGACTTATCTTCTGACCTCGTCTTGCCTATGATAACTTCTTAGGGTTGTCAAGTGTAGTGGTTTAAGCACACGTGATTTGTACCAACTAATCCTCCTCGAGAACCCTCAATCTTCTATTAATCACATCCTCATCCACTTATTAATCTCCCTTAAGGGGTTTAACCACTCATGTTATTTATAGTATCTCTCTCGATTGAATAAATCATGTAAAGAGTACGACTGATTCGGAAAAGAAAAGAAACTTTAATAATCTTGGATTCAATGTTGAATGGGGAACGAAGTAGTAAATCTCTTGGTTAGAATAAAGAAATAAAATGAATGTGAAAGAAAATATAATCTGAATGCTTGAATAATATAAATAAACTCTTAAATCAAAATTGATTTCAAGAGGAAAACAAGAAAGTATTGAAAAGCTAAAAGGAAAACAAACTAAATCTATGTCTAAACTATTAGGATTTTTGAAGACGTCTGGGACAACATGGATACATCAATCCTTAATGCCCTATTTATAGAGGTTTTGGTAGCCCAAATTAGGTCTTCAACACGTCCTAGGTCTTCATATAAGTTTGATTACACGGACAAAAATAACCCCGATCAGCTTGGGCAACACATCGACCTTGTGTCGCACCATACCCCTTGCGTGGCGCAACACGACATGCAACTTTAGCCTAATGTCATTCTTTTGGTATTTTGACGTCTTGGAAAGCTTTTATATCACTCGACCTTTGCTTCCACATCAATTGGACATTTATATCTCCATCCTACACACTCAATTAAACATATTAGCACAACCTAAGGCCCGTGTCGGCCTATTGGGTCACAACACCTACAAAATGTGTTAAAAATCACTTATTTTATTAACTTTATATCCTAAGGTCTAATTACAGAAAACATAATATAAAATCCTAAATTTCTTATAAAACAAGTTTCATAAATGTGAAATTGACCCGAACTGACTACTACATTTGATGGTAGGTAAGTCATCCACTCCGATACTCAAGACAAAGCATCTCCCTAATTGAAATTGATAGACGGCATATTAGTCTATCTTTACTAATACAAGTTATCTTTCAGTATTACGATCCAGCCATGTAATACCACTTAATATGGGTTAAACTTTAGATAATCAGTGAGTCAATATTTGCTTCCATTTTTCTTTTCATGCAAAAATCGTTGAAGACAATATACAGAGAATATTAATGTAATAAATTGATATTTTATTAAACCAATTTGTTCAAAAAATATAAGTATACATAGACAAAAATACTACACTAAGGGCACTAGATCTAACAGATATTGCTTTAATGGGTCGCCTCAAGTAGTTGTTGCCATTAACTACATCATTTTAGCAGAGCAAATGATCTTAACCAATTTTACCTTGAACCTTATTGCTTGATCTTGCAATTTAATATATGTTAATTCTATGTAGTTCCTGATATAGAAGTTATGTGCTTAGAAGGAGTGGCTAAGGGAATGGGTATTCCTTCAAGCACTGTGATAAATAGAAACAAAACATAGGACACAAAAATTGTTTACTCAATTCAATTTCCCTACGTTGTGGAGCCTAGCTAAATGAGAAATATTCACTATCTTCAACATTGCAACAAGTGATCCTAAATATATCACACACTCGTGACAATTTCCTTACATTTGTACCTTGAAAACTAATACTCTCACCTCTAAATTCACCCTTGTGAACTTAGTAAGTAAAATCACTATACAACTAGTTTTACTAAATGCACTCATAAAATAGAATTCCTCACTTGAAGAGATTAAATGTTATATCTCTTTGTACCATATCATATACAAGTCTCTCAATTATATAGAATATTTTGAAACTTGCTAACTTAAAGAAGATCTATCACAATCCCTATAAAATAGCAATAAGATAAGTTGAATACAATAGAATAATAATAAACAAGGACTCTTGACAACTAAGAATACAACATTCCAATGCAATACAATCCAATATCCACAACCCAAGGGCTTAGATAAAAGTGATCCGATCCGGTCTTCCAATTATGTTTCCTTAAATGATATGATCTTCATTGATGAATTAGATGTAATCCACATAATTAACATACCTCATATTCTAATTTAATAAATTGTCAACAACACAAATATAAAAATTGCATAAACTGTTATAATTATTCAAAAAGCGAACACTCGTTCAAAGACTCTTTTATACATTCACTGCATAACTAAATTGATTATACTTAAAATAATGATATAAATATTAAAAAGTAAAGTACTAGCATCGTTTTTTCAGATTTGAACTTTGGATTAAGATCAACAACTTTTATTATATCTATGTTCATTATTTATCATTGATTTTGAAAAAGTTTTAACGGCGAATTAGCAATGATTACATGCCCTTTTTCACCTTCCGATTGTGGTTGACAACCTGTAATCAAAGGACGGCCATGCCATGATATCACGTTCAAAGTTGTGGGTCATATTCTGTCCCATGGCTCCATCTTCATGGGTATGTGAAATTGATTTTATGTCATCTGGTTTTACAAAATCTTTAGTATGATTCATTGCCTGATTGTCAATTTTCGGAATTCAAAGTTTTATTTAAGTAATGTTGGATTGAATCGAGCAAAAATTTTTTAAGTTTATTAAATTAATGAGTCTTATTTTATTATTTTAATTCGATTTAAATTTTTATCGAATCGAGTGAAATAAAATTAAAGTCAAATCAAGTCGAATCGAGTAAAATTATTCGAGTTAAATTAAAAAATTAAACATGTCAAATTAAAATATTGTTACAATATAACTAATTACATATTAAAGCACATAAATTTGAAACAATATATATTTGAAAACTTTTTAAAGCAAAATAATAATAATAAATACTTTTAAATTACAAATTAACTTATGTAGGTTCCCAAAATTATTATTCTAGAAAATTTTTATTTTTTTAACCTTTTTTATATTTTTTTAGATTTTTTTTTGAAATTTTTATAATTTTTTAAAAAAATATAAAATTTTATAAATATTTTGAATTTTAAAAATTATTTTGAAATTCTGAAAATTATTTTGATTTTTTTTGAAATGTTTGTTGATAGATATCAATTTATTCGTTTTTAAACTCAACAAGACCAAAAGACCAAAAGAGTATTTACACTAATCTGTTATTCGAATTGATTAGTTATTCGACTTGTACAATTCAACTCGGTTTGATCTCAAAATTTGAATTACTTATTCGATTTAACTCGAATAATTCAAATAACTCAATTTGATTAACTTAAAATTTAAATTTTTATTTTATTTTTTCAAATCGAATCAAATTTTACTCACTCTTTGTTAGCTTCTTAGCTAAAAAAGGAATGTTCTTACGGTTCAATATTCGTATCACCATGTTATGTAGCCACTTCAGACAAGAACAACGAGGGAGGCCGTTGAGAGAAGCTGTTAATGGGTGGGATATATTTAAACCCCGTGAATGCAGAGTGGGAACTGAAGCTCTAATTCATTTATTTTCAAAAGAATTTCGACTTGAAAGTGATCCCATAACAGACATAATGACAAAACCATGCCAAATTGTAAAAATATTAAGACACGAACCAATCATCTGGATTAAGTTAAAGAGTTCTGCTTCACAACTATATAATACAAAAATACAATCTAAATTCATGGAGTGGGAACTGAGAACTGCAAAACTTAACATGTTCAGCAAACGGCAGTCGTGTCGTGCTGGTTCGGACCCGGAGACCATTGTAGATCTAAGTTCATAACATAACAGTAAATTACAGCCCTAGCACAGCACAGCAGTGCCTAATCACACACGAGGAAATAAAAAGGGGGGTCATTGCCCTTGGTGGGCACCAGCAAGCTTATTCAAGAAATCAGATGCTAGATTATACCTGTACCTATAATCAACATGTTGAGCCGAATCTCTTTCTGAATCCCACAACCCCTGAAAGGTTCTTCTGTTAGAACCATACTTGTCAAACTCTAGTCTCTGCCTTGGGGCACTCTGAGACCGGTACTTAGCCCGGAATGATTCCGTATTAGCCATGTAATTTGGGTGAACAGAAAATCCACTTAAATAGCCCCATGAGCATTCACTCCTTGCGAAAGGACTTCTTCTAGCACTACTTCCAGGTCTTGATGATGATGCAGAAAGCACTTGTGGGCTGTTGTCAATATCAGCAGTCCTTAAAATTGCTTCATCTTTCCTTACAGGATGTTTCAGAGAGCTTAATGGTAAAACTTCTGCTGAAAAGTTATCTGGTATCTGATTCGAACCTTTTCCTGATTGTTTTCTAGGGGAGTCATATGCCATGTAGCTCTGGTTATAATCTAAAGCTAAGCCATGCTGAGATGTCCTAAAGTTCCGGTTACATGGTGGGCAGTTCAAGTTTGGTTTCCAAGTATCTACTTCAAGGATTTTATCACTCTTCTCATCATCAGCATGCCTATGTATAAGCGGAGAATCTCTATGGTTATTCCTTAAGCTTTCTTCCATCCAATTGTCCAACCAATTCAAACCCATCCGTGCTTTCTCTAGATTGATGGTGTCCATTAGGTTTGAATTTGAACCACATCTCTGCATGAGAAAGAAGGAAAATTCGAGACTGATATGAATATCCAATTTTATAGCCAGTGCACTAAAACTCATTATGGAGTAAGGTCCAGTGCTCAACTGATCAGGGAACCATACCCATGACTTTCAACTCATGTCTGAATCTAGTTTACCCTAACAACCCTAGCATCAAAAAGTTGAAGAATTTTGGAATCTGCAGTGCCAAACTGCTAATTAAGTAATACCTTTAGGATTGAGGGACCCATCATATTTAGTACTAAAAACATGAAGCTGGCATTCATCTTTTAAAGAATGTGCATGGACCTGCAAGTATATGTAGGAAAAAGTACGAAACGAACATAATGAACATACAGCAAAGTTATTCCCAGTAAGTTCACATACTATTCCTCCCTACTGTACATTATACTACACTGAAATGGTAACTCCCTTTCTATTCAAATTACAGACTCAGCTCGGTAAATTTTGTCTATACCAGAACGACAGTCATCCATTTGACCACAACTAATCAAATTTTGTAGACTAATAGCAATTGAACTCCACTCAGATTTTCAAGTTAGATAAGCATGAGGCTTGGGTTGATCCTTATGCTTGAAACTCATGCCTTTGGTCAATGACATGTCATGTGCCTTCTCAAATTTTCTTCATGAAGAAGCAGTTTGGAAGCCAAAAATAAAAATAAAAAGCTTATGTGGCTTTAATCGTGTCTTTTAAATAGTGCCTTTAGTCAATACAATAAAGTTCAAAATAAAGTCCTCCGTAAAGATACCATAACTTTAAGTTTTGGTAAAGCAAGCGGTCCCTCAATATTTTAATCCATTAGTGCTTTAGGAATCATGTGAGCTTAAAGAAAGCAGACGAAATGCCATGTTTTTAGCCTAAACCTCCTTCAAAATCATGTTTATATGCGAGTAGAGAAATTAAAATTGTGACTGAACATCAGCAAGAGTAGAGGTCTGCTTACAGCATGCCGTGAATGGGATATCTTGCAGGTTGAATAGAAAGATTTTGTCATGTAAGAACGACTAGCACGGGCTCGAGCTTGAAGTCTGACCAATGTTTGCATGCGTCTGAGCATGTCTGCTGTTTGCTTCCTCACAATGTGACCTCTCACCAGTGCTTGAAGCTTCACCAATGCTTTCAATGCCCTCAGTGCCCTCCGTGCCTAGACCAAGTGCCCGCAAAAGTAAAAGATCCAGCATCATTTCCATAAGAGACTATCCAAAACCATTCAATACCAACCAATTGACTGAATGATAACCCTTGTAAGATCTTTGCATAAGAAAAACAAAAGAATGAAAAACAACAGACTGACATTTCTTTAGTCCTGCCAGAAGCTAAAGCATGTAATGATGCATTAGCCCAGAGATTCTAAAAGATTATTCACACCAGATCGACATCAATCCGGAAAAGAAACAGACAAATTGATAAAATCATTATCTATAGTGAAGTAACAGAAAAGAGAACAGCCTCTCCCACCTAGAGATCATACTAAATATTTCTTTTTAGTATTAACCAAGACTTTACAGCTTTCAAAAAGAGTTTAACCCTATTGTTTAATGAATAGCCATCTCAACAAAGTAACTTTGTCAATTAATTATTGCAAGCTGTGTTCATCTCATATCTTCTCCTCTAAGAACACTCCAGTTATATGGAAAACGTGAAGGAGGCCAAATGCAATGAATAGTCATGTATGTAACACCGGGAATGCACAAGGCATGGAAAAGAAACTTTAGCTGTTCTCTTTTCTTCATGATTTTTCATTTTTTTTCCCTAAAGCATGCATTTGTGATATATATGTGAAAATAAGGGTATGACGGCATGATCCTACTTATTAAAATGATCATATACGTCTCGCATAACTTTAATGTATGAGTTCAAACCTCAATAAACATTGAACCGGTGACAAATTTAAAATACAAGAATAGAATCTAAAAGAAATTCCAAAACTAACTAGCTTTCAAAGGAAAATTAATAATGAGTGATAAAGTTAATGTTATAACATATAAAAAGTAGCCATCTGAGTTGGAAGCATTATTTCAGTTTTGGTGGAATATGAAGATAAACATTATCCAGCCTGCATGTTAATAGTGAGAGATGTCTCAGAAAGCGAGCAACCAACCTTGGACGAAAATTTCTATAGAACAACCATTTGGGCGGAAATATTTTTGTCTGAATTCTTCTAAATCTTTTAACTGCTAGTCTTTAAAAACCAGTAGGAGACATGAGGGGAAAGACAAGATGAATTTAGTCAAACAAGTCTGTTGAGTATTTCAAATGGGTTAAACTCTGTATTTATATGATATGATTACTATTCATGGATGTGATATCATAGATAGATGCATGTCGATACGTACTCTACTCTAGGACTGACACATGTTTTCCAGATATGGGTTCACTTACATAGTGTGCGAGCCTACATCGTGCAGTCTCATAGAAAGTTACGAGCACCTTACATGCAAACTCAAAATGCGAACCGCGTATTCAGTCAGGACCCAATCGGGTAATCGGGTTGGTAATGGTGAATATAATTACAAAGTCGTACTATGTTTCACATGCTACAATTCGTTCTGGCCAAATCCACCTCCTTTTTATTTCCCATCACTACACTTTTCTTTTTTAAAGAATAGAAAGAAAAACCTCGTCTTCAATCTATCTTATTCTGTAAAGCTTCATTGAAGCAGTGTTTCATTCAGGTTTCTTTCAGCTTCTTTCCTAGGCCAGCTATACCCAAGCGCACTAGGAAGCACATGACGTCACACATAGTCAATATGAAGTAGAACACACGTGTGGAAGACTTCCACGTACGCCATTACAATTTTGAAGGAATAAATGGACTTTTTTTTTCTTTTAAATAATAAAAATAAAAAGAGAGAGAGAGAGAGAGAGAGAGAAATGACGAATAAGACAGTGAAGATGGTTAGAATGGTTTTAGAGGATAACAGGATATCGCTTCTCGTCCCTTGTGAGTTGCTACTTGTGAAAGAAAAGCCTGATGGCGAAATGACCACCTTTCATTGTCGGCGTTTGTTACTCGCCCTTTTCATAACAGCTTTTTTTTGTTCTCGTTTCCTTCTTCTTCTTATGGGACCCTCCATTTCCAGTTGAAGCCTTTGTCAAGATGGGTGTCCTAAATACACTCTCAAAGCAACCTTCTAAGCATCTTTAAGCTCTAAAAATATTTTTTTTAAAAAGGGGGCTTTTCAAGGTGTTTTTGAAATTTATAAAGGTG
Source organism: Gossypium anomalum (assembly GCA_025698475.1). Classification (NCBI taxonomy): domain Eukaryota; kingdom Viridiplantae; phylum Streptophyta; class Magnoliopsida; order Malvales; family Malvaceae; genus Gossypium; species Gossypium anomalum. The sequence goes on from CM046963.1 coordinate 53,033,523, forward strand.
CAAGAGGGCTCAAAAGAATACCAACCACAGCTCTGTTTCCAGTTGAAAAAACTCAGGAAAATAACTAACAAGAATTCTTAGCCGTCATCGGCAATAAATGAACCTAAAGCCCCAATTTAGACAACGTAATAACAAAGTTCAAGCAAGAATAAAATAAAATTTAGAACAGAAGAAAATACTTACCAGATAACCTCGAAAAGCGGACTGTATCTTAACAGCCGCCAGTTCTTGTGGGAGGCGTCGGTTGCTCCCATCGGCGCTGCCAACACCACCACTTGTCAGCCTAACAACCTCAGCCGCCGCATGCGCTGCAGCCAGAGCAGCCTCAGCTACAGCAGCAGTGGCGGCTGCTACTGCTATGGCGCGCTTGTTGGCATCCAATGTGCCATTGCATGGACCAGAAAGGGCATCAAGATGAGAAGTCGAAGACGTGGGATGGGAAGATCTGGTAAAGCTCCAACGCCTCCTGTCTTTTTCGGGGCGGGGTTGGGCAGGCTTCTTGGCGCCAAAGAGTCGCCGGAAAAGGCCCATGATTCATTGCCTGTGAACTAGACGAGCACTTGAAGGCACGGTTAATTGTAGGACAAGCATATTTTTCTTTTGTGGGTGAAAAACAACGAGAGGAACAGAAAGGAGTTAAAAAGGGAAGAGCCGGAGAAACTTGGGATTTTGTACCTAATGAAACGAACCACAACTCACAACACCCAAACGATACGCGTCTCTAAGACATCATGTATTACACGCGCATGAGTTTGCTCAACATTAGGGGAGAAATAGGAAAAAATCGAAAAAATCTTCAAATTTTGAGTTATCTTAATTGAGTTATATAAATTAAGCTGATTTTTTTAAATTTCGAATCTAAGTAAAATTGAATTTTTGAATTCGATTAACTCAAATAATTTAAATAAATTAAATATAATAGTATATTATTTTAAATTTTAAATTTATATTATTTAGTGTAAATAATAATTATTTTACATTTTTCTCCCTAAATCCTTTTACTTTCCCTTGTCTACCGCACTATTTTCATCCTTCCTCAGTTCTTCTTCATCAGTTTATGAGATTAGGCAAATCCCTCACCTGTTTCCGATCTCCCGTCCCTCACCGCAGCTATTGCTATTGAGTGTTGTTGATACCATTGTTGTAAAATTTGTTGTTGTGGCAAAGGTTGTTGATGTTGTTATTGTAAAACAAACTGCCATTGGATCTCCGAAACTAATGTTCCTTCTAGCCACTCCGTTCTCCTCAGTCTTCACTTTTCACCCCAACTTTTTTGCATCTCCTTAACCTCATACCCGACAATCCAGGTTTGGTTATGAAACACTTTTGCTTTTATTTTAGGTTTGTTGGATTACTATAGGTTCGGCTTATTACCTCTTTCACTCACGAACTAACAAATTGCAAATTTGCTCAGCCCAAAGACGAAGAGTAGCAGTTGACTTCTTTGTTCATTGCATTAATTTTTTTTTTCTTATATTTTATTATGGAAATCAAGACTTCAAGTTTAGTAATTTTTTTATTTTTTTTTTTGGCTAGTAGTAATTTTTTAATTTACTAGTTTTGTATATTGTTTTTGCTAGTCAATTTATGTAAATCCGAGGACAATCGTTGAATCGAGGAAATCCTAGTCTTATAGATGTTTTCTTCAACTTTCAGAATGAAAGGTAACCCCATAATTTTTTTTTACTATTATAGTTTGTTGATAAGCATCAATGTTCTACTTTTTGCTTATTATTTAAGTTGGAATAACAACTTTGGATTTGGATCCTGTTTTGAATAAATTCTGGAATTGTGCTTAAAATAATTAATTAAAGACTTTTAAGATGTTCCATCCTAATTGATTTCGAAATAACAAGAATTTTTTTAATTTAACTCAAACAAATATATTCGATCCGATTCGAATTTCATCTCACTTGACTTGATTCAAAAAATTTTCAAATAGAGTTAGGATGATAAAATAGGATTCGTTAACTCAATTAACTTAAAATTATTTCATTTGATTTGATTCAATCGAACGCTCACCCCTACTCAACATTATGGTAAAACATGCATATTTTCGATAAGCTTAGATGTGTGCATTTATTTTACAAAAGCTTTCGAAATCTTTTTATAATTTCCTTTTAAAAGGTAAATTGCATAAATAATCATTATAAAATTACCTTTCAATGATTTTTTCAATTACGAAATCATCCTCAATGTTATTGGATTGTTATAAAATAATCATTCATTCCTTAATTATTGTGAAGGGAGTAATGACAAATTAGTATAATTACTTAAATTTGCCATATATTTTTCATGTATTTTGTTTCATAATTAATTTATATTTATTATATTTTATTAACAAATAAATTGGTTCTTACTCTTACAAACCCTAACTTCACTCATTTTTATGGTCACTTATTTGTTTTTTTCCCGACATTGAAGCCGTGAAAAAAGAAGAAGAAGAAAAAGAAGAAAAGAAAGTAATTAAGCTATCCATTATGATTCTAGAATGCTATTGTGGAAACCCAACTGCTTTTAAGAACTTCTTAGTCTAATAAAAATCTATGTATATTCTATTTTTGCAAAAACTATGGTTATGGGTATCACAAGCTCTATCTTCTCTAAGATGGTATAATCGACCTTTGGCGGCTCATATTATTTCATTGGGATATTAAGAAAAGCGAAAACAATAGAGAGGGAAAAAAAGAAAGAAAGAAAGAATAATGTGTGTAATGCCCTGGATTTTTTGGGAATCAAATGTCGAAACCATCTTTTATTTTGGAAAAATGGGGATCGATTTTAAAATAAAATATTTTATTTAAGTGTGATCGGATCACCTTATAAAATATTTTGTTTTATTAAAACCTTGATTTTGGTTTACAAAATTTGGGACAACGGGTTCGGGAGTCTGTTACGTACGAGGAAGGATTAGCGCCCTCGTAACGCCCAAAATTGGTACATAATTTAATTAATTAATGTCCTAATGTCGAAAATTTGAAAAGATTTTAAAATATAATCCCTTTAGAAATTTGGATAACTCGAAGTGGATATCAAGATTTCCTTGTTCCAAAGAAATAAAATATCATATCCAGCATGTTAGGATACAACATTTCCTATACTCAATGCCAAGATCATCTCATGATTTTCAAAATTCATGCATTGAGATTTTAAAAGGATATTCGGTTATTTGGTCAAACGGTAAATCGAAACCCAGCACGTTAGGGCACGATTTCTCGAACTTCCAAACACTAAATATTGCCTTGTTTTTTAATTGAATAAATCACAGACGAAATTTTAAAAAGGGTGGTCATTTGGTCAAACGAAAAATCGAAACTCAACATGTTAGGGCACGATTTCTCGAACTTCCAAACACGAAATATTGCCTTGTTTTTTAATTAAAGAAGTCACAGACGGAATTTTAAAAAGGGTATTTGGTCATTTGGTCAAACGGAAAATCGAAACCCAGCACGTTAGGGCACGGTTTCTCGAATTTCTAAACACAAAATATTGCCTTATTTTGAGAACTTTTTAAATAGGAGCGATTATAAAAACGAACTTGAAATATATTTATTTGGTTTGTTTGAAGTAAAGAAAATGAAATGAATGATTCCAGACAAATAAGTTGGCAATTTCAATCATAATACAATACATGGAAATGAAAAACAAAATATAAATATGGAAGACATACATGAATAACATATTATACAAATTATGTAAATCAAAACACACCCAGTGATAATAATCTTACAACATACACGATTTAACATTTCTAAATAAAAAATTTATTTAAACAATGAAACAAAAAAAAAAAAAAACTTTTAGAAGGTGATGAACGGTGTTAAAACAAATAATGAAAAGGAAGATAAATTTGGAATTGACAACATAAAAAACAATTTAAAAGTAAGTTGTATGTATATAGACAAATGACACATGCAAAAATTTGAAATAAATTATAAAATAAGTAAATAATACATAAAATATAACGCTCAACATATAAATGAATTCCAAAATGATTATTGTAAGAAGAGATTTAAAATAAGTGCTATACAAAACGAACTTAAAACTAAAATAAATAAGAATATAATATAAATTATGTATATAAAAAATAATAATGTATGCCCATATAAATTTTTTAAAACAAATAATGTACACATTAGAAAGTTTTAATATAAATGAATTATATAAATACAGTCATAAAAAAATATACAAAAGAATATATATGAATAGCAATCTATATAACATGAAATCAATGATCATACAAAATAATTTGAAACGAGATTTATTCATCAACAATTAATAATATACATAGAGTGAAAAACTTAATATAAATAATATATATAAAAGAATAATAATATAAGAAAGTGCTTGAAATAATTAAAATATATAATTTAAAATTGGGTCCTTAAAAGAAACAAATAATATACATAAAATAGATTTTAAAAGAAAAAATATAAACATATTTGAAAGGGAATTTAAATTTAGTGTAAATTATGTGCGTGTATATATATATATATATTAACAATGTATAAAAATAAACATCATATAAATCTTTAAAACATAGAATTATATAAAAGAGAATTTTTAAAATAGATAAATTACAACATAAAACAATTTGAAAAATATATACACTTGAAAATATAAAAATAATGAACTAAACTAATGCGAAAATCAATGAAATAGCATATTAAAATAAAAAATGAGTGACAAATGGATTAAAAAAAAAAGTAAAAGTCAAACCTAAAAAAAACTCAATCAATTGAAACAAAAACAAAATCCAGAGGATAATTTTTAAACAAATCGAATTATTAGAACAAAGTCAAGGACTTGAATTAAACGCGCACAAACAAACAGGGACTAAAAATGCAAATGTCCCAAGTCCCAAAACGCAACACTTAGGCGCAGACTAAGTTGAAATGACATGCAAATTCCAGGGAAAAATTTAAAAAGCAAAGAAAATATAAATAGGGCTTCATTAAAAGTCGGCGCAAAAGGGGAGGGACTAACCGAGCAAATTACACATTTAAAGTGAAAAGGTGCGAATCCGGCCTATGGATCGGGTCAACGCGCGGATGCCCCCCATGGTGCTGCTTCAATTTTTTCCTTAATCTTTCATTATTTTTTTTTTGAAAACATAACAAAACCTTTTGTTTTTTTTTTAAAAAAAACCCTAAGTTCTTAACTTTCTCTGCTAGAGTTTCGCCCAAAACTCATGCTGCCGCCGGACCATCACCATTTCTAGTGGCTGACAGCGCGCAACAGATGGCAAAATCTGACCACGGAGGACCATGATCACGAAGGCTTGGTAAACGTGTTCCCTTTCCTTCCTCTCTTTATTTTTATACATCAACAAAAATAGAAGAATATATAAAAAAGATCTAGATAAAAATAATTTTAAATCTGCTTTAGAAAATAAGAGGGATAGATCTTCGAAAAACGAAAGGGGTTTTAACACCCTTTTATTTTTGCTATCACCAAGCAAGATTACACTCAAAATCAAACGAAAGCAAGATAAATTGAAAAAATAAACACAACCTTCTGCTAATTTGATTTGATTTCTTTGGTATTCCCATATGCATGCGTCCCCTCTTTTGTGTACAATCGGCCTTATATAGCCACAACAAAAAATAGAAATTACAAAATTTTCCCCTCTATTTTACTGCTATTTTCCTTGCTGTTATTTATTGTATTGTTGTTATTTGGCTTCTTCTCGCAAGTTCGATTGTATGGAGGAGAAGCTGCGGCGCAAGGCTGTTGGAGACTCCAAATATGTTAGGCCAATCGGGCCCATTTTATTTTGGGCCACAATTTTTATTGTTTTTGGGTCTTAAGGTTTAATGGTTAGGGTTGGATTTAATTTATGTTTAGTGCAATTGGGTTTTAGGTTTGGGCCTATTATTTGTAAATGAACTTAGGACAATTTTAATTAATTTATTATTTTTTTTTTATTTTTGGTTTTGGTTTTGGTGTAGGCCCGGGCGAGATGGGCCTATTACAGTTGCCTATCTTTGCTCATTGTCATGTAACAGGAATGAAGCAAAGACTTTAAAAGGACCAATTTTACCCGGTCTTGCTGAATCTTGACTTCTTGGCCCTTCTTTTCTTCGAGTAGCCCCATTCTATCCCACTGCTCCACTGCAACTTCAAGGAGATAAGGCTTGGTGGCTTCAATCTGCTCCTTTACTACCTTGGGAAGATAAGATTCACCATCTTCGATCTGTTCCACTACTGCTTAGGGAAATAAGATCTAGTCTGCTCCCTTGCTACCTCAGGAAGATAAGACTACAATCTTCAACCTGCTACCTCAGAGAAATAAGGCTGGTGGCTAAAATTTGCTCCCCTGTTACCTCGGGAAGATAAGATTCGCCATTTTCGATCTGTTCCACTGCTATCTCAGGGAGATAAGATCTACAATCTTCAGTCTTCTTCTTTTCCACCTCAGGAAGATAAGACTACAATTTTCAACCTGCTCTCTTGCTACCTCAGAGAGATAAGGCTAGTGGCTAAAATCTGCTCCCCTACTACCTCGAAAAGATAAGATTCGCCATCTTCTATCTGCTCCACTACTGTTTAGGGAGATAAGATATACAATCCTCAGTCTGCTTCCTTGCTACCTCAGGAAGATAAGACTACAATCTTCAACCTGCTCTCTTGCTACCTTAGAGAGATAACGCTGGTGGCTAAAATCTGCTACCCTGCTACCCCGGGAAGATAAGATTCACCATCTTTGATCTGCTCCACTGCTATCTAAAGGGGATAACATCTACAATCTTCAGTCTGCTTCCTTGTTACCTCAGGAAGATAAGACTACAATCTTCAACTTGCTCTCTTCCTACCTCAGAGAGATAAGGCTGGTGGCTAAAATCTACTTCCCTGCTACCTTGGGAAGATAAGATTCGCCATCTTTAATCTGCTTCACTACTATTTAGGGAGATAAGATTTACAATCCTCAGTTTTCTCCCTTGCTACCTCAAGAAGATAAGACTACAATCTTCAACCTGCTCTCTTGCTACTTTAGAGAGATAAGGCTGGTGGCTAAAATCTGCTCCCCTGCTACCCCGAGAAGATAAGATTCGCCATCTTTGATCTGATCCACTGCTATATCAGGGAGATAAGATCTACAATCTTCAGTCTACTTCCTTGCTACCTCAGGAAGATAAGACTACAATCTTCAACCTGATCTCTTACTACCTCAGAGAGATAAGGCTGGTGGCTAAAATCTGCTCCCCTGCTACCTCGGGAAGATAAGATTCACCATCTTCAATCTACTCCACTACTGTTTAGGGAAACAAGGCTAACGACTTGAATCCGCTCCCTTGCTACCTCAGGGAGATAAGATTCATCGTCTTTGATCTACTCCATTGCTACCTCATGGAGATAAGATTTGTGAATTCTTGTGAATTCACCGATGTTGCTACACCATCCTCTAGGACATGACTTGTAGAATCAGTTTCATGTGTCTATGCTTATGCCAAATAATTAGGATGCTATGATCGAAATGAATCAAATGCTCCCAACTAGATGTGTTATGAATGATATATGAATGCAGAAATGAGAATGATCCTTTTTTAAAATGCTTAAGGTATCATCGCTCATTGCGCATTAGGGCATTATCACTGACGTATTACGCTGCCATCTTGTTCAGCTAGTATTCTTGACAGAAATCTAAAGAAACGATCAGATTCTGCTTAGCAAGCTTGTCCCGCTGTAATTTCAGAGTTCCTTCCATTGTACCTTTTGGGACATAAAGTTTGTACCCCCACTGCAACTTCAGGGGAATAACATTTGGTTTCTTTCATCCATCCTACTGTAACTCAGAGGTATAAGATTTGTATCATCTTCAATCAATTTGATCTGTTACACCATTCCCTGGGTGTAATGACTAGATGTATATGTCTGATATTTACATGAACGCAGAGTATCATTTTTCTTTTCCCGAGAATGATCCCCTTTTACACTTGGGTTGACATTGCTCATTATTTGTCGAAGTTGTATCACTGACGAAATGTCTTGTCTTTTTGTTCAACCAATAAAAAGTCCAAAGAGATAATCATCTTTCTCCCATATTTCCAACCTTTAGGCTTGGTGTGTTCTAAACAATAGTCTTGTTTCAGGTTCTTGTATTATTTAGAAGCTTCCAAAGTAATATGCGAAACTCCTTTTATGAAAGTATTTTTAGTCCACTAATCGTTATTTCAATCCAAAATGCTTGAAAAAAAATCATAATAATGGACCGAAAGGAAATTAATTAGGAGCATAGCTCAAAGCAAGTAAGTTAATCAAGGATAGCAAATGCAATTAAGAAGGAAATTTATTGGGATGTATCTTAAAAGAATAAGGTAATCAAAGATAGAAAATTCAAAATGGGTAAAATAGAAAACTAGGTGCCCCAGATACCGCAGCTTGAGCTTCTCTGTACCAACTTCTTGAGGACCATTTTGAGCTTAATCTGTGTTTAGGGGATCCGGAGTACTTTGTCGATGCCCCAAGACGCAACATACTTCTTCATTGTTAATTTAGGCATAGCAAGACTACTGTATGCCCCACTTTGATCAAAATTTGAGCTGCCCTTTTTCGGTTTTCAACTCAAATCCCCTTTGGTCTCAAGGTGCCCTTTGCGGGTTTTCACCTTGGCCTCTCTTTTTTCTTTTTCTCTTTTTTTATTATTTTTTTATTTTTTATTTTTGATGATTTTTTTTTGTCTCAAGGCCCCCTTTACGGGTTTTCACCTTGGCCTCTCCCCTTTTGGGTAGAATACTCCTTGACTGGATTTGAATTCACTGGATTGGGCCAATCTTTACCATTCCATCTTGGTCAATATCAATGCCCCTCCAAATCAGGCCTTCTTTTCTACATAAGGTCCTTTCCAGTTTGACATCCACTTTCCTCTGAAGTCCTTTTGTATAGGAAAGATCTTCTTCAATATCAAGTTCCCCTCATGGAATTTTCTAGAATGAACCTCTTTATCATCATTCATTTCTGGTACATTGGACCATGACAGATAACTTTCAACTTCCTCTCTTCAAATTTAACTGATCATATCGAGATTGGATCCGTTCTGCCTTATCCAACTTCAGTTCTGACAAAACTCGGAGAAAAGGAATAATAGACAAAACGCTTCCATTCCACGAACTAATGAGAAAGGCGTTGCCCCGATGAAGGTCTTAGCTGACGTTTGATAAGTATAGAGGGTAAATGGTAACTTCTGTATGCCAATCTTTACAAGTTTCGGTCACCTTCCTTAAATTTTTTTGTTTTTGTTTTTGTCTTTCTCTTTTTTTTTTCTTTTTGGCTGCCTTTGCTGTACTAGGATATGGCGTCTGATCTTTGAACAGACTGCAAGCTTTTAACATTGTGCAGTTGTATTAGACATGATCCTTTCTGACATTCCTTGTCAGCACCTGATTTTTTTTTTTGGAGTTTGATGACTATCGACTTTGTAACATTAGCATATGAAGTGACTTTCACCCTCTTCGTGAAGTAATCGACGACTGCCAAGATGAATCAATGTATATTAGACGAGAATGACTTGATAACATCCATGACCCACATAGAGAAAGTCTATAAAGAAATGAATGAGGCACATGAATCTTATCTCCCTAAATACAGCCTAACTGATACAATCCCCTTACATGGTAGATCAATAGTACCTGAACCTCATGATTAGCGTGGCTACCGTGAAACAATTAACATGTGTCCTTCTGACACCCGTATAGACATTTTTAGCGTCCAAAGGTCTTAGTATCCCAAGTATATCTTGACATGATTATGCAAAACCATCTTTAAATTCTTGGAATAACTCAATGACGATTCGCTTTGTCTTTGTGGACTCAGGCTCCGATCTTTGCCTTTTGCTCACAATGTCCACTGACCCTTTGTAGAGTTGGATCTATTTTTCATCTTGTTCTACCATCCTTAACAAATTAGGAGATAAGTTATAATATCTGTCATCTTTAAAGTCCTGAGATCCCCCTAAACACATATCTCACCCAAAAGGAGACTCTGAGTCAGTGACAGTGTCGCTCATGTCATTGATATCTGGGGACCTGCTATAGGTACGAAGGTAGATTCCAAAGAATAAATGATTCTAAGGATGATTATTTGTATGGTTAGATCATGAATGAAGAATAAAAACATATTTAAAAGACAATCCAAAGAACAAAAGAATATATAAAGAATGAAAGAATATTTGCTCAAAAAGATGCATTTTATTGAAATAAACATTTTGAACACAAGCCTATTTCACAAAAGGATTCTTATTACTTCTAGGCTTAAAGCAACAAGCGTGTTTTGAATATTACTCTAGATTAGCTCTAAAAAATATAGGGATTTCTTCCACAGTCCCATTATTCAAAACACTCCCAAGTATGCAAGGGTTTGGATATGTCATTTAGATTCCCCAATATTCCTTCCAGGCTTTTGACTTGTTCAAGGCATCGCAACTCTTTTGCCCCTATTTTCAAATATCGCATTTACTGCATTGTCAGAGCGATTAGGTTTTGAGGAATCGTCGAACTTCACAATTCCCATTTCAATGAACCTTTCAACCAACTTTTTAAATGTAGTGCAGTTTTCAATTGAGTGTCTGTTATTTCCGTGTGGTACTCGCATTGAGCATTCTCATTATACCATTTTGGGAACGGAGGTTGTACAAGTTCTGAGTAGAATAAAGACACCACATGCACATAAAAAAGATTCTGATACAACTCCTTATATGACATTGGAATGGGTATAAACTGGAGCCTTTTTGTATTTGGCCTCGAGTTGGATTCCTGCCTTGAAGAGCCTTGATAGCTAGTGGTTATAGCCCTCGACTAGCCTACGTTGACTGATGTTCACTTCATTTTCCTTGTTTTTAGGGGTTGACCTTTTAGCGCTTTCCCTTACATCTATTTTGTTGCTCCTCACCACGTTCTCGATCATTTCACCAATCATTACTATGTCTGAGAAACTTTTGGTGGCGCTCCCCAACATGTGAGTAATGAACGGAGCCTTTAATGTATTAATGAATAACATGGTCGTCTCTTTCTCTAGAAGAGGTGGCTGGACTTGTATAGCAACCTCTCTCCATCTTTGAGCGTATTATCGGAAGCTCTCATTCGATTTCTTTTCCATGTTCTGCAAGGTGATCCTATCAGTATTCATATCCGTCATGTGACTATACTACTTCATGAAAATTTGTGCTAGATCTTTCCATGAATTGATTTGGGTACGGCTCAATTGATTGTACCATTTGGATGCTGCCCCAACCAGACTTTCTTGGAAATAGTGAATCAATAATTGGTCATTATTGACATAGCCTGCTATTCATCTGCAGAACATGGTGATGTGAGCTTCAGGACAGCTATTCCCGTTATACTTCTCAAACACTAGAGTTTTGAACTTGGGGGGAAGCACTAAGTCTGAAACTAAGCTCAAATCCTTAGCATCAATTCCACAGTGATAGTTAACACTTTCCATTGCTTTGAACTTTTCCTCTAACCACTTGTATCAGTATTCCAATTGTTTCGAGAACTCCGCCCTTGTCTTTTTTGTTTCTTCATCGAGATCAGGGACAACAAGATTAATTAAGTTATTCCCCAGATTAGAGCCTAGGCCGACTTGGTAATTCATAGGAGCCAAATCACCGGCCTAAAATTGTTAGAGCCTAATTGTAACAGATGGCCTTCGTGTATACACCTCGGGTTGTGTCTGAACATTTGTCTGGGTAAAACCTGGGGGGTAGAGAGGATCTTCATTATCATTCCCAGTATTGACCATAGGGTTTTTTCCTTTTTCTTACCCCCGAGTCAATAACTGTGTCAATTGGTTCATCATGTTATTTTGGGATTCTAATATCTGGTCCCTCATATCCTACTGGATTTTAGCTAATTTCTCTTGCATTTTTGCTTGCATTTTTGCTTGCATCTGTTCTTGTATCTCCTTCTGTATTTGTTCTAACCTTTCTAGTCTTTTATCCATCGCTTTAGTTTTTCTTCATGTACCGTAAGGATGCGTACTTGGTAGGTTTTTATCAGTTTCCAGATTAACTAAAATAGTTTTTTTAACTAATTAGGGCCCTTTTGTGACATTCAATGCATATGATGAAATGCAATGCAAATGCATGAAATAAATGTAAAAGAAAGGCGTTGATTCTAAATTCAATTCTATTAGAACAACTTTTCTAAAAAACAAATTCCTTTATATAAAACGGATTACATATGTGGCCTTGCCCTCATATTCCAAGCGAAGACACCGATCCCTTTTCTTCGTAAAAGTCAAATCTCGCAAACTTCCAATAGATGCCTCCACTAGCTCTTTTTTGCTTAATCTGGGCCGCGACTTATTACTCACTTATCCTCGTGATGCTTGTTAGCTTCTTTAAGAAAGTTAGGACATGACGGCTCTTGAATAATCTTTATCGGCTTGAATCCTCGAGCAATAAAAAAAGTCTTGTTTTCCTCCGCGAACTATTAGCTTTCTTTACTTGGACCATATTTGGACAATCGTATTATAATCCATTTTATCAAGAAATCCGTTTTCCCATGACAAGCTGTTCTATCTAGCAATCAAATATGAATCACCACCTCCTTCCTATGATGGTAAAATGCAATGCAGTCATAGACAAAACAAAACACGTTAGCACAGGAGAAAGAAAAACAATATAAAACACCTATTTGGGTGACCTAGGCATGGCTCTACCTAGGGTAGACTCCTGGTCTCTTTATATGTGGTTCGGTTCTGAGGAAGAGGTACCTGAACTAGCAGATTCCTCAATCCTCACCCATTATAGGCTCATATGGATCGAGTTCAGTTCAGGGGAATACATTTCCCTATGGCCACACGGAGATGAAAATCTCACAAAGACATAGGTACGGATGTATCCCAGAAGCAATCCATTAGCCCATGCGGAGGTGAAAACCTCATGAAGGTATAACTTCTTACTCCCACTTAAAAGGTGTAACCATAACGGTCATGCAATGTAATGCAAAAGTATTCTAGGAGACTCGAACCAAAACAAATGCAGTAAAAGGGTCGTAATTTTTCAAATAGATTTTCAATTTTCAACAAAAGGACAAAAATAAACCAATTTGTTGCTCGACTCTCTAGTATTCCCAGTGGAGTCGCCAAGCTGTCGAAACCATTTTTTACTTTGGAAAAATAGGTATCGACTTTAAAATGAAATATGGAGACGCCACCAATCTTTTTTATTTAGGCGTGATCAGATCACCTTATAAAATATTTTATCCTATTAAAACCTCAATTTTGGTCTACGAAATTTGAGACAACGGGTTCGGGAGTCGGTTACGTACGAGGAAGGATTAGCACCCTCGTAACGCCCAAAATTGGTACCTAATTTGATTAATTAATGTCCTAATGTCGAAAATTTGAAAAGATTTTAAAATATAATCCCTTTAGAAATTTGGATAACTCGAAGTGGATATCGAGATTCCCTTGTTCCAAAGAAATAAAATATCATATCCAGCACGTTAGGATACGACATTTCCTATCCTCAATACCAAGATCATCTCATGATTTTTAAAATTCATGCATTGAGATTTTAAAAGGATATTCAGTTATTTTGTCAAACGGTAAATTGAAACCCAACACGTCAGGGCACGATTTCTCGAACTTCCAAACACAAAATATTGCCTTGTTTTTTAATTTAAGAAATCACAGATGAAATTTTAAAAAGGGTATTTGGTTATTTGGTCAAACGAAAAATCGAAACCCAACACGTTAGGGTACGATTTCTCGAACTTCCAAACACGAAATATTAGAACAAAGTCAAGGACTTGAATTATTAGAACAAAGTCAAGGACTTGAATTAAATGCGCACAAACAAACAGGGACTAAAAATGCAAATGTCCCAAGTCCCAAAACGCAGCACTTAGGCGCGGACTAAGTTGAAATGACATGCAAATTCCAGGGAAAAATTCAAAAAGCAAAGAAAATATAAACAGGGCTTAATTAAAAGTCGGCGCGAAAGGGGAGGGACTAACCACGCAAAGTACCCATTTAAAGTGAAAAGGAGCGAATCCGGCCTATGGATCTGGTCAACGCGTGGAAGCCCTCCATGGTGCTGCTTCAATTTTTTCCTTAATCTTTCATTATTTTTTTTGAAAACATAACAAAACCTTTTGTTTTTTTTTTAAAAAAACCCTAAGTTCTTAACGTTCTCTGCTAGAGTTTCGCCCAAACCTCATGCTGTCGCCGGACCATCACCATTTCTGGTGGCCGACAGTGTGGAACAGATGGCCCAAACTGACCACGGAGGACCATGATCATGAAGGCCTAGTAAACGTGTTCCCTTTCCTTCCTCTCTTTATTTTTATACATTAACAAAAATATAAGAAGATAAAAAAAAATCTAGATTAAAATAATTTTAAATTTGCTTTAGAAAATAAGAGGGATTGATCTTCGAAAAAAGAAAGGGGTTTCAACACCCTTTTATTTTTGCTATCACACCAAGCAAGATTACACTCAAAATCAAACGAAGCAAGATAAATTGAAAAAATAAACGCAACCTTCTGCTAATTTGATTTGATTTCTTTGGTATTCCCATATGTATGCGTCCCTTCTTTTGTTTGCAATCCGCCTTATATAGCCATAACAAAAAATAGAAATTACAAATTTATGATTTTCCCCTCTATTTTACTGCTATTTTCCTTGTTGTTATTTATTGTATTGTTGTTATTTGGCTTCTTCTAGTAGGTTCGATTGTACGGAGGAGAAGTTGCGACGCAAGGCTGCTGGAGACTCCAAATATGTTGGGCCAATCGGGCCTATTTTATTTTGGGCTACAATTTTTATTGTTTTTGGGTCTTAGGGTTTAATGGTTAGGGTTGGGTTTAATTTATGTTTAGTGCAATTGGGTTTTAGGTTTGGGCCTATTATTTGTAAATGGACTTAGGACAATTTTAATTAATATATTATTTTTTTTGTTTTATTTTTGGTTTTGGTTTTGATGTAGGCCCGGGCGAAATGGGCCTATTACATCAAAAGTATCAATTTTGATCCGATTTTTTAAACCGAGCTACGTCTCAATCTGGTATAAATGGATGGTGCTACCGGAGCACTAACATGGAAAATACCTTTAATTTATTCAAGAAATTTTAAAATTGAAAAAATTTTCATAAAACTATAGAAAATATTTAAATTCTATTGAAAATGAGTTTTATGTTTTCCAAAACAAAGTTAAAAAATCTTAAAATGTCAATTAAAGCAAAAGAATTAAGTAATTTGTACAATGTAAGAATGTTACTTAATTTATTAAAGGTTACTTAGATCTTTAAAGAATTTTATAAGAAATTAAATAAAACCAAAAGAGTAAAGGCATGTTCCACCACCACCTAGGCGGCCAATGCTCCCGCCTAGGTGGAATTGGAGTTATTAGTTGTATTTTCGATAAAGAGTCACTTAGGCGGCTCAAGTGATAATGTAATTAATATTAACTTCGTTAAGTTGTCGCTTAGACAGTAATATAGCCATTTATAATTTCATACTTCCATAAACATTGTCATATCATCTCAATGGTTTACGAAACATTATAAATCAATTTCTAAGCTCATTTAAACTCAAAATACATGGTATACCTGCACTGAGATGAATGGCGAAGTGGAACAACTCTAAGAAAACTGAAAGGAATTTGAGTTACAAATCAATTTTACAAATATTATTCAAAACTAAGTCCTTATGTACATTCCAAAATTCCTATACCATAATAAGATTTATAAATACATAATAGCCTCTAACGAAGGATGATTCGAAGCTCCCAAGCTTTGACCTTAAACTTCTTGTCGAATCTTTTACCTACTCATTTTAAACAATTGTAACACTCCTTACTCGACCCGGTCGTTGGGTCCAAGCTACGGGATGCCACATTCATTGCCGGAGCAACTACAATCAAATATATCCAGTATTTGACCATAAACATCCAAATACGATCCTTTCATGCATAAAACATGTTATATAAATATATTCAGGTCAAATACGAGCTTATGAAAGCTCAATACCATCTTAGGATCAACCAAGGACTAAACTATAAAGTTTTTAAAATATCTCAGGTGGATGTCGCGACTTCTAGGGCTTGGTGTTACGACATTGAAGACAGTAACCAAACTTTCCAACCTAAGGACCAAATTGTAAGATTTTCAAAATAAAACAAAGTCAGTGTCGTAACATCAACAGAGGATGTCGGGCGAGGTAGCCTAATGTTGCTATATTCAATGTGTGAAGTATAAACTTTTTCAAATAATCCACTAACTTCAAATTTTCATTTTTTTCCCAAGCCTAAGCTAACATGCTTAGCCTTAAGGCCTCAAATGCTAAATCAACACATATAAATGTTTAACAACTATTTCCAAAACATCAACACCAATCTCAAGTATAACTATTGACTATTTCATTCATTTACAATACCATTACCAAAAATTGACCATTTAATATTTGAAACTAGTTAGTCCTAAGTACATGCCATTTGACAAAATGAAAGGAACTTTACAAACTTCGTTGAGTCGGAGGTTGTGACTGGATGCTAGATTCACCTCTCGAAATTCGAGAGTTACCTATACTTGCGCATTGTCACATCCCAAAAATCGGGTTAGAAGAAATTGAGTTAGTGAAACCAAGAGTGGTCACGTCCTGAATTTTGAGTTAAGATTGTGAAAATTTATGTTAAGTGAAGTGATTTGGTTTAGTGGTTAAGTGTTGTGTTAGTGTGTGCGAGGTTCTGGGTTTGAATCCCTTATTTGAATTTTTGTTATTTTTGTTTTAACCTCTATCCCTGATCATCTGGCATAAATAATATTTTTGGTCAACTAATGTCAAGAATGAGCCTACTAGTTTAGAGGTAAGGTGTCAGTTTACCCTTGGGTCTTGAGTTCAAATCACTGTGTGAGCAAAATAGAATTATTTTTGCTAATTATCTTGTGTGCCGCCCATCCAAGGGAATTTGGGTTAAATTTGAATTCTTGGGAAATTGTTTAGATGTGGACCAGATAGTGGAGTTATGGGTAGTTGGGATTGGTTTTTAATTTAATTTTATTCTTTTAAAGTAAATAAATAAATAATAACTTGTTTCTTAGATTTTTTTTCCAAATTTTGTTCCCACATTTCCCACTACTCTCCTTGTAACAGCCCGATTTTGGGGCTAGTCGAAACAGTGGTTTCAAAATCGCTATTTTGAAGTCAGAGAAATTATTTTTAATATTATTTTATGTGTGATGGCATGATTATAAAGGTGCATGAAAATTTTGGTGAATTAATTTTAGTGTTTGTGAGCTTAATTGCGAAAAAAAGACTAAATCGCATAAAGTGCAAAAGTCTTGATTTGATAGCTAAGGGTGTTAATTTCCATGAATCATAAATTAGGGGTCTTTAAAGGGCAAATAGCCCCTCAAAATATAGCATGACCGGCCATAAGGGGGACAAGAGTGGTCAAATGTCAAAGTTGGTGAGCATTAGGTGATTTATTTGACTAAAATAGAAATAAAATAAAGTGAACAAAATATCATCTTTTTCTCATCTCCTTCTCCACCGAAAATTCAACCATTGTAGGGGTTTTTTGAGTTTCAAAATTTCAGCTACTCTCTACTCTTGCAACTAAGTGACTTTGATGGCTTTTCTTGAAAATTTTTACATTTTTAGAACCCTTGTAGCATGAGCTTTTAAATAAGAGGACTATTTTGCAAAATGGTTGAAAGTCTAGGGTTTTACCATGAGAGTGTTCATGTTGTTTTTTGAAATTTTATGGAAGAAAATGGATCATGGTTGAGAAATAAACAACTTTTGTGAAGTAGTTTTCATGGAAACCCTAACTAAGGACCATTTTGCATAAGTTGTAAAATAGGTGATAAATGCATGAAATAATGAGAATTTTGGGCTATTCCTAGTATAAAAAGTATTCGGCTAGGCTTGGTTAATGAGAAAATGTGATAAAAATTAATTTTCGGGTCTAGGGGTAAAATGGTCATTTTGTGAAGGTCTAGGGGCAAAATGGTCATTTTGACCAATTATAAATTGTTGAGTACCTAGATCGATAAAATGACTAAATATGTGAATTTTATCATGATAGATCAAGAATTACAAAATCCGGGCCTAGATCGGGGAAAAGTAAAGCTAATGGACTAAGCTGAAATAGTCACCATATTTTGAATACCGAGGTAAGTTGTGTGTAAATAATGCAACTACAATGTTATCATGTATGAATGAATTGTTATAGCATAAATTACTTGATTGTGGAAATGGTTAAGCATGATGAGAATTGAGGTAGTAGGATTCCTAGTTGAACCTTAAGAATCATCAGATATTCATGCCATGACAATTGGGTTATTTGTGTGCTAGTGTAAAACATGTCTGGGACATGCATCGGCCACAATATGAGAGCCAGTGTAAGACATGTCTGGGACATGCATTGGCCTCAGGATATTTAAGCCAGTGTAAGACATGTCTGGGACATGCATCGGCCTCGAGATATTTAAGCTAGTGTAAGACATGTCTGGGACATGCATCGGCATTGAGACGGGAGCTAGTGTAAGGCATGTCTGGGACATGCATCAGCCTCATAATATACAAGCTAGTGTAAGACCTATCTGGGACATGGCATCAGCTTGTTGTGTGTCAGTGTAAGACCTGTCTAGGACATGGCATCGACACCGATAGATGAGAGCCAACGTAAGACCTGTTTGGGATATAGCATCGGCCTCGCTATATGGAAGCCAGTGTAAGACCATGTCTGGGACATGGCATTGGCATCTTAACCCATGTTAGGGCTATGGAGTATCCGATAGTATTCCAGATAATTCAACAAAAGATTTATGATTTCTGTTTGATTTTAGTTACACACTGAGCTTTATAGCTCACCTTGATTTTAGTTTTGAACTTTTCAGGTAATCTTTGAGTTTAGGGTCGAACGACGTGTGAGAGCTTAGATTATTTCTTAGTTAATTTAATAAGATAGTTTACATTTTTATTTATTTATTTTGGGACTGTAATTTTGTTTTAGACTTTGTTTTTGGTTTTTGTTCTATTTGTTTGTTATTGAGTATTTTAACATGAAGTGCAAAACCACACAAATTAAAAATTTTAAAATTTGGTTTTTAAAACTCTGAAAATTTTTCGCTGTAAAATTCAATAACCTCTTAAGTGTTTTTCTGAAAATAAACAAAGAGTTTTAATGAATGTTTGCCTTAAAGCTGGGAGTGACTTGCCAAGTTTATTACTCTAAAAAAACACAATTTTGAATTCAAATTTTGGGTTTGAAATAAGTGATTTTGGACTTAAGTGTTCTAAATGTTGCGAGAGTTTTGTCAAATACTTTTGAAATGCGCACTAAGTTTGATTAAGTCAAAAGTTTTTAAACAAATAATGTAATTCCTCAAAATTTGGTCATAACATGTAGGCCAGGTATAGGGTGTTACATACACAGAATAAACAAACCGTACACTAAGCGATAGAGCTCAATTGTACTTTCATGATTCAAGATAACATAATATAGCATAAACATTACCATTTGCTTATTGTGAGTATAAATACATTGCCTATCCCAATTATGTTCCTACTAAGCTAAATAACTCCATGGAAAAGAAATATATGAATGCACATATGACAATTGGAAACTCAATTCATTCCATATTTACAAGAGAATTGACTAACACATGCTAATTTTCAAAAACCAATCTTGATGTCATATTCACTTCCCATACCAACCATGAAACATTGAAATACTTATATATAATTAACATTTTCCATCCTAATCGTTGTACAATCAACATCATTACACATTTTTATCATCTCGGGTTGCTTGACAACAATGGTTCACACTATTCAACAGTTTACCATATTGGATGGCTCAACAATAGTGGTTTACACTATTTCAACATTTTACAATCTCGGATGACCCGACAATGATTATTTATACTATTTCAATATACTACCATCCCGGATGACCCGAAAAAGATGGCTTTCCTTATTCTTATATTTTACCATCCTGGATGTCTCGACAATGATGACATTCATTATTTGAATATTTTACCATCTTGGATGGCCCAACAATGATGGGTTTCAACCTAAGCCAACTAATTTAATAGTTCACGGGACTGTTGTTAGAGTAACACTGAATCAATATACATTAGAATCACATATCACATTTTAATCTCATTATCAAATCATATCATACCTCATATATCGTTTAGCAAATCATAGTGTAACACCCCTAACCCGTATTCGTCGTCGGAACAGGGTTTCAGAGCATTACCAGAACATTCAGAACATTTTACAATAATTCTTATAATTTACTATTCATTTACCGAGATCATTCATAACGTCCCTTGATTGGGCCTTCGAGGCCTAATACGAGCATTAGAATCGAATTGGGACTTAATTGAACCTCTATGAATTTTTCACGAAATTACAAAATTTTCCAAGGTACAGGGCTCACACACCCGTGTGGTCCAAGGGACACTCCCGTGTGACCCTGGGACACACCCATGTTGGAGGTCGTGTTCGACCCTGTGTAACTCTCTGACTTGCACACACGACCATGCCACATGCCCATGTGCTAGGCCGTGTGGTCAATTAATTCAATTCGAAATTATGTGCAGGTTTCACACTGCCAAGACACGCCCGTGTTCTAGGCCGTGTGGCACACACGACTGAGACACACACCCGTGTCTCTACCCATGTGCCCAATTCTGAGCATTCTATTTCTCAAAATTAAGGTGCAGGGGACACACGACCTCACCACATGCCTATGTTACCAGGCTGTGTGTCATACACGGTCTAGACACATGCCCATGTGTCTGCCCATATGGACAAAATGAAGCCATTTCTAGCTTCATTTCTCACCCAAAATTTCACCCAAGACCTGCACTTGAAACACACAACCAATACCAACCATTCCAAGCATTCAAAATAGGAAATTTCATCATTTAACATAACATATCGTTGCAAGCACAAGTGTTTATAAACTTACCTTGATTTAACTTAGGCAATAACAACATTTGATCACATGTACTCAACTTAAAACATGTGTATGTGTATATATATATATATATATATATCATAATAACCTACTTAGTAATACCAAAATTAACCATTACTAGCCATTCTATTTGGTAGGTTACAAAATAACATTATCAAGCTACCAATGGTCAAGTTTTCCTATACATGCCATTATACCAAAATGATTTCATTATATGTACCCAAAATGCTAGTTGGTAGTGTGACAATGCTCCAATGATCTTGTGACAACCCGAATTAGGGCCTAATCGGAATGGTGGTTTCGTGACCACAAATCCGAGATAGAAATAATTATTTTTTGATTATTTTGAGGTTTATGATATGATTTCATGATTTCGTGAAAAATTTCGTGATGAAATTCTATGCATTGAGCGCTTAAGTTGAGATTAGGGACTAAACCGAATAAATTGCAAAACTCGTGTTTTAGAAGTTTTTAGTATGAAATTGCTTTGGGATATTAATTAGGAGGTCTTAAATAGCAACTTGACCAATTCCTAAGTTATGGACAAAAGTGGGACATGGAGGGAATTTTTGGAAAGTTTAGTAGTAAGGGCATTTTGGTCATTTGTATATTAAATGAAATAAAATGGGAAAAATAACACAAAATTGGCCATCATCTTCATTAGTTGCAGCCGAAATTTGCTCTCCTCCATATCTAGGGTTTCTTCAACTTTCAAGCTTCATAGTAAGTGATTTCAAGCCCCGTTTTTAATGTTCTTTACATTTTTGAAATCCTCATAACTCGGTTTACCTATTTCTACCATTATTTCGAGCTAGGGTTTATGTTTAAAAATTTACCCATGAATGATAGGCATCTATTTTGATGTTTGATGGTAGAATATGAATGTTTGAAGTTAGGAGAACGATCTTTTCTAAGCGATTTTTAGCGAAAACGAGCAAAACAGCATAATCGATAAAAATACCTATTGTTCATAACTACGTGTTAGAGTGAGAATTTGATGTTGCCATAGAAGAGAAAAATGATCAGCATGTTATTAAACATAAGAATAAGGGCTGAAATTAAATTTCCGAGCCTTGGGAAAAATCATAGTCTGTAAAAGTTAGGGGAAAAAATGTAATTTTTGTATAATGTGATTTTGGATTGAAATAAATAGTTCAGTGTTAAATGAGCTAAATGTGTTGTTATAGATCAAGAAAGGCGTGGAATCGACCTCGAACGGGGAAGGAAAAGTTTTAGACTAAATTGCAAAATTCCCATATTTTGCACCGAGGTAAGTTTGTATGTAAATAACACAATAATTTCATTTACATTTTTATATTTCAGCCTACATTATATATATTAGCTAATGTTGAAGCATAAATAGACTATTGGAAGAATGGAAATAAGTAATAGAGAGAGAAATCCCGGTTGAACATTCGGAAAGATCGAATAAAATAAATGGAGCGTAGCTAGGTCACATGTATGTCTTTGAGTGCACATCATGTGTACAAGAAAAGCTACGAGATACTATCACGGTAGCTAGGTCACATGTGTGATACAGGATGTATCCCATGTAGACAAGAGAGCTACGGGAGAGATAAATGTAGCTAGGTCGCATGTGTGATCCCAAGTGTAGGACACCATGTGGACAAGAGAGCTACGTAATAAATTGGCTAGGTCACATGGGTGGTACTAAGTGTTCACCATGTGTACAAGAGAGCCGAATTATATGAAATATGATGGTGGAGCTGTGTGCTGAAACCATCAAGTATCGGGAATTGATCCGAATTGTTCAACGGGATGGCTTTATGGTGACATTGTAACCTATACTTGTGATGTATGAAATATAGTGAAAATGATTTGTGATATATATATATATATATAAGTTAAAATGAGGTTAATACAAAGAAAGTGTGAAAGAGTGAATTAGCACTAAAACTGTTGTGGGACGATAGCTTGATAATGTGATTTGAAAAATCACCAAAAATAGCAATAATTTAATTAGAGGCCGAATGAGATGTGAAATTAAAGCTTAATGAGCCTATTTTCATGTTAAAGAAACGGAGCACGTAAAGGAATTCTATATTTTGAGATATTTATAATTGTGTGTGACTTGCTCAGAATGACTATGTGATCCCCTATTCCAACTTTGAAAAATCATTAAAAATTTTACAAATCAAATTAAGAAACATAGTTTATATGTATAAATTCCTTATTAAGTCTAGTTTTAAATTAAACAGTTTCATGGTTATTTGAATTGTATACTGAGAGAAATTAAATTCGTAGTGAACAGAGGTTAGATCAGTCGAGCTGTGTAACAGGGGAAACTTTAACTAATAAACTGTATTAATTGGCTGACCAAAAATTCTAGAAAAAAATTATTAAGAATTTTTATGAGTCTAGATTCAGGGAAATTTTACGGATTTAAATTTCGAGTTTCGTAACTCGAGTTATGATTTATTTAGTGATCATGATGCAGGAGGGACAGCTTGATCAAATTGGAGTGAATAGTAAAATTTAAGAATATGATATAATTGAGTTATGTTGTAAACATATTAGATTCCTTATTTGTTATTTATATACTTACTTACTAAGCTATAAGCTTACTTTCTTTTCCTCTTTTGTCTTAAAGTGTGTCATCCATTTCTTACACAGGAGTTAGAGATCGTTGAAGATCACTTTGCACTATCAATACTTTTGGTATTTGAACTCAACATTTTGAATTATGGCATGTATTGTAGACTTAGTTATTTTGTTACGTGTCATAATTGCCTAGGTCTAAAATATTAATTATAGTATCAAACAAATCTTTTTGTACGAAGTCTTTGAAATTGGCTTGTATTGTTAATGGCATATGTTGTAATGATTCATGATCAAATAGCACGCCATATTTTTGTCTCGGTTTTATTTAATAGTATGTATTATAGTTTGTTAATACCTCGTACCCTGTTCTGGCGACGGATACGGGTAAGGGGTGTTACATTTATTGGTATCAGAGCGACGGTTTAGTCGGTTCTCGGACTAATAAAGAGTGTGTAAAAGTCTAGCTATACATGCCATAAAAATATTGTGATAGTGTTGTGACTCCTGATTATTCTAAAGCGTGTTTTGTTTTGATATAGTAATGGATCTGACCAGGCTGCGGTGATGATCTTTGCTAGTAATCTGTGGCTCCTGCACAAGGGACCGCGCCTGTGGAAAGTAGACCTGAGACATTGAGACAGGGAGATGAGGCTCGGGATGCCTTTCTCCAAATGATGAACAATTGGTATATTGAGTTTATTCGAGCAAACCCAAATGCTCAACCTCCTCCTCCCCCCTCCCATACCTCAGACGATTCTCTGTAGTTTGCTCAAGGCATGGATTTGGTAAGAATAAACAAACCTCCAGTTGATAAGATTCGAAAACAAGAAATTTGAAGAGTTTAGAGCAAAGATCGATGATGATCCCGAGAAAGCGGAGTTTTGGCTTGAAAATTCTACCCGTGTGTTTGATGAGCTTTCATGTACACCCGAGGAGTGCTTAAAGTGTGTTTGTATCACTTTTGAGAGATTGACCTACCACTGGTGGAAGA
This sequence comes from Gossypium anomalum, assembly GCA_025698475.1. Classification (NCBI taxonomy): domain Eukaryota; kingdom Viridiplantae; phylum Streptophyta; class Magnoliopsida; order Malvales; family Malvaceae; genus Gossypium; species Gossypium anomalum. Next base: position 53,058,017 of record CM046963.1, read on the forward strand.
CTTTAGTAGTGATGGTGCCAAAAGAAAGAGTTACTTGGGATTTTTTCGGGAAGAATTCGGAAAGAACTACATAAGTCAGCGATTTATTGATCAAAAATGGAAGGAGTTCCTTGAATTGAAAGCAGGCAAGATGTGCGTGGCGAGTATGAACGTGAATTTGTAAAGATCGAGCATGTATGCCCGGGAATGTGTGTCCACCGAGGCCATTATGTGCAAAAGGTTTGAGGATGGGCTAAATGATGATATTAAAGTGTTTGTGGGAATTTTGGAGTTGAAAGAATTTGTAGTATTGGTTGATCGAGCTCTTAAAAGTAGAAGAATTGAATAAAGAAAGAAGAAAAGGCTGCTATTGAGGCTCGAGATGCCGAGAAAGAGGCCGATAAGCAAGTTATTTCAATCTCAATCGAAGAGGTCCAAAGAGACAAACCCTCGAATAGCGATTTAATCGGGATTCACACAGAGATCGTGGTAGAACATATTCGTGGTCTAAAGCTCAAGCTACTTGGTGGCAAGTGTGGGTAATGTGCGATCTAGAAAGCCGAGTGTCGACAATGTGGCGAGCAACATTATGGTGAGTGTTGGGGAAGCGAGCGAGCTTGTTTGAGTGCGGTTCTCACGAGCATTTTATCGAGAGACTGTCATGGGAGAAAGTTAAAGAAGAAAAATTTTAGAGTGCTAGCAGAATACCACCGCTAGCAAGCGGGTAGACCAGAGAAATCTTTGGAAGTGGAGCTAGCGATAAAGCGTAATGAAAGATTCGGTGGGGAGATCGGAAGTTAGGCGCTTGCTAGAGCTTATGCCATTCGTGCACGAGAGGATGCATCATCTCCGATGTGATTCTTGGTACATTTTCTCTCTATGATGCTATTGTTATTACATTGATTGATCCCGAGTCCACTCATTCCTATATTTGCATGAATTTAGTATCTAATAAAAATTGCTGTTGAGTTTCTTGAGTTTATGATTAAAGTGTCGAACCCTTAGGCCAAATATGTGCTAGTTGACAAGGTTTGCAAGAATTGCCCATTAATGATTCAAGGGTCGCTTTCCGGCTAATCTGATGTTGTTACCATTTGATGAGTTTGATGTTATTTTGGGAATGGGTGGTTGACATTGTATGATGCCAAGGTAGATTGTAAACAAAAACACCGGAGTTGAAATGTGAAAGTGGAGAAAATGCGTAGGTTGAAACAGATGAATCAAATAAATTGCCTATGGTGATTTCGCATATGTCCGCATTGAAATACATGAGAAAAGGGTGTGAAGCCTATTTGGCTTATGTAATGAATCTTGAGTTACCTCAATTGAAGTTTGAATTAGTGCGATAGTCCGTGAACTTCGGATGTATTTCGGAGGAATTGCGGATTGCCTCCAAGCAGAGAGATAGAGTTTGCCATTGATTTTGTTGCAGTCTTTGCACCGATCTCGATTGCTCCATATAGAATGGCTCAGTCGAATTAAAAGAATTGAAAGCTCGGTTGCAAGAGTTAACAGACAAGGGGTTTGTGAGACCGAGTTTCTCTCCTTGGGGTGCTCTGTATTGTTCGTAAAAAGAAGAATGGTTCAATGAGGCTTTGCATTGATTTCGCCTTGACTCAATAAGGTGACTATAAAGAACAAGTACCCGTTGCTTAGGATTGATGATTTATTTGATCGATTTAAAAGGGGGCTGAGTGTTTTCAAAGATCGATTTGAGGTCAGGTTACTACCGATTGAGAGTTAAGGAGTCGGATGTGCTAAAACTACTTTTAGGACATGGTATGGACATTATGAGTTCCTTATGATGCCTTTCGCTTAACAAATGCTCCAGCTATATTTATGGACACGATGAACCGAATCTTTCGGCCATATTTAGATAAGTTTGTAGTGGTGTTTATAGATGACATTCTAATTTATTCTTGGGATGAGTCCGAACACGCCGAACACTTGAGAGCTCAGATTGCAGATTTTAAGAGAAAAAAAACTGTTTGCTAAGTTTAGTAAAAGTGAGTTTTGGCTTCGTGAAGTCGGATTTTTGGGACATATAGTCTTAGGTGATGGTATTCGGGTAGATCCAGAGCAAGATTTCAAATGATCGTTGATTGGAAACCGCCAAAGAATGTATCCGAGATTAGAAGTTTTTAGGGCTTGGCGGGTATTATAGACGTTTTGTCGAGGATTTTTGACGATTGCCTCTCCTATGACTAAGTTGTTGCAAAAGAATGTTAAGTTTGAATGGGTGATAAATGCAGTGAGTTTTGAAAAGTGAAAGCACGATTGATCAAGCACCAATTTTAGTATAGCAGAGAGCAGGGGAAGGAGTTCGTAATTTATAGTGATGCATCATTGTGGCCTTGGGTGTGTGTTGATACAAGAGGGTAAAGTGCTAGCTTATGCCTCGAGAGCAGTTAAAACCACATGAGAAGAACTATCTTACACATGATTTGGAGTTGGCGCTATTGTCTTTGCCTTAAAGATTTGGCGACATTATTTGTATGGTGAAAAATTTGAATTTTTACGATCACAAAAGTTTGAAGTATTTGATGAATCAAAGGATTTGAATCTGCGACAACGGAGATGGCTTGAATTATTGAAGGATTATGAGCTAGTGATTGATTATCATCCGGGAAAAGCGAATATAGTTGTTGAAGCGCCTTTGAGGAGAAATCTTTTTACTTTGAGGGCCATGAATACGAGGTTAGCATTGTCTCGATGATGGGTCAATTTTGGTAGAGATGAGGTTAAACCGTTGTTTCTCCAGCTAATCTGTGATGCTCAAAAGAATGATAGTGAGTTGCAAACCAAGAGAACTCGGTCATGAATCGGGTTCGACTCAAATTTTTGAGTTGGACCGGATGATTGTTTGATGTTTCGAGATAGGATTTGTGTCGAAAAATGATGAATTGATTCGAGAAAATATTACATGAGGCGTACAATGGTCGTTTGTTAGTTCACCACAGTAGCACAAAAATGTATAATGATTTAAAGAAGTTATATTGGTGGCGTGTATGAAAAGGACATTTCGAATTTGTAACCAAGTGTTTGATCTGTCAACAAGTAAAAATTTGAACATCAAGTGCCTTTGATTAATCCAACCGGTAATGGTGCCTAAGTGGAAATGGGATAAAATTACTATGGATTTTGTAACCGGTTTGCCTTTGACTCCTAAAAGAAAGATCTTTATCAGGTAGTGGTTGATAGGTTAACAAAGTCAGCCATTTTATACCAAGACATACCGATTACGCACTTGATAAATTATTTGAACTATATATTCTTTGAAATTGTGAGGTTGCACGGGGTACCAATGTCTATAATATCGAGATAGAGATCCGAGGTTTACCTCGAGATTTTGGAAAAAGTTACAAGAAGCGTTGGGCACAAAATTGAACTTTGGTGCTGCGTTTCATCCACAAACAGATGGTCGATCGGAAAGAGTAATCCAGTACTCGAGGATATGCTTAGATGTTGTGTTTTAGAATTTGGAGGTAGTTGGGAGAAATATCTATCTTTGGTTGAATTCGCCTACAATATGATTTTGATCAAGTATACAAATGGCACGTCACGAAGCCTTGTATGGTCGCAAATGTCGAACTCCTTTATATTGGACCGAACTTAGTGAAAGCAGATTCACGGAGTTGATCTAGTTAAAGAAAGCGAGGAAAAGTAAACGTAATTCGTGATTGCTTAAAAGCGCTTCGATGATCGACAAAAGTCATATGCGATTTAAAAGAAAAGAGATTGAATTTCGGTGGGTGATAAAGTGTTCTTGAAGGTGTCACCATGGAAGAAGATTCGAGATTTAGCCGAAAAGGCAAATTGAGTCAGCGTTTTATTGGGCGAAGACGAGATTACCGAGAGAATCGGACTAGTGGCATATCGGTTGGCCTTACCGCAGAGTTAGAAAGAATTCATAACGTGTTTCATGTATCAATGTTGCGACGTTATCGTTCAGATCCTTCACATGTGATTTCTCCAACAGAAATTGAGATTCGACCGGATATGACCTGTGAGGAGGAACCAATAAAGATTTTGGCTCAGGAAATTAAACAGTTAAGAAATAAAAGTATAGCATTAGTGAAAGTATTGTGGCACAGACATGGGATAGAAGAGGCTACGTGGGAACTGAGGAAACTATGAGGAAACAAAGATGTACCCGAACCTCTTTACCGGTAAGATTTTCGGGGACGAAAATCCCTAAAGGGGGGAGAATTGTGACAACCCGAATTAGGGCCTAATCGGAATAGTGGTTTTGTGACTACAAATTTGAGATACAAGTAATTATTTTATGATTATTTTGAGGTTGATGATATGATTTCATGATTTCGTGAAAAATTTCGTGATGAAATTCTATACATTGAGCGCTTAAGTTGAGATTAGGGACTAAACCGAATAAATTGCAAAACTCGTGTTTTAGAAGTTTTTAGTATGAAATTGCTTTGGGATATTAATTAGGAGGTCTTAAATAGCAACTTTACCAATTCCTAAGTTATGGACAAAAGTGGGACATGGAGGGAATTTTTGGAAAGTTTAGTAGTAAGGGCATTTTGGTCATTTGTATATTAAATGAAATAAAATGGGAAAAATAACACAAAATTGGCCATCATCTTCATTAGTAGCTGCCGAAATTTGCTCTCCTCTATAGCTAGGGTTTCTTCAACTTTCAAGCTTCATAGTAAGTGATTTCAAGCCCCGTTTTTAATGTTCTTTTACATTTTTGAAATCCTCGTAGCTCGGTTTACCTATTTCTACCATTATTTCGAGTTAAGGTTTATGTTTAAAAATTTATCCATGAATGATAGGCATCTATTTTGATGTTTGATGGTAGAATATGAATGTTTGAAGTTAGGAGAACGATCTTTTCTAAGCGATTTTTAGCAAAAACAAGCAAAACGGCATAATCGATAAAAATACCTATTGTTCATAACTACGTGTTAGAGTGAGAATTTGATGTTGCCATAGAAGAGAAAAATGATCAGCATGTTATTAAACATAAGAATAAGGGCTGAAATTAAATTTCCGAGCCTTGGGGCAAAATCATAATTCTGTAAAAGTTAGGGGGCAAAAATGTAATTTTTGTATAATGTGATTTTTGGATTGAAATAAATAGTTCAGGTGTTAAATGAGCTAAATGTGTTGTTATAGATCAAGAAAGGCGTGGAATCGACCTCAAACGGGGGTAGGAAAATGTTTTGGACTAAATTGCAAAATTCCCATATTTTGCACCGAGGTAAGTTTGTATGTAAATAATACAATAATTTCATTTACATTTTTATATTTCAGCCTACATTATATATATATTAGCTAATGTTGAAGCATAAATAGACTATTGGAAGAATGGAAATAAGTAATAGAGAGAGAAATCCCGGTTGAACATTCGGAAAGATCGAATAAAATACATGGAGCGTAGCTAGGTCACATGTATGGTGCTGAGTGCACATCATGTGTACAAGAAAGCTACGAGATACTATGTGGTAGCTAGGTCACATGTGTGATACAGGATGTATCCCATGTAGACAAGAGAGCTACGGGAGAGATAAATGTAGCTAGGTCGCATGTGCGATCCCAAGTGTAGGACACCATGTGGACAAGAGAGCTACGTAATAAATTTGCTAGGTCACATGGGTGGTACTAAGTGTTCACCATGTGTACAAGAGAGCCGAATTATATGAAATATGATGGTGGAGTGTGTGTTTGAAACCATCAAGTATCGGAATTGATCCGAATTGTTCAACGGGATGGCTTTATGGTAACATTGTAATTATGGACCTATACTTGTGATGTATGAAATGTGGTGAAAATGATTTGTGATATATATATATATATATATATATATATATAAGTTAAAATGAGGTTAATACAAAGAAAGTGTGAAAGAGTGAATTAGCACTAAAACTGTTGTGGGACAGTAGCAGTAATGTGATTTTGAAAAATCACCAAAAATAGTAATAACTTAATTAGAGGCTGAATGAGATGTGAAATTAAAGTTTAATGAGCCTATTTTCATATAAAAGAAACGGAGCAAGTAAAGGAATTCTATATTTTGAGATATTTATAATTGTGTGTGACTTGCTCAGAATGACTATGTGATCCCCTTTTCCAACTTTGAAAAATCATTAAAAATTGTACAAAACAAATTAAGAAACATAGTTTATATTTATAAATTCCTTATTGAGTCTAGTTTTAAATGAAATAGGTTTCATGGTTATTTGAATTGTATACTGAGAGAAATTAAATTTGTAGTGAACAGAGGTCAGATCAGTCGAGCTGTGTAACAGGGGAAACTTTAACTAATAAAATGTATTAATTGGATGGACCAAAAATTCTAGAAAAAATTAGTAAGAATTTTTATGAGTCTAGATTCAGGGAAATTTTACAGATTTAAATTTCGAGTTTCATAACTCGAGTTATGATTTATTTAGTGATCATGACGCAGGAGGGATAGCTTGATCAAATTGGAGTGAATAGTAAAATTTAAGAATATGATATAATTGAGTTATGTTGTAAACATATTAGATTCCTTATTTGTTATTTATATACTTACTTACTAAGCTATAAGTTTACTTTCTTTTCCTCTTTTGTCTTATAGTGTCATCCAATTAGCATGGGAGTTAGAGATCGTTGAAGATCGGCCTGCACTATCAATACTTTTGGTATTTGAACTCAACATTTTGAATTATGGCATGTATAATAGACTTAGTTATTTTGTTACGTGTCATAATTGCCTAGGTCTAAAATATTAATTATAGTATCAAACAAATCTTTTTGTACGAAGTCTTTGAAATTGGCTTGTATTGTTAATGGCATATGTTGTAATGATTCATGATCAAATAGCACGCCATATTTTTGTCTCGGTTTTATTTAATAGTATGTATTATAATTTGTTAATACCTCGTACCCTGTTCTGGCGACGGATACGGGTAAGGGGTGTTACAGATCTTCCAACCTTCACAAGCTTCCAAGCACTATAAAATTAGGGAAAAATAAAACGGAGTAAGCATTACATGCTTAGTAAGTTCGTATAACAGAAACTAAACTTACCAATCTTGTTTATTAAAATCTAGGCATACAATGTTATGTTTCCATCCGTTTGGCTAAATTGCCTAATCACGTACTTTCCATCAAACATGTTAGTCACCAAAATATTCATTTCAATAAAGTAACATAGATGAGCTCATCAAGCAATATTCTTTCAAGTCATTATCATGTCATATCAAGATTTTCATGCCATGTCAAGAGTTTTATGTCCGTTGAATCATTGAATCCCAATAGATGCGCAAGTACTACACTCGAAGTGTACGATTCGATAATCCGTCAATTTCTTATTCAATGGTACCCATTAGGGTACTTAACCAAGAAACACTCTCTCGAGCCACATATCGTATAACAGGATTACCAGTCCAGGCTAAATCCTTTATATAACGTATGCATAGAGGAGCTCGATTAGGATTACCAGTCCAGGCTAAACCCTAATCATAACGTATGCTCGAGAGGTATTATATCGAGATTACCCATCCGGGCTAAATCCTTTCTATAACAAGGTAATTGGGATTACTTGTCCAAGCTAAATCCCATCCACGACAAATGCAAGACCTTATTAGTTTCGGGAAAATGCATATAATCATCGGAATTCACATTCAATTTGGACTTACCCCTTTTTCATCATTTCAAGCATGTAATAAACTTCTCATGATAATATTCAAGTAATGTACATCAATATAAATCACATTCCATGCAACACAACATTCAATTAAACATATTTACATGTCGGATTAAGTTACACAAACTTACCTCGACACTTGTTCGCGTAAAAGTCTACTAATTCGAAATCTTTTCTTTTCCTCGATCTAACCTTGAATTAGTGTTTTCCAGATCTATATAAATTAATTTAACCATAAATTTCACACATTTCATATTTAAATGGACTCAATTTATGTCCTAGGTAAAATTACCATTTTGCCCTTAACTTTTCCATAATTTTCGATTTTGTCCCTAGGCCCAGAAAATGAAACTTGTGCAAATTACTCTCTATGCCAAGCCTAACCAAAGCCCCAATACAAATTTTCTAGCACATGTATTCATAAAATTTTAGAATTTTTCATCAAATTTTATAACTTTTCATTTTAGTCCCTAAATCATGTTTTCATCAAAAATCACTTTGTAAAAGTTATTTATCTATCAATAATCTTTCATTTTCTACCATGAGTTTCTAATTTCCAGCATAATACATCCATAACCCATTTTCATACCTTGATATCTTTTCAAATTAATCCCTCAAATAGAGAGATTAAGCTATCCCGTTTCAAAACTACCAAAATTACTAAAAACGAGACATGAGAACTTACCAATTAAGCCTTGAAAGTTTCCCCTCTCTCTCCTAGGGTTTCCATAAAATTTTAGGTTGAAGATGATGAAAATAAGATGATATATTTCTTTTCATCTTTTAATTAATTAAGTATTTTGGTATTTCCAATTTAGTCTTTGCCCTTTTTCTATAATTCTATGGATGAGTCACCAAGAAAAATCTACATACTTTTCTTAATGGTCTAATTACCATATAAGGACCTTAAGTTTTGAATTCCATAGCTATTTGATCCTTATAGCTACTAGAATTCAACTTTCACATTTTATGCGATTTAGTCCTTCTCGTAATTAAACACTTAATCGATAAAATTTTCATATCAAAATTTTCACACGACATGTCTACCATATTACGGACCATATAATAAAATAAAAATAAATCTTATTTTTGGGTCAGATTTGTGGTCTCGAAACCACTGTTCCAATTTCACTGAAAAATGGGCTGTTACACATAGCGTACTTGTTTTTCCTATATTTAGACCAATTCACCATTTCGACATTCAATACTGTCACACAATTCAATTCAATCCACTATCTCGTTATTCAATATCAATCACAACAATTCAATTCATTCAATCATTTTATACTCACCTTTATATTCAATCATGCAATTAACATATATATATGCAATAATTAAACCGATCTCGAATCATAAAAGTAACAAACCAGGGGTCTTGTGTCACTTGTTGATAGATCTTGTGTTTCCTTTCCCTCTCGAAGGCTTAGTTTCGACGTTAGCTGCGTATAGCATAAAAACATATGACATTGTCAATTTCCATCCAATTCACAATCAAATATCAAATCATGCATATTTTCCAATTTAGTCCCTAAACTCGAGACGAGCATAACTTTCGATCTAAAGCTTCGGATTAAAACTCGATTGCACATTTACTTATAAGGGACTTTCTACTTTCTATTCCTACCACAATTTCATAACAAGTTTGCATTTTATTCAATTTGTTCCCTAATGTAACAAAATTAACAATCAAGCTTGTTAAGCTTTACAATTTAGTCCTTTTCATAATCTAAGCTTAATTCATCAATTTCTTAACAATGACATCATGTTGAAAACATAATATTTACACAAATTGATACAAGGACTAACTAAATCAAGCTCCCATGATCATAAAACTATTAAAATTACAAGGAAAAGGAATTTTTACCTTATTTGTTTAATAGTCGAATGTAAGGAAAATGTTTAAAGCTTTTCTTTCTTTTTCATCAATAGAGGATGGCTTGGGAGAAAGATGATGATGCCTTCTCTTTCATCCCACTTAGTTTAGTATATATAGTGTAATTAGCATCTTAATTAAATTAATTAAGTTTGTTTAATTAATAATCAAAACATGTTTAATTTAATTTAATTATGCTTAATCGAATCATCATCATTTTCCACTATCAATATGTTTATAATTGGTTAAATATTTGGTCCTTCAGATAATTGCTATCTAAGTCCTTAAGCATTTTCTAAATTAAAACTTAATAACTATTAGACTTTTACAATTTAGTCTCTAGGCCTTAATCACATTTTTGGCTAAATTGCTTAACCAAATTTCAATTTATTAGTCTACTAACTCCGTAAATATCTCTATTTAATATTTTAAAAAATAAGGTTTCGAAATTACATTTTATAACACTACTGAAAATCGAGTCATTATAACAACTAACGCGTGAGCTTGAAAAGCTCAACGAGTAGCAATCGATAAACCTACTTATCCTATACTTTGTTAGTGTTGAGCCCTTCTTAACCGTGCTATACCATTACATTCAACCCGTATTTTAGTACCATTAATGGATTAGTTTGAATTAATCGACTTGTTGTCATCAACTTACATATTAAGGTTTGTTAACCAATCATATCATGAAATTCATATTTAATACTCTCATGAAGGTTTCACATAGTATTTATTTCATTATATCATTTCTTCTATACCAACTTCCCAATATTTTCATATTTGTATAAAAAAATGTAGGCATTCATACATACTTTTATGTACCAAACAATTTAATATCATTCTCTTTATTAAGGCATACATGAATATCACTTAATTTAACATCATTAGGGATAGGTCCCTTAAGCCACATATATAAATAAAAATCGTTACCATTTTGATTTCATATTAGCATATTTTGATCAAGCACCTTATAGTCATGATTTTCTATTTTTATTTCTTATCACATTTTAAAAGTTGATGCCCATTGCAATCTGGGTAAAAATAATACTTGAACAGTGCGAAACTTTACATACACTAGTAAGCATAAAGCCTAATGCTAGAAGGCAACAAAACTCCAATGTATCACATATGTCCAATGGTTAGTAATAGATGCTCGACCAAAGGTATCATAACAGAACTCCAGAAATCAAACCTCTCAACTTCAAACCCCACATAACACCAAAACAAAACTCCAATAAAAATCATACACATAAGACCCTAATTGACATGCCAATCGTGTCTTAACATTTTTACTAAGTTACATGGGCTTAAACATTCATGACAAAAGTTCATAGGTCCATATGTCCTTAACATTCTTCACAAGGGATCATATTGTTTCCATTTCACATTAGAAGGGCCATCAAACCTCACATAATCAAAGTCATCAATTTTTATATAAAAAAAAATCATATTCCCATACCATGCTACACATCATTCACATATTCATTTACTACATATAGTAATTTTTAAGTTTTTACTTTTAATTTTATCGACAAGTTTCAAAAACTAGCAATTCACATACACAGACATTAGAAAATTAGTAATAATTTTATCTAATCAATATAATTCATTCATGTTTTTATACATCTAATTATACTCATAGCAACCAAAATATTTGTAACCCATAATTGATTTATAACATCTCTTTTTTAAGCATTTTCTCCATAACAAATTAATGACTTATTTCATATCTTTTAAGCTATAAAATTCACACATTTTACTAAAAAATAAAACTCATTCACACAATCTTATTACCCTAATCTTCTAAGTTCCAAAGCATAAGAAATGTATGAGTATCCATGGCACTTACCTTTGGATGCTCTTGCACACATAATCTAGCTTCCAAAGACTTATTCCATCATCAACTAAGCTTGGAAGCCCTATTTTGACATTTCTTTATTTTTCTGTACACATAAAAAAACATGTCCAAAATTAATATCAAGAGTTTTACTTAACAACTAAAATCAAATAATAAGCTAGGAAATATGGAAATCATAATTACTAACTTTAATGAAGCTTTCTCTCTCAAGCTCCTATTTTTTCTCTCATAAAGCCATAAAAAATCTTGCTGAAAATGACTTTGTTAAACTAAGCTTTATTTGATAAAATGTTTTGGTATAAAAAATTAAAGTGTTATAAGATGTTATAAGATGATATACCCATGCATATCAGATGAGTTGGATTTGGGCCATGATATTAGCACTTTGGGTGTGAGTTATACCGATTTGGCTTTGGGCCATGCATATCGGATGAATTGGCTTTGGGCCATGATCATTGTTCTTCGGATAAGTTACCTTGATTTGGCTATGGGCCATGGTATAGGTATTTATCTTATGTTACTATTGAGTATCCAATTCTATTTTGAATGGTACAACGGGTAAACAAATGATGTGGTTGAGAAAAGGTTTAGTACGAAGTGATACAGGTATGTACAGAAATTATTTGAGTATTAAATAGAGAAAGTTCAATGAGATGGTATTTAATCATGTTTTAAGACATGAGAAAGGTTTGTAGTTAATGTGAAATTACTTGATTTATGTTTATTCGATGAATTAAGTTATTTACATACGACCTTACTAAGCTATGAAGCTTACTTCGTGTTATTTTTCTATTTTTTATAGTGAATCAAGGCTAGCTCGGATCTAGAAGTCGTTGGGAACATCATTGCACTATCAGACATCTATTTGGTACTTTTGAGTTGTGTATATATGGTATATGGCATGCATAGGCTAGGTGTGATATTTTGGTTGTGTTTATAGCCACAAGAGTTGGCTTGTAAATGTTATTAATGTTGATGTGTTTTTGGCTAATAGAAATGGTTTATTTTGACATGTATGGTATGAATATGGTAAATTGAATTATAGAGTTTAAATGCTTGAGAAATGCTTTGATAAGGTATGATTTTAGAAGTTGAATTGATAAGTATTTGATTAGGTAAATGAAATTGAATTGAGTATTGAAATTGGTTGAAATGGATATTGTATGAATTGTGCATTTGGGTGATGTTTTTACCTGCCTAATTGAATGATGAAATGGTACCATTTTGATTGTTCAGGTGTGCATGAATAAGGGTGGCAAATTGGCCTTGCAAATGGCCTATTTTTGTCCACACGGGTAGAGACACGGGCGTGTGCTACACGGCTGTGTGTCCTTTGGTGTTGTTATTAAAATGAAGTCAGTGTGCCCTACACAGACACACACACGGGTGTGTGACTGGCCATGTGGTACAAGTTAGTATACCCCTAATTGTCACACGGCCTAGCATACGGACGTGTGACTTGGCAGTGTTGCATAAGTCAGTATACTCTCTATTTTTCACATGACCTGGCACACGGGCATGTCTTTGGCCTTGTGATGCAAGTCAGTATGTATGCCCTGTTTCCACACGGGCTGGGACACAGACGTGTCTAAAGCCGTGTTAGGTACAAGGCCTGTTCACACCGGCGTGTGACCCCTGTATTGATGAAAAATTTCTAAGTTTTCCAAAAGTCTCGTATGTTATTGGTTTAGTCCCGAACCACTTCTAAAGCATGTTTAAAGCCTCGTAGGCCCTAATAAGGGACAATGTGATTGTGTTGAATAGTTGAGTATGAATGCATAAATGTACAAGTTATGTATGTTAAATGATGTGTATTGATCGGTAATACCTCGTAACCCTACTCTGGTGATGGATACAGGTTAGGGGTGTTACATTTTATTTGTATCAGAGCTACAATTTAGTCGATTGTAGGACTAATGTAGTGTGTGTGTGAGTCTAGCTTTACATGCCATATATACTCTATGATAGTGTGATGATTCCTGACAGCTTAAATTGTTTTTTCGTATAGTAATGGATCCTGAAAGAGCTGTAGTTGATGATGTGGAGAGCATTGCGCCCGCTCCCGCTCAAAGGGTAGCGCCATCAGATTCTAGGCCTGTAACGGTAGCCATGAGCGAGAGGCTAAACAAGCCTTTTTCCAAATGATGAACGAGTGATTCGCGGAGTTTGTTCGAATGAATCCCGCTATTCAACAACCTCCACCCCCACCTATTCCTCAACAAATCCCTGTTGTTCCTCAAGTTATAGACCCGATATGATTGAACAAGCCGTCAGTAGATAAGATTCATAAACATGGGGCTGAAAAGTTTCGGGCTACAGTTGATGATGATGCTGAGAGAGCTAAGTTCTGGCTCGAAAATATGATTCTGGTATTTGATGAATTGTCTTGTACTTCTGATAAATGTATTAAATGTGTTGTATCTTTGTTGAGAGACACCACTTATCAATGGTGGAATACGTTGATATCTGTGGTTCTGAAAGAACAGGTTACCTGGGAATTCTTTCAGACGGAATTTCAAAAGAAATATATAAGTCAACGGTTCCTTGATCGAAAGCATAAAGAGTTTCTAGAGTTAAAACAAGGCGGTATGACTATTATTGAGTATGAAAGAGAATTCGTATGATTAAGGAAGTATGCTCGAGAGTATGTGTCTACTGAAGAAAGAATGTGCAAGTGGTTTGTTGATGGGCTGAACGAAGATATAAAACTTCTAGTCAGAATTCTAGAGTTGAAAGAATTTGTCGTTTTGGTTGAAAGGGCTTGTAAAGCCGAGGATCTTAGCAAAGAAAAGAGAAAAGTAAATTCTGAAGCTAGAGACTCGAGAAAAAGATCAATGAGTAAGCCATCTCAATCTCCATCAAAGAAATTCAGAGATTCGTATGCTCGCCTAATTTCTTCAAATGAACATTCAAGTAAAGATCGTAGAAAACAATACTTCAGTTCTAAAGCTCAAGCTACATCAGTGTCGAGTGTTGGCAATATGCGAGACAACAAACCCGAATGTCAGCAGTGTGGGAGACGACATTTCAGAGAATGCTAGAATAAAAATAATAAAGCTTGTTACAAATGTGGTTCGCTAGATCACTTCATCCAAAATTTTCCTAAGCTAGATGAGAAAGATAAACTCCAGAATGTGAGATCAAGTAACACGCCGAATAGAGGTAGACCACCTAGAGTTGTCGCAAATGTAAGTGGTAGTAGAGGGGCGACAAAGGATTCAGTTGTGTGGTCTGAGGCCAGAGCACCTGCTAGAGCCTACGCTATCCGCGCTCGCGAAGAAGCGTCATCTCCAAATGTTATCATCGGTACTTTCACTCTTTATGATACTAATGTGATTGTATTGATAGATCCAGGATCAACTCATTCTTATATATGTATGAATTTAGTATCTAGTAAGACTTTACCTGTAGAGTCTACTGAATTTGTGATTAGAGTATCAAACCCCTTAGGAAAATGTGTTTTGGTTGACAAAGTCTGCAAGAATTGTCCGTTAATGAATCAGGATTTTTATTTTCCGGCTAATCTGATGTTATTGTGGAAACACAAAAATTCATATACTTTTTCATACCCATTTTTACTTAAATTCGTGCAAAACCGGTTAAATTCTTGTAAAAAATAATTAGATATTATAAAATAATTAAATTGTGTTAAAATATGAACATGGTGAATTTTAGTTAATTTTATACTTAATTTTGAGTAATTTTGACTATTTTCGACAGATTCGCGCAAATGGCAAAAATTGGCTCGGCTGACACTGATGAAAAGCACAAAACTGAGAAGCAATTTGAAGTATCGAGGCACATTAATTTCCAGCCTAAGACGGTCCAGAAATGTGTATTAATTCATAATTTAGTTAGTTTTAATTTATTCCCCATTTAATTTGGGTTAAATAAATTATTTTTAATTAATTATGGAGAGGGTCCAATTAAACTGCACCGGTCGAACCATATTGAGTGAACTGAACCAGCCACTAATTGGGCATGTAACGCCCCAATTTTTGGGTTTTCTGTGTTTCTGTGATTTTTAAAATTTGTGTGTGTTCTGGTTGGTTAAAATATATATTTTAGTAGGTTAGTGGGCCTTTGGAAGGCCCAAACTTAAGTTAAATCTGTGGTAGTCTTCGGAATTTTAATTTTATGAACAAGTGATGCAATTGGCGTTTGGGCTTTTAAGAGTAAAGGGATAAAAGATGACATAAAAAGGAGTGTGGTGTAGTGGCAAGGTGGCGCCACTTAGGGGACAAGGAAGTGACGCCATAGAGGAAGCAAGGGGTCCAAGGTTCAAGTCTTGGCTCTTACAATATATTTTGGTTTTTCTTTTTAATAAATCTAGAAGCAAGTAGGTGCGATTTAAAGTTTAATGTGTTGGATTTATGACACAAATAAGTTGATGGCCTAGTGGTGCTGGCGTGAGTTGGCATGTGAGAGGACTTTGGTTCAAATCCCTTGGCACGCAAAGGTTGATTATTTTGCTATGTTGGGACGGCAAGAGTTGGTGTTGGTTTTAAACTCTGGTGATGGAGGGATCCCACATCGGGAAGCTAACATAAGAGTAGATGGAGAGCTGGCTTTAAATAAAGCAAACCATGAGGAGAGTAGGCATACCCTTCTTGGCTGATCCCTTTCGCTTTGTGACATGCTCATTTGGGTTGGGAAGAGTGTTTGGAGCGCGAGATTAACTGCAGTCTCCTAACAGGTGTGTATTTCTCGCTACTCTAGCAGTAGGACGGCTATTTTGGGCCGCGATAGGCTGAAATGGGCCATGTGGTCCCAATGGGTCCGTAAGCCCAAGTGGTTAAGTTGTAAAATTACTAAAATACCCCTATAGGGTAGGACTACCGATTTACCCCTGGAGGGTAAAATGACTATTTTGCCCTCGTGCGTAAATGACTAACTTGTGTGATGATTAGGTTAGTTGACGAGGATTTATGTTAGTTATCGTTAATTCGTAAGTCTGATGTGTTAGTGATCAATTGTAGGATTATCGCGTGGGAGATATCGTCATTAATCGTTATCAACCAGGTGTGTAAACTACACCCTCCCTTAGACTGAATTGGTATAAACTGAAATACCGAAACGTTGGTATTTTGTGAACTCGTGAGAGTGCAAGCACTCGTGAGACAGTTGCTAATGAATATGGTGCATTTGGATGATTAGAGTGTAGAGTGTGCATTTTCGTGCACAACGGTATTTTTGGGTTTAACGGGCCAAAAACGGGCTAATGGGCCAACGGGCCCACTTTGGTAAAAAGATGAGGTAAATACTTCTGATTACTTGGTAAACGTTAGAATAAGCATGAAACCTTAGTAATAGGTAATAATTACTGAAATACCCTTATGCATGTAAAATTATGATTTTACCCCTAGGGTTATTTTTTTCTGAAAATCATGATGTTCTGTTTCTGTATACGTATGCCATGATATTATTTCTGTTGCATGGGACATGGGTTTGTATTGATGGAGGAAGCGCTCGCGGCCTCATTTGCAACCGTGGCCTCGCCACATATATCTGTTCTGGTGACTTCGTCACAATATTTGGCAACCTCGCTGCTATTTGGTGGCTTCGCCACATATATATATATATATATATATATATATCTGTTCTGGTGGCCTAGCCATAATATCTGTATCTGGTGACCTCATCACAATATCTAGCAACCTCATTTTGCAATTTCGTGGTGTGTGTGTTGGGTGGGTCGAGTAGTCTCCCACATGGTGTAAGGCTGGTACAGGGGTGTTATGGATGGCTCTGGGTTGGGATTTATGCATTCATGATATATTTGTTCTGTATCTGCTACGGGCCTATGGGTTTTATTTTGATTTCTGTACTCGGCCAAGGCCCAGATAAGTCTGACTCTGAAATTTGATCTGTTTTGGGCTATGTTTGGGTTATGTTACGCACTGAGTTTACCAAACACCCCTCTATTTTCATCTCTGTAAGAAATCCCCAACCATAGTGGGCTTGGAGCTGTGAGGGATTCGGAGTGGCCACATCATCTGCAAAGTTGGTTTTTCTAAGTTAGTTTTTTTTTAATGCTTATATTCTGATTTAATTTTGGGTTTTAAGTTGTAATAAGGCTGTTATTTAAATTTCTTTTTCCGCTATGGTTTTATTTTCTGATTATATTTATACTATGACGAAACTGCTAGTGTTAGGCTGTGCGGGATTTCAAAATTAATGAACGTTTTCAAGACTCAATAAGCACAACAAATGGATAGCCTAAAGATTGATGAACCGACTTTTCATTCAACCGCTGTTTTTACAAATACCACCCCAATCACTTAAACCAACGAATGCATACTAAGTTGTAAGTCCATGTGACACTTCAGATATGGCCATAACGTCTGGGCCGGGTTTGGGGTGTTACATTTAGTGGTATCAGACAACTCGACTGTGGAACGGGTCTAAAAAGGGAGTTTGTAAAGAAACACTAAATAATGGTTTTCGAAAATCGTCTATTTTTGGAACTTGATTATAAATTGTTTTCGAGAATGTTTTCAATATTTTATCTTTACAAATCGATGATTTTATAGATTAAAATCAATTTTCTAAAATTAAGTTTTTTAGAAGGTGGCACACCGAATCTCCGGCCCAAGTCTGTAAGTTTTCTGAGCCTTTCTGATTGTTTCTGAAATATCTGTTATATGCTTGTACAAACCTTATCATGGTACTTTAGCTAGGGTAACACTGGAACTATAGAAACTCTGATAAGTAGACTGAGACTGTAGCTAGGCTATCGCAAAAGGAAACAAACTCAAACTCTGAATTACTGTTATTCATAAGACATCTGTAATAAACACTGAAATATTAAACTGATTCATAAAATTCTTAACCAGATAATACGAAATGAGTACACGAGCAGCTCATGGAAGAGGCTGTGGACGTGGCCGATGTAATGCTCAGGCTGAATCTTCGTCTTCAGGACATGTGCCGACAGTAGATACACCGGTACCACCGGTAACGGAGGTAAAGTCTCATAATCGAGGTGCTGGGGACGATGCTCTATCCCAGGCAATGCTTCGAGTTTTGGAAAGAGTTACTGGGGCAAGTACGGGAAACGGAATACGGGGGTCTATTTCTGAGCAGCTCCGAGCCAACGGAGTAGAGATATTTAAGGACGTATCTGGTGTAGCTCCGAATGTGGCTGAGTATTGGTTAGAAGCCACAGAGCAGATTATAGATGATCTGGACTGCTCTGTGGAGCAGAAGCTGAAGGGAGTCATATCGTTACTCAGGGATGAGGCTTATCAGTGGTGGCTCACGGTGAGAGATGGAACTCCTGCTGACAGTGTGACTTGGGAACTGTTTAAGACAACCTTCAAAGGAAAGTATGTTGGGACTAGTTACGTGGACGCTCGCCGAAAAGAATTTCGAACTCGGTCCAAGGCGTAAGTCGGTGGTCGAGTATGAGTCCGAAGTTTTCAATCGAGTGGTATGCTTCTGGGATTATCGCTACAGAGTATGAGCGTAGCGTACGCTTCGAGGATGGTCTGAAAGATGAACTTAGGGTGCTGATTACTTAGCAGAGGGAGCGTAACTTTGCTGCTTTAGTGGAGAAAGCTAAGATAGCTGAAGAAGTGAAGCATACAGAGAGACAGAATTGTGAGAAAGATCAGAACTGTTTTAGGAGAGATTCAGGACTTTCAGGTGGTGTGAGCAGGAATGTTAAGAGAGAAGGGTAATGGAGCCAGTTCGAGTAGTACCGATGAATGCTATTAGACCGCAGGGTTGTAAGAATTGTGGGAAGATGTATATGGGCGAGTGTCGAAAACATTCTAGTGCTTGTTTCTGATGCAGATCTATAGAGCATAGGGTTAAGGATTGTCCCCAGGTACCAGATTAGGTTCAAGTTATGGAGCAGAGGGTCGCTCATCCAGTGAGGGGTAGACCACAGTTTTTAAGAGGACATGGGCAAGGCAGAGGTGGTAATGGAAATGGTGAGGAAGAGGAGCGCCTGGCAGGGGTGCTGGATTTGCTGAGGCTCGTCAGCTGGCATTGGTGTTTGCAGCTCGTCGCTGAGAGGAGGGTGATGCACCTGATGTCATAACTGGTACGTTTTTGATTTCTAGTATGCCATACACTACGTTGGTAGATGTTGGATCTACCCATTCATATGTTGCATGTGCTATATCTGGGTCGCTGGGTGTGCGCTCTGAGGAGACTATGAGTGGGGTATCTATACTAAGTCCTTTGGGTTACTCGGTTAGGGTAGATAAACTATATAGAGATGTGCCTATAGAAACTCAAGGAAAAGATTTCTCTGGAGATCTGATGGAGCTACCTTTCGGAGAATTCGATCTCATTTTGGTAATGAATTGGCTTGTTAAGCATATGGCTACTCTGGATTGTGCTGCTAAGCGAATAATGTTAAAGACCCCAAAGGATGAGGAGGTTGGTGATAGGCGAGCATAGGGATTATCTGTCTAATATGGTGTCGGCACTAAAAGTCAAGAAGTGGATCCAAAAGGGATGTGAGGCTTATTTGGCATTTGTAAGCCAATCAAAAACTGAGGATCTGACAGTGGATAAAGTTAGAACTGTCAAGGATTTTCAAGATGTTTTTCCAGAGGAGTTTCCGGGTTTTCCCCCGAACCAAGAGGTTGAGTTTGGAATCGACTTGTTACCTGGAACGGCACCGGTGTCCATTGCACCTTATAGGATGGCACAAAAGGAGTTGGTAGAGCTGAAAGCCCAAATTCAAGAGTTATTAGATAGAGGCTTCATTAGACCAAGTGTGTCTCTGTGGGGAGCACCAGTGTTGTTCGTAAAGAAGAAAGATGGGTCAATGCGGATGTGTATCGATTATCGGCAGTTGAACAAACTGACGATTAAGAACAAGTACCTATTGTCGAGAATCGATGATTTATTCGACTAACTTAGAGGAGCTTTAGTATTTTCCAAGATTGACCTTCGATCTGGGTATCATCAGTTGAGGGTTAAGGAGGTGGATATTCACAAGACGACATTCAGAGCTCAGTATGGTCACTATGAGTTCTTGGTTATGCCATTTGGGTTGACGGACGCACCTGCGGCATTTATGGATCTGATGAATCGAGTGTTCCAGCCATACTTGGATCGATTCGTGGTCGTCTTTATCGACGATATTTTGGTTTATTCTGAAACTGAAGAGAAGCATGATGAGCATCTTCGTATTGTGCTACAAGTGCTGAGGGAGAAGGAGCTTTATACGAAATTTAGTAAGTGTGAGTTCTGGTTGAGAGAGGTAACTTTCCTGGGGCATGTTGTCTCTGCTGAAGGGATCAAGGTGGACCCTCAAAATATTGAAGCGATTCTGGAATGGAAGCCACTGATGTCAGTGTCGAAAATTTAAAGTTTTTTGGGTTTAGCTGGGTACTATAGAAGGTTTGTGGAAGGATTTTCTATGATGGCAGCGCCTTTGACAAAGCTTATAAGGAAGGGAGTACCATTTGTTTGGACTGAAAAACAAAAGGAATCTTTTGAGAAACTGAAGAAAGTTTTAACCGAGGCACCTGTACTAATTCAGCCAGAGTCTGGAAGAGATTTTACCGTATACAGTGATGCATCACATGTAGGGTTGGGCTGTGTGCTGATGCAAGAGGGTAAAGTGGTTGCTTATGCATCGCGACAGCTTAAACCACATGAAGTTAACTATCCTACTCATAATTTGGAGTTGGCAGTGGTAATCTTTGCGCTTAAGATTTGGAGACATTACCTGTACAGAGAAAGGTGTATTATATACACAGATCATAAGAGTCTTAAGTACTTGCTGACTCAGAAGGAGCTAAACCTTAGGTAGCGGAGATGGATAGAGTTGCTTAAGGATTATGACTGCGCGATTGAGTATCACCCAGGCAAAGGTAATGTGGTGGCTGATGCCCTAAGTCGTAGAACTGTATCTGATCTAAGAGCCATGTTTGCTTGTTTGAGTCTGTACGACGACGGTAGTCTGTTAGCAGAACTGCAAGTTAGGCCGAACTGGGTGAGTGAGATTAAGGAAAAATAGTCGAGGGATGAGTCCCTGGTTTCTTAATTCTGGCAGGTTAAGAATGGGGTTACTTCTGAGTTCAGACTGAACAGTGAGGGAGTTCTGTGTTACCGAGGTAGAGTTTGTATTATGAAGGACTCTGACTTGAGGCAAGCAATTCTGAAAGAAGCTCATGGAGGTGCTGTGCATCCTAGAGGGAGTAAAATGTATCGCGACTTAAAGGAGTTGTATTGGTGGCCTGGATTGAAGTGAGAGGTAACGAAAGTTGTGGGAAAATGTCTGACTTGTCAGCAAGTGAAAGCTGAACATCAATTACCTTCCAGACTTTTGCAGCCAGTGAAAGTACCACTTTGGAAGTGGGATAGGGTAACCATGGATTTTGTGAGTGGGTTACCCTTGACACCGTTGAAGAAGGACTCGGTTTGGGTAATTGTGGATAGGTTGACCAAATCTACTCATTTCATACTTGTCTGTACTGATTATTCACTTCAGAAGTTAGCCAAATTGTATGCGGCGGAAATAGTGTGACTTCACGAAGTGCCAGTGTCGATTATTTCTGATTGAGATCCTAGATTCACATCTCGATTTTGGCAAAAGTTGCATAAGGCGTTGGGTACGCGGTTGAACTTTAGTACAGCCTTTCATCCTCAGACTGATGGCCAGTCGGAAAGAGTTATTCAGATTCTAGAAGACATGTTGAGGGGATGCGTTATCGACTTTCGAGGCAGTTGAGAAGATTACTTACCATTAGCAGAGTTTGCATACAACAACAGTTACCAGGCAAGTATTCGAATGGCTCCTTATGAGGCACTGTATTGGCGAAAATGTCATACACCTAGTTGTTGGACCGAGTTGGGTAAACAAGAGGTTCTTAGACCTGAGTTGGTGGCAGATACTAAGGATAATGGCAGGTTGATTAGAGACCGGTTGAAGGAAGCATCTGATAGAAAGAAGTCATATGCAGACTTGAAGCGCAAGGAAATTTAGTACTCTGTGGGTGATATGGTCTTCTTGAAGGTTTCACCTTGGAAGAAAATATTAAGGTTTGGGAGGAAAGGCAAGTTAAGTCTGCGGTTCATTGGGCCTTATCGAATTCTTAAATGAGTGGGTCCAGTGGCTTATCAGTTGGAGCTACCTCCAGAGTGGGATAGGATTCATGATGTCTTTCACGTATCCATGTTAAGGTGGTATCGTTCTGACCCTACTCATGTTGTGCCGGTTGCAGAGATCGAGGTCCAAACAGACTTGACTTTTGAGGAAGAGCCTGTGCAGATTCTGGATCGAGATGTTAAGATTTTGAGGAGGAAATCAGTTCCGCTAGTAAAGGTGCTGTGGCGTAATAATGGCAGAGAGGAAGCTACTTGGGAGCCAGAAGTGGCGATGCGTCAACAATATCCTCATTTGTTTGATTCAGGTAAAATTTCGAGGACGAAATTTTTTTAAGGAGGGTAGAGTTGTAACGCCCCAATTTTTGGGTTTTCTGTGTTTCTGTGATTTTTAAAATTTGTGTGTGTTCTGGTTGGTTAAAATATATATTTTAGTAGGTTAGTGGGCTTTTGAAAGGCCCAAACTTAAGTTAGATCTGTGGTAGACTTCGAAATTTTAATTTTATGAACAAGTGATGCAATTGAAATTTGGGCTTTTAAGAGTAAAGGGATAGAAGATAACACAAAAAGGAGTGTGGTGTAGTGGCAAGGTGGCGCCACTTAGGGGACAAGGAAGTGACGCCATAGAGAAAGCAAGGGGTCCAAGGTTCAAGTCTTAGCTCTTGCAATATATTTTGGTTTTTCTTTTCAATAAATCTAGAAGCAAGTAGGTGCGCTTTAAAGTTTAATGTGTTGGATTTATGACACAAATGAGTTGATGGCCTAGTGGTACTGGCATGAGTTGGCATGTGAGAGGACTTTGGTTCGAATCCCTTGGCATGCAAAGGTTGATTATTTTGCTATGTTGGGATGGCAAGAGTTGGTGTTGGTTTTAAACTCTGGTGATGGAGGGATCCCATATCGGGAAGCTAACATAAGAGTAGATGGAGAGTCGGCTTTAAATAGAGCAAACCATGAGGAGAGTAGGCATACCCTTCTTGGCTGATCCCTTTCGCTTTGTGACGTGCTCGTTTGGGTTGGACGTCAGCTAAGAGTGTTTGGAGTGCGGATTAACTGCAGTCTCCTAACAGGTGTGTATTTCTCGCTACTCTAGCAGTAGGACGGCTATTTTGGGCTGCGATGTGCTGAAATGAGCCATGTGGTCCCAATGGGTCCGTAGGCCCAAGTGGTTAAGTTGTAAAATTACTAAAATACCCCAGTAGGGTAGGACTATCGATTTACCCCTGGAGGGTAAAATGACTACTTTGCCCTCGTGCGTAAATGACTAACTTGTGTGATGATTGGGTTAGTTGACGAGGATTTATGTTAGTTATCGTTAATTCGTAAGTCTGATGTGTTAGTGATCGATTGTAGGATTATTGCGTGGGAGATATCGTCATCAATCGTTATCAACCAGGTGTGTAAATGACACCCTCCCTTAGACTGAATCGGTATAAACTGAAATACCAAAACGTTGGTATTTTGTGAACTCGCGAGCGTGCGAGTGCTCGTAAGACAGTTGCTAATGAATATGATTAGAGTGCAGAGTGTGCATTTTTGTGCACAACGGTATTTTTGGGTTTAACAGGCCAAAAACGGGCTCATGGGCCAACGGGCCCACTTTGGTAAAAAGACGAGGTAAGTACTTCTGATTACTTGGTAAACGTTAGAATGAGCATGAAACCTTAGCAATAGGTAATAATTACTGAAATACCCTTATACATGTAAAATTACGATTTTACCCCTAGGGTTTTTTTTCCTAAAAAGCATGATGTTCTGTTTCTGTATACGTATGCCATAACATATTATTTCTGTTGCATGGGACATGGGTTTATATTGATGGAGGAAGCGTTCTGGCAGCCTCGCTGCAATCTGGTGGCTTCGCCACATATATATATATATATATGCATTCGTGGCCTAGCCACAATATCTCAGATCCGTGATCTCGTCACAATATCCGCGACCTCGCTGCAATTTCTGTGGTGTGTAGCGGTTAGGTGGGTCGAGTAGTCTCCCCACATGGTGTAAGGCTGGTACGGGGGTGTTATGGATGGCTCTGGGTTGGGATTTATGTATTCATGATATATCTGTTCTGTATCTGCTATGGGCCTATGGGTTCCATTCTTGTTTCTATACTGGGCCAAGGCCCAGATAAGTCTGACTCTGAAATTTGATCTATTTTGGGCTATGGTTGGGTTATGTTACGCACTAAGTTTACCAAACTCACCCCTCTATTTTCATCTCTGCAGGAAATTCCCAACCATAGTGGGCTTGGAGCTGTGAGGGATTCGGAGTGGCCACATCATCTGCAAAGTTGGTTTTTCCAAGTTAGTTTATTTTTATTATTTTTATATTCTAATTTAATTTTGGGTTTTAAGTTGTAATAAGGTCATTATTTAAATTTCTTTTTCCGCTATGGTTTTATTTTCTGATTATATTTATACTATGATGAAACAGCTAGTGTTAGGCTGCGCGGGTTTTCAAAATTAATGAACGTTTTCAAGACTCAACCAGCACAACAAATGGATAGCCTAAAGATTGATGAACCGACTTTTCATTCAATCGCTGTTTTTATAAAGACCACCCCAATCACTTAAACCAACGAATGCATACTAAGTCGTAAGTCCATGTGACACGTCAGATCTGACCATAACGTCTGGGCTGAGTTTGGGGTGTTACAGGGCAGCCTAGAACCATCCATATGCTGACCCAAATCAGCATTTTATCTACTTAAATGTGCTTGAAAAAAGGCCCTTGAAAGACTTCCAAATTGCATTCAAACCTCACCTTTAATTGTGGCTTTGTAGATTTTCCCTAGGCTATTTTTAGCAAAGTTGAAAATCTCAACTTTTTCCAAGTAGATGGCCAGCCATAGGGGGGCCCTTTGGCTTCTGGAATTTGCTATTTTAAGCAGCCACAATTAGCTATAAAAGCCACCCCTTGCTGATCATTCAAACCATCCCTCAATCCCACAACATTCTCTCATCCTCTATTCTCCTCTCTCACTTTTCTCTCCATTTTTTCCATCCCATTTCCCTTTTTGTTCAAGTGCCAATTTCTTCTCTTGGGAAAGAGGCTCTCATCAGCCATCTTGGAGAAGCAATTAGGTGTTCATAATCCACCTTGATAGCCGAGGGCAATGAAGAACGAAAAACGGGTCAACTAGTCAAGCCACGGAGAAACACCGAATTTGCTTCTTGTTCCCTATCTCTTTAAGTTTTGTTGTTGTTTTGACGAACATGTTTATGAATAGTTATGATATTGAAATGGTTATTTTAATCAATTTAGCTTAAATTAAGTTTGTGTTGGGTTGATTATATTCTGCCTACTTGAATTGTTAAAATGATGTTTATACTGTTATAGGCCTCAGTAAATTGCTTGGTTCAGTAAAATCATGCCTAAGTTATTCTTGCAATATAATTGTTAAATAACTAATGAATTAATTTTTAAACCGTATTGAAATTATAATTAATAGACACAATGCTTAATCAGTGCATGTTTATTCTTCTAAGGTAGCTGAAGTTTAAATTAGCATTGTATTCGGTGATACATATGCCTTGCATAACTTGCAAGATTTTTGTGATTAAACTGATTCAAGGTAGAAATACCATGTTACCTCACTTAATCTTTTATGTTCTTGTGAAGATTGATTAACCGCTTGGATTGACATTGAAAAATGTTCAAGAGATTGATTAATTTAATAAGTATGTATGAGCAGTAGTTAGCAAATTATCGGGTTTCTATGAATTTATTCTTAGCAATATAAACATAAGTTTGATAATTCTAAGTTAAAGAAATGTAATTATCCAACACAAGTATGTTATCTTGATTAAATCTTATTTGAAATCGTGCATTAGAACTCCTTTGTTTTATTTTAATTATTTACTTAGTTTTTAAATAGTTTTTGACCACCTTTTAAAACCAAATAATTTTACCTCACCAAAGTGTTTTACAATTAATTTCATAAATAATTCTTTTTACAGTCCCTGTGGGTACGATAACTCGACATTTACTTGTCACTTTATTACTTGTTGTGATTGTGTACACTTGCACATTTTCCATCGTTTCAAGTTTTTGGTGCCATTGCTGGGGACTGTTTTTAAAAAAAAAAGCCATTATTTGTGAATTTGTTAGTTTTACATTTTAGTTTACTATTCTGTTTAATTTTTAACTCACTTAATTTTTCTGTGATTATTTCATGTGTTTATGAGTATTGACCGAATTATTGACTTACTCACTGTAGACCCTGAGATAGAACGAACCTTTC
Source organism: Gossypium anomalum (assembly GCA_025698475.1). NCBI lineage: Eukaryota > Viridiplantae > Streptophyta > Magnoliopsida > Malvales > Malvaceae > Gossypium > Gossypium anomalum. The sequence continues at coordinate 53,084,706 of CM046963.1, forward strand.
GATAGTGAAAAAGATAAGTGAATCAGAGAAGGACTGAAGGAATGAATTTTGAGAATATGAATCAAGGAAATGAAGCAAACCTTGCTCAAAATCCTATCCTTATTGCTGATGATAAGGATAGAATATGCTGTGCCAGTGTTTAATGATCTTAATCCTGGTATTAAGAGACCTGAAATCGAGGCACAACAATTCGAGCTAAAGCCAGTCATGTTCCAGATGCTTCAGACAGTCGGCCAATTTAGTGGAATGCCTATCGAAGATCCTCATCTTCATTTAAGACTGCTTATGGAGGTGAGCGACTCTTTCAAATTAGCCGGAGTACCCGAAGATGCATTACGATTGAAGCTATTCCCGTACTTACTAAGGGACAGAGCTCGAGCCTGGTTGAACTCATTGCCACCAAACTCAATTTCCACATGGCAAGAGTTAGTAGAAAAATTTCTCATGAAGTATTTCCCGCCTAGCAAGAATGCTAAGTTGAGGAACGAGATCACTGCTTTCCAACAAATGGATGATGAATCCCTGTATGAGGCATGGGAAAGGTACAAAGAGTTATTACGAAAGTGCCCTCATCATGGAATCTCACATTGCATCCAACTTGAAACATTTTATAATGGTCTCAACGCTCACACAAGGATGGTAGTAGACGCTTTTGCTAATGGTGCTCTCCTTTCTAAGTCTTATAATGAGGCTTACGAAATCATCGAGAGGATCGCCAGTAACAATTATCAATGGCCAACCAATCGAGCTGCGTCAGGAAGATGAGTCGCTGGAATACATGAAGTGGACGCTCTCACTTCACTCGCATCTCAAGTATCTTCAATATCTTCAATGCTTAAGAATCTTACCACAATGGGTCTAACAGTTTTGCAGCCCAACCACCTCACCAATTTGAGAGTATAGCCTGTGTTTATTGTGGGGAAGGACATTTATTTGAAGAATGTCCATCGAACCCCGAATCCATATATTACATGGGTAACCAGAACCAAAATCGAGTAAGGCAAGGACTGCAATCCAACTTCTATAACCCATCATGGCGAAACCACCCGAATTTTTCTTGGAGTAACTAAGGGGCTGGAACCAGTAACAACTATGCCAAACCTAGACCAGCTCAGCCATCTAGTTTTTCCCAACAAGTTCAGAAACTAGTTCAAGCTGAACCATCCAATAGCTTGGAGAATCTACTGAAGGCATACATGGCAAAGAATGATGCCTTAATTCAAAGCCAAGCAGCTACATTGAAGAATCTGGAAAACCAGATGGGCTAGCTTGCAACTGAACTTAGGAGTCGACCACAAGGTGCTTTAGCTAGTGATACGGAGAATCCAAGAAATTCTGGAAAGGAACATAGCAAAGCGTTAACATTGATGAGTGGAAAGACAGTAGAGCCCAACACTATCGAAGCTGAAAAGGATCCAACTGACACTCAAGACTCAGAGGAAGTTCAACCAAGTGTTGAAATCCCAGTTTCACCAGAACTATAATCTACAAAAACTGACAAAGTAACCTCAAATCCACCTAATTCTGATCAACTAACAACTGCGTTAGATGCAAAATTTCCACCAAAGAGAAATCAACCAGTACCAGTTCCAGTAATGAACCCTTCACCACCCTACCCTCAAAGACTTCAGAAGCAGAAACAGGAAATTCAATTCAAGAAGTTTCTTGATGTACTAAAGCAACTTCATATCAACATCCCGTTGGTAGAGGCACTTGAACAAATACCGAACTACGTCAAGTTTATGAAAGATATCCTATCCAAGAAGCGTAAACTTGATGAATTTGAGACGGTAGCCCTGACGAAGGAATGCAGCGCATATCTTCAAGATAAACTACCCCTAAAGCTGAAGGATCCTAGATGTTTTACAACATATTGTGATTTTGAAGCAGACAAAGAAGTACCAATTATCCTAGGAAGACCGTTCTTAGCTATCGGAAGGACCCTTATTGATATGCAGAAGGACAAATTTACAATGCGTGTTCAGGATGATCAGGTAACATTTAATATTTTTAAGTCTATGCGATTTCCTGACGTGATTGATGATTGTTCTGCAGTATCCAACTTAGAGGATTTAACAGTGGAAAAGGAACTCAACTCTGTTGAGGATCCACTGGAAAGAATTTTGACATCAGACCCTCCAAATGATGAAGAGAAGGATGAGTACTTAGCTTTTCTAGAGGCTAATCAAAGGGGATTTAATCCGATATCTCATTTTGAATCTTTGGAGTTAGAGAAGAGGGGGTATACCCAACCAAAAGCATCAATCGAGGAACCACCTAAATTAGAACTCAAGGTATTACCTTCACATTTAAAGTACATTTATTTAGATAACGCTTTTACTTTGCCTATGATTGTTTCAGCAGAATTGACTATTAAGCAAGAAGAGAAACTTATCTTAGTCTTGAAACAATTCAAGAAGGCTATCGGATGGACCATAGCTGATATTCGCGGTATTAGTCCATTTGTATGCATGCACAAGATTATCCTAGAAGATGGCAAAAAAGGGACGATTGATGGACAACGAAGACTGAACCCCATCATGAAGGACGTGGTGAAAAAGGAGATTATCAAGTGGTTAGATGCAGGTATTATTTATCCCATATCAGACAGTTCGTGGGTAAGTTTGGTCCAGTGCGTGCCAAAGAAGGAAGGTATCACAATCGTAGAGAATGAGAATAACGAGTTGATACCAACTAGAACAGTTACGGGATGGAGGATTTGCATCGATTACTGGAAACTGAACAAGGCAACTAGGAAAGATTACTTTCCTTTGCCATTCTTAGACCAGATGCTGGATAGACTCGTGGGGCAAGACTATTACTATTTTCTCGATGGGTACTCAAGGTATAATCAGATTAAAGTAGCATCAGAAGATCAACACAAGACAACATTCACCTGCCTTTACGGTACATTTGCATTTAGATGTATGCCATTTGGTTTATGTAATGTACCTGCTACATTTCAAAGATGTATGATGTCTATTTTTACTGACATGGTTGAGAAGTACTTGGAAGTTTTTATGGATGACTTTTCAATATTCGGAGATACTTACGATGATTGCTTAGCCAATCTAGCTAAGGTACTAAGACGATGTGAAGAAATGAACCTTGTACTTAACTGGGAGAAGTGCCATTCCATGGTACGAGAAGGAATTGTTCTAGGGCATCGGATAACGAGACATGGGATCGAGGTAGATAAAGCGAAGGTATGATGATCACTTGTCCAGATTGGAGCTGCAAGAAGGGAATTCTCCTATTATACCAATTCAAGAAACGTTTCCAGATGAACACATACTGAAGGTAAGTCATGTCCATAATACCCCTTGGTTTGCTAATATTGCTAACTGTTTAGCTTGTGGTTTGATGCCACCTGATAAGACATATCAAAAAAGGAGAAAGTTTCTTCATGATGTGAAGTACTATTTCTAGGAAGAGCCATATTTTTTTAAAAAGTGTGCAGATCAGATGATTAGGAGATGCGTGACAGAAGATGAAGTACAAAAGATTTTATACAATTGTCACTCAGCTCGGAGTGGGGGACACTTCGGAGGTACTCGTACGATGGCCAAAGTATTGCAAGTCAGATTATTTTGGCCAACACTATTCAAGAATGCATATGCATACGTAAAGTGCTATGACCGATGTTAAAGGGTCAGAAATTTCACCAATAGAAATGAGATGCCTCGAAAAAAAATCATTGAGGTAGAATTGTTCGATGTATGGGGTATTGAATTTCTTGGTGCTTTCCTTCCGTCTTTTGGTCACAAGTATATATTGGTAGCAGTACACTATGTGTCCAAGTGGGTCGAGACTGAAGCTTATCTGAAAAATGATGCGAAGGTTGTAATGAAGTTCTTGCAGAAACACATGTTCGCAAGGTTTAGAACCTCAAGAGCTATCATTAGTAATGAAAGGTCCCACTTTGTGAATAAGTGGTTAAAATGGTTATTAGACAAGCATGGAGTGAAACACAAGGTTGCAACAGCTTACCACCCGCAGACGAATGGGCAAGCTGAACTGGCAAATAAGGAGATAAAAGGCATACTTGAGAAGGTGGTTTGCCCAAATTACTTAAAGAAAGACTCAAGAAATGGCATGACAAACACATTCAAGTTCGAGAATTTGAAGCAGGTCAGCAAGTCTTGTTGTTCAATTCCAGATTAAGGTTCTTCCCAGGTAAGTTAAAATCATGTTGGTCTAGTCTATTTATGATTCATCAAGTCTATCCATATGGAGTTGTTGAACTCCAAGGTAAGGGAGGTAATTTTTGAGTTAATGCTCAGCGCCTGAAACATTATTGGGGAGATAAAAGTGAACGGGATAAAATCTCATTCATTTTATCAAATACTTAATTTCTCATTTTTATTTTTGAATAAATGATTTAGGGTATATTTTCGGGTTTAGTATGTTTAAATAAATTCTATCTAGGAGATTGGAACTTAAGCGGGACTGCTTGTGACCCCTCCAATCTTTCTTGGGAATTGATTTTAACATAAATTTCTGAGATATTATTTCCAAAATGGTGAAATAAATTTTTAGTTTTTCAAATAAAAGGGTCAATTTTGACCCAAGTTTTGTTTGCCAACTTTTGTTTCATAATTATTTTACTTAGGAGCTTTTGTTTGCCTGCTCACTTCCCCCTTACAATAACAATTCTATGCTTGAAAGCTGAAATTCTTGCAAATGTAAAGAAGACAGGGTATAGCCAAGGCACAATCATAGATTGGGACCTCTACCGAGTCGCTGGAGACTTAGTTCTACAGCAACGAGTTGAAGGAAGTGAGGAACCTGGGGACCCTGATGAAGAAGAAGATCCCACGATGCAATCATTTGACGCCCCTGATAAGGTAGAATTAGTGGAACTAAAAGCTGAACCTGATGCTGAAACTTCAATATTTAGAGTCCAACCACCTAACCCAGACCTTCGAGATGAGCTATCAAAATTGATGGACATAATGCAACATATGCAATGGCAGCAACAAGCTTACTGGAGATACTAAAAAATAAGGGATGACTCGATGAGAAGTGCTCTTAAGAAAATTTACAATGACCCATTTATTTTTGTGCCTGAATTTCCAGATTTTATATTTGAACCATGGAGTCCATTATCGAAGAAGGAGCGAAGCGATTCATGCAAAGACAATAGTGATGGAGCAAAAGATGAGTCAAATTCGGAAGGGTCTACAAATAAATAAAAGGGGGGGGATCTTGACTTTATTTTTGTTCTTAGATTATTTTTAGGATTAAGTTTAATTAGGAATTTTATTTTTGCATAATAAAACAAGAGATGGAAATTATGAGTAAATATGAACAAGTCACAAAATATAAAGTGTAGCAATAGATATATACATGTCTAGGATTGGATTTAGAGAGAGCTTGGTACTTAAGCAGTCAAATTGACTCACCTCCTCTTTTCTGGAATCTTACCTGGTGTACAGTATTTATTCACTTTAAAGAATGAGGACATTGTTCATTTTAAGTTGGGGGGACCGAAATTTCCACTCAGAATAATTTTTTTTTTCTTTTAATTATGATTAGGATATATTTTGTTCAAAAATTTGAATTTTGTTAAGTATGTTAAACTTGAGTATGAATAAAGTTCTATTATTTTAATAAATTATTATGTTAGCTTAATAATGACATGAATGTATTTTTAATAAAGCATGCAAATTCGTACCATAAAATTTTTAGTTCTTTAGGAAAGTTAGGTATGCATGAAAGTGTAAGTCTTTAGAATTGACTTAGTAGTTTCTTGAGGCAAAATCCTAGGGAGCATGGAACGTTGGAAATGATTTAGGCAACTATTGCTTGGACCGTTTGAGCCTTTCAAGCCCACCATGGTAAATTTTATCCTTTGAAACCCAACTTGAGACTATATGGCCTAATTTTATTTCGACCCTTGCAATATTTAGCCATTACTTTTCTCTTAATGATCTTAAAATTATCCCAAACACTAGACTGAGTACTATTCAAAATGTTCTTGAAAATAAGTTTGGGGGAGTTGAAAAGAAGTATCAATTGCTCGAGAAATGCAGTATACAAAGTAAGTGCTCGTTTTAGCTTAAAAAAAAGAAGAGCACATGTATTTGAAAGAGATGTACAAAAGAGCATATAAAAGTCAAGTTGGTGTATCGAAGGTAAAAATTCCAAAGGTTCGATTGAAGCTGAGTCTAGGGCTTTAAGCCAAAATTTATCCATCTTTCACCTACCCCTAGCCTAGCCATGTTACAACCTTAATAAAGACCTAGTGATTCAAAGTCCTAATGCTACCTACATTAGTGGAGAGAAATGCTACGATCAACATATGAAGACATAAGTTAAGCTTAATGATTGTAGCTTTCTATTAAATAAAGGAATAAAAATCAAATTGGTAAGGGTTAACATGTCCTTGTTACAAAAGCATTTAGTCTAAAATTTACTATTATAATAAGTTGTTGAATCTAATTTGAACGTTATACTTAAGTAGCATAACTATTATATTTCTTGTTTTTAAGCACGAGTATATCAAATTCATAATTTTAGGGAGAATGTTGTTTTAAAGGTGTTTTTCAAAAGTGTTTCCGATAAATTCTTTTCAAAATTTGTGCATTACTCGGGACGAGCAATGAATTAAGTTGGGGGTGTGGAAACACAAAAATTTTTATACTTTTTCATACCTATTTTTACTTAAATTCGTGCAAAACTAGTTAAATTCTTGTCGATAAATAATTAAATATTATAAAATAATTAAATTTTGTTAAAAATATGAACACGGTGAATTTTAGTTAATTTTATACTTAATTTTGATTAATTTTGACAATTTTCGACAGATTCGCGCAAAGGGCGAAAATTGGCTCGGCTGACACTACTGAAAGCACAAAACCAAGAAGCAATTTGAAGTATCGAGGCACATTAATTTCCAGCCTAACACGGTCTATAAATGTGTATTAATTCATAATTTAATTAATTTTAATTTATTCCCCATTTAATTTGGGTTAAATAAATTATTTTTAATTAATTATGGAGAAAGGGTCCAATTGAACCGCACCGATCGAACCATATTGAGTGAACCGAACCAGCCACTAATTGGGCAGCCCAGAACTGTCCATATGCTAACCCAAATCAGGATTTTAGATGATTAAACATGCTGCAAAAAGGCCCTTGAAAGACTTCCAAATTGCATTCAAACCCCACCTTTAATTGTGGCTTTGTAGATTTGCCCTAGACTATTTTTAGCAAAGTTGAAAATCTCAACTTTTGCCAAGTAGATGGCCGGCCATAGGGGGGCTCTTTGGCTGCTGGAATTTGCTATTTTTAGCAGCCACAATCAGGTATAAAATCCACCCCTTGCTGATCATTCAAACCATCCCTCAATCCCACAACATTCTCTCATCCTCTCTTCTCCTTACTCACTTTTCTCTCCATTTTTCCATCCCATTTCCCTTTTTGTTCAAGTGCCAATTTCTTCTCTTGGGAAAGAGGCTCTCATCAGCCATCTTGGAGCAGCAATTATGTGTTTATAAGCCACCTTGATAGTTGAGGGCAACGAAGAACAAAGAATGGATCAACTAGTTAAGCTACGGAGAAACACCGAATTTGCTTCTTGTTCCCTATCTCTTTAATTTTTGTTGTTGTTTTGACGAACATGTTTATGAATAGTTATGCTATTGAAATGGTTATTTTAATCAATTTAGCTTAAATTAAGGTTGTGTTGGGTTGTTATATTCTGCCTCCTTGAATTGTTAAAATGATGTTTATGCTGTTATAGGCCTCGGTAAATTGCTTGGTTAAGTAAAATCATGCCTAAGTTATTCTTGCAATATAATTGTTAAATAACTAATGAATTAATTATTAAACCGTATTGAAATTATAATTAATAGACACAATGCTTAATCAGTGCATGTTTATTCTTCTAAGGTAGCTGAAGTTTAAATTAACATTGTATTCGGTGATACATATGCCTTGCATAACTTGCAAGATCTTTGTGATTAAACTATTTCAAGGTAGAAATACCTTGTTACCTCACTTAATCTTTTATATGCTTGTGAAGATTGATTAACTGCTTGGATTGACAATGAAAAATGTTCAAGAGATTGATTAATTTAATAAGTATGTATGAGCAGTATTTAGCAAATTACTAGGTTGCCGTGAATTTATTCGCAGCAATATAAACATAAGTTTGATAATTCTAAGTTAAAGAAATGTAATTAATCAAACAAAAGTATGTTATCTTGATTAAATCTTATTTGAAATTGTGCATTAGAACTCTTTTGTTTTATTTTAATTATTTACTTAGTTTTTAAATAGTTTTTGACCACCTTTTAAAACTAAATTAATTTTACCTCACCAAAGTGTTTTACAATTAATTTCATAAATAATTCTTTTTACAGTCCCTGTGGGTACGATAACTCGACATTTACTTGTCACTTTTTTACTTGTTGCGATTGTGTACACTTGCACATTTTCCATCGTTCCATGTTGCCATTTGATGAATTTGATGTGATTTTGGGTATGGATTGGCTAGCAATGCATGATGCTATAGTGGATTGTAGATGAAAAATGATTGAATTGAAATGTCAGAATAATGAGACTATTAGAATTGAATCAGATGATCTGAATAGTTTACCAGTTGTGATCTTTTCTATGTTAGCTTAGAGATTTGTGAGAAAAGGGTGTGAAGCTTATCTTGCATATGTACTTGATACGAAAGTGACGGAAACAAAGATTGAAATAGTACCAGTTATGTGCGAGTATCCAGATGTGTTTCTAGAAGAGTTACTGGGTTTACCACTTATCAAAGAAGTTGAGTTTGGTATTGAATTTGTATCAGGAACAACGCTAATATCGATAGCTCCGTACAGAATAGCTCCTACAGAGTTAAAAGAATTGAAAGCTCAGTTGAAAGAGTTGACAGATAGAGGTTTTGTTAGACCGAGTTTCTCTCATTGGGGTGCACTGGTGTTATTTGTGAAAAAGAAAAATGGCACAATGAGAATGTGTATAGATTATCGACAGCTCAACAAAGTGACGATTAAGAATAAATACCCTTTGCCACGAATAGATGATTTGTTTGATCAGTTAAAAGGGGCAACAATGTTTTCAAAATTAATTTGAGATCGGGTTATTACTAGTTAAGAGTTAAAGACTCAGATGTGCCAAAGACTGCATTTAGAACAAGGTACAGACACTACGAATTCCTTGTTATGCCTTTCGGACTAACAAATGCACCTGCTATTTTAATGGACTTGATGAACCAAATTTTCAAACAATACTTAGACCGATTTGTAGCTGTATTTATTGATGATATTTTAATTTACTCTCGAGATGAGTCTGAGCATGCTGATCATTTGAGAATCATGCTACAAACTTTGAGAGATAAGCAGTTGTTTGCAAAGTTCAGCAAATGCGAGTTTTGGCTACGAGAGGTTGGTTTTCTGGGACATATAGTTTCAGCCGCGGGTATCCAAGTTGATCCGAGCAAAATTTTTGGGATTATAGATTGGAAGCCTCCGAGAAATGTATCTGAAGTCCATAGTTTTCTAGGACTAGCCGGTTATTATAGATGATTTGTGAAAGGCTTCTTGATGATTGCGACTCCAATGACAAGATTGCTTCAAAAAGATGTTAAATTTGAGGGATAGAAAAGTGTCAGCAGAGCTTCAAACAGTTGAAAGCATTATTGACAGAGGCACCAGTGTTAGTTCAGCCTAAGTCGGGTAAAGAATTCATAGTTTTCAGTGATGCATCATTAAATGGCTCGGGTTGTGTTTTAATGCAGGAAGGCAAAATTGTAGCTTATGCCTTGAGACAATTGAAGCCACACCAAAAGAATTATCCGACGCAAGATTTAGAGTTAGCTGCAATAGTGCTCGCATTGAAAATTTGACATCATTACTTGTTTGGTGAGAAATGCCATATTTATACCGATCATAAAAGCTTGAAATATATGATGACTCAAAAAATTTGAATTTGAGACAGTAGAGATGGTTAGAATTGTTAAAAGATTATGAATTAGTAATTGACTATCATCCGGGGAAAGCAAACGTAGTTGCTAATGCTTTGAGCTGAAAGTCCTTATTTGCTTAACGTGCTTTCAACACACAGTTAGCTTTGTTTTGTGACGGTTTGATAGTAGCCGAGTTAAAAGTGAGACCATTATTTCTACAGCAGATTTGTAAGGCTCAAAAATTTGATAATGAATTGCCAGCAAAACGAGCTCAGTGTAAGTTAATTTTTGATTCAGAGTTTCAAATAGGGTCTGATGACTGCTTGATGTTTCGTGATAGAATATGTGTACCAAGAAATCATGAGCTCATTTAGAAGATTTTAAATGAAGCACACAGTAGTTGTTTATCAGTACATCCGGGAAGCACGAAAATGTATAACGATTTGAGACAACATTATTGGTGACATGACATGAAATGAGATATCTTAGAATTTGTTTCAAAATGTTTGATTTGTCAACAAGTTAAAGCTGAACATCAAGTGTTGTCAGGTTTATTATAGCCCATTATGGTTTCTGAATGGAAGTGGGATAGAGTAACAATGGATTTCGTATCTGGTTTGCCCTTATCTCCGAAAAAGGAAGATGCAATCTGGGTTGTTGTTGATAGATTGACAAAATCAGCTCATTTTATTTCGGTATGTATAAATTTCTCACTTGATAAATTAGCTGAGTTATATATTTCTAAAATTGTGAGATTACATGGTGTTCCTCTATCTATTGTTTCGGATAGAGATCCAAGATTTACTTCGTGATTTTGGAAGAAATTGCAAGAAGCTTTAGGTTCAAAGTTGTATTTTAGCACTACATTTCACTCGCAAATGGATGGTCTATCCGAATAAGTTATTCAGATACTTGAGGATATGTTGTGTTGTTGCATTCTTGAGTTTGAAGGTAGCTGGGAGAAATATCTATCGCTGATTGAATTTGCTTACAATAATAGCTTCCAATCGAGTATAAAGATGGCACCATACGAAGCTCTATACGGTCATAAATGTCAAATACCGTTGTATTGGGCTTAGCTGAGCGAAGATAAGATTCACAGGGTTGATCTGATCAGAGAGACTAAAGAAAAAGTGAAAGTAATTTGTGATAGTTTGAAAGTAGCTTCGGATCAACAGAAATCATACGCAGACTTGAAATAGAAAGATATTAAGTTCCAGATCGGGGATAAAGTGTTTTTGAAAGTGTCGCCATGGAAAAAGATATTGCGATTTGGTCAGAAAGGGAAATTGAGTCCGCGATTCATCAGACCATATGAGATTACTGAGTAAGTTGGGCCAGTGGCATATCGACTATCGTTATTGCCTGAGTTAGAGAAAATACATAATGTGTTTCACGTATCGATGTTACGAAGATATCGATCAGACCTTTCACATGTCATTTCCCCGACTGAGGTTGAAATTCTGTCTGATATGACATATGCTGAAGAACCGATTCGAATTTTAGCTCGTGAGATAAAAGAACTGAGAAATAAGAGCATTACATTAGTGAAAGTATTATGGCATCAACATGGGGTTGAAGAAGCTACATGGGAACCCGAGGATGCTATGAGAAAACAATACCCAAACCAATTCACTGGTAAGATTTTCGGGGATGAAAATCCCTAAGGGGAGAGAGTTGTAACAGCCCGTTTTTGGTCAAATCGTAACACTGGTTTCAGGACCACAAATTCGAGGTTGAAAAAATTTATTTTAATATTATTTTAAATGTTTACAACATGATAGTATGTATGTGTGAAAATTTCGTGAAGTAATTTTATCGTTCAAATGGTAAATTTGAGAAAAAGGACTAAATCGTGTAAAATGCAAAAGTGTCATTCTATTAGCTAAAGATGTTTAATAGCTATAGAAAATAGACCATTAGTATGATAGTGGATGATAGTGGCATGGCATTTGGTGTAATTATTAAATGTTTTAAAGGTTAAATAAGAAAATTGTTTATTAAAGGTTAATTAAATTAAAACAAAGCCAATTTCTATCATCTTTTAGCATCTTCAACTGATTTTTCTTGTGAAAATAGCGTTAAGGATTCAGTAACTTCAATCTTGGCATTGAGGTATGTATTTTGTTCGGTTTTTAATAATTTTTACATTTTCGAGATCGTTGCTTCGTATTCTAGCTAGCCTAGAGACTAATTAGCGAATTTGTTAAAGATTTTAAGAGTTGCCATTGATGAGTTTATGTGTTCTTTGGTGTTTGAAGATGAAATATGAATTTTTGATGATAGATTTTCATGTTTTGTTAAGTGATTTTTGATGAAAATGCATAATAGGGATTAAATTATGAAAAGTGCAAATTGAGTGGTTGAAATGCGTAATAAATGAAAGTTTTGGGCTGCTAGGGGCACTATGGTAAATCGGCTAAGCTTGGGTTTATTGAAATTGTGTGAATTTTGTGCATTTTTGAAATAGGGACTAAATTGATTAAATGTGAAAGTTCAGGGGCTAAAGTGCAAATAGGCCTAAATGTATGTTTTGGACTAAATTGAATGAGTGGTTGATTATAGAAGTTAATTTTGAATATATTTAGATCAAGAAAAGAGGAATCTGAAATTAGATCGGGGGAAAAGCAAGATTATCAAGTAATTGACTCATTTTGCCGTTTTCATACTCGAGGTAAGTTCGTATGTGACGATTTCATTATAAAAGTAAGTTAAATGCTTTGACATTGCCTAAACTGTGATTATGAGATTTTCATTAATCTATGGATTGTAAATACGATTCTATGAATACATTCGAAGATGGAATCGACAAGTTAGAAATCTTGGTTGAACCTTAGGAATAGATTTTGGATACTGGTGACATGTTATAAAATGATATACCGATTTGGCTTCAGGCCATGCATATCGGATGAGTTGGCTTTGGGCCATGATATTAGCAATTTGGGTGCGAGTTATACCGATTTGGGTTCGGGCCATCCATATCGGATGATTTGGCTTCCAGCCATGATAATTGTTCTTCGAATAAGTTACCTTGATTTGGCTACGGGCCATGGTATAGGTTCTTATCGTATGTAACTATTGAGTATCCAATTTCTATTCTTAATGGTTCAACAGTTAAACGAATGATACGGTTGAGAAAAAGGTTAGTACGAAGCGACACAGGTATGTACAGAACTTATTTGAGTATTAAATAAAGAAAGTTCAATGAGATGGTATTTTATCATGTTTTAAGACATGAGAAAGATTTGTAGTTAATGTGAAATTGCTTGATTTACGTTTATTCGATGAATTAAGTTATTTACATATGAGCTTACTAAGCTATGAAGCTTACTTCATGTTATTTTTCTGTTTTATAATGAATCAAGGGTAGCCCGGATCCGGAATTCGTCGGGAACATCATTGTACTATCGGACATCAATTTGGTACTTTTGAGTTGTGTATATATGGTATATGGCATGTATAGGCTAGGTGTGATATTTTGGTTGTGTTTATAGCCATGAGAGTTGGCTTGTAAATGATATTAATGTTGATGTGTGTTTGGCTAATAGAAATGATTTATTTTGACATGTATGGTATGAACATGTTAAATTGAATTGTGGTGTTTAAATGCTTGAGAAATGCTTTGATAAGGTATGATTTTAGAATTTGAATTGATAAGTATTTGATTAGGTAAATGGCATTGAATGGAGTACTGAAATTGGTTGAAATGGATATTGTATGAATTGTGCATTTGGTTGATGTTTTTAGCTACCTAATTGAATGATGAAATAGTGCCATTTTGATTGTTTAGGTGTGCATGAATAAGGGTGGGAAATTGGCCTTGAAAATGGCCTATTTTTGTCCACACAGGCTTCTGTCTCAGCCATGTGTGACACATGGTCATGTTACATGGCCTTGTGTCCCCTGGTGTTGTTATTAAAATGAAGTCAGTATGCCCTACACGGTCACGCACACGGGCGTGTGACTGGCTGTGTGGTACAAGTTAATATACCCATAATTGGCACACGGCCTAGCACACGGGCGTGTGACTTGGCCGTGTTGCATAATTCAGTATACTCTCTAGTTTTCACACGGCTTAGCACACAGGTGTGTCTTTGGCCATGTGATGCAAGTAAGTATGTATGCCCCGTTTCCACACGGCCTAAGACACGGGAGTGTCTGAAGCCGTGTGAGGTACAAGGCCTATTCACACGGGCTCGTGACCCTTATATTGATGAAAAATTTTTAAGTTTTCCAAAATTCTCGTATGTTATCGATTTAGTCCTGAACCACTTCTAAAGCATGTTTAAGGCCTCGTAGGCCCTAATAAAGGACAATGTGATTGTGTTGAATGGTATTTGAGTATGAAGGCATAAATGTACGAGTTATGTATGTTAAATGATGTGTATTGATCAGTAATACCTTGTAACCCTACTCCGGCGATGGATACGGGTCAGGGGTGTTACAACATATGTATATACATGTTTAAATACTAAAAGTACCAACTAAAAAAATACTACAACAATATTTACATAGCAACAAGCATACCACAACTAGTATATACATATGAAATTAAAACACCTACTACAAACCACTTATAACCTAACCAAAATGATCAAATTCTTTACCGAGTCGTTGATCAAATAGTGTGAGCTCCAACTTGACTTCCAACTAACCCAAAACTTCTCGTAATCTACAAAGAAACCAAACATAATGGACGTAAGTAAATCATTACATAGTAAACTCGTAATAAACTTAAACTTAAACTTAAACTTACCGTAAATGGCGTAACTTAAATATTTCACAATTCATTTCATAATCTAGATCATAAGTTCATTAATTGGCTAGACACATCACAAGTCTCACAAGGTTAGTGAATTCATTTATGAAACAAGTAACAGTATCATATCATAGAACATATATAAGTAAACACATTTGGAACACAATTCAAATTTCACAGATCCATTTGACATTTGACATTTTCATTTCAAGTATCCATTCCAATATCCATTTCATATATCCATTTCGTATAATCATTTCATATATCTATTTTCACCCGATAAACCACAGTTAATTAACGTTGGATACGTAGGAACAATGCTCACACAAGCTGTGACGGTAAATGCTCAGACGAGCTATGATGGTAAATGCTCACACGAGCTGTGGGACGGGTCTGCTTATACGAGCTATGGGTCGAGATGTTAAACTACACGATACTTCTTACACGAGCTACGAAGAATCCATAATAAATGCAAGATCTTAGCCACCGGTAAGACAACCAAGACCAGTACCCGAAACTGTAATAACCCTAATGACATGTCATTTGTATCCTAAACATTCACAAGGTTCATCAGGCCATGTTTAACATCTATATCATTTAAGCACATATCGATTACTTCATCACATGAGTTCATCCGTATAGTTTTCCAATTTCAAACACAACATTTAACTATGATATCCCTGCAACTTAATCCATTTCATCACTTTAAATTTACCAATCAGTGAACCCAATCACAAATATACATGAATAATTGTTAAATCACAAGAATAGAAAAAAATTTATTTCAATCAATCTACAAACTTACCTAATAAAAAACGGCAATGAACGCAACACCGATAATTACTCCGCTAACTTTCTTTTTCTGCGATTATTGTCCAATTGACTCATTCCTTGATCTAAATAATAATTTTAATTCAATTAACCATTTAAAAAAACTTTAACAATTAAACTTATGCATTTATTCCCTTTTATATCATTTTCCAATTTTACCCTAAAATTTCATCCTTTATGCAATTTAGTCTCTAAACCCAAACTTTCAATTTATCATAATTTAAACCCAAACCATGTTAGCCAAATTTTTTATAGTCGCTATACGACCCTTATTTATCATATTCTTACAAGAATTTCATGCTAACTTTGCTATTTTAACAACTTAGTCCTTAAACTTAAAATCAACAAAAACCACTTTACAGAATAGTCTTATTTAAATATCAAGCTTATAAATCAACCATTAAACTTCAAAAACATCACAAATTAATCAATGGCATAATTCAAAACATTAAAATGTTTTACAAATTAGTCCCTGGGTTAGCTAGATTAAGCTACAATGATCTAAAAAAACATAAAAAAAAACACTAAAAAAGGACTCGAAACACATACCATGCATGTGAATTGAAGCTTGACCGAATGTTTACTCTAAGTTTCCATGGAGAACCAATTTTCAAAGAAAAAAGGATGAAGATGGCAACTTGTTTCGTCTTTTGTTTATGTTATTTTATTAATTTAATTACCCTTTTACCCTTTAAACTTAACAAAAATTTCTTATCATGCAAACCAAACCATCCACCCATTTCAAAATATTCTAATTACAACATAAAACCATTCAATAATGCTTATATAATCATTTAAATCCTTTAGATTAATAGCGATTAACTTTTTCAGCTTTTATGATTTAGTCCTTTTACTTAATTAATTATTTAAATGTTGAAATTTTCTAACCAAAATTCAATAAAACACCGTAATAAACCTATAAATATTAAATAATAATAAATATTCATGAAGGCACTAGTCGATGCGCCATTTAAACTGGCTCTTATGCTCCCATCCAATCCATTATAAAACATTTGCAATTGTAACTAGTCTAGCATACCATGGTGTGGGCACTTCCTAAGTAGGGACTTGAAGTGTTCTCAAGCTTCGTATAAATTTTAGCCTTTGAATTGCTTAAAATCAACAATATCACACCTCAATTTGATGGTTCAACTAATGGGGAAAATTTTGTGTAAAAATTTCCCCACTAAGTCATCCCATCTCGTGATGGAACCTAGCTCTTAGGAATCGAGCCATTTATATGCATTATCACAAATCAAGAAACAGAAACAACTGTAGATGGATCGCATCATCAGTCACTCTATTGTATTTAAATGTGTCACAAAATTGTAGGAATCTCTTTAAGTGCTAGTTTGAGTCTTCCATCTTATTACCCCAAAATTGCAAATTGTTTTGAATCCTTGGGATGGTGGTCGTCTTAATTTCAAAATTATTTGCATTCATCGCCGGCCTCTCAATACTTCCTTGCTTGCCTCAAATAGTGGGTTTCCTCATGGCAAGTCAGCCACTACAGGTGGATTGTTTTGCATTTGCTAACAGGCTCTCCTTAAAATTCTCTTCAGTTTAGGATTTGGCTCAATAGGAAGAGTTTCACACTGAGTCATATAGTGAATCAAAGAGAAATTAAAATAAATTAAAATTCAAGTAAAGAAATAAAATAACAAGCATAAAATTTTGTATCTATAATTCTAAATTTTCCTATTTATCTTATCAAGTGCAGAAAGTTAAATTCAAGTCTAATGTCGAAACCTCCTCGGCAATGACGCCAACAACTTGACTACCGCTAGATGTACGAATGTCTGGATTGGAAATACTATAGGAAAATAAATAATCAAGTAAACAGCAGTGTCTGCAACTACATGAGTCAAATTGTAATATAGAAGAATGTTACAATGAAACACTCCAGGAAGTATTCCAAGGATCATACCCAAAGGAGGTTGAATTAAACTGAAATTAATTCTCTACACTAATAAGTCTAAATAGTATTGATTTAAAACTATATTACAAAAATTCAAATAACATTAATTAATCTAATTAACCTAGAAATTGATTACACTAAAAATTAACCAATTTATTAATAAAAAATAATCCAATAAAACAAGTAGAAGCTTAACTCACTTTAGTGATCCTAATTAACTTTAGAACTCGAGTTTTATTGAGTTAGCTATTAATTAACTAGTTATTACCTCTCGGCCTCTAACTAATAAACTAATCAACCAATACATGCTTACCTCTTAGCCTCACTTTCTTAACCAGGATAAATTATGAGGTACTCGGTAAACTTATCTTTCATTCTCGTTTATCCTAAATTACTTCCTAGGGGTGCCACCCCCTAGGGTTTAATCACACATATTTTAAACCAACTAACTCGAATTTTAGCCCTCGTTCATCTGTTAATTATCTACACATCCGTTTGTTAAACTCTCTAAGGAAATAGCTACTCATGAACCAAAATACAATAATTCCTAAACTCATATTTAACATTCAAAACAACAAATTAAATAAAAGTACGGAGTATAAAAATAAATTCGTTTCTTATATCGATTGAAGCTTGGAAGTGAAATGTCCTTTAAAAGTTGCCAAGATCTCCTCAATTGCAATTGGAATCAATAACAAAATAAAGAAAAATTAATATATTAAGGCTTTGGATCGAAATCGAATCCAAGTTAAAGTAATAACAAAAGTATAAAAGGGACTAAATTGAAAATAAAATAAAACTAAACTAAAAACCTAAAAATATTAAAATGACTCACTTCGCCAAGCCTCCTCAAAGTGAGACTTAACATGCTTATTTATAGAGTTTATGCTCGGACCTAATTAGGCTTACTAAATAACCCAAAATTTTGATTAATATACATTGTGAGGACTAAAATGCCCCTAATTAATTTTTCATGTTCATCACTTAGTGCCATGACACCATAACACCGATGATACGACACAACCTTCATTTTCTAGGTAATTTTGGCTTTGAAGTTCGATGTTGTGACACCACTCCTGGTGTCGCGATGCTATATTTGTAACAACCCGGATTTGGGCCTAGTCAGAATAGTGATTTCGGAACCACTATTTCAAGGCCGTAGAAAATTATTTTGATGTTATTTTCTGTGATATAGCATGTTTATAAAGGTGCATGAAAATTTTGGTAATTTTATTTTATCAATTTTTAGCTTAATTTTGAAAAAGGTAAAAGTTGTATTTTAGTACCTAAATGTGTCTAACAGCTAGATAATTAAAACGGGGGCCTTTGTAGGGCAATTAGACCCTTTTTAATAGAGGTGGCCGGCCAAGGGAGACAAGATTAGTCAAAAAGCCATATTTTATGGGATTTAAAGTGAATTTTTGGTAATAAAATAAAATAAAGAAAAAGTTTTCATTTTCTTTCATTTTTCTTCTTCTCTTTCACCAAAAATGGCAGCAACATGGGGGGTTTGAGAGCTAGAAAATTTCAGCAACATAGTTCCCTAGTAAGTAAGTGTTTTTAATGCATTTTCTTGATAATTTTTACATTTTTGGAACCCCTAAAGTATGAGCTTTCAAAAGAGGGGACATTTTTGCAAAATGATTAAGCATCTAGGGTTTTTTCATGAAAGCATATGAGTTGTTTACTGAGTTTTTATGGAAGAATATGAGTCTTGGTAGTGTTATAAACAACTTTTATGAAAGAAATTTGCATGAAAGCACCTAAATGGACTATTTTGTAAAGTTTGTAAAATAAGTGATAAATGTGTGAAATAATGAGAAATGTGGGCGCTTTTAGTGTGTGAAGAATTCGGCTAGGCTTGAGTAATGTGAAAATGTGATAAAAATCATTTTAAGAGCCTACGGGCAATTTGGTAATTATGGTAAAGCATAGGGGCAAAATAAAAAATTTTGCCAAAATGTGTCATTGGATTAATTTGATTAGTACATTGTTTTGATAAGTTAAATGTGATGTAATAGATGATGAAAAACGAGATTCAGGCTTAGAATGAGGAAAAACGAGAAATTGATGTTTAGGCCTCTTTTACCAATTTGGTGTCGAGGTAAGTTCGTATGATAATAATAATGCAAAGTTATGTTTGAATTACATTCCTTGTTAATATTGCATATATTATATGATATAACATATTGGAAAGGTTGATGGAATGTTGTTTGATGTGTGGAATTATGACATGGAGAATATTACATGAAATGTAAGAAAATGACAATACATGACATGTGGTATATGAAATATGTGAAATTAAATGCTTTATTATTACCATGTGATGTGTTTGATGACACATGCCTTAAATGTCAATTATTGCCATGAAAGTATGAATATGTTTTGAACATGATGGATGCGATGCATGTAACATCTGAGCTCGTTGAGTGGTCCGAGTTCATTATGGATGTGAGCATCTGAGCTCGTTGAGTGGTCCGAGTTCATGATGGATGTGTTACATGTTATGAAGTAGCTTTGGCTACATATATTACGCGCTATTGAGTGGTCTAGCTGCATATATAGCAC
Organism: Gossypium anomalum; assembly: GCA_025698475.1. Classification (NCBI taxonomy): domain Eukaryota; kingdom Viridiplantae; phylum Streptophyta; class Magnoliopsida; order Malvales; family Malvaceae; genus Gossypium; species Gossypium anomalum. The sequence goes on from CM046963.1 coordinate 53,104,707, forward strand.
TTATGTGCAATCTTCCATATATCCATTAGTATTCCAAGCGTTCAACGGGAAATTCGAGGAAAGAGTTGATAATGGTCCCAATGAGGTAAGTCATCGGTGAGTATGTACTTGAGTTATGTTACAAGTTGTACAAGTATATACACTAAACTTATGAGCAATGCCTTGATATGCAATAATCTATGATGTATATAGTATTTGGTGAATACTATGAAAATGGCATGATTTGGACTAAGTCTTTGATACATGATGACATTGAGATTATGGGTCCATGCTTATGCTGCATAGCTATGTGTTCTTACCATGATGGATGAAATGATGTGGTATTAATTTGGTGAACAATAATTGTGAATGAGTAAATTAGCCTTGACAGTTTTGGGTTACTACAGTGGTGTGACTTTGAAAATACACTAAAAATAGAGGAAAATGAGTTAGAGGATGAATAAAATATAAAATTAAAGCTTATTAAGTCTAGTTTCTTATAAAAGAAACCGTTTAAGCAAAAGAATTTCCTATAATGAGAGATTTGAAGTTGTGTGAGACAGAGTCAGAATGACTTTGAAATCCTCTATTTTGATTTGAGAAAATCATTATAAATTGTAAAAAAATAGTTATGCATTATAATTTATATTTTTAGAATCTTTTGTAAGTATATTTTCAAGATAAATGGACGAGAACATTATTCGAGTCCTGTGATATGAGATAATTAAACTTTAGTGTAGAAGGGTTAGAACTATTAGATAGTGAATCAGGGGTAACTTTGAGGAATAAACCGTACAAATTGGCTAAACTAAAAATTCTGGAAATTGTATGGTAGAAAGGGAAATGAGTATAGTTTCAAGGAAAATTAACGGAACTTAATTTGGAGTTTCGTAGCTCCAGATATAAATGTTTTATTGACTATTGTACAAGAAGATAGCTTATCATGAACTTGAGAATATGTTGGGAACATTGATAAAAACATGTTAATGAGTTGCTTATTGTTTTCATATGAACTTACTAAGCATAAAGCTTACCGCTTCCATTCTCATGTTCTCTAGGGTTGTTAGGTTAGCTCGGTTTGGAGTTCATCGGAGATAATATCACACTGTCAATCTATCGCTATTGGTGTAATGGTTCCATATGCTTCGAGTCTATGGCATGTATAGGATTTAAATATTTGAGCATGTGATATTATGTTTTAGCCAAATGTATTGGCTTACATTAACTATTGAGGTTGTAAACCTATTTATATATACATGCATGTGCTATGGTCGTATGTGATGAGTTTAAAATGATTATGGCATGAATGTGGTAAATATGTGAGTAAAATCTATGATATCTATTGCATGAGAAATTGACATGATCATAACATTTTTATGGATGTTTAAGTGCCCATGTATGCCTTGTTGTATGCTATTGTATAAGTATGTGTGCGTATGTTGTGAGGGTGACAAAATGGCTTGGAAAATAGCCTTGCATTTGTCCACACGGGTAAACACATGGGCGTGTGTCTAGGCCATGTGTGGCACACGGTCTACCCACGTGGGTGTGTGGCCTGGCCGTGTGTCCCCTGCACTTAAATATTTCAAGTCAGTATGCATGGTAGTAAACACACGGGCAGAGACACGACTGTGTGTCAACTGTGTGAAGGACACGACCATAGGACACGGGCATGTGCCTTGGCCGTGTGGCTTCAATTTTTTCATGACCAAATTGGCAGAATGTCTAGGTTTTTGGACACGAGGTAAGACACGGGCCAAGCACACGAATGTGTGCCAGGCCGTGTGAAAACCACTACAAGTTGAATTTTGAAATTAATTTGACACGGGTATGGGACACAGGCATGTCCTTAGCTCACGGGCATGTGCCCTATATCCACATGGGTGTGTGGAGCTTTAAAGCATTAAATTTTTCTATGTTTTTCTTAAGTTCTCGGTTTAGTCTCGAACCGTCTCTAATGCATGTTTTGGGCTTCGTGAGCCAGTTTAAGGGACAAAATGCATGTGAACGAGAAGTTTTAAGTTAAAACAAAATTTCATGGCTAGTTTAGTATGAAAGTGTTTGATTAAGTCTGGTAACACCTCGAACCCTGTCCCGGCGTCAGATATGGGCGAAGGGTTTCACATTTAGTGGTATTAGAGCTATGGTTTAGTCAGTTCTCGGACTAACATAGTGTAAGTGAGTCTAGCTATACATGCTATAGTACTACTCGTGATAGTGTGATATCTCCCGGCACTAACGAAATTGTTTGCTAAGATAGGAAAGACTTCCAACCGAGCAAATCTTGTTAACGATAGTAGAAATATTGAGATGATTGAAACGTGCTTGTGAGATGTTGAAATTTGGAAAGGTATGAAAATAAATTCATGATTTTTACATGAATTAATACTCAATGTGTGATAATCATAAGTTAAAGAATGTAGAAACGTGGAATGAGACGAAAGATGAGTCGTGATGAGCTTTTCTATGCATGTTAGTATTCATATGATGTTATGTGCCTAACTCTTTTGGCCAAATGATTATGAAAAGAAAAAAACAAGTTTACTCGAAATGACAGAATGTGTGTATAAGTGCTTCTATTGAATGATGTGTAATCAGTATGTACATGTGATTGACATTTATGTTTAAATTTCTGAATTAAAGATGCCATAATGTTGTGTTGTATGATTTTGGTTATGGAATCATGAATGTTGTGATAACATGAAAACTGAAATGAAAGATCAAATTGAGTAGAACGCAGGAAATAAGTACAATCATTCGATTATGGATTGACGGATAAGACCATGGTTGGACCATGGCAGTGCAGGTGATATGTGTGCCAGCGTAAGACATGTCTGGGACATGCATCAGCCACATTGTGAAAGCCAGCGTAAAACATGTCTGGGACATGCATTGACTTTGAGATGAGAGCCAGTGTAAGACATGTCTGAGACATGCATCGGCCTTGAGATATGCGTGCTAGTGTAAGACATGTCTGGGACATGGCATCGGCTTGATATGTGTCAGTATAAGACCTGTCTGAGACACGGCATTGACACAGATGGACAAGAGCTAATACAAGACCATAGTTGGACTATGGCATCAAGTGAATGATGTACCCAAGACCGTAAGACTTTCTCTGATTTGATAAAGGTTGGTAAGTAAAATAAGGCTAAGTGTTGAAACTTGATTAGACATTAATGATGATTCGAGTAAAAGAAATGAAAATTTGTATTGTGATAAGTTCACCGATGTTTGGCTAGTATTCATATGAAACTAAGTTGCATGTGTTACTAAGATATGTGAAAGTGTGTTCATAACAAGTTGGGAATTTGAAATGTTTGAATCGATGTGCATGATACTATGTTGTTGTTAAATGTGTATGTGTGTGAGAATAAAAAATTTAGAGGCTTTACAATCTTCACCCCCTTACCAGAATAGAGTTATATGATGAGATTCGCGAGAGATTTATAGTATAAGCTTGCAAAAGTGGAACTAAAGAGTGCAATAATGGAATATTATGGGATTAGTGAGGACAAAATTAATCAGAGGAAGGATGTCGGACTTGCAAGGATGTCTGAGTATGACAGATTCAATTAAGTAAAAGTTATGGCTATCTCTCTCTTCTGAATATTCTGTATTTTCCTTTATTCTTGGGATTATGTATGGTTGTTCATTCCTAGTGAAAATTTTTATCGTATGAAGATGCTAGCAACTGTGATATTAGACGAAAGCTCTGTTGATCTGGTTAGTTATGATCGACATTTCTTATCTCCTTGGAATTCTATTCTGATATGTCGGAATGAAGTCGATGGTAAAGATTTATGTGAGACCATTTTGATATTTCTGTTGATTATGGTTTGATATATATACGGGAACTATATTATCTCTGTTATGATGGAATTCCAGAGTGTATAGACGGTAGTTTCCTTCTAGTTTTCTCTGAGGGATTTTCTCGATTTTCTTCAGTATTTTCTTCGGGGTTGTATTCTCAGATTTCTGGTATGGTATTATATCTAGAATTCTTTATCTTGGTTTTTCCTATTGTCCTTATTTTTAGAATTATCAAACCTGGCTTATCCTTAAGTGTATCCTTTGACTTGCGATAATAGTATCTATTATGATTATGCTTGTGGCTCGACTATGGAAGTGTGGGGATTCTAGTATTTCGATTTCTCTAATCTTCGTGTAAAGAATTATTATCAGCAAAGGTAAATTAATTTATGTGCATGTAAGTTTATTCTCTGGTTCGGGAATAATGTTGCACATTTACGAGTAAGTAAACGTGCAGTCAGAAATGAAGAAATTGTATTCTTATAAGTATGATGTGGAAACATATTAGTTAGACTATTCTTATTCGAGAGATGTGGTTATAAGTAAAGTTATTCTGATTGATAAAGAGAGCACGTTCATGAATTTTGAATCGTTTGATACATGTTAGTAAAGTTTTTAAATAGTTGAAGACCTGATTTCTAGTTTGTGTTACTATTATTTCAGAGTAAGATTTGAGTACCAAGAAACTCTGGGTTATGCAGTGAATTGTGTAGAGAGCTCACAGTAGCATCTTGTCTGTTCTCCCAAAAGATGTTGAATTGTCTTCAGGGTTAAGCCGAATATCCAATGTATTCGAAATTATTATTGTCAATGATGACATTGAAAAGAAAATGAGAAAAGTCTGATTGAATTTTGTATTGGGATATCTCTCACCTCCAGGAAAAAGGAGAGATACTAATTGGTTTGTGTTAGATTGATGATGGAAGTCCGCATGATTATTTTAGTGTATATAGATATATTATTCGACAGATGTGATTGAGTTATATGTTTCTGAGTTTATAGTTCCAAGAATGTCAGCCTCTAGTATTTTGAATTGAGCTCCGAGGTTTATACCGCAATTATGGAAAGGTAGAGAATCCTAAGTATGAGACTGAGATGAATTATAAATTATGAGAAAAAGGTGAAAGTGATTCATGAAAGTTGAAAGCAACTTCTTCTGGTAAGATTTTCGAGGACGAAAATCTCTAAGGGGGGAGAATTGTAACAGCCCGATTTTGGGCCTAGTCAGAACAGTGGTTTTGGAACCACTATTTCGAGGCTAGAGAAAATTTTTTTGATGTTATTTTATATGATATAGCATGTTTATAAAGGTGCATGAAAATTTTGGTAATTTTATTTTATCGATTTCTAGCTTAATTTCGAAAAAGGACTAAATTGCATAAAAGGTAAAAGTTGTAGTACCTAAATGTGTCTAATGGCTAGATAATTAAAATTGGGGGCCTTTGTACGGCAATTAGACCCTTTTTAATAAAGGTGGCCGGCCAAGGGAGACAAGATTGGTCAAAAAGCCTTATTTTATGGGTTTTAAAGTGACTTTTTGGTAATAAAATAAAATAAAGAAAAAGTTGTCATTTTCTTTCATTTTTCTTCTTCTCATTCACCAAAAATGGAAGCAACATGGGGGGTTTGAGAGCTGGAAAATTTCAGCAACATATTTCCCTAGTAAGTAAGTGTTTTTAATGCCTTTTCTTGATAATTTTTACATTTTTGGAACCCCTAAAGCATGAGCTTTCAAAAAAGGAGACTATTTTGCAAAATGATTAAGAGTCTAGGGTTTTTCCATGAAAGCATATGTGTTGTTTTCTGAGTTTTTATGGAAGAATATGAGTCTTGGCAGTGTTATAAACAACTTTTATGAAAGAAATTTGCATGAAAGCACCTAAATGGACTATTTTGTAAAGTTTGTAAAATAAGTGATAAATGTGTGAAATAATGAGAAATGTGGGCTGTTTTAGTGTGTGAAGAACTCGGCTAGGCTTGAGTAATGTGAAAATGTGATAAAAATCATTTTAAGAGCCAAGGGGTAATTTGGTAATTATGGCAAAGTATAGGGGAAAAATAAAAAATTTTGCCAAAATGTGTCATTGGACTAATTTGATTAGTATATTATTTTAATAAGTTAAATGTGATGTTATAGATGATGAAAAATGAGATTCGGGCTTAGAACAAGGAAAAACGAGAAATTGATGTTTAGGCCTCTTTTACCAATTTGGTGTCGAGGTAAGTTCGTATGATAATCATAATGCAAAGTTATGTTTGAATTACATTCCTTGTTAATATTGCATATATTATATGATATAACATATTGGAAAGGTTGATGGAATGTTGTTTGATGTGTGGAGTTATGACATGGAGAATATTACATGAAATGTAAGAAAATGACGATACATGACATGTGGTATATGAAATATGTGAATTACCGTGATGTGTTTAATGACACATGCCTTAAATGTCAATTATTGCCATGAAAGTATGAATATGTTATGAAAATGATGGATGCGATGCATGTAACATCTAAGCTTATTGAGTGGTCTGAGTTCATTATGGATGTGAACATCCGAGCTCGTTGAATGGTCTGAGTTCATGATGGATGCGATGCATGTAGCATCCAAGCTCGTTGAGTGGTCCGAGTTCATTATGAATGTGTTACATGTTATGAGGTAGCTTTGGCTACATATATTATGCGCTATTGAGTTGTCTAGCTACATATATAGCACTTATGTGCAATCTTCCATGTATCCATTAGTATTCCAAGTGTTTAACGGGAAATCCGAGGAAAGAGATGATAATGGTCCCAATGATGTAAGTCATCGGTGAGTATGTACTTGAGTTATGTTACAAGTTGTACAAGTATGTAACCTAAACTTATGAGTAATGCCTTGATATGTGATAATCTATGATGTATATAGTATTTGGTGAATACTATGAAAATGGCATGATTTGGACTAAGTCTTTGGTACTTGATGACATTGAAAATATGGGTCCTTGCTTATGATGCATAGCTATGTGTTCTTACCATGATGGATGAAATGATGTGGTATTAATTTGGTGAACAAAAATTGTGAATGAGTAAATTAGCCTTGACAGTTTTGCGCTACTGCAGTGGTGTAACTTTGAAAATACACTAAAAATAGTGGAAAATTAGTTAGAGACTGAATAAAATATGGAACTGTCTAGTTTCTTATAAAAGAAACCGTTTAAGCAAGAGAATTTCCTATAATGAGATATTTGAAGTTGTGTGAGATAGAGTCAGAATGACTTCGAAATCCCCTGTTCTGATTTGAGAAAATCATTATAAATTGTAAAAAAATATTTATGAGTTATAATTTATATTTATAAAATCCTTAATGAGTCTATTTTCAAGAGAAATTGACGAGAACATTATTCGAGTCATGTGCTATGAGATAATGATACTTTAGTGCAGAAGGGTCAGAACTGTCAGATAGTGAATTAGGGGTAACTTTGAGGAATAAACTGTACTAATTGGCTAAACCAAAAATTCTAGAAATTGTATAGAAAGGGAAATGAGTACAATTTCAAGGAAAATTAACGGAACTTAATTTGGTGTTTTGTAGCTCCAGATATAAATGTTTTATTGACTATTGTACAAGAAGACAGCTTATCATGAACTTGAGAATATGTTGGGAACATTGATAAAAACATGTTAATGAGTTGCTTATTGTTTTCACATGAACTTACTAAATGTAAAGCTTACCCCCTTCCATTCCCATGTTCTCTAGGGTTGCCAGGTTTGCTGGGGTTGGAGTTCGTCGGAGATAATATCACACTGTCAATCTATTGCTATTAGTGTAAGTGATTCCATATACTTCGAGTCTATGGCATGTATAGGGCTTAAATATTTTAGCATGTGATATTATGTTTTAGCCAAATGTATTGGCTTACATTAACTATTGAGGTTGTAAACCTATTTATATATGCATGTATGTTTTATGGTCTTATGTGATGAGTTTAAAATGATTATGGCATGAATGTGGTAAAGATGTGAGTAAAATCTATGATATCTATTGCATGAGAAATTGACATGATCATAACATGTTTATGGATGTTTAAGTGCCCATATATGCCTTGTTGTATGCTATTGTATAAGTATGTGTGCGTATGTTGTGAGGGTGACAAAATGGCTTGGAAAATAGCCTTGCATTTGTCCACACGGGTAAACACATGGGCGTGTGTCTAGGCCATGTGTGGCACACGGTCTACCCACGTGGGTGTGTGGCCTGGCCGTGTGTCCCCTGCACTTAAATATTTCAAGTCAGTATGCATGGTAGTAAACACACGGGCAGAGACACGACTGTGTGCCAACTGTGTGAAGGACACGACCATAGGACACGGGCATGTGCCTTGGCCGTGTGGCTTCAATTTTTTCATGACCAAATTGGCAGAATGTCCAGGTTTTGGACACAAGATAAGACACGGGCGTGTGCCAGGCCATGTGAAAACCACTGCAAGTTGAATTTTGAAATTAATTCGACACGGGTATGGGACACGGGTGTGTCCCTAGCTCACGGGCGTGTGCCCTATATCCACATGGGCGTGTGGAGCTTGAAAGCATAAAATTTTTCCAAGTTTTTCTTAAGTTCTCAGTTTAGTCCTGAGCCGTCTCTAATGCATGTTTTGGGCCTCATGAGCCCGTTTATGGGACAAAATGCATGCGAACAAGAATTTTTAAGTTAAAACGAAATTTCATGGCCAGTTTAGTATGAAAGCGTTTGATTAAGTCTGGTAACACCTCGAACCCTGTCTCGGCGTCGGATACGGGCGAAGGGTGTTACAATATTCATCCCTTTTCTTCTAAGCCAGAAAGTAGTATCCTACACACTAGATAGAGCCGTTAGATCATCCCTAAGCCCATAGTGGCCCATTAGGTCGTAACATAACTCAAAATTGAGTAAAAACATTTAGTTTGCATAATTTAAATGGCTAATTCATTGGCAAACGCTGGACTGTCCAAGAATCACTTTTTTAAAGCGTATTGGTAATCTGTTATTTTTTGGTGATTTGTATTAGTGCAGTCTACTTGCTATTAAATTTCTTTGTAGGTTATACTTCTGTTTTTTGCAGCTCTGTCGATTAGGCATGAGCTAAGAGTTTTTATTTCTCCATTTTGCTTGTATTCAATTGATTGAGCTAAAAAAAAGTAATAAAAATAAAAGAAAACAAATAGAAACATATAAAATCGTTATAAAATAAGCTTGTTAAGTTCTAGAAAGACCTTAATTTGCCATAACGAATAGTGGCAGATCATTATGCTTTGCACATGTCCAGATATCTGTTTAGCCGAAAGAATATTGGATATGGTAAAAGTAGCTTCTGAAGATAACCTTGTAGATTTGTTTGCTAAGACTCTTGTAACTAGGAATTTTAACAAAGATAACGATATGAGAATGTGAAACATGACACATTTACTTCACTAAGGCAAGTGGGAGATTGTTGGGAAATGTGCCCATGTTGTAGTAAACATGTAATGGTTTTCTATGTATTTGAGCAATGAATAAATAAATAAATAAAGTTAATTTCATATTTCACTATTATATCTTTTGGGTTTCTGTCTTTCATGTTTTGCATGCATAGCAAAATTGTGACAAGTAAATATTAGCTCATTGATTGTCTAAGCTCAAACTGATGATAAGTCGCATTTTAAGGATGTTTACATTGCGAGAAAGACAACTTACATTAGTAGATAATCTAAACGAGTCCGTAATCCCGTTAAAGAATCAAAGTGAGAATTTGATTCAAATACTTAAAAGTATTATTATGTCATCTATGATTCCAATTAGGGAGATGGTTAGTCTTGGCTATCGAAGTAGTTGACTCCACGAGTAGAGACATAGATGTATTCATTTGAAGAATGATACATTGAATTGGACCCAAGATGAATTAATTTTGAATTTGTTTGTTAATTAATTCACTAGTGACATTTGTTGTGTGATTTACCTAAATCCTGAGTTAGTCACTAACGATGCGTATGTAATTATGTGTTTTGATATAAGTGGAAGCCTTTGCTCTAAAGATGATTGAGCTCATAGACGGTATGTTAGGTAAATGACTTGTGTATGGCATGGCTTTACTAGCAACAATGGAATTCATAGCACGATTAAAGAGTTAATGATATGCTCTTATTGACATTGTGTGGATTGATAAATATGGAACATTACCACGGGTTGCTTGTTCTCGAACAAGAAATTTATCACAGTCATTTGTTGACAGTAATCATATTAATTATTAATAAGATAAAATAGTGACAATGAGATAAAATATGATTGTATTCAGTAAATAGATTTAACCCAAAAGAATCAAAGATATCATATGAGGGTAACACACGTATGAAGATGTCATTAGACAAAGCAATTGGATGAATTACTTCCGTAAAGAGTATAAAATAAGGAGTTTTCAATCATGGTACTTCTTGTGGACTAACTCCATAATTAAGTAATTGTGAATTATCAGAATGATGCTTCTGGACATACTTGCAATTACTAGAGTCTAATTGTATATGTCTGATTTGCCCTACCGCTAGCTCCACAAAAGCTCGATCGGATTGCATTTGAATCAAAATAAAATTCTATGACTTTGAAAATAATTTAATTGAGTCAATTTATTTGATGTGGAATTAAATTAGGCAGTCGTGAGAATTGTTCAATTAGAGAATTTGATTAAAGAATTTTCTTGAAATTTTTATTTTGGAAAATCTCAGTCATTTTTGGGAAAATTAATTTTGATCAAGTAAAATTAAATTAATAAAATTAATTAAAATTAATATGGTATTTTTGGAAATTAATCTTCAAGTCAGACAATTGGCCCAATAGGTAATTGAACTTGAAAATTAGACATGAGATCAAAAATTGGAACCGAGAACCAATAACCAAGACTAAGACCAAATATTGGTCTAATCAGACCTAGTATGTAAAATCAGGCTGATGGTCCAATTGGACCAGACCGGTCAGGCCGTCACTAGCCCAGACCAAACTGGCAATAGCAGAACCGTTCGGGGCACTGTGAGGGTGTCACACCTATGATAGCACCATCGGACACGACGGTGTCGATGATGGCGACGACGACATTCCATTGGTCAATGGGTGGTCCTTCAATCTGGACCAGACCGGTCAGGCCGTCACTAGCCCAGACCAAACTGACAATAGCAGAACCGTTCAGGGTACCGTGAGGATGTCACACCTACGATAGCACCATCGGACACGACGGTGTCAATGATGGTGACGACGACACTCCGATGGTCGATGGGTAGTCCTTTAATAATTGATTAGTGGAGGAATCACACTCCTACTGCGACTCTACCGTAAAATTTGATTTCAGATTAACTATTCCAAAAATAATATTATATTAATAGATTTAATATGAAATTTAATTAATGTTTATCTTGATAGTATTTTATTAATTTAATATTAAAGTAATTATCTTAATATTTAATTTAATTTAATATTTATCTTATAGACAAATATTCTATTAATTTAATAGATTTAATATTAAACTTAATCTAATATTTATCTTAATAATTATTATATTAATTTAATATTAAAGTGGTTAAGTTTAATCATAGTTGAACTCTCTAAACTCTCCCTATATAAAGATAGGCATAGGCCATTATTTTTCACACACTTGAATTCAAGAGAAAGTTGTAGAGAGAAAATTCTCTTAAGAAATTATTCTAGAAATTTTCTAGAGATATTTTTCTTATTTAGAACTTGGCCCAAAAGTTTAGAGAAATTGCGAAATTGCCCCGCTGATAATTTTGTGAAAATTTTTCTGATTTGAAGCTAGCTCACACTTGACAACCGTGAGCTTGAGGATAATGGAGAAGACTACTCGATCGTAGCATTCATCTTAGACGAATTGAAAAGGTACAAGTTTGATTAAGTGTTTATTACTTTAGATATCTCAACCAAGTTCTAGTTTTGGAAAAAGTTTAGAACTTTGGTTTTTCCCTTAAACTTATTTTCCGCTATGTTTTTCAAATCCGTTTTTCCAACAACTCGATGCAAGGTTGTACTTTTGCAGAACTTACTTAGTGTCTTTTTCTTACTTTCAGGTGTTTAGGTTGAAAGATTATATCTAGAAGGGGATCCAGCTAGAGCTGCAACCTCTTTCGTGAGTCATCTCTTATATACGCTCGTAATATGTATTCCCTTAGGATAGGATAAATGTTAGATTCGACTAATTTCAAATTTAAAAATTTGTACCTGAACAATGGACTTTGTACTTTTGGGCTCTTATGAGCAGTATTACTGGGCACTCTACCAAACTATTTAAAGTAACAATAGTCAATCAAGAATGAATTTTGAACTTCTGAATGAGAATTTGCATTTATTATGTTCCATATATATAATCAAAGATTATAGTGCTTCCATCTAATGTCTGATTAGACATTGTTTATTTGTATGTAGCGTATAACTGCATAAAGTTCGCTTTTAAAGCTTATAGGTCATGTGATATTTTGGGGTAGAGCCACAATTTGTAGAGTAGTCCGCCAAACTCAAGGTGTTTGGTTCACAAGTCTGATTTGTTTTAAATTGTGACGCTCTATACCTAGATCTAGCGATTAGGTGGAGTGTAGGGTGTTTCAGAATCACCTTGAAAACATGATCAAATCAAAATCACACTCAAGGTTTCTTTGATGGAGTTAAACCCATTAATACACTTCATAAAACTTGCAAATTTAGTATAGAATATATACAATACAATATTGATTTGAAGGGTGATGTAGAGCTTCCAAGCCGAAACCTTAAACTTCTTGATGAATGCAATCCTACTCATTTAAAATAGCTAACGCATAAGCTCAATAAGTACACAAGGATAACCATACTAATCCTATTCGGTTATTAATGTGGGGCTCCTATAGGTATTATATTCCCAAAATAACTTTGCCCCATCAAGTTTTTTTTCAATTTAGTCCATTTCTTTTAGTCAAATTAAAAGGCTCAACTTACCGTTAATAGTTGGTTCATCACTCACATTGTGAAGTTCATAATTGGATTCTTATTTAGAGTTTAATTGCTAATCAAGCATATCTCTTTAGCCATAATGCCTTAGTGCTTTCATAAGTGTCAAACATTTTCCTTTTTATCTCATTTATTAGAGCATAAGATTATTAATTATCCTATCATACCAATAGCATCCAATTGTGACCTAATTATTCAAAAACATAGCGTCATGGCATATTTTTTATACATTTATTCAAATTCCTTTTTAACTTAATTAGCTTATACCTTTTAGTACATACCATCCTAGTACGCACATACTTTTTTTTAGGCAAATATCATTACAATTTTAATTCACTCGCCCTTAGTAAGACTTAGTATGCAAGATTTTGATATGTGGAATTCCAGTCAATCACCTTGTAATATTGCTCTAAAAGTGCATCCATCCAAACACCCTGAAAATGGATCTATAATGCACGTGACTGCTATGCTCGAAGGCATCTTCTAACCGTAGTCTTCTAACACACACGCACTAACTAATACCTATGGCATGTTAATTGTATCCTCACTAATCACTAGGTTTACTAGGGTATTTCTATAACAACCCATTTTTAGTGGTGTCAAAAATAGTGGTTTCGGAACCCCATCTTCAAGGATTGAGTTTGTAAATATTATTATTTAATATTTATAAGGTTAGTATAAAATTTAATTGAAGTTTGGTACTTTAATTTTATTAATTGGATAGTTAATTAAGGTACAATGACTAAAGTGTAAATGTAGTGAAAGTTAATCACTATGGATTTTTATTTAACCAAAGGACCAATTGAGTAATTGGCCCAACTCCTAGGTTCCAAATGGTGGTGGATGTTGATTACAATCCACTAAATTAGTTAATTTCCATTTAGATAGGTTAATTAAGCTTTACTTAATTAATAAAGATTGTAACACCCCTAACCCGTATCCGTCGTAGGAACAGAGTTTCAGAGCATTACCGGAACTTTCAGAAACATTTACAGATAAATGATGCAAGTTACTATTCAAATTCTGAAATCATTCATAACGTCCCTTAAATGGACCCTAGAGATCTAATACGAGCATTAGAATCGAGTCGGGACTTAATCACAATCTCTAAGAATTTTTCGCAACTTTTCAAATTTTTTCCAAGATGCAGGGCTCACACTCCCATGTGGTCCAAGGGACATGCCCATGTGACCTTGGGACATGCCCGTGTTGGAGGCCGTGTTCGACCCTGTGTAACTCTCTGACTTGCACACACGGCCATGCCACATGCCCGTGTACTAGGCCGTGTGGTTAATTAATTCAATTCGAAATTAGGTGCAGGTTTCACACAGCCAAGACACACGCCCGTGTTCTAGGCTGTGTGGCACACACAGTTGAGACACACGCCTGTGTCTCTACCCGTGTGCTCAATTCTGAGCATTCTATTTCTCAAAACTAAGGTGCAGGGGACACACGGCCTAACCACATGCCCATGTTACTAGGTCGTGTGTCACACACGGTCTAGACACACGTCCGTGTGTCTGCCCGTATGGACAAAATGAAGCCATTTCTAGCTTCATTTCTCACCCAAAATTTCACCTAAGACCTGGACTTGAAACACAGCTAATACCAACCAATCCAAGCATTCGACTTAAGCAAATTTCATCATTCACAAGGAATATCACTACAAGCATACATTATCACAGCCTTACCTTAGTTTAATCCATGTATTAAACATGATTTGATCAATTACTTAACATATATGTAGCTACCATAGCATGACATTACAATTATATCAAAACATCCATTACTAGCCATTCTAATGGCTACATTATAAACATCATTTACATTTACATGCCAATATGGCCAATGTAACCTATACATGCCATTACAACCCTAATTGATTACCATATAGTACCGATATGGGCCAATGGATAGTGTGAGTGATCTCTGTCGAGCTTCCAATCCAACGAGCTTTCTATTTACTCTAAAATAGGGAAATAAAACTAAGTAAGCATAAAATGCTTAGTAAGTTCGCATAACATGGTACTTAACTTACCATTCATTCTACTATGAGGTAACTATATAAGGCATATTCAATCAATTTGGCCTCAAGCCCTACACACATTCTCATTGCCCTTGTTAGTCATATAATCCATAATAACATCAAAACATATATGGGCTCAACAACAATCAAGATTCCAAGCACATATGCTTTCCACGACATGTATTCAATCAACATACATAATTTATCTCATTATTACAAGTATAATTTCATACTATTTCATTTTGGGTTCAGATTATTTCATATCAGAACTTTACTCATATTACTCGGAATATCAAGGTCACGATTAGTACACTCAAGGTGTACAAGTCCATAATCAAGAATGAACATATAATCATCAGATAAAATCCATGTACAAATATCATCATCACATGTTTCCATATATCATTTTTCATGTATCATCATTTTCTTGTATTTTATACGGATACGTGTAATAACTCATTTTATCATTCATATCTTCTCATGTCTGGAATTGTCACTCATTGAATTTATTCGGAATATCAATGGATACGTAGGTAATACACTCGAGGTGTACGAATTAGGATCCGTCAAATCATGTCCAATGGTACCCATAAGTCACTATATCAGAGAGTACACTCTCGAGCCACACATGTATACAACAGGATTACCAATCTAGGCTAAATCCTTTTTATGACATATGCTCTAAGGAGCTTGATCTGGATTACCCGCCTGAGCTGAATCTAATCTATAACATGTGTTCGAGAGGACTCATATCAGGATTACCCATCCGGGCTAAATCCTTCTCTATAATAAGGTCAATAGGATTACTCGTCCAAGCTAAATCCCGTCAGCAACAAATGTAGGACCTCATTCATTTCGGGAAATCACATATCTATCAATTTTCCATTTTTATTCAACAGGGATTCAAACATGTTTTAAGCATTATCGGGCATGTGATTATTTCATACATCCCAACATTTATATAATTCAAAAAAACACATTCTATGTAACACCCCTAACTCGTATCTGTCGCCAGACTAGGGTTAAAGGTGTTACCAGACAAACCGAAACATTTTACGTAAAATTCATACACATCATCCACAATCATAATGCATAAAATTCATACACATCATCCACAATCATAATCAAATATTATCATAGAGTCCCGTATGTAGGTCATCGAAACCTTAAATATGCATTAGAAAGGGGTCGGGACTAAACTGAGCTCATACAAAATTTTTGAAACTTAAACATTTTTCAAAGTTGAACAGGTCACACGCCCGTGTGAACATGTAACACCCTGAATTTGGGCCTAGAAGTTTTGGGCCTTGAGCATGGGAGCGGTTGAAGGCAGATTTTAATATTTTGTTGTGCATGTAAATTTCATTAATGAAGGCTTGTTTTAGTGGTTAATTGTGCTGAGAAGTGTTGGAGAAGTCTTGGGTTCAAACCTGGACTCTAGCAAAAATTTTGGTTTAAGGTGAATCAAACCCTGGGTGTAGTAGGTAAGCCTTAAGAATATTGTTGGAGAAAAGATGACACAAAAAGAAGTGTGGTGTAGTGGCAAGGTGGCGCCACTTGGGGACAAGGAAGTGACGCCATAGAGGAAGCAAAGGGTCCAAGGTTCAAGTCTTGGCTCTTGCAATATATTTTTTTTTCTTTTCAATAAATCTAGAAGCAAGTAGGTGCGCTTTAAAGTTTAATGTGTTGGATTTATGACACAAATGAGTTGGTGGCCTAGTGGTGGTGGCGTGAGTTGGCATATAGGAGGACTTTGGTTCGAATCCCTTGGCATGCAAAGGTTGATTATTTTGCTATGTTGGGATGGCAAGAGTTGGTGTTGAATTTAAACTCGATGATGAGGGATCCCACATCGGTGAAGCTAACATAAGAGTGGATCTGGTCGGCTTTAAATAGAGAGAACCATGAGGAGAGCAAAGGTACCTTTCTTAGCTGATCCCTTTCGCGTTATGGCGTGCTCGTTTGGGTTGGGCATTGGCTAGAAGTGCTCGGAGCGCGGATTAACTCCAGTCTCCTATCAGGTGTGTATTTCTCACCACTCTGGCTGTAGGATGGCTACTGCGGCAGGCGATGATGGGCGAAAAGGGGCCATATGGGCCTAATGGGCCTACGGGCCCAATTGGATAAATTGTTTGATTGTGTAGTAAATATTGGATTGGGCTAGGTGAATCTCATATCTATGGCTAGAATTGGGCTAAAAGGGCTACACGAGCGTGTGGGCCCATTTGGGCCGAGAAAGGACTTTAGGCCGATTCGTATTGTTATCATTGTTTAGAACACTTAGTTTACCAAAATTACCAAAATACCCCTGGTTTGCAAAATTACCAAAATACCCCTGGTTTGTAAAATTACCAAAATACCCCTAGTTTGCAAAATTACCAAAATACCCCT
Organism: Gossypium anomalum; assembly: GCA_025698475.1. NCBI lineage: Eukaryota > Viridiplantae > Streptophyta > Magnoliopsida > Malvales > Malvaceae > Gossypium > Gossypium anomalum. The sequence goes on from CM046963.1 coordinate 53,121,891, forward strand.
GGTTTGTAAAATTACTGAAATACCCCTGTAGGGTAGAATTACCGAAATACCCCTATAGGGTAGAATTACCATTTTGCTCCTAGGGTGTTAAATGACCTATTTTGCCCTTGTGGGCAAGTGGTGACTTGGATTTGTGTGATATAGACAACTTTGGAGGAGCAGCGAGGCTTGGAGTATCGACTTGGATAAGCTTGAACCGTATTATTGGACCCTGTGAAGGTAAGCAACTTATGGTCAATAAGGGTTCTTTGGCCGAATAAGGTAAGGTGGATTTTGAGTTTGTTAAGCATAACTTGTACGCTAAAAATGGTGATGAATAATTGTAGGACATTGTAAAGGATCTCAGTAGCAGTCGTCACGAAACAGGTGTGTACCGAACACCCTTTCTCTGTTCAAGTCGGCAAAAGCCGAAAAGCTGAAATCCGGTATTTCATGGGCTTGTGAGTACGCGAATGCTCTCAAGTCATAGACTAATGGTTGGATTCGGCATCGCAAAGTGGTAAGTTGGTTGTGTGCGAAAATACGTGAACATCGGTAAGTGGGCCTCGATGGGCCAAAACTGGGCCCAATGGGCTTACGGACCAATATGGGTAAGAGATGGGCAAATCGGCCTGTTAGTTAGTTGGTAGACTCGAATTGCTTTTAACTGTTAAAAGTTACTGAAATAACCTGTGTAGATGAGTAAGTTTACGAATGTACCCCTAAAGGGCAAAAATTACCGATATACCCCTAGGGTTTATATTGACTAATATGCATGATTGATAAATACTGTATTCTGCATGATATGCTTTCATTAATGTCTGTTGCATGGGATTGGGATATTGATGGAGGAAGTGTTTAAAGTGGTTCATCCACGTACTGGAGGCTTTGCCTCACCTTACTGATAACTGAGCAGCAATGCTGCAACTGTGGAGTGTAGGGTTGGGTGGGTTGAGATATTCCTCACATGGAGTGTAGGGCTGGTACGGGGGAGTGTAGCAGTTGGTGGGTTGAGTAGTCTCCCCAAATGGGATTGCATCCATTGTTATTACTGTTACATGTATTACTGAATTGGGCCTATGGGCCGCATTGTTATGTAAAAAAGGGCTAAGGCCTTGTTACTGTATTCTGAAAAGGGCTTCGGTCCACTGTGTACTGTTATTCTGAATAGGGCTTAGGCCCAATAGGCTCGAGCTGATTTGGGCTTTGGATGGGTTTCTGTATGCACTGAGTTTCCCCAAACTCACCCCTTTTCTTTCCATCCTTGCAGGTGAGCCCTAATTGGTGGGCTTAGAGCTGGGCGGGATTCAGAGTGGCCATGAAGAATTAATTCTGGTTTCTAAATTAGATCACACTTCTTTTACTTTTAATTATTTTCATTTTGTTTAAAGGTTGTAATAAGGCCGCTCATTAAATAATTTCATTTAAGGATTATTGAACTGGTTAGCACTAGGGCGCGTTTTAAAAAGACTATATGTTTTCAAAATGTCTCGGTGACGTGTAAGACTTCCGCAATATAAATGTTTTCAAAGAAAATAAATAACTAAACCTGACTTAAACATGATTTATTTTTCATAGACACATAACATGCTTTAAGTGTGGCAATGGATGTGTGCATGTCTAGGATTGGATCAGGGAAGAGCTTGGTACTTAGCGATCCAATGGACTCACCTCCTCTTTCTCGGCTTCCTACGGTGCATGACTTCTATTCACTTAAACTTATAACATTAACGTTTTTAAACCCTAAGAAAGAGATTCTTGATGAAACGAATAGCAACTTTTTCCATGTGGCATGCTGAATTCGGCCGTAACGTCTGGGCTGGGTTTAGGGTGTTACAGAACAGGCCGTGTGCCTTACACGACATTAGACACGCCCGTGTGTCTAGGCCGTGGTAAAACAGGGCATACATACTAACTTGCTCACATGGTCACAGGACACGCCGTGTGCCTTGGCCGTGATTGAAACTTACTTGGGCCACATAGCTAGCCACACACCCATGTGCCAGCCCGTATGCCACACATGGCCAATAGACACGCCCATGTGTCTAGGCCATGTCAAAACTATAAGGTATACTGACTTAAAATCGTAGGGTACCCTAGGGGACACACGGCTGTGCAACATGACCGTGTATCGCACACGGCTGAGACACACGCCCATGTGGACAAAAATAGGCCATTAGAAAAGCCAATTTGCCACCCAATTTGGGTCAAACCTACAAGCATCAAACCAAGCACATTTGCACTATAATTTTCAGCCAATTTTAATACCAAAACATACACTAATCATGCCATAACATTATCGACCAATTTCATGTTCATATCACCTACCAATTCATGTCATTCCATAAATAAAAAACATACCAAAGCATATGGTTTCATAATCTCTAATCATATGATCAAATCTCATGCCAAAACCTTAACAAATTTCGTACTAGGCAAATTCCAAAACTTACCAAATTGACCAACTCTCTTGGCCATTCATAAACACATCACATAAGCATAATTTGCATCACATATCATATACCAAAATTAAACCATAAGTTAAACCACAAACTAGCCATATCACATGGCATGATATAGACATTACAAAACATAACCAAATACTCCTAGCCTATACATGCCATACTCCAATATTTACACTTTCAAAATGTACCAAAATAGAGTTCAATAGTGTGGTGATGATCCTCGACAATCCCGGAGCTGCCTATAGCTTCGATATCTATAAAACAGTACAAACACACACAAAGTAAGCTTTCAAAAAGTTTAGTAAGCCATATACAAATAAACTTAACATTTTAAACATAAAAGTATCATCAAATTACATATACATTTCACATATTCCAAATTCTTTAGCACAAATAGCATATTTTCTCATGCTTTTATCACATATCAACATTTATTCACTAAAGTACATTTACTTAGCTTTTAATATCAAATATAATACTCATTTCAAATGTACATGTATTGGATACATGATCACATAATAATTCATATTCTTGGAATGCCCATTGAACCGTTCGAAATCATAAGGATACACGGATAACTCAGAAAGCTCATACAATGCCAACATCCCAGACGTGGTCTTACATGTAATCAAATATCAATGCCACTGTCCTAGATAGGGTCTTACACGAAATCAAATACGATGCCAATGTCCCAAATGTGGTCTTACACGTAAATCATAAGTCGATGCCAACGTCCCATATGTGGTCTTACAAAAATACACATATCGGATCCTATGTCATGACATATGTATCCTAACTATTCCTAAGGTTCGTACGGGGCTTTTCAGACATCAGAACTTTGTCGATATTTTCTCAAATATCTCATATTCAACTCTCATAATATCATTCATCATAATACAATGTCATATATACATGAATAAATCAATTCAAATACATTTATTTGTATATCGACTTACCTCGTACGGATTTGAACGAACGGAGTCGACTATTCAACGACTTTTGACTTTCCCCGGTCTAATTTCGTTTTCTTTGGTTCTTGATCTAAATCAATTCAAATTTAATTTATTCAAACTCACATTCATTCAAATCAATCCAAAAACACATATTTAGGGTATTTTATAAATTAGCCCTCATATTTACACAATTTAACACTTTAGTCATTAATTCACAAAATCACAAAATACGCATAATTTCCATATACCCATGTTAAACTAAATTCTCAAGGTACTCATAAGTCCATATATTTCATTTATTTCTCATTTTAGTCCTTCAAAATCTCATTTTTACAATTTAGTCCAAATTACTCAAATTCATAAAAAATTCAAAGACAAAGCTTAGTAATCTAACACATATCTTCCATTTACTAACATCAAATTCCATAAAGCTCACATTATCAACAATGGCATAACCCAAAATCATCAACAAAATCAGAAATTAGGGCATGGGTTTGATAGATTACTAAGCAACGATTACAAAAATGTAGAAATTATCAAAAACCAAAAAAAAAATACTTAAGTCAAAGCTTAATAGTGCTAAACATGAAAGCTCTTCCAACCCTAATTTTCTTTGTGATTTTAGGCCAAAAAGATGAATAATAAGCTAATTTTTTTATGTTGGTTTTATTAATATTAACTTTATTAACCAAATACCAATTTTACCCTTGTTTTAATAACTTATAAAACATTAATATTAAGGCCATTTATGACCAATCCCACTATCCATGGTCCAATTACGTAATAAGGACCTCTCATTTAATAAGACAAATCAAATAGGCACTTTAGCAAATAGAACACATCTTTTACATTTTATGCGATTAAGTCCTTTTATCAAATCGAGCACACAAACGATTAAATTTTCATACGAAACTTTCACACATACTAATTCACAGATAAATAGCACAGAAAATATATTTAAAATATTTTTCTGACTCGGATTTGGGGTCTTGAAACTACTATTCTGACTAGGGTCTAAACCGGGTTGTTACAACTCTTCCCCCCTTAGGGATTTTCGTCCCCGAAAATCTTACCGTTGAACAGATTCGGATATTGTTGTCTCATAGAATTTTTGGACTCCCACATGTCCTCTTCCATTCCGTGTCGATGCCACATAACTTTAATTAACGAAATTTTCTTTTTTTGCAGTTCTTTAAACTTGCGAGCTAATATACGGATCGGTTCTTCTTCATAGGTCATATCAGATTGAATCTCAATCTCAGACGGAGGAATTATATGTGAAGGATCAGATCTGTATCATTAAAGCATCGATACATGAAACACAATATGAATCTTTTCTAACTCTGGAATCATAATCGACTGTAACAAACCAGATGGCACCTGATGTTCAGCTTGAACTTGCTGACAGATTAAACATTTCGAAACAAAGTCAGAGATATCTCTTTTCAATCCAGACCTCTAGTAATGTTGTTTCAAATCATTATACATTTTCGTACTACCCAGATGTATTAACAAACGATTGTTGTGATCTTCGTTCAAAATTATCTAAATTAACTCTGAATTTCTCGGAACACAAATCTGATCTCGAAATCTCAGACAATCATCATTATCAATTCGATATTCAGAATTAGAATCTAAACCACACTGGGCTTGTTTTGTTAAAATCTCATTATCAACCTTTTGAGCTTCGCAAATCTATTTCAAAAATGACGGTCTTGCTTTCAATTTGGCTAAAATCGAACCATCATCAGACGAAGCTAAATGAGAATTCATAGCACGTAATGCAAGAAATGATTTCCGACTTAAACCATCAGCAACAACATTTGCTTTTCCCGGATGATAATCGATCACAAGTTCATAGTCTTCTAATAGTTCTAGCCATCTTCTCTGTCGCAAATTCAAATCTTTCTGAGTCATCAGACATTTCAAACTTTTATGATCGGAATAAACGTGACATTTCTCACCGAATAGATAGTGGCGCCAAATTTTCAAAGCAAACACAATCGCAGCTAATTCCAAATCATGCGTTGGATAGTTCTTTTCATGCGACTTTAACTGTCTCAAAGCATAAGCAATGACGTTGCCTTCCTGCATTAAAACACATCCCAAACCATTTAAGAAAGCATCACTGTATATCACAAATTCTTTACCCGGTTTTGGTTGTACTAACACTAGAGCTTTAATCAATAGGGCTTTCAACTGATCAAAGCTTTTTTGACACTTTTCAGACCATTCAAATTTCATATCTTTCTGAAGCAGTTTTGTCAATGGAATCATAATCATCAAAATTCCTTTTACAAAGCTTCTATAATAACCAGGAAGTCCTAGAAAATTGCGAACTTCAGAAACATTTCTCGGAGGCTTCCAATCTAGAATAGCTGAAATCTTGCTCGGATCAACTCAGATACTGGATGCTAACACAATATGGCTTAGAAAACCAACTTCGCATAACCAAAATTCACATTTACTAAACTTCACATACAACTGCTTATCTCGCAAAGTTTGTAACACTATTCTCAGATGTTCTGCATTCTCAGATTCATCATCTGAATAAATCAAAATGTTATCAATGAATATAACAACAAATCAATCTAAATACGATCTGAAAATTCTATTCATCAAATCCATAAAAATAGCAGGTGCATTCGTTAATCCGAAAGGCATAACTAAGAATTCATAGTGTCCGTACCTCGTTCGGAAAGTAGTTTTCAGAATGTCTGAATCTTTTACTCGCAATTGATAGTAACTCGATCTCAAATCTATCTTCGAAAACACAGTAGCTTCTTTCAACTGATCAAACAGATCGTCAATTCTGGGTAGAGAATATTTGTTCTTAATAGTCACTTTGTTCAACTGACGATAATCAATGCACATTCTCATCGTGCCATCTTTCTTTTTCACAAATAGAATAAGAGCACCCCAAGGTGAAAAACTCGGTCTTGCGAATCCTCTATCAGTCAATTCTTGCAACTGAGACTTTAATTCTTTTAACTCGATCGGAGCCACACTATACGGAGCTATCAAAATCAGAGTAGTACCCGGTGCTAACTCAATGCCAAATTCAACTTCTCGGATCAAAGGAATCCCAAAAGTTCTTCAGGAAACACATCAGGAAATTCACAGACAACAGGTACTGATTCCACTTTCTTTTTTGTTATTTTTGACTCAATCACATAAGCAAAGAGAGCTTCGCAACTTTTCCTCACAATACTCATGGCTTTCATTGACGAAACCATAGCTGGTAACCCATTCAAATAATTTGATTCAATTCAGATTATTTCCTCATTCTTGCATCTCAAATCAATTGGTTTTCTTTTACAGCTCACAATAGCTTTGTGCAAAGTTAACCAATCCATACCCAGGATTATATCAAATTCATTAAAAGGTAATAACATTAGATCAGCTAGAAAATATTTATCTCGAAACATTAACAGACAATTCTTGCAAACTTTATCAACCAAAACACATCTGCCTAGGGGGTTCGATACTCTAATAACAAATTCAGTAGACTTTACAGGCAGTCTTACTGTTCACTAAATTCATACATTTATAAGAATACATAGATCCGGGATCTATCAAAGTAATCACAGAAGTATCATAAAGAGTGAAAGTACCAGTTATAACATCTGGAGACGAAGCTTCCTCACAAGCTCTGATAGCATAGGCTCTAACAGGTGCGCGAGCCTCGGATCAAATAACAGTGTCTTTAGTCCCTCTTTAACTACCACTAACATTTCCTGTATTTCTGGGAGGTCTACCTCTAGTTGAAGTATTACTCGTTCTCAAATTTTGTACATTCTCTTGCTCAACAAACTTAGAGCAATCACGGATAAAATGATCTAAAGATCCATATTTAAAATAGGCCTGATCATACAGTCTACAATTACTAGGATGTCTTTTGCCACAGTGCTTACACCCGGGTCGATCGAATTTAGCATTTCCAACACTAGCAATAGAATGAGCTGGACCTCTGAAACTCAAATGCGATTTAACACGATCCCTACTCGAATGTCCCACATTAGTTTTTGAAAGGCTATTATCATCTTGGAATTTCTTTGTTGCTGAATGAAATGACTTACTCGATGATCTTTTCTGCACTTCTCTAGCTTCTGAATCGGCTTTTCTTTTCTCTTTCTGTGTTCTTCAGCTTTACACGCTCATTCCACAAGCACAACAAACTCTTTTATCTCTAATATCTCGACTAACAATTTAATGTCTTCATTCAAGCCATCTTCGAATCTCTTACACATAATTGCTTCAGTCGAAACACATTCTCGAGCATACTAAATCAATCTCACAAATTCTCGCTTGTATTCCGTAACAGACATATGGCCTTGTTTAAGCTCAAGAAACTGTTTGCGTTTCTGATCGATAAATCTCTGACTGATGTATTTCTTTCAGAATTCAGCTTAGAAGAAATCCCAGATAACTCACTCTCTCGAAACCACTGATATCAAAGTCTTCCACTAATGATACACCGTGTCTCTAAAAGTAAAAAAGCACATTTTATGCATTCATTCGGAGTCAATGATAATTCATCGAATACTTTTATCGTATTTTCTAACCAGAATTCAGTTTTCTTGGTATCATCGTTAGTAGTAGCACGAAATTTTTTGGCCCCATATTTTCTAATCTTATCGACTGGAGGCTTATTTAATTGAGTCGAATTAGCTTGTGGCATGACAGGGACTTGTGAAGGATTTACCGGGGGTGAAGGTTGTGGCACAGCTGGATTGGTTCGAATATATTGGGTGAACCAATCATTCATCATTTGATAGAAGGCTTGTTTAGCCTCTCTATCATGGCTACTCATAGTCGATCTAGAGTCGGATGGCGTTGTCCTTTGCACAGGAGTAGGCGCATTGCTTTCGACATCGCCCACTACGGCTCATTCGGGATCCATTTGCTATATAAAAAACATTTTCATTGTCAGGATTCATCACACTAATGTAGTTTATAAATATGGCATGTATAGCTAGACTCACATACGTGGTAGTCCTAAAATCGACTAAACCATAGCTCTGATACCAATAAAATGTAACACCCCTAACTCGTATCTGTCTTCAGACTAGGGTTAAAGGTGTTACCAGACAAATCAGAATATTTTACATAAAATTCATATACATCATCCAGAATCATAATCAAATATTATCATAGAGTTTCGTATGTAGGTCATCGAGACCTTAAATATGCATTAGAAAGGGGTCGGGACTAAACCGAGCTTATATAAGAATTTTTGAAACTTAAACATTTTTCAAAGTTGAACAGGTCACATGCTCGTGTGAACAGGCCGTGTGCCTTATATAGCATTAGATACGCTCGTATGTCTAGGCCGTGGCAAAACAGGGCATACATACTGACTTGCTCACACAGTCACAGGACACGCCCGTGTGCCTTTGCCGCGGTCGAAACTACTTGGGCAACACGACTAGCTACACCCCCATGTGCCAGCCCGTGTGCCACACACGGCCAATAGACACGTCCATGTGTCTAGGCCATGTCAAAACTGTAGGGTATACTGACTTAAAATCGTAGGGCACCCCAGACGTGGTCTTACACATAAATTATAAGTCGATGCCAACGCCCCAGATGTGGTCTTACAAAAATACACATATCGGATCCTATGTCATGATATATGTATCCTAACTATTCCTAAGGTTCGTACAGGGCTTTTCGGACATCGGAACTTTATCGATACTTTCTCGGATATCTCATATTCAGTCTCATAATATCATTCATCATAATATAATGCCATATATACATGAATAAATCAATTCAAATACATTTATTTGTATATTGACTTACCTCGTACGGATTTGAACGAACGAAGTTGACCATTCAACGACTTTTGACTTTCCCGGTCTAATTTCGTTTTCTTTGGTTCTTGATCTAAATCAATTCAAATTTAATTTATTCAAACTCACATTCATTCAAATTAATCCAAAAACACATATTTAGGGCATTTTACAAATTAGCCCTCATATTTACACAATTTAACACTTTAGTCCTTAATTCACAAAATCACAAAATACACATAATTTCCATATAACCATGTTAAACCGAATTCTCAAGGTACTCATATAAGTCCATATATTTCATTTATTTCTTATTTTAGTCCCTCAAAATCTTATTTTTACAATTTAGTCCAAATTACTCAAATTCATAAAAAATTCAAAGACAAAGCTTAGTAATCTAACACATATCTTCCATTTACTAACATCAAAATCCATAAAGCTTACATTATCAGCAATGGCATAACCCAAAATCATCAACAAAATAAAAAATTAGGGCATGGGTTTGATAGATTACTAAGCAACGATCACAAAAAACGTAGAAATGATCAAAAACCGATACAAAAACATACCTAATTCAAAGCTTAATAGTGCCGAACATGAAAGCTCTTCCAACCCTAATTTTCTTTGTGATTTTTGGCCAAAAAGATGAATAATAAGCTATTTTTTATGTTGGTTTTATTAATATTAACTTTATTAACCAAATACCAATTTTACCATTGTTTTAATAACTTATAAAACATTAATATTAAGGTCATTTATGACCAATCCCACTATCCGTGGGCCAATTACATAATAAGGACCTCTCATTTAATAAGTCAAATCAAATAGGCACTTTAGCAAATAGAACACATCTTATACATTTTACGCGATTAAGTCCTTTTATCAAATCGAGCACACAAACGATTAAATTTTCATACAAAATTTTCAGACATACTAATTCACATGTAAACAACACAAAAAATATATTTAAAATATTTTTATGACTCGAATTTGGGGTCCCAAAACCACTATTCTGACTAGGGTCTAAACCAGGCTGTTATATTCTACATTCATTTTAAGCATATAAGTAACATTCTCATCGTTTATCCTTTAACATCTATCGGACATTATCATTTAATTCAAACATTTTCATTTATCGGGCTTGATCGGATATGTAATCATTTTCACATATTTATGACATTTGTACAATTTACATAACCATAATCAATGCAAGTGATAAATTGTAATTTGTACACATTATTGTCCCATGCTTAACACATTTATGAATAATTTCTCCTTAGATTTGGTGAATTCGATGCTCCTAATCCTTTAATTTCATGTTTTATACTTAGATGAGCATAGGAGAGCAAAAAGAACAATAAACGGGCTGAAAACGGAGAATGTACCGGCGTGGGAAATCAACACAGCCTGGACTTCCTCACACGGGTAGAACACACGCCCGTGCCATTCTAGCAGGATTAAACACGGCTTAAAACAACCTGAACACGGGCGTGTCTATCTCTCATCCTTGACCACGGCCTGAAGTAATAGCACACGGGCGTGTCCTTGTCGAGCCCAAGTTGAGTTCTATTCAGAAAATGGCAATTTTGAGGGCTTTTAGGCATTCTAAAGCCTATTTAAACACCCTAGAAGAGGAAAAAAGGGGACACACGGAGTAGGAAGCAAAGAATTACTTGAAGAAAGCCGATTGATCCATCTCGGAAGCCGAATTCACCTCCAAGACTGAAGATCTCCCTTCAATTTCCTTCAGAGGTTTTTGGGTTTTCTTTATGTTTTGTTATCATTCTTTTGAGATGTTTTATTTTATATTTATGAACTAAATCCCCTAAATACCTAAGGGGGATGAAACCTAAGACGAATCTTGTTAATATTTTCTGAACTGTATGATAAATACTTGATTTGTTCTTAATTATGACTTTAACTCTTGTTTGAATATATCAGGATATTGATTCAAGTATTGATGTGCTTATTCAGAGGATGAATAGTCCCTGTCTAAGAGTAGATCATTCATTATTAAGCAGATTTGCATGCAGTCCTAGAGATAGGACGACATAAATCTGCTGGATTAAAGTCAAATCTAATAAGGGAATCCATAGATCGAGTAAATGCAAAACTAGGGGTTTTAATTTGAAAGAGATTTCAATTAATCAACCTAGGGTTAGACATTATTAGTCTTGAATAGGGATACTAACATAACTTAGGGATTTCTATGGATCAAGTCAAGTGAATAAATCGTCTGGTTCAGAGTCAATTAACAAGAGAAGTCGAGGTGGATTCTTCCTTGGGTGTTGTCTAAAATGAATCAATTTTCCCAAAAGTATTTCCCCAATTTACTTTCTGTGCAATCTTAGATTAGTGAAGTAGTTAGTTAAAACAAACTTCATTATTCTTAGGCTAGATAATAAAAAGAAAGATAATACTAGTACTTTTAGTTCATTTGGGTTTGACATCCGGTCTTGCTAAAACTATACTACTGCTTGATAGGTACACTTGCCTTCATCGTGATAATAGTTAGTTCAAGTACGATCAATTATAAATTTTAAAACTTATCATGAGTGACAATCAGCAAGCATGTAAATAAACACAATTTAGTTACAGTAACTTACCTCGATGATTGTTCGTGTATGAAAAATCTACTAACCTTACTTTTCCTCTTTTTCTCGTTCTAGCTCCGAATTTGGTCTATCCGGATCTATACTAGTAAATTTAACATCAATTTATCACATTTCACATTCAAGTGGGCTGAATTTATAACCTAGGAAAAATTACCATTTTGCCCCTATTTTTTCCATAAATTCCAATTTCGTCCCTAGGCCCGGAAAATGAAACTTGTCAAATTACTCCCTATTCCAAGCCTAAACAAAGCCCTATTACAAATTTTACAGCACATGTATTCATAAAATTTTAGAATTTTTCATCAAATTTTACAACTTTTCATTTTAGTCCCTAAATCACGTTTTCATCAAAAATCACTTTGTAAAAGTTATTTATCTATCAATAACCTTTCATTTTATACCATAAATTTCTAATTTCCATCATATACATCACTGATCCATTTTTCATACCTTGATAACTTTTCAAATTAATCCCTCAAATAGAGAGATTAAGCTATCCCGGTTTCAAAATATCAAAATTACTAAAAATGAGGCTTGAATACTTACCCAATTTGGCCATGAAAGTTTTTTCTCTCTCTCTTAGGGTTTCCATGTATTATTTTGGGAAGAAGAAGAGAAAAATCAGATGATAATTCTTTTATCATCTTTTTAATTAATTAATTTAATTTAATTCCAATTTAGTCCCTACCCTTTTTTAAAATTTCCAAGGATGAGTCATACCAAAATATCTACATACTTTTACTAATGGTCTAATTACCATATAAGGACCTTAAGTTTTCAATTCCATAGCTATTTGATCCTTCTAGCTACTAGAATTCAACTTTTACATTTTATGCGATTTGGTCATTCTCATAATTAAGCACATAATTGGTAAAAATTTCTTATCAAAATTTCACGTGACATGTCTATAATAATAGGGACCATAAAATAAAATAAAATAAATTTTATTTTTCGGCTCGGATTTGTGGTCCCGAGACTACTGTTCTGATTTCACCAAAATTGGGCTGTTACAAAGATTAATTAAGTTTATAATCAAGGTATAAAATGATAACTAAAGCATGTAATCTTTATTTTTCTTTCCATCTCAATTGAATTTACCTAAAGAAAAACCTAAAAACCATTGTTGAAGCTTAAAAAACAATCGACCTTTAATTGCTAAGGTAATACAAGTCATTTTCTTGTAATTTCTATGTTTTTGAGGTCTTAGGAGCTTGATTTAGCTAGCCCGTGTAGCAATTTGTGAAACTGTTAAAGTTTACAAAAGTTTCCATTATTGAATACTTGATGAAATTGGTAATAATTTGTTAAATTTTAAGCTTAGATATAAAAAAATACTAGTTTGTAAAGTTTAATTGCTAGTTTGTGAACAAAGGGACTAAAGTGCATAAAATTTGAAATTGATGTTATATTTCTATACTTATAGATAGTAGAGGGTTAGAAAAGGATGTAATTGAGATCAATTTCAAAATCGAGGCTCAAATTTGAAAGATATGGTAATTTTGATTTTGTAGACTAAATTGAATAAAAAGTAAAACTTTAGGAAACATTCAAAAAGTGAAATTGAACTGTCATATGTATATAATAGGATGATATAAGGTATTTGGAATTGATAAATTGAAATAAATTATCGTTTAGATCGGGAATTGAACCAATCAGAGGATAATCTAGGAAAAGGCAAAATTGCGGATTAGTATTCGACATCTTTTTTTTGTTTTTTCCAATTAAGTTCATGTGGTATGGTTATATGTAATTGATGTATATACTTGAATTGTGAATTTGTATTTGTGTGAATATAATTTAAATTATTTACAATTTAGTACAAAAAAAGGTGAGATATGGACTAAATTGTAAAGAAATGGTTATATGTACTAATTGTGACCAAGTGAATGTAATAAAGCATATGATGTGATTGGCATGCCAATAATATTAATTTTGTGTTTGTACGGGATATATGTGATGGTATGGAGTTATTTCCGATTATACCAAAATCTAACATTTGTTGCAGATTACTGAGTTATATGTCTCTACAAAAACCCTGATGTGATGGAGGGATGTATTGTTATACGATTATATGTTGCCTACAGGCTTTGCACTTCATTTCCTTGGTGTGGTTTAGTTATTGCTCTAACAAGCAATCTGGTGTGGTGTAGTTATCCATGTATCTTAATCTGTTTATTATAGTTCACCATGTAACATCTCGAAATAAGGCCTAAATGGAATAGTGGTTGCGAAACCACAAATCTAATATAGAAAAGTTTATTTCGATTAATTTTTATGATTTACCGAGTGATTTAGATGCATGTGTTAGAGTATTTATAAGAAATTTTATAGATTGCATGTTTAATTTGCCTATTAGGGCTTATTTGCAGAAGTTGTTGTAACAGCCCGATTTAGGGCCTAAACAGAACGATGGTTTTAGAACCACAAATTCGAAGTCAAAAAATTTATTTCGATTAAGTTTTAAGGTTTATTTATTAATTAAAATATTGTGTAAAAATATCGTTAAGAAATTTTACTGATAAAATGCTTAATTGGACTTTTAGGACTAAATTACAAAAGTTGCAAAATATATGTTCTAATTCTTAAGTACTTGATTGAAATGGGAGTTTAAAGAGGAGGTCCTTAAATGGTAATTAGACCATTATATTTCGTTTGGACAAAAATGGGCATGAATAGGACAAAATTTTAAAGAAAGGCCATAAGGGCATTTTAGTCATTTGGTAATTAAAAGAAATAAAAAGGGAAAATAAAGCTAAAATTGACTCATCTTTTTCATGGAGGCTGAAATTAGCATGAGGGAAGCCATAGCTAGGATTTTCAAGCTTTCCAAGCTCAATAGTAAGTCCGTTCTAGCCCAGTTTTTCAAGTTCTTTACGTTTTTGGAATCTCGGTAACTGGATTAAGCTTAATCTAGCAATAATTTAAGCTAGGGTTCATATTTGGAAAAACACCCATAGGTGAAATGTGTTTATTTTGATGTTTTATGGTAGAATATGAAGGCTAAAATTATGTTAAACAACTTTTTCTAAGCGGTTTTAAGCAAAAATGAGTAAAACGACTTAATCGGTAAAAGTTGTTATTGTTCATAACTATGTGTTAGAGTGAGAATTTGATGTTTCCATAGAAGGGAAAAATGATCATCATGTCATAAAACATAAGAATAAGGGATGAAGTTTAATTCCCGAGCCTAGGGGCAAAAGTGTAAATATGCAAAAGTTTAAGGGCAAAATTGTAATTTTGCCAAAGTTTGAGTTAAGGACTGTTTTGAATAGTACATTAATTAAATAAGTAAAATATGATGTTTTAGATCCCGAAAAATGAGATTTAAACCTAGAATGGGAGAAAAATCAAAAAAAAAAAAATTGTAAAATGACCGTTTTAGTATCGAGGTAAGTTCATGTGTATAATAAGCATTAATTTATGCATGTTTCAATGTAATATTGATATATTTACTATGATTGCCGAGGTGTTGAAAGTAAGTATAATTATGATGATTTAAATGTTCAATATTAATTCGACATGGAAATGAGAAAGTATGTAAGTTTGTATGTAAATATTACATTATCTTTATTTACGTTTTTATATTTCAGCATATTTTATGTATTGTAGCTGATTTTTGAATTATAATTGACTATTGGAAGAATGGAATAAAGTATTGATAGTGAGATACTTCCCGTTTGAACCTTCAGAATCGAAAGATACGGATGGTATTAGCTAGGTCCAATGTGTAATACGAATGTATACCATATGTACAAGAGAGCTACGGGATATATGTAGCTAGGTCGCATGCGTGGTTCTAGGTGAAGGACACCATGTAGACAAGAGAGCTACGAGATAAACTGGCTAGGTCACATGGGTGGTCCTAAGTGTTCACTATGTGTACAAGAGAGCCAAAATTATGCGTACAATCGAGCTAGGTCACATGAGTGGTGCTAAGTGAAGGCCACTATGTGTACAAGAGAGCTTCGATTTTAAAGGTGGGCTGTGTGCGATATCATCGCGTATCTGTTATTCTGAAGCGTTCAACTGGGAAATTGATTAAATGAAATTGTGTATGACTTTGTGATGATAAGTGTAAGTATATACGTGTGTAACTTATGGGAAATATGCTCGATATGTGATTGGAAATTAGAAAGATTGTTATGGGTAAGTGATGAATACAATTGAAGTGTGAAAGATCAAATTTGACAATAAAACTGTTCGGGATAGTTGCAATGACGGGAATCTAAAAATTTACCAAAAATAGTAGAAATTGAATCAGAGATTGAATGAGATATCAAATTAGAGGTTAATGAATCTATTTTCATATAACGGAAACAGAGCAAGCAAAGGAATTTTATATTATAAGATATTTAAGTTTTTGATAGACTGGTTCAGAATGACTACGTCTGACTTGGAAAAAATCATTAAAAATTTTACAAAAATAATTAGGTGATATAATTTATATGATTAAAATCCTTAATGAGTCTAGTTTCAAATGAAATAAACGAGAACATCCTTTGAATTCTGTACTAGGAGAAAATTGATTCGTAGTGAAGAATGGTCAAGGCAGTTGAGCAGTGAAACAGGGGTAACTTCAATGAATTAAATGTACTAATTGGATAGACCAAAAATTCTGAAAATTTTATGGTAAGAATATATGTGAATCTAGTTTCAAGGAAAATTAACGGTTTGTAATTTGAAGTTATGTAGCTCCAGAAATAAATAATTTAGCTGCTAGTACTCTGCTAGACAGCTTATTTTGAACCTGTTTATGATTGTAATAGTGAAAGTATGTGTGTTTGTGATGGTAATATTCCGGGAACATATTGTGAATTTGTTTAAAGTATGGTAATGTATTGTTATTTATTATTTACATATTTACTTACTAAGCTATAATGCTTACTCCCTTCCTTTTCTTTTTCCTATAGTGTCACAGATGTTAGCTCGAGTTGGAGGTCGTCGGAGGTTAAATCACACTATCAAACTATTGATCGATATATAAAGGTTTTAAAGTATTTTTTAGTCTTTGGCATGTATGGGGACTCGTTTAATTGTTATTAAATTGCTAGGAGTTGTCCTAAAATACTGACCTATGTTAATTGAAGGTCTCTATTGTATAAAGTCATTTAATGAAGATAGTCTTGATTATGTTATTAATTAAATGATGCAATTTATGAATGTGCATGCTTGCCTATGTGTGCGGTTGAATTAAAGCATGATATGGGCCTTGTAAGCTCTTTTTTTTTAAGGGACAGCTTGAATGTGTTTGAAAAAGTTTTAAATTAGAGTGAAATTATGAATCAGTTTTTATACGATGATTAGTGATTAAGTCCGGTAATGCCTCGTACCCT
Source organism: Gossypium anomalum (assembly GCA_025698475.1). Taxonomy (NCBI): domain Eukaryota; kingdom Viridiplantae; phylum Streptophyta; class Magnoliopsida; order Malvales; family Malvaceae; genus Gossypium; species Gossypium anomalum. The sequence continues at coordinate 53,139,031 of CM046963.1, forward strand.
GTTTCGGCGTCAAACACGGGTAAGGGGTGTTACACACCAGGCTAACCGGTAAATGAAAAAGGGAAATGAAATTATAATGAAATGAGTTTGGTTTTCAAATTTTTATCTGATGATGAGACTATACAAATGGTATTGAATTGTTGATTCTATGACTTAGTTATATAATAAACTCACCTTGTTGTTGTGAATTGCTACATCGAGCATGTTAGGTCAAGTTAATTATTTTGATATGTTTAATTGTAAAACGAGGTAATTTTATCCTTTTAATACCTATGAACTTACTAAGCATTCGATATGCTGGAAACATGAAGATATACACATTTTTTCATGCCCTTTTTAACTCAAATTCATGCAGTTTCAATAAATTTATTGTTGAAAAATAAATAATTATTTTGAAATAATTAAATTTTACTTAAATTATTAACATTTTTAATTTTACTTAATTTTATAATAAATTTTGATTAATTTTGATCATTTTCAACAGATTGGCACAAAGGGCGAAAAATGGCTCAAATTAATTTTTCAGTCTAAGATGGTCCAAATTATGTGCATTAATTCATAATATAATTAATTTTAATTTTAGTCCAATTTAATTTGGGTTAAATAAATTATTGTTAATTAATTATGAAAAAGGGCCCAATTTAGCTGAATCGAGAAAATCGGCCCAACTAAGCACAGGGCAGCCTAAAACCATCCCACATGCTGACCCAATCAGCTTTTTTGGCTGATTATTTTGCTTGCAAAATGGCCCTTGAAGGCTCCTTCAATTTGCATTCAAACCCTCCACTATTCATGCCTTTCAAGATTTGCCCCTACCTAAAAATAACATGTTTGAAATCTTCAAACATGTCACATGTGTGGCCGGCCATGGGGGTGTCTTTTGCTTCTGATTTTGGATTTTTTTGCAGCCTTCTGAACCTATAAATACCCCCATTGGCTGCTCACTTCAAATAGATCTCAAACCTACTTATTTCTTCACTTCTCTCTCACTTTTATCTCTTTATTCCCTTCAATTGTTCTTTATTTTCTTCCCCTATTCCCTTGTTGATTTCACCTGTTGAAAAATAGTCATTCAACCACCATTTGGAGCAGCATTCAAGTGTTCATGGAAGCCTCGGTTCAACAAGAACAAGTAGAGAAGGAGGAGCGGAGCAAACTAGTCAAGCCTCAGAGAAACACTAGATTTGATTCTTGTTCCCTATCCTTTTTAATTTTGTTGTTGTTATGATGAACATGTCTATGAATATTTGTGATTTTGATATGTTTAATTTAATTAATATGGCTTAAATTTAATTCGTGTTAGGTTGATTGCATTTCGTTTACTTGAGTTTGTGTTGTGTTGTTATAGGCCTCAGTAAGATGTTTGATTAAGTAAAACCATGACTAAGTTATTCTTGTATTACAATTGTAAGGTAACTAATGAATCAATTATTTAAACGGACTGAAATTGTAATTAATTGACACGATACTTAATCAGTGCATGTTTAATCATCTAAGGTAGCTGAGGGTTAAATTAGCAACTATATCTAACGATACATTAGCCCTGCATAACTTGCAAGATTATTGTGATTAAACTGTTTCAAGGTAGAAATACATTGTTACCTCACGTAATCTTTTATGTGCTTATGAGATTGAATTAATTGTTTGAATTGACATAGAGATATGTACAAGAGATTATTTTAATTTCATGAGTATGTATGTGCATTAACACATTTGCTTATTAAAATTTGTTTAATCGATTGAATTGAAATAGAGATATAGTCAAGAGATAAATGGATTTTGGTAGGTAAATATGTTCATAAGTTAGCAAATTATCGAGTTTCCGTGAATTTATTCGTAACAACAAAAACATGAGTTTAATAATTCTAAGTTAAAAAAATGTAATTAATCTGGCACAATTATGTCATCTTGATTAAAATCATCTTTTGAGATCACACATTGGAACTTTTATTTTATTTTTATTTATTTTACTTAGTTAAAATCTTAGTTTTTAATCACCTCCTCAATCAAAATATTTTTCTTCACCAAAGTGTTTTTAATTGATTCATAAATAATTCTTTTCACAGTCCTAGTGGGTACGATAACTCGACATTTACTTGTCACTTTATTAATTGTTGCGATTGTGTACACTTGCACATTTCCACCATTCTATATCCCTATACCATTGTTTCTTTTTCCTTATAGTTTTCACTTGCTAAATGTTTCAAGCGGATCACTCGAAAGCTCACACTATCTCATCGTTGATTTGGTAGCTCACATGTGTTGGTTAACTTGGTCAATGACATAGCTTGAGATCCATTTATGTTTAACTTTGCATATTGATATGGTTTTAGATATGGTATATGTATATATAAGCTTGACATTGACAAAGTTGAAGTTATCAAATAGCTTGAATGGATGCTATGGTGCACTATTGGAATGAGGTTGAAATTGTGTGTTATTTGAGATGGTATATGGTATTAGGTGAATTGTGATCTTTGATTAAGAAATGGTAAGATTTATGCTAATGAACTTATTATGGAATAGTTTGTTTATACAAGAGTAAATCATTTGGTATGGTATATTTTGTTGAGTTTTGATTCAATTGAAAATAGTCTTTAGTGATTGTAGCGAGTGTTTGAAGCATATGGAATATTTAGTTGTGAAAATTGTAAGAATTTTAAAGAAATAGTCTATGGCGTTGTGACGTTGAATGTATGTCATTGCGATGAGCTATTGGTTCCAGGTCATGGCACGACGAGGAACCCTATTGCCACAATAAAGCCAAGTCAGTATTTCACATCGCGACGTTGTTTTGATAGTTTGTGATGTAACAACCCATTTTTTAGTGGTGTTGAAAATGGTGGTTTTAGGACCATAATTTCGACCAATGTGTCAGTAAATATTAATTATTTAATATTTATGAGTCTAATAGAGTTTCGTAATAAAGTTTGATTTAGAAATTTTGGTGTTTGATTGATTAATTAAGATTTCAGGACTAATTCGTAAACAAGGTCAAAGTTTTACTACCATGAAGTATTAAATAGAGCAAGGGTCAATTGAATAATTAGACCAAGATGTGTTTATGCTAGTGGATTTATATGTCATCATCCATGTTAATAAGGCTTAATTAAGCTTAAAGATAAGTTAATTATGGCTTAATTAAAAATGTTTTAATATTTACAAGAAAACCAAACTATATAAGGTAAAATAATAAAACAAAAGATGGCATTTTCCATCATTTTCTTCATCTTTATTTTTCCATTGCTGAATGTTGAGAGAAAGAATAGGGTTTTCACATTTCAACCTTTAAGCTTTAATTGGTAAGTAATTTTTAACCCGTTTTTAGTAAAATCAGAATGGTGGTTTCAGGACCACAAATTCGACAAGTAAAATTTTATTTTATTATTATTTTAATATTTATGTAATGTTAGTAAGGTCATATAAAAATTTCGTTAAGAAATTTTGACGTTCGCATGCTTAAATATGTGAAAAGGGCTAAATTGTAAAATGTGAAAAGGGCTAAATCGTAAAAAGTACAAAAGTACAGTTCTAATAGTTAAAGGTGTCAAATAGATATGAAATTTTAATCTAAGGGACTTGGATGGTAATTAGACCAATTAAAGTTATATTGGATATTTGAACATGGTTTTAATGAAATTAATAAAGTTTTTAAAGGTTAAGATGGTAATTAGGTAAATTGAGTTAAAAACAAAAGAAAAGAAAAGCTCTCATCTTTTATTTTTTGTAACAACTCTAACCCGTATCCATCACCGAAATAGGGTTACGGAGCATTACCAAAAGTTTACATCTCAAAACTATCAAATATTCAAAACATTTAAATCATAACACCATTCATAACAAAATCAATCAATCTCACACATTTTGTCCCTTATACGAGCCCTCGAGGCCCTTAAAGCACATTAGAAATGAGTCAGGACTAAATGGAAAACATATAGAATTTTTACAAAAAACTTGAAAATTTTCATACTGCAAGGGTCACATGACTGTGTGGCCAGGCCATGTGACTCACACGGCTGAGACACATGCCCGTGTCTGAGGCCGTGTGGGCAATCGAAATAGGGACACACGGCTGTGTGCCAACCTATGCTCATACCTGTGTAACTCTCTGACTTGGGTCACACGGCCAATCCAGATGCCCGTGTGCTAGGTCGTGTACCCCTCAAAATGGCCTCACATGCCCATGACCTAGGCCGTGCGCGAGGCCGTGTAATTGTCTGACTTGCAACCCTTTATAACCTACAAGGGACACATAGCCGTGTTGCATGGCTGTGTGTCACACACAGCTGAGACAGACACCTATGTCTTAGGCTATGTGGACGAAAAATAGGTCATTTCCAAGCCATTCTTCTCACCCAAAGCATGCACACACCTGCAACTCTTTTTCACATATAATCAAGCATTCAAGTTGCACCTAAACTATCCATAAACAAGCTAAAACAATATGGTATATGTTTATACAACAATATGTCCAAAAGGCACCTCAATCACAACGATCAAACATGTATTACACATTTTCATAGTTTAACCAAAAATTAACCAACTTGTAACTAAATTTATGCCAAAACATACCACTTTGTTCGCATATCAAAATTACACTCATTATACCAATTTGGCTATTCAATACCTGTCAACTAAACATTACCAAAATTTGCCATATATGTTAACTACGTCGAATATACCAACATGACCACATTCAAGCATATCAAAGAGCAACTCATAGCAGACATTTTAATTCCATTCCAACTTTCATCAATTAAGCACCATAAAGACCATAATATCAGCCATTATAAGGCCTCTTATACATGCCAACATAACAATTATTCCATCACCCAAAAGGCCATAATTATAAGCCACCTAATGGTTATATCATCAAACAAAACACTTATACATGCCATTATAACCATGACTTATAGACACCAAAATGATTTAGCTAATGGATAGTGTGATAGATCTTCGACAAGCTTCCAACCCGAACGAGCGTCTGGCTCACTATAAAACATGGAAAAATAACACAAATCAAACATGAATGCTTAGTAAGTTTGTATAACATAGAACATAAACTTACCATTTCATTAAATAACATTAAAACTTAGCATGGCATAATCCAACCAATAGCTTGGCCAAAGTCTAAGCATAAACACAAACAGGTTAGCATGATTGATATAAAATGTAGGCAATTTAACCAAGGATGTCCACTACACTTAATCATGTATCATATGAATATATCATCCATCTCAACTTACATATTCCCATGTATCACCAATTCAATGAAATTCATATATGTACATGCCTTAGTTCATATCGATCTCTTACTGTTTCCTTTCAAAATCATGTCCGTTAAACTTTAGAATATCGTTGGATACTCAGGATAGCTCATAGAAAGTTTTTAACATATAATCATAGTCCGTCAATTCCTTTACATATATGCTCACACAAGCTGCGAATAAGAATGCCTAATACACATATGTCACTACTCCAAAGGTGATGGCTTGATAGTGTGATCCTGCCTTTGACGATCTCCAACCTCGAGCTAACCTGACAACACTAAAGAAATGAAAAGGAGGGAGTAAGCTTTACACTTAGTAAGTCCATATGACAATAATAAGCAATATGCCAAGATGCTTATCAAGGTAATACAACCATAATTACACTATTACTTATATTCTGGTCATGTTGTTTTCTCCAGTCATAATTACTAAATTATTTATATCTAGAGCTACGGAACTCCAAATTAAGATCCACTAATTTTCCCTGAAACTAAACTCAGATATATTCTTACCATAAAATTTTTATAATTTTTGGTTTAACCAATAAGTACAGTTTATTCTTTAAATTCTCCCTTGTTTTGCTGTTTGACAGCTTCGACCTTTCTTCACTAAAATTTATTTATCTCTTACTACGGGATTCAGACAATATTCTTGTCTATTTCTATTGAAAATAGGCTCATTAAGGACTTATTAATATGAATTATAACCCATAATTATCTTTTTACAATTTCTAGTGATTTTCTCAAGTCAGAACTAGGGATTCCAAAATCATTCTGACTCTATCTCGTAAAAATTCAAATATCTCAAAATATGAAATTCTTTTGCTTATAATGTTTCCTTTATATGCAACTAGACTCAATAAGATATAATTTCATATTAAATTCAACCTATAATTAGATTTCCACCATTTTTGGTGTATTTCCACAGTTAGACGATTGCTACTGTCCAAAACTATTTTAGTGCAATATAATAATCACTATCATGAGATCATTTTCAACTAATCATGAACTCACCATTTCATGGATCCCATACTCGATTTCACAAGAGAGCTTAATATAAACGTTGTTAGTTCTCATGGCATACTTAATCATACAAGTTAGTCACATAACAATACATGATAATAATGGTCTTAGCTGAGCTCATCATTACAAGCATTCCATTTCACATATTAATCCCGTTGAATTTCTCGGAATCTCGATGGATATCTCAATTACCATCAAATCATGCAAGTGATCATTTTAAATATGCAATTCCATGGACCTCGCTCTTACGGTGGGATTACCAGTCCAGGCTAAATCCCTTACATTTACATATACTCCTATGAGTTCGGATATGAATTACCAGTCTAGGCTAAATTCAAATCCTAATGGGATTACCCGTCTGGGCTAAATCCATTTCAGCACGTATATTCTTCAGGAGGCTAGATCACTATAGGGCCATCCGTTCGAGATAGATCCTTTCCACCGTTAATTCATTTTCGAGTAATCCATCAGATATCCTTTTTATTCAATCGGGGCATATCATCATAATACAATTTTTTCATGAATTATCATACATGGAATATCACTATTATAATTTATACATGAACATACATCTTTAACATATTTAAAATAGTTTACATTCGAGTTACGCGAACTTACTTGTCGAATTCTCGTCGGGTACAACCGTGTAGCAATTGATACAACTCATGTAATAGTAATTTAAAGTTCATCACATTTTTCCACATCATATTCATCATCCATAAAATCTTTTAATATATTAAATAATACAATTTATGTAATAATAATAGAGAATTACAATTCAAGTAAGGTATTGCATTATTATTAACACACGAACTTACCTCAAAAGCAATTACGACCAACTATTCCAATTTAGTCCATAATCTCAAACTTTCCCGCTTTAAGCCTGAATCTCAGTTTTCGTGATCTAACATTTCAAATATAGCTCATTTATTATTTACATCATTCAAAGTGACCCAATTTGCATTTTTTACCCTTAAACTTTTACTTATTTACACTTTGGCCCCTAGGCTCGTAAAATGATTTTTATTCAATTTCCTTGCATTTTAAGCCTAGCCGATCATTTTCATAACTATAGCAGCCCCCAATTTTCACTAAATCACACTTTTATGACAAATTTTATAACTTTTACAAAACGGTCCTTTTAAGCATTTTCACCGAAAATCACTTAGCAAAAGTTATTTATTTAACACCCAACATTCATTTTCTACCATTAGACATCAAAACACATGCATATCACTCATGGGTAAATTTTTAAACATGAACCCTAGCTCAAAATAATGGTAGAAATAGGTAAATCGAGTTACCGAGACTTTAAAAATGTAAAGAACATTAAAAACGAGGCTCGGGATCACTTACAAATGAGATTGGAAGTTTGAACCAAACCCTAGCCATGGATTCCATGGTAGATTTGGCTAGTACGTGAAGAAGATGGACAATTTGGCTTATTTTGGCTTTTTAATTCTTTTAGTTATTAGATTACCAAAATGCCCCTAACTTAAAAATATTCTCTTTCACCATTTCATGTCTATTTTTGTCCAACAATTAATCAATGGTATAGTTACCATTTAAGGACCTCCAATTTAAAAAATCATAACAATTGGACACCTCTAACATGTAGAACTCAACTTTTGCACTTTTTATAATTTAGTCTTTTTGACCAAATTGAGTGCCCAAACGTCAAAATTTTCGAACAAAATTTTCCTGAAATCATCCTGTGAAATTTTAGACCATAAAAATATAATAAAAATAAAATTTCTTGCGTCGAATTTGTGGTCCCGAAACCACTGTTCTGACTAGCCCTAATTCGGGATGTTACAATTCTCCCCCCTTTAGGGAGTTTCGTCCTCGAAAATCTTACCAGAATAGTGGTTTCATTTTCACATAAACTCCACTATCTCATAATCATTGCTAAAGAACTTTTACTCAGGCTATGCTTAATCCTTAGCTCTTTAATTTCTCATACTATAGTTATGAGCAATTCTTTGTTATACAACACATCAACTGGATTTAGATCTCAATCCGCTTAAAGAGAAGTAGCATACTAAGAAATCTAAAAATCTCGGAGATACATGATTCCATTGATCCGTTAAGCAAGAATTCAACACATACTGAAATGATTTGTAGATTTCATCAAACGTTTAGCAACAAGCCACAAAACATCTTTCTCTTTCAAAGACAAGAAAAATACTGATAACAATTCATGTATCCAAACAGAAGGATTAGAAATGTCGAGTTCCAAACTCGAGTACCAATACATCATCCTATGAGTTTTCTCGCAAACTAGCTGTATAAGCTCGAGATTTTCTACCCAAGCACTTGTAACCATATTTTTCTTTTCACAAAGACCATACAATAACTAACTCATGTCATCTACGCTATCACAAACTCAAATCTGGCTACGATATTAGATACATTGAGCTATTACACTACCTTTTTATTTTATAATGCATCATAAACCATTTAACAACATATCGTTGAAAATCCATGTAACAGCCCGATTTAGACCATATTCAAAATGATGGTTTCGGGACCACGAATCGGAGTCAAAAAATATTTTAAAATTATTTTCTATGTTTATTATGTGTGAATTTATATATGTGAAATTTTTATGCTTTAATTTTATCGTTTGAGTGCCCGATTAAATAAAAGGGCTTAATCGCGTAAAATGAAAATTTGAAGGTTAAATGTGAAAGTGCCTAATTGCTGTTGTCTTTATAATATGAAGCACTTAGAATGCAATTATACCATAATTAAATGAGTGGATGGTAATGACCATGATTTATAATGGTTTTACATTTTATTATAAAGGTTATATGTGTAAATTAATTAATAAGTTATAATATCATAAAACATAAAATAAAGACATTAGTGTTCATATTATTTTGCTTGACCGAAACTAAAGAAAATAAGAAAGAAAAGAAAGCTTTAAGTGTTCAGCCATTTGTTAAGCTCAATCAAGGTATGTAACTAGCTCGATTTTTGATAATTTTTACGTTTTTGAGATCGTTGCTATGTTATCTACAAAGCCCATGCTTGAATTTTTTATTTTGATGAATATTTTGAGTTATTACATTGATGAATATTTGAGCTTTGTGATGTTAGTTGATGAAATATGAAAGATATGTTTTGGATTAACATGTTTTGTATTGGAATTTTTGATGATTTTGAGTAATTAGGACTAAATTGCAAAAATAATAAATTGAGGGACTAAAATGTGAAATAAATGAAATGTATGGACTTGTATTAACACATGGAACATTCGGCCTAAGCATGGTATGTGCAAATTTTGCATGTTTGGTGTTTTGTGCAACTTGGACTAGATTATAAAAAGTGTGAAATGTCAGAGGTAAAATGGTAATTTGCCCATTTATGTGTTTTTGGACTAAATTGAGTGAAAATATGTTTGAATGAGTTTAATTTGAATATGTTTAGATTAAGAACCAAAGAAATCAAATTTGGATCGGGGAAAAATTAAAGTTGTCAATTAGCGTCCCGTTTCTATTTTCATCATCCGAGGTAAGTTTATAAGCAAATAGATAGTGTTTATTTTAAATAAATCTGAGTTTTATATGCTGAAATGAAAAATGTGAAAATATATATGTGATAGCCGAATGTAAATAAGCTTGGGAGTTATGTTTACGAATTCATTTTGACCGAGTTACGACGTCTAAAAGTCCCGTATGAACCTTAGGAATAGCTAGGATACATATGTCATGACATAGGATTCCGATATGTGATGTGTGAGTAAGACCATGACATCGATATATGTATGCGAGTAAGACCACGTTTTATACGTTGGCATCGATATGTGACTCCGTTATATGTGTGCGAGTAAGACCCTGTCTGGGGCAGTAGCATCGATATGTGATTACATGTAAGACCACGTCTGGGACGTTGGCATTGTACGATATATGTGATTATCCGAGTGTCCTATCCAATTCTGAATGGTTCATCGGGCAATGATAAGTTGTGAACAAAGGTGTAAAATGAACTAAAACGATCAGGTATGATTTAGTTGATTACCTATTCAAAAATAAGGTAAGTTGGCCATTTGATATATTATGCAAATTATATAAGTTATTAATATGAACATTTGTGCTCTTGCAAAGTATATTCGGCTATATGTTAAGTATTGCATGTGATGTTATAGTTTGATTCATGAGTATATGTGTATAAATACATTCGGTTATATAATGATGTTATGTCTTTGAAATTGAATGATACTTGGAATATGTATATATGTGCAATTGATTAAGATAAGGTTATTATGAAAGCATATGTTAATTACGATATGATAAACTTGAGATTAAATGTGATTATGATAATATAACTTGGTTTGGTTAAAATAAGTTGATAATGTCATTGAGTTGTTATTTGCTTATGAATTACTATGCTTTAATTTATATTTGCCTTTATTTTATAGATTTCGAGATCTAGTTACGAGCTCGGGGATCGTCAGCAAAGTCTATCACACTATCAACTATTCTGATACTTTTATAAGTTAAACTTGAACTTATGGCATGTATAGGCTAGCCTTGGAGTTAGCTTATTTTGAATGTGTATGTATATAAAGCCATGCAAAAATGGCTTGATCTTAATGCTAATGTTCTAATGTTTAAGTAATTTTGGTCATGGTATATATGTGTGAATTAAACTTGACATATAGATGATGAATATGTTTCGATTGTGGCTTATCATTGATTTATTTAGGATCTTGTGAATTGGCTTGGAGGTGGTAAATGATGTACCTTTATATTTGGCTAGTGATGGGTAAAACATATACATATACTTATGACATGTTTGCTTGTGGTTCGGTTTTTAAAGGTCAAGTTGCTAGTAAAATGATTGATTACTAAATGTGCTATATATGTGATTGTAAAATTCGGCTTTGGTATGTGGTTCATTTTGGTAAGCATGTGATTTGATAATGGTGTGACCGATTGATATTAGATTTGATAACCGAATAAATAATTAGTTAATAGGTTGAAATATGAGGTTTAGGCATATTATTATATATACGAATTTGGTATACATTGATATGCTATTTGTGTTCAAAAGTTTAAATGTGGCTATAGTGAATTGCGCATGAGTTGGTAATATTTACAATTGTGTGTGGTTATTTGGTGATGCTTGTTTGTGTTTTATATGTAAGCAGGCCTATTAAGCCGTGAGGATAGTTTAACTTTGATCATTGTGCATAACATGTGAATTGACATATTCATTACATAATTAATGGAATAAGATAATACTTATTCGGTAATTATGCTTAGATATGGCTTTGATAATAAGAAATATGTGCATGGTATAATAGTAACTAAAGTATGTTTGGTCATTATTTATATATATATCAATGCCGCATAAATGAATGAAAAGTTTAGTATTGAAATTTGTTTCGTTTGATGTTTAATTTGTACATGTGCAAAAGCTATATAATAATAGGTTTGATATTCAATTAATGAAATAATTGTTTTGTCATATGTTCTGTATATATATATTTATATAATTTGTTTTGATATATGCTGGATTATGTTTTAATTATGCAATGTTATGAATGATATGATTTTAAGACTCAATATTTGATTAAGTTACAAGTATTGATGTGATTATATTTTGAGATGTGAAATGTAATGAATATCTATATGAACTGTGATATGATCGGTAATGCCTCAAAACCCTAATCTGGTGACGGATACGGGTTAGAGGTGTTACAATCCAGAAGTCTCTGTCTAATGCAAACTAAACCAGTTCAAAGGCTTCGGTTAACAATGTTCTTGACTATTCAAAGCTTTACTAACATGTAATAGACCTTTTGACTTTCACAAGACGAAAATTTTATCATTCAAAGCAGCTTTAAATCATATCGAAATCTTCTAAGATATATACACTCTTCGTTCAGACTATCTGTCTTTTACCCAAAAAGAAATAAAATCTTATTCTCAGACATCAATATCCCATTTAATCTTTCAAACAATAACCAATTCCGATTGAACAACCAGGTCAGTCTTAATCATCAATAAATGACATTTCAAGAAATCTTCCCTTCCAGTCGATAAAAAAATTCAACAAGTAATCATTCAAAATTCAGTTATCATGCTAATCAAAAGACCACTTCAAGTACATTAACTCATAACAACAAGAATATCTTGATTGAAAGCATTAACTTGATTAACTTACTTGAGAAAACAAATTCAGATACTAGAATCATCATGTTGCTATAATCAAACCAAAAACATAATCATAATTGACATAATCATCAAGCCAAAGAACTCACTTTAGATATAAGTCATGATTAATAATTTACGGATTAAAGATGACAAGAAAACTAAAATAAGGAAATCCGAAATAAAGAAATCCAAGATACTATATCATTTGGAAAAAAAAATCGAGAATAAAGTTCAGAAAAAGAAGGTAGACGATTTCAATGGTCCCTCAGAGAAAAGAAATCTAGAAAAATATCATTCAGATCCACTGGAAATGGATGTAACAAGGACAATATAATTCCCCTATATATACATCGGATAGAGCATCAATTTGATGGAAACAAAGTCATAATATCATGTGCATTTTCTCATAAAATTCCAATAAGTGGAATGTAACAGAATACCAAAGAGAAATAGAGTAATACCGATTCTAACCTAATCAGACTAACAGTGCTTCAGTCTAATATCGAGATCTGAAAACATTCTCATATAACAAAATTTATCAAAATATAGATAGCCGCAATAACACTTCTGAGAACGAATGGACTCATAGAGTACCTCAAGAGAGACAGTCATAATCTGCTCACTGTAATTATCACATTTAGATATCTTATGTGACAGGTCTAAATTGACCCTAGTCGGAATGTGGTTTCGGGACCACCAAACCGAGTCATAAAAATTTACTTTAATTTTAATTGCATATATTTATGTGAGATAGCATATGTGTGAAAATTTAATGTTTTAAATTAGTCTTAGGAATGTGAATTTTCTTGAAAGGACTTAGTTGAGAAACTTAGAAAAGATGATAGGTAAATTATAATGATCAAATAACAACAAGGTGAGAAAGCTTGGGTTTGCATGTCAAATTGTCCAAAATTCAAGTAGTGGCCGGCCAAGCAATGATGCTTCTTCCACTAAGTTGAATTTTATTGTAATTTTATATTAGTTAATGGTTAAAATAATTTAAAGAAAGGAATTAATAGGAAAAAGAGGAATAAAATAAGAACGGAAGACTAAGTATTCATCTTCTTCCTCTTGCAAATGTCATAAGCTAGGAGAAAGAAGGAGGAAATTTTCTAAGACATTCGGCCATCCTAAGGGGTTGATTAAGGTAGGACTCATGTTAATTCTATTAAATTTTTGTGAAAATCTAGTTAGTAGCCCATGTCTTATTATATCCCAATGTTAATTTTCTACTTAAATAGGTGACTAGATGGCATACGGTTAGAGGGAGGTAAATGCTAAGAGTATGGTGCTTTTGATGTTGCGAATGGAAATGTTAGAAAGGTGAAAGAAAATTTAGGTAGATATGTAGATATATGTGGATTTATATGATGTTATAAATAGATGTGAAGCTATACTAGTTTAAGGAAAATTCGGTCAAGTGTTCATGAGATAAAACTATGTGTTTAAATGAATTAAAAATGATATTATATTTGATATTGTATATTCGGCCATCTAATTGAATACATAGGTGATGTTGAATTTAATCTTGCACATTCGGCTATATAGGTATGCACATTTGTGATATTATCCTTGATTGTATATAATCGACTAAATGAGTGATGTTGGCTTATAAGTTGAGTTTGATTCATGATTTTATATATTAGAATGTAAACCTATTTGAGATAATGTTATGTTGAGAAGTGACGATGCGTTCGGCCTTGAGGTAATAGATGAATATTTGTTGAAGTTTTAATGTCTTGAACAATTACGGTTGTAAAATGTAATGAAAATTATTAGACTATATATGTGAGTAATTAGCAAGGGTGGTTACCGTATATACAAATATATATGTGTTATATATGTATGTGTAATTGGATTATTGATAGTAAGGTGATATTATGTGGTTATTAATTTGAATAGCTCAAAAGCATAAGGTAGAAAGATAAAATTTTACCATGTGTTTCTTATGATGTAAAATCATTAATATTTGGATATAAATATCTAGCAAGACGGTTAAACTAGTTAATTTATTTGATTAAGCTCAAGAACTTAAAGGAGGGGAATCAAGCAAGGGCAAAGCAAAGAACATCGAGTAGCCGATTTGGAATCGTTTTACCCAAAACAAGGTAAGTCCATAAGCTTTTGTAAGGTTGATTAATTTATACATAATGACTCTAGCGTATCAAGAGAGAATTTCTTTTGTAAGGTATTCTTTTGGAGTGATATACATATTTATAATTGTGACCGAATATGTCAATTGAATTAAGTAAATTGTCTTATTATAATGAGTCAACATTGGCACTAAGTGTGCGGATTTGAATGACACTATGTGTGCGAAGTTGAATGGCACTATGTGTACTGATTTGAATGTCAATACATGAGTGAATTTTCAAGGCACTATGTGTGCGGTGTAGCATGGCACTATGTGTACGAATTTGTTTAGCACTATGTGTGCGAAATCGGTTGATGATATAAGAAGTATAGAGAAGGATTAAAGTGCTATAGATATTAACTGAAATATCGAATTTGAGACAAGAAACGTATATGCATGAATACATCTAGTTCATCATTGTTTCATACTTTGAGAAGAGAATTTAAACCATTTGGTTGTTTAATAGTTGATTGGATAGCAAGACTTGGTTTGTGGTTGGATCGATAAAATAGGTAATTAGCATAGTTAGGTATGGCTGAAATAGTTGATCTTACATCATTTTATTATGATCTCATGTTAACGGTTTGTATTATATTGCTTACGACTTACTGAGTTGAATACTCATTTTGTGCATTTTCTTGTCTCCTATTTAGATTTCTTTGACCCATTTTGCGTGCTTGGGACCATCATCGAAGTCATCACACCAGCTTGCAACATTTTGGTACCCTCTTCTTCGTTCGTCTAAGTGAACATTACGGCATGTATAGGCTAATATATATTTTGTTTGAACTTTGATATGTATACTCCCAACCATGCGAATATGGCTTAAATACTAAGTTTGAATTTGGTTATGTTTAATCATGGTATAATTCATCTTGGTTATAATGTTTAGTACTATTAATGCATGATATATATACATATATAATAAGAAAAAAAATATATACATATGTTTGAGTGTTGAAAATGTTAAGAAATATTGATTATGTGTTTTTAGGGTGGTTCAACTATGATACATTTATATAAGTGATTAATTGTAATTTGGCTATTGTATTTGATCTTATTACTTAATTTGAGATAGTGTAATGCGTCGTCTGGTTTGAACATAATATCAAATCGTATGATATGGTTGTTATATGATGTAAACTTATGTGATGGTTTTGATGTACTTAATGAAATGAAGATTATAGAAGTAGATGCATGAAAATTTACGAATAAGTATTCAGTTCGGTAATATCTCGTAACTCATTCCAGCGATGGAAACGGGTTAGGGTGTTACATTTTATTAGTATCAGAGCTACGGTTTAGTCGGTTCTAGGACTACCATAGCGTGTATGAGTCTAGTTATAAATGGCTTAATGTTAGTATATGATAGTGTGATGACTTCTGATGGTTGAAATTATTGTTTTGATTAGTAAATGGAACCCAATTTAGAGAGAGCCTTAGCAGATGACGTTGAGAGTGTAGCGGTTGATCCTGCGCAAGGGACACCGCCTGTTGAACCTCAATCATCTGCGAATAATCAAGATGATGGGGCAAAACAGGCCTTCTTTACCATGATGAACGAGTGGGTTGCACCCGAACTAACCCGGCTGCTCAACCATTCCCGAATTTAAATAATCCACCTCAAGTGCCTATAATACCACCAACTACTGATCCTTTGACGCCGAGTAAACCTCCTGTGGATTTGATTAGGAAACGCGGGGCCGAGGAATTCTGAGCCATAGCTACTGATGATGCTGAAAGGGCCGAGTTTTGGCTTGATAACACCATCCGTGTTTTTGAAGAGTTGTCTTGCACACCTGATGAGTGTCTAAAGTGTGCCATATCCTTATTACGGGACTCAGCCTACTATTGGTGGAGAACCTTGATTTCTATTATTTCGAAGGAACGAGTTACTTGGGATTTCTTTCAGGCGGAGTTTCGTAAGAAGTATATTAGTCAACGATTCATTGATCAAAAGCGTAAAGAATTTTTGGAGCTCAAACAAGGTCGTTTGACAGTATCTGAATACGAACGTAAGTTTGTAAGACTCAGTTGATATGCTCGGGAGTGTGTAGCTGATGAAGTCGCCATGTGTAAAAGATTCGAAGAAGGATTAAATGAAGATTTAAAGCTACTGGTGGGTATTTTAGAAATAAAAGAATTTGTAGCACTAGTTGAACGGGCTTGCAAGGCTGAAGAGCTTGGAAAGGAGAAAAAGAAAGCTGAATCTGAAGCCAGAGACTTTCGTAAAAGATCAATGGGTAAAACTTCTTTCTCAGCTGCAAAAAGGTTCAGAGACGATACTAATAAATCGAAGACGACTGCAAGAATTTCTATTAGAGAGCAACCATCAACGGACTCTCGAGCTACTTCGGTTGCTAGTGTTGGTAACAATCGACAAGAAAAACCTGAATGTCCACAATGTGGAAGACGACATGTAGGTGAATGTTGGGGTAAGTCTATTAACAGAGCCTGTTATAGATGCAGTTTGAAGGATCATTTCATTCGAGATTGCACGGAATCTGATGAGAAAAATAAGATGCAAGGTGCGAGATCGAGTGGTACAACGACTAGAGGTAGACCATCGAGAAATACAGGAGGTAGGGGTGGTGGTCAGAGAGGGACTTCTGATACGACTGTTCGATCTAAGACTCGTGCTCCTGCCAGAGCTTATGCCATCCGCGTGTGAGAGGAGGCATTCTCCCCCGATGTTATCACTGGTACTTTCACTCTTTTTGATACTGATGTGATTGCATTGATTGACCTTGGCTCTACTCATTCTTATGTATGTGAGACTTTAGCATCCAGTAAGACTCTACCTGTTGAGTCTACTGAGTTCGTAATTCGAGTGTCGAATCCCCTGGGTCGATATGTACTTGTCAACAAAGTGCGTAAGAAATGCCCCCTGAAAATCTGAGATTCCTGTTTTTCGGCCGATTTGATGCTGTTACTGTTTGATGAATTTGATGTTATCCTCGGTATGGATTGGTTAACCGTACATGATGCAGTTGTGAATTGCAAAAGAAAGACCATTGATTTGAGGTGTGCAAATAATGAGATAGTCCGAGTTGAGTCTACTAACTTTAATAGAATGCCAGCAATAATATCCTCGATGATCGCTCAGAAATATGTGAGAAAGGGGTGTGAAGTATATCTTGCGTACGTACTTGATAGCGAAGACTCAGAAAAGGAACTTGAATCAGTACCAGTGGTTTGTGAGTATTCAGATGTTTTTCCTGAGGAGTTACCGGGATTACCACCCGTTCGAGAGGTAGAATTTGGCATCAAACTTGTACCTAGTACCACACCAATTTCGATAGCTCCGTATCGTATGGCACCAACGGAATTGAATGAATTGAAAACTCAGTTGCAAGAGTTGATGGATAAAGGTTCGCTTGACCGAGTTTCTTACCTTGGGGTGCACCAGTATTATTCGTGAAAAAGAAAGATGGAACCATAAGGATGTGCATCGATTATTGTCAATTGAATAAAGTGACAATAAAGAATAAATATCCGTTACCGCGTATTGATGATTTGTTTGATCAGTTGAAGGGAGCCTCAGTGTTCTCAAAGATAGATTTGAGATCGGGTTATTATCAGTTACGAGTTCGAGACTCAGATATACCTAAAACTGCTTTCAGAACGAGATACGGTCACTACGAGTTCTTAGTGATGCCGTTTGGACTCACTAATGCTCCTGCGGTATTTATGGACTTGATGAATCGAATCTTTATACAGTGGTTGGACCGGTTTTTAGTTGTGTTTATCGACGACATTTTGGTCTATTCACGAGACGAAACTGAACATGCCGAGCACTTGGGATTAGTGTTGCAGATTTTACGAGATAAACAGTTATATGCTAAGTTCAATAAATGTGAGTTCTGGTTGAAAGAAGTTAGCTTTTTAGGACATGTGGTATCCGCATCGGGTATCCGAGTTAATTCGAGCAAAATTTCGGCCATAATTGATTGGAAGCCTCCAAGGAATGTTACTGAAGTTAGGAGCTTTTTAGGACTTGACGGTTATTACAGATGGTTTGTAAAGGGTTTCTCGATGATAGCCACACCGATGACGAAACTACTTCAAAAAGATGTTAAGTTTGAATGGTCAGAAAAATGTCAGAAAAGTTTCGACCGATTGAAAACCTGTTTAACTAAAGCTCCAGTGCTAGTACAGCCAGAATCCGGTAAAGAATTTGTTATTTATAGTGATGCATCCTTACTTAGGTTGGGTTGTGTGTTGATACAAGAAGGTCGAGTTGTGGCTTACGCGTCAAGGCAATTAAAGCCGTATGAGAAAAACTATCCGACCCATGATCTTGAATTAGCGGCCATTTTATTCGCATTGAAAATATGGCGAAACTACTTGTTTGGAGAGAGGTGTCATATTTATTCGGACCACAAAAGCCTCAAATATTTGATGACTCAAAGAGATTTGAATCTGCGACAAAGACGTTGGCTTGAGTTGTTGAAAGATTATGAACTCGTCATTGATTATCACCCGGGAAAGGCTAACGTAGTTGCCGATGCTTTAAGTCATAAATCGTTGTTTGCTTTGAGAGCGATGAATGTTCACCTGTCCGTTTCATCCGATAATGTGTTAGTAGCAGAATTAAAGGTCAAACCATTATTGATTCATCAAATACTTGAATCCTAGAAAGTCGGCAATGAATTGGTTGCTAAACGAGCTGAATGTGTTTCAAATATGGAATCAGAGTTTCAGATTGACGATATTGATTGCTTGACGTTCAAGAGTTGATCATGTGTTCCAAGAAATTCGGAACTTATTTCGATGATTTTGAGTGAGGCTCATAATAGTCGAATGTCAGTCCATCCGGGTAGTACAAAAATGTACAACGATCTGAAACGTCAATTTTGGTGGCCTGGTATGAAACGAGACATTTCTGACTTTGTTTCAAGGTGTTTGATATGTCAACAAGTGAAAGCAGAACATCAAGTGCCTTCGGGATTACTTCAGCCGATCATGATACCCGAATGGAAATGGGATCGAGTAACGATGGACTTTGTATCTGGTTTACCGTTGACGCAGAGTAAGAAAGACTCAATCTGGGTTATTGTTGATAGATTGACGAAGTCTGCTCATTTTATCCCCGTCTGTATGGATTTCTCACTTGATAAATTGGCAGAATTATATGTCTCCCAAGTTGTTCGATTACATGGAATACCTACTTCTATTGTTTCTGATAGAGACCCCAGATTCACATCTCGATTCTGGAGAAAATTGCATGAAGCATTGGGTACTAAGTTACATTTTAACACAGCTTTCCATCCCCAAACAGATGGTCAATCTGAACGAGTTATTCAGATACTTGAAGATATGTTGAGATGTTGTATTCTTGAGTTCAATGGTTCGTGGGAACGATATTTACCCCTAGTTGAATTCGCGTACAACAATAGCTTCCAGTCAAGCATTAAAATGGCACCATAGGAGGCTTTGTATGGTCGCAAGTGCCGCACACCACTATATTGGACTGAACTCAGTGAAAATAAGATATACGGGGTTGATTTGATTAGAGAGGCTGAAGGAAAAGTGAAGGTGATTAGTGATAGCTTAAGAGTAGCATCGGATCGCCAGAAGTCGTATGTGGATTTAAAACGGAAGGATATTGAATATCAAGTCAGAGACAAGGTGTTTCTTAAGGTTTCACCTTGGAAAAAGTGCTCAGATTTGGCCGTAAGGGCAAATTGAGTCCGAGATTCATGGGGCCGTATGAAATATCCGAACAAATTGGGCCTGTCGCATATAAATTGATTTTACCCCCTGAACTTGAAAAGATTCACAACATATTTCATGTTTCGATGCTTCGACATTATAGATCCGATCCATCACACATAATTAATCCATCAGAGGTTGAAATTCAAGCTGATTTGAGTTACGAAGAAGAACCGGTTCGTATTATGGCTCGTGAAGTAAAAGAACTACGAAATAAGAAAATCTCATTAGTGAAGATATTGTGGCTTAAGCATGAGGTTGAAGAAGCTACTTGGGAGCTCAAAGACTCTATAAAAGAACGTTATCCGAATTTATTTACTGGTAAGATTTTTGGGAACGAAAAGTTTTTAAGTGGGGGAAAGTTGTGACAGCCCTAAATTGACCCTAGTCGGAATGTGGTTTCAGGACCACCAAACCGAGTCATAAAAATTTACTTTAATTTTTAATTGCATATATTTATGTGAGATAGTGTATGTGTGAAAATTTAATGTTTTAAATTAGTCTTAGGAATGTGAATTTTCTTGAAAGGACTTAGTTGAGAAACTTAGAAAAGATGATAGGTAAATTATAAGGATCAAATAACAACAAGGTGAGAAAGCTTGGGTTTGCAAGTCAAATTGTCCAAAATTCAAGTAGTGGCCGGCCAAGCAATGATGCTTCTTCAACTAAGTTGAATTTTATTGTAATTTTATATTAGTTAATGGCTAAAATAATTTAAAGAAAGGAATTAATAGGAAAAAGAGGAATAAAATAAGAAAGGGAGACTAAGTATTCATCTTCTTCCTCTTGCAAATGTCGTAAGCTAGGAGAAAGAAGGAGGAAATTTTCTAAGACATTCGGCCATCCTAAGGGGTTGATTAAGGTAGGACTCATGTTAATTCTATTAAATTTTTGTGAAAATCTAGTTAGTAGCCAATGTCTTATTATATCCCATATGTTAATTTTCTACTTAAATAGGTGACTAAATGGCATACGGTTAGAGGGAGGTAAATGCTAAGAGTATGGTGCTTTTGATGTTGTGAACGGAAATGTTAGAAAGGTGAAATAAAATTTAGGTAGATATGTAGATATATGTGGATTTATATGATGTTATAAATAGATGTGAAGCTATGCTAGTTTAAGGAAAATTCGGTCAAGTGTTCATGAGATGAAACTATATGTTTAAATGAATTAAAAATGATATTATATTTGATATTGTATATTCGGCCATCTAATTGAGTACATAGGTGATGTTGAATTTAATCTTGCACATTCGGCTATATAGGTTTGCACATTTGTGATATTATCTTTGATTGTATATAATCGACTAAATGAGTGATGTTGGCTTATAAGTTGAGTTTGATTCATGATTTTATATATTTGAATGTAAACCTATTTGAGATAATGTTATGTTGAGAAGTGACAATGCATTCGGCCTTGAGGTAATAGATGAATATTTGTTGAAGTTTTAATGTCTTGAACAATTACGGTTGTAAAATGTAATGAAAATTATTAGACTATATATGTGAGTAATTAGCAAAGGTGGTTACCGTATATACAAATATATATGTGTTATATATGTATGTGTAATTGGATTATTGATAGTAAGGTGATATTATGTGGTTATTAGCCGAATAGCTCAAAAGCATAAGGTAGAAAGATAAAATTTTACCATGTGTTTCTTATGATGTAAAATCATTAATATTTGGATATAAATATCTAGCAAGACGGTTAAACTAGTTAATTTATTTGATTAAGCTCAAGAACTTAAAGGAGGGGAATCAAGCAAGGACAAAGCAAAGAACATCAAGTAGCCGATTTGGAACTGTTTTACCCAAAACAAGGTAAGTCCATAAGCTTTTGTAAGGTTGATTAATTTATACATAATGACTCTAGCTTATCAAGAGAGAATTTCTTTTGTAAGGTATTCTTTTAGAGTGATATACATATTTATAATTGTGACCGAATATGTCAATTGAATTAAGTAAATTGTCTTATTATAATGAGTCAAAATTGGCACTAAGTGTGCGGATTTGAATGACACTATGTGTGCGAAGTTGAATGGCACTATGTGTGCTGATTTGAATGTCAATACATGAGTGAATTTTCAAGGCACTATGTGTGCGGTGTAGCATATCACTATGTGTGTGAATTTGTTTAGCACTATGTGTGCGAAATCAGTTGATGATATAAGAAGTATAGAGAAGGATTAAAGTGCTATAGATATTAACTGAAATATCGAATTTGAGACATGAAATGTATATGCATGAATACATCTAGTTCATCATTGTTTCATACTTTGAGAAGAGAATTTAAACCATTTGGTTGTTTAATAGTTGATTGGATAGTAAGACTTGGTTTGTGGTTGGATCGATAAAATAGGTAATTAGCATAGTTAGGTATGGCTGAAATAATTTATCTTACATTATTTTCTTATGATCTCATGTTAACAGTTTGTATTATATTGCTTACGACTTACTGAGTTGAATACTCATTTTTTGCATTTGCTTGTCTCCTATTTAGATTTCTTTGACCCATTTTGCGTGCTTGGGACCATCGTCGAAGTCATCACACCAGCTTGCAACATTTTGGTACCCTCTTCTTGGTTGGTCTAAGTGAACATTACGGCCTGTATAGGCTAATATATATTTTGTTTGAACTTTGATATGTATACTCCCAGCCATGCGAATATGGCTTAAATACTAAGTTTGAATTTGGTTATGTTTAATCATGGTATAATTCGTCTTGGTTATAATATTTAATACTATTAATGCATGATATATATATATATATATATATAATAAGAAAAAAAAATATACATATGTTTTAGTGTTGAAAATGTTAAGAAATATTGATTATGTGTTTTTAGGGTGGTTCGATTATGATACATTTATATAAGTGATTAATTGTAATTTGGCTATTGTATTTGATCTTATTACTTAATTTAAGATAGTGTAATGCGTCGTCTGGTTATATTTGAACATAATATCAAATCGTATGATATGGTTGTTATATGATGTAAACTTATGTGATGGTTTTGATGTACTTAATGAAATGAAGATGATAGAAGTAGATGCATGAAAATTTACGAATAAGTATTCAGTTCGGTAATATCTCGTAACTCATTCCAGCGATGGTTAGGGTGTTACATCTTACATCTTAAAATTTATTCCTTCAACTCTTTCTGTCATCACTAGTCTCGCATTATTCCTTTCACTGAAGAAAATAAGTTCAGAAGGAATTTTGGTTACCACATTCTTTTAACATCGTGTCTGAATCAGTCGGTTTACCAAAGTTAATTTATCCGAATAATCTTTAAATCAACTTAATACCTTTCTAGTTCTGTCTTTACTTATCAATTCATTCACAAGCTCTGACCATACTTATAATCGTGTCGCAGTTGAACTCTTTGGTTTCACACTTGGGAGCTTATCCCACAGATCTCGTAAAATCCTTTATAAATACCACTTTGGTAAGGGGGTGGGGTCATAAGATCCCTAACTCGTCTCTCGTACGCATATACATATGACACTATTTCATCATTATAGTCATATTATTACCAACATATCATTCGCTTCAGACAAGCTAACATTAAAGTTCGCTTTATACAGACTTTTCAATTACTTATTTAAACAAATGTACTTATACATACATTCTATGAATTCTGAATAACTTTACTTATCATTTTCATTCAATTTAAACAAGTCAAGCATATAACATCATGTGAGGGACAAATAAGCAGGGATAAGTATGTCACAGTCAAAACTTTTCTCTCACACATCATCACATACCTATCATTACAATCATGTAACTCAATTCAATCAATTTAACACATTTACTTAATCAAGTAAGTCAAGTGTTTAACATCATATAAGCATCAAATCAGCATGGGTATTCATCACAACATGAATTTCCATCTCACATGTTATCACGTACATATCGTGAACTTTTACTCACAATTTCTGAATTTAAACTCATCATAACTATAATTTACTGAAATACCTTTGCATCACATTTAATATGATCGGTGTAGCTCGGTTGGAGAGTACCTCTGTCCAAACAAGATGGTTCTCATTTGCGTCGGGAGACATCATATTATCATTGTTTCGTGGCATGTATAGCTAGACTTTCATGCATGCTAGGTTAGTCTGAGAACCGACTAAACCATAGCTCTAATACCACTAAATGTAACACCCCTTACCCGTATCCAAGGCCAGAACAGGGTACGAGGCATTATCAGACATAATTGTAAACGCACATGCAAATCCGAGCCATATAATTTTATTATTTTTTAAAAACATTCATACATATGCAAGATGTCCTTTAAACAGGCCTACGAGGCCCTAAACGTACTTGGAGAGTGGTTAGGGACTAGGCCGAGTACTTTAGAAGGATTCGGGAAAACTCAAGAGAATTTTCCAAGAAACAGATTCACATGCTCGTGTGGGCACCAGGACACACCCATGTGCCCAGGACACGCCCGTGTCCTCAGGCTGTGTAACTCTCTAACTATGACATCAGTAATCAAAATTTAACCACACGGCCAAGCCACACACCCGTGTGCTAGGCCGTGTCATCCAAACGGCTGAGACACATGGCCATGTCTCTGCCCCTGTGGCTAAAACAGGTTAGTTTCCAAGCCTTTTGTTACTTTTAATCCCTCACATCGTTACACACATCAAAGTTATACATCATGGCATCATTTTAATGATTTACCATACTTCGCTAAAGTGTATTCTTAACTTTAACATGCTATCATTCACAAGTTTCACATACTCATATAATATCAAGTCTAGACACAATAATCCATATTCATTAACCTTGTCAAGGGACCTTATTTAAACATTCAGCATTCATGTTCAATCATCATCGTCTTATTTCTATACTATACAATTACTTCATGGCTATGACCATTTTGATTGTTCATGAAGCATTTATCATACACACATGTCTTAACACCAATCATGCATGCCTCATAAGTATAAACACATCATCACATCACAAGCATTAGAACTTATCATGGATAACTAGGCTTACAAGCTACAATCATTATAAGCCACATCTCATGGCTATATACAATAAATCAATATAAGCCAATACGTTTGGCTAATCATAACAACATCTATCATAAAAACTAAGTCCCTATACATGCCACTCACTTGAAGGTGCTTAATACACATATGTCACTACTCCAAAGGTGATGGCTTGATAGTGTGATGCTACCTCCGATGATCTCCAACCCCGAGCTAACCTCGCAACACTAAAGAAATGAAAAGGAGGGAGTAAGCTTTAGGCTTAGTAACTCTATATGAAAATAATAAACAATATGCCAAGATGCTTCTCAAGGTAATACAACCATAATTACACTTTTACTTATATTCTGGTCATGCTGTTTTCTAGAGTCATAGTTACTAAATTATTTATATCTGGAGCTACGGAACTCCAAATTAAGATCTAATTTTCCCTAAAACTAGACTCACATATCTTATTACCATAAAATTTTAGATTGGTCTAGCCAATAAGTACAGTTTATTCTTTAAATTCTCCCCTGTTTTGCTATTTGACAGCTTCAACCTTTCTTCACCAAAATTCATTTATCTCTTAGTACGGGATTCGGATAATATTCTTGTCTATTTCTCTTGAAAATAAACTCATTCGGACTCTATCTCGTAAAAATTCAAATATCTCATAGTATGAAATTCTTTTGCTTACAACGTTTCCTTTATATAAAACTAGACTCAATAAGATTTAATTTCATATTTAATTCAACCTCTAATTTGATTTCCACCATTTTTTCAAAGTCAGACGAATGCTGTTGTCCAAAACTATTTTAGTGCAATATAATAATCACTATCATGAGATCATTTTCAACTAGTCATGAACTCACCATTTCATGGATCCCATACTCGATTTCACAATAGAGCTTCATATAAATGTCGTTAATTCTCAAGGTATACTTAATCATACAAGTTAGTCACATAACAATACATGATAATAATGGTCTTAGATGAGCTTATCATTACAAGCATTCTATTTCTCATATTAATCCAGTTGAATTTCTCAGAATCTCGATGGATATCTCAATTATTGTCAAATCATACAAGTGATCATTTTAAATACGCACTCTCGTGGACCTCGCTCTTACGGCGGGATTACCAGTCCAGGCTAAATCCCTTACATTGACATATACTCCTATGAGTTCATATCTGAATTACCAGTCCAGGCTAAATTCAGATCCTATCAGATTACCCGTCTGGACTAAATCCATTTCAACACATAGATTCTTCGGGAGGCTAGATCACTATAGGGTCACCCGTCCAGGCTAGTGTGATAGCCCTAATTTGACCCCAGTCGGAAAGTGGTTTCAGGACCACAAAACTGAGTCATAAAAATAATTAGATGTTATATTCTATGCTTATAATATGTGAAAGTGCATGTGTGAAAATTTCATGCTTAAATATTGTCATTTGTGAGTGAAATTATTAAATAGGACTTATGTGAAAATTTATGAAAATATGATAGGCTATTTTTGTAGTGGCCAAATAATTGATGGTGTAAATAAGTGGATTTGCATGTCAAATATCCCACTTTAGAGGTAGTGGCCGGCCATGATAATGATGGTAAGTAAAATATGTATTATATAATAATATTATAATGGTAATGGTTTAATTTATGAAATAATAAAAGATAATAGAAAAAAAAATGGTTGTTTCATCTTCATCTTTAGTAGCCGAATCTTAAAGAAGAAAAAAAGGGATATAGCATTCGGTCACTTTGAGCTTGAATTAAGGTATGAAATCCATGTTATTTTTTGAAATTTTTGCATAAATTAAGCTAGTTACTAAGTCCCTTACTTGCCCATGTCAAAATTTTGAATTTGGTAGTAACATGAGTATTCGGCCATGGAAGATGTTTAAGGGAATAGTTGTTGCCTTTAGGATTTAAGGAATAATTAGAAATGGGTGATCTTTGAACTAGTTTAATGTTCATATAGATAGATTGAATGATAGAAAAATCGGCTTGTGTAATTGTGAAAATGCCGAATGTGAACATAGATAATAGTTGAGCAATGCTTGTGTTTAAAATGTTGGAATGGAGTGGATGCTTTAAATGTGTTATAAACAATTATAAGTTAAATTAAGGTTTGCTAAATTACCATTGTTATTGCCGAATATGTGTTTAATTAAAGACGAATTTGTTGTTGGATGTTTCAAATGATTTAGATAGTTATAAAGTAAGTTTGAGATAAGTATTATGTTTTGAGAAAGGTTAATATGTTTGGGTTGAATTTGTGGCTAGTTCGGTTATGATATGTATGGATAATAGTAAAAGTGTATTAGGTGGTGGTATTTAATCAATGTGTTGTAAGAGAGAATTGATAATTAGGGTTATTTTGTTATACCCCGAATTTGATCAATAAATAAATAAAATGTTTTAATATGATTATATCATAGAAAGATTTATGCTTTGATTTTATTTCAATTTGTAATTCGGCATTTGTACATGATTTGATAATTGGATGTGTATGTATATTAATTTATGAAAATTCGAAAATGCAAGATAATGAGTTAGGAAAATGTTCCATGATGGCTTGAGTTTATTAATAGGAATAAATGCAATTGTTAAGTGTAGCTTTGAAAGCTATGGTAAGAACAAAAATTGTATCCGATATTATATTAGTATATTCGAACATGTCATTATATATATATATATCAAGTTGTATGTGTGATTGTTTATCAAATTACATAATAGTCTTATAAGTTTTGTGTTCGTATATGTAAGCTAAATATGAAATGAATACTCGGCTATGAAGGTTATAAGTTAAGTCATAGGAATTTTCGGTAATGTTCATATTTGGTTATTAAGGTTATATTGTACTTGGGCTATATGTAGTATGTGTTAAGGCAAATTACTTGTTTATTTTAAATTTGAGTTAAGAATAGCTATATGATTTATTAAGTTTCTTTTCATATTCGGTCATAAACTAGCCTAATGGGACCTTATAAATTAAATTTTTATTTGAATTAGCTCAAGAGTATAGAGAACCAAGGTTGGACAAAGGAAAAGAAAAAGTAGTTGAGTAGCTAATCCGAGACTGTTCAAATATATTCGAGGTAAGTTTTAAGTAGTTATATATATAATATAATTCGAAAATGACATGACAGATTATAGGAATTAAGTGTTACTTGTCAAATATTTACATGGTCGAATGGTAATTTGCATTGGAAGTAAAAAGTGATATGTTTTCATGACCAAATGATAGTGTTAGATAAAAATGAGTAAGATTTTACGTGTAAACTATTATGTATTTAAATGCGAGTGATGAAATGTGATAAAAGTGAATGAAGTATGGGATGATATATTCAAATGATAATTGTACCTAATTAGGTGTGACTGTGTTGTATAAAACTTATTAATTCGAATATTGTACATACTATTCAGGCCTTTGAGCCTAGCAAGCTATAATGCCGGTGAGATATGATTCGGGCCTTTGAGCCTAGCAGGCTATAATTTTGGTGAGATATTATTCGGGCCTCGAGCCTAGCAGGCGAAATGCCGGTGAATAAATTCAGGTTTTTAAACCTAACAGGCTGTATGCCGGTGATTTGATAAAAGTCTAAAACTAAGATAACTCGTGTTAGAACGACGAATGAATACATTCAATACGTTAAGTTGGCCAGGTACGTATTATGTATTTATATGTAAGTATTATTTAAATTGAATTATAAGAGTATAATATGTTTATATCTATGATTAAGATATATTAGGTCAAGGTGTGAATGTATGTGAAAATGTTCAATTTATTTATGCCATATGAATTCGGATTAAATGTAATTAGAATGCTAAGTGTGCATTATATGCTTGTGTATATTCGACAAATGGTAATAAATATATAAGAAATGACCTTTTGAGAAATTGAAATATTGAGTTTATCTGTTGTATTGCGTAAAACTTACTTAGCTTATGAAAGCTTACCCCTTTTGTTATATTTCTCTGTTTATAGATTGTTGATTCCAGTTACCTACTCGGGGAGAGGATTGTCACCAACTCGTAACACTATCTGTCTTTTTGGTACTACTATGTTTTGGAAATAGTATGGCATGTATAGAATAGACTTAAGTGAATGTTATTCTAAGATGTTTTGTATTTATATATGCCATGTGAATATGGCAACTTTTGAATGTCGATATAAGTTGATTTTCTATCTTTGATGGTGTTTGGCTATAAGTATAATTGCTAATTGATTTATGTAAACGTGTATGTATTAATGTTGAAATTTGTATTAGTAATTCTTCATAACCCATTCTGGCGACGGATACGGATTATAGAGGTGTTATAGCTAGATCTTTTCCACCGTTAATTCATTTTCGAGTAATCCATCAGATATCCTTTTTATTCAATCAGGGCATATCATCGTAATACAAATTTTTCATGAATTATCATACATGGAATATCACTATTATAATTTATACATGAACATACATCTTTAATGTATTTAAAATAGTTTACATTCGAGTTACACGAACTTACTTGTCGAATTCTCGTCGGGTACAACCATGTAGCAATTGATAGAACTCATGTAATAGTAATTTAACGTTCATCACATTTTTTCACATCATGTTCATCATCCATAAAATCTTTTAATATATTGAATAATATAATTTATGCCATAATAATAGAGAATTACAATTCAAGCATGGTATTGCATTATTATTAACACACGAACTTACCTCAAAAGCAATTACGGCCAACTATTCCAATTTAGTCTATAATCTCGAACTTTCTCGATTTAAGCCCGAATCTCAGTTTTCTTGATCTAACATTACAAATATAGCTCATTTATTATTCACATCACTCAAATTGACCCAAAAATCATACTTTTACAAATTTTCATTTTTACCCTTAAACTTTCACTTATTTACACTTTGGCCCCTAGGCTCGTAAAATGATTTTTATTCAATTTCCTTTCATTTTAAGCCTAGCTGAGTCATTTTCATAACTATAGCAGCCCCCAATTTCCACTAAATCACACTTTTATGACAAATTTTATAACTTTTACAAAACGGTCCTTTTAAGCATTTTCACCGAAAATCATTTAGCAAAAGTCATTTATTTAACACCCAACATTCATTTTCTACCATTAGACATCAAAACACATGCATATCACTCATGGTTAAATTTTTAAACATGAACCCTAGCTCAAAATAATGGTAGAAATAGGAAAATCGAGTTACCGAGACTTCAAAAATGTAAAGAACATTAAAAACGGGGCTCGGGATCACTTACAAATGAGCTTGGAAGCTTGAACCAAACCCTAGCCATGGATTCCATGGTAGATTCGGCTGGTACATGAAGAACATGGACAATTTGACTTATTTTGGCTTTTTAATTCTTTTAGTTATTAGATTACCAAAATGCCCCTAACTTAAAAATATTCTCTTTCACCCATTTCATGTCTATTTTTGTCCAACAATTATCCAATGGTATAATTACCATTTAAGGACCTCCAATTTAAAAACTCATAATAATTGGACACCTTTAACATGTAGAACTCAACTTTTGCACTTTTTACAATTTAGTCTTTTTGACCAAATTGAGTGCCCAAACGTCAAAATTTTCGAATGAAATTTTCTCGAAATCATCCCGTGAAATTGTAGACGATAAAAATATAATAAAAATAAAATTTCTTACGTCAAATTTGTGGTCCCAAAACCACTGTTCCGACTAGGCGCTAATTAGGATGTTACAATTCAAGACCAACACCCGAAACATGTAAACCCTAATGACATGTCATTTGTAGCCTACGAATTCCTAAGGTTCAAACGAGGCTCGGTAGTCAACGTAACATCGTTGGATATATGATAGATATATACATGGCGATCCACAATACATAGGTATTTCAAATAAAAGCATAAAAATATAGTGCAATTACACGAACTTACCTCAACGATAAAATGTAGATACGGAGTTGATTAATCTAAAACTTTATCTTTGCCCCGATCTAAGACCCTACGAGGTTTATCTTAATCTAAATGAATAAATTCAATGCATCTAATAACCATTCTATCCCAAATAAACATTTTTGCAAAAGTACACTTTTACCCTTATAATTTTGATTTCATTACAATTTAGTCCTTAAGCTCATAAAATGAAATTCATCCAAAATCATCCTTAACCCATGCTAGCTGAATTTCATTTAGGTCCCTAGCAACTCATACATTTCATTATTTTCACAATTTCATGATGAATATTTTACATTTTTCAATTTAATCCTTATTTGACATTTTTAACAAAATTCACTTTACAAAAGTTATTTATCTAACAACAAATAATCATTTTCTTCCATTAAACATCACAAGTATCATGCATTCATTCATAGAAAAACCCTAATCTTTAAATAGTTTTACAAATTAGTCCCTGGGCTAGCTAGATTAAGCTACAACTCCAAAAACATAGAAATCAATAAAAACGGGATGAAAATGCACTTACATGCTAACTAGAAAAGTGACCGAAGCCTTCAAGCCTTAACTATGGCTTCTTCCTTGTTAAATTTAGTGATGGAGAAGAAAAAATGATGATATTTTTATGTTATTCTTTATTTTACTTAAGTTATTTACTAATTTACATAAATAACCTTTTTATTAACCTTTAATAATCATTCAACTATGTCCAAATATGTCCACCAACTAAACCAATGGTTGAATTACCATTTAAGGACTCCAACATTTAAGTTCTACAGCTACTTAGAGCCTTTAGCCTATAGAACTCTAATTTTGCAATTTTTGCAATTTAGTCCTTTTTATCGAATTAAGCATGCAACCAATAAATTTTTTAAGGAAAATTTCATACAATAATACTAACGTGCTGTAGACATTAAAATAATAATAAAATAAATATTTTTACATCAGATTTTTGTCCCGAAACCACTGTTCTGGTTTTACTAAAAATGGGCTGTTACATTTTTTCTCTTACCCTAATCGAAATTAAAAAGAAGACTCCATGGATGAATAATTGTTCGGTCAAGCTTGAATTCCTTGCATGGTATGATTCTAAGTCTCATTTTTAATGAATTTTATGTTTTCAGGATCATTGTAGCTTAATCTAGTTAGCCTAGAGATCAATTTGTAAAACTATTAAAGATTTATGGTTTTTCCATGAATGTTCTTACATGATTTTTTTTGTATTTAATGGAATATTATGAGTCATTGTTGATAAATAAACTAGTTTTGTAAAGTGATTTTGGATGAAAATGACATTTAGTGACTTGTTTGTAAAAATGATGAAATTTCATGGTAAATGTGTGAAATGATGGTTTGTATGAGTTGATATAGGTCCCAAGAAAAATAAGCTAGCTTGAGGAAAGGATGAAAATGCTTAGATATCAATTTATGAGCTTAAGGACTACATTGTGAAAAGTTAAAATATTAGGGGTAAAATAGTAATTTTTTGTAAAAATATGAAGTGTGGATTAAATTGAATTCTAGGGTTATTAAATGAATTAAAATTTTCTATTTAGATCAAGATAGACTATGAATAGATTTAGATCAAAGAAAAGCTAAAGCCTCGGATTAGTCAATTCTGTTTCTACGCTTTAATTTTGAGGTAAGTTCATAATGTTTTAATTCGTAATGAATTTCTATTTGTGTACTTGTATTATGATGCCTTAATTATTACATTTTAGAAGAATAATGATGAATTGCACATACATGCCCCTTTTTGTACTTCTGTACCTTTGTTTAGATTTTGGTAATTCTAAATCATATTTAATTCATTGTTAGATTAAATGATATACTATGTTCTTACTAAGCTCTATAAGCTTATTTGTTCTGGTGGATTGTTTTGTAGATCGTTGTTGCAAACATTTTGGACGGATCAAATCTTCAGCTCACACTCCCCATCGATATTAGTATTTTTTCTTTTGTATTTCCTAGGGTAGTGGCATGTATAAACATATGCAGTTGAATTTTATGGTTAAATATATTTACTATGTTTTGAAAGTGGTGTTTGATAAATATGTATAAAGTAACTAAATGTGTTTGTGTTTTGGTAACATATATGCATAATAGATGAGAATGGTTTATTAGTAACATTGATGGTTTGTGTCATTGAGTTATTTTATGTTGTATATTTGGTAAGTTTTTGGAATTAGTAGTTGATGAATGGTAAGTGGTAAAACTTGCATGTTTAGGTAGGTTTTGATTATTGAAATTGAGGTGCCTTAAATGGCATATTGGTTAGTTGATTTAGGACTCTTCAATTGGCATTTATATGTAAGTTTTGAGAAGGTGTTGTTATTTTGAAATTATGCATATTTGGCCTAAAGGATCATGCATGAGTTGGGGTTGGAAACAGCTTGATTTTGGGAAAATTCATGTTCACACGACCTGAGACACGAGCTTGTAACTCAACCGTGTGTGACACATAGCCTGGCGATATGACCTTGTGTCCCTTGTAGGTTTTAATGCATGCAAGTCAGGCTGTTACACAACCTAGCACATGGTCTGGTACACAGACATGTGAGGCTACTTTGAGTGTTACACGGCCTAACACACGAGCGTGTGATTTGGCTGTGTGACCCAACTCAGAGAGTTACACTGGTGAGGACACGGGCTAGGTCACGGTCGTGTGTCCTTATTTCGATTGTTGCATGGCATGAGACACAAGCGAGTGTCTCAGCCGTGTGAGGCATACGGCTTGGCCACACGGCTGTGTGACCCCTATAGTCTAATTTTTCTAACTTTTTCTTATACTTTCTGTAACAGGCCAATTCGGTGAAATCAAAACAGTGGTCTTGGGACCACAAATTTGAGCCGAAAAATATAATTTATTTTTATTTTAATATATGGTCCGTATTATGATAGAAATGTCATGTGAAAATTTTGATAAGAAGACTTTATCGATTAAGTGTTTAATTACGGGAAGGACCAAATCGCATGAAATGCAAAAGTTGGATTCTAGTAGCTAGAATGATCAAATAGCTATGGAATTCAAAACTTAAGGTCCTTATATGGTAATTAGACCATTAATAAAAAGTATATAGATATTTTGGTGACTCATCCATGTAAATTTAGAAAAAGCACAAGGACTAAATTAGAAAGTGAAAATATTTAATTAATTAAAAGATGATAAAAAGAAATATAATTTTATTTTATCATTTTCTTCCCCAAAAATACATGGAAACCCTAGGAGAGAGAGAAGAAACTTTCATGGCCAAATTGGGTAAGTTTCCTTGGCCCGTTTTTAGTAATTTTGATATTTTTGAAACCGAGATAGCTTAATCTATCTACTTGGGGGATCAATTTGAGAAGTTATCAAAGTATGGAAATTGGGTCATGGATATATATGCTGAAAATTAGAAATTTATGGTAGAAAATGAAAGATTGTTGATAGATAAACAACTTTTACAAAGTGATTTTTGATGAAAACATGATTTAGGGACTAAAATGTAAAGTTGTGGAATTTGATGAAAAATTCTAAATATTTATGAATAGGGAGTAAATTGCACAAGTTTCATTTTACGAGCCTAGGGACGAAATTAAAATTTATGGAAAAGTTAACGGCAAAATGGTAATTTTGCCTAGGACGTAAATTGAGTCCACCTAAATATGAAACATGATAAATTGATCGTATAGATCTAGATAGACCAAATCCAGACCTAGAACGAGGAAAGGATAAAAATGTCAGATTAGTAGATTTATGTACACGAACATTTGCCAAGGTAAGATCGTGTAACTAAATTGTATATGTTTTTATGCTTAAATTTAATGAAATAGAATTCAAAAAGGTACGGATAAATGTTTTATAGTACATGAGAATGAAAAGTGTTATGTTATATGAGTATATATATGAAAGTTAAATTTTGAGGCTAACGATCTCCACCCCTTACCAGTATAGTTTTATAAGATGAAATTTATAAGATTTATATGGATTAAGCTCATAAGTGTGAAAGAAGAGCTCAAAGGTTGAATGATTAATGATGTAGTCAGAATTGAGAATGGGTTAGTAAGTAAAGACAGTATTAAAAGAGATGTTAGATTTTTCTGAAGATTTTTCTGAATATATGATGTCATTGTTAAGAAAGAAGATTATTCGTGAGTAATTGACTTATCCAGATATTATTTTTACAGAACGGTTTAGCCGAAATTTTTTTCGAATTGACTCTTTCAGTGAACTAAATAATGTAAAATTATTGATGACTTTATTAGTCAGCGAAATAGCAATGAAATTGCAAGATATGTGAATACATCTGTTATTATTGAGTATATTAAAAATATTTTCTGGGTACTCTATAAGTTATTTTATTCTCAGAGGCATATGAAATTGTACATGTTCAGATGCTGGCTAATTATAATAGATGGAATTACTGAAAGTCTAGTTGATTCATAAGCAGTATTGCTCTATTTTTCTTGGGTTTTATAATATATCATGATTGATATAAGATTTGATGATAAGGTTCATATGATATCATTTTCTACTTCTACTGATTGAAGCCCTGAATTGCGAATATGCAAGTATATTGTCTTTATCACAGTTGTTTCTACTAAGTATGCGTGATATTCCTCTTCTGAATTTTCTCTGAGATATCATCACTCTCTTTATTATGTAAACATGGGTTACTTGTGAAAGATATTCTTTGATCGAAGGTAATTACATTTATTACCGTTATAAATATTGACTCAATCATGAGGTATGGTGATAGAGATCACAGATTATAGAAAATGTGTTACTGCATTGGTTATTATTGGGGCCACTTTCGGTTTCCTTCTTTTAAGTTGAAGTGCACTATTGATGTTGAAGTGTTGCTTTATCTATGCAGCTAAAATGTCAGTCATATTATTGCACAATGGTTTAAAAACTATCTGATGGTTGTGGCTTTGGAAAAAAACTCAAAGCTTCAATGTTAAGAATTGAAATAGCTACATTGATGACCCAGATATTATAGAAAAGATGTGAGATTTGAATGGATCGATAAATATCAGTAAAGTTTTGACCATTTAGAATCCCTGTTGACTGAAGTATTAATTCTGATTCAACCTGAATTGGTAAGGAGTTTGTTATTACAAAGATGTATTATTGAATGAGATTTGATTATGTTTTAATGCAGTAAGGAAAGGTAATAGCCTGTACTTTCAGACAATTAAAAACCACATGAAAAGAATTACTCGATACATGATCTAGAATTTGCCGGCTATTGTTTTTTGTATTGAAATTTGACAACATTACTTGTTTGGTGAAAAATGTCATATATTCACTAATTATAAAAGTTTGAAGTATTTGATGTTGATAAAAGATTTTAATCTGAGATAGTGTATATGGTTTGAAATGTTGAAAGATTATGATTTGATAATTGTATATCACTTGGAAAGAACGAATGTGGTTACAAATATTCTGAGTAGGAAATCTTTGTATACTTTGCAAGCCATGGATACCAGTTATAATTGTCTGATAATAGCTTAATTTTAGCTAAGTATAGAGCTAAACTGATGTTTCTACGACAGAACAGTGAAACTCAGAAAAGTGATAATGAGTTGTAAGTTAAATGGGTATAGAATGAAATAATTATTGAATCAAGATAGCATATTTGAATTTGATGATTGTCTGTTATTCCAAGATAGAGTCTGTGCATTGAAGAATTTGGAGTTTATATAGAAAATTCTACATGAATGATTATAGTGGTACTATGTCTGTTTATCTAAGAAATGATAAAATGCACAACGAATTGAAAAATATGTACCGGTAGCCTGGAATGAAATGTTGTATTTCTAAATATATAATGCTGGATGTATCAGCAAGATAGATATGATACTTTCAAGATGCGTATAGTCAGTGAAAATACCGAAATGGAAATAGGAGAAAGTTACCATGAACTTTATATCGGGATTATCCTTGTCGATGAAAAAGAAAGATACTATTTGAGTAATTGTCGATTGTTTGACGAAGCTTGCACATTCCATCCTGGTATGAGTGGATTCCCAACTTGATAGATTGCTTGAATGATCTATTTTTTTTAGATTGTTAGATTATATGATGTGCTATCTTCTGTTATTTCTGATAGAGATCTATAGTTCATATTCCGATTCTGAAACAAGTTACAAGAAACTCTGGGTATACGGTTACATTTTAGTATCGTATTTCATTTTCAGATAGATGATCAATCTAAACATATGATTCAGGTCTTGGAAGATATGCTTTGATGTTATGTACTTGAATTTGAAGATAACTGAGAAAAGTATTTGCCTTGGGTTGAATTTGCTTATTATAACAGTTAACAGTCAAGTATAAAATTGTACCGTATGAGGTTTTATGTGGCCACAAGCGCAAAAATCCATAGTTTTGGACTGAGCTCAGCAAGAAAAGATATATGTAGTAGGTTTGATTCTTTGAAACTGAAGAAAGATGAAAATGATCTGAGACAAGTTAAAAGCAGTATTGTAACAACTCGATTTTGGGCCTAGTCAGAACAGTGGTTTCGGGACCACGAATCTGACATAATAAAAGTTGTTTTTATTACATTTTTATGGTCTACAATTTTATGGAATGATTTCGTGAAAATTCCGTTCAAAAATTTTGACATTTGGGCACTCAATTTAGCAAAAAGGACTAAATTGTAAAAAGTGCAAAAGTTTAGTTGTACATGCTAGAGGTGTCTAATTGCTATGAAATTTTAAATTGAAGGTCCTTATATGGTAATTACACCATTTTACTTCAAGTTGGACAAAATAGACATAAGGTAAGAGAAATTTCATGTTTTATAAAAAGCGCATTTTGGTAATTTGTCAATTACAGACAAAATAAGTAAAATAAAAGCAAACTTTAGTCCATCCTCTTCTTGCCTGGCTGAAAATTGAAGGGAGAAGACATAGCTAGGGTTTTTCCACTTTTCAAGCTCAATTGTAAGTCTGTTCTTGTCTCGTTTTTAATACTCTTTACATTTTTGAAGTCGTTATCACTCGATCTACCTATTTCTACCATTAATTTGAGAAATAATTAAGATATAAGGCTTGACCCATGCTAGAGATGTGTGTATTTTGATATTTAATGGTAGATTATGCAAGTTTGATGTTTGAAAAACGACTTTTGCTAAGTGATTTTCAATGAATATGCCTAAAAGGACCTGTTTGTAAAAAGTTATAAAATGAGTAGTAAAAATGTGAAAGAATGAAAAATGTAGACTGTTATAAGCATGAAAGAGGTTCGGTTAGGCTTAAGAATCGAAAAAATTGAATCCATTTCAATTTACGAGCCTAGGGACCTAAGTGTAAAAATGTTAAAGTTTAGGGGCAAAAATATATTTTTTCTATAACGTGATTTTTGAACTGAAATGAGTAATGTGAATAATAAATGAGTTAAATTTGCTATTATAGATCAAGAGAAACAAGATTCAGATCTAGATCGAGGGAAAAATAGATTATTTGACGATTAGGTCCCATTTCTACTATTTTGTACCGAGGTAAGTTCATACGTAAATAATGCATTGTTTTAATTATGTTTTAAATGCTTTATTATTGTATGAATTGTGATTAACCCTTGAACGTATTCGACAAAGTTTCGACAAGCGTGAAATCCCGGTTGAACCTTAGGAATAGATTGGATTCAAATGTCATGACATTAGGGTTAATGAGACTAGATGTAAGAACATATCAGGGATATGACATCAATATGAGACCACGTGTAAGACCATATCTGGTATATGGCATTGACATGAGATTTCGTGTAAGACCATGGCTGGGCTATTGGCATCGATACGAGATTACATGTAAGACCATATCTGGGATGTGGCATTGGTATGGTACCATGTGTACGGAAGTCCCAAGTATTCTTTAGTATTCCAAGTGGTTCAATGGGTAATTTAACGAGTATGTCAAAGATGAATTGAGCGTAAATGCAATTCGAGATGACTCAGGTATATACGTAAAACTCAGACGTAAAGAGATCGATATGTGATGAACCCTCAGTAAAGTTATGATTGAGTAAGTTTGACTATGAGATTTATAATAGCATTTATGTTAATTTATCTCATGTTAATTGTATGTTAAATATGTGTTTATGATGTTTATTATTTGCATAGGAACTTACTAAGCTTTAAAGCTTACTCCCCTTTCTTTTCCCTTGTCTTATAGTGTCACCAAGCTAGCTTGGATTTGGGGATCGTCGAAGACTCCATCACACTATCAACTTATTATTTTGGGTACCAATTAATTCAACATTTTGATTTATGGCATGTATAGGGACTTGGTCCTTTTGTTATGTGTCATAATTAATTTGGGCAAGTGTGTTGGCTTATGTTGGTTGATAATTCATTTTGTAAATGGCAATTGAAATTTGGCTAATATTGGTTTAAGTATATATACATGTAATGATGTTTTCATGGATGTGGAAATTTGCATGGTTTAAGTTGATATGTATGTGATGCTTGTATGTGATAAATGGTAGCATGTGAATGATGTGTGGATGTCTTGATTGTAGCTGAATTGGTTGAATGTAATTGCTTGGATTGGTGCTATGTTTTGTTGTGTAGGTAAGTGCATTAAAGGGTAACAAAATGGCTTGGTAAATAGTCTTATTTTTGTCCACACGGGTAGACACACAGGCATGTGTCTAGGCCGTGTGTGACACACACGGTTTGCCCCATGAGAGTGTGTTTCAGCCGTGTGTCCCTTGCACCTTAATTGTTGTAAAACAGAATGCTCAAAATTGAGCATACCGACAGAGACACGGGCGTATGTCTCAACCGTGTGGATGACACGGCCTCAGGCACGGGCGTGTGCCCTGGGCGTGTGAAGTCTACACCTAATTTATGAAAAATCATAATTTTTAAATTGACCACACGGCCTAGCACACGGACGTGTGACTTGGCCATGTGACTTCAATTTGTTCTTGGGTAACAAGCAGAGAGTTACATGGGTTAGGGATACGGGCGTGTGTGACCACATGGCCTGCCCACACGGGCGTGTCCTAAGCCACACAGATGTGTGGCTCTTAAAACTTGAAATTTTTTTAAGTGTTGTGAAATTTTCTAATGTTTTCGGTTTAGTCCCGAACCACTTCCAATGTATGTTTTGGGCCTCGTGGGCTCATTTTAGGGATGATATGAATGTATGTGAAAAGTTTTAACTTTAGATGGAAATTTACGTCTCGATTTTGTATGATTGCTTATGTATAAGTCCGATAATGCCTCGTACCCTATTCCAGTGTCGAATACAGGTAAGGGGTGTTACATTTGTGGTATTAGAGCTACGATTTGTTTGATTCTTAGACTAACGTAGTGTGTGTAAGGGTCTAGCTATACATGTCATAAATAAATTGTGATAGTGTGATGACTCCTAACAATTTTAAATTTCGTTTCCATATAGTAAATGGATCCCAATCGAGCTGAGGTTGATAACGTTGAAAGTAATATGCCGGCACCCACTCAAGGGGCAGTGTCGTCAGATAGTAGACCTCAAACGGTTGGTCAGGGAGAAGGGGCTAGGGAAGCCTTTTCTCCATATAATAAACGAGTGGTATACGGAGTTTGTTCGAACAAATCCAAATGCCCAACCTCCTCCATCCCCACCTATTCCTCGACCGGTTCCTATAACTCCACAAGGTATGGGATTTGTAAGAATGAACAAGCCCTTGGTTGATAAGATCCGAAAGCACGGGGCTGAAGATTTCAAAGCTAATATGGATGATGATCCCGAGAGAGCCGAGCTGCCCTACACACCAAATAAGTGTTTAGAGTGGGCCATCTCACTTTTGAGAGATTCTACATATCACTGGTGGAATACATTAGTATCGGTGGTACCGAGAGAGAGGATTACATGAGAATTCTTTCAAGAGGATTTTCAAAAGAAATATATTAGTTAGTGGTTCATTGATTAGAAACATAAGGAATTACTTGAGCTGAAACAGGGTCGGATGTCGGTGATAGAATATGAGTGAAATTTTGTTAGACTTAGTAAATATGCTCAAGAGTGTGCTTCCACCAAGGCTATCATGTGCAAGAGGTTTGAGGATGGATTGAATGAGGATATTCATGTGTTAGTTGGAATCTTAAAGCTGAAAGAATTTGTGGTGTTAGTCGAGTGAGCTTGTAAAGCCGAAGAGTTGAATAAAGAGAAGAGGAAAGCTGATTGTGAAGCTAGAGATTCAAGGAAAAGACCGAAAAGTAAGTCATTTCCATCTCAGTCAAAAAAGTCTAAGGAAATGTATTCCTGTTTGAATGTATCAGCTGGGTATTCGTACAGAGATCGCGGGAAGCCATACTTGAGTTTTAAATCTCAAGCTACTTCAATGGCAAGTGTGGGTAATGTAAAGTCTAATAAACTCGAATGTCAGCATTGTGGAAGAAAACATCCCGGTGAGTGTAGAATGAACGACTGAGCTTGTTTCAAGTGTGGTTCTCAAGAGCATTTTATCCGAGATTGCCCTGAAATGCCTGAGAGAGAAAAATTTCAGAGTGCGAGGCCAAGTAATACTACTAACAGGGGTAGGCCACCGAGGTATACCAGAAATGGAATTAGTAGTAAAGGTGTGACGAAGGATTCAGCTATGAGATCCAAAGCTCGAGCGCCTGCTAGAGCCTATGCCATCCGTGCTCGCGAAGAAGCGACATCTCCCGACGTTATCACTGGTACTTTTTTTCTCTATAATACTAATGTAGTTGCATTGATTGATCCTAGATCGACCCATTCTTATGTTTGTAGGAATTTGGTAACTGGTAAGAGCTTGCCTATTGAGTTTACTGAGTTTGTGATTAGAGTGTCAAACCCCTTAGGCAAACATGTACTAGTTGATAGAGTTTGCAAGAATTGTCCCTTGATGGTTCGAGGTCACTATTTTTCGGCTGATTTAATGTTGTTGCCATTTGATGAATTTGATGTTATTTTGGGCATGGATTGGTTGACATTGCATGATGCCATTGTGAACTGTAAAAGAAAGATTATTGAACTAAAATGTGAAAA
This sequence comes from Gossypium anomalum, assembly GCA_025698475.1. Taxonomy (NCBI): domain Eukaryota; kingdom Viridiplantae; phylum Streptophyta; class Magnoliopsida; order Malvales; family Malvaceae; genus Gossypium; species Gossypium anomalum. Next base: position 53,181,262 of record CM046963.1, read on the forward strand.
TGGCGAAACTCTTCGAATTGATTCAGATGAGTCGGGTGAGTTACCTGTTGTGATTTCTTCGACATCTGCCCAAAAATATGAAAGGAAAGGTTGTAAAGCTTATCTTACTTATGTGTTGAATACAAAGATGTATGAATTGAAAATTGAGTCTGTCCTGATAGTCTGTGAATATCCATATGTGTTTCCAGAAGAGTTGCCCGGGTTACCTCCGATTAGAGAAATTGAGTTTGGTATTGATTTAGTACTAGGGACCTCACCAATATCTATTGCTCCATATAAAATGGCTCCGACTGAATTGAAAGAATTGAAAGCTCAGTTGCAAGAGTTGACAGATAAGGGTTTTGCGAGATCAAGTTTTTCTCCCTGGAGTGCTCCTGTGTTATTTGTAAAGAAGAAAGACAGATCCATAAGGCTTTCTATTGACTACCGACAGCTCAATAAGGTGACTATAAAGAACAAGTATCCTTTATCGAGGATTGATGACTTGTTTGATCAATTGAGAAAAACAATTGTATTTTTAAAAATTGATTTGAGATCTGGCTACTATCAGTTGAGAGTTAAAGAGGCGGATGTGTCAAAAACCTCTTTCAGGACAAGGTATGGGCACTATGAATTTCTAGTTATGCCTTTCAGACTAACTAACACACCTGCTGTTTCTATGGACTTTATAAATAGAATCTTCCGACCATATTTACATAAGTTTACGGTTATGTTTATCGATGATATCCTGATTTATTCTCGAGACGAGTCTGAGCATGCCGAGCACTTGAGAACTGTATTGCAGACTTTGAGAGATAAGCAGTTATTTGCTAAATTCAGTAAAAGTGAGTTTTGGCTCTGAGAAGTCAAAATTTTGGGAAATATTATTTCAGGTGATGGTATTCGGGTTGATTCAAGTATGATTTTAGCGATTGTTGATTGGAAACCACTGAGGAATGTACCTAAAGTTAGAAGCTTTTTGGGCTTAGCTAGATATTACCGACGTGTTGTCAAAGGATTTTCGATGATTGCTACTCCTATGACCAAGCTATTGCAAAAAGATGTTAAGTTTGAATGGTCTGAAAAATGTCAACAAAGTTTCGAGAAGTTGAAAGCATTATTGACTGAGGCACCGATTTTAGTGCAACCTGAACCGGGATAAGAGTTTTTGATTTATAGTGATGCGTTATTAAATGGATTAGGATGTGTGTTGATGCGAGAGGGCAAAGTGATAGCTTATGCCTCGAGACAGTTGAAACTGCATGAGAAGAATTATTCGATGCATGATTTGGAATTAACAGCCATTGTGCCCGCTTTAAAAATTTGGAGACATCATTTGTACAGTGAGGAATGTCATATCTTTACTGATCATAATAGTTTAAAATACTTGATGACTCAAAAAGATTTAAACTTGCGGCAAAAGAGATGGCCTGAGTGACTGAAAGATTATGAGCTAGTAATTAATTACCACCCGGGTAAGGCAAATGTAGTCGTAGATGCGTTGAGTAGAAAGTCTTTGTTTTCTTTGAGAGCGATGAATACACTGTTGACTTCATCCGATAATGGTTCGATCCTAGCTGAGTTGAGAGCTAGACCATTATTTCTTCAGCAAATTTGCGAAGCTCAGAAATGTGACGGTGATTTGCAAGCTAAAAGAGTTCTTTGTGAATCGGGTAGTGATTCAGATTTTCATATCGAATCCGATGATTGTTTGGTGTTCTGAGGCAGAATTTTTGCATCGAAAAATGATGACCTTATTCATAAAATTCTTCATGAAGCACATAATAGTTGTCTATTATAATGATTTGAAGAAATTGTATTGGTGGTCAGGTATGAAACGAGATATTTCAAAGTTTGTTTTGATATGTTTGATTTGTCAACAAGTTAAAGCTGAACACCAAGTGCCTTCAAGTTTACTTCAACTAGTGATGGTGCCCAAGATGAAATAGGATAGGATTATGATGGATTTCATAACAGGCTTGCCTTTGACTTCGAGAAAGAAAGATGTCGTATGGGTTGTGGTTGATATATTAACAAAATTAGCTCATTTTATAAAGGTACGTATTGACTATTCACTTGATAAGCTAGCTGAACTGTACATTGCTGAGATTGTGAGGTTGCACGGGGTGCCTATTTCTATCATTTCGGATAGAGATTCGAGGTTTACTTTGCAATTTTGGAAGAAGTTACAAGAAGCTTTGGGTATGAAGCTGAACTTTAGTACTGCTTTTCATCCATAGACTAATGGTCAGTCTGAGAAGCTGATTTAGATTCTTGAAGATATGGTCAGTCTGAGAGACTGATGGCCATATGAAGTCGTTGAAAGAGTAGAGCCAGTAGCATATCAATTAGCTTTACCGACAGGGTCGGAAAGGATCCATAATATGTTTCATGTGTCGATGTTGTGATAATATCATTCTGATCCTTCACATGTGATTTCTCCAACAGAGATTGAGATTCGACCAGATATGACGTATGGTGAAGAACCAATCAAGATTTTAGCTTGGGAAGTTAAACAGTTGAGAAATAAGAATATAGCCCTAGTGAAAGTTTTATGGGAACAGTATGGGGTCGAAGAAGCTACGTGGGAACCCAACGATGCCATAAGAAAACTATACCCAAACCTATTGTCTGGTAAGATTTTCGGGGACGAAAATCCCTAAAGGAGGGAGAATTGTAGCAACCCGATTTTGGGCCTAGTCGAAATAGTGGTTTCGGGACCACGAATCTAACGTAGTAAAACATGTTTTTATTACAATTTTATGGTCTACAATTTTATGGACTGATTTTGTGAAAATTTTGTTCGAAAATTTTAACGTTTGAGCACTCAATTTAGCAAAAAGGACTAAATTGTAAAAAGTTCAAAAGTTGAGTTCTACATGATAGAGGGGTCTAATTGCTATGAAATTTTAAATTGAAGGTCCTCAGATGATAATTAGACCATTTTCCTTTAATTTGGACAAAAATAGACATGAGGTAAGATAAATTTCATGTTTTATTAAAAGGGCGTTTTGGTAATTTGTCAATTAAAAACAAAATAAGTAAAATAAAAGCAAATTTTAGTCCATCTTCTTCTTGCTTGGCCGAAACTTAAAAGGAGAAGACATATCTAGGTTTTTGCCACTTTTCAAGCTCGATTATAAGTCCGTTCTTGTCTCGTTTTTAATGCTCTTTACATTTTTGAAGTCGTTATCACTCGATCTACCTATTTCTACCATTAATTTGAGAAATGATTAAGATCTTGGGTTTGAACCATTTTAGAAATGAGTGTATTTTGATGTTTAACGGTAGATTATGCAAGTTTGATGTTTGAAAAACGACTTTTGCTAAGTGATTTTCGATGAAAATGCCTAAAAGGACCTATTTGTAAAAAGTTATAAAATGAGTAGTAAAAATGTGAAAGAATAGAAAATATGGACTGTTATAAGCATGAAAGAGGTTCGGCTAGGCTTAGGAATCAAAAAAATTGAATCCATTTCAATTTACGAGCTTAGCGACCAAAGCGTAAAAATGTCAAAGTTTAGGGGCAAAAATATATTTTTTCCATAATGTGATTTTTGAACTGAAATGAGTAATGTGAATAATAAATGAGTTAAATTTGCTATTACAGATCAAGAGAAACGAAGTTTGGACCTAGATCGGGGGAAAAACAAAGTGTTTGACGATTAGGTCCCATTTTGACTATTTTGTACCAAGGTAAGTTCGTATGCAAATAATGCATTGTTTTAATTATGTTTTAAATATTTTATTATTGTATGAATTGTAATTAACCCTTGAACGTATTCGACAAAGTTTCTACAAGCGTGAAATCCCGGTTGAACCTTAGGAATAGATAGGATTCAAATGTCATGACATTAGGGTTAATGAGACTAGATGTAACACCATATCTGGGATATGGCATCAATATGAGACCACGTGTAAGACCATATCTGGTATATGGCATCAACATGAGATTTCATGTAAGACCATGGCTGGGCTATTGGCCTCGATACAAGATTACATGTAAGACCATATCTGGGATGTAGCATTGGTATAGTACCGTGTGTATGGAACTCCCGAGTATCCTTTAGTATTCCAAGTGGTTCAATGGGTAATTTAACGAGTATGTCAAAGATGAATTGTGTGTAAATCCAATTCGAGATGACTCAGGTATGTACGTAAAACTCATACGTAATGAGCTCGATATGTGATGAACCCTCGGTAAAGTTATGATTAAGTAAGTTTGACTATGAGATTTATAATAACATTTATGTTAATTTATCTCATGTTAATTGTATGTTAAATATGTGTTTATGATGTTTATTATTTGCATAGGAACTTACTAAGCTTTAAAGCTTACTCTCCTTTCTTTTCCCTTGTCTTATAGTGTCACCAAGCTAGCTTGGATTTGGGGATCGTCGAAGCCTCTATCACACTATCAACTTATTATTTTGGGTACCAATTAATTCAACATTTTGAGTTATGGCATGTATAGGGACTTGGTCCTTTTGTTATGTGTCATAATTAATTTGGGCAAGTCTGTTGGCTTATGTTAGTTGATAATTCATTTTGTAAATGGCAATTGAAATTTGGCTAATATTGGTTTAAGTATATATACAAGTGATGATGTTTTCATGGATGTGGAAATTTGCATGGTTTAAGTTGATATGTATGTGATACTTGTATGTGATAAATGGTAGCATGTGAATGATGTGTGGATGTCTTGACTGTGGCTGAATTGGTTGAATGTAATTGCTTGGATTGGTGTTATGTTTTGTTGTGTAGGTAAGTGCATTAAAGGGTGACAAGTAAATAGTCTTATTTTTGTCCACACGGGCAGACACACAGGCGTGTGTCTGGGCCGTGTGTGACACACAAGGTTTGCCCCATGGGAGTGTGTTCCGGCTATGTGTCCCCTTCACCTTAATTGTTGTAAAACAGAATGCTCAAAATTGAGCACACGGGCAGAGACACGGGCGTATGTCTCAGCCGTGTGGATGACACGGCCTCAGGCACGGGCATATGCCCTGGGAGTGTGAAGTCTGCACCTAATTTATGAAAAATCGTAATTTTTAAATCGACCACACGGCCTAGCACACGGGCATGTGACTTGGCCGTGTGACTTTAATTTGTTCTTGGGTGACAAACAGAGAGTTACACAGGTTAGGGATACAGGCGTGTGTGGCCACACCGGCGTGTCCCAAGCCACAAGGGTGTGTGGCTCTTAAAACATGAAAATTTTTCTAAGTGTTGTGAAATTTTCTGAAGTTCTCGGTTTAGTCCCGAACTGCTTCCAATGTATGTTTTGGGCCTCATGGGCTTGTTTTAAGGACGATATGAATGTATGTGAAAATTTTTAATTTCGGATGGAAATTTACGTCTCGATTTTGTATGATTGCTTATGTATAAGTTCGGTAATGCCACGTACCCTGTTTCAGCATCGAATACGGGTAAGGGGTGTTAAAGGTATTTGATTGTCAGAAATCCGATGTGGATCCAAAAGGAAAAGAAATAGAGTTTCAGATTGGCGACAAATAATTTTGAAAGTTTCACCATGGAAGAAAGTTCTCTGGTTTGGCAGTAAAGGCAAATTAATTCTGTGGTTTAATGGGTCATATGGAATCATTGAAAAGAATTAACCTGCTACGTATTGATTGGTATTATTATCAGAGTTCTATAGAATTCACCATGTGTTTATGAGTATATGTGTTATGAAAATATCAATCAGATCCATTATCTGTTATTGCTTTGATAAATGTTAAATTCAGCCTGACACGACTTATAGTAAGGGACTGGCTAAAATTCTGGCATGTGAAGTGAAGGAAACGAAAAATATAAAGGTAGCTTTAGCAAAAGTTTTCTGACAATAACAGGATATAGAAGAAGCTACCTAGGAACTGGAGGAAATTATGAGAAAATAATGTCTGAATCTCTTTACTGGTAAAATTTTCGAGGACGAAAATTTCTTGAGGGGGGAAAGTTGTAACAGCCCAATTTCGGTGAAATCGGAACAGTGGTATCGGGACTACAAATCCAAGCCAAAAAATATAATTTATTTTTATTTCAATATATGGTTCGTATTATGATAAACATGTCATGTGAAAACTTTGATAAGAAAACTTTATCGATTAAATGTTTAATTACGAGAAGGACCAAATCGCATAAAATGTAAAAGTTGGATTCTAGTAGCTAGAAGGATCAAATAACTATGGAATTCAAAACGTAAGGTCCTTATATGGTGATTAGACCATTAATAAAAAGTATGTAGATATTTTGGTGACTCATCCATGTAAATTTAGAAAAAGGGCAATGACTAAATTGGAAAGTGAAAATATTTAATTAATTAAAAGATGATAAAAAAGAAATATAATTTTATTTTATCATTTTATTCCCCAAAAATACATGGAAACCCTAGGAGAGAGAGAAAAAACTTTCATGGCCAAATTGGGTAAGTTTTCTTGGCCTATTTTTAGTAATTTTGATATTTTTGAAACCGGGTTAGCTTAATATATCTATTTGGGGGATCAATTTGAGAAGTTATCAAAGTATGGAAAATGGGTCATGGATGTATATGCTGAAAATTAGAAATTTATGGTAGAAAATGAAAGATTGTTGATAGATAAACAACTTTTACAAAGTGATTTTTGATGAAAACATGATTTAAGGACTAAAATGTAAAGTTGTGAAATTTGATGAAAAATTATGAATTTTTATGAATACAGGTGCTGTAAATTTTGTAATGGGATTTTATTTAGGCTTGGAATAGGGAGTAAATTGCACAAGTTTCATTTTATGAGCCTAGGGACGAAATCTAAATTTATGGAAAAGTTAGGGGCAAGACTGTAATTTTACCTAGGACATTAATTAGGTCCACCTAAATATGAAATATGATAAATTGATGTTAAATTTACTCGTATAGATCTGGATAGACCAAATACGGAGCTAGAACGAGAAAAGTAGGAAAATGTCGGATTAGTATATTTATGTACACGAACATTTGTCAAGGTAAGTTCGTGTAACTAAATTGTATATGTTTTTATGCTTGAATTTAATGTTGTGTTTGTGAATTGTAAAAATGCCATAAATATGTGAAAGATCACATACTCGTTATAGCCCGATAAATGAAAGTGCCCAAGCAATAATAATGCTCGATATAATGGTAAATGATAAAAATGTTACTTATATGCTTGAAATGAACGTGGAATGTGTCTATTTGAATTATATGTATGATTTATATGTATGAAATAATCACACGCTTGTTAATGCTTGAAAAATGTTAAATCCCATTTGAGCAAAGGAAGAATCAATGGATAAATGTAGTTTCCCGAAATGAATGAGTTCTTGCATTTGTTGCTGACGGGATTTAGCTCGGATGAGTAATCCTATTGACCTCATCTATGAAAGGATTTAGCCCGGACGGGTAATCCTAATATAAGTCCTCTCGAGCACATGTTATAGATCGGATTTATCCCGGACAGATAATCAGATCAAGCTCCTTAGAGCATATGTCATAAAAAGGATTTAGCCTGGACTGGTAATCCTGTTGTATACATGTGTGTCTCAAGAGTGTACTCTCTGATATATTACCTTATGGGTACTATTGGACAAGAATTGACGGATCCTGATTCGTACACCTCGAGTGTATTACCTGCGTATCCATTTATATTCTAATAAATTCAACGGGTGACAATTCCAGACATGAGAAGTTATGAATGATAAAATGAGTTATTACATGTATCCATCTGAAATACAAGTAAATGGTGATACATGACATATGATATACGAAAACACAAGATGATGATATTTGTACATGGGCTTTATTTGGTGAATATATGTTCATTTTTTATTATAGACTTATACACCTTGAGTGTGCTAATCGTGACCTTGATATTCCAAGTAATATGAGTAAAGTTCTGATTTGAAATGATCTAAACTCAAAATGAACTATTATGAAATTATACTTGAAATAATGAGATGAATTATGCATGTTGAATGAATACATGTTATGGAAAGCATATCTGCTTGGAAACTTGGTTGTTGTTGAGCCCATATATGATTTGATGTTATCATGGAATATATTATTAACAAGGGCAATGAGAATGTGTGTAGGGCTTGAGGTCAAATTGATTGATTATGCCTCACATAGTTACCTCAAAATAGAATGAATGGTAAGTTAAGTACCATGTTATACGAACTTACTAAGCATTTTATGCTTACTTAGTTTTATTTCCCTGTTTTAGAGTAAATCGGAAGCTCGGAGGAGATCACTCACACTATCCATCAGCCATGTCTATTTATTATGGTAAATCAATTATGGTTGTAATGGCATGTATAGGTTATATTGGTCATAATGGCATGTAAATATAAATGATGCTTGTAATCTAGCTTTTTGAATGGCTAGTAATGGTTGTTTTGATATACTTGTAATGTCATGTTATGGTAGCTAAATATATGTTAAGTAGTTGATCAAGTTATGACTAATATATAGAATGAACCAAGGTAAGATTGTAAACATGTATGCATGCAATGATATGTCATGTTGAATGATGAAAATTGCTTAATTTGAATGCTTGAAATGGTTGGAATGTGTTTGGTATGTTTTAGTGCAGGAAAATGGTAAATTTGGGTGACAAATGAGGCTAGGAAATGGCTTTATTTTGTCCACACGGACAGGCACACAGGCGTGTGTCTAGACCGTGTGTGACACAAGGCTAGGTACATGGGCATTTAGTTAGGCCGTGTGTCCCCTGCACCTTAATTTTGAGAAAAAGAATGCTCAGAATTGAGCACATGGGCAAAGACAAGGGCGTGTGTCTCAGCCGTGTGTGCTAAAAGGCCTAGAACACGGGCGTGTGGCTTGGCCGTGTGAAACCTGTACCTAATTTCGAAAAGAATTAATTGACCACACGGCCTAAGACACGGGCATGTGGCATGGCCAGGTGCACAAGTCAGAGAGTTACACGGGGTCTAACACGGGCTCTAGCTGTAACGCCCCGTACCTGAGACCGTTGCGGGAGTCGAGCACGAGGTGTTAACAGACTTTATTCATTACTTTAAACAACTCAAACAATTTATTTTTAAAATTTTCAGTCAAGCTAGCAATCTGCGTCATAGTCGCTTAAAAATTCATATCTCGAGTTCTGAAACTCGAAATACAATTCTGTAAATTTTCCCTAAAACTAGACTCATATATCTATTTAATAATTTTTTTATAGAATTTTTGGTCAAGCAAATTAGTACATTTTATTAGTTAAAGTCTCCCCTATTTCAGAGTTTGACTACTCTGACCTCTGTGTATTACGAATCAGATATCTCCTTGTACAGAGTTCAATGACTATGCCGTTTATTTATAATAAAACTAGACTAAATAAGGAATATTTACATATAAATCATGACTTCTAATTATCTTTGAAAAATTTATGGTGAATTTCCAAAGTCAGAACAGGGGATCCAGAAATTGCTATGGTCCTATTTCACAAAAATTTAAACATCTCATTAAATATAACTTATATACCTGTTTTGTTCCATCCATATGAAAATAGACTCATCAAGCTTCAATTCCATAACTTATTCATTATTTAATTTCATTTCTACTATTTTTAGTGATTTTTCAAATTCACATCACTACTGCTGTCTGAATCTATTTTATGGTAAATTTTACCCATTTCACGGTTCCCATGGATTAGCTAGCAATTTAGCATACATAACACCAAATATGATCATGATTAGCCATTCCAATGGCTAATCATTACCAAGCATTTCCATACCACTCAATAACCATATCATAAGACCATATATACAAAATGATTATAATGCTATACATGCCATACTCAAAATATACAAGCCATTATGCCAAGATGGTATACGGATAGTGTGAGCGTGCCTCGATCAATTTCGATTTCGAGCTGGCTTGTCAACACTACAAGGAATGAAAAGGAGGAGTAAGCACAAATGCTTAGTAAGTTCACATGCAAATAGCAAGTAACACAGCTATATAAGCAAACATAAACATCATTTGCATAATCATCACCGAGACATTTATATCACATTTTCATTTATCATCTTACCATATTGTTGTTATATCGAGTTTTCAACCTGAGGGTTAAGTACATACCTGTTCAAAGTATCCATTTCACAACACTTACCAATACGTCCTTTTCATCTCGAGTATTCCTCCATTTGAGTAAAATTTTACCCGTTGAACACATCGGAATATAATTCGGATACACGAAAAGTTTGCACATAAGTGCCACATATGTAGCCAAGCTACCATGTAACCCCCTCATAAGTGAACTCGGACTCAACTCACCGAGCTCAGGCGTTCGCATCCATAAGTGAACTCGGACTCAACTCAACGAGCTCGGATGCCTAGTTACATCTCTCGAACTCGGACTCAACTCAATGAGTTCAGACATTCGCATCCATAAGTGAACTCGGACTCAACTCAACGAGTTCGGATGCCCAAATATCCCAGTGACATGTCACTTGTATCCTAATCCATTCCTAAGGTTCAACGGGACCTTTTTCCTAATCATGTGTCTCAACCATCTTCTACGGAATGCCGATACCGATACTCGATAGTATTTCACATTTTCCAAGTATATCACATAATTTGACATATTATCAAACAATTATCACGAGTATAATATTTCATAATAATTATCATATCATTTAAATAACATAAAAACATTTAAAATAATAACTATGTTACCAACATTTACATATGAACTTACCTCGTATGTGAAAATGGCTACTTTTACCATTTCGTCCACAACTTGGTATTTTCCCATTTTAGCCCGAATTTTAGTTTTCCTTACTCTATCATTTAAAATATAGTCTAATTAGGGCTCACATTATTCAAATTAACCCAAAATCATATTTTGGCAAAATTACGATTTGCCCCTAAACTTTCGTGATATTTACACTTTTGCCCCAAAGCTCGTAAATTAAACTTCAGCATATTTTCTTATGTTTTATGACATGCTGAACATTTTTCCCTTCTATGACAACATCAAATTCTCACTCTAACACATAGTTATGAACAATAACAATTTTTACCGATTAAGCCGTTTTACTCATTTTTGCTTAAAATCACTTAGCAAAAGTTGTTTAACATAATTTCAGCCTTCATATTCTACATAAAACATCAAAATAAACACATTTCACATATGGGTATTTTTCCAAATATGAACCCTAGCTTAAATTGTTGCTAGAATAAGCTTAATCAAGTTACCGGGATTTCAAAAACGTAAAGAACTTGAAAAACGGGGCTAGAATGGACTTACAATCGAGCTTGGAAGCTTGAAAAACCCTAGCCATGGTTTCTCCTTGCTATATTCGGCCATGGGGTTGAAGATGAGCAAAATTGGCTTTTAATTTTGTATTTTAATTCATTTTACCCCTAAATGACCAAAATGCCCTTACTACTAAACTTTCCAAAAATTCCATCCATATCCAATTTTTGTCCATAGACTTAGAAATTGGTAAAATTGCTATTTTAGACCTCCTAATTAACATTTCAAAACAATTTCATACTAGAAACTTCTAAAATGCAAGTTTTGCAAATTATTAGATTTAGTCCCTAATTTCAATTTAAGCACTTTATTCATAAAATTTCTTCACGAAATTTTCACACAATCATGAAATCATATCATAGACCTCAAAATAATCATAAAATAATTATTTCTATCTTGGATTTTGTGGTCACGAAACCACTATTTTGACTAGGACCAAAATCAGGATATTACAACTCTCCCCCCCTTTTAGGGATTTTCGTCCCCGAAAATCTTACCGAAAAAGTGGTCTTCACTTTTAATCTCATATTCGGTGCTGAAGAACTTTCACTTAGGCTGTAGCTCCAATACATCTCTTTAATTTCTCATATGGTCTAAAAATTTTAAGGACATTTCGAATGATTTCGATTAATGACTAGTAATTTACATAAATTATTTATAAAATGTTCTAAAAGTTTTGGTAATGCTATGAAACCCTATTTCAACGATGGATAAGGGCTAGGGGTGTTATATTTAGTAGTATCAGAGCTATAGTTTAGTCAGTTCTCAGACTGAACATAGTATATGTGGAGTCTAGAAATACATGCCATTATATAACCTGTGATAGTGTGATATCTCTCGAATCTGATGAAAATTATTTTGCAAATAAACAGAGATGATTTCTAACCGAGCTAATTCTGATACTGTTGAAAGTGATACTCACGTGCATGAGTAAAAAAAATGTTACTCATGATGAAATAGAATTTGAAAAGGTACGGATACATGTTCTATATGAGAATGATATGTGTTATGTTATATGAGTATATATATGAAAGTTAAATTTTGAGGCTTACGATCTCCACCCCTTACCAATATAGTTTTATACGATGAAATTCATAAGATTTATATGGATTAAGCTCATAAGTGTGAAAGAAGAGTTCAAAGGTTGAATGATTAATAATGTAGTCAGAATTGAGAATGCGTTAGTAAGTAAATATGGTATTAAAAGAGATGTCAGTTTTTTTGAAGATTATTCTGAGTGTATGATGTCATTGTTAAGGAAAAAGATTATTCATAAGTAATTAACTTATCCAGATATGATATTTACAGAACGGATTAGCCGAAATTTTTTTCGAATTGATTCTTTTAGTGAACTGAATAATGTAAAATTATTGATGACTTTATTAGTCAGTGGAATAGCAATGAAATTGCAAGATGTGTGAATACAACTGTTATTATTGAGTATATTACAACAATATTTTCTAGGCACTCTATAAGTTCTGTTATTCTTAGAGGCATATGAAATTGTGCATGTTCAGATGCAATATTTATCGTATTGAATGACTAGCTAATTATATTAGATGGAATTACTAAAAGTCTGGTTGATTCATGAGCGGTATTGCTCTATTTATCTTGGGTTTTCTAATTTATCATGATTGATATAAGATTTGGTGATAAGGTTCATATGATATCATTTTCTACTTCTACTGATTGAGGCCCTGAATTGTGAATATGCAAGTATATTGTCTTTATCACAGTTGTTTCTACTATGTATGCATGATAATACTTTTCTGAATTTTCTCTGAGATATCATCAATCTCTTTATTCTATAAACATGGGTTACTTGTGAAAGATATTCTTTGATCGGAGGTAATTACATTTATTACTATTATAAATATTGACTTGATCATGAGGTATGGTTATAGAGATCACAGATTATAGAAATTGTGTTACTGCATTGGTTATTATTGGGGCCACTTTTGGTTTCCCTCTTTTAAGTTGAGGTGCACTATTGATGTTGAAGTGTTGCTTTATCTATATAGCTGAAATGTCAGTCATATTATTGCACAATGGTTTAAAATCTATCTGATAGTTGTGTCTTTGGAAAGAAACTCAAAGCTTCAATGTTAATAAATGAAATAACTATATTAATGACCCAGAAATTATAGAAAAGAGGTGAGATTTGAATGGACCGATAAATATTAGTAAAGTTTTGACCAGTTAAAAGCTCTGTTGATCGAAGTATTAATTCTAATTCAGCCTGAATTGGGTAAGGAGTTTGTTATTACAGAGATTTATTATTGAATGGGATTAGGTTATGTTTTGATGCAATAAGGCAAGGTAATAGCAAGGTAATAGCCTGTACTTTTAGAAAGTTAAAAACCACATGGAAAGAATTACTCAATACATGAACTAGAATTTACCGTCTATTATTTTTTGTATTGAAATCTGACAACATTTCTTGTTTGGTGAAAAATCTCATATATTCACCAATTATAAAAGTTTGAAGTATCTGATGTTGCTAAAAGATTTGAATCTGAGATAGCGTATATGGTTTGATATCTTGAAAGATTATGATTTGATAATTGTATATCACTTGGAAAGAACGAATGTGGTTACAAATATTCTGAGTAGGAAATCTCTGTATACTTTGCAAGCCATGGATACCGATTACGATTTTCTGATATAGCTTAATTTTAGCTGAGTATAGAGCTAAACTGATGTTTCTACGATAGAACAGTGAAACTCAGAAAAGTGATAATGAGTTGTAAGTTAAATGGGTATAGAATGAAATAATTATTGAATAAAGATAGTATATTTGAATTTGATGATTGTCTATTATTCCGAGATAGAGTTTGTGTACTGAAAAATTTAGAGTTTATATAGAAAATTATACATGAATGATCATAGTGGTACTATGTTTGTTTATCTGGGAAATGATAAAATGCACAACGAATTGAAAAAGATGTACTGGTAGCCCGGAATGAGATGTTGTATTTCTGAATCTATATTTAAATGTTGGATGTATCAGCAAGATAGAGATGATACTTTCAAGATGGGTATAGTCAGTGAAAATACTAAAATGGAAATGGGACAAAGTTACCATGAACTTTATATCGGGATTATCCTTGTCAATGAAAAAGAAAGATACTATTTGAGTAATTGTTGATTGTTTGATGAAGCCTACACATTCCATCCTGGTATGAGTGGATTCCCAACTTGATAGATTGCTTGAATGATCTATTGTTTTTAGATTGTCAAATTATATGATTTGCTAGCTTCTGTTATTTCTGATAGAGATCTACAGTTCATATTTCGATTCTGAAACAAGTTACAAGAAACTCTGGGTATACGGTTCCATTTTAGTACCGTATTTCATTTTCAGACGGATGATCAATCTGAACATATGATTCAGATCTTGGAAGATATGCTTCAATGTTGTGTTCTTGAATTTGAACATAACCAAGAAAAGTATTTGCCTTGGGTTGACTTTGCTTATTGTAAGAGTTAACAGTCAAGTATAAAATTGTACCGTCTAAGTTTTTATATGGTCACAAGCACAAAACTCCATAGTTTTGGACTGAGCTCAGCGAGAAAAGATATATATGTAGTAGGTTTGATTCTTTGAAATTGATGAAAGATGAAAATGCTCTGAGAGAGGTTAAAACGATATTTGATTGTCAGAAATTTGATGTGGATCTAAAAGGAAAAGAAATAGAGTTTCAGATTGGCGACAAAATATTTTTGAAAGTTTCGCCATGGAAGAAAGTTCTCTGGTTTGGTAGTAAAGGCAAATTAATTCTATGGTTTAAGGGGTCATATGAGATCATTGAAAAGAATTAGACCTGTTGCGTATTTATTGGTTTTATTACCAGAGTTCTATAGAATTCACAATGTGTGTAACACCCCATACACGCATTCCACACCGAAACAGTGTACGAGGTATTACCAGAACGTAACACATACCATTAAATAAAACCGAGACAAAAATATGGCATCCAATTGGATCATGAAACATTATAACATATGCCTTTAACAATATTAGCCAACTTCAATGGCTTTGTACAAAATACTCGATCACATACTGTAACCAATATTTTAAGCCTAGGCAATTATGACACGTAACAAAATAACTAAGCCTACTATACATGCCATAATTCAAAATGTTTAGTTCAAATACCCAAAAATATTGATAGTATAGGCAGATCTTCAATGATCCTTCACTCCTGTGCAAGCTGGACGACACTATAAGACAAAAGAGAGAAAAGAAAGTAAGCTTATAGCTTAGTAAGCAAGTATATAAATAATGAATAAAGAATTTAATATGATTACATAATAACTCAAGTGTATCTACTTTAAATTTCACTATTTACTCCACTTTGGTCAAGCTGTCTCTCCTACGTCATATTCACTAAATAAATCATAACTTGAGTTATAAAACTCGAAATCCAATTCCATAAATTTTTCTTGAAACTAGACTCATATATCTACTTACTAATTTTTTTATAGAATTTTTGGTCAAACCAATTAGCACAGTTTATTAGTTAAAGTCTCCCCTGTTTCAGGGTTTGACTACCCTGACCTCTGTGCACTACGAACCAAATTTCTCCCTGTACATAATTCCAAAGACCATGTTGTTTGTTTCCCTTAAAAATAGACTCAATAAGAAATCCATGAATGTAAGGTATGACTCTTAATAATTTTTTACAATTTATGGTGAATTTTTAAAGTATGAACAGGGAATCATGTAGTCATTCTGAACAAGTCTCACGAAAATATAAATTTCTCAAAATATAAGATTCCTTTACTTACTTTGTTTCTTTTACATGTAAACTCATTAAGATTTAAATTCATATCTCATTCAGCCTCTAATTAAATTCTCATTATTTTTGGTGATTTTTCAAATTCACATCACTGCGTCTGTCCAAAACAGTATTATTGTTAATTCACTCTTTCACACTTTCTTTATATTAATCTCATTTTAACATGCATATCACAATTCATTTTCACCACATTTCATACATCACAAGTATAGGTCCATGATTACAATGTCACCATAAAGCCATCCCGTTGAACAATTCGGATCAATTCCTGATACTTGATGGTTTCAGCACACAGCTCTACCATCATATTTCATATAATTCGGCTCTCTTGTACACATGGTGAACACTTAATATCACCCATGTGACCTAGCCAATTTATCTCGTAGCTCTCTTGTCTACATGGTGTCTTTCACTTGGAATCACACATGCGACCTAGCTACATTTATATCTCTCCCGTAGCTCTCTTGTCTACATGGGATACTTCCGTATCACACATGTGACCTAGCTACTACATAGTATCGCAGTAGCTTTCTTGTACACATGATGTGCACTCGACACCATACATGTGACCTAGCCACGCTCCATCTATATTATTCAATCTTTCCGAATGTACAACCAGGATTTCTCTCTCTATTACTTATTTCCATTTTTCCAATAGTCAATTTATGCTTCAAAATCGGCTAAATTACATATATAATAGGCTGAAATATAAAAATGTAAATGAAGTTAATGTATTATTTACATACAAACTTACCCCGGTGCAAAATATGGAAATTTTGCAATTTAGTCCAAAACCTTTTCCTTCCCCCATTCGAGATTGATTCCACGCCTTTCTTGATCTATAACAACACATTTAGCTCATTTAACACTCATACTATTTATTTCAATCCAAAAATCACATTATGGAAAAATTACATTTTTGCCCCCTAACTTTTACAAAATTACGATTTTTCCCCTAGGCTCGGAAATTTAATTTCAGCCCTTATTCTTATGTTTAATGACATGATGATCATTTTTCTCTTCTATGGCAACATCAAATTCTCACTCTAACACATAGTTATGAACAATAGGTATTTTTATCGATTATGTCGTTTTACTCGTTTTCGCTAAAAATCAATTAGAAAAGGTCGTTCTCCTAACTTCAGACATTCATATTCTACCATCAAACATCAAAATACATGCATATCATTCATGGGTAAATTTTTAAACATAAACCCTAACTCGAAATAATGGTAGAAATAGGTAGACCGAGTTACGAGGATTTCAAAAATGTAAAGAACATTAAAAACGGGGCTTGAATGCACTTACTATTGAGTTTGAAAGCTTGAAACAAACCCTAGCTATGTAGAACCCTTGAAATTTTGGCATAGAATTTCATCACAAAATTTTCACACAATCATGCAATCATATCATAAACCTCAAAATAATTATAATAACAATTTAATTTTTTTTAAATCTTGAATTCGTGGTTTCGAAACCACTATTTTGTTTTGCCCCTAAATCGGGCTGTTACAACTGTCCCCCCTTTAGGGATTTTCGTCCCAGAAAATCTTACCGGTAAAGAGATTTGGGTACTGTTTTTCTCATGGCTTCCTCCGGTTCCCACGTAGCTTCTTCTACTCCATGTTTTTGCCATAACACTTTTACTAAAGCTATACTTTTCTTTCTCAACTGTTTTACTTCTCGAGCCAAAATCTTAATCGGTTCCTCATCATAGGTCAAGTCCGATCGAATCTCAATTTCTGTTGGAGAAATCACATGTGAAGGATCAGAACGATAATGTCGCAACATTGATACATGAAACACATTATGAATTCTTTCTAACTCTACTGGTAAGGCCAACCGATATGCCACTGGTCCAATCCTCTCAACAATCTCGTACGGCCCAATAAAACGCGGGCTCAACTTGCCTTTTCGGCCAAATATTAAAATCTTTTTCCATGGTGACACCTTCAAGAACACTTTATCACCCACCTGAAATTGAATCTCTTTTCTTTTTAAATTTGCATATGACTTTTGTCGATCTGAAGCAGCTTTCAGGCAATATAAAGGAGTCCGACACTTGCGACCATACAAGGCTTCGTACGGTGCCATCTGTATACTTGACTGAAAACTGTTATTGTAGGCAAATTCAATCAAAGATAGATATTTCTCCCAACTGCCTTCAAATTCTAAAACATAGCATCTAAGCATATCTTCGAGTACCTAGATTACTCTTTCCAACTGACCATCTGTTTTTGGATGAAACGCGGTACTAAAGTTCAATTTTGTACCCAAAGCTTCTTGTAACTTTTTCCAAAATCTCGAGGTAAATCTCGGATCTCTATCTGATATTATAGACATAGGTACCCTGTGCAACCTCACAATTTCAGCAATATATAATTCAGCTAATTTATCAAGTGAGTAATCGGTACGTACCGGTATAAAGTGAGCCGACTTTGTTAACCTATCAACCACTACCCAGACAACATCCTTCTTTTTAGGAGTCAGAGGCGACCCGGTTACAAAATCTATGGTAATCCTATCCCATTTCCATTCAGGCACCATTACCGGTTGGAGTAATCCTGAAGGCACCTGATGCTCAGCGTTTACTTGTTGACAGATCAAACACTTGGTTACGAATTCAGAAATGTCCCTTTTCATGCCTGGCCACCAATATAACTTCTTTAAATCATTATACATTTTTGTGCTACCAGGGTGAACTGACAAACAGCCACTATGTGCCTCATGTAGTATTTTCTGAATCAATTCATCATTTTTCGGTACACAAATCCTATCTCGAAACATCAAGCAAATCATCCGGTCCAACTCGTAAACTGAGTCGTAACCCGATTCAGACCGAGTTGTCTTGGTTTGAGAACTCACTATCGTTCTTTTGAGCATCACAAATTAGCTGGAGAAATAACGGTTTAACCTTCATCTCTGCCAAGATTGACCCATTATCAGACAATGCTAACCTCGTATTCATGGCTCTCAAAGTAAAAAGAGATTTCCTGTTCAAGGCGTTAGCAACTACATTCGCTTTTCCCGCTAGCTCATAAATCCTTCAATAATTCAAGCCATCTCCGTTGTCGCAAATTCAAATCCTTTTGATTCATCAAATACTTCAAACTTTTGTGATCAGAAAAAATTCGACATTTTTCACCATACAAATAATGTCGCCAGATCTTCAAGGCAAAGACAATAGCGGCCAATTCCAAGTCATGCGTAGGATAGTTTTTCTCGTGTGGTTTTAACTGTCTCGAGGCATAAGCTACCACTTTACCCTCTTGCATTAGTACACATCCAAGGCCTGTCAATTACGAACTCCTTCCCGGGCTCGGGCTGTACTAAAATTGGTGCTTCAGTCAATCGTGCTTTCAGCTTTTCAAAACTCTGCTGACATTTATCAATCCATTCAAACTTAACATTCTTTTGCAGCAACTTAGTCATAGGAGAGGCAATCATCGAAAATCCCTCGACAAAGCGTCTATAATACCCGGCCAAGCCTAAAAAGCTTCTAACCTCAGATACATTCTTTGGTGGTTTCTAATCAACGATCGCAGAAATTTTGCTCGGATCCACCCGAATACCATCACCTGAGACTATATGTCCCAAAATTCTGACTTCACGAAGCCAAAACTCACTTTTGCTAAACTTAGCAAACAGTTTCTTTTCTCTTAAGATCTGCAATATGGTTCTCAAGTATTCGGCGTGCTCAGACTCATCTCGAGAATAGATTAGGATGTCATCTATAAACACTACCACGAACTTATCCAAATATGGTCAAAAAATTCGGTTCATCAAGTCCATAAATATAGCTGGAGCATTTGTTAAGCCGAAAGGCATCACAAGGAACTCATAATGTCCATTCCTTGTCCGAAAGGCGATTTTCGACACATCCGACTCCTTAACTCTCAACTGGTAGTAACCAGACCTCAAATCGATCTTTGAAAACATTGTTGCCCCCTTCAACTGATCGAATAAATCATCAATCCTCGGTAACGGGTACTTGTTCTTTATAGTCACCCTATTGAGCTGACGGTAATCAATGCAAAGCCTCATTGAGCCACCTTTTTTCTTTACGAACAACACGGGAGCACCCCAGGGAGAGAAACTCGGTCTCACAAATCCCTTGTCTATTAACTCTTGCAACTGAGCCTTCAATTCTCTTAATTCAGTCGGAGCCATTCTATATGGAGCAATCGAGATAGGTGTAGTCCCCGGCAACAAATCAATGGCAAACTCTATCTCTCTGTTCGGAGGCAACCCAGGTAATTCCTCTGGAAACACATCTGGAAATTCACAGACTATAGGCACTAATTCAAGCTTCAATTCAGACATTTCAGTATTTATTACATAGGCAAGATAAGCTTCGCACCCTTTCCTTATGTATTTCTGTGCAGAAATGCGCGAAATCACCATAGGCAATTTATTTGATTCATCTGTTTCAACCCACAGAATTTCACCGTTTTCACATTTCAACTCTAATGTTTTCTGTTTACAATTTACCTTGGCATTATACAATGTCAACCAATCCATTCCCAAGATAACATCAAACTCATCAAATGGTAACAGCATCAAATTAGCTAGAAAACAGTGACCTTGAATCATTAATGGGCAATTCTTGCAAACCTTATCAACTAGCACATATTGGCCTAAGGGGTTCGACACTTTAATCGTATACTCAGTAAACTCAACAAGCAACTTCTTATTAGACACTAAATTCACACAAATATAGGAATGAGTAGACCCGGGATCAATCAATGCAACAACAATAGTATCATAAAGAAAATATGTACCAGTAATCACATCGGGAGATGATGCATCCTCTCGGGCACGTATGGTATAAGCTCTAGCAGGCGTTCTAGCTTTTGATCTTGCCGTTGAATCTTTCATTACAGTTTTACCGCTAGCTTCACTTTCGATATTTCTCAGTGGTCTACCTCTGCTAGCGGTAGTACTTTGTCTAGCACTCTGAAATTTTTCTTCTTTAACTTTCTCCGGACAGTCTCTGATAAAATGCTCACGAGAACCGCACCTGAAACAAGCTCGCTCGTTTCCCCAACAATCACCATAATGTTGCCTGCCACATTGTTGACATTCGGGCTTTCTAGATCGCACATTACCCACACTTGCCACTAAAGTAGCTTGAGCTTTAGACCCCGAATATGCCCTACCACGATCTCTCTTCGGCTTTAAGAGCTCGATCAACCAATATTACAAATTCTTTCAGCTCTAAAATTCCCATAAGTACTTTAATGTCCTCATTTAGCCCATCCTCAAACCTTTTGCACATAATGGCCTCGGTGGACACACATTCCTGGGCATACTTGCTGAGTCTTACAAATTCGCGTTCATACTCTGCCACAGACATCTTGCCCTACTTCAATTCGAGGAACTCCTTCCGTTTTTGATCAATAAATCACCGACTTATGTATTTCTTTTTCGAATTCTTCTGGAAGAAATCCCAAGTAACCTTTCTTTTGGCACCATTTGCTACAAAGTCTTCCACCACTGGTGGTAGGTGAATCTCTCAAAAGTGATCAAAGACACTTTAAGCACTCCTCGGGTGTACATGAGAGCTCATTAAATATACGGGTAGAATTTTCAAGCCGAACTCCGCTTTCTCGGGATCATCAACGATCTTTGCTCTAAACTCTTGACCTCTTGTTTTGAATCTTGTCAACAGGAGGCTTGTTCATTCTTACCAAATCTATGCCTTGGCAACTACAGAACCGTCGAGGTATGAGAGGGGGTGGAGGAGGTTGAGCATTTGGGTTTGCTCGAATAAACTCAGTATACCAATTGTTCATCATTTGGAGAAAGGCATCCCGAGCCTTATCTCCCTGTCTCAATGTCTCAAGTCTACTTTCAGTAGCGGTCCTTTGTGCGGAGGAGGTGCATTACTAGCGACATCATCAGCCGCAGTTCCGTCGGGATCCATTACTATATTAAAACAAAACACAGTTTAAAATAATCAGGAGTCACCACACTATCACAATATATTTATGGCATGTATAGCAAGACTTTTACACACACCATATTAGTCCGAGAACCGACTAAACTTTGGCTCTGATACCACTAAATGTAACGCCCCATACACGCATTCTACACCAAAACAGTGTACGAGGTATTACCAGAACATAACACATACCATTAAATAAAACCGAGACAAAAATATGGCATCCAATTAGATCATGAAACATTATAACATATGCCTTTAACAATATTAGCCAACTTCAATGGCTTTGTACAAAATACTCGATCACATACTGTAACCAATATTTTAAGCCTAGGCAATTATGATACGTAACAAAATAACTAAGCCTACTATACATGCCATAATTCAAAATGTTTAGTTCAAATACCTAAAAATATTGATAGTGTAGGCAGATCTTCAACGATCCTTGACTCCTGTGCAAGCTGGACGACACTATAAGATAAAAGAGAGAAAAGGAAGTAAGCTTATAGCTTAGTAAGCAAGTATATAAATAATGATAAAGAATTTAATATGATTACATAATAACTCAAGTGTATCTACTTTAAATTTCACTATTTACTCCACTTTGGTCAAGCTGTCTCTCCTGCGTCATATTCACTAAATCAATCATAACTTGAGTTAAAAATCTTGAAATCCAATTCCATAAATTTTTCTTGAAACTAGACTCATATATCTACTTACTAATATTTTTCTAGAATTTTTGGTAAAGCCAATTAGTACAGTTTATTAGTTAAAATCTCCCCTGTTTTAGGGTTTGACTACTCTAACCTCTGTGCACTACGAACCAAATTTCTCCCTGTACATAATTCCAAACACCATACCGTTTGTTTCCCTTAATAATAGACACAATAAGGAATCCATTCATGTAAGTTATGACTCTTAATAATTTTTTTACAATTTATGGTGAATTTTTAAATTCTAAACAGGGAATCATGTAGTCATTCTGACCAGGTCTCACAAAAATATAAATTTCTCAAAATATAAGATTCCTTTACTTAATCTGTTTCTTTTACATGAAAATAGACTCATTAAGCTTTAAATTCGTCTCTCATTCAGCCTCTAATTAAATTCCCATTATTTTTGGTGATTTTTCAAATTCACGTCACTGCGTCTGTCCAAAACAGTATTATTGCTAATTCACTCTTTCACACTTTCTTTATATTAATCTCATTTTAACATGCATATCACAATTCATTTTCACCACATTTCATACATCACAAGTATAGGTACGTGATTACAATGTCACCATAAAGCCATCCCGTTGAACAATTCGGATCAATTCCCGATACTTGATGGTTTCAGCACACAGCTCCACCATCATATTTCATATAATTCGGCTCTCTTGTACACATGGTGAACACTTAATATCACCCATGTGACCTAGCCAATTTATCTCGTAGCTCTCTTGTCTACATGGTGTCCTTCACTTGGAATCACACATCCGACCTAGCTACATTTATCTCTCCCGTAGCTCTCTTGTCTACATGGGATACTTCCCGTATCACACATGTGACCTAGCTACTACATAGTATCGCGTAGCTTTCTTGTACACATGATGTGCACTCGGCACCATACATGTGAACTAGCCACGCTCCATCTATATTATTCAATCTTTCCGAATGTACAACCGAGATTTCTCTCTCTATTACTTATTTCTATTATTCCAATAGTCAATTTATGCTTCAAAATCGGCTAAATTACATATATAATAGGCTAAAATATAAAAATGTAAATGAAGTTAATGTATTATTTACATACAAACTTACCCCGGTGCAAAATATGGAAATTTTGCAATTTAGTCCAAAACCTTTTCCTTCCCCCGTTCGAGATCGATTCCACGCCTTTCTTGATCTATAACAACACATTTAGCTCATTTAATACTCATACTATTTATTTCAATCCAAAAATCACATTATGGAAAAATTATATTTTTGCCCCCTAACTTTTACAAAATTATGATTTTTCCCCTAGGCTCGAAAATTTAATTTCAGCCCTTATTCTTATGTTTAATGACATTATGATCATTTTTCTCTTCTATGGCAACATCAAATTCTCACTCTAACACATAGTTATGAACAATATGTATTTTTATCGATTATGCCGTTTTACTCGTTTTCGCTAAAAATCACTTAGAAAAGATCGTTCTCCTAACTTCAAACATTCATATTCTACCATTAAACATCAAAATACATGCATATCATTCATGGGTAAATTTTTAAACATAAACCCTAACTCGAAATAATGCTAGAAATAGGTAGACCGAGTTATGAGGATTTCAAAAATGTAAAGAACATTAAAAACGGGGCTTGAATGCACTTACTATTGAGCTTGAAAGCTTGAAACAAACCCTAGCTATGGAGAACCCTTGAAATTTCAGCCTAATGAAGAAGATGGACAAAAATTGGCTTTTAATTTAGTTTTTAATTCATTTTAATATCTAAATGACTAAAATGCCCTTACTACTAAACTTTCCAAAAATTCCATCCATGTCCAATTTTGTCCATAGACTTAGAAATTGGTCAAATTGCTATTTAAGGCCTCCTTATTAATATTCCAAATCAATTTCATACTAAAAACTTCTAGAATGCAAGTTTTGCAAATTATTCGATTTAGTCCCTAATCTCAACTTAAGCACTTTATGCATAGAATTTCATCACAAAATTTTCACACAATCATGCAATCATATCATAAACCTCAAAATAATTATAATAACAATTTAATTTTTTTTAAATCTCAAATTCGTGGTTTCGAAACCACTATTCCGTTTTGCCCCTAAATCGGGCTGTTACAATGTGTTTATGAGTATATGTGTTATGATAGTATCGATCAGACCCATCATCTATTATTGCTTTGATAAATGTTAAATTCAGCCTGACACGACTTACAGTGAGGGACTAGTTGAAATTCTAGCATGTGAAGTGAAAGAAACGAAAAATATAAAGGTAGCTTTAGTAAAAGTTTTCTGACAATAACATGATATAGAAGAAGCTACTTAGGAACTGGAGGAAATTATGAGAAAATAATATCTGAATATCTTTACTTGTAAAATTTTTGAGGACAAAAATTTCTTAAGGGGGAGAGTTGTAACAGCCAAATTTCGGTGAAATCAAAATAGTGGTCCCGGGACCGCAAATCTAAGTCGAAAAATATAATTTATTTTTATTTTAATATATGGTCCGTATTATGATAGACATGTCATGTGAAAATTTTGATAAGAAAACTTTATCGATTAAGTGTTTAATTTCGGGAAGGACCAAATTGTATAAATTGCAAAAGTTGGATTCTAATAGCTAGAAGGATCAAATAGCTATGGAATTCAAAACTTATGGTCCTTCTATGTTAATTAGACCATAAATAAAAAGAATGTAGATCTTTTGGTGACTCATCCATGTAAATTTATAAAAAGGGCAAAGACTAAATTGAAAAGTGAAAATATTTAATTAATTAAAAGATGATAAGAAAAGAAATATCATTTTATTTTATCATCTTCTTCCCCAAAAATACATGGAAACCCTAGGAAAGAGAGAGAATAAACTTTCATGGCCAAATTAGGTAAGTTTCCTTGGCCCGTTTTTAGTAATTTTGATATTTATGAAACCGGGATAGCTTAATCTATCTATTTGGGGGATCAATTTGAGAAGTTATCAAAGTATGGAAATTGGGTCATGGATGTATATGCTAAAAATTAAAAATTTATGGTAGAAAATGAAAGATTGTTGATAGATAAACAACTTTTACAAAGTGATTTTTGATGAAAACATGATTTAGGGACTAAAATGTTAAGTTGTGAAATTTGATGAAAAATTATGAATTTTTATGACTACATGTGTTGTAAATTTTGTAATGGTATTTTGGTTAGGCTTGGAATAGGGAGTAAATTGCACAAGTTTCATACGAGCCTAGGGATGAAATCTAAATTTATTGAAAAGTTAGGGGCAAAATGCTAATTTTTCCTAGGACATTAATTAAGTCCACCTAAATATGAAATATGATAAATTAAAGTTAAATTTAGTCGTATAGATCTAGATAGACCAAATACGGAGCTAGAAAGAGGAAAAGAAGAAAATGTCGAATTAGTATATTTATGTACATGAACATTTGTCGAGGTAAGTTTGTGTAACTAAATTGTATATGTTTTTATGCTTGAATTTAATATTGTGTTTGTGAATTGTATAAATGTCATAAATATGTGAAATGATCACATACTCGTTATAGCCCGATAAATGAAAGTGCCCGAGCAATAATAATGCTCGATATAATGGTAAATGATAAAAATGTTACTTATATGCTTGAAATGAATGTGGAATGTGTCTATTTGAATTATATGTATGATTTAGATGTATGAAATAATCATACGCTTATTAATGCTTGAAAAATGTTAAATCTCATTTGAGTAAAAGAAGAATCGATGGATAAATGCAGTTTCCCAAAATGAATGAGGTCTTGCATTTGTTGCTAACGGGATTTAGCTCGGACGAGGACTCCTATTGACCTCATTTACAAAAGGATTTAGCCCGGACGGGTAATCCTGATATAAGTCCTCTCGAGCATATGTCATAGATTGGGTTTAGCCCGGACGAGTAATCCAGATCAAGCTCCTTACAGCATTTGTCATAAAAAGGATATAGCTTGGACTGGTAATCCTGTTGTATACATGTGTGGCTCGAGAGTGTACTCTTTGATATATTACCTTATGGGTACCATTGGGCATGAATTGACGGATCCTGATTCGTATACCTCGAGTGTATTACCTACGTATCCATTGATATTCCGAATAAATTCAACGGGTGACAATTCCAGACATGAGAAGTTATAAATGATAAAATGAGTTATTACATGTATCCATCTAAAATACAAGTAAATGATGATACATGACATATGAAATATGAAAACACGAATTGATGATATTTGTACATGGACTTTATTTGATGTGTAACGTCCCAAAAATCTAAAAAATTATTTATGTAGGTTGTGTTACACAATTGAGTGTCTGCTTCAGTGGTTATGTGTCCAGGGAAGTGCCTGAGAGGTCTTGGGTTCAAGCCTGGGCAATTGTAAAAGCTTTGGTTTTTTTTTAGAATAACCCTTGTCTTTAGTTAGTAGTCTTTTAAATTATTGTGGGTAAAATTTGTCTCAAAGAGCTTGCTAATCTAGTAGTAAGTGGCGTGTGGAGTGCTGCTTGGGGTCTGAGTTTCGAGGCTTGGTGTTGGAAAAGAGCATATCATTTTCCTATTGTGCTATGTAGAAGGTTGAATGTCAGTAGGATTCTGATGCTCATGGGCGATTGGAGTGTTTAAGGGGAGTGGGAAGTGTGTAGCTGAATTCGAGGAGGATTTTGGGGAGAGATTGTAGGAGAGAATAATGGAGGTTGAGGTGTGAGGTAGTAGCATGCCGAAAGTGGGAAGTTCATTGTGCATATTCGGTCATAGGACTTTTGCTTTTAGTGCCGAAATAGTGTTTGAGTTTGGCACTCCATTTCAGAAACAATTACCTCTTGTTGTTTTTTTTTTCTCCTTTTGAGTATTGCTTGTTTGTAGCCGAATACCACTTGTGTTCATTCGGGTATTTTGGTTTTGCTCTCCTATGTCGTGCTTTGCTTGGTCGACTTCTTCTCTCCTCCTTATTTTTCTCCTCTTGAATATTATTGTTATTTTTCCATTGCTCACATTCGGTTTTCTGTAGCCGAATACTCCCTCCCTTGTAGCCGAATATTGTTTTGTTCCATTAATCTTTTCCCTAGTTTTTCATTGCCGATTGTCTTCTACTCTCCCACTCTCTCGAGCCTTGGTGGATTACCCTCTCATCTCTCTCTCGACTCTGTTCTGTCTTCCCTTTCACTCAATCACTTTTCCATTGGCTAAACATCGGTTGGTAAGTCTCTGTTGTCTCTGCTCTTTCAGTTTTTTTCTCCTCTTTTCCCTAAATATCGATTTCCATCTCTTCTCTCTTTAGTCATGGTACTTTTGTTTTGGGTTTTAGTATTACTCATGGAGTGAGGGAGTTCACTAGGATTCCAGAAGTGATCGGAATCTTCCTCTCGTCTCTTGTTCTAAGGTAACACTATTCGTTGGTATTTTATTGAACTGAGGCACTTTGGTTTGGGTTATTTGATCTTGGTCAAATTTTCCTTTCCATTATTCTTTAGGTTGGTATGCGATGTTCAACCCTTGTGTATAAGCAACATGTATATTGGATTCACTTATTATGTAGATAATCACCAAGGTGTCTATTATCAACTTTTATCAGCGTTCTAAGCAGGCTTAAACCACGCTCATTCAAGTAAGGCGATAGTAAGTAGTCTTTTGGAACAAGTTTCAGCTAGGGTTTCTTTTAACGCGTGTGTTAGGTTTTTAACCAAAGTTTCTGACATATTAGGTTGGAGTGGACATAGGCTAATTCGCTCATTTTCGCAACTAGGTGTGTAATCACACTATAATAGCTGTTAATCGGCAAAAGTCAAAAAACTTGCTTATAAATGCTACACGAGTGTACGCTAGCTCGCGTGGTAGTCCGAACGGGTAAATGTGGGCATTCGGTTGTAGAGGCCACCATGAGCAATTTCATGGGCTTAGGCCATTCTGGGCCACGTTGGGCCGAAATGGGTCATGTGGGCCCTATGGGCTCATAGGCCCCACACAGGTAAACCACATGGACGTGTGGAGATTATTGGGCCAGGCTGTGTAGTTTGCATGGCCAAATCCATATTTGGGCTTATTAGGCCACACGAACATATGGGCCAACATGGGCTGTCTTATGGGCTTTGGGCCCATTTTTACTGTTTGACCGTTAAGGTTTTACGGGTCGCTCGAGACAACTGTGGACCTACTGTTGGGTCTGTAAGTACGCATAGACCCTATACTGATGAAATGACTGTTATACCCCCAAGAGGTAAAATGACTGATATACCCCTATGATATGTTTTATTGTATTCGAGCATGACATTTTGCATTCACGTATGATATTGTGACATGACATGTTGCATGGGGGTGGGTTTGATATATTTGGGGGAAGTGTACTGTACTGGTAGCTCTGCTGCAAATATTGTCTAGTGCCGCAACCGGTGCTATATTTTGAGTGTAGGAATGGGTGGGTCGATTTTATCCCCACATGGAGTTTAGGGCTGGACAGAGTGAAGTGTGGAGGATGGATGGGTAGGAATTCTGTTTGCATTTCTATTACTTACTGTAATGGGTTAAGGTCTACACTGATATTACGACTATAATGGGCTAAGGCCCACACTGTTACTGGACTGTCACTGAAACGGGCTTAGGCCTAAACTGAATTTGCCTATTGTTGGACTGACTATTGTAAAGGAATTACACACTGAGGTTTCATAAACTCACCCTCCTACTTTCCTGTGCAGGTAATCCTTAGGCGGATCAGTGCTGTGAGGGACTCGATGGAGGCCACACAACTACTCTTGCTTCTGTTTTAAACTTCTCATCTTTAAGCCATTTTATTTGGGGTATTTATTATGTAATAAGGCCCTTTTAAAGTTTTATTTTTGATTTAGGGATTTATTTATCTTGGATCATATCTGTTAGAAGTAGGTCATGGTTTTCATAAGAATAAATGTTTTCAAAACACCATGCCAATGCAACATACTTTAAAAGCTTCCGCAAACAAACATTATTTTTAAAGTGCAGTAACAATCTAAAAATGATTAAACCTTTTGCTAAACCCACTTGAGTTTTTAAACAAACAAGATACTTTAACGTTTTGTAAAAGATCACCACGAAGGTTGTTATATAGTACGGTTTCTATCAACAGAACGATGCTTTTCAAAACACACTTCCATGTGACATCGCAGATTTGGCCACAACGTCTAGGCCGGGTTTGGGGTGTTACATTTAGTGGTATCAAAGCTAGGTTGCTAAACTCGACTGTGGATTTGGGTTTTCTAAAAAAAAACGTAAAACATTCAAAAAGAACTATTTCTAATGTTTTGAAGTGTTATTTCAGAATGTGTGGTCTACCGAGGTCTCCGGCGCCAATTCTGTAAGTTTTTTGAAGTTACTGTCTGCTTAAATTGAAATATTGAGACTACTATAAGTGATAGACTGTACCGCAATACTCTGTTTAGGTTAACCTAAAATTGTAGTAAGACTGCGATTTGCAAAAACAAAACTCTAAATTACTGATAATATTTTCCATAAAATATCCTGTAATAAACACTGGAATTGTAAACTGATGCATAAAATTTATAACATAGATAATGAGCACCAAATGTACTCGGGGAAGGGGTACAAGAGCCCGTGGCAAAGGCCATGGAGGTGCTCGGGTTAGGTCTTCGTCATCGAGCCATACGCCTAACATTGAGGCTAGAGAGGCACTGGTTTCACACCTGGATCGAGACCAGGTCACACGATAAATGAGTTGGGGACGACGGATCGTCCCAAGCTATCTTTGTGAATTCGGAGAGGGTCATTTGGGCCCAATCTTTGATCTTGCATCAGGCGTGGGTCGGTGACGGAACGACTGAGGTCTAATGGGGCTGAGATTTTTAGGGGTATTGCTGGAGTTACCCCTAATGTGGCTGAATATTGGATTGAGGCCACAAAGAGGATCATAGATGACCTTGACTGCACCCTAGAGCAAAAACTAAAAGGTGCAGTGTCGTTGCTACGAGATGGAGCCTATCAGTGGTGGCTTGCATTAAAGAAGGTACTCAGCCTAACCGGTTGACCTGGGAATTTTACAAAACTGCATTCCAAGGAAAATATGTGGACTCCTATTATGTGGATGCCCAAAGGAGGGAGTTTTTGAATTTGACTCAGGGAGATAAATTAATGGCAGAATATGAGTTTGAGTGTTTGCAACTTAGCTGCTATGCGTGTGGGATGGTGGGAACTGAGTATGAGCACTGTGTTCGTTTTGAGGGCGACCTCAAAGATAATCTGCAAGTCCTGATAGCTCCACAGAGGGAGCAAGATTTTTCTGTGTTAAAGGAAATGGCAAAGATAGCCGAGGATGTGAAGCGTGCTAAGCGCCAAAATTGTGAGAAGGACAGGGGAAGGAACAAGAAGATTTAGGAACCCTCAAGTTTAGCTGTGGGGCCTAAGAAGAGGGCTAGATTTGAGGGCCCGGCTAGAGTGCTACTGTGGGAGACACCATCAGGGCAAGTGCTAGAAAAGGTTAGGGGCATGTTTGAGATGCGGATCTATAGAGCACGATATGAGAGATTTCCCATGGAGGCCCGATCAGATGCAAGCTATCAGTATGGGTACTATTCAGCCACAGAGGGGTGTTCAACAGCCACCAAGAGGCCGTGGTCAGGCTAGAGGTGGAAATGGTATGGGTCGTGGTCGTAAAGCACCGGACAGAGGTGCTGGTCATACTAAGGCGAGGCAGCCGACACTGGTTTATGCTGCAAGTTGCCGAGAGGATGGAGACGCTCAGATGTTATTACAGGTACGTTCTTTATCCATAATGCACCTTATACTGCATTGATTGATGTTGAATCTACGCACTCTTATATAGCGTGTACTGTGTCTAAGACTTTGGGTATAATGGTTGAAAACACCACGAGTGAGGTTACAGTGTCGAGTCTATTAGGGCAGTCAGTGAGAGTGAATAAACTGTTTAAGAATGTACCTTTGGAGGTCCAAGGAAGGATATTTTTGGTAGATTTAATAGAACTCCGATTTGGAGAATTTGACTTGATACTGGGCATAGACTGGCTGGTTGAGCATCAGGTGAATTTGGATTGTGCTACTAAGCGGGTGGTACTAAAAACTGCAGAGGGCGACGAGGTAATTATGATTGGGGAACGTCGAAATTATCTTTCAAATGTGATTCTGCACTTAGAGCTGAGAAGTTGGTTCGTAAGGGTTGTGAGGCGTATCTAGCCTACGTCAGTGCTTCTGGTTCTGAGGTTTCGTTTGTTAAAGATATCAGAACAGTTAAGAATTTTTCGGATGTCTTTCCCGATGAGCTACCTGGGTTACCTCCTAACCGTGAAGTTGAGTTTGGGATAGAGCTCCTACCTGGTATAGCTCCAGTTTCTATCGCCCCTTATAGAATAGCACCGAAGGAGCTTGTAGAGCTTAAAGCTCAAATTCAAAAGTTACTGGACTGAGGGTTCATCCGCCCTAGTGTGTCTCTGTGGGGAGCACCGGTTTTATTTGTGGAAAAGAAGGATGGAACCATGCGTATGTGCATCGATTGCCAGTAACTGAACAAATTGTCTATTAAGAATAAGTACCCCCTACCGAGGATAGACGATCTTTTCGACCAGTTCCGAGGAGTTTCAGTTTTCTCTAAGATTGATCTCAGGTCAGGGTACCATCAACTGAGGGTCAAAGAGATTGATGTTTTCAAGACAACTTTTAGGACTCGTTATAGTCATTACGAGTTTCTAGTGATGTTGTTTGGACTGACGAATGCACCAGCGGCTTTTATGGATCTGATGAACCGAGTGTTCCAGCCCTACTTGGACCGGTTCGTAGTGGTGTTTATAGATGACATTCTGGTGTATTCGAGAACTGAAGATGAGCATGATGCATATCTCTAAGTGGTTCTGCAAATTCTGAAGGAGAAACAACTGTACGCTAAGTTCAGCACATGTGAAACGAGAAGTAACTTTTTTGGGACACGTGGTATCTGTTGAGAGGATTAGGGTTGATCCTCAGAAAATTGAAGCTGTTCTAGATTGGAAGCATCCTAATTCGGTATTTTAGATTTGAAGTTTTCTGGGTTTGGCTGGGTATTATAGACAATTTGTTGAGGGGTTTTCATTGATTGCTGCACCTCTGACTAAGTTGTTGCGTAAAGGGGTACCATTTAACTGGACTGATAAGCAGCAAGAAAGTTTTAAGAAGCTTAAGAAAGTTCTGACTGAGGCCCCTGTCTTGATTCAGCCAGAATCTGGGAAAGAATTCATTGTCTACACCGATGCATCACATGTTAGTTTAGGATGCCTGCTAATGCAAGAGGGTAAAGTAGTGGCATATGCATCTCATCAGCTTAAAACTCATGAGGCAAATTATCCGACGCATGACTTGGAGTTGGCTGCAGTGGTTTTTGCACTGAAAATTAGAGGCATTACCTGTACGGTGAGAAGTGTATCATTTACACTGATCACAAGAGCCTCAAGTATCTCCTCACTTAGAAGGAGCTGCTTAAAGATTATGACTGTTCGATTGAATACCATCCTGGTAAAGCCAATGTGGTGGTCGACGCACTGAGCCGTAGGGCTATGACTGATCTGAGGGCGATGTTTGCTCGTCTCAGTTTGTTTGACGATGGTAGCTTGTTGGCAGAACTTCAAGTAAAACCGAGGTGGATTGCGCAGATTAAGGGTAAACAGTTGGAGGATGAGTCACTGGGTCCTCGATTTCGACAAATAGAGAGTGGGGAAACTTCAAATTTTGGACTAAATGGTGAAGGGGTACTTTGTTTCTGTGGGAGAGTCTATGTATCGAAGGATACTGATCTGAGGCAGTCTATACTGCAAGAGACGCATAGTAGTCCTTATGCTATGCATCCTGGCGAGAATAAGATGTATTGAGACCTTCGGGAGTTATATTGGTGGCCAGGTATTAAGCGTGAAGTTACTGATTTTGTGGGTAAATGCATGACTTGCCAGCAGGTTAAGGCGGAGCATCAATTGCCTTCAGGGTTGCTTCAGCCAGTTAAGATTCCGCTTTGGAAGTGGGAGAGAGTAACTATGGACTTGGTTAGTGGGTTGCCCTTAACGCCTACTAAGAAGGATTCAGTATGGGTCATCGTGGATCGATTGACCAAGTCTGCCCATTTTATACATGTTCGTACTGATTACTCATTGCAGAAGCTGCCTAAGCTGTATGTGTCTAAAATTTTGAGATTGCATGGGGTACCAGTTTCCATCATATTCGATAGAGATCCTCGCTTTATGTTTCGATTCTGAAAGAAGTTACACGAGGTATTGGGTACAAGGTTAGACTTCAGTACTGTATTCCATCATCGGACAGACGGTCAGTCAGAGAGAGTGATTCACTGGAGGACATGTTAAGGAGTTGTGTGATTGACTTCCGGGGCAGTTGGGAGGATTATTTGCCGTTGGTAGAGTTTGTGTATAACAATAGCTACCAGTCTAGTATACAGATGGCACCTTACGAGGCATTATATGGTCGTAGGTTTTGTACTCCTACGTGTTGGACTGAGATGGGTGAGCGGCGTGTTCTAGGCCCTAAATTAATTTCTGATACTGAAGTTAAAGTTAGACTGATTTAGGATTGATTGAAGGTAGCGTCTGACAGAAAGAAGTCATATGCGGATCTTAAACACAAGGAGATTTAATACTCTGCGGGAGACTTAGTTTTTCTCAAGGTCTCGCCATGGAAGAAGGTACTGAGGCTTGGTCAGAAGGGCAAGTTAAGCCCTAGGTTCATTGGACCTTACCATATATTGAAGGGCATGGGACCTGTTGCCTACCAACTTGAGCTACCTCCAGAGTTGAACTAGATTCATGATGTGTTCCAAGTCTTTATGTTGAGGCGATATCGCTCTAATCCCGCACACATACTATCGACTGAGGAGATTGAGGGTAGGCCAGATTTGACCTTTGAGGAGGAGCCGGTTCAGATTATAAATCGTGATGTGAAAATTCTAAAGAGGAAGTCTATTCCACTAGTTAAGGTACTATGGCGTAATCACAGTTCGAAGGAAGCCACGTGGGAACCTGAAGAGACGATGCGACAACACTACCCTCATCTGTTTTGACCAGGTAAATTTTAAGGCCGAAATTTTCTTTTAGGGGTAGAGTTTTAACGCCTTAAAAATCTAAGAAATTATTTTTGTAGATTGTGTTACACAATTGAGTGTCTGCTTCAGTGGTTAAGTGTCTAGGGAAGTGCCTGAGAGGTCAAGACTGGGCAATTGCAAAAACTTTGGTTTTTTTTTAGAATAACCCTTGTCTTTACTTAGTAGTCTTTTAAATTATTGTGGGTAAAATTTGTCTCAAAGAGCTTGCTAGTCTAGTGGTAAGTGGCATAGGGAGTGTTACTTAGGGTCTGAGGTCCGAGGCTTAGCGTTGGAAGGGAGCATATCATTTTGCTACTGTGCCATGTAGGAGATTGAATGTTAGTAGGATTCTGATGCTCATGGGCAGTTGGAGTACTTGAGGGGAGTGGAATGTGTGTAGTCGAATTCAAGGAGGATTTTGGGGAGAGATTGTAGAAGAGAATAAAGGAGGTTGAGGTGTGAGGTAGTAGCATGCCGAAAGTGGGAAGTTCATTGTGCAAATTCGGTCATAGGACTTTTGCTCTTAGTGCCGAAATAGTGTTTGATTTTGGCTCTTCATTTCAGAAATGATTACCTCTTGTTATTTTTGTTGTTTTCCTCCTTTTGAGTATTGCTTGTTTGGTAGCCGAATACCACTTGTGTCCATTCGGGTTTTTGGTTTTGCTCTCCTATGTCGTTCTTTGCCTGGTGGACTTCGTCTCTCTTCCTTATTTTTCTCCTCTTGAATATTATTGTTATTTTTCTATTGCTCACATTCGGTTTTGTGTAGTCGAACACTCCCTCCCTTGTAGCCGAATATTGTTTTGTTCCATTAATCTTTTCCCTAGTTCTTCATTGTCAATTCTCTTCTACTCTCCCACTCTCTCGAGCCTTGGTGGATTACCCTCTTATCTCTCTCTTGATTTTGCTCTCTCTTCCCTTTCACTCAATCGTTATTTTGTTGGGTAATCATCGGTTGGTAAGTCTCTATTGTCTCTGCTCTTTCGATTTTCTTTCTCCTCTTTTCCCTAATTGTCGATTTCCATCTCTTCTCTCTTTGGTCATGGTGCTTTTATTTTGGGTTTTAGTATTACTCATGGAATGAGGGAGTTCACCAGGATTCCAGAAGTGATCGAAATCTTCCTCTCGTCTCTCGTTCTAAGGTAACACTATTCGTTCATATTTTATTAAACCGAGGCACTTTGGTTTGGGTTCTTTGATCTTGACCGAACTTTCCTTTCCATTATTCTTTGGGTTGGTATGCGATGTTCAACCCTTGTGTATAAGCAACATGTATAATGGATTCGCTTATTATGCAAATAATCACCAAGGTGTCTATTATCAACTTTCATCAGCGTTCTAAGCAGGCTTAAACCACGCTCGTTCAAGCCAGGCGATAGTAAGTAATCTTTTGGAACAAGTTTCAATTAGGGTTTCTTTTAACGCGTGTGTTAGGTTTTTAACCAAAGTTTTTGACATATTAGGTTGGAGTGCACGTGGGCTAATTCACTCGTTTTTGCAACCAGGTGTGTAATCACACTGTAATAGTTGTTAATCGACAAAAGATAAAAATTGCTTATAGATGCTACACGAGTGTACGCTCACTCGCGTGGTAGTCCAAACGCGTAAATATGGGCATTCGATCGTAGAGGCCACCATGAGCGATTTTATTGGCTTAGGCCGTTCTGGGCCGCGTTGGGCCGAAATAGACCGTGTAAGCCCGATGGGCTCATGGGCTTCACACAGGTAAACCACACGGACGTGTGGAGATTATTGGGCTAGGCTATTTAGTTCACACGGCCAAGCCCATATTTGGGCTTATTGAGCCACACGGACGTGTAGGCCCACATGGGTCGTGTTATGGGCTTTGGGCCCATTTTCACAGTTTGACCGTTAAGGTTTTACGGGTCACCTGAGATGACTGTAGACCTACTGTTGGGTCGGTAAGTACATTTAGACCCCATACTGATGAAATAATTGTTATACCCCTAAGAGGTAAAATGACTGATATACCCCTATGATATGTTTTACTGTATTCGAGCATGACATTTTGCATTCACGTATGATATTGTGACATGACATGTTGCATGGGGGTGGGTTTCATATATTTGGAGGAAGTGTACTGTACTAGTAGCTCTGCTGCAAATATTGTCTAGTGCCGCAACCGGTGCTATATTTGGAGTGTAAGGATGGGTGGGTCAATTTTATCCCCATATGGAGTGTAGGGTTGAGCGAAGTGGAGTGTAGAGGATGGATGGGTAGGAATTCTGTCTGCATTTCTGTTACTATTACTGTAATAGGCCAAGGCCCACATTGATACTGCTACTATAATGGGCTAAGTACCACACTATTACTAGATTGTCACTGAAACGGGCTTTGGCCCAAACTGTATTTGCCTACTGTTGGACTGACTATTATAAAGGAATTACACACTGATTTTTCATAAACTCACCCTTCTACTTTCCTGTGCAGGTAATCCTTAGGCGGAACGGTGCTGCAAGGGACTCGATGGAGGCCACACAACTGCTCTTGCTTCTATTTTAAACTTCTCATCTTTAAGCCATTTTATTTGGGGTATTTATTATGTCATAAGGCCTTTTTAAAGTTTTATTTTTGATTTTGGGATTTATTTATCTTGGATCATATCTGTTAGAAATAGGTCATGATTTTTCATAAGAATAAATGTTTTCAAAACACCACACCAATGCAACATTCTTTAAAAGCTTCCACAAACAAACATTGTTTTTAAAGTGCAGTAACAATCTAAAAATGATTAAACTTTTTGCTAAACCCACTTGAGTTTTTAAACAAACAAGATACCTTAACGTTTTGTAAAAGATCACCTTGAGGGTTGTTATATAGTACGGTTTCTATCAACAGAACGATGATTTTCAAAACACACTTCTATGTGACATCGCAGATTTGGCCACAACGTCTAGGTCAGGTTTGGGGTGTTACATGATTTATATATGTTCATTCTTGATTATAAACTTGTACACCTTGAGTGTGGTAATCGTGACCCTGATATTCCGAGTAATATGAGTAAATTTCTGATATGAGAGGATCTAAAGTCAAAATGAACTATTATGAAATTATACTTGAAATAATGAGATAAATTATGCATGTTGAATGAATACATGTTGTGGAAAGTATATCTGCTTGGAAACTTGATTGTTGTTGAGCCTATATATAATTTGATGTTATCATGGAATATATGACTAACAAGGGCAATAAGAATGTGTGTAGGGCTTGAGGTCAAATTGATTGATTATGCCTTACATAGTTACCTCAAAATAGAATGAATGGTAAGTTAAGTACCATGTTATACGAAATTATTAAGCATTTTATGCTTACTTAGTTTTAGTTCCCTATTTTAGAGTAAATCGGAAGCTCGTAGGATTGGAAGCTCAACGAAGATCACTCACACTATCCATCGGCCCATGTCGGTATATTATGGTAAATCAATTATGGTTGTAATGACATATATAGGTTATATTGGCCCATATTGGCATGTAAATGTAAATGATGCTTGTAATCTAGCCATTGGAATGGCTAGTAATGGTTGTTCTGAAATACTTGTAAGGTCATGCTATGGTAGCTAAATATATGTTAAGTAGTTGATCAAGTTATGACTAATATATGGAATGAACCAAGGTAAGATTGTAAACATGTATGCATTTAATGATATGCCATGTTGAATGATGGAAATTGCTTAATTTGAATGCTTGAAATGGTTGGAATGTGTTTGGTATGTTTTAGTGCAGGAAAATAGTAAATTTCGGTGACAAATGAGGCTAGAAAATGGCTTTATTTTGTCCACACGGGCGTGTGTCTAGACCGTGTGTGACACACGGCCAGGTACGTGGGCATATAATTAAGCCATGTGTCCCCTGCACCTTAATTTTGAGAACCAGAATACTCAGAATTGAGCACACAGGTAGAGACACGGACGTGTGTCTCAGCCATGTGTGCTACACGGCCTAGAACACGGTCGTGTGGCTTGGCCGTGTGCACAAGTCAAAGAGTTACACGGGGTCAAACACGACCTATATCCCGGGCATGTCCCAGGGTCAAACGTTCATGTCCCAGGGTCACACGGGCGTACGAGCACTGTACCTTGGAAAAATTTTGAAATGTCGCGAAAAATTCCTAAAGTTCCTGATTAAGTCCCGACTCGATTCTATTGCTCGTATTGGGCCCGAGGGTCCAATTAAGGGACGTTTTGAATTATTTCAATTAATGAATAGTAATTTACATAAATTATTTGTAAAATGTTCTGAAAGTTTCGGTAATGCTCTGAAACCCTGTTCTGACAACGGATATGGGTTAGGGGTGTTACACTTTCCAATTGTTTCCAATTTGGTCCCAAATTGTTTCTAAGGTATTTCTAAGGCCTCGAGGGCTCGATTAAGAGACGTTATGTATGTGATTGAATGTAATTAGATTATTTTTGAAATGTTGTATAAAATAAATTAATGTTTCATTTGTACAGTAATGCTCCGTAACGCTATTCCGACGATAAATACAGGTTAGGGGTGTTACATGTTTCTTATAATTTTTATGTTTTTGAAACCCCCAAGACTTGATTTAGCTAGCCCAGGGACTATTTCGTGAAATTGTTAAAATTTTAGGGACTTGCCATGAATGAAGCCTATGTATTTTTGAAGTTAGTTGATAGGTTTAGGAGCTTGATGGTCAAATAGGAACATTTTGTAAAGTAGTTTTAATTAGTTTTGACTTTAAGGACTAAATTGTTATAATCTTGAAATTGGCATGGTTTAATTGTAAATATTTAGTTTTTAAGGGTTGTAAAGGGACTATAATGAATTTGGCCTCGGAGTTTTTAGGCTAATTGTGAAATTTTTGAAATTTTTGATATAGGGACTAAATTGCATAAAAGGTGAAATTTTAGGGTAAATTTGTAAAATTTCAATAAAATGACTTATATGCATAAGTTTACTTGTTTAAGTTTTTTTAAATGATTAATTGAGTTAAAATTATTATTTAGATGATGAAACAAATCAACTGGACATTAATCGTGGAAAAGAAAAGTTAGCGGAGTAATCGTTGGTGTTGTGTTTGCTGCAGATTCGGTTTAGGTAAGTTCGTATATTGATTAAACTAATTAGTTTTTGCTCTTGTGATTTAGTAACTATATATATATATGTTGTGATTTGGTTTATTTTCTTGATAAATGGTAAGTGGTGAAATGGACTAAGTTGCATTGATATTATAGTTAAAGGTTATGACTGAAAATGGAAAACTATAAAGATGAATTCATGTGATGAAGTAACGTATAAATAATTAAGTGATGTTGATGTGAAACATGACCTGTATGAACCTTGTGAATGTTTAGGATATGAATGACATATCATTAGGGTTATTATCGTTTCGGGTGCTGGTCTTGGATGTCCTATCGATAGCTAAGATTTTGCATTTGTTGCGGATTCTTCACAGCTCGTTTGAGCAGGCCGATTTCACAGCTCATGTGAACATTTACAGTCACAACTTGTAAGAGCATTTATCGTCACTAGCTTGTGTGAGTATTATTCTCATGTATCCAATGTTATTTCACTGTGGTTCATCAGGTGGAAAATGGTTATACGAAATGGTTAAATTGAAATAAATATATGATATGGACATTTGAAATGAATTCTTGATTTAAAAATGTAAAATGTTAAATGAATATGTGATGGTTGAATTGTGTATCAAATGTGTTTACTTGTAAATGTTTTATGACATGATAAAGTTACATGTTTAACATATGAACTCACTAACCTTGTGAGACTTGTGATGTGTATAGGCAATTAATGAACTCATGAGCTTGATTATGAATTTAATTGTGAAATGTTTAAGTTACATCATTTACGATAAGTTAAAGTTTGAGTTTAATACGACCTTACTAAGAAATGATTTGGTTATATCTGGTATGTTTGATTTCTTTATAGATTATCGAAAGTTTTGGTTGGTTGGAAGTTAAGTCAAAGCTCACACTATCCGTTCAATGACTCGGTAGACCTTTTAATCGTTTTGTTTTAGGTTATAAGTGGCATGTAGTAAGTGGTTTAAATTTTATATGTATTTATCCAAGTTGTGATATGACTTTGGCTATGTAAATATGGTTGGTACTTTTTGGTATATAATCATGTATATACATATATGGGTGGTTGTCATCATGTTTGGTAGGATGGTTTTGGTATGTGACAAGATAAAATGACCTAAAGGATAGGTATAAGTTTTGTGAAATTATAAATAATTAATGTGAAAGTGGTTAGGATATTGAATGATGTTTAAATCGTAATGTTTGATAGCTTGAAATTGTTTGTATTGAGGCATCTTTTATGGCATATTGGTTAGGAACTTAGGATGCTTGGTTATATGATGATTTTAGCATGTCTTAATGTGTTTTAGAGCAGGTTTGGATGATTGTTTCTTGTTGCTTTCGGCTTAAGAGAAATTAGTTTGGTTAACTTGTTAGATAAGTGACCTTTTGGTGCACATGGGCTGATACATGGCTTGACACACGGTCGTGTCCCATACACAGGTATATGGCACGATTGTGTGGTATGTTCAATTTAGGTGCAGGATGGTTCGCTCGGCCACAGTTTGTTACATGGCCTGGCAACACAGCCGTGTGACCCTTATCACACAGCATCAGATTATTACAAGGTTTGAGGACACGAGTGTGTGGCCTTGCACCACATGTTGTGCAACCCCTATTTTACAGTTTTTCCATGTTTTTCTTAAATGTTTCAAATTAGTCCCTGCTTTGTTTCAAATTGTTAGACTTCCACAAGCTCAATTTAACCCCGATTATATGTATTTGACTACATGTTTGATGAATAAATTTTATTTAAAGAAAATTTAAATTCTTATAGCTCGTTTATGTTCTTTTTTTATTGGTAGCATTCTATAACCTTAATCCGGTGGTGCAGACAAGTGAGGGGTGTTACAAGTGATCTTTACATTTTGGTCCTCATTTGATCTCAAGTTAGTTTTTAAGCATCCGTAAACTTGTTTAAGACCCAAAAAAAGTTGTAAATCCTATCTAGTATATGAATGCATATGTTTTCATGTTATATGTTGTGAATTGAATGTTAAATGTCCAAAGTTATTCCAATAATAATTGTAGCATCTTGTAGCTCGGACTCAGTGATAGGGTCGGGCGAGAGGTGTTACAATTTCACATACATATAATGATATATCACATAATTGGAGCTCCTTAAGCATCCATTCAATAGCTCATATTTTTCAATCTCAAACATCAAGTCACGTATTCATTTATTAGGATTTTCATAAATATTTTTCACTTGCACCTTATCAACATTCTGTTATGATACAAGATGACATACAATGATATGTAAACCATAATATTTTTCCATAGCGCTATATTATCAATTTCTCAACATTAATACCATGTTTCATAAAATTTTCACATATACTAAATTAAATCATTAATTATTCCATGGCAACAAATTTTCCATAACACATTATTAGTCACTATGACTTCAATAACCAAGTATTTTACACCAACTTCTCAACTGCGTATTTTAACACTTTTAAGCCATGATGTTTCATATTTTCATTATCATATCAAATTTTATATTTA
The DNA here is from genome assembly GCA_025698475.1 of Gossypium anomalum. Taxonomy (NCBI): domain Eukaryota; kingdom Viridiplantae; phylum Streptophyta; class Magnoliopsida; order Malvales; family Malvaceae; genus Gossypium; species Gossypium anomalum. The sequence continues at coordinate 53,223,610 of CM046963.1, forward strand.
ATAAAAACATTCATAATCAATAAGGCATATATGACTAAAGTCTACAATGCCACCATTTTGAACCATTTATTCAACACATTAGGCCATGGAATATATATACACATATTCACTTTCAACTTTATTTCAACATTAATTCCATATTAATCACATAATTTAACACTTTCTAAACATGTTAGAATAAGAAGTGTAAGGATATCCAAGGGTACTTACCTCTTGGATTTATCACACTCAAAATCAAGCCTCAAATCACTTGAATCCTTCCTCCTCAAGCTTGGAATTTTTATTTTCCACCAAATTCTCGTTTTCAAGAATATAATAAAAAAATTAGCATATAGTCTATCCAAGTTTCTCATAAATACCAAACTCAAATACTAAGTTAGGAGAAGTGGTAAACACCATTACTAACCTTTATGAATCTTTCTCTCACTAGCTTCAACTTTCTCTCTCAAGAATCAACCAAGCCAATGTTGAAAATGGAGAGATTGAAGGTGGAAATGGATTTTGGAAATGAGTTTCCAAGTGATTTTGATAAATAAAAAAAACCACTCCAGGTTTGGGTGTTGGGTTTTAGAAAAATCTCAAGAAAAAACATGAAAAATGAAAAAAAAAAAAAGAGAGAGAGAGAGAGAGGAGGAGAAAACCTCTATGGGAGAGGGGTTAGCTGGTTGGAGCAAGAAGAGAAGCTGATGGGGGTTCCTCTCATACTTTTCTCAATTTAAAATATCATCCAAGTGAGCCAAAAGCCCAAGTTAAATATTTAAGTCCAAAAATTTCATAAATTATGGCCCACTTTTCTAATACATGACCCAAATGTCCAAATTCATCCCACGCATCAAATATATCATACCATTAACATTTTCATTATAATTTTTTTAAAAATGACCAAATTACCCTTATGTGGTAAAATTATCATTTTAACCCTTTTTGCCTCAAAGATCAATTTATTCACAAGTAAGCACTTAATCAATCAAATTCCATAATTCACATTTAATAATTAATAAGAATCCTTGAATGGAAAAAAATTATGCTTTTACCTTCATTTAAAATAATGGTAAAATTTTTTTAGTCCATGTACTTTCTAATCTTTTTTATATCCTAATAGTGATTTTTATTACACCAAAACATATTACAACTTTTCCTATGCTAATTAATCAATAATAACTCGCATTTCCCATTATGGTCAAATTTGTACTTTAATCCTCAAACTTTTCAAATTTTGCAATTTAGTCTTTTTTACCACATTCTCACCTCTAAAATAATTTTCGTTGTTTCCAAGCTCTAAAATCAACTTTTCCTTTCTAAGAATTTTATATCTTACTCGTTTTTCAAAAAAAAAAAATTCACAAATTTAATGCATTCGATTCCAAAATAGTGTCATATGCCTAATAAAAAATTTTGGTGTGTTACAAAAGAAGTTGAGGAAAGCTTTAACGATAAAGGGAAAAGAGTTAGAGAGCTTTGATTGTTGTGTCTAAATTAGATTATTTACATGTGTTTATGTCATTAATATTATGTTGTGATATAAAGATGGTGTGCTTTGAGAATGCATGTTGAATGTAAATTATGTTTAGTAATGGTTAAAGGTATTTATGCCTATGGTTAAAAGCTCATGCTATTGAATTTTTGGTTTTGTTGTATTGTTTTTGTTATCAAAATGAATTAAATACAATAATTGGCTCATTAAATGATTTTGGATAGTTCTCGGGTATAGTTGACATGCTATAATGTAATTTTTTAAGCTTTTGTGTTAAATGTTTATAACAACCCTAACCTATCTTCGTCATCGAATTAGGGTTATAAAGTATTCCAATACAATCAAAATATTCAACATCATATAGAAACAAACATTCAAATTTAAATATTAACATTCAATTCCAATTTTCATTCATATCATAAATACATTTACGGGCTTTAAACCGAGCCTACGGGGCCTTAAAAATAATTTGGGAACAATCAGGGACTAATATGAAACAAAACAAAAAATTATAGAAAATTTTCGAAACAGGAGTCACACAGCCGTGTGACAAAACCCAGGCCGTGTGGCTAAGGAGCATGGTCGTGTGGCCAAACTGTGTATAATTCAGAATAGGGGTCACATGGTCGTGTCTCAACTCGTGTGCAAATCGAAATAAGATCACACGGTCATGTCGCAAGTCGTGTGCCAGACTATGTGAGCATTCAAAATAGGGTCACACGATCGTATCTTCAAGATGTGTAACTTTCTAGGACCATGTGGTGTGACCATGTGTGGCACACGACTGTGTGACAGCCTGTGTCCCAAGCCCTGTGCACCTAAAATGCCTTCCAAAACAATCCAAAACAAAGCCCTTTTCTTATACGCCAAGCCAAACCAAATTCATCCATTCACATGCCTTCAAAACACATTCAAACAAGCCTTAAACATACCAAAACATTCAACCTAAGTGTCTAACCAATGTGCCCTCATTGACACCACAATTTATTTGCCAAATCAAACATATATATATCACACCAAGCTTACTTGTATTCAAGTTCACAATATCCAAATATAATCACATACCAAACTTATCATTCATTCATACCATTCATGTCTACTTTCATCATTTCATATTCATTCATAAATAGATTAAACCAAAATACCAAAACACAGTTATGTATACATTTACAAACTAAAGCCATATATATACAAATAAGATAGAAGTAGGTTTAAAACGTAGGTTTAAAACAACATCATATTGAAAAATTAGCTTAAAAGTTCCTAGTACATGTCATTTATAACCAACATAAAAAGACCAAAAAATCTACCGAGATGATGAACGGATAGTGTGTGTGCTGCGACTTGAACTTCCAACTATCAAAGCTTTTCAAAATCCACAAGAGAAAAGTACAAATAACATAAGCGAATAATGCTTAGTAAGCTTGAATAGGATATAACATAATTCACTAAATAAAAATTATTTAGCTTAAAATATGCATTATATAATAAATCATCTATAAGTTCATTTGATTCTTTTTTGTACAACAAACCTTGAACTATGAATGAAGTATCCACTCTATTTGTGTACCTTCCCAAATAATTCACAATTCGAAGGATGCCATGGTATCTTCTAACCATGGTCTTTATACATTCCCGAAGTTGTGCCATAGTATCTTTCAACTATGATCTTGTTCGTTACCGATGTCATGCCATAGTATCTTTCAACTATGGTCTTATTCATTTCTGGTATAGTGTCATAGTATCTTTCAACTATGATATTTCTCGTTTCGGGTATAATGCCATGGTATCTTTCAACCATGGTCTTTCTCGTTTCTCAAATCAAAGAATTTTCTCAACCAAAACATATATAGGTAAACATCAAATTACAAATCAATAACCAAATAATTACTTAAATTAACTTACAAACTTACCTAACCAAAAACGATTGTAGAATTAAGGCCGACAACTATTCTACTACTTTAGCTTTTCCACGATCTTTTTCTGGTGGATTTGTTTCTTGATCTAAACAATAAATTTAACTCAATTAACTATTTCAACCATATTAATTAGTTACATTCATGCATAAAAGTCCTTTTATTATGAATTTACATTATTGCCCTTAAACTTTACATTTTATGCAATTTAGTCTGTAAACCCAAAACCTTCAAATAAGTCGCATTTAATCACAACCCATGCTAGCCAAATTTCTTAAGTCTCTGCATACCCCATAATTATCAAATTTCACAATAATTCCATGCAATTTACTACTTTAACAATTAAATCCCTTAACATTAAAATTACTAAAAATTACTTAACAAAATACTTATATTTAACTATTAAACTCAAGAATTTATCAACTAAATTCACAAGCACACTTATCTCATTCATGATAGGTCCTTAAAATTTTGATAGTTTTACAAATTAACCCTCGAGTTAGCTAGATTAAGCAAAAATGATTACAAAAACGTAAAAATTATTAAAAACGGGCTTCAAAATCACACACATGCATTGGAGAGAGCTTGGTCGAACCTCCTTTTCCCAAAAATGGTAGTTTTTTGGTTTGAGGAAGATGAACATAAAAGTTAAAAATGATTTGTTTTCTTTATTTTATTTTAACTTAACTTTTGTTTTAATTTTTATTTAATTAAAACATATAATTTTAAAATAAAACAAGCACTAACTGTATATTACATTTAATTATGGTATATTTGCCACATAAACCCTTTTACCTTTCTTATTTTAATCAATTAGCTAATAAAACTAACTTTTACAACTTTTACAATTTAGTCCTTTTACTTAATTAACTATATAAACGTTAAAATTTCTTAACCCAATTTTAATAAGACACTATAATAACTCTATAAACATTAAATGAATAATAAAATACTGACTTACTGGTCAGAATTATGGTCCTAAAACCATTGTTTCTGACACCACTAAAAGCGGGTTATTACAATGTTTGCCTTGTGCTCCAGGGAGATTCAAATGTGATGCTTTCCGCAACCTCAAGGATTGGTTGGATTAAGTCATGTTGTACACGCACTATAGATTCGATATTGTGTACCTACTATTTGCACTTAGCACCTTTTGTAGGGGAACAGTTGGATATCCATGTATTCATCTACGAATCTAATTTCAGTTATTTGGGCACTAAATTTATGTTAAAAGATCTTATGTTGCATTTTGAAATATGTTTATGTTATGTTGAAAAATGAAGAACCTTGATACGTAGTTGGAAATACTGTGATAATATAATATTTTTGAAAATATTATTGGAAGCATGCTTATTTGAATAATAATGTGATATATCTGTTGGAAAAAAATGGTTTAGAAAATAGTGCTTTTAGGCACCGTGGAAGTTTAAATTTTTACTTAAAATTGAGACTTTTGATATTTATAGCAATAACCCCTTAACTGAAATTATACTTGTGCTTTGTACAGGGTGGTCTAAGTCAATTTTCGTTTTCTATCAAACGACCTTCTACACTATCCTCGAATCCTGAATTGCTTTGAGTATGGGCTCAAACAATATGAACCAAGTTCATAGAATGAAAAATTTTATTAACTTTCAATGGGAAATTTAATTCTCTCTATAAAAAAAACTATGAGCTTTTCTCAAAAGAAATAGAATTTATTCTATGAAATAAATTGCCACTATTTTGCGATAGAATAATGGTGCTCTCAAAGTTATGTAAATAGTTGAGCTCATAATTATTATTTATAGAGAAACGATACAAAAGTTATGTGCAAATAAGGTCCAATCAAATAATAATAATTTAATAGAAAATATAAATTCTACTCTAAGTAGAATAGAGGGGGGCAACATCCACAGGGAATATTAGGGTTTACTGCCCATATCATGTAACCAAGTATAATTGGGTCTTTCATGCATTGGTAAAATTATGTGTTATCAAAAATTTTATCCAACACTTATAATTTATCCAATCTAATAACTATTTTTTATTTCCTAAATATTATTTATTAATTTAAAATTTCTCAATTAAATTATTTTTACAACCCAATTCTAATTTTGTTAAAGTCATGGCAACTTTACTATATTAGATATAAGGAAATATATTTAATTGTCTCATTCAACAAATTCAAAATGACTAATTAATTTAATCTCACTTCGAACTTCAATTATTTAATTACAATCAATTAAATAAGAATTCAAAGAAATCAAATTAATTTCTAAGTCATATTTTGTACTTAGAGAGACAACACATTCACTACGAATAGTGATACATTCAATCTATTTCTCTTACTTCATTATTTTCATTCATTCCATATTATTGGCTCTACTAGCAATTCGTTTTGGGTTATCTTGAGCTAGTGAAGGGATCGATTGGACATATATAATTAGGGCTCAAATAATTTGTAATTAAGTTTCGGCTCTTCGTCTATTAATTACGACATTATTTAATCATGGTGTCATTCTACTAAAGTACTATGATTGAACTCACCCTTATTATATACCATTACAAAATCTACTCATCAAGTGTTCATCCAACGACCTTGTCATAAGTGTGTTACCCTCATAGGATATCCCTAATCTCCTTTGAATAAATTTGTTCTTCCAATATGGTCTTATTTTATCTCATGGTAACCATTACATCTTCCATCAAGAAATTTCAATTACTAAAAAATAGTATTTAAATAATTTTTCTCTAAGACAAATGACCTGTGGCCACATTACTTTTCATTTATCATGTAATGTTTGTAACGACCGGATTTCTAGTGGTGTCGAAAAACACAATTGTGAGACCTCATTTCCATAAGCCAAGCCCGTAAGGATGAAATTTAAAGATTAATAAAGTTATTAAGAAAATATATTGAAATTTGGTTAAGTAATTTAACCGAGAAAATAGTTAATTAAAGCTCAAGAACTAAATTGTAAAAATTCAATCACTATTGACTTTTAATTTAGAAAATGCTTGAGGGCCTAGATAGCAATTATCCAAAGGGAAAAAAATGGTTATTAAACCATTTTAATTTTAAAGTTAGTAGGAAATGATAATGAATGGCCCTTAGTTTTAAATTATGATTAAAAAATGCATAAAAATATCTTAATTAATGAATTAATAAAGGTTAATCAAGTTAATTAAGTTTTAATCTTAGTATAAATATTTAGTTAGTGGGAAGAAAGATGAATAATCATCTTCTCCATCCTTGCTTTCGTCATCCAACCTTAAGAAGAAGAAAGACTTTCAACCATTCCAACATTCAGCCATTAAAATCAAACAAGGTCTTAAGTCATTTTCTTTAAACTTTTATAGATTCTTGATAATGGGTGTAACACCCCACACCCGAGTCCTATGCCGAGACGGGATACGAGACGTTACCACACTAAAACACATGCATTCCAACTCGCGACTTGATCAAATTTAAAACTTTTCAAACTTTGTCTAAACCCTCTTTAACATTGGCCTACAAGGCCTCAAACGTCCATTGGAAACCATTCGAGACCAGATCGGGTCCTTAACCAATTTTAGAAAAATAACCCTTGAAATAGGGAACACGCCCGTGTGGAAGGGCAACACACCCGTGTGGTCATTATGACATGGCCGTGCTTATGGCCCATGTGACTCACACAGCCTAAGCATCTAGGGACACGCCCATGTCCCATACCCGTGTGAATTAAATTTTAAATTCGAACCTACAGGGATTTTCACATGGCCTGACACATGCCCGTGTCTATAGCCCGTGTCTAAAAACCTTAGACATTTTGTTTCTGACGTCAGCCTACAATTTAGGGCACACGATCGAGGCATACGCTCGTGGCGAGAGGTTGTGTCCTCCACACGACTAAGACACACGTCCGTGTCTCTACCCGTGTGTTTACTACCATGCATATTGACTTAAAATTTTTACGTGCAGTGGACACATAGTTGGGCAACACGCCCATGGGATTGGCCATGTGTCATACATGGCCTAGACACATATCTATGTGTCTACCCTTGTGGACAATATAAGGCTATCTACCAAGCCTTTGCCACCCTGAAACACAATCTAACACCAACCAACATATCAAAGTCTAAAATTAATATGATTTCACAACCAAATAAGGCTATATACAATTCATGAAAGACTACTTTGCATTCATATAATACCTTTCAATATTAGCCATTTTTCATGGCCTTATACAAACTGAGTCAAATATTAAAGCAAGCCAACACATTTGGCCCCAAATAATGTAACACTAAAACAAAATCAAAGAGTCTTATACATGCCATAATCGAAATTTAAGAACTAATTATACCAAGTGCTTCGATTGATAGTGTAATCGATGCCTCCGACGTCCATTGATCCACAAGCTAATTAGACGGCACTATAAGAGATTAGAAAGGAACGGAGTAAGCATAAAGCTTAGTAAGTTGCATGAAAACAAATATAACCACCACTTTACCATTCATCATCATGCTCATAATACAAAAGTAGGCATAAGCACAACTTACTCATTACTATCCAATACAATTCACATAGCATATACTAAGCTCACATCTCATACATTTCAAATAGGTACCTGTACCACTCACAACATGGTTATACTTTTCTCATTTAACTTAAACTGTAACTCTCATCATTGAACCATTTGGAATGCTATCGGATATTCAGTAAGCCTCAAACACAGGGTATAATGCCAATGCCATATCCCAGACATGGCCTTACATTGACTATCGAAATCGAGGCCGATGCCATGTCCCAAACATGGTCTTACACTAGCTCTCACATATCCGTGCCGATGACATCTCCCAAACATGGTCTTACACTGACACATCTCGTAGCCGATGCATGTCCCAGACATGTCTTACACTGGCTTACATCTCGAGGCCGATGCATATCCTAGACATGTCTTACACTGGCACTCGTCTCAATACCGATGCCATGTCCCAGACATGGTCTTACACTGGCTCCATAATATGGCCGATGCATGCCCTAGACATGTCTTACACTAGTACACAAATAACCCGAATGTCATGGCATGAATATCTGATTTATTTCTTAAGGTTCAAACAGAAGTTCTACTATCTCAATATTCATCATACATAATCATTTCCACAAACAAGCAATTTATCCTATATCAATTCAAACACATATAATAACAATGTAGTTGTATTATTTACATACAGCTTACCTCGGATTGCAAAATGTAGACGACTAGTTTGGTTTAGTCCACTTGCTTCGCTTTTCCCCGGTCTAGGCCCGAATTTTGTAATTCTTGATCTAAAATGATAGAAATTCATTCATCTAATCAGCAAATTAATCTAGACACTTAAAAATTCATAATTGGGCAAAATGACCGTTTTGCCCTTAGACCTTCACAAAATGACCATTTTACCCCTAGGTCCAAAAATCAATTTTTATCACATTTTCTCATTAACTAAGCCTAACCGATTACTTTATATAATAGAAGTAGTCCAAAATTCTCAATATTTCACACATTTATCACCTATTTTATGCAAAATAGTCCTTTTTAGGGTTTTTATGAGAAATCTCTTCACAAAAGTTGTTTATTACACTATCATAACTTATATTATTCCATAAAATTTCAGAAAACAACATGAACACACTCATGGTAAAACCCTAGACTTTCAACCATTTTGTAAAATAGTCCCCCCATTTGAAAGCTCATGTTACAAGGGTTCTAAAAGTACAGAAATCATCAAGAAAAACCATCAAGATCACTTACTTGTAGAGAGACTAAGTGGCTGAAATTTCAAGCTTCAAAACTCCTCTAATGGATGATATTTTTTATTAAGAAGAAAGGATGGATGAAAACAATGAAGGCTAGGCTTTAGGGTATTATTTTATCACATATTATGTCATCAATTACCTAACATTTTGACAATTTAATTTTCTTTGTCTCATGGCCGGCCAAGCTATAATCTAAGGGTCTATTTTCCCTTTAAAGACCCCCAATTTAAATTTCATGGCAATTTAACACCCTTAGCTATCAATTCAAGACTTTTGAACTTTATGCGATTTAGTCCTTTTTCGCGATTAAGCTCACAAACGCTAAAATTACTTCACCAAATTTTTCATGCACTCATATAATAATGCCACAACACATAAAATAATATCAAAAATAATTTCTCTGACCTTGGGTTCCCATGTGGCTTCTTCGACTCAATGTCTATGACATAATACTTTAACAACTGCAATACTCTTATTCCTCAATTGTTTTACTTCCTGAGCCAAAATCTTAATTAGCTCTTCGCCATAAGTCATGTCTAGCTAAATCTCAACCTCAGTTGGCGCGATCACATGCGAAGGATCCGATCTATATCGACGTAACATGGACACATGAAACACATCGTGAATCTTTTCCAACTCTGAGGGCAAAGCCAATTGATAGCTAACAGGCCCTACTCTCTCGGTAATCTCATAAGGTCCTATGAAACTAGGACTCAGTTTGCCCCTTCTACCTAATCTGAGGACTCTCCTCCATGGGGATACCTTCAGAAACACCTTATCACCAACTTGAAACTCGATCACTTTTTGTTTCGAATCCGCGTAGGATTTCTATCCATCCGATGCGGCTCTCAGGAAATCACGAATCACCTTAACCTTTTCTTTAGTTCTCTAACTAAGTCGACCCCATGAATCTAATTCTCTCTCAGCTCAATCCAATATAAAGGCATTTGACACTTACGCCCATACAAAGCCTCATAAGGCGCCATTTTCAGACTTGACTGATAATTGTTGTTGTAGGCGAATTTAACCAGCGATAAATTCCTTTACCAACTACCTTAAAACTCGAGAACACAACACCGTAACATGTCCTCTAATATTTGAATTACTCTTTCTGACTGACCATCCGTTTGCGGGTGGAAAGCTGTGCTAAAATTCAACTTTGTCCCCAAAGCTTCTTGTAACTTCTTCCAGAACCTCGAGGTAAACCTCGGCCCCTATTCGAGGTAATCAACAAGGGTACTTCATGAAGTCTCACGATCTTAGAAACATACAATTCAGCCAATTTCTCAAGGGAGTAATTGGTACGCACCGGTATAAAATGTGCCGACTTTGTAAGCCTATCAAGAACAACCCAAATGGAATCCTTTTTCTTTGGTGTCAAAGGCAACCCCGATACAAAATCCATGGTTACCCGGTCCCATTTCCACTCGGGAACCATTACGGGTTGAAGCAAACCCGAGGGTACTTGGTGTTCAGCCTTCACTTTCTGACAAACTAGACATTTAGAAACAAACTCAGAAATGTCTCTTTTCATTCCTGACCACCAATACATTTTCTTCAAGTTATTGTACATCTTTACACTACCCGGATGGATAGACAAGCAGCCACCATGTGCCTCTCATAAGATCTTCTGAATAAGCTCATTATCTTTGGGTACACAAACCCTATCTTGGAACATCAAGCAGCCATCGGTATTAATCTGAAAATCTGATCATCACCTGACTCACACTGAGCCATTTTCGCTTGCAAATCTTTGCCACCTTTCTGAGCTTCATAGATTTCTTGAAGGAACATAGGTCTAGCTCTCATCTCGGCTAGAATCGAGCCATCATCAATCATGGTCAGTTGAGTATTCATAGGCCTCAGGGCAAACAATGATTTTCTACTCAAAGCATCGACGACTACATTCGCCTTTCCAGGGTGGTAGTCACTCTCCAACCCATAATCCTTTATCAACTCTAACCACCTTCATTTTCATAAATTTAGCTCCTTCTGAGCCATCAAATACTTTAGACTCTTATGGTCAGTGAACACTCGGTATCTCTCGCCTTACAAATGGTGTCTCTAAATTTTCAACGCGAACACAATGGCGGTCAACTCTAAATCATGTGTCGGGTAATTCTTCTCGTGTTACTTTAGCTGTCTCGAGGCATATGCTATCACTTTACCTTCTTGCATGAGCACACACCCCAATCCATTTAAGGAGACATCACTATATACCACAAAATCTTTCCCCGATTCTGGTTGCACCAGAATTGGAGCCTCGATCAACAAAGCCTTTAATTTCTCAAAACTCTGTTGGCACTTTTCTGCCTATTCAAAATTGACATTCTTCTTTAACAACCTTGTCATTGGAGTAGCTATCATAGAGAATCCATTCACAAATCTTCTGTCGTACCCAACTAAACCCAGAAAGCTTCGAACCTCTATCACATTCTTCGGCGATTTCCACTCAATAATAGCCGAGATTTTACTCGGGTCAACTTTGATCCCATCTCCCGACATGATGTGTCCTAGGAATTCATCCTCTTTACGCCAAAATTCACTCTTACTGAACTTGCATATAAATGTTTATCTCTCAAAGTTTGTAAAACCATTCTTATATGCTTCGCATGCTCACTCTCATCACGTGAGTAAATCAGTATGTCATCGATAAAGACCACTATGAACTTATCCAAATACGGCCGAAAAATGTGGTTCATCAAATCCATAAACACCGCAGGGGCATTTGTTAAACCGAAGGGCATAACAAGAAACTCATAGTGCCCATACCTCGTCCTAAACACAGTTTTTGGTACATCTTGCTCCTTAACCCTTAGCTGGTAGTAGCCAGACCTTAAGTTGATCTTAAAAAACACAGTGGCTCCTTTCAACTGATCAAAAAAATCATCGATCCTTGGCAAGGGATAATTGTTTTTCACTGTCACCTTGTTAAGTTGTCTGTAGTCCATGCACAATCTCATCGACCCGTCTTTCTTTCTCACAAAAAGTACCGGAGCACCCCACGATGAATAACTCAGTCTTGCAAAACCTTTATCCGTTAACTCTTGTAATTGAGTCTTCAACTCCTTTAACTCCATTGAGGCCATTCTATACGGAGCAATCGAGATAGGTGCCGTACCATGGACTAACTCGATACCAAACTCAACTTCTCTGGTTAGAGGCAATCTGGGCAACTCTTCTAGAAACACATCCAGATACTCACATACCACTAGCACTATCTCAATTTTCACTTCAGACTCTTTGGTGTTCAACACTAATGCTAGGTAGGACTCATACCCTTTTCTCAAATATTTCTCAGCAGTCAAAGATGAGATCAATACTGGTGAGTTATCCGGTTCACCTGATTCATCCCAAATAATATCCCCATTTTCACATTTCATTTCAATGAACTTGCTACCATAATTCACTATTACATCATGAGCAATCAACCAATCCATGCCAAGAATTAGATCAAATTCATCAAATGGTAGTAGCATGAGGTTAGCCAGAAAATAATGACCTCTAATCATCAAAGGACAACCTCTACACACTTTATCAACTATCACATGCCTCCCTAACGAGTTTGACACTTTTATCACAAGTTCGATAGACTCAACAGACATATTCATACTGGGTACTAATTTTATGCATACATAGGAATGAGTAGACCCCAAATCAATCAAAGTAATAACAGAAATATCGTGAAGAGAAAAAGTACCCGTAATCACATCTGGTAAAGATGCCTCTTCGCGAGCGCGAATAGCGTAAGTCCTTGCAAGCGCATGGCCCTCGGACCTCACAGTTGAATCTCTAAGGGCACCTCTACTGCTAGCCCCACTACCCGGGTTCTTTTGAGGTCTACCCCTCGTAGGAGCACTACTCGCCCTTACATCTTGCTTTTTCTCTTTCTCATCTAAATCAGGGCAGTCTTGGATGAAGTGGTCTAATGACCCACATTTGAAATAGCCTCTTTCATTCCCTCGGCACTCGCTGAAATGACGCCTACCACACTGCGAACACTCCGGCCTATTTGGCCGAGCACTACCAACATTTACGATGGAAGTGGTTTGGGCTTTAGATGTCGTGTACTGCTTGTTCTTTTTCTTACTCGAGAAACCCCCTGAAGCATTTGATCGAGTAATGGATTCCCTCGATCCCTTAGATGAAGATTGATGTGACTTCCCCATCTATCTCTTCTTCTAATCACGTGACTCAATAGCCGCCTTTCTCTTCTCCTTAACCAACTCTTCTGCTCTGCAAGCTCTCTCAGCTAGTACTTCAAAATCCCTTAGCTCTAGGATGCTGACAAATACTTGGATATCTTCATTCAGACCATCCTCGAACCTCTTACACATTATGGCCTCGGTAGATACGCATTTTTAGGCATAGTTGCTGAGTCTTACAAACTCACGTTCATATTCCATCATTGTCATACGGCCTTGCTTCAACTCCAAAAATTCCTTCCTCTTCTGGTCTATAAATCTCTGGCTAATGTACTTCTTTCAAAACTCTTCCTGGAATAACTCCCAAGTTATCCTCTCTCTCGGTACAATAGACACGAGAGTATTCCACCATTAGTAGGTCGAGTCTCGTAGAAGTGACACTGCACACTTCATGCACTCCTCAAGCGTACACGATAGCTCATCAAATACCCTAATGGTATTTTCCAACCAGAACTCTGCTCTTTCTGGGTCATCATCAATTTTAGCCTGAAATTCCTCGGCCCCTTGCTTTCGTATTTTGTCTACCGAGGGTTTCTCTCTCCTAACCATATCCACTCATTACGGAGCTCCAGAGGCATACTGAGGAATCGGGGGAGGTGGAGTGTTCAGATTCACACGAACAAACTCTGTGTACAAAGCATCCATCATGTGGAGGTAAGCTTTTCTAGCCCCTCCGCCTTGACTCAGTGTCACAGGCCCACTATCTACTGGCGCGATCCTTTCAGTGGGAGTCGGCGCATTACTTTCCACGTCATCCGCCGTAGCTACATCAGGATCCATTTACTATATAAATAAAAACACAATTTATCTCGTCAGGAGTCATCACACTATCAATATACAGTTATGGCATGTATAGCTAGACTCGTACTCACACTAGGTTAGTCCTAGAACAGATAAACCATAGCTTTGATACTACTAAATGTAACACCCCACACCCGAGTCCTACACCGGGATGAGAGGTGTTATCACACTTAAACACATGCATTCCAACATTTTTGAATTATCGTGACTTGATCAAATTTAAAACTTTTCAAACTTTGTCTAAACCCTCTTTAATATGGGCTTATGAGGCCTTAAATGTCCATTGGAAACCATTCGAGACCAGATCAGTCCTTAACCAGCTTTAGGCAAATAACCCTTGAAATAGGGAATGCGCCCGTGTGGAAGGGCAACATGCCCGTGTGGTCGTTATGACATGGTCGTGCTGATGGCCCGTGACTCACACGGCCTAAGAATCTAAGGACACGCTTGTGTCCCATACCTGTGTGAATTAAATTCTAAATTCAAACCTACAGGGGTTTGAACACGGCCAGGCACATGCCCGTGTCTATGGGTCGTGTCCCTTATACGGCCATGACACACTCGTGTCCTAGCCCGTGTCTAAAAACCTTGACATTCTGTTTCTGACGTCAGCATACAATTTAGGGTACATGGTCGAGGCATACGCAGGTGGCTAGAGGCAGTGTCCTCCACATAGTTGAGACACATGGTCGTGTCTCTGCCCGTGTGTTTACTACCATGCATACTAACTTGAAATTTTTACGTGCAAGGGACACACGGTCGGACAACACGCCTATGGGGCTGGCCGTGTGTCACACACAGCCTAGACACACGTTTTTGTGTCTACCTATGTGGACAATATAGGGCTATCTACCAAGCCTTTGCCACCTTGAAACACAATCTAACACCAACCAACATATCAAAGCCTAAAATTAATATGATTTCAAAACCAAATAACCGTAGCTAAGTCCTATATACAATTCATGAAAGACTACTTTGCATTCATATAATACCATTCAATATTAGCCATTTTTCATGGCCTTATACAAAAAGAGTCAAATATTAAAGCAAGCCAACACATTTGGCCCCAAAACAATGTAACACTAAAACAAAATCAAAGAGTTCTATACATGCCATAATCAAAATTTAAGAACTAATTATACCAAGTGTTTCGATTGATAGTTTGATCGATGCTTCTGACGTCCGTTGATCCACGAGCTAATTAGACGGCACTATAAGAGAACGGAAAGGAACGGAGTAAGCATAAAGCTTAATAAGTTGCATGAAAACAAATATAACAACTTTACCATTCATCATCATGCTCATAATACAAAAGTAGGCGTAAGCACAACTTACTCATCACTATCCAATACAATTCACGTAGCATATACTAAGCTCACATCTCATACGTTTCAAATAGGTACCTATACCACTTATAACATGGTTATACTTTTCTCGTTTAACTTAAATTGTAACTCTCATCGTTGAACCATTTGGAATGCTATCAGATATTCAGTAAGTCTCAAACACAAGGTATAATACCGATGCCATGTCCGAGACATGGTCTTACATTGACTATCAAAATCGAGGCCGACGCCATGTCCCAAACATAGTCTTACACTAGCTCTCACATATCTGTGTCGGTGCCATGTCCTAGACATGGTCTTACATTGACACATCTCGTAGTCGATGCATGTCCCAGACATGTCTTACACTGGCTTACATCTTGAGGCCGATGCATATCCCAGACATGTCTTACACTCACTCTTGTCTCAATACCTATGCCATATCCCAGTCATGGTCTTACACTGGCTCTCATAATGTGGCTGGTGCATGTCCCAGACATATCTTACACTAGCACACAAATAACCCGAATGTCATGGCATGAATATTCGATTTATTTTCTAAGGTTCAAACGGAAGTTCTACTATCTCAATATTCATCATACATAATCATTTCCACAAACAAGCAATTTATGATATATCAATTCAAACACATAATAACAATGTAGTTGTATTGTTTACATACAACTTACCTCAGATTGCAAAATGTAGACGACTAGTTCGGTTTAGTCCACTTACTTCGCTTTTCCGCGGTCTAGGCCTGAATTTTGTAATTCTTGATCTAAAATGATAGGAATTCATTCATCTCATCAGCATATTAATCTAGACACTCAAAAATTCATAACTAGGCAAAATGACCGTTTTGCTCCTAGACTTTCACAAAATGATCATTTTACCCCTAGGTCCAAAAATTGATTTTTATCACATTTTCTCACTAAACAAGCCTAGCTGATTACTTTATATACTAGAATCAGTCCAAAATTCTCAATATTTCACACATTTATCACTTATTTTACAACTTATCCAAAATAGTCCTTTTTAGGGTTTACACGAGAAATCTCTTCACAAAAGTTGTTTATTACACTCCATAACTCATATTCTTCCATAAAATTTTAGAAAAAACAACATGAATGCACTCATGGTAAAACCCTAGACTTTCAACCATTTTGCAAAATAGTCCCCCCATTTGAAAGCTCATGTTGCAAGGGTTCTAAAAGTACAAAAATCATTAAGAAAAAACATCAAGATTGCTTATTTGTAGAGGGACTAAGTGGCTAAAATTTCAAGCTTTAAAACTCCTTTAATGGCTGATATTTTCGATCAAGAAGAAATGATGGATGAAAAAGATGAAGGCTAGGCTTTAGGGTATTATTTTATCACATATTATGTCATCAATTACCTAACATTTTGACCATTTAATTTTCTTTGTCTCATGGCTGGCCAAGCTATAACATAAGGTTCTATTTTCCCTTTAAATACCCCCAATTTAAGTTTCATGGCAATTTAACACCCTTAGCTATCAATTCAAGACTTTTGAACTTTATGCGATTTAGTCTTTTTTCGCGATTAAGCTCACAAACACTAAAATTACTTCACCAAATTTTTCATGCACTCATATAATAATGTCACAACACATAAAATAATATCAAAATAATTTCTCTAACCTTGGGTCAGTGGTCCTGAAACCACTATTCCGATTAGGCCCAAAATTGGGCTGTTACAATGGAAGCTTGATTTAGCTAGCCCAAGTATCAATTTGTCCAACTGTTAAGTTTTTAACAAGTTTCCAATAGAGAGAAATTGATTAAATAAGCTTGAATTTGATAGTTAATAAGATTGGACCATGATAAGGACTAAATTACAAAGTAAATTGAACTTGTTAGATAGCTTTGCAACATTAAGGACTAAATTGAATAAATTAAAAAAATGCCATGAGGTTATGTTGTAGATGAAAAGTATATTGTTCCTAATGAAAGAATGTGAAATCAGATTTTAATCTGATGTTGAATATAAAAAGATATGTGTATCCCGAGTATAGGGACTAAATTGAATAGGACTAAATTGAATAAATTAAAAAATTCCATGAGATTATGTTGTAGATGAAAAGTATAGGGTCCCTAATGAAAGAATGTGAAATTAAATTTTTATCCAATGTTGAATATAAAAAAGATGTGTATCCTGAGTATAGGGACTAAACTGAATAAAATGAAAAATATGTTTGACTATGTATTTGGTTGTGATTTGGAGGTAAACTGATATTGTTCCAATTATTGAATCATTGAATATAGCTAAAGACGACGCAGAGTCATCGTGAGAGAAGGGAAAAGTGAGTTGTAGATAAGTAGTGGCCAATTTCAGTTTTGTACTTTTATGATTTGAGTTCAATACATAAATATATATACATATGCATATATACATACATGTCATTGATGCAAATCTACCTATTGAGGTAAGCATAGTATAATTGCATGATTCAGTTTGTACTTGATGATATTAAATGTCAAGAATTTGACTAAATTGAATATAATAGAAACAAACATGCTATAATTTGTTAAATAATTTGTAATATGGTTGATGATAGAAATTGATATGGAATTATGATATTGAATATGAATTGATATGTAATTCAATCATTGGTACCTTATTAATTTTTCGAGTAAAATTGTATATAGTTAGCATGCTATAGGATTGATTATGTATGGGTTTATGCATTTCGTGGGCCAGGATGCACTTAGTGTGTCAATATGCACTTCATGTGCCAATATGCACTTCATGTGCCATGATGCACTTTTGCTTGTATGCACTGTGTATCAGTATATTTACTCCGACTTATCTGTTGATGCACTATGTGTGCTATTATATTTCCTTTGGTTCGTCTGATGAGGCATTATGTGCCAGTATGATTATTTCAGTTTATCTGATGATGCACTGGTAGTGCCAGGATGGTGTGTTGGTTGTATGATCCATGTATCTATCATGAGTCTATTTCTGTTTAATAGGGCTTATAAAGTACAAACTCGATAAATGATATTGAATTGAAATGATAGTATGAAATGATACCATATGTGCATATATGTGAAATGTGATTAAAGATAATAAGTGAAAGATCATGCGAATCGATTATTACGAGCCCCAAGGGTCGACATGGAAATGAATCAATTAATTTGATAAAGATCAAATAGAAAGAAATGAATAGATAGTATGAGATAGTATGAGATAGAATGAAATGAATAAGTTATGTTATTGGCATATATGACCTAATAGATGTGTAAAGCTTGACTAAATGACTTTGTACATCATCTTAATATTTGGCATGATTAGTACATGAATTATTTTAATCTAGAATATGTTTTGAATGTGTTCATATTGCTAATGCTATTGAATTATTAACTTGAATCATGAAAGTACCATCGAGGTTTACCGCTCAGCATAAGGTTTTGTTTATTCCATGCGTAGGTAATTAGAAGAACTCAAGGTTTCAAGGAGTAATCCAGCATCCGACCTGTGACTCTCGACTCAGCAAAGTTTGTATAGTTTCCCTATGTTCTTAATAAATGGCATGTACATGTTTTAAGTCAAATTTGTATCGAAATAGAGCCATTTAGAAAATTGCTAGCTAATGTCATATGAAATAAGCATATGTTGCAAATTGTTTATGTAAATGGTATAATATAGTAAGAACAATTGAAATGCTGTATTGAGTAACTTGTTTAAGTGTTGTGAATTGGCAAATATGGACCTTATGAAAATATTCAGTCACATTGCAACATCGGGTCCATAATGTTGCAACGAGGAATAGTCAGTGATTTGTGTTGCGACTTGGAACCACTGAAGTCACAACATCAACCCGATAAATTTTAATCTTTACATTTTAGTCCTTATTCGACCTTGGGTTATTAAAAGAGCCTTCATAAGCTTGTATAAG
Source organism: Gossypium anomalum (assembly GCA_025698475.1). Classification (NCBI taxonomy): domain Eukaryota; kingdom Viridiplantae; phylum Streptophyta; class Magnoliopsida; order Malvales; family Malvaceae; genus Gossypium; species Gossypium anomalum. The sequence continues at coordinate 53,243,014 of CM046963.1, forward strand.
ACTCATATATGATTATAAATTATATTGTAATGATGTTTTCAACTAAATAATAAGTGTTAACTGTGAAATTGAATTGTATTTGATCGTAGTTTCAAAAACAAATGTGGTATCTTGTAGCTCAAACTTGGCGATCGGTTCGGGTATAGGGTGTTACAATATCAATGAGAGAATATTATTTACCCTTTATTAAGCTATGAATTCCACTATTATGAATGATGTTACATCATGCAGAAGTCATATACCCAACACAATAGCTTTCTGTTCTTTATTTATTTAAACTTAGACTTTCATTTGCATCAAAGTATACAAGTCATGTATACATAGCTCATCATCCACTCAAGATTAGGGTATGCCACATTATGAACATCACAAGTGAATAAATCCATAAATGGGTCTAGGATCTATTCTACTTGGGTCCTGTCCGATGTACTATATTTCGGTTAGTCTTATCTATGCCTCTATCTTCTAGGAGTCATTTGCTTCAATACCCAAGACATGATATCTCTCCAAATTGGACTTGATAGATGACATATTAGTCTTTCAATAGATTTTTTCAATTTCAATTGGACTAAGGATGTGTTTAGATTATCTACTAATATAAGTTTTAATCATTATAAAATATTATCTTATTATAAAATAACTTTTGATTTTCAAAAAGAAATTGTAATATAATATTTTGTACAAATATATTTATTTAGTGTTTGTTTCACTAAAAACAACTTTTAAAAAATGATTTCAGGAAAATTTGTCAAACAATAGAGAATATTTTATGCAGAATCATGCAAACACTAGAAAGTATAAGCTTTTCCAAGAAATTAATCCAGTTTCCGAAATTCATTTTTCGAATACTATTTTTAATGAAACAAAAAGAATTTTAATAACCAAAGTATTTACATGATTTGATTTAAACAACACCACTATACTGGTCTTGAGGGAATCAATCCTCAAAGTACTTCCTTAAGTATTTCTATAACACCCCTAACCCATAACCGTCACCAGAACAGGGTCATAGAGCATTACTGGAGTTTACAAAACAAATACAGATAATTCATATAATTTACTATTCATATTCGAAAATAATCATATTATTCCTTGAATGGACCCTCGAGGTCTAATTTAAACATTAGAATCAAGTCGAAACTAAACTAGGATCTCAGAGAATTTTTCGTGAAATTTTAAAATTTTTCTTATATACAGGGGTCACACACTCGTGTGAGTAAGCCACACGGCCAAGTGACATGCCCATGCCTCAGGCCGTATGGGAATTCAATGTGAGTCACCCGGCCATGTCCCAGCCCGTGTCCTTAATGTGTAACTCTTTGACTTATGCCACACAGCTTGCCATTCGCCCATGTGCTAGGCCGTGTGGTCAATTTAAATTTCTCAAATTAGGTGCAGGTTTCACACGACTGAGACACATGCCCATGTCTCTGCCCGTGTGCCCAATTCTGAGCATTCTGTTTCTCAATTTTAAGATGCAGGGGACACACAGCCAAACCACATGCCCATGTGTCATGCCATGTGTCATACACGGTCAAGACACACGCCCGTGTATCTAACTGTGTGGACAAAATAAGGTCATTTCTTAGCCTTATTTCTCACCCAAATTTAACTTCAACCTACAATAACATTTGCATACATTTTTCGACCAATTCAAATCATATAAATCAAACAAACATCATTAACATGTATGAAATAGTAACACATATTTATATGATCAAACTTACCTTCTTGTAATGATTTATATTTTACTCTGATTCAATTTAACCAAACCACATACATATAAGCTAAACATGATATATATATCCTTATAATAACATGCCAAAGTAATCCATTTTTAGCCATTCCAATGGCTAATTTATAAACAACTATTTACATGCCAACACAGGCCAAGTCAACCTATGCATGTCATTATATCAAAATAAGATTACTTTTTATACCAAAACAAGCTGCAGGATAGTGTGATAATTCTCTGACCGTTTTCCAACCTTAACGGGCTTCTGAAACACTATAAAACAGAGAAAATAAAATCTAGTAAGCATTCAATGCTTAGTAAGTTTGTATAAGGGAAAGTAAAGTTACCAATCATATTCATTTAAATAAGCATAACAATAACATGCTTTCCAACAAATTAGCAAATTTTCCTAATCACATACATTCAAATAAACAAGTTAGCCACATAATTCACTTGTACATTAAGTAAGCATGGATGAGCTCATCATGCTACACTCTTTTCAAGTATTTCAGAAGTATTCGTGACATAACTTTTTTAATCTCATGATTTCTCATGTCAGAAGTTTTGTCTATTGAATTATTGAAATATCAACGGATACTCAGGTAGTACACACAAGGTGTACAAAACTGTAAACCATCAATTCATAATCAGGGGTAGCAATTAGGGCACTTAATCAGAGAGCACACTCTTGAGCCACATATCAGGATGCTCAGATGAGCCATGTAACAAGACACTTATCCGGGCTAAACAGGAAACTCATAATAATGTTATTTAGGGGGCTCATAGATCTTATCAAATAACTCTAAAGAATTAATATCAGGGAGCACCAAATAAGGTAACAGAAAGTTTAAGCGAGCCATGTCTGGAAGCCCATAAGAGCTTATATCAGGATGCTCACATAGATTTGTGTTTGTGTCCGCATTATATGCTGGATTACAACTGATTGAATCATGTAACAGGATGCCCACACAGAGCTGCGGTAGTGCACAACACATGCATGATCACTACCGTACCTAATTAAGCTTGATTAGTTTCCTTTCTCTCTCCTAGGGTTTCCATACAAATTTTGGGGATGAAGATGATATAAAATGATAATATTTCTATTTAATTATTTATCATCCATTAATTTTTCCACTTTCTAATTTAGTCCTTGCCTTTTTCTAATTTTCCATGGATGATTCATCAAAAATATCTAATAACTTTTCTTTAATGGTCTAATTCCATATAAGGACCTCAAGTTTTGAATTCCATAGTTGTTTGATACTTATAGCTACTAGAACTCAACTTTTGCATTTTATACAATTTGGTTCTTTTCATAATTAAGCACATAATCGATAAAATTTTCTTATCAGAATTTTCATATATCATTCCTATTATAATACGGGCCATGCAATAATATTAAAATAAATTTTCTTTTTGGCTTAGATTTGCGGTCCCGAAACCACTGTACCAATTTTTCTGAAACTGGGTTGTTACAATTTTATTGCAATATTATTTTGATAATACAATGCGTTATGATTAATTTGAAATTTGCTTATATTTTAGAACACCCTCGGCCATCCGATCAACCTCCTCCAAGAGCAAAGCTTCTTCTTTAGGGTTTCAATTATCATATTATTTGTCTCATGAACCATTTTTATTTACTTTCATATTTTATTAAATATTAAGGAGAAATACCAATGTTTTGAATTATTAAAATAATAAATACACTTAGCTTTTGAAGTTTCAAACAAATAAGCATTGATGATATCTTTGAAACTCAAATGAAAATTTATTAGAATTTATATTTTAGTAAGTGTGCTTTTAGCTTCTCCCAACCTTCATTTTATTTGTTTAATACTTTAGATTTAGAATTACAAAAAATATTAGATGAAAGCTTAAAAGAAGAAAACTCTTCATCTTTTTAGTCTTACCTATCCATCTCTCTTGAGTTTCCTCGATTTTCATTTTCATTTAATTTTTTAAAAATTTTCAAGGTGATTGAAGATTTTTCTTTGATCCTTAAAAACAAAATCTCTCTTGAGCTTACTTGGCTTTTCATTTTTCAGTCGTTCTTATTCTTTTTACTTTCATGAAAGCTTAATTTCTTGACTCTTTCAAAAACTTTTCAATATTTTGGAGATAAGCATGAAGTGCAGTAAAGGCAGATGTTAAAGTATAGGATTATTTCAAGGATCGTAGCCTTTAGATCATTTTTTTAGTTTTAGACTTCCAGCTTCTTTCTCTTAATTCTTTTTCCTTTTCCCCTTTTCCGAGTTTAAAAATATATAAAATCAAAGGTTGAACTTTACTTTCTAGTTGTACAAGATTTCGACGGTGTTTTCAGTTTTTGGTTCCTATTTTTCTCTATCTGTTGCAATTCATATTTATGACTTGTTGACTTTGGATTAAATTGATTGATCTGATCTGATGTACATTATAAAAATTATATGCATGCATATGAATGCTATATAAAAATAATAAGAATATTATCATTAAGGCCATGTTTGGTTGGGGGGAATGGCATAGCCATTCCCTCCCTATTCTTAGATGAATAGTACTATTGTTGTTTGGTTCACAGTTTCTTCATTCAGTCGAATCACTTAAGCGTTTTTATTCCCTCAAATGCATAATACGGATTTAGTGGTGATGGCTTTGAATAGCCATTCCAACCATCACTGAATAGAAATAAAGAAAATTCTTTCCAAAATCTCCTTCACACTTTCTCTACAAATGAGTTCAGAGTTGCTTCCTTTCTCTGCAAATACGTTCAAAGTTGCTTCTTTTATCACAACAATGCACTTTTAGGTTGGCAAATTTTTCTTTTCAAGTGTAATTTCGTTTAGTTTATGTTCTCACAATCATCAAATTTTGTTTTAGAAGGGGTTTCTGGTAATGGGTTTTCTTTAAATTTTCTAAAAAAAAAGCTACAACTCAACTCCCAAATCACTGTATTTTAGGGGAGGTGATGTTTCGTTTTCTCTTATGGGTACATAGGATTATAAACTTTAAAGAATTCAAGATGCCATGCAAAACATGATGCTAAAACCGTCACTTTCAACCGTTCCAGGAATAACTCTTATTTTGTTTTGTGTTGTTTTCCTTGTTTGTGCATTCAATTTGCATTTTATTTTAGTTTGATTCTTTTCCCCATGAAATTTCTTTTTTTACTGACTTTTTTGTGTGGAATATTTTTAATCTTTCCTTGGTTGGGGACATTAAGGGCCATCTGATATTGGTATCAATCTGCCAATATTTATAATTACAAAATGTGCCTTAATATAGCTGGATCCAGAGTCAAGTTGTTCTATCGTTGGTTGGGCATTTAGAAATTTTTCAACAACAATATTTTTCTTGTATGAGCAAGTTTCGTATTTTTCTGAAAATCCAACATCTTTACCTCCTCTTTTTAGTTGTTTGTGGCTTCCTGCTAGTGTTCCTTTCTTGAATTCCCTCCCTTTTATGTCTATCAAAGTTGAAAAGAACATTGTATTTACAATTTGTGGTCTTTGTCAACAGGTTCACTCGGATAATGTGTTTGGGCAACAAATGATAAGAATTTTGAGGTGAAACCATCCTACTTTCTTATTTTCATCTATTATGAGTTACCTTGTGTCCTGAGTGAGATTCTTTTTAGGGTATGCTTTTATATATATGTGAGATTCAACCGTAAAATACTAAAAGGTCGTATTGGAGAAGAAGACTGTCGTATGGCTCTCTTTACTCTTTGTAATGCATGTACTATTTTTTTTTCATTTTTGTAGTGGCAAATCATTGCTTCTAACCTGCTATCATATGTTCAGCAAAAGTCACAGCTTATTTACATTCTTAGAAATATGCACTATGATTTTAGGTGCTTCTAACTTCACGTAAAGTTATGACCCCCTTTACATCATTTTTCACTGAGGTTCTTTATCAAAACATACGGAAAGTTTGTGGTAGAGTACAGGAAAGCATTCAATATTGTAGTTTTCCTCAATAAGAAGGAAAGGTATTCTTCATCTTTGTTGTAATTATTCTAATATTTTTCAGTATATATACCTCATCAGTGACTTATTGATGAATGCTATTTGTTCCAAAATTTTTCTGGTTGGAGTTATTTGGACATTTTATTATCTTAATTATAACTTGCTCAAAGCCTACAGGTTTATCTTCTATCAAGATACTACTATTGTTTGAAGTTGGAGTTTGAACATGGAAATGGGCAGGTTTGTTTTGGTTATGAAGAAGTGGTTGCATAATTGGAGAAATTTAGATGGATTGAAATATGTTAACCAGTGAGGTGAATAGAGAAAGAAGATAAAGGTAGAATGAAGGGAATGAGTTTGAAGTTTGGGAGGAAATTATGGTTTTATGGAGAGAAATCAGAGATTCTACCAAGGAAGGTTGAGAAGAAGATAGCAACCAATGTTAGCTATTTACATGATCCTTTTATGGTGGTGACACATTTAGTTATGTGTTTTAAGATTATTGATGTGGAAGTCTGAAGTTCATCAGGTTGTGGTTCACGAATCAATTGTAGGGTCCTTGAACTATCTGCGGGTCCGCGATATTGTTGGTTTCATTGGAAAACATGCGTCAAGTTTCTCTGAGTAATTTGTAAGTTTCGCTACCTAGGGTATAATAGGATATTATTTTATTGTTTGGTTTTGTAGAATTGCAGGTAAAGTTGAATGCATTGAAAATCAGGGTACAGTGGAAGTGACTCAGGGAGAACTTGTCTTCTTGACTGTGGGTGACTACTATTTGGCATACAAGAAGGGATGTTTATAATTACATTTTCTAATACATGCATATATGTGTATATATTACAAGTACATGTTGGATTGAGTAGACCAAAGCAGCAAAGCAAGGGAAGGGAAAGCAACAATTACTCCTTATTCATACAATTGCTATATGCAACGTTACGCTGCATTTATAGTGTAAAGTTATGAATGCATATGCAAATATACATAATAGATGTTTATAATCCTTATTCTTTTTTAAATATATATGTGTGTGCATTCATTATAAGTATTTTAGGCTAAACTAACTTCTAAGTTTTTGTATTTTTTTTGTAAAATAGAGAGAAAAAATTAGACTTTTTAATACATTGGATAGTTGGTTTTTCCCTTACCACAAAAAGAAAATAAAAAATGGAAAATTAAATTAAAATGATGATCATAATTATATTAAAAAATAAAAATGCTTTTTTATATTTGGCTGTGGTCCTAATCATTCTATTTTTATTTTGTTGAGATCATGTTATAATTCAGTTTAGTTCGACTCATGTTCCTTTCTATTGAATCAAACAATTGAATTAAGAATGTTATTAAATTATATAGTATTTCATTAAATTGTATTTAATAATTATGTTAAAATATGATTAAATTATTTATTTTTATTTTTATTAAATTATATTTAATAATAATCTTATTAAAATTTAATAACAATAACAATAATTATCTATTTAACAAAACTTCTACTAAGGGTACTCTGGTCATTTAAGTCTTTTTCCTTATGCTATTACAACATCTGTTCAATTCAACCAAACATAAAAATATTATTACAGCTCTATTCCATCTATTGAACCAAACAATTGAATTTGTAGCAGCCTATTTTTTCAGTGAAATCGGAACAGTGGTTTCGGGACCACAAATCCGACCCAAAAATAAGATTTATTTTTTTTATTATATGGTCCATAATGTAGTAGATATGTCGCGTGAAAATTTTGATACAAAAATTTTATCCATTTAGTGCTTAATTACGAGAAGGACTAAATCGCATAAAATGCAAAAGTTGAATTTTAGTAGCTATAAGGATCAAATAGCTATGGAATTCAAAAATAGAGGTCCTTATATGGTAATTAGACCATTAAAGAAAAGTATGTAGATTCTTGTTGACTCATCCATGGAAAAATTAGAAAAGGTCAAGGACCAAATTGGAATTTGAAAAAATTAAATTAATTAAAAGATGATAAAAGAAAATATCATATTATTTTTGTCATCTTCAACCTAAAATTCTATGGAAACCCTAAGAGAAGAGAGGAAACTTTCAAGGCTTAATTGGGTAAGTTTTCTTGTCCCGTTTTTAGTAATTTAGATATTTTTGAAACCGGGATAACTTAATCTCTCTATTTGAGGAATTAATTTGAAAAGTTACCAAGGTATGAAAAATCAATCATGGATGTATATGCTGGAAATTAGAAATTTATGGTAGAAAATGAAAGATTATTGATAGAAAAACAACTTTTACAAAGTGATTTTTTATGAAAACATGATTTAGGGACTAAAATGAAAAGTTGTAAAATTTGATGAAAAATTCTAAAATTTTATAAATAAATGTGCTGTAAAATTTGTAATGGGGCTTTAATTATTCTTGGAATAGGGAATAATTTGCACAAGTTTCATTTTCCAAGCCTAGGGACAAAATTGGAATTTATGGAAAAGATAGGGGCAAAATGGTAAATTTTCCTAGGACGTAAATTGAGTCCATTTAATTATGAAATGTATGAAATTAATGGTTAAATTCATTTATATAGATCTGGACAATACTAATTCAAGGTTAGATCGAGGAAAAGAAAAGGTTTCGAATTAGTAGACTTTTTACGCGAAAAAGTGTCGAGGTAAGTTCGTGTAACTTAATCGGGCATGTAATATGTTTGAATTATATTGATGTACATTACTTATATTGATGTACATTACTTGAATGCTATAATGAGAAAATTTATATATGCTTGATATGGTGAAAAAGGGGTTAAGTCCCGATTGAACATTAATTTCCGATAAATACATGCGCTTTCCCCGAAATGAATAAGGTCCTGCATTTGTTACAAACGGGATTTAGCTCGGACGAGTAATCCCATTAACCTTGTTGTATAAAAGATTTAGCCCAGATGGGTAATCCCGATAGAATACCTCTATAGCATACGTTATGATTAGGGTTTAGCCTGGACTGGTACCCCTAATTGAACTCTTAAGCATACGTCATATAAATGATTTAGCCTGGACTGGTAATCTTGTTATACGATATGTGGCTCGAGAGAGTGTTCCTTAGTTAAATACCCTAAGGGGTAACCTCGATAAGAATTGACCGATTAACGAATCGTACACCTCGAGTGTACTACTTGAGCTTTCATCGGAATTTTAATGATTCAACAGACATAGAACTCTTAACATGGCATGAGAGCCTTGAGATAAAATGATAATGACTTGAAGTAATATTACTTGATGAGTTCATCTATGTTACTTGATTAATATGAATATTTTGGTGACTAACATGTTTGATTGAATGTATGTGATTAGGCAATTTAGCCAAATGGATGGAAACATAACATTGTATGCCTAGATTTTAATAAACAAGATTGGTAAGTTTAGTTTCTATTATACGAACTTACTAAGCATGTAATGCTTACTCCGTTTATTGTTTCTATTTTATAGTGTTCAGAAGCTTATAAAGATTGGAAGATCATTGGGACATCGTCACACTATCAACTAGCTATTTTTGGTATATATAGTGAAATCATTTTGGCATAATGGCATGTATAGGACAACTTGGCCATTGGTGGCTTGAAATGATATTTTGTAATCTAGCCATTGGAATGGCTAGTAATGGTTCATTTTGTTATGACTAAGTAGATTATTATGATATATATATATATACACATGGGTGATGTTAAGAATATCTGATTAATGTTGTGAATGCCTAAGTTAACTAAGGTAAGGTGGTGATCATGTATGCTTGTAATGATATGTCATGTTAAATGATGAAATTGTCTATTTTAAATACTTCAAATGGTTGGTATTGGTTGTGTGTTTCAAGTACAGGTCTTGGGTGTAATTTTGGGTGAGAAATGAAGCTAGAAATGGCTTTATTTTGTCCACACGGCCTGGTAACATGGGCATGTGGTTAGGCCGTGTGTCCCCTGCACCTTAATTTTGAGAAACAGAATGCTCAGAATTGGGCACACAGGTAGAGACACGGGTGTGTGTGTTGGCCCTGTGAAACCTATTTTCGAATTAAATTAATTAACCACACGGCCTAGCACACGGGCGTGTGGCATGGCCGTGTGTGCAAGTCAGAGAGTTACACGAGGTCGAACACGACCTCCAACATGGGCGTGTCCCAGGGTCATACAGGCATGTCCCTTGGACCACACGAACGTGTGAGCCCTGCACGTTGGAAAATTTTTGAAAAGTCACAAAAAATTCTTAGAGATCTCAATTAAGACCTGGCTCGATTTTAATACTCGTGTTAGGCCTTGAGGGTCAAATCAAGGGACATTATGAATGATCTTGATAAACGAATAATAATTTATGTAAATTAATTGAAAAATGTTTTGAATGTTTTGGTAATGCTCTGAAACTCTGTTTTAGCGACGGATACGGGTTAGGGGTGTTACATTTAATGGTATCAGAGCTACGGTTTAGCCGATTCTCAGATTTGATGTAGCAAACACAAGTGTTTCTATACATGCCATTATATAACTTGTGATATTGTGATGACTCCTGATCATTTTAAATGTGTTTTTCATATAGTCATGTCATCCAACCGAGCTAGAGTTGAATCCGAGGAAGCTGAGAGCAATGCTTCAACTTCAGTTCAAAGAGTTACGTCTACGTCTGGTAGTGAAAGGCTTGTGTTTGAGGGCCAAAGTGAGGAGGCGAAACAAGCCTTCTTTCAAATGATGAATGAATGGTTTACACAGTACTTAAGAACAAACCCTGTTGTACAACGACCTCCCCCACCTACTCCCTAACCGATTCCTGAGGTACCACAGGGTGCCGAACATGTTAGAATTGGTAAGCCTCCGATAGATAAAATCTGTAAGCATGGGGCGGAAGAATTTAGAGCTACCGCAGATGATGATCCATAAAGGGCAGAGTTTTGGCTAGAAAATACTATCCGGGTTTTTGATGAACTATCCTGCACACCTGTCGAATGTCTGAAATATCCAGTATCCCTACTGAAAGATACAACTTATCATTGGTGGAATACCATAACTTCAGTAGTAACAAGGGAGAATGTCACATGGGAATTCTTCCAAGCTAAATTCAGGAAGAAGGATGTGAGTCAGAGATTCATGGATCAGAAAAAGAAAGAATTTTTAGAGCTCAAACAATGAAATATGACTATATCCGAATATGAACGGGAATTTGTTCAGTTGAGCAAGTATGCCAGAGAATGGGTTTTAACCGAGGCTGAAATGTGTAAAAGCTTTGAAGAGGGCCTAAATGAAGATATCAAGTTATTGATTGGGATTCTTGAAGTAAGGGAATTTGCGGCGCTAGCCGGCTAAGCACACAAAGCTTAGGAACTGACTAAAGAAAAGAAACAAGCCGAAAGAGAGGCTTAGGTTTCTAGAAAAAGAACTATGAGTCAGTCACAATCATTTGTTTATAAGAAATTAAAGAAGTATTATGATCGTGTGACCACCTCTACGGGATATTCTGGAAGAGAGCGGGGCTCTCAGCGTTCTAACCCGAGGTCTTCATCTCCATCTGTGACCAGTGTGGGTAGTGTTGGTAATCTCACACCAAAATGTAAACATTGTAACAAATTTCATCATGGGGAATGTCGATCTAGAAGTGGAGCTTGTTTCAGATATGGTTTACTTGACCATTTTCTCAGATATTGTCCCGAAAGAGTTGAAAAAGAAATAGAACCAGCTCTGAAGCCGAGTAATCCTGTCTCGAGGGGCAGACCACCGCACCATCCCAGCAATGTTAGCTGTAGTCGAGGTACTACCAAAGATACAATAGTTAGATCTAAGGCACGAGAACCTACAAGGACATATGTTATTCGTGCTAGAGAATATGCCTCTTCTCCAAACGTCATTACTTGTGCATTTTCTCTACTTGATACTGATATTACTATATTGATTGATCCTAGTTCCACACATTCATACATATGTACGAATCTAGTGTCTGTTAAAGATTTACCTATTGAATTCACTGAATTTGTGGTCAAAGTTTCAAACCCCCCTGGGCCAGTAAGTTATGGTGGATAAAGTTTGTAAGAACTGCCCGTTGATGGTAAAAGGTTATTGCTTTCCAGCTAACTTGATGTTATTGTCATTTGATGAATTTAATGTGATCTTAGGAACAGATTGGTTAACTAGATATGATCCAGTGGTTAATTGTAAGTAGAAATATACTATATTGAAATGTCAGAATGGTGAATTGCTTCATGTTGAATCTGATAAACTAGATGGATTACCTAATGTGATTTCAGAAATGTTAGCACAGAAATTTGTTAGAAAGGGGTGTGATGCTTATCTCGCATATCTGTTGGATACTAAAGTATCTGAGTTAAAGATTCAATCAATGCCGGTTATATGTGAATTTCCTGATGTGTTCCCAGCAGAATTACCCGATTTACCACTAGATAGAGAAGTCGAATTCTCTATAGATATTGTTCCGGGTACAACACTTATATCTATAGCACCTTACAGAATGGCTCCTATTGAATTGAAAGAGCTGAAAGTACAGTTACAAGAGTTGATTGATAGAGGTTTTGCTCGACTTAGTTTTTCACCTTGGGGTGCGCCGGTTTTATACGTAAAGAAGAAAGATGGATCGTTGAGGCTGTGCATTGATTATAGACAGCTCAACAAAGTTACAATAAAGAACAAGTATCTATTCCCTCATATTGATGACTTGTTTGACCAATTAAAATGTGCCACTGTGTAATGCCCCTAACCCGTATTCATTGTCGAAGTAGGGTTACGAGGTATTACCGATCAATACACAACGTATAGCATACATTTATCAACCATAAAGCATTCATTCTCATAAATCATTCAACACAATCACATTGTCCCTTATAAGGGCCTACGAGGCCTTAAGTATGCTTTAGAAGTGGGTCGGGACTAAACCGATATCATACGAAAATTTTGGAAACTTAGTAAAATTTTAACCATACAGGGGTCACACGCCCGTGTTAAAAGGCTATGTGCCTCACAAGGCTCCAGACATGCCCGTGTCTCAAGCCGTAGGGAAATAGGGCATGCATACTGACTTGCATCACACGGCTGAGGACACGCCCATGTGTCAGACCGTGTGAAAACTGAAGGGTATACTGACTTATGCAACACGGCCATGTCACAGGCCCGTGCGCTAGGCCTTGTGCCAATTAGGGTGTATACTGACTTGTATCACACGGTCAATCACACTCTCGTGTGTGAGACCGTGTGGAGCATACTGACTTCATTTTAATAACAACACCAGGGGACACACAGCCATATAACATGACTGTGTGTCGCACACGGCCGAGACACACGCCTGTGTCTCTGCCTGTGTAGACCAAAAATAGGCCATTTGCAAGGCCAATTTGCCACCCCAACTCATGTTCACCTAAACAAGCAAAATGGTACCATTTCATCATTCAATTAGGCAGCCAAAATCATCAACCAAAAGCACAATTCATATAATATCCATTTCAACCAAATTCAATACTCAATTCAATGCCATTTACCTAATCAAATACTTATCAACTTAACTTCTAAAATCATACTTCATCAAAGAATTTCTCAAGCATTTATTCTCCACAAAACAATTAACCATATTCATACCAAACATGCCAGAAAAAGCCATTTCTATTAGCCAAACATACATCAATATTAACATCATTTACAAGCCAACACTTATGGCTATTATCACAACCAAAATACCACATCTAGCCTATACATGCAATATACCAAATATACAAAACAAAAAAGTACCAAATAGATGTCTGATAGTGCGATGATGTTCCCGATGACCTATGGATCCAACCTAGCCTTGATTCACTAAAAACATACAAAATAACACAAAGTAAGCTTCATAGCTTAATAAGCTCGTATGTAAATAACTTAATTCATCGAATAAATTTAAATAAACCAATTTCAAATTAACTACAAACCTTTCTCATGTCTTAAAACATGATTAAATACCATCTCATTGAACTTTCTCTATTTAATACTCAATTAGGTTCTGTACATACCTGTATCACATCGTACTAACCTCTTTCTCAACCTCATCATTTGTTTTCCCATTGAACCATTAGGAATAGAAATTGGATACTCAATAGTCTTATACGATAAGTACCTATACCATGGCCCGTAGCCAAATTAAGGTAACTTATCCAAAGAACAATTATCATGGCCCGAAGCCAAATCATCCGATATGCATGGCCCGAAGCCAAATCGGTATAACCCGCACCCGAAGTGCTAATATCATGGCCCAAAGCCAACTCAACTTATCATCTAATAGCATGAAACTAGTATCCAAATCTATTCCTAAAGTTCAACCGAGCTTTCACATTTTCTGTTTTTATCATTGAATGCATTCATAGAGTCGTTTTCACAATTCGAACATTTTCTATTTATGCAATATCAAAGCTTTTAACATACTTTTATAATGAAATTACCACATACGAGCTTACCTCGTATTAGAAATTGACAGATCAGGTCGACTACTCGATAACCTTATTTTTCCCCTGATTTAATTCCAGATTCCTCTTTTCTTGATAATTGAGCTAAGCAATGACCGAACCTTTCAAACCCTAAAATGGTATTCTTTCCTCTTGAATTTTGGCAATTGAAGAAGATGAAAGCAATTAAAGTTTTTTTGTTTTATTTATTATCATATTAATAATCAAATTACCTAAATAACCTTTAATAAAACAATTAAAAACACCTAATCTGTAACGCCCCGTACCCAAGACCGTCGCCGGATTCGAACACGAGGTGTTAACAGACTTAATTCATTACTTAAACCACTCAAACGATTTATTTTTTAAAAATTTCCAGTCAAGCTAGCAATCTGTGTCATAGTCGCTTAAAAATTTATATCTCGAGTTCCGAAACTCAAAATCCAATTCCGTAAATTTTACCTGAAACTAAACTCATATATCTATTTACTAATTTTTTTCTATAATTTTTGGTCAAGCCAATTAGTACAGTTTTTTAGTTAAATTCTCCCCTATTTCAGGGTTCGACTACTCTGACCTCTGTGTATTACGAATTAGATATCTCTCTATACAGAATTTCAATATCTATGAAGTTTGTTTCTCTTAAAACTAGACTCAATAAGAATTCTGTATATATAAAGCATGACATATAATTATTGTTTTACAATTTATTATGAATTTTTAAAGTCGGAACAGGGGATCCAGAAATCAGTCTGGCCCTGTTTCACAAAAATTCAAATATCTCATAAAATATAATTCATATGCCTATTTTGTTCAATCCATATGAAAATAAACTCATTAATATTCAATTTCATAACTTACTCATTATTTAATTCCATTTCTACTATTTTTAGTGATTTTTCAAATTTACATCACTGCTGCTGCCAGATTCTATTTTATGGCAAATTTCACTTTACTAAGGATTTTCATGGACTAATATCATTTTAAACATACATAACATCAAATATGACTTAGATTGGCCATTCCAATGGCTAATCATTTACAAACCCTTTTCTTGCCAAAACATAGCCATATCATAAGATTATTTACACAAAGTGAGTATTTTTTCCATACATGCCACATTCAAAACACACAAGCCATTTTACCAATTTAGGCCTTCGGATAGTGTGAACGAGTCTTCGACCTATCCCGATTCTCAAGCCGGCTTGTCAAAACTATAATGAAAGAAAAGGAGGGAGTAAGCACAAATGCTTAGTAAGTTCACATGCAAATAGCAAGTAACATAATAACACAATCCCACAAAAACATTATTTGCATAAACAACACCAAGACATTCATGTTTCATTTGTATTTAATATCTTTCTACGATTTCATCATACCAAGTTCTCAACCCAAGGGTTTAAGCACATACCTATCAAATTTTCTCTTTTACCACACTTACCAACATGTCACCTTCATTTTTAGGCCTTCTTTTTATTCACTTAAGATTCACTCGTTGAACACATCGGAATATAATTCGAATACGCGGATCTCATGAACATAAGACCCATACCCGCAGCTAGACAAACTCAATAGCCTGTGGAACTTATGTAGCCAAGCTACCATGTAACCCGCCCATAAGTGAACTTGGACTCAACTCAACGAGCTCGGGCGTTCGCATCCATAAGTGAACTCGGACTCAACTCAACGAGCTTGGATGCCTAGTTACATCTCACGAACTCGGACTCAACTCAACGAGTTCGGAACTCAACCATCCTAGTGACATGTCACTTGTATTCTAATCTATTCCCAAGGTTCAAATAGGCTTTTTCCTCAATCACACATCTTTGCCGTCTTCCACGAAATATCGAAACTGATACTCAGTAGCAATTCATATTTAACAAGTAATAAACATAATTTGCATATTACTCAACAATAACCACAAAGCATAATATTTCATAATAATAATCATCATATCATATAAATATCATTAAGTTAATTAAAATGACAATTATGTTACTACATTTACACATGAACTTACCTCAAGATAAAATTATTAGCAATCGAGCCTATTCTTCAGTAAACTTTGTTTTTCCTCGATCGCGACTTGAATCTCAAGTTACTCTTGATCTATAATGCCAAATTAATCTTATTTAATACATACATTCATCAAAACAGCATTTAATACAAACTTTGGCAAAATTACATTTTTGCCCCTAAACTTTTGCATAATTACACTTTTGCCCCTAGGCTCGGGAATTAAACTTCATCCCTTATTCTTATGTTTTATGACATGATGATCATTTTTCCCTTCTATGGTAACATCAAATTCACACTCTAACATGTACTTATGACTATTAGGTATTTTTACCGATTAAGCCCTTTTACTCGTTTTCGCTTAAAACCGAGTAGTACAAGTTGTCTAACATAATTTAAAACCTCATTTTCTATCATAAAACACCAAAATACACAAATTTCACCTATGGGTATTTTTCCAAATATGAACCTTAGGTTAAATTATTGCTAGCATAAGCTTAATCGAGCTACCGGGATTCCAAAAACGTAAAAAACATTAAAAACGGGGCTTGGAATCACTTACTATGGAGCTTGGAAGCTTGAAACAAACCCTAGCTATGGATAACCCTTGAAATTTTGGCCTAATGAAGAAGATGGACAAAAATTGGCTTTTAATTTTGTTTTTAATTCATTTTAATAACTAAATGACCAAAATACCCTTACTACTAAACTTTCCAAAAATTCCATTCATGTCCAATTTTTGTCCATAGACTTAGAAATTGGTCAAATTTCTATTTAAGACCTCCTCATTAATATTCAATTTCATACTAAAAACTCCTAGAATGCAAGTTTTACAAATTATTCGATTTAGTCCCTAATTTCAATCTAAGCACTTTAGGCATAGGATTTCATCACGAAATTTTCACACAATCATGAAATCATATCATAAACATCAAAATAATTATAAAATAATTATCTCTATCTCGGATTTGTGGTCACGAAACCACTATTTTGATTAGGCCCTAATTCGGGATATTACATAATCATATGTCCATATAAGTCCACTAATGTTTCAAATGGTTTAATTACCATTTAAGGCCATCATATTTAAAAGCCAAAGCTATTTGACACCTTTAACAAGTAGAATGCAACTTTTGCATTTTATGCGATTAAGTCATTTTTATCAAATTAACCTACCAATCAATAAAATTACTTCACGAAATTTTCACACCAACACAATATTCCAAAACCACTATTCTGATTTGACTAAAAATAGGCTGTTACACACTATATTTTCAAAGATTGATCTCCGTTTTGGTTACCATCAATTACGGGTAAAAGAATCGGATGTGCCAAAGACAGCTTTCAGAACCAGGTATGGGTACTATGAATTTCTTGTAATGCCATTCGGCTTGACAAATGCACCTACAGTGTTTATAGATTTGATGAATAGAATTTTTAGCCCGTATTTAGACAAGTTTGTGGTGGTATTTATAGATGACATTTTGGTTTATTCCTGAGATGAAAATGAACATGCTGAGCACTTGAGAATAGTGTTACAAACTCTGCGAGAAAAAAATTGTATGCTAAATTCAGTAAATGTGAATTTTGGTTACGGGAAGTTAGTTTTCTTGGGCATATAGTATCTGTTGAAGGTGTCAGAGTAGACCCGAAAAAAATTTCACTCATTGTTAATTGGAAGCCACAGAAGAATGTGTCTGAAATCTGAAGTTTTCTAGGACTAGCTGGTTATTATCAGAGATTTGTAAAAAGTTTTTCAATGATAGCTTCCCCGATGACTCATTTACTACAGAAAGATGTAAAGTTCAAGTGGACTGATAAATGCCAGTAGAGTTTTGACAAATTAAAAGCTTTATTGACAGAAGCACCAATATTAGTTCAGCCAGAATCGGGTAAGGAATTTGTAGTTTACAGTGATGCATCATTGCATGGTTTAGGCTGTTTTTTGATGCAAGATGGTAAAGTAGTAGCCTATGCTTCAAGGTAGCTAAAGCCACATGAAAAGAACTACCCGACACACGACCTTGAATTGGCAGCCATAGTGTATGCATTAAAAATCTGGCAGCATACTTGTTTGATGAAAAATGCCACATATTCACTGATCATAAAAGTCTGAAATATTTGATGTCACAAAAAGATTTGAATTTGAGACAGCGCAGATGTCTAGAGTTATTGAAAGATTATGATCTTGTCATTGACTATCATCCGGGAAAAGCCAATGTGGTTGCTCATGCTCTGAGCAAAAAATCCTTGTTTTCCTTGCGAGCTATGAATACTCGATTGTCGTTGTCTGATGACGGATCAATTATAGCTGTAACACCCCTTACCTGTATCCGACACCGGGACAGGGTCCGAGGCGTTACCGGACTCAAACATAAACATTCATACAAAACCAGGCCATAAAATTTCATTCAATTTAAAACCATTCATAAACATGCATCTCGTCCCTTATACGGGCCCACGGGGCCTAAAACGTACCTTGGGTGTGGTTCGAGACTAAACCGAGAACTTTCGGTACTTTTGTGACACTTAGAAAATTTTCTTATTTTAGAGGGTCACATGCCCGTGTGGGTAGGCCGTGAGGTCACACACGCCCGTGTGGCTTGGGATACGCTCGTGTCCTCGACCCGTGTAACCCTCTGATTATGACGTCATCAACCAAATAGGGTCACACGGCCAAGTCATACGCCCATGTGCTTAGGCCGTGTGGCGAATTAAATTCCAAAAATCAAGTGCAGACTTCACACGGCCTGGGCAGACGCCTATGTCCTGAGGTCGTGTCCTTCATACGGCTAAGACAAACGGCCGTATCTCAGCCCGTGTGTTTACTACTGTAACACCCCTCGCCCATATCCGACGTTGGAATAGGGTTCGAGGTATTACCTGACTTAAACTCAACACCTATATAAAATCGGGCCATGAAATCTCAAACAATTTAAAAACTTTTCCTTTCTCATGTAATCTATCCCAAACATGGGCTTACGAGACCCAAAATATACATCCGGGGTGGTTCGGAGCCCAACTGAGAACTCATTTAAAACTTAGAAAAATTTCATGCAACAAGGCACTACACGCCCGTGTGGGTATAGAGCACACGACCATGTGCTTAGGACACGCCCATGTCCTATACCCGTGTCTGAAAACCTGGGCATTCTGCCAAAACGACACGGCCCAAGCACACACCCGTGTCCTATAACCGTGTTCTTCACACGGCCGAGACACATGGCCGTGTCTCTTACCCGTGTACTACTAGCATGCATACTGACGTTATGACACGGCATGGACACACGCCTGTGTGTCTTACCCGTGTGGACAAACTAGGCTATTTCCCGAGCCCATTTGTCACCCTTTTTGCACAACCTGCACAAGATCATTTCAATATACAAATCTCATCACAATGGACACTAATTCATCCATAGAAAAAAATCATACGCATTCATCAAAATGAATAATAGCCATTATTCTAGGCTTGATACAAAATAAAGGCTTTTAACTTAAGCCAAAATACATAAACAATTCTTATGATGTAACATCCTAGTCTAGCCCTATACATGCCACCTTTAAAAATATAAATCAAACTATACCGAATATTGCGGCCGATAGTGTGATCGATATCTCTGACTTTAATGGATTTTTAAGCTAGCTTGGCGACACTGAAAGGAGAGGGAAAAGAAAGAGGGTAAGCATAAAGCTTAGTAAGTTGCACATAAATAAATATACAACAACAATCTCACCAGTAGTCATCATACTTATAGCTCAAAGGTAAACACAATTTAACTTACTCATTACCCTCTACTCGAGTCACATTTTCTAAATTAAGCTCGTTACACATGCTTACCATATTGGTACCTGTAACACTCACAACATGATTATTCTTTCTTTATCAAAATTGATCTATAACTCTCACCATTGAAATGTTTGGAATACTACTGGATATTCTATGAACCTTCAACATGGGATATATTGCAGATGCCATGACCCAGACATGGTCTTACACTGGCTCTCATATATACGTGCTGAAGCATGTCCCAGACATGTCTTACACTAGCACAACTCTTAGCCGATATGTGTCCCAGACACGTCTTACACTAGCGATCTCTGTCGAGGCCGATGCATGTCCCAGACATGTCTTACACTGGCACTCATCTCTGTGCCGATGCCATGTCCCAGACATTGTCTCACACTGGCTATCATAGTATGGCTGATGCATGTCCCAGACATGTCTTACACTAGCCCTCGTCTAGAAGCTGATGCCATGTCCCAGTCATGGTCTTACACTCCCTCTCAGAATGTGGCCGAAGCATGTCCGAGACATGTCTTACATGGGCGCACAAATCACCCAATGCCTTGGCAGGAATATCCAGTTCGTATCTTAATGTTTCAACAGGATACTTCTATTATCTCAAATATTACTATGCATTCTCAACTTATAACTTAAAAACTCATACAATATCAATTAAATGGCTATATGGATACAAATATTAATGGTGTATTTGTATTATTTACATACAACTTACCTCGGTTTACAAAAAGTACTTGACTATTCGGTTTAGTCGGTTTGCTTGGCCTACCCCCGATCTAGGTTCAGATTTGGTAAATATTGATCTATAATGACAATGTGCACTCATTTAGTCACTAATTAGGATTAAGCAATCATAAATTCACATCTTTGGTAAAATGACCATTTTGCCCCTAGACTTTGACAAAATGACCATTTTACACCTATGCCCGAAAATCAATTTTCATCAAATTTCTTTGTATCATAAGCCTAACTAGACTATTTTTACTCTTATAGCAACGTTAAATTATCACTATTTCACATACTTATTAACTATTTTTCAACTTATGCAAAATAGTCCCTTTAGGTGTTTTCATGCTAACACCTTTCACAAAAGTTGTTTATAACCTAACTAGGACTCATATTTTTCCATAAAAACTCAATAAACATCTCAAAAACATCCATGGAAAAATCTTAAACTCTTCACCATTTTGCAAGATATCACCCTCATTTGAAAACTCATGCTTTAAGGGTCTCAAAAATGCAAAAATCATCAACAAAGGGTGTGGGAATCACTTACTTGTGAGGGCTTTAAGTTGCTGAAAGTTTTTAGCCTTCAAAACTCCATTTTTGCTGATATTTTCGGTAGAGAAAAGAGATGGAGAAGAAAGAAATGATAGCTAGGCTTTTAGGCATCATTTTATCACCAAATCATGACATCATCCACCTAATACTTTGACTATTTGTTTAAAACTCATACATGGCCGGCCAACACTAATAAAAAGGGTGTAATTGCCCTTTAAAAGCCCTCAATTTAATTCGTCTACCTATTTAACGCATTTGGGTACTAAAATGCAACTTTTGCCTTTTATGCGATTTAGTCCTTTTTCAAAATCGGGCTAGAAAACATTAAAATTAACTCACCAAATTTTTCATGCACTAATAAAATCATACTATAACCTCATAAAAATAATAAAATAATTTTTTTCTAAATTCAGATTTGTGGTCCTAAGACCACTGTTCTGACTAGGCCCTAAATCGGGCTGTTACATTTCTCCCCCCTTAGGGATTTTCGTCCTCGAAAATCTTACTGGTAAATAAATTCGGATACTGTTCTCTCAGAGACTCCTCAAGTTCCCATGTGGCTTCCTCGACTCCATGTCTATGCCAAAAAACTTTCACAAGTTGTATACCCTTATTTCTTAACTGTTTAACCTCTAGAGCTAAGATCTTGACCAGTTCTTTACCATAAGTCATCTAGAAGAATTTCAACTTCAGTAGGTGCAATTACATGCGAAGGGTCAGATCTGTATCGGCGTAACATAGACACATGAAACACGTCATGAATCTTTTCTAACTCTGGCGGCAAATTCAATCTATAGGCAACAGGCCCTACTCTCCCGGTAATTTCATAAGGTCCTATTAAACGAGGACTCAACTTGCCCCTTTTTACCAAATCTGAGGACTTTCCTCCAAGGGGAAACTTTCAAGAATACTTTATCACTGACCTCAAACTCGATCTTCTTTCATTTCAAATCCGCGTAGGATTTCTGCCTATCCGAAGCGGCTCTTAGGCATTCCTAAATCACTTTAACTTTTTCCTCAGCCTCTTTGACCAAATCAACCCTGTGAATCTAACTCTATTTCAACTCAGTCCAATATAAGGGCGTTCAGCACTTTCGCCCGTATAAGGCCTCATAAGGTGCCATTTTTAGACTCGACTGATAGCTGTTGTTGTAGGTGAATTCAACCAATAGTAAGTATTTTTTCCAACTTTCTTGAAATTCAAGGACGCAGCACCTCAGCATGTCCTCTAAGATCTGTATTACTCTTTCCGATTGTCCATCAGTCTATGGATGAAAAGTCATACTGAAACTTAACTTGGTTCCTAGAGCTTCTTGTAACTTTTTTCCAAAACCTCGAGGTGAATCTCAGATCTCGATCTGAAATAATCGACAATGGTACACCATGTAGCCTTATAATCTCGAAAACATACAAGTCAGCTAATTTCTCGATAGAGTAGTCAGTACGCATTAGTATGAAGTAGGCTGACTTAGTTAATCTGTCGACAATAACCCATACAGCATCTATTTTTTTGGGGGTTAATGGCAAACTGGTCACGAAGTCCATAGTGATACGATCCCATTTCCACTCTGGAACCATAATAGGCTGAAGTAGCCCCAAAGGTACTTGGTGTTCAGCCTTTACTTGCTGACATACTAAACACTTGGAAACAAACTCCGAAATATCCTTTTTCATTCCCGACCACTAATACATTTTCTTCAGGTTGTTATACATTTTTACGCTACCCAGGTGGACGGATAAACTACCTCTATGTGCTTCTCGTAAAATTTTCTGAATGAGCTCACTATCTTTAGGCACACAAATTCTACTTTTGAACATTAAACATCCGTCGATACCAACCTGAAAATCTGATTCAACACCTGACTCACACTGATTTTTCCTGGCTTGAAACTTCTCATCATTTTTCTGAGATTCTCGGATTTCATGAAGAAAAGTCAGTCTAACTCTCAATTCTTCTAAGATCGAACCATCCTTAAATACAGTCAACTGTGTATTCAAAGTTCTCAAGGCAAACAATGATTTTCTACTCAAGGCATCAGCGACTACGTTTGCCTTTCGTGGATGGTAATCGATGATTAACTCATAATCCTTTAATATTTCTAACAATCGACGTTGCCTCAAATTCAACTCCTTTTGAGTCATCAAGTATTTTAAACTCTTGTGGCCGGTAAATACCCTACATTTCTCCCCATACAAATGGTGTCACCAAATCTTCAAGGTGAACACAACAACTGCTAGCTCTAAATCATGGGTCAGATAATTCTTCTCATGCGATTTTAACTGTCTCGAGGCATAGGCTACAACCTTGCCTTCTAGCATGAGTACACACCCTAAACCATTTAAAGAGGCGTCACTATAAACTATAAATTCTTTACCCGACTCTGGTTGCACTAAAATTGGGGCTTCGGTCAACAAAGCCTTTAATTTCTCAAAACTCTGCTGACACTCATCAGTCCATTCAAATTGGACGTCTTTCTGCAATAGTCTCGTCACCAGAGTAGCTATCATAGAAAATCCATTTACAAAGCGTCTGTAATACCCCACTAGCCTCAGAAAACTATGAACCTCTGTTACATTCCTCAGCGATTTCCACTCCACAATAGCTGAGATCTTATTTGGGTCAACTCTGATCCCATCACCCGACACGATGTGTCCTAGAAATCCAACTTCATTAAGCCAAAACTCGCTCTTACTAAACTTAGCATAAAGCTGTTTATCTCTCAGAGTCTGTAACACAGTTCTCAAATGTTCTGCATGCTCACTCTCATCACATGAATAAATCAGTATGTCATCTATAAAAACAACGACTAACCTATCCAAATACGGTTAGAAGATGCGGTTCATCAAGTCCATAAACACTTCCGGGGCATTCGTTAATCCAAAAGGCATAACAAGAAACTCGTAATGCCCATATCTCGTCTGAAAAGTAGTCTTCAGCACGCCTTGTTCCTTGGCCCTTAACTAGTAGTAACTCGATCTCAAATCTATTTTAGAAAATACAGTGGCTCCTCTCAATTGGCCGAAGAGATCATCAATCCTCGGCAAAGGATACATGTTCTTCACTGTCACTTTGTTAAGCTATCTGTAGTCGATACATAACCTCATCGATCCATCCTTCTTTTTCACAAAAAATACTGGAGCACTCCATGGTGAATAACTCGGTCTAGCAAAACCTTTATCTGTTAACTCTTGCAACTGTACTTTTAACTCCTTTAACTCAGTGGGGGCCATCATATACGGTGCAATCGAGATTGGCATTGTACCAGGAGCCAACTCGATACCAAATTCAACCTCTCTCTCTCTGGGGGTAACCCTGGTAATTCCTCCGGAAAGACATCTATAAACTCACAAACCACTGGTATTGACTCAATCTTCGACTCTGACACTTGGCTATTCAGCACAAAAGCTAAATAAGCTTCATAACCTTTTCTCAAATATTTTTCGGCGGTCAAAGACGATATTACCACAGGCAGGTTATCTGACTTATCTGACCCAACTCAAAGAACATTACCATTCTCACATCTTAACTAAATTACTTTTCCTCCACAGTCTACTACAACGCCATGGGAAGTTAGCCAATCCATCCCAAGAATTACATCAAATTCGTTAAACGGCAACAACATCAAGTTGGCCGGAAAATAATGGCCTCTAATCGTCAAAGGACAATTTTTACATACTTGGTCCACTAATACATGTTTGCCTAACGGGTTAGACACTTTCATAACAAACTCAGTGGACTCTATAAGCATGTCTATACGAGGTATCAAATTTATGCATATGTAAGAGTGGGTAGATCCCAGGTCAATTAAAGCGACAATAGTTATATCATGAATAGAAAAGGTACCCGTGATCACGTCTGGAGACTCTGCCTCTTCTCGGGCTTGTATAGCATAGGTCATCACTAGTGCTTTGCCTTCAGACCTCATCGTAGTATCTCTCGGTGCACCTCTACTACTAGTCCCACTCCCGAGGTTCCTTTGAGGCCTACCCCTCAAGGGAGCACTGCTTGCTTTCGCATCTTGTTTTCTCTCTCTCGTCCATCTCAAGATACTCGCTGATAAAGTGGTCAAGTGACCCACACTTGAAATAGCCCCTCTCATTAACTCGGCATTCGCCCAAGTGACATCTTCCACATTGCAATCACTCCGGCCTATTTGGCTGAGCACTACCAACAGTAGCAACTGAAGTAGTTTGGGCTTTAGGCACCATGTTCCGCTGATTCTTATTTCTCTTTGAATACCCCACCGAAGTATTCGATCGGGTAGGAAGTTCTTTTGACCTCTTGGAGGAGGACTGATATGCTTTCCCCATCTGTCTTTTCTTTAAATTTCGCGACTCGCTGGCCGCTTTCCTCCTCTCTTTCACCAACTCTTCTGCTTTACACGCTCTCTCAACGAGTACTAAAAATTCTCTAAACTCCAGGATGCCCACAAATACTCGAATGTCTTCATTTAGGCCATCCTCAAACCTCTTACACATGGTAGCTTCAGTGGATACGCACTCTCGCGCATACTTGCTGAGTTTCACAAACTCCCGCTCATACTCTGTCACAGTCTTATTACCTTGCTTCAACTCTAGAAATTCCTTCCTTTTCTGGTCCATAAACCTCTGGCTAATGTACTTCTTTTGGAACTCTCCTTGGAAGAATTCCCAAGCCACTCTTTCTCTTGATATTACAGACACGAGAGTGTTCCACCACTGATAAGCCGAATCTCATAGAAGTGACACGACACACTTTATGCACTCTTCAAGCGTGTATGATAGTTCATCGAATACCCTCAGGGTATTCTCTAGCCAAAACTCTGCTCTCTCTGGGTCATCATCTACACTAGCCTGAAATTCCTCGGCCCCTTGCTTCTAGATCTTGTCTACCAAAGGCTTCTCTCGCCTGAACACTTCTGTACCTTGCGGAGCCATTGGGGCATATTGAGGA
Organism: Gossypium anomalum; assembly: GCA_025698475.1. Taxonomy (NCBI): domain Eukaryota; kingdom Viridiplantae; phylum Streptophyta; class Magnoliopsida; order Malvales; family Malvaceae; genus Gossypium; species Gossypium anomalum. Next base: position 53,269,150 of record CM046963.1, read on the forward strand.
ATCGGAGGAGATGAGGGTGGTGGAGTGTTCGGGTTCGCACGAACAAACTTCATATACAAAGTATCCATCATTCGGAGGTAGGCTTCCCTAGCCCCTCCGCCCTGGCCCATACTCACGGGCTCACTCTCTACTGGCGCGGTCCCTTCTGCGGGAGCCAGAGCATTACTTTCCACGTCATCCGCCGTGGTTCTATCAGGGTCCATTACTATAAAGACACAACTTATAATCGTCAGGAATCGTCACACTATCAATATGCATATACGTGGCATGTATAGCTAGACTCGTACTCTGACTAGCTTAGTCCTAGAATAGACTAAACCATGCTCTGATACCACTAAATGTAACACCCCTTGCGTGTATTCGACGTTGAAATAGCGTTTGAGATATTACCTATCTTAAACTCAACCACTATATAAAACTGGGCCATGAAATCTCAAACAATTTAAAAACTTTTCCTGTAATCTGTCCCAAACATGGGCTTACGAGACCCAAAATATACATCGGGGGTGGTTTGGAGCCCAATTGAGAACTAATTTAATACGCCTGTGTGGGTATAGAGCACACGACCATGAACTTGGGACACGCCCATGTCCTGTACCCGTGTCTGAAAACCTGGGCATTCTGCCAAAACAACACGGCCCAAGCACACACCCGTGTCCTATAACTGTGTTCTTCACACGGCCGAGACACATGGCTGTGTCTCTTACCTGTGTACTACTAGCATGCATACTGACTTTATGACACGGCATGGACACACGCCTGTATGGCCTGCCCGTGTGCTAAAATGACTTCAAAATTTTAAGTGTAGGGGACGCACGGCCATAACACACACCCATGGGCGTGAGTGGAGTGTGTCACACGCTGCGCCTAGACACACGCTTGTGTGTCTTCTTCCTGTGTGGACAAACTAGGCTATTTCCCAAGCCTATTTGTCACCCTTTTTGCACAACCTACACAAGACCATTTCAATATACAAATCTCATCACAATGGACACTAATTCATCCATAGAAAGAACATCATACGCATTCATCAAAATGAATAATAGCCATTATTCTAAGCTTGATACAAAATAAAGGGCTTTTGACTTAAGCCAGAATACATAAACAATTCTCATGATGTAACATCCTAGTCTAGCCCTATACATGCCACCTTCAAAAATATAAATCAAACTATACCGAATATTGTGGCCAATAGTGTGATCGATATCTCTGACTTTAATGGATCTTTAAGCTAGCTTGGCGACATTGAAAGGAGAGGGAAAAGAAAGAGGGTAAGCATAAAGCTTAGTAAGTTGCACATAAATAAATATACAACAACAATCTCACCAGTAGTCATCATACTTATAGCTCAAAGGTAATCACAATTTAACTTACTCGTTACCCTCTACTCGAGTCACATTTTCTAAATTAAGCTCGTTACTCATGCTTACCATATAGGTACCTGTAACACTCACAACATGATTATTCTTTCTTTATCAAAATTGATCTATAACTCTCACCATTGAAACGTTTGGAATACTACTGGATATTCTATGAACCTTCAACATGGGATATATTGCCGATGCCATGTCCCAGACATGGTCTTACACTAGCTCTCATATATACGTGCTGATGCATGTCTCAGACATGTCTTACACTAGCACAACTCTTAGCCGATGTGTGTCCCAGACACGTCTTACACTGGCTATCTTTGTCGAGGCCGATTCATTTCCCAGACATGTCTTACACTGGCACTCATCTTTGTGCCGATGCCATGTCCCAGACATGGTCTTACACTGGCTATCATAGTATGGCTGATGCATGTCCCAGACATGTCTTACACTAGCCCTTGTCTAGAAGCCGATGCCATGTTCCAGACATGGTCTTACACTGGCTCTCAGAATGTGGCCGAAGCATGTCCCAGACATGTCTTACACGGGTGCACAAATCACCCAATGCCTTGGCACGAATATCCAGTTCGTATCTTAATGTTTCAATGGGATACTTCTATTATCTCAAATATTACTATGCATTCTCAACTTATAACTTAACAACTCATACAATATCAATTCAATGGCTATATGGATACAAATATTAACGGTGTAGTTGTATTATTTACATACAACTTACCTCGGTTTACAAAAAGTACTTGACTACTCGGTTTAGTCAGTTTGCTTGGCCTTCCACCGATTTAGGTTCGAATTTGGTAAATCTTGATCTATAATGACAATGTGCACTCATTTAGTCATTAATTAGGATTAAGCAATCATAAATTCACATCTTTGATAAAATAACCATTTTGCCCCTAAACTTTGACAAAATGACCATTTTACCCCTATGCCCGAAAATCGATTTTCATCGAATTTCTTTGTATCATAAGCCTAACTGGACTATTTTTACTCTTATAGAAATGTTAAATTATCACTATTTCACATACTTATTAACTATTTTACAACTTATGCAAAATAGTCCCTTTAGGTGTTTTCATGCTAACACCTTTCACAAAAGTTGTTTATAACCCAACTATGGACTCATATTCTTCCATAAAAACTCAATAAACATCTCAAAATCATCCATGGAAAAATCTTAAACTCTTCACCATTTTGCAAGATATCACCCTCATTTGAAAACTCAAGCTTCAAGGGTCTCAAAAATGCAAAAATCATCAACAAAGGGTGTGGGAATCACTTACTTGTGAGGGCTTTAAGTTGCTGAAAGTTTTCAGCCTTCAAAACGCCATTTTTGCCGATATTTTCGGTGGAGAAAAGAGATGGAGAACAAAGAAATGATAGCTAGGCTTTTAGGCATTATTTTATCACCAAATCATGACATCATCCACCTAATACTTTGACTATTTGTTTAAAACTCATCACATGGCCGGCCAACACTAATAAAAAGGGTGTAATTGCCCTTTAAAGCCCTCAATTTAATTTCTCTAGCTATTTAACACATTTGGGTACTAAGATGTAACTTTTGCCTTTTATGCGATTTAGTCCTTTTTCAAAATCGGGCTAGAAAACATTAAAATTAGCTCACCAAATTTTTCATGCACTAATAAAATCATACTATAACCTCATAAAAATAATAAAATAATTTTTTCCTAACTTCAAATTTGTGGTCCCGAGACCACTGTTCCGACTAGGCCCTAAATCGAGCTGTTATAACTACTGGGCATTCTGTTTTACCTAATTAGGGTGTAGGGGACACACGACCAGATCACACGTCCAAGGAGCAGACCGTGTGTTACACATGGTCTAGACACACGCCCGTGTGCCTTCTCGTGTAACACCCCTTACCCGAGACCATCGCCGGAGTCGAGCACGAGGCGTTTCCTGGCTTAACTTACTAATTCGGGGCATAAAATTTGCTTTTAAAATTAATTTATTTACATTCATTCAATATTTCCCTAAAAATGTCCCTCGAGACACTAAAACATGCAATTGAAACGGTTCGAAACCAAACCGGGAACATCAAAAATTTTCCAAATACTTAGACAAATCAAAACAATTTATTTCAATATTCTTTATAAAACTGCCCACATGCGTCATAGTCACTAAATAAATCATAACTCAAGTCACAAAACTCAAAATTTAAATTCGTGAATTTTCACCGAAACTACACTCATATATCTTCTTACTAATCTTTTTCTGGAATTTTTGGTCTAGCCAATTAGTACAGTTTATTAGCTAAAGTTTTCCCTGTTGCACTATTTGACTACTCTGACCTCTCCTCACTACGAATCAATTTTCTCCCTGTACAGAATTACAATAACCATTCTGTTTGTTTCTCTTGAAATTAGATTCAGTAAAGAATCTATAAATATAAACTATAACTCCTAATTCTTTTTGTACAATTTTTAGTGAATTTATAAAGTCAGAATAGGGGATTCAGAAATCGCTCTGACCCTGTCTCACTAAAATTCAAATATCTCTTAATATACAATTCTTTTGCTCACTCTGTTTCTTTTATATGAAAATAGACTCAATAAGCTTTACTTGTATATCCTATTCATCACCTAATTCCATTTCTACTATTCTTGGTGATTTTTCAAGATCACATCACTGCTGCTGTTCAATACTGTTTTAATGCTAATTTCACTTTTTCATGATTTCTTTGTATTAACTACCATTTAGGCACACATAACACTGGAACATGTTCTTCATTAGCCATTTCAATAGCTAATCATTATAAAATATTTACATACCATTCTTTAGCCATATCATAAGGACATACACACAAAATGGCCAAGTCCCTATACATGCCATAAACTAGAACATTTGTAAACGAAGATACCCATTTGGTAACTTAATAGTCGATAGTGTGGAGTGATCTCCGACAACCTCCAACTCGAGCTTGCTTTTAAGTACTCTGAAACATGCGAAAGAGAAAGAAGTAAGCTTATAAAGCTTAGTAACTTCACATGTAAAATAATAAGCATTAGCAATCAATTTAGCTTACTACTATGCTGTCATAATTTGCTTAAATAATGTTTAGTTCTTACTTTCCCATCTTACTCATCAGTAACCTTACCAAACACTCAGAATACAAAAGGCACCTTACTTAATAGCTTGCTTACATACCTACAACATCTCACTTAACACATGAGTACTCTTTCATAGTATAGGCATATTCCCAATCATGTCATAAAGTCTCACAAGCATAACTGAAAACTCATCACTTACTTAATACTTGATAATCTCAATTACTTACAATCTCAATATTAAATAAGCCTTAAATGCATACCTGTACTCTTTCTTCATGTTCTTACCTTGTCTTTTCTTTGACTTACTCTTTGGATTACTCGGGAACCTTTTCTTTTTTTGAACTTACCATTGCCATGTCTTGACATGGTCTTACGTGGTATCCTTGCCTTATGAACTCACCAATGACATGCCTATGCATGGTCTTACATGGGACCTTTGCCTTATAGTAACTCATCAATGCCATGTCTTGACATGGTCTTACATAATTTCCTTGCCTTATAGAACTTATCAATGCCATGCCTTGGCATGGTCTTACATGATATCCTTATCTTATAGAACTTATCAATGTCATGCCTTGGCATGGTATTACATGATATCCTTATCTTATAGAACTTATCAATGCCATGCCTTGGCATGGTCTTACATGATATCCTTATCTTACCAAATGTCATGTTCCAAACATGGTCTTACATGGTATCCTTATCTTAGTGCCAATGCCACGTCTTGATGTGGTCTTACATGGAGTCCTTAATCAATGCCGATGCCATGTCTTGACATGGTCTTACACGGGATCCTTGCCTTACCAATGCTATGTTTTGACATGGTCTTACATGGTATCCTTAACCGTCAATTCCTCCTCAAATGCCATGTTATGAACATGGACTTTTCCATCAATTCTTCCTTAATTGCCATGGTACAACCATGGACTTTGAGATATCAATGCCTTGTCAAGTCATAGCTAAAACATACTTGCTCAAATTCTCAAGGTTAGTCACATAACTCAATAATAATAATACTAATAACAATAATTGCATAATAATAAAATGCTACTCAACTTACATACTTACATTCTCAATCTCATCATATCATCAACTTAACTTATTCTTATCAAACGATGCTAGTCAATACTTTCTTGTTATCATACAAAGCTATAATACAAAATATAGTCTTACATATAAATTATACAAGTTCTCTTTCAAATATCGAATTATTATCGAACATTAATCATTATATCTGAAACTCAATACTAAATTATTTATGGCCAAAATATCAATTTATCATTCAAATATGCATAATTAAATGCTTATTAAACATATGAACTTACCTCGATACCAAAACGACCATTTTACCAACTTTCTTGATTTTCGATTTTTCTCCTGTTCTAGGTACAAATCTCACTTTCCGGTATCTAAAACATCATATTTCACTTATTTAATTAATTTACTATTCAAAACATTCCCTAACTCAAACTTTGGCAAAATTATAATTTTGCCCCTAAACCTTTACAGAATTACAATTTTGCCCCTAGGCTCAGAAATTAAAATTTATCCATTTTTCTTATGTTTTACGACACGCTGTACATTTTTTCCTTCTATGGAAACATCAAATTCCCACTCTATCATGTACTTATGAACATTAGGTATTTATACTAATTACGTCGTTTTACTCGTTTTCACTTAAAATCGCTTAGCAAAAGTTGTTTAACATAATTTCAAGCTTCATATTCTACCATAAAACATCAAATAAACACATTTAAACTATGGGTATTTTTCCAAATATGAACCCCAGCATGAATTATTGCTAGAATAAGCTAAATCAAGTTACTGGGACTCCAAAAGCGTAAAGAACATTAAAAACGAGGCTAGAACGGACTTACTATTGAGCTTGGAAAGCTTGGAAACCCTAAACATGGCTTCCCCCGTGATATATTCAGCCTCCATGAAGAAGATGGACCAATTTTGGCTTTATTTTCCCTTTTTAATTCTTTTAATTACTAAATGACCAAAATGCCCTTAAAGGCTTTTCTTTCAAATTTGTCTTATTCTTGGCCATTTTTGTCCAAACTTAAATATAATGGTCTAATTACTAAATAAGGACCTCCACTTTAAGAACCCATTTCAATTAAAACCCCTTTATTATCTAAAACACACATTTGGCTAATTTTACAATTTAGTCCTAATTATCAAATTAGGCACTTATACATAAAATTTCTTCACGAAATTTTCACACAATTATTCAATCAATGAATAAACCTTAAACTTAATTGGAATAGTTTTTTTTACCTCAAATTCGTGGTTTCGCAACCTTTATTCCTTTTAGGCCCTATTTCGAGATGTTACATTTCTCCCCCTTTAGGGATTTTCGTCCCCAAAAATCTTACTTACAAATGGATTCGAAATTGATTTCTAGCAACACTTTCAAATTCTCATTCAGATTGGCATACCCAACATTTTACTTCTTAAACTAAGGCTCTGAACTAGAATACCTACTGATAAGTAACTGACCTTATTTTATCATTAACCTCATACTCTCTGATGAAATGCAACTAACTCTTCTTTTCTTACCAAAATGGAAATTCTCTGCCACTAAGGTACTTTCAAAAAAAATACTTGTTTCTCTTTTGGGTGTCAATATTCTTACCTTTCGATTCTGTATACAATTTTTGATAATCTGTCTCTAATTTCTGTAATTAATTTTCACTTTCGTCTAATCCTTTCTGCTCAATTTAATTCTGCGAATTTCTCTTCCTCAATTCAACTATCAGTACAAAGGTGACATGTAGTAACATTTAGCAATCTCTTGGTCAAAACTTATTGTAGCTTTCTTCTGAAGTCACGGTGCAACCTTGGATTTCCAACCATAACAACTAAAATTTACACTCTGAATGAATTGACAACCTCAAAATGAATAACTCAGATAATCCTTTAGTAGAAAAACTTATTCGTACTGAGAAGAATACACAAAATTCTTCGAGTAATCAACCATAGCTCATTTAACCTTTCGGTGATAATGTTAATTCTATTGCACAATTCTTCGAAATACCCTCACATTTTCACACAAACATCAATACTAACTGTAATAGCTTCCGAGATACTTGAAAATCAACTTTAACTCTCTAAAAGTTCAGGTATCGGATTCAAAGTCTAGTACATAACATTTCACACTCTTACTACTATAACTGGCTCAAGTTATCATCCATCTCTGTACTTCTCAAATAATCAAATAATTATCACTATGCTAAGCATCATAACTGTTGCAAAATCTCTTGATTTCTCATTAACTCATTTCTAGAAACCATAAACTCTTTATTCAAACCAAGTTAAATCATAATGGATACTTCAATTGTCAATATCTTCAGCTGTTTATACTTTATTAGCATGAATTCAAGCCAAACTAAACTTCATACAATGAGAACTTTAACAATCAGACAACTTGGATTTAAAAAAATATACCTCTGATGCAACCATTCTGATATGCGTATACAACTCTGTACCATAACCTCTAGAACATGTACTATTTACTCGGATCATTTATCTATTTATACATGAAAAATTAGCATTTACCTCTGAGCCATGAATAATTCAAACATACATATAACTCAATCAACCGCTCAACTGAATCAGTCTCAACTAAAAGACAATAACTTTTCAAAAATTGTTCTTCTCTATGCTGTCATGATATCTCAAACATACATTCTATCATGATTTCTTCAAGGAGCTAATCACAAATCATTATTACTGCATAACTCGGCATTCGGTCTTTAACTCACTAATATATATATCAAGATTATGCGAAAAATGAAAATCAATACACATGTCTGAACTGAACTACACTGAGGCCACAATACTCATACTACTCAAAAATCATAATGCCATAATAAGACTGACTTCTCAATTACTTTAGTAAATAATGTCCCGGGTGAAAATAAAACATCCTGATCATCTGAGAGATTTAAACACAAATTTCAATAACAACTAGTGCAAAAGCAGAATCTTTATACCTCTGATAACTACACCTCTGTACTTTCATTATCAGGCCCGAACTTGTAATCATCATAAACATACTCATAATAAGAAGAAACCATTTTCATCAATAGAGCATTTTCTGCTAATGTCTCATGGCTGATACTTTAAACAGTAATTTATTAATAAAATCGAGATAATAAAATCTCAAAACATGGAGCTACACAGAATTCCTGGTAACCACATCTCATGTAGAACAGTTAAGGTTTCAATAGCATCTCAGAAAATTTCCAAAAGGAAAGGATAATACTCATAAGAACTCGGAACAACTATGACAGAAGCCATAAATTTTCCTTTACTTTCATTAAGCAATAGTTAACAATACAGATCACTAACATCATACAGATCTTACTGTCAATCTTCCATCTGCACGCTGAAGTAGAAAACTGAAATAGATAAAGCAATATCAATCACAGCTCAAACAAACAATAATGTTTTCATCTGTCTGTAAATTTAACTAACATTATCATACTACAGGAATTGCATCTATGATCTTGCATATATTTATATATATCTCTGAAAGTAAATGTACACATATAATAGTCGAAAAAGATTTTTCTATAATTTCTCAACTATAAACTCTACATTCAACTATTAATACGGCTCAATTATTATTCCTCTATCTAATTCTGTCATTACTGAATTCACATTATCCCATTCACAGTTGGAATTTATTCGGAAGAAAATCTAGCAATCATATACCTTACACATCATACTTGAATGAGCGCATTGCATTGAGCGACCTTTCTTTTTCTTTGTGACATTTGATTATCAGGATGATTTTATTATTAACTGGCATCCTTTCTGTAACTGTGTTCATTTGCTAAATCATTCTCGACTCTGATTACATCATCAATAAATCTACCACTGAACTCTTTAGTTTTCCACTTTAGCTTATTCAATCTGAATTTCATGAAATCTCATTTTGAATTACCTTGCTGATAAGGGGGGTGAGGTTGTAACACCTCTGACTTACCTCTTACATACTCATGCATATAACTTAACACTCATCATATTAAAATATTATCACAATTATACAATTTGCTTCAAGCAACTTAACATGCACGTTCATAATACAATGACTTCATGATCATCTTATGCAAATTAGTGCACTTATACATGCATTCATAAATCTCAAGTAAAATTACTCATAGTATTCACTTAACTTCTCTAGTTATACATATAGCATCATACAAATGCCAACTTAACATGAACACTTATCTCAATATAAACTTTCCTTTCATCTTATCTCATCTTTCATATTTCCCGAACAATTCTTATTCACAATTTATTCATTATCACATAAACATCATGAACCATTATTCTTACATTTTATGAGCCTCAACTCATCATAAACATACTGTCTGTACTATCAAACTTAGCTCGGTTGGAGTGCGCATCTGTCTGACAAAACATTTTATATCTGGGTCGGGAGTCGTCACACTATCATAGTTCAATATGGAATGTATAGCTAGACTCTTACCCATACTGAATATTCTGAGAATCGACTAAACCTTTGCTCTGATACAAATAAATGTAACACCCCTTACTCGAGACCGTCGCCGGAGTCGAGCACGAGGCGTTACCTGACTTAACTTACTAATTCGGGGCATAAAATTTGCTTTTAAAATTAATTTATTCACATTCATTCAATATGTCTCTAAAAAGGTCCCTCGAGACCCTAAAACATGCAATTGAAACGGTTCGAAACCAAACCGGGAACATTAACAATTGTCCGAATACTTAGACAAATCAAAACAATTTATTTCATTATTCTTTATAAAACTGCCCACGTGCGTCATAGTCACTAAATAAATCATAACTCGAGTCAAAAAACTCAAAATTTAAATTCGTGAATTTTCACTAAATTAATTTTTTTCCAGAATTTTTGGTCCAGCCAATTAGTACAGTTTATTAGTTAAAGTTTCCCCTATTGCATTGTTCAACTACTCTGACCTCTCCACACTATGAATCAATTTTCTCCCTATACAGAATTCAAATAACCATTCCGTTTATTTCTCTTGAAAGTAGATTCACTAAGGAATCTAGAAATATAAACTATAACTCATAATTATTTTTGTACAATTTTTAGTGAATTTATAAAGTCAGAATAGGGGATTCAGAAATTGCTCTGACCCTGTCTCACTAAAAAATATACATTTCTTTTGCTTACTCTGTTTCTTTTATGTGAAAATAGACTCAATAAGATTTCTCATTCATCACCTAATTCCATTTCTACTATTCTTGGTGATTTTTCATGATCACGTCACTACTGCTGTTCAATACTATTTTAATGCTAATTTCACTTTTTCATGATTTCTTTGTATTAACTACCATTTAGGCATACATAACACTGAAACATGTTCTTCATTAGCCATTTCAACAGCTAATCATTATCAAATATTTACATACCATTCTTTAGCCATATCATAAGGACATACATACAAAATGGCTAAGTCCCTATACATGCCATAAACTAGAACATTTGTAAACGAAGATACCCATTTGGTAACTTGATAGTCGATAGTGTGAAATGATCTCCGACCTCCAACCTGAGCTTGCTTTTAAGTACTCTGAAACATGGGAAAGAGAAAGAAGTAAGCTTATAAAGCTTAGTAACTTCACATGTAAAATAATAACCATTAACAATCAATTTAGCTTACTACTATGCTGTCATAATTTGCTTAAATAATGTTTAGTTCTTACTCTCCCATCTTACTCATCAGTAACCTTACCAAACGCTCAAAATTCAAAAGGCACCTTACTTAATAGCTTGCTTACATACCTGCAACATCTCACTTAACACATGAGTACTCTTTCATAATATAGGAATATTGCCAATCATGTCATAAAATCTCACAAACATAACTGAAAACTCATCACTTACTTAATACTTGATAATCTCAATTACTTACAATCTCAGTATTAAATAAGCCTTAAATGCATACTTGTACTCTTTCTTCATGTTCTTACCTTGTCTTTTCTTTGACTTACTCTTTGGATTACTCGGGAACCTTTTCTTTTTTTGAACTTACCATTGCCATGTCTTGACATGGTCTTACGTGGTATCCTTGCCTTATGAACTTACCAATGACATGCCTTGGCATGGTCTTACATGGCACCTTTGCCTTATAGTAACTCATCAATGCCATGTCTTGACATGGTTTAACATAATTTCCTTGCCTTATAGAACTTATCAATGCCATGCCTTGGCATGGTCTTACATGATATCCTTATCTTATAGAACTTATCAATGCCATGCCTTGGTATGGTCTTACATGATATCCTTATCTTACCAAATGCCAAATTCCAAACATGGTCTTACATTCTATCCTTATCTTAGTGCCAATGCCACATCTTGATGTGGTCTTACATGGAGTCCTTAATCAATGCCAATGCCATGTCTTGACATGGTCTTACACGGGATCCTTGCCTTACCAATGCTATGTCTTGACATGGTCTTACATGGTATCCTTAACCGTCAATTCCTCCTCAAATGCCATGTTATGAACATGGACTTTTCCGTTAATTCTTCCTTAATTGCCATGGTACAACCATGGACTTTGAGATATCAATGCCTTGTCAAGTCATAGCTAAAACATACTTGCTCAAATTCTCAAGGTTAGTCGCATAACTCAATAATAACAATACTAATAACAATAATTGCATAATAATAAAATGCTACTCAACTTACATACTTACATTCTCAATCTCATCATATCATCAACTTAACTTATTCTCATCAAACTATGCTAGTCAATACTTTCTTGTTATCATACAAAGCCATAATAGAAAATATGGTCTTACATATAAATTATACAAGTTCTCTTTCCAATATCGAATTATTATCGAACATTAATCATTATATCTGAAACTCAATACTAAAGTATTAATGGAAAAAATATCAATTTATCATTCAAATATGCATAATTAAATGCTTATTAAACATATGAACTTACCTCGATACCAAAACGACCATTTTACCAACTTTCCCGATTTTCGATTTTTCTCTCGTTCTAAGTCCAAATCTCACTTTCTGGGATCTAAAACATCATATTTATCTTATTTAATTAATGTACTATTCAAAACATTTCCTAACTCAAACTTTGGCAAAATTACAATTTTGCCCCTAAACCTTTACAAAATTACAATTTTGCCCCTAGGCTCAGAAATTAAAATTTATCCATTTTTATCATGTTTTACAACACGCTGAACATTTTTCCCTTCTATGGCAACATCAAAGTTCCACTCTATCATGTACTTATGAACATTAGGTATTTTTACCGATTATGTCGTTTTACTCGTTTTCACTTAAAATTGCTTAGCAAAAGTTGTTTAACATAATTCCAAGCTTCATATTCTACCATAAAACATCAAAATAAACACATTTAACCAATGGGTATTTTTCCAAATATGAACCCTAGCATGAATTACTGCTAGCATAAGCTAAATCAAGTTATCGGGACTCCAAAAACGTAAAGAACATTAAAAACGAGGCTAGAACGGACTTACTATTGAGCTTGGAAAGCTTGGAAACCCTAAACATGGCTTCCCCCATGCTATATTCGGCCTCCATGAAGAAGATGGACCAATTTTAGCTTTATTTTCCCTTTTTAATTCTTTTAATTACTAAATGACCAAAATGCCCTTAAAGGCTTTTCTTTCAAATTTGTCCTATTCTTGCCCATTTTTGTTCAAACTTAAATATAATGGTCTAATTGCTAAACAAGGACCTCCACTTTAAGAAACCATTTCAATTAAAACCCCTTTATTATCTAGAACACACATTTTGCTAATTTTACTATTTAGTCCTAATTATCAAATTAGGCACTTATACATAAAATTTCTTCACGAAATTTTCACACAATTATTCAATCAATGAATAAACCTGAAAACTTAATCAAAATAATTTTTTTGACCTCGAATTCGTGGTTTCACAACCACTATTCTGTTTAGGCCCTATTTCGGGATGTTACAACCCTTGTGGACAACTTTGAGGCTATTTTTCAAGCCTTTTGTCACCCTCGATAACACATGCACACTTACACATCTCAATGACATCCTACATATCATAAATGAGCACTTACACATTCACAAACATGGCTCACGCATATCAACTTCTTATCAATTTATACCTGCTTAAGACTTCATATTTTATTTAGACCAAGCTTACCAAATCAAATGCAATATGAAACATCAATTTACTTCCATTTCGTACATTCATGCCTTAGTTGTTATTATGCCATTTACTCACATCTCCCATCATCAAACATCCATGATCATATCTACAATTCATCCATGCCAAATGAATTTAACCACAACATAAGTGACCATAATTAATATGGGTCATATCTCATGGCCATATACAAAATGAATCATTAAATCATTATAAGCCAACACATTTTGCTACACAAATATGACATATAATAAAAAGACCAAGTCCCTATACATGCCATACTTAAAATACTTGAATTTTACTATACCCAAAAGATTAGTTTGATAGTGTGAATCGAGCTCCGACGTCCTTCAATCCCCGAGCTAGCTTGGCAATACTATAAGAAAATGGAAAAGAAAGGGGAGTAAGCATAAAGCTTAGTAAGTTTGTATGTAAATAATTAACAACATTAACCATGCATTATTATACACATAACACAATAATATTTATCACATTGTCATCAAGTATCATAGGTACTTTTTAAGTCATGCCATTTACATAATGTACAATAAAACTCATGACCATAATTCATTCATTCACTTCTTTCGAGGTCTCAAATATCAATGTTTATGAGCTTTGTGTACGTACCTGTATCCTTTCAACATGATCATACCTTGTCATCTCTTTGACATAATTGTTGGATTACCCGTTGAACCACTTGAAATACTAAAGGATACTCGGGAACTCTCATACACATGGTAGGATGCCAATGCCATATCCCAAATATGGTCTTACATGGGATCACATATCGATGCCAATGCCATGTCCTAGACATGGTCTTACATGGGATCGTAGATCGATGCCAATGCCATGTCCCAAACATGGTCTTACATGGGATCACATATCGATGTCGATAGTCCAGCTACAGTCTTACACAAAATTACATATTGATGCCAAAGCCATGTCCCAGACGTGGTCTTACATGGGATCACACATAACCCTAATGTTAACTATTCCTAAGGTTTAATTGGGGTTTCGAGATATCAAACTTCGTCGAATCGTCATCAAGTCATCATTAATTAAATCCACAAAGACAATTACACAATTCATGCAATATTAAAATATTAAAAACATAATAATGCAATGTTGCATTATTTACACACGAACTTACCTCGGTACAAAAATATGGCTAACTATTCGATTTAGTCCACAACCTTGTTCTTTCCTTGGTTTAGGTCCAGAATCCATTTTTCTTGATCTGTAATAGCAAATTTCACTTATTTAATTATCACATTGTTTAAATCAGTCCATAAATCACACTTTGGCAAAATTACAATTTTGCGCTCAAACTTTTACATATTTATAAATTAGCCCCTAGGCTCGTAAAATGAAATGTGTTCATTTTTTTTGTTACCTAAGCCTAGCCAAACTTATAACATGCTCATAGCATCCCACATTTCTCATTAAATCATACATCTTACCAGTCATTTTACAAACTTTACAAATAAGTCCTTTTTAGCCATTTTCACTAGAAATCACTTGGTAAAAGATATTAAACACATATCAAACTTCCATAGTCTACCATGAAACATCAAAATACATGCATTCATACATGGGTCAAATTTCAAACATGAACCCTACTTCAAAATATGGCTAGAAATAGGTAAACAGGGTTACAAGGGTTTCAAAAATGTAAGGAGCATTAAAAACGGGGCTAAGATGCACTTACAATTGAGCTTGAAAGTTGAAGAAACCCTAGCTATAGAACCCTTAGAATTTTTGGCACATATGAAGAATATGGACATCAATTATGACTTATTTTTCCCTTTTTATTTTTTTATTAACCAAATGACAAAAATGCCCTTAAGGCCTTTCTTTCAAATTTTTCCTATTCATGCCCATTTTTGTCCATAATTATAGAAATTAGGAAAATTGCTATTTAAGGACCTCTAATTAATAATCCATGGCAATTTCATGCTTAAAGCTTCTAGAACTCACATTTTGCAACTTTTTCAATTTAGTCCTAAATGTCAAATTGTCCACTTTATCAATAGAATTTCTTCATAAAATTTTCACACAAGCATGCAATCATATTATAGACCTCTTAAGAATCATAAAATAATTATTTCTACTTCAAATTTATGGTCTCAAAACCACTGTTTCGACTAGGACCTAATTCAGGATGTTACAATAGCTGAGTTAAAAACTAGACTAACGTTTTTGCAACAGATCTTTGAAGTTCGGAAAAATGATAGTAAGTTACAAGCAAGATGAGTACAAAGTGAATTGACTCCAGATTCAGAATTTTAGATCGAGACTGATGATTGTTTGTTATTCAGAGGCAAAGTATGTGTATTGAAAGGTTCAGAACTAGTACAGAAGATTTTGAATGAAGCTCACGATGGTAACATGTCTATACATCCTGGTAGTAATAAAACGTATAATGATTTGAAAAAGATGTACTGGTGGCTAGGAATGAAACAAGATATTTCTGAATTTGTATCTAATTGTTTGATATGTTAGTAAGTAAAAGCTGAACATCAGTTGCCTTCTGGACTATTACAGTCGGTTACGATACCAAAATGGAAATGGGAAAGAATTACTATGGACTTTGTGGGATTACCCCTGTCTCCAAAGAAGAAGGATGCTATTTGGGTAATCGTTGATCGGTTGACAAAGTCTACACACTTTATTCCTGTACATATGGATTATTCCTTGGATAGATTGGCTGAATTATATGTTTCTGAGATTGTTAGGTTGCATGGAGTGCTTGTCTCCATTCTTTTAGATAGAAATCCTCGGTTTACATCTCGATTCTGGAACAAATTACAAGAAGGTTTGGGTACTTAGTTACACTTTAGTACTGCATTTCATCCTCAGACAGATGGTCAATCTGAACGGTTAATACAAATCTTAGAAGATATGCTTCGGTATTGTGTACTTGAGTTTGAAGGTAACTAGGAAAGGTATTTGACTTTGGTTGAATTTGCTTATAATAACAGTTATCAGTCTAGTATTAAAATGGCACTGTATAAAGCCTTGTATGGACACAAATATAGAACTCCATAGTATTGGACAAAACTCAATGAGAAAAAGTTACACGGAGTTGACTTGATCCGAAAGACCGAGGAAAAAGTGAAGGTTCAAGACAGCTTGAAAGCAGCCTCTGATCATCAAAAGTCCTACGCTGATTTGAAACAAAAAGAAATAGAATTTCAAGTCGGTGACAAAGTATTCTTGAAAGTGTCACCTTGGAAGAAAGTTATCTGGTTTGGATTTAAAGGAAAACTGAATCCACAGTTCATTGGACCATATGAAATTACAGAAAAAATTAGACCGGTTGGATATTGGTTAGCTTTACCACTAGAGCTTGATAGGATTCATAATGTTTTTATGTGTCCATGCTACGGCGGTACCGGTCTGATCCTTCACATGTTATCTCTCTAACAGAAGTACATATTTAGCCTGATATGACATATGGTGAAAAACCAATCAAAATCTTAGCTCGCGAAACAAAAGAGTTAAGAAATAAAAAGGTAGCTTTAGTAAAAGTTCTTTGGCAACAACACGGTATAGAAGAAGCTACCTGGGAGCCAGAGGACACTATGAGGAAGCAATACCCGAATCTTTTTACTGGTAAGATTTTCGAGGATGAAAATCCTAAAAGGGGGAGAGTTGTAACAACCTATTTTTTCAGTGAAATCGGAACAGTGGTTTCAGGACCACAAATTTGACCCAGTAATAAGGTTCATTTTTATTTTATTATATGGTCTGTAATGTGGTAGATATGTCATGTGAAAATTTTGATATGAAAATTTTATTGATTTAGTGCTAATATCATATTATTTTTGTCATCTTCAACCTAAAATTCTATGGAAACCCTAGGGGGAGAGAGAGAGAGAGAGAGAGAGGAAACTTTCAAGGCTTAATTAGGTAAGTTTTCTTGTCCCGTTTTTAGTAATTTTAATATTCTTGAAACTAGGACAACTTAATCTCTCTATTTGAGGGATTAATTTGAAAAGCTATGAAAAATCAGTCATGGATGTATATGCTAGAAATTAGAAATTTATGGTAGAGAATGAAAGATTATTGATAGATAAATAACTTTTACAAAGTGATTTTTGATGAAAACATGATTTAGGGACTAAAATGAAAAGTTGTAAAATTTGATGAAAAATTCTAAAATTTTATGAATACATGTGCTGTAAAATTTGTAATGGGGCTTTAGTTAGGCTTGGAATAGGGAGTAATTTGCACAAGTTTCATTTTCTGAGCCTAGGGACAAAATCAAAAGTTATGGAAAAGTTAGGAGCAAAATGGTAATTTTGCCTAGGACGTAAACTGAGTCCATTTAATTATGAAATGTATGAAATTGATGGTTAAATTCATTTATATAGATCCGAGAAATACAAATTCGAGGTTAGATCGAGGAAAAGAAAAGGTTTAGTAGATCGAGGAAAAGAATAGGTTTCGAATTAGTAGACTTTTTACGCGAACAAGTGTCGAGCTAAGTTTGTGTAACTTAATTAGGCATGTAATATATTTGAATTGAATGTTGTATATTGATGTACATTACTTGAATGCTATAAAGAGAAATTTTATATATGCTTGATATGGTGAAAAATGGGTTAAGTCCCGATTGAACATTGATTTCCGATGAATACATGCGCTTTCCCCGAAACGAATAAGGTCCTGCAATTGTTGCGGACAGGATTGATAATACTCTACAACGTCATATTTTTATGTGCTAATTGCATGTTTATTTTGAGTATGATCCTACTGATTTGGGTTATTTATGGTTCTTTGTCTTGTAGGGACTAAATTGAAGATAAAAGGAAATTTGAGGGCAAAAAGTGTGAAATTAAAAATGAATTGGGCCAGCATGCAAAGTAGGAGAGAAGTGGTGCCGAAAATGCAAAGTATGGAAGACTTTTGGGGCAAAAATACAAAAGAAGATATTTTATAGCACAAGACTCTATTTTAATATTCAATTATATTAGGATAATTATTAAGGATTATTATTTAGATTTAATTTTAGGATTTATTTTCATTTATCTTTATTTATCTTTAATTATCTTTAATTATTTGTATTTATCTTTTAGAATTTAATTAGGAATAGAGTAGGTTTTCTAGTACTATAAATAGGGGATGGAGTGGCACATATTTGACATCTCTTTATTCTGTAAACACTCCCTCTCCCAAAAACTCTGTCTTTTGTTCTCTCCATATTTTCTTCAATAAAAATCTCATTTCTATTATATTTATTTCTTTCCTAAAAATTATGAGCCACTAAACCAATCTAGCCGAAGGTTGTCAAATTTCCCCAAAAAGGTTCATGAGGCTTAGAACCCTCGCTTAGCCTTCTCAACAGGGTATTCGTCGCTTCTCGCAGACACTGGCCGACGCTCCATCCATGTCCCTTAATAGGTGATCTTTTCAACTTATGCAAGGAACGGCCGCTTTGTACGTTTTGGGAAGGTTGCACAGTCGATTCGTTGGCTTTCTGCTTCAGAGGTTGGTGAATCTAAGAGACAAAACAACGTGGTATTCATCGCTGGGAAGTGATGATCTAGCAGAAGATAGTCCCACAAAAGCGATTATTGGCTAGAGTCAGGTTCCGCCAAATTTTAAGTCTAAATTCTTGGAGCTGGTGGTTGTAGGCTTCCTTTTCCACTATAACTGGCTTATTCTACTCGAAAAGAGTTACTTAAAAGCCAAGGATTGAACCCAAGGCAGATCGAGACAATCGGAGGCTGGAATCTCGCCACATAAGAAACTCTCTCTTTTCCCAACTTTGTTTATTTTTATATTCTTTATTTTAATTTCGTAATTTATTTAATTTTGTAATTTTAATCCGAATTTTATTTTATTTTGAAATTCTTAATTCTATTTTTTTAGTTCAGGAACGCAAGTTTTCTTGGTCAAGAAATTGTCTAGGATTTCAAGAAATGTGCATTCATACAATCCGATCCATAAGGATTCGACCTTACTTCCCATTTACTATTATTTTTACTATTTTATAGGGAATAGGATATTTTTGGTGCTCTCAACGACGCATCAAATTTTGGTTCCGTTGCCGGGGATCGGTAACGTACTAATCTTATTTTTTTGTTTCTTATGACCAGATCTACTCCAGGTACTGTTGCGTTCGATTCAGAAATTGAGAAGACTGCGAGAGCTAATCACAAGGAAACAAAGCTAAGGAAAAAGCAGTCAGCGGTGGTTGGGACTCAAAGTAATCCACTGCCAGAAATCAGAATCGACGACGAAGAAGAGCCTAGGGTTAACGAAAACCCTACTCAAACATTTAAAGGTGAAAAACTAGAAGTCGATTCCCTAGAAGAAGTGCTTAACGCTAGGGTTAACGAAAACCCTAATTTAGCACCTCAACCTATGGCTCAAACAATTTGGCAACTGGCCGAAGCTCTGGCCGAACAACTGCCACTATACATCGCGTATCTTATTATGGATACTGATTTTGAACTAAAGTTAGGTTTAATCCAACTTCTATCAACTTTTCATAGGTTGTAAAATGAAAATCCCCACAAATATCTGAAAGAGTTTCATATGGTTTGTCTTAGTATGAAACCTTAGGGGGTAACTGAGGACCAAATCAAATTGCGTGCTTTCCCTTTTTCCTTAGTAGATTCTGTTAGGGAATGGTTATTTTATTTACCTCCTGGATCTGTAACGACGTGGGCTAATCTTTCTTGTTTATTTCTCAACAGGTTTTTCTCCAGCATCGCGTGCAGCTGAGTTAAGAAGAGAAATCATGGGAATAAGGCAAAAAGACGCAGAGTCTTTGTACGACTATTGGGAGCGATTTAAAAAGTTGTGTGCAAGTTGCCCACAACATGGTATAACGGAACAATCTCTTCTCCAGTACTTTTATGAAGGCCTAAAACCCATGGAGATGAATATGGTAGACGCCGCTAGTGGAGGAGCATTAGTCAACATGACTCCTCAACAAGCAAGAGACTTGAACTCCACGATGGCTGCAAATTCTCAGCAATTTCGAGCCAATCCTGAACCCTCTAAAAGGGTTCACCAGCTAGGTAATTCTACCGTTGAGGATAGACTTGATAGACTTACTAATATTGTGAATTCTCTTGTTGCACAAAAAGCAAGACCAGCCCGAGTATGCGGAATATGTGCTACACCTGAACATACAATTATGGGAAATTTCCCTGGGCCACCATAAAGGCAATATGACCCCTACGCTAATACCTACAATCCAGGATGGAGAGACCATCCTAATTTAAGTTATAGGGCCAATCCACGATATAACCAACCATACCAAAATCAGGTTCCACAACATCCACGAGATTCAGGTAATTCTCTAGAAACTTTGGTTAATAAATTAGCAGCTAATGTTCTTGATTTTCAACAGCAAAATCTTAATTTCCAAAGAGAGACGCAGGATTTCCAATAGAAAATTGAGGCATCCATAAGGGAGTTGACCATATCAATTGAGAAATTGAACTCTCAAGGGAAGCTGCCATTACAAACAGAACCTAAACCAAGACAACACGCAAATGTAGTAACGTTGCGAAGTGGAAAGGTACTGGAACCATTTCCTGGCAAGAATCTTGGCCAAGAAATCGCCCAGGAAAAGCCCGAAAATGACAAACAGGTCCGAGTAAAACCTCCATTACCGAAAATTCAACCTCTATTTCCAGGACAATTAAATCAGTGTCGAAAGGGCAAAGAAGACAAGGAGATCCTCAAAACATTCAGAAATGTCGAGATCAATTTACCACTGTTGGATGCCATCAGACAAATTTCGCGGTATGCTAAGTTCCTTAAAGAACTCTGCACCAACAAACGAATATTAACAGGTAATGAAAATGTAAGTGTTGGTGAGAATGTATCTGCAGTGTTACAGCGGAAAATGCCAGTGAAATGTAAAGATAGGGGCATGTTTTAAATACCATGCAAAATAGGCCATTTAGGAATTAAGAAGGCTATGTGTGATTTAGAGGCCTCCATAAATGTCATGCTTTTTTTCTATTTATGAATTACTTAACGCGGGTTTTTTGACAAAAATAGGTGTTATCATTCAGTTAGCAGACAGGTCCATTGTGCATCCCGAAGGAGTCCTCAAGGACGTATTAGTCAAAGTCAATGGACTTATCTTCCCTGCAGACTTTTATTTGATAAAAATGGAAAAGGATAATGCTCATGGGTCTTCAGACATCTTGTTGGGGTGACCTTTCCTTAGTACTAAAAATACCAAGATTGACGTACGAAGTGGAACCCTCATGATGGAGCTTGATGGGGAGATCATGAAGTTTAACGTTTATGGCACTATTAGTCACCCAAGTGAAGTCTTGGAAGTAAACCGTGTCGACATAATTGACTCATCAATAGAAAAAACTTTTAATTCATCTTATGGAGATAAATCTAAAATAATGTTTGATGATTTTGAATCTGTTAATAAATTATTGGCTCCTATGAATACTAAATTTCTACCTTCTGTTGTGCAGGCACCAGATCTAAAATTAAAACCACTTTCCGAGCATCTCAAATGCACATTTTTGGAGAATGATGAGACCATTGCCGACTTAAAAGGGATCAACCCCTTAAAGGAAAATATGAAACCAAAGAAAGAAGTGCAAGGACGATTAAACCCAAATATGGTGGACGTGATAAAAAATGAAATTTTCCAAGCCCATACGAACGAAAGAATTCAGCTGGAACAACCCCAATACTAATTGGGGCATCAAGCTAGCGACGTTCAACAAGCACTTGTTGGGAGGCAACCCAACTTTTATTTTCTTTATTTTTATTTATTTTTTATTATTTATTATTTATTATTTATTTATTTATTACTTTATTTTATTTTATTATTTATTATTAGGATATTAATAAATTTCTCTTCTTCTGTCTAGGTAAAGCGGTAAGGAAAAAAACTGAGGAATTAGCCGACAAATGCCTTCCCCTACTTCCTCTCCTCCACGTGATACCAAACCTTCTCCTCCTTACAGCTATGCATGAACGACAGTAACTACATGGGGAGTTTTTCTAAACTTTTCTTCTTCCACCTATTTGTTTATTTTCTTCCATATTGAGGACAATGTGTTTTAAGTAGAGGGGAGGTATTCCTCGTTTTACTGTCATTTTATCTGTTGTTACATGGTTGTTGCTGCTGAATTATGCCCACATTTATTTTTTTTAGCATTTTCTACCTTTTTTCATGCCCAAGAATTTGACCATGACTTGGCCACTATTTAACCTCTATGCATAATTCTTATCTATTGAGTTAATTATAATTTTGTTTGATAGATTTCATCTCCACTGTTTTATTTCTTTTAGTTAAAATAATTATGATTAATAGAGTTAACCCTATTTTGATTTTAGTAAATTTGATTAAGTCTAAATACAAGAGGACACTTAATACAATTGCATGCTTAAAATATGTTCATGACTATTAAGGTGGTTACTGAAACTTTTTTTTAACACTTGATTGTTTTTCCTAAGTCTTCCAAAATTAAAATTTCGTTTGATAATAATAATGTTTCTGTGGTTATGAGTGCAGCTTAAGACGTGACTAGCTGAGTAACCGGCGTAGGGTGCTTGGGTTGTCATCCTATTTCGCGTCAAAAGGTTGTGTGACGTGTTAGGTAAAACTCTGCTAACCGGAATTAATTTCTAAAAATGTGTTGGGCTGAGTAACCGGGGTGAGGTGCTTGGCTATCATCTCTATTCGCGTCAAAAGGTTCGATATGTTCTTAGGAATAATAAAAATTAGGAATATGTTGGGCTGAGTAACCGGGGTGGGGTGGTTGGCTGTCATCTCTCTTCGCGTCAAAAGGTTCAATATATTCCTAAGTAAAAATAAATAAATAGAATTGAAATTAAAGTAAAAACAAAAAAAAAAAGATGTATTAATAAAATTTGGGGACTAAAGGTAGAAACAAATAGGGTGTCTTGACAGGTTTGGTAAATTACCTAATTTTCATGAAATAATCCAAGTCGATCTTAATTTTTGTATGTGTTAGTTGGAACACTTTTTCAATTTTACTTAAATCAAGCTAAGGGTTCTCTTTATTTTTCGTATGCATTTTGACTAATTTTTATAAAACTTTGGAGTAGTATTTCTTTCATGGCAGGATCTAATTTTCATAGTGGACAAGAACCATACTTGAGGACAAGCATGGGCTAAGTAGAATGGAATTTGATAATACTCTAGAATGCCATATTTTTATGTGCTAATTGCATGTTTATTTTGAGTATGATCCTACTAATTTGGGCTATTTATGGTTCTTTGTCTTGTAGGGACTTAATTGAAGACAAAAGGAAATTTGAGGGCAAAAAGCATGAAATTAAAAATGAATTGGGCCAGCATGCGACGTAGGAGAGAAGTGGTGCCGAAAATGCAAAGTATGGAAGACTTTTGGGGCAAAAATACAAAAGAAGAGATTTTATAGCACAAGACTCTATTTTAATATTCAATTATATTAGGACAATTATTAAGGATTATTATTTGGATTTAATTTTAGGATTTCTTTTCATTTATATTTATTTATCTTTAATTATCTTTATTTATTTGTATTTATCTTTTTAGAATTTAATTAGGAATAGGCTAGGTTTTGTAGTACTATAAACAGGGGATGGAGTGGCACATATTTGACATCTCTTTATTTTGTAAACACTCCCTCTCCCAAAAACTCTGTCTTTTGTTCTCTCCATATTTTCTTCAATAAAAATCTCATTTCTATTATATTTATTTCTTTCCTAAAAATCATAAGCCACTAAACCAATCTAGCCGAAGGTTGTCAAAATTCCCCAAAAAGGTTCATGAGGCTTAGAACCCTCGCTTAGCCTTCTCAACAGGGTATTCGTCGCTTCTCCGCATTACGGGGCTGGCGCTTCCGTCCATGTCCCTTAATAGGTGATCTTTTCAACTTGTGAAAGGAACGGCCGCTTTGTACATTTTGGGAAGGTTGCACAAGCGGTTCGTTGGCTTTCTGCGTCAGAGGTTGGTGAATCCAAGAGACAAAACGGCATGGTATTCGCCGTTGGGAAGTGATGATCTAACAGAAGATAGTCCCACAAAAGCGATTATTGGCTAGAGTCAGGTTCCGCCAAATTTTAAGTCTAAATCCTTAGAGCTGGTGGTCGTAGGCGTCCTCTTCCACTATAACTGGCTTATTCTGCTCGAGAAGGGTTACTTAAAAGCCAAGGATTGAACCCAAGGCGGATCGAGACAATCGGAGGCTAGAATCTCACCACATAAGAAACTCTCTCTTTTCCCAACTTTATTTATTTTTATATTCTCTATTTTCATTTCGTAATTTATTTAATTTCACAATTTCAATCCAACTTTAAATTCTGTTTTTATTTTATTTTGAAATTCTTAATTCTGTTTTTTTTTATTTTTCAAGAACGCAAGTTTTCTTGGTCAAGAAATTGTCTAGGATTTCAAGAAATGAGCATTCGTACAATTCGGTCCCTGAGGATTCGACCCTACTTCCCCTTTTCTATTATTTTTATTATTTTACAAGGAATAGGATATTTTTGGTGCTCTCAACGACGCATCCCAGGATTTAGCTCAGACGAGTAATCACATTAACCTTGTTATATAAAGGATTTAACCTGGATCGATAATCTCGATATAGTACCTCTCGAGCATACGTTATGATTAGGGTTTAGCCTAGACTGGTAACCCTAATTGAACTCTTTAAGCATACGTCATATAAACGATTTAGCCTTGACTGGTAATCCTCTTATACGATATATGGTTCGAGAGAGTGTTCCTTAGTTAAGTACCCCAAGGGGTAACCTCGATAAGAATTGACGGATTAACAAATTGTACACCTCGAGTGTACTACTTGAGCTTTCATCGGAATTTTAATGATTCAACAGATATAGAACTCTTAACATGGCATGAGAACATTGAGATAGAATTATAATGACTTGAAGGAATATTGTTTGATGAGCTTATCTATGTTACTTGATTGATATGAATATTTTGGTTACTAACATGTTTGATTGAACATATGTGATTAGGCAATTTAGCCAAATGGATGGAAACATAACATTGTATCCTTAGTTTTTAATAAACAAGATTGGTAAGTTTAGCTTTTGTTATACGAACTTAATAAAAATGTAATGCTTACTCCATTTATTGTTCCTGTTTTATAGTTCTCGGAAGCTCGTGAAGGTTGGAAGATCATTGGAGCATCGTCGCACTATCAACTAGCTATTTTGGGCATATATAGTGAAATCATTTTGGTATACTGGCATGTATAGGACAACTTGGCAAATGCTATTTTGTAATCTAGCCATTGGAATGGCTAGTAATGGTTCATTTTGGTATAACTAAGTAGATTATTATGATATATATATACACATGTGTGATGTTAAGAACATGTGATTAATGTTGTGAATGCCTAGGTTAACTAAGGTAAGGTGGTGATCATTTATGCTTGTAATGATATGTCATGTTAAATGATGAAATTGTCCATTTTAAATGCTTGGAATGGTTGGTATTGGTTGTGTGTTTCAAGTGCAGGTCTTGGGTGATATTTTGGGTGAGAAATTAAGCTAAAAATGGATTTATTTAGTCCTCACGGGCAGACACACGGGTGTGTGTCTAGACTGTGTGTGACACACGGTCTGGTAACATGGGCATGTGGCCATGTGTCCCCTGCACCTTAATTTTGAGAAACAGAATGCTCATAGTTGGGCACATGGGCAGAGACACAGGCGTGTGTCTCAACCGTGCGTGCCACACGGCCTAGCACACAGGCATGTGTCTTGGCCGTGTGAAACCTGTACCTATTTTTTAATTGAATTAATTAACCACACGGCCTAGCACATAGGCGTGTGGCATGGCCGTATGTGCAAGTTAGACAGTTACACGGGGACGAACACTGTAACAGCTCGATTTAGACCCTAATCAGAATAGTGGTTTCGAGACCACAAATTAGAGTCTGGAAAATATTTTAATGTTATTTTCTGTGCTTATGATATGTGAATTAATATGTTTGAAATTTTGGTGTGATAATTTTATCGTTTAAGTGGTTATTTTGAGAAAAGGATTAAATCGCGTAAGTTGCAAAAGTTGTCTTCTATAAGTTAAAGTGCCTATTCGTTTTGATTAATTAAAGGTGAAGTCCTTAAGATGATATAAATCTAATTACATTTTAGTGGATGATATGGTTTGGCAATATAGTAAATATAGTTTTTTTAAAGGGTATGTATATTAAAATAAAACAAAACATAAAAAAATGGCCACTGTCATCTTGTGTTGCCGAAAGTTAAAAGAAAAAGAAGCCATTGAAGCTTCAAAGTATTCGGCCATTGCATGAGTGAATAGGTAAGTCTATTTTGCTCGGTTTTTTATTATTTCTATGTTTTTGAGATCGTTCTTTGTGTTCTAGCTAGCTCGTGCTTAAATTTCAGAATTTGTTTATGATTTTGAAAGATGCCATTGATGAATTCATGTGTTATACGATGTTTAATGATGAATTTTGAAAGCTTAGTGCTTGATATACATGTTTTGTAAAGTGACTTTTAGTAAAAATGCATATTAGGGATAAAATTGAGGAAAGTGTAAATTGGGGGGTTGAAATGTGAAATAAATGAAAGTTATGGGTTGCTAGGGACCATAGAAAGATTTGGCTAAGGCATTGTTTTGATGAATTTTGTGTATTTTGTAATTTTATGAAATATGGACTAGTGTTAAAATATGAAAATGTGAGGGCTAATTTGTAAAATGCCTTAAATATGTGTATATGGATTGAATTGAATGAATTGTTGAATAAAAGAGTTAATTTTGAATGCATATAGATCAAGAAAAGAGGAATTCAGACTTAGACCGAGGGAACTCAAATGTTATAAAGTAGACAATACCAAGTACGAGGTAAGTTCGTGCGGGATAAATGATGTTATAGTTATGTTTTAATGCTTTGATAAGCATAAATTGTATAGATATTTGATTACAGTTTGAGCATGATGGCAATTGATTAAGTTCAGCACTAAGTGTGCGATTCGTATTAGCTTCAGCTATAAATGACACTAAGTGTGCGAATTGGAATAACTTCAGCTACATGTGGCACTAAGTGTGCGATACGGATATAGTTTCGGTTTAATATGATGGCACCAAGTGTGCGATATCTTATAGTTTCGGCTAGATTATTTTCACTAAGTGCGTGATGTATTTATATGTGGAAAGGTGATCTAATGAACTGGTTTGTTATGGTATTCATTGATGACATTTTGATTTATTCACATGATGAAACTGAACATGCCGAGCATTTGAGAATAATATTACAGATTTTGTGAGATAAACAGTTATATGCGAAGTTTAGCAAACGTGAATTCTGGTTGCGAGAGGTTGGTTTTCTGGGCCATATAGTGTCAGCATCTGGTATTCAATTTGATCCGAGCAAAATTTTAGCTATTTTAGATTGGAAACCTCCGAGAAATGTCTCTGAAGTCCATTGTTTTCTGGGACTTGCCGGTTATTATAGATGATTCGTAAAAGGCTTTTCGATGATTGCAACTTCGTTAACGAAACTGCTTCAAAAAGATGTGAAGTTAGAATGGTCTAAAAACTGTCAGAACAGCTTTGATCGGTTGAAAACTTTGTTGACTGAAGCTCCAGTGTTAGTAGAACCCGAATCGGGTAAAAAATTTGTGATCTACAGTGATGCTTCGTTAATCAGTCTGGGATGTGTTTTAATGCAAGAAGGCAAAGTCATTGGTTATGTTTCGAGACAGTTGAATCCGCATGAAAAGAACTATCCGACACACGATCTTGAGTTAGCTGCGATTGTGTTTGCTTTAAATATTTGACGCCGCTATCTGTTCGGTGAGAAATGTCATGGATATTCTGATCATAAGAGCTTGAAATATTTGATGACTCAGAAACATCTGAATCTATGACAAAGAAGGTGGTTAGAACTGTTAAAAGACAATGAACTTGTGATAGATTATCATCCAGATAAGATAAATGTTGTTGCTGATGCTTGAGTCGAAAATCACTATTTACTCTGCGTGGGATGAATGCTCATTTGGTTATGTCTGATGATGTTTCATTTTTAGCCGAATTAAAAGCGAGACCTTTATTCTTGCAACAGATTATCGAAGCTCAGAAGATTGATAATGAGATTTTAGCAAAGCGAGCTTAGTATGAATTAGATTTTGATTCAAAATTCAGATTTGATAAAGATGATTGTCTGAGATTCCGGGATAGAATTTGTGTTCCAAGAAATCCAAAGTTAATTCAAATGATTTTGAATGAAGCTCACAACAGTCGATTATCTGTGCATCCGGGTAGTACGAAAATGTATAATGATTTGAAATAGTATTACTGGTGGTTTGGAATGAAAATAGATATTTCTGACTTTGTTTCGGAATGTTTGATCTGTCAGCAAGTTAAAGCTGAACATCAGGTGCCATCCGGTTTGTTACAACCGATTATGGTTCCAGAATGGAAATGGGATAGAGTAACAATGGACTTTGTTTTGGGGTTGCCCCTGTCTCCGAGAAAGAAAGATGCAATCTGGGTTGTAGTTGGTCGTTTGACAAAATCTGCTCATTTTATTCCGGTACGATCTGATTACTCACTTGATAAGTTAGCTGAGTTATATATTTCTGATCTTGTGAGATTGCATGGTCTGCTATTGTCTATTATGTCAGACAGAGATCTGAGATTCACATCGCGATTTTGGAAGAAGTTGCAAGATGCTCTGGGCACAAAATTGCATTTCAATACTACTTTTCACCCGCAAACAGACGGTCAATCCGAACGGATTATTCAGATACTTAAGGATATGTTGAGATGTTACATTCTTGAGTTTGAAGGTACGTGGGAACGATACTTACCTCTGATTGAATTTGCGTACAATAATAGCTTTCAATCGAGTATCAAAATGGCTCCTTATAAAGCTTTATACGGTCGTAAATGTCGTACATCATTGTACTGGACAAAACTTAGAGAGAATAAGATCCATAGGGTTGATTTGGTTAGAGAAACAGAAGAAAAAGTGAAAGTAATACGAAATAGTTTGAAAGCAGCTACGGATCGTTAGAAATCGTATGCAGATTTAAAAAGAAAAGATATTGAGTTTCAGATCGATGACAAAGTATTTTTGAAAGTCTCACCATGGAAGAAAGTACTTCGATTTGGCAGAAAGGGCAAGTTGAGTCCGAGGTTCATCGGGTCGTATGAGATTACCGAGCATATAAGGTCGATTGCTTATAGATTGTTGTTACCACCAGAGCTAGAAAAGATTCATAATGTATTTCATGTATCGATGTTACGAAGGTACAGATCAGATCTTTCGTATGTCATTTCTCTGACCGAGGTTAAAATTCAACCAGATATGTCTTATGATGAAGAACCGATACAGATTTTAGCTCGTGAGATCAAAGAGTTGAGAAATAAAAGAATAGCGTTAGTGAAAGTATTATGGCATAAACATGGAGTTGAAGAGCCAACGAGGGATCCAAAGGATACAATAAAAGAACGTTATCCGAACTTATTCACCAGTAAGATTTTCGGGGACGAAAATCCCTATGGGGGGAAAGTTGTAATAGCCCGGCTTAGACCCTAGTCAGAATAGTGGTTTTGAGACCATAAATTCGAGTCTAAAAAATATTTTAATATTATTTTTCGTGCTTATGATATGTGGATTAATATGTGTGAAATTTTGGTGTGATAATTTTATAATTTAAGTGGTTATTTTGAGAAAAGGATTAAATCGCGTAAGTTGCAAAAGTTGTCTTCTATAAGTTAAAGTGCCTATTTGTTTTGATTAATTAAAGGTGAGGTCCTTAAGATGATATAAATCCAATTGCATGTTAGTGGATGATATGGTTTCGCAATATAGAAAATATAGTTTTTTTTAAAGCGTGGTTAGGTAAATAGCATATTAATGTATATTAAAATAAAACAAAACATAAAAAAATGGCCATTGTCATCTTGTATTGCCGAAATTTAAAAGAAAAAGAAGCCATTGAAGTTTCAAAGTATTCGGCCATTGCATGAGTGAATAGGTAAGTCTATTTTGCTCGATTTTTTATGATTTCTATGTTTTTGAGATCGTTGCTTTGTGTTCTAGCTAGCCCGTGCTTAAATTTTAGAATTTGTTTATGATTTTGAAAGATTTCATTGATGAATTCATGTGTAATATGATGTTTAATGATGAATTTTGAAAGCTTAGTGCTTGATATACATGTTTTGTAAAGTGACTTTTAGTAAAAATGCATATTAGGGATAAAATTGAGAAAAGTGTAAATTGAGGGGTTGAAATATGAAATAAATGAAAGTTATGGGTTGCTAGGGACCATAGAAAGATTCGGCTAAGGCATTGTTTTGATGAATTTTGTGTATTTTGTGATTTTATGAAATATGGACTAAAGTGTTAAAATGTGAAAATGTGAGGGCTAATTTGTAAAATGCCCTAAATATGTGTATATGGATTGAATTGAATGAATTGTTAAATAAAAAGGTTAATTTTGAATGCATATAGATCAAGAAAAGAGGAATTCGGACTTAGACCGAGGGAAGTTGAAGGTTATAGAGTAGACAATACTGAGTACGAGGTAAGTTCGTACGGGATATATGATGTTATAGTTATGTTTTAATGCTTAGATAATGTATAAATTGTATAGATATTTGATTACGGTTTGAGCATGATGGCAATTCACTTAGTTCGGCACTAAGTGTGCGATTCGTATTAGCTTCGGCTATAAATGGCACTAAGTGTGCCAATTGGAATAGCTTCGGCTACGTGTGGCACTAAGTGTGCGATATTTTATAGTTTTGGCTAGATTATTTGCACTAAGTGTGCGATGTATTTATATGTGGAAAGGTGATTTAACGAACTAGTGCACCGAGCATTGAAGTGGTAATGTGATAGTTAAGTACGAGTTTGTACATGTATGTAATGAATATTTATGTTTAACAATAT
Organism: Gossypium anomalum; assembly: GCA_025698475.1. Classification (NCBI taxonomy): domain Eukaryota; kingdom Viridiplantae; phylum Streptophyta; class Magnoliopsida; order Malvales; family Malvaceae; genus Gossypium; species Gossypium anomalum. Next base: position 53,300,717 of record CM046963.1, read on the forward strand.
GGTGTACGAGATAGATGAACCTATGTGGTTGATAATATTGTGTATGAGTTATATGCAAGACTATGTGAACTAAGGAAATGGTATGAAATGAGAAATGGTAATGAATGAGGTTGAGTAGTGTTATGAAGTGAACTATGTGTTAGCTAATATGTCTTATAGCTTATAAATGTTGAGTTAAATGTATTATACTACGAACTTAATAAGATCTAAGCTTACTGTGTGAAATGTTGTCTATCTTACAGTGTTATAAAGCTAGCTCAGATCCAGGAATCATCGGTGACTTACTCACACTATCGAACATCCATTTTGGTACCATTTTGAAGTTGTATATATGGTATATGGCATGTATAGGCTAGTGTCACTTGGATATGTTTTGTAATGTATATATTATGCCATGTAATATGGTAGTTTGTGTTAAAACTTATGGTTGATATTGATATAAGTTATGTGATGCAAATGTGCCCTTATGATGTACTTTTTGTTGGCCAAAGGAAATGGTTAATTTGATAAAGTTTTAGCATGACATGTGTTTGTATGTTTGGAGTTTATGGAACATATGTTTTGGTAAGTTTCTGGTTTGGACTTGGTATGATTTGGTTGATGAGTTGAGAATGGAAATTGTTGATAATGTAATGGAATGAATAATGTACGTTTTGGGTATTGAAATTGGATGAAATTGGGTTGGAATTATGCTTGGTTTAATGCTTGTAGGTTTGACCCAATTAGGGTGGCAAATTGACTATTCAAATGGCCTATTTTAGTCCACACGAGCAGAGACACGGGCGTGTGTCTTAGCCGTGTGCGACACACGGTCATGTTACACAGTCGGTTGTCCCCTGGGGTACCCTACGAATTAAAGTTAGTATACCCTCCAGTTTTGACACGGCCTAGACATATGGGTGTGTCTATTGGTCGTGTGTGGCACACGGGCTGGCACACGGGCGTGTGGTCAGTCGTGTGGCCAAGTCAATAGCCTCCTTAATTTTCATACAGCCTGAAACACGGGCGTGTCTTGTGGCCGTGTGGACAAGTCAGTATGTATGCCTTGTTTCGCCGCGGCTTAGACACACGGGCGTGTCTAATGCCGTGTGAGGCAGACGGCCTGTTCACATGGGCATGTGATGTAACATCTCAAAATAAGGCCTAAATGGAATAGTGGTTGCGAAACCACAAATCTGAGATAGAAAAGTTTATTTCGATTAATTTTTATGATTTACCAAATGATTAGATGCATGTATTAGAGTATTGATAAGAAATTTTATAGATTGCATGTTTAATTTGCCTATTAGGGCTTATTTGCAGAAGTTGCTGTAACAACCCGATTTAGGGCCTAAACGGAATGATGGTTTTAGAACCACGAATTCGAAGTCAAAAAGATTTATTCCGATTAAGTTTTAAGGTTTACTTATTGATTAAAATATTGTGTAAAAATATCGTTAAGAAATTTTACTGATAAAGTGCTTAATTGGACTTTTAGGACTAAATTGCAAAAGTTGCAAAATATATGTTCTAATTCATAAGTACTTGATTGAAATGGGAGTTTAAAGAGGAGGTCCTTAAATGGTAATTAGACCATTATATTTCGTTTGGACAAAAATGGGCATGAATAGGACAAAATTTTAAAGAAAGGCCATAAGGGCATTTTAGTCATTTGGTAATTAAAAGAAATAAAAAGGGAAAATAAAGCCAAAATTGACTCATCTTTTTCATGGAGGCCGAAATTAGCATGGGGGAAGCCATGGCTAGGGTTTTCAAGCTTTCCAAGCTCAATAGTAAGTCTGTTCTAGCCCCGTTTTTCAAGTTCTTTACATTTTTGGAATCTCGCTAACTTGATTAAGCTTATTCTAGCAATAATTTAAGCTAGGGTTCGTATTTGGAAAAATACCCATAGGTGAAATGTGTTTATTTTGATATTTTATGGTAGAATATGAAGGCTGAAATTATGTTAAACAACTTTTGCTAAGCGGTTTTAAGCAAAAATGAGTAAAATGGCTTAATAGGTAAAAGTTGTTATTGTTCATAACTATGTGTTAGAGTGAGAATTTGATGTTGCCATAGAAGGGAAAAATGATCAGCATGTCATAAAACATAAGAATAATGGATGAAGTTTAATTCCCGAGCCTAGGGGCAAAAGTGTAAATATGCAAAAGTTTAAGGGCAAAATTTTAATTTTGCCAAAGTTTGAGTTAAGACTGTTTTGAATAGTGCATTAATTAAATAAGTAAAATATGATGTTTTAGATCCCGAAAAATGAGATTTGAACCTAGAATGGGAGAAAAATCGAAAATCGAGAAAGTTGGTAAAATGGCCGTTTTAGTATCAAGGTAAGTTCATATGTATAATAAGCATTAAGTTATGCATGTTTCAATGTAATATTGATATAATTACTATGATTGCCGAGGTGTTGAAAGTAAATATAATTATGATGAATTAAATGTTCAAAATTAATTCGACATGGAAATGAGAAAGTATGAAGTTTGTATGTAAATATTACATTATCTTTATTTACGTTTTTATATTTCAGCATATTTTATATATTGTAGCTGATTTTTAAATTATAATTGACTATTGGAAGAATGGAATAAAGTATTAGATAGTGAGATACTTCCCATTTGAACCTTCGGAATCGAAAGATACGGATGGTATGTAGCTAGGTCACATGTGTAATACGGGATGTATACCATGTGTACAAGAGAGCTATGGGATATATGTAGCTAGGTCGCATGCGTGGTTCCAGGTGAAGGACACCATGTAGATAAGAGAGCTACGAGATAAACTGGCTAGGTCACATGGGTGGTACTAAGTTTTCACCATGTGTACAAGAGAGCCAAAATTATGTGTACAATCGAGCTAGGTCACATTTGTGGTGCTAAGTGAAGACCACTATGTGTACAAGAGAGCTTCGATTTTAAAGGTGAGCTGTGTGCGATACCATCGCGTATCTGTTATTATTCCGAAGCGTTCAACTAGGAAATTGATTAAATGAAATTGTATATGACTTTGTGATGATAAGTGTAAGCATATACGTGTGTAACTTAGGATCAATATGCTCGATATGTGATTGGAAATTAGAAAGATTGTTATGGGTAAGTGATGAATACAATTGAAGTGTGAAAGATCAAAATTGACAATAAAACTGTTCGGGATAGTTGCAGTGATGGAAATCAAAAAATTTACCAAAAATAGTAGAATTTGAATCAGAGACTGAATGAGATATCAAATTAGAGCTTAATGAATCTATTTTCATATAACAAAAACAGAGCAAGTAAAGGAATTCTATATTATGAGATATTTAAGTTTTTGAGAGACTGGTTCAGAATGACTACGTGATCCCCTGTTCTGACTTGTAAAAATCATTAAAAATTGTAAAATAATAATTAGGGGATATAATTTATATTATTGAAATACTTAATGAGTCTAGTTTCAAATGAAATAAACGAGAACTTTGTTTGAATTCTGTACGAGGAGAAAATTGATTTGTAGTGAAGAATGGTCAGGGCAGTTGAGCAGTGAAACAAGGGTAACTTCAATGAATTAACTGTACTAATTTCCTAGACCAAAAATTCTGAAAATTTTATGGTAAGAATATACGTGAATCTAGTTTCAAGGAAAATTAACGATTTGTAATTTGGAGTTCTGTAGCTCCAAAAATAAATAATTTAGCTGCTGGTACTCTACTAGACAGCTTATTTTGAACCTGTTTATGATTGCAATAGTGAAAGTATGTGTGTTTGTGATCGTAATATTCCGGGAACATGTTGTGACTTTGTTTAAAGTATGATAATGTGTTGTTTATTAATATTTACATATTTACTTACTAAGCTATATTGCTTACTCCCTTCCTTTCCTTTTTCCTATAGTGTCACAAATGTTAGCTCGAGTTGAAGGTTGTTGGAGGTTTAATCACACTATCAAATTATTGATCGATATATAAAGGTTTTAAAGTATTTTTTTTTTTTTAGTCTTTGGCATGTATGGGGACTCGTTTAATTGTTATTAAGTTGCTAGGAGTTGCCCTAAAATACTGACCTAAGTTAATTGAAGGTCTCTATTGTATAAAGTCATTAAATGAAGATAGTCTTAATTATGTTATTAATTAAATGATGCAATTTATGAATGTTTATGCTTGCCAATGTAAATGGTTGAATTAAAGCATGATATGGGCCTTGTAAGCTCTTTTTAAGGACAAAGCTTGAATGTGTTTGAAAAATTTTTAAATTAAGTGAAATTATGAATCGGTTTTTATCGATGATTAGTGATTAAGTCCAGTAATGCCTCGCACTGCTGTTAAGCATCGAACAGTGCACGGGTGTTACATATGACCTTTTAAAAGTTGAAAATTTTTTTAAGTTCTGAAACTTTCATATGTTACCGATTTGGTCCCGAATGCATGATTTAGACTTTGTATGCTCAATTTAAGTTCATATTGAATATGAATGACTTATATTTATTGAAATGAGATGATATTTGATATAAGATTGTTCTGAACTGAGTTACAAGACCGGTAATGCCTCTTAACCTATTCTGGCGACGGTTACGGGTTAGGAGTGTTACAAACACGACTTCCAACACGGGCGTGTCCTAGGGTCACACCTGCGTGTGAGGCCTGCACCTTGGAAAAATTTTGAAAAGTCGCGAAAAATTCTTAGAGGTCTCGATTAAGTCCCGACTCGATTCTAATGCTCTTATTGGGCCTCGAGGGCCCAATCAAGAGACGTTATGAATGATCTTAATAAATGAATAGTAATTTACGAAAATTAATTGAAAAATGTTCTGAATGTTCTGGTAATTCTTCGAAACCTTGTTCTGGCGACGGATACGGGTTAGGGGTGTTACAGAATTACTGATTACAATTATATTCCATTACAGCTCTATTCCATTACAGTCCTATTTTATTCACCTCAACCAAACGTGGTATAAAGTTTGTTTGACATTACTTTTAAGGGTAAAAAAGTGTTTTTCAACCCAAAAACAATGTCAAACATTGATTTTTGAAGTTAGAAGCGTGTGGAATGCAAAAGTTGAGTTTAGCTGTTTTTTAACTTTTTGATTTTTTGATTTTTGTGCTTTGAAGTGCAAATTATTATAATATCATTATTTGTATTAATTATTTAAAATGTATGTAAAAATTTAGAGTAATTTAATTATAAATATTATTATAATAAATTATTTAAATATTATTTATTATTATATTTAAACTTTTAAAATATTTTATTTATAATTAAATATACAAATAATTTATTAATTATTAAAAAGTATTTAAAATATAATGTTTATGTATGATTATATTAATTTATAAATATTATTTATTTTTAAATTTTCAATATAATATATAAAATAGACCACCGCAATTTTTTATATTAATACCAAAATTAATAAATTACACTTTTTCACACACTCCAAACCGAGATTTTCAAAAAATCCATTGTTAACAATACCAAACTGACCTGAAAAAGGGTGCATAGGCAATTTTCATAGAAGCCACAAGGGCAATAAATGATATTTTAAGAAATCTCAGGGCCTTATTCTTAATTAAGTTAAACGGCTTTTTTGGTCAAAAGTTAAACGAGTTTTAACTTTTGACATAGATGTTCTGATTAGGGCTTTGGAAAAGAAGTAAAGCTTCGCGCAAGAACCCTCAAGAATAAACACTTATCAAAGTTGCTTTTACAAATCAACAATGGCGGACGACGATTATAATGACATGGACATGGGGTTCTCTCTCTTTCTCTGTTTTCATTTTTTCTTTATCGATTGCGACGATTGGAGTTTGTAGTTTCTGTTGAAGTTCGGATAAATAAAGGCAATCCCAGATTTGGGCCTTTTATTTTCTTTTTCTATCGTTAAGGAATCTTGGGAAACCAATGGTTTTTTTTTTCTTGATTTTCTTGTTGGGAAAGGGTATTTTTCTCTTTGGAACCCATACTTTTCTAAGCAACCGAACTGAGGGTGAAGTGTTTGCCTCATCTCTGGTTTGCTGTTGTCTTTATTGTTGAAATTACAGCATTTTGACTGTGTGTTTTGATTCCCAAAAACTTAAGCCTGTATTGCTGAAATTGTTGCTACAGATATGAGGATGAGCCACCAGAGCCTGAGATTGAAGTGAGAATCCAATTTCGTTTTCTTAAAAAAATACTTTACATTGTTTGCAAATCAGAAATTCAACGTGAGTGATAAGGTTATTTGCTGTCTAATGAATTGTTGCTTTTTTTTGGATGGACAGGAAGGAGCCGAGGAGGTGGAAAACAATAACAATGACGATGTTCCCGTTGATCTGGTTGAAACTGAAGAAAAAGAAGACGAAGATGCTAATGACAAAATTAATCGCAAAACATCAAAGTACATGACCAAATATGAGCGTGCTAGAATCTTGGGTACACGTGCCCTGCAAATCAGGTGAACTTAATAAGCTTTAGATTCTTTTATTGCGTCTCCAATGCTTTAATCTTTTCTTCTGAGCAGCATGAATGCACCAGTAATGGTTGAGCTGGAGGGTGAGACTGACCCGCTTGAGGTAAGCCTAAGTTTTTTACTACATTTCCTGTCTTGCACTGCTTCTTTATTATATTCATCTATATAGGAAGTTGATAAAACTGTGGGTTAGCTTGGCATTAAACCTGTCGAATACTTATTTGAGATTTCTGCTTTTGACAATACAAGTTCTGAGTATCGATATGCATAAAATGAACATTGGGTTCTCTATTTCATCTTGTTTATTTATTGCTGTAAATGAGTTTTTTACATTGTATAGGAAACTGGGCTTCCATATTCAAGTTTGGCTGATGATTTGTAGAGAATTGTGATAATAATAATTAATAATAAAGACATGGGGAAGTAAGATACTTTGCATTTGATTCAATTACTTTTCTACTTATGAATTTTTTATTATTTTATAGAAGTTATGTATGTGAATTAAATATAACAAATATTATTTATATATTGAAACTAAATTTTAAAAACAATTTATATTAATTGCTTAAATTTATTTAAATATGATATGTGATATATCATAATATTAACGAATTTGAAAATCATTTAAATTAACATATTTTTACTTTACAAAATTGTGTCCAAAATTGATATTAAAACCTTTCACATCACTTTTTGACAATAATACTGAACACTTGAAATTTTAAAACAGACTTTTCAAAAGCATATTTCTACAGTAATTTTCAAAAGCAGTGCTAAATAGCCTTAAGGTTGTGCTTGGTAGGGTGGAAAGAAAATTGGAAGGATGGAAAATTGAAGGGGTGGAAACTAGAAGGATGAAAAACATAATTTTTCTTTCCATAGGTGTGCTTGGTAGGAGAGATGGAAAAATGAAAAGAAAATTATTTTTCTTTCCATCCATTGCTTGGTAGAGTTGAAAATTGGAAGTAAAGAAATAAAACCTTTGGAAAATACATAATTTTGAATTAACATTACACATCCCTCTCAGTTTCCCTCCTCTCATCATTTCAATTTGGGATGATTGATTTTTATGCATTAGGAGCGAAAATGATCACCTTTCCTATTTTCTTTCCTCTTGCTTTCCCAACCAAGTACACTCAAAAATTACTTTCTTTCCAGTTTTTCACTCATTCCTCTCATCCCTCTACTTTTTCACCCAAGCAACCGCACCCATAAAAGTAACTATTGAGGGATTACTATTTCTTCAACTTCGCTTTGGAGCGTATTATGTAGCTCTGTTGAAGAAGTTTTCTATTTGTATTACCCAAATGTAAGTTATATTATTATGAGGGTGATTTTGTTTATATACATATGATTTTTTAAAATAAAATCAATAAAAACTCGCACATGGTAAGATTTGAATCTAAGACATAATGAATATTAAATCTTTAACTTTACCATTTCAACTAAAACTTCATTTGATTTTTATATAAACTTCTAATATATATTTATTATATAAACTTTTTGTTCACCCAAACTGTGAGTGTGCTATAATCTAATTTATATAATAATAGTTTATGAATCTATATATAAATACTTGCGCACACAACACTGCCAACAACATTCAAAGTGATCCCTTGTATCTTGTTTAGTGCTGTGATATTGACCAGTTGCAGCATGTAGCTTGTTCAACTCTTTGCTCAGGGAATGTGATAGACAAGCATCCAATATCATAATTCCTTAATCAAATAAACAACAAATTTGGCCCTGGTTTTATTCTCATTTTGCGTCTTGTTCAGTTTTAAAGCATTTGTTGATTCAATTTCAATCATGTGCTTTTCCTTGTTTTTCACATTTTAGCTGTTGCTTTGCTTGTCGAAAAAGTTCTAATCTATCTTCTTTACTCGGTTCACCCACTTTGTTTCTAATATCTCATGCTTGGCTTTGACAATTTTAAACTTATAAGCAAGTTGCTTGTAGTCACTTTCTTTCTCTTTCTGATCTACATTACATGTTTGGTGAGAATACTTCATGCCATTTTTCCAACAGCCTAATATTTCATTGCAGACTCTATTTATTTTGTTTGTTTAGATTGCCATGAAGGAGCTTCGGGAGCGGAAAATCCCCTTCACCATTCGTCGGTACTTGCCTGGTGGGAGGTGAGATTTTGTCGTGAAAAATAAAATGTGTCCTATGTAAAGATCAATGGAACATCAGGCCCTTGTGTGGTAGTTTTGCTTTGAACTTTGGGGGAAGAGCGGAAAGTAAAGGAGGGAAACAGGGGTGGGGTGACATTCGGTGATTGTGATCATTCATGCCTTTGTTTACTCGCTTTCTTTTTAGCGTATCTGATGGATTAACATTTGATAAAACATTTCAGTTATGAAGACTGGGGAGTTGATGAGTTGATTGTGGAAGACTCATGGAAGAGACAAGTGGGAGGCAATTGATGACCACGTTTTATTCGAGGAACATGGAAAATTACTGTTTACATGATGCTTTTTTCTTTTCTTTTAAAGTTATTTCATATATTTGGAGGGTCATTGGAGATCTTTGAACTCATATCTGAGCAAGTTTTGTATGTGGGCTTCAAAAAAAGAAAAACGAAGGAGAGAAAATAAAGATGTCTTGTCAACATTTTCTTCTTTTCTTGCTAAGTTCATATGCAAGCTAGCTATTTTTAAGCATCGCGATGAGGTAGACTAAGGTCGCAGAATTTAGAAATAATTTTAGCTTAGGACCCCCTCGTATTTGGTTTGGTATTGCTACCATGCATTACTTGCCACATAATATTTATCTTGGGGCTTTTTTCAGAATTAATTTAAATAAATTAATTATTTACAAGAGTAACTCATTTGTAAAATAAAAATACTCCTTTTGAACAGTGAATTTTGGTGTTACCGTTGACATTAGTGGCCTTATCCTTCATAATAGGTCAATCATTGGTTAATTTAAAAAAATATAATATTTTTGGGTGTACTGTTGTTATTTATAATATCATATTGAAGTGTGATTATATAAAATGTTAAAGATTAATGAAAAAGGGAGTTGTCATTAGTGTTGGTGATTATATAAAATGTTAGGTTTGTTTCATTTTAAAATTAAATTTAAATAGATTTCAAAAAGTATAAGAAACACTTTTTATTTATTTTTAAAAAAATAATAAACATAAAAAACTAAATAAAATTTTTATTTAAATTAATTAAAAATATAGCAAGAAGTAAAAAATTCTTATTTAAAACTTGAGAAAAAATTTTGAGAGATATGTTTAGGTAATTTAAATAAGAATTTTATATAGTTTTTTAAGTTTATTGTTTTCTTAAAAAAATGACAATGGTATATTTTTGTTATTTTTATATTTTTAAAGGCTATTTAAATTTAATTTCAAAAGGGAACAATATAACGGAACAATAAACATGTGCAAGTATACACAGTCGTGGCAAGTAATAGAGTTACATGAACCTAGAAATCTAGTATATACATGGTTTAAATACTCTTTTCTTGGTGCAAAAGCTTCGTATCCAGGTTGGTGTAAGGAGGCAAGGGAGGGATGTTGCCTACGATGATGAAAAGAAGACACAGGATAAAATGTTTTACTTCCAGTATGACACTCTGGTGCAAATTGTGACTAGTAAAAACCTGACCTTGTAGGGGAACGCGTGCGTGTTTGAAAATGAGGAGGAATGTTAGGGGGTACGGAGGTTATGACCAATAAACAAATCTGATAAGTGATGAAGATACATGCAAAATGGTTCTTTGGATCTAGGATCAGAAGCTAGCACAAGGAAGGGAGTATGTGAGGAAAAAGGTGTATGTGTGTAAAATAATAAGTGTAAATTGCATTAAACGTAAACAGTATATCTGACAGTTATATAAAGGTAGTCCGCGAAAATGGCGCACATGTAGAGCAATTGTGCCAATGTTCGTCATATGCGAGTTTCCTAACAAATAGTGTCTGTCAATAGTTTGAGTCTGATCGCGATAGTATACACTAGCGGATACTTCAGATCAGAGAGAGTTGTATTCGTCAAATATGGCGTGCTAGTCTATCAGTTTGAATCTAATCTTTTAATGTCTGATGATATTTTATTGTAAGATTTTATTTCCTAGGAACTCACTAAGTTCTCACTAACTTACCTAGTTTTTCCTTCTTTTCAGGTCGTAGGTTGAATGTGGTAGTAACAAGGAAACAACCAGATTAGCGCGCATTTGTGAGCTTTTTTTGTTTTTCGTGTGTGACATGTATTTGCTGGGGATATTATGACAATTGTTAGATGCCACCATTTGAGAGGCATCAAACTGTATTTTGAAAATAATATTTTATATTTGTAGTCGTGCCGACTTATTATTAAATATGACTAATTGTATTGTTGGATTATTTTGAGTTGAGTTTTTAAATTATCGCCTGAGCAATAACTCGATAGGAAAATTCTTTCACAAAAAACTATTTACTTGAGTCCTAAATCTTGTAAAGTATCACTGTATTATATTTAGTTCGCTTTCAACCACATACATTCTAACAATTTGACTCGTGACGCTCCATACCTGAATTTGATGATCAGGTTTGGTGTAAGATGTTATAATAAACATCGTTATTCAATGAAAATTTAATAAGAAAGATAAAAAGTTATTCACAATGAAATATATTTAAGTTAAATTCATATAATATCACATAATTTTAAATTTTACAACCATTTTAATTATTTTATATAAAATAATTTATTAAATATATAGTTTATATTTTTTAATAATTTATATAATATCATAGAATACTAAAATTCACATCCACTTCAATTATTTTATAAATTAATTTTATTAAATATATATCATTTATGTTTTTTATAAGTTAAAATTTGTTATAGCCCACCCATTAGCCCAAATATGAAAAAAAATTGAAGTAAAAGAACTACTTTGAAAGGGCCGAAAAAATCCGAAACCATACAATTCAGGGCTCTTGAGTCAGCCCCGATCTGCCAGCTCTATTGACAATACACGGAATGAATCATAAACACTGTCCGATGAAACATGAAATATATATTATTATGAGAGAATGAAATCTGTTCTCAAGTTCGTCCAATAGATTACACCTGCAAGACTTGAAAACTGGAAAGCTTGGAAAATAAAGGAATCAGAAAAGAAAAGATCACTAAATACCTACGGGAGAACAAAGCTAGTGATGTCACAGGGATGGCATGTTAAAAGAAGCCAGAGAAGAGAAAAACAATAGAGAAGAAAAGCGCAGCTATTTCAAAATTTCTGTACAACGATTTGCCAATACTCGCCCATCAGAAGCCATTTTTAATTGGTGTTGAGCCAAACCACGTTTACTCATGCCTTCCACCCATAACCTTGATCATCGTCAAGGTCACTGTTAAAAAAACCATTTTCTGTAAACTCATGAGCTATATCTGGAACTATATCATCCTGAAAATGGAGATGATTCTGAGGCAAATCTGGTGCTCCCCGCTTGAATACACTGTTGCCACCAGTAGCTGAAGAGTCGCTGTTTGAAGCAGCTTTAAAACTGTTGCTTTGACTTTGTGCAGAGCCTGCAACACCTCCTGATACATTAAAGGTAGCTGCAGCAGAAGCAGGGGCATTACTTCCAAAGCATACTCCGTTTCTTCCCTCACTTCCAGTCCCATTATGCCTAGTCAAGGGTTGCTGTTGACCTCCCGTATTGTTATTAGACATCTCATGGAGTAGCCGGTGGATCATTTGTGGTTGTAAAGCCTCGTTATCCTGAGAAGACTCTGGGTGGTTCTGTTTTATTAAGTCATTAGTGCTGGCTGTAGGCTGGTGAGCTGCTAAATTGGGGCTTGATAGGCCACTAACAGGCAGGGACTGCATCGATCCTGGTAACAAGGCCACAGATCCTTGGAAATTTGATGGACTATGAATAGAATTATTGAAGGAAGACGAAGCTTCCTGATGATGTGAGTTAGGGCTTGAATTAATTGAATTCTGCCTACAGAGCAGATTCCGGTGGTTAGTAAGTGCCAAAGCAGCTTTAGCTGAACCACTTGAGGCACCTCCACCAGCAATGTGATTGCTGCTGCCCATTGGATTGTTTATTCCAGGATGCAATGCCATCAGTTTTTTGAGGGTATTCCTATCAGTTGGCTGACCCTGAGCATTTGCTAGCTGCTCCATTTCCTGCATTTGGAGCTTGGCTGCAGTGGCATGTTTAGGATAGTTTCTCAAGCCCCCTGCATATATTGTGTTAAGCAAGCAGGTGGTTAGAATCAAAGGTTATATACCAAACCCCCTTTTTCTTTTTTTACCCTCCCCTTCCCCTCTTCTGATTTCACATACCAGCCAACTGAATGGAAACAAGGTAGAAGTTCTTTTATTTCCTTAAAAAGAATAAGAGGACTTAAAGTATGCCATATAATATCAGATCTAGTCACCTATTATACACAGTTTTCCATGAATGTAACCAACAGATGTCATGAGCAAGAGAAAACCATCAAAATCCCAGAGGTCAGAAACGCAAATATAAAACTTACCAATTGGCCCAAACTTGTGTTCTCGACAAAAATCCATCAGATCTTTCATGCTATTGACAACCTCAGCTATCTATGACAAATTATATGAAAACTGTAAGGAAATTCAAAAGCAGAAAATGAATACTGATTTACCAGATTTTAAATGCACAAAGCTAAACTGTACCTGCAAACATCTCACGTATCTCTTTGAAAAACCCAAGTCATTCAGTGACTGTAACTCCAAACTCTTCACAAGCTGACGTCCAGCAGTCAGAACCCTGGGAGAAAGCAATCAATGTTGCATCAGCAAAATTCTAATGACCAGGTAATAGATCCTGAGCAACATGCAAACCGAAAATAAAAACCTTCACTAATTAAAGGACCTATCCACTCTATACTCCTATAACAAAAAGTTCTTGCTATTTCAAGACCCTGAAAAAACACTCTATGGGTTGTGTACCTCTAGCTTACAACCACATAAGATATCACAAGGGCTTTCATATTTCTAAGGTTTCTCAAGTAATGACTTGGAGCAACTAATTTGCTTAAAAAATTAAGGGCTCTAACCGAAGGAACAGGATAAGTAAATATATCAACCCATGGAATAAAAGAATTTGACATTTGAGACACTTGTATGATCAACACACATATAGCTGTTCGTTTGCAAGTCCTCCTGAGAAACCCCCTCAGATCCACCTTCGCAAATTGTGCTCTGGCATTTTTGTGCCACCTGAAGTAACTGATTTACCTGAATGGTTTACAAGTACAAGTTATATCATGTCTTTAAAGAACTTTAAACAAAATGAACAAATGATCAGGAAATGGAAAACCCAAATGTTTTTATTTTTATTTTTTTGCCAGAATAATTAAAGAGAACCTCTTACCTCAAAAGAGGAAACTCTTATACAAACCAAAGGCATGCAGTTTTAGAATTAAAGGACTAAAATGAAAGTGACAAAAACAATTTACATCTTTTGGCCTGCTCTTAAAGGTACATGTAAACTGTATAACACTATTTTAGGATTTCTATTCTACTCTCCTTAACATAACTAACGGATTCAGAGCTACAGTTAAGGCGTGTTATCTAAGATTGTTTTATGTTTTACAGGTTTGATTGTAATCTTTACAAGTATTTAAGTTATTTTATACTAATTAGTGCCTTATTTCTGTTCCAAGTACTTGGTTTTTAGGGTTAAACTTGACGTTTTGCAGTTTATTTAGGTTTTGGTTTGGTTATAAAAAAATTATGTTATTTTAGTATCGAGTAGGTTTTAGATGCTGAATACTTGAGCTTTAAAATATTGGTTATTGAGATTTCTCCTTTTATTGATTCCTTATCGTTCTCTCCCTAAATCCTCACTAATTGTTTCTGTTTATTTCTGTTTTTCCCTCTAAACATTGATTCCCATCATTTCCCCTTGTTCTTCACCGATATGGTATCAAAGCCATGCAAACCCAAGTAAAGAAAACAAGGCAAGTTATACTAAAGTCACTTGCAATATGAATATGGGTGCAATAGTAACAACTTCCAATTATCCTACTTTTGCACACTCTTCTTCTTTAAAAGCTCAAATACAACCATATGTCCTATAAAACATAATTATAACAATTATATTGAATTTATCAACCAAAAAATAAAAAGAAAATCATCTAAAGGAACATAAATAAATCGAATTGCATGGTAACATTTAGTATGGCAATGATATTAAATTTCTGGTAAAAGAAAAAGAAAAAGGAAAGAACCGAGAATTAATTTACACAGGAATCATCAATAATTTAGAGCTATATGGTGCAAAGTTTAGTACCTGAGGTGTAACTAAACGACGAGGCAAAAGTTCTTCATGTCTACGTGCACAAAACTCCCAGGACAATATCTGCAACACAGAAAGAGTCAACAGGTTATCATAAATTACATCAAAAACAACTACTAAATGTAAAACCTTCTGTTAACCTTTAAGTCCTGAGTGAATATGATACGAAGCTGGCCCTGACGAACAACACGAAGCTGCTCGTATACACTCTCCTGAACTGCTTTTCCATACTCCAGCATCATTATTCCAGAAGGAAATCTACATTCACGAGGCAAATCCAAAAACAGAAGCTCATCAATCACTCCGCTTCCAAATTTGATTTCATTAAGTCTGGGGAGAACTTCAAAAGTTGCCTCTGTGAACATCAGAGTAATTAGCTATAGGTCAAATTCAAGCAAGTGGTCAGATGCTAAGATGCAAGAGTGATTAGAAGAAACTTTTGAAATGAAAAATTAGATCGAAGCCACAGGCACAAGGCATTTGTTCTCTAGCTAGTTACGCAAAATATGGGTATTGGTGCCAACTTGTAAAAGCAATTATAGATGACTGAAGCGAAAAGTAGACAGAAGCCTCAGCTACAAAGCCTATGCTCTAAAACTAGGGAGACAGAATATGGGAATTTATTATAGAGCAGGTAAATCTAGAAAATGTTGAGAAACCATACATATTGATTTCAAGCCATTGGTATATTTATTATTGTTCAATTGAAAGAACAATAAACGAAAAAGCTTACCTGAAAGTTTTAAAGTGAAAGAATACAAACAATTCTAAAGCCCAGAACCCAAAAAATTCAAGACATTGCATTTCCCTCTTCACTCCAATATGTCAACATGGAGAGAGAAAAATGATATTCTATAATCTCAGGAATCTGAAGGTGATAAAACTGAAATCAATGAAAAGAAGGTAATGAATTTACTGCAGATAGCACTCTCTAACAAACACAGACCAAGGAATGTCTTTTTCTCATACCCAATTTCAAAAAAGTAATCCTACCAAATCAACTAAGATGAATTTCCATTCTAGAACAAAGTAAATAGTCATTAATCTTTACCAAACCCTCTTCCAGATTTAGACCCACAAATATCACACTGCCAGGTATCCTGAAAAAAATAAAATAAAATAAGAATTTTACATATTAGAATACAAGCATATAATTTAAGAAGCCAAGTAATGCAGAATATTGTTCATGCAAAAGAATGCATGCATGCTAATCTGCACATTGCAGTAGAAAGGCCTAAACTTCATAATAAAATGGTAAATTCCTCACATTAAAAACTAGAAAAAAGAAGCAAAAGGACTAACCATAGCTGCTTGAGGGAAAATGCCATGTGCATGACTCCCAACATTATCATACAAAGATAAACACCACCTTTTCTTGGCACGAGGAGAATAATATTCTGCCACAAATTTCCTCCAATATGCAATGGTATTGTCCTACAAATCCAAGAAGGCCTAACAGTATTCAAAACACTTTGAACCTCTGCAATTACTAAGTTAAATATAGTTTATCTCAAGACTTCAACAAAAAGAGAGCATGCATAAAAGCATACAGTAAATTTCTACACTAAGTTAAAAATTACATAACTTCGACTGCAACAAGACAATTGAGCCTGCATAAGGGGATAGCAGAATTTCACAAAAAGATGCAATAGGATTGAAACTGCTAAATTAAAACAATTAAAATACAAGACTCTGCCATGCAGTTAATAATTAAAAAACATAAACTCACAGATGGCCTTTGGCTTTGATGATATAGGTATTGCATTAGCCGGCGAGCACATACACCATCAGAGGGACGCTTTATTGAGGCTACTTGCTGCATGTCCTGTTGTTGCAACTGCTGCCTCAATTGCATTTGTTGCTGCAAGTGGGCTCTCTGCAATGGTGGCATTGACTGCAACATTTGTTGTTGCCTAAGTCTCTGCTGCTGGATCAAGGCTTGTAATTGAGGGTTTCGACCTGGCAACTGCATGGAATCCTGTCTTTGCAGCAGTTGTTGCAACACCTGCTGCTGCAGAATGTCTTCTTGCTTGACATCTACTCGAGTTTTTTTCTGCACCTGGGATAGAATATTAGGGTCTTGCACAAAAGTCCCTGGGCCTCGTGGACCCATAGTAAGTGAAACTTGCCCAGTTTGTGAAATGGGCAAAGATGAAGCACTTGAGGCCCCCTGCTGCAGCTGCTGACTCTGCTGCATTTGTTGGACACTGGGGTCTTGATGTGAGCCATGCTGGCCAATAGAGGATCCACCAATGATCGATGAGCCTGACATGTTTATATTGGTGGAAGAAAACGACATGGGTGATGCTGGCAGGCGCAAATATGAATCTGCATTTATGCTAGCACTTCTCTGCAAATGGGGACCTCTTGAAAATGCCAAATTTGCATCTTTGACAAAAGAACTTGCCCCAACACTAGGTCCTGAGTTCGCCACATTGTTCAAGACAGCACTGCTCATGTCCCCCGAAACAGGAGCCAGATTAGGATGCCCAGTTCCAGGAATTGAATTAGATGAGTTCTCATAAGGTGAGCACAAGCGAGTGTTAACTACAACCTGGGACTGTCCATCTCCTTGGAAGAAAATTCCAGAACTTGAGGAAGATTGAGTTAACCCTCCAGCTACTCGTGAAGGTGCCATTGAATGTACTGCCCCCTGGTGACTGGAGTTTAAATTAGCTGTCCAGAGCCAGGCCTTTCTGATAACAAATACGCCCTCAACAATTTGTGCAGAGATCTAAAAGCAATGTATACTAGAAAAACCAGATAATAATAGTTAGAATCCGAATTGCACATGCTTCAAGAGAACAAAGTTACAACGTTTCAAACGTTATTCCAATAAGACAAAATCAATCAAGAATGGAAACACAAAAAAAAAAAAAAAAAAAAAGATCCAATAAGCTTTCCAAGCTTTATCTCCAAAATTTTAAGGAAACGAACTTCCTGAACTCCCCCTTCTTCCCAAAGCCACACACCCCCTGAATAAAAACCCTAATTTTGGGACCCAAGTCACTAAGCCAAGAATGTATAACTGAAAACCTAAAACCCTTCTACCTTAAAAGAACATATCAGCAATCACGAGACCTACGTCACGAAACGAACTACTAATTAAATTCTAATTGAACTTGAGTATCAAATAGATTACACGCATTAAAAATTCAGTGTAATTGAATTCCAATTACAAAAATAAAGTTCGTAGCAACAGATTAACCATAATTAAAACTTTATAGCAACTTAAACAGCAGTAATCACTTCAAATTAAAAAAGAAAATGAAAAACCGGTAAATTTTCCTGCTTTTAGTGATCGATCAAAGCAAGTTGGAACTCATGACATGATTTACAATATCAACAAAAAATGAAGAATAAATTACTGCTTAAAGAAAAAGAGAGAAGCTACTAACCTCAAAATCGCAATACAAAAGGCAAAACGTTACTTTTTACTGTTTTTTTTTTTTTTAAATGACTTGATTTGGGGAAAAAAAAAAAGGACACTGAGAGTTTTCAAGAAGTCTGCTTATATACCTAGCGGCAACGGTAGAGAGGGAGTTACCGGCTGCACCGGTAATTTTGCCTATGTCACCGAATGTGTTGTATCACAAGGAGGACACGTGTCCTTCCTTGATAGCACAACGAAGTCGATGTTAGATAGCAAAGTGGCGACGCGAGCTCGCAACTAACGTGGCTAGATCTCATTCGTTGACCCCTAAGGCGGCGTATGATATATCGTGAGTTGATGTCATTTTGGGTTATGTTTTTATTCCACTTTAAATATGTTTTTGGTTTTTTGGGTTTTCGCTCGTTGTTGCTTATTGGTCCTGTTTTTTCCCTTCGAATTGAAATATTTTTGGTGAAATAGTGGACAATCTAAAAGCTTACAACAATAAATGGTGTCTAGAACATTGAAGGCTTTTGGCAAAAGATAGAGCTGGAAATGATTAGTGTTGACAACAAAGTATGTCCGCCTAGTCAATTTCGAGTTTTTTGAGCTTTGATTTTATTGAATTATGAGATTATTTAGATTTTTTTAATTAAAATTAACCTTTTAAATTAATTTTAGAATCAAATCAAATTTTATTTGACTTTTGAGTTAGGATTAAAAGTTTAATATCAAAATAAAGGTTAAACTTGAAATTACCTGAATTGCTGAGGGTAAATTATATTTTTTATTTTTGGAATTGGGCCATTCATTGTTCAAAATTGAACTTGATTTTTATTTTCTTTAGCCCAGTTTGTTAAGGCCTAATGGCTACTGGATCAATTTTAAATTTGAATCCCAATTCATTTTTCAAGCTCAGATTCATTTCAGGTCTAATTTAAAACCTACTTTGGACTAGATCCGTTTTAAGCGTGTGAACACTTCGTAAAAAGGACCTAAATTCAACCAAGCGAATTAACAGTACAATAAGCAGTACAAGAATTAAAAAAACAAGTTTTGGAATACAATTTCGAAACAAAAACAGATAAAAAACTAATAACATAATATTTACAGATTAAACAAAAGCAATATTAACGCTAACACAGATTAAGAGAACTGCAGCCACCAATTTTCTGTTAATAATTAAAAAATTAAAAAATCAGGTTAACGATTTTATTAAAGTATGAAACTTTGAGCTTTAAAAATGATAATTTTAAATTCTATGTTGAAAAAAAAAAGAAAAAAGAATTGAGAGTTGGTTACGCGTAGGGCATGTTATAAAACCCGTACAACATTCAAAATCAGTACACTCATAATTACACAGTTGTCAAAAAAATAATTCAAAATTCAAATATTAAAAATTTAATGTTTAATTGTGATCCTTTGAAATAAAACACTATTATTTTTTGAGTGAATTAAGTTTTCAAAGTACAATAATTTTCTATATCTCCGGATGTCTCGAAAAATACTAAAAATTATTTTTTTATAGAAAGCAAAATACATGCGTTCACTCAAATTAGAAAATGATATTTTATTATTTGTAAGAATCAATAAAATCCTTCTCTACACGATGAAAGAATCATTGATGAAATTAATTCGAAGTTATTACCACATTATTTTTAAAAAAATATATGTAAAAATATTCTACTAAATATTCTATTTTTTATTTTTTTAAAAATTGATGGAATGTTATGTTTGGATTTAGTGCCCTAAGTGTAGTGATTCTGTCTATATACTTGTAATTTTTCAAACAAATTGGTTTAATAAAAAATCATTAGTATTATTAATATATTTTGTATAATGTCCTCTACGGTTTTTTCATACAAAGCAAAATGAAAACAAATATTGAATCGTTAATTAACTAATGTTTAAACTAATATTAAACGACATTATGTGGTCAAATCGTAATTCAAAAAGATAACTTATATTAGTAGATAATCTAAATACATCCTTAGTTTAATCGGAATTGAGCAAATCGATTGAAAGTTTAATATGTCATTTATCAAGTCCAAATGGGAAGATACATTGTCTTAGGTATCGGAGTGGATGGCTCCTAGAAAATAGAGACATAAATGTGACTGACTAGACTAATAATACATTGGACAGCACTCAAGTAGAATAGATCCTAAATTTGTTATGGATCTATTCACTTGTGATGTTCATAGTGTGACATATCTTAATCTTGAGTGGATAGTGGACTATGTATGCATGACTCATATACTTTGATGTAAATGAAAGTTTGAGTTTAAATAGATAAGAAGCCGAAAGTTGGTACGTTTAGCATACAACTTCTACGTGATGTAGCATCATTCCACAATAGTAGAATTCATAACTAATAAAAGGTAAATAATATCCTCTCATGGCATTACATAATAGATGGAAAGTAACGTGACAGCGGGTCATTTGCCTTAGAGCTAAATGATTTAATTACTATTTGTTAGTAATTGACTCTTCATGAAGGAAGATGTAGGGCCTATTTGGACAGCACAAAGTAATTGAATGAAAGTGCAATTATTAAGGTAGTAATTACACTCTCTAGTAATTACAAAGAATTGTAATTCCCTAGACATGTTTGGTTGATCGAGTGTCATTACATTGTAATTCACTATGTCATGTTTGGCAGTACAAATTATAATTACATAGTTACATAATTTATATTTTTAAAAAATATTAATTACTAAAAAAATTATTAGTGTGGTAAAGATAATTTTTAAACACGTAACAAAAATTAAAATTAAATCATCATATGTATCATGTTAGTTTAAAAAAAGTTGATGATAATATGATTACTAATAAAAATAGTAAGAATCAAATCATCGTATGTATCATGTTAGTCTAAAAAAGTAGATGATAATATGATTACTAATAAAAATAGTAAGAAAAATAAACATCATATGCAATTTTATCTAGTTGTTCTAGTGCATATTTTTTGGGTTATTCCATCTTTAATATTTAACATATGCTTCTGATCATCATTTGTTAGTCCTTAACGGAGTTCATCATTATCTGAATTTGAATTTGCATCATTAAGATTATTAAAATATCATTCTTCCATGTATTATTTGAAGTATATGGATCATATCAATTCCACCTATGATCGAAGTTATAAAATATGCAATGTTAGCACGATCTACCTTGTTTTTTTTATGTTATACTAATGTGATGTTGTTAATATGAGAAATATTATTTTAGAACAACAAATTTCTTCTCAACCACATTTCAAAGCCTTGAATGTGTCAAATGAAAGGGTTCACGAATTGTCTATAGTACTTGTGTCTAACACTATTCTCTCAAATGGTATCATACCTCACGATATGATATAAGAAACCTTTTTCTATTTGCATAATTAGTATAAACCTTATAATTTTGGGTTTACATTTCAAATAGTTTGTAGTTTTAATTATAAAAACTTATATAAACTTAGTTTGAAGAAACGCTTATGCTAGGTTATATCTCTTTTTTATAATATAATATTTATAATATTTAACCTTTATAAAAAATATTTTATAAATTGTCCAAAATTTTCATAATACTTCTTATAAATAATATAATTTTTTGTCATAATTTTTAAAGTTATTTGTATAAATGAGTTATGATAAAAAATTATAACATTTTTTTTATAAATAAGTATATTATTTTTATAATATATAACATTGAGGCATAAATAAGTTATATCCATACTTGATCATAAATTTTTATAAATAAATACATTATAAAAATTTTATAACATGTAAATTATTTTTATAATAAATTTTTTGGCCATAACTTTAAATTTTTTTATAATATATTTTTTAGGATTTATAATTTTTTTTGCCATAACCATCTCAAACACTCGTACATATCATGTTTATAATATAATTTTATAACTTTTATAAAATAATTTTTTAAAATTAAATTTGGGTGTAATTATCTACGTAACTAGTCCAATTCTCACCTTCCCTTTATGAATTGAAAAGTGTAATTGGGAGTGCTCCAATTACACCCAATTCGGTGAGACCTACCAATTACAATAGTTATCCAAGCATGTCATTCATGTGTAATTACAACTAATTACACTCAAACCTAATTACTAGGTGGCTTTCCAAACACTACCATACAGGTTACCATGAGATAAAATAAGATCATATTTGGAGAACGAATTTATCTTAAATAGATTAAGTATATCTCATGAGAGTAACACACTTATGACAATGTCATTGGATGAACACTTAATGAGTGACTTTCGTAAGGGTATACAATCAGGGATAGTTCAATCATGATACTTTAGAGGAATGACTTCATGATTAAATAATGTTATAATTAATAGGCAAAAAGTTGAAACTTAATTACAAATTATTTGAGCCCTAATTATATATGTTCAATCAGTCCCTCCGCTAGCTCGAGATAACCAAAAACTAAAATGAATAATATGAAATGAATGAAAATAATTAAGTAAGAGAAATAGACTGCATGTACCACTTTCCACAGTGAATGTTTTTTCTCACTAAGTATAAAAGATGACTTAGAAATTAATTTAATTTTTTCAAATTATTAATTAATTAATTAATTTAATTTCGTCAAAACAAGTTATATAGGGTCAAGTTGCGACACTGGGAAAAAGGTGTCACGACACTAACTGATTCGCGACATTGAGGTGCTGGTGTCATGACATTGGGTAGTGGGTGTCACGACACTAACAGATGTTGCGACACTGGGATGCGAATGTCGTGACACAAAAAATAGATTGCTCCAACTAGAAGTCTAATGTCACAATACTGATATCTAATGTCATGACACTGGAGATAGATTGCCTGAATCATGTTTAAAACGTCTAAAATCAAGTTTCAACTATCATCAACCATTCCAAATCACTTCTAAACATCATAAAACATAAATCTCCATCAAAACATCATATGATTCCACATCTAACTCAATAAAAAATTAACAATTTTGTAAGGTTAACAAAATGATCAAGACTCTTTTAAGTATTTTCATTGGAAATCTTGTCTATATGCTTTGCATTAACCTATGTACATGCCAAAATGTATAACAAAAAATATCAAAATCATACTCTTTTCCAATCCTTGAGATGTGATGAGTTGAGATGATATCTTCCCTTCATAGCTTCAACTTGAATCTCTACCTATGCGTTGAAAAATAACATATTAAGCTTATATAAGCTTAGTACGTACATGACCACCTCCCAACGTGTGGACGTCGGGAGTGTGAATACTACAACAAAAGATATAGAATGAGGCAATGTCCATAAATATACGGGCCAAGTTGTAATATAGATTTTTACAATGTAACATGAAAGTATTTTGAGGATTGTACCTAAAGGAGTTTGGATTAGATTAATAATTGACTTCTACACTAACAAGTCTAAGCATTACCGATTCAAAACCATATTACGATAAACTATATAGAAAAATGAATTAAAGTAAAACATGAAAAAGAAACTAAATAGCAGAAATAAAGCAATCATATAGTTTTTAATAATGTAAATAGAAGACTAACTCACTTTAGTGTTCATAATTAACCCCTGATCTAAGGTTCTATTCAATCGGTTAGTAGTTAACCTAGTTATTACCTCCCAGCCTCTAATTAACCTAACTAGTTGGCAAGAACTACTTATCTCTTGACCTCATAGTTTAAACTGGGACATGCTAAGTGATGCTCAATAGACTATTCTTTCGACCTCATCTATCTAAATGACTTCCTAGGGTTGTTAGGCCTAGGGTCTAAACTCTTTCAACCCAAACCAACTGATATAATAAGAAACCCTAAACTAGTTGTTAACTATTCCCACATCAGCTCATTAATCTCCTCGAATTTTAGTTTACCATAAACTGAATTAAAGAAAACCCTAAATTAAATTTAGACATAGATAAAATATCAAAAGACAAAATCAAGAAGAAAGAAATTTGATTCTAAATATTGATTGAGTGTAAAAACTGAAGATCCATAATAATAATTGAGTAATTCATGATCTGAACTAAGAACACAAGCAACTGAACAATAATTGAAAATAGAATTGAAAAGAAAGTAATAACAAAGCAAAAGCTAAAACCCTAATTTAAGAAATAATCAAGTCCAATTAGGGAAATTTTTTGTCTTATGTATTGGAGGGGACGACTCCCAAAATATAGAGACATAAATGTGATTGACTGGATTAACAGTACATTGAACTGGACCCAAGTAGAATAGATCTTGAATTCGTTTATGGATTCATTCACTTGTGACCTTTATAGTGTGGCATACCTAAATCCTGAGTAGATGATGGACTATGTATACGTGACTTGTACACTTTGGTATAAGTAAAAGCTTGAGTTCGAATAGATAAAGAACTAAAAGTTAGTGTGTTGGGTGTACGGCTTCTACAACACATAGCGTCATTCACAAAATGGAATTTATAGCCTGAGACATGGGCAAATGATATCCTCTCATTGGCAGTACATGGTTGATGAAAAGTAAATGTGGCCACGGATTGTTCGTCTTTATGATGAATAACTTGATTACTATTTAATAGTAATTGAATTTTCATGAAGAAAGATGTGCTGGTTACCATGATATTAAATAGGATCATATTGGGAGAGCGGATATTATCTCAAAAAGGTTAAGGATATCCTATGAGGGTAATACACTTATGACATGGTCATTGAACAAGTACTGAGTAAATACTTCCGTAACGGTATGTTGTTAGGAGAGCTCAATCATGATACTATAGTGAAATGACTTCGTGACTAAATGAGTTTATAATTAATAGGCAAAAAGCCAAAACTTAATTATAAATCATTTGAGCCTATGTGTATATGTCCAACCGGTCCCTCTGCTAGCTTATTGAAACCATAAATGAATTGCGTGTTTGAATCGAAATAAACAAAATGAATAGAAATAGAAAACATTCAAGAATGATTATGGTTTTCTTCGAGATAGAGAAATGGAATCATTTGGAAATGAATGTAGGTTTCTCAAAATGGAAATGAAAATGAGAAATTATTCATCTGCAAATGTAAATGAATTAGTTAGAAATGACCGAGAGAATGAGTTTATGTTTTTGAGCTATTTTAAAGCCCAAAAATAAAAATAAATCATTTGTTCATATGAACAAGTTGATTTGTGAAACATTAGATATAGTGTTTCAGGAATTTTAACAGGGGTAAAATCGCTATAATTTTATTGGGGGTAAAATTGGGATGAGAAAATTATTTAATATAAATATATTGAAGTTTATTTTGGAAAATATAAAAACAGAATCAGGTTGGATCAGATTACAAAGTACTAGGTCAAAAGTTCAAGAAGTACTCGTAATTGATCTCGATATGAGAGAGACCCAAAAACCCCTCATGGATATGAGGGAGGGGACAACCCTAGTAGGAATACTAAGGGATACCGTCTACCCTAATCCTACTCTAAGTAAGAAGTTGTTTATCTTTTTGAAATAAACCTCTACAATTTAACAAGGGTTCCACCTTCTATTCTTATAAATAGATGACACTGGTAAGGCATTACATAAAACTTTAAGAGATTGTTACTTTGCCAAAAAATAGAGAGAATTTATTTTCAACTATTAAATATTTTTTCTAGAATAACAATTCTACTGGATTCAATTGGTTGAAGCACACACTCGAAGCAGTTCATGGTACGAGAATAGCAGAGAAGATTGTTTGGGTGAAAGCCAAAAAATATCAAAGATTCGCTTATCCAAAAACACAGATACGACTTTTGTCTAAGGTTTATTGCTATAAATATTACAAACCAGGTTAATTTTCAAAATTTTAATTTTCTATTGTGTAAGGAAATTGTTTTCAAACCAGATTTTTTCCAACAAGGACACCATTTTTAGGCCAAGAACATCAGGGATGATGCTAGCGTCGCAATACCAACATATGGTGTCGCAAAACCCGCTTTGAAACTAAAGAAGTTCCTCGTGAAGTTTAGTGTCATGACATCGGTTCTGTGTTGTCGCGACACCGGAGTGACGGAAGTCAAAAATATGTTGAGGGTGTTTTTGTTTGCAAAGCACATCTTATTCAGCCTTATGGCTTGTAATTGATCTAGTTAGGGCAAAATTTTTTTCTATATATATTCATAGTTAGGCAAAGTTAAGGAGGTGTTGCATGTAAATATGTAATGAAAATGTGCAAGTGTACATGTCGATTCAAGTAATATAATGATGAGTGAGTATCGTCTCCATAGGGATCGAAAATTGGTTACAAAGGTTTATTGTAAATTTAACTAAAATTCATGAAGAGAATTAATGAATGGACTAATAATATCAATTATAACTGAAAAAATTAAAAAGCAATCTAAATGTC
This sequence comes from Gossypium anomalum, assembly GCA_025698475.1. NCBI lineage: Eukaryota > Viridiplantae > Streptophyta > Magnoliopsida > Malvales > Malvaceae > Gossypium > Gossypium anomalum. The sequence goes on from CM046963.1 coordinate 53,327,115, forward strand.
GTGGCAATTCACAAAGAATAAGTAAAGCGTATTTCTACTGTTGAATGATAAAGGTTGGAATTACTCAGGGAATATTTCATAACATAATAATACCATGGCAAAATTTTGACTAACTATTGCCCAGAGAATTACTACTGTAGTCTACTTCTTTCAAAAGTTAGACCTTAGTTATTATCCTGAGTCTGTGTATGTCTACGAGACTCATGAATGATAACCACACTAACGTTCTTCACCTGTACAGATCGCAAATTTTATGTCTAGAGTGCTGAAATTATTCTTTTGAATACTTGTCTATATCAATCGATTAATAATCTGATGTATTTAATCCTTTCAGATTCAAATCCATCTAAGAACATAACATACAATCAACTATGTCTAGAGCTTGCATGCATGCATTCAAAATGAGCATAAATCGAATGAAATAATAATTTTAATCAAAATCATATCATGGGCATTACAAATAATTCAATATTCATCCAAATAATTCCAACCCAAAGATAATTAGATCATGGGTTGGTTAATGAAATCCAAAATTAAATCATTCATCAACATTCTTCAAGTTTTACAAATAGAAATTAAAACCAAGAAAAACAGAAAAAAGGTAGAATTGCAGGAAGTTCTTGCTACACTCTAGCTTTTTCTCAAGATTTTAAGCAAAACCCAGGGTAGATTTCTCTTTCCATTTTTCGCGACTGTGATATCCTTTTTTTAGCTATTACCTTCTAAATTTTCCATGCAATTTCTCCAAAGGATTTTGTTGCAGAAAGAGGAATCGCTCTCCGTCTTTTCTTTTCTCCTCACAATCCGTGTGTCCTTCTTCTCTTCTCTCTCCTTCTTTTATAGGGAAGGGTAGATATGTCCCTCTGAGCACACCTATTTCTCCCTATTTTACAGGTAGATTTATCTGGTACTTGGACAACTGGCTGAGAGTGATGAGGACTGAGTGCTGCGTCAACATTATCCTGAAATTTTCATGGCATTTATATTGGCAATCCATTCAACCTTTTTCCATGGCAATATTTCACTTCCTTCATTCTCTTCCTTACTTTTCTCATTTTCTTCATCCTTTCTGCACCTGCTGCATACAACAACCAATTCTCTTTCTCCCTACCGGAAATGTAACATAAAATGACATTCAAGGCAAAATCCAAGTGTTATTATGCTTCTAAAAATAACCTAAAAATGAAAATATATCTACTTAAGTACATGCATTTACTAAAGTTTAGAGGCTAGAAATATAAATCTTTTCAAGAGTTATCACACCCCCAAACTTGAATTCTTGTTTACCCTCAAGCAGAATATGTGTAATTATGTATGAATGCATGAATTTGCCATAACACTACATTTACCTCATATACTGCTAAACTATCTGAATTATATTTTATACCTCCATTCTCAGCAGCCTTCTACCTTAGAAGATTGGTTTAAATTTTATTTGTTTGTTTAGCATACAAAGTGTAGAAAATGTTACCTAAAAATAAAATTTCCTAAATATTCATGCAATTTTGACATAGCAAGCACCCTCTAATGTACTTAGTTCATCTTTCCACTAAAACTCAATGTCTCTTCTCATAATTATTCTATCATTGCATACTTTAATTCTATGTATTTTTTCGTAGGGAATTCATCTTATCACATGATTTCTTTACTTGACAATCTCAATAGAGCATACACTAGATTGCTAGGTATTACGTCATGCCATAATTTGAATGTAATTCACCCATTAAGCTAAGGCTTTTGACTAAAAAGATAGATGGACCAAATAATTACCCCCTTAGCTACTTAGCCTACTACTACAGTGGAGTGCCTTTAAATTGTTTTCTTTTTTTTACTCACTCTTATTTGATCTTACTTTTCTGATCAATAATACAATGGAACAAATAGAGTATTCATAATCTACTCAACAATTTCAAACATTGGAGTGCTTCACAATGTCTTTTTAATTTTCTTATTGATTTACCCCCAGTTTTTTCGTGGTATTTATTATTACACACTGCTAATTTACTGATCTTAGGCTTAAGAATTTCTAAGTGTATTAAAAGAAACCTACTATAGACTAATTCCAATTATAATTAGGGCATTCTACTTTAAGGGATGAATTTTCAAACAACTATCCTAACCTAAACATACCTAATCAACTTTCACAAATTTCTAAATTTATCGAAGAGTTATTATCCTCATTGAACATCATAGATAACAATATACTTGTCATAGTCTGAAAATTATTTGGCATTTGTATGTCATGGAAAAATAAATGAAAAAATGAAAAAAATATTAAAACATATATCTAATGTAGACTATATACAGAACACAACTCACTCCCAAACTTAAGGGATGCATTGTCCTCAATGCATGAACAATTTAAAATTCCAAAATGCAAAAACAAACATATATATATACAATACAATGACAACAATTATGAATGCATGAAAAACACATGGTATATAATGAAAAATATTCAAATGAAAATAAAGACAAAAGCTTGGGAAAAAATTGGTGTTACTTTAATTCAGGCGAGTAGTTTTTCGAGTAGCGCGCTTGTAATGCTACTTCCTTTTCAGCATATTGATTGGCACCTCATCATCATCATCATCTAATTTCATAAGATCATCAATTAGTTGATTAATCTCAAGATCTTGCTTCGATATGGGTGCAATTGATTGAGGTGCAGTAGCAGGTTCAATTGGTGTAGGAATATGGTTCACTTATTCTCTTTCTTGGTCAGATTCAATGTTCACTGATTCCGTCTTCTCTTCATCTCCCTCTGGTCCTTTTTGTTCCTTCTCCTTAGTGGCAGTGTGTGTGGTAGGTCCAGGCTCATCAGCTTTAGCTTCATCCTTGTCCCCTTTATTTTTATTCGATAGCAGCTCCTTTTCATTGGGTACAAATCCTCCCTTTCTTTATCAGACTCTGTGATTTCATTAATATGGTAATAAATTAGAAATGAAAATAAGGTTAAGTAATTAAAGATAAAAATAATAAGAACAAAATTAAAATAAAGCAATTAAAGGAAAGAAAGATAGAAAATGTAACACCTCTAACCCGTATCCGTCGCCAGAACAAGTTTACAGAGTATTACTGGAATTTACAATTCAAATAGACAAAAATTTCAAACATTTCATATCATATCAATGAACATATTAAAACCAAGTCAAATCATACATATTGTTCTTATACAAGCCCTCGAGGCCCTAAATATGCGATAGAAACAAGTCGGGACTAAATTAGAAACTCAGAGAATTTTTTAGGAAACAAGGAAAATTTTCAACACTACAGAGGTCACATGGTCGTGTGACCATTCGAAGTAGGGACACACGGCCATGTCCCAACTCGTGTCCATGCCCTGTAACTCACTGACTTGGGTCACACGGCCAAGCCACACGCCCATGTTCCAGGCCATGTAACAGCCTGACTTGCCACCCTTTAAAAGCTATAGGGGACACATGACCGTGTCTCCTGGTTGTGTGTCACACACGGTTGAGACACACACCCTTGTGGACGAAAATAGGCCATTTTACAAGCCATTTTTCTCACCCAATTTGCCATGTACCTACACAAAACATTGCACATACTTACAAGCCATAACAAGGGATCCAAATAAAGCATAAACAAGTCATACACATATGGTATAATATCATACAACCAATATGCCTTAGGCACCTCAATTGACAATACATAAACATGTCTAACCATGTATTCAATTTGACCAAATAATCAACTAACTTGCATGCATATTTGCATCAATACATACCATATAATTTTCTTACCAAAAATTCTCAATTGGTACCAAATATGCCATTATAAGCTATCACCAAATCACCATATAGGTCATGTATACTATAGTACTAATTCACCACAAATTTATCATATCACAAAACACATTTAACTATCATTTTACCTTTCATTATTCAATCACAAAACAAGCCACACGTCAACCATGTTAATGCTACTTATATACATACCAAAATATGTCAAAACACAAGCCAAATCAAATGGCCATATTCACAACAAAACATATAGGCCAACATTAGCCAATACATGCCATTATAACCAAAATTAAACAACTGAATGTACCAAAAGAGCCGATGGATAGTGTGATATAGCTCCAACAAGCTTCCAACCTGAATGAGCTTCCGATTCACTATAAAACACAGAAAATAACATAAAGTAAACATTTAAGCTTAGTAAGTTCTTACGGCATAGAATTTAACTTACGATTTAGTCATATAATAGGTAAGTAAACAAGCATATCCCAATACAATTTGGCCAAATGCCTAAGCACATATGCACCAATCATGGTAGCCACGTAATTACATATATAAGCCAATAAACATAGATGAACATATCCATTGATCAAGTTCCATATACATGTATCATCCATTTCATCTTTCTATATATTATATAACAACATTTCCATGTAATTCATATGTATACCTATAATAGTTCGTATCGAACTCTTTTAATTTCGTATCAGAACATTGCCGTTGAACCGTTTAGAATACCATTGGATATTCGAGATAACTCACACATAGTGTGCTAGCTCATATAACTATAATTTGTCAATTCATGTACATGTATGCTCATGCGAGCTGTGAGTCGGTATGCCGCTTGAGCTGTAGATCGGTATATTCTCACAAGCTATAAATCGATATGCTCACACGAGCTGTGGGTCAGAACGTAGAAACGTGATGCTGCTCACACGAGTTGTGGAGTATCCACAAGACATGCAGGACCTCATCCATCGGTAGGACGTTCAAGACCAGTACTCAAATCATGTAAACCCTAATGACATGTCATTTGTACCCTACGGATTCCTTAGGTTCAAACGGGACTCGGTATTTGTCAAAATTCATTGGATATGCAACCATATATATTTATAACAATTCAAAATTCATAAATAATTCAATATAAAACATATAAACACAATTTAATCACACAAACTTACCTCGACTAGTATACGTAGATACGGAGGCGATTAAATCGATATTTTCTCTTTGCCTTGATCTAAAGCCGTACTAGGTCTGTCCTGATCTATACTGATAAATTTAACTCAATTTAATATATAATTCATTCAATTTAGCCCAAAAACATATTTTGAAAAATTACCATTTTGCCCTTATACTTTTAATTCCTTTGCAATTTAGTCCCTAGCTCATAAAAATGGAAATTCATGCAATTTCGTCACAACCCACTATGACCGAATATCAACTAGGTCCTTAGCATGCCCTATATTTTATTTATTCCACAATTTCATCACGTATAATTTTTTATTTTTCAATTTAATCCCTATTTGACAATTTCACCAAAAAATCCTTTACAAAGGTTATTTATCTAACAACAACCATCCATTTTCTAACATCAAACTTCAAAAATCATGTACATGCATCAATGGTAAAACCTAATAGTTTAACATTTTCACAAATTAGTCCCTGGGCTAGCTAGATTAAGCTATAACAATCCCAAAAACATAGAAATAATTAAAAACGGGACAAAATACATACCTAATCGAGCCAAACAAGCATGGTCGAACCCTAGCTTCAAAAATGGCTACTTTCACTTGTGAAAATTGGTTGAAGAAGACAATAAAAGATGAAAGCTTATTTTACTTTACTAAATTACATATATACCCTTTTAAAACATTAATAATTACACTTATGCCAAACCGTGCTTATCCACTAACATATAAATGGTCTAATTACCATATAAGGACTCATACTTTAAGGTTCTATAGCTAATACTTTTAGCTACTAGAACTCAACTTTTTCACTTTACGCGATTTAGTAATTTTTTATCAAATTGAACATGTCATCAGTAAAATTTCTTAATGAAATTTTTATACAGTACTACTATCATGCTGTAGGCAATAAAATAATAAAATATTTTTTTCAAATTCAGATTTGTTGTCCCAAAACCACTGTTCCGGTTCCACTGAAAATGGGTTGTTACAACTCTCCCCCTAAAGGGATTTTCGTCCCCAAAAATCTTACCAAAAAAAATGTTCAGATATTGCTTTCTCATAGCTTCCTCGGGTTTCCAGGTGGCTTCTTCTATTACGTGTCGTTGCCAAAGAACCTTTACTAAGGCTATGTTCATGTTTCTAAATTCTTTCACCTCTTGAGCCAAAATTCTGATTGGTTCTTCATTATACGACATATCGAGCTGAATCTCGATATTAGTCAGGGAGATAACATGTGAAGGGTCAGATCGGTACCGTTGTAACATAGACACGTGAAAGACATTATGAATCTTTTCTAATTCTGATGGCAAGGCTAATCGTTGTACACAACAGGTTCGATTCTTTTATTAATCTCATACGATCCGATAAACAGCAAACTTAGCTTTCCTTGGCGGTCGAACCGAAGAACTTTGTTCCAAGTCGATACTTTCAGAAACACTCTATCGCTAACTTGGAACTCTATGTCTTTATGTTTAAGATCCGCATATGATTTCTAATGATCTGAGGCTGCTTTTAAACTATCTTGGATCACTTTTATTTTTTCTTCAGTCTCACAAATCAAATCAACCCCGTGTATCTTTCTCTCACTGATCTCGGTCTAGTATAACAGAGTTCGACACTTACGACCATACTGAGCCTCATATGGTGCCATCTTTATACACAATTGAAAACTATTGTTGTACGCGAATTCAATCAACGGTAAATATTTCTCCCAGTTTCCTTCAAACTTTAATACACGACAATGAAGCATATCTTTGAGAATTTGAATTACTCGCTCAGACTGACCATCAGTCTGAGGATGAAATGCAGTGCTAAAATGTAACAGTGTACGAAGAGCTTCTTGTAACTTTCTCCAAAATCGTGATGTAAACCATGGATCAGTATCCGAAATAATGGAAATTGGCACTCCGTGTGATTTGACAATTTCAGAAACATATAGCTCAGCTAATTTGTCAAGGAGAAATCTGTACGTACTGGAATAAAATGTGCAGACTTCATCAATCATCAACGATAACCCAAATGAGATCTTTCTTTCTCAGAGATAGGGGTAAACCAGATACAAAATCCATAGTAACTCGATCCTATTTCGATTTTGGAATGAAATAAAATTTTCAAATGTGGATTTATGGTCTCAAAACCACTATTTCGATTTTACTAAAAAATGGGCTATTACAGAAAAGATATTTTTTTACGCTTTTTCTAATTCCGCAACAATTTGGAGTTGCTAAGTCTAAAAGATTGAGTTGCTTCTACAACTGACTGAGTGAGTTAAGCATTTGCTGCTCAAACGGACTGTTGGAGATAGAATATTCTACAACTTTTCTTCTACAGTCGTTATTAGCAAACCAATGACTTAGGAATCTTCACTCTCATCAACACATTTTAGGGCATCGAATATGTTGAACATAACCTATTGATCATTCACCCTCATAGTAAGTTTGCCTTTCTGCACATCAATTAGCAGAGGAAATGGTGGAGGTGGTTGTCCTTCAGGTTGCTGATATTGTTTTGTTGTGGCCTTTTTGTTGGCAACATGATCTGATTCTGCCACAACATTTTTCTGCTAACCATTTTTGTAACACCCCACACCCGTGCCCTATGTCAGAACGGAATACGAGGCGTTACAACACTTAAACTTATGCATACAATCAATTTCGAGTTATAAAAACTAGGTCCAATTTAAAACTTTTCCTTCTTAACTTGGAAGCTCTTAATATGGGCTTATGAAGTCCAAATCACGCTTTGGAAATATCCTGGGATTAATCCAACATATTTGAAAACCATTGAAAAATACCACTTGAAGCAGGGCACACACCCGTATGAAAGGGCAACACGCCCGTGTGGCCATTATGACATGGCCGTGCTTAAGGCCCGTATGGTTCACATGGCCTAAGCACGAGGGGACACGCCCGTGTCTCGAGCTTGTGTGAATTAAATTCTAAATTTGAACCTACAAGAGTTTTCACATGGCCTGACACACGCCTGTGTCCATGGCCCGTGTCCCTTACACGGCCATGACACGCCCGTGTCTAAAAACCTTGACATTCTGTTTCTGATGTCAACATTCAATTAGGGTACACGGCCAAGGCACACACCCGTGGCCAATGGCCGTGTCCTCTACACGGCTGAAACACACGGTCGTGTCTCTACCCGTGTGTTTACTATCATGCATACTGACTTAAAATTTTTACGTTTGGGGGACACACGGCCGAATAACACGCCCATGGGGCTGGCCGTGTGTCACACATAGCCTAGACACACGCCCATGTGTCATCCCGTGTAAACATTATAAGGCTATTTACCAAGCCTCTTTGCCACCCTTACTTGCACCAACCTACATAAGATCAACCACAACCAATACAAGAATAACTCATATAACCAAATCAGCCACAATAGGCAATAATTCATTCATGCAATTCACTCAACGATGAAAGTATCATTCTTTGTATATATATATCAATAATGAATATTTGCCTTTATCCAAAGCCTTATACAAAATGAAGGAATCTATTCCAAAACAACACATTTGGCCAAATTAACAATGACTCAAAACACAAAAGTCTAAATTCCTATACATGCCACATTCAAAATAATAAATCTAACTATACCGAGTGATTCAGTTGATAGTGTGATCGATGCTTCCGACGTCTGTGGATCCTCGAGCTAATTAGACGGCGCTATAAGAAAATGGAAAGGAGAAGGAGTAAGCATAAAGCTTAGTAAGTTGCATGCAAATAAATATAACAACAACTTTACCACTTGTCAACATGCTCATAATACAAAAGAAGGCATAAGCACAACTTACTCATCACTATCCAATACAACTCACATAGCATATATCAAGCTCACATCTCATACATTTCAAATAGGTACCTGTACCACTCACAACATGGTTATACCTTTCTCGTTTAGCTTAAACTAAAATTCTCACAGTTGAACCATTCGAAATGCTATCAAATATTCATTAAGCCTCAAACATAGGGTATGATGTCGATGCCATGTCCCAGACATGGTCTTACACTGACTTTCACATATCTGTGCTGATGCCATGTCCCAGACATAGTCTTACACTGACAAATCTTATAGCCGATGCATGTCTCAGACATGTCTTACACTAGCTTACTTCTCGAGGCCGATGCATGTCCTAGACATGTCTTACACTAGCTCTCGTCTCAATGCCGATGCCATGTCCCAGACATGGTCTTACACTGGCTCTCATAATGTGGCCGATGCATGTCCCAGACATGTCTTACACTAGCCCACAAATGACCCAAATGTCATGGCATGAATATCCGATTCGTTCCTAAGGTTCAACCGAGAGTTCTACTATCTCAATTATCATAATGCATTTTCATTTCCACCATCAAGCAATTTATGCTATAAAAATTCATGCACAATTGATAACAATATAGTTGCATTATTTACAGATAACTTACCTTGGATTACAAAATGTAGGCTACTAGTTCGGCTTAGTCCACTTGCTTTACTTTTCCCCGATCTAGGCTCGAATTTTGCAATTCTTGATTTATAATGATAAAGATTCACAAATTTAATCATTTTACTAATCTAGGTACTCAACAATTTATAATTGGGCAAAATGGTCATTTTGCCCCAATGCTTTTACAATATGACCATTTTACCCCTAGGCTTGAAAATTATTTTTTTATCGAATTTCTTCATATCTTAAGCCTATCTGAAGCCTTTTTACTCTTATAGAAACCCAAAATTTCCATTATTTCTCACATTTATCATCTAATTTCAACTTATGCAAAATGGTCCCTAGTTAGGGTTTCCATGAAATCTACTTCACAAAAGTTGTTTATTTCACAACCATAACTCATATTCTTCCATAAAATTTTAGAAATCAACATGTCTACTATCATGGAAAAACTCTAGACTTTCAACCATTTTGCAAAATAGTCCCATTGTTAGAAAGCTCATGCTACAAAGATCTCAAAAGTACAAAAAATTCAAGAAAAACCCTCAAAATCACTTATTTGCAAAGGCTTTAAGTTGCTAAATTTTTTCAAGCTTCCATGGATATTTTCTTAGAGGAAAATCGGTGGAGAAGAAGGAGCAAAAAAGAAGAAGATAATAGCCTTTTTCTTATGTTTTATTTTATTCAATTTAGGTCACCTAACTTTGACTTTCTCATCCCTTTTGCCCCTATGGCCGACCACCTCTATCTTAAGGGTATATTTTCCCTTTAAAGACCCCCAATTTCGGATCTCTAGCTATTTGAAACCCTTCGCTATCAAAATAGGACTTTTGCACTTTATGTGATTTAGTCCTTTTTCACAATTAAGCATGCAATCACTAAAATTAATCCCTCAAAATTTTCATGCACTCGTATAATCATGCCACAACACATAAAATAATTTCAAAATAGTTTCTCCGAATCTGAATTTATGGTCTCAAAACCACTATTTCGACTAGACCCAAAATCGGGCTGTTACAATTCTCTCCCTTAGTTTTTGCCCCCGAAAATCTTATCGGCGAATAAGTTTAGGAATTGGTCTCTCATGGTCTCCTCAGGTTCCCAGGTGGCTTCTTCGACTCCGTGTCTATGCCATAAGACTTTCACAAGTGCTATACTTTTATTCCTCAACTGTTTAACCTTTCGAGCCAACATCTTAACCGGCTCTTCGCCATAAGTCATATCTGAGCTAATTTCAACCTCTGTCGGTGAGATCACATGCGAAGGGTCCAAACGGTAGTGATGTAACATAGCCACATGGAATACATTGTATATCTTTTCTAAGTTTGATGGCAACGCTAATTGGTATGCTATCGGTCGAATTCTCTCGGTTACCTCATAAGGTCTAATAAACCATGGACTTAATTTGCCTTTCCTTTCGAATCAGAGAACCTTCTTCCACGGGGATACTTTCAGAAACACTTTATCCCCAACTTGAAACTCAATTTCCTTTCGTTTCAAATCTGCGTAGGATTTCTGTCTATCCGAAGCTGCCTTCAAACAGTCGCGAATCACCTTACATTTCTCTTCAGCTTCTCTGACTAAATCAACCTTGTGAATCTAATTTTCTCTTAGCTCGGTCCAATGTAAAGGCGTTTGGCACTTCATCCATACAAAGCCTCATAAGGCGCCATTTTCAGGCTTGACTGATAATTGTTGTTGTAGGCGAATTCGACTAGCGGTAAATACCTTTCCCAACTGCCTTGAAACTCGAGAACACAATGCCGTAACATGTCCTCTAATATTTGAATTACTCTTTCTGACTGACCATCGGTTTGTGGGTGGAAAGTTGTGCTAAAGTTCAACTTTGTTCTTAAAGCCTCTTGTAACTTCTTCCAAAACCTCAAGTCTCTATCTGAAGTAATCGAAAAGGGCACTCCATGAAGTCTCATAATTTTGGAAATGTATAAGTCGGCTAGCTTGTCAAGTGAGAAGTCTGTACGTATCAGGATAAAGTGAGCCAACTTCGTCAGTCAATCAACCACAACCCATATTGCATCTTTCTTCCTCGAGGTTACCGACAAACCTGTCACAAAGTCTATAGTAATTCGATCCCACTTCAACTCGGGGACCATGATAGGCTAAAGTAAACCCGAAGGTACTTGGTGTTCAGCTTTCACTTGTTGACAAATTAGACACTTAGAAATGAACTTTGAAATGTCTCTCTTCATTCCTGACCACCAGTACGTTTTCTTCAAGTCATTGTATATTTTCACACTACCCGGATGGATAGACAAGCAGCCACTATGTGTCTCTTGTAAAATCTTCTGAATGAGCTCATTATCCTTAGGTACACAAATCTTGCCTCGATACATCATACAACTGTCGGTACCAATACGAAATTCTAATTCATTTCCCGTCTCACACTGAGTCATCTTAGCTTGCAAGTCCTTATCACCTTTTTGAGCTTCACAAATCTCTTGAAGAAACATTAGTCTAGCTCTCATCTCAGCTAAAATCAAACCATCATCAATCACGGTTAATTGAGTATTCATAGCCCTCAAGGCGAACAATGATTTCCTACTCAGTGCGCCGGTGACTACATTCGCCTTTCGGGGATGGTAGTCTATTATTAACTCATAGTCTTTTATCAACTTTAACCATCGCCGTTGCTGTAAGTTCAACTCTTTTTGAGTCATCAAATACCTTAAGCTTTTATGGTCAGTGAACACCCGACATTTCTTGCCATACAAATGGTGTCTCCAAATCTTTAATGCGAACACTATAGCCGCTAGCTCCAAATCGTGGGCCAGGTAATTTTGCCTTCTTGCATGAGCACGCACCCCAATCCATTCAAGGAGGCGTCGCTATACACCACAAATTCTTTATCGGATTTCGGTTGCACTAAAATTGGAGCTTCGGTCAATAAAGCCTTTAATTTCTCAAAACTCTATTGGCACTTCTCTGTCCATTCGAACTTGACATCCTTTTGTAACAACCTTGTCATTAGAGTAGTTATCATAGAGAATCCATTCACGAATCGTCTATAGTACCCAGCTAAACCTAAAAAGCTTCGAACCTCTGTTACATTCCTCAGCGGTTTCCACTCAACAATAGCCGAGATCTTGCTTGGGTCAACTCTAATTCCATCTCCCAACACGATGTGTCCTAGGAATCCAACCTCTTTAAGCCAAAATTCACTCTTACTAAACTTGGTATATAATTGCTTATCTCTCAAGGTTTGTAAAGCCATTCTCAAATGCTCCGCGTGCTTACTGTCACTACACGAATAAATTAATATGTCATCGATAAAAACAACGACGAATTTATCCAAATACGGTCAGAAAATGTGGTTCATTAAGTCTATAAAAATCGTTGGGGCATTTGTTAAGCCAAAGGGCATAACGAGGAACTCGTAGTGCCCATACCTCGTCCTAAATGTGGTTTTCGGTACATCTTGTTCCTTAACCCTTAGCTGATAGTAGCCAGACCTTAAGTCGATTTTACAAAACACAGTGGCTCCCTTCAAATGATCAAACAAATCATTGATCCTTGGCAAGGGATACTTGTTCTTCACAGTCACCTTGTTGAGCTGTCTGTAGTCTATGCATAACCTCATCGACTAGTCTTTCTTCTTCACAAAAAGTACTAGAGCACCCCACAGGGAAAAACTCAGTCTTACAAAACCCTTATTAGTTAATTCTTGCAATTGAGTCTTCAACTCCTTTAACTCCGTTGGAGCCATTCTATACGGAGCAATAGAGATAGGTGCCGTACCAGGGACTAACTCGATACCAAACTCAACTTCTCTGGTTAGAGGCAATCCGAGCAACTCTTCTGAAAACACATCCGGGTACTTACCACATGCACTATCTTAATTTTTAGTTCCAACGCTTGAGTATTCAACACAAATGCAAGGTAGGACTCATATCCTTTTCTCAAATATCTTTTAGCAATCGTAGACGATACTACTACAGACAAGTTATCTGATTCACCCTGTTTAACCCAGAGGACATCCCCATTTTCATATTTCAACTTGATGATTTTTCGTCCACAATCCACTACAACCCTATGAGAAGTCAACCAGTCTATACCGAGGATTACATCGAATTCATCAAACGGCAACAACATAAGGTTAGCCAGAAAATAATGACCTCTAATTGTCAAAGGACAGTTTCTACATTCTTGGTCTACCAATACATGTTTACCTAATGGGCTAGACACTTTTATCACAAATTCAGTAGACTCAACAAACATATTCATATTGGGTACTAATTTCATGCATACATAAGAATGAGTAGACCCCGGATCAATCAAAGCAATAACAGCCGGATCAATCAAAGCAATAACAGAAATATCGTGAAGAGAAAAAGTACTCGTAATCACATCTGGTGAAGATGCCTCTTCGCAAGCTCGAATGTCATAACTCCTTGCTAGCGCACGACCCTTGGACCTCACAGCTGAATCTCTAGGAGCACCTCTACTGCTAGCCCTATTGTCGAGATTCCTTTGTGGTCTACCCCTCGAAGGAGCACTACACGCCCTCACCTCTTGCTTTTTCTCTTTCTCATCTAATTCAGGGTAGTCTAGGATGAAGTGGTCTAATGACCCATATTTGAAACAACCTTTTTCATTCCCTCGGCACTAGCTGAAATGACGCCTACCATACTGCGAACACTTTGGCCTATTTGGCCGAGCACTGCCAACACTTACGATAGAAGTGGTTTGGGCTTTTGATGCTGTTTACTGCTTGTTCTTATTTCTACTCGAAAATCCCATTAAAGCATTTGATCGAGTAGTGAATTCCCTCGATCTCTTAGATGATGACTAATGTGATTTTTCCATCTGTCTTTTCTTTGAGTCACGCGGCTCGATAGCCACTTTTCTCTTCTCTTTAACCAACTCCTCTGCTTTGCAAGCTCTCTCAACAAGTACTAAAAATTCCCTTAGTTCTAGGATGCCGACGAACACTCAAACATCCTCATTCAGACCATCATCAAACCTCTTACACATTATAGCCTCGGCAGATATGCACTCTTGGGTGTACTTGCTGAGCCTTACGAACTCACGTTCATGCTCTATTACTGTCATTCGACTTTACTTCAATTCTAAAAATTCCTTCCTCTTCTAGTCTATAAACCTCTTGTTAATGTGCTTCTTTCGAAATTCTTCCTGGAAGAATTCCCAAGTTATCCTCTCTCTCGGTATAACAGACACAAGAGTATTCCACCATTGGTAGTCTGAATCTCACAAGAGCGACACTGCACATTTCACGTACTCTTCCAGCGTACATGATAATTCATCGAATACCCTAATGGTATTTTCCAACTAGAACTCTGCCTTCTCCGGGTCATCATCAATATTAGCCCGAAATTCCTTAGCCCATTGCTTCCGAATCTTGTCTACTAGAAGTTTCTCTCTCCTAACCATATTTACTCCTTGAAGAGCTACAGGGGCATGCTGGGGGATCAGAGGAGGTGGGGGAGGTGGAGTGTTCGGATTCACACGAACAAACTTCGTGTACCAGGTATCCATCATACGGAGGTAGGCTTCTCTAGCCCCTCTGTCCTGACCCATTGTTATGGGCTCACTTTCGGCAGGTGCAGTCCTTTCAGTGAGAGCTGGCACATTACTCTCCACATCATCCGTTGTAGCTCTATCAGGATCTATTTACTATATGAAAACATAATTTATAATCGTCAGGAGTTGTCACACTAGCAATATACAACTATAGCATGTATAGCTAGACTCCTACTCACGCTAGGTTAGTCTTAGAATCGACTAAACCATGGCTTTGATACCACTAAATGTAACACCCCACACTCCTGCCCTACGTCAAAATGGAATACGAGGCGTTACAACACTTAAACTTATACATATAATCAATTATGGGTTATAAAAACTAGGTCCAATTTAAAACTTTTCCTTTTTAACTTAGAAGCTCTTAATATGGGCCTATGAGGTCCAAATCACGCTTTGGAAATATCCCGAGATTAATCCCAACATCCTTGAAAACCATTAAAAAATACCACTTGAAGCAGGGCACACGCCCGTGTGAAAGGGCAACACACCCGTGTGGCCATTATGACATGGCCGTGCTAAAGGCCCGTGTGGTTCACAAGGCCTAAGCATAAGGGGATACACTTGTCCCGAGCCTGTGTGATTTAAATTCTAAATTCAAACCTACAGGGACTTTCACACGGCCTAGCACACGCCCATGTCCCTCACACGGCCATGACACGCTCGTGTCTAAAAACCTTGACATTTTATTTTTGATGTTAGCATTCAGAGGCTAGAGACTCGAGAAAAAGACCAATGAATAAGCCATATCTGTGACAGCCCTAATTTGACCCTAGTCGGGAAGTGGTTTCGGGACCACAGAACCGAGCTATAAAAATAATTATAAGTTATATTTCATGTTTATGAAGTGATTAAATACAAGTGTGAAAGTTTCAAGCTTTGATTTGGTCATTTGCATGTGAATTTATTCAATAGGACTTAGGTGTGACACTTTTGAAATGTGATAGGTTAATGTATAAGGACCTAATAGTGTACAATGTCAAAAAAGTGTATTTGCATGTCAATTTTCCCCACTTAAGAATAGTGGCCTAAGCCATGACAATGATGATAAGCATTATGTGTTTGTTATATTAATAAAATAATGTATTAGTAGTATAAAAAATAGCAAATAAATAAATAAAAATAGGAGTTAATTAATTAGATGAATAAAACAAAGAAAGAAAAATTGTGTTCATCTTTTAGCTTCCTTGGCGAAACTAAGAAGAAAGGGAAGGGAAAAAACAAGCATTTGGTCACACCTAGTCTTGGTTAAGGTATGAAATTCTTAATAGCTTTTGAAATTGTTGAATGTATTGAGTTAGTTACTAAGTTCCTAAGTTAACCCATGTCCAAACCTTGAATTTTTGTTGGTATCATGAGAAATTGGTTAAGAGAAAGATGTTCATGAAGGGGTTATTGTTCATGTTATTTGGTTGGAAAATGGTACATAGGTGAATGAGAGTTTAACAAATGAGCACATTGGGCATTAGTTGCTAAATAGAAAAGAATCGGCTAACAAATTGTATGCCTTGGCCGAATGTGATTTTAGGTATTTGGGTAATGTATACATTGTTAATGGATGGAATGAAGAGGATGCTTAAATTGTGTTAAGAACAATTGTAGGTTGAAATAAGGTTTGATAAGTTAGTTATTAAGGTGAAATGCAAATGTTAGTAATTGATTGCTAGTGTATATATATATGAGTATTAACCGAATTTTTAACTTGAAAAATGGCTTGAACACCATGTGTTGTATTGAGAATGTTTAAGTGAATTGGTAGATAATTAATTTATGAATTCGATTGTTAATATACATGCTAAAATAAAATGTATGCAGGGGATGTTTGAAAGAGTGAGCTAGTATTAAACTGCTTGGGGACAGCAACAGTAAGGTGGTTTTGGAAAATCACCATAATTTGTAGAAGTTGAGTTAGAAGCTGGATAAATTATGTCTTTAAAGCTTGAAGAGTATAGTTTCTTGCAGAGGAAGCTATAGAAACAAATGAGTTACCGATTTTGAGATATTTGAAATATTGTGAGGTTGAGTCGAAATGACTAATAGATTTCCTGTTCTGTTTTTATAAAATCAGTATAAATTGTACAAAAATTGCCTTAGGATAAAATTTATATTCTTAGATTCCTTAATGAGTCTAGTTTCAAATGAAATAAGTGAGAACACATTTTGAATTTTGTACAATGAGAAATCTGATTCGTATCGAAGAATGGTCAGTTAGTCAAGCAGTGAAACAGGGTGAACTTTAAGAAAAATCTGGTAGTGATTGGCTAGACTAAAAATTATGAAAATTTTATGGCTAAAAGATAAATTAGTCTATTTTTGAGGAAAATTTACGGTCTTTGATTTGGAGTTTCGTAGCTCAAGTTATAAGTAAATTAATGACTGTTGCTTAGTAACTCAGCTTATAGGGAAGTTGTGATTTACTAATGAATTGCTTATTGATTTTTATAAGCTTACTATAAGTTGTATGTGTGAAATTCAAATATATATATGTGTGCTATATTCTGAAAGTAATACTTGATTAATTGATTAATGGTTAGTTTAAAATTTATTGATTAAGCTCAAGAGCATAGAGGGCAACCTCGGATAAGGGAAAAGCTAAAGTCGTGGAATAGCCAACCCGAACTTGCCTGAGAAAGATACAAGGTAAGTCTTTGAGTAATGGAATATAACTTATATTTAGACATAGAAATTATCAAATTATGTTTGTGATGAATAAATTATGACGTAATGGTCTTGCTTGCATCGTATGATCAAATAAATAGGTAAAATACTTGTTTGTAATCGCATGATAATAGAAAGTTTCCGTAATAATGAAACGAGAATATGTCATTTGTTATGACTAGTGAATTAATTGTAAAATGGTTAGAAAGCATGCTGAAATTGTATTCAAATATCAAAGTGTTGTTTAAATGTGTGAATGTATGATTGTTGATCAAGGTTTGAAACCGAGCTAAGTCTCGAAGGGCTATAAGCCGATGTTAAAAACCGGACTTGGTTCGAAGGGCTTTAAGCCATCGTTAAAGCCGGACTTAGTTCAGAAGGGCTCTGCGCCAGTGTTATTGCCGAATTTAGTTTCGAAGGGCCTTTAAGCCAGCAGCGCAAACCGAGCTTAGTCTCGAAGGGCTTCTGAGCCAGTTCTAAGATTCGGGTTTAGTTCACAAGGACGTCTTCACGCCTATTAATTGGGTGGATAAACCGTAAGTATGCACAAGTGAATTTATATAATGCATGTCAAGTTAATTCCAAGTATAAGTACAATTTAACGTGAAGTGATCAAGTAAGTAAATGCTTTCGTTAAAGATATGATTGATTGTTATATTTCGTGTTTGAAAGTCGGCAATTATGCTTAAACTAGCATTTAAAATCCTTTGAATGTTTATTATTGGATTAGAAGGTATGAGTACTAACTTAGCGATTTCAACATCACTAGTAGGCTATATATATACATGCATGAGAGTTGTCCGGAAATTAGGGAAGATCGTATTCGATTATAAATTAAAAGAATAGATGAACGTATTGATTTTTCCCTTTATGATATGATCGATAAGGAAGCACCTTCGTTATGTTTGGGTTCGCCCAAGGTGATTCATATAGATTTGATATTAATATGCCAATTTCTTAGATGATTTCATTACTTAAAGCTTACTAAGCATTGAAATGCTTATTCTTTTGTTTTGCTTCTCTGTTTTATAGATTTTGCTCGTCATCCATCGGATTCGGAAGTTCCAAAGTCGAAGTCAACCACACTATCTAAGCTTTTTGGTACATTTTTGATTAAGTTGTGATAATGGCATGTATAGGATCGACTTTGTAATTTGACTTAGTACCTTTTGGTGATGTATATATATGAATAGCCATACGCAAATGGCTTATTTAGTCAACTTGAAATTTTTTTTTTTTTTTATAAATGATGAAAGTGTTTATGAATGTGATCGATAATGCTTGAATGTTTTATTTATATGGTTGATATTTAGAAATGAAATTAAGGCTTACTTAGTAACATTCTTAACTCCTCCGGCGACGGAGGCGGGCTAGGGGTGTTACAATATCAATCTTTGTTAAAGAACTCCAGAGATTCGTTCACTCGTCCAAATGCTTCAATTGGGTATTCGAACAGAGATCGTGGAAAATAATACTCAAGTCCTAAAACTCAAGCTACATTAGTATCGAGTGTTGGCAGTGTGAGAAATTATAGACTTGAATGTCAGCAATGTGGAAGACGACATCCTGGTGAATGTAGAATGAATAATGGGCTTGTTTCAAATGTGGTTTACAAGATCATTTTATTCGGGATTGTTCTAAGTTAAATGAAAAAGATAAATCTCAGAATGCAAGATCAGGCAATATAGCTACTAGCGGGAGGCCACCAAGAAATGCGAGTGGTAATCGCGGTACTACGAGAGATTCTACAGTGAGATCTGAGTCTAGAGTACCTGCTAGAGCTTACGCTATTCGCGCTCGTAAAGAGGCGATATTATCACTGGTATATTTTCTCTTCACGACACTAATGTGATTGGTTTGATTGATCCTGGATCGACTTATTCATATATCTATATGAATTTAGTGTCTAGTTAGAAATTGCTTGTTGAACCTACTGAGTTTGTAATTAAAGTATCGAACCCCTTAGGCAAGTATGTTTTAGTTGATAAATTCTGCAAGAACTATCCTTTAATGACTCAGGGTTACTATTTTTCGGCTGATTTGATGCTATTATCGTTTGATGAGTTTGATATAATTCTGGGAATGGATTGGTTAACTCTACATGATGCCATTGTAAATTGTAAATGAAAGATCATTGAATTGAAATGTCAGAACAGTAAAATTCTTCGAATTGAATCAGTTGAGTCGAGTGAATTTCCTACTGTGATTTCATCTATATCAGCTCAGAGATGTGTGAGAAAAGGTTGTGAAGCATACCTTGCTTATGTTTTAGATACAAAAGTGTCTGAATCAAAGATTAAATCAGTGCCTATAGTTTGTAAGTTTCTAGATGTGTTTCCAGAAGAGTTGCCTGGATTACCACCAATCAGAGAAGTTGAATTTGCTATTAAGTTAGTGCTAGGAACATCACTGATATCTGTAGCTCCGTACAAAATAGATTTGACAAAATTGAAAGAGTTGAAAGCTCAGCTGCAAGAGTTAACAGATAGAGGTTTTGCACGACCTAGTTTTTCGCCTTGGGGTGCACCAGTATTGTTCATAAAGAAGAAAGACGGATCAATGAGAATGTATATTGATTATCGTAAGCTCAATAAGGTTACAATAAAAAACAAATATCCATTGCCAAGAATAAATAACTTGTTTGATCAGTTGAAAAGGGCAACAATATTTTCGAAGATTGATTTGAGATCGGGCTTTTATCAGTTGAGGGTTAAAGATTCAGATGTGCCAAAAACTGAGGTACAAACATTATGAATTTCTTGTTGTGCCTTTCGAATTGACTAATGCTCTTGCAATTTTTATGGACTTGATGAATAAGATTTTTAGACTGTATTTAGACAGATTTGTTGTTGTGTTCATTGATGACATTCTGATCAATTCACGAGATGAGTCTTAGCATGTCAAGCATTTAAGGATTGTGTTACAAACCTTGAGAGATAAGAAACTATATGCTAAATTCAGAGATAAGTAAATGTGAGTTTTGACTTAGAGAAGTCAAATTTTTGGGGCACATTGTTTCAGTGGAAGGTATACAAGTTGATCCGAGTAAGATTTCAGCAGTTATTGATTGGAAACCATCGAGGAATGTATCCGAAGTCAAAAGCTTTCTGGGACTAGCTGGCTACTTTTGATGTTTTGTTAAGGGATTTTTGATGGTTGCTACACCGATGACTAGATTACTACAGAAAGATGTGAAGTTCGAGTTGTTAGAAAAATGTCAATAGAGTTTTGAACAGTTGAAAGCATTGCTAATCGAAGCACCAGTTTTAGTTCAACCTGAGTCAGGTAAAGAATTTGTAATTTACAATGATGCATCTTTGAATGGTTTGGGTTACGTTTTGATGCAAGAAGGAAAAGTGATAGCTTATGCCTCCAGACAGTTGAAACCGCATGAAAAGGACTATCCGACGCACGATTTAGAGTTGGTCGCAATTGTTTTCGCATTAAAAATTTGGCGGCATCATTTGTACAGTGAAAAGTGTCACATCTTTACCGATCACAAGAGTTTGAAGTATATAATGACTCAGAAAGATTTGAATTTGCAACAACGGAGATGGCTTGAGCTATTGAAAGATTACGAGTTAGTAATTGATTATCATCCAGGGAAAGCAAATGTAGTCGCAGATGCTTTGAGTAGAAAATATCTGTTTTCTTTGAGAGCGATGAATACACAAATATTTTTGTCTAATGATGGATCTATATTAGTTGAATTAAAAGCTAAACTGATTTTTCTTCAGCAGATTTGTGAAGCTCAAAAGTGTGATAACGAGTTGCAAGCTAAAATAGTGCAATGTGAGTCGATTAGTGATTCAGATTATTAGATTGGGTCCGATAATTGCTTAATGTATCAATGTAGAATCTGTATATCAAATAATTCCAAGCTCATTTAGAAAATTTTGCACGAAGCACACTGTGGTTCTTTATTTATTCATCCGGGAAGTACCAAAACGTACAATGATTTGAAACAGTTATATTGGTGGTTGGGCATGAAACGAGACATTTCAAAATTTGTATTGAGGTGTTTAGTTTGTCAACAAGTAAAAGCCGAACATCAAATGCCTTCAGGATTGTTACAACCTGTGATGATACCAGAGTGGATATGGGATAGAGTTACGATGGATTTCGTATCGGGATTACCCCTATCTCCGAATAAGAAAGATGCTATTTGGGTTATCGTAGATTGACTAACAAAGTCTACACATTTCATTCTGGTTCGTACAGAATATTCCCTTGATAAATTTGCTGAATTGTACATATCTGAGATTGTTAGATTGTATGGGGTGCTAGTTTCGACTATTTCGGATAGAGATCTGAGGTTTACATTGCGGTTTTGGAAGAAACTACAAGAAGCTCTTGGTACGAGGTTGAATTTTAGTACAACTTTTCATCTACAAACTAACGGTCAGTCTGAGAGAGTAATATAGATTTTTGAAGATATGCTTCGTTGCTGTGTGTTAGAATTTAAAGGCAACTGGGAGAGATTTTTGCCGTTGGTTGAATTTGCATATAACAACAGTTTTCAATCGAGTATAAAGATGGCACCGTACGAAGCTTTGTATGGTCACAAATGCTGAACTCTATTGTATTGGACCGAGCTGAATGAGAAAAAGATTCACGGGGTTGATTTAATCCGAGAGACTGAAGATAAAGTGAAAGTAATTCGCCATAGTCTGAAAACAGCTTTAGATCGACAGGATTCATACGCAGATTTAAAACGAAAAGACATTGAATTTTTGATTGGTGACAAAGTATTTCTGAAAGTATCTCTGTGGAACAAAATACTTCGATTTGGTCACAAAGGAAAATTAAGTCCGTATTTCATCGGGCCGTATGAGATCATCGAAAGAATAGGGCCACTAGCATATCAGCTAGCTTTACTGTCTGAATTAGAAAATATTCACAATGTATTTCATGTGTCGATGTTACGCCGTTATTGATCAGATCCATCGCATGTAATTTCGTTGTCAGAGATTGAAATTCAACCTGATATGACGTATAGCGAAGAACTGATCAGAATTTTAGCTCGAGAGGTTAAACAGTTGAGAAATAAAAACATAACTTTAGTAAAAGTATTGTGGCAACGGCATGGTGTCGAAGAGGCTACGTGGGAGACCGAGGAAGCTATGAGAAAACAATACCCTAACCTATTCACTGGTAAGATTTTCGGGGACGAAAATCCCTAAGGGGGGAGAGTTGTAACAACCCATTTTTAGTCAAATCGAAACAGTGGTTTTAGGACCACAAATTTGAAGCCAAAATAATTATTTTATTATTATTTTAATTTTTACAGCATGATAAAATGATTGTGTGAAAATTTCCTTGAGAAATTTTATCGTTTGAATGCTTAATTCGATAAAAAGGACTAAATCGCATAAAGTGTAAAAGTGGAGTTCCAATAGCTAAAGGTATATAATAGCTATGTAATCTTAATTTAGAGGCCTTTATGTTGTAACTAGACCATTTAAAACATGAGTGGACATATATGGACATATTATCATGAATTTTGATGGTTTTTAATCAAGGTTAAATTAGTAAATTAGTTAATAAAGAATAAATAAATAAAGCAAAACCAAATAAAGTCTTCATGTCATCTTCCTAAACCAATTATTAGGTCTATAAGAAGCCATTTTTTTATGCTATTCATTCGGCTATGCTATTTTGCTCAATTAAGGTACGGTTTTTGTTCCGTTTTTAATGATTTCTATGTTTTTGTAATCGTTGTAACTAGGTCTAGCTAGCCCAGAGACTAATTTGCAAAACTATTAAAGATTTAGAAAGTTTCCATTGATGAATAAGCATGTGTTTTGATGATTGATGATAGATTATGAATATTTGATGATAGTTATATAAGTTTTGTTAAGTGATTGTAGGTAAAAACGCAAATTAGGGATTAAATTGTGAAATGTGGAAACTTTGTGGTTAAAATGTGAAATAAATGATAAAAATGGACTACTAGGGACTTATTTGAATTTCGGCTAGCATGGGTTTGGGTGAAATTGCATGAATTTGTGATTTTATGAAATAAGGACTAAATTGTAAGAGTTGTGAAATAATTGGGGCAAACATGTAAATGTGCTTTAATAAGTGTTTTGGATTAAATTGAATAGTGAGGTAATTAAATAAGCTAATTTTGATTA
The DNA here is from genome assembly GCA_025698475.1 of Gossypium anomalum. Classification (NCBI taxonomy): domain Eukaryota; kingdom Viridiplantae; phylum Streptophyta; class Magnoliopsida; order Malvales; family Malvaceae; genus Gossypium; species Gossypium anomalum. The sequence continues at coordinate 53,350,864 of CM046963.1, forward strand.
CATATTGATCAAGAAAAGAGAAATTTGGATCTAGATCGGAGGAAAGACAAAGTACTCAACTAATCGGTCTATTTAGCTGTTTTTGCGTTCGAGGTAAGTTTGTATGTAATAAGCATTGTTATAATTGTGTTTTAAATGCTTTGATATTGCATAAACTATAAATACGAGACTAAGAACATGTTCGACAATGATTCGACAAATGTAAAAATCCCGGTTGAACCTTAGGAATAGATTAGGATACGAATGACGTGTCATTAGGGATTATTGTGATTATGTGATCCGGGTGCTGGTCCTGTACGTCCTACAGGTGGCTGAGTATACCGGCATGTGTTGTGGATACTTGACAGTTGTAAACTGAAAAATATATAGGAGTTTTCCTATGTAATTTGTCACCTTTTTACTTAAATTCGTTGTTAAAACTAAGTAACTGTTTAATAAATTAATGAAATATGTTAAAATATGAAATTAGGACATATAAATTATTAAAATGTGACTTTATGCTTTATTATATAGTTTTCATGCATAAAATGGCTTATTTTATATTTATTTGAACATATTATATTTTTAAGACATAAAATGGGCCTTGCATGATTAAATTAAATACTAAAATTTAAAATTATATTTAATAAATCATTTTAAATATTTTATTAATAATTAGGGTTGTAATTAATTATTTAAATTGGACAAATTTTATTCTTTGGTCCTTTAACTTATTGATTTATTTTGGACAGGTCTGATAGCTTTGTTGGATTACAAAAATTGTCCAAATTGAAGACCAAGTCAACCCAAATTCGGCTACACATGGCTGTCCACTTAAACTACTTTTTTGGTTTAATTACATAAGGTCCTTGCATTGTTGAAGAAATTAGAAATTTGCCCGAAGATTTACATTTGACCGAGTCTCAGTCCTGAGTTATTATGGCAATTAAATTGCTTAAAAATCAAGAAAAATCAGCTCAAATTCCAGTAATTGTGGCCGGCCACTCATGGAAGAAGTTTGAAGAGACTAAACCCAACTATTTTTAGCAAACTACCCACCTCTCTTCACCTATAAATAATACCCCTTCATTCCCTCATTCCCTCATTCATCATCCCTTATCCCTCATCATTCTCTCTCCTCTCTCAACTCTCTTAGCATTTTCCATTCCCCACGCCTAGCATCAACTCTTCATAGATATTTTAGCAATTAAATCCTCTTAAAGAGCCCTTATTCAGCCACCTTGGAAAGCCATCAGCAAAGGAGCAAAGTGAAGAAGTAAATGAGCCTCATCAGTCAGAGTCTTAGGTGGCAACCACTTTGATTTGGGTTTAATCTTTCTTTTCTTTAATTTAATCTAAAATTTTTTTCTATGTGTTCTTTGCTCTTGTTTACAACAATGTTAGCTTGATTTTATTTAAGCTAGGATGATTGCTTTGATTAAATAATATTTATTTGATTCATGCTTATAATGTTTGTGCCTCAATCGGTCATGTTTTCAATTAAAATCAAGTCTGTATTTCGTTCATACGTGATTGAAATGCACCTGAATGAGCTGAGTGATCCTAACCAGACGACGGCTAGTGGACGCATAATTGAAATGTGCATGCTCAATTTAGATCCTAACCCGATTAAATTGCAGGTTGCATAACAACTCTAACCAAGCTCTGTTATCTGCATAGTTTTTAGATTTGTGTGATTAAACTGTTTCAAACCTAACACGTCCTTGTTACCTCACACGAATGCTAAGAAACCCTTAGTAAATAAGGATCAGTAAAATGCATATTTACTAAGTAAAGGATTCTGAAAGGACCTAATGTGGTTTCCAAACTCATGAAAGATCGAGTTGCCATGGAATGTTTTTCCAAATGTTATTAAGCATATTGATAATAAATTGAGTTTAATTAAAGTAATTGTCCTAGTTTATTTATGTTATAATTGTTGCAAATTGTGTTTAATTTTGCTAAAATCTATTTCAGTCATATAGTTTGCATACTTAGGATAATTTGCATTAGGGATTCATTGCATTTAGTTTAATATATTTAATTTTAATCATCACTTTTCAATTATATTGTGTTTTTATTTACCAAGTTGTTAGTATAATTTACAATTAAGTGATTTAACACAAATACAATCCCTGTGGAGACGATAACTCGATACTTACTTATTACTTGATAACGACTGTGTACACTTGCACAAACCTACGCGTTACAAATTTTTGGTGCCGTTGCCGGGGATTGTTAACTGTTGCTGTAACACCCTTTACCCATATTCGACGTCAGAACAGGGTACGAGGCATTACCAAACTTACCACACAAACAATCATACAGTTCCAAGTCACAAATTTGCGTCCAAATTAAAACCATTTGCATTTAATCATAAAGTCCCTAATAGGAGCCTACGAGGCCCAAAACATGCTTTGGAAGTGGTCTGGGACCAAACCGCGCACTTAGGAAATTTTTACAAAACTTAGAAAATTTTTGCCCTAAACAGGGGTCACACGCCGGTGTGGTTTGGGACACGTCCGTGTGGGCAGGCTGTGCGGCTACACACGCCCGTGTCCTGACCCCGTGTAACTCACTGACTTGTAACCCAGGAACAAATTGTGGTCACAAAGCCAAGTCACACACCCGTGTGCTAGGCCGTGTGGGAAATTAATTTTCATAAAATAGGTGCAGACATCACACGGCCAGGGCACACTATAACAGCTCAAAATTGGGTCTAGTCAGAACAGTGGTTTCGGGACCACAAACCCGACGAGAAAATTTTTATTTTTATTATATTTTTATAGTCTATAGATTTATGGAAATATTTCAGTAAAAAATTTGTTCAAAATTTTGACGCGTTGGGCACTCAATTTAGTCAAAAGGACTAAATTGTAAAAAGTGCAAAAGTTGAGTTCTTTATATATGAGGTGCCTAATTGTTATGAGTTTTAAATTGAAAGTCCTTATGTGATAATTAGTCCTTTAATAAGTTAGTGGATGGATATTTGTTTGGCATTTTTGAAATTTGGTTGAAATAAAAAGGGTAATTTTGTAAATTAATTAAAATGACCTAATAAGACAAAAATGATAAAAGCTATCATTTTTTTTTTCATTCTTTCTTCTTCAACCGTGGGAAAGAACCAAAAATGGCAGCCATGGATGAGCTCCATTTGGCCAAGCTTCTATGGCTTATATAGGTACGATTTTTGTCCCGTTTTTAATGATTTTCGTATTTTTGAGATCCCCGAAGCTTAAAATTTCTATTTCTACCAATTGATTGAAGAGAAATTAGAGTTTAAAAATTTACCAATTCATGATATGGTTGTGTTTTCATGGTTTATAGTAGATAATTAATGTTTGATGTGTTAAATACGAGTTTTATTCGATGAATTTCGGTAAAAATGTCGAAAAGCGGTTAAATTGTAAAAGTTATAAATTGGTCATAAGTGTGTGAATTAGTGAAAATTTGGTGTTGTCATAGAAGAGAAAACTGTTCAGCATGTCTTAAACCTTATAGAAATTGAATAAAAATTATTTTCCGAGCCTAGGGGTAAAAGTGTAATTTTTGAAAAGTTAGGGGGCATAATTGTAAGTTTTACAAAATTTGATATACGAATTGAATTGGTTAGTGTGTTGATAAAATGTGTTAAATAAGTGTTATTTGATATGTTAGATCAAGAAAATATGAAATTTTGGATTAAGATCGGGGAAGAACAAAGTTGTGTGCTAAGTCAAGAAAGTTAGCCGTTTCGGCATTTGAGGTAAGTTGGTAGGATAATAATACTGCAATAATGTTGTAATTTATATTTGAAAGTTAAATTTAGTGAATTAATCGAATTATGTTAAATTAAATGTTATGGTGCGAAGTTTATAAATTAATTTAAAAATATGTCTTTGGTACATGAAGTGCATTGAATTATCATACATAAATGTGATTTCTATGATTATGGATATTATGAGCAATTGTAAGTTCATATGAATTTTAATAATACAATGTGTAATTTAATGTTATTGCCTTGATATTAAATGAGATATAAGTTTATATGTAAGTAATACATCAATTTTACTTGTATTATGATAGTTTATAATAATATTGGAAATATGTTTGTTGATAGTTACTTGATTGGTGAAATTGTTGGAAAAGACAGAGAAATCCTGGTTGAACCTTCGAAAAGATTGGATGATACAGATGGTATGTAGCTAGGTCACATGTATGGTGCTGAGTGCACATCATGTGTACAAGAGAGCTACGAGACATTATGATATAGCTTGGTCGCATGCGTGGTTCCAGGTGAAGGACACCATGTAGACAAGAGAGCTACGAGATAAACTAGCTAGGTCACATGGGTGGTACTAAGTGTTCACCATGTGTACAAGAGAGCCGAACTTTATGATGGCTGAAGTAGCTTTGTGAGTTTTGTGATGAATAAGTGCAGGAACTTGGTTATGTGAATGATGTGTTCATTAAGTGACCGGGATGTGGTAAGGTTATAAACAAGTAAGTTATACATGAGGATGATTTTATGGTGACCTTGTAATCATGGGCCTATACTTGTGATGTATGAAATGTGGTGAAAATGATTTGTGATATGTATGTTAAAATTGAGGTTAATACAAAGAAAGTGTGAAAGAGTGAATTAGCAATAAAATTGATTTGGACAGTAGCAGTGATGTGATTTTGAAAAATCACCAAAAATAATAAGAAATTAATTAGAGGCTGAATGAGATATGAAATTAAAGCTTAACGAGTCTCTTCTCATATAGAAGAAACAGAGCAAGCAATTGAATTCTATATTTTGAGATATTTATATTTTTGTGAGACTGGTTCAGAATGATTACGTCATCCCCTGTTCCGACTTGGTAAAATCATCATAAATTGTAAAAAAATAATTATGGGGCATGGTTTATATTCATAGAAACCTTAATGAGTATATTTTTTATTGGAATAATCAAAAACAATAATTGAATTCTGTAAAATGAGATAACTGGGTTTTTATATAGAGAGGTCAGAATTGTCAGACAGTGAAATAGAGGAAAATTTAAGAAAAATATGGTATTGATTGGCAAAACCAAAAATTCTGAAAATTTTATGGTAGAAATTTATATGAGTCTAGTTTCAAGAAAAATTTACAAAACTAAATTTTGAGTTCTGTTGTTTAAGAAATAATTAAATTAGCTACTATGATTCAGGAAAACAGCCTTAGCTGATCTTGTGTAAAAAGATGAAATCATGTGATTAATGATTCTATTTTCTTGAGCATATTTATTGAGGAATGGGATAATATTGTTAATTAAATTGCTTATTATTATTAATATGCCAACTTACTAAGCTTTTAAGCTTACACCATTTTCCCATTTCTCTTAGTGTTGTCAGGTTGGCTCGGATCACACTATTAGTTTATCAAATTAGAATAATGGTAATTCTTATTTATTGTCAAATAAGTGGCATGTATAGATAATTAGTTATTGATATTAAGTAATATTATGATTTAGCCAAATGTATAAGCTCATTTTTGCTTCGTTGTATATAGCCATAAGATTTGGCTCATAATGGTTAAAGTTATGTAAACCTATTTTATGTATGCAAAAAAAAAATAAATGATAAGTGTCTGAAAGATTTCAGTTTGTTCCCGAACCAATTTCAATGATTGTTTTGGGCCTCTTAGGCCCTTTTAAAGGAAAAATTATATATGTTTGAAAAGTTTAAAATTTGATGAAATTTTATGTCTCGGTTTTAAATGATTACAAGTACTCAATTCCTGTAATACCTCGTACCCTGTTCCAGTGTCAGATACGGGTAAGGGGTGTTACATTTAGTGGCATCAGAGCCATGGTTTAGTCGATTCTCGAACTAACATAGCAAGTGTGAGAGTCTAGTTATACATGCCACTAATATGTGATAGTGTGATGTCTCCCGGTGCTAATGAGAACCATTTTGTTTAAAATGAAGTATTTTCCAACCGAGCTACATCTGACCATTTGATAGCAATATTGAAGTATTTGAATAAAGTGTAGCTATGATGTGTTAAACTCGGAAAGGTATGAATAAGAATTCGTGATATATGTATATGTGATAATATGTGAGATAAAATTTTATAGAGTGATATATTTATTCATATTTGTTTGGCCTTCATATGCTGTTGCATGCTTGACTAAATTGATTAGTAAATGTGATGACTAAAGTTATTCAAAATTCATAGAATGTATGAGTGAGTGCACTTGTTTAAAATGAGATAATTGGAAATTTTATGTAAGACAGATATGAATAATAAATTGTTTGAAGTGGATAGTATAATTATAATGACATATATGGATAATGAAAATTGTGTCATATAAATATATGTGAGAATCGAGTTAGGGGCTGTACGACCTCACCCCGTTACCGATGAGGTGTTTATAACAGAAATTCATGATAATTATGTTGATTAAGTTCCTAAGTGTGGAATCAAAGAGTTCAGTGAGAAAATAATTATAGATATGACCAGAGACTAAGAATGGTTGACAAGTGAAGGACAGAGTTAGAGAAATATCAGAGTTGACTGAGTTATCTTGGGATTCAAATTGATGACAGAGTGTTTCTGAAAGCATCGTCTTGAAAACAATTAGTTAGTGATGCTGGAAATTATGTGAAAGATACTAAACCTCACTCTGGTAAGATTTTCGAGGACGAAAATCTCTAAAGGGAGGAGAGTTGTAACAGCCCAAAATTGGGTCTAGTCGGAACAGTGGTTTCGGGACCACAAACCCGACGAGAAAAATTTTATTTTTATTATATTTTTATAGTCTATAAATTTATGGAAATATTTTGTAAAAATTTCGTTCGAAAATTTTGACGTTTGGGCACTCAATTTAGACAAAAGGACTAAATTGTAAAAAGTGCAAAAGTTGAGTTCTTTATATGTGAGGTGCCTAATTGTTATGAGTTTTAAATTGAAAGTCCTTATGTGACAATTAGTCCTTTAATAAGTTAGTGGATAGATATTTGTTTGGTATTTTTGAAATTTGGTTGAAATAAAAAGGGTAATTTTGTAAATTAATTAAAATGACCTAATAAGACAAAAATGATAAAAGCTATCATTTTTTTTTTCATTCTTTCTTCTTCAACCGTAGGAAAGAACCAAAAATGGCAGCCATGGGTGAGCTCCATTCGGCCAAGCTTCTATGGCTTATATAGGTACGGTTTTTGTCCCGTTTTTAATGATTTTCGTATTTTTGAGATCCCCGAAGCTTAAAATTTCTATTTCTACCAATTGATTGAAGAGAAATTAGAGTTTAAAAATTTACCCATTCATGATATGGTTGTGTTTTGATGATTTATAGTAGATAATGAATGTTTGATGTGTTAAATACGAGTTTTATTCGATGAATTTCGGTAAAATGTCGAAAAGGGGTTAAATTGTAAAAGTTATAAATTGCTCATAAGTATGTGAATTAGTGAAAATTTGGAGTTGTCATAGAAGAGAAAAATGTACAGCATGTCTTGAACCTTATAGAAATTGAAGAAAAATTATTTTACGAGCTTAGGGGTAAAAGTGTAATTTTTGAAAAGTTAGGGGGCATAATTGTAAATTTTACAAAATTTGATATACGAATTGAATTGGTTAGTGTGTTGATAAAATGTGTTAAATAAGTGTTATTTGACATGTTAGATCAAGAAAACATGAAATTTTGGATTAAGATCGGGGAAGAACAAAGTTGTGTGCTAAGTCAAGAAAGTTAGCCGTTTCGGCATTTGATGTAAGTTGGTATGATAACAATACTGAAATAATGTTGTAAATTTATATTTGAAAGTTAAATTTAGTGAATTAATTGAATTATGTTAAATTAAATGTTATGGTGCTAAGTTTATGAATTGATTTAAAAATATGTCTATGGTACATGAAGTGCATTGAATTATCATACATAAATGTGATTTCTATGATTATGGATATTATGGGCAATTGTAAGTTCATATGATTTTTAATAATGCAATGTGTAATTTAATGTTATTGTCTTGATATTAAATGAGATGTAAGTTTATATGTAAGTAATACATCAATTTTACTTGTATTATGATATTTTATAATAATATTGGAAATATGTTTGTTGATAATTACTTGATTGGTGAAATTGTTGGAAAAGAGAGAGAAATCCCATTTGAACCTTTGGAAAGATTGGATGATACAGATGGTATGTAGCTAGGTCACATGTATGGTGCTGAGTGCACATCATGTGTACAAGAGAGCTACGAGACATTATGATGTAGCTTGGTTGCATGCGTGGTTCCAGGTGAAGGACACCATGTAGACAAGAGAGCTACGAGATAAACTGGCTAGGCCACATGGGTGGTACTAAGTGTTCACCATGTGTACAAGAGAGCCGAACTTTATGATGGGTGGAGCTATGTGCTGAAACCACCAAGTATCGAGAATTGATCCGAAGTGTTCAACGGGAGACTTACTATGTACTGCTTTGTAAGTTTTGTGATGAATAAGTGCAGGAACTTGGTTATGTGAATGATGTGTTCATTAAGTGACCGGGATGTGGTAAGGTTATAAACAAGTAAGTTATATATGAGGATGATTTTATGGTGACCTTGTAATCATGGGCCTATACTTGTTATGTATGAAATGTGGTGAAAATGATTTGTGATATGTATGTTAAAATTGAGGTTAATACAAAGAAAGTGTGAAAGAGTGAATTAGCAAAAAAATTGATTTGGACAGTAGCAGTGACGTGACTTTGAAAAATCACCCAAAATAATAGGAATTTAATTAGAGGCTGAATGAGATATGAAATTAAAGCTTAATGAGTCTCTTTTCATATAAAAGAAACAGAGAAAGCAAATGAATTCTATATTTTGAGATATTTATATTTTTGTGAGACTGGTTCAGAATGATTACGTGATCCCCTGTTCTGAATTGGTAAAATCATCATAAATTGTACAAAAATAATTATGGGGCATGGTTTATTTGCTTAGAAACCTTAATGAGTCTATTTTTGATTGAAATAATCAAAAATATTATTTGAATTCTGTACAATGAGATAACTGAGTTTTTATATAGAGAGGTCAGAATTGTCAGATAGTGAAATAGAGGAAACTTTAAGAAAAATCTGATATTGATTGGCAGACCCAATGTCACACCCCTAACCCGTACCCGTCGCCGGAGGGATTAAGAAGTATTACAAAACAAGCACGAAACTTCATTTAACACTATAGAATAATTTCTAAGTTCAATTCATATAAAAAACATTTAAAAACACTAATCGAATATCAACCACACATACACATTAACTATACGAAATACGTATAATAACTTAACAAGCCATTTTCGCATCGCTATACGAATATACATTACCCAAAAGATACTTAATTAACAACAAAGGTTAGTCCTATACATGCCATTATCAAAGTTCAACTAAAAGAGTACCAAAAGGCTTAGATAGTGTGGAGGATTTCGACTTTGACACTTCCGCGTCCGATAGCTGACGAACAAAATCTATAAAACAGAGAATTAAAGCAACAGAGTAAGCGTTACCATGCTTAGTAAGTTTATAAGTAAGGAAATCATTTGAAACAAAAACACAAAGGAAATAGCGTTCATAAGATAAAATAAATGCCTATACACAAGATCACATATTCATTTTGTTTTACACTTCTATCACTATGTTTACACGCTCGAAGTCAAACTTAACTAAATTTCATTTGAATCAATTTCATGTAACTCGAGTGAGCTATAGATTTCACATAACCCTAAGAAATGGCCGGGAGAGCATTATTCGATTACATAATCACAACTTATACTGTACCAAATTTTCCAATGTATATACGATTCAGACCTGGTCATACTAGGAATTATGAGCACATTAATCGGAATTATTACAACAGAATCGCACCTTTCCAAACATAAATACTTTCGGAACTTGGCTCGGATGTAACAACCAACACGAATGCCTTCGGGACTTAACCTGGTTATAATAACCCGCACGAATGCCTTCGGGACTTAACCCAGTTATAATAACCCGCACGAATGCCTTCGGGACTTAATCCGGTTATAATAACCCGCACGAATGCCATCGGGACTTAACCCGGTTATAATAACCCGCACGAATGCCTTCGGGACTTAACCCAGTTATAATAACCCGCACGAATGCCTTCGGGACTTAACCCGGTTATAATGATCCGCACGAATGCTATGCACATATATATATCATAACCCATTAACAATTCCATTAATTTCTAGAAAACAAGTTCAACTTGCTTATCAACCCTTACTCTTTCGGCTCAATAGCCACATACACGTAATACGATTTCATTTCGCTATTCCAAATGAATTCTTTAATCATTCGGATCCAAGTCATATAAAATAAAAGTCATTTGTTTCACTATGTAATTTATATAGAACCATAAGATCACAATTTAACTTCTATGCTTTTATATCATAACCTTATAAAGTCATAAGCTAAGTTCCGTTACTCAAAGACTTACCTCGGATATTTTGAACAGTTGCGGATAGGCTACTCAACTGCTTTCTCTTTTCCTCTATCTGATTTAGACCCTCTTTGCTCTTGAGCTTAATTAAAACAAATAGATTTATTTAATTACTTATCCAACTTTACTATATACGAATATCAATTTATTAAGATTCATTTCAAACTAAATAATAGGCAACCGATCATATATTTTCCCCAAAGTGATATTCAAACATTATAGCCAATGAACCACAACTATCGAATGTTTAACTTATAATCGGACATGTTATATTACCCATATGTCATAAGCTAATTACCGAACCTATTACCTCAATTCATGTACATATCGAATAGAGTAATCCTTACTTGAACTATTAGTCAACCTTATCAAATGGACAAATATACTTAAAATACCATATATATATATATCTACATAAGTGTATAGATACCATGTTACCAACAATTATTTTCTAGCTTAGTAGCCGAACCAATATACAAACCCATATGCTAAGCAGTTCGTTAATATTACCTATATATATCCAATTCATTTCTTATCCATTCGACTAGTTAAGTTAATGTCACGACATATTATCAAATAACCTTACCGCTACCAAGCATGCTTATTATTTACTATATCCAAACCAATTTACAAGCTAATTCATACAGTCAAAACGAATCAATAATAAACTACAACCTAATCATATCTACTTGTCACATTTACTTTACTTAAACCAAATAAGCATGCACATAAAGTCCTTGGCCGAACTTCACTAAACACAAGTCAACAATAATCTTGATATTTATCACTTTATATATATAAATTATTTGCGAAATAAAGGAAAAAAAATGGATTAATCATACTTATAAACTACAAAAGTCGAATATAAAAATTTATCTTATGCATAGCCTTATTTACCTTCCAATAATCATATAAAAAAAAAATCAAACTCTTAATAATCATGCACAAAGCCGAACCTTAATATGATCAAACCTCAAATTCATTCATTTCAAACACCCACACGGCATTTGTTCAAATCATTAAATAAATCTATGTTTGGCTATTGTACTCATGAGTATTAAAATTTATAACTTGACTAACTTAAACCCTTCTCTTCAACAATTCTTCATAAAACATAAAGACCATAAATCAATCTCATCCTTTAATAACCAAAACCGAATGCTTAAATCATCACCAAAATTTCAAAATTTTGACATGGGCTATGTAAGAAATTAGGTAATTAACTTGAAACAAGCTTGAAATTTCAAAAACTAATACAATTAACTAACCTTCCTCAAGCTTAAAGTGACCGAAAATCTTCTCCTCTTTCTTTCTTCAATTAGGCCAAGAAGAACCAAAAAAAAAATGAAGCTTTGTTTTTATCACTTTTTTTTTTATTCTTTAACAAAATACAATTATACAACCATTAAGTAATTATTTACATCTATTTTAATATAAATTCCTCATCATAGCCGGCGACTATAAACAAAAAGGGTTATTTAACATGCAAGTACAAACATTTTATAACATGCATTAATAGGCCACTTTACATTTGTCTAGCACATTTCTAAATTTTTTTCACACAAGTCCTATTCAATAAATTTCACATACTATTAACAAAATTTAAGCATGACATTTTCACACATGCATATTCATATATAATAAGCATCAAATATGATAGTGAATTTTTTTATGACTCGGTTTTGTGGTCCCGAAACCACTTTCCGACTAGGGTTAAAATAGGGCTATCACACCCAAAAATTCTAAAAATTTTATGGTAGAAATTTATATGAGTCTAGTTTCAAGAAAAATTTACGAAACTAAATTTTGAGTTCTGTAGCTTAAGAAATAATTAAATTAGCCACCATGATTCAGAAAACATTTTTAGTGATCTTGTGTAAAAGATGAAATCATGTGATTAATGATTCTATTTTCTTGAACATATTTATTGAGGAATGGGATAATATTGTTAATTAAATTGCTTATTATTATTAATATGCCAACTTACTAAGCTTTTAAGCTTACACCATTTTCCCATTTCTCTTAGTGTTGCCAAGTTGGCTTGGATCACACTATTAGTTTATCAAATTAGAATAATGGTAATTCTTACTTATTGTCAAATAAGTGGCATGTATAGATAATTCGTTATTGATATTAAGTAATATTATGATTTAGCCAAATGTATAAGCTCATTTTTGCTTCGTTGTATATAGCCATAAGATTTGGCTCATAATGGTTAAAGTTATGTAAACCTATTTTATGTATGCAAAAAAAAATTATAAGTGTCTGAAAGATTTCAGTTTGTTCCCGAACCAATTTCAATGATTGTTTTGGGCCTTGTGGCCCTTTTAAGGGAAAAATTATATATGTTTGAAAAGTTTAAAATTTGATGAAATTTTATGTCTGGGTTTTAAATGATTACAAGTACTCAGGTTCAGTAATACCTCGTACCTTGTTCCGGCTTCAGATACGGGTAAGGGGTGTTACATTTAGTGGCATCAGAGCCATGGTTTAGTCGATTCTCAGACTAACATAGCAAGTGTGAGAGTCTAGTTATACATGCCACTAATATGTGATAGTGTGATGTCTCCCGGCGCTAATGAGGACTATTTTGTTTAAAATGAAGTATTTTCCAACCGAGCTACATCTGACCATTTGATAGCGATATTGAAGTATTTGAATAAAGTGTAGCTATGATGTGTTAAACTCGGAAAGGTATGAATAAGAATTCGTGATATATGTATATGTGATAATATGTAAGATGAAAGTTTATATAGTGATATATTTATTCATATTTGTTTGGCCTTCATATGCTGTTGCATGCTTAACTAAATTGATTAGTAAATGTGATGACTAAAGTTATTCAAAATTCATAGAATGTATGAGTGAGTGCACTTGTTTGAAATGAGATAATTGGAAATTTTGTGTAAGATAGATATGAATAATAAATTGTTTGAAGTGGATAGTATAATTATAATGACATATGTGGATAATGAAAAATGTGTCATATAGATATATGTGAGAATCAAGTTAGGGGCTGTACGACCTCACCCCCTTACCGATGAGGTGTTTATAATAGAAATTCATGAGAATTATGTTGATTAAGTTCCTAAGTGTGGAATCAAAGAGTTCGGTGATAAAATAATTATAGATATGACCAGAGACTGAGAAGGGTTGACAAGTGAAGGACAGAGTTAGAGAAATATCAGAGTTGACTGAGTTATCTTGGGATTCAAATTGATGACAGAGTGTTTCTGAAAGTATCGTCTTGAAAACAATTAGTTAGTGATGCCGGAAATTATGAGAAAGATACTAAACCTCACTCCGGTAAGATTTTCGAGGACGAAAATCTCTAAAGGGGGAAGAGTTGTAACAGCCCAAAATTGGGTCTAGTTGAAACAGTGGTTTCGGGACCACAAACCTGACAAGAAAAATTTTATTTTTATTTTATTTTTATAATATATAAATTTATGGAAATATTTCGTAAAAATTTTGTTCGAAAATTTTGACGTTTGGGCACTAAATTTAGTCAAAAGGACTAAATTGTAAAAACTGCAAAAGTTGAGTTCTTTATATCTGAGGTGCCTAATAAATAAATGGGCTTACAACCATTTAAGCCAAAATAAGCCAATTACATGGCTAAATACCAAATCAACTTAAACAAATATGAGTCAATACATTTGGCCAAATCAAATGACACATATAACAAAATGACCAAGTCCCTATACATGCCATACATTCAAAATGCTAAGACCATTAATACCCAAAATGAGAGTTTGATTGTGTGATCCAAATCTCTGACGATCTTCGATTCTGAGTTAGCTTGGCGACACTTTAAAAACATGAAAAATAAACGGAGTAAGCTTTATAGCTTAGTAAGCTCGTATGCAAGAAATAAGCAACCTTACCATGCGTATAACATTCAAATACTATAACATAATTAAATTTGAATTTATCATAGCATCATGATCATAAGTCATTCCAACACCAAACTTACTTCATTATCATCATTTCAAGCAATTAATACACATGAGCTTTACGTACATACCTGAACCATCTCGAAATGAACTTACACATATTCTCATCTTTGACATACCCCGTGAACCACTCGGAATAATAATGTCAGATACTTGGGATTCTTGCACACTAAGTGCCACGTACGTAGCCAAAGCTACCCAAGTCTCATATCACATAGTTGCTCGCTCTCGAGCTATCAAAGGCCTGCTCACACAAGTTGTCAGTCAAGACGTAGCTACGCGGTGCTGCTCATACAAGTTGTCAAGTATCCGCAGCATATGCCGGTATACTTAGCCATCTGTAGGACATCCAAGATCAACACCCGAATCACATAATCACATAACACATACTAACCCTAGTGACATGTCACTTGTATCCTACCCTATTCCTAATATTCAATGGGATTTCTCGCTTGTCGATTCATCTTCGGACTCGTTCATAAATTAAGCTCATCCACATTTATCAAACATACAATTCATGCAATATTAAAGCAATAAAGTACAATCATAGTAAAGCTTATTTTTAACATACGAACTTACCTTGATACAAAATGGCTAATTATTCGATTTAGTCCACAACTTTATTCTTTCTCCGATCTAGGTCAGAACCTCTTCTTTCTTGATCTAAAATATCAAATTTAACTTATTTAATTACCAAATTATTCAATTTAATCCCAAAAACACCTTATGGAAAAATTACATTTTTGCCCTTAACTTTTTAACTTTTTACATTTTAGTCCCTAAGCTCGTAAAATGATTTTCATTCGATTTCTTCATTACCCATGTCTAGTCAAATATTGATGGTACTCATAATAGCCCAAATTTTTTATTTATTCACGTTTTTACAGACATTTTACAACTTTTACAAATAGGTCCCTATTTGACATTTTCATCAAAAATCACTTGGTAAATGTTGTTTACCTAACATCAACCATACATTTTCTACCATTAGACATTAGAATACACAAATATTCTACATGGGTAAAATTTTAGACTTTGATTTTCTTTCAAGTTAGTCATTGAAATAGCTAGAGTAGGTTACACCGAGCTTGAGAGCTTAGAAAACCCTAGCTATGGTTGATTTTCTTTCAAGTTAGTCATTGAAATAGCTAGAGTAGGTTACACCGAGCTTGAGAGCTTAGAAAACCCTAGCTATGGTTTCCCCTTGTGAATTTTGACCATGGGAGATGAAATTAGGAAAAGATTACATCTTTTTATTAGTTAAATTTGGTGTTTATTTACCAAATGACCAAAATGCCTTTAATGCCTAACTTCAAAAATTTACCCATCCATATCCATTTTTGTCCAACTTAAAGTATAATGGTCTAATTACCATTTAAGGACCTCATTTTTAAAATTTCATTTCAATTAGACACCTATAGCATCTAGAACACACATTTTACACTTATTACAATTTAGTCCTATTAGTCAAATTGGACACTCTATCGATAAAATTTCTTAACGAGATTTTCACACAATCATTCAATCATACTATAGACCTTAAAGAAATAATAAAATTAACATTTCTACTTCAAATTTGTGGTCCCAAAATCACTGTTTCGGCTTAACCCTAAAACAGGCTGTTATAATTGCCATAGTCATTTTTTTTTGTGAAATTATTTACTTCCAATTTGGTTTATTTCTAACATTAGTAACTTATTCTTTTTAATTTTGTAATTTTCTTTTCAGGTGTTTATGAGCATAAATTGGATTATCGATTTACTCCCTGTAGAGTCTGAAATTAAGCACACTTTCAGACAAAGAAGACGTGAACGAATAGCTCAAACAAAATTTGAGATGGACCTTGGCAATCAGAATCAAGACCAAGGTAATGAAGTTGATCATGTACGAAACCCCATCTTCATTGCCGTTGATAAGGATCGATGCATCAGATAATATGTTGTGCCACTTTTCAGTGAATTAAATCCAAGAATTAGAAGGCCATATATTGAGGCAACCCAATTTGAATTGAAACTAGTGATGTTTAAAATGCTCCAAACGGTAGGCCAATTCAGTGGTATGCCCACGACAGATCCACATCTCCAAATTCGATTGTTTATAGAGGTGAGTGATTCATTTAAGATAGTTTGTGTGACTAAAGACTCACTGAGATTGAAGTTGTTTCCATACTCATTGTGAGATCGAGCACGAGCATGGCTCAATTCATTGCCACCAAGTTCCATATCTACATGGCAAGAATTAGCAGAGAGATTTTTGGTTAAGTATTTCCTACCTAGAAAAAGTGATAAGTTGAGGAACGAGGTCACAACTTTCCAACAATTGGATGACGAGTATTTGCATGAGGCTTGGGAGTGATTCAAGAAGTTACTTTGTAAGTGTCCTCATCATGGGATTCCTCATTGTATCCAGTTACAGACATTCTATAATGGTCTCAATGCACATACAAGATTGATGGTAGATGCTTCTTCGAATGATGCAATTTTGTCTAAGTCTTATAATGAGGCTTATGAGATTATTCAGAGGATCGCAAGTAATAACTACCAATGGCCAACAAATCAAATAGCTTTAAGAAGACTCGTGGCTAGAGTTCATGAAGTTGACACCCTCACTTCATTATCAGCTCAGGTATCATCTATTTCCTCTATGTGAAAACAGTTTTGTAACACCCCTAACCCATATCCATAGCCGAAATAGGGTTAAGAGGCATTACCGATCCATCACAACATAAATCATACATAGATATAATTCATAATCAAAATTTATTCAACACATTCACATTGTCCCTTATAAGGCCCTGCGAGACCTTAAAACATGCTTAAAAGAGGTTCGGGACTAAACTGATAACATTAGCAAACTTTGGGAAACATAGAAAATTTTCTTACATTTAAGGGTCACGCGCCCGTGTGAACAGGCCGTGTGCCTCACACGGCCACCAGACACGCCTGTGTCACAGGTCGTGTGAAAACAGGGCATACATACTGACTTACACCATACGGCCGAGGACACGCTCGTGTGCCATGGCCGTGGGAAAATTGGAGGGCTTACTAACTTGGGTCACACGGCCGGCCACACGCCCATGTGCCAGCTCGTGTGCCACACATGGCTAGTAGACACGTCCATGTGTCTAGGCCGTGCTAAACCTATAGGGTATACTGACTTAATTCAAAAGGGTATCTCAAGGGACACATGTCTGTGTAACGTGACCGTGTGTCACACACGACTGAGACACACGCTCGTGTCTCTGCCCGTGTGGACAAAAATAGGCCATTTGCCAAACCAATTTGCCACCCTTTCCTCATGCACACCTAGCAACCAAAATGGTACCATTTCATTACATTTATAGGTAGCCAAAACATGCCAATTCATATACAATTCACGCCAACTATTATAAGCCATTTCAACTACTAAATTTCATATTCAAAACATACCAAATCATTATGCCAAAATCATCAAAACATACATTGTAACAGTTCGATTTTGACCTAGTCAGAATAGTGGTTTCAGGACCATAAATCTAAGTTATAAAAGTATTTTAATATTATTCTCCGTACCTATTATAAGTGAATTGAAATGTGTAAAAGTCTCGTGTGAAAATTTAACTGTTTGTGTACTTAATTTGCAAAAAGGACTTAATAGCGTAAAATATAAAAGCTGTGTGCTAGACGTTAAAAGTGCCTATTTGACTTGGCTTTATAATTGTGAGGTCCTTATGTGGTTATTTGACAAAATTTATGATTAAATAACATTAGTGGACATTAGTTGTTGGCATATTAATGTTTTATTAACAAGGCTAAAATGGTAAAAAGTGTATATATGGTATATTAAATAAAAACAAACATGAAATGTGTCCATATTATGTTGTAATTGCCAAAAATTGTAAAAGAAAAAGAATGAACCAAAGCTCTTAGGGTTTTAGCTACTTTAAAGCTCAATTGAGGTATGTTTTTATTTCAATTTTTGATAATTTCTACATTTTTGTAATCATTGCTTCGTATATTACCTAACCCATGCCTCAATTTCTGATTTTGTTGATGATTTTGAAATGTTCCATGGATGGATTCATGAGCTTTGTGATGTTATATGATGAATTATGAAAGTTTGATATTGGGTTTATATGTTTTGTCTTTGGATTTTTGATGAAATTGAGTATTTTGGGCTAAATTATAGAAATGTAATTTTAGGGGACTAAAATGTGAAATAAATGAAATGTATGGACTTGTATGAGAGCTATGAGAATTCGATCAAGCATGAGTATATTCAAATTATGTGTATTTTGTGATTTTGTGAATTAGGGACTAAAGTGTCGAAATGTGAAAATATGAGGACTATTTTTCAAAATGCCCTAATTGTGTGTATATGGATTGATTTGAATGATTTGGTGAATAAAAGGGTTAATTTTGAATACATATAGATCAAGAAAAGAATTCAGACTTAGACCGAGGGAAGTCGAAGATTATAGAGTAAACGATTCTAGTCTACAAATTTTGAGTACGAGGTATGTTTGTACTTAAAGCATGATGTTTAATTATATTTTGATGTTTTGATTATACATAGTTTGTATATATATTTGGCTTGGATGAATATGACGATGAATCAATAGTATTTGGCACTAAGTGTGCGATTTAAACTAACTTAGGCTATATGAGGCACTAAGTGTGCAATACCGACTTAGCTTCGGTTAATTGAGATGGCACTAAGTGTGCAGAATCATTCTAGCTTTGGCTAACCTTTATTGTGCAAAATCGTTCTAGCTTCAGTTGACCTTTATAGCACTAAGTGTGTGGATGTTTAAAGCACGAATAATTTACGGAAGGTCTTAAAATATTTAAACGAAAGGTGATAATGAAAGTGAATAAGTATGAAAAGATTCAGGTATGTACGATACCTATGTGGTAGATGATATTATGTTGATGAATCTCATTGATTTGTATGAACTTATGGATTGTGTTGGTATAGATTTGATAGATGATTTGAGAATTTGTATATACTTATGTATTGATGATTCTTGGTATGAGCTTACTAAGCTTTTGAAAGCTTATTTTGTGTGTGTTTGCATTGTTTTATAGATATAGAAGCTACTACAAGCTCGTGGATCGTCAAGGATTGTCACCACACTATCAAACCTCATTTTGGTAATTTTGAAAATGTATATTTTGAAGTATGACATGTATAGGCTAGTAGTTGTGGAAGTATGTTTTGTGATGTATATACTTAGCCATGTTATTTGGCTAATTTGTGCTTGAATTCATAGTTGAAAATGGCTTATGATATGTGATGTTAATTTGCAATTTTGGTATGTTTTAGTTGGGTAAAGAAGTTGGTAAGTTTTGGTAAGTTTAACTTGAGATTGAATGATGTAGGGAAGAAAATGTTTTGGTATGATTTTACCTTATGTTTGGCATGAATTGGTAAGGTTTATGAGTATGGATTTGGGTGACTATTATATGATATGGTTGGTTTATGTTATGGTGTTGAAATTGGCTAAAATGGTGATGCAAATATTCTTGTTTCCTTGCTTGTAGGTTGACCCAATTTGGGGTGGCAAACTGGCTATTCAAATAGCCTATTTTTGTCCACACGGGCAGAGACAAGGGCGTGTGTCTCATCCGTGTGCGACACACGACTATGTTGCATGGCCGTGTGTCCCCTGGGGTACCCTACAATTGTAAGTCAGGCCCGAGCACTGCCAAAGCACACAGACGTGTGGTAGCCGTGTGGCCCAAGTTAGACTCGACCATGGCCAAGGCACACGGGTGTGTCTTGTGGCCGTGTGGACAAGTCAGTATGTATGCCTTGTTTTGCCACGGCTTAGACACACAGGCGTGTCTAAGGCCGTGTGAGGTACACGGCCTGTTCACATGGGTGTGTGACCTTTTAAAAGTTGAAAACTTTTATAAGTTTTGAAACTTTTATATGTAGTCAATTTTGATCCCGAATGCATGTTTAAGTAGTGTATACTGAATTTTATGTTCTTGATGAATGTGAATGAATGACTTTTACTGTAACGAGATGATATTTGATGTTCAGTTATTCTGATATGAATTATAAGTCCGGTAATGCCTTTTAACCTATTCTGGCGACGGTTACGTGTTAGGGGTGTTAGATTTTATTGGTATGAGAGCTATGGTTTAGTCGGTTCTAGGACTACCATAGCGTTTCTGAGTCTAGCTATACATGCCATATTTGTGAACTACGATAGTGTGATGAATCCTGACATTGAAATGTGCTTTTATGTGGGAAATGGATCCCGAAAGAGCTGTAGCAGATGATGTAAAAAGCAATGTATCTGCTCCAACGCAAGGGACAGTGCAAGCTGATTCTCGACCGGCTACAAGTAGCCGTGATGGTGAGGCTAAACAAGCTTTCTATCAGATGATGAATGATTGGTTCATCCAATACATTAGAACCAATCCGACTGTACAACAACCTCCACCCTTGACTAATCCTCCTCAAGCTCCTATTATGCCACTAGTAAATCCAGTTCAGTTAAATAGACCACCAGTTGATAAGATTAGAAAATATGGGGCTGAAGAGTTCCGAGCTACAACAAGTGATGATACTGAAAAAGCCGAGTTCTGGTTAGAGAACATAATAAGAGTGTTTGATGAGTTGTCTTTGAGTCCAGAAGAATGCATAAAATGTGCTGTCTCCCTTCTAAGAGATACGTCGTATCATTGGTGGAAGACTTTGACATTTGTGGTTCCAAGTGAACAGGTTACTTGGGATTTCTTTTGAGCTGAATTTCAAAAGAAATATATTAGTCAGAGATTCATTGATCAAAAACGTAAAGAGTTTCTTGAGCTTAAACAAGGCCGTATGTCTGTCACCAAATACGAGCGAGAATTTGTAATGTTGAGTCAATATGCCCGTGAATGTGTATCTTCGGAAGCAATAATGTGTAAAAGATTTGAAGATGGTTTGAATGAGGATGTTCATTTGTTATTCGAGATTTTAAAAATCAAAGAATTTGTTGTGCTTGTTGAATGAGCATGTAAAGCTAAAGATCTCGGGAAAGAGAAAAGGAAAGCTGATTTTGAAGCTAGAGAGGTATGAAAGAGATCATCGGGCAAATCATTTCAATCTGGATCAAAGAAGTTTACAGATGATAGTAGTCGTTCAAAGATTAGTGTGGGACATTCGAACAGAGATCGTACTAGATCGCAATCGAATTTCAAATCTTCAGCTACGTCTATTGCCAGTGTTGATAATGCAAAGAATGAAAAGCCTGATTGTGATCAATGTGGAAGACAACATTTCGGTGAATGCTAGGGAAAAAAGTAATAACCGAGCTTGCTACAGTTGTGGTTCATGAAATCATCTTATAAAAGATTGCCCAGATTTAGCTGAAAAAGATAATGTTCAGAATCCGAGGCAGAGTAGTAACGCTTCTCGTGGTAGACCTCCCTGAAATTCAGGAAATGTAAGCGGTATTCAGAGAGGAACGAAAGACATAGCTGTTAGATCTGAGGGTCGTGCACTTGCCAGAGCTTATGCTATCCGAGCTCGCGAGGAAGCTTCATCGCCAGATCTGATTACGGGTACATTTACTCTCTATGATACTTCTGTGATTGCTTTGATAGATCCTATATCAACACATTCGTATATGTGTATAAACTTAGTGAACAGTAAGACTTTGCCTGTAGAGTCTACTGAATTTGTAATTAGAGTTTCGAACCCCCTAGGCAAATGTGTTCTGGTTGATAAAGTATGCAAGAATTGTCCGTTAATGTTTCGAGATAATTATTTTCTGGCTGATTTGATTCTGTTACCTTTTGATGAGTTTGATATAATTCTGGGTATGGATTGGTTAACTTTGCATGACACTGTGGTGAACTGCAAACGGAAAACTATTGATTTGAGATGCAAGAATGGTGAAATAGTCAGAATTGAATCTAGTGATCTGAATGGATTGCCTGCTATGATATCTTCAATGAAAGCTTTGAATATTATGAGAAAGGGTTGTGAAGCTTATTTTGCCTACGTGATTGATTCGAGAAAGTCAGAAAAGAAAGTTGAATCTGTGCCTGATGTTTGTGAGTTCCCTGATGTGTTTCCTGAAGAACTTCCGGGATTACCTCCGGTTAGAGAGGTACAATTTGGCATCGAATTGGTACCTGGTACTACTCTGATTTCGATAGCTCCGTACAGAATAGCTCCGACTGAGTTAAAAGAATTAAAGTCTCAATTGCAAGATTTGACCGATAGAGGGTTTGCTAGACCTAGTTTCTCACCCTAGGGTGCACCGGTGCTATTTGTGAAAAAAAAAGATGGTACGATGAGAATGTGTATCGATTATCGTTAGTTGAATAAAGTGACTATCAAGAATAAGTATCCTCTGCCCCAAATTTATGATTTGTTTGATCAGTTAAAAGGAGCTACTATGTTTTTGAAAATCGATTTGAGATCAAGCTATTATTAGTTGCGAGTGAAAGATTCAGACATTCTGAAAACTACTTTCCGAACGAGGTACTGTCACTATGAATTCTTAGTTATGCCTTTCGGATTGACTAATGCACCTGCTATCTTTATGGATTTGAAGAATAGAATTTTCAGACCGTATTTAGATCAATTTGTTGTTGTATTCATTGATGACATATTGATTTATTCATGTGATGAATCCGAACATGCCGAGCATCTGAGAATAGTGTTACAGACTCTGCGGGATAAACAGTTGTATGCAAAGTTTAGTAAATGTGAATTTTGGTTGCGAGAAGTTGGTTTCCTGGGTCATATTGTATCAGCATCTGGTATCCGAGTTGATTCGAGCAAAATTTTAGCTATTTTGGATTGGAAACCTCCGAGGAATGTTTTCAAAGTTCGTAGTTTTTTGGGACTTACTGGTTACTATAGAAGATTCATGAAAGATTTTTCGATGATTGCGACTTCGTTGACAAAACTGTTACAGAAAGATGTGAAGTTTGAACGGTCTGAAAAGTGGTAGAACAGTTTTGATCAGTTGAAGACTTTGTTGACTAAAACCCCGATTTTAGTACAACCTGAATAGGGTAAAGAATTTGTGATCTACAGTGATGCTTCATTAATTGGTCTGGGATGTGTTCTAATGCAAAAAGGAAAAGTCATTGCTTATGCTTCGAGACAGTTGAAGCCGCATGAAAAGAACTATCCGACACATGATCTTGAGCTAGCTGCAATTGTGTTTGCTCTAAAGATATGGCATCACTATCTGTTTGGTAAGAAATGTCACATATATTCTGATCATAAGAGTTTGAAGTATTTGATGAATCAAAAAGATCTAAATCTACAATAGAGAAGATGGTTAGAATTGTTAAAAGATTATGAACTTGTGATTGATTATCATCCGGGAAAAGCAAATGTTGTTGCTGATGCCTTGAGTTGAAAATCATTGTTTTCTTTGCGTGTGATGAATACTCATTTGGTTCTGTTGGATGATGGTTCAGTTTTAGCTGAATTAAAAGTAAGACCTTTGTTTTTACAGCAGATTATCGAAGCTCAGAAGATTGATAAAGAGATTTCAGCTAAACGAGCTCAGTATGATGTAGAGACTGATTCAGAATTTAGAGTTGATAAATATGATTGTTTGAGGTTTTGATATCAAATTTGTGTTCTGAGAAATCCAGAATTAATTCAAATAATTCTAAATGAAGCTCACAGTAGTCGTTTATCTATGCATCCAGGTAGTACGAAAATGTATAATGATTTGAAACAACATTATTAGTGGTCTGGAATGAAAAGAGATATCTCTGATTTTGTTTCTAAATGTTTGATCTGTCAGCAAGTTAAAACTGAACATCAGGTGCCATCTGGTTTGTTACAACCGATTATGGTTCCAGAGTGGAAATGGGATTGAGTGACAATGGATTTTGTTTCGAGTTTACCCCTGTCTCCGAGAAAGAAAGATGCAATTTAGGTTGTAGTTGATTGTTTGATGAAATCAACTCATTTTATTTCGGTTTGATCTGATTATTCGCTTGATAAATTAGCTGAGTTATACATTTCTGATATCGTGAGATTGTATGGTTTGCCATTGTCTATAGTGTCAAATAGAGATTCGAGATTCACATCACGAATTTGGAAGAAGTTGCAAGATGCTCTAGGTACTAAATTGCACTTCAGTACTGCTTTTCATCCACAATAGATGGTCAATCTAAGCAGATTATTCAAATACTTGAGGATATGTTGAGATGTTGCATTCTTGAGTTCGAAGGTACGTGGGAACAATATCTCCCTTTGATTGAATTCGCTTATAATAATTAGTTTTCAGTCGAGCATTAAAATGACACCCTATGAAGCTTTATATGGTCGCAAATGTCGTACACCTTTGTATTGGACTGAGCTCAGCGAACATAAGATTCACGGGGTTGATTTGATAAAAGAAACTAAACAGAAAGTAAAAGTGATCCGAGATAGTTTGAAAGCAGCTTCCAATCGTCAGAAACCATATGCAGATTTGAAAAGAAAAAACATTGCGTTTGAGATCGGCGATAAAGTGTTTTTGAAAGTGTCTCCGTGGAAGAAAGTGCTTCGGTTTGGTAGAAAAGGTAAGTTGAGTCCAAGGTTCATCGGGCCATATGAAATTATCGAGCGTATTGGGTCGGTAGCATATAGATTGTTGTTGCCACCAGAGCTAGAAAAGATTCATAATGTGTTTCACGTATCGATGCTTTGACGATATAGATCCGATCCTTCACTTGTGATTTGTCCATCTGAGATAGAAATTCAATCTGATATGACTTGCGAAGAAAAGGCGATCCGTATCTTAGCTCGAGGGGTTAAAGAGTTACGAAATAAGAAAGTTCCACTAGTTAAAGTGATGTGGCATCGACACGGTGTTGAAGAGGCCACATGGGAGCCTGAAGATACTATGAGACAGCAATATCCGAATTTGTTTAACGGTAAGATTTTCGGGGACGAAAATCCCTAAAGGGGGAGAATTGTAACAGTCTAGTTTTGACCCTAGTCGGAATAGTGGTTTCGAGACCACAAATCTGAGTTATAAAAATATTTTAATATTATTCTCCGTGCCTATTATAAGTGAATTGACATGTGTGAAAGTCCTGTGTGAAAATTTAACTATTTGTGTGCTTAATTTGCAAAAAGGACCCAATCGTGTAAAATGTAAAAGCTGTGTGCTAGATGTTTAAAGTGCCTATTTGACTTAGCTTTATAATTGTAAGGTCCTTATGTGGTTATTTGACCAAATTTATGATTAAATGACATTAGTGGACATTAGTTGTTGGCATATTAATGTTTTATTAACAAGGCTAAAAAGGTAAAAAGTGTATATATGATATATTAAATAAAAACAAACATGAAATGTGTCCATATTATGTTGTAATTGCCAAAAATTGTAAAAGAAAAAGAATGAACCAAAGCTCTTAGGTTTTCGGCTAGTTTAAAGCTCAATTGAGGTATGTTTTTGCTTCGATTTTTGATAATTTCTACGTTTTTGTAATCATTGCTTCGTATATTATCGAACCCATGCCTCAATTTCTGATTTTGTTGATGATTTTGAAATGTTCCATGGATGGATTCATGAGCTTTGTGATGTTATATGATGAATTATGAAAGTTTGATATTGGGTTTATATGTTTTGTCTTAGGATTTTTGATGAAATTGAGTATTTTGGGCTAAACTGTAAAAATGTTATTTTGAGGGACTAAAATGTAAAATAAATGAAATCTATGGACTTGTATGAGAGCTATGAGAATTTGGCCAAGCATGAGTATATTCAAATTATGTGTATTTTGTGATTTTGTGAATTAGGGACTAAAGTGTCGAAATGTGAAAATGTGAGGGCTATTTTGCAAAATGGCCTAATTGTGTGTATATGGATTGGTTTGAATGATTTGGTGAATAAAAGGGTTAATTTTAAATACATATAGATCAAGAAAAGAATTCAGACTTAGACTGAGGGAAGTCGAAGATTATAGAGTAAACGATTCTAGTCGACAAATTTCGAGTACGAGGTATGTTCGTACTTAAAGCATGATGTTTGGGTTGGGTTGTGTGTTGATTCAGGAGGGTAAGGTGGTAGCTTATGCGTCTCGCCAGCTTAAGACTCATGAGGCAAATTAGTCAACACATGACTTGGAGTTGGACGCAATAGTATTCGCATTGAAAATTTGGAGGCATTACTTGTACGGTGAGAAGTGTATCATTTGCACGGATCACAAGAGCCTCAAGTATCTCCTCACTCAGAAGGAGTTAAATCTTAGGTAGCGTAGATGGATTAAGCTGCTTAAGAACTATGACTATTCCATTGAATACAACCCCGGTAAGGCCAATGTGGTGGCCGACGCACTGAGCCATAGGGCTATGACTGATCTGAGAGCAATGTTTGCTCGTCTTAGCTTATTTGATGATGGTAGCTTGTTGGCTGAGCTCCAAGTTAAACCAATGTAGATTGAATAGATTAAGAATAAACAGTTGGAAGATGAGTCATTGGGTCTTCGATTCTGTTAGATCGAAAATGGTAATACAGTGGATTTTGGGCTGAACAGCGAAGGGGTACTCTGTTTTCGAGGTAGAATTTGCGTACCTAAGAATACTGATTTGAGACATACTTTACTGCGAGAGGCACATAGTAGCCCCTATGTTATGTACCCAGGTGGTAATAAGATATATAGAGATCTCCGTGATATTTATTGGTGGTCGAGTTTTAAGCGAGAGATAACCGACTTTGTGGGGAAATGTCTGACTTGCCAACAGGTTAAAGCGGAACATCAGTTGCCTTCTAGGTTGCTTCAGCCAGTTAAGATTCTGCTGTGGAAATGGGAAAGAGCAACTATGGACTTTGTGAGTGGGCTACCCCTAACGCCTTTTAAGAAAGATTCAGTGTGGGTCATTGTGGATCGATTGACCAAAACTGCCCATTTTATACCAGTTCGCACAGATTATTCGTTACAAAAACTGGCTAAGCTATATGTATTCAAAATAGTGAGACTGCATGGGGTACCAGTTTCTATAATATCTGACAGAGATCCTCACTTCACATCTTGGTTTTGGAAGAAGTTGCATGAAGCTCTAGGTACACAGTTGGACTTCAGTACTGCATTCCATCCTCAGACAGATGGTCAGTCAGAGAGGGTGATTCAGATACTAGAGGACATGTTAAGGAGTTGTGTAATTGACTTCTGAGGTAGTTGGGAGGATTATTTACCGCTAGTAAAGTTTGCTTACAACAATAGCTACCAGTCTAGCATACAGATGGCACATTACGAAGCACTATATGGTCGTAGGTGCCGCACTTCGTCATGTTGGACTGAGTTGGGCGAGCGACGTGCTCTGGAACCTGAGTTGGTATCTGATACCAAGAGTAAAGTCAGACTAATTTGGGATCCACTGAAGGCAGCATCAGACAAACAGAAGTCATATGCGGATCTGAAGCGTAAGGAAACTGAGTATTCAGTGGGGGATTTTGTCTTTTTGAAGGTCTTGCCATGGAAGAAGGTATTGAGATTTGGGCATAAGGGCAAGTTGAGCCCAAAGTTTATTGGGCCTTACCGCATATTGAGACGATTAGGACCAGTTGCGTACCAGTTGGAGCTACCTCCAGAATTAGAGCGGATTCATTATGTGTTCCATGTCTCTATGCTGAGACGCTACCGCTCTGATCCTACGCATGTTGTGTCGGTTGAGGAGATTGAAGTTAGACCAGATCTGACTTTCGAGGAAACCAGTCTAGATTTTAGATCGTAAGGTAAAAGTCTTGAGGAAGAAATCAATCCATTTAATGAAAGTCCTACGACGAAACCACAGTTCTGAGGAGGCTACGTAGGAACCTGAGGAGACGATGCATCAACAATACCCTCACCTATTCTGACCAGGTAAATTTTGAGGCTAAAATTTTCTTTAAGGAGGGTAGAATTGTAACGCCCTAATTTCTCAAATCCCGAAATCCCTATTAAAATTATTTATATGTGTCTGTGATGTAGAGGCATGTCTGCCATGGTGGTTTAGTGCTCTGGGAGTGTCTGGGAAGTTATGGGTTCAAGCCTTGGCTTGAGCAAAATTTTGATCTTAATAGAGTAAACCCTTGTCGGTAGCTAGTGGGCTTTTAAATTAATGTGAGGGTTACATGGCATAAAAAGCATACTAGTTTAGTGGTAAGTGGCGTGTTAGGATGCTCAAGGGTCTTGAGTTGGAGTCTTGTTGCGTGCAAGGGTGTTTTATTTTGCAAACTGCTGAGTAGATGGTTGTACGGCAATGGGACTGTATTGCTTGGATGGTTGGAGTGTTTGAGTGGTTGAGGGATCATGTAGCCGAAAGTTAGGAGGAAAAATGGGGATTAGGATAGTGATCGGTTTGAGGATGTTGTGGAGAGGTTTTAAGAGGAAATCAAGGAGATGAGTTAGTGTTAGAGTGGTGGTATCGTATGAGGACTATAGAGATTCGGCTTGTGGTGTTCTCCATTAGGCAAAATCGGTCATAGACTCTTAGTGCCGAAACTGTGTAGTTTGGTCTCCTTTCTGCTTCTTTTCTTTCGTTGGGTAGAGGTTTTGTTTTGGGAGCCAAATTTTGAGAGTGGCCATTTGGGCATTTTCCTCATTGTGCATTTTTGGTATTTTTCTTTTGCTTCTCTAAACCCTAGTCGAATACTTCTTTCCTCCTCATCTCTATTCCTTCGATTTTCTTCAAGCGTCCCTTCTTGCTTTACTAAAACCGAACACCTCCTACTGTCCCTCATCTTTTTCTTCCGTTTCCTTAGTGGTTGGGCAATTCTCTTTTCTCTCTTGGTTTGGTTTTCCTATCACACCTATCAATCTAGCAGCTTGGCCGAATACTCCACCCTCTACTCTTTTACCTTCGTTCTATTGTCAGGTTTGTGAGGAATCCCTGACAAGCGATAAGTACTCGTAAGTTTCTCTTTTGTTCTCTTTACCGTTATGATCTTTTGTTAATATCTCCTCTTCTCTGCCGTTTGCTGCTAGCAGTATGATTGTACTAGTTTATCCCTGTCTCTCTATACACTTTTAGCTTTTGTGGGTGTGGGTTGAATATTCCTCCTCCTAGTTTAGGCATTAAATTTTGGTAAGTAATGGTTCATCTAGTACAAATTGTTTTATTGTTGGTGGTTGATAAGTGTGGTTGGATCGCAGATAAACCCTAAAGCCTTTTGGTTGGTCTTTTACAACGGATTCATCGAGTAAGCCACTAACAGCTAATTTGTGCTAGTAAGGGGGTAAGTTTTGGGCGAGTTATTTTGGTGAGGGTTTTGGATAGGATGATTGGTATGCGATTAATTGGATCTTGTGAATGATGTAGGTTGGAGTTCTTGGAGACTTTTTGCATGTTTTCGTAAACAGGTGTGTAATCACATTGCTATTAACATAGATCAGTAGAAAGTCGAAAAGCCAAAAAGTGGGCTGTCGACACCACACGGGTGTATGGCCGCCCGTGTGATAGGCCGTGTGGTAAAAGTAGGCCGTGCGGTCGACGAGATGGCCATGAGCGTACTCATGGACTGATACACTATTTGGTTAATTTGGGCCGAACTGGGCCATATGGGCCCAATGGGCCTGTGGGCTTCACATAGGAAAGTCGCACAAAAGTGTGGTAAATAGTGAGCTAGGCTGTGTAAGATACATTGCTAAGGCCATTCTTGGGCTATGTGGGCTACACGAGTGTGTGGGCCCATATGGGCCCGTAATTAGGGCTATAGGCCATTATCACTGATTGACTATTAGGGTTGCACCAGTCGTCCAAGACGACTGTGGACCTACTTTTGGGCCGGTAAGTATACCTGGGCCCTTATTTTGGTAGGATGACTGTTTTACCCCTATGTGATGTATGACTGTTTAAGCATGTCATTTTTACTGTATGTACATTTATATTATGTTGCATTGCATGGGGTGATATATATGATTTTGGAGGAAGTGTACTGAAAGGCTATAAGCCTATTACTGGTAGCTCTGCTGCAAATACAGTTTTAGTGCCGTAACCGATACGACTTGGTGTGTAGGGTTGGGTGGGTCAGTTTTATCCCCACATGGTGTGTAGGGCTGGTACGGATATGGTCTGTAGCGGATGGATTGGTAGGATTATTTTTTTGCATACTGTACTGGAATGGGCTAAGGCCCAGACTGCCACTGATACTGAAATGGGCTCAGGTCCAGACTGTTATTTCTACTGAAAGAGGGGCTAAGGCCCCTAACTGAAACTGAGGGCTTAGGCCCAAATTGTGTTTACTCTGGCTGAATGCTTTTATGGGATTTCACATGCTGAGTTTTTATAAACTCACCCATCTGTTAACTGTGCAGGGAATCCCTAGGCTTAGACGAGTCGAGGCGACGGAGGGCTCAGAGGTGGCCACTCGATGAAGTTTCTTTTAATATTATAATTAAGATTTTATTTTGGGTTTTATTATGTAATAAGGCTTCTTAAATTTTTATTTTTATTTTAATTTGGGGATTTAGTTACTTGAATTTTAATCTGGTAGTAGTAGGCCTCGGATTTCCAAGAAAATATAACTAAATATTTTTTTGAGAAGACCAAGTTTACGCAACACATTTCAAAAGCTTCCGGAACGAATATTGTTTTAAAGTTCAATAACAAATTAACATAACTAATCTTTTGCTTAAGTTACATGGGTTTTCACAATGAATCAGACTTCCTAACTTTTGTTAAGAACCAAAAGAAGTTTTTATGTAGAAACAAATTTTTACGCAAATTGTGTTTTGGAAAAGCACTCCAATGTGACATCACAGATTCGGCCATAACGTCTAGGTCGGGTTTGGGGTGTTACAGGTACCCCAAGGGACACACGACTATGCAGCATGATCGTGTGTCGCACATGGCTGAGACACACGCCCGTGTCTCTGCCCGTGTGGATAAAAATAGGCCATTTGTAAAACCAATCTGCCACCTTTTTCTCATGCATACAAAGTAACCAAATTGGAAGCAATTCAACACATATATGGGCTGCCAAAACATGCCAATTCATACTCATATCATGTCATTTATATTCAACCATTTCAACTACTTAATTCCATTTTCAAAAACATACCAAATCAATATGCCACAATCATCAATCTCACATAACTACTTAATACATTTACTGATCAAATTATCATCTATATCATGACACAAATTGCAACATATCATTATCTCAAAATCAAACCAAAATATGCCAATCTTCCAAACATTAATACATCAACATTTACAAGCCAAATCTCATGGCAAATATCATAACTCAAAATATACCGAGATGACACTACCCTATACATGCCATATACCATATATACAAAGCTTCAAAAGAACCAAAAAAATGATCGATAGTGTGATGATGCTTCCCGACGATCCCCGAGTCCAAGTTAGCTTTGATTCTCTATAAAACATAAACAAATAACACGTAGTAATCTTCATAGCTTAGTAAGTTCGTACTAAATATACTCAACAGTTCATAATCTACAAATCATCAATTCGTACTAATTAATATCTAAATCATGGTGACCAACAAACTTTCCTTATACTTACTTAAGTGTTTATGAACAAGTTCATAACTTCTTCTATTTGGATTTCGTGCTTTATATGTACATACCTATACAAATTCATATCGAACTCATACCTTTACATGATATTGTTGAATACTCGATATCTCGGACACTAAGTGCCAAAGCATAGCTAAAGCTATTATAATCTCGCACACTAAGTGTCTTTCATAGCCGAAGCTATCTCAATCTCGCACACTAAGTGCCATATATAGCCGAAGCTATTTCGATTCACACACTATGTGCTTTATATAGCTGAAACTATCTTGATATGCACACTAAGTGCCAAACATAATCAATTCGTCATCGTACACAACCATAATCTCATATATATAATTTATGCAATATTAAAGCATTAAAAACATAATTGTAACAATGTTTATCAAGTACGAACTTACCTCGGATGTAAAAACGATGAAACTAGTCGATTAGTCGAGTACTTTATTCTTGCCTCGATCTAAGTCCGAGTTTCTCTTTTCTTGATCTATATTATAACAAATTCAACTCATTTAATCACATAATCTTTCAATTTAGTCCACAACACACATTTGGGTTTTTTACACATTAGCCCCTAGACTTTCGCATTTAATCAATTTAGTCCCTATTTCTCAAATAATCAAATTCACACAATTAAATTTAATCCATGCTTATCCAAATTACCATAATACCCCTAGCAGCCCATATTTCACATTTATTCACGCTTTTAACCCCATATTTTCATCTTTTCACAATTTAATCCCTAATTTGTATTTTTTAGAAAAAATCACTTTACAAAACATTAAAACCTATCAACAATTATTTATTTTTCATCCTTAAACATTCAAGAGCTCAAGCATCCATTAATGGCACTTTACAAAATCATCAACAAATTCACAAATTAAGACATGGGCTAGCTAGTACCCAAAGAAACGATCATAAAAACGTAGAAATCATCAAAAACAGATCAAAAACCGTACCTTAATGAGCTATAAATGCTTGGACGAATGAAAACCTAACTTTAGCTATTCCACTTTTCAAGTTTTGGCTAATGAAGATGATAATCTAACAAATTTTCGCCTTTTTTTTATTTAATATATCAGTTATTAACCATTTACCAATTTAACTTTAAAATTAATTCAATATTTCAATAATGCCAAACCAAATATCATTTAGTAACTCACAATAGGGCTATTTACCTCATAAGGACTTTAGCTTTAAAGTTTTATAACTATTAGACACCTTTAGTTAATAGAACAACACTTTTGCACTTTATGCGATTTAGTCCTTTTTCTCAAATTGAGCTATTAAACAATAAAATTAGCTCACGAAATTTTCATATAAACACCAAAAATAATATTAAAATAATTTTATGACCTCAGATTTTTGGTTCCGAAACCACTATTAGAATTTAGCTAAAACTGGGCTGTTATAGATTTGAGACAAATGTACTGGTGGCCGAGAATGAAACGTGAGATTTCTGTCTTTGTATCCAGATTTTTGATATGTCAACAAGTTAAAGCTAAACATCAGGTACCTTCAAGACTGTTACTGCCAGTGATGATACCGAAGTGGAAATGGGATAGAGTTACTATGGATTTCATATCGGGGTCACCCCTATCTCCGAAAAAGAAAGATGTTATATGGGTTATTGTTGATATTCTGATGAAGTTGGCACATTTTATTCCTGTACATATAGATTTCTCACTTGACAGATTAGCTAAGTTATATGTTTCTGAAATTGTCAGTTTACACGGGGATGCCAGTCTCTATTATTTTGGATAGAGATCTGAGGTTCAAATCGCAATTCTGGAGAAAGTTATAGGAAGCTCTAGGTATGCGGTTGAATTTTAGCACTGCATTTCACCCTCAGGCCGATGGTCAGCCCGAGAGAATGATTCAAATTCTAGAAGACATGCTTCGTTGCTATGTTTTACACTTTGAAAGAAACTATGAGAAATATTTACCATTGGTCGAATTTGTGTATAATAATAGTTTTCAGAAGAGCATAAAGATGGCATCGTATGAGGCTCTATGGTCGTAAATGTCGAACTCTGTTATACTGCACTGAGCTTAGTGAGAAAAAGATACACGGGGTTGATTTGATTCGCGAGACTGAGAAAAACGTTAGAGTGATCTGAGATAGTTTAAAAGCAACTTCAGATCACCTAAAATCATATGCAGATCTTAAACGAAAAGATACAGAGTTCCAAGTCAACGAAAGAGTATTTTGAAAGTTTCTCCTTGGAATAAAATTCTTCGGTTTGGTCGCAAAAGAAAGTTGAGTCCATGATTTATTGGACCGTATGAGATTACTGAAACAATTGGACCAGTTGCGTATCAATTAGACTTACCGTCAGAGCTCGAGAGTATTCACAATGTATTTCACGTGTCTATGTTATGACGGTATTGATCTAACCCATCATATGTTATCTCTCCGACGGATATTGAGATTCAGCCTGATATGACATACATTGAAGAACCGATCAGAATTCTCACGCGAAAGGTGAAAGAATTGAGAAATAAAAACATAGCTTTAGTGAAAGTTCTCTGGCAACAACATGAAATAGAGGAAGCCACCTGGGAATGCAAGGAAGCTATGAGAAATCAACATCCGAACCTCTTTTCTGGTAAGATTTTTGGGGACAAAAATCCCTTTAGGGGGGAGAGATGTAACAACCCATTTTTAGTGAAATCTAAATAGTGGTTTTAGGACCACAAATCCAAAGTCAAAAAAATTATTTTATTATTATTTTATGGTCTACAGCATGATAGTATTACTGTATAAAAATTTTGTTAGGAAATTTTACCGTTTACATGCTCAATTTGATAAAAAGGACTCAATCGCGTAAAGTGCAAAAGTTGAGTTCTATTAGCTAAATGTATTATATAACTATAGAAATTTAAAGTAGAGGTACTTATATGGTAATTATCTTATTAATGAGTTATTGGATGATAATGGTTTTGTATTTTGTGTAATTATTAAATGCTTTAAAGGTTAATTAAAATAAAACCAAAAATGCCATCATCTTTCTTCATCTCTTTCAACCAAATTTCACAAGGGAAGAAAGCCATTTTTGAGAGCTAGGTTCGGCCAAGGCTATTTTGTCCAATTACATATGTGTTTTGTCTCGTTTTTGATAATTTCTATGTTTCCGAGATCGTTGTAGCTTAATCTAGCTAGCTTGGGGACTAATTTGTGAATCTGTTAAAGTACTTGAGTTTTTCCATTGATGAACATGTTAGGGTTTTGAAGTTTAATGGTAGAAAAAGGATGGTTGTTATTAGATAAACAACATCTGTAAAGGAATTTTTGATGAAATTATCAATTAGGGATTAAATTGAAAAATGTGATAAATGTGTTAATTTGTGAAATATATGGGCTGCTATAAATATGTTTATAATCTGGCTAGGCTTGGGTAGGGAAAAAATTGAACGAATTTCATTTTCCGAGCTTAGGAACTAAATAACAAAGAATTAAAAGTATAGGGGCAAATGGTAATTTTTCCAAAAATGTGTGTTAGACTAAATTGAATGTGAATTGTATTGAATTGAGCTAAATTAGATCCGGTTAGACCTCGTATGGAGTTAGATTGAGGCAAAGAGAAAATCTCAGATTAGTCGCCTCTGTATCTATGTACACTCGTCGAGGTATGTTCGTGTAATTAAATTGCATATTTATATGCCTTAATTGAAATATATGTATGTGGATTGTATAATTTCTATGTATAATTACGATCACATATCTGACGACATACAATGATTATCGAGCCTCGTTTGAACTTTAGGAATTCGTAGGATACACATGACATGTCATTAGGTTTACCAATTTCAGCTCTTATGAGCTTACCGATACTCAGCTCGAAAGAGCTTATGTAACATCTCGTTTTTAGTCAAATCAGAACAGTAGTTTTAGGACCACAAATCCGAAGTCAAAATAATTATTTTTTTATTATTTTAATATTTACAGTATGACAGAATAATTGTGTGAAAGTTTCGTTAAGAAATTTTATCGTTTAAATGCTTAATTTGATAAAAAGGACTTAATCGCGTAAAATGTAAAACTTGTGTTCTATTAGCTAAAGGTGTCTAATAGCTATGGAATATTAAAATGAAGGTCCTTATGTGGTAAATAACCCAATGTTATGATAATGGATGATAGTGGCTTGGTAATTTTGAAATTTTTGATGATTTTAAAAGTTATATTAGTAATTAAGTAAGTATGGTTAATAATAAATAAAACCAAACGTCATCTTTTATCATCTTCTTCTCAACCGAATTACACAAATAAGAAGACATTTTTATGCTTAAATTTCGATAAGCTATTCTCCTTCAATTAGGTATGCATTTTTAATCCATTTTTTATGATTTCTATTTTTTGAGATCGTTGCAACTTAATCTAGCTAGCCTAGGGACTAATTTGTAAAACTGTTAAAGGTTTAGGATTTCTCCATTGATGAATGTTGATGTATTTTGACGTTTAATGGTAGAAAATGCATGCTTGTTGTTAGATAAACAACATTTTTAAAGGGATTTTTGACAAAATTGTCAATTAGGGGTTAAATTGTAAAATGTGTAAATTTGGTAGTTAAATTGTAGAATAAATGGAAAATATGGACTTATAGGGACGTAATTCAAATTCAGCTAGCATGGGTTTTGGTTGAATTACATGAATTTGTAATTTTATGAAATAAGGACTAAATTACAAAAATGTGAATTGTCAGGGGTAAAAATGTAAAAGTGCTAGAATGCGTGCTTTTGGACTAAATTGAATAGAGAGAGTATTAAATAAGTTAATTTTGATTACATTTAGATCAATAAAGGTGAAAAACGGATTTAGGTCAGGGAAAGAACAAAGTTTCAGATTAATCGACTTAATTTGCCGTTTTTGTATCCGAGGTAAGTTCGTACGTAATAAGTATTGTTATATTTGTGTTTTAAATGCTTTAATATTGCAAAAATTTTGAACACGACACTGCAGACTTATTCGATGAAGATTCGACAATGGAAATGCCGGTTGAACCTTAGGAATAGATTAGGATACGAATAACATGCCATTAGGGTTTATTATTGTTTTGGGTGCTGGTCCGTATGTCTTACCAGTGGCTGAGTTATCCAGCATGTGTTGCGGATTCTCGTCAGCTTGTGTGAGCAGCACCGTGTAGTTACGTCATGACCATCAGCTTGTGTGAGCAGACCCGTTGATAGCTCGAGAGTGAGCATTATTGAGATACAATATTGAGATAGCTTCGGCTATGTATTGGCACTTCGGTGCAAGATTTATTGACATAGCTTTGCCTATATATATTTGTAATACCCCTAACCCGTACCCGTCGTCGGAATAGGGTTACGAGGCATTACCAGGTAATATACATCATTCACATACATATATGCATTCATAATCAAAATCCATTCAACTCATTCACATTGTCCCTTATAAGGCCCTACGAGACCTTAAAACATGCTTAAAAGAGGTTCGGGACTCAAACCGATAACATTTGAAAACTTTGGGAAACCGTGTGCCTCACACGGCCACTAGACATGCCCGTGTCACAGGCTGTGTGAAAACAGGGCATACATATTGACTTGCACCATACGACTGAGAACGCGCCCGTGTGCCATGGCCGTGGGAAATCTGGAAGGGTTACTGACTTGGGTCACATGGACAGCCACACGCCCGTGTGCCAGTCCGTGTACCACACACGGCTAGTAGACACGCCTGTGTGTCTAGACCGTGTCAAACTTGTAAGGTATACTGACTTAAATTCGATGGGTACCCCAGGGGACACACGGCCGTGTAGCATGACCGTGTGTCACACACAGCTGAGACACACGCCCATGTCTCTTCCCGTATGGAGAAAAATAGGCTATTTGCATAGTCATTTTTCCACCCTATTTTCACAAGCATACACAAGTATAATTTGCATCAATAATTCAACCCAATTGGCAGCCACTTCATAACAATTCATACACACATCATGCCATTTAGAAATCATCCTCTTAACTACTCAAATACATGACCAAAACATACCAAATCAATATGTCAAAATCAACAAATTTGCATAACTTCTAAATGCATTTCTTTATCATTTCAATTACTAATTCTTGTCACAAAATATACCATTTCATCATCTCAAAATCAAGCCACAACATGCTATCTTCCAAACACTAATACACCAATTATCAACTAGCTACACAAGCAAGCATATAACCATCACAAAATATACCAAAACATAAGGCCATATATATATACACCACATATATCACTTATCAAACACATAAATCAAGGAAACTTAAATGGCCATACACATCACCATTTACAAGCCAAGTCTCATGGCTATATCATATCTTAAAACATATCATCAACTCACTAGCCTATATGTGCCATATACCATATTTACAAAGCATTCAAAAATACCAACAAGTTGATTGATAGTGTGATGACGTTTCCCGACAATCCCCGAGTTCGAGCTAGCTTCGATTATCTATAAAACAAGGAAAGAACACACAATGTAAGCTTTAAAAGCTTAGTAAGCCATATACAAATAACTTATCACATGAATCAATATCATTTCCATCAATAAACAACCATGAATAAACATTTAAAAGATCACAAACCTTTCTCATTATACACATATTCAATATCATAATTGAATTCATCAAATCCTTCCTTTTCAATACTTGTACGATTCTTATACATACCTGAGTCATTTAACTCATTCATACATTTTTTCTCAACTTGACTTTGCCCGTTGAACCATTCGAAATCGTTAAGGATACTCGAAAATCACATAAAGCTCGTACAATGCCATATCCCAGATATGGTCTTACATGTTATCACATATCGTTGCCACTGTCCCAGATAGGGTTTTACACAAAATCGAATAACGATGCCAATGTCCCAGACATGTTCTTACACGTAATCACAATACAATGCCAATGTCTCAGACATGGTCTTACATGTAATCGGATCTCGATAACCTAATGTCATGACATTTGTATCCTACACTATTCCTAAGGTTCGTACGAGACTTTTAGATGTCGTAACTCTGTTGATTCTTGCTCGTTCAACATTCATAGCAATTCAATGACAAATAAACACATACAATTCAATTTAAAAGTATTTATTTGCATATGAACTTACCCCATATATACGATGAACGGATCGGAACCTATTCATTCAATTTCATCCAAAAATACCTATTTGGGCAATTTTACACTTTAGCCCCTAAAGTTTCACATTTATTCAATTTAGTCCTAATTGCACAAAAACACAAATTACACCAAATTTGACAAAACTCATGCTTGGTCGAATCACCACAGTGCCCCTAGCAGCCCATATTCCACATTTATTTCACATTTCAAGCACATAATTTAGATTTTTCACAATTTAATCCCTAAAATGCATTTTTAGCCAAAATCACTTAACAAAACATATTAATCTAACATTTATCTTCCATTTTTCATGAACAACCATCACAAAGCACATAGATCCAACAATGCCGCTTACAAAATTATCAACCAATTTGAAAATTAAGACACGGGCTAGCTAGAACACGAAGCAACGATCTTAAAAACGTAAAAATCATCAAAAACTGAGCAAATGACATACATTAATCAAGATCAATAAGGTCCAAACCCTAAAATGCTCTCAACCCTCTTTTATTTCTTTTATTTTCGGTTGGAAATGGAAAAGATGAACAAAATTTTAGCTTTGGTTTTGTTAAATTATGATTTATGTAGCTAATTACCAAAATGACCTTATTTAATAACATTTAAAAACACATAATGGATGCCTATTCATGTCAATTTCCACTATCCATGGTCTATTCACAAAATAAGGACTTCACATTTAATAATTCATAGCAAATAAGCACTTAAACAATAAAAATGCAACTTTTGCATTTTACGCGATTTAGTCCTTCTTATCAAATTGAGCTATTAAACTATAAAATTAGCTCACGAAATTTTTACACATATATATTCACATGCTGTAAAAACTTAATATAATATTAAAATAATCTTCCAACCTCAAATTTGTGGTCCCAAAACCACTGTTTCGATTTAGCTAAAATCGGGTTGTTACAACTCTCCCCCTTAGGGATTTTCGTCCCCTAAAATCTTAGCAGTGAATAAGTTAGGGTATTGATTTCTCATAGCATCCTCGAGTTCCCATGTAGCTTCTTCAACCCCGTGTCGATGCCATAATACTTTCACTAATGTAATTTTTTTATTTCTCAGCTCTTTGATCTCACGAGCTAGAATTCGGATCGGTTCT
The DNA here is from genome assembly GCA_025698475.1 of Gossypium anomalum. Lineage (NCBI taxonomy): Eukaryota > Viridiplantae > Streptophyta > Magnoliopsida > Malvales > Malvaceae > Gossypium > Gossypium anomalum. The sequence continues at coordinate 53,390,979 of CM046963.1, forward strand.
TCACTGTACGACAAATCTAATTCAATTTCAACTTCAAAAGGAGAAATATTATGTAAAGGGTCGGATCGGTATCATCGAAGCATCGATACACGAAATACATTATGAATCTTCTCTAACTCAGATGGTAATGCTAACCGATAAGCAACTGGTCCGACACGCTTGATAGTCTCATACGGTCCGATGAATCACGGACTTAATTTGCCTTTACAACTGAATCGAAGTATTTTCTTCCATGGTGATACTTTCAAAAACACTTTATCCCCAATTTGAAACTCAATATCTTTCTGTTTCAAATCTACGTATGATTTCTGTCGATCAAACACTGCTTTCAAACTATCACGAATTACTTTCACTTTGTCTTTTGTCTCTCTGACCAGATCAACCCCGTGAATCTTATTCTTGCTAAGTTCAGTCTAGTACAAAGGTGTTCGACATTTACGATCGTATAGAGCTTTGTACAGTGCCATTTTTATACTTGATTGGAAGCTATTGTTATATGTGAATTCAATCAACGGCAAATATTTTTCCCATATACCTTCGAACTCAATAATGCAACAGCTCAACATATCCTCAAGTATCTGTATAACTTGCTCGGATTGACCATCCGTCTGCATGTGAAATGCGGTACTAAAATGTAGTTTTGTACCCAGTACATCTTGCAATTTCTTCCAAAATCTCGATGTGAATCTCAAATCTCTATCCAAAATAATAGAAACAGGTACTACGTCTAATCTCACAACCTCGGAGATATACAAGTCAGCTAACTTTTCAAGTGAATAGTCCATTCGTAATGGAATAAAATGAGTCGATTTTCTCAATCTGTCAACTATAACCCAGATTGCATCTTTCTTTCTCGAAGATAGGGGCAATCTCGACCCAAAATCCATAGTCACTCTATCTCATTTCCACTCGGGAATTAAAACTGGCTGCAATAAACCAGACGATACTTGATCTTCAACACAAACACAATGGCTGTTAACTCTAAATCATGTGTCGGATAATTATTTTCATGCGGCTTCAACTGTCTTGAGGCATAAGCTATAACTTTGCCTTCCTGTATCAAAACGTAATCCAGACCATTCAACGATGCATCACTATAGATCACAAATTCTTTACCCGATTATAGCTGTACTAACACTGGAGCTTCAGTCAAAAAAGCTTTCAATTGCTGAAAACTTTTCTGAAATTTCTCAACCATTCAAACTTAACATATTTCTGAAGCAATCTCGTCAACAGAGTCGTAATGATTGAAAATCCTTTCACAAATCGTCTATAATATCCCGTTAGTCCCAGAAAACTGCATACTTTAGGAACATTTATCGGAGGCTTCCAATCTAAAATCTCAGATATCTAGCTCAGATCAACTTGAATACCTGATGTTGACACAATATGCCCCAGGAAACTAACTTCGCACAACCAGAATTCATATTTGCTGAACTTTGCAAACAACTGCTTATCACGCAGAGTCTGTAATACAATTCTCAAATGCTCGGCATGCTTGGATTCATTTTTTGAATATATCAATATGTTATCAATGAACACTAAAACAAATCAATCCAGGTATGGTCTGAAAATTTGGTTCATTAAATCCATAAAGACAACAAGTGCATTCGTTAGTCCAAAAGGCATAACTAAGAATTCATAATGACCATACCTCGTTCTAAATGTAGTTTTCAGCACGTCAGAGTCTTTAACTCGCAATTGGTAATAGCCCAATCTCAAATCTATCTTTGAAAACACTGTAGCCCGTTTTAACTGATCAAACAAATTATCTATTCTGGGCAGAGGAGACTTATTCTTTATAGTCACTTTATTCAACTGTCTGTAGTCAATACACATTCTCATCATGCCATTTTTCTTTTTCACAAACAACACGGGAGCACCCCAGGGCGAGAAACTTAGTCTAACAAAACCTCTATCTGTTAACTCTTGCAACTAAGTCTTCAATTCTTTTAATTTTGTCGAAGCCATTTTGTATGGAGCTATCGATATTGGCGTAGTTCCTGGCATTAACTCAATGCCAAATTCAACCTCTTGGATCGGTGGTAAACCCAGTAACTCTTCAGGAAACACATCCGGATACTCACACACAACTGGCACTGATTCGATCTTCTTTTCAATCACTTTTGTATCAAGTACATAAGCAAAATAAGCTTTGTAACCCTTTCTCACATATTTCTGAGCTAACATTGAAGAAATCACTACTGGTAAACCATTCAAATCATCTGACCCAATTCGGATAATTTCATTATTCTGACATCTCAGATAAATCGTCTTTCTTTTACAGTTCACTATAGCATGATGTAGCGTTAGCCAATCCATACCCAAAACTATATCAAATTCATTAAATGGTAACAACATCAGATCAGCTGGAGAACAGAAATCTTGAATCATCAACGAACAGTTTTTGTACACTTTATCAACCAACACATACTTGTCTAAGGGGTTCGATACTCTAATTACAAATTCAGTAGACTCTACAGGCAAAGTCTTACTAGATACTAGATTCACACATATATACGAATGAGTTGATTTTGGATCTATCAATGCAATAACTTTAGTATCATAGAGAGTAAAAGTACTGGTAATAACATCTAGAGATGACGCTTTTTTGCGAGCATGAATAGTGTAGGCTCGTGCAGGTGCTCTGGCATAAGACCTCACAGCAGAGTCTTTGGTTGTTCTCTGACTACCACTCACATTAACAACATTTTTGGGTGGTCTACCTCTAGCTGCAGTGTTACTCAGCCTCGTGTTTTCTACTGTTTCTTGCTCAGCCAACTCAGGACAATTAAGAATGAAATGATCCAATGATCCACATTTAAAATAGGCTCGATCACTCAATCTACAATCACCAATATGTCGTTTTCCACAATGTCTACACTCAAGTGGGTTTTGTCTCACACTGCCAACACTAGCAATAGATGTAGCTTGAGCTTTAGAACTCACAAGTTACTTTTCACGATCCCTGATTGAATGTCCTACTGATGCATTGGAATGATTAAATGAATTTCAGAATTTCTTCGATGAAGATTGATATGGCTTACTCATTGATCTCTTTCTCGAGTCTCTGATACGGCTTATTCATTTATCTCTTTCTCGAGCCTTTAGCTTCTAAGTCTGCTTTTCTCTTTTCTTTGCTGAGATCCTCAGCTTTACAAGCCCTTTCAACTAAAACAATAAATTCTTTGATTTCCAGAATCCCGACTAGAAGTTTTATATCTTCATTCAACCCATCAACGAACCGCTTACACATGATCTCTTCGGTAGAAACATATTCCCAAGCATATTTGCTCAAATGTACAAATTCTCTTTTGTACTAAGTCACAGTCATACGGCCTTGTTTCAATTCTAGAAACTCTTTATGCTTCTGATCGAGAAATTGCTGACTTATATACTTATTTCAGAATTTAGGTTGGAAGAACTCCTAGGTAACCCGTTCTCTTGGAACCACATATATCAACGTTTTCCACCAATTGTACGCATAAAATCTAAGTAAAGATACCACACATTTAATACATTCTTCAGGAGTACAGGACAATTCATTGAATACTCAGATCGTGTTCTCAAGCCAAAACTCAACTCTTTTAGCATCATCATCAACGGTAGCCCTGAACTCCTCAGCCTCGTATTTTCGAATCTTATCTACTGGTGGCTTACTCTATCGAATTAGGTCTATGACTTGAGGATTAATAGGGATTTATTGAGGAACAGATGGGGGTGGAGGTTGTTGAGCAGCCGGATTGGTTCAAGCGAACTCTGTGAACCACTCACTCATCATTTGGAAGAAGGCTTGCTTAGCCTCTCCCTTTTGACTACTTGAAATCTGCCTAGAATCAGCCAGCGCTGCCCCTTGAGCGGGAGCGGGCATATTACTTTCCACATCATTAGCTAAAACTTGATCGGGATCCATTACTATATGAAAAACACATTTTAACTGTCAGGAATCATCACACTATCATAGTTTATATATATATGGCATGTATAACTAGACTCTCACTTACTACATTAGTCCTAGAATCGACTAAACCGTAGCTCTGATACCAATAAAATGTGACACCCCTAACCCGTATCCTCGCCAGAATAGGATTACGAGGCATTATCGTGTCATACACATTATTCACATACATATATGCATTCATAATCAAAATCCATTCAACTCATTCACATTGTCCCTTATAAGGCCCTACGAGACCTTAAAACATGCTTAAAAGAGGTTCATGACTAAACCGACAACATATGAAAACTTTGGGAAACTTAGAAAATTTTTATGCATTGAAGGGTCACATGCCCAAGTGAAAAGGCATACGGCCACCAGACACGCCCATATCATAGACCATGTTTTAATGTAACACCCCTAACCCGTATCCATCGCTAGATTGGGGTTTCGAGGTATTACTAGTCAAGGCACAAATTCAAACAATCACATGCATATACTTGCACTAACTTTTAAACTATTCAATTATTAATATGAATAGTCGATTTAATTATTAACATCACATAGTCGATTGTAACTTGGATACAACTAATAGAATGTATTAAAACATACAAACTGCATTATACGTCAATTGCCAACTAAAATTCATATATAAATAGAACTCACAAAATTGAGTACACTTAATCATTTCAATTTTACTATATCATAATTGGCTCTTTTGCACTCGAACTTAACATCTTTCTGTAATAGCTTCGTCATCAGAGCTACAATCATAGAGAAACCTTTCACGAACTGTCTATAATCACCAGCGAGTCCTAGAAAACTCCAGACTTCAGAAACATTCCTCGGAGGTTTCCAACCAAGTATAGTTGAAATTTTACTCGGATCAACCCGAATACCTAATGCTGATACAACATGGCCCAGAAAACTGACTTCGCTTAACTAGAACTCACATTTACTGAACTTTGCATACAACTGTTTATCTCGAAAAACCTATAACACAAGTTTCAGATGTTTGGCATGTTCGGTTTCATCACGACAGTAGATCAAAATGTCATCTATAAACACAACCATAAATCAATCTAGATAGGTCTGAAGATCCGATTCATCAAATCCATGAAAATAGCAGGTGCATTAGTAAGTCCAAAAGGCATAACCAAAAACTCATAGTGTCCGTACCTCATTCGAAAAGTTTTCTTTGGCACATTAAAGTCTTTAACTCGCAACTGATAATAGCCTAATCTCAAATCTATCTTCAAAAACACTGTGGCCCCTTTCAGCTGATCAAACAAATCATCAATTCGTGGTAACGGATACTTATTCTTTATAGTCACCTTATTGAGCTGTCTATAATCAATATACATTCTCATAGTTCCGTCTTTCTTTTTCACAAATAACACAGGTGCACCCCAAGGAGAGAAACTCAGTCGCGTGAAACCTCTATCTGTCAACTTTTGCAATGGAGCTTTCAATTCTTTTAATTCAATAGGTGCCATTCTATACAGAGCTATCGATATTGGAGTCGTCCTTGGCATTAACTTAATACCAAACTCTACCTCCCGAATAGGTGGCAAACCCGGTAATTCTTCAGGAAACATATCCGAATACTCACACACAACAGGTATTGATTTAGTATTTCTTACAGTTATTTTACTGTCAAGCGCATATACAAAGTAAGCTTCGCAGCCTTTTCTCACATATTTATGAGCTAACATTGAAGAAATCATTGTTGGTAAACCATTCAGATCTTTAGATTCAATCCAAATAATCTCATCATTCTGGCACCGTAAATCAATAGTCTTTCTCTTGTAGTTTAAAATAGCATCATGCAAAGTCAACCAGTCCATACCCAAAATTATATCAAACTCGTCAAATGGCAACAACATCAAATCGGCCAGAAAGTAGAGATCTTGAATAATCAAAGGACAATTCTTACACACTTTATCAATCGTAACACACCGGCCCAAGGGGTTTGACACTTTGATCACAAACTCAGTAGACTCAATAGGCAGAGTCTTACTAAATACTAAAGTCTCACACACATAAGACTGAGTCAAACCAGGATCAATCAATGCAATTACATTAGTATCATAAAGAGTGAATGTACCAGTAATAACATCTGGGGATGAAGCCTCCTCACGTACGCGAATAGCTTAGGCTCTGGCAGGTGTACGAGCCTCAGATCTAACTGTTGTATCTTTAGTCCCTCTCTGACTGCTACTCACATTAGCCGTGTTTTTGGGTGGTCTACCTCGAGCTCTAGTATTACTCGATCTCGTATTCTACAATGGATTTTCTTCAGCTAACTCTAGGCATTCATGAATATAATGATCCATCGATCCACATTTAAAACAAGCTCGATCATGCAATCTGCAACTGCCAGGATGACGTTTACCGCAATGTTTACACTCAGGTTGATTTGATCTGAAATTACTCACACTAGCTACTAAGGAAGCTCTCGAACCAACAGGTGGTCTATTCTGATCTCATTGAGAATAACTCAATGTAGTCTTAGAACGACTGAAATCATCTTAGAATTTCTTTGATGTCGACTAAAATGACTTACTGGATGGTCTCTTACATGCATCTCTAGCTTCAAAGTCAGCTTTTCTTTTCTCTTTCCCGAGCTCTTCAGCTTTGCAGGCTCGCTTAACAAGTACTACGAACTCTTTTATCTCAAGTATGCCAACTAACAGTTTAATGTCTTTATTTAGCCCATCTTCAAATCTTTTACACATTATAGCTTCAGTCAAAACACACTCTCGGGCATATCGGCTGAGTCTCATGAATTTTCGCTCATACTCTGTCACGATCATCTGACCCTATTCCAGCTCCAAAAATTCTTTACGCTTCTGGTCGATAAATCTCTGGCTGATATATTTCTTACGAAACTTAGTCTGAAAGAATTCCCAGGTCACCCGCTCTCTCGGAACCACCGATACCAGAGTATTCCACCAGTGATATGCAGTATCTCGTAACAAAGATATAACACATTTTAAACATTCATCTGGGGCACAGGATAGCTCATCAAACACACGGATAATATTATAAAGCTAGAATTCAGCTTGTTTAGCATCATCATCAGTAGCTTTGAACTCTTTAGCCCCGTTTTTTTTTGATTTTATCAATAGGTGGCTTATGTAATCTTCGCGGGTCACTTCCTTGAGGCATAGTGGGCATCGAAGATGGATTAGTCGGGGGTGGAGGTTGTTGTGCAATCAGGTTAGTCCTGATATATTGAGTAAACCAATCATTCATCATTTGGTAAAAGGCTTGTCTAGCCTCTCCCTCCTGATTACTCAAAATCGGTCGAGAATCAACGGCTGTGTCCCTTGCAAAGGAGAAGGCGCTACGCTCTCGACATCATCAGCTACAGCTCTGTCGGGATTCATTTACTATATGAAAACACATTTTCAAATGTCAGAAGTTATCAAACTATCGCAGTATATAATATGGCATGTATAGCTAGACTCACACGCGCTACGTTAGTCCTAAAACTGACTAAATCGTAGCTCTGATACCAATAAAATGTAACACCGCTAACCCGTATCCGTTGCCAGATTAGGGTTTCGAGGTATTACTAGTCAAGACACAAATTTAAACAATCCCATGCATATACTTGCACTAACTTTTAAACCAATCAATTATTAATATGAATAGTCTATTTAATAATTAACATCATATAGCCGATTGTAACTTGGATACAACTAATAGAATGTATTAAAACATACAAACTGCATTATACGTCAATTGCCAACTAAAATTCATATATAAATAGAACTCACAAAATTGAGTACACTTAATCATTTCAATTTCACTATATCATAATCGGCTCTTTTGCACTAGTACCTGCTCAATCAACTTATACTATAATTAAAGAACTAACTCACAAAATACTCGGCTTTTATAACTATTGTACAAATCACTAATTATTTGGTCATTTTTTTCAATGCATTTAGCCGAATACAAATGTGTTTAACAAACATGCCTTAACAATTGTTCTTTTCCAACTTTATTCAATCACTTTATAAGTCAATACCTATTTTTATTATGCACAATAAGCACACACCGAATATACCTAATATAAATAACATGCATTTTTATTTATTAATGCATAACATTTATTTTTATTTGTAATAACTATCAAGTACATACTTACCTTATTACTAGTAGCCATTAAGCTAATTCATACCTGGCCATTTAGCTCGTTTTACACAGCTAATCACGATTTACTTTTCCTGATGAACCATTCGAAATTGGGTAGGACACTCAGATAATCACATATCGTATAATGCCAACGTCCCATACGTGGTCTTACATGTAATCACATATCGATGCCACTGTCCCAGACAGGGTCTTACTCGCACACAATATCGGGATCACATATCGAAATCCTATGCCATGACATATGTATCCTAGCTATTCCTAAGGTTCATACGGGGCTTTCGGACGTCGTAAATCGATCGAAACGAATACACGAACATGGTAGCTAAGCTTATACACATTTAGCTATAGCATATAAATATTATCATATTTCGATTCAACATATATTATTTGCATTTAATTAAAATTAAGTACGTCTATTTGCTTATGACCTTACCTCGGACGATGTAAAACAGAACGTGAAGACTAGTCGACAACTTTCGTTTTCCCCCGATCCAAATCTGATTTCTTTGGTTCTTGATCTAAACATATTCAAATTAAACTCATTCAAACATATTTCATTCAATTTAGTCTAAAAACACATAAATGAGCAAATTACCATTTTACCCTAACATTTACACTTTTTACAATTTAGTCCCTATGCAGAAAACACAAAATATGCAAAATTTCAACACACCCAATTAGGCCGAATCTTACCGATATTCATACAGGTCCATATATTTCATTTATTTCACATTTTAGTCCCTCAAATTATTATTTTTGCAATTTAGTCCTAATTACTCAAAATCACCAAAAACTCCAATACAAAACATGTTAATCCAAAACATATCTTTCATATTTCATCATCAAACAACAAAAATCACAAGCTTTTAACAATGGCATAACTCAAAATATTCATCAAAATAAAAAATTCAAGCATGGGTTTTCTAGTACTCGAAGCAACCATCTCAAAACCTTAGAAATTATCAAAAATCGAGCTAAACACATACCTTAATCAAGCTTGAGAAGTAGCCGAACCCTAACTTCTTTTCTTTTTCTTTCTTGTTTAAGTTTCGGTCAAGAGAAAAATATAATGAATATGACTTTAGTTTATGTTTTATTATAATATATGTTAACATATAACTTATTTACTTATTTATCCTTTATAATAAAATATCAAACAATTATAAACAAGGGAACTACAGTCCATCACACATGATAATGGTTTATTTACAACATAAATACTTCAATTTAAAAAGCCACTAGTAATTCGGCCCTTATGCTTTAAACTATCAAGTTTTCAATTTACGCGATTAAGTCTGTTATTTAATTGGGCACTCAAACGATAAAATTAAATCATGAAAATTTCACAGATATAAATTCACACATAATAAACACAAAAAATAATTTTAAAATATTTTTTGACTCAGATTCGTGGTTTCGAAACCACCGTTCCGACTAGGGTCTAAACCAGGCTGTTACATTTAAGGTCTCATAGGGCCTTATAAGGGACAATGTGAATGAGTTGAATGGATTTTTATTATGAATGCATATATGTATGTGAATGATGCGTATTACCTACTAAAGCCTCGTAACCCTATTCCGGTGATGGGTACGAGTTAGGGGTGTTACAATATTGGCACCTAGGGTGCGAGATCCCCGAGTATCCTGTATTATTCCAAATGGTTCAACGGGTATATGAAAGATATGAAATGGTGAGAATAGATATGTATCAATACAAGTATGTACGGAAACTAGTATGCATCGAATATAAGAAAGAATTGAGTTCATGGTTAAATAGATGATGGAATACATGTTAACATGGTGGTTAAATGTTTAGTAGTATGTTATATGTATATTTTGAATGGTAAATAAATGGTGAGTTTAGCTTATTATTTTCATACGAGCTTACTAAGATTTATAGCTTACACCATTTATTTTTTCGTGTTTTATAGTGAAATCAAAGCTAGCTAAGATTCAGGATTGTTGGAGACTTCATCACTGTAACGCCCCCTTACCTGAGACCGTCACCGGAGTCAAGCACAAGGCATTACTAAACTTATTTGAGCACTTAAACAAATTCAGACAATTTATATTATACTTTCTAGACAAGCTGTCCAACTGCGTCACAATCGCTAAAAAAATCATATCTCGAGTTACAAGACTCAAAATCCAAATCCGTAAATTTTTCCTGATTCTAGACTCACATATCTACTTAAAATTTTTTTCTAGAATTTTTGGTAGGGCCAATTAGTACAGTTTATTAGTTAAAGTCTCTCCTACTTCAGGGTTCAGCTACTCTAACCCCTGTGCACTACGAACCAAATTTCTCCCTGTACAGAATTCAAATAACCATGCCATTTGTTTCTCTTAAAAATAGACTCAATAAGGAATCCATAAATATACAGTATGACTTCTAATTATATTTTTACAATTTTTAATGAGTTTTACAAATCATAACAGGGGAGCTCGAAATCACTCTGACCTTATCTCAAAAAAATTCAAATATTTCCTGATATGAAAGACTTTTGCTTACACCGTTTCTTCTATGTGAAACTAGATTCAATAAGATTTAATTTAATATTTTATTAAACCTCTAATTAGATTTTCATAATTTATGGTGAATTTTCAAAGTCAAACTACTGCTACTAACCAAAAACTATTTTAGTACAAAATATTGTTAACTAGTTTATAACTTTACTTCAAGTCATTTAAACTCTATACATGCCATATAAATCTTTAAACATAAAACAAAAGCTACCGGAATTGATCTGGATAGTGTGCTTTGTTGTGTTGATCCGATCTACCAACTTCACTTTAATTCAATCTACATAAAAATATCAAACACACACAAGTAAGCTTATTAAAGCTTAGTAAGTTCATAGGTTTAAAAGTAATGCTTACCAAACATAATATTTCCAAACAATACCAAAACATTTATTAAAGTTTCTTGCCATTCACAACCACTGTTATAATACTTCACATAGTTGAGCTCAACATTAACAACTACTCAATCTCTTTCATTTGGTTCTCTTCTCTTGTATTTCTTATTATCAAATTAGGAAACGGCTTACGAAATAGTTTTCCTCATTGAAATACCATACCTACATTTTACAACTCGGTATGGGAATGCCATACCTACATTTCTTATCTCAGTATGGATTTGACAATACCATACCTACATTTCACACTTTTCCATGGAACAACCATGGTCTTATCTGTAACACCCCTCGCCCGTATTCGACCCCGAGACGGGGTTCGAGGTGCTACCTGACTTTTACTAACACTTTCATACTAAACAGGGCCATGAAATCTTAAACAATTAAAATACTTTTCTTTTCGCATGCAATTTGTCCCTTATGCGGGCTTATGAGGCCCGAAACATACATTCGGGGTGGTCCGGGACCCAACCGAGAACTCATGAAAAACTTAGAAACATCTCTTGTAACAAAGCTCCATACGCCCGTGTCCCAAACCCATGTCTAAAAACTTGGACATTCTGCCAAAACCATACGGCCAAGGCATACGCCCGTGCCCTATGACTGTGTCCTTCACAAGGCTGAGACACATGGCCGTGTCTCCTGCCCGTGTACCACTATCATGCGTACTGACTTGAAAAACTTAGGTGCAGGGGACACACGGCTGGACAACATGCCCATGGGGGCAGACCATGTGTCACACACGACCTAGACACATGCCTGTGTGTCTACCCATGTGGACAAATACAAGGCTACTTTCCAAGCCATTTTGTCACCCTCACAACACATGCACGCATACTTATACAATAGCATACCACATGGCAAAATTAGGCACTTAAACATCCATAAACATGTCATGATCATGACTATTTCTCTTGCAATAGATATCATAATTCATACATACCAAATCATTATAAACTCATCATATGAGAGCTTGGCACTTGCATGCAATAATCACATAATCATGCACAAATTACTACCTCAATACAACCTCTAGGTATACATGCTATAAGCCACCTCACAAGAGATAGTATCAAACATATATATGAATAATCATATAGGCCCATAACGTCATTAGCCGACATAGGCCAATTTACATGGCTACAACACTTTATCAATACAAGCCGACACCTTTAGCTAAATCATAATATCACATACTCAACATTAAAACCCTATACATGCCATAGGTTCGAATCACTTGGATTTACTTACGCCGATAGCGTCTACTCGACAGTGTGATAATATCTCTAACGGCCTCCAACCCGAGCTAACCTAGCAACCCTAGGAAACATGGGACAGAAGGGGGGTAAGCTTTCACTTACTAAGTTCATATGAAAACAATAAGCAACTCATTAACATGTTTTATCAATGTTTACAACATATTCTCAAGTTCACGATAAGCTGTCTTCCTGAGCAATAGTCACTAAATTATTTATATCTGGAGCTATGAAACTCTAAATTAAGTTCTGTTAATTTCCTTGAAACTATACTCGTTTACCTTTCTACCATAAAATTTCCAAAATTTTTGGCTTAGCCAATTAGTACAGTTTATTCCTCAAAGTTACTCCTGATTCATTGTTTGATAGTTTCAACCCTTCTGCACTAAAGTTCAATTATCTTATAGCACAAGACTCGAATAATGTTCTTGTCACTTTCTATTGAAACTAGACTCATTGAGGATTCTAAAAATATAAATTATAACTCATAACCATTTTTATACAATTTATAATTATTTCCTCAAATCAAAATAGGGGATCTCGAAGTCATTCTAACTCTGCCCCACGCAACTTCGAATATCTCATTATAGAGAATTCTTTTGCTTACACGGTTTCTTTTATAAGAAACTAGACTCATTAAGATTTAATTACATATTTTATTCAGCCTCTAACTCATTTTCCACTATTTTTAGTGTATTTTCAAAGTTACACTACTGCAGTAACTCAAATCTGTCAAGGCTAAGTTACTCATTCATGATCATTGTTCACAAAATTAATACAACATCATTTCATCCATCATGGTAAGAACATATATTTATGCATCATAGATCTTTCACATACCAAGACATTCTCATAGGCTTAGTGTACATACCTGCACAACTCGTAACATAACTCAAGTGCATACTCACCAATGACTTACCTCATTGGGACCATCATCAACTCTTTATTCGGATTACCCGTTGAACACTTGGAATACTAATTGGATACTTGGAAAATCTTTGCACATAAGTGCCTCAATTGTAGCTAAAGCTACCTCATATCTCATGACATTTCAATGCTCACTCTTGAGCTAGTCATCTAGACTCATAATTCCTAGTGACATGTCACTCGTATCCTATTTTATTCCTAAGGTTCAAACGGGATTCTTCCTCGCTTATCAAGGCTTTGTCTTATCATATTTATATTAATCACATACACATGAATATTTGTACAATTCATGTAATGATAACATTTAAAATACATGTATAGCATGTTATTGTTTACATACGAACTTACCTCGGTACCACAAAGGTGAAAAAGACGTAATTATCCCTTAATCAATTTCTTTCCGTTCTAGGTCCAAATCTCGATTTTCATCATCTAAAACATCACATTCAACTTATTAAAACAATGTACTAATCAAATTAGTCGATTGACACACTTGGACAATTTTTACAATTTTGCCCCTATATTTTGCCAAAATTACCAAATTACCCTTAGGCTCGTAAAATGATTTTTATCACATTTCTTTACTTCTTAAGCCTAGATGAACCATTTTCATAACTATAGCAACTCATAATTCTTACTATTTCACACATTTTACAACTTGTTTTACAACTTTGCAAAATACCTCATTTAAGGTGTTTTCATGCAAACTTCTTTCATAAAAGTTGTTTATAACACTACCAAAACTCATAATCTTCCATAAAAACACAGAAAACAACATATTTTCTCTCATGGCAAAACCCTAGACTCTTCATCATTTCGTACAATAGTCCCCTCTTATGAAAGCTCATGCTTTAGGGGTTCCAAAAATGTAAAAATCATTAAGAAACAACCAAAGATCACTTACCTGTTAGGGCTTAAAGTGGATGAAAGTTTAAAGCTCAAAAACCCCATTCTTTGCTACCATTTTCAGTGGAGAGAAGATGGAGAATGAAAGAGAAAATGACAACTTTTTCTTTATTTTATTCTATTACCCAAAAAGTCACTTTAAATCCCATAAAATATAGCTTTTTGACCAATCTTGTCTCCCTTGGCCAGCAACCTCAATAAAAAGGGTCTAATTGACATTTAAAAGCCCCAAATTTTAGTTATCTAGCTATTAAAATCCTTTAGGCACTAAAATATAACTTTCACATTTTACGCGATTTAGTCCTTTTTCGAAATTGGACTAGAAATCGCTCAAATTAACTTATCAAAATTTACAAGCACTTATAAAATTATATTATAACACATAAAAAAACACTAAAATAATTTTCTCTGGCCTCGGAATAGTGGTCTTGAAACCACTATTCCGACTAGGCCCAAAATCAGGCTGTTACATTATCCGTCAATTCATCACATGTCACGATATGAACGTACTCAATCCTGTATTTTTCCTAATTTGCATTTCCACATTTATTCTTTCATTAACAAAATTTTCAAAATCCCACAACAAATTCGCATATAATAACACATTATATCATTCAATCATTCACAAATAAACATCTAAATTCAACCATATGAACTTACCCGGCTAATTTGTAGAAGATATTGAAATTTAGGGACTATTCCGCAACTTTTTCTTTTCCTCGTTCTCCTTTGGATTCTTGATCTATAATATAAAATATTTCCACTCATTAGCATTTATTTGATTTCTATTTCACTTCATAATTTATGCTCTTCAACTTTCAAACTTGCAGTTTTACCCCAAAATTTTTAAGTTTTACAATTTAGTCCCTGCTCAATTCACCCATCAATTGAACTAATTTTTCTCAATTAAAACTTTATTTTATCATTATAAACTATTTCAAAACCTTTGATATTCTAAATTTCAACACCAACCTTCAATTCACAACTTTTTTACAATTAGGTTCTAAATACCATTTTCTATCAAAATCACTTAATAAAACCACCTTAATATGAAATTAGAACTTTCATCATAAACTTCCCTTACCCATCCAAGGTAACTTCCAATTTCACCCATAAAATAAAAAACTAATGAATCCTATAAGTGGACCTAATTGTAAAAGTCATAAAAACATAAAATTTATCAAGAAAAAGCAAGAATTAAACTCACATGATGTAAAAATATGAAAAACTAGCTTTCTCCAGACCTTCTATGGCGTTTTGGCTGAGAAAATATGAAGAGATCTCTAGATTTTTCAATTTTGTCCTTATTTTATATGTTAAAATTGTAAAATTTCCAATTTTTCCCTTATTTCCCCTATTTTTCTACTGATTTCTTGCCCTTGTCGTCCAGCCTATTCACTTTTAGGCTTAATTTCCCTTTAAATCCTCTTTCTTTTAACACTTGAGCTATTTAATCCTTCTAGCAAATTTTATTTTTATTACAATTTAGTCCTTTTTATTTAATTGACTTCCCAAACGTTAAAATTTCTCAACCAAACTTTAATACTAACTAAATGACACTCCATAAATATTTATAAAAATATTTATAGCTCGGTTTTCAAATTTGAGGTCTCGATACCTCATTTTTGACCCGTTTGACCTATTCACCAAATTCACCAATTCACAAATTTTTCTAAATTCTTACTTGACTCATAAATAATAAATTATTATCTTGTTCAATCTTACTTGTCGGATTTAGTGATCTCAAATCACCATTTTCGACACCACTGAAAATTAGGCCATTACAACTCTTCCCCCCTTTAAAAATTTTGTCCTCGAAATTTGTTACCTGAAAGTAGATTTGGATACTGTGATCTCATTGACTCCTCAGTTTCCCAGGTTCATACCATGTCGATGCCATAATACTTTAACCAATGGTACTCTTTTGTTCCGCAATTCTTTTACTTCACGAGCCAAAATCTTCACTGGTTCTTCTGAATAAGTCATATCTGGTTGAAGCTCAATTTCAGTATGAGGAATTACGTGTGAAGGATCTGACCTATACCGTCTTAGCATAGACACATGAAACACATTGTGAATCTTCTCAAGTTCCGGAGGTAAAGCCAACCGATAAGCTATAGGACCAACCCTTTCCACAATTTTATATGGCCCTATGAATCTCGGACTTAATTTTCCCTTTTTACCAAACCGTAACACCTTTTTCCACGGTGAAACTTTTAAAAATACTCGATCACCCTCTGCATATTCTATGTCTCTTCGTTTTAAATCCGCATATGACTTCTGACGGTCTGAAGCAGCTTTTAGACTATCTCGAATAATCTGGACTTTATTTTCGGTTTCCCGAATCAGATCAACCCCCACTATTTTTGATTCACTCAATTCAAACCAACACAATGGAGTCTTGCATTTTCTACCATAAAGAGCCTCAAATGGTGCCGTTTTTATACTAGACTGATAGCTATTGTTGTAAGCAAACTCAGCCAACGGTAAATACCTTTCCCAACTGTCACCAAACTCGAGTATACAACATCTTAACATATCTTCTAAAATTTGAATCACTAGCTCTGACTGTCCATCTGTTTGAGGATGAAATGCTGTAGTAAAATTCAATCTGGTACCCAAAGCTTCTTGCAATTTATTCCAAAATCTTGAAGTAAACCTCTGATCCTAGTCTAAAATGATATATACTGGAACTCCATGTAGTCTCACAATCTCTGACACATACAATTATGCTAACTTCTTAAGTGAAAAATCTGTTCTGACTGGAATAAAGTGTGCTGACTTTGTCAATCTATCAACAATCACCCATATTGAATCTTTCTTTCTTGGAGTCATAGGAAATCCTGACACAAAATCCATTGTAATATGCTCCCACTTCTATTCAGGAATCATAATGGGTTGTAATAAACCCGTTGGAACTTGATGCTCTACTTTAACTTGCTGACAGATCAAACATTTTGCAATAAATTCTGAAATTTCTCTTTTCATACCAGGCCACCAATATGTCTTTTTCAGATCACCATACATTTTTGTACTACCCGGATGCATAGAATACGTACTATTATGTGCTTCAGAAAGAATATCATTCTTCAAATCAGAATTATTTGGAACACAAATCCTATTATGATAACGCAACATACCTTCATCATCAATACTGAACTCTGAATCTTAATTATCCTGAACCATTTGCCGTTTTAGTACCATTTTTGGATCTTCATTCAGTAGCTTCTGAATTTGTTGAAGGAACATTGGTTTTACTTTCAATTCTACTAATATAGCACCTTCTTCATTAAGAGCCAAATAAGCATTCATTGCCTGAAGTGCAAACAAGAATGACTTTTGACTAAGTGCATCAGCAACTACATTAGCTTTCCCTGGATGATAGTCAATAACCAAATCATAGTCTTTTAGCAACTCTAATCACCGTCTCTGTCTTAAGTTCAGTTCCTTCTGAGTCATTAAGTATTTCAAACTTTTGTGATCCATATAAATATAACGCTTCTCACCATATAAATAGTGTCTCCAAATTTTTAAAGCAAAAACAATTGCAGCTAACTCAAGATCATGTGTAGGGTGATTCTTTTCATGTGGTTTTAACTGCCATGAAGCATAAGCCACCACCTTTCCCGATTGCATTAACACACAATCCAAACCATTTAAAGATGCATCACTATACACAACATATGGTATACCTGATTCTAGTTGAGTCAAGACTGGAGCTTCTGTTAACATTTTCTTTAACTGATCCAAGCTCTGCTAACATTCATCAGACCACACAAACTCAACATTCTTCTATAATAAACGAGTCATTGGTGAAGCAATCATGGAAAATTCTTTACAAAATGGCGATAGTATCCTACTAATCCCAGAAAACTTCGTACTTCAATTATATTCTTCAGTATTTTCCAATTCACCACTGCTAAAACTTTACTTGGATCCACACGAATTCCTTCAGTTGATACAATATGACCCAGAAATCCAACCTCATAAAACCAAAACTCACATTTACTAAATTTTGCATATAACTGCTTTTCTCTTAAAGTTTGTAGTACAATTCTCAAGTGCTGTGCATGTTTGGATTCTATCTTTGAATAGACCAATATGTCATCAATAAATGCCACCATAAATCTATCCAAATAACACTGAAAAATTCGATTCATTAAATCCATAAATGCAGTAGGGGCATTTGTTAAACCAAAAGGCATTACCAAAAATTCATAGTGACCATACCGAGTTCGAAAAGCAGCCTTTGGCACATCACACTCTTTAACCTTCAACTAATAATACCTAGACCTAAGGTCTATCTTTGAGAACACTGCAGCACCATTCAGTTGATCAAACAAATCATCGATACGAGGTAATAGATATTTATTTTTAATTGTTACCTTATTCAACTGTCTGTAATCAATACACAATCGCAACGAGCCATCTTTCTTTTTCACAAATAAGACAGGTGCGCCCCAAGGTGATGCAATCGGTCTAATGAACCCTTTATCTAATAACTCTTGCAACCGTGTCTTCAACTCTTTTAACTCAGCCGGTGCCATTCTATACGGTGTTATTGATATCAGAGTTGTACCCGAAATTACATCAATTACGAATTCAACCTCACGATCTAGGGGTAAAGCAGGTAATTCCTCAGGAAACACATCAGTAAACTCATTAACAACTTGCAATTGTTCCTTCTTCAATTCAGAACCTCGACTATCAAGAATATAAGCTAAAAATGCTTCATTACCCTTCCAAATCAATTTTCGAGCTACAAAGGCTGAAATAATTCTGGCATCATTCTTTTTATCCCCAAAATCAGCTGAAACTATTTCCCCTGTCTGACATTTTAAATCAATCCGTTTTTCTCTACAATTCACTATGGCATCGTCTTTAATCAACCAATCCATTCCAAGAATAACATCAAATTCTCGAAAGGGTAACAACATTAAATCAGTAGAGAATTCACAACCTTGTATTTTCAGTGGACAATTCTGACATATTAAATTAACTAACACACTTTGCCCTAATGGATTAGTAACTTATAAATCAAGGTCTGTGGACTCAACAATCATTTTCTTTTCTAACACTAATACAGTGCAAATATATGAATGCGTAGATCTAGGATCAATTAAACATACACAGAATCATAAAAATGATAGAAATTACCAGCTATCACATCTGGAGCAGAAGCTTCTTCCCTTGCCCGGATAGCATATGTACGTACAGGTGCTCTTGTTTCTGATCGGGCTGCAGTATCTCTTGTTCCCAAACGAACAGTCCCAATAGCACTGCTTTGACCCGAACGTTTACTTTTCTGAGGAATATTTGCTTGTTTCTCCCTTTGTTCTCTATCTTCTTTTAACAATTGAGGACAGTCCCGAATAAAATGATCAGTTTCACCATATTTATAGCAAGCTCCGATTCTTCCCCAACATTCACCAATATGAAATCTACCACAATTTTTACATCTAGGTCTCAGAATATTTTGCACACTACTAACACTAGTTGCTGGTTTCTTAGTTACTCTGACATATTGTTGAGTTGTTTTACTTTTATTTGATCATTCTGGAATTGTAACAGGTCGACTAGAATCATCTCCGAACATTTTAGCTGGAAAAGTCAAAGTTGGTCTAGAGAAACTTCTTTTGTATACCTCTTTACCTCTTTTTTCTCTTTGCATCTTTCTAGTATACACTTCTTCCATCTTTTGAGCTCGATCAGATAGAACCACAAATTCTCGAATCTCTGTGCCTCCAATCATCATTCTAATTTCATCATTAAGCCCTTCTTCAAATCTAATGCACATTTCTTCCTCTGTCGGTACAACATCCCGAGCATATCTACTAAGATATACAAATTCTCTTTCATATTCGGCCACTGTTTTATTCCCTTGTCGAAGATCAAGAAATTCCCTTTTCTTCTTATCTAAATATCTCTTTCCTACATACTTCTTTTTAAACTCGTTTTGGAAGAATTCCCAGGTAAGTTTATCTGCAGGTACCACTGCCTCAATGGTTTTCCACCAATTATACGGTTCTTCTTTCAATAGTGAAATCGCACACCTCAGATAGTCCTTCAGAGAGCACATCATCTGTTTAAAAACTCTCTCCAAACTCTTTAACCAATACTCTACTTTAACTGGATCATCATCCGATCTCCCTCGAAATTCTTCAGCTCTGAACTTTTTGAGTTTCTCAATCGGTGTTCTTTTACTAGATTCATCTATTAAAGGAGGAGCAATCGGGGTTGTAACTGGTGGTACAGTAGGGGGAGGAGGAGGTTGTTGTGCCTGACTTCTTCCTTGTATTGTTTCATGATACCACTGATTCATTAACCCATAAATCATATTTTTAAGTTCTTCCTCTCTCATCAAAGAAATCGAAACATTACCACTTATTCCCTGCTCAGTAGTCTGTATTCTACTATTAACTTCCTCTTCTTGACTAGCACCCACGGGTCTATCAGACATCTTTACAACCTATAACAAAAATTAGTAGTTAGATCGGATCATTCACATCACACTATCACAGATTTATATGGCATGTATTTCTAAACATTTTACACATCACATTCATTCCGAGAATTGACTAAATCAATGCTCTGATACTAGTAAATGTAACACCCCCTTACCCGAGACCGTCACCGGAGTCGAGCACGAGGCATTACTAAACTTATTTGAGCACTTAAACAAATTCAAACAATTTATATCATACTTTCCAAACAAGCTATCCAACTGCATCATAGTCGCTAAAAAAATCATATCTCGAGTTACAAAACTCGAAATACAAATCTGTAATTTTTTCTCAAATCTAGACTCATATATCTACTTACAAAATTATTTCTAGAATTTTTGGTCAGGCCAATTAGTACAGTTTATTAGCTAAAGCCTCCCCTACTTTAGGGTTCAGCTACTCTGACCCCTGTGCACTACGAACCAAATTTCTCCCTGTACAGAATTCAAATAACCATGCCGTTTATTTTTCTTAAAAAGAGACTCAATAAAGAACCCATACATATACAGTATGACTCCTAATTATTGTTTTACAATTTTTAATGATTTTTACAAATTAGAACAGGGGAGCTCGAAATCACTCTGACCTTATCCCACAAAAATTCAAATATTTCCTGATATGAAAGTCTTTTGCTTACACCGTTTATTCTATGTGAAATTAGATTCAATAAGCTTTAATTTCATATTTTATTAAACCTTTAATTAGATTTTCATAATTTATGGTGAATTTTCAAACTCAAACTACTGCTACTAATAAAAAACTATTTTAGTACAAAATATTGTTAACTAGTTTATAACATCTTTACTTCAAGTCATTTAAACTCTATACATGTCATATAAATCTTTAAACATAAAACAAAAGCTATTGGAATTGATCTGGATAGTGTGCCTTGCTGTGTTGATCCGATCTACCAACTTCACTTTAACTCAATCTACATAAAAATATCAAACACACACAAGTAAGCTTATTGAGGCTTAGTAAGTTCATAGGTTTAAAAGTAATGCTTACCAAACATAATATTTCTAAACAATACCAAAACATTTATTAAAGTTTCTTGCCATTCACAACCATTGTTATAATACTTCGCATAGTTAAGCTCAACATTAACAACTACTCAATCTCTTTCATTTGGTTCACTTCTCTTGTATTTCTTATTATCAAATTAGGAAACGGCTTACGACATTGAGTACGTCGCTGTTCAGTGCCACGATTCATAACTCAGTACGGTTTTCCTCATTGAAATACCATACCTACATTTTACAACTCGGTATGGGAAATGCCATACCTATATTTCTTAACTCAGTATGGATTTGATAATACCATACCTACATTTCACAACTCAGTATGGATGATACCATACCTATATTTCACACTTTTCCATGGAACAACCATGGTCTTATCCGTCAATTCATCACATGTCACGATACGAACGTACTCAATCCTGTATTTTTCCTAATTTGCATTTCTACATTTATTCTTTCATTAACAAAATTTTCACAATCCCACAACAAATTCGCATATAATAACACATTATATCATTCAATCATTCGTAAATAAACATCTAAATTCAACCATATGAACTTACCCGGCTAATTTGTAGAAGATATTAAAATTTAGGGACTATTCTGCAACTTTTTCTTTTCCTCGTTCTCCTTTGGATTCTTGATCTATAATATAAAATATTTCCACTCATTAGCATTTATTTGATTTCTATTTCACTTCACAATTTAGGCTCTTCAACTTTTAAAATTACAGTTTTACCCCAAAATTTTTAGTTTTTACAATTTAGTCCCTGCTCAATTCACCCATCAATTGAACTAATTTTTCTCAATTAACACTTTATTTTATCATTATAAACTATTTCAAAACCTTTGATATTCTGAATTTCAACACCAACCTTCAATTTACAACCTTTTCACAATTAGGTCCTAAATACCATTTTCTATCAAAATCACTTAATAAAACCACCTTAATATGAAATTAGAACTTTCATCATAAACTTCCCTTACCCATCCAGTGTAACTTCCAATTTCACCCATAAAATAAAAAACTAATGAATTCTATAAGTGGACCTAATTGTAAAAGTCATAAAAACATAAAATTTATCAAGAAAAAGCAAGAATTAAACTCACATGATGTAAAAATATGAAAAACCAGCTTTCTCCAGACCTTCTATGGCATTTTGGCTGAGAAAATATGAAGAGATCTCTAGATTTTTTAATTTTGTCCTTATTTTATATGTTAAAATTGTAAAATTTCCAATTTTTCCCTTATTTCCCTTATTTTTCTACTGATTTCTTGCCCTTGTCATCCAGCCTATTCACTTTTAGGCTTAATTTCCCTTTAAATCCTCTTTCTTTTAACACTTGAGCTATTTAATCCTTCTAGCAAATTTTATTTTTATTACAATTTAGTCCTTTTTATTTAATTGACTACCCAAACGTTAAAATTTCTCAACCAAACTTTAATACTAACTAAATGACACTCCATAAATATTTATAAAAATATTTATAGCTCAGTTTTCAAATTTGAGGTCTCGATACCTCATTTTTGACCCGTTTGACCTAATAAATTCTTTTAATTCACCAAATACACCAATTCACAGATTCTTCTAAATTCTTACTTGACTCATAGATATTAAATTATTATCTTTTTCAATCTTACTTGTCAGATTTAGTGATCTCAAATCACCATTTCTGACACCACTGAAAATTAGGCCGCTACAATCACACTATCCAACTATCATCTTGGTACTTTTGAACTTAAGTATATTGAGTATACGGCATGTATAGGAATTTTGGTCAATTTGGTTATGGATTTAATAATGAATTTAGCCATTTGAATTGGCTTGTAAATGTTTTGGTTTTGTATATAGCCATGAGATTTGGCTTAATTAGGTTGCTTTGGTTGTGTATATATATATGGGTATATGGCTTGGGTTAGGTGTTTAAATATGGTTATGTTATGCTTATTAATTTTTTGTAACTATAGGTATTAAATGATTGAGAATTGAATTTGGTATGCTTGTGAGATTAGGCTTGATGATGCAAAAATTGGGAGTGTTCATATTGATGATTTGAGTTTATGAGTTTCGATATGAAATTGAATGGCATATTGTGGTATTATTGTGATATGTATTGGTTGGCTTTGAAATGGAATAATTTATGCTTGGTTGAGAGTAGATGAATGCTAATATATGCCATATTTTCATGCCAAATGGATTGTTTTAGGTATGTGCAAAGTTGGGTGGCAAATTGGCTTGGTAAATAGCCAATTTTTGTCTACACGGGCAAAGACAAGGGCGTGTGTCTCAGCCATGTGTGACACACAGTCAGGTTGCACAACCGTGTGTCCCCTGGTGTTGAAATTGAAATCAAGTCAGTATGCTCCACACAACCCAGCACACAAGCGTGTTTGGCCGTGTGGCATAAGTTAGTATACCTTATAGGTTTGGCACGGCCTAGCACACGGCTTGGCACACGACCTGGCACAAGAGCATGTGTGGCCATATCATAGGGCACACAGGCTAGCCACACGGGTGTGTGTGTGTTGGCCGTGTGACCCAGGTTAGAGAGTTACACAGGGTAGGACACGGGCTGTAACACGGCCATGTGCTTCCATTTTGAATGTCCATACGGCCTGTGACATGGACGTGTCTTTGGCTATGTGAGACACACGGCCAGCCCACACGGGCATGTGTCCTCCATATTTTGAAAATTTTTTGAAATGTGTCAAAAATTTCTTGAACTATCAGTTTAGTCTGGAACCACTTCTAAAGCATGTTTAGGGCCTTGTAGGCTCATATAAGGGATAATATGATTGATTTTGAATGATGATTGCATGTAATTTGAAAAAAAATATGTGAAATGAATGTTTAATTGTTTTATAAGTTCGGCAATACTCTTTAACCCTATTTTGGCATTGAATACTAGTAAAGGGTGTTACATTTATTCGTATCAGAGCTACGGTTTAGTCGAGTCTCAGACTAATTTAGCTTATGTGAGAGTCTTGCTATACATGCCATATATAACTTGTGATAGTGTGATATCTCATGACAGTTTAAATCGTGTTTTCGTATAGTAAGTGGATCCCAATTGAGCTGTAGTTGATAATGTTGAAATTAATGCGCCAGCCTCCGTTCACGGAGTAGTGCAATCAGAGTCGAGACCCGTATCAGGTAGCTAGGGGGGAATGGCTAAAGAAGCCTTCTTCCAAATGATGAATGAGTGGTTTACGGAGTTTGTTCAAACTAATCTGGCTGCTCAACGACCTCTAACCCCACCTAATCCCCAATCGGTTCCCATGGCTCCTCAAGTGTGGAACTTTTAAGATTGAATAAGCTGCCAGTTCATAAGATCTGAAAATACGGGGCTGAAGAATTCAGAGCTACTATTGACGACGATCTTGAGAAAGTTGAGTTTTGGCTTGAAAATATGATTAGGGTATTTGATGAACTTTCTTACACACCGGCTGAGTGTTTAAAATGTATCGTGTCACTTTTGAAGGACACAACTTATCAGTGGTGGAATACCCTAGTATCAGTGGTATCGAGGGAAAGAGTTACCTGGGAATTCTTTCAAGCTGAATTCAGAAAGAAATATATCATCAACAATTTATCAATCAAAAACGCAAAGAGTTTTTGTAGCTAAAATAGGGTCGTATGTCTGTGACTGAATATGAGTGATAGTTTGTTAGACTCAGTAAGTACACTCGAGAATGTGTTTCAACTAAAGCGATTATGTTTAAAAAATCGAAGATGGGTTGAATGAAGATATTAGACTGTTGGTCGAGATTCTAGAATTAAAAGAATTTTTTGTTTTAGTTGACCGAGCTTGCAAAGCCGAAGAACTTGGCAAAGAAAAGAGAAAGGTGGATTTCGAGGCTAGAGATTTAAGAAAAAGAATAATGAATAAATGACATCAGTCTTCATCAAAGAAATCAAGAGATTTGTACACTCATTCGAATACTTCAATCAGGTATCCAAACAGAGATCGTGGAAAGCAATATTCAAATCTTAAGGCTCAAGCTATATCAGTATCGAGTGTTGGTAGTGTGAGAAATAATAAATCCGAGTGTCAACAGTGTGGTCGACGACATTTTTGAGATTCTTGGATTAATAATAATAATAAAGCCTATTTTAGATGTGGTTCGCAATAACACTTTATTCGTGATTGTCATCAGTTATCCGGGAAAGATAATCTTCAGACTTTAAGGCCGAGTAATACAGTTGCCAGGGGAAGACCACCTCGAAGTGTTGGAAATGTGATTAGTAGTAAAGGAACGACAAAGGACACCGCTGTGAGATCCGAGGCCAGAGCACGTTCTAGAGCTTACGTTATTCATGCTCGAGAAGATGCGTCGCCACATGATGTTATTACCAATACATTTTCTCTCTATGACACTACTGTAATTGCTTTGATTGATCCTGGATCGACTCATTCATATATTTTTATGAATTTGGTATCTATTAAGAATTTACCTGTTGAGTCTACTGAGTTTATAGTTAAGCGTCGAATCCTTTAGACAAATATGTTTTAATTGATAAAGTTTGCAAGGGATGTTCTTTGATGATCCGGGGTAATTATTTTTTGGCTGATTTGATGCTTTTGCCATTTGATGAATTTGATGTGATACTAGGTATGGATTGGTTATTTCTACATGATGCTGTTGTGAATTGTAGATGAAAGGTTATTGAATTGAAATGTCAGAATAATGAAATCCTTCAGATTGAATCTAATGAATCAAATGGATTACCTATTGTGATATCATCTATGTTAGCTCAGAGATATGTGAAAAAAGGTTATGAAGCTTATCTTCCATATATACTGGATACGAAAGTGGCTGAATCAAAGATTGAATCAGTGCCAATAGTCTGTGAGTATCTAGATGTATTTCCAGAAGAGTTACCGGGGTTGCCACCGATCAGAGAAGTTGAGTTTGCTATGGAATTAGTATCGGGAACATCACCGATATCGATAGCTCCGTACAGAATGGCTCCTACAAATTGAAAGAGTTGAAAGCCCAGTTGCAAGAGTTAACATATAGAGGTTTTGCACGACCTAGTTGTTCGCCCTAGGGTGCATCAGTGTTATTCGTAAAGAAGAAAGATGGATCAATGAGACTTTGTATTGATTATCATCAGCTCAACAAGGTTACGATAAAGAACAAGTATCCTTTGCCACGAATCGATGATTTGTTCAATCAGTTGAAAAGTGCAATAGTGTTTTCTAGGATTGATCTGCGATCTGGCTATTATCAATTACAAGTTAAAGATTCGGATGTTCTCTAAACTACATTCAAAACAAGGTACGGGCATTATGAATTTCTTGTTATGCCTTTCAGATTAACTAATGCTCCTGCCATTTTTATGGACTTAATTAATCACACTTCAGACCGTATTTAGACGAATTTATGGTTGTATTCATTGACGACATTCTGATCTACTCAAGAAATGAGTCTGAACATTTCGAGCATTTAAGGATTGTGCTACAAACCTTGAGAGAGAAGTAATTGTTTTCTAAATTCAGCAAATATGAGTTTTGGCTCCGAGAAGTTAGATTTTTGGGACATATTGTTTCAGCTAAAGGCATACGAGTTGATCCGAGCAAGATTTCTACAGTTTTTGATTGGAAACCACCGAGAAATATATTCGACGTTAGAAGCTTTTTGGGGTTAGCTGGCTACTATCAACGTTTTGTAAAAGGATTTTCAATGATTGCTACACCGACAACCAGATTGCGATAGAAAGATGTGAAATTCGAGTGGTCCGAAAAATATTAGCAGAGTTTTGAACAGTTGAAAACATTGTTAACTGAAGCACTAGTGTTGGTTCAATCTAAGTCAGGTAAATAGTTTATGATTTTCAGCGACGCGTCATTGAACAGTTTGGGTTGTGTTTTAATGCAAAAGGGAAAAGTGATAGCTTATGCCTCCAGACAGTTGAAGCCGCATGCAAAGAACTATCCGACGCACGATTTGGAATTGGTCGTTATTGTTTTTGCATTGAAAATTTGGCAACATCATTTGTATGGTGAAAAGTGTCATATTTTTACTGATCACAAGAGCTTAAAATATATAATGACTCAGCAATATTTGAATTTGCGACAATGAAGATGGCTCGAGTTGTTGAAAGATTATGACTTGGTGGTCGATTATCATCTGGGGAAAGCGAATGTAGTTACAGATGCTTTGAGTAGAAAATCTTTATTTGCTTTGAGAGCGATGAATACTCAGTTAACCTTGTCTAATGATGGTTCAATTTTAGCAGAGTTAAAAGCTAAACTGGTATTTCTTCAAAGATTTGTGAAGCTCAAAAGTGTGACAACGAGTTGCAAGCTAAAAGAGTGCAGTGTTAGTCGATTAGTGATTCAGATTATCATATTGGATCTGATGATTGTTTAATGTTCTGAGGTAGAATTTGTGTACCAATGAATTTTGAGCTTCTTTATAAAATTCTACATGAAGCACATAGTGGTTATTTGTCTGTTCACCCAGGAAGTACAAAAATGTACAATGATTTGAAACAATTGTATTGGTGGCCGGGTATGAAGCGAGACATTTTAGAATTTGTGTTGAAATGTTTGGTTTGTCAGCAAATTAAAGCTAAACATTAGGTGCCTTCAGGATTGTTACGACCTGTGATGATACTAAAGTGGAAATGGGATAGAGTTACGATGGATTTTGTATCAGGATTACCCCTATCTCTGAAGAAAAAAGATACTATTTGGGTTGTCGTTGGTCGATTGACGAAATCGACACATTTCATTCCAGTACGTACAAATTATTTGCTTGATAAATTGGTTGAATTTTACATATCTGAGATCGTTAAATTGCACGAAGTGCCAGTTTTGATTATTTCGAATAGAGATCCGAGGTTTACATCGCGATTGCACTTTAGTACATCATTTTATCCACAAACAGATGGTCAGTTTGAGAGAGATACAAATTCTCGAAGATATGCTTTGTTGTTGAGTTTTAGAATTTGATGGCAACTAGGAGAAATATTTTCCATTGGTTGAATTTATGTATAACAACAGTTTTCAATCGAGTATAAAGATGGCACCGTATGAAGCATTGTATGGTCGCAAATGTCGAACTCTACTATATTGGACCGAGCTTAGTGAGAATAAGATTCATAGGGTTGATTTGATCAGAGAGACTGAAGAGAAAGTAAAAGTAATTTGCGACAGTCTGAAAGCAGCTTCAGATCGACAGAAATCGTACGCGAATTTGAAATGAAAAGACATTGGGTTTCAGATTGGCGACAGAGTATTTTTGAAAGTATCTCTGTGGAAGAAAATTATTCGATTTGGTCGTAAAGGTAAATTAAGTCCACGATTTATCAGGCCGTATGAGATTATCGAAAGAATAGGGCTAGTGGCATATTGGCTAGCTTTACCGTCATAATTTGAAAAGATTCAAAACGTGTTTCATGTATCGATGGTGCGATGATATTGATCGGATCCATCGCATGTAATTTCTCTGGTAGAGATTGAAATTTAACCTGATATGTCGTATAACGAAGATCCGATCAGAATTTTAGCTCGAGAGGTTAAACAATTGAGAAATAAACGCATAACTTTGGTGAAAGTGTTGTGGAAATGTCATGGGGTTGAAGAAGCCACGTAGGAACTAGAGGAAGCTATGAGAGAACAATACCCTAACCCCTTATCTGGTAAGATTTTTGAGGACAAAAATTCCTAAGGGGGGAGAGTTGTAACAGCCCATTTTTAGTCAAATTGGAATAGTGGTTTTGAGACCATAAATTTAAAGTCAAAATAATTATTTTATTATCATCTTAATGTTTACAGTATGATAGAATAATTGTGTGAAAGTTTTGTTAAGAAATTTTATCGTTTGAATGCTTAATTTGATAAAAAAAGACTTAATCGCGTAAAGTGTAAAACTTGTGTTCTATTAGCTAAAGGTGTTTAATAGCTATGGAATATTAAAGTGAAGGTACTTATATGCTAAATAACCCAATATTATGATAATGGATGATAGTTGCTTGGTAATTTTGAAATTTGTGATGTTTTTAAAGGTTATATTAGTAATTAAGTATTTAAGCTTAATAATAAATAAAACCAAATTAAACATCATCTTTTATCATATTTTTCTCAATTGAATTACACAAAGAAGAAGAAATTTTTATGCTTAACTTTTGGCAAGCTATTCTCCTTCAATTAGGTATGCATTTTTAATCTGTTTTTTTATGATTTCTATGTTTTTGAGATCGTTGCAGCTTAATCTAGCTAGCCGAGGGACTAATTTGCAAAACTGTTAAAGGTTTCATTGATGAATGTTGATGTATTTTGATGTTTAATGGTAGAAAATGCATGCTTGTTGTTAGATAAACAACTTTTGTAAAGTGATTTTTGACAAAATTGTCAATTAGGGGTTAAATTGTGAAATGTGTAAATTTGGTAGTCAAATTGTTAAATAAATGGAAAATGTGGACTACTAGGGACCTAATTAAAATTCAGCTAGCATGGGTTTTGGTTGAATTGCATGAATTTGTAATTTTATGAAATAAGGACTAAATTGCAAAAATGTGAAATGTTAGGGGTAAAAGTGTAAAAGTGCTTTAAATGCGTGTTTTTGGACTAAGCTGAATAGAAAGATTATTAAATAAGTTAATTTTGATTACATTTAGATCAAGAAAGGCGAAATACGAATTTAGATCGGGGAAAGAACAAAGTTTCTGATTAATCAACTTAATTCGCCGTTTTTGTATCCGAGGTAAGTTTGTATGTAATAAGTATTGTTATATTTGTGTTTTAAATGCTTTAATATTGCATAAATTGTGTACATGACATCGCGGACTTATTCAACAAAGATTCGACATTGGAAATCCCATTTGAACCTTAAGAATAGAATAGGATACGAATAACATGTCATTAGGGGTTATTATTATTTTGGGTGCTGGTCCGTACGTCCTACTAGTGGCTGAGTTATCCAGCATGTGTTACGGATTTTGGTTAGCTTGTTCGAGCAACACCGTGTAGTTACATCATAATTGTCAGCTTGTGTGAGCAAATCCGTTGATAGCTCGAGAGTGAGCATTATTGAAATATGATATTGAGATAGCTTCGGCTATATATTGGCACTTAGGGCACAAGATTCCCGAGTATCCTGTATTAATCCAAATGGTTCAATGGGTATATTGAAGATATTAAATGGTGAGAATAGATACGTATCAATACAAATATGTACAGAAACTGAGTATTGATCGATTATATAAAAGAAATGAGTTCATGGTTAAATAGATGATGGAATACATGTTAACATTGTGGTTAAATGTTTTGTAGTATGTTATATGTATATTTTGAATGGTAAATAAATGGTGACTTTTGCTTATTATTTTCATACGAGCTTCTTAAGCTTTATAGCTTACATCGTTTATTTTTGTGTGTTTTATAGTGAAATCAAAGCTAGCTCGGATTCGGGATTGTCGTAGACTTCATCACACTATCCAACTATCATCTTGGTCCTTTTGAACTTAAATAAATTGAGTATATGGCATGTGTATGAATTTTGGTCAATTTGGTTATAGATTGATATGAATTTAGCCATTTGAATTGGCTTGTAAATGTTTTGGTTTGTAAATAGCCATGATATTTGGCTTAATTAGGTTGTTTTTTTGTGTGTATATATGTGTATATGGCTTAGGTTAGGTATTTAAATATGGTTATGTTATGCTTATTAATTTTTGGTAACTATAGGTATTAAATGATTGAAAATTGAATTTGGTATGCTTGTGAGATTAGGCTTGATGATGAAAAAATTAGGAGTGTTTATATTGATGATTTGAGTTTATGAGTTTCGGTATGAAAGTGAATGGCATATTGTGGTATTGTTGTGGTATGTATTGGTTGGCTTTGAAATGGTATAATTTATGCTTGGTTAAGAGTAGATGAATGCCAATATATGCCATGTTTTGATGCCAAATAGATTGTTTTAAGTATGTACAAAGTTGGGTGGCAAATTGGCTTGGTAAATAGCCTATTTTGTCCACACAGGCAAAGACACAGGCATGTGTCTCAGCTTATGTGACACACGGTTAGGTTGCATGGTCGTGTGTCTCCTAGTGTTGAAATTGAAATCCAGTCAGTATGCTCTACACGGCCCAGCACACGGGCATGTGTCTTGGCCATGTGGCATAAGTCAGTATACCCTATTGGTTTGGTACAGCCTAGCACATGGCCTGGCACATGGGCGTGTGTGGCTATATCCTAGGGCACACGGACTAGCCATACGGGTGTGTGACCCAAGTCAAAGAGTTACACGGGGTAGGACACTGGCTGGAACACGGCCATATGCTTCCATTTCGAATGTCCACACGTGAGACAAACAGTCGGGCCACACAGGCTTGGGTCCCCTGTATTTTGGAAAATTTCTAAGTGTTTCAAAAATTTCTTGAGCTATCGATTTAGTCCCGAACCACTTCTAAAGCATGTTTAGGGCCTTGTAGGCTTGTATTAGGGACAATATGGTTGAGTTTGAATGATGATTGAATAAAATTTGAAAAAAAATTATGGGAAATAAATGTTTAATTGTTTTTTAAGTCCGGTAATACTCCGTAACCCTATTATGGCGTTGAATATGGGTGAGGGGTGTTACAGCTTACCATTTTTCAGCTTGGAGGAGCTTACCGTTTACAGCTCGTATGAGTATACATGTACAGGAATTGACGGATTACAGTCCAGTACACCTCATGTGTACTACCTGTGTATTTAACAATATTCTAAGTGGTTCAACGGGCATTGTTCTGTTTTGAGATTACATGAGTTCGATACGAACTACCACATGTATTTACATGAGATATGTGAAAATGATTTGTACATGATATATATAGGTACATGATTTAGAAATTATATGTTCATATAAGTTTGGTTGTTGTTCAACTCATACATGTTTCTAGATATTTATATGAATTACATGACTAACATGGTTGATGAGGATATGTGTCTAGGCTTTTGGCCAAATTGAGTTTGGATATGATTTGTTTGCTTACCTTAAATGTGACTAAATGGTAAGTTAATTTCTTTATTGTGCAAACTTACTAAGCTTAAATACTTATTCTGTGTTATTTTTTCATGTCTTATAGTGATTTAGAAGCTTGTTCGGGTTGGAAGCTTGTCGGAGCTATATCACATTATCCATCAGCTCTTTTGGTACTTTTCGTTATCTAACTTTAGTTATAATGGCATGTATAGGTTACTTTGGCTAAGAAGAGCTTACATGTTTTTATTATGTTTTTAGCCATTTGAATTGGCATGTGTTTTGATATATTTTGCTATGTATATAAATGACCTTACCATGTTTGATGTGTAGTTTGGTATGGTTAACATTTCAATTGATTTATGTTTGATGGATGAAAAATAAATGGTAGTTGAATATGCATATAATTTGGAGTGATTTAGTGGTTGTTGTGGAAAGCACATTTGTATACTGATGTTAGTTTTTGAATGGTTTGTATGGGTTATTTAGAGCACAAGTTACAAGTGACTTATATGACCATTAGATGCAAGAGATCAAGTACATAAATGGTAATAAATGGTATGTTTTGATTAATGATCTACATGGTAAGTTTTGGTAAAATATGCATATAAGTTAGTTAAACAATTGGATATATTGAATGTTTAAAGTTACATGTTATAAGTTATCATTTGAGGTGCCTAAGGGCATATTGGTTGTATGTGGTGATATTACATGTTTTAAACTTGATTTTGGCTGGCTTTGGATGCCTATTTATGACTTGGTTATATACAAATTGTTGTGTTTAGGTTGGTACCAATTTGGGTGAGAAATGTGGCTTGTAAAATGGCCGAATTTCCTCCACACGAGTTTGTGTCTCAATCGTGTATGACACATGGCCAAATGACACGACCATGCGTCCCCTATATTTTTTTATGAGCACAAGTCAGTATGCTCACACGGCCTAGCACACGGGTGCATGGCTTAGCCGTGTGGCACAAGTCAGTGAGTTACACGGGCACAGACACGGGTTGGGACACGGCCGTGTGTCCCTATTTCGAATGCTGACACAGTCTAAGATACGGGCATATCTCTTGGCCGTGCAACCCTTGCAATTTTGAAAATTTTGTAAGTTTTTAAAAATTCTTTGAATTTTCGATTTAGTCCCGATTGGTTTCTAATTCATATTTTGGGCCTCGAAGGCTCATAGAAGGGACAATATGTATGAATTTGATTGGTTTTTGGCATGAATGCTATATGTTATGAAATGTTTTGAAAAACTTTGTCTGTCTGATCTGTAAGTTCGGTAATGCTCCGTAACCCTGTTTCGGCGATGGATACAGGATAGGGGTGTTACAATTCTAGATTTACTTAGGTTCTTTTCTTAAGTACTAAAGATGAAGCTTTAGAAAATTTCATCACATTTTCAAAAATGAACCAAAATGAAAAAGGTTACTCTATCACTAGTATTAGAAGTGACCATGGAACCGAATTTCAAAATCTTGGCTTTGAAAATTTTGCAACTCAAATGGAATTAGCCATAATTTTTCTGCACCTAGAACCCCTCAACAAAATGGAGTTCTTGAGAGGAAAAATAGAACTTTAGTGGAAATGGCTAGAACCATGCATTGTGAAAATAATTTACGGAAATATTTTTGGGCAAAAGCCACAAATACTGCTTGCTATGTGATTAATAGAGTAGTGATTAGGCCTATTTTAAAGAAAACTCCATATGAGCATTTCAAAAACAAAAAGCCTAACATTAGCTATTTTAATCCCTTTGGATGTAAATGTTTTGTTTTAAATAGTGGGAAAGATAATCTGAGTAAATTTGATGCAAAAAGTGATGAAGGAATTTTTGTTGGTTATTCTTTAAATTCTAAAGTTTATCAAGTCTTTAACAAAAGAACTTTAGTAGTATAAGAGTTTATGCATGTTATTTTTTATGACTCTAATCCTCCATTTAGAAAGGATTTTTGTGTTCATGATGATGATGCAGTATTTTTCAATAAAGAGAATCAATCATCAAATGATAAATTTCAAGAACAAATGCAAGATGCCCTAGAAGAACTTTCAATTGAAGAAAGGGAAGTCACTCATACAAGAGAGTTCAACTATGTGAAGGATGGTAAGATTTTGGGAGATCCATCTCAAGGGGTAATAACTAGATCTTCTCTTAGAAATACTTGTAAGTATGTTGCATTTATCTTATGCATTGAGTATAAAAATATCAAAGAAGCATTAAATGATAAATATTGGATTTTGGCCATGCAAGAGCAATTTAAGAGAAGTGAAGTATGGACCCTAGTTGATAGACCTAGTGATAAATCTACTATAGGTACTAAATGGGTGTTTAGGAACAAACTAGATGAGACTGGTAGCATAGTGAGGAACAAGGCTAAACTAGTTGCTTAAGATTACACTCAAGAGGAAGGAATAGATTATGATGAAACATATGCTCCCATAACTAGGATGGAAGCCATTAGAATGCTCTTAGCTTTTGCAGGCTTTAATAATTTTAAATTATATCAAATGGATGTAAAAAGTTCTTTTTTAAATGGTTTTACAAATGAAGAAGTGTATGTTGAACAACCACCTGA
Organism: Gossypium anomalum; assembly: GCA_025698475.1. Lineage (NCBI taxonomy): Eukaryota > Viridiplantae > Streptophyta > Magnoliopsida > Malvales > Malvaceae > Gossypium > Gossypium anomalum. Next base: position 53,426,166 of record CM046963.1, read on the forward strand.
TTTTGAAGATCCAAAATTTCCAAACCATGTTTTCAAACTTTCAAAAGCATTATATGGTTTGAAACAAGCTCCTATAGCTTGGTATGAAAGATTATCAAATTTTCTTATTGAAAAATATTTTTGTGAAGGGAAGGTTGATGCAACACTTTTTATAAAAAGAAAAGGAAAAAATTTATTAATAGTTCAAATCTATGCTGATGATAATATTTTTGGTTCTACTAATGATATTCCCTGTCAAGAATTCTTTAAGCTAATGCAAGGTTAGTTTGAGATGAGAATGATGGGAGAACTAAATTTCTTCTTGGGTCTCCAAATCAAGCAAAAAAATGATGCTATCTTCATCAATCAAGCTAAGTACACAAGGGACATGCTCAAAAAGTTTGGGATGGACACTCTCAAACCACAAGCTACTCCAATGAACTCTTCTACAAAGCTTGACAAAGATGAGGAAGGTAAATGTGTTGATTTAAAATTATATAGGTCAATGATTGGTTCTTTGATTTATCTTACCGCAAGTAGACCTGACATTATGTTCTGTGTATGCTTGTGTGCTAGATATCATTCTTGTCCTAAGGAATCAAATTTACAAGCCATTAAGAGAATTTTTAGATACCTTAGAGATACTCACAATTTATGTCTTTGGTACTCTAGAGACTCATCCTTTAGCTTGCATCCTTACTCAGATGCAAATTTTGGAGATTTCATGTAAGACCCTGAATTTTGGGCCTAGAAGTAATGGGCCTTGAGTTTGGGATCGGTTAGAAGGCAGCTTGAATAAAAGAAATGTGTTTAAATAGTTTATAATTGTGTGTTTAGTTTAAGTGATTAATTATTTAGGAAGGGTTTGTAGTGTGGAAAAAGCCCTGGGCTCGATCCGGGGCTTTAGCAAAATTTTGCATTTTTTTTAAAAATAGCCCTGAGCATTAGGTGGAAGGCTTATTAATAAGGCCTGGTAAAATCTGACGCAAGGAAAGGCTTGGCCTAGTGGCGAGTCCTGGCCTTGGAAAAATTTTTTATTGCGCATAAGATTAGTAGGGAAGCCAGCGTTTAGGCTTTATAAATATGTTAGGTGGAAATTCGACACAAAGGATGCACTTGGCCCAGTGGCATGATGGCGTTAGGAGTAAGGAGAGGTGCTGGGTTCAAGTCGTAGCAAGAGCAAAAGTTGTGGGTTTTTATAGACAACCTGGAGGTCAGTAGAAAGACTTTATAATTAATTGGGGAGGAGAAATGACACAAAGGAGCTTGTGGCTTGGTGGCAAGCGATGTATAGCGCAGCCAAGAGATCAGGGGTTTGAATCTGAATGGTGGCAAATATTTTTAAGATAACCAAGTTGCGGGTTAGTAGGCCTTAAAAATAGTTAGTGATGGAATATGGCACAAGAGCGCCTGCAGTGCAGTGGCGTGAAGCATGCTATGGTTATAAGAGGGAGCAAGTTCGAATCCCAAGCTTGGCAAAGTTTAAATTTTTATTCTTTAAGAAAACTGAGGCTTAGGTATATAAGCCTTATAATTAATCGTGACCATGGTAGCATAAGAAAGGATACGGTGCAATGGCCAACAGCGTGTTGGAAAGATGGAGGGCTGGAGTTCGAGTCGTGGCGCGCGCAAAGGAGAATTTAATTTTGGTAATCGATGCAGGGAAGGAGTGCTGTCCGGTGGAAGAAATTTGAATGCAATTCAAATTGGAATTGTTGGCTAAATTCAAGGGGATTAGGATGAGGATTAAGTGTGGGTATGATTGGAGAACTTAAAGGGAATTTATCTTGACAAGTTTAAGTCGATTGAGGAGTGTAGGTGTATTTTTAGTTATTTTTATTTTTTTTTAGTATAAATATGTGTGCCGTATGGGCGAGTAAGGACATTTTTTGTTTTTGTGTGCTTCAGTCGCATATCACCTCCTCTTTTCTTTAAGCCAAACTTTTGATCTTTTCTTCCCTATTTTAATCGAATCAACCTCTTCCCTCTTCAACTTAGCTGACTATTTATTTTTCATTTAAAAGCCTATCAATACACTTTGGGGGTTTGATTTCTTATTGGCAAGCGATCTCGCGATCGGTAAGTAAGTTAAATCTTCTTCGGCTTTTGTTAAATATTTCTAAGTTCTTTCGTTTCTACACTCTTAAAAGCTGATTTTTCTTTATTCTTTCCAAAACTTTTGTTAACCTACGGTTTATCCATTTATTTCTCTTTTTTCCCTCTCATTCAAGAGTGTGATCGCTGATTGGAAAAGGAGGTTCTAGTAGAGAGGTTGGGATAGAGGCTCCCAAGTTTAAGCGACGTAAGGTGTCGGCTGTTAAGGACTTTCCGCCTGGATACAGAAGGGGGACTACGTCAGATTTCGAGTTACATAGGCAGATCGCAGTCGATCAATCTAGTCAAGGCAAGTATAGGTTGTTCTTTGTTAAGTAGTGGATTTATTATGAATTAATGGAATGTGACTAATGGAGTATAATGTTGAATATAGGTTCGGGCGATTATGAATACTTAGTACTCCAGGTGATAAGGTGTGTACTTCTACCCTATGATAACTTGATATAAAGCCGAACATGTGTACATACACTGCACACCCACTAGGAATCGGCAAAAGCTGAAATGCCGAAATGCCGAAAAGCCAAAAATTTGGCTACGGTAGTCTTACAAGTGTGTAAACACTCGTAAGGGAGAGACCGATAGGTTTCCTGAGACCCACGGGTGATTCCGTGGACTTGGGTTGTGATTTGGCCATACAGGTCAGAATGGGCTAAATGGGCCCGATGGGCTGTTGGGCCCATAATAGGCAAAAACTGAATATTGATGCTATGTGATAGGAATTTGTATGTGAGCATGAATATGAATGTGACTAGGCCTAACGGGCCATATAAATGTGATTTGGGCCTAATGGGCCATATACAGGTGGTTTGGGCCTAATGGGCAATATGAATATGATTGGGCTTAATGGGCCAGATACAAGTATGTGAATTTTTTTGGGCTTTGTAAGGGGTTTTGGGCCTAGCATATGATAACTACATAAGACTTAATTAATATTTTGCGACCGTGGATAGGTGAAAGGGGTAAGGTGTGGCAACGAGTATATGCATGTCTAGGATTGAATCTAGGGAGAGCTTGGTACTTAAGCGGTCTTAATGACCCACCTCCACTTCTCTGGAATCCTACCTGGTGCATAGTATTCGTTCACTTTAGCTCACGGAACTTGTTAACTGGCCAAGGTAAGTGGAAACCATAATTAAGGGAAAATTATCCAAATGCCCTTAAGGGCGAAAATGACCAAAATACCACTAGGTGTTGAATGTAAGTTTTATGGATGTGACATGCATACATATGATGTTCTGCTTAGGTTGTATATGGGGTGGGAACTATGGAACGGAGGAAGTATATGAGGATCGCATGGTTGCCTGACAATCATGGATCCACCGACGGCTTTTAAAGCCCAATATGTAAATGAAGGTAGTTTCGCAATAGGGCTACCATTGGTGTGTAGGCTGGGTGGGTCCATATTTATATCCCCACATGGTGTGACAGGGGATGGAGTTGGTGTGTAGCGGATGGATAATTTGGATGGGATTGCACTGCATTGCATTGCATGTATGATATTGTTGTGATATTATTGCGGTGTGGGCTTTGGCCCAACTGAGGCTAATTTGGGCTAAGGCCCAAAGACCACCATTATTGAATTGGGCTCTGGCCCAAAATGACTAATGATTGCTTTACACTCGTTGAGGGTTTTACACACTGAGTTTTCGAAACTCACCCCCTCCTTCTAAACTTTTCAGGTGATACTTAGTAGGGGGTTCGACGTATGGAGGGACTCGGATGTGGCCAACTAGCATAAAAAGTTTAGACTTAGTCTTTATGTAATTTTTAATATATTGACTTTAAATTATCTCTATTTGATTTGGGTTGTAACAAGGTCTTTCATCTGGCTAATATTTCAAATCAGGATTATTATCATTTTATGCTTTATATTTAATTAAAAGTAGAATGTGGTTTCCTAAACCATAACTGTTTTTTTTTTAAATACTACGTTTTCGCAACTCAATTTTTAAATGATGAGTTTTCATAAAATCATATGTTCTAAATAAAGCTTCCGCAACTGAAAAGAGATTTTACGAAGTAATTAAGGTTTTTCATTTTAAGGAAGTGTTTCCAATGAAAACAAGGTTTTCGATACAACACTTCAATGTGACACGCCGGATTCAGCCATAATGTCTAGGCCAGGTTTAGGGTGTTACATTTCAAATTAGATAAGAAAAGTACCTCCGGTACTTGTAAATTTTTAGGTAACATGCTAATTTCATGGTTTTCAAAGAAACAAAATAGTGTTGCATTGTCCACCACAGAAAAGAAATATATTTCTGCTAGTAGTTGTTGTGCTCAAATTTTATGGATGAAACATCAACTTACGGACTATGGAATTGATATAGATACTGTTCCTATCAAGTGTGACAATATTAGTGCTATTTGTCTTACTAAAAATCCCCTACAACATTCTAGAACTAAACACATTGAAATTAGACATCATTTCATTACAGATCATGTCCAAAAAGGTGAAATAGTTCTAGAGTATATAGACACCTTAAACCAATTAGCTGACATTTTCACAAAACCATTAGACAAAGAAAAATTTTGGACACTTAGGGGAGAACTAGGTTTTACAACCTAGCCTTAAATTTGTGTTACAATCTTCTTTTAGAGTATGGATTTCATGGCTTTTATATGCAAAAAAGATAATGGGAGTTTCCTGTGAAAAACTATTCTATTTTGATTTCATTTCCTTTTACATTTTAGAGAAGTGGTATTAACTCAGTCATTTTTTTTAACATATTTTTGCTGCATGAATTTCATGCATTTTACTCACACTACATATCTTTATGCATATGAAATGTTTAAGAATTGATTTGGAGTCATTTTAGGACCCTTAGAAAATAATACAACCTAAAAACCTAGTTTTTGCTATTTTACATTACTTGGAAAACATAATGGTAATTTGGTATTGATACCAACTTAAAAATATTAATACTAGTAGAAAACTATCGATACCCGGGGGTTCTAAAGGTACCTACGGTTGTTTTAAACACAAAGAACCTTAATTGTTTTCCTTCCACCCAAAAACCTCTTATCTCTTCTCCAAATTTTCTCAAATTTCTTCAATTTTTCGACAAATCTTGGTCCTATTCCATCTTCAAACATCTTTTTCACAAGATTTGATCCTCTTTTCTTGAAGATTTTTCCTTTTTCATCAATTTTGAGGTAACTTTCTAAAACTTTCAACTTGTTGATTTTGACAAATATAGGTTGAAATCTTGTTTGTTGATGGTTATTAGGATATTTTTTAACAATATATATCATCTTTATTGCAGGAGGTTACCTATTCCTAAGGATCTTTGTTAAATTTATTTTTAAACCTTCACCCACCAAGTGTTCGACAAAATTCCTCAAAGAGATTTTTTTTTTTTAGTTTTAGTGTTTTTCTAAGTGGTTAATAGCTAGTAGTTGTAACAATCGAGTTTTAGTCAAATTGGAATAGTAGTTTTGAGACCACAAATCGAAGGTCAAAATATTTATTTTATTGTTATTTTAATGTTGACAGCATGAATATATGATGGTGTGAATTTTTCGTTAGGAAATTTTAGCATTTGGTTGCTCAATTTGATAAAAGAGGACTAAATAGCATAAAATGCAAAAGTGTTGTTCTATTAGTTAAAGGTGTTAAATAGCTATAGAACCTTAAAGTTGAGGTCCTTATGTTGTAATTAGACCATTAATTAGATAGTGGATGATAATGGCTTGGCATAATTGAAATTTTGAATTAATAATAAGGTTAATTTTGTCATTTAGTACTTAAAGATTAATTAAATAAAAAAAGCCATTAATTTCATTCATATTCTTCCTTAGCCATTTGTAACATGAAGAATAGCCATTTTTAGGGCTTGATATTCAGCCAAGCTTTGTATGCTCAATTAGGTGTGATTTTTGTCCCGTTTTTAATGATTTTTGTGTTTTTGAGATCGTTGCAGCTTAGTCTAGCTAGCCTAAGGACTATTTTACAAAACTGTTAAAGATTTGAATGTTTCCATTGATGAATAAATGAGTATTTTGATATTTTATGATAGATTATGAATGTTTGATGATAGTTAAACAAGTTTTGTTAAGTGATTTTTTAATGAAAATGCAAATTAGGGGCTAATTTGTGAAATTTGAAAAATGTGTGGTTAAAATGAGAAATAAATGAAAATTATGGGCTTTTAGGGGCATTATGGTAATTTGGTTGGCATGGGTATATTTGGAATTTCATTAATTTGTGATTTTTATGAAATAAGGACTAAATTATGAAAAATGTGAAATGTGTGGGGCAAAAATGTAAATTTGTTTTAAAGTGTGTTTTGGATTAAATTGAATGAATAGATGATTAAATAAGCTATTTCTAAATATATTTGTATCAAGAAAGGAGAAATACGGTTTTGGTTCGGGGAAAAGATAAAGTTATCGACTAATCGACTCCATTTGTCGTTTTAATAACCGAGGTAAGTTTGTATGTTATAATTTCTTTTCAAATGTATTTTATGTGCTTTGATATAGCATAAATTGTGATTATGTGATTATGAACATGTTCGGAAATGATCCGACAAAGATTTGACAGTTGGAATCTTGGTTGAACCTTAGGAATAGTTTAGGATGCTAGTGACATGTCATTAGGGATATCTTGAGTTGGCTTTGGGCCATGATTTAACACTTTGGATACGACATAAACCGATTTGGCTTCGGGCCATGCATATTGGTTGATTTGGCTTCGAGCCATGATATCATAATTTCGGATAAGTTACCTTGATTTGGTTTCGGGCCATGTATAGGTACTTATCGTGTAAGACCCTAGAGTATCCGACTTATATTCTAATTGGTTTAACAGGTAAATGAAAGACGTGGTTGAGTATGAGGTTGGTACGAGATGGTAAAGTTACGTACAATAATAAATTGAGTTTTGAAACTATGGAATTGATAAGTTCTTTAATAAGTTATGTGAATGATCATTTGATAGCTTTGAGATTTAATAGAATTGTTGTATATTGTTTTCTATTATTTGAATGATTAATGAATGGTGATAGTTGCTTATTGTTAACATACGAGCTTACTAAGCTATATAGCTTACTTTTTTGCTTTTCCATGTTTTATAGTGATTTCAAAGCTAGCTCAGACTCAGGGATCATCGGAGACTACATCACACTATCAGCTGACACTTTGGTACTTTTGAAACTATGTTTTGGATCATGTGGCATGTATAGGGTGTAACACCTCAAACTCGGCCTAAACGTTATGGCCGAATCTGAAGTGTCACGTCGAAGTGTTTTTCAAAAATTTATTTTTTCGGTAAAAATCCATTACTGAATTTAAATTCTTTTATTTTTATTTAATAAAAGTTCTCGTCAAAACGTTTACCTTATTAATCATCAGTGTTATATTAAATTGATTAAAAAATGCGGAAGCTTTTTAAGTCGATGAAGTTTAAAACGCGTATTTTGGAAAACAATAATTGTTTTAAAAATTCATCTTTACCTAGACTAGCAGTTTAAAAATATATAGTCCAAAGCCCAATAAAAAAAATTAAAACCCACAAATGACCTTATTACAACATTAAAAAACCCAAAAGTAAAATTTAAATTAAATAAAGTGAAATGCAAGACACAGTCGTCGTGTGGCCACCTCCAAGTCCCTCACAGCACCAAGTTGTCTAAGGCTGAGGATTACCTGTACAGTTAAAATGGAAAGGTGAGTTTACAAAAACTCAGTGTGTAGCCCCCTATCAGTCAAACAGAAAATAGTACATGCAGTAATAGCATGGGCCTGAGCCCTATTCGATGATCGATGCTGATGCGGGCCTTAGCCCTATCTGAGAATGATGTGGGCTTAAGCACAATACTGATGTCGATCTGATGAAATGCAATTATGTATCCCACCCAAATCCAGCCAGCACACCACCCGTACCAACCAACACACCATGTGGGGATATAAATCGACCCACCCAGCCATCACACCGATATCGCAACAAAGTCGCGAATCGTAAATGTTGTAAAGCCACCAAGATCGATGAATTGTGGCATAGCCACCGAGAATGATGAATGTGACATGGTCACACGAAGACAATACTTCCTCCATATCAAAATCCCAATCCCCATGCAGTATGTCATGTCATAAATATTACGTGTATGCAAAGTCATACTTATTACAATCATATATGTAAATCATAAGCACATCAGTCATACGAAACATAAAGGCATAATTGTCATTTTACCATATAGGGGTATTACAGTCATTTTACCTATTTTGGGGTTTCAGCTTAAATAACAACCTCTCTGAGGGTCTACAGTCGCCTCGAGCGACACAGATAACCTAAATGATCATAATGGTGTAAATGGGCCCGAGGTTCATTACTCGGCCCAAGTGGGCCCACATGCTCGTGTAGCCCATTTAGCCCAAATTCAGTTACGGCTATGTGACCTACATAGCCCAGTCCAATATTTATCACTTACTGTGGATTCAATCTGTATGAGGCCTATGAGCCCATTGGGCCCACACGACCCATTTCGGCCCAACGTGGCCCATAACAGCCCAAGTCCACTGAAAAGCTCGTGGTGGCCTTTATAGTCTATCGCCCATGATTTGTAGGATTGGTTTACCCAAATGCCGAAGTTTCGGCACTTCGGCTTTTTGGCTTTTGCCGATTTACAGTAAGGAAGGGTGTAGTTACACACCTGCATACGAACTTGAGCTAAGATCCACGAGCTCTGAACCCTGATACAAACAAGATATACTATCACCAATCGATTTAACAACTAATCGAGCCCAAAACGCCAACTCCTACTCACCTGGATTGGCTAAAAATCAGTTTGTTTCCCTTAGGTCACTAACTATAACTGGCTACACATCCCTTGCTGGTTAACTGAATCACAAGTGCAATCCATCCATTGTTATTGACTATAATCATGGTTAAACAGATAATAGTCTAACGAAAGAACATAAAAACCCTTCTCCAAAAAGAAAATACTCAGTTCAACACTTACAGACAACACAATTGTCCAAGATTTGATGAAAGGAGGAGTCGACCAACACCCCTTCACAAGCTTAAACCAAACGTAATAGAAATAGCGGAGACAACACGTACCGAGGGTATCCTTATTCGAGCAATGACAAAACAAGAAGGTGTTAACAGAATAAGACCCTATCGAAGAGAAAAGCAAGATGAGGATCGGTAAAGAGAAAAAGAGAAGAACCCGATATTGAAGAAACACTTACCAGTAATATTCGGCCAATAAAATCCCGACTAAGAGATAACGGAGAATAAAATACTCAGTCAAGAGGAGAATCGACTGAAGAAAGAAGATTAGAAAATAAATTAAAGAAAGAAAGACGGGGAATTCGGCTATGAGAAAATTTGAAAGAAAACAAGGTAGAGTCCTAACACTATTCGGCCAAAGCAAGAAAAGGTAGAAGAGACAACTCACAATTGAGTGATTCGGCAGGGATTGAAACAAAAAAAGAAAGAGACTTGGGCAAAACAACACAAGGCTTCGGTATTTTGATGATTAAAGGTTTCGGTACATTTGCTGAATAGTTGCAGAATAATAGAATCTTAATGAAATGAAAAGAAAAGGCACGGATGGTTACTTGCAATTTCGGCACTAGAAAGAAAAGAGAGAAGGATATTAGGAACTCATAAATTCAGAAATAATGAAAATGACCAAAAGTGAAAGAGAACCCACCTAACTGAATTCCTATATTTTTCCCTTACCAAAATGACATTAAGTCAAAACCGAATAGGCACCCATAGACTCCCAAATTTGACCAACTCCACCCCTTGTCAAACTCCACGATTTTCTCCACCAAAATGTCCTCCATATCCATAATAACCATCATCCAAATCCTTGATTCTCTCCCTTTGACCAAGTCAACCACATCAGTATAATTTCAATCCAGCTCTACCTCTCTCACCTCATGGCAATAAAATAAATACACCCTGTATGCCATGGGATTCGAACCCAAGTTCTCCCAGTTACCAAGTCACGCCACTTGCCACCAAGCCACAAGGCTTTTTGTGACAAAAACCCCTCACATTTAAATATAAGGCCTAAATGCTAACATCCAGATTCACTTAAGAGCAAAAACTAAAACTTTTGCAGAAGTAAGAACTTGAACCCAGGCTTCTCTAATACTCCTAAATAAGCCCAAACATTTAGCCATTACAACAGACAATCTATTTGTGAAATTTTCTTGCACGACTAAATTCTAATTGTTCCGATACTCGAAGCCCATTTTTTCTAGGCCCAAAACTCGGGGCGTTACATAGGGACTTCGAGTCATATTGATTTTGTTTTGGTAATGATGTTGGCCAAATGAATTGGTATTGTAAATGTTTATATTTTGGTTTGTATATATATAGCCATGAGTGATGGCTTAATATTGATATATTTGGTATGTTTGAATCATGTGCATATATATATGCTTATGTCTTGTGTATATTGAGTTAGTTGTGATGATTAATGGTAATAGGTATTATGAGTGTTAAAGGGATAATTTGTGAATATAGGTATGCTTGTGAAATTAGGCCAAATAATGCATATTTTTTAATGGTCATTTTAGTGATTTGAGAAGTCAAGAATTGGTATGAATTTAGGTGGCTATATATGGTATTTATGTTTCGTATGAATTGGTGTTGGAAATGGTATAAATCATGCTTGGTTGGGAATTGAATTATATGTCTGTTGATGCTTTGTTTGGTGCCATTTGGGTAAATAGCCTATTTTTGTCCACACGGGCAGAGACACGGGCGTGTGTCTCAGCCATGTGTGACACATGGTCAAGTGCACGGCCGTGTGTCCCCTGGTCTTGAATTTGAAATGAAGTCAGTATGCTCCACATGGCCTCACACACGAGCGTGTGACTTGGCCGTGTCACATAAGTCAGTATACCCTATAGGTTTGGCACGGCCTAGCACACGGGCGTGTGGGGCCATATTTAGGGCACACGGGCTAGCCACACGGGCATGTGTGTTGGCTATGTGACCCAATTCAGAGAGTTACACAGGGTTGGACACGGGCTAAGAGACGGCCATGTGCTCCCATTTTGAATGTCTACACAGCCTGGCCACACGGGCATGTGCCTCCTGTTTTGAGGAAAATGTTCTAAGTTTTGTAAATGTTTTATAAGTTATCAGTTTAGTCTTGAACCATTCCCAAAGCATGTTTAGTGCCTTGCAGGCTCGTATTAGGGACAAATTGATTGAGATTATTTGATGAATGTATGTAATGATATAATGTATGTGAAAAGTATGTGTAATTGTGTCGTAAGTCTGGTAATGCTTTGTAACCCTATTTTGGAGTTGAATATGGGTAAGGGGTGTTACATATTTCCCCAAAGAAGCATTCTAGGACTAGTGCATATTCTTCTAATCCATCTTGTGAGTTGGAGTCATCGTTTAGCACTTGTTTTCAATGCTCAGACTCTCTATATATTTTTAACTTGTATTTTGCATCAAAACGTGTATGGGAGGCTAGGAAAATTAATATAGCCATGTTAGAAGCTATTAGCTTTGCTTATCTCCCTATTTTACAAAATTGTGGGTAGATGGATTTTTCAAATATTTCTTCGCCAACTTATTTAAATCTTGTTCAAGCTTTCTTTTCAAATACCAAACTTAAACATAATGAGTTCGGTGATACCATTACTACCATCACCTCTTTTTTAATGGGAACTCCTATTCGCCTCACTCTTGAAGAGTTTGGCAATTATCTTCACTTATCTTCTGGAGGTTCCTCTAATGAAAAAGGGCATTTTGATCCCTCCCTTTTTATTTAGTCTGGATCGGCATCCAAACTCAATCTCCATAAGCGTGTCCTCCATTTAATTCTCACTTCGAATCTAAGACCTATCAAAAAGCATGCCAAGCTTTGAAACACCGATTATTGGTGGCTCAATTGTTTTAAATCCGATAGGTGTCCTGACCTTGCACTTATCTTGTTTAATGACATTACAAAAGCTATTGGAAGGGGATGAATACAAATATCCCTCCTACTATTTGTCATATGTTCTTAGGAAATTAGGCATTAGTACCCATGGAGACACCCTCGTTTCTTCTAATCAACCTATTAGTTATAGGGCTCTACATCATGCGGGATATCATTTTGATTCAACCACCAACACTTGGATGAAACATGACCAATGGGGGGATAATAAAGATGATGACGTCGACGCTACCTTTGATGATATTTCGGTACCCGAGCCTATTACTCCACTGCCTTCTTTACTGCATGTTGCTCAATCTTCCTCTGAGGTTAGTAGTGTTATCCTTGATGATATCCATTCCTTGAGCAACGACATTCGAGGTCTTAGGGAAGATGTTAACTCTCGTCTCTTGACTTTGGAGACGCAAATGGCATCTCTCTTAGCCCATTTCCCTTTGACGCTTCCTTTCTCCCCTCATCATGCTGACTAGACTAGCTCTAGACCATACATTTCATTTTCATAACATTTGCACATTTATTTTTATGTTTATGCCTATAACTTGTTATTGCACTTTATTGTTTTATTTGTATCTTACGATGTTTACTTTTAGATGCTCATTTCACTTTATCTATCTTTTGATGAGCTAACTTCTTTTCTCGTTAAGCTTTATTTGTCTTTTGATATAACAAAAAGGGGGAGAATAAAAGGTAAATTGATTGAGATTACTCTTTGTTGATAACTAAATGCAAATTTTTGTAACCAAAATTTTTTTAAGAAAGAATGAATGCCAACTTGAATGACAAATTTTATTTTGGCCTCAAATTTAAAATGTCTTTGATTAAAGGGGAGCAATTATCCAAAAACAAATTTACCAAATGTTTTGTTATATCAAAAAGGGAGAGATTGTGAAACTAAGCTTTATTTGATAATTTTTTTTGATATAACAAATTAAATGTGTTTTTGAATATAAGCTAAATTTGACAAAATAATTTTTAAATTTGAGTTCTAATAAATAAAACGTTGAATACTTACAATAAACTTTTAGAAAATTTTGAAACAATTTTAAAATCAAGTGAAAATGTTTTTAACAAAGTCAAAATGATCTCAATTAAGTTAAAATCATTTTAACACATCAAAATAATTTTCAAACAAGTCAAAAACTCTAGGCCACAAGTATCAATACCATTTGGCCAAGTATCAATAATTTTTTAAAATAATCGATACCCTTAGAAAAATCGAGAACAAAAAGGCATTCTGTCAAAACCCTAAAATTTGTATTTTGTTTTCTATACCATGTTTTCGGTATCAATACATTTTGAAAATAATTGATACCTTTCTTAAAAATGATACCAAAATTGTATTATGTTTCTCAAAAAACCCTACAAAGTATCGATCTGGTATCGATACCTATTTCAGGAAGTATCGATAAAAAAATTTTGAGTTTCCATTATTTCATTTTAACGGTCATTGACTTAGCATTTATGACAAAAAAATATTGATACCCTTTTTGGATGCCTCGATACTTGCAGTTGTTGGTGAAATAAATGCTCTAGTTTTACATTCCCAATGGCCATATTAATTTCACCAACAATTTCAATGGTTAGAAATCTATTAGGGGGTATAAATACCATCTCTTAAAGTCCTACAACATCCAAGAAAGTACTATCAAGCAAAAATCATCAATCAAATAATCTTAGAGCTTATATTTTCATATTCTTCTTACATACACTGGTGAGCCTTATCTTTTTTCTTTTGCTCAAGTGTAATCTCATTGTATTTGTGCTTTAATTTGCAAATAATTTTATCTTGTAAGGTTTGTTTCTTTGTTTTGTCATTTGTATCTCCTTGAGAGGTTTTGAAACTTAAGATTAGGGGTAGAAATCTTAAGGAGTTGTACGGTTAAACCTTGTCCTCAAAGGTTGAACAAAATAGTGAATTTGGGAAAAAATATTAATGGTTGAAAGTTAAGGTAGTCGAGTAGGAAATTGGGGATGAACCACTCTAAATTTTTTGTGTTCTTTGCTTCATTCTTGTCTTTGCTTTTACCAATTTTTATAAAGGCCAGTTCACCACCCCTTTTAGCATTTTCGGTTTGCTTCATCGAGCTTTCAATATTGCATATGCATTGGGTTGGGATTTTATGGTTGACGAAGGAATTTCATGGAGTACCAGCAACATATTAAGTCCGCATTATTCGTAGTAAGTGCACTGCACCTGGAGTACCGAGAGGAATGACGATTTATCGCATTTTTACTGTTAGCTATTCTGCATTTTTATAGGAAGAATTTTTTTCATATTGTTATCGGTGGTTTTAACCATGACGGGCTGAAGCCCATAATGTTTTGGAGTTTATATGATGAGTTCTAGGGAACTCATGGTGTGTAGCGAATGGTATGGGTAAGAACCTTTTTGCATTGCATCATGCTCACGACATATGTGAAATAATTAAAATTTGCAAAATCCCTTATTTTTTTAATGTGTGTGCCATCCATACCCTTGAACCCTAAGTATAAATACAATTTTCTATTTTATTTTTCAGCCTTTAATTCAATTTTTCCCTACCCTATCCGTTCACCCTCTTCCTCTCCTCTATTCTCCTCAATTTTATTTCTTTCTCCCATTATTGTTATCGCCTACACCTGCCATTTTACCATCTCTTTCTTCTTCTTTTTGCATCAAAATTGTGCACCATATCCTTTACTCTATTTATGACATTTATCCTCCTTTAAATCAACCCCAAATTTGAAATCTTGAACCCCAAGATCGATCCCAAACATTGCCAAGAAAGTGCCATTGCCATTTCTCTCAACTAGCTTAGGTAAGATCTCTTTTCTCTTCAATTTCTTGATTATTCTTGTCAATTAAAAACAAAAATTTTTGGATCTGGAATTTGGTGTATTTTAAATTATTTCAAAGGTATTATTTCTATATTATAATGAGATCTCAAACCATTTTAAAATTCCGCCCTAATTTTGGCCATAATTGGTGGTGGTGCGTGTGCCTATGTGCAAGAAAAGGTGTTGTTTTGTTTCTTGGGTCTTGCCCATATTTTTTCATCATTAAATTGTGTCCTTTAACCCTCTTAATTATCCTTGAATCACTTGTTAGTTAGAGAGAGATGGTCTTGATGAATTAGCCAATCAGATCCCACAAATTGTGAAGCGTAAGTGCAATTAAGGATAGCTAGTTTGTTATTTCGACGTAGTTGTTAGGTAAAGGTTATGAATTGATTGAATAAAGGAATCTAATCATTAATTAGTTACTTATTTTCCAGTACATTATTGAATTAGGTGCTAATATAACACCCTAAACCCAGCCTGGACGTTATGGCTAAATCTGGAGATGTCACATTGAAGTGTTTTTTGTAAAGCGCAATATCTTTTAAAAAGCCCATTATTTAATTAGACTCTTTGTGTTGTCTAAATGATGGTTTTAAAACTTGCATCACTATCATAAGGTATTTACTTTAAAACGTTATTAATTTCAAAATCTCGTTTATAGCGGAAGCTTTTTTTTTAAATATGTTGCGTAAACGTGATGTTTTGGAAAATCATAAATCTTTTGACAAAACCCGCATCCTACTACTAGCAGTTATAATTCAAAACAATAAAACCCCAAATTAAAGATAAAAATTTAAAGAGGCCTTATTACATCAAAAATACCCATAACAAAACTACTCATAATTTAAAATCAAATAAGAAAGTACGTGCGGTTGTGTGGCCACCTTTGAGTCCCTCGCAGCATCGACCCGCCCAAGCCTGGGGATTACCTGTACAGATAAACAAATGGGTGAGTTTACGAAAACTCAGTGTGTAATCCCATATAAGCAAACAGTCAATCAAACAGTGCAAATACAGTTTGGGCCTAAGCCCTTATTAAAAACAGTGACAATATCAGTTTGGGCTTTAGTCGATCTCAATACAGAAACAGTCGTGTTTCGGGCCTTGGCCCATTGTAGTAACAGTAAACAGTGCAGTAACAGTAATCAATGCAGTAACAATTTAAACAGTATGTAAATCCTACCCATCCGGCCTCTACACCCTATCTTCGTCCAACCCTACACTCCATGTGAGGATATAATCAACCCACCCATCCCTACACTCCAGAATTAGCATCGGTTGCGGCACTAGATAGTAATATGCAACTGAGTTGCCAGTATAATAAGCTTAGAGCGATCAGTGATTTGCAGCAGAACTGCTAATACAGAACATTTCCTTCAATCATAATAAACTCATCCCCATGCAATGCATCATATAATCATGTCATGTCATATCATAGAATCATACATGTATCCATTACAGTTTAAATAGCATGCTAAAATACGGTCATACATGCACACACATATATATATCACGTAGGGCAAAACAATCATCTTACCATATAAGGGCGAAATAGTCATTTTACCATATAAGGGAAAAATAGTCATTTTACCTCATAAGGGCAAAATAGTCATTTTATCGATTAAGGGTCCAGGTATGCTTACTGACCCAATAGAAGGTCTACAGTCGTCTCGAGTGACACATGCAACCTTAATAGTCAAACAGTGAAAATGGACCCAAAGCCCATATTGTGGGCCCATGTGAGCCCATACGCCCGTGTGTCCCACATAGCCTAGAAATGGCCTTGGCCATGTAGATTACACAGCCTGGCCCAATATTCTCTACATATTTGTGTGGTTTACCCGTGTGGGGTCCACGTGCATGTAGGGCCCACACGGTCTAATTCGACTCAAAATGGCCTTATACGGCCTCGACCCATGAAATCGCTCATGGCCGGCCTCGTCGATCATCTACCCAGGTTTAGTCACATGGGTTACCACACGGGTAGCTACACACCCGTGTGGTGTCGACTATTCACACATTTCGGCTTTTCATCGATTTACGATCAAAGGCAGTGTTTACACACCTGAAGTGTATATATTTTTGTGCTAACTCCACCACGCTCACTCTAGCACCCTAAAACGTCAAACTGGAGTTTAGTACAGATTTATTCATGATCAAAATGCGGTAGTGAAACTGGCAACAACAACAATTATTTAAAGTTCACTTACCCTTAACACTACAATGATCCAACAACAAAACGGTGCTATAACAGCCCCATTTCTCCCAAAATTCCTTACTGTCAAACATAGATTAACCCTCTAGTTAGTCACCTTTAACAGATAGTTACCCGAAATTTGATGGGGTAAAACCAACTATAATCACAAATATCTTTTACCTTCAGTCGATCAGCAGAGATCCTATATAAATCGTCAAAGACCTCTATTTAGCTCTCAATTAACACCTAACATCAAACAAATACTTTCTTTAGTACTTGATCAAAACACAACTATAGATTAACTGAAATTGAACTTAACTGGTGTATAAGACTCAAAGTTGCACCGAAGAACTATATGAATTAAGAGAATGAAAGGGAGGGTGGTGTGCCAAGAACCAAAATTCGACAGCAAGGTGAGGGGAGGAAACAATAGAAACAAAAAGGAAAAGAAAAGATGGAGAGGGAAAGAACAATCAGTAGAGAGAAAACAATACATAAAAAATGAATAACACAAACGGCATCAACAAGCTAGGAATAGTTGCCAAAACAGAAGAGAGGAGAAACGGAAGCTAAAGAGGAAATTCGGTAGAGAGAATGAATTCCAAAACATAAAAAAAACTGGGAACAACCAAACTTGTGTAAAAAAAATAAAAAATGCCTAAAATTGTGGTGACTTTTCTCCTTAAATCTCTCCTTAAAACCCCCACAACAACTTCACCTCTCAAAATTTCAATTTAACTAGGACTCCAACACACCACACGGCCAAACAGCAAAATAAAACACACCCATGCACGCCCAAGGACTCGAACTCAAGACCACCTGCGTTTTGCCACCCCACTTAACCACCAGACCAGCAGGCCCTTCTGATATGAAATACTCACATTTATTTAAAAGCCTACTAAATAAAGATAGGGTTTATTCCTTAAAAAAAACAAAACTTTTGTGCAAGCCAAGGCTTGAACCCAAAAGTTCTCAGACTCTTCCCAGGACACTTAACCACTAAAGCGGACATGCATTTGTGTTTTTCTTGCACAAGTAAATATTTATGTGCAGCCTCCTAACCATTCCCATGCTGAAGACCTAATACTTCTAGGCCATATTCAGGGTATTACAACTGATCCAAATAACCCAAATCATTCGTAAAGGTGAAGAACGATTGTACGTACGGTTCGCATCGATATAGTGTAAGGAATCTAATTAGTTTGGATTCATAAAATAGTTATAATTTCAATGATTGGTTTAAACTCATAAGTGGGTTTTTGGGGGCTGGTTTAGTGGTAAATTGATTGAATTTATATAGAATTTTTTTTTAGGTTCATTTAAGGAATTATTAAGGAAAATTGGAAGATTCGCTAGTGTATTGCAAGGAAGCGAAAAATAAGGTGCGGGTCCTAAACTCATAAAATTGTTTGAAAATGTTAAATCTCATGTTATATTTGATAAATTAGCTGATTGGATTGGATTAATAGCCAAATTATTGATTTTGTGAGTGGCCGAACTAGGTATGTTCCGAGCCTTAAAAGATTGACATGTTGGCAAAATTGCTAGTTTGATAGTATAAAATTTGATTGAGTTTGTAATTGCATCTTTGAGTTATGAAATATGAGAATGTTTGACTGAATGATATAATGTGTTGAGATATTAAGCTTATGCATGATTTAAACGCATGAGATATTTGTTATATTGTGTACTAAAAAAGGTGCTCTTTATGCACAATGAAAATCCATAAAGTATGTGAAAACGGTATTGATTGATACCAACACAATGGTAATATGAAAGACTGGAAAATCGTTTCCATTTACTGAAAGTATGTGATTATCGAGGACATGCTGAGCATGTCAAATGAATGTGAAAAGTATTGAGATATGATCATAGATGAGATTGTGTGACATATTGCATATGCATTGGGCTGGGATTTTGTGGTTGACAGAGTAGTTCCGTGGAGTACTAGCGGCATATTAAGTTCGCATTATTCATAGTCAGTCCACTACACCTGGAGTACTGAGGGGAATGGCGATTTATCACATTTTTACTGCTTGTTTGCATTTTCACAGGCAGAATTTTTTGCATATTGTTATCGGTGGTTTTAGCCATAATGGGCTTAAGCCCATAATGTTTTAAAGTTCGGATGACAGGTTCTGGGGAACTCGTGGTGTGTAGCGGATGGCATGGAACCTTTTTGCATTTCATTATGCTCACGACATATTCAAATGTTATTAATTTATGATATGTGTTGTATTGTGTTAGTTTAAATAATTACTCGACTCACACTGAGCTCTTCATAAGCTCACCCCTAATAGAGTTTAACATTTCAGGTAAACCTCGAAGTTAGAACCGGACTCAGCATTCAGAAAATCACCTTGGGCCTCAGACTATTTTTATTAAGTATTAATCAGTCTCTATTGGTTATAGTTTGTAATTTTTAAAGACTTCTGGTCTGTGACTTGGTAACTTTTCTTCTAGGACTTTTGCATGTATGGGTTACTCAAGCATAATAGCCGGATAATGCATGATATCGAGCTTAACTAAAATTTGATATTGTTTCCTAGTTTCTGTTGCATTGCAAAGGAACCATTTTTGAAAAACAAATCGATAAGGCAACTAAGTTTCCAAAATGACTTGAAAAATGGTTTTTCTACTGCATTAGTTTAACATTGAGTATTTTTTTTAAAAAGAGTGATAACTAAACGATTTGTCTAAAACAACACTATCAACAATAAAAGGAATCCTAAGTATACACGAACTAAAGAATGAATGTTTTTAAGCTACAGTAAAGCTACGATTTTCTCAAAAATGAGTTTATTTAATATCTTCAAAAGTAACGTAAGTTAGCTTAGCCATTTCAATGGCTAATGTAGCCTTCACAATCTAGCCATAACGTGTAGGCCGAGTATGGGTGGTTACTTTTGTTCAATGAGTCATCTATTTTTGGTTCTATTGGTTCACTCAGCTCTGTTGGGTTTAGATCATGGAAATTCTCCACTAACCTTTCAAGATCATGGGCTATGATGCAACCTTGAACATACGAGCCCTTCAGGTTTGCTTTTGTTTTAACTAGGGTCCTTAACCAAAGTGAAGTTATCAATTATGAGAAGTAAGCACTTTTGGTCTTCTTTTTAGCACAATCATGGATCTCCTTAACTTCCCAATATCGATAGACCCTTCTGTCATAATTGTTTACAACAAAAGTATTCGCTTCATCGAGATGGTGGAATTATGTGAGATAGGCATGAAACTATATCGAACAAAGTAAAACCATACCTTAGCCAACGACTTTAGATATTCCCTTTGACAAGAATGATTACCATACTTTCTTATAATCCATTGGGATCGTAGATTTGTCACAACATTAAGCACTTGTTGAAGAAAATTCTAATTTCTGTTTGTCATCATGGAAAAATATTCATTGTAACAACCTATTTTTGGTCAAATCAGAATAGTGGTTTTGAAACCACAAATTTGAGGTTGAAATATTTATTTTATTATTATTCTAATTTCTAAAGTATGATAGAATAATTGTGTGAAAGTTTCGTTTAGAAATTTTATCGTTTGATTAGTTAATTTGATGAAAAGGACTAAATCGCGTAAAGCGTAAAACTTGTGTTCTATTAGCTAAAGGTGTTTAATAGCTATAGAATCTTAAAGTTCAAGCCCTTATGTTGTAATTAGACCATTAATTGCATGAGCGGACATATATGGACATATATTAAGGTGTTTTAAATGGTTTTATAATAAGGTTAATACAGTAATTTATAAAATAAAGGTTAATTAATTAAAATAAAAGACAAATTGTTTCATTCATCTTTCTCCCAACCAAAAATAAGAAACAAAGGAAGCCATTGATGAGATTTGAAGGTTTGGCTAATGCATGCTTCAATTGTAAGTGATTTTTAACTCAGTTTTTAGTGATTTCTATGTTTTTGAGTTCGTTGTAACTCAATCTATCTAGCTTGTACCTTCGATTTCATAATTGTTAAAATTTTTTAGAGTTGCCATTGATGTATATATGTGTTCTTTGATGATTTATGGTGAATTATGAATACTTGATGATAGTTATGCAAGTTTGATAAAATGATTTTGACTAAAAAATGCAAATTAGGGATTAATTTGTGAAAAGTGATGTGTGGTTGAATGTGTGAAAATTTGATAATTATGGGCTGTTAAGGGTATAATAGTAATTTGGCTAAGCATGGGTGTTTTGAAATTTGCACGTATTTGTGATTTTGTGTAATAAGGACTAAATTGTAAAAATGTAAAAATTTAGGGGCAAATGTGTAAATGTGCTTAAATGTGTGTTTTGGATTAAATTGAATAGAGAGGTTATTAATTAAGTTAATTTTGAATATATTTAGATCAAGAAAAACATAATTTGGAATTAGATCGAGGAAAAGACAAAGTACTCGATTAATCGACCAATTTCATCGTTTTTGAACCTGAGGTAAGTTCTATATGATAAATTTCATTATAAATGTATTTTAAATGCTTTGATATTGTATAAGTTGTGAATACGAGACTTCGAGTAAGTTCGACAATGACTAGATGGTAATTTGGCATTCGAAATCTAGGTTGAACCTTAAGAGTCGTTTAGGTACTAGTGACATGTCATTAGGGGATACATTGAGTTGGCTTTGGGCCATGATATTAGCACTTCGGGTGCGAGTTATACTGATTTGACTTTGGGCCATGAATATCGACTGATTTGGGTTCGGGCCATGATATCAGTATTTCGGACATAAGTTACCTTGATTTGGCTTCGGGCCATGGTATAGGCACTTAATTTGTGAGACTCTTAAGTATTCGACCTCTATTCTGAATGGTTTAACGGGTAAACGATAGATGTGGATGAGTATGAGATTGATGCTAGATGATACAGGTACGTACATGAATTATATAAGTTTCAAATCGAATAAACTTGTGAAGGAAGCGTATACTCTCATAATTGAGTATTTGAAAGGTTTGTTAGTTAATGTAAGCTACATTGGTGTATTCAAATTATTGAATTATATTTGTGAGATTGCATTGAGTTTATCCCTTACGAGCTTACTAAGCTATAAAGCTTCGTTGTTTATTTTTCTATGTTTTATAGTAATTTCAAAGCTAGTTCAGATTCAGTGATTGTCGGAGACATCGTCACATTACCAGTCTATAAATTTGGTACTTTTGAAGCTTATGATTTGAATATATGACATGTATAGGGACTTTGAGTCATTTTGGTAGTTGTAGCATGATTTTGGCCATTTATGCTGGCTTGTAAATATTTAGTGTTTGGTTTTGTGTTAGCCATGTAAATTGGCTTATTTTGGTAATTATGTGATGTTCATATATATGCATTAATGCCTCTTAGTGATATGGTTCATGATTGCTTGAGAATGGTTGATGAATTAAGAATGGTTGTGCTTGTGGTTTTAGGTTAAGAAATGCTTAGTTAAAGTGGTACAATTAAATGCTTGGAGATATGAATTGGCATGATTTGAGTAGGCAAAATATGGTATATATTTTAGTCTTGGTTGTGGTTATATTAGTTGGCAATAAATAATATGAATTGAGCTTGTTTTGAGTATATATTAAGTGCTTAGTTATGCTTCGATTGGGTGCTATATGTATAGGTGAAATGGTGTGAATTTTGGGTGGCAAAATGGCTTGGTAAGTAGCCTATTTTTGTCCACACGGGTAGAGACACAGGCGTGTGTCTCAGTTGTCGTGTGTCCCCTGGTGTGGAAATTGAAATCAAGTCAGTATGCTCCAAACGGCCTCACACATGGGCGTGTGACTTGGCCGTGTGGTATAAGTTAGTATACCCTACAGGTTTGGTACGGCCTAGCACATGGTGTGGAAACGGGCGTGTATGGCCATTTCTAGGCAACGGGCTAGCCACACGGGCGTGTGTGTTGGCCGTGTGACCCAAGTCAGAGAGTTACACGGGGTCAAACATGGGCTGGGACATGACCATGTGCTTCCATTTCGAATGTCCACACGACCTGTGACACAGGTGTATTTGTGGCTTTGTGAGAGACACGGCCAGGCCACATGTGCGTGCGTCCCATGTTTTGTGAAAAATTTTCTATGTTTCGTAAAAATTTCTCGAGCTATTGATTTAGTCCCGAACCACTCCCAAAGTATGTGTAGGGCCTTGTAGGCTCATTACAGGGATATTATGCTTGAATTTGATTAATGTTTGTATGAAAAGCGAAATTATATGTGAATTGAATGTTTATATGTTTTGTAAGTTCGGTAATACTCGGAAACTCTATTCTGGTATTAAATATAGGTGAGGGGTGTTACATTCGTCTTCCTCAACGTCAGGTAGGTTAAACAAATCATTAATGGACTTAGAAGTTAGGGGTACCTTTTTCTGATGAAAAGAACTTCAATAGCATCAAGCTCAGTCAAATTGATATAGAACTCTTGAACTAACTCCTCATCGGGCAATGATCATGCATCACAAAAATAATTCCAATTGAAGGCATCAATCCTCTTTTGAATCGACAAAGAAACCATCTTATCATTGCTTTCCAAATTGAAACCTTTTTCGGGCATCATAGGTTAATCTTAAAGGTGGAATCAAACCTTTCTTCCACTTCTTTATCTTGAATCACAATGGGATTTTCGGTAGAAGTCTTAGAAGATCTAATTCTTCTGTGAGACATTATGGTTTTTCCCGAAAAATAGAAAAATACTTCGGCAATAAGAAGGGAAGAAAATGCGGCAATAGAGAAAGCAAGGGATTTGCGGCGACTGGCTTACGACAGTGATGGACTTGTAGTGGCGCAAAGCTTGAGATGGCGATAAGATGCTGCAGCGATAAGAGTGTGGTGGTGATATAGTTATTTCAATAAAAAGCTTACGACTACAAGACTAGGGTTTTCCGACAAGGGAGTCTGGGGAAAATTTTTGGGATTTAGATCGACAGCTAAGAGGAAAAAAAATGAGTGGTTGGGGTTTAAACTAATTGCTTGAAGGGTTGTGAAAATTATGGTGGTAGAGAAGGGTTTATATAGTGGTAAATTAGGGAAATCTTGTAGCAAAATTTTAGCTACTTAAGTGACTTGGGCTGCAACTATAGATGGAGGGAAAAAATGGTGACAAAATTAGGGTTTTAGAGAACCCTTATACACAACAACAATGGGTAAATTTCTCCTCTTTGTTGTTTCAAGCCTTGAGCCCGAGCTGTATTTACAAACTAGGCTACTTAAAAATAAATAAATTGATTAGTACTTGGGCAAATGTGACCCCTTTTATTAAACATAAACAATTGAAACAAAAATTAAAATAAAATAAAATTTTCAAAATTCATTAGAAAATTTCTTCTCAAAAGATTACATTAAATTAATTCTCAGGAAAGGTTGAAGGGGTCACAATGGTCCCTATTAAGTTCCAATCTTCGTAGATAGAATTAATTAAATGTACTAATTTAAGACAATAATTTCTAACTTTTTATTAAAAAGTAAAATTATGAAAAATTAAGGGTCTACTAATTTGAATGAGGTTTTAATTCGCTCAACTTCACCATTCCAATAGTGCTTGAAATGTTGACCATTAACTTTAAACGTATATCCATGGTTGTCGTACAATTCTACAGCTCTATATGGATAAACTTTATAGATGGTATAAGGTCCTTTCCATCGAGATTTAAGCTTTCCTGAAAATGACCTTAGCCTCAAATTAAACAACAACACTTTCTGACCTTCTCTGAATTCTCGAGGTTGTATATGACTATCATGCCACCTCTTATATTTTTCTTTACACATCTTGGCATTCTCGTATGAGAATAACATCAAATTTTCCAACTTATCAAGCTGTAGCATCCTTCTCTCACCGGCTTGCTTAAGATTCAAATTCAATTGTTTCAAAGCCCAGTGAACTTTATTCTCCAATTCGAGCGGCAGATGACATGCCTAAACTAGCTAATATGGAGTCATTCCTAACGGTGTCTTAAAAGCAGTTTGATAGGCCCATAGAGCATCATCAAGCCTTCGAGACCAATTTTTTGTATTATGTCACACCTCTCTCTAAATAATAACTTTGATTTCATAATTCACCCTTTCAACTTGCCCATTCGATTGCGGGCGATAGGTAATAGCAATCCTATGCTTCACATCATACTTGTCAAGCAACCACTTAAGCCATTTATTTACAAAGTGAGATCCTTCACCGTTAATTATAGTTCTAGGAGTCCCAAACCGTATAAATACATGCTTATGTAGGAATCACATACTACCTTAACATCATTAGTTCGGTTGGCCTTGGCTTCAACCAACTTGGATACATAGTCCACAGCTACCAAAATAAACTTATTCCCATAGGAAGAAGGAAGTGAGCCTAGAAAATCAATGCCCCATACATCAAATAGTTCAACCACCAGAATGTCTGTAAAGGGCATATCGTTCCACCTTGATATATTTCTAGTTCTTTGGCATCGATCGCAATTTTTCACATACGCATACGCATCCTTAAATACTATAGGCCAAAAGAATAGAGGTTTTAAAATCTTCGCTCCTGTACGGTAATCACCAAAATGTCCCCCACTTGGAGATGAATGGCAGTGGTACAGAATCTAATCAATTTTCACTTCCTACTATGCACATCCTGATTATGTTATCTGCACATAGTTTAAACAAAAAAGGATCCTCCCAAAAATAATACCTTCTATCATGAAGGAATTTCTTCCTTTGTTGGCATGTCATTTCTCGACGAATTATTCTACAACCTAAATAATTGGAAAAATTAGCAAACCAAGGTGCTTCATGAATTTGACTTACCTTGAAGAAATGCTCATCAAGAAAATTCTCATTAATTAGAACAAGTGAAGAAGTTACCTCATTTTGTTCCATCCTCGATAGATGATCAGCTACTTGATTTTCAACACCTTTTCTATCTTGGATCTCAAGGTCAAATTCTTGGAGTAAGAGTATACATCGAATTAGCCTTAGTTTAGCATCTTTCTTCATCAGTAAATACTTAATGGTAACATGATCGATAAATATTGTAACTTTGGGAACTTGTCAAAAGCAAAAACTATAGCAAAGAGTTCTTTTTCAGTTACCATATAATTGATCTGGGCTCCTGTCAAAGTTTTTTCTTGTGTAGTAGATAGGGTGAAACACTTTGATCCTTCTTTGATCCATTATAGCTCCAACTGCGAAACCTCTTGTGTAACAGCCTATTTTTTAGTGCTTCCAGAAACAGTGGTTTCGGGGCCACCAAATCCGATGAGTAAGTTTGTAAATATATACAAGTCAAATGTGGTATTAAAAAGGTTTTTGATATAGTGATTTTTGTTATATTGATGATTAATTAAGTTCAAGTGGGAAGACCCTAAGGTCAAGTGGTTTTAGGAAATGAGGTATCAGGACCTCATTTCTATAAACTGAACCATAAATATTTTTATAAAAATTTACCGGGTGTCATTAAGTTGGTATTAAAGTTTCGTTGAAAAATTTTAACGTTTCAATAATTAATTAAGCGAAAAGGACTAAATCATAAAAGTTAAAAAAGTCAATCGCTATTAGTTTAAAGGTGTTAATTGGTTAAAGAATCATAATTGGATGGCCTTAATGGGCAAATTCCCATTCTTAAGATGGTTGGCGGTTTAAGTTTTAATTTCTTTTAATTTTATAAGTTTTATAAGTTATTTTATTATTAAAATAAAAAATAAAGGTTAAAAATATAATAATAAGAAGAAAACATAAAGTTTTCTTCTTCATTTGGCTTGTTCACCACCGAAATACACCATTGTTATGCTTCAAGGTTCGGCTATGGCTATACCTTTGCATGGTAAGCCATTTTTCATCCATTTCTTTTAATTTTTAAGTTTTTGAGATCGTTGCAACTAGGTACAGTTAGCCCATACCTTCGATTTTGAAAATGTTAAAAATTTTGAATGTTTTCATTGATGAACCTTGTGATTTTAGATGTTAAATTATGAGTTTGAGATATTATTTGTTATCTAAAAGTATTTTATTAAGTAATTTTTGATAAATTTTTTGATTAGGGACTAAATTGTTAAAATAGTAAAATTTGAAGGATTTGATGTGAAATTGTTGCAAACATGGGTTGATATGGGTGCCATGAATATTCAGCTGTTAGAAATTAGAATTAAAAATGGTTAATTTTCATGTTTTGGGCTCAGGGACTAAATTGAATAAAAGTAAATCTTTAGGGGATTTTTAAATTCAAAATGACTAAGTTGCATAAAATACATTGTTTTACTATCTAAATTAATAGATTGAATGAAATTATTAATTTAGATCAAGATCGAATGGAAAATCGAGGAGAATAGAAAATTACCAAAATGCCCCTGTACTTTGTCATTTCTGCAATTTAGCCAGGTAAGTTCGTATGAATTGAATTCTATATAATGTTGATTAAATTGAATGTTAGTATGTGATTCTACTGTGATTGAATCATTATATATATATATTATTATGCAATTTATCTTGTCAAGAAACAATGAAGATTTAATAACGTACGACGAGTATCAAGCCCCGTTTGAACATCAGGAATTTATAGGATACAAATGACATGTTATTAGGGTTATGATGTTTCGGGTGCGGTCTTGAATTTCCTACCAGTGGTTGAGTTTCGACATGTGTTGTGAGTACTTAACAACTTGTGTGAGCAGCGTCGTGTAGCTACTGTAACCTCTTTAACCTATATCTGTCGCCAGAACAGGGTTACGGAGCATTACTAGAACTTTCAGAACATTTTTAGATAACTCACATAAATTACTATTCATTAACCGAGATTATTGATATCATCCTTGAAATGGACCCTCGAGGCCCAATACGAGCATTAGAATCGAGTTGGGACTTAATCAGAAACTCTAAGAATTTTTTGCGACATTTCAAAATTTTTCTGACTTACAGGGCTCACACGCCTGTGTGACCCGACAAGCCCATGCTACGAGCCGTGTTCAACCCCTTGTAAATCTCTGACTTGTGCACATGGCCATGCCACACGCCCATGTGCTAGGCCGTGTGGTTAATTAAATTCTTTCAAAATTAGGTGTAGGTTTCACACAGCCAAGACACACGCCCATGTTCTAGGCTGTGTAGCACACATGGCTGAGACACACGCCTGCGTCTCTCCCTGTGTGCTCAATTCTGAGCATTCTATTTCTCAAATTTAAGGTGCAAGGGACACACGGCCTAACCACACACCTATGTACTAGGCCGTGTGTCACACACAGTCTAGACACATGCCCGTGTGTCTACCCATATGGACAAAATAAAGCCATTTCTAGCTTCATTTCTCACCCAAAATCACACCAATGACCTGCACTTAAACTCACATCCAAATACCAACCATTTCAAGCATTCAAATTAAGCAAACTCTATCATTCAACATGGCATATCATTACATCCATACATGTTTATAATCTTACCTTGGTATATTCCATATGATAGGCATAATTTGAACAACCTTTTAACATGTATATAACTACCATAGTATGACATTACATGTATATAAAAAATAACCAGTATTAGCCATTCCAATGGCTAGATTACAAATCACATACTTAAGCCATCTATGGCCAAGTTAGCCTATACATGCCATTATACCAAAATGATTTTACTATATATACCTAAGATAAGCTAGTAGATAGTGTGATGATTCTTCAATGATCTCCAACCTTCGCGAGCTTCCGAACACTACAAACAGGAGAAAATAAAACAGAGTAAGCATTACATGCTTAGTAAGTTCGTATAACGGAAACTAAACTTACCAATCCCGTTTATTAAATCTAAGCATACAATATCATGTTTTCCATCCATTTGGCCAAATTTTCCTAAACACATGCATTTAATCAAACATGTTAGTCACATAATTCTCATATACATCAAATAAATATAGATGAGCTCATCATGCTATATTCTTTCAAGACATTATTCATTTCAACTCATAATTCTCATATCATGTCAAGATTTTATCCCTTGAGTCATTGAAATTCCAATGGATACCCAGATTGTACACTCAAGCTGTACAACTCAATAACCCGTCAATTCATATTCAAGAGTACCCATTAGGGAACTTAATCAGAAAACACACTCTCAAGCCATATATCGCATAACAGGATTACCAGTCCAGGCTAAATCCTTTTCTGTAACATATGCTCAAAAGAGCTCAATTAGGATTACCAGTCAAAGCTAAATCCTAATTGTAACATATGCTTGAGAGGAATTATATCAGGATTACCCATCCGGGCTAAATCCTTTCTATAATGAGATCAATAGGATTCCTCGTCTGAGCTAAATCCCGTCAACAACAATTGCAGGACCTTATTCATTTCATCTGAGTTCAATATTCAAATAGAGCTTATCCCTTTTTCACCGTTTCAAACATGTATTCAATTCTTCATTATAGTAATCAAACAATTCACATCAATAAATCACATTCCATACAAACACAACATTCAATTTAACATATTTACATGCTCGATTAAGTTACATGAACTTACCTCGACACTTGTTCGCGTATATAATCTACTAATCTAAAATCTTTTCTTTTCCTCGATCTAACCTCGAATTTGTGTTGTCCGGATCTATATAAATGAATTTAACCATCAATTTCACACATTTCATATTCATTTGGACTCAATTTATGTCCTATTTCAAGCCTAACCAAAATCCCATCATAAAATTTACAGCACATGAATTCATAAAAATTTAGAATTTTTCATCAAAATTCAAAACTTTACATTTTAGTCCCTAAATCATGTTTTCATCAAAAATCACTTTGGAAATGTTGTTTATCTATAAACAACCTTTCATTTTCTACCACAAATTTCTAATTTTCAGCATATTCATCCATGACCCAATTTTTATACTTTGATAACTTTTCAAATTGATCCCCCAATTTTCAATATCGCTCCTTTGATTTCACATGACATTTCTAACATATTACGAACCATGTAATAAAATAAAAATAAATTTTATTTTCGAATTGAATTTGTGGTCCTGAAACTACTGTTCCAATTTCACTGAAAAATGGGTTGTTACAACTCTGTTCCGGCTGACAACTTGTGTGAGCAGACCTAGGTTACCATGTTTTGGGTGCTGGTCTTGAATGTCCTACCGATGGTTGAGGTCTATCATTAATTGCAGATACTGTAATATCCCGAATTAGGGCCTAATCGGAATAGTGGTTTTGTGACCACAAATCCGAGATAGAAATAATTATTTTATAATTATTTTGAGGTTTATGATATGATTACATGATTGTGTGAAAATTTCGTGAAGAAATTCTATGCCTAAAGTGTTTAAATTGAAAGTAGGGACTAAATCGAATAAGTTGGAAAATTTGCATTCTAGAAGTTTTTAGTATGAAATTCCATTGAAATATTAATTAGGAGGTCTTAAATAGCAATTTGACTAATTTAAGTTCATGGACAAAATTAGGACATGGAAGGAATTTTTGGAAAGTTTAGTAGTAAGGGCATTTTGGTCATTTAGTTATTAAAATGAATTAAAAACAAAATTAAAAGCCAATTTTTGTCCATCTTCTTCATTAGGCCGAAATTTCAAGGGTTCTCCATAGCTAGGGTTTGTTTCAAGCTTCCAAGCTCCATAGTAAGTGATTCCAAGCCCTGTTTTTAATGTTCTTTACGTTTTTGAGATCCCGATAACTCGATTAAGCTTATGTTAGCAATAATTTAACCTAGGGTTTATATTTGGAAAAATACACATAGGTGAAATTTGTGTATTTTGATGTTTTATGATAGAATATGAAGTTTTAAATTATGTTAGACAACTTGTACTACTCGATTTTAAGCAAAAACGAGTAAAAGGGCTTAATCGGTAAAAATACCTAATAGTCACAAGTACATGTTAGAGTGAGAATTTGATGTTTCCATAGAAGAGAAAAGTGATCAGCATGCTGTAAAACATAAGAATAAGGAATAAAGTTTAATCCCGAGCCTAGGGGCAAAAATGTAAATATGTAAAAGTTTAGGGGTAAAATTGTAATTTTGCCAAAATTTGAGTTAAGGATTAATTTCATAATGTGAGTATTAAATAAGCTAAATGTGTTATTTTAGATCAAGAAAGACGTGGAATCGACCTCAATCGAGGAAAAGAAAAGATTGTGGACTAAATTGCAAAATCTTTGTATTTTGGTACCAAGGTAAGTTCATGTGTAAATAATGTAGCATAATTGTTATTTTTTAAGTTATTGATGTTAATTATATGATATGCTGATTTTAATCGTGAAATATTATGCTTTGTGGTTAATGTTGAGTAATATGCAAATTATGTTTACTACTTGATAAATATGAATTGCTACCGAGTATCGGTTCCGATATTCCGTGGAAGACGGCAAATGTCAGATCGAGGGAAAAAGCCTGTTTGAACCTTAGGAATAGATTAGGATACAAGTGACATGTCACTAGGATGGTTGAGCATCCGAACTCGTTGAGTTGAGTCCGAGTTCACTTATGGATGCGAATGTCCGAACTCGTTGAGTTGAGTCCGAGTTCGTGAGATGTAACTAGGCATCCAAGCTCGTTGAGTTGAGTCCGAGTTCACTTATGGATGTGAATGCCCGAGCTCGTTGAGTTGAGTCCGAGTTCGCTTATGGGCGGGTTACATGATTACTTGATTGCATATATGGCACTTATGTGCAAGTTGTCCATGTATCCGAATTATATTCCGATGTGTTCAACGGGTAAAGTTATACTCAAATGGAGGAATATTCGAGATGTAAAGAGACTTACTGGTAAGTGATGTGAAATGTATATTTTGGACAGGTATGTATTTAACCCTCGGGTTGACTATTGATACAATCACGATAATGTAATAAGATGATGAAAAAAAATGATTAGAAATGTGATATGTGTTTTAGTGATGCATGCTAATGTTGATTGGTATGACCATTTGTTATGTTACTTATTATTTGCATATGAACTTACTAAGCATTTATGCTTACTCCCTCCTTCTTACTCATTGTAGTTTTGGAAAAGCCAGCTCAGGAGTCGGGATAGGTCGAAGGCTCAGTCACACTATCCGGAAGACTTTTGGTAAATGGCTTGTAAATTTAAGTATGGCATGTATAGCAATATACCTATTTTGTGTAAATGATCTTATGATATGGTGATGGAATGGTTGAGAAAATGTTTGATAATGATAAATTATGAAAATGGTTAGTTTAGATTATGTTTGATGTTAAGGAAAATTATTAAGATACTTAGTGCATAAAAACTCATAAAAGGGATGAAATTTGCCATAAACAGAATACTGCAGCAATACTGATGCAAGTTTGAAAATTTACTAAAAATCATATAAATTGAATTTAGTGATGGAATAAATATCAAATTGAAGATTATTATGTCTAGTTTCACATGAAACAAATGAAACAGGTAAAGAAATTATATGTTAAAAGATATTTGAATTTTAGTGAAACAGGGTCATAGCAGTTTCTGAATCCCCTGTTCCAACTTTAGAAATTCACCATAAATTGTAAAAATATAATTAGGTGGTGTCTTTTATGTACTCAGAATCCTTATTGAGTCTAGTTTTATTATGAAGTTTTTACAGAGAGAAATATGGTTCGTAGTAAACTGAGGTCAAACCAGTCAAGTCCTGAAACAGGGGTAACTTTAACTAATAAACTGTACTAATTGGCTCAACCAAAAATTCTAGAAAAAATTTAGTAGATAGGTATATGAGTCTAGATTCAAGTAAAATTTACAGATCTTGATTTCGAGTTTCGTAACTCGAGATATGATTTTTCTTGTGACTGTGATGCAAGTAGCTTAAAAGCTGTGAATGTAGAAACAAATAATCCAAAGTTCTAAAAATGTTAAATTAAGCTTAGTAACACCTCATACTCGACTCCGGCGACGGTTCGGGCATGGGGGCGTTACAAATACTCAACAGCTTGTGTGAGCAGCATCATCTAGCTTACATTCTGATCGACAGCTTGTGTGAACAGACCCATTTTACAGCTCATGTGAGCTACGACTATATGTTTAGCATACTTTGTGTAAGCTTTCTCACGTATCCGGTATTATTCTAAGTGGTTTAATGAGCATGAAAAGGGATGATTCAGTAAGGGTTCCAATTGATTTCACTACGATAATTATCGAAAGGTATGATGTATCGATGATCAAAGTAAGAACATTTACGATTATGAAAAGTATGATTTAATTAATGCTATGTTTATGTACCATATGTTACCAAGTGATGATATAGCTAAGTTATGTGTTAAATCACTAACTTGTGACTATGGTTAATGCTATTTTTATGTCTTATGTGTTATGCAAATGAAATGGTAAGTGTTTAATATGAATTAAGATATGTGTGTGTGAAACTCATTGAAATGGTGATACATGGAAAACATGGTATGTTATGAGATGGATGATAAATCAAATTAAATCATGCTCAAGTATAATTGTTATCCATGTCAAATCATGTTCAAATGAACTAACATGTGTTGTTGATGTGCTTAAGCTTATGCCAAGCTTGTGGATATTATTGATGTTTATAATTAAGCTCGTAATATGCATATGAAATGGGTAAGAAAAGGAAATGAAACAGTAAGTACATAATTGGGATGTATCATGATGTTATAAAAGGTCTAATGTGATAAATGATGTATTTATATGTGTACAAATTACTTATGCTATGGATGAATATACCTATATCATGGATAAATACACTAAGTCGAGAATTGATAATGTTGTTTAGGCTTATGATAAGCATTAGGAATGGAATGAAAAGAAAGTAAATAGAAAGATATGTAATCTTATAGAAAGTTTGATGATTATATATTATGTCTCATGAAATCCTATCATGTTATGAATGGTTAATAATTATGCGACATTAATGAACTTATTCAATTATGAGTTGATAATTATGGTTGGATAAATCTTGAGGCATTGGTATAGGTTTGTATTTAACCTATAAATTTCATTATTGAAATTTAATATTATGCTTATGGTTTATACGAGCTTACTAAGTATTCATTACTTACGTAGTTGTTTTTCCTTTACTTTTCAGATTATCAGAAGCTCAATCAGGTTGGAAGCTCGTCGGAGATCTATCACACTATCCAACGATTATATCGGTAGATTTTGATGCTTTTGTAGTGGTTATAATGGCATGAATAAGTGGACTATGTTTAATGTTTAATTGATGAGTTTGGCATGTATATGTCATTTTGGTTGATGATTATGGCAAGAAAACTTGCCTTGGATTTAAGGTACTTAAAGTACTATTGATGTCTTGCTGGTTGTGGTTAATATGGTTAAATTGATGCATGTTTTGAAATGACCAAAACTGGTATATGTTAATGTATCTTTAAATGGCCAAAATGGTATGTGATAAATTGGTCTCAACATGGTATAAGTATTGTTTATTTTGGAAAGGTTTTTAACTAGATGTGCATGAAGTAAATATGGTATATAAATGTCGGTTAATTGGTATATTTGAGTATGATTGGTATGTGAAAGGTTGCATTTTGAGAGTTACATGGCCTTGCACACGGGCGTATGGCTTGGCTGTGTGACCCAAGTTAGAGAGTTACACGGACATGGGCTAGGACACAGCCGTGTGTCGCTACTTCGAATACCCACACGGCCTGAGACACAGTCGTGTGACCCCTGTAGTACCCAAATTTTCAACTTTTCCCTAAAAATTCTATATGTTTTTGATTTAGTCTTGATTCGTTTCTAATGTTTTTTAGGGCCTCGAGGGCTTGTATAAGGGACTATATGTATTAGATTGATTGATTTTTCTATGAATGATGTTATGATTTAACTCTTTTAAATATTTGATTTTTTTGAGTTGTAAACATTTGGTAATGCTCTGTAACCCTATTTCGATGACGGATACGGGTTAGGGGTGTTACAGCTTGCATCACACGTCAAATCAAAAGGTGAGTCTCAATCAAGTGTAACAATTATTGGGGATGAGATTAACCAACTTTTTAATTCTTTAAAAGCTTCTAAACATGCTTTGTTAAAATAAAAAAAAAACAATATCTTTTTCTAAAAGCATACACAAAGGTTTAGAAATTTTTGAAAAATCTTTGATAAATCTACAATAAAAACTAGGATGGCCTAAGAAACTTCTAACTCCTT
Source organism: Gossypium anomalum (assembly GCA_025698475.1). Lineage (NCBI taxonomy): Eukaryota > Viridiplantae > Streptophyta > Magnoliopsida > Malvales > Malvaceae > Gossypium > Gossypium anomalum. The sequence continues at coordinate 53,461,273 of CM046963.1, forward strand.
TCACACAAACTGGAGGTGGTAATCTTTCAATTATGTCCACATTTTCTTTATCCACTTCAATTCCATTATTGGAAATCTTATGTCCTAAGACAATTCCCTCCTTAACCATAAAGTGGCATTTCTCCCAGTTAAGGACAAGATTTGTCTCATTGCATCTTTTAAGTACCTTAGCTAAATTATTCAAACAAACATCATAAGTGTTACCAAAAATAGAAAAATCATCCATGAAAACCTCAACAAAATTTTCAACCATATCAGTGAATATTGCCATCATACATCGCTAAAATGTGGCAGGTGCATTACATAAGCCGAAAGGAATTTGCCTAAAAGCAAATGTACCGTATGGATAGGTAAAAATAGTTTTATGTTGGTCTTCTGGGGCTACAACTATTTGGTTGTATCTTGAATATCCATTTAAAAAGAAATAAAATTCATTACTTGCTAGTCCATCTAACATTTGATCCATAAAAGGCAATGGAAAATGAACCTTACGAGTGGAATTGTTCAACTTTATGTAGTCAATACAGACTCTCCAACCTGTGACAGTTCTCATCGGGATTAACTCGGTTTGTTAAATTTTAAAAATTGTGATCCCACCTTTCTTTGGTATGCATTGTACCGGACTTACCCAAGAACTCTCTAAGATGGGGTAAATAATTCTCGCATCTAACCATTTGGTCACCTCCTTTCATACTACTTCTTTCATGATAGGGTTAAGTCTTATTTTCCCATCAATTTTACCTTTTTCACCTTCCTCTAAATTAATTTTATGCATACAAAAGGAAGGACTTATACCTCTTATGTTAGCTATGGTCCAACCAATTGCTTTTTAAAATTTCTTTAAAACAATAATCAATTACTCCTCTTGTATTAAGTCCAATGGAACAATCATAGGCAAAGTATAACTATTACCGAGATAAACGTATTATAAATGGAATAAAAGTACCTTTAGTTCGAGTTTAGGCGGTTCCTCGATTGACAACTTGGGTTGTGTAAATTCCTTAGCTTCTAATTCCTCCATTACTGAACATTCCTCTATCGGATCAGGAAATTTCATGGCCCTTAGAACGTTAAATGTTACATTATGGTCTTAAAGTCGCATGGTGAGTTCTCCTTTTTGTACATTTATCAATGTTCTTCCCATGGCTAGGAAAGGTCTCCCTAGGATGATCAAAACTTTCTTGTCTGTTTCAAAGTCCAAAACATTTGATTCAGCAGGAAAGATAAATTTATCAATTCTTACAAAACATCATTGATCTTTCCTTCGAGATATGCTAATGATCGATCTGCTAGTTGAAGTGTCACAGTAGTGGGTCTTACTTCACCTATTCCCAACAGTTTGAAAATAGATTTGGGCATGAAGTTGATGCTTGCTCCAAAGTCACACAAAGCTTTACCGCAATATGATTCACCGATGTTGCAAGGTATTGTAAAGCTTCTAGAATCCTTCAGTTTTGGAGGAAGCTTGTTTTGTAAGAACGCACTACACTCCTTTGTCAAAGAGACAGTCTCATACTCACTAAGTTGTTTATTCTTGGACAAAATATCATTCTTAAACTTCACATAGTTGGGCATTTGCTTTAAAGCCTTACCAATGGAATGTTGATGTGTAATTGCTTTAAAACATCCAAGAACTTCTTGATTGTACCTCTTGCTTTAGCTTATTCTGCTAAATTCTTTGAAGATATGAAACTCTAGATTGGTATGGAAAACTTTTTTGAGGAGGTAAATATGCAAAAGTAGGTGTTAGCTTTTTGGAATTCACTAGTTTAGGTTTTACCTCGTCCACAACCATAGCCCTTTCAACTAGCTCATCAAACATCTTTATATGTTGGGCTACCAAATAAACCCAAATCTCGCGATTTAGCCAAAAATGGAACCTCTTAAAATAGTCCCTCTCCAAAAGGTCATCTAAGGTGTGTACTGACTAAGTCGCTCATACTCAGCCTCATAATCAGCCACAGATAAATCACCTTGAATTAGGTCTAAAAATTCATGCTTACGAGCCTACATATACTGCTCGCCTATATACGTCCACTTAAAAACCTTAAGAAATTAGCTCCAAGTCAATCTATCAGCAACAATACCTCTCTTAACTGTATTCTACCAATGATGAGCCTTATTGTCGAGTAAGGACAAAAAACAACCCAACTACTCCTCGTCAAAACAAGACATCTACTCGAGGATCCTTTCAACTCCCTCCAACTAGTACTCAACTATGGTTGGACCAATACCTTTCACTCCAAAAAAATTTTTACTACACAAAGCCTGAAGATGTTCAAGTGGCAAACCTCAATTAATTGGTGCAGGGTTGGCAGGTGTAGGGGCAGCGTTAGCGCTAGCAATTCGTTGAAACACTCCTATCATGGCTTCCATTAGAGGGCCTACACCCTTATCTGGTATGTTCTGTAACACCCCAAACCCGGCCTAGACGTTATGGCCGAATCTGCAATGTCACATTGAAGTGTTTTTCAAAAAACATAATTCTGTTGAAAAATCCGTTCTATATTAAAACCTCTTTGTGATCTTAACGAAAATTTAGGATATCTTGTTCTTTGTTAAAACTCAAGTCGTTCTAGAAAAATGTTAATCATATTCGACTGTCATCACACTTTAAAACAATGTTTGTTGCGGAAGCTTTTAAATATGTTGCGTAAATGTGGTGTTTTAAAAAGCATTTATCCTTTTGAAAATCCGTGGCCTACTACTAGCAGATATGAATCAAGTAAATAAATCCCAAATTAAAATAAAAACTTAAAGAGGCCTTATTACAAAACAAATACCCAAATTAAATTACTTATAAATTAAAAGTTAAAAATGAAAGCAAATGCTGTTGTGTGGCCACCATCGAATCCCTCGCAGCACCGATCCGCCTAAGGATTACCTGTGCAGAAAAGTAGTAGGGGGAGTTTATGAAAACTCAGTGTGTAATCCCTTAACAACAGTCAGTCATATAGTAGGCAATTATAGTCTGGGCCTAAGCCCGTTTCAGTGACAGTCTAGTATCAGTTAGGGTCTTAGCCCATATAGTATCAGTATCAGTGTGGGCTTTAGCCCATTTCAGTAACAGTAACAGAAATACAATCAGAAATCCTACCCATCCATCCTCTACACTCCACTCCGTCCAGCCCTACACTCCATGTGGGGATAAAATCAACCCACCCATCCCTATACTCCAATATATAGCACCGGTTGCGGCACTAAACAGTATTTGCAGCAAAGCTGCTAGTACAGTACACTTCTTCCAAATATAATAAACCCATCTCCATGCAATATGTCATGTCATAATATCATACATGTATGCAAAAATGTCATGCTCGATTACAGTCATACATATCATAGGGCATATCAGTCATTTTTCCATATAGGGGTATAACAGTCATTTCATCAATTTAGGGTCTAGGTATACTTACCGACCCAACAATAGGTCCATAGTTCTCTCAGGCGACCCGTGCAACCTTAGCAGTCAAACAGTGAGAATGGGCCTGAGGCCCATGATGCGGGCCCACGTGCCCGTGTGGCCCACAAAGCCCAAAAATGGCTTTGGCCGTGTGAATTACATAGCCTAGCCCAATGATCTCTACACGTCCATGTGGTTTACTCGTGTGGGGCCCACACGACCTATTTCAGCCCATCATGGCCCTAATCAGTCTTAGAGCATGAAATCACTTATGGCCGACCTTAACGATCTTACGCCCACGTTTAGGCGTACAGACTACCACACGAGCGAGCGCACACTCGTGTAGTGTCAACGGTTACCTATTTCGACTTTTGCCAATTTATGATTATGCCAGTGTGATGACACACCTGTTTGCAAAAACGTGCGAATAGCCCACGAGCACCAAACCTACATTCAACCAAGGTATTCTATTATTCGCTTGATAATAAGGTTAATCACCCTCTTTCTACCACTTAAGTCAAAATAACATTTGATACTTGCCTTGATTGAAAGAGTATGGTTTAGCATGCTTAAACCGCTGATGAACGTTGATTACACCCTCCTTGTCGAAAAGCTACATTACCAGCAAAAACCATAAATGAAGATTGTATAAACACATGGATTGAATTAACTTATAGTGACTTATTGAAAACACAAAACTAGAGTTAGGGGAAAATAAGGCAATCGGCTAACACCCTATAACACAAGCCATGCACTAAAGTTCAACACGTGATAAATAAGGTCAAGTACCTTTAATCGAGTACAGATAGATATTTAATCACTTTAATATTAGTGAATAGTCCTTCATTTCCCGAAAAGGTTCCAGAAACTAAAAGTGATTCAACAAGCAAGAAAAATAGAAGGGGATTCGGTAACAAGAGAAAAAGGATATTCAGCTTAAGTAGTGAAAGAGGAAAGCCTGATGCAAACCGAAAGAGTAGAGAGAGAAAAAGAGAAGAACTATTCGACAACAGAACCAAGGTACAAACGTTGAAACTCAAAAGAGTTGAGAAAGGGGAAGGAGAAGGGTATTCGGCTAAAGAAGAAATTAATTGAGAAAAGGGAGAAAGAATCGAAAGAAGGAAGGGAAGAGAAGAAGCAAAATTGAAATAGCCAACAAAAGAAATGAGAAGATACCCGAAAGCAATATCCGACCTCCAAAAGGGAGAAAACCAAACTGAAAAGAAGATAGAAGGGATAACAGAAGCTAAATTTGGCACCGAAGGCAAAAAGGGTGAGCTAATGCCGATTTTGCCAAAAAGAAACTCTTAATTCGGCAAGGCCTCTAAACAATCTCCACACTTGACTCCGCCAACCTTTCCAACCTCAGTCGAAACTCTTTGATCAAGAATTCAATTTTGGCACAACCTCCCTCCTCTTTTAGAATCCCTCAAATCTCTCCCAAAATCACTTCTAAGTTTACTCTCCCCCAATCCCTCCACAACTCACTCCAACCGATCACTTCTCTATCCAAATCCACTATTTTCTCCTACAATTCCTTTATGCCGTCCACTCCCCTCTCAACCACTCAATTCAAAGTCCATTTAACCACCTCAGTTTCGGCCAACCTAGGACACTTTCATAGTACTTGCAGCAAAATAAAGTTCTCCTTTCTCATCGCCACGCCTCGAACCTCAGACCCCAAAGAACACTCCACACACCACTTATCCCTAGACCAACAGGCCTTTTTTGTCATGTTTTATCCACATTTATTTAAGAAGCCTACTGACTAGAGACAGGGCTTATTTAAGTAAAAATAAAATTTTGTACAAGCCAAGGCTTGAACTTAGGACTTCTCCAACACTTCTCAGGACACTTAACCACTGAAGCAAGCATGCATTTATGCAATACAACATACAAATAAATACTTAGATTTTGGGGCGTTACAACTCTACCCCCTAAAATAATTTCAGCCTCAAAATTTACCTGGTCAAAACAGATGAGGATATTGTTGTCGCATCGCCTCTTCAGGTTCCCACGTGGCTTCCTTTGAGCTGTGATTATGCCAAAGTACCTTGACCAGTGGGATAGACTTCTTCCTTAACATTTTTACATCACGCTCTAATATCTGAACTGGATCCTCCTCAAAAGTCTGATCTGGTTTAACCTCTATTGTAACACCCCTAACCCGTAACCGTTGCCAGAATAGGTTAAGAGGCATTACCGAACTCGTAACTCAGATCAGAACATTCAAATATCAATTATCATCTCATTTCAATAAATACCAGTCATTCATGTTCAATACGAACTTAAACCAATCATACAAGGTCTAAACCATGGATCTAGGACTAAATTGATAACATATAAACTTTTCAGAACTTATAAAATTTTTCAACTTTTAAAATGTCACACGCCTGTGTGAACAGGCTGTGTGCTTTACGGCTTTAGACACACCCGTGTGTCTAAGCGTGGCAAAACAGAGCATACATACTGACTAGTCCACATGGCCACAAGACACGCCCGTGTGCCAGGCCGTGTGAAAATTAGAGAGGCTACTGACTTGGCCACACGGTCGACCACACGCCCATGTGCCACACATGACCAATAGACACGCCCATGTGTCTTGGCCATGTCAAAACTGGAGGGTATACTGCCTTTGATCCGTAGGGTACCCCAGGGGACATACAGACGTGTAACGTGACCATGTGTCACACATGGCTGAGACACACGCCCGTGTCTCTGCCCGTGTGGACAAAAATAGGTCATTTGAATGGCCAATTTGCCACCCCAATTTGGGTCAACCTACAAGCAAAGAAACAAGCCTATTTGCACAACCATTTTAGCCAATATCTATACCAAACCATACATTGTTCATAACTTAACTTAATCAACAAATTCTAATCTCAAATCACCATTCAATTCATACCAAAACTTAAACTAAAATCATACCTAAACATATGATTAATACATCATACAATTTCATACTCAATACTTATCACAAATTCTCAAAAATGACCATTTCCTTTAGCCAACCAAAAACATACCATAATTGCACATTAGCATCACCTACCATAAGCCATTATCAAACTACAAGTTCAAACACAAACTAGCCATATCACATGGCTAAATATATACATCAAAAAACATAATCCCACAACTTCTAGCCTATACATGCTGTACTTTAATATATAAATTTTCAAAGTACCAAAATGAGGTTCGATAGTGCGGTGACAATCCTCGACGATCCCCGAGCTCACAGTAGCTTTTGATATCTATAAAACAACGCAAACATACAAAAAGTAAGCTTTCAAAAGCTTAGTAAACTCGTACTAAAAATAATCAATAGTATATAAAATATAAAACATCAATACCATCCTTATGTTTAGACCAAATCAATGAACCTTATATACATAATACCATCTACCACTTAGGTATCATACGTACCTGAACCTCCCCGTATTCATTCATTTTCATTCTCATCTCTCGTTCGGATATTTTAAGACTTTCCGAAGATTATTCATACTTCAAACATCCGCACACTTAGTGCTTTAAGGATTAACCAAAGCTATAGTGATTTCGAAAACTTAGTGCCATCTGAATTAACTGAAGATATATTGGTATTGCACACTTAGTGCCTTATGTAGCCGAAGCTATTTTAAATCGCACACATAGTGCCAAATACAGTTGATTTATCATCGTATTCATCCATAATCAAGTATATATACAATCTATGTAATATCAAAACATCAAAATATACTTGTAACTTCATATTTTACGTACGAACTATCCTCGTACTCGGAATTGTCGACTCGAATTGTTTACTCAATAACCTTTGACTTCCCTCGGTCTAAATCTGAATTCCACTTTTATTGATCTATATGTATTCAAAATTAACCCTTTTCTTCACCAAATAATTCAAAACAATCCATAGACACATATTTAGGGCATTTTACAAACTAGCCCTCACATTTTTACATTTTGACACTTTAGTCCCTAATTCACAAAATCACAAAATACATATAATTTGCTTGTACACAAGCTTAGCCAAATTTTCATAGCTCTCATACAAGTCTATACATTTCATTTATTTTATATTTTAGTCCCTCAAAATAATATTTTTACAATTTAACCCAAATTACTCAATTTTATCAAAACTTCAAAGACAACATATGTTAACCCAAAACATATCTTTCATAATTCATCAACTAACATCACAAATCTCATAGTTTCATCAATGGTATAACTCAAAATCATTAACAAAATTAGAAATTGAGACATGGGCTTGATAGTATACTAAGCAACGATCACAAAAACGTAGAAATTATCAAAAATTGAAAGAAAAACATACCTTAATTAAGCTTTAAACTATCCGAACCCTAGAACTCTTTTTCTTTTCTTTTGTTCTTCAATTTTCAGCACAAACAAGCAGACAATGCCTATTTTCATGTTTTATTACAACATATATTAACTTATTAAACATTTTACCATTATAACCTTTGTTAAACCATTATAAAATCACATAATGGATGGTTATTAATGTCCATTCAAACTTCTAATGGTTAAATAACCACATAAGGACCTCTCATTTACAAAGCCAAGTCAAATAGGCACTTTTAACAAGTAGCAAGCAACTTTTACATTTTACGCAATTAGGTCTTTTTGTCAAATTAATACACAAACAATTAAATTTTCATACGAAACTTTCATACATGCTAATTCACACATCATAAACACGAAAAATACTATTTAAACATTTTTCTTACTTGGATTTGTGGTCCTGAAACCACTATTTCGACTAGGGTCAAAATCAGATCGTTACAATTATTCCCCTTAGGGATTTTCGTCCCCGAAAATCTTACCATTGAACAGATTCAGATATTGTTGCCTCATAACATCTTTAGGCTCCCACGTGGCCTCTTCAATTCCGCGTCGATGCCATATCACTTTTACTAACAAAATTTTCTTACTTCACAGTTCCTTAATCTCTTGAGCTAAAATACGGATCAACTTTTCTTCATAAGTCATATCAGACTGAATCTCAATCTCAGACGGAGGAATTACATGCAATGGATCAGATCTGTATCATCGAAGCATGGATACATGAAACACATTATGAATCTTTTCTAGCTCTGGTGGCAACAACAATTTATACGCTACCGGCCCAATACGCTTAGTAATCTTATACGGCCCAATGAACCTCGGACTCAATTTGCGTTTTCTACTGAACCAAAGCACTTTCTTCCACGGAGATACCTTTAAAAACACTTTGTCGCCAATCTCAAACTTAATGTCTTTTCTTTTCAAATTCGCATAAGATTTCTGACGATCGGAAGCTGCTTTCAAACAATCTCGGATCACTTTTACCTTCTGTTCAGTTCTTTTTTCAAATCAACCCTGTGAATCTTATTTTCACTGAGCTCCATCCAATACAAAGGTGTATGGCATTTGCGACCATATAAAGCTTCGTAGGGTGCCATTTTAATGCTCGACTAAAAACTGTTATTATAACCGAATTCAACCAAAGGCAGATATTGTTCCCACGAACCTTCAAACTCAAGAATGCAACATCTCAACATATCCTCGAGTATTTGAATAATCCAATAAGATTGACCATCCGTTTGTGGATGAAAAGCAGTACTAAAGTGCAATTTAGTACCTAGAGCATCTTGCAATTTCTTTCAAAATCGTGATGTGAATCTCGGATCTATGTCTGACACTATAGACAATGGCACACCATGCAATCTCACGATATCAGAAATGTATAACTCAGCTAATTTATCAAGTGAGTAACCATATTGAGCCTGAATAAAATGAGCTGATTTCGTCAATTGATCACTATAACCCACACAACATCATTCTTTCTCAGAGACAGGGGCAAACCCGTAACAAAGTCCATTATCACTTGATCCTATTTCCACTCAGGAACCATAATTGATTGTAACAAACCAGATGGAACCTGATGTTTAGCTTTAACTTGCTGACAAATCAAACATTTACAAACAAAGTCAGAGGTATCTCTTTTCATTCCAGACCACCAGTAATGCTGTTTCAGATCATTATACATTTTCGTACTACTCGGATGCACATATAACCGACTATTGTGAGCTTCACTCAAAATCATCTGAATTAACTCTAAATTTCTTGGAACACAAAGTCTATCTTGGAATCTCAGACAATCATCTTTATCAACTTTGAATTCTGAATCAGACTCTACATCACACTGAGCTCGTTTAGCTAAAACCTTATTATCAATCTTCTGAGCCTCGATAATTTGTTGTAAGAACAAAAGTCTCACTTTCGATATAGCCAAAACTGAACCATCACTGCACAGGACCAAATGAGCATTCATCGCACGCAAAACAAACAATGATTTTTGACTCAAAGCATCAGCAACAACATTTTCTTTCCTTGGATGATAATCAATCACAAGTTCGTAGTCTTTTAGCAATTCTAACCATCTTCTCTGTCGTAAATTTAGATATTTCTAAGTCATTAGATATTTCAAACTTTTATGATCAGAATACACGTGACATTTTTCACCGAATAGGTAGTGGCGCCAAATCTTTAGATCAAACACAATCGCAGCTAACTCAAGGTAATGCGTTGGATAGTTCGTTTCATGCAGCTTCAACTGTCTTGAAGCATAAGAAATGACTTTGCCTTCTTGCATTAAAACACATCCCAGACCAATCAACGAAGCATCACTATATATTACAAATTCTTTACTCGATTCGGGTTGTATTAAAACCAGAGCTTCAATCAACAAAGTTTTCAACTGATCAAAACTATTCTGACACTTTTCAGACCTCACTAACTTCACATCTTTCTGAAGCAATTTAATTAACAGAATTGCAATCATCGAAAAGCCTTTTACGAAACGTCTATAATAACCAGCAAGTCCTAGAAAACTGTAGAGTTCAGAGACATTCCTCGGAAGTTTCGAATCCAAAATAATTGAAAATTTTCTCGGATCAACTCGGATACCAGATGCTGATACAATATGACCCAGAAAACCAACTTCTCACAACCAGAACTCACATTTACTAAATTTCACATACAAGTATTTTTCTCACAGAGTCTGCAACACTATTCTCAATTGTTCGGCATGTTCAGATTTATCACGTGAATAAATCAATATGTCATCAATAAATACAACAACAAATTGATCTAGATACGGTCTAAAAATTCTATTCATTAAATCCATAAAGATAGAAGGTGCATTACTCAATCCGAAAGGCATAACTAAAAATTCATAGTAGCCGTACCTCGTTTGGAAAGTAGTTTTTTGAATGTCTGAGTCTTTCACTCGCGACTGATAATAGCCTGATCTCAAATCTATTTTTGAAAACACAACAGCTCATTTCAATTGATCAAACAAATCATCAATTCGGGGTAGAGGATACTTATTCTTGATTGTCAATTTATTCGACTGACGATAATCTATACACATTCTCATCATTCCATCTTTCTTTTTCACAAATAGTACTAGAGTACCCCAGGGTGAGAAACTTGGTCTAGCAAATCCTCTATCTATTAACTCTTGCAACTGAGACTTTAATTCTTTTAATTCGGTCAGAGCCTTTCCATACGGAGCTATCGAAATCGGAGTAGTACCAGGTGCCAATTCAATGCCAAATTCAACTTTTCTAACCGGAGGTAATCCCGGAAGTTCTTTAGGAAATACATTAGGGAACTCACACACAATAGGTATTGATTCAACTTTCTTTTCTGACACTCTCCAATCAATCACATATGCAAAATAGGCTTCACAACCCTTTCTTACAATACTTAAAACATTTATCAATGATATCACTACAGGCAATCCACTCAAATCACTAGATTCAATTCTAACTATTTCATCATTCTTGTATCTCAAATCAATAGTTTTTCGCTTGCAGTTCACAACAGCATCACGCAAAGTTAACCAATCCATACCCAGAATTATATCAAACTCATCAAAAGGCAATAACATCAGATCAGCCGAAAAACAAATGTCTCGAAACATTAATGGACAATTCTGACAGACTTTATCAACTAGAACACATCTGCTTAGGGGGCTCAAAACTTTAATTACAAATTCAGTAGACTGTATAGGAAAAGTTACTGTTCACTAAGTTCATGCATATATATGAATGCGTTGATCCGGGATCTATCAAAGCAATCACAAAAGTATCATAAAGAGTAAATATACCCGTAATCACATTTGGTGACGAAGCTTCCTCACGAGCTCAGATAGCGTAGGCTCTGGCAAGTGCGCGAGCCTCGAATCTAAAAGCTGTATCTTTTGTCCCTCCCTGACTGCCAGTCGTATTTCTAGAAGGTATACCACGAGAAGTGTTGCCACTTGGCCTCGAATTCTAAACATTATCTTTTTCAGTTGTAACAAGCCCGATTATTACTTTTTCCCCAGAATTTTCCAAAATGTCATCTTCCACATTGATCACACTAAGGTTTTTCATTCTTTACATTACCAACACTGGCAATAGACGTAGCTGGAGCTTTAAAGTTCAATTGCGATCTAGTACGATCTCTATTCAAATGTCCCACACTAGCCTTTGAATGGATATTATCATCTCTAAACTTCTTTGATCCAGATTGGAATGACTTGCCTGATGATCTCTTTCGTACTTATCTAGCTTCAAAATCAGTTGTTCTTTTCTCTTTTTCGAGATCTTCAACTTTACATGCTCGTTCAACAAGCACAACAAATTATTTGATTTCCAGAATCGTGACTAACAAACGGATATCCTTGTTCAAACTATCTTCAAATTTTTTACACATTATTGCTTCCGTAGATACACATTCACGAGTATACTGACTCAACCTTATAAATTCCCGTTCGTATTCTATGACAGATATATGGCCTTGTTTAAGTTCAAGAAACTCTTTACGTTTCTGATCGATGAATCTCTGACTAATGTATTGTTTCAAAATTTAGCTTGAAAGAAGTCCCAGGTAACTCATTCACTAGGAACCACAGGTCTCAAAGTTTTCCACCAATGGTACGTCGTATCTCTTAGAAGTGAAACGACACATTTTATACATTCTTTGAGACTCAAAGACAATTCATCAAATACTCTTATCGTGTTCTCTAACCAGAACTCGACTTTTTGAACATCATCGTTTGTTGTAGCTCGAAACTCTTCAGCCACATATTTTCTAATCTTATCGACTAGTGGTCTACTTACTGGACCGGATTCACTTGTGGCATAACAAGAGCTTGAGGAGGATTAACCAAGGGTGGATGTTGTTTTTGTAACGCTCCAAACAAATCTCGAAACCCAAAAATCCTGAAATCTTAAATTTTTCTTTTTGTACTTAGCAATTCCGGTTAAGGGTTAATTTTGCAAAGGTAGGTCTTAGTCAAGGGTTGAGTTCAAATTAAGGGGTAGAAGAAATTATAAGTTAATTATTAAAAGAATCAGGGTTGGTAAGTAGTTGGGCTTTTAAATAAAGATAGGGGAAAATAACATCAAAAAGTCTTGTGGAGGAATGGCTAAGTGACGCCACTTAGAGTGTAGAGAGGTGGCGTTAATAGCTAGCAAGGACATCCAAGGTTCGAATCCTAGCTTAGTGTTTTTTAGAAGTTTAACTTTAGCCTTCTAGAAGGTTGGAATTGGGGTAAAGATGGACTCTAAGGGGAATGTTCAGGAGAGAAAATTAAGGAAAGGATCAAGGGGTTATCAGGGAGAAAAATGAGGAGATAAGAGGGGGGAAGTAATGGAACCGATGGGGAACTGAGGGCCAGGCAATTCGACTATAGGGTTATAAATAGATGCCGAATGCAAGGGTATGAGGCTAACGCCGAAATCTTTTTCTCATCTTGTTGCCAGAAACCCTCTTTTTTAAAAGTCAAAAACCCTTTTATTTTCTTCCTTTTCTTTCTGCCGATTTCTTCAAAAGCTGAAAACCCTTGTTCTCCTTTTTATTTTTCTTGTGCCGATTTTCTTATTTCAGTTTTGTGGTTTAGCCGACTCTTCTTCCCCTCTCCCTTGGAGCCGGATAAGCAATCGTGCCATTCAAATCTCTAGAGCTGAATACTCATTGATCAAATCTAGTGTAAGTGTTACTCTTCCAATCAATTTTTTTGCTAAGTATCGAATATTGTCCCTCACTCTTTCTAATCGACTATGGTAGGGAATTAGTATCGAATCTCAGATCTTAGCTCTCTGTCGAAATTTCTCTTTAGGTGTTCACAATTTTGGTAAGTGCCCCTCTCCCTTTGGCTAAGGTGGCCGATTGTTCATAGTTAAGGTAAGGGGACTTGTGTTGGATACGAGTCACCTATTATTCTGTTTTAATAGTTAAGATTTGTGCAGATCTACGAGTTGATCATGGTTAGGGATTTAAGAAGGGGCTGTTATACTTATCGCACAACGTTTGAGGCTAAGGAGGTCGCGTCATGCTTGCTTACCAGGTGTGTACATACACTGCACACACACTATGAACCGGCAAAAGTCGAAATGCCAAAATACCGAAAAGCTGAAAAGCTAAAAGTGTGGCTACGGTAGTCTTGCAAGTGCACAAACACTCGTAAGGAGGAGATCGATAGGTTGCCTGAGACCCACTGGCAATTCAGTGGGCTTGGGTTGTGATTTGGCCATACGGGCCGAAATGGGCTAAATGGGCCTGGTGGGCCGTTGGGCCCATAATAGGCAAAAACTGAATATTGATGCTATGTGATTGGAATTTGTATGTGTGCATGAATATGAATGTGACTGGGCCAAGCGGGCCATATAAATGTGATTTGGGCTTAATGGGCCTTATACAGGTGCTTTGGGCCTAATGGGCCATATTAATATGATTGGGCTTAAAGGGCCAGATACAGGTATGTGAATTTGTTTGGACTTCGTAAGGGGTTTTGGGCCTAGTATATGATAACTACATAAGACTTAATTAATATTTTGCGACCGTGGACAGGTCAAAGCGTTAAAGTGTGGCAACGGGTATATGCATGTCTAGGATTTGATCTAGGGAGTGCTTGGTACTTAAGCGGTCTTAATGACCCACCTCCTCTCTCTAGAATCCTACCTGGTGTATAGTATTTGTTCACCTTAGCTCGCGAAACTTGTTAACGAGCCAAGGTAAATGGGAACCATAATTAAGAAAAAATTACTGAAATACCCTTAATGGAAAAATTAACCAAAATACCCCTAGGTGTTGAATATAAGTTTTATGGATGTGACATGCATACGTATGATGTTCTGCTTAGGTTACATATGGGGTAGGAACTATGGAACGGAGGAAGTATATGAGGATAGCATGGTTGCCTGACAATCGTGGATCCACCGACGGCTTTTAAAGCCCAATATGTAAATGAGGGTAGTACCACAACCGGGCTAACATTGGTGTGTAGGCTGGGTGGGTCGATATTTATATCCCCACATGGTGTGACGGGGGACGGAACTGGTGTGTAGTGGATGGATAATTTGGATAGGATTGAATTGCATGTTTGATGATTCATCTTTGAATGCTTATTTTTCATCGAGGGTTGTACACACTGAGTTTGCAAAAAATCACCCCTCTTTTATTCTATTTTCAGGTGATGCTCAGTAGAAGGTTCGATGTCAGGAGGGACTCTGGGTGGCCAGCTAGCAAGATAATCGGACTTTGTTTTTTTTTAAGCATTTAAGTTTTTTTATTTCTTTTTAAGTATGCTCAGACTAGATTGTAATAAGGTTTTCATTATGTTATTATTACTTGAATTATTCTTATTATTTTCATTGTAACTACGAGAAGTTGAACATGGATTTCCTAAATTATAGTATGTTTTCTACGCTTCCGCAACTAAATTTTTAAGTGCTTTATTTTCATCCAATCTTATGTTTAAACAAGTTCTTTTTTATATAATTAAGGTTTCTTTTATTTTAAGAAGGGTTTTCAATGAAAACACGGTTTTCACTAAAACACTTCAATGTGAGGCGCCAGATTCAGCCATAACGTCCAGGCCGAGTTTGGGGTGTTACATTTAATGGTATCAGAACCCATTTGCAAAGCACGGGCTGTGAATTGGGCCTTATTACCTAATTTCTTTTGTGTTTTATAAAAAAATTGATTGAATCACAATGTTTTGGAAAAATAGAAGTCCTACGGAACGACGCACCGAGTGTCTGACGTCGAACCATGTAAGTACTTTTATTCTTAAATTTTTTAGACAGTAGTTAGCTAGAGGGCTACTTTAGGTGATCTTGTTAGAATGGAATCAAAACCCGCAGGAACTTGAACCTGTAGAGGATTTTTGAAAGCAATCTTCTCTTTAATAATTTCCATAAAAAATCAGGTTAATTATTAAACTAACTAAAACTTCATAAAATTTTTAATCCAGATAATACGCAAATCAACGATGAGTACTAGAAGAGGTACAAGAGGCTGTGGCTAAGGCTGCGAAAGTGTTAGGGCTGAATCGTCATCATCGGGCATAGTAGAAGAGGCTCCGGCCTCACCTGTGGCTGGGAATGGACCGTATGATCAGCCCACGGGAGAAGATTCATTTTCGCAGGCAATGCTGAGAATTTTGGAAAGGGTCGCTGGGCCCAATAATGGCAGCAAAAATAGGAGGTCCATTCCGGAGTGACTTCATTCGAACGGGGCTGATATCTTTAAGGGCGTGGCTGGCATGGTTCCTAATATGGCAGAATATTGGTTGAGGCCACTGAAAGGATAATGGAGGACCTGGACTATTCACCGGAATAAAAGTTAAAAGGAGCTGTGTCACTACTTAGGGAAGAAGCCCACCGGTGGTGGTGGCGACGGTGAAAGAGGGCACCCAACGAGTGGGTCACTTGGGATTTTTTCAAAGCTGCATTCCAAGGGAAGTATGTGGGTGCAAGCTATGTGGATGATAGAAGGAAGGAGTTCTGAACTTGACCCAAGGAAACAAATCGGTTGCGGAGTATGAGGCGGAGTTTCTACGCCTTGGTAGGTATCAGAGAGTAATAGTGGCAGCGGAGTATGAGCATTGCGTGAGGTTTGAATATGGACTTAAAGATAGCCTTAGGGTATTGATAGCGCCACAAAAGGGAACGAGTTTTCTCAAAATTAGTGGAGAAAGTAAAGATAGCGGAGTAGGTTAAGCGCACTGAGCCCTTAAATCAGGAAAAAGAAAGGGGTAAGAATAAGAGGGAGGCTGAGACCCCAGGTGTTGGACAGAGGCCTAGGGCTAGGGCCAGGAATAACGGGCCAGTTAGAGCAGGGCCCTCTTCTGCTAATCCAGGGGTGCCACCTTGTGTTGATTGTGGGAAAAGCCATAGAGGCGAGTGTTGGAAGAGGACGGGAGCTTGTTTTGCTTGTGGGTCTATGGAGCATAGGATCAAGGATTGCCCTCGAACACTAGGTCGAGAGCCAGCTATGGGTCAAGGTGATGCTCAGCCACCAAGGGGTGGACAGCTAGTGCCAAGGGGTCGTGGACAGGCCAGGGGCGGCAATGGACGTGGACGTGGAGCACCAGGAAAAAATGCAGGCCATGCTGAGGCGAGAGAGCCAGCTTTGGTTTATGCTGCTTGTTGTCGAGAAGACGGGATGCCCCAGATGTGATAACGGGTATGTTCTTTTTCTATGAGTTACCTTACACGGCATTGACTGATATTGGATCGACACATTCATATGTTATATGCAATATGATTAAATCTTTGGGTGATATGTTTGAAATTACTATAAATGAGATGACTGTGATAAGTCTGTTAGGGCAGTCCGGAGGAGTGAATAAGTTGTTTAGAGAGGTACCCTTAGTAGTCTAAGGGGTTACATTTTTAGCGGATTTGATGGAGCTGCCGTTTAGCGAGTTTGACTTAATCTTGGGTATGGATTGGCTAGTGAAGCATCGACCCACCTTAGATTGCACTGCAAAGCAAATGGTGTTAAGAACGGTAGAGGATAAGGAAGTAGTGGTGACTGGTGAGCGCTGAAATTATCTGTCGAACGTGATTTCAGCATTAAAGGTTGAGAAGTTAGTACGAAAGGGATGCAAAGCCTCTTTAGCTTATATTAGTAATACGGAGGCTAAGAGCCCTACTATTAAGGAGTTGAGACAATTAAGGAATTTTCGGATGTCTTTCCCGAGGAGCTGCCTGGGTTGCCACCCAGTAGGGAGGTAGAATTTGGAATTGAGTTGTTATCTGGGATGGCGCCGGTGTCTATCGCTCCTTACCGAATGGCACCAAAGGAGTTGGTGGAACTTAAGGCACAGATTCAAGAATTGTTGGATCGAGGATTGATCCGACCAAGTGTGTCTCCATGGGGAGCACCAGTGTTATTCGTGAAGAAGAAGGATGGAACCTTGCGAATATGTATAGACTATCGACAGTTAAACAAATTAACTGTTAAAAACAAGTACCCTTTACTGAGAATAGATGACTTCTTTGATCAGTTTAGGGGAGCTTCTATTTTCTCAAAAATTAACCTGCATTCGAGATATCACTAATTGAGGGTGAAGGAGGCGGATGTTCATACGACAGCTTTCAGAACTCACTATGGGCACTACGAGTTCTTGGTAATGCCATTCAGGCTGATGAACGCACCTGCCGCTTTTATGGATCTCATGAATCGGGTTTTCCAACCCTATCTGGATCGATTCGTGGTAGTTTTCATAGATGACATTTTGGTGTACTCAAAAGATGAGGATGAGCATGATGCACATTTAAGGATTGTGTTGCAGATTTTGAGGGAGAAGCAGTTGTATGCCAAATTCAGTAAGTGTGAAATTTGGCTAAGGGAGGTTACTTTTCTTGGACATGTGGTGTCAGCCGAGGGGATTAAGGTGGATCCTTGGAAAGTCGAAGCGCTGTTAGACTGGAAAACACCCAAGTCAGTGTCAAAAATTTGAAGTTTTCTAGGTTGGCAGGATACTATAGGCGGTTTGTTGAGGGCTTCTCAGTAATAGCTGCACCCTTAACTAAGTTGTTGAGAAATAGGGTACCGTTTGTTTGGACGGACAAGTAGCAAGAGAGTTTTGGAAAACTTAAGAAAGTTTTGACGAAGGCCCCTATGTTGGTCCAGCCAGTGCCTGGAAAGGAGTTTACGGTCTATAGTAAAGTGTTGCATATGGGCTTAGGTTGTGTATTAATGCAAGAAGGAAAGGTGGTTGCGTATGCGTCACCGCAACTTAAAACTCTCTGGGTGAATTACCCAACCCATGATTTTGAGCTAGCTGCGGTGGTGTTCGTGCTTAAAATATGGTGGCATTACTTATATGGGGAAATGTGCATAATTTATTCGGACCATAAGAGTTTGACGTACCTCCTTACCCAAAAGGAGTTAAACCTTAGGCAACGTAGGTGGGTGGAATTATTGAAGGATTATGATTGCACGATAGAGTGCCACCCTGGCAAAGCGAACGTGGTAGCCGACATGTTGAATCGTAGGACTAAGTCAGACTTAAAAGTTATGCTCACTCGTTTAAGCTTGTTGGATGATGGTAGCTTGTTAGCGGAGCTTCAGGTAAGGCCGGTGTAGGTCGAGTAGATAAGAAGTAAGCAATTAGTGGATGAGACTTTGAGTGCTCATTTTAAACAAGTGGAGAATAGGGAGACATAGGATTTTAGTCAAGGGTTGAGTTCAAATTAAGGGGTAGAAGAAATTATAAGTTAATTATTAAAAGAATCAGGGTTGGTAAGTAGTTGGGCTTTTAAATAAAGATAGGGGAAAATAACATCAAAAAGTCTTGTGGAGGAATGGCTAAGTGACGCCACTTAGAGTGTAGAGAGGTGGCGTTAATAGCTAGCAAGGACATCCAAGGTTCGAATCCTAGCTTAGTGTTTTTTAGAAGTTTAACTTTAGCCTTCTAGAAGGTTGGAAGTGGGGTAAAGACGGACTCTAAGGGGAATGTTCAGGAGAGAAAATTAAGGAAAGGATCAAGGGGTTATCAGGGAGAAAAATGAGGAGATAAGAGGGGGGAAGTAATGGAACCGATGGGGAACTGAGGGCCAGGCAATTCGACTATAGGGTTATAAATAGATGCCGAATGCAAGGGTATGAGGCTAATGCCGAAATCTTTTTCTCGTCTTGTTGCCAGAAACCCTCTTTTTTAAAAGTCGAAAACCCTTTTATTTTCTTCCTTTTCTTTCTGCCGATTTCTTCAAAAGCTGAAAACCCTTGTTCTCCTTTTTATTTTTCTTGTGCCGATTTTCTTATTTCAATTTTGTGGTTTAGCCGACTCTTCTTCCCCTCTCCCTTAGAGCCGGATAAGCAATCGTGCCATTCAAATCTCTAGAGCCGAATACTCATTGATCGAATCTAGTGTAAGTGTTACTCTTCCAATCAATTTTTTTGCTAAGTATCGAATATTGTCCCTCACTCTTTCTAATCGACTATGGTAGGGAATTAGTATCAAATCTCAGATCTTAGCTCTCTGTCGAAATTTCTCTTTAGGTGTTCACAATTTTGGTAAGTTCCCCTCTCCCTTTGGCTAAGGTGGCCGATTGTTCATAGTTAAGGTAAGGGGACTTGTGTTGGATACGAGTCACCTATTATTCTGTTTTAATAGTTAAGATTAGTGCAGATCTGCGAGTTGATCATGGTTAGGGATTTAAGAAGGGGCTGTTATACTTATCGCACAACGTTTGAGGCTAAGGAGGTCGCGTCATGCTTGCTTACGTGTGTGTACATACTGCTTTGCACACACACTATGAACCGGCAAAAGTCGAAATGCCAAAATACCGAAAAGCTGAAAAGCTAAAAGTGTGGCTACGGTAGTCTTGCAAGTGCACAAACACTCGTAAGGAGGAGATCGATAGGTTGCCTAAAACCCACTGGCAATTCAGTGGGCTTGGGTTGTGATTTGGCCATACGGGCCGAAATGGGCTAAATGGGCCTGGTGGGCCGTTGGGCCCATAATAGGCAAAAACTGAATATTGATGCTATGTGATTGGAATTTGTATGTGTGCATGAATATGAATATGACTGGGCCAAGCGGGCCATATAAATGTGATTTGGGCTTAATGGGCCTTATACAGGTGCTTTGGGCCTAATGGGCCATATTAATATGATTGGGCTTAAAGGGCCAGATACAGGTATGTGAATTTGTTTGGACTTCGTAAGGGCTTTTGGGCCTAGTATATGATAACTACATAAGACTTAATTAATATTTTACGACCGTGGACAGGTCAAAGCGTTAAAGTGTGGCAACGGGTATATGCATGTCTAAGATTTGATCTAGGGAGTGCTTGGTACTTAAGCGGTCTTAATGACCCACCTCCTCTCTCTAGAATCCTACCTGGTGTATAGTATTTGTTCACCTTAGCTCGCGAAACTTGTTAACGGGCCAAGGTAAATGGGAACCATAATTAAGAAAAAATTACTGAAATACCCTTAATGGAAAAATTAACCAAAATACCCCTAGGTGTTGAATATAAGTTTTATGGATGTGACATGCATACGTATGATGTTCTGCTTAGGTTACATATGGGGTGGGAACTATGGAACGGAGGAAGTATATGAGGATCGCATGGTTGCCTGACAATCGTGGATCCACCGACGGCTTTTAAAGCCCAATATGTAAATGAGGGTAGTACCACAACCGGGCTAACATTGGTGTGTAGGCTGGGTGGGTCGATATTTATATCCCCACATGGTGTGACGGGGGACGGAACTGGTGTGTAGTGGATGGATAATTTGGATAGGATTGCATTGCATGTTTGATGATTCATCTTTGAATGCTTATTTTTCATCGAGGGTTGTACACACTGAGTTTGCAAAAAATCACCCCTCTTTTATTTTATTTTCAGGTGATGCTCAGTAGAAGGTTCGATGTCAGGAGGGACTCTGGGTGGCCGGCTAGCAAGATAATCGGACTTTGTTTTTTTTAAGCATTTAAGTTTTTTTATTTCTTTTTAAGTATGCTCAGACTAGATTGTAATAAGGTTTTCATTATGTTATTATTACTTGAATTATTCTTATTATTTTCATTGTAACTACGAGAAGTTGAACATGGATTTCCTAAATTATAGTATGTTTTCTACGCTTCCGCAACTAAATTTTTACGTGCTTTATTTTCATCCAATCTTATGTTTAAACAAGTTCTTTTTTATATAATTAAGGTTTCTTTTATTTTAAGAAGGGTTTTCAATGAAAACACGGTTTTCACTAAAACACTTCAATGTGAGGCGCCAGATTCAGCCATAACATCCAGGCCGAGTTTGGGGTGTTACATTTAATGGTATCAGAACCCATTTGCAAAGCACGGGCTGTGAATTGGGCCTTATTACCTAATTTCTTTTGTGTTTTATAAAAAAATTGATTGAATCACAATGTTTTGGAAAAATGGAAGTCCTACGGAAAGACGCACCGAGTGTCTGACGTCGAACCATGTAAGTACTTTTATTCTTAAATTTTTTAGACAGTAGTTAGCTAGAGGGCTACTTTAGGTGATCTTGTTAGAATGGAATCAAAGCCCGCAGGAACTTGAACCTGTAGAGGATTTTTGAAAGCAATCTTCTCTTTAATAATTTCCATAAAAAATCAGGTTAATTATTAAACTAACTAAAACTTCATAAAATTTTTAATCCAGATAATACGCAAATCAACGATGAGTACTAGAAGAGGTACAAGAGGCTGTGGCTAAGGCTGCGGAAGTGTTAGGGCTGAATCGTCATCATCGGGCATAGTAGAAGAGGCTCCGGCCTCACCTGTGGCTGGGAATGGACCGTATGATCAGCCCACGGGAGAAGATTCATTTTCGCAGGCAATGCTGAGAATTTTGGAAAGGGTCGCTGGGCCCAATAATGGCAGCAAAAATAGGAGGTCCATTCCGGAGTGACTTCATTCGAACGGGGCTGATATCTTTAAGGGCGTGGCTGGCATGGTTCCTAATATGGCAGAATATTGGTTGAGGCCACTGAAAGGATAATGGAGGACCTGGACTGTTCACCGGAATAAAAGTTAAAAGGAGCTGTGTCACTACTTAGGGAAGAAGCCCACCAGTGGTGGCTGACGGTGAAAGAGGGCACCCAACCAGAGTGGGTCACTTGGGATTTTTTCAAAGCTGCATTCCAAGGGAAGTATGTGGGTGCAAGCTATGTGGATGATAGAAGGAAGGAGTTCCTGAACTTGACCCAAGGAAACAAATCGGTTGCGGAGTATGAGGCGGAGTTTCTACGCCTTGGTAGGTATGCGAGAGTAATAGTGGCAACGGAGTATGAGCATTGCGTGAGGTTTGAATATGGACTTAAAGATAGCCTTAGGGTATTGATAGCGCCACAAAGGGAACGAGTTTTCTCAAAATTAGTGGAGAAAGTAAAGATAGCGGAGTAGGTTAAGCGCACTGAGCCCTTAAATCAGGAAAAAGAAAGGGGTAAGAATAAGAGGGAGGCTGAGACCCCAGGTGTTGGACAGAGGCCTAGGGCTAGGGCCAGGAATAACGGGCCAGTTAGAGCAGGGCCCTCTTCTGCTAATCCAGGGGTGCCACCTTGTGTTGATTGTGGGAAAAGCCATAGAGGCGAGTGTTGGAAGAGGACGGGAGCTTGTTTTGCTTGTGGGTCTATGGAGCATAGGATCAAGGATTGCCCTCGAACACTAGGTCGAGAGCCAGCTATGGGTCAAGGTGATGCTCAGCCACCAAGGGGTGGACAGCTAGTGCCAAGGGGTCGTGGACAGGCCAGGGGCAGCAATGGACGTGGACGTGGAGCACCAGGCAAAAATGCAGGCCATGCTGAGGCGAGAGAGCCAGCTTTGGTTTATGCTGCTTGTCGTCGAGAAGACGGGATGCCCCAGATGTGATAACGGGTATGTTCTTTTTCTATGAGTTACCTTACACGGCATTGACTGATATTGGATCGACACATTCATATGTTATATGCAATATGATTAAATCTTTGGGTGATATGTTTGAAATTACTATAAATGAGATGACTGTGATAAGTCCGTTAGGGCAGTCCGGAGGAGTGAATAAGTTGTTTAGAGAGGTACCCTTAGTAGTCTAAGGGGTTACATTTTTAGCGGATTTGATGGAGCTGCCGTTTAGCGAGTTTGACTTAATCTTGGGTATGGATTGGCTAGTGAAGCATCGACCCACCTTAGATTGCACTGCAAAGCAAATGGTGTTAAGAACGGTAGAGGATAAGGAAGTAGTGGTGACTGGTGAACGCTGAAATTATCTGTCGAACGTGATTTCAGCATTAAAGGTTGAGAAGTTAGTACGAAAGGGATGCAAAGCCTCTTTAGCTTATATTAGTAATACGGAGGCTAAGAGCCCTACTATTAAGGAGTTGAGACAATTAAGGAATTTTCGGATGTCTTTCCCGAGGAGCTGCCTGGGTTGCCACCCAGTAGGGAGGTAGAATTTGGAATTGAGTTGTTATCTGGGATGGCGCCGGTGTCTATCGCTCCTTACCGAATGGCACCAAAGGAGTTGGTGGAACTTAAGGCACAGATTCAAGAATTGTTGGATCGAGGATTGATCCGACCAAGTGTGTCTCCATGGGGAGCACCAGTGTTATTCGTGAAGAAGAAGGATGGAACCTTGCGAATATGTATAGACTATCGACAGTTAAACAAGTTAACTATTAAAAACAAGTACCCTTTACTGAGAATAGATTACTTTTTTGATCAGTTTAGGGGAGCTTCTATTTTCTCAAAAATTAACCTGCATTCGAGATATCACTAATTGAGGGTGAAGGAGGCGGATGTTCATACGACAGCTTTCAGAACTCACTATGGGCACTACGAGTTCTTGGTAATGCCATTCAGGCTGATGAACGCACCTGCCGCTTTTATGGATCTCATGAATCGGGTTTTCCAACCCTATCTGGATCGATTCGTGGTAGTTTTCATAGATGACATTTTGGTGTACTCAAAAGATGAGGATGAGCATGATGCACATTTAAGGATTGTGTTGCAGATTTTGAGGGAGAAGCAGTTGTATGCCAAATTCAGTAAGTGTGAAATTTGGCTAAGGGAGGTTACTTTTCTTGGACATGTGGTGTCAGCCGAGGGGATTAAGGTGGATCCTTGGAAAGTCGAAGCGGTGTTAGACTGGAAAACACCCAAGTCAGTGTAAAAAATTTGAAGTTTTCTAGGCTTGGCAGGATACTATAGGCGGTTTGTTGAGGGCTTCTCAGTAATAGCTGCACCCTTAACTAAGTTGTTGAGAAATAGGGTACCGTTTGTTTGGACAGACAAGCAGCAAGAGAGTTTTGGAAAACTTAAGAAAGTTTTGATGAAGGCCCCTATGTTGGTCCAGCCAGTGCCTGGAAAGGAGTTTACGGTCTATAGTAAAGTGTTGCATATGGGCTTAGGTTGTGTATTAATGCAAGAAGGAAAGGTGGTTGCGTATGCGTCACCGAAACTTAAAACTCTCTGGGTGAATTACCCAACCCATGATTTTGAGCTAGCTGCGGTGGTGTTCGTGCTTAAAATATGGTGGCATTACTTATATGGGGAAATGTGCGTAATTTATTCGGACCATAAGAGTTTGACGTACCTCCTTACCCAAAAGGAGTTAAACCTTAGGCAACGTAGGTGGGTGGAATTATTGAAGGATTATGATTGCACGATAGAGTGCCACCCTGGCAAAGCGAAAGTGGTAGCCGACATGTTGAATCGTAGGACTAAGTCAGACTTAAAAGCTATGCTCACTCGTTTAAGCTTGTTGGATGATGGTAGCTTGTTAGCGGAGCTTCAGGTAAGGCCGGTGTAGGTCGAGTAGATAAGAAGTAAGCAATTAGTGGATGAGACTTTGAGTGCTCATTTTAAACAAGTGGAGAATAGGGAGACATAGGATTTTGGGATAAATAGTGAAAGAGTATTGTGTTTCCGTAGGAGAATGTGTATACTAAAGGATGATGAACTAAGGCAGTCCATTCTACGGGAAGCACATAGCAGTCTCTATACTATGCATCCTGGTAGAAACAAGATGTATATGAATTTCCGTGAGCTTTATTGGTGGCCAGGACTTAAGTGTAAGGTTATGGAGTTTGTAAGTAAGTGTTTGGTCTGTCTGAAGATGAAGGCAGAACATCAGTTGCCTTCAGGATTGCTTCAGCCGGTGAAGATTCCACTCTGGAAGTGGGAAAGGATCACTATGGGCTTTGTTAGTGGGCTACCCTTGACGCCAACTAAGAAAGACTCGATTTGGGTTATAGTGGATCAGTTAACGAAGTCTGCCCATTTTGTACCGGTTCGCACCGATTACTCGTTACAAAAGCTGGCTAGGCTTTATATGGCAGAGATTGTGAGATTGCATGGAGTGCTAGTATCCATAATATCTGATAGGGACCTACATTTCACTTTGCAGTTTTGGAACAAGTTGCATGAGGCGTTGGGTACTAGGTTGAACTTCAGTACGGCATTCCACCCTCAAACTGATGGACAGTCGAAAAGGGTGATTCAAGTATTGGAAGATATGTTGAGGGGATGTGTAATTGAGTTTCGAGGTAGCTGGGAGGACTATTTACCTTTAGCCGAATTCGTGTACAATAATAGCTATCAGGCAAGCATTGGGATGGCTCCATATGAGGCACTGTATGGGCGAAGGTGTCGAACTCCAACATGTTGGACAGAGTTGGGCGAACGAAGAGTTTTGAGGCCTGAGTTAGTAGCCGATACTGAGGATAAGGTAAAATTGATTCAGGATCGATTAAAGGAAGCCTCAGATAGGCAGAAGTCATATGCTAACCTTAAACGGCGAGAGATAGAGTACGCGATAGGAGACTTAGTTTTTCTTAAGATCTCTCCGTAGAAGAAAGTGTTAAGGTTTGGACAGAAGGGTAAGCTAAGCCCAAGGTTCATTGGGCCATATCGGGTTGTAAGGTGGATTGGGCCAGTCGCTTACCAGCTAGAGTTACCTCCTGAACTAAGCCAAATCCACGACGTGTTTCATGTTTCCATGCTAAGGCGGTATCGCTCAGATCCTTCACATGTCGTGGCGATTGAGGAAATAGAGGTCAGGCCAGACCTAACTTTCGAGGAAGAGCACATACAAATAATTGGTCGAGATGTCAAGGTATTACGAAGGAAGTCCATTCCATTGGTCAAAGTACTTTAGCAGAATCACAAAGCTGAGGAGGCTACTTGGGAACCTGAGGAAGCAATGCGACATCAATATCCTCAACTGTTTGAATCAGGCAAACTTTCGAGGACAAAATTTCTTTTAGGGGGTAGAGTTGTAATGCCCCAAAAAAAATGTCGAAACCTAAAAATCCCAAAATCTTGAATTTTTCTTTTTGTACTTAGCAATTCCGGTTAAGGGTTAATTACGTAAAGGTAGGTCTTGGTCAAGGTTTGAGTTTGAATTAAGGGGTAGAAGAAATTATAAGTTAATTATTAAAAGAATCAGGGTTGGCAAGTAGTTGGGCTTTTAAATAAAGATGGGGGAAAATAACATCAAAAAGCCTTGTGGAGGAATGGCTAAGTGACGCCACTTAGAGTGTAGGAGGTGGCCTTAATAGCTAGCAAGGTGGTCCAAGGTTCGAACCCTAGCTTAGTGTTTTTTAGAAGTTTAATTTTAGCCTTCTAGAAGGTTGGAAGTGGCGTGCATATGGACTCTAAGGGGAGTGTTCAAGAGAAAAAATTAAGGAAAGGATCAAGGGGTTATCAGGGAGAAAAATGAAGAGATGAGAAGGGGGAATTGATAGACCTGAATGGGGAACTGAGAGCCAGGAAATTCGGTTATAGAGTTATAAATAGGTGCCGAATGCAAGGGTATGAGGCTAATGTCGAAATCATTTTCTCACCTTGTTGCCAGAAACCCTCTTTTCTAAAAACCAAAAACCCTTTTGTTTTCTTCCTTTTCTTTCTGCCGATTTATCCAAAAGCTGAAAACCCTTGTTCTATTTTTTATTTTTCTTGTACCGATTTCCTTGTTTCACTTTTGGGGTTTATCCAATTCTTCTTCCTCTCTCCCCTGGAGCCGAATAAGTAATTGTGCCATTTAGATCTCTAGAGCGAAATACTCTTTGACCGAATCTAGTGTAAGTGTTTCTCTTCCAATCGGTTTTCTTTGCTAAGTATCGAATATTGTCCCTCACTCTTTCGAATCGACTATGGTAGGGAATTAGTATCGGATCTCGAATCTTAGCTCTCTGTCAAAATTTCTCTTTAGGTGCTCGCGATTTTGGTCAGTGTCCCTCTCCCTTTGGCTTAGGTGGCCGATTGTTCATAGTTAAGGTAAGGGGACTTGTGTTGGATACGAGTCACCTATTATTCTATTTTAATAGTTAAGATTGGTGCAGATCTGGGAGTTGATCATGGTTAGGGATTTAAGAAGGGGCTATTATACTTATTGCACAAGGTTTGAGGCTAAGGAGATCGCATCACGCTTGGTTACCAGGTGTGTACATACACTGCACACACACTATGAATCGGCAAAAGCCGAAATGTCGAAATGCTGAAATGCTGAAATGCCGAAAGTGTGGCTACGGTAGTCTTGTGAGTGCGCGAACACTCGTAAGGAGGAGACCGATAGGTTGCCTGAGACCCACGGGCGATTCAGTGGGCTTGGGTTGTGATTTGGCCATACCAGTCGGAATGGGCTAAATGGGCCCGATGGGCCATTGGACCCATAATAGGCAAAAATCAAATATTGATGCTATGTGATGGGAATTTGTATGCGTGCATGAATATGAATGTGACTGGGCCAAGCGGGCCATATAAATGTGATTTGGGCGTAATGGGCCATATACAGGTGATTTGAGCCTAATGGGCCATATGAATATGATTGGGCCTAATGGGCCAGATACAGGTATGTGAATTTGTTTGGGCTTCATAAGGGGTTTTGGGCCTAGTATATGATAACTACATAAGACTTAATTAATATTTTGCGACCGTGGACAGGTCTAAGGGTTAAGGTGTGGCAACGGGTATATGTATGTCTAGGATTGGATCTAGGGAGAGCTTGGTACTTAGGCGGTCTTAATGACCCACCTCCTCTTCTCTGGAATCCTGCCTAGTGCATAGTATTCGTTCACCTTAGCTCGCGAAACTTGTTAACGGGCTAAGGTAAGTGCGAACCATAATTAAGAGAAAATTACTGAAATGCCCCTAAGGGCGAAAATGACCAAAATACCCCTAGGTGTTGAATGTAAGTTTTATGGATGTGACATGCATACGTATGATGTTCTGCTTAGGTTGCATATGGAGTGGGAACTATGGAACGGAGGAAGTATAAAAGGATCGCATGGTTGCCTGACAATCGTGGATCCACCGACGGCTTTTAAAGCCCAAAATGTAAATGAGGGTAGTACCACAACCGGGCTACCATTGGTGTGTGGGCTAGGTGAGTCGATATTTATATCCCCACATGGTGTGACAGGGGACAGAGCTGGTGTGTAGCGGATAGATAATTTGGATGGGATTGCATTGCATGTTTGATGATTCTTCTTTGAATGCTTATTTTTCATCAAAGGTTGTACACACTGAGTTTGCAAAAACTCACCCCCCTCTTTTATTTTATTTTTAGGTGATGCTCATTAGAAGGTTCAATGTCAGGAGGGACTTTGGGTGGCCGGCTAGCAAGATAATCGGACTTTATTTTTTTTAAGCTTTTAAGTTTTCTTTATTTCTTTTTAAGTATGCTCAGACTATATTGTAATAAGGTTTTCATTATGTTATTATTACTTGAATTATTATTATTATTTTCATTGTAACTATGAGAAGTTTAACATGGACTTCTTAAATTATAGTATGTTTTCTACGCTTCTGCAACTAAATTTCTAAGTGCTTTATTTTCATCAAATCTTAAGTTTGAACAAGTTTTTTTTATATAGTTAAGGTTTCTTTTATTTTAATAAGGGTTTTCAATGAAAACATTATTTTCGCTAAAACACTTCAATGTGATGCGCCAGATTCGGCCAAAACGTCCAGGTCGGGTTTAGGGTATTTTAGTTGTACAGTCGGATTGGTTCTAATATATTGGGTGAACCAATCATTCATTATCTGATAAAAGGTTTGTCTAGCCTCACCATCACGGCTACTCGTAGCCAGTCGAGAATCAGATAGCAGTATCCCTTACGCGGGAGCAGGCGTATTGCTTTCGACATCGTCTGCTACGGCTCTTTCGGGATCCATTTGCTATATAAAAGCACATTTCAATGTTAGGATTCATCACACTAACGCAGTTCATAAATATGGCATGTATAGCTAGACTTACATACGTTATGGTAGTCCAAGAACTGGCTAAACCATAGCTCTGATACTAATAAAATGTAACACCCCTAACTCGTAACCGTAGCCGAAATAGGTTAAGTGTAACGCCTCGAATTTGGGCCTAGAAGGAATAAGCCTTGAGCATGGGAACAACTAGGAGACTGCACGTAAGTATTTAGTTGTGCAAGAAAATGACACAAATATATGTCTGCTTCAGTGGTTATGTGTCCAGTAAAGTGTTGGAGAAGTCTTGGGTTCAAACCTAGGCTTTAGCAAAAATTTTAATTTTAAGTGAATAGGGCCCTTGGTTCTAGATAGTAGGCTTCTTTAATTAAATTAGGTAACATATGATACAAAGAGAGTTGTGGTGTAGTGGTAGTGGCGTGTTGTGCTTCTAAGAAGGTTGGGGGCTCGAGTCACTCTATGCACAAAATAGTATTTATTTTACTCCTTTACTGCATGAGAAGTGGAGTCTGACTAGAACTCTGCAGGTTGGAATTTGAATGGGTCATGGAGAAAATCAAGGAAGATTTCATGGAGAGGATTGTGGAAGGATTAAGAGAGAGATATTTGGAGAAAATTAAGGAGTTTGAGTGGGAAGGGGAGCAGTGTGCCGTATGGGACTCTTTCACAAAAGAATTCGGCATTGTTCAATCACTCTTAGTTTTCTGTCAAAGTTTTTGAGTTCTATTCTCTTTGTCTGTGCCGAATTTTTACCTTTGGTTATTGTCTTTCATTCTTTTCTTTTTCTTTATTCTAGAACTGATATTTTCTAGGACTTTCGGGTTTTCTCTTTTCTGACTTAGTCTGAACTCGATCTTCTATAGTGCTTTTTGCACATTGTTTGCCTCTTCTCCTATCCCCTCTCTCAATCGGTCTCTTCTTGGCCGAATAACCTTTCTTCCTCTTCCTCAAGTTCTTTGGTTTTAGCAACTCCCTCTCGACATCTTTTATCTTGGCCGAATCCCCTTGCCCTTCTCCCTCTTTGTTTGTTTGGCTTCCCTCCTATATTGGCAGCCGAATACCCTCTTCTCTGGTAGCTGAACACTTCTCTACACTCAGTTAAGGTTACTTAATTTATGTTGGATTTCTTTTTAGGGTTGTCGAATCCATGGCTTATAGCCGAACCTTCCAGTTACTGCCATCTCTGTTGGAGTTCATGATTGTTTTATTTCTCTCCTTCTTTCTCTCTGTCAGTATAGCTTTCCCCGCTAACACCTTTTTTTCCCTACTGGTTACTGTCAGGAGTGTGATCGTACCACCTCGTGCCTCGATATTAAGGTGTGTTGTTGTAGGCCGACCTGCCTTTTTGGTTCACGTTTCGGTAAGTTGTCTCACTTGGTTCATCATATCTGTATATATGGTTTTGGTTAACATGATGTAGTCGTAATGCAGAGTTTACCATTGATTTAAAAGTTCATTCTAATTAGCGGTAAGG
The DNA here is from genome assembly GCA_025698475.1 of Gossypium anomalum. NCBI lineage: Eukaryota > Viridiplantae > Streptophyta > Magnoliopsida > Malvales > Malvaceae > Gossypium > Gossypium anomalum. Next base: position 53,492,163 of record CM046963.1, read on the forward strand.
CGGATAAACCATCTTCGTCTAGTCAAGGTAGGTAATAGTTACCAGTTGGGATTTGAGAGTTGTTAAGAGGGTGTTAACCCTAATGATTAAAGACTAATTGTATGTCGTGTATACATATAGACTGTGGTGCTCGTGGACTCGTATCGCTTTTCGTAAACAGGTGTGTATACACACAATGAATAAACTGTAGAATGGCAAAAGCTGAAAAGTCGAAAAGCCGAAAGGATGGCTTTTTTGCAACATGGGTATGCGAACGCACATGTGGTTACCCGAGCCCACGAATCGTAGGCATAAGACTGTAGAGGCCACAATGAGCGTTCTCGTGGGCGTATGCTGTTGTAGGCCTCGGTGGGCCAAAATGGGTTGTGTGGGCCTAATGGGCTTGTGGGCTCCACACAGATAAATTTCCCAATATATGGTAAGTTGTTCGACTGGGCTGTGTAGTTCGCAAGGCCGCAATAATTTCTAGGCTTGACGGGCTACACGGGCGTGTGTGCCTACTTGGGCCCATTTACACTGTTAGGACCGTTAGGGTAACGCAAGTCGCTCTGATGGGTCAATAAGAGTATCTATACCCCAAAGCAAGCAGTATGACCAAAATACCCTTATAGGGTAAAATGACTGCTTTACCCCTAATAGGCTAACATGACCGTTATACCCCTAGAGGTAGAATGATTAATGTGTTTCAGAAAAGTATATGACTGTACTAACTATGACATTCTGCATACACGTACGATTTATGACATGACATTTTGCATGGGGATTGGGATACTGTTATGGAGGAAGTGTACTGTTACTGGTGGCTTTGCCACATATACTGTTACTAGTGGCTTTGCCACATATACTGATACGGGTAGCTTTGATGCGTTACTATTCTTGGCGACTTTCTTTGTGATATTGTCTTGGCGGCATTGCTTTGCGATCATCGATATTGGTGTGTTGGCTGGGTGGGTCGACTTTGTCCCCACATGGTGTGTTGGTTGGATTGGGATGGGCTGCATTATTGTACTATATTGTTACTACATTGGGCTAAGGCCCACTCTGTACTATTTCTGAGTAGGTCTCAGGTCTAGACTGCTACTGTATGTCGTATATCAATCGACTGATAGGGGATTACACACTGACTTACTGTTTAACTGTACAGGTAATTCCGAGCGTTAGGCGGATCGGCGCTTCGAGGGACTCGGAGATGGCCACATTACTGCTCCTATTTTCTTAGGTTTGGCATTTATTTGCTATTAGATTTTGTTTGGGTTCTGAGTTATGTAATAAGGCCTCTCTAATTTTCTAGCTTTCAATTTTTTATTTTTGGTATTATGATCTATATCTGTTACAAGTAGAACGCGGTTTTCTAAAACGATAACTGTTTTCAAAACACAACGTTTTCGCGACACTTTTGAAATGCTTCCGCAACGAACAGAATTTTAAAAGTATAAAAAATTAAAATAAATAACGAATACTTAGAATGATTTAGGTTCTAACAAAGAGGCCTTAGATTTCCAAACAGGTTTTCATCAGCAAGAGCAAGTTTTCGAAAAGCACTCTAATGTGACACTGCCAGATTCGGCCATAACATCTAGGCTGGGTTTGGGGTGTTACAATAAGAGGCATTACCAAACTCGTAACTCAGATCAGAACATTCAAATATCAATTATCATCTCATTTCAATAAATACCAATCATTCATGTTTAATACGAACTTAAACCGATCATACAAGGTCTAAACCATGCATCTAGGACTAAATCGATAACATGTAAACTTTTCAGAACTTATAAAAATTTTCAACTTTTAAAATGTCACAAGCCCGTGTGAACAGGCCGTGTGCTTCACGGCTTTAGACACACCCGTGTGTCTAAGCCATGGCAAAACAGGGCATACATACTGACTAGTCTACACGGCCATAAGACACGCCCGTGTACCAGGCCGTGTGAAAATTAGGAAGGCTACTGACTTGGCCACACAGTCGACCACACGCCCGTGTCCCACACGCGACCAATAGACATGTCCGTGTGTCTTGGCCGTGTCAAAATTGGAGGGTATACTGCCTTTGATCCGTATGGTACCCCAGGGGACACACAGCCGTGTAACGTGACTGTGTGTCGCGCACAGCTGAGACACATGCTCGTGCCTCTGCCCGTGTGGACAAAAATAGGCCATTTGAATGGCCAATTTTCCACCCCAATTTGGGTCAACCTACAAGCAAAGAAACAAGCCTATTTGCACAACTATTTCAGCCAATATCTATACCAAACCATACATTGTTCATAACTTAATCAACAAATTCTACTCTCAAACCACCATTCAATTCATACCAAAACTTAAACTAAAATCATACCTAAACATATGATTAATACATTATACAATTTCATACTCAATACTTATCACAAGTTCTCAACAATGACCATTTCCTTTAGCTAACCAAAAACATACCATAATTGCACATTAGCATCACCTACCATAAGCCATTATCAATCTACAAGTTCGAACACAAACTAGCCATATCACATGGCTAAATATATACATCACAAAACATAATCCCACAACTTCTAGCCTATACATGCCATACTTTAATATATACATTTTCAAAGTACCAAAATGAGGTTCGATAGTGCGATGGCAATCCTCGACGATCCCCGAGCTCATAGTAGCTTTGATATCTATAAAACAACGTAATCACACAAAAAGTAAGCTTTCAAAAGCTTAGTATGCTTGTATTAAAAATCATCAATAGTATATAAAATATAAAACATCAACACCATCCTTATGTTTAGACCAAATCAATGAACTTTATATACATAATACCATCTACCACTTAGGTATCATACGTACCTGAACCTCCCCGTATTCATTCATTTTCATTCTCATGTCTCATTCGGATATTTTAAGACTTTCCAAAAATTATTCATACTTTAAACATCCGCACACTTAGTGCTTTAAGGATTAACCGAAGCTATAATGATTTTGCACACTTAGTGCCATCTGAATTAACCGAAGATATATCGGTATCGCACACTTAGTGCCTTATGTAGTCGAAGCTATTTTGAATCGCACACATAGTGCCAAATACAGTTGATTTATCATCGTATTCATCCATAATCAAATATATGTACAATCTATGCAAGACCAAAACATCAAAATATACTTGTAACTTCATATTTTACGTACGAACTTACCTCGTACTCGAAATTGTCGACTCGAATTGTTTACTCAATAACCTTCGACTTCCCTCAGTCTAAATCCAAATTCCTCTTTTCTTGATCTATATATATTCAAAATTAACCCTTTTATTCACCAAATAATTCAAAACAATCCATAGACACATATTTAGGGCATTTTACAAACTAGCCCACACATTTTCATATTTTGACATTTTAGTCCCTAATTCACAAAATCACAAAATACACATAATTTGCTTGTACACAAGTTTAGTTGAATTTTCATAGCTCTCGTACAAGTCATACATTTCATTTATTTTACATTTTAGTCCCTTAAAATAACATTTTTATAATTTAACCCAAATTACTCAATTTCATCAAAAATTCAAAGACAACATATGTTAACCCAAAACATATCTTTCATAATTCATCAACTAACATCACAAAGCTCATAGTTTCATCAATGGCATAACTGAAAATCATCAACAAAATCAAAAATTGAGACATGGGCTTGATAATATACTAAGCAATGATCACAAAAACGTAGAAATTATCAAAAACCGAAAGAAAAACATACCTCAATTAAGCTTTAAACTAGCCGAACCTTAGAACTCTTTTGCTTTTATTTTGTTTTTCAATTTTTGGCACAAAAAAACATATAATGCCTATGTTCATGTTTTATTATAACATATATTAACTTATTAAACATTTTGCCATTGTAACCTTTGTTAAACCATTATAAAATCACATAATGGATGGTTATTAATGTCCATTCAAACTTCCAATGGTTAAATAACCACATAAGGACCTCTCATTTACAAAGCCAAGTCAAATAGGCACTTTTAACAAGTAGCAAGCATCTTTTATATTTTACGCGATTAGGTCCTTTTATCAAATTAAGCACACAAACAATTAAATTTTCAGACGAAACTTTCACACAGCTAATTCACACATCATAAACACGAAAAATACTATTTAAACATTTTTCTGACTCAGATTTGTCATCCTGAAACTACTACTCTGCCTAGGGTCAAAAGTAGACTGTTACATCTATTTCCTCAATCGAAATAATATGCGTAGGATCAGAGCGGTAGCGCCTCAACATAGAGACGTGGAACACATCATGAATTCAGTGTAACTGTGAAGGTAACTCTAGCTGATAGGCAATCGGTCCCACACGTTTCAGTATGCGGTAAGGCCCAATGAACCTAGGGCTTAACTTGCCCTTCCGTCCAAACCTCAGTATCTTATTCTATGGCGAGACCTTGAGAAAGACGAAGTCGCCCATAGAGTATTCAATCTCCTTACGTTTCATATCCGCGTTCGACTTCTGTCTGTCAGACGCTGCCTTCAGTCGATCCCGAATTAGTCTAACTTTAGCCTTAGTATCAAAAACTAACTCAAGGCCCAGAACACGCCACTCGCCTAACTCAGTCCAACACGAAGGAGTACGACACCTGTGACCATATAATGCCTCGTAAGGTGCCATCTGTATGCTAGACTGGTAACTATTGTTGTACACAAACTCTGCCAACGGCAAGTAATCCTTCCAACTACCCTAGAAGTCAAACACACAACTCCTCAAGATGTCCTCCAGTATCTGAATCACCCTCTCTGACTGACCATCTGTCGGAGGAAGGAACGCAGTACTGAAGTCTAACTTTGTACCTAGCGCTTCATGTAACTTCTTCCAGAACTGAGACATGAAGCAAAGATCTCTATTAAATATTATGGAAACTGATACCCCATGCAATCTCACTATGTCAACCATATACTGATTTAATCGAAACCACGTAAAGAGAAATGTCGATGCAATTTGGTATGAAATGGGCAGACTTGGTCAATCAATCCACGATGACCCATACTAAATCCTTCTTAAAAGGCGTTAGGGGTAGCCCACTAACGAAGTCCATAGTCACTCTCTCCCACTTCCAAAGTGGAATCTTAACTGGCTGAAGCAACCCTGAAGGTAACTGATGTTTAGCCTTAACCTGCTAGCAAGTCAGACATTTGCTCACAAAGTCGGTAACTTTACGGTTAAGACCTAGCTACCAATATAACTCACAAAGGTCTCGGTACATCTTATTTCCACCGGGATGCATAGCATAAGGACTACTATGCACCTCTTGCAGTATAGACTGCCTCAAATCAGTATCTTTCGGTACACAGACTCTCCCATGGAAATAGAGTACCCCTTTGCTAATCAGTCCAAAATCTAATGTGCTACCACTCTCAATCTGCTAAAAATGAGGACTTAATGACTCATCCTCTAACTATTTACCGTTAATCTGTTCAATCCACATCAGTTTAACTTAGAGCTCAGCCAACAAGCTACTATCATCGAATAAGCTGAGACGAGTAAACATCGCCCTCAGATCAATCATAGCCCTATGGCTCAGTGCGTCGGCCACCACATTAGCCTTACCAGGATGGTATTCAATAGACCAGTCATAGTCCTTAAGCAGCTCGATCCATCTACGCTGCCTAAAGTTTATCTCCTTCTGAGTGAAGATATACTTGAGACTCTTGTGATCCGTGTAAATGATACACTTCTCACCATACAGGTAATGCCTCCAAATCTTCGGTGCAAATACCACTGCGACCAACTCCAAGTTGTGTGTCGGATAATTCGCCTCATGAGTCTTAAGTTGACGAGACATATAAGCCAGCGTCTTACCCTCTTACATCAACACACATCCTAAACCAACATGTGAGCATCACTATAGATAGTGAATTCTTTCCCAGACTCGGGCTGTATTAAGACAGAGGCCTCAGTCAGAACTTTCTTAAGCTTCTCAAAACTTTCTCGCTACTTATTAGTCCAGTTAAACGACACCCATTTATGCAACAACTTAGTTAGAGGTGCGGCAATCAACGAAAACCTCTTCACAAAACGTCTATAATACCCTGCCAAACTTAGAAAACATCGAATCTCAGATACCGTCTTAGGTGGCTTCCAATCCAGAACAACTTCAATTTTTCGAGGATCAGCCCTAATCCCTTTAGCAGATACCACATAACCCAAAAATGTTACCTCTCGTAGCCAGAATTCACACTTGCTAAACTTAGCGTACAATTGTTTCTCCCTCAGAATTTACAGAACCACTGAGAGATGTGCATCATGCTCATTTTCAGTTCTCGAATACACCAGAATGTCATCTATAAAAACCACTATGAACCGATCCAAATAGGGCTAGAACACTCGGTTTATCAGGTCCATGAAAGCCACTGGTGCATTCATCAGTCCAAATGGCATCACTAGGAACTCTAATGACCATAACGAGTCCTAAACGCTGTCTTGTAAACATTAGTCTCTTTGAACCTCAATTGATGGTACCCCGATCGGAGATCAATCTTAGAGAAAATTGAAGCTTCTCGGAACTGGTAGAATAGATTGTCTATCCTCGGTAGAGGGTACTTATTTTTAATAGTCAATTTATTCAATTACCGGTAATCAATACACATACACATGGTTCCATCCTTCTTTTTCACAAATAAAATCGGTGCTCCCAATGGAGACACACTAGGGTAGATGAACCCTCAATCCAGTAAATCTTGAATCTGAGCCTTAAGCTCCACTAGCTCATTCGCTGCCATTCTATAAGGGGCAATGGACACCAAAGCTGTACCAGACAGGAGCTCAATCCCAAACTCAACTTCGCGGTTTGGCGGTAACCCAGGTAGTTCATCGGGAAAAACATCCAGAAAGTCCTTAACTGTTTTGATATCCTTAACAGAAGAAACCTCAAAATCAGAAACTCTGATGTATGCCAGATACGCGTCACAACCCTTACAAACCAATTTTTTGGCCCTAAGTGCAGAGATCACATTTGACAAATAATTTTGGAGCTCCCCAATTACAACTACTTCATTACCCTCCGTAGTTTTCAGTACCACCCATTTAGTAGCACAATCCAAATTCACTTGATGCTTAGCCAGCTAGTCCATGCCCAGTATTAAGTCGAATTCCCCAAAAGGGAGTTCCATTAAATCTGCCAAAAAGATCATTCCTTGAATCTCCAAAGGTACATCCTTAAACAGTTTATTCACTCTCACTGACTGCCCTAATAGACTCAACGCAGTAACCTCACTCGCAGTGTTTTCAACCATTATACCCAAAGTCTCAGACACAGTGCATGCTATATAAGAATTCGTAGACCCAACATCAATCAATGCAGTATAAGGTACATTATGGATAAAGAACGTACCCGTAATAACATCTGGGGTGTCTCCATCCTCTTGGTGACGTGCAACATAAACTAGTGCTGGCTGCCTCGCCTTGGTATGACCAGTACCTCTACCCTTTGCTCCACGACCACGGCCCATACCATTTCCACCTCTGGCCTGATCACTGCCTCTCGATAGCTGTGAAAACCTTTCGACAGCTGAACAACACCCATACCAGTAGCTTGCATTTGATCAGACCTCCGTGGACAATCTCTGATACGGTGCTTAAAAGATCTGCACCTCAAACATGCCCGAATCCTTTTCCAGCACTTGCCTTGATGGCGTCTCCCACAATCAGCACAGGGCTGCGGTCCAGTAACAGCAACAGGGGCCCTAACTCTGACCGGCCTATCAACTTTGGCCTTTTTCTTAGGCCTTAGAAATGAACTTGAGGGCTCTGAATCCCTCTTGTTCCTACCCCTTTCCTTTTCACGATTCTGGCACTCAGCGTACTTTACATCCTCGGTGATCTTCGCCTTATCCACTAAAGCAGTAAAATCTCACTCCCTCTGTTGAGCTATCAAAACTCGTAAACTATCTCTAAGGCTGTCCTTAAAACGAACACAGTGCTCGTATTTAGTTCCTACAATCCCACGTGTATAACGGCTTAACCACAAAAATTCAACCTCGTATTCAGCCGTAGATTTATCCCCCTGAGTCAAATTTAAAAACTCTCTCCTCTGTGCATCCACATAACTAGCGCCCACATATTTTCCTTGGAATGCAGTATTGAAGAATTCCTAAGTTAATCAGTCGGGCTGAGTTCCCTCTTTAACTGTAAGCCACCACTTATAGGCTTCATCTCGCAGCAGTGATATTGTACCTTTTAGTTTTTGCTTGGGGGTGCAGTCGAGGTCGTCCATGATCTTTTCTGTGGCCTCAATCCAACATTCAACCATATTAGGGGCAACTCTAATAATACCCGTAAAAATCTCAGCCCCATTAGACCAGAGTCATTCCGTAACCGACCCACGGCCCATAATACCAGTATGAGGCCCAGCGACCCTCTCCAGAATTTGTAACATAGCTTGGGACAATCCGTCATCCCCAGCCACATGATCGTGGGACCCAGTCTCAGTCAAAGGTGAAATCGGTGCTTCTTTAGCTTCAACATTAGGCTTGTGGCCAGATATCGAAGACCCAGCCTGAGCACCTCCACAGCCTCCTCCGCGACCTCTTGTACCCTTTCCACAAGTACCTCTGGTGCTCATTATCGATTTGTGTTTTATCTGTTTTAACAATTTTATATACCAGTTTACAGTTTCAGTGTTTATTAATGGATATTTTATGAAAAGCAGTACCAGTGATTCAGAGTTTTTGTTTTCGCAGATTGCAGTCTTACTATAGATTTAGTTTACCCTAAATAGAGTATTTTAGTATAGTCTATTACCTCTAGTAGTTTTAGTATTTCAATTTAAACAAACAGAAGTTTCAAAGGACTTACAGAATCGGTGCCAGAGACTCGGTGTACTACACATTCAGTCAAAACATTTCCACATATTTCAAATCATTTGAAACAGTTCTTTTTCAAAAATCCAAGTTTTTAAAGAAACCCATATCCACAGTCGAGTTATGCTACATGGCTCTGATACCACTAAATGCAACACCTCAAACCCGACCTAGACTTTATGGCCAAATCTGCGATGTCACATTGAAGTGTTTTTCGAAAAACATAATTCTGTTGAAAAATCTATTCTATATTAAATCCTCTTTGCGACCTTAACGAAAATTTAGGATATCTTGTTCTTTGTTAAAACTCAAGTCGTTCTAGGAAAATTTTAATCATATTCGATTGTCATCACAATTTAAAACAATGTTTGTTGCGGAAGCTTTTAAATATGTTTTGCAAATGTGGTGTTTTGAAAAGTATTTATCTTTTTAAAAATCCGCGGCCTACTGCTAGCAGATATGAATCAAGTAAATAAATCCCAAATTAAAATAAAAACTTAAAGAGGCCTTATTACAAGATAAATACCCAAATTAAATTACTTATAAATTAAAAGTTAAAAATGAAAGCAAATGCGGTTGTGCAGCCACCATCGAGTCCCTCACAGCTTCGATCCGCCTAAGGATTACCTGTGCAAAAAAGCTATAAGGTGAGTTTATGAAAACTCAGTGTGTAATCCTTTAACAATAGTCAGTTATACTGTAGGCAATTATAGTCTGGGTCTAAGCCCGTTTCAGTGACAGTCCAGTATCAGTTAGGGCCTTAGCCCATTACACTATCAGTATCAGCCTTAGCCCATTTCAGTAACAGTAATAGAAATGCAATTAGAAATCCTACCCATCCATCCTCTAAATTCCACTCCGTCCAGCCCTACACTCTATGTGGGGATAAAATCAACCCACCCATCCCTACACTCTAAAATATAGCACCAGTTGTGGCACTAAACAGTGTTTGCAGTAGAGCTGCCAGTACAATACACTTCCTCCAAATATAATAAACCCATCCCCATGCAATATGTCATGTCATAATATCATACATGTTTGCAAAAATGCCATGTCGATTACTGCCATACATATCATAGGGCATATCAGTCATTTTACCTCATAGGGGTATAACAGTTATTTCATCAATTTGGGGTCTAGGTATACTTACCGACCCAACAGTAGGTCTACAGTCGTCTCGGGTGACCCGTGTAACCTTAGCAGTCAAACAGTAAGAATGGGCCTAAGGCCCGAATACGGGCCCATGTGGGCCCACATATCCGTGTGACCCACAAAGCCCAAAAATGGCCTTGGCCATGTGAATTACATAGCCTGGCCCAATGATCTCCACATGTTCGTATGGTTTACCAGTGTAGGTCTTACAGGTCCATGGGGCCCACACGACCTATTTTGGCCCATCATGGCCCTAATTGGTCTTAAAGCATGAAATCGCTCATGGTCGGCCTTAACGATCTTATGCCCACGTTTAGGCTTTCAGACTACCACACGAGCGAGCGTACACTAGTGTGGTGTCGACAATCACCTATTTCGGCTTTTTTCGATTTACGATTATGGCAGTGTGGTTACACACCTGTTTGCGAAAACGTGCGCATAGCCCACGAGCACCAAACCTACATTCAATCAAGGTATTCTATTAGTCGCTTGATAATAGGGTTAATCACTCTCTTTCTACCACTTAACTCAAAATAACATTTGATACTTACCTTAATTGATAGAGTATGGTTTAGCCTGCTTAAACCGCTGACGATGGTTGATTACACCCTTCTTGTCGAAAAGCTGCATTACCAGTGAAAACCATAAACGATGATTGTATAAACACATGGCTTGAATTAACATATACTGAATTATTGAAAATACAAAACCAGAGTTAGGGGAAAATAAGGCAATCGGCCAACACCCTATAACACAAGCCATGCACCAAAGTTCAACACGTGATAAATAAGGCTAAGTTACCTTTAATCGAGTATAGAGAGATATTTAATCACTTTAATATTAGTGAATAGTCCTTCACTTCCTGAAAAGGTTCCAGAAACTGAAAGTGATTCAACAAGCAAGAAAGAGAGAAGGGGATTCCGCAACAAGAGAAAAATGATATTCGGCTTAAGTAGTGAAAGAGGAAAGCCTGATGCAAACTGAAAGAGTAGAGAGAGAAAAAGAGAAGTACTATTCGATAACAGAACCAAGGTGCAAACGTTGAAACCCAAAAGAGTTGAGAAGGGGGAAGGAGAAGGGTATTCGACCAAAGAAGAAATTGATTGAGAAAAGAGAGAAATAATTGAGAGAAGGAAGGGGAAGAGAAGAAGCAAAATCGGAGTAGCCAACATAAGAAATAAGAAGATACCCAAAAGCAATATCTAACCTCTAAAAGGGAGAAAACCAAATCAAAAAGCAGAGAGAAGGGATAACAGAAGCTAAATTTTACACCCAAGGCAAAAAGGGTGAGGTAATGCCGATTTTTCCAAAAAGAAACTCCTAATTCGTCAAGGCCTCTAAACAATCTCCACACTTGACTCTTCCAACCTTTCCAACCTCAGCTGAAACTCTCTGATCAAGAATTCAATTTCGGTACAACCTCTCCCCTCTTTTAGAATCCCTCAAATCTCTCTTAAAATTACTCCTAAGTTTACTCTCCCCAAATCCCTGCACAACTCACTCCAACTGATCACTCCTCTATCCAAATCCACTATTTTCTCCTACAATTCCTCCATGTCGTCCACTCCTCTCTCAACCACTCAATTCAAAGACCATTCGACCACCTCAGTTTCAGCCAACATAGGACACTTCTATAGTACTTGCAGCAAAATAAAATGCTCATTTCTCTTCACCATGCCTCAAACCTCAGACCCCAAGGAGCACTCTACACGCCACTTACCCTTAGACCAATAGGCCCTTTTTGTAATGTTTTATCCACATTTATTTAAGAAGCCTACTGACTAGAGATAGGTCTATTCAGGTAAAAACAAAATTTTGTACAAGCCAAGGCTTGAACTCAGGACTTCTCAAACACTTCTTAGGATACTTAACCACTGAAGCAAGCATGCATTTATGCAACACAACATATAAATAAATACTTAGATTTTGGGGCGTTACATGTTCACTTTACGTGGCAGCACAAGAAGTGCAAAGGATGTACCATCCTCTTGAGCACTAGCTCTCACATTAGCACGTCTAGGGGGCATGTCTAATAATCTAGCACACACACACACAAAAACATTAAACGGTGTGAGTGGCGGGAATGATCCATGTCTCATTCCTTCAAAAACAACTTTAGGGTTAAAAGGAATGTGTTCCCATTCCTACCCCACGTGCTATTCAGTCAATATTTTGTCAACAATTTCAAGAAAATAGAGAAATTTAGACTTATAAGTTTTAAAAATCCAAATACGATACAATCATCTAGGTTAAAGGGTTATTAAACCTAAGGCTCTAATACCACCAAATGTAACACCCTATACCCGGCCTGGTTTCCAAGCCCCAATACGAGATGCCACACCATTGTCTCGTTTTATGTACATCAAATAGGAAACTAGATTCAAGGAAATCGGTCTTCTTTTATTAACTCATATAAGTTTTAAGCCATCCAAATAGTTAATTGACATTGTTACATGCAAAGCATTCGTTAATCGGTCATACATACAGTTAGAATCATGCATAAGGGCTAATCAGCAAACTTTCATAAAAATGTCCGTAAGTATCGATACTGATACTAGGGTATTGATATTTTCTTTATGTGGTATCGATACCACTTGGAAAAATGATACTAAACTTGAATTCTATTTCTCGACTAAATCCCAAAGTCTCAAAAATTATTGATACCTATCATGAAATATCGATACTTTATCCCCGAGTATCGATACTCGAGTAAAGGTATCGGTACCAAATCCCTATTCTGACTTTTTGCACATTTCCAAACATAGAGGTATCAATTTTAAACCCCAAATATTGATACCTCTACCCCTGGGCATAAAAATACAACTTACATAGATAATTAACTCATTCCAAAATGGTTCTTATACGTCATGCAACAAATACTTTGATTAATACTCATTTGATAACTGAGTTTAACAGTTCAAATCATCAAAACATGGCCAAGTAAGAAACATAGTGCCAATATCTATGTTTATAATCCAAAGAAAATATACATATACTTATAAAACTAAGAATAATAGCAAAACTAGTAAATAGTCTAAGTACATCATGGCAATAACAACCATAAATCTACCACATTGTCTTATTCTTTAAAACATAAATAAATAAACAAATAAACACCTACGAAAATAAACAAGACTCCTTTGGATCACTCCCTTGGACAACTACACTGCCCACACCGAACCATTACTAATCTGCAATTATTGAAAAGAGCTGGTAAGCTTAAACAAGTTCAGTGAATGAATAGAATATCCACAACGCAAACATACCATCATGCATTCACAATTAACCATTTACTCACAAGTACGATACTCTTAGGTTTGATAACATACAGTACAATAACATGCATTGTCTATGATCCATTCGTATAACAAATACATACTCATTCAAACATACATCACATAACACATAGATACATATTTTCACAGTTATAAAAGATAAGATAGATTGGAACTTGAGTTATGAAACATATAGTGAGCTCTATCATCACTTATCGGATACACAGATCTCTAACATACCAAACATAGACTCATAGAGTTAAGCATGTCCTCGAAGTGAAGCATGTAGCTAACACTCTCCTTATTCCCCCTCTCATTCCCGCTGAATGGAGCTTACCTCACATTCATTTATCCCTCCAACATGTCCCAGGGCCTCAACACCCAAAGACGCTATACATATAGGTGAGTACTCACAATCCTATGGCATGCCAGCTATATCCAATGGTTCCAAGATCACAAGGCAAAAATATTGGAAGAGCAACATATATTACTTATCGATTATTCGTGCACTAACATTGCATATTAGCATCTTTTGGAAAACACTAGCATAGTCATATAAAATATATATTACACATTTATTTCATGTATATAATGGCAGTTTACACAATAATTACCATATCCACATATCACATGTAACAGCCCATTTTCAGTGAAATGAAAAAAGTGGTTTTGGGACCACAAATTTGACATTAATATATTTATTTTATTATTATTTTATTTTTTATAGCCTATAGTAGTATTGTATAAAAATTTCGTTAAGAAATTTTACTGTTTACATGCTAAATTGAATAAAAGGACTAAATCGCGTAAAGTGCAAAAGTTGAGTTCTAATAGCTAAAAGTAGTAAATAGCTAGAGAATTTGAAAGTATGAATCCTAATGTGGTAATTAGACCATAAATGTTTATAGTGGAATATGACGGCTTGGTATAAGTGAAATTTGTGATGTTTTAAAAGGTTAATTTTGTAATTAAGTAAAATAACTTAATTTAATAAAAGAAAAGATGTAACCAAACACCATCTTCTTCAAATTTTACCCTAAAGAACTAGCCACCATAGATAAACTAAGGAGAAAGTTTCAGCTAAGCAAATTACCTTGCATTGTAAGTGATTTTTGTCCCGTTTTTAATGATTTCTATGTTTTCGGGATCATTGTAGCTTAATCTAGCTAGCCCGAGGACTAATTTGTGAAACTGTTAAACTATTAGAGTTTCTCAATGAATGAATGTGTATGTGTTTTGATGTTTTATGGATGAAAATGGTTAGTTGTTGATAGATAAACAACTTTAGTTAAGTGATTTTTTATGAAATTGTTAAATAGGTATTAAATTGAAAATAGCAAAATATACATGGTGAAATTGTGAAATAAATGAAATAAATGAAATATAGGGCTTACTAGGGACCTATTTGGCTATGATGGATTGAGGATAAATTGAATGAATTTCCATTTTATGAGCTAGGGACTAAATTGAAAATAAATCAAAAGTATAGGGGCAAATTATAATTTTGCTAAAATGTAAATTTGGGTTAAATTGAATAAAATACATATTGAATTGAGCTAAATTTACTCATTTCGATCAAGAAAAACCTCGTACGGGTTTAGATCGGGGCAAAGACAGTTTCGGATTAGTCGCCTCCGTATCTACGTTTACTCGTCGAGGTAAGTTTGTGTAATTATATTGTACTTATATGCTTGTAGTTGAAATATATATGTGTTGTGAATTGCCATATATATATCGATCATATATCCAACGACATACGATGATTACCGAGCATGTTCGAACCTTAGAAATTCGTAGGATACAAATGACATGTCATTAGGGTTTACATGATTCAGGTGTTGGTCTTGAACGTCCTGACCGATGGCTGAGGTCCAGAATGTGTTGTGGATACTCCAAAGCTCATCTGAGCATACATGTACAAGATTTGATGGATTACAGTTATATGAGTTAGCACACTATGTGTGAGCTATCCCGTGTGTCCCTACTTTGAATACCCACACGGCCTGAGACACGGGCGTTTCTCTTAGCCATGTGAGTCACACTGCCTGGCCACACTGACACAGCCTAGCCACACTGCCATGTGACCCCTTTAGTTTTGAAAATTTTCATTATTTTCTGAAAAATTCTAAAAGTTTTCGATTTAGTCTCGACTTGTTTCTAAAGTGTTTTTAAGGCTCCGAGGGCTCACATAAGGGACTATATGTATGTTATTGATTGCTTTTGCTTTGATCAATGATATGAATTAAAATGTTTAAAATTTTTGTTACTTTGAATTGTAAACTCTGGTAATGCTCTGTAACCCTATTCTGATGATAGATACGGGTTAGGACTGTTAGATTTATTGGTATTAAAGCTATGATTTAGTCGATTCTCAGACTGAACATAGCGTATATGAGTCTAGCTATACATACCATTATATAACCTGTGATAGTGTGATATCTCCTGACCGTTTTAAAGCGTGTTTTCTTATAACAATGACATCTAATCGAGCTGACTCCGATCAAGTTGAGAGTAACACTCAAGCCTTAGTTCACGGAGTAGCGTCGAGCAGTACAAGGCCCATATCTAAGGGCTGGGGAGGAGAGTCTAAGGAAGCCTTCTTCCAGATGATGAATGAATGGTTTACCAAGTTTGAACGCAAGAACCCGGCTACTCAACAACCTCCACCCCTTCCTGTTCCCCAACCAGTCCCCCGTTATTCCTCAAGGTTTGGATCTTTTATGAGCTAATAAGTCAAATGTTGATAAGATTCGCAAATACGGGGCTGAAGAATTCAGAGCCATTGCTGAAGATGATCTTGGGAGGGCAAAATTCTTGTTAGACAACACAATCAGGGTTTTTGACGAACTATCTTGTTCACCGGCTGAATGTGTTAAGTGTGTGGTATCTTTGTTGAAAGACTCAACTTACCAGTGGTGGAACACATTGATTTCAGTCATGCTGAGAGAGTGTATAACCTAGGAATTCTTCCAAACCAAGTTTCAAAAGAAATATATTAGTCAGAGATTTCTAGATTAAAAACATAAAGAATTTCTTAAGCTCACATAAGTCTATATGTCTGTGTCAGAGTATGAATGAGAGTTTGTCAGACTGAGTAAATATGCCAGGGAATGCATTCCAACCGAGACTTCCATGTGTAAAAGATTCAGGGGGAAGGGTTAAATGAAGATATAAAGCTTTTAGTTAGAATTCTTAAGCTAAAATAATTTTTTTTTCTTAGTTGATCCGACACATAAAGTCGAGGAGCCTATTAAAGAAAAAAGACATGCTGATTTTGAAGCTAGAGACTCGAGAAAGAGATTGATTGGAAATTCATATTAGTCATCGTTGAAAAGACAAAAAGAACATCAAAACCATTCCATAACTTCAATGGGGTATTTTAGTAGAGACAGAGGTAATCGATGTTAAAGTCCAAAGTTTTAGGCTACATTTATAGCTAGTGTGGGTAGTGTCAGAGGTAATAGGCCTGAGTGCAAGCATTATAAAATACCATATTATGGTGAATGTAGATTGAAGAATAGAGTATGTTTCAGGTTTGGTTACTTAGAACACTATCTTAGTGATTGCCTAGAGAAGTCCGAGAAAAAAAAATTCAGACTTTGAGACTGATCGCTTGGTTCATAACAAGTAATAAATATTTATAATTAAGATCAAACCTAAACTAACTATTATCAAGATGAAAAGGCAAGTGCACCTATCGAACAATAGCATAGTAATGGCAAGACCGGGATATCGTACCCAAAGAAACCAAAAGTACTAGTAATAACTATCTTTTTATTATCTAGCCTAGGAATAAAAATGGTTTGTTTATTAAATTAATTATCTAAACTAATTAACTAATTTAATTAAAGCGAAGAGAAGATTTGGAAAAGACTTGAAGAAAAGCAATTGATAAAGATGACACCTAAGGAGGAATCCACCTAGATTTCACTTGTTATTTGACTCTAAACCAGGCGATTTATTCACTTGAATTGATCCGTGAGACTCCCTAGCTTACATTATTATCTCTTTCGAGACTAATAATGCCTAACCCTCAGTTGAATTAATTGAAATCTCTTTCTAATTAAAACTCCTAGGGAAGCAGTAAATCGATCTATGGACTCCCATATTAGGTTTCACCCTAATTCGACAAAATCTCGTAACCCTATCTTTAGGCATTCGATCAACTCTGCTTAATTATGCCAAATCTACTCTTAGGCAGGGTCTATTCCTTCTCTGCATAAGCACATTAAATCATAAGTCAATACCCAAAATATTAACTCAAGCATTAGAAACACATAATTAAGAACAAATCAAGTATTTATCATATATTTCAGATAATAATAACAAGATCCATCATAGGTTTCATCCCCCTTAGGTATCTAAGGGGTTTAGTTCATAATGAAATAAGAGTACATCTCAAAAGTATAAAAATAGCAAAACATAAAGAAAACTCTAAAACCCCTGAAGGAATTCTGAGAGAGATCTTCAGTCTTGGAGTAACTCCGGCTTTTTGGGGTGACTCGTCTGGCTTCCTTCAATTAATACCTGGCGTGTGGTTCTGTGTTCCAGAAAGGTTCTAGAAGTGTCGAAAAAGTCCCTTTAGTAGGTCATACTTAGGGTGTTTATATAGGCTTTGGATTGGCTTTCTTCTCCCCTAAGTATCCTTTTTCCGTGTAAAATACAACTCTTTGAAAAAGGGACACGCTCGTGTACCATGGCCGTGTGACGTGTTTGCCAGGCCGTGTTCGTTCTGTTAAATTTCACACGGCCGTGTGGGTAAATGGCTAGGCCGTGTGAATCGTGAAATCCTTGGATGGCACCCTCCACAAACACGGACGTGTGAGCAGCCCGCGTGCCAAGGCTTAGGCCGTGTGATCTTTTTGATTTGGTCTTTTTGTCTCTTTTATGCTCGTTTTTGGCTCCTTTTGACTCTTGGTGCTTTCCTGAGTACAAAACATGAAATAACCGGATTAAGAGTGCCAAAATCCACAAATCTAATAGTAAACATCCATAAATATGCTAAGTATTTGGGGTAACAATATGTATTATTTGGCGTTTATCAAATACCTCCACACTTAATCATTTGCTTGTCCTCAAGCAAAACTCTCATTTACTGCTAGAATTCATTCCTTTCAATCACATAATCATTACCGATAATGTTACAAATTATTCTATGGAGAATCATACAGTGAGGATTCAACCATAGGGACAATAAGAACTTCAAACAATCTAAATCAAATATTTTGATAATAAAATTATAGGTAATCTCCTTCCTCTAAGTAATTAACTTTAGTCCTAAATATACAAGAGATGACATCCTCACAAAGGATTCACTCAAAACACTCAAAGTGTTTAAGGTTCAAAATTAAGCACTCAATTGTCTAACATGAGATGTTATCACTATAGGCTTGCATGAAAATCAAATCTCCACCACTTGTAAATGATATGATACACAAATCAAAAGGTCTTTGCATGGTTGTAACGGGGTTTAGGTTATGGGTATGGATACAAGCTGAAGAAACAAAGGTTAGAATAGAGATAATTTCAATATATCACCCCACTATCAAAAACTTAATTACTGAGTGACAACAAATATATAGAACTATATTACATGAGCTCTCTTTTTCATGACAACTTTAGCTTGCTAAGAATTACAATAATAATACTGAGGTTAGTTTTTTTTAAGAACAAATCAAGTTAATACAATATATTAGTTATACTCCATGATTCAGTAACAAGAATTGGTGATCATAGTGAGGTAACAATATTAAATTCAATCTCGATAAAAAGGGTCAAATTAAGTAAGGGGATTTCAATAATAATAGGTTAATGGGTTAATGATGAGGGTTAATCAATAAAGAAAAAGGGTTAGTAGGCTCAAAAGGGGTTCACTAAGGGTTTAATTATGTGGGAAGGCTTTTTATAGAGTAAGTGGGTTAAATCCTAAGTGCCTTTATCATCTCAGTATATCCAATCATACGTGTGATCTCGACATGTATAATCGAAACAAGTTCTAAAATAACAGTTCAATGTTGACATACTCAAACCACAAAAGAAGTGAGCAAGAAAGAAAGCTACATGCTCAAAAAGGCTTAAAAAATCTCACCAAAAATTTGGGTTTTTGATGTCGTTCCTGTATACTTAAGATTTCAAGATAATACCTCAATTCAGGAAGATAATCTACAAATTTTAGTTCTTAAAATATCAACTTATCATGTTTTATTCTTTAAGGTCCTACAATCAAATAATCATGCATAATTCCCTTGGTCTAATTCATGACATATCAACAATAATTATAGATTAATCAGAATTCATTCTATGAATATTATGAGAAAATCACTTAAGCACAAGACTACATTCAGGGATTTGAGAATAATGCAAAAAGTTAGGTTTCATGTTTATGTTCACCCCCCACACTTAAGATGTATATTGCCCTCAATGTACAAAGATAGACTATTCAAAATAAAGAAAATCATAAGAGGGAAGGAGGCAAAACTCCCTGTTATATGGATGCGGAACTTGATTTTGAGGCTGTAGTGTTTGGGGAAAGTAGTAGCTACCATTGTTCTTAGCTAGATGAAGAAATTGGGTCGTTGAACATAGCATTCGTTTTGTATTATTTCCTGTTTGTTTCCTCATTCCGTAAAATATTCCTAACAACTTGCTTGGAAATCTGTAGAATCATGAAGAGCTTATTAAGAGTTGGTGTGGAAGAGAGTGTAGTGGGATTACTTGTTAGAAATACCAGAAAAAAAAAGATGAAGCAAGTAAAATTTACTAATATAGATATGTCTTTTATAAGAAAATAATAAAATTGACATGAAATTAAAAATTAAGAATAAAAATAAAAAGATAAGAGGATTCAATGATCCTCGTCAGTGGGGGCCTCAGGTGGTGGTGGTGGAGTGGCGATGTGAAAGTGCCGGCACAGCTGCTGTATCATGGCCTACATGTCGTCAATCTGTCTATCGTGTCACCGATCTCAACTGTGTAGTGCAATACTGCTCGAAGTGAGTGAGTTAGTCGGAAAGGTGTGCCAATGAAGCAGCCGCATGAACTGGTCATTCTCTAGGTGATGTGGTCGAAGGCTCCTCTTGTTGTGGGCAGACATCATCAGGATTGTCCTCAAAATCCTCCTCGTCAATGGCATGAGAAAGACGGTACTGAGGCAGATCGGTCCCACGTTGGCGCTCGATCATCCGCATGTGTAACATAGTCGTGATGCCTGCGTGGGGACATCGACCTATCGATTGTAAGCGCCAGATGACCCGAGCCATCTTGATCCGAGGAGGCCGAAGTGTGCGCGGCGTCATGTAGGGGCTAATGGAGTTCACTCCTTTCCTATGCCGCTCGATCTGATGGCGAATGGCGAAGGCGATGAAGTATGCCAAGTCAGTCACGTGTGCATTCGCCATGCACCATAAATAGTAGGCGTCGTGTGTATTGACCACACCAGTGCTCTCTCTCCTTCCGGTTAAGGTGTGTGCCAATATGGCATGGAGGTAGCATAGGGAAGGGGCAAGAGCTGAGGCCTTCGAGTGGCTGGGGTCGTATGTGGAAGAGAGTGGTGCCAAAGCCTTCCAGCATAAGGATGGAGAAATGTGGATATTGCGTGGTAGTGCATTTATGTCCTCCTCCTCCATAAATTCATCAGTGTAAAGTCCCAGAGTGACTCTAAATTCTGGGACACTCATCGCACGAACTAGACCACCTAATCGGAAGTGAATGGTGCCTGGGTCGTCATTGTTCGTCATCACCACCTGTAATTGAAAAGTAGAGCATAATTCTAAAGTTAGCTCTAAATAAGTAGGCTCGATATTATCAAAGAACCGTTCCCATGGGTCTGTGGATAGGAGGGCGCGGATGGCATCAGCTAGCTGGACTTGCTCTACGGTGGCCCAATCAATGCAGCGACCTGTAGTGAGAGGTCGCGCGCGTAGTATCTAAAATTGCTCCTCCTGCAAAGCTTGCGAAAACTCAAGGAATGGGTGCCGAACTTCGGTTGTAGCACGAACCGAAGAAGAACCCGGTCCCCTACGTCTCTTTAAGGGAGGGACTGTGGCCTTCTTGCCTTTCGATGATGACATAATGGTCCTGAAAATGTATAAACAGTGATATAGTAGGTCTAAGATATGTTAACATTAAACGATATCAAGCGAGAGGTGAAAAACATATATGGTTAGTCAGAAACATTTACTGAAATCAAAAATGCATCATTGGTTAAGCAAGAATCCTAAAACTAGTATATGCTATTTAGTAGTTTAAACAATTTAAATATAGAAGCAACTAGAGCAAATTGCTAACTTGAATTAGAACAAGTACTACTATAGCAACACAAATTGGAAAAATAAAGTTGAGAAAATGAACCGAAAGCTACTGTAGGGGGCACACGAGCATGTTGGTAGCAAGCACGAGCGTGTGGCACGGGAATACAGTCGTGTGGAGGAAAATTAGACGGGAAAGAGAGAAGAAAGTGGGGATAATGCAAGGGGAATAGATTTTTAGGGTGGTTTGAGGGTTGGGTAAGTAAGAATCTGGGGAAATGGTGGCCGGAATAGAGATTAGGGAGTAGGGGAGGGGAAATTTCGGCTAGGGATTTGAAAAGAGGAAAAAGATGAACAGTGGTTTGCTTATATAGGGGAGGGTCACACGGCCTAAGGACACGCCCGTGTACTCTGAGAGTGAGCCCGTGTTTTTTGAATTTTTCAATTTGGGTCGTGCCCGGCTACTATCCCACGCCCGTGTGTCTTGGGCGTGTGTGGTACGTATGTAACGCCCCCACACCCGAAACCGTCACCGGAGTCAAGCTTGAGGTGTTACTAAACTTATCTTACTTTCTAAACAACTCTAAACCACTGATTTTAATTTTTGGAATAAACTATTTTTCTGCATCATGGTTGCTTAAAAATTTATTTCTTGAGTTTCAAAACTTGAAATTAAGATCCGTAAACTTTTCCTGAAACTAGACTCATATATCTATCTACTAATTTTTTTCTATAATTTTTTACTTAGCCAATTAGTACAGTTTATTAGTTAAAGTTACCCCTGTTTCAGAATTCGACTGCACTGACCTCTACTTACTACGAACCACTTTTCTCCCTATAAAAAATTCATATGACTATACCGTTTATTTCTATTAAAACTAGATTTAATAAGAATTCTAACCATATAAATTAAACCACCTATTTATTTTAGTAAAATTTATGGTGAATTTATAAATTTGAAACAAGGGATCCAGAAATTGCTCTGGCCCTATTTCACTAAAACTCAGATATCTTATAAAATACAAAACCTTTACCTGTTTTGCTTATTCCAAATGAAAATAGACACAATGAGTTTTAATTTAATATATTATTCACCATCAAACCATGTCTCTACGATTTTTAGTGATTTTTCAAAATCACATTATTTCTGATACTTGAATCCGTTTTTAAGTTACTTTCACATTTTTCATAGTTTTTATCTGATAGTTACTACTTAATCATACATACTATTAAACATGTATATCATCAGCCATTCTATTAGCTAATCACTAGCAAGTATTTACACATCATTCATTGATCATATCATATCAAAAGAAACCAAGTTCCTATACATGCCATACACAAAACGAAACGTCTAACTATACCAATGTGATTCCTTCGATAGTGTGATCGGGTCTCCGACGTTTTCTTCGATCCCCGAGTGGCTTGATAAAAACTATAAGAAAAAGAAAATAAAAGAGTAAGCACTAGGCTTAGTAAGCTTACAAGCAAATAAATTACAACATTCAACATAATGAATAATTATACATAATGTCACCTAGCCTCATAAACTTTCTTTACTTCTCATTTTCTACCTTCTTCTTTACTCACATACCTTCTTTCTTACGACCTTTCACTATTCATAAATATAATCTACCTTCCCTTTTGCTGATAATTCATTTGTAATTTAACGTGTACAATGACCCGTTGGACCACTTGGAATACTAAGGATACTAGGGTCGTTCTCGCCTATCAATATCTCGCCAATGCCATGTCTTCGACATGGACTTACATGAATTTTCCTGTCTCCAATGCCATATATATATCTAATATGGGCTTACATGGCTCATTCCTGTCTCCAAAGCCATATATCGATATGGACTTACATGGCTCATTACATCTGTCGATCTGTCAACCCCAATATCCTAACATTCCTAAGGTTCAAACGGGGCTTCTTCGCCTTTAATTCGACTTCAAATATTCTCATAAAATAAGTATATAAATTCTGGAAATTTACAATAATAATGTAAAATAAGAGAATATTGCATTTATTTACTGTAAACTTACCTCGATAGAAAATGTGACTAAACTTTAAAATTTAGTCCTTTACTTTTTCTTTTCCCCGATCTACTCCCGAATTTCGCTCTTCTTGATCTATAATAGCAAATTTAATTTATTTAATATTCAAATTTATCAAAACAGTCCTTTACTCAAACTTTGGAAAAATTACATTTTTGCCCCTAAACTTTTGCATATTTACACTTTTGCCCCAAATCTCGTAAATTAAACTTCAGCCTATTTTGTTATGTTTTATGACATTCTGATCATTTTTCCCTTTTATAGCAAAATCAAATTCTCACTCTAACATATACTTATGACTATTAGGTGTTTTTACCGATTAAGCCCTTTTACTCGTTTTTACCTAAAACCGAGTAGCACAAGTTGTCTAACATAATCTAAGACCTCATATTATATCATAAAACATCAAAATAAACACTTTTCACCTATGGGTATTTTTCCAAATATGAACCCTAACTTAAATTATTGCTAGCATAAGCTTTATCGAGCTACCGAGACTCCGAAAACATAAAGAACATTAAATACGGGGCTTAGAATCACTTACTATGGAGCTTGGAAGCTTGAAACAAACCCTAGATATGGAGAACCATTGAAATTTCGTCCTAATGAAGAAGATGGACAAAAATTGGCTTTTAATTTTGTTTTTAATTCATTTTAATAACTAAATGACCAAAATGCCCTTACTACTAGACTTTCCAAAAATTCCTTCCATGTCCTAATTTTGTCCATGAACTTAAAATTGGTCAAATTGCTATTTAAGACCTCCTAATTAATATTTCAATTCAATTTCATACTAAAAACTTCTAGAATGCAAATTTTGCAACTTATTCGATTTAGTCCCTACTTTCAATTTAAACACTTTAGGCATAGAATTTCATCACGAAATTTTCACACAATCATGCAATCATATCATAATCATCAAAATAATTATAAAATAATTATTTCTATCTCGAATTTATGGTCACGAAACCACTATTCCGATTAAGCCCTAATTCAAGATATTACAACTCTCCCCCCCTTTTAAGGATTTTCGTCCTCGAAAATCTTACCGGCAAATAGATATGGGTATTGGTTTCTCATAGTTTCTTCAGGTTCCCATGTAGTTTCTTCTACCCTATGCTTTTGCCACAATACTTTCACGAGAGCGACACTTTTATTTCTTAGTTTTTTGACCTCTCGAGTTAAGATCTTAATCGGTTCTTCTTCGTAAGTCATATCTGGTCGTAGTTCAATTTCTGTCGGTGAAATTATATGTGAAGCATCCGAACGATATCGATGTAGCATAGATACGTGGAACACATCATGAATCCTCTCTAATTCAGGTGGTAATGCTAGCCGATATGCTACCGGTCCAACTTTTTCAATTATTTCATATGGCCCAATAAAACGCGGACTTAACTTGCTCTTCCGTCCAAATCTAATGACTTTCTTCCATGGAGAAACTTTCAAAAATACCTTATCACTAACTTGAAACTCGATTTCTTTTCGTTTCAAATCCGCATAAGATTTTCGTCTATCCAAGCAAGCGACTTTCAAACAATCTCGAATCACTTTCACCTTTTCTTTGGTTTCTTTTATTAGATCAACTCCATAAATCTGATTTTTCTTGAGTTCAGTCTAATACAAAGGTGTTTGACACTTACGACCATATAATGCTTCATAAGGTGCCATTTTCAAACTCGTCTGATAACTATTATTATAAGCAAATTCTACCAACGGTAAGTACCTTTCCCAACTACCTTAAAATTCCAATACGCAACATCTGAGCATATCTTCAAGAATCTGAATTACTCTCTCTGATTGCCCATCAGTTTGTGGATGAAAGGCAGTGCTAAAATTTAACTTTGTACCTAATGCCCCTTGCAACTTTTGCCAAAACCGTAAAGTAAATCTCGGATCTCTATCTGAAATGATTGACAAAGGTATTCCATGAAGTCTAACAATATCACGGATATACAATTCATCCAACTTATTAAGAGAATAATCCGTACGTACCGGAATAAAATGAGCCAATTTAGTCAGTCTGTCAACTATTACCCCGATGGCATCTTTCTTTCCTGGAGTCAATGGCAACCCTAAAACAAAATCCATAGTAATCCGATCCCATTTCCATTCAGGAACCATAATAGGCTGAAGTAATCCTGAAGGTACTTGGTGTTCAGCTTTCATCTGTTGACAAATTAAGCACTTTGATGCAAACTCGGAAATATCTCTTTTCATTCCACTCCACTAATACATTTTCTTCAAGTCATTATACATCTTTCTACTACCTAGATGAATAGACAAAAAACTACTATGTGCTTCCTGTAAGATCTTTCGAATAAGCTCATCATTCTTTGGTACACATACCCTGTCTCAGAACATCAAACAACCCTCAGAATTGATCTGAAAATCTGACTCTATATCTGACTCACACTGATCTCTTTTGGCTAACAACTCACTGTCATTTTTTTGAGCTTCAAAAATTTCTTCAAGAAACATTGGTTTAGCTCTCAACTCAGCTAAGATAAAACCATCATCTTATAAGGCTAGACTAGTGTTCAAAGCTCTTAATGCAAATAAAGATTTCCTACTCAAAGCATCAGCAACAATGTTTGCCTTACCTGGGTGATAATCGATCACTAGCTCGTAATCTTTAATCAACTCTAACCATCTTCTTTGCCTCAAATTCAAATCTTTTTGAGTCATCAAATATTTCAAACTTTTGTGATCAGTGAATATATGACACTTCTCACCGTACAAATGATGTCTCCGAATCTTCAATGCAAAAATAATGGCAGCTAGCTCTAAATCATGTGTCGGATAGTTCTTCTCATGTGGCTTTAGCTGTCTAAAGGCATAAGCAATTACCTTCCCTTCCTGTATAAGTACACAACCAAGTCCATTCATGGACGCATCATTGTAAATCACAAACTCCTTACCTGGTTCTGGTTGTACTAAAACAGGAGCTTTAGTCAACAATGTTTTCAACTTGTCAAAACTCTGTTGACACTTCTCAGTCCATTCAAACTTGATATCCTTTCGCAGCAATCTTGTCGCGGGTAGCTATCATGGAAAATCCCTCTACAAATCGTCTATAATATCCGGCAAGACCAAGAAAACTTCTAACTTCTGATACATTTCTAGGAGGCTTCTAATCAACAATGGCTGAAATCTTGATCGAAGCAACCTTAATACCTTCACCTGAGACAATATGTCCAAGAAAACCAACTTCTCGTAACCAGAACTCACTTTTGCTGAACTTGGCATACAAGCTGATTATCTCTCGTAATCAGTAAAATCGTTCTCAAATGCTCTGCATGCTCGGTCTCATCATGAGAATAAATCAAGATATCATCAATAAACACAACTACAAACTTATCTAAGTACGGTCCCGAAAATTCGGTTCATTAAGTCCATGAAAATGGCGGGAGCATTAGTCAAGCCAAATGGCATCACAAGGAACTCATAATGACCATACCTAGTCCGGAAAAGCGATCTTCAAGACATCGACTCTTTAACTCGCAACCGATAGTATCCAGGATCTCAAATCTATCTTGGAGAACACACAGAGCTCCCTTCAATTGATCAAACAGATCATCAATTCTAGGCAATGGATACTTGTTCTTTACTGTTACCTTGTTAAGTTGCCGATAATCTATGCACAATCTCATCGATCCGTCTTTCTTTTTCACAAATAGCACTGGTGCACCCCATGGTGAACTACTGGGTCTTACAAAGCCTTTATCTGTTAATTCTCGCAATCGAGCTTTCAATTCTTTCAATTCCAACGAGCCATTCTATAAGGAGCAATAGAAATGGGCGTGGTACCTGGAATCAACTCAATACCAAACTCAACTTTTCTAACAGAAGGTAAACCTGGTAGTTCTTTCGGAAACACATCGGGAAACTCACATACCACAGGCACTGATTCAATTTTCAATTCTAGATCTTTAATGTTCAACATAAAAGCAAGATAAGCTTCATACCCTTTTCTCAAACATTTCTGAGAAAACATAACAGAAATTATGGGAAATGAACTATCTGACTCTTCTGAATTAACCCGAAGAATTTCACCATTTTCACACTTCAACTCAATGAATTTCTTTCCACAATTCACTATCACATCATGTGTAGTCAACCAATCCATACCAAGAATCACATCAAACTCATCAAATGGCAATAGCATGAGATCGGCCGAAAAACAGTAGCCTCTAATCATCAAAGGACAATTTCTACATACCTTATCTACTAATACATGCTTGCCTAATGGATTCGATACTTTAATCACAAATTCTATAGATTCTATAGGCATACTTATACTAGGCATTAATTTCTTGCAAACATATGAATGAGTTGAACCCGGACCAATCAAAGAAATGACATTAATATTATGTAGAGAAAATGTACCCATAATCACATCGGGGAAGGATGCCTCTTTACGAGCACGGATAGCATAAGTCCTGGCAGGGGCTCTAACATCTGGTCTCACAGCCGAATCTCTTGAGGTACCTCTGTTACTTGCTCCTACTCCTGGTTGCCTCGGTGATCTGCCTCTAGTAGGAGCATTTCCGAATCTAGCACTCTGTGTTACTTCTCGGTTAGCCACCTCTGGACATTCTCGTACAAAATGATCTGGAGCACCACATTTATAACAAACATTTTCACCTGCCCGACAAGGACCATAATGAAGTCTACCACACCGTGGACACCCTGATCTACCTTGTCCAACATTACCTACACTCGCAGTTGAGGTGGTCTGAGCCTTCAGTTCCTTAAATCTGCTGCCTCTATTCTGACTAGAATACCCGGCTGAGAAACTAGATCTGGTAGAAAACTCCTTTGGCCTTTTGGATGTGGCCTGGAATGACCTGCTCATCTGTCTCTTCTTTGTATTTTGTGTCTTTGTCTCAACTTTGCCTTTTCTTTTTAACAGCTCCTCTGCCTTACAGGCTCTCTCAACTAAAATAACAAACTCTTTTATTTCTAGGACACCCACTGACAGTCGAATATTATCATTTAACCCATCCTTAAACCTTTTACACACGATAGCCTCTGTGGACATACATTCTCGAGCATATTTACTAAGCCTAACAAATTCGCGCTCATAATCAGTCACCGTCATATTACCTTGTTTCAATTCCAGGAATTCCTTTCTCTTCTGGTCAATAAACCTCTGACTAATGTACTTTTTACGAAATTCCTCCTGAAAGAAATCCCAAGTGACCCTCTCCTTTGGTACAATTGATACAAGTGTCTTCCACCAATGGTAGGCTGAGTCTCTAAGAAGTGATACTACACATTTCATACATTCCTCGGGTGTACAAGATAATTCGTCAAAGACTCTGATAGTATTTTCTAACCAAAATTTCGCTCTTTTCTGCATCATCATCTTTTGTTGCTCGGAACTCTTACGCCTCTTGTTTCTGATTCTATCAATGGTGGCTTTTCTCTTATCACTGCACTGTGTCTGGGGGAGCTTGAGCTACATGGGTAGCCTGAGAATCATGAGGGGGTGGAGGTCTAACTGCCGGATTCGTATGAACGAACTCGGCAAACCAATCATTCAAAGCTTGGAAGAGAGCTTCTCGAGTCACTCCTCCCTGATCAACTGTTACTGGCCTATTCTCAGATGGCGCTGCCCCTTCCGCGGGAGCAGGCGCATTACTTTCTACATCATCATCACCAGCTCGCTCGGGATCTATTACTATAAAACAAAATATTTAAAAATCGTCAGGAGTCGTCACATTATCAAAATACAGGTATGGCATGTATAGCTAGACTTTTACTCACACTAACTGTTCCGAGAACCGACTAAACCTGCTCTGATACTAATAAATGTAATGTCCCCACGCCCGAAACCGTCACCGGATTCAAGCTTGAGGTGTTACCAAACTTATCTTACTTTTTAAACAACTCTAAACCACTGATTTTAATTTTCGGAATAAACTATTTTTCTGCATCATGGTTGCTTAAAAATTCATTTCTTGAGTCTCAAAACTTGAAATTAAGATCCGTAAATTTTTCCTGAAACTAGACTCATATATCTATCTACTAATTTTTTTCTAGAATTTTGACTTAGCCAATTAGTACAGTTTATTAGTTAAAGTTACCCTTTTGAGTCATCTGATGTGACCTCTACTCTACTTACTACGAACCACTTTTCTCCATATACAAAATTCATATTACTATACCGTTTATTTATATTAAAAATAGATTCAATAAGGATTATAACCATATAAATTACACCACCTAATTATTTTTTTAAAATTTATGGTGAATTTCTAAAGTTGAAATAGGGGATCCAGAAATTGCTCTGGCCCAATTTCACTAAAACTCAAATATATTATAAAATACAAAACCTTTACCTGTTTTGCTTATTCCATATGAAAATACACATAATGAGTTTTAATTTCATATATTATTCACCATAAAACTATGTCTCTACGATTTTTAGTGATTTTTCAAAGTCACATTATTTCTGATACTTGAATCCGTTTTTAAGTTACTTTCACATTTTTCTTAGTTTTTATGTGAGATTTACTACTTAATCATACATACTATTAAACATGTATATCATCAGCCATTCTATTAGCTAATCACTAGCAAGTATTTACACATCATTCATTGATCATATCATATCAAAAGAAACCAAGTTCCTATACATGCCATACACAAAACGAAACGTCTAACTATACCAATGTGATTCCTTCGATAGTGTGATCGGGTCTCTGACGTTTCCTTCGATCCCCGAGTGGCTTGATAAAAACTATAAGAAAAATAAAATAAAAAGATTAAGCACTAGGCTTAGTAAGCTTACAAGCAAATAAATTACAACATTCAACATAATGAATAATTATACATAATGTCACCTAGCCTCATAAACTTTCTTTACTTCTCATTTTCTACCTTCTTCTTTACTCAAATACCTTCTTTCTTACCTGACCTTTCACTATTCATAAATATAATCTACCTTCGCTTTTGCTGATAATTCATTGTAATTTAACGTGTACAATGACCCGTTGAACCACTCGGAATACTAAGGATACTAGGGTCGTTCTCGCTATCAATATCTCGCCAATGCCATGTCTTCGACATGGATTTACATGAATTTTTTCTGTCTCCAATGCCATATATATATCTAATATGGGCTTACATGGCTCATTCCAGTCTCCAAAGCCATATATCCGATATGGACTTACATGGCTCATTTGTCATGTCTTGTCTGTCAACCCCAATATCCTAACATTCCTAAGGTTCAAGCGGGGCTTCTTCGCGCTTTAATTCGACTTCAAATATTCTCATAAAATAAGTATATAAATTCTGAAATTTACAATAATAATGTAAAATAAAAGAATATTGCATTTATTTCATCAGTAAACTTAACTTTCGATAAAATGTGACTAAACTTTACAATTTAGTCCTTTACTTTTTCTTTTCCCGATCTACTCCCGAATTTCGCTCTTCTTGATCTATAATAGCAAATTTAATTTATTTAATATTCACATTTATCAAAACAGTCCTTTACTCAAACTTTGGAAAAATTACATTTTTGCCCCTAAACTTTTGCATATTTACACTTTTGCCCCAAATCTCGTAAATTAAACTTCAGCCTATTTTATTATGTTTTATGACATGCTGATCGTTTTTCCCTTCTATAGCAAAATCAAATTCTCACTCTAACATATACTTATGACTATTAGGTATTTTTACCGATTAAGCCCTTTTACTCGTTTTTACCTAAAACCGAGTAGCACAAGTTGTCTAACATAATCTAAGACCTCATATTATATCATAAAACATCAAAATAAACACTTTTCACCTATGGGTATTTTTCCAAATATGAACCCTAACTTAAATTATTGCTAGCATAAGCTTTATCGAGCTACCGAGACTCCGAAAACGTAAAGAACATTAAAAACGGGGCTTAGAATCACTTACTATGGAGCTTGGAAGCTTGAAACAAACCCTAGCTATGGAGAACCCTTAAAATTTCGTCCTAATGAAGAAGATGGACAAAAATTGGCTTTAATTTTGTTTTTAATTCATTTTAATAACTAAATGACCAAAATGCCCTTACTACTAAACTTTCCAAAAATTCCATCCATGTCCTAATTTTGTCGATGAACTTAAAATTGGTCAAATTGCTATTTAAGACCTCCTAATTAATATTTCAATTCAATTTCATACTAAAAACTTCTAGAATCCAAATTTTGCAACTTATTTGATTTAGTCCCTACTTTCAATTTAAACACTTTAGGCATAGAATTTCATCACGAAATTTTCACACAATCATGCAATCATATCATAATCATCAAAATAATTATAAAATAATTATTTCTATCTCAGATTTGTGGTCACAAAACCACTATTCTGATTAAGCCCTAATTCAGGATATTACAACGTAGCCATATCGCACGGCCGTGCT
This sequence comes from Gossypium anomalum, assembly GCA_025698475.1. Lineage (NCBI taxonomy): Eukaryota > Viridiplantae > Streptophyta > Magnoliopsida > Malvales > Malvaceae > Gossypium > Gossypium anomalum. The sequence goes on from CM046963.1 coordinate 53,524,132, forward strand.
TAGCTTCGTTCGCTTTTCCCATGCCCATGTATATAGTACCATGCCTATGTATTGTTGTCCATGGTTTAATGGCACGGGCATGTCGCACGCTCGTGTTAGAGAAACAGAATCGAGCCTTGCCCCTGGCACGTCCGTGTTTTTCCATTCCCACACCCATGTTCATCTATTAACCTCACCCACGGCAGTGGGGATTTATCGCATCTCGTGTTTTGGGGAAATGTTTGCCCTATTTCCACACGACCGTATCGCACGATTGTGTCGCTTCTGCTGTTTTGCTACTACTTTAGGCACGCCCGTGTGGGTGGCCGTGTGTTCTGAAAGATTGTTCAATTCTAAAAATTTAATTATTTAAAGTGTTAGAAGTAAGAAATCAAAATATGTTAGTGCTCGGGTTACCTCCCGAGAAGTGCTTGTTTATAGTCTAAGCTCGACTTTCCACTCTGTTGATTTATCATGGTGGTTTGAGGAGTTCATACTCCTCGTTCCTACTATTAATCTTAAAATAAGGTTTTAATCGGGTGCTGTTTACCTTAAAAGTGCCAAACTTGGGATGACTCACCTCAACCGTACCAAATGGAAAAATACTGACTACCGTAAGAGGGATCTCCTCATTTGGTGTGGTAGTGACAATGTAGGGATCTGTGGCATCTAGTAAGACTTTATCGCCTACCTTAAGTTGATTAGGAGAGGTATCGGGCTTGTTTTGGCGAAGTTTTGTTTTATCATGCGTTCTCGATTTGTGTTCTCGCTATTCGTCTAGCTCCTCTATCCGTAGCCTTCGTTCTTCATGGACGTCTTTGTTCTCTTCATGGTAGTAGCGCACTGTCTCCGTTGTCTTGGTTCGAGGAGGTTCCTGCAAGAACAATTGAATATTAGTTTTATAATCGATAGGTTTTATAGCATTATCCTGAGTCTTAGAGGTTTTGACTGAGTCGCGTGCTTGAAGTGTTACTGCGTCGTCACCTACATGAAGTGTTAGCTCTCCTGTGCCGACATTAATAATTGTTCTGGCAGTTGCTAAAAAGGGTCATCCTAAAATTAAAGGTACCTCGTTATCCTCATCCATATCTAGGACGACAAAGTCTACTGGGTAAATAAACTTATCAATTTTAATGAGAACATCTTCAATAATACCCTTAGGAAATCTAACTATTTTGTCAGCCAATTGTATGCTCATCCTAGTCTGTTTGGGTTTACCGAGACCTAGTCATTTAAACATTTTGTACGGCATAACATTTATACTTGCCCCTAGATCAGCTAAAGCATTATTCACAGATAAACTACCAATTAAGCAAGGAATTGTAAAACTCCCTGGATTTTTCAATATGTTAGGTAGCTTATTCTTTAGAACAGCTGAGCAGACTGCATTGAGTTCCACGTGCGATGTAGTGTCTAATTTTCTTTTATTGGTCATAAGTTCCTTTAAGAATTTTGCTGAGTTGGGCATCTGTGAAAGAACTTCAATAAAAGGTAAGTTAATATGTAATTTCTTTAAGAGTTTGACGAACTTACTGAATTGTTCTTCTGTTCTATCTTTCGTCATCGCTTTAGGATATGGCACACGAGATTTATAATTTGTACTTACCGTTTTATTATGACTTATCTCACCATCACCTTTGCTTTCCACATTTTCTTGCCTTGGCTCTGGCTCAGTCTCATTGCATCCTTCTTAAATATCAATTGCATTGAGCTGTTCCCTTGGGTTTGGTTCAGTATTACTTGGTAGGCTACCTTGTGGTCGTTCGGAGATTAGTTTGGATAGCTGGCCTATCTGAGTTTCGAGTCCTTGAATTGATGCTTGTTGATTTTTTAGTGCTGTCACGGTATTCTGGAAACGAGTTTCTGACACCGAGATGAATTTGGATAACATCTCCTCAAGGTTCCGCTCTTTTCCTGTTGATACAGTGGCTGTTGAAAATTCTGAGGATTTTGTGGCCTTTGATTTTGTTGACCACCCCAAGAGAAATTTGGGTGGTTCTTCCAACCTGCATTATAAGTATTAATATATGGGTTATTTGGAGATTTAAAATTATTGTTACCCATATAGTTCATTTGTTCCTCTTCGGTTGTAGGATTGAATGGTGGGTATTCTGTAGGCACACCACCTCCTCCACTTGAATCGCACCTTATCGCTGGATGTATCTGCGTAGAACCAAGTAAACCATCAATTTTCTTATTTAGAAGTTCTACCTGATTAGAGAGCATGGTGACCGAATCGATGTTATAAACGTCGACTGTTTTTGTTGGCTTTGTCCTCGTAACTTGCCACTGATAGTTATTTAGTGACATCTCCTCTATAAATTCATAGGCATCTTTCGATGTTTTGTTGTTGATGGTTCCGCCAGCAGCTGCGTCAATCATTTGTTTTGTCGAGGGATTCACACCATTGTAGAATGTTTGAACTTGCAGCCATAGAGGTAATCCATGATGTGGGCACCTTCGTAAAAGGTCCTTGAATATCTCCCATGCATCGTAAAGTGTCTCTAAATCCATCTGCACAAAAGAAGAAATATCATTACGTAACTTAGCTATTTTTGCCAGTGGAAAATATTTTAATAGAAATTTTTCAGTCATTTACTCCCAAGTGGTAATGGATCCTCGTGGTAGTGAGTCCAACCACTGTTTAGCTTTATTCCTCAGTGAAAAAGGGAATAACCGAAGGCGAATGGCATCATCAGAAATGCCATTGATTTTGAAAGTGTCGCACAGTTCGAAGAAATTTGCCAGGTGCGTGTTGGGGTTCTTATCTTGCAAACCATCAAACTGAACAAATTGTTTGTATCATCCGAATCATGTTAGGTTTCATTCAAAATTGTTAGCAAAACAACAATGAGTCTAACTATGCTTGACTCAGTTCCTGTAAAATTAGGTTTAGCATAATCATACATAGTACGAGGAACAGGATTCTGATTTGCTAATTCAGCAGGTATGGCTGGCGATAGCGGATTGTCTTGATTTTCAGCCATCTCTTCAGTAGTAGTTGAGATATCCTCCTCTTGCTCTTCCTTTGTATATCTTAAGCTGTGCCTAATTTCTCGTCGGTTTTTACAAGTTGTACGATCAATTTCCTCGTAAAACGCAACGGTCCTGATGGGTTTCTTCTAGTCATACACTACAAGAACCTGCCAGGAGAAAGAAGAAGAAAGTTAGTAAAATAAAAATAGAAATAATGTTAAATTGCAAGAAAAATCAATGGCTAAAGTAATAAAAATTAAATGTTCCTAATATTTCAGTTCCCCGGCAATGGCGCCAAAAAATTGATCGCGTGATTTGTAACAAGTAATAAATATTTATAATGAAGATCAAACCTAGACTAACTATTATCACGACGAAAAGGCAAGCACGCCTATCAAAAATAGTATAGTAATGGCAAGACCGAGATATCGTACCCAAGGGAACCAAAAGTACTAGTAATAACTATCTTTTTATTATCTAGCCTAGGAATAAAAAGGGTTTGTTTATTAAACTAATTATCTAAACTAATTAACTAATTTAATTAAAGTAAAGAGAAGATTTGGAAAAGACTTGAAGAAAAGCAATTGATAAAGACGACACCCAAGGAGGAATCCACCTAGATTTCACATGTTATCTGACTCTGAACCAGACGATTTATTTACTTGATTTGATCCGTAAGACTCCCTAACTTACATTATTATCTCTTTCAAGACTAATAACGCCTAACCCTCAGTTGAATTAATTGAAACCTCTTTCTAATTAAAACCCCTAGGGAAGCAGTAAATTGATCTATGAACTCCCATATTAGGTTTCACCTTAATCTGGCAAAATCTCGTAACCCTATCTCTAGGCATTCGATCAACTCCGCTTAATTATGCCAAATCTACTCTTAGGCAGGGTCTATTCCTCCTCTGCATAAGCACATTAAATCATGAGTCAATACCCAAAATATTAACTCAAGCATTAGAAACACATAATTAAGAACAAATCAAGTATTTATCATATAGTTCAGATAATAATAACAAGATCCATCATAGGTTTCATCCCCCTTAGGCATCTAAGGGGTTTAGTTCATAATGATATAAGAGTACATCTCAAAAGTATAAAAAACTATTTATATAGATTCTTTGTGGTTTTCATTGACGACATCTTGATATATTTACGAGATGAGTCTGAGCATCCGCAGTGTTTGAAAATTGTGTGTGTGATAAACAACTATTTTCCAAATTTAGCAAATGTGAATTTTGGCTCCGAGAAGTCAGCTTTCTGGGTCATATTGTATTAGGTGATAGCATTAGAGTTGATCCAAGCAAAATTTCAGTAGTTATTTACTGGAAACCTCCGAGAAACATATTTGAAGTTAGAAGTTTTTTGGGATGAGCCAGTTATTATAGAAGGTTCGTCAAGTGATTCCTCAATGATTATCACACCGATGTCGCGACTACTACAGAAAGATATGAAATTTGAATAGTCCGAGATATGTTAGCAAAGTTTCAATCAATTAAAAGCACTGCTGATTGATGCACCAGTTCTAGTCTAACCTGAATCGAGTAAAGAATTTATGATTTTCAGTGATGCATTTTTGCATGGTATAGGCTGTGTTTTGATGCAAGAAGGGAAAGTAGTAGCTTATGCTTCCAAATAGTTAAAGCCACACGAAAAGAATTATCCGACACATGACTTAGAGTCGGCAGCTATTGTGTTTGCATTGAAAATTGGGTGACACCAGTTGTACGGCGAAAATTTTCATATCTTTACTGATATTAAATTTTGAAATATATAATGTTGTAGAAATATTTGAATATGAGACAACGTAGGTGGCTCAAACTATTGAAAGAATATGACTTGATCATTGATTATCATCCAGGTACAGCAAATATAGTTGTTGATGCTCTGAGTAGAGAGTCTTTATTTGCTTTGTGAGTGATGAATACGTGACTGACATTACCTGATGATGGTTCAATCTTAGTTGAGTTGAAAGCTAGACCGGTATTCTTGCTCAGATCTGTGAAGCTCAGAAGTGTGATGACGTGTTGCTAGCTAAATGAACACAGAGCGAGTCAACTTCTGATTCAGAATTTTAGGTTGGACTCGATGATTGTTTATTATTCAGAGGTAGAAATTGTGTACCGAAGAATCCAAAGCTCATCCAGAAAATCTTACATGAAGCTCATAGTGGTAGCTTGTCTGTTCATCCAGGAAGTAATAAGATGTACAATGATTTGAAACAGATGTACTGGTGGTTGAAAATGAAACGTGAGATACCTGACTTCGTATCAAGATGTTTAGTTTGTTAACAAGTTAAAGTTGAACATCAGGTATCTTCTGGTTTATTGCAGCCAGTGATGATACCGGAATGAAAATGGGTTCGAGTTACAATGGACTTCATATCGGGTCTACCCCTATCTCCAAGAAAGAAAGATGCAACTTGGGTTGTCGTTGATCGTCTAACGAAGCCTACACATTTTATTCTTGTATGTACAGATTACTCCCTTGATAGATTAGCTGAGTTATACATTTCTGAGATCGTCAAATTGCACGGGGTGCCAGTTTCTATTATTTTGGATAGAGGTTCGCAGTTTACATCACGATTTTGGAAAACAATTACAGGAAGCTCTAGGTACTCGATTACATTTTAGCATTGCATTCCAGCCTCAGGCTGATAATTAGTTTGAGTGAGTAATTCAGATACTCGAAGATATGCTTCGTTGTTGTGTATTAGAGTTTAAAGGCAATTGGGAGAAATATTAACCGTTGGTTGAATTCATGTATAATAATAATTTTTAGTCAAGCATAAAGATGGCACCGTATGAAGCTTTTTATGGTTGTAAATGCCAAACTTCATTATATTGGACTGACCTCAGTGAGAAAAAGATTCATGGGGTTGATTTAATTCGTAAGACTAAAGAAAAAGTAAAAGTGATTCGGGATAGTTTAAAAGCAACTTTGGATTGACAAAAATCATATGTCGATCTTAAACATGAAGACATTGAAGTTCAAGTCGGTGATAGAGTGTTTCTGAAAGTATCACCTTGGAAGAAAGTTCTTTGGTTTGGTTGCAAAGGGAAATTAAGTCCGCAATTTATCGGGACATATGAGATTATTGAAAGAATCTGACTAATAGCGTATCGATTAGCCTTATCGTCAGAGCTAGAAAAGATTCATAATGTGTTTCATGTATCTATGTTATGAAGGTACCGATCTAAACCTTCACATAATATCTCACCTGCGGATGTTGAGATTCAGTCTGATATGTCGTATAATGAGGAACAGATCAGAATTCTGGCTCGAGAGGTTAAATAATTGAGAAATAAGAGCATAGCTTTAGTAAAGGTTCTTTGTCAATGACATGGGATGGAGGAAGCCACCTGGGAACCTGAGAAAGCTATGAGAAAGCAATATCTGAAACTCTTTTCTGGTAAGATTTTTGTGGACGAAAATTCCTTTAGGGGGAGAGTTGTAACAACCCATTTTCAGTGAAATCAGAATAGCGATTTCGGGACAACAAATTGGATGTTAAAATATTTATTTTAATATTATTTCATTTTCTACAGCATGATAATAGTACCGTATAAAAATATCATTAAGAACTTTTACCGTTTACATGTTTAATTGAATAAAAGGACTAAATCGCGTAACGTGCAAAAGTTGAGTTCTAATAGCTAAAAGTATTAAATAGCTATAGAATTTGAAAGTATGAGTCCTTATGTTGTAATTAGACCATAAATGTTGATAGTGGAATATGATGGCTTGTTATAAGTGAAATTTGTGATGTTTTAAAAGGTTAATTTTGTAATTAAGTAAAATAACTTAATTTAATAAAAGAAAAGATGTAATAAAACACCATCTGTAACAACCCATTTTTAGTCAAATCGAAACAGTGGTATCAGAACCACAAATTTGAGGTCAAAATAATTATTTTATTATTATTTTAATGTTTACAGCATGATTGAATGATTGTGTGAAAATTTCTTTAAGAAATTTTATCGTTTAAATGACCAACTTGATAAAAAGGACTAAATCGAATAAAGCGTAAAACTTGAGTTCTAATAGCTAAAGGTGTCTAATAGCTATAGAACCTTAAAGTTAATGTCCTTATGTTGTAATTAGACCATTTTAATTGTGATTGGACATACATGGACATATTAGTATGTGTTTTAAATGGTTTATTATTAAGGTTATAATTATAAACTAGTAATTAAACTTAACATAAATAAAACAAAACCAAATTAGCCTTATCATCATCCTCCATAACCGAATATTAGGGCTAGAGAATACCATTGATGTGCTCTTCATTCATTCAAGCTTGTGTGGCTAATTAAGGTACGATTTTTGTCCCGTTTTTAATGATTTCTATGTTTTTGAGATCGTTGCAGCTTATTCTAGCTAGCCCAGGGACTAATTTACAAAACTATTAAAGATTTTGAATGATCCCATTATTGAATACATGTGTATTTTAAAGTTTCTTGATAGATTATGAATGCTTGTTGATAGATATACAAGTTTTGTAAAGTGATTTTTAATGAAAATGCAAAGAAGGGATTAAATTGAGAAATGCGTAAAGTTAGTGGCTAAAATGTGAAATAAATGAAAATTATGGGCTGCTAGGGGCATTATGGTAAATCGGCTAGCATGGGTTTATTGTGAATTTCATTAATTTATGACTTTATGAAATAAGGACTAAATTGTGAAATATGTGAAATACGTAGGGCAAAAGTGTAATGTGATTTGAAATGTGTTTTGGACTAAATTGAATGAATAGATGATTAAATAAGTTAATTTTATACATATTTAGATCAATAAAGTAGAAATACAAATTTGGATCGGGGAAAAGATAAAGTTATCGACTAATCGACTCGATTCACCATTTTAACATCCGAGGTAAGTTCGTATGTATTAAGCATTGTAATAATTATGTTTTTAGTGCTTTGATATTGCATAAATTGTACATACAGGACTACAGTTGTGTCCGACGAAAAATCGGCTATTTATGGCACATAGTGTGTGATTCGACAGAGCTTCAGCTATATATGGTACTTAGTGTGTGCTTTGAGATAGCTTCAGCTATGTACAACACTTAGTGCGTGATATATCGAGTGTGGCACTTAGTGTGAGAGATATCGAGTATGGCACTTAGTCTACGGGATATTGAGTATTCAACAGCATTCCGTGTATGTATGAATGTGTTATAGATTGGTACAGGTATGTACATATATATTATGAGCTTAAAATCGAAGAATTTATAAAGTTTGTATATCAGCTTATGAATAAGCAAGTGAAAGGTTTGTTAGTAATCATAAAGTACATGATAATATGTTTAGATTGATGAATGTTGTATTTGTGATTAGTTGAGTTTATATCATATGAGCTTACTAAGCTTATTAGCTTACTTTGTGTATTTTCCCGTGTTTTATAGTGATATCGAAGCTAGCTCAGACCCAGGGATCGTCGGAGATTACGTCACACTATCCAACCATCACTTTGATACTTTTGAGCTCTTGGTTTGGTCATATGGCATGTATAGGATTATGGTCATTTTGCTTATGTTTTGGTAGTGAATTTTGCCATTTGAGAAGGCTTGTGAATGGTTATGTTTTGTTTGTATATATAGCCATGAGATTTGGCTTAACTTGGTTAGTTTGGTTATACATATAAGTGTGTTTATGGTTTATATTATGAGATTTGTGGAATTGGTGTTATGCTTATGGATTGGAACAATGATGTATTTGATATATGTTATTAGATATGTTAATGGTATTTTATAATGTGTTTAATGATTTTTGAAAATGGTAAGTTTTTACCTTGTTTGTGACTGAATTGAGTGGTATTTATGTTATGATTTGGAACCATTTGGGTTGTTTAGGTATAAGCATTTATGGGGTGGCAATTTGGCCTTGCAAATGGCCTATTTTTGTCCACACGAACAGAGACACAGGCGTGTGTTTTAGCCGTCTGTGACACACAGTCAGGTTACACGGCCGTGTGTCCCCTGGTGTTGAAATTTAATTGAACTCAGTATGATCTACACGGTCTCACACACGGGCGTGTGACTGGCCGTGTGGTACAAGTCATTATACCCTCCTAATTGGCACACGGCCTAGCACACGGGCGTGTCCTCAGTTGTGTGATACATGTTAGCCCTATTTCCACATGGCCTATTCACACGGGCGTGTGACCCCTGTATGGTTGAAATTTTCCAAGTTCGCGAAAGTTTCTTAAGTTATCAGTTTAGTCCCGAACCACACCCAAAATATTTTTGGGGCCTCATAGGCTAGTATTAGGGACACATTGATTGAGTTTGAATGAAGAATGTATGAAATGATATTATGTATGTGAAAAGTTCGTGTAATTGTGTTGTAAGGCCTGTACTGCTCTATAACTCTATTCCAGTGTTGAATATGGGTGAGGGGTGTTACATTTATTGGTATGAGAGCTACGGTTTAGTCGATTCTAGGACTAACGTAGCGTGTGCGAGAGTCTAGCTATACAAACCATATATAAACTACGATAGTGTGACGAATCCTGACATTTTCAAATGTGCTTTCATATAGTAAATGGATCCCAATCGAGCTATAGCTGATAAGGTTGAGAGTAATGCACCCACTCCCGCTCAAGGGATATTGCCGTCTGATTCCATGTCGGGTAGCTAGGGAGGAGAGGCTAGATAAGCCTTTTTTCAAATGATGGACGAGTGGTTCACTCAATATATTCGAACGAACCCGGCTACTTAACAACCTCCACCTCCTCCTGATCCCCAATCGATTCCTGTAGCTCCTCAAGAAGTTGAGCTTTTAAGATTAAACAAGCCTCCAGTTGATAAGATCCGTAAGCACGGGGCTGAAGAGTTCAGAGCTAATGTGTAACACCCCAAACCCGGCCTGGAATTTGGCTCGAATCTGGCGTGTCACATTGAAGTGTTTTTCAAAAACCATGTTTCCATTAAAAACCCTTCTTAATAATTAAAGACTTATACCATTTTTAAACATTGTTAGAAAACCTCAGCTGAATAACATTCTTAATAACTTTGTAAAATATCTTAGCAGTTGCGGAAGCTTAATTTAAAACAATTGCGGATACGTGATGTTTTGAAAACAGTAGTTGCTTTGGAAAATCGTGTTCTAATACTGGCAATTACAAATAAAATTCCAAATTAGAAATCCAAAATTACATTACAACGGCTTTACTACAACTCACATAAAAACATTTTTAAAGCAATAATCAAAACTGTAACTTAAACAGTGTGTGTAGCTCCCTCCGAGCCCCTCGCAGCTCCGATCCGTCTAAGGCTGGAAATTACTTGAAAGGTTGATAAACGGGGTGAGTTTACAAAAACTTAGTGTGAAATCCCCTACTATATAAAAGGAACAGTCAGTCATATAAAAGAATTAAAAGTTTGGCCCCAGCCCTACTTACAGTTTCAGTATCAATTGTGTCTTAGCCCATTATAACAGACAGTACCAAACGGGCCTTAGCCCATTACAGAATAAGAAACATTATCAGCACTAGAATCAAAATGAGAATTAGAATCGATTCGGTGTGATGAATCGAGAATCGATGTCGTGTAACAGAATCAGAATCAGAATGTGAATGCAATCCCAACCCATTCCATACGTATACACCCCCATACCAACCTTACACCATGTGGGGAGACTACTTGACCCACCCAACCGCTACACACCACAAAAATTGCAGCGAGGCTGCCAAATATTGTGAAGAAGTAACCAGATACAGATATTGTGGCTAGGCCACCAGAACAGATATATATATATATATGTGTGTGTGGCAAAGCCACTGAGATTGCAACAAAGGTGCGGATATTGTGACGAAGTCACTCACGAGCAGAGAATATATCTGGCGAGGCCACAGATTGCGGCCGAGGCCGCGTAACGCTTCCTCTATCAATATAACCCATGTCCCATGCAACAGAAATAATATGTCATGGCATACGTATACAGAAGCAGAATATCATGCCCATATTTAAATCAAACAATCACAGTCAAGTCATTCATATCACCAACATATATTCACAATCAAATCCGTCTACCACACAGTCCAAGTTAGTCACTTGCCCAAAAGGGTAAAACAGTCATTTAACACCCTAGGGGCAAAATGGTAATTTTACCCCACAAGGGTATCTCGATAATTCTACCCTACAGGGGTATTTCGGTAATTTTACCCTATAGGTGTATTTCGGTAATTCTACCCTATAAGGGTATTTTGGTAATTCTACAACTTAACCACTTGGGCCTACGGACCTATTGGGACCACATGGCCCATTTCAGCCCATTGCGGCCCGAAATAGCCGTCCTACTGCTAGAGTAGTGAGAAATACACACCTGATAGGAGACTAGAGTTAATCCGTGCTCCGAGTACTCTTAGCCGATGCCCAACCCAAACGAGCACGCCATAAAGCGAAAGGGATCAACCAAGAAGGGTATGCCTACTCTCCTCATGTTTTGCTCTATTTAAAGCCAGCTCTCCATCTACTCTTATGTTAGCTTCACAATGTGGGATCCCTCCATCACCAGAGTTTAAAACCAAAACCAACTATTGTCGTCCCAACATAGCAAAATAATCAACCTTTGCGTGCCAAGGGATTCGAACCAAAGTCCTCTCACATGCCAACTCACGCCACCACCACTAGGCCATCAACTCATTTGTGCCATAAATCCAACACATTAAACTTTAAAGCGCACCTACTTGCTTCTAGATTTATTGAAAAGAAAAACCAAAATATATTGCAAGAGCAAAGACTTGAACCTTGGACCCCTTACTTCCTCTATGGCGTCACTTCCTTGTCCCCTAAGTGGCGCCACCTTGCCACTACACCACACTCCTTTTTGTGTCATCTTTTCTCCAACAATATTCTTAAGGCCTACCTACTACACCCAGGTTTTGATTCACCTTAAACCAAAATTTTTGCTAGAATCTAGGTTTGAACCCAAGACTTCTCCAACACTTCTCAGCACACTTAAACATTAAAACAAGCCTTCATTAACGAAATTTACATGCATAACAAAATATTATAAGCTGCCTTCAACCACTCCTATGCTCAAGGCCCAAAACTGCTAGGTCCAAATTCAGGGTGTTACATAATGTTGATGGTGACCCTGAGAGAGCTGAGTTTTGGCTTGAAAATACGATTCGAGTGCTTGATGAGCTTTCTTGCACGCTGGCTGAATGTTTAAAGTGTGCTATATCCCTTTTGAGAGACACCGCGTATCAGTAGTGGAATACGTTAGTATTAGTAGTGCCGAGAGAGAGAGTCACCTGAGAATTCTTTTAAACCAAATTTTGAAAGAAATACATCAGTCAACGGTTTCTGGATCAAAAGCACAAAGAGTTTTTAGAATTGAAACAAGGCCACATGACCGTAACTGAGTACAAGAGAGAATTTGTACGGTTGAACAAGTACGCTCGGGAGTATGTTTCTAACGAAGAGATTATGTGCAAGTGGTTTGTTGATGGTTTGAACGAAGATATTAAACTTCTGGTTAGGATATAGATTTAAAATATTTTGTTGTGTTAGTTGACTGGGCTTGTAAAGCCAAAGACTTTAGCTGAGAAAAGAAGAAAGTTTAATAAGAGGCTAGAGACTCGAGGAAAAGACTGATGAATAAACCTTATCATTTTTCATCAAAGAAATTTTGAGATTTATATAGTCGATCAAATGCATCAGTGGGGTACCAGAATAGAGATCGTGGAAATCAACCTGTGAATTCTAAAGCTCAAGCTACTTCTATTTTGAGTGTTGGCAGTGTGAAAAATAACAAACCTGAGTGTCAACAGTGCGGGAGAAGTCATTTTGGTGAATGCTGGAATAAGAGTACTAAAGCTTGTTTCAAATGTAGCTCGCCGAATCAGTTTATTAAAGACTGTCATTAGATGAATGAGAAAAATAGACCTTAGAATGTGAGACATAGTAATATGTCGACTAGAGGAAAACCACCAAGAAATGCTGAAAATATGAGTGGTAGTTGAGGGGTGACAAAGGACTCTGCAGTGAGATCTGAAGCTAGAGCACCTATCAGAGCCTACTTTATTCGCACTCGCGAAGAAGCGTCATCACCAGACGTTATTACTGGTACATTTTCTCTTTACGACACTAATGTGATTGCTTTAATTAATCCTGGATCGACACATTTGTGTGGTTGTGAGAATTTAGTGTCTTGTAAGAAATTGCCTGATGAAATTACTAAGTTTATGATTAAATTATCGAACCCCTTAGGCAAGTATGTTCTAGTTGACAAAGTATGCAAGAACTGTCCTTTAATGACTCGAGGTTACTATTTTCTAGCTGACTTGATGCTCTTACCATTTGATGAGTTTGATGTGATTCTGGGTATAGATTGGTTAACTTTACATGATGCCGTTGTGAACTGTAGATGAAAGACTATAGAATTGAAGTGTCAAAATAATGAAATTTTTTGGATTGAATCTGATGAGTCGGGTGGATTGCCAATAGTGATTTCATCGATATCGGCTCAGAAATATGTGAGAAAAGGTTGTGACGCATACCTAGCATATGTTTTTGATACTAATGTGTCTAAAAAGAAAATTGAATCGGTGCCTGTAGTTTGTGAATATCTGGATGTATTTCCAGAAGAATTGTTTGGATTGCCACCAGTCAGAGAGGTTGAGTTTGCTATTGAGTTAGTACCGGGAACTTTGACGATATCTATAGCTCCGTACAGAATGGCTCTAACAGAGTTGAAAGATCAGTTGCAAGAGTTAACGGATAGAGGTTTTGCATGACCTAGTTTTTCACCCTGGGGTGCACCTGTATTGTTTGTAAAAAAGAAAGACGAGTCAATGAGAATGTGTATTGATTATCATCAGCTCAACAAAGTTACGATAAAGAATAAATATCTGTTGGTGAGAATAGACGATCTGTTTGACCAATTGAAAGGTGCAACAGTGTTTTCAAAAATTGATTTGAGATCTGGCTATTATCAGTTGCAAGTTAAAGACTCAGATGTGCCGAAACTACATTTAGAACAAGGTACAGACACTATGAATTCCTTGTTATGCCTTTTGGACTAACTAATTCTCCTGCCATTTTTATGGATTTGATGAATCAGATTTTTAGAACATATTTAGACAGATTTGTTGTTATGTTCATTGACAACATTCTGATCTATTCACGAGATGAGTCAGAGCATGCCAAGCATTTGAGGATTGTGTTGCAAACCTTTAGAGATAAGCAATTGTGTGCTAAATTCAGCAATTGTGAGTTTTGGCTACGGGAAGTTGGATTTTTAGGACATATTGTCTCAGAAGATGGCATTCAAGTTTATCCAAGCAAGATTCTGCAGTAATGGATTGGAAACCACCTAGAAATGCATCAGAGGTCAGAAGTTTTCTGGGATTGGCTGGTTACTATCGATGCTTCGTTAAAGGGTTCTTGATGATTGCTACACCGATGACCAGACTGCTACAGAAAGATGTAAAGTTTGAATGGTCTGAGAAATGTGAACAAAGCTTCGATCAATTGAAAACATTGCTAACTGAGGCACCAGTGTTGGTTCAACCTGATTTGGGTAAATATTTTGTGATTTACAGCGACACGTTATTGAACGGATTGGGTTGCGTATTGATGCAAGAAGGAAAAGTGATAGCCTATGCTTCCAGACAGTTGAAACCGTATGAAAGGAATTATCCGATGCATGATTTAGAATTGGCTCCTATAGTTTTGCATTGAAAATTTGGCGTCATCATTTGTACGGTGAAAAATGTCACATCTTTACTGATCATAAAAGCTTAAAATATATTATGACTTAGAAATATTTGAATTTGCGACAACGGAGATGGCTCGAATTACTAAAAGACTATGAGTTAGTAATTGATTATCACCCGGTGAAACGAATGTGGCTGTGAATGCTTTGAGTAAAAAATCGTTGTTTGCCTTGAAAGCAATGAATACACAGTTGACATTATCTGATGATGGTTCGATTTTAGCTGAGTTAAAGGCTAAACCAGTTTTTCTTCAGCAAATTTACAAAGCTCAGAAATTTGATAGTGAATTGCAAGCTAAAAGAGTGCAATGCTAGTCGACTAGTGATTCAGAGTACCAAATTGGATCTGATGATTGTTTGATGTTTCGAGATAGAATCTGTGTACCGAAAATTCCAGAGTTGATTCAAAAAATTTTGCATGAGGCACATAGTGGTTGTTTATCTGTTCACCCGGGAAGTACTAAAATGTCTAATGATTTGAAGAAGTCGTATTAGTGGTCAAGTATGAAACAAGACATTTCTGAATTTGTATCGAAGTTTTTGATTTTGTCAACAAGTAAAAGTCGAGTATCAAGTGCCTTCAGGATTGCTTCAGCCTATGATGATACCAGAGTGGAAACGGGATAGAGTTACAATGGATTTCGTATTGGGATTGCCTTTGTCTCCAAAAAAGAAAGATGCTATTTGGGTTGTTGTTGATCGATTAACGAAATTAGCACATTTCATTCTGATACGTACTGACTATTCACTTGATAGATTAGTTGAATTGTACATTGTTAAGATCGTTAGATTGCACGGGGTGCCAATTTTGATTATTTCGAATAGAGATTCGAGGTCTACATCTCAGTTTTGGAAGAAATTACAAGAAGCTTTGGGTACAAAATTGAATTTTAGTACAGCTTTTCATCTGCAAACCGATGGTCAGTCTGAGAGAGTAATTCAGATTCTCGAAGATATGCTCAGATGTTGTATTTTAGAGTTTAAAGGCAATTGGGAGAAATATTTGCTGCTAGTTGAATTTGCGTATACTAATAGCTTTCAATCTAGCATAAAGATGGCACCTATGAAGCTTTGTATGGTCGCAAATGTCGAACTCCATTATTTTGGACCGCGCTTAGCGAGAAACAGATTCACGGGGTTGATTTAGTTAGAGAAACTGAAGAGAAAGTGAAAGTAATTCGCGATAGATTGAAATCAGCTTTAGATAATCAGAAATCGTACGCGGATTTGAAATGAAAAGACATTGAATTTCAAATCAGTGATAAAATGTTTTTGAAAGTGTCTCTGTGGAAGAAAATACTTCGTTTCGGTCAAGAAGAAAAATTAAGTCCACGATTCATTGGGCCGTATGAGATTATTGAACGGATAGGGCTAGTAGCATATCGATTAGCTTTACCTTTGGAGTTAGAAAAGATTCATAATGTATGTATCGATGTTGCACCGGTATAGACCCAATCCATCACATGTGATTTCTCCATCAGAGATTGAAATTCAACCTAATATGACACACAACGAATAATCGATTAGAATTCTAGCTCAAAAGATAAAAGAGCTGATAAATAAATGCATAGCTTTAGTAAAATTCTAATGGCAATGTCATGGAATCGAAGAGGCCACGTAGGAGCTTGAGGAAGCTATAAGAAGACAATACCCTAACCTATTCACTGGAAAGATTTTTGGGGACGAAAATCTCTAAGGGGGGAGAGTTGTAACAACCCATTTTTAGTCAAATCAAAATAGTGGTTTTAGGACCACAAATTTGAGGTCAAAATATTTATTTTATAATTATTTTAATGCTTACAGAATGATTGAATGATTGTGTGAAAATTTCGTTAAGAAATTTTATCGTTTAAATGATCAATTTGATAAAAAGGACTAAATCGCGTAAATCGTAAAACTTGAGTTCTAATAGCTAAAGGTGTCTAATAGCTATAGAACCTTAAAATTAAGGTCTTTATGTTGTAATTAGACCGTTTTAATTGTGAGTGGACATACATGGACATATTAGTATGTGTTTTAAATGGTTTATTGTTAAGGTTATAATTGTAAACAAGTAAATAAACTTAACATAAATAAAACAAAACCAAATTAGCCTTATTATCATCTGCCATAAATGAATATTAGGGATAGAAAATACCATTGATGTGTTCTTCATTCGGTCAAGCTTGTGTGCGTAATTAAGGTATGGTTATTGTCCCATTTTTAATGATTTTTATGTTGTTTAGATCGTTACAGCTTATTCTAGCTAGCCCAGGGACTAATTTGTAAAACTGTTAATGATTTTGAATGACACCATTGTTGAATACATGTGTATTTTGAAGTTTCTTGATAGACTGTGAATGCTTGTTGATATATATAAAAGTTTTGTAAAGTGATTTTTAATGAAAATGCAAAATAGGGATTAAATTGAGAAATGTGTAAAGTTAGTGGTTAAAATATAAAATAAATGAAAATTATGGGCTACTAAGGGCATTATGGTAATCCGACTAGCATGGGTTTATTGTGAATTTCATTAATTTATGATTTTATGAAATAATGACTAAATTGTGAAATATGTGGGGCAAAAGTGTAAATGTGCTTTGAAGTGTGTTTTGGACTAAATTGAATAAATAGATGATTAAATAATTTAATTTTAAATATATTTAGATCAAGAAAAGAGAAATACGGATTTGGATCAGGGAAAAGATAAAGTTATCGACTAATCGACTCGATTCGCCGTTTTAACATTTGAGGTAAGTTCGTATATATTAAGCACTGTAATAATTATGTTTTTAGTGCTTTGGTATTGCATAAATTGTATATACAGGACTACAACTATGTTCGATGACAAATATGCTATTTATGGCACTTAGTGTGCGATTTGACATAGCTTCGGCTATATATGGCACTTAGTGTTTGATTTGAGATAGCTTCGGCTATGTACGACACTTAGTGTTCGAGATATCGAGTGTGACACTTAGTGTGTGAGATATTGAGTATGGCACTTAGTGTGTGAGGTATTGAGTATTCAATAGCATTCCGTGTATGTATGAATTTGTTATGGATTGGTACAGGTATGTACATGTATATTATGAGCTTAAAATCGAAGAAGTTACAAAGTTTGTATATCAGCTTATGAGTAAGCAGGTGAAAGGTTTGTTAGTAGTCATAAAGTACATGATAATATGTTTAGATTTATGAATGTTGTATTTGTGATTAGTTAAGTTTATATCATACAAGCTTACTAAGCTTATTAGCTTACTTTGTGTATTTTCCCGTGTTTTATAGTGATATTGAAGCTAGCTCAGACTCGGGGATTGTCGGAGATTACATCACACTATCCAGCCATCACTTTGGTACTTTTGAGCTCTTGGTTTGGTCATATGGCATGTATAGGATTATGGCCATTTTGGTTATGTTTTGGTAGTGAATTTTTCCATTTGAGAAGGCTTGTGAATGGTTATGTTTTGTTTGTATATATCGCCATGAGATTTTGCTTAACTTGGTTAGTTTGGTTGTATATATAAGTGTGTTTATGGTTTATATTAAGAGATTTATGGAATTGGTGTTATGCTTGTGGATTGGATCAATGATGTATGTTTGGTATATGTTATTATATATGTTAATGGTATTTTATAATGTGTTTAATGTTATTTGAAAATGGTATGAATTTACCTTGTTTGTGACTGAATTGAGTGATATTTATGTTATGATTTGGAACCATTTAGCGTGTGTCTTAGCCATGTGTGACACACTATCAGGTTACACGGCCGTGTGTCCCCTAGTGTTGAAATTGAATTAAAGTCAGTATGCTCCACACGGTCTCACACACGAGCGTGTGACTGGCCGTGTGGTACAAGTCAGTATACCCCATAATTGGCACACGGCCTAGCACACGGGCGTGTGACTTGGCCGTGTTGCATAAGTCAGTATACCCTCTAGTTTTCACATGGCCTGGCACACAGGTGTCAATATGTATGCCCTGTTTCCACATGGCCTGAGACACGGGCGTGTCTAGAGCCGTGTGGGGCACACGGCCTATTCACACGAGCATGTGACCCCTGTATGGTTGAAATTTTCCAATTTTGTGAAAGTTTCTTAAGTTATCGATTTAGTCCCGAACCACTCCCAAAGTATGTTTAGGGCCTCGTAGGCTCGTATTAGGGACAAATTGATTGAATTTGAATGAAGAATGTATGAAATGATATTATGTATGTGAAAGGTTTGTGTAATTGTGTTGTAAGTCTGGTAATGCTCTATAACTCTATTCCGGTGTCGAATACGGGTGAGGGGTGTTACACTATGTTCTTCAAATTTTACCCTAAAAGACTGGCCACCATAGCTAAAATAAGGAGAAAGTTTTGAGTAAGCAAATTACCTTGCATTGTAAGTGATTTTTGTCCCTTTTTAATGATTTTTATATTTTTCAGGATCGTAATAGCTTAATCTAGCTAGCCTGGGGACTAATTTGTGAAACTGTTAAACTATTAGAGTTTTACCATGAATGAATGTGTATGTGTTTTGATGTTTTATGGATGAAAATGATTAGTTGTTGATAGATAAACAACTTTTATTAAGTGATTTTTGATGAAATTGTCAAATAGGGATTAAATTGAAAAATAGAAAAATATACATGGTGAAATTTTGAAATAAATGAAATATAAGGCTTACTAGGGACCTATTTGATATTCGACTATGATGGGTTGAGGATGAATTTCTTGAATTTCCATTTTTATGAGCTAGGGACTAAATTGAAAAGAAATCAAAAGTATAAGGGCAAATTGTAATTTTACTAAAATGTAAATTTGGGTTAAATTTAATAAAATACATATTGAATTGAGCTAAATTTATCCATTTAGATCAAGACAAACCTTGTACGGATATAGACCGAGGCAAAGGTAAAATCTCAGATTAGTCACCACTGTATCTACATTTACTCGTTGAGGTAAGTTTGTGTAATTATATTGTAATTATATGATTGCAATTGAAATATATATGTGTTGTTAATTGCCATATATATATATACCGATCGCATATCCAACCAGGCACGACGATTACCAAGCCTGTTTGAACCTTAAGAAATTGTAGGATACAAATGACATGTCATTAGGGTTTACATGATTTGGGTGCTAGTCTTGAATGTCCTACCGATGGTTGAGGTCTCGCATCTATTACGAATACTCCATAGCTCGTGTGAGTAACATCGTATAGCTACATTTTGACCCATAGCTCGTGTGAGCATATATGTACAGGATTTGACGGATTACAGTTATACGAGGTAGTACACTATGTGTGAGTTATCCTGGGTATCCAATGGTATTCTAAATGGTTCAATGGGCATGATTTGGAAAGAGGACTGTATGAGTATGATATGAACTAAGACATGGACACATGTTAATTTCATTGAAATGGTAATACTTGGTATATTGTGAATTGAGGTGGATGATATATGTATATGATATATGAGTAACTGTTGTGGTCATCCATGATTATGATGCCTTTGTTATATGTGCAAATGGCTAACATGTTGGTGTACATGCTTAGGCTTTAGCCAAATTCTAGTTGGAATATGCCATGTCAACTTACCTATTATGTGATTAAATGGTAAGTTGTGTTTTGTACATTATACAAACTTGCTAAGCAATTATGCTTACTCTGTGTTATTTTCTATGTTTTATAGTGAATCGAAAGCTTGTTCGGTTGGAAGCTTGTTAGATTTATATCACACTATCCATCAACTATATCAGTACTTTTGGATGTTTCTCAGTTTGGTTATAATGGCATGTATAGGTATTTTGGTTGATAAAGTAGCCATTGGTCTTGGCTTGTGTTTATAGCATTTTGAGTGATGATCTAGATTTAGTTTTGGCATGTATATACATTTGGCCTTTAAGTGGTTGATGTTTTGGCTTATTATGGTTGAATGATTGAAGATGAAATGGTAACTTAAAATGCATTTATAAATTGTCTTGTGATATGTTTAAATATGGTGTTTTGCTACCTTTGTTATAAATGTCATGAATGGCTATAACTGCTAGTTGTTAAATGGTACATTTGGTACCTTTTAGTATAAAATTGATAGGTAAATCAAATGGTATGTTTTGGTATAAACTTAACTAAAGGTTAGTTGGACATTTGGCCAAACTGTGTTTATAAGTGTACATGTTTGATTGTTGAGATTGAGGTGCCCTTTGGGCATATTGGTTTTATGAAAATGTATCATATTTGATTAGCTTGATTATGTATGGTTTTGATGCATTTTGATGGCTTGTTGAACTATGCAAAAGTGATTGTAGGTACATGTAAGAATGGGTGATAAAAATGGCTTAGAAATGACCTATTTTTCGTCCACATAGGTGTGTGTCTCAACCGTGTGTGACATATGACCATGTTCCCCTGTAGCTTTCAAAAGGGTTACAAGTAAGGCTGTTACATGGCCTGTCACACGGGCGTGTGGCTTGGCCATGTTACCCTAGTCAATGAGTTACATAGGCACGGACACGGGCTGGGACACGACCGTGTGTCCCTACTTCGAATGCATACACAGCCTGAGACACGGGCGTGTCTTTTGTCCGTGTGACCCTTGCAGTTTTGAAAATTTTCATTATTTTTTGAAAACTCTATAAGTTTTTTATTTAGTCCCGAATTGTTTTAAAAGTGTTATTAGGGCCATGAGGGCTCATATAAGGGACTATATGTATGTTATTGATTGCTTTTACTATGGTTAATCATATGAATTGAAATGTTTAAACTTTTTGTTAGCTTGAATTGTAAACTCTAGTAATGCTCAATAACCCTGTTCTAGTGATAGAGACAGGTTAGGAGTGTTACATCACATTTCATGCATAATATATATATGTCCACATAACCACAAGATAAGTATAGTTACAAGAAAGCTTACACTCGAAATTGAGAGTAGGGGTTTAGGCTACATCTAAATTCCCAATCAACACATGACTCGCGTTTACAAGTAGCAATTCCATACACTCACCACAAGATAACTAACGCTTCCCTAGTTGGTAGCAAGCTCTAACAAATCTGAAGCTTTACTGATAAACCACAATATATACATATTTTTACCCCATGCTTGGCATATTTATGGATGATTTTTCCTTGGTTTCATTGAATTTGATGCTCCTAATCCTTTAAATTCATGTTTTATACTTAGGTGAGCATAGAAAGGCAAAAAGAGTTAGAAACGGGCCAACAACAGACAAAATGGTCTTAATTCAGTGTTTCACATGGCCAAGGCACTTCCACACAGGTAAACCACACACCCGTGTGATACACACGGGCAGGCCACACGCCCGTGTGTCATGGCCATGTCGACTAAAAACCAATTCAGAATTACACATGATTTGAGCACCTTCACATGGGCGTGGCACACGGTCGTGTCCCTATCAATGCCAAGTCTAATTCTACTTGGAAAAGCTTAATTTTGAGGGTTTTGAAGCATTCTAATGCCTATATAAACACCCTAAAAAAATACTCAAGGACAGCCATCGGAATCAGCTCAGAAGCAGGATCTACTTAAATACTGAAGAGCTCCATTTAATTTCCTTAGAAGTTCTTTGGGTTTCTTTATGTTTTGTTGTTTTCCAAATTTTGAGATGTTTTCCATTATTATGAACAAAACTCCCTAAATACCTAAGGGAGATGAAACCTAAGACGAATCTTATTACTATTTGAATTATATGATAAATACTTGTTCTTATTCTTAATTGTGAGTTTTAACCCTTGCTTTAATATTCCAGGATATTAATTTAGGTTTTTGATGTGCTTATTCAGTGGAGAAAAAGTCCCTGTTTAAGAGTAGATCATTCATAATTAAGCGAAGTTGCATGCAATCCTAGAGATAGGACGACATAAATCTGTCGGATTAGAGTCAAGTCTAACAAGGGAATCCATAGATCGAGTTAATGCGACAATAGGGGTTTTAATTAGAAAGAGATTTCGATTAATCAACCTAGAGTCAGTTATTTTTAGTCTCGAGAGAGATATTAACATAAATCAGGGATTTCTACGGATTAAGTCAAGTGAATAAATTGCCTAATTCAGAAATGATAAGTGAAGCCTAGGTGAATTCTTCCTTGGGTATTGTCTTCTCCATCACTTTTCTAAAATGTATTTTTCAAATTTAATCTCTGTCGTAATCTTAGTTAATTAGATAATTAGTTTTAGTTTAAAAACATCCCTTAATTGTTAGGCTAGATAATAAAAAAATAGTAATTACTAGTACTTTTAGTCCTCGTGGATATGATATTTTCGGTCTCACCATAACTATACTACTGTTCGATAGGTGCGCTTGCCTTAGTCAAATTTTTTGTTAGTTTCACGACCATCATTTACTAACATAAATCACACAACAACCATAGTCAAATATCCACCAAAGTTCACTCAAAGCAACTAACACACAAGCTTTAAGCTAAGTTCCCATATAACTTAAACTATTAACACAACAAACTTTAAATTCTAATATCTCAACCTACATTCAATCTTTTTGCCTAAATTAAGTTCCGTTAATCTAATTAATCATCCACACCTAATTCACAACCTTCAAACTAGACAAATCTACTCAATACATGGTATCGACATTTTTCGACATCTTGTAGGCATTTTTCACAAAATTTGTTAAAACATGAGAAACCATTAACGAATCTTCAAGGTAAGTTTAAAACCTTCTAATCATGCTTAAAAAAGTTTAAAAACACTTTGAAACCAAGTTTTGACTCAAAATCCTAAAATCCACCATTAATGGTTCGATTTTTTGCTTTTATTTAAAACATGGGATTTGAGGGCTAATAAGTCAATTTTAGAGTCTATATTGTAATGCCCCAAATTTGGGCCTAGAAGTATTGGGCCTTGAGTATGGGTCCGTAAAGAGGTTGTATATAAGTATTGAATTGTGCAAGGAAATGACACAATTAAATGTCTACTTTGGTGGTTAATGGCCCTGAGATGTGTTGGAGAAATCTTGGGTTCAAACCTGGCTTTAGCAAAATTTTGGTTTTAAGTGAATAAAACCCTGGATGCTTGGTGTAATGCCCAATTTTAGCCCGGGCCTACCAAAATACAAAAAATACAAAAAAATAAAATTAAACTAAAAAAGTCCATCAGTCCATTACAAATCCTAAACTAAGTCTAACCCAATTTACATGACCCAAAGCCCAAATCTAGACCCAAATGCCCTAAAGCCCAACTAGCCCGATTACCTTAAACATTTTTTCGGCCAAAGAAAAAACCTACGCGCCGCTCAGCACCCCACGCGCACCCCAGCCTTCTTCCAGCCAAACCCACTACCTCTGACTGCGCGGCCAAGATGTACTCAGACGCCTCCACGTCGCCTGCACTGCGAAAGAGACAAACATAGCAGCAAAGAGCAAGAAAAACAAGAGAAAAGGACTACTTTGTATTATTTTCTTTTTCTTTTATTTTCAGCTATATAAGAGCCCAAAATCATTGTAATCAGACTGAGAGGATATTCATACGCAAACATAAGCAATACAAAAGCAATAAAGAGAAGAGGTGATTTTTGCCATTGAGTTTCTGAGTTTATCCCGCATTATTCAATATCTATACCCTTTGATTTTCTTTTTCTGTTTTGGTATCTAAAAATAAAAGAATAAGGGGAAATAAGACTTTACCCTGTGACTAGCTGTCGTTTCCCATTCACTTCGTTCAAATCGAAGTCCGAATGGGGTCTCAAGGCTGAAAAATTGCTCCTTCAGAGTTTGAATGTGTGGATCGCCATTCATGATGGTGCATAGATGAAGAAGGGAGCATTTTGTTTCTTTTTTCGGTTCACATGTGGTAAACAGTCAAATAAATAGAGGGAAAGTTTACCTTCGTAAGCGCGCCGTTGGGATCTCTGTTCCCTTTGTCGGCATCAAAGGTGGAGAGGAGATTTCGGGGCCTAAATCGCCAGACCTATATACTGGGTTTCAAAGGTTGGTATGGGGGGTGTTTTCGCATGCCAACACCCATCGATATTGATGGTGGGGATAATGGTGAGTGTATGGATCTGGGAAGCAAACATTTAGCCTTTTTTCTTTCTTGCATTTCCCTTTCAATCTGTTAAAGCATTTAGATATTAGGTTTTTCTTTCTTTTTATTAATTGACAACGCAAACGGCATCGTTTGGGGAAGGGGAATCATGAGTCGACCGATTCGGGACCGGATCGCGCCTCTGTGCCTTAAATGGAATATTAACGCGATTGGCCCTCCAATTTTCCTACCTTCTTCAATCGGATCCCGTTCCTTTTTTTATTTTTCAATTTCGCCCCGTGATTTCGGCCTATGATTAATTTTGGTCCGCGTCGGAACGATGCGTTTCGAGGCCTTGGAATAATTTCCTTATCAGTCCTCCGTCGTTCTTCGCGCGTTCATTTAGGCCCTGATGCTTATATTATTAATCTTTTTTTGCATTTTAATTTGTGCCTAATGTTTTATTTTGGTATTAATTTAGTCCATGTTTAAGAATTGTGTTTTGGAGCTTGGGGTAATTTCATTTTTTTTAATCCCCATGAGTTTATAAGTGTTATATTTTGGTCTTAAAGTTAAACTCCAGCGATTTATTTATTCATGAATTATCCTTTTGATTTTATTTTTATCTCTATGGAGTCCTTTCTCTTTTAACTTCCTTTTTGTAAAACTATATTATTATATATTTTAGATTGTTTTTCACTTTCTATATTATTCGTTATTTTAATTTATTTTATACCATTTGTTTTTATTTACTTTCGTTTGCATACTTTTTAAATACTTCATTTGTATGATGTGGGCATCTTTTTTTTAATTTTCTTTTATGCATGTTCTTTAATTAAAGTTTTATATCATGGTTACTTTAAATATTTTCGTATATTACTATTATATATATAATTTACGTTTAATCATTTGTATTTTTATTTTTACGTATAATATTTGTATACACATCATTCTTATTAAAATTCCAACTTATAACAATTACTATCTTGAAGTTAGCAATATTTTTTTGGACAAAATCATCGTTTTAAAATTTCTTTTTAGATCATATTATTTTAATGCCTTATTAAGTTTTGTTTAAACATTTATGTATATATATATATATATATATATATATATATATATATATATGTATTAACACACTTATTATTTTAATAGTTTTTTTTATTTATTTTAAAATACCTTCTCTTTGTGATTTACCAAACATTTTCTTTATGTATATATGAAATAATTTTAGAAACTCTTTCAATTAAAATTATTATTATTTTTATGTTTCGTTATATTACATTTTATATAACCTATCATTTAAATGTTTTAATATAGGGGTGTGTTAATTGCTGGATTATTTTAAAAATTTATATATATCTTATTATTAATCTCATGTTCTTTCTATAATAAACTTGCATGTACACATGTTTCATAAATCTATTTTGTGCATCCTTATCATTCTTTTGCATCCTATTTTATTAAAATTATCATATACTTTGTCAACTCTTAAATGAATTTGTGTTTAAATTATTTTACATACAATTTAATTCAAACTTTCATTTTCTAATATCTATTTCAATAGTTATGTATGTTCCTAGTCTCTATTCAAAAATTTCAACCTATATATTATGTGTTCATTTTAAAATTATTTTATAGCATATTGGCTTCTAATTGCTATGTTGTTTTTATATCTTGCATTGGTTATTTTATTATGCCATGCACATTATCATTGCATTATTCATTGTTTTACATTGACATGTTAATTATTCTCCATGCATAATGGAAGTTGAGTTATATTTTCAAGTTAGTCATACTTAGTTGCTTAAATGTTGTTAGTTGATTAAATAAATTGTATTATCTTCATTTCTCCATCAGCGTATTTTTATGCGTACACATATTACCCCTTATCATCGTCTTCTGCCTGATTTTTGAAATTTGGTTTTATAAAATCCAAATTTTATGATTAATTTCGTCTTATTTCGAAACGAGTTAATGTGTTTTAAGCTAGCTTCACAACTATTAGGAATTCTTTAAAACGAAAGCGATATTCGATACTTGGTAATTCGCGAAATCGTGCCCTAACGTGTTGGGTTGCAATTTCTAGTTTGCTCAAAGTAATCGAAGGTCCCTTTAGAATTTCACCCGTGTCTTCTAAAAATCCTTTAAAACGAAGGCAATATTCGGTGTTTAACAATTTGGGAATCATGCCCTATCGAGCTGGGTTGTGATTTTTCGTTTGCTTAAAACAATCTAATATTCCTTTAGGTTTTCATTCATGTTTATTAAAAACCTTTCAAAATGAAGGCGATGTCCGATGTTTGGCGACTTGAAAATCGAGCCCTATCGTGCTGGGTTGCGCTTTTTCATCTGCTCAAAACAATCGAAGATCCCTTCAAAATTTCACTCGAGAGGCAATGTTCAATGTTCGAAAATTCGAGGAATCGTGCCCTACCGTGCTGGGTTTCGATTTTTCTTTGGACCAAATAACTGAGCATCCTTTTGTTAATTTCAAATTATAAACTTTCGAACGTCGAAACAAAAAGATTTTTGACAATCAACTTGGGTTATTCAACATTTATTAAAAAGAGCCACATTCCAAAAACATTTTTTTAGACATAAGGACAGTATTTAATTGATTTGGTACCAATTTTGGGCGTAGTGAGGTGCCAATCCTTCCTCATGCGTAACTGACTCCTGAGCCCGTTTTCTAAACTTTTCGTAGACCAGAGTCGTTGTTTTAGTAAATCGCAAATGTTTTATTAAAATAACCAAATTCTTAGGTGATCCGATCACACCCAAAATAAAAAGATCGGTGGCGACTCCCTTATTTCTGTTTTTTTTTCAAAAGTCGATTCCCCCATTTTTCATTAAATTTAAAATTGTAAAATTCAAAAAAGGGATGGTTTCGACAGCTTGGCGACTCCGCTGGGGACTTGAGAGTCGAGCCATAAAAATCGATTATTACTATCCTTTTGTCAAAAACCAAAAATGTATTTTAAAAATCATGTATCTTTCGATTGCATTTGATTGTATGAGTGTTTTGGTGCGGGTCTTGTAGAATAGTACTGCATTTCATTGCATGACCACTATGGTCACACCCTCTAAGTGGGAGTAAGAAACTATGCTTTCGTGAGGTTTTCACCTCCGCATGGGCTAGCGGATTACTTCCGGGGTACATCCGTACTTATGATTTCGTGAGGTTTTCATCTCCACATAGTCATAAAGAAATGTATCCCCCTGAACTGAACTCGATCTATATGAGCCTATAATGGGTGAGGAACGAGGAATCTGCTGGTTCGAGTACCCTTACTCTAGAAACCGAGCCACATGTAGAGAGACCTAGGAGCTTACCTTAGGTAGAGCCACTTCGAACCTCTAGTGATCACCTGAATAGGTACTTTATTTGTTATTTATTTCTGTACTAACGTGTTTTGTGTTTGTTTGTTTATGACTGCATTGCATTACATCATCATAGAAAGGAGGTGTTGATTGATGTTCAATTGCTAAATAGAACAATTTGTCATAAGAAAATGAATTTCTTAATAACGCGGATTACAATACGGTTGTCCAAAATTGGTCCAAGTGAACAAGACAAAAGAAGGCTAACAATTCATGGAGGAAAACAAAACTTTACCTAAGGATTCAAGTTGGTAAGGATTATCCAAAAGCCGTCGCGTCCTGACTTTCTTAAAGGAGTTAATCAACATTGCGAGGATAGTAATTTGCGGCCTGGATCAGGCAAAAGGAGCTATAGAGGCATGCATTGGAAGCTTACGAGATTTGACTTTCACAAAGAAAAGGAATCAGTTCCCTCGCCAGATATACGAAAGTAAGGCTGTATACGTAATCCGTTTTATGAAAAAGAATTTGTTTTATAGAAGAGTTGTTCTAGGGGAATTGAATTCAAGATCAACATCTTTCTTTCCTTTGCATCCATCCTATGCATTTGCATTGCATTGCATCATGTGCATTGCATTGCATCATTTGCATTAGATTTTCATAAAACGACCTTAATTAGGTAAAATTATTTCAGAACCGACAAAAGATATGGACCAAAGGTTGGAGAGAATGGAGCAAAGGCAAATACAGATGCAAGAGCAATTGATCAGAATTCAACAAGATATGCGAGAAATGCTAGAACTCCAAAGAAATATGATGAGCCAGTTAACTCCGTTACTGACCGGAGAATTTGAAAAAAGGAATGGCCCAATGATCAGTAGTGAGGATGATATTGAAGAGATCATCTATTCCCCAAGCTTTACCCCAATAAGCATCTCGACCCAACCAGACATGAAAGGGGTACCCGTTGTTATCGGACACCAATATCAGACGGGTACATCAGCACTGTTGAGCTTCTCGATGGGTTCAGGTTTCAACCTGAAAGATGATCAAGCCGAGCTAGTTGTGTTGGCAGAAACGAAGGCAAGGGGAGAGCAGACTTTAAAGGCCCCGAAGAAGAAGGAAAAGAAGGTAAATAGCACGCGTGGGTATAACAAGGGTCGTTCAGAGCTGATTATAGCAGGCCGGCCAAAGTTAGTAACTACCAGCCATCAGGCCTTCTCAAGGCAAGAACCCAATCGAAGACCAAACTCAGAAAAACCCCAATACACGCCCATTTCAATCACGTACGGAGAGTTGTACCGCGTTCTGTTCGACACACATGTTGTATCCCCTTTTTACATAAAACCTATACAACCTTCGTACCCTAAATGGTATGACGCAAGCAGCCAATGTGAATACCATGCGGGAATCACGGGGCATTCCATCAAGAATTGTACTGCTTTTAAAAGGCTAATCGAAAGATTGATTAAATTGGGTATTGTGAATTTTGATAGTCCCTCTGGAGCGGGAAATCGGTTATCCGACCGTTCTATTAAAGAGGTAGATGCTATGAGTTCCATACTGGATTGGGACATGAGATTTAAAGATGCATCGAGCCCGGGACTCTAATGTAAGGCCTGGTATTGGGGAACTCGAATATTAACGACATATCAGAAGAAGGAACCCAAGAGTTGACTTTTCTAAGCTTCTGACCTTACGTACTTAGGGTGTTTTAAATAATGGGACTGTGAAAGAGATCTTTGTATTTTTAGAGCTAATCTAGAGTAATATTCAAAACACTCTCGTTGTTTTAAGCCTAGAAGCAACAAGAATCCTTTTATGAAATAGGCTTGTCTTTATTTCAATGAAATGCATGTTTGTTCTCGTTTTTGAGTAAATATTCTTTTATTCTTTCCATTTCATACTATACAAACGACTATTCTTAGATTCTTTCATGATCATACCAAACAAATAATCATCCTTAGAATCATTTATTCTTTGGAATATGCCTTCGTACCTACAACAGGTCTCCAGACATCAATGATGTGAGTGATGTTGTCACTAATTTCGAGTCTCTTTTTGGAGCAAGATATGTGTCTAGAGGGATCTCAGGACCTTGAAGATGACAAAGATTGTGACTTATTTCCTGATTTGTTAAGGACGGTAGAGCAAGATGGAAAAACTGATCCTACTTTACGAAGGGTCAATGGACATTGTGAACAAGGGGCAAAGATTGAAACTTGAGTCACCACAGGGACAAAATGAATTGTCTTTGAGTTACTTCAAGAAATTCAAAGGTGTTTTCACATGATCATGTCGAGATATATTTGAGATATTAAGATCGGTGGATGATACAAAATGTCTGTACAGTGCCAGAAGAACACTTGTTAAAGGTTTCATGGTAGCCACGCTAATCATGAGGTTTGGGTATTGTTGACCCACCATGGAAGAGGATTGCATTGGTTAAAGCCACATTCATTTCTTCGCAGATTTTCTCTATATGAGGCAAGGATATTATCAGGTCATTCTCATCAATTCATCTTTTCAGTCATTGATTACTTCACGAAGGGGGTGAGGATCGCTTCATATGTCAATATTACAAGATCAATAGTCATCAAATTTCAAAAAAAAAAAAGGGGGGGTTGCTGATAAGTAATGTCAGAAGGGATCACTTTCAAAAACAACTGCACAATGTCAAAAGTTTGCAGTTTGTTCAAAGATCAGGCATTATATCACAGTGCAGTAAAGGCATCTAAAAGAAAGACAAAAGTTCAAAAATAAAAAAAAATAAAAAAAAGAAGAAAAAGAAAAGCAAACAATAGAACGAAAGTCATAGTGAAAAATGACTGAGTCTTGTAAATAGTGGCATAAATAAGTTATCATTTACCCTCTATATTTGTCAAACGTCGGCCAGAACCTTCGCCGGGGCAACACATTGCTCGTCTGCTTAATGGGATAGAAACGATTTTGAAAGTAAGATTTCTTTTGGTCAAGTCTTAGCTGAAGTTGGATTAGGCAGAATAGATCTAACCCTGATATGACCAGTCGAATTTGAAGAAAGGAGGTTGAAAGCCATATGACATGGCCCAATGTACCAGAAATGAATGATGCAAGCTTACGTCGAAAAAGTTCTTCCTAGAGGATTCTATGAGGGGGACCTGGCATTGAAAAATTCCTTTTTACACAAAAAGACCTCCAAGGAAAGTAAAAGGCCATGGCAAAAATCCTTGAATGATGCTTTGAGATCTTCAAAAAAAAAAAGAAAAAGAAGAAAAGAAAAGAAAAGAAAAAAAAAGAAGAAAGGAAGAAGAAAAGAAAAGAAATAAAGAAATAAAGAAGAAAAAGAAAAAAAGAAAAGGAGAGGCCAATGCGAAAACCCGCAAAGGGCGCTTTGGGACCAAAGGGGATTTGAGTTGAAAACCCGAAAAGGGCGGCTCAAATTTGAATCAAAGTGGGGGCATACAGTAGTCTTGCTATGCCTAAATTGACAAGGAAGAAGTATGCTACGTCTTGGGGCATCGACAAAGTACCCCGGATCCCCCAAGCACATATTGAGCTCAGAAAGGTCCTCAAAAAGTTGGTACAGAGAAGCTCAAGCTGCGATATCTGGGGCACCTAGTTTCCATTTTGCTCATTTTGAATTTGTTATCTTTGATTACCTTGTTCTTTTCAGGATATGTCACAATAAACTTTCTTCCTATTGCATTACTATCTTTGATTAACTTATTCATGTCAAGTTAATTGCCTTCTTATTGCATTTGCAATCTTTGATTAACTTATTTGCTTGGAGCTATGCTCTTACCCAATTTCCTTCTTGTCCATTGTTTTGATCTTTTTCAAACATGTTGCATTGAAATAAAGATTATTGGACCAATAATACTTTCATAAAAGAAGTTCTGCATATTACTCTGAAAGCTCCTAAATAACCTAGGAACCTGAAACAGGACCATTATTCAGAACTCACCAAGCCTAAGGGGTGGAAACATTGAGAAAAGAGAGTCCAAATTGTGGCTATCTCTGTGAATTTTCTGTTAAAGGTATCAGTCGAATAAAGAGGTAATATGCTTCTTCGGTGATACAACCTTGATGAACAACAAACATTGTCAACCCAAGGGTAAAAAGGGTCACTCTCGGGAAAAGAAAAATGATGCTTTGCATTCATACGGATGTCAGACATATGGTCATTACACCCGAGGAACGGTGTAACATATCAAAGTGATTGAAGATGATACAAATCCTAGGCTTCTAAGTTGCAGCAGACTGGAGAGAAGAAACCAAATGTTATTCCCCTGAAGTTACAATGGGAAGTACAAACTTTGTGCCCTAGAAGGTATAATGGAAAGGGACTCTGAAATTACAGCGGGGCAAACTTGCTGAGCAGAATGTGTTTGTTTCTTTGGGTTTCTTGTCAAAATACTAGTCGAACAAAATGGCAGCATAACACATCAGTGATAATACCAAAAAAAGAGATAGCAATAACACCTTAAGCATCTAAAAAGGAATCACCCTCATGACATTTTTCACATTCATAATCATTCACCTAGTTAGGAGCATCTGACTCATTTTGATCATGGCACTCTAATTATTTGGCATAAGCACAGATACAGGAAACCAATTCTATAAATCATGTCCTTAGAAAACGATGTGGCGACATTGGCGAATTCCGCATATCTTGTTTCTCTGAAGTTGCAGTGGAACAGATCGAAGACGACGAATCTTGGCTTCCTGAAGTTGCAGCGAAGCAGATTTAGGTCGCTAACCTAGCTCCCTAAAGTTATAGTAGAGTAGGTTGAAATTTTAGATCTTGTTTCCCTGAAGTTGCAGTGGAGCAGATCGAAGACGACGAATCTTGGCTTCCTGAAGTTGCAGTGAAGCAGATTCAAGCCACTAACCTAGCTCCCTAAAGTTGTAGTGGAGTAGGTTGAAATTTTAGATCTCGTTTCCCTGAAGTTGCAGTGGAACAGATCGAAGACGACGAATCTTGGCTTCTTGAAGTTACAGCGAAGCAGATTTAAGTCACTAACCTAGCTCCCTAAAGTTGTAGTGGAGTAGGTTGAAATTTTAGATCTTGTTTCCCTAAAGCTGTAGTGGAGTAGGCTAAAACTTTAGGTCTTGTTTCCCTGAAGTTACAATGAAGCAGATTTAAGCCACCATCCTAGCTCCCTAAGGTTGTAGTGGAGTAGGCTGAATATTGTAGATCTTGTTTCCCTGAGATTGCAGTAGAGCAGATTGAAGACGGCGAATCTAGGCTTTCTGATGTTGCGGTGAAGCAGATTTAGGCCATCATCCTAGCTCCCTGATATTGTAGTGGAGTAGGCTGAAGATTATAGATTTTTTCTCTCTGATATTGCAATAGAACAGATCAAGCTAATCGCAGAAGAATAGATTAAAGCCACAAACCTCAAGTTGCAGTGGAATAGGTCAGAGCTACCAGTAGGTGCAGTGGAGCACATTGAAGATACTTGAAGGAAAGAAACGCCAAGAAGAGCCGAAACTCAGCTGGCCCAGGCAAAATTGGCCTTTTTATAGTCTTTGCTCTATTCTCGTTACACGACAATGAGCAAAGAGGGGCAGCTGTAATGCCCAATTTTAGCCCGGGCCTACCAAAATACAAAAAATACAAAAAAATAAAATTAAACTAAAAAAGTCCATTAGTCCATTACAAATCCTAAACTAAGTCTAACCCAATTTACATGACCCAAAGCCCAAATCTAGACCCAAATGCCCTAAAGCCCAACTAGCCCGATTACCCTAAACATTTTTTCGGCCAAAGAAAAAACCTAGGCGCCGCTCAACTCCCCACGCGCACCCCAGCCTTCTTGCAGCCAAACCCCAGCTACCGCTGTACCCGCGCCAGCACAGCCCTGTACGCCTCCACGTCGCCCCGTAACTGCGAAAGAGACAAACATAATAGCAAAGGGCAAGAAAAACAAGAGAAAAGGACTACTTTGTATTATTTTCTTTTTCTTTTATTTTCAGCTATATAAGAGCCCAAAATCATTGTAATCAGACTGAGGGGATATTCATACGCAAACATAAGCAATACAAAAGCAATAAAGAGAAGAGGTGATTTCCGCCATTGAGTTTCTGAGTTTATCCCGCATTATTCAATATCTATACCCTTTGATTTTCTTTTTCTGTTTTGGTATCTAAAAATAAAAGAATAAGGGGAAATAAGACTTTACCCTGTGACTAGCTGTCGTTTCCCATTCACTTCGTTCAAATCGAAGTCCGAATGGGGTCTCAAGGCTGAAAAATCGCTCCTTCAGAGTTTGAATGTGTGGATCGCCATTCATGGTGGTGCATAGATGAAGAAGGGAGCATTCTGTTTTTTTTTTCGGTTCACATGTGGTAAACAGTCAAAGAAATAGAGGGAAAGTTTACCTTCGTAAGCGCGCCGTTGGGATCTCCATTCCCTTTGTCGGCATCAAAGGTGGAGGAGAGATTTCGGGGCCTAAATCGCCAGACCTATATACTGGGTTTCAAAGGTTGGTATGGGGGGTGTTTTCGCATGCCAACACCCATCGATATTGATGGTGGGGATAATGGCTGAGCGGCGGATACTGGAAGCAAACATTTAGCCTTTTTTTTCTGTCTTGCATTTCCCCTTTCAGTCTGTTAAAGCATTTAGATATTAGGTTTTTCTTTCTTTTTTATTAATTGACAACAAAACGGTACTGTTTGGGGCAGGGGGATCCGCGAGTCGACCCGATTCGGGACTCGGATCCGCGCCTCTGTGCCTTAAATGGAATATTAACGCGATTGGCCCCTCCAATTTTCCTACCTTCTTCAATCAGATCTCGTTCCTTTTTTTATTTTTCAATTTCGCCCCGTGATTTCGGCCTATGATTCATTTTGGTCCGCGTCAGAACGATGCGTTTCGAGGCCTTGGAATAATTTCCTTATCAGTCCTCCGTCGTTCTTCGTGCGTTCATTTAGGCCCTGATGCTTATATTATTAATCTTTTTTTGCATTTTAATTTGTGCCTAATGTTTTATTTTGGTATTAATTTAGTCCATGTTTAAGAATTGTGTTTTGGAGCTTAGGGTAATTTCATTTTTTTAATCCCCATGAGTTTATAAGTGTTATATTTTGGTCTTAAAGTTAAACTCCAGCGATTTATTTATTCATGAATTATCCTTTTGATTTTATTTTTATCTCTATGGAGTCCTTTCTCTTTTAACTTCCTTTTTGTAAAACTATATTATTATATATTTTAGATTGTTTTTCACTTTCTATATTATTCGTTATTTTAATTTATTTTATACCATTCGTTTTTATTTACTTTCGTTTGCATACTTTTTAAATACTTCATTTGTATGATGTGCGCATCTTTTTTTAATTTTCTTTTATGCATGTTCTTTAATTAAAGTTTTATATCATGGTTACTTTAAATATTTTCGTATATTACTATTATATATATAATTTACGTTTAATCATTTGTATTTTTATTTTTACGTATAATATTTGTATACACATCATTCTTATTAAAATTCCAACTTATAACAATTACTATCTTGAAGTTAGCAATATTTTTTTGGACAAAATCATCGTTTTAAAATTTCTTTTTACATCATATTATTTTAATGCCTTATTAAGTTTTGTTTAAACATTTATGTATATATATATATATATATATATATATATATATATATGTATTAACACACTTATTATTTTAATAGTTTTTTTTTTTATTTTAAAATACCTTCTCTTTGTGATTTACCAAACATTTTCTTTATGTATATATGAAATAATTTTAGAAACTCTTTCAATTAAAATTATTATTATTTTTATGTTTCATTATATTACATTTTATATAACCTATCATTTAAATGTTTTAATATAGGGGTGTGTATAATTGCTGGATTATTTTAAAAATTTATATATATCTTATTATTAATCTCATGTTCTTTCTATAATAAACTTGCATGTACACATGTTTCATAAATCTATTTTGTGCATCCTTATCATTCTTTTGCATCCTATTTTATTAAAATTATCATATACTTTGTCAACTCTTAAATGAATTTGTGTTTAAATTATTTTACATACAATTTAATTCAAACTTTCATTTTCTAATATCTATTTCAGTAGTTATGTATGTTCCTAGTCTCTATTCAAAAATTTCAACCTATATATTATGTGTTCATTTTAAAATCATTTTATAGCACATTGGCTTCTAATTGCTATGTTGTTTGTATATCTTGCATTGGTTATTTTATTATGCCATGCACATTATCATTGCATTATTCATTGTTTTACATTGACATGTTAATTATTCTCCATGCATAATGGAAGTTGAGTTATATTTTCAAGTTAGTCATACTTAGTTGCTTAAATGTTGTTAGTTGATTAAATAAATTGTATTATCTTCATTTCTCCATCGGCGTATTTTTATGCGTACACATATTACCCCTTATCATCGTCTTCTGCCTGATTTTTGAAATTTGGTTTTATAAAATCCAAATTTTATGATTAATTTCGTCTTATTTCGAAACGAGTTAATGTGTTTTAAGCTAGCTTCACAACTATTAGGAATTCTTTAAAACGAAAGCGATATTCGATACTTGGTAATTTGCGAAATCGTGCCCTAACGTGTTGGGTTGCAATTTCTCGTTTGCTCAAAGTAATCGAAGGTCCGTTTAGAATTTCACCTATGTGTTCTAAAAATCCTTTAAAACGAAGGCAATATTCGGTGTTTAACAATTCGGGAATCATGCCCTATCGAGCTGGGTTGTGATTTTTCGTTTGCTTAAAACAATCTAATATTCTTTTAGGTTTTCATTCATGTTTATTAAAAACCTTTCAAAATGAAGGCGATGTCAGATGTTTGGCGACTTGAAAATCGAGCCCTATCGTGCTGGGTTGCGCTTTTTCATCTGCTCAAAACAATCGAAGATCCCTTCAAAATTTCACTCGAGAGGCAATGTTCAATGTTCGGAAATTCGAGGAATCGTGCCCTACCGTGCTGGGTTTCGATTTTTCATTGGACCAAATAACTGAGCATCCTTTTGTTAATTTCAAATTATAAACTTTCGAACGTCGAAACAAAAAGATTTTTGACAATCAACTTGGGTTATTCAACATTTATTAAAAAGAGCCACATTCCAAAAACATTTTTTTAGACATAAGGACAGTATTTAATTGATTTGGTACCAATTTTGGGCGTAGTGAGGGTGCCAATCCTTCCTCATGCGTAACCGACTCCCGAGCCCGTTTTCTAAAATTTTCGTAGACCAGAGTCATTGTTTTAGTAAATCGCAAATGTTTTATTAAAATAACCAAATTCTTAGGTGATCCGATAACACCCAAAATAAAAAGATCGGTGGTGACTCCCTTATTTCTGTTTTTTTTTCCAAAAGTCGATTCCCCCATTTTTCATTAAATTTAAAATTGTAAAATTCAAAAAAGGGATGGTTTCGGCACTTGGAAGTCGACCTTTTATAATATTGTGGGAAATAAATGACACAAGGAAGCATGTGGTCTAGTGGTTGTGGGGTTACTAGGGCTGCAAGGGAGCCTGGGTTCAAATCTTGGCTCTTGCAATTTATTTTGGTTTTTCTTTTAAAGGAACCTGGACCTTGACCTATAGACCTTATAATTAATTAAGGATAAAATATGACACAAAAAGCCTTGTGGTGGAGTGGCAAGGTGGCGTGTTGTGTAACTGTGAGGTCTGAGGTTTAAGTCTTGGGATGCGTAGTGGAGTATTTATTTTGCTATTTGAGCTGCGAAGGAGGTGGAGTTAGACTGAAACTCTGTGGTTGAAGTGGTCATAGGAATGAGGAATTTTCCTAATGGTTGCAAGTAATCCCACATCGGGAAGCTAACATGAGAATTGGTGAAAAGCTAGCTTTAAATAGAGCGAACCAGATGAGTTGGGAGGAAGATTCAATGTAGGATGTGCCAAGGTTGGTTATCATGGACTTCAGCGCGTTCTCATAAAGAGGTGTGTATTTCGCACTACACTAGTTGTAGAACGGCAAATGCCAGAATGCCGGAATGCCGAAATACCGATCACATGGCGATGGCAGCCACACGAGTGTGCGAGTGCACGTGTGGGAGCTTTGACGTGTGATGGTTGAGGCCATCATGAGTGCTCTCATGGGCTTAGGTTGCTTTGGGCCACGATGGGCCGAGATGGGCCATGTGGGCCCAATGGGCCCATAGGCCCAAGTGGGTAAATTGTATGATTGTATAGTAAATATTGGATTGGACTATGTGAATCTCATATCTGTAGGTTAGTATTACGGAAATACCCCTATAGGGTAGAATTATTGAAATGCCCCTATAGGGTAAAATTACCAAAATACCCCTAATTTGTGAAATTATCGAAATACCCTTGACCTGTAAAATTATTGAAATACCCTCGGCTTGTAAAATTATTGAAATACCCTTAATTTGTAAAATTACCAAAATACCCCTGATTTGGAAAATTACCGAAATACCTTTAATTTCAAAAACTATAGACATACCCTTTATTTTCAAAATTACAGAAATACCCTTGATTTACAAAATTACCAAAATACCCTTGGTTTGAGATTTACCAAAACACCCTTGTAGGGTGAAATGACTACAATACCCCTAATAGGTAAAAAGACCGTTCCGCTGCTATAGGGTATATGATTCACTGATAATACAATTTGATTGATTTGACTATGTTCTGACTGAGAATGTATAACTGTGATTGGACTGTTGTGACTGTGATTGGTATGATTTTGTATGCCATGGGTATATTTGCTGCATTCATATAATATCATGTTGCACATGGGTGGGAATTATGGAACGGAGGAAGTATATGAGGACCGCATGGTCACTTGACGACTTTGAATCCATCGATTGAGGATCGCATGGTTGCTTGACGATCGTGGATACACCGATTGAGGATCGCATGGTTGCTTGACGACCGTTGATACACCGATTGAGGATCGCATGGTTGCTTGACGACCGTGGATCCACCCGTGGCTTTTAAGCCCACTATATGATTACTAACGATTCTGTGTTGATCATATTTAACTGAGGCTGTGTGCCGACTATATTATCATCACTGATGGCATTGTGCCTAACATGATACAGCTACCAATGGCTTAAAGCCAATTATTCTGACTATGGCTTTCCGCCAACCTACATATGGCTCTGTGCCAACATGATTATGGTTGTGTGCCAAACATATTTGCCTAAGGCTGTATGCCAATATATGATTATTGATGACTCGGTGTCGATCACATTTACCTAGGGCTGTGTGCCGATTATGTTACTCTAGTTGATGGCTATGGGCCGAACTTATTACAGTTACCGATGGCTTTGTTCCAACTATAATACCGCTACTGAAGGCTGAAAGCCGTATATATGCTACCAGCTTGCTGCAATGAAGGTAGTACCGTAACCGGGCTACCATTGATGTGTATCGGATGGGTGGGACAATAGTTATATCCCCATATGATGTGTACCGGGGGACGGAGTTGGTGTGTATCGGTTGGATGGGATGGGTTAGCATACATTTTTGCATTATGCATATGGTTTGATTTTGACAAAGGCTGAGACCTAAGTGATTCGTAATGGGCTGTGGCCTACGTATGCTCTGAACTGGACTGTACTATTAGTGTTAAAGGGCTCGCCCTGCATCAAGCTTTTTATTTCAGATATCGATTGTTATTACTCTAGTAAGGGGATTACACAGTGAGTTTTTGTAAACTCACCTCGTTTATTAACTGTGCAGGTAATCCCCAGCGTTAGGTGGATCGGTATTGCAGAGGGACTCGAAGACGACCACACATCTGCACATGTTTTTCTATTTCGTTTATTTAGTTAAGCCTTTTGGTTTTTGATTTGGGTTGTAATAGGGCCTCTTTATTTTCTTTCTTAACTTTTCATTTGGGAATATTTATTTACTATATTTGATATTTGTTAGAAGTAGATCGCGATTTTCAAAGCACTACATTTTCACAACTTAACTTTTAAACATCACGTTTTCGTAAATCAGTTACTTTTAGAATTAGCTTCCGTAAAGTAAAAAGGAATTTTAAAAATAAAATTAAGAATTTTTCAATGCACTACGTTTTAAATAAGAAGGGTTTCTAATGAAAACATGGTTTTCAAAAAACTCTTCAATGTGACATGCCAGATTCGGGTCTAACTTCTGGACAGGGTTTGGGGTGTTACATTTAGTGGTATTAGAGCCAGGTTGTAAAACTCGACTGTGGAATGGGTTTTAAAATTAGATTTTTGAAAGAATTGTTTCAAAAAGGTTTGAAAATATTTGAAGTATTTGAAATGTTTTTTTGAATATTTTCTTGAATGTGTGGTTACCGAGTCTCCGGCACCGAATCCGTAAGTTTTCTGTTAGATTGTACTTAAAGTTAGATTTTGTATTTATCTAGAGTATGTTCTGGAAATCAGATTTTTCTCTTTTTAGTTACTAACAGTACTGTGATGGATTCCGAAGGCAAGCAGGGTCGCGAGGACTTGCTTATCTCCCCGGAACATGAGATGGTTCAGGAAACTATAGTCAAGGTAAGTCTGCCAACTTCGGGTAATAATAACCCAGAGCTTGGTACGGAGGCACTGACCCGGTTGGTAAGGAAAGTGCTAGAAGAAGTGTTCGAGGCAAGAGTTAAGGCGTATGGTGAAACACTTCAGGCTAGGCACTTGGAGTGCAGCAGGAAGAGGGATCACAGTCCTCTGAAGCAGGAGTCCCATTTTGTGAAACGCGTTAAGACGCGTCCAAACTTTCCGGCTTGCGAGCATTGCAAAAGGCACCATCCGGATGAATGTTGGAGGAGGCCAGGGGCGTGTCTTAGATGCGGGTCTAAGGAGCATCAGGTTCGAGATTGCACAGTTCTTTTTAATTCAGGTGTGTTTTGTTTGGATGTGATGTTTGAATATAGAAATTGTATGCATGTGTGGTAAATACCTATTTACTTCTGTGGTTAGATGTTTGGTTGGGTGTGAGAGGTTTTGAGATTAAGTTAAAAGTGTATTAGTGTAGTTTGGAACTAAAGTGCGCAGTGGGAGCGTAGTGGTGTAGGTTGAGCTTAGTGCTTGTTCAAATAGTTGGAAATTTCGAGGACGAAATTTCTTTAAGGGGGTAGAATTATAACGCCTCAAATTTGGGCCTAGAAGTATTGGGCCTTGAGTATGGGTCCGTAAGGAGGTTGTATATAAGTGTTTAACTGTGCAAGGAAATGACACAATTAAATGTCTACTTTAGTGGTTAATGGCCCTGAGATGTGTTGGAAAAATCTTGGGTTCAAACCTGGGCTTTAGCAAAATTTTGGTTTTAAGTGAATAAAACCCTGGATGCTTGGAAGTAGGCCTTTTAGAATATTGTGGGAAATAAATGACACAAAGAAGTATGTGGTCTAGTGGTTGTGGCATTATTAGGGTTGCAAGGGAGCCTGGGTTTAAGTCTTGGCTGTTGCAATTTTTTTTGGTTTTTCTTTTAAAGGAACCTGGACTTTGACCTATAGACCTTATAATTAATTAAGGATAAAATATGACACAAAAAGCCTTGTGGTGGAGTGGCAAGGTGGTGTGTTGTGTAACTGTGAGGTCTGAGGTTCAAGTCTTGGGATACGTAGTACAGTATTTATCTTGCTATTTAAGCTGCGAAGGAGATGGAGTTGGACTGAAACTCTGTGGTTGAAGTGGTCATAGGAATGAGGAATTTTCCTAATGGTTGAAAGTAATCCCACATTGGGAAGCTAACATGAGAATTGGTGAGAAGCTAGATTTCAATAGAGCGAACCAGATGAGTTGAGAGGAAGACTCAATGTAGGATATGTCAAGGTTGGTGATCGTGGACTTCGGCGCGTTCTCATAAACAGGTGTGTATTTCACACTACTCTAGTTGTAAAACGGCAAATGTCGGAATGCCGAAATACCGGTCACATGGCGATGGCAGCCACACGAGCGTGCGAGCACACGTGTGAGAGCTTTGACATGTGATGGTTGAGGCCATCATGAGTGCTCTCGTGGGCTTAGGTTACTTTGGGCCACGATGGGCCGGGATGGGCCATGTGGGCCCAATGGGCCCATAGGCCAAAGTGGGTAAATTGTATGATTGTGTAGTAAATATTGGATTAGACTATGTGAATCTCATATTTGTAGGTTAGTATTACGAAAATACCCTTGTAGGGTAGAATTATTGAAATGCCCTTGTAGGGTAAAATTACCGAAATACCCTTGACTTGTAAAATTATCGAAATAACCTTAATTTTTAAAATTACCAAAATACCCCTGATTTGTGAAATTATTGAAATACCCTTGACCTGTAAAATTATCAAAATGCCCTCGACTTGTAAAATTACCAAAATACCCTTGATTTGTAAAATTGCCGAAATACCCCTGATTTGGAAAATTATCGAAATACCCTTGATTTTGAAAATTATAGATTTACCCCTTATTTACAAAATTACAGAAATACCCTTGATTTGCAAAATTACTGAAATACCCTTTGTTTGAGATTTACCAAAACACCCTTGTAGGGTGAAATGACTAAAATACCCCTAATAGGTAAAAAGACCATTCTTCTCCTCTAGGGTATATGACCCACTGATAATACAATTTGATTGATTTGACTGTTATCTGACTAAGAATGTATAGCTATGATTAGACTGTTGTGACTGTGATTAGTATGATTTTGTATGCCATGTGTATATTTGCTGCATTCATATAATATTATGTTGCACATGGGTGGGAATTATGGAACGAAGGAAGTATATGTGGATCGCATGGTCGCTTGACGACCGTGGATCCACCGATTGAGGATCGCATGGTTGCTTGAAGACCGTGGATCCACCGATTAAGGATTGCATGGTTGCTTGACGACCGTGGATCCACCCGTGGCTTTTAAGCCCAATATATGATTACTATCGACTCTGTGTCGATCATATTTACCCGAGGCTATGTGCTGACTATATTACCGTTGCAGATGGCTATGTGCCTAACATGATACAGCTACCGATGGCTTAAAGCCAATTATTCTGATTATGGCTTTGCGCCAACCTATATGTGGCTCTGTGCCAACCTATATGTGGCTTGTGCCAAACATATTTTCCTAAGGCTATGTGCCAATATATGATTATTGACGACTCGGTGTCGATCACATTTACCTAGGGCTGTGTGCCGGTTATGTTACTCTAGTTGATGGCTATGTGCAGAACTTATTATAGTTACCGATGGTTTTGTGCCAATTATAATACCGTTACTGAAGGCTTAAAGTCGTATATATGCTACCAGCTTACTGCAATGATGGTAGTACCGCAATCGAGCTACCATTGATGTGTATCGGATGGGTGGGTCGATAGTTATATCCCCACATGATGTGTACCGAGGGACGGAGTTGGTGTGTATCGGTTGGATGGGATGGGTTAGCATACATTTTTGCATTATGCATATGGTTTGATTCTGACAAGGGCTGAGACCCAAGTGATTTGTAATAGGTTATGGCCTACGTATGCTTTAAACTAGACTGTACTGTTAGCGTTAAAGGGCTCTGGCCCAGACTGTTTCTATTTTTGTTTCTGTCTACTAACTGTTACTCTAGTAAGGGGATTATACACTGAGTTTTCATAAACTCACCCCATTTATTAACTGTGCAGGTAATCCCCAGCATTAGGTGGATCGATGTCGCAGAGGGACTCGGAGACGACCATACATCTGCATATGTTTTTCTATTTTGTTTATTTAGTTAAGCCCTTTGGTTTTTGATTTGGGTTGTAATATGGCCTCTTTATTTTCTTTCTTAACTTTTCATTTGGGAAAATTTATTTACTATGTTTGATATTTGTTAGAAGTAGATTGTGGTTTTCAAAACACTACGTTTTCGCAACTTAACTTTTAAACATCACGTTTTCGTAAATCAGTTACTTTTAGAATTAGCTTCGCAAAGTAAAAAGGAATTTTGGAAATAAAATTAAGAAGTTTTCAATGCACTACGTTTTAAATAAGAAGGGTTTCTAATGAAAACATGGTTTTCGAAAAACACTTCAATGTGACACGCTAGATTCGGGTCTAACTTCTGGGCTGGGTTTGGGGTGTTACATAAATAACATTAAAAACCAATGAATACATGAATGATTAGCTTTTTTGAAAGAATAAATAAGTTTCAAAGTAAATTTGAAAAACCCACGTTTGAAGAATATGGTGAAATCTATGGAGTTTTGGGTGTTTTTCTTGAAGATTTATGATGGTAGATGACTTAGGAATGTTTAACAGCCCATTTCTCTATGGTGTCAGAACAGTGGTTTCGTGGCCACAAATCTGATGTGAACCTGCAAATATTATTATTTAATATTTATGAATAATATATGGTGTAATGATAAAATTTGATTTAATGATTTGTGTTAAATGGAAGAACAACTAGGTTCAAGTGGTTTTAGAAAATGAGGTATCAGGACCTCGTTTCTATAAAATCGAGCTGTAAATATTTTTATAAATATTTACGGAGTGTTATTAAGGTTGTATTCAAGTTTCGTTAAGAAATTTTAACGTTTAAATGGTTAATTAAGTAAAAAGGACTAAATTGAAAAAGGTGCAGAAGTTGAGTTCTATTAATTAAAGGTGCTGATAGCTATGGAAAGGTAAATTGTTGGACTTAGTTGGTAATTATACCAAT
Organism: Gossypium anomalum; assembly: GCA_025698475.1. NCBI lineage: Eukaryota > Viridiplantae > Streptophyta > Magnoliopsida > Malvales > Malvaceae > Gossypium > Gossypium anomalum. Next base: position 53,568,709 of record CM046963.1, read on the forward strand.
TGAATTGTTGGTGGACAGTTTTGGGTAATTAAAAGCTTGAAATTTGGTTGATTTTTAAATGAATAAAATTGTAATTAATATTGTAATTTAAACCTCTGCCCGGTACCTTTTGACACAACCCATACCATTTCCACCTCTGGCCTGACCATGGCCTCTCGGTGGTCTCTTGAACACCCTCGTGGTATCAGACAAAGATCCATACAAGAGTTTGCATCTGATCGGGCCTCTGTGGACAATCTCTGATACGATGCTCCAATAATTCGCATCTCAAACATGCCCCAATCCTTTTCCAGCACTCACCCTGATGGCGTCTCCCACAATCAACAAAGGGCTGCGGTCCAATAGCACCAACAGGGGCCCCAACTCTGATCGGCCCATCAACTTTGGCCTTTTTCTTAGACCTCAAAAATAAGCTTGAGGGCTCTGAATCCCTCTTGTTCCTACCTCTCTCTCCTTCTCCCGATTCTTGCGATCAGTGCGCTTCACATCCTCGGCGATCTTCACCTTATCAGCTAAAGCAAAAAAAATCGCTTCCACTATGGAGCTATCAGTACCCGCAAACTATCTCTGAGGCCATCCTCGAAGCGAACACAACGCTCGTACTCAGTTCCCACCATCCCACGCGCATAGCGGCTTAATTGCAAAAATTTAGCCTCATATTCAGCTACTGATCTATCCCCCTGAGTCACGTTCAGAAACATTCTCCTTTCAGCAACCACATAGCTGGCACCCACATATTTACTCTAGAAAGCAGTCTTGAAAAATTCCCAGGTCAATCGGTCGGGCTGAGTGCCCTCTTTAACTGTAAGCCACCACTGGTAGGCCTCATCTCGCAACAGTGACACTGCACCTTTTAGTTTCTGCTCAGGGGTGCAGTCGAGATCATCCATAATCCTCTCTGTGGCTTCAATTCAATATTTAGCCACATTAGGGGCAACTCCAGCAATACCCCTAAAAATCTCAGCTTTATTGGACCAGAGTCGTTCCGTAACCGGCCCACGGCCCACAGTACTAGTATTGGTCCCAACAACCCTCTCCAGAATCCGCAACATGGCCTAGGACAATGCGTCGTCCCTAGCCGCACGATCATGTAATCTAGTCTCAGTCATAGATGAAGCCGGCGCCCCTTAGCTTCAACATTAGGCACGTGGCCAGATGACGAAGACCCAGCTCGGGCACCTCCACGGCCTCCGCTGCAACCTCTTGTACCCTACCACGAGTACCTCTGGTGCTCATTATCGATTTAAGCTTGATTTGTCTAAATATTTTTATGCATCAGTTTATAGTTCCAGTGTTTATTAGCAGATATTTTATGGAAAATAGTATCAGTATTTCAGAGTTCGTATTCGCGGATTGTAGTCTTACTACGGTTTTAGTTTACCTTAAATAGAGTGTTTCAGTACAGTTTACTACCTACAGTAGTCTCAGTATTTCAATTTAAAGAATAAACAGTTTCAAAAGACTTATAGAATCGGCACCGGAGACTCGGTGTACCACACATTCAGGAAAAACATTTCACAATAAATCATTTAAAACAGTTCTTTTTGAAAATTCCAAGTTTTAGAAGAAACCCAAATCCACAGCCGAGTTTTACAGTCTGGCTCTGATACCACTAAATGTAACAGCCCAAACCCAACCCAGACGTTATGGTTGAATCTGGTGAAGTCACATTAGAGTGTTTTTCGCAAAGTATATTAACATTGAAAAACCCGTTCTATATTTAACCTATTTGTGATCTTAGCGAAAACTTAAGGTTATCCCGTGTAGTTTCAAAGCTTAAATTGTTTGACAAAAGTTAACCATATTAAATTTGTTATTAATTTTAAACATTATTTCTTGCAGAAGCTTCTAAAAACATGTTCCGTAAACGTAGTGACTTGGAAAAATGTTTATCTTTTTGAAAGCCCGCATCCTACTACTAGCAGATATAAATCAAAATAAATAAAACCCCAAAATTAAAGATTAAAAATTATAGAGGCCTTATTACATTAAAATACCCTTAATAAAACTATTTATAATTTAAAACCCAATAAGAAAGTCTGTGCAGTTGTGTGGCCACCTTCGAGTTCCTCGCAGCACTGACCTGCCTAGGCCCGGGGATTACCTGTACAGATAAACAGATGGGTCCCATATCAAATAAACAACCAGTGAGCATACACAAATTGGGCCTAAGCCCAATGCAGTAACGGTTCAGTTTCAGTTGGGGCTTTAGCCCATTACAATATCAGTATCAGTGTGGGCCTAAGCCTATCTTAGTGACAGTAACAAAACAGTAATGCAGACAGGAAATCCTACCTAACCAGCCTCTACACTCTATCTTCGTCCAACCCTGCACTCCATGTCGGGATAAAATCAACCTACCCATCCCTACACTCCAAGTAGTACCGGTTGCGACACTAAATAGTATTTGCAGCAGAGCTGCCAGTACAGTACACTTCCTCCAATCATAATAAATCCCCATCCCCATGCAACATATCATACATCATGCATTAATATCATACATGTGATCAATATATTTAAAATGACATGCTCAAACGCAACCATACATCTCCTAGGGGCATAATAATCATTTTACCATGTAAGGGCATTTCAGTCATTTTATCAATCAGGGGGTCTAAATACACTTACCGACCCAACAGTAGGTCCACAGTCGTCTCGGGCAACTAGTGCAACCTCAATAATTAAACAGTGAAAATGGGCCCAAGGCACATAATGAGGGCCTATATGGGCCCACACGCCCATGTGGACCACATAGCCCAGTAATGGCCTTGGCCGTGTGAACTACACAACCTGGCCTAATATTTCCATACATCTGTGTGGTTTACCCATGTGGGGCCCACACGACCTAGTTCAGCTTAGAATGGCCGAAAGTGACCTCGGCCCATGAAATTACTCATAGGAGGCGTCTACGATTATACGCCCATGTTTAGGAATCCGGACTACCACACGAGCGAGCGCACGCCCATGTAGCATCAACGATCACTTATTTCGACTTTTGCAGAACTACGATTAAGGGCAGTGTCTTACATACCTTGATGCGGAAGTGTACAACTGGACCACAAACGCTCCAAACCTAGATTCAAACAAAAAATACCATTAGTCCCTTTAACAACAGGATTAAACAATCCCTTTGATAACACTTATCCAAGATATGACTTAATACTTGCCTTGCTTGAACTGTTAAGCCTTGCACACTGCAACCGATACAGAATACTGGTTTCAGGACCTTAGAGACCACCTACACTCCAACCGAAACCCATTACCCTTAATCATATCGTTCGCACAAATAGTTAGAACTAAAGAGTAAACCACTTACCGAAACCAAAAATTGATTCTAAAGAAGGGAAGTAATCGGCCTAACCACAAGTTGCAAAGAGGGAAGAGTTGCGAGAGAGAGAAGAGAAGACAAGGTATTCGACCAAAGGACAACCACCGATTGAGAAAGGGAAGAAAGGTATTCGGTCAAGGGACAAAATCGAGTGTGAGAGAGAGGAAGGGAGTATTCAGGCAAGAACACCAAAAAAGAGAACAAGGGAAAGAACGAGTAAGGAAGAGGAGAAATCGGTCAATAAAGGGTATTGTAAAAAAGAGTAAAATCAAAAGAGACCTAAAATGGACAGTACCTGAGTGGTCAACAGCAGTATTCGGCTATCAAAAACAAATAGTGAAAAGAAAACCAAAAAGCAACTGCTAAAAATCGAAAATGAGGAGAGTAAACCAAAAAGTACACAACAACCGAAACTAAAACTCACCCAAAGTTGAACTCTTCCCCAAAACTGTTCCTTTGAGTGCCTAAAGTTTAAATTCGGCACACCAGTTCCTCTCACCTCAACTCACCATGATTTTCTCCTAAAATCCGTCCATGCCATCCACTCCCCTCTCAACTACTCAATTCAAAATCCATTCAAACACTTTAGTGTTTCAGTCAAACTGTAACACTCCCACGGCACAGTAGCAAAATAAACACTCCACTACACCTACCAGGATTCGAACCTCAGACCTCAAGTAACTACCACACGCCACTTATCCCCTAGACCAACAGGCCCATTCTGTCATGATATAAACACATTAATTTAAAATACCTACTGACTAGAGACAGGGTTTAATCTACTAAAAACAAAACTTTTGCATAAGACAAGGCTTTAACCCAAGACTTCTCAAACTCTTCCCAGAACACTTAACCACTAAAGCAGACATGCAATTGTGTGACACCAACATACAAAAATAAATACTTAGGATTTTAGGGCATTACAATAATATTACATTTCAATAATGAACATTATAGGTTAAATCTAAACCTATACCAATGCCTCAAGAATTACCAAACCATATATACGAACTCATAAGTGAGTAGATTCATTTATGTCACATATATTTATAATTCATAACATGAAAGGATTTTATGGAACGTAAAGTATAACTATAAACCTTTCTATAAAATCATATATCTCTCAATTTACTTACTTTCCTTTTCGTTCCCAATGCTTTTCATAAGCCTCAACAACATTATTAATTCTCAATTCAGTGTATTTATTCATGACATCGATAGACATCATTTATCTCATTAAACCTTTTTATTACACCATAATACATCCCAATTACGTACTTATCGTACCATTCCTTTTTCTTACATATTTCATATGCATAGTACAACCAAAATCATAAACATCAATCCTATCTATAAGCTTGGAATATGCCTAAGCATCTATACTAAACATGTTAGCATATATGGTATAAATCATATACAAAAATAACACATATAGCCATTGATCTCGACATGAACCATTAGAAACTATCACCTATCTCAACTTTCATAATTTTCATGTATCAAAATATAAAGGATATTCATATAGTTTCATGTTTTAATTCATACCATTTTCTTTACCACTTTATTCGCATAACACATAAGACATAAACGTAGAATCACTTAAATCATACTTTTCATTATCCTAAATGTTCTTACTTGAATCATCGATACATCATATCTTTCTATAATTGTCGTAGTGAAATCAATCGGAAGCCTTACCGATTCATCCCTTTTTATGCCCATTGAACCACTTAAAATAATACAGATACATAGGAAAGCTGACACAAAGTTTGCTAAATTATAGTCATAGCTCACACGAGCTGTAAAATGGGTCTGCTCACACAAGTTGTCAGTCAGAATGTAACCTATACGATGCTGCTCACACAAGCTGTCGAGTATCTGCAACTAATTCTAGACCTTAGCCATCGGTAAGACATTCAAGACCAGCACCTGAAACATGGTAACCTGGGTCTACTCAAACAAGCTGTCGGTCAGAACGTAGCTACACAGTGCTGCTCACACAAGCTGTCAAGTAACTGCAACACATGCCAGAAACTCAGCCACTGGTAGGACGTTTAGGACTAGCACCCGAAACACTGTAACCCTAATGACATGTCATTTGTATCCTATATATTCCTATGGTTCAAACAGGGCTCAATAATCGTCGTACGTCGTTGAATTTACGTCATCTCACAACATGATAACTTGTATAGTAACATATATATATTGATTCATTTTCAATAAGATCATCTATTAACATTCAATTTAATCAAAATTGTACATAATATAGTTCATGCGAACTTATCTGGCTAAATTGCAAAAATACCAAAGTTTAGGGGCATTTTGGTAAATTTCTATTTTCCTCGATTTTCCACCTGATCTTGATATAAATTAATAATTTCATTCAATATATTAATTTTGAAAATAAAACAATTCATTTCATACAATTTGTTCATTTTTGAAATTTTTACAAAATTTCCCTTAAAGTTTTACTTTTATTCAATTTAGTCCTTGAGCCCAAAACATGCAAATTAACCATTTTTACCCAAAATTTAGCCTGGTCTAATACTTGTGACATCCAATACAAACAATTTCACATTTAATCCTTGTATTTTTACTATTTTAACAATTTAGTCCCTAATCAGAAAATTCATCAAAAATCACTTAACAAAATACTTTTAAATAACAACTAATATTTCAAATTCATCATTTAAAATCTAAAATCACAAGGTTCATCAATGGAAACATTCAAAATCTTTAACAGTTTCAAATTCGAAGGTACGGGCTAGCTGGACCTAGTTGCAACGATCTCAAAAACATAAAAATTATTAAAAACGGGGCTAAAACGGACTTACATGCATAAAATGAAACATGGCCGAAAGCTTCATCTCAACATCCATGGTATTTTCAGTTGTTGAAGAAGGAACCAAAAAGATGATATCAAATTAAACTTTTGTTTTTATTTTATTTTAATTTAATTTATCAAATTACCATTTTAACCTTGGTTAATAAAAAAATAAAACACCAATTTCATGACCATAATTGTCCATCACATAAATATATGGCATAATTACCATCAAAGGAAGGTTTGATTTCACAATTGGTCCTTCAATTAAATTAAATTCTAACTAAATAAACTTATTTACAATTTAATCCTAAACTAATTAGGACTAAAAGAATAATTAATCCAAAAGTTAGTGGATTCATTCATACCACCACCACTTGGAAACTTTGACCATGGTTTAATTACCATTTAAGTCCCCTTTCCTTTATTCAATTAACCATTTAATCACTCAAATCAAATAGTGATCAAATTTTACATCTTTTACAATTTAGTCCTTTTTAATTAATTAACCATCGAAACATTAAATTTTTTTAACGAAACTTTAATACCACATTAATGAAACTCTATAAATATTTATAAAATTATTTATAGCTCAGTTTATAGAAATGAGGTCCTGATACCTCATTTTCTAAAACCACTTGACCTTAAGGTCTTACCACTTGAACTAAATAAATCGCTTGTATAACAAAAATCACTATATCAAAAACCTTTTTAAAACCATGTTTGACTCGTAAATATTAAATAATAATATTTACAAACTTACTCAATGGATTTGGTGGCCCCGAAACCACTGTTTCTAACACCACTAAAGAAGGGGCTATTATATAAAATGAATTGGTTTTGCTGTTTGAATTAATGAAATGAATTACATTGTTAATTTAGATCAAGAGCGAGTGGAAAATCGAGGAGAAGAGTAAATTACCTAATAGCCCCTGTACTTAGTCATTGCCGCAATTTAGCAAGGTAAGTTCGTATGAACTGTACTCAGTATAATGTTGTTTAAATTGAATGTTTATTGTGTTATTTTAATGTAAATCAATTAATATACCAATGTAACGAGGCAATGATGAATTCACAGATGTCGAGTCCCGATTGAACCTTAAAAATTCATAGGATACTAATGACATGTCATTAGGGTTTCCATGTTTCAGGTGCTGGTCTTGAATGTCTTACCGATGGCTGAGGTCTGACATTTGTTGTAGATACTCAATAGCTTGTGTGAGCAACATTGCATAGCTTACATTTCGATCGTCACCTTGTGTGAGCAGACCCATTTCATAGCTCGAGTGAACAACGATGTAAAAGAAAAGGAAAGGTTATGACTATATGTTTAGCACACTTTTTGTGACCTCTCCTCGTATCCGATGTTGTTCTAAATGGTTCAACGAGCATGGAAAGGAAAGGAACAGTAAGTGTTCAAACGAACTATGACATGAATCTATGAAAAGGATTGAAAACGAAATATTCAATGAAAGTATACTTAAGTTCATGAATTTGATGATTTTGAATGATGTTGTTAATATATAATGCCTTACCTTATGTTAATTCAAGTGAATTATGAGTTGATGCACTAACATGTGTTGTTGATGATGCTTAGGCTTATACGAAGATTATGGTTGGATTATGTCATGCTTAATCTTAATGATATACATCGAAATGGTAAATGTCCAAATGGAAATATGCTTATGTGCATGAAAAGGTTGTATGAATTAAAAGGTATATTTCTTATGAATTGACTTATCATGTGGTTGATCCTAAATGAGTTTTGTATAAATGCACTAACTTGTGTATTGATGATGATATTTAGGCTTGTGTCAAGCTTGTGTAATTGGTGGATGTTTATGCTTATGTCTTGTATTATGCAAATGAAACAAGTAAGAAAAGGTAATGAAACGGTAAGTTCATAATTGAGATGTAATATAATGATATAAAAGGATTGATGAGTTAAAGGACTTACTTATATGTGAGAAATTTACTTATGCTATGGATGAATTTATCTATGTCATGAATAAACACACTAATTCATGAATTAATAATGTTATTTAAGCCTATGCTAAGTAAATGAAATGCAAAGTAAGTAAATAGAATGGTAAGTAAGTAAATGGGGTGGTTCATAGTCTTATGAAAAGGTTAATGATTGTGTAATGTCTTATAAATCCTATTATGTTAGGAATGAAAAATATGTGATATTGATGGACTTACTCATTTATGAGTTGATGGTTATATAGTTTGATAAATCTTATGGCATTGGTATAGGTTTATATTTACCCTATAAAGTTCATTATTGAAATTGAGAGTTATGTTAAAAGTTTAAACGAGCTTACTAAGCATTCATTGCTTATGTAGTTATTTTCCTTTACTTTTTAGATTATCAGAAGATCGATCAGTTTGGAAGCTCATCGAAGATCGATCGATTTGGAAGCTCATCGAAAATCTATCACACTATCCAGCAATTATATCGGTAGTTTTTGATGTTTTAGCCATGGTTATATGTATAGGTGGACTAGTGTTTAATGTTAGTTGAATGTTGGTTGATGGTTTTGGCATGCATATGTTGTTTTGGTACTATGTGACGTTGGATGGTTTCTATCTTTTTGGTACTTATGATACCTTATTGGTATGTACTAATATGGCTAAGAAAAGATGCATGTTGAGTGACCAAATGGTATGTTTATGTGGAAGATCTAATGATCATAACTATGGTATGTTTTGGAATTAGTATTGAATTATATAAGTATGATTGAGATGTGGTAAGTTCACATGTTTAGGTATGTTTGAATAGTTGTATTTGAGGTTCCTTGTATGGCATATTGGTTAAAAGTTAATGGCCTATTGAATTAGTTGTTTCATGCATGTTTTAGTATGTTTTGATGCCTTAGTCAATGGTGCAAATGGCTTGTAGGTACATGCTTGAAATGGGTGATGGAAATGGCTTGATTTTGGCCAATTTCATGTCCACACAGCCTAAGGTACGGGCATGTGTCTCAGCCATGTGTCTCACATGGCCTTGTGACACGGCCGTGTGTTCCTTCTCATTTTTAAATGTTACAAGTCAGGCAATTACACGACCTAGTACATGGGTGTGTGAGGCCATTTCGAGTGTTCATTGGCCTGGCACACGGGTGTGTGGCTTGGCTGTGTGACCGACCTCAAAGAGTTACATGGGCATGGACACGAGCTGGGACACAATCTTATGTCCCTATTTTGATTGTTACATGGCCTGAAACAACGGCTTGTGTCTCAGCCGTCTGAGTCACAAGACCGTGTGACCCCCGCAGTTCAAATTTTCTAACTTTTCCTTGAACTTTTTGATTGATTCCAATTTAGTCCCAAATTGTTTCTAAAGTGTTTTTAAGGCCTCAAAGGCTCGATTAAAGGATGATATGCATGTAAATTAATGATTTATGCTATGTCTATGTGGATGCATGAGATGTATGTTTTAAAGTTAAGTTTTTATGGCAATGCTCTGTAACCCTATTCCCGCGATGGATACGGGTTAGGGGTGTTACAGAATGATAGGAAATCAAGGTGTTATGGTTTGGGAATAAAAAATCAATAGAACAACGAGGAAAAGAATAAGGGACGGAAAGGACAAACTTGAAGAACAACTATCATGACTTTAGGCTGAAAGTGGGGGTTTTTGGGTTCAATTTAAAAAATTGGTTTAATTGCCACATAAATGCTCACTATTTTGACTCTATTACAAATTAGTCATTTCTTTAAAATTGAGGGTTTCTAGAACACTTTTTCAAAAGTTGATTTAACAGCCAAGATGCCAAAGTTGAAAACATTATCGAGTTCTAACCTTACTAAATTTCGAGCTCATTTAAGCCAAAGTTCCTAAATTACCCTAAAACTCATAGGCCCTATTTTGTGGTGCTACAATTTCTCTAATATATTTATGCCATCGTAATATAGGAATTAACTATTACTACTTAGACTTATTATTGTAAAAAGTATTTTCATTATTTATTCCATCCTCTCTTAGGTCCGATCCTCAAAATACTTTCGGTATTTTATTGTTCATCTATATTACTTGTGAATATCGTCGTTCCTAATTTCTTATATTTTTGGTGTATTATGTAACTATAAATGATAGTGCGCTTATTGGCAGTCAAAACATAATAATAAATAGAGAACAAGAAAAAACTCTTCAAAAGGTTGAGATGACTTATGGTATCAATATTATATGAAAGATAATTGGCCACATATCTGTCATATGTCCAAATATTTATTACTATATTAATATTCTTTAAATATATATGTCTTGTTGGAAATGTAACAATGAATATTATCCTTATGTATAGAAAGTACTTATCTTATTTAGTACGAAAACAAATCAATATTAATGCAATATTTTGTACTATAAAATTAGTTAAAGCTCTAGAAGAACTAATATATTAATATACGAAGAACCATAATTTTGTATGGTTAATGCATTGCTTTTAAAATATATTCACTATAGTAGATCTCATATTGAGATTGTGAATGAGGAAACGATTATATTTGGTATGAATCACTCTTGCTATGAATATTTGAAAAGGATAAAGATAGATTGGGTTATTGAATTATATTTATCACTCTTGTTATTAATTTGAATTGACTATGATCTTTTTTATCTTCTTTTGTTATCATCCCCATGAAGGTTTGGAAGCAAGATATTTGACTTTGAAAAATCCACTTGAATTGTGAAATATTTTAAAGGAGAGATGAGAAATATAATATGATAATTCTATCTAAATCTTGTTATGATTAGATGCACCCAAAGTTGCAATATTTTATATTGTGACTATAACTCTACAAGATTTAGAATAAGTTCTCAATTAAAATTATGTGGGAAGGATAATATTGATGAGAACTTGCAAGAAAAAAGTTATTCAACTTTTCATGATTTAAAGCTGCTCTTACGGTAACAATATCATTGTAACAACCCATTTTTCAGTGAAATTGGAATAGTGGTTTTAGGACCACAAATCCGATCCAAAAATAAAATTTATTTTTATTTTATTATATGGTTCGTATTGTGATAGACATGTCATGTGAAAAATTTGATACAAAAATTTTGTCAATTAAGTTTTTAATTACGAGAAGGACTAAATAACATAAAATGCGAAAGTTGAATTCTAATAGCTATAAGGATTAAATAACGATGGAATTCAAAACTAGAGATCCTTATATGGTATTTAGACCATTAAAGAAAAGTATGTAGATTTTTGGTGACTCATCCATGGAAAAATTAGAAAAGAGTGGGGATTAAATTGGAAATTGAAATAAATAAATAATTAAAAGATGATAAAAAGAAATATCATCTTATTTTGTCATCTTCAACCTCGAAATTATATGGAAACCCTAGGAGAGAGAGAAGAAACTTTCAAGGCTTAACTGGGTAAGTTTCCTTCTCCCGTTTTTAGTAATTTTGATATTTCAAAGACTGGGATTGTCTAATCTATCTATTTGGGGGATTAATTTGAAAACTTATCAAGGTATGAAATTTGGGTCATGGATGAATATGCTGAAAATTAGAAATTTATGGTAGAAAATGAAAGGTTGTTGATAGATAAACAACTTTTACAAAGTGATTTTTGATGAAAACATGATTTAGGGACTAAAATGCAAACTTGTGAAATTGATGAAAAATTCTGAATTTTTATGAATACATGTGCTGTAAATTTTTTAATGGGATTTTGGTTAGGCTTGGAATAGGGAGTAAATTGCACAAGTTTCATTTTCCGAGCCTAGGGACAAAATTGGAATTTATGAAAAAGTTAAGGGCAAAATGGTAATTTTTCCTAGAATGTAAATTGAGTCCAAATGAGTATAAAATATGGGAAATTGATGATTAAAGCTATTTATATAGATTCGGACAACTCACATTCAAGATTAGATCGAGGAAAAGAAAAGATTTCGAATTAGTAGATTTTATACGAGAACAAGTGTCGAGGTAAGATGTTAATTGAATGTTTTGTATGTAATGTGATTTATATTGAAATGTATTACTTGAATGCTATAATGGAAATTTTAATACATGCTTGAAATGGTGAAAAAGGGTTAAGTCCCAATTGAATATTGAATTTCGATTATTATATGTGCTTTCCCAAAATGGATGAGGTCATGCATTTGTTACGGACGAGATTTAGCTCAGACGAGTAATCCTATTGACCTCATTATAGAAAGGATTTAGCCCAGATGGGTAATCCTAATATAATACCTCTCGAGTATATATTGTGATTAGGGTTTAGCTTGGACTGGTAATCCTAATTGAGCTTTTTTGAGCATATGTTATATAAAGGATTTAGCCTGGACTAGTAATCCTGTTATACGATATGTGGCTCGAGAGTGTGCTCCTTGATTTAGTACCCTAATGAGTACCCTTGAATAAGAAATTGACGGATTATTAAATAGTACACCTCGAGTGTACTACTTGAGCATCCATTGAAATTTCAATGATTCAACGGACATAAAACTCTTGACATGGCATAAGAATTATGAGATGAAATGATAATGACTTGAAAGAATATTGCATGATGAGCTCATCTATGTTTACTTGATTGATATGAAGATTTTGGTGACTAACATGTTCGATTGGATGCATGTGTATAGGCAATTTTGCTAATGGATGGAAAACATGATATTCTATGCTTAGATTTAATAAACGGGATTGGTAAGTTTAGTTTCCGTTATACAAACTTACTAAGTATTTAATGCTTACTCTGTTTTATTTTCCCTGTTTAATAGTTTCGGAAGCTCGCAAAGGTTGGAGATCATTGGAGTATCGTCACACTATCAACTAGCTTATTTTGGGTATACTTAGTAGAATCATTTTGGTATAATGGCATGTACAGGAAAACTTGACCATTAATGGCTTGATAATGATGCTTGTAATCTAGCCATTGGAATGGCTAGTAATAGTTGTTTTGATATACTTGTTATGTCATGCTATGGTAGCTATATATATATACATATATGTTAAGTAGTTGATCAAATCATTTTTAACACATGGTTTGAACAAGTGTAAGATTGTAAACATGTATGCATGTAATGGTATGCCATGATGAATGATGGAACTTGTTTAATTTGAATGCTTGAAATGGTTGGTATTGGATGTGTGTGTCAAGTGCAGGTCATGGGTGTGACTTTGGGTGAGAAATGAAGCTAGAAATGGCTTTATTTTGTCTACACAAGCAGACACACGGGCGTGTGTCTAGACCGTGTGGGACACACGGCCAAGTACTTGGGTATGTAGTTAGGCCGTGTGCCCCCTGCACCTTAATTTTGAGAAACAAAATGCTCAGAATTGAGCACACGAGTAGAGACACAGGCGTATGTCTCAATCGTGTGTGCTACACGACCTAGAACATGGGTGTGTGTCTTGGCCGTGTGAAACCTACACCTAATTTTGAAAAGAATTAATTGACCACACGACCTAGAACACGGGTGTGTGGCATGGCCGTGTGCACAAGTTAGAGAGTTACACAAGGTCGAACACGGCCTGCAGCATGAGCATGTCCCAAGGTCACACGGGCGTGTCCCTTAGACCACACGGGCGTGTGAGCCCTGCACCTTGGAAAGTTTTTGAAATGTCGCGAAAAATTCCTAGAGTTCTCGATTAAGTCCCGACTCAATTCTAATGCTCGTATTGGGCCTCGAGGGTCTAATTAAGGTACGTTTTGAATGATTTCGATTAATGAATAGTAATTTACATAAATTATTTGTAAAATGTTCTGAAAGTTCTAGTAATGCTCCGAAACCTTGTTCCAACGATGAATACAGGTTAGTGGTTTACAATCATGAAAATAATTTCAAGATTAATATCATTAGTAATTGTCATTAAACAAAAGTTTTTAATGAAAATCACGAAGCTTGTCTTACTTGATTTGCTCTATTCCTTGAAGCTAATGTAGCAATATATATTAAATTTGAAAGACATAATCTTGGATGTGGACGTAGTAAGTTGGACCATAATAACATTCAAAGAGGATTGTCATAATAATTTTTCTCACCACCAGAAGTGGAAAATGAAAATAAGTAAGAGAAGAACAAGAATTCCCAAAAGAATCATTTAAGGAGTAGAGATAACTTATGTTATCAATGTGGTATGAAAGGCCATTAGTCAAGTACCTGTCGTACACCTAAACATTAAGTATCAATTGAATCCTTTTTGTTGATTATGACACTAATTACTTGACTCTTGGATATTAATTCTTGTAACGGCCCACCCAAGGGAGACTTAGTATTTTCTTACTATTTGGCATATACATGGTAGTCAAGGGTAGAATTGAGTAAATAAAGTCTTTGTTATTTGAGGAACTCCTAGTTTTAGCGACCACTAGGGTTTGGTAGACTGTTTTGTTAAGTATTCGCCCACCCCAAATGTTTTGGGCGAACTCATCAAGTTGGCCTGTAACACCCCTAACCTGTATCCATCGTCGGAATAAGGTTACGAAGCATTATCAAACTTAACAATCAAACAATCATACATTTTTCATATCCAATAAAATGCATTCACAATCAATCACAATGTCCCTAATATAAGCCTACGAGGCCCAAAACATGCATTAGAAGTGGTTCGGGACTAAACCGATAACTCAAGAACTTTTTGGGAAACATAGAAAATTTCACAAAATACAGGGGACGCACGGCCGTGTGGCCTGGCCATGTGTCTCACACAACCAAAGACACGTCTGTGTCATAGACTGTGTGGACATTCAAAATTGGATCACATGGCTATGTCCTAGCCCATGTCTGACCCCGTGTAACTCTCTGACTTGGGTCACACGGGTAACATACAGGCCTGTGTGACTAGCCCGTGTGCCCTTCGAAATGGCCATACATGCCCATGTGCTAGGCCGTGTGAAAACTGTAAGGTATACTGACTTATGTCACACGACCAAGTCACACGCCCATGTGTTGAGCCACGTGGAGCATACTGACTTGATTTCTAATTAAACACCAGAGGACACATGGCTGTGTCACTTGACCGTGTGTCACACACAACTGAGACACACGCCCCGTATCTTTGCCCGTGTGGACAAAAATAGGCTATTTACCAAACCATTTTTCTCACCCAAACTTTCAATCACCTACACAAACCAAATGGCATATAACATTGCATAAATAGGCATTTCAACCAATCTCAATGAAGCACAATTCATGCTAAATCCATACCATTAATCACAAGATACACAAGTATCATAATAAGCCATTCAATTTCATACCAAAATTCACATTCTTAAAACATCAATATGGTCACTTTCTATTATGCATCACTTTACCTAAAACCACAAGTATACAAATCTCAAATTCATCCATTTGATACTCCAAATACCAATTCACAACAAGCATATAAATGGAAATTATGCACAACATATCAAAAGGCCTTTTTGCAAATAAATATACATCACCAAGCATGCCAAAATAAGCCAAGTCACATGGCTATACATATAACTAACCATTCATCATTTACAAGCTAAATCAAATGGCTATATTCGTTACTAACAAATATACCAAAATGACCACAATTCCTATACATGTCATATAACCAAATACATAAGTTCAAAAGTACCAGTGATAGCTTGGTAGTGTGATGAGATCTCCGGTGATTCCCAAATCTGAGCTAGCTTCGATAAACACTATAAAACACAAAAAAGTAAGTGCCAATACATAGTCGAAGCTATCTCAATCTCATATCTCATATAATGCTCACTCACAAGCTATCAACCAGTCTGCTCACACAAGCTGACGGTCATGACTTAGCTACATGGTGCTGCTCACACAAGCTAACGAGAATCCACAACACAACCAGATAACTCAGCCATTGGTAGGACGTACGGACCAGCACCCAAACACATAACCCCAAATGACATGTCATTTGTATCCTAGTCTATTCCTAAGGTTTAATCGGGATTTCACATTGTCGAATCTTTGTCGAACATATCCATAAGGTCGTATTCACAATTAATTCAATAATAAAGCATTTGAAATCTGATTATGTTAATACTTATTAACATACAAACTTACTTCGATTCACAAAAACGTCGAAACAAGATCGACTAGTCCGATACTTTTTTTCCCCGATCTAGATCCGAACTTTGTTTTTCTTGATCTATATAATATCAAATTTAATCTATTCATTATTCATTCTCCTCAATTTAGCTAAAAAATCACATTATGGCAAAATTACACTTTTGCCCCTAATAGTTCAACATCTTTACAAATTAGTCCTTAGCTAAAAACACAAATTCATGCAATTAGGTCCCTACCCATGCTAGCCGAATTTCTCTTATCATCATAGCAGCCCATATTTTTCATTTATTTCATATTTTTACCATAAAATTTTCACATTTCTCAATTTAGTCCTTAATTGACAATTTTACCAAATATCACTTACAAATGTTGTTTATCTAAGAACAACCATACATTTTCTATCATCAAACATCAAAATACATGTACATTCATTAATGGAAAAACCTTAAACCTTTAACAATTTTGCAAATTAGTCCCTGGGCTAGCTAGATTAAGTTACAATGACTTTAAAAACGTAGAAACCATTAAAAACAGGACAAAATACATACCAATTAGATAAGGAAGAGATTGTCGAAAACTTGAGCACAAAAATGGCTTCTTAAGCCCTAATTTCGGTTGTAGAAGATGATATGAGAACAAAATTTTGTTTTGTTTTATTTAATTAACCTTTATTTACTAAATACCAAAATTAACCTTAAAAATTATCATAAATTTCAAAATTACTGTAATAGCCCGATTTTGGGTCTAGTCGGAACAGTGGTTTCGGGGCCACAAATCTGACATAAGAAAATTTATTTTTATTATATATCTATGGTATACAATTCCACTGGATGATTTAAGAAAATTTCGTTCAAAAATTTTGATGTTTGGGCACTCAATTTAATCAAAAGGACTAAATCGTAATGAGTGCAAAACTTGAGTTCTAGAAGCTAGAGGTGTCCAATTGTTATGAAATTTTAAATTGGAGGTCCTTAAATGGTAATTAGACCATTGAATAAATTTTTGAACAAAAATGGACATGAAATAGGTGAAATAGAATACTTTTAAATTAGGGGCATTTTGGTCATTTACTAATTAAATGACTTAATAAACAAAATAAAAGCCAAAACTTCTTTTCCCTCTTCTTCCTTGGCCAAATTTTAAAGGAAAAAACCATGGCTAGGGTTTTCCAAGCTTCCAAGCTCGATTGTAAGTCCATTCTAGCCCCATTTTTAATGATTTTTACGTTTTTAAAATCCTCATAACAAGATCTATCTATTTCTACGATTAATTCGAGTTATGGTTAAAGTCTAGGGTTTTGAACCATGATGAAATGTGTATATTTTGATGATTAATGATAGAAATTGCATGTTTATGGTTAGAGAAACGACTTTTACTAAGTGATTTTTGGTAAAAATACTAAAAGGACTAATTTGTAAAAGTTATAAAATGTGTCATAAAAGTGTGTTTTAATGGAATTTGTGGGCTGTTATTGTTATCAAAATGGTTCAGCTAGGCTTAAAGTACAAAGAAATTGAATGAAAATCATTTTACGAGCTTAGGGGCAAAAGTGCAAATATGACAGTTTAGGGGAAAAAATGTAATTTTTTCAAATATGATTTTTGGGCTGAATTGATTAGTATAATGATTAAAAAAGTTAAATATGATGTTTTTGGTCAAGAAAAATGAAGTTTGGGCCTAGTACGAGGGAAAATGAGTAATTGACGGTTAGGTCCCTCTTTGCCATTTTGGTGTCGAGGTAAGTTTTTATGTAAATAATGCTATGTTATGTTTGTATTTTAAATATTTTAAATGCTTTGATAATGTATGAAATAAATTATTGGTTCTCTGGTTGTATTAGATGAAATTAGGATAAGTGAGAAAAATCGTGTTTGAACATTAGGAATAGAATAGGATACGAGTGACATGTCACTAAGAATATTTGTGATATATGTGTGATTATGTGATCCGGGTACTGGTCTCGTACGGTTGGGTAGTCCAGCATGTGTTGCGAATACCTGACAGCTTGTGTGAGCAGCACTGCGTAGTTATGTCTTGACCGTCAGCTTGTGTGAGCAGGCCCAGGATTTGCTCTAGAGCGAGCATTCATGTGATATGAGATATGAGGTAGCTTTAGCTACATATGTGGCACTTATATTCAAAGACTTCCCGTGTATCCATTTAGTATTCCAAGTGTTCAACGGGTATGCCAAATATGAGAAAGTAAGTGGTTATGTTACGAGATGGTACAGGTATGTACGTAAAGGTTTTAAGTATTAACTTTATGTTATTGTGAGTTATGATCACTAAGAAAGTGACTTTGAGATATCCCTATGATTGTTGATTTATGGTCATGATGTATAAATGCATGGAAACACAATTAATGACTATATGTTAGGCCTTGGAGGCCCAATTGATTGGTGAGATAGTAAATGTTGTTCATTTGAATTGTGATTTATTGGTTATGAGTGAAAGGAAATATTGGTCTAATTGCCTATTAAAACGGTTAAGAAAGTATGGAAAGAAATAGTTATTACAATTTGAAATATGTTGAGCTATATGCAAGAAAACATGAATATACATAAGTAATGTGTACTTTTACTAAGATGTTTAAAATGATTTGCTAATTATGAAACATGCTACAATGGAGAAATTATGGCTGCAAGACTAAAAGTCAAGAAATGTTAAATTATTTTGATAAATCAAAAGAGAGTAAACATGTGAATATGTTATATTACAACCTTGAGATTTATAGCTATTTCTATATTAACTTGTGCTTATATTGTCAAGCATAGTATATGACTAGCATGAGTTGTTCAATATTTTCATATGGACTTACTAAGCTATATAGCTTACCCCTCTTCATTTTCCATGACTTATAGGTTAATTTACCTAGCTCGGGTTGGAGACCACCGGAGATGCCATCATATTATTAAACTATCATTTGCGTAAAAGTGAACACAAGAATTTTAAGTTTATGGCATGCATAGGGACTTCATCTTTTGATTAATTATGTCATTATTAATTTGGCCAAGTGTGTTGGCTTATGGAGATTTGGTGATTCATTTTGTAAATGGCCATGAGATATGGTTCATATTGATTATTTGGTTGTAAACCTGTTCATACATGCATGCATGTGACAAGGTCATACATGATGTGGTTAAAAATTGTTTGGCATGGATAAATTATGGATGTGACTATGGATGTTTGATGATGGAATTGTGAGTGAGTGGCATGATAATAACTAAGACATAGGTATGTTAAATGGAAGTAAACTTCAACTCTTAGTGCATGCAAATTTATAAATTTGGCTTGACAAAGTATGAAGTTATATGTATGTATTAGTAAAGATGGTATGATCATGATCATGTCTTGTTTGTGTATGTTTTAAGTGCTCAATTATGCCATGTTAAGTGCCCTTGAAGTCATGTATGTGTTTGTGCAAATAAGGGTGGGAATTAGCTTGGAAAATAGCCTTGTATTTGTCCACACGGGTAGACACACGGGTATGTGTCTAGGCCGTGTGTGACACACGGTCAGCCTTTGGGCGTGTGATCCGGTCGTGTGCCCCCTACACCATAATTAGGTAAAACAGAATGCCCAATAGTAAACACACGGGCAGAGACACGGCCGTGTGTCTTAATCATGTGAAGGACACGGCCTTAGCACACGGGCGTGTGACTTGGCTGTCTGCCCCTATTTTGCTGATGTCGTCATAAAAAGAGAGTTACATAGGCTGAGGACACGGGTATGTCCTAAGCCACACGGGTGTGTGTGACCACACGGCCTACCCACACGGACGTGTAACTCCCCAAAATAAGAAAATTTTTCTAAGTGTCACAAAAGTTTCGAAAGTTCTCAGTTTAGTCCCGTACCACACCCAATGTACGTTTTGGGCCTTGTGGGCCCGTATAAGGGACGAGATGCATTTTTATGAATGGTTTTAAATTGAATGAAATTTTATGGCCTGGTTTTGTATGAATGTTTATGTTTGAGTCCAGTAACGCCTCGAACCCTGTCTCGGTGTTGGATATGGGTAAGGGGTGTTACAATTACCAAGCCATTATCATCCACTAACATATTAATAGGCTAATTAACACATAAGGACCTCCACTTTGAGGTTCCATAGATATTAGACACTTTTAGCTATTAGAACACCACTATTGCACTTTACGCGATTTAGTCCTTTTATCAAATTAAGCACTCAAACGATAAAATTTCTTCACGAAATTTTCACACAATCATACTATCATGTTGTAGACATTAAAATAATAATAAAATAATTATTTTGACCTCAAATTTATGGTCCCAAAACCATTGTTCCGATTTGACTAAAAACGGGCTGTTACAACTCTCAACCCTAAGGAATTTTCGTCCTCGAAAATCTTACCAGAAAATAGGGTAGGGAACTATTTTCTCATAGATTCCTCGGGTTCCCACGTAGCTTCTTCGACAACGTGCCATTGCCAAAGTACTTTCACTAAAGCTATACTTTTGTTTCTAAACTCTTTAATCTCTCGAGCTAGAATTCTGATTGGTTCTTCATTATACGTCATATCCAGCTAAATTTCAATATCTATTGGAGAAGTTACGTGTGACGGATCTGATCTATATCGGTGTAACATCGACACATGAAACACATTGTGAATCTTTTCTAACTCTGATGGTAAAGCTAGTTGATATGCCACCGGCCCTATTCTTTCAATAATCTCATACAGCTAGATAAATCACGGACTCAATTTTCCTTTGCAACCAAAACGAAGAATCTTCTTCAATAGAGATACTTTCAAAAACACTTTATCGTCGATTTGAAATTCAATATCTTTATGTTTCAAATCAGCATACGATTTCTGTCGACCTGAAGCTACTTTCAAACTATCACAAATTACATTCACTTTATCTTTGGTCTCTCTAACCAAATCAACCTCGTGAATCTTTTTCTCACTAATTTCCATCCAATACAATGGAGTTCAGCATTTTCGACCATACAATGCTTCATACGGTGCCATCTTTATACTCGATTGAAAACTATTGTTATACGTGAATTCAACCAATGATAAATATTTTTCCCAATTTCCTTCAAACTCTAGAACACAGCAACGAAGCATATCTTCGAGAATCTAAATTACTCTCTCAGACTGACAATTGGTTTGAGGATGAAGTGCAGTACTAAAGTGCAATCGCGTACCCAAAGCTTCTTGCAATTTCTTCCAAAATCGCGATGTAAACCTCAGATCTCTATCTGAAATAATAGAAACTAGCACACTATGCAATCTAACAACATTAGAGATGTACAATTCAACTAATCTATCGAGCGAAAAGTCTGTACGTACCAGAATGAAATGTGTAGATTTTGTCAGTCTATCAACAAAAACCCAGATAGCATCTTTCTTTTTTGGAGATAGGGGTAATCCTGATTCAAAATCTATCGTAACTTTATCCTATTTCCACTCCGGTATCATCATCGACTGTAGTAGTCCTGAAGGCACTTGATGTTCGGCTTTAACTTGTTGACAAACCAAGCATCTCGACACAAACTCTAAAATGTCTCTCTTCATGCTGGACCACCAATACAACTGTTTCAAATCAACGTACATCTTACTACTCCCTGGATGAACAGATAAACAACCATTGTGTGCTTCGTGTAGAATTTTTTGAATGAGCTTGAAATTCTTTGGTACATAAATTCTATCTCGGAACATCAAACAATCATCAGATCCGATCTGATATTCTGACTCAGCAGTCGATTCGTATTGTACTCTTTTAGCTTGTAATTCATTATCACATTTCTAAGCCTCGAAAATTTGCTGAAGAAATAACGGTTTAGCTTTTAACTCAGCCAAAATTGAACCATTATCAGACAAAGTTAACTGTGTATTCATCACCCGTAAAGCAAATAAAGATTTTCTACTCAGAGCATCCGTGACTACATTCACTTTCCCCAGATGATAATCAATCACTAACTTATAGTCTTTCAAAAATTTGAGCCATCTTCGTTGTCGCAAATTTAAATATTTATGAGTCACTATATACTTCAAACTCTTGTGGTCGGTAAAGATATGGCACTTCTCACTGAAAAATGATGTTGCCAAATTTTCAATGCAAATACAATGGTAGCCAATTCTAAATCGTGCGTCGGATAATTCTTTTCATGCGGCTTCAATTGTATGGAAGCATAAGCTATCACTTTGCCCTCTTGCATCAAAACACATCCCAAACCATTTAATAACTATAACACCCCTAGCCCGTGCAAAGCACCGGAACAGGGTTACGGAGCATTATTGAAACTTTCAAAATATTTTTCTTATAATTCACATAAATTACTATTCATTAACCGAGATTTTTAATATTGTCCCTTAAATGGACCCTCGAGTCCCAATACGAGCATTAGGATCAAGTCGAGATTTAATCGAAAACTCTAAGAGTTTTTCGTGACATTTCAAAAATTTTCTAAGTTACAGGGCTCACACGCCCGTGTGGTCCAAGGGACACAGTCATGTGACCCTGGGACATGCCCGTGCTGTAGGCCATGTTCATACCCGTGTAACTCTCTAACTTATGCACATGGCCATGCTACACGCCCATGTGCCAGGCCATGTGGTTAATTAAATTCTTTCGAAATTAGGTGTAGGTTTCACATGAACAAGACGAACGCCCGTGTTCTAGGCTGTGTAGCACACACAGTTGGGACACACGCCCGTCTCTGCCCGTGTGCTCAATTCTGAGCATTCTATTTTCTCAAATTTAAGCTGTAAGGGACACATGGCCTAACCCCACACCCATGTACCAGGCCGTGTGTCACACACGGTCTAGACACAGGTGTCTAGCCGTGTGGACAAAATAAAGTCATTTTTAGCTTCATTTCTCACCAAAAATCACACCAATAACCTGCACTTAAACTCACATCCAAATACCAACCATTTCAACCATTCAAATTAAGCAAACTCTATCATTCAACATGGCATTTCATTACGCGCATGCATGTTTATAATCTTACCATGGTATTTTCCATACGATAGGCATAATTTGAACAACCATTTAACATGTATATAGCTACCATAGTATGACATTACAAGTATATCAAAAACAACCATTACTAGCCATTCCAATTGCTAGATTTCAAACCACATATTTAAACCATCTACGGCGAAGATAGCTTATACATGCCGTTATACCAAAATGATTTTGCTGTATATACCCAAAATAAGCTAGAGAATAGTGTGATGATGTTCTAATGATCTCCAACCTTCACGAGCTTCCAAACACTATAAAATAGGGAAAAATAAAACAGAGTAAGCATTACATGCTTAGTAAGTTCGTATAACCAAAACTACACTTACCAATTCTGTTTATTAAATCTAAGCATACAATATCATGTTTTCCATCAACTTGGCAAAATTGTCTAAACACATGCATTCAATCAAACATGTTAGTCACAAAACTTTCATATACATCAAGTAAACATAGATGAGCTCATCATGCTATATTCCTTCAAAACATTATTCATTTCATCTCATAATTCCCTCATCATGCCAAGAGTTTTGTCCGTTGAATCATTGAAATTTAGATGGATACTCAGGTAGTGCACTCAAGGTGTACAATTCAATAACCCGTCAATTCATATTCAAGATTAGGGCACTAAGTCAAAGAACATACTCTCAAGCCACATATCGTATTACAGGATTACCGGTCTAGGCTAAATCCTTTATGTAACATATGCTCAAAAGAGCTCAATTAGAATTACCAGTTCAGGTTAAATCCTAATTCTAACATATGCTCAAGAGGGATTATATCAGGATTACCCGTCCGGGCTAAATTCTTTCTATAATGAGATCAATAGGATTTGTAACATTCCAAAATAGGGCTTAGTCGAAATAGTGGTTTCGGGACCACAAAGCTGATGTTAAAATAGTTGTTTTATGATTTTTATGAGGTTTAGAATATGAAAGCAAGTATATGTTAAAGTTTCATGGAGAAATTCTAAATATAAAGTGTCTAATTTGAAATTAGGGACCAAATTAAATAATTTGAAAAACTTGGATTCTAGAAGCAATTTACATGAAATTGCTTTAGATTATTAATTATAAGGTCTTAAAGAGTAATTTTCCCAATTTCTAAGTTTTTGGACAAAAATGGGCATGCATGGAAAATTTTAGAAGTTTAGTAAGGAAGGGTATTTTGGTCAATTGGTAATAAAATCAATAACAAGGGAAAATGAAGGCAAAAATTAGCCATCTTCTCCCTTGCACCAGCAGAAACTCTCATGCCCTCCATATCTAGGGTTTTCAACATTTTCAAGCTCAATTGTAAGTGCTCCCTAGCCCGTTTTTAATGCTCTTTGTATTTTTGAGATCCTTGTAACATATTCTCTCCATTTCTACCCATATTTCTAGCTAGGGTTCATGTATGAAAAATGACCCACATGTGAAATATTTTTCTTTGATGATTTATGGAGGAATATGAATGTTAGATGTGTGTTAAACATCTTTTCCTAAGTGATTTTCATGAAAAATCCCTAAATGGACATTTTTGCAAAAGGTACAAAATATGTGGTAGAAATGTGAAATAGAGGACAATGTGGGCTAGTATGAGTTTAGGATACATTCGGCCAGGCTTGGGTAACCAAGGAATTACATGTATTTCATTTTACGAGCCTAGGGACTAAGTTGTGTAATTTTGAAATGTTAGGGGCAAAATGATCATTTTGCCAGGGGTGAAATTTAGGCCCGAAATAAATAGCATGAGGTATTAATAATTTATTTTTATTGATATAGACCCCGAGGAACCAATTCTGTAGGTTGACTGAGGAAAACGAAAGGTTTCGGAATAACTGAAACATAAACCCGAAGTAATTACCAGGTAAGTTCGTGTAACTTGAAGTGAACTTTAATAATACCTAAATATGCATACTCTTAAATGTATGTTAATTTAGATAGTGATTACATGACAATCCATGAAATGTGATGGTGTATAATGAAAAGATGTTAATTGTCCTGGATGAATGAAAAAGGGAGATTCGTTAGGTAAATGCATGCTTGTTTGACATGAGATCCTGCATGTGTTACAGTAAGGGATTTATCCCGGACAGGTAATCCAATGATCTTAGTATAGTAAGGATCTAGCCTAGACGGGTGTTCCTCAAGTGATTGAACCTCCCGTTGAATATATGTGTATTATGTATTTAACCCGGATGGGTAATACAATTAAGGACTAAAATTAGCCTGGAATGGTATTTCAGATCCAAATATATTAGAGTGATTGTCGTGTAAGTGATTTAGCCTGGAATGGTAATCCCGACAACACTCCTTAGCTTCATGTTACGAGGGATTTAACCTGGACTAGTAATTCCGTCGTAAGAATAAGGCTCACGGGAGCGTGAGCTAAGATGATCACTATTATGACTTGATGATAAATGGATAACCATCGAGATTTCCTAGAAATTAAAAGGGACGATAATGAGAAGTGTAAATGGTAATGCTTGAATTGATGAGCTCACCTGAGATGAATACTATATTGGTTAAGATGAAACTAACTAGATGATTGAGTGTATGTGATAGGGAATTTATATTACACATGTATTGGCATGAATACCTTGTATGGTTGTATGCTGAATAACCGGTAAGCTTACCTTCCTATTATTCAAACTTACTAAGCATGTTTATGCTTACCCCTTTCTCTTTCCTATGTTTTACAGTGCCCGAGGACTCGTGAAGATTGGAAGACGGTTGGAGTACTGTCAACACTATCCACTTGTCCTGCTTTGGTATATAGATACTTTTATTTTGTTACAATGGCATGTATAGGTTTTTGGTTATTTTGTGTTATGTGTCATTGATTGGCCAATGTAAAGGCTTAAATATTAAATTTATTCTTTTTGTATATGGCCATAAAACATGGCTCATTTTGATGTAGGTTATGATCTACCAACCATGCATATTTATGTTAAAATGTTCTTGTGATGATTAAATGTGGTGTATCGTAAATAGACATGTGTATTGTGGCCAAATCATTTGGAGATGGTTAGGCCATAATTGGCAATGAACTATAATAATGAGCCAAGCCTAAATGTGTTTTAATGGGATGAAAGTCCTTAATATAAAAAGGGGATAATTGAGCATGTACATAACCGATGAGATGAGGTTAACATGCAATGGACCATTAATGATAGTCCTTGAGTGTATTTAGGTCATGTTAAATACAATTAGGGTTCATATATGTGAGTGAATGATTAGGGTGACCACTGGCTTGAAATTATAGCCTCAAAAGAGTCTACACGGGTAGACACACCGGCATGTGTCTAGGCCGTGTGTGACACACGGATAGCGTCATGGGCGTGTGGTACTACCGTGTGTCCTCTACACCTAAAATTTTTAAGTCAGAATGCATTGTAGTAAACACACGAGTAGAGACATGACCGTGTGTCTCAACCGTGTAGAGGGCACGGCCTAGCACACGGGCGTGTGTCTTGGTCGTGTGGCCCTAAATGCATGCTGACATCATAAATAGAATGCTCAAGTTTTTGGGCACGGGCGACAACACGGGCGTGTCTAGGCCGTGTGAAAGACACGGGCTAGGGATACGGGCGTGTGCTCAGCTGTGTGAAAACCTCTGTAGGTTCGAAATGGAAAATAAATTCAATAAATTCCACACGGGTAATGGACACGGGCGTGTCCCAAAGCACACTGACGTGTGCATTGTCTCCACACGGGCGTGTGAGGCTTGGCCTAAGTATTTTTCTAAGATTTTTCTTAGGTTCTCGGTTTAGTCCTGGACCCTTCTCTATGCATGTTTTGGGCCTCGTAGGCCCATAATAGGGACATTACGATTATGTTTGAATGGCTTTAATATGGAAATGAAATTTTACAACCCTTATTTCTCGGAATGTTAATGTTTCTATACAATAATACCTCGTACCTTGTCCCGATCTCGGGTATAGGTAAGGGGTGTTACAGGATTACTCATCCGAGCTAAATCCCGTCAATAAAAAATGTAGGACCTCATTCATTTCGGGAAAGCATATATATTCATCGGAATTCAATATTCAAACGAGACTTTACCCTTTTTCCAACATTTCTGATCATGCAATCATTCACACATTTATAATATTCACATAAATGTAAATCATATTGCATACAATCCTAACATTAAAGTTAACATATTTACATGCTCGATTAAGTTACACGAACTTACCTCAACACTGGTTCGCGTGTAAAATCTACTAATCCGAAACATTTTCTTTTCCTTAATCTAACCTCAAATTTGTGTTGTTCAGATCTATATAAATAACTTTAGTCATCAATTTCACACATTTCATATTCATTTGGACTCAATTTACGTCCTAGGAAAAGTTATCATTTTGCCCCTAACTTTTCCATAAATTCCAATTTCGTCCCTAGGCTCAGAAAATGAAATTCATGCAATTTACTCCTTATTCCAAGCCTAACCAAAATTTCAATATAAAATTTATAGCACATATTTTCTATAAATTTCAAAAATTTTCATCAATTTTTAGAACTTTACATTTTAGTCCCTAAATCATGTTTTCATTAAAAATCAATTTGTGAAAGTTGTTTATCTATCAACAACCTTTCATTTTCTATCATAAATTTCAAATTTTCAAAATATACATCAATGACCTAATTTCCATACTTTGATAACTCTTCAAATTGATCCCCCAAATAGATAGATTAAGCTATTCCGGTTTCAAAAATATCAAAATTACTAAAAATGGGACAAGGAAACTTACCCAATTAAGCCATGAAAGTTTCTTCTCTCTCCTAGGGTTTCCATGTATTTTTGGGGAAGAAGATGAGTAAACAAGATGATATTTTCTTTTTTCATCTTTTAATTAATTAAATTATTTCAAATTCCAATTTAGTCCTTACCCTTTTTCTAAATTTCTATGGATGAGTCACCAAAATATCTACATACTTTTCTTTAATGGTCTAATTACCATATAAGGACCTCTAGTTTGAATTACATGCTATTTAATCCTTGTAGCTACTAGAATTCAACTTTTGCATTTTATGCGATTTAGTCCTTCTCATAATTAAGCATATAATCAATAAAATTTTCTTATCAAAATTTTCACATGACATTTCTAACATATTACGGAGCATGTGATAAAATAAAAATAAATTTTATTTTTGGATCGGATTTGTGGTCCCGAAACCACTGTTCCGATTTCACTGGAAAAATGGGTTGTTACAACTCTCCCCCTTAAGGATTTTCGTCCTTGAAAATCTAACCAGTAAAAAGATTCGGGTATTGCTTCCTCATAGTATCCTACGGTTCCCAAGTAGGCTCTTCTATACTGTGTCGTTGCGAAAGAACTTTTACTAATTGTACCTTTATAATTCTTAACTCTTTTGTTTCTCGAGCCAAGATTTTGGTCAGTTCTTCACTATATGTCATATCATGCTAAATCTCTACCTCTATCGGAGAGATAACATGAAAAATGTTATGAATTCTGGTGGTAAGGCTAACCGATATGCAACAGGTCCAATTCTTTCTGTAATCTCATATGGCCCAATGAACCGTGGACTTAGTTTTCCTTTACAATCAAACTAGGAGAACTTTCTTCCAAGGCAATACTTTCAAGGATACTTTGTCACCGACTTGAAATTCTATATGTTTTTGTTTAAGATCAGCATAGGACTTTTGACGATCAGAGGCTGCTTTCAAACTGTCCTGTAGCACCCATCACCCGTATTCAATGCTGGAATAAGGTTATAGAGCATTACCGAACTTATATCACATATCAAAATTAAATTTCATACATAATTAATCAAATCATATACATCTCATTCACAAATCATTTTGTCCCTAATACGAGCCTACGAGGCCCTAAACATGCATTTAGGGTGGTTCAAGACTAAACCGATAACTCAAGAAATTTTTGCATAAAAGGACCTCTAGTTTGAATTCCATAGCTATTTAACCTGTAACACCCCAAACCCGGCCTAGAAGTTTGGCTCGAATCTGGCATGTCACATTGAAGTGTTTTTCGAAAACCATGTTTCCATTAAAAACCCTTCTTAATAATTAAAAACTTATACCCTTTTTAAACCTTGTTAGAAAACCTCAGCTGAATAACATTCTTAACAACTTTGTAAAAAATCTTGGCAGTTGCGGAAGCTTAATTTAAAAACAATTGCGGATACGTGATGTTTTGAAAATAGTAGTTGCTTTGGAAAACCGTATTCTAATACTAGCAATTATAAGAACAATAAATAAAATTCCAAATTAGAAATCCATAAAATTAAAACGGCTTTACTACAACCCACATAAAAACATTTAAAAGCAATAATCAAAACTGTAACATAAACAGTGTGTGTGGCTCCCTCCGAGCCCCTCGCAGCTCTGATCTGTCTAAGGCTGGAAATTACCTGAAAGGTTAATAAACGGGGTGAGTTTACAAAAACTCAGTGTGTAATCCCCTACTTTATAAAAGGAACAGTCAGTCATATGAAAGAATTAAAAGATTGGCCTCAACCCTACTAACAGTTTCAGTATCAATTGGGCCTTAGCCCATTATAACAAACAATACCAGATGGGCTTTAGCCCTATACATAATTCAGAATAAAGCCAATAGGCCCACAATAGATACAGAACAGATATTTCATGTATGCAAAAACCTAACCCATATCCATCCGTATACACCCCCGTACCAATCTTACACCATGTGGGGAGACAACTCGACCCACCCATTCGCTACACACCACAGAATTTGCAGCATGGTTGCCAGAACAGATATTGTGACAGAGTCACCAGATACAAATATTGTGGCAGAGCCACCAGAACAGATATTTGTGGCATAGCCACCAGAACAGATATTTGTGGCAAAGCCACCAGAACACTTCCTCCATCAATATAACCCATATCCCATGCAACAGATATACATGTCATGGCATACAACATACAGAATCAGAATATCATGCCCATATTTGAATCAAACAATCACAGTCAAGTCATTCATATCACCGACATATATCCACAATCAAATCCGTCAACCACACAGTCCAAGTCAGTCACTTGCCCACAAGGGCAAAATGGTCATTTAACATCCTAAGGGCAAAATGGTAATTTTGCCCCACAAGTGTATCTCGGTAATTCTACCCTACAGGGGTATTCGGTATTTCTACCCTACAAGGGTATTTCAGTAATTCTACCCTATAGAGGTATTTCAGTAATTCTACCCTATAAGGGTATTTCAATAGTTTTGTAAATCAAAGGTAAAACGGTAATTCTGTAAATCGGGGGTACTTTGGTAATTTTACAAGTCGAGGGTATTTCAATAACTTGGTAAACTAAAGTATTCTAAACAGGGATAACAATACAAATGGGCCTAAAGCCCT
Source organism: Gossypium anomalum (assembly GCA_025698475.1). Classification (NCBI taxonomy): domain Eukaryota; kingdom Viridiplantae; phylum Streptophyta; class Magnoliopsida; order Malvales; family Malvaceae; genus Gossypium; species Gossypium anomalum. The sequence continues at coordinate 53,599,220 of CM046963.1, forward strand.
TTCTCGGCCCAAATGGGCCCACACGCTCGTGTGGCCCTTTTAGCCCAAATCTAGCCACAGATATGAGATTCACCTAGCCTAATCCAATATTTACTACACAATCAAACAACTTATCCAATTGGGCCCGTAGGCCCATTGGGCCCACATGGCCCCTTTCAACCCATCGCGGCCCGAAGTAGCCATCCTACAGCCAGAGTAGTGAGAAATACACACCTGATAGGAGACTGGAGTTAATCTGTGCTCCGAGCACTCTTAGCCGAAGCCCAACCCAAACGAGCACGCCATAAAGCGAAAGGGATTAGCCAAGAAAGGTACGTTTACTCTCCTCATGGTTCTCTCTATTTAAAGCCAGCTTCGCATCCACTCTTATGTTAGCTTCCCAATGTGGGATCCCTCCATCATCAGAGTTTAAATTCAACACCAACTCTTGCCGCCCCCTGCTAGCAAAATAAATGCTCTTTGATTGCCATGAGTTTCGAACCCTGGACCTCCTTGCCGACTCTATGACGCCACCTTCCTGCCTCTTATGTGGCGCTACTTTTCCACTAGACCACAAGGCTTTTTGTGACACAATTTCTCTAACAATATTCTTAAGGCCTACCTACTACACCCAGGGTTTAATTCACTTTAAACCAAAATTTTTGCTAGAGTCCAGGTTTGAACCCAGGACTTCTCCAACACTTCTCAGCACACTTAACCACTAAAACAAGCCTTCATTAACGAAATTTACATGTACAACAAAATATTATAAGCTGCTTTCAACCGCTCCCATGCTCAAGGCCTAAAAATTCTAGGCCCAAATTCAGGGTGTTACATAACCCTTGTAGCTACTAGAATTCAACTTTTGCATTTTATGCGGTTTAGTCCTTCTCGTAATTAAGCACATAATCAATAAAATTTTCTTATTAGAATTTTCACATGACATTTCTAACATATTACAGACCATGTAATAAAATAAAAATAAATTTTATTTTCAAATCAGATTTGTGGTCCCAAAACCACTGTTCTGATTTCACTAAAAAAATAGGCTGTTATAATGATGCGTCACTGAAAATTAGAAACTCTTTACCCGACTCAAGTTGATCTAAAACTGGTGCTTCAGTTAACTGTGCTTTCAACTTCACAAAACTCAGTTGGCATTTCTCGGACCATTCGAACTTCACATATTTTCATAGCAATCGAGTCATTTGTGTAGCAATCATTAAGAATCCTTTTACAAAACGCCGATAGTAGCCAGCTAATCCCAAAAAACTTCTGACTTTGGACACATTTCTTAGTGGTTTCCAGTCAACAACTGCTGAAATCTTACTTGCATCAATTCGTATACCTTCCGCTGAAACAATATGTCCCAAAAATCCAACATCTTAGAGCCAAAACTCGCATTTCCTGAATTTAGCAAACAGTTGCTTATCTCTTAATGTTTGTAATACAATTCTCAAATGTTCAGCATGCTCAGATTCATCTCGGGAATAGATCAGAATGTCATCAATAAATACAACAACAAATCTATCTAAATACAGTCTAAAGATTCGGTTCATCAAATGCAAAAGCTACAGGAGCATTAGTTAATCCAAATGGCATAACAAGAAATTCATAATGCTTATACCCTATTCTGAATGTAATTTTCGGCACATCTGAATCTTTAGTTCGGAAATGAAAATAGCCAGATCTCAGATCAGTCTTCAAAAATACTGTTGCTCCTTTCAACTAATCAAACAAATCATCAATTCTCAACAAAGGATACTTATTCTTAATTTTAACCTTGTTGAGCTAACGATAGTTAATACATAGTCTCATCGATCCATCTTTCTTCTTTATGAATAGCACTGGTGCACCCGAGGGCGAAAAACTAGGTCGTGCAAAACCTCTATCTATTAACTCTTGCAACTGAGCTTTCAATTCTTTCAATTTTGTTGAAGCCATTCTGTATGGAGCAATCCATATCAGTAATGTTCCCGGTACTAATTCAATAGCAAACTTGACTTCTCTGATCGGTGGAAACCCAGGCAACTCTTCTGGAAACACATCCAAATACTCACAAACCACAAGTACTGATTCAATCTTTGATTTTTTGTATCTAGTACATACACAAGGTAACCATCACAACCTTTTCTCACATTTTTTGAGCTAACATCGATGATATCACAACAAGTAACTCACTCGACTCATCAGATTCAAATCGAAGAATTTCATTATTCTAACATTTCAATTCAATAGTCTTTCATCTACAGTTCATAACAATATCATGCAGAGTTAACTAATCCATACCCAAAATCACATCGAATTCATCAAACAGTAAAAGCATCAAATTTTCCAAAAAATAGTAACCCCGAGTTATCAAAGAACAATTCTTGCAAACTTTATCAACTAGGACATACTTACAGAAGGGGTTAAATACTTTAATCATAAATTCGGTAGACTCAGCAGGAAAACTCTTATTGGACATTAAATTCATACATACATATGAATGAGTCGATCTAGGATCAATCAAGGAAATTACATTAGTGTCATAGAGAGAAAATGTACCGGTGATAACATCTACTGACGACACATCTTCGCAAGCGTGAATAGCGTAAGCTCTGGTTGGTGCTTTAGCCTCGGATCTCACAACAGAATCCTTTTTCACTCATTTACTACTAGTCACATTTCCCGTATTTCTAGGTGGTCTCCCTCTAGCAGCTGTACTACTTGGTCTTGCATTATGATATTTGTCTTTCTCGAGTAATTCAGGACAATCCTGAATAAAATGATCCTGCGAACCACATTTGAAACAACCTTTATTATTCATCCAGTAGTCTCCAAAATGTCGTCTTCTACACTGTTGACACTCGAGTTTGTTGGTTCTAACACTACCAACACTAGATACTGAAGTGGCTTGAGCTTTAGGGCTCATAAATTGCTTCCCACGATCTCTATTAGAATACCCCACTGAAGTAGTCGAACAGTTATAAAAATCTCTTGATTTCTTTGATGAAAAGTGATATGGTTTACTCATCGACCTCTTTCTCGATTCTCTAGCCTCAGAATTAGCTTTTCTCTTTTCTTTTCCAAGTTCCTCGGCTTTGCAAGCTCTGCGACTAACACCACAAATTCTTTCAACTTCAAAATCTCGACTAAAAGTCTAATGTCTTCGTTCAACCCATCTTCGAATTGCTTACACATGATTGCCTTAGTGGATACACATTCTCGAGCATATTTACTAAGTCTCACAAATTCTCTCTCGTATTTGGTCATAGACATTCGACCTTGTTTCAATTTTAGAAACTCTTTACACTTTTGATCGATAAACCGCTAACTGATGTATTTCTTTCTAAACTCGGTTTGAAAGAATTCTCACGTGACTATTTCTCTCGGTACCACGGATATCAAAGTATTCCACCACTGATATGCAATGTCTCTCAGAAGTGATATGAGGCATTTTACACATTCAGCTGACGTGTAAGATAGTTCATCAAATACTCAAATTGTATTCTCAAGCCAAAACTCAGCTCTCTCAGGATCATCATAAATGGTAGTTCTAAACTCTTCAACCCCATACATTCAAATTTTATCCACAGGCAGCTTACTTAACAGTAAAGGTTCCAAACCTTGAGGAGCTACAGGGACCGGTTGAGGAATAGCTGGGGGTGGAGGTTGTTTAAAAGCCGGATTAGTTTGGACAAACTCAGTGAACCACTTGTTCATCAATTGAAAGAAGGCTTCTTTGGCCTCTCCTCCCTGACTACCCGATACAGGTCTCGACTCAGATTGTGCCACTCCGTGAACGGAGGCTGGCGCATTACTCCTAACATTATCAGCCACTACTCGATTAGGATCCATTACTATATAAAGACACGATTTAAACTGTCAAGAGATATCACACTATCACATGTTATATATGGCATGTATAGCTAGACTCTTACATATGCTACGTTATTCCTAATCGTAGCTCTAATACCAATAAATATAACACCCCTAACCTGTATCTATCGCTGAAATAGGGTTACAGAGCATTACTGAACTTAACAATCAAACAATCATACATTTTTCATATCCAACAAAATGCATTCACAATCAATCACAATGTCCTTAAGACGAGTCTACGAGGCCTAAAACATGCATTAGAAGTGGTTCGGGACTAAACCGATAACTCAAGAACTTTTTGGAAAACATAGAAAATTTTACACAATCGAGGGGACACATGCCCATGTGGCCCGGCGGTGTGTCTCACATGACCAAATACATGCTTGTGTCACAATCCCTGTGGACATTCGAAATGGGATCACATGGCTGTGTCCCAGCTCGTGCCCGACCCCGTGTAACTCTCTGACTTGGGTCACACGACTAACATACATGCCTGTATGACTAGCCCGTGTGCCTTTCGAAATGGCCACACACGCCCATGTGCCAGGCCATGTGCTAGGCCGTGCCAAAACTGTAGGGTATACTGACTTATGCCACACAGCCAAGTCGCACGCCCGTGTGCTGGGCCATGTAGAGCATACTGACTTGATTTCTAGTTAAACACCAAGGGACACAACCGTGTCACTTGACCGTGTGACACACACAGCTGAGACACACACCCGTGTGTCTGTCCGTGTGGACAAAAATAGGCTATTTACCAAACCACTTTTCTCACCCAAACTTTCAATCCCTTACACAAACCAAATGGCATATAACATTGCATAAATAGGCATTTCAACCAATCTCAATCAAGCCTAATTCACGTTAAATCCATACCATTAATCACAAGATACACAAGTATCACAATAAGCCATTCAATTTCATACTAAAATTCACATTCTCAAAACATCAATATGGTCACTTTCAATTATGCATCACATTACCTAAAACCACAAGCATACAAATCTCAAATTCAACCATTTGGTACTCCAAATACCAATTCACAACAAGCATATAAATGGCGATTATACACAACATATCAAAAGGCCTTTTTGCACATATATATTGTAATAACCCATTTTTTAGTAAAATTAGAATAGTAGTTTTCGGACCCCAAATTTGACCCAAAATATATTTTATTTTTATTTTATCATATGGCCCGTAATATGTTAGAAATGACGTGTGAAAATTTTGATATGAAAATTTTATCGATTAAGTGTTTAATTAAGAGAAGGACTAAATTGCATAAAATGCAAAATTTGAATTCTAGTAGCTATAAGGATCAAATAGCTATGGAATTCAAAACTTAAGGTCCTTATATGGTAATTAGACCATTAATAAAATTATGTAGATTTTTACGGTAACTCATCCATGGAATTTAGAAAAAGGGCAAGGACTAAATTGGAAATAGCAAAATATTAATTAATTAAAAGATGAAAAGAATTATATCATCTTATTTTGTCATATTCAACCTTAAAAATACATGGAAACCCTAGGAGAGAGAAAAGAAGCTTTCAAGGCCTAATTGGGTAATTTTCCTTGTTCCATTTTTAGTAATTTTGGTATTTTTGAAACTGGGAGAGCTTAATCTCTCTATTTTAGAGATTAATTTGAAAAGTTATCAAGGTATGAAAATGGGTCATGGATATATTATGCTGGAAATTAGAAATTTATGGTAGAAAATGAAAGATTATAGATAAATAAATAACTTTTACAAAGTAATTTTTGATGAAAACATGATTTAGGAACTAAAATGAAAAGTTGTAAAATTTGATGAAAAATTCTAAAATTTTATGAATACATGTGCTTGAAAATTTGTAATATGGCTTTGGTTAGGCTTGGAATAGGGAGCAATTTGTACAAGTTTCTTTTTCCGGGCCTAAGGACAATCAAAATTTTAGGAAAAGTTAGGGGCAAAATGGTAATTTTGCCTAGGACGTAAATTGAGTCTGTCTGAATATGAAATGTATGGGATTAATGATTAAATTCATTTATATAGATCCAGACAACACTAATTTGAGGTTAGATCGAGGAAAAGAAAAGATTTCGGATTAGTAGACTTTTACGCAAACAAGTGTCGAGGTAAGCTCGTGTAACTTAATCGGACATGTAATTATGTCAATTAATTGTTGAGTTGTATGTAATGTGATTTATGTTGATGTTCTTCACTTTTATGCTATGATGAAAAAGGAAAATAAGCTTGAAATGGTGATAAAAGGTTAGTCCCGAATGGATGTTGAATTCCAATGATTATGTACGCTTTCCCGAAACAAGTAGGATCCTGCATTTGTTGCGGGCGGGATTTAGCTCGAACGAGTAATCCCAATGAACTCGTTATAAAATGGATTTAGCCCAGACAGGTAATCCTGATATAATACCTCTTGAGCATATGTTATGATTAGGGTTTAGCCTGGACTGGTAACCCTAATTGAGCTCTTGTGAGCATAGGCTATATAAAGGGTTTAGCCTGGACTGGTAATCCTATTATACGACATGTGGCTCAAGAGTGTGTTCCTTGGTTAAGTACTCTAAGGGGTAACCTTGATAAGAATTGACGAATTAATGAATCGTACACCTCGAGTGTACTATTTGAACCTTCCTTGGAATTTCAAAGATTCAACGGACATATAACACTTGACATGGCACAAGAACTTTGAGATGAATTAATAATGACTTGAAAGAATATTGCCTGATGAGCTCATCTATGTTACTTGATTTATACGAATAGTTTGGTTACTAACATGTTTGATGGAATGCATATGATTAGACCATTTACCCAAATGGATGGGAACATAACCTTGTATGCCTAGGAAATGGCTTTATTTTGTCCACACAGGTGTGTGTCTAGACCGTGTGTGACACACGGCCTAGTAACACAGGCATGTGGTTAGGCCGTGGTCCCCTGCACCTAAACTTTGAGAAACAGAATCCTTAGAATTAGGCACACGGGCAGAGACACGGGCGTCTCTCTCAGCCATCTGTACCACACGGCCTAGAACACGGGCATGTGTCTTGGCCATGTGAAACCTGCACCTAATTCGAATTGAATTAATTAACCACATGGCCTAGCACATGGGCGTGTGGCATGGCTGTGTGTGCAAGTTAGAGAGTTACACGGGTCGAACACGGCCTCTAACACGGGCGTGTCCCAGGGTCACATAGGCGTGTCCCTTGGACTACACGGGCGTGTGAGCCCTGCACCTTGCAAAAATTTTGTAACTTCGTGAAAATTTCTTCAAAGTCTCGATTAAGTCCTGATTAAATTCTAATGCTTGAATTGGGCCTCGAGTGTAACACCTCTTACCCATATCCGATACTGGGATAGGGTTTGAGGCATTATCGAACTTAAACATAATCATTTATACAAAACCGACCCATAAGATTTCATTCAATTTTAAAACCATTCATATACATGCATAACGTCCCTTATACGGGCCTACGAAGCCCAAAACATAAGTTGGGGACGGTTCAGGACTAAACCGAAAACTTTCAGAAATTTTACAACACTTAAGAAATTTTCATGTTTTAAGGAGTCACACGCCCGTGTGGGTAGGCCGTGTGGTCACACATGCCCATGTGGCTTGGGACACGCCTATGTCTTCTGCCCATGTAACTCTCTGACTATGATATCATCAACCAAATAAGGTTACACGGCCAAGTCACATACCCGTGTGGCGAATTAAATTCCAAAAATTAAGTGTAGACTTCACACGGCCAGGGCACACGCCCATATCTTGAGGCGGTGTCCTCCACACGACTGAGACACATGGCCGTGTCTCTGCCCATGTGTTTACTACTGAGCATTCTGTTTTGCATTAATTGAGGTGCAGGGGACACATGGCCAAACCACACGCCCATGGGGCAGACCGTGTGTCACACACGGCCTAGACACATGCCTGTGTGTCTACCCGTGTGGACAACTTTGAGGCTATTTTCCAAGCCATTTGCCACCCTTAAGCACTCACATACATCATCTCACTTCATGGCATGCAACATGGTACATTTAATTACACAAGCATACACCATTATGATTAATCCATGACTTTTTAATGTGGACATATCACATGCTTTAATCATCATACTACCATATGGCATTCCACACCAATTTCACGTTTATTCATCATTATAATTCTTATTTCAAGTTACTCATTTACAATATAATTATGGTCATACCTATTAGTCCTCATTTATTCATTAAATACATATGCCATCCATCACACATTTCATCCACAAGCAACCAAACCACATCAAAACATAAACACAATTGCATGCATGCATAAATGGTTAGGGTTACAACCCAACAATCAATATGAGTCACCTCTCATGGCCATTTACAAAATGAACCACAACACCATCATGAGCCAACACATTTGGCAAATCAATATGAGATATAACCAAAAAGACCAAGTCCATATACATGCCATACTCAAATGATAAGACTAACTATACCCAAATGTCCAATTGATAGTGCGATTGAGTCTCCGAAGTTCCACGATCCCCGAGCTAGCTTGGCGATACTATAAGAAAAGGAAAGGAAAAGGGGTAAGCTTTAAAGCTTTGTAAGTCCACATGCAAATAAAGTGCAACTTAAATAAGCATTAGTCATACATTTAACATAATGAACATAATCTTGCATTTTATCAAATCTCTTAAACTTATTCTTCACATACATATACATATATATACATATTCTTACCACAAGTTCATCATGTCTTATGTCATTCACATGAGTTTGATGTACTTACCTGTGCCACCTGCACATAATGATTTACTTTTTCATCTTGATGCGACCATTAAGATTACCCATTGAACTTTTCTTGAACTACCCGTTGAACACTCGAAATACTGTCAGATACATTGGAATCTTGCACCTAAGTGCCCCATATGTAGCCAATGCTACTTCATATTTTGTATTACATGTTGCTCGCTTTTGAGCTACTCACAAGTCTAATCATACAGGCTGTCAAGTATCCGAAACACATGCCGGACTACCTTGCCATCAATAGTATGTACTAGGCCAGTACCCGGGCCCAAAACATGTGTCTCATAATCATGAACTCAGACCACAACTCAATGAGTTCAGATTACATAATTCCTACTGACATGTCACTTGTATCCTAAACTATCCCTAAGGTCCAAACGGGATCCTTCAATACCACATTTCCGTTGAGCTTGCTCGTAATGTCGACTTCAATATCCATAGCACTATTCACATACTCATGGAATAATCAAGCATATTTCATGGTAAAAGTGTAAGCATTTAAACACATAATACAACATCACATTAAATATATATATACTCACCATACATGCAATATTAAAGCATTTAAAGTATGGTACATGTTGCATTATTTGCAGATGAACTTACCTCGGTACAAAATGATAGAAACGAGCCTAATCCTCGTAAACTTTGTTTTTCCCTCGATCAAGACTCGAATCACATTTTTCTTGATCTATAATGCCAAATTTAACTTGTTCAATATATACATTGGTCAAATCGATCCATAGCACATACTTTGGTAAATTACCATTTTACCCCTGACTTTTCACTTATTTACAAATTGGTCCCTAGGATCGTAAAATGAAATGCATAGATTTTCTTAGTTATCCAAGCCTAGCCGATTCATATTCTAACTCATATGAACCCATATTTCTCATTAAATCACATTTCTACTACCCATCGCTTCATATTTTACAAATAAGTCCTTTTTAGGGATTTTCATTAAAAACCACTTAGTAAAAGATGTTTATCAGACATCAAACTTTCATATTCTTTCATTAATCATCAAAATACAAACATATCACACATGGATCAAATTTTATACATGAACCCTAGCTCAAAATATGGCTAGAAATTGATAGATCATGCTTCAAGGATCTCAAAAATGGAAAAAAAAATAAAAAAGGACTTGGGAGTACTTACAATCAAGCTTGAAAAGTTGAAAACCCTAGCTATGGAACCCTTGTAAAATTCGGCTATGGCTTGAAGAAGATGAGCAAATTTTGCTTATTTTTCCCTTTTTATTCTTTGATTAACTAAATGACAAAATTACCCTTAAGGCCTTTCTTCTAACTTATTCCTATTCATGCCCATTTTTGTCCAAAATTTTAGAACTTAGTCAAATTGCTATTTAAGGACATCTAATTAATAATCCAATGCAATTTCATGCTCAAAACTTCTAGAAAACAAGTTTTGCAACTTATTCAATTTAGTCCCTAACTTCAAATTGGACATCTTAGGCATAAGATTTCTCCATGAAAATTTCACACAAACATGAAATCATATCATGAATCATCAAAAACCATAAAATAATTATTTCTATTTCGAATTTGTGGTCTCAAAATGTAACGCCCTAATTTTTGAGAATTTTATGAATGTTGGCAAAATTTAAAATTTCTGTGTTCTGTCTGCTTGGCGTAAGTTTAATTATGTTAGTGGGCCTCTAGAAGGTCCAAGCTTAAGTTAAAACCCGGTAATTTTAATTAATTTTAATTCCATAAGAAAAAGGGGTTCTGGTAAACTAGGCTTTTAAGTATTATTTGGGTAAAATAAATCACAGGCAAGCAGGTGGTAAAGTGGCATGTGATGCCACTAGGAAGGCTATAAAAGTGGCGTGTGGATGCTAGGGAGAACCAAGGTTCAAGTCACAATGAGAGCTTATTAAGGGAATTATTTTTACGGTTAGAAAGGGGAAGTAATGGAACTCAAGTAAAATTCTGTCAGGAGGAGTTTGAGTTGCTCAGGAGATTGAGCAAGGAGGGGATAAGGGAGAGAATTTAGGAGTTGATTAGGAAGAGCAGTGTTGACTGAATGGTGGACTCTTGAGGAGTAAGAGTCGGCCGAAAAAGGGTTTCTTTAGGGGGCAAATTTCGGCTAGGTTAAGTGCCAAATATAAATTCGGCATTAGGGGTAAGTTGTGTCGTTTCTTGACCATTCTTTCTTTTCTTTTATTTTCTTTTCTCCTCTCTTCATCGGCTTCTTTCTTCTTTTTGTCTGCCGAATCTCCCTACCACTCTGCTCATCTTCATCTTTTACCTGTTGTTTTCAAGCCTATAGCTGATTGCTCAAAAAGCCGAAATCCCGAAAGCCTGATTTCTTTTGTGCCGATTTCTTATAGCTAAAACCCTCTTATTTTTTCCTCATCTTCTTGACTGATTCTCTAGTCCTCTGAACGCCGAGTTTCTGTCGACAAAGCCATTACAAAATCCTCATCTTTTCTCCACTATTACAAAAAGCCGAAAACGCATAGCCATATGGACATAGCCGAATTTTAAGGTCACTAAAGGCTCAAATTTTATTGTCATTTGAGGGGTTAGATCTGCATCAAAATCGAGTAAGATTTAACTGGAATCATTGACTGAAGGAACCGGTGGTAAGTCTTTCAAACCTATTCCTTATTTCGGGTTTTAGAAAAAGCCGAAACCCTTATAGGTTAGGGAGGTTGTCGATTTGGGCTTGAAGCTCTAAGTTGTGATAACTACTTTATTTTGATAATAGTGTGATCTAGAGGCTGCTGATCAAAGGCTTGGACAAGTGGAACGATTGGATCTAGTCATAATCGCTAATCTCGGCAAAGGTAGGATCACTAGTGCCTAAAGTGTTAAAGGCCGAATATGGTAAGGGCTTAAATACGTAGTTGATTTTGATAGTTAGATTAACGTGTTAGTAATCCAATTGTAGGAAGTTCGTGTGTGGATCTCGTCAACGAATTGTCATAAAATAGGTGTGTAACTAACACCCTCTTACAGACTAGATCGGCAAAAGTCGAAAAGCTAGAATGTCGAAAAGCCGGTATTTTGGGAACTTGCGAGTGTGCGAATGCTCGTGAGATGGATTGATTCACGCATTTGGTATACTAAAGGGATAATACTGCAGAATGCATGATTTCATGTATTTTGATATTTTTGGGCTTAATGGGCCAAAATCGAGAAAATGGGTTAACGGGCCCAATTCGGTAAGAACACTTGGTAAGTGTTTTTTGTTAGTTCGTAAATGGCTATGTTATGCATGAAAACCTTAAGAATAGTTAAATTACTTGAATACCCCTATGTGTGGAAAATTACTATTATACCCCTAGGTGCAAAACTAACATTATACCCCTAGGGTTAATTTTGTCTGAAAAGCATGATGATCTGAATCTGTATGATGTATGCCATAATTCTATATCTGTTGCATGGGGACATGGGTTATATTATGGAGGAAGCGTCCTGGTAGCTATGCCACAAATTATCTGATCTGGTGGCCTTGCCACATATATCTGTTCTAGTGGCTCTACCACGATTATCTATTTCTGGTGACTCTGTCACATTATCTGTTCTGGCAGCCATACTGCATATTTCTGTGGCGTGTAGTGGTTAGGTGGGTCGAGTAGTCTCCCCACATGGTGAAAGGCTGGTGTGGAGGTGCTTATGGTTGGATATGGGTTGGGTTTCTGCATAAACATGTAATATATGTTCTGTTCTATTATGGGCCTATGGGCTTTATTCTGAATCCTGTCATGGGCTAAGGCCAACTTATTCTATTTCTGTGGTTTGAGCTGACATAGGCTATGGTTGGATTAATTTACACACTGAGTTTCCCCAAACTCACCCCTTTATTTTCATCCACGCAGGTAATCCCCAACCATAGTGGGCTTGAAGCTGTGAGGGATTCGGAGTGGCCACACGTTCTGCAAATTTGATTTTTCTTCTGGTGAACTGGACATTCTTTTATTTACGTTTATAGTTTTGGGTTTTTAAATGTAATAAGGCCGCTTAGTTATTTTTGATGGTTTTAATATGTTTTATTAAGATAGGCATTACTTATATTTAGTTGTCGAAACTGATTAACTTTAGGGCGCGTTTTCAAAAACAATAACTGATTTCAAAATAACACGATAACAAGCAAAGCTTCCGCAATGAAAATGTTTTTCCAAAATTAATCACTTTTCCTAAAATGGACTTAATCAAATGGGTTGCCTAAAAATATACATGATGTTAAGGTGTGGCAATGGCAGTGTGCATGTCTAGGAATGGATCCGAAGGGAGCTTGGTACTTAAGCAGTCCGATGGACTCACCCCCTCTTTTTCGGTTTCCTACCTGGTGTACAGCTTCCATTCACTTTAATATACAATGGATTTATCTTTTAAACACCTAAATAAGTTTTTGATTAAAAGCATAAAATGTTTTGAACGCTTTGATGTGGCACGCCGGATTCGGTCATAACGTCTAGGCCAGGTTTAGGGTGTTACACTTAGTGGTATCAGAGCCAGGTTGCAACAACTCGGCTGTGGAATGGGTTTACAAAAATAAAGGTTTTCTGAAATAAAAGTTTTATAAAGACTGTAAAACTCTGTTTTCAAAATCTGGATCTTTAAGTGGCATTCTGAATCTCCGGCTCAAGCCTGTAAATATTACTCTGAACTTTTCTGAATATTTTTTTAAATTATCTGTCTGTACTGAAACCCTACTAGGATACTCTAGATAGGATGATACTGAAATCATAGGAAAAATTTGATAAGAGACTGAAACTGTAGCTAGACTTCGATTCTGCGAAAACAAACTTTGAATTACTGTCTGATTCATAAAACATCTGCAATAATCACTGGAATATTGAATTAATGCATAAAATTTGTAATCAGATAATACGATATGAGTACAAAAGCTACTCGTGGAAGAGGCCATGGACGTGGCCGAGGAAGTACTCGAGCGGGATCTTCGGCTTCGGGACATATGCCGACGGCAGATGCACCAGTACCTCCGGGAACAGAAGTGGAGTCTCATGATCATGGTGCCGGGGATGATGCCCTTTCGAAGGCAATGCTTCATGTTCTGGAAAGGGTTGCCAAGGTAAGTACGGGCAATGGAATTCGAGGATCTATTTTTGAACGACTCCGGGCTAACGGAGCGAAAATTTATAGGGGCGTATCTGGCGTAGCCCCGAATGTGGTAGAATATTGGTTGGAGGACACAGAACGGATTATCGATGACTTGGATTGCTCTGTGGAGCAGAAGCTGAAGGGAGCCGTATCACTGCTGCGAGACGAGGCCTATCAGTGGTGGCTCACCGTGAGATATGGAACCCCAGCTGATAGGGTAACTTGGGAGCTGTTTAAGACGGCCTTTAAAGGGAAGTATGTTGGGGCGAGTTATGTGGACGCCCGCAGGAAGGAATTCTTCAATCTAGTTCAAGGAAATAAGTCGATTGTGGAGTACGAGGCTGAGTTTTTGAGGTTAAGCCGGTATGCTGTGGGAATAGTCGCTACGGAGTATGAGCGTAGTGTACGCTTCGAGGATGGACTCAGAGATGAACTTAAGGTGTTGATTGCTCCGTAGAGGGAGTGTGATTTCGCGGTTCTGGTGGAAAAAGCTAAGATAGCTGAGGAGGTGAAGCGTACTGAGAGGCAAAATCGTGAGAAGGATCGGAACCGTTTCTGAAAGGATTCCGGACCTTCAGGTGGAGCAAATAGGATTGTTAAGAGAGAAAGAGTGGAGGAACCAGTTCCAGCAGTTCCGATGAATGTTGTTAGACCACCAATCTGTGGAGACTGTGGTAAAGTGCATCTAGGAGAGTGTAGGAAACGTTCCGGTACTTGTTTCTGATCAGATCTATGGAGCATAGAGTTAAAGACTGTCCTCAGAGAGCTGATCAGGTTCAAGTTGCTAAACAGAGGGTTGCTCAACCTGTGAGAGGTGGACCACAACCACCGAGAGGACATGGACAAGGTAGGGGCAAAAATGGAAATGGTCGAGGTCGAGGCGCGCCTAGTAGGGGTGCCAGAAATGTTAAGGCTCAACAGCCAGCGTTGGTGTATGTAGCTCGTCGTCGAGAGGAGGGCGACGCACCTGACGTCATAACTGGTACGTTTTTGGTTTCTAGCATGCCGTATACTGCTTTGGTGGATATTGGATCTACTCATTCCTATATTGCATATGCCATATCTGGGTCGTTGGGTGTGCACTCTGAGGAGATGGTGAGTGGGGTATCTGTACTAAGTCCTTTGGGTCACTCGGTTAGGGTAGACAAACTATATAGGGATGTACCCTTAGAAACTCAAGGTAGGATTTTTCCTGGAGATCTGATGGAGTTACCGTTCGGAGAGTTTGACCTCATTCTGGGAATGGACTGGCTTGTTAAGCATAAGGCGACTTTGATTGTGCTGCTAAGCAAATGGTGCTAAGGACCATAGAAGGTGAGGAGGTTATGATGATAGGTGAACGAAGGGACTAGTTGTCCAATGTGGTGTCGGCATTAAGGGCTAAAAACTGGATTTGGAAAGGTTGTGAGGCCTATTTGGTATTTGTAAGTCAGTCAAAAGAGGAGGGGCTGACAGTGGATAAGGTTAGGACCTTAAAAGAGTTCCAAGATGTTTTTCCGGAGGAGCTTCCGGGATTGCCTCCAAACTGAGAGGTAGAGTTTGGAATCGACTTGTTGCCAGGAACGGCACCAGTGTCCATCGCACCGTATAGGATGACACCGAAGGAGTTAGTAGAGCTGAAAGCTCAAATTCAAGAGTTGTTGGATAGGGGCTTGATTAGGCCAAGTGTGTCTCCGTGGGGAGCACCGGTGCTATTCGTGAAGAAGAAAGATGGGACGATGCGAATATGTGTTGATTACTGCCAGTTGAACAAACTGACGATTAAGAATAAGTACCCTCTACCAAGGATTGACGATCTATTTAACCAACTTAGAGGAGCTTCTGTATTTTCCAAGATCGACCTTCGATCTGGATATCATCAGTTAAGGGTCAAGGAGGCAGATATCCATAAGACGGCATTCAGGACTCGGTATGGTCATTACGAGTTTCTGGTTATGCCATTTGGACTGACGAATGCTCCTGCAGCATTTATGGATCTAATGAATCGAGTATTCCAACCATTTTTGGATTGGTTCGTAGTCGTATTTATTGATGATATTTTGGTATATTCTGAAACTGAAGCAAAATATGATGAGCACCTCTGCATTGTGCTGCAAGTGTTAAGGGAGAAGGAACTTTATGCAAAGTTCAGTAAGTGTGAGTTCTGGTTAAGGGAGGTGACCTTCTTAGGACATGTTGTCTTTGCTGATGGGATTAAAGTAGACCCTCGAAAGATTGAAGCGATTCTGGAATGGAAACCACCTAGGTCGGTGTCAGAAATTCAGAGTTTCCTAGGGTTAGTAGGATACTACAGAAGGTTTGTGGAAGGTTTTTCTGTGATGGCAGCACCGCTGACAAAACTCATAAGGAAAGGAGTACCGTTTGTATGGACTGAGAAGCAGCAGGAAGCTTTTGATAAGTTGAAGAAAGTTCTGACGGAAGCACCTGTATTAATTCAGCCGGAGTCTGGGAAGGATTTTACCGTGTATAGTGATGCATCACATGTAGGTTTGGGTTGTGTGTTGATGCAAGAGGGTAAGGTGGTTGCTTATGCATCACGACAGCTTAAGCCTCACGAAGGAAACTATCCTACTCATGATTTAGAGTTGGCAGCAGTAATCTTTGCATTTAAGATTTGGAGACATTACTTGTATGGAGAAAGGTGTGTTATATACACGGACCATAAGAGTCTTAAGTATTTGCTGACTCAGAAGGAACTGAACCTTAGGCAAAGGAGATGGATAGAGTTGCTTAAGGACTATGACTATTCAATCGAGTATCACCCAGGCAAGGGTAATGTGGTAGCCAACGCTTTAAGTCTTAGAGCTGTATATGATTTGAGAGCAATGTTTGCTCGTCTGAGTCTGTATGATGATGGTACTTGGTTGGCTGAATTGCAAGTAAGGCCAACCTGGGTGGATCAGATTAAGGAAAAGTAGTTGAAAGATGAGTCTTTGGTCGCTTATTTTCAACAAGTTAAGGAAGGGGAAACTTTTGAGTTTGGGTTGAATGGTAAAGGAGTTCTGTGTTTCCGAGGAAGAATTTGCATTCCAAAAGACTCTGACTTAAGGCAGGAAATACTTAAGGAAGCTCATGGGGGACTTTGTGCCATGCATCCTGGAGGGAATAAGTTGTATCACGACTTACGAGAATTGTACTGGTGGCCTGGGCTTAAGCGAGAAGTAACGGAGTTTGTAGGGAAATGTCTGACACACCAGCAAGTGAAAGCTGAGCATCAATTACCTTCAGGACTGTTGCAGCCAGTGAAGATGGAAATGGGAGAGGGTAACCATGGACTTTGTGAGTGGGCTACCCTTGACATCATCGAAGAAAGACTCGATTTGGGTGATTGTGGATAGGTTGACCAAATTGACCCATTTTATACCAGTTTGCACTGACTTTTCACTTCAAAAGTTAGCCAAGTTGTATATGGCAGAGATTGTATGACTTCATGGTGTCCCAGTTTCAATTATTTCTGATCGGGATCCTAGATTCACATCTCGATTTTGGCAAAAGTTGCATGAGGCGTTGGGAACGCGATTGAACTTTAGTACGGCTTTCCATCCCCAAACTGATGGTCAGTCAGAAAAGGGTTATTCAGATTCTGGAGGACATGTTGAGGGGATGCGTGATTAACTTTCGAGGTAGTTGGGAAGATTACTTGTCGTTGGCAGAATTTACGTACAATAACAGCTATCAGGCGAGTATTCGAACGGCACCGTATGAAGCGCTGTATGGACGAAGGTGTCGTACTCCTAGTTGTTGGACTGAATTGGGAGAACAACAGGTTCTTGGACCAGAGTTGGTAGCTGATACAGAGAGTAAGGTCAAAGTAATCAGAGATCGGTTAAAAGAAGCATTCGATAGGAAAAAATCATATGCGGATTTGAAGTGTAAGGAGATTGAATACTCAGTGGGTGATATGGTCTTCTTGAAGGTTTCTCCTTGGAAGAAGATTTTAAGGTTCAATAAGAAGGGCAAGTTGAGTCCGTGGTTCATTAGGCCTTATCGGGTTTTCAAGCGAGTAGGCCCAGTGGCTTATCAATTGGAATTGCCTCCAGAGTTAGACAGGATTCACGATGTTTTTCACATCTTCATGTTAAGGCATTATCGTTCTGACCCTACTCATGTCGTGCCGGTTGTAGAAATTGAGGTGCAAACTGATTTGACCTTTGAGGAGGAGGCTGTGCAAATATTGGATCGAGATGTTAAGGTTCTAAGAAGTAAATCTGTTCCATTAGTGAAGGTGCTTTGGCGTAATCATGGCAGAAAGGAAGCTACTTGGGAGCCAGAAGAGGCGATGCAACAACAATACCCTCATCTGTTTGGATCAGGTAAAATTTCAAGGACCAAATTTCTTCAAGGAGGGTAGAGTTGTAACGCCCCAATTTTCGGGAATTCTATGAATGTTGGCAAAATTTAAAATTTCTATGTTCTATCTGCTTGGCGTAGGTTTAATTATGTTAGTGGGCCTCTAGAAGGCCCAAGCTTAAGTTAAAACCCGCTAATTTTAATTAATTTTAATTCCATAAGAAAAAGGGGTTCTGGTAAACTAGGCTTTTAAGTATTATTTGGGTAAAATAAATCACAGGGAAGCAGGTGGTAAAGTGGCATGTGACACCACTGGGAAGGCTATAAAAGTGGCGTGTGGATGCTAGGGAGAACCAAGGTTCAAGTCACAATGAGAGCTTATTAAGGGAATTATTTTTATGGTTAGAAAGGGGAAGTAATGGAACTCAAGTAAAAGTCTGCCAGGAGGAGTTTGAGTTGCTCAGGAGATTGAGTAAGGAGGGGATAAGGGAGAGAATTTAGGAGCTGATTAGGGAGAGCAGTGTTGGCCGAATGGTGGACTCTTAAGGAGCAAGAGTTGGCCGACCAAGGGTTTCTTTAGGGGGCAAATTTCGGCTAGGTTAAGTGCCAAATATAAATTCGGTATTAGGGGTAAGTTGTGTCGTTTCCTGACCATTCTTTCTTTTCTTTTCTTTTCTCCTCTCTTCATCGACTTCTTTCTTCTTTTTGTCTGCCGAATCTCCCTACCACTCTGCTCATCTTCATCTTTTACCAGTTGTTTTCAAGCCTATAGCCGATTGCTCAAAAAGCCAAAATTTCGAAAGCCTAATTTTTTTTGTGCCGATTTCTTATAGCCAAAACCCTCTTACTTTTTCCTCATCTTCTTGACCGATTCCCTAGTCCTCTGAACCCTAAGTTTCTGTCGACAAAGCCATTACAAAATCCTCATCTTTTTTCCACTATTACAAAATACCGAAAACGCATAGCCATAGGGACATAGCCTAATTTTAAGGTCACTAAAGGCTCGACTTTTGTTGTCATTTGAGGGGTTAGATCTGCATTAGAATCGAGTAGGAGTTAACTGGAATCATTGACCGAAGGAACTAGTGGTAAGTCTTTCAAACTTATTCTTTATTTTGGGTTTTAGAAAAAGCCGAAACCCCTAAAGGTTAGGGAGGCTGTCGATTTGGGCTTCAAGCTCTAAGGGTTGTGATAACTATTTTATTTTGATAATAGTGTGATCTAGAGGCTACTGATCAAAGGCTTAAACAAGTGGAACGATTGGATCTAGTCATAATCGCTAATCTCGGCAAAGGTAGGATCGCTAGCGCCTAAAGTGTTAAAGGCCGAATGGTAAGGGCTTAAATACGTAGTTGATTTCGATAGTTAGATTAACGTGTTAGTAATCCAATTGTAGGCAGTTCGTGTGTGGATCTCGTCAATGAATCGTCATAAAATAGGTGTGTAACTGACACCCTCTCATAGACTAAATCAGCTAAAGCCGAAAAGCCAAAATGTCGAAAAGTCGATATTTTGGGAACTTGCGAGTGTGCGAATGCTCGTGAGATGGATTGATTCACGTATTTGGAATACTAAAGGGATAAGACTGCAGAATGCATGATTTCGTGTATTTCGATATTTTTGGCTTAATGGGCCAAAATCGGGAAAATGGGCCAACGGGCCTAATTCGGTAAGAACACTTGGTAAGTGTTTTTGTTAGTACGTAAATGGCTATGTTATGCATGAAAACCTTAAGAATAGTTAAATTACTTGAATACCCTTATGTATGGAAAATTACTATTATACCCCTAGGTGCAAAACTACCATTATACCCCTAGGGTTAATTTTGTCTAAAAAACATGATGATCTGAATCTGTATGATGTATGCCATAATTGTATATCTATTGCATGGGGACATAGGTTATATTATGGAGGAAGCGTCCTGGTGGCTATGCGACAAATTATCTGATCTGGTGGTCCTCCTACATATATCTATTCTGGTGGCTCTGCCACGATTATTTGTTTCTGGTGACTCTGTCACATTATCTATTCTAGCAGCCATGCTGCATATTTTTGTGGCGTGTAGTGGTTGGGTAGGCCGAGTAGTCTCCCCACATGGTGAAAGGTTGGTATGAGGGTGCTTATGGTTGGATATGGGTTGGGTTTCTGTATAAACATGTAATATCTGTTCTGTTCTGTTATGGGCCTATGGGCTTTATTCTGAATCCTGTTCTGGGCTAAGGCCAACTTATTTTGTTTCTGTGGTTTGAGCTGACATAGGCTATGGTTGGGTTAATTTACACACTGAGTTTCCCCAAACTCACCCATTTATTTTCATCCTCGCAGGTAATCCCCAACCATAGTGGGCCTAGAGCTGTGAGGGATTCGGAATGGCCACACGTTCTGCAAATTCGATTTTTCTTCTGGTGAACTGGACATCCTTTTATTTACGTTTATGGTTTTGGGTTTTTAAATGTAATAAGGCCGCTTAGTTATTTTTGATGGTTTTAATATGTTTTATTAAGACAGGCATTACTTATATTTAGCTGTCGAAACTGATTAACTTTAGGGCGCGTTTTCAAAAACAATAACTGATTTCAAAATAACATGACAAAAAGCAAAGCTTCCGCAATGAAAATGTTTTTCCAAAATTAATCACTTTTTCTAAAATGGGCTTAATCAGATGGGTTGCCTAAAAATGTACATGATGTTAAGGTGTGGCAATGGCAGTGTGCACGTCTAGGATTGGATCTGAAGGGAGCTTGGTACTTAAGCAGTCCGATGGACTCACCCCCTCTTTTCTGGTTTCCTACCTGGTGCACAGCTTCTATTCACTTTAATCTATAATGGATTTGTCTTTTAAACACCTAAATAAGTTTTTTATTAAAAGCATAAAATGTTTTGAACGCTTCGATGTGGCACGTTGGATCCAGTCATAACGTCTAGGCTGGGTTTAGGGTGTTACACAAAACCATTATTTTGACTAGGCCCTATTTCTGGATGTTACATCAAAGGCTTGATCAAGGGACGTTATGGATGATCTCAGTAAGTGAATAGAAATTTACGAAGTTAAATGGAAAAATGTTCTGAAAGTTCTGGTAACGCTTCAAAACCCTGTTCCGGTGATGGGTACGGGTTAGGGGTGTTACATATATACATCACCAAGCATGCCAAAATAGGCCAAGTCACATGGCTATACAAATAACTAACCATTCATCATTTACAAGCCAAATCAAATGGCTAAATTCATTACTAACAAATATACCAAAATGGCCATAATTTCGATACATGTTATATAATCAAACAATAAGTTCAAAAGTACCAAAGTGATAACTTGATCGTGTGATAAGACCTCCGACGATTCCCAAATTCGAGCTAGCTTCAATAAACACTATAAAACACAGAAAAGTAAACAGAGTAAGCTATAAAGCTTAGTAAGTTTATATAATTAATAAGTAAAACTCACCATTCATTCACCATTCAAGTAATACAACATAATATACTAGAAAACCATTTAACCATAAGGTTAATATATTTTCATTCACATAACGATCATGAATTCACAATTTCATGGATTCAATACTCATATGAAATTTTCGTACATACCTGGACTGATATGTAACTATCTCTCACCATTTCATATCTTTGATATACCCGTTGAGCCATTTAGAATAATATCAGATACTCGAGAATCTCGCACCCCAAGTGCCAATACAAATTCGAAGCTATCTCAATTTTATATCTCATATAATGCTCACTCTCGAGCTATTAACGGGTCTGCTCATACAAGCTGACAGTTATGACGTAGCTACATGGTACTGCTCACACAAGCTGACAAGAATCTGCAACACATATTGGATAACTCAGCCACTGGTAGGACGTACGAACCAACACCCAAACACATAACCCCTAATGACATGTCATTCGTATCCTAATCTATTCCTAAGGTTCAACTGGGATTTCACATTGCCAAATCTTCGTCGAACATATCCGTAAGGTCGTATTCACAATTAATTCAATAATAAAGCATTTAAAATGCGATTATATTAATGCTTATTAAGACACGAACTTACCTCGATTCATAAAAACATCGAAATAGGATCGACTAGTCTGATTCTTTGTTTATCCCCCGATCTAGATTCGAACTTCAATTTTCTTGATCTATATAATATCAAATCTAATTTAATCATTATTCATTCTATTCAATTTAGCCCAAAAATATATTATGGTAAAATTACACTTTTTCCCCTAATAGTTCAACATCTTTATAAATTAGTCATTAGCTCATAAAAAAATAAATTCATGCCCTTTACGCCAAATAAATTGAATAACATTTTAACTACAAATTATATACATTGAAACTTTTGTAAAGTAATAACTCATCATATGTTTTATACTCGTAAACCTTTAAAGCTTTACAAAGCTTTCGCCGAATGATTTCTTCCAAAAATTCATTTGCTAAAATCTTTTGAAATTAATTTTTGGCACATCATATTTGGTTCCTATTATCGAGTAGGGTAAGGTGTGTTACAATTCTTCTCACAATAGAAGTGGAGATACAAAGATAAATAAAATAAAAGCAAGAGTTATCAATATAACCCTTCAAAGAAGAAAGATAACTTATGAAAAGTTGTTAGTTATGTAGTTGTCGTACACATGAATATCTTATTATTCAATTAATGTAACTTAAAAGGAAGGAAATACTATCCTTAGGGATAAAAAAACATTTTTCTAGTTCGATAATAAAACAAACCAATAGCTAATATATTTTTACCCTATGTTTAATGTGGCAATGGAACATGTTAGTTTTTCATAGTAAAAAAATAATTTAAGGCTTTAGAATAGCTAATGCATTGTTATCTGAAGAAATGAAGTGATAATTAATTTCTTATATTCTAGTGAGACCAATGAAATTATTATATTTCAAAGGCATATTGTTATAATGGATATCATACTGAGACTATGGATGAAATTTAAATGGATATTTATTAAAGATTCTTGAGATTCTTAATTTTAATGATTTATCATGTATTGCTTGTTCTAAAAGAAGATTTATTAAATCTCACTAGCAAATGTTGAGATTGAATCTCTTGCATTTCTTAAAGAAATATGAGCCAATTTATTCAAAACGTGGAATGACTTTAAATTTTTTTAATAGATGTATCTACAAGATAGTCACATGTGAGTTATCAAATCGCAACCTGTCGTTTGCGAGATTACTTATTTAATGAATTGTTTAAGAACAAAACTTTTAGATTATGCAATCGAGACAATTCTTGCTAATGTTGGTGAGTTCATTACATAGGCTTTCAATGATTATTGTAAGCTATATATCAGTACGAGTAATTATCACAAAAGTCTGTTATTTATAGTATTGTTTAGCACATCTTTTGAGAAAAAATTCAATGCCTCTAGTCAGCAGTTAAACCATATCTTTTGAGAAAAAAAATCTTTTGTATATATGTCAAAGGATATTATATTTTACATGAATTGACATTTGTATGCATCATGCCAATACGTTATGATAAATATTCGTCACTATAATTGACTTTTGGTCAGGAGTGAAATACAACCCCATTTTAAAAGTTTTGAATGTGTGATGTATGTTCAAGTTACTCCAGTATAATGCACAAAATGGGTATTCAAAGAATGTTGAGAATACATATTAGTTACGAATATGCTTGTATTATTAAATGTTTTGATCAAATTGGAGATTCAATTATGATATGATTTGGTGATTATTATTTTGATTAGATAATTTTTCCAACATTAGGGGGAGAGAAATAATAGTTGGATGAAATAATTATTTGGAATGAATTATCGTATCTAGATCCTCATAGAAAGTAATTAGAACCAGAAGTTCAAAAGTATAATTCACTTTATTGCAAAGTTCACTACTAGATGTATTTACTGACCTATGAGAATAACCAAGTGGTATATATCAGCTAATGTTTTGATTTGAATCAAAGTCTAGTAGGACAATTTGTTCGATAAATGAAAGTAGTGCATGCCCAAAGCATGATAGATTAATTGATTCCAAATATTAAAATTCTCATAAAAGAAAATAATAAATCTAGATGGTCATATATAGTAGAGACAGGTGCTCCTCAAGAGACTAAGACATAGCTAATTATTAAAACTCTAGAAGAGATTTTGATACTTGAATATGGAAATGATGAAAGTAAAAAGATCTTGATAAGTTTGTCAATATGAGAAAATATGGAACCGTGAAAATAGAAAGTTGTTGACTACAGTTTTGTATGCAATAATATTATTGATATAACAAAAGAAAATGATGATGTAGAATAAATCTATTGAGAAACATGTACATGGAAAAGTTTAGTCAAAATATAAAGACGCAATTAGAGTAGAATTAAATTCGTGAAGTTTTGGACTATTAGTCCAAACACCTAAATGTATAAAGCCAATGGGGTACTAATTGAGGAGTTTTGCAAAAAAAAAAAAAAAGAAAATTGAAGTTTCACTAAGTCCTGGCAATTAAAAGGTATTATTTGTGGTGGATGCAATGAGCTTTAGATACTTTATTCTTATGCTAGTTTACGAAAGATTTGACATAAGTCTAATCATTGTTGTTATAGACTTTTATATGGATCACTATATAGTGGAAGTTTATATTAAAACCCTTGAAAGATTTAGAATACCAGAAGATTACGAATATTCATGAGGGATTGTGTAAATATTTATATCAATTTATTGGAATATATGTATTATTATAGAAGGATCATGATCAAAGTTTGTTATATGATTATTGATGGAACTTCTAAATAGATCAAAATATATTTCCCCCAAAATTCTTCCTCACTCATAACTTTTAGAAGAATGATGATATAAACATTTTTCAAATTTGTTCAAGTGATCATTTGCAAACATAGTATTCAAAATTGAATACACAGAATATGAGATATTATGTGATGCTGTCATGAGGGGGAGTAAATATGCATTATGTTTTTTTTCCTTAATCGAGGTTTTGTCCCACTAGGTTTTCTTGGTATGATATTTAATGAGACAACATGTTATGCGTATTATAGATAAGTGCATTTTTTTTCCTTCACTAAGAATTTTTTCCAATAGGGTTTTTATCTTACGAAGATTTTAATGAGGCATATTATCTACCAATGCACATCCAAGGGGAAATGTTATGAATATTTTGTTATTAAGTGAATGTCCATTAAGATCAAGATAAGTTTGATGTACTATAGGACTCTAATATTCATTAGAAATAGAATTTTATTTCATCATACTTCTTATATCTATAAATATAGACTTAGAAGAAGCATTGTAAACATTTTTATTGACAAATAAAATGTATTCTCTTTTACTTTCTTATTTTTTATTCTCTTTTGTTATTTTACCTTTTATTTTTTTACCTTCTTTATTATTTATTTCATAAAAAAATTACTTAAATTGGATAAAATAAAGCTTTGAATATATTTCTTCAAAAAAACACATTAAATATAAAATAATAATTAAATAAAATTTATTAGTTCTTACAAATTAAATATCATCTTGACTCTACAATATCATTTCAGAAAATAATTTAATATATTTTCGGTAAAAATTTTAGACTTTACAGGCAAAATTAAGGTATTAATAAGTGTCCTATAAAATAATAGTAAAATATTAAAAAAAAAAGACACGATAATTTTTAAAACTACTTGTAAAATAAAAAAATACGCTACTAATATACTAAATACTAACCTTACTATTTTTAATATAATGATAAGTGGAGAACTACTAGATTAGTTATAATTAACGTTTGATTATTGGTTGAATATTCTAGATGTTAGGTCACATGGGTACAAATACAGATGCACTGTATATATCGCATCTAAAGTAGTTTCCTTGTTAATTGTCTTCGATTTTCCTGATTTCTTTATTCATTGGGTTAGTGGTTAGATATTCATTTTCGAAACTAATAAATTAAGATATAAAAAAGGAGACCTTCTACCACCCTTAAAGAATTTGATGCCTTTCGGTGCTTTCTTGGACAAACAAATAAAATGAGAAAAAAATATTAAATCACATTACATCCTAATAAAAGTAATTAAAATTAACGTAAACACGTACAATTTTAAATTGATTTTTTTTTATTTCTAAAGAGTTCATTGGACCTTTTGCTTTGGAGGGAATCAACAAATTACTGGCTTGTTCACATTGTTTTTAACCAACACAACACAATTATTGTACTTTGTCTTATTCTATATGGAATTTAGAGTTAAATGAGATTTTGAAAATTTTTATTTGTTATTTATTTTATTAATTTTTATATAAAATATAATTTTTTTTCATATATTATAAAGCAAATTATTGTTTGGTGAAGTCTTATAATGGTTTTTAATATGTTTTGGATTGGGTTAATTAACTTTTAGACTAACTTATGAAGTAAATATTTGAAGACTAAAATATATTTCATGTATTTATATTCTTCATACATGTTTGGAATTCAGTCCTTCTATGTTTTTTTTTTTTTAAAAATTCATATCCAATTGTTAATATCATTAAATTCTTCTCTTAAATTTGTTGGCGTGATATTTTGAAATTAAAAAAGAAATATTCTCTCAAAATCATGTAACAAAAAATGGCATTATAATAAACTTCAATTTAACAAATAATTTTAATAGTGCTAATAACTCTTAAAAGTTACATCAACATTTTAATCAAAATAAAGTATTTAGACTAATAAATTATATTATAAAAGTTAAGGTACCAACTTATATCAAAAAGTATAAAAATTAAATATTAAGTTCGAGTGTAGCACATGAATCAGAACTAAAATTTGACTTTTTTTATATAATAAAAAAACAAGACATATGTCCCCTATATAAAGGTCTCAAGACATTCTTTTTATATACAGATATTTGAAAAGGTTATATGAAATAGTTGCATCACATTATGATATGTTATTTTTATTTAAATCATCTTGACTAATTATATTTATAATGAAAATTTGTTTGAAGTAGTGTTAAAATTTTCGGTTGACACTTAAATTACTCAAATTTCTATATCCCTTCTCTTTTTCCTCTAATAATATAATTAAAAAATAAAATATATTTATAAAAAATTAATTATTAATTACACACGTGATAATTAAACGATAAACAATTAACTTAAATTTAATGATTGTGATGTTGGACTTACAAGACATGCCATGTCCATTTTGTCAGTTTAGCTTTCTTTTTCGGAAGACTGCAAGTGAGTGCTATTGTTTAACGGCTTGATGCTCTTATAAAACTATTGTTTACGTAATTACGTTGCCGATGATGATACAAAGAGACAACAGCCAGCTTACATTTCTCACCATATGTTTATTATTGAAGGTTGGTTGACATCGCAACACTAATAATAATAATATACAGATAAAATATGAAAATTTATATAAGACGAATAAGATATCAAAATTATATAAATATAAATAGGTTTTATCAACTGAAAGTGTTTTTTTTCCTTGAGAATTTACATTCATGTTTTAACCTACAATGCATATTATAAGTCATAAATAATAGAAAATGAAATCAATTACTAATTAATCATGATGTGTAGTGTGGTGGTTGCTCACTTTATTTTTTAACCATGATGTTAGGAGTTTGATCCCACCTATAAGAATTGAGCATATCTTATGATTTTCTTTTTATTTGTTGAGGAAGTATTCAAGGCGAGAGGATTAATTATTACTATTAGTAGTGAAACTATTTTTTTTAAAATAAATAAACTAGTTTCTAATATAAAATGTATTTATTATTATTATTATTTTATTAAGTATTATTTTTATTTCATGTAATTAAATGTGAGGTAATATTATCAAAATTATTAAATATAATTAAAATATATAAGCTATTTTGATAATTAAAATATTACAAAATAAAAATTCAAACTACAATTAAAGCTTGAATCGAAATAATAATGAAATTCAATTTGATTGCGATTTTCTAACTATTAATTGAATTAAAATACTTAAATTTTGAATGCTAATGTATCTATTTTGTAGTGGAAAGTTTTACTTTTAAATTATTGAAAAAAAAAAGTATAAATGAAAATTGAGTATTATTCATATATTATTCATATTATATATATAATATTAAAAAAATTATATCTTTCTAATCCAGTTATCTTTTTAAAATAATTAATTTTAAAATAGTTTTATATAATATATATAAATTTTCCTATTAATTTTTTTAAAATTTTAAATTACTTCTTAAATTTTTTTACTTTATTTTCGATAAACACTCCTTAAATAATCTATATGTGGAGTAATCACATTATATATACATATATAGTTACTTTCAATATATATATATATATATATATATATATTTGTAAATAGAAACACATTAAGTGATTTTAGAAATAAGTAAGAAAATTAAAAGCTCATAATATCTTTCTGTATTAACTGCCACACAACTTGAGGAGGTTTAAGAAGCACCTATAGATTCGCAATTGTATTATGATCTCTAGGAATATAACGGATACGAGCTTTCCAATTCCTTTGTAACTGTGAATGGATGGCCCATATTTCCATAAGAGGGCTATCAATAATTTTGCCAGACAAAATTAATTCCACCAAAAGAGCATTATCAGATTCAAGTTCAATATGTCGGTTTACCTTTTTCGAAGTCAGACATAGCCCTTCTAGCATAGACCTTGCTTCTATCCTAAAAACTTCATCTCTCCCCAATATCATCAAATAGCCACACAACCAATTACCTTCCTCATCTCTAATAACTCCTCCAATTACAGCCGAGCAAAAACTAAGCAAAACTACACCATCAATATTGAGTTTGACCCATCCCCTCTCTGATACAGACCAATTCATACCGGATACCATATGCACCCTGTGGCTTTGTGTAACACCCCTTACCCGTATTCGACGCCGGAACAGGGTACGAGGTATTACTAAACTTAAACACGAGCAAACATACATTTCCAAGTCATAAATTTTTGTTCAAATTAAAACTTTTTGTATTTAATCATGAAGTCCCTAATACGGGCCTACGAGGCCCAAAACACGCATTGGAAGTGGTTCGGGACTCAACAGAGAACTTTAGAAAATCTTGCAACACTTAGAAAATTTTTCACTAAACAGGGGTCACACACCCGTGTGGATATGGGACAGGCCCGTATGGGTAGGTTGATTGGTCACACACGCCTGTGTCCGTAACTCGTGTAACTCTCTGTTTGTCACCCAAGAACAAATTGAAGACACACGACCAAGTCACACGCCCGTATGCTAGGCCATGTGGTCGATTTAAAATTCATGATTTTTCATTAAATAGGTACAGACTTCACACGCCCGGGACACATGTCCGTGTCCAAGGCCGTGGCCCTTACACCGTTGAGACACACGTCTGTGTCTCTGCCCGTGTGCTCAATTCTGAGCATTCTATTTCTCAAAATTAAGGTGCAGGGGACACATGGCCTAAACACATGCCCGTGGGGCAAGCTGTGTGTCACACACGACCTAGACACACGCCCGCGTGTCTACCCGTATGGACAAAAATAAGGCTATTTACCAAGCCATTTTTCCACCCTTTAATGCACACACCTACACAACATAACATAGCACCAATCCAAGCACATATATACAACCAAATCAGCCACAACCAAGACATCAACACATCATTCACATGCTACCATCTTTCATACACAAACATCACATACTCATCAATACAAATCATGTAAATTTCCACATCCATGGAAGACATCATCATATAAATTAATTATACCAATAGTAGCCAATTTCAAATGGCCTTATACAAAATTAACTTTCAACCAATATAAGCCAACACATTTGGCCAAATCAATTATGACAAATAACAAAATAACCAAGTCCCCTATATATGCCATAACTCAAAATGTTGAAATCATTGATGCCAAAATAATTGTTGATAGTGTGAGTGGATCTCCGGCGATCTCTGAATCCCGAGGTAGCTTGGTGACACTATAAGACAAGGGAAAGGAAGGGGAGTAAGCTATACAGCTTAGTAAGTTCCTATGTAAATAATAAGCATTATTACCACACATTTAACATACAATTAACATAATGAAAATTAGCATGAAAGTTATTAAAATCTCAAAATCATAACTTACTCAATCAGAACCTTACCAAGAGTTCATCACACATCGAGCTCATTACTTATGAGTTTTACGTACATACCTGTACCAACTCGTAACATAACTATATCCTTTCACAACTTTGTCATTCCCGTTGAACACTTGGAATATTAACGGATACTCAGAAATTTTGCACATAAGTGCCATACATGTAGCCAAAGCTACCTCCTATCTCATAATACATATAGACTCATTTTCGAGCTACTCTTGAGCCTGCTCACACAAGCTTCAGTCAGGACGTAGCTACACAGTGTTGCTCACACAAGCTGTCAGGTCTCCACAACTCATGCCGGACTACCCAGCCACTAGTAGGACGTACGAGACTAGCACCCGGATCACATAAACACATGGGTTCCTAGTGACATGTCACTCATATCCTATTCTATTCCTAAGGTTCAACTGGGATTTCTCGCTTGTCGAAACTTTGTTGAATACGTCCAAAGAGTCAATCACAATTCATACAATATTAAAGCATTTAAAACATCAATATAAAAATGCATTATTTACATACGAACTTACCTCGATACAAAAATAGTAGAATTTGACCTAATCGTCAAACACTTTATTTTTCCCCTGATCTAGGTCTAAACCTCGTCTTTCTTGATCTATAATAATAAATTTAGTTATTTAATACTCACATTGTTCAATTCAGTCCAAAAATCATATTATGGAAACATTACATTTTTGCCCCTAATGTTTCACATTTTTACAATTTAGTCCCTAGGCTAGTAAAAAGAAATGTTTCTTATTTCTTCAAAACCCAAGCCTAGCCGAACCATTTTCATACTCATGCCAGCCCACATTTTTTATTTAATCACACTTTTACTACTCTTTTTTGTAACTTTTACAAATAGGTCCTTTTTGACATTTTCATCAAAAATCACCTAGTAAATGTTGTTCATCTAACACCAAACATGCATTTTCTACTATTAGACATCAAAATACACAAATATCTAACATGGGTAAAATTTTAAACTTCATCTTTCTTTCAAATTAGTCCTTGAATAAGCTAGATTAGGTTGCAAGGATATCAAAAACATGAAAATCATTAAAAACGGGACTAGAATGGACTTACAATCTAGCTTGGAAGATGAACAAACCCTAGCTATATCTTCCTTAAGGATATTCAGCCATGGGAGAAGAACATGGATAAGATTTTGGCTTGATTTTTGCTTTTTAATACATCTAATTACCAAATGACCAAAATGCCCTTTTCTTAAAACATAAAATTTCTCTTACTTCATGTTCATTTTTGTCCACTAACTTAACAAATGGTCTAATTACCATCTAAGGACCTTCAATTTAAAATTTCATAGCAATTAGACACCTTTAGCTTCTAGAACTCAAGTTTTGTACTTTTTGCTAAATTGAGTGCTCAAATGTCAAAATTTTCGAACAAAATTTTCATAGAATCATTCCATAAAACTGTAGACAATAAAAATATAAGAAAAATTTAATTTTTTTGCGTTGGATTTGTGGTCCCGAAACCACTGTTCTGACTAGACCCAAAATTGGCTATTACAGTTTGAGGGTAATGAGTAACTTCTCGTCCAACTAATACTTGTACCTGCCACATCCTGGATAGAGCAGTGACTACTAGAAAATATAAACATATTCATGTTTTTCCATATTAACCCACGAACAATAGGAAACAACGTTTGCCAATCCAACTCCTGACTACCATACTTCCTTACATTCTCTATGTTCCAGATAATCCATTCATCAAGAGGTAGGAAATGATAAGTTTTTCATAAAATTCATGTTAAAAAATATAGATTTTGATTTTGATTTTGATGTGTAAATATTATTTATTTTGATATGAAAATGAAGAAAAGGAGAAGGAAATTGAGAAACAAGTGGAGGAATAAGGCAAAGGAGTAGTCAATGGTAGAAGAAGAAGAATGAGGAGAAGAAGAAGAAGAAGAAGAAGAAGAAGAAGAAATCTTGATTCCAAGCTTTTGGCTGTAAGTACAACTAGAATTTTACTTACTTTAAATAAGTTGTTAATTATCAAGTTTAATTAGATGTATAAGAATTTACTTAATATTTTCTTACTAGCTTTTATGTTACATAAAAAAAATGATGTTGATTAAGGATAAAAAAGTGATGATTTAATTCCATTTACTAAGTGGTTTGTCATAGAGAAAAAGAAGAAAGGTGCCAAAAAAGATTAAAAGTGAGAAAAAATGACTAAATTTTAAAAGATGTAAAAGTTGATAGAAAATGCAATTGTTATGATTGAGTGTGTAAATGAAGTGAAATATGTTGATGAGCGATATGTGGAATGATATGGTAATTTTATAATAATAGTTGTAGAATTATGGGAAATAAAAGGACTAAACTTCAAAATATGCAAAAGTGACGTGAAAAAAAAAGGGTAAGTTTTAGTAGTGAATTATGGAATTATGGAATTTTTATTAAGTAGTGATATATGTTATAATTATTAAAGAAAGTTAGAAATTCTATTTTTCAATTTTACAATGTGGACTAAATTGAAATAAGTCAAAAGTATTTAAATTCTGTTATGAAATAAAGACATGAAATTAATTATGATATAATTGCGCAAGTCGACGAGATGAGAACTAGTGGGATATAAATGGGATGCTATTAAGGAAAAATTTAGCACGCTATCTGTTCTAAATATCCACTTTGGTGTTGTCCTATTCTGTTATTGCACTTTGGTGCATTTTTGTATTGTTTTCATATATCCTATGTGTTCTATTAAGTCTACTGAGCCTTTGTTGAACAATAAAAGATAACCTCTATTGAATAATGAAATATGAAGACAAAATTTATTGAAATGTGACAAGATTGTAAATTGATAAAAAATAGTGATGAATGAAATTATACGCTTATTGAGTGGTAATTTAGTGTTATTGATGTCAATAGGTCCTGAACTTATTTACTATAACAATATTGAGTTTGTAATAGTCCGTTTTTAGTCAAATCAAAATAATGGTTGGGACCACAAATCTGAGGTTGAAATAATTATTTTATTATTATTTTAATGTTTACAGCATGATAATATGATTGCGTAAAAATTTCGTTAAGAAATTTTATTGTTTGAGTGCTTAATTTGATAAAAAGGACTAAATCGCGAAAAATGTAAAATTTGGGTTCTCTTAGCTAAAGGTATTAAATGGCTATGAAATTCAATAGTAGAGGTCCTTATGTGGTAATTATACCATTGTTAATATGAGTGGAAAAAGATGGACATTGTTTAGGTGATTTTAAAGGTTTATCATTAAGGTTAAAATGTTAAAATAATAATATCAACTTAAAATTAAAATAAATAAAATATGTATCATTTTCTCCATGCTATGTTCCACCAAAATTAGAAGCAAAGAAAACCATTGTTAAGCTTTTGGAGGTTCGACCATTAATACTAGTGCATGTAAGTTCATTTTTGTCCCGTTTTTAATGATTTCTATGTTTTTGAGATTGTTGCAGCTTAATCTAGCTAGCCCAGGGACTAATTTGCAAAATTTTTAAAGGTTTAGGGTTTTTCCATTGATGAATATAGGTGTATTTTGATGTTTGATGATAGAAAATGTATGCTTGTTGTTAGATAAACAACATTTGTAAAGTGATTTTTGACAAAATTGTCATTTAAGGATTTAATTGAGAAATATTGAAATTTTGATGTTAAATTGTGAAATAAATAAAAAATATGTGTGAATTAATTATATAATATGTCCAGTGATGCTTCGTAACCCTATTCTAGCGTTGAATACGGGTGAGAGGTGTTAAATTTATTGGTATTAGAGCTACGGTTTAGTCGATTTTAAGACTAACGTAGTGTATGTGAGAGTCTAGCTATACATGCCATATATAACCTGTGATAGTGTGATATCTCTTGAAATTTTAAATCGTGTTTTCATATAGTAAATGAATCCCAATCAAGCTATAGCTAATGATGTTGAGAGTAATACGGCAACCTCCGTTCACGGAGTAGCGCAATCGGAGTTGAGACCCGTACCGGGTAGTCAGGGAGGAGAGGCCAAAGAAGCCTTCTTCTAGATGATGAATGAGTGATTTACGGAGTTTGTTCGAATAAATTTAGCCGCTCAGCAACCTCTACCCTCACTTAATTCCCAACCGGTTCTTTTAGCTTCTCAAGGTTTGGAACCTCTACGATTGAATAAGCCGCCTATTGATAAAATCTAAAAATACGGGGCTGAAGAATTCAGAGCTACTGTTGATGATGACCCTAAGAGAGAGAGCCGAGTTTGGGCTTGAGAATACCATCAGAGTATTTGATGAACTATCCTGCACACAAGCTGAATGTGTAAAATGTACTGTATCACTTTTGAGAGACACAGAGTATCAATGGTGGAATACTTTAGTATCTGTGGTACCGAGAGAATGGGTCACCTAAGAATTCTTTCAAGACAAATTTAGAAAGAAATACATCAGCCAACGGTTTATTGATCAAAAGTGATAAGAGTTTCTGGAGTTGAAACAGGGTCGAATGTCTGTAACCGAGTACGAGAGAGAGTTTGTAAGACTTAGTAAATATGCTCGAGAATGTGTTTCTACCGAAGAAATTATGTGTAAACGATTTGAAGATGGGTTGAACGAAGATATCAGATTGCTAATAGGAATTCTAGAGTTAAAAGAATTTGTGGTGCTAGTTAACAGAGCTTGTAAAGTCGAAGAACTTGGGAAAGAAAAGAGAAAAGCTAATTTAGAGGCTAGAAATTCGAGAAAGAGATTGATGAGTAAACCATATCACTCCTCGTCAAAAAAATCATAGGATTTGTATACTCATTCAAATGCTTCAATCCGATATGCAAATAGAGATCATGGGAAACAATACTCGAGTCCTAAAGCTCAAGCTACTTTAGTGTCAAGTGTGGGTAGTGTGAGAAACAACAAACCCGAGTGTCAATAATGTGGTAGATGACATTTTGGAGACTGCTAGATGAATAATAAAGCTTGTTTCAAATGTGGTTCGTTAAATCACTTTATTCGAGATTGCCCTGAGTTAGCTGAGAAAGATAAATTTCAGAATGCAAGACCAAACAACATAGCTGCTAGAGGGAGACCACCTAGAAATATGAGAAATGTAACTAGTAGTAAAGGTACAACAAAAGATTCAACTGTGAGATCTGAGGCTCGAGCTCTAGCAAGGGCTTATGCTGTTCGCACTCGCGGATATGCATTGTCACTAGATATTATCACTAGTACATTTTCTGTTTATGACACTAATGTAATTGTCTTGATAGATCCTGGATCGACTCATTCATATATCTGTTTGAATTTAGTGTCTAGTAAGAGTTTGCTTGTTGAGTCTACCAAATTTGTGATTAAAGTATCGAACTCCTTAGGCAACTATGTCCTTGTTGATAAAGTTTGCAAGAACTGTCCTTTAATGACTTGGGGTTACTATTTTTTGAAAATTTTGATGCTTTTACCGTTTGATGAATTCGATGTGATTCTAGTATGGATTGGTTGACTCTGCATGATGCTGTTGTGAATTGTAGACAAAAAACTATTGAATTGAAATGCCAGAATAATGAAATCCTTTGAATTGAATCAGATGAGTCAAGTGAATTTCCTATTGTGATTTCGTCGATATCAGCTCAGAGATTTGTGAGAAAAGGTTGTGATGCTTATCTTGCATATGTACTGGATAAAAAAGTATTTGAATCGAAGATTGAATCAATGCCAGTAGTCTGAGTATCCGGATGTGTTTCCAGAAGAGTTGTCTGGGTTGCCACCGATCAGAGAAGTTGAGTTTGATATTGAATTAGTGCCGGTAACATCACAGATATTGATAGCTCCGTATAGAATGGCTCTGATAGAATTGAAATAATTGAAAGCTTAGTTGCAAGAATTAACAGATAGAGATTTTACACAACCTAGTTTTTTGCCATGGGGTGCACCAGTCTTGTTCGTAAAGAAGAAAGACAGTTCAATGAAACTATGTATTAATTATCGTCAGCTCAACAAGGTTACGATAAAGAACAAGTATCCTTTGTTGAGAATTGATGATTTGTTTGATCAGTTGAAAGGAGCAACAGTGTTTTCAAAGGTTGATTTAAGATCTGGCTATTATTAGTTGCGAGTTAAAGCTTCGGATGTGCCGAAAATTACGTTTAGAACAAGGAACGAGCATTATGAATTTCTTGTTATGCCTTTCAGATTAACTAACACTCCTGTAGTTTTTATAGATTTGATTAATCGAATATTTAGACCGTATTTGGATAGATTTGTTGTTGTATTTATTGATGACATTTTGATTTATTCCCGAGATAAATCTGAGCATGCTGAACATTTGAGAATTGTGATACAAACATTGAGAGACAAGAAATTATTAGCTAAATTTAGAAAATGCAAGTTTTGGCTTCGAGAAGTCAGATTTTTGGGGCATATTGTTTCAGCGGAAGGTATTTGAGTTGATCCGAGTAAGAGCTTAAGTGGTCCGAGAAATGTCAACAGAGTTTTGAAGAGTTGAAAGCATTGTTAGCTGAAGCACCAGTTTTGGTTCAACCTAAGTCGGGTAAAGAGTTTATGATTTTTAGCGACGTGTCATTGAACGATTTGGGTTGTGTTTTGATGTAAGAGGGTAAAGTAATAGCTTATGCCTCCAAATAGTTGAAACCATATGAAAATAATTATCCGATGCACGATTTAGAGTTGGTTGCTATTGTTTTCGTATTAAAGATTTGGCGACATCATTTATACAGTGAAAAGTGTCATATCTTAACCAATCATAAAAGCTTGAAGTATATAATGACTCAGAAAGATTCGAATTTGTGATAATGAAGATGGCTCGAGTTGTTGAAAGATTATGAATTAGTGACTCATTATCATCAGGGAAAGTAAATGTAGTTGTGGATGCTTTGAGTAGAAAATCTTCATTTGCTTTGCGAGCAATGAATACTTAGTTAACCTTGTCTAATGATGGTTCGATTTTGGCTGTATTAAAAACTAAACCGTTATTTCTTCAACAAAATTTGTGAAGCTCAGAAGTGTGACAATGATTTGCAAGCTAAAAGAATGCAGTGCGAGTTAACTAATGGTTCAGAGTATAAAATCAGATCTGATGATTGTTTAATGTTCTAAGATAGAGTTTGTGTACCAAAGAATTTCGAGCTTATTCAAAAAATTCTACACGAAGCACAAATAGTTGTTTATCTGTTCATCCGAGAAGTACTAAAATGTACAATGATTTGAAACAGTTGTACTGGTGGACGGGTATGAAACGAGACATTTTAGAGTTTGTATCGAAATGTTTAGTTTGTCAGCAAGTTAAAGCTGAACATCAAGTGCCTTTGAGACTACTACAGCAGGTGATGATACCAGAGTGGAAATGGGATAGAGTTACGATGGATTTCGTATCGGGATTACCCCTATCTCTGAAAAACAAAGATGTTATTTGCATTATCATTGATCGACTGATGAAATTGGCACATTTTATTTCGGTACGTACAAACTTTTTGCTTGATAGATTAGTTGAGTTGTACATTTCTGAGATCGTTAGATTGCACGGGGTGCCAGCTTCTATTGTTTCGGATAGAGATCCGAGATTTATGTCGCAATTTTGGAAGAAATTGCAAGAAGCTTTCAGTACACGGTTGCACTTTAGTACTACTTTTCATCTGTAAACCGAAGGTCAGTTAGATAGAATAATTCTGATTCTCGAAGATATGCTTCATTGTTATGTGTTAGAATTTGAAGGCAATTGGGAGAAATATATACCATTGGTTGAATTCGCATATAATAATAGTTTTCAATCGAGCATAAAAATAGCACTGTATGAAGCGTTGTATTATCGCAAATGCCGAACTCTGTTATACTAGAACGAGCTTAGTGAGAAAAAGATTTATGGGGTTGATTTGGTTAGAGAGGCCGAAGATAAAGTGAAAGTAATTCGCGACAGTTTGAAAGCAACTTCAGATCGACATAAATCTTATGTGGATTTGAAATGTAAAGACATAGAATTTTAAGTCGGTGACAAAGTATTTTTGAAAGTGTCTCCGTGGAAGAAGATTCTTCAATTTAGTCGTAAAAGCAAATTGAGTCTACGATTTATCGGGCCGTACGAGATTATTGAAAGAATAGGGCCAATGGCATATCGACAAGCTTTACCGTCAGAGTTAGAAACGATTCAAAATGTATTTCATGTGTCGGTGTTACGACGGTATCGATCAGATCCATCGCATGTAATTTCTCCGGCAGAGATTGAAATTCAACCAGATATGACATATAACGAAGAGCCGGTCAGAATTTTAGTTCGAGAGGTTAAAGAGTTAAAAAATAAGAGCATAGCTTTAATGAAAGTACTTTGGCAACGGCACGGTGTCGAAGAAGCCACGTGGGAACTCGAGGAAGCTATGAGAAAATAGTATCCTAACCTCTTTTCTAGTAAGATTTTCGGGGACGAAAATTCCTATTGAGGAGAGTTGTAACAGCCCGTTTTTAGTCAAATCAGAATAATGGTTTTAGGACTACAAATCTGAGGTCAAAATAATTATTTTATTATTATTTTAATGTTTACGGCATTATAATATGATTGTGTGAAAATTTAGTTAAGAAATTTTATTGTTTGAGTGCTTAATTTGATAAAAAGGACTAAATCGCGAAAAATGTAAAACTTGTGTTCTATTAGCTAAAGGTATTAAATGGCTATGAAATTAAATAGTTGAGGTTATTTGTAACTGTCCGATTTTGACCCTAGTTAGAATAGTGGCTTTGGGACCACAAATCCGAGTCAAAAAAATATTTTTATATTATTCTTCGTGCCTATTATAAGTGAATTGACATGTGTGAAAGTCTCGTGTGAAAATTTAACTGTTTGTGTGCTTAATTTGCAAAAAGGACCTAATCGCGTAAAATGTAAAAGCTGTGTGCTAGATGTTAAAAGTGCCTATTTGACTTGGCTTTATAATTGTGAGGTCCTTATGTGGTTATTTGACCAAATTTATGTTTAAATGACATTAGTGGACATTAGTTGTTGGCATATTAATGTTTTAATGCAAGGGTAATATGGTAAAATGCATATTAAAGTAATTTATATGAAAACAAATTAGAAAATGATGCCATATTATGTGTTCATCCACTGAAATTAAAGAAAAAAAGAAAGAATAAAAGCTTTTAGGGCTTCGACACATTGGAAGCTTAATTCGAGTATGTTTTTGCTTCGTTTTTTAATGATTTCTATGTTTTTGTGATTGTTGCTTAGTATATTATCAAGCCCATGTCTCAATATTTGATTTTGTTAATGATTTTGAGTTATGCCATTGATGAAACTATGAGCTTTGTGATGTTAGTTGATGAACTATGAAAGATATGTGTTGGGTTGAAATATGTTGTCCTTGAATTTTTGAAGAAATTGAGTAAATTGGGCTAATTTGTAAAAATGTTATTTTGAGGGACTAAAATGTGAAATAAATGAAATATATGGATTAGTATGAGTTCTAGGAGAATTCGGCCAAGCATGAGTATATTCAAATTATGTGTATTTTGTGATTTTGTGAATTAGGGACTAAAGTGTCAAAATGTGAAAATATGAAGGCTATTTTGTAAAATGCCCTAATTGTGTGTATATGGATTGGTTTGAATGATTTGGTGAATAAAAAGGTTAATTTTGAATACATATAGATCAAGAAAAGAATTCAGACTTAGATCGAGGGAAGTCAAAAATTATAAAGTAAACGATTCTAGTCTACAAATTCCAAGTACGAGGTAAGTTCGTACTTAAAGCATGATGTTTAAGTATATTTTGATGTTTTGATTATACATAGTTTGTATATATATCTGGCTTGGATGAATACAACGATGAATCAATAGTATTTGGCACTAAGTGTGCGATTTAAACTAGCTTCGGCTATATGAGGCACTAAGTGTGCAATACTGACTTAGCTTCGATTAATTGAGATGGCACTAAGTGTGTGGAGTCATTCTACCTTTGACTAACCTTTATAGCACTAAGTGTGCAGAATCGTTCAAGCTTTGGGTAAACTTTAAAGCACTAAGTGTACGGATCTTTAAAGCATGAATAATTAACGGAAGGTCTTAAAATATTTAAACGAAAGGTAAGAACGAAAGTGAATAAGTAAGGAAAGATTCAGGTATGTATGATACCTATGTGGTAGATGATATTATGTTTATGAAGCTTATTGATTTGGTATGAACTTATGGATTGTGTTGGTATAGATTTGATAGATGATTTGAGAATTTGTATATACTTATGTATTGATAATTCTTGGTACGAGCTTACTAAGCTTTTGAAAGCTTACTTTGTGTGTGTTTGCATTATTTTATAGATATCGAAGCTACTGCAAGCTCAGGGATCGTCAAGGATCGTCACCACACTATCGAACCTCATTTTGGTACTTTTGAAAATGTATATTTTGAAGTATGGCATGCATAGGCTAGTAGTTGTGAAAGTATGTTTGGTGATGTATATACTTAGCCATGTGATTTGGCTAATTTGTGCTTGAATTCATAGTTGAAAATGGCTTATGATATGTGATGTTAATTTGCAATTTTGGTATGTTTTAGTTGGGTAAAGAAGATGGTAAGTTTTGGTAAGTTTAACTTGAGATTGAATGATGTAGGGAAGAAAATGTTTTGGTTTGATTTTACCTTATGTTTGGCATGAATTAGTAAGGTTTATGAGTATGGATTTGGGTAACTATTATATGATATGGATGGTTTATGTTATGGTGTTGAAATTGGCTGAAATGGTGGTGCAAATATGCTTGTTTCCTTGCTTGTAGGTTGACCCAATTTGGGGTGACAAATTGGCTATTCAAATGTCCTATTTTTGTCTACACAGATTGCAGACACACGCGCAGTGTCTCTCTGCAGTGTCTGCACACTAACTATGTTGCACTAGTGTGTCCCCTAGGGTACCCTACAATTGTAAGTCAGGCCCGAGCACAGCCAAAGCACACGGGCGTATGGCTAGCCATGTGGCCCAAGTCAGACTCAACCACGACCAAGGCACACGGGCGTGTCTTGTGGCCGTGTGGACAAGTCAGTTTGTATGCCCTATTTTGCCATGGCTTAGACACACGAGCGTGTGACCTTTTAAAAGTTGAAAATTTTTATAAGTTTTGAAACTTTTTTATGTTGTCAATTTTGATCCCAAATGCATGTTTAAGTAGTGAATACTGAATTTTATGGTCTTGATGAATGTGAATGAATGACTTTTACTGTAACGAGATGATATTTGATGTTCGGTTGTTTTGATATAAGTTACAAGTCCGGTAATGCCTCTTAACCTATTCCGATGACGGTTACGGGTTAGGGGTGTTACATTTTACTGGTATCAGAGCTATGGTTTAGTCAGTTCAAGGACTACCATAATATTTATGAGTCCAGCTATACATGCCATATTTGTGAATTGCGATAGTGTGATGAATCCTGACACTGAAATGTGCTTTTATATAGCAAATGGATCCCGAAAAAGCTGTAGCAGACGATGTTGAAAGCAATGCGCCTTCTCCTGCGCAAGGGACGATGCAAGAGGATTCTCGACCGGCTACGAGTAGCCGTGATGGTGAGGCTAAACAAGCCTTCTATTAGATGATGAATGATTGGTTCACCCAATGCATTAGAACCAATCCGGCTGTACAACAACCTCCACCCTCGGTTAATTCTCCTCAAACTCCTGTTACGCGCCCAGTGAATCCGGTATAGATAAGTAGACAACTAGTTGATAAGATTAGAAAATATGGGGCTGAAGAGTTTTGAGCTACAACAAGTGATGGTGCCGAAAAAGATGAGTTTTGGTTAGAGAACACAATAAAAGTGTTTGATGATTGTCTTTGAGTCTAGAAGAATGTATAAAATGTGTCATTTCACTTCTGAAAGATACGGCGTACCACTGGTGGAAGACTTTGACATCTATGGTTCTGAGTGAACGGGTTACTTGGGATTTCTTTCAAGCTGAATTTCAGAAGAAATATATCAGTCAAAGATTCATTGATCAGAAACATAAAGTTTCTTGAGCTTAAAAAAGGCCGTATGTCTGTCACCGAATACGAGCGAGAATTTGTAAGGCTGAGTCAATATGCCTGTGAATGTGTATCTTCGGAAGCAATAGTGTGCAAAAGATTTAAAGATGGCTTGAACGAGGATATTTGTTTGTTAGCTCGGATTTTAAAAATCAAAGAATTTGTTGTGCTTGTTGAACGAGCATGTAAAGCTGAAGATCTTGGGAAACAGAAAAGGAAAGCTGATTTTGAAGCTAGAGAGGTACGAAAGAGATCATCGGGTAGATCATTTCAATCTGGATCAAAGAAGTTTAGAGATGATAGTAGTCATTCAAAGACTAGTGTGGGACATTCGAACAAAGATCGTGCTAGATCGCAATCGAATTTCAAATCTTTAGCTACGTCTGTTGCCATTATTGATAATGCAAAGAGTGTGATCAGTGTGGAAGACGACATTTTGATGAATGCTGGGGAAAAAGTAATAACCGAGCTTACTACAGTTGTGGTTCACGAAATCATCTTATAAAAGGTTGCCCAGATTTAGCTGAAAAAGATAATGTTCAGAATCTGAGGCAGAGTGGTAACGCTTCT
Source organism: Gossypium anomalum (assembly GCA_025698475.1). Classification (NCBI taxonomy): domain Eukaryota; kingdom Viridiplantae; phylum Streptophyta; class Magnoliopsida; order Malvales; family Malvaceae; genus Gossypium; species Gossypium anomalum. Next base: position 53,641,900 of record CM046963.1, read on the forward strand.
CGTGATAGGCCTCCCCAAAATTTGGGAAATGTAAGCAGTAGTCAGAGAGGAACGAAAGACACAACTGTTAGATCTGAGGCTCGTGCACTTGCAAGAGCTTATGCTATCCGAGCTCGCGAGGAATCTTCATCGCCAGATGTGATTATGGGTACATTTACTTTCTATGATACTTTTGTGATTGCTTTGATAGATCCTGGATCAACACATTCCTATATATGTATGAACTTAGTGAATAGTAAGACTTTGCCTTTAGAGTCTACTAAGTTTGTAATTAGAGTTTCGAACCCCCTAGGCAAATGTGTTCTGGTTGATAAAGTATGCAAGAATTGTCCGTTAATGTTTCAAGATAATTATTTTCTGGCTGATTTGATGCTATTGCCTTTCGATGAGTTTGATATAACTCTGGGTATGGATTGGTTAACTTTGCATGACGCTGTGGTGAACTGCAAACGAAAAACTATTGATTTGAGATGCAAGAATGGTGAAATAGTCAGAATTGAATCTAGTGGTCTGAATGGATTGCCTACTGTGATATCTTCAATGAAAGCTTTGAATATTATGAGAAAGGGTTGTGAAGCTTATTTTGCATATGTGATTGATTCGAGAGTGTCAGAAAAGAAAGTTGAATCTATGCCTGTTGTTTGTGAGTTTCCTGATGTGTTTCTCGAAGAACTTCTGGGATTACCTCTGGTTAGAGAAGTTGAATTTGGTATTAAATTGGTACCTGGTACTACTCCGATTTTGATATCTCCGTACAGAATGGCTCCAATCGAACTAAAAGGATTAAAGTCTCTGTTACAAGAATTGACCGATAGAGGATTTGCTAGACCGAGTTTCTCACCTTGGGGTGCCTCGGTTCTATTTGTGAAAAAGAAAAATGGTACGATGAGAATGTGTATAGATTATCGTCAGTTGAACAAAGTGATTATCAAGAATAAGTATCCTCTGCCCCGAATTGATGATTTGTTTGATCAATTGAAAGGGGCTGCTGTGTTTTCAAAAATAGCTTTGAGATCATGCTATTATCAGTTACGAGTGAAAGATTCGAATATTCTGAAGATTGCTTTCAGAACGAGGTATGACCACTATGAATTCTTAGTGATGCCTTTCGGATTGACTAATGCACCTACTATCTTTATGGATTTGATGAATAGAATTTTCAGACTGTATTTAGATCAATTTGTTGTTGTATTCATTGATGACATATTAATTTATTCACGTGATGAATTCGAACATGCTGAGCATTTGAGTTTAGTGCTACAGAGTCTACGGGATAAACATTTATATGCGAAGTTCAGTAAATGTGAGTTCTAGTTGCGAGAAGTTAGTTTTCTGGGTCATATTGTATCAGCCTCTGGTATCCGAGTTGATCCAAGCAAAATTTCAGCTATTTTGGATTGGAAACCTCTGAGGAATATTTTCGAAGTCTGTAATTTTTTGGGATTTGCTGGTTATTATAGAAGATTCATGGAAGGTTTGTCGATGATTGTGACTCCGTTGACAAAACTGCTACAGAAAGATGTGAAGTTTGAATGGTTTGAAAAGTGTCAGAATAGTTTTGGTAAGTTGAAGACTTTGTTGATTGAAACCCTAATTTTAGTACAACCCGAATCGGGTAAAGAATTTGTGATCTACAGTGATGCTTCATTAACTGCTCTGGGATGTGTTTTAATGCAAAAAGGAAAAGTCATTACTTATGCTTCGAGACAATTGAAGCCGCACGGAAAGAACTATCCGACACATGATCTTGAGTTAGCTGCGATTATGTTTGCTCTAAAGATTTAGCGTCATTATCTGTTTGGTGAAAAATGTCATGTATGCTTTGATCATAAGAGTTTGAAGTATTTGATGACTCAAAAAGATCTAAACCTACGACAAAGAAGATGGTTAGAACTATTAAAAGATTATGAACTTGTGATTGATTATCATCCGGGAAAAGCAAATGTTGTTGTTGATGCCTTTAGTCGAAAATCATTGTTTGCTTTGCGTACGATGAATAATCATTTGGTTCTGTCTGATGATGGTTTAGTTTTAGCTGAATTAAAAGCAAGACCTTTGTTTTTACAGCAGATTATCAAAGCTCAGAAGATTGATAATGAGATTTCAGCTAAACGAGCTCAGTATGATGTAGAAACTAATTTAGAATTCAGAGTTGATAAAGATGATTGTTTGAGGTTTTGTGTTTCGAGAAATCCAGAATTAATTCAAATAATTATGAATGAAGCTTACAGTAGTCGTTTATTTGTGCATCCAGGTAGTATGAAAATGTATAATGATCTGAAACAACATTATTGGTGGTCTGGAATGAAAAGAGATATCTCTGATTTTGTTTCTAACTGTTTGATCTATCAGCAAGTTAAAGCTGAACATTAGGTGCCATCTAATTTGTTACAACTGATTATGGTTCCAGAGTGGAAATAGGATCGAGTGACAAAGGATTTTGTTTCGGGTTTACCCCTGTCTCCTAGAAAGAAAGATGCAATTTGGGTTGTAGTTGATCGTTTGACGAAATCGGCTCATTTTATTCTAATTTGATTTGATTACTCGCTCGATAAACTAGTTGAGTTATACATTTCTAATATCATGAGATTGCATGGTGTGCCATTTTCTATAGTGTCAGATAGAGATCCGATATAACACCACTCGCCCGCATCCGGCGCCAGGACGGGGTTCGAGGTGCTACCTAACTTTAGCTCAATCAACTATGTAAAACAGGGCCATGAAATCTCAAACAATTTAAAACTTTTCCTTTCCCATGTAATATGTCCCTTATACGGGCTTACGAGACCCTAAACATACATTCAGGGTGGTTCGGGACCTAACCGGGAACTCATTTAAAACTTAGAAAAATCTCTTGCATCAAAGCTCCACACGCCCGTGTGGGTATAGAGCAGACGCCCGTGCACTAGGGACACGCTCGTGTCCCGAGCCCGTGTCTGAAAACCTGGGCATTTTACCAAAACAACACGACCCAAGCACACACCAGTGCCCTGCAACCGTGTCCTTCACACGGCCGAGACACATGGCCGTGTCTCTTGCAAGTGTGCTACTAACATACATACTGACTTCATGGCAAGACATGGACACACGCTCATGTGGCCTGCCCGTGTGCTCGAAAGACTTCAAAGTTTTAGGTGCAGGGGACACACGACCATAACACACACCCGTGGACGTGAACCGTGTGCCACACACGGCCTAGACACACGCCCGTGTGTCTTACCCGTGTGGACAAATTAGGCTATTTTCCAAGCCCTTTGTCACCCATCTTGCACAACCTACACAAGATCATTTCAATATGCCCATCTCATCACAATGAACATTAATTCAACCATAGAAAGAACATCGTATGCATTCATCAAAATGAATAATAGCCATTATTCTAGGCTTCATACAAAATAAAAAGGCTTTTGACTTAGGCCAAAATACATAAACAATTCTCATGATGAATATGCTAGTCTGGCCCTATACATGCCACCTTCAAAAATATAAATCAAACTATATCGAATGCTGCGAACGGTAGTGTGATCAATATCTCTAACTTTAAGGGATCCTCGAGCTAGCTAGATAACGCTGAAAGAAGAGGGAAAGGAAAGTGGGTAAGCATAAAGCTTAGTAAGTTGCATATAAATAAATATACAAGAACAATCTCACCATTACTTATCGTGCTCAAATGTAAACATAACTCAACTTACTCTTTGTCTTCTACTCGAGTCACATTTTCTAAATTAAGCTCGATACTCATGCTTACCATATAGGTACCTGTAACACTAATAACATGATTATTGTTTCTTTATTAAGATTGATCTATAACTCTCACCATTGAAACGTTTGGAATACTGTTGGATATTCACTAAACCTTTAACATGGGATATATTGCTGATGCGTGTCCCAGACACGTCTTACATTGGCTATCTCTGTCGAGGCCGATCCATGTCTCAGACATGTCTTATACTGGCACTCATATGTGTGTACTGATGCATGTCCCAGGCATGTCTTACACTAGCCCTCGTCTAGAAGCCGATGCCATGTCCCAGACATGGTCTTACACTGGCTCTCAGAATGTGGCCGAAGCATGTCCCAGACATGTCTTCCACTAGCGCACAATTCACCCAATGCCTTGCACAAATATCCAGTTCGTATCCTAAAGTTTCAACGGGATATCTCTATTATCTCAAATATTACGAGGCATTCTCAACTTATAACTTAGCAACTCATTCAATATCAATTCAAAGGCAATATGAATGCAAGTATTAATAGTGTAGTTGTATTATTTACATTCAACTTACCTCGATTTACAAAAAGTACTTGACTATTTGGTTTAGTCGGTTTGCTTAGCCTTCCCCCGTTCTAGGTTCGGATTTGGTAAATCTTGATCTATAATGACAATATGCACCCATTTAGTCACTAATTAGGATTAAACAATCATAATTTCACACCTTTGGTAAAATGACCATTTTGCCCTTAGACTTTGACAAAATGACCATTTTGCCCCTGTACTCGAAAATTAATTTTTATCGAATTTCATTATATTTCAAGCCTAGCTAAACTCTTTTTACTACTTTAGTAACCCCAAATTCTCAATATTTTACACACTTATCATCTATTTTGCAATTTATGCAAAATAGCCCCTTTAGGTGTTTTCATGCCAACACCTTTCACAAAAGTTGTTTATAACATAACTAAAACTCATATTCTTCCATAAAAACTCAATAGACATCTCAAAATCATCCATGGAAAAATCTTAAACTATTGACCATTTTGTAAGATGTCACCCTCATTTGAAAGCTCATGCTTCAAGGTCTCAAAAATGTGAAAATTTTGAAGAAAACTCATTAAAATCACTTACTTGTGAGGCTTATTGTTGCTGCAAGTTTTTGAAGCTCTTAAACCCCAACAATGGCTGATATTTTTGGTGGAGGGAAAGAAATATGAAGAAGAAATGGCTTTTGTTTTATTTAATCAAAAACTAGTCAAATTTGATGACCTTATCCACACCTAACTATGTCAATTTTGTCTCCCCTCACACCATGGTCGGATAAGCTATTCAAAAGGGTCTAATTGCCCTTTAAAGACCCTAAATTTAAGTTCTCTAGCTATTTAACACATTTGGGTACTAAAATACAACTTTTGCCTTTTATGCAATTTAGTCCTTTTTCACAATCGAGCTTGAAAACATTAAAATTAGCTCACCAAATTTTTCATGCACTAACCAAATCATATTATGGTCCCAAGACCACTGTTCTGACTAGGCCCTAAATCGGGCTGTTACATTTCTCCCCCTTAGGGATTTTCGTCCATGAAAATCTTACCGGTAAATAAGTTTAGGTACTATTCTCTCAGAGATTCTTCGGGTTCCCATGTCGCTTCCTCGACTCCATGTTTATGCCACAAAATTTTCACAAGTGGTATATTCTTATTTCTTAACTGTTTAACCTCTCGAGCTAAGATCTTAACTGGTTCCTCCCCGTAAGACATATCTAGAAGAATTTCAACTTCAGTAGGCGCAATTATGTGCGAAGGGTCCGATCTGTATCGGCGTAACATAGACACGTGAAACACGTCATGAATCTTCTCTAACTCTAATGGCAAATTCAATTTGTAGGCAACAGGCCCTATTCTCTCGGTAATTTCATAAGGTCCTATGAAACGAGGACTCAACTTGCCTTTTCTACCAAATCTGAGGACTTTCCTCCAAGGGGAAACTTTCAAGAATACTCTATCACTGACCTCAAACTTGATCTCATTTCATTTCAAATCCGCGTAGGATTTTGGCCTATCTAAAGTGCCTCTTAGGCATTCTCGAATCACTTTAACTTTTTCCTCAGCCTCTCTGACTAATTCAACCCAGTGAATCTGACTCTCTTTGAACTCTATCCAGTATAAGGGCGTTCGACACTTTCACCCGTATAAGGCCTCATAAGGTGCCATTTTTAGACTTGACTGATAGCTGTTGTTGTAGGCGAATTCAACCAATGGTATGTATTTTTCCTAGCTTCCTTGCAATTCGAGAACACAACATCTTAGCATGTCATCTAAAATCTGTATCACTCTTTCCGATTGTGTTTGTGGATGAAAAGCCATACTAAAACTTAACTTGGTTCCTAGAGCCTCTTGTAACTTCTTCCAAAACCTCAAGGTGAATCTCGGGTCTCGGTCTGAAATAATTGACAAGGGTACACCATGTAGCCTCACAATCTCGGAAACATACAAGTCAACTAATTTCTCGAGAGAGTAATCTGTACGCACTGGTATGAAGTGGGCTGACTTAGTTAATCTGTCGACAATGACCCATACAAGATTTTTCTTTTTCGGGGTTAATGGCAAACTGGTCACGAAATCCATGGTGATACGATCCCATTTCCACTCTGGAACCATAATAGGCTGAAGTAGCCCAGAAGGTACTTGGTGTTCAACCTTTACTTGCTGACACACTAAGCACTTGGAAACAAACTCCGAAATACCCTTTTCATTCCCAACCACCAATACATTTTCTTCATGTCGTTATACATTTTTATGCTACCAGGGTGGATGGATAAACTACCACTATGTGCTTCTCGTAAAATCTTCTGGATGAGCTCACTATCTTTAGGCACACAAATTCTATTTTTGAACATTAAACATCCGTTGATACCAACCTGAAATTCTGATTCAACACCTGACCCACACTGATTTTTCTTGGCTTGAAACTTCTCATCATCCTTCTGAGCTTCTCGGATTTCATGAAGAAAAGTCGGTCTAACTCTCAGTTCTTTTAAGATCGAACCATCCCCAAACACAGTCAACTGGGTATTCAAAGCTCTCAAGGCAAACAACGATTTTCTACTCAAGGCATCGGTTACTACATTCGCCTTTCTCGGATGGTAATCAATGATCAACTCATAATCTTTTAATAGTTCTAACCATTGACGTTGCCTCAAATTCAACTCCTTTTGAGTCATCAAGTACTTTAAACTCTTGTGGTCGGTAAATACTCTACATCTCTCTCTGTACAAATGGTGTCGCCAAATCTTCAAAGCGAACACTACAGCTACTACCTCTAAATCGTGGGTCGGATAATTCTTCTCATGTGGTTTTAGTTGTCTCGAGGGATAGGCCACAACCTTGCCTTCTTGCATGAGTACACACCCTAAACCATTCAAGGAGGCGTCACTATAAATTACAAATTCTTTTCCTGACTCTGATTGCACTAAAATTGGGGCTTCGGTCAACAAAGCCTTTAACTTCTCGAAACTTTGCTGACATTCTTTTGTCCATTTACAAAGTGTCTGTAATACCCCACTAGCCCCAAAAAACTACGAACCTCTGCCACATTCCTTGGCAGTTTCCACTCCAGAATAGCTGAAATCTTATTTGGGTCAACTCTGATCCCATCGCCTGATACAATATGTCCTAGGAATCCAAATTTATTAAGCCAAAACTCGCTCTTACTAAACTTAGCATAAAGCTGTTTATCTCTCAGAATCTGTAACACAGTCCTTAAATGTTCCGCGTGCTCACTCATATCACGCAAATAAATTAGTATGTCATCTATGAAAACAACAACGAACCTATCCAAGTATGGCATGAAGATGTGGTTCATCAAATCCATAAACACTGTCGGGGCATTCGTTAATCCAAAAGGCATAACAAGGAACTCGTAATGCCCATATCTCGTTCGAAAAGCAGTCTTCGGCACATCTTGTTCCTTGACCCTTAACTGGTAGAAACCTGATCTGAAGTCTATCTTGGAGAATACCGTAGCTCCCCTCAGTTGATCGAAGAGATCATCGATCCTCGGCAAAGGATACTTGTTCTTTACTATCACCTTGTTAAGCTGTCTATAGTCGATACGTAACCTCATTGACCAATCCTTCTTTTTCACAAAACGTACTAGAGCATCCCATGGTGAATAACTCAGTCTAGCAAAACCTTTATCTGTTAACTCTTGCAACTGTACTTTGAACTCCTTTAACTTGGTGGGGGCCACCCTATACGGTGCAATCGAGATTGGCATTGTACCTAGAGCCAACTCGATACCGAACTCAACCTTTCTCTCTGGAACCCCGGTAACTCCTCTGGAAAGACATCTATGAACTCACAAACCACCGGTACTGACTCAATCTTTGACTCGGATACTTGAGTATTCAGCACAAAAGCTAAATAAGATTCATAACCCTTTCTCAAATATTTTTCAGCCGTCAAAGACGATATTAATACAGGTAGATTATCTTACCTATCTGGCCCAACTCGTATAACACTAACATCCTCACATCTTAACTGAATTACTTTTCTTCCACAATCTATTACAACGCTATGGGAGGTCAGCCAATTTATTCCAAGAATTACATCGAATTCATTAAATGACAACAACATCAAGTTGGCCGAAAAACAACGGCCTCTAATCGATAAAGGACAATTTCTACATACTTGGTCCACTAATACATGCTTGCCTAACGGGTTAGACACTTTCATAACAAACTCGGTGGACTCTATAGGCATGTTTATATGAGGTATTAAATCCATACTATATAAGAGTGGGTAGATACCGGGTCAATTAAAGCAACAACATTTATATCATGAATAGAAAAGGTACCCATGATCACATCTGGAGACTTTGCCTCTTCTCGGGCTCATATAGCATAGGTCCTCGCTGGCGCCTTGCCTTCAGACCCCATCGCAGTATCTCTCGGTGCACCTCTACTACCAGTCCCACTCCCGGGGTTCTTTTGAGACCTACCTCTCAAGGGAGCATTGCTTACTTTTGCATCTTGTTTTCTCTCTCTCTCGTCCATCTCAGGACACTCGCGGATAAAGTGGTCAAGTGACCCACACTTGAAACAACCCCTCTCATTTACTCGGTATTCACCCAAGTGACGTCTTCCACATTGCGTACGCTCTGGCCTATTTGACCGAGCTCTACCAACACTTGCAACTGAAGTAGTTTGGGCTCTAGATGCCACATTCTGCTGATTCTTATTTCTCTTCGAATACCCTACTAAAGTATTCGATCGGGTAGTAAATTCTTTTGACCTCTTAGAGGAGGATTGATATGCTTTCCCCATTTATCTTTTCTTTAAATCTCGCGACTCGCTGGCCGCTTTCCTCCTTTCTTTCACTAACTCTTCTACTTTACACACTCTCTTAATGAGCACTACAAACTCTCTTAACTCTAGGATGCCCATGAATACCCAAATGTCTTCATTGAGGCCATCCTCAAACCTCTTACACATGGTAGCTTCAGTGGATACGCATTCTCGCGCGTACTGGCTGAGTTTCAATAATTCTCGTTCATACTCTGTCACAGTCTTATTACCTTGCTTTAGCTCTAGAAATTCCTTCATTTTCTGATCTATAAACCTCTGGCTAATGTACTTCTTTCGAAACTCTCCTTGGAAGAAGTCTTAAGTTACTCTTTCTCTCAATACTACCGACACGAAAGTATTCCACCACTGATAAGCCAAGTCTCATAGAAGTGACACGGTACACTTCACGCACTCTTCAGAGTGCATGACAGCTCATCGAATACTCTCAGGGTATTCTCTAGCTAAAACTCCGCTCTCTCTGGGTCATCATCTACACTTGCCCGACATTCCTCGGCCCCTTGCTTCCGGATCTTATCTACTGGAGGCTTCTCTCACCTGAACACATCTACACCTTGCGGATCCACCGAGGCATATTGAGGAATCAGAGGAGGTGGGAGAGGTGGAGTGTTCAGGTTCGCACGAACAAACTCCATATACCAAGCATCCATCATTCGGAGGTAGGCTTCCCTAGCTCCTCCGCCTTACCCATACTCAAGGGCTCACTCTCTACTGGAGCAGTTCCTTCTGCGATAGCTGGCGTATTACTTTCCATGTCATCCGTCGTGGTTCTATCAGGATCTATTACTATAAAAACACAATTTACAACTGTCAAGAATCGTCACACTATCAATATGCATATATGTGGCATGTATTGCTAGACTCGTACTTTAACTAGTTTAGTCTTAGAATCGACTAAACCATGTTTTGATACCACCAAATGTAACACCCCTCACCCACATCCAATGCCAGGACGGGGTTCAAGGTGCTACCTGACTTTAACTCAATCAACTATGTAAAACAGGGCCATGAAATTTCAAACAATTTAAAACTTGTCCTTTCCCATGTAATATGTCCCTTATGCAGGCTTACGAGGCCCTAAACATACATTCAGGGTGGTTCGGGACCCAACCATGAACTCATTTAAAACTTAGAAAAATCTCTTGCATCAAAGCTCCACACGCCCTTGTGGGTATAGAGCACAAGCCCGTGCGCTAGGGACATGCTCGTGTCCCGAGCCTGTGTCTGAAAATCTAGGCATTCTGCCAAAACAACAAGGCCCAAGCACACACCAGTGCCCTGCAATCGTGTCCTTCACATGGGCGAGACACATGGTCATGTCTCTTGCCCATGTGCTACTAACATACATACTGACTTCATGGCACGTCATGGACACACGTCCGTGTGGCCTGCTTGTGTGCTAGAATGACTTCAAAGTTTTAGGTGCAGGGGACACACGACCATAACACACACCCGTGGACGTGAACCGTGTGTCACACATGGCCTAGACACACGCCCATGTGTCTTACTCGTGTGGACAAATTAGGCTATTTTCCAAGCCCTTTGTCACTCATCTTGCACAACATACACAAGATCATTTCAATATACCCATCTCATCACAATGGACATTAATTCAACCATATAAAGAACATCGTATGCATTCATCAAAATGAATTATTCTAGGCTTAATACAAAATAAAGGGGCTTTTGACTTAGGCCAAAATACATAAACAATTCTCATGATGAATATACTAGTCTAGCCCTATACATGCCACCTTCAAAAATGTAAATCAAACTATACCGAATGCTGCGGACGATATTATAATCAATATCTCTGACTTTAAGGGATCCTCGAGCTAGCTAGATAATGCTGAAAGAAAAGGGAAAAGAAAGTGGGTAAGCATAAAGCTTAGTAAGTTGCATATAAATAAATATACAAGAATAATCTCACCATTACTTATCATGCTCAAATGTAAACATAAATCAACTTACTCTTTGTTATCTACTCGAGTCACATTTTCTAACTTAAGCTCGATACTCCTGCTTACCATATAGGTACCTGTAACACTCACAACATGATTATTCTTTCTTTATCAAGATTGATCTATAACTCTTACCATTGAAATGCTTGGAATACTACTGGATATTCACTGAACTTTTAACATGGGATATATTGTCGATGCGTGTCCCAGACACGTCTTACACTGGCCATCTCTGTCGAGGCCGATGCATGTCTCAGACATGACTTACACTGGCACTCATATGTACGTACTGATGCATGTCCCAGATATGTCTTACTCTAACACAACTCTTAGCCGACGAGTGTCCCAGACACGTCTTACACTAGCTATCTCTGTGCCGATGCCATGTCCCAGACATGGTCTTACACTCGCTGTCTCTGTATGGCTGATGTATGTCCCAGACATGTCTTACACTAGCCCTCGTCTAGAAGCCGATGCCATGTCCCAGACATGGTCTTACACTGGCTCTCAGAATGTGGCCGAAGCATGTCCCAGACATGTCTTACACTGGCGCACAATTCACCCAATGCCTAGCTATTTAACACATTTGGGTATTAAAATACAACTTTTGCCTTTTATGCGATTTAATCCTTTTTCGCAATCGGGCTTGAAAACATTAAACTTAGCTCACCAAATTTTTCATGCACTAATCAAATCATACTATAGCCTCATAAAAATGATAAAAATAATTTTCTAACTTCAGATTTGTGGTCTCGAGACCACTGTTCTGACTAGGCCTTAAATTGGGCTGTTACATCCGAGATTCACATCACGATTTTGGAAGAAGTTGCAAGATGCTCTAGGTACAAAATTGTACTTTAGTACTGCTTTTCATCCACAAACGGACGGTCAATCTGAGCTGATTATTCAAATACTCAAGGATATGTTGAGATGTTGCATTCTTGAGTTTAAAGGTACGTGGGAACAATATCTACCTTTGATTGAATTCGCTTATAATAACAGTTTTCAATCGAGCATTAAAATGGCACCCTATGAAGCTTTATATGGTTGAAAATGTCATACACCTTTGTATTGGACTGAGCTCAGTGAAAATAAGATTCATAGGGTTGATTTGATAAAAGAAACTGAACAGAAAGTAAAAGTGATCCGAGATAGTTTGAAAGCAGCTTCTGATTGTTAGAAATCATATGCGGATTTGAAAAGAAAAGACATTGAGTTTGAGATCAGTGATAAAGTATTTTTGAAGGTATCTCCGTGGAAAAAAGTACTTCGATTTGGTAGAAAAGGCAAATTGAGTCCGAGATCCATTGGACCGTATGAAATTATCGTGCGTATTAGGCCGGTAACATATAGATTATTGTTGCCACCAGAGCTAGAAAAGATTCATAATCGATTTCACGTATCGATGCTTCGGCGATACATATCCAATCCTTCGCATATGATTCCTCTATCTAAGATAGAAATTTAATCTGATATGACTTAAAAAGAAAAGTCAATCTGTATCTTAGCTCGAGAGGTTAAAGAGTTACGAAATAAGAAAATTTTGTTAGTTAAAGTGATGTGGCATCAACACGGCATCAAATAAGCCACGTGGGTTCCTAAGAATACTATGAGACAACAATATCCGAATTTGTTTAACGGTAAAATTTTCGGGGACAAAAATCCCTAAGAGGGAAATTATAGCAGTTCAGTTTTGACCCTAATCAGAATAGGGGTTTTGGGACCACAAATCTAAGTAAAAAAATATTTTAATATTATTCTCCGTGCCTATTATAAGTGAATTGACATGTGTGAAAGTCTCGTGTGAAAATTTAACTGTTTGTGTGCTTAATTTGCAAAAAGGACCTAATCGCGTAAAATGTAAAAGCTGTGTGCTAGATGTTAAAAGTGCCTATTTGACTTGGCTTTATAATTGTGAGGTCCTTATGTGGTTGTTTGACCAAATTTATGTTTAAATGACATTAGTGGACATTAGTTATTGGCATATTAATGTTTTAATGCAAGGGTAATATGGTGAAATGCATATTAAAGTAATTTATATGGAAACAAATTAGAAATGATGCCATATCATGTGTTCATCCGCCAAAATTGAAGAAAAAAAAAGAATAAAAGCTTTTAGGGTTTTGACACATTGAAAGCTTAATTCGGGCATTTTTTGCTTCAATTTTTGATGATTTCTATGTTTTTGTGATCGTTGCTTAGTATACTATCAAGCCCATGTCTCAATTTCTGATTTTTTTTAATGATTTTGAGTTATGCCATTGATGAAACTATGAGCTTTGTGTTGTTAGTTGATGAACTATGAAAGATATGTGTTGGGTTGACATATGTTGTCTTTGAATGTTTGATGAAATTGAGTAAATTGGGCTAATTTGTAAAAATGTTATTTTGAGGGACTAAAATGTAAAATAAATGAAATATATGGATTAGTATGAGTGCTAGGAGAATTCAGCAAAGCATGAGTATATTCAAATTATGTGTATTTTGTGAATTAGGGACTAAAGTGTTGAAATGTGAAAATGTGAGGGCTATTTTGTAAAATGCCCTAATTGTGTGTATATAGATTGGTTTGAATGATTTGGTGAATAAAAAGGTTAATTTTGAATACATACAGATCATGAAAAGAATTCAAACTTAGACCGAGGGAAGTCAAAAATTATAGAGTAAACGGTTCTAGTCGACAAATTCCAAGTACGAGGTAAGTTCGTACTTAAAGCATGATGTTTAAGTATATTTTGATGTTTTGATTATACATAGTTCGTATATATATCTGGCTTGGATGAATACAATGATGAATCAATAGTGTTTGGCACTAAGTGTGTGATTTAAACTAGATTCGGCTATATGAGGCACTAACTGTGCGATACCTACTTAGCTTCAGTTAATTGAGATGGCACTAAGTGTGCAGAATCATTCTAGCTTCGGCTAACCTTTATAGCACTAAGTGTGCGAAATCATTCTAGCTTCGGCTAAACTTTAAAGCACTAAGTATACGGATGTTTAAAGCACGAATAATTTGCAGAAGGTCTTAAAATATTTAAGCGAAAGGTGAGAATGAAAGTGAATAAGTATGGAAAGATTCAGGTATGTACGATACCTATGTGGTAGATGATATTATGTTTATGAAGCTCATTGATTTGGTATGAACTTATGGATTGTGTTGGAATAGATTTGATAGATGATTTGAGAATTTGTAAATACTTATGTATTGATAATTCTTGGTACAAGCTTACTAAGCTTTTGAAAGCTTACTTTGTGTGTGTTTGCATTGCTTTATAGATATCAAAGCTACTGCAAGCTCAAAGATCATCAAGGATCGTCACCACACTATCGAACCTCATTTTGGTACTTTTGAAAATGTATATTTTGAAGTATGGCATGTATGGGCTAGTAGTTGTGGAAGTATGTTTTGTGATGTATATACTTAGCCATGTGATTTGGCTAATTTGTGCTTGAATTCATAGTTGAAAATGGCTTATGATATGTGATGTTAATTTGCAATTTTGGTATGTTTTAGTTGGGTAAAGAAAATGGTAAGTTTTGGTAAGTTTAACTTGAGATTGAATGATGTAGGGAATAAAATGTCTTGGTATGATTTTACCTTATGTTTCGCATGAATTGGTAAGGTTTATGAGTATGGATTTGGGTGACTATTATATGATATGGATGGTTTATGTTATGGTGTTGAAATTGGCTGAAATGGTGGTGCAAATATGCTTGTTTCCTTGCTTGTAGGTTGACCCAGTTTGGGGTGGCAAATTGGCTATTCAAATGGCCTATTTTTGTTCACACGAGCAGAGACGCGGGTGTGTGTCTCAGCCATGTGCGACACATGGCTATGTTGCATGGCCATGTGTCCCCTAGGGTACCCTACAATTGTAAGTCAGGCGCGAGCATGGCCAAAGCACACGGGCGTGTGGCTAGCCGTGTGGCCCAAGTCAAACTCGACCACGCCCAAGGCACACGGGCGTGTCTTGTGGCCATGTGGACATGTCAATATGTATCCCCTTTTTTGCCATGGCTTAGACACACAGGCATGTCTAAGGCCGTGTGAGGTACACGGCCTGTTCACACGGGCGTTTGACCTTTTAAAAGTTGAAAATTTTTATATGTTCTAAAACTTTTATATGTTGTCAATTTTGATCCCGAATGCATGTTTAAGTAGTGTATACTGAATTTTATGTTCTTGATGAATGTGAATGAATGACTTTTACTGTAACGAGATGATATTTGATGTTCGATTGTTCTGATATGAGTTACAAGTCCGGTAATGCCTCTTAACTTATTTCCGCGACAGTTACGGGTTAGGGGTGTTACATTCTTATGAGGTAATTATACCATTTTTAATATGAGTGGACACAGATCGACATTATTTAGGTGATTTTAAAGGTTTATTATTAAGGTTAAAATGTTAAAATAATAATATCAACTTAAAATTAAAAAAATAAAATATGTATCATCTTCTCCATGCTATGTTCCACCGAAATTAGAAGCAAAGAAAACCATTGTTAAGCTTCTGGAGGTTCGGTTATTAATACTAGTGCATGTAAGCTCATTTTTGTCCGTTTTTAATGATTTCTATGTTTTTGAGATCGTCGCAGCTTAATCTAGCTAGCCCAGGGACTAATTTACAAAACTGTTAAAAGTTTATGGTTTTTCCATTGATGAATATAGGTGTATTTTGATGTTTGATGATAGAAAATGTATGCTTGTTGTTAGATAAACAACATTTGTAAAGTGATTTTTGACAAAATTGTCATTTAGGGATTTAATTGAGAAATGTTAAAATTTTATGGTTAAATTGTGAAATAAATGGAAAATATAGGCTGCTAGGGACTTAATTGAAATCCGGCTAGCATGGGTATAAGTTGAATTTCATGAATCTGTATTTTTATGAGATAAGGACTAAATTATAAAAATGTTAAAATAATAGGGGCAAAAGTGTAAACTTGCCTTAATGTGTGTTTTGGACTAAATTGAATAGAGTGGTAATTAAATAAATTAATTTTGATTACATTTAGATCAAGAAAGTGAAATTCGAATTTAGATCGCGGGAAAAATAAGGTTTTGGACTAATCGACTCGTTTCATCATTTTTTGTATTCGAGGTAAGTTCGTATGTTAATAAGCTCTATTATAATTGTGTTTGAAATGCTTTATTATTGAATATATTGTGTATACGACATTGCGGATATGTTCGATGATGATTCGACAACAAGAAATCCCAGTTGAACCTTAGAAATAGATTAGGATACGAATGACATGTCATTAGGAATTATGTGATTTGTGTGTTGGTCCGTACGTCTTATCGGTGGTTGAGTTACCCAGCATGTGTTGCGGATACTCGTCAGCTTGTGTGAGTAGCACTGTGCAGTTTCATCATGACCGTCAGCTTGTGTGAGCAAACCCGTTGATAGCTCGAGAATGAGCATTATATGTGATATGAGATTGAGATAGCTTTGGCTACATATGTGGCACTTAGGGTGTGGGATTCCTGAGTATCCGATAGTATTCCAAAAGGTTCAACGAGTATATCAAAGATGTGGTTGAACATGAATTTGATACGAGATGGTACAGGTATGTACATGAACCTTATAAGCATTGAAATGAGGAAATTTATGAAATTCATAATTAACTTGGTGAATGAAAATGTGGTAGGTTGGTGAATCATTATGAGATATGTTATGTTATGTTATGTTTAAATTGCTTAAATTGTGTATATATGTAAGTTGAGTTATACTTTTATACGAACTTACTAAGCTTTATAGCTTACATTATTTATTTTTCTGTGTTTTATAGTGAAATCAAAGCTAGCTCGAATCGTCTGAGACCTCATCACACTATCAAGCTATCACTTTGGTACTTTTGAATCTATGTTTTTGGTATATATGGCATGTATAGGAGCTTTGGTCATTTTGGTATATATGATAGTAATGAATTGAGCCATTTGGATTGGCTTGTAAGTGTTTAGTGTTTGGCTTTGTATATAGCCATGAGAATTGGCTTATTTTGGTTGATTTGGTTGTGTATATATATGTAAATGGCCTTTGTCTTGTGTTGATAATTTCTATGCAAATGATTATGGTAAATGGTTGATATTTGAGAAATTGTATGCTTATGAGTTTAGGCTAAATGATGCATAATTGGAAGTGTCCACATTGATGATTTGTGAAAGTGAGGTTTGGTATGAAATTCAATGGCATATTGTGGTATTTGTGTGCCTTGTATCTTTTGGTGTTGAAATGGCATGAATTACACTTAATTGAGATTGGATAAATGTCGATTTATGTCATGTTTGGTGCCATTTGGTTTGGTGTAGGTGTATGCAAAATTGGGTGGCAACATGGCTTGGTAAATAGCCTATTTTTGTCCACACGGGCAGAAACACAGGAGTGTGTCTCAGCCATGTGTGACACACGGTCAGGTTACACAGCCGTGTGTCCCCTAGTGTTGATTTAGAAATCAAGTCAGTATGCTCCACACGGCCAAGTGCATAAGTTGCATACCCTATAAGTTTGACACGGCCTAGCACATGGCCTGGCACACGGACATGTGTGGCCATTTCGAAGGGCACACGGGCATGTGGTTGGCCGTGTGACCCAAGTCAGAGAGTTACACGGGGTTGGACACAGGCTGGGACACGGCCATGTGATCCCATTTCGAATGTTCACACGGCCTGTGACACAGGCGTGCCTTTGGCCGTGTGAGACACATAGGCTGTGACACGGGCGTGTCACACGGCCAAGCCACATGGGCGTATGTCCCCTGTAGTTTACAAAATTTTCTAAGTTTTTCCAGAAATTTCTTAAGTTATTGGTTTAGTCCTAAACCACCCTGAATGCATGTTTTGGGCCTCGTAGGCTCGTATTAGGGACAATGTGAATGATGTTGAATGATGATTTCATGAAATTTGAAAATGTACGTGAAATGTATGTTTAATTGTATAATATGTCTGGTAATCCTCCGTAACCCTATTTTTGCGTTGAATGCGGGTAAGGGGTGTTATAGAGTTATATTTTCCCATGTACATAAAATTGAAGTTTAATTCTTGTTCTACTTACTAAGCTTTCATTAGCTTAATGCGTGTTTAAAATGCGTAGGTAAATGGCAGAAGAAAAAGGGTATCGAGGATTAGTAGCCTCACATCTCATCACATCACTGGATTCAAGAAAATATTAAATTACTTCTCTATTTTTTTTAAGTTAATGGCATGTACCTAGGTGACTGCTTATGCTAATAAATGGAAAAAAAAATGGACTTCTTACATTTTGTAAATGTGTTTTGGCAAGTAATTATAGAGTTTATTTGGAAATTGAGTATGTCTTGGATGATTTAATTTGAAGAATGGAAACAGGACAAAAACATAATGGACATCATGATGGCAGCCTACGATGCTGTGACAAGGCCAAGTCTAAGACTCACGTCGCAACGTCGATATAAAACTTTATGATCCCTATCCGTCTATAAACTATTAATAAAGCTATTTAGAGTTCGTATTATGTTTAGATATATATTTAAAATGTGTCATAAAGGTAATTAATCTGATTAGTTGAATAAAATTATTAATCAAACTAATTTTACTGTAGTTGCTACAACAACGAATGCGACATTCTGGTACTTGGACCCAACGATTGGGTCAAGTATAGGGTTGTTACAAATAATACATACTAAATCATCTTAGTCCATTTACAACATGTATGAACACTTTAATGTACTCATAAATAGCCAAATTTTCACAAGTAATACCAATTCAATGTTATTCAACATCAAGCATAAAATTATAAGTCTTTTCCACATATAACTTATAATATGCCATTTAAGTTCCATGACATAATTTATTTCTTGGTATCATATTTTTCAACTCGTTTCTAGAGTCTACTAACTCATTAATTTATTTCTTGGTATCATATTTTTCAACTCGTTTCTAGAGACTACTAACTCATTTTGTATTTGTTTTGGCCGCCAGGGCTCAATTTTATCAGGTTTACATACTCAGTTTTATGTTTTCAGCATTCCATTTGCATTTTAACACAATTTGTTCCAATGGTATCAAAATTATATCATTCACCAAGTTAAAATTTTACAAACCCTATTAACCTAACTCAGACTTTTACAGATACTTGGATTGTCCAATCAACACACCAAACTAGCACTAAAATGCATTATCGATTAAATAGATGTAAAGTAACTTGCACTTAACATGCATACTGACTTACAAAACACATCCTGTCGCATAAAGCACATAGTGGCACAGGAAGTGCATCTTGGCTCATGGAGCAAGTACCCAACACAAGAGGTGCATCCTGGCCCATAAGGACATAATCTACAATGCCCCAAACCTGATCCGATGAATTAGGTCCAAATCTAGGGTGTTACGACTCAAATAGAATGTACATAAACCTATCTATTCATGTTGCAAATGATTAAAACTACTAAATTTCAATCTTCTTAATAAAATACATGATTGTAAGTAATGAGGAAATTCAAATGTTATACATAGAGAATTTAATTTTAGAGATTGCCTTACATTCCATTTCTTCAGAATCTGCCAAAACTTTTATTCTTTCATAGTTTTTTATACATTTCATTTCTCTCATTCAGGGTCCGCCATAGAGGTGTTCGCTTCAAATAGTTTCCACAAGGGCCATTCTTTTATAAATGACATGGAGGCTTCTATTTTTGATATGCCATCAAGGCTTCCATTATAGATTCGCCAGAAAGGCTTCCATTTTCTAGCATGTTCACTATAGGGATTTGCCTAGGCACATGTTTCGTAAGGTTTTCCCCTCATTATCCTTAGTCATGTAGAAAACCCAATTAGGTAATAACCTTCTTTTAAATTAGCCCATATGATGCCATAGCCCACCAGTTACGTTCTTACACAGTATGGTCTTTCCATGTGATACCATATCCCAACTACGGTCTTACACGATATGGTGCCATGACCACAACCATGGGCTTTTTCAGGGAACATGTTTAAAGTCCCGTCGGACCCTTTTTGACAACACCATGGTCAATAGACATGGACTCACTTAATAGACTTTTCATGTATTAGGACTAAACTTAACATACATCTCATTTTACAAATTCCATACATGCTCATATAGTCATATCTTTGACTCTAGATTTCTTATCACATACTCTATACTTGTTAGGTTCATACCAACCATACATGCAAATCTTATCCAACATTCGTATACCAGCATACTCAATGTACCATTGTTTTCTATTCTCAGCTTGTGGTTTATAAGATTCTTCATAGAAGTATATAGAATAAATAATATACCATCATACTTATTTGATTCTCACTTACAACAGTTCCAAACTCCAGATCCAGACTTCCCTCATAAGGTTAGCAACAAATACTGCTAAAGATCATGGAAACTCATTAGGGTCTATTCAAATACCCCTTCTTACCATCATTTCGAACAATAGAAATCCCCAAACATGGCTTTATATTCTCCATCTTACGGATCTACCAAGTTAACAAATTTGCTCTTTCACAACATAATATGGAGGGTCAAAAATCTTTCCTTGTCACGGAGCATCCACAAGTGAAGATCCAGATATGCAACTTAGCTTAATTGAAATAAGGAAATGCTCTAGGTTCCTTTAGATCTAGAAAAAAAATACTTCTTGTATAAGGAAGAAGAAAAACTCCCCTTTTCCAATCTTGATTATCTAGATATACAACCTTTGTCCCTATAGAAACTTGAAACACGTCATAATCTTATTCAATTTACCATATAGGTCACTTATAGCTATAAAGAAATGTGTACAAAAACCCAAAATTTATATATATTGCAATTTCACCGTTCGTTTCAAACCATATTATTAGAACATAACCAGTACTGTGACTAACCAAACTTGGCGTACCATGATTTTCAGCGGTAACTCGACTACCTGAAATTCCATATTACATTACCAAACCCCTTTCCTTAATAATTCATCCTTTCTAAGACAATTCCTTGCTATAATCCGAAGGCTGCTACGCGCCCTGTAACATCTTGCCCGACGATGTAACAGCCTATTTTAGGGTCAAATTGGAACAATGGTTTTGGGACCTCAAATCTGAAGTAGAAATATTAATTTTTATTATTTTTTTAAGGTCTACAGTATGATTGAATGATTTTTTATTGATAGAGTGTCCAATTTGACTAATAGGACTAAATTGTAATAGGTACAAAATATGTGTTCTAGAATTTAGAGGTGTCTAATTGCTATGAAATTTTAAATTGGAGGTCATTAAATGGTAATTAGACTATTATACTTTAAGTTGGACAAAAATGGACATGGTTAGATAAAATTTCAAAGTTTTAAGTGAAGGGCATTTTGGTCATTTGGTAAATAAAGACAAAAATAACTAAAATAAAAGATGTCATCTTCATCAAATTAGTCCCCATAGTCGAAAATTGCAAGGAGAAGACATAGCTAGGGTTTTGGCCACTTCCAAGCTCGACTGTAAGTCCGTTCTTGTCTCATTTTTAATGATTTTTATGTTATTGAAGTTGTCTCAACCTAATCTAGCTATTTCAAGGACTAATTTGAAAGAAAATCAAAGTCTAAAGTTTTACCCATGTTGAATATTTATGTATTTGGATGTTAAATGGTAGAAAATGATGTTTGGTGTTAGATAAACAACATTTACCAAGTGATTTTTAATGAAAATGTCAAATAGGGATCTATTTGTAAAAGTTGTAAAATGTATGTAAAAATGTGAATAAATGAAAAATATGGGCTGATATGAATACTAATAATATTCGGCTAGGCTTGGGTAATGAAGAAATCGAATGAAAATCATTTTACAAGCCTAGGGACTAAAATGTAAAAAGTTGAAAACTTAGGGGAAAATGTAATTTTTGCAATAAGGTGCTTTTGGGATTAAATTGAATAATGTAATGATTGATTGAGTTAAATGTGGTATTATAGATCAAGAAAGAAGAGGTTCTAACTTAGACTGGGGAAAGAACAAGGTTGTGCACTAAATCGAACTATTAGCCATTTTGTACCGAGGTAAGTTCATATGTTAAAAATAAGCTTTAGAATAATTATACTTAAATGCTTTAATATTGCATGAATTGTATGTTTGATTATGTGAATGAGTATAACTCTACATAAGAATTCAACGATGAATCGACAAGCAAGAAGTCTCGTTTGAACCTTAGGAATAGGGTAGGATACAAGTGACATGTCACTAGGGTCATTATGTGTTATGTGATTATGTGATTCGAGTGCTGGCTGTAACAGCCCATTTTTGGTGAAATCAGAACAGTGGTTTCGGAACCACAAATTTGAAGTCAAAATATTTATTTTATTAATATTTTAATGTTTACAGCATGATTGAATGATTGTGTGAAAATTTCGTTAAGAAATTTTATTGTTTGATTAGTCAATTTAATAAAAAGGACTAAATCGTGTAAAGTGCAAAAGTGTTGTTCTATTAGTTAAAGGTATCAAATGCCTATGAAATTAAATAATGGAGGTCCTTATGTAGTAAATATACCATTGGTTGTTTAAGTGGACATTAATCGACATTACAATGAATTTATAAAAGTTAAAACTTAAGGTTAAATTAGTAATTAAGTTAATAAGTATAATAAAACAAAAAGAAATTAAGGTGTCATCTTCTTTAATGTTTGAAACCACCGAAACCAGGGACTGAAAACACCATTAGAAAGCTTGGAACTTTCGGCTATGGTATATTGAGCATGTAAGTCCATTTTTGGTTCCATTTTTAATGATTTCTATGTTTTTGTGATCGTTACAACTAGTTCTAGCTAGACTAGGGACTATTTTGCAAAATTGTTAAATATTTTGGATGATGTAATTGATGAATACATGTGTATTTTGAAGTTTCTTGATAAATTATGAATGCTTGTTGATAGATATACAAGTTTTGTTAAGTGATTTTTAGTGAAAATGCAAAATAAGGATTAAATTGAGAAATGTTGAAACTTTGTGGTTAAAATGTGAAATAAATGAAAAATATGGGTTGCTAGGGCTATAATGGTAATTCAGCTAGCATGGGTTAGTCTTGAATTTCATGAATTTGTGATTTAGTGTAATAAGGACTAAATTGTAAAAATGTGAAAGTTTAGGGGCTAAGGTGTAAAATAGATCTAATGCATATTTTGGATTGAATTGAATAATTAGAAGAACAAATAAGCTAATTTTGATTACTTATAGATTAAGAAAAGAGGAATTCGGACTTAGATCAGGGGAAAAGCAAAGTAATTGAATAGTTGGTCCATTTTGTCATTTCCGTACACGAGGTAAGTTTGTATAATTGAACTTAAATGTGTGTTTATTTAATTGATGAACATATTGTGAATGTATTTATCTTATTGGTAAAAATTTGGAAGATTTCGAATTAAATGTACGATTTAAATAAGGGGAGTTGCCAAATCAGACCATAACTGGGCTATGGCAATTGGTTAATAAGACCATAGCCGGGTTATGGCATGTGAATGTAAGACCACAGCAGGGCCATGGCAATGTATGTGTAAGACCATAGTGGGACTATGGCATCAGAAAATCGATGTACTCGTACCGTAAGCATTTAAAAGCCTGGAGTGATTTGGTAAGAGAATTGGTGAAAAATAGATGCGTAACGTTCATTAAATTTGAAAAACCGCGCAGCCTAACACTAGCAGTTTCGTCATAGTATAAATATAATCAGAAAATAAAACCATAGCGGAAAAGAAATTTAAATAACAGCCTTATTACAACTTAAAATCCAAAATTAAATCAGAATATAAAAATAATAAAAATAAACTAACTTAGCAAAACCAACTTCGCAGATGATGTGGCCACTCCGAATCCCTCACAGCTCCAAGCCCACTATGGTTGGGGATTTCCTGCAAAGATGAAAATAGAGGGGTGAGTTTGGTAAACTCAGTGCGTAACAAAACCCAACCATAGCTCAAAACAGATCAAATTTCAAAGTCAGACTTATCTGAGCCTTGGCCCAGTACAAAAATCAGAATGGAACCCATAGGCCCATAGCAGATACAGAACAAATATATCATGAATGCATAAATCCCAACCCAGAGCCATCCATAACACCCCCGTACCAGCCTTACACCATGTGGGGAGACTACTCGACCCACCCAACCGCTACACACCATAGAAATTGTAGCGAGGCTGCCAGATATTGTAACGAAGTCACCAGATACAAATATTGTGGCTAGGCCACCAGAACATATATATATATATAAATATATATATGTGAGGAAGCCACCAGATTGCAGCGAGGCTGCCAGATATTGTGACGAAGTCACCGGAACAGATATATGTGGCGAGGCCACCAGATTGCAGCGAGGCTGCCAGAACGCTTCCTCCATCAATATAAACCCATGTCCCATGCAACAGAAATAATATGTCATGGCATACGTATACAGAATCAGAATATCATGCCCATATTTGGATCAAACAATCACAGTTAAGTCATTCATATCACCAACATATATTCACAATCAAATCCGCCAACTACACAGTCCAAGTCAGTCAGTTGCCTACAAGGGCAAAACAGTCATTTAACACCCTAGGGGAAAAATGGTAATTTTACCCCACAAGGGTATCTCGGTAATTCTACCCTACAGGGGTATTTCAGTAATTTTACAAACCAGGGGTATTTTACAAACCAGGGGTATTTTGGTAATTTTGCAAACCAAGGGTATTTTGGTAATTTTACAAACTAGGGGTATTTTGGTAATTTTACAAACCAGAGGTATTTTGGTAATTTTGCAAACCAGGGGTATTTTGGTAATTTTACAAACTAGGGGTATTTTGGTAATTTTACAAACCAGAGGTATTTTGGTAATTTTGTAAACTAGGGGTATTTTAGTAATTTGGTAAACTAAAGTATTCTAAACAAGGATAGCAATACGAATGGGCCTAAAGCCTTTTCTCGGCCCAAGTGGCCCACACGCTCGTGTGGCCCTTTTAGCCCAAATCTAGCCACAGATATAAGATTCACCTAGCCTAGTCCAATATTTACTACACAATCAAACAACTTATCCAATTGGGCCCGTAGGCCCATTGGCCTACATGGCCCCTTTCGGCCCATCGCGGCCAGAAGTAGCCATCGTATAGCTAGAGTAGTGAGAAATACACACCTGCTAGCAGACTGCAGTTAATCCGCGCTCCAAACACTCTTAGCTGACGTCCAACCCAAACGAGCACGTCACAAAGCGAAAAGGATCAGCTAAGAAAGGTATGCCTACTCTCCTCATGGTTTGCTCTATTTAAAGCCAGCTCTCCATCTACTCTTATGTTAGCTTCCCGATGTAGGAAGTAACATCCCGAAATAGGGCCTAAACGGAATAGTGGTTACGAAACCACAAATCCGAGGTAGAAAATTTTATTTTATTATTATTTTGAGGTTCATGATATAATTGCATGATTGTGTGAAAATTTCGTGATGAAATTCTATGCCTAAAGTGTTTAAATTGAAAGTAGGGACTAAATCGAATAAGTTGCAAAATTTGCATTCTAGAAGTTTTTAGTATGAAATTGAATTGAAATATTAATTAGGAGGTCTTAAATAGCAATTTGACCAATTTTAAGTTCATGGACAAAATTAGGACATGGAAGGAATTTTTGGAAAGTTTAGTAGTAAGGGCATTTTGGTCATTTAGTTATTAAAATGAATTAAAAACAAAATTAAAAGCCAATTTTTGTCCATCTTCTTCATTAGGACGAAAATTCAAGGGTTCTCCATAGCTAGGGTTTGTTTCAAGCTTTCAAGCTCCATAATCAAGAAGAGCGAAATTCGGGAGTAGATCGGGGAAAAGAAAAAGTAAAGGACTAAATTGTAAAGTTTGGTCACATTTTGTATCGAGTACTTATCTAGCTACTCGGGGATCGAAGGAAACGTCGGAGGCCGATCACACTATCAAAGAAATAACTCGGTATAATTAGACGTTTTGTTTTGTGTATGGCATGTATAGAAACTTAGTTACTTTTAGTATAATATGAACAATGAACGATGTATAAATACTTGCTAGAGATTAGCTAATAAAAATAGCCGATGATATGCATGTTTATTAATATGTATGATTGAATGGTGATTATCACATGAAAGTTATGAAAAATGTGAAAGTAACCTAAAAACAGATTCAAACAACAGAAATGACGTGATTTTGAAAAATCACTAAAAATTGTATAAACATATTTTTAAGATGAATAATATATGAAATTAAAGCCTATTATGTCTATTTTCTTATGGAATAAGTAAAACAGTTAAAGAAATTATATTTTATGAGATATCTGAGTTTTAGTGAAACAGGGTCAGAGAAATTTATAGATCCCCTGTTTCAACTTTGGAAATTCACCATAAATTTTACAAAAGTAATTAGGTGGTGTAATTTATATGGTTAGAATCCTTATTGAATCTAGTTTTAATAGAAACAAACGGTATAGTTATATTAATTTTGTATATGGAGAAAAGTGGTTCGTAGTAAGTAGAGGTCAGTGCAGTCGAATTCTGAAACAGGGGTAACTTTAACTAATAAACTGTACTAATTGGCTAAGTCAAAAATTCTAGAAAAAAAATTAGTAGATAGATATATGAGTCTAGTTTCAGGAAAAATTTACAGATCTTAATTTCGAGTTTTGAAACTCGAGAAATGAATTTTTAAGCATCTATGACGCAGAAAAACAGTTTATTGCAAAAATTAAAATAAGTGGTTTAGAGTTGTTTAAAAGGTAAGATAAGTTTAGTAACACCTCAAGCTTGACTCCGGTGTGACGGTTTTTGGGCGGCGTGGGGCGTTATTTATTGGTATCGAGAGCAGGTTTAGTCGGTTCTCGGAACAGTTAGTGTGAGTAAAATTCTAGCTATACATGCCATACCTGTATTTTGATAGTGTGACGACTCCTGACGATTTTAAATATTTTGTTTTATAGTAATGGATCCCGAGCGAGCTGGTGATGATGATGTAGAAAGTAATGCGCGCTGCTCCATGAAGAGGGCAGCGCCATCGGAGAATAGGCCAGTAACCGTTGATCAGGGAGGAGTGGCTCGAGAAGCTCTCTTCCAAGCTTTGAATGATTGGTTTGCCGAGTTCATTCGTACGAATCCGGCAGTTAGACCTCCACCCCCTCATGATTCTCAGGCTACCCATGTAGCTCAAGCTTCCCGATCCACAGTGCAGTGATAAGAGAAAAGCCACCCGATTGATATAATCAGAAACAAGGGGCGTAAGAGTTTTGAGCGACAAAAGATGATGATGCAAAAGAGCAGAATTTTGGTTAGAAAATACTATCGAGTCTTTGTGATTTAACTATCTTGTACACCCGAGGAATGTATGAAATGTGTAGTATCACTTCTTAGAGACTCACCTACTCTTGGTGGAAGACACTTATATCAGTTGTACCAAAGGAGAGGGTCACTTGGGATTTCTTTGGGAGGAATTTCGTAAAAAGTACATCGATCGGAGGTTTATTGACCGTAAGAGAAAAGAATTCTCGAATTGAAACAAGGCAATATGACATGGGGTCGATTACGAGTTAGTGATTGATTATCACCTGTAAGGCAAATGTAGTTCTTGACGCTCTAAGCAGGAAACTTTTATTTACATTGCGAGCTTTGAATACCAATTTAGCCATGTCAAATGATGGTTCTATTTTAGCTGAATTTAGAGCTAAACCGGTATTTCTTGAAGAGATTTGTGAAGCTCAAAAAGATGATAATGAGTTACAAGCTAAAAGAGTTCAATGCGAGTCGGGCATAGAATCGATTTGGATTGGTTACGATGGTCGTTTGATGTTTAGAGACGTAATTTGTGTACCAAAGAATGATGAGCTTATTCGAAAGATTTTACAGGAAGCACATAGCAGTTCTTTATCTATTCATCCAGGCAGTACAAAAATGTATAACGATTTGAAGAAATTGTATTGGTGGGTAGGAATGAAAAGAGACATTTGAGTTTGTTTCTAGATGCTTGATTTGTCAACGTGTAAAGGCCGAACATCGGTACCCTCGGGATTATTGCAACTGTGCTAGTTCCGGAATGGAAATGGGACAGAGTTACTATGGATTTTGTGTGAGGTTGCCGTTAACACTGAAAAAGAAAGATGCAATATGGGTTGTGATTGATAAGCTAACTAAGTCGGCTCATTTTATCCCAATCCGTATGGATTACTCACTTGACAAGTTGGTTTGAGTTATATATTTGAGAGATAGTTAGACTACATGGAGTGCCATTATCGATCATTTGAGACAGAGATCCAAGATTTACTTCACGTTTCGGAAGAAGTTACAAGAGGCTTTAGTGCACGGTTGAGTTTTAGTATGACTTTCCATCCTCAAACCGACGGTCGATCAGAGAGAGTTATTCAGTACTTGAAGATATGCTTAGATGTTGTGTATTGGAATTTCAAAGCGCTTGGGAAAAATATTTACAATTAGTAGAGTTTGCCTACAATAATAGTTATCAATCGAGTTTGAAGATGGCACCTTATGAAGCTTTGTATGGACGTAAATGTCGCACACCTTTGTATTGGGACGGAGCTTAAGGAAAATCAGATTTGACGGGGTTGATCTAGTTAAGGAAAGAAGAGAAAGTAAAAATCATCGAGATTGCTTAAAAGCAAATTTCGGGCGGCGGACAAAAGTCGTATGCGATTTGAAGAGAAAAGGGATTGAGTATCAAGTTGGTGACAAAGTTTTTTTGAAAGTATCCCCGTGGAAGAAAGTTCTCGATTTGGCAAGAAAGGCAAAGTAAGTCCACGTTTTATTGGACCGTTTGAAGTGATTGAGAGAGTCGGACCATTAGCATATCGGTTAGCCTTGCCGATTGAGTTAGAGAAGATTCATAATGTATTTCATGTGTCTATGCTATGTCGTTATCGTTCAGATCCGTCACATGTAATTTCTCGACAGAGGTTGAGATTGAATGAGACATGACTTACGGTGAAGAACCAAGAAAGATTCTAGCTCGAGAGGTAAAGCAATTAAGGAACAAGAGTATTGTACTTGTGAAAGTACTATGGAATAGGCATGGGGTAGACGAGGCTACATGGGAACCCGAAGAGGCTATGCAAAACAGTACCCAAATCTTTTCATTGTAAGATTTTTTGGGACGAAAATCCCTAAAGGGGAGAAATGTAACATCCCGAAATAGGGCCTAAACGGAATAGTGGTTACGAAACCACAAATCCGAGGTAGAAAATTTTATTTTATTATTATTTTGAGGTTCATGATATAATTGCATGATTGTGTGAAAATTTCGTGATGAAATTCTATGCCTAAAGTGTTTAAATTGAAAGTAGGGACTAAATCGAATAAGTTGCAAAATTTGCATTCTAGAAGTTTTTAGTATGAAATTGAATTGAAATATTAATTAGGAGGTCTTAAATAGCAATTTGACCAATTTTAAGTTCATGGACAAAATTAGGACATGGAAGGAATTTTTGGAAAGTTTAGTAGTAAGGGCATTTTGGTCATTTAGTTATTAAAATGAATTAAAAACAAAATTAAAAGTCAATTTTTGTCCATCTTCTTCATTAGGACGAAAATTCAAGGGTTCTCCATAGCTAGGGTTTGTTTCAAGCTTTCAAGCTCCATAATCAAGAAGAGCGAAATTCGGGAGTAGATCGGGGAAAAGAAAAAGTAAAGGACTAAATTGTAAAGTTTGGTCACATTTTGTATCGAGTACTTATCTAGCTACTCGGGGATCGAAGGAAACGTCGGAGGCCGATCACACTATCAAAGAAATAACTCGGTATAATTAGACGTTTTGTTTTGTGTATGGCATGTATAGAAACTTAGTTACTTTTAGTATAATATGAACAATGAACGATGTATAAATACTTGCTAGAGATTAGCTAATAAAAATAGCCGATGATATGCATGTTTATTAATATGTATGATTGAATGGTGATTATCACATGAAAGTTATGAAAAATGTGAAAGTAACCTAAAAACAGATTCAAACAACAGAAATGACGTGATTTTGAAAAATCACTAAAAATTGTATAAACATATTTTTAAGATGAATAATATATGAAATTAAAGCCTATTATGTCTATTTTCTTATGGAATAAGTAAAACAGTTAAAGAAATTATATTTTATGAGATATCTGAGTTTTAGTGAAACAGGGTCAGAGAAATTTCTAGATCCCCTGTTTCAACTTTGGAAATTCACCATAAATTTTACAAAAGTAATTAGGTGGTGTAATTTATATGGTTAGAATCCTTATTGAATCTAGTTTTAATAGAAACAAACGGTATAGTTATATTAATTTTGTATATGGAGAAAAGTGGTTCGTAGTAAGTAGAGGTCAGTGCAGTCGAATTCTGAAACAGGGGTAACTTTAACTAATAAACTGTACTAATTGGCTAAGTCAAAAATTCTAGAAAAAAATTAGTAGATAGATATATGAGTCTAGTTTCAGGAAAAATTTACAGATCTTAATTTCGAGTTTTGAAACTCGAGAAATGAATTTTTAAGCATCTATGACGCAGAAAAACAGTTTATTGCAAAAATTAAAATAAGTGGTTTAGAGTTGTTTAAAAGGTAAGATAAGTTTAGTAACACCTCAAGCTTGACTCCGGTGACGGTTTCGGGCGTGGGGGCGTTACATAGGATCCCTCCATCACCAGAGTTTAAAGCCAACACCAACTCTTGCTGTCCCAACATAGCAAAATAATCAACCTTTGCGTGCCAAGGGATTCGAACCAAGGTCCTCTCACATGCCAACTCATGCCACCACCACTAGGCCATCAACTCATTTGTGTAATAAATCCAACACATTAAACTTTAAAGCGCACCTACTTGCTTCCAGATTTATTGAAAAGAAAAAACCAAAATATATTGCAAGAGCCAAGACTTTAACCTTGGACCCCTTGCTTCCTCTATGGCATCACTTCCTTGTCCCCTAAGTGGCGCCACCTTGACACTAGACCACACTCCTTTTTGTGTCATCTTTTATCCCTTTACTCTTAAAAGCCCAAATGCCAATTGCATCACTTGTTCATAAAATTAAAATTCCGAAGACTACCACAGATTTAACTTAACTTTGGGCCTTCCAAAGGCCCACTAACCTACTAAAATATATATTTTAACCAACCAGAACACACACAAATTTTAAAAATCACAGAAACACAGAAAACCCAAAAATTGGGGCATTACAACTCTACCCTCCTTAAAGAAATTTCGTCCTCAAAATTTTACCTGAATCAAACAGATGATGATACTGTTGACGCATCGCCATTTCTGGCTCCCAAGTAGCTTCCTCTCTGCCATGATTACGCCACAGCACGTTTACTAGCAGAACTAATTTCCTACTCAAAATCTTAACATCTCGATCCAGAATCTGCACAGGCTCTTCCTCAAAAGTCAAGTCTGTTTAGACCTCAATCTCTGCAACCGGCACAACATGAGTAGGGTCAGAACGATACCGCCTTAACCTGGATACGTGAAAGACATCATGAATCCTATCCAACTCTGGAGGTAGCTCCAACTGATAAGCCACTGGACCCACTCACTTAAGAATCCGATAAGGCCCAATGAATCGCGGACTTAACTTGCCCTTCCTCCCAAACCTTAATATTTTCTTCCAAGGTGAAACCTTCAAGAAAACCATATCACCTACAGAGTACTCAATTTCCTTGCGCTTCTAGTCCACATATGACTTATGTCTATCAGATGCTTCCTTCAACCGGTCTCTAATCAACCTGGCCTTATCCTCAGTATCTGCCACCAACTCAGGTCCAAGAATCTGTCGTTCACCCAACTCGGTCTAACAACTAGGTGTACGACATCTTTGCCCATACAGTGCCTTATAAGGAGCTATTCGAATACTTGCCTGGTAACTGTTGTTGTATGCAAACTCTACCAACGGTAAGTAATCTTCCCAACTGCCTCAAAAGTCGATAACAAATCCCCTCAACATGTCTTCCAGAATTTGAATAACTCTTTCCGACTGACCATCAGTCTGAGGATGAAAGGATGTACTAAAGTTCAACCGCGTACCCAACGCCTCATGCAACTTTTGCCATAACCGAGATGTGAATCTAGGATCTCGATCAAAAATAATCGACACTGGCACTCCGTGAAGTCGCACTATTTTCGCCACATACAATTTGGCTAACTTCTGAAGTGAAAAATCAGTGCGGACAGGTATGAAATGAGCAGATTTGGTCAACCTATCCACAATTACCCAAATCGAGTCCTTCTTCGATGGTGTCAAGGGTAACCCACTCATAAAATCCATGGTTACCCTCTCCCACTTCCAAAGTGGTACTTTCATTGGCTACAAAAGTCCGAAAGGTAATTGATGTTCAGCTTTCACTTGCTGACAAATTAGACATTTTCCCACAACTTCCGTTACCTCTCGCTTCAATCCAGGCCACCAATACAACTCCTTTAAGTCTCGATACATTTTATTCCCTCCAGGATGCATAGCACACAGACCTCCATGAGCTTCTTTCAGAATTGCTTGCCTCAAGTCAGAGTCTTTCAGAATACAAACTCTCCCTCGGTAACACAAAACTCCCTCACTGTTCAGTTCGAACTCAGAAGTATCCCCATTCTTAACTTGCAGGAATCGAGAAACCAGGCACTCATCCCTCGACTGTTTTTCCTTAATCTCACTCACCCAGGTCGGCTTAACTTGCAGTTCTGCTAACAGACTACCGTCGTCGTACAGACTCAAACGAACAAACATGGCTCTCAGATTAGATACAGTTCTACGACTTAAGGCTTCAGCCACCACATTAGCTTTGCCTGGGTGATACTCAATCGCGCAGTCATAATCCTTAAGCAACTCTATCCATCTCTGCTGCCTAAGGTTCAGCTCCTTTTGAGTTAGCAAGTATTTAACTCTCTTATGATCTGTGTATATAATACACCTTTCTCTGTACAGGTAATGTCTCCAAATCTTAAGCGCAAAGATTACCGCTGCCAACTCTAGATCATGAGTAGGATAGTTAACTTCATGTGGTTTAAGCTATCGCGATGCATAAGCAACCACTTTACTCTCTTGCATCAGCACACAGCCCAACCCTACGTGTGAGGCATCACTGTATACGGTAAAATCTCTTTCAGACTCCAGCTGAATCAGTACAGGTGCCTCAGTTATAACTTTCTTCAGCCTCTCAAAAGATTCCTGTTGTTTCTCAGTCCAAACAAACGGTACTCCCTTCCTTATAAGCTTTGTCAAAGGCGCTGCCATCACAGAAAATCCTTCCACAAACCTTCTATAGTACCCAGCTAAACCCAGAAAACTTTGAATTTCTAACACTAACCTCGGTGGCTTCCATTCTAGAATCGCTTCTGTAACACCCCTTACCCGTATCCGTCGCCAGAACAGGGTACGAGGTATTAACAAATTATAATACATACCATTAAATAAAACCGAGACAAAAATATGGCGTGCTATTTGATCATGAATCATTACAACATATGCCATTAACAATACAAGCCAATTTCAAAGACTTCGTACAAAAAGATTTGTTTGATACTATAATTAATATTTTAGACCTAGGCAATTATGACACGTAACAAAATAACTAAGTCTACTATACATGCCATAATTCAAAATGTTGAGTTCAAATACCAAAAGTATTGATAGTGCAGGCGGATCTTCAACGATCTCTAACTCCTGTGCTAGCTGGATGACACTATAAGACAAAAGAGGGAAAAGAAAGTAAGCTTATAGCTTAGTAAGTAAGTATATAAATAACAAATAAGGAATCTAATATGTTTACAACATAACTCAACTATATCATATTCTTAAATTTTACTATTCACTCCAATTTGATCAAGCTGTCCCTCCTGCGTCATGATCACTAAATAAATCATAACTCGAGTTATCCGTAAAATTTCCCTGAATCTAGACTCATAAAAATTCTTACTAATTGTTTTCTAGAATTTTTGGTCTAGCCAATTAATACAGTTTATTAGTTAAAGTTTCCCCTGTTACATAGCTCGATTGATCTGACCTCTGTTCACTACGAATTTAATTTCTCTCAGTATACAATTCAAATAACCATGAAACCTGTTTCATTTAAAACTAGACTCAATAAGAAATTTATAAATATAAACTATGTTTCTTAATTTGTTTTGTACAATTTTTAATTATTTTTCAAATTTGGAACAGGGGATCACATAGTCATTCTGAGCAAGTCACACACAATTATAAATATCTCAAAATATAGAATTCCTTTACTTGCTCCGTTTCTTTTATATGAAAATAGGCTCATTAAACTTTAATTTCAAATCTCATTCAGCCTCTAATTAAATTATTACTATTTTTGGTGATTTTTCAAAATCACATTACATCTCTTGTCCCACAAAGTAGTTTTAGTGCTAATTCACTCTTTCACACTTTCTTTGTATTAACCTCATTTTAACTTTTATATATATATCACAAATCATTTTCACCACATTTCATACATCACAAGTATAGGTCCATAATTACAATGTCACCATAAAGCCATCCCATTGAACAATTCGGATCAATTCCCGATACTTGAGGGTTTCAAAGACACACACTCCACCATCATATTTCATATAATTGGCTCTCTTGTACACATGGTGAACACTTAGTACCACCCATGTGACCTAGCCAATTTATTACGTAGCTCTCTTGTCCACATGGTGTCCTACACTTGGGATCACACATGCGACCTAGCTACATTTATCTCTCCCGTAGCTCTCTTGTCTACATGGGATACATCCTGTATCACACATGTGACCTAGCTACCACATAGTATCTCGTAGCTTTCTTGTACACATGATGTGCACTTAGCACCATACATCTGACCTAGCTACGCTCCATGTATTTTATTCGATCTTTCCGAATGTTCAACCGGGATTTCTCTCTCTATTACTTATTTCCATTCTTCTAATAGTCTATTTATGCTTCAACATTAGCTAATATATATAATATAGGCTGAAATATAAAAATGTAAATGAAATTATTGTATTATTTACATACAAACTTACCTCGGTGCAAAATATGGGAATTTTGCAATTTAGTCCAAAACTTTTTCCTTCCCCAATTCGAGGTCGATTCAATGCATTTCTTGATCTATAACAACACATTTAGCTCATTTAACACCTAAAATATTTATTTCAATCCAAAAATCACATTATACAAAAATTACATTTTTGCCCCCTAACTTTTACAAAATTATGATTTTGCCCCAAGGCTCGGAAATTTAATTTCAGCCCTTATTCTTATGTTTAATAACATGCTGATCATTTTTCTCTTCTATGGCAACATCAAATTCTCACTCTAACACGTAGTTATGAACAATAGGTATTTTTATCGATTATGCCGTTTTGCTCGTTTTCGCTAAAAATCGCTTAGAAAAGATCGTTCTCCTAACTTCAAACATTCATATTCTACCATCAAAAATCAAAATAGATGCCTATCATTCATGGGTAAATTTTTAAACATAAACCCTAACTCGAAATAATGGTAGAAATAGGTAAACCGAGCTACGAGGATTTCAAAAATGTAAAGAACATTAAAAACGGGGCTTGAAATCACTTACTATGAAGCTTGAAAGTTGAAGAAACGCTAGCTATGGAGGAGAGAAAATTTTGGCAGAAACTAATGAAGATGATGGCCAATTTTGTGTTATTTTTCCCATTTTATTTCATTTAATATACAAATGACCAAAATGCCCTTACTACTAAACTTTCCAAAAATTCCCTCCATGTCCCACTTTTGTCCATAACTTAGGAATTGGTCAAGTTGCTATTTAAGACCTCCTAATTAATATCCGAAAGCAATTTCATACTAAAAACTTCTAAAACACGAGTTTTGCAATTTATTCGGTTTAGTCCCTAATCTCAACTTAAGCGCTCAATGCATAGAATTTCATCACGAAATTTTCACGAAATCATGAAATCATATCATAAACCTCAAAATAATCATAAAATAATTATTTCTATCTCGGATTTGTGGTCACGAAACCACTATTCCGATTAGGCCCTAATTCGGGTTGTCACAGCTTCAATCTTTTAAGGGTCCACCTTGATCCTTTCAGCAGAGACAACATGCCCCATGAAAGTTACCTCTGTCAACCAGAACTCACACTTACTGAATTTCGCATAAAGCTCCTTCTCCCTCAGCACTTGCAGTACAATACGAAGATGCTTATCATGCTTCTCCTCAGTTTCAGAATAAACCAGAATATCATCGATAAAGACGACCACGAATCGATCCAAGTATGGCTAGAACTCGATTCATTAGATCCATAAATGCCGCAGGTGCATTCGTCAACCCAAATGGCATAACCAAGAACTCATAGTGACCATACCGAGTTTTGAATGCTGTCTTGTGAATATCCACCTCCTTAACCCTCAACTGATGACACCCAGATCGAATGTCAATCTTGGAAAATACTGAAGCTCCTCTAAGTTGGTCGAATAAATCATCGATTCTCGACAGTGGGTACTTATTCTTAATCGTCAGTTTGTTCAACTACTGATAATCGATGCACATCTGCATTGACCCATCCTTCTTCTTTACGAACAACACTGGTACTCCCCACGGAGACACACTTGGTCTAATGAAGCCTCTATCCAATAATTCTTGAATTTGGGCTTTCAGCTCCACCAATTTCTTCGGTGCCATCCTATAAGGCGCAAAGGACATCGGTGCCGTTCCAGGCAACAAGTCGATTCCAAACTCAACCTCTCGGTTCGGGGGCAAACCTGGAAGCTCCTCTGGAAAAACATCTTGAAAATCCTTGACAGTTTTAACTTTACCCACTGTTAGATCCGCAGTTTTTGATTGGCTTACAAATGCAAAATAAGCGTCACATCCCTTTCGAATCCACTTCTTGACTTTCAATGCCGACACCACATTAAACAGATAATCCCTACGCTCGCCTATCACCAAAACTTCCTCATCCTTTCGGGTCTTTAACATTATTTGCTTAGCAGCACAATCCAGAGCAGCCCTATGCTTAACAAGCCAATCTATTCCCAAAATGAGATCGAATTCTCCGAAAGGTAGCTCCATCAAATCTCTAGAGAAAACTTTTCCTTGAGTTTCTATAGGCGCATCTCTATACAGTTTATCTACCCTAACCGAGTGACCCAAAGGACTTAGTATAGATACCCCACTCACAGTCTCCTCAGAGCGCACACCCAGCGACCTAGATATAGCATATGCAATATATGAATGGGTAGATCCAACATCTATCAACGCAGTGTATGGCATACTAGAAATCAGAAACGTACCAGTTATGACATCTGGTGCATCACCCTCCTCTTGGCGACGAGATGCATACACCAACGCCGGCTGACGAGCCTTAGCAAATCCAGCACCCCTGCCAGGCACTCCTCTTCCTTGACCGTTTCCATTACCACCTCTGCCTTGCCCACGTCCTCTCAAAAACTGTGGTCCACCCCTCACTTGTTGAGCGACCCTCTGCTCCATAACTTGAACCTAATCTGGTTCCTAGGGACAATCCTTAGCCCTATGCTCCATAGATCCGCATCGAAAACAAGCACGAAAATGTTTCTGACACAGAGCCATATGCATCTTCCCACAATTCCTATAACCCTGCGGTTTAACAACATTCATCGGTACTGCTCGAACTGGCTCCATTACCCTTGCTCTCTTAACATTCCTGTTCATACCACCTGAAAGTCCTAAATCTCTCCTAAAATGGTTTCGATCTTTCTCACGATTCTGTCTCTCTGTATGCTTCACTTCTTCAGCTATTTTAGCTTTCTCCACTAAAGCAGTGAAGTTACGCTCCCTCTGCGGAGCAATCAGCACCCTAAGTTCATCTCTCAGACCATCCTCGAAGCGTATGCTACGCTCATATTCTGTAGCTACAATCCCAGAAGCATACCGGCTCAGTCTCAGAAACTCAGACTCATACTCAGCCACTGACTCCCTTGAACCAGGTTCAGAAATTCTTTCCGGTAAGCGTCCACGTAACTAGCCCCAACATACTTTCCTTTGAAGGCTGTCTTAAATAGCTCCCAAGTCACACTATCAGCAGGAGTTCCATCTCTCACCGTGAGCCACCACTAATAAGCCTTATCCCTGAGTAACGATATGGCTCCTTTTAGCTTCTGCCCTACAGAGCAGTCCAGATCATCCATAATCTGCTCTGTGGCTTCTAACCAATACTCAGCCACATTTGGAGCTACACCAGATATGCCCCTAAAAATCTCTGCTCCGTTGGCTCGGAGCCGCTCAGAAATAGACCCCCAAATTTTGTTTCCCGTACTTGCCCCAGTAACGCTTTCCAAAACTCAGAGCATTGCTTGGGATAGAGCATCGTCCCCGGCACCTCGATCATGAGACTCTACCTCCGTTCCCGATGGCACCGGTGCATCTGCTGCCAGCACATGTCCTGAAGACAAAGATTCAGCCTAAGCATTACCTCGGCCACGTCCACGGCCTCTTCCACGAGCTGCTCGTGTACTCATTTCGTATTATCTAGTTGAGAATTTTATGAATCAGTTTAATATTTCAGTGTTTATTACAGATGTCTTATGAATAATAGTAATTCAGAGTTTGAGCTTGTTTCCTTTTGCGATAGCCTAGCTACAGTCTCAGTCTACTTATTAGAGTTTCTATAGTTCCAGTGTTACCCTAACTAAAGTACCATGATAAGGTTTTGTATAAGAATATAATAGATATTTCAGAAACAATCAGAAAGGCTCAGAAAACTTATAGACTTGGGCCGGAGATTCGGTGTGCCACCTTCTAAAAAACTTAATTTTAGAAAATCGATTTTAATATTTAAAATCATCCATTTGTAAAGAGAAAATATTGAAAACATTCTCGAAAATAATTTATAATCAAGTTCCAAAAAAAAGACGATTTTTGAAAACCGTTATTCAGTGTTTGTTTACAAACCCCCGTTTTTAGACCCGTTCCACAGCCGAGATGTTGCAACTTGGCTCTGATTCCACTAAATGTAACACCCCAAACCCGACCCAGATGTTATGGCCAGATCTGACGTGTCACATGGACTTACGACTTAGTATGCACTCGTTGGTTTAAGTGATTATGGTGGTCTTTGTAAAAACAGCGGTTGAACAAAAAGTCAGTTTATCGATCTTTAAGCTATCCATTTGTTGTGCTTGTTGAGTCTTGAAAATGTTCATTAAATTTGAAAACCCGCGCAGCTTAACACTAGCAATTTCGTCATAGTATAAATATAATCAGAAAATAAAACCATAGCGGAAAAGAAATTTAAATAACGACCTTATTACAACTTAAAACCCAAAATTTGAATCAGAATACAAAAATAATAAAAATAAACTAACTTAGAAAAACCAACTTTACAGTAGATGATGTGGCCACTCCGAATTCCTCACAGCTCCAAGCCCACTATGGTTGGGGATTTCCTGCAGAGATGAAAATAGAGGGGTGAGTTCAATAAACTCAGTGCGTAACATAACCCAACCATAGCCCAAAACAATCAAATTTCAAAGTCAGACTTATCTGAGCCTTGGCCCAGTACAGAAATCAGAATGGAACCCATAGGCCCATAGCAGATACAGAACAAATATATCATGAATGCAGAAATCCCAACCCAGAGCCATCCATAACACCCCCGTACCAGCCTTACAACATGTGGGGAGACTACTCGACCCACCCAACCGCTACACACCACAGAAATCGTAGTGAGGCTGCCAGATATTGTGACGAAGTCACCAGATACAGATATTGTGGCTAGGCCACCAGAACAGATATATATATGTGGCAAAGCCACCAGATTGCAACGAGGCTGCCAGATATTGTGATGAAGTCACCAGAATAGATATATGTGGCGAGGCTGCCAGATTGCAGCGAGGCTGCCAGAACGCTTCCTCCATCAATATAAACCCATGTCCCATGCAACAGAAATAATATATCATGGCATATGTATACAGAATCAGAATATCATGCCCATATTTAAATCAAACAATCACAGTGAAGTCATTCATATCACCAACATATATTCACAATCAAATCCGTCAACCACACAGTCCAAGTCAGTCACTTGCCCACAAGGGCAAAACAATCATTTAACACCCTAAGGGCAAAATGGTAATTTTACCCCACAAGGGTATCTCGATAATTCTACCCTACAGGGGTATTTCAGTAATTTTACAAACTAGGGGTATTTTGGTAATTTTGCAAACCAAGGGTATTTTGGTAATTTTGCAAACCAGGGGTATTTTGGTAATTTTACAAACTAGGGGTATTTTGGTAATTTTTTCAACCAGGGGTATTTTGGTAATTTTACAAGTCGAGGGTATTTCAGTTTTTTGGTGAACTAAAGTATTCTAAACAGGGATAGCAATACGAATGGGCCTAAAGCCCTTTCTCAGCCTAAGTGGGCCCATACGTTCGTGTGGTCCTTTTAGCCCAAATATAGCCACAGATATGAGATTCACCTAGCCTAGTCCAATATTTACTACACAATCAAACAACTTATCCAATTGGGCCCGTAGGCCCATTGGCCCATATGGCCTGTTTCGGCCCAAAGTAGCCATCCTACAGCTAGAGTAGTGAGAAACACACACCTGCTAGGAGACTGCAGTTAATCCGCGCTCCAAACACTCTTAGCTGACGTCCAACCCAAACGAGCACATCACAAAGCGAAAGGGATCAGCCAAGAAGGGTATGCCTACTCTCCTCATGGTTTGCTCTATTTAAAGCCAACTCTCCACCTACTCTTATCTTAGCTTCCCGATGTGGGATCCCTCCATCACCAGAGTTTAAAACCAACACCAACTCTTGCCGTCCCAACATAGTAAAATAATCAACCTTTGCGTGCCAAGGGATTTGAACCAAGGTCTTCTCACATGCCAACTCACGCCACCACCACTAGGCCATCAACTCATTTGTATCATAAATCCAACACATTAAATTTTAAAGTGCACCTACTTGCTTCCAGATTTATTGAAAAGAAAAAACCAAAATATATTGCCGGAGCCAAGACTTGAACCTTGGACCCCTTGCTTCCTCTATGGCGTCACTTTCTTGTCCCCTAAGTGGCGCTACCTTGCCACTACACCACACTCCTTTTTGTGTCATCTTTTATCCCTTTACTCTTAAAAGCCCAAATGCCAATTACGTCACTTGTTCATAAAATTAAAATTTCAAAGACTACCACAGATTTAACTTAAGTTTGGGCCTTCCAAAGGCCCACTAACCTACTAAAATATATATTTTAACCAACCAGAACACACACAAATTTTAAAAATCACAAAAATATAGAAAACTCAAAAATTAGGGCGTTACACAAATGGTTCATTTTTGAGTTTGGTGATTAACCTATATGTGTGATTGAGGTTGAAATTATAATGCTTAATGATATTAGGTAATTTGATTGCTAAAAGGGTTGATAATTTGGGAAGCTATGTGCTTGTGAACTGGTGAATGATAATGCATATTTGGAATGGTTTAGTTAATTGAATTGTATATGTGAATTAGGTATGTAAATAGATGGCAAATTATGGCTTATTTGTGATTTGTATTGATGACAATGAAATGGTATGAATTGAATATTGGTTGATGATATTTGGTTGCTAATTGTGTCTTGAAATGGAACTATATGAGCTTGTATAGGTATGTGCAAATGGGAAGGCAAAATGGCTTGGTAAATAGCCTATTTTTGTCCACACAGTCAGAGACAGGGATGTGTGTCTTAGCCATGTGTGACACACGGTCATGTTACACAGCCGTGTGCCCCTTGATGTTGAATTTGAAACCAAGTCAGTATGCTCCACATGGCCTCACACACGGGCGTGTGACTTGGCCGTGGGGCATAAGTCAGTATACCCTACAGGATTGGCACGGCCTAGCACACGTCCTGGTACACGGGCGTGTATGACCATTTTTAGGGCACACGGGCATGTGTGTTGGCCGTGTGACACAAGTCAGAGAGTTACACGAGGTCAAACATGGGTTAGGACACGGCCATGTGCTCCTATTTCGAATGTCCACACAGCCTGTGACACTGGCGTGTCTGGTGGCCATGTGTCCCCTGTTTTGAGAAAAATTTTTAAAGTTTCGTGAAAGTTTCTTGAGTTACCGATTTAGTCCTAAACCACTCCTAAAGCAT
This sequence comes from Gossypium anomalum, assembly GCA_025698475.1. NCBI lineage: Eukaryota > Viridiplantae > Streptophyta > Magnoliopsida > Malvales > Malvaceae > Gossypium > Gossypium anomalum. Next base: position 53,683,991 of record CM046963.1, read on the forward strand.
GTTTTGGGCCTCGTAGGCTCGTATAAGGGACAAATTGATTGAGAATGAATAATGATTGTATGCATTGATTGAATGTATAAAAAAATTATGTTTAAATGTATTGTAAGTTCAGTAATACTCCGTAACCCTATTCTGGCATTAAGTATGGGTGAGGAGTGTTACACTGGTCTTGGACATCCTACCAGTGGCTGAGTATACCGGCATATGTTACGAATACTTTACAGCTTGTGTGAGCAGCACTATGTAGCTACGTCTTAACTGACAGCTTGTGTGAGCTAGCCCGTTGATAACTTGAGAGCGAGCAACTATGTGATATGAGACTTAGGTAGCTTTGGCTACATATGTGGCACTTAGTGTGCAAATTTCCCGAGTATCTGACATTTTTATTCCAAATGTTTTAATTTGGACCCAAATTTATGACTTGAATTTGTGTGAATGCTTGGGTTGTAAGTCCGGTAATGCCTCATACACTATTTTAGCATTAAATACGGGTAAGGGGTGTTATATTTAGTGGTATCAGAGCTATGATTTAGTAGATCCTCAGACTACTGTAGTGTGTGTAAGAGTCTAGCAATACATGCCATATATAAATTTTGATAGTGTGACGACTCCTGACTATTTAAATTGTGATTTCGTATAGTAAATGGATCTCGACCGAGAAGTGGTTGATGACGTTGAAAGTAATGTGCCGACTCCCGTTCAAGGGACCTCACCATCTGAAAGTTGACTAGTGACGATTAGTCAAGGAGGAGAGGATAGAGAAACCTTCTTCCAAAGGATGAATGAGTGGTTTGCCAAGTTTGTTCGGACAAATCTAGCTGCCCAACATCCTCCACCCCCACCTAACCCTCAACTGGTTCTCGTAGCTCCCTAAGGTGTGGAATTGGTAATACTAAATAAGCCTCCAGTTGATAAGATTCGAAAGTAAAGGGCTGAAGAATTTAGAGCAAATGTCGATGATGATCCTGAAAGAGCAGAATTTTGGCTTAAGAATTCTATCTAAGTATTTGATGAGCTTCCTTGTACACCAGAGGAGTGCTTGAAATGTGTTATATTACTTCTGAGGGATATGACATATTAGTGGTGGAACACTCTTATATCTGTGGTACCGAGCGAAAGAGTTACTTAGGATTTCTTCCAAGAGGAATTTAGAAAGAAGTACATTAGTTAATGGTTTATTAATCAGAAACATAAAGAGTTCTTGGAGTTGAAACGAGGTCAAATAACTGTGACTGAATACGAGTGAGTGTTTGTTAGACTCAGTAAGTATGCTCGAGAATGTGTTTTAACAGATGCTATTATATGTAAGACATTTGAAGATGGGATGAATGAGGACATTAGGCTGTTGTTGGGATTTTAGAGTTAAAAGAATTTGTTGTGTTGGTCGAACAATCTTGCAAAGTTTAAGAGTTGAGTAAGGAAAAGAGAAAAGTTGAGTTTAGGCTAGAGATTTAAGAAAGAGGTCGATGAATAAGTCGTTTCAACCTTCATCAAAGAAATCAAGATATTTGTATGCTCGATCGAATGATTCAGCTGGGTATCCCAACAAAGATCGTGGGAAGCAATATTCAGGTTCTAAGGACCAAACTACGTCAATAGCGAGAGTTGGTAACGCTAGGTCTAATAAGCCTGAGTGCTACCATTACGGTAGACGACATCCCGGTGAATGTAGGATGAATAACTGGGCTTATTTTAAATGTGGCTCCCAAGATCACGTTATCCGAGACTGCCCTGAAATGGCTGAAAAGGATAATTTTCAAAATGCAAGATCGAGTAATACTACTGTTAGAGGGAGGCCAGTGAGAAATATGAAAAATAGGACCAGTAGTAGAGGTGTGTCCAAAGACTCAGGTGTGAGGTCAAAAGCTGGAGCACCTGCGAGAGCTTATGCCATTCGTGCTAGTGAGAATGTGTCCTCCCCTGATGTGATCACTGGTACATTTTCTCTCTATGATACTAATGTAGTTGCATTAATTGATCCTGGATAGACTCATTCCTATATTTGCGTGAATTTGGTATCTAGTAAGAATTTGCCTATTTAGTCTACTGAGTTTGTGATTAAGGTGTTGAACCCCTTAGGCAAATATGTTTTAGTTGATAAAGTTTGCAAGAGTTATCCTTTAATGATTTGGGGTCACTGTTTTCTAGCTGACTTAATGCTTTTCCCATTTGATGAGTTTGATGTGATACTTGGAATGGATTGGTTAACTCTGCATGATTTATTGAATTGACATGTCAAAATAGTGCAATACTTCGAGTTAAATCGGATGAATGGGGTGAACTGCCTATTGTGATTTCGTCAATGTCGACTTAGAGGTATGTAAAAAGGGGTTGTGAAACATTTCTCGCATATGTACTGAATTGTGACAGCCCAAATTTGACCCTAGTCGGGAAAGTGGTTTCGGGACCACAAAACCGAGTCATAAAAATAATTAACTGTTAAATTCTGTACTTATTGTATGTGTAAATGCATGTGTGAAAGTTTCATGCTTTAATTTTGTCGTTTGTATGTGAAATTTTTTTAAATAGGACTTATGTGAGATAATTGTGAAAGATGATAGGTTAATCTCAAAGTGGTTTAATAATGCATGTTAGAAAAAGGATGGGTTTGCATGTCAAATATCCATTTTTGACATGTAGTGGCCGGCCATGATGAAGTTCTATTTAAAATATGTATTAATTATTAGTTAATGGTTTTATATTTTATAATATAGATGAATAAAATGAAAATAATAATAGAAAGAATGGTGAAGAAAACAAAGTCTCATCTTTGTTCTTCTTAGCCGTACCTAAAGGAAGAAAAAAGAGGAGCAGACATTCGGCCATTTGAAACCTAAGGAAGGTTAGTAAATTATGTTAGGTTTTTGAAATTTTAGTTTGTTTTAGGTTAATTATCATGCTTTTTACTTAGCCCATACTAAAACTTTGAATTTGGATGGTTGAATGGAACTTTCGGTTATGGTAGATAAGGAAGGAATTTGATTTTTACCTTTAAGTTTTGATGAAAAAATTGTTGATGAAAGAAGTTGATCTTGTTAAAAACTTTAAATTTCTAATACTCATATGTGTAATAGCCAAACATAGACTTTGCTTAATGTCTTGAACAAAGGCCGATTAGGTGTTTTGAAATGGATAAGTTAGGTGTTTGATTTTTCTAAGGGTTCGGCATAGTACATGATATTTTGTTAGTATGATTTTGAATAATTTGAGTAATGTTATGTATAAGTAAAATTATTATGTTCGGTTTTAGGGGGTATATGTATATGTACAATTAACCTATTTAGCTAATGATATCTAGGGTGATAAATAATAAAATTCTTGATGACTTGTGTTAAATGATATTCGGCCAAGGACTATATATGCTTTCTAATTCGGTTTGAGTGAAGAAAATATGATCGAGGGATGTGATTAGGTTGTGACTTATTATTGAGCTTGCTTTGTGGTCGTAAGGTTATTTTATAATGTGTCATAACATTTACTTAGTTAGTCGAATTGATGAGAAAAGAATTTGGATTTTTTTTATATGGTATCCTAAGCATATCGTCCATTTGGTAAAGTTGGTTAATGGTTCATGTACGAATGCTTGTTTAGCCATATGTTATGTTTTGTTTGACTTAGTACTAAATATATAAATTTGATAATGCTATAATGGTAGACTTAGTTGGACTTTGGCATTTTAAATGATGCATTTGACTTGTGTGTTGACCCAGGATGATATGTCTTACTATATGAAGTTATTCGAAAATGCAAGGTGATCAACTAGTAATATGTTCGGTTGAATGAGTGGAATAGTAGTGAATAAGGTCATTTGTACTTTAATTGTACGATATACATGTATTAAATTGAATTGCTCAATTGAAAAATAATTAAATAAATTTATTTGTTTAAATTTAAGCTCAAGAGCTAAGAGGGTCAAAATCAGATAAAGGAAAGGAGAAAGCAATCGAGTAGTCTATCCGTAACTGTCCAAATATACTCGAGGTAAGTCTTTGAGTAATGGAACTTAGCTTATGATTTGATAAAGCAATGATATATATATATAAGCATAATAAATAATTTGTGACCTAATGGTTCTACTTGAATTACATATTGAAATAAATAAATAGTGTATTTACTTGTAGCCGAATGGTTATAGAAATCATGTGGGATAGCGAAACGGAATCGTGTTATTTGTATGTGGCTATAGAACCGAAAGTGTAATAATTGATAAGCATGTTGTGCTTGTGTTCGAATAATGTAAATGAAATGTTAATGATTATGATGTATATATATATATATTATGCATGATAATTGAGTAATATATCCGGGTTAAATCCCGAAGGCATTCGTGCTGGTTGTTATAACTGGGTTAAGTCCCGAAGGTATTCGTGCTAGTTGTTATAATCGGGTTAAGTCCCGAAGGCATTCCTGCTGGTTGATATAACCGGGCCAAGTTTCGAAGGCATTTATGTTTGGAAAGGTGCGATCCTGTTGTAATTATTTCGATTAATGTGCTCACAATCCCTAAGATGATCAGGTATGTATCGTATATACATTGGAAAATTTGATCCGGTATAAGTTGTGATTATGTAATCGAATAGTGCTCTCCCGGCCATTTCTTAGGGTTGTATGAAGTCTATAGCTTACTCGAGTTACATGAAATTTGATTCAAGTGAAATTTAGTTATGTTTGACTTTGAGCGTGTAACTATATTGATAGAAGTGTGGAGTAAATTGAATATGTGATTTTGTGTATATGTATTTATTTAGCCTTATGAATGCTATGTTTTAGTTTCAAATGATTTCCTTACTTATAATCTTACTAAGCATCGAAATGCTTACTCTGTTGCTTTAATTCTTTGTTTTATAGATTTTGTTCATTAGCTATCGGGCTCGGGAGTTTCAAAGTTGGAGTCATCCACACTATCTAAGCCCTTTCGGTACTCTTGTAATTGAACTTTGATAATGGCATGTATAGGGTTGACTTTTGATATTAATTAAGTATCTTTTTGGTAATGTATATATGTGCAGCCACGCGAAAATGGCTCGTTAAGTTATTGTATGTATTCCATATAGCTAATGTGTATGTGTGGTTGATATTCGATTAATGCTTTAAATGTTTTGATGTGAATTGAACTTAAGAATTATTGGAATATTGTTAAATGAAATTTCGTTCTTCTTTTGTAATACTCCTCAATCCCTCCGGCGACGGGTACGGGTTAGGGGTGTTACATTTTATTGGCATCAGAGCCAGGTTTAGTCAATTCTAGGACTACCGTAATAAGTATGGGTCTAGCTATACATGCCATTATGTGTTAGTATGATAGTGTGGTGATTTTTGACAGATAAAAATGTGTTTTCGTATAGTAATGGATCCCGATCCCAATCGAGCGGTAGCTGATGATGTTGAGAGTGTAACTCCTGCTCCCGCGCATGGGACAGCGCCGGTGGACTCTCAACCTATTGCTAGTAATCAGAACGATGAGCCTAGATAGGCTTTTTATAGTCTAATGAATGATTGGTTCAATCAATATATTCGAACTAATACGGCTGTTCCACAACCCCCACTCTCGAATAATACACTCCCTGCACCTACGGTACCTCCAGAATCGATCGACGAGGTTAATTAAGGCCCGGTTGATGAATTCAAAGCAGGGCTATCGAATTTAAGGCTACGAGATAGTGATGATCTTTGAGCAAGTTGAATTTTGGTTGGACAACACTATCCGAGTGTTTGATGAACTGTCCTGCACACCCGATGAATGCTTAAAATGTGCTATATCTTTGCTACGTGATTCTACCTATTATTGGTAGAATACGTTGATTTCTGTTGTGCTCAGAGAGCGTGTGACTTGGGAGTTCTTCCAAACCGAGTTTCAAAAAAAGTATATCAGCCAAAGATTCATTGATTAGAAATGGAAAGAATTTCTTGAACTTAAATAAGGTTCCATGTCGGTTACTGATTATGAACGAAAATTTGTGAGGCTTAGCCGGTATGCCCGAGAATGTGTTTCTTCAGAAGCTATAATGTGTAAAGGTTTCAAAGATGGATTGAATGAAGGTATAAAGTTGTATGTTGGCATTCTCGAAATCAGAGAATTTCTAATACTTGTAAAGCGAGCTTCCAAGGCTGAAGAGCTTAGTAGAGAAAAAAGAAAAGCTGAAGTGGGAGCAAGAGAGTTCCATAAGAGATCTTCGGGAAAGCCCTTTCAGCAATCACCGAAGAAATTTAGAGAGGATTCAGGTCGATCTAAAGACACTTCCGGCTTTTCCAAACAAGACCATAATCGACCCCCAGTAAGTACACGAGCCACTTTGTTTGCCAGTGTTGGAAACGATCGTCGGGACAGAACAAAGTGCAAGTATTGTGGTAAATGGCATTCAGGGAGTTGTAGATTTCATGACCGCTCTTGTTATAAATGTGGGTCAGCCGATCATTTTATCAAAGATTGCCCGAGGTTATCCGAACAAAATATAAATCACAGTGGGAAACCGAGTAATACTGCAGCACGAGGTAGACCACCTAGGAATACGGGGAATGCTAGCGGCGGTCATAGAGGGTCTAAAGATGCTACCACTAGATCCGAGGCTCGTGCTCCTGCTAGAGCTTATGCTATATGTGCATGCGAGGATGCTTCTTCGCCTGATGTTATTACCGGTATTTTCACTCTCTTTGATACTGATGTGATTGCTTTGATTGACCCTGGTTCTACTCATTCTTGTGTATGTGAGACTTTAGCATCCAGTAAGACTCTACCTGTTGAGTCTACTGAGTTCATTATTAGAGTGTCGAATCCCTTGGGTCAAAATGTGCTTGTCGATAAGGTATGTAAGAAATGCCCCTTAATAATCCGAGGTTCCTGTTTTCCGGCTAACTTGATGCTTTTACTGTTTGATGAATTTGATGTTATTCTCGGTATGGATTGGTTGACCGTACATGATGTAGTTTTGAATTGCAAAAGTAAGACCATTGATTTGAGATGTGCAAATAATGAGATAATCCGAGTTGAGTCTACTGATTCGAACAGATTGCCAGCAATAATGATATCCTCGATGTTGGCTCAAAAATATGTGAGAAAGGGGCGTGAAGCGTATCTTGCATATGTACTTGATAGTAAAGAATCAGGAAGGAAGCTTGAATCAGTGCCAGTGGTTTGTGAATATCTGGATGTTTTTCCCGAAGAATTACCAGGGTTGCCACCTGTTCGGGAGGTAGAGTTTGGCATTGAACTTGTACCTAGGACTACACCGATTTCGATAGCTCCGTATCGTATGGCACCAACTGAATTAAAGGAATTGAAAGCTTAGTTACAAGAGTTGATGGATAGAGGTTTCGCTCGACCGAGTTTCTCACCTTGGGGTGCACCAGTATTGTTTGTGAAAAAGAAGGACGGAACCATGGGACTGTGCATTGACTATCGTCAGTTGAATAAAGTGACAATAAAAAATAAATATCCATTATCGCGTATTGATGATTTGTTTGATCAATTAAATGGAGCCTCAGTATTTTCAAAGATAGACTTGAGATCTGGTTATTATCAGTTGCGAGTTCGAGACTCAGATATACGTAAAACTACTTTTAGAACGAGATACGGTCACTACGAGTTCTTAGTGATGCCGTTTGGGCTCACTAATGCCCTTGCAGTATTTATGGACTTGATGAATCAGATCTTCAGACTGTATTTGCATTGGTTTGTAGTTGTGTTTATCGATGACATTTTGGTCTATTCGTAAAATGAAACCGAACATGCTGAGCACCTGAGATTAGTGTTGCAGATTTTACGGGATAAGCAGTTATATGCTAAGTTCAGTAAATGTGAGTTCTGGTTGAGAGAAGTTAGCTTTTTGGGTCATGTGGTATCCGCATCGGGTATTCGAGTTGATCCGAGCAAAATTTCGACCGTACTTAACTGGAAGCCTCCAAGAAATGTTACAGAAGTTCAAAGCTTTTTGGGACTTGCCAGTTATTACAGACGATTTGTAAAGGGTTTCTCGATGATAGCCACACCAATGACGAAACTACTTCAGAAGGATGTTAAGTTTGAATGGTCAGAGAAATGTCAGAAAAGTTTCGATCAATTGAAAACTTATTTGATCAAGCTCAAGACTAGTGCAACTCGAATCGGTAAAGAGTTTGTCATTCTGAGTGATGCATCCTTATTTGGAAATTTGGGTTGTGTGTTGATGCAAGAAGGTCGAGTTATAGCTTACGCGTCGAGGCAATTGAAGCCGCATGAGAAAAACTATCCGACCCATGATCTCGAATTAGCTGCCATCGTATTCGCTTTGAAAATATGGTGACAGTACCTATTTGGAGAGAGGTGTCATGTATATTCGGATCACAAAGTCTCAAATATTTGATGACTCAAAGAGATTTGAATCTGCGACAAAGGCGTTGGCTTGAGTTGTTGAAAGATTATGAGCTTGTCATTGACTATCACCCGGGAAAGGCTAATGTGGTTGCAGATGCTTTAAGTTGTAAATCGTTGTTTACTTTGCGAGCGATGAATGTATACCTGTCCGTTTCATCTGATAATGTGTTAGTAGCAGAATTAAAGGCCAAACCATTAATGATTCATCAAATACGTGAGTCCTAGAAAGTCGACGATGAATTGGTTGCTAAACGAGCTGAATGTGTTTCGAATATGGAATCAGATTTTCAAATTGATGACGACGATTGTTTGAGGTTCAGAAGTCGATTGTGTGTTCCAAGAAATTCAAAACTTATTTTGAATATTTTAATAGAGGCTCATAGTAGTCGAATGTCGATCCACCCGGGTAGTACAAAAATGTACAACGACCTGAAACGTCAGCTTTGGTGGCATGGTATGAAACGAGACATTTCTAACTTTGTTTCAAAGTGTTTAATATGTCAACAAGTGAAAGCGGAACATCAAGTGCCTTCAGGGTTACTTCAGCCGATCATGATACCCGAATGGAAGTGGGATCGAGTCACGATGGATTTTGTATCTAGGTTGTCACTATCGTCAAGCAAGAAAGATGCGATCTGGGTTGTTATTGACAGACTGACAAAGTTGGCTCATTTTATTCCTGTACGTACGGATTATTCCCTTGACAAGCTAGCTCAATTGTATGTTTCTCAGATTGTAAGGTTACACGGAGTACCTAATTCTATCGTGTCGGATAGAGATCTGAGGTTCACATCACGATTTTGGAAGAAATTGCAAGAAGCATTGGGTACCAAGTTGCATTTTAGCACCGCTTTTCATCCCCAGACTGATGGTCAATCTGAGCGGATAATTCAGATACTCGAGGATCTGTTGAGATGTTGCATCCTTGAGTTTAATGGTTAATGGGAACGATATTTACCTTTGGTTGAATTCGCTTACAACAATAGTTTTCAATCAAGCATTAAGATGGCTACCTTACGAGGCTTTGTATGGTCGTAAATGCCGTACACCGTTGTTTTGGACCGAGCTTAGAGAAAATAAAATCTACGGGGTTGATTTGATTAAAGATGCAGAACAGAAAGTAAAGGTGATCCGTGAAAGTCTGAAAGTAGATACGGATCGTCAGAAATCGTATGCGGATTTAAAACGAAAAGACAGTGAATATCAAGTTGGAGTGTTTCTTAAAGTTTCACCTTGGAAAAAGGTGCTTATAATTGGCCGTAAGGGCAAATTGAGTCCGAGGTTCATCGGGCCGTATGAAATATCCGAACGAGTCAGGCCGGTCGCTTATAGATTGATTTTACCTCCTGAGCTTGAAAAGATTTACAACGTTTTTCATGTTTAGATGCTTCGACGCTATAGATCCGATCCATCGCATAAAATTAATCCATCTAAAGTTGAAATTCAATCTGATCTGAGCTACGAAGAAGAACCGGTTCGTATTTTGCCTCGTGAAGTAAAAGAGCTACGAAATAAGAAAATCTCATTAATGAAGGTACTGTGGCTTAAGCATGGGGTTGAAGAAGCCACTTGGGAACTTGAAGACTCTATGAAAGATCGATATCCTAACTTATTCACTAGTAAGATTCTCGGGGACGAAAATTTCTTATGAGGGGGAGAGTTGTGACAGTCCAAATTTGACCCTAGTCGGGAAAGTGGTTTCGGGACCACAAAACCGAGTCATAAAAATAATTAATCATAAATTTCAGACTTATTGTATGTGTAAATGCATGTGTGAAAGTTTCATGCTTTAATTTTGTCATTTGTATGTGAAATTTTTTTATATAGGACTTATGTGAGATAATTGTGAAAGATGATAGGTTAATCTCAAAGTGGTTTAATAATGCATGTTAGAAAAAGGATGGGTTTGCATGTCAAATATCCATTTTTGACATGTAGTATTAAACCATGATGAAGTTCTATATAAAATATGTATTAATTATTAGTTAATGGTTTTATATTTTATAATATAGATGAATAAAATGAAAATAATAATAGAAAGAATGGTGAAGAAAACAAAGTCTCATCTTTGTTCTTCTTAGCCGTACCTAAAGGAAGAAAAAAGAGGAGCAAACATTCGGCCATTTGTAGTAAATCATGTTAGATTTTTGAAATTTTAGTTTGTTTTAGGTTAATCATCATGCTTTTTACTTAGCCCATAATAAAACTTTGAATTTGGATGGTTGAATGGAACTTTCGATTATGGTAGATAAGGAAGGAATTTGATTTTTACCTTTAAGTTTTGATGAAGAAATTGTTGATGAAAGAAGTTGATCTTGTTAAAAACTTTAAATTTCTAATACTCATATGTGTAATAGCCAAACATAGACTTTGCTTAATGTCTTGAACAAAGGCCGATTAGGTGTTTTGAAATGGATAAGTTAGGTGTTTGATTTTTCTAAGGGTTCGACATAGTACATGATATTTTGTTAGTATGATTTTGAATAATTTGAGTAATGTTATGTATAAGTAAAATTATTATGTTCGGTTTTGGGCGGTATATATATATGTACAATTAACCTATTTAGCTAATGATATCTAGGTTGATAAATAATAAAATTATTGATGACTTGTGTTAAATGATATTCGGCCAAGGACTATATGTGCTTGCTAATTCGGTTTAAGTGAAGAAAATATGATCGAGGGATGTGATTAGGTTGTGACTTATTATTGAGCTTGCTTTGTGGTCGTAAGGTTATTTTATAATGTGTCATAACATTTACTTAGTTAGTCGAATTGATGAGAAAAGAATTTGGATATTTTTCTTATATGGTATCTTAAGCATATCGTCTATTTGGTAAAGTTGGTTAATGGTTCATGTACGAATGCTTGTTTAGCCATATGTTATGTTTTGTTTGACTTAGTACTAAATATATAAATTTGATAATGCTATAATGGTAGACTTAGTTGGACTTTGGCATTTTAAATGATGCATTTGACTTGTGTGTCGACCTGGGATGATATGTGTTACTATATGAAGTTAGGTAGTGTTTATGAAATTCGAAAATGCAAGGTGATCAACTAGTAACATGTTCGGTTGAATGAGTGGAACAAATGCATGATGTTAAAATAGTAGTGAATAAGGTCATTTGTACTTTAATTGTACAATATACATGTATTAAATTGAATTGCTTAATTGAAAAATAATTAAATAAATTTATTTGTTTAAATTTAAGCTCAAGAGCTAAGAGGATCAAAATCAGATAAAGGAAAAGAGAAAGCAATCGAGTAGTCTATCCGTAACTGTCCAAATATACTCGAGGTAAGTCTTTGAGTAATGGAACTTAGCTTATGATTTGATAAAGCAATGATATAAATATATGAGCATAATATATAATTTGTGACCTAATGGTTCTACTTGAATTACATATTGAAATAAATAAATAGTGTATTTACTTGTAGCCGAATGGTTATAGAAATCATGTAGGATAGCGAAACGGAATCGTGTTATTTGTATGTGGCTATAGAACCGAAAGTGTAATGATTGATAAGCATGTTGTGCTTGTGTTCGAATAATGTAAATGAAATGTTAATGATTATGATGTATATATATATATTATGCATGATAACTGAGGAATATATCCGGGTTAAGTCCCGAAGGCATTCGTGCTGGTTGTTATAACCGGGTTAAGTCCCGAAGGCATTCGTGTTGGTTGATATAACCAGGCCAAGTTCTGAAGGTATTTATGGTTGGAAAGGTGCGATCCTGTTGTAATAATTCCGATTAATGTGCTCACAATCCCTAAGATGATCAGGTATGTATCGTATATACATTGGAAAATTTGATCCGGTATAAGTTGTGATTATGTAATCGAATAGTGCTCTCCCGGCCATTTCTTAGGGTTGTATGAAGTCTATAGCTTACTCGAGTTACATGAAATTTGATTCAAGTGAAATTTAGTTATGTTTGATTTTAAGCGTGTAACTATATTGATAGAAGTGTGGAGTAAATTGAATATGTGATTTTGTGTATATGTATTTATTTAGCCTTATGAATGCTATGTTTTAGTTTCAAATGATTTCCTTACTTATAATCTTACTAAGCATCGAAATGCTTACTCTGTTGCTTTAATTCTTTATTTTATAGATTTTGTTCGTTAGCTATCGGACTCGGGAGTTTCAAAGTCGGAGTCGTCCACACTATCTAAGCCCTTTCGGTACTCTTGTAATTGAACTTTGATAATGGCATGTATAAGTTTGACTTTTGATATTAATTAAGTATCTTTTTGGTAATGTATATATGTATAGCCATGCGAAAATGGCTTGTTAAGTTATTGTATGTATTCCATATAGCTAATGTGTATGTGTGGTTGATATTCGATTAATGCTTTAAATGTTTTGATGTGAATTGAACTTAGGAATTATTGGAATATTGTTAAATGAAATTTCATGCTTGGTTTTTAATACTCCTCAATCCCTCCGGCGACGGGTACTGGTTAGGGGTGTTACATGAATACTAAGGTGTCTAAATTAAAGATCGAATTTGTGCCAGTAGTTTGTGAATATCCAAATGTGTTCCCAAAAGAGTTGCCAGGGTTACCACCGATCAAAGAAGTGGAGTTTGCTATTGACTTAATACCGGGGACTACGCCAATATCGAGCTCCGTATAGAATGGCTCCAACTGAGTTGAAAGAATTGAAGTCTCAGTTGTAAGAGTTGACAAATATGGGTTTTGTGAGACAGAGTTTTTCACCATGTGGTGCATCGGTGTTATTCGTCAGGAAGAAAAATGGATCTATGAGACTTTGTATCAATTATCATCAACTCAACAAGATTACGATAAAGAACAAGTATCCGTTACTGAGGATTGATGATTTGCTTGACCAGTTGAAAGGGACAACAGTGTTTTCGAAGATAGATTTGAGATCCAACTACTATCAGTTGAGAGTTAAAGACTCAGACGTGCCAAAAACCACATTCAATACGAGGTATGGGCATTATGAATTTCTTGTTATGCCTTTTGGATTAACTAATGCTCCTGCTGTTTTTATGGATTTGATTAATCGAATCTTCCGGCCGTATTTAGATAAGTTTGTGGTTGTGTTTATTGATGACATTTTGATTTATTCTCGAGATGAGGCAGAGCATGCTGAACATTTAAGAATTGTGTTGCAGACCTTGAGAGATAAGAAATTGTTTGCTAAGTTCAGCAAAAGTGAGTTTTGGCTCCGAGAAGTTAGATTTTCGGGACATATTGTCTCTACAGAAAATAGAAGGGTTGATCCAAGTAAGATTTCGGCAATTGTTGATTGGAAACCACCGAGGAATGTATCCAAGGTTAGAAGCTTTTTGGGCTTAACTGGGTATTATTGACGTTTTGTTAAGGGATTCTCGATGATTGCTACACCTATGACAAAATTGTTACAGAAAAATGTTAAGTCCAAGTGGTCAGAGAAATGCCAAACGAGTTTTGAATAGTTGAAAGCGTTGTTAACTGAGGCACCAGTATTAGTGCAACCTGAGTCAGGAAAAGAGTTTGTGATTTTTAGCGACGCGTTATTGAATGATCTTGGATGTGTGTTGATGTAAGAGGGCAAAGTGATAACTTATGCCTCGAGACAATTGAAATTGCATGAGAAGAACTATCCAACACACGACTTGGAATTAGCTGCCGTTGTGTTTGCTTTAAAGATTTGGCGACACCATTTATTTGGTGGGAAGTGCCACACCTTTACCAACCACAAGAGTTTGAAGTATTTAATGACTTAGAAGGATTTAAATTTGTGACAACGGAGATGGCTCGAGTTGTTGAAATACTATGAATTGGTAATCGTTTATCATCCATGAAAGGCGAATGCAGTCGCCGATGCTTTGAGTAGGAAGTCTTTGTTTGCTTTGAGAGCAATGAATACACGACTGACATTACCTGATGATAGCTTGATTATAGCTGAGTTGAAAGCTAAAGTGGTATTTCTTCAGCAGATTTGTGAAGCTCAGAAAAGTGACAAAGAACTTCAAGCTAAAAAAGTTCAGTACGAATCGACTAGTGATTTAGATTTTCGAATTGGGGCTGATGATTGTTTTATTTTCTGAGGTAGGATTTGTGTACCGAGAGATATCGAGCTTATTTAGAAAATTCTTCACGAGGCACACAGTGGTTGTCTATCTGTTCATTCGGGAAGTACAAAGATGTACAATGATTTGAAGAAATTGTATTGGTGGTCAGGTATGAAATGAGATATTTCTGAATTTGTAGTGAGATGCTTAATTTGTCAACAAGTAAAGGCTAAACATCAAGTACCTTCGGGTTTACTTCAGCCTGTGATGATTCTCGAGTGAAAATGGGACAGAATTACGATGGATTTTGTAACTGTATTACCTCTGACTCTGAAGAAGAAAGATGTTGTTTGGGTCATTGTTGATAGATTGACGAAATGGGCTCATTTTGTTCTAGTATGTATCGACTTGGGATCTAAGGGGGTTACTGACTTGGGTCACACGGCCGACTACACGCCCATGTGCCAGCCCGTGTGCCACACACAGCTAGTAGACACGCCTGTGTGTCTGGACCGTGTCAAAACTATAGGGTATATTGACTTTAATTCGAAAGGTAACCCAGGGGACACACGGCCGTGTAGGATGACCATGTGTCGCACACGGCTGAGACACAAGCTCGTGTCTCTACCTGTGTGGACAAAAGTAGGCCATTTGTAAAGCCAATTTGCCACCCTTTTTCTCATGTTCACCTAGCCATCAAAATAATATTGATTCATCACATATATGGGCAGCCAAAACATACCAAATCACATATTATTCATGTCATTTCATAATCAACCACTTCACTACTTAAATTCTCAACCACAATCATGCCAAAACAATCAAACTTCCATAACTTCTAATTGCATTCCATCATCATCATCTCATCACCTATTTCAAACCACAAGACTTACCATTTTAACTTCCCTTAATCAAGCCATCACATATGAATTATATACATCATATAACTTACTTATCAAACACATCATTTAGGCCAACTTCAATAAGCAAATACATACCAACAATTACAACCAAATGTAAGCCAAATCTCATGGCTTAAATCATAATTCAAAACATATCATTAACTCAGTAGCTTATACATGTCATATACCATATATAAAAGCATCCAAAAGTACCAACAAGATGATTGATAATGTGATGAAATTTCCTGACGATCCTCGAGTTCGAGCTAACTTCGATACTCTATAAAACAAAGACAGATACACACAGTAAGCTTCATAGCTTAGTAAGTTCACACCAACAATACTAAATAGTTCATAAAATACAAATCATCAATTAATAAACACTTAGTAGTTCTCATATCAACGTTCATTTCTAATTTATGACCATTAATCGTGTATATACAAATTCATCAGCTTCATTCACATGGTATCAACTACCACAGAGGTATAGTACGTACCTATACTTTCCCATATTTATTTATCTCATTCTCACCTCTTTGTTCAATACATTAAATCGTTCAGAAATCCTTCAATGCTTTAAGAACTCACACACTTAGTGCATAAATGTTTAGCCGAAGCTACAACATTATCGTACACTTAGTGCCATCACATTAAACCGAAGCTATCTTGGTATCGCACACTTAATGCCACATAAAGCTGAAACTATTCCAATTCACACATTAAGTGTTGTATATAGCCGAAGCTATCTTGTAACGCACACTAAATCCCAAATATAGTCGATTTGCTATCATTCGCATTCGTAGTTGCATATATAAAATTTTTGCATTATTAAAGCATTAAAAACATAATTATAACAATATTTATTACGTACGAACTTACCTCATAGTCAGAATTGACGATTCAGATCGATTACTCGATAATCTTCGATTTTCCTCGATCTAAATTTGAATTCTTTCTTTCTTGGTCTATATGTATTCAAAATTGACTTATTCAATTACATTTTTATTCAATTTAATCCACAAACACATATTTAGGCATTTTTACACTTTAGCCCCTAAAGTTACGCATTTATTCAGTTTAGTCCTTATTTCATAAATACACAAAATTCAAAAAATTCAATATAACCCGTGCTTAGCTGAATTCTCTATAGGTCCCTAGCAGCCCATATTTTCATTTATTTCACAAATTAACCCCTCAATTTACACCCTTCTCAATTTAATCCTTAATATGCATTTTTACTCAAAATCACTTTACAAAACATGTATATCAAGCACCAAGCTTTCATAATTCATCATCAAATATCACGAAACACATGAGTTAATCAATGGAAACTTTCAAAATCATCAGCACTTTAAACAATTGAGGCATGGGCTAGCTAGTACTCAAAGCAACGATCACAAAAATGTAGAAATCATAAAAAACTGAGCAAAATACATACCTTAATCAAAGAACAAGCTAGCCAAACCCTAAATGGCATTGGAAGCTTTATTTTTCTCTTAATATTCGGCTACAGATAATGATAATGAAGCCACATTTTACTTTTCTTATTTAATTATAACTTATTTACTAAATTACCAAATTAACCTTATATTAAAACATTTAATATCATTCATTTAATGCCCTTTTATGACAATTTCCACTATCAATGGTCTAATATCAACATAAGGATCTCATATTTAATAAGCCATAGCAAATAGACATCTTTAACAAGTGGAATGCAATTTTTGCATTTTACGCAATTTAGTCATTTTTTCTCAAATTGAGCTATTAAACGATAAAATTAGCTCACAAAATTTTCACATATACATATTCACATGCTGTAAACACCAAAAATAATATTAAAATAATTTTATGACCTCAGATTTGTGATTCCAAAACCACTGTTCCGATTTATCTAAAATCGGGCTGTTACAACTCTCCCCTCTTAGGGATTTTCATCCCCGAAAATCTTGCCAATGAATAGGTTTTAATATTGCTTTCTCATAGCATCTTCAGGTTCCCACGTAGCTTCTTCAACCCCGTGTCGATGCCATGATACTTTTACTAATTTAATTTTCTTATTTCTCAACTCTTTGATCTCATGAGTTAGAATTTGGATCGGTTCTTTAGTGTACGATAAGTCTGATTGAATCTCAACTTCGGTTGGGAAATAACATGCGAAGGATTAGATCTGTATCTTCATAACATCGAGACATGGAATACATTATGAATCTTTTCTAACTCAGATGACAATCCTAGCCGGTAAGCCACAGGCCCAATTCATTCGATAATCTTGTACGGTCCGATGAATCTCGAACTCAATTTGCCTTTACGACCAAATAAAAGTATTTTCTTCCATGGAGATACTTTCAAGAGTACTCTATCTCCAATCTGAATCTCAATATCTTTCCATTTCAAGTCTGTGTATGATTTCTAACGATCTGACGCTGCTTTCAAACTATCATGGATCACTTTCACTTTCTCTTTTGTTTCTCTAATTAGATCAACCCCGTGAATCTTATTCTCACTAAGCTTAGTCCAATACAACGGTGTTCGACACTTACGACCGTGTAGAGCTTCGTATGGCGTCATTTTAATGCTCGATTGAAAACAATTATTATACGCAAATTCAATCAACGATAAATATTTTTCCCACGTACCTTCGAACTCAAGAATGCAACATCTCAACATATCCTCAAGTATCTGTATAACTCGCTCAGATTGACCATCTATCTGCGGGTGAAACGTGGTACTAAAATGTAACTTTGTACCCAGTGCATCTTGTAATTTCTTCCAAAACCTCGATGTAAACCTCGGATCTTTATCTGAAACAATAAAAATAGGGAATCCGTGTAATCTCACAATCTCAGAGATATACAACTCAGCTAACTTTTCAAGCGAATAATCTGTTCATACCAGAATGAAATGAGTCGATTTTGTCAACCTATCAACAACAACCCAGATTGTATCTTTCTTACTCGGAGATAGGGGTAAACCTGAAACAAAATCCATAGTCACTCTATCCCATTTCCACTCGGGAATCATGATAGGCTGTAATAAACTTGATGGCACTTGATGTTCAGCTTTTACTTGCTGACAAATCAAACATTTCGAAACAAATTTTGAAATATCACATTTCATACCATGCCACCAATAGAACTGTTTCAAATCGTTATACATTTTTGTGCTTCCTGGATGAACATATAAACGACAACTATGTGCTTCGTTCAAAATCATCTGAATCAACTCTGGATTTCTCAGAATACATATTCGGCCTCCGAATCTTAAACAATCATCTGAATCAACTTGAAACACTGAATCAGGGTTCGAATCACACTAAGCTCATTTCGCTAATATTTCATTATCAACTTTCTGAGCTTTGCAAATCTACTGTAAAAATAATTGTTTAGCTTTCAACTCAGCTACAATCGAGCCGTCGTCCGATAGAGCCAACTGAGTATTCATTGCACATAGAGCAAACAAATATTTTTGGCTTAACGCATCAGCAACAACATTTGCTTTTCTCGGATGGTAGTCAATCACTAACACGTAATCTTTTAATAATTCTAGCCATCTCCGTTGTCATAAATTTAGATCTTTCTGAGTCATCAAATATTTCAAACTCTTATGATCTGAATAAACATGGCATTTCTCACCGAACAAATAATGGCGCCAAATCTTCAACACAAACACAATGGCTACTAATTCTAAATCATGAGTCGAGTAATTCTTCTCATGCGGCTTTAATTGTCTTGAGGCATATGCTATGACTTTGCCTTCCTGCATCAAAAAGTAGCCCAAACCATTCAACGATGCATCATTAAAGATCATAAACTCTTTACTCGATTCTGGCTGTACTAACATTAGAGATTTAGTCAAAAGAGTTTTCAACTGATCAAAACTTTTCTGACATTTCTCAGACCATTCAAACTTTACATATTTCTGAATCAATCTCGTCAACGGAGTCGCAATCATCGAAAAGCCTTTTACGAACCGTCTATAATAGCCAGCTAGTCCCAAAAAACTGTGGACTTCAGATACGTTTCTCAGAGGCTTCCAGTTTATTATTGCAAAAATCTTGTTTGAATCAACTCAAATACCCGATGCTGACACAATATGCCCCAAAAAACCAACTTCACACAACCAGAATTCACATTTACTGAACTTTGTATATAACTGTTTATCTTGCAGAGTCTGCAATATGATTCTCAAATGCTCGACATGCTCAGTTTCATTTCTCAAATAAATCAAAATATCATCTATGAACACAACAACAAATTGATCTAGATACGGTCTGAAAATCCGGTTCATTAAGTCTATAAAGATAGTAGGCGCATTTGTTAGTCTAAAAGGCATAACTAGAAATTCATAATGTCCGTACCTCATTCTAAAAGTAGTCTTTGGCACATCAGAGTCTCTAAGCCGCAATTGATAATAGCCTCAAACCTATTTTTGAAAACACTGTAGCCCCTTTTAATTCATCAAACAAATCGTCAATTCACGGTAGAGGGTATTTGTTCTTGATCATCACTTTGTTAAGCTATCTGTAGTCTATAGACATTCTTATCGTGCCATCTTTCTTTTTCACAAACAATACAGGAGCACCCCAGGGCGAGAAACTCGGTCTTGCAAACCCTATGTCAATTAACTCTTGCAACTGAGCTTTCAATTCTTTTAACACTGTCGGAGCCATTCTGTACGGAGCTATTGATATTGGCATTGTACTCGGCATTAACTCAATACAAACTCAACTTCTAGAATAGGTGGCAATCCCGATAACTCATTTGGAAACACATTTGGATACTCATGCACAACTGGCACTAATTCAATCTTCTTTTCAGTCACTTTCGTATCTAGCACATAACCAAAGCTTCGCAACCCTTTCTCACATATTTCTGAGCTAACATCGATGAAATCACCACTGGCAAGCCATTCAAATCATCTGACTCAATTCCAATAATCTCATTATCCTGACATCTCAGATCAATCATCTTTCATTTGCAATTCACAACAGCATCATGTAGTGTTAACCAATCCATACCCAGAATTATATCAAATTCGCCAAATGGTAACAACATCAGATCAGTCGAAAAACAGATATCCTGAATCATCAATCGATAGTTCTTGCACACTTTATCAACCAACACGCACTTGCCTAAGGGGTTTGATACTCTAATTACAATTTCAGTAGACTCTACAGGCAAAGTCTTACCAGATACTAAATTCACACATACATATGAATGGGTTGATCCTGGATCTATCAATGCAATAACTTTAGCATCATAGAGAGTAAAAGTACCGATAATAACATCTGGAGATGATGCTTCTTCGCGAGCGCGAATAGTGTAGGCTTATGCAGGTGCTTTAGCATCAGATCTCGCAGCAGTGTCTCATGTCATACCTCTACCACCACTCACATTTCCCATGTTTCTAGGTGGTCTACCTCTGACTATAGTGTTACTTAGTCTCGTACTCTGAGCATTATCTTTTTCAGCTAACTCTGGGCAATCTCTGATATCCCATTGATCTCGTGAACCACAACTGTAACAAGTTCTATTATTATTTTTCACCCAGCAATCTTCAAAATGCCGTCTTCCACACGGTTGACACTCTGGTTTAACATCTTTTACATTGCCAACACTCGATACTGATGTGGCTTGAGTTTTAGGGTTGGTGTATTGCTTTCCACGATCTCTATTCTGATATCCCATTGAAGTTGTCGATTGGTTAAAATAGTCTCTAGATTTCTTCGACGAAGAATGATAAGATTTACTCATCAATCTCTTCCTCAAATCTCTTGCCTCTAAATCCGCCTTTCTCTTTTCTTTGCTGAAATCCTCGGCTTTACAAGCCCTTTCAACTAGTAAAATAAATTCTTTGATTTCCAAAATCCCAACCAGAAGTTTTATATCTTCATTCAGTCTGTCAACGAATCTTCTACACATGATCTCTTCAGTAGATACATACTCTCAAGCATATTTGCTTAAACGTACGAATTCTCTTTCATATTTTGTCACAGTCATTCGACCCTGTTTCAACTCCAGAAACTCTTTATGTTTCTGATCAAGAAATCGTAGGCTTATGTACTTCTTTTAGAACTTGGTCTGAAAGAATTCCTAGGTAACCCGTTCTCTAGGAACTACCGATGTCAACGTTTTCTACCAATAATATACATTGTCTCTAAGCAAAGATACCACACATTTGACACATTCCTCAGGAGTACAGGATAATTCATCAAATACTCTGATCGTATTCTCGAGCTAGAACTCAGCTCTCTTAGCATCATCATCAACTGTAGCCCAAAACTCTTCAGCCTCATGTTTGCAAATCTTAAAAATAGGTGGCTTACCCAATCAAATCGGATCTAACACTTGTGGTATAATTGGGACTTGTTGAGGAGCAGGTGGGGATGGAGGTTGCTGAGCAGCCAGATTCGTTCGCACGAATTCCATGAACCACTCATTCATCATTTGGAAGAAGGCTTGCTTATCCTCTCCCCCTTGGCTACTTGACATAGGCCTAGAATCGGCTGGCGCTGCCTCTTGAATGAGAGCAGGCGTAATACTTTCCACATCCTCAGCTACAACTCGATCGGGATCCATTAGCTATACGAACAACACATTTTTAACTGTCAGGAATCATCATACTATCACATTTTTTATATATATGGCATGTATAGCTAGACTCTTACTAGCTACGTTAGTCCTAGAATCGACTAAACTGTAGCTCTGATACCAATTAAATGTAGCACCCCTAACCTATATCCGTCGCCGGAATAGGGCTACAAGGTATTATCGATCAAACACAACACAAAAGCATACATTCATCATATAATACATATTTCTATATAAACATCAATCATACGTAACCACATCATCTCTTAAGAGGGCCTACGGGGCCTTAAAATATGCTTAAAAGAGGTTCGGGTCTAAATTGATAACATTTGCAAACTTCAGGAAACTTAAAATTTTTTTTTCTTGCTTTCAAGGTCACATGCCCGTGTGCAAAGGCTGTGTGCCTCACACAGCCACCAGACACGCCCGTGTCACAAGCCGTGTGAAAATAGGGCATACATACTGGCTTGTACCATACAGCCGAGGACACGCCCCTGTGTCAGGCCATGTGAAATCTAAAAGGGTTACTGACTTGGGTCACACTGCCGACTACACACCCATGTGCCAGCCCGTGTGCCACACATGGCTAATAGACACGCCTGTGTGTCAGGCCGTGTGAAATCTAAGGAGGTTACTGACTTGGGTCATAAAGCCGACTACACACCCATGTGCCAGCCCGTGTGCCACACACGGCTAGTAGACACGCCCGTGTGTCTAGGCCATGTCAAAACTGTAAGGTATACTAACTTGAATTCGAAGGGTACCCTAGGGGAAACACGGTCGTGTAGCATGGCCTGTGTTGCACACGACTAGACACATTCCCGTGTGGACAAAAAAAGGCCATTTGCCAAGCCAATTTGCCACCCTTTTTCTCATGTTCACCTAGCCATCAAAATAATATCAATTCATCATATATATGCGATGCCAAAACATACCAAATCACATATAATTCATGTTATTTCATAATCAACCATTTAACTACTTAAATTCTCAACCACAATCATGCCAAAACAATCAAACTTGCATATCTTCTAAATGCATTTCATCATCATCATCTTATCACCTATTTCAAACCACAAGACTTACCATTTTAACATCCTTTAATTAAGCCATCACATAAGCATTATATACATCATACAACTTACTTATCAAACACGTCATTTAGGCCAACTTAAATGATCAAATACATACCAATAATTACAACCAAAAGTAAGCCAAATCTCATGGCTTAAATCATAATTCAAAACATATCATTAACTCACTAGCCTATACATGCCATATACCATATATACAATCATCCAAAAGTACCAACAAGATGATCAATAGTGTGATGACGTTTCCCCGATGATCCCCGAGTCCGAGCTAACTTTGATACTGTATTAAAAAAAGACAAATACACATAGTAACCTTCATAGCTTAGTAAGTTCGCACTAACAATACTCAACAGTTCATAAAATACAAATCATCAATTAATAAACACTTAGTAGTTCTTGTATCATCATTCAATTCTAGTTCATGACCACTTATCGTGTATATACAAATTCATCAGCTTCATACACATGGTATCAACTACCACATAGGTATACTATGTACCTGTACTTTCCCGTATTTATTTACCTCATTGTCACCTCTTTGTTCAATACATTAAATCGTTCAGAAATTTTTCAATGCTTTAGGAACTCACACACTTAATGCATAAATGTTTAGCCGAAGCTACAACGTTATCGCACATTTAATGCCATCACATTAAACTGAAGCTATCTAGGTATTGCACACTTAGTGCCACATAAAGTCGAAACTATTCCATTTCGCACACTAAGTGTTGTATATAGCCGAAGCTATCTCGTAATGCACACTAAGTGCCAAATATAGTTGATTTGTCGTTGTACGCATCCGTAGTCGCATATATACAATTTATGCATTATTAAAGCTTTAAAAACATAATTATAACAATGTTTATTACGGATGAACTTACCTCATACTCGGAATTGACGATTCAGATCTATTAATCGATAATATTTGATTTTTCTCGATCTAAATCTGAATTCTTTCTTTCCTGATCTATATGTATTCACAATTAACTTATTCAATCACATTTTTATTCAATTTAATCCACAAACACATATTTAGGCATTTTTGCACTTTAGCCCCTAAAGTTACGCATTTATTCAATTTAGTCCTTATTTCATAAATACACAAAATTAACAAAATTCAATAAAACCCGTGCTTAGCCGAATTCTCTATAGGTCCCTAGCAACCCATGTTTTTCATTTATTTCACAAATTAACCCCTCAATTTACACCTTTCTCAATTTAATCCTTAATATGCATTTTTACTCAAAATCACTTTACAAAACATGTATATCAAGCACCAAGCTTTCATAATTCATCATCAAACATCATAAAACACATGATTTCATCAATGGAAACTTCCAAAATCATCAACACTTTTAGAAATTGAGGCATGGGCTAGCTCGTACTCAAAGCAGCGGTCACAAAAACGTAGAAATCATCATAAATCAAGCAAAATACATACCTTAATCAAAGAACAAGCTAGCCGAACCCTAAATGGACATGGAAGCTTTCTTTTTCTCTTAATATTCAGCTATAGATGATGATAATGAAGCCACATTTTACTTTTTTTTATTTAATTATAACTTATTTACTAAATTACCAACTTAACCTTATACTAAAACATTTAATATCATCCATTTAATACCCTTTTGTGACAATTTTCACTATCAATGGTCTAATATCAACATAAGGACCTATCATTTAATAAGCAATAGCAAATAGACACCTTTAACAAGTGGAATGCAACTTTTGCATTTTACAAGATTTAGGCCTTTTTTCTCAAATTGAGCTATTAAATGGTAAAATTAGCTCAGGAAATTTTCACACATATATATTCACATACTGCAAATACCAAAAATAATACTAAAATAATTTTACGACATCGAATTTGTGGTTCTAAAACCACTGTTCCAATTTAGCTAAAATTGAGTTGTTACAGCAGGGGACACACGGCCTGACCACATGCCAATGAGACAAGCCGTATGTCACACACGGCCAATACACACCCCCACGTGGACAAAATATGTCATTTCCTAGCCTCATTTGTCACCCAAAACTCACCATTTTCCTGCATCAAAACATACAAACACATTCCAGCCATTTCAAGAATTCAAATTAAGAGATTTCCATCATTCAACATGACATATCATCACATGCATACATGTTTACAATCTTACCTTGGGTTTACTAGGCATAAACATCATTTGATCACATGTACCTAACATAACACATATGAATAAATATATCATAATAATCTACTTAATCATACCCATTACTAGCCATTCCAATGGCTAGGTTACAAAACATCATTATCAAGCTACTAATGGTCAAGTTGTCCTATACATGCCATTATACAAAAATGATTTTACTAAGTATACCCAAAATGACTAGTTGATAGTGTGACGATGCTCTAGTGATATCCAACCTGCACAAGCTTCCAAGAACTATAAAATAGGGGGAAAATAAAATGGAGTAAGCATTACATGCTTAGTAAGTTCGTATAACAGAAATTAGATTTACCAATCCCGTTTATTAAATCTAAGCATACAATTACAAGTTTTCCATCCATTTGGCTAAATTGCCTAAACACATGCATCTAATCTACTATGTTAGTCACAAAGTTTACATATACATCAAGAAGAATAGATGAGCTCATCATGCAATACACTTTCAAGACATTATCATTTCATCTCATAATTCTCATGCTATGTTTAGAGTTATATGTCTGTTGAATCATTAAAATTTTTATGGATGCTCAAGTAGTACACTCGAGGTATACGATTCCATAATCCATCAATTCTTATTCGAGGGTACCCATTGGGGTATTTAAGCAAGGAACACATTCTTGAGCCACCTATCGTATAACAGGGTTAC
Organism: Gossypium anomalum; assembly: GCA_025698475.1. Taxonomy (NCBI): domain Eukaryota; kingdom Viridiplantae; phylum Streptophyta; class Magnoliopsida; order Malvales; family Malvaceae; genus Gossypium; species Gossypium anomalum. The sequence goes on from CM046963.1 coordinate 53,709,820, forward strand.
CAGTCTAGACTAAACCCTAATCATAACATATACTCAAGAGGTATTATATTAGGATTACCAGTCCGGGCTAAACCCTTTCTATAAAAAGATCGATAGGATCACTCTTCCGAGCTAAATCCCGTCTGTAACAAATGTAAGACCTGATTCGTTTTGAGAAAGTGCATATATTCATCGAAATTCAATATTCAATCGAGACTGAACCCCTTTTTCACCATATCAAGCATGTATTAATTCTCTCATTATAGCATTCAAGTAACGTATATCAATATAAGTCACATTTCATACAATTCAACATTCAGTTAAACATATTTCATGCTCGATTAAGTTATACGAACTTACCTCAACACTTGTTCGCGTTAGAAATCTACTAATCCAAAACCTTTTCTTTTCCCATATCTAACCTCAAATTAGCGTTGTCCGAAACTAAATAAATGAATTTAATCATCAATTTCACACATTTCATATTTAAACGGACTCGATTTACGTCCTAGGAAAAATTACCGTTTTGCCCCTAACTTTTCCATAAATTTTGATTTCGTCCCTACGCTCGGAAAATGAAACTTGTGCAATTTACTCCCTATTCCAAGCCTAACCAAAATCTAATTACAAATTTTATAGCACATATATTCATAAAAATTTAGAATTTTTCTTCAATTTCACAAGTTTACATTTTAGTCCCTAAATCATGTTTCCATCAAAAATCACTTTGTAAAAGTTGTTTATCTATCAACAACCTTTCATTTTCTATCATAAATTTCTAATTTTCAGCATATACATCCTCGACCCATTTTCCATATTTTGATAACTTTTCAAATTAATCCCCCAAATCGAGAGATTAAGTTGTTCCGATTTCACTGAAAAATGGGCTGTTACAACTCTCCCCCTTAAGGATTTTCGTCCTCGAAAATCTTACCAATAAAAAGATTCGGGTATTACTTCCTCATAGTATCCTTCGGTTCCCAACTGGCTTCTTCAATACCATGTCGTTGTCAAAGAACTTTTACTAAAGCTGCCTTTTTATTTCTTAACTCTTTCGTTTCCTGAGCGAAGATTTTTATTGGTTCTTCACCATATGTCATATCAAGCTGAATCTCCACCTTTGTCAGAGAAATAACATGTGCAGGATTGGATCGGTACCTTCATAACATAGACACATGAAAAATATTATGAATCCGATCAAGTTCTAGTGGTAAAGCTAACTGATAAGCAACCGGTCCAATTCTTTCTTTAATCTCATATAGTCCAATGAACCGTGGACTCAGTTTTCCTTTACGACCAAAGCAGAGAACTTTCTTCCAAGGTGACACTTTCAAGAATACTTTGTCACTGACTTGAAATTCTATCTCCTTTCACTTCAAATCAGCATAAGACTTTTGACGATCAGAGGCTGCTTTCAAACTATCTCGGATTACTTTCACTTTTTCCTTGGTCTCTCAGACTAAGTCAACTCCGTGTAACTTTTTCTCACTGAGTTCTATTTAGTACAATGGAGTTCTACATTTGCAACCATACAAGGCTTCATATGGTGCCATTTTAATATTAGACTGATAACTGTTATTCTAAGCAAATTCAACCAGAGGCAAATACTTTCCCCAGTTACATTCAAACTCGAGTATATAACACCGAAGCATATCTTCTAAGATCTGTATTACCCGTTCAGATTGACCATCTCTCTAGGGATGAAATGCAGTGCTAAAGTGCAACTGAATACCTAGAGCTTCTTGCAATTTGTTCCAGAATCGAGATGTAAACCGGGGGTCTCTATTTGAAATAATGGAGACAGGCACTCCATGCAATTTGACAATCTCAGAAACATATAATTCAGCCAATCTATCCAAGGAGTAATCCATACGTATTGGAATAAAGTGTGCAGACTTTGTCAACCGATCAATAATTACCCAAATGACATCTTTCTTCTTTGGAGACAGGGGTAACCCCAATACAAAGTCCATAGTAATTCTTTCCCATTTCCATTCCTTTATCGTAACTAGCTATAATAATCTAGAAGGCAATTGATGCTCAGCTTTTACTTGCTGACATATCAAACACTTAGATACGAACTCAGAAATATCTCGTTTTCTTTCCGGCCACTAGTACATCTTTTTCAGATCATTATACATTTTATTACTACCAGGATGCATAGACATTTAACCATTATGAGCTTTATTCAAAATCTTCTGTACTAGTAAACTTTTTGGTACACATACTCTGCCTCTGAATAACAAAAAACCATCTGTCCTGATCTGGAATTCTGAGTCAGGAGTTAATTCACTTTGTACTCGTTTTGCTTACAACTTACTATCATTTTTTTTAGCTTCAAAAATCTGTTGCAAAAATATTGGTCTAGCTTTTAATTCAGCTATGATTGAACCATTATCAGATAGCGATAATCGGGTATTCATTGCTCACAAAGTATACAGGGATTTTCTGCTCAAAGCATCTGCCACTACGTTGGCTTTTCCCGGATGGTAGTTAATAACAAGATCATAATCTTTCAATAACTCAAGCCATCTGCGCTGTCTCAAATTCAAATCTTTCTATGACATCAAATATTTCAGACTTTTATAATAGGTGAATATGTGACATTTTCCACCAAATAAGTAATGCCGCTATATTTTCAATGTAAACACTATGGCTACCAATTCAAGATTGTGTGTCAGGTGGTTCTTTTCATGTGGATTTAGCTATCATGAAGCATAGGCTACTAGTTTACCATCATGCATCAAAACACATCCTAAACCATTCAATGATGCATCACTGTAAACTATAAATTCCTTACACGATTTTGGTTGAACTAACACTAGTGCTTCTATCAATAAAGCTTTTAATCTGTCAAAACTCTGCTGACATTTATCAGTCTACTAGAAATTTACATCTTTCTATAGTAAACGAGTCATTGGAGAAGCTATCATTGAAATACCTTTTACAAATCTTCAGTAATAACCAGCTAGTCCTAGAAAACTTTGGACTTCAGACACATTCTTCAGTGGCTTCCAGTTAACAGTGGCTGAAATTTTATTTGGGTCTACCCTGACACCTTCAGCAGATACTATATGCCCAAGAAAACTAACTTCTCGTAGCCAAAATTCACATTTACTGAAATTGGCATAAAATTGTTTCTCTCACAAAGTTTGCAACACTATTCTCAAATGCTCAGCATGTTCATTTTCATCTCAGGAATAAACCAAAATATCATCTATAAATACCACCAAAATATCAAATCCATAAACACTAGAGGTGCATTTGTCAAGCTGAATGGCATCACAAGAAACTTATAGTGTCCATACCTGGTTCTAAAAGCTACCTTTGGCACATCCAGTTCTTTTACCCGTAGTTGATAGTAACCAGAACGGAGATCAATCTTTGAAAATACAAGTGGCACATTTTTGACCAGTCAAACAAGTCATCAATTCTAGGCAGTGGATACTTGTTTTTTATTGTAACTTCGTTGAGTTGTCTATAATCAATACACAGCCTCAATGATCCATCCTTCTTCTTTACAAATAGAACCAGCGCACCCCAAGGGGAGAAACTAGGTCGAGCAAAACCTCTATCAATCAATTCTGCATTTCTACTTTCAGCTCTTTCAATTCAGTAGGAGCCATTCTGTAAGGTGCTATAGATATAGGTGTTGTACCTGGAACAAGATCTATAGAGAATTCCACTTCTCTATCCGGTGGTAAACCAGGTAATTCTTCTTAGAATACATCAGGAAATTCACATACAACCGGCACCACTGAATCTTTGACTCAGACATATAGTATCCAACACATATGCAAGATAAGCGTCCTAACCTATTCTGACATATTTTTATGCTGATACTGCTAAAATCACATTAGGTAATCCATCCAGTTTATCAGATTCAACATGAAGTAATTCACCATTTTCACATTTCAATACAATATGTTTCTATTTACAATTTACCACTGCATCATATTGGGTTAACTAATCCATTCCCAATATCACATCAAATTCATCAAATGGCAATAACATCAAGTTAGCTGGAAAGCAATAACCTTTTACCATCAATGATTTTTTACAAACTTTTTCCACCATAACACACTGGCCCCGGGGGTTTGAAACTTTAACCATAAATTTAGTGAATTCAACCGGTAAATATTTAACAAATACTAGGTTCATGCATATGTATGAATGTGTGGAACCAGGATCTATTAATGCAGTAATACCAGTATCAAGTAGAGAAAATGTACCAGTAATGACATCTGGCGCAGAGGCATTTTTTCTAGCACGAATATCATATGTCCTTGCAGGTGCTCGTGCCTCAGATCTAACTATTGTATCCTTGGTAGTACCTCAACTACCACTAACATTACTGGGGTGACGGGGTGGTCTACCTCTCGCAACAGGATTACTAGGCTTTGGAGCTAGTTCTATTTCTTTTTTCAACTCTTTTGGGACAATCTCTAAGAAAATGGTCAAGTGAACCACATCCGAAACAAGCTCCACTTCTAGACCGACATTCCCTATGATGAAACTTATTAAAATGTTTACATTTCAATTTGGTATTACCAACACTACGCACATTGGTCACAGACGGAGATGAAGACCTCGGGTTAGAATACTGAGAGCCCCGCTGTAACAGCTCATTTTTGTTCAAATTAGAATAGTAGTTTTAGAACCACAAATCCAAGATCAAAAAATTATTTGAATATTATTTTAAGTATTTACAGCATGTTATCATGTATGTGTGAAAGTTTCGTGAAGTAATTTTATCGTTTGAATGCTTAATTCGATAAAAAAGACTAAATCGCGTAAAGTGCAAAAGTGATGTTCTATTAGCTAAAGGTGTTTAATAGCTATATAACCTTAAAGTAAAGGTCCTTAAGTGTTAATTAACCCATTTGAGAGTTATTGGATGATAGTGGCATGGCAATTGCTATAATTATTAAATGTTTTAAAGGTTAAATAAGTAATTTAGTTAATAAAGGTTAATTAAAACAAAACAAAATTCATAATTGTTGTCCATATTCATGCTAATAGCCAAATTTAACAAAGGAGAAAGCCATTCTTAGGGCTTGAAGCATTCGGCCAACTTCTAGCTTAATTGTAAGTCCGTTTTTGCTCGATTTTTAATGATTTTTATGTTTTTGAGATTATTGCTTCGTATTCTAGCTAGCCATTTATCATGTTGCCATTATTGAATGCTTGAGTAATTTGATGGTTTATGATAGATTTGGAAGATTTAATTTTAGATTAATAGCTTTTGTAAAGTGATTTGTGACAAAAATGTCAAAAAGCGATTAAATTGAAAAAAATGTGAAATATGGTGGTTAAAAGTGTCAATAAATTAAAAATATGCGCTTCTAGTAACATGTACTAAATTTGGCTAAGCATGGGTTTGTATAAATTGCATGAATTGGCAATTTTATGTGATAAGGACTAAATTGTGAAAATGTGAAACATTAGGGGCAAATGTGTAAAATTTCCAAATTGTAAATTATAGGCTAAATTGAATAGACCGAATGCTGAATGTGCTAAATTTGATAATATATAGATAATGATAAGTTGAGGTCGGGATTAGATCGGGGAAAAGGAAATGTGGACGAATAGTCGATAATTTCCATCCGAGCAACTCGAGGTAAGTTCCTATAATTAGAATCAATTTTTTAAATACTTGTAAATTATTTGAAATGAAAGTATAATTGAGTAAATAGTATTATTGAGTTCAAATGCCTAATTTATAAGAATTATTGAATACTGAGTCTCGTTTGAATCGTAGAAAGTCATAGGATACGAGTGACATGTCAATAGTGTTACTGTTTTGGTCAAGATCCTGCATGTGTTGCGGACTCACCACAGCTCGTATGAGCTTACTGATATATCAACTCGTAAGAGATTCGTAACACCCCAAACTCGGCCTGGACATTATGGCCAAATCTGGCAATGTCACATTGAAGTGTTTTTTTTGTAAAGCACGGTATTATTTGAAAAGACCATTCTTTAATTAGCCTCTTTGTGTGATCTAAATGATGGTGTTAAAACTTGCGTCATCATCATAAAGTATTTACTTTAAAACATTATTAATTTCAAAATCTCGTTTATGGCGAAAGCTTTTTTAAAAATATGTTACGTAAACGTGGTGTTTTGGAAAATCATAAATCTTTTGAAAACCCGCATCCTACTATTAGCAGTTCTAATTCAAAACAATAAAACCCCAAACTGAAGATAAAAATTTAAAGAGGCCTTATTACATCAAAAATACCCGTAATCAAACTACTCATAATTTAAAATCAAATAAGAAAGCATGTGCGGTTGTGTGGCCACCTCTAAGTCCCTCGCAGCACCGACCCGCCTAAGTCTGGGGATTACTTGTACAGATAAACAGATGGGTGAGTTTACAAAAACTCAGTGTGTAATCCCATATAAGTAAGCAGTCAATCAAACAGTGCAAATATAGCCTGGGCCTAAGCCCTTCTTAAAAACAGTGACAATATCAGTTTGGGCTTTAGCCCATCTCAATAAAGAAACAGTAGTGTGTTCGGGACTTGGCCCATTGCAGTAACAGTAGTAACAGTTTAAAAGTATGAAAGTCCTACCCATCCAGCCTCTACACTCAATCTCCGTCCAGCCCTACACTCCAAGTAGTACCGGTTGCGGCACTAAATAGTATTTGCAGCAGAGTTGCCAGTATAATAGGCTTAGAGCCATCAGTGATTTGCAGCAGAGCTGCCAGTATAGTACACTTCCTCTAATCATATATAAACCCATCCCCATGCAATGTATCATGCGACATGTCATGTCATATCATAATACTGTACATGTACTCAATATAGTTACAAATAGCATGCTAAAATATAAGCATACATCACATAGGGGCAAAACAGTCATCTTACCATATAAGGGCAAAATAGTCCTTTTACCATATAAGGGCAAAACAGTCATTTTACCACATAAGGGAAAAACAGTCATTTTAATACATAAGGGAAAAATAGTCACTTTACCACATAAGGGCAAAATAGTCATTTAATCACATAGGGGCAATACAGTTATTTTACCACAAAGGGGGTTTAGGTACATTTACCGACCCAACAGTAGGTTCACAGTCGTCTCGAGTGACCCGTACAACCTTAACAGTCATATAGTGAAACTGGGCCCAAGGCCCATTATGCGGGCCCATGTAGACCCATATGTTCAGGTGGCCCACTAAGCCTAAAAATGGGCTTGGCCGTGTGAACTACACAACCTGGCCCAATAATCTCCACATGTCGGTGTGGTTAACCCGTGTGGGGCCCATAGACTTATAGGGCCCACACGGCCCAACGTGGCCAAAAACGGCTTAAGCCCATGAAATCGCTCATGGTGTCCTCTACAATCAAACGCTCACGTCTATTCGTTTGGATTACCACATAAGTGAGTGCATACCCATGTGGCATCAAAGACTACATTTTTCGGCTTTTTATCGATCTATAGTTTGAGTAGTGTTACACACCTATTAGGATTCTAGGTATGCAACCCCTCTTGAGATGAACTGCACCTAAAATAATTGACAAATTCATGACCAGTGTTAGTCATGCTTAATACTAAAACAGTCACCAAACGAACTTGTTACTGACACTTACTTCCACTGCCTCAACCAATGAAGTCTTCAAATATGCAGGTAAACCAAGTCCGATGCGATTCGATGCACAACCACGAGAAATAGAAGTTAAGCACAAGGGAAGAACAACCTCAGCAAGGTACTGAAAAGGAGAATTGAACTATCAGTAAATAGAGGGGAGTGTAACGACCAATATAGGAAATGAAGAGAAAAGCCAAAAGGAGTAGAAGCAAAGTAGGGACTTACCTATCAGTATTCGGCCAACACACGCTTGTTGGAGGGAAAGAGGAAGATAAGAGGAGGAAAAATGGCAGAGAACAAGCAAAGAGAGACAAGAGGAATTACCCAAAACTAAAAGACAGAGAGGGAGAGAAAACCAATATTCGACCAAGGTACTAGGATACAAAAGAAAGGAAGTTGTTTAGTCCCAAAAGAAAAGAGAGAGGAGCAGAGAGCATTCAGGTAAAGAGAGAAGTAAGAACCGGAAAGAATTAGCAAGAAAGAAAGCTACTACCAAACTTCCTAGCACTATCGGCCTCCAAAGAAAAAGATAAGAACCAAGACAGGCCAACACGAAAAGATCCTGAATTGCCAATAACAATATTCGGCCACCCAAAATCCAGAGTGAGAGGAACCCCATAGCAATTGATAGAAACTGAAAATAAGGAGAAGGAACAACCAAAGCTGAATTCTTGTGCCCACAGTTCAATTTCGACGCTACTCTACCTCTCCCCTCAACTCCCCACGATTTCCTCCCCAAATCCCTCCTAAAATCCCTCCATGACCAATTCAAACTCCACTCCACTCAATAGTGTTTCAGTCAACCTCTACTACCCACACGGCAAGTGCAGCAAAATAAAACACTCCACTGCTCAAAGTAAGATTCAAACCTTAGACCTCAGATAACCATAGCACACCACTTATCCCCTAGGCCAGCAGGCTCTTTCTGACATGTTTTACCCATATTTATTCAAAAAGCCTACAGTCTCAAGACAAGGGTTTAACTAATTGAAACAAAATTTTTGCACATGCCTAGGCTTGAACCCAAGACTTCTCAGACACTTCCCAGAGAACTTAACCACTGAAGCAGATACACAGTTGTGTCACTTTCTTGCACAACTAAATATTTATGTGCAGCCTCCTAACTGCTCCCATGCTCAAGACCTGATACTTCTAGGCCTAAATTCAGGGCGTTACTAGCTTACTATTTTTAGCTCGTCAAAGCTTACCATTTTAGCTCAATAGAGCTTAGTGTCCATCAACTCAGGAGGAGCTTACAAATCATAGCTCGAAAGAGCGAAAATGATAATGGATGATTATATACACTTACGTGACTAACTTGTTGATGAATGCTTTTGTGTAGGCATATTGTAATTGAATTGAGTATACCTTATTTATTGTATTGATTATGTATAAATGGTAAGTTTGATTCTGAATTATATGGGCTTACTAAGCTATAAAGCTTACTCTATTTTTTTTCCATGTTTTATAAAGGTTTGATAGCTCACTCAATTTAGATAAAGTTGGAGATACGCATCACACTATCCAGTTGCCGATTGGTACCTTTGAACTCATGGATATACGTAAATATGGCATGTATAGGCTAGTTATAAAAATGATAATTATGGTTACTTGAGCTAGTGATTTTTGTTCATGTTGTGGTATAAGATAAAGCCATGTGATTTGGCTTAACTTGGTATAATGCTTTGGTTACGTATAAGTATTCAATATGGTATGTTTTGGCAAGTAGTAATTGGAATAGAAATATGCAAATGTTGTCTTGATATGTGATAGGCATATGAATGGAAAATGCTTGATTATAATTTAGGTATTTGAATACCATGTTCAGTTAGTTATATTGTTTGAATATTGAATTTAGAAATGACTGTAGTTGAATTGGTATAATAAGTGCATGAAATGTTATGGATTATCTACCTATTGAGTTATAAAATGTTGTAAATTATGCTTGTGCAAGTATGTAAAAATAGGGTGGCAAATTGGCTTAGTAAATAGCTTATTTTTGTCCACACAGGCCATGGTATAGGTATTCAGAGAGGAGTTACCTTGATTTGGCTACGGGCCATGGTATAGGTACTCCGGGATAAGTTACCTTGATTTGGCTAAGGGCCATGGTACAGGTACTTATCAATTGTGATCCTTGAGTATTCGATTTCTATTCCAACTGGTTCAACGGGTAAAAGAAATGACGTGGTTGAGAAAGAGGTTAGTACGAGGTGATACAAGTATGTACGAAACCTACTTGAGTATTAGATTAAGAAAGTTCAGTGAGATGGTATTTTATCATGTTTTGAGACATGAGAAAAGTTTGTGATTAATGTGATTTTGATTTGGTAATGTGAAAATAGTTAAATTACATTTATTTGATGAATTAAGTTATTCACTTATGAACTTACTAAGCTATGAAGCTTACTGTATGTTATTTGTCTATTTTTTATAGATAATTAAAGCTAGCACGGATCTGGAGTTATCGAGAACATCATCACACTATCAAACACCTAATTTGGTACTTTTGAGATATGCATATATGGTATATGGCATGTATAGGCTAGTTAAGGAACTTTGGTTGTGAATATGGCTATGAGATTTGGCTTATAATGTTTATGTTTGGAATGGTATGTATAGTTATGAATGATGGCTTATTTTGGTATGTTTTGGTATAAAGGTGGCCAAGGTTTCATAGTTGATAAATGGTTATGTTTTGAGTTTGGTAAATGATCTTTATGGTATTATTGAAGTAATGAAATTGAGAAGTTATGTGCTTTTGAATAGATGCTTATGCTATAAGCTTTGGATATTTTTTTGGTATTGATCTAGTATTGAATTTGGTTGAATTGGATATTGTATAAATGATATAATGAGTGATGATTTTTGGCTGCCTATCATATGATGAAATGGTATCATTTTGGTTGTTAGGTGTGCATGAGAAAAAGGGTGGTAAATTGGCCTTACATATGGCCTATTTTTGTCCACATGGGTAGAGACACGGGCGTGTGTCTCAGTCGTGTGCGGCACACGGTCATGCTACACGGCTGTGTGTCCCCTGGGGTACCCTTTCGAATTAAGTCAATATACCCTACAGGTTTGGCATGGCCTAGACACACGGACATGTCTACTAGCTATGTGTGGCACATGGGCTGGCACATAGGCATGTGGTCGACCGTGTGACCCAAGTCAGTAACACATCTAGATTTCACACGGCCTAGCACACGGGCGTGTCCTTGGCAGGGTGGTGCAAGTCAGTATGTATGCCCTATTTTCACGCAGCCTGTGACACAGGCGTGTCTGGTAGCTGTGTGAGGCACACAACTTGTTCACACGGGCGTGTGACCCTTGAATGTTTGAAATTTTTATGTGTTTCTTAAAGTTTGCAAATGTTATCGGTTTAGTCCCAAACCACTTCTAATCATGTTTTAAGGTCTCGTAGAGCCTTATAAGGGACATTGAGATTATATTGGATTGATGTGAAAATTTATGATTTATGTTATGATTGATCCGTAATGCCTCGTAACCCTATTACAGCTAAGTATACGGGTTAGGGGTGTTGCATTTTATTGGTATCAGATCTACGGTTTAGTTGATTCTAGGACTAACCTAGTGAGTGAGAGTCTAGCTATACATGCCATAAATATACTCTTCGATAGTGTGATGATTCCTGACAGTTTAAAGTGTGTTTCCATAGAGTAAATGGATCCCGGTCGAGCTTTAGCTGACAATGTGGAAAGTAATGCGCCTGCTCCCGCTCAAGGGGCAGCGCCGACTGATTCTAGGCTGATTTCAAGTAGTCAAGGGGGAGAAGCTAAGCAAGCCTTCTTCCAGATGAGGAGTGACTGGTTTACGGAGTTCGTTCGAATAAATCTGGCTATTCAACAACCTCCACCCCCACTTGTTCCTCAACAAACCCCTGTACTTCCTCAAGGTATTAATCTTCTGTAATCAAATAAACCACCTATTGATAAGATTCGTAAACATGGGGCTAAGGACTTCCGGGCTACCATTGATGATAATGCTTAGAGGGCTGGGTTTTGGCTCAAGAACACAATATGAGTATTTGATGAATTTTCTTGTACTCTTGATGAATGTATCAAATGTGTGGTATCTTTACTTAGAGATAATGCGTACCATTGGTGGAAAACATTAATATATGTAGTTCTAAGGGAACGGGCCACCTAGGAGTTCTTCCAATCTAAATTCTGAAAGAATTACATAAGTCAGCGATTTCTTGATTAGAAACATAAAGAGTTTCTAGAATTGAAACAAGGTCGAATGACTGTAACCGAGTACGAAAGAGAATTTGTACAATTGAGCAAATATGCTCGAAATATGTTTCTACTGAAGAGATTATGTGTAAGCTGTCTGTTGATGGGTTGAATGAAGATATAAAACTTCTAGTCAAAATTATGGAAATCAAAGAATTCGTTGTTTTAGTTGAAAAGGCTTGTAAAGCTGAAGATCTCAACAAAGAAAAGAAGAAAGTAGATTCAGAGGCTAGAGATACTAGAAAAAGATCAATGAGTAAACTGTATCAATCATCATCAAAGAAATCCAGAGATTTGTATACTCACTCGAATGCTTCGATTGGATATCCGAACAAAGATCGTGTTAAACAATATTCTGGTTCCAAAGCTCAAGCTACATTAGTAGCTAGTGTTGGCAGTGTAAGAGACAATAAACTCAAATGTCAACACTGTAGACGATGACATTTCAGAGAATGTTGGAATAAAAGTAATAAAGCTTGTTACAAATGTGGTTTGTTAGAACACTTCATTCGAGATTGCTTGGAGTTAGATGAGAAAGACAAAGTTCAGAATGTGAGATCAATTAATACTGCTGTTAGAGGGAGACCACCCCGAAACACTGGAAATACGAGTGGTAACCGAAGTGTTGTGAGAGATTCTGCTGTGAGATCTAAGGCACGAGCACCTGCTCGAGCTTATGCCATCCGTGCGCAGGAGGAAGCATCCTCGCCAGACGTTATAACCAGTACTTTCACTCTCTATGATACTAAAGTTATTGCATCAATAGATCCAGAATCAACTCATTCTTATATATGCATGAATTTAGTGTCCAGTAAGACTTTGCTTGTAGACTCTACTGAATTTGTGATTAAAGTATCGAACCCCTTAGGCAAGTGTGTGTTAGTTGATAAAGTGTGTAAGAACTGTCTGTTGATGATTCGAGATTTCTGCTTTTCGGCTGATTTGATGTTGTTACCATTTGATGAATTTGATATAATTCTGGGTATCGATTGGTTAACATTGCATGATGCTATAGTAAACTGTAAACAAAAGACGATTGATCTGAGATGTTAGAATAATGAGATTATCTAAATTGAGTCAGATGATTTGAATGGTTTACCAGCAATGATTTATTCAATGTTAGCTCAAAAATATGCGAGAAAGGGTTGCAAAGCTTATTTTGCTTATGTGCTTGATACAAAAGTGACAAAAAAGAAGATTGAATTAGTGTCAATTCTGTGTGAGTATCCGAATGTGCTTCCTGAAGAATTACTGGGTTTACCACAGATCTGAGAGGTTAAGTTTGGCATTCAATTAGTTCCAGGAACTAAGCTAATATCGATAGCTCCATAAAGAATGGCTCCAATAGAATTGAAAGAATTAAAAGCTCAGTTGCAAGAATTAACTGATAGAGGGTTTGCAAGACCGAGTTTCTTGCCCTGGGGTGCTCCCCTGTTGTTTGTGAAAAAGAAAAATGGCACGATGAGAATGTGTATTGACTATAGACAGTTGAATAAAGTGACTATAAATAATAAGTATCCCTGCCCAGAACAGATGATTTGTTGGATTAGTTAAAAGGGGCTATAGTGTTTTCAAAGATAGATTTGAGATCGTGCTATTACCAGTTGCGGGTTAAAAACTCTGACGTGCTGAAAACCATATTTAGAACGAGGTATGGTCATTATGAATTCTTAGTTATGCCTTTTGGACTAACGAATGCACCTATTGTCTTTATGGATTTAATGAACCGGATTTTCAGTCCGTACCTAGAGCGATTTGTTTTTGTGTTTATTAATGACATATTCATATATTCGTGAAATGAATCCGAGCATACTGAGCTCTGAGAATTGTATTACAGACTCTACGAGATAAGCAGTTATTTGTAAAGTTCAGCAAATATGAATTATGCTTGAGCGAGATTGGTTTTCTGGGGTGTGTCAGCATCAAGTATTCGAGTCGATCCGAGCAAGATATCTGCGATTATATATTGGAAGCCTTCGAGAAATGTTTTTGAGGTTCGCAATTTTCTAGGACTAACGGGATATTATAGACGATTTGTGAAAGGACTTTCAATGATTGCAACTCCGTTGACGAGATTAATTCATAAAGATGTAAAGTTTGAATGGTTTGAGAAATGTCAGAAAATTTTTTATCAGTTGAAAGCTCTTTTGAATGAAGCTCCGGTGTTAGCACAACCAGAATCGGGTAAAGAATTTGTGATTTATAGTGATGCATCATTAAATGGTCTGGGCTGTGTTTTGATGCAAGAAGGAAAAGTCATAGCTTATGCCTTGAAACAGTTGAAGCCACATGAAAAGAATTTCCTGATGCATGATTTAGAGTTAGCAGCCATTGTGTTTGCGTTAAAGATTTGGCACCATTATCTGTTCGGTGAGAAATGTCATGTTTATTCAGATCACAAGAGTTTGAAATATTTGATGACTTAAAAAGATTTGAATTTGCGATAGCGGAGATGGCTAGATTTGCTAAAAGATTACGAGATAGTGATTGACTACCATCCGAGAAAAGCAAATGTTGTTGCTAATGCATTAAGGCAGAAATCTTTGTTCGCTCTATGTGCAATGAATACTCAAATAGCTTTGTGTAATGATGGTTCGATTGTGGCCGAGATGAAAGTGAGACCATTATTTTTACAACAGATTTGCAAAGCTCAGAAAGTTGATAATGAAATGTTAGCAAAATGAGCTTAATGTGATTCAAACCTTGATGTAGAATTTTCAAGTTGACACTGATGATTGTTTATGCTTCAGAGGTCAAATATGTGTTCCGAGAAATTCAGAGTTGATTCAGATAATTTTGAATGAAGCACATAGTAGTCATTTCTTTGTTCATCCGGAAAGCACGAAAATGTATAACGATTTGAAATAGCTCTATTGGTGGATATCTCAGAGTTCATTTTTAAATGTTTAATTTGTCAGCAAGTTAAAGCTGAGCATCAGGTATGGTCTGGCTTATTGTAGTCGATATGATTTTTGAGTGGAAATGGGATAGGGTAACTATGGATTTTGTATCAGGATTGCACCTATCTCTGAGAAAGAAAGATACGATCTGGGTTATAGTCGACAGATTGACAAAATCGACTCATTTCATTCCAGTACGAACGAATTATTCACTTGAAAAGTTAGCTGAGTTGTACATCTTCGAGGTTGTGAGATTACATGGAATACCTATTTCTATTATTTCGGATAGAGATCCGAGGTTCACATCGAGGTTTTGGAAGAAACTGCAAGATGCACTAGGTACAAAACTACATTTTAGTACCGCATTTCACCCGCAGATGGATGGTCAATCTGAGCAAGTTATACAAATACTCAAGGATATGTTGAGATATTGCATTCTTGAGTTTCAAGGAACGTGGGAAAAGTATTTGCCGTTGATTGAATTGGCGTATAAAAATAGCTTCTAATCGAGTATAAAGATGGCACCATACGAAGCTCTATACAGTCATAAATGTAGAACGCCATTGTACTGGACTGAGCTAAGTGAGAATAAAATTCACAGGGTTGATCTGGTCAAAGTGATAGAAAAGAAAGTGAAAATAACTCGCGATAGTTTGAAAGCAACTTCGGATCGACAGAAATCTTATGCAGATTTGAAACGGAAAGATATTGAATTTCAGATTAGGGATAGATTATTTGAAAGCAACCGTGGAAAAAGATATTATGGTTTGGTCAGAAGGGAAATTGAGTCCGCGATTCATTGGACCGTACAAGATTATCGAGTGAGTCGGACTAGTTACTTATCGGCTAGCATTGCCGTCTAAGTTAGAAAAGATTCATAATGTATTTCATGTATGGATGCTTCAACGATACTGATATGATCCTTCACATGTTATTTCCCCGACTGAGGTTGAAATTCAGTCTAACATGTCGTATGCTGAAGAACCGATTCAAATTCTAGCTCATGGAATAAAAGAGTTAAGAAATAAAAGAATAGCATTAGTTAAAGTATTATGGCATCGACATAGGGTTGAAGAAGCTACGTGAGAACCCGAGGATGCTATGAGAAATCAATACCCTAACCTATTCACTGATATGATTTTCGGGGCCTAAAATCCCTAAGAGGGAGAGTTGTAATAGCCCAGTTTTAGCTTAAATTGGAACAGTGGTTTCAGAACCACAAATCTGAGATCAGAAAATTATTTTAATATTATTTTTTTTATGTTTACAGCATGTGAATATATGTGTGAAAATTTCGTGAGCTAATTTTATCGTTTAATAACTCAATTTGAGAAAAATGACTTAATCACGTAAAATGCAAAAGTGGCATTCTATTTGATAAAGGTGTCTAATTGCTATGGATTATTATATGAAAAGTCCTTATGTTGTAATTAAACCATTGATAGTGGAATTTGACATAAATGGACATTAAATGGATGATATTAAATGTTTTATATCAAGGTTAAAATGGTAATTAGGTTATTAAGTTAATATTAAATAAAACGAAAGATGAAAACATGTTCATCTTTGGTTATTTCAATCGAATATTAGAGAAAAAAATAAGGTTTTAGAGCTTTCATTCATTCGGACCTTGCCCATCTTGATTAAGGTATGTTTTGAGCTTGATTTTTGATGATTTCTATGTTTTTGTGATCGTTGTATCGAGTACTAGCTAGCCCAGGGACTAATTTGCAAAACTATTTAATGTTTTGAAAGTTTCCATTGATGAATTCATGAGTTTTTGAGTGTTTGATGATGAATAATGAAAGCTTAGTGATAGATATCTATGTTTTGTAAAGTCATTTTGAGTAAAAATGTATATTAGGGATTAAATTGAGAAATTTGTAAATTGAGGGGTTGAAATGTGAAATAAAAAAAGGGCTGCTAGGGACCTATATGATATTCGGCTAGGCTGGGGTTTAATGAAATTTCATGAATTTTGTGTATTTATGAAATAGGGATTAAATTGTAAGAAATGTGAAAGTTTAGGGCTAAAGTGTAAAAATGCCCAAATATGTGTTTAAGAATTAAATTGAATGAGTAGTTGACTAAATGGGTTAATTTTGAATACATATAGATCAAGAAAGAAAGAATTCGGATTTAGATCGAGGGAAATCGAAAGTTATCGAGTAATCGATCCAATTCATCAATTTTGAGTACGAGGTAAGTTCGCATATGATAAGTTCATTATAAATGTATGTTATATGCTTTGGTATTGCATAAAAATGTGATTGTGAGATTACGGATAATGTTTGAATTGTAAATACGACTAAACGGATGTGCTCGATGATGAAATCGACAAGTGAAACTCCCGGTTGAACCTTAGGAATAACTTAGGATGCTAATGACATGTCATTAGGTTAATATATTGGCTTCGGGCCATGTTATCGACACTTCGAGTGCGAATAATACCATGATTTGGCTATGGGCCATGGTTTAGGTGTTTAGAGAGGAGTTACCTTGATTTGGCTACGGGCCACGGTATAGGTACTCCAGGTTAAGTTATTTTGATTTGGCTACAGGCCATGGTATAGGTACTTATCGATTGTGATCCTTGAGTATTTGATTTCTATTCCAAATGGTTAAACGAGTAAACAAAATGACGTGGTTGAGAAAGAGGTTAGTACGAGGTACAGAACCTACTCAAGTATTAGATTGAGAAACATCAGTGAAATGGTATTTGATCATGTTTTGAGACATGAGAAAGGTTTGTGATTAATGTGATTTTGATTCGGTAATGTGAAAATAGTTAAATTACATTTATTTGATGAATTGAGCTATTCATTTACGAACTTACTAATCTATAAAGCTTATTGTGTGTTATTTGTCTATGTTTTATAGATAATTAAAGCTAGCTCAAATCCAGGAGTCATCGGGAACATCATCGCACTATCAAACACCTAAGTTGGTACTTTTGAGATATGTATATATGGTATATGGCATGTATAGGTTAGTTAAGGAACTTTGGATGTGAATATGGCTATGAGATTTGGCTTATAAATGTTTATGTTTGGAATGGTATGTATAGTCATGAATGATGGCTTATTTTGGTATGTTTTGGTATAAAGGTGGCCAACGTTTCATAGTTGATAAATGGTTATGTTTTGAGTTTGGTAAATGATCTTTATGGTATGATTGAAGTAATGAAATTGAGAAGTTATGTGCTTTTGAATAGATGCTTATGATATAAGCTTTGGATATTTATTTGGTATTGATTGTGTATTGAATTTGGTTGAATTGGATATTGTGTAAATGATGTAATGAATGATGATTTTTGGCTGCCTATTATATGATGAAATGGTATCATTTTGGTTGTTAGGTGTGCATGAGAAAAAGGGTGGCAAATTAGCCATAAATATGTCCTATTTTTGTCCACATGGGTAGAGACATAGGCGTATGACTCAATAGTGTGCGACACACGGTCATGCTACACAGTCGTGTGTCCCCTGGGGTACCCTTTTGAATTAAGTCAGTATACCCTACAGGTTTGGCACAGCCTAGACACACGGGCGTGTCTACTGGCCATGTGTGGCACACGGGCGTGTCTACTGGCCGTGTGTGGTACACCGGCTAGCGCATGGGCATGTGGTCGGCCGTGTGACCCAAGTGTGTAGGCCCTATGTATGCCCTGTTTTTACACGATCTGTGACACAGGCGTGTCTGATGACCGTCTAAGGCACACGGCCTATTCACAAGGGCGTGTGACCCTTGAATGTTTGAAATTTTTATGTGTTTCTTAAAGTTTGCAAACATTATTGGTTTAGTCTCAAACCACTTCTAATTATGTTTTAAGGTATCGTAGAGCCTTATAAGGAACATTGAGATTATATTGGATTGATGTTTATGTGAAAATGTATGATTTATGTTATGATTGATCGGTAATTCCTTGTAACCCTATTCCGGCTATAAATACGGGTTAGGGGTGCTACACTTGAGGCTGAAATTATTCCCTTATTCATTGCGAGATCGTACTAAAGCATGGTTAAATGCATTATCGTCAACGACGGTGGCATCTTGGAATAAACTTTGTCAGAGGTTTCTTCTAAGATATAATCCTCCAAACATGAATGCCAAATTAAGGAACGATATTAAGTCCTTTCAACAATCTGGGGATGAAACGTTAAATGAAGCATGGAAGCGATTCAAGGAGTTAAGTAGAAAATGCCCAATGCATGGTTTTCAACATTGGACGAAAATGGAAATGTTTTACAATAGATTGAATGCACATACAAGGATGGTGGTTGAGGCATCTGCCAATGGGACTTTTCTCGATAAATCATATAATGTGGCATATGAAATTTTGGAGAGGATAGCAAACAACGATTATCAATATCCCACTACAAGAGTAGGGACTGGCAGAAGAGTTTCTGGAGCAATAGAACTTGATGCAATTACTTCCCTAACAGCTCAGGTATTATCTTTAATGAATATGATTAAAACATTTAAAAGACCAGTTGTAGTGCAGAAAATGAAGCAGCTGAGTTAGCAAGTGTTTACTACGGAGAAGATAATGTTTTATATGAATGCCCATCAAACCCAACCTCCGTTTATTATATGGGAAATTTTAATCGCAACAACGACAACTGGAACGATGGAAATGTGCAAGTGTACACAATCGTAACAAGTAATAAAGTGACAAGTAAATGTTGAGTTATTGTACCCATAGCGACTGTGAAAAGAATTATTTTTGAATGCAATTAAAAACACTTTGGCGAAGAAAATATTTTGATTTTGAGGAAGTGATTAAAAACTAAAATTTAACTAAGTAAAATAAAATAAAATAAAAATAAAAGTTCCAATGCACGATTTCAAAAGATGATTTTAATCAACATGACATAATTGTGTTAGATTAATTACATTTCTTAACTTAGAATTACTAAACTCATGTTTATGTTGTTACGAATAAATTCACGGCAACTTGGTAATTTGCTAACTACTGCTCATACATACTTATTAAATTAAATAATCTCTTGAACATTTTTCAATGCCAATTCAAACACTTAATCAATCTTCATAAGCACATAAAAGATTAAGTGAGGAAACAATATATTTTTACATTGAAACAATTTAATCACAATACCCTTGCAAGTTCTGCAAGGCTAATGTACCACTTAATACCATCACGAATTTAACCCTCAGCTAACTTAAAAGATTAAACATGCACTGATTAAGTATTGTGTTAATTAATTACAATTTGAACACGATTTAATAATTAATTCATTAGTTACCCTACAATTATAATGCAAGAATAACTTAATCATGATTTCACTTAATCAAACAAGTTACCAAGACTTATAACAACACAAACATGATTTTAGTAACTTAAGTGGACGAAATGCAATCAACTTAACACGAATTAAATTTAAACCATATTACTTAAATTAAACATATCAAGATAACAAGTATTCATAGACATGTTCATAACAACAACAATAAAGATTAAAGGATAGGGAACTAGAATCAAATCCAATGTTTCTCTGAATTTTGATTAGTTTGCTCCGCTCCTCTTTCTCCACTTGTTCTTGTTGAACTGAGGCTTCTACGAGCAGTTGAATGTTGCTACCAGTGGTGGCTGAATGACTCTTTTCTAAGAGGGGAAATTGACAAGGGAATAGAAGGGAAAATTAGAGAACAGAGGAAGGGTTTTGAAGAGAGAAAGTAAGAGAGAAATGAAGAATAAAAGGATGAGAGGTGCGTTTGAATTTAGCAGCAAAGCGGGGTATTTCTAGGTTGGGTAGGCTACTAAAAATAGCAAAAATCAACAGCCATTAACTCTCCCCATGGCCGGCCACACATGTGGCAAGTTTGAAGATTTTAAACTTGCTAAATTTAGCAAGGGGCAATCTACAAAAGCTTGATAAGTGGAGGGGTTTGAATGTAATTTCAAGGAAAATTCAAGGGCTATTTTGCAAGCCAAATAATCAGCTACATAAGCTGATTGGGTCAGCATGTGGAATGGTTTTGGGCAGCCCATTTTTTCGGTTGGATCAGTATCTCAATTTAGCACAATTGAGCCTCCTTTCATAATTTAATTAATAATAATAATTTAACCCAAAATAAATTGGATTAAAATTAAAATTAATGATATTATGAATTAATATTCATAAGTGCCATCTTAGGCTGAAAAATTAATTCGCCTCGATGCTTCAAAAATAACTTCTCGATTTTTCGCTTTTAGCAATGTCTACCGAGCCAATTTTCGTCTTTTATGTGAATCTGTCAAAAATAAATCAAAATTAATCAAAATTTATTATAAAATTAGTTAAAATTGTTATGTTAATAATTTAAGTGCAATTTAATAATTTAATAATTATATTATATTTTTCGACAGAATTATTACGAAATTTGTATGAATTTGAGTTAAAAAGGGCCTAGAAAAGTCTATATATTTTCATGTTTCCAACAACCCATATTCCAACACATATAATCCAAGGTGGAAGCAATATCTCAATTTCAGTTGGAGTAATCAAAGGGTGGGAAATTCCAGCAATGCTATTGTAACAACCCGTTTTTCAGTTGTGTGGAAATAGTGGTTTTGGGACCACCAAATCCAACGAGTAAGTTTATAAATACTATATTTAATATTTACAAGTTAATTGTGACTTTGAAAAGGTTTTTGATATAGTGATTTTTTTTTATAAGCGATTTATTAAATTCAAGTGGTATGACCCTAAGGTCAAGTGGTTTTAAAAATTGAGGTATCGAGACCTCATTTTTATAAATATTTACGTAGTGTAATTAAGATGGTATTATAGTTTCGTCGGAAAATTTTATCGTTTCGATAGTTAATTAAGCAAAAAGGACTAAATCGTAAAAGTTAAAAAAGTCAATTGCTATCAGTTTAAATGTGTTGATTGATTAAAGAATTATAATTGGAGGGCCTTAATGGGTAAATTACCCATTCTTAAGTTGGTGGACAATTAAAGCTTTATGTTCTTTTAATTTTATATGTTATTTTTATATTATAATGTTATTATGAAATGAAAAAGATAAAATAAAGAAATAAAAGTTAATAAAATAAGAAAACAAAGGTTTTCTTCTTCATTTGACATCTTCATCACCGAAACACCATGGCAAGAAGAACCAAGGTTCGGCCATGCTTTAATTCATGCATGGTAAGCCATTTTTCATCCATTTTTAATGATTTTTATGTTTTTGAGATCATTGCAACTAGGTCCAGCTAGCCCGTATCTTCTATTTTGAAACTGTTAAAGATTTTGAATGTTTCCATTGATGAATCTTGTGATTCTTGATGTTAGATCATGAATTTGGAATGTTGATTTATATCTAAAAGTATTTTGTTAAGTGATTTTGATAAATTTTTAGATTAGGAACTAATTTGTTAAATTAATAAAAGTACAAGGATTTAATGTGTAATTGTTGCATAAATGGGATGTTTTGAATACTATGAACATTTAGCTATCTTGTGTTTGTATTGAAAATAGTTAATTTGCATGTTTTGGGCTCAAGGACTAAATTGAATAAAAGTAAAACTTTATGGTAATTTTGTAAAAATGTAAAAAAGACCAAATTGCATGAAATGAATTGTTTCATTGTCTAAATTAATATATTGATTTAGATCAAGATCGGGTGGAAAATCGAAGAAAATGGTAAATTACCAAAATGCCCCTAAACTTTGGTATTTCTGCAATTTAGTCAAGTAAGTTTGTATGAATTGTATTCTGTATAATTTTGATTAAATTGAATATTAAAATGTGATTATATTATGATTAAATCAATATATATATGTTAGTATGCAATTTACCGTGTTATGAAACGACGTAAATCCAACGACGTACAATGATTATTGAGTCTCGTTTGAACCTTAGAAACTCGTAGGATACAAATGACATGTCATTAGGGTTACCAATTTGGTTGAGGTCCTACATGTGTTGTGGACATACCATAGCTCGTATGAGTTTACCGATTATAGCTTGTAAGAGTAGACCGATCCATAGCTTGTATGAGTATACATGTATAGGAATTGACAGATTATAGTTTAGCACACCATGTGTGAGCTATCCAAGTCTTCAACGATATTCTAAATGGTTCAACGGGAAATGTTCTATTATGAGACGATATGGGTTCGATACAAACTAATACAGGTATATACATGAAATACATCGAAATGATGGTACATGATATATTGATATATTGAAATGGATGATATATGTATATGAAGAAACCGTAAGTGAATGATATATATTATAACATGTACATATATGAACATCTTTGATATGATGCTACATTGAAATTATGTAAGTTGAGACTGGTAATAAACTCAAGTGTGACATGTTGAGAAAATAAAGTTATCAATATTGAATTTATATTAAATATGTTCAAGTATGCTAACATGTGTTGTTGTATGATGCTTAGGCAAGTGTCAAGTTGTTGGTTGAATGGTATTTTGTTTACTTATAAGTTGCATTAAAATGGTAAGTGCTCAAAAGAAAATATGTTTGTGCTCATGAAAGAATGGTAATGTTTAAATTATGCAATTTCTTATGAAATGGCTTATCATGTGGTTAACACAAAAAAGGGCCATGTTTAAATGCACTAACTTGTGGCAATGGTTGAATGATATGCGTATGATTTGTGTGTTATGCATATGGAACAGGTGTGGAAAGTAATGAAATACAAATGAAAATAAAGAAATTTGGGAAGAGTTTAAAGTTGTTTAAAATCCTAATATGCTAGTGATAATATGAATAAGTGATGTTGTGGATTGACTCATTTTGTGAGTTGTTGAGTATGGTTTCATGAATCTTGTGGTATCGGTATATGATTATTCTTGATATGTATAAATTTCATATTTGAAATGGATTGATATGACTATAGTTCATATGAGCTTACTAAGCATTCATTACTTACGTAGTTGTTTTTCTTTACCTTTCAGATTATCGGAAGCTTTATAGGATTGGAAGCTAGTCGGAGATCCATCACACTATCCACCGTGTGACACCCCAAACCTAGCCCGGACGTTATGGCTCGATCCAGTGTGTCACATTGAAGTGTTTTATCGAAAACCTTGCTTTCATTGAAAACCCTTCTTTGAATAAAAACTATTCCTTCTTGTATGATAATAATTACTTTGTAAATTCATTTTTCAGTTACAGAAGCTTTATTTAAAACAGATGATCAATGAAAACTTGTCATTTAAAAATTGAGTTGCGGAAACGTGGTATTTAAAAATAGTTATGGTTTAGGAAAACCATGTTCTACTTCCAATAAATATAAAGCATGAAAATAATAATAATCCTAATTTGAAATAATAACCAGAGGAAAGGCCTTATTACAATCCGGACTGAAATAACTTAAAATACTAGAAATTATATGCTAAAGAAAACAAGTCCAAGTCGTCTTGCTAGCTAGCCACCTCGGAGTCCCTCCAACCGTCGAACCACCTACTAAGGATCACCTTAGAAAAATAAAAGAGAGGGTGAGTTTTTGAAAACTTAGTGTGTACAACCCTCGACAAATAGAAAACCATGCACTAGCAAGTCTTTTCGAGCCTGAGCCCAATTCAATATCAGAACAGATGTAAGGCAATCAAATATGCACGGATCCCACCCATCCAACCGCTACACACCATCTCCATCCCTCGATACACACAATGTAGGGATATAAATATCGACCCACCCATCCGATACACTCCAATGGTAGCCCGGTTGTGGTACTACCTAACGTTGCAGCAAAGCACCTAATCATATTGTAACACCCCTCGCCCGCATCCGACGCCAGGACGGGGCTCAAGGTACTACCTGACTTTTACTAACACTGCTATACTAAACAGGGCCATGAAATCTCAAAAAATTAAAAACTTTTCTTTTCACATGCAATCTGTCCCTTATGCGGGCTTACGAGGCCCAAAACATACATTCGGGGTGGTTCGGGACCCAACCGAGAACCCATGAAAAACTTAGAAAATCTCTTGCATCTAAGCTCCACACGCCCGTGTGGGTATAGAGCACACGCTCGTGTGCTAGGGACACGCCCGTGTCACAAACCCGTGTCTAAAAACCTGTACATTCTGCCAAAACCACACGGCCAAGGCACACGCCCGTGTCCTATGACCGTGTCCTTCACACGGCTGAGACACATGGCCGTGTCTCTTGCCCGTGTACTTCTACCATACATACTGACTAGAAAAACTTAGGTGCAAGGGTCACACAGCTGGACAACACGCCCATGGGGGCGGACCGTGTGTCACACATGACCTAGACACACACCCGTGTGTCTATCCATGTGGACAAATACAAGGCTATTTTCCAAGCCATTTTGTCACCCTCACAACACATGCATGCATACTAATACAATAGCGTACAACATGGCAAAATTAGGCACTTAAACATATATAAACATGTCATGATCATGACTATTTCTCATGCAATAAATATCATAGAATTTGCTCACATCATTACCACATATTGGTCATAACTATCATTACATCACAAACCCCATGTCCATCACTAAGCATGCATAATCATATCCACAAACCATTCATGAGGCATTATTAACTATTTACCAATCACCTAATCTTGCATCAGTTACTAACTCATCAATGAATCTCATTTCAATCTCTAGGCATACATGCTGTAAGCCACATCGCAAAAGATAACAACATACATATATATGAATGAACATTTAGGCCCACAACATCATTAGCCAACATAGGCCAACTCACATGGCTACAACACTTTATCCATACAAGCCGACACCTTTAGCTAAATCATAATATCACATACTCAACATTAAAACACTATACATGCCATAGACTCGAATCACTTGGATTTACTTACGCTGATAGCGTTAACTCGACAGTGTGATAATATCCCTGACAGCCTCCAACCCCAGCTAACCTGGCAACCCTAGGAAACATGGGAAAGAAGGGGGGTAAGCTTTCGCTTAGTAAGTTCATATGAAAACAATAAGCAACTCATTAACATGTATTATCAATGTTTACAACATATTCTCAAGTTCACGATAAACTATCTTCCTGAGAAATAGTCACTAAATCACTTATATATGGAGCTACGAAACTCCGAATTAAGTTAGTTTAATTTTCCCTAAAACTAGACTCATTTACCTTTCTACCATAAAATTTCCAGGATTTTTGGCTTATCCAATTAGTACAGTTTATTCCTCAAAATTACTCCTGATTCACTGTCTGACAGTTTCAACCCTTTTGCACTAAAGTTCAATTATCTCATAGCACAAGACTCGAATTATGTTATCGTCTATTTCTCTTAAAACTAGACTCATTAAGGATTTTAATAACATAAATGATATCTCATAACCATTTCTTTTCAATTTATAATGATTTTCTCAATTTAGAACAGGGGATCTCGAAGTCATTCTGACTCTGTCCCACACAACTTCAAATATCTCATTATAGGGAATTCTTTTGCTTACATGGTTTATTTTATAAGAAACTAGACTCAATAATATTTATTTCCATATTTTATTCAGCTTTTATATCATTTTCCACTATTTTTAGTGTATTTTCAAAGTTACACTACTGCAGTAACTCAAATCTATCAAGGCTAAGTTACTCATTCATGATCATTGTTCACAAAATTAATACCATATCATCTCATCCATCATGGTAAGAACACATATTTATGCATCATAGATCTTTAACGTACCAAGACATTCTCATAGGCTTAGTGTACGTAACTGCACAACTCGTAACATAACTCAAGTGCATACTCACCAATGACTTACCTCATTGGGACCATCATCAACTCTTTATTCGGATTACCCGTTGAACACTTGAATACTAATTTGATACTCGTAAAAATCTTTGCACATAAGTGCCTCAATTGTAGCTAAAGCTACCTCATATCTCATGACATTTCAATGCTCACTCTCGAGCTAGTCATCTAGACACATAATTCCTAGTGACATGTCACCGTATACTATTTCATTCCTAAGGTTCAAACGGGATTTTTCCTCGCCTATCGAGGCTTTGTCTTATCATATTTCTATTAATCACATACACATTAATATTTGTACAATTCATGTAATGATAACGTTTAAAATACATGTATAGCATGGTATTGTTTACATACGAACTTACCTCGATACCACAAAGGTGAAAAAGACATAATCGTCCATAAATCGATTTCTTTCCGTTCTAGGTCCAAATCTCGATTTTCATCATCTATAACATCACATTTAACTTATTAAAACAATTTACTAATCAAATTAGTCCATTGACACACTTGGGCAATTTTTACAATTTTGCCCCTATATTTTCTCAAAATTACCAAATTACCCCTAGGCTCGAAAAATGATTTTTATCACATTTCTTTAATCCTTGAGTCTAGATGAACCATTTTCATAAATATAGCAACTCATAATTTCAACTATTTCACACATTTACAAGTTATCTTACAACTTAGCAAACTAGCCCTTTTTAAGGTGTTACAATTTCTTTCACAAAAGTTGTTTATTAGACATCTACAACTCATATTCTTCCATAAAAACTCAGCAAACGACACATATACATTCATGGCAAAACCCTAGACTCTTCATCATTTTGTAAAATAGTCCCCTCTTTTGAAAGCTCATGCTTTGGGGGTTCCAAAAATGTAAAAATCATCAAGAAAGACATTAAAAATCACTTACTATCAAGGGATGTAAGTGGCTGATATTTCAAAGCTTCAAAACCCCTTTCTTTGCTGCCATTTTCGGTGGAGGAGAAGAGAAAAATGATAGCTTTTTTCTTTTTGATTTGTTAATAACAAAACTAGTCAAAATTGGTGACCAACTTCACCTAATTTTGACTTTTCAACAATTTTTATCCCCCATGACCGGTCATGCTTCATTTGGGGGTCTAATTTCACTTTAAAGTCCTCCAATTTAATACACAAAGCAATTTAACAACTTAGGCACCAAAACACAACTTTTACCTTTTACGCGATTTAGTCCTTTTCCGAAATTGGACTAGAAACCGCTAAAATTAACTTACCAAAATTTACAGCACTTATAAAATTATATTATAACACATAAAATAACACTAAAATAATTTTCTCTGGCCTCGAAATAGTGGTCCTAAAACCACTGTTCTGACTAGGCCCAAAATCGGGCTGTTACATTTTTTCCCCCTTTAGGGATTTTCGTCCCCGAAAATCTTACCAGAAGAAGTTGCTCTCAACTTTCATGAGTCACTTATATATTTTTCTCACAACTTACAAAAAAACTCAGCTGAAGCTCATACTCAGGATTTCTGTAACCTTCCCACAATTACTATAAAATTCTCGGCTCAATTCGAAATACTGAAAACTAACATTCTAAGAATTATAAGCTTAGAAGCACTTGTCCAAATCCGTCTAACAATACCTTTGTATATACCAAAATAGTCATGCAGACTACTATCATCAATCTATCACTATTCAACTTGCAGCCTTCCTTTTTCTCCGGGACAGGAGATATCCCAATACGAAATTTCATAACAGTACTCTCTTATTTTCCTTTCAATATCATCACCGACAATAATAGTCACAGGTGCATCTGATATTCGGGCTTACTCTGTAGATAGTTCAACATGCTTTAGAAGAATAGACAAAAGACTGCTGTAAGCTCTGTACTCAATTCTCTGTATAACTCGAAGTTTCTTAGTACTCAAATTTTACTCTGAAATAATAGTAACAGAAACCAGAAATCAAATCCTCCCTGCAATTCCAAATTAAAAGTTGAATCATGTTGTATTTGTTTAATTTACCACTTATAGCCACATTTCTATTCTCTGGTCATCAACTGTTTAGAAACTTTACTAACATGAATCAAATGATTCCAACTTCATAGATGTGATCTCTTTATTAATCAGGACAACTATACTTATAACAACATCTATCGGACAATATGTTTCCATATCATACTTTCAAGAATAAAACCTCATAATTTCTGACTGTACGACTACTTACCAAAGAAAATGTAGCGGTATTCTCGAACCAGAGAATAAACTTAAATGCAAATAACTCAGATTTACTTTTGCAGAATAACCATTATTTACCCCAAGAATTTTAAAGAAATCTCGACACTGAAATCCCCACACTTTTATAGTCGAGTCAGAAGCATAATCATAGCAGATTCTAATGTCACAAGTCAAAGATTACTTGTAAAGATAAGCCAAGCTCGATAATTCTCGAAATAAGAACAAGAGAAAAACCAATATAAGAAATTTTGAGATATAAAACTATACCAAAAATCTGAGAATATAATCCAGAAGAAAATAATAAAGATGATCCAGAAAATCCCTCAGAGAAAACCAGAAGGAAACTAATGTCTGTACGCTCTAGAATTCCTCGTAACAGGGATAATATAATTCCCACATATATAAACCATAATCAATAGAACATCAGAATAATCTCACATAGATTTTTTTTACTATCGACTTCATTCCAATACACCGGAATAGAAATCTGAAGAGATGGAGAAATGTCGATCATAACTAACTGAACCAATAGAGCTTTTCATCTAATATCACAGCCACTAGCATCCTCACATGGTAGAATTCCCACTCGAAAGGGATAATCATACATATTCCCCAGAATAGAGGAAAACATAGAATACTCAGAAAAGAAAGATAGCCATAACTTTTATTTAATTGAATCCGTCATACTCAGATATCTGTGCAAGTCCAACGTTATTCCTCTAACTAATTTTGTCTTCACTAATCCCATACTATTCCATTACTGTGCTATTTAGTTTCACTTTTCCAAGCTTATGCAAACATATCTCTCGAGAATCTCATCGTATAACTCTGTTCTGGTAAGGGGCGAAGATTGTAAAGCCTCTAAACTTTTGACTCTCAAGCAAATACATATTCAACAACAACATAGCATTATGCACATTGATCCGAACATTTCAAATTTCCAACTTGTTATTAACTCATCTTCACATATCTTCGTAATACATGCACCTTTATTTCATGTAAATATTAGCTAAATATAAGTGAATTTATCACAACTCAAACTTTTATTTCTTTTACTCAAATTACCCTTAATGTCTTATCAAGTTCCCACATTGAGTCTTAATCACTTGCCAATATTTATCAAATTGGAGAAAGTCTTACAGTTTTTAAGTACATCGCTTACTTAATGCCATAGTCCAACTATGGTCTTGTACTAGCTCTCGTCCGTCTATGTTGATGCCGTGTCCCAGACAGGTCTTACACTAACACATGTAACCGTACCGATGCATGTCCCAAACATGTCTTACACTAGCACATCTCGTAGCCGACACATGTCCCAGACATGTTTGACACTAGCTAACATCTCGAGGTCGATGCATGTCCCAGACATGTCTTACACTGGCACTCATATATGCATGTTGATGCATGTCCCAGACATGTCTTACTCTAACACAACTCTTAGCCGATGCGTGTCCTAGACACGTCTTACACTGGCTATCTCCTTCGAGGCCGATACATGTCCCAGACATGTCTTACACTAGCCCTCGTCTGGATGCCGATGCCATGTCCCAGACATGGTCTTACACTGGCACACAAATCTCATGTATTGCCATGGTCCATCCATGGTCTTTTCCGTCAATTCATTAGTGAACAATCGTACTCATTCCCTGCGTTCCACCCAATTTGATCTTTCATTACAACTTTCATGCTATTGTGACATTTATAATTCTGTAACTTAGATTATAAAGCATAACATTGCGGTATCTTGACTTCATTAATCTAGACATAAACGTCAACCTCATGTATATACTGATTACTAATCATGCAATAAAAGCATTCACACATAAACTCTGTCATTTCAAGAAAATTTCTTTCTTTTCATAAACACTTCGCAAATCAAGTTGGACATTTAACATCGTATGAATACTAACATGCATAAAAGAGCTTTTCACAACTTAACTTTGTTTTACTCCACTATTTCACATTCTTTAACTCAAGAGTATCACATAATGAATACTAGTTCATGTAAAAATCATGAATTTCCTTTCATACTTTTCCCATTTTCAGCATATCAAAAGCATGATTCAATAATCTCAACTTTACTCTTATCTCTACCAAGATTTGCTCAGTTGGAATTCATTTTTATCTTAATCAACAGTTTTGTTAGGGCCGAGAGATATCACACTATCACAAGTAATACTATGACATGTATACCTAGACTCTCTTGCGCTAGGTTAGTCCGAGAAACGATTAAACCATGCTCTGATACCACTAAATGTAACACCCCTCACCCGCATCTGACGCCAAGATGGGGTTCAAGGTGCTACCTGACTTTTACTAACACTTCTATACTAAACAGGGCCATGAAATCTCAAACAAATAAAAACTTTTCTTTTCACATGCAATCTGTCCCTTATGCAGGCTTACGAGGCCCAAAACATACACTCAGGGTGGTTCGGGACCCAACCGAGAACTCATGAAAAACTTAGAAAATCTCTTGCATCTAAGCTCTACACACCCGTGTGGGTATAGAACACACGCCCGTGTCCCAAACCCGTCTCTAAAAACCTGGACATTCTGCCAAAACCACATGGCCAAGGCACACGTCCGTGTCCTATGACTGTGTCCTTCACACTGCTGAGGCACATGGCCATGTCTCTTACCCGTGTACTACTACCATGCATACTGACTAGAAAAACTTAGGTGTAGGGGTCACACGGCTGGACAACATGCCCATGCGGGCGGACCGTGTGTCACACACGACCTAGACATACGCCCGTGTGTCTACCCATGTGGACAAATACAAGGCTATTTTCCAAGCCATTTTGTCACCCTCACAACACATGCATGCATACTAATACAATAGCATACAACATGGCAAAATTAGACACTTAAACATCCATAAACATGTCATGATCATGACTATTTTCTCATGAAATAAATATCATAGAATTTGCTCACATCATTACCACATACTAGTCATAACTATCATTACATCACAAACCCCATGTCCATCACTAAGCATGCATAATCATATCCACAAACCATTCATGAGGCATTATTAACTATTTACCAATCACCTAATCTTGCATCAGTTACTAACTCATCAATGAATCTCATTTCAATCTCTAGGCCTACATGCTGTAAGCCACATCGCAAAAGATAACAACATACATATATATGAATGAACATTTGGGCCCACAACATCATTAGCCAACATAGGCCAACTCACATGGCTACAACACTTTATCAATACAAGCCGACACCTTTAGCTAAATCATAATATCACATACTCAACATTAAAACCCTATACATGCCATAGACTCAAATCACTTGGATTTACTTATGCTGATAGCGTTAACTCGACAGTGTGATAATATCTCTGACGGCCTCCAACCCGAGCTAACCTGGCAACCCTAGGAAACATGGGAAAGAAGGGGGGTAAGCTTTCGCTTAGTAAGTTCATATCAAAACAATAAGCAACTCATTAACTGTTTTATCAATGTTTACAACATATTCTCAAGTTCACGATGAACTATTTTCCTGAGCAACACTCACTAAATTACTTATATCTGGAGCTACGAAACTCTAAATTAAGTTCGTTTAATTTTCTCTGAAACTATACTCATTTACCTTTCTACCATAAAATTTCTAGAATTTTCCGCTTAGCCAATTAGTACAGTTTATTCCTCAAAACTACTCCTGATTCACTGTCTGACAGTTTCAACCCATCTGCACTAAAGTTCATTTATATAATAGCACAAGACTCGAATAATGTTCTCGTCTATTTCTCTTAAAACTAGACTCATTAAAGATTATAATCAAATAAATCATAACTCATAACCATTTGTTTTCAATTTATAATGATTTTCTCAAATCAGAACAGGGGATCTCGAAGTCATTCTGACTCTGTCCCATGCAACTTTAAATATCTCATTATAGGGAATTCTTTTGCTTACAGGTTTATTTTATAAGAAACTAGACTCAATAAGCTTTATTTCCATATTTTATTCAGCTTTTAACTCATTTTCCACTATTTTTAGAGTATTTTCAAAGTTACACTACTGTAGTAACTCAAATCTGTCAAGGCTAAGTTACTCATTCATGATCATTGTTCACAAAATTAATACCACATCATCTCATCCATCATGGTAAGAACACATATTTATGCATCATAGATCTTTCACATACCAAGACATTCTCATAGGCTTAGTGTACATACCTGCACAACTCGTAACATAACTCGAGTGCATACTCACCAATGACTTACCTCATTGGGACCATCATCAACTCTTTATTCGGATTACCCATTGAACACTTGGAATACTAATTGGATACTCAGAAAACTATTTGCACATAAGTGCCTCAATTGTAGCTAAAGCTACCTCATATCTCATGACATTTCAGTGCTCACTCTTGAGCTAGTCATCTAGACTTAGAATTCCTAGTGACATGTCACTCGTATCCTATTTCAATCCCAAGGTTCAAACAGGATTTTTCCTCACCTATCAAGGCTTTGTCTTATCATATTTCTATTAATCACATACACATTAATATTTGTACAATTCATATAATGATAACTTTTAAAATACATGTATAGCATGGTATTGTTTACATACGAACTTACGTCCATACCATAAAGGTGAAAAAGACATAATTGTCCATAAATCGATTTCTTTCTATTCTAGGTCCAAATCTCGATTTTCATCATCTATAACATCACATTTAACTTATTAAAATAATGTACTAATCAAATTAGTCCATTGACACACTTGGGCAATTTTTACAATTTTGCCCCTATATTTTGCCAAAATTACCAAATTACCCCTAGGCTCGAAAAATGATTTTTATCACATTTCTTTACTCCTTGAGTCTAGATGAATCATTTTCATAACTATAGAAACTCATAATTTCAACTATTTCACACATTTACAACTTATCTTACAACTAAGCAAACTAGCCCTTTTTAAGGTGTTTTCAAGCAATTTCTTTAACAAAAGTTGTTTATTAGACAACTACAATTCATATTCTTCCATAAAAACTCAGCAAACAACACATATACATTCATGGAAAAACCCTAGACTCTTCATCATTTTGTAAAATAGTTCCCTCTTTTGAAAGCTCATGCTTTGAAGGTTCCAAAAATGTAAAAATCATCAAGAAAGACATTAAAAATCACTTACTAGCAAGGGATGTAAGTGGCTGATATTTCAAAGCTTCAAAACCCCTTTCTTTGCTGCCATTTTCGGTGGAGGAGAAGAGAAAAATGATAGCTTTTTTCTTTTTGATTTGTTAATAATAAAACTAGTCAAAATTGGTGACCAACTTCACCAAATTTTGACTTTTCAACAATTTTTGTCCCCCATGACCGGTCATGCTTCACTTAGGGTCTAATTTCACTTTAAAGTCCCCCAATTTAATACAAAAAGCAATTTAACACCTTAGGCACCAAAACACAACTTTTACCTTTTACGCGATTTAGTCCTTTTTCGAAATTGGACTAGTAATCGCTAAAATTAACTTACCAAAATTTACATGCACTTATAAAACTATATTATAACACATAAAATAACACTAAAATAATTTTTTCTGGCCTCGAAATAGTGGTCCCAAAACCACTGTTTCGACTAGGCCTAAAATCGAGCTGTTACACATATATTGGGCTTAAAAAGCCATCGGTGGATCCACGGTCGTCAAGCAACCATGCAATCCTCATATACTTCCTCCGTTCCATAATTCCCAACCCATATGCAACCTAAATGAATATCATATGAATGCAGCAAGTATACATGTAACATCCATAAATCTTACATTCAACATATAGGGGTATTTTAGTCATTTTCACCCTTAGGGGCTTTTCGGTAATTTCTCTTTATTATGGGTTATTACTTACCTTGGCCCATTAACAAGTCCTTGTTGGCTAAAGCGAATAGATACTATGCACCAGGTAGGAATCCAGAGAATAGGAGGTGGGTCAATAAGACCGCTGAAGTACCAAGCTTAAATATGCATCAATCTTAATCATTAAAACTAAACAGCAAGTGACTCACAATCGTCTTAAGTTACTCTCAAATCCTCCATGGCCATTCGGCCAACCTTAACCAATAAAAGAGGAATACTTACCCAAAACCTCAAAATGCTTAGGAGCAATTCGGCAGAGATCTAGAATCCGAGATTTGATACTAATCCCACAAGAATCAACCGAAGTAGAGGGAGTAGCGACGGCACAGAGGGTCTTCAGCCAAAGAGGTATTTAGCTTTTGAGATTTGTATGGTGAAAGGGTTATTCAGCACAAATAAGAAGAAGAGAAGAAGGAATCGGCTAAAACCAAACGTGAATCAAAAGAGAATTTGAGAAGAGAAATAATGGAAAATAGGCAAGCACGGAACAAGGAATTCGGCTTTTGAGCACTTAGAGAGAAAAGTGTTTCAACAACACAAAAATGAGGAATTCAACTAAAGGAAGAGAAGCAATTTCAGCACTGCCCTAGAATCCCCAAAATCGGCACCAATATATACTATAGTCGAATTTACCTATCCCCAAATTCCCTATTCGGCTCCACTTCTCTACACCCCTCATCTCCTAACTTTTCTCCCTGATCAGCAACACAAAAATGAGGAATTCAGCTAAAGGAAGAGAAGCAATTTCAGCAATACCCTAGAATCCCCAAAATTGTCACCTATATACACTATAGTCGAATTTACCTATCCCCAAATTCCCTATTCGGCTCCACTTCTCTACACCCCTCATCTCCTAACTTTTCTCCCTGATAACTCCTTAATCCCTTCTTTAAATTTCTCCTCTGATCACTCCCTTCAGAGTTCACATCCAACGCCACTACTGGCCATTTATTAAGTAAAAATAAATCCTTCTTTTAAGCAAGGAGGGATCCGAACCGCAAACCTCGCCATGCATGTGACGCCACCTCTAAGCCCCACATGTGACGCTACTTGCCATCCCAACACAAGGCTCCTTGTGTCCAATTCCTCCTTCATTTATTTAAAACCCAAACTACTTGCCATCAAGGTTCTTTTAATTATTAAACTATAATTTCCTTCGCCCCAAAGTTCGAACTCAAAACTTAACTAGGCCTATTATCACATAAATAACACATGACTAGGAATATTAAGCGCACCTTTTATCAAACCAAAAAAGAAAAAAAGTTCAGGATTTTGGGGGCGTTACACATCGGCTCACTCAGTACTTTCAACTGATTTAAGTTTGGTTATAATGTAACACCCCTTACCCGTATTCGACGCCGAAATAGGGTACGAGGAATTCCTGAACTTAAACACAAACATTCATACAAAACCGAGACACGAATTTCCATTAAAATTTAAAACTTTTCATAAACATTCACATTGTCCCTTAAACGAGCCTACAAGGCCCAAAACATTCATTAGGAACGGTTAGGA
This sequence comes from Gossypium anomalum, assembly GCA_025698475.1. Classification (NCBI taxonomy): domain Eukaryota; kingdom Viridiplantae; phylum Streptophyta; class Magnoliopsida; order Malvales; family Malvaceae; genus Gossypium; species Gossypium anomalum. The sequence goes on from CM046963.1 coordinate 53,745,928, forward strand.
ACTAAACTGAGAACTTTAGAAACTTTCGGGAGACTTAGAAAATTTTCATCATGAAACAGGTCCACATGCCCGTGTGGTGAAGGGACATACCCATGTGGCATATCACACGCCCGTGCTTCAGGCCGTGTCCATCTTAGGGTGCATTCTGTTTATGACATCATTATCAAATTTAGGTCACACAGCCAAGTCACACGTCCGTGTGCTATGCTGTGTAGCACACATAGTTGAGACACACGCCCGTGTCTCTTCCCGTGTACTCAATTTTGGACATTTTGTTTTGCCTAAATTAAGGTGCAGGGGACACACGGCTAGATCACATGCCTATGGGGCTGACTGTGTGTCACACACGGCCTAGACATACACCCGTGTGTCTATCCATGTGGAAAAATACAAGGCTATTTTCCAAGCCATTTTGTCACCCTTACTTACACACATTCACACAACATCGCATGGCATAAATCATGGCATATAAATGCCTTCAAAAACAACTACAATTAAGAAATATCGTATCATTTTCATACCATCAACTATCATGCATTATAACATTAGGCCTTGCCAAATCATTCCATGCTAAGTTTGCACTCAAAGGGCATTAACATATGAATAAACTCGTAACCATCATATATCAAGCAAATATAAACCACATCAAAAATCACTGACATATGCACATACATACTTATATGGGCTTACAACCATTTAGCCAATATAAACCAATTTGCATGGCTACGAATTACATCCAACCTTTAGCCATCACTAGCTAATACATTTAGGCAAATCATAATGACTCATACACCAACTGACTAAGTCCCTATACATGCCATAGAATTAAAATGCTTGCATTAACTTATACCCAAATGATAGCTTGATAATGTGATAGAATCTCTGACGATCTCCAACCCAACCTAGCTTAGTGACCCTATAAAATAAGAAAAAGGGAGGGGTAAGCTATATTACTTAGTAAGCCCGTATGAAAATAGTAAGCAATTTATTAACATGTTTTTACCAATTCTCACAATATGTTCTCAAGGTAAGGTAATACAATCATAATGCACATAATTCCACTATTTACTTATGTTCATATCAACCTATCCATTTGAGTCATAGTCACTAAATTATTTATATCTTAAGCTACAGAATTAAAAATTAAGATCAGCTTAATATCTTTGAAGCTATACTCATATACCTTTCTACCATACAATTTTTAGAATTTATGGTTTATCCAATAAGTACAGTAAAATCTTCAAATTTAACCCTATTTTGCTATTTGACAGCTTCGACCTTTCTTTACTAAAATTTAATTATCTCTTAGTACGGGATGTGGATGATGTTCCCGTCTATTTCTCTTGAAAATAGAAAAATTAAATCAGTTAAATTTTAACCCATAATAATTTTTATACAATTTTTAATGATTTTCCAAATTCAGAATAGGGGAATCCGAAATCATTCTAACCTTATCTCACAAAAATTCAAATATCTCATAATGTGAAATTCTTTTGCTTACACCGTTTCTTCTATGTAAAACTAGACTCAATAAAATTTAATTTCATATTTTATTCAACCTCTAATTCGATTTCTACAAGCTTTGGTGAATTTTCAAATTTGGACTACAACTACTATCCAAAACTATTTTAATGCAAAAATGATGATAACTAAGTTTATAACACCTTCACTTCTTTTCACTAAAACCCTATACATTTATAAATGTTAATTGACATGTCTTGACACTAGACAAGCAACCATAGTCTCTTCATTATAAATCATTACAACACTTAACAAATCATTTCAACCATCATGGTAAAAGTACACATTGATTTTGTACATTCACATTTCCAAGCATATAGCTTAACATTTTTCAATTATTCAAAACTCTTAATTTCTCATACAACCATAGCCATATTTACTGGAAAATCATACTAATCTATTCTTTTTGCTCATACCCGATGACTCACATTCGAGTGAAATACAACTTGCCACATCTCAATTTCAATTGGTCCAAATGCCAACTCACCCCATCAACAATTTTACCATACAATTATATAAACATATATTACTGTTCACCAAGTTAACACAACATCATTTCACAATGCTCATAGACTTGCCATTCTTGGATTTCATATTCAATTGAGTTTCTGTACATGCCTGTGCCCTTTCAGCATGATCACATACTTATCTTTCACTTTTGTCATAAGCTTTGTATTACCCGTTGAATCACTTGGAATACTAAAGGAAACTCGGGAATCTCATACTCATAATACCATACCAATGCCATATCCCAGACATGGTCTTACATGGAATCTCAATCGATGTTAATAACCCAGCTATGGTCTTATACAAAGTCTCATTTCGATGCCATGTCCCAGACATGGTCTTACACGAAATCACATATCGATGCCAATGCCATATCCCAGATATGGTCTTATATGGGATCACATATCGATGCCAATGCCATGTCCCAGAGATGGACTTACATGGGATCACATATGGATGCCAATGCCATGTCCCAAACATTGTCTTACATGGGATCACACATAAACCTAATGTCATGACATTTGTATCCTAACTATTCCTAAGGTTCAACCGGGATTTCGAGGTTCCAATCTTCGTCAGATCGTCATTGAGTCATCATTAATCGAATCCATAGAAAGAGATATACATTTCATGCAATATCAAAGTATTAAATACATAATAACATAATGTTGAATTATTTACATACCAACTTACCTCGAAAGCAAAATAGGTGAAAAGGACTTATTCGTCAATTACTTATTTTCCCCGATCTAGATCCGAACCTTGTTTTTCTTGATATAAAACATCACATTTAACTTATTTAATCATTATACTAATCAACTCAGTCCAAAAATCATATTTGGCAAAAATTATAGTTTTTTCCCCTAAACTTTGTCATATTTACACTTTTGCCCCTAGGCTCATAAAATGATTTTCATTCAATTTCTTTGTACTTTAAGCCTAGACGAACCATTTTCATAACTATAACAGCCCACAATTTCCATTAAAACACACTTTTATGACATATTTTATAACTTTTACAAATTAGTCCTTCTAGGCATTTTCACCGAAAATCACTTAGTAAAAGTTGTTTCTCTAACCATAAACATGTATTTTCTACCATTAAACATCAAAATACACAGATATTTATCATGGGTCAAAACCCTAGACTTTAACCATATCTCAAATTAGTGGTAGACATAGATAGATCTTGTTACGAGGATTTCAAAAATATAAAATCATTAAAAATGGAGCTAGAACAGACTTACAATCGAGCTTGGAAGCTTGAAAAACCTTAGCCATGGTTTCTCCATCCAATTTACAGCCAAGGGGTTGAAGATGGACAAAAATTGGCTTTTAATTTTGCTTTTAATTCATTTTAATAACTAAATGACCAAAGTGCCCTTAATGAAAAGCTTTGGAAACATGCCTAACGATGTCCCTTTTTTTCCACCAACTTAACCAATGGTCTAATTATATATAAATGTATCGAATTTAAAATTTCATAACAATTGGAGACCTCTAGCATGTATTACTCAACTTTTGCACTTTTTATAATTTAGTCCTTTTGACTAAATTGAGTGCTCAAACGTCAAAATTTTCGAACGAAATTTTCACAAAATAATTTCTTAAAATAGTAGACCATAAAAATATAATAAAAATAAAATTTACTATGTCGAATTTGTGGTCCCGAAACTACTGTTCCGACTAGACCCAAAATTGGGCTGTTACAACTCTCCCCGCTTTAAGGATTTTCATCCTCGAAAATCTCACCAGAAAAGAGATAAAGTATCATTCTCATAGTTTTCTCTACCACATCGAAGAATCTTATTGGAGGGCAATACTTCCAAAAACACTCTGTCGGCGGATCTAATATCAAAAATCTTAAACTTTCAAATCTGTATATCACTTATGTCAATCTGAAGTCGCTTCCAACTTTCATGAATCACTTTCACTAATTTCGCAGAATCACAAATCAATTTAACTTCATATATTTCTTTCCAATAACTTTTGAACTTTAGCACATAGTGCCGAAACATATCATCAAAGATCTAAATGACTAGTGCCGAAACATATCATCAAAGATCTAAATGACTCTCTCAAGAACACATATACTCAGCTGATCTATCAAATAAGGATTCAGTACATACTGGAAAAATCATGCAGATTTTGTCAAACAGTCAATCACAATTCAAATAACATCTTCCTTTTTAGAAATAAAGGAAATCCCGATACGAAATCTATGGTAACTCTATCTCATTATCATTCTCGTACAATTACTGACTGTATTAGTCCTAGATACACTTGATTTTTGACTTTTATCTGTTAACATATCGTCATCTAAATATGGATCCAATAATATCATGTAACATACGCAATCACTAGCACATCTACTTTATATAACTGCACATTTTATTACTCTTGGATAAACAGACGTGTTACTACTGAGCCTCGTACAAAAACTTTTGCATAAGTTCTAGATTCATCAATACGCAAATTTTATCTCGAAATAACAATAATAACAGGAATCATGTCCGACTTGAAATTCAACATCAGAAGTAAACTCACTCTGAACTCATTCAGATTACCATTCACTATCACATTTCTGAGCTTCTTAAACTCGCAGAGAAAATATCACTTTAGTTTTTAATTTAACTAAATCAGATCGTCACCAAATAAGATCAATCACATGACCAATATTCACAAAATAATCAAGATTTTCCAATCAAGCATCCGTAACCATACTTGTTTTTCCAAAGGTAAATCGATTATTACTCAGAATCTTTCGAAATTTCCCAAACAAGCTAGTCAAAGATCCTTACAACCGTATTAGCTCAATAAAACAAATATCCTGATTGAACACATTGATTCTAATCAAACTTACCTGTGAAAAGAGAACCATCATACAATTTGGGCTTGAGCTTCCATCATTTATATCTTTGCCGATGTTAATTCCTTACATGAAAATTAGAGAAATCCAGATACCAGAATCACCGCATTCTTAGAATCGAACTAAAAATATAATCATAATAAACATAATTATCACAAGCCAGAGAACACACTTTAAAGATAAACCATGGTTGATAGTTCAAAAAATAAGAATAATAGGAAAAACTAAGATAAAGAAATCCAAGATACGATACCACACCAGAAGTCCGAGAACATAACTCATAAGAAATAATAAAGATTTGATGATTCCTCAGAGAAAACTAGAAGAAAGCAATGCTTACTGGCTTTGGAATTCCATTGTAACGGAGATAATATATTTTTCGAATATATAAAACAAAACCATAATCAGTAGAAACAAAAGAATTGTCGCATATAAATTTTTACCATCGACTTCATTCCAACGTATTAGAACAGAATCCCGAAGACATAAAGAAATGCTGATCATAAGCCAACTAGACCATTAGGGCTTTCGTCTAACATTTTAGTTAACTAGCATTTTCATGCAATAATAATTTCATCAGAAAATGAGCAATTACATATGCCTCTGAGAATGTATGAACACATAGAATGTCCAGAAGAGATAGTCATAATTACTCAACTGTAACTGTCACACACAGACATCTTTACAACTCAAATATCATTTTTCTGACTAATTCTGTCATCATGAACCTCGTATTATTTCGTTCACTAACGAAAATTGATCTGGGAGAATTTCCAACAAATACATATTTTAGACATTATACCTGATTGAGTCGATTAACCAAGACTAACTTTTTCTTTAATTGTGACATCTTGCAATCCGAATGATCTTTAGAACATTCTGATATCTCATTTAGAACTATTTTTACTTGCTAAACCATTCTCATCTTTGAGCGCATTATCAATTATTCCATCACTGAATTCTTTCGTTTCACACTTATGAGCTCATTCAATATAAATCTCATAACTCTTATGGCATATAGCTTTATTGGTAAGGGGGTGAGGTCGTAAAGCCTCTAACTCGACTCTCATGATTACACACATATGACTTAGCACCCATCATTAACATAATATCATCCCAATCATATAATTCACTTTAGGCAAATTTACATACATATTTATGTCACATGAACTTACTGGTTGCATTTATTCAAACAAGTGTACATAAACACACATTCCTTCAATTTTGAATAAGATCACGTATCGCATTCACTTAATCAAACATGTTAGGCACATAATATCATATGAATGCCACACAACATAGATAAGCTTATCACCATATAAACCTTCATTTCATACCACGTTTCCACATTTCTCAACTTATGGTTATATCATTTCATACATTATCACATACATATTATGAACTTCTATTCATACCTTTCTAAGTTCTGTCTCATCATAAACACATTTAAAATATCTTAATATCACTTTCCGTCTTATCGAAAGTAGCTTGGTTGGAAAGCATTTTTGTCTCAACAGAACAATTTCGTCAGGATCGGGAGATATCACACTATCATAGGTAGTAATATGGCATGTATAGCTAGACTTACATACGCTAGGTTAGTCTGAGAATTGACTAAACCATAGCTCTAATACCACTAAATGTAACAACCTTTACCCATATTCGACGCCGAAACAGGGTACGAGGCATTACCGGACTTAAACACAAACATTCATACAAAATCGAGACACAAATTTCCACTCAAATTTAAAACTTTTGATAAACATTCATATCATCCCTTAAACGAGTATACGAGGCCCAAAATATACATTAGGAATGGTTCGAGATTAAACCGAGAACTTTACAAACTCTCGAGAGACTTAGAAAATTTTCATCATGAAACAGGTCCACACGACCGTGTAGTGAAAGGACACGCCCGTGTGGCATATCACATGTCCGTGCTTCAGGCTGTCTCCATCTTAAAGTGCATTCTGTTTATGAAGTCATCATCAAATTTAGGTCACATGGCCAAGTCACATGCCCGTGTGCTAGGCCGTGTACCATACACGGCTGAGACACACACCCATGTCTCTGCCCGTGTGCCCAATTCTGGACTTTTTTTTTGCCTAAATTAAAGTGCAGGGGACACACGGTAGGATCACACGCCCATGGGGCTGACCGTGTGTCACACACGGCCTAGACACACGCCTGTGTGTCTATCCATATGGACAAATCCAAGGCTATTTTCCAAGCCATTTTTTCACCCTTACTTACACACATTCACAAAACACCACATGGCACAAATCATGGCAAATAAATGCCTTCAAAAACAACTACAATCAAGAAATATCGTATCATTTTCAAACCATCAACTATCATGCATTATAACATTAGGCCTTGCCAAATCATTCCATGCACAGTTTTCACTCAAAGGGCATTAACATATGAATAAACTCGTAACCATCATATATCAAGCAAATATAAACTGCATCACAAAACATTGACATATGCACATACATACTTATATGGGCTTACAACCATTTAGCCAATATAAGCCAATTTTCATGGCTACAAATTACATCCAACCTTTATCCATCACAAGCTAATACATTTAGCCAAATCATAATGACTCATACACTAAATGACTAAATTCCTATACATGCCATAGACTTAAAATACTTGCATTCACTTATACCCAAATGATAGCTTGATAGTGTGATAGAATATCCGACGATCTCCAACCCAACCTAGCTTAGTGACCTTATCAAATGAGGAAAAGGGAGGGGGTAAGCTATATTACTTAGGAAGCCCGTATGAAAATAATAAGCAATTTATTAAGATGTTTTCACCAATTCTCACAATATGTTCTCAAGGTAATACAATCATAATGCACATAATTCCACTATTTACTTATGTTCATATCAACATGTCCATTCGACTCATAGTGACTAAATTATTTATATCTTGAGCTACAAAATTAAAAATTATGTTTCGCTTAATGTATTTGAAGCTATACTCATATATCTTTCTACCATAAAATTTTCCAAAATTTATGGTTTATCCAATAAGTACAGTAAAATCTTTAAATTTACCCTTATTCTGCTATTTGACATCTTCGACCTTTCTTTACTAAAATTTAATTATCTCTTAGTACGGGATGTGGATGATGTTCCCATATATTTCTCTTGAAAATAGACTCATTAAGAATTTAATCAGATAAATTATAACCCATAATAATTTTTATACATTTTTTGATGATTTTCCAAAGTTAGAACAGGGGAATCTGAAATCATTCTGACCTTGTCTCACAAAAATTAAAATATCTCATAATATGAAATTCTTTTGCTTACACCGTTTCTTCTATGTAAAACTAGACTCAATAAGCTTTAATTTCATATTTTATTCAACGTTTAATTCGATTTCCACAAGCTTTGGTAAATTTTCAAAGTTGGACTATAGCTGCTGTCCAAAACTATTTTAGTGCAAAAATGATGATAACTAAGCTTATAACACCTTCACTTCTTTTCAATTAAACCCTATACATTTATAAATGTAAATTGACAAGTCTTGACACTAGCCAAGCAACCATAGTCTCTTCATTATAAATCATTACAACACTTAACAAATCATTTCAACCATCATGGTAAAAGTACACATTGATTTTGTACATTCACATTTCCAAGCTTATAACTTAACAATTTTCAATTATTCAAAACTCTTAATTTCTCATACAACCATAGCCATATTTACTAGACAATCATACTAATATATTATTTTTTCTCATACCTAGTGACTCACATTCAAGTGAAATACAACTTACCACATCTCAATTTCAATTGGCCCAAATGCCAACTCACCACATCAACAATTTTACCATACAATTATATAAACATATATTATTGTTCACCAAGTTAACAGAACATCGTTTCACAATTCTCATGGACTTTCCATTCATGGATTTCATATTCAATTGAGTTTCTGTACATACATGTACCCTTTCAGATGATCACATACTCATCTTTCACTTTTGTCATAAGCTTTGAATTACCCGTTGAACCACTTGGAATACTAAAGAATACTCGGGAATCTCATACTCATAATACCATACCAATGTCATATCCCAAACATGGTCTTACATGGAATATCAATCGATGCCAATAGCCCAGCTATGGTATTATACAAAGTCTCATTTCAATGCCATGTCCCAGACATGGTCTTACACGAAATCACATATCGATGCCAATGCCATATCCTGGATATGGTCTTACATGGGATCACATGTCGATGCCAATGCCATGTCCAAAACATGGTCTTACATGGGATCACATATCGATGTGAATGTCATATCCTAGACATGGTCTTACATTGGATCACACATAAACCTAATGTCATGACATTTGTATCCTAACTATTCCTAAGGTTCAACCGGGATTTCGAGGTACCAATCTTCGTCGAATCCTCATCGAGTCATCATTAACCAAATCCATAGAAACAAATATACATTTCATGCAATATCAAAGTATAAAATACATAGTAACATAATGTTGAATTATTTACACATGAACTTATCTCGAAAGCAAAATAGGTGAAAAGGACTTATTCGTCAATTACTTATTTTTCCCCGATCTAGATCCGAACCTTGTTTTTCTTGATATAAAACATCACATTTAACTTATTTAATCATTATACTAATCAAATCAGCCTAAAAATCATATTTTGAAAAAATTATATTTTTGCCCTTAAACTTTATCATATTTACACTTTTGCCCCTAGGCTCATAAAATGATTTTCATTCAATTTCTTTGTACTTTAAGCCTAGCCGAACCATTTTCATAACTATAATAGCCCACAATTTCATTAAAACACACTTTTATGACATATTTTATAACTTTTACAAATTAGTCATTTTAGGCATTTTCAGCGAAAGTCACTTAGTAAAAGTCGTTTCTCTAACCATAAACATGCATTTTCTACCATTAAACATCAAAATACACAGACATTTATCATGGATCAAAACCCTAGACTTTAACCATATCTCAAATTAGTGGTAGAAATAGATAGATCTTGTTACAAGGATTTCAAAACGTAAAAATCATTAAAAACAGGGTAGAACGGACTTACGATCGAGCTTGGAAGCTTGAAAAACCTAGCCATTGTTTCTCCATGCAATTTTCGAACAAGGGGTTAAAGATGGACAAAAATTGGCTTTTAATTTTGTTTTTAATTCATTCTAATAACTAAAAGACCAAAGTGCCCAAACGTCAAAATTTTCGAACGAAATTTTCAGAAAACAATTTCATAAAATTGTAGATCATAAAAATATAATAAAAATAAACTTTACTATGTCAGATTTGTGGTCCCGAAACCACTGTTCTGACTAGACCCAAAATTGGGTTGTTACATATAATGGCATGTATTGGTTATTTTGGCTAATGTTGGCCTCTATGTTTTGTTGTGATTATAGCCATTTCAGTTGGCTTGTGTTTTGGTATATTTTGATATGGATATATATGGCCTTAATTTGGTTGAGGTGTCGTTTGATTGGTGGTTAAATGATGAAAAGTAAAATGATAGTTATATGTGCATTTTGTATAAGTGTTTTGTGAGTTGATGAATTGGTTGCAAAATGGTACCTTGTTGTGTAAGACATATATGTCTAACTATATTTGAAATTGAAGGGCATGTTCAACATCAATTGGTATGTTTTGGTAAAGTAATCTACATGATATGTAATGATGCAATTATGCATATAATTTAGTTGAACATTTGGTTACATTGAATACATGGTTAAATATGTTTATAATTTTCATTTGAGGTGCCTAAGGGCATATTGGTTGTATGTGAATATACTACATGTTTAAGGCTTGATTTTGCTTGTTTTGGATTCCATAATATGGCTTGTTTATATGCAAAATGTTAAGTGTTAGTGGATGCCAAATTGGGTGAGAAATATGGCTTGTAAAATGGCTTATTTTTGTCCACATGGGTATATGTCTCAGTCGTGTGTGACACACGACCAGGTGACACGGTTGTGTGTCCCCTATAGTTTTTAAAGGGTTGCAAGTCAAATTGTTGGACCGCCTAGCACACGGCCTGGTACACAGGCGTGTAAGGTTACTTCAAAAGGTACACAGCCTAGCACATGGGCGTGTGACTTCGCCGTGCGACCAAGTCAGTGAGTTACACAGGCACATACACGGGTTGGGACATGACTGTGTGTCCCTATTTCAAATGCCCTCACGGCCTAAGACATGGGCGTGTCTCTTGGCCGTATGAGTCACACGGCCTAGTCACATGATTGTGTGACCCTTGTAGTTTGTAAACTTTCATCCTTTTCTAAAAAAAATTCTTTGAGTTCTCGATTTAGTCCTAACTTGTTTCTAACGCGATGTTGGGGCCTCGATGGCTTGTCTACGGGACAATATGAATGATTTTGATTGGTTTTTTATATGAATATTTTTTAAGATATGAAATGTTTAAAATTCTGTTTGTTTATACTGTAAACTCTAGTAATACTCTATAACCCTGTTCTGGTGATGGATACGGGTTAGGGGTGTCACACCTATTCGACAGAATGTTGCGAGTGCACCACCTGGATACAATCAGCCCATGCCACAAAAAAATGCTTAGCAAAATTCAGCTTCGAGTTCTTCATCTATGGAAGCTCTATTGAAGGAATACATGGCCAAGAAAGATGCTATCATTCAAAGTCAAGCTACATCGTTAAGAGCTTTAGAAAATCAAGTGGGGTAAATTGTCAAAGCATTAAGCTTAAGATCGCAAGGAGCACTGCCGAGTGATACCAAAAATTCACAATCTCAAGGGAAGGAATAGTGTAAAGCCATTACACTCAAAATTGGTACGCAACTGCCATGAGTTGTTAATGACACCACTATTAAAGAAGATAGTTCAGATTTCACAAATAAGAAGAATTCAGAACCAGTAGTGAAACAGGATACAAAAGAAAATAACAACCAGAAAATGTTGAAGCAGATTCATCTTGTATTGCCAATAAAAATGCCATGGCAAAACAACCTCATCCAATGGAAGGAAGGTCATCGCCACATTTTCCTCAACATTTCCAAAAATCAAAGCAAGATTTTCAATTTAAGAAATTCTTGGATGTCCTAAAGCAATTACATATCAACATACCGTTGGTGGAAGAATTGGAGCAAATGCCAACTATGTGAAATTCATGGAAGATATCTTATCAAAGAAGAGAAGGTTAGGGGAGTTCGAAACTGTCGCTCTCACTAAAGGGTGCAGAGCAATGTTAAGAAACAAATTACCACCAAATTTGAAGGATCCAAGGAGTTTTATTATACCTTGCTCTATTGAAAATCACTATGTAGGCAAAGCATTATGCAACTTAGGTTTTAAGTATAAATCTAATGCCTATGTCTGTTTACAGGAAGTTAGGAATAGGGAAGGCGAGGCCTACAACTGTCACATTGCAATTAGCTGATCGTTCATATACACATCCAAAAGGTAAAATCGAAGATATGTTGGTAACAGTTTACAAATTTATTTTTCCAACAGATTTTATTATTTTGGAATGTGAGGCTGATAAAGAGGTACCAATCATACTTGGGAGACCTTTTCTAGCAACTAGTAGAACATTAATTAATGTACAAAAAGGTGAATTCACAATGAGAGTTAACGATCAATAGATAACCTTTAATGTTTTCGATGCTATGAAGTGTTTAGATATATATGAATAATGTCATGCTGTTGAGATTATTGACACAATAGTTCAAGTAGAATTTGCAAAATTTTATCACAATAATTCTAATAATGATGCAGACTCATTTAAGTTAATTGAATAAAAAATGATTGAAGAGTTTGGTGAATTGATGGAAGCTAAGAAAATTGAGAATGGATCATGAAGAAGTTTTGAATTATTAAATCTATCGAACCGTTCTTTTAAACCTCCTCAACCATCCATAGAAGATCCTCCTATGTTGGAGTTAAAGCATTTTCCAGTACATCTGAAGTAAGCTAACTTGGGAGATAACAACACATTGCCAGTAGTTATCTTTGCAACATTGACATTAGATCAATAGGCTCAATTATTGGAAGTTAATAAAGAAATTTAAGAAGGCATTGAGGTGGAAGATTGCGAATATTAAATGAACCAGTCCAGCAATCTACATGCATAAGATATTACTGGAGGATTGTCACAGCAAATCCATCGAGCAGCAGAGAAGAGTGGATCCCATTATGAAAGAAGTTGTCAAAAAGGAAATTATCAAATGGTTGGATGCTGGAATTATATACCCAATTTTTTATAGTTCTTGGGAGAGCCATGTTCAATGTGTACCTAAAAAAGGGGGTGTCACCATGGTAATTTTCTACAGGGTTGACTCGACCCATTCGCGCAACCCAACGGCTTAAACCCAACTTTATCCCTTTTTTAACCATTAAAACACCTATTTTATAACCTAAAACCATATTTTACCTTTAGTTTAACATCTTTTATTCATCTAATCTCCCAAAATCTCTCAAAGCTTTTAAAACCTAAAACTTGATTATTCCCTTTTTCTTTAGATTTGCTTGGAAAAATTTTCTCTTTTAATCTTATTTGGTGCAGGATAAAGAAGGAAGCATATTAAGGAATGATGAAGAAACAAAACGTGGCAAGGAAACCAACATCTAAACAGGAGGTTAAGGGTTTCTAACTCAAATTTTGTTGTTCCATTAAATTCACTTGGTTGAAGTTTCATTAGTTAGTAGAACTAAATATGCCTTCAAGAAATGTTAGACAAACTATGTAAACAGAGCCATCGATGAGTCAAAATCCCTCTAGTTTTCTGAATCCGAATGTTTAAAAATATTTCAATGAACTTCAAGGAAAAACATTCATTCAAGAGAGGGGTTTGATCCATCCATGATTCTTTGTAAGGAAATATGACGTTTGGTTAGGTATCATAGGTGGAAGCATTTCTAGACAATACCGAAAGATAATGTTGTGGTCTCTATTGTTCAAGAATTTTATGCATCTTTATGGAACCAAGAATCTAGAAACACTAAAGGCCATATGTGGGATATAGTACATACGCGAGGGAAAGAAGTGCGAGTAACCCAAGAATTATTTACGACTTTTATAATGCTCCATACTATTAAAAATATTTTATCGATGAAACTGATTTAGAGTATTTTCAGGACATAGATATGGATAACATTATAAACCTTTTAATTGAAGGAAGAGGTAAATGGAAATATGACCTAGGTACCAATATTCCCACATCCTTTCATCAAGCTATTTTGTTTCTAGAGGCAAAAATATGGGTTCAATTTGTGTGCACACAAATAGTCCCTACTTTAAATGTTCTAATGTTAATTCCTTTCAAGCAATTTTACTATATGCAATTTTGTAGAAAAAACAGGTGTGTATCAGAAAATGGATCCACCAAAACATGAAGAGATGTATTAGTGGCAGAAGGTGGGAGTTTTCTTTCCCTACTTAGTGACGGCCTTATGTAAAAAGGTAGGTGTACCCAAGATATCCACTAAGCTTTTGTTGAAACCTTTCCGGAGACACCTTGTTCCAACAGTACAGAAAGCTGTGGGCCAAAAAAATAATAGATTGGAACAACGACGACAAGAAGCGATCACTAAACCAGCTTCATCATGGAGGTTGACATGAGCTCAACAAGATGTTGGTGAGAGTAGTCATCCAAAGCTAGATTGGATGATATAGTGGATGCAACAGTTGGGGCCAACTTTTTAAGAATTTGTTAGGCAAAGTAACATCCGAGTCCCTAATTATACACCTGATATGTTTGGGCTAATAAATCTGGAAGAAGAAAAAGAGGTGCATGAAGTGAAGAGGAAGGAGAGGATGAGGCAGACGACAGAAGTAAGGAGATGAATTTTGTAACAGCCCAATTTCGATGAAATCGGAACAGTGGTTTCGAGACCACAAATTCGAGTCGAAAATAAAATTAATTTTTATTTTATTACATGGTTCGTATTATGTTAGAAATGTCATGTGAAAATTTCGATACGAAAATTTTATCGATTATGTGTTTAATTAGGGAAAGGAATTAATTGCATAAAATACAAAAGTTGAATTCTAGTAGCTATAAGGATTAAATAGCTATGGAATTCAAAACCGGAGGTCCTTATATGATAATTAGACCATTAATAAAAACTTAGTAGATATTTTTGGATGATTCATCCATGGAAAATTAGAAAAAGGCTAAGGACTAAATTGGAAATCAAATAATTAAAGATGATAAATTAATTAAATAGAAATAAAAATCATTTATATTATCTTCTTCCCCAAACTAATACATGGAAACCCTAGGAAAGAGAAAGCAAGCTTTCTTGGCAAAATTGGGTATGTTTTCTTGTCCCGTTTTTAGTAATTTTTATATTTTTGAAACCGGGATAGTCTAATCTATCTATTTGGGGGATTAATTGGAAAAGTTATCAAAGTATGGAAAATGGGTCATGGATGTATATGCTTAAAATTATAAATTTATGGTAGAGAATGAAAAGTTGTTGATAGATAAACAACTTTTACAAAGTGATTTTTGATAAAAACATGATTTAGGGACTAAAATGCAAAGTGGTGAAAATTGATGAAAATTTTTGAATTTTTATGAATACATGTGCTGTGAATTTTGTAATGGAATTTTGGTTAGGCTTGGAATAGGGAGTAAATTGCACAAGTTTCATTTTACGAGCCTAGGGACGAAATCAGAATTTATGGAAAAGTTAGGGGCAATATGGTAATTTTGCCTAGAACATAAAGTGAGTCCACCTAAATATGAAATGTGATAAATTGATGTAAAATTTACTTGTATAGATCCAGGTAGACCAAATTCAGAGCTAGAATGAGGAAAAGAGGAAAATGTCAGATCAGTAGATGTTATGTACACAAACATTTGTTGAGGTAAGTTCGTGTAACTAAATTGTGTTTATTTACATGCTTGCATTGATTGTGTTTATGTGAATTGTATAAATGTCATAAATATGTGAAATGATTACATATCCGATCAAGCCCAATAAATAAAAAATGTTTAAATTAAATGATAATGCCCGATAGATGATATAGGATAAACGATGAAAATGTTACTTTTATGCTTGGAATGAATGTGGAATGTGACCATTTGAATTATATGGATGATTATAGATGTATGAAATAATCACATGCCTGATAATGCTTGAAAAATGTTAAATTCCATTTGAATAAATGAAAATCGATAAATAAATGTGATTTCCTGAAATGAATGAGGTCCCGCATTTGTTGCTGGTGGGATTTAGCTTGGACGAGTAATCTTATTGACCTCATTTCTGAAAGGATATAGCCCGGATGGGTAATCCTGATATAACCCCTCTCGAGCATATGTTATGGATTGGATTTAGCCCAAACAGGTAATCTTGAGTATATGTCATAAAAAGGATTTAGCCTGGACTGGTAACCCTGTTGTATATATGTGTGGCTCGAGAGTGTACTCTTTAAAATAGTACCTTACAGGTACCATTGAATATGAATTGATGAACCCTGATTTGTACACCTCGAGTGTACTACCTATGTAACCATCAGTATTTTAGATGAATTCAACGGGTAAAAATCTTGACATGAGAATATATGAATAAGAAATGAGTTATTACACGTATCCGTCTAAAATAAAAGAAAATAATGATACATAACAAATGATATATGAAAACATGAGATGATGATATTTGTACATGGACTTTATTTGATGAATGTATGTTCATTCTTGATTATAGACTTGTACACCTTGAGTGTACTAATCGTGACCTTGATATTCAGAGTAATATGAGTAAAGTTCTGATATGAAATGATCTGAACTCGAAATGAACTAGTATGAAATTATACTAGTAATAATGAGATGAATTATGCATGTTGAATGAATACATGTTGTGGAAAGCATATGTGCTTGGAATCTTGATTGTTGTTGAGCCCATATATGTTTTGGTGTAATTATAGAATATATGACTAACAAGGACAATGAGGATGTGTGTAGGGCTTGAGGTCAAATTGATTGAATATGTCTTACATAGTTACCTTAAAATAGAATGAATAGTAAGTTAAGTACCATGTTATACGAACTTACTAAGCATTTTATGCTTACTTAGTTTTATTTCCCTATTTTATAGTAAATCGGAAGCTCATTGGATTGGAAGCTCAGCGGAGATCACTCACACTATCCATCAACCCATGTCGGTACAATATGGTAAATCAATTATGGTTGTAATGGCATGTTTAGGATATATTGGCCATATTGGCATGTTAATGTAAATGATGCTTGTAATTTAGGCATTGGAATGGCTAGTATTGGTTTGTTTTGATATATTTGTAATGTCATACTATGATAGCTACATATGTGTTAAGTAGTTGATCAAACTTTGTCTAACATATGGACTAAACTAAGGCAAGATTATGAACATGTATGCATGTAATGGTATGCCATGTTGAATGATAGAATTTGTTTAATTTGAATGCTTGGAATGGTTGGTATTGGATATGTGTTTCAAGTGCAGGTCATGGATGCGATTTTGTGTGAGAAATGAAGCTAGAAATGGCTTTATTTTGTCCACACGGGCAAACACACGGGCGTGTGTCTAGACCGTGTGTGACACACGGCTAGATACATGGGCTTGCAGTTAGGCCGTGTGTCCCCTGCACCTTGAATTTGAGAAAACAGAATGCTCAGAATTGAGCACATGGGCAGAGACATGGGCGTGTGTCTCAGCTGTGTGTGCTATACGACCTAGAACACGGGCGTGTGTCTTGGCCAAGTGAAACCTACACCTAATTTCGAAAGAAATTAATTGACCACATGGCCTAGCACACAGGCGTGTGGCATGGCCGTGTGCACAAGTCAGAGACTTACACGGGGTCGAACAAGACCTCTAGCACAGGTGTGTCCCTTGGACCACACGAGTGTGTGAGCCCTGTAACTTGGAAAATTTTTGAAATGTCACGAAAAATTCTTAGAGTTCCCGATTAAGTCCCGACTCGATTCTAATGCTCGTATTGGGCTTGAGGGTCCAATTAAGGGATTTTTGAATGATATCGGTTAATGAAAAGTAGTTTACATAAATTATTTGTAAAATGTTTTGAAAGTTTTGGTAATGCTCTAAAACCCTGTTTTGACGACAGATACGGGTTAAGGGTGTTACAGATTTTGAGGAGAAAGATTGAACATTTTTATAATTCTGTTTTCAAAAGACTTGTATTAATTTTTGGAAGATTTTAATTTACACTTTGTAGGAGTAGGATTAATAGTAGATTCTTAAGTTATGTTGCATTTTATGTTTTCTATGTAGGAACCCAACATGAAGAAGACACAAACAATTCAAGCTTAACATGGTCAAAGGAGGAAGCACCCACCATTAGTAGTTTGAACGACCACGATCAATCAAGTAATTTCTTTCCTTATCTTTTATAGGCTACACATTGAGGACAATGTGTCAACTAAAGTGTAAGGGTAACATAGAAAATTTGTTTTAAATTTTTACGTCCTTTCTTTTGTGTGGTTGAGCTTGTAGAAATACAAGTGATTGGTTAGGATCATGTACACAGGTTGTTGTGTTTACAAATAAATTTGGCATGATGATAGGTGATTTTAAACTTTTGATTATTAGACTACTAAGTTTGATATGTTACACTGTAAATAGGCATCAAGCAATCAATTGTACCAAATGATATAGAAAATATAAGGAAACGAGCATGCTAGTATGAATTATAAATGGTTGAATTTGAGTTTGTTTGGTTGATTAAATTTTTGCATATTGAGATATTAAGGGATGACCTAAGACATTGTTTGGAACACATCCAGAGCCAAAAAGTTGACCTACTTGTATTTCCCCTTTAATACGATTTTTGAGCCTGTTGACACTTCTTGATGAACCTCACTACAAACCCTAAGCCTGAAACGTTAATATGTATTTGTCCTTTTTCTTTGGTCCTGCATTGCACGGCTATAGATGTAATACTCCTAACCCGTATCCGTCGCTGGAATCAGATTATGAGGCATTATTGGACAATATGAAACATTCACAATCATTTCATAAACATTGAAACATCATAGATCAAACATCAATATGGAGTCCCATATATAGGTCATTGAGACCTTAAACATGTATTGGAAAAGGGCCGGGACTAAATCGAACACATATAAATTTTTTTCGAAAACTTAACATTTTTCCAAGGTTCACAAGTCACACGCCCATGTGAACAGGCCGTGTGCTGCACACGACCTTAGACACGCCCGTGTGTCTAAGCCGTGGCCAAACAGGGCATACATACTGATTTACATCACACGGCCAGACTACACACCCGTGTGTCTAGCCCGTGTTCGTTACACACGCCTGTGTTCAGGCCGTGTGCTTGGCCGTGCCAAAACTAAAGGGTATTCTGTTTGTGACGTCAGCATGGCAATTAAGGTCACACGGTTAGGGCACACACCCGTGTGTGAAACCGTGTGGTATACACGGCCAATAGACACGTCCGTGTGTCTAGGCCGTGTCAAAACTGAAGGGTATACTAACTTTAATTCGTAGGGTACCCTAGGGGACACACGACCGTGTAACGTGGCCGTGTGTCACACACGGCTGAGACACATGCCCGTGTCTCTGCCCATGTGGACGAGAATAGGCCATTTAAATAGCCAATTTGCCACCCCAATTGGGTCAAACCTACAAGCACCAAAACTATGCTTAGTACACATACCAAATCATAACAATAGTACATATACAATCTCAACCAAAACCAAGCCATATCACATGGCTATATATACATTACATTCATATTGACATAACCCTAGCCTATACATGCCACTTAACCACAAGCTCAAAGCTTTTATTTACCGAAACGATAACTGGATAGTGTGATGAGATCTCCTGCGACTTCTAACCCAAGCATGTCTTTGAAACTCTATAAACAAAGGAAAAACATATAGAGTAAGCTTCGAGATCTTAGTAAGTCATAAGCAATTAAATCTTCACAAAATCATGCATATAGTTCAATTTGATTAAGCCAAAATTTAGTTAACTTCATACACATATTCAATCACTTTTCTTATATAATCCAACATCGCCACATTAAGTAATTTCATTACATAACCAACCAAAACATAGTCATTTATTTCATTTTATGCATAAAAATATATAATTTATTTTTTTATGCATTTCAAAACCCAAATAACCATATTCCATTTTTTTATAATTCTCGTGTCCAAAACGTAGGAACACAATTCATATAATGAGCACATTTATAAAACATTGTTCCTTCTCATATATTTCACATCTCATCATTTGAATCATGCTCACATTTCATATCAGAATTTTATATATATACATCACATGTACCTGAATCATATATGGCAAATCACATTTACAATTTTACCTTTCTCATATAATTCATTTGATCATAGCTAACTTAATAGTATCCACATCTCTTTTTCACATAGATCATATATTTACTAATCATAATCATACTCACTTTCATTGCAAAATTTTTTCATCTGCTCCATATTTAACATCATCAATCACATAGACTCCTTACATATCTGTACCATTATTCTTACCTGTCACTTTTATCACTTTAATGCTCGAAACACCAATTCATTCGATCATCAATGAACTTTTAACAACTTGCACACTTAGTGCCAAGTAATTAGCCGAAGCTATAATTATTCGCACACTTAGTGCCATTACATTAAACCGAACTCATATCAGTATCACACCCATAGTGCCATTACTCAGCCAATGCTGTTATAATCTCGCACACTCAGTGCCATTTTAATAGTCGTAGCTATTTCATTTATCGTACACATAGTGCCTCAAACTCAGTTCATATTTTACATACTCCAACTTCACATTATATTCTTTTACAACTTAATTCAGCATTTATATAATGCACATACAATTCAATTTAATAACATTTAATTACTTATGAACTTACCTCATACGGATACGAACAGACTGGAACGGCTATTCGAAAATTTTTAACTTTTCCCGATCCAAATCTTATTTTTCTCATTTCTTGATCTAATACAATACAAATTCAACTTATTTAATCATATACTCAATCAAATTCATCTAAAAACACATAAATGGTCTAATTACACTTTTGCCCCTGACATTTCACATTTTTTACAATTTAGTCCCTATTTCACAAAACACAAAATATTCAAAATTTGGCCACACTCATGCTTGGCCGAATTTTCCTCTAGTCCATATAAGCTCATATATACAATTTATTTCATATTTTCACAAATTAGCCCAAAATATTCAAATTCATCAAAAATCCCAATACAAAATATATTTATCTATCATCGAGCTTTCATATTTCACCATTTATCATCACAAAGCTCACAAAATCAACAATGGCATCTCATGAAATTATCATCAAATTCTAAAATTTAAGCATGGTTTTGTAAAACACGAAGCAACTATCTCAAAAACGTAAAAATTATCGAAAATTGAGCTTAAAACTTACCTAAATCAAGCCCCAAATGTGCCGAACCCTTAAAACTCTTTTCTCATATTCTTTCTTTGCATATTCGGCAATAATGAATCAATATGGCCATACTTTTGTATTTGTTTTATTTATTTAATCTATTATTATTCAATTTACCTAACCAACCTTTATAACTTATTCTATTTACCAATTTGCCAAGCCATGAGTTCCACTAACCCTTATAATGGTCTAATTACATTATAAATGCATCATATTATAAAGACAAATTCAATTAAACATTCTCACATTTAACTATCAACTTTTTTTTACGCGATTAGGCCATTTTTACCGAATTAACTACTCAAACGGTAAAATTTCTTTACGAAACTTTCACAAATCTCTAATATCATACTGTAGACTTTATTAAAATAATAAAATAAATATTTTAACTTTGAATTATGGTCCCAAAACTACTATTTCGATTAACCCCAAAAACGAGTTGTTATAATAGATAGCTAGCCATGCGTATTGAGGGTTAGGTAGATACATTAAGGTGGATTTTGTAAAATTTGAACGAAATAGGAAGGATTGGTGTGGTAAAGGAACTATAGGTTAGCCTGAAAGTGCAAGACAAAAAAAAATTCAAAAAGAATTTCAATATGAGTAGAAAAAGTTCTTGAAAGGCAAAAACCAATCGTGAGTGATATGAACTAAAAAAGAAATCTGAGAAAGTCACAAGGATAGGAAAAAATCGTTTTGTAATAGCCCGTTTTCGGTAAAATCGAAATAGTGGTTTCGGGACCACAAATTTGATTCCAGATTCCAAAAAAGAAATTTATTTTAATATTATTTTATGATCTACAGTATGATAATAATATCATATAAAAATTTCATAAAGTAATTTTACTGATTACATGTTTAATTTGATAAAGGACCAAACTGCACAAAGTGAAAAAGTTGAGTTGTAATAGCTAAAAGGATTAAATAGCTATGGAATTCAAAATTTGAGGTCCTTATATAATAGACCATTAAAAATACTTAGTTGTTAAGGATGATAAATTACCCATGGAAAATAAAATAAAGAAAAGGACAAAATTGGAAAGATGAAAAATAAATAT
Source organism: Gossypium anomalum (assembly GCA_025698475.1). Classification (NCBI taxonomy): domain Eukaryota; kingdom Viridiplantae; phylum Streptophyta; class Magnoliopsida; order Malvales; family Malvaceae; genus Gossypium; species Gossypium anomalum. The sequence continues at coordinate 53,768,363 of CM046963.1, forward strand.
GATAAATAATAAAATAAAGAAAATATCATCATTTTTATCATCATCTTTACCAAATAAATATGGAAACCCTATCCATGGAGAATGGAAGAAAGAGAAAACATATTTGCCCAAATTAGGTAAGTATTCAAGTCTCGTTTTTAGTAATTTTTATATCTTTGAGATTGGGATAACCTAATTTGGGGATTAATTTGAAAAGTTATCAAAGTATAGAAATTTTTCCATGGATGAATATGCTGAAAATTTTGAAATTTATGGTAGAAAATGAAAGGTTGTTGATAGATAAACAACTTTTGTAAAGTGAATTTTGATGAAAATGTGAATTAGGGACTAAATTGTAAAGTTGTAAAATTTATGGAAAAATTTTGAATTTTGTGAAATACATGGGCTGTAAATGTTACTCGTAAAATTTGGCTAGGCTTGGAAAAAGGATTAAATTGCATGAATTTCATTTTCTGAGCCTAGAGACGAAATTGTTATTAATTAAAAGTTTAGAGGCAAAACTATAATTTTGCCTAAAATGTGAATTGGACTAAATTGAGTATGAATTGTATTAAATTGATGTTAATTTACTCGTATAGATCTGGATAGACCAAATTCGGAGTTAGAACGAGGAAAAGATAAAAATGTCGAATTAGTAGATTCTACATACACGAACAATTGTCGAGGTAAGTTTGTGTAACTAAATTATGTATATTTTAACGCTTGAATTGAATGTTGTGTATGTGAATTGTATAAATGCCATAAACATGATATTGATTACATATCCGACAAAGCCCGATAAACGTCAAGTCTCGTTTGAATAAATGAAATTCGATGGATTACTGGATTTACTGTAATGGTTATAGTCTTGCATATGTTGCAGACATACTATGGCTCAGACGAGCATTCTGTTATTAGTACTCTCGAGTTTCCTGTTATATAGTCTTGCGAGTATCTTGATCGGTAGTAATCTTGCATGTGTTGTGACTATCGCAGCTCTTTGCCAGTGTCTTGTTTATTGATCAGTTGTGATCTTGCATATGTTGCTGACACAAACGCAACTCTTTATGAGCATCCTAATATGGCTCGCCTAAACTCACTGATATATGGCTATCCGGAGCTCCTATTACATGGCTCTTTGTGAGCGTTCGTGATAGGCTCTTCGTGAGCTTCCTGATTAAAAGTTCTTAGTGAACTTCCTTTTTTAAACTCTTATGAGTTTCCTAATTTAGCCCAGATAAGCTTCTTGTTACATGGCTCCTATGAGCATTCCTGATATATGGCTCGAGAGAGTGCTTCTTGATTATGTACTCTAATGAGTACCCCTAATTATGAATTGACAGATTTCTGATTTGTACACTTCGAGTGTACTACCTGTGTATCCATCGATATTTCAAATAAATTCAACGGGCAAAAAATCTTGACATGAGAAAATATGAACACGAAATGAATTATTACAAGTGTTTGCCTGAAATACATGAAATGATGATACATGATTTATTGAAATACAAGTTGGTGATATATGAACATGGAATTTTTTTAATAAATATGTTCATCCATGAAATATATATTAGTGCACTTGAGTGTATTTCCCATGTGACATTGATATTTTAAATGATTTAATGGGTAAAGTTCCAACATGAAATAATCTGAACTCGAGATGCATTATTATGAAAATGTACTTGAAATACAGGGATATGAATTGTATATGTTATTTGAATTCATGATGTGGAAAATATATGTATATGAGAATTTGGTTATTATTGAGCCCATACATGTTCCTTGATGTTTATATGAGATAGTATGACTTAGAAACAAATTATTGCCCGTATGCACATGAAGTACATGGAAATGACATTACTTGATATAATGATGCATGAATTGGTTGTTATTGGAATGTGGAACGTGCTTGATGACTTTTTTCATCCATGATTAAGGACTATTATATGTGATTACTTGGCTAACATGATGAAGATATGTGTTTAGGGCTTGTAACCAAATTGGTTAATAGTGCCTTGCATGTTTATTTTGAATATAAAGATATGATAAGTTATTTATCATGTTATACAAACTTACTAAGCATTTCATGCTTACTCTGTTTTACTTTCCCATGTCTTTTAGTACCTCAGAAGCTCGTTGGATTGGAAGCATCAACAGAGATTACTCACACTATCCATTGGCCTATCTTGGTATATATATGGTAAATTAGTTATAGTTATAATGGCATGTATAGAATAATTAGCCAATAATGACATGTAAATGTTTTAAATGAAACTAGCCACTGGAATGGCTTGTGTTTAACATATTTTGATATGTTTATAAGTGGATTTATCATGTTTGAAAAATGAATTTGATCATTCATATATGCATTTGATAAATAGAAAAGTATGAATGATAGATTAACATGTTAATAAATCGTCATCTGAGGTACCTAAGGGTACATTGGTTGTATGTGAAATTATGTCACGTTTAAAACATGATTTGGACTTGTTTTAAATGCTTGGATATGATTTGTGAATGTGTAAAAGTTTTGGTGTAGGTGAATGACAATATGGGTGAGAAATGTGGCTTGGGAAACAGCCTATTTTTGTCCATACAGGTAGAAACACGGGCGTGTGTCTCAGCCGTGTGTGACACACGGCCTAACACATGGGCATGTGTCCTGGCCTTGTGTCCCTGCATCTTTAAAATGTCAAAACAGAATACTCAGAATTGATCACACGGCTTGACACACGGGCATATGGCTTGGCCGTGTGACCCCTACACCTACACACGACTTAGCACACAGGTGTGTGACTTGGCCATGTGACAGAAGTCAAAGAGTAACATGGTCTAAGACACCAGCGTGTCCCTAATCACACGGGTGTGTGACCCCTGTACCTAGGAAAAAATTTTAAATTTTGCAAAAATTTCTCTGAGATTCTAATTTAGTCCCGACTTGATTTTAATGTTTAAATTGGGCCTCGAGGGTCCATTTAAGGGACAATATGATTAGTTTCAGTTATGAACAATAAATGACATGAATTATATGAAATTATTCTGTAAACTTTGGTAATGTTCCGTAACCCTGTTCTGGCAATGGATACGGGTTAGGAATGTTACAATTATTGGTATCAGAGCTACAGTTTAGTTGGTTCTTAGACCGAACATAGTATATGTGAAGTCCAAAAATTAATGTCATTATATAACCTGAGATAGTGTGATTTCTCCTAACTCTGATGAGAATTGTTTTACTAATAGACAGAGATGCTTTTCAACCGAGCTAATTCCGATAACGTTAAAAGTGATACTCAAGTATTTGAGTATAAATGTTACTTATGATGAGTAGAGATTCATAAAGTATGAAATAAATGTTTTATAATGAACATGTTGATGATAAATGTTATGTTATACGTGTGTATATATGAAAGTTAAATTTTGAGGCTTTACGACCTCCACCCCCTCACCAGTACAATTTTAAATAATGAAATTCACAAGATTTATATTGATTCAGTTCAAAAGTGTGAAATTGAAAAGTTTAGTGGTTGAATGATTAATAATGTGGTTGTAAACAGAAAAATATATAGGATTTTTCCTATGTAATTTGTCACTTTTTACTTAAATTCATTGTTAAAACTAAGTAATTGTTTAATAAATTAATGAAATATGTGAAAATATGAAATTAGGACATAGAAATTAATTAAATGTGATTTTATGCTTTATTATATAATTTTCATGCATAAAATGGCTTATTTTATACTTTTTTGAACATATTATATTTTGAAGACATAAAATGGGCCATGCATGATTAAATTAAATAATAACATATACAATTATATTTAATAAATCATTTTAAATATTTCATTAATAATTTGGGTTGTTATTAATTATTTAAATTGCACAAATTTTATTCTTTGGTCCTTTAACTTATTGATTTGTTTTGGACAGGTTTGAAAGCTTTGTTGGATTACAAAAATCGTCCGAATTGCATACTAAGTCAACCCAAATTTGGCTACACATGGTTGTCCACTTAAACTACTTTTTTTGGTTTAATAACATAAGGTCCTTGCATTATTGAAGAAATTAGAGATTTGCCCAAAGATTTACATTTGACCGAGTCTCAGTCCTGAGTTATTATGGCAATTAAATTGCTTAAAAATAAAGCAAAAATCAGCTCAAATTCCACTATTTGTGGCCTTCCACTCATGGAAGAAGTTTGAAGAGACTAAACCCAGCTATTTATAGCAAACTACCCATCTCTCTTCACATATAAGTAAGACCCCTTCATTCCCTCATTCATCATCCCTCATCCATCATCATTCTCTCTATTCTCTCAATTCTCTCAATTCTCTTTAGCATTTTCCATTCGCCACACCTAGAAACATCTCTTAATAGATATTTTAGCAATCAAATCCTCTTAAAAAGCCCTTGGTTGGCCACCTTGGAGAGTCGTCAACAAAGGAGCAAAGTGAAGAAGCAAAGGAGCCTCATTAGTTAGAGTCTTAGGTGACAGCCACTTTGATTTGGGTTTAATCTTTCTTTTCTTTAATTTAATCTAAAAATGTTTGCTATGTGTTATTTGTTCTTGTTTACAACAATGTTAGCTTCATTTTATTTAAGCTAGGATGATTTCTTTGATTAAATAATATTTATTTGATTCATACTTATAATGTTTGTGCCTCAATTGATCATGTTTTCAATTAAAATCAAGTTTGTATTTCATTCATACGTGATTAAAATGCACCTGAATTAGCTGAGCGGTCTCAACTAGACGATGTCTAGTGTACGCATAATTGAAATGTGCATGCTCAATTTAGATCCTAACCCGATTAAATTGCAGGTTGCATAACAACTCTAACCAAGCTCTATTATCTGCACATACAAGATTGATGGTAGATGCTTCTGCGAATGGTGCAATTTTGTCCAAGTCTTATAATGAGGCTTAGGAGATCATTGAGAGGATCACGAGTAATAACTATCAATGGCCAACAAATCAAACAGCTTCAGGAAAACGTGTAGCCAGAGTTCATGAAGTTGACGCCTTCACTTCGTTATCAGCTCAGGTATCGTCTATTTTCTCTATGTTAAAATAGTTTACCACTAATAGTGCTAATAATTTTGCAGCTCAGCCACCAAGTCCGTTTGAAGTAGTTTTCTATGTGTACTGTGGGGAAGGTCATTCTTTTGAGAATTTTCTATCAAATCCCAAGTCAGTGTACTATGTGGGGAACCAACATCAAAATAGGAGTGGACAAGGACCCTAGTCCAGCTTCTACAATTCTTTATGGCGTAATCATCCTAACTTTTCTTGGAGCAACCAAGGAAATGGACCAAACAACAACCTATTGCAGCATAGACCTAACCAATCTCAAGGGTTTAATCAGCAAGCTCCAAAACCACCTCAAGCTGAGGCATCAAACAGTTTGGAGAACATGTTGAAAGCGTACATGACCAAGAATGACGCATTGATTCAAAGCCAAGCAGCAACATTGAAAAATTTGGAAAACCAAATGGGTCAGTTAACTACGGAGCTTCGTAATAGACAGCAAGGAACCTTGCCGAGTGATACTGAGAATACAAGAAATTTGGTAAAAAACATATCAATGCAGTGGCATTGCGAAATGGTAAAATTTTGGAACCCCGATTGATTGATGTCGAAGGTAAACCCGTTGAGAAGAGTCAGCTAGCTGATGAAATTCCTACACCAAAAGAGTCAGAATCTGTAAAGACTGACAAGGTAAATCCTAACTTAGTGAATTCAAATACTTTAACATCTTCTTTGGATGCAGATTTACCTACTCAGAAGAGTTATCCGATTCAACCAAAAGTTCCATCACCTCCATATCCGCAAAGATTGTAGTAACACAAGTAGAAATAGGAGGTGCAATTTAAGAAGTTTTTGGATGTTCTGAAGCAGTTACACGTCAATATTCCGTTGGTGGAGGCTTTAGAACAAATGTCAAACTATGTGAAATTTATGAAGGATATACTATCTAAGAAGAAACGACTGAGTGAGTATGAGACTGTTGCCTTGACAAAGGAGTGCAATGCGTTCATATAGAACAAAATGCCATCGAAATTGAAAGACCCAGGAAGCTTTACTATACCCTGTAACATTAATGAATCTTACTGTGGTAAAGCTTTGTGTGATTTAGGAACAGTATCAACTTCATGCCTAAGTCTATTTTCAAGATGCTAAGGATAGGTGAAGTAAGACCTACATCTGTGATGCTTCAGCTAGCGGATCGATCTTTAGCATATCCCAAAGGAAAGATCAAGGATGTTTTGGTAAGAGTCGGTAAATTTTTTTCCTGGTGATTTCATTATCTTAGATTTTGAAGCAGATAAGGAAGTGCTAATCATCCTTAGGAGACCTTTCTTAGCCACGGGAAAAACGTTAATTGATGTGCAGAAACGTAAACTCACCATGTGAGTTCAAGATGATCAAGTAACCTTTAACATTCTTAAAGCAATGAAATTTCTCGATCCGACAGAAGAGTGTTCAATTATGGAAGAGATAGAAAACTTGGTTTTCTATGGAAAGTAATTTTGAAGAAGATCCATTGGAGAAAGCCTTAGATCTTGACCCTTTGGAGGATGAAGAAGGTGAAGAAAACATGGCTTTGATGGAAGGCAATCCAAGAAATTTTATTCAATCCACACGATTTGAACCATTGGAGTTAGAAGTCAAAGAACTTGTGCAACCCAAGTTGTCAATTGGAGAACCACCTAAACTTGAACTAAAGGTACTTCATTCCCATTTGAATTAGATGTATTTAGGTGACTGTTCTACTTTGACGGTGATTATTTTAGTAGAACTGACGAAAGATCAAGAGGAGCAACTAATTGCTGTTCTAAAGAAATTTAAAAAAGCAATTGGTTAGACCATAACTAATTGTTGTTCTAAATAGAATGTGAAAGAGGTTGAATTGATGGGCAAAGGAGGCTCAATCCTATTATGAAAGAAGTTGTGAGAAAGGAAGTGATCAAATGGTTAGATGCAAGAATCATTTATCCTATTTCAGATAGTTCGTGGGTAAGTCCGGTGCAGTGTGTGCTAAAGAAAGGTGGAATCATGATTTTTGAAAATGAGTGTAACGAGTTGAGAACTATTACTGGTTGGAGAATCTGTATTGATTACAAAAAATTGAATAAAGCCACTCGAAAAGACCATTTTCTGTTGCCTTTTATGGATCAGATGTTAGATCAACTGGCAGGTAATGACTTCTACTATTTTTTAGATGGCTATTCGAGATATAACCAAATAGTTGTAGCTCTAAAGGACCAACATAAAATTTACTTGTCCATATGGTATGTTTGCATTTAGGCGAATGCCTTTTGGTTTATCCAATGCACCTGCAACATTTCAACTATGCATGATGGCAATATTCACTAATATGGTTGAAAATTTTGTTGATGTTTTCATGGATGATTTTTCTATTTTTGGTAACACTTATGATATTTGTTTGAGTAATTTGGCTAAGGTACTGAAGAGATGTGAAGAGACGAATCTTGTCCTTAACTGGGAAAAATGTCGTTTTATGGTTAAGGAAGGGATTGTCTTAGGGCATAAAATCTCAAAGAGAGGAATTGTAGTCGATAAAGCAAAGGTAGAGTTAATTGAAAGATTAACGACCTCAATTAATGTGAAATGAGTCAGAAGTTTCTTAGGCCATGTCAGTTTTTACCGAAGGTTTATCAAAGATTTCTCAAAAATTTCTAAACCGTTGTGTTTATTGTTAGAGAAAGATACACTGTTTGATTTCAACAAAGCATGTTTGGAAGCTTTTGAAGATCTAAAAAAATGGTTAATCTCAAACCCAATAATCGGTGCACCTAATGAGTTAATGTGCGATGCAAGTGGTTATGCCGTTGGAACTGTGATGGGTCAAAGAATAAACAAAGTGTTTCACCCTATTTACTATGCAAGTAGAACTGTGACGGGAGCCCAACTGAATTATACGGTAACTAAAAAGGAACTCTTTGCTATAGTTTTTGCTTTTGACAAATTCCACTCATATTTTATAGGTACCAAAGTTACAGTATTTACTGACCATGCGGCCATTATATACATGCTCATAAAGAAAGATGCGAAACTGAGGCTAATTCTTTGAATACTTTTGCTCCAAGAATTTGACCTTGAGATCCAAGACAGAAAAGGTGTCGAAAATCAAATAGCTGATCATCTGTCGAGGTTGGAGCAAGATGAGGTAACTCGATCATGTATGCCTATCAACGAGAATTTCCCAAATGAACACATATTTGAGGTAAGTCAAATTCATGAAATACCTTGGTTTGCTGATTTTGCCAATTGTCTTGCATGTGGAATAATTCCTCGTGAAATAACATACCAACAAAGGAAAAAATTCCTTCATGATAGTCGATATTATTTTTGGGAGGATCCGTTTTTGTTTAAATAGTGTGTAGATAACATAATCCCAAAATGTGTTGCTAAAAGTGAGATTACTGAGATCTGTATCATTGCCATTCATCTCCAAGTAGGGGACACTTTGGTGGTTCATGTACTACAGAAAGGATTTTGCAAGCAGGTTTCTTTTGGCCTACACTATTTAAAGATGCTTATGCTTATGTGAAGAACTGTGATAAATGCCAAAGGACCGAAAATATATCAAGAAGGAATGCGATGCCCTTGACAAATATTTTGGAGATTGAATTATCCAACGTATGGGGCATTGACTTCTTAGTCCCGTTTCCTTCTTCGTATGGGAACAAATACATCTTAGTAGTTTTGGACTATGTATCCAAGTGGGTTGAAGCTGAAGCATACCCTACAAATGATGCTAACGTAGTCATGCGATTCCTACATAAGCATGTGTTTACACGATTTGGGACACCAAGAGTTATTGATAGTGATGAAGGTTCTTACCTTGTGAACAAATGGCTTAAGTGGTTGCTTGAAAAATATGATGTGAAGCACAAGATTGATATTGCCTATCACCCCCAGCCTAATGGGCAAGTTGAAAGAGTGAACCATGAAATTAAAGGTATCCTTGAAAGGGTAGTACACCCTAGCAGAAAATATTGGTCTTAAAGGCTCGATGATGCATTATGGGCCTATCAAACAACACTTAAGACACCGTTAGGAATGACTCCTTATTGGTTAGTCTTTGGAAAGGCATGTCATTTTCCATTTGAGTTGGAGAATAGAACTCACTGGGCTTTGAAGCAGTTGAACTTTGATCTTAAGCAAGCTGGTGAGAGAAGGATGTTACAACTTGATGAGTTGGAAGAACAGAGGTTGTTTTCCTATGAGAATGCCAAAATGTGTAAAGAAAGATCAAAGAGATGGCATGATAGTCATATACAACCTCGTGAGTTTAAAGAAGGTTAGAAGGTTTTGTTGTTTAATTCAAGGTTGAAGTTATTTCCTGGGAAGCTTAAATCTCGATGGAAATGACCCTATACCATCTATTGAGTTTATCCTTATGGAGCTATTAAATTATACGATAATTACTGAGGCACATTTAAAGTTAATGGTCAACGTCTCAAACACTATTGGGATGGTAAAGTTGAGCGAGTTGAATCCCCATTCAAATTAACAGACCCTTGATTTTTTATGAACTCATTTTGTAAATAAATAAATAATTAGAACTTGTTTTCTTAACTTATTACATTTAATTAATTCTATCTAAGGAGCTTGGAACTTAAGCGGGACCGCTGTGACCCCTCCAACCTTTCCTAGGAATTAATTTAATGTAATTTGTCAAGAAGGAATTTTCTAATTAAGATTTAAAATTTTTAAGTTTCATTTGCTCTATTTGACTTTCAAATTTTATGTTAATAAAAGGGGTCAAATTTGGCCCAAGTACTAATCAACTTTTTTGAGTAAGTTTGTAAATACAGTCTAAGTTTGAGGCCCAAGACAGCAAAAAGGAGGGAAAAAAATCCACACTTTGCTGCCACTCCTATTACTTGCCTCCCAAGTAACCCTAATGTAGCTAAATTTTCGCTACATATTGCCCTAATTCTTCCCTATATAAACCCCTCTCCATTCTACTAATTTTCATATCCCTCAAAGCAATTTGCATAACCCCTAAAAAATCCCTAAATCTCTCTTTTTTGCCGTCAACCTCAAATCCTAAAAGCTCTTCCCTTTTTGCAAAAACCATCTACTGCCGCCGCAAGAAGATTACCGAAGCACTACTGTTGCTGTCACACGCTGTCGTTACCGCCGCACTATTCTTGCCATTGCAAAATTTTTGTCGTAGCAAGTCTTTACCACTTTGCTGATTTCTTTTTTCCCCTTATGCAGAAACTTTGTCAATTTTCAAGAAAAGATACCATGTCTCGCAAAAGAACTAGATCTTCAAAGACTACTCTTGAAAACCTGATTTTGATCGATAAAGAAGTGAAAGAGAGATTTGATTCAACCTTCAAGCATCAACCTATGATACTGGAAAAAGATTTTGACTTGAAGAGTAACGATTTGATGGTTTTTCCTATACCGAATAAAAAGAAATTCAATGCTCTCAAGTGGGAACGATTTTGTGATGCCCTTTTATATGATGAACTAGTTCGAGAATTCTATGCTAGTTTGACTATGCAAGATGCTACTGAGGTCATCGTTCGAAAGAAAATTTTACTCGATCAAGTTTATGATCGGTCATCGCACTGTGATGATTCCTAAACCTTCTGTTGTACTTGCAAATTTCCACTTTTCCTTACGTAGTTCTTATCTAAAATATCCCTTTTAGTTTTACTCTGGTTTGTAAACACCATACTTTCGGTGGATACAGTGATATTCCACTCATGAGGCCTAATAAAAATGGGTCATGCCGCATTAGTGGTCTTAACCTTGTTTCATCCTTTCTACTTCTACCCTACACTTGGGTTCAAATGTTATTTTGATTACTCCCTTGTAATCTGCCCTAATCGTGATACATTGCTTTTAAGGCAAACATATATGTCCGCAGAGGACCATTTAGGCCTACAATATCCAGCAGAATGTTGTCCTAACACCATTCATGTTTATTTTATAAGGTTTCTCCTATGGCTCTAACTCTAAGGGGTTATACTAGCAATAGCTTTTCCCTTAAGAGGAATAGTTGTGATAGGCACATATGTTATTGGGATACTCTTTTGGTTATTTCTCCCTCTCTAATTTTCATTGATCACCCTCTAGTGGTCCCTTAAAGGTGGATCTTTAAGTGCGATCCTCGGATATGTCTTCTCTCATTTTTATTAACACTAGGCATTACTTGTACATCCTTTCCTATAACTGGTTCTAATCGGGTTGCCACCCATACGCCCTACGACTCTTCTGATTACTATTTGGTGGATTGTTTCCTTTTCAAATTCCATTGACTTATTCGACCGATTCCCTAATAATCCTCTAGCTTACTATCGTTTGTTCAATATTTACATTTTTCATCCAACCCTTTTTCCTGGGTTTCGTGAATTCCTACCATCGCGATAATGGTGATCTATTTCATGTTTATTCTCCCAACGAACTACCTTGAATCTGTAGTTTCGATAGCTACCCCGTGTTTAGTGTCATAGCGGACTACCCCGTGTTTAGTGACTGGCAGACTACCCATGTCTCAGGCCGTGTGTGTATTCGATGTGAGCCACACAACCATGTCCTAGCCCGTGTTCAAATTAGGGTAGCTACTAACTTGGGTCAAACAGCCAGCCACATGCCCGTGTGCTAGGCCATGTGGACTACTTAATTTTTGAAAATTAGGTGCAGGATTCACATGGCCAAGACAAGCGCCCGTGTGTTGGGCCATGTGTTAAACACGGCCGAGACACATGCCCGTGTCACCAATTCTGAGCATTATGTTTTTAAATTTTTAAGATGCAAGGGACACACAGCCAAACCACACGCCGGTGCGCATGGTCGTATGCCACACATGGTTGAGAGACATGCCCGTGTATCTACCCATGTGGGCACAATAAGGCTATTTCCAAGCCTTATTTCTCACCCAAATTTTGCCTTGTACCTACATTAATACTTGCATACATATACCAAACAATTCAAGTTGTCAAAACCAAGCCAACATTAACATTATAATTGATATATCATCATATGTATTCAAACTTACCTTTTGACAGACATATATGTTTACCATCATTCAATCTAACCATACCAAGCACACATATATTAACCATATTATAACCTCAAGTATATATATTCACAAAATACACCATTACTAGCCATTCCTGTAATACCCCAAAAATCTTTACAGTAATATATTATCCTTGGTATAATAAAATAAGGAAATAAAGTGATAAAAAGGGAAGTTTTGAGTTATGGCAACATTGGGAAGTAAATTATGATATCTTGATTCAGGAAAGGACTAAATTGTAAAAGTCAGAAAAGTTTTGTTGCCTAAGAGTAAATACTCAAGACTTAAGGGGTTAAAGTGTAAATATGAAAAAGTTGAAGGACCAATAGTGTAAATATTTTAAGGGTAGAATGATCTAGAAACTAAGGAAAATGGATGAATTAGGACCAAATTAAATAAGTGAAGAACTATGAGGGACTAAATTGCAATTTTACCAAATTAAATGATGACTCAAGGATGGAATTCTAAAAGATCATGAAGGGCAAAATGGTCAATTAGTAAGAGAGAAAATTCTAGAATGTAATGATTTTGTTGATGATAATTTAAATTAATTAATTAGATAAATATTATTTTATTAATATTTTATGAGATATTTAATATTATTTTATTATTATTTATTTAGTATATAAGGAAAGAAAGATGAAGAATTTTCATCATCTTTCCTTTACATGCAAACCAACGTGAGAAAGAGTAAGAAGAAAAGAAGTTTTCTTTCTTTACAATTTAGTCCTTTCACCAAAAATTCATTATCCTCACCTAAAAATTGAAAGAATTTCCATAGCCATCAAGAGAGAAAGATAGCAAGGAGATGATGGGGAGCAAGCATATCAAGTTGGATTCAAGAAATAGAAGCTGGAGGAGAGAAAAAAATCAAGTTAAAGATTGAAGTTAATAAGAAAAGGTAAGAACATTAAGATTTCAATATATTTTTAAGTTTAATATTGCTGAAAAAGCATGGAATTGATGTTAATGTAGAGTTTTCTTTTATATGGTCCCATGTTTTTGATATATTAGCGAAGGGAAATGAGAGAAAATAATGGGAAATATGGTAGAAAATGGAAATAGGAGTGTTATAAACTTGGTAATCAATATGTTGCACTAAAGTAGTTTTAGACAACAGTAATAGGCTAACTTTGAAAAATCACCAAAAATGATAGAAATTGAATTAGAAACTAAGGGTGACATGTAATTAAATCTTATTGAGTCTATTTTTATATAAAATAAATAGAGAAAGTAAAGTAATTCTGTATTCTGAGATATTTATATTTTTGTGAGACTGGTTCAGAATGATTTTGAGATCCCTTGTTCTGACTTGGAAAAATCACTAAAAATTATACAAAAATAATTTTGTTACATACTTTATATGGTTAAATTCCTTCATGAGTATATTTTTATAAGAAACAAATTATAACATCATTTGAATTCTTTTTAAAGAGATAATTACACTTTAGTAAAGAGTGGTCAGAACTGTCAAATAGAAAAATAGGGGAGAATTTAATGAATAAACTGTACTAATTGGCTAAACCAAAAACACTGAAACTTTTATGGTAAGAATACATGTGAGTCTAGTTTCAGGAAAAATTAACAGATCTTAATTTCGAGTTCTGTAGCTTAATATATAAATAATTTAGTGACTATGACGCAAATGGATAGTTTTGAATGTACATATAAGTAAATAGTGAAATTATTGATAATGTTACTTGTTGCATGTTATATAAATTAAGGATGTGGAATGGAGAGGAGGAGGAGGAAAATATGTATGAATATTCATCTAGCATGGCTAATTTGCATGTTTTAGGCTTAGGGACTAAATTGAATAAAAGTAAAACTTTATGGGCAATTTTGTAAAAATGTCAGAAATGACTAAATTGCATGAAATAGATTATTTTATTATTTAAATTACAAAATTTAATGAAATTATCAATTTAGTTCAAGATCGGGGGAAAACATGTTTTAGGGATTAAATTGAAAAGTGTTGAAAATGTGAAAAATTATGATATTTTATAGAATTCATGCACTGTTATCGATATGTATGATAATAATAGCTAGAAATAAGGATTAAATTGCAAGAATTTTATTTTTTTGACCCTAAGGATGAAATTGTCATTAATTAAAAGTTTAGGGGCAAAATGGTAATTTTGCCTGGAGCGTTAATTAAATGCATTAGAATATGAAATGAATGAAAATGATGATCAAATTTATTTATAAAGATCCGGACGACACAAATACGAGACTTGATCATGGAAAAGAAAATATATCAGAATAATGAAATCATAAACACGAACAATCAATGAGGTAAGTTTGTGTAACTTGAATTGTATTTTTAAACACTTGAAATATGTGGTTATGTAATGAAAATATGATTTGAATATTCAATTTACGGTAATTGATGAAATATTGGTAAATACTCGATATGAAAATAAATCCCTGTTGAATGGAAGGAAAATTTGATGGATCTCTGAAAAGGAATTGACGGTAAAAAGGATCTAGCCCGGACGGGTGATCCTATCCTGATATAGCCCTCCCGAAGAATATGTGGAAAATGGATTTAGCTTGGACGGGTAATCCGAATTAGGGTCCAATTTAGCTTTGAACTAGTAATTCAGATCCAAGCTCATTAGAGTAATTGTCGTTGCAGGGATTTAGCTTTTGGTGGTAATCCCGACAATACTCTATGAGTTTATATTACTGAGGATTTAGCCTGAATTTGGTAATCCCACTTTGTAAGGATGAGGTTCGCGTGGAGTGTGCTCTCGATATGAAATGTGTAAGACCATGGTTGAAAGATACCATGGCAACCTGATATGAAACGTGTAAGACCACGGTTGAAAGATACCATGGCAACCTGATATGAAATGTGTAAGACCATGGTTGAAAGATACCATGGCAACCTGATATGAAACGTGTAAGACCATGGTTGAAAGATACCATGGCAACATGACGGGAAATGAATAAGACCATGGTGGAATGATACCATGGCAACGTGACGGGGAAATGAATAAGACCATAGTTGAAAGACACTATGCCATCATGTCGAAGATAAATAAGATCGTGGAAGAGAAACGCCAAGATATCTGTTGAACAACTAATATTTAGGTAATATAACAAATGGTTAAATGAATTGGTTATACAAAATGGTAATGTGAAATGTTTACAGGAATTGGTCATATGGAAATAAATGTACAAAATAGTTGTATGAAATAATTTATAAGATAGATAAATGAAATAAGTATAGGTACATGGAATTTAAATTATGTTAAGTTTAATACGAACTATTACCGAAATAAATATACCTAAGATATAAGGAAATGATGGTGCATGAAATGTTGATATAATGAAATGAATGATATATGTTATTAAAAAAACGGTAAGAGAATGATATGTATCATGATATGTACATATGAGATTATCTTTTATATGTTAACATAAGGAAAATATGTAAGTTAAGACAAGTATTAAATTCAAATATGACATATTAAGAAAATAAAAATTTATATGAAATATGTGTAAGTACACTAACAAGTGTTGTTGTTGATGCTTAGGCAAGTGCCAAGCCATTGATTGAATGGTAATATATTTATTGATGCATTGAATTGATAAGTATTTAAGTGAATTTTTTTTAGTGATCTGTAAATGGTAGTAATGCTTCGAAACCTTATTCTGGCAGCGGATACGGGTTAGGGGCGTTACATTTTATGGTATCAGAGCTATGGTTTTGTCGATTCTCAGACCAAATGTAGTATATGTGAAGTCTAAAAACACATGTCATTAAAATATGTGATAGTGTGATATCTCTCGACTTTAATGAGATTTGTTTTACTTATAGAAAGGGATGTTTTTCAACTAAGCTAATTCTGATAATACTAAAAGCGATACTCAAGTATACGAGTAGAAAGTTGATTATGATGAATCGGTACAAAAAAAAAGCATGAATAAATGTTTTATAATACATGTCGATGATGAATATTATGTTATATATATTATTAAAAGCAAATTATATTACTACATGAAATATTGTGCTGATGACTAAATTACAAAATATATAAATGTAATATACGAAGTACATGATAAGGATTATTAGAGAATTGTGAATGAATTGTGAATTTTGAAATGTATTACATGTATTGAAGATACAGAAGATATAAGTATATGAATTATTGGTACAAGGATTAAATTGTAAAGCATGTAAAAGTATTATACGAAAGGCGTAATAGTGATATACGTGCATAAAACAATTTGCCCAAGTAGACAAGATTAGAACTACTAGGATATTAAGGGACCTCAGCATGCTCTCTGATTATTAGCACGCCAGTGCTCTCTGATTATTAGCACGTTAGTGCTCTTTGATTATTAGCACGCCAGTTCTCTCTGATTATTAGCACGCCAGTGCTCTCTGTATAGCACTTCAGTGCTCTCTGTTCATTAGTGCATAATAATGCACCTCTGTATAAGCCCCATTTATCAGAAGTGTTCTATCTAGTCTACTGGGCCTCTGCTAAGTAAAAAGTAAAAAAATTTTCGTTACAAGATAAAGGATTATCTCTGAGTAAAAAAAAAAATTAGTTATGACAAAGCAGAACTCGTAAAAAATACGGATAAATATTTTACAGTACTTGAGAATGAAAAATGTTATATGAGTAAATATATGAAAATTAAATTATAAGACTTTACGATCTATACCCCTTTACTAGTACAGTTATATACAATGAAATTCATGAGATTTATATTCATTAAGTTCAAAAGTAGAAAATGAAAAGTTTAATAGTTGAGCAATTGATAATACAGTCGGAACTGAGAATGAGTTAATAAGTAAATATGGGTTCTAAATAGAGATATCATGTCTTTCTGAAAACTAGCTGAATATATAGTTCCACTGTTAAAGAAAGAAGTTATTTATAGGAAAATCGATTTATTCAGATATGGTATTTACAAAATAGTTAACTAAAAATTTCTTTCGAATTAGTTTCTTGAGTGAACTGAATGATGTGAAATTATTAATAACTATACTAGTCAATGAATTAGTGAATGAAAAAAATAAATAAATAAAAATAAGACATTTGCACATAGCTGTTACAATTGGGTAATTGTTATAAACTAATAGATATACATCATGTTAAAGGGTGAATTAAGTAAGGGAGGATGATAAGTGAAATTTGAAGGAATAATGAAGAGTATATTCAGGTGAAAAGTTCCATGTTTATGATAAGAGTTTGAAGAACGATATGAGGGTTATAGGTCATTAATGAATTAAAAATATATATATATAAGTATATGAAATCGAAGGGACGATTTTAGATAATTAGATTATGCATTTTTTTGAATATGTAAAATAAAAGAATAAAGTGATAATAAAGTTCATGGTCAATAAAACAAAAGAAATTTAGAGGACGAAATTTATTTTAAGGGGGAGAGAAATGTAATACCCCGAAAATCTTTACTGATAATATATTATCCTTGATATAATAAAATAAGGAAATAAAGTGATAAAAAGGGAAGTTTTGAGTTATGGCAACATTGGGAAGTAAATTATGATATCTTGATTCAGGAAAGGACTAAATTGTAAAAGTCAGAAAAGTTTTGTTGCCTAAGAGTAAATACTTAAGACTTAAGGGTTAAAGTGTAAATATGAAAAAGTTAAAGGACCAATAGTGTAAATATTTTAAGGGTAGAATGATCTAGAAACTAAGGAAATTGGATGAATTAGGACCAAATTGAATAAGTGAAGAACTATGAGGGACTAAATTGTAATTTTACCAAATTAAATGATGACTCAAGGATAGAATTCTAAAAGATCATGAAGGGCAAAATGGTCAATTAGTAAGAGAGAGAATTCTAGAATGTAATGATTATGTTGACGATATTTTAAATTAATTAATTAGATAAATATTATTTTATTAATATTTTATGAGATATTTAATATTATTTTATTATCATTTATTTAGTATATAAGGAAAGAAAGATGAAGAATTTTCATCATCTTTCCTTTCCATGCAAACCAACGTGAGAAAGAGTAAGAAGAAAAGAAGTTTTTTTTCTTTACAATTTAGTCCTTTCACCAAAAATTCATTATTCTCACCTAAAAATTGAAAGAATTTCCATAGCCATCAAGAGAGAAAGATAGCAAGGAGATGATGGGGAGCAAGAATATCAAGCTAGATTTAAGAAATAGAAGCTGGAGGAGAGAGAAAAATCAAGTTAAAGATTGAAGTTAATAAGAAAAGGTAAGAACATTAAGATTTCAATATATTTTTAAGTTTAATATTGTTGAAAAAGCATGGAATTGATGTTAATGTAGAGTTTTCTTTTATATGGTCCCATGTTTTTGATATATTAGTGAAGGGAAATGAGAGAAAATAATGGGAAATATGGTAGAAAATGGAAATAGGAGTGTTATAAACTTGGTAATCAATATGTTGCACTAAAGTAGTTTTAGACAGCAGTAATAGGCTAACTTTGAAAAATTACCAAAAATGATAGAAATTTAATTAGAAGCTAAGGATGATATGGAATTAAAGATTATTGAGTCTATTTTTATATAAAATAAAGAGAGAAAGTAAAGTAATTCTGTATTCTGAGATATTTATATTTTTGTGAGACTAGTTCAGAATGATTTCGAGATCCCTTGTTCTGACTTGGAAAAATCACTAAAAATCATACAAAAATAATTTTGTTACATAATTTATATGGTTAAATTCCTTAATGAGTCTATTTTTATAAGAAACAAATTATAACATCATTTGAATTCTGTTTAAAGAGATAATTGAACTTTAGTGAAGAGTGGTCAGAAAAGTCAAATAGCAAAACAGGGGAGACTTTAATGAATAAACTGTACTAATTGGCTAAACCAAAAATTCTGAAACTTTTATGGTAATAAGAAATGTGAGTCTAGTTTCATGAAAAATTAATGGATCTTAATTTCGAGTTCTGTAGCTTAATATATAAATAATTTAGTGACTATGACGCAAATGGACAGTTTTGAATGTACATATAAGTAAATAGTGAAATTATTGATAATGTTACTTGTTGCATGTTATATAAATTAAGGATGTGGAATGGAGAGGAGGAGGAGGAAAATATGTATGAATATTCATCTAGCATGGCTAATTTGCATGTTTTAGGCTTAGGGACTAAATTGAATAAAAGTAAAACTTTATGGGCAATTTTGTAAAAATGTCAGAAATGACTAAATTGCATGAAATAGATTATTTTATTATTTAAATTACAAAATTTAACGAAATTATCAATTTAGTTCAAGATCGGGGGAAAACATGTTTTAGGGATTAAATTGAAAAGTGTTGAAATTGTGAAAAATTTTGATATTTTATAGAATTCATGGACTGTTATCGATATGTATGATAATAATAGCTAGAAATAAGGATTAAATTGCAAGAATTTTATTTTCTTGACCCTAAGGATGAAATCATCATTAATTAAAAGTTTAAGGGCAAAATGGTAATTTTGCCTGGAGCATTAATTAAATGCATTAGAATATGAAATGAATGAAAATGATGATCAAATTTATTTATAAAGATCCGGATGACACAAATACGAGACTTGATCATGGAAAAGAAAATATATCAGAATAATGAAATCATAAACATGAACAATCAATGAGGTAAGTTTGTGTAACTTGAATTGTATTTTTAAACACTTGAAATATGTGGTTATGTAATGAAAATATGATTTGAATATTCAATTTATGGTAATTGATGAAATATTGGTAAATACTCAATATAACTTGAAAATAAATCCCTGTTGAATGGAAGGAAAATTCGATGGATCTCTGAAAAGGAATTGCCGGTAAAAAGGATCTAGCCCGGACGGGTGATCCTATCCTAATATAGCCCTCCCGAAGAATATGTGGAAAATGGATTTGCTTTGGACGGGTAATCCGAATTAGGGTCCAATTTGCTGGACTAGTAATTCGGATCCAAGCTCATTAGAGTAATTGTCGTTGCAGGGATTTAGCTTTGGGTGGTAATCCCCCTTTCGTAAGGATGAGGTTCGCGGAGTGTGCTCTCGATATGAAATGTGTAAGACCATGGTTGGAAGATACCATGGCAACCTGATATGAAACGTGTAAGACCACGGTTGAAAGATACCATGGCAACCTGATATGAAATGTGTAAGACCACGGTTGAAAGATACCATGGCAACCTGATATGAAACGTGTAAGACCATGGTTGAAGATGCCATGGCAACGTGATATGAAATGTGTAAGACCGTGGTTGAAAGATACCATGGCAACGTGACGGGGAAATGAATAAGACCATGGTTGAATGATACCATGGCAACATGACAGAAAATGAGTAAGACCATAGTTGAAAGATACTATGGCATCATGTCGAAGATAAATAAGATCGTGGAAGAGAAACGCGGGATATATCTGTTGAACAACTAATATTGTGTAATATAACAAATGGTTAAATGAATTGTTTATACAAAATGGTAATGTGAAATGTTTACAGGAATTGGTCATATGGAAATAAATGTACAAAATAGTTGTATGAAATAATTTATAAGATAGATAAATGAAATAAGTATAGGTACATGGAATTTAAATTATGTTAAGTTTAATACGAACTATTACCGAAATAAATATACCTAAGATATAAGGAAATGATGGTGCATGAAATGTTGATATAATGAAATGAACGATATATGTTATTAAAGAAACGGTAAGAGAATGATATGTATCATGATATGTACATATGAGATTATCTTTTATATGTTAACATAAGGAAAATATGTAAGTTAAGACGAGTATTAAATTCAAATATGACATATTAGGAAAATAAGAATTTATATGAAATATGTGTAAGTACACTAACAAGTGTTGTTGTTGATGCTTAGGCAAGTGCCAAGCCATTGATTGAATGGTAATATATTTATTGATGCATTGAACTGATAAGTATTTAAGTGAATTTTTTTTTAGTGATCTGCAAATGGTAGTAATGCTCTGAAACCCTATTCTGGCAGCGGATATGGGTTAGGGGCGTTACAATTCCAATGGCTAGATTACAAACCACCATTTACATGCCAACATTGGCCAAGTTAACCTATACATGCCATTATACCAAAATAAATTAGCTATTTATACCAAAGCATGCCGAAGGATAGTGTGATGATGCTCCGATCGTTTCCAACTTTTACGAGCTTCTGAGCACTATAAAACAGAGAAAAAAATCGAGTAAGCATTTCGAATTCTTAGTAAGTTCGTATAACAACAATTTAACTTACCAATCATGTACATTCAAAATAAGTATACAAACATGCATCCAAATCATTATGACCATTTGCCTAAACACATATGATCTCAAGAAACTTATTAGTCATGTATATCATGTAAACATCAAAAAAATCATGTAAACATCAAAAAAATCAAAGATGAGCTCATCATGTAATAACTTTCACAAACATGTGCTTTTCATATCATATTTCCGTATAACATGTACACTTTCATAATCAATCATCTTAAGTTCAATTCAACCATGTCAAAACTATTCCTGTTGAATTTATTTGAAATATCGATGGATAAACATGTAATACAAAGTGTACAAAACTGTAAACCGTTAATTCATATTCATGGGTACCCAATTAGGGCACATAATCAGGAAGCACTCTCTCGAGCCATATAATAGGATGCTCATGTGAGCCATGTAACAGGAAGCTTATCCGAGCTAAATCAGGAAACTCATAAGAGTTTAGAACAGGAAGTTCATTGTTGTAGCTCCGAAGAGCTATTATCAAGGAGCTACAGATAGCCATATAACAAGATGTTCAAGTGAGCCATATCAGGAAGCTCACAAAGAGCCTATATTAGGACGTTCATAAAGAGCTGTATTTGTGTCTGCAATATATGTAGGATCACAACCGATCATATAACAGAAAGCTCACAAAGAGCTGCGGTAGTCCACAACACATGCAAGATCATTATCAATTAGGATGCTCGCAAGAACCATATAACAAGAAGCTCCAGAGGGCATATAACATGATACTCTTTCAGGCTAAGGTATGTCTGCAACATATGCAAGACCACAACTAATCGGGAAATCCTGTATCCATCGAATTTCATCTATTCAAACGGGACTTATTATTTATCGAGCAATATCAGACATGTTGTTAATTTTCTACATTAAACATTTATACAATTCACACATATTCAACATTCAATTCCAAACATATTAATATATATAATCTAGATACACGAACTTACCTCGATAAGCGTTCGTATACAAGGATCTACTGATCGACACTTTTTATTTTCCTCGATCCAACTCAGTACTAGGTCTTTCTGGACCTATATAAAGGAATTTAACATCAATTTAATCCATTTCATACTCAATTTAATTCAATCCATAGCCTAGAAAAAATTACCATTTTGCCCCTATACTTTCCATAAATGACGATTTTGTCTCTAGACTCAAAAAATGAAATTCATGCAATTTAATCCTTATTCCAAGCTGAATCGATTTTTACATATAACATTTACAGCACATATATTTCATAAAAATCATAAATTTTCCATGAATTTTACATCTTTACAATTTAGTCCCTAAATCACAATTTTATGAAAATTCACTTTACAAAAGTTGTTTATCTCTCAACAACCTTTCATTTTCTACAATAAATTTCTAATTTTCAACATATTCATTCATTGAAAAATTTTAATACTTTGACAACTTTACAAATTGATCCCCGAAATAGCTAAATTAAGTTATTCCGATCTCAAAAATATAAAAATTACAAAAATGAGACAAGATTACTTACCCAACTAGGCTTGTTTGATTTTATTTCTCTTTCCTAGTGTTTCCATAGAATTTGGGGATGAAGATGATATAAAATGATGATATTAAACATTTATTTTATTTATCATATTTTATTTATTTTAATTTCCAATTTAGTCCTTTTTCTTTTTCTAAATTTCGATGGATGAATCATCAAAAATATCTACTAACTTTTCTTAATGATCTAATTACTATATAAGGACCTCAAGTTTTGAATTCCATAGCTATTTGACACTTATAGCTACTAGAACTTAACTTTTGCATTCTATGCAATCTAGTCCTTTCTATAAATAAACATTAAATCGGTAAAATTTTCTTATCAAAATTTTCATACATCTTTTCTATCATAATGTAGACCGTGAAATATTATTAAAATAAATTTTCTTTCATTCTAAAATTTGTGGTCCCGAAATCACTGTTCCGATTTCACTGAAAACGGGCTGTTATAACTCTCCCCCTTAAAGAATTTTCGTCCTCGAAAATCTTACCAGTAAAGAGGTGCGGGTATTGTTTTCTCATGGTATCATTCGATTCCAAGGTAGCTTCTTCAATCCCATGTCGTCGCCAAAGAACTTTCACTAGAGCTACCTTTTTATTTCTTAATTCTTTTGTCTCTCGTGCCAGGATTTTAATCGATTCTTCACTGTAAGTCATATCAGGCTAAATCTCAACTTCTGTCAGAGAAATAACATGTGAAGGATTTGGTCGATACTATCCCAACATGAAAAACATTATGAATTCTGTCAAGCTCTGGTGGTAATGCCAATCGATATGCAACTGGTTCAATTCTTTCAATAACTTCATATGGTCCAATGAACCATGGACTCAGTTTTCCTTTACGGCCAAACCAAAAAACTTTCTTCCAAGGTGATACTTTCAAGAATACTTTGTCTTTAACTTGAAATTCTATTTCTTTTCGTTTAAGATTGGCATAAGACTATTGATGATCAGAGGCCGCTTTTAAACTATCTCGAATCACTTTCACCTTTTCTTCAATTTCACAAATCAAATCAACTCTATGTATCTTTTTCTCACTGACTTCTGTCTAGCACAACAAAGTTCTACATTTACGACCATACAGAGCCTCATACGGAGCCATTTTAATGCTAGACTAATAACTATTATAGTACGAAAATTCAATTAAACGTAGGTACTTTTCCCAATTACCTTCAAATTGCAATACAGAACATTGAAGCATATCTTCTAAAATCTGTATCACACGTTTGTATTGTCTATCAGTCTGAGGATGGAAAGTGGTTCTGAAATATAACTGTGTACCCAAAGCTTCTGACAACTTATTCCAAAATCGGGATGTGAATCGGGGATCTCTATCTGAAATAATGGAAACCGGTACCAAATGTAATCTAACAATTTCAAAAACATATAATTCAGCCAATCTATCTAGGGAGAAATCCATACGTACCTAAATAAAGTGTGCAGACTTTGTTAATCAGTCGACGATTACCCAAATGGCATCTTTCTTTTTCGGAGATAGGGGTAACCCTGATACAAAATCCATAGTAACTCTTTCCTATTTCCATTTCGGTACCGTAACTAGCTGTAATAATCCAGAAGGTACCTGGTGTTCAACTTTAACTTGCTAACATATGAAACACTTAGACATAAATTCAGAAATACCGCGTTTCACTCCTGGCCACCAGTACATCTTCTGTACAAGTTCTGAATTCCTTGGTACACATTTTCTACCTCTGAATAATAGACAATCATCGGACCCGATCTGATATTCTGAATCAGAATTCAACTCACACTGTACCTATTTAGCTCATAATTCATCATCATTTTTCTGAGCTTCAGAAATCTGCTGTAGAAACGTCGATCTAGCTTTTAACTCAACTATGATTGAACCATCATTAGATAATGACAATCGGGTGTTCATTACTCGCAAAGCAAATAGGGATTTTCTGCTCAGAGCATCGACAACCACATTAGCTTTTCCCGGATGATAATTAATAATCAGATCATAATATTGTAATAGTTCAAGCTACCTATGTTGCCTCAGATTCAAATCCTTTTGTGACATCAAATACTTCAAACTTTTATGATCAATAAATATATGGCATTTTTCACCAAACAAGTAATGTCGCCAAATTTTCAATACAAACATTATAGCTGCCAACTCTAAATCATGTATTGGGTAATTCTTTTCATGTTGTTTAAGCTATCTAGAAGCATAGGCTATTACTTTAGCTTCTTGCATCAAGACATAGCCTAAACCATTCAATTACGCATCACTATAAATTACAAATTCCTTACCCGATTCAAGCTGAACTGATACGGGTGCTTCAATTAAAAAGGCTTTCAACCTGTTAAACCTCTGCTGGCATTTATCAGTCCATTCAAATTTCACATCCTTCTGTAACAAATGGGTCATCGGAGAGACTATCATCGAGAAACCTTATACCAATCTCTGATAGTAACCAACTAATCCCAAAAAACTTCTTACTTCAGACACATTATTTTATGGCTTCAAATTAACAATTGTTGATACTTTATTCGAGTCAACTGTGATGCCTTTGGCGGATGCTATATGTCCAAGAAAACTAACTTCTCGAAGCCAAAATTCACATTTACTAAATTTGGCATACAGTTGTTTTTCATGCAAGGTTTGTAACACAATTCTCAAATGATTAGCATGCTCATTTTCATCTCAAGAATATACCAAGATATCATTAATAAATACCACCACAAATTTTTCTAAATACGGTCTGAAAATTCTATTCATCAAATCCATAAATACTGAAGGTGCATTAGTCAAACCGAACGGTATCACAAGAAACTCATAGTGCCCATACCTGGTTCTGAAGGCTATCTTCGGGACATATGAGTCTTTCACTTGTAACAAATAATAGCCAGAATGGAGATCAATCTTTGAAAATACAGTGGCACCTTTTAACTGATCAAACAAGTTATCAATACGAAGCAATGGATACTTGTTCTTGATTGTAACCTTATTGAGCTGTTTGTAATCAATACATAACCTCAACGATCCATCTTTCCTTTTAACATATAAAATCGGTGTACCCCTAGGTGACGAACTAGGTCGAGCAAAACCTTTGTCTGTTAGTTCTTGCAACTGCCTTTTCAACTCCTTTAATTCAGTATAAGCTATTCTATAGGATGCTATGGATATCGATGTTGTCCCCGAAACAAGATCTATAGAAAATTCTACCTCTCTAACATGTGGTAAACCAGGTAATTCTTTCAGAAACACATTAGGAAATTCACAAACAATCGACACCAACTTAATCTTCAATTCAAACACTTTATGTCCCATACATATGCAAGAAAAGCATCATACCCTTTTCTGACATTTTAATATAATATACTTCTATTTATAATTTACCACTGTATCATGCTGAATTAACGAATCCATACCCAGAATTACATCAAATTCATCAAATGGCAACAACATTAAATTAGTCGAGAAACAATACCCCGTACCATTAATGGATAATTTTTACAAACTTTATCCACTATCACATACTGGCCGCCCAGGAAATTTGAAACTTTAACCACGAATTAGTGGACTCAATAGGTAAATCTTTAACAGACACTAAATTCATGCATATATATGAATGTGTTGAACCGGGATAAATTAAATCAGTAATATCAGTATCAATAAGAGAAAATGTACCAATAATAACATCAGGTGCAGAAGCATCCTCACGTGTACGTACAGCATATGTTCTGGCTGGTGCTCGTGCTTCAGATTTAGCAGTTGAATCTTTTGTAGCACCTCGACTACCATTGACATTGCCAGGATGATGGGGTGGTCTACCTCTCAAGCCGGGGTTACTTGGCTTCGAAGTCTTAACAGTATATTTTTCAAACCTTCTGGAAAATCTTTAAGATAATGGTCGAGAGAACCACATCTAAAGTAGGCTTGGCTTCTCATACGACACTCCCCAAAATGAAATTTATTAAAATGTTTACATCCAGGTTTGGGACTACCGACACTTCCAGCACTTGCTACTAATTGAGGCAGATATCTCAGATTAGAACGTTGAGAGCCGCGATCTTTTCCAGAATACCCAACAGATGAGACAGAATGATCATGATATTTCTTTAATTTCTTTGAAGCCGAAGATTGTGATTTCCCCATAAATCATTTACTCGAAGTTTGGATTTCCATCTCTGCCTGCCTCTTTTCTTTATTTAATTCTTCATCTTTATGTGCTCAATCAGCTAGTACAGCAAATTCTTTTAATTCCAGAATCCCAACTAACAACTTGATGTCTTCATTTAAGCCCTCTTCAAATTTTTTACACATAGCAACTTCAGTTGGGATACATTTTCTAGCATATTTGCTTAACAGAACAAATTTTCGCTTGTATTCAGATACAGTCATGTTCCCCTGTTTGAGTTCTAAAAATTCTTTCTTTTTCTGATCAAGAAATCTATGGCTAATGTACTTTTTTTTAATTCTATTTGGAAAAATTCCCATTTAACATTTTCCCTCGGTACAACAGAAATGATGGTATTCCACCACTGGTAAGCTGAGTCTTTTAGCAGAAATATAGCACATTTCATACATTCTTCAGGTGTACAAAACAATTTATCCAAAACCTTGATTGTATTTTCTAGCCAAAATTCAGCCCTTTTCGGATCATCATCAGCTATTGCTCTAAATTCTTCGGCCCCATATTTACGGATTTTATCTACCGGAGGCTTACCAATTCTAACTAGTTCGCCACCCTATGGCATCTCTGGAACAAGTTGAGGAGAAGGAGGGGAATGTTGTTGTATAGTAGGATTTGTTCTTAAGAATTTTGTGAACCACTCATTTAACATTTGAAAGAAGGCTTATTTTGCCTCATTACCTCGATCCTCAGATTCGAGCCTTCAACTACTACTAGATGCAGCTCTTTGAACTAAAGTTGGAGCATTGCTCTCAGCTTCCTCGGATTCAATTCTAGCTCAATTGGACGACATTGCTATATGAAAAATGCATTTAAAATAGTCAGGAGATATCACACTATCACAAATTATATATAATGACATGTATAGCTAAACTCATATTTACTACGTTAGTTCGAGAATCAGCTAATTCTTAGCTCTGATACCAATAAATGTAACACCCCTGACCCATATCCGTCGCCAAAATAGGGTTAAAAAGTATTACTGGAGTTTACAGAACAAATACAATTAATTCATGTCTTTTATTATTCATATCCGAATCAAATCATAATTCAATCATATTGTCCCTTAAATGGACCCTCGAGGTCCTATTTACACATTATAAATAAGTCGGAACTAAATCGGGAACTCGGAGAATTTTTGTAAAATTTTAATTTTTTTTAGGTGCAGGGGACACATGCCCTTCTGGTCATGCCGTGTGGCTCACACAGCCAAGTGACACGCCCGTGTCTCAGGGTAGCTACTGACTTGGGTCACACGGCCAGCCACATGCCCGTGTGCTAGGCCGTGTGGACTATTTAATTTTAAAAAATTAGGTGCAAGATTCACACAGCTAAGACACACACCCGTGTGTTGGGCCGTGTGTTTCACACGGCTGAGACACACACTAGTGTCTCTACCCGTGTGACCAATTCTGGGTATTCTATTTCTAATTTTTTAAGATGTAAGGGGTACACAGCCAAACCACACGCCCCTGCGCATGTCCGTGTGTCATACACGGTTGAGACACACACCCGTGTGTCTACCCGTGTGGACAAAATAAGGCTATTTCCAAGCCTTATTTCTCACCCAAATTTTGCCTTGTACCTACATTAATACTTGCATACATATACTAACTAATTCAAGTTGTTAAAACCAAGCCAACATTAACATTCAATCTAACCATACTAAGCACACATATATTAACCATATTATAACCTCAAGTATATATATTGTAACACCTTAAACTCGGCCTGGACGTTATGGTCGAATCTGGCGCATCACATTGAAGTGTTTTAGTGAAAATCGTGTTTTCATTGAAAACCCTTCTTAAAATAAAAGAAACCTTCACTATCTTTTAAAAAAAAACTCCTCTTAATCACTTGTTTAAAATATATGATTTTATGAAAACATGTCATTTTAAAATGTAGTTGCGGAAACGTAGAAAAGTCATACTATAGTTTAAGAAACCATGTTCAACTTCTTATAGTTACATCACATAAAAATAACAACCCAAATAAT
Organism: Gossypium anomalum; assembly: GCA_025698475.1. NCBI lineage: Eukaryota > Viridiplantae > Streptophyta > Magnoliopsida > Malvales > Malvaceae > Gossypium > Gossypium anomalum. The sequence continues at coordinate 53,797,356 of CM046963.1, forward strand.
AACAAAGTGGAAGCCCTATTATAATCTGATTTGAAAAGTACTTAATAACATAGAAACTAATAAACTTTAGAAAGAAAAACAAGTCCAAATTATCTTGCTAGCTGGCCACCCAGAGTCCCTCCAAACATCGAACCTTTTACTGAGCATCACCTGAAAATAAAATAAAGTAGGGGGTGAGATTTTGCAAACTCAGTGTGTACAACCCTCGACGAAAACAAGCATTCAAAAGTCATCATACATCAAACATGCAATGCAATGCAGTGTAACCCACCCCAATAATCCAACCGGTACACTTCTGCTCCGTCCCCCTTTTCACAACTTGTGGGGATATAAATATTGACCCACCCAACCGATACACATCAATGGTAGCCCAGTTGCGAAACTACCCAAGTTGCAGCAAGTTGCCAATCACATATTGGGCTTAAAAGCCATCGGTGGATCCACAGTTGTCAAGCAACTATGCGACCCTCATATACTCCCTCCGTTCCATAATTCCCAACCCATATGCAACCTAAACAGGATATCACATGAATATATATATGAATACATGTAGCAATCATAAATCTTACACACAACATTTGGGGGTATTTTAGTCATTTTTTCCCTTAGGGGCATTTCGATAATTTTCCTTTATTACGGGTTTTTACTTACCTTGGCCCGTTAACAAATCCCGTGAGCTAAGATGAACGAACACTATGCACCAGGTAGGATTCCAGAGAAGACGAGGTGAGTCATTAAGACTGCTTAAGTACCAAGCTCTCCCTAGATCCAATCTTAGACATGCATATACCCGTTGCCACACCTTAACTCTATGACTTGTCCACGGTCGCAATATATTAATTACGTTTTATGTGGTTATCATATACTAGGCCCAAAACCCCTACATAAATGCATATGGCCCACTTGGCCTAATCTTATACATATGGCCCATTAGGCCCAATTCACATTCATATGGCCCATCAAGCCCAATTCACGTTAATAAGGCCCATTCGGCCCAATCTCATTTATATGGCCCATTTGGCCCAAATCACATTATATTCATGCTCACATACAAATTCCTATCACATAGCATCGCTTATCAAAATTTGCCTATTATGGGCCCAATAGCCCATCGAGCCCATTTAGCCCATTCCGGCCTACTTGGCCTATTCACAACCCAAGTCCATCGAATCACCCATGGGCTTCAGGCAACCTATCAGTCTCCCTTTTACTAGTATTCGCACACTCGCAAGACTATCGTAGCCATACTTTCAGCTTTTCGGTATTTCGGCATTTCGGCTTTTGCCGATTCATAGTATGTCTGCAGTGTATGTACACACCTGGTAAGCAAGCGTGATGCGATCTCCTTAGCCCCAAACCTTGCACGATAAGTATAACAACCCCTTCTTAAATCCCTAACCACGATCAACCCCCAGATCTGCACCAATCTTAACTATTAAAATAGAATAATAGGTGACTCGTATCCAACACAAGTCCCCTTACCTTAACTATGTACAATCGACCACCTTAGCCAATGGGAGAGGAATACTTACCAAGATCGCGAACACCTAAAGAGCAATTTCGGCAGAGAGCTAAAATCCAAGATCCGATACTAATTCCCTACCACAGTCGATTAGAAAGAATAAGGGACAATATTCGATACTTAGCAAAGAAAACTGATTGGAAGAGTAACACTTACACTGGATTCGGTCAAAGAGTATTCGGCTCTAGAGATCTAAATGGCACAATTGCTTATTCGGCACCAAGAGAGAGAGGAAGAAGAATCGACTAAACCCAAAAGTGAAACAAAGAAATCGGCCCAAGAAAAATAAAAGGAGAACAAGGGTTTTCACCTTTTGGAGAAATTGGCAGAAAGAAAAGGAAGAAAACAAAAGGGTTTTTGGCTTTCAGGGAAAAGGGTTTTCAGTAACAGGGTGAAGGAAATTCGGCACTAGCCTGGCAACCCTGTATTCAGCACTTATTTATAGCCTTTATAGCCGAATTACCTGGCCCTCGGTTCCCCATTTGGCTCCATCACTTCCCCCTTTTCATCTCCTCATTTTTCTCCCTGATAACCGCTTAATCCTTTTCTTAATTTTCTCTCCTGAACACTCCCCTTAGAGTCCATCTTCACGCCACTTCCAACCTTCTAGAAGGCCAAAATTAAACTCTTAAAAATACTAAGCTAGGATTCAAACCTAGGATATCCTTGCTAGCCACTAACGCTACCTCCCTACACTCTAACTGGCGTCACTTAGCCACTCCACCACAAGGCTTTTTTATGCCATTTTCCCCTATCTTTATTTAAAAGCCCAACTACTTGCCAACAAGGCCCTTTTAATTATTAAACTTTAATTGTTTCTACCCCTAGATTCGAACTCAAAACCTTGACCAAGACCCACCAACGCGTGATTAACACTTAACCGGGATTACTAAGCACAAAAAGAAAAATTCACAATTTCGGGATTTTTGGGTTTCGGGATTTTTGGGCGTTACATATATTAACTAAATATACCATTACTAGCCATTCCACTGGCTAGATTACAAACAACCATTTACATGCCAACATTGGCCAAGTTAACCTATACATGCCATTATACCAAAATAAGTTTGTTATTTATACCAAAACGTGCTGAAGGATAGTGTGATGATACTCCGACTAATTCTAACCTTTACAAGCTTCTGAGCACTATAAAACTGAGAAAACAAAATCGAGTAAGCATTTCAAATGCTTAGTAAGTTCGTATAACAACAATTTAACTTACCAATCATGTACATTCAAAATAAGTATACAAACATGAATCCAAATCATTATGGCCATTTTCCTAAACACATATGATACCAAGAAACTTGTTAGTCATGTATATCATGTAAACATCAAAAAAATCAAAGATGAACTCATCATGTAATAACTTTCACAAACATGTGTTTTTCATATCATATTTCCGTATAACATGTTTATTTCCATAATCAATCATCTTAAGTTCATTTCAACCATGTCAAAACTATTCCTGTTGAATTTATTTAAAATATCGATGGATACACATGTAGTACACTCAAAGTGTACAAAACTGTAAACCGTCAATTCATATTCATGGTACCCGATTAGGGCAAGTAATCAGGAAGCACTCTCTCGAGCCATATAACAGGATGCCAATGTGAGTCATGTAATAGGAAGCTTATCCGGGCTAAACCAGGAAACTCATAAGAGTTTAGAATAGGAAGCTTATTGAGCTTAACAGGTAACTCCGAAGAGCTATTATTAGGGAGCTCCGGATAGCCATATAACAGGATGTTCAAGCGAGCCATATCAGGAAGCTCACAAAGAGCCTATGTCAGGACGCTCATAAAAGCTGTGTTTCTGTCCGCAATATATGCAGGATCATAACCAATCATATAACATGAAGCTCACAAAGAGTTGCAGTAGTTCGTAACACATGAAGGATCACTACCGGTCAGAATGCTCGCAAGAACCATATAACAGGAAGCTTGAGAGGGCTTATAACAGGATTCTCTTTCGAGCTAAGGTGTGTCTGCAACATATGCAAGACCACAACCAATCGAGAATCCTATATCCATCGAATTCCATCTATTCAAACGGGACTTATTATTTATTGAGCAATATTAGGCATGTAGTTAAACTTATACATTAAACATTTATACGATTCACACATATTCAACATTCAATTCCAAACATATTAATATACATAATCTAGTTACACAAACTTACCTCGAAAAGCGTTCGTATACAAGGATCTACTAATCCGACACTTTTTGTTTTCCTCGGTCCAACTCAGTACTAGGTCTTTTCGTATCTGTATAAAAGAATTTAAAGTCAATTTAATCCATTTCATACTCAATTTAATTCAATTCACAACCTAGGCAAAATTACCACTTTGCCCCTATACTTTCCATAAATGACGATTTTGTCCCTAGGCTCAAAAAATGAAATTCATGCAATTTAATCCTTATTCCAAACCTAACCAATTTTTACATATAACATTTACAGCACATATATTTCATAAAAATCATAAATTTTCCATGAATTTTACATCTTTACAATTTAGTCCCTAAATCACAATTTCATAAAAAGTTACTTTACAAAAGTTGTTTATCTCTCAACAACCTTTCATTATCTACCATAAATTTCAAATTTTTAGCATATTCATCCATGGAAAAATTTTAATACTTTGATAACTTTACAATTTGATCCCCAAAATAGCTAGATTAAGTTATTTTGATCTCAAAAATATAAAAATTACTAAAAACAGGACAAGATTACTTACCCAATTAGGCTTGCTTGATTTTCTTTCTCTTTCCTAGGGTTTCCATAGAATTTAGGGATGAAGATGATATAAAATGATGATATTAAACATTTATTTTATTTATCATCTTTTATTTATTTCAATTTTCAATTTAGTCCTTTTTCTTTTTTTAAATTTCAATGGATGAATCATCAAAAATATCTACTAACTTTTCTTAATGGTCTAATTACCATATAAGGACCTCAAGTTTTGAATTGCATAGCTATTTGATACTTATAGCTACTAGAACTCAACTTTTGCATTTTATGCAATTTGGTCCTTTCTATAATTAAACATGAAATCGATAAAATTTTCTTATCAAAATTTTCATACGTCTTTCCTATCATAATGCAAACCATGTAATATTATTAAAATGAATTTTGTTTCTGTCTTAAGTTTATGGTCCTGAAACCACTGTTCTGATTTCACTGAAAACGGGCTGTTACATTGCTTCTTGAAAAGATAAGATTTCTCGTCCTCTAGATTTTGAAACTTTAGCCGAATTTAATGTTGCTTATCTACAAACAATAATCATTTGGCAATGGGTTTATTTCTTTAAAAAAATTTCTTCCACCCATGCCAACCTTCTTCGACCTTTGTATTTCAATGCTTTACTTGAACATGACCCCTCCGGTGAAATCGTTGTTACTATCGACTCCTATATTTTGAATACTCCTATTTTTCTAACTCTTGAAAACTTTGGAGAATTTCTAAAACTTCATCCCAATGGTGAATCCATTTAGAAAGGTCCTTCGAATCTAGCCTTAGTCATTCCTAGCTAGAATGCTTCTAAGCTTAATCTTCATGACCAATTTCTTCAACTTATTCTCGCTTGGATTTCAAAACCTATTTCAAAACATGTTGTCCTTTGAGTTGTTTATTATTGGTGGCTTCATTATTTTTAAAATAATAGGTGTCTTGACCTTCTTTGATCATGTTTAACGACATTACCAAGGTTGTAGGAAAAGAGTTGTCTAGCACCTTAACCTTACATTTCGGATTCTATCTCTCTTATATCTTCAATGTCTCAAAATTCCCACTCGAGTTAATCCTCCTTTAACGTTGACTCAAACACTTGGTGTCGGTTCACTTTGATATCTTGGATACAAGAAAGATCCTTGTACTGGTGCACAGGTAAAGTTTAGCCATGTCGAACCCCGTGATGAAGACTCTCAATTTGTAGCTGAGACTTTAGTCATCTTTGGAGCGTTTGGGCCATTTCGAGATGACATTGGCTCATTATGAGATGTAGTTAGTGGCATAAATGCTACTATGTCTACCATGGAGGAACACATAGCTTATCATATATCTCAATTTCCTCCACCGCAATCTCCTCAAGATAGTTAGGACTCATCTTGCATCTCATGCATTTTTATAGTTTTATTGGATATTTTACATTGTTTTCGTTTCCTACTCCTATGCTTGTTTCACTTAATGTTAACTTAGTATTTTGAGATACTTTGGAGTTTCATGTTAGTTCTTTGTTCTTTATTTTTTTATATTTATTATTGGACTAAGAATTTTCTTTCTCTCTTAAGCTTTATTTGTTTCTTTTTTCTATAATAAAAACGGGGAGAAAGGTGGTAAATTTGTTGGTATATTAATATATATAAATTCATGACCATTTTCAGAAACAAAATCGAGCCTTTAATTGAAATTGCTTTCTAGTAAGGGCGAGTACTTTATTTAAAAACAAAATTTACCAAAGTGTTTTGTTATATCAAAAAGGGAGATTGTTAAAATAAGCTTTATTCGATAAATTTTTTGATATAACAAAGATAATGTTTTTGAATAAAACTTGTTCAATTTCAAGTGACAATTTATTTCAAAATATTTCTAAGACATAACCTTTTAAATCTACACTTCAAACACTTAGAAATATTTTGAACGAGTTCAAAATGGATATTAATTTTTTTTCAAACATTTTTAACAAGTGAGAATTGCTTCGAAGGATCAAAGTATCGATACCTTCACTAAGGTATCAGTACCTTAAACCAAGTATCAATAACCATGTTTGGTATCGATACCAAAATGAGCTTTGAAGTTTAGAAATATTGAGAAAAAAACAAAAGTATCAACACCTTTAACAAATTATCAATACCTTCCCTATTTTATCGATACATTTAACAAAGTATTGATACCTTCCCTATTCTATCGATACCCTTGCTTGGTATTGATACTAATTTAAGCTTCAATGTTCAAGAAAGTTAAGCAAAAATAAAAAGTATTGATACCCTACCTAGTATCGATACTGTTTTGAGGTTCGATGTTTTGAAAAATAAAAGAAATTTTTCTTGAGCATCAGTACCCCCCCAAGCTATCAATACCTAATAGCAAGTATCGATACACTCCCTATTGTATCGATACTATAAGCTTTAATAGTCACTGAATTGAGGCATTAAATGCCCAAAGAATCGATACCCCTCCAAAGGTATCGATACCTTCTGTTGCAGAAGTCATTAATGCTCTGGTTTTTACACCTCCAACGACTCTATTCAATTCCTCAGCAACCACAACAGTTGAAAATTAATTAGGACATATAAATATCAACTTCCAAAGCTTCTACAACAATAAGAGAGATTATAAAAGAGAAAGAGTTATCAAGAAAGATAAAAAAAACTCTTATACCAACCTTTTTTTCTTAAATTCCTTATCTTTTTCTTGTATAACTTTTGAGAATTTATTGTATTTTCTAAGCTCAAGTGTTTCTCATTAGGTGTGTCCTTAACTTGTAAACATTCGAATCTTGAGAGGATTGTTTCTTTGTTATTTGTTTACTCTTTTGAGAGGGTTTAAATCTTAAGATTTGAGTAAAAATCTTAAGGGAGTTATAAGATTAAACCTTGTCCTCAAAGGTTAATCAAATTAGTGAATTTGGAAAAATTCTTAGTGGTGGAAAGCTAATGTAGTGTAGTAGGCAATTGGAACTAAACCACTTTAAATTATTTTTGTACATTGTTTCATTTTTCTTGTCTTAGCTTCCAAAAAATTTTTAAAAGCCAGTTCACCCCCTCTTACCTATTACGATAGATCAATTGAGCTAACAATATATAATAAGGGAAAGCTTAGTCACGATACTTTAGTGGAATGACTTTGTGACTAAATAATGTTGTAATTAATAAGAACAACACTAAAATTTAATACAAATTATGTGAGCCCTAATCATATATGTTCAATCGATCCCTTCGCTTGTGACCGCCTATAAACATGTTATTGTTTATAGTTAAATAGAGCACCAAAAATATAAGAATTAATAACGATAGTGTCTGCAAGTGCATAGGTCAAATTGTAATATACTCTCGTACAACAAAATACTTGGAAGTATTCCGAGGACCGTACCTAAGAGAGGATGGAACAAATAATGAAAAACTTTTTACAATGATAAGTCTAAGCAATAGTAATTAATTTCTATATTACTATAAACCATAAAAAAGATTAAGGGAATAAAAATAAATAAATAAAAAGAAAAATAAATAGATGAATTAAATCAATAAACCAATTGCGAAGATTAACTCACTTCAGGGTTTCTATGTAATAGCCCATTTTTGGTGAAATCGGAGTAGTGGTCTCCGGACCATAAATCCAAGTCAAAAATAAATTTTTTTTTATTACATGGTCCGTATTATGTTCAAAATTTCATGTGAAAATTCTGATAAGAAAATTTTACTGATTATGTGCTTAATTACTGAAAGGACCAAATCGCATAAAATGCAAAAGTTGAATTCTAGTAGCTAGAAGGATTAAATTGTAACAGCCCGATTTTAGCTAAATCAGAATAGTGGTTTTGGAACCACAAATCTGAGGTTGTAAAATTAATTTAATATTATTTTTTATGTTTATAGCATGTGATTATATATGTGTGAAAATTTCGTGAGCTAATTTTTTTGTTTAATAGCTTAATTTGATAGAAGGACTTAATCGCATAAAATGTAAAAGTTGCATGCTACAAGTTATATGTGCCTAATTGCCATGGTTTATTAAATCAAAGGTCCTTATGTTGTTATTATGCCATTGACCAGGTTAATGGACATATATGGTCTTATAATAAGGCATTATAATGGTTTATGAATAAGGATAATTTTGTAATTTAGTTAACAATACATTATTAAATGATAAAAAATTTATATCATCTTTCTATGTTCATCATCATCAACCGAACATTCAAAAGGAAAAAGCCATTGTTTTGTATCTAGGGTTCGGCCACTTTGGGATTAAATTGGTAAGTGATTTTTTACCCGTTTTTGATGATTTCTATGTTTTTGTGATCGTTGCTTTGAGTACTAGCTAGCCCGTGTCTTAATTTTTGAAACTGTTAAAGATTTTTAGAGTTTCCATTGATGAGTTATTGTGTTCTTTGGTATTTGAGTTATGATATTAGCCATGAGATTTGGCTTGTAAATGATGGTATGTATGGCCATTCAATTTAGCTTGAATTATGTGTTTGGTAAGAGATATATGTGATGTATATATATGGTCTTATGTTTTGGCATACTTTGTGATGGTTATATGTTTGCTTGTATAGCTATTTGTCAATTGGTGTATTAAGGTTGGAAAGATGGCATGTTATGGATTGGTTTTAAGATGATGAAATGGTATGTTTTGAAGCATGAAATAGATGATAAGATAATGAGGAAATGCATTTCGAAACTATGTAAGTTTGATGATTTTGGCATATTGATTTGGTATGTTTTGGTTATATATTTGAGTAGTGAATTGGTTGATTATAAAATGGCATGAATTGTGTATGAATTGTGCATTTGGTTGATGATTTTGGGATGCCTATTGTATGATGAATTGGTACCATTTTGATTGCTAAGTGTGCTTTTGTCCACAAGGGCAGAGACATGTGCGTGTGTCTCAACCGTGTGCGACACACGGTCATGCTACATGGCCGTGTGTCCCTTAGGGTACCCTTCAAGTTTAAGTCAGTATACCTTACAGGTTTGACACTGTCAAGACACACGGGCGTGTCTACTGGTCGTGTTTGGTGCAAGTTTTCCCATGGCCATGAAACACAGGCGTGTCCTCGGCTGTGTGGTGCAAGTTAGTATGTATGCCCTGTTTTCACATGGCCAATGACACGAGCATGTCTGGTAGCCGTGTGAGGCACACGGTCTATTCACACGAGCGTGTGACCCTTAAATGTATGAAAATTTTCTAAGTTTCTCAAAGTTTGCAAATGTTCTTGGTTTAGTCCCAAACCACTTTTAAGCATGTTTTATGGTCTTGTAGTACCTTATAAGGGACAAGGTGGAAGAGTTGAATGGATATTGATTATGAATGCATATATGTATGTGAATGATGTGTATTATCCGATAATGTCCCCCAACCCTATTCCAACGAAGGATACGGGTTAGGGGTGTTACATAAATAGCTATGGAGTTCAAAAAACTTGAGGTCCTTATACGGTAACTAGATCATTAATGAAAACGTAGTAGATATTTTTGGATGATTCATCCATGGAAAATTAGAAAAATGCTAAGAACTAAATTGGAAATCAAAATAATTAAAAGATAATAAATTATTAAATAGAAATAAAAATCATTTTATATCATTTTCTTCCCCAAATATTCCATGAAAACCCTAGGGAAGAGAAAGCAAGCTTTCTTGGCCAAATTGGGTAAGTTTTCTTGTCCCGTTTTTAGTGATTTTGATATTTTTGAAATCGGGATAGCTTAATCTATCTATTTGGGGATCAATTTGAAAATTTATCAAAGTATGGAAGTTAGGTCATGGATGAATATGCTAAAAGTTTGAAATTTATGGTAGAAAATGAAAGGTTGTTGATAGATAAAAAACTTTTACAAAGTTATTTTTGATGAAAACATGATTTAGGGACTAAAATGTAAAGTTGTGAAAATTGAAGAAAATTTCTAAAATTTATAGAATATATGTACTATAAATTGTATATTGAAATTTCAGTTGGGCATGGAATAGGGAGTAAATTGCATAAATTTCATTTTCCGAGCTTAGGGACGAAATCGAAATTTATAGAAAAGTTAAGGGCAAAATGGTAATTTTGCCTAAGATGTAAATTGAGTCCACTTGAATATGAGATGTGATAAATTGATGTTAAATTTACTCGTATAGGTCCGGATAGACCAAATTTAGAACTAGAACGAGGAAAAGAGAAAAATGTAAGATTAATAGATTTTATGTACACGAACATTTGTTGAGGTAAGTTCGTGTAACTAAATTGTGTATGTTTATATGCTTGAATTAAATGTTGTGTTTGTAAATTGTATAAATATTGTATATATATGACATTGAAAATATATCTGACAAAGCTTGATCAATAATAATGCCCAATAAATGATAAATGATAAAAATGTTACTTATATACTTGAAATGAATGTGGAATGCGTTTATTTGAATTATATGAATGTTATAGATGTATGAAATAATCACATGCCTGATAATGCTTGAAAAATGTTAAGTCCCGTTTGAATAAATGAGAAATCGATGGATATGTGATTTCCCGAAATGAATGAGGTCCCGGATTTGTTACGGATGGATAATTCTGAAATAAGTCCTCTCAAGCATATGTTATGGATTGGATTTAGCCTGGACGGGTAATCCAGATCAAGCTCTTTAGAGCATATGTCATAAAAAGGATTTAACTTGGACTGGTAATCCTGACTAAGCTCTATTGAGTAAATATATATTGGAGATAGGATTTAGCTTGGACTGGTAATCTTGTTGTATACATGTGTGGCTCGAGAGCATACTCTCTCAGATAGTACCTTATAGGTACCATTGGACATGAATTGACGGATCCTGATTTGTACACCTCGAGTGTACTACCTGTGTATCCATCGATATTCCGATTAAAATTCAACGGGTAAAAATCTTGACATGAGAAGATATGAATAAGAAATGAGTTATTACACGTATTTGTCTAAAATACATGAAAATGTGGATACGTGAAAATTGATATATGGAAACATGAGATGATGATATTTGTACATGGAATTCATTTGATGAATATGTTCATCCTTGATTATAGACTTGTACACTTTGAATATACTATTAATCGTGTGACATTGATATTTCAAGTAATATAAGTAAAGTTTTGATATGAAATAATCTGAACTCGAGATGAATTATATGAAATTATACTTGTAATATAAAGAGATGATTTATACGTGTTAAATGAATACATGTTGTGAAAAGCTTACGTGCCTGGAAACTTGATCGTTGTTGAGCCCATATATGTTTTGATGTTATTATGGAATATATGACTAATAAGGGCAATGAGGATACATGTAGGGCTTGAGGTCAAATTGATTGAGTATGCCTTGCATAGTTACCTCAAAATAGAATGAATGGTAAGTTAAGTACCATGTTATATGAACTTACTAAGCATGTAATGCTTACTTAGTTTTATTTCCCTGTTTTATAGTAAATCGAAAGCTCGTTGGAATGGAAGCTTGGTGGAGATCACTCACACTATCCATTGGCCTATTTCGTTACATATGGTAAATCAATTATGGTTATAATGGCATGTATAGGTTAAATTGGTCATATTTTCATGTAAATGTAAATGATTATTGTAATCTAGCCATTGGAATGGGTAGTGATGATTATTGTAATCTAGCCACACCCTTTGCGTGGCATGACACGACACCCACTTCTTGTCTTGTGACATTTTTTTTTTGTGCTTTGATGTCCCAAGAAGCTTATGCATCACTTGTCCCTTGCTTCCCGTCAATTGGGCCTCTATATCTTCATCTTACACACTCAATTAAACACATTATCTCAACCTAGGGCTCGTGTCGGCCTATTGTGTTACAACACTTACAAAATGTGTTTAAAAAACTACTTATTTTATTAATATTTTGTCCTAAGGCCTAACTACCGAAAATGAAATATAAAATACTAAATTGGTTAGAAAACAAACTCCTTAAGTATGTAATTGACCTGAATTGACTACTATATTTGACGGTAGCTCAGCTAGCTCAAGATAACATAAACGAATTGCATTAGAACCAGTAATATGAAATGAATGAAAACGATGGACTAAGAGAAATAGATCGTATGTATCACTATCTGCAATGAATACATTTTCTTGCTAAAGTACTGAAAAAGAATTAGGAAATAATTCAAGGTTTTTCAAATTATTATTTAATTAATTATAATTAAATAATTGAAGTTTGAAGATGAAATTAATTTAATTAATCATTATGAATTAGTTGAATAAGGAAATTAAATATAATTTTCGTATAAATTATGTTATGGTAAAGTTTCTATGACTTTAATGGAATTAGAATTGGGTTCAAAAATTTATTTAATTGAGAAATTAATTTAGTTAATCTAATAATTAAATTAATTGGTTAAATAAATAATCTTTTGAGAAATAAAAAATAAATATTGGGTTGGATAAATTATAAGTGTTAGGTAAAATTTTAGATAACAAATATAATTAACCTAGGCCCTATTATTATAAGGGGCGGCAAACCTTAGTATTTACTAAGTCATGTTGCCACCCCCTATACTCCTAATTGGAGTAGAAATTTTATTTTCTATTAAATATTATTATTTAATCAAGTCTTATTTGAACATAACTCTTGTGCGTTTTCTTTATAAACAGGAACTATGTATTAAGCAATTTACAATGCTTCTTAGACACCATTATTTTGTCCAAAAAAAGTGACAATTTATTTTACAAAATAAAATCTATTTTATGAGAAAATCGCATAGTTTCTGGTTATAGAGAGAATTAACTTTCCTATTAAAAGTTAATGAAGTTTTTCATTTTGTCCAATTGGTTCGATAAACTTTGAGCCCACACTCAAAGCAGTTCGTGGTTTAAGAATAGTGGAGAAGGTCATTCAATAGAAAGTTGGGGTTGACTTTAGACTACCTTGTACAATTCACAAATATATTCATGTTAAAATTTATTGTTATAAATAACACAACAGACTCGATTTTAAAAAATTTTAAAAATTTAGCTGTACATAAAATAAATTGATTTTTCGAACTTAGGGACCATGAATATTTGACATTGGGAATCTCTAGCATCGTGGACCTCGATGTGTAGTAATCCAAAAAGGGAACAATCCAAAAGTGATGGAATATCTAGACAATATATAGGGATTGGTATAGTCTATGCACTTGTGTAATTCAAAATCCCATACCCAATATTGAGAATAAGTTCGACCTCTAACAACAACTCCATAATAACATCCTCACTTTTCTTGGTGCCCAAACACCATAGTCTTAATATCTTTATTATCATTAAGATCTGTCGCAATGTATTTATACTGTATTTTCATACATGTACTTAATATTTCTAGCCTAAATTTTCTTCAAAGTCCTCATTTTCTTGTTGTCCAAGGAAACATCACTCTTAAAGATCATGTTGAATGTTGAAACAATTGGAATATGACTCCATCATCAATTGAATACATATTTCTATTTAAATGAATTTGCACCAAGAATCAATATATCATCTTGAGGTTGTTAAATATTACAAAAAACATTAACAACTTCAATAATTGTCAATAACAATGGTAGTGACAACATTAATGCTAACTTACTACCATGACAACTATACATAATAGCACAATTTCCTTATTCCATACCTAGAACATATTCAACAAATGTAACACCAATAATAACAAAAAAATTTCCTTAATAACAATGATTTGATCATTACATAATATTGATTACAAAAATAAATCACATCTGTTATACCACTAAATTATGCATTATGAAAAAAAAAAAAGCACTTAACTAATTACGTGAGATACTGAAACTTTGCACATAGTGAAAATTTTTTAAAGGATTACAAATGAGAAAACTTTAACAAATATTTACATTATTTTTTACTTTTTTCCCCCAAATGAAACCACATAATTTATAGGAGAGGGGAAATGTTTAGGTTAGCTTAAGCATGTTTGAAGTCAACGCCTATATGTGTCGACTTCTTCATTAAAAATCATCCATGAATTCAACATCCACAAAAGTTGAGTTCCTGTTCCATCACATCAATTCCCTCTCTGTAACTGTAAATTCCAATATTTTTTAGGGGAATCATAAGAAGTTGTTAGTAGCACTTCAACACTCACTAGTGTTGAGTTCAGAATATTTCATTATCATAAAATGTTTGGACAATAAATTTTGCACATGTCATTTAACCAAAACAAAGGAGCATAACATCCTCTGAATGTTGAGGTGGTTTTAAAAAAAATGGTTTGAAAAATAAATTTTAGATATATCTAAGATGGGAAATAATATTTAATTTTGTTATATAAAATAAAAAGATATTGTTTATTATATTATTTTTTATATTAAAATCAATAAACTAGATTATTTTGAACATTATAGTCTTTTTATTTCATAATCTTATTTATTAAATTATTTTAAATATCATTTTAAATTCATTCTTTGATCAAAAATAATTAGTTCAAGTTTTAGTCACTCAACTTCAAAAATTACAAAATAGGTATTGAATTATTTAAAAGTTTTTATTTAAGTTACCGAATTGTTTAAAAGTTTTTATTTATGTCACTACACTATTAAGTATTTTTCTTTTAAAAGGTCTGACTAGTGAACTCCAAATAATAATTCGATGATCAGTACGGCAGATTAGTGTCAAACGACAAGTAGATGAACATTGATGGTCGCTAAACTAACTAAAAATTCAACTTAAGGCAAGCGCACCTATCGAACAGTAGTATAGTTATGGTGAGACCGGAAATATCGTATCCACAAGGACTAAGAGTACTAGTAATTACTATCTTTTTATTATCTAGCCTAAGGATTAGGAGAATGTTTTATCTAAAACTAATTATCTAATTAACTAAGTTTGCGACAGAGATTAAAGTTGGAAAATACCTTTGGAAAACCGATGGAGAAGATAATACCCAAGGAAGAATCCACTTAGACTTCACTTATTACCTTTGAATTAGACGATTTATTCACTTGACTTAATCCGTAGAAATCCCTGATTTATGTTAATATCTCTCTTGAGACTAAGAACAATTGACTCTAGGTTGATTAATTGAAATCTCTTTCTAATTAAAACCTCTATTGTCGCATTAACTCGATCTATGGATTCCTTTATTAAATTTGACTCTAATCCGGCAAATTTATGTCGTCCTATCTCTAGGATTGCATGCAACTCCGCTTAATTATGAATGATCTACTCTTAAACAGGGACTTTTCCTCCACTGAATAAGCACATCAAAAACCTGAATTAATATCCTGGAATATTAAAGCAAGGGATAAACTCATAATTAAGAATAAGAACAAGTATTTATCATATAATTCAAATAGTAATAAGATTCGCCTTAGGTTTCATCTCCCTTAGGTATTTAGGGAGTTTAGTTCATAATAATAATGGAAAACATCTCAAGATTTGGAAAACAGCAAAACATAAAGAAACCCAAAGAACTTCTAGGAAATTGGATGGAAATCTTCAGTCTTGATGTAGATCCTACTTCCAAGTTGATTCCGATGGTTGTCCTTGAGTATTTCCTGCCTTCTACTCTGCGTCTTTCTTTAATCCTCTTCTAGGGTGTTTATATAGGCTTTGGAATGCTTCAAAACCCTTAAAATTAGCCTTTTTCGAGTGGAATTAGACTTGGGCTCGATAGGGACAAGGCCGTGTGCCACGCCCGTGTGAAAGTGCTCAGGCCGTGTTCAATTCTGACTTGGACTAATGTCGACATGGCCATGACACACAGACGTGTGGTCTACCCATGTGTCACACACGGGCATGTGGCACACCCGTGTAGAAGTGCCTAGGCTATGTGAAACACTGATTTAGGCCCAATTTGTCCATTTTTGGCCCATTTCTCACTCTTTTTGCTATTCTAAGCTTTCCTGAGTATAAAACATGAAATTAAAGGATTAGGAGCATCAAATTCAATGAAACCAAGGGAAAATCATCCATAAATATGCCAAGCATTGGGTAAAAATATGTATATATTATGGTTTATCAAATATCCCCACACTTAAGCATTTGCTTGTCCTTAAGCAAAATCCTCAACTCACAATTAAAATAAATTCTTCTCAACTTATAATTCTCATCAATAATGTTTTGAAATAATCCCCAAGTAATCATACATTAAGAGCTTAACTAAAAGAACATTAAAGTTTCAAACAATCCAATATTGAGCATTTTAATCATAAAATCATAGGTATCCCCCTTTATCTAAGTAATCACCTTTAATTCCAAATTGACAAGGTTGATATCCTCACTAATGATTCACTCAAATCACTCAAAGTGTTTAAGGTTCAATAATTAAGCACTCAATAGTCAAACATGAAAAGTTATTACCATAGTCTTGCATGAAAATCAAATCCCCACCACTATAAATGAGATGATACATAAATTAAAAGGTCTTTAACAGGGTTGTAATGGGGCTTGGGTTAAAGGTATGGATAAAGGCTGAAAAAGAAGGTTAGAATTGAGATTAATTTAATAAATTACCAAACTTAGAAAAACAAAACTAATTACTGAATTACAAACAAGTGCCAGAATTAACTCTAACCAAAACTAATGAAGTAAGTTTTTCTCTCAATATAATGACTTTAACTTATCCAAGCTCTTTAGAACCATATGTAATTTTAATGAATATAACTATACATTTTTTTTAAGAATAATAACAAGTACAATAATGGGTAATACATAATAAGAAATAATTTAGCAACTAGAATGAACGAACATGGTTAGGTAACTAGTCAAATCAAATCTCGATAAAAAGGAGTCAATGAAAAGGGAAAAATTCTTAATAAATCAAAAAGGGTTAAGTTGTGGGTTAATATTAAGGGGAAAATCAAGAAATAATAGTTAAAGCTCAAAGGGGTTCACTAGGGGTCAATTATATGGGTTAGCTTTTTATGGGGTAAGTGGGTTAAAACCTAAGTGCCTTTATCATTTTAGTATATCAAATCAAAGGTTTGGTCTCGATATGTATAATCAATGCAAGTTCTAGAATAGCAAATCAATGTTGACACACTCATAACCAATAAAATAAGTGAGCAAGAAGAATATATGCTCTAAAAGGCTTAAAGTCTCACGAAAATTATAGGTATTTGATGCCAATCCTGTAAATTCACAACTTCAAGATAATACCTCAATTTAGGGAAATAACCTAGCAATTTTAATTCTCAAAAGTGAACTTATCATGCTTGATTCTATAATGTCTTAAAGTTTAAAAAATCAATGCACAATTCCCTATGATTAACTCCAAAACATACTAATAAAAATCATAAATCAATCAGAATTCACTCTAATAATAAGATAATAAAATTATTTGAGAACAAGATAAAAATTCAGGGATTTTCTGATAGTCACAAAAATAACCTCCCCACACTTAAGATGTACATTTTCCTTAATGTAAAAAGATAGATAATAACAATATAAGTATAATATTAGAAGAGAGTGAGAGAAGCAAAACTGCCCTGAATTTTTGGATGAAAGCCTTGGAATAGCGAGAGCGAGAATTGTAGATAAGGCTAATGAAAGGCATGATTCTGAGTTACTAATAAGAAAATAAACACAACTGTGGAAGAAAATTAAAGGATTACTCGATAATAATTATAAATATAAACATAGTTCAAAATATAAAACATAAGTCTTCAAAAATAAATAAAAGGAAAATAAAATTAAAAATAAAAATAGTAACAATAATAAAATAAATGGACTCAAAGGTCCTCATCATCGGATGCCTCATGGGTCGACGGTGTCGAAGGAGAGATGTAGAGGTGGCGGTAAATCTGTCGAAGCGTGGCATCGATGCTGTCGAATTGCTCAAAGCACTGCTGATCAAAGTGAGTAAGTCGTTTGGATATATCTGTCAAAGTGGCAGCAGTGGGGCAGTGACACTGTAGTGGTGGTGGAGGTGGGTCCTCATGAAAGGGAGGGACATCATCAGTAATGTCCTCTGGCTTATTCTGGTCATCAGAGTGAATGAGTCTGTACTGGGGGGTCGAATCCACAGCGTCGCTCTATCATCCTCATGTGGATCATGCTAGAAATTCCTTAAGGAGACATCTGGCCTACTAGTGTGAGTGTTGATGACATCTCTGAAGTGTTGAAGAGGCCGAAGTGCCGAGCGAGGCGAGTCACGTATGGACCAAGGCAAATGGGACCCCTCCTATAGCGGTCTATTTAATGACGAAAAGCAAACGCTATGAAGTATGCTAAATCAAAGATGCGACTGGTCGCTATGTTCCAAAGATAGTATGCGTCGGTGGTACTAACTACTCATGTGCTCTCTTTCCTTCCAGTCAACGTGTGGGCTAATAAGGCATGGATGTATCGTAGAGCCAGAGAAAGAGATGTTGCCTTCAAGCAACTTGGGTCATAACAGATCTGACTCGCTGTGAGATCGGTTCAACAGCACAAAGGTAAATAATGGATGCGACGGTAGAGGTGAAGAAAGTTATCGGCACCTATAAAATCATCGATGTAGATGCCTAAAGTTGCGCCAAACTTAGGGGCGCTCATATGTCGCACTAAGCCACCAAGTTGGAAAGTGATGGTATCGGCCTCGTCATAGGTATTCATCACATGCTGCAGATGAAACGTAGTGCAAAACTCCAAGGTAAGCTCTGAATAAGTGGGCTCAATAATCGCAAAGAACCGATCCCACAGGGCAGTGGTAATGAAAGCACGGACCTCATCAGCTAGTCCGACCTGCTCCAATGTGGCCCAGTCAATACATCGACCCAAACCTAGTGGCCGCACGTGCAAAAATTGAAACAAGTCGTCCTATGGGCCTGACGAAAATCGAAGCAGAGGATGACGAGCTTCGGTCGAGGTACTCGAGGAGGTTGCACCAGGACCCTTCTATTTTTTTGAAGCGGGGACGGCAGTCTTCTTGCCTCTTGTGTTTGTCATAGCGTACCTATAAAAGTGAAAGAATTTGTTTGTAAGAAAGGAAATGATTACGAATTATTAAAATGAAAGCTGATAATGCAAAGTGTAAGTAATCCTAAATAATAATTTATTCTTAAACAATGCGTACTAAAATCCAATTATGCAAAAAAAAATATGGGGATATTAGTATGGGGAAACGGGATAAAATAATACGGAACGAAGATGATATAATAGCTAAGGATAGGAACAAAAAACCATAATACGCTAATTATAACAGAAATAAGTAACGCTACCTAAATGAGAGAATAAACCTAATGATAGGACAAATTGGAATAGAAAGAAACAATGAGTTCAACCAAACAATACCTAAACTAATCAGAGGGTAAATCAATAACCGATTAAATAACTAATAATAATACTATTTATGCAGCAAATAAAGTATAATAAAGTAAATACTTAAATAAATAAATAAATAAATAAAATAAGAATAAAAGAGTTATGAGTATTAAGGGGGACCCGACGGTGATGGTTGGTGACCAGAATTTGGACAGACAGTGGTGTCGACAACTGAGGGGGTAGGACGGTGGGGCTACGATGGCTGTGCGGTTAAGATAAAAATAGGGAAGAAAGATGTGGGGGAAGAAAGAGAAAGAAAGAGGAATGAAAGAAAGAAAAGAGAAGGAAAAAGAAAGGGAGAGCAAGGAAAGGAGCTAGGTGGTGGTCGGTGTAGGGGGAAAGGGGGGTTGCGGCAACTAGGGTTTGGGGGGAATTTGAGAAGAAGAAAACAAAATAAAAATTAAGTTTAGGGGTTTTAAAGGGGACACAGTCGTGTAAGGCCCGTGTTGGGCCAAATGGTCGTGTCACACACCCATGTGGATCGAGTATTACCCGTGTGTGTCGTGAAAATTTTATGACCATTCGTCACACGGCCTAGGACACGCCCATGTGTCCAGGCCGTGTGGTTCACACAGCCGCATCGCACGTTCGCGTGCCATGTCCTTCGCTTCTCCTACGCCCATGTGGTTTCCCACACGCCCATGTGTTTGAACACACGGCCGTGTGCCTTGCTCGTGTAACTCTCTGACTTGTTTAAAATTCAAAAATTTAGCTCTAGTTTTCACACGGCCTAGAACACGTCCGTGTGGTCCACACGGCCTAGAACACGTCCGTGTGGTCCACACGGCTGTGTCGCACGCTCGTGTGGCTCTATCGCAGGCTATGTGGCTCAATACTTGGGGATTTTTAGCCCTCTTTCCACACGGCCAGGGACACACTTGTGTGTCCAGGCCGTGTGGGTCACTGTTCCTACATAAAAACACGAAAAATAGCTAAAATAAACTAGTTAGTGGTGTTAGTGCTCGGGTTGCCTCCCGAGAAACGCTTATTTAGAGTCTAAGCTCGACTTACCTTTCATTCACATGGCTACGGCAGATCACGGAGTCGGGACTCCTTTTTCTCACTATCGATTCTATTATCCACATAAAGTCTAAGTCGAGTAATGTTTACCTGAAAAGTGCCGAATTGAGAATGATTTACCTCGACTATACCGTATGGGAAAACATTCAGTACCGTGAAAGGAGTCGCTCCATTTGTATTACGCTCTGAAGTAGCAATTCGGGGGTCCTTTACGTCTAGCAATACTTTATCCCCAACCTTAATTTGCTTTGTTTCATCCCTATGCTCATCATGGCATCTTCTTGATTTATCATGTACTTTTGGTTTCTCCTTAACATGTGTTCGCCATTCATCTAGTTCATCGATTTGTAGTCTTCATTCCTCATGACTCGTTCTGTTTTTGTCACATGGACTAAAATGTGTCTCCATCACGTTCTTCCTAGGGATTTCCTAAAAAAAAGTTTGAGCCATAATCTTATTAATATCAACAGAACTTGTATAGCCATCTTGCTTCCTAGGTGATTTAATCGAATCACGAGCTTGGAGAGTAATCGTGTCATCTTCTATACGAAGTCTTAGTTCTCATGTGCCTACGTCAATGATAGTCCTAGCAGTTGCTAAAAAGGGTCATCCTAAAATCAAAGGCACGTCACTATCCTCTTCTATGTCTAGAACAACAAAATCAATTGCGAATATAAATTTATCAATTTTGACAAGCACGTCTTCAAGAATACCCCTAGGAAATCTAATTGTTTTATCTGCCAATTGAATGCTCATCGTAGTTTGTTTGGGTTTCCCAAGACCTAGTTGTTTAAACATTTTACAAGGCTGACATTAATACTTGCCCCTAAATCAGCCAACGCATTATTAACAGTTAAACTACCAATTAAGCAAGGAATCGTAAAACTCCCTGGATCCTTCAACTTGTTGGGTAGCCTATTCTATAGAATGGCTGAGCAAACTGCTTTCAATTCCACGTGCGACGTATCATCCAACTTCCACTTATTTGCTAAAAGCTCCTTTAAAAATTTCACCGCGTTTGGCATCTGCAAAAGAGCTTCAATAAACGGTAAGTTAATATGTAATTTTTTTAATAATTTAAGGAATTTACCGAATTACTCGTCCATGTGGTTTTTCCTAGTCGCCTTAGGGTATGGTACATGAGGTTTATACTCCTTGCTTACCAGTTTCTGTTTATCATTACTTACATCAACCTTACCTTTATCTTCCATATTATCTTGCCTCAGTTTCGATTCAGTCTCAGCTAACCCTTCATCATTGTGCACAGTAATGGCATGAAGTTGCTCCCTTGGGTTAGTTTCAGTGTTACTTGGTAGGCCACCTTGTGGTCGTTTCGAGATCAATTTAGCAAGCTGTCCTATTTGAGTTTTGAGTCCTTGAATCAATACTTGTTGATTCTTAAGCTTTGTTTCGGTATTCTAAAAATGAGTTTCTAACACCGAGATGAATTTTGTAAGCATCTCTTCTAGGTTCAGTTTCTTCTCTTATTGGTAGGGTGGTTGTTAAAAACCCGGAGGATGTTATGGCCTTTGATTTCCTCGACCACCCCACGAGAAATTGGGATGGTTCCTCCAACCCGCATTATAAGTGTTACTATACGGATTATTTTGAGGTCTAGAATTATTACCCATATAGTGGACTTGTTCCTCCTCGGTGCTAGGGTTGAAGGATGGATAATCTGTGTTGTGTACTCCTCCTCCATTTGAATCACACCTCATCACTAGATGTACCTAAGTAGAACCATACAAACCATCAATCTTTTTATTTAAAAGTTCTACCTGGTTGGATAGCATAGTGACTGTATAGAGGTTGAAAACACCAGTTGCTTTTGTCAGCTTCGTTCTCATGACTTGCCACTGATAGTTATTCAGTGACATCTCTTCAATAAATTTGTAAGCCTCTTCAGGTGTTTTGTTATTTAAAGTTTCACCGGCGGCTGTATTGATCAATTACCTTGCTGAGGGGTTTACACCGTTGTAAAAAGTCTGAACCTGCAGCCATAGATGTAACCCATGGTGAGGGCACCTTCTTAATAAGTCATTGTATCTCTCCCATGCATCATAAAGAGTTTCTAGATTCATCTACACAAAAGAAGAGATATCATTCCTCAATTTAGCCGGCGGAAAGTATTTAAGCAAAAATTTTTTGGTAATTTGTTCCCAAGTAGTGATTGACACTCGTGGTAATGAATTCAACCACTGTTTAGCCTTATTTCTCAATAAAAAGGGAAACAACCAAAGGCGAATGGAATCGTCAGAAACGCCATTGATCTTAAAAGTGCCGCAGAATTCTAGAAAATTTGCTAAATGAGTGTTCGGATCCTTGTCCTGCAAACCATCAAACTGAACAAACTGTTGTATCATTTGAATCGTGTTAGGTTTTAGTTCAAAATTATTTGCAGCAACAGCAGGTCTAACAATACTCAATTCAATTCCTGTTAAATTAGGTTTAGCATAATTATACATAGTACGAGGAGCAGGATTCTGATCTACTGGATTTGCAGCAACCACAAGAGGTAACGGATTGTTCTGATTATCAGCTATCTCCTCGGTTGTAGTATGGATATCGTCCTCTTACTCTTTCTCGATGTATTGTAGGCTTCGCCTTATTTCTCTTCAGTTTCTGCGAGCTGTGCTCTCAATCTCACTGTTGAAAAGTAGAGGTCCTGACGAGTTTCTTCTAGTCATAAACTATAAAAACCTTTCAGAAGTAAATAAAAGAAAATTTAGTAATTAAAACTAAAAACAAAATTAAAAAAATAAAAATAACGGCTAAAGTAATAAAAATTAAGCGTTCCTAATATCTTAGTCCCCGACAACGGTGCCAAAAACTTGATGGTCGCTAAACTAACTAAAAATTCGACTTAAGGCAAGCGCACCTATCGAACAGTAGTATAGTTATGATGAGACTGAAAATATCGTATCCACAAGGACTAAGAGTACTAGTAATTACTATCTTTTTATTATCTAGCCTAAGAATTAAGAGAATGTTTTATCTAAAACTAATTATCTAATTAACTAAGTTTGCGACAGAGATTAAAGTTGGAAAATACTTTTGGAAAACCGATGGGGAAGACAATACCCAAGGAAGAATCCACGTAGACTTCACTTATTACCTTTGAATTAGACGATTTATTCACTTGACTTAATCCGTAGAAATCCCTAATTTATGTTAATATCTCTCTCGAGACTAAGAACAATTGACTCTAGGTTGATTAATTGAAATCTCTTTCTAATTAAAACCCCTATTGTCGCATTAACTCAATCTATGGATTCCCTTATTAGATTTGACTCTAATCCGGCAGATTTATGTCGTCCTATCTCTAGGATTGCATGCAACTCCGCTTAATTATGAATGATCTACTCTTAAACAGGGACTTTTCCTCCACTGAATAAGCACATCAAAAACCTGAATTAATATCCTGGAATATTAAAGCAAGGGATAAACTCACAATTAAGAATAAGAACAAGTATTTATCATATAATTCAAATAGTAATAAGATTCACCTTAGGTTTCATCTCCCCTAGGTATTTAGGGAGTTTAGTTCATAATAATAATGGAAAACATCTCAAGATTTGGAAGACAACAAAACATAAAGAAACCCAAAGAACTTCTAGGAAATTGGATGGAAATCTTTAGTCTTGATGTAGATTCTGCTTCCAAGTCAATTCTGATGGCTATCCTTGAGTATTTCCTGCCTTCTACTCTGCGTCTTTCTTTAATCCTCTTCTAGGGATTTTATATAGGCTTTGGAATGCTTAAAAACCCTCAAAATTAGCCTTTTCCGAGTAGAATTAAACTTGTGCTTGACAGGGACACGGCCGTGTGCCACGTCCGTGTGAAGGTGCTCAGGCCGTGTGCAATTCTGACTTGGACTAATGTCGACACGGCCATGGCACATGGGCGTGTGGAACACCCGTGTGGAAGTGCCTAGGCCATGTGAAAACTGATTTAGGCCCAATTTGTCCATTTTTGGCCTGTTTCTCGTTCTTTCTGCTATCCTAAGCTTTCCTGAGTATAAAACATGAAATTAAAGGATTAGGAGCATCAAATTCAATGAAACCAAGGGAAAATCATCCATAAATATGCCAAACATGGGGTAAAAATATGTATATATTATGATTTATCAAAAATATATTAGATCTAAGTCGATTTGACAACCCATGTCAGAGATAGGAAAACTAAGTTGTTTAAATTTTAGTTTACAAATTCATGATGTTCAAAATTGTTGCATAAATAAAACTAAAATGTAAAAAAAAATGAGAAAAAGAACTTTCAATTTGTGCAGAGGATATGAATAAAAAATACCATGCAACGATGATTGTAATAACCCAATAATTTAAATGAATTTTTTTGAATACTTTAATGATCATTAGGTGACCAAAAAATAAATTTATTAATAATTTATTAACCTTAAATTTAATTTACCCTTCATTTATTTGATGTTATATTTATTAAAATTTATGATAAACCCTTTTGTATTTTTTTAAATTTAAATAATTTGCGTACTAAAATTATTTACATTTCCTTTTCTTTTTAATTTTGCTTTGTTCAACTTCGACCGATTTCTTTAAACTGCCACGTGTCTGAAATCGTCAATATAATTATCAAGTCAATGATTGGAATTATTGCAAAATTATAATGAATTCCCCGATATACCCTCATCACTATACGTGTGCAAGTACCAATGATCAACCGGTCCTTTTATAAGATAAATCGTGTCGCAGCAGAATGGTACCTAAGATCCAAATTTTGGTAAAAGAATAATTTTTTTCTCAATCTTTTGCACAATTTGGCGGCTTCGTTGTTTGATTGCCTTTCATTTTCCCCGTAAATTTAAAAGATAAAAGTTTTTTTATTTTTTATTTATACTATTTTTTAATATATAAAAAATAAACATTTATATAATCTGTTTCTTAAGGTCGTAAAGCTGCTCAATTAGCTGTCCACTCGTTTTTTATTCATATTCTTTTTTCTTCTTCGTTTTCTATATTCTTCCATGAGTATCCCAGAGCTACTAGGAGGGAGAGAAAAAGAAACAGATTCATAATTTGGAAAGAAAATTGTTCATTTTCCATATTATAGTCTTTCCCCACCGTTGGACATTTGATTTTTCCAGTCTTTTTGTTGTGAAAAAGTGGGAGATTCTCGTAGCATTGTTGTATATTTTTGCTACATTTGCGTTGGAGAGATCTGAGGTTTCTTTCTTTTTGTGTCAGCGATCTAAGAGTTGAGTTTGGTTTTCTTGCAGGGAAAGAATCGATGATTTTCTCTTTTTCTTCTTGGCTTTGGTAAGACGCCATTGTAAAAGGGAGAAGTCGAAGAGTTGGAGTTTCCTTCGTGTCTTTGCTTTGGTTTGGTCTGCTTTTTTTTTTTTTTTTTTTTTTTGGTTGTCTTTGTAAATACGCGTGGGCGTTGGAATTGGACTCGTACAATGCTGGGGTGGGACTCTTACGAACCTCTCGTAAAAACATCCCCTTAAGTCTTAAAAATGGCTCTCCATGATTTCTGATACAGATCGCTCGCTTTCACTCTTTCTGAGGATCTAAAACAATCTCCCCCTCCCCTCCGTAGAAAATTTCTTTCTTGTTTTTGTTTTAGTAACCGAAACGAAACATATCGTAGTTAAAAGAAAATGATGAGAGTGAAGACAAAAGCAACAGGGTTGGCCCCGGTGGCAAGTGGCGGTGGCGGTAGAGGTGAATCGGCTGCTCATGATTTAGAGCTTAGACCCGGAGGCATGTTGGTACAAAAGCGAAACCCGGACTCCGATCGAAATTCCATCCCACCACCGACTATTAGAGTTAGAGTCAAATACGGCTCCATCTACCACGAAATCAGTATCAGTTCTCAAGCTACATTCGGTAAATTTTTCATCTTTCACAATAATAATAATACTAATAATAATAACCTCTAATAGACCAATTAAAGTTACTTTGGATTGTGTGGCAGGGGAGTTGAAGAAGATGCTGACAGGGCCAACAGGATTACACCATCAAGATCAAAAGCTATTATACAAAGACAAGGAGAGGGATTCCAAAGCGTTTCTAGACATGGCAGGTGTGAAGGACAAGTCCAAAATTGTTTTAGTTGAAGACCCAATTAGTCAAGAAAAGAGGTTATTGGAGACCAGAAAGAATGCTAAGATAGAGAAGGCTTCTAAATCCATCTCCCAAATCAGCTTGGAAGTTGATAGGCTTGCTGGCCAGGTACATAATATTCAATACTGGTTCATAATAATTTATGAGATTATGCATTATTTTCTTAGTTTAAATCATATTGGTTGGATATTGCCTAGGTGTCAGCTTTTGAAACAATAATCACCAAAGGTGGGAAAGTAGCGGAGAAAGACTTGATTAATTCGATTGAGCTGCTGATGAATCAGTTGCTTAAATTAGATGGGATTACAGCCGATGGAGATGTCAAACTGCAAAGAAAAATGCAGGTACTTAAGAATCCCGATTTGCCGAAAGCAAACCCATATCCGTTGATTATTCAAAATTAAAAAGATAAAATGTATATTTGCTTTACTTTGGTACTTAGAGCCATACTGATTTGCCTTTTGGCATTGTTGAAGGTGAGAAGAGTTCAAAAATATGTTGAAACATTGGATATGTTGAAGATTAAAAACGCTATGCCAAGCAACAATGGAGGTCAAATGGAAATCCAAAATCAACACAAGCATACAAATGGGCAAAAACTAGCCCCAACCCAAGAGCAAAAGCCTAGGCATTTTAACGGGCAAAGACTAGCACCAATTCAAGAGCAGCAATCGAGCAACTCAATTGCCCATTTGCCAATCCATCAACAACACCACCAATCAGCATCGGGGCCCGTCGTAGTCACCACGAACTGGGAGACATTTGATTCCTCCCCAGCATCGTTGCCGGTTCCCTCAGCATCCACATCAACCGCCAATAATTCAGTCCCGCCAAAATTCCCTTGGGACTTCTTTGACTAAGCAGCACTATGCCACGTCTCTGCTCTATTTTTCTCTGGTGTGTGTGTGGATGTGCTTCGGTTTGCCTTTCACTTGGGTTTGTTATCATCATCATCTTCTTCTTTTTCTTCCATTCTTTCTGTACTTAGATATTGTTGGGCAACCGCACCCTTAATTTCTAATCTGCCATTCAGTTCACCATAAAATAAACGGGGCTTCCTCCACCATAGTGATTACTAATTACTATGATGATTATAGACTGTTGAAACCAAACTGTTAATTCTCCTCTATAGTTTTATTGTGTTTGAATTCATATTCTTCCTATATTTTTAGTAATGTGTAATATATCAGTATCTCTATTTCTAGACCAAATGGGAAAAAAGAAAGACCTAATGGAAGGAAATTAAGAACATACTACTATTTAGTCTTTATTTTATATATACTGACAAAAAGGGCAATATTATGTGGAAGGGAATTCAGTAATATAATAACTAACACGTCCAATGAGAGGAAGCCATGTATGATAAAAAGTGCAGAGGAAATAATGAGAGTGGATTGAATAAACCATATATATAATCATTATACATTAAAGGAAAAGTAATGTGGGTTAGGAAGCAGGAGATGATTGTTTTTACATAGGTAAAGTGATTTCAATTTCAGAAGTACGTTAGCTTCCTTGTTTGGTCGAAGTCTGGAGCATTTTAGCCTACTCAACATAAAGAAACAGAAGCAGGGCCACATCCAGATGGAGTAAACAACAAGAAGACTGAGAGTTTCATCGCCTTTTCCTCGCACCATTATTGATTTACAAAACAGGATTTTAGTATTAGTTAAAAAAACAAGTGACCATGTCGGCTTAAATTTGACACGTAGAATTGGATTTGGGGTTGGGGTTGGGGTTGGGGTTGTGGTTATGACAGCTCTTTTTATTTGTAAAACTACTATGGAGGTTTTTATATTATAAATCGGATTATATTTTGTCATTTTTACTTAAAAAAGTTGGTCATTCTTTTAAAATTTCAATCTATTTCTATTGTAAAAAGTTAGTCCCCGTATGTTAAAATAAGGTACACTGATATGTCATGTGTAACTCTCTGGTTATTTTGTCAACACCACCAATTTTTAATAGTAAAAATATATAAAATTTCTACTAGAAATAATTAATTCTCTTTAATCTAATATAAACAGATTAATTTATTCATATTTTTAAGAAAAAAAGGTAAAATGCATTCTCACCTCCATAGTACTTTTAACTTTTCTCTTCTTATTCTTATTGCTATTAGATGGTAGGTCTGGAAAGAAAATAATGATATAAAATCCAATTGAAATGATGATGGAAAATTCAAACAAAAGAAAGAAAAATAGAATTAATGATGAAAGTTTAGTAACATAACAGCAATAATTGCTCAAACAATGCATATTATATATGTATGTAAAGGAGAGTGACATATTATTCCATGAATAATACACTTTATAAAGGATAAATTGTATCACTTTACCCTGATCAAAGCATTGAAAGGCACAAAAGAATACATGATAGCAATCTTAGAGGTTTGGAGCCATGTCCCCAAAATGAAAGGATTCGAGCTGTACTACTTTTGGTAAAGGGTCTAAATCACAACTTTACTAATTTGGAAGGCATCTAGAAAGGACGATAGCTGATGGGAAAGGTAAGACGTCGGTGGTAAGCTCGGGGGAAAGTTGCTAAGACGATGGGGAAAAACGTGCATAATTAATTAAATAATATATAATCTTTGAAAATATTGTGTTATGTCAAGATTTGTGAGATCAACTATCCTTTTGTGCTATGAAATTTTTGGCTACAAAATGAATTAAAAATGGCTCTAATGTCTTTATCATATTAAATTGGATAAGGGTTTAAATAGCAATCTTGATCTAATGTTTTGATTGTTATTTTGTAATTTTAATTTTTCATTATTTAATTTCTAATGATAATATTTAACAAATTATCTTGTTTCCTAACTTGTTTCGGGCTCGTACAGTTAGATGGTGGCACCGACTTTTGCTAGGAAATTTGAATGTGTAAACAGAATCAGCTAGAGTCAAACGTTTCATTATGATTGTCAACTGAACTAGTCAACAGGGCATAGGAGAGCCAATTAGTTGTCCGCCGACTGATCAGTTTTGTTCTCTCTTGTCAAAATGTGTCCGCCGACTGATCAGTTTTGTTCTCTCTTGTCAAAATGTTGCCTCGCCCATCCCGCACATTTTTCTTTTTACGATGAATTTGGACACAAAATTTTAGTTATTTGATGTAAGTTGTGGTTTTATTGTATATATCTTAATTTCATTATTTTTAATTTTTTTATTTTTAAAATTTTAAAATTTTAGTGTTAATCAAATGATAGTTATTAAATTAATTAAGTTAAGTGCTGTTATTTTTAAAATTTGATACACCGAACGTGTTGTCACATGTATAATGTCATGTTAGCTTGTTATTTTCACATATTATTCACAAAAAACTAATTAATACAAGATTAACTGTTGTTTGCATTAAGACTGAAATTTCGAAATTAAAAACATATAGCAATTAAGAATGGTTTAGTCGGAGGACATTGACTAAATCTATAACCTTACGCATAATACAAGACTAATACTAGAATTTAACTAAACAAAATTTAACTACTACCGTTTGGTCAAGATTAAAATTTCAAAATTTTAAAAGTACAAGGACAATAATTGATCAAATTGAAATACATGTACAAAATTCATAAATTACGCAAAGTACAAGGTCTAACAGCATAATTTGGCCGTCTTTTTATATTATTTTGAATTACTTAGATTTACTTCATTTTATTTTTGAAAGTATTGGTATTGAGATTTAATAAATTTGATAATTAATGTATTTGCATTGTATTTATATACTAAGTGATATTATAACTATGTTTAAAGTATCAACAAGTAGTCGGAAGAACTAGAAGTGGACTTCTTCCTCAGGTACTTTGACATTGTCGGAAGGGTTTTACTTGAATACCACCTTGGCTCAAAAAGGATTATACTCAGGCCGTAAAATTGATAAGAACACATGTAGCTTATACAAAAAAAAAATAATTATGTTTAACGTATTTCATATTTATATAAATATGAAGTTTTCATTTGTTGATTATTTATGTTTTTTGAGACAAAGAGTGTTGCAATGTGTTGAGGGGCACTCAACAGTGCCCATTGCAGTCAACCACTAGGACAATGGAGTTACTTGTCATATTTGGGTAGACAATTTAATGAAGCAAAACCTTTGGACTAGTTATTGTGTTGATATTTTGAATATACTATAGTCCATCTATGGAAACCAATTGATAGATATTAAAGATTGGATTGGATTCAAATGAATCAAGACAATCCTCGTTTTGTGGAGAGTTGGTCAAGATTGAGATAGTATTTTTACAAGACCAGTCTTCATTAAATTATGTTATTATTGACTGTTAATTGTTATTTTTAAGGAGTTGCTTTGTATTCACTTTAGTTTCTACGTTAGCAAATTGAAACAGATACATGCTTGAGAGGCTTGTCTATGTTTTTTGTGTGAGCATATTGAGAGCATTTTGTTTTGTTAATTGAGAATTTGTTTTGAAAGAGTGCAATTGAATTGTAAACCATTAGAGTTTACTGTCTAAATTTTCAAGGGTAAATTTAGATGTGAGTGTTCTAGTCTTTAGGTACAAAGGTGAGATATCTATACTTAGGGAGTGATTGAGTGTGATTCATTTGTTATATTAGTGATTAAGATAGTGGAATTACTCACTGAGATAGGCTCTGTAGATGTAGAGAAATTGAGTTGTGTAAATAAACCTGTTTATTCTTTGTGTTTTTGTTTGCTTAGTTTTTCACGATGCCAAGACGTAGTTGTAACACCCAGTTTTGGCAGGTCTTAGATACAAGTGAGTAGAATGAGAAAATTTTGTGAGATGTAGTCCTATCCGCCTAATTGATACATTCGGCGCATAGGTTAAGCGCAAAGTTGACAATAAAGTATTATGTAAGGATTGTTCTCTAAATGTGTTGAGTTGTAAGGAAGAAGGGATTGATAAGAATATTTAGGATTTTTGGGTGAATTGGGTTATCGCCAACGGTATTGTACACCGAGTTTATTGAGTTATTATGCTAGTTACGTTCTAACAAGGTATTTAGGAAGGGACAAAAGGATAAACCAAAATTTTTAAAAATATTGGATTTCCATTTACAACTATAAACCATTTATAAAGGCAAACTTAAAAGTTTGAGACACGTGTCAGGTTCCAATAAGGGCTTAGGTTATATATATATATCCAGGTTAGAAAAGGGGGAGTTTTTTTCTTCTTCTTTTCTCGAGAAGTATTATTACTAAAATCTTAAAGAACTTACAATATTTCTTTCTCCTTTAAGCTAGAGTAGTAGACGTAAATTTTCACCAATGATTTCTCCATGTCAAGAAGTAGTTACTGCTGATTTGCGCGATGGAAGTATGGATCTTGAGTTTTGGACTGCAAAAGGTGAGAATCAGGTGAGTCCCTAAGCTGACTCTTGTATGTATACTGTTGATATGAGATACTTAGTGGAAATTAATTGAACTATGAAATAGAAACTAGAAAAGTATAGTAGGAATATTTGTTTAGAATAACATGTATAGTTTGTATAGAATCTATCAAGTTTAAGTATGTGATAAATATCCTGATGTTGAAGCATGGTTGCATGGGTTCATCTAGTAAATATGCGAAGAGATGTGAATTAGTTTGGGGATATGTTAATGCATTAAAGCGTTGAGTCCCAAATGGTGTCAATACATGAAGAGTCTGTTAATTGAGTCTGTGTATGTCCACCGCGGTGGAGTCTAAAGGGGTCTGTTGGGACTTTAAACATGAACTCTGAAAGGAAAAGCCCTTGGGCATGGGACCTTTTGAAAGGGATTAAAGAATGATGATTACCATATCATAAACACGTTAGGAAATAAATGAAATGAAAGCCTTTGTGGCGAATAATAAAATGAAAGCCTTTTTGGCGAATCATGAAATGAAACCTTTGTGTCAAATCATGAAATTAAAGGGATTGCCCTTGTGGCAGATTATGAAGGAACAAAATCTATGGTGAGTCCTATAAGGAAAAATTTTGTGATGCACTTTAGATGGGCTACTCTTGAGGCATGTTTTAGTAAGGCTCTCAGTGATGAACTAGAAGAATGTTCTTTGTGGTGAGCTCTGTATTAAGTAATTGGCGTATTTGGTATGGCTCTTAGGTATAAACAGTGAAATCAATAAGTATGAATGATGTTTTCAGTTGGCATATTTGGTATGGCTTTTAAGCATAAATGTATTTTATAAGGCTAAGACTCAGTAGGAGATAGTGAATTGAAGAGATACAATGAAGTAATGAATAAGTACTGAAAATGTATTTTGAATAAGGATGTAAAATTTGAATGATTGAAGGAAGTGTCTGTCACATGTGTATATGTTTCTTACTGTATCATGATGACGTGATGGCTTGAAGATTCAAGAATGTAAGTAAAGTACGAAAGACATTGAAGAGAAGGAAATAGTCTTAGAGTAAGGTATGGTAACGAATGAGTATAAAAGAATAATAATTGATGATATAACAACCCATTTTTAGTCAAATCAGAATAGTGGTTTTGGGACCACAAATCTGAGGTCAAAATAATCGTTTTATTATTATTTTAATGTCTACAGAATGAGAGTATGATTGTGTGAAAATTTCGTGAAGAAATTTTATCGTTTGAATGCTTAATTTGATAAAAAGGACTAAATCGCTGAAAGTGCAATAGTGGTGTTCTAATAGCTAAAGGCATCTAATAGCTATGAAACCTTAAAGTGGAGGTCCTTATATGGTAATTAGCCCATTAATATGTTAGTGGATGATAATGGCTTGGTAATTTTGAAATTTGTGATAAATTTTAAGGTTAATTTTGGTATTTAGTAAATAAAGGTTAATTAAATAAAACAAAACAAAATTTTGTTCTCATATCATCTTCTACAACCAAAAATTAGGGCTTAGGAAGCCATTTTTGTGCTCAAGCTTTCAGAAATCTCTTCCTTGCCTAATTGGTATGTATTTAGATCGGGGGAAAAATGAAGTTTGGATCTAGATCGGGGAAAAATAAAGTATCGGACTAGTTGATCCTGTTTCGACATTTGTGTGAATCGAGGTAAGTTTGTATGTTAATAAGCATTAATATAATCACGTTTTAAATGCTTTATTATTGAATTAATTGTGAATACGACCTTACGGATATGTTTGACGAAGATTCGGTAATGTGAAATCCCGGTTGAACCTTAAGAATAGATTAGGATACGAATGACATGTCATTAGGGGTTATGTGTTTGGGTGCTGGTCTGTATTTCCTACCGGTGGTGAGTTATCTGACATGTGTTGCTGATACTCGTCAGCTTGTGTCAGCAGCACCGTATAGCTACGTCATGACCGTTAGCTTGTGTGAGCAGACCCGTTGATAGCTCGAGAGTGAGCATTATATGAGATATGAGATTGAGATAGCTTCGATTATGTATTGGCACTTAGGGTACGAGATTCCTGAGTATTCAATTTTATTCCAAATGGTTCAAAGGGTATATTAAAGATATGAAATGGTGAGAGATAGTTACATATTAGTACAAGTATGTGCGAAAATTTCCTATGAGTATTGAATCCATGAAATTGTGAATTCATGATCATTATATGAATGAAAATATATTAACCTTGTGGTTAAATGGTTTTGTAGTATATTATGCTATATTACTTAAATGGTGAATGAATGGTGAGTTTTACTTATTAATTATACGAGCTTACTAAGCTTTATAGCTTACTCTGTCTGCTTTTCTATGTTTTATAGTGTTTATCGAAGCTAGCTCAGATTTGGGAATCGTCGGAGATCTCAACACACTATCAACCTATCACTTTGGTACTTTTGAACTTATGTATTTGGTTATATGGCATGTATAGGAATTGTGGTCATTTTGGTATATTTGTTAGTAATGAATTTAACCATTTTATTTGGCTTGTAAATGATGAATGGTTAGTTATGTGTATAGCCATGTGACTTGGCTTATTTTGGCATGGTTGGTGATGTCTATGTATGTGCAAAAAGGCGTTTTGATATATTGTGTATAATTGCCATTTCTATGCTTGTTGTGAATTGGTATTTGGAGTATCAAATGATTGAATTTGAGATTTGTATGCTTGTGGTTTTAGGTAAAGTGATGCATAATTGAAAGTGACCATATTTATGTTTTGAGAATGTGAATTTTGGTATGAAATTGAATGGCTTATTGTGATACTTGTGTAATAGCCCAGTTTTAGCTAAACCGGAATAGTGGCTGTGAAACCACAAATCTGATATTGGAAAATTATTTTAATATTATTTTTGGTGCATGTATGTGTGAAAATTTCGTGAGTTAATTTTATCGTTCAATTGTTCAATTTGAGAAAAAGGACTAAATCGAGTAAAATGAAAAAGTTGCATTCTACTTGTTAAAGGTGTCTATTGGCTTTGGCTTTTAAAATGATGGCCTTAAATGGTAATTAGACCATTTTAAAAGTTAATGGACATTTATAGGTATATAATGAATGTTTTAAATGGTTATTAATTAAGGTTATATTTGTAATTTAGTAATTTAACTTATAATAAATAAAACAAAACCAACTGAGGGTTCCTATTATCATCTATTAACTAAAATTAAAAAGAAGAACAAGAAGAACTAGGGTTCTTCATTCGGCTAGACAAATTCAAGCAATTAAGGTACGATTTTTGATCCGTTTATGATGATTTCTATGTTTTTGAGATTGTTGCTTTGAAATCTAGCTAGCCCGTACCTTTAATTCCGAAACTGTTAAAGATTTT
Source organism: Gossypium anomalum (assembly GCA_025698475.1). NCBI lineage: Eukaryota > Viridiplantae > Streptophyta > Magnoliopsida > Malvales > Malvaceae > Gossypium > Gossypium anomalum. Next base: position 53,832,671 of record CM046963.1, read on the forward strand.
GAGAGTTGCCATTGTTGAATCTATGTGTTCTTTGATGTTTAATGTTGAAATATGAAAGTTTGATGATAGTTTTACTAGTTTTGTACAGTGATTTTTGATGAAATTTCATAATTGGGATTAAATTGTAAAATATGCAAATTGAGTGGTTGAAATGTGAAATAAATGAAAGTTTTGGGCTGCTAGGGACTTATATGTAATTCGGCCAAACTTGAGTTTAATGAAATTATGTGAATTTTGTGTATTTGTGAAATAGAGACTAAATTGATTAAATGTGAAAGTTTAGGGGCTAAAGTGCAAATAGGCCTAAGTGTATGTTTTGGACTAAATTGAATGAGTGGTTGATTAAAGAAGTTGAATTTGGAATTAGATTGGGGGAAAGGCAAGATTATCGAGTAATTGACTCATTTCGCCATTTTTGTACCTGAGGTAAGTTCGTATGTGACGATTTCATTTTAAATGTACATTAAATGCTTTGATATTGCCTAAACTATGATTATGAGATTTTCATTAATGTATGAATCGTAAATACTACTCTACGGAATTATTTGAAGATGGAATCGATAAGTTAGAAATCTCGGTTGAACCTTAGGAATAGATTTGGATACTTGTGACATGTTATAAAATGATATACTGATTTGGCTTTGGGCCATGCATATCAGATGAGTTGGCTTCGGGCCATGATATTAGCAGTTCGGGTGCGAGTTATATTGATTTGGCTTCGAGCCATGCATATCGGATGTTTTGGCTTCGGGCCATGAAAATAGTTCTTCGGATAAGTTACCTTAGTTTGGCTACGGGGCATGGTATAGGTAATTATCGTACGAGACTCATGAGTATCTAATTTTTACTCTGAATGGTTCAACAGGTAAACGAATGATGTGGTTGAGAAAGAGGTTAGTACGAGGCGATACAGGTATGTACAAAACCTATTCGAGTATTAAATAGAGAAAGTTCGATGAGAGGGTATTTGATCATGTTTTGAGGCATGAGAAAGGTTTGTAGTTAATGAGTTTATGGTGATCTTATGTAAAATTGGTAGATCTATAATTATTTGATGAATTAAGTTATTCATACACAGGCGTGTGACCCCTGTATGTTTGAAATTTTACTAAGTTTTCAAAATTTTTGTATAATATTGGTTTAGTCCCAAACCACTTCTAAAGCATGTTTAAGGCCTCGTAGGCCCTTGTAAGGGACAATATGATTGTATTAAATGGTTTATGAGAATGAATGCTTTATGTTTGATAAATGTGTGCTATACGTTATGTACTGATTGGTAATACCTCGTAACCCTGCTCCGGTGACGGATACGTGTTAGGGGTGTTACATTTTATTGGTATCAGAGCTTTTATTTAGTCGATTCTAGGACTAACGTAGCGTGTGCGGGAGTCTAGCTATACATGCCATATATACTCTCTGATAGTGTGATGATTCCTGATAGCTTAAATTGTGTTTTAGTATAGTAATGGATCCCAAACGAGCTGTAACCGATGATGTAGAGAGCAATGCTCCTGCTTAAGGGGCAGTGCCATCAGATTCTAGACCTGTAACGAGTAGCCACGAGGGAGAGGCTAAACAAGCCTTTTTCCAAATAATGAATGAGTGATTTATAGAGTTCGTTTGAACGAATCCGACTGCTTAACAACCTCCACCCCCACCTATTCCTCAACAAATCCCTGTTATTCCTCAAGTTATAGATCCGATATGGTGAAATAAGCCACCAGTAGATAAAATTCATAAACACGGGGCTAAAGAGTTTCGGGCTACTGCTGATGATGATGCTGAGAGAGCTGAGTTCTGGCTCAAGAATATGATTCGAGTATTCGATGAATTGTCTCGTACTCTTGATGAATGTATTAAATGTGTTGTATCTTTGCTGAGAGACACCGCATATGTGACAGCCCTAATTTGACCCTAGTAGAAAAGTGGTTTCGGGACTACAAAATTGAGTCTTAAAAATTAATTAACTGTTAAATTCTATGCTATTTATATGTGTAAATGCATTTGTGAAAGTCTCATACTTTGATTTTGTCATTTGTATGTAAAAATTTTAAATAAGACTTAAGTGAGACATTTGTTAAATGTGATGGGTAAATTTTAATGTAGTCAATTTATGCATGTTACTGAAAAGGTGGATTTGCATGTCTAATTAACCATTTTCTTTAGATAGTGGTCGGCCATGATAATAATTAACACATATTATAAGTATTATCTATTAACATTTTAATATATAAAATGAATTAATGAATAAAGAAAAAGAAATAATAGTTAGTGGGAGGAGAAACCAAAGTTGGCTCATTTTATTCCTCCATTGTCGTATCTAGAAGAGAGGAAGAAGAAATCCTTGTGCAAAAATTCAGCTATGGTGTTTTACTAGATTAAGGTTTGTTCAATGTCATTCTTGGAAGTTTATACATCTTTTGAATGATCAGTTTAAATTCTATCCATGTCATGGTTTGAATTTGGGTTGTTTGGAGAGTTGAGATTCGGCTAAGGAGCTTAAAATTTTTAGTTGATGCTTTGATGTTATTAGCATGTTAGTTATGTTGGATGTGTTAAGTTGCTTGTTATGTTAGCATAAAAGTTGAGGTTATTAACTTATTAATTAGGAGGTGCCGAATTTAGATTTAAGAAGAAAAATGGGTAATCGGTCATGCTAGATCCTTGGTAAAAAATGGTTTAATGTTTTAAATGTTCTATAAATGAGCTTGTAAGTGAAAATAAAGAGTGATAAAATGGTGGATGAGAGGTGCCGAATGTGGTCTTTGGTTTGGGCATAAGGAATAATGTTATGCATAGATTTCGGCTTTGATAGTACTTATATAAGTATAATTAGTTCATTTTGATAATATGGTATGAAGTGATAAGTAAAAATATAATGGTAGCTTAAGTTAAATAATATTTGGCTATGAATTTTTGTGTTTAATTTTGAGTATTGATGTTCAAATTGAAATGAATGTTAGATGAGTTATAACCCTTGCTTAATAATGAAAAGAACATGAGCTTAATGCTTAAATAGCATTCGGCTTTGGAGTAAGTTAAATTAGTTAGGAAATGAATTCCAAGATTTTAAATTATGTGTTAAGATAGGGATTTGGATGGTATTTATATACATGATTATATTGAATCCAAGAAGCTATGTTAGCTAATTGAGGGATTCGACCATAGTATTATAGTGAATAATAATTTGAACAAGGGCTTTAAATTATATAATAAAATTGGTGAGAATGTTTTGAGAGAGGCATACACATTTAAGTTGAGTTGAGAAATGATTTCTCAAATGTTTAAATGATATTCGGCTTAGGCTTGTAAACATGTCTAGTCAGTGTTGAATGCTTTTAATTGGAAAAGGTTATAAGCTGAGTTTAATGTTAAAAGAAATACTTGAACAGATACATATTGCCGAATGTGTTCGAATGTGACTTACCAAGTATATAATTTGATAATGCTATAATGGTAGACTTAGTTGGACTTTGGCATTTTGAGTGATGCATTTGACTTGTGTGTCGACCTGGGAGGATATGTGTTATTATATGAAATTAAGTGATGTTTATGAAATTCGAAAATGCAAGGTGATAAGCTAGTAACATGTTCGGTTGTAATGAGTGGAGCATATGCATGATGTTTAAATAGTAGTTAATAAGGTCATTTGTACTTTAATTGTACGATATACATGTATTAAATTGAATTGCTCAATTGATAAATAATTAAATAAATCTATTTGTTTAAATTTAAGCTTAAGAGCTAAGAGGATCGAAATCAGATAAGGGAAAGGAGAAAGCAATTGAGTAGCCTATCCGTAACTGTCCAAATATACTCGAGGTAAGTCTTTGAGTAATGGAACTTAACTTATGATTTGATAAAACAATGATATATATATATATATATATATATATAAGCATAATAAATAAATTGTGACCTAATGGTTCTACTTGAATTACATATTGAAATAAATAATTAGTGCATTGACTTGTAGTAGAATGGTTATAGAAATCACGTGGGATAGCGAAACAGAATTGTGTTAATTGTATGTGGCTATTGAACTGAAAGTGGAATGATTGATAAGCATGTTGTGCTTGTGTTCTAGTAATGTAAATGAAATGTTAATGATTTATGATGTATATATATATTGTGCATGATAATTGAGGAGTATATCTGGGCTAAGTCCCGAAGGCATTCGTGCTTGTTATTATATCCGGGTTAAGTCCCGAAGGCATTCGTGCTGGTTATTATATCCGGGTTAAGTCCCGAAGGCATTCGTGCTAGTTATTATATCCGGGCTAAGTCTCGAAGGTATTCGTGTTGGTTATTATATCTGGGTTAAGTCCCGAAGGCATTCGTGCTGGTTATTATATCCGGGTTAAGCCCCGAAGGCATTCGTGCTGATTATTATATCCGGGCTAAATCCCGAAGGCATTTGTGTTGGAATGTGCGATCTTGTCGTAATAATTTCAATTAATGTGCTTACAACCCTAAGATGATCAGGTATGTACCGTATATAAATTGAAAAATTTGATTCGGTATAAATTTTAATTATTCAATTGAATAGTGCTCTTTTGTCCATTTCTTAGGGTTGTTGAAGTCTATAGCTTATTCGGGATACATGAATCTTGATTTAAGTGAAATTAAGTTAAGATTGACTATGAGCATGTAAGTATATTGGTTGAAATGTGAAGTAACATGAATATGTGATTTTGCGTATATGTATTTATTTAGCCTTGTAATCGAATTAGATGTATTCGGCCAAAGGATGAAGTTGGTTGGGTAAAAATAGATTATCTACATGATACGAATTCGTGTTTAAGGAAAGTTTAAGATGACATGTATGAACAATAGTGGTATATTTAATCATGGTTACATTTGGTCAGAAAGATGATTAGCCTTATGAATGCTATGTTTTAGTTTTAAATGATTTCATTACTTAAATCTTACTAAGCATCGAAATGCTTACTCTGTTGCTTTAATTCTCTATTTATAGATCTCGTTCGTTAGCTAACGGTCTCGGGATTCCCAAAGTCGAAGTCATTCACACTATCTAAGCCCATTCGGTACTCTTGTAGCTGAACTTTGATAATGGCATGTATAGGATTGACTTTTGATGTTAAATAAGTATCTTTTTGGTGATGTATATATGTATAGCCATGCGAAAATGGCTTATTAAGTTACTATATGTGTTTCACTTAGTTAATGTAAATGTGTGGTTGATATTAGACTTATGTTTTAAATGTTTTAACGTGAATTGAACTTAAGAATTGATCAATGTATCCATTAACTTGAGATGACTCTTTTGAATATAGTCAAATGAAATTTCATGCTTGTTTGGTAATATTCCTTAACCCAAACAGGCGATCGGACATGGGTGAGGGGTGTTACATTTTATTGGCATCAGAGCTACAGTTTAGTCGATTCTAAGACTAACGTAGCATATATGAGTCTAGCTATACATGCCATTCAGTGTTAATACGATAGTGTGACGATTTCTGACAGTTAAAAATGTATTTTTGTTTAGTAATGGATCCCGATCCCAATCGAGCGGTAGCTGATGATGTAGTGAGTGTAGTGCCTGCTCCTCCCACTTGCGACGGACGGCACGATGGACTCTCAACCTATTGCGAGCAATCAAAATGACGAGGCTAGACAAGCCTTTTATAATGTGATGAATGATTGGTTTAACCAATACATTCGAACTAATACGGCTGCTCCACAACCCCCACTTCCGACTAATACACCCCCTGCACCCACGGTACCTTCGGTAATTGATCAGATGAGGTTAAATAAGCCCCCGGTTGACAGAATTTGAAAGCACGGGGCTACTGAATTTAAAGCTACAGACAGCGATGATGCTGAGCAAGCTGAATTTTGGTTGGGCAACACTATTTGGGTACTTGATGAACTATCTTGCACACCCGATGAGTGCCTGAAGTGTGCTATATCTTTGCTACATGATTCTACCTATTATTGGTGGAATACATTGGTTTCTGTTGTAACCAGAGAGCGGGTGACATGGGAATTCTTCCAGATCGAGTTTCAAAAAAAGTATATCAGTCAGAGGTTCATCGATCAGAAACGAAAGGAATTTCTTGAGCTTAAACAGGGTTCCATGTCAGTTACTGATTATGAATGGAAGTTTGTCAGACTTAGTAGATATGCTCGAGAATGTGTATCGTCTAAGGCTATTATGTGTAAACATTTTGAGGATGGGCTGAATGAAGATATAAAAATGTTTGTTGGCATTCTTGAAATACGAGAGTTGGTAGTACTTGTCGAGCGAGCTTGTAAAGCCGAAGAACTTAGTAAAGAGAAAAGAAAAGCTGATGTTAGAGCTGGAGAATTTCGTAAAAGATCTTCAAGAAAGTCTTTTCAGCAATCATCGAAGAAATTTCGAGCTGATTCAGGTCGATCAAAGAACACTTCGGGTTTTTCCAAACGAGACCGCGATCGACCCCCTGTGAGTACACGAGCCACTTCAGTTTCCAGTGTTGGAAATGATCAACGGGATAGGACTGAGTGCAAGTATTATGGAAAATGGCATTTGGGGAGCTGTAGATTTCATGATCGCTCCTGTTATAGATGCGGATCAGCCGGCCATTTTATCAAAGACTGCCCGAGATTATCCGAAAAAAATGTGAACCAAAATGGGAAACCGAGTACTACTACAGCACGAGGTAAACCACCTAGGAATACAAGAAATGCTAGCGGCAGTCAGAGAGGGTCTAGAGATGCTACAACCAGATCCGAGGCTCGTGCTTCTGCTAGAGCTTATGCTATACGCGCACGCGAGGATGCTTCTTCGCCTGATGTTATTACCGGTACTTTCACTCTCTTTCATACTGATGTGATTGCTTTGATTGACCCTGGTTCTACTCATTCATATGTATGTGAGACTTTAGCATCCAGTAAGACTTTACCTGTTGAGTCTACTGAGTTTTTAATTCGAGTGTGGAATCTTTTGGGTCAATATGTGCTTGTCGAAAAAGTGTGTAAGAAATGCCCCCTACTAATTCAAGGTTCCTGTTTTCCGACCGATTTGATGCTTTTACCGTTTGATGAATTTGATGTTATTCTCGGTATGGATTGGTTGACTGTACATGATGCAATTGTAAATTGTAAAAGAAAGACCATTGATTTGAATATGCAAGTAATGAGATAATCCGAGTTGAGTCTACTGAATTGAATGGATTGCCAGTAGTAATATCCTCAATGTTGGCTCAGAAATATGTGAAAAAGGGGTGTGAAACATATCTTGCGTACGTGCTTGATAGCAAAGAGTCAGGAAAGAAACTTGAATCAGCGCCAGTGGTTTGTGAGTATTCAGATGTTTTTCCTGAGGAGTTACCGGGATTACCACCCGTTCGAGAGGTAGAATTCAGCATCGAACTTGTACCTGGGACTACACCAATTTCGATAGCTCCGTACTGTATGGCACCAACAGAATTGAAAGAATTGAAAACTCAGTTGCAAGAGTTGACGGATAGAGGCTTCGCGCGACCGAGTTTCTCACCTTGGGGTGCACCAGTTTTGTTTGTGAAAAAGAAAGACAGAACCATGAGAATATGCATCGACTATCGTCAATTGAATAAAGTGACCATAAAGAATAAATATCTGTTACCACGTATTGATGATTTGTTTGATCAGCTGAAGGGAGCCTCAGTGTTTTCAAAGATAGATTTGAGATCGGGTTATTATCAGTTACGAGTTTGAGACTCAGATATACCCAAAACTGCTTTCAGAACGAGATACGGCCACTATGAGTTCTTAGTGATGCCGTTTGGGCTCACTAATTCCCCTGCAGTATTTATGGACTTGATGAATTGAATTTTTAGATAGTATTTGGACCGGTTTGTAGTTGTGTTTATAGATGACATCTTGATTTATTCATGTGATAAAACCGAACATGCCGAGCACTTGAGATTAGTGTTGCAGATTTTACGGGATAAACAGTTATATGCTAAGTTCAGTAAATGTGAGTTCTGGTTGAGAGAAGTTAGCTTTTTGGGACACGTGGTATCCGCATCGGGTATTAGAGTTGATCCGAGCAAAATTTTAGCCATACTCGATTAGAAGCCTCCAAGAAATATTACTGAAGTTTGGAGCTTTTTGGGACTTACTGGTTACTACAGACGGTTTGTAAAGGGTTTCTCGATGATAGCCACACCAATGACGAAACTACTTCAGAAAGATGTTAAGTTTGAATGGTCAGAAAAATGTCAGAAAAGTTTTGATCAATTGAAAACTTATTTGACTGCAGCTCCAGTGCTAGTGCAGCCTGAATCCGGTAAAGAGTTTGTCATTTACAGTGATGCATCCTTACTTAGGCTGGATTGTGTGTTGATGCAAGAAGGTCGAGTTGTAGCTTACGCGTCGAGGCAATTAAAGCCACATGAGAAAAACTATTCGACCTATGATCTCGAATTAGCTGCCATCGTATTCGCTTTAAAAATCTGGCGACATTACTTGTTTGGAGAGAAGTGTCATGTGTATTTGGATCACAAAAGCCTCAAATATTTGATGACTCAAAGAGATTTGAATCTGCGACAAAGACGTTGGCTTGAGTTGTTGAAAGACTACGAGCTTGTCATTGACTATCACCCGGGAAAGGCTAACGTGGTTGCCGATGATTTAAGTCGTAAATCACTGTTTACTTTGTGAACGATGAATGTATACCTGTCCGTGTCATCCGATAATGTGTTAGTAGCAGAATTAAAGGCCAAACCATTATTGATTCATCAAATTTGTGAATCCCAGAAAGTTGACAATGAATTGGTTGCTAAACGAGTTGAATGTGTTTCAAATGTGGAATCAGAGTTTCAAATTGATGATGACGATTGTTTGAGGTTCAGAAGTCGATTGTGTGTTCCAAGAAATTCGAAACTTATTTCGATGATTTTGAATGAGGCTCATAGTAGTCGAATGTCAGTCCACCCGGGTAGTACGAAAATGTACAACGATCTGAAACGCCGGTTTTGGTGGTCCAGTATGAAGCGAGACATTTCTGACTTTGTGTCGAAGTGTTTGATATGTCAACAAGTGAAAGCGGAACATCAAGTGCCTTTAGGGTTACTTCAGCCAATCATGATACCCGAATGGAAATGGGATCGAGTCATGATGGATTTTGTATCTGGGTTGCCATTGTCGTCAAGTAAGAAAGATGCAATCTGGGTTATTGTTGATAAATTGACAAAGTCAGCTCATTTTATTCCCATACGTACGGATTATTCACTTGACAAGCTAGCTGAATTGTATGTTTCTCAGATTGTAAGGTTACACGGAGTACCTATTTCTATTATGTCAGATAGAGATCTGAGATTCACATCACGATTATGGAAGAAATTGCAAGAAGCATTGGGTACCAAGTTGTATTTTAGCACCGCTTTTCATCCCCAGACTGATGGTCAATCCGAGCGGATAATTCAGATACTCGAGGATATGTTGAGATGTTGCATCCTTGAGTTTAGTGGTTTATGGGAATGATATTTACCTTTGGTTGAATTCGTTTACAACAATAGTTTTCAATCAAGCATTAAGATGGCACCTTACGAGGCTTTGTACGGTCGTAAATGCCGTACACCGTTGTTTTGGACCAAGCTTAGTAAAAGTAAAATTTTCAGGGTTGATTTGATTAAAGATGCTGAGCAGAAAGTAAAAGTAATCCTTGAAAGTCTGAAAGCAGCTTCAGATCGTCAGAAGTCGTATGCGGATTTAAAACGAAGAGACATTGAATATCAGGTTGGAGACAAAGTGTTTCTTAAAGTTTCACCTTAGAAAAAGGTGCTCAGATTTGGCCGTAAGGGCAAGTTGAGTCCGAGGTTCATTGGGCCGTATGAAATATCGAACGAGTTGGGCTAGTCGCATACAGATTGATTTTATCCCCTGAGCTTGAAAAGATTCACAACGTTTCTCATGTCTCGATGCTTCGACATTATAGATCCAATCCATCGCACATAATTAATCCATCAGAGATTGAAATTCAATCTGATTTGAGTTATGAAGAAGAACCGATTCGTATCCTAGCTCGCGAGGTGAAAGAGTTGCGAAACAAAAAGGTTCCATTAGTAAAGGTGTTATAGCTCAAGCACGGGATCGAAGAAGCTACTTGGGAACTCGAGAACTCTATGAAAGAACTATATCCTAACTTATTCTCTGGTAAGATTTTCAGGGACGAAAACTTCTTATGTGGGGGAGAGTTGTGACAGCCCTAATTTGACCCTAGTCGAAAAGTGGTTTCGAGACCACAAAACCGAGTCTTAAAAATTAATTAACTGTTAAATTCTATGCTATTTATATGTGTAAATGCATTTGTAAAAGTCTCATGCTTTGATTTTGTCATTTGTATGTAAAAATTTTAAATAGGACTTAAGTGAGACATTTGTGAAATGTGATGGGTAAATTTTAATGTGGTCAATTTATGCATGTTGCTAAAAAGGTGGACTTGCATGTCTAATTAACCATTTTCTTTAGATAGTGGCCGGCCATGATAATAATTAACACATATTATAAGTATTATCTATTAACATTTTAATATATAAAATGAATTAATGAATAAAGAAAAAGAAATAATAGTTAGTGGGAGGAGAAACCAAAGTTGGCTCATTTTACTCCTCCATTGCAGTATCTAGAAGAGAGGAAGAAGAAATCCCTGTGCAAAAATTCAACTATGGTGTTTTACTAGATTAAGGTTTGTTCAATGTCATTCTTGGAAGTTTATACATCTTTTGGATGATTAGTCTAAATTTTATCTATCTCATGGTTTGAATTTGGGTTGTTTGGAGAGTTGAGATTCGGCTAAGGAGCTTAAAGTTTTAGTTGATGCTTTGATGTTATTAGCATGTTAGTTATGTTGGATGTGTTAAGTTGCTTGTTATGTTAGCATAAAAGTTGAGGTTATTAACTTATTTATTAGGAGGTGCCGAATTTAGATTTAAGAAGAAAAATGGGTAATCGGTCATGCTAGATCCTTGGTAAAAAATGGTTTAATGTTTTAAATGTTCTATAAATGAGCTTGTAAGTGAAAATGAAGAGTGATAAAATGGTGGATGAGAGGTGTCGAATGTGGTCTTTGGTCTGGGCATAAGGAATAATGTTATGCATAGGTTTCGGCTTTGATAGTACTTATATAAGTATAATTAGTTCATTTTGATAATATGGTATGAAGTGATAAGTAAAAATATAATGGTAGCTTAAGTCAAATAATATTCGGCTATGAATTTTTGTGTTTAATTTTGAGTATTGATGTTCAAATTGAAATGAATGTTAGATGAGTTATAACCCTTGCTTAATAATGAAAAGAACATGAGCTTAATGCTTAAATAACGTTCGGCTTTAGAGTAAGTTAAATTAGTTAGGAAATGAATTCCAAGATTTTGAATTATGTGTTAAGATAGGGATTTGGATGGTATTTATATACATGATTATATTGAATCCAAGAGGCTATGTTAGCTAATTGAGGGATTCGGCCATAGTATTATAGTGAATAATAATTTGAACAAGGGCTTTAAATTATATAATAAAATTGGTGAGAATGTTTTGAGAGAGGTATACACGATTAAGTTGAGTTGAGAAATGATTTCTGATAAATTTTGCCTGTAGAGTCTACAGAATTTGTGATTAGAGTATCGAACCCCTTAGGCAAATGTGTTTTGGTTGATAAATTTTGCAAGAATTGTCCGTTAATGCATCGAGATTTATGTTTTCTGGCTAATCTGATGTTGTTGCCATTCGATGAATTTGATGTGATTTTGGGTATGGATTGGCTAACAATGCATGATGTTATAGTGAATTGTAGATGAAAGATGATTGAACTGAAATGTCAGAATAATGAGACTATTAGAATTGAATCGGATGATTTGAATAGTTTACCAGTTGTGATCTCGTCTATGTTAGCTCAGAGATTTGTGAGGAAGGGGTGTGAAGCTTATCTTGCATATGTACTTGATACGAAAGTGACAAAAACGAAGATTGATTTAGTACCACTTGTGTGCGAGTATCCAGATGTATTTCTCGAAGAGTTACCGAGTTTACCACCTATTAGAGAGGTTGAGTTTGGTATTGGATTAATACTAGGTACAACGCCGATATCGATAGCTCTGTACAGAATGGCTCCGATAGTGTTAAAAGAATTAAAAGCTCAGTTGCAAGTTTGATAGATAGAGGTTCTGTTAGACTGAGTTTTTCTCCCTAGGGTGCGCTGGTGTTATTTGTGAAAAAAGAAAGATGGCACGATGAGAATGTGTATAGACTATCGACAACTTAATAAAGTGACGATCAAGAATAAATACCTTTTACCATGAACAGATGATTTGTTTGATTAGTTAAAGGGGGAACAGTGTTTTCAAAAATTGATTTGAGATCGAGTTATTACCAGTTGCGAGTTAAAAACTCAGATGTGTCAAGGACTGCATTTAGAACAAGGTACGAACACTACGAATTTCTTGTTATGCCTTCTAGACTAACAAATGCACATGCTATTTTTATGGACTAGATGAACTGAATTTTTAGGCCGTACTTAGACCGATTCGTAGTTGTGTTTATTGATGACATTTTGATTTACTCTCGTGATGAATTTGACCATGCCAAGCAGTTGAGAATTGTGTTACAAAATTTGAGAGATAAACAATTGTTTGTAAAGTTCAGCAAATGTGAGTTTTGGCTACGAGAGGTTAGTTTTCTAGGACATATAGTTTCAGCCGAGGGTATCTGAGTTGACCCGAACAAAATTTCTGCAACTATAGATTGGAAGCCTCTGAGAAATGTATCTGAAGTCCATAGTTTTCTGGGACTTACTGGCTATTATAAACGATTTGTGAAAGGCTTCTCGATGATTGCGACTCTGATGACAAGATTGCTTCAAAAAGATGTTAAATTTGAGTGGTCAAAAAAGTGTCAGCAGAGCTTTAAGTAGTTGAAAGCATTATTGACAAAAGCACTAGTGTTAGTTCACCCTGAGTCGGGTAAAGAATTTGTAGTTTTCAGTGATGCATCGTTAAATGGCCAGGGTTGTGTTTTGATGCAGGAAGGCAAAGTTTTAGCTTATGCCTTGAGACAGTTGAAGCCACATGAAAAGAATTATCCGATGCACAATCTAGAGTTAGCCATGATAGTGTTTGCATTGAAAATTTGGCGTCATTACTTGTTTGGTGAGAAATGCCATATTTATACCGACCATAAAAGCTTGAAATATCTAATGAGTTAGAAGGATTTGAATTTGCGACAACGGAGATGGTTAGAATTGTTAAAAGACTATGAATTAGTTATTGACTATCCTCCAGGGAAAGCGAATGTAGTTGCTGATGCTTTGAGTTGAAAGTCCTTGTTTGCTCTACATGCTATGAACACACAGTTAGCTTTGTCTAATGACGGTTTGATAGTAGCCGAATTAAAAGCGAGACCATTATTTCTACAGCAGATTTGTGAGGCTCAAAAATTTGATAATGAATTGCAAGCAAAATGAGCTCAGTGTGAGTCGACTTCTGATTTGGAGTTTCAAATAAGGCCTGATGACTCTTTGATGTTTCGTGATAGAATATGTATACCAAGAAATTCTGAGCTCATTCGGAAGATTTTAAACAAAGCACATAGTAGTTGTTTATCAGTACATCCGGGAAGCACGAAAATGTATTACTTAACACAACTTTATTGGTGGCATGGCATGAAACGAGATATCTCAGAATTTGTTTCGAAATGTTTGATTTGTTAGCAAGTCAAAGCTGAGCATCATGTGTCGTTAGGTTTATTACAACCTATTATGATTCCTGAGTGGAAGTGGGATAGAGTAACAATGGACTTTGTATCAGGTTTGCCCTTATCTCCGAAAAAGAAAGATGCGATTTGGGTTGTTGTTGACAGATTGACGAAATCAACTCATTTCATTCTGGTACATACAGATTTCTCACTTGATAAATTAGTTGAGTTGTATATTTCTGAAATTGTGAGATTACATGGTGTTCCCTTATCTATTATTTCGGACAGAGATCTGAGATTCACTTCGCGATTTTGGAAGAAATTGCAAGAAGCTATAGGTACAAAGCTACATTTTAGCACCCCGTTTCACCCACAAATGGATGGTCAATCTGAACTAGTTATACAGATACTTGAGGATATGATGCGTTGTCACATTCTTGAATTTGAAGGTAGTTGGGAAAAATATCTACCACTGATTGAGTTTGCTTACAATAATAGCTTTCAATCGAGTATAAAGATGGCACTGTATGAAGCTCTATACGGTCGTAAATGTAGAACACCGTTGTACTGGACTGAGCTTAGCGAGAATAAGATTCACGAGGTTGATCTAATTAGAGCGACTGAAGAAAAAGTGAAAGTAATTCGCAATAGTTTGAAAGCAGCATCGGATCGAAAGAAGTCATACGCAGACTTGAAACAGAAAGATATTGAGTTTCAGATCGAGGATAAAGTGTTCTTGAAAGTGTTACCGTGGAAAAAGATATTACGATTTGGTTGGAAAGGAAAATTGAGTCCGCGATTCATCGGACCGTACGAGGTTATCAAGCGAATTGGGCCAGTGGCATATCGGTTGACATTACCACCTGAGTTAGAGAAAATACATAATGTGTTTCATGTGTCAATGCTTTAGTGATACAGATCTGACCCTTCACATGTTATTTCCCCTACCGAGGTTGAAATTCAGTCTGATATGTCATATGCTAAAGAACCAATTCGAATTTTAGCTCGTGAGATCAAAGAGCTGAGAAATAAGAAAATTGCGTTAGTAAAAGTGTTATGGCATCGACATAGAGTAGAAAAAGCTACATGGGAACCTGAGGATGCTAGGAGAAAACAATACCCGAACCTATTCACTAGTAAGATTTTCGGGGACGAAAATCCCTAAGGGGGAAAGTTGTAACAGCCCGGTTTTAGCTAAATCAGAACAATGGTTTCGGAACCAAAAATCCAATGTTGGAAAATTATTTGAATATTATTTTTGGTGTTTACTGCATGATAGCATGTATGTGTGAAAATTTCGTGAGCTAATTTTATCGTTTAATTGTTCAATTTGAGAAAAAAAAGGACTAAATCGAGTAAAATGAAAAGGTTGCATTCTACTGGTGAAAGGTGTCTATTGGCTTTGGCTTTTAAAAATGATGGCCTTAAATAGTAATTAGACCATTTTAAATGTTAATGGACATTTATGGGTATAGAATGAATGTTTTAAATGGTTATTAATTAATGTTATATTTGTAATTTAGTAATTTAACTTATAATAAATAAAAAAAACCAATTAAGGGTTCCTATTATCATCTATTAACCAAAATTAAAAAGAAAAACAAGAAGAACTAGGGTTCTTCATTCGGCTAGAAAAATTCAAGCAATTAAGGTATGGTTTTTGATTCGTTTTTGATGATTTCTATAATTTTGAAATCGTTGCTTTGAAATCTAGCTAGCCCGTACCTTTAATTTCGAAACTATTAAAGATTTTGAGAGTTGCTATTGTTGAATCTATGTGTTCTTTGGTGTTTAATGTTGAAATATGAAAGTTTGATGATAGTTTTACTAGTTTTGTAAAGTGATTTTTGATGAAATTGCATAATCGGGATTAAATTGTGAAATATGCAAATTGAGTGGTTGAAATGTGAAATAAATGAAAGTTTTGGGCTTCCAAAGACTTATATGTACTTAGGCCAAACTTGGGTTTAATGAAATTATGTGAATTTTGTGTATTTGTAAAATAGGGATTAAATTGATTAAATGTGAAAGTTTAGGGGCTAAAGTACAAATAGGCCTAAATGTATGTTTTGGACTAAATTGAATGAGTGGTTGATTAAAGAAGTTAATTTTGAATATATTTAGATCAAGAAAAGAGGAATCTAGAATTAGATTGGGGAAAAGGCAAGATTATCGAGTAATTGACTCATTTCGCCGTTTTCATACCCGAGGTAAGTTCATATGTGACGATTTCATTTTAAATGTATATTAAATTCTTTGATATTGCCTAAACTATGATTGTGAGATTTTCATTAATGTATGAATCATAAATATGACTCTACGGAATTATTTGAAGATGGAATTGATAAGTTAGAAATCTCGGTTGAACCTTAGGACTAGATTTAGATACTTGTGACATGTTATAAAATGATATACCGATTTGGCTTCGAGCTATGCATATCGGATGAGTTGGATCTGGGCCATGATATTAGCAGTTCGGGTGCGAGTTATACTGATTTGGCTTTGGGCCATGCATATCGGATGTTTTAGCTTCGGATAAGTTATCTTGATTTGGCTACAGGGCATGGTATAGGTAATTATCGTACGAGACTCATGAGTATCTAATTTTTATTCTAAATGATTCAATGGGTAAACAAATGATGTTGTTGAGAAAGAGGTTAGTACGAGGCGATACAGGTATGTACAAAACCTATTCGAGTATTAAATAGAGAAAGTTCGATGAGAGGGTATTTGATCATGTTTTGAGGCATGAGGAAGGTTTGTAGTTAATGTGTTTTTGGTGATGTTATGTAAAATTGGTATATCTATAATTATTTGATGAATTAAGTTATTCATATACGAGCTTATTAAAATATGAAGCTTACTTTGTTTATTTTTCTATGTTTTATAGTGAATCAAGGCTATTTCAGATCCGGGAGTCATCCTGAACATCATCGCACTATCGGACATCTATTTGCTACTTTTAAGTTGTGTATATATAGAATATGGCATGTATATGCTAGGTATGGTATTTTGGTTGTGTTTATAGCCATGAGAGTTAGCTTGTAAATGATGCTAATATTGATGTGTATTTAGCTAATAGAAATGGCTTGAAAATGTATATGTTTTGGTTATATATATAACCATGAGTGATGGTTTATTTTGGCATGTTTGGTATGAATATGGTTAAGGTTTCATAATTGCAAATGGTTAATTGATTTATAGTGTATAATGCTTGAGAAATGATTTGATGAAGTGTGATTTTAGAAATTGAGTTGATAAGTGTTTGATTAGGTAATTGGTATTGAATTGAGTATTGGAATTTGTTGAAATGGATATTGCATGAATTGTGCATTTGGTTGATGTTTTGGCTGCCTAATTGTGTAATGAAATGGTGCCATTTTGATTGTTTAGGTGAGCATGAGTTGGGGTGGCAAATTGGCCTTGCAAATGACCTGTTTTTGTCCAAACGGGTAGAGACACGAGCGTGTGTCTCGGTCGTGTGCGACACACGATCATGTTACACAGCCGTGTGTCCCCTGGTGTTGTTATTAAATTAAAGTCAGTATGCTCCACACGATCTCACACACAAGCGTGTGACTGGCGTGGGGTACAAGTCACTATACCCCCTAATTAGCACATGGCCTAGCACATGGGCGTGTGACTTAGCCATGTTGCATAAGTCAGTATACCCTACAGTTTTGGCACGGCCTAGTACACGGGCGTGTGTGACCACGTCGAAGGGCACATGGGCTGGACACACGGGCGTGTGGTTGGCCGTGTGACCTAAGTGTATGTATGCCCTGTTTTCACATGGCCTGAGATATGGGCGTGTCTGGAGCCGTGTGGGGCACACGGCCTGTTCACACGGGCATGTGACCCTTGTATGTTTGAAATTTAACTAAGTTTTCAAAATTTTTGCATGATATCGGTTTAGTCCTGAACCACTTCTAAAACATGTTTAAGGCCTCGTAGGCCCTTGTAAGGGACAATATGATTGTACTAAGTGATTTATGAGAATGAGTACTTTATGGTTGATAAATGTGTGCTATACATTATGCATTGATCGGTAATACCTCGTAACCCTACTCCGGTGATAGATAAGGGTTAGGGTTGTTACAGCTTGTGTATCTTGTAATTAATGGTATGGATTTAGCATTAATTAGGCTTGATTGAGATTGGTTGAAATGCCTATTTATGCAATGCTATATGTCACTTGGTTTGTGTAGGTGATTGAAAGTTTGGGTGAGGAAAATGGTTTGGTAAATAGCCTATTTTTGTCCACATAGGCAGAGACACAGGTGTGTGCCTCAGCTGTGTGTGACACACGGTCAAGTGACACAACTGTGTGTTCCCTGGTGTTTAATTAGAAATCAAGTCAGTATGCTCCACACGGCCTAGCACACGGGTGTGTGGCATAAGTCAGTATACCCTATAGTTTTGGCATGGCCTAGCATACAACCTGACACACGGGCGTGTGTGGCCATTTCGGAGGGCACACGGGCTAGTCACACGAGCATGTATGTTGGCTGTGTGATCCAAGGTCAGAGAATTACACGGCGTCGGACACGAGCTAGGACACAGCCATGTGATTCCATTTTGAATGTCCACACGGCCTGTGACATGGGCGTGTTTTTGGCCGTGTGAGACACACGGTTGGGCCACACGGTCATGTGTCCTCTATATTTTGTAAAATTTTCTATGTTTTACAAAAAGTTCTTGAGTTATTGGTTTAGTCTCGAACCACTTCTAATGCATGTTTTTGGCCTCGTAGGCTCATTTTAGGGACATTGTGCTTGATTGTGAATGTATTTTATTGAATATGAAAAGTGTATGAGAAATGTATGATTGTTTATGAGAAATGTATGATTGTTTGATTGTTAAGTTCGGTAATGTTCCGTAATCCTATTCTGGCGATGGATACGGGTTAGGGGTGTTATATTTATTGGTATCAGAGCTACGGTTTAGTCAATTTTAGGACTAACATAGCATATGTAAGAGTCTAGCTATACATGCCATATATAACCTGTGATAGTGTGATATCTTCTGACAGCTTAAATCATGTTTTTATATAGTAATGGATCCCAATCAAGCAGTGGCTGATGATGTTGAAAGTAATGCGCCAGCCTCTGTTCACAGAGTAGTGCAATCTAAGTCAAGACCTGTATCAGGTAGTTAGGGAGGAGAGGCCAAAGAAGCCTTCTTCCAATTGATGAACGAGTGGTTCACTGAGTTTTTCTGAGCTAATCTAGCTGCTTAGCAACCTCCACCCCCACATATTCCTCAACCGGTCCCTGTAGCTCCTCAAGGTTTGGAACCTTTACGATTGAGTAAGCTGCCTGTGGATAAAATCGAAAGTATGGGGTAGAAAAGTTTAGAGCTACCGTTGATTACAATCCTGAGAGAGCTGAGGTTTGGCTTGAGAATACAATTTGAGTATTTGATGAACTATCTTGTACGCCAGCTGAATGTGTAAAACGCGCCGTATCACTTCTGAGAGACACTGCATATCAATAGTGGAATACATTGATATCCGTGGTACTGAGAGAAAGAGTCACATGGGAATTCTTTCAAACCAAGTTTAAAAAGAAATACATCAGTCAGCAGTTTATCGATTAAAAGCACAAAGAGTTTCTGGAATTGAAACAAGGTCGAATGTCTGTGACCGAATACGAGAGAGAATTTGTGAGACTCAATAAATAACTCGAGAATGTGTATCCACTCAGACAATTATGTGTAAGCGATTCGAAGATGTTTTGAACGAGGACATTAGACTTTTAGTCAGGATTCTAGAGTTGAAAGAATTTGTGGTGTTAGTCAACAGAGCTTGCAAAGCTGAGGATCTTGGTAAAGAAAAAAGAAAAGATGATTCTGAGGCTAGGGATTCGAGAAAGAGGTCAATGAGTAAACCATATCACTCTTCTTCAAAGAAATCAAGAGATTTTTATAACCGTTCGACTGCTTCAGTAGGGTATTCTAATAGAAATTGTAGGAAGCAATTTACGAGTCCTAAATCTCAAGCCACTTCAGTATCGAGTGTTGGTAGTGTTAGAACCAACAAACCCGAGTGTCAACAGTGTGGAAGACGACATTTTGGAGACTATTGGATGAATAATAAAGGTTGTTTCAGATATGGTTCGCAAGATCATTTTATTCGGGACTGTTCTAAGTTACTCGAGAAAGATAAATATCAGAATGCAAGACCGAGCAATACAGCTGCTAGAGGGAGACTGTAATAGCCCGATTTGGGGCCTAATTGGAATAGTGGTCTCAAAACCACAACATCAAAGTCAAAAATAATATTTTATTATTATTTGGCAGTCATAGCATGTTTAATAGAGTGCATGAAAAATTTGGTAAGTTAATTTTGACGTTTGTGGGCCCAATTGTAAGAAAGTACTAAATCGTATAAACCGCAAAAGTCATAAATTGACAGCTAAAGGTGTTAATTTGTTAGAGAGTCAAAATTGGAGGTCTTTAAAGGGCAATTAGTTCCTTTTAAAAGTGCTTGGCCAGCCATAGAGTCAAAGAGGGGACAAAATTTTCATGTTTGGTATGTTAGGTGGCTTATTTTAACTAAAATAGAATTAAATAAGAAAATGATGATATCACCCCATTTTTTCCTCCTTCACCACCAAAAATACCAGCAAATATTTGGTTTTTGAAAGCTTAAAATTTTCAACATCTTGAAGCACTCACAAATCAAGATTTACCAAATTCGAACCTAGACCGGGGGAAAGCTAAGCAAATCGACTAAACTGACTAGTCGAGTACATTCTGTAATCTGAGGTAAGTTGTAGGTAAATAATACAACTAAATTGCTAGTATATGTGTTTGAATTGTCATTGAATTGCTATAGCATGAATTGCTTGTTTGAGAATTGAGAATGCATATTGATAATTGAGATAGTAGAAATCCGTTGGAACCCTAGGAAATAAACCGGATATTTATGCCGTAACATGTGGGTCACTTGTGTATACTAGTGTAAGACATGTCTGGGACATGCATCAGCCACATTATGAGAGCCAGGGTAAGACCATGTCTGGGACATGGCATCGGCCTTGAGACGAGTGCTAGTGTAAGACGTGTCTGGGACACGCATCGGCCTTGAGACTTAAGCTAGTGTAAGACATGTCTGGGACATGCATCGGCTACGAGTTGTGTTAGTGTAAGACCATGTCTGGGACATGGCATCGACATGGGTATGTGAGAGCTAGTGTAAGACCGTGTCTGGGTCATGGCATCGACATCTTACCCCATGTTGAGGCTTATGGAATATCCGATAGTGTCCTGAATGGTTCAACAGTGAAAGTTATGATTGTGAGTTAATAAGGAAAGTATAAACCTGTTGTGAGTGGTACAGGTACCTAATTGGTACGCATGAGTAATGAGCTCGATATAGAATATGTGAGTTGAGTGGATGGTAATGAGTAAGTCATGCTTATGCTTACCTTTTTGTTATGAGCATGATGATCATTGGTGAAATTGTTGTTGTATATTTATTTTTATACAACTTACTAAGCTTTTATGCTTACTCCCTCTTTCTTTCCATTTTCTTTCAGTGTCGCCTAATTAGCTCAAGGATCATCGGAAGTCAGAGATATCGATCACACTATCATCCAAAGCATTCAGTATAGTTAGATTTATATTTTTGAATATGGCATGTATAGGGCTTAGGCTTCATTATTTTGTGTCTTAGAGATTTGGGCAATTGTGTTGGCTTGGGATAGGGCCCACATTTGGTATTAAGCCTGAATGATGGCTAACATTCATTTTGAGTTTATAAAAGATGCAATTTCATGGTCAAATGGATGTCTATTGTGTTTGAATTGGTAGTATGAATTGTGCTTGTTTTGGTATTGATTGGTATTTGTATGGAATTAGGTACATAAGGGTGGCAATGAGGCTTGGTAAATAGCCTTATATTGTCCACACGGGTAGACACACGGGCGTGTGTCTAGGCCATGTGTGACACACGGTCCACCCCAAGGGCGTGTGGTCCGGCTGTGTATCCCCTGCACGTAAAATTTCCAAGTCAGATTGCATGGTAGTAAACACACGAGCAGAGACACGACCATGTCTCTCAGTCGTGTGGTGGACACGGCCTAGCACATAGGGGTGTGCCTTGGCCGTGTGACATTTTGGGTATGCTGACGTCAGAAACAGAATACCCAGGTTTTTGCACACGGGCTACGACACGGGTGTGTCATGGCTGTGTGATGGACACGGGCGTGTGTCGTGGCCGTGTATCCCTACTTGGTGATGAAGTCACAAATAGAGAGCTCCACGAGCCATAGACACGGGCGTGTCGAGGCCGTGTGAGGAGCACGGGCTAGGGACATGGGCGTGTGTCCAGGTCATGTGAAGTCTGCACTTGATTTATTAAAAAAATTGTGGAAATAAATTGGCCACACAGGCAAAGGACCCAGGCGTGTCCCAAACGGCCTATCCACATGGGCATGTGCCCTGTTTTAAAGGTAAAAATTTATGTAGAGGTTTTAAGGGTGTGGGTTGGTCCCGTATAGTTTCAAATGGTTGATTTGGGCCTTGTAGGCCCATAAGAGGAAGATAATGTAGAAGTTGAAAAGTTTTAAATTAGGGGCCGAGTCTTGGAGACTCAAAAATGTTCGTAAGCACAAGTTTAAGTTGGTAATGCCTTGTATTCTGCCCCGGTGTGGGTTGCGTCATCACCAGATGTTATCACCTAGAAATACGAGAAATGTGACTAGTAGTAAAGGAGCAACAAAGCATTCTACTATGATATTCGAGGCTAGAGCACCAGCCAGAGGTTATGCTATTCACGTTCGTGAAGATGCGTCATCACCAGATGTTATCACCGGTACATTTTCTCTCTATGACACTAATGTAATTGCCTTAATTGATCCTGGATCGACTCATTCATATGTATGTATGAATTTAGTGTCCAATAAGAGTTTGCCTGTTGAGTCTATCGAATGTGTGATTAAAGTATTGAACCCCTTAGGTAAGTATGTCCTAGTTGATAAAGTTTGCAAGAATTGTCCTTTGATGACTTGGGGTTACTATTTTTCAGCAAATTTGATGCTTTTACCGTTTGATGAATTCAATGTGATTTTGGGTATGGATTGGTTAACTTTGCATGATGCTATTGTGAATTGTATATGAAAGACTATCTGTAACACCCCATACTCGTAACCCACGCCGGGGCAAAATACGAGGCGTTACCAAATTGAACTCGTGCTTACGAACATTTTTGAGTCTCTATGACTCAGCCCCCTAATTTGAAACTTTTCACTTTCTACATTATCTTCTTATTATGGGCCTACAAGCCCCAAATCATCTATTAGAAACTATTCGGGACCAATCCGGGCCCTTAAATCATCTACATCAATTTATCCTTCAAAACAAGGTACACGCCCGTGTGGCTTGGAACACGCTCGGGTCTGTAACACCCCAAACCCGGCCCGGACGTTATGGCCAGATCCAGCGTGTCACATTGAAGTGTTTTATCGAAAACCTTGTGTTCATTGAAAACCCTTCTTTAAATAAAAATTATTCCTTCTTGTATGATAATAATTACTTTGTAAAATCTCTTTTTAATTGCAGAAGCTTTATTTAAACATATGATCTACGAAAACTTGTCATTTAAAAATTCAGTTGCGAAAATGTGGTATTTAAAAACAGTTATGGTTTAGGAAAACCATGTTCCACTTCCAATAAAAATTATTAATCCTAATTTGAAATAATAACCAAAGGAAAGCCCTTATTACAATCTGGACTGAAATAACTTAAAATACTAGAAATTACATGCTAAAGAAAACAAGTCCAAGTCGTCTTGCTAGCTGGCCACCTCGGAGGCCCTCCTACCGTCGAACCACCTACTGAGGATCACCTGAGAACAATAAAAGAGGGGGTGAGTTTTTGAAAACTTAGTGTGTACAACCCTCGGCAAATAGAAAAGCACGCAATAGCAAGTCTTTTCGGGCCTGAGCCCAATTCAATATCAGAACAGATGTAAAGTAATAAAATATGCACGGATCCCACCCATCCAACCGCTACACACCATATCCATCCCCTGATAAACACCATGTGGGGATATAAATATCGGCCCACCCATCTGATACACTCCAATGGTAGCCCTGTTGCGGTACTACCTAACGTAGCAGCAAAGCTGCTAATCATATATTGGGCTTAAATAGCCATCGGTGGATCCACGGTTGTTAAGCAACCATGTGATCCTCATATACTTCCTCCGTTCCATAATTCCCAACCCATATGCAACCTAAACAGAATATCATATGAATGCAGCAGGTATACATGTAACATCCATAAATCTTACATTCAACAAATAGGGGTATTTTAGTCATTTTTGCCGTTAGGGGCTTTTTGGTAATTTCTCTTTATTATGGGTTATTACTTACCTTGGCCCATTAACAAGTCCTCGTTGGCTAAAGTGAACAGATACTATGCACCAGGTAGGAATCCAGAGAAGAGGAGGTGGGTCAATAAGACCGCTTACGTACCAAGCTCTCCCTAGATCCAATCCTAGACATGCATATGCCCATTGCCACACCTTAACCTTATGGCTTGTCCATGGTCACAATTAATTAATTAATTAAGTTTTATGTCTGTTTAAGCAGTTATAAGATACTAGGCCCAAAACCCCTTACAAAGCCCAAACGAGTCTACATACATGCATATGGCCCACTAGGCCCAATTTCATTCATATTGCCCATTAGGCCCAAATCACATTCATATGGCCCGTCAGGCCCAATCACATTCATAGTCATACAATCATATGATTTTTCATCACTTAGTAACAAATTGCCAATTTTGCCTATTATGGGCCCTACAGCCTATTTAGCCCATTCTGGCCCGGTTGGCCAATACACGACCCAAGTCCACGGAATCGCTCATGGGGCCTCTGGTAACCTATCAGTTTCCCTTTACGAGTGTTCACGTAGTCGCAAGTCTATTGTAGCCAAACCTCCGGCTTTTTGACATTTCAACTTTTCGGCATTTCGGGATTTGCCGATCTACTGTGTGTGTGCAATGTATGTACACACTTGATACTAAAACATGCTGCAATCTCCTTAGCCACGAACCTACAAATGATGTCACTCAATGATTAATCACACACTTATCAAATACGTTCACCAAAAGCCAAAAATCTCACCTTTGCCTTACCTTGAAAGACAAGCCTTAACAGCCCTTCCTTGATCACCAATCACGAGTATTCCTTAAATCCAAAACCCCAAAAAGCCAAAGGAGCAATTCGGCATAGATCTGAAATCTGAGATTCGATACTAATCCCACAAGAATTGGCCGAAGTAGAGGGAGTAGCGGCGGCACAGATGGTCTTTAGCCAAAGAGGTATTCGGCTTTTGAGATTTGTATGGTGAAAGGGGTTATTCGGCACAACTAAGAAGAAGAGAAGAAGGAATCGGCTAAAACCAAAAGTGAAGCAAAAGAGAATTTGAGAAGAGAAAGAATGAAAAATCGGCAAGCAAGGAACAAGGAATTCGGCTTTTGAGCACTTAGAGAGAAAAAATGTTTTGGCAACACAAAAATGAGGAATTCAGCTAAAAGAAGAGAAGCAATTTCGGCAATACCCTAGAATCCCCAAAATCGACACCTATATATACTATAGTCGAATTTACCTATCCCTAAATTCCCTATTCGGCTCCACTTCTCTACACCCCTCATCTTCTAACTTTTCTCCCTGATAACTCCTTAATCCCTTCCTTAAATTTCTCCTCTGATCACTCCCTTCAGAGTTCACATCCAACGCCACTACTGGCCATTTATTGAGCAAAGATAAATCTTTCTTTTGAGCAAGGAGGGATTCGAACCCCAAACCTCCTTGCCATGCATGTGACGCCACCTCTAAGCCCTACATGTGGCACTGCTTGCCACTCCAACACAAGGCTCCTTGTGTCCAATTCCTCCTTCATTTATTTAAAACCCAAACTACTTGCCATCAAAGTTCTTTTAATTATTAAACTATAATTTTCTTCACCCTAAAGTTCGAACTCAAACCTTAACCAGGCCTATTATCACATAAATAACACTTGACTAGGAATATTAAGCACACCTTTTATCAAAACCGAAAAGGAAAGAAATTTCGGGATTTTTGGGGCGTTACAGGGTCCGTTGCTCGTGTGGCCAATTTATTTCTACAATTTTTCATAAATCAAGCGCAGACTTCACACGACCAGGGACATGGCCTGGACACATTCCCGTGTCCCTGGCCCGTGTTCCTCACACAGCCTCGACACGCCTGTGTTTATGTCTCGTGGAGCTCTTTGTTTGTGACCTCAACACCAACTAGGGGTACATGGCCACGGCACACACCTGTGTTCATAGCACGTGTCCTTCACCCATCCATGACACGCTCGTGGCGTGGCCCGTGTGCAAAATCCTGGGTATTCTGTTTTTGGCGTTAGCATACCCAAAATGTCACATGGCCAAGGCACACGCCCGTGTGCTAGGCTGTGTCCACCACACGGCTGAGACACATGGCTGTGCCTCTGCCCGTGTGTATACTACCTTGCATTTTGACTTGAAAATTTTATGTGCAGGGGACACACGGCTAGACCACATGCCCGTGTGTCTACCCATGTGGACAAAATAAGGTTGTTTACTAAGCCTCTTTGCCACACTTACTCACACAACCTACATAATATCATCCAAAACCCATACAAGTCTATATCAAACCACCAAGTCAACCTTAATAGACAATATCTCATTTGAACACATTCATGAAGCACTATCTTGCATTCGTATAAGAACTTTCAATGCTAGCCGTTTCGCATGGCCTTATACAAAACAAATCAAATGTTAGATTAAGCCAACATTCTTGGCCAGTCAACACTACCACAAGACTCAAAAGCCTAAGTCCTATACATGCCATAATCAAAATAAAAGATTTCAACCATACCAAGAGACTTCAAATATCAGTGTGACTGGCTTTCCCGACGTGAGGAATGATCCACGATCTACTTTGATAGCACTATAAGAAAGGAAATGAAAGAGGGTAAGCTTGGGAGTTTAGTAAGTACATTTATGCAAATAAAGTGTGATTAAATCATATACCAAATGATAACATATCATACTTAAAATAAAATATGTAAATCACTTAAAATTCTCTATCCTACTCTTCACCTTTTTCACATATACTTGTCACATTCCATCACATGCTCAGCTCAAATCCTGAGTTCAGTATACATACCTCATCGGGATCTCATCAACTAAGCCTTTGAGTTACCCGTTGAATGTTCGGAATACTTATGGATGCACGGGGAATCTGCACCCAAGTGCCTTATAAGTTTAGTAGCCAAAGCTACCACACACTATGAAATGCTCTCATTTTGAGCTACTCACGGGCCTTTTTATTAAGTCAGTGCTCAGACCCCATAGTGTTATCAAGTAACATACGCTCATTGAGCTACTCACGGGTCTGTACACAAAGTCAGTACCCAGATGCACATTACATATTTCATTCATCTCATGAACTCAGACATATCTCATGAGTTCAGACCATTTAATTCTCATGGTATCCCCTTTTGTATATGATGCTAAATCTAGGGTTCAACGGGGTTTCTTATCTAACGGGGTAGCATTTCACTTGCTCACAATGTACTTTATTCTCAAAACACATCATTTACATTATCATGGAAACAATTGCAATTTGGTTACATGAATACCATAGAACAATTACACATGTATATCATTCAATATATTTCAAAATAAGCTTCAATAAGACATTATTTACATATGTACTTACCTTGATACAAAATGATGAAAATGAGTTCAATCTTCGTAAACTTTATTCTTACCCCGATCAAGACCCAAATCACATTTCTTTTGATCTATGTTAACAAAATTCATTCATTCCATCAGCACAACAACCTAAACACTTGAGAATGCATACTTGGGCAAAATGACCATTTTCCCCTAGACTTTCGCAAAATGACCATTTTACCCCTAGGTCTGAAAATCGATTTTCATTACATTTTCTTGCAATTTAGCCTTACCCGAATGCATTTTATAACTAGAAGCAACCCAAATTCTCATTATTTCATACATTTATTATCCATTTTACAACTTATGCAAAGTGGTCCTTTTAGGTATTTTCATGTTAACACCTTTCACAAAAGTTGTTTATAACATACCCAAGACTCTTATTCTTCAATAAACTTTCAGAAAACACCCTAAATGCTCTCATGGAAAAACCCTAGACTTTCCACCATTTTTCAAAATAGTCCCCTCATTTGAAAGCTTATGTTTCAAGGGTCTAAAAATGTAAAAATCGTTAACAAAGAACATAAAAATCACTTACTTGTGAGTCAACTAAGTAGATGAAAAGTTTGAGCTTTCAAACCCCCTTTCATGGCTGATATTTTCGGTGTAATGAGATGAGAAGAAAAGAAATTGATAACTTTTTCTATTTTATTTCTTTTTAGTCAAAATAAGCCACCTAACACGCCAAACTTTAAAATTTTGTCTCCTCTAGGACTCTATGGCTAGCCAAGCACTATTAAAAGGGTCTAATTTGCCTTAAAATACCTTAAATTTAAGTCTCATGGCAATTTAATACCCTTTGCTATCAATCCAAAACTTTTGCAATTTATGCAATTTAGTCCTTTTTTGCAATTGGGCTCACAAACGTTAAAATTAATGCATCAAAATTTTTATACACTCATATGTAACATGCTATAACCTCAAAATTATATTTAAAATTATTTTTTAGTCTCAAATTTGTGGTCTCGAGACCACTATTCTGACTAGGCCCTAAATTGGGCTGTTACACTATCAAATTGAAATGTCAGAACAATGAAATTCTTCAAATTGAATCTGATGAGTCGCGTGAGTTACCTGTTGTGATATCATCGATTCTAGCTCACAAATATGTGAGAAAAGGTTGTGATGCTTGCCTTGGATATGTACTGGATACAAAAGTGTTGGAATCAAAGATTGAATCAGTACTTATGGTTTGTGAGAATTCGGATGTGTTTCCAGAAGAGTTGCCTGGGTTGCCACAGATTAGAGATGTAACACCTTTCACACGTATTCAACGCCGAAATAGGGTTACGAAGCATTACAGAACTTATTTCGCAAATAACCATACATTTCACGTACAAATTCAAATTCCAAACAAACATCATTTAAAATCACTCACATTGACCCTAATACGAGCCTACGAGGCCCAAAACATGCTTTAAGAGTGGTTCGGGACTAAATCGTAACTCAAGAAATGATAAACCGTAATTTATACATATTTTTATCCCATGCTTAACACATTTATGAATGAATTATCCTTAGGTTTGGTGAATTTGGTGCTCCTAATCCTTTAATTTCATGTTTTATACTTAGGTGAGAATAGGAGAGTGAAAAGAACAAGAAACGGGCCAAAACGAAGAAAATGGGTCGACATGGGAAAACAACACGGCCTGAACTTCCTCACACGAGCAAAACACATGCCCATGCCATTCTAACAGGCTCAACCACGACCAAAAACAACCTTAGCACGGGCGTGTTGATATCTCAGCTTCGACCATGGCCTGATGTAATCGTCCACGGGCGTGTCACACGGGCGTGTCCCTGCCGACCCCTAGTTAAGTTCTATTCGGAAAAGGGCAAGTTTGAGGGCTCTTAGGCATTCTAAAGCCTATTTAAACACCCTAGAGGAGGACTAAAGCGGAGACGAAGAATAGGGAGTAGGGAATTACTCTAAGTAAGCCGATTGATCCATCTCAGAAGCCGGATTCATCTCAGAGTACCCGTGTCTAGCACCCGTGGTCGAACCTGTTGAATTAACATGGCCGTGGGCATACATACACGGGTGTGGGAGAAGCGAACGAAGCCAGACACGGCCGTGTGCACCAACACGCCCAAGGTACACGGGCGTGGGTCGAATGTCAGACGCACCAAAAATAGGAAAAACGCGAAACACACGGGCTAAAATTGGGGCACATGGGCGTGTCCCCTGGCCGTGTACCCCAAAATCTATAAATACCCTATACTATTCGTTGTCTTCTTCATCTAAAATCCCTAACCCTCGCCGCTGGAAGTCCACATGGCCTCCCTGCCACGCCCATGCGTCGTTTCCAACTCCATTTTTGATGCCCATTCCCCTCTTTCTAGCGTTTGTTTACTCTTTTCTCTTTTATTTTATAGATTTCTAATGCTATTCATCATAGTAATCTGCATTTTGCATGTTATTTTCATCTTTCTATCACTCAAAATTCATTATCTAGAGTAGTTATTATCTTTTTCATGTTGAAGTTCTTACTCATTACATGATTTCTCTGCCCCATTTGACTAGTTTAAAGTAAATATTCATGGTTAGGATAATAGAAATACTCATGCCTTTTGTGTTGACATTTTTCATCCATAAAATATGTTGCATTCCATAAAGTTCTTTGCTATTTTTATTCATGCTACTACCATGCCAATGCCACAAAAGTATGCCATAAAATTGATTAGTTTGGTTAAGTTTGTTAGTGTTAGTAATGTAGCTGAAATTATTTATAACTTTTTTAAATTTGTTTTTTTACCTTGACCATTCATTAAGACGAATTAATGGTTTTGATTGCAGGTATACCATGTCGTCTTCACAAGGAAAGAAAGCCGCCGTCCCCGCTTCGAAGAAAAGGAAGGGAGCATCATCTTCCTTGGTCCTACCGCAAAAATTCATCACCTTTCCTGCAGTTCTCCATTGGGCCCCAAGAAGAAATTTTCCAAATACTCTGGGCCATACCTTTAATTGCGGGCCGCTGCATCGACTGGGCTGCAATAGAACAAGTCCAGTTGGTTGATGCGATTCAGGCCCTCCTAACCACCGACCCTTGGGAGTTTTTCTTTGGGATCAGCGAGCCGACGTATCTTGAGCTCACGATGGAACTATGCTCAATGTTCCACCTTCAGACTGCAATGACAAACTACGATCATATCGGCATGGTCCAATTTTGCCTAGGCAGATTCATCTGCCAGCTAAGCGTCCCAAAATTCGATACTGCACTGGGCTTATATACAGAGGAGTTCAAGGAGGAGAATGACCTACATGCTCTCAACTGCCACATCCATTGTTCTCCTTCAGGGTGCTGAGATGCGCTAGTACCATGTTCGGCCACCTACGACCCCAGTCGCTCCAAGGCATTAGCTCCCCCTCCTTCCTTGAGGTACTTACACTCTATCTTAGCTCACACTTTGACAGGGAGTAGAGAGAGCACCGGCGTCGTCAACACTCACGACGTCTACTTCTTATGGTGTATCTCACACAGGCACATCTTCGACCTTGATTATTTTATCGCCCTTGCCATTCGCCAACAGACGGAGTGGCATCGGAAGGGGGTCATCTCTATTGGCCCCTACGTGACTAGATTGGCTTGACACTTCGGGCTCCTCGACACCGCGACACAAGAATCATCCTTGACCCTCATTGGTCAAATGTCTCCACAAGGCATCTCGAGCATGCTAAGCACGAGGATGAGGCCCTACCCTCCTCAATATTGTCTCGCCCAATTACCCGAGGAGGAGGCCCTCAAGGACATTACTGATGATGTCCCTCCACAGCACGAGGACCCACCGTCTCAGCCACCATGCTCCCATCATCCAGTTCATGCGGCGGCTTCATATGCTGACATCTCTGAGCACCTCACTCGATTCGAGCAGTAGTGTTTTCAATGATTTGATAACAGTGATGCTACTCTACAACAAATTTATCAGCACTTCCACATCTCATCGCCACCACCACCTCGCGAACCATCTGGCGATGATGATATTTAATTTTATCTTATCTTTATCTTTATTTTTATTTTTATTTTTATTTTTATTTTTATTTTATGTTTTTATTAATTTCACTTTTAACTTTTAATGTTATTTCATTTTTGCTACTACTTTCTATTTAGGTTTTATAAACAAATTTTAATCTCGGTTAATTCTTTATGAGTAATTTTTCTTCCTTATATCCCCTAAAAAAGTTCCTGTTTTTATCACAGTTATAAAGAGCTACACAACTCACAATCATTTAGGAACTTCAAACTCCATTGGAAAAGGTTCTCCACGACTGCCATGCCTGCTCGATCGCAAGATATAATATTCTTTTAGCGCAGCACTTATGGAACCCAACCTCTACCACCACCGGAGTATCCTCCTCCATTCTACATAACTCCAAACTAGGGAGTTCATTCATTTAATACTCAGGAAGTTTCATTTCTATCCCTATCTTATGATATTATATCTATAATTGCCACTAACTTTATCTTTGTACATTGAGGGCAATGTACATCTTAAGTGTGGGGGGTATTCATTTTATTATAAAAAAAATCCTTGAATGTTGCCTTGTTCTCATCTAAATCTCTCATATCATGTTTAGGATGAATTTTGATTGATTTATGATTTTTATTGATATATTTTGAATTAAAACATAGGCATCCATGTATTGATTATTTAAACCTTAAGACATTAGAGATTTAAGCATGATAAGTTGATTTTTAAGAATTTAAAATTTTAGGTTGTTTCCCCAAGTTTAGGTATTATCTTGAATTGAAATCCACAAGTTTAAGCATCAAAAAGCCATAATCTGTGTGAGATTTTGAGCCCTTAAGAGCATCTATTATTTCTTTCATGCTCACTTTTATTATTGCTTTGAGTGTGTTAATATCGAATTGTTATTCTAGAACTTGCTTGATTATGCATGTCAAGACCACACCATTTGATTTGATATGTCAAGATGATAGAGGCACTTAGGATTAACCCACTCATACCATGAAAAACCTACCTCCACGATTAACCCTTAGTAAACCTCTTTGAACTTAACAAGCTATTCCTTGTATTACCCTTAATATTAACCCTTAACCCATTATTGTTGAATTCCCCTCAATTAATTTGATCCCTATTTTTGTCGAAATTTGATTTGAATAAATTGCTTCGCTATGTCTTGTTCTTAAAAAAAAATGTATACATATTAGTAGTAGCAATCTTTTGTTTTTGAGCTTAAGTATTTAAATTCCATATTCGAAGAAGAAGCTCTGTTGTACGCAAGTGATGATTAAATATTTTTCTAGTTAAGTAATTTTTCAATTCAATCTCGATTCTAACCCTTTCTTTCAGCTTGTGACCACACCCCCTAACCAAGCCTCGTTACAACCCTCTAAAGACCTTTTGATTGATGTATCATCTCAATTTATAGTGGTGGAGATTTGATTTTCATGCAAGCCTATGGTAATAACTTTTCATATTGACTAATGAGTTCTAATTTCATTGTCCTTAAACACTTCAAGTGATTTAAGTGAATCTTTAGTGAGGATGTTAAACTCTGTGAGATTTCGAATCGATGGTAACTACTTAAATGAGGGGAGATTACTATGTTTTTCATGATTAAATACTCAACTTAGAATGTTTGAAACTTTAATGTTCTTTTAGTTGAATCTTCAATGAATGGTTACTATTGGATTAGTTTGAGATATTATTGATAGGAATTATAAGTTGAGAAAAATGAATTCTTAATTGTAAATTGAGGATTTTGCTTGAGGTCAAGCAAACGCTTAACTGTGGGGGTATTTGATAAAACGTAATTTATACATATTTTAATCCCATGCTTAACACATTTATGAATAAATTATCCTTATATTTGGTGAATTTGGTGCTCCTAATCCTTTAATTTCATGTTTTATACTTAGGTGAGCATAGGAGAGCAAAAAGAACAAGAAACAAACCAAAAACGGACAAAATAGGCCGACATGGGAAAACAACACGGCCTGAACTTCCTCACACGGGCAAAACACACGCCCGTGCCATTTTAACGGGCTCAACCACGGCCTAAAACAACCTCAGCACAGGCGTGTTAATATCTCAGCTTCGACCACGGCCTGAAGTAATCGTACACGGGCGTGTCCCTGCTGAGCCCTAGTTAAGTTTTATTTGGAAAAGGGCAAGTTTGAGGGCTCTTAGGCATTCTAAAGCCTATTTAAACACCCTAGAGGAGGGCTAAAGTGGAGACGGAGAATAGGGATTAAGGAATTACTCCAAGAAAGTCGATTGATCCATCTCAGAAGCTGGATTCATCATCAAGACTGAAGACCTCTCCTCAATTTTCCTTCAGGAGTTTTGGGTTTTCTTTATGTTTTGTATTTATTATTCTTCTAAGATGTTTTCCTATTTAGTTATGAACTAAAACCCCAAAACACCTAATGGGAATGAAACCTAAGAAAAAATCTTGTTATTATTTTCTGAATTGTATGATAAATATTTGACTTGTTCTTAATTATGTGTTCTTAATTCTTGTTTCAGTATTTCAGGATATTGATTCAAGTTAATGCTCTTAGTTTGAGGATGAATAGTCCTTGCCTAAGAGTGACTTTGTCATAATTAAGCGAAGTTGATTGCGCGCCTAGAGATAGGGTGACAAGATTTTGCCGGATTAGGGTGGAACCTCATAAGGGGATCCATAGATCGAGTTAATGCAACCTTAGGGTGTTAATTACAAAGAAATTTCAATTATTCAATCTAAGGTGAGACGTTATTAGTCTTGAATAGGGATAATAACATAACTTAGGGATTTCTACGGAACAAGTTAAATGAATAAATCGTCCGATTCAGAGCCAAAATAACAAGTGAAGTCTAGGTGAATTTTTCCTTAGGTATTGTCTTAAATCAATCGTTTTTCCAAAAGTACTTCCCCAATTCTATTTTCTGTGATTTCTTAGTTTAGTTAATTAGTTAATTAAAACAAACCCCTTTATTCTTAGGCTAGATAATAAAAAGACAGTCATTACTAGTACTTTTAGTTCCTTTGGGTTGGACAATCCGGTCTTGCTAAAGCTATACTACTGTTCGATAGGTACACTTGCCTACATCGTGATAATAGTTAGTTTCAAGAACAATTAATTATAAATTTATAAAACTTATCATGGAAAATCACGATCAGGAAAATTTAGAAAACTTAGAAAATTTTGTAAAATACAGACACGGCCAAAGACACGCCTGTGTCACAGGCTGTGTGACATTCAAAATGGGATCACATGGCCGTGTACCAGCCCGTGTTTCACCCCGTGTAACTCTTTGACTTGGGTGAGACAGCCAACCACACGCCCATGCGACTAGCCTGTATGCCCCTCGAAATGGCCACACATGCCCGTGTGCCAGGCCATGAGCTAGGCCATGCCAATCCTGTAGGGTATACTAACTTACGCCACACGGCCAAGTCACATGCCCGTGTGGTAGGCCATGTGGAGCATACTGACTTGATTTCTAAATCAACACCAGGGGACACACAGCTGAGACAAATGTCCATGTCTCTACCCGTGTGGACAAAAATAGGCTATTTACAAAGCCATCTTGCCGCCCAAATTTGCATACACCTACACCAAACCAAATTGGCACATAATATAGCATAAATAGCATTTAATCAACCTCAACCAAGCATAGTTCATATCATTTCAATACCAAAAATTTACATTCTTAAATCATCAATATGGTCACTTTCAAACATGCATTATTTTACCTAAATTCACAAACATACAAAATTCAAATCTTAACCATTTAGTATCCCTAATTGCCATTTACCAATAAGCATCATATATGCATCAACAATCACATACTAAAGCCATATGCACATATATATATCACCAAATATGCCAAAATAAGCCAACTATCACGGCTATATTCCAAACCAAACACTTATCATTTACAAGCCAACACATTTGGCTAAATTCATTACCAAACCATACACCAAAATGACCAAATTCCTATACATGCCATATAACCAAAACATAAACTCAAAAGTACCAAAGTAGAAGCTCGTTGTGTGATGTACTCTTCGACGACTCCCAATTTGAGCTAGCTTCAAAATTCACTATAAAACATGGAAAAATAAACAAAGTAAGCTATAAAGCTTAGTAAGCTCGTATGAAATAATAAGAAAAACTCACCATTCAATTATCATTTTAAGAATATGAACATAACATACTACAAAACATTTAATCACATTGTTAACATATATTCAATAACACAATTAACCATGAATTCACAACTTCCATCGATTCAATGCTTATATAGTTTCCGTACATACCTGTATTGATACTTATCTATTTGTCACCATATCATAGCTTTGATATACCCATTGAACCATTTGGAATACTATTGGATACTGAGAATCTCACACCTTAAGTGCCACATATATAGCCGAAGCTATCTCAATATCATATCACATGTAACGCTCACTCTTGAGCTAATAACGGGTCTGCTCACACAAGCTAATGGTCATGACGAAGCTACATAGTACTGCTCACACAAGCTGATGAGAATCCGCAACACATGCTAGATAACTCAGCCACCGGTAAGACGTATGAACTAGCCCCCAAATCACATAAACCCTAATGACATGTCATTCGTATCCTAATCTATTCCTAAGGTTCAACCAAGATTTCTCAATGTCGAATCTTTGTCGATTATATCCGCAAGGTCATATACACAATTTATTCATTATTAAAGCATTTAAAACACAATTATAATAATGTTTATTAGCATATGAACTTACCTCGATTGCAAAAACAGCGAAATAAGTCGATTAGTTTGATACTTTGTTTTTGCCCCGGTCTAAATCCTAATTTTACTTTTCTTGATCTAAATGTAATTAAAATTAACTTATTTAATTATCATTATATTCTATTTATTCCAAAATGCACATTAAGGCAACTTTACATTTTTGCCCCAAATATTTCAACATTTTTACAATTTAGTCCTTATCTCATAAAAATACAAATTCATGCAATTCAACCTATACCCATGCTAGCTGAATTTCAATTAAGTTCCTAGTAGCCCATATTTTTCATTTATTTCACAATTTAATCATAAAATTTCAACATTTCTCAATTAAATCCCTAAATGTCAATTTTGTCAAAAATCACTTTACAAATGTTGTTTATCTAACAACGAGCATACATTTTCTATAATCAAACACCAAAATACACACATACGAATCAATGGTAAAACCTAAACCTTTAACAATTTTGCAAATTAGTCCCTGGGCTAGTTAGATTAAGCTGCAACGATTCGATAAACATAGAAATCATTAAAAACAAGACAAAAACGAACTTAAATGCACCTAGGATAGTTGGCCGAGCCTTGAACCCTAAAAATTGCTTTTCTCATTTCAAATTTTCGGTGGAATTATAATAGGAAGAAGATGATATCAAATTTTATGTTATTTTACTTAAGATTATTTATTGAATTACATATTTAACCTTGGTTATAAAACATTAAAATTCCTAAATGCATGTCCATAAATATCCACTAGCATTAAAAATGGTCTAATTACCACATAAGGACCTTCACTTTAAAATTTCATAGCTGTTAGACACCTTTAGCTAATAGAACTCAAGTTTTACACTTTACGCGATTTAATCCTTTTTATCAAATTAAGCATTCCAACGATAAAAATTCTTAACAAAATTTTCACACAATCATACCATCATGTTGTAGACATTAAAATAATAATAAAATAAATATTACTCCTTTCAACTGATCAAACAAATCATTAATTCTCGGTAAAGGATACTTGTTCTTTATCATAACCTTGTTGAGCTAACGATAATCAATACACAATCTCATTGATCCGTCTTTATTCTTTACGAACAACACCATGGTGAAAAACTAGGTTGTGCTTAACCTCTATCTGTTAATTCTTGCAACTGAGCTTTCAATTCTTTCAATTCTGTCGGAGCCATTCTATACGAAGCTATCAATATCGATGATGTTCCAAGCACTAATCAATAGCAAACTCAACTTCTCTGATCAGTGGCAACCCAGACAACTCTTCTGGAAACACATCCGGATACTCACAGACTACTGGTAGTGATTCATTCTTCGATTTGGATACTTTTGTGTCCAATACATACGCAAGGTAAGCGTCATAACCTTTTTGCACATATCTCTGAGCTAACATCAATGATATCATAACAGGTAATCCACCTAACTCATCTGATTCAATTCGAAGGATTTCACTATCCTGGCATTTCAGTTCAATAGTCTTTCATCTACAATTCACAACAGCATCATGCAGAGTCAACCAATCCATACCTAGAATCACACTGAATTCATCAAATGGTAAAAGCATCGAATTTTTTGGGAAACAGTAACCCCGAGTCATCAAAGGATAATTCTTGCAAACTTTATCAACTAGGACATACTTGCCTAAGGGGTTCAATACTTTAATCACAAACTCAGTAGACTCAATAGGCAAACTCTTACTAAACACTAAATTCATACAGATATATGAATGAGTCGATCTAGGATCAATCAAGGTAATTACATTAGTGTCATAGAGAGAAAATGTACCGGTGATAAAATCTAGTGACGATGCATCTTCACGAGCGTGAATAGCTAAGCTATGGTTGGCACTCTAGCCCCACTTTATTCGAGATTGCCCTGCGTTAGCCGAGAACGATAAATTTTAGAATGCAAGACCGAGTAACACAGCTTCTAGAGGGAGACCACATTTGAAACAAGCCTTATTATTCATCCAGTAGTCTCCAAAATGTCATCGTCCACACTGTTGACAGTCAGTTTATTTTTTCTCAGACTACCAACACTCAATACTATTGAACGATTATACGAATCCTGTAATTTCTTTAACGAAGAGTGATATGGTTTACTGATCGACCTCTTTCTTGAATCTCTAGCCTCAAAATCAACTTTTCTCTTTTCTTTGCCAAGTTTTTTAGCTTTGTAAGCTCTGTTAACTAGCACCATAAATTTTTTCAACTCTAAAATCCCGACTAGCAATATGATATATTCATTTAACCCGTCTTCAAATATTTTACACATAATTGACTTTGTGGAAACACATTCTCGAGCATACTTACTGAGTCTCACAAACTCTCTCTTGTACTCAGTTACAGACATTCGACCCTGTTTTAGCTCCAAAAACTCTTTTCGCTTTTGATCAATAAACTGTTGGCTGATGTATTTCTTTCTGAATTTGGCTTGAAAGAATTTTGAGGTGACCCGTTCTCTCGGTACCACATATACTAAAGTATTCCACCATTGATACGCTGTGTCTCTAAAAAGTGATACGGCACATTTTACACATTTAGCTAGTGTCCAGGATAGTTTATCAAATACTCTGATAGTATTCTCAAGCCAAAACTCGGCTCTCTCAAGGTCATTGTAACAACCTAATTTTAGGTCTAATCAGAACAGTGGTTTCAGGACCACAAATCTGACGTAGTAAAGTTCATTTTAATTATATTTTTGTAGTCTACAATTTCACGGAATAATTTTGTGAAAATTTCGTTCAAAAATTTCGACGTTTGGGCACTCAATTTAGTCAAAAGGACAAAATTATAAAAAGTGCAAAAGTTGAGTTCTACATGTTAGAGGTGTCCAATTGTTATGAAATTTTAAATTGAAGGTCTTTAAATGGTAATTAGACCATTGGTTAAGTTGGTGGACAAAAATGGACATGGTTTTGTATATTTCTAAAGTTTTTCATTAAGGGTAATTTGGTCATTTGGTAATTAAAATAAATTAAAAACAAAATTAAAAGCCAATTTTTGTCCATCTTCAACGCTTGGCCAAATTTCACATGAGGAAGACATAGCTAGAGCTTTTCAAGCTTTCAAGCTCGATTATTAAGAAAGACGAGGAATTGACCTTGATCGGGGAAAAAAAAGTTGTAGACTAAATTGCAAATTCGTCATATTTTGCATCGAGGTAAGTTTGTATGTAAATAATGCATCGTTTTTACTTACGTTATCACATTTTATTATGTTTTATGAAATGTGGCTGAATATTGAATGAAATTGATAAGTATCGAAAAGTGAGAAATTTCCCGGTTGAACATTAGGAACAGAATAGAATACAAGCGACATCACTTCAAGGTTTTGGAAAAAGTTACAAGAAGCCTTGGGTACGAAATTGAATTTTAGTACCGCGTTTTATTCGCAAACCGACGGTCAATCCGAAAGAGTAATTCAAGTTCTAGAAGACATGCTCCGATGTTGTGTTTTAGAATTCGAAGGTAGTTGGGAGAAATATCTGCCTTTGGTCGAGTTTGCCTACAACAATAGTTTTCAATCGAGAATATAGATGGCACCGTACGAAGCACTGTATGGTCGTAAATGTTGAACTCCTTTGTAAACAGATTCATGGGGTTGATCTGGTTAGAGAAACCGAAGAGAAAGAGAAAGAAAAAGTAATCTGTGATTGTCTAAAAGTTGCTTCAGATCGACAAAAGTCATACGCGTATTCGAAAAGAAAAGAGATCGAGTTTCAAGTGGGTGATAAAATGTTTCTGAAAGTATCTCCGTGGAAGAAAATTCTAAGATTTAGCTGAAAGGGCAAGTTGAGTCCGCGTTTCATTGGGTCGTATGAGGTTATTGAAAGAATTAGATCAGTGGCGTATCAGTTAGCTTTACCAGTAGAATTAGAAAGAATTCATAATGTATTTCATGTATCGATGTTATGACGATATCGTTCTGATCCTTCACATGTGATTTCTCTGACAAAGATTGAGATTCAGTCGGATATGACCTATGATGAGGAACTGATAAAGATTTTCGCTCGGGAAGTTAAACAGTTGAGAAATAAAAGTATAGCCTTAGTGAAAGTGTTGTGGCAAAGACATGGAGTAGAAGAGGCTACGTAGGAACCAGAGGAAGCCATGAGAAAACAGTACCCAAACCTCTTTACCGGTAAGATTTTCGGGGGCGAAAATCCCCAAAGGGGGAGAGTTATAACAACCTAATTTTAGGTCTAGTCAGAACAGTAGTTTCGGGACCACAAATTTGACATAGTAAAGTTCACTTTTATTATATTTTTATAGTCTACAATTTCACGGAAGGATTTTGTGAAAATTTCGTTCAAAAATTTCGACATTTGGGCACTCAATTTAGTCAAAAGGACAAAATTGTAAAAAGTGCAAAAGTTGTGTTCTACATGTTAGAGGTGTCCAATTGTTATGAAATTTTAAATTGGAGGTCTTTAAATGGTAAGTAGACCATTGGTTAAGTTGGTGGACAAAAATGGATATGGTTTGGTATATTTCTAAAGTTTTTAATTAAGGGTAATTTGGTCATTTGGTAATTAAAATGAATTAAAAACAAAATTAAAAGCCAATTTTTGTCCATCTTCAACGGTTGGCCGAATTTAACATGAGGAAGACATAGCTAGGATTTTTCAAGCTTTCAAGCTCAATTATCAAGAAAGACGAGGAATTGACCTTGATCGAGGAAAAGAAAAGGTTGTGGACTAAATTGGAAATTCGTCATATTTTACATCGAGGTAAGTTTGAATGTAAATAATACATCGTTTTTACTTACGTTATCACATTTTATCATGTTGTATGAAATGTGGCTGAATATTGAATGAAATTGACAAGTATCGAAAAGTGAGAAATTTCCCAGTTGAACATTAGAAACAGAATAGGATATAAGTGACATGTCACTAGTGGCTCAAGTGTGGTATTATGTGAAGGCCACTTTGAGAAGAGATAGCTTGGTCACAAGTGTGGTACTATGTGAAGGCCACTTTGTGAAAAAAGATAGCTTTGGTCACAAGTGTGGTACTATGTGAAGGCCACTTTGTGAAGAAGATTGTAACACCCTTAACCCGTAACTATCGCCGGAATAGGTTAAGAGGCATTACTGAATTCATAACATAGTTCAGAACAATCGAATGTCAAATATCATCTCAATATAATAAAAGTCATTCATGACATTCATTAAGAACATAAAATCGAATATACGATACTTAAACATGCATTCGGGACCAAATTGATAACATATAAAAGTTTCAGAGCTTATAAAAAAATTCAACTTTTAAAAGGTCACAAGCCTATGTAAACAGGTCGTGTGCCTCACACGGCCTTAGACATGCCTGTGTGTCTTAGCCGTGGCAAAATAGGGCATAGCTACTGACTTGACCACACGGTTGCAAGACACACCCGTGTGCCTTGGCCGTGGTCGAGCTTGACTTGGGCCACAAGGCTAGCCACACGTCCGTGTGCTTTGGCCGTGCTCGGGTCTGGCTTTCAATTGTAGGGTACCCCAGGGGACACACGAGCATGCAACATAGCCATGTGTCGCACACGGCTGAGACACACGCCCGTGTCTCTGCCCGTGTGGACGAAAATAGGCCATTTAATAGCCAACTTGCCACCCCAATTTGGGTCAACCTACAAGCATATATGCATAACCAATTCAACCAATTTTTGTGCCAAAATACACATCATTCAAACCATAACAATATCAACCATTTACCTACTCATAAACCTTACTAATTCATGCCAAACATAAAGTAAGATCATACCAAAACATTTCCTTCCATACATCATTTAATATCATGCTAAACTTACCAAAACTTACTAACATTTACCATTTCTTTTATCCAACCAAAACATACCACAATTGCAAACTATCATCACATACCAAAAACCATTATCAACTATGAGTTTAAACACCAACTAGCCAAATCACATGGCTAAGCATATACATCACAAAATATAATCTTACAACTACTAGCCTATACATGCCATACTTCGAAAATATACATTATCAAAAGTACCAAAATGAGATTCGATAGTGTGGTGACGATCCTTGACGATCCCCGAGCTTGCAGTACTTCGATATCTATAAAACAATGCAAATACACACAAAGTAAGCTTTCAAAAGCTTAGTAAGCTCGTACCAAAAACATCAACAGTATATAAAATATGAAACATCAACACATAAGTACTTATAAAATTCTCAACTCATTCATCAAGTCCCTGCCAACATCATCCATATGTTTATATCAATTCAATAAACTTTTTATGCATTTTACCACCTACCACATAGGTATTATACTTACCTGAACATTCCCGTATACATTCGTTTTCACTCTCACCTCTTGTTCGAATATTTTAAGACTTTTCGAAGATTACCAATGCTTTATACATCTGCACACTTAGTGTTTAAAAGATTACCTAAAGCTGTAATAAAACCCGCACACTTAGTGCCATCTCAATTAACCGAAGCTATTTCGGTATTGCACACTTAGTGCCTCAAATAGCCGAAGCTAGTTTAAATCGCACACTTAGTTCCAAATACCATTGGTTTATCGTCGAATTCATCCAAATCAATTATATATATACATCTATGCATAATAAAAATAGCAACATATACTTATAACAACATATTCTACGTACGAACTTCCCTCGTACTCGAAGTTGTCGACCCGGACTGTTTACTCTACAATCTTCGACTTCCCTCGATCTAAGTCTGAATTCCACTTTTCTTGATCTATATGTATTCAAAATTAACCCTTTTATTCACCAAATCATTCAAAACCATCCATAGGCACATATTTAGGGAATTTTGCAAACTAGCTCTCACATTTTCACATTTTGACACTTTAGTTCCTAATTCACAAAATCACAAAATACACAAAATTTGCTTGTACACAAGCTTAACCAAATTTTAATAGCTCTCATACAAGTCCATAAATTTCAATTATTTCACATTTTAGTCCTTCAAAATAACAATTTTACAATTTAATCCCTTATATACATTTTTACTCAAAAATCACTTTACAAAACATGTATATCAAGCACTAAGCTGTCATAATTCATCATTTAACATCACAAAAATCATGAATTCATCAATGGAATCTCATAAAATCTTCAACAATTTCATGAATTTAAGCATGGTGTAACACCCCAAACCCGACCCAGACGTTACGGCCGAATTCAGCGTGCTACATGGAAATGTTGCTAACGTTTTATCAAAAATCTCTTTATTAGGGTCTAAAGAATGTTAATGTTTTAAGTTTAAGTGAATGGAAGCTGTGCACCAGGTAGGAAGCCAGAAAAGAGGAGGTGAGTCTATTGGACTGCTTAAGTACCAAGCTCTTCCCGGATCCAATCCTAGGCATGCACACATCCATTGCCACACTTAAAGCATGTTACTTGTTTACGAGCATTAAATTTAGTTAGATCTATTTAAAACAAATATTTGATTTTTTAAACATTTACTTTGCAGAAGCTTAGCTCGATCATCGTGATATTTTGAAAGCAAGTAGTTTTTATAATACGCATCCTAGTGCTAACCCGTTTAATAATCCCAAAATAAAAATAATTAAAAGAGCGGCCTTATTACAACTTTAAGCAAAATGAAAATAATCAAAAGAAAAAAATGCGAACTTATTTAAAAACCAGAAATTAATCTTCATGGCCACTCTGAATCCCGCCCAGCTCCAAGTCCACCAATTAGGGCTCACCTGCAAGGATGGAAGAGAAAGGGGTGAGTTTGGGAAACTCAATGTGTACAAAAACCCATCCAAAGCCCAAGTCAGCTCAAGCCCATTGGGCCTAAGCCCCAATCAGATAACAGTGTATAGCGGACCAAAGCCCTTTTCAGAATACAGTAAACTGGGCCATAGCCCCTTTTAACATAACAGTGAAGCCCATAGGCCCAATTCAGTAACACATGTAACAATAGTAATAATGAATGCAAGCCCATCTGGGGAGACTTGTAACACCCCTTACCCGAGACTGTTGCCAAAATCGAGCACGAGGCATTACTAAACTTAATCTATCACTTAAATAGTTTTAAAATTGTTTATTTAAACTTTTCGAAATGTGCTATCATTCTGCGTTGTAGTCGCCTAAAAATTCATATCTTGAGTTCCGAAACTCAAAATTTAGATCCGTAATTTTTTTCTGAAACTAGACTCATATATCTATCCACTAATTTTTTTTCTAGAATTTTTTACTTAGCCAATTAGTACAGTTTATTAGTTAAAGTTACCCCTGTTTCAGAATTTGACTGCACTGACCTCTACTTACTACGAACCACTTTTCACCCTATAAAAAATTAATATAACTATACCGTTTGTTTCTATTAAAACTAGATTCAATAAGGATTCTATCCATATAAATTACACCACCTAATTATTTTTGTACAATTTATGGTGAATTTCCAAATTTGAAACAGGGGATTTAGAAATTTCTCTGACCCTGTTTCACTAAAACTCAGATATCTCATAAAATATAATACCTTTACCTATTTTGCGTATTCCATAAGAAAATAGACATAATAAGCTTTAATTTAATATATTATTAACCATCAAACCATGTCTCTACGATTTTTAGTGATTTTTAAAAGTCATGCTATTTCTGATACTTAAATCTGTTTTTAAGTTAC
Source organism: Gossypium anomalum (assembly GCA_025698475.1). NCBI lineage: Eukaryota > Viridiplantae > Streptophyta > Magnoliopsida > Malvales > Malvaceae > Gossypium > Gossypium anomalum. Next base: position 53,877,493 of record CM046963.1, read on the forward strand.
TTTCACATTTTTCTTAGTTTTCATGTGTTAGTTACTACTTATTCATACATACTATTAAACATGTATATCATCAGCCCTTCTATTAGTTAATCACTAGCAAGTATTTACACATCATTCATTGATCATATCATATCAAAAGAAACCAAGTTCCTATACATGCCATACACAAAACTAAACGTCTAACTATACCAATGTGATTCCTTCGATAGTGTGATCGGGTCTCCGACGCGTTTCCTTCGATCCCGAGTGGCTTGATAAAACTATAAGAAAAGAAAATAAAGAGAGTAAGCACTAGGCTTAGTAAGCTTACAAGCAAATAAATTACAACATTCAGCATAATGAATAATTATACATAATGTCACCTAGCCTCATAAACTTTATTTACTTCTCATTTTCTACCTTCTTCTTTACTCACTTAACTTCTTTCTTACGACCTTTCACTATTCATAAATATAATCTACCTTCCCTTTTGCTGATAATTCACTGTAATTTAACGTGTACAATGACCCATTGAACCACTCGGAATACTAAGGATATTGGGGGGTCGTTCTCGTCTATCAATATCTCGCTAATGCCATGTCTTCGACATGGACTTACATGAATTATTCCTGTCTCCAATGCCATATATATATCTAATATGGGCTTACATGGCTCATTCCGTCTCCAAAGCCATATATCGATATGGACTTACATGGCTCATTTCTGTTACTGTCTTTGTCTGTCAACCCCAATATCCTAACATTCCTAAGGTTCAAACGGGGCTTCCTAATGCTTTTTCTGTCACACTTCGCTTTAATTCGACTTTAAATATTCTCGTGAAATAAGTACATAAATGCTGGAAATTGACAATAATAATGTAAAATAAAAGAATATTGCATTTATTTACTGTAAACTTACCTCGTATGCAAAAAAAAAAAGCTACTTTTACCATTTCGTCCACAACTTGGTATTTTCTCCATTTTAGCCCGAATTTCAGTTTTCCTTGCTCTATCATTTAAAATATAGTCTAATTAGGACTCACATTATTCAAATTGACCCAAAATCATATTTTGGCAAAATTACAGTTTTGCCCCTAAACTTTCGCATATTTACACTTTTGTCCCAAAGCTCGTAAATTTAACTTCATCCTATTTTCTTATGTTTTATGACATGCTGGTCATTTTTCCCTTCTATGGCAGCATCAAATTCATACTTTAACATGCACTTATGACTATTAGGTATTTTTACCGATTAAGTCGTTTTACTCGTTTTTGCTTAAAACCAAGTAGTACAAATTGTCTAACATAATTTAAAACCTCATATTCCATCATAAAACATCAAAATACACAAATTTCACCTATGGGTATTTTTCCAAATATGGACCCTAACTTAAATTATTGCTAGCATAAGCTTTATCGAGCTACCGGGACTCCGAAAACGTAAAGAACATTAAAAACGGGGCTTGGAATCACTTACTATGGAGCTTGAAAGCTTGAAACAAACCCTAGCTATGGAGAACCCTTGAAATTTCGTCCTAATGAAGAAGATGGACAAAAATTGGCTTTTAATTTTGTTTTTAATTCATTTTAATAACTAAATGACCAAAATGCCCTTACTACTAAATTTTCCAAAAATTCCTTCCATGTCCTAATTTTGTCCATGAACTTAAAATTGGTCAAATTGCTATTTAAGACCTCCTAATTAATATTTCAAAGCAATTTCATACTAAAAACTTCTAGAATGCAAGTTTTGCAAATTATTCGATTTAGTCCCTAATCTCAACTTAAGCACTTTATGCATAGAATTTCATCACGAATTTTTCACACAATCATGTAATCATATCATGAACCTCAAAATAATAATAAAATAAATTTTTCTACCTTGAATTTGTGGTTTCGCAACCACTATTCCGTTTAGGCCCTATTTCGGGATGTTACATTTCTCCCCCCCTTTAGGGATTTTCGTCCCCGAAAATCTTACCTGTGAAAAGATTTGGGTACTGTTTTCGCATAGCCTCTTCGGGTTCCCATGTAGCCTCGTCTACCCCATGCCTATTCCATAGTACTTTCACAAGTACAATGCTTTTGTTCCTTAATCGCTTTACCTCTCGAGCTAGAATCTTTACCGGTTCTTCACCGTAAGTCATGTTTGACTGAATCTCAACCTCTGTCTGAGAAATTACATGTAACGGATCTGAACGATAGACGTAGTATAGACACATGAAATACATTATGAATCTTCTCTAACTCAATCGGCAAAGCTAACCGATATGCTAATGGTCCGACTCTCTCAATCACTTCAAACGGTCCAATAAAACGTGGACTTAGTTTGCCTTTCTTGCCAAATCGACAACTTTCTTCCACGGGATACTTTCAAAAAAACTTTGTCACCAACTTGATACTCAATCTCTTTTCTCTTCAAATCGCATACGACTTTTGTCCATTCGAGGTCGCTTTTAAGCAATCTCTCGATGATTTTTACTTTCTTCTTCTGTTTCTTAACTAGATCAACTCAGTAAATCGATTTCCTTAAGCTCTGTCCAATACAAAGGTGTGCGGCATTTACGTCCATACAAAGCTTCATAAGGTGCCATCTTCAAACTCGATTGATAACTATTATTGTAGGCAAATTCTACTAATGGTAAATATTTTTTCCCAACCGCCTTGAAATTCCAATACACACAGACATCTAAGCATATCTTCAAGTACTGAATAACTCTCTCTGATCGACCGTCGGTTTGAGGATGGAAAGTCAGACTAAAACTCAACTTTGTGCCCAAAGCCTTCTACGTAATTTCTTCCAAAACCGTGAAGTAAATCTTGGATCTCATGCTGAAATAATCGATAATGGCACTCCATGTAGTCTAACTATCTCTGAAATGTATAACTCAGCCAACTTGTCAAGTGAGTAATCCATACGGATTGGGATAAAATGAGCCGACTTAGTTAACTTATCAATCACAACCCATATTGCATCTTTCTTTCTCGATGTAAACGGCAATCCTGTCACAAAATCTATAGTAACTCGATCCCATTTCCACTGGGGACTAGCACAGTCGCAATAAACTCGAAGGTACGATGTTCGGCCTTTACTTTGATGGATCAAGCATCTAGAAATAAACTCTGAAATGCCCCTTCTCATTCCTACCCACTGGCAGTCGGATATCATCATTTAACCCATCGTCAAACCTTTTACACATGATAGCCTCTGTGGACACACATTCTTGAGCATATTTACTGAGCCTGACAAATTCACGCTTATAATCGGTCACCGTCATATTGCCTTGTTTCAATTCTAGGAATTCTTTTCTCTTCTGGTCAATAAACCTCTGACTGATGCACTTTTTACGAAATTCCTCCTGAAAGAAATCCCAAGTGACCCTCTCCTTTGGTACAAGCGATATAAGTGTCTTCCACCAATAGTAGGCTGAGTCTCCAAAAAGTGATACTACACATTTCATACATTCCTCGGGTGTACAAGATAATTCGTCAAAAACTCTGATAGTATTTTCTAACCAAAATTCTGCTCTTTCTGCATCATCATCTTTTGTTGCTCGAAATTCTTCGCCCTTGTTTCTGATTCTATCAACTGGTGGCTTTTCTCTTATCACTGCACTGTGGATGGGGAGCTTGAGCTACATGGGTAGCCCGAGAATCATGAGGGGTGGAGGTCTAACTACCGGATTCGCATTTAACGAACTCGGCAAACCAATCATTCAAAGCTTGGAAGAGAGCTTCTCGAGTCACTCCTCCCTAATTAATCTGTTATTGGCCTATTCTCATATGGCGCTACCCCTTCCACGGAAGCAAAGCATTACTTCCTACACATCATCATCACCAGCTCACTCGGGATCCATTACAATAAAACAAAATATTTAAAAATCGTCGTGAGTCATCACACTATCAAAATACAAAATGTATGGCATGTATAGCTAGACTTTTACTCACACTAACTATTCCGAGAACCGACTAAACCTACTACGATACCAATAAATGTAACACCCCTTGCCCGAGACTGTTGCCAAAATCGAGCACGAGGCATTACTAAACTTAATCTATCACTTAAATAGTTTTAAAATTGTTTATTTAAACTTTTCGGAATGTGCTGTCATTCTGCGTTGTAGTCGCCTAAAAATTCATATCTTGAGTTCCGAAACTCAAAATTTAGATCCGTAATTTTTTTCTGAAACTAGACTCATATATATATCCACTAATTTTTTTTCTAGAATTTTTTACTTAGCCAATTAGTACAGTTTATTAGTTAAAGTTACCCCTGTTTCAGAATTCGACTGCACTGATCTCTACTTACTACGAACCACTTTTCACCCTATACAAAATTAATATAACTATACCGTTTGTTTCTATTAAAACTAGATTCAATAAGGATTCTATCCATATAAATTACACCACCTAATTATTTTTGTACAATTTATGGTGAATTTCCAAAGTTGAAACAGGGGATTTAGAAATTTCTCTGACCCTGTTTCACTAAAACTCAGATATCTCATAAAATATAATACCTTTACCTGTTTTGCATATTCCATAAGAAAATAGACATAATAAGATTTAATTTCATATATTATTCACCATCAAACCATGTCTCTACGATTTTTAGTGATTTTTAAAAGTCATGCTATTTCTGATACTTAAATCTGTTTTTAAGTTACTTTCACATTTTTCTTAGTTTTCATGTGATAGTTACTACTTATTCATACATACTATTAAACATGTATATCATCAGCCCTTCTATTAGTTAATCACTAGCAAGTATTTACACATCATTCATTGATCATATCATATCAAAAGAAACCAAGTTCCTATACATGCCATACACAAAACGAAACGTCTAACTATACCAATGTGATTCCTTCGATAGTGTGATCGGGTCTCCGACGTTTCCTTCGATCCCCGAGTGGCTTGATAAAACTATAAGAAAAAGAAAATAAAGAGAGTAAGCACTAGGCTTAGTAAGCTTACAAGCAAATGAATTACAACATTCAAAGCATAATGAATAATTATACATAATGTCACCTAGCCTCATAAACTTTATTTACTTCTCATTTTCTACCTTCTTCTTTACTCACTTAACTTCTTTCTTACACGACCTTTCACTATTCATAATATAATCTACCTTCCCTTTTGCTGATAATTCACTGTAATTTAACGTGTACAATGACCCATTGAACCACTCGGAATACTAAGGATATTGGGGTCGCTCTCGTCTATCAATATCTCGCCAATGCCATGTCTTCGACATGGACTTACATGAATTATTCTGTCTCCAATGCCATATATATATCTAATATGGGCTTACATGGCTCATTCCGTCTCCAAAGCCATATATCTCGATATGGACTTACATGGCTCATTTTTACATTCGTCTGTCTGTCAACCTCAATATCCTAACATTTCTAAGGTTCAAGCGGGGCTTCCTAATGCTTTTTCTCTGTCACTTAGCCTTTAATTCGACTTTAAATATTCTCGTGAAATAAGTATATAAATGCTGGAAATTGACAATAATAATGTAAAATAAAAGAATATTGCATTTATATTCATGTAAACTTACCTCGTATGTATGCAAAAAAAAAAAGCTACTTTTACCATTTCGTCCACAACTTGGTATTTTCTCCATTTTAGCCCGAATTTCAGTTTTCCTTGCTCTATCATTTAAAATATAGTCTAATTAGGACTCACATTATTCAAATTGACCTAAAATCATATTTTGGCAAAATTACTGATTTGCCTCTAAACTTTCGTGATATTTACACTTTTGTCCCAAAGCTCGTAAATTTAAATTCATCCTATTTTCTTATGTTTTATGACATGCTGGTCATTTTTCCCTTTTATGGCAGCATCAAATTCATACTCTAACATGCACTTATGACTATTAGGTATTTTTACCGATTAAGTCGTTTTACTCGTTTTTGCTTAAAACCGAGTAGTACAAATTGTCTAACATAATTTAAAACCTCATATTCTATCATAAAACATCAAAATACACAAATTTCACCTATGGGTATTTTTCCAAATATGGACCCTAACTTAAATTATTGATAGCATAAGCTTTATCGAGCTACCGGGACTCCGAAAACGTAAAGAACATTAAAAACGGGGCTTGGAATCACTTACTATTGAGCTTGAAGGCTTGAAACAAACCCTAGCTATGGAGAACCCTTGAAATTTCGTCCTAATGAAGAAGATGGACAAAAATTGGCTTTTAATTTTGTTTTTAATTCATTTTAATAACTAAATGACCAAAATGCCCTTACTACTAAATTTTCCAAAAATTCCTTCCATGTCCTAATTTTGTCCATGAACTTAAAATTGGTCAAATTCTATTTAAGACCTCCTAATTAATATTTCAAAGCAATTTCATACTAAAAACTTCTAGAATGCAAGTTTTGCAAATTATTCGATTTAGTCCCTAATCTCAACTTAAGCACTTTATGCATAGAATTTCATCACGAAATTTTCACACAATCATGTAATCATATCATGAACCTCAAAATAATAATAAAATAAATTTTTCTACCTTGAATTTGTGGTTTCGCAACCACTATTCCGTTTAGGCCCTATTTCGGGATGTTACAAGACTACTCAACCCACCAACCGCTACACTGCACCCGTACCAGCCCTACACTCCATGTAGGGAATATCTCAACCCACCCAAATTTACACTCCACGATTTGCGAGATGCTTTGCTCGATTATCTCGGTAAGGTGAGGCAAAGCCTCTAGTACGTGGACAAGCCACTTTCAGTACTTCCTCCATCAATATCCCAGTCCCATGCAACAGATAATAATAATAACATGACAAGCAGTAAACAGTAACAGTCAATCATGCATTTTGGTCAACTTTAACCCTATGGGTATATCAGTATTTTATCAGTTTTAAGCAGTTTGAATCTACAGTCTAATAGAACATATTTGTTTGCCCCTTTTTTCGTTATCTTACTCATATGGACCCGTAAGCCCATTAGACCCACTTTTAGTCTATCGAGGCCCAATTACCGAAGTTCACAAAATTTTACATGCGTTTAGCTTACCACTTTGCAATGCCAGATCTAATAGTTTCTACACGTCTTGTGAGCACTCGCACACTCACAAGCCCATGAAATGCCAGGATTTTGGCATTTCGGCTTTTGCGGAATTGTACTATGAAAGGGTGTTCGATACACACCTATTTCGCGATGACTGCTACTGAGATGCTTTATGATGTCCTACAATTGATTAGCACAGTTCTTAGATTCCAAACCACAACCACCAAACCCAATATTCACTTACCCATATTCGAACCATGTCTCTAAAAGCCTTTAAAACATTACCTTTTTGACAAAACAGATAGCTAGCTCCGAATATGATTGCTCCGACGATCCAAGCCTTCAATCCAACACTTAAGAAGACACTAGTCACCGAAAGAAATCATTAGTTAAAGACCCCTAGAGCCCTATGACCAAATCGACAGCCTCCCTAGATTTTAGGGACTTCGGCTTTTCCTAACATTATAAAATAAGACTAGATTTGAGATGATGAGCACTTACCACTTACTCCCTTTTGATTTCCACGTAAATCTGATGCAGATTTATCCTTTAAACTACAGTAGAACTCGAATCTAGGAGTTTTTGAAGTTTCGACTATAAGCCCCCAAATCTATGGTATTTTCGGCTTTTGGGTGATAAAGAAGATGATGATGTGAGACTATAATCTTGAAGTAAAGTTGTCAACAGATATTTAGGGTTTAGAAAAGATGATTGTTGATCAAAAGCAACAAAAATATTAGAAGATATGGCCTTGGAGAAATCGGCACAAGAGGAATCAAGTTTTCGGGATTTCGGGATTTGAGGCAATCGGCTTTAGTCTTAAAAATAATGGGAAAATGGTGTAGAGTAGGGTGGTTGAAGGATTCGACTATGGGGGAAAGAAGAAGAAAAGAATAGCAAATGGAGAGAAAAAGAAAAATAAAAGGAGAGGAAGGGTGATCAGAAAACGATTCACTTACCCCCTAGTGCCGAATTTATACAAGCACTAACCCTAGCCAAATTTTACCTTCCTAGAGAAACCCTTGGCCGGCCACCTCTTGCTCTTCAAGAGTCCACTATTTGGCCAACACAGTCCTCCCCAATCAGCTCCTAAATTCTCTCCCTTATCCCCCCTTGCTCAATCTCCTGAGCAACTCAAACTCCTTCTGACAGACTTTTACTTGGATTCCATTTCTTCCCTTTTTTGTACATAAAAATTAATTCCTTTAATTGCTGTCATTGTGACTTGAACCTCAGTTCTCCTTGGTCATCCCCACGCCACCTCTAAGCTCCTTAGTGGCGTCACTTAGCTAACTCACCACAGGCTTCCTCGTGTTTTATTTTACACAATTAATACTTAAAAACCCAGTTACCCAAAACCCCTCTTTCTTATGGATTTAAAATTAATTAAAATTACCGGATTCTAACTTAAACTTGGGCCTTCTAAAGGCCCACTATCCTACTTAAACCTACACCAAGCAGATAGAACATAAAATTTTAAATTTTACCAACATTTTCAGAATTTTCAAAAATTGGGGCGTTACAACTCTACCCTCCTTAAAGAAATTTCGTCCTCGAAATTTACTTGGTCCAAGCAGATGAGGGTATTGCTGTTGCATCGCCTCTTCTGGCTCCCATGTAGCTTCCTCTCTGCCATGGTTATGCCAAAGCACCTTCACTAATGGGACAGATTTCCTTCTCAAAATTTTAACTTCTCAGTCTAAAATTTGCACGGGTTCCTCCGCAAAGGTCAAATCAGTCTTTACTTCAATCTCCTCCACCGGCACCACATGTGAAGGATCCGATCGAAATCGTCTCAACATGGGCACATGAAAGACGTCATGGATTCTGTCCAACTCCGGCGGCAACTCTAACTGATACGCTACTGGCCCCACCCGCTTAAGAATCCGATAAGGCCCTATAAACCTCGGACTTAGTTTGCCTTTCTTGCCGAACCTCAAAATCTTCTTCCAAGGGGAAACCTTCAAGAAAACCATATCCCCAACAGCGAACTCAATCTCTTTGTGCTTCAGATCTGCATACGACTTCTGTCTATCAGACGCCTCCTTTAATCGGTCTCTTATTAACCTAACCTTACTTTCAGTATGTGCCACCAATTTCGGTCCAAGCACTTGTTGTTCACCCAACTCTGTCTAACACGTCGGCGTACGACATCTTCGTCCATACAGTGCTTCATAAGGTGCCATTCGAATACTCACCTGATAACTGTTATTGTATGCGAATTTCGCTAACGGCAAGTAATCCTCCCAACTGCCTCGAAAGTCGATAACACATCCCCTCAACATGTCTTCCAAAATCTGAATCACTCTTTTCGACTGACCATCAATTTGGGGATGGAAAGCTGTACTAAAGTTCAAACGCGTCCCCAACGCCTCATCAAATTTTTCCAGAACCGATACGTGAATCTAAGATCTCGATCAGAGATAATCGAAACTGGGACACCATGAAGTCACACAATCTCTTCCACATACAACTTGGCTAACTTCTGAAGTGAAAAGTCTATGCGAACCGGTATAAAATGGGCCGACTTGGTCAACCTATCCACAATCACCCATATCGAGTCTTTCTTCGATGGCGTCAAGGGTAGCCCACTCACAAAGTCCATGGTTACCCTCTCCCACTTCCAAAGTGGAATCTTTACTGGCTGCAATAATCTAGAAGGTAATTGATGCTCAGCTTTCACTTGCTGGCACGTTAGACATTTCCCCACGAATTTCGTTACTTCTCGTTTAAGCCCAGGCCACCAGTACAGTTCCTGCAAGTCGTGATACAACTTATTCCCTCCAGGATGCATGGCACAGAGTCCACCATGACCCTCTTTTAGAATTAACTGCCTTAATTCAGGGTCCTTTGGAATACAAACTCTTCCATGAAAGCACAGAACTCCTTCAGTATTCAGTCCAAAATCCTCATTCTCACCATTCTTAACTTGCTAGAATCGAAGAGCTAACGAATCATCCTTCAACTATTTTTCCTTAATCCACGCAGTCCAAGTAGGCCTCACTTGCAATTCTGCCAACAGGCTTCTATCGTCGAACAGACTCAAACGTTCAAACAAGGCTATCAAATCAGTAACAACCCTTCGACTCAATGCATCAGCCACCGCATTAGCCTTTCCTGGGTGGTACTCAATCAAACAGTCGTAATCCTTAAGCAACTCTACCCATCTACGTTGCCTAAGGTTCAACTCCTTCTGGGTCAACAAATATTTTAGGCTCTTATGATCTGTGTATATGATACACTTTTCTCCATATAAGTAGTGCCTCCAAATTTTTAACGCAAAAATCACTGCTGCTAGCTGTAAATCATGTGTAAGGTAGTTCACTTCATGAGTCTTCAGCTGTCGCGGTGCATAAGCGACCACCTTACCCTCTTGCATCAGTACGCAACCTAACCCCACATGCGACGCATCGCTGTATACAGTGAAGTCCTTCCCAGACTCCGGTTGAATCAACACTAGCGCTTCAGTCAATACCTTTTTCAACTGATCAAAAGCTTTTTGCTATTTCTCGGTCCAGACAAATGGTACTCCTTTCCTTATGAGTTTGGTCAAAGGTGCAGCCATCACCGAGAAACCTTCCACAAACCTTCTATAGTATCCTGCCAACCCTAGGAAACTCCAAATTTTCGATACTGACCTAGGTGGCTTCTATTCCAGAATTGCTTCAATTTTACGAGGATCTAGCTTAATCCACTCGGCAGAGACCACATGCCCTAAGAAGGACACCTCCCTCAACCAGAATTCACACTTGCTAAATTTCGCGTAGAGTTCCTTCTCCCTTAACACCTGTAGCACAATGTGAAGATGTTCATCGTGTTTCGTTTCTGTTTCAGAGTATACCAAGATATCGTCAATAAAGACGACTACGAACCGATCCAAGTAAGGTTGGAATACTCGATTCATCAGATCCATGAAAGCCGCAGGTGCATTCGTTCGCCCAAACGGCATAACCAGAAACTCGTAATGACTATATCAAGTTCTGAATGCTGTCTTATGAATATCCACTTCCTTTACCCTTAGCTGATGGTGTCCAGAACGAAGATCAATTTTGGAAAATACCGAAGCTCCCTTAAGTTGATCGAACAGATCATCAATCCTTGGTAGTGGATATTTATTCTTAATCGTCAGTTTGTTCAACTGGCGGTAATCGATGCACATGTGCATTGTCCCGTCCTTCTTCTTCACAAACAGAACTGGTGCTCCCCATGGAGACACACTAGGTCTAATGAAGCCTCTATCCAACAACTATTGAATTTGAGCTTTCAACTCCACTAACTCCTTCGGTGCCATCCTATAGGGTGCGATGGACACTGGAGCTGTTCCAGGCAGCAAATCGATTCCAATCTCGACTTCCCGGTTCAGAGGTAATCCCGAAAGCTCTTCTGGGAAAACATCCTGGAATTCCCTAACAGTTTTGATGGTTTCCATGGTTAGATTTTCAGTTTCAGCTTGACTTACAAAAGCCAAGTTGCCTCGTATCCCTTACGCATCAGTTTCTCAACAACCAAAGCCGATACTACATTGGAAAAGTAATCTCTTCGTTCCCCAATAATCATTACCTCTCTTCACCTCGATGATACCCTTAACACCATCCTCTTAGCTGCACAATCCAGAGTTGTCCTATGCTAGGTTAACCAATCCATCCCTAGGATTAAATCGAATTCTTCGAACGGTAACTCCATCAAATCTCCACTGAAAAACCTACCTTGAGTCTCTAAAGGCACCTCCTTGAAGAGTTTTTCTACCTTAACCGAATGACCTAAAGAACTTATCACAGTTACCCCACACACAGTCTCCTCAAAGTGAACACCTAATGCCCCAGAAATGTTGTATGCAACATACGAATGAGTTGATCCCATATCAATCAGAGCAGTATAAGGTACACCATAGATAAAAAACGTACCAGTTATGACATTAGGTGCGTCACCCTCCTCGCGACGACGAGCAGCATGTACCAAAGCTGGCTGACGAGCCTCAGCATTACCAGTACCCCTACTAGGTGCCCCACGTCCACGGCCATTGCCACCGCGACCTTGTCCACGACCTCCACCTCTCGCTGGTTAAACCGGTTGCACAGCCCCTTGCTTAGCTACTTGAGCCTGAGCTGCCCTCCTAGGACAATCCTTAATCCTATGCTCCTTTGACCCACAACGAAGACAAGCCCCAGAACGCTTCCAGCACTCCTCTTGATGCATTCTACCACAATCTCCACAAGCTTGCGGTCTGGTCTAATGTGTTTCAAACTGCTCGAATCGGTTCCTCCATCCTAGCTCTCTTAACATTTCAGTTTGCAGCACCAGCTGGGCTAGCATCCCTTTTGAACCGATTTCGATCCCTATCACGGTTCTTTCGTTCGACTTATTTCACCTCCTCGGCTATCTTAGCCTTCTCTACCAGTGTAGCAAAATCGCGCTCTGTCTGCGGAGCTATGAACACCCTTAGCTCATCCCTGAGGCCATCCTCAAAACGAACACTGCGCTCATATTCGGTGGAGATGATGCCACTAGCATATCGGCTCAATCGTAGAAACTCTGCCTCATATTCAGCAATGGTCTTACTACCCTAGGTCAGGTTCAGGAATTCCTTTCTTCGTGCATCCACATAGCTAGCTCTGACATATTTTACCTTAAAGGACTGCTTGAACAGCTCCCATGTTACCCTCTCAGCTGAGGTACCCTCTCTCACAAATGATACACCATCGACACGCCCGCCCCGCAAACAACGACACAACCTTTTTAAACTCGCTCCACCGAGCGGTCCAGTCATCCATAATCTACTCGTGGTTTCGGCCAAGATCACCACATTTGGGGCTACTCTAGACACGCCCCTAAAAACCTCAGCACTGTTGGCCCGAAGTCGTTCAGAAATGGACCCCCTATTTATGGGCCCGACATTAGCTCCGGCCACCCTTTCCAAAACCCTCAACATGGCCTGGGACAAAGCGTCGTCCCCTGCGGCCCGATCATACGACCCATTTTCATTAACCGATGGTGGTCGTGCCTCGCCAGCTGGTATGTGTTCAGAGGACGCAGATCCAGCTTGAGTACTACCTCAGCCTCGACCCGGCCTCTTCCCCGAGCAGCTCTCATACTCATATCGATTTATCTAATTATGAATTTTATGTCGTTAGTTTATTGTTTCCACTGTTTATTACAGAGTGTCTTATGAATAGATAAAGTTTCAGAGTTATTCTCGCGTAACTGTAGTTTAACTACTGTCTCAGTTTCCTAGAACCTAGTTTATCCTACAGTCTTAGTTTTGTAGCCTTAATACTACCTTATCTATAGTACTGTATCCCAGGCTTAGTACTAGTTACAGTATTATTTTTAGTACAGTTCAGTATATATAGAGCAGAAAGAATACTTACAGACTTGGTGCCAGGGATTCAGTGTGCCACCTTATAAATTTTCAAACAAGTTAAAAGATTTAGGCCTTTTTAAAACTCATTTCTCAAACATTTGATTTAAAGGAACTAAGTTAGGAGATTATCTCCTTTAAATAGAAAATTTATTTTTAAAAGTTAATTTTTTCCAAAAATACCCTCTTTGAACTCAAAGTTTGAAAACATTTTTAGACCTGATCCACAGCCGAGTTGTTACAACCGGGCTTTGATACCACTAAATGTAACACCCCAAACCCGACCCAGATGTTACGGCCGAATTCAGCGTGCCACATGGAAATGTTGCTAACATTTTATCAAAAATCTCTTTATTAGGGTTTAAAGAATGTTAATGTTTTAAGTTTAAGTTAATGGAAGCTGTGCACCAAGTAGGAAGCCAGAAAAGAGGAGGTGAGTCTGTTGGACTGCTTAAGTACCAAGCTCTTCCCAGATCCAATCCTAGAAATGCACACATCCATTATCACACTTAAAGCATGTTACTTGTTTATGAACATTAAATTTAGTTAGATCTATTTAAAACAAATATTTGATTTTTTAAACATTGACTTTGCGGAAGCTTAGCTCGATCATCGTGATATTTTGAAAGTAGGTAGTTTTTATAATACGCATCCTAGTGCTAACCCATTCAATAATCCCAAAATAAAAATAATTAAAAGAGCGGCCTTATTACAACTTTAAGCAAAATGAAAATAATCAAAAGTAAAAAATGTGAACTTATTTAAAAACCAGAAATTAATCTTCATGGCCACTCTGAATCCCACCCAGCTCCAAGTCCACCAATTAGGGCTCACCTGCAAGGACGGAAGAAAAAGGGGTGAGTTTGGGAAACTTAGTGTGTACGAAAACCCATCCAAAGCCCAAGTCAGCTCAAGCCCATTGGGCCTAAGTCCCAATCAGATAACAGTGTATAGTGGACCGAAGCCCTTTTCAGAATATAGTAAACTGGGCCATAGCCCCTTTTAAGATAACAGTGTAGCCCATAGGCCCAATTTAGTAACACATGTAACAATAGTAATAATGAATGCAAGCCCATTTGGGGAGACTACTCAACCCACCAACCGCTACACTTCACCCTTACCAGCCCTACACTCCATGTGGGGAATATCTCAACCCACCCAGCCCTGCACTCCACAGTTGCAGCATTGCTACTCAGTTATCGGTAAGGTGAGGCAAAGCCTCCAGTACGTGGACAAGCCACTTTCATTACTTCTTCCATCAATATCCCAGTCCCATGCAACAGATAATAATAATAATAACATGACAAGCAGTAAACAGTAGCAGTTAATCATGCATTTTGGTCAACTTTAACCCTATGGGTATATCAGTAATTTTATCAATTTTAAGCAATTTGAATCCACAGTCTAATAGAACATATTTGTTTGCCCCTTTTTGCCGTTATCTTACCCATATGGACCTGTAAGCCCATTGGGCCCGCTTTTAGTCTATCGAGGCCCAATTACCGAAGTTCACGAAATTTCACATGCGTCTAGCTTACCACTTTGTGATGCCAAATCTAATAGTTTCTACATGTCTTGAGAGCACTCGCACACTCACAAGCCCATGAAATGCCAGAATTTCGGTGTTTCAACTTTTGCCGAATTGTAATATGAAAGGGTGCTCGATACACACCTATTTTGTGATGACTGCTACTGAGATCCTTTACGATATCCTACGATTGATTAGCACAGTTCTTAGATTGTAAACCACAACCACCAAACCCAATATTCACTTACCCATATTCGAACCATGTCCCTAAAAGCCTTTAAAACCTTACCTTTGTGCCAAAACCGATAGCTAGCTCTGAATCTGATTGCTCTAACAATCCAAGCCTTTAATCCAACACTTAAGAAGACACTAATCACTGAAAGAAATAATTAGTTAAAGACCCCTAGAGCCCTATTCCCAAATCGACAGCCTCCCTAGATTTTAGGGACTTCGGCTTTTCCTAACATTGTAAAATAAGACCAGATCTGAGATGATGAGCACTTACCACTTACTCCTTTTTGATTTCCACGCAAATCTGATGTAGATTTATCCTTTAAACTACAGTAGAACTTGAATCCAGGAGTTTTTGAAGTTTCGGCTATAAGCCCCCAAATCTATGGTATTTTCGACTTTTGGGTGATGAAGAAGATGATGATGTGAAGCTATAATCTTCAAGTAAAGTTTTTGACAGATATTTAGGGTTTAGAAAAGATGATTTTTGATCAAAAAGAACAAAAATATTGAAAGATATGGCTTTGGAGAAATTGGCACAAGAGGAATCAGGTTTTTGGGATTTCGAGATTTGAGGCAATCGGCTTTAGTCTTAAAAATAATGGAGGGAAAGTGGTGTAGAGTAGGGTGGTTGAAGGATTCGGCTATGGGAGCAAGAAGAAGAAAAGAATAGCAAATGGAGAGAAAAAGAAAAATGAAAGGAGAGTAAGGGTGATCAGAAAATGATTCACTTACCCCTTAGTGCCGAATTTATACAAGCACTAACCCTAGCCGAATTTTGCCCTTCTAGAGAAACCCTTGGCCGGCCACCTCTTGCTCTTCAAGAGTCCACTATTCGGCCAACACAGATCTCCCCAATCAGCTCCTAAATTCTCTCCCTTATCCCCCCTTGCTCAATCTCCTGAGCAACTCAAACTCCTCCTGATAGACTTTTACTTGGATTCCATTTCTTCCCTTTTCTGTACATAAAAATTAATTCCCTTAATTGCTGTCATTGTGACTTGAACCTCAGTTCTCCTTGTCATCCACACGCCACCTCTAAGCTCCTTAGTGGCGTCACTTAGCCAACTCACCACAGGCTTCTTTGTGTTTTATTTTACACAATTAATACTTAAAAACTGAGTTACCCAAAACCCCTCTTTCTTATGGATTTAAAATTAATTAAAATTACCGGATTCTAACTTAAACTTGGGCCTTCTAAAAGCCCACTATCCTACTTAAACCTACGCCAAGTAGACAGAACATAAAATTTTAAATTTTACCAATATTTTCAGAATTTTCAAAAAATGGGGCGTTACACATGGGCTAGCTAAAACACTTGACAACGATCACAAAAATGTAAAAATCATCAAAAAAAACTCATACCTTAATCAAGTTCTTCAATGGAAAAATGTTGAAACACAAAACCTAGCTTTTCTTTCTTCAAATTCGGCATGAACAAGAAGATAATGGCCATTTTCATGCTTTTGTTTTAATAAAAACATAATAATTCATCATTTGCTAATTTGCCCTTATTAATTAACATACCATTCATGTTACTTAAGGCTATTAATGTCCATTAACTATGTAAATGGCATATTAACCACATAAGGACCTCTCCTTTATAAAGCCAAGTCAAATAGGCACTTTTAACATCTAGCACATAGCTTTTACATTTTACGCGATTAAGTCCTTTTTGAAAATTAAGCACACAAATAGTTAAATTCTCACTTGAAACTTTCACACATGTCAATTCACTTATAATAGGCACATAAAATAATATTAAAATATTTTTTTGACTCGAATATGTGGTCTCAAAACCACTATTCCAACTAGGGTCAAAACTAAACTGTTACAAAGCTAGCTTTGATTAAAAGGGTGGTACTATGTGCAAGCCACCGGGTATCCGTTATTATTCCAATGTGCTCAATGGGAAATGACTAGGTGTAATTGAATATCACTATGTGATGAATAAGTGTAGGTACGTGTGTGTAAACTTATGAGCAATGTGCTCGATATGTGATCGAACTTTGGTAAGATTGATATGGAGTAAGTGTTACAATGAAAGTTACTACAAAGAAAACATGAAAGAGTGAAATTTAGTAATAAAACATTTTTGGACAGCAACAATTGTGTGACTTTGAAAAATCACCAAAAATGGTGGAAATCAAATTAGAGGTTGAATAAAAGATGCAATTAAAGCTTATTGAGTCTATTTTCATATAAAGGAAATGGTGTAAGCAAAAGAATTTCATATTATGAGATATTTGAATTTTTGTGAGATAGAGTCAGAATGATTTCAGAATCCCCTATTCTGATTTGGGAAAATCATTAAAAAGTGTACAAAAATAATTATGGGTTATAATTTATATGCTTAAAATCCTTAATGAGTCTATTTTCGAAAGAAGCAAACATGAAGATCATCCGTATAACAACCAAATTTTGGGGCTAGTCGGAGCAGTGGTTTCAGATCTACTATTTCAAAGCTGAAGAAATTAATTTTTAATATTTTTTTATGTGTGATGGCATGATTATAAAGGTGCATGGAAATTTTGGTGAACTAATTTTAGAGTTTGAGAGCTTAATTGTGAAAAAGGGCTAAATCGAATAAAGGGTAAAAGTCCTACTTTACTTGATAGACATACCAAACAGCTAGAGAGACATGATTGGAGGCCTTTAAAGAGCAATTAAACCCCCCTCCAAGAGGCATGGTCGGCCATAGGGACAAGAAATCAATGGGTCAAAGGGTTAGGTAATTTGATGACCTAATTTTGACTAGAATAAAAATAAAATAAAGAGAAAAAGATATCATCTTTTTCCTACCATCTTCTCCATCGAAAATTTAGCCATTGTAGGGGTTTTTGAGCTTCAAAAATTTCAGCCACTCTCTACTCTTGCAAGTAAGTGACTTTGATGGCTTTTCATGAAAAGTTTTACATTTTTAGAACCCTTATAGCATGAGCTTCCAAATGAGGGGACTATTTTGAAAAATGGTTGAAAGTATAGGGTTTTACCATGAGAGTGTTCATGTTGTTTTCTGAAATTTTATGGAAGAAAATGAACCATGGTTGTAGTATAAGCAACTTTTGTGAAGTAGTTTTCATGGAAACCCTAACTAAGGACCATTTTGCATAAGTTGTAAAATAGGTGATAGATGTGTGAAATAATGAGAATTTTGGGCTATTTCTAGTATAAAAGGTATTCAGCTAGGCTTGGTTAATGAGAAAATGTGATAAAAATCAATTCTCGGGTCTAGGGGTAAAATGGTAATTTTGTGAAAGTCTAGGGGCAAAATGGTCATTTTTGCCCAATTAAAAATTTTTGAGTACCCAGATCGATAAAATGATTAAATTTGTTAATTTTTATCATTATAGATCAAGAATTACAAAATCTAGGCCTAGACCGAGGAAAAACAAAGCTAGCGGACTAAAACTGACTAGTCGCCTACATTTTGTAATCCGAGGTAAGTTGTGCGTAAATAATGCAACTACATTATTTTCTTGTATGAATGAATTGTTATAGCATAGATTATTTGATTGTGGAAATGATTAAGCATGACGAGAATTGAGGTAGTAGAACTCTTGATTGAGCCTTAAGAATCATCGGATATTCATGCCATGACATTTGGGTCATTTGGGTCATTTGTGTGCTAGTGTAAGACGTGTCTGGGACATGCATCAACCACAGTATGAGAGCCAGTGTAAGACATGCCTGGGACATGCATCGGCCTCGTGACATACAAGTTAGTGTAAGACCTATCTGGGACATGGTGTCAGCTTGTTGTGTGTCAGTGTAAGACCTATCTGGGACATGGCATCGACATCGATAGATGAGAACCAGTGTAAGACCATATCTGGGACATGGCGTCGGCATATTAACCCATGTTAGGGCTATGGAGTATCCGATAGTACTCCAAATGGCTCAACAAACGATTGATGATTTATATCAAAATGGGAAAAGTTATGATTTTGTGATGAGTGGTACATGTACCTATATGAAATGTATGAGATGTGGGCTCAAAATATGTGATATAAATTGTATTGGATGGTGATGAGTAAGTTGTACTTACATCTATTTATGCTATTCATGAATAAGCTATAAAAGGTTATGAGCATATTGTTTTGTGATAATTAGTTGGAGTTTATTTTCATGAAACTTACTAAGCTTTATGCTTACCCTATTTCCTTTCCATTTTCTTATAGTGCCGCCAAAGTAGCTTGAGGATCATCGCCTACGTCGGAAAAGGCAACCACACTATCCTTAAAGCACTTGGTATAGCTAGTTTTATCATTTTGATTGTGGCATGTATAGGAACTAGTCTTTTTGAAATGGTTACTTCTTTTTAGGCCAAACTCATGGCTTATCATAGCTATTGAGTCATTTTGTATAATGCCATGGATGGTGGCTAATATTGGTTATTGATAAATGCAAATGATGATCTTCTTTTAGGAATGAGTAAATTGAATGATTTAGCTATGTGGTTGTGTGTGAATTGATTGTTTTGATGTGGTATAAACTAGTGCTATTTAGGGCGGAAAAAAAGCTTGGTAGATAGCCTTATTTTTGTCCACATAGGTAGACACACTAGCGTGTGTCTAGGCCGTGTGTGACACACTGGCGTGTGTGACACACTGGCGTGTGTCTAGGCCGTGTGTGACACATGGCTAGCCCCATGGGTGTGTTATCTGACCGTGTGTCCCCTGCATGTTAAATTTGCAAGTCAGTATGCATGGTAGTAAACACACGAGCAAAGACACGATCATGTGTCTCAGCTGTGTGAAGGGCACGACATAGCGTACGGGCGTGTTCCTTGGTCGTGTGACCCTTAAGGGTTGCTGATGTCAGAAACAGAATGTCAAAGTTTTTAAACACGGGCTGAGACACGGGCATGTCAAGGCCGTGTGAGGGACATGGTCCATGGACACGGGTGTGTACCAGGCCTTGTGAAAAGCCCTGTAGGTTCAAATTGAAAAATAAATCTACAGGGGCAAGGGGACACCGGTGTGTCCCTAGATGCTTAGGCCGTGTGAGCCACATGGGCCATTAGCACGACCATGTTTTGGTTTCACACGGGCGTGTGCCCTATTTCAAAGGTTATTTTTCTAATGTTGGTTAAAGGACCCGAGTTGGTCCCGAATGGTTTCCAATTGACGTTTGAGGCCTCGAAGGTCCATATTAAGGAGTTTAGACAAAGTTCAAAAAAGTCTTAAATTTGATCAAGTCTTGATGACTCGGAAACGTTTGAGTGCATGTGTTTAAGTTTAGTAATGCCTCATATTCCATTGCAACGTAGGGCACGGGTGTGGGGTGTTACAATCCGAATCTCGTATGAGGAGATAATTAATTTTTAGTGAAGAGGGGTTGGAACTGTCGGACAGTGAAACAGGGGTGAAATTAAAGATTAAACTGTACTTATTGGCTAAACCAAAAATTCTAAAAATTTTATGGCAAGAATTTATACGAGTCTAGTTTCTGGAAAAATTAGTAGATCTTAATTTAGAGTTCCATAGCTCCAGATATAAATAGTTTAATGACTATGACTCGCGTAGACAACTTGATATGAACATGAGTGAATAGTGAAACTAGTGCAATATGATTGTATTATATTGAGAACATATTATGAGGATTGGTAAAAGCATGTTAATAAATTGTTTATTATTTACATACCAACTTACTAAGCTATATGCTTACTCCCTTTTCTTTCCCTTGTCTTATAGTGTCACCAAGCTAGCTCGGGGAATGGAGATCGTCAGAGATCCATCCATACTATCAACACTCTTTTGGTATTTTGAAAGCACTCTTTTGAATTATGGCATGTATAGGGGACTTGGTTATTTTATTATGTGTCATAATTGATTTGGCCTAAACTGTTGGCCTATGTTAGTTGATAGTTCATTTTGTATAAGGCCATTGATGTTGGCTATTATTGGTTAAGTTGTATGTTTATGAAAATGCCATGTTGTGTGTTGATAAATTTGGTATAAGTGTGTAAATGTTTTGGATAGAAAAAAGCTTGGTAAATAGCCTAACCTTCATTCACACGGCTGGCCACACAGCCATGTGCTTAGGGCGTGTGCCTTTGTTTTTCAAGAAAATTTTCAAAGTTTTCAAAAGTTCTCGGTTTGGTCCCGGACCATTTTCAAAGTATGTATTGGGCCTTGTAAGCCCATATTAGGGACTTTATGATGAAACATGAAAATTTTTAATTTGGATGAAATTTTATGACTCGGTTTTATATGATTGGTTATGTTTAAGCTCGGTAATACCTCGTACCCTATCTCGGCATCGGACACAGGTAAGGGGTGTTACAGTTGTCATCAATAGTAGCTCTGGACTCTTCTCGTGTTTTTGGATTTTATCAACTGGCGGCTTATTCAATCGCAAAGGTTTCAAACCTTTAGGAGCTATGGGAACCGGTTGGGGATTAGGTGGGGGTGGAGGTTGCTGAGTAGTCAGATTTGTTCGAACAAACTCTGTAAACTGCTCGTTCATCATCTGGAAGAAGGCTTCTTTGTCCTCTCCTCCCTGACTACCCGATACGGGTCTCGACTCAAATTGCGCTACTCCGTGAGCGGAGGCTGGCGCATTACTTTCAACATCATTAGGCACAACTCGATTAGGATCAATTACTATATGAAATTACATTTTAATCTGCCGAGAGATATCACACTATCACATGTTATATATGGCATGTATAGCTAGACTCTCACATATGCTACGTTAGTCCTAGAATCGACTAAACCGTATCTCTGATACCAATAAATGTAACACCCTTCACCCGTATTTAATGTCGGAATAGGGTTATAGTGCATTACCAAACTTATTTCGCAAATAACCATACATTTCACATGCAATTTCCAATTCCAAATAAACATCATTGAAAATCATTCACATTATCCCTAATATGTGCCTACGAGGCCCAAAACATGCTTTAAGAGTGGTTCGGGACTAAACTGATAACTTAGGAAACTTCAGAAAACTTAGAAAATTTTGTAAAATACAGGGGACACATGCCTGTGTGGCCCGGCTGTGTGTCTTACACGGCCAAAGACACGCCAGTGTCACAGGCCGTGTGGACATTCGAAATGGGATTACATGGTCGTGTCCCAGCCTGTGTTCGACCCTGTGTAACTCTTTGACTAGGGTCACACGGCCGACCACATGCCTGTGTGACCAGCCTGTGTGCCCCTCGAAATGGCCACACACGCCAGTGTGCTAGGCCGTATACTAGGCCATGCCAATCCTGTAGGGTATACTGACTTATGTCGCACGACTAAGTCACATACCTATGTGCCCTTCGAAAAAGCCACACATGCCCGTGTGCTAGGCCGTGTACTAGGCCGTGCCAATCCTATAGGGTATACTAACTTATGCCACACGACCAAGTCACATGACCGTGTGTTAGGCCGTGTGGAGCATACTGACTTGATTTCTAAATCAACACCAGGGGACACACGACCGTGTAACCTAATCGTGTGTCACACACGACTGAGAAACACACCCGTGTCTCTACTCATGTGGACAAAAATAGGTTATTTACAAAGCCATCTGGCCACCCAAATTTGCATACACCTATACCAAACCAAATTGGCACATAATATGACATAAATAGGCGTTCAATCAACCTCAACCAAGCATAGTTCATATCATTTCAATACCAACAATTCACATTCTTAAATAATCAATATGGTCACTTTCAAACATGCATTATTTTACCTAAATTCACAAACATACCAAATTCAAATCTCCACCATTTAGTATCCCCAATTTCCAATTACCAATAAGCATCATATATCCATCAACAATCACATACTAAAGTCATATACACATATATATATCACCAAATATGCCAAAATAAGCCAACTGTCATGTCTATATATAAAACCAAACACTTATCATTTACAAGCCAAAACAAATGGCTAAATTCATTACCAAACCATACACTAAAATGACCAAAATTCCTATACATGCCATATAACCAAAACATAGTACCAAAGTAGAAGCTCATTAGTGTGATACAATCTTCGACGACTCCCAATCTGAGCTAGCTTTGAAATTCACTATAAAACATGGAAAAGTAAACAAAGGAAGCTATAAAGCTTAGTAAGCTCGTATGAAATAATAAGCCAAACACACTATTCAATTATCATTTTAAGAATATGAACATTACATACTACAAAACATTTAATCACATTGTTAACATATATTCAATCACACAATTAACCATGAATTCACAACTTCCATCGATTCAATGCTTATATAGTTTCCGTACATACCTGTACTGATACTTATCTATTTCTTACCACATCATATCTTTGATATACCCGTTGAACCATTCGGAATACTATCAGATACTTGGGAATTTCGCACCCTAAGTGCCACATATATAGCCGAAGCTATCTCAATCTCATATTACATATAATGCTCACTCTCGAGCTAATAACGGGTTTGCTCACACAAGCTGGTCATCATGACGAAGCTACACGGTGTTGCTCACACAATCTGACGAGAATCCACAACACATGCCGGATAACTCAGCCACCTGTAGGACGTACGTACTAGCACCCAAATTACATAAACCCTAACGTCATGTCATTCCTATCCTAATCTATTCCTAAGGTTCAACCAGGATTTCTTAATCTAGAATCTTCGTCTTATATCTGCAAGGTCGTATACACAATTTATTCATTATTAAAGCATTTAAAACACAATTATAATAATGCTTATTAACATACGAACTTACCGCGATTGCAAAAATGGCGAAATAAGTCGATTAGTCCGATACTTTGTTTTTCCCCCGATCTAAATTTGAATTTCACTTTTCTTGATCTAAATGTAATTAAAATTAACTTATTTAATTATCATTCTATTCAATTTAGTCCAAAATACACATTAAGGCAACTTTACATTTTTGCCCCAAATATTTCAACATTTTTACGATTTAGTCCTTATCTCATAAAAATACAAATTCATGCAATTCAACCTATACCCGTGCTAGCCGAATTTCAATTAAGTCCCTAGTATCCCATATTTTTCATTTATTTCATAATTTAACCACAAAATTTTAACATTTCTCAATTAAATCCGTAAATGTCAATTTTGTCAAAAATCACTTCACAAATGTTGTTTATCTAACAACAAGCATACATTTTCCATTATCAAACATTAAAATACACATAAATTAATCAATGGTACACCTAAAAATTTAAAAATTTTGCAAATTAGTCCTTGAGCTAGCTAGATTAAGCTACAATGATTCCAAAAACATAGAAATCATTAAAAAGGGGATAAAACGAACTTACCTGCAGCTAGGATAGTTGGCCGAACCTTGAACCCTAACAATGGATTTCTCCTTTCAAATTTTCGGTGGAATTATAATAGGAAGAAGATGATATCAAATTTTATCTTATTTTACTTAAGATTATTTATTGAATTACATATTTAACCTTGGTTATAAAACATTAAATTACTTAATGCATGTCTATAAATGTCTACTAGCATTAAAACTGGTCTAATTACCACATAAGGACCTTCACTTTAAAATTTCATAGCTATTAGACACCATTATCTAATAGAACTCAAGTTTTACAGTTTCACGATTTAGTCTTTTTTATTAAATTAAGCATTCAAACGATAAAATTTCTTAATAAAATTTTCACACAGTCATACCATCATGTTGTAGACATTAAAATAATAATAAAATAAATATTTAACCTTAGATTTGTGGTCCCAAAACCACTATTCTGATTTGACTAAAAACTGGTTGTTACAAGAGAAGTCGAGTTTGGTATTGAATTAGTACCGGGAGCATCACTAATATTGATTGCTCCGTATAGAATGGCTTTGATAGATTTGAAAGAATTGAAAGCTCAATTGTAAGAGTTAATAGATAGAAGTTTTGCACGACCTAGTTTTTTGCCCTAGGGTGCACCAGTTTTGTTCGTAAAGAAGAAAGATTGATCGATGAGACTATACATTGACTATCGTCAGCTCAACAACGTTAAAATTAAGAATAAGTATCCTTTGCTGAGAATTGATGATTTTTTTGATCAGTTGAAAGGAGCTACAGTATTTTAGAAGATTGATATGAGATCTGGCTATTATTAGTTACGAGTTAAAGATTCTAATGTGCCGAAAACTACATTCAGAATAAGGTACGGGCATTATGAATTTCTTGTTATACCATTTGGATTAACTAATGCTCTTTTAGTTTTTATGGATTTGATGAATCGAATCTTTAGACCGTATTTAGATAGATTTCTTGTTGTTTTTATTGGTGACATTCTGATCTATTCCCGAGATGAGTCTAAGCATACTTAACATTTGAGAATTGTTTTACAAACATTGAGAGATAAGCAACTGTTTGCTAAATTTAGCAAATGCAAGTTTTGGCTCCAAGAGGTTAGATTTTGGGGACATATTATTTTAGCGGAAGGTATACGAGTTGATCTGAGTAAGATTTCAGCATCTGTTGGCTGGAAACCACCAAGAAATGTGTCCGAAGTCAAAAGTTTTTTTGGGATTAGTTGGCTACTATTGGTGTTTTGTGAAAGGATTCTCGATGATTGCTACACTGATGACTTGGTTGCTACAAAAAGATGTGAAGTTTGAATGGTCCAAGAAATGCCAACTGAGTTTTGAAAAGTTGAAGGCACTGTTAACTGAAGCACCAGTTTTAGTTCAACCTGAGTTGGGTAAAGAGTTTGTGATTTTTAGGGATGTGTCATTAAATGGTTTGGGATGTGTTTTGATGCAAAAGGGCAAAGTGATAGTTTATGCTTCCAAATAATTGAAGCCACATGAAAAGAATTATCCAACGCATGATTTAGAATTGGCTGCCATTGTATTTGCATTAAAAATTTGGCGACATCATTTATTCTGTGAAAAGTGCCATATCTTTACTGACCACAAGAGTTTGAAGTATATAATGACTCAGAAAGATTTGAATTTGCGACAACGAAGATGGCTCAAGTTGTTGAAAGACTATGAGTTATGATTGATTATCATCTGGGGAAAGCGAATGTAGTCGCAAATACTTTAAGTAGAAAATATTTATTTGCTTTACGGACGATGAATACACAGTTAACTTTGTCTGATGATGGTTCAATTTTGGCTAAGTTAAAAGCTAAATCGTATTTCTTCAGCAAATTTGCGAGGTCAAAAATGTGATAATGGATTACAAGATAAAAGAGTACAATGCGAATTGACTACTGATTCGAAATATCAGATCAGATCCGATGATTGTTTGATGTTCCGAGATAGAATTTTTGTACCAAAGAATTTCGAGCTCATTCAAACAATTTTACACAAAGCACACAGTGGTTGTTTATTCATTCATCCGGGGAGTACTAAGATGTACAATGATTTGAAACAGTTGTATTAGTGGTCAAGTATGAAGCGAGACATCTCAGAGTTTGTGTCAAGATGCTTGGTTTGTCAACAAGTTAAAGCCGAACATTAAGTGCCTTCAGAACTACTACAGCCGGTGATGATACCAGAGTGGAAATGGGATAGAGTTATGATAGATTTTGTATCGGGATTACCCCTATCTCTGAAAAAGAAAGATATTATCTGGGTTGTTGATAGACTGACGAAACCTACACATTTCATTTCGATATGTACAGACTTTTTAGTCGATAGATTAACTGAATTGTACATCTCTGAGGTTGTTAGATTGCACGAGGTGCTAGTTTCTATTATTTCGGATAGAGATTCGAGGTTTACGTCACGATTTTGGAAGAAATTGCATGAATCTTTGGGTATACAGTTGCACTTTAGTACTACATTTCATCCACAAACCGGCAGTCAGTCTGAGAGAGTAATTCAAATTCTCGAAGATATGCTTCGTTGTTGTGTTCTAAAGTTTGAAGGCAACTGGGAAAAATATTTACCGTTGGTTGAATTTGTGTATAAAAACAGTTTTTAATCGAGTATAAAGATGGAACCGTATGAAGCATTGTATGGTTAGAAATGCCAAACTCCATTGTATTGGACGAAAACTTAGTGAGAAAACGATTCACGAGGTTGATTTGGTTGGAGAGACCGAAAATAAAGTGAAAGTAATTCACGACTATTTGAAAGCAGTTTTAGATCGACAAAAATCGTATGCAGGATTTAAATGTAAAGATATTGAATTTCAAATCGGCAATAAAGTGTTTTTGAAAGTATCTTCGTGGAAGAAGATTCTTCATTTTGGTTGCAAAGGAAAATTGAGTTCGCGATTTATCGGGCCGTATGAGATTATCGAAAGAATAGGGCCAGTGGCATATTGACTAGCTTTACCATTAGAGTTAGAAAAGATTCACAATGTATTTCATGTGTCGGTATTACGCCGATATAGATCCGATCTGTCACACATAATTTCTCTAACAGAGATTAAAATTTATCCAAATATGACGTATAGCGAAGAACCGATCAGAATTCTGGCTCAAGAGATTAAAGAGTTAAGAAATAAAAGTATAGCTTTAGTGAAAGTACTTTGGAAACGGCATGGTGTCGACGTGGGAACCCAAAGAAGCTATGAGAAAACAATACCTGAACCTATTTTCTGGTAAGATTTTCGAGGACGAAAATTGCTTAGGGGGAAGAGTTGTAACAACCCATTTTTAGTCAAATCAGAACAGTGGTTTTGAGACCACAAATTTGACGTCAAAATAATTATTTTATTATTATTTTAATGTCTATAGCATGATAATATGATTGTGTGAAAATTTCGTGAAGAAATTTTATCGTTTGGGTGCTTAATTTGATAAAAAAGACTAAATCGTGTAAAGTGCAATAGTGGTGTTCTAATAGCTAAAGGTGTCTAATAACTATGGAACCTTAAAGTGGAGGTCCTTATGTGGTAATTAGCCCATTAATATGTTAGTGGATGATAATGGCTTGGTAATTTTGAAATTTGTGATAATTTTTAAGGTTAATTTTGGTATTTAGTAAATAAAGGTTAATTAAATAAAACAAAACAAAATTTTATTCTCATATCATCTTCTACAACTGAAAATTAGGGCTTAGGAATCCATTTTTGTGCTCAAGCTTTCAGAAATCTCTTCCTTGACTAATTGATACGTATTTCATCTCATTTTTAATGATTTTTATGTTTTTGGAGTCATTGTAACTTAATCTAGCTAGCCCAGGGACTAATTTACAAAATTGTTAAAGGTTTAGGGTGTTTCCATTGATGAATGTACATGTATTTTGATTTTTGATGATAGAAAATGTATGGTTGTTGTTAGATAAACAACATTTGTAAAGTGATTTTTGGTAAAATTGTCAATTAGGGATTAAATTGAGAAATGTGAAAATTGTGGTAGAAATTTGAAATAAATGAAAAATATTGGCTGCTTTGTTGATAAGAAAAATGACCTAACTGCATGAATTTGTGTTTTTATGAGCTAAGGACTAATTTGTAAAGATGTTGAACTATCAGGGGCAAAAGTGTAATTTTGCCATAATGTGATTTTTGGGCTAAATTGAATAGAATGAATAATGAATAGATTAAATTTGAATAGAATGAATAATGAATAGAATGAATTAATTGTGAATACAACCTTGCGGATATGTTCGACGAAGATTCAGCAATGTGAAATCCCGATTGAACCTTAAGAATAGATTAGGATACGAATGGCATGTCATTAGGGGTTATGTGTTTGGGTGTTGGTCTGTATGTCCTAGTAGTGCCTGAGTTACCCGACATGTGTTGTGGATTCTCATCAGCTTGTGTGAGCAGCACTGTGTAGCTACATCATGACCGTCAGCTTCTGTGAGCAGTCTCGTTGATAGCTCGAGAGTGAACATTATATAAGATATGAGATTGAGATAACTTTGATTATGTATTGGCACTTAGGGTGCGAGATTCCTAAGTATTCAATATTATTCCAAATGGTTCAATGGGTATATCGAAGATATGAAATGGTGAGAGATAGTTACATATCAGTAAAGGTATGTACGAAAATTTCATGATTATTGAATCCATGAAATTGTGAATTCATGATCATTATGTGAATGAAAATATATTAAACTTGTGGTTAAATGGTTTTGTAGTATATTATGCTATATTACTTGAATGGTGAATGAATGATGAGTTTTACTTATTAATTATACGAGCTTACTAAGCTTTATAGCTTCGTCTGTTTACTTTTCTATGTTTTATAGTGTTTATCGAAGCTAGCTTGGATTTGGGAATCGTCGTAGATCTCATCACACTATCAAGCTATCACTTTGGTACTTTTGAACTTATGTATTTTGTTATATGGCATGTATAGGAATTGTGGTTATTTTGGTATATTTGTTAGTAATGAATTTAGCCATTTGATTTGGCTTGTAAATGATGAATGGTTAGTTATGTGTATAGCCATATGACTTGGCATATTTTGGCATGCTTGGTGATGTATATTTATGTGATAAAAGGCCTTTTGATATGTTATTTATAATTGCCATTTATATGTTTATTTTGAATTGGTATTTGGAGTATCAAATGGTTGAATTGAGATTTCTATGCTTGTGGTTTTAAGTAAAGTGATGCATAATTGAAAGTAACCATATTGATGTTTTGAGAATGTGATTTTTGGTATGAAATTGAATGGCTTATTGTGATACTTGCGTATCTTGTGATTAATGGTATGTATTTAGCATGAATTAGGCTTGATTGAGATTGGTTGAAATGCCTATGTATGCAATGTTATATGCCATTTGGTTTGTGTAGGTGATTGAAAGTTTGGGTGAGAAAAATAGTTTGGTAAATAGCCTATTTTTGTCCATACAGGCAGAGACATGGGCGTGTGTCTCAGCTGTGTGTGACACACGGTCAAGTGACAGGGCCATGTGTTCCCTGTTGTTTAATTAGAAATCAAGTTAGTATTCTCCACACGGCCTAGTACATGGGCGTGTGACTTGGCCGTATGGCATAAGTTAGTATACCCTACAGTTTTGGCACGGCCTAGCACACGGCCTAGCACAAGGGCATGTGTGGCCATTTCAAAGGGCACATAGGCTAGTCATATGGGTGTGTATGTTGGTTGTGTGACCCAAGTCAGAGAGTTACACGGGGTCGGACACAAGCTGGGACACGACCATGTGATCCCATTTCAAATGTCCACATGGCCTGTGACACGGGCTTGTCTTTGGTCGTGTGAGACACATGGGCGTGTGTCCCCTATATTTTGTAAAATTTTCTATGTTTTTCGAAAAGTTCTTGAGTTATCAGTTTAGTCTCTAACCACTTCTAATGCATGTTTTGGGCATCGCAGGCTCGTATTAGGGACATTGTGATTGATTGTGAATGCATTTTTTTAGATATGAAAGATGTATGGGAAATGTATGATTGTTTGATTGTTAAGTTTAGTAATGCTTCTTAACCATATTTCGTCGATGGATACGGATTAGGGGTGTTATAGAGGAAGTATTCACCAAAGACTAAGTTGAAAGATAAGAATGATGATATCATCTGTATAAGGTTTCAGTTGCGATGTGCAAATATGACTCAGGTAAATGATGTTTCCATCACTAAGCTCTTATGAACTTACGCAATGTGAAAATATGACTCAGGTAAATGATTTTTCCATCACTAAGCTCTTATGAACTTACCTGTGTATGTGATATGTTATAGGTAAATTGATGCGAGTCTACACCAGGAAGGGCAATTCTAGGATTACGTCAAAAAGTGGCGTATCGGGTCATTATGCATATAGAGTGAATTAGCAACGCATTTAAAGTCTAAATTGCCACTTTAGAGTCTATGTTTTGGGGTATCTATAATAGATTAGTTTTTTAAATTAGATATTGTTGTCATTTAATTACCTCGAGTTGTAGTTGTATTTACTTATGTATTTTAGTTTGAAATTTTGTAGTTAAGTAAGTTGTTAGTATATGTAAATCATATAAGTAAATTAAGCTTGTTTCTATATTTGTGTGGTAATACCCAAGGTCTAGATCCAGTTAATGGGATTGGGTTGAGGGTGTTACATTAAGTTAATGTATTTAGTTAAGTAAATTAAGCACTTCCATACATTGTTGTTTATTTAAACGATCATCAACTTTAGGTAGTAACAATTACTACCAGAGCTTAACACTTAACGAATTTAGTGGTGACTTTTGGTGTTACTGCTCACTAAAAATGAAAGGATCTTCAATTAACCATCCCCTATGTTATAAGGTGATAATTATCCCTATTGGAAGGTTAAGATAAAATCCTATATCAAATCTATTGGTGAGAGGGCATGGTGTTCTATTCTTACTGGTTGGCAAGCTCTTACTATCAATTTTGAAGTTGGAAATATTCCTAAACTTGAATTTGAGTGGACAACTAAGGAAGAATGAGTTGTTAATGCCAAGTCTAAAGCCTTATATGTCATATTTTATGGTATGAATACTCAAGAGTTCAAACGTGTTTTCAAATGTACTATTGCAAAGGAAGTATGAGATATTATTCAAACTATTCATAAGGGAAAAACTATTGTTAAGAAATCTAAGATGCAAATGTTGACTACCAAATTCGAGACTTTGAGAATGTAGGATTCTAAAAATATTGGTGAGTTCTATGCCAAGTTGTGTGATCTGTCAAATTAAGCATTTGCTCTTGAAAAAGAGTACTCCAACTTAAAACTTGTGAGAAAGTTTCTAAGATCACTACCTAAAAGATTCTCAATTGAAGTAACTACTATCAAAGATGCCAAAGATCTAGAGAGTATGAGAATTGATGAATTGATTAGGTCCCTGCAAATATTCAAGATGAATCAAACAAACCAAAGAGGAGTAGGCCAAAGAGGTAAATAAGTATTGCTCTTTAAGTGGCTGATGAAGTTTCCATTCCTAAAGTCACTACAATAGAAGAACTTCAAGAAAAAAATACTTTACTTACATAGAATTTTAACAAGGACTTTAAAAAGTAAGCAATGAGGTTCAAAAAGTTTGAGGAATCAAATAACAACCAAAAGACCAAGAACAAAAGAGTTATTGTAAAAGACGAGTCTAAGAAAGAAAAGAAGAAGGGCATTTAGTGTCACTAATGCCTTGGATATGGTCACATGCAGGATGAGTGTGGACACTCTAAAGAAGAAAAACATGTCCCTTTGTGTTACCTGGAGTGATGAGGATGCCTCTAATAATATTGATTCCGATAAGTATTAGGTGAAGAATTATGTGGCATTTATCTCGAGTGTAATATCTAATTAAGAAGAAGACAAATGATGATCCAAATGAAGAAACTGAGGAAGATTTTTTAAGGACTTATAAGAACATATTGGGAAAATGGGAATATGTACGTGATTTGAATTCAATTTGGCTTGAAAAACTTGCAACTAAAGGAAGAAAAAAAAAGTTGGTTAAACAAATTGAGGCTAAAAAGTCATTGCTGACCAAAGAATTGGATAATCTTGTTAATAACATGAAAGAGTTGGCTGAAACCTAATTTGTAACACCCCATACCCGTATCCTACGTCAGGACAGAATACCAGGCATTACCTAACTTAAACTCGTGCTTACAATCATTTTCGAGACTCTAAGATTTGAAGAAATTTAAAACTTTCTCAAACTTATCAACAAAACCTTAATATGGGCCTACGAGGCCCAAAACACACCTCAAAAATCATTTGAGACCAACTCGGGTTCTTTAGCCAACTTTAGAAAAATGACATTTGATATAGGGGCACACGCCCGTGTGGGAGGGGTAACACGCCTGTGTGACCATTTCGACATGGTCGTGCTGATGGCCCGTGTGTCTCACACGACCTAATCAATACAGGGACACGCCCGTGTCCTCCACCCGTGTGGAATTAATTCTAAATGCACACCTACAGGGGTTTTCACACAGCCTGGCACACGCCCGTGTCCCTGGCCCGCGTCCTTCACATGGCCATGACACGATGGTGTCCTAGCCCGTGTGCAAAAACATGGACATTCTATTTTTGACGTATGCAACCCCAACATGAGCCAGTGTAAGACCATGTTTGTGAAAGAATCAATTCATGATGAATCAGAAGAATGGTCTTCAAAGGTCGTCATGATTAAGATTGCAAGAAGGTATTTACTCATTCTAAAATCATTTGTCATTATTATGGCACACCAGGGGATATCAAACCAAGGTGTTTTAAAATGTTGCATGACATGAGATGGAAATGCTCAGTGCCAGTGCCAATGCCCACTATACATAGCCATCCAAATGCTAGAACGCAAAAATTGCCCTAGAGGAATAAGGAACCAAAGTGTTCGCTTGTAGTACATAGATTATTCAATGCATCCCTTGAAGGTATTGTTGGAAAAATCTCGGTCTGAAAGTGGTTTTCTTCCATAGAGGAAAATTAAAAATTTAAAAATTGACCCAGTTTGTGTGTAACGCCTCGATTTTTGGGCCTGAAAATATTGGGCCTTGAGTTTGGGTTCGGGTAGAAGGCGGCCCGAATAAATGGGATGATTTGATTGTTATTATTATTATTTAGTAAGTTTAGTTTAGTCATTAAATAAATTACGAATGGTTTATGGTGTGGGAAAATGTCTGGGGCTCGGCCCATAACTTTAGCAAAATTCTTAAATTTTGCCTCTTAAGGAAACCTGGCATAAGGCCTTAAAAATAAGTTGGACAGAAACTGGGCATAAAAGAGCGCCTGGCCCAGTGGTTAGGCACGCTGGACAGCAGGAAGGAAGGCTGGGGTTCGATTCCCAGCTTGCGCAAACATGTTTTTAAGTCAAGGGCTGTCGTAGGCAGGCCTTAAGAGTTGTTAGGGCTAACTCATGTCACAATAAGGAACTCAACCCAGTGGCAAGGGATGTTAGAAGGCTGAAGGGGACCCCAGTTCGAGGCACAGGGCGTGCGAGATGTTTATTTTTTTTAGTAAACGGGTTGCACTAAAATAAGCTTTAAAAGAATCCGCGAATAGAGTATGCCACAAGGAGCGCCTGTGGCGTAGTGGCAGCAGCGTGCTAGGCATGCCGAGAGGATGTGGGTTCAATTCCAAGGGAAGGCAAAATTTTGATTTCTTTTTAAGTAGCCATGACTGCAGCAGTTAAGCCTTAAAATTAATTGTGAGAAGATTATGTCATGAAAGGAACTTCGGTGCAGTGGCAAGTAGCGTATGTGTGTGTTTAGAAGGTCACAGGTTCGAGATGTATAGCAGGTGAAATTCCTTTTTATTTCGCAAGTAACCGAGGCTTCAGCAGGAATAGATTAAGATTAATTGTGACCCTATTATGGTGTAGAGGAAAGCTTGGTGCAATGGCCAGCAGCAGGATGTGGAATGCAAGGATAGGAGGAGGTCTGGAGTTCGAGCTGCTGTGCGTGTGAAGGACCAATTTTGTTGCTTACGTGGGGGAGAGTTAGAATTTGACTGAAACTCTCCTAGCAGTGGCTTAAGTAAATCAAGCTGTGGACTACTGCTAATGGTGCAAGGAATTTGGATGGGATTTAACATAGATCAGTATTTTAGGCCAACTCCTAGCAACTTAATAACAATTAAACGAGTCCCCATACATGCCAAAGACTAAAAAAAAATTACTTTAAAACCTTTATATATCGATCAATAGTTTGATAGTGTGATTTAACCTCCGGCGACCTCCAACTCGAGCTAACATCTGTGACACTATAGGAAAAAGGAAAGGAAGGGAGTAAGCATTATAGCTTAGTAAGTAAATATGTAAATATTAATAAACAATAAATTATCATACTTTAAACAAAGTCACAACATGTTCCCGGAATATTACCATCACAAACACATATACTTTCACTATTACAATCATAAACAGGTTCAAAATAAGCTATCTAGCAGAGTACTAGTAGCTCAATTATTTATTTCTGGAGCTACAGATCTCCAAATTACAAACTGTTAATTTTTCTTGAAACTAGATTCACTTATATTCTTACAATAAAATTTTAAGAATTTTTGGTCTAGCCAATTAGTACATTTAATTCTTTGAAGTTACCCCTGTTTCACTGCTCAACTGCCCTGACCATTCTTCACTAAGAATCAATTTTCTCCTCGTACAGAATTAAAAGGATGTTCTAGTTTATTTCATTTGAAACTAGAATCATTAAGGATTTCAGGAATATAAATTATATCCCCTAATTAGTTTTGTACAATTTTTAATGATTTTTACAGGTCAGAACAGGGGATCACATAGTCATTCTGAACTAGTCTCTCAAAAACTTAAATATCTCATAATATAGAATTCCTTTGCTTGCTCTGTTTCCGTTATATGAAAATAGATTCATTAAGCTCTAATTTGATATGTCATTAAGTCTCTGATTCAATTTCTACTATTCTTGGTAAATTTTTAGATTTTTGTCACTACAACTATCCTGAACAGTTTTATTGTCAATTTTGATCTTTCACACTTCAATTGTATTCATCACTTACCCATAACAATCTTTCTAATTTCCAATCACATATCGAGCATATTGCTCCTAGGTTACACACGTATATGCTTACACTTATCATCACAAAGTCATACACAATTTCATTTAATCAATTTCCCAGTTGAACGCTTCAGAATAATAGCAGATACGCGATGGTATCGCACACAGCCCACCTTTAAAATCGAAGCTCTCTTGCACACATAGTGGCCTTCACTTAGCACCACTTATGTGACCTAGCTCGATTGTACACATAATTTTGGCTCTCTTGTACACATGGTGAACACTTAGTACCACCCATGTGACCTAGCCAGTTTATATCGTAGCTCTCTTGTCTACATGGTGTCCTTCACCTGGAACCACGCATGCGACCTAGCTACATATATCCCGTATCTTTCTTGTACACATGGTATACATCCCGTATTACATATGTGACCTAGCTACATGCCATCCGTATCTTTCGATTCCGGAGGTTCAAACGGGAAGTATCTCACTATCTAATACTTTATTCCATTCTTCCAATAGTCAATTATAATTCAAAAATCAGCTACAATACATAAAATATGCTGAAATATAAAAACGTAAATAAAGATGATGTAATATTTACATACAAACTTACATACTTTCTCATTTCCATGTCGAATTAATTTTGAACATTTAATTCATCATAATTATATTTACTTTCAACACCTCGGCAATCATAGTAATTATATCAATATTACATTGAAACATGCATAACTTAATGCTTAATATACATATGAACTTACCTCGATACTAAAACGGCCATTTTACCAACTTTCCCGATTTTCAATTTTTCTCCCATTCTAGGTTCAAATCTTGTTTTCCGAGATCTAAATCATCATATTTTACTTATTTAATTAATGTACTATTCAAAACAGTCCTTAACTCAAACTTTGGCAAAATTACAATTTTGCCCTTAAACTTTTGCATATTTACACTTTTTCCCCTAGGCTCAGGAATTAAACTTAATCCCTTATTCTTATGTTATATGACATGCTGATCATTTTTCCCTTCTATGGCAACATCAAATTCCCATTCTAACACATAGTTATGAACAATAACAACTTTTACCGATTAAGCCGTTTTACTCATTTTTGCTTAAAACCGCTTAGCAAAAGTGGTTTAACATAATTTCAGCCTTCATATTCTACCATAAAACATCAAAATAAACATATTTCACCTATGGGTATTTTTCCAAATATGAACCCTAGCTTAAATTATTGCTAGAATAAGCTTAATCAAGTTACCGAGATTCCAAAAATGTAAAGAACTTGAAAAACGGGGCTAGAATGGACTTACTATTGAGCTTGGAAAGCTTGAAAACCCTATCCATGGCTTCTGCC
Source organism: Gossypium anomalum (assembly GCA_025698475.1). Classification (NCBI taxonomy): domain Eukaryota; kingdom Viridiplantae; phylum Streptophyta; class Magnoliopsida; order Malvales; family Malvaceae; genus Gossypium; species Gossypium anomalum. The sequence continues at coordinate 53,914,308 of CM046963.1, forward strand.
ATGCTAATTTCGGCCTCCATGAAAAAGATGAGTCAATTTTGGCTTTATTTTCCCTTTTTATTTCTTTTAATTACCAAATAACTAAAATGCCCTTAAGGCCTTTCTTTAAAATTTTGTCCTATTCATGCCCATTTTTGTCCAAAAAAATATAATGGTGTAATTACCATTTAAGGACCTCCTCTTTAAACTCTCATTTCAATCAAGTACTTATGAATTAGAACATATATTTTGTAACTTTTGCAATTTAGTCCTAAAAGTCCAATTAAGCACTTTATCAGTAAAATTTCTTAACGATATTTTTACACAATATTTTAATTAATAAATAAACCTTAAAACTTAATCGGAATAAATTTTTTGACTTCAAATTCGTGGTTATAAAACCATCGTTTCGTTTAGGCCCTAAATCGGGTTGTTACAGCAACTTCTGCAAATAAGCCCTAATAGGCAAATTAAACATGCAATCTAACACATGCATCTAATCACTTGGTAAATCATAAAAATTAATTGAAATAAACTTTTCTATCTCAGATTTGTGGTTCTAAAATTTCTTATCAATACTCTAACACATGCATCTAATCACTCGGTAAATCATAAAAATTAATCGAAATAAACTTTTCTATCTCAGATTTGTGGTTTCGCAACCACTATTCCATTTAGGCCTTATTTCGAGATGTTACAAAGAACCTGCCAGAAGAAAGAAATAGAAAATTAGTAAATTAGCACAAAATAAAGTTAAATTGCAAGAAAAATGCATGGCTAAAGTAATAAAAATTGAGTGTTCCTAATATCTTAGTCCCCAGCAACGGCGCCAAAAACTAGATCGTGATTTTCCGTGATAAGTTTTATAAATTTATAATTAATCGCTCTTGAAACTAATTATTATCACGACATAGGCAAGTGTACCTATCGAACAGTAGTAGAGCTTTAGCAAGACCATGTTATTAATTAAATGATGCAATTTATGAATGTGTTTGAAAAAGTTTTAAATTAGAGTGAAATTATGAATCAGTTTTTATATGATGATTAGTGATTAAGTCTGGTAATGCCTCGTACCCTATTCCGGCGTCGAACACGGGTAAGGGGTGTTACATTCTTATAGTTTATGACTAGAAGAAACCCGTCAAGACCACTGCTTTTTGACGAAGAGATCGATCGCATAGCTTATAGAAACCGACGAGAAATAAGGTGAAGCTTAAGATACACGAGGAAGAGCAAGAGGACGATATCTCAACTACAACCGAGGAGATGGCTGAAAATCAAGACAATCAGCTACCTTCAGCAATACCCGCTGAATTAGCAAATCAGAATCCTGCTCCTCGTACTATGTATGATTATGCTAAAACTAATTTAACAGGAACTGAGTCAAGTATAGTTAGGTCTGATATTGCTACAAATAATTTTGAACTGAAACCTAAAAAGATTGAAATGATACAGTAATTTTTTCAGTTTGATGGTTTGTAGGATGAGAACCCCGACACCTACTTGGTGAGTTTTCTGGAATTTTGTGACACTTTCAAAATTAATGGCGTTTTTGATGATGCCATTTGCCTTCGGTTATTCTCTTTTTCACTGAAGAACAAAGCTAAACAATGGTTGAACTCATTACCACGAGGGTCCATCACTAATTGGGAACAAATAACCGAAAAATTTTTACTAAAATATTTTTCGCCGACTAAAACTGCTAAGTTACGTAATGATATCTCTTCTTTTGTGTAGATGGACTTAGAAACACTTTATGATGCATGGGAGAGATACAAGGACTTACTGCGAAGGTGCCCTCACCACGGGTTAACTCTATGGCTGCAAGTTCAAATGTTCTACAATGGTGTGAATCCCTCAACAAGACAGATGATTGATGTAGTTGCTGGTGGAACCATCAACAATAAAACACCTAAAAAGGCTTACGAATTTATTGAGGAGATGTCACTGAATAAGTATCAGTGGCAAGTTGTGAGGACTAAGCCAACGAAAACAACAGGCGTTTATAACGTCGACTCGGTTACTATGCTGTCAAATCAGGTAGAACTTCTAAATAAAAAGATTGATGGTTTACTTGGTTCTATGCAGGTTCACCTAGAAATGCAATGTGAAGCGAGTGGAGGTGGATCGAGTAATCTAGAATATCAACCCTATGGCCACACCATGGAGAACGAGCAATTAGATTATATGAGTAATAATCCTTGATCTCAAAATAATCCTTACAGTAATAGCTATAACGCAGGTTGGAGGAATCACCCAAACTTCTCATGGGGAGGACAAGGAAATCAGAGACCACCACCACCCTCGGGCTTCCAACAGCCACCTTATCAATAAGAGAAGAAACTGAACCTTGAGGAGATGCTATCCAAATTCATCTAGGTGTCAGAAACCCATTTCTAGAATACCAAGACAACACTTAAGAATCAACAAGCATCTATTCAAGGACTCGAAACTCAGATAGGCCAGCTGTCCAAACTAATTTCTAAATGACCACAAGGAAGCTTGCCAAGTAATACTGAACCTAACCCAAGAGAACAGCTCAACACAATTAGCACTCAAGATAAAGAAGGATTCGTTGAGCCTGAGCCAGAATCAATGGAAGAAACTATGGTGAGTAAAGGTAAAAGTGAGGCAAGTCATAATGAAAATAAAATGGTGAATGTAGAATATAAACCTCGTGTCCTATACCCTAACGTGATGAGGAAAGACCGCTCAGACGAACAATTCGGTAAATTCCTTAAACTTTTTAAAAAATTACATATTAACTTACCGTTTATTGAAGCTCTGTCGCAGATGCCGAATGCAATGAAATTTTTAAGAGAGCTTTTAGCAAATAAGCGAAAGTTGGATGAGGCATCGCATGTGGAGCTAAACGCAGTTTGCTCAGCTATTCTACAGAATAAGCTACCCCACAAATTGAAAGATCCAGGGAGTTTTACAATTCCTTGCTTAATTGGTAGTTTAGATGTGAATAATGCATTAGCTGATTTAGGGGCTAGTATTAACGTCATGCCTTAGAAAATGTTTAAGCAACTAGGTCTTGGGAAACCTAAACAAACTAGGATGAGCATTCAATTGGCAGATAAAACTATAAGATTTCCTAGAGGTATTATTGAAGATGTACTAGTGAAAATAGATAAGTTCATATTTCCCGTTGATTTCATTGTTCTAGACATAGAGGAGGATAACAACACCCCTTTGATTTTAGGGAGACCCTTTTTAGGTTGTTTCCCCAAGTCTAGGTATTATCTTAAATTGAATCCCACAGGTTTAAACATCAAAAAAGCCATAATTTTTGTGAGATTTTTGAGCCTTTTGAGCATCTATTAATTCTTTCATGCTCACTTTTATTGCTGCTTTGAGTGTGTCAATATTGAATTGTTATTCTAGAACTCTCTTGATTATGCATGTCAAAATCACATTATTTGATTTGATATGTCAAGATGATAGAGGCACTTAGGATTAACTCACTCATGCCATGAAACGCCTACCTCCACGATTAACCCTTAGTAAACCCCTTTGAGCCTAACAAGCCATTCCTTGTATGACCCTCAATATTAACCCATTATTGTTGAAATCCCCTTAAATTAATTCGATCCCTATTTTTGTCGAGATTTGATTTGAATAAATTGCTTAGCTATGTCTTGTTCTTAATAGTTAGTTTATGATGATCTGACTTGTTCTTAAAAAAAAAAAGTATACATATTAGTAGTTATCTTTTGCCTATGGTAATAACTTTTCATATTGACTAATGAGTGCTAATTTCATTATCCTTAAAAACTTCAAGTGATTTGAGTGAATCTTTAGTGAGGGTGTTAAACTCTGTGAGGTTCCGAATCAATGATAACTACTTAGATGAAGGGAAATGCCTAAGTTTTTCATGATTAAATACTCAACTTGGAATGTTTGAAGCTTTAATGTTCTTTTAGTTGAATTCTCAATGTATGATTACTTATGAGATGGTTTGGGATATTATTGATAGGAATTATCAGTTGAGAAAAAGGAATTTTTAATTATGAATTGAGGATTTTGCTTGAGGACAAGCAAACGCTTAAGTGTGGGGGTATTTGATAAACCGTAATTTATACATATTTTTACCCCATGCTTAACATATTTTATGAATGATTTTTCCTTAGAATTAGTGAATTCGATACTCCTAATGCCTTAATTTCATGTTTTACACTTAGGTAAGCATAGGAGAGCGAAAGGAATGAGAAACGGGCCAAGAACGGAGAAAATGGGCCAAAGTACGAAATCAACACGGCCTGGACCTCCTCACACGGGCAGTTCACACGGCCGTATCAATTTGATAGAATTGAAGCACGACTCACACGAGTAGAACACACACCCGTGCCAATCTAACAGGCTCGAACACGGCCTAAAGTAATCGCACACGGGCGTGTCCTTACCGAGCCTAAGTTGAGTCCAATTCGGAAAAAGGCCACTTTTGAGGGTTCTTAGGCATTCCAAAGCCTATAAATACACCCCAGAAGAGGAAGAGAGGGGAGAAGGAGAATAGGGAGTAAGGAATTACTCCAAGGAAGCCGATTGATACATCTCAAAAGCCGGATTCACCATCAAGACTGAAGATTTCTCCTCAATTTCCCTTTCAGGAGTTTTGGGTTTTCTTTATGTTTTGTAATCTTTATTATTATGAGATGTTTTCTTATTTAGTTATGAACTAAACCCCTAAATACCTAAAGGGGATGAAACCTAAGACGAATCTTGTTACTATTTTCTGAATCGTAAGATAAATATTTGACTTGTTATTAATTATGTGTTCTTAATTCTTGTTTTGGTATTTCAGGATATCACTTCAAGTTACTACTCTTAGTTGGAGGAGGAATAGACCCTGACTAAGAGTAACTTTGTCATAATTAAGCGGAGTTGATTGCGCGCCTAGAGATTGGGTGACAAGATTTTGCCGGATTAGGGTGAAACCTAATACGGGAATCCATAGAGCGAGTTAATGCAACCCTAGGGTGTTAATTAGAGAAAATTCTTGGTTATTCAACCTAGGGATTAGATGTTATTAGTCTTGAATAGGGATAATAACATAACTTAGCGATTTCTACGGAACAAGTTAAATGAATAAATCGTCCGGTTCGGAGCCAAAATAACAAGTAAAAGTCTAGGTGGATTTTTCCTTAGGTATTGTCCTAAATCAATCATTTTCCCAGAAGTAATTTCCCAAACCTATTTTCTACAATTTCTTAGTTTAATTAATTAGTTAAAATAAACCCCTTTATTTCTTAGGCTAGATAATAAAAAGACAGTCATTACTAGTACTTTTAGTCCTTTGGGTTCGACAATCCAGTCTTGCTAAAGCTATACTACTGTTCAATAGGTACATTTGCCTACGTCGTGATAATAGTTAGTTTCAAGAGCGATTAATTATAAATTTATAAAACTTATCACGAAAAATCACGATCAGTAACTTTCTTAAGGCGAAATCCTAGGAGACATAAAAATCTAAAATGATATAGGCACTATTTCTTTGGATTGTTTGAGCCTTTTCAAGCCAACCTTGAAACTGTAATTTTGAGCTTAAAGGCCTATTTATTACAATGAATCTACATTATAAGCCACATTACCATCTTTTTAAGTGATCCTAATTTTGTGCACCCATCTTAACTAAAGTTGTCTTGGTAATCAACATTTGAGGAAATTTTCAAAAAGATGTATGTGCTCATGCTTAAAAAAAAAAAAAGATATGAAGAAAGAGTGAAGAAAATTTTGCTCAGTCTCCAAAAAGAAAAATGTATGAGCATGAGTTCAAAATAAGTTTGGGGGTGTTCCAAAGGTTCACTTAAAGAATAAGGTTGTATTTTGAGAAATCCAAGACAAAGTTAAAGGTTAACATTTTGAAACTGAAATGTCTCATCTATTTAAATTCCTACCTTTAATCGAGCCCCATTACGACCTTATAAAAGACTTGTTGATTTGATGATTATGACACCTACATTAGTGCAGAGGAAGTACTAAGTTCAACATATGAAGATCATAAAGAATCCTTATGATTGTTTTCTTTATTGATAAGAAATTATGTTGAATGAAGAATCTTATCTATGGCTGTGACATACATACAAACTATGATTCATGTTGGCATAATTTGAAACTTAGTATAAAATTCTAAAAATGTTTGCATATGAATTACTTGTTAATAAAGGAGATCTATGAACATGAAGTTATTAATGCATGATTATGGGACAAAGATTGATGCTGCTTACACAATTAACAATTTTGCTTTAGTAAGACCTTTTGTTGTGCATAAACATTACTCGGGACAAGCAATGATTTAAGTTTGGAGGTGTGTAAAGTGAGTAATATATAGAATTTTTCCTATGCAATTTATGACATTTTTACTTAAATTCATTGTTAAAACTAAGTAATTGTTTAATAAATTAATGAACTATGTGAAAATATGAAATTAGGACATAGAAATTATTAAAATGTGATTTTATTCTTTATTATATAGTTTTCATGCATAAAATGACTTATTTTATATTTATTTGAACATATTATATTTTTAAGACATAAAATGGGCCATGCATGATTAAACTAAATAATAAAATATAAAATTATATTTAATAATTCATTTTAAAATATTTCATTAATAATTTGGGTTTTAATTAATTATATGTCTTATTCTTTGGTCGTTTAATTTATTGATTTATTTTGGACAGGTTTGATAGCTTTGTTGGATTACAAAAACTGTCCAAATTGAAGACCAAGTCAACCTAATTTCGGGTACACATGGTTGTCCACATAAATCACTTTTTGGTTTAATTACACAACGTCCTTGCAATGTTGAAGAAATTAGAGATTTGCCCGAAGATTTACATTTGACTGAGTCTCAGTCCTGAGTTGTTATGGCATTTAAATTACTTAAAAATCAAGAAAAATTCAACTCAAAATTCACTAATCATGGCCGACCGCTCATTGAAGAAGCTTAAAGAGACTAAACCTCTCTATTTTTAGCAAACTACTCTCCTCTCTTCACCTATAAATAAGACTTCATTTCTCCATTCCTAATCATCCCTCATCCCTCATCATTCTCTCTTTTCTCTCAATTCTCTTTAGAATTTTCCATTCCCCACGCCTAGCATCATCTCTTCATAGAGATTTTAGCAATTAAGCCTCTTAAAGAGCCCTTGGTCGTCTACCTTAGAGAGCCATCAGCAAAGGAGCCTCGTCGGTCAGAGTCTTGGGTGACAACCACTTTGATTTGGGTTTAATCTTTCTTTTCTTTGATTTAATCTGAAAATGTTTGATATGTGTTCTTTGTTCTTGTTACAACAATGTTAGCTTAATTTTTTTTCAGCTAGGATGATTGCTTTGATTAAATAATATTTATTTGATTCATGCATATAATGTTTGTGCCTCAATAGATCATGTTTTCAATTAAAATCAAGATTGTATTTCATTTATACGTGATTGAAATGTACCTAAATTAGCTAAGCGGTCCTAACCAGACAACAAGTAGTGGACACATAATTGAAATCTACATGCTCAATTTAGATCCTAACCCGAATAAATTGTAGGTTGCATAACAACTCTAACTGAGCTCCGTTATCTGCATAGTTGTTAGATTTGCGTGATTAAACTGTTTCAAACCTAACACGTCCTTGTTACCTCGTACGAATGCTAAGAAACCCTTAGTAAATAAGGGTCAGTAAAATGCATATTTACAAAGTAAAGGATTTCGAAAGGACCTAATGTGGTTCCAATCTCATGAAAGATCGAGTTGCCATGGAATGTTTTTCTGAATGTTATTAAGCATGTTGATAATAAATTGAGTTTAATTAAAGTAATTGTCCAAGTTTATTTATGTTATAATTGTTGCAAATTGTGTTTAATTTTGCTAAAATCTATTTCATGCATATAGTTTGCATATTATGGATAATTTGCATTGGGGATCATTGCATTTAGTTTAATATATTTAATTTTAATCGCCAGTTCTCAATCATATTGTGTTTTTATTTACCAAGTTGTTAATATAATTTTACAATTAAGTGATTTAACACAAATACAATCCCTGTGGAGATGATAGCTCGATACTTATTACTTGATAACAATTGTGTACACTTGCACAAACCTACGCGTTACAACGAGAAGGTATTGTTTTGGGGCACCGAATAAAAAGACATGGAATTGAGGTAGATAAAGCAAAGGTAGTTATTATTGAGAACCTCCCTACCTCTAACATCTATAAAGAGTGCTGGGAGCTTTTTGGGACATGCTGAATTCTATCGAAGGTTCATCAAAGAGTTCTCCAAAATTGCTAAACCTTATGCAAATTATTGGAGGACACAATATTCAATTTTGATGAAGAACGTTTAAAAGCTTTTAATGATATGAAGAATCGATTAGTTTTGACAACAATTATTGTTACACAGGATTGGGATTTTCCATTTGAGTTAATGTGTGACGCAAGTGACTTCGTGGTAGGATCTATGATGGGCCAGCAAAGGAACAAAAATTTTCACCGCAACTATTGTTCAAGTCAGACTTTGACGAGAGCTCAACTGAATTATATGGTAATAGAGAAAGAGTTACTTTCTATTGTATTTGCTTTTGAGAAGTTTTGATCTCATCTTGTAGGTACCAAAGTGACTCTTTATACGAATCATTCGACAATTAAATATTTACTTACTAAGAAAGATGCCAAGCCGAGATTGATCCGATGGGTACTCTTACTCCAACAATTTGATCTAGAAATCCAAGATAAAAAAGAGTAGAAAACCAAGTAGCAGATCACTTATCCAGATTGGAGCTACAAGAACGAACTTCATCTCTTGTACCCATCTAGGAGACATTTCTAAATGAGCATATACTTAAGGTAAATCATGTCCATAATATCCCTTGGTTTGCTTATTTTGCTAACTATTTAGCTTGTGGTTTAATGCCGATTGATAAGATGTATCAACAAAGGAAAAATTTTCTTCACGATGTCAAGTACTATTTCTAGGAAAAGCCATTTTTGTTCAAAAAGTACACCAATCAAATGATTAGGAGTTGCATGGAAGAAAATGAGGTACATAAGATTTTATATGATTGTCACACAGCTTCGAGCGGGGAGGACATTTCAAAGGTACATGTACTGTGGCCAAAGTATTGCAAGCCAAAATTTTTTGGCCAACGCTATTCAACTATGCATATGCTTATGTAAAGAGTTGTGATCGATGCTAGAGGGTTGGAAACTCCACCAATAGAAATGAGATGCCTTCAACAAACATTATTGAAGTAGAATTATTTGTTGTTTGAGGTATTGACTTTCTTGGTCCATTCCCTCCTTCTTTTGGTCACAAGTATATACTGGTAGCAGTAAACTACGTTACTAAGTGGGTTGAGGTTGAGGCATATCCGAAAAATGATGCCAAGGTTGTGATGAAGTTTTTACGAAAACATGTGTTCACAAGGTTTGGAACTCTTAGGGATATCATCACTGATGAGGGGTCCCATTTTGTGAACAAATTATTGAAATGGTTGCTCGATAGACATGGAGTGAAGCACAAGGTTGCCACAGCTTACCATCCGTAGACGAATGGACAAACTAAATTGGCGAATAATAAGATAAAAGGTATACTGGAGAAGGTAGTTTGTCAAAATCGACTAGATTGATCCAAAAGGTCAGATGACGCTTTATGGGCCTATAGGACAACATACAAGACAGCTTTAGGGATATCTCCCTATCAGTTGGTTTTTCGGAAAGCTTGTCATTTACCCTTGAAGTTAGAACATAAAGTTATTAGGCTCTCCAGCATCTCAACTTAGATCCCAATCTTGCTAAAGAGAAACATATGCTTCAACTTAATGAGTTAGAAGAGTTTTGAATGTTCTCATATGAAAATGCCAAACTATTCAGGGAAAGACTAAAAAGATGGCATGACAAGCACATTCGAGTTCAGGAATTTGAAGCAGGTCAGCAAGTCTTGTTGTTCAATTCTAGATTAAGGTTATTCCCAAGTAAGTTAAAATCATTTTGGTCCGGTCCATTCACTATTCATCAAGTCTTCCCATACGGGGTTGTTGAACTTCACTGTAAGAGAGGTAATTTTAGAGATAACACTCGGCGCTTGAAACAGTACTGGGGGGTTAAATTGAGCAGTATAAAATCTCGTTCATTTTATCAGATACTTAAATTGTTATTTCTCTTTTAAATAAATTACTTAGGCTATATTTTCTACATTAGTATGTTAAAATAATTTATGTCTAGGAGAATGGAACTTAAGCGGGACCACTTGTGACCTCTCTAATCTTTACTGGGAATTGATTTTAGCATAATCTTTTGAGAAAATATTTCCTAAGTGACAAAATAAATTTTTATGTTTCAAATAAAAGGGTTAATTTTTATTTGGGTTTTAGTTTGCAGCTCAATTTTCAAATTACCTGTAAGTCTATTGAAAAAAATACATATTAACTTACCGTTTATTGAAGCTCTATCATAGATGCCGAATGCAATGAAATTTTTAAGGGAGCTTTTAGCAAACAAGCAGAAATTGGACGAAGCGTCGCATGTGGAACTAAACGCAGTTTGCTTAGCTATTCTACAGAATAAGCTACCCAACAAATTAAAAGATCCAGGGCGTTTTACAATTCCTTGCTTAATTGGTAGTTTAGATGCTAATAATACATTAGCTGATTGAGGGGCAAGCATTAACGTCATGCCTTACAAAATGTTTAAGCAACTAGGTCTTGGGAAACCCAAAAAGACTAGGATGAGCATTCAATTAACAGATAAAACTATAAGATTTCCTAGGGGTATTATTGAAGATGTACTAGTAAAAATCGATAAATTTATATTTCCCGTTGACTTTGTTGTTCTAGACATAGAGGAGGATAACAACACCCCTTTGATTTTAGGGAGACCCTTTTTAGCAACTGCTAAAACGATTATTGATGTTGGAACAGGTGATCTCACACTTCATGTGGGAGACAAAACGATCACCCTTAGAGCTCGTAATTCTGGCAACACATCAAAAATTGAAGGTAATTGTCCACACCAGTCTGCTAAAACTGATAATATGACACAACCTACTTTGTAGGAATTGAGTCTGAAAAAAGTTCACGAGCCATGTTCCAATAATAATAGAGGACCCATTCATGAAGAACGAAGGTTACAAATAGAGGAGCTAGACGAATGGTAAGCACATAAATTGAGAACACACGATAAACCAAAACTACGCCAGAACGAGCTCAATACCTCTCCAAATCAACTTAAGGTTGGAGATAAAGTCTTACTAGATGCCGCAGATCCTCACATTGTCACTGCCAACCCGAATGAAGAAATCCCTCTTATGGTACTTAGTATTTTCCCATTCGGTACAGTCGAGGTCAGTCATCCCAAGTTCGGCACTTTTAAGGTAAACAACGCCCGTCTAAAACCTTATTTTGATGAGATTGATAGTAGGAATGAGGAGTATGAACTCCTCGGACCACCATGACCATTCAACAGAGAGGTAAGTCGAGCTTAGACTATAAATAAGCGCTTCTCGGGAAGCAACCCGAGCACTAATTGTATTAACTTCTTTAAATTTTAGTGTTTAATACCTAACTTACTAATGGAGCTCTTGAAAAAAAGGTTCACCACAGGGACACGGTCAAGCACACAGGCGTGCTTAGGACCGTGTGAAAACAGGGTAAAGATTTCCCCAAAACACCGGCTACGATAAATCGCCACAGCCGTGCGAAATGGCCGTGGGCGAACCTGCCAAAACAACACGGGCATGCCACATGCCCGTGCCCTAGGACCATAGTTGAAATTGAGAAACTAGCACGGGCGTGCGACACGCCCGTGTCTAGTCCCCGTGGTTGAACCTGTGAAATTAACACGGGCGTGGGCCGTCATACACGGGCGTGGGAGAAGCGAACGAAGCTAGATATGGTCATGCAACATGGTCGTGTACACCAACACGCCCAAGGTACACAGGCGTGGGACGAATTTCAGACGCACCAAAATAGGAAAAACGCGAAACGCACGGCCTGAAATTGGGGAACACGGGAGTGTCCCCTGGCCGTGTGGCCCAAAATCTATAAATAGGCTACACTATTCATTGTCTTCTTCACTCAAAATCCCAACCCTAGCCGCTGCAATTCCACACGGCCTCTTTGCCACGCTCGTGCGCTGCCTCCAACTCCATTTTTGACGCCCATTCTCCCCTTTCTAGCATTTGTTCACTCTTTTCTTATCTATTTTACTGATTTCTAAGGCTATTTATCATAATAATATACAATTTTTCATGTTATTTCCATATTTTTTATCACTCAAATGTCATATCTAGGATAATTATCATCTTGTTCATGTTAAAGTTCTTATTCATTGCATGATTCCTCTATTCCATTTGATTAGTTTAAAGTAAAATATTCATGGTTAGGATAGGCGGAATGCTAAAACCTTTTTCACATAGTCTAACTCAATACTCGTAGTTTTCAAATGCTTCTTGTTATTTGCCATTTTTTTTATTCATGCTACTATCATGCAATGCCACAAAAGTATGCTATAAAATGGATTAGTTTAATTAGAATTGTTAAGTGTTGATAGTTCTGACTGAAAGTATTAGTCCTAATCTATGAATTTTCTATTTTTGAATTTAGATACATTTTCCCTTGTCCACTCATCAAAACAAAGTAATGGTTTTGATTGCAGGTTCACCATGTCATCTTCGTGAGGGAAGAAAGCCACTGTCCCCGCCTCAAAGAAAAGGAAGGGAGCGTCATCTTCTTCGGGCCCTACCGCAGAAATTTGCCACCCTTTCCTACAGTTCCCCAACGAGCCGCAAGAAGAACTTTTCCAAATACTACAAGCCCGACCTTTAGCTGCGGGCCGCTGCATCGACTGGGTTGCGGTAGAACAAGTTCAGCTGGCTGATGCGATTTGGGCCCTCCTTACCACCGATCCTTAGAAGCTACTCTTTGGGATCATCGAGTCGACATACTTAGAGCTAACGATGGAACTATGCTCAACGTTCCATCTTCAAACGGTAATGACGAACTACGATGATCCCAGCACGGTCCAATTTCGCTTAGGCGGATTAGTCCGCCAACTAAGCGTCCTAGAATTTGGCACTGCATTGGGCTTATATACGGAGGAGTTCAGAGAGGAAAATGATTTACATGCTCTCAACTGCCACATCCATCGTTCTCCGTCACGTTGCTGGGACACCCTCGTCCCACGTTCGGCCAGCTACGACCCTAGTCGCACCAAGGCATCATCTCTCCCTCCATCCTTAAGGTATCTACATTCTATTTTATCTCACACTTTGATAGGGCGGAGAGAGAGCACCGGCGTCGTCACTGCCCACGACGTCTACTACTTATGGTGTATGTCAAACGGGCACGTCTTCGACCTCGCATACTTTATCGCCCTTGCCATTCGCCACCAGATGGAGCGACATAAGAGGGGGGTCATCTCCATTGGCCCTTACGTGACTAGATTGGCTTGGCACTTCGGACTCAATCGACACCGCGGCCCAAGAATCATCCTTTACCCTCATCGACCTAATGTCTCCACAAGGCATCTCGAGCATGCTTAGCATGAGGATGATCGAGAGGCACCGAGGAACCTACCCTCCCCAATATCGTCTTGCCCAATCTACTGAGGAGGAGGCTCTAGAGGACATTACTGATGATGTCCCTACCCAGCACGATGACCCACCTTCCCAGCCATCACGCTCCCATCGTCCAGTTTATGCGGCGGCTTCATATGCTGACATATCTGAGCACCTCAAACGACTCGAGCAGCAGTGTTTTCAACGATTTGACAACATTGATGCTACCCTCCAGCAGATCTGTCAGCACTTCCACATCTCATCGCCACCACCACCTCACGAACCATCCGGCAATGATGATGATGTTTAATTTTATTTTATCTTTATTTTATTTTTATTTTTTTCTATTTTTTCTATTTTTATTTTTATTTTTATTTTTATTTTTATTTCAAGTCTTTATTAATTTCACTTTTAACATTTAATATTATTTCCCTTTTGTTACTATATCATATTTAGGTTTTATTAATTAATTTTAGTCTCGGCTATTCCTTTATGAGTAATTATTCTTCCTAATATCCCCTAAACAGTTCCTGATTTTCTCACAGTTATACAGAGCTCCAAAGCTTACAATCACTTAGGAACTTCAAACTCCATTTTGGAAAAGGTTCTCCACGACTACCATGCCCTACTCGATAACGAGATATAATATTCTTTTGGCACAGCATTTGTGGAACCCAACCTCTACCACCACCGGAGTATCCTCTTCCACTCTACATAACTCCAAACTAGGGAGTTCATTCATTCAACACTCAAGAAGTTTCACTTCTCTTCCTATCTTATGATTTTATATTTTTCTATATATCTATCTTTGTACATTGAGGGCAATGTACATCTTAAGTGTGGGGGGGTAATCATTTCATTATCCAAAAAAATCCCTGAATATTGCTTTGTTCTTTTGTAAATCTCTCATATCATGTTTAGAATAAATTTTGATTGACTTATGATCTTTATTGATATATCTGGAATTAAAACATAGGCATTCATGCATTGAAAGGTATTATCTTGAATTGAATTCCACAAGTTTAAACATCAAAAAGCCATAATTTTTGTGAGATTATTGAGCCTTTAAGAGCATCTATTATTTCTTTCATGCTCACTTTTATTATTGCTTTGAGTGTGTCAATATTGAACTGTTATTCTAGAACTTGCTTGATTATGCATGTCAAGACCACACCGTTTGATTTGATATGTCAAGATGATAGAGGCACTTAGGATTAACCCACTCATGCCATGAATAGCCTACCTCCACGATTAACCCTTAGTAAACCCCTTTGAGCTTAACAAGCCATTCCTTGTATTACCCTTAATACTGACCCTTAACCCATTATTGTTCAAATCCCCTCAATTAATTTGATCCCTATTTTTGTCAAGAGTTGATTTGAATAAATTGCTTAGCTATGTCTTGTTCTTAATAGTAATCTATGTTCTTTGACTTATTCTTAAAAAAAAATGTATACATATTGTAGTGATCTTTTGTTTGTGAGCTTCGGTATTCAAATTCCATAGTCAGAAAAGAAGCTTTGCTGTACGCAAGTAATGATTAAATATTTTTCTAGTTAATTAATTTTTTAAGTCAATCTCGATTCTAACCTTTTCTTTTAGCTTGTGACCACACCGCCTAACCAAGCCTCGTTACAACCCTCTAAAGACTTTTTGATTGATGTATCACCTTAATTTATAGTGGTGGAGATTTGATTTTCATGCAAGCCTATGGTAATAACTTTTCATGTTGACTGATGAGTGCTGATTTCATTATCCTTAAACACTTCGAGTGATTTGAGTGAATCTTTAGTGATGATGTTAAACTCTGTGAGATTTTAAATCGATGGTAACAACTTAGATGAGGGGAGATGCCTAAGTTTTTCATGATTAAAATACTCAACTTGGAATGTTTGAAGCTTTAATGTTCTTTTAGTTGGATTCTCGATGTATGATCACTTATGGGTTAGTTTGAGATATTATTGATAGGAATTATAAGTTGAGAAAAAGGAATTGTTAATTATGAAGAGAGGATTTTGCTTGAGGACAAGCAAACGCTTAAGTGTGGGGGTATTTGATAAACTGTAATTTATACATATTTTTATCCCTCGCTTAACACGTTATTGAATGATTTCTCTTTAGATTTGGTGAATTTGATGCTCCTAATCCTTTAATTTCATGTTTCATATTTAGGTGAGCATAGGAGGACGAAAAGAACGAGAAACGGGCCAAAAACAGAGAAAATGGGCTGACAAGGGAAAACAACACGGCCTGGACTTCCTCATATGGGCAAAACACACATCTGTGCCAATCTAACAGGCTCGACCACGGCCCAAATCAACCTCAGCACGGGCGTGTTGATATCTCTGCCTCAACCACGGCCTGAAGTACTCGCACACGGCCGTTTCACACGGGCGTGTCCCTGGCGAACCCTAGCTAAGTTCCATTTAGAAAAGGGCAAGTTTTAGAGCTTTTAGGCATTTTGAAGCCTATTTAAACACCCTAGAGGAAGACTAAAAGGGGGACGGAGAATAGGGAGTAAGGAATTACTCTAAGGAAGCTGATTGATCCATCTCAGAAGCTGGATTTATCATCAAGACTAAAGATCTCTCCTCAATTTCCCTTCAGGAGTTTTGGGTTTTCTTTATGTTTTGTATTCTTTATTATTCTGAGATGCTTTCTTATTTAGTTATGAACTAAAACCCCAAAATACCTAAGGGGGATGAAACCTAAGACGAATCTTATTATTATTTTCTGAATCGTATGATAAATAATTGACTTGTTCTTAATTATGTGTTCTTAATTCTTGTTTTGGTATTTCAGGATATTACTTCAAGTTAATGCTCTTAGTTGGAGGATGAATAGGCCCTGGCTAAGAGTGACTTTGTCATAATTAAGCGGAGTTGATTGCGCGCCTAGAGATAGGGTGACAAGATTTTGTCGTATTAGGGTGAAACCTAATAAGGGAATCAAAAGATCGAGTTAATGCAACCCTAGGGTGTTAATTAGAGAAAAGTCTCGGTTATTCAACCTAGGGATTAGACATTATTAGTCTTGAATAGGGATAATAACATAACTTAGGGATTTCTATGGAACAAGTTAAATGAACAAATCATCCGGTTCGGAGCCAGAATAACAAGTAAAGTCTAGGTGGATTTTTCCTTAGGTATTATCCTAAAACAATTGTTTTTCCCAAAAGTAATTTCCCAATTCTATTTTCTGCAACTTCTTAGTTTAATTAATTAGTTAGTTAAAACAAACCCCTTATTTCTTAGGCTAGATAATAAAAAGACAGTCATTACTAGTACTTTTAGTCCTTTGGGTTTGACAATCCGGTCTTGCTAAAGCTACACTACTGTTCGATAGGTACACTTGCCTACATCGTGATAATAGCTAGTCTCAAAAACGTTTAATTATAAATTTATAAAACTTATCGCTGAAAATCACGATCACAAATCTAATAAGGGAATCCATAGATCGAGTTAATGCTACAATAGGGGTTTTAATTAGAAAGAGATTTCAATTAATCAACCTAGAGTCAGTTGTTTTTAGTTTCGAGAGAGATATTAACATAAATCAAGGATTTCTATGGATTAAGTCAAGTGAATAAATCATCTAATTCAGAAGTAATAAGTGAAGTCTAGGTGGATTTTTCCTTCGGTATTGTCTTCTCTATCGGTTTTCCAAAAGTATTTTCCAACTTTTATCTCTGTCGTGTTCTTAGTTAATTAGATAGTTAATCTTAGTTTAAAAACACCCTTTTAATTCTTAGGCTAGATAATAAAAAGATAGAAAATACTAGTACTTTTAGTCCTTGTGGATACGATATTTTCAGTCTCACCATAACTATACTACTATTCGATAGGTGCGCTTACCTTAGTCAAATTTTAAGTTAGTTTAGCGACCATCAAGTTTTTGGCGCCGTTGCCGGGGACTAACGCTTAATTTTTATTACTTTAGCCATTCTTATTTTTATTTTTATTACAATTTATTTTTATTTTTATTTTTATTTTTATCACTAATTTTTATTTTATTTGCTTCTAGCAAGTTTTTATTGCTTATGACTAGAAGAAACCCGTCAGGACCTGTACTTTTCGATATCGAAATTGAAAGCACAGCTCGTAGAAATAGTAAGAAAATAAGGCGAAGTCTACAATATATAGAGGAAGAGCACGAGGATGATATCAATAATACTGAGTGGATGGTTGAAAATCAAAATAATCCGCTACCTCTTGTGGTTGCGGCAAATCCTGTGAATCAGAATCCCGCTCCTCGTACTATGTACGACTATGCTAAGCCTAATTTAGCGGAGCCTGAATCAAGTATTGTTAGACCTATAATTGCTGCAAATAATTTTTAACTGAAACCTAATACTATACAAATGATTCAACAGTCTGTTTAGCTTGATAGTTTGCAAGATGAAGACCCAAATACTCATTTGGCCAACTTTTTAGAGTTCTATGATACTTTCAAAATAAATGGCATTTTTGACGATGCCATTCGCCTTCAGTTGTTTCCCTTTTCATTAAGGAAAATGGCAAAACAGTGGTTGAACTCATTACCATGAGGGTAAATCACTTAGGAACAAATGACCGAAATTTTTTTACTTAAATATTTTTTGCCGGCTAAAATGACTAAATTAAGGAATGATATTTCTTCTTTTGTGCAGATGAATTTAGAAACATTATATGATGCATGGGAGAGATACAAGGATTTATTGAGAAGGTGTCCTCACCATGGGTTACCTTTGTGGCTACAGGTTCAGACTTTCTACAATGGTCTGAAACTCTCAACTAGATAACTGATCGATGCAGCCACCGGTGGAACCCTAAATAACAAAGCACTCGAGGAGGCTTATGAACATATTGAAGAGATGTCACTGAATAACTATCAGTGGCAAGTCATGAGGACAAAGCCTAGTAAATCAGCAGGTTTTTCCAACTTAGATGCAGTCACCATGCTATCAAACCAGGTAGAACTTTTAAACAAAAAGATTGACGGTCTATGTGGTTCTACGTAGGTACATCTCGTGATGTAGTGTGACACAAGGGGAGGTGGAATGGGTGATTCAGAATATTTACTCTTTGGCCCCAGCATGGAGAACAAGCAAATAAATTATATGGGTAATAATCCTCGACCTCAAAATAATCCTTACAGCAACACTTACAATGTAGGTTGGATGGGGAGGCCAAGGAAATCAGAGATGACCACCACCTCCAGGCTTCCAACAACAGCCTTACTAGCAAGAGAAAAATTTAAACCTTAAAGAGATGATGACGAAGTTTATTTCAGTGACAGAAACCCATTTTCAAAACACTAAACTGCACTTAAAAATCAACAAGCATCGATTCAAGGGCTCGAGAATCAAATAGGACAGCTGGCTAAGATGACTTCAGGAGACCACAAGGGAGCCTGCCTAGTAACACCAAACCCAACCCAAAAGAGCACGTGAAAGCAGTTACCCTAAGGAGTGTAAAAGTGTTAACTGAATCTAAAAAGAAGTTGCCATGCTCGGGAGTATGTTTTTACTGAAGAAATTTTGTGCAAACGGTTTGTTGACGGGTTGAACGAGGATATTAAACTTCTGGTCAGAATTTTAGATTTGAAAGAATTTGTTGTGTTAGTTGACCGAGCTTGCAAAGCTAAAGACTTTAGCCGAGAAAATAGGAAAGCTGATTCAAAGGCTAGAGATTCAAGAAAAAGACTGATGAATAAACCTTGTCATTTTTCATCAAAGAAATTTTGAGATTCATATAGTCGATCAAATGCATCAGTAGGGTACCAAAATAAAGATCGTGGAAATCAACATGTGAGTCCTAAAGCTCAAGCTACTACCGTCTCAAGCGTTGGCAGTGTGAAAAACAACAAACCTGAGTGTCAACAGTTTAGGAGAAGACATTTTGGAGAATTTTGATCCAAAATTAATAAAGCTTGTTTCAAATGTGGCTCGCCAAATCATTTTATTTGAGATTTCCCAGAGTTATCCGAGAAAGATAAATTTCATAATACAAGACCGAGCAATATGACTGCGAGAGGGAGACCCCTAAAAAATATGGGGAATGTGTATAGTGGCAAAGGTGTGACTAGGGATTCAATTGTGAGATCCGAGGCTAGAGCACTAGCCAAAGCTTACGCTATTCGTGCTCGTGAAGAAGCGTCGTAACCTGATTTTATCACTGGTACATTCTCTCTTTATGACATTAATGTGATTCCTCATTCGTATATCTGTATGAATTTAGTGTTTAGTAAGAGTCTGCCGGTTGAGTCTATCGAATTTGTGATTAAAGTATCGAACCCCTTAGGCAAGTATGTTCTACTTGATAAAGTTTGCAAGAACTGTCCTTTAATGACTCGGGGTTACTATTTTTCAGCTGATTTGATGCTTTTTCCATTTGATGAGTTTGATGTAATTCTGGGAATGGATTGGTTGACTCTGCATGATGCTGTTGTGAATTGTAGATGAAAGAACATTGAATTGAAATGTCAGAAAAGTTAAATTTTTCGAATTGAATCAGATGAGTCAAGTAGATTGCGTATAGTGATTTCGTTGATGTCGACTCAGAGATATGTGAGAAAAGGTTGTGATGCATATCTAGCATATGTTTTAGATACCAAAATGTCTGAAATGAAGATTGAATTAGTGCCTATAGCCCGTGAGTTTTCGGATGTATTTCTAAAAGAATTGCCTGGGTTTCCACCGGTCAGAGAGGTTGAGTTTGCTATTGAACTGGTATCTGAAGTTTGGAAAATTATTTTATTATTATTCTGAGGATATAACATGATTATATTAGTGTACGAAAAATTTGGTGAGTTAATTTTGATGTTTGTGAGCCTAATTGTAAAAAAGGACTAAATCGCATAAAAGGAAAAAGTTTCATTTTAGTACCCAAATGTGTTAAATAGCTAGAGAACTAAAATTGGGGGCCGTTAAAGAGCAATTAGACCCCTAGAAACAAGGTGGTTGGCCATAGGAGACAAGTTTTGTCAAAAAGTCAATATTAGGTGACTTGATGACATACTTTTGTGATAAAATAATGCCTAAAAGCCTAGCTATTATTTTTCTTCTTCTCCATATTTTCTCTCCATCAAAAATATTACCAAGTATGGAGGCTTGAAAGATGAAAATTTGCAGCAACTTAATCCTCTCATAATGTAAGTGATTTTGATGATTTTCTTGATGATTTTTACATTTTTGGAATGCTTGTATCATGGGTTTTCAAATGAGAGGACTATTTTGTAAAATGGTGATAAGTCTAGGGTTTCACCATGTGAATGTTCATGTTATTTTCTGAAACTTTATGGAAGAATATGAGTCTTAGAAGAGTTCTAAACAACTTTTGTGAAAGGTGTTAGTATGAAAACACCTAAATGGACTACTTTGCATAAGTTGCAATATAGGTGATAAATGTGTGAAATAGTGAGAATTTGGGGTTACTATAAGAGTAAAAAGGGTTCGGTTAGGCCTAGGATAAGAGGAAATTTGATAAAAATTGATTTTTGAGCATAGGGGTAAAATGGTCAATTTGCCAAAGTCTAGGGGCAAAATAGTCATTTTACCAAAAATGTGAATTTATGATTGCCTAATTGTAATTAGTGACTAAATTTGTGCATTTTGTTATTATAGATCAAGATTTTCCAAATCCGAACCTAAATTAGGGGAAAGCCAAGCAAATCGCATGAATCGACTAGTCGAGTACATTTTGTAAATTGAGGTAAGTTGTATGTAAATAATACAACTATATTAATAATATGTGTGTTTAAATTGTCATTGAATGGATGTAGCATGAATTGCTTAATTGTGTATTAAGAGTGCATAAGGACAATGAGATGGTAGAATTCCCTTTTGAACACAAGGAAATAAACCAGATGTTCATGCTGTGACATTCAGGTCACTTGTGTGAGTTAGTTTAAGACATGTCTGGGACATGCGTCGGCCACATTATGAAATCCAGTGTAGGACCATGTCTGGGATATGGCATCGGCATTGAGGTGAGTGCTAGAGTGAGACGTGTCTGGGATATGCATCAGCCTCGATAATGGTAGTCAATGTAAGACGATGTTCGAGACATGGCATCGACTTGAGATGTGAGCCAGTGTAAGACTATCCCCGGGACATAGCATCGACACCTTGTCCTAAATTGAGGTTTATAGAATGACCAGTAGTGTACCGAACAGTTCAATAGCATACGTATGTTTGTGAGTTAATAATGAAAACATAACCATGTTGTGAGTGATACAGGTGCCTAATTGGTATGTTTGAGAAATGAGTTCATTAGAGAGCATATGACTTGTATAGATGGTAATGAGTAATTCATGCTTATGCTTATCCTTGTGTTATGAGCATGTTGATTATTGATGAATTGTTGTTGTATATTTATTTATATGCAACTTACTAAGCTTTTATGCTTACCCTCCTTTCCTTCTATTTTCTTATAGTGCCGCCTAATTAGCTCGAGGATCACTTGGAGACTGAGATATCGATCACACTATCATCTGAAACTTTCAGTATAGTTGGATTTATATTTTTGAACATGGCATGTATAGGGCTTAGACTTGATTATTTTGTGTCCTTAAGCATTGGCCAAATGTATGGGATTGGGATAAGTCCCGCTCGTTGTATTTAGCTTTAATGTTGACTATTACTTATTTTGATTATATGTAAAGATGATATTTTCCTTGGTTGAGTAGATTGCCTTATGAAAGAATGTCTATTGTAGCTGATTTGGTTGTGTGGTATAGATTAGAATTGGTATTGGTTGAGTTCGAGTTAATTGATGTAGGTAAGGGTGGCAAATAGGCTTGTTAAATAACCTTATTTTGTCCACAAGGGAAGGCACACGGGCGTATGTCTAGGCTGTGTGTGACACACGGTCAGTCCCATGGGCGTGTGATGAGGCCATGTGTCCCCTGCACATAAAAATTTCACGTCAGTATGCATGGCAATAAACACACGGGCAGAGACACGACCGTGTGGAGGATATGACCTAGCACACAGGCTTGTGCTATGGCCATGTGGCATGTTCGGAGTGCTGACGTCAGAAGTAGAATAGTCTAGTTTTCTCACATGGGTTAACACACGGGCGTGTCAAGACTGTGTGAGGAACACGGGCCAGGGATATAGGCGTGTGTCCAGGCCGTGTGAAGTCTGCATTTGAATTTTGTAAAATTGTGTAAATAAATTGGTCATACGGGTAAGGGACACGGGCGTGTCCTTAGGTGTTCAGGCCGTTGGAGACACACGGGCCATCAGCACGACCGTGTCAATGTAGTTACACGGGCGTGTTACCCATCCACAAGGGCGTGTGCCTTGTTTTGAATTGCAAAGTTTGCATAGATTGAATAAGGACCCGGAAGGATTCTGAATGGTCTCCAATGGTCGATTTAGGTCTCGTAGGTCCATATTAAGGAATTTTAAGTACAAATTTTAAAAAGTTTTAATTTAAACTGAGCCTCGGTGACTTAAGATGGGTTGCATGCATGATATCATGTTAGGTAATGCCTTGTATTCTGCCCCGTCTTGGTTTACGGATATAGGGTGTTACATTTAGTGGTATCAGAGCTATGGTTTAATCGGTTTTAGGACTAACCTAGCGAGATTACGAGTCTAGATATACATGCCATAAATATATATTGATAGTGTGACGATTCCTGACAATTATAAATTATGTTTTTATATAGTAAATGGATCCTGACAGAGCCACGACAGATGACATGGAAAGTAACGCGCCGGCTCCCACTGAAGGGACCGCGCCAGTAGAGAGTGAGCCCATGAATATGGGCCAAGGCAGAGGGGCTAGGGAATCCTACCTCCAAATGATGGATGCTTGGTATACGAAGTTTGTTCATGTGAATCCGAACACTCTACCTCCCCCACCTCCTTCGATTCCTCAGTATGCCCCGGTAGCTCCGCAAGGTGCGAACATGTTTAGAAGAGAGAAGCCTCTGGTAGATAAGATTCGAAAATAAGGGGCTAAAGAATTTCGGGCTAGTATAGATGATGACCCAGAGAGGGCAACGTTCTAGCTAGAAAATACCATAAGGGTATTCGATAAATTGTCATGCACACCTGAAGAGTGCGTCAAGTGTGTTGTGTCGCTTCTACGGGACTCTGCTTATTAGTGGTGGAACACTCTCGTGTTTGTGGTACCAAGAGAGAGGATTAATTGGGAATTTTTCCAGGAGGAATTTTGAAAAAAGTATATTAGCCAAAGATTCATTGACCAAAAGAGGAAGGAATTCTTAGAGTTTAAGCAAGGTCAATTGCCAGTGACGGAGTACGAGCGTGAATTTGTAAGGCTCAGTAAGTATGCGCGGGAATGCATGTCTTCAGAAGCCACAATGTGTAAAATATTTGAGGATGGCCTTAATGAAGATATCTGAGTGTTTGTGGGCATCCTAGAATTAAGAGAACTTGTGGTGCTTATCGACAAAGCATGCAAGGTAGAGGAGCTGGTAAAAGAGAGGAGGAAAGCAGCCATTGAGTCGCGAGATTCAAAGAAGAGGCAGATGGGGAAGTCACATTAGTCCTCTTCCAAAAGATCAAAGGAATTCTCTACCCGATCGAATGCTTTGGTGGGGTATTTAAATAGAAACAAGAACCAGTAGAGCAAGGCATCTAAAGCCCAGACCACTTCGGTCGTGAGTGTCGGCAGTGCTCGGCCAAATAGGCAGAATGTTGGCAATATGGGAAACGTCACTTCGGTGAGTGCCGAGGAAACGGGAGGGGCTACTTCAAATGTGGGTCACTAGACCACTTCATCCGTAATTGCCCTGAATTGGATGAAAGAGAAAGAAAATAATATGTGAAAGCAAGTAGTGCTCCCTTGAGGGGTAGATCACAGAAGAACCCAGGCAGTGGGGCCAACAGTAGAAGTGCCCATAGAGATACTGCAGTAAGGTTCGAGGGCAGGGCTCCTGCAAGGACCTATGTTATACGAGCCCATGAAAAGGCAGAGTCTCCCGATGTAATCACTGGTACTTTTTCTATGCACGATATAATTGTTGTTGCTTTAATTGACCCAGGATCTACCCACTCGTATATTTGTATAGAATTGGTACCTCGTATGGGCATGATAGTAGAGTCCACTAACTTTGTGGTAAAAGTGTCTAACCCTTTAGGCAAGCATGTGTTGGTGGCCAAGTATGTAGAAATTGTCCTTTGACAATTAGTGGCCATTGTTTTTTGGCCAACTTGATGTTGTTACCATTTAATGAGTTTGATGTAATCCTCGGGATGGATTGGTTGGCCTCCCATGGTGTGGTAGTAGATTGTTGATGAAAAGGAATAGAATTAAGATGTGAAGACGGGAATGTTCTTCGAGTTAGACCAGATGAGTTAGAAAAGCTGCTTGTAGTAATATCGTCTTTGACTGCTGAGAAATATTTGAAAAAGGGATATGAAGCTTATTTAGCTTTTGTGCTGAATACTCAAGTGTCTGAGTTAAAGACTAAATTAGTGCCGGTAGTCTACAAGTTTATATATGTGTTCCCGGAAGAGTTACCCAGATTACCTCCAGTGAGGGAAGTTGACTTTGAGATTGAATTAGTTCCTAGAACGGCACCCATCTCGATCACCCCGTATAGGATGGCTCCAATAGAGTTGAAAGGGTTGAAAGCACAGTTTCAAGAGCTAACAGACAAGGCTTTTACGAGGCCGAGCTATTCCCCATGGGGTGCTCCGGTACTCTTTGTGAAGAAGAAAGATAGATCGATGAGGCTATGCATCGACCATAGAAAACTCAACAAGGTAACAGTGAAAAACAAGTATCCTTTGCCAAGGATTGATGATTTTTTCAATCAGTTGAAGGGAGCCACCATGTTTTCTAAGATCGACCTGAGGTCTAGCTACTATCACCTTAGGGTTAAAGAGTAAGATGTGCCGAAGACTGTATTTTGGATAAGATACAGGCATTATGAGTTCCTCGTCATGTCTTTTGGCTTGACTAATGCCCCGGTGATTTTTATGGATCTGATGAACCGTATTTTCAGGCCATATTTGGATAAGTTTGTCGTCATCTTCATCGATGACATATTAATTTATTCACGTGATGAGGATGAGCATGCGGATCATCTGAGTGTTGTATTGTAAACCTTGAGAGACAAACAATTGTACGCCAAATTTAGTAAGAGTGAATTTTGGCTTAAAGAGCTCGGGTTCCTAGGACACATTGTGTCAAGTGACAGGATCCGAGTGGACCCAAGCAAGATTTCGTCTATTGTTGAGTGCAAATCGCCAAGGAATGTGATAGAGGTCCGAAGCTTTTTGGGTTTGGTCGAATATTATAGATGGTTTGTAAACGGATTCTCTATGATAGCTACCTTGATGACTAAACTACTGCAAAAAGATGTTTTAGTTTGAATGGATAGAAAAATGCCAACAAAGTTTCAAGAAATTAAAGGCTTTGTTAACGGAAGCCCTGGTGTTAGTGCAACCAGAGTCGAGAAGGGAGTTTGTGATGTATAGAGACGCCTCCTTGAATGGTTTGGGGTGCGTGCTCATGCAAGAAGGTAAGGTCATAGCTTACACTTCTAGACAACTGAAACCACATGAGAAAAACTACTCGACGCATGATTTAGAATTGGTCCCCATTGTGTTTGCATTAACAATCTGGAGACATCATCTGTATGGTGAGAAATGTTGAGTATTTACCGACCATAAGAGCTTAAAATACTTGATGAATCAGAAGGAGTTGAATTTCTGACAACACCGATGGTTAGAGATAATAAAGGATTACGAATTGATTATTGACTACCATCCAAGGAAAGCGAACGTGGTTGCCGACGACTTCAGTAGAAAGTCATTGTTTGGCTTGAGAGCCTTGAATGCTCAGTTGTCAGTGTCCAATGAGGGTTCAGTTCTAGCAGAGTTGAGGGCTCGATTGACATTTCTACAAGAAATCCGTGAAGCTCAGAGAGGTGATAAGAAGTTACAAGCTAAAGTGGCTCAGTGCGAATCAGAAATTGAATCAGACTTTAGAATTGATGCCGATGGATGTATAATGTACCGAGACAGAGTTTGTGTACCCAAGAACAGTTAACTTATTCATAAGATCTTGAGTGAGAGTCATAGTAGTTGTTTGTCCGTCCATTCGGGAAGTGTGAAAATGTACAACGACCTTAAGAAAATGTATTGGTGGTCAGGTATGAAAAGAGACATTTCAGAGTTTGTGTTCAAGTGCCTAGTATGCCAACAACTAAAAGCTGAACATCAAGTACCTTCGGGTCTACTTCAGCCTATCATGGTCCCTGAGTAGAAGTAGGATCAGATCACTATGGATTTTGTGACGGGTTTGCTGTTAACCCCGAAAAGGAAAGATGTAGTATGGGTTGTTGTGGATGGGCTAACTAAGTCGGCACATTTCATACCAGTGCGTACCGATTACTCCCTCGAGAAATTAGCTGACTTATATATTTCTGAGATTGTGAGGCTTCATAGAGTGCCATTATCAATTATCTCAGACCGAGACCTGAGGTTTACCTAGAGATTCTAAAAGAAGTTACAAGAGGCTCTGGGAACCAAATTGAGCTTTAGCACAACATTTCATCCGCAAATTGACGGACAGTCGGAAAGAGTAATTCAGATTTTAAAGGACATGTTGTGGTGTTGTGTTCTTGAGTTTCAGGGAAGTTCGGAAAGATACTTACCATTAGTTGAATTTGCCTACAACAACAGTTATTAGACAAGTCTAAAAATGACGCCTTATGAGGTTTTGTATGGACGAAAGTGTCGAACACCCTTATACTGGACTGAGCTAAGAGAAAGACAGATTCACGGGGTCGACTTAGTCAAGGAGACCGAAGAAAAAGTGAAGGTGATTCACGATTGTCGAAAGGCCGTTTCAGATGGATAAAAATCCTAAGCGGATTTAAAATGAAAAGAAATCGAGTTTCAAGTCGGTGGTAAGGTATTTTTAAAGGTATCTCCTTAGAAAAAGGTCCTCAGATTTGCAAGAAAGGGAAAATTAAGTTCGCATTTTATCGGACCTTATGAGGTGATTGAGAGAATTGGGCCGGTAGCCTACCAGTTAAGATTGCTATCGAAATTGGAAAAGATCTATGATGTATTCCATGTATCCATGCTACGCAGATACCGCTCTGACCCTTCGCATTTGATTGAGCAAACAGAGGTTGAGATTCATCCGGACATGACCTATGAAGAAGAACCGGTCAAGATTTTAGCTTGGGAAATCAAACAGTTGAGGAATAAGGGTATAGCACTCGTGAAAGTTTTATGGCATAGACATGGAGTTGAAGAAGCCATGTGGGAACCTGAGGAGGTTATGAAAAAGCAGTAACCAAATTTATTCACCGGTAAGATTTTCGAGGACGAAAATCCCTAAGAGGGAGAATTGTAACAACCCGATTTAGGGCGTAGTTGGAACAGTGGTCTCAGGACCACAAATCTGAAGTTTAGGAAAATTATTTTATTATTATTCTGAGGATATAACATGACTATATTAGTGTACGAGTTAATTTTGATGTTTGTGAGCCCAATTGTGAAAAAGGAGTAAATCGCATAAAAGACAAAAGTTGCATTTTAGTACCCCAAACATGTTAAATAGCTAGAGAACTAAAATTGGGGTCTTTAAAGAGCAATTAGACCCCTAGAAACAAGGTCACCGGCCATAGGAGACAAGTTTTGTCAAAAAGTCAATATTAGGTGACTTGATGACATACTTCTGTGATAAAATAATACCTAAAAGCCTAGCTATTATTTTTCTTCTTCTCCATCTTTTCTCTCCATCAAAAATATCAACAAATATGGAGGTTTGAAAGCTGAAAATTTGTAGCAACTTAATCCTCTCATAATGTAAATGATTTTGATGATTTTCTTGATGATTTTTACATTTTTGGAATGCTTGTATCATGGGTTTTCAAATAAGAGTACTATTTTGCAAAATAGTGATAACTCTAGGGTTTCACCTTGTGAATGTTCATGTTATTTTCTGAAACTTTATGGAGGAATATGAGTCTTAGAAGAGTTCTAAACAACTTTTGTGAAAGGTGTTAGTATGAAAACACCTAAAGGGACTACTTTGCAGAAGTTGTAATATAGGTGATAAATGTGTGAAATAGTGAGAATTTGGGGTTGCTATAAGAGTTAAAAGGGTTTGGCTAGGCCTAAGATAAGAGGAAATTTGATAAAAATTGATTTTTGAGCACAGGGGTAAAATGGTCAATTTGCCAAAGTCTAGGGGCAAAATAGTCATTTTACAAAAAATGTGAATTTATGATTGCCTAATTGTAATTAGTCACTAAATGAATGCATTTTGTTATTATAGATCAAGATTTTCCAAATTCGAACCTAAATCGAGGGAAAGCCAAGCAAATTGACTGAACTGACTAGTCGAGTACATTTTGTAAACCGAGGTAAGTTGTATGTAAATAATACAACTATATTAATAATATGTGTGTTTAAATTGTCATTGAATGGATATAGCATGAATTGCTTGATTGTGTATTGAGAGTGCATAAGGACAATGAGATAGCAGAATTCCCTTTTGAACACTAGGAAATAAACTAGATGTTCAAGCTGTGACGTTCGGGTCACTTGTTTGAGTTAGTGTAAGACATGTCTGGGACATGCGTCGGCCACATTATGAAAGCCAGTGTAAGACCATGTCTGGGATATGGCATCGGCATTGATGTGAGTGCTAGAGTAAGACATGTTTGGGACACGTATCTGTCTTGATAATGGTAGTCAGTGTAAGACCATGTCCGGGATATGGCATTGACTTGAGATGTGAGCCAGTGTAAGACTATGTCTGGGACATAGCATCGGCACCTTGCCCTAAATTGAGGTTTATAAAGTGACCAGTAGTGTACCGAATAGTTCAACGATGTACGTATGTTTGTGAGTTAATAATGAAAACATAACCATGTTGTGAGTGATATAAGTACCTAATTGGTACGTATGAGAAATAAGTTCATTAGAGAGCATATGACTTGTATGGACGGTAATGAGTAAGTCATGCTTATGCTTATCCTTGTGTTATGAGCATGTTGATTATTGATGAATTGTTGTTGTATATTTATTTATATGCAACTTACTAAGCTTTTATGCTTACCCTCCTTTCCTTCCATTTTCTTATAATGCCACTTAATTAGCTCGAGGATCACTTGGAGTCAGAGATATCGATCACACTATCATCTAAAACTTTTGGTATAGTTGGATTTATATTTTTGAACATGGAATGTATAGGGCTTAAACTTGATTACTTTGTGTCCTTAAGCATTGGCCAAATGTGTGGGCTTGGGATAAGTTCCGCTCATTGTATTTAGATTTGATGTTGACTATTACTTATTTTGATTAATTACAAAGATGATATTTTCCTTTGTTGAGTAGATTGCCTTATGAAGAATGTCTATTGTTGCTGATTTGGTTGTGTGGTATAGATTAGAATTGGTATTGGTTGAGTTCGAGTTAATTGATGTAGGTAAGGGTGGCATATAGGCTTGGTAAATAGCCTTAATTTTTCCACACGGGCAGGCACACAGGCGTGTGTCTAGGTCGTGTATGACACACGGTCAGTCCCATGGGCGTGTGATGAGGCCGTGTGTCCCCTGCACGTAAAAGTTTCAAGTTAGTATGCATGGTAATAAACACACTGGCAGAGACAATGCAGTGTGTCTCAGCCGTGTGGAGGACATAGCCTAGCACACGGGTGTGTGCTATGGCCGTGTGGCATGTTGGGAGTGCTGACGTCAGAAACAAAATACTCAAGTTTTCTCACACGGGTTAAGACACGACCGTGTCAAGGCCGTGTGAGCAACACGGGCCAGGGACACCGGCATGTGTCCTGGCCGTGTGAAGTCTGCAGTTGAATTTTGTAAAATTGTGTAAATAAATTGGTCACACGGGTAAGGGACACGGGCATGTCCCTAGGTGTTCAGGCCATGTCAGACACATAGGCCATTAGCACGACCGTGTCAAGGTGGTTACACGGGCATGTGCCTTATTTTGAATCGCAAAGTTTGCATAGATTGAATAAGGACTCGGAAGGATTCCAAATGGTCTCCAATGGTCGATTTAGGTCTCGTAGGTCCATATTAAGGAATTCTATGTACAAATTTTAAAAAGTTTTAACTTGGACCGAGTCTCGGTGACTTAAGATGGGTTGTATGCATGATATCAAGTTAGGTAATGCCTTGTATTCTGCCCCGGCTTGGGTTACGAATATGGGGTGTTACAGAAGTTTTCTTGGATTAACTGGTTATTATCGACATTTTGTAAAAAGGTTCTCAATGATTGCTACATCGATGACCAGATTATTACAGAAAGATGTGAAATTTGAGTGGTCTGAGAAATGTAAACAAAGTTTCGAGCAGTTGAAAGTGTTATTAACTAAGGCACCAGTTTTGGTTCAACCTGAGCCGGGGCAAGAGTTTGTGATTTTCAGCGATGCATCATTGAATAGTTTTGGTTGTATTTTGATGCAAGAAGGTAAAGTGATAGCTTATGTCTCGAGACAGTTGAAGCCGCATGAAAGGAACTATCTGACACACAATTTAGAGTTGGCTGCTATTATTTTCACATAGAAAATTTGGCGTCATCATTTATATGGTGAGAAATGTCACATCTTTACAAATCATAAGATTTTGAAATATTTAATGACTCAGAAAGATTTGCAATTTGTGACAATGGAGATGGCTTGAGCTATTGAAAGATTACAAGTTAGTAATTAATTATCATTCGGGGAAAGCTATTGTAGTCACAGATGCTTTGAATAGAAAATCTCTATTTGCTGTGAGAGCGATGATTACGAAATTGACTTTGTCCGATGATGGTTCTATTTTAGCGAAGTTGAAAGCTAAACTGATTTTTCTTCAACAATTTTGTGAAGCTCAAAAGTGTAATAATGAATTACAAGCCAAAAGAAAGCAATGTGAATCAACTAATGATTCAGAATATGAGATCGAATCCAATGATTGTTTAATGTTCCAGAATAGAATTTGTGTTCCAAAGAATTCTAAGCTCATCCAGAAAATTTTGCATGAAGCACATAATGGTTATTTATCTATTCACCTGGGGAGTACCAAAATGTACAATGATTTGAAACAATTGTATTGGTGGTCGATTGTGAAACGAGACATTTCTGAGACTGTATCGAATTTTTTGATTTGTCAACAAGTCAAAACTGAACATCAAGTGCCTTCGGGATTACTACAGCCTATGATGATACCAGAATGTAAATGGGATAGAGTTATAATGGATTTCGTACCCTGACTCTGAAAAAGAAAGATGTGGTTTGGGTTGTAGTTGATAGATTGATGAAATCGGCACATTTTATACCAGTAGTATAGACTATTCACTCTATAGATTAGTAGAATTGTACATTGTTGAGATTGTTAGATTGCTCGGAGTGCTAGTTTCAATTATTTCAAATAGAGATCCAAGGTTTACATCGCGATTTTGGAAGAAATTGGAAGAAGTTCTGGGTACTAAGTTGAATTTTAGTACAACATTTCATCCGCAAATCGATTTTCAGTCTAAGAGAGTAATTTAGATTCTCAAAGATATGCTTCGTTGTTGTGTGTTGGAATTCGAAAGAAATTGGGAGAAATTTTTACCATTGGTTGAATTTACATATAACAACAGCTTTCAATCAAGCATAAAGATGGCACCGTACGAAGAGTTGTATGGTCGTAAATGCCGAACACCATTGTACTGGACTGAGCTTAGCAAGATATAGATTCACAGGGTTGATTTGGTTAGAGAAATCGAAGAGAAAGTGAAAGTAATTCGTAACTGTTTGAAAGCAACTTCAGATCGACAAAAATTGTACGCAGATTTAAAACGAAAAGACATTGAATTTTAGATTGGTGATAAAGTATTTCTGAAAGTATTTTTGTGGAAGAAAGTCCTTAGATTTGGTTGCAAAGGCAAGTTGAGTCCATGTTTCATAGGGCCGTATGAGATCATCAAAAGAATAGGGCCAGTAGCATATCGACTAGATTTACCAATTGAGTTAGAAAAGATCCACAATTCGTTCCATGTGTCGATGTTGCGTCGATATAGATTGGATCCTTCACATGTAATTTCTCCGGCAGAGATTGAAATTCAGCCCGATATGACATACAACAAAGAACCGATCAGAATTCTAACTCGTGAAATTAAAAAATTGAGAAATAAAAGCATAGCTTTAGTGAAAGTACTTTGGCAATGACACGGTGTGGAAGAGGCTACGTTGGAGCCCGACGAAGCTATGAGAAAACAGTACCCTAACCTATTGACTGGTAAGATTTTTGGGGACGAAAATCTTAAAAAAGAGAGACTTGTAACAGACCGTTTTTGGTTAAATCAGAACAATGATTTTGGGACCACAAATTTGAAGTAAAAATTATTATTTTATTAATAATTTAGTGTCTACGACATGAAAATATGATTGTGTGAATTTTTTGTTAAGAAATTTTATCATTTCAATGCTTAATTTAATAAAAAAGACTAAATCTCGTAAAGTGTAAAACTTGTGTTCTATTAGCTAAAGGTGTCTAATAGCTATAGAACCTTAAAGTTAAGGTTCTTAAGTGATAATTAGACCATTATTATGATAGTGGATGATACTGTCTTGGTAAATTTGAAATAATTAATGTTTATTAAGGTTAATTTGGTATATTAGTTAATAAAGAATAAATAAAACAAAACAAAAACCAAAACTTTTAAGTTGTCATCTTCCTTGGCTAATTTTCACAAAGAAGAATAGCCATTTTTAGGGCTTGGTATTCGACCATGCTTCTCATGCTTAATTAGGTATGTGTTTTGTCCCGTTTTTAGTGATTTCTATGTTTTTGAGATCATTGCAACTAGGTCTAGCTAGCCCAGGGACTAATTTGCAAAAATGTTAAAGATTTTAGATGTTTCCGTTGAAGAATATGTATGATTTTTGAAGTTTCTTGATAGATTATGAATGCTTATTGATAGATATACAAGTTTTGTTAAGTGATTTTTAGTGAAAATGCAAATTAGGGGCTAAATGGTTAAATGTGTAAATTTAGTGGTTAAATGTGTAAATTTAGTGGTTAAATTGTGACATAAATGGAAAATATGAGCTGCTAGGGACTAGTGTGTAAATCGGCTAGCATGGGTTAGTATTGAATTTCATTAATTTGTGTTTTTGTGAAATAAGGACTAAATTGTAAAAGTTATGAAACATTAGGGGCAAATGTGTAAAAATGCCTTAAAGTGAATCTTGGATTGAATTGAATAAAGAGATGATTTAATATGTTAATTTTGATTACATATAGATCAAGAAAAGTGAAACTTGGATCTAGATCGGGAAAAGAACAAGGTTACGGAATAGTTGACTCGTTTAGCCATTTTTGTATCTGAGGTAAGTTCGTATATTATAAGTTTGAATACAAATGTAATTCATATGCTTTGATATTGCACAAATTGTGAATATGAGAATATAGATATGTTCAATAGTGATTCGACGATGTTTCGACATTCGAAATCCCGGTTGAACCTTAGGAATAGTTTAGGATACTAGTGACATGTCATTAGAGGATACATTGAGTTGGCTTCGGGCCATGACATTAGCACATTGGGTGCGAGTTATACCAATTTGGCTTCGGGCTATGAATATCAGCTATTTGGCTTCAGGCCATGATATCAATATTTCGGATATAAGCTACCTTGATTTGGCTTCGGGACATGGTATAGGTGTACTAGAATCTTGAATATTCGACTTCTATTCCGAATGGTTCATTGGGTAAACGAAAGATGTGATTGAGTATGAGAATGATACGAGATGGTACAGGTACGTACGTCACATGTATAAGCTTTAGTTCAAAGAAACTTTCAAAGAATGTGATTAATATCAATATAGTGTATATGAAAGGTTTGTTAGCTAATATATGCTAAATGTTGATTTATTCAAATTGTCTATATATTGTAACACCTCTAACTCGTACCATTGTTAGAACAGGGTTACAGAGTATTACCAGAACATTCAAAACATTTTACATATAATTCTTGTGAATTACTATTCATTTATCGAGATCATTCAAAACGTCCCATAATTGGACCCTCGAGGTCCAATACGAGCATTAGAATCCAGTCGGAACTTAATCGGAGCCTCATAAAATTTTACGGGTCATTTCAAAAAATTACCAAGGCGCAGGGCTCACATGCCCGTGTGGTCTAAGGACAGGACCGTGTGGTCAGGCCGTGTACTACACATGCTCGTGTCCCGAACCCGTGTAACTCTCGGACTTTTAAGGCATGGAGAAATTGGAGTCACATGGCCAAGTCACACGCTCGTGTGCTAGGTCGTGTGGCAAATTTTATTTTTGAAATTTAGGTGCAGTTTTCACACAGCCGTGTAACACGCCCGTGTTCAAGGCCATGTCAACCACACGTGCAACAGCCTGGTTTTAGCTAAATTAGAACAGTGGTTTTGGGACCACAAATTTGAGGTCAAAAAATTATTTTAAATTTATTTTTGGTGTTTACAGCATGTGAATATATATGTATGAAAATTTCGTGAGCTAATTTTATCGTTTAATAGCTCAATTTGAGGAAAAGTACTTAATCGCGTAAAATACAAAAGTGGCATTTTATACGTTAAATGTGTTTAATTGCTATGTTTGATTAAAGTTAAGGTCCTTCAGATGTAATTAGACCATTATAGGGTTAGTGGATGATAATGGCTAGGTATAATTGTAATTATTAAAGCTCATTAAGGTTAAAATTGTAAATTGGTTATTAAAGGTTAATTAAAATAAACAAACAAAATCATAATTTGTTTCATCTTCCCAAACCAATTTTGAACAAAGGAAATCATCCATTTTTAGGGTTGTATTCGGCCAAGCTTCATTTCTCAATTAAGGTACGATTTTAGCTCAGTTTTTAATGATTTCTACATTTTTGAGCTCGTTACAGCTTAATCTAGCTAACTCGTACCTTCGTTTTTGAAAATGTTATAGATTTTGAATGAAGCCATTGTTGAATGCTTGAGTATTTAAATGTTTAATGATAGATTATGAAGGTTTAATGATAGATATACAAGTTTTGTTAAGCGATTTTTGACAAAAATGTCAATTAGGATTAAATTGAGAAAATGTGAAATGTTGTGGTTAAAAGTGTGAAATAAATGAAAATATGGGCAGCTATGAAGCTATAAAAAATTTGGCTAGCATTGGTTGTCCTTAAATTTCATGAATTTGCAATTTTATGAAATAGGGACTAAATTGAATAAATGTAAAACTTTAGGGACTAAAGTGTAAAAATGCCCAAACATGTGTTTCTGGACTTAATTGAATGGATTGATGAATAAATGAGTTAATTTTGAATGTGTTTAGATCAAGAACCAAAGAAATTGGAATTAGATCGAGGAAAATCAAAAGTTATCGAATAGTAGATCCGGTCCCTCTATTCCAACTACGAGGTAAGTTCATATGCAAATAAATGTCTTTAAATTGAATTATATGTGTTTATTTGTCATTGAATTGTTATAAATGTTGAACGAGCAATTACGAGCAAGAA
Organism: Gossypium anomalum; assembly: GCA_025698475.1. Lineage (NCBI taxonomy): Eukaryota > Viridiplantae > Streptophyta > Magnoliopsida > Malvales > Malvaceae > Gossypium > Gossypium anomalum. The sequence goes on from CM046963.1 coordinate 53,950,302, forward strand.
TCAACAGAGTTACGATATTCGAAAGTCTCGTATGAACCTTAGGAATAGTATAGGATACGAATGTCATGACATTAGGTTATCGAGATGTGATTACATGTACGACCATGTCTGGGACATTGACATTGTATTGTGATTATGTGTAAGACCATGTCTGGGACATTGGCATCGTATTATGATTTCGTGTAAGACCCTGTCTGGGACAGTGGAATCGATATGTGATAACATGTAAGACCATATCTGGTGTAATGCCCTCATGCCCGAGATCATCGCCGGAGTCGAGCTTGAGGTGTTACTCAACTTAATTCATTAATTAAACAGCTCAAACAATTTTATTTTAAAATTTTCAAACAAGTTGGCTAACTGCGTCACAGTCGCTTAAAAATTCATATCTCGAGTTCCGAAACTCAAAATTAAGATCCGTAAATTTTTCCTGAAACTAGACTTATATATCTATCTACTAATGTTTTTCTAGAATTTTTGGTCAGGCCAATTAGTACAGGTTTTTAGTTAAAGTCTCCCCTATTTCAGGGTTCGACTGCTCTAACCCTTGTGTATTACGAATCAGATATCTCCTTGTACAGAGTTTCAAAGATTATGCCATTTATTTCTCTTAAAACCAGACTCAATAAGGAGTCTTTAAATATAAATTATAGCTTCTACTTATTTTTTTACAATTTATGATGAATTTTTAAATTCAGAACAGGGGATTTAGAGATCATTTTGACCCTGTTCCACCAAAACTTAAATATCTCATAAAATATGACTCATTTACCTATTTTTTTTATTCCATATGAAAATAGATTAATTAATATTAAATTCTATATTTTATTCATCATTTAATTATATCTCTACTATTTTTAGTGATTTTTGAAACTCACGTCACTACTGCTGTGAGATTCTGTTTATAGCAAATTTCACTTTACTATAGATTTTCAAGAACTAAATAGCATTTTAAACATACATGAAATCAAATATGATTTAGATTGGCCATTCCAATGGCTAATCATTTACAAACCCTTTTCTTACCAAACCATAACCATATCATAAGATCATTTACACAAAGTAAGTATATTGCTATACATGCCACTCTCAAAATATATAAGTCAAATTACCAATTTAAGTTTCGGATAGTGTGAACAAGTCTTCGATCTATCCCGATTCTCAAGCCGACTTGTCAAAACTACAAGGAATAAAAAGGAGGGAGTAAGCATAAATGCTTGCAATCCAACATAAACATCATTAAGACACCCATAACATAAGAATACTTACTATCTTACCACAATTTTGTCTCACCAAGTTCTTTACCAAGGATTAAACTCATACCTATCCATTTTCACCTCTACAACACATTCATCATCGAATCACTTTAGTTTTAAGTATTCTCCATATTCTTTTAGAATTCTCCCGTTGAACACATCGGAATATAATTTCGGATACACAGATAGTGTGCACGTAAGTGCTATACTTAGAGCTAAACAAGCTCAATAGCTTTGGAAATCTGTGTAGTCAACTACCATGTAACCCGCCCATAAATGAACTCAGACTCAACTCAACGAGCTCGAATGCCTAGTTACATCTCACGAACTCGAGCTCAACTCAACAAGTTTGGAACTCAACCATCCTAGTGACATGTCACTTGCACCCTAATCTATTCCCAAGCTTCAAACGGGATTCTTCTCAATTACACATTTTAATCGTCTTCTTCAAAATATAGAAACCGATACTTGCTAGCATCTCATACTTATCAACTTGTTCACATAATTTGCATATTACCAAATAATAATTCACAGAGCATAATATTTCATGATAATAAGTATCATATCATATAAATATAGTTAAATCACTTAAAATAAAAATTATGTTACCTTATTTACACATGAACTTACCTCGATACCAAATATTAGCAATCGAGCCTATTCCTCGTAAACTTTATTTTTCCCTCGATCACGACTTGAATCTTGTTTCTCTTGATCTATAATACCAAATTAATTTATTTAATACATACATTCATCAAAACAGCCCCTAGTACGAACTTTGGCAAAATTACCATTTTGCCCCTAAACTTTCACATATTTGCACTTTTGCCCCAAGGCTCGTAAATTAAACCTCATCCTGTTTTCTTATGTTTTATGACATGCTGATCATTTTTCCCTTATATGGAAACATCAAATTCACACTCTAACATGTACTTATGAATATTAGGTATTTTTACCGATTAAGCCCTTTTACTCGTTTTCACTTAAAATCGAGTAACACAAGTTGTCTAACATAATTTAAAACCTCATATTATAATATAAAACACCAAAATACACAAATTTCACCTATGGGTATTTTTCCAAATATGAACCCTAGGTTAAATTATTGCTAGAATAAGCTTAATCAAGTTATCGGGACTCCAAAAACGTAAAGAACATTAAAAATGGGGCTTGGAATCACTTACTATGGAGCTTGGAAGCTTGAAACAAATACTAGCTATTCAGAACCCTTGAAATTTCGGCCTAATGAAGAAGATGGACAAAAATTGGCTTTTAATTTTGTTTTTAATTCATTTTAATAACTAAATGACCAAAATGCCCTTAATTAAAAACTATGGTGTTTTATTTTCCTTTAAGTATTTTTGTCCAAACTGGTATAATGGTCTAACTACTATCCAAGGACCTCCACTTTAAAAACCCATTACTCACAAGTACTTAATACCTTTGTGAACTAGAACACACATTTTACAACTTTTGCAATTTAGTCCTAAATATCAAATTGGACCCTCTATTGATAAAATTTCTAAACGAATTTTTCACACAGTCATGAAATCATGCCATAGACCTTAAAATGATAAGAAAATAAATTTTTCTACCTCAAATTTGTGGTTACGAAACCACTATTCTGATTAGGCCCTAATTCAGGATATTACATCTTGGATATGACATTGTATGAGCTTATGTGATTTTTGAGTATCCTTAACAATTCTAAATAGTTCAACGGGCAAATTCAAGTTGAGAAAGAATGTGTAAATGAGATATGTGACTCAGGTATGTACGAGATTCATACAAGTATTAAAAAGGGAAAGTATTTGATGAATGCGATTCAGATATTGAATATGTGTTCAATGGGAAAGGTTCGTGAACTTCTGTGTGCTTAACTATGCTTACCATATTTGAATTGATATGCAAATATTCATACGATGAATTTATTCATATATGGCTTATTAAGCTTTTAAAGTTTATTGTGTTTATTTTTCACTATTTTATAGATTATCGAAGCTAGCTCAGACTCGGGAATCGTCGAGAAATGTCATCACATTATCGATCATCTCGTTGGTACTTTTGGAGTTTTGTATATATGGTATATGGCATGTATAGGCTAGTGTTATCTTGATATGTTTTGAGTTATGATTTTAGCCATGAGATTTGGCTTGTAAATGTTGGTGTATATGGCAATTTAAGTTGGCTTAAGTTACGTGTTTGATAAGTGATATTTGTGATATATATAATGCTTTATATGTTGGCTTGTTTTGGTATGTTTGCCATAGTTGTTGATATAGCTAAATGGTTGTTCATTTGGTTAGTTATTAGTTGATGTATTAATTCTTGGAAGTTGGCATATTGTGGTTTGTTCTTGAAATGACAATATGGTGTGTTTTGTGACATGAAATAGAAGATAAGATTATGAGTTAATGCATTTAGAACTTATGTAAGTTGTGATGATTTTGGTATAGTAATTTGGTATGTTTTGAAATTGGAATTGAGTAGTTGAAATGGTTGAGGATTGATGGTATAAAATGTGTATGAAATAGCATGCTTTGGTTGCTTATATATGTATTGAAATGGTACTATTTTGGTTGCTAATTGTGCATGAGAATAGGGTGGAAAATTGGTTTTGTAAATAGCCTATTTTTGTCCATACAGGCGTGTGTCTCAGCCGTGTGCGACACACGGTCATGCTACACGGTTGTGTGTCCCATGGGGTAGCCCTTTGAATTAAGGCGGTATACCCTACAGGTTTGACATGGCCTAGATGGACAGGCGTGTCTACTGGCCGTTTGTGGCACACGGGCTGGCACATGGGCGTGTGGCTGGCTGTGTGACCAAAGTCAGTAACCCCTCTAGTTTTCCCATAGCTAAGGCAAACGGGCGTGTCTCCGGTCGTGTGGTGCAAGTCAGCATGTATGCCTTGTTTTCACACGGCCTGTGACACAGGCGTGTCTGGTGGCCGTGTGAGGCACACGGCCTGTTCACATGGGCGTGTGACCCTTAAATGTTTAAACATTTTATAAGTTTTCCAAAGTTTGTAAATGTTATCGGTTTAGTCCCGAACCATTTCTAAGCTTGTTTTAAGGTCTCATAGAGCCTTATAAGGGACAATGTGGATGAGTTGAATGGATATTGATTATGAATGCATAAATGTATGTGAATGATGTGTATTATCTGGTAATGCCTCGTAACCCTATTACGGCGATGAATAAGGGTTAGGGGTGTTACATTTATTAGTATCAGAGCTATGGTTTAGTCAATTCTAGGGCTAATGTAGCATGTGAGACTCTAGCTATACATGCCATATATATAAACTGCAATAGTGTGATGATTCCTGATAGTTAAAATGTATTTTTCATATAGCAAATGGATCTCGATCGAGCTTTAGCTGATGACATGGAATGTAATGCGCCTACTTCCGCTCAAGGGGCAGCACCGGCTGATTCTATGCCGATTTCAAGTAGTCAAGGAGGAAAGGCTAAGCAAGCCTTTTTCCAATTGCTGAGTGAGTGGTTCACGGAATTCGTTCGAATGAATCTGGCTGCTCAACATCCTCCACCCCCGCCTATTCCTCAACAAATCCCAACTGTGCCACAAGTGATAGATCCGATTAGATTGAGTAAGCCACCAGTTGATAAGATATGTAAACATGGTGTTGAGGAGTTCCGGGCTACCATTGATGATGATGCTGAGAGAGCTGAGTTCTGGCTTGAGAACACGACCAGAGTATTCGATGAGTTGTCTTGTGCTCCTAATAAATGTATCAAATGTGTGATATCTTTGCTAAGAAATAATGCATATCATTGGTGGAAAATGTTGACATTGGTAGTTCTTAAAGAACAGGTTACTTGGGAGTTCTTTCAATCTGAATTCCGAAAGAAGTACATAAGTTAGTGATTTCTCGATCAAAAACATAAAGAGTTTTTAGAGCTAAAACAATGTCAGATGACTGTCACTGAGTATGAAAGAGAGTTCGTACGTTTAAGCAAATATGTCCAAGTGTATGTGTCTATTGTGAAGATCATGTGTAAACGATTCGTTAATAGGTTGAATGAAGATATAAAACTGTTAGTCGAGATACTTGAATTGAAGGAATTTGTCATTTTAGTTGAGAGGGCTTATAAAGCCGAGGATCTCAGCAAAGAAAAGAGAAAGGCAGACTTAGAAGATAGAGACTTAAGAAAAAAATTGATGAGTAAGTCGTATCAATATTCATCAAAGAAATTTTGAGGCTCGTTTAATCGTTCTAATGCATCAGTCAAACATTCAATTAGGGATCATGAAAAGCAACCTGTAAGTTCTAAAGCTCAAGCTACCTCTATTGCCAGTGTTGGCAGTGTGACACAAAATCGGCCAGAGTGTAGGCATTGTGGGAAATGGCATATTGGTGATTGTAGATTGAATGATCGAGCCTATTTTAAACGTGGATTGTTAGATCATTTCCTCTATAGCTGTTCTAAGTTTGCTGAGCAAGATACAGTATAAAAAACGAGGTCTACTAACACTACAGTTAGAGGCAGACCAACTAGAAACACAGGAAATGTGAGTGGTAGCTAGAGAACAACTAATGATTCTACAGTGAGGTCAGAGGCTAGAGCACCTGCACGAGCCTACGCTATTCGCGCTTGTGAAGAAGCGTCATATCCAGATGTTATCACCGGTACTTTCACTCTTTATGATACTAAAGTTATTGCATTGATAGATCCAGGATCAACTCATTTGTATATATGTGTGAATTTAGTTTCCAGTAAGACTTTGTCTATAGAGTCTACTGAATTTGTGATTAGAGTATCGAACCCCTTAGGCAAGTGTGTGTTGGTTGATAAAGTGTGCAAGAATTGTCCGTTGATGATTCGAGATTTCTATTTTTCGGCTGATCTAATGTTGTTACCATTTGATGAATTTGATATAATTTTGGGTATGGATTAGCTAACGTTGCATGATGCTATTGTGAATTGTAAATGAAAGACGATTGATCTGAGATGTTAGAATAATGAGATTATTCAGATTGATGTGGGTACTCCCGTGTTGTTTGTGAAAAAGAAAGATGGCAGGATGAGAATGTGTATAGACTACAGACAACTCAACAAAGTGACGATCAAGAACAAATATCCTTTACCTAAAATAGATGATTTGTTTGATCAACTAAAATGGGCTACAGTGTTTTCAAAGATAGATTTGTGATCGGGTTATTATCAGTTGAGAGTTAAAGAGTATGACATGCTGAAAACCGCATTTAGGAAGAGGTATGGCCATTATGAATTCTTAGTTATGCCTTTTGGACTAACGAATGCACCTGTTGTTTTTATAGACTTAATGAACCAGATTTTCAGACCGTATCTAGATTGATTTGCTGTTGTGTTTATTGATGACATATTGATATATTCGCGAAATGAAGCCGAGCATGGTGAGCATCTGAGAATTGTATTACAGATTCTACGAGATACGCAATTATTTGCAAAGTTCAGCAAATGTGAATTCTGGTTGCGCGAGGTTAGTTTTCTGGGGCATATTGTGTCAGCATCGAGTATTCGAGTCGATCCAAGTAAGATATCTGGGATTATAGATTGGAAGCCTCCAAGAAATGTTTCTAACGTCCGTAGTTTTCTTGGACTAGGAGGATATTATAGACGATTTTTGAAAGGCTTTTCAATGATTGCGACTCCGTTGACAAGATTGCTTCAGAATGATGTAAAGTTTGAATGGTCCAAAAAATTTCAAAAAAGTTTTGATCAGCTGAAAGCTCTCTTGACTGAAGCTCCAGTGTTAGTACAACAGGAATTGGGTAAAGAATTTGTGATTTATAGTGATGCATCGTTGAATGGTCTGGGCTGTATTTTGATGCAGGAAGGCAAAGTCAGTCATAGTTTATGCCTCGAGACAGCTGAAGCCACATGAAAAGAATTACTCGACGTACGATTTAGAGTTAGTAGCTATTGTGTTTGTGTTGAAGATTTGGCACCATTATCTATTTGGTGAGAAATGCCATATTTATTCAGATTACAGAAATATTTGATGACCCAGAAAGATTTGAATTTACGGCAGCGGAGATGGCTAGAATTACTAAAAGATTATGAGTTAGTAACCGATTATCATCTGGGTAAAGCTAATGTCATTGCTAATGCTTTGAGCCAAAAATCTCTATTCGCTCTACGTGCGATGAACACTCAACTAGCTTTGTGTAATGATGGTTTGATAGTAGTTAAGATGAAAGCGAGACCGTTGCTTTTACAGCAGATTTGTAAAGCTCAGAAAGTTGATAATGAAATGTTAGCAAAACGAGTTCAATGTGATTCAAATTATGATTCAGAGTTTCAAGTTGACTCTGATGATTGTTTAAGATTCAGAGGCCGAATATGTGTTTCGAGAAATTCAGAGTTGATTTAGATGATTTTGAACGACGCATATAGTAGTCATTTATCTGTTCATCTGGGAAGCACGAAAATGTATAATGACTTGAAACAGCTTTATTGGTGGCCTGGTATAAAATGTGATATCTAAGAGTTCATTTCTAAATGTTTAATTTGTCAGCAAGTCAAAGCTGAACATCAAGTTTCGTCAGGTTTATTACAGCCTATCATGATTCCCGAGTGGAAATGGGATAGAGTGACTATGGAGTTTGTGTCAGGATTACCCCTATCTTAGAAAAAAAAAAGATGCGATCTGGGTTATAGTTGACAAATTGAAAAAATTAGCTCAGTTTATTCCAGTACGAATGGACTATTCGCTTGAAAAGTTAGCTGAGTTGTATATCTCCGAGGTTGTGAGATTACACGGAGTACTAGTTTTTATTGTTTCGTATAGAGATTCGAGGTTCACATCGAGATTTTGGAAGAAACTGCAAGATGTACTGGGTACAAAACTACATTTTAGTACCGCATTTCACCCGCAAACAGATGGTCAAATCGAGCGAGTTATACAAATACTTGAGGATATGTTGAGATGTTGCATTCTTGAGTTTGAAGGTACGTGGGAAAAGTATTTGTCGTTGATTGAATTTGCGTATAAAAATAGTTTTCAATTGAGTATTAAAATGGCACCGTACAAAGCTCTATACGGTCGTAAATGCCAAACACCATTGTATTAGACTGAACTTAGCGAGAATAAGATTCACGGAGTTGATCTGGTCAGAGAGATAGAAGAGAAAGTGAAAGCAATTCGTGATAGTTTGAAAGCAGCATCTGATCGACAGAAATCATAAACTGACTTGAAACGGAAAGATATTGAGTTTTAGATAAGATATAGAGTGTTTTTGAAAGTATCACCGTGGAAAAAGATATTATGGTTTGGTTGAAAAGGAAAATTGAGTTCACTATTCATTGGACCGTATGAGATTACTAAGCGAATTAGGCCAATGGCTTATCGGCTAGCATTGACGTCTGAGTTAGAAAAGATTCATAATGTGTTTCATGTATCGATGCTTCGACGATACCGATTATTCCCTTCACATATCATTTCTTCGACTAAGGTTGAAATTCAACCAGATACATATGAAGAACCGATCCGAATATTAACTCGTGAGATCAAAGAGCTGAGAAATAAAAGAATAGCATTAGTGAAAGTCTTGTGGCATCAGCATGGGGGTAGAAGAAGCTAATTGGGAACCCGAGGATGCTATGAGAAATCAATACCCTAACCTATTCACCAGTAAGAGTTTCAGGGATGAAAATCCCTAAGGGGGGAGAGTTGTAATAGTACAATTTTAGCTAAATTAGAATAGTGGTTTCGAGACCAAAAATCCAAGGTCAAAAAATTATTTTAATTTTAATTTTGGTGTTTACAGCATGTGAATATATATGTATGAAAATTTCGTGAGCTAATTTTATCGTTTAATAGCTCAATTTGAGGAAAATGACTTAATCGCGTAAAATGCAAAAGTAGCCTTTTATATGTTAATTATGTTTAATTGCTTGGTTGATTAAAGTGAAGGTCCTTAAGATGTAATTAGACCATTATAGGGTTAGTGGATGATAATGGCTAGGTATAATTGTAATTATTAAAGCTCATTAAGGTTAAAATTGTAAATTGGTTATTAAAGGTTAATTAAAATAAACAAACAAAATCATAATTTGTTTCATCTTCCCAAACCAATTTTGAGCAAAGGAAATCAACCATTTTTAGGATTGTATTCGGCCAAGCTTTATTTCTCAATTAAGGTACGATTTTAGCTCAGTTTTTAATGATTTTTACGCTTTTTAGCTTGTTGCAGCTTAATCTAGCTAGCCCGTACCGTCATTTTTGAAACTGTTATAGATTTTGAATGAAGCCATTTTTGAATGCTTGAGTATTTAAATGTTTAATGATAGATTATGAAGGTTTAATGATAGATATACAAGTTTTGTTCAGTGATTTTTGACAAAAATGTCAATTAGGAATTAAATTGAAAAAATGTGAAATGTTATGGTTACAAGTGTGAAATAAATGAAAATATGGGCTGCTATGAAGCTACAAAAAATTCAGCTAGCATGGGTTGTCCTTAAATTTCATGAATTTGTAATTTTATGAAATAGGGACTAAATTGAATAAATGTGAAACTTTAGGGGATAAAGTGTAAAAATGCCCAAATATGTGTTTGCAAACTAAATTGAATGGTTTGATGAATAAATGAGTTAATTTTGGATGTGTTTAGATCAAGACCAAAAGAAATCAGATTTAGATCGGGGGAAATCAAAAGTTATCAAACAGTCGATCCGGTCCCTCTATTTTGACTATGAGGTGACTTCATATGCAAATAAATGTCTTTAAATTTAATTATATGCATTTATTTGTCATTGAATTGTTATAAATGTTTAACAAGCAATTACGAGCAAGAATCGACAGAGTTACAACATCCGAAAGTCCCGCACGAACCTTAGGAATAGTATAAGATACGAATGTCATGACATTAGGTTATCGAGATGTGATTACATGTAAGACCATGTCTGGGACATTGCATTGTATTGTAATTATGTGTAAGACCATGCCTGGGACATTGGCATCATATTATGATTTCGTGTAAGACCCTGTCTGGGGCAGTGGCATCGATATGTGATAACATTTAGGACCATATCTGGGATATGGCATTGTACGAGCTTTTGTGATTTGCAAGTATCTTTAACAATTCTAAATTGTTCAACGGGCAAAGTCAAGTCAAGAAAGAATATGTGAATGAGATACATGACTCTGGTATGTATGAGATTCATACGAGTATTGAAAAGGGAAAGTATTTGATGAATACGATTAAGATATTGAATATGTCTTCAATGAGAAAGGTTTGTGAACTTGTATGTGTTTAGCTATGCTTAGCATATTTGAATTGATATGCAAATATTCATATGATGACTTTATTTGTATATGGTTTACTAAGATTTTAAGGCTTACTGTGTTTATTTTTCACTATTTTATAGATTATCGAAGCTAGCTCGGACTCGGGGATCGTCGAGAAACGTCATCACACTATCGATCATCTAATTGGTACTTTTGGAGTTTTGTATATATGGTATATGGCATGTATAGGCTAGTGTTATCTTGATATGTTTTGATTTATGATTTTAGCCATGAGATTTGGCTTGTAAATATTAGTGTATATGGCCATTTAAGTTGGCTTAAGTTATGTGTTTGATAAGTGATATTTGTGATGTATATAATGCCTTATATGTTGGCATGTTTTGGTATGTTTGCCATAGTTGTTGATATAGCTAAATGGTTGTTCATTTGGTTAGTTACTAGTTGATGTATTAATGCTTGGAAGTTGGCATACTGTGGTTTGTTCTTGAGATGATAATATGGTGTGTTTTGTGACATGAAATAGAATATAAGATTATGGGTTAATGCATTTGGAACTTATGTAAGTTGTGATGATTTTGGCATAATAATTTGGTATGTTTTGAATATGGAATTGAGTAGTTGAAATGGTTGAGGATAGATGGTATAAAATGTGCACGAAATAGCATGCTTTGGTTGCTTATATATGTATTGAAATGGTACTATTTTTGTTTCTAGGTATGCATAAGAATAGGGTGGGAAATTGGCTTTCCAAATAGCCTATTTTTGTCCACACGGGCAGAGAAATAGGCTTGTGTCTTAGCAGTGTGCGGCATACGGTCATGCTACACGACCGTGTGTCCCCTGGGGTAGCCCTCCAAATTAAGGCAGTATACCCTACAGGTTTGACATGGCCTAAACACACGGGCGTGTCTACTGGCTGTGTGTGGCAAATGGGTTGGCACATAGGCGTGTGGCCGACCTTTTGACCCAAGTCAGTAACCCCTCCACTTCTCTCATAGCCAAGGCACACAGACGTGTCTCCGGCCGTGTGGTGCAATCAGTATGTATTCCCTGTTTTTACACGGCCTGGGACATACGCGTGTCTGGTGGCCGTGTGAGGCACACGGCCTGTTCACATGGGCGTGTGACCCTTAAATGTTTGAACATTTTATAAGTTTTCCAAAGTTTGTAAATGTTATCAGTTTAGTCCTAAACCATTTCTAAGCATGTTTTAAGGTCTCGTAGAGCCTCATTAGGGATAATGTGGATGAGATGAATGGATATTGATTATGAATGCATAAATGTATGTGAATGATGTGTATTATCTGGTAATGCCTCATAACCCTATTTTGGCAACGAATATGGGTTACGGGTGTTACAACACGGCTGAGACACACGCCCGTGTTGTAACAGCCTGATTTAAGGCCAAAATGGAACAGTGGTTTTGAAACCACGAATCCGAGGTTGAAAATTTTATGACAGGGTGTTTAATTTGATGTTTGGGATTAAATTGAAATAGGTGAAAAATGTGTGTTATAGTTCATAAAGTATTTAATTGAAATGGGGGTTTTAAGTAGAGGTCTTTGGATAGTAATTAGACCATTATATTAGTTTGGACAAAAATACCTAAAGGAAGATAAGACACCATAGTTTTTAATGAAGGGCAATTTAGTCATATGGTAAATAAAATAATAAAATGGGAAAACAAAGCCAAAATTGGTATCATCTTCACCAAGCTTTGCCGAAACTCTCATAAACACCATAGCTAGGGTTTTTTCCAAGCTTTCAAGCTCAATAGTAAATGCATTCAAGCCCCGTTTTTAATGTTCTTTATGTTTTTCAAATCCTCGTAGCTCGGTCTACCTATTTCTACCATTATTTTGAATTAGGGTTTATGTTTAAAAATTTACCCATTAATGATATGCATGTATTTTGATGTTTGATGGTAGAATATGAATGTTTGAAGTTAGGAGAACCATCTTTTCTAAGCAATTTTTAGCAAAAACGAGCAAAAACGGCATAATCGGTAAAAATACCTAATGTTCATAAGTACATGTTAGAGTGAGAATTTGATGTTGTCATAGAAGAGAAAAATCCTCAGCATGTCATAAAACATAAGAATAAGGGCTGGAATTAAATTTTCGAGCCTAGGGACAAAACGGTAATTTTGTAAAAGTTAAGGGCAAAAATATAATTTTTCAATAATGTGATTTTTGGATTGAAATAGATAGTATGAGTGTTAAATGAGCTAAATGTGTTGCTATAGATCAAGAAAGGCGTGGAATCAACCTCGAACGGGGGAAAGAAAAGACTTCAGACTAAATTGCAAAATTTCCATATTTTGCACCGAGGTAAGTTTGTATATAAATAATACATTATCTTCATTTACGTTTGTATATTCCAGCATATTTTATATAATGTAGCTAATTTTGAATCATAATCGATTGTTGGAAGAAAGGAAGTATTAGAAAGTGAAATACTTATTGGTTGAACCTTCGGAATCGAAAGATATAGATGGTATGTAGCTAGGTCACATGTATGGTGCTGAGTGCACATCATGTAGACAAGAGAGCTATGGGATATATGGTAGCTAGGTCACATGTATGGTGCTGAGCGCACATCATGTAGACAAGAGAGCTACGAGATACTATGTGGTATCTAGGTCGCATGTGTGGTTCCAGGTGAAGGATACCATGTAGACAAGAGAGCTACGAGGTTAAGTGGCTAGGTCACATGGGTGGTACTAAGTGTTCATGTTCACCATGTGTACAAGAGAGCCGAACTATGTGATGGGTGGAACTACGTGCTGAAACCACCAAGTATCGGGGACTCGATCCGAAGTGTTCAACGGGAAAATCGACTAAATGAAATTATGTATGATCTTGTAATGATATGAGTAATAAGCTCGATATGTAACTGGAAGTTGGAAAAATTGTTAAGGATAGGCAATGAATGCAACCAAAGTGTGAAAGATCAAAAATTGATAATAAAACTGTTTGGACAGTGGCAGTGATGTAAATTTGAAAAATCACCAAAAATAGTGGGAATTTAATTAGAGGCTGAATAAGATATGAATTTAAATTTAATGAGTCTATTTTCATGTAAAAGAAATAGATCAAGTAAAGGAATCTTATATTTTGAGAAATTTATATTTTTGTGAGACTTGTTCAGAATGACTATGCGATCCCCTGTTTGGACTTTAAAAATTGACCATAAATTGTAAAGAAACAATTGGGAGTTTACCTTACATGTATGAAATCCTTGTTGAGTCTAGCTTTTTAAGAAACAAACGTCATAGTCATTGAAACTCTGTACAGGGAGATATCAGAATTGTAATACACAGGGGTAGAGTGGCCGAAACCAGAAACAGGGAAGAATTTAACTAATAAACTGTACTAATTGGCCTGACCAAAAATTCTAGAAAACAATTACTAAGTAGATATATGAGTTTAGTTTCAAGGAAAATTTACGGAATTGGATTTTGAGTTCTGTGACTCGAGTTATGATTTATTTAGTGAACATGACGCAGGAGGGACAGCTTGATAAAATTGGAGTAAATAGTGAAATTAAAAATAAATATAATTGAGTTACTTTGTAAACATATTAGATTCTTATTTATTATTTATATACTTACTTACTAAGCAATAAGCTTACTTTCTTTTCTCTCTTTTGTTTTATAGTGTCATGTAGCTAGCACGGGAGTTAGAGATCGTTGAAGATCTGCCCGCACTATCAATACTTTTGGTATTTGAACTAAACATTTTGAATTATAGCATGTATAGTAGGCTTAGTTATTTTGTTACGTGTCATAATTACCTAGGTTTAAAATATTGGTTACAATATGTGATCGACTATTTTGTACAAAGCCATTGAAGTTGGCTAATATTGTTAAAAGCATATGTTATAATGTTTCATGATCCAATTGGATGCCATATTTTTGTCTCAGTTTTATTTAATGATATGTGTTGTGTTCTGGTAATACTCGTACACTGTTTCGGTGTGGAATGCGTGTAAGGGGTTTTACATTTAGTGGTATCAGAGCCATGGTTTAGTCGATTCTCGGACTAATATAGTGTGTGGAAAAGTCTAGCTATACATGCCATAAATATATTATGATAGTGTGGTGACTCCTGATTATTCTAAATTGTGTTTTGTTTTAATATAGTAATGGATCCCGACAGAACTGGGATTGATGATACTGCTAGTAATGCGCCGGCTCCTGCAAAAAGGACCGTGCCTGTAGAAAGTAGACCTGAGACATTGAGACAGGGAGATGAGGCTCAGGATGCCTTTCTCCAAATGATGAACAATTGGTATACTGAGTTTATTCGAAAAAACCCAAATGCTCAACCTCCTCCACCCCCTCCCATACCTCATACGGTTCCTGTGGCTACCCAAGGCATAGATTTGGTAAGAATGAACAAGCCTCCGATCGACAAGATTTGAAAACAAGGGGCCGAAGAGTTTAGAGCAAAGATCGATGATGATCCCGAGAAAGCAGAGTTTTGGCTTGAAAATTCTACCCGTGTATTTAATAAGCTCTCATGTACACCCGAGGAATGCTTAAAGTGTGCTGTATCACTTTTGAGAGATTCGGCCTACCATTGGTGGAAGACTTTGGTAGTAGTGCTGCCAAAAGAAAGGGTTACTTGGGATTACTTCCAGGAAGAATTCAGAAAGAAATACATAAGTCAGCGATTTATTGATAAAAAATGAAAGGAGTTCCTTGAACTGAAGTAGGGCAAGATGCCTGTGGCAGAGCACGAACGCGAATTCGTAAGACTCAGTAAATATGCCCAGGAATGTGTGTCCACCAAGGCTATTATGTACAAAAGATTTGAGGATGGGCTTAATGAGGACATTAAAGTTATTGTGGGAATTCTGGAGCTGAAAGAATTTGTAGTATTGGTTGACTGAGCTCTTAAAGACGAAGAATTGAATAAAGAAAGAAGAAAAGCAACTATTAAGGCCCGAGATGCCAGAAAGAGGCTGATAAGCAATTCATTTCAATCTCAATCAAAGAGGTCCAAAGAGACAAACCCTCGAATGATAGTTTCAGTTGGAGATTCACACAGAGATCGTGGTAAGGCATATTCGGGGTCTAAAGCTCAAGCTACTTCAGTGGCAAGTGTGGGTAATGTGCAGTCTAGAAAGCTTGAATGTCAGCAATGTGGCAAGCAACATTTTGGTGAGTACTGGGGAAATGAGCGAGCTTGCTTCAGGTGCGATTCTCAAAAGCATTTTATCAGAGACTATCCGGAGAAAGTTAAAGAAGAAAAATTTCAGAGTGCTAGACAGAGTACTACTGCCAGCAGAGGTAGACCACCGAGAAATACTGGAAGTGGAGCCAGTAGTAAAACTGTGATGAAAGATTTAGCAGCGAGGTCAGAAGCAAGAGCGCCTGCTAGAGCTTATACCATACGTGCCCGAGAGGATGCATCATCTCCCGATGTGATTACTGGTACATTTTTTTATGATACTATTGTTATTGCATTGATTGATCCCAGGTCTGCTTATTCATATATTTGTGTGAATTTAGTGTCTAATAATAAGTTGCCTGTTGAGTTTACTGAGCTTGCGATTAAGGTGTCAAACCCCTTAGGCCAATATGTGCTAGTTGATAAGGTTTGCAAGAATTGTCCATTAATGATTCAAGGTCACTTTTTTCCGACTAATCTGATGCTGTTACCATTTAATGAGTTTGACGTTATCTTGGGAATGGACTGGTTGACATTGTATGATGCCAAGGTAAATTGTAAACGGAAAACACTATAGTTGAAATATGAAAACGGTGAAATTCTGTGGGTTGAAACAGATGATTCAAATAAATTGCCTATGGTGATTTCGCACATGTCTGCACAGAAATACATAAGAAAAGGGTGTGAAGCTTATCTTGCATATGTAATGAATACTAAGATGTCTGAATTGAAGCTTGAATCAGTGCCGATAGTCTGTGAATTTCCAGATGTATTTCCAGAAGGATTGCCTGGGTTACCTCTGAACAGAGAGATAGAGTTTGCCATTGATTTGTTTCCGAGGACTGCACCGATCTCGATTGCTCTATATAGAATGGCTCTGACTGAATTAAGAGAATTGAAGGCTCAGTTGCAAGATTTAACAGACAAGGGATTTGTGAGACCGAGTTTCTCTACCTAGGGTGCTCCTGTATTGTTCATAAAGAAGAAAGATGGCTCAATGAGGCTTTGCATTGATTACCATCAGTTCAATAAGGTGACTATAAAGAAAAAGTACCTATTACCCAGGATTGATGATTTATTCGATCAGTTGAAGGGGGCAACAGTGTTTTCAAAGATCGATTTGAGGTCCGGTTACTACCAGGTGAGAGTTAAGGAGTCAGATGTGCCAAAAACTGCCTTTAGGATAAGGTATGGACATTATGAGTTCTTTGTGATGCCTTTTGGCTTAACAAATGCTCCAGCTATATTCATGGACTTGATGAACCAAATTTTTTAACCATATTTGGATAAGTTTGTGGTAGTGTTCATAGATGACATCCTAATCTATTCTCGAGATGAGTCTGAGCACGCCGAACACTTGAGAACCATATTGCAGATCTTGAGAGAAAAGAAACTGTTTGCTAAGTTTAGCAAAAGTGAGTTTTGGCTTCGTGAAGTCAGATTTTTGGGACATATAGTCTCAGGTGATGGTATTCAGGTGGATTTGAGCAAAATTTCCGCGCTTGTTTATTGGAAACTACCAAAGAATGTATCCGAGGTTAGAAGCTTTTTAGGTTTGGCCAGATATTATAGACATTTTGTTGAGGGATTTTCGATGATTGCCTTTCCTATGACTAAGTTGCTGCAAAAGAATGTTAAGTTTGAATGGACTGATAAATGTCAACAGAGTTTTGAAAAACTGAAAGCATGATTGACTGAAGCACCGATTTTACTACAGCCCGAGCCAGGGAAGGAGTTCGTAATTTATAGTGATGCATCATTGACAAGCCTTGAATGTGTGCTGATGCAAGAGGGTAAAGTGGTAGCTTATGCCTCGAGACAGTTAAAACCGCATGAGAAGAACTATCCTACGCATGATTTGGAATTGGTCGCTATTGTATTTGCCTTGAAGATCTAGCGTCATTATTTGTATGGTGAAAAATGTCGAATTTTTACTGATCATAAAAGTTTGAAGTATTTGATTAATCAAAAGGATTTGAATCCGCGACAGCGGAAATGGCTTGAATTATTGAAAGATTATGAGCTAGCGATTGATTATCATCCAGGGAAAGCGAATGTAGTTGCTAACACCTTGAGAAGGAAATCTCTTTTTACTTTGAGAGCCATGAATACAAGGTTAGCATTGTCTGATGATGGATCAATCTTGGCAGAGATGAGGGCTAAACCATTATTTCTTCAGCTAATTTGTGAAGCTCAAAAGAACGATAGTGAGTTGCGAACCAAGAGAACTCAGTGCGAATCAGGTTACAACTCAGATTTTTGAGTTGGACCAGATGACTGTTTGATGTTTCGAGACAGGATATGTGTATCGAAAAATGATGAATTGATTCAGAAAATATTACATGAGGCGCTTATGGTGGTCGTTTTGATGATTCACCACAGTAGCACAAAAATGTATAATGATTTAAAGAAGTTATATTGGTGGCCATGCATGAAAAGGGACATTTCTGATTTGTAACCAAGTGTTTGATCTGTCAACAAGTAAAAGCTGAGCATCAAGTGCCTTCAGGATTACTTCAACCGGTGATGGTACCTGAGTAGAAATGGGATAGGATTACCATGGATTTTGTAACCGGTTTGCCTTTGACTCCTAAAAAGAAGGATGTTGTCTAGGTAATGGTTGATAGGTTAACAAAGTCAGCTCACTTTGTACCGGTACGTACCGATTACTCACTTGATAAATTAGCTAAATTATATATTTCCAAATTGTGAGGTTGCACGGGGTACCTATGTCTATCATTTCAGAGAGAGATTCGAGGTTTACCTCGAGATTCTGGAAAAAGTTACAAGAAGCTTTAGGTACAAAATTGAATTTTAGTACCGCGTTTCATCCACAAATAGATGGTCAGTCAGAAAGAGTAATTCAGGTACTCGAAGATATGCTTAGATGCTGTGTTTAGAATTTGAAGGCAGTTGGGAGAAATATCTACCTTTGGTTGAATTTGCCTACAATAACAGTTTTCAGTCGAGTATACAGATGGCACCATACGAAGCCTTATATGGTCGCAAGTGTCGGACTCCTTTATATTGGACCGAACTTAGTGAGAAACAGATTCATGGAGTTGATCTAGTTAAAGAAACCGAAGAGAAAGTAAAAGTAATTTGTGATTGCTTGAAAGCTACTTCAGATCGACAAAAGTCATATGCAGATTTAAAAAGAAAAGAGATTGAATTTCAGGTGGGTGATAAAGTGTTCTTGGAGGTGTCACCATGGAAGAAGATTTTAAGATTTGGCCAAAAAGGCAAGTTGATTCCATGATTTATTGGGCCGTACGAGATTATTGAAAGGATTGGACCAGTGGCATATCGGTTGGCTTTACCGGCAGAGTTAGAAAGAATACATAACGTGTTTCATGTATCAATGTTACGACATTATCGTTCTGATCCTTCACATGTGATTTCCCCAATAGGAATTGAGATTCGATCAGACTTGACCTATGATGAGGAACTGATTAAGATTTTGGCTCGAGAAGTGAAACAGTTGAGAAAGAAAAGCATAGCTTTAGTGAAAGTGTTATGGCAAAGACATGGAGTAGAAGAAGCTACGTGGGAACTGGAGGAAGCCATGAGAAAACAGTACCCAAACCTTTTCACCGGTAAGATTTTCAGGGACGAAAATCCCTAAAGGGGGAGAGTTGTAATAGCCTGATTTAGGGCCAAAACGGAACAGTGGTTTCGAAACTACGGATCCGAGGTTGAAAATTTTATGACAGGGTGTTTAATTTGATGTGTGGGATTAAATTGAAATAGGTAAAAAATGTGTGTTCTAGTTCATAAAGTATTTAATTGAAATGGGGTTTTAAGTAAAGGTCTTTGGATAGTAATTAGACCATTATATTAGTTTGAACAAAAATACCTAAAGGAAGATAAGACACTATAGTTTTTAATGAAGGGCAATTTAGTCATTTGGTAAATAAAATAATAAAATGGGAAAACAAAGCCAAAATTGGTATCATCTTCACCAAGCTTGGCCGGAACTCTCATAAACACCATAGCTAGGGTTTTTTCCAAGCTTTCAAGCTCAATAGTAAGTGCATTCAAGCCCCATTTTTAATGTTCTTTACATTTTTCAAATCCTCGTAGCTCGGTCTACCTATTTCTACCATTATTTTGAGTTAGGGTTTATGTTTAAAAATTTACTCATGAATGATATGCATGTATTTTGTTGTTTGATGGTAGAATATGAATGTTTGAAGTTGGGAGAACCATCTTTTCTAAGCGATTTTTAGCGAAAACGAGCAAAAACGGCATAATCGGTAAAAATACCTAATGTTCATAAGTACATGTTAGAGTGAGAATTTGATGTTGTCATAGAAGAGAAAAATACTCAGCATGTCATAAAAGATAAGAATAAGGGCTTGAATTAAATTTCTGAGCCTAGGGACAAAATGGTAATTTTGTAAAAGTTAGGGGGCAAAAACATAATTTTTCAAGAATGTGATTTTTGGATTGAAATAGATAGTATGAGTGTTAAATGAGCTAAATGTGTTGCTATAGATCAAGAAAGGCGTGGAATCGACGTCGAACGGGGGAAGGAAAAGACTTCGGACTAAATTGCAAAATTTCCATATTTTGCACCGAGGTAAGTTTGTATATAAATAATACATTATCTTTATTTACGTTTGTATATTCCAGCATATTTTATATAATGTAGCTAATTTTGAATCATAATCGATTGTTGGAAGAATGAAAGTAAGTATTAGAAAGTGAAATACTTCTTGGTTGAACCTTCGAAATTGAAAGATATAGATGGTATGTAGCTCGGTCACATGTATGGTGATGAGTGCACATCATGTAGACAAGAGAGCTACGGGATACTATATCGTAGCTAGGTCACATGTATGGTGCTGAGCGCACATCATGTAGACAAGAGAGCTACGAGATACTATGTGGTAGCTAGGTCGCATGTGTGGTTCTAGGTGAAGGACACCATGTAGACAAGAAAGCTACGAGAATAAAGTGGCCAGGTCACATGGGTGGTACTAAGTTTTCATGTTCACCATGTGTACAAGAGAGTCGAACTATGTGATGGGTGGAACTACGTGCTGAAACCACCAAGTATCGGGGACTCGATCCGAAGTGTTCAACAGGAAAATTGACTAAATGAAATTATGTATGATCTTGTAATGATAAGTGTAAGAATATACATGTGTCACGTATGAGTAATAAGCTCGATATGTAACTGGAAGTTGGAAAAATTGTTAAGGATAGGCAATGAATGCAACCAAAGTGTGAAAGATCAAAAATTGATAATAAAACTGTTTGGACAGTCACAGTGACATGAATTTGAAAAATCACCAAAAATAGTGGGAATTTAATTAGAGGCTGATTGAGATATGAATTTAAATCTTAATGAGTCTATTTTCATGTAAAAGAAACATATCAAGCAAATAAATCTTATATTTTGAGAAATATATATTTTTGTGAGACTTGATCAGAATGACTATGCAATCCCCTATTCTGACTTTAAAAATTCACCATAAATTGTAAAGAAACAATTGGGAGTTTTACCTTACATTTATGAAATTTTTGTTGAGTCTAGTTTTATATGAAATAAATGGCATAGTCATTTAAACTCTGTACAGGGAGATATCTAAATCGTAATACACAGGGATCAGAGTGGCCAAACCCGGAAACAGGGGAGACTTTAACTAATAAACTGTACTAATTGGCCTGACCAAAAATTCTAGAAAAAAATTAGTAAGTATATATATGAGTTTAGTTTCAAGAAAAATTTACGGAATTGGATTTCGAGTTTTGTAACTCGAGTTATGATTTATTTAGTGAACATGAAGCAGGAGGGACAACTTGATCAAATTGGAGTAAATAGTGAAATTAAAAATAGATATAATTGAGTTACTTTGTAAACATATTAGATTCCTTATTTATTATTTATATACTTACTTACTAAGCAATAAGCTTATTTTCTTTTCTCTCTTTTGTTTTATAGTGTCATGCAGCTAGCACGAGAGTTAGAGATCGTTGAAGATCTGCCCGCACTATCAATACTTTTTGTATTTGAACTAAACATTTTGAATTATGGCATGTATAGTAGGCTTATTTATTTTGTTACGTGTCATAATTGCCTAGATTTAAAATATTGGTTACAATATGTGATCGACTATTTTGTACAAAGCCATTGAAGTTGGCTAATATTGTTAAAGGCATAAGCTATAATGTTTCATGATCCAATTGGATGCCATATTTTTGTCTCGGTTTTATTTAATGGTATGTGTTGTGTTTTGGTAATACCTCGTACATTGTTTCGGTGTGGAATGCATGTAAGGGGTGTTACATGTGTGCCTAATTCTGAGCATTCTGTTTCTCATTTTTAAGATGCAGGGGACACACGGCCAGGCCACATGCCCATGGGACAAGCCGTATGTTACACACGCCCGTGTGGACAAAATAAAGCCATTTCCTAGCCATATTTGTCACCCAAAACTTACCATTTTCCTGCACCAAAACTCACAAACATATATCCACCAATCCAACATCATATTCACATAAAATTTGACATCAATCATATGGTATTATCTCATGCATCAAAGGATAAAAACTTACTCTTATCATAAACTTATATCCTAACATAATTCCAACAACTAACACATAATAAGCACTTATGTGATTACCAAAATTTTGCTTCAAATATAGACCATCTCAAGCCACTCCAATGGCTAGATTACAAAACAACAATTACAAGCCATCATTGACCAAATAAGCTTATACATGCCATTCTACCTAAATGAGATTTCTATTTGTACCAAAATGAGATAGTGGATAGTGTGATGATTCCTCCGAAAGACCTCCAACCTTCGCGAGCTTTGAGCACTTTAAAACAGGGAAAATTAAATGGGGTAAGCATTTTATGCTTAGTAAGTTTGTATAATAGAAAATAAACTTACCGGTCATATTTATTAATACAAGCATACATAAATTTACATTCCATCGATTTTGGGTAAATTATCTAAACATTAGTCATATAATCTCATATGAATATCAAGTAAACATAGATGAGCTAATCACAATACAAGCTTCCATTAATTTCACCTTTCCACACTTTGAGGGTCCTTTCTGTCGAACTATTGAAATCTCAATGGATGTTCAAGTAATATACACATGTGCAATAGTACCTATTAGGGTACATAATAAAAAGGCACACTCCTGAGCTGTACATTTTATTGTAGGATTACCAGTCCAGGCTAAATCCTGTCCGTAGCATATGCTCTAGAGAGCTTAATACGGATTACCCATCCGGGCTAAATCCAATTTATAACCTAAGCTAAAGAGGGCTTACATTAGAATTACCCGTCCAGGCTAAATTCTATTTCCACTATTATTCTTAACCCTATTATTCTTAACCCTTCAAAATTCAACATTCAACTGGAACATGATAATTCGTCCATATAACACAACTTAAGGCTATTTCATTATATATATCATCTCACACATATCAACACAATCATGCAATTCAATTCAAACATATTAACATACATTTTTAAGTTACACGAACTTATCTTGAAAATGGTTCGTATTCGAATTTCAACTAATCCGAAACATTTTTGCTTTCCTCGATCTAGTTTCATGGTTGGTCTTACTGGATCTATATGGGTAAATTTAACTATTAATCTATCACATTTCATATACATTTGCATCCTATTACATCCTAGGCAAAATTACCATTTTGCCCCTATCTTTTTAAAAAATTTTGATTTCGTCCCTAGGTTCGAAAAATGAAATTCATGAAATTTGACTCTTTTCAAGCCTAGCCAAAATTTATATATTACAATTACAGCACATACATTTCACAAATTTTAGAATTTTCTATGGGTTTTACCACTTTTTCATTTTAGTCCCCAAATCAAGTTTTCATCAAAAATTTCTTTGTAAAAGTTGTTTATCTATGAATAACTTTTCATTTTCTACCATAAATTTATAATTTTCAGTATATTCATCCATGACCCACATTTCATACATTGATAACTTTTCAAATAAATCCCCTAAATAGAGAGTTTAGGCTATCCCGAATCCAAATATATAGAAATTACTAAAAACGGGACTTGATTTCATACCTTATTGAGCTTGAAAAGTTTTCTTCCTCTCTCCTGGGTTTCCATAGAAAAATTAGGGAATATGATATGAAAATTGATGATTTTTCTTTTTAATTAATTATCATCCATTAATTTTATTGATTTCTAATTTAGTCCCTATCTTTTTCTAATTTTTCCATGGATGAGTCATTAAAATATCTACTAACTACTCTTCAATGGTCTAATTACCATATAAGGACCTTAAGTTTTGAATTCCATAGCTATTTGGTACCTATAGCTACTAGAACCCAACTTTTGCATTTTATGCAATTTAGTCCTTTCCCTAATCGAACACACAATCGGTAAAATTTTCGTACCAAAATTTTCATGTGACCTTCCTATCATGATGCCACCATAAAATAAAATAAAATAAAATAAAATTTAAATTTTAGCTCAGGTTTGTGGTCCCGAAACCACTGTTCCGATCTCACCAAAAATGGGTTGTTACATTTATAATCTTGAGATTGAATTAAGTTTATGGTATGCCAGCTTACTAAGCTTTATAGCTTACTTTGTTTATTTTTCTTGTTTTACAGTGTTATCAAGCTAGCTCAGATTCAAGGATCATCGGAGATCGCTTCACACTATCTACCTACCACTTGGTACCTATGAACTTTGGTATTTTAAGTATATGGCATGTATAAGGACTTTGAGTCATTTTGATATATGTAGCATGATTTTGGCCATTTGTTTTGGCTTGTGAATATTTAGTGTTTGGTTTGTGTTAGCCATATAAGTTGGATTATTTTGGCAATTATGTGGTGTATGTATATATATATTAATGCCTCTTAGTGATGTGGTTAATGATTGCTTGAGAATAGATTGTTGAATGAAACCTTCAAGGTAGCTAGTGGTTGATGAATTGAGAAGGGTTGTGCTTGTGGTATTAGGCTAAGAAATACTTAGTTGAAATGGTACATATGAATGCTTTGGAAATGTGAATTGTTATAATTTGAATAGGTAAGAATATGGTGTTATAAGCATGATAGATGTTTGCATTGAAATGGTATATAATTTATTCTTGGTTATGGTTGTTTTGGTTGTTTATAAATGCTATGAATTGTGCATTTGGTTTGATGTAGGTGTGTGCCAATTTGAGGTGGCAAAATTGCTTGGTAAATAACCTATTTTTGTCCACACAGGCAGAGACACGGGTGTATGACTCAGCTGTGTGTGACACACGGTCATGATACACGGCCGTGTGTCCCCTGGTGATGAAATTAAAATCAAGTTAGTATGCTCCATACAGCCTCACACACGGGCGTGTGACTTGGCCGTGTGGCATAAGTCAGTATACCCTACAGGTTTGGCACGGCCTGGCACAGGGGCGTGTATGGCCATTTTGAGGGCACATGGGCATGTGTGTTGGCCGTGTGACCTAATTTAGAGAGTTACACAGGGTCAGACACGGGCTGGGACACGGCCATGTGCTTTCATTTCGAATGCTCACACAGTCTGTTACACGGGCATGTCTGCTGGTCGTGTGAGACACAAGCCGGGCCATATGGGCATGTGTCCCTGTTTCTGAGAAAATTAAGTGTTCAAAAAGTTTCCAAAGTTATCTGTTTAGTCCCAAACCACGTCCAATGTATGTTTAGGGCCTTGTAGGCTCGTATTAGGGAAAAATTGATTGAGATTGAATGATGAATGCATGAATTGTGTAAATGTATGCTAAATGAATGTTTAATTGTTTTATAAGTCCGTTAATGCTCTGTAACCCTATTCCGATGTTGAATATGGGTGAGGGGTGTTACAATTTGAGCGTGAATTGAACTTTTAAATTTATAATTTGGTTCTTTTTCATGCTCAAACTTAACTCTTTATATCTTACAGCTTGATTTAATCCCTTTTTTGGTATGTATATCATGATCATTGATTGAATATATATATATATTAAGATTATGAACATGTATGCATGTAATGGTATGCCATGCTGAATGATAGAATTAGTTTAATTTGAATGCTTGGAATGGTTGGAATTCGATGTGTGTTTCAAGTGCAGGTCATGGATGTGATTTTGGATAAGAAATGAAGCTAGAAATGGCTTTATTTTGTCTACATCGGCAAACACATAGGCATGTGTCTAGACCGTGTGTGACACACGGCCGAGTACATAGGTGTGTAGTTAGGCCGTGTGTCCCTTGCACCCTAAATTATGAGAAATAGAATGCTCAGAATTGAGCACACAGGCAGAGACACGAGCGTGTGTCTCAGCTATGTGTGCTACACAGCCTAGAACATGGGCATGCGTCTTGGCTATGTGAAACCTGTAACACCCTAACCTGTATTTGTCGCCGGAATAGGGTTACAAGGTATTACCTATCAATTTACAACATATAGCATACATTTATCAAACATAAAGCATTCATTCTTATAAATCATTCAACACAATCACATTATCCCATATAAAGGCATACGAGGCCTTAAACATGCTTTAGAAGTGGTTCGGGACTAAACCGATAACATATGAAAATTTTAGAAACTTAGAAATCATTTCAGCCACACAGGGGTCACACGCCCGTGTGAACAGGCCGTGTGCCTCACACGGCTCCAGACACGTCCATGTCTTAGGCCGTGTGGAAACAGGGCATACATACTGACCTGGGTCACACAGCCAACCACACGCCCTTGTGTCTAGCCCGTGAGCCCTTCGAAGTGGCCACACACGCCTGTGTGCTAGGCCGTGCCAAAATTGTAGGGTATACTGACTTATGCAACACGGCCAAGTCACACGCCCGAGTGCTAGGCCGTGTGCCAATTAGGGGTTATACTGACTTGTACCACACAGCCAGCCACATGCCCGTGTGTGAGACCGTGTGGAGCATACTAACTTCAATTAAATTTCATCACCAGGGGACACACGGCTGTGTAATATGATCATGTGTCACACACGACTGAGGCATATGCCCGTATCTCTGCCCGTCTGGACAAAAATATGCCATTTGCAAGGCCAATTTGCCACCATTATTCATGCTCACCTAAAAAACCAAAATGGTACCATTTCATCATACAATTCGGCAGCCAAAATCATCAACCAAATGCACAATTCATGCCTTTATAATTTCATCTATTCCAAATCTCAAATTACTACCATTTACTTAGCCAAATACATGCCAAAAATATCAATCTATATAGTTCATTTACCATAATTCACACTCACATAACTTCCTTATAAATAACCACATAACATATAAAATCATACCTCATCAAGGCATTTCTCAAGCATTATATAGTCCACAAATCAATTAACCATTTGAGCAACTATAAAACCATAACCACATTCATACCAAACATACCAAAATAAGCCATCACTCATGGCTATATATACAAACCAAAACATATACAATTTACAAGCCAAATCTCATGGCTATAATCACAACCAAAATACGACATCTAGCTTATACATGCCATATGCCAAAAATGTATAATCCAAAAGTACCAACTTAGATGTTTAATAGTGTGATGATGTTCTCGACGACTCCCAGATCCGAGCTAGCCTTAATTCACTATAAAACATAGAAAAATAACACAAAATAAGCTTCAAAGCTTAGTAAGCTCGTATGATATAAACTGAACTAATCACAAATACAACATTCATCAATCTAAACATATTACTATGTACTTTTTGATTACTAACAAACCTTTCAACTGCTTATTCATAAGCTTATATACAAACTTTGTAACTTCTTCGAGTTTAAGCTCATAACATACATGTACATACCTGTACCAATCCATAACAAGTTCATACATACACGGAATGCCGTTGATTACTCAATGTCTCTCACACTAAGTTCCATACTCGATATCTCGCACACTAAGTGTCGAATATAGTTGACTCAATCGCACACTAAGTGCGATGTATAGGTGAAGCTATGTTGAATCACACACTAAGTGCCATATATAGCCGAAGCTATGTTGTTTCGCACACCAAGTGCCATAAATAACCGATTTGTTGTCGAACATATTTGTAGTCCCATATATACAATTTATGCAATATCAAAGCACTATAGCATAATTATTACAATGCTTAATACATACGAACTTACCTCGGATGCTAAAATAGCGAATCGAGTCGATTAGTCAATAACTTTATCTTTTCCCTGATCCAAGTCTTTATTCCACTTTTCGTGATCTAATTATATTCAAAATCAACTTATTCAATCATTTATTCATTCAATTTAGTCCAAAATACACTTTAAAACACATTTACACTTTTGCCCCACAAATTTCACAATTTAGTCCTTATTTCACAAAATCACAAATTAATGAAATTCAAAACTAACCCATACTAGCCGAATTACCATAGTGCCCCAAGCAGCCCATAATTTTTATTTATTTCACATTTTAACCCCTAAATTTACACTTTTCTCAATTTAATCCCTATTTAGCATTTTCATCAAAAATCACTTCACAAAACATGAAAATCTATCATCAAGCTTTCATATTTCAACATTAAACATCAAAGAACTCATAGATTTAAAAATGGCAACTCTCAAAATCTTTAGCAGTTTCGAAATCTAAGGCACAAGCTAGCTAGAATACGAAGCAACGATCTCAAAAACATAGAAATCATCAAAAATTGAGAAAAAATCGTACCTTAATTGAACTAAATAGCTTGGCCGAATGAAAAGGAATGAAAATGGCTTCTCAAGCCTTAATGGTTGAAGATGAAGACTAAAAACATGATACATATTTTTATTTCATTTATTTAATCATTAATAACTAATATACTAATATAACCTTTAAAAATCTTAATAATTTCCATAAAACTGAGCTCATAATTGTCCACTAACTCACTAATGGTCTAATTACTTCTTAAGGACCTCCACTTTAAAGTTCTATAGCCATTAGATACCTTTAGCTAATAGAACAGCACTTTTGCACTTTGCCCAATTTAGTCCTTTTTATCGAATTAACCATTCAAATAGTAAAATTTGTTTACGAAACTTTCACACATACATACTATCATGCTGTAAACACTTAAAATGATATTAAAATAATTTTCAACCTTGGATTTGTGGTCCCAAAACCACTATTCTGATTTGACTAAAAACGGGCTGTTAAAAAATTTGCACCTAATTTCAAAATGAATTAATTAACCACACGACCTAGCACACGGGTTATAACACCCCTAACCTGTATCCTACATCGGAATAGGGTTACAAGGTATTATCGAAAAATACATCCCATTCTCATACATTTAAGCATTCAATATTATAAACCATTCACAAACATCCACATTGTCTCTTAAAAGGTTCTACAAGACTTTAAATCATGCTTAGAAGTGGTTCGGGACTAAACCAATCACATATTAAAATTTCTGAATACTTAGAAAAATTTCGTGAAATCACAAGTCACACACCCGTGTGAACAAGCCGTGTGCCTCACACTGCCACCAGACACGCCCGTGGCGCATGCCGTGTGAAAATAGGGCATACATACTGGCTTGTACCACACGACCGAGGACACGCCCGTGTGCCAAAGCGTGTGAAATCTAAGGGGGTTATTGACTTGGGTCACACGGCCGACCACACGCCCATGTTCCAACCTGTGTGCCACACACGGCCAATAGACACGTCAAAGTGTCTAGGTCGTGTCAAAACTGTAGGGTATACTAACTTTAAATCGTAGGGTACCCCAGGGGACACACAACCATGTAACATGACCGTGTGTCACACACGGTTGAGACACACGCTCGTGTCTCTGCCCGTGTGGACAAAAATAGGCTATTTGCAAAGCCAATTTGCCACCCTAATCACAAGTATACATATCAACCAAAATAACACCATTTCAATACATTTTTAGGCAACCAAAAGCCTACCAATTCTTGCACATATCATGCCATCTATTCATAACTATTCCTACTACTCAATTCCACAATCAAACATACCATTTCACTATGCCAAAAACAACAAACATACATAACTACTAAATGAATTTATCCATCAACTTAATACCTATTTCATATTTTAACATATACCATATGGTCATCTCCAATCAAACCACAATATGCTAGCTTCCAAGCATAAGCACATCAATTACCAGCTAACCAAATAAACAACAGTTTGGCAAACATACCAAAACAAGCCAACACTTAGAACATTATATACATCACATAATTAACTTATCAAACACAAAACTTAATCCAACTTAAATGGCTATGAACCAACATTTACAAGCCAAATCATATGGCTAAATTCACAACTTAAAACATATCAACATGTCACTAGTCTACACATGCCATATACCACATATACAAAGCTTTCAAAAAAAAAATACTAATGAGATGATTGATAGCGCGATGACATTTCCTGACGATCCCAAAGTCCGAGCTAGTTTTGATGATCTATAAAAAAAACAAAGAATGAACACACAAAGTAAGCTTTAAAAGCTTAGTAAGCCATATACAAATAAAGCTATCATATAAATCACCACATTTACATCAATAGGCCAAGTACAAGTAAACATACATATATAAACACAAACCTTTATCTTTGAATACATATTCATTCCATCATGTAACTCATCACTTCACTTTTCAATACTCGTATAAACTTCGTACATACCTAAGTTGTTTAGCTCATTAACATATTCTTTCTCGACTTATATTTTACCGTTGAACCATTCAGAATCGTTAAGGATACTCAGAAATCACATAAGCTCATACAATGCCGTATCCCAGATATGGTCTTACATGTTATCTCATAACAATGCCACTGTCCCAGACAGGGTCTTACACGAATTCAATTAACGATGCCAATGTCCTAGACATGGTCTTACACGTAATCTCAACAGAATGCCAATGTCCCAGACATGGTCTTACATGTAAACACATCTCAATATGCTAATGTCATGACATTCGTATCCTATACTATTCCTAAGGTTCGTACAGGAATTTCAGATATTGTAACTTTGTCGATTCTTGCTCGTAATTGTTCGTTCAACATTTATTACATTTTAATGATAAATATACACATATAAATCAGTTTAAATGCATTCATTTGTAAATGAACTTACCTCGTAATTGGAATAAATGGAAGGGTTGACTGTTCGATAACTTTCCTTTTCCCCTGATCTAAATCTGATTTCTTTCATTCTTGATCTATATACATTCAAAATTTAACCCTTTTATTCATCAATACATTCAAGTTCATCCAAACCACACAATTTAGGCATTTTTTCACTTTAGCCCCTAAAGTTACACATTTATTCAATTTAGTCCTTATTTCATAAATACACAAAATTCACAAAATTTGATAAAACCATGCTTAGTAGAATTCTATATAAGTCCCTAAAAGCCCATATTTCACATTTATTTCACATTTCAACCCCTCAATTTACACTTTTCACAAATTAGTCTGTTTTATGCAATTTCCCTAAAAATCACTTTACAAAACATAGATATCTATCATCAAGCTTTAATAATTCATCATCAAACATTCAAAAACACATGAACTCATCGATGGAAACTTTCTAAATCTTTAAAAAATTCAAAAATTAAAGCACGTGCTAGCTAATACTCAAAGCAACGATCACAAAAACGTAAAAATCATTAAAAACGAATCGAAAACCATACCTTAATCTTACTTCCAAAGTGACCGAATGAAAACCTAAAGAAGAGCTTATTTTCTTTCTCATTCTTTGGCAACTAGATGAAAAAGATGAGTAAAATTTGATTTTGGTTTTATTTAATATTACTTATTAAACATATTACTAATTTAACCTTTAATAAAACCTTAATATAACACATAAGCCATGGACATAAATGTCCACTAACCTTAATCATGGTCTAATATCAACATAAGGACCTCACATTTATCAAACCATAGCAATTAGGCACTTTTAACTTATAGCATGCCACTTTTGTATTTTACGCGATTGAGTCCTTTTTATCAAATCGAGCACACAAACAATAAAATTTTCACACGAAACTTTCACATATTCATATTCTCATGCTATAAACACATAAAATAATATTAAAATAATTTTATGACCCCGAATTTTTGGTTTCGCAACCACTGTTCTGATTTAGCTAAAATCAGGCTGTTACACAGGCGTGTGGCATGGCCATGTGAACAAGTCAGAGGGTTACATGGGGTGGAACACGGCCTATAGCACAGGCGTGTCCCAGGGTCACACAGGCGTGTCCCTTGGACCACACGGGCGCGTGAGCCCTGTAACTTGGAAAACTTTTAAAATGTCATGAAAAATTCTTAGAGTTCCCAGTTAAGTCCCGACTTATTTCTAATGTTCGTATTGGGCCTCGAATGTCCAATTAAGGGAAGTTTTGAATAATATCGATTAATGAAAAGTAATTTACATAAATTATTTGTAAAATGTTCTGAAAGTTTCAGTAATACTCTAAAACCTTATTCCGACAATGAATACGGGTTAGGGGTGTTACACATCAAAACATATTTTAATTCATAAAATACATAAATGATTTTAATTGGAAGCACGAACAACTATGGTATAGAACATAATAAACATGAATCAAATAAATTTTATCAGATTAATGTAATAATTCTAGCAAAATAATAATTAAGTCATCATTGTTATTGGAAATACATTAAAACAATTTGCAAACATGTTGAATAACTAAGAACAAAATTACAGAATAGGAAAGAAAAAACTCTTGATGATTTTTGCGATTCTCCGAAGACTGATCGTGGTGGCTTCCTTCAATCCCCGTGGTTGCTCCTCAATGTGGCTAGCCAAAAAAAGATTTTATCAAGGAAAATTCTAGCTAAAGGGAAGAGGAGAAATAAAGGGCATATACGTGGAAGAGAAGGAAGAAAGATGAGAGGAATGTGCGTTGAGGGATGATTTGAAATAGGAAATGAAAGGTTTTATTTACAATAGAGGAATGGCTAGGGAGTTTGCTAAAAATAGCATAAGGATTGCTTGAATTGCTCTATTGCTTGGCCAGCCATGAAATATGGAGGAAAAAGTTCATGGTTGGTTGATTCATGCATAATTTCATGCATGAATCATGCAAGAGGTCGGATGGTTTCTTGGGTATCAATTGGGAGCTGATTTCTAATATTTTTACAAGTGCATGTACCTCCAAATTAATTATCCCAAAGCTAGTTTGGGCTGCTTTTGATGCCTTATTCAAATTGGACTACTTTCCCCCTACCTGGATGGTTTTGTGACCCAAATAATTATCAGACTTGCTCGCCTTAACAAGACAACTTTCAACTGGATCAAATTGACTTCTCTTGACTCAATTTGTTTTTGTTGCTATCCAATTGAGGTGGAGTATAACTCATGTCCATGTATGATTTAAATAAGCTCCCACACTTATTAATTTAATGGTCCCACTGCAACAATTAAAGCATAGAAATTACTATATAACATAGGATAGTTAAATTATGCAAAATTTAATGCATAAATTCATAAAATTAGATACTTTACTAAATTTATGCCTATTGTCTCAATATTAACAAAAATCACCAAATTAAATATCCAAATATTTGGGATTAACATAAATTCTAAGAGAAAAGTTGATATAAACAACTATAAAAAATCTATATAATTTAGAGTTTATACACCCCCAAACTCAATCCATTGCTCGTCCTGAGTAATGTTTCATGCAAACCAAAAGTTTAGGGCAATCTTGTGCAAAATTTTTATAGAATCAACTTTTCACATAATCATGCTGCAACAAATTTTATGCTCAAAAACTCTTCTTGCTGATAAGTTGCTCATATGCAATGTATAATTTCAAATTTTCATATCAAGTAAAAGAATATGTTAGCAATAATCATAATTTGTATGCTTTTCAAAGTTATACGTAAATCCTACCATTCAATTATTCTTCCTTATTGTTTATTCGGCAAAGTAATCCTAAGGTTTAATAGTGGTCATCATATGCTGAAATTAGTAATTTCTCTCCACAAATGTAGTCGACATAATGATCAAAATCAATAGGTCTTTCATAGGGTTGTAATGGGGCTAGGCTCAATGTAAGGATTAAGAAAAGTGAATTTTAGGCTCAAATAACCTTAAACTTGCCTTGGACCTTGCGTAGCACAATTCACCTTTCTCTTTATGGTTAACACCCTTGAACTTAATTTCGAAGCTCATATTTCTCATCACATGATCATACATTTCATCATACATCATTTGATTAATTTTTTTAACATTTGATTTTTTTTGAGTCACATCAAATATCTTCTTTTGAATTCTACCCAAAATTTATTCATGAAACCAAGTAGTGGTTGATGCAAAAATTAGGATAAAATTTATGAAAAGATAGTAAACTGGCTTATGATGTAAGTAGATAAAATAAATACGCTATATAGCTCAAATTAAGGTTTCAAGGGTTAATTTTGATTACGGTAAGCTTGAAAGGCTCAACCGGTCCAAAAAAAATGTGCCTATATCATTTTCAAAATCTTATATCTCCTAGGTTTCACCTCAAGAAAGTTACTAACCTAATTCTAAAGACTTAAACCTTTTTGCATGTCTAATTTAAAGAGAAGAAAATTTTCATGGCAAAATTTCGCATGGAACTTATAAAACATAATTAAATCATGATCACATTAACATAGATTATAAAAAGGCTTAAACAAAATTAGCAATTATGATTTCATATGGGTTAACTTATAAACAAAATTTTTCTCTGAGCACTTATTTATTTTAGCATACTTATGTGTGAAAATTGAAAAAAAATATAAACATAAAAGATTGGCCCTTACCCCCACTTTTAAAAAAAAACAATGCTCTCATTGCAAAGTAACAAAGTAGTGAATGAAAACTGTACACCAAGTAAGACTCAAAAAAGAGAGGTCAGTTATGAAGACTGCTTAAATACAAAGTCTTTCTTGAAAAATCCAATCCATAGACATGTATATTCATATTGCTACATTACTATGCTCTTTACTATAGAAGAATATTAATGGAAGAGCATTGTCTATCTTTATTCATGAATTGCAATTTATTTAAGTTTATTATGCACAAAATGTAGAATAGTAAGAAAGAGAGAAAAATATAAAATAACGATAAAGAAATGTTAAGTGAACTCCCTCATTTTATTTGAAATAATCATTGAATGAAAAAGTGCCAAAGGGCCATCTGTCTTACCAACCATACTCATCTAGGAAGTAATCATATTCTTTTCCAGCAAATTTGTCCAACATTTGATTTGGGAAAGAAAATCAGAAATGATTTTTCTGGTGGCCTTGTTTAACTTCCTGTAATACATGGAAATCCTCCAACTTGTGACTCAAATATCTAAAATAATCCACATGATACCCTTTTTGTGCCTTTCCAATACCACAAGTGACTCCTCTTCATGATTCCTAATGAACTCAACTGAAATCATGCTAGGTAAAGTCAAAGATAACCTAAACAATCATATTTCAAATGAAGATTGAAAATTTTATGTTCCAATTTAGCTAGCTCTTTAATCAACACTTTTGGTTGTGTATACTTTTAAGATGATAACTCTAACGATACGAGTGGATCTTCCTGGGTGAATCCATTCGAATTAGCTTCTAACAAAGCCAAATGTCCCATTTATTTATCATCACTTGGTGGATCCATTGGTAGAATACGTTCCAATGGGTCGTCTAGAGAATTGAGTTACAATTTTGTAGGAGCCAGTGATTCTATCTTAGAAATAGAAAAGTAGTCATTGACTACTTCTAAGGATTTCATAGCATTGAAGTCTTTAGAAGTCACCTTATCATTGAAAATTTTTTTAAACTGAGTATCCAACTGCTATTTGAACCTTTTTTTGTAAGGAGGTGGTAAAACCCTGGCATGAATTTGACAGTCCTTCCGGGGTAATGTTTCTTCATCTGGTAAAGGTGTTAGCTTATCAGAATTAACTAGTTTATGGTTTACCTTATCAGATTTCGCAAGATTTGGCTTCTAAGGAGCAGAATTTTCAACTCTCGACTTAAATTCCTCTTTGTTAGCAGGCTCATCTTCAACTTCAGCTACCTTAGGCTCTAATTTCTTCCCACTCCGTATATGACAACTTTGTTATATTCTTTGCTCGATCATGGAAAAGCTCATTGCGGTTTATTCCAGAGTTTAGTGGCTAGTTGACCCACTTGATTCTTCAAATTCCTCAATATTATTACTTGGGCTTGTAATAGTGCATTATTCTTCACCATGTATGCTTTCAAAAAGTTCTCTAAACTATTAAAAAATTCAGCTTGCGGTGGTTTTTGAACTTGTTAAGTGAACTTTGGCGGTTGATTCAATCTAATTTGCATATAAACACTGTTAGGACTGGCTCCTTGGTTACTCCATGAGAGATTTTGAAAGTTTTTCCATAAGGATTTATAGGTGTTGGACTGTGGTCTTGGCCCATTACTGTTTTGATTTTGATTTCCTATATAATAAAAGGACTATGGGTTTGATGGGCAATTTTCACACGAGTGTCCATCTCCACAGTATACACAGGAAACATT
The DNA here is from genome assembly GCA_025698475.1 of Gossypium anomalum. Classification (NCBI taxonomy): domain Eukaryota; kingdom Viridiplantae; phylum Streptophyta; class Magnoliopsida; order Malvales; family Malvaceae; genus Gossypium; species Gossypium anomalum. Next base: position 53,986,511 of record CM046963.1, read on the forward strand.
TTCACATTGACATGGTGGCTGGGCTACTACATTATTAAGACTGTTAATAGTTAAATTCTTAAGCTTTGTGGATATAAAAGATACCTGAGCTGCAAGCGAAGTGAAGGCATCAACTTCACACTCTCCTTCTCCTCGTCTTCTTGAGGCTACTCGATTGGTTGGCCATTGATAGTTATTATTGAAATTCTTTCAATAATCTCGTAAGCCCCATTGTAAGACTTAGAAAGGAGGGCTCCATTTTTTGAAGCATCCACCATCATTCTAGCATGAAGTTGAGGCCAATATAGAAAGTCTCCATTTGAACGCAATAAGGAATGCCATGATGAGGGCACTTTCAGAATAACTCCTTGAATCGCTCTTATACTTCATTTAGAGATTCTTCATGAAATTGTTGAAAAAAAGTGATTTCATTTCAGAGCTTGGCGGTCAGAGATGGAGGAAAGTATTTAATTAAGAAACATTCAACTAACTCTTGCCATGTAGTTACGGAACAGGATGGTAGGGAGCTCAACCTTGCTCGTGCTTTATCTCTTAAAGAGTACGTAAATAATTTCAGTCTTAATGCATCCTTGGTCACCCCGACTAATTTGAAAAAGTCACTCACTTCCATGAATAATTGAAGATAAAAATGTGAATCCTTAGTACGCATCCCACGAAATTGACCTATTATTTGAAGCATTTGGAACATCACAGGCATCAGTTCAAATTCTGGAGCGTTAGTTTTATGTCTCACAATACCCAAATTGAGTTCATTAAAGAGAGGAACGACATATTGTCGAATGGCGCAGTTTTTGCCGTCGGTAATAGTGATCGATTTGCGAGCATTATAAGAAAATGCTTCTTCTTGGTCATGTTGTAGAGGATCCATTATCACCTGAATAATAACAACGAAAAAATAATAATATTAAAGTAAAAAAAAGGAAAATTGAACCAAATTATAAGATATTAAAAGAAAATCACAAAACAATTAATAAAGTTAAAAATAAAATAAAAACCAAATTGCAAAGAATAATTTCACAAAAGAAATGATTAAGGGAACAATCCCTGACAACAGTGCCAAAAACTTAAATACAATTGTATACAGTCATTTTCAAGTAATAAGTAAAAGAGTTATTGTCTCCACAGGGATTATATCTGTTAATCAAATAATTGAAAAAATTGGTACAAAAAACATAATAATTTTGAATTGGTAGATGTTAAAATTAAATTAATTAACTGGATGAAGATCAAGTTAAATGCAAATGAGATGTAATAAAATGCAGGGTGATGGTTTAGCAGCAATGTCACAAGTTCAACAACAATAAGCTAGAATACTTACAACATTTGACTGAATTCATTTTTCATCGTGCTTAGCAATGTTTCGAAAAAATTCCATGGCAACTAATAACTCTTGAAAAGAGTTATATTTCGAATCTCTAAGCATGATTAAATGGCTGTACTTAAGTAGATATATTAGAATGTTTAGGTTACTTTTAGAGCAAGCATAATAATGCTTGGATTGTGCCTTGAATGTCATTTCATGTTACTTTTACTATTGGGAAGAAGGGAATTGGTTGTTGTGTGCAGCAGCTGCAAGAAGGATTGAGAAGAGGAGAAAAAGGAGGATGGGAATGAAGGAAGTGAATATTTCCATGAACAATGGTTGGATGGATTGCCAGCGCAAATGCCATGGAAATTATGAGAAAATGTTGGCACAGCACTCAGTCCTCATCACTCTTAGCCAGCTTGACGTGGTACCAGATAAATCCACCTAAAAAAGAGGGAGAAAAGAGTGTGCTGAGAGAGAGGGACCTACCTTATAAAAGAGGACAAAGAAAAGTAAAAAGCGACGAGGATTTTGGAGGGGGATTTGAAGAGCATTTTTCTTTCCAGAAAAACTCTTAAAAAATTCTAGAGAAAAGGGAGAGGATAGTAAAAGTATTCCCGAGAACGAAGAGTATTATTTTGATCCTTAACTTGAGAGAACTTTCAGATGAATAAGAAAATAATTTCGAGAAATGGCAAGGATTGGAAATGATCCAGGCAGAGAAGATCCATTACATTCGAATGGTAGGGACATTGATACTTCTCATGTGATAGATTATAGAGACAGACCAATTGGAGAATACGTAGTGCTAATCTTGGATAATTTGAATCCAGTTTGAGTGGCTATTTAACATCACAACAATAATGTGCAAGCGTACACTGTCGATGCAAGTATAGTAGACAGATGTGAGTCTATCAGATATCGTTCCCATAGGGATGGGTGTCTTTTGTCTATTAATGACGGTGTAATAATTAGATATAAATGAAATAAATTGTGAGGATAGTTATCAATGCAATAACTTGAAAACAATAAAATAAAATATGATAATGATAAACTGGGTTCCCCAACATAAATCTTCAGTAGAATACTTGTGATATCCCGAATTAGGGCCTAATCGGAGTAGTGGTTTTGAGACCATAAATTTGAGATAGAAATAATTATTTTATAATTATTTTGACGACTATGATATGATTGCATGATTGTGTGAAAATTTCGTGAAGAAATTCTATGCATAAAGTGCTTAATTTGAAATTAAGAACTAAATTGAATAAGTTACAAAACTTGCATTCTAGAAGCTTTTAGAATTAAATTGCATTGAAATATTAATTAGAGGTCTTAAATAGAAATTTAACCAATTTCTAAAATTTTGGACAAAAATGGGCTTGTACATGAAAAATTACAAAGAAAGGCATTAAGGGCATTTTTGTCATTTGGTAAATATAGTCATTAAAAAGGGAAAAATAACACAAAAATGGACTCATCTTCTCCATAAGGGCTGTCGAATTTTTCTTGTCACCATAGCTAGGGTTTTCAACATTTTTAAGCCTTGATTGTAAGTGATTTCCATGCCCATTTTTAATGCTCTTTTCGATTTTAAAATCTAGAAAGCATGTTCTATCATTTTCTAGCAATATTTTGAGCTAGGATGCATGTATGGAAATTTACCCATGTGTGACATAATTGTATTTTGATGAATAATGAAAGAATATGATGGTTTGATTGTGTTTAACAACTTTTATCTAGTAGTATTATGTGAAAACACCTAAAAAGGGACTTAATTGTAAAAAGGGTAAAATTGATGGTAAAAATCTAATTTTTGGTGTGAAATATGGGCTGTTATGGACACTAGGAAAATTGGCTATGACTAGATGTCATGGGCAATGCATGTAACTCATTGTACAAACTTAAGAACTCAATTGTAAATAATTGAAAAGCTAAGGGCAAAATGGTAATTTTTATCCAAGCTCGTATTAGGGGTTGTTTTGATGAATGTGTATATTGAATAAATTAATTTGGCATTTTAGATCAAGAGAAATGAGATTCGAGTTGTGATCGAGGGAAAAATAAAGTTTACGAGGAATAGGCTTGATTTCTAACATTTTGTACCGAGGTAAGTTCATGTATAAATGTGGTAACATAATTGTCATTTTAAGTAATTTAATGTTATTTATATGATATTATGATTATTATCATAAAATATTATGCTTTGTGGTTATTGTTGAATAATATGCAAAATTATGTGAATTACTTGATAATTATGAAATGCTATCAAGTATCGATTCCGGTATCCCGTGGAAGGTGGCAGAGACTTATGATCGAGGAAAATCCCATTTGAACCTTAGGAAAAGATTAGGATATAAGTGAAATGTCACTAGGATATTTGAGTTCCGAACTTGTTGAGTTGAGTCCGAGTTTGTGAGATGTAACTAGGTATCTGAGCTCGTTGAGTTGAGTCCGAGTTCACTTATGGATAAGAATGCCCGAGCTCATTGAGTTGAGTCCGAGTTCGCTTATGGGCGGGTTACATGGTAGTTTGGTTACATAATCTCCGCAGGCTATTGAGTTTGTCTAGCTGCGGGTATGGCACTTATGTGCATGCAATCCGTGTATCCGAATTATATTCCAATGTGTTCAACGGGTGAATCTTAAGTGAATAAGAAGAATACCTAAGACTAAGGTGACGTGTTGGTAAGTGTGGTGAATGAGAAAATTTGGACAGGTATGTACTTAAACCCTCAGGTTGAGAACTTGGTATGATGAAATCGTGGTAAGATAGTAAATGCAAATGTAATATGAATGTCTTGGTGATATTTATGCAAATGATGTTTTATGTTGGATTGCATGATTATGTTACTTTCTATTTGCATGTGAACTTACTAAGCATTTATGCTTACTCCCTCCTTTCCATTCTTTGTAGTTTTGACAAGCCAGCTCAGAAATCAGGAACGGTTGGAGGCTCGCTCACACTATCTGTGGACCATTTTGGTATAGTGACTTGTATATTTTAAGCATGGCATGTAAAGCATTATAATCATTTTGTGTATATGATCTTATGATATGGCTATTGAATGGTAAGGAAATGTTTGGTAATGAATAGCCATTGGAATGGCTAATCAAGATCATATTTAGTGTTATGAATGCTTAATGTGCTATCTAATCTATGGAAATTCATATAAAGGTGAAATTTGCTATAAAACAGTATCATACAACAGTAATGACGTGAGTTTGAAAAATCACTAAAAATAGTACAGACAGAATTAGATGGTGAATAAAATATTAAATTGAAGCTTATCAAGTATATTTTTCATATGGAAGAAACAAAATAGGTAAATAAGTTGTATTTCATGAGATATTTAGGTTTTGGTTGTATAGGGTCAGAGTGATTTCTGAACCCCCCGTTCTGACTTTATAAATTCACTAAAAATTTTAAAAAAATAAATAGGAGTCATACTTTATATGTATAGATTAATAGAAACAAACGGCATAGTCATATTAATTCTGTACAGAGAGAAAAGTGATTCGTAGTGAACAGAGGTCAGAGCAGTCAAACACTGAAATAGGGGAAACTTTAACTAATAAACTGTACTAATTGGCCTAACCAAAAATTCTGGAAAAAAATTAGTAAGTAGACATATGAGTCTACTTTCAGAAAAAATTTACGGATTTGAATTTTGAGTTTCGTAACTCGAGATATGATTTATTTTAGCGACTGTGACGTAGATGGGCAGTTTATTATGAAAGGTGAAATAAATTGTTTGAAATTGTTTAAGTGATAAATTAAGTCTGCTAACGCCTCGTGCTCGACTCCGGTGACGGTCTCGGGTAAGGGGGTGTTACAATACTAAATACTCACAAGGTATAAAAGGATAGGTGATTCTCGAGGCAATAAATTTCAATGTATATCTTACCAAGAATCACTCATCTATTTAATCCGAGGCTTAAACATGCACATTAACCCCACCTTCTGATGATGGCAATATGGCACTATTAAGAACAAGTAGACTAAATTCCTCTAATCCTCACTCAACTTTCGTTGTAATGCTTGTTGGCTCAAACTGTCACTGCACTTTCGAGTGTTGTGACTCCAATAACACTTCCGTGTTAAAAACATTCAACCCCCAATATTAAACAATAAAAGTGAGATTGAATAAGACAACATTTAACCAAGAATTCATGTGTACTTCCATAAAAACAGAAAATAGAGAGTAATCACTAGCATTTAGAAAGAAATAAGAAAGAATCAAGTGGAGAATACTATTCCTAGATAACTCGATTGAATCTCTCTACTCCCTCTTATCTGGCACTTAGGTCTCCTCGTCAGAAGCTCATCTGTATCAATTTTCACATTGGGTGACCCGTGAGAGGCTTAAGCTACCATGGCTGCAAGCTTCAAGGTAGGATGATGAAGATGATGATAAAAAAAAAACTCTCTTTTCTTCTCACATCAACCTTTTATGTCCTCCTCCAACAGTACAGGTGTCCTTTCCTCAGAATTATTCTGTCCCTGTATGTACAGGTTGGTTATACCTGACTGGACAGCTCATGTAATTTTAGTTCTTATCCGAATAGCTGTCAGGTGCAATTAATGCAAAACAATAGCAAAATTAAGGACAAAATAGGCTAGGATTCACTAAGTTATAAAATGTAATTTACTAAGCTTAAAATGCTAAAATATATGCTAAGGATAACTAAATGGGAACAATTTAACTAATAAGTAAGGGGAAAACCTATGTTCTTTCTAGTGCTGTCACAAACCCATTAGCGAACATGTAATGCTAATCTTAGATGATCTGAATCCAAGGATTGTTAGACCACATATTCAAGCTTAGTATTTTGAGTTAAAACCAATGATGTTTCAAATGCTAAAAATAGTAGGACAGTTCAGTGGATTACCTACTGAAGATCTAAGGCTACATTTAAGACTCTTTCTAGAGGTCTGTGATTTATTTAGGTAGCAGGGTGTTCCTGAAGATGCTCTGAGACTTAAGTTATTTCCTTACTCATTGTGAGATTGCGCCAGAGCATTATTGAATGATTTGCCGTCAATAACGGTGGCATCTTGGAATGAACTTTGTCAAAGGTGAGACATTGTATGAAGCTTGGGAATGATTCAAGGAATTGATTAGAAAATGCTCAATGCATGGTTTCCAACATTGGGCACAAATGGAAATTTTTATAATGAACTAAATGCACATACACGAATGGTAGTTGATGTATCTTTCACTAGGATTTCGCTAGATAAATCATATAATGAGGCATATGAGATTTTAGAAAGGATAGCTAACAATGATTATCAATATTCGACTACAAGAGTGGGTATTGGCAGAAGAATTGTTAGAGCTATGGAGCTTTATGTAATCACTTCATTAACAGCTCAGGTATCATCCCTAAATTGTAACAGCCCATTTTTAGTCAAATTGGAAAAGTGGTTTCGAGACCACAAATCTGAGGTTGAAATATTTTTTTTATTATTATTATTAGGTCTACAGTGTAACACCCCAAATTTTGGGCCTAGAAGTATTAGGTCTTGAGCATGGGAACCGTTAGGAGGCTGCACATAAATGTTTAGTTGTGCAAGAAAATGACATAAATAATTGATTGCTTGAGTTGTTATTGTCCTGAGAAGTGTAGGAAGTCTTGGGTTCAAACCTAGGCTTTAGCAAAAAAAAAATTATTTTAAGTGAATATAACCCTTGGTTCTGGATAGTAGGTTTTTAAATTATTGTGGGTTAAACATGACACAAGGAGCCTGCTGGTAAAGGGGGTAAGTGGCGTGTTACTAATGTCTAAGGTCTGAAGTTCAAGTCCTGGTTTACGCAATAAGGGGGTCAATTTTTGATACTTTGGATGGCTAGTGTTTGTGTTGCATTAAAAGTCTAATAGGTGATAAGTTGGAGTGATTTGAGGAGGATTTTGAGGAGTGGATCAAGGGGTTGGGAGTGTTAGTCGAATTTTGGGAGGATATTGTGGAGAGTCTTAAGGCTTGTTTAGAGTTTGAACTGAAATTGGAACTATCTTGGACTCAAATTTCAGTAGGGGTGTGTTAGCTCCTTATTTTCATTTTTTTCCTCTCCACTTTGATTTTGTCAACATTCTTTGTTGCCTTTTTGCTACTGTACCGAATACTGCTAGGGACTTCGGGCTTTCGGTTTTGTTTTGCCTTTGGTTTTACTTTTTTTTCCAATCCCCTGTATACCGGTTTTCTTTTCTTCTCTTTTCTGCTCTCTTTCCATTTACTTAAATTTTCTCCCCTTTTCATATTGCTCTTTTAGGCCAAATACTACTGTCTCTTATTGTCAAATCTTCGCTAGCCTTCTCTATCTGCTTTGAACCCTCACCATTTTTTTTTGGTGTATTGGCCAAATACTCTTATTTCTTCCCCTCTCTATTTTTTGGCTTTCGTCGAGTTGTCCTTGCTGGATTCTCTTGTAGCCAAACCTCTTTCTGCATTTAATTGAGGTAAGCCACCATGTCTGTTTGGGGTCACGGTTGTTTTCTTCTCCTTCCTTTCTTCAGTCGATATAATCTCCCTATTAACATTTTCTTTTCTCTGCTGACACTGTTAGGAGTGGTTGTACCACTTCTTAGTTCGGGTTTAGGGGGTGCCTTTGTAGGCTGATTACTATTATCCATCATTCTTAGCACTTTGTTTTGGTAAGTGGTTAATCGCTTGGTTAAGGTTATTTTACGCTTTTGGTAATGGTTAACGAAAGTGGGTTGTAATACAGATTTTTGCCAAGGATTGTGAGGTAATCTTGGTCGGCGGTTTAGGGGGGCTAAATCACTCTCGTTCAAGTAAGGCAAGTATCAATATTATTTTAGGATTAAGTGTTAAAAGAGGGTGATTAACCCTATTGATTAAAGGACTGACAGAGTGATTGATTCAATACAGGTTGGTGTTTGTTAGCTTCTGCGCCTTTTCGCAATCAGGTGTGTAGTCACTGTCTTAGCCGTAAATCGATAAAAGCTAGAAAATAGGACTGTTGATGCCACATGGGTGTACGATCGCTTGTGTGGTAACCCCAAACGCATAAACGTGGGTACTAGATTACGAGAGGCCACCATAGGCGATCTCATGGACTTAGGCTGTTTTAGGCCACGTTGGGCCGAAATGGTGACCGAAATACCCCCATAGGGTAAAATGACCGAAATACCCCCTTAAGGTAAAATGATTGTAATACCCCTGTAGGGTAAAATGACTGTAATACCCCTGTAAGGTAAAATGACTGATGTGCCCGTAATACCCCTGTAAGGTAAAATGACTGATGTGCCCTACGATGTGTATGATTGTATTTGAGCATGCCACGTTATATGTATGTTGCATCCATGTAAGATATTATGATACATTGCATGACATGTTGCATGGGGTTGGGATTGTTATTTTGGATGAAGTGTACTGTACTGATATTGTCGCACGGGTCGCCCAAAACGACTGTGGACCTAAGGTTGCACGGGTCACCCAAGACTACTCTAGACCTACTGATGGCTTTAAGTCGTTCATATTACTGGCAGCTTTGCTGCAATACTATTTAGTGCCGCAACTGTGCTAATCTTGGTGTGTTTGGCTGGGTGGGTCGATTTTATCCCCACATGGTGTGTTTGGAGGGACAGAGTGGTGTGTAGCGGCTGGATTGGGTAGGATTTTTGATTGCATTACTGCACTGATACTGTTACTGTAATGGGCTAAGGCGTACATTGATATTGATACTATAACGGGCTCAGGCCCAAACTGCATCTATCTATTGAATGATTGATTTCTTGTTTGTTAGGGGATTACACAGTGAGTTTTCGTAAACTCACCCCTCTGTTTATCTGTACGAGAAATCCCCAGCCTTAGATGGATCGGTGCTGCGAGGGATTCGGAGGTGGCCACACTACTGCTCCTGCTTTATATTTGACTTTTATTTACTATTAAATTTTGAATTGGGTATTTCTTTATGTAATAAGGCCTCTCTAAGGTTTTAACTTTTAATTTGGGATTTTTACTTGCTTTGATATAAACTGCTTGTTGTAGGAAGAAGACATGTTTTCAAAAGATAACTGTTTTTCAAAAACACCACGTCTTTTTAATATAATTCTAAAGCTTCTACAACAAACATAGTTTTAAAGTGTAATAACAATCTAATATGATTTACAAATTTTTGTTAATGATATAATAAGGTTTTAATATATAACGGGCTTCCCAATGAAATTATGGTTTTAAAAAACACTTCAATGTGACATCGCTAGATTCGGCCATAACGTCTAGGCCGGGTTTGGGGTGTTACATACAGCATGATAGTATGATTGTATGAAAATTTTGTTAAGAAATTTTATTATTTGAATGGTTAATTTGATAAAAAGGACTAAATCGCGTAAAGTATAAAAGTTGAGTTCTATAAGTAAAAGGTGTTTAATAGCTATAAAACTTTAAAGTGGAGGTCCTTAAGTGGTAATTAGACCATTTGAAATTTGAATGGACATTTATGGACATTGTTTATGTATGTTTTAACGTATAAGTAAGGGTAAATAGGTAATTAATAAAATAAACTAAAATTAAAGTAAGAAAAAGAAAACTATCATCCTTTCTTCTTCATTCTCCAATCAAGTATAGCAACAAGGAAGTCATTAAAGAACACCAAGCATTCGATCCAAATTCCCTAGTCCATGTAAGTGCATTTTTGTTCGGCTTTTAGTGATTTTTATGTTTTTGGACTCATTGTAGCTTAATCTAGCTAGCCCAGGGACTAATTTGTGAAATTGTTAAAAATCTAGGGTTTTACCATTGATGAATGTGTATTTTTTTTGATGTTTGATGATAGAAAATGGATGGTTGTTGTTAGATAAACAACATTTGTTAAGTGATTTTGAATGAAATTGCAAATTAGGGATTAAATTGAGAAATGTGAAAATAATATGGTAAATGTGTGAAATTATGAAAAATATGTAAAGAATTCAAAATTTAAGAGGCAAAAGTGTAATTTTTCCATAATATGATTTTTGGGTTAAATTGAATAGAATGATACTTAAATAAGTTAAATTTTATTATATATAGATCAAGAAAAGCGAAGTTCAGATTTAGATCGGGGGAAAAACAAAATAGTGGGTTGGTAGTTTGATTCTCTCCGTGTAAATTTGATTAATGTAATTATGTTTTAAATGATTTATAATTGTATTATTGATGAATACGACGAAAATGTTCGACGAAGATTTGGCGACGTTTGAAATCTCAATTGAACCTTAGGAATAGATAGGATACAAATGACATGTCATTAGGGGTTATTGCGTTTGGGTGCTGGTCCATATGTTCTACCAGTGGCTGAGTTTTTCAGCATGTGTTGCAAATTCTTATCAACTTGTGTGAGCAGCACCGTGTAGCTACATCTTGACCGTCAGCTTGTGTGAGTAGACCTAGTGATAGCTCGAGATGAGCATTTGCTTATGAGACATGAGATTGAGATGGTTTCAACCATGTAAGGGCACTTAAGGTGCGAGATTCCTGAGTATCCGATATTATTCCAAATAGTTCAACAGGTATATTAATGACATGAAAGGGTAAGATATTAATACGTATCAATATAGGTATGTACATAAACCATATATGCATTGAATCCATGAAATTTGTAAGTTTCATGATTTACTATGTGGATGAATATATGTTATCCTTATGATCAAGTTGAGTTGTAGTATATTATGTTTAGATTACTTAATTTGTGAATAAATAGTAAGTTATACTTATTAACAATACGAGCTTACCAAGCTTTATAGGTTACTCTATTTACTTTTCTATGTTTTATAGTGATTTCGAAGCTTGCTCGGATTGGGAGTTGTCGGAGATCTCATCACACTATTTTTTAAGCAGAATTAACATCTAATCAAGAGGCTCAATTGTTTAAAATTTTTTAAGAGATCTAAGAAAGTTTTGGGGTGGACGATTGCAGATATCAAGGGAATCAGTCAGGCCATCAGCAGGAATAGATTATACTAGAGGATTGTGTTACAGCTCAGTTTAGACCCTAGTTAGAATAGTGGTTTTGGGACCAAAAATTTGAGTCAAAAAAATATTTTAATATTATTTTTCATGCTTATAATATGTGAATTAATATGTGTGAAAGTTTCGTATAAAACTTTGATCGTTTGTGTGCTTAATCTAGAAAAGGGACTTAATCGCAGAAAATATAAAATTGGCCTTCTATTTGATTAAGTGTTAAATTGATGTGTCTCTTTAAATGTGAGGTCCTTAATATGTAATTGGACCATGGATAGTGGGATTGGTTATAAATGACCTTAAAATGGATGAGTTATAAGTTATTAAGCCAAGGGTAAACTAGTAAATTATGCATAAATTAAAGATTAAATAAAACAAAACATGAATTTGGTGGATTGTTCATCTTTTATTGCCAAAAATGAAGAAATAAAAGCTAGGGCTCATATGTTTTGATATTCGGCTACTTCCAAGCTTGGTTAAAGGTTCGTTTTTGCTTATTTTTGATAATTTTTATGTTTTTGTGATCGTTGCTTTATATTCTATCAAGCCCATATCTTAATTTTTGAATTTGATGATGATTTTGAACTATTCCATTGATGCTTTTGTGAGCTTTGTGATGATATTTGATGAAAAATGAAAGATATGTGTTAGATTACTATGTTTTGTATTAGGATTTTTGATGAATTTGAGTATTTTGGGCTAAATTGTGAAAATGAGAAATTGAGGGCCTAAAATATGAAATAAATGAAATATGCGGGCTTATATGAGCTAAGAGAAAATTCGGCTAAGCATGTGTGAAATTAAATTATGCATATTTTGTGATTTTATGAAATAGGGACTAAAGTGTTGAAATGTGAAAATGTGAGTGCTAATTTGTAAAATGCCCTAAATATGTGTATATGGATTGAATTGAATGATTTGTTGAATAAAAGAGTTAAATTTGAATTTATATAGATCAAGAACCAAAGAAAACAGAATTAGACCGAGAAAAGTCGAAAGTCATTGAATAGCTGTTCGTTTCTGTTCATTTCCATACGAGGTAAGTCAATATACAAATAAATGTGTTTTGAATTGAATTATTATAGCCTATATGCTATTGTTTAGTGATGAATGGCTATTTGAGTTGAATATGAGAAATCCGAGAAAGTTTCAATAATGTGATGACATCCGAAAAGTCCCGTATTAATCATAGGAATACTTAGGATACATATGTCATGACATAGGATTCCGATATGTGTTATCGTGTAAGACCATGTCTGGGACATTGGCATCAATTTGAGATTTACATGTAAGACCATGCCCGGGACATTGCCATCGTATTTGATTTCATGTAAGACCCTGTCTCAGATAGTGGCATCGATATTAATTACACGTAAGACCACGTCTGGGATGTTGGCATTGTACTAGCTTTTTGAGCTATCCGCATATCCTATTCGATTCTGAACGTGTAACACCCCCTAACCCCAAACCGTTACCGAAACGAGGTTATGAGGCATTACCGGACGTATCAGACAACTTACGAATAATTTACAATTAATTTAACTTTCATAGTATAATATAATAATTAAGTCCCTATCTTGAACTCTCGAAGTTCAAACATGTATTAAAAGTAGAACGGGACTTGTTCGAGTATTCCAATTTTTTTTTTATAAAAATTTCGGCAGCATTTCTACTTATTTTTACCTAAACCTCCTGGAAATTTCAAACCAAAACAACCAACACCAATATTTCACATTCATATACTAATATTTATATTGTTAATAAAATTTTAATTTAATAACTATCATAGCATCATTCAAATTGATTAAAAACTTCATTCATTTAACAACTTAATGTTCATGTATCAAAATATCATGTACTTTCCTTACCATTTCATTTAACCATCTAAATTTTATCATTCATCCTTCACTACCCAAAGTAATATACATATTCAAGTGACTAAATAACACCTATGTACATGCCACCTTTACCCAAAAGAAAAATATACATCACCAAATTTGTGTTGGAGTCGGGATTGTTCTGGATGCTGAGCTGGGACACGTGACTTCTACTAACTCGCGCACGAAACAACCGTGCACATTTGAGTATGGATATACTCGGTGGTATTACTATAAACCAAGACTATTTAACATTAATAAATTACAAACATCAACCATAATTTTATAATTATTTAAACTACTTTTATATAAAATTATTTTACTTCATAAATCTTAAATTCATAATTTATTTTTCTCATACTAACTCAATTCATAATTTAGTTCATACATTCTTTCTCGTACTTTTCAATAGTGCTAAAACAAATAATCTCATTTTCAAAATTTCATTTCAATTATTTACCCTATTAACAAAGCTCGGACTATGACAGATACACGGATTTCCACCCAAACACACCAGAATATCCAACCCAAACACACCCGGAATATTGTAAATCCTCCAAAACACCTTTGGTATAATATATCCTCCCAACACACCAATAAGGCATTAAATGCCTATTCGGATAAACCAAGTATATAATAATGAAACATCTTCTCGGCGAACTACAATCTCTTCATCATATCACAAATCCAATGGCATGCCATTTGTATCGAATCTAGTCCGACGAGTTAATAGGGTATTATTTTACTTTTTCTAATTTCAATTTCACATACTTACCTCAAGTCTTATTTACCATACATAACAATTAAAATTTCAGCAATCAAGAATAATTAAAAATTCGAATTATAGTAATACACACCGTAATTCTCCGTTTTAGTCCTCGATGACTTTCTCCTTTCCTTTCGATGTCGATGCTTCAGGTTCTTTGTTGGCTACGAAAATAATAATTTATAATCATCAATACAACATGATTCAATTTAATTCATGAGCCTAAACATGCAAATTTAACCATTTTTAATGTATATATATAATTTCACCATTAAGCTGTCTACTTGAGTCATTGTTACTAAATTATTTATATCTTGAGCTACGAAACTCCAAATTAATATCCGTAAATTTTCCTTAAAACTAGACTCATCTATCTTTTAACCATAAAATTTCCAGAATTTTTGGTCTAGCCATTTAGTACAGTTTATTCGTTAAATACTCCCCTGTTATTTCATTTGACAGTTCTGACCTCTCTCTACTAAAAATAAATTATCTCATTGTACAGAACTCGAATAAGGTTCTTGTTTATTTATTTTGAAACTAGATTCATTAAGGAGTTCACATATATAAATTACACTCCATAATAATTTTTGTACAATTTTTAATGATTTTCCAAAGTTAAAACAGAGTGTCTCGAAATTACCCTGAACCAGTCTTACAAAATTTCAAATATCTCTTGATTCATAAATTCATTGCTTACATTGTTTCCACTATAAGAAACTAGACCCAATAAGCTTTAATTTCATATCTTATTCATCCTCTAATTCAATTCCTACAGTTTTTAGTGAATTTTCAAAATCAGACCATTGCTACTTCCCAAAACTGTTTTGATGTAAAATGTTAATAACCAAATTTATAACACCAATTCACACCTTATTCCTATTCAAATTTCATTTAAACTCAAATTTAACTATTAAATTTTCAACATATTTTTTTAATTCCGAATTTTCCTCAATTAAGTCCCTAAAACACAAAACTTATAGCCTAGTTTACAATTTAATCCCTTAATCAATTCTAACTTAGAATTCATTCAATTAAATCCCTAATTCCATAATTTTTCCAACATGAACCCTACTTGAAAACATATGAACTCTTGAACTATTAACTTAATTTCATCAAAATCTTGTTTCAAAGCTCCTAAAACATCAAAATTAAGAGAAAAGGACTTAATTGACTTACCTTTTGAAGCTTCAAACCTTAAAACCCTAGTTTTTCCTTTTCCTTTTCTTTCTTTCTTTTTCTTTCCTGTTTCAAATGCTTCGTTCTCGCTGCTTCTTTTTTTCTTTTGTCTTTCTCTTTATTCTTTTATTATTTCATTTATTTTACTTATTTATTTTATCATTTAACTAATATATATTATTATTAATTTAATAACAATATATAATTAACACATTTGTACATATGTATCTTTGTACATTTGTACACTATTATTACCATCCATTTGTCTTTCTTTTATTTATTTAACAAATAAAAATCTTATAATATTAATATTTAATTAATAAATATCTTTAACTTAAAATTTAAGTAAATACATAATTATAATACAAATGTATATATTCATATTATTACAAATGTCATTATTTGATTTGTTTTTCATACAAAAATCTCATAATTTAATTATTTAATTGACAAATATCTTTATACTTAAATTATAAGTAATTAAATATTTAAATTACAAATGTACCCATACAATTCTTACACATGTATATTTTATTACCATACAATTATCTTCTATTTAATTTATTTATAATATATTATCAATTAAATAATTATAACAATTTAATATGAAACCATAATAATAATCATTATAATATATAAAACCTAAATAAAATCTTTGATTTTATTTCACCAATATGCCACCTCATTTGTAGTCAATGGCTTAATTGCCATTTTAATCCTTTTTATTTTCTATTGCTTTATAATTAAACTTTTACCCCTTTTTCAATTTTGTTCTTTTTGCTAATTATTCTAAATTAAGCCAATTTCACCTAATTAAATCCTAATTAGACACACTACTAGGCTCATAAATATTTTTAATAATTATTTTCGAACTTATTTCACTAAGACGGAGGCCCTATAACTCACTTTTCTGGTGCCCATGAATTTCAGGTCATTACATTCTCCCCCCCTTAATAAATTTCGTCCTCGAAATTTACCTGAGAGATGAGGATATTGTACTCTCATAGTTTCCTCTGGTTCCCAAGTCGCTTCTTCAACATTATGATTTCTCCATAAGGCTTTCACTAAAGGAACCTTTTTATTTCTTAATTCTTTCACTTCTCGTGCTAAAATTTGAACCGACTCTTCTTCATATGATAGATCAGGTCGAACTTCAATATCTTCTGTAGAAATTATATGAGAAGGATCTGATCTATATTTCCGTAGCATCGAAACAAGAAAAACATCATGAATCCTTTGTAATTCAGAAGGTAAAGCCAATCGATATGCAACTGGTCCAATTCTTTCCACTATTTCATACGGCCCAATCAAACGTGGACTTAATTTACCTTTCCGACTAAATCTCAATACTTTCTTCCATGGAGAGACTTTAAGAAATACCTTGTCTCCGATGAATATTCAATGTCTCGACGTTTCAAATCAAGATAAGACTTTTGTCCGTCAGCAAACCTTCAACTGTCTTTGATCTTTTAATCGTTTTCTCCGTTTTTGAATCAATTCCGCCAATTACTTTCCTTTCATTCAACTCCATCCAACATATCTGGTGATCTACATTTTCGACCATATAATGCTTCATACGGAGCCATCTGAATACTAGATTGGAAACTATTATTATAGACAAACTCAGCTAGAGGCAAATATCGTTCCCAACCCGCTTCAAAATCAATAATACAAGCTCAAGCATATCTTCTAGTACTGAATTACCCGTTGGATGTCTCGTCGGTTTGGGGATGAAAAGTCAGATCGAAACTAAGTCTAGTACCCAACGACTCATGTAATCGTCTCCAAAATCTCGATGTGAACCGAGGATCTCGATCTGAAATTATTGATATCGGAATGCCATGTAGTCTAACAATTTCTCGAATATACACGCCTCGCAAGCTTTCGAACGACCAATCGGGCCCCGATCGCTATAAAATGTGCCGACTTGGTAAGTCTATCAACTATCACCCAAATAGCATTCTTTTTGCTTGCTGACAACGGTAATCCTGTAATAAAATCCATCGTGATGCGATCCCATTTCCATTCAGGAATATTAATAGGCTGAAGCATTCTAGTAGGAACTCGATGATGTTCGCGCTTTACCCGCTGGCAAGTCGACATTTACTTACAAATTCTACTATGTCTCTTTTCATCCGGCCACCGGTATAATTCTCGTAAATCTCGATACATTTTCGTGCCTCCGGGGTGCATAGCAAACAAACTATCATGAGCTTCCCGTAGAATTAATTCTTTAAGCTCAGAAGTATTTGGAATACAAATCCGATTTTAAAACCTCAAGCATCCACAATCATCGATACTTAAAATTTCCTGCTGTGCCATTCTGTACTCATCTCTCTTTTCTTCAATAATTTGTTATCTTCCAACTGAGCTGATCTAATCTGATCAAACATTACCGGTTTTACTCTTAATTCAGCCAAAAGACTCCCATCATCAGTGATACTAAGTCGTGCAAACATTGCCCTTAATTCAATTACAGTTTTTCTGCTTAATGCATCAGCTACAACATTAGCTCTTCCCGGATGATAGTCTATAACACAATCATAATCTTTCAGAAGCTCGATCCAACGCCTTTGTCTCAAATTCAATTCCTTCTGAGAAAGAAGATACTTCAAACTCTTATGATCAGTATAAATGTAACATTTTTCACCATGAAGATAATGTCTCCAAATCTTCAATGCAAAAATCACAGTTGCTAATTCAAGATCATGAGTCGGATAATTCCTTTCATGTGGTTTCAATTGACAAGATGCATAGGCTATTACCTTCCCATCCCGCATCAATACACAACCCAAACCACTCAAAGAAGCATCACTATACACTATAAAATCTTTACCGATTCTCGCAATGTCAAAACTGGTGCCTCTGTTAACATTAGCTTCAATGTTTCAAAACTTTTCGACATCGATCGTCCCAAATAAAAGGAACATTCTTTCCGCAACAACTTGGTCACATCAGAAAGCTATCTTCGAAAATCCATTTACAAATCTTCTATAATATCCAGCTAAACCAAGAAATCATGCACTGAGATATATTCCTTGGTGCCTTCCACTGAACAATTGCTTCAATCTTTTTCGGATCAACTCGGATTCCATCTACAGATACTACATGTCCCAGAAATACCACTTCTGATAACCAGAACTCGTATTTACTGAGCTTTCCATATAACTGCTTCTCCCATAATATCTGTAGCACAATCCTCAGATGCCGATCATGTTCTGACTCTGACTTTGAATAAACCAATATATCATCAATAAAAACCACCACAAATTGATCTAAATACGGTTGAAAGATACGATTCATGAGATCTATAAAAGCAGCTGGGGCATTTGTTAACCCAAATGGCATTACCAAAAACTCATAATGGCCATACTGACGGAAAGTCATTTTCTTGGTACATCACTTTCTTTTTTACCTTCAATCGATAGTAACTCGACCTTAAGTCAATCTTCGAAAAACATGTAAGCTCCTCTCAATTGATCGAATAATTCATCAATGCGAGGCAATGGATACTTATTTTTAATTGTCACCTTGTTCAACCGCTTAATGTAATCAATACAAAGTCGCATAGAGCCATCTTTCTTTTTAACAAACAATACCGAGCTCCTGCAGGTGAAATGCTTGGTCTAATAAATCCACGATCTAGTAAATCTTGTAATCGCACCTTCAACTCTTTCAACTCGAGTGGGCGACATTCGATACTTGAGGTATAGAAATTGGTGTTGTACCGGATACACCTCAATAGCAAATTCAACCTCTCGCTGTGTGGTAAGTCTTAATAATTCTTTCGGGAATACATTCGAAACTCACGCATACCCTAATCTGACTGCACTGACTCCCAACTGAATCAGAATTAATAACGTATGCCAAGTATGCTGGACAACCCTGCTGCAGTAATTTATTAGCCTTCATCACTGAAATAATGCGTGTCGAACCACTGGTACAGATGCCATTCACTTCAATTCTATTCCCATTTTTCTCGTCGAATACTAAACCTCTTTTTATAGCAATCCAAAACTACCCCATGTTCATATAGCCAGTCCATACCCAAAATGATATCAAAATCACCAAAAGGCATGATCAACAAGTCCACAAGAAACATTTTATCATGTATTATTAACGGGCACCTCCGACATACTCTATCTACTAACACCGTTTGTCCCAAAGGGCTAGACACTTCTATAGAAACTTTAGACATTTCAGATTCTAATTTCCCCGATTCGACTAGTTTTGAATTTATATATGAGTGTGACGAACCCGGATCAATTAAAGCATAAACAAGCTCGTAATACAATAGAAATATATACTGTAACAACATCATGTGCACGCGCTCCTCACGGTCCGGACTACATACGCCCGCGGCGTGCCTCGCCTCGATTGTTGTGTAACTATATCGCTATTTCTTCCGACACCTCCACCTCTAGACACGTAACCCGAACCACCCCTACTAGATCCTCTCGCCACGAACAATGAGAGGGTACCGATCTTTGAGATGTTGCGGTGTGGCACTTTCACCTTTCGGACAATCTCGGATAAAATGATCTCGTAGCCCCACATCGAAAAACATCGCCGAAGTTATCCTCCAACATTCACCTAAATGTTTCTTTCCGCAGTGCTCTGATGCTGGAATTTCTATACTTCGGGATGGACCTCTCACACTACTAGTAGATACCATCATCCTGTTTACTCGCTTCTACCACCTCTCATGTCAAGTAAAACTGGATCTCCAGTCACTTCTTGATTCTCTCGAATCTCTTGGTAATGGATTAGAACTAGTAGTTCCCATACGCTTTCCATTTGATTTACCCATTTCGATTTTTTATCCGGGCCCAATACTTGTTCTATCATTTTTGCTCGCTCAACCAGATCAACAAGTTCGAGAAATTCGAGACTTACCAATTGAATATTGATTTCATCTCGCATGATCCCCCGTGAGAAATCATTTACAACTATCAGCCTCGGTTGGAACATATTCTAAAGCATACCTGCTCAATCTAGAGAACTCTCGCTCATAATCCAGTACTGACATATTCCCCTGTTTCAACACTAAAAACTCTTGCTTTTTCTCTTCAATGTACAATTCCCCAATATACTTCTTTTAAAATTCTTTTTGAAACAAGTCCCAAGTTACTTGATCATCCGGCAAATGTCTAACCACAGATTCCCACCAGAGATACGCTTCTCCTTGTAACAGTGATACAGCACATATCAGACTCTCTCGGGGGGTGCAGTCTAATTGTTGCAAAACTCTTTTTGTTGTTTCTATCCAATTTTCAGCAATGGATGGATCAGCTCCTTTTAATCCCTGAAATTCCGTGGCACCATATTTTCGTAGCTCTTTAATCGGGGCCTGTCTGACAGTAGGTACAGATGTAGTAGCAGGTATAGTTCTCACTATTTGCTGTAATGCATCAGCTATATCTCTTAACAGTTGTGAGGCATTTCTTTCTCTCCCTACGTTAGGAAATTGATTATCTAACGGATTCACACTAGGTGTAGCAGATTAAGTTTCTTCTAATTCTCGACTTCCAGTATACATTTCCTGTTCAACATTTTCCATTCTTTCATCTGACATTTTATCTATAAAACAAAATCAAATAAATATATTAGCATCCAAAAAAAAATCCCGACTCAATTTCGACTCGACAGTGGCATGTACTTCTAAACTCACTTCCGAGCCCATTTTAGCCCGAGAATCGGCTAAACTCGATAGCTCGATACCAATAGTTGTAACACCCCTAACCCCAAACCGCTAGGAACGAGGTTATGAGGCATTACCGGACGTATCAGACAACTTACGAATAATTTACAATTAATATAACTTTCATAGTATAATATAATAATTAAGTCCCTATCTTGAACTCTCAAGTTCAAACATGTATTAAAAGTAGAACGGGACTTGTTCGAGTATTCCAAATTTTTTTATAAAAATTTCTCGCAAAGATTTTCGCTTATTTTTACCTAAACCTCCTACAAATTTCAAACCAAAACAACCAACACCAATATTTCACATTCATATACTAATATTTATATTGTTAATAAAATTTTAATTTAATAACTATCATAGCATCATTCAAATTGATTAAAAACTTCATTCATTTAACAACTTAATGTTCATGTATCAAAATATCATGTACTTTCCTTACCATTTCATTTAACCATCTAAATTTTATCATTCATCCTTCACTACCCAAAGTAATATACATATTCAAGTGACTAAATAACACCTATGTACATGCCACCTTTACCCAAAAGAAAAATATACATCACCAAATTTGTGTTGGAGTCGGGATTGTTCTGGATGCTGAGCTGGGACACGTGACTTCTACTAACCTGCGCACGGAAACAACCGTACGCTGAGTATGGATATACTCAGTGGTATTACTATAAACCAAGACTATTTAACATTAATAAATTACAAACATCAACCATAATTTTATAATTATTTAAACTACTTTTATATAAAATTATTTTACTTCATAAATCTTAAATTCATAATTTATTTTTCTCATACTAACTCAATTCATAATTTAGTTCATACATTCTTTCTCGTACTTTTCAATAGTGCTAAAACAAATAATCTCATTTTCAAAATTTCATTTCAATTATTTACCCTATTAACAAAGCTCGGACTATGACAGATACACGGATTTCCACCCAAACACACTAGAATATCCAACCCAAACACACCCGGAATATTGTAAATCCTCCATAACACACCGGTATAATATATCCTCCCAACACACCAATAAGGCATTAAATGCCTATTCGGATAAACCAAGTATATAATAACGAAACATCTTCTCGGTCGAACTACAATCTCTTCATCATATCACAAATCCAATGGCATGCCATTTGTATCGAATCTAGTCCGACGAGTTAATAGGGTATTATTTTACTTTTTCTAATTTCAATTTCACATACTTACCTCAAGTCTTATTTACCATACATAACAATTAAAATTTCAGCAATTAAGAATAATTAAAAATTCGAATTATAGTAATACACACCGTAATTCTCCCGTTTTAGTCCTCGATGACTTTCTCCTTTCCTTTCGATGCTGATGCTTCAGGTTCTTTGTTGGCTACGAAAATAATAATTTATAATCATCAATACAACATGATTCAATTTAATTCATGAGCCTAAACATGCAAATTTAACCATTTTTAATGTATATATATAATTTCACCATTAAGCTGTCTACTTGAGTCATTGTTACTAAATTATTTATATCTTGAGCTACGAAACTCCAAATTAATATCCGTAAATTTTTCTTAAAACTAGACTCATCTATATTTTAACCATAAAATTTCCAGAATTTTTGGTCTAGCCATTTAGTACAGTTTATTCGTTAAATACTCCCCTGTTATTTCATTTGACAGTTCTGACCTCTCTCTACTAAAAATAAATTATCTCATTGTACAGAACTCGAATAAGGTTCTTGTTTATTTATTTTGAAACTAGATTCATTAAGGAGTTCACATATATAAATTACACTCCATAATAATTTTTGTACAATTTTTAATGATTTTACAAAGTTAAAACAGAGTGTCTCGAAATTACCCTGAACCAGTCTTACAAAATTTCAAATATCTCTTGATTCATAAATTCATTGCTTACATTGTTTCCACTATAAGAAACTAGACCCAATAAGATTTAATGTCATATCTTATTCATCCTCTAATTCAATTCCTACAATTTTTAGTGAATTTTCAAAATCAGACCATTGCTACTTCCCAAAACTGTTTTGATGTAAAATGTTAATAACCAAATTTATAACACCAATTCACACCTTATTCCAATTCAAATTTCATTTAAACTCAAATTTAACTATTAAAATTTCAACATATTTTCTTAATTCCGAATTTTCCTCAATTTAGTCCCTAAAACACAAAACTTATAGCCTAGTTTACAATTTAATCCCTTAATCAATTCTAACTTAGAATTCATTCAATTAAATCCCTAATTCCATAATTTTTCCAACATGAACCCTACTTGAAAACATATAAACTCTTGAACTATTAACTTAATTTCATCAAAATCTTGTTTCAAAGCTCCTAAAACATCAAAATTAAGAGAAAAGGACTTAATTGACTTACCTTTTGAAGCTTCAAACCTTAAAACCCTAGTTTTTCCTTTTCCTTTTCTTTCTTTTCTTTTCTTTCCCTGTTTCAAAATGCTTCGTTTCGCTTCTTCTTTTTTTCTTTTGTCTTTCTCTTTATTCTTTTATTATTTCATTTATTTTACTTATTTATTTTATCATTTAACTAATATATATTATTATTAATTTAATAACAATATAATTAACACATTTGTACACATGTATCTTTGTACATTTGTACACTATTATTACCATCCATTTGTCTTTCTTTTATTTATTTAACAAATAAAAATCTTATAATATTAATATTTAATTAATAAATATCTTTAACTTAAAATTTAAGTAAATACATAATTATAATACAAATGTATATATTCATATTATTACAAATGTCATTATTTGATTTGTTTTTCATACCAAAAATCTCATAATTTAATTATTTAATTGACAAATATCTTTATACTTAAATTATAAGTAATTAAATATTTAAATTACAAATGTACCCATACAATTCTTACACATGTATATTTTATTACCATACAATTATCTTCTATTTAATTTATTTATAATATATTATCAATTAAATAATCATAACAATTTAATATAAAACCATAATAATAATCATTATAATATATAAAACCTAAATAAAATCTTTGATTTTATTTCACCAATATGCCACCTCATTTGTAGTCAATGGCTTAATTGCCATTTTAATCCTTTTTATTTTCTATTGCTTTATAATTAAACTTTTACCCCTTTTTCAATTTAGTTCTTTTTGCTAATTATTCTAAATTAAGCTAATTTCACCTAATTAAATCCTAATTAGACACACTACTAGGCTCATAAATATTTTTAATAATTATTTTCGAACTTATTTCACTAAGACGGAGGCCCTATAACTCACTTTTCTGGTGCCCGTGAATTTCAGGTCATTACAGAACGGTTCAACGGGCAACATGATTAAATGAATGAATATTCGATTTAGATATGTTGAAATATGTTCAGCATTTGTTAATGTGAAGTAAGTATATGTACAAGTGATGATATGTGATATAAGTATGAGAAAATATGCCATATGTGCAAATGACTTGGAAATAAGTGCGATGTATCTGAACTATGAGGTTTGTGATAATATTTGGCTATGGAATATATGTATTTTCTGATGCTTATATGCTTAAAATGATAAGTTTATTTGTATATGGCTTACTAAGCTTTTGAAAGCTTACTTTATGTGCATTTGCATTATTTTTAGATGTCGAAGCTACTGGAAGCTCGGGGGTCGTCGAGGACCATCACCACACTATCAAACGTTATTTTGGTACCTTTTGAAAATGTATATATTGAAGTATGGCATTTATAGGCTGGAAGTACTTGAATATGTTTTGAGATGTATTTATACATATATATATCATGCCATGAGATATGGCTTGATTTTGAAGGCAACTATGGTGTGATTTTTGGTAAGCTTGATGTGCTCATAAATGGCTTAATGAAATGGTCATTTTGGTAAGTTTCATGGATGGTTAAGTAGTTAATATGATGATGAAATGGTATGTTTTAGATTGGTTTGAAATGAGATATGAGCATATGTCTTTGGTATGAATTTGGCATGTGATTTTGGTATGTTTTGGTATGGGTGATGGGTATGTTTTGGTTAGGAATATTATGATTCGAATGATGCATAATTTGGAGTTGAAATTGGTTGGAAATGTGGTATATTTGCTACTTGAATTTGTCTTTTAGGTATAAACAAAATGGGTGACAAATTGGCCTTGCCAATTGCCTATATTTGCCCACACGGTTGAGCATACGGGCGTGTGTCTTGACCGTTTCCTTCAATGTTTCTTTTAGAAGTAAGTCAGTCTCGAGCACTGCCTAGACACACGAACGTGTTTGGTGGCCGTGTGAGGCACACAACCTTGGTACATGGGCGTGTGTGGCCATTTCAAAGGGTACACGGGCTAGACGCAAGGGCGTGTGGTCAGCCGTGTGACCTAAGTCAGTATATATGCCCTATTTTCACATGGTCTATGACACGGGCGTGTCTGGTAACCGTGTGAGACACACGGCCTGTTCACACGAGCGTGTGTCCCTTAAAATGTTGAAAATTTTCTAAGTTCTTGAAATGTTTATATGTTACCAATTTAGTCCCTAATGTATGATTAAAGCTTTGTATGCTAGATTTGATTACATATGGAATGTGAATGTTTGATGTTGACAGAAATATGAGGACTATCTGAAAAAGGTTTGTTTTGAACTGAGTTACGAGTCTGATAATGCCTCTTAACCTATTCCAACGATGGTTACGGGTTAGGGGTGTTACAGATTGTCATGGCAATTCTATTAAGCAGCAGAGAAGACTAAACCCCATTACGAAGGAAGTCATAAAAAGAAGATTATCAAATGGCTTGTTGTAACACCCCAAACCTGGCCTAGACGTTATGACCGAATCCGAGACGCCACATCAAAACGTTAGAAACATTTTATATTTTTTATCTAGAAAAACTTAGTTAGTGTTTTAATGGATAATCTCAATATAGGTTAAAGTGAATTGAAGCTGTGCACCAAGTAGGAAGCCGGAAAAGAGGAGGTGAGTCGATCGGACTGCTTAAGTACCAAGCTCCCTTCGGATCCAATCCTAGACATGCACACCACCATTGCCACACCTTAACTTCATGTATATTCTTAGGAAACCAATTCGATTAAGTCCATTTTAAGAAAAGTGATTAATTTTGAAAAACGTTTTCATTGCGGAAGTTTTTCTTGTTGTCGTGATGTTTTGAAATCAAATACTGTTTCTGAAACCGCGCCCTAAGCTAACCAGTTTCAACGATTAAAATAATATCATATCTATCTTAAAAAAAACATATTAAAACAATTGAAATAATTAAAGCAGCCTTATTACAACTTGAAACCCAAATCATAAAAGTAAATGAAAAGATGTCCAATTCACCAGATGAAAACTAAAATTTGCAGAACGTGTGGCCACTCCGAATCCCTCACAGCTCCAAGCCCACTATGGTTGGAGATTACCTGCGTTGATGAAAATAATAGGATGAGTTTGGAAACTCACTGTGTAAAATAACCCAACCATAGCCTATATCAGCTCAAACCACAAAAATAGATTAAGTTAGCCTTAGCCCAAAATAGATTTCAGAGTGAAGCCCATAGGCCCATAACAGAACAGAACAGATATTACATGTTTATGCAGAAACCTAACCTAAATCCAACCATTTGCACCCCCGTCCAACCTTACACCATGTGGGGAAACTACTCGACCCACCCAACCGCTACACGCCACAGAATTTGCAGCATGGCTGCCAGAAACAGATAATGTGACAGAGTCACCAGATACAGATAATTATGGCAAAGCCACCAGAATAGATAAATGTGGCAGAGCCACCAGATCGAATAATTGTGGCATAGCCACCAAGACACTTCCTCCATAATATAACCCATGTCCCCATGCACATATATACAAATCATGACATACAGAATCAGATCATCATGCAACTCAGTCAAAATTAACCCTAGGGGTATAGTGGTCATTTTACACCTAAGGGTATAACGATAATTTTCCATACTTAGGGGTATTCTAGTAATTTAACTATTTTAGGGTTTTCATGAATATTTCTACCATTTACGCACTAATAGAAACACTTACCGAGTGTTCTTACCAAATTAGGCCTGTTGGCCCATTATCTCGATTTTGGCCCATTAAGCCCAAAAATATCGAAATGCACGGAATTGCGCATACTACAGTCTTATCACCTCAGATTATCGAATATGTTAATCCACTTATCTTACGAGTATTCACACACTTGCAAGTTCACGAAATACCAATTTTTTGGCATTTTTGCTTTTCGGCTTTTGCCGATCTAGTCTATGAGAGGGTGTCAGTTACACACCTGATTTATAAAAGTTCGTTGGCGAGTTCCACCCATGAGCCACCTACAATTGGATTACTAACACGTCAGTCTAATATCAAAATAAGCTATGCACATATCCCCTTACCATATTCGGCCAACCTTGCTTTAGACCCTAACATTCTTACCTCTTTCTTGCTGAAATATGGATTAGATCCAAAGATCCAACTGAAATAGTCTTCAAGCCCTTTGCTGAATGCCCTCTTGTCCATGCTTAACGCTTATACCACCAAATAGGAAGAGGCACAAAACCCTTAGTCCAAAACGCTAGCCACCCTTAAGGGTTTCGGCTTTTCTTAATTCCCGAAAAAAAGAAATAGATTCGAAAACTTACCACCGGTTCCTTCAGCCAACGATTCCACTTTAGTTCTTATTCGATTTTGTTGTAGATCTAACCCTCAAACCCTAGCAAAAGTCGATCCTTTTCTGGTCTAAAGATTCGGCTATGCCCCTAAGACTATGGGGTTTTCGGCTTTTTGAAATAGTGAAGAAAAAGATGAGATATGAGGGTTTTGTAGTGGCTTTTTTGACAGGACTTTGGGGTTTAGAAGATGAAAGAATCGGCCAAAAGATGGAGAAGAATCAAAGGGTTTGGCTAGGAGAAATCGGCACAGAAGAAATATAGGCTTTTGGGATTTCGGCTTTTGTGTATAAGGCTTAGGAACAAATGATAAGAAAGTGGAGATGAGTAGAATAGTAGGAAGATTCGGCTATAAAGGAAGAGAAGAAGAAGAAAAAGTAGATGAAGAGAGCAGAAGAGAAGAAGAGGAAGAATGCTTAGAAACGGCACAACTTTTCCCAAATGCCGAAATTGCAAGTATCAGTAGGCCTAGCCGATTTTTGGCTTTACAGAATCCCTTGGCCGGCCAACTCTTGCTCCCCAAGAGTCCACCATTTGGAAAATACTGCACTCCCTAATCAGCTCCTAAATCTTCTCCCTTATCCCCTCCTTACTCAATCTCCTAAGCAGCTTAAACTCCTCCTAATAGAGTTTCACTTGAGTTCCATTACATCCCTTTTCTGTACATAAAAATAATACCACAACCTGCTTACCTTGTGACTTGAACCTCAGCTCTCTTTAGTCATCCACACGCCACTTTTAAAGCTCCCAAGTGGCGTCACATGCCACCTTGCCACATGCTTCCTTGTGGCTTATTTTACCCATTAAAATTTAAAAGCCTAAATTACCAAAACCCCTTTTTCTTGTAGAATTAAAATTAGTTAAATCTACCGATTTTTAACTCAGACTTGGGCCTTCTAAAGGCCCACTAACATACTTAGACTTACATCAAGCAGTCAAAACACAGAAATCCTAAAATTTGCTAAAATTCTCAGAAATCCCAAAAATCCCAAAAAATTGGGGCGTTGCACTTGTTATTGGAATAATCTATCCTATTTCTGATAGTTCGTGGGTGAGGCTTGTTCAATGTGTACCCAAGACAAGGGGCACTATTGTGGTTAGCAATGATAACAACGAACTCATTCCAACACAAACTGTCACGGGATGGAGAGTTTGCATGGACGACTAAAACCTAACAAAGCAATCAGGAAGGACCATTTTCCTTTGGCATTCATCGATCAAATGTTAAATAGATTAGCAGGAAAAGCTTTCTATTTTTTTTTGGATGGTAATTTCACGTATAACCAGATTGCCATAGCTCCTACTAACAAAGAGAAGGCTGCGTTCACATGTCCTTATGGAACCTTTGCATTTAGACGAATTAAGTTTGGGGGTGTGGAAACATGAAAATATATAGACTTTTTTATGCCCTTTCTAACTCATATTCATGTAGTTTCATAGTAATTCTTGTTGAAAAATATAATATAATTATAAAATAATTAAATTGTACTTAAATTATTAACATATTGATTAATTTTATAATAAATTTTCATAAATTTTGATTTATTTTTGATAGATTTACATAAAGGGTGAAAATTGGCTCGGCAGACACTACTAGAAGCACAAAATCGGGAAGCGATTTTTGAAGAATTGAGGTGAATTAATTTTTTAGCCTAAGACGGTCCAAATTATGAATATTAATACATAATATAATTAATTCTATTTTTTATCCAATTTATTTTAGGATTAAATTATTATTAATTATATTATGAATAGGAGGCCGAGTTGTGCTAATACGAGAGGCTGATCCAACCAAGTAATCAGGCTACCCAAAACCGTCCAACATGCTGACCCAATCAGCTCAAAATAGCTGATTTATTGACTTGCAAATTAGCCCTTTAAGTTGATCGTGATTTTCCGTGATAAGTTTTATAAATTTATAGTTAATCATTCTTGAAACTAATTATTACCACGACGTAGGCAAGTGTACCTATCGAATAGTAGTATAGCTTTAGCAAGACCGGATTGTTGAACCTAAAGGACTAAAAGTACTAGTAACAACTGTCTTTTTATTATCTAGCCTAAGAAATAAAGGAGTTTGTTTTAACTAACTAATTAATTAAACTAAGAAGTTGCAGAAAATAGAATTGGGAAATTACTTTTGGGAAAAAGCAATTGATTTAGGACAATACCTAAGGAAAAATCCACCTAGACTTTTACTTGTTATTCTGGCTCCGAACTGGACGATTTATTCATTTAACTTGTTTCGTAGAAATCCCTAAGTTATGTTATTATCCCTATTCAAGGCTAATAACATCTAATCCCTAGGTTGAATAACCGAGACTTTTCTCTAGTTAACACCCTAGGGTTGCATTAACTCGATCTATGGACTTCCTTATAGGTTTCACCCTAATCCGGCAAAATCTTGTCACCCTATCTCTAGGCACGCAATCAACTCCGCTTAATTATGACAAAGTCACTCTTAGCCAGGGACTATTCATCCTCCAACTAAGAGCATTAACTTGAAGTGATATCCTGAAATACCAAAATAAGAATTAAGAACACATAATTAAGAACAAGTCAAATATTTATCATACGATTCAGAAAATAATAACAAGATTCGTCTTAGGTTTCATCCCCTGTAGGTATTTAGGGGTTTTAGTTCATAACTAAATAAGAAAACATCTCAGAATAATAAAGAATACAAAACATAAAGAAAACCCAAAACTCCTGAAAGGGATATTGAGGAGAGATCTTCAGTCTTGATGGTGAATCCGGCTTCTGAGATGGATCAGTCGGCTTCCTTGGAGTAATTCCTTACTCCCTATTCTCTGTCCCCCTTTTAATCTTCCTATAGGGTGTTTAAATAGGCTTTAGAATGCCTAAAAGCCCTAAAACTTGCCCTTTTCCGAATGGAACTTAGCTAGGGTTCGGCAGGGACACGCCTGTGTGGCACGGTCGTGTGTGAGTACTTCAGGTCGTGGTAGAGGCTGAGATATCAACATGCCCGTGCTGAGGTTGATTTGGGCCATGGTCAAGCCTGTTAGATTGGCACGGGCGTGTGTGATGCCCGTGTGAGGAAGTCCAGGCCGTGTTGTTTTCTCTTGTCAGCCTATTTTCTTCGTTTTTGGCCCGTTTCTCATTCTTTTCGTCCTCTTATGCTTACCTAAGTATAAAACATGAAATTAAAGGATTAGGAGCATCAAATTCACCAAATCTAATGAGAAATCATTCAAAAAAGTGTTAAGCGAGGGATAAAAATATGTATGAATTACGGTTTATCAAATACCCCCACACTTAAGTGTTTGCTTGTCCTCAAGCAAAATCCTTAACTCACAATTAAGAATTCCTTTTTTGCAACTTATAATTCCTATCAATAATATCTCAAACTAAATCCATAAGTAATCATATATTGAGAATTCAACTAAAATAACATTTTGAGTATTTTAATCATGAAAAACCTAGGCATCTCCCCTCATCTAAGTTGTTACCATCGATTCGAAATCTCACAGAGTTTAACATCCTCACTAAAGATTCACTCAAATCGCTCGTAGTGTTTAAGGAGAATGAAATCAGCACTCATTAGTCAATATGAAAAGTTATTACCATAGGCTTGCATGAAAAACAAATCTCCACCACTATAAATTAAGATGATACATCAATCAAAAGGTCTTTAGAGGGTTGTAACGAGGCTTGGTTAAGGGGTGCGATCACAAGCTGAAAGAAAAGGTTAGAATCGAGATGGAGTTAAAAAATTACTTAACTAGAAAAATGTTTAATCATCACTTGTGTACAACAAAGCTTCTTCTCTGACTATGGAATTTGAATATTGAAGTTCACAAACAAGGGATCACTACTAATATTTATGCATTTGTTTTTTTAAGAACAAGTCACATAACATAGATTACTATTAAGAACGAGACATAGCTAAGCAATTTATTCAAATCAACTCTCAACAAAAATAGGGATCAAATTAATTGAGGGGATTTGAACAATAATGGGTTGAGGGTTAATATTAAGGGTAATACAATGAATGGCTTATTAGGCTCAAAGGGTTTTACTAAAGGTTAATTGTGGAGGTAGGCTTTTCATGACATGAGTGGGTTAATCCTAAGTGCCTCTATCATCTTGACATATCAAATCAAATGGTGTGGTCTTGACATGCATAATCAGGCAAGTTCTAGAATAAAAATTCGATGTTGACACACTCAAAGCAATAATAAAAGTGAGCATGAAATAATTAATAGATGCTCTTGAAGGCTCAAAATCTCACAAAAATTATGGCTTTTTGATGTTTAAACTTGTGAAATTCAATTCAAGATAATACCTAAACTTGGAGAAACAACCTAAAATTTTAACTTCTTAAAAATCAACTTACCATGCTTAATTTTCTAATGTCTTAAAGTTTAAATAATCAATGCATGAATGCCTATGTTTTAATTCAAGATAATACCAATAAAAATCATAAGTCAATCAAAATTCATCCTAAACATGATATGAGAAATTTACAAGAGAACAAGACAATATTCAGGGATTTTTCAGATAATGAAATGATTACCCCCCACACTTAAGATGTACATTGCCCTCAATGTACAAAGATAGATATATAGAAAAATATAAAATCATAAGATAGTGAGAGAAGTGAAACTTCCTGAGTGTTGAATGAATGAACTCCCTAGTTTGGAAAAAGCAAGGATTGACAATAGAGCTGGAATTAAGGCATGATTCTGAGGAAGAAATAATCTGATAGTAATTATAAGGATAAGCCGCATAAAAAGAACTAAAATGGGAATCATTTAAAACTAAGAATAAGAGTAAAAATAAGATAAATAATCTAATTTTGTAAGTGGCACGGCCATCTCACACGGCCGTGTGGTTCGTTTCCAGCCTGTGTTTGTCGCCAATTGGGAGTTCGTTACACAGCCTTAAGACACGCCCGTGTGTCTTGGCCGTGTGGCTGCATGATCGTTATGCACGTCTGTGTACGATGTGGTTCGCTTCTCCCATGCCTGTGTTCGTAGGCCCACACCCGTTGTAATTTAACAGGTTCAACCACGATTGCTAGACACGGACATGTCGCACACCCGTGCTAGTTTCTCAATTTCAACCATGGTCTTAGGGTACGGGCATGTCGCACGCCCGTATTGTTTTAACATGTTCGCCCACGGCCATGTCGCACGGCCGTGGCAATTTATCGTAGCCCGTGTTTTGGAGAAATCTTTTCCCTATTTCTACACGATCCTAAGCACGCCCGTGTGCTTGGCCGTGTCTCTGTGGTGAACCTATTTTCAAGAGCTCCGTTAGAAGGTTAGGTGTTAAACACTAAAATTTAAAGAAGTTAATACAGTTAGTGCTCGGGTTGCCTCCCGAGAAGCACTTATTTATAGTCTAAGCTCGACTTACCTCTCCGTTGAATGGTCATGGTGGTTTAAGAGGTTCATTCTCCTCATTCTTGCTATCAATCTCATCAAAATAAGGTTTTAGACGTATGTTGTTTACCTTAAAAGTGCTGAACTTGGGATGATTTACCTCGACTGTACTGAATGGGAAAATACTAAGTACCGTAAGAGGGATTTCTTCATTCAGTTTGGCAGTGACAATGTGAGGATCTGCGGCATCTAGTAAGACTTTATCTCTAACCTTAAGTAAATTTGGGGAGGTATCAAGCTCATTCTGACGTGGTTTTGGTTTATCGTGTTTTCTCAGGTTATGTGCTCACCATTCATCTAGCTCCTCGATTTGTAGCCTTTGTTCTTCATGAATGGGTCCTCTATTATTGCTTGAACATGGCTCATGTACTTCTTTCAGACTCAATTCCTGCAGAGTAGGTTGCGTCATATTGTCAGTTTTAGTAGAATGGTGTGGACAATTACCTTCAATGTTCGATGTGATGCCAGAGTTTCGGGCTTGAAGGGTGATTGTTTCATCTCCCACACGAAGTGTGAGCTCGCCTGTGCCAACATTAATAATCATTTTAGCAGTTGCTAAAAAGGGCCTCCCTAAAATCAAAAGGGTGTTGTTATCCTCCTCTATGTCTAGAACAACAAAGTCAACGAGAAATATGAACTTATCTATTTTAACTAGTACATCTTCAATAATACCCCTAGGAAATCTTATAGTTTTATCTGCTAATTAAATGCTCATCCTAGTTTGTTTAGGTTTCTCAAGACCTAATTGCTTAAACATTTTGTAAGGCATGACGTCGATACTAGCCCCTAAATCAACAAATGCATTATTCACATCTAAAGTACCAATTAAGCAAGGAATTGTAAAACTCCCTGGATCTTTCAACTTGTGGGGTGCATACTACGTTTAGTTCCACATGTGATGCCTCATCCAACTTCTGCTTGTTTGCTAAAAGCTCTCTTAAAAATTTCATTGCATTTGGCATCTGCGACAGAGCTTCAATAAACGGTAAGTTAATATGTAATTTGTTTTAAAAGTTTAAGGAATTTACTGAATTGTTCTTCTGAGCGGTCTTTCCTCATCGCGTTAGGTATGGTACACGAGGTTTATATTCTACATTTAGCGTTTTGTTTTCATTATGGCTTACCTCGCCTTTACCTTTGCTTACCATAGTTTCATGCATCGATTCTGGCTCAGGCTCAACGAATCCTTCTTTATCTTGAACATTAATTGCGTTGAGCTATTCCTTTGGGTTAGGTTCAGTATTACTTGGCAAGCTACCTTGTGGTCATTCGGAAATTAGTTTGGACAGCTGACCTATCTGAGTTTCGAGTCCTTGGATTGATGCTTGTTGATTTTTAAGTGTTGTTTCGGTATTCTAGAAATAGGTTTCTGA
The DNA here is from genome assembly GCA_025698475.1 of Gossypium anomalum. Lineage (NCBI taxonomy): Eukaryota > Viridiplantae > Streptophyta > Magnoliopsida > Malvales > Malvaceae > Gossypium > Gossypium anomalum. The sequence goes on from CM046963.1 coordinate 54,020,775, forward strand.
CACGGAGATGAATTTGGATAGCATCTCCTCAAGGTTTGATTTTTTCTCTTGTTGATAAGGTGGTTTTTGGAAGCATGAGGGTGTTAGTGGTGGTGGTCTCTGATTTCCTTGACCCCCCATGAGAAGTTTGGGTGATTCTTCCAACCTGCGTTATAGGTTTTACTGTAAGGATTATTTTGAGATCGAGGATTATTACCCATATAATTTAATTGCTCTTTCTCCATGTTGTGGCCATAGGATTGATATTTTGGATTACTCGATCCATCTCCACTCGCTTCACATTGCATTACTGGGTGAACCTGTGTAGAACCAAGTAAACCATCAATCTTTTTATTTAGAAGTTCTACCGATTTGTGAAGATAGTAACCGAGTCGACGTTATAAATGTCTGCTTTGTTTTTCGTTGGCTTAGTCTCATGACTTGCCAGCGATAGTTATTCGAGTGACATTTCATCAATAAATTCGTAGCCTCTTCTTGGTGTTTTGTTGTTGATGGTTCCACGGTAGTGCGTCAATCATCTGTCTTGTCGAAGGATTCACACCATTGTAGAACGTTTGAACTTGCACCATAGGGGGTAACCCATGGTGAGAGGCACCTTCATGAGAGGTCCTTGTATCTCTTTCCATGCATCGTAAAGAGTTTCTAAGTCCATCTGCAAAAAAGAAGAGATATCATTATGTAACTTAGCCGTTTTAGCCGGCGAAAAATATTTTAGTAAAAATTTTTCGGTCATTTGTTCCCAAGTAGTGATGGACCCTCGTGGTAACGAGTTCAACCACTGTTTAGCCTTGTTTCTCAGTGAAAAAGGGAATAACCGAAGATGAATGGCTTCATCAGAGACGCCATTAATTTTAAAAGAGTCACAGATTTCTAGAAAATTCTCCAAGTGAGTGTTGGGATTCTTATCCTACAAACCATCAAACTGAACAAACTGCTGTATCATTTGAATCGTGTTAGGTTTCAGTTCAAAATTATTTGCAGCAATAGTAGGCCTAACTATACTTGACTCAGTTCCTGTTAAATTAGGTTTAGCATAATCATACATAGTACAGGGAGGAGGATTCTGATTTGCTAAATCAGCGGGTGTTGCTGGAGGTAGCTGATTGTCTTGATTTTCAGCCATTTCCTCGGTTGTATTTGAGATATCGTCCTCCTGTTCTTCTTCTGTGTATCTTAGGCTTTGTCTGATTTCTCGTCGGTTTCTACGAGTTGTACGATCAATTTCTTCGTCAAAAAGCAGTGGTCCTGACAAGTTTCTTCTAGTCATAAACTATAAGAACCTGCCATAAGAAAGAAAAAGAAAATTAGTAAATAAAAATAAAAATAAAAATAAAAATTAAATTAAATTGCAAGAAAAATAAATGGCTAAAGTAATAAAAATTGAGTGTTACTAATATTTTAGTCCCCAGCAACGGTGCCAAAAACTTGATCGTGATTTTCCGTGATAAATTTTATAAATTTATAATTAATTGTTCTTGAAACTAACTATTATCACGACGTAGGCAAGTGTATCTATTGAACAGTAGTATAGCTTTAGTAAGACCGGATTGTCGAACCCAAAGGACTAAATGTACTTGTACTGACTGTCTTTTTATTATCTAGCCTAAGAAATAAAGAAGTTTGTTTTAACTAACTAATTAATTAAACTAAGAAGTTGCAGAAAATAGAATTGGGAAATTACTTTTGGGAAAAAGCGATTGATTTAGGACAATACCTAAGGAAAAATCCACCTAGACTTGTTATTTTGGCTCCGAACTGGATGATTTATTCATTTAACTTATTCTGTAAAAATCCCTAAGTTATGTTATTATCCCTATTCAAGACTAATAACGTCTAATCCCTAGGTTGAATAACCGAGACTTTTCTCTAATTAACACCCTAGGGTTGCATTAACTCGATCTATGGACTCCCTTATTAGGTTTCACCCTAATCTGGCAAAATCTTGTCACCCTATCTCTAGGCGCGCAATCAACTTCGCTTAATTATGACAAAGTCACTCTTAGCCAGGGACTATTCATCCTCCAACTAAGAGCATTAACTTGAAGTGATATCCTGAAATACCAAAATAAGAATTAAGAACACATAATTAAGAACAAGTCAAATATTTATCATATGATTCAGAAAATAATAACAAGATTCGTCTTAGGTTTCATCCCCCTTAGGTGTTTAGGGGTTTTAGTTCATAACTCAATACGAAAACATCTCAGAATAATAAAGAATACAAAACATAAAGAAAACCCAAAACTCCTGAAAGGGAAATTGAGGAGAGATCTTCAGTCTTGATGGTGAATTCAGCTTCTAAGATGGATCAATCGGCTTCCTTGGAGTAATTCCTTACTCCCTATTCTCCGTCCCCCTTTTAGTCTTCCTCTAGGGTGTTTAAATAGGCTTTAGAATGCCTAAAAGCCCTAAAACTTGCCCTTTTCCAAATGGAACTTAGCTAGGGTTTGGCACGGACACACTCGTGTGGCACGGCCGTGTGCGAGTACTTCAGGCCGTGGTCGAGGCTGGGATATCAACACGCCATGCTGAGGTTGATTTGGGCCGTGGTCGAGCCTGTTAGATTGGCACAGGCGTGTGTGATGCCCGTGTGAGGAAGTCCAGGCCGTGTTGTTTTCCCTTGTCGGCCCATTTTCTCCGTTTTTGGCCCATTTCTCATTCTTTTCGTCCTCCTATGCTCATCTAAGTATATAACATGAAATTAAAGGATTAGGAGCATCAAATTCACCAACTCTAAGGAGAAATCATTCATAAACGTGTTAAGCGAGGGATGAAAATATGTATAAATTATGGTTTATCAGAAGTCTCCTTGAAATCGCTTTCAAACTCCTCCACTTTCTGTGCTTTTAAAGATTGGCCCAAGCTAAATTTAGCAAAGTTTGAAACATTCAAATTTTGCCACATGTGTGGCCGGCCAAAGGGGGTATATGGCTACTGATTTTTATTCTATTTTTAGCAGCCAATCCCACCTATAATTACTCCATCCCACCTATTCATTCAACACACCTTTCATTCCACACATCTCTCTCCCTTTCACTCACTTTCTCTCCTTCGTTTCCCATTTTTTCCATTCTATTTCCTTGCCAATTTCCCTCTTGGAAAAGAGCCCTTCAACCACCTTGGGTAGCAGCATTCAAGTGCTTATAGAGGTCATGGAACAAAAAGAACGAGCGAAGAAGGACAGGAGCAAACTAGTTTGGCTTTGGAGAAACACGAGATTTGATTCTAGTTTCCTATTCTTTAACTTTTATTGTTATTGTTATGAACATGTCTATGAATATTTTTTATGTTGTTATTCTTAATTTAATTAATATGGCTTAAATTTAATTCATGTTAGGTTGATTGCATTTCGTCTACTTAAGTTATTAAAATCATGTTTGTGTTGTTATAGTTGTTGGTAAATTGTTTGATTAAGTAAAACCATGATTATGTTGTACTTGCATTATAATTGTAAGGTAACTAATGAATTCATTATTAATTGTATTGAGATTATAATTAATTGACACAATACTTAATCAGTGCAAGTTTAATCTTCTAAGGTAGCTGAGGGTTAAATTAGCGATGGTATTAAACTGTACATTAGCCTTGCATAACTTACAAGATTAGTGTGATTAAACTATTTTTATGGAGGAATATATTGTTACTTCACTTAATCTTTTACTTGCTTATTAAAATTGATTAATTATTTGAATTGATATAGTAATATGTTCAAGAGATTAGTTAATTCCGAAAGTCTGCATGTGCTATAGTTAACAAATTACCAAGTTGTCGTGATTTTATTCGTAATAACATGAACATTTTTTTAATAATATCAAGTTAAGAAATGTAATTAATCTAACACAATTATGTCATATTGATTAACCTTGTTTTTTAGAAATTGTGCATTGGAATTTTTACCTTTTAATTTTCGTAGTTAATTTACTTAGTTAAAATCTAGTTTTATTAAACCCTTTCTCAAAACAAATGAATTTCCTTCACCAAAGTGCTTTTAATTGCATTTCATAAATATTTTCTTACACAGTCCCTATGGGTATGATAACTTGCCATTTAGTTGTCACTTTATTACTTGTTTCGATTGTGTACACTTGCACATTTCTATTATTCCAAGTTTTTGGTGCCGTTGCCAGGGACTGTTTAAAAATGTCATTATTTGTAAATTTGTTAACTTTTCATTTTGGTTTATTTTTCCGTTCAATTTTAACTTAATTACTTTTTCTGTAATTGTTTCAGGTGTTTATGTGTATTTATCGAATTATCAATTTACTCTCCATATGTAACGCCCCCATGCCCGAAACCGTCACCGGAGTCAAGCTTGAGGTGTTACTAAACTTATCTTACCTTTTCAACAACTCTAAACCACTTATTTTAATTTTCGGAATAAACTGTTTTTCTGCGTCATAGCTGCTTAAAAATTCATTTCTCGAGTTTCAAAACTCAAAATTAAGATCCGTAAATTTTTCCTGAAACTAGACTCATATATCTATCTACTAATTTTTTTCTAGAATTTTTGACTTAGCCAATTAGTACAGTTTATTAGTTAAAGTTACCCCTGTTTCAGAATTCGACTGCACTGACCTCTACTTACTACGAACCACTTTTCTCCCTATAAAAAATTAATATAACTATACCGTTTGTTTCTATTAAAACTAGATTCAATAAGGATTCTAACCATATAAGTTACACCACCTAATTATTTTTTTTATAATTTATGGTGAATTTCCAAAGTTGAAATAGGGGATCTAGAATTTTCTCTAACCCTGTTTCACTAAAACTCAGATATCTCATAAAATATAATACATTTACCTGTTTTGCTTATTCCATAAGAAAATAGACATAATAAGCTTTAATTTAATATATTATTCACCATCAAACCATGTCTCTATGATTTTTAGTGATTTTTAAAAATCACATTATTTCTGATACTTGAATCTATTTTTAAGTTACTTTCACATTTTTCTTAGTTTTCATGTGATAGTTACTACTTATTCATACATACAATTAAACATGTATATCATCAGCCATTCTATTAGCTAATCACTAGCAAGTATTTACACATCATTCATTGATCATATCATATCAAAAGAAACCAAGTTCCTATACATGCCATACACAAAACGAAACATCTAACTATACCAATGTGATTCCTTCGATAGTGTGATCAGGTCTCCGACGTTTCCTTCGATCCCCGAGTGGCTTGATAAAAACTATAAGAAAAAGAAAATAAAGAGAGTAAGCACTAGGCTTAGTAAGCTTACAAGCAAATAAATTACAACATTCAACATAATGAATAATTATACATAAAGTCACCTAGCCTCATAAACTTTCTTTACTTCTCATTTTCTACCTTCTTCTTTACTCACTTACCTTCTTTCTTACTTGACCTTTCACTATTCATAAATATAATCTACCTTCCCTTTTGCTGATAATTCACTGTAATTTAACTTGTACAATGACCCATTGAACCACTCGGAATACTAAGGATCTTTGGGGTCGTTCCTGTCTATCAATATCTCGCCAATGCCATGTCTTCGACATGGACTTACATGAATTATTCCTGTCTCCAATGCCATATATATATATCTAATATGGGCTTACATGGCTCATTCCTGTCTCCAAAGCCATATATCTGATATGGACTTACATGGCTCATTTACCTCTGTCTGTCTCCGTCTCACAACCCCAATATCCTAACATTCCTAAGGTTCAAACGGGGCTTCCTAATGCATTTTCTCTGTCACTTTGCCTTTAATTTGACTTTAAATATTCTCATAAAATAAGTATATAAATTCTGGAAATTAACAATAATAATGTAAAATAAAAGAATATTGCATTTATTTACTGTAAACTTACCTCGTATGCAAAAATAGCTACTTTTACCATTTCGTCCACAACTTGGTATTTTCTCCATTTTAGCTTGAATTTCAGTTTTCCTTGCTCTATCATTTAAAATATAGTCTAATTAGGACTCAAATTATTCAAATTGACCCAAAATCATATTTTGGCAAAATTACAATTTTGCCCCTAAATTTTTGCATATTTACACTTTTGCCCCAAAGCTCGTAAATTAAACTTCAGCCTATTTTCTTATGTTTCATGACATTCTGGTCATTTTTCCCTTCTATGGCAGCATCAAATTCATACTCTAACAAGCACTTATGACTATTAGGTATTTTTACCTATTAAGTCCTTTTACTCGTTTTTGCTTAAAACCGAGTAGTACAAGTTGTCTAACATAATTTAAAACCTCATATTCTATCATAAAACACCAAAATACACAAATTTCACCTATGGGTATTTTTCCAAATATGAACCCTAACTTAAATTATTGCTAGCATAAGCTTTATCGAGCTACCAGGACTCCGAAAACGTAAAGAACATTAAAAATGGGGCTTGGAATCACTTACCATGGAGCTTGAAAGCTTGAAACAAACCCTAGCTATGGAGAACCCTTGAAATTTCGTCCTAATGAAGAGGATGGACAAAAATTGGCTTTTAATTTTGTTTTTAATTCATTTTAATAACTAAATGACCAAAATGCCCTTACTACTAAACTTTCAAAAATTCCTTCCATGTCCTATTTTTTGTCCATAGACTTAGAAATTGGTAAAATTACTCTTTAAGGACCTCTAATTAATAATCTAATTCAATTTTATGCAAAATACTTCTAGAACACAAGTTTTGCAATTTATTCAATTTAGTCCCTAATTTCAAATTAAGCACTTTATGCATAGAATTTCTTCACGAACTTTTCACACAATCATGCAAACATATCATAGACCTCAAAATAATAATAAAATAAATTTTTCTACCTCAAATTTGTGGTTTCGCAACCACTATTCTGTTTAGGCCCTATTTCGGGATGTTACATTTCTCCCCCCCTTTAGGGATTTTCGTCCCCGAAAATCTTACCTGTGAAGAGATTTGGGTACTATTTTTGCATAGCCTCTTTGAGTTCCCATGTAGCCTCGTCTACCCCATGTAGTCTGACTATCTCTGAAATATACAACTCGGCCAACTTGTCAAGTGAAAAATCCATACGAACTGGGATAAAATGAGCCGACTTCGTTAACTTATCAATCACAACCTATACTGCATCTTTCTTTCTCGGTGTAAGCGGCAATCCTGTCACAAAATCTATAATAACTTGATTCCATTTGCACTCGGGGACTAGCACACAGTGCAATAAACTGAAGGTACTGATGTTGACCTTTACTGTTGACAGATCAAACATCTAGAAACAAACTCGAAATGTCCCTTTTATTCCTACCCACCGGTACATTTTCTTCAAATCATTATACATCTTTGTACTACGGATGAATAGACAAAAAAACTACTATGTGCTTTCTGTAAGATCTTTCGAATAAGCTCATCATTCTTGAGTATACATACCCCTGGGTGATAATCAATCACTAGCTCATAATCTTTAATCAACTCTAGCCATCTTCTTTGCTTCAATTTCAAACTTTTGTGATCAAGTGAATATGTGGCACTTCTCACCGCACAAATGATGTCTCTAAATCTTCAACATAAAAATAATGGCAGCTAGCTCTAAATCATGTATCGGATAGTTCTTCTCATGTGGCTTTAGCTATCTAGAGGCATAAGCAATTACCTTCCCTTCCTGCATAAGTACACAACCAAGTCCATTCATGGACGCATCACTGTAAATCACAAACTCCTTACCTAGTTCTAGTTGTACTAAAATAGGAGCTTTAGTCAATAATGCTTTTAACTTGTCAAAACTCTGTTGACACTTCTCAATCCATTCAAACTTGATATCCTTTCGCAGAAATCTTGTCAACGGGGTAGCTATCATGGAAAATCCCTCTACAATATCCAGCAAGACCAAGAAAACTTCTAACTTCTGATACATTTCTAGGAGGCTTCCAATCAACAATGGCTGAAATCTTGCTCGGATCAACCTTAATACCTTCACCTGAAACAATATGTCCAAGAAAACCAACTTCTCGTAACCAGAACTCACTTTTGCTAAACTTGGCATGGCGATTATCTCTCGAATCTGTAAAATCTGTTCTCAAATGCTCTGCATGCTCGGTCTCATCATGAGAATAAATCAAGATATCATCAATGAACACAACTACAAACTTATCCAAGTGCGGTCCGAAAATTCGGTTCATTAAGTCCATGAAAATGGCGGGAGCATTAGTCAAGTCAAATGGCATCACAAGGAACTCATAATGACCATACCTAGTCCAGGAAAGCGATCTTCAGGACATCTAACTCTTTAACTTCAGAATCGATAGTATCCGGATCTCAAATCTATCTTGGAGAACACAGTAGCTCCTTGTTTCAATTCCAGAATTCCTTTCTCTTACGGTCAATAAACCCACGATCGATGTACTTTTACGAAATTCCTCCCTGAAAGAAATCCCAAGTGATCCTCTCCTTTGGTACAAACCGATACAAGTGTCTTCCACTAGTAGGGTGAGTCTCTAAGAAGTGATATTACACATTTCATACATTCCTCGGGTGTACAAGATAATTCATCAAAGACTCTGATAGTATTTTCTAACCAAAATTTTGCTCTTTCTGCATCATCATGTTTTGTTGCTCGGAACTCTTCTGCCCCTTGTTTCCTGATTCTATCAACTGGTGGCTTTTCTCTTATCATTGTACTGTGATGTTGGGAGCTTGAGCTACATGGGTAGCCTGAGAATCATAAGGGGGTGGAGGTCTAACTGCCGGATTCGTACGAACGAACTCGGCAAACCAATCATTCAAAGCTTGGAAGAGAGCTTCTCGAGTCACTCCTCCCTGATTAACTGTTACTGGCCTATTCTCAGATGGCGCTACCCCTTCCGCGGGAGCAGGCGCATTACTTTCTACATCATCATCACCAGCTCGCTTGGGATCCATTACAATAAAACAAAATATTTAAAAATCGTCAGGAGTTGTCACACTATCAAAATACAGGTATGGCATGTATAGCTAGACTTTTACTCACACTAACTATTCCGAGAACCGACTAAACCTGCTCTGATACCAATAAATGTAACGCCCCACGCTGAAACCGTCACCGGAGTCAAGCTTGAGGTGTTACTAAACTTATCTTACCTTTTAAACAACTCTAAACCACTTATTTTAATTTTCAGAATAAACTATTTTTCTGCGTCATAGCTGCTTAAAAATTCATTTCTCAAGTTTCAAAACTCGAAATTAAGATCCGTAAATTTTTCCTGAAACTAGACTCATATATCTATCTACTAATTTTTTTCTAGAATTTTTGACTTAGCCAATTAGTACAGTTTATTAGTTAAAGTTACCCCTGTTTCAGAATTCGACTGCACTGACCTCTACTTACTACGAACCACTTTTCTCCCTATATAAAATTAATATAACTATACCGTTTGCTTCTATTAAAACTAGATTCAATAAGGATTCTAACCATATAAATTACACAACCTAATTATTTTTTTTACAATTTATGGTGAATTTCCAAAGTTGAAACAGGGGATCTAGAATTTTCTCTGACCCTGTTTCACTAAAACTCAGATATCTCATAAAATATAATACCTTTACCTGTTTTGCTTATTCCATAAGAAAATAGACATAATAGCTTTAATTTCATATATTATTCACCATCAAACCATGTCTTTATGATTTTTAGTGATTTTTCAAAATCACATTATTTCTGATACTTGAATCTATTTTTAAGTTACTTTCACATTTTTCTTAGTTTTCATGTGATAGTTACTACTTATTCATACATACAATTAAACATGTATATCATCAGCCATTCTATTAGCTAATCACTAGCAAGTATTTACACATCATTCATTGATCATATCATATCAAAAGAAACCAAGTTCCTATACATGCCATACACAAAACGAAACGTCTAACTATACCAATGTGATTCCTTCGATAGTGTGATCAGGTCTCCGACGTTTCCTACGATCCCCGAGTGGGTTGATAAAAACTATAAGAAAAAGAAAATAAAGAGAGTAAGCACTAGGCTTAGTAAGCTTACAAGCAAATAAATTACAACATTCAACATAATGAATAATTATACATAATGTCACCTAGCCTCATAAACTTTCTTTACTTCTCATTTTCTACCTTCTTCTTTACTCACTTACCTTCTTTCTTACCTGACCTTTCACTATTCATAAATATAATCTACCTTCCCTTTTGCTGATAATTCACTGTAATTTAACTTGTACAATTACCCATTGAACCACTCGGAATACTAAGGATCTTTGGGGTTGTTCTCGCTCATCAATATCCTGCCAATGCCATGTCTTCGACATGGACTTACATGAATTATTCCTATCTCCAATGCCATATATATATATCTAATATGGGCTTACATGGCTCATTCCTGTCTCCAAAGCCATATATCTGATATGGACTTACATGGCTCATTTCTGTCCTGTCCTGTCAACCCCAATATCCTAATATGCCTAAGGTTCAAACGGGGCTTCCTAATGCTTTTTCTCTGTCACTTTGCCTTTAATTTGACTTTAAATATTCTCATAAAATAAGTATATAAATTCTGGAAATTAACAATAATAATGTAAAATAAAAGAATATTGCATTTATTTACTGTAAACTTACCTCGTATGCAAAAATAGCTACTTTTACCATTTCGTCCACAACTTGGTATTTTCTCCATTTTAGCTTGAATTTCAGTTTTCCTTGCTCTATCATTTAAAATATAGCCTAATTAGGACTCAAATTATTCAAATTGACCCAAAATCATATTTTGGCAAAATTACAATTTTGCCCCTAAACTTTTGCATATTTACACTTTTGCCCCAAAGCTCGTAAATTAAACTTCAGCCTATTTTCTTAAGTTTCAGGACATGCTGGTCATTTTTCCTTCTATGGCAGCATCAAATTCATACTCTAACAAGCACTTATGACTATTAGGTATTTTCTGGAGATTAAGTCCTTTTACTCTCGTTTTTGCTTAAAACCGAGTAGTACAAGTTGTCTAACATAATTTAAAACCTCATATTCTATCATAAAACACCAAAATACACAAATTTCACCTATGGGTATTTTTCCAAATATGAACCCTAACTTAAATTATTGCTAGCATAAGCTTTATCGAGCTACGGGACTCGAAAGCGTAAAGAACATTAAAAGCGGGGCTTGGAATCACTTACCATGGAGCTTGAAAGCTTGAAACAAACCCTAGCTATGGAGAACCCTTGAAATTTCGTCCTAATGAAGAAGATTGACAAAAATTGGCTTTTAATTTTGTTTTTAATTCATTTTAATAACTAAATGACCAAAATGCCCTTACTACTAAACTTTCAAAAATTCCTTCCATGTCCTAATTTTTGTCCATAGACTTAGAAATTGGTAAAATTACTCTTTAAGGACCTCTAATTAATAATTTAATTCAATTTTATGCAAAATACTTCTAGAACACAAGTTTTGCAATTTATTCAATTTAGTCCCTAATTTCAAATTAAGCACTTTATGCATAGAATTTCTTCACGAACTTTTCACACAATCATGCAAACATATCATAGACCTCAAAATAATAATAAAATAAATTTTTCTACCTCAAATTTGTGGTTTCGCAACCACTATTATGTTTAGGCCCTATTTCGGGATGTTACACCATAGATCCTGAAATTGAAAGGACTTTTCGACAACAAAGAAGGCAAGTAGTTCAGAGAATGACCAAAGAAATGAATTTTGAAAACCAGAATCAAGGAATCGGAGCAAACCCTGCTCAAAATCTATCCTTATTGTTGATGATAGGAATAGAGCTCTAAGACAGTATTGCAACGCCCCCACGCCCGAAACCGTCACCGGAGTCAAGCTTGAGGTGTTACTAAACTTATCTTACCTTTTAAACAACTCTAAACCACTTATTTTAATTTTCGGAATAAACAGTTTTTCTGCGTCATAGCTGCTTAAAAATTCATTCCTCGAGTTTCAAAACTCAAAATTAAGATCCGTAAATTTTTCCTGAAACTAGACTCATATATCTATCTACTAATTTTTTTCTAGAATTTTTGACTTAGCCAATTAGTACAGTTTATTAGTTAAAATTACCCCTGTTTCAGAATTCGACTGCACTGACCTCTACTTACTGCGAACCACTTTTCTCCCTATACAAAATTAATATAACTATACCGTTTGTTTCTATTAAAACTAGATTCAATAATTATTCTAACCATATAAATTAAACCACCTAATTATTTTTGTACAATTTATGGTGAATTTCCAAAGTTGAAACAGGGGATCTAGAATTTTCTCTGACCCTATTTCACTAAAACTCAAATATCTCATAAAATATAATACCTTTACCTGTTTTGCTTATTCCATAAGAAAATAGACATAATAAGCTTTAATTTCATATATTATTCACCATCAAACCATGTCTCTACGATTTTTAGTGATTTTTCAAAATCACATTATTTCTGATACTTGAATCTGTTTTTAAGTTACTTTCACATTTTTCTTAGTTTTCATGTGATAGTTACTACTTATTCATACATACAATTAAACATGTATATCATCAGCCATTCTATTAGCTAATCACTAGCAAGTATTTACACATCATTCATTGATCATATCATATCAAAAGAAACCAAGTTCCTATACATGCCATACACAAAACTAAACGTCTAACTATACCAATGTGATTCCTTCGATAGTGTGATCGGGTCTCCGACGTTTCCTTCGATCCCCGAGTGGCTAGATAAAAACTATAAGAAAAAGAAAATAAAGAGAGTAAGCACTAGGCTTAGTAAGCTTACAAGCAAATAAATTACAACATTCAACATAATGAATAATTATACATAATGTCACCTAGCCTCATAAACTTTCTTTACTTCTCATTTTCTACCTTCTTCTTTACTTACTTACCTTCTTTCCTACACGACCTTTCACTATTCATAAATATAATCTACCTTCCCTTTTGCTGATAATTCACTGTAATTTAACGTGTACAATGACCCATTGAACCACTCGGAATACCGAGGATATTGGGGTCGTTCTGTCTATCAATATCTCGCCAATGCCATGTCTTCGACATGGACTTACATGAATTATTCCTGTCTCCAATGCCATATATATATATCTAATATGGGCTTACATGGCTCATTCCTGTCTCCAAAGCCATATATCTGATATGGACTTACATGGCTCATTTTCTGTCATCTGTCTGTCTTGTCAACCCCAATATCCTAACATTCCTAAGGTTCAAAGCGAGGCTTCCTAATGCTTTTCTCTGTCACTTTGCCTTTAATTTGACTTTAAATATTCTCATAAAATAAGTATATAAATGCTGGAAATTTACAATAATAATGTAAAATAAAAGAATATTGCATTTATTTCATTTGTAAACTTACCTCGTATGCAAAAATAGCTACTTTTACCATTTTCGTCCACAACTTGGTATTTTCTCCATTTTAGCTTGAATTTCAGTTTTCCTTGCTCTATCATTTAAAATATAGTCTAATTAGGACTCAAATTATTCAAATTGATACAAAATCATATTTTGGCAAAATTACAATTTTGCCCCTAAACTTTTGCATATTTACACTTTTGCCCCAAAGCTCGTAAATTAAACTTCAGCCTATTTTCTTATGTTTCATGACATGATGGTCATTTTTCCCTTCTATGGCAGCATCAGATTCATACTCTAACAAGCACTTATGACTATTAGGTATTTTTACCGATTAAGTCCTTTTACTCGTTTTTGCTTAAAACCGAGTAGTAGAAGTTGTCTAACATAATTTAAAACCTCATATTCTATCATAAAACACCAAAATACACAAATTTCACCTATGGGTATTTTTCCAAATATGAACCCTAGCTTAAATTATTGCTAGCATAAGCTTTATCGAGCTATCGGGACTCCGAAAACGTAAAGAACATTAAAAACGGGGCTTGGAATCACTTACCATGGAGCTTGAAAGCTTGAAACAAACCATAGCTATGGAGAACCCTTGAAATTTCGTCCTAATGAAGAAGATGGACAAAAATTGGCTTTTAATTTTGTTTTTAATTCATTTTAATAACTAAATGACCAAAATGCCCTTACTACTAAACTTTCAAAAATTCCTTCCATGTCCTAATTTTTGTCCATAGACTTAGAAATTGGTAAAATTACTCTTTAAGGACCTCTAATTAATAATCTAATTCAATTTTATGCAAAATACTTCTAGAACACAAGTTTTGCAATTTATTCAATTTAGTCCCTAATTTCAAATTAAGTACTTTATGCATAGAATTTCTTCACGAACTTTTCACACAATCATGAAAACATATCATAGACCTCAAAATAATAATAAAATAAATTTTTTTACCTCGGATTTGTGGTTTCGCAACCACTGTTCCGTTTAGGCCCTATTTCGGGATGTTACAAGTATACCGTGCCAGTGTTTCATGATCTTAATCCAGGCATTAGGAGACCTAAAATTGAGGCACAATAGATTGAGCTGAAACCGGTTATGTTCTAGATGCTTCAGATAGTGGGCCAATTCTACAGAATGCTTACAGAAGATCCTTACCTTCACTTAAGACTGTTTATGGAGGTGAGTGATTCTTTCAAGTTAGCCGGAGTACCCAAAGATGTACTACGATTAAAGTTGTTCCCATATTCACTGAAGGATAGAGCTTGAGCCTGGTTGAACTCATTGCTACCAAATTCCATTACCATATGACAAGAGTTAGTAGAAAGATTTCTTGTGTAGTACTTCCCACCTAGCAAGAATGCTAAGTTGAAGAATGAGATTACTACCCAATAGTTGGATGATGAGTCCTTGTATGAGGCATGGAAAAGGTTTAAAGAACTATTACGAAGATACCGTCTTCAAGGAATCTATCATTGCATCCAATTAGAGACGTTCTATAACAGTCTAAATGCTCACACGAGGATGGTAGTGGACACTTTTGCTAATGGATCTCTCCTTTCTAAGCCTTATAACGGCTTATAAAATCATTGAGAGGATTGCCAACAACAATTATCAATGGCCAACCAATCGAGTAGCACCAGGAAAACAAGTCGCTGGAGTACATGAAGTGGACGCTCTCACTTCAGTTGCATCTCAAGTTTCCTCGATATTCTCAATGCTTAAAAACTTTACTACTAATGGGTTTAATAATTTTGCAGCTCAACCACTGAATCAATTTGAAAATATAGCCTCTGTTAATTATAGGGAAGGACACTTATTAGAAGAATACCCATCAAACCCAGAATCTATTTATTACATGGGTAACCAGAACTAGAACCGAGGAAGGAAAGGACTACAATCTAATTTTTATAACCCATCTTGGTGAAACCACCTTAATTTCTCTTGGAGTAACCAAGAGGCTAGACCTAGTAACACTTACTCTAACCTAGACCGACCTAGCCATCTGTATTTACTCAACAAGTTTAGAAACAGCCTCAAGCTAAAACTTCCAATGGCTTAGAAAACCTTTGACGAAATACATAGTGAAAAATGATGCCTTAATCCATAGCCAAGCAGCCAAATTGAAAAACCTCGAGAATCAAATGGGCTAGCTTGCAACTGAACTTAGGAACCGACCACAAGGTGCTTTGCCTAGTGATATGGAGAACCCAACAAATCCAGGGAAAGAGCATTGTAAATCATTGACATTGAGGAGAGGAAAGACGTTAGAGCCTAACATTATCGAAATTGAAGAGGAGCCAGCTGATGCTCAAGATGCAGTGGAAGTTCAACCAAGTGTTGAAACTCTAATCTCACCAGAACCAGAACCTGTGAACTCTGAAAAGGTAACTTCAAAACCAATCAATTCTGATAAGCTAACAACTTAGTTAGATGTAGAGTTGCCACAGAAGACGAATCAACTAGTTCTAGTAAAGAATCCTCCACCACCCTATCCTCAAAGAATTCAAAAGCAGAAGTAGGTAGTCCAGTTCAAGAAGTTCCTAAACGTACTCAAGCAACTTCATATCAATATTCTGTTGGTGGAAGCACTTGGACAAATGTTGAATTATGTCAAATTTATGAAGGATATCCTGTCTAATAAATGAATACTAGGAGAATTTGAGATGGTAGCCATGATGAAATAATGCAATGCATATCTTCAAAGCAAACTATCCCAAACGTTGAAGGATTATGGATGTTTTACCATACCTTACAACAATGGCATGACTTATTGTAGTAAGGCATTATGTGATTTGGGTGCAAGCATTAACTTGATGCCCATGTCCATATTTAGAAAGTTAGGATAGTTGAAGTTAGACTTACTACAATTACACTTCAATTAGTAGATCGATCCTTAGCACATCCAGAAGGAAAAATCGAGAATGTATTGGTATGTGTAGAGAAATTTATTTTTGCTGCTGACTTTGTTATTCTAAACATTGAAGTAGATAAAGAGGTGTCAATCATCCTAAGAAGGCCTTTACTAGGAACTGGAAGGACCCTTATTGATGAGAAGTTGATGATTGTTCTGCAGTATCCAAGTTAGAGGAATTATTCATGGATAAGGAACTCAACTATGTTAAGGACCCATTGGATCAAATTTTGACATCAGACCCTCTAAATGATGAAGAGGGGGAGGAATACTTAACTTTTCTAGAAGCTAATCAAAGGGGATTTAATCCGCAATCCCGCTTTGAATCTTTGGAGTTCAAAAATAGAGATTATGTCTAGCCAAAAGCATCAATTGAGGAGCCACCTAAATTAGAACTAAAGGTACTTCCCTCACATTTAAAATATGTTTATTTAGGTAACGCTTCTACTTTTCCTGTGATTGTTTCAGTAGAGTTGACCAAAGAGCAATAAGAGAAACTCGTCCTAGTATTGAAATAATTCAAGAAGGCTATTGGATGGACTTTAGCCGATATTCGTGGTATTAGTCTGTCTATATGCATGCACAAGATCATCTTGGAAGATGGTGAGAAAGGGACGATTAATGGACAATGAAGACTAAACACCATCATAATGGATGTGGTAAATAAAAAGATCATTAAGTGGTTAGATGCAGGTATAATTTACCCCATCTCAGATAGTTCATGGGTAAGGTTGGTCCAGTGAGTGCCAAAGAAAAGAGGTATTATGGTCGCTGAGAACAAGAATAACGAGTTAATACTAACCGAAATGGTTACGGATAGAGAATTTACATAGATTACTTTAATTTGACAAGGCAACTAGGAAAGATAATTTTCCTTTGCCGTTCTTGGACCAGATGCTGGATAGACTCACAGGGTGAGACTATTAGTATTTTCTTAATGGATACCCAGGGTATAATTCGATTACAGTAGCGCCAGAAGATCAACACAAAACAACATTCACATCTCATATGGTACATTTGCATTTAGACGCATGCCATTTGATTTATGTAATGTACCTACTTCATTTCAAAAAAGTATGATGTCTAGTTCAAAGATATATGATATCTAGTTTTACTAACATGGTTGAGAAGTATCTAAAAGTGTTTATGGATGATTTTTTTAGTATTCAAAGATACATATAATGATTCCCTAGCCAATCTAGCCAAGGTACTAAACCGATGCGAAGAAACAAACTTCGTACTTAATTGGGAAAAGTGCCATTTTATGGTACAAGAAGGTATTGTTCTAGGCCATTGGATAACGAGATGATAAACCGTAATTTATACATATTATTATCCCATGATTAACACATTTATGAATGATTTCTCCTTAGATTTGGTGAATTTGATGCTCCTAATTCTTTAATTTCATGTTTTATACTTAGGTGAGCACAGGAGAGCAAAAAGAACAAGAAATGGGCCAAAAACGGAGAAAATGGGCCGACGTGGCAAAACAACACAGCCTGGACTTCCTCACACGGGTAGCACACACGCCCGTGCCATTCTAGTAGGCTCGAACACGGCCTAAAACAACCTCAACACGGGCGTGTCTATCTCTCAACCTTGACCACGGCCTGAAGCAATCGCACACGGGCGTGTCCCTATCGAGCCCAAGTTAAGTTCTATTCGGAAAAGGGTAATTTAGAGGGCTTTTAGGCATTCTAAAGCCTATTTAAACACCCTAGAGGAGGATTAAAGAGGACACATAGAGTAAGAAGCAAGGAATTACTCAAAGAAAGCCGATTGATCATCTCAAAAGCCAGATTCACCTTCAAGACTGAAGATCTCCCTTCAATTGCCTTCAGGGTTTTTAGGTTTTCTTTGTGTTTTTTTATCATTCTTCTGAGATGTTTTCTTTTCTAGTTATGAACTAGATCCCCTAAATACCTAAGGGGGATGAAACCTAAGGCGGATCTTGTTAATATTTTTTAAACTGTATGATAAATATTTGATTTGTTCTTAATTATGACTTTAACTCTTGTTTGAATATTCCAGGATGTTGATTCAAGTATTGATGTGCTTATTCGGAGGATGAATAGTCCCTGTCTAAGAGTAGATCACTCATACTTAAGCGGAGTTGCATGCAATCCTAGAGATAGGACGACATAAATCTGCCGGATTAGAGTCAAATCTAATAAGGGAATCCATAGATCGAGTTAATGCAAAACTAGGGGTTTTAATTAGAAAGAGGTTTCAATTAATCAACCTAGGGTTAGATGTTATTAGTCTTGAATAGGGATAATAACATAACTTAGGGATTCCTACGGATCAAGTCAAGTGAATAAATCGTCTGGTTCAGAGTCAGTTAACAAGAGAAGTCTAGGTGGATTCTTCCTTGGGTATTGTCTTAAATCAATCAGTTTTCCAAAAGTATTTTCTCCAAATCTATTTTGTGTGCATCCTTAGATTAGTTAATTAGTTAATTAAAACAACTTTCATTATTCTTAGGCTAGATAATAAAAAGAAAGTTAATACTAGTACTTTTAGTTCCTTTGGATTCGACATCCGGTCTTTCTAAAACTATACTACTGTTCAATAGGTGCGCTTGCCTTCATCGTGATAATAGTTAGTTCGAGTACGATCATTTATAAATTTTCAAACTTATCGCGAGTGACAATCAAGTTTTTGGCACCGTTACCGAGGAACTAAGATATTAGGAACACTCGATTTTTATTACTTTAGCCATTTACTTTTATTACAATTTAAATTTTGTTTTGATTTTCATTACTAAATTTTCTTTTTCTTTCTTCTGGCCGGTTCTTATAGTTTATGACTAGAAGAAACCTGTCAGGACCATTACTTTTTGACGAAGAAATCGACTGCACAGCTCACAAAAACTGAAGAGAAATAAGGCGAAGCCTAAGATACACAAAGGAAGAGCAAGAGGACGAATAATTTTGAACTAGGAGATGGCCGAAAATTAAGAAAATTCGGTACCTCCTGCGATTGCTGCTGACCCAGTAAATCAGAACCCTGCTCCTCGTACTATGTATGATTATGCTAAAACTACTTTAACAGGAACTGAATCGAGTATAGTTAGGCCTGCTATTGCTGCGAATAATTTTGAACTGAAACCTAACACAATTCAATTGATACAACAGTTTGTTCAGTTTGATGGTTTGCAGGACAAAAACCCAAATACTTATTTCGCAAATTTTTTAGAGCTTTGTGACACATTCAAGATCAATGGAGTTTTTGATGATGCCACTTGCCTTCGGTTATTTCCCTTGTCACTGAGGAACAAGGCTAAACAGTGGTTGAGCTCGTTACCACGAGGATCAATCACTACTTGGGAACAAATGACCGAAAAGTTCTTACTAAAATACTTTCCACCTGCTAAAATAGCTAAACTAAGGAATGATATTTCTTCTTTTGTGCAGATGTATTTAAAAACACTTTACGATGCATGGGAGAGATACAAGGACCTACTGCGAAGGTGCCCTCACCATGGGTTACCTCTATGGCTTCAAGTTCAAATGTTTTATAATGGTGTGAACCCCTCAACAAGATAGATAATTGATGCAGTTGCTGGTGGAACCCTAAAGAAAAAAACACCTGAAGAGGCTTAAGAATTTATTAAGGAAATGTCACTTAATAACTATCAGTGGCAAGTCATGAGGACTTAGCCAACCAAAGAAGCAAGCGTTTATAACGTCGACTCAGTTACTATGCTGTCAAATCAAGTAGAACTTTTAAATAAAAAGATTGATGGTTTACTTGGTTCCACGCAGGTACATCCAATTATGCAATGCAATGCAAGTGGAGGTGGAATGAGCAACCCAGAATATCTAACTTATGGCCACAACATGGAGAACGAACAACTAAATTACATGGGTAACAACTCTAGACCTCAAAATAATCCTTACAATAACACTTACAATGCAGGTTGGAGGAATCACTCGAATTTCCCATGGGGAGGCCAAGGAAATCAAAGACCATCACCTCCTTCAAGCTTCCAACAACAAGCTTAACCAGCTAGAGGAAAAGCCGAACCTTGAGGAGATGATGAAAAAATTTATTTTAGTAGCAGAAACTCATTTCCTGAACACTGAAACTGCACTTAAAAATCAGCAAGCATCAATCCAAGGGCTCGAGAATCAAATTGGACAGCTGACTAAGATAATTTCAGAAAGACCACCAGGAAGCTTACCTAGCAACACCGAAACCAGTCCAAAAGAGCATGTGAAAGCAGTTACACTAAGGAATGGGAAAGTGTTAGCTGAATCTGAAAAGAAGCTACCATAAGAAGCTGACAGAAGCAAAAGAGAGGAGGTAAAACCCGAAAACAATGACAAGCCAGCGCCAAAGGAATATAAACCACCAGTTCCAAACCCAGCTAAGTTGAAAAAAGACCGCATGGATGCACAATTCGGTAAATTTCTTAAACTTTTTATGTAATTACATATTAACTTACCTTTTGTTGAAGCCATCTCGCAGATGCTAACATACACAAAATTTTTGAAGGAGCTTCTAACAAATAAAAGGAAATTTGAGGACTTATATACAGTGGAACTCAACGAGGAGTGCTTGACCATACTCCAAAATAAACTTCCAACCAAACTAAAAGACCCAATAAGTTTTACTATCCCCTGCTTAATTGGTAGTTTGAATGTTGAGAAAGCACTGGCTGATTTAGGCGCTAGCATTAATTTAGTGCCATATTAGATGTTTAAACAACTTGGCCTTAGCGAACCTAAACCCACTAGGATGAGTATTCAATTAGCTGATAGATCTGTTAAATATCCTAGGGGTATCATAGAGGATGTACTTGTAAAAGTAGATAAATTTTTATTCCCTATTGATTTTGTTGTGCTTGACATGGATGAGGAAGTTAAAGTGCCTTTAATTTTAGGTCGTCCATTTTTAGCCACTGCTAGGGCTGTTATTGATGTGAGAGATGGTAAACTTATACTTAGAGTAGGTGACGAAGAGATTATTTTCAAGATCTATGAGGCCATGAGATTTTCTAGGAAGCAAGATGACTCATGTTATTTTATTGACTCTATTGATCATACCACTCAAGATTCTTTTCAGGAAATCATACATAAGGACGCGTTGGAACTGTATCTTGCCTAAAGCGAGGAGGTAGATGATGATGATTCTAAGATAGGTAAGGTAAAAACTAAACTAAACTCCAATAAACCAGTCTTAAGAGAAGTAGAATATGAGGGTATCAAGACAAACAATGAACTTAAGCAAAAACCCTCTATTGAAGAACCCCCCAAACTGGAATTTAAACAGTTGCCAAATCACTTGGAATATGCGTTCCTTGGAAATAATTCTACATTACCAGTGATTATTGCTTCTAACTTACAACCCAAGGAAAAAGAGGAATTACTTCAAGTATTAAGAGAACATAAAAGAGCCATAGCTTGGAAAATTTCTGACATCAAAGGGATCAGCCCCCCTTTTTGCACCCACAAAATTTTAATGGAAGATGAATATAAGCCATGTGTGCAAGCTCAAAGACGACTGAATCCCAACATGAAAGAAGTTGTTAAATCTGAGGTAGTCAAACTTTTAGATGCTGGAATTATTTATCCTATTTCTGACAATTTTTGGGTAAGTCCCGTGCAGGTTGTTCCTAAGAAGGGAGGCATGACGGTTGTAACCAACGAGAAGAATGAATTAATCCCGACAAGAACAGTTACAGGTTGGAGAATTTGCATTGACTATAGGAAGCTGAATGATGCCATGAGAAAAGATCACTTTCCCTTGCCATTTATTGACCAAATGTTGGAAAGATTATCAGGGCACATGTACTACTGCTTTTTAGATGGACTCTCTGGTTATTTCCAAATCCCAATAGTTCCTGAAGATTAGGAAAAGACAACATTTACATGTCCATATGGTACGTTTACTTATCATAGAATGCCTTTTGGATTATATAATGTTTCTACCACTTTTTAGCGCTATATGATGGCAATTTTTGATGAAATCGTAGAAGACATCATGGAGGTATTTATGGATGACTTTTCGGCATTCGGTAACTCTTTCCATCTTTGCCTTAAAAATTTAAAATGAGTTTTAATAAGATGTGAGGAAATGAACCTTGTGCTTAACTGGGAGAAGTGTCACTTTATGGTTCAGGAAGGTATTGTATTAGGACATAAAATTTCTAGTAAAGGGATTGAAGTGGACAAATCTAAAATTGAAACAATCGAAAAATTACCCCCTCCTAGTTCGGTCAAGGCTATTTGAAGCTTTTTAGGACATGTTGTTTTTATAGAAGATTTATTAAGGATTTTTCTAAAATAGCTAAGCCTTTGACTAAATTATTAGAAAAAGATGTACCTTTTAATTTCGATCAGGAATGCTTAGAAGCATTTAATACCTTAAAGGATAAATTAATTAATGCTCCAATCATAATTGCACCTGATTGGAATTTGCCTTTTGAACTAATGTGTGATGCGAGTGATTTTACAATAGGTGCAGTTTTGGGACATCGAAAGGACAAGCATTTTCAACCTATCTATTACTAGCAAAACCTTGACAGCTGCACAAGAAAACTATACCACCACGGAGAAAGAGTTGCTAGTTTTGGTTTTTGCATTCGATAAATTTCGATCATATCTCATATTGTCTAAAGTTGTTGTTTACACTGACCATTCTGCCCTTCGCTACCTTTTAACTAAAACTGATGCAAAACCTCGACTCATCCGATGGATTCTTTTGTTGTAGGAATTTGATTTGGAAATTTAGGATAAGAAAGGAGCTGAAAATCTCGCGGCTAATAATCTTTCCAGGCTTAAGAACTCAAATACCAAAGAACTAGATAAAGTTAAAATAAATGATTCATTTCCTAAAGAACAATTCTTTGCTATATCTGATTCTGAGGTACCTTGGTTTGTAGACATTGTGAATTTTTTAGCCGCTAACATTATCCCAAAAGGGTTGACACACCAGCAGAAGAAGTGATTCTTTAATGATGTGAAAAACTACTTTTGGGACGACCCTTTTCTTTTCCACATATCTGCAGATCAAGTCATTACGAGATGCGTTACAAGGTCAGAAGCATCAAAGGTTTTGGACCATTGCCACTCAGGACCGACTGAAAGACACTACAGTGGAACTAAGACTGCACATAAAATACTTGAATCAGGTTTCTATTGGCCCTCATTATTCAAATACGCTAATAGGTACGCTACTTCTTGTGACAAATTCCAACGGATAGGTAATATCTCCAAACATGATGAAATGCCTCAAAACTATATGCTTTCATGTGAAATATTTGATGTTTGGGGTATCGACTTCATGGGTCAATTCCCTAGGTCATTTGGGAATAAATACATCTTAATAGTAGTTAATTATATGTCCAAATGGGTAGAAGCCCAAGCTTTACCTACTAATGATGTTAGAGTGGTAGTACGATTCCTTAAGAAACTCTTCTCTAGATTCGGAACACCTATAGCAATTATCAGTGATAGGGGTACTCATTTTTGTAACGCCCAATTTGAGAAAACCCTTAAGAAATATGGAGTTCATCACAGAACAACCACCCCATACCATCCTCAAACTAGTGGACAAGTTGAAGTGGCAAACCGAGAGATCAAACGAATTCTTGAAAAGACAGTGGAATCAAACAGGAAAGATTGGGCGATGAAAGTAGATGATGCTTTATGGGCTTATAGAACTACTTTTAAGACTCCCATAGGAACATCACCTTACAGACTTGTTTATGGAAAACGTTGTCATCTACCATTCGAACTAGAGCATAAAGCCTTCTGGGCTATTAAATTTCTAAACCTTGATCCCAAACTTGCAGGTGAAAATAATTTGATGCAGTTGAACGAGCTAGATGAGTGGCGAGCCAATGTATATAAAAATTCACGCCTATACAAGGAAGCAAAAAAGCGGCGCCATGACGCTCATTTAAACAATTTGAAGTCGGAGATCTTGTCCTTCTATATAATTCGAGACTCAAATTCTTTCCTGGGAAACTTAAACAACGATGGTTAGGACCTTTCGTAGTTCAATCTGTTTTTCCATATGGCACAATAGAGGTAAGTTACCCATCACAAGGCACTTTCAAGGTAAATGGACATCGTCTCAAACTTTATAACGGTGAGAATTTTAAAGACGATGGAGAGAAGCTACAACTCCACGAACCTCCATAAATACACCGACAAGGTAAAGTCGAGCTTAGACTATAAACAAGCACCTCTCGAAGGCAACCCGAGTACTAACGGTTTTAATTTATTTAAATTTTATTTAAAATTCAAGTTTTAACAACTAGATCACTAAATGAGTCTTTGAACACAGGTTCCCAAAATCTACACGATCAGGCACACTGGCGTGCCTTAGGCCGTGTCCATAACACGAGAAAAGACATGACCGTACAATACAGCCATGTGAAAACAGGGCAAAGGTTTTTTCCCCAACACGGGATGCGATAAGTTACCATGGCCGTGCGACATGGCCGTGGACGATCTTGCCAAAACAACACAGGCGCACGACACGTCCGTGACTTAGAACCATGGTTGAACCTGAGAAAATAACACAGGCGTGCGACACGCCCGTGCCTAGAACCCGTGGTCTACACTGTCAAACTAACACAGGCGTGGGCCTACCTACAAGGGCATGGGAGAAGCGAACGAAGCCAGACACGGCCGTGCGACATGGCCGTGTGCACCAACACACCCAAAATTTGAAACCCACGAAGAACACGGGCTAAATAAAAGGCACACGGGCGTGCCCCACAACCGTGTGCCCCAAATACCTATTTTTCTAATTTTATCTTTCTTTAAAACTATTTCATTTCATTTTTTTTAGGATTTTTATAATTATTAAGTACTTTATATTTGCAAGTATTTCTTCATGAGTAATCTTATTCCTCTATATTCCTAAAAAGTTCCTGATTCTATCACAGTTATAAAGAGATCCAAAGCTCACTATTACTTAAGAACTTGAAACTCCACTGGAAAAGGTTCTCCACGACTGCCACTTGTGGAACCCAACCTCTACCACCACCGGAGTATTCTCCTCCACTCTACAGAACTTCAACCTAAGGAGTTCATTCATTTCACATTCAGGAAGTTTCACTTCTCTCCCTATCTTATGATCTTTTATCTATAATTTCCACTAACTTTATCTTTGTACATTGAGGGTAATGTACATCTTAAGTGTGGGGGGTTCAATTATATCACTATTAGAAAAATCCTAAATTTTGTCTTATTCTCTTGTAAATTTCTGATATCATTTTTAGGATGAATTGTGATTAATTTATGATTTTTATTGATGTATCTTGAATTAAAACATAGGCATTCATGCATTGACTATTTAAACTTTAAGACATTAGAGAATTAAGCATGATAAGTTGATTTTTGAGAATTTAAAATTTTAGGTTGCTTTCCCCAAGTTTAGGTATTATCTTGAATTGAAATCCACAAGTGTAATCATCAAAAAGCCATAATTTTTGTGAGATTTTGAGCCTTTAGAGCATCTATTATTTCTTTCATGCTCACTTTTATTGTTTCTTTGAGTGCGTCAATATCGAATTGTTATTCTAGAATTTGCTTGATTATACATGTTAAGACCACACCATTTGATTTGATATGTCAAGATGATAGAGGCACTTAGGTTTAACCCACTTATGCCATGAAAAGCCTACCTTCACAATTAACCCTTAGTAAACCCGTTTGAGCCTAACATCCCATTCATTAATTTACCCCCTATATTAACCCATAACTCATTATTGTTGAAAATGCCTCAATTAATTTGATCCCTATTTTTGTTGAGATCTGATTTGAATAAATTGCTTAGCTATGTCTTTTTCTTAATAGTTAGGTTGTGTTATATAATTTGTTCTTAAATATATATATATCTATTTATTAGCAGTAAGTCGTATTTTTGAAGCTTGAGTGTTTAATTCCATATTCTGAGAAGAAGCTCTTGTGTACGCAATTGATGATTAAATATTTTTCTAGTTAAGTAATTCTTCAATTCAATCTTGATTCTAACCTTTTCTTTCAGCTTGTGACCACACCCCCTAACCAAAGCCTCGTTACAACCCTCTAAAGACCTTTTGATTGATGTATCATCTTAATTTATAGTGGTGGAGATTTGATTTTCATGTAAGCCTATGGTAATAACTTTTCATATTGACTGTTGAGTGCTAAATTCATTGTCCTTAAACACTTCGAGTGATTTGAGTGAATCTTTAGTGAGGATGTTAAACTCTGTGAGATTTTGAATCAAAAGTGATTACTTAGACGATGGGAGATGCCTATGTTTTTCGTGATAAAATGCTCAACTTGGAATGTTTGAAACTTTAATGTTCCTCTAGTTGAATTCTCAATGTATGATTACTTATTAGTTTGAGATATTATTAATAGGAATTATAATTTAAGAAAAAGGAATTCTTAATTATGAATTAAGGATTTTGCTTCAGGACAAGAAAACGCTTAAATGTGGGGGTATTTAATAAACCGTAATTTATACATATTATTATCCCATGCTTAACACATTTATGACTGATTTCTCCTTAGATTTGGTGAATTTGATGCTCCTAATCCTTTAATCTCATGTTTTATACTTAGGCATTTAATCGTGTTTTAAAGTTTCAAACATTCCAAGTTAAGCATTTAATCATGAAAAATATAGGCATTTCCCCTTATTTAAATAATCACCTTTGATTCAAAATCTCACAGAGTTTAACATCCTCACTAAAGGTTCACTCAAATCACTCGAAGTGTTTAAGGATAATGAATGTAACACTCAACAATCAATATGAAAAGTTATTACCATAGTCTTGCATGAAAATCAAATCTCCACCACTATAAATTGAGATGATACATCAATCAAAAGGTCTTTAGAGGGTTGTAACGAGGCTTGGTTAGGGGGTGTGGTCACAAGTTAAAGGAAAAGGTTAGAATCGAGATTGAATTGAAAATTTACTTAACTAGAAAAATATTTAATCATCACTTACATACAACAGATTAAATACTTTTAGCTCAAAAACAAAAGATCACAACTAATATGTATTTTTTTAAGAACAAGTTAAATAACATAGACTAACTATTAAGAACAAGACATAGCCAAGCAATTTATTCAAATCAAATCTCGACAAAAATAGGGATCAAATTAATTGAGGGGATTTCAACAATAATGAGTTAAGGGTTAATATTGGGGATAAATCAAGGAATGGCTTGTTAGGCTCAAAGGGGTTTACTAAGGGTCAATTGTGAAGGTAGGCTTTTCGTGGCATGAGTGGGTTAATCCTAAGTGCCTCTATCATCTTAACATATCAAATCAAATCGTGTAGTCTTGACATGCATAATCAGCAAGTTCTAGAATAACAATTTGATATTGACGCACTCAAAGCACAAATAAAAATGAGCATGAAAGAATTAATAGATGCTCTTTAAAGGCTCAAAATCTCACAAAAATTATGGCTTTTTGATGTTCAAAACTTTGGATTTCAATTCAAGGTAATACCTAAACTTAGGAAAACAACCTAAATTTTTAAATTCTCAAAAATCAACTTATCATGCTTAATTCTCTAATGTCTTAAAGTTTAAATAGTCAATACACGAATGCCTATGTTTTAATTCAAGATATATCAATAAAAATCATAAATTAATCAAAATTGAGAATATCACATGAGAATAAGACAAAATTTAGGGTTTGTTTCTGATATAGATATAGATAACCCCCCACACTTAAGATGTACATTGCCCTCAATGTACAAAAATAGATATATTGAAAAATATAAATATAAGATCATGAGATAGGGAGAGGAGTGAAACTTTTTGAGTTATGAACAGATGGAATCCCTAGATTAACGAAAGCGCGAATTGAAAATAGAGCTGGAGGCAACGCATGATTCTGCGGGAGAATTAATGGAATAATCTGATAATAATCGTAAAGATAAGTCGTGTTTTAAAAACAAATGTGTTTTCAAAAATAAATAAAATTAAAATTAAAAATAAAATAAGAGAAATAATCTAAATTTTTCAAGTGGCACGGCTGTATCGCACGCCCGTGTGTCTAGGCCACGTGCTTGCATGATTGTATCGCACGAATGTGTGGGATGTGGTTCGCTTCCCCCATGCCCATGTACCTATGCACTCGCCCATGTTATTTTGGCAGATTTGCCCACGACCGGATCACACGGCCGTGGCAATTTATCACATCCCTTGTTTTGAGAAAAATGTTACTCTATTTTCACACGGCCGTATCGCACGACTGTGTCTCTTCTTATGTTACGGGCACGGCCTAAGGCACGCCCGTGTGCATGGCCATATGGATTTTGTGAACCTGTGCTCAGAGATTCAGTTAGTGATCTAGATATTAAAATTTTGAATAAAATCTAAATAAATGAAAACTGCTAAGACTCGGGTTGCCTCCCGAGAAGCGCTTATTTATAGCCTAAGCTCAACTTACCTCTCCATTGAATGGTCATGGTGGTTCGAGGAGTTTACAGTCCTCATTTCTACTATCAATCTCATCAAAATAAGGTTTTAGATGAGTAATATTTACATTAAATGAGCTAAATTTGGAATGATATACCTCGACTGTACTGAAAGGGAAAATGCTAAGTACCGTAAGAGGAATTTCTTCATTCGATTTGGCAGTGGCAATGTGAGGATCTTCGGTATTTAATAAAACTTTATCTCTAACCTTAAGTTGATTTGGTGAGGTATTGAGCTCATTCTGGCGTAGTTTTGGTTTATCGTGTGTTCTCAGTTTATGTGTCCGCCATTCATCTAGCTCCTCAATTTGTAGCCTTCGTTCTTCATGGCTATGTCCCTTGTTGTTGCTTAAACATGGCTCATGTATATCCTTCTAACTCAAACTTATTTCCTACACAGTAGGTTGCAGCATATGGTCAGTTTTGGTAGAATGATTTATACAACCACCTTCAACTTTTAATGTGTTAGTCGAATTGCGAGCTTGAAGAGTGATTACTTCGTCTCCCACACAAAGTGTCACCTGTGCCAACGTCAATAGTTGTTCTAGCAATTGGTAAAAAGGGCCTTCCTAAAATCAAAGGAGTGTTACTATCCTCCTCTATATCTAGAACAACAAAATCAACTGGGAATATAAATTTATCAATTCTAACAAGTACATATTCAATAATACCCCTAGGAAATCTGATAGTTTTACCTGCTAATTGAATGCTCATCCTAGTTTGTTTCGGTTTCCCAAGACCTAGTTCCTTAAACATTTTGTAAGGCATGACGTTGATGCTAGCCCCTAAATCAGCCAATGCATTATTAACATCTAAGCTACCAATTAGGCAAGGAATTGTAAAACTCCTTGGATCTTTTAATTTGCTGGGTAGCTTATTCTATCGAATAGCTGAGCAAACTGCGTTTAGTTCCACATGCGACGCCTCGTCCAACTTCTGCTTATTTGCTAGGAGCTCCTTTAAAAACTTCATTGCGTTTGGCATCTGCGAGAGAGCTTCAATAAACGGTAAGTTGATATGTAATTTCTTTAAAAGTTTAAGGAATTTACCAAATTGTTCATCTGAGCGGTCTTTTCTTGTCGCATTAGGGTATAGCACACGAGGTTTATATTCTACACTTACCGGTTTCTATTCGGTGTAACTTACCTCACCTTTAGCCTTGCTTACCACAGTTTCTTGCTTTGGTTCTGGTTCAGATGTAACTAACCCTTCCTCATTTCTAACGTTGATTGCATTGAGCTGTTCTCTTGGGTTAGGTTCAGTATTACTTGGCAAGCTTGTAACACCCCTTACCCGTATCCCAGGCCGGAACAGAGTACGAGGCATTACCAGACTTAACAACACATAGACAAAAACTGGGCCATAAAATTTCATTTAATTTAAAACTTTTCGAACACATGCATAACAAACAA
Organism: Gossypium anomalum; assembly: GCA_025698475.1. Taxonomy (NCBI): domain Eukaryota; kingdom Viridiplantae; phylum Streptophyta; class Magnoliopsida; order Malvales; family Malvaceae; genus Gossypium; species Gossypium anomalum. The sequence goes on from CM046963.1 coordinate 54,050,895, forward strand.
AGCTAACTATATCATTACATCAAAACATATGACGTAGCATGATTAATTAAACTTATAAACCATAATGGATAAGGACCACATCTCATAATCATATACAATAACTCAATGCAGATCGATACGTGCGATCAAAATCATAATAAAAATACATATTACAAACCAACTTCCTATACATGCCACTCACTTGATATTTCCAATATTTGAATTAATTCTCCCAAAAATGATAGTTTGATAGTGTGATGTTGCCTCCGATGATCTCCAACCCCGAGCCGACCTATCAATACTAAAGAAATGGAGAGGATGGGTAAGCTTTACGCTTAGTAAGTTCATATGAAAATAATAAGCAATTACTACCATGCTTTTCAAGATAAAACACTATAATTGTACAATTACATATATTCAGGTTAAGCTGTGTTATTGAGTTACAGTTACTAAATCATTCATATCTGAAGCTACAAAACTCCAACTTTAGTTTCGTTAATTTTATTTGAAACTAGATTCATATATATTTCTCCCATAAAATTTTCAGAATTTTTGGTTTGGCCAGTTACTACAGTTTATTAGTTAAATTCTCCCCTGTTTCAGAGTATGACTACTCTGACCTCTGTGTACTACGAACCAAATTTCTCTCTGTACAGAATTCCAACGACCATGCCGTTTGTTTCCCTTAAAAATAGACTAAATAAGGAATCCATGAATGTAAGGTATTACTCTTAATAAGTTTTGTACAATTTATGATGAATTTCTAAAGTCAGAACAGGGGATCTCGAATTCATTCAGACCCTATTTCACAATAATTCAAATATCACACAATATAGAATTCTTTTGCTTCCCCTGTTTCTTTCATGTGAAAATAGACTCATTAAGCTTTATTTTAATATATCATTTGCATTTTTATTCAACTTCCACAATTTTTAGTGAATTTTCAAAGTCACGCAACTGCTGCTGTCCAAGACAATTTTATTGCTAATTCACTCTTTCACACTTTCTTTGTATTAACCTCATTTTAACATACATATCACAAATCATTTTCACCACATTTCATACATCACAAGTATAGGCCCATGATTACAAGGTCACCATAAAATCATCCTCATGTATAACTTAATTGTTTATAACCTTACACACAACCCGATCACTTAATGAACACATTATTCACATAACCAAATTCTGCACTTATTCATAACAAAACTCACAAAGCAATACATAATAAGTCTCCGTTGAACACTTCGGATCAATCCTCGATACTTGGTGGTTTTGGCAAATAGCTCCACCCATCATAAAGTTCGGCTCTCTTGTACACATGGTGAACACTTAGTATCACCCATGTGACCTAGCGATTTATCTCGTAGCTCTCTTGTCTACATGGTGTCCTTCACTGGAACCACGCATGCGACCTAGCTACATATATCCCGTAGCTCTCTTGTCTACATGGTGTACACATAGTATCACCCATGTGACCTAGCTACATCATAATATCTCGTAGCTCTCTTGTACACATAATGTGCACTCAAGACCATACATGTGACCTAGCTACATACCATCTGTATCATCCAATCTTTAGAAGGTTCAACCGGGATTTCTCTATCTTTTCTAACAATTTCACCAATCAAGTAATTACCAACAAACATATTTCCAATATGTTACAAATTTATTCATAGTCCTTTTCAATTTTCAATTTACTGACAAATAGTCAATCTATAGGTAGCCACATTTCATATGATAACAAAATATAATAAAATAAAATAAAATAAATCGATAAATTATTTACGTACAAACTTATCAAAATCTCATCAGGTACAAACGTGCAACAATTCATACAACCAGATTAATAGTAATTTAACACTCAATTCTTGTAACAATAATTCCATCCAATTTCACATGACACAACTAGCATTACATTTTTTTTTTTATATCATACATACCATCCATCAACTTCTCTTAAACATATTAAATCATACAATTTATGCCATATCAATAGAGAATTACAATTCATGCACGGTATTGCATTATTATTAACACACGAACTTACCTCGATTCAGAAACGGCAATTTACTATTTTAATCCATAACCTTGTATTTTCCCGATTTAAGCCCGACTCTCGATTTCCTTCATCTATAATATCACATTTAGCCTAATAATTAGTCACATTATTCATACGGGTCCAAAAATCATATTTTTACAAATTTGCATTTTGACCCCTAAACTTTTGCATATTTGCACTTTTGCCCCAAGACTCGAAAATTTAATTTCAGCCCTTATTCCTATGTTTTATGACATGCTGAACATTTTCTCTTCTACAACAACATCAAATTCTCACTCTAACATATAGTTATGAACAATAAGTATTTTTACAGATTATCTTGTTTTACTCGTTTCCACTTAAAACCGAGTAGCACAAGTTGTTTAACATAATTTAAAACCTCATATTCTATCATAAAACATCAAAATACACAAATTTCACCTATGGGTATTTTTCCAAATATGAACCCTAGCTTAAATTATTGCTAGAATAAGCTTAATCGAGCTCTTTGGGATTCCAAAAACGTAAAGAACATTAAAAGCGGGGCTTGGAATCACTTACTATTGAGCTTGGAAAGCTTGAAAACCCTAGCCATGGCCTCCCCATGCTAATTTCGGCCTCCATGAAGAAGATGAGCAAAATTGGCTTTTAATTTTGTATTTTAATTCATTTTACCCCTAAATGACCAAAATGCCCTTACTACTAAACTTTCAAAAATTCCTTCCATGTCCTAATTTTGTCCATGAACTTAAAATTGGTCAAATTGCTATTTAAGACCTCCTAATTAATATTTCAATGCAATTTCATACTAAAAACTTCTAGAATGCAAGTTTTGCAACTTATTCAATTTAGTCCCTAACTTTAAATTAAGCACTTTATGCATTGAAGTTCTTCACGAAATTTTCACACAATCATGCAATCATATCATAGACCTCAAAATAATCATAAAATAATTATTTCTATCTCGAATTTGTGGTCCCGACATCACTATTCTGACTAGGCCCAAAATCAGGGTGTTACAAAGCTACCTTGTGGTCGTTCAGAAATTAATTTGGATAGCTGGCCTATCTGAGTTTCGAGCCCTTGGATCAACGCTTGTTGATTTTTAAGTACCGTCTCAGTATTCTTAAAGCGAGTTTCTGACACTGTGATAAACTTCATTAGCATTTCTTCAAGGTTTGGTTTTTTCTCTTGTTGGTAAGGTGGTTGTTGGAAGCCTGAAGGTGGTGGTGGTCTCTGATTTCCTTGGCCTTCCCATGAGAGGTTTGGGTGATCCCTCCAACCTGCATTTTAAGTATTGCTATAAGGGTTATTTTGGGCTCGAGGATTATTACCCATGTAGTTCAATTGCTCGTTCTCCATGCTGTGGCTATAGGGTGAATATTCTGTATTGCTCGATCCACCTCCACTTGCTTTACATTGCATCACTGAATGAACCTGTAAAGAACCAAGAAAACCATCAAGTTTTCTATTCAAAAGTTCTACCTGATTTGAGAGCATGGCGATTGAATCGACATTAAAAATGCCGGTTGCTTTCGTTGGCTTTGTCCTCATGACTTGCCACTGATAATTATCCAGTGACATCTATTCTATAAATTTATAAGCATCTTCAGGTGTCTTATTCTTGATAGTCCCACCAGCGGCTGCGTCAACCATTTGTCTAGTCGAGGGATTCAGGCCATTGTGGAATGTTTAAAACTGTAGCTAGAGTGGTAACCCATGGTGAGGGCATCTTCTTAAAAGGTCCTTGTATCTCTCCCATGCATCGTAGAGTGTCTCTAAATCCATCTGCACAAAGGAAGAAATATCATTACGTAATTTTGCTGTTTTGGCCAGGGAAAAATACTTTAATAGAAACTTTTCGGTCATTTGTTCCCAAGTAGTGATTGACCCTCGTAGTAACGAGTTCAACCACTATTTAGCTTTGTTTCTCAATGAAAAAGGGAATAACCGAAGATGAATGGCATCATCAGAAACGCCATTAATTTTAAATGTGTCGCAAAACTCTAGAAAATTTGCCGAGTGAGTGTTGGGGTCCTCGTCCTACAAACCATCAAGCAGAACAAATTGTTGTATCATTTGAATTGTGTTAGGTTTCAGTTCAAAATTATTTGCAACAATAGTAGGCCTAACTATACTTGACTCAGTTCCTGTTAATTTAGGTTTAGCATAATCATACATAGTACAAGGAGTAGGATTCTGATTTACTAGATCAGCAGTAATCGCAGGAGGTACCGTATTTTTCTGATTCTCGACCATCTCCTCGGTTGTATTTGGAATATCGTCCTCTTGCTTTCCTTCTGTGTATCTTAGGCTTCGCCTTATTTCTCGTCGGTTTCTGGGAGCTGTGCGATCGATTTCTTCGTCAAAAAGTAATGGTCTCGACGGGTTTCTTCTAGTCATAAACTATATGAACCTGACAGAAAAAGAAAATTTAGTAGCAGAAACTAAACAAAATTTAAATTGCAGTAAAATTAAATGGCTAAAGTAATAAAAATCGAGTGTTCCTAATATCTAAGTTCCCCGGCAACGGCTCCAAAAACTTGATCATGATTTTTCGTGATAAGTTTTATAAATTTATAATTAATCATTCTTGAAACTAACTATTATCACGACATAGGCAAGTGTACCTATCGAACAGTAGTTTAGCTTTAGCAAGATCGGGTTGTCAAACCCAAAGGAACTAAAAGTACTAGTATTAACTATCTTTTTATTATCTAGCCTAAAATTAAAAAGGTTTGTTTTAATTAACTAATTAACTAAACTAAGAAATCACAGAAATAGAAGTGGGGAATTACTTTGTGAAAAACGATTGATTTAAGACAATACCCAAGTAAAAAATCCACCTAGACTTCAGTTGTTATTTTGACTCCGAATCGGACGATTTATTCATTTAACCTATTCCGTAGAAATCCTTGAGTTATGTTATTATCCCTATTCAAGACTAATAACGTCTAACCCTAGGTTGAATAATTGAAATCTCTTTCTAATTAACACCCTAAGGTTGCATTAACTCGATCTATGGATCCCCTTATTAGGTTTCACCCTAATCAGGCAAAATCTTGTCACCCCATCTCTAGGCGCGCAATCAACTCCGCTTAATTATGACAAAGTTACTCTTAGATAGGGACTATTCATCCTCCAAATAAGGGCATTAACTTGAATCAATATCCTGAAATATCGAAACAACAATTAAGAACACATAATGAAGAACAAGTTAAATATTTATCATACAATTCAGAAAATAATAACAAAATTCGTCTTAGGTTTCATTCCCTTTAGGTATTTAGGGGGTTTAGTTCATAACTAAATAGGAAAACATCTCAGAAGAGTAGTGAATACAAAACATAAAGAAAACCCAAAACTCCTGAAGGGAAATTAAGGAGAGATCTTCAGTCTGGATGATGAATCTGGCTTTTAAAATGGATCAATTGGCTTTCTTGGAGTAATTCCTTACTCCCTACTCTGCATCCCCCATTTAGTCCTTCTCTAGGGTGTTTAAATAGGTTTTAGAATGCCTCAAAGCCCTCAAACTCGCCCTTTTTCGAATAGAACTTAACTAGGGCTCGGCAGGGACACGCCAGTGTGTAATTACTTCAGGCCGTGGTCAAGGCTAAGAGATCAGCACGCCCGTGCTAAGGTTGTTTTAGGCTGTGTTCGAGCCTGTTAGAATGGCACGGGTGTGTGTTCTGCCCATGTGAGGAAGTCTAGGCCTTGTTGTTTTCCCACATTGGCCTATTTTCTCTGTTTTTGGCCTGTTTCTTGTTCTTTTCGCTCTCTTGTGCTCACCTACGTATAAAACATGAAATTAAAGAATAGGGAGCATCAAATTCACCAAATCTAAGGAGAAATCATTCATAAATGTGTTAAGCATGGGATAAAAATATGTATAAATTACGGTTTATCACCTGGCCCATTAATTTCCACACGTCCGTATGGTTTACTCGTGTAGGGCCCATATACCCATGGGGCGCACACGGCCCAATTCGATCCAATACGGCCTAACCTACGAATTCACCCATGGTCGGCCTCGTTGATCATACGCCCATGGTTAGTCCCAGGCCTACCATACGGGTAGCTGCAGGTCCGTGTGCTATCGACTATTCATACTTTTTGGCTTTTTGCCGATTTACGATTAAGGGTAGTGTTTACACATACCTTGTTTGCGAAAGTGCGCAAATAGCCCAAAAGCACTCCAAGCCTACATTCAACCACAACATTTGGTTAATCGCCTACTAATCGAATTAAAAAGAATACTAGCCAAACACTGATCCCCTTAGTCGACAACCACTAACCTTGATTGAGCAACTGAGGCTTCACGCCTTCACACCGTAGAAAAAGAATAACCACTAGCTTCTCGGTTGTTACCTGCATTAAGTCAAAACAGTTACTCACAAGAATAGTTTGAACCACAACAAGTATCAAATTTACCGAAAGCGCAGAATCGCGCAAAGGAGATTATTCAATTGGAAAGAAATATCAAAACCAACCTTCCCTTAAAACTTGATCAAAATAAAGCTATAGGTTACCTGAAATTAACTTAGCTCAAGTCGCAAAACTTAGTATTGAGCCAAAAGAAAATCTAAGAAAGAGGAGAATGAACGAGGGAAAAAGAACCAAGAACCCAAAAATTCGGCAGCACAGTAGGGAAGAACCAATAAAAAATCACAATGGCACATAAAGATAGAGAGGGGAAGAGAGCCTAGAAGCAACCGCGTTTTGGGAAAGGAAACAATTCCATTTCGGCTTGTGAAAGAAGGCTAAGAAGAAGAAGAAGAAGAAAACTCAACTCACCAATTTCAGCAATAACTAGAGGTTGAGAAAACCTGACTGGCCGCAAAAGTAATAGAAACAAGAAGAGAGAAAAAAAACTAAACTATCAATAAAAATTCAGAAAAAATGAAAGGTTAGCTGAAATTCCTTCTACCAATTTCAGTTCTACCTAAACACTCCCATCCACTCTCCCTAAAATCACTCTTAAAATCACTCAACCAAATCCCCACTTATCTATATCTCTAAACAACCGAAATTCCCTCCAACAACCTCTTAAAATTCGGCTACAACTCACCACACTCTTCAAACACTCAAGTTTCGGTTAAACTACAACTCTCCCATGGCCAATAGTAAAAATAAATTCCCTGCTTGCACCAGTACTCAAACTCCAGACCTCTTGCTCAATAACACTCCTTTTAACCACCAGACTAGCAGACCCCTTTCTGTCATGTTTTACCCACACTTATTTATAAGCCTACTAACTAGAGATAGGGGTTATTCCATTAAAAACAAAAATTTTTCCCAAGCTAAGGCTTGAACCCAAGACTTCTTAGACACTTCCCAGTACACTAAACTACTAAAGTAAACATATAATTTTGTGTAACACAACATACGAAAATACACATTAAGGATTTTTGGGCCGTTACATACTTTTTTAGAAAGTGTGCAGATCAAATTATCAAGAGATACGTGGCAAAAAATGAAGTACATGAGATTTTATATCATTGCCACATAGCTTTAAGGGGGGACACTTCAGAGTTATACGTACTACAGCCAAAGTATTGGAAGCGGGATCCTTTTGGCCAATGCTATTCAAAGATGCATATGCTTACATAAAGAGTTGTGATCAATGCAAGAGGGTTGGAAACATCACCAACAAAAATGAGATGTCCCGAACAAACATCATTGGGGTAGAATTATTTGATGTTTAGGGTATTGACTTTCTCAATCCTTTCCCTTCGTCTTTTGGTCACAAGTACATATTGGTAGCAGTACACTACGTGTCTAAGTGGGATGAGGTTGAGGCATATCCGACAAACGATGCCAAGTTATGAAGTTTTTGTAGAAACATGGGTTCACAAGGTTTGGAACTCTTAGGACCATCATTAGAGATTAGGGGTCCCATTTTGTGAACAAATGGCTGAAATGGTTACTCGATAGACATAGAGTGAAGCAGAAGGTTCCCATAGCTTACCATCCGCAGATGAATGGGCAAGCTGAACTAGTGAAGAAAGAGATAAAAAGCATACTTAAGAAGGTAGTTTGTCCGAACTGACGAGACTAGTCCAAAAGACTAGACGATGCTTTCTGGACCAACATGATAGCATACAAGACACCTTTAGGGATGTCACCCTGTAGGTTTGTTTTTGGGAAAGCCTGTCATTTGCTCTTGAAGTTAGAACATAAAGCTTATCGGGCTCTCCAACAGCTCAACTTGGATCTTAAGCTTGCTAAGGAGAAATGGATGCTTCAACTCAATGAGTTAGAAGAATTTTGAATGTTCTCATATGAAAATGCCAAGCTATTCAATGAGAGATTAAAGATATGGCATGATAAGCACATTTGAGTTCGAGAATTTAAAGTAGGTCAACAAGTTTTGTTGTTCAATTCTAAATTAAGGTTTTTTTTTTCCAGGTAGGTTAAAACCACGTTGGCCTGGTCCATTTACAATTCACCAAGTTTTTCCATATGGAGTTGTGGAACTTCAAGGTAAGGGAGGTAATTTTCGAGTCAATGCTTAGCGCTTAAAACATTACCTAGGGGATAAAATTGAGTGGGATAAAGTCTCATTGTAACGCCCTGAATTTGGGCATAGAAGTATTGGGCCTTGAGCAAGGGAATGGTTAGGTAATTGAGTTTAAAAGTCCTAAGAAATGGCCTAAAATAATTGTCGGTTCTGATGGTTAAGGGATTTGGGAGTGTCTAAAAGTATTAGAGAAGTCCTGGGTGCAAACTTGGGCTTTAGCAAAAATTTTGGTTTTAAGTGAATAAAATCCTGAACCCTTGGGAATAAATGACACAAGAAAGCATGTGGTCTAGTGGTTGTGGCATTATTAAGGTTGCAAGGGAGCCTGGGTTCAAGTCTTGGCTCTTGCAATTTATTTTGGTTTTTCTTTCAAAGGAATCTGGACTTTGGCCTGTAGACCTTATAATTAATTGAGGCTAAATGGTGACACAGAAAGAGCCTGTGGTGGAGTGGCAAGGTGGTGTGTTGTGTACCTGTGAAGTCTAAGGTTCAAGTCTTGGGATGCACAATAGAGTATTTATTTTGCTATTTGAGCTATGTAGGAGGTGAAGTTGGACTGGAACTTTATGGTTGAAGTGGTCATAAAAAAATAAGGAATTTTCCTAATGGTTGAAAGTAATCCCACATCGAGAAGCTAACATGAGAACTGGCGAGAAGCTAGCTTTAAATAGAATGAACAAGATGAGTTGGGGATCACTGGTTTGAGGAGGGATTATTTTATACCTGCTTAACCAAGATTGGTGATCGTGGGCTTCGACGTCTTCTCATAAACAGGTGTGTATTCACGCCCTTCTTTGTTGGAAGTCGGCAAAAGCCAAAAAGCTGAAACTTCAGCATTTGAGGCCTTACAAGCGTGCGATCTCTCATGGGGTAAATCGAGGGGTCGTGTAGGTGCATGGGCTCGCCCCACACAGATTAAATCTACGGTAAGTGATAAATATTGGACTGCGCTATGTAGGACACTTAGCCGTATCTGAATTTAGGCCAAATGGGTCACACGAGCTGGCCCACTTGGGCCGAGTAATGGGCCTTAGGCCCATTTGCACCGTTATGTCTGTTTAGGTTATTTAAATCGCTCGAGGCTACGGTGGACCTTCTGTTGGGTCATTAATGTTGGAACGCCGGAACCCCCATCGCACAGTGGAAAAAAAATATATTCTGGCGATCCAAACCACAGATCCATGTGCGAGGAACGAATTGGGGTGAAAAAGGTTTCAAAATTACGGAAACTTCAATTAGAGTAAACAGTGTAGCCTCGGCAATGAGAATACTATTTTACTTTCGAATCCAAGCCGTAATCTTTATGATCCCGACCTCTACGTAATCCACCGAGTTGACAATGAACGGGAGAAATCCCCAAAACTATTTTTAGAGAAATTTTGCTTGACAGCTGCTCGACCTAGTAGCAAAGCTTCGGGTTTGTATATATATTCACTTTTTAGGGTTTTTCTCCCTTTCTATATATAACTCCCCCTATAATTGGTATGTATATAACAAATTCTTAATTTATTAAATTTTAATCCTAACATAATAATCATAATTAAAATAAATATAATAATGTTTTAACCAAAAATTATAATTACATTAATTATAATAAAGATTTCGGTAAACTATATTTATTTAAATTTATATACGAACCAAATTCATATATTAATAGAATTATGTTCTCCTTATGTGTACAACATCCTTGTACATATAATATGTTCAATATTTGATTGCCCAATTAAATCAATTATGTAATTAATTTAATTCATGTGACAACCAAACATAATACCAACTATGTTTTATTCTGTTCATTTCAACCACAGGGTGTGACCTTGTAGGTTCTTGTAACGTTAGCAGTAATACTAGAACGATTCTAATGTTACAAACAATGAGTGGCATCTAGCAATGCATCATTGCTACCTAAGTTACAAGAAGTCATGATTTGAAATAAACTTTTGTGATTAACCTTTCATGCATTAATCCTTAAGTCCTTTATCTCTGAAATGGACACAAGTCATGGAATATTCACACTTGCATAGTTCATCCCATGTTTCTTGATACCTTGAGTAGACTATGATACACAAACACGTATGACATCTCATATCAACTTATTTGAGCATGGCCATGCATTTTTAGTCTCATTCAATCAAGTGGCCTAAGATATTACTCCCATTATGTAGGAGGGTTATCCCTCTACAGAGATTGTGGTATATCCAATATCAGCCTTTATAAAACAACCAATTACGGTGTAAGTTTGACTGTATCAAAATATATAGCTCACGACGTTGGGATAATGATGATCTCAAGTCTGAGGATCATATACATATTAATCACTATGAGTAATGTTGTGACAATTACATAATAATCCAAGAAACATACTCATAGCGGGTCAGTCCAATATGTTGTTCTCTAACACACATATTCATGCATTGATTCTGACACTCCATATCAATGACAACTCTTTATCATCAATCAACTACATGTTAGTCTGAATGCATTATTGTTGTCCTAGTCAACAATAATACTTGACTAAGGACCTTTTAAGAATAATCATATTATTCTCAGGACATTATTATAAAATAATTTATTTATACACACATAAAAGAAACTGAAATAATAATGGCAATGCCTTATATTAATAAACATGGTAAATCAAGTATGTTATTACAACCATCTCATGATTGATCTTTGGGCAAACTCTTACAATTAAGACCTCGGTTTGTAAAAATACTGAAACACCCTTGTAGTGTAAAATGACTGTAATACCACTTTATGGTAGAATGACGATTATGCCCTTATGTTCCGTATGACTGATGTACTTATGATTTACATATATGATTGTACTGAGTATGACTTTGCATTCACGTAATATTTATTACATGACATACTGCATGGGGCTGGGTCATTATTGATGGAGGAAGTGTACGGCCTGTAGCCGTTCTGTACAAGGCTTTCAGCTTTTCTGTAATACTCATGGCTTATAGCCGTTCTATTAATTGGAAGCGTTGCTACAATATTTACGACCTTAGTCGTTCTGTCTATGGCGTTGAGTCATTTTGTCTACGGCATTGAGCCGTTCTGTTGACTTAGTGCCGCAACCGGTGCTAAGCTTGGTGTGTTGGCTGGGTGGGTCAATTTTATCCCCACATGGTGTTGGTAGGTACGGGTGGTGTGTTGGTTGGATTGGGCTGGGTTGGGAATCTGTCTGCATATCTGCATCTGATACTAGTTCTGTATTGGGCTTAGGCCCACCTGATTTTGTTATTGGGCTAAGGCCCACTTAATACTGTTTCTGTGATGGGCTCAAGCCTAGTCTATTTTTGCATAATGTATGTTTGACTGTTCGTATTATAAGGGATTGCACACTGAGTTTTCGTAAACTTACCCTTCTGTCTAACTGTACTGGTAATCCCCTGCCTTAGGTGATTTGGTGCCGCGAGAGACTCGGAGGTAGCCACACGACCCCTGATGCTCTGCCGTAGACTTTTTATTTAAATTTTTATATTTTGAGGTTTTAATTCTATAATAAGGCCATAGTGGGTTTAAGTTTTAAGTGGGCTTTTGATTTCTTATATTAAACTACTAGTCTAGGAAAACTTGGGTTTTCAAAATATTCATAGTTTACAAAATGCTTCCACGATTTAAGTTGAACTAATATTCCAAAGGAAAATATTTTGGCAAACGTTTGTGACGAGATGATTTGCTAACCCCGTACAAAAGGTTTTAATTTTAGAAATAAACTTTTAACGACAACTCAATTTTTAAACAATGCTTTGATGCAACACGCCAAATTCGGCCATAACGTCTAGGCCAGGTTGGGGTGTTACACTTAGTGGTATTAGAGCCAAGTTGCAAAACTCGACTGTGGAATAGGTTTTCAAAATTTTGTATTTCATGAGGTTTTTTTCAAATATGTAAAGTGTTTTGAGGTATTTTTTTGAAAGGTGTGGCACACCGAGTCTCCGGCGCAGAATCCGTAAGTTTTTGAAACTGATGTTTGTTTCCATTAAAAAGCAGTAGATAGAAATACTATGATTTCTTAGATATTAGACTGTATTGTTACACTTAAAGTTAGAGCTTGTATTTATTCTGTGTGTGTTCTGGAAATGGTATGCATGTGATATCTATCTGCTCCGATGGATAGATGGTTGGGTGTGTGCTTGTATTGTTAGGATCAAAGTGCGCAGCGAGAGCGTAGCGTGGTAGGCTACGTTGTGTGACTTTTCTGATAGTTGGAAATTTCGAGGACGAAATTTCTTTAAGGGGGTAGAATTGTAACGCCCCAAATTTGGGCCTAGAAGTACTGGGCCTTGAGCAAAGGAATGGTTAGGTGAGTTTAAAAGTCCTAAGAGATGGCCTAAAATAATTGTCGGCTCTGATGGTTAAGGGATTTGGGAGTGTCTGGGAGTATTGGAGAAGTCCTGGGTGCAAACCTGGGCTTTCGCAAAAATTTTGGTTTTAAGTGAATAAAACCCTGGATGCTTGGAAGTAGGCCTTTTATAATATTGTGGGAAATAAATGACACAAGGAAGCATGTGGTCTAGTGGTTGTGGCATTATTAAGGTTGCAAGGGAGCCTGGGTTCAAGTCTTGGCTCTTATAATTTATTTTGGTTTTTCATTCAAAGGAACTTGGACTTTGGCCTGTAGACCTTATAATTAATTGAGGCTAAATGGTGACACAAAAAGAGCTTGTGGTAGAGTGGCAAGGTGGCATGTTGTGTACCTATAAGGTCTAAGGTTCAAGTCTTGGGATGTGCAATGGAGTATTTATTTTATTATTTGAGCTGTGTAGGAGGTGAAGTTGGACTGGAACTCTATGGTTGAAGTGGTCATAAAAAAAATAAGGAATTTTCCTAATGGTTGAAAGTAATCCCACATCAGGAAGCTAGCATGAGAATTGGTGAGAAGTTGGCTTTAAATAGAGCGAACAAGATGAGTTGGGGATCACTGGTTTGAGGAGGGATTATTTCATACCTGCTTAACCAAAAGGTTGGTGATCGTGGACTTCGACGCATTCTCATAAATAGGTGTGTATTCATGCCCTTCTTTGTTAGAAGTCGGCAAAAGCTGAAAAGCTGAAACTTCGGCATTTGAGGCCTCACAAGCGTGCGATTGCTCATGTGGTAAATTGAGCTGTCATGTCATAAATATTACGTGTATGCAAAGTTATAGTCAGTACAATCATATATGTAAATCATAAGCACATCAGTCATACGGAACATAAGGGCATAATCGTTATTCTACCATACAGGGATATTACAGTCATTTCACACTACAAGGGTGTTTCGGTAATTTTACAAACCAAGGCCTTAACAACTCAACAGAAGGTCCACCATTTCCTCGAGCGACTTAAGTAACCTAAACAGACATAACGGTGCAAATGGGCCTAAGGCCCATTACTCGACTCAAGTGGGCCCACACGCTTGTGTGGCCCATTTGGCCCAAATTCATATACGGCTAAGTGTCGTACATAGCGCAATCCAATATTTATCACTTACCGCGGATTTAATCCATGTGGGGCCTACGAGTCCATTAGACCCATACGGCCTCAATGGGCCGAAAGGGGCTGCAGGGCTCCAATGGGCTCGTGGGCCCCATACGGATTAAATCCACAGTAAGTGATAAATATTGGATTGCGCTATGTATGACACTTAGCCGTATCTAAATTTGGGCCAAATGGGCCAGACGAGCGTATGGGCCCACTTGGGCTGAGTAATGGGCCTTAGGCCCATTTGCACCGTTATGTCTGTTTAGGTTACTTAAGTCGCTCGAGGCAGTGGTAGATCTTCTGTTGGATTGTTAAGACCTCGATTTGTAAAATTACTGAAACACCCTTCCAGTGTAAAATGACTGTAATACCCTTGTATGGTAGAATGACGATTATGCCCTTATGTTCCGTATGACTAATGTGCTTATGATTTATATATATGATTGTACTGAGTATGAATTTTCATACACGTAATATTTATGACATGACATGTAACACCCTAAACCTGGCCTAGACGTTACGACCGGATCTGACGCGTCACATCGAAGTGTTCAAAACATCCCGTATTGCTTAATTTGGAAAACGTAGTTGGTGTTGTAGAAGATACCTTTAAAATAGGTTAAAGTGAATGGAAGCTATGCACCAGGTAGGAAATCGAAAAAGAGGAGGTGAGTCCGTCGGACTGCTTAAGTACCAAGCTCCCTCTGGATCCAATCCTAGACATGCACACCGCCATTGCCACACTCTAACATCTCGTATAATTGTGAGAAAACCAGCTGATTGAGTCCATCTTAAGAAAATGATTAAGTTTGAAAACGTTTGCTTAGCGAAAGCCTTACTTGTAGTCGTGTTACTTTGAAATCACTTAATGTTTTTGAAAACGCGTCCTAGAGCTAATCCATTTCAATAGTTATCATAGTTCATTTTTATCATAATTAGAATAAAATAATAAAAACCATAAAAATAATTAAGCGGCCTTATTACACTTAAAAACCCAAAGCAAGTAGCGAAAATAAAAGGACGCCCAGTTCACGTAAAGAAACCAAGTTTGCGAAACATGTGGCTACTCAAGAATCCTCACAGCTCCAAGCCCACTATGGTTAGGGATCACCTGCGTGGATGAAAAATAAAGGGGTGAGTTTTGGGAAACTCAGTGTGTAATTTAACCCAACCATAGCCTAAATCAGTTCAAACCACAGAAGCAGAATAAGTTGGCCTTAGCCCAGAATAGATATCGGAATAAAGCCCATAGGCCCATAACAGATCAGAACAAATAATACATGCTGATGCAATAACCCATTCCAAGCCAACCATATGCACCCCCATACCAGCCTTACACCATGTGGGGAGACTACTCGACCCACCCAACCGCTACATGCCATAGAAATATGCAGGAAGGCTGCTAGATCAGATAATGTGACCAAGTCACCAGAAACAGGTAATCGTGGTAGAGCCACCAGAACAGATAAGTTGTGGCAGAGCCACCAGGACGCTTCCTCCATATAATAACCCATGTTCTTATGCAACAGATATTCATTCATGTCATACATCATGCAGTTTTAAATTATCATGCTTTTCTGACAAAATTAACCCTAGGGGTATAAAGGTCATTTTACACTTAGGGGTATAACGGTAATTTTCATACATAGGAGTATTCTAGTAAATTAACTGTCTTAGAGTTTTCATGCATATTATACCATTACGTGCTACCACAAACACTTACTGCGCTTACTTATCGAATTGGGCCCATTGGCCCCTTTTCCCGATTTAGGCCCACTAAGCCCAAAAACGTCAAAACGCACGGAATAGTGTACTTTGCAGTCTTATCACCATGGATTACCAGAATTATTAACCCATTTATCTTATGAGCATTCGCACACTCATAAGTTCCCAAAATACCAGTTTTTCGGTATTTCGACTTTTCGGCTTTTGCCAATCTAGTTTATAGGAGGGTGTCAGTTACACACCTGTTTTATGACGATTCATTGTTGAGATCCACGCACGAACTGCCTACAATTAAATTACTAACACATTACTCTAGATATCGAATTAATCACCGAGTATATAGCCCCTTACCATATTCGGCCAAACATGCTTAGAACCTGATTGCTCTTACCTTGTTGTCGAACTATGTTTTAAATCCAAAGATCCGTTCATTCCACTTGTCCAAGCCCTTGATCAGCTGTCTCTAAATCACACCATTATCAAAACAGAATGGTTATCACAACCCCTTAAGGCTACAAGTCTAAATCGACAGCCTCCCTAACATTTAGGGATTTCGACTTTTCCTAAAATACGAAAGAAGACTAAGTTTTGAAACTACTTACCACCGATTCCTTCGATCAATGTTTCCAATTGATGCCTACTTAAATCTGATGCCGCTCTACCCTGAAACGATCATCAAAGTCAAGCCTTCAATGTTTTCAATATTCGGCTAAGTCCCTATGAAAGTGAGGTTTTCGGCTTTTTTGCAATTGTCTAGAAAAAGATGAATTAATAGGGTTTTATTGTGGTCTTGTCGACAAAAAATTAAGGTTTAAAGGAGGAAAGAATCAGCCAAAGATGATAAGCAAAATAAGAGAATTTTGCTAGGAGAAATCGGCAAAGAAGAAAGTGTAGCTTTCAGGATTTCGACTTTTTATGGCCAAAGGCTATGAAGGTTTTGAAACGTCTGAAGGGAAGGATGGAGATGAACAAGAGGTTAGAAGGGTTCGGATATGAAGGAAAAAGGAGAATAAGAAAAAGGTTGATGAAGAGAGGGGAGAAGAATGAAGAGGGGAATGGTCAGCAAACGGCACAATTTCCCCTTAATGCCGAATTTATACTGACCTTAACCCTAGCCGAATTTTGCCTCCCTAAAGCTCCCCTTGGCCGGCCAAATCTTGCTCCTCAAGAGTCCATTATTCGGCCAACACAGCTTTCTCTAATCAGCTCCTAAATTCTCTCCCTTATCCCCTCCTTACTCAATCTCCTGAGCAACTCCAACTCTTCCTAACAGTCTTTCACTTCAGTTCCATTACTTACCTTTTCCGTTCATAAAAATTAATCCCTTATTTTGCTGTCATTGTGACTTGAACCTGGGTCCTCCCTAGCATCCACATGCCACTTTTAAAACCTTCTAAGTGGCGTTACATGCCACTTTACCACTTGCTTCCTTGTGATCCATTTTACACAAATAATACTTAAAAGCCCAGCTAACCAGAACCCCTTTTTCTTATGGAATTAAAATTAATTAAAACTACCGGGTTTTACCTTAAGCTTGGGCCTTCTAGAGTCCCACTAACGTACTTAATCCTATGACAAGCAAATAGAACACAGAATTTTAAATTTTTCTAACATTTTTAAAATTCCCGAAAATTAGGGCGCTACATGACATATTGCGTGGGGTTGGGTTACTATTGATGGAGGAAGTGTACGGCCTGTAGCCGTTCTATACAAGGCTTTCAGCCTTTCTGTGATACTCATGGCTTATAGCTGTTCTGTTAACTGGCAGCGTTGCTGCGATATTTACGGCCTTAGCCGTTTTATCTACAGTATTGAGCTGTTTGTCTACGGCGTTGAGCCATTCTGTTGACTTAGTGCCACAACCGGTGCTAAGCTTGGTGTGTTGGCTTGGTGGGTTGATTTTATCCCCACATGGTGTTGCTAGGTATGGGTGGTGTGTTGGTTGGACTTGGCTAGGAATCTATCTGTATATCTACATCTGATACTGATTTTGTATTGGGCTTAGGCCCACCTGATTCTGTTATTGAGCTAAGGCCCACTTGATACTGTTTCGGTGATGGGCTCAGGCCTAGTCTGTTTCTGCATAATGTATGTCTAACTGTTCATATTATAAGGGATTACACACTGAGTTTTCGCAAACTCACCCTTCTGTCTAACTGTACAGGTAATCCCCTACCTTAGGTGATTTGGAGCCACGAGAGACTCAGAGGTGGCCACATGACCGCCTGTGCTCTGCCGTAGACTTTTTATTTAAATTTTTATGTTTTGAGGTTTTAATTCTGTAATAAGGCCATAGTGGGTTTAAGTTTTAAGTGGGCTTTTGATTTCTTATATTAAACTACTAGTCTAGGAAAACTTGGGTTTTCAAAATATTCACAATTTACAAAATTCTTCCGCGATTTAAGTTGAATTAATAATCCAAAGGCAAATATTTTGGCAAACGTTTGTGACGAGATGATTTGCTAACCCCGTACAAAAGGTTTTAATTTTAGAAATAAACTTTTAACGGCAACTCGATTTTTGAAAGACGCTTTGATGCAACAAGCTAGATTCGGCCATAACGTCTAGGCCGGGTTTGGGGTGTTACACTCATTCACTTTATTAGATACTTAATTTTCCTCTTTTTCTTTTAAATAAATGATTCAGGGTATATTTTTTGTGATTAGTATGCTAAAAAAATTGTCTAGAAGATTGGAACTTAAAAAGGACCATTTGTGACCCCTCTACTCTTTCTTAGGAATTGATTTTAATATAATCTTCCGAGAAATTATTCTCTAAATGGAAAAATAATTTTTTAGTTTTTTCAAATAAAAGGGTTAATTTTGATCCAAGCTCTAATTGCAACTCAATTTTCAAATTTTCTTTAAGTTTATGTTCTTAATTGAAATATTTGAAAATTTTGTTGTTCTTTTTGTAAATATTTTTAAAGGCAGCTAAAACAAAGGTTTTTAATTTAATTTTTAATAAATAAAGTGATAATAATTAATATATAAATATATTTATTATAATGTATAGTAATTATTATCAACTTTGTATATAATTAGGATTAGTTTAAACTTTATCATATTGTAATAAAATTTATCTTAAGAAATAAAGTAAAGGGAAATAATATTTTAATATACATTATATTTTTTATTAATTGTTATTAACTTTATATTACATTAGGATTTAGAATATTTTATTATTAATTTGTTCTAAGAATTCTAATTGAACTCTTACCCTCTATCACTTAAAAATACCACCTCCTTTATCCATTATTCACACCATTAATCTAACTTCCCTATACACCGGTTCCACCATCAGCCTTAGCATCCAAATCAACCTAGTGTCGTAGCTCCTACCCATTAGCAGCAACACTACCCATCAGCTCCCATTCAGCTAGCAGCTACACATGCCCAATTGCGCTGGCCGCCGCACCGCCAACACTCCCACACTAGCTCCTCGTGCCGCTCTCGCGCTACACCTTACCGCTTTTGATCCAGTTGACGCACCTGTCGCTCACGCTAGGCCTCACACACTGACACTGACACTGCTTCCTATTTCCCGCGCACCTGCTTGCACACCAGTCCTGCTGCTCCCACATGTACAGCCCCTGCTCATGCCTTACTTGCGCACCAGCCCTTGCTGGCGCCTTACTTGCACACCAGCCCCACGCATTGCTACTATCCTTTACCTCTAGCTGTGCTTACCCTTACATCAACCACGTGCTCCATTGTTTCACACACCCTACACCTTTGTCACAACCTACCAGAACTCAACCACCCTTTCCATCAACTTTACACCACACCACTAACAAATTACCCTCAAACAAACCCTAAATCAACATCTTTAGCTTCACATTATTTTATTTATTTTATTAAGTTCTTAATTTTTATATAAAGGTGGTAATAAATTTTTTTCTTATAAATTTCAAATTTATTGGATTATTTAATTTTTCAATTTATTAAAGTATTAATATTTTATCCAAATTGAATTTCTGAGAAAAATTTGTTTCCATCTTACGTTCAAGTTAATCATGCCTTGCAAAAGAACTCGTGCTTCTATCCAAGTTGAAGAATCACAAAACAAATTCCATTGTGAAGAAGCCAAAGCAAGATACGATAGCATATTAAAAAATTAGCAAATGCGCCTTGAAAAAGGCTTTACACTAAAAGAAAGCAACTATATCAATTTCATGGCATGCATTCTACAAATTGCTGAAGCTCTCGGTTGGAACTTGTTTTGTAAGAAAATACTTAGTGTAGATGAAAAGTTAGTTTGTGAATTTTATGCGAATTTCACCTCAAGCGAATTAACGGAAGTTTCTGTATGAGGAATCCAGGTACCAATAAGTTCAAACGCTATTAATGAATTCTTTAAATTGCCTGATTTTGAAGACGATAGATATTCTTCCTTGATGAAAATATTAAGGCTGAAAAGCTGTAATAAATTTTCAAGGAACTTACAGATCCGAGTTCTAAGTGGACAATGTCAAAGCATGGAACTCACACTTGTCGCGGAGAATATTTGACACCACTAGTGAAGGTATGGTTCTATTCTATTCGATTCAGCCTTATGCTTATTTCACATGGAAGCACTATTTTATTAGAGCGAATGATCTTGTTATACTCAAATTTAATGACAAAGACCATTACTGTGGGAAAAATCATTCTAAGAGAAATGCGAAATTGTGCCGCTAGACGTTCTGGCCTAACTTACTTTCCTTTTATGATAACAACTTTATGCTTGAAAGATAAAACTCTTGCAAACATAGAGAATATAGGTTATAGCTAGGGCACAATCACAGGTTGGGACCTCTATCAAATAGCCAAAGACTTTGTTCTGCAGCAACGAGTTGAATTGAGCAAGGATCCTGAAGAAGAAGATCCCACAGAGATCAAACCAATACAGTCAGCTGAAATCCCTCATAAGGTAGAACCAATAGAACCAATAACTAAACCTGACATGGCAACCTCAACATTTAGAACTCAATTGCCTTACCTAGATCTTCGTGATTAGCTGTCAGAGTTAATAGACATAATGCAACATATGCAGTGGTAGCAACAAACTTACTGGAGATATTCAAAAATACAAGATGACTCAATGAGAAGCGATCTTACAAAAATATTCAGTGACCCGTTTATTTTTGTGCCTGAGTTTCCAAATTTTATATTTTAACCATGGAGTCCAATATCGAAGAGGGAAAGAAGCGATTCATGAAAAAAAGAAAAAGACAATGGAGCAAAAGATGATTCAGATTCTAAGAGATCTGCAAATAAATAAAAAGGGGGATCTTTACTTTATATTATTTTCTTTATTAGGATATTTAATGTTTTTAAGATTAGGTTTTATTAGAATTTTTATTTCTTACATAATAAAATAAGAGGTGGAAATCATAAATAAAACTGAACAAGTTGCAAAATAAGAAGTGTGGTAAATGAAATGTACATGTCTAGGATAGGATCTAGAGAGAGCTTGGTACTTAAGCAGTCAAATTGACTCACCTCTTCTTTTCTAGAATCCTACCTGGTGTATAGTATCTATTCACTTCTAACATTGATGACATTATTCATCTTAAGTTGAGGGAACAAAAAATTGAAATTATTTCCTCTTAGAATAAATATTTCTTTTAATTATGGGTTAGGTTATATTTTGTTCAAAAACTTGAAATTTTGTTAAGTATGCTAAACTCTAGTATGAATAAAGTGTTCTATTATTTTAATAATTGTTATGTTAGCCAAATTATAACATAAATGTACTCTTAATAAAGTATGTAAATCATACCATAAATGTAATACCCCGAACCCGGCCTAGACATTAGGGCTGGATCCTTCGTGCCACATCGCAGTGTTCAAAACATTTTATATTGTTAACCTAGAAAAACTTACTTAGTGTTTTAAAAGATAATTCATTATAGGTTAAAGTGAATGGAAGCTGTGCACCAGGTAAGAAACCAAAAAAGAGGAGGTGAGTCCATCGGACTGCTTAAGTACCAAGCTCCCTTCGGATCTAATCCTAGACATGCACACTACCGTTGCCACACCTTAACTTAGGATATATTTTCAGGAAACCAATTTGATTAAGTCCTTTTTGGGAAAAGTGATTAATTTTGGAAAACATTTTCATTGTGGAAGCTTTGCTTGTTGTCGTGTTATTTTGAAATCACTTACTGTTTTTGAAAACGCGCCCTAAAGCTATCCAATTTTGACAGTTGAATATAAGTAATACCTATCTTAACAAAACATATTTAAACCATCAAAAATAATTAAGCGGCCTTCTTACATTTAAAAATCCAAAACATTAAACGTAAATAAAAGGATGTCCAGTTCACCAGAAGAAAAACCAAATTTGCAGAACGTGTGGCCACTCCGAATCCCTCACAGCTCCAAGCCCACTATGGTTGGGGATTACCTGCGTGGATGAAAAGAAAGGGGTGAGTTTGGGGAAACTCAGTGTGTAAATTAACCCAACCATAGCCTATATCAGCTCAAACCACAGAAACAGAATAAGTTGGCCTTAGCCCAGAACAGAATTTAGAATAAAGCCCATAGGCCCATAACTGATCAGAACAGATATTACATGTTTATGCAAACCCAACCCATATCCAACCATATATACCCCCATACCAGCCTTTCACCATGTGGGGAGACCACTCGACCCACCCAACCGCTACACGCCATAGAAATATGCAGCATGGCTGCCAGAATAGATAATGTGATAGAGTCACCAGATTCAGATAATCGTGGCAGAGCCACCAGAACAGATATATGTGGCACAGCCACTAGATCAGATAATTTATGGCATAGCCACCAGGACGCTTCCTCCATATTATAACCCATGTCCCCATGCAACAGATATACAATTGTGGCATACATCATTCAGAATCAGATCAACATGCTTTTCAGTCAAAAGTAACCCTAGGAGTATAACGGTAAATTTTCACCTAGGGATATAATGGTAATTTTGCATACATAGGGGTATTCTAGTAATTTTACTATTCTTAGGGTTTTCATGCATATCATAACTGTTTACGTACTAACAGAAACACTTACCGAGTGTCCTTACCGAATTGGGCCCATTGGCCTATTATCTCGATTTTGGCCCATTAAGCCCAAAATATCGAAATGCACGGAATCGTGCACTCTGTAGTCTTATTACTTTATTTTACCATATACATCAACTTTCAATCTCCCGAACATTCGTACACTCGCAAGTTCCCAAAATACCGGCTCTTCAGCATTCCGACTTTTCGGCTTTTCGGCTTGTGCCGATCTAGTCTATGAGAGGGTGTCAGTTACACACCTGATTTATAGTGGTACGTTGGTGAGATCTACACACGAACTGCCTACAATTGGAGTACTAACACGTTAATCTAACTATCGAAATCAACTACGTATTTAAGCCCTTACCATATTCGGCCTTTAACACTTTAGGCACTAGCGATCCTACCTTTGCCGAGATTAGCGATTATGTCTAGATCCAGTCGTTCCACTTGTCCAAGCCTTTGATCAGCAGCCTCTTGAACACACTATTATCAAAATAAAATAGTTATCACAACCCTTAGAGCTTCAAGCCCAAATCGACAGCCTCCCTAACCTTTAGGGGTTTCGGCTTTTTCTAAAACCCGAAATAAAGAATAGGTTTGAAAGACTTACTACTGCTTCCTTCGGGCAATGATTCCAGTTAACTCCTACTCGATTTTGATGCAGACCTAACCCCTCAAATAACAACAAAATTCGAGCCTTTAGTGACCTTAAGATTCGGCTATGTCCCTATGGCTATGCGTTTTTGGCTTTTTATAACAGTGGAGAAAAAATGAGGATTTTTTAATGGCTTTGTCGACAGAAACTTGGGGTTCAGAGCACTAGAGAATCGGTCAACAAGATGAGGAAAAATAAGAGGGTTTTGGCTATAAGAAATCGGCACAAAAGAAATCAGGCTTTTGGGATTTCGGCTTTTTGAGCAATCGGCTATAGGCTTGAAAACACTGGTAAAAGATGAAGATGAGCAGAGTGGTAGGGAGATTCGGCAAACAAAAAGAAGAAAAGAAGTTGATGAAGAGAGGAGAAAAGAAAAGAAGAGAAAGAATGGTCAGGAAACGGTACAAGTTACCCCTAATGCCGAATTTATATTTGCCACTTAACCTAGCCGAAATTTTCCCCCTAAAGAAACCCTTGGCCGGCCAACTCTTGCTCCTTAAGAGTCCACCATTCGGCCAACACTACTCTCCCTAATCAGCTCCTAAATTCTCTCCCTTATCCCCTCCTTGCTCAGTCTCCTGAGCAACTCAAACTCCTCATGATAGACTTTTACTTAAGTTCCATTACTTACCTTTCATACTCATAAAAATAATTCCCTTAATATGCTGTCATTGTGACTTGAACCTCAGTTCTCCTTTTCATCCACATAGCACTTTTATAGCCTTCCCAGTAGCGTCACATGCCACTTTGCCACCTGTTTCCTTGTGTTTTATTTTACCCAATTAATACTTAAAAGCCAAGTCGACTAGAACCCCCTTTTTCTTATGGAATTAAAATTAATTAAAATTACTGGGTTTTAACTTAAGCTTGGGCCTTCTAGAGGCCCACTAACATAATTAAACCTATGCCAAGCAGACAGAACACAGAAATTTTAAATTTTGCCAATATTCACAGAATTCTCGAAAATGGGGCGTTATAACTCTACCCTCCTTAAAGAAATTTCGTCCTCGAAATTTACCTGATCGAAACAGATGAGGGTATTGCTGTTGCATCGCCTCTTCTGGCTCCCAAGCACCTTCACTAATAGGACATATTTCCTTCTTAATACCTTAACATCTCGATCCAATATTTGCACAGGCTCCTCCTCAAAGGTCAAATCAGTTTGTACCTCGATTTCTGCAACCGGCACGACATAAGTAGGGTCAGAACGATAACGCTTTAACATGGAGACGTGGAAAACATCATGAATCCTGTCTAACTTTGGAGGTAACTCCAATTGGTATGCCACTGGTCCTACTCGCTTCAAAACCCGATAAGGCCCAATGAACCGTGGACTCAACTTGCCCTTCTTACCAAACCTTAGAATCTTCTTCCAAGGAGAAACCTTTAAGAAGACCATATCACCCACTGAGTATTCAATCTCCTTACACTTCAAATCTGCATATGACTTTTGCCTATCAGCAGCTTCTTTTAACCGATCCCTAATTATTCTGACCTTAACCTCAGTATCAGCTACCAACTCTGGTCCAAGAACTTGTCGCTCTCCTAGTTCGGTCCAACAACTAGGTGTACGACACCTTCGTCCATACAGTGCTTCATACGGTGCCATTCAAATACTTGCCTGATAACTGTTGTTGTACGCAAACTCCGCCAATGGCAAGTAATTCTCCCAACTACCTCGGAGTCAATAACACATCCCCTTAACATGTCCTTCAGAATCTGAATAACCCTTTCCGACTGACCATCAGTTTGGGGATGGAAAGCCATACTAAAGTTCAATCGTGTCCCCAATGCCTCATGCAACTTTTGCCAAAATCGAGATGTGAATCTAGGATCCCGGTCAGAGATAATTGAAACTGGGACACCATGAAGTCGCACAATCTCTGCATATACAACTTGGCTAATTTCTAAAGTGAAAAGTCAGTACGGACAGGTATGAAATGGGCCGATTTGGTTAACCTATCCACGATCACCCAAACCGAGTCTTTCTTTGATGGCGTCAAGGGTAGTCCACTCACAAAGTCCATGGTTACCCTCTCCCACTTCCAAAGTGGTATCTTTACTGGTTGCAAAAGTCCTGAAGGTAGTTAATGCTCGCTTTCACTTGCTTTGGCATGTCAAACATTTCCCACAAACTCACATTTACTTCCGTTTCAGCCTGTGCCACCAATACAATTCACGCAAGTCGTTATACAACTTATTCCCTCCAGGATGCATGGCACAAAGTCCCCCATGAGCTTCCTTAAGTATTGACTGCCTTAAGTCAGAGTCCTTTGGAACGCAAATTCTTCCTCGAAAACGCAGAACCCCTTCGCTATTCAACCCAAACTCAAAATTTTCCCCTTCTTAACCTCTTGAAAACGAGCGACCAAAGGCTCATCTTTCAACTACTTCTCCTTAATCTGATCCACCCAGGTTGGCCTTACTTGCAATTCAGCCAAAAGGCTACCATCATCATATAGACTCAAACAAGCAAACATTGCTCTCAAATCAGATATGGTTCTACGACTTAGAGCATCGGCTACCACATTAGCCTTGCCTGGGTGGTATTCAATCGAACAATCATAATCCTTAAACAATTCTATCCTTCTCTTTTGCCTAAGGTTCAACTCCTTTTGAGTCAGCAAATACTTAAGACTCTTATGGTCCGTATATATAACACACCTTTCTCCATACAAGTAGTGTCTCCAAATCTTAAGTGCAAAGATCACTGCTACCAACTCCAAATCATGAGTAGGATAGTTCCCCTCGTAAGGCTTAAGCTGTCGTGATGCATAAGCAACCACCTTACCCTCTTGCATCAACACACAGCCTAAACCTACATGTGATGCATCACTGTACACAGTAAAATCCTTCCCAGACTCCGGCTGAATTAATACAGGTGCTTCAGCTAGAACTTTTTTTAACTTCTCAAAAGCTTCCTGCTGCTTCTCTGTCCATACAAACGGTACCCCTTTCCTTCTGAGTTTTGTCAAAGGTGCCGCCATCATAGAAAATCCTTTCACAAACCTTCTGTAGTAACCTGCCAACCCTAGGAAACTCTGAATTTCTGACACCGACCTAAGTCGCTTCCATTCCAGAATCGCTTCAATCTTTCGAGGGTCTATTTTAATCCCTTCAGCAAAGACAACATGTTCTAAGAAGGTTACCTCCCTCAACCAGAATTCACACTTGCTGAACTTTTCATAAAGTTCCTTCTCCCTTAACACTTGCAGCACAATTCGAAGATGCTCATCATGTTTCGCTTCGATTTCAGAATATACCAGAATATCCTCAATAAAGACGACTACGAACTGATCCAAGAATGGTTGGAACACACGATTCATCAGATTCATAAATGCTGCAGGAGCGTTCGTCAGTCCAAATGGCATAACCAGAAACTCGTAATGACCATACCGAGTCCTGAATGTCATCTTATGAATATCTGCCTCTTTAACCCTTAACTGATGATATCCAGATCGAAGATCGATCTTGGAAAATACAGAAGCTCCTCTAAGTTGGTCAAACAGATCATAAATCCTCGACAGTGGGTACTTATTCTTAATCATCAGTTTGTTCAACTGGCGATAATCAATGCACATTCTCATCGTCCCATCCTTCTTCTTCACGAATAGCACCGGTACTCCCCATGGAGACACATTTGGCCTAATAAAGCCCCTATCCAACAACTCTTGAATTTGCGCCTTTAATTCCACTAACTCCTTCGGTGCCATCCTATACGGTGCGACGGACACTAGTGCCGTTCTAGGCAACAAGTCGATTCCAAAATTGACCTCTCGGTTCAGATGCAATCCCGGAAGCTCTTCCGAAAAAACATCTTGGAACTCCCTTATGGTCCTAACCTTATCCACTGTCAGCCTCTCAGCTTCTGACTGACTTACAAATGCAAAATAGGCCTCACAACCTTTTCGAATCCACTTTTCGGCCCTCAATGCCGACACCACATTGGACAAATAGTCACTTCACTCACCTCTCACCATGACCTCTTCACCCTCAGTAGTCCTTAACACCATTCGCTTAGCAGCACAATCCAAAGTTGCCCTATGCTTAACTAGTCAATCCATTCCCAGAATGAGGTCAAATTCTTCGAACGGTAACTCCATCAAATCTCTAGGAAAACTCTTACCTTGAGTTTCTAAGGGCACACCCCTATACAGTTTGTCTACCCTATCCGAGTGACCCAAAGGACTTAGCATAGATACCCCACTCACAATCTTCTCAGAATGCACACCCAACGACCCAGATATGGCACATGCAACATAGGAATGAGTAGATCCAATATCCACTAAAGCAGTATACGGCATGCTAGACACCAAAAAATGTACCAGTTATGACATCAGGTGCGTCACCCTCTTCTCGACAATGAGCTACATACACCAACGCTGGCTGTCGAGCCTCAGCATTTTCGACACCCCTGCCAGGTGCCCCTCGACCTCGTCCATTTCCATTTTTGCCCCTACCTTGTCCACGTCCTCTTAGTGGTTGTGGTCCACCTTTCACGGGTTGAGCAACCCTCTGTTCAGCAACTTGAACCTGATCAGCTCTTTGAGGACAGTCTTTAAATCTATGCTCCATAGATCCACACCAGAAACAAGCACCGAAACGTTTCCTACATTCGCCCAGATGTACCTTACCACAGTCTCCATAGATTGGTAGTCTGACAATGTTCATCGAAACCGCTCGAACTGGCTCCTCCATTCTTGCCCTCTTGACATTCTTATTTGCTCCGCCCAAAGGTCCGAAATTCTTCCGGAATCGGTTTCGATCCTTCTCACGGTTCTGCCTCTCAGTACGTTTCACTTCCTCAGCTATCTTAGCATTTTCCACCAAAATCGCAAAGTCACGCTCCCTCTGTGGAGCAATCAGCACCTTAAGTTCATCCCTTAGACCATCCTCGAAGCGCACACTACGCTCATACTCTGTGGCGACTATACCCACAGCATACCGGCTCAGCCTCAGAAACTCAACCTCGTATTCCGCAACCGTCTTACCTCCTTGAACCAGATTCAAGAATTCCTTCCTGCGGGCGTCCACATAACTTGCCCCAATATATTTCTCTTTAAAATTTGTCTTAAACAGCTCCCATGTTACCCTATCAGCTGGGGTCCCATCTCTCACAATGAGCCACCACTGATAAGCCTCATCTCGCAGAAATGATACGGCTCCCTTCAGCTTCTGCTCCACAGAGCAGTCTAAGTCGTCCATAATCTGTTCCATGGCCTCCAACCAATATTCTTCCACATTCGGGGCTACGCCAGATACACCCCTGAAGATCTCTACTCCGTTAGCCCAGAGTCGCTCAGAAATGGATCCTCGAATTCCGTTACCCGTACTTGCCCCGGCAACCCTTTCCAGAACACGAAGCATTGTCTGCGACAATGCGTCATCCCCGGCACCACGATCATGAGACTCCACTTTCGTTGCCAGTGGTACCGGTGCCTCTACCGTCGGTATATGCCCAGAAGATGTAGTTCCCGCTCTAGCACTACCGCGGTCACGTCCACGGCCTCTTCCACGAGCTGCTCTCGTACTCATATCGTATTATCTGATTACGAATTTTATGCATCAATTAAACATTTCAGTGTTTATTACAGATGTTTTATGAACAAATAGTATTTCAGAGTTTGTTTCGCATGAGAATCGCGATCTAGCTACAGTCTCAATCAAATTTTCTACAGTTTTCAGTATCACCCTAACTAGAGTATCCTAGCAGAGTATAAACAGATAATTCAGAAAATATTCAGAAAATCTCAGAATCATACTTACGGGCTTTGGCCGGAGATTCGAAATGCCACCTTCTAAAGATCCAGATTTTGAGAATTGAGTTTTTACAATATTAATAAAATTTTTATTTTTAAAAATCTTTGTTTTTGTAAACCCATTCCACAGCCGAATTGTTGCAACCGGGCTTTGATACCACTAAATGTAACACCCCAAACCCGGCCTAGATGTTAGGGCCGGATCCGTCGTGCCACATCGTAGTGTTTAAAACATTTTATATTGTTGACCTAGAAAAATTTACTTAGTGTTTTAAAAGATAATTCATTATAGGTTAAAGTGAATGGAAGCTGTGCACCAGGTAGGAAACCAGAAAAAAGGAGGTGAGTCCATCGGACTGCTTAAGTACCAAGCTCCCATCGGATCCAATCCTAGACATGCACACTGCCGTTGCCACACCTTAACTTAGGATATATTTTCAGGAAACCAATTTGATTAAGTTCTTTTTGGGAAAAGTGATTAATTTTGGAAAACATCATTCAAAATCAGATCAACATGCTTTTTAGTCAAAAGTAACCCTAGGGGTATAACGGTAATTTTACACCTAGTGATATAATGGAAATTTTGCATACATAGGGGTATTCTAGTAATTTTACTATTCTTAGAGTTTTCATGCATATCATAACTGTTTACATACTAACAGAAACACTTACCAACTATCTTTACCGAATTGCGCCCGTTGGCCCATTATCCCGATTTTGGCCCATTAAGCCCAAAATATCAAAATGCACGGAATCGTGCACTCTGCAGTCTTATTACTTTATTTTACCATATACATCAACTTTCAATCTCACGAGCATTCACACACTCGCAAGTTCCCAAAATACCGGCTCTTCGGTATTTCAGCTTTTCGGCTTTTGCCGATCTAGTCTATGAGAGGGTGTCAGTTACACACCTAATTTATAGCGGTACGTTGGCGAGATGCACACACAAACTGCCTACAATTGGGGTACTACAATTGGAGTACTAACACGCTAATCTAACTATCGAAATCAACTACGTATTTAAGCCCTTACCATATTCGGCCTTTAACACTTTAGGCACTAGCGATCCTACCTTTGCCGAGATTAGCGATTATGTCTAGATCCAGTCATTCCACTTGTCCAAGCCTTTGATCAGCGGCCTCTTGAACACACTATTATCAAAAAAAAAATAGTTATCACAACCCTTAGAGCTTCAAGCCCAAATCGACAGCCTCCCTAACCTTTAGGGGTTTCGGCTTTTTCTAAAACTCGAAATAAAGAATAGGTCTGAAAGACTTACCACCGGTTCCTTCGGTCAATGATTCCAGTTAACTCCTGCTCGATTTTGATGCAGATCTAACCCGTCAAATAACAACAAAAGTAGAGCCTTTAGTGACCTTAAGATTCACCTATGTCCCTATGGCTATGCGTTTTCGGCTTTTTATAATAGTGGAGAAAAGATGAGGATTTTTTAATGGATTTGTCGACAGAAACTTGGGGTTCAGAGGACTACAGAATCGGTCAAGAAGTTGACAAAAAATAAGAGGGTTTTGGCTATAAGAAATTAGCACAAAAGAAATCAGGCTTTCGGGATTTCGGCTTTTTGAGCAATCGGCTATAGGCTTGAAAAAAACTAGTAAAAGATGAAGATGAGCAGAGTGTTAGGGAGATTCAGCAGACAAAAAGAAGAAATGAAGTTGATGAAGAGAGGAGAAAAGAAAAGAAAAGAAAGAATGGTCAGGAAACGGCACAACTTACCCCTAATGCCGAATTTATATTTAGCACTTAACCTAGCCGAAATTTTCCCCCTAAAGAAACCCTTGGCCGGCCAACTCTTGCTCCTCAAGAGTCCACCATTCGGCCAACACTGCTCTCCCTAATCAGCTCCTAAATTCTCTCCCTTATCCCCTCCTTGCTCAATCTCCTGAGCAACTCAAACTCCTCCTGATAGACTTTTACTTGAGTTCCATTACTTACCTTTCATACTCATAAAAAATAATTCCCTTAATATGCTGTCATTGTGACTTGAACCTCAGTTCTCCCTTGCATCCACACGCCACTTTTATAGCCTTCCTAGTGGCGTCACATGCCACTTTGCCACCTGTTTCCTTGTGTTTTATTTTACCCAATTAATACTTAAAAGCCTAGTCGACCAGAACCCCCTTTTTCTTATGGAATTAAAATTAATTAAAATTACCGGGTTTTAACTTAAGCTTGGGCCTTCTAGAGGCCCATTAACATAATTAAACCTACGCCAACCAGACAGAACACAGAAATTTTAAATTTTGCCAACATTCACAGAATTCCCGAAAACTGGGGCGTTACAATAAATTTTTTAGTCCTTTAGGAAAGCTAGGCATGCATGAAAGTTTATGTCTCTAGAATTGACGTAGTAATTTCTTAAGGCGAAATCCTAGGAAGCATGGAATGCTGAAACTGATTTAGGAAAACTTTTGTTTGGACCGTTTGAGCCTTTCAAGCCAACCTTGATGAATTTTTATCACTTGAAACCCAACTTTGAGACTATATGGCCTAAATTTATTTGAACCTTTGCAATTTTTAGCCATCACTTTTCTCTTAATTATCTTTAAATTGTCTCAAACACTAGAATCAGTGTATTAAAAGAGCATGTAAATGAAAAATGAGTTGGTGTATTAAAAGTAATTATTCCGAAGGTCCGATACAAGCTAAGTCTAGGGTATTTAGCCTAAATATATCTATCTTTTACCTACCCCTAGCCTAGCCACGTTACAACCTATTTAATAGACCTATTGATTCAAGTTTCTATGCTACCTACATTAGTGGGGAGAAATTATTATGTTCACCATATGAAGGCATAAATTAAACTTAATGATTATAGCTTAATCTTAAATAAGGGAAGAAAATCAAATTGGTAGGGATTTAACATGTCTTTATTGAAAAAGCATTTAGTCTATTTTTGCTACCATGATAATAATTGAGATAAATTTGAATGATATGTATACTTAAGTAGCATAAACCTTAAAATTTTGTGTTCTTTAGCATAAGTATACTAAACTCATAATTTTGAGAAAAGTGTTTTCTGAAGGAATTTTTCAAAAGTGTTTCCAAGAAATTCTTTTTCAATTTGCGCATTACTCGGGATGAGAAAGGAATTAAGTTTGGAGGTGTTGAAACACAAAAATATATAGACTTTTTCATGCCCTTTTTTAACTCAAATTGATGTAGTTTCATAGTAAATCTTCTTGAAAATATAATATAATATAATTATAAAATAATTAAATTGTACTCAAATTATTAACATATTTAATTTTGATTAATTTATAATAAATTTTCATAAATTTTTATAAATTTTGATTTATTTTTGACATATTTGCACGAAGGCTGAAAATTAGCTCGACAGACACTATTAGAAGCACAAAATCGGGAAGCAATTTTTGAAGCATCAAGGCGAATTAATTTTTCAACCTAAGATGGTCCAAATTATGAATATTAATACATAATTCATTTAGTTTTAATTGTAACACCCCAAATCCGGCCTGGACGCTTTGGCCAAATCTGGCGATGTCACATTAAAGTGTTTTTCATAAAGTGTGATCTCGTTTGAAAAGCCCAATCTTTATTTAGCCTCTTTCTGTAATCTAAAAGATGATTTTAAAACTTTTATCATTATCAAAAAGTATTTACTTTAAAACGTTATTAATTTCAAAATCTTGTTTATAGCGGAAGCTTTTTAAAATAGTTGCGTACTTGCGTTTACTTTGTAAAAACATTGTTTCTTTTTAATACTCGAGTTCCTAATACTAGCAATTATAAACAAAGCAAACTAAAACCCAAAATTAAAATTAAAATCCAAAGAGGCCTTATTACATCAAAATACCCAAAATAAAATTACTTATAATTTAAAAATTAAATACAAAAGTACGTGCAGTTGTGTAGCCACCTTTAAGTCCCTCGCAGCACCGATCCGCCTAAGACTGAGGATTACCTGTACAGTTAAAACAGGAGGGTGAGTTTACGAAAAGTTAGTGTGTAATCCCATATAAGCAAACAGTTAGAAAACAAGCACAATCTGGGCCTAAGCCCATTTTAGTAATAGTGACAATATTAGTTTGGAATTTAGCCCATCTCAATAAAAAAATAGTCATGTGTTTGGGCCTTGGCCCATTACAGTAACAATAAGCAGTGGAGTAACAGTTTAAATAGTATATAAGTCCTCCCCATCCAGCCTCTACACTCTAACTCCGTCCAACCCTACACTCCATGTGGGGATATAATCAACCCACCCATCCCTACAGTCCAGAGTTAGCACCAGTTGCGGCACTATATAGTAATATGCAACTGGGCTGCCAGTAATTTAGGCTCGAAGCCTTTCAGTACATTTCCTCCGATCAGTATAAGCCCATCCCCATGCAATGCATCATACAATCATGTCATGTCATATCATAGAATCATACATGTATCCATTACAGTTTAAATAGAAGGCTAAAATATGGTCATACATGCACAAATATATATATACATCACATAGGGGCCAAACAGTCATCTTACCATATAAGGGCAAAATAGTCATTTTATCATATATAGGGTTCTAGGTAAACTTACCGACCCAATAGTAGGTCCACAGTCATCTCGAGCGACCCGTGCAACCTTAACAGTCAAATAGTGAAAATGGGCCTATAGCCCATATTACAGGCCCATGTAAGCCCACACACCCGTGTGGCCTACATAGCCCAGAAATGGCCTTGGCCGTGTGAACCACACAGCCTGGCCCAATATCCTACACGCGTCCAAGTGAATTGCCCATGGGGCCCACATAGACCAGTTCGGCCCAATTTGGCCTCAACCCATGAAATCGCTCATGGCTAGCCTCAACGATCATACGCCCGTGTTTAGGCATACGGACTACCACAAGAGCGAGCACACGTCCATGTAGCATCGTCGTCACTTATTCTGAATTTTGTTGATCACCACAGTCAAAGTTTCGTTTGTACACATACCCATTAGGATTCTAGGTACGCAACCCCCTATTGAGATGAACCACACCTAAAACAAAGGACAATTCCATGTCCAATGTTAGTCATGCTTAGAACCAACAATACCAAAACAATCCCCAAACGACATCATTTACTGTTACTTGCTCCCATTGTTTCAACCGATATAGCCTACCACTCCTCAGGTAAGCCAAGTTCAACACAATTTGATGCTGTCAAAATAACATTTGACACAACAAAAGATTAGAACCTTAACATAACTTAATCAAATGAAATCTTCCCCAAATCAATTGGGGCATACTTCTTCCCCCTTACCAAAAGACTTATGGAACCCACGAAAAATAGGAGTTGAGCGCCAAAGCAACAACAGATTCGGCAAAAAGAAGTAAAGGGAGAAAGTAGAAATACGAGGAATGTTCGGCCAATGAGAGCAACCACAAGAAATCAACAATGAGACGGCGAAGAAAATAATGGGCACTCACTGAAGGCGAAGCCAGGAAATAAATTAGTACAGTAGAAAATTTTAGTATACGGCAATAGAAGAAGGGAAGAAAACAATAATGGCACAACAACTTGATGATAATGGGGTCAACAGAATTGACAAAGAAAGAAAAAAGGCTTAAGGAAGAGAGAAGAGAATAAGAGGGAAGAAAAGTGAAAACGACAGCAAAAGAATTTAGGTAGGGAGAGAATAGGTGACCGAAAGTTAAGAGCACAATAGCCAAACTGAAATCTTTGAGGAAGAAACCAATTTCGACACCACTGATCCCCCAATCCCTTGATCCACTCTTGAAATTTCTCCTCCACTCTCTCAACCATCCAATTTGAATCCCTTTCAAACTCTTTAGAGTTTCAGTCAATGCAGAACACACCCACGGCACTGGCAACAAAACAAAACACTTCACTGTGCCTACCAAGACTCAAACCTCATCCTCAAGCATAGGTAATACGCCACTTATCCTCTAGACCAGTAGGCCCTTTCTAACATGGAACACTCACATTTATTTAAAAGCCTACTTCTTAGAGACAGGGTTTATTCACATAAAAAACAAAACTTTTGCATAAGCCAAGGCTTGAACACAAGACTTCTTAGACACTTCCCAGAACACATAACCACTTGAAGCAGATACACATTTGTGTCACTTTCTTGCACGACTAAACATTTATGTGTAGCCTCCTAACTGTTCCCATGCTCAAGACCTAATACTTCTAGGCCCAAAATTCGGGGTGTTACATTAATTTTTATCCAATTTATTTTATGATTAAATAATTACTATTAATTATATTATGGAGAGGAGGCCCAATTATTCTAATATGAGAGACTAATCCAACCAAGCAATCGGGCTGCCCAAAACCGTCCAACATGCTGACCCAATCAGCTTAAAATAGCTGATTTATTTGCTTGTACATTAGCCCTTGAAGTCTCCTTGAAATCGCATTCAAACCCTCCACTTTTTGTGCTTTTAAAGATTTGCCCTAAGCTAAATTTAGCGAAGTTTGAAACATTCAAACTTTGCCATATGTGTGACTGGCCAAGGGGGTATATGGCTGCTGAGTTTTTTCTGTTTTTAGCAACCAATTCCACCTATAAATAGCCCTTTTCACCTATTCATTCAACACATTTTTCATTCCACACACCTTTCATTCCACACATCTCTCTCCCTTTCACTCACTTTTTCTCCTTTATTTCCCATATTTTCCCTTATATTTCCTTACCGATTTCCCTCTTGGAAAAGATCCCTTCAACCACCTTGGGTAGCAACATTAAAGTGCTTATAGAAGTCGTGCAACAGTAAGAATGAGTGGAGAAGGGGGGAGCAAACTAGTCTAGCTTCAAAGAAACATGAGATTTGATTCTAGTTTCCTATCCTTTAATTTTTGTTGCTGTTGTTATGAACATGTCTATGATTATTTGTTATAATATTATTCAAAATTTAATTAACATGATTTAAATTTAATTCGTGTTAGGTTAATTGCATTTTGTCTACTTAAGTTATTAAAATCATGTTTATGTTGTTATAGGTCTTGGTAAATTGTTTGATTAAGTAAAACCATGATTATGTTATACTTGCATTATAATTGTAATGTAACTAATGAATTAATTATTAATCATATTGAAATTATAATTAATTGACACAATACTTAATCAATGCATGTTTAATATTCTATGGTAGCTGAGAGTTAAATTAGCGATGGTATTAAATGGTACATTAGCCTTGCATAACTTGCAAGATTAGTGTGACTAAACTGTTTCAATGTAGGAATATATTGTTACTTCACTAAATGTTTTACTTTCTTATTAAGATTGATTAATTATTTGAATTGGCATAGTAATATGTTCAAGAGATTAGTTAATTTTGTAAGTCTGTATGTGCTATAGTTAACAAATTACCAAGTTGTCATGAATTTATTCATAACAACATGAACATTGTTTTTGTAATATTAAGTTAAGAGATGTAATTGATCTAATACAATTATGTCATATTGATTAACCTTGTTCTTCAAAAATCGTGCATTAGAATTTTTACCTTTTAATTTTCTTTGTTAATTTACTTAGTGAAAATATGGTCTTATTAAACCCTTTTTGAGAAGAAATGAATTTCCTTCACCAAAGTCCTTTTAATTGCATTTCATAAATATTTTCTTACAAAGTCCCTGTGGGTACGATAACTTGACATTTACTTGTCACTTTATCACTTGTTGCGATTGTGTACATGTAACAGCCCTTTTTTAGTCAAATTGAAACAGTGGTTTTGAGACCACAAATCCGAGGTCAAAATATTTATTTTATTATTATTTTAATGTTTACAGTGTGATATTATGTTGGTGTGAAAATTTCGTGAATTAATTTTATCGTTTGAATGCTTAATTCGGTAAAAAGGACTAAATCGCGTAAAGTACAAAAGTGTCGTTCTATTAGTTAAAAGGGTTTATTAGCTATGAAATTGAATAATGGAAGGATTTATATTGCAATTATCCCAATATAATGGTGAGTGGACAATTTTGGACAAACATTATATGTTTTAAATGTTTTATTTCTAAGGTTAATTTAGTAAAAGGTTAATAACCATAAATTAAATAAAACAAAACCATTTTATTCATCTTTCTTCATCTTTATTTGCCAAAAATTTGATACAAAAGAAACCATATCTAGGGTTCTTCATTCGGCATTCTTATTTTCATCTATTAGGTATGTATTTTTGCTCTATTTTTAATGATTTCTATGTTTTTGTTATCGTTGCATCTAGTACTAGCTAGCCTAGGGACTAATCTGCAAAACTGTTAAAGATTTCGAATGTTGCCATTGATGACTATATGAGTATTTTGAAGTTTCTTGATAGATTATGAATATTTGATGCTAGTTAAGTAAGTTTTGTTAAGTGATTTTTAGTGAAAATGTAAAAGAAGGATTAAATTGATAAATGTGTAAAGTTAGTGGTTAAAATGTGAAATAAATGAAAATTATGGGCTTCTAGGGGCATTATGGTAATTCAACTAGCATGGGTTTATTGTGAATTTAATTAATTTGTGATTTTATGAAATAAGGACTAAATTGTAAAAAATATGAAATATGTGGGGCAAAAGTTTAAATGTGTTTTAAAGTGTGTTTTGGACTAAATCGAATGACTATATGATTAAATAAGTTAATTTTAAATATATTTAGATCAAGAAAGGAAAATACGAATTTGGATCAAGGAAAAGATAAAGTTATCGACTAATCAACTCGATTCACCGTTTTAACAGCTGAGGTGAGGTTGTATGTTATAATTTCATTTTAAATGTATTTGATATGCTTTGATATAGCATGAATTGTGATCAGGTGCTTACTGGCAAGTTTGGAAATGATTCAAAAATGATTCAACAGTTGGAATACCAGTTGAACCTTAAGAATAGTTTAGGATGCTAGTGACATGTCATTAGGTATACTTTGAGTTGGCTTCGAGCCATGTTATTATCACTTCAAGTGCGAGATATACCGATTTGGCTTCGGGCCATGATATTAGAATTTCTGATAAGTTACCTTGATTTGGCTTCGGGCCATGGTATAGGTATTTATTGTGTGAGACCCTTGAGTATGTGACTTCTATTCCAAATGGTTTAACGAGTAAATGAAAGATGTGGTTGAGTATGAGATTGGTACGAGATGGTACAGGTACATTCAGTAATGAATTGAGTATTGAAACTATGGAATTTATAAGTTCTTTGGTAAGTTATGTGAATGATCATTTGATAGCCTTCAGTCATGTTAGTTATGTTTTGGTAATGATTTTGGCCAATTAAATTGGCTTGTAAAGGTTTATATTTTGGTATGTATATATATATATAACCATGAGTGATCACTTACTTTGGTTTATATGGTGAAATTGAACCATGTATATATGTGAATGAATATGTTTTGTGAATTGAGTTGGTTGATGGTTGTGTGATGATTGATGATAATATGTTATTATAAGTGTTAGATTAGTGAATTGTGATTATTGGTATGTTTGTGAAGTTAGGCCAAATAATGCATTTTTGGTAGCGATCATTTTGATGATTAGAGATTATAAGCATTGGTATGAATTTAGATGACATATTGTGGTACTTATGTACCTTGATTTGGTTAGTATTGAAATGGTAATTTTTAGGCTTGATTTGGTTGTTTTGGATTGCCTATTTTGCTTTGTTTTTGTGCCATATGTGTAGGTGAAGGTGTGAATGGGGTGGCAAAATGGCTTAGTAAATAGCCTATTTTTGTCCACATGGGCAGAGACACGGGCGTGTGTCTCAACCGTGTGTGACACATAGTTAAGTACACGGCTGTGTGTCCCCTGGTGTGGTTTTAAAAATCAAGTCAGTATGCTTCACATAGCCTCATACACGGGCGTGTGACTTGGCCGTGTGGCATAAGTCAGTAAACCCTACAGGTTTGGCATGGCCTAGCACACGGCCTGGCACATGGGCTTCTATGGCCATTTTTAGGGCACACGGGCTAGTCACACTGGCGAATTTGTTGGCCGTGTGACCCAAGTCAGGAAACTCACTTGTTTGGACATGGGCTAGGACACGGCCATGTGCTTCCATTTCAAAATGTCCACACGGCCTGTGACACGAGCGTGTCTATTGGCCGTGTGAGACACACGGCCTGGCCACACGAGCGTGTGTCCCCTGTTTTGAGAAAAAATTTCCAAGTTCGCGAAAGTTTCTTAAGTTATTGGTTTAGTCTTGAACCACTCCCAAAGTATGTTTAGGCCTCGTTGGCTCGTATTAGGGACAAATTGATTGAGTTTGAATGATGAATGTATGAAATGATATTATGTATGTGAAAAGTTTGCGTAATTGTGTTGTAAGTCCAGTAATACTCTGTAACCCTATTTCAGCATTGAATACGGGTAAGGGGTGTTATAGTACACTTGTACATTTCTGTCATTCTAGCAGTTTGGATTGTGCAATGCCCTTGCAACATTTCAGCGTTGCATGATGGCAATATTTTTGTACATGGTGGAGAAATGTTTGGAAGTTTTTATGAATGACTTCTCGGTATTTGGCGATACTTTTGTAGGTTGTTTAAAAAACCTAGAGTTAGTTCTTTGTCAGTGTAAAGAGACTAACCTTGTTCTGAATTGGGAAAAATGTCAGTTCATGGTCTGTGAAGGCATTGTTCTGGGACATAAAGTTTCACAGCAAGGGATTGTCATAGATAGAGCAAAGATTAAGGTTATTGAGAAATTGCCAACAGCCACTACAGTTAAAGGTAATCAAAGTTTCCTTGGCCATGCAGGATTTTATCGATGATTTATTAAGGATTTTTTAGAGATATCCAAACCCCTGTGTGTAATGTTAGAACATGATAGAGCTTTTAAGTTTGATGAGTCTTGTGTGCAAGCATTTGAGGAATTGAAAAAGCATAACACTGGACTGGACATTACCTTTTGAACTTCTGTACGATGCCAATGATTTCACTATAGGAGCAATGCTTGGACAAAGGAAGGATAAAGTGTTTTATGCCATTTACTATGCCAGCCGGACACTAATAGATACGGAGTTGAACTACACCACTATTAAGAAGGAACTATTGGCTGTGGTACTGGGATTTGACAAATTCAGATCCTATTTAGTTGGCACCAAAGTTACAATTTGAACAAATTATTCTGCAATTAAGTATATGGTGACCAAGAAAGACGTCAAGCCAAGATTAATTCAGTGGATATTGCTGCTACAGGAATTTAATCTAGAAGTTCAAGATAGGAAGGGCATAGAGAATCAAGTGGTTGATCACTTGTCGAGACTTGAAGTAGGAAATGAAGGCGATAATATTCAACTCATTAAGGAATATTTTCCAGATAAGTAACTGCTGGTTGCCACGAAATTACCTTCGTATGTCGATATCGTTAATTTCTTGCTAAGTGGATTGCTACCACCTGAGCTCAATAGTCAAAGACGAAGAAAATTTCTTCATGGTGCCAAGAAATATTATTGGGATAAGCCGTTTTTATTCAAACATTGTGCAGATCAAATAATTCGGAGGTGTGTTTCGAGTGACAAGATTTAGAGTATTTTACACCACTACCATTCATCACCATATGGAAGACACTTTCGGGGAATGAGAATTGCTATAAAAGTTCTCCAATCTGGCTTTTATTGGCCAAGCATGTTTAAAGATGCACATGAATTTTTCCAAGCTTGTGATCGTTGTCAATGAACTGGGAACTTATCAAAGAGATTTGATAGACCATTGCAAAATATTCTAGAAGTTGAATTGTTTGATGTGTGGGGAATCGACTTTATGGGACCATTTCCACCCTCTTGGGGCAATATATACATACTTGTAGTTGTAGATTATGTCTCCAAGTGGGTTGAAGTTGTTGCTCTTCCTACAAATAATGCCAAATCGGTATCTGCATAAGAATATTTTCACCAGGTTTGGTACTCCTCATGCTTTGATTAGTGATTAAGGTTCCTATTTTGACTGTCGATTAGTTGCTATTGCCTTGAATAGATATGGGGTTAAACATAAAATTGCCATGGCATATCATCCCCAGGCAAATGGATAAGTTAAGGTCTCAAATAGAGAAATGAAGCAAGTTTTGGAGAAAACGGTCAACCCCACCTGCAAAGATTGGTCATCCAGATTGGATGAAGCTTTTGTTGGCATATCCTACTGCATTCAAGACACCATTGGGAATGTCACCTTTCAAGCTTGTCTATGGGAAGCCTCACCATTTCCCTGTTAAACTCGAACATAAGGCATATTAGGCAATTAAGAATTGAACATGGATTAGATTAATGCCGACAATAACTGATTATTGGAGCTAAATGAGATGGAGGATTTCAAGGCTCAACCTTATGAGAATGCCACTGTACAAAGAAAAGGCAAAGCGATGACATGATAAGAAGATTTTGCAACGACAATTTAAACTTGGACAATAAGTGTTGTTCAATTCTAGGTTGAAATTGTTTCCTAGCAAATTGATGTCTCGTTGGTCTGGCCCATTTGAGATAGTGCATGTTTACCCTCATGGAGCTGTAGAAGTCTGAGATGGCAAGACTGGCTTTAATTTCAAAGTCAACGGCCAATGTTTGAAGCATTATTGGGGAGCTCCTATACTTTGTGATAAACCTTCCATTGCTCTTCAAACCACGTAGTGTTTTCTTTTGCTTGGTTTTATTTAATTAATTTGCTTTTGATTTCTTTCTTTTATCAGTTTAATTAATTTTTAATTCTTTCTTTTGTTGCAGGTAGATTTTAGCCCAGGCTT
Organism: Gossypium anomalum; assembly: GCA_025698475.1. Lineage (NCBI taxonomy): Eukaryota > Viridiplantae > Streptophyta > Magnoliopsida > Malvales > Malvaceae > Gossypium > Gossypium anomalum. The sequence continues at coordinate 54,092,766 of CM046963.1, forward strand.
TGTAATAGTTAGCCCACTTAGCATACTTGCAAATTTTTAGCTTAATTTTTATATTATTTTTTTCCTGCCTAATTCTTACTTTACCGTGTCCGGCCATAATTGTAAAGGTCTTACCTTTTTCTTTTTACAATTACTATTTCTTCTCAAATTGCTCGATATATGCCATCTTCATCAACCTTTATGCCTCCAAGAACATTTTCAACAAAGCCGCTAAAGAAAAGTACAACTCGAACACATCGAAACGACCATTTTATATGGAAAAAGGCTTTCTTTTTCATGACGTAGCCTTTATGGGATACACTAAAGCAATTTCTTCTGTCGTAGAGAAACATGGATGGCAACTCTTTTGCCTTCATCTTGATGATGTTCTTAAGATAGTTATAAAGGAAATTTATGCCCATTTAACCTCTCCAGATAATGCTTTCATCTATGTACGTGGTGCTTCAGTGTTATTCGATGAATACTCCATTAACATACAATTTGGTTTACCTAAATGCCTTGATGAACATTCTTAAATTGTCAAGAAAATAACAATAGAAGGACTCAATCAAGTTCTTGAGGATTTATGTGTGGAAGGGACCAAATGGATAGTTTCTTAGAATGACTGCTACACCATCGACCATGATTATTTGGAGCCTCATTGTAGGGTATGGTACCATTTTCTTAAATCTCTCCTTAGCCCTTCAACTCATAGCTCTACTATTTCAAAGAAACGCATGTTGTTACTACAATATATTATGACTAAAAGAAATATAAATGTTGGAAAAATTATTTTTGGAGAAGTTCATCATTGCGCACAAAAGAATGCAAGCACCCTGAATTTTCCATCTCTCATTACTACACTTTGTCAATGGGCTAATGTCCTTATCTAAGAAAATAAGGAAAAAGTCCCTAACAAATGAGCCATCACCAAATAAATTGCCATGAGATTGTTAGGGGAAAAAGTTTCATGGAATCCTGACTCTACATCAACCTCTTCTCCACCTACTGGTACCCATGCCACTCCATCCACATATCACAATGATTAAAAGCAGCAAGTGCTTGGTGCTCTTGAGATGTTGAAACAATAGTTTTGTTTGATGGAGAAGCAACAACTGAGGACAGCTATTGATCTTAGAAGGGCTCAAGAAGAAATGGCTTTATTTTATGACTATGTCAAAAGAAGGGATAATGCCATCAAGAAATCTCTTCAGAGAAACTTTACTAGGCCCATGCCTGGATTCCCTACTTTTCCCAAAGAGATGTTATCGGATCCAGAGGTTGACGTTGAAGCCACATTGACAGACATTACCATACATCCAACCACTTAGAAAAGAAGAATAAAGAAATAGAAGGGGAGGAAGAGAAAATAGAATCGGTTAACATTGAATCAGATAAGGAAGGAGATAACATGAATAAAAGTTTTGCACCACAGGAACCCACTACTGCACCTCAAACAACTACACTTATGTCGGAGTAGGATCGTGAGATTAATCAACTGATTGATGATCTCACAAAATCAGATGATGATGAAGAAAAGATGCCAATCAATCTACACAAACAGAAGTAGTGCTACAAGCACGCTGCTAGAAAATCCATCCAATCTAACTAAAGTAACACAAATCCTTGCCAAGCTTTTGTTTTTACTTTTCATTTGCATATATATTTTTTAATTTTTACTTTTTTTTTCATGCATTCATAATTGTTTTCATTGCATTTTCTACATATCTATTTGTATTTGCATAAGTGAAATTTTGTGTCTTATAATGCATTGAGGACAATGCATCCCTTAAGTTTGGGGGTGTGTTGCATATATTGCATTCATGAGATATTTTCTTTGAACATTAGATCACTTTTTCTCATTATATCACTTATTTTTCCATGACATACAAATGCTAAATGATTTTTAGACCATGAGAAGTATATTGTTATCTATGATGTTCGATGAGGATAATAACTCTTCAAACTGCGAAAATTGTGCTAGTTGATTAGGTATGTTTAGCTTAGGATAGTCATGTGAAAATTGATGCCTAAAAGTAGAATGACCTAAGAATAATCACAATTAGTCTATAGTAGGTTTCTTTTAATACACTTAGAAGTCTTGAAACTATGATCAGTAAATTAGAATTGTGAAAAAATAAATACCACAACAAAGCTGAGGGAAAATGAATAATAAACTAAAAAATTAAAAAGACACTATAAAGCATTCTAATGTTTGAAATTTTTGAGTAGGCCAGTAGTACTCTGTTTTCTCTATTTTATTATTGATTAGAAAAGCAAGATCAAATAAGAGTGAGTAAAAAAAATAGTTTAGGGGACTCCACTGTAGTAGTAGGTTGAATAGCTAAGGGGTTGGTTGTTTGCTCTATCCATCTGTTTAGTTAAAAGCATTAGCTTCATGAGTGAATTACATTCAAATTGTGGTGTGATGTAATATATGGCAATCTAGTGTATGCTCCATTAAGATTGTCAAGTAAAGAAATCATGTGACATGAATTCCCTAGAGAAAATTTTATATAATGCAATTACAGAATAAGTATGAGAAGAAAAACTGAGTTTAATGGAAAGATAAACTAAGTACATTAAGAGGTGCTTGCTATAGACAGAATTGCATGAATATTTAGGGACTTGTATTTTTAGGTAACATTTTCTGCACTTCGTATGCTAAACAAACCTATAAAATTTGAACCAATTCTTTTTTGAAAGAAGACTACTGAGAATGGAGGTATAAAATATATTTCATTTGGTTTAGCAGTACTAGAGGCAATTGTGTAATTCTTGAAAATTCACGCATTCATACATATTCAGTGTAACACCCCTTCCCCGTATCTGATGCCGGGACAGGGCTCGAGGCATTACTGGACTTAAACGTAACAAGCAAACAAAACTGAGCCACAAAATTTCATCCAAATTTAAAACTAATCAAGCACATGAAAATTGTCCCTTATAAGGGCCTACGAGGCCCAAAACATACATCAGAAGCAGTTTGAGACTAAACCGAGGACTTTCAAAACCTTTTTGACACTTAGAAAATTTTAATGTTTTGAGGAGTCACACACCCATGTGGCTTAGGACACGTCCGTGTCCTTAGCCCGTGTAACTCTCTGACTATGACGTCATTAATCAAATAAGGTCACACGGCCAAGTCATATACCTGTGTGCTTAGGCTATGTGGTGAATTAAATTCCAAAAATTAAGTGTAGACTTCACACGACCTAGGCACACGCCCATGTCTTGAGGCTGTGTCCTTCACACGGCTGAGACACACGGCCGTGTCTCTACCCGTATGTTTACTACTGAGCATTCTGTTTTGCATTAATTAGGGTGCAGGGGACACATGGCCGAACCACATGCCCAAGGGGTAGACCGTGTGTCGCAGACGGCCTAGACACATACCCATGTGGCTACCCTTGTAGACAAATTTGAGGCTATTTTCCAAGCCATTTGCCACCCATAAGCACTCACATACATCAATTCACTTCATGGCATGCAACATGGTACGTTTAATTACACAAGCATACACATTCATGGTTAATTCATGACTTTTTAATGTGGACATATCACATACTCCAATCATCATACTACCTTATGGCATTCCACACCAATTTCATGTTTATCCATCATTACAATTCTTCTTTCAAGTTACTCATTTACAATATAATTAGGGTCATATCTGTTAGTCCCCATTCATTCATTAAATACATATGCCATTTATCATACATTTCATCCACAAGCAACCAAACCACATCAAACATAAACACAATTGCATGCATGCATAAATGATTAGGGTTTCAACCTAATAATCAATATGAGTCACCTCTTATGGCCATATACAAAATGAACCACCACACCGTCATGAGCTAAAACATTTGGCTCATCAATATGACATATAACCAAAAAGACCAAGTCCCTATACATGCCATACTCAAAATGATAAATCTAACTATATCCAATTATCCAATTGATAGTGTGATCAAGTCTCTGACGTTCCACGATCCCCGAGCTAACTTGGCGACACTAGAAGGAAAGAAAAAGAAAGGAGGGTAAGCTTTAAAGCTTAGTAAGTTCACATGCAAATAAAAATGCAACTTAAACAAACATTAGTCATACACTTAACATAATGAACATAATCTTGCATTTTATCAAATCTCTTAAACTTATTCTTCATATACATATATATATACCTATTCTTACCACAAGTTCATAATGTCTCATGTCATTCTCATGAGTTCGATGTACATACCTGTGCCACTTGCACATAATGATTTACTTTTTCATCTTGATGAAATCATTAAGATTACTCATTGGGTTTCTCTTGAACTACCTGTTGAACACTCGGAATACTGTCGGATACATTGGAATCTTGCACCTAAGTGCCCCATATGTAGCCAATGCTACATCATATTGCATATAACATGTTGTTCGCTTTCGAGCTACTCATGGGTCTGCTCATACAGGCTGTTAGGTATCCGCAACACATGTCGGACTACCTCGCCATCAATAGTATGAACAAGACTAGTACTCGGACCGCCAATACATGTGTCTCATAATCATGAACTCAGACCACAACTCAATGAGTTTAGATCACATAATTCCTAGTGACATGTCACATGTATCCTAAACTATTCCTAAGGTTCAAACGGGATTCTTCGATACCACATCTCTGTCGAACTTACTCGTAATGTCGATTTCAATATCCATAGCACCAATCACATACCTATGAAATATTCAAAGCATGATTCATAATAAAAGTATAAACATTTAAACACATGACACAACATCACATTAAATATGTATATACTCACCATACATGCAATGTTAAATCATTTAAAGTATGGTACATGTTGCATTACTTGCAAATGAACTTGCCTCGGTACAAAATGATAGAAACGAGGCTAATCCTCGTAAAATTTGTTTTTCCCTCGATTAAGACTCGAATAACGTTTTTCTTGATCTATAATGCCAAATTTAACATGTTCAATACATACATTATTCACATTGACCCAAAAATCATACTTTGGTAAAATTACCATTTTACCCCTAATTTTTCACTTATTTATAAATTGGTCCCTAGGCTCGTAAAATGATATGCATGCATTTTCTTGGTTACCCAAGCCTAGATGATTCATATCCTAACGCATATCAGCCCATATTTCTCATTAAATCATATTTCTACTACCCATTTCTTCATCTTTTACAAATAAGTCGTTTTTAGGTGTTTTCACTAAAAATCACTTAGTAAAAGATGTTAAACACAGATCAAACTTTCATATTCCTCCATTAAACATCAAAATACATGCATGTCACACATGGGTAAGTTTTTTAACATGAACCCTAGCTTAAAATAATGGTATAAATAGCTAGATCAGTTGATGACAACTTTAAAAATGTAAAGAACATTAAAAACGGGGCTTGGGAGCACTTGCAATTGAGCTTGAAAGATGAACAAAACCCTAGCTATGGCTCCTTGAAAATTTCGGCTAAGGTGGGAGAAGATGGACAAGATTTTTGCTTGATTTTTTCCCTTTTTATTCTTTTATTTACTAAATGACCAAAATGCTGTTGAGGACTTTCTTTCAAATTTTTCCTATTCATGCCCATTTTTGTCCAAAATTTTAGAACTTGGTCAAATTGCTATTTAGGGACCTCTAATTAATGATCCAATGAAATTTCATGCTCAAAGCTTCTAGAACATGTATTTTGCAATTTATTCAATTTAGTCCCTAACTTCAAATTGGACACTTTAGGCATAAAATTTCTTCATGAAATTTTCACACAAACATGCATCCATAGCATAGACCATCAAATAATCATATAATAATTATTTTTACTTCAAATCTGTGGTCTCAAAACCACTGTTCCAACTAGACCCTATTTTGGGATGTTACATTCAGCTTGAGGACAAGCAAGAACTCAAGTTTGAAGGTGTGATAACTCTTGAAAAGAGTTATATTTTGAACCTCTAAGCTTGATTAAATTCCTGTACTTAAGTAGATATATTTTTATTTTTATGTTATTTTTAGAACATTTCATAATAATGCTTTGGTTGTGCATTAAATGTCATTCCATGTTACTTTTACTGTTGGGAAGAATGAAATTGGTTGTCGTATATAGTAGGTGCAGGAATGATACGGCTGAGACCCGAAACTCACCTAGAGTTGACATGGATCCAATTGAGCTACCATTAGGTCCAATAACCCGAGCTCGAGCTAAGAGGTTCAAAGATGCTATTGTGACCTTAGTCAATCGAGTTTGGGGTGAAACCGTTGCGGGGCTTATCGAACGTTCTTGGACAAGCAAGCCAAGCATGCCTTGCAACCTTTTTCAAGCTCATCTAGCTCGTTCCTAGCTCATTGAGCTCATTTTAGCTTGTGCATTATTCTGCTGGAATAATCATTTAATTTAGTCTTAGTTAATTAGTTTATTTAGTTAAATTATTATTTATGTCATAATTTATTATATGTTTAAATGTGTCATAATCTGGACATTTTAATTAAGGTTTTAATGTGTCTTTGTTTAGTACAAATTAAATAGTTGTTTTAATATGTCTTAGCTTAAGACAAATTAATTGCAAGCTAGAATTAATTTGTCTTAGCCGAATTTATGTTGTCTTAGCTAAATCTAATGTGCTTATAGGTACATGCATGGAAGACACTAAAGGTGTTCACATTGGTTGCTGCTAGGAAGCTTCTTTTGGTTTTTCGTATGTCACAATTATGAGCTGAACACAACCTCTCAAGGGCCATTTCAGGTTCAGCAAAGCATCAAGTGTTTTCACACTTGTTGTTTCTGCTGAGTAATCATGTTCACACCAAGTGACCATTCAGCTTTGTGTGTTCACACCAAGGGGCTATTCAGTTTCGGCTATTCCCATAAGAAGACCATTCATGTGCCCAAGCTGCCATTATGAGCTGTAAGTCCATCCGATTTTTCAGGGCAGCCACTTAAATGTTGTTCACACCTCTTGGCCAATTATATTTAGCTAGATTCGGCTCATATTCACTTCAATTAAGCCAAGTTGATGTAGGAAACTACAAGGGACGTTTTGGGAAGTTACAAGGAAGTTTCAGCTTAATTAAGCTGAATTAAGGCTGTCCATTTAGTTACTTATTGTGTCCATTCAGCTGGCTAACATTTTTAGCTATAAACATGAAGCTCATTTGATGTAATTCAGACTTTTGACACATTATATGTTTAATATATCTTTTGTGAGTTTAATCAACTCTCATTGTTTATTTAAGACTCAAGCTGACTTATATAGCCTTGCTAGTGGCATCTATCTTGTTTCTTGTGAACTTATCACTCCTTGAATGTGGCGTTCAACCCCGATACCTTTGGTTCCTATCTCATAATAGATAGTGGGTCAAGGTCCTATTTCTATTATCCATTCATCTTAAGTGTCCTATAAGATTCGGGTCAATACTCATTTATAGTATTGGTTCTTTCTTGACCTTAAACTCAATCTATTCCGCCCTAACTAAGAACATAAAATCACTTTAATTACTTTACTAAGCCGAACCCTAAACTTCATATATCAAAACCCTTTTAAACCCTTTTACTTAATTCCCTTTCACTTAGCTGAATTTTATCTTAACTCCAAGGGGAACGATACTTCTCAATTTTACGATCGGGCACATTCGTAACTCGAAATCAACAACGAGCACGAGATCGCATCAAGGAAAGATGAAGAAAAGGAGAAAAAAAGAGGAAGAGAATAAAGGAAGTGCAATATTGCCATGGCAAAAGGTTAGATGGATTGCCAACACAATTGCATGGCAATTCAAGGAAATCGCTGACGTAGCACTCAGTCCTCGTCACTCTCAGCCAGCTGGACATGTACCAGATAAATCCACTTGAAAAAGAGGGAGAAAAGTGTGTGCTAAGAGAGGGGGACCTACCTTATAAAAGAGGAGAGAAAAAAGAAAAAAGAGACGTGGACTTTGGAGGGAGATTTAGAGAGTAGTTTTCTCTCTAGAAGAACTCGTGAAAAACTCCAGAGAAAAGGGAGAAGGTAGCAACTTAAAAAGAGAGCAGAGACACAAGGAAAGGGACGAGCAATCAACCTTGTGTCCTGCAAGATTCAGTTGTGTCGAAGTGAAAGTTGGAGTGCTGAAAGCTTCCTGCAATTCTACCTTTATTCTATTAATTAAATTTTTTTGATTTCTAAATTGTTAATGATGATATTGAATGTTATTCTGATTTTTTATTTTAAATCCCAACCCATGAGCTAATTTCATTTGGGTTGGAATTACTGGATCTATCTTGATATATTAATGATTACGGTGATATTTTGAGTAGATCTACTATTTTATTCGGTTTGGATTATTTTAAATATATGCGTGCAAACTCTAGAGATAGATGATTGCATGGTATATCCTTAGACTTGATTTAATTCTGGAAAGGTTAAATAAGTTGGAACGTGATTGAATGATACGAGTGAATACTCGTAGCACTCTCGACATAGAGTTGTGATCTGAATAGAGTAAGAAAGAATATCATTAGGTATTGTTGTTGAGACTTATAGACATACAAAGACTCAGAATGATAGCTTTAGTTCTAGCTCTCGAGAGAAGCAAAATGCAGTATTTATACTCTAAGCAGTAATTTGGTCCAGATTTTACCATGACATTAATATGTTATAAAGATATAATCCAAGTAATTCCAACCTTCTCATTCAATAGCACCAATCCTCTCAACTCTGTCTCGTATAATTGCCATAGCATTTTATGCATTATTTGATTTTTATATTTCATATATTACTACTTCACTTCAAATCATTATTCTGTTTACTTTGCCATAAGCCTAATTAGTATAGTTTATAGTAATAACTCAACCATATTTTTTATTTATTCTGATCCCTATGGAGACAATCTCACTTACCACTTTATTACTTGATTCGACGTGTATACTTGCACATTTGCATTACGTATTCACACATGACAACAACTCGATCATTCATTAACTTGGAGTCTGATATAAGTTCAACTGAATCTTATACTTAGAAAAATATGCATAACCAATGTCACAATTTAACTAAGGATTCCTCAGGATTTATGTGAAGTAACGGAACAGATTAGGTTTGAAACAATTTAATCACATAAACCTAAAGTTATGCAAGGTAATAAGTTCTCTTAGTCTATTACGATCCTCTAATTTATTCTAATTAGGATATAAATTAAGCATGCACCATCCAATTATTGCGTCCATTAATCACCATCTGGTTAGGATTGATCAACTAGTTCTAATGCATCAAAACATATTTTAATGCATGAAATACAAAAATGATTTTAGTTGGAAGCATGAAAATCTGAGGCACAGAACATCATAAACATTAATCAAATGAATTTTATCATATTAATGCAATAATTCTAGGCAAAACAAATGTAACACCACATACCCAGCCTAGACGTCATGTAACACCCCTAACCCGTATCCGTCGCCGGATTAAGGTTACAAGGCATTACCGATCAAAATACAACTCAGAACAAACTTTCATTTCAGTAATAATCATCTAATAAAATTTTAAATCAAACTAGCATACTTTGATTCTATAATTCATAAAATTTTCAAATTTATATTTAATCAATACAACCAAAGAATCATGAAAATCGAATGTTAAATTCATAACCAAGTATATGTCATTTCACATACAAATCATATATGTATTCTACAACATTTATGTCATTCAAATAATTTAATTATAAAATATCTTATTATATTACTAATTTTATACGCATACTTTTTAACAAGCAAACATACATCATTTCATTTCATATAAATAATATATTCCATTATAGCATTTGTTTACCTAAATACAACATTTGAATATCATAAATACATATAAGTAATAATCCACTTAGCATATATTGATTATATCATCAACTTAACCAATTAAACCACTCAAATAAATTAACCAAAACATACAAATAATGTGCCATTTGAAACCGATACAAAAATCATATTCATCCCTTATCTATTCAGCTAACAAAATTTACTTGTACATATTCATTTATTTTCAAATAACTATCGAATCGATATAGCCATACATATCATTATTTTTAAACCATAACCGTATACCAATAAACCACATATAATTGACATGCATTTCACTAACTAATGCATTACATATTATAACTCAATACACATCCATCATTTACTCCATAACCGAAACACCACCATATATATATACCTTGAGATAATATATATGTCATACCAATACATCATATATAAAAATATAAATATGTGCAATTGTCGAATCACAAAGTTAATTATAACTATCTCATATATTTTCATCATATAACCAATACACAAGTACATTATAGTAACATCCAAACCAATTCATGTTACAAATTTATACTTTACAAGAATAAGCCATTAACCAAATATAAACATATATCCAAAACACAATCTTACATACCATGTAATAAACATATCAAAATAAACTCTTACTATGTTCGAATATAACCAAATATCCTGTAATACCAAATCATGTATAACACCTTAACCAAACATAACAACTAAATTCATATGTATATTTTATCTATGCATGAACCATAGCCAAATTATTTTAACCATGAGTAACATAATAATCATAAATCATGCTTATGGATATACCGTGGCCGAATCAATCTAATCAGGTCCAAAATCATCAACCATTTCCAATGCATATAACACATATAAACATGAATAAGTTTCATATAATCACTTAACATATTAGCCATTTTCGCATGGCTTAATATATACATACTTCAAACTTGACCAAATACAACCTAGCTTATACATGCCATAGGTTCAAGTTAAAACTTATAAAATACAAAAAATAGTCGATAGTGTGATAGACTTTGTTGACGATCCCCGAGCTTGTATCTAGACTTCAAAATCTATAAAACAGAGGCAAACATAAGCTATTATAGCTTAGTAATTCATAAGCTAATAAATAACTCAATGTTAATATCAATTCAACTTAACCAAACTAATTTATACTATTATATTCACATTTATTTTTAAGATCATAATTTCATATATAACATATACTTTTATATACAATTTCACAATGGCCGAATATACAGAATCTCATATACATATATTCATGAATCATTTCATAAATATTCATATTATATAATCAAAAGGCCGAATACACTTTCCATATGCACATACATTTTTCATTTACATCATACATGATTTGTAACAAATATCAAGTAACTTACTTACCTTATTTCAAATAGGTAATAAGCTAATTCATACCTGATCATTTTAGCTCGTTTTACACATTCGATCACAACTTATCGTTGCCCAATGAACCATTCGGAATTGGATATGACACTCAGATAATCACATATATTGTACAATGCCAACTTCCCAGACGTGGTCTTACATGTAATCACATATCGATGCCACTGTCTTAGACAGGGTCTTACTCGCACACATATATCGGAGTCACATATCGATACCAATGTATAAAACGTGGTCTTACTCGCACACATATATCGATGCCATGGTCTTACTCGCACATCACATATCGGAATCCTATGTCATGACATATGTATCCTAGCTATTCGTAAGGTTCATACGGGCTTTTAGACGTCGTAACTCGATCAAAACGAATATGTAAACATAGCTCCCAAGCTTATTTATATTCGACTAACACTTATATGTTTTCACATATTTCATTTCAGTATATAAAACTCATATTTATTTAAAATAAACAATATCTATTTGCTTATAAACTTACCTCGGACGATGAAAATCGGAATGGGACGGCTAATCGACAACTTTAGTTTTCCCCCGATCCAAATTTGATTTCTTTGGTTCTTGATCTAAACATATTCAAATTAAACTCATTCAAACTTATTTTCAATCAATTTAGTCCAAAAACACATATATGGGAAAATTGCCATTTTACCCCTACATTTTACACTTTTTACAATTTAGTCCAAATTGTACAAAACAGAAAATATGCAAAATTTCGATATACCATGCTTAGGCCAAATATTCATTATGTTCATTCAAGTCCATACATTTCATTTATTTCACATTTTAGTCCCTGAATTTATTATTTTTACAAATTAGCCTTAATTACTCAAATTCATCAAAACTTCAAATACAAAACATGTTAGTCTATCACATTTCTTTTATTTTCCAGCATCAAACAAAAAAAATCACAAGCTTTCAACAATGGCAAAACACAAAATCACCATCAAATTCAAAAATTGAGACATAGGTTTGATAAATAACATAGCAGCGATCTCAAAAACATAAAAATTATCAAAAACCGAGCTAAAACTCACCTTGAATCAAGCTTGTTAATAGTCGAATGTGGCTTTCTTTTTCTTTTTATTTCTTTTGGTATTTTTGGCCAACTATTAACTAAAATGCATGGCCTTTTTTTTTTGTTTGTTTTATTCAATTACATTATAATATACTAATTACTATTTTAACTTTGTAAATTTAATTAAAAAACCATATATTTCAAGCCCAAAACTGACCATGCTATTAGTTAATGGCCAATTTGCCACGCAAAGACCCCATAATTAAAAGAACACATCAATTCAGCACTTTAACAATTAGTTTTAACAATTAGTTAGCCATTTTTACATTTTACGCGATTAAGCCCTTTTTATTAAATCGACACTCAAACGGCAAAATTAAAATACGAAAATTTCATAGATATAAATTCACACATAATACACATAGAAAATAATTTTAAAATTTTTTTGACTCATATTCGTGGTCCCAAAACCACCTTTCCGAAGAAGGTCTAAATCGGGTTGTTACAACTCTCCCCCTTGGGGATTTTTGTCCCCGAAAATCTTACCGGTGAATAGGTTTGGATCGTTCTTTCATTGCATCTTCTGGCTCCCACGTTGCCTCTTCGACTCCGTGTTTATGGCACAGTACTTTCACTAACGGAATTTTCTTACTTAGCAATTCTTTAACTTCATGAGCCAGAATACGAATCGGTTCTTCCTCATACGTTATATCAGACTTAATCTCGATCTCTAACGGATTAATCACATGTGAGGGATTAGATTAATGTCTACGAAGCATTGAAACATGGAATACATTATGAATCTTTTCTAACTCAGATGGCAACAACAATCTGTACGCAACCGGCCCAATACGCTCTATAATCTCATACGGCCCAATAAATCTTAGACTCAATTTGCCTTTACCACCGAATCTGAGTATTTTCTTCCACGGTGAGACTTTCAAAAATACTTTATCTCTGATCTGAAACTCTATATCTTTTCGTTTCAAGTCCGCATATGATTTCTAACGATTTGGCACTGTTTTCAGACTTTCGCGAATCACCTTTACTTTCTGTTTAGTCTCTCTAATCAAATCAACCCCATGTAACTTATTTTCACTGAGCTCGGTCCAATACAACGATATACGACATTTACGGCCATACAAGCCTTGTAGGGTTCCATTTTGATACTCGATTGAAAGCTATTATTGTACACAAATTCAATTAGAGGTAAGTATCATTCCCACTTACCTTCAAACTCGAGAATGCAACATCCCAATATATCCTTAAGTATCTAAATATTCGTTCAAACTGACCATCTATTTATGGATGGGAAGCAGTCCTGAATGTAATTTCGTACCTGGAGCATCTTGCAGTTTCTTCCAAAACCGTGATGTAAACCTCGGATCTCTATCTGAAATAATAGAAATAGGTACTCCATGTAATCTCACAATATGAGAAACATACAATTCAGCTAGCTTATCAAGCGAGTAATCTGTGCGAACCAGAAGAAAATGAGTCGATTTAGTCAATCTATCTACAATAACCCAGATTGCATCTTTCTTTCTCGATGTCAACAGTAAACTGGATACAAAATCCATCGTGACTCTGTCCCATTTCCACTCAGGTATCATGATCGACTGAAGCAATCTAGAAGGTACCTGATGCTCGGCTTTTACTTGCTGACAGGCTAAACATTTCAATACAAAGTCAAAAATGTCTCGTTTCATACCATGCCACCAGTAAAGTTATTTCAGATAATTGTACATTTTCATACTACCCGGATGAATAGATAACTGACTGCTATAAGCTTCATTCAAAATCATCTGAATCAACTCTAAATTTCTCAAAACACATAGTCAGTTTCAGAACCTCAAAAAACCCTCAGTATCAACTCAAAAATCTGAATCAGCAATCAAATCACATTGACGCCACTTTGTTAACAATTCATTATCAATTTTCTGAGCATTACGAATCTGTTGAATAAATAACGGTCTTGCTTTTAATTTAGCTATTATCGAACCATCATCAGACATAGCTATATGCGCATTCATTGCACGCAAAGCAAATAGTGATTTTCAGCTTAGAGCATCAGCAACAACATTAGCCTTTCTCGGATGGTAATCAATCACAAGTTCGTAGTCTTTTAACAACTCTAACCATCGACGCTATATCAAATTTAGATCTTTCTGAGCCATCAAATATTTTAGGCTTTTGTGATCAGAATAAACATGACATTTCTCACCGAACAGATAGCGAAACCATATCTTCAATACAAACACAATAGCTACCAATTCTAGATCATGCGTCAGATAATTCATTTCATGTGGCTTTAATTGTCTTGAGGCATAATCTATGACTTTTCCTTCCTGCATTAACACATAGCCCAAACCATTTAAAGATGTATCGCTATAGATAACAAATTCTTTCTCGGTTCTGGTTGAACTAGCACTGGAGCTTTAGTCAAAAGAGCTTTCAAATGATAAAAACTTTTCTGGCACTTTTCTAACCACTCGAACTTAACATCTTTTTGTAATAGCTTCGTTCTTGGGGTTGCAATCATAGAGAAACCTTTCACAAACCGTCTATAGCAACTAGCAAGTCCCAGAAAACTTCAGACTTTAGAAACATTTCTCAGAGGTTTCCAATCAAGTATAGCTGAAATTTTACTCGGATCAACCCGAATACCCGATGCTGATACAACATAATCCAGAAAACTAACTTTACGTAACCAGAACTCACATTTACTGAAGTTTGCATACAACTGTTTGTCTCGTAAAGTCTGTAACACAAGTCTTAAATGTTTGGCATGCTCGGTTTCATTATAGGACTAGATCAATATGTCATCTATAAACACAACCACAAATTGATCCAGATACTATCTGAAGATCCAGTTCATAAAATCCATAAAAATAATAGGTGCATTAATAAGTACAAAAGGTATAACCAAAAACTTATAATGTCCGTACCTTGTTCGGAAAGTAGTCTTTGGCACATCGGAGTCTCTAACTCGCAACTAATAGTAGCCAAATCTCAAATCTATCTTTGAAAACATTGTAGCCCCTTTTAGCTGATCGAACAGATCGTCAATCTGTGGCAACAGATACTTATTCTTTATAGTCACCTTATTGAGTTGTCTATAGTCGATACACATTCTCATAGTTCCGTCTTTCTTTTTCACAAATAAAACTAGTGCACCCTAGGGAGAGAAACTCGGTCACGCGAAACCTCTATCTATCAACTCTTGCAATTGAGCTTTCAATTCTTTAGTTCATAGGTGCCATTCTGTACAGAGCTATCGATATCAGAGTCATCCCCGACATTAACTCAATACCAAATTTTACTTCTCGGATAGGTGGCAAACTCGACAATTCTTCAGGAAACACATCTGAATTGGTACAGATTCAATCTTTCTTTTGGTCACTTTACTATCAAGCACATACGAAAAATAAGCTTCACAACCCTTTCTCACATACTTTTGAGCTAACATCGAATATATTACTGCTGGTAAACCATTCAGATCATTAGATTCAATCTGAATAATCGCATTATTCTGGCACCGTAAATTAATATTCTTTCTTTTGCAATTTATGACAGCATCGTGCAAAGTCAACCAGTCCATACCCAAAATTATATCAAACTCATCGAATGGCAACAACATCAAATCAGCTGGAAAGCACGAATCTCGAATCATCAAAGGACAATTCTTACACACTTTGTCTACCATAACACACCGGCCCAAGGGGTTCGATACTCTAATCACAAACTCAATAGACTCAACAGGCAAAGTCTTACTAAATACTAAAGTCTTACACATATAAAAATGAGTCGAACCAGGATCAATCAATGCAATTACACTAGTATCATAGAGAGTGGATGTACCAGTAATAACATCTAGGGATAAAGCCTCATCGCGTGCGTGTATAGCATAAGCTCTGGCATGTGTGCGAGCCTCAGATTGAACTGCTATGTCTTTAGTTCCTCTCTGACTGCTACTCACATTACCCGTATTTCTGGGTGGTGTAACGCCCCAAATTTTGGGCCTAGAAGTATTAGGTTTTGAGTAGAGGTACAGTTTAGAGGTTGCACATAAATATTTTATTGTGCAAGGAAGTGACACAATTGAGTCTTTGGCTTAGTGGTTGCATGCTCTAGAAGTGTCTAGGAAGTCATGGGTTCAAGCCCTAGCTTTCACAAAATTTTTGCTTTTTAAGGATAAAACCCCTATCTTTGCCTAGTAGGGTTATAAATAAAATTTGGTAAAGTATGACATAAAAGCCTGCTGGTCTAGTGGATAGTGGCGTGTGGAGTGTGCTAGTGGTCTCAGGTTCGAATCCCTACTTGTGCTAATGGAGGTTATTTTTGCTGCTGGCCATAGGAGGAAGTTGTGTTTGACCGAAACATCAAGAGTTTGAATAAGTTTGTTGTTAGCCGAATTTAAGGAGAGGTTTTTTGGGGATTTTGATTGTTTGAATTGGTGGACAAGAGGAAATTTAGGAGAAAATCAAGGGGATGGGAAGTGGAGAGAGTGTTGGAGCCGAATTGGGAATGTAGACACTTATGAGTTCTATTTTGGGGAGTTTAGATATTGGTTTTGATGTTTTGCTCTTCAATTTGTTTTTGGCTCTTCTTTTATTTTATTTTCTATTCTTTTCTATCATTGGAGAATATCGAGTATAAGGGTTATTGGTCATGTGTTGGTTCATTTTGGATTAGCGTTTAAAGGTCAATTGCCTTTCTTTTCATCGTTCTTTCTCCTACCCCCCTTTTTGGCCAAATGTCTTCTATCTCTTCCCCCCAATATTTCTTTTCCTTTCACCTTGTTCTTAGGCCGAAGACCTCATCCTTTCTCTCCATCTCTCTTGTTTCAATTTTTGGGTAAGTGCTTTTGATTTCTCTTTTCCTTATTTATTGCTTTCGGCTTTCTTCTATTTTCAATATATGAGGTTAGCCGAACATTTTATTGCGGGGGTAAGCACTGTTGCTTATTCTCTTTGTTTTCTGTCAATAGATTTCCCCTCTAACATTTGGTATTCTTTATCGATTACTGTCAGGGGTGATTGCGCCATCTTGTGCTTCGGTTTAGGGTGTACTTTGTGTGGGCTGATTTTGACTACCCTCCACTCTTAGTTCTACATTTCGATAAGTTGTGTACTAGGTTCAAGTTATTTACGTTTAGGGTTCTAGTTAACAGAATAGGTTTTAATGCAGATCTTTGCTAAGGATCTTAATCTTGGTCAGCGAGATAAGTGGGCTGAAACGCTTTTGTCAATCAAGGCAAGTAATAATCACCGTGTTGGGATTAAGTGCTATTAAGAGAGTGTTTAACCGTAGAGTTTAAAAGACTAATTGTATGTCATGTATGAATGTAGGTTGTGGTGCTTGTGGACTTTAAGCACTCTTTGCGAATAGGTGTGTAACCACACTACTCTAATCGTAAACCGGTAAAAGCCAAAAAGTGTGACTATTGGCACAACACGAGCGTGTGCTCGCTCGTATGGTACCGAACGCATAAGCAGGGGCTTATGAGCGTTGAGGCCATCCATGAGCGATTTCATGGGTTTGAGCCATTTTGGGCCATGTTGGGACGAAATGGGCCGTGTGGGCCCCACATAGGTAAATTACACGGAGGTGTGGAGAATATAGGGCAGGCTGTGTAATCCACACGGCTAAGGCCATTTTTGGGCTTTATGGGCCACACGGGTATGTAGGCCCACATGGGCCCATTTTCACTGTTCGACTGTTAAGGTTGCACGGGTCGCCCGAGATGACCGTGGACCTTCTGTTGGGTCAGTAAGCATACCTAGACCCTTAATCGATAAAATGAATGTTTTGCCCTTATGTGGTAAAATGACAACAATACCCCCATAGGGTAAAATTATCGAAATACCCCTATAGGGTAAAATGACCGAAATACCCCCATAGGGTAAAATGATCGAAATACCCTTGTAGGGTAAAATGACTATAATACCCCTAAAAGGTAAAATGACTGATTTGCCTATGATGTGTATGACTGTATTTGAGCATGCCACGTTATATGTATGTTGCATCCATGTAAGATATTATGATACGATGCATGACATGTTGCATGGGGTTGGGATTGTTATTTTCGTAAGAAATGTACTGTATTGGTATGATCGCATGGGTCGCGCAAGACGACTGTGGACCTACCCCTGGTGTGTAGGGATGGGTGGGTCGATTTTATCCCCACATGGTGTGTAGGGTTGGTACGGAGATGGTGTATAGAGGCTGGATTTTTCGATTGTATACCGTACTGATTCTGTAATGGGCTTAGGCCCCACTGTTACTATTACTGGATTGGGCTCAGGCCCACACTATTTTTTATTTTGAAATGGGCTAAGGCCTAACTAAAACTAAAAGGGTTTAGGCCCAAATTATGTCTACTCTGATTGTTTGCTTATATGGGTTTACACACTGAGTTTTCGTAAACTCACCCATCTGTTTTAACTGTACAGGTAATCCCTAGTCTTAGGCAAATCAGTGCTGCGAGGGACTCAAAGGTGGCCACTCAACCGCTCTTGCTTCCTTATTGGATTTTTAAATGATAATTAGTTTTAATTGGGTATTTTTATGTAATAAATCCTCTATAATTTTTAGTTTTAGGGTTTTATTTATTTTGATTTATATCTGCTAGTAGTAGGATGTGGGTTTTCAAAAGGTATGCCTGGTTTGCCAAAATACCATGAATACGCAAAACCATTTCAAAAGCTTCCGCGATAAATGGGATTTTGATATTAATAATGTTCTAAAGTAAATACTTTTCATAGTAACGCAAGTTTTAAAATTATTTTCTAGATCACACAAAGAGGCTAAATAAACATTGGGCTTTTCAAACGATATCATGTTTTACGAAAAACACTTCAATGTGACACTGCCAAATTCGGCCATGACGTATAGGCCGGGTTTGGGGTGTTACAGGTGGTCTACCTCGAGCTGCAGTACTACTCGATCTTGTATTTTTCACTGTACTTGCTCGACCAACTCAGGACATTCACAGATGAAGTGATCCATCGATCCACATTTAAAACAGGCCAGTTCGTACAATCAACAACTGTCGTCGTTTACCACAATGTTTGCACTCCGGTTGATTTGATTTAATGTTACCAACACTAGCTACTGAGGTAGCTTTTGAATTCGCAAGTGGTCTATCTCGATCACATTTAGTATAACCCGCAGTAGCCTTTGAACGGCTAGAATCATCCCAGAATCTCTTTGATGCTGACCGAAAAGACTTACTCGATGATCTCTTACGTGAATCTCTAGCTTCAAAGTCAGCTTTTCTTTTCTCTTTCCTGAGCTCTTCGGCTTTGCGTGCTCGCTCAACCAGTACTATGAACTCTTTTATTTCAAGTATGCCAACAAGCAATTTAATGTCTTCGTTCAACCCGTCTTCGAATCTTTTACAAATTATAGCTTCGGTTGAAACACACTCTCGGGCATATCGACTAAGTCTCATGAATTTCCGCTCATATTCTGTCACAGTCATGCGACCCTGTTTCAATTCTAGAAGTTCTTTGTGCTTCTGGTCAATAAATCTCTGGCTGATGTATTTCTTACGGAACTTAGTCTGAAAGAAGTCCCAGGTCACCTGTTCTTTCAGAACCACCGATACTAGTGTATTACACCAGTGATATGTCATGTGCCACGCCCGTGTAAAGGTGCTCAAACCGTGTGTAATTCTGAGTTGGTTTTTAGTCGACACGACCATGACAGACAGGTGTGTGGCTTGCCCAAGTGTATCACACGGGCGTGTGGTTTACCCGTGTGGAAGTGCCTTGGCAGTTTGAAACACTGAATTAGGCTGATTTTGTCCGTTTTTGGCCCGTTTCTTACTCTTTTCTCCTTCCGATGCTCACCTAAGTATAAAACATGAATTTAAAGGATTAGGAGCATCGAATTCAATGAAACCAAGGAGAAATCATCCATAAATATGCCAAGCATGGGGTAAAAATATGTATATATTATGGTTTATCAAATATCCCCACACTTAAGCATTTTCTAGTCCTCAAGCAAAATCCTCAATTTACAATTAAAATAAATCCTTCTCAACTTATAATTCTCATCAATAATGTTTCGAAGTAATCCACAAGTAATCATACATTGGGAATCATAAAACCATAGGTATCCCCCCCTTTATCTAAGTAATTACCTTTAATTCCAAATCAACAAGGGTTGACATCCTCATTAAAGATTCACTCGAATCACTCAAAGTGTTTAAGGTTTAATAATTAAGCACTCAATAGTCAAACATGAAAAATTATTACCATAGGCTTGCATGAACATCAAATCTCCACTACTTTAAATGAGATGATACACAAACCAAAAAGTCTTTAAAGGGTTGTAACGGGGCTTGGGTTAAAGGTGTGGATAAAGGCTGAAAAAGGGGGTTAGAATCGAGATCGAATTGATAAATTACCTAACTGGAAAAATAAACTAACATTAAATAATTACATCAATCAAATTTATTAAAGATTAACATGAGCTTCTTCTAAGAATATGGAATTAAATACTTAAGCTCAAAACAAAGAACTAATAATAATATATTTTTCTCTTTTGTTTTTTAAGAATAAAAAAAAATAATGAGAGAGAGTTATACAACCCAAATGAAATAACATAGAAAGGCAATTAACAAAATCAAATCTCGACAAAAAGGGAATAAATAAAGTAGGAAAAATTCTCAACGAATCAAAAAGTATCATATAGGAGTTAAAATTTAGGATAAATTAAGAAATGGCTTGTTAAGCTCAAAGGGGTTCACTAAGGGTTAATTATGAAGGTAGGCTTTTTTGTGGCGTAAGTGGGTTAAAACGTAGGTGCCTTTATCATTTCAGTATATCAAATCAAAGGTGTGGTGTCGACATGTATAATCGAAGCAAGTTCTAGAATAACAATTCAATTTTGACACACTCATAACCAATAATAAAGTGAACAAGAAAAAATGTATGCTCTAAAGGCTCAAAATCTCAAAAAAATTATGGGTATTTGATGTCAATCCTGTAATTTTGAAACTTCAAGATAATACCTCAATTTAAGGAAACAACCTAGCAATTTTAATTCTTAAAAGTCAACTTATCATGCTTAATTCTCTATTGTCCTAAAGTTTAAATAATCAATGCACAATTACTTATGTTTTAATCCAAAACATATTAATAAAAACCATAAATCAATCAAAATTTATTCTAATAGTAATATGAGAAAATTATTTGAGAACGAGATAAAAATTCATGGATTTTATGATAATCATATAAATAACCTCCCCAAACTTAAGATTTACATTATCCTCAATGTACACAGATTGATAATAACAATATAAGCATAATATCAGAAGTGAGGGAGAGAAGTGAAACTGCCCTGAATTTTTGGATGAAATCCTTGGAATAACGAAAGCTAGAATTGTAGATAAGGCTAATGAAAGGCATGATTCTGAGTTACTAGTAAGAAAATAAACACAATTGTGGAAGTGAATTAAGGGGTTACTCAATAATAACCATAAAGATAAATATAGTTCGAAATATAAAACATAAGTCTTCAAAAATAAAAATAGTAATAATAATAATATAAAGGCACTCAAAGGTCCTCATTATCAGATGCCTCGTGGGTCAATAGTGCCGAAAGAGAGATGTGGGGTGGTGACTTTGTGATGGTGGTGGAGGTGGGTCCTCATGAAGGGGAGGTACATCATCAGTAATGTCTTCTGGATCATTTTAAGCATCAGAAAGGACGAGTCTATACTAAGGGGGTCGAAACCACCGCGTTGCTCTATCATCCTCATGTGAATCATACTAGAAATTCCCTGAGTAGACATCTGGCCTACTAGTGTGAGTGTCGATGACATCTCTGGAGTGTCGAAGAGGCCGAAGTGTCAAGCTAGGTGAGTTACGTAGGGGCCAAGGCAAATGGGCCCCTTCTATGGCAGTCTGTCTAGTGGCGAAAAGCAAGGGTGATAAAATATGCCAAATCAAATACCTGACCAGTCGCCATGCTCCATAAGAAGTAGGCATTGGTGGTGCTGACGATACCTGTGCTCTCTCTCCTGTCAGTCAACGTGTAAACTAATTAGGCGTGGATGTATCGTAGAGTCAGAGAAAGAGATGTCACCTTCGAGTGACTCGCGTCATTACGGATCTGACTAGCTATGAGATTGGTCCAACAGCATGATGGTGAGTAATGGATGTGACGGTGGAGGTGAAGAAAGTTATCGGCAGCCATAAATTCGTAGGTGTAGATACCTAAAGCTGTGCCACACTCAGGGACGCTCATATGTCGCACTAAGCCACCAAGTCAGAATGTAATGGTGCCGTGCTCGTCATGTGATAACATCACCCGCTGAAGGTGAAACATCGAGCAAAACTCTAAAGTAAGCTCCATCTATATGGGCTCAACAATATCAAAGAAACGGTCCCATGGTGCTGTAGTAATGAAAGCACGGGCTTCACCAGCTAGTCTGACCTGCTCCAATGCGGCCCAGTCAATACATCAGCTCAAACCTAGCGGTCACACACGTAAGAGCTGGAACAAGTCTTCAGGTGGGTCCACAAAGAATTAGAGGTAAGGATAACAAACTTCGGTAGAGGTGCTCGAGAAGCTTACGCCAGGACCCTTTCGGTTTTTTGAATGGGGACGGCAGTCTTCTTGTCGCTTGTGTTTGGCATGGTATACCTAAAAATTTAAGATAATCCAAATCAAAAAAGCAACTAAAAGAAGAAAACAGTAAGTAAAGAACTATGTTAAAATAGGTAGACACGAATCAAATCCACAACTAGACTGAAAAGAACTCTAACGAATGAGGAAGTTATCAAAAGAAAATATAATAATGGTACGAGACAAATATGACTAACATAATGAAGTAAACATGGGGTTTTAGGAATGAAATAACAAGGAATAGCAGCAAGAGAGTTAAAATAATAACAAGAACAACTAACCTAAATTATTATGCAGTAAACTAGAAATCAACATAACCAAGTCAAACATAGAATAATAAACACAAATAAAGAATTAATAAAAGATAAATAGAAATAAAGAGAATGAAAATAAAAATAAATAAAGAAAAATAAAGAAAAGGAAGAATATGATAGAAGGGTCAATCGACGGGGTGTAGGGTGGTTGGTTGGACGGAAGGTGCAGCCATGAAACTAGTGCGACGGAGGGGGTCGACGGGGTGGTGGGTGGTCGGTTGACGAGTAAGAAGAGGAGAGGGGGAAAAGGAAAAAGGAAAAAGAAGGGGAAAGAAAGATGAGAAGAGGGAAACAAAAGAAAAGAAAAAAGAAGAGAGGGGAGTGGGGCGATGGTGGAATGATGGGGAAAGCTGGCCGGAATAGGGGGAAGCGATGGTGGCTGGTTGGGAGATCGTGAGGAGAAAGAAGACAAAAGTAAGGGAAAAATTAGGTTTTTTGGGGGTTTAAATGGGACACGGTCGTGTGAGGCCCATTTTGGGCCACACAACCGTGTCACACGCTAGTGTGGCTCAGGTTTAGCCCGTGTTAATCGCGAACATTGAACACCTATTCATCACACGGTCTAGGACACACCCGTGTGCCCAGGCTCTGTGGTTCACACGGCCGTGGTGCTTTCCCGTATTGGCCTCTGACTTGTTAAAATTTGAAAAATTAAGCTCCAGGTTTCACAGGTCCAAGGACACGTCCGTGTGTACTGGTCGTATGGCTCGATACTTGGGGATTTTTTAGCCCTATTTCCACACGGCCAAGGACACGCCCATGTGTCCTAGCGGTGTGAGTCACTGTACCTACATTAACAAATGAAAAATAGATAAAATAAATGGGTTAGTGGTGTTAGTGCTCGGGTTGCCTCCTGAGAAGCGCTTATTTAGAGTCTAAGCTCGACTTACCTCAATTTCCTATGGTCATGGTGGTTTGAGGAGTTGAAACTCCTCATCCCCGCTATCAATTCTATCAAAATAAGGTTTGAGTCAAGTATTATTTAACTTGAAAGTTTTAAATTCATTATGTGTTACCTCGACTGTACCTTGTGGGAAGCTATTCAGTAGTGTGAAGGGAGTTACTCTATCTGCATTGGACTTTGAAGTGATGATATGCGGGTCAGCGTCATCCAACAGTACTTTGTCCCCAACCTTAAATTGATTTGTTTCAATCTTATGTTCATCATGGCGCTGCTTTGGTTCATCGTGTATTCTCGGTTTCTTCTTAACCTTTGTTCGCCATTCATCTAGTTTCTCGATTTTTAATGCTCGTTCGTCATGGATGCTTCCATTGTTGGTACTAGAACATGGCTCGTTTATGCTTTTCCAAAGTGTTTCCTGCAAAGAAGGTTGAACCACATGATTAGTCTCATTAACAGGTTTTATAGAATCATCTTCATGACTTGCTGTCTTGACCGAATCACGAGCTTGGAGCTTGATCGTATCTTCTCCTACACGTAGTGTGAGTTCACCTGTGCCAACATCAATGATAGTTCTAGCAGTTGCTAAAAAGGGCCTTCCTAAAATTAAAGGTACGTCATTATCCTCATCCATGTCTAGAACAAAAAAGTCAACTAGGAATATAAATTTATCAATTTTGACAAGCACGTCTTCAATAATACCCCTAGGAAATCTAATTGTTTTATCTGCCAATTGAATGCTCATCCTAGTTTGTTTGGGTTTCCTAAGACCTAGTTGTTTAAACATTTTATAGGGCATGACATTAATACTTGCCCCTAGATCAGCCAAAGCATTGTTAACAGTTAAACTACCAATTAAGCAAGGAATCGTAAAACTCCTTGGATCCTTTAACTTGTTGGGTAGCCTATTCTGTAGAATGGCTGAGCAAACTGCGTTTAGTTCCACATGTGACGCATCATCCAACATCCGCTTATTTGCTAAAAGCTCATTTAAGAATTTAACGGCATTTGGCATCTGCGAAAGAGCTTCAATAAACGGTAAGTTAATATGTAGCTTCTTTAACAGTTTAAGGAATTTACTGAATTGTTTGTTTGTATGGTCTTTCCTTGTCGCATTTGGATATAGAGCATGTGGTGTATAATCTTTAATGATCGAATTCTGCTTATTTTGGCTTACCTCAACCTTACCATTGCTTACCACAGTTTCTTGCCTCTGTTTAGCTTCAGATTCAGCTAACCCTTCTTCATTTCGAACAGTAATCGCATGAAGCTTCTCCTTTTGGTTAGTTTCTGTAACACCCTAAACTCAGCCCGGACGTTATGGCCGAATTTGGTGTGTCACATTGAAGTGTTTTAGCGAAAACCTTGTTTTCATTGAAAACCCTTCCTTAGAAAAATACATCTCAATTACATCATAAATCTCTTTTCAGTTGCGAAAGCTTGTTCAAAACATTTGATATAAGAAAAACTATCATTTTAGAATTTAATTACGAAAACGTGGAAAACATTCTATGATTTAGGAAACTGTGTTCAACTTTCCATGATTACATCACAGAAAAATAATAAACCAAATAATAGCAAAGAGGGGAGGCCTTATTACAATCCAGACTAAAGAAAAGGAAATTACTAAATATACTAGTAACTTAAATGCTTTTTAAACAAATTCAAGTTGTCCTGCTAGCTGGCCACCCTAAATTCCTCCAAACATTGAACCTTCTATTGAGCATCACCTGAAAAAATAAAAAAGGGGGTGAGTTTTTGAAAACTCAGTGTGTACAACCCTCATCAAACAACCATGCAACAGATAAATCATTTTGGGCCTAAGCCCAATTCAAATACGGTGGCCTTTAGGCTTTAGCCCATTTTGGCCTCAGTAGGGCCTGAACCCATGTTAATTTCCACATATCATATTTAACTGGCCAAGCCCTTTTCATAATCCAATCATGACGTATGTATGCAAATGCTTATATCCCCATCCAACCTGTACACCCCATTTCCAACCAACACTTACTGTGGGGACATACTCGACCCACCCATCCTTATTACAACCTGGTGTGGAACCAGTACGGCCCCACTTAACGGTGCAAAGATAGTCGCTTATAAATGAGTGTAGCACCGGCACAAGATTACTTAACGGTGCGGCAAAGAAAGTCGCTCGGTGGCTAAAAAGCCTTCGGTGGAT
Source organism: Gossypium anomalum (assembly GCA_025698475.1). Classification (NCBI taxonomy): domain Eukaryota; kingdom Viridiplantae; phylum Streptophyta; class Magnoliopsida; order Malvales; family Malvaceae; genus Gossypium; species Gossypium anomalum. The sequence continues at coordinate 54,119,051 of CM046963.1, forward strand.
CCACAATCGTCGAGCAACCATGCGATCCTTATACACTTCCTCCAATCATAAACCCAGCCCATATGCAGCATAATAATGTATGGATGCAACATATATCATACATAGATCATACTCATAACACATAGGGGTATTTTAGTAATTTCTACCCTACAGGGGTATTTTGGTAATTCCTTAGCAGTATGGGTCTTAATTACGAACTCTAGCCTGTCAACAAGTCCTCGTTGGCTAAAGTGAATAGACACTATGCACCAGGTAGGATTCCAGAGAAGAGGAAGTGGGTCATTAAGACCGCTTAAGTTCCAAGATCTCCCTAGATCCAATCCTAGACATGCATATGCCCATTGCTGTATTTTACCATTATGACTTGTCCACAGACGAATTTGATAGATTAGTTAAGTTTTATGCTGCTTAAGGATTTATTAGAAACTAAGCCTACAAGTCCCTGACAAAACCCTAGCAAGTCTACAGGCTTCCATACATTCATACGGCCCATTAGGCCCAATCACATTTATACGACCCATTAGGCTCAATCACACTTATATGGCCCATCAGGCCCGAATCCAATCCAAACCATTCAACAAACTTAATCAGCTCATCACATATTACCAAATTATCAACTTTTGCTTATTTGGGCTCACGGGCCTGTCGGGCCCATTTGGCCCATTTTGGCCCAGTTGGCCAAAAGGTGACCCAAGTCCGTGAGATCTCTCATGGGGTCTCTGGTATCGTATCGAATACCCTATTATGAGTGTTCATGCACTCACAAGACTACCGTATCCAAACTTTTGGCTTTTCGGCATTTCGACATTTCAGCTTTTCGGCATTTTGGAATTTGCCAATCTACTATGTGTGCGAAGTGTTTGTACACACCTAGTAATCGAGCGTGCTGCAATTCCTTTAGTCACAAACCTTGAACACCAATCCCTAATAGCTTTTCCTTGATGACGTATTCCCTAGATCAAAATCGCAAAACACCTAAGGAGCAATTCAGCAAAGAGCTAAAATCCGAGATCCAATACTAATTCCCTACCAAAGTTGATTAGAAAGAGTCAGGGATAAGAGTAATCGGTATTAACAATACTAGCCGAAAAAGAGATAAGGTACTTACACCAAAAGAGCAATCGGCCCAAGGGAGATTCAGCTTTTCGGCTTTTAAACTAATATGGTGAATAAGGTTTATTCGGCATAAATTAAAGCAGAAGAGTAGAAGAAGGATTCGGCTAACCTAAAGGGTAAATCAGAAGAGAATTGAGGAGAGAAAGAATGGAAAAAGAATCAGTTAGTAAAAATGGAAAAGCCAATCGGTACTTAAAAAAACGAAGAATTTGGCATTAGCCTAGGATCCTAAACTTAGCACATATTTATAGCCTATAGCCAAATTGCCTGACCCTCAATTCCCAATTTAGCTCCACCACTTCCCCCTTCTAATCTCCTCGTTTTTCTCCCTGATAACTCCCTAATCTATTTCCTAAATTTTCTCTCCTGAACACTCCCCTTAGAGTCTATCTTCACGCCACTTCTAACCTTCTAGAAGGCCAAAATTAAACTCCTAAAAATACTAAGCTAAGATTCGAACCTAGGATCTCCTTGCTAGCCACTAACGCCACCTCCCCACACCCTAAGTGGCGTCACTTAGCCACTCCACCACAAGGCTTTTTTATGCCATTTTTCCCTATTTTTATTTAAAATCCCAACTACTCACAACCCTGGTTCTTTTAATAAATAAATTAAAATTCCTCCACCATAAAACTCGAACCCAGAACTTCTCCAACACACCTAGACACTCAAAATTCATTAAACCCTTAAAGCCAACATATCATTTGTCATTTTCTTGCTCACTTAAAAATTTTATATGACCTAAAGCCCAATTCCTCTAGGCCTAAAATTTGGGGCGTTACAGTTTCAGTGTTACTCGACAAGCTACCTTGTGGTCGTTCAGAAATCATCTTTGCCAACTGGCCTATTTGATTTTCGATCCCTTGAATAGACGCTTGTTGATTTTCAAGTGTTTTTTCAGTGTTTTAGAAATGAGTTTTTGACACTGAAATAAATCTCATCAACATCTCCTCAAGGTTCGGCTTGTTCTGCTACTGTTAAGGTGGTTGTTGAAAGCCTGGAGGATGTTGTGGCCTTTGATTTCCTTGACCACCCCACGAGAAATTGGGATGGCTCCTCCAACCTGCGTTATAAGTGTTACTATCCGGGTTATTTTGAGGTCTAGAATTATTACCCATATAGTGGACTTGTTCCTCCTTGGTGCCAAGGTTGAAGGATGGATAATATGTATTGTGCACTCCTCCTCCATTTGAATCACACCTCATCACTGGATGTACCTGAGTAGAACCATACAAACCATCAATCTTTTTATTTAAAAGCTCTACCTGGTTAGATAGCATAGTGCTCTTTGTAACACCCCAAACCCGGCCTGGACGTTATGGCCAAATCCAGCATGTCACATTGAAGTGTTTTATCGAAAACCTTGTTTTCATTAAAAACCCTTCTTTAAATAAACACTATTCCTTCTTGTATGATAATAATTACTTTGTAAAATCTCTTTTCAGTTGCGGAAGCTTTATTTCAAACAAATGATCTACGAAAACTTGTCGTTTAAAAATTAAGTTGCGGAAACGTAGTATTTGAAAACAGTTATGGTTTAGGAAAACCATGTTCTACTTCCAACAAAAAAAATATCAATCCTAATCTGAAATAATAACCAGAGGAAAGGCCTTATTACAATCCGAACTGAAATAACTTAAAATACTAGAAATTACATGCTAAAGAAAACAAGTCCAAGTCGTCTTGCTAGCTGGCCACCTCGGAGTCCCCCCTACAATCGAACCACCTATTGAGGATCACCTGAGAAAAATAAAAGAGGGGGTGAGTTTTCAAAAAATCAGTGTGTACAACCCTCGGCAAATAGAAAAGCATGCAATAGCAAGTCTTTTCGAGCCTTAGCCCAATTCAATATCAGAACAGTTGTAAAGCAATCAAATATGCACGGATCCCACCCATCCAACTGTTACACACCATCTCCATCCCTGGATACACACCATGTGGGGATATAAATATCAACCCACCCATCTGATACACTCCAATGGTAGCCCGGTTGCAGTACTACCTAATGTTGTAGCAAAGTTGCTAATCATATATTGGGCTTAAAAAGCCATCGGTGGATCCACGGTCGTCAGGCAACCATGCGATCCTCATATACTTCCTCTATTCCATAATTCCCAGCCCATATGCAACCTAAACAGAGTATCATATGAATGCAGCAGGTATACATGTAACATCCATAAATCTTACATTCAACACATAGGGGTATTTTAGTCATTTTTGCTCTTAAGGGCTTTTCAGTAATTTCTCTTTATTATGGGTTATTACTTACCTTGGCCCATTAACAAATCCTCGTTGGCTAAAGCAAACAAATACTAAGCTCTCCCTAGATCCAATCCTAGACATACATATACCCATTGCCACACCTTAACCTTATGGCTTGTCCATGGTCACAATTAATTAATTAATTAAGTTTTATGTCTGTTTAATAAGCTATCAGATACTAGGCCCAAAACCCCTTACAAAGCCCAAACGAGTCTACGTACATGCATATGGCCCACTAGGCCCAATCTCATTCATATGACCCATTAGGCCTAGATCACATTCGTATGGCCCATTAGGCCCAAATCACATTCATATGGCCCGTCAGGCCCAATCACATTCATAGTCATGCAATCATATGATTTTTCATCACTTAGTAACAAATTGCCAATTTTGCCTATTATGGGCCCTACAGCCCATCGGGCCCATTTAGCCCATTCTGGCTCGGTTGGCGAATACACGACCCAAGTCCACGGAATTGCTCATAGGGCCTCTGGTAACCTATCAGTTTTCCCTTACGAGTGTTCGTGCACTCGCAAGTCTATTGTAGCCAAACCTCCAGCTTTTCGGCATTTCGACATTTCAGGATTTGCCGATCTACTTTGTGTGTGTAATGTATGTACACACCTGGTACTAAAACGTGCTGCAATCTCTCTAGCCACAAACTTACAAACGATGTCACTCAATGATTAATCACACATTTATCAAATACGATCACCAAAAGCCGAAAATCTCACCTTTGCTTTACCTTGAACAACAAGCTTTAACAGCCCTTCCTTTATCACCAATCACGAGTATTCTTTGAATCCAAAACCCCAAAATGCCTAAGGGGCAATTCAGCACAGATCTAAAATCTAAAATTCGATACTAATCCCACAATAATCGGTCGAAGTAGAGGGACTAGTGGCGGCACAGAGGGTCTTCAGCCAAAGATGTATTCGGCTTTTGAGATTTGTATGGTGAAAGGGGTTATTTGGCACAAATAAGAAGAAGAGAAGAAGAATCGGCTAAAACCAAAGGTGAATCAAAAGAGAATTTGAGAAGAGAAAGAATGAAAATCGGCAAGCAAGGAACAAGGAATTTGGCTTTTGAGCACTTAGAGAGAAAAGTATTTCGGCAACACAAAAATGAGGAATACGGCTAATAGAAGAGAAGCAATTTCGACAATACACTAGAATCCCAAAAATCGGCACCTATATATACTATAGCTAAATTTACCTATCCCCAAATTCCCTATTCGGCTCCACTTCTCTACACCCCTCATCTCCTAACTTTTCTCCCTGATAACTCCTTAATCCCTTCCTTAAATTTCTCCTCTGATCACTCCCTTCAGAGTTCACATCCAACGCCACTACTGGCCATTTATTGAGCAAAAATAAATCTTTCTTTTGAGCAAGGAGGGATTTGAACCCCAAACCTCCTTGCCATGCATGTGACGCCACCTCTAAGCCCCATATGTGACGCTACTTGCCACTCCAACACAAGGCTCCTTGTGTCTGATTCCTCCTTCATTTATTTAAAACCCAAACTACTTGCCATCAAGGTTCTTTTAATTATTAAAATATAATTTCCTTCACCCTAAAGTTCGAACTCAAAACTTAACCAGGCCTATTATCACATAAATAACACTTTACTAGGAATATTAAGCACACTTTTTATCAAAACAGAAAAAGAAAGAAAGTTCAAGATTTTTGGGGCATTACAATATCTTAAATCATTTTCGAACATCAAAGACATTTCATAGCATATCTAATTCAAATGCTCAAAAACCAATCCAAATGAATGTGCCTAGCCATTTTAACTCATCATAAGACTATGAACATAGGACCATATTAATTTAAATCATATAGTTATCAACTTATATTACTCATACATTTTCATTACTTAACCAAATTAAAGCCAACATGATTTTTACCACTTATAACACATATACTATTCATGCTTTAGAAATTAAACATATCAATAATATTTATTTAATCATTTTACTAATCTCATTAACATAAAGCATATCATATCGCATATACTTTATATTTCTATTAGTCGAACATATTAACTAAATAACATGGCATTTGAACAATTAAAATAAACATTAATCATAATTCATTTTCATATACTCAACTTACAACAGTACATTCATTTATAAGCTTTTTTACATGTGCATATTAGCCTAAGTTGAACTATACCTCACAGTTAACAAGCAAAATTTTACAAATACATATAGTCATATCTAAATGACCGAGTTTCACTTGCAACTTAACCAATTCATACATTTCTCACTTGACTAACATTAATAATTTTTCATATAATTTAACCAAATCAAAACATGTCAATTCCATATGTTATAAATCATGCCAAAATTTCATATACACAACTAAATCAAATTTATATATATATCCAGTCATTTAATATGACTTCCATATAACATTTAAAACATATCCATTCTAGACATCATAAACCGAACATAGATAGTCAAATAACATAGCCAAACATACATTCATAAAATACACATATATCTTTAACCTTTTTGCCAAAATAAACTCATCCATAATCAAACTTACTAAACCTTAATATTAATAAACATATCAACTTCACTTCCTCTATATGCCATAATTGAATTTACCTTAATACCAACTCACATAACAAAACCTTAACAAAGCATATCAACAAAGTTCATATATATTTATTTATGTCTAAACCATAGCCAAATTACCAAAACCACAACCAAACATAACCATAATTTAATCAAACCTTGAAACCAAACTTAATAGAATAAACAAGTCATTTTCGCAAGGCTTATATATATATATATACATACCAAAATCAACATATCCAAATATAATCTAGCCTATACATGCCATAGGTAAAATTCAGCTTATAAAGTACCGAAAGCAGTCAATAGTGTGATAAAGTTCACTGACGATACCCGAGCTTGTAACTTGACTCCAAAATCTATAAAACAGAGGCAGACATACACACAAAATAAGTTATCACAGCTTAGTAAGTTATAAGCAAATAACAAATCAATGGCATTATAATTCATTACAATAAAATTGAATTATGCTATTATGTTCATATACCATTTCAAATTTGCAATTATATTTATCAAACATATAATTATGCCACAAGTTCAAATTCGTCCAATGCACATATAGATAGTAACATAATTAAATTTTCACTTCTAAGATCACATATATATTCACTTGTATCATATACGATTTGTATCATATACCAAATAGTCAACCTACCTTAATTTCAAATAGGAATTAACTATCACATACCTAATTACTTTAACTTGATTACACATTCGATCACAACTTATCATTGCCCGTTGAACCATTCGGAATTGAATAGGATACTCGAATAATCACACATATCGTACAATGCCAACATCCCAGACGTGGTCTTACATGTAATCATATATCGATGCCAACGTACTAGACGTTGTCTTACTCATACATATATATCGGAATCACATATCGATGCCAACGTATGAAATGTGGTTTTACTCACACATATATGTCGGAATCACATATCGATGCCAACGCATTAAATGTGGTCTTACTTGAACACATATATCGATGCCACGGTCTTACTCGCACATCACATATTGGAATCCTATGTCATGACATATATATCCTATCTATTCCTAAGGCTCATACGGGGCTTTCGTATACCATAACTCGATCGAATCGAACTCGTAGCTATTCCTCTCAAACATATATCATTTCGGTACATTCTCAAACAATTATAACAATTCAATTATGCATTTATAATATACATATGTTGAAATTTTCAACATCTATTTCCCTATAAACTTGTAACACCCCTCTCCCGCATCCGACGCCAGGACGGGGTTCGAGGTACTACTTGACTTTAACTCAATAAACTATGTAAAACAGGGCTATGAAATCTCAAACAATTTAAAACTTTTCCTTTCCCATGTAATATGTCCCTTATAAGGGCTTACGAGGCCCTAAACATACATTTGGGGTGGTTCGGGACCCAATCGGGAACTCATTTAAAACTTAGAAAAATCTCTTGCATCAAAGCTCTACATGCCCGTGTGGGTATAGAGCACATGCCCGTGCGCTAGGGACACTCCCATGTCCCGAGCCTATGTCTGAAAACCTGGGCATTTTGCCAAAACAACAAGGCCCAAGCACAAACTCGTGCCCGGCAACCGTGTCCTTCACATGGCCGAGACACATGGTTGTGTCTCTTGCCCGTGTGCTACTAGCATACATACTGACTTCATGGCAAGGTATGGACACACACCCGTGTGGCCTGCTCGTGTGCTAGAATGACTTTAAAGTTTTAGGTGTAGGGGACACACGACCATAACACACACCCGTGGGTGTGAACCGTGTATCACACACGGCCTAGACACACGCCCGTGTGTCTTACCCGTGTGGACAAATTAGGCTATTTTCCAAGCCCTTTGTCATCTATCTTGCACAACCTACATAAGATCATTTCAATATACCCATCTCATCACAATGAACATTAATTCAACCATAGAAAGAACATTATATGCATTCATCAAAATGAATAATAGCCATTATTCTAGGTTTAATACAAAATAAAGGGTTTTTGACTTACGCCAAAATACATAAACAATTCTCATGATGAATATACTAGTCTAGCCCTATACATGTCACCTTCAAAAATATAAATCAAACTATACCGAATGATGCGGATGATAGTGTGATCGATATCTCTGACTTTAAGGGATCCTCGAGCTTGCTAGATAACACTGAAAGAAGAGGGAAAGGAAAGTGGGTAAGCATAAAGCTTAGTAAGTTGCATATAAATAAATATACAACCACAATCTCACCATTACTTATCATGCTCAAATGTAAACATAACTCAACTTACTCTTTCTCATCCACTCGAGTCACATTTTCTAAATTAAGCTCGATACTCATGCTTACCATATAGGTACCTGTAACACTCACAACATGATTATTCTTTTTTTATCAAGATTGATCTACAACTCTCACCATTGAAATGTTTGGAATACTACTGGATATTCACTAAACCTTTAACATGGGATATATTGCCGATGCGTGTCCCAGACATGTCTTACACTGGCTATCTCTGTCGAGGCCGATGCATGTCCCAGACATGTCTTACACTGGCACTCATATGTGTGTACTGATGCATATCCCAGACATGTCTTACACTAGCACAACTCTTAGCCGACCCGTGTCCTAGACACGTATTACACTGGCTATCTCTGTGCCGATGCCATGTCCCAGACATGGTCTTACACTGGCTTTTTCTGTATGGCTGATGCATGTCCCAGACATGTCTTACACTAGCCCTCGTCTAGAAGCCGATGCCATGTCCCAGACATGGTCTTAAACTGGCTCTCAGAATGTGGCTGAAGCATGTCCCAGACATGTCTTACACTAGTGCACAATTCACCCAATGCCTTGGCATGAATATCCAGTTCGTACCCTAATATTTCAATGGGATACTTCTATTATCTCAAATATTACTAGGCATTCTCGATTCGTAACTTAGTAACTCATTCAGTATCAATTCAAAGGCAATATGAATGCAAGTATTAACAGAGTAGTTGTATTATGTACATACAACTTACCTCGGTTTACAAAGAGTACTTGACTACTCGGTTTAATCGGTTTGCTTGGCCTTCCCTCGATCTAGGTTCAGATTTGGTAAGTCTTGATCTATAATGACAATATGCACTCATTTAGTCACTAATTAGGATTAAACAATCATAAATTCACACCTTTGGTAAAATGACCATTTTGCCCTTAGACTTTGACAAAATGACCATTTTGCCCCTATGCTTGAAAATCAATTTTTTATCGAATTTCTTTGTATTTTAAGCCTAGCTAAACTCTTTTTACTACTATAGTAATCCCAAATTCTCAATATTTTACACACTTATTATCTATTTTGCAATTTATGCAAAAGAGCCCCTTTAGGTGTTTTCATGCCAGCAGCTTTCACAAAAGTTGTTTATAACATAACTAAAACTCATATTCTTCCATAAAAACTCAATAAACATCACAAAATCATCCATGGCAAAATCGTAAACTGTTGACCATTTTGCAAGATGTCACCCTCAATTGAAAGCTCATGCTTCAAGGGTCTCAAAAATGTGAAAATCTTGAAGAAAACTCATTAAAATCACTTACTTGTGAGACTTATTGTTGATGAAAGTTTTTGAAGCTCTTACACCCCAACAATGGTTGATATTTTCGGTGGAGAGAAGGAAAAAATGAAGAAGAAATGGCTTTTGTTTTATTTAATCAAAAACTAGTCAAATTTGATGACCTCATCCACACCTAACTATGTCAATTTTGTCTCCCCTCACACCATGTCCGGCTAGGCCATTCACAAGGGTCTAATTGCCCTTTAAAGACCCTAAATTTAATTTCTCTAGCTATTTAACACATTCGGGTACTAAAATACAACTTTTTCCTTTTATACGATTTAGTCTTTTTTTGTAATCGGGCTTGAAAACATTAAAATTAGCTCACCAAATTTTTCATGCACTAATCAAATCATACTATAGCCTCGTAAAAATGATAAAAATAATTTTCTAACTTTAGATTTATGGTTCTGAGAACACTGTTCCAACTAGGCCCTAAATCATGCTGTTACATTTCTCCCCCCTTAGGAATTTTCGTCCTCGGAAATCTTACCGGTAAATAAGTTTGGGTACTATTCTCTCAGAGATTCTTCGGGTTCCCATGTAGCTTCCTCGACTCCATGTATATGCCACAAAACTTTCACAAGTGGTATATTCTTATTTCTTAACTGTTTAACCTCTCGAGCTAATATCTTAACTGGTTCTTCCCCATAAGATATATCTAGAAGAATTTCAACTTCAGTAGGCGCAATTACGTGCAAAGGGTCAGATCTATATCGGCGTAACATAGACACGTGAAACACGTCGTGAATCTTCTCTAACTCTAGCGGCAAATTTAATCTGTAGGCAACAGGCCCTATTCTCTCGGTAATTTCATAAGGTCCTATGAAACGAGGACTCAGCTTGCCTTTTCTAGCAAATCTGAGGACTTTCCTCCAAGGGGATACTTTCAAGAATACTCTATCATCGACCTCAAACTCGATCTCCTTTCGTTTCAAATTTACGTAGGATTTCTGCCTATCCGAAGCGGCTCTTAGGCATTCTCAAATCACTTTAACTTTTTCCTCAACCTCTCTAACTAATTCAACCCCGTGAATCTGACTCTTTTTCAACTCTGTCCAGTATAAAGGCGTTTGGCACTTTCGGCCGTACAAGGCCTCATAAGGTGCCATTTTTAGACTTGACTGATAGCTGTTGTTGTAGGAGAATTCAACCAATGGTAAGTATTTTTTCTAGCTTCCTTGCAATTCGAGAACACAATGTCTTAGCATGTCTTCTAAAATCTGTATCACTCTTTCTGATTGTCTGTCCGTCTGTGGATGAAAATTCGTACTAAAACTTAACTTGGTTCCCAGAGCCTCTTGTAACTTCTTCCAAAACCTCAAGGTGAATCTCGGGTCTCGGTCTGAAATAATTGACAAGGGTACACCATGTAGCCTCACAATCTCGAAAACATACAAGTCAGCCAATTTCTCGAGAGAGTAGTTTGTACGCACTGGTATAAAGTGGGTTGACTTAGTTAATTTGTCAACAATAACCCATATAGCATTTTTCTTTTTCAAGGTTAATGGCAAACTGGTCACGTAGTCCATGGTGATACGATCCCATTTCCACTCTGGAACCATAATAGGCTGAAGTAGCCCAGAAGGTACTTGGTGTTCAGACTTTACTTGCTGACACACTAAGCACTTGGAAACAAACTCCGAAATATCCCTTTTCATTCCCGACCACCAATACATTTTCTTCAGGTCATTATACATCTTTATGCTACGGATAAACTGCCACTATGTGCTTCTCATAAAATCTTCTGGAAGAGCTCACTATCTTTAGGCACATAAATTCTATTTTTGAACATTAAACATCCATCGATACCAACCTGAAATTCTAATTCAACACCTGACCCACACTGATTTTTCCTAGCTTGAAACTTCTCATCATCCTTCTGAGCTTCTCGAATTTCATGAAGAAAAGTCGGTCTAACTCTCAATTCTGCTAAGATCGAACCATCCTCAAACACGGTCAATTGGGTATTCAAAGCTCTCAAGGCAAACAACGATTTTCTACTCAAGGCATCGGCGACTACATTCGCCTTTCCCGGATGGTAATCAATGATCAACTCATAATCTTTTAATAATTATAACTATCGACGTTGCCTCAAATTCAACTCCTTTTGAGTCATTAAGTACTTTAAACTCTTGTGGTTGGTAAATACTTTACATCTCTCTCCGTACAAATGGTGTCGCCAAATCTTCAAGGCAAACACTACAGCTGCTAGCTTTAAATCATGGGTCGGATAATTCTTCTCGTATGGTTTTAGCTGTCTCGAGGCATAGGTCACAACCTTGCCTTCTTGCATGAGTACACACCCTAAACCATTCAAGGAGGCGTCACTATAAATTTCAAATTCTTTACCTGACTCTGGTTGCACTAAAATTGGGGCTTCAGTCCACAAAGCCTTTAACTTCTAGAAACTCTACTGACATTCTTTTATCCATTCAAACTGGACGTCTGTCTGTAATAATCTCGTTATCAAAGTAGCTACCATAGAAAATCCATTTACAAAGCGTCTGTAATACCCCACTAGCCCTAGAAAACTATGAACCTCTGTCACATTCCTCGGCAGTTTCCACTCCAGAATAGCTGAAATCTTATTTGGGTCAACTCTGATCCCATCGCCCGACACAATGTGTCCTAGGAATCCAACTTCATTAAGCCAAAACTCGTTCTTACTAAACTTAGCATAAAGCTGTTTATCTCTCAGAATCTGTAACACAGTCCTCAGATGTTCGGCGTGCTCATTCTCATCATGCGAATAAATTAGTATGTCATCTATGAAAACAACGACGAACCTATCCAAGTATGGCCTGAAGATGTAGTTTATCAAATCCATAAACACTGTCGGGGCATTCGTTAATCCAAAAGGCATAACAAGGAACTTGTAATGCCCATATCTCGTCTGAAAAGCAGTCTTCGGCACATCTTGTTCCTTGACCCTTAACTGGTAGTAACCTGATCTTAAGTCTATCTTGGAGAATACCGTAGCTCCCCTCAGTTGATCGAAGAGATCATCGATCCTCGGCAAAGTATACTTGTTCTTTACTGTCACCTTGTTAATCTGTCTGTAGTCTATATATAACCTCATCGACCCATCCTTCTTTTTTCACAAAAAGTACTAGAGCACCCCATGGTGAATAACTCGGTCTAGCAAAACCTTTATCTGTTAACTCTTGCAACTGTACTTTCAACTCCTTTAGCTCCGTGGGGGCCATCCTATATAGTGCAATCGAGATTGGCGTTGTACCTGGAGCCAACTCGATACCAAACTCAACCTCTCTCTCTAGAGGTAACCCTGGTAACTCCTCTAGAAAGACATCTATGAACTCACAAACCATCGGTACTGACTCAATCTTCTACTCAGATACTTGAGTATTCAGCACAAAATCTAAATAAGATTCATAACCCTTTCTCAAATATTTTTCGACCGTCAAAGACGATTTACTACAGGTAGATTATCTGACCTATCTGGCCCAACTCGTATAACACTACCATCCTCACATCTTAACTGAATTACTTTTCTTCCACAATCTATTACAAAGCTATGGGAGGTCAGCCAATCCATCCCAAGAATTACATCAAATTCATTAAAAGGAAACAACATCAAGTTGGCCGGAAAACAACAACCTCTAATCGACAAAGGACAATTTCTACATACTTGGTCCACTAATACATGCTTACCTAACAGGTTAGATACTTTCATAACAAACTCGGTGGACTCTATAGGCATGTCTATACGAGGTATTAAATCCATACATATGTAAGAGTGGGTAGATCACGGGTCAATTAAAGTGACAACATTTATATCATGAATAGAAAAGGTACCCGTGATCACATCTGGAGACTCTGCCTCTTCTCGGGCTCGTATAGCATAGGTCCTCACTGGCACCATGCCTTCAAACTTCATCGCAGTATCTCTCGGTGCACCTCTACTACTAGTCCCACTCCTGGGGTTCCTTTGAGGCCTACCTCTCAAGGGAGCACTGCTTGCTTTCGCATCTTGTTTTCTCTCTCTCTTGTCCATCTCAGGACACTCGCGGATAAAGTGGTCAAGTGACCCACACTTGAAACAGCCCCTCTCATTTACTCGGCATTCGCCCAAGTGAAGTCTTCCACATTGCGAACACTCCAGCTTATTTGGCTGAGTGCTACTAACACTTGTAACTGAAGTAGTTTGGGCTCTAGATGCCACGTTCTGCTGACTCTTATTTCTCTTCGAATACCCTACAGAAGTATTCGATCGGGTAGTAAATTCTTTTGACCTCTTAGAGGAGGACTGATACGCTTTCCCCATCTATCTTTTCTTTAAATCTCGCGACTCGCTGGCCGTTTTTCTCCTTTCTTTAACTAACTCTTCTGCTTTACACGCTCTCTCAACGAGCACTACAAACCCTTTTAACTCTAGGATGCCCACGAATACTCGAATGTCTTCATTGAGGTCATCCTCAAACCTCTTACTCATGGTAGCTTCAGTGGATACGCATTCTCGCGCGTACTTACTGAGTTTCACGAATTCCCACTCATACTCTGTCACAGTTTTATTACCTTGCTTCAGCTCTAGAAATTCCTTCCTTTTCTGATCTATAAACCTCTGGCTAGTGTACATCTTTCGAAACTCTCCTTGGAAAAATTCCCAAGTTACTCTTTCTCTCGGTACTACCGACACGAGAGTGTTCCACCACTAATAAGCTGAGTCTCGTAGAAGTGACACGGCACACTTCACACACTCTTCAGGCGTGCATGACAGCTCATCGAATACTCTCAGGGTATTCTCTAGCCAAAACTCCGCTCTCTGTGGGTCATCATCTACACTTGACTGAAATTCCTCGGCCCCTTGCTTCTGAATCTTATCTACTGGAGGCTTCTCTAGCCTAAACACATCTGCACCTTGCGGAGCCACCGGGGCATATTGAGGAATCGGAGGAGGTGGGGAAGGTGGAGTGTTCGGGTTTTCACAAACAAACTCCATATACCAAGCAGCCATCAATCAGAGATAGGCTTCCCTAGCCCCTCCGCCTTAGCCCATACTCACAGGCTCACTCTCTACTGGCGCAGTCCCTTCTGCGGGAGCCGGCGCATTACTTTCCATGTTATCCGCCATGGTTCTATCAGGATCTATTACTATAAAAACACAATTTATAACTGTCAGGAATCGTCACACTATCAATATGCATATATGTGGCATGTATTGCTAGACTCGTACTCTAACTAGTTTAGTCCTAGAATCGACTAAACTATGCTCTGATACCACCAAATTAACACCCCTCGCCCGTATCCGACGCCAGGACGAGGTTTGAGGTACTACTTGACTTTAACTCAATCAACTATGTAAAATAGGGCCATGAAATCTGAAACAATTTAAAACTTTTCCTTTCCCATGCAATATGTCCCTTATGCGGGCTTACGAGGCCCTAAACATACATTCAGGGTGGTTCAAGACCCAATCAGGAACATCTTTAAAACTTAGAAAAATCTCTTGCATCAAAGCTCCATACGCCCGTGTGGGTATAGAGCACACGCCCATGCGCTAGGGACACGCCCGTGTCTCGAGCCCGTGTCTAAAAACCTGGGCATTCTGCCAAAACAACACAGCCTAAGCACACACCCGTGCCCGGCAACCATGTCCTTCACACGGTCGAGACACATGGTCGTGTCTCTTACCCGTGTGCTACTAGCATACATACTGACTTCATGGCACGGTATGGACACACGCCCATGTGGCCTGCCCGTGTGCTAGAATGACTTTAAAGTTTTAGGTCCAGGGGACACACGACCATAACACACACTCGTGGCCGTGAACCGTGTGTCACACACGGCCTAGACACACGCCCATGTGTCTTACCCGTGTGGACAAATTTGGCTATTTTCCAAGCCCTTTGTCACCCATCTTGCACAACCTACACAAGATCATTTCAATATACCTATCTCCTCACAATGAACATTAATTCAACCATAGAAAGAACATCGTATGCATTCATCAAAATGAATAATAGCCATTATTCTAGGCTTAATACAAAATAAAGGGCTTCTGACTTAGGCCAAAATACATAAACAATTCTCATGATGAATATACTAGTCTAGCCCTATATATGCCACCTTCAAAAATATAAATCAAACTATACCGAATGCTGCGGACGATAGTGTGATTGATATCTCTGACTTTAAGGGATCCTCAAGCTTGCTAGATAACGATGAAAGAAGAGGGAAAGGAAAGTGGGTAAGCATAAAGCTTAGTAAGTTGCATATAAATAAATATACAACCACAATCTCACCATTACTTATCATGCTCAAATGTAAGCATAACTCAACTTACTATTTATCATCTACTAGAGTCACATTTTCTAAATTAAGCTCGATACTCATGCTTACCATATAGGTACCTGTAACACTCACAACATGATTATTCTTTCTTTATCAAGATTGATCTATAACTCTCACCATTGAAACGTTTGGAATACTACTGGATATTCACTAAACCTTTAACATGGGATATATTGCAGAATTGTGTCCCAGACACGTCTTACGCTGGCTATCTCTATCAAGGCCGATGCATGTCCCACACATGTCTTACACTGGCACTCATATGTGCGTCCTGATGCATATCCCAGACATGTCTTACACTAGCACAACTCTTAGCTGACGCGTGTCCCAGACACGTCTTACACTGGCTATTTCTGTGCCGATGCCATGTCCCAGACATGGTCTTACACTGGCTTTCTCTGTATAGCTAATGCATGTCCTAGGCATGTCTTACACTAGCCCTCGTCTAGAAGCTGATGCCATGTCCCAAACATGGTCTTACACTGGCTCTCAGAATGTGGCTGAAGCATGTCCCAGACATGTCTTACACTAGCGCACAATTCACCCAATGCCTTGGCATGAATATCCAGTTCGTACCCTAATATTTCAATGGGATACTTCTATTATCTCAAATATTACTAGGCATTCTCGATTCATAACTTAGTAACTCATTCAATATCAATTCAAAGGCAATATGAATGCAAGTATTAATAGTGTAGTTGTATTATTTACATACAACTTACCTCGGTTTACAAAAAGTACTTGACTACTCGGTTTAATCGGTTTGCTTGGCCTTCCCATGATTTAGGTTCGGATTTGGTAAGTCTTGATCTATAATGACAATATGCACTCATTTAGTCACTAATTAGGATTAAACAATCATAAATTCACGCCTTTGATAAAATAACCATTTTGCCCTTAGACTTTGACAAAATGACCATGTTGCCCCTATGCTCGAAAATCTATTTTGATCGAATTTCTTTGTATTTCAAGCCTAGCTAAACTCTTTTTACTCCTATAGTAATCCCAAATTCTCAATATTTTACACACTTATCATCTATTTTGCAATTTATGCAAAATAACCCCTTTAGGTGTTTTCATGCCAACACCTTTCACAAAAGTTGTTTATAACATAACTAAAACTCATATTCTTCCATAAAAACTCAATAAACATCTCAAAATAATCCATGGCAAAATCTTAAACTACTGACCATTTTGCATGATGTCACCCTCATTTGAAAGCTCGTGCTTCAAGGGTCTCAAAAATGTGAAAATCTTGAAGAAAACTCATTAAAATCACTTACTTGTGAGACTTATTGTTGATGCAAGTTTTTGAAGCTCTTAAACCCCAACAATTGCTGAAATTTTCGGTGGAGAGAAGGAAAAAATGAAGAAGAAATGGCTTTTGTTTTATTTAGTCAAAAACTAGTCAAATTTGATGACCTCATCCACACCTAACTATGTCAATTTTGTCTCCCCTCACACCATGGCCGGCTAGGCCATTCACAAGGGTCTAATTGTCCTTTAAAGACCCTAAATTTAAGTTCTCTAGCTATTTAACACATTTGGGTACTAAAATAAAACTTTTTCCTTTTATGTGATTTAGTCCTTTTTCGCAATCAGGCTTGAAAGCATTAAAATTAGCTCACCAAATTTTTCATGCAGTAATCAAATCATACTATAGCCTCATAAAAATGATAAAAATAATTTTCTAACTTTGGATTTGTGGTCTCGAGACCACTGTTTTGACTAGGCCCTAAATCGGGCTGTTACAAAACTTACCTCGGACAACGATAATCGAAACGGGACAACTAATCAACAACTTTAGCTTTCCCCCGATCTAAATTTGATTTCTTAAGTTCTTGATCTAAACATATTAAAATTAAACTCATTAAAACATAATTTCATTCAATTTAGTCCAAAAACACATAAATGGGCAAATTACCATTTTACCCTTGACATTTTACACTTTTTACAATTTAGTCCAAATTGCACAAAACACAAAACATGCAAAATTTGCACACACCATGCTTAGGCAGAATGCTACCCATGCACATACAAGTCCATACATTTCATTTATTTCACTGTTAGTCCCTCAATTTATTATTTTTGCAATTTAGCCCAAATTACTCAATTTCATCAAAAATTCCAATACAAAACATATTAATCCAAAACATATCTTTCATAATTCATCAACTAACATCACAAAGCTCAATAATTCTTCAATGGAATAACTCAAAATATTCATCAAAATTAGAAATTCAAGCATGGGCTTTGTACATTACACTGCAACGATCTCAAAAACGTAATAATTATAAAAAATCGAGCTAGTTACATACCTTAATCAAGCTCAACAATGGCTGAAACTTTGAAAACCTTTTTCTTTCTCTTTTATTTTAATATTCGGTCATGAAGAATGAAAGACAAATGCATGATAATTTTATTATATGTTTTATTATAATAACATGTTTATTATTTTACATATTTAACCTTTAAATTAAAAATTTTAAACCATTATAAGCCAATGTTATAACGTCCATCACTTTAACAATGTTTATAATTCATAATAAATACCTCAAATTAAAAAGACAACAACAATTCGACCCTTTTATATTTAACCATCAAATTTTCATTTTACGTGATTAAGCCCTTTTTATTAAACTGGCATCCAAACAGTAAAATTAAAACACAAAAATTTCACAGATACAAATTCACACATAATAAACACAAAAAATATTTTTAAAATATTTTTTCTAACTCAGATTGTGGTCCCGAAACCACTGTTCTGAGTAGGGTCTAAATCGGGCTGTTACATCCATTAATTTTCCATTTATTCTACCAGGGTTTAAACATTTTTCTCAAGCATTATCGGGCATGTGGTTACTTCATACATCCACAACATTCACGTAATTCAAATAAACACATTCCACATTCATTTCAAGCATATAAGTAACATTTTTCTCGTTTATCCTTTATCGGGCATTTTTGTTAATCGGGCTTTGCCGGGTATATTTTCAACGTCATATACATATATGATATTTATACAATTCACAAACACAACACTTCATTCAAGCATATAAACATGTACAATTTAGTTACACGAACTTACCTCGACAATTGTTCGTGTACAAAAAATCTACTAATTCGACTTTTTTTCCTCTTTTCCTCGTTCTAGCTCTGAATTTGTTCTATCCAAATCTATATGATTAAATTTGACATCAATTTATCATATTTTATAATCAAGTGGACTCAATTATTATCCTAGGCAAAATTACCATTTTGCCCCTAACTTTTCCATAAATTTTCATTTCGTCCCTAGGCTCGGAAAATGAAATTTATGCCATTTACTCCCTATTCCAAGCCTAACCAAATTTATATACTACATTTACAGCACATACATTTCACAAATTTTATAATATTCCATGGGTTTTTATCACTTTTTCATTTTAGACCCTAAATTAAGTTTCCATCAAAAATTGCTTTGTAAAAGTTGTTTATCTATCAACAACCTTTCATTTTCTACCATAAATTTCATATTTCTAGCATATTCATCCATGACCCAAATTTCATACTTTGATAACTTTTCAAATTAATCCCCCAAATAGATAGATTAGACTATCCCGATTTTAAATTTTTAAAAATTATTAAAAACGGGGCTTGATTACTTACCCAAATAAGCTTGAAAAGTCTTCTTCCTCTCTCCTAGGGTTTCCATAGAAATATTTGGGGAAGATGATATGAAATTTTTTTCTTTTTCATTTAATTAAATTATCATTTAATAACTTTTCATCTTTCCAATTTAGTCCTTAGTCTTTTTTTATTTTTCCATGGATGAGTCATACCGAAATATCTACATACTTTCTTTAATGGTCTAATTACTATATAAGGATCTTAAGTTTTGAATTCCATAGCTATTTGATCCTTCTAGCTACTAGAATCCAACTTTTGCATTTTATGCAATTTGGTCCTTCCCGTAATTAAACACATAATCGGTAAAATTTTCTTATCAAAATTTTCACATGACATGTCTATCATAATATGGACCATATAATAAAATAAAAATAAATTATATTTTTTGGCTCGAATTTGTGGTCCCGAGACCACTATTCCAATTTCACCAAAATTGGGCTGTTACAGTATCAAAATTAAAGATTGATACTCGAATGAATGATGACCCATGCTCATACACTATTTGACATCGATTTGATAATGGCTATGTAATGATATGAAATTCTAATTATGGTTCTGTGTTTTTCTGTTAATGCTAATACTTTTCACTACATTTGATATTTGTGTTTGTTTAAATAACTGTTTGACTCACCTGAGCTATCATAAGTTCACATCCCATAGTGTTTAACTTTTAAAGAAAAAATCGAAACTAAAACTGGACTCGACACTCGAACAATCACCTTGGACCTCATTCTATTTTTAATAAGTATTATTAATAAGTCTCTACTGGTTTTGGTTTGTAATTTTTAATTATTTCTAGTTTGTAGCTTGGTAACTTTTCATTTGGGGATTTTTGCATGCATGGATTACTCAAGCATGAAAATCAGAGCTTAAGTAAAATTTGACATTGATCCCTAAATTTTGTTGCATTGGAAAGAAATCATTTTTGAAAAAAATATCGATAAGACAACTAGGTTTCCAAAATGACTTGAAAAATGGTTTTTTCAAAATTCCTTGGTTTGAGGTAAGTCATTTCCATCAAAATTCCTTGGTTTGCTGACTATGCAAATATTTTAGCCAGGGGTTTAATGTCACCCAAATTGACATATTAACAAATGAATAAATTCATTCATGATGTTAGTGTTGAACTTGTTTTAATTGTTAAATTATTTTGATCTAACAAACATATCCTTAAAATAAATTTTTTTTTTTCTTTTGAAGAAAGAATTCAAAGCATGAATACTATTTTGAACTTTCAAACATCTTATAAAATGGTTTAAACACTTAGAATATTTTTCACAAAGTTATAAAAATAAATTTAAACTCTTAAACCTAATCAAAACAGTTTCAAATTAATCGAAAAATTGGTCCCTACAAAAAGTATCGATGTTTTCCAAAATGTATCAATACTTGTACAATTTTATTGATACCTTAATTTTTATCGATACCAAATTTTCTCTCTATTTTGAATTAAAAATTGAACACAAACAATAAGTATTTACACCTTTAAAATTATTTTGATATCTATTGGTTTTTATCGATACCCAAAATTTATATTGCTGCCAATTTTGTATTTTGTTTTTCGTAATCTATTCAAATATGTCAAAAAGTATCGATATCCATAAAATTATATCGATACTTTTCACCAGGTATCAATAAATTAGCCTTGGTATCATTGGAAGCTAATTTTAACGGTCACTAAATTAGGCATTACACGTCTCTAGTATTGATACTTGTACAAAAAATATTGATACTTTGTGCTGCAGGTGAATTTAATGGTCTGGTGTTTCCATCCAAACGACTTTATTTATTCTCCCAACAACCAAAACGATTGGAAAGGTATTAGAAGGTATAAATATTAGCTTTTAATGGCCATAAAAAAAACAAGAGAGATAATGAAGCGAAAAGATCAATCAATTCAACCTAATGCTTAATTCTTTTATACTTTTCTTGTACACACTTTTGAGCTCTTACTGCAATCTTTAGCTCAAGCGTATTCTTGTTTATTTGTGCTTTATTGAAAAACATTCTAATCTTCTGAGGATTATTTCGTAGTTTGCTTCTTTGTAACTGTTTGAGAGGGTTTGTCTTAAGCTTTGGGTAGAAATCTTAAGAGAGCTGTAAAGTTAAACCTTGTCCTCAAAGGTTGAAGAAATTAGTGAATTTGGGAAAATCCCTAGTTGTGGAAAGCTAAGGTAGTGGAGTAGGCTATTAGGACCAAACCACTCTAAATCTTTGCGTTCATTATTTCATACTCTTTCTTTGCTTCCACCAATTTTTTTAAAGACTAATTCACCCCCCTCTTGGCAATTTAAGTTCGATCAATCGAGCTAACAATTAGATATTATTTTTGGGATGAACCATATTTGTTTAAGCAATGTGCAGACCAGATGATTAGAAGGTGTGTAGCCAAGAGCGAAGTAGTCGATATTTTGTACCACTTCCATTAATCCCCGAGTGGCAGCCTTTTTGAAATGTCAGTAACTGCAACCAAAGTATTGCAGCCGGTTTTTTTTAGCCAACTCTATTTAAAGAAGCATATGCCTATGTGAAAGATTGTAATAGATGTCAGAGAGTTGGAAATATATCTTTAAAGGAATGAGATGTCACTAACTAGCATTCTTGAGGTAGAGTTATTTGATGTTTGGGGTAGTGACTTCCTGGGTCTTTTTCCTTCTTCTTATGGTAACAAGTACATCTTGGTAGCCATTGATTATGTATTCAAATAGGTGGAAGCTGAGGCATAGCTAACTAATGATACCAAGGTGGTAATGTGATTCCTTCAAAAACATATACTCACAAGATTTGGGGCTCCAATAGCCATAATTAGTGATAAAGGATCCCATTTCATGAATAAATGGCTAAAGTGGTTGTTGGATAAATATAATGTGAGGCATAAAGTTGCTACAGCTTACAATCCTTAGACAAGTGGCCAAGCTGAGTGTGCAAATAAAGAAATAAAGGGCATACTTGAGAAAATACTTCATCCAAACCGGAGAGATTGGTCTAGAAGACTTGATGAAGCTTTGTAGGCCTATTTCCATTTAAGACTCCTTAAGGGATGTTTCACAAGTTTGTATATGGCAAGACTTATCATTTTCTATTGGAACTTGATCATAAAGCCTATTGGGCTCTTAAGCAGCTCAATCTAGACTTGAAGGCCATCAGAGATAAATGGACATTACAACTCAATGAGTTGGAAAAGATAAGAAGGTTCTCT
This sequence comes from Gossypium anomalum, assembly GCA_025698475.1. Taxonomy (NCBI): domain Eukaryota; kingdom Viridiplantae; phylum Streptophyta; class Magnoliopsida; order Malvales; family Malvaceae; genus Gossypium; species Gossypium anomalum. The sequence goes on from CM046963.1 coordinate 54,141,793, forward strand.
TACGAAAATTCCAAATTTTTTAAAGAAAAGTTAAAGAAATGGCATAATAAGCACTTCCATTCCTGTGTGTTCGAAGTTGGTCAATAGGTACTTCTATTCAATTCTAGATTGAAGTTCTTTCCAAGTCAACTTAAATCTCGATGGTCAGGCCCCTTTATAGTTAATCAACTTTTCGTATACGGAGTAGTTGAGCTCTAAGACAATAAATGAGGTAAGTTTAAAGTCAATGGTCAATAATTGAAACATTAATAGACTGGTGAAGTTGAGTGGAAAAACACCTCGCTCATTTTAACCAATCCATTAAATTTTGTTTCTTTCACAAGGTTGTTATTTTATTTGCAAATAAATAAATTTTATTTTTGTCTTTATTTTAAGTTTATTTTTATTTTCATTTTCATCTTTAATTTAATTTTTATTGTTATTGTTATTTTAGTAGGGTGTAAATAAATTAGCATCTCAATAAATAATTTTTGTACATAAATAAAATAGGCATAATAATAGTAATAAAATTCCTAATTAAAAATAAATTAGGTTAATTTTTAACCTAACTACAATCAGGCTTAATTTTTTTTTTTCTATTTTTCTTTTCCTTCTTTTTTTCTTTCAGCCGCCACCCATGCTTGCCCCACCACCTGCCATAGCGCACCAGCAGCAGGCTCTTGCGAGCCCATCGCACTAGTTGTCCCAGTCACATGCTCATGCGTTGCGCAATAGTAGGCTCCTGCATGTCCCAGCACCCTAACCATCAACCCTTGTTGAGTGCATCGATAGTCATCGAGTGCAATCAGGAGCCATCTAGTTCTATCAAACTTTGTGTGCCACCAACCGATAGCAGTAATAGCATCCTTCGGCAATCCCTTTCGCAACCCACGGCTGACTCCTTCCCTAATCGACAGCCCCTATTTGCCACCCCTAGCCCATCTTTGAGGTATTTTAGGATTTATATTCCGATTAAAGTGGTTTTTATCTCGATTGTTTTTAAAGGCTAAGGATAAATCAAAATAATAGGAACTCAAAGATTCAAGATGATGAGTTTTAGCCTTTGTTTCGAACCCTAAGAATAAAATTGAGATACATTAGAATATTCAAGAAACAAACTATGTTTCCATAAAAGGGTTTTTTACTTGATAATGAGTATGATGTACCAACACACCTGATGATCTCGTACCTACTTTTATGTCTATCTAGCCTTCTGCCAATTCAGTAACACAGGTAGATATTATGGATTTATTGCAACATATGAATAAGCAATAACAAGTATACTGAAAGTATGCTAAGGTTCGAGACGAATCAAATCGAACTGCTTTTCATAACTTATTTAAATCTCTTTATCTTTTTCCTATGTTTTCAGATTCTATATTCAAACCATGGAACCGAACACGCGAAATCGGTTCTAAGGATTCTGCCATACCTAGGCAAGATGTTGATAACGTGGAGGAAGAGACAAGCATAGACAGTGATGGGTCAATAAATAAATGATTGGATTTTCTTTATTTAAAGGCACTTAGAGTTATTTTTTTCTTTATTTGTATTTCTATTTTTAAAACATTACTTTTATTTTTGCAAAATAAATTCTAGTTGCACTCAAGAATTATATTTTCCAAAATTTTCTCTTATTTCCTCTCTAATGAATGCTTTGAACGATGATGACATTGCTTTGCTTAAGTTTTGGGGGAATCGTGCCTCAATATTTTCAATTTTTTGCCTCAATTTTTGTGGAAGATGAATTCATAGAAGGAGGCAAGTGCGCAAAAAAGATGCTCAATATCAATTAATTTTGTATGGTATGTTAGTTCAAATTCAAGTATGTTCTTTTATATTAAATAAATCATGAGATGAATGTTGATTTTGAGTTGTATGACCTATAATCTTTCAAGAGAACCCATGAATTAAGTAGCTTTTCCTAAATAATTGTTTCCTTGACCTCCTGAACTGCCGAATCTTAGCCTTGCTTACTTTGGAAATATTTGAAAGTTTAAGCTTGGGGGAGTCTAAAAGGAATATTGGTTGATTATTATAAAGCACTCAAGGATGTGTTACATACAAAAACGTACTCAGAAAGGTACTTGTTTATTTAAAGAAAAGAGACTACATAAGCTGAGAAGGGAAAATAGTTGGTTATTTGGTGGGCAGTTACAATTTTGAAGGCCAAGGTAAGCTAATATTAAGGTTATTGAACTTAAAATATCTATTTTCTTCATAGCTTAACCCTAGCCACTGTTACAACCTTTATTAAAGGCCTATTGATTTAAGCTGCTAAGCTAACTACATTAGTGGAGATGAGAGTATTAAACTCAACATATGAAGAATGTGTTAAATTCGAGGAATTATGCTTTGTTAATTTTAGAGAAATTAATCTTTTATGGAATCGAAATTGCTGAACTCAACAAATTAATTGTTCAAATCATGATTTGTTAACATTTAGACACTTGAAAAAATATTGGATGATAAGTTGTATATGAACTACATATTTGCAGAATTAATTTGCAAGTATAGTTTTTGCTTTTCCATTATTACCTAAGTGAATTAAATTCTTCATTATAGCATGTTTTTAGCATTACTTGGGATGAGCAATGATTTAAGTTTAGGGATGTGTAAACTCCAAAATATAAAGATGTTTCATCAATATTTTATTTACAAATTATGCTAATTCCAAGTAAATAAATAGGACTTTTTACGGTTTTTATACTTAATTTCATGATATTTTATATTTACCATTGGGATGTGTTAAATTTGTGAAATTCGTGTTAAATTTGTGAAATTCATGTTAAATGCATGTTATTTTGATATTTTTGGAAATAATTAGGCTAAGGGAAAGTATGACAAATTTTTTTGTTGTTGTATTTTGGTCTTAGACAGATACAAGTTGACAATACAATCACATGGGATTCAAAATCATGTTATTCTAGATTTAATTGCCTGTAGGCTAGTATTGTAGTTTCGGGACCACAAATTCGAGTTAGAAAAAAATTTCAAAAACATTTTCTGTGTTTATTATGTGTGAATTTGTATTTGCGAAATTTTTGTGTTTTAATTTTACTGTTTGGATGTCGATTTAATAAAAAAGGTTTAATCGCGTAAAATAAAAATTTGATGGTTAAATGTGAAAGGGCTGAATTATTGTTGTCTTTTTCATTTGAGGTATTTATTATGCAATATAACCATTGTTAAAGTGATGGACGGTTATAACCATGGCTTATAATGGTTTAAAATTTTTAATTTAAAGGTTAAATATGTAAAATAATAAACATGTTATTATAATAAAACATAATCCCATTTATGTGTTTTAGGACTAAATTGAATGAAATTATGTTTAAATAAGTTTAATTTGAATATGTTTAGATCAAGAACTAAAGAAATCGAATTTGGATTGGGGGAAAACTAAAGTTGTCGATTAGTCATCTCGTTCTGATTATCGTTGTCTGAGGTAAGTTTATAGGCAAATAGATGTTGAAATTTTCAATATATGTATATTATAAATTCTGAATTGAATTGTTATAATTGTTTGAGAATGTACCGAAATGATATATGTTTGAGAGCAATAGTTACGAGTTCGATTCAATCGAGTTACGACATCCAAAAACCCAGTATGAGCCTTAGGAATAGATAGGATATATATGTCATGACATAGGATCCCGATATGTGATGTGCGAGTAAGACCATGGCATTGATATATGTATGCGAGTGAGATCACGTTTAATACGTTGGCATCGATATGTGATTCCGATATATATGTGCGAGTAAGACCACATTTCATACTTTGGCATCGATATGTGATTCTGGTATATATGTGCGAGTAAGACCACGTCTAGTACGTTGGCATTGATATGTGATTACATGTAAAACCACATCTAGGACGTTGGCATTGTACGATATGTGTGATTATTCGAGTATCTTATTCAATTTCGAATGGTTCAACGGGCAATAATAAGTTGTTATCGAATGTGTAATCGAGCAAAATTAATCAGGTATGTGATAGTTACTTTCTATTTGAAATTAAGATAAGTTGACTATTTGGTATGTGATACAAATCGTATATGATACAAGTGAATATATATGTGATCTTAGAAGTGAAAAATTAATTATGTTACTATCTATATGTGCATTCGGCCAATTTGAATTTGTGGCATAATTATATGTTTGATAAATATAATTGCAAGTTTGAAATGGTATATGAACATAATAGCATAATTCAATTTTGTTGCAATGAATTATAATGTCATTGATTTGTTATTTGCTTATAACTTACTAAGCTCTGATAACTTATTATGTGTGTATGTCTGCCTCTGTTTTATAGATTTTGGAGTCAAGTTACAAGCTCAGGGATCGTTAGCGAAGTTTATCACACTATCGACTGTTTTAGGTACTTTATAAGCTGAATTTCGAACCTATGGCATGTATAGGCTATACTATATTTGGATATGTTGATTTTGGTATGTGTATATATATATATATATAAGCCATGCGAAAACGGCTTGTTTATTCTGTTAAGTTTGGTTTCAAGGTTTGATTAAATTAGGGTTATGTTTGGTTGTGGTTTTGGTAATTTGGCTATGGTTTAAACATAGATAAATATGTGTGAACTTTGTTGATATGCTTTGTTAAGGTTTTGTTATGTGAGTTGGTATTAAGATAAATTCGGTTATGGCATATAGAGGAAGTGAAGTTGATATGTTTATTAATATTAAGGTTTAGTAAGTTTGTTTATGGATGAGTTTATTTTGGCAAAAAGGTTAAAGATATATGTGTATTTTATGAATGTATGTTTGGCTATGATATTTGACTATCTATATTCGGTTTATCATGGCTAGAATGGATATGTTTTAACTGTTATATGGAAGTCATATTAAATGATAGAATATATATATAAATTTGATTTAGTTGTGTATATGAAATTTTTGCATGATTTATAACATATGGAATTGACATGTTTTGATTTGGTTAAATTATATGAAAAATTATTAATGTTAGTCAAGTGAGCAATGTATGAATTGATTATGTTGCAAGTGAAATTCGGTCATTTAGATATGACTATATGTATTTGTAAAATTTTGCTTGTTAATCGTGAGGTATAGTTCAACTTAGGCTAATATGCACATGTAGGAAAGCTTATAAATGAATGTACTGTTGTAAGTTGAGTATATGAATGTTGAAACCTGCTTAAAAACGATTTTAAAAAAAAAAAAAGAAAAAAAGGGAGTCGCCACCAATCTTTTAAAGTGTGATTGGATCACTTTATAAAACGTTTTGGTCCACGAGATTACGAGAAAATAGGTTCGGGAGTCGGTTACGCACGAGGAAGGATTAGCACCTTCGTAACGCCCAAAATTGGTACCAAATTGAATAATTTTGTCTTAATGTTAAAAGTTTGAAAGAATTTAGAAATAAGATCTCTTTTAAAACCGTAATAATTTGAGTTAAAAAGAATTAAGATTCCATTGCTTCAAAAGAATATAAACATCACATCCAGCATGATTGGACATGATATTTTAAACTTTGGTAACTAAAATCATCTTGATATCTTCAAAACTTATTTAGAAGGATATTTTAAGTATTTAGACAAACGGAAAATCGCAACCCAGCATGTTAAGGCACTATTTCCCGAATTCCTAACTACCAAAAACATTGCCTTATTTTTAAAATTCTTTTGGATCGAATGAAATATAAAAGTTCTTTAAAGTAATGATGCATTTAACATATTACCAAGGATCAATATAAATTAATCTACATAATACTTACTTTAACATTCTATGCATATATAATATAAAGGATAATGAACAATGGTGTAAATTACATAATATACGTTATCATTTTATGGATGGTCATAGATAACATAAATATACATGCATTATCGTTACATGCAAAATACAACGTAGAGCATAATGAATTGAACAATATAAATTGCATAATACATATATATAATAATATTTCATGCAAATGTATCTTAAATCAACATAAATAATTAATTTCCATGCAAATATGTAAAAACCATAACATAAAATAATAAATAAGTCTATAAAAATTTAACTTACTAAAACAAAAATAGATAAGCAAATTATAACCATATAAAAATATAAATAAAATAAAATAAAAAATAAAGACATTTAAAAACATTTAGGATAATATAAGAATAATAAAAGAGAACCCCTTTTTTAAAAAATGATATACATATATAAATCATATTATAGGATATAACAACCTAATAATATATTAAAATAATAATGATATTACGTATTAATAATAAAAATTAAAAAACATATATAATTAATAAGTAATAAAATAATATATATTTTATACTAAAATAAATGTAATGTAGGAATAATGTATGGTAAAATATATACATATAATAAAATTTATAAACAAAATATATAATAATATAAACTGTATGATAGATAACATATAAAATAATAAAAATAATGTAATAAGCAATTTTACTTAAAAAAATATAGTAAAATAAATAATATATAAAGTAAAATGTATATATAATAAAAATTTATAAGAAACGTATATAATAATATAATATATAAATAAAAATAATATACATTATTTTTATATAAAACCAATGCTTATAAAAATAAATAATACATATAGTATTGTAAAATAATTTAAATATATATAAAAAATACTAAACTAGATTTTTATTAAAAATTAGGGCTAATTACGAATAAATAAAAAAATTTTGGGCCTAATTGAAACACACATTAAAATCGGAGGGACTCACTGGGCAATTAGCCCCAATCCCTAAAAACGACGTCGTTCTCCAAAATAGATTTTAATGGCCATCGGGACTAAATTGAATTAAATATAAGAGGTTAGGGCCAATTTAAAATAAAAATAAAATGAAATCATAAATTTTAAAAAACGAAAGGATCGATTGGGCAATTTGCCCATTTATCAAAAACACGCGTATCCTCCCGGGTCATCAAGTCAACGCGCGGATCCTCTGTTGAAACGGTGCCGTTTTAGTGCTTATTGAACTAAGCCAAAACGACACCGTTTTTGTAATGCTATATATGTCAAAACTGAACCCAAAATTCATTTTGTTATCAGTTTTTTTAAAAAAACTTTGAAATCCTCTGAAAGAGGAGAAAAGGGGAGCCTTCCGGCCCCGACCTCAGGCCTCCGGCCACTGGACTGTAAGCGCCCACGCATTGTACCCGCCGCCGTACACGGTGGTTGGAAGGCTAAAAGCCTTCGTTCCTCTCGGCGAATCACAGGTAATCTCTTCTCCCTCCTAACCTTAACCCTTTTTTTAAAATGATTTATATGCGTTGAACAGAGAAGAAAAAAAAACATAACGAAATCACCTTTTTTAAGTAAACAACTGCTTCTTATTTCTTTCTTCTGTGTATATATGTATGTATCTTTTTTTGTATCTGTAAAAATCGGTCCCTATTACAGTGGAATGATTCAGCTTTTATAGCCTCTATTTATAAGTTTGGTTTATTCCCTATTTGATTTCTTGCCGTGTTTGCTGTGTTCTTCTTTCTCTTTTTGCAGGTGTCGACAAGGAGACTAGCGATGATGGGGCACTGATAATGGCACATTGGAGTTGATTCGCGCGCCGATCACGGTGCGATATGGGGCCTGGAATCACGACACTGATGGAGGCGTCGATTGGAGAGTGACGGTTGGAGTGCTTGCGGCGCCTAGGGTTTTTAAAACCCTAGGCCTTCTATCTCCCGTTAACAAATTGGGCCACTTGGGCCCTGTGTATTTTGGGCAGCATTTGGTCTATAATACGGGCTTGGGTGTAATTGGGCACTGGGTAGTTTTAGGTATCTGGGCTAAGGGTTTTAGGCTAATTGGGTCTTAGGTGTAACCGGGTATAGGGCTTTTGGGCTAACCGAGTTTTGGACTGTAAATGGACTTTATAATTTTTTTTATTTACTTATTTATTTATTTCACGGGCCCGGGTAAATTTGGGCTATTACAGCTGCCCCTCTTTGCTTGTTACTGTGTAACAGAAATAGAGCAAAGATTACAAAAGGACCGAATTTGCCCGGCCCGGCAAGTCTCAAAATCTTGATCCTCATCTTCCTCAAAGGTATTCTGATTGCTTCAGGAATGTCAAATTGGCTATCTTCAACTTGCTTCTTACAAACTCAGGAATGCCAAATCTGTTATCTTTGATCTGCTCTCTGACAATACAGAGATGCCAAATTAGCTATCTTTGATTTGCTCTCTGACAATACAGGGACGCCAAATCTGCTATCTTTGATCTGCTCTCTGACAATACCGAGACGCCAAATCTGCTATCTTCGATCTGCTCTTTGCCAATACAGAGATGCCAAATCTGCTATCTTCGATCTGCTCTCTAGCAATACAGAGATACCAAATCATTATCTTCGATCTACTTTTTGACAATACAGAGACGCCAAATCTGCTATCTTTGATCTACTCTTTGACAATACAGAGACGCCAAATCTGCTATCTTTGATCTGCTCTCTGACAATACAGAGATGCCAAATCAGCTATCTTTGATCTGCTCTCTAACAATACAGAGACGCCAAATCTGTTATCTTCGATCTGCTTTCTGCGAATACAGAACACCAAATCTGCTATCTTCGATCTGCTCTTTGACAATACAGAGATGCCAAATTTACTATCTTCGATTTGCTCTCTGACAATACAAAGATGCCAAATCTGTCATCTTTAATCTGCTCTCTGACAATACAGAGACGCTAAATCTGTCATCTTCGATCTGCTCTCTGACAATACAGAGACGCCAAATCTACCATCGGTGATCTGCATTATCCCCTAAGGGATATAACCTGTATAGTGTGTATGTACTTATGCTTTTATGATTGAAATGAGTCAAAATTCCCCTCAATAGTCCTATTATGATGCAAGCTGCTATGAAAATGTTTCCTATCTCGGACGTCCTTACTCATTCAACCATCAAAATTCATCCTCAGAATATCAATCATACTCTGCTCCTATATTTTGAATCAGATTAGTCCTACTGTGCCATTCTGCTGGAAACGATCCTCTCCTAAGATTGAATCATTTGAATTGTCCAAACATTCTTTGGACTAAAAAAATTTCCCTGAATACCTTCGACCCTTACTTATGGGAATTTTTCAAACAATTGTTCTGTTTTAGTTTCTTGTATTCTCTAGCAATTCCCAAAGTAATATGCAAAACTTCGTTTGTAAAAATATTTAGTTCATCAATCATCATTTCAATACAACACACTTTAGAAGACAAAGATCTGATCTTATGAATAGTTAAATAAATCATCAAGATACAATAAGAGAGTAATCTGAAAACCATCTTGGAGAAGAAAAAGAATCTAAATATAGTAATCAGAACAAAAACTCGATGTCCAACATATCAATGATTGGGCTTCTGTATACAAATCCCATGAAGACCATTTTGAGTTTTAACATGTGTTTAGAAAATCAAAAGTACTTTGTTGATGCCCCGGTATGTAACACACTCCACTTCTCGTTAAATCAAGTATAGCAAGGTCACTGCATGCCTCTTGAAATTTGAGCAGCCCTTTCGGGTTTTCAACTCAAAACCCCTTTGGTCTCAAAGCGCCCTTTGCGGGTTTTCACCTTGGCCTCTCCATTTTTTTTTTAGAAGTCTCAAAGTACCCTTCGCGGGTTTTCACTTTGGATTCCCTTCTCTTTTAGACAAAGTATTTCTTGACTGAGTCTGAATTCACTGGATTGGGTAAACTCTTCCCATCCATTTCTGTCAGAATTAGTGCACCACCGGAGAAAGCCTTCTTCACAACATATGGTCCTTCCCAATTCGGCGTCCATTTCCTTCTAAAATCCTTTTATATGGGGAGAATCTTTTTAATACAAGGTCCCCCTCGTGAAATTCTTTTGGACGAACTTTCTTGTCATAGGCTCGCATCATTCGCTTCTGATACATCTGACCATGGTGAATAGCTTTTAGCCTCTTTTCTTCAATCAAGTCCAATTGGTCATACCACGATTGAATCCATTCTGCTTCATTTAGCTTTATCTCCGACAAAATTCAAAGAGAAGGTATTTCAACTTCAATGGTTAACACTGCCTCCATCCCATAAACTAAGAGAAAGGGGTTGCCCTAGTAGAGGTTCTGACAGACATTCTATAGGCTAAGAGTGCAAATGGTAACTTCTCATGCCAATCTCTATAGGTTTCAGTCATCTTCCCCATTATCTTTTTGATGTTTTTGTTAGTAGCTTCCACTGCTCCATTCATCTTTAGGCGATATGGAGATGAATTATGATGTTTAATCTTGAATTGGCTATAGACTTCCGCAATTGTGCTATTGTTCAAGTTCAATGCATTGTCTGATATGATCCTCTCAGGCATTCCATACCGATAAATAATCTCTTTTTTCAAGAATCGACCTACTGCTAACTTGGTGACACTAGCATAAGAAGCTGCCTCTACCCATTTCGTGAAGTAGTCGATGACCACGAAAATGAAACGATGCCCATTCGATGCTTTTGGTGATATTGGCCCAATCACATCCATTCCCCACGTGGAAAAGGGCCATAGCGAAGTCATAACATGCAAGGGTGAAGGTGGTACATGAATCTTATCCCCGTATAACTGGCATTTATGACATTTCTTAGCATAGCTGATATAATCTCCTTCCATAGTAGACCAATAGTATCCAAACCTCATGATTTGTCTTGCCATCGTAAAGCCATTAGCATGTGTCCCACAAACTCCTTCTTGTACTTCTTCTAGGATTTGTCTAGCTTCTACAGCATCAACACATCTCAAAAGCACCTAATCTTTCCTTCTTTTATAAAGGATATCCCCATCTAGCACATATTCGCAGGCTAGCCTCCTTAAAGTTCTTTTGTCATTCTTAGTTGCTTGCTCAGGATATTCACGATTTCTTACATACCGTAATATATCCTGATACCAAGGATGATCATCCTTTTCCTCTTCTTCAATGTTGCAGCAATGAGCTGGAACCTCAGAAATGCTCATCTGAATTGGTTTCATATCCTCTTGTTTATTTGCTCTAATCATGGATTGACAAAACGTCCGCCATCTAATTTTCATCCCGTGGGAGATAATTGAAAGTGACGTTATCAAACTCTTCAAGTAACACTAAAACTACCTCTCGATAATTAATCAATTTAGGGTCCCTTGTCTCCCATTCACCTCTAAGCTGGTAAATTACCAATGCAGAGTCTCCATATACTTCCAAAGTTCTAATTTCCTGCTCCTTGGCCGCTCTAATCCCCATGATGCATGCTTTATATTCAGCCATGTTGTTTGTACAGTCAAAATCCAATTTACATGTAAATGGATAATGATCACCATTTAGGGATACCAAGATTGCCCTAATTCCATTTCCTACCGCATTGGATGCGCCATCAGAGTTCATCTTCCATGGATGTTCTTCAATAGTTGCCACATACATCAACTCCTCATTAGGGAAATCAAAGCTTAATGGCTCGTAATCTTCTAGAGCTCTGTTAGCCAGAAATTCTGCTATCGCACTTCTTTTTATAGCCTTTTGACTCACATAGACTATGTCAAATTCTAAAAGCATTATTTTCCACTTTGCCATTCTTCCATTTAGTGCTGTTGACTCTATCATGTACTTTAATGGATCAAGTTTTGAAATTAGCCAAGTCGTATGATATAACATATATTGCCTCAACCTTCAAGTCGTCCAGATTAAAGCACAACAAAATTTCTCAATTGGCGAATATCTCATCTCATACTCTGTGAATTTCTTGCTGAGGTAGTATATCGCCTTCTCTTTTCTTCCCGACTCGTCATGTTGGCCAATCACACATCCCATAGAATTACTAAACACTGATAAGTATAGAATTAATGGTCTATCTGGACTAGGCAGAGATAACACTGGAGCATTTAACAAGTATTGCTTAACCTTATCAAAAGCATTCTGCCATTCTACATCCCAAGTACCTTGGTTGTGTTTTCTAAGGAGGCGAAATATAGGATCACATTTCTCGGTTAATTGCGAAATAAACCGAGCAATATAATTCAATCTTTCAAGAAAACCCCAAACTTCCTTCTGAGTATGTGGTGGAGGCAAATCTTGTATGGCTTTAACTTTATTTGAATCGACTTATATTCCCTTTTCACTGACCACAAAACCTAGCAATTTCCCTGACCTAGCTCCAAAAGTGCACTTTGCCGGATTAAGTTTTAACTAAAACTTCCTTAATTTTAGGAACAACTTCCTCAAAAATTCAATATGTTCCTCCTCCGTTTGAGATTTGGCAATCATATCATCAACATACACCTCAATTTCTTTGTGCATCATATCATGGAATAAGGTCACCATAGCCCTTTGGTAGGTTGCCCCTGCGTTTTTCAACCCAAAGGGCATTACCTTGTAACAGAATGTGCCCCACAATGTTATGAAGGTAGTTTTATCCATGTCTTCAGGATGCATCTTTATCTGATTGTACCCTAAGAAACCATCCATAAAGGAGAACAACGAATATCCCGCTGTATTATCTATCAAAGTGTCGATGTGCGGAAAAGGAAAGTTGTCCTTTGGGCTAGCTTTATTCAAATTTCTATAATCTACACACATTCGTACCTTCCCATCTTTCTTAGCAACAGGCACAATATTAGCTACCCATTCTGAGTACTTAACTTCCTGTAGGAATCCAGCATCAAAGTGCTTTTTGACTTCCTCTTTTATCTTCAACACAATATCAGGCCTCATCCTTCGTAATTTTTGTTGAACAGGTTTGCAATCTTGTCTTATAGGAAGACGGTGTACCACGATATCAGTATTCAATCCCGGCATATCCTGATATGACCACGCAAATATATCTTTGAATTCACATAACAGTTCAACCAGACCTTGTCTAGTTTCTTTAGCAATTTGTGTGCCAATTTTCACCTCCTTCCCTTCATCCAAGGCTACATTCTCTATTGCCTCTTTCTCACTGGGTAGAATTTGTTTCTCCTCTTGCTTCACCATTCTCAAAAGATCTAGAGACATATCACAATCCCTATCATCTTTAAAATCCTGAAGCTATTCTAAATATATGTCTTGCTCAAAAGAGAATCTAGGATTTGTAGTATCAGTACTCATATAATTGATATCTAGGGACCTGCGGGGTACGAAAGAATGTACAAAGAATAAATGAATTTTCAGAACATTTTTACATTATGAATGAAATGAAAGAATATAAAGGTAAAAAGAATATTGAATAGTATAAAAGAATATTTACTTGAATTGATAACAAAAGTTATGTTTTTATTGAAATGTAAATACCTGAACATGAGCCTATTTTACAAATGAAATCTTACTACTCCTAGGGTTTAGAGTAATAAGAGTGTTCTGAGAATTACTCCGAAGAATCTTTAAAAACTACAGGAAGTTCTTCTGCAACCCAATTGTTCAAAGAGCTTCCCAGTTCGTAAGGGTGAATGCCCTCAAGGTTTCCTTGTCCAAATTCCTTATTATGCACAGCATTAATGTAGAAGCTTTCTTTTTCAAGCAACCCTCCTTCAGGGTGAATTATCCCTCCTGATACAAAGGTTTGGGATATATGGGGGAATGTCATCGATTCCCATTCTACTTCTTTTCCACTTAAACGCGTCCTTCTCCTTTCTTGACGCTTTTCTATTTCCTTCCTCCTTTGCTTTTGATCAAGCTTAAAACTCAAACCAAAACGGTCTCTCTTCTCTTTTAACTCCAGAACTTGAAACCCTCCTTGAAGATATCGTCCTAATCTTTTTCCTAGCAAGGCTCCTCTCCCTATTGTCATTTGCAAACCCATCATCGTAGTTTTGGATATCTTGGGCATCGGCACCTCATTCCCCTCTACAATAAATGTTGCATTGACGAATTCTAATGAATGGAAAGAGCATTCAATTGTCTCCTCGTTGGCTTCTACATAGGGTGCACTACTAGTAACTGTCGCTATAATGTCCTCCTCTGCATTTATAGTGATCAACCATCCATCAGTTACTAATTTCAATTTCTGGTGCAGAGATGAGGGCACCGCTCCTGCTGAGTGTATCCAAGGTCTCCCTAACAGGCAATTGTAAGAGGGTTTAATTTCCATCACTGAAAAGTCCACCTCATAAGTATTTGCCCCAATCATCAAAGGAATATCGATTCTTCCCATGACCTTCCTTTCCATGCCATCAAATGCTCTCACTATATTATGGAATTTTTCATGTGAGAACTATCTATGGGCAATCTATTCAATGTTGATAATGGTAAGACATTTAAAGCTGATCCATTATCAATAAGTACACTTGGCAGTGTATACCCTTTACAATGAGTGGTGATGTGTAAAGCTTTAGCTGATCCTATGCCACCAGGTGGAATTTCATCATCATTGAAATAGATGAAATTGTCAGCACTTATGTTACTAACCAATCGATCCAACTTGTTGACGGATACATTATTAGTAACATAAGTCTCATTGAGCACCTTTATTAATGCTTCCTGATGTGCGTCTGAACTTAGAAGCAAAGCCAACACTGATATACGAGCTAGTTGTTTGCGCAATTGTTCAACCACGCTGTACTCACTGTGCTTTAAGAATTTTAAAAATTCTCTCTTCCTTCACTAGCTCATTAACCAGTGTTTCGGTCCCTTTTCCTTTGTCAAAAGCCTTTGCTTTTGCAGGCTCAATTCTGGCACCTTCTGCATCGTAGCGTTTCCCACTACGTGTATAAGAACCCTCACCCTGAGCTTCTTTAGAAACTCTAGCTATATCATCCTTCTCTGGCATTGACACATGACAGTTGTAATTCCAGGGTACCCTCTTGTTATCCTTATAAGGAAAGGAAACAGGTTTATGAATGATGACTTTCAGTACCGTGGGTATTTCAACTTTATTATTTCTTGGTAAACAAATAATAATCCTTGGCTGGTTTTGATTCTTCGGCGCACCTTTTAATGTGCATATATGTTCCTCATTTGAGCCAGCTTCATAAAATCCTAGCTCTTTGTTGTCCATAAGGCTTTATACCAAGGCCTTAAACTTATCGCATCTCTTGATCTTATGCCCCTCTTCAGCATAGAACTCACAGTAGTCCCTTGCTCCTTTATTCCTTTCTTTAGAGATTATCATCTCTCTTTTCACCATTTCCTCCCAAATTATTTTCATCGGCGTTCTCACCTAAGACACGCCCTCTTTAATCCTTCATATACCCGTATCCCCAACTGTATTTACCCCTTGATCACCATGATTTGGCAATGGGTTCTCTGTTTAGGGGTGTCATCAAATTTTACAACCCCCATCTTGATTAGCCTTTCCACTGCCTCTTTAAAACCAGTGCAATTTTCTATTGAATGCCCCGATATCCCTGCATGGTACTCACATTTGGCATTTGCATCATACCATTTGGGATATGGGGGTTGTAACGGGTTCAAATGAAAAGGGGCTATTACATGCGCATTGAATAAACTTTGATAAAGCTCCCGATACATCACTGGGATAGGCGTAAATGAGACTTTTTTAGAATTCTATCTCGAACCAGAGCCCTGCTTTTGAAAATCTTGTTGTCCAACCGTAGTTACTCTGGGCTGACTAACCGTAACCGCTTTTGAATTGTAACTACTCGTATTATTCACCTCATTATCCTTCCTCCTTGAGGCCGATCTTTTAGTAGCTACCCCCTCTATCTTGCCACATCTTATGGATTCTCAATCATTTCTCCCACTATAACTATATCGGTAAAACTCTTAGTGGTACTTCCAATCATGTGGGTAATGAATTAAAATGTTGATGAACAGCATGGTAGTTTCTTTCTCCAAGAGCGGTGGTTGAACTTGCATAGCAACCTCCCTCCACCTCTGGGCATATTGCCTAAAGCTCTCATTAGGCTTCTTTTCCATATTTTACAAAGTGATTCTATCAGGAGTCATGTCTGTCACATGATTATATTGTTGCATAAAGGCTTGCGCTAAGTCTCTTTAGGAACTGATCCTTGAGCAACTCAATTGATTATACCACCTAGCCGTTGCCCCAACCAAACTATCCTGAAAACAATGGATCAATAATTGATCATTGTTTACATAACCGGTCATTCGCCTGCAGAACATGGTGATATGGGCTTCCAGACAAGTAGTACCATTGTACTTCTCGAATTCTGGCATTTTGAACTTATGGGGAAGCACCAAATCTGGGACTAGACTCAAGTCCTTAGCATCAATTCCTTGATGATTATCAGCATTTTCTAGTGCCTTAAATTTCTCCTCTAACCATCTGCAACGTTCCTCTAGTTGCCTTGATGATTCGTGTAACGTCCCAATTTTTGAAAATTCTAAAAATGTCGGTAAAATTTAAAATTTTATGTTCTGTCTGCTTGGCGTAGGTTTAAGTAGGATAGTGGGCCTTTAGAAGGCCCAAGTTTAAGTTAGAATCTGGTAATTTTGATTAATTTTAAATCCATAAGAAAGAGGGGTTCTGGGTAACTAGGGTTTTTGAGTATTAATTATGTAAAATAAAACACAAGGAAGCCTGTGGTGAGTTGGCCAAGTGACACCACCGAGATCCCTTATGATGTCCTACAATTGATTAGCATAGTTCTTAGATTGCAAACCACAACCACCAAACCCAATATTCACTTACCCATATTTTAACCATGTCCCTAAAAGCCTTTAAAACCTTACCTTTTTGCTAAAACTGATAGCTAGCTCCGAATCTGATTGCTCCAACGATCCAAGCCTTCAATCTAACGTTTAATAAGACACTAATCACCAAAAAAAATCATCAGTTAAAGACCCCTAGAGCCCTATGCCCAAATCGACAGCCTCCCTAGATTTTAGGGACTTCGGCTTTTCCTAACATTGTAAAATAAGACCAGATCTGAGATGATGAGTACTTACCACTTACTCCTTTTTTATTTCCATGCAAATATGATGCAGATTTATCCTTTAAACTACAGTAGAACTTGAATCTAGGAGTTTTTGAAGTTTCGGCTACAAGCCCCCAAATCTATGGTATTTTCGGCTTTTGGCTGATGAAGAAGATGATGATGTGAGGCTATAATCTTGAAGTAAAGTTGCTGATAGATATTTAGGGTTTAGAAAAGATGATTGTTGATCAAAAGGAACAAAAATATTGAAAGATATGGCTTTGGAGAAATTAGCACAAGAGGAATCAAGTTTTCGGGATTTTGAGATTTGAGGCAATCGGCTTTAGTCTTAAAAATAATGGAGGGAAAATGGTGTAGAGTAGGGTGGTTGAAGGATTTGGCTATGGGGGAAAGAAGAAGAAAAGAATAGCAAATGGAGAGAAAAAGAAAAATAAAAGGAGAGGAAGGGTGATCAGAAAACGGCTCACTTACCCCCTAGTGCCGAATTTATACAAGCACTAACCCTAGCTGAATTTTTCCCTCCTAGAGAAACCCTTGACCGGCCACCTCTTGCTCTTCAAGAGTCCACTATTTGGCCAAAACAGCTCTCCCCAATCAGTTCCTAAATTCTCTCCCTTATCCCCCCTTGCTTAATCTCCTAAGCAACTCAAACTCCTCCTGACAGACTTTTACTTGGATTCCATTTCTTCCCTTTTCTGTACATAAAAATTAATTCCCTTAATTGCTGCCATTGTGACTTGAACCTCAGTTCTCCTTGGTCATTACTGAAAGTGGCTTGTCCACGTACTGGAGGCTTTGCCTTACCTTACCGATAACTCAACAAAGAATGCCGCAAATCAGAGAGTGTAGAAGTGGGTGGGTTGAGATATTCCCCACATGGAGTGTAGGGCTGGTACAGGTGCAGTGTAGCGGTTGGTGGGTTGAGTAGTCTCCTTAGATGGGCTTGCATTCATTATTACTATTGTTACATGTGTTATTGAATTGGGCCTATGGGCCACACTGTTATCTTAAAAGGGGCTATGGCCCGTATTCTGAAAAGGGCTTCGGTCCGCTATACACTGTTATCTGATTGGGGCTTAGGCCCAATGGGCTTGAGCTGACTTGGGCTTTGGATGGGTTTTTGTACACACTGAGTTTCCCAAACTCACCCCTTTCTCTTCTATCCTTGTAGGTGAGCCCTAATTGGTGGACTTGGAGCTGGGCGGGATTCAGAGTGGCCATGAAGATTAATTTCTGGTTTTTAAATAAGTTCGCATTTTTTTTACTTTTGATTATTTCTATTTTGCTTAAAGTTATAATAAGGCCGCTCTTTTAATTATTTTTATTTTGGGATTATTAAACGGGTTAGCACTAGGATGCGTATTATAAAAACTACTTGCTTTCAAAATATCATGATGGTCGAGCTAAGCTTCCGTAAAGTAAATGTTTAAAAAAAGCAAATATTTGTTATGAATAGATCTAACCAAATTTAATGTTCGTAAACAAGTAACATGCTTTAAGTGTGGCAATGGATGTGTGCATGTCTAGGATTGGATCCGGGAAGAGCTTGGTACTTAAGCAGTCCAATAGACTCACCTCCTCTTTTTTGGCTTCCTACTTGGTGCACAGCTTCTATTCACTTAAACTTAAAACATTAACATTCTTTAAACCCTAATAAAGAGATTTTTGATAAAACATTAGCAAGATTTCCATGTGGCACGCTGAATTCAGCCGTAACGTCTGGGCTGGGTTTGGGGTGTTACATTTAGTGGTATCAGAGCCCGATTACAACAACTCGACTATGGAACGGGTCCAAAAAGGTTTTAAAATTTTGAGTTCAAAGAGGGTATTTTTGGGAAAATTTGACTTTTAAAAATGAATTTTCTATTTAAAGGAGATAATCTCCGAACTTAGTTCCTTTAAATCAAATGTTTGAGAAATGAGTTTTAAAAAGGCCTAAATCTTTTAACTTGTTTAAAAATTTATAAGGTGGCACACTGAATCCCCGGCACCAAATCTGTAAGTATTCTTTCTGCTCTATAAATACTGAACTGTAATAATGCTGTAGCTAGTACTAAGCCTTGGATACAGTACTATAGATAAGGTAGTATTGAGGCTACAAAACTGAGACTGTAGGATAAACTAGGTTCTAGGAAACTGAGACAGTAGTTAAACTGCAGCTATGCGAGAACAACTCTGAAACTTTATCTGTTCATAACACTCTGTAATAAACAGTGGAAATAATAAACTAACGACATAAAATTCATAATCAGATAAATCGATATGAGTACGAGAGCTGCCCGGGGAAGAGGCCGTGGTCGAGGCCGAGGTAGTACTCAAGCTGGATCTGCGTCCTCTGAACACATACTAGCTGGCGAGGCACGACCACCATCGGTTAATGAGAATGGGCTGTATGATCGGGCTGCATGGGACGACGCTTTGTCCCAGGCCATGTTGAGGGTTTTGGAAAAGGTGGCCGGAGCTAATGTCCGGCCCATGAATAGGGGGTCCATTTCTGAACGACTTGGGCCAACAGAGTGAGGTTTTTAGGGGCGATCCGAGTAGCCCCAAATGTGGTGAAAGCATTGTTTGGAAGCCACAGAGCGGATTATGGATGACTGACCGCTCGATGGGAGCGAGTTAAAAAGGCGGTGTCGTTCTTTGCGGGACGAGGCGTATCAGTGGTGGATCACTGTGAGAGAGGGTACCTCAGCTGAGAGGGTAACATGGGAGCTATTCAAGCAGTCCTTTAAGGAAAAATATGTCGGAGCTAGCTATGTGGATGCACACAAAAAAGAGTTCCTGAACCTGACCCAGGGTAGTAAGACCATTCCTGAATATGAGGCAGAGTTTCTACGATTGAGCCGGTATGCTAGTGGCATCGTCTCCACCGAATATGAGCGCAGTGTTCGTTTTGAGGATGGCCTCAAGGATGAGCTAAAGGTGCTTATAGCTCCGCAGAGAGAGCGCGATTTTGCTGCACTGGTAGAGAAGGCTAAGATAGCTGAAGAGGTGAAACAAGCCGAATGAAGGAACCGCGATAGGGATCGAAATCAGTTCAGGAGGGATGCTGGACCAGCTGGTGTTGCAAACTGAAATGTTAAGAGAGCTAGGATGGAGGAACTAGTTCGAATAGTTTGGTGAACACAGTTAGACCGAAAGCTTGTGGAGATTGTGGTAGAATGCATCAAGGGGAGTGCTGGAAGCATTCTGGGGCTTGTCTTCATTGTGGGTCAAAGGAGCATAGGATTAGGGATTGTCTTAGGAGGGCAGCTCAAGCTCAAGTAGCTGAGCAAGGGGCTATGCAACCTGTTCAACCAGCGAGAGGTGGAGGTCATGGACAAGGTCGCGGTGGCAATGGCCTTGGACGTGGGGCACCTGGCAGGGGTACTGGTAATGCTGAGGCTCGTCAGCCAGCTTTGGTATATGCTACTCATCACCGCGAGGAGGGTGACGCACCTGATGTCAAAACTGGTACGTTTTTTATCTATGGTGTACCTTATACTGCTCTGATTAATGTGGGATCAATTCACTCGTATGTTGCATACAACATTTCTGGGGAATTAGGTGTTCACTTTGAGGAGACTGTGTGTGGGGTAACTGTGATAAGTCTTTTAAGTCATTCGGTTAAGGTGGAAAAACTCTTCAAGGAGGTGCCTTTGGAGATTCAAGGCAAGGTTTTCTGTGGAGATTTGATGGAGTTACCGTTCGAAGATTTTGATTTAATCCTAAGGATGGATTGGTTGACCAAGCATAGGGCAACTCTGGATTGTGCAGCTAAGAGGATGGTGTTAAGGACTGTCGAGGGTGAACAGGTAATGATTATTGGGGAACGAAGAGATTACTTGTCCAATGTAGTATCGGCTTTGATTGCTGAGAAACTGATATGTAAGGGATGCGAGGCATACTTAGCTTTTGTAAGTCAATCTGAAACTGAGAATCTAACCATGGAGACCATCAGAATTGTTAGGGAATTCTAGGATGTTTTCCCAGAAGAGTCTCCGGGATTACCTCCAAACCGGGAAGTCGAGTTTGGAATCAATTTGCTGCCTAGAATAGCTCCAGTGTCCATCGCACCCTATAAGATGGCGCCGAAGGAGTTAGTGGAGCTGAAAGCTCAAATTCAAGAGTTGTTGGATAGAAGCTTCATTAGACCTATTGTATCTCCATGGGGAGCACCGGTTCTGTTTGTGAAGAAGAAGGACGGGACAATGCGCATGTGCATCGATTACCACCAATTGAACAAACTGACGATTAAGAATAAGTATCCACTGCCAAGGATTGATGATCTTTTCGATCAACTTAGGGGAGCTTCGGTATTTTCCAAAATTGATCTTCGTTCCGGATACCATCAGCTAAGGGTAAAGGAAGTGGATATTTATAAGACAGTATTCAGAACTCGATATGGTCATTACGAAGTTTCGGTTATGCGTTTTGGGGTGTGAAACGCACTGCGGCTTTCATGGATCTGATGAATCGAGTATTCCAACCTTACTTGGATCGGTTCGTAGTCGTCTTTATTGAC
Source organism: Gossypium anomalum (assembly GCA_025698475.1). Taxonomy (NCBI): domain Eukaryota; kingdom Viridiplantae; phylum Streptophyta; class Magnoliopsida; order Malvales; family Malvaceae; genus Gossypium; species Gossypium anomalum. The sequence goes on from CM046963.1 coordinate 54,163,096, forward strand.
TATATCCTGGTATACTCAGAAACAGAAACGAAACATGATGAACATCTTTGCATTGTACTGCAGGTGTTAAGAGAGAAGGAACTCTACGCGAAATTTAGCAAGTGTGAATTCTAGTTGAGGGAGGTATCCTTCTTAGGGCATGTGGTCTCTGCCGAGGGGATTAAGGTGGATCCTCATAAAATTGAAGCAATTCTGGAATGGAAGCCACCTAGGTCAGTATCAAAAATTTGGAGTTTCCTAGGGTTGGCAGGATACTACAGAAGGTTTGTGAAAGGTTTCTCGGTGATGGCTGCACCCTTAACCAGACTCATAAGGAAAGGAGTACCATTTGTCTGGACCGAGAAACAGCAAAAAGCTTTTGATCAGTTGAAAAAAGGTATTGACTGAAGCGCCAGTGTTGATTCAACCGGAGTCTGGGAAAGACTTCACTGTATACAGCGATGCGTCGCATGTGGGGTTAGGTTGCGTACTAATGCAAGAGGATAAGGTGGTCACTTATGCATCGCGACTGCTGAAGACTCATGAAGTGAACTACCCTCTGCATGATTTGGAGCTAGCAGTAGTGATTTTTGAGTTAAAAATTTGGAGACACTACTTATATGGAGAAAAGTGTATCAGATACACAGATCATAAGAGTCTGATATATTTGTTGACTCAGAAGGAGTTGAACCTTAGGCAACATAGATGGGTAAAGTTGCTTAAGGATTACGACTGTTCGATTGAGTACCACCCAGGAAAGGTTAATGCGGTGGTTGATGCATTGAGTCGAAAGGTTGTTACTGACTTGAGAGCCTTGTTTGTACGTTTGAGTCTATTCGACGATGGAAGCCTGTTGGCAGAATTACAAGTGAGGCCTACTTGGACTGAGCTGATTAAGGAAAAACAGTTGAAGGATGATTCGTTAGCTCTTCGATTCCAGCAAGTTAAGAATTGTGAGAATGAGGATTTTGGACTGAATATTGAAGGGGTTCTGTGCTTTGGTGGAAGAGTTTGTATTCCAAAGGACCCTGAATTGAGGCAGTTAATTCTAAAAGAGGCTCATGGTGGACTCTGTGCCATGCATCCTGGAGGGAATAAGTTGTATCACGACTTGTGGGAACTGTACTGGTGGCCTGGGCTTAAACGAGAAGTAACGAAATTCGTGGGGAAATGTCTGACGTGCCAGCAAGTGAAAGCTGAGCATCAATTACCTTCTGGATTGTTACAGCCAGTAAAGATACCACTTTGGAAGTGGGAGAGGGTAACCATGGACTTTGTGAGTGGGCTACCCTTAACGCCATCGAAGAAAGACTCGATATGGGTGATTGTGGATAGGTTGACCAAGTCGGCCCATTTTATACCGATTCGCACAGACTTTTCACTTCAGAAGTTAGCCAAGTTGTATGTGGCAGAGATTGTGCGACTTCATGGTGTCCCAGTTTCAATTATCTCTAATCAAGATCCTAGATTCATGTCTCGGTTCTGGCAAAAGTTGCATGAAGCGTTGGGGACGCGCTTAAACTTTAGTACGGCATTCCATCCCCAAACTGATGGCCAGTCGGAAAGAGTTATTCAGATTCTGGAAGACATGTTGAGGGGATGTGTTATCGACTTTCGAGGCAGTTGGGAGGATTACTTGCCGTTAGCGGAATTCGCATACAATAACAGTTATCAGGTGAGTATTTGAATGGCACCTTATGAAGCACTGTATGGGCGAAGATGTCGTACACCGACGTGTTGGACAGAGTTGGGTGAACGATAAGTGCTTGGACCGGAATTGGTGGCAGATACTGAAAGTAAGGTTAGGTTAATAAGAAACCGATTAAAGGAGGCATCTGATAGACAGAACTCGTATGCAAATTTGAAGCGCAAAGAGATTGAGTTCGCTGTTGGGGATATAGTTTTCTTGAAGGTTTCCCCTTGGAAGAAGATTTTGAGGTTCGGCAAGAAAGGCAAACTAAGTCCGAGGTTTATAGGGCCTTATCGGATTCTTAAGCGGGTAGGGCCAGTAGTGTATCAGTTAGAGTTGCCGCCGGAGTTGGACAGAATCCATGACGTCTTTCATGTGTCCATGTTGAGACAATTCGATCGAATCTTTCACATGTGGTGCCAGCGGAGGAGATTGATGTAAAGACTAATTTGACCTTTGAGAAAGAACCCGTGAAAATTTTAGACCGAGAGGTTAAAATTTTGAGAAGAAAATCTGTCCCATTTGTGAAGGTGCTTTGGCATAACCATGGCAAAGAGGAAGCTACATGGGAGCCAGAAGAGGCGATGCAACAGCAATACTCTCATCTATTTGGACCAGGTAAATCTCGAGGACGAAATTTCTTTAAGGAGGGTAGAGTTGTAACGCCCCAATTTTCAAAAATTCTAAAAATGTTGGTAAAATTTAAAATTTTATGTTCTGTCTGCTTGGCGTAGCTTTAAGTAGGATAGTGGGCCTTTAGAAGGCCCAAGTTTAAGTTAGAATCCAGTAATTTTAATTAATTTTAAATCCATAAGAAAGAGGGGTTCTGGGTAACTAGGGTTTTTGAGTATTAATTGTGTAAAATAAAACACAAGGAAACCTGTGGTGAGTTGGCTTAGTGACACCACTAAGGAGCTTAGAGGTGGCGTGCGGATGACCAAGGAGAACTGAGGTTCAAGTCACAATGACAACAATTAAGGGAATTAATTTTTATGTACAGAAAAGGGAAGAAATGGAATCCAAGTAAAAGTCTGTCAGGAGGAGTTTGAGTTGCTCAGGAGGTTGAGCAAGGGGGGATAAGGGAGAGAATTTAGGAACTAATTGGGGAGAGCTGTGTTGGCCGAATAGTGGACTCTTGAAGAGCAAGAGGTGGCCGGTCAAGGGTTTCTCTAGGAGAGTAAAATTCGGCTAGGGTTAGTGCTTGTATAAATTTGGCACTAGGGGGTAAGTGAGCCGTTTTCTGATCACCCTTCCTCTCCTTTTATTTTTCTTTTTCTCTCTATTTGCTATTCTTTTCTTCTTCTTTCCCCCATAGCTGAATCCTTCAACCACCCTACTCTACACCATTTTCCCTCCATTATTTTTAAGACTAAAGTCGATTGCCTCAAATCCCAAAATCCCGAAAACTTGATTCCTCTTGTGCCGATTTCTCCAAAGCCATATCTTTCATTATTTTTATTCCTTTTAATCAAAAATAATCTTTTCTAAACCCTAAATATCTGTTGGCAACTTTACTTCAAGATTATAGCCTCACACCATCATCTTCTTCATCACCCAAAAGCCGAAAATACCACAGATTTGGGGGCTTGTAGCCGAAACTTTAAAAACTCCTGGATTCGAGTTCTACTGTAGTTTAAAGGATAAATCTGCATCAGATTTGCGTGGAAATCAAAAAGAAGTAAGTGGTAAGTACTCATCATCTCAGATCTGGTCTTATTTTACAATGTTAGGAAAAGTCGAAGTCCCTAAAATCTAGGGAGGCTGTCGATTTGGGCATAGGGCTCTAGGGGTCTTTAACTGATGATTTCTTTCGGTGATTTGTGTATTCTTAAGCGTTGGATTGAAGGCTTGGATCGTTGGAGCAATCAGATTCGGAGCTAGCTATCGGTTTTGGCAAAAAGGTAAGGTTTTAAAGGCTTTTAGGGACACGGTTCGAATATGGGTAAGTGATCTCGGTAGCAGTCGTCGCGAAACAGGTGTGTATCGAACACCCTTTCATAGTACAATTCGGTAAAAGCCGAAATGCCAAAATTCTGGCATTTCATGGGCTTGTGAGTGTGCAGTGCTCACAAGACGTGTAGAAACTATTAAATCTGGCATCGCAAAGTGGTAAGCTTGACACATGTGAAATTTCGTGAACTTCGGTAATTCGGCCTTGATAGACTAAAAGTGGGCCCAATGGGCTTACGGGTCCATATGGGTAAGATAACGAAAAAAAGGGGCAAACAAATATGTTCTATTAGACTGTGGATTCAAACTGCTTAAAACTGATAAAATTACTGATATACCCATAGGGTTAAAGTTGACCAAAATGTATGATTGACTGTTACTGTTTACTGCTTGTCAAGTTATTATTATTATTTATTGCATGGGACTGGGATATTGATGGAGGAAGTACTAAAAGTGGCTTGTCTACGTATTGGAGGCTTTGCCTCACCTTACCGATAACTGAGCAACAATGCTGCAACTGTGGAATGTAGGGCTGGGTGGGTTGAGATATTCCCCACATGGAGTGTAGGGCTGGTACGGGTGCAGTGTAGCGGTTGGTGGGCTGAGTAGTCTCCCCAGATGGGCTTGCATTCATTATTACTATTGTTACATGTGTTACTGAATTGGGCCTATGGGCCACACTTTTATCTTAAAAGGTACTATAGCCTAGTTTACTATACTCTGAAAAGGGCTTCGGTCCGCTATAAACTATTATCTGATTGGGGCTTAAGCCCAATGGGCTTGAGCTGACTTGGGTTTTGGATGGGTTTTTGTACACACTGAGTTTCCCAAACTCACCTCTTTCTCTTCCATCCTTGCAGGTAAGCCCTAATTGGTGGACTTGGAGCTGGGCGGGATTCAGAGTGGCCATGAAGATTAATTTTTGGTTTTTAAATAAGTTCACATTTTTTTTTACTTTTGATTATTTCCATTTTTCTTAAAGTTGTAATAAGGCCTCTCTTTTAATTATTTTTATTTTAGGATTATTAAACGGGTTAGCACTAGGATACGTATTATAAAAACTACTTGCTTTCAAAATATCACGATGGTCGAGCTAAGCTTCCGCAAAGTAAATGTTTAAAAAAAGAAAATATTTGTTTTAAATAGATCTAACCAAATTTAATGTTCGTAAACAAGTAACATGCTTTAAGTGTGGCAATGGATGTGTGCATGTCTAGGATTGGATTCGGGAAGAGCTTGGTACTTAAGCAGTTCAACAGACTCACCTCCTCTTTTCTGGCTTCCTACCTGGTACACAGCTTCCATTCACTTAAACTTAAAACATTAACATTCTTTAAACCCTAATAAAGAGATTTTTGATAAAATGTTAGCAACATTTCCATGTGGCACGCTGAATTCGACCGTAACGTCTGGGCTGGGTTTGGGGTGTTACAATTCGAGTCCCATCTTCTCCCTCTCAGTTATATCTAGATCAGGCATAACTGGATTGGCAAGGTTGTCTCCAATGTTGAATCCCGAACCAGTTTGAAAGTTCATGGGTATTCCAGCATCGACTTGTCCCTGTTGAGGCCTTATTATGACGGACGACCCTTGGGGATATGCCTCAAGTTGAGTCTGCACATGAGGCGGAGTATAACTAGGATGATGACCCTCGTTATCCTCTTCAGTGGTAGTCATAGGGCCTTTCCTTTATACATTGTCCCCCTCAACAGCTGAGCCATCTCAGCCATCATATTCCTTTGAGCTTCCAACATTTGAACCTTCATCTCCTGTTGGATTTTTGCTAATTGCTCCTGCAACTGCTGTTGCATTTCTTTCTGAATCTGCTTAAGTCTTTGATCCATATTCTTTGACTTAGTGCGTGTACCGTAAGGATGTGTTGCTTCCAGATTTTCTTTCTCTTACTCTCTCTTTCTACCTAATAATTTTAACTAATTAGAGTCTTTCTATAAATTTGAATGCATATGATGCAATGAGATGTAAATGCATGAATGCAAAAGATATCGATTTTGATTCAGGTTCTTTTAGAAAATGTTATTTAAGAGACAAAAATCTTTACACAAAACGGATTATAAATATGCCTTCGCCCTCAGGCCCAGGGTTTTAATCCTATCTAACAACGAAGCTAACTCTAAGCCTCTATCTATCACTAACTCATACTTTGTACTTAATATATTAGCTTGTGCTGCTAGGTCTTGTAAATGATCAGCAACCTCTTGAATCTAGAGTATGGCCCCTCCCATGAGATAATCCCTATCTCCAACTTGATCCTGAAGATGGTGAAGTTCTTCCTTCCAGTGCCCTTCTTTTTCCTCGAGCTGCTCTATCCATAGTTCATAATTCTGCAGTGCTGTTTCCAACCTTCCAATGTTGTGCTTCATTTCTTCGATCTTGTTCAGACTTGCTTTTAACTCGACCGCAGAATTGCGACTTCGATGATAATAAAGAAATCGTCCAAGCTCTGTCACCTTAGCTGTTAATCCTTGATTTTCCTTTTCTAAGACCTGATTCTGCGCTTGCATCTATTGGAACTTCTTCTCCCAGTACTCGGCTTTGGCTCTTTCTTCTTGAACCTCTTGTTGCCATTGTTCTGAAGACTTCCCCAATCCAGCTCTCTTCAATGATAGCTGTGTCTTCTTATACTTTTTTTACCTTGATTTTCTAAACGTTGACATTTAAGCTTAGGTACATCTTCTCCTCCTCAAGCCTTTCTATCTTTCTTCCAAGCTCCAGATTCTTCCTTTCAAACTCTTGCTTTATGACCTTTGACTCTGATGGAATCACTCGTAAATTCTCCTCCATAGATCGAGCAGCCTCCAAACTCGGTCTAGGGATGTTATCATTAACCCTCTTACTAAACCATCCTTTGTATTCAGAAGCTGTCATCGGTCTTTAGTCAGAATCTTCACGCAGCAAACCTTCTTCCAAGCCTCAGAAATTTCTCGCATCTTCTTCTTATAATGATCCCCTTTATATGAGAAGTCACTCTGAGCTAGCCCTTGTGTTGTCAGTATAAACTGCTCCGCCTTGTATTGTCTTAGGACGAGCAATGGTGTATAACCGACAACTCCCCAAATTCCAGGAAGAGGTACCCAATCAAAGCTTCCACACCAATAAAGAATTTTGCTAGGGGTCATCCAAGAGGCTTTCCACATAACATCTTCTTCTCGGAGGTTCTGAAGTATTTCTATCCACCTTTCTCTATAATGTCATCTCTCCTAGGTGTAGCTGCTGCTTCCTTTAGCAGAGAATAGTCTTTGAAGAACACTCGGCAAGGAACCTTATCAACCTTCCAAAAATGATTGTGGAACCAAACCAATAACAACTGCGCACATCCAATGAATCTACTTTCCCCAACTCTCCGATATGCATTCAAGGACCTAAATGTCTCAGCGAGGATTGCAGGCACAGGTGTATTTTGCTTACCTAGTCGATTGACTAAATCTGCGACTGCCTCGTCTATGTGTCCTATAGCTTTTGGGAAGATCACCAAACCATAAATACTTAAGGCCAGGACATTGACCCTCCTCTTTAGATCTGGGTGTGCCAATATTAGATCCCTCAAACTTGCCCACGAAATGCATTTACCATCACCTTTTTGTTGGATTCGAGCTGCGGCCCACTGCTCACTCATCCCTGTGGTCATCATTAATTTCTTCACAAAAGTAGGAAGATTGGTAGACCTAACATAAGCTTTGTTACCTTGAATCTTCGGACAACGAAGTAAAGTCGTATACTCCTCCAAAGTAGGCACTAAATCTACCTCTCCAAATGTAAAACAGCTATAAGCAGGGTTCCAAAACTGTACCATAGCTCGAAACAGGTGCTTATCCACCTTGATATCTAGTAAATGGGGCAGATCCTCATAATTCTGATAGAAAAGCTGCTTAGCCTCGTCATCCCATTGAGCCCAGATGCCTCTCAATTCCTGAAAGTCATTCTGTGTTGAATTAATACGAGTGAAGTCCCATAACTCTGATGTATACCTCTCGGTGACACTATCTCCTTTTTCTAACTGAGTTTTCTCTGACCAGGTACAGACAAAGGCATTGTCTTCCACTTTATCAAGATATTCATTCCTCATTACAAAACTTTCTAATTTAGAAATCGAACCGTGAATCGACACCCTTAAATGCTGAATGACATGCAATAATAACAAAATAAAATAAGTTAGCATCATATATAAATGTATAATAAATAAGTACCTATAAGGGTAAAGGCTATCACTATACTCCCTAAAGTAAACACTTAAAGTTCACTATAAGCGTGCGTTTTTAGTTCTAAAGCAAGGGTACCTGAACTAGCAGATTCCTCGGTCCTCACCCATTATAGGCTCATATAGACCAAGTTCAGTTCAGGGGGACACATTTCCCTATGGCCATGCAGAGATGAAAATCTCACGAAGACATAGGTACAGTATCCTGGAAGCAATCCACTAGCTCATACGGAGGTGAAAACCTCAAGAAAGCATAGCTTCTTACTTCTTCTTAAGGGTGCGACCACAGCGGTCATGCAAATGCAATGTACGGCAACAGGATAACAAACATATGCAACAAACGCATGTAAAAAGGATCTATTTTTAAAAATTTTCGAACTTCCGACATTAAGACAGAAAATAATCAATCTCTTGGCTTGACTCTCTTATGTCCCCAGTGGAGTCGCCAAGTTGTTGAAACCTCCTTAAAAGCGATTTTTATTTTTTTAAAAAAATGAAAAAAAGGGAGTCGCCACCAATCTTTTAAAGAGTGATTGGATCACTTTATAAAACGTTTTGGTCCACGAGATTACGAGAAAATAGGTTCGGGAGTCGGTTACGCACGAGGAAGGATTAGCACCCTCGTAACGCCCAAAATTGGTACCAAATTGAATAATTTTGTCTTAATGTTAAAAGTTTGAAAGAATTTAGAAATAAGATCTCTTTTAAAACCGTAATAATTTGAGTTAAAAAGAATCAAGATTCCATTGCTTCAAAAGAATATAAACATCACATCCAGCATGATTGGACACGATATTTTAAACTTTGGTAACTAAAATCATCTTGATATCTTCAAAACTTATTTAGAAGGATATTTTAAGTATTTAGACAAATGGAAAATCGCAACCCAGCATGTTAAGGCACTATTTCCCGAATTCCTAACTACCAAACATTGCCTTATTTTTAAAATTCTTTTGGATCGAATGAAATATAAAAGTTCTTTAAAGTAATGATGCATTTAACATATTACCAAGGATCAATATAAATTAACCTACATAATACTTACTTTAACATTCTATGCATATATAATATAAAGGATAATGAACAATGGTGTAAATTACACAATATACATTATCATTTTATGCATATCATTACATGCAAAATACAACGTAGAGCATAATGAATTGAACAATATAAATTGCATAATACATATATATAATAATATTTCATGCAAATGTATCTTAAATCAACATAAATAATTAATTTCCATGCAAATATGTAAAAACCATAACATAAAATAATAAATAAATCTATAAAAATTTAACTTACTAAAACAAAATTAGATAAGCAAATTATAACCGTATAAAAATATAAATAAAATAAAATAAAAAATAAAGATATTTAAAAACATTTAGGATAATATAAGAATAATAAAAAAGAACCCCTTTTTTAAAAAATGATATACATATATAAATCATATTATAGGATATAATAACCTAATATATTAAAATAATAATGATATTACGTATTAATAATAAAAATTAAAAAAACATATATAATTAATAAGTAATAAAATAATATATATTTTATAATAAAATAAATGTAATGTAGGAATAATATAATATATAAATAAAAAGAATATACATTATTTTTATATATAACCAATGCTTATAAAAATAAATAATACATATAGTATTTTAAAATAAATTAAATATATATAAAAAAATACTAAAATCGAGTTTTATTAAAAATTAGGGCTAATTATGAATAAATAAAAATTTTTGGGCCTAATTGAAATACACATTAAAATCCGAGGGACTCACTGGGCAATTAGCCCCAATCCCTAAAAACGACGTCGTTCTCCAGAATAGATTTTAATGGCCATCGGGACTAAATTGAATTAAATATAAGAGGTTAGGGCCAATTTAAAATAAAAATAAAATGAAATCATAAATTTTAAAAAACGAAAGGATCGATTGGGCAAATTGCCCATTTATCAAAAACACGCGGATCCTCCCCCAGTCATCGGGTCAACGCGCGGATCCTCTGTTGAAACGGTGCCGTTTTAGTGCTTACTGAACTAAGCCAAAACAACACCGTTTTTGTAATGCTATATATGTCAAAACTGAACCCAAAATTCATTTTGTTATCAGTTTTTTTAAAAAAACTTTGAAATCCTCTGAAAGAGGAGAAAAGGGGAGCCCTCCGGCCCTGACCTCCAGCCTCCGGCCACTGGACTACAAGCGCCCACGCGCTATACGCGCCGCCGTACACGGCGGTTGGAAGGCTAAAAGCCTTCTTTCCTCTCGACGAATCACAGGTAATCTCTTCTCCTTCCTAACCTTAACCCTTTTTTTAAAATTATTTATATGCGTTGAACAGAGAAGAAAAAAACATAACGAAATCACCTTTTTTAAGTAAACAACTGCTTCTTATTTCTTTCTTCTGTGTATATATGTATGTATCTTTTTTTGTATCTATAAAAATCGGTCCCTGTTACAGTGAAATGATTCGGCTTTTATAGCCTCTATTTACAAGTTTGGTTTATTCCCTATTCGATTTCTTGCCTTGTTTGCTGTGTTCTTCTTTCTCTTTTTGTAGGTGACGACGAGGAGACTAGCGATGCTCGGGCACTGATAATGGCACACTGGCGTTGATTCGCGCGCCAATCACGGTGCGATATGGGGCCTGGCATCACGGCACTGATGGAGGCATCGATTGGAGAGTGACGGTTGGAGTGCTTGCGACGCCTAGGGTTTCTGAAACCCTAGGCCTTCTATCTCCTGTTAATAGATTGGGCCACTTGGGCCCTGTGTATTTTGGGCAGCATTTGGTCTATAATATAGGCTTGGGTGTGATTGGGCACTGGGTAGTTTTAGGTATCTGGGCTAAGGGTTTTAGGCTAATCGGGTCATGGGTGTAACCGGGTATAGGGCTTTTGGGCTAACCTATTTTTGGAATGTAAATGGACTTTATAAATTTTTGTTTTTATTTTTATTTATTTACTTATTTATTTATTTCACGGGCACGGGTAAATTTAGGCTATTATAATGAAAATGAATTATGATTAATGTTTTCTTTAATTGTTCAAATGCCATGTTATTTTGTTAATATGTTCAGCTAATAGAAATATAAAGTATATGCAATATGATATGTTTTATGTTAATGAGATTAGTAAAATGATTAAATAAATATTATTGATATGTTTAATTTCTAAAGCATGATTAGTATAAATGTTATAAGTGGTAAAAATCATGTTGGTTTTTATTTGGTTAAGTAATGCAAATGTGTGAGTAATATAAGTTGATAACTATATGGTTTAAATTAATATGGTCTTATGCGCATAGTCTTATGATGCGTTAAAATGGCTAGGCATATTGATTTGATTGGTTTTTGAGCATTCGAATTAGGTATGCTGTGAAATGTCTTTGATGTTCGAAAACTATTAAAGATATTATAGTGGATTACCCATGAATTAGTAATGCACATGATTATATTTGATTAATTAATAATGAGATTGGTATCGTTGAATTTTATAGCATGAATTATTTTTGTAATCTGATTAATAATGTATGTTCGTTTTGTATTGGTTATGTGTTTTGTATATGTAGACTTAACTTATATGGATGAGTGATTGGTTGCTAATTGAGCACAAAATTATTATAAAGAAGTCGATATAATATTGTGCATGTTGGTAATGTCTAGTAACTCTAATCCGGCGGCTAATACGGGTTAGGGGTGTTACAAGTATTGTCTTAATTGGAGGGTCATAACTAGTCCATTTACCCACTTTACTATGAAATAAGATTGACAACATCCGTTAGTAAATTTAACAATCCATAATCACCTATCCATCTTCTAAATATAGAAGATTTATCCAAATAAAAATCAGCACCTATTCTCCCTTGAAACAAGCTTTAACCGTCCACCCACTGCTAAAAATGGTAGTCCAAAACCACCTCCCTTTTACCACTCAAATGCTCAGCCACACATGGAGGAAATAAAACTAACTTCTTGGCTAAAATTAACAAGGAACACCTATTCTTCCACCATTCAAGCGATGACATCAAAGGGGAAGAAAATCAAGCAACATCTCACCCACTTCCACCATTCAAAAGATGACACAGCTGAGGTAGAAAATCAAGGATCCCTATTGCTAAAAATAACAAGGGGACATTCGGGGGTAGAGGCTATATAAAAGGAGGCTTTATGTCCATTCATGAGACACATCATTGAGCAGACAACGTCTAACATCATTTTTCTACTAGGGGTTCTGTCCTTCCTTCTGGCTTACTCAACACTTGATTTCTCAAAATAAGGCAAAACTTGTCGAAATGAGAGCAACCAAGAAGAATGACTTGGAGGCATTTACATGATTTATCACAAAGACAAGAAGGAGAGACAGCATGGGAAGCCACAATGAGCAGATAACCCCCTACAGTCAACTATTTCCTCTTCTTATTGTGAAATGGTTGTGGATAACCCCCTAAGCTACTCTTTCTTTCCTTTCTCTTTACTATTAATTATTATTTTCTATTACGAGAGTCAAGACTGCATCTCATCTTTATGTTTGCAATTTAATATGACATGACTTAATTTTGTTTATTCAGAATGAATATGAATCTTGATTTAAGTTAATATGTTTTTGTTTTCTAAATATTTTATGAAAATGATTATTTCATTTATTTAGGTCTAATTAATGATTATACTTGTCAATGTATGGTGAACATTTGTAGGTTAATAAATTAACAATTTAATCAGAGAAGAGGTAATGGTTAGTTAACAAAAGACCTAAATGGTGTATATCAGGTCGATATCAGAAGATGACTGTTGTATGCATAAACTGTGTAAATGCCCAAAATGGTGATTTCTAAGACATAGACATATGTTGATTAACTTAGGGACATAATAGGACTTTTGTAACACCCCTAACCCATATCTGTCGCCAGAACAAAAGTTACAGAGCATTACCGGGATTTAAAATTCAAACGGATATAAATTTCAAGCCTTTCATATCATAGCAATAAACATATTAAAACCAAGTCAAAACATATATTATTGTCCCTTAAATGAGCCCTCGAGACCCAAAATGTGCATTAGAAATAAGTCAGGACTAAATTAGAAACTCATGAAATTTTTTTGAAAATATAGAAAATTTTCAACATAGCAGGGGTCACATGGACGTGTGACTCACACAGCCAAGAGACACACCCATGTCTCAAGTCGTGTGGGTATTCGAAATAGGGACACACAGTCGTGTCCTAGCCCGTGCAACACATTGACTTGGGTCACACGGCCAAGTCACACGCCAGTGTGCTAGGCCATGTACCCTTTGAAGTAACCCCACACGCTCGTGTGCCAGGTCGTGTGCTAGGTTGTGTAACAGCCTGACTTGCAACTCTTTAAAAGCTACAGGGGACATACGGCCATGTCACCTAGCTGTGTGTGACACACGGTTGAGACACACGCCTGTCTGGAAGAAAACAGGCCATTTTACAAGCCATTTTTCTCACCCAATTTGTTATGTACCTATAATAAACTTTGCATATATAACCAAGATATAATATGGCATCCAAATCAAGAATAAATAAGATATATACATATGGTATAGTTTCATATAACCAATATGCCCTTAGGCACCTCAATTGACAACATATAAATATTTTCAATTATACACTCTATTTATCCGAAATATCCAACTAACTTATAGGCACATTAGCATCAATACATGTTATTTAATTACCTTACTAAAGCATACCAAATGATACCAAATATACCACTTAACAAATAACATCAATAACCATATAAGCCATCCAAACAAAATATCAATTCTCAACAAGTCACAAGCCATATATATTATGCATATTCATTTATCATTTCATCTTCCATCATTCAACCATATTATGTTACTCATCAACCATTTTAAGGTTACTTATATACAAAATATGTCAAAACATAAGCCAAATCAGTTGGCCATATTCACAACAAAACATATAGGCCAACATTAGCCAAAATACCTATACATGCCATTATAACCAAAATTAAACAACTGAATGTACCAAAAGAGTCGATGGGTAGTGTGATATAGCTCTAACAAGCTTCCAACCCAAACGAGCTTCTGAATCACTATAAAACACGAAAAATAACACAGAGTAAGCATTTAAGCTTTGTAAGTTCATATAACTTAGAATTTAACTTACCATTTGATTAAGTAATAGGTAAGTCACAAAGCATATCCCAACACATTTTGGCCAAATGCCTAAGCACATATACACCAACCATATTAGCCATGTAATTACATATATGAACCAATAATCATGGATGAGCTCAACAATTAATCAAATTCCATACACATGTATCATCCATTTCATATATCTATATACCATGTAACATCATTTCTATGTATTTAGTGTGTATACCTGTAATAGTTCATATCAAACTCATATCGTCTTGTAATAGAACATTGCCCATTGAATCGTTTAGAATATCTTTGGATACCCGGGATAGCTCACACATAGTGTAACAACCCAGTTTAGACCCTAGTCAGAATAGTGGTTTCGAGACCAAAAATTTGAGTCAGAAAAATATTTTAAAAATATTTTTGGTGTTTATAGTATGTGAATAAATATGTGTGAAAGTTTCATGTGAAAATTTTATCGTTTGTGTGCTCGATTAAATAAAAGGACTTAATCGTGCAAAATGTAAAAGTTATGGTTTAATTGATTATGTGCTGAATTGATGTGTTCTTTTAATGTGGGGTCCTTATGTTGATAATATACCATTGAAATTATGGATGGACATAAAAACCTAAGGTTAGTGGATTTTAAATGAAATTAAAAAGGCTAATTTGGTAATTATGAAAATAAAGGATAATATAATAAAACATAAAATTAAAACCATGCATGTTCATCATATTCATGGCCGAATATTGATAGAAAAAGAAGCCATGGTTGTACAAACATTTTGGCACTTTGAAGCTTTAAATTAGGTATGTTCTTTGCTCGGTTTTTGATAATTTTTCCGTTCTTGAGATCATTGCTTCGAATTCTAGCTAGCCCATGCTTGAATTTTTGGAATTGATGATGAATTTGAGATTTACCATTGTTGATAGCTTGTTGTTTTTGTGGTTTGATGATGAAAAATAAATATGTGTTGATAGATTATCATGTTTAATTAAGTAATTTTTAGTAAAAATTCCTATTTAGGATTAAATTGTAAATTTTGTAAATTAAGGGGTCAAAATGTGAAATAAATGAAATAAATGGGCTGCTATGAACCTTAGTAAAATTTGGCTATACTTGAGTTTGGTGAAATTTTGAATATTTTGTGTTTTGTGAAATAAAGACTAAATCGTGAAAAATGTAAAATGTTAGGGGCTAAAGTGCAAATTACCCTTTTATGTGTTTTTGGATGAATTTGAGTAAATATGTGATTAAATAATTTAAATTTGTATTAAATTAGATCAAGAAAAGAAGAAATCGGATTTGGATCGAGGGAAGTCAAAAGTTGTCGATTAGTCATTCCGGTTCGTTCGTCTCCGTACGAGGTAAGTTCGTAAAGGAGTAAATGATTTTAAATTGAATGTATTTATTTTGTACACTGTCGAATTGAATTGTATATATGTATAACTACATTGCTGAATTGAATTTAGCATGGAATAATTTGTTACGAGCATGAATTGTAACGCCCTAAATCTTAAGTGATTAAATTTGTATGTTATGTTGCATATATACTTGCTTCCCTTAGTGGTTAAGTGTCCTGAGAAGTGTGGGAAGTCTTGGGTACAAACCTTGGCTTTAGCAAAAAAATTTGTTTTAATTGATTAAAACCCTTGCTTTTAGATAGTGGGTTCTTAAATAATTGTGGGAATATCAAGTCATAAAAACTTGCTAGTCCAGGGGATAGTGCTGTGTTACTGCTACTAAGAAACTGGATTTCGAGTCCTGTTACGTGCAAAGGGTGTTTTATTTTGCTAGTTGCCATGTGAGAGGTTGTATGTTAGTGGAATTCTGGTGCTTGGACGGTTGAAGTGTTTGAATGGTGTAGGGGTTTGTGTAGCTGAAATTTAGGAGGAAAAAGGGGTGGATTTGGATGGTGATTGGTTGAGGATGTTATGGAGAGATTTTAGGAGGAAATCAAGGGGATGTGAAGTGGGGGAATGTTGGTGCCGAATAAGAACTCTAGGTACTCAAAGGAATTCAGCTTGGAGTGTAGTAGGTTCCTTTTTCTCCATTTCGGTTGCTACCAAGTGTTTTTCTTTTGCTTCTTTGCACTTTCGATTTGGCAGGCCGACTTTTGCTTGAGGTCTTTCGCGTACTCTTGTTTTTGCTTTTTGTGCAACTTTAATCTGCCTTTCAATCAATTGCCTTGTTAGCTGACTCTATTTGCTATTCTTTCTTCCTATCTCTCTCGCAATTTGCATTTTGTGGTTGGGCCGATTCTTTTCTATTCTCCCATCTCTCGAGCTTTGGTCGATTTCTTCATCATTCCCTCTCATCACTTTTGGTTTTAATTCTACCTTCTCCCTCTCACAATCGGTTGTAGACCTTAGACAGAATACCTTGTCTCCTCTCCTCTTCTGTTCTCTTCTCTGCTCTCTCTCGATCCCTTCCCTTTTCATTGGTGTGTTGGCCGAATATTGATTGGTAAGTCCCTATTTTGTCTCTGCTCTTCCAGTTTTTCTTCTATTTTCTCTGAATGCTGACTCTCATCTTATTTCTCTTGGTTATGGTGTTCTTTCAGATTTTAGCACTACTCAAGGGGTGAAAGAGTTCTCTAGTGCTACAGAAATGATCAGAACCTTTCTCTTGTTTGACCCAAAAACGGGCTGTTACAACTCTCCCCTCTTTAGGGATTTTTGTCCCCAAAAATCTTACCAAAAAAGAGGTTAGGGTACTATTTTCTCATAGCTTCCTTGGGTTCCCACGTAGCCTCTTCGACCTCGTGTCGTTGCCATAAAACTTTCACTAGGGCTATGCTTTTGTTTCTCAATTGTTTAACCTCTCGACCAAACACTCTGATTGGTTCTTCATCGTATGTCATATCAGGTCAAATCTCAATCTCTGCTGGGGGAATTACATGCGAAGGATCTGATCGGTATCGTCGCAATATCAACATATGAAACACGTTGTGGATCCTCTCTAATTCCGACAGCAAAGCTAGTTGATATGCCACTGGCCCTATTCCTTCAATAGTCTCATACGACCCAATGAAACGCAGACTCAAATTGCCTTTGCGGCCAAATCTAAGAATTTTCTTCCACGAATACACTTTCAGAAACACTTTATCACCAACCTGAAATTCAATATCCTTTCGTTTCAAATCCGCGTATGATTTCTGTCGATCCAAAGCTACTTTCAAGTAATCACGAATTACTTTCACTTTCTCTTCGATTTCTCTAACCAAATCAACCCCATCAATCTATTTCTCACTAAGCTCAGTCCAGTACAACGGAGTTCGACACTTGCTGCCATACAATGCTTCAAACGGTGCCATCTTTATACTCAATTGAAAACTGTTGTTATAAGCAAATTCGACCAATAGTAGATATTTCTCCCAACTACCTTCGAACTCTAAAACACAACAGCGAAGCATATCTTCGAGAATTTGATTCACTCTCTCAGATTGACCATCAGTTTGTTGATGAAATGCAGCACTAAAATTCAACTTCGTACCCAACATTTCTTGCAATTTCTTCCAAAATCACGACTTAAACCTCAGATCTCTATCTGAAATAATATAAGTATGCACTCTGTGCAATCTAACAATTTCAGCAATGTACAATTTAGCTAGTTTATCAAGTGAATAATCGGTACGTACCAGAATAAAATGAGCCGATTTCGTCAATTTATTAACAATGACCTAAACAACATCTTTCTTCTTCGGAGTCAGAGGTAACCCCGATACGAAATCCATCGTAACTCTATCTCATTTCCACTCGGGTATAATCACAGGCTAAAGTGAACCTGAAGGCACTTGATGTTCGTCTTTCACTTGTTGACAGATCAAACATCTCATTACAAACTCTGAAATGTCTCGTTTCATGGCTGACCACCAATACTATTCCGTCAAATCATTGTACATCTTCGTACTTCTAGGATGAACAGGTAAACAACCATTATGTGCCTCGTGAAGAATTTTTTGAATCAATTCAATCTTTTGCGGTACACAAATCCTTCCTCGGGACCTCAAGAAATCATCGAATCCATTCTGATATTCTGAATCACTATTCGTTTGGCATTGAACTCTTTTAGCTTACAACTCATTATCATCTTTCTGAGCTTTACAAATTTGCTGAAGAAATACGGGTCTAGCTTTCAACTCGGCCAAAATTGATCCATCATCAGATAAGGTTAACCGCGTATTCATTGCCCTCAAAGCAAACAAAGTCTTTCTACTTAAAGCGTCTACAACTACGTTTGCTTTCCTCGGGTGATAGTCGATCACTAATTCATAATCTTTTAATAGCTCGAGCCATCTTCGTTGTCGTAAATTCAAATATTTCTGAGTCATCAAATACTTCAAACTCTTGTGATCAGTAAAGATGTGACACTTCTCACCAAATAAGTGGTGTCTCTAAATTTTTAAAGCGAACACAAATAGCAGCCAATACCAAGTCGTGCGTCGGATAATTCTTTTCGTGTGGTTTCAATTGTCTCGAGGCATAAGCTATCGCTTTACCTCTTGCATCAACACACAATCGAGACCATTCAAG
The DNA here is from genome assembly GCA_025698475.1 of Gossypium anomalum. Taxonomy (NCBI): domain Eukaryota; kingdom Viridiplantae; phylum Streptophyta; class Magnoliopsida; order Malvales; family Malvaceae; genus Gossypium; species Gossypium anomalum. The sequence continues at coordinate 54,181,624 of CM046963.1, forward strand.
GACGCGTCACAAAAAATCACGAACTCTTTTCCCGACTCGGGTTGCACTAACACCAGTGCCTCAGTTAACAACGCTTTCAACTGTTCAAAATGCTGTTGACATTTTCAGACCACTCGAATTTCACATCTTTTCGTAACAATCTGGTCATAGGTGTAGCAATCATTGAAAATCCCTTAATAAGACGTCGATAATAACCAGCCAAACCTAAAAAGCTTCTAACTTTGGATACATTTCTTGGTGGTTTCCAATCAACAATTGCCGAAATCTTACTCGGATCAACCCGTATACCTTTCGCTGAAACAATGTGTCCCAAAAATCTGACTTTTCGAAGACAAAACTTACTTTTGCTAAATTTAGCAAATAATTTCTTATCTTTCAAAGTTTGCAATATGATTCTTAAATGTTTTGTATGCTCAAACTCATCTTGGGAATAAATCTGAATGTCATCAAAATACAACCACAAACTTATCTAAATACGGTCAGAAAATTTGATTCATCAAGTCCAAAAAAACTGCAGGAGCATTAGTTAATCCAAAAGGCATAACAAGAAATTCATAATGCTTGTACCTCGTTCTAAACACGGTCTTCGACACATCTGACTCTTTAACTCTCAACTGATAATAGCCTGATCTCAAGTTTATCTTCAAGAATATTGTTGCCCCTTTCAACTGATCGCACAAATCATCAATTCTTGGTAAAGGATACTTGTTCTTTATTGTAACCTTGTTAAGCTGATGATAATCTATACAAAGTCTCACGGATCCGTCTTTCTTCTTGACAAATAACACTGGTGTACCCCAGGGTGAAAAACTCAATCTCGCAAGACCCTTATCTGTCAACTCTTGCAACTGAGACTTCAATTCTTTCAATTCGGTTGGAGCCATTCTATACGGAGCTATTGATATTGGTGAAGTTCCCGGTACCAAATCAATAGTAAACTCAACCTCTCTGATCAGTGGTAATCCAAGCAATTCTTCTGGAAACACATCCGTGTATTCACAAACCACCGGCACAGATTCAATCTTCAATTTAGACACTTTTGTATTCAGTACATATGCAAGGTAAGCTTTACAACCCATTCTCACATACCTCTGAGCTGACATTGACGAAATCACAATAGGAAACTCACCCAACACATCTGGTTCAATCCGAAGAATTTCATTATTTTGACATTTCAATTCAATAATCCTTCGAATACAATTCACTATGACATCATGTAGAGTCAACCAATCCATTCCAAGAATTACATCGAACTCATCAAACAGTAAAAGCATTAAGTCAGCCGAAAAATAGTAACCCCGAATCATCAAAGGACAACTCTTGCAAACTTTATCAACTAAGACATATTTGCCGAAGGGGTTCGACACCTTAATCACATATTCAGAAGACTCAACAGACAAATTCTTACTAGATACCAAATTCATGCAAATATAAGAATAAGTTGATCCAGGATCAATCAATGCAACTACATTAGTATCATAGAGAGAAAATGTACCAGTGATAACATCAGGGGATGACGCATCTTCGCGAGCGCGAATAGCGTAGGTCCTAGCAGGTGCTCTAACTTCTGATCTTGCAGTTAAATCTTTCGTTACACCTCTGCTACTGTTCCCATTTCCTGTGTTTCTCGGTGGCCTCTCTGTAGGGCAATGTTGCCCGGTCTTGTATTCTGAAAATTATCTTTCTCAGTCATTCCAGGGCAATCTCGAATAAAGTGATCTTGGGACCCACATTTAAAGCAAGCCTGGTTATTCATTCTACATTCACCGGGATGTCGTCTACCATAGTGTTGACATTCAGGTCTATTAGACCTAGCATTATCAATACTCGATATTTACATAGTTTGGGCCTTAGAACCCAAATATTGCTTCCCATGATCTTTTTTGGGATATCCAGCTGAAACATTAGAACTGTAACACCCCTTACCCGTGTCTGATGCTGGGACAGGGTTCGAGGCATTGCCGGACTTAAACATAAACATTCATACAAAATCGAGCCATAAAATTTCATTCTATTTAAAACCATTCATACACATGCACATCCTCCCTTATACGGGCCTACGAGGCCCAAAACATACATCGGAGATGATTCGGGACTAAACCGAGAATTTTCAGAAATTTTACAACACTGAACAAATTTTCCATTTTTAGAGAGTCACACGCACATGTGGTTACACACAACCGTGTGGCTTGGGACACGCCCGTGTCTTCAGCCTGTGTAACTCTCTGTTTACGATGTCATCATTCATTTAGGGGTACACAGCCTCGGTCTAGACACACACCCGTGGGTCTACCCGTGTGGACGATTGCAATGCTATTTTCCAAGACATATTGTCACCCTTACTTGAACAATTTCATATCACATCACATGGCACATTATCAAGCATATAAATGCAATTTAAACTAACCACATTCATGCAATAACATGTCATTTACATATGATTATCATAAGCCATCATTTATGGCTATGCATATTCAAATTGAATCACAACTCATTATAGGCCAACACACTTGGCCCTAATAGCAATGACTAATATAACAAAAAACATAATTCCTATACATGCCATAAACTCAAGTACATGAATACTTATACCCCAGGTGGCAGCTTGATAGTGTGATAGCATCTCCGGTGATTCCAACCCGAACTAGCTAAATAAACCTATAAGAGATCAAAAAGAAGGGGAGTAAGCTTAAAGCTTAGTAAGTTCATATGAAAACAATAAGCAATTTATTTACATGCTTTTTCCAAATTCTTATAACATGTTCTCAAGGTATCACAATCATATTTTCACATTATTCCACTATTTGCTCAAATTCTAGTTAAGCTGTCTACTCGAGTCGCAGTCACTAAATTATTTATATCTTGAGCTACGGAAATCCAAATTAATTTTTGTAAACTTTCCCTGAAACTAGACTCACATATATCCTTAACATAAAATTTCCAGAATTTTTAGTTTATCAAATAAGTACATTTTATTCATTAAATTCGTCTCTGTTCTGCTGTCTGACAGTTCCGACCCTTCTTCACTAAAAATTAATTAACTCCTCATGAAGGATTCAAATGATGTTATTATTTGTTTCTTTTAAAACTAAACTCATTAAGGATTCTAATAATATAAATTAAAACCCATAATTATTTTTGTACAATTTTTTATGATTTTCCCAAATCAGAATAGGGGATGCCGAAATCATTCTGACTCTGTCTCATGAAATTTCAAATATCTCATAATCTTATATTCTTTTTCTTAAACCGTTTCTTCTATGTGAAACTAGGATAAAGAAGATTTAATATCATATTTTATTCAGCACCAAATTCAATTTCCAAATTGTTTTGTGAATTTTCAAAATTGGACTACAGCTACTGTCCAAAATAGTTTTAGTACAAAAAAGATGATAACTAAGTTCATCACACCTTCATTTCTTTTAAATTAGAAATCTATGCATTTATAAACATATATCATAGTCCACCAAATTATAACAACATCATTTCACAATACTCATGGACTTACCATTCATGAATTTCATATTCAATTTAGTTTCTGTACATACCTGTACTCATTCATAACATAACTCAAGTTCGTTCTCACCAATAACCTACCTCATTGGGACCATCATCAAATCCTCCCTTGAATTACCCGTTGAACACTCGAAATACTATTGGATACACGGAAACTTGCACATAGTGCCATATATGCAGCTAGAACCAACTCATAGCGCGTAACGTATGTAGCTAAAGCTACCACATATTATGTAATGCCCGCACAACGAGTTACTCACGGTCCTGATCACATAGTCAGCACCTGGACCCACATTACATATATCACTTATCTCATGAACTCAGACACAACTCATGAGTTCAGACCACATTATTTCTCATGACATATCTCGTGTATCTTATACTATTCCTGAGGTTCAAACGGGATTTCTTGTCTAACTCAATGTCGTCGCACTTGCTCATAATGTCATTTATCCTTACATCACACTATTTATACTTACATGGTAACATATAAGAATATCATTCATGATAACAATAAGACCAATTAAACACTTATATTATCAAGGCATTAAAACAAGCTATAACATCACATTATTTGCATATGTACTTACTTGTCGAACCCTCATCAAGTATATCCGTATAGTCAATCACACACTTTATATAATAATAACAATAAAGCATTAAAATTCAATTATAACATTGCATTATTTTTATCACACGAACTTACCTTGACACAAAATCGACAATTGGACATAACCATCATATTCTTTGATCTCCCTCGTTCTATGTCTGAATCTTGTTTTTCTTGATCTAAAATATCACATTTAGTCTAGTTATTAGTCACATTACTCAATGTGATCCAAAAATCATATTTGGAAAAATTATATTTTTGCCCCTAAACTTTGTCATAATTACACTTTTGCCCCTAGGCTCATAAAATGAATTGCACTCAATTTCTTTATACTTTAAGCTTAGCCGAACCATTTTCATAGCTATAGCAAACTATTATTCTCATCAAAACAAACTTTTATACCATTTTTACAACTTTTACAAAATGGTCGTTTCGGACGTTTTCACTGAAAATAACTTAGTAAAAGTCGTTTATTTAACAACAAGGATGCATTTTCCATCATTAAGCATCAAAATACACATATATTCATCAATGGAAAAATTTACAAACTTTTAAAAATTTTGAAAATGAAGGTACGAGATAGCTAAATTGAGTTACCACGACTCCAAAAATGTAGAAATAATTAAAAATGGGACAAAACCGTACCTAGATGAACCATAGAAGCTTGGCCGAATGTTTGCTCATCCATGGCTACCCATTTTCTTCATAAACGATTGAAGAAGAAAGAAGAAAAGATGATAGCTTTTAAATTTTTGTCTTATTATGCCTTTATTAACTTAATTACCAATTTGCCCTTTTCTTTTCAAACAAATTTCAAAAATACCAAACAAATATCTTCCACTAACTTATTAATGGGCTAATTATCACATAAGGACTTCTAGTAAAAATTCTATAGCTATTTAATACCTCTAACTTCTAGAACTCAAGTTTTGCACTTTTTACGATTTAGTCCTTTCTACTAAATTGAGTACCTGAACGTCGAAATTTTCGAACAAGATTTTCATGATATCATTCCGTGAAACAGTAGACCATAAAACTATAATAAAAATAAATTTTTCCTTGTTAGATTTGTGGTCCCGAAACCACTATTCCGACTAGGCCCAAAATCAGGCTATTACAGGAACGAGTATACAAATCCCTCGATTTCTTTGATGAAGACTGAAATGACTTATTCATTGGGCTTTTTATGGAATCTCTAGCCTCAAACTCAGCTTTTCTCTTTTCTTAGCTCAGCTCTTCGACCTTGCAAGCTCGGTCGACTAGCACAACAAATTCCTTCAACTTTAAAATCCCAACTAACAGTTTGATATCCTCATACAGCATACATCCAACACCCATGTCATATTACTAACCATGCATGGCAAACAATATAATCACATTATAAACATTAGACATGACATGAATGGCTAGGCTTACAAGCCATAATCAATATGAGCCACATCTCATGGCCATATACATATAACTCAATATAAGCCAACACATTTGGCCAAAGCAAAATAATACATGTCAATCAAGTAGGGTCCTCAGTCAGAACTTTCTTGAGCTTCTCAAAGCTCTCTTGCTGCACATCAGTCCAGATAAAAGGTACGCCCTTATGTAACAGCTTAGTTAAGGGCGAGACAATAAGTGAAAACCCCTCTACAAATCTTCGATAATACCCAGCCAGGCCTAGAAAACTGCAAATTTTTGACACGATCTTAGGCTGCTTCCAATCTATAACAGCCTCAATTTTTCGAGGACCAACCCTAGTTCGCTCAGTAGATACCACATGCCCAAGAAACGTTACCTCACGTAGCCATAATTCGCACTTGCTAAATTTGGCATATAGTTATTTCTCTCTCAAAATTTGCAGAACCACCAGTAAATGTTCATCATGTTCACTTTTGTTCCTCGAATACACCAGTATATCGTCGATAAATACTACCACAAATCGATCCAGATAGGGCTGAAACACTCTGTTCATCAGATCCATAAAAGCTACCAGTGTATTTGTCAGTCCAAAAGGCATTACCAAGAACTTGTAATGACCATAACGAGTTCTAAACATCGTCTTGTGCACATCAGCCTCTTTAACCCTCAATTGGTGATACCCTAACTGAAGATCTATCTTAGAAAAAGCCGATGCCCCATACAATTGGTTGAACAAATCATCAATCCTTGGTAGAAGGTATTTGTTCTTAATGGTTAACTTATCCAATCGTCTGTAGTCGATGCACATACGCATGGATCCATCCTTCTTTTTAACAAATAAGACTGGTGCTCCCCACAGAGACACACTCGGTCGGATAAATCCACGATCCAGTAGTTCTTAAATTTGGGCCTTAAGCTCTACAAGATATTTTGATGCATTCTATAAGGGGGGAGGGATACCGGAGCTGTACTAGGAAGGAGCTCAATCCCGAACTCTATTTCACATTCTGGAGGCAATCCTAGTAACTCTTTAGGGAAGACGTCTAAAAAATCCCTAACAGTCCTGATATCCATTACCGAAGAGTCCCCAACACTTGAAACATTAACATAGGCGAAGTATGCTTCACAACCTTCGCGAACCAACTTCTCGGCCCTTAGTGTAGAAATTACATTTCTCAAATAGTTTCGTCGTTCCCCAATTACCACTATCTCCTCATCGACTTTAGTTCTCAGTACAACTCGCTTAGTGGCACAATCCAAGCTTACCCGATGTTTAACTAACAAGTCCATGCCCAGTATTAAATTGAATTCTCCGAAAGGCAGCTTCATAAGATCGGCCAGAAAGATAACTCCTTGTATCTTCAAGGGAACATCTCTAAACATCTTATTTATCTGAACGGACTGCCCTAGTGAACTCAAAATGGTAACTCCCCTCGAAGTATTCTCAACCGAAATCTCCAAGTTCTCAGTAACATTACAGGAAACATAAGAATGGGTAGATCCTACATCTATCAATGCAATATAAGGTATCTTATGGATAAAGAACATACCCGTTATAACATCTGGAGCATCTGTGTCTTTACAGTGACGTACAGCATAAACCAATGCAGGCTGCCTCACCTCAGTATGACTAGCACCTCTGCCCAGTGCTCCGCATCTGCGTCCCGCATCATTTCCACCCCTGGCCTGACCACGGCCTCTCGGTGGTTGCTGAACACCTCTTGGTGGCTGACCAGTACCCATACCAGTAGCTTGAATCTAATTGGGCCTCCGCAGACAATCCTTAACCCATTGCTCCAATGATCCGCATCTCAAACATGCACCCAACTTCCTCCAACATTTGCCCTTTGGCGTTTCCCATAATCAGCACAAAATTGGTGTCAACAGTAGCAGCAGCAGCAAAGGTCCTATCTCTGATTGGCCCATCAGGTCTAGGCCTTTTCTTAAACCTCTAAAAAGAATTTAAGGGCTCAGCATCCCTCTTACCTTTATCTTTCTCTCTACTTTGGCGCTCAGCGTGCGTCACATCCTCAGCAATTTTTACCTTGTCAACAAGTGCTGCGAAATCCCGCTCCCTTGAGGAGCTATCAAAACCCTTAAACCATCCCTAAGGCTATCCTCAAACTGGACACACCGCTCATATTTTGTAGCCACCATCCCACGTGCATAGCGGCTTAATCGTAAAAATTCAGCCTTATATTTAGCCACTATCTTATCACCCTGAATTAAGTTCAGAAATTCCCTCCTATGGGTATCCACATAGCTGGCACCCACATACGTAGCAAGAAAAGTAGTCTTGAAAAACTCCTAGGCCAAAAGGTCGGCTTGAGTGCCCCCTTTGACGGTAAGCCACCACTGATACGCCTCGTCCCTTAGTAGAGATATTGCACCTTTTAGCTTCTGATCAGGGGTGTAGTCAAGATCATCCATGATCCTTCCTATGGCCTCTATCCAGTATTCAGCCACATTAGGAGCAACTCCAGTAATACCCCTGAATATCTCTGCCCCATTAGACCTGAGTCGTTCCGTAACTGACCCTCGGCCCACATTACCAGTACCAGGCCGAGCGACCCTTTCCAGAATCCACAACATTACTTGGGAAAATGCGTCGTCCTTAGTTGCTCAATTTTGAGACCCTCTCTCAAACATAGGTGAAGCTGGTTCCTCTCTAACTTTCTCATTAGGCTAGTGTCCAGAAGACGATGACTCAGCCCGAGCACTTCCACGGCCTCTGTCGCAGCCTCTACCATAAATACCTCTAGTCCTCATTATCCAATCGCGCTTTTGTCTGTATTAAAAGTTTTATGGCAGTCAGTTTTATTGTTCCAATTGTTTATTACAGATATTTTATGAATAGTATTATTTTAGAGTCTACTTTCGTAGTTCGCAATTTTAAAGTTCACTCAAACTAAAGAGTTTTCAGTATAGTGTTACTACCTAAGTAGTTTCAGTAACAACATTTCTATATTCTTATTTCAGTGTAAACAATCAGAAGACTTACTGGCTCGGCGCGGAGACTAAGTGTACCACTCCTTCAGTAAAACATTTCCAAACAATCATTTTAAACCATTTGAACCAATTTTTCTCAAAATTTCCTTATTTTTGTAAAACCCAAATCCACAGTCGAGTTTTGCAACTTAGCTCTGATACCACTAAATGTAACACCCTAAACCCGGCCTAGACGTTATGGCTGGATCTGTGGTGTCACATTGAATTTTTTTTCCAAAAGCCGAGTCCCGTGAAAATCCGTTCTACATACAACTTTTAGGTTCTCAAGAAAAGTTTAGAGTGTTTGCTTCATTGTAAAAATTCAAGTTGGTTTAGCAAAATATTAATTATATGAGTTTGTTATTTAACTTAAAAACGGTGTTTGTTGCAGAAGCTTTCAAAATGTGTTGTGTAAGCATGATGTGTTCAGAAAATCATTTGTTTGTACTTACTTGAAAATCTGAGTCCTATTACTAATAGGTAAATTAAGGTAAATAAAATCCCCAAATCAAAATATAAATTTAAAAGGCCTTATTACATCATGAAAACCCAAAATAAATTCTTAAGTATAATTTAAAAGAAACTACATCGAGTGGCCACCTCTGAGTCCTCCGTCGCCTCGGTCCGTCTAAGCTTGGGGATTTCCTACACAGTTAACAGATGAGAGAGTTTACAAAAACTTAGCGTGTGAAATCCCATAACAGCAAACAACCAATGTAAATACAGTTTGGGCCTAAGCCCTTTAATTCCAATTAGGGGCCTTAGCCCTCTTTCACTCACTATGAGCGATTTGGGCCTTAGCGATCATCGATGTGAGCGAAGATGGGCCTTGGCCCATTTCAAGATCAAAGATATGCATACAAAGAATCCTATCCAATCCATCTGCTACACACTATCTCCGTACCAGCCCTACACACTATGTGGGGATTAAATCGACCCACCCAACCCTACACACCAAGTCATACCGATTCCGGTACTATACAGTAATTGCAGCAAAGCTGCCAGTAATAGGCTTATAGCCTTTCAGTACACTTCCTCCAAAATCATATATCCCACCCATGTAATGCAACATAATATCATACGTGTAAGCAGAGATGTCATGCCCAAAAACAATCATACATAATACCGAGGTATTACAGTCAATTTACCTCATAGGGGTTAACGATCATTTCATCAATATAGGGCCTAAAGGTAATTACCGACCCAACAGTAGGTCCACAGTCGTCTTGAACGACCCGTGCAACCTTATCAGTCAATCAGTGCTAATGGGCCTATAGCCCATATTGTAGGCCCATACTCTCGTATGGCCCACATAGCCCTAAAAAGGCCTTAGTCGTGTAGTTCACACAACCTGGCCCACTATTTACCATATTTGTGCAATTTCTCCGCGTGGGGCCCACACGGCCCAGTTCAGCCCAGAATGGCCCAATATCGATTCGGCCCATGAAAATGCTCATGGCCATCTCATCGACCACACGACCTTGTTTTGTAAGATGGCCTGCCACACAGGCGCCCACACACCCGAGTGGTGTCGACAACCGATTTTCTGGCTTGTTAACCTTTCGGCTTTTCTTCTTTTTATACTTTGTAGTTTCACATCCAATGACAATGTTCACACACCTAAAATGTAACTGTAGCCTCAACACTTCCGTGATCAACGCACCTATGATCAACCACAACAACCCCACCATCAATCATATTTGCAGTTAATCTAAAGACTATGGCATTGCAAAAAACTTTAGCCGAACCACCACTACTTACCAAACGAGTATTGTAAAACCCCTCTTACTCCTAAAATCCAAGTATTCCTCCAAAGGTTTCAACCTTCACACGAAATAGTTACCCAATTAATCAAACTCTACAACCCCACATAATTGTATTTAGAAGTTAGGGTACTTACCAAAAAAGAAAGTACCACTTGTAAGGAAAGAGTATTCGGCCTCACACCTTACTTACAGAGATAAGGCCCCTAACAACAAACGTACAAAACATGGAAAAAGTGTTAGATGAATATTACCCCATGATAAGAAAGAGAGAAAGCAAACACTCGGCCTCAGAGGTACAGAAGCCGAATCTTTAAGAAGATGAGATTCGGCTAGGGAAGCAAACCACAAACACTTACCCAAAAACCATAGAATTTCGATAGCAGCTCAGCAAGAAACGACCAGAAAAGAAAGAAGAGAAGGAGGAGTCCCACACTCAGAGTATTCAGCTAGTAAAGCAGAGAACTTAGAAGAAAATCGAACCAGAAAAGAGGAAGGAGGAACAAGAATATTTCAGTAAAGGCTTATCAGTGAAACAAGGGAATGCTCGGTTAAGAAGAGGAACGACTGAGTGGTAGAAAAGAAAAGAAGGGCATTCGATTAGGGTTTGAAGAAGAAAAGAGAAGAAAATATGCCAAAGGTCAATTCAGTCGCAACTTCAAAATGCAAGGGAAGACTAGAAAAACTGACAAAATGAGAGCAATACCCCAAAACCAATTTCGGCACTCCCCTTGACTATGACTGAATTGGTACCAAGGAGACTCCCACTTTTGGCCACTACTACCTCTCCCCCCTCTCCTTGATCCACTCCTCCTATCACTCCACAAATCTCTCCTCTTTTTCCTCACTTGACCGATTCAAATTCCCTCAACAGCTCCTCTATCGTCCCACCACTAGAGTTCTAGTGCCATCCAACCTTCCACATAGCCTTATGCAAAAAGGAACTCTCTTGCGTGCAACTAGACTCGAACTCCAGTCCCTTGGCATAGAAAAACGCCACCTACCACTAGACCAATAGGCTTTTTATGACCTGATCTCCCCTCATTTGGTTAAAAGTCTACTAACAGAAGACAGGGGTTAATACAAATAAAAGCACAAATTTTTCTCAAGCCAAAGCTTGAACCCACGACCTCCCAAATACCCACAGAGCACTAAATCGGTCAGCCAGACATACTTTCACGTCGCAACACACAAAATAATTTTAACAGGGTTTCTGGGATTTGGGACGTTACAAGATGCATGCATATATAAATATATATAAGCTTACAACCAATTCAACCAAAATGAGCCAAGTTAAATGGCCAAATACCACATCAAGCCTTTAACAATTACGAGCCAATACATTTGGCCAAATCATAATGACACATATAACAAAATGGCCAAGTCCTTATACATGCCATATTCTCAAAACATTTAACATCATCGGTACCCAAAATAATAGTTGGTTAGTGTGATGCGATTTCTAACGATCTCCCACCCGAGCTAGCTTGGTGACACTATAAAACATTGAAATAAAACGGAGTAAGCTCTATAGCTTAGTAAGCTCGTATGAAAGAAATAAGCTAACCTTACTATACATTAACATGCAAATAATATAACTTAAGATAATGCAGTTTACCATATTCTTATGATAATAGCTCATCCATCACATCCTACCTTGAGTTCATCATTTTGCAAATTTAATAATCATCAGTTTTGTGCACATACTTGTACCACTCATAATGGTTTCATACTCATTCTCATCTTTGCCATATTCAATGAACCACTCAGAATAAGAATATTAGATACTTAGGAAAACCCTGCACACAAGGTGCCAAATAAGTAGCCATTGCGACCTCTATCTCATAACACATAAATGCTCGCTTTCGAGCCATTAATAGGCCTGCTCACATAAGCTGTCAGTCAAGACGTAGCTACTTGGTGATGCTCACACAAGCTGTCAAGTAGCCACAACATATGTCGATATACTCAACCATTGGTAGGACGTACAGGACCAGCACCTGGATCACATAACATAAAAACCTAGTGACATGTCACTTGTATCCTAATCTATTCTTAAGGTTCGATTGGAATTTCTTGCTTGCCAAATTGTTGTCAAATGTGTCTGTAAGGTCGATTACACAATTCATGCATAAATTAAAGCATTTAAACACATTTAAAGTAAAGCTCATTTAACATACGTACTTACCTCGGTTACAAAAACAGTCAAAGAGATCTATTCGTCAATTACTTTATTTTTCCCTCGATCTACACCCGAACTTTATTTTTCTTGATCTGTAATACCATATTTAACTTATTTAATCATCACATTATTCAATTCAACCCAAAAACACATTATGAAAAAAATTACATTTTTCCACTAACTTTTCAACATTTTACAATTTAGTCCCTAGGCTTGTAAAATGAATTTCTTTCAATTTCTTTACAACCCAAGCCTAGCCGAATGTTTTTTGTACTCATAATAGCCCACATTTTTTATTTATTCACACTTTTCTACACATTTTATAAACTTTTACAAATAAGTCCCTATTTGACGTTTTTACTGAAAATTACTTTTCAAAAGTCATTTAACAAACAACAAACATGCATTTCCTACCATCAAACATAAAAGTAAAAGCATATTCAACATGGTTAAAATTTTAGACTTTAACTTTCTTTCAAATTAGTCCTTGAAATAGCTAAATCAAGTTACAACGATATCAGAAATATAAAAATATTTAAAAATGGGACAAGAAGGGACTTACAATCGAGCTTGAAAGCTTGGCCAAACCCTAACTATGGTCCCTCTTCTAATTTTCAGCTAAGGTATGAAATTGAAGAAGATGGATATGTTTTATTTAGTAAATTTTGTTTTTATTAGCCAATTTACTAAAATACCCTTAATGCAGAACTTAAAAAATTTACCTAGCCATGTCCATTTTTGTCCATATTAAGGTATAATGGTTTAATTGCCATTTAAGAACCTCCAATTTAAAATTTCATAGCAGTTAGACACCTTTAACATATAGAACTCAAATTTTGCACATATTACAATTTAGTCCTTCTAGCTAAATTGAGCACTCAATCGATAAAATTTCTTAACGAAATTTTCACATAATTATTCTATCATACTGTAGACCTTAAAGAAATAATAAAATATATATTTATACTTTGAATTTGTGGTCCCAAAACTACTGTTCTGATTTGACCCAAAAATGGGTTGTTACAGTAAAATTACCAATTTACCCCTATACTTTTAATTTCTTTAAAATTTAGTCTTTAGGCTCAAAAAATGAAATTTATGCAATTTTACCCCTACCCAAGCCTAGCTGATTATTAAAAAAACTTATAGCAACCACATATTTCAAAAATTCACAAATTATACCATGAATTTATCACATTTTCTAATTTAATCCCTAATTGACAATTTCATCAAAAATCTCTTTACAATAGTTGTTTATCTAAAAACTACCATCCATTTTCTACCATCAAACATCAAGAATCATGTATATTCATCAATGGTAAAACCCTAACAGTTTAACAGTTTCAAAAATTAGTCCCCGGGCTAGCTAGATTAAGCTACAACGATCCCAAAAACATAGAAATCATTAAAAACAAATTAAAAATGCATACCTAATCAAAGAAATAATTTAACAATGGCTTCTACTCTCTCAAATTTTTGGTTGAAAATGATAATAAAAGATGATGATTAATTTGGTTTTATTTTAATTTATCATTTATTACTTTTTTACTTAATTAACCTTTAAAACTAATCCAAATTTCAAAATTGCCAAGCCATCATATTCCACTATCTAATTTATGGTATAATTACCATATAAGAACTTCCACTTTAAATTTCTATAGCTATTTGATACATTTAGCTATTAGAACTCAACTTTTGTAGTTTAAGCAATTTAGTCCTTTTTATCAAATTGAGCATGTAAACGGTAAAATTTCTTAATGAAATTTTTCTACGGTATTACTATCATACTGTAGGAAATAAAATAATAATAAAATAAATTTTTTGACTTTAGATTTGTGGTCCCAAAACCACTGTTCCAATTTCACTGAAAACGGGCTGTTACAACTCTCTCCCTAAAGTGATTTTCGTCCCCGAAAACCTTACCAGAAAAGAGGTTCGGCTATTGCTTTCTCATAGCTTCCTCAGGTTCCCAGTTGGCTTATTCTATACCTTGTTGTTGCCAGAGAACTTTTACTAAATCTATGTTCTTGTTTCTTAAATCTTTCACCTCTCATGCCAGAATTTTGATTAGTTCTTCACTGTACGACATATCATGCTGAATTTCTACATCCAGCGAGAAGATAACATGTGAATGGTTAGATCAGTATCATCGTAACATAGACACTTGAAAGACATTATTAATCTTTTCTAGCTCTTATTGTAAAGCTAATCGATATGCAACAGGTTCGATTCTTTCAGTAATCTCACATGGTCCAATAAATCGCAGACCTAGCTTTCCTTTGCAACCAAACTAAAGAACTTTATTCCAGGGTGATACTTTTAAGAATACTCTATCACCGACTTTGAACTATATGTCTTTACGTTTAAGATCCGCATATGATTTCTGGCGATCTGAAGCTACTTTCAAACTATCTTGGATCACTTTTACTTTTTCTTTGGTCTCATGAATCAATCAACCCCGTGTATATTTTTCTCACTAAGCTCAGTCCAATGTAACAGAGTTCAATACTTACGACCATATAGATCCCCATACAGTGCCATCTTTGTACTCGATTGAAAACTGTTGTTGTACGTGAATTCAACCAACAGTAAATATTTCTCCCACTTGCCTTCAAACTCTAATACACAACAATGAAGCATATATTAGAGAATCTGAGTTACTCGTTCAGACTGACCATTGGTATAAGGATGAAATACAGTGCTAAAATGCAATCGCTACCAAGAGCTTCTTGTAATTTTCTCCAAAATCATGATGTAAATCGTGAATCTGTATCCGAAATAATGGAGACTGGCACTTCGTATAATCTGACAACCTCAGAAACATATAACTCAGCTAATCTGTCAAGGGAGAAATCTATACGTACCGGGATAAAATGTGCAAACTTCGTCAAAGGATCAACGATAACTCAGATGACATCTTTCTTTCTCAGAGATAAGGGTAAACTCGATACGAAGCCTATAGTAACTGTAACAACCCATTTTTAGTCAAATCAGAATCGTGGTTTTAGGATCATAAATTTCAAGTTGAAATATTTATTTTATTAATATTTTGAGGTCTACAGCATGATAGTATAATTGTGTAAAAATTTCGTTAAGAAATTTTATAGTTTGAATACTCAACTTCATAAAAATGACTAAATCGCGTAAAGTATAAAAGTTGATTTCTATTAGCTAAAAGTGTCTAATATCTATAAAAATTTAAAGTGGAGGTCCTTAAGTGGTAATTAGACCATAGTTTGTTAGCGGACATTGATGAGTTTGGTTTAGTTGAAATTTGTAATATTTTATAAGGTTATAAAAGTAAATTAATTAATAAAGATTAAATAAATGAAACAAAACTAAGTATCATCTTTTTATTCATCATCTTCAACTGAATATACAAGGGAAAGAAACCATTTTTGTTCAACTAGGGTTCGACTACTTTGGGGCTTAATTGATCAAGAAAAGTGAAATTCGAAATTAGATCGGGGGAAAAATTAGTGGATTGATAGCTCAATTCACTCCGTGTAAATTCGAGGTAAGTTCATATGTTAATAAGCATTAATATAATTGTGTTTTAAATGCTTTATAATTGCATTAATTGTGAATATGACTTTACGAAAATGTTCGAGGAAGATTTGGCAATGTATAAATCCTGATTGAACCATAGGAATAGATAGGATACAAATGACATATCATTAGGGGTTATAGTGTTTTGGGTGTTGGTCCGTACATGCTATCGGTGGCTGAGTTTTCAGCCATTTGTTATGAATTCTCATCAGCTTGTGTGAGTAGCACCGTGTAGCTATGTCTTGGCCGTCAACTTGTATGAATAGACCCGATGATAGCTCGAGATGAACATTTACATATGAGATATGAGATTGAGATGGTTTCGACCATGTATTGGCACTTAGGGTGTGAGATTCCCAAGTATCTGATATTATTCCAAATGGTTCAATGGCTATATCAATGAATTGGAAGAGTATGAAATTGATATGAATTGGTACAGGTATCTAGGTCAACTATACAATTATTGAATCGAAGAAATTTATGAAATTCATGTCTAACCATTGGATTGAATATGTGTTAGGCTTTTCGATTTAAATTGAGTTGCATTATGTGATGTTTAATTACTTAAATTATACTTGAATGCTAAGTTTTATTTATGAAGCATACGAGATTACTAAGCTTTATAGCTTACTTTATTTATTTTTTCGTGCTTTATAGAGATTTCGAAGCTTGCTCGGATTGGGAGTTGTCAGAGATCTCATCACACTATCAAGCTGTCATTTGGGTCATTTTGAACTTGTGTATTTGGTTATGTGGCATGTATAGGAGTTGTGATTAATATGGCCTATAAGTTGGTAATGTATATAGCCAACTGATTTGGCTTGTAAATGATGTATGTTTTGGGTTATGTGTATAGGCATGTAAATTGGCTTATTTTGGTATTCTTGGTTATGTGTTTATATGTGTAAATGGCCTTCTTTTATGTGGTTTGTATTTTCTTTATGAATGCCTTATTGAGAATTGGGAATGTAGGTAGCAAATGATTGAATTTGTGATTGAATTAGTTTGTTAAGTATTAGGAAAATAATGCATATTTGAAAGTGACCAATTAGGTGAATTCTTAAAAGTAATATTGATATGTTTTGAATTGGCAAAATATGATGTTATGAGCACTATAGTTGTTGGTATTGGAATAGCATGACTTAGGCTTGGTTGAGATTGGTTTGAATGCCTACTGATGCTATGTTATATGCCTTTTGACAAGTTTAGGTTCATGCAAATTTGTGTGAGAAAGATGGCTTGGAAAATAGCTTATTTTTGTCCACACAGGTAGAGACGCAGGTGTGTGTCTTAGTTATGGCTTGGTGACACGGCCGTGTGTCCCTTGGTACTTATTAAGGAATCAAGTCAGTAGCTCCACACGGCCCAGTACACGGGTGTGTAACTTGGTCGTGTGGCATAAGTCAATATACCTACAGTTTTAGCATGACCTAGCACACGGCCTGACACACGAACATGTGAGGCCATTTTGAAAGGTACACAGGCTAGTCACAAGGGCGTGTGGTTGGCCGTGTGACCCATGTCAGGTACACGGGGTCGGACCCAGGCTGAGACATAACCATGTGATCCTATTTTGAATATCTACACGGCCTATGACACGGGTGTGTCTTTGGCCGTGTGGACATTCAAAATAGGATCACATGGTTGTGAGACACATGGTCGGGTCACACTGGCGTGTGTCCCCTATGTTTTGAATTTTTTCTTTGTTTTTTCAAAATTTTTCTGAGTTCTTGGTTTATTCCTGAACCATTTCTAATGCATGACTTGGGCCTCGAGGGCTCGTATTAGGGACAATATGGTTTATTGTGGAAGACTTTTATTTGGATATGAAAATGTATGAGAAATGTATGTTTAGGTAATAAGTTTGGTAACGCTCTATAACCCTATTCTGACAATGAATACGAGTAAATGTGTTACATTTATTGGTATCAGAGCTACGATTTAGTCGATACTAGGACTAACGTACCATATGTGAGTCTAGCTATACATGCCATATATAACCTGTGATAGTGTGATATCTCCTGATAGTTTTAAATCATGTTTTCATATAGTAATGGATCTCAATCGAGCAGTTACTGATGACATATAAAGTAATGCACAGCCTCCGTTCACAGAGCAACGCCGTCTGAATCGAGACCTGTATTTGAGAGTCAGGGAAGAGAGGCTAAGGAAGCCTTCTTTCAAATGATGAACGAATGGTTCACTGA
Source organism: Gossypium anomalum (assembly GCA_025698475.1). Taxonomy (NCBI): domain Eukaryota; kingdom Viridiplantae; phylum Streptophyta; class Magnoliopsida; order Malvales; family Malvaceae; genus Gossypium; species Gossypium anomalum. The sequence continues at coordinate 54,199,849 of CM046963.1, forward strand.
TTTTGTCCGAATGAATTCACCTGCTCAGCAAACTCTGCCCCCACTTATTCCCCGACCGATTTCCATAGCTCCTCATGGTTTGGAACCTTTGCATATGAGTAAGCCACTTGTGGATAAAATTTGAAAGTACGGGGCTAAAGAGTTTAGAGCTACAGTTGATGATGATCCTAAGAGAGTAGAGTTTTGGCTTGAGAATAGAATCTTGGTATTTGATAAACTTTCTTGTACGCCAGCTGAATGTGTTAAATGCGCTGTATCACTTCTAAGAGATACTGCATATCAGTGGTGGAACACTTTAATATCTATGCTGCCGAGAGTATGAGCCACATGGGAATTCTTTCAGACTGAGTTCAGAAAGAAATACATAAGCCAATGGTTTATCGATCAAAAGCTCAACGAATTTTCGGAACTGAAATAGGGTCGTATGATTGTGACCGAGTACGAAAGAGAATTTGCGAGACTAAGTAAATACGCTCGAGATGCATTTCTGCTGAAGAGATTATGTGTAAGCGGTTCGAATATGGGTTTAATGAAGATATTAGGCTTCTAGTTCGGATTTTGGAATTGAAAGAATTTGTTGTATTGGTCGACGGAGCTTGCAAAGCCGAGAAACTTAGCAAAGAAAAGAGAAAAGCTGATTTTGAGACAAGAGATTCGAGAAAGAGGTCGATGAGTAAAACCTATCATTCTTCTTCAAAGAAATCAATGGATTAGTATAATCGTTCAAATGCTTCAGTGGGGTATTCTAATAGAGATCATGGAAAGTAAAACACGAGTCCAAAAACACAAGTTACCTCAGTATCAAGCATTGGTAGTGTCAGAACCAACAAACTTGAGTGTCAACAATGTGGAAGATGGCATTTTGGAGACTATTGGATGAATAATAAAGCTTTTTTTAGATGTGGCTCACCAGACCATTTTATTCGAGATTGTCCTAAGTTACCCGAGAAATAAAATTTTCTGAATACAAAACGGAGCAATACAGCTCCAAGAGGGAGGCCACCTCAAAATACTGGAAATGTGACCAGTAGCAAAGGAGCGACAAAGGACTCTACTGTGAGATCTGAGGCTCGAGCACCATCCAGAGATTACGCTATTCGCACTCACGAAGATAAGTCATGACCAGATGTTATCACCGATACATTTTCTTTCTATGACACTAATGTAACTACTTTGATTGATCCTGGATCAACTCATTCATATGTTTGTATGAATTTAGTGTCTAGTAAGAGTTTACCTATTGAGTCAACTGAATTTGTGATTAAAGTATCGTACCCCTTAGGCCAGTATGTCCTAGTTGATAAAGTTTGCAAGAATTGTCCATTGATGACTCGGGGTTACTATTTTCCAGCTAATTTGATGCTTTTACCGTTTGATGAATTTGATGTGATCTTGGGTATGGATTGGTTCACTCTACATGATGCTATTGTAAACTGTAGATGAAAGACTATTGAGTTGAAATGTTAGAATAGTGAAATTCTTCAAACTGAATTTGATAGCTTGAGTGGGTTGCCTATAGTGATATCGACAATGCTAGCATAGAAATCTGTGAGAAAGGGTTGTAATGCTTACCTTGATTATGTACTGGATACAAAAGTGTTTGAATCAAAGATTGAATCAGTGCCAGTGGTTTGTGAATATCCAGATGTGTTTCCAAAAGAGTTACCTGGGTTGCCACTGATAAACCATAATTTATACATATTTTTATACCTCACTTAACACGTTTATGAATGATTTCTCCTTAGATTTGGTGAATTTAATGCTCCTAATCCTTTAATTTCATGTTTTATACTTAGGTGAGCATAGGAGGACGAAAAGAACGAGAAACGAGCCAAAAATGGAGAAAACGGGTCGACAAGGGTGCGTGCCAATCTAACAGGCTCAGCCACAGCCCAAATCAACCTCAGTAAGGGTGTGTTGACATCTTAGCCTCGACCACGGCCTGAAGTAATCACACACGGGCATGTCACACGGGCGTGTCCCTATCGAACCCTAGCTAAGTTCCATTTGGAAAAGGGCAAGTTTGAGGGCTTTTAGGCATTCTAAAGACTGAAGATCTCTCCTCAATTTCCCTTCAGGAGTTTTGGGTTTTCTTTATGTTTTGTATTCTTTATTATTCTGAAATGTTTTCTTATTTAGTTATGAACTAAAAGCCCTAAATACCTAAGGGGTATGAAACCTAAGACAAATCTTGTTATTATTTTTTGAATCGTATGATAAATATTTGACTTGTTCTTAATTATGTGTTTTTAATTCTTGTTTTGGTATTTTAGGATATCGATTCAAGTCAATGCTCTTAGTTGGAGGATGAATAGTCCCTGGCTAAGAGTGACTTTGTCATGATTAAGCGGAGTTGATTGCGCGCCTAGAGATAAGGTGACAAGATTTTGCTGGATTAGGGTTAAACCTAATAAGGGGATCCATAGATCGAGTTAATGCAACCTTAGGGTGTTAATTAGAGAAAAGTCTCAATTATTAAACCTAAGGATTAGACGTTATTAGTCTTGAATAGGGATAATAACATAACTTAGGGATCTCTATGGAACAAGTTAAATGAATAAATCGTCCGGTTTGGAGCTAGAATAACAAGTAAAGTCTAGGTAGATTTTTCCTTGGGTATTGTCCTAAATCAATCGTTTTCCCTAAAAGTAATTCCCCAATTCTATTTTTTGCAACTTCTTAGTTTAATTAATTAGTTAGTTAAAACAAATCCCTTTATTCTTAGGCTAGATAATAAAAGACAGTCATTACTAGTACTTTTAGTCCTTTGGGTTCGACATTCTGGTCTTGCTAAAGCTATACTACTGTTCGATATGTACACTTGCCTACGTCGTGATAATAGTTAGTTTCAAAAACGATTAATTATAAATTTATAAAACTTTTCACGAAAAATCACGATCAGCCACCGATCAGAGAAGTCGAGTTTGCTATTGAATTAGTACTGGGAACATCACCAACATCGATAGCTTCGTATAGAATGACTCCTACTAAGTTAAAAGATTTAAAAGCTTAGTTGCAAGAGTTAATAGATGAGGTTTTTTATGACATAGTTTTTTTCCCTAGGGTGCACCAGTTCTATTCGTAAAGAAGAAAGATGGATCGATGAGAGTGTGTATCAATTATCGTCAGCTTAACAAGGTTACGATTAAGAATAAGTATCCTTTGCTGAGAATTGATGATTTGTTCAATTAGTTGAAAGGAGCAACAGTATTTTCAAAAGATTGATTTGTGATTTGGATATTATCAGTTGGGAGTTAAAGATTTGGATGTGCCAAAAACTACGTTAAGAACTAGGTACGGGCATTATGAATTCTTTGTTATGCCATTCGAATTAACAAACACTCCTACAATATTTATGGATTTGATGAATTGAATCTTTAGACCGTATTTGGATAGATTTGTTTTTGTATTCAGTGATGACATTCTGATCTATTCTCGAGACGAGTTTGAGCATACTGAGCATTTGACAATTGTATTGTAGACTTTGCAAGATAAACAACTATTTGCTAAATTCTGTAAATGCGAGTTTTGGCTCCGAGAATTTGGATTTTTGGGACATATTGTTTCAGCAGAAGGCATTCGAGTTGATCCGAGTAAGATTTCAACAGTTGTTGACTGGAAGACACCAAGAAACGTATCCGAAGTTAGAATTTTTCTAGAATTAGCTGGTTACTATCAGTATTTTGTAAAAGGGTTTGATCATGGTTTTCCGTGATAAGTTTTATAAATTTATAATTAATCATTCTTGAAACTAACTATTATCACGACGTAGGTAAGTGTACCTATCGAACAATAGTATAGCTTTAGCAAGACCGGATTGTGGAACCCAAAGGAACTAAAAGTACTAGTATTAACTGTCTTTTTTATTATCTAGCGTAAAAATAAAAGGGTTTGTTTTAATTAACTTATTAACTAAACTAAAAATAGAAGTGGGGAATTACTTTTGGAAAAATGATTGATTTAAGACAATACCCAAGGAAAAATCCACCTAGACTTCATTTGTTATTTTGACTCCGAATCGAATGATTTATTCATTTAACTTATTCCATAGAAATCCCTGAGTTATGTTATTATTCCTATTCAAGACTAATAACGTCTAACCATAGATTGAATATTAAATAATTGAAATCTCTTTCTAATTAACACCCTAAGGTTGCATTCAGTCGATCTATGGATCCCTTTATTAGGTTTCACCCTAATCCGGTAAAATCTTGTCACCCTATCTCTAGGCGGGCAATCAACTCCGCTTAATTATGACAAAGTTACTCTTAGACAGGGACTATTCATCCTCCAAATAAGAGCATTAACTTGAATCAATATCCTGAAATATCGAAACAAGAATTAAGAGCACATATTAAGAACAAGTTAAATATTTATCATACAATTCAGAAAATAATAACAAGATTCGTCTTAGGTTTCATTCCCCTTAGGTATTTTAGGGGGGTTTAGTTCATAACTAAATAGGAAAACATCTCAGAAGAATAATGGATACAAAACATAAAGAAAACCCAAAACTCCTGAAGGGAAATTGAGGAGAGATCTTCAGTCTTGATGATGAATCTAGCTTCTGAGATGGATCAATCAGCTTTCTTCGAATAATTCCTTACTCCCTACTCTCTATTTCCCTTTTAGTCCTCCTCTAGGGTGTTTAAATAGGCTTTAGAATGCCTAAAAGCCCTCAAACTTGCCCTTTTCTGAATAAAACTTAACTAGGGCTCAGCAGGGGCACACCCGTGTGACACGCCCGTGTGTGATTACTTCAGGCTGTGGTCAAGGCTAAGAGATAAACACACCCATGCTGAGGTTGTTTTAGGCCGTGTTCGAGCCTGTTAGAATGGCACGAGTGTGTTTTCTGCCTGTGTGAGGAAGTCCAGGCCGTGTTGTTTTCCCACATCGGCTCACTTTCTCCGTTTTTGGCCCGTTTCTTGTCTTTTCACTCTCCTATGCTCACCTAAGTATAAAATATGAAATTAAAGGATTAGGAGCATGAAATTCACCAAATCTAAGGAGAAATCATTCATAAATGTGTTAAGCATGGGATAAAAATATGTATAAATTACAGTTTATCAAATACCCCCACAGTTAAGCGTTTGCTTGTCCTCAAGAAAAATCCTCAATTCACAATTAAGAATTCCTTTTTCTCAACTTATAATTACTATAATAATATCTCAAACTAATCATAAGTAATCATACATTGAGAATTCAACTAGAAGAACATTAAAGTTTCAAACATTCCAAGTTGAGCATTTAATCTTGAAAAATATAGGCATTTCCCCTTATTTAAATAATCACATTTGATTCAAAATCTCACAGAGTTTAACAGCCTCACTAAAGATTCACTCAAATCACTTGAAGTGTTTAAGGATAATGAATGTAGCACTCAACAGTCAATATGAAAAGTTATTACCATAGGCTTGCATGAAAATCACATCTCCACCACTATAAATTGAGATGATACATCAATTAAAAGGTCTTTAGAGGGTTGTAACGAGGCTTGGTTAGGGGGTGTGGTCACAAGCTAAAGGAAAAGGTTAGAATTGGGATTGAATTGAAAAATTACTTAACTAGAAAAATATTTAATCATCACTTATGTACAACAAAGCTTCTTCTCAGAATATGAAATTTAAATACTTTAGCTCAAAAACAAAATATCACTACTAATATGTATTTTTTTTAAGAACCAGTTAAATAACATAGACTAATTATTAATAACAAGACATAGCCAAGCAATTTATTCAAATTAAATCTCGACAAAAATAGGGATCAAATTAATTGAGGGGATTTTAACAATAATGAGTTAAGGGTTAATATTGGGGATAAATCAAGGAATGGCTTGTTAGGCTCAAAGGGGTTTACTAAGGGTTAATTGTGAAGGTAGGCTTTTCATGGCATGAGTGGGTTAATCCTAAGTGCCTCTATCATCTTGACATATCAAATCAAATGGTGTGGTATTGACATGCATAATCAAGCAAGTTCTAGAATAATGATTCGATATTGACGCACTCAAGCAATAATAAAAGTGAGCATGAAAGAAATACTAGATGCTCTTTAAAGGCTCAAAATCTCACAAAAATTATGGCTTTTTGATGTTTAAACTTGTGGATTTCAATTCAAGATAATACTTAAACTTTGGGAAAATAACCTACAATTTTAAATTCTCAAAAATCAACTTATAATGCTTAATTCTCTGATGTCTTAAAGTTTGAATAATCAATGCATGAATGCCTATGTTTTAATTCAATATATATCAATAAAAATCATAAATTAATCAAAATTCATTCTAATAATGATATGAGAAGATTACATGAGAATAAGACAAAATTCAGGGTTTGTTTCTGATATAGATATAGATAACCCCCCCACACTTAAGATGTACATTGCCCTCAATGGACAAAAATAGATATATTGAAAAATACAAATATAAGATCATAAGATAGGGAGAGAAGTGAAACTTCCTCAGTTATGAACGGATGGAATCCTTGGATTAGTGAAAGCGCGAATTGAAAATAGAGCTGGAGGAAAGGCATGATTTTGCGAGAGAATTAAGGGAATAATCTGATAATAATCATAAAGATAAGCAGTGTTTTTAAAAAAAACAAATGAGTTTTCAAAAATAAATAAAAATAAAAGTAAAAATAAAATAAGAGAAATAATCTAAAATTTTCAAGTGGCACGGCCGTATCACAAGCCCATGTGGTTCGTGTTCAGCCCGTGTTTGTCGCAAATTGTGAGACCGTTACACGGCCTGAGGACACGCCCATGTACCTATGCACACGCTCATGTTATTTTGACAGTGTTGACCACGGGTGCTAGGCACAGGCGTGTCGCACACCCGTGTTATTTTGGCAGATTTGCCCTCGGCCTACTCACACGGCCGTGGCAATTTATCACATCCCGTGTTTTAGGAAAAATATTGCTCTGTTCTCACACGGCCGTATCGCACGGCCGTGTCTCTTCTTATGTTACGGGCACGGCCTAAGGCACGCCCGTGTGCATGGCCATGTGGATTTTGTGAACCTGTGTTCAAAGACTCAGTTAGTGATCTAGTTATTAAAATTTAAAAAAATGAAAACTGTTAGTACTCGGGTTGCCTCCCATCAAGCGCTTATTTATAGTCTAAGCTCGACTTTCCTCTCCATTGAATGGTCATGGTGGTTTGAGGAGTTTACACTCCTCATTTCTGTTATCAATATCATCAAAATAAGGTTTTAGATGAGTAATATTTACCTTAAATGAGCTAAATTTAGAATGATTTACCTCGACTATACTGAATGGGAAAATGCTAAGTACCGTAAGAGGAATTTCTTCATTCGATTTGGCAGTGGCAATGTGAGGATCTTCAATATTTAATAAAACTTTATCTCCAACCTTAAGTTGATTCGGTGAGGTATTGAGCTCGTTCTGGCATAGTTTTGGTTTATCATGTGTTCTCAGTTTATGTGTCTGCCATTCATCCAGCTTCTCGATTTGTAGCCTTTGTTCTTCATGGCTATGTCCTTTGTTGTTGCTTGAACATGGCTCATGTATATCCTTCGAACTCGAACTCATTTCCTGCACAGTAGGTTGCAGCATATGGTCAGTTTTGGTAGAATGATTTATACAACCACCTTCAACTTTTAATGTGTTAGTCGAATTGCGAGCTTGAAGAGTGATTGTTTCGTCTCCCACACGAAGTGCGAGTTCACCTGTGCCAAAGTCAATAATTGTTCTAGTAATTGCTAAAAAGGGCCTTCTTAAAACCAAAGGAGTGTTACTATCCTCCTCTATATCTAGAACAACGAAATCAACTGGGAATATAAATTTATCAATTTTAACAAGTACATATTCAATAACACCCCTAGGAAATCTGATAGTTTTATCTGCTAATTGAATGCTCATCCTAGTTTGTTTCGATTTCCCAAGACCTAGTTGCTTAAACATTTTGCAAGGCATGACGTTGATGCTAGCCCCTAAATTAGCCAATACATTATTAACATCTAAGCTACCAATTAGGTAAGGAATTGTAAAACTCCCTGGACCTTTTAATTTGTTGGGTAGCTTATTCTATAGAATGGCTGAGCAAACTGCGTTTAGTTCCACATGCGACGCCTCGTCCAACTTCTGCTTATTTGCTAGGAGCTCCTTTAAAAACTTCATTGCGTTTGGCATCTGGGAGAGAGCTTCAATAAATGGTAAGTTGATATGTAATTTCTTTAAAAGTTTAAGAAATTTACCAAATTGTTCATATGAGTGGTCTTTTCTTGTCGCATTAGGGTATGGCACACGAGGTTTATATTCTACACTTACCGATTTCTATTCGGTGTGTGTAACACTCCTAACCCGTATCCGTTGCCGGAATAAGGTTATGAGGTATTACTTGACTGAACAAAACTTCTATAAGGTCAAAGATACTTACCAAACATGTATTATCAACAATGCAAACCTGTCTCATTGATTTTACATAAGAGCTATTATAAGTTTCCAAAATGACTAACTATCAAAACATAACCGAATATCTAATAACAAAATAACTACTATCAAGTTATAACTAAAACATTTCAACATATTAGTTCAATTATAAGGCTTCTCTAAACAAAATGAGCAAGCCATCTTCGCATGGCTATAATGTATACAAAGTCGAAATATCATTCTACCTATAGTCTATCCTATACATGCCTTAAACCATGATGATATATACAGTCTTCTCAACTCACATAATGACTCGATAGTGTGATGATATCTCCGGCTCTTCCAACTCGAACTAAAGGGTAAACCTATAAGAAATGGAAAAGAGAACACGGAGTAAGCTTCAATGCTTAGTAAGTCTTAAGCAATGCAAACAATTAATTTACTTATAGATCGATTATTTCAAATTTTCAAGAAATCATTCCTAGGTAATTGCCATTTTGGCCAAGTATCCATGAACATAATGCATATTTAGCAAATTCATCTCACTTAAATCTGAACTCAATTAAAACCAAATATTCAAATCACAAATAAGATCATAAGAACTCGAAAAGCATCTCATTAACTAGTTTTAACCATGTTTGCAACAAAATCACAAATTCACTACAAGCTGTCTTCCTGAGCAACAGTCACTAAATTATTTATAAATGGAGATAAGAAACTCCAAATCAAGTGCCGTTAATTTTCCCTAAAAATAGACTCATATATCTTCAATCCATAAAATTTTCAGAATTTTTGGTTTGACCAATCAATACCAGATTTTTATTGAAGATTCCCTTATTTCACTGTTTGACTATTCTGACTACTCTTCACTACGAATCAATTTTCTCATTATACATAATTCAAAATATATTATCGTTTATTGCATTTGAAAATAGACTCATTAAGGAGTCTAAGGATATAAATTTTATCTTATAACCATTTTTGTACCATTTATAATGATTTTCTGAAGACAAAACAGGGGACCTCAAAGTCATTTTGACTCTATTCCACGCCACTTCAAATATCTCATTATTGGCAATTCTTTTGCTTACATGGTTTCTTTTATAAGAAACTAGACTCATTAAGATTTCATGACATGATTTATTCAGCTTCTAACTCAACTTCCACCATTTATGGTGATTTTCTGAAATCACATTACTGCTGCTGTCCTAAGCAGATTTATTACCCATTCTTGCATTCATATTATTTAACATGTATATCACCAAATCAATCTCATATAACCTTTCACCATAACCGAATACACATATGAGATTTTCACATATACTTCTCATTTCTCAATCATGATTCAATTCCGATCAATCTAATATATAAAAGTATATAATACATACCTGATCAACTTAATGTATTTGACATATTCAATGGTAGTTTACTACGAATATTCGAAATCATAATCTTACTCCAATCATCAGCATTAAGTCCGCTAGGTTTAAAACTCAAATCCAATCACCACCACAAAGCATGCGGGACTTGAAGCCCGAATATAATACCAGCACAAATGCCTTGGGGCTTAGCCGGATATAACACAAAGACACGAATGCCTTGGGGCTTAGCGGATATAACACCGGCACGAATGCCTTCGGGGCTTAGCCGGATATAACACCAGCACGAATGCCTTCGGGCTTAACCGGATATAACACCAGCACGAATGCTTTGGGGCTTAGCCCGGATATAACACTAGCACGAATGCCTCGGGGCTTAGCCGGATATAACACCAAATCATATAATAAAATCAAATACCAACATCTAAGACTTTCTTTCTTTTTCACGATATACTATGTTATTAAATAAATACAACACTTAATAAATCACTTAAAACTTATAAAAGAATCAACCCCAAGTACTTAAAAAAAACTTACCTCAAAAGTGGTTGAACGATTATATACGGCTATTCTAGTACTTTCATTTTCCCCCTATCCGAATTTGGTGTCCTTGGTTCTCGAGCTAATAGAAGCAAACAAAGTTTACCATTCAATGATCTACTCCCAAAACTACAAGTTCATCATTTAACTAAATTTATTCACAACCAAATCTATATATAATTTATACATTAATATCATATGCATTTAGCCAAATATGTTTTCTTTTCATGTTCACATACAATTTTCGTTTTCAAAATCATGAACTTGTAAGTTATATTCGAACACACAACTACACATTAACTTAGCTATTAAATCAAACCTTGTAATCATTTAATTTCATTAGCTGATTATTTGGTATATTTAAATTACACATATAAAACCATTTTGCCAACTCAACCTTATCTTTCTAATACTTCCAATTGCAACATCAAAAACACCAACTAATGCATTTCTCTCATGATCGAACATAAATATAAACTCATAACCAAATCTTTATATAAATCATTTATATACCAATTTACCGTATGCTCATAGCTTATATACTAATTTAATCAAATCATTTCTTGACTAAAATACCACATTGCCATAGTACATATAACCTAATCGGTTGAATCCACTTGGTTACTACTATCACATATCACATTCGTCACTACCATAATAATCTACTTGGAACTTTTAACTAAATTTTACTATACCAAGATTACATAGAAACAAAATAAATTCATTTCAACCATTTAGTACATTCGGTATTTGCTCACATGAATACAAAGATTTAGCATTAATTTTACTTAACTAAATTCTCCAATCTATATTCGGCAATTATGTTAAAATACTTAAGCACACCAGTAGATTCTAGCCTATCATCTACTTCACCTTTTAGTTTCAGTATGCATATATCACTTGAAGCATCAAACCCAATTCATTAATACCTAATTTAACAAGTTCAAAACTCATTTCAACAATGAGGTTCTTGATCTAAAAATATTCAAATTAAGCTCATTCAAACATATTTTCATTCAATTTAGTCCAAAAACACGTAAATGGGCAAATTATCATTTTACCACGACATTTACAATTTTACAATTTAATCCCTATTGCACAAAACACAAAATATGCAAAATTTCAAGGTACCCATGTTTGGCCGAATATTCCTAGTGTTCATACAAGCTCATTTATTTCATTTATTTCACATTTTAGTCCCTTAAATTATTATTTTTGCAATTAAGTTCTTATTACTCAAAATCATTAAAAACTCCAATACAAAATATGTTAATCTAAAACATATCTTTTATTTTTCATCATCAAACAAAAAAAATCACAAGCTATTAACAATGGCACAACTCAAAATATTCATCAAAATCAAAATTTTGAAGCATGGGTTTTGTAGTACTCGAAGCAACGATTTCAAAAACGTAAAAATTATCAAAAACCGAGTTAAACTCTTACCTTGATTGAGCTTGAAAAGCAACCGAACCTAGGTTTTATTTTCTTTTTCTCTCTTGTTTTAGTTTCGGCCATGATAGAAATAAAATGGACATGGCTTTCTTTTTATTATTATTTATGTTTTATGTTATAATATATTTTATGAACTTAACATTTAATTTACTTATTTATCCATGCTAAAGTTATAACAAAACAATATAATATATGTCCACTACCGTTCATTTAATAATACAATGGGCTATTTACCACTTAAGGGCTTCCTTTTATAAAGCCAATAACAATTCAACCCTTTATACATTAAACTACAGATTTTTAATTTACACGATTAAGTATTAAATCGGATACCTAAACGATAAAATTAAATCACGAAAATTTCACAGATATAAATTAACACAAAATAAACACAGAAAATAATTTTAAAATATTTTTCTGACTCAGATTCATGGTCCCGAAACCACCGCTCTGGTTAGGGTCTAAATCGGGCTGTTACAGTGTGACTTACCTCACCTTTACCCTTGCTTACCACAGTTTCTTGCTTTAGTTCTGGTTCAGATGTAACTAACCCTTCCTCATTTCTAACGTTGATTGCATTAAGCTTCTCTCTTGGGTTAGGTTCAGTAATACTTGGCAAGCTACCTTGTGGTCATTCAGAAATTAATTTGGATAGCTGGCCTATCTGAGTTTCGAGCCCTTAGATCGACGCTTATTGATTTTTAAGTGCCGTCTCAGAATTCTGAAAGCGAGTTTCTGGCACTGTGATAAATGTCGTTAGCATTTCTTCAAGGTTCAGTTTTCTCTCTTGTTGGTAAGGTGGTTGTTGGAAGCCTGAAGCTAGTGGTGGTCTCTGATTTCCTTGGCCTCCCCATGAGAGGTTTGGGTGATTCCTCAAACCTGCATTATAAGTATTGCTATAAGGGTTATTTTGGGCTCGAGGATTATTACCCATGTAGTTTAATTGCTCATTCTCCATGTTGTGGCTATAGGGTGAATATTTTGTATTGCTCGATCCACCTCCACTTGCTTCACATTGCATCACTGAATGAACCTGTGAAGAACCAAGAAAACCATCAATTTTTTTATTCAAAAGTTTTACCTGATTTGAGAGCATGGTGACTGAATCGACATTAAAAATGCCAGTTGCTTTCATTGGCTTTGTCCTCATAGCTTGCCACAGATAATTATCCAATGACATCTGTTCTATAAATTTATAAGCATCTTCAGGTGTCTTATTCTTGATAGTCCCACCAGTGGCTGCGTCAACCATTTGTCAGTGCCGAATTTGGGATGACTTACCTCGACTGTACCGAATGGGAAAATGCTAAGTACCGTAAGAGGAATTTCTTCATTTGGTTTGGCAGTGGCAATGTGAGGATATACGACATTTAATAAAACTTTATCTCCAACCTTAAGTTGATTTGGTGCGGTATTGAGCTCATTCTGGCGAAGTTTTGGTTTATCGTGTGTTCTCGGTTTATGTGTTTGCCATTCATCTAGCTCTTCGATTTGTAGCCTTCGTTCTTCATGAATAGGTCCTCTATTGTTGCTTGAACATGGCTCATGTACATCCTTTGAACTCATTTCCTGCAAAGTAGGTTGCACTATATTGTCAGTTTTAGTAGAATGGTTTATACAATCACCTTCAATTTTCAATGTGTTGCCAGAATTGCGAGCTTAAAGGGTAATTGTTTCGTCTCCCACACGAAGTGTGAGTTCACTTGTGCTAACATTAATAATCGTTCTAGCAGTTACTAAAAAGGGTCTTCCTAAAATCAAAGGAGTGTTGCTATCCTCCTCTATGTCTAGAACAATGAAATCAACGGGAAATATAAACTTATCAATTTTAACTAGCACATCTTCAATAATACCCCTAGGAAATTTGATAGTTTTATCTGCTAATTAAATGCTCATCCTAGTCTGTTTGGGTTTCCCAAGACCTAGTTGCTTAAACATTTTGTAAGGCATGATGTTAATGCTAGCCCCTAAATCAACCAATGCATTATTAACATCTAAGCTACCAATTAAGCAAGGAGTTGTAAAACTCCCTGGATCTTTTAATTTGTTGGGTAGCTTATTATGTAGAATAGCTGAACAAACTACGTTTAGCTCCACATGCGATGCCTCATCCAACTTTGGCTTATTTGCTAAAAGCTCCTTTAAAAACTTCATTACGTTCGGCATCTGCGAGAGAGATTCAATAAATGGTAAGTTGATATGTAATTTCTTTAAAAGTTTAAGGAATTTACCAAATTGTTCATCTAAGCGGTCTTTTCTTGTCGCATTAGGGTATGACACATGAGGTTTATAATCTACACTAACCTGTTTTTGTTCGGTGTGACTTACCTCACCTTTACCCTTGCTTACCACAGTTTCTTGCTTTGGTTCTGGTTCAAATGTAACTAACCCTTCCTTATTTCTAACATTGATTGCATTGAGCTGTTCTCTTAGGTTAGGTTTAGTATTACTTGGCAAGCTACCTTGTGGTCGTTCGGAAATTAATTTTGATAGCTAGCCTATTTGAGTTTCGAGCCCTTAGATTGACATTTGTTGATTTTTAAGGGCCATCTCGGTAATCTGAAAGTGAGTTTCTGACATCGCGATAAACTTCGTTAGCATTTCTTCAAGGTTTGATTTTTTCTCTTATTGGTAAGGTGGTTTTTGGAAGCCTGAGGGTGGTGGTGGTCTTTGATTTCCTTGACCACCCCATGAGAAATTTGGGTGGTTCCTCCAACCTGCATTATAGGTATTACTATATGGGTTATTTTGGGCACGAGGATTATTACCCGTGTAGTTCAATTGCTCGTTCTCCATGCTGTGGCTATAGGGTGAATATTTTGTATTGCTCGATCCACCTCCACTTGCTTCACATTGCATCACTGAATGAACCTGTGAAGAACGAAGAAAACCATCAATTTTTCTATGCAAAAGTTCTACCTGATTTGAGAGCATGGTGACTGAATCGATGTTAAAAATGTCGGTTGCTTTTATTGGCTTTATCCTCATGACTTGCCACTGATAATTATTCAGTGACATCTCTTCTATAAATTCATAAGCATCTTCAGGTGTCTTATTACTGATAGTCCCACCAGCAGCTGCGTCAACCATTTGTCTAGTCGAGGGATTCAGGCCATTGTGGAATGTTTGAACCTGTAGCCAGAGTGGTAACCCATGGTGAGGGCATCTTCTTAAAAGGTCCTGGTATCTCTCCCATGCATCGTAGAGTGTGTCTAAATCCATCTGCACAAAGGAAGAAATATCATTACGTAATTTTGCCATTTTGGCCGGCAAAAAATACTTTAATAGAAACTTTTCAGTTATTTGTTCCCAAGTAGTGATTGACCCTCGTGGTAACGAGTTCAACCACTATTTAGATTTGTTTCTCAACGAAAAAGGGAATAACCGAAGACAAATGGCATCATCAGAAATGCCATTATTTTTAAATGTGTCACAAAACTCCAGAAAATTTGCCAAGTGAGTGTTGGGGTCCTCGTCTTGCAAACCATCAAACTGAAAAAATTTCTGTATCATTTGAATCGTGTTAGGTTTCAGTTCAAAATTATTTGCAGCAATAGCAAGCCTAACTATACTTGACTCAGGTCCTGTTAAATTAGGTTTAGCATAATCATACATAGTACGAGGAGCAGGATTCTGATTTACTAGATCAGCAACAATCGTAAGAGGTACCGGATTTTCCTGATTTTCGGTCATCTCCTCGGTTGTATTTGGAATATCATCCTCTTGCTCTTCTTCTGTGTATCTTAGGCTTTGCCTTATTTCTCGTTGGTTTCTGCGAGCTGTGCGATCGATTTCTTCATCAAAAAGTAATAGTCCCGACAGGTTTCTTCTAGTCATAAACTATAAAAACCTGCCAGAAAAAGAAAATTTAGTAACGGAAACTAAACAAAAATTTAAATTGCAGTAAAAGTAAATGGCTAAAGTAATAAAAATCGAGTGTTCCTAATATCTTAGTCCCTAGCAACGGTGCCAAAAGCTTGATCGTGATTTTCCGTGATAAATTTTATAAATTTATAATTAATCGTTCTAGAAACTAACTATTATCACGACGTAGGCAAGTGTACCTATCGAACAGTAGTATAGCTTTAGCAAGATCGGATTATGGAACCCAAAGGAACTAAAAGTACTAGTATTAACTGTCTTTTTATTATCTAGTCTAAAAATAAAAGGGTTTGTTTTAATTAACTAATTAACTAAACTAGGAAATCATAGAAAATAAAAGTGGGGAATCACTTTTGGAAAAACAATTGATTTAAGACAATACCTAAGGAAAAATCAACCTAGACATCACTTGTTATTTTGACTCCGAATCGGACGATTTATTCATCTAACTTGTTCCGTAGAAATCCTTGGGTTATGTTATTATCCCTATTCAAGACTAATAACATCTAACCCTAGATTAAATAATTGAAATCTCTTTCTTATTAACACCCTAAGGTTGTATTAACTCGATCTATGGATCCCCTTATTAGGTTTCACCCTAATTCGGTAAAATCTTGTCACCCTATCTCTAGGCTCGCAATCAACTCCGCTTAATTATGAAAAAGTTACTCTTAGACAGGGACTATTCATCCTCCAAATAAGAGCATTAACTTGAATCAATATCTTGAAATACCGAAACAAGAATTAAGAGCACATAATTAAGAACAAGTTAAATATTTATCATACAATTCAAAAAATAATAATAAGATTCATCTTAGGTTTCATTCCCCTTAGGTATTTTAGGGGGTTCAGTTCATAACTAAATAGGAAAACATCTCAGAAGAATAATGAATACAAAACATAAAGAAAACCCAAAACTCCTGAAGGGAAATTGAGGAGAGATCTACAGTCTTGATGATGAATCCGACTTTTGAGATGGATCAATCGACTTTCTTCGAGTAATTCCTTACTCCCTACTCTCTGTTCCCCTTTTAGTCCTCCTCTAGGGTGTTTAAATAGGCTTTAGAATGCCTAAAAGTCCTCAAACTCGCCCTTTTCTGAATAGAACTTAACTAGGGCTTGACAGGGACACGCCCGTGTGGCACGCCCATATACGATTACTTCAGGCCGAGGTCAAGGCTGAGAGATCAACACGCCCCTGTTGAGGTTCTTTTAGGCCATGTTTGACCCTATTAGAATGGCACGGGTGTGTGTTCTGCCCGTGTGAGGAAGTTCAGGCTGTTTTGTTTTCCCATGTTAGCCCATTTTCTCCGTTTTTGGCATGTTTCTTGTTCTTTTTGCTCTTCTATGCTCACTTAAGTATAAAATATGAAATTAAAGGATTAGGAGCATCAAATTCACCAAATCTAAGGAGAAATAATTCATAAATGTGTTAAGCATGGGATAAAAATATGTATAAATTACGGTTTATCAGGGTTCTCGATGATTTCTACGCTGATGACTCGATTGTTATAGAAAGATGTGAAGTTTGAGTGATCTGAGAAATGTCAACTGAGCTTTGTATAGTTGAAAGCACTGTTAACTAAAGCACCAGTTTTAGGTCAGCTTGAGTCGGGTAAAGAGTTTGTGATTTTCAGTGATGCATCATTAAAGTTTTTGGGATGTGTTTTTGTCACATCCCTAACCCGTAACCCTTGCCGGAATAGGTTAAGAGGCATTACCAAACTTGTAACTCATATCAGAACCACGAAACATCAAATATCATCTCATTACTAATAAAAATCATTCATTCACATTCATTATTTACATAAAATCGAGTATACAAAGCTTAAACATGCATTCGAGACAAATTGATAACATATAAAAGTTTTAGAACTTATAAAAATTTTCAACTTTTAAAAGGTCACACGCCCGTGTGAATAGGCCGTGTGCCTTACACAGCCTTAGAAACGCCCGTGTGTCTAAATCTGTGTCAAAACAGGGCATAGCTATTGACTTGCCCACATGGCTACAAGACACGCCTATGTGTCTTAGCCGTGGTCGAGCCTGACTTAGGCCACACAGTTAGCCACATGCCCGTGTGCTTTGGCCATGCTCGGGCCTGACCCTACAATTGTAGGGTACCCTAGGGGACACACTGCCGTGCAAGATAGCCGTGTGTCGCACACAGCTGAGACACACGCCCGTGTCTGTGTCTGTGTAGACAAAAATAGGCCATTTGAATAGCCAATTTTCCACCCCAAATTGGGTCAACCTACAAGCAAGTAAGCAAGCATATTTGCACCACCATTTCAACCAATTTTTATGTCAAAACATTCATCGTTCATATCATAATAATATCAATCATTTTCATACACATAAACCTTACCAATTCATGCTAAAACATAAGGTAAGATCATATCAAAAATATCATTCAATCTCATGCCATGAACTTACCAAAACTTACCAACATTTGCCATTTCTTTTGACCAACTAGACACATACCACAATTGAGCATTGGCATAACATAACATATACCATAATCAAGTTATAATTTCAAACATAAACTAGCCAAATCACATGGCTAAATATATATACATCACAAAACATAATATTACAACTACTAGCCTATACATGCCATACTTCAAAATATACATTTTCAAAGTACCAAAATGAAGTTCGATAGTGTGGTGATGATCCTTGACGATCCCCGAGCTTGCAGTAGCTTCGATATCTAAAAAAAATAATGCAACCATACACAAAGTAAGCTTTCAAAAGCTTAGTAAGCTCGTACCAAACATCAACAACAGTATATAAAACATAAAACATCAACACATAAGTGCTTATGATTTATCAAATCATTAATCCATTCTATGCCAACACAATTCTTATGTTCATACTAATTCAATGAACTTTATATGCATAATGTCATCTACCACATAGGTATTGTACATACCTGAATCTTCCCGTACTTATTCATTTTCATTCTTACCTTCCGTTTGGATATTTTAAGTCTCTCCACAAATTATTCTTACTTTAAGCATCCGCACACTTATTGCATTAAATGTTAGCCGAAGCTAGAATGATTCCGCATACTTAGTTCCATTCCAATTAACCGAAACTATATCGTTATCGCACACATAGTGCCTCATATAGCCGAAGCTAGTTTAAATCGCACACTTAGTGCCAAATACCATTTGTTTATCATCGAATTCATCCAACACAATTATATATATACATCAATGCATAATCAAAACAACAACATATAATATCATATTCTACGTACGAACTTACCTCGTACTCGGAATTGTCGACTCGGTCGTCTATTCTATAATCTTCGACTTCCCTCAGTCTAAATCCGAATTCCTCTTTCTTGATCTATATGTATTCAAAATTAACCCTTTTGTTCACCGAATCATTCAAAATAATCCATAGACATATATTTGGGACATTGTGCAAACTAGTCCTCACATTTTCACATTTCGACATTTTAGTCCCTAATTCACAAAATCACAAAATACACAAAATTTGAATATACTCATGCTTAGCCAAATTCTCCTAGCTCTTATACAAGCCCATACATTTCATTTATTTCACATTTTAGTCCCTCAAAATAGCATTTCTACCGATTAGCCCAAATTACTCAATTTCATCAAAAATCCAAAGATAAAACATTTAAACCCAACATCAAGCTTCCATAATTAATCTACTAACATCACAAAACTCATAGTTTCATCAATGGCACATTTTAAAATCATCACCAAAATTAGAAATTGAGGCATGGGTTTTTATAAAACACAAAGCAACGATCTAAAAAACGTAGAAATTATCAAAAATCGAGGAAAACACATACCTCAATTTGGCCACACAAGAACTGAATATCAAAACCCTATTTTTAGCTCTTTTCCTTGCTTCATTCGACCATGAAGATCATAAAATGGCCATTATTTTCACTATTTTTAATTATAATTTATTTAATAATACAATTACCATTTTAGCCTTAATGAATTAATATTAAAATTCCACTAATTCTAGGCATAATGGTCCATCCATTCTTCAAATGGTTTTATAACATTATAAGGACTTTATAATTAATAAGTCATGACAATTAAGCAGTTTAACTACTAGCACACAGTTTTTACATTTTATGCTATTAAGTCCTTTTATCAAATTAAGCACACAAACGATTAAATTTTAACATAAAACTTTCACACCTACTAATTCAATCATATTAAGCACGAAAAATAATATTTAAATATTTTTCTAACTAGGATATGTGGTCCCAAAGCCACTATTTCGACTACGGTATAAATCAGACTGTTACAGTTTTGATGTAAGAAGGCAAAGTGATAGCTTATGCTTCCAGACAATTAAAACTGCACGAAAAGAATTATCCAACGCACAACTTAGAGTTGGCTGCTAATGTTTTCGCATTGAAAATTTGGCAACATCATTTATTCGGTGATAAGTGCCACATATTTATCAACCACAAAAGCTTGAAGTATTTAATGTCTCAGAAAGATTTGAATTTGCGACAATGAAGATGGCTCGATTTGTTGAAAAACTATGAGCTAGTAATTAATTATCATTCAGGGAAAGTGAATGTAGTCGCAAATGCTCTGAATAGAAAATCTTTGTTTGCTTTGCAGGAAATGAACACGCAGTTAACCTTGTCTGATGATGGTTCAATTTTAGCTTAGTTAAAAGCTAAACTGGTGTTTCTTTAGCAAATTCGCGAGGCTTAGAAATGTGATAATAAGTTACAAACGAAAAGATTACAATGCGAGCTGACTACTGATTCAAAGTATCAAATCAGATTCGATGATTGTTTACTGTTTCGAGGTAGAATTTCTGTACTGAGAAATTCCAAGCTTATTCAAAAGATTTTACATGACGCACACAGTGGTTGTTTATTTGTTCATCCGGGGAGTACTAAGATGTACAATGATTTGAAACAGTGGTACTGGTGGTCAGGCATAAAACGAGACATTTCAAAATTTGTATCGAAATGTTTGGTTCGTCAACAAGTTAAAGCCGAACATCAAGTGCCTTTGGGACTACTACAGCCAGTGATGGTACCAAAGTGGAAATGAGATAGGGTTACAATGGATTTCGTATCGGGGTTACCCCTATCTCTGAAAAAGAAAGATTTTATTTAGGTTGTTGTTGATCATTTGACAAAATTTACACATTTCATTCTGGTACATATAGATTTTTTCACTCGATAGATTAGTTGAATTGTACATTTCTAAGATTATCAAAGATATGCTTCGTTTTAGAGTTTGAAGGCAACTGGGAAAAATATTTACCGTTGGTTAAATTCACGTATAACAATAGTTTTCAATCGAGTATAAAGATGGCACCGTATGAAGCTTTATATGGTAGTAAATTTCAAAATCCATTGTACTGGACCGAGCTTAATAAGAACAAGATTCACGGGGTTGATTTGGTTAGAGAGACCAAAGATAAAGTGAAAGTAATTCGTGATAGTTTGAAACCAGCTTCAGATCGGTAGAAATTATATGCGGATTTGAAAAGTAAAGATATTAAATTTCATATCGATGACAGAGTGTTTTTGAAAGTATCACTATGGAAGAAGAATCTTCGATTTGGTCGCAAAAGAAAATAGAGACCGCGATTTATCAGACCGTACGAGATTATCGAGAGAATTAGGCCAGTAGCTTATCGAATAGCTTTACCGTCAGAATTAGAAAAGATCCATAATATATTTTATGTATCTATGTTACAACGGTACTGATCAGGTCCATCGCATATCATTTCTCCGATAGAGATTGAAATTTAACCTCCTATGTCGTATAATGAAGAACCGATTAGAATTTTAGCCCAAGAGATCAAAGAGTTGAGAAACAAAAGAATAGCTCTAGTAAAGGTTCTTTGGTAATTTCACGGTATTGAAGAAGCTATGTGGGAACCCAAAGAAGCTATGAGAAAATAGTACCTTAACATATTTTCTCGTAAGATTTTCGGGGACGAAAATTCCTAAGAGGGGAGAGTTGTAACAGGCCGTTTTTAGTCAAATCAGAATTGTGGTTTCAGGACCACAAATATGAGGTCAAAATATTTATTTTATTAATATTTTGAGGTCTACAACGTGATAGTATAATTATTTAAAAATTTGTTTAAGAAATTTTATCGTTTGAATGCTCAATTTGGTAAAAAGGACTAAATTGCGTAAAGTATAAAAGTTGAGTTTTATTAGCAAAAGGTGTCTAATAGTTACAAAACTTTAAAGTGGAGGTCCTTAAGTGGTAAAACATTAGTGTGTTAGTGGAAATTTATGAGATTAGTTTAGTTGAAATTTGTAATATTTTATAAGGTTATAAAAGTGAATTAATTAATAAAGATTAAATAGATGAAACCAAATTAAGCACCATATTTTATTCATCATCTTCAACCAAATATAAAAGGGAAAGAAGCCATTTTTGTTCAATTAGGGTTCGGCTACTTTGGGGCTTAATTGATCAAGAAAAGCGAAGTTCAGAATTAGATCGAGAAAAAACAAAATAGTGGATTGATAGCTCGATTCTCTCTGTGTAAATTTGAGGTAAGTTCATATCTTAATAAGCATTAATATAATTATGATTTAATTGCTTTATAATTGCATTAATTGTGAATATGACTTTACAAAAATGTTCGATGAAGATTCGACAATGTATAAATCCCGGTTGAACCTTAAGAATAGTTAGGATACAAATGACATGCCATTAGGGGTTATACTGTTTTGGGTGCTGGTCCGTACGTTCTACTGGTGGCTGAGTTTTCTAGCATTTGTTGGGAATTCTCGTCAGCTTGTGTGAGCAGCATCGTGTAGCTATGTCTTGACTGTCAGTTTGTGTAAGCAGACCCGATGATAGCTCCAGATGAGCATTTACATATGAGATATGTGATTGATATGGTTTCGACCATGTATTGGCACTTAGGGTGCGAGATTCCCAAGTATCTATTATTATTACAAATGGTTCAATGGGTATACCAATGAATTGGAAGAGTATGAAATTGATATGAATTGGTACAGGTATGTACGTGAACTATACAATCATTGAATCAAAGAAATTTATGAAATTCATATCTAACCTTTGGATTGAATATGTGTTAGGATTTTGGATTTAAATTGAGTTTCATTATGTGATGTTTGTTTACTTAAATTGTAGTTGAATGGTAAGTTTTATTTATTAAGCATAAGAGCTTAGTAAGCTTTATAACGTACTCTATTTATTTTTCTGTGTTTTATAGTGATTTCAAAGCTTGACCGGATTGGGAGTTGTCAGAGATCTCATCATACTATCAAGCTGTCATTTTGGTCCTTTTGAACTCGTGTATTTGGTTATATGGCATGTATAGGATTTGTGATTAATATGGCCTATAAGTTGGTAATGTATATAGCCAACTGATTTGGCTTGTAAATGATATATGTTTTGGGTTATGTATATAGCCATGTGAATTGGCTTATTTTGGAATACTTGGTTTTGTGTTTATATATGTAAATGGCCTTTTGTTATGTGGTTTATATTTGCTTTGTGAATGCCTTATTGAGAATTGGGAATGTAGGTAGCAAATGATTGAATTAGCATGCTAAGTATTAGGCAAATAATGCATATTTGAAAGTGACCAATTAGGTGAGTTCTTGAAGATAATATTGATATGTTTTGAATTGGCAAAATATGATATTATGAGCATTATAGTTGTTGGTATTGGAATAGCATGATTTAGGCTTGGTTGAGATTGGTTTGAATGCCTATTGATGCTATGTTATATGCCTTTAGACAAGTTTAAGTTGTGTAAACGGAAAAATATATAGGATTTTTCCTATGTAATTTATCACCTTTTTAAAAATTGCTGTTAAAACTTAAAATTGTTGTTAAAACTAAGAAATTGTTTAATAAATGAATGAAATATGTGAAAATATGAAATTAGGACATAGATATTATTAAAATGTGATTTTATGCTTTATTCTATAGTTTTCATGCAATAAATGGCTTATTTTATATTAATTTGAATATATTATATTTTTTATGACACAAAGTGGGCCATGCATGATTAAATTAAATAATAAAATACGAAATTATATTTTATAATTCATTTTAAAATATTTCATTAATAATTTGGGTTTTAAATTAATTAATTAAATTGGATAAATTTTATTCTTTGGTCCTCTAACTTGTTGATTTATTCAGGACAGGTCTGATAGCTTTGCTAGATTACAAAACCGTCCAAATTGGGGACCAAGTCAACCCAAAATTCGGCTTCACTTGGCTGTCCATAAACCACTTTTTGGTTTAATTGTACAAGATCCTTGACGAGTTGAAGAAATTAGAGATTTAGCTAAAGATTTGCACTTGACTGAGTCTCAGTCCTGAGTTGTTGTGGCACTCAAGTTGACCAAAAATCAAGCAAAAATTAGCTTAACTTCCTCCATTTATGGCCAGCCGCCCATGGAAGATGCTTCAAACGATGAAAACTCCTATTTTTAGTAAACTATCCCCTCTTCTCACTTATAAATAAGACCTTATTCTCACATTTCTAATCATCCTTCATCACTCATCCTTCATTCATCATCATTCTCTCCTCTCTAAATTCTCTTAACATTCTTCTTTTCTCCCCACTCCTATCATCATCCTTTCACAAAGATTTTAATATTTGAGCCTCTTAAAGAACCCTTGGTCGGCCATATTGGAGAGCCATCAGCAAAGGAGCGAAGCAAAGGAACGAAGGAGCCTCGTCAATCAGAGTCTTGGGTGACAGCCACTCTGAATTGAGTTTAATCTTTCTTTTCTTTTCTTTAATTTAAAGATGTTTGCTGTGTGTTCTTTGTTCTTTTTTACAACAATGTTAGCTTAATTTTATTTAAGCTAGGATGATTGCTTTGATTAAATAATATTTATTAGATTCATGCTTATAATGTTTGTGCCTCAATCGATCATGTTTTCAATTAAAATCAAGTCTGTATTTTGTTCATACGTGATTGAAATACACCGAATTAGCTGTGTGATCCTAACCAGACGACGGCTAGTGGACACATAATTGAAATGTGCATGCTCAATTTAGATCCTAACCCGATTAAATTGTAGTCTAACCAGGCTTTTTTATATGCATAGTTTTTAGATTTGTGTGATTAAACTGTTTCAAACCTAACACGTCCCTGTTACCTCGCACGGATACTAAGAAACCCTTAGTAAATAAGGATCAATAAAATGTGTATTTACTAAGTAAAGGATTTCGAAAGGACCTAACATGGTTTCCAAACTCATGAAAGATCGAGTTGCCATGGAATGTTTTTCTGAATATTATTAAGCATGTTGATAATAAATTGAGTTTAATTAAAGTAATTGTCCTAGTTTATTTATGTTATAATTGTTGCAAATTGTGTTTAATTTTGCTAAAATCTATTTCATTCATATAGTTTGCATAGTTAAGTTAATTTGCATTAGGCATCATTGCATTTAGTTTAATATATTTTAATCATCACTTCTCAACTAAATTGTGTTTTTATTTACCAAATTGTTAATATAATTTTATAAATTAAGTGACTTAGCACAAATGCAATCCATGTGGAGAAGATAACTCAATACTTACTTATTACTGGATAACGACTGTGTACACTTGCACTAACCTACGCGTTACAAGTTTTTGGCGCCGTTGCCGGGAGTGTGGTTGACAGTGTGACACAAGTTAGGGAGTTCCACGGGGTCAAACACGGGTTGAGACACGACCATGTGATCCTATTTCGAATGTCCACACGGCCTGTGACACGGGTGTGTCTTTGGCCGTGTGAGACACATGGCCTGGTCACACAGACGTATGTCCCCTGTGTTTTGAAATTTTTCATTGTTTTTCCAAAAAATTTCTGAGTTCTTGGTTTAGTCTCAAATCATTTTAAATGCATGAGTTGGGCCTCGAAGGCTCATATTAGGGACAATATGATTGATTGTGAATGACTTTTATTTGGATTAAAAATGTATGAGAAATGTATGTTTATTTAGGTAATAAGTTCGGTAATGCTCTGTAACCCTATTCTGGTGATGAATACAGGTTAGGGGTGTTATAGTAACTCAATCCCATTTCCACCTCGGTATCATCACTGGCAATAATAATCTAAAAGGTACTTGATGTTCAGCTTTAACTTGCTGACATACTAAACATTTAGATAAAAAGTTAGATATCTCACATTTCATTCCCGGCCACCAGTACATCTATTTTAAATCTACATCTTATTACTTCCCGGATGAACAAACAAGCTACCACTATTAGCTTCATGCAAAATTTTCTGAATAAGCTCTATAATCATTGGTACACAACTCTACCTCTTAACAATAAGCAATCATAGGTTCATATCTGAAATTCTGAAGCAGAAGTCGAGTCACACTGTGCTCGTTTAGCTATCAACTCATCATCATATTTCTGAGCTTCATAGATTTGCTGTAAAAACATCAGTCTAGCTTCCAACTCAACTAAGATCGAACCATCGTCAAATAGTGTTAGTCGCGTATTCATTACTCATAGAGCAAATAAAGACTTTCTACTCAGAGCGTCAACAACTACATTTGCTTTTCCCGAATGATAACTAATGATCAACTTATAATCTTTTAATAGCTCGAGCCATCTATGCTGTCTTAGGTTCAAATCTTTCTACGACTTAGATACTTCAAACTCTTATGATAGATAAATACATGACATTTTTCATTGAACAAATGATGTCGCCAAATTTTCAATGCAAATACTATAGCTGCCAATTCTAGGTCATGTGTCAGATAGTTCTTTTCATGCGGCTTTAACTGTTTGGAAGCATAAGCTACCCTGACCTATATCCATCACTAGAATAGGGTTATGGAGCATTACCGAACTTATTTCTTAAATAATCATACATTTCATATATAGTTCTCAAATCCAAAAAAAAAGTCATTCAAATACAGTCATAAGTCCCTTACATGAGCCCTCGAGGCTCAAAACAAACATTAGAAGTGGTTTGGGACTAAACAAATAACTCAAGGAAATTTTGGAAAAACATTGAAAATTTTTAAAGAGTAGGGGACACACACCCGTATGGCCAAGCCATGTGTCTCACAAGTCCAAGAGACACGTCCGTGTCACAGGCCGTGTGGACATTCAAAATGGGATCACATGGCCGTGTCCCAGCCCGTGTCTGACCCTGTGTAACTCACTGACTTGGGTCACATTGCTAGACCACATGCCTATGTGATAGACTGTGTACCTTTCAAAGTGCTCTCACATGCCCGTGTGCCAGACCGTGTGCTAGGCCGTGTGAAAACTGGAAGGTATACTTACTTGTGCCACACGGCCAAGCTACGCACCCATGTGCTAGACTGTGTAAAGCTACTAACTTGGTTTCTAAAGAAGTATCAGGGGACACACGGCCATGTCACCTGGCCATGTGTCACACACAGCTGAGACATACGCCCGTGTCTCTGCTCGTGTGGACAAAAATAGGCTATTTTCCAAGCAATTTTTCTCACCCAAATTTGCATAAACGTAAACACATTAAATAGCATATGACCATATCATCAATAAGCATTCAAACCAACCAAAATTCAAATTTGAAAAATGCAACTTCATTACCATTAATCTAAGTACTTTTAAGCATCACAATTAGCCTTCATGAAATGTGCCAAAAATCATCTCCAAAAACTACCTAAATGGTCAAATGCATACATGAGATATTTTGCCTAAAACTTAGCATGGATTTCATCTCAACTCCAACCATTTGGTACCAAAACACAATTTCACAAGAAAGGCATTCATATAACAACTAAACACCACAATTCACAAGACCATATATATAAATATATACATTCCAAAATATATGACTACTTGCAAGCCAATTCAAATGGCCAAAATTCATCAAGACATAAAGGCTATATTAGCCAAAAGACCTATACATGCCATATAACCAAAATACACAAAGTTCAAAAGTACCAAAACAACTGTTGGATAGTGTGATGAGATCTTCGACAACTTCCAGTCCGAGCAAGTTCGAAATCACTATAAAACATGAAAAAATTAAATAGAGTATGCTCAAGAATCTCACACACTAAGTGTCAATACATGGTCGAAACCATCTCTATCTCATATCTTGTATAAATGCTCACTCTCAAGCTATCACTGGCTCTGCTCACACATGCTGATGGTCAAGACGTAGCTATACGATGTTGCTCACACAAGCTAATGAGTAATCGCAACACATGTCAAAAAAACTAAGCCACCGGTAGAACGTACAGAACCAACAACCAAACACGGTAACCCTTAATGCCATGTCATTTGTATCCCATCTATTCCTAAGGTTCAATCGGGGATCCATACATTGCTGATAACTCGTCGAGAATTTCCGTGGTGTCATATCATCACAATTATATAAATTAAGCATTCAAATACATATAATTTAATGCTTATTAAACATACGAACTTAACTCGAATTAATACGGAGAAAATCGATTGATCAATCCACTACTTGGTTTTTTCCCCGATCTAAATTCGTACATTGCTTTTCTTGATCTATATAATAAAATTTAACTGATTTAAATATCATTCTATTCAATTTAATCCAAAATTCATCTTATGGAAAAATTACTATTTTACCCCTAAACTTTTAACTTCTTTATAATTTAGTCCCTATCTCATAAAAATGCAAATTCATACAATTTAGTCCACACCTATGCTAGCCAAATTTCATCTATTCTCATAGCAGCCCACACATTCATTATTTCACACATTTCACCACATAATTTCACATTTTACAAATAAATCCTTATTTGACAATTTCAACCAAAATCACTTTACAAAACTTGTTCATCTAACATCAACTAGTCATTTTCTATCATTAGACATCAAAACACATACACATCCATCAATGGTAAAACCCTAATACTTTAACAGTTTCACAAATTAGTCCTTGAGCTAGCTATATTAAGCTACAACGACTTCAAAAACATAAAAACCACTAAAAATTGGACGAGAAATCATACCATGCAAGCTTTGAAAGGTTGGCCGAATGGTAAGGCCTCTCTAATGGCTTTTTCTTCTTCAATTTTTGGTAAGAAGATGAATGAAGAAGAAAATTGGCTTTGTTTAATTAATTTAGATTTTTATTTACTAAATTACCTATATAACCTTTATTAAAAACATTAATAATGTCCATAATTGTCCACTCAATGTAACAATGGTATAATTACCACATAAACCCCTTAACTATTTAATTTCATAGCCATTTAGTACCTTTAACTTATAGAACTCTAATTTTGCACCTTTTTCAATTTAGTCTTTTTCACTAAATTAAGCATGCAAACGTCGAAATTTCTTAGCAAAATTTTTATACCCCCTTGTTAACATACTGTAAACATTAAAATGATAATAAAATAAATATTTTGATTTTGGATTTGTGGTCTTGAAACCACTATTTTGATTTTTACTGAAAACGGGCTATTATAATTACTTTTCCTTCCTTCATCAAAACACAACCTAAACCATTTAAAGATGCATCACTGAAAATCATGAATTCTTTACCTGATTCAAGTTGCCTCGATCAATAGTGCTTTCAAATGGTTGAAACTTTGTTGACATTTCCCAGACCATTCAAATTTCACATCTTTCTGTAAAAGTTGCGTCATCAGTGTAGCTATCATTGAGAACCCTTTGACAAATCTTCGGTAATAACTAGCTAATCCCAGAAAACTTCTAACTTCTGATATATTTTTAGGTGGTTTCCAATCAAAAACTGCCAAAATTTTACTCAGATCAACTCTAATGCCTTCATCCGATACTATATATCCCAGAAAATTGACTTCTCGAAGCCAAAACTCACATTTGCTAAATTTAGCAAAGAGTTGTTTATCTAGCAGGGTTTGCAACACAATTCTCAAATGTTCAGCATGCTCAAACTCATCTTGTGAATATACCAAAATATCATCAATAAATACCACTACAAATTTGTCTAAATACGGTCTGAAGACTCTGTTCATCAAATCCATAAATACTGCAGGTGCATTAGTTAAACCAAACGGCATCACAAGAAATTCGTAGTGTCCATACCTGGTTCTAAATATAGTTTTCGGCACATTTGAATCTTTCACTCATAGATGATAATAACCAGAACGAAGATCAATCTTCGAGAATGCTGTGGCACCTTTCAACTAATCGAATAGATCGTCAATACGAGGCAGTGGATATTTATTCTTGATTGTAACCTTGTTGAGCTAACGGTAGTCTATACATAATCTCATCAATCTGTCCTTTTTCTTATCGAACAAAATCGGTTCACCCCAAAGTGAAAAACTAGGTCAAGCAAAACTCCTATCTGTTAACTCTTGCAGCTGTGCTTTCAACTCTTTCAACTCAGTAGGAGCCATTCTGTATGTGCGATATCAGTGATGTCCCTAGTACTAGTTCAATAGCAAATTCAACCTTCGACTCAGATATTTTAGAGTCCAAAACATAAGCAGGATACGCATTGCAACCTTTTCTCACATATTTCTACGCTGACATAGCTGTATAACAACAGGCAACCCACTCAGACTATCTGAATGAATACAAAGTGTCCCACCATTCTGACATTTCAATACAATAAGCTTTCGTCTATAGTTCACAACCGTGTCATGTAAAGTTAGCTAATCCATACCCAAAATTACATCAAATTCATCAAACAGTAACAATATTAAATCAGTCAAAAAACTGTAACCTCGAGTCATCAAAGGACAATTATTGTAGACTTTATCAACTAGCACATACTGACCTAGGGGTTTCGATACTTTAACCATAATTTTAGTGGACTCAATAGGTAAATTCTTACTAGACACTAAATTCATGCACACATTAAATGAGTGGATCCCAGATTAATCAAAGTAGTAATATCAGTATCACAAATAGAGAAAGTACCTGTAATAACATCTGGCGCAAAAGCTTCCTATCGTGCGCGAATAGCATAAGCCCTTACTGGTGCTCATGCCTCGAATCTTACAGTAGAATCTTTCGTTACACCACAACTACTACTCACAATTCCAAGATTATGAGGTGGTCTACCTCTCACAGCAGTATTGCTCGGCCTCATAGTCTAAACTTTCTCTTTCTTGAATTTCTTTGGGTAATCTCTAAGATAATGGTCTAAGGAACCACACCTGAACATGCTTCGCACTTTAATCGACACTCAC
The DNA here is from genome assembly GCA_025698475.1 of Gossypium anomalum. Taxonomy (NCBI): domain Eukaryota; kingdom Viridiplantae; phylum Streptophyta; class Magnoliopsida; order Malvales; family Malvaceae; genus Gossypium; species Gossypium anomalum. Next base: position 54,230,648 of record CM046963.1, read on the forward strand.
CATAATGTGGTTTCTTACAGTGCTTGCACCCGGGCCAAACATCTCTAACACTACCCACACTTGCTACAGATGTAGCTTGTGGTTTTGGATTAGAGCATCGGGTACATCTGTCTTTACTAGAATAACCCACAGAAGCTATAGAATGGTTGTGATATTCTTTTTATTTCTTTGATGCTATCTGATATGACTTCCCAATTGATCTCTTTCTCAAGTCTCTAGCTTTAAAATCAACATGTCTTTTCTCTTTACTCAATTCCTCAGCTTTATGTGCTCGATCAACCAATACAACAAATACTTTCAGCTCGAGAATTCCAAATTGAAGCTTTATGTCTTTGTTCAACCCTTTTTCAAACATCTTACATATAGCAATCTCATTTGAAATACACTCATAAGCATATTTACTCAATCTGACAAATTTTTGCCCGTATTTTGACACAATCATATGACCTTATTTAAGCTAAAGAATTTCTTTACGTTTCTAATCCAGAAACCTTTGACTAATATATTTCTTTTCGAACTCATTTTGGAAGATTTCTCAAGTGACTCGCTCTTTTGACACAGTGGAAATTAATGTGTTCCACCACTAAGAAGCCGAATCCTTCAATAATGACACCGCACATTTAACACATTCAGCCGATGAATAGGATAGCTCATCAAAAACCTTGTTTGTATTCTCTAACCAAAATTCTGCTCTCTGAATATCATCTTCAGCAGTAGCTCTATATTCTTCAGCCCTGTACTTACGAATCTTATCGGCAAGTGGCTTATTAACTCAGATTGGTTCCATACCTTGAGGAATAAAGAGAATTGATTGGAGAGCAGGAGGGGGTGCAGGTTGTTGAGCAACTGGGTTAGTTCGTACAAAGTCAGTAAACCAGTCATTCATTATTTGGAAGAAGGTTTCTTTAGCCTTTCTTTTCTGGCCCTCAGATACGGACCTTGTGCTGCTCGATGCTACTCTGTGAAAGGAGGCTTAAGCATTACTTTCAACCTTATCGGAGTCAGCTCGGTTGGATGTCAGTGCTATATGAAAACATGTTCCAAATAGTCAGGAGATATCAAACTATTACAAGTTATATAATGGCTTGTATACCTAGACTCATCCACGCTATGTTAAGTTTGAGAATCGACTAAACCTTAGCTTTGATACAAATAAATGTAACAACCCTAACCCATATCCGTCGTCAAAACAGGGTTACAGAACATTACTAAAATTTACAATTCAAATGGATATAAATTTCAAACATTTAATATCATAGCAATAAACATATTAAAACCAAGTCCAAACAAACATTATTGTCCCTTAGACGAGGCCGTGAGACCCAAAATACGCATTCAAAATATGTCAGGACTAAATTGGAAACTCATGCAAATTTTCTAAAAATATAGAAAACTTTCAACACTACAGGGGTCACACGGCCATGTAGGGATTCTGTAACGCCCCGAATTTGGGCCTAGAAGGAATGGGCCTTGAGTAGGGGAACAGTGAGAAGGCTTGACATAAGTAGTTGTATAAGAAATGACACAATTGAGTGTCTGCTTTAGTGGTTAAAGGTCTTGAGAAGTGTTGGAGAAGTCCTAGGTTTAAACTTGGGCTTTAGCAAAATTTTTAGTTTTGAGTGAATAAAACCCTGAATGTTAGGTAGTAAGCCTTTTAAATAATTAAGGTTAAAAGGTGATGCAAAGAAGCAAGTAGTGAAGTGGTAATAAGGCGTTAGGAGTGTGCATATGGTCAGGGGTTCGAGTGTCGCCATAGTATTATGATGGATATTTATTTTGTTACATGGACATCTAGTATTGGTGTTGGTTTGGGACTCTAACTTGAAATGGTCATGGAGGAGTTATTGGAGTGATTTGTGGAGTGATAAGGAGAGAGATTTAAAGAGAAAATCGAGGAAAATTTGAATTTGGAGGAGAGTCTTGCGGAGTTTGAACTTTGGCACTTAGTGTTTCGGTTGTGTAGGTGTTGGGGAGGTGTTTGGAAGGCTAGACAAATTTGTGAAGTGTTGGTCATGAAAATTCATCTATAGGCCTTTGAGGTGCCGAATTTGTGAGGTTTTTGTTTCCATTCTTGAAACTGTAGTTTCTTTTGGAAGTTTTCTCTTTTGGTTTTGGTGTCTTTTTGGTAGCCGACTTCTTCTATTCTCTCTGCAACTTGGTATTTTCTTTTTCCCTTGTTTTCTTTTGACCAAATAGGTTCCCTCCCTTCTTGTTTCTCTACCCTTTCATTTTTTCTTCTGCCTTGTCTCTGACATTGTTTGTGCCGAATAACCTTTCTTTTCTCTGGTTGCCAAACATCTCACCACTCTGTCCATCTTTCCGTTTCTTGTTTCTAGGTGTTGGGGTAAGTACTTGAAGCTTCTCCTTTCCTCTCATCTCATTCTTCTTTGGCTTTCTTCTCTATTTATTAACTGGGGTTAGGCGTACACCCCACTTTAGGTGTAAGCACAAGGGTTGTTCTCTTTGTTCCCTTTTAATAGTTCTTCTATTCCCCTCTAGCATTAGCTTTTCGCTATCGAGTACTTCCAGGGGTGACTGAACGACCTTGTGCCTTAGGTTAGGGTGTACTGTTTGTGGGCCGATTGCTACTACCCTCCGCTCATAGTTCTTCATTTCGGTAAGTGGTTCACTTGGTTCAAGTGGTTTACAGTTGGGGTATTATTTAACATAGTTAGGTTTTAATGCTGATCTTTTCCAATAAGTGGGTGATCACTGGTTAAGGGAGGATTAAATCCTACTTATTTAATCAAGGTAAGTGTTGTCCTATTGGGGATTTAGTGTTCATAAGAGGGTGGTTACCCCTAGGGATTAAGGATTGATATTGGGTCATGATTGGATGTAGGTTGGAGAACTCATGGTTTCGTAGCACATTTCGTTTACCAGGTGTGTACGTACACCACCTTAACTCTAGATTCACAAATCTCGAAATGTCGAAATGCTGAAATGTTGAAAAGCTGTAAGAATGGCAATGGTTACTACATGAGCGCGTGGACGCATGTGTGGAAAATCTGATACGATAGTAGAGGCCACCACGAGTGAACTCGTGGGCTGTGGCCTTAATGGGCCATGTTAGGTCGAGTTAGGCCATGGTTACCCCTTTTCCTTTTCATGTTCTTATAGTGTCACCAAAGTAGTTCAAAGATCATAGTCTACGTCGAGGAAGCTAGCCACACTATCCTTGAAGCATTTGGTATAGCTAGTTTTATCATTTTGATTATGGCAGGTATAGGAACTTTTGATTTTGTTTTGGTGTCACATTGTTTTGGGGCCAAATCTGTTGGCTTGTTGCTAATATTGAGAGTCATTATATGAATTCAAGATAGTCTTTCATGAATGTGAATTTGTTGCATGGTTGAATATATGAAATGTATATGGGCCTTAGCTATGGTTGTTTGGTTGAGAAAATATATTAAGTTAAACCTTGATATGTTGGTTGGTGTTAGAATGTATTTTAGGGTGGGAAGAGGCTTGCTAGATAGCCTTATATTATCCACACTGGTAGACACACGGCCAGCCCCATAAGCGTGTTGTCCGGCTGTGTGTCCCCTGCACATAAAATTGCAAGTCAGTATGCATGGTAGTAAACACACGGGTAGAGACACGGCCGTGTGTCTCAGCAGTGTGGAGGACACGGCCTTTGGCCATGGGCGTATGCCTTGGCCGTGTGCCCTAATTGGGTGTTGACGTCAGAAACAGAATATCAAGGTTTTTATATACGGGTGTGTCATGGCCATGTGAGGGACACTGGATATGGACACGAGCGTGTTTCAGGCCGTGTGAAAACCCCTGTAGGTTCAAATTTAAAAATAAATCCACACAGGTAAGGGACACGGGCATGTCACCTTTCCCACACGGACGTGTGCCTCTGTTTAAAGTATTGTTTTTTAGAGTCCCTTAAAGGACCTGAGTCGGTTCCAAATGGTTTTAAATGAATGTATTGGGCCTCGTAGGCCTACATTATGGATGTTTAGATAAAGTTCGAAAAAGTTTTCAATTTGAGTAAGTCTCTATAACTCAGAAATGGCTGACTGTACGTGCTTAAGTTAGTAACACCTCATATTTTGTCCCAGCGTAGGGTACGGGTGTGGAGTGTTATAGACACGGATATGGATAACATTGTAGTATATCTAACCAAGTGAAGGGGTGAACGAAACCATCCACCAGATACTAGAATACCAACCAGTTTTAATCAAGCAATAATGTTCTTTACAACTAAAATGTGGATGCAATTCCCTTGCACTAGGATTACACCAGCCATAAATGTTACGAACTTAAACACTTTTCGAGCTATTTTTTTGTATGGAATATTGTATCAAAAGTATATATGCATTGGGCAATGGATTTATTATAGCATGAAGCGTTGTATAAGCGATCAGAAGGTTGGGGTTTCCTTCCCTCACCTATTGACGACACTATGTAAAAAGGTTGAGGATCTAAAAGGAACAAATGAGCAATTCATGAGGTCAACGATGAGCTTAATAAGTGATTCAATTTACGCTAAATACGTGGATCTCCTTATAATACCTCACAATGACCCAAAGAGTCATTAACATGCCTCATAAGTGTAGCACAAAGCTAAACACTCTCCTGTATGCTAACATGTCCTATTGAATGGAGCATAGCTCAAAATTCCCTTATCTCTTCACATGTTCCAGGGCCTCAAAGACTAAAATCACAAAACATATAGGTGATTTCTCACAATCCTTTAGTATACCAATATATCCAACATATTAGCTTACAGAGGAGCTCGCGCAGAAACTTCTCACATAGAGCACACATAAAGAGCTTGTAAAAACATAGCTTAAAAAACATAGGCTCGCATAGGAGCACGCGTAAAACATATCTTTAAAACACATCTTGAAAACATAACTTGAAAGCAGCAAAGTATCAATACTTAAAAATAGAGTTTTCTAGAAAAAGTAAAGTTTAAAAATGAAGTTACTGGAAACATAACAGTTTGTGCACAAGTTACGAACCCTAAGCATTCATACTGAAAACATGATAGTTAGCATACTTATAGAAATTTTTAATCACTCACCAATAAAGCTGAGAATTTAAACAAGTTTTGTTTTGCCTTTTTCTTTACTGGTAGATGGTTTGGCTAGTTCACAACATACAGAAACAAACTCAGATTACTTAAGCAGACAAAACTCATGGAATTCCCACATGCAAGTGAACCTAGCTTTCTAGATAGTTAACCCTAGCAGGACATATGCTTACCTTTATTTCTACGAACTTGGTTCAGAATAGTGACTTGACAACAAAATATCTATGAGAGAGTTTTCATAGAATGAGGGTTGCATTTATAGGCACTAAGTGACCTAGTGATCTTATGATATTGATCGTCTATTTAACGTTACAGCAATAATGTGCAAGCGTACACTATCGATGCAAGTATAGTAGATAGATGTGAGTCTGTCAGATATCAGTCCCACAGGGATAGGTGTCTTTTGTCTATTAATGTCAGTGCAATAAATGGATATCAATGAGATAAATTGTGAGGATAGTTTTTGATGCAATAACTTTAAAAACAATAAAATAAAATATGATGATGATAAATTGGGATCCCCAACGTGAATCTGTAGCAGAACACTAAGTGCTCACAAGGTATAAAAGTATAAGTGATTGTCGATGCAATAAAATTCAATGTGTATCTTACCCAGCATTACTATTCTATTTAATATCAAACTTAAACATACATCTTAACCTCACCTTCTGATGATTACAGTATGGCACTATTAAGAACAAGTGGGCTAAATTCCTCTAATCTTCACTCAACTTCCGTTGTAATGCTTGTTGGCTCAAACTATCACTAGACTTTCCAGTGTCAGTGACTGCAATAACACTTTCGTGTAAAAAGAATTCAAACCCCAAGATTAAATAAGATAACATTTCACTAAGAATTCATCAGTACTTCCATACAATTAGAAATCAGAGAGTAATCACCAACATTTAGAAAGAAATAAGAAAGAATCAAATGGAGAATACTATCCTGAGACAACTCGACTGAATCTCTCTATTCCATCTTGTCATGCAATTAGGTCTCCTCGTTAGGAGCTGGTCTGCATCTGGTTTTCACGTTGGCTCACCCATAAGAAGGTTAAGCTACCATGGCCACAAGCTCCAAGGTCGGATGATGAAGATGATGAAGGAGAGAAAAGCTCAAGATGGCCCTTTTTTCTTTTCATGTCCACCTTTTATGTCCTCCCCCACAGTACAAGTCTCCTTTCTATAAAATTATTTTGTTCTTGTTCATACAGGTTGGTTATGCCAGATTGGACAGCTTATGCAATTTTGGTTCTTATCCAGACAGTTTTCAGGTACGACAATAATTCTGGACGCAATCTGGAATCTACTCATGCAGCGACGTTAATGTAATAAGATAGCAAAATTAAGGATAAAATAGGCTAGGATTCATTGAGTTATAAAATGTAATTTACTAAACTAAAAATGTTAAAATGTATGCTAAGGATAACTAAGTGGGAACAATTTAACCAATAAGTAGGGGGAAAACCTATGTTCCTTCTAGTGCTATCACACCCCCAAACTTGATTTTTACTTGTCCTCAAGTAAAACAGAAACTAATAAGGCTACAAAAAATTTTACTAAGGCAAATGATCATTCTAGCAACTTGAACCCTCTAAATTTGCAATGGATGAGTCACATTCAAATGAAAGAATATTGCATCAACAATTCATAAGCATGACTGAATAAGGTTGCAACTTCATCAATGCTAGCATCATGCTTCAAACCCTAAGTTCTATCTACTATTACAACATTTATTGTATAATACTAAGTATATATATACATTTTTTTTCTTCAAAAAAAGGAATATCGTTGCATTACTGTACCCTTGTTCCTGAGAAGTAATGATGGGGTGCAACAAACCCCCAGGGAGTACGTAATTGCGCTGACATACACTCATGCAGCGACAGCCTTTGGCCAGATTGATTTTTCTAACGCTTGTATTGGACTGTTCCCTTTTTAACATTCCATACTACACCACTTTGTAGTGTCTCTATTATATAACTATATATACATATATAAGCAGCTATACAAAGTAGATTCATTCAAGATTTAAAGAATGATAGCAGTCATCCATTACTAATGCAACCTAATTCATTCATCAAAGAATTGAAGCTAAAATCTTCTATCAAATTTATCCAATTCATTTATTGATAATTCTCATGATTCCAGAATTAGGTATCGAATGTAACAAAAATTTTCGAACAATTTTCATTAATTAAACCTTGCATGCTTCAAAAAAATTTTGAAATGTGGGTGCATTTCCAAGCCCTATGTGCATTCCCCCAAACTCAAAGTTTGCATTGTCCTCAATGTACTAACACTAACATGTAATGAAAATGAAAAGACAATGACAATGTATACTTATAAAAATAAAACCCATAGGTACATACAATGCATGAATACTATCACTAAAGCTTAAAACAAACAAACTCAGTTATCTGCAGCCGTCGGTGCGGTTGCATGATGTTTCTTTCTCCTCCTTCTTTCATTTTTTTATCCTTGGATCACTTTTTTTTCTTTTCTTTGGGCTTTGTGCAGTCGTCAGATTACTCCTCAGTTCTTGACTCAGGCCCGGCATTATCAATTGTTGTTTGTGTAAGAGAGGCCACTTGGAGTGGTCTTGTGTATACTACTATTACCCATGAATTGCATTGCACCTCACTGGTGACCTCAGCAACTTCTGTCGATCTCGCTCCAGTTCGCTCCAAATTATCAATATTTGTACCCACAAACTCAGGTGCAGTGGCAACCTTCTCAACAAAATCTTCTTCTTCTTTTTCTTTCTCATTTTTAGCAACTTATTCTTCTTCAGCAACAACTTCTCCTTCTGTAGCATCAACTTTCTTCTTAACAACAGTGTCTTCTTGATAAGCAAAAATACCATCCTCAAACAAGCTATCAATCTTTCGCAAACATTCTTTGATGTCCATGGATTCCTCTTTTTTCTCATTATTAGAGACCTGCATAATGGGTGGGGATGCCACTGGTCTATCTCGGTCTTCTAAGTCATCATCTGAGGAAGAGAGGTCATATTGTGAATGATTGGTGGAAACAAAAGGAATTTCAATAGTAGGATGGGCTCAGTTGGCCTAATGTGGCTACAATAGAACTATTCTAGGCTCTGGTATGAGCATAAAACAAATTCTTGGATTTCTCCATCTCTTCTACTTTAGCGACTAGCTTGATCTATCTATTGTTGATGGAATTTACCAGTTTTTCGACATCCTTTAGTTTGCACCATAAAGATGTCTCTGCATTCAGGTTAGTTCTTTTATTGTCAGCTTTGGCTTTACCCTTTCTTGTCTTACTTGTCTCTGCCTCTTTCAGTGTCAGCGTGTCCTTGCCTCGAGTCATTCTTTCTACAGAGGCTTTATTAATTGGGCCCTTATTTTCCAAGATTTCCTTACCAACACAGGGCACAATTCCTCTTTGTTGGCACAATAACATCACTAGTACAGTCTGCCTTGCAATGCAGTCAGCTATTTCTTGGTGCAGTATTGCGCCCACACCAATTTTTCAGCCCTTGTAATGTCAGGAAGCAACGGTGCATCGTATAGTTCTTTTGATGGAAACTTGTCCAAACTACTCCCTCGACACACAAGTCTCTCACCAACAGGTCTCGTTTTTCATCTGTGATGTCATCCATGAACTCGGAGTGTTTGTCGACATTGACCTTGGTGTTGTACAGCTCATTGATGTTTGCAACATCCCATGGTATTAAACTTTCTCGAACAAAAAGAAACTCTAACTCATGATCGTAGAGATTGTCATAGAACTCACATACTAGTGAAGGTGAGTAGCTTCCAAGATGGTTGCAAAAAGTTTCCCTCTTTAACCTCGAGATGGTTTTAGAGACTTGTTTACCCAAATCTTGTTGTGTTGAAAGAGAAATGCCCTGCTCGGGATGAAAGTTGCGCTTCAATATGTTGTGAAATCATTCATTTGCCATTTTATTCAAAACGACTACTGGCTCCTTTATCTACACTGGCCTAGGGGATTTCGATTCATGGACTGTGGTAGCAGAGGATGCAAGTTCCCTAGCAGATTTGGTAGCTTTCTTGACCGAGCCTCTTATTTTGACCATCTTTTGTTGAGGGAAAATAGTTTAAAGGTGAATAGATAGGATTTTTAAAAGAGAAAAGAAATAAAAATGGTGGCTTGAATGCGTTATAGTCGATACAATAAGGGAAAAATTATAGTGAGTGAAAGAGGAAGATAGAGAGGCTTATTGTTTTATGGAGAGATATAAGGCTGGCGGGAAGAGTTGTGTCCAATAGAAATTGTGTCCGCTTATAAGGATCAAACAGCTGAGTGAGTTTTGATCCAATAGTGGAATCTGACTTTCTTTGAATTTTGAGAAGCTATAAATGGTAGTTCAAGCATATGGAATGCATTGACAGTAAGACTTCAATGCGTCGACAATGGTACCTAATTGTTTTGCAAAAAAAAAAAGAAAAAAAAAGAAGCAAAACAAACTTTAACAAAAAATAAATAAAATAAAATCACAGAGTATTGATTATAACTTAAAACTTTTTGACCAATTTAATGGTCTCTGTCTGCTTTTGACCATTGTTGCCAAAATAGTGTTTCAGCCTCTGTCTATTTACTTTGAACTGGTGTCCATCACGTAAATCTCAAATTGTGACTGCTGTAACAGCCCTATTTAGACCCTCTTCAAAATGGTGGTTTTGAGACCACGAATCTGAGTCAAAAAAATATTTAAAAATCATTTTCTATGTTTATTATGTGTGAATTTGTATGTGTGAAATTTTCGTGATTTAATTTTTTCGTTTAAGTGTCCGATTAAATAATAGAAATTAATCGCGTAAAATGAAAATTTGAAGGTTAAATGTGAAAGTGCTTTATTGGTGTTGTCTTTGTAAAGTGAAGCACTTATAATGCAATTAAGCCATTAACAATTTGAGTAGACGGTTAAGACCATCAATTATATATATTTATAAAGGTTAATTTAGTAAAACATGTAATAATATATGTAATAATAAAAAATTAAAATTAAAATAAGCTTTCATACATTCTTGTTCTTGCCGAAATAACAAAATAAGAAAAAAAAACAAAGGGTTTAAAGGTTTGGCCATTAGCAAGCTCAATCAAGGTATGTAACTAGCTCAGTTTTTGATAATTTTTACATTTTTCAGACCGTTGCTATGTTATCTACAAAGCCCATGCTAGAATTTCTGATTTTAGTGAATATTTTGAGTTATGCCATTGATGAATATTTGAGTTTTGTGATGTTAGTTGGTGAAATATGAAAGATATGTTTTGGATTGATATGTTTTGTATTGGAATTTTTGATGATTTTGTGTAATTAGGACTAAATTGAAAAAATAATAAATTGAGGGACTAAGATGTGAAATAAATGAAATTTATGGATTTGTATGAACACATGGAACATTTGGCCTAAGCATAGTATGTGCAAATTTTGCATGTTTTGTGTTTTGTGTAATTTGAACTAAATTGTAAAAAGTACAAAATGTCAGGGATAAAATAGTAAATTATCCATTTGATTTTTTGGACTAAATTGAGTGAAAATATGTTTGAATGAGTTTAATTTGAATATGTTTAGATTAAGAACCAAAGAAATCAGATTTGGATCGGGGGAGAACTAAAGTTGTCGACTAGCCGTCTCGTTCTGATTTTCATCGTCCGAGGTAAGTTTATAAGCAAATAAGTGTTAATAATTTTGAATAAATATATGTTTTAAATGCTGAATCGAATTTTATGATTATATATACTTAATAACCGAATGTGTATATACTTAAGAATTAAGTTTACGAGTTCGATTCGATCGAGTTACGACGTCTGAAAGCCCCATATGAACCTTAGGAATAGCTAGGATACATATGTCATGACATAGGATTCTGATATGTGACGTGTGAGTAAGACCATGGCTTCTATATTTGTGTGCGAGTAAGACCACATTTTATACATTGGCATCGATATGTGACTCCGATATATGTGTGCGAGTAAGACTCTGTCTAGGACAGTGGCATCGATATGTGACTACATGTAAGACCACATCTGGGACGTTGGCATTGTACGGTATATGTGATTATCCGAGTGTCCTATCCAATTCTGAGTGGTTCATTGGGCAATGATAAGTTATGATCAAAAGTGTAAAATGAGCTAAATGATTAGGTATGAGTTAGTTGATTTCCTATTTGTAAATAAGGGAAGTTGACCATTGATTGTGTGATGCAAATTATATAAGTTACTAATATGAATATATGTGCATTTGTGTAGTATATTCGGCCATATACTATGTATATACATTTAATGTTTATATGTGAAAGTATTTGGTATACATGAAATCGTAAGCTTGAAATTTAATGTGATTATGATACTATAGTTTGGTTTGATTCTAAATGAGTTGATTATGTCATTGAGTTTATTATTTGCTTATGAATTACTAAGCTATGATAGTTTACTCTGTGTGTGTTAATTTTTACCTCTGTTTTATAGATTTTGGAAGTCAGATACAAGCTCGAGGATCGTTAGCAAAGTCTATCACACTATCAACTATCTTCGGCATTTTTATAAGTGAACTTTCGAAACTATGGCATGTATAGGCTAGATTATATTTTTGAAATGTTGGATTTTGGTTTATGTATAAGTTAAGCCATGTGAAAATGGCTTAACTTCTATGCTTGAATTTGGTTATATTTGATTATGGTTTAAGTTCATTTTGGTTATAATGCTATGTGTCAAGTATGAATGGTATTTGTGATATGTGCTTTGTGCATTGAAGTAGATTGATGATTTTGGATGTGTTTTGGTTGAACCGGTTTTGGTATATACATGAATATGAAATATGTTTGTTAGGTTACTCATGGTAGAAATGATGCGTATATGTTTTGGATTAGATATTAATAGTTATTTTGGGTTGATGAGTGAATTTGGCTAAATGCTGGATTTGGATAATGAGTATGTTTAATTGATGAATCGACACTTGCATATATATATGTATTTAGGTATATATTTATATATAAGTATGTATGAGCTGTTTGATATATTTGTTAAGTAATATGTTTAATGAATGACTTTAGTTGATCATGTTCAATGGTAATGTGTATTTTATTGACATAAGATATTTGTATGAAATGTATGATATCATGGATGGATGTATTCGGCCACTAAGATTGAAAATGGATTAATATGTGATATTCAGTACATGTTTTGATAAACTATTTGATGACTTTGCTATATAGTTAAATTGGTTATTTGGGGTGTTTTAGTATTGACACAAACTTTGATATAGAATGTGACTTATAAATTTGCTTGGAATTGGTAAATGACAATTATGCATATTCGGCTAATGATATATATATAGATATATTAAATACTTATGCATATAACATATATGTTGGTGATTTGATTAGAAATAATAAATTATGAGTATAAGTATTTTCGGCTTGTTAAATATGTGGTATGGTATATGGTATAATTACATTTATAATGCATTGAAGATATTATAGATGACCGAATAATTATTTAACTTATTGGTTATGTGTATGTGTTTTAAGTTTGGTAATTTGGCATGCGAAATGGATGTTCGTAAAGTTATTAATTGTGCACAAGAGAGTTTAGATTACTATGGTTTTGTGTGCATAGCTTTATAATGAATTTTATAACTAGGTATATGGTATGAATTGATTTTTGGATATACAGATTTGATGCTATGAAATGTTTTATGCATGTATAGTATTAGAGAAAAATAAAGTTGACATGGAAAGTAGCAGATATAATCAATATGTTTTAAATATTCAATTTTTTTAATTGAAAATTTACCATATGAATAGTAATTTTGTTTTAAGATAATAAAATGGTCATATGTGAGTTTAATAAAATTGAATTTTGTTTTGTGTATTATTGATTCAAGAATTGATAAGTTGAAGTTAAAAAAAAATATGTATATTTTTGAACATGGTTTGATAAACAGTGTGTATATGAAAAAGTTTTATCTTTTTCGGTAATGCCTCGTAACCCCAGTCTGGTGACGAATATGGGTTAGGGGTGTTACAACTGCACCATAAAGAAATACAGCGACAACTTCAAAAGGTCTAGAACAATGTGAACGCAATTTACCTTGGTGCAATTTGAGTCGAGAATTGAATAATAAAACCTGTTGATATGCGATAAATTGTCGCCATAAAATAATCTTGTCATGCCATCGTTTGGTCTTTTCCTTAAAAATTGTAGCATTTTCATAAGCATTTCTCTTAATCTCCTCTAGTTCAGTGATATCCAACAATCTTTTCTTTCCAGCCCTTCATAGTCCATGTTCACTTGCTTAATTGCCCAGATTACTTTGTGTTCCAGTTCGGCTGTCAAGTGACATGCTTTCCTGAAAACCAATTGGTACGGCAACATTTCTAATAGAGTTTTTGTATGCTTTCCGCAATGGCTATAAAGAGTCGTCCAATTGGAAAAACCAATCTTTCTTCAAACGGTTTACAACCTTCCCAAGAATTTTCTTAATTTGTCGATTTGATACTTCGGGTTGTCGATTGGTTTGCGGATGATAAGTAGTAGCCATTCTATGGTTAACTCCATATCTCTTCAGTGCGGTCTCCACTTGGTTGCAATGAATGTGTGTACCCTGATCACTAGTAAATGCCTTTGGTGTGCCAAATCGGGTGAGTACATGCTTGTGAAAAATTTTTAGCACTGTCTTTGCATCATCCTTTGGGACTGCAACAGCTTCCACCCACTTCGAGATGTAGTCAATAACTACGAATATATATAGATTTCCAAACGAACTCAAAAACTAATGCATAAAATCCATACCCCAAACATATAATAATTTAACCTCCATAATTGGTTGTTGTAACATTTCATTATGTCGAGATATAGAACCGGTGTGTTGACACCTATCGTATTGATTCACAAAATTGTGGGCATCTTTGAATAATGTCAGTTTGTAAAATCCTGATTGGAGAACTTTAGCAGCAGTTCTCATACCACCGAAATGATCTCCATTAGGAGCATCATGACAATGCTTCAGGATTGAAAGCATCCCCTCTTCCAGAACACAACGTTGAATAATGTTGTCATTGTATTCTTTAAATAAATAGGGCTCGCTCCAAGGATATTTCATTACGTCATGAAGAAATATTTCTTTTTATGGCTTGTGACACCCAATGGGAGCTTTCCACACACTAGATAATTAAAAAAACTTGCATACTGGAAACACAAAAATTTATATACTTTTTCATACCCATTTTTTACTTAAATTCGTGCAAAACTGGTTAAATTCTTGTCAAAAAATAATTACATATTATAAAATAATTAAATTGAGTTAAAAATATGAACATGGAGAATTTTAGTTAATTTTACACTTAAATTTGATTAATTTTGACTATTTTCGACAGATTCGCGCAAAGGGCGACAATTGGCTCGGCTGACACTACTGAAACCACAAAACCGAGAAACAATTTGAAGTATCGAGGCACATTAATTTCCAGCCTAAGACGGTCCAGAAATGTGTATTAATTTATAATTTAATTAATTTTTATTTGTTCCCCATTTAATTTGGGTTAAATAAATTATTTTTAATTAATTATTGAGAGAGGGTCCAGTTGAACCGCACTGGTCGAACCATATTGAGTGAACCGAACCAGCCACTAATTGGGCAGCCCAGAACCGTCCATATGCTGACCCAAATCAGCATTTTAGCTAATTAAATATGCTTGCAAAAAGGCCCTTTGAAGACTTCCAAATTGCATTCAAACCCCACCTTTAATTGTGGCTTTGTAGATTTGCCCCAGGCTATTTTTAGCAAAGTTGAAAATATCAAATTTTTCCAAGTAGATGGCTGGCCATCGGGGGGCTCTTTGGCTGCTGGAATTTTCTTTTTTTGGCAGCCAAAATCAGCTATAAAAGCCACCCCTTGCTGATCATTCAAACCATCCCTCAATCCCACAACATTCTCTCTTCTCTTCTCTCACTTTTCTCTCTATTTTTTCCATCCCATTTCCCTTTTTGTTCAAGTGTCAATTTCTTCTCTTGGGAAAGAGGCTCTTATCAGCCATCTTGGAATAGCAATTAGGTGTTCATAAGCCACCTTGATAGCCAAGGGCAATGAAGAACGAAGAGCGAAGCAACTAGTCTAGCCACGGAGAAACACTGAATTTGCTTCTTGTTCCCTATCTCTTTTATTTTTGTTGTTGTTTTGACGAACATGTTTATGAATAGTTATGCTATTGAAATGGTTATTTTAATCAATTTAACTTAAATTAATTTTGTGTTGGGTTGATTATATTCTGCCTGCTTGAATTATTAAAATGATGTTTATGTTGTTATAGACCTCGGTAAATTGCTTGGTTAAGTAAAATCATGCGTAAGTTATTCTTGCAATATAATTGTTAAATAACTAATGAATTAATTATTAAATCATATTGAAATTATAATTAATAGGCACAATGCTTAATCAGTGCATGTTTATTCTTCTATGGTAGCTGAAGTTTAAATTAGCATTGTATTCGGCGATACATATGCCTTGCATAACTTGCAAGATTTTTGTGATTAAACTGTTTCAAGGTAGAAATACCCTGTTACCTCACTTAATCTTTTATATGCTTGTGAAGATTGATGAACCGCTTGGATTGACATTGAAAAATGTTCAAGAGATTGATTAATTTAATAAGTATGTATGAGCAGTAGTTAGCAAATTACTGAGTTGCCGTGAATTTTTTTTGTAGCAACATAAACATAAGTTTGATAATTCTAAGTTAAAGAAATGTAATTAATCCAACACAAGTATGTTATCTTGATTAAATCTTATTTGAAGTCGTGCATTAGAACTTCTTTGTTTTATTTTAATTATTTACCTGGTTTTAAAATAGTCTTTGACCACCTTTTAAAACCAAATTATTCTTACCTCACCAAAGTGTTTTACAATTAATTTCATAAATAATTCTTTTTACAGTACTTGTGGGTACGATAACTCGAGTTTTACTTGTTACTTTATTACTTGTTTTGATTGTGTACACTTGCACATTTTCCGTCGTTGCAAGTTTTTGGCGCCGTTATCGGGGACTGTTTTAAAAAAAAGCCATTATTTGTGAATTTGTTAGTTTTACATTTTGGTTTACTTTTCTATTTAATTTTTAACTCACTTAATTTTTATTTGATTATTTCAAGTGTTTATGAGTATTGACCAGATTATTGACTTACTCCCTATAGACCCTGTGATAGAACGAACCTTTCGACAACGAAGAAGACAAGCGAATCAGAGAAGGGCTGAAGGAATGAATTTCGAGAATATGAATCAAGGAAATGGAGCAAACCTTGCTCAAAATCCTATCCTTATTGTTGATGATAGGGATAGAGCCTTAAGACAATATGTTGTGCCAGTGTTTAATGATCTTAATCCAAGTATTAGGGACCTGAAATCGAGGCACAACAATTTGAACTGAAGCCAGTCATGTTCCAGATGCTTCAAACAGTGGGCCAATTCAATGGAATGCCTACCGAAGATCCTCATCTTCATTTAAGACTGTTTATGGAGGTGAGCGACTCTTTCAAATTAGTCGGAGTACTCGAAGCTGCATTACGATTGAAGTTATTCCTGTACTCACTAAGGGACAGAGCTTGAGCCTGGTTGAACTCATTGCTACCAAACCCAATTTTCACATGGCAAGAGTTAGCAAAAAGATTTCTCATGAAGTATTTCCCGCCTAGCGAGAATGCTAAGTTGAGGAACGAGATCACTACCTTCCAACAAATGGATGATGAACCCCTGTATAGGGCATGAGAAAGTCAAAAAGAGTTATTATGAAAGTGCCCTCATATGGAATCCCACATTGCATTCAACTTGAGACATTTTATAATGGTCTCAATGCTCACACAAGGATGGTAGTAGACGCTTTTGCTAATGGTGCTCTCCTTTCTAAGTCTTATAATGAGGCTTACGAAATCATCGAGAGGATCACCAGTAACAATTATCAATGGCCAACCAATCGAGCCGTATCAGGATGACAAGCCGCTGGAATACATGAAATGGACTCTCACTTCACTCGCATTCAGTTATCTTCAATATCCTCAATGCTTAAGAATCTTACCACTAATGGGTCTAACAGTTTTGCAGCCCAACCACCTCACAAATTTGAGAGTATAGCCTGTGTTTATTATGAGGAAGGACATTTGTTCGAAGAATGACCATTGAACCCCGAATCCGTATATTACATGGGTAACCAGAACCAAAATCAAGGAAGGTAAGGACTACAATCCAACTTCTATAACCCATCGTGGTAAAACCACCTGAATTTTTCCTGGAGTAACCAAGGGGCTGGAACCAGTAACAACTACGCCCAACCTAAACCGACTCAGCTGCCTAGTTTTTCCCAACAAGTTCAGAAACTAGTTCAAGCTGAACCATCTAATAGCTTCAAGAATCTGCTGAAGGCATACATGGTGAAGAATGATGCCTTAATTCAAAGCCAAGCAGCTATGTTGAAGAATCTGGAAAACCAAATAGGCCAGCTTGTAACTGAACTTATGAACCCACCACAAGGTGTTTTAGCTAGTGATATGGAGAATTCAAGAAATCCGGGGAAGGAACATTGCAAAGTGTTAACATTGAGGAGCGGAAAGACAGTAGAGCCCAACACTATCGAAGCTGAAAAAGAGCCAGCTGACACTCAAGACTCAAAGGAAGTTCAACCAAGTGTTGAAATCCCAGTTTCACCAAAACCAGAATCTGCAAAAAGCGACAAAATAACCTCAAAACCACACAATTTTGATCAACTAACAACTACGTTAGATGCAAAATTGCCACCAAAAACAAATCAACTAGTACCAGTTCTAGTAATGAATCCTTTACCACCCTACGCTCAAAGACTTCAGAAGCAGAAATAGGAAATTCAATTCAAGAAGTTTCTTGATGTACTCAAGCAACTTCATATGAACATCCCGTTGGTAGAGGCACTTGAACAAATGCCGAACTATGTTAAGTTTATGAAAGATATCGTGTCCAAGAAGTGAAGACTTGGAGAATTTGAGATGGTAGCTCTGATGAAGGAATGCAGCGCATATCTTCAAGATAAACTACCCCCAAAGCTGAAGGATCCTAGATGTTTTACCACACCTTGCAACATTGGAGCAACATATTATGGTAAGGCACTATGTGACTTGGGTGCAAGTATAAACTTGATGCTTATGTCAATATTTAGAAAGTTGTGGATAGGTGGAGTTAGACCTACTACGGTTACACTTCAACTAGTAGATCGATCCTTAGCACATCTAGAAGGAAAATTGAGGATGTATTGGTACATGTAGATAAATTCATCTTTCCTACTGACTTTGTGATTCTAGATTTTGAAGCAGACAAAGAAGTACCAATTATCCTAGGAAGACCGTTCTTAGCAATCGGAAGGACCCTTATTGATGTACAGAAGGGCGAGCTTACAATGCGTGTTCAGGATGATCAGGTAACATTTAATGTTTTTAAGTCCTGACACGATTGATGATTGTTCTACAGTATCCGACTTAGAGGATTAAATAGTGGAAAAGAAACTCAACTCTGTTGAGGATCCACTGGAAAGAATTTTGACATCGGACCCTCCAAATGATGAAGAGGAGGATGAGTACTTAGCTTTGCTAGAGGCTAATCAAAGGGGATTTAATCCGCAATACCATTTTGAATCTTTGGAGTTAGAGAAGAGGGAGTCTGCCCAACCAAAAGCGTCAATTGAGGAACCACCTAAATTAGAACTCAAGGTATTACCTTTACATTTAAAATACGTTTATTTAGGTAACATTTCTACTCTGCCTGTGATTGTTTCAGCAGAATTAACTATTGAGCAAGAAGAGAAACTTATCTTAGTCTTGAAACAATTCAAGAAGACTATTGGATGGACCATAGTTCATATTCGTGGTATTAGTCCATCTGTATGCATGCACAAGATTATCCTGGAAGATGGTGAAAAAGAGACGACTGATGGACAATGAAGACTGAACCCCATCATGAAGGACGTGGTGAAAAAGGAGATTATCAAGTGGTTAGATGTGGGTATTATTTATCCCATCTCAGACAGTTCGTGGGTAAGTCTTGTCTAGTGTGTGCCAAAGAATAGAGGTATCAAAGTCGCAGAGAACGAGAATAACGAGTTGATACCAACTAGAACAGTTCCGGGATGGAGGATTTGTATCGATTACCAGAAGCTGAACAAGGCGACTAGGAAAGATCACTTTCCTTTGCCGTTCTTGGACCAGATGCTGGATAGACTTACGGGATGAGACTATTACTATTTTCTCGATGGATACTCGGGGTATAATCAAATTACAGTAGTACTGAAAGATCAACACAAGACAACGTTCACCTGCTAGTACAGTACATTTGCATTTAGATGCATGTCATTTGGTTTATGAAATGCACCTGCTACATTTCAAAGATATATGGTGTCTATTTCTATTGACATGGTTGAGAAGTACTTGGAAGTTTTTATGGATGACTTTTCAGTATTCGAAGATACTTACGATGATTGCTTAGCCAATCTATCTAAGGTACTAAGACGATGCGAAGAAACAAACCTCGTACTTAACTAGAAGAAGTGCCATTTCATGGTACGAGAAGGAATTGTTCTAGGGCATCGGATAACGAGACATGGGGTCAAGGTAGATAAAGTGAAGGTAAACGTTATTGAGAAGCTTCCACTGCCAGCATCCGTAAAAGGTGTTAGGAGATTTTTAGGCCACGCCGATTTCTATTGAAGATTTATCAAGGACTTCTCCAAAATTGCTAAACCCTTATGCAAATTATTGGAGAAGGACACAACGTTCAAGTTCGATGATGAATGCTTAAGAGCTTTCAAGGATTTGAAGAGTAGATTAGTTATGACACCCACAATTATCACACCAGACTGGGATTTGCCATTTGAATTAACGTTTGACGCAAGTGACTTCGCGATAGGAGCTGTCATGGGCCAGCGAAGGAACAAAGTTTTTCATCCCATCTACTATTCAAGCTGGACTCTTATAGGAGCTCAACTAAACTATAAGGTAACAGAAAAAGACTTATATTTGCTTTTGACAAGTTTTGATCTTATCTTGTAGGTACCAAAGTAACTGTTTATATGGACCACTCGGCAATTAAGTACTTACTTGCCAAGAAAGATGCTAAGCCGAAACTGATCCGGTGGCTACTTCTACTTCAAGAGTTCGATCTAGGAATTCAATATCGAAAGGAAGTAGAAAACCAAGTAGCAGATCACTTTTCCAGATTGGAGCCGCAAGAAGGGAATTCTCCTATTATACCAATTCAGGAAACGTTTCTAGATGAACACATACTGAAGGTAAGTCATGTCCATAATACCCATTGGTTTGCTAATATTGCTAACTATTTAGCTTGTGGTTTGATGCCAATTGATAAGACGTATCAACAAAGGAGAAAGTTTATTTACGATGTGAAGTACTATTTTTGGGAAGAGCCATATTTGTTTAAAAAGTGTGCAGATCAGATGATTAGCAGATGTGTGGCAGAAGATGAAGTACAAAAGATTTTATACCATTGTCACTCAGCTCAGAGTAGGGGACACTTCAGAGGTACTTGTACGGCGGCCAAAGTATTGCAAGCCAGATTTGTTTGGCCAACACTATTCAAGGATGCATATGCATACGTAAAGTGCTGTGACTGATGTCAAAGGGTTGGAAATGTCACCAATAGAAATGAGATGCCTCGAATAAACATCATTGGGGTAGAATAGTTTGATGCATGGGGTATTAAATTTCATGGTCCTTTCCCTCTGTCTTTTGGTCGCAAGTATATATTAGCAGCAGTAAACTATGTGTCCAAGTGGGCCGAGGCTGAAGCTTATCCGACAAACGATGCGAAGGTTGTAATAAAGTTCTTGCAGAAACACGTGTTCACAAGGTTTGGAACCCCAAGAGCTATCATTAGTGATGAAGGGTCCCACTTTGTGAATAAGTGGTTAAAATGGTTATTAGACAAGCACGGAGTGAAACACAAGGTTGCAACAGCTTACCATCCGTAGACGAATGAGCAAGCTGAACTGGCAAATAAGGAGATCAAAGGCATACTTGAGAAGGTAGTTTGCCCGAACCGACAAGATTGATCCAAAAGGCTGGATAATGCTTTGTGGGGTTACAAAACAACATACAAGACACCTTTAGGGATGTCACCTTACAGGTTGGTCTTTGGGAAAGCATGTCATCTATCCTTGGAGTTAGAGCACAAAGCTTACCAGGCTCTTCAACAGCTTAATTTGGATCCTAAGCTCGTAAAAGAGAAACGGATGTTCCAACTTAATGAGTTAGAAGATTTTCGAATGTTTTCATATGAAAATGCCAAATTACTTAAAGAAAGACTCAAGAAATGGCATGACAAACACATTCGAGTTCAAGAATTTGAAGCAAGTCAACAAGTCTTGTTGTTCAATTCCAGATTAAGGTTCTTCCCAGGTAAGTGAAAATCATGTTGGTATGGTCCATTTAAAATTCATCAAGTCTATCCATATGGAGTTGTTGAACTCCAAGGTAAGGGAGGTAATTTCCAAGTTAATGCTCAGCGCCTGAAACATTATTGGGGAAATAAAATTGAACGAGATAAAATCACGTTCATTTTATCGGATACTTAATTTCTTATTTTTATTTTTGAATAAATGATTTAGGGTATATTTTCGGGTTTAGTATGTTTAAATAAATTCTATCTACGAGATTGGAACTTAAGCGGGACTGCTTGTGAACCCTCCAATCTTTCCTGGGAAATGATTTTAACATAATTTTTTGAGAAATTATTCCCTAAATGGCGAAATAAATTTTTAGTTTTTCAAATAAAAGGGTCAATTTTGACCCAAGTTTTGTTTGCCAACTTTTGTTTCATAATTATTTTACTTAGGAGCTTTTAATTTTTAAGGAAAAAGTGGTAAAACCGAATTTTCTCTTAAAATTAATTTTATTCTAATAACTAATTTTTCAATTTATTGAATCATTAATAATTTTTATTAATTAAATTTTTGAGAAAATAATTTGTCCCATCTTTTACCACTCGCAAAGGTATAACCTCATGCCTAGTTCACATGGAACAACAATTTCATTAGAGCGAATGGTCTTATTATACTCGATTTTAACTGGTAAGACCATTGATGTGGGAAAGATCATCTTGAGGGAAATACAGAATTGGGTCGTTAAACGCTCTGGCCCTGCTCACTTCCCCTTTATAATAACAATTCTATGCTTGAAAGCTGAAATTCTTGCCAATGTACGGAAGATAGGATATAGCCAATGCACAATCACAGATTGGGACCTCTACCGAGTCGCTAGAGACTCAGTTGTACAGCAACGAGTTGAAGGAAGTGAGGAACCTGAGGACCCAGATGAAGAAGAAGATCCCACGATGCAATCATTTGAAGTCCCTGATAAGGTAGAATCAGTGGAGCCAAAAGCTGAACCTGATGTTGAAACATCAATATTTAGAGCTCAACCGCCTAGCCCAGACCTTCGAGATGAGCTATCAAAATTGATTTTCATAATGCAATATATGCAATGGCAACAACAAGCTTACTGGAGATACTCAAAAATAAGGGATGACTCGATGAGAAGTGCTCTTAAGAAAATTTACAATGACCCATTTATTTTTGTGCCTGAATTTCTAGATTTTATATTTGAACTATGGAGTCTATTATTGAAGAAGGAGCGAAGCGATTCATGCAAACGCAATAGTGATGGAGCAAAAGATGAGTCAAATTCGGAAGGGTCTGCAAATAAATAAAAGGGGGGATCTTAACTTTAATTTATTTTTGTTCTTAGATTATTTTTAGGATTAAGTTTAATTAGGAATTTTTATTTTTCCATAATAAAACAAGAGATAGAAATTATGAGTAAATATGAACAAGTCACAAATATAAAGTGTGGCAATAGATATATATACATGTCTAGGATTGGATTCAGAGAGACCTTGGTACTTAAGCAGTCAAATTGATTCATCTCCTCTTTTCTGGAATCCTACCTGATGTATAGTATTTATTCACTTTAAAAAATGAGGACATTTTTCATTTTAAACAATGATTTAGGCAACTATTGTTTGGCCCGTTTGAGCCTTTCAAGCCCACCATGGTAAATTTTATCCTTTGAAACCCAACTTTGAGACTATATGGCCTAATTTTATTTTGACCCTTGCAATATTTAGCCATTACTTTTCGCTTAATGATCTTAAAATTGTCCCAAACACTAGACTCAGTACTATTCAAAATGTTCTTCAAAAATAAGTTTAGGGGAGTTGAAAAGAAGTATCAATTGCTCGAGAATTGTAGTACACAAAGTAAGTGCTCGTGTTAGTTTAAAAAAAAGAAAAGCACATGTATTTGAAAGAGATGTACAAAAGAGCATATGAAAGTCAAGTTGGTGTATCGAAGGTAAAAATTATGAAGGTTCGATTGACACTGAGTCTAGGGCTTTAAGCCAAAATATATCCATCTTTCACCTACCCTTAGCCTAGCCACGTTATAACCTTGATAAAGACATATTGATTCAAAGTCCTAATGCTACCTACATTAGTGGAGAGAAATTGCTACGATCAACATATGAATACAAAAGTTAAGCTTAATGATTAAAGCTTAGTCTTGAATAAAGGAAAAAAAATCAAATTTGTAAGGGTTAACATGTCTTTGTTACAAAAGCATTTAGTCTAAAATTTGCTATTATAGTAAGTTGTTGAATCTAATTTGAATGTTATACTTAAGTAGCATAACTATCATATTTCTTGTTTTTGAGCATGAGTATATCAAACTCATAATTTTAGGGAGAATGTTGTTCTGAAGGAGTTTTTTAGAAGTGTTTCTGATAAATTCTTTTCAAAATTTGTGCATTACTCGACGAGCAATAAATTAAGTTGGGGGGTGTGGAAACACAAAAATTTATATACTTTTTCATACCTATTTTTACTTAAATTCGTGAAAAATTGGTTAAATTCTTATCGAAAAATAATTAAATTGTGTTAAAAATATGAACATGTTGAATTTTAGTTAATTATATACTTAATTTTGATTAATTTTGACTATTTTCGACAAATTCGTGCAAAGGGCGAAAATTGGCTCGGCTGACACTACTGAAAGCACAAAATCGAGAAGCAATTTGAAGTATCGAGGCACATTAATTTCCAGCCTAAGACGGTCCAGAAATGTGTATTGATTCATAATTTAATTAAAATTAATTTTAATTTATTCCCCATTTAATTTGGGTTAAATAAATTATTTTTAATTAATTATGGAGAAAGGGTCCAGTTGAACCGCACTAGTCAAACCATATTAAGTGAACCAAACCAGCAACTAATTGGGCAGCCTAGAACCATCCATAAGCTGACCCAAATCAACATTTTATTTGATTAAATATTCTTGCAAAAAGGCCCTTAGAAGACTTCCAATTTGCATTCAAACCCCACCTTTAATTGTGGCTTTGTAGATTTGCCCCAGGCTATTTTTAGCAAAGTTGAAAATCGCAACTTTTGCCAAGTAGATGGCCAGCCATAGGGGGGCTCTTTGGCTGCTGGAATTTTCTATTTTTTTCAGCCACAATCAGCTATAAAAGCCACCCCTTGCTGATCATTCAAACCATCCCTCAATCCCACAACATTCTCTCATTCTCTTTTCTCCTCTCTCACTTTTCTCTCCATTTTTTCCATCCCATTTCCCTTTTTGTTCAAGTGCCGATTTCTTATCTTGGGAAAGAGGCTCTCATCAGCCATCTTGGAACAGAAATTAGGTTTTCATAAGCCACCTTGATAGTTGAGGGAAATGAAGAACGAAGAACGGAGCAACTAGTCAAGCTACGGAGAAACACTGGATTTACTTCTTGTTCCCTATCTGTTTAATTTTTGTTGTTATTTTGACAAACATGTTTATGAATAGTTATGCTATTGAAATGGTTATTTTAATAAATTTATCTTAAATTAATTTTGTGTTGGGTTGATTATATTCTGCCTGCTTGAATTGTTAAAATGATGTTTATGTTGTCATAGACCTCGGTAAATTGCTTGGTTAAGTAAAATCATGCCTAAGTTGTTCTTGCAATATAATTGTTAAATAACTAATGAATTAATTATTAAATTATATTGAAATTATAATTAATAGACACAAGGCTTAATCAGTGCATGTTTATTCTTCTAAGGTAGATGAAGTTTAAATTAGCATTGTATTCGGCGATACATATGCCTTGCATAACTTGCAAGATTTTTGTGATTAAACTGTTTCAAGGTAGAAATACCCTATTACCTCACTTAATCTTTTATATGCTTGTGAAGATTGATTAACTGCTTGGATTGACATTGAAAAATGTTCAAGAGATTGATTAATTTAATAAGTATGTATGAGCAGTAGTTAGCAAATAACTGAGTTGCCGTGAATATTTTTTGTAGCAACATAAACATAAGTTTGATATTTCTAAGTTAAAGAAATGTAATTAATCCAACACAAGTATGTTATCTTGATAAAATCTTATTTGAAATCATGCATTAGAACTCCTTTGTTTTATTTTAATCATTTACTTAGTTTTAAAATAGTCTTTGACCACTTTTTAAAACCAAATTATTTTTACTTCACCAAAGTGTTTTACAATTAATTTCATAAATAATTCTTTTTACAGTCCTTGTGGGTACAATAACTCGACATTTACTTGTCACTTTATTACTTATTGCAATTGTGTACACTTGCATATCTTCCGTCGTTCCACATACCAAGGGGTTGCATCTACAGCAAATAACTTCTCATCTGGGAATGTGTCGACAATTTGAAGTATGTTTCCATCTTCGCTGCCAACTTCCAATCGAGATAGATGGTCTGCAACTTGATTCTCTAAACCCTTACGATCTTTTATCTCGATGCTAAATTCTTCTAAGAGTAATATCCAGCGTATCAGTCTTGGTTTGGCATCCTTTTTTACAAAGAGATATCTCAACGTCGATTGATCAGTGAATACAGTAACCTTTCTGCAAACAAGATAGGAACAAAACTTTTCAAAAGAAAATACTACAGCAAGCAATTCTTTCTCTGTAGTGGTAGAATTGAGTTCAGCCTCTGTAAGAGTTTTACTAGCATAATAGATGGCGTGAAATATTTTTCCCTGTCGTTGTCCTAGCACTGCATCGACAGCAAAGTCGCTTGCATTGCACATAATTTCAAAAGGTTGAGACCAATCGGGTGTAAGGACAATGGGTGCATTCACTAGCTTTTTTTTAACTGAATAAAGGCATCTAGACATGCATCGTCAAAGAAGAATTTTCGATTCTGTTCCAGCAATAAGCATAAAGGCTTTGCAATTTTCGAAAAATCTCTAATAAATTGTAGGTAAATCCTCACATGTCCTAAAAAACTGTGAATACCTTTCACGTTTGTTGGTGGAGGTAATTTCTCAATGATTTCCACCTTAGCTTTATCTACTTAAATGCCTTGAATAGAGGTGCAGTGTCCTAACAAAATGCCTTCAGTTGCCATGAAATGACATTTTTCCCAATCCAGGACAAGATGTGTGTCCTCACATCGCTTCAGTACTTTATCCAAATTGTCAATGCAATGATCAAAATCATTCCCATAGACTAAGAAATTATCCATAAACACCTCTGAAATGTGGCTAGTGCGTTGCAATGATAGAAAGGCATATGGCAAAAAGTGAAAGTACCAAAAAGGCAGGTGAAGATTGCTTTGTTCTGATCCTCCGGTGCAATAGCAATATGATTGTACCTAGAATAGCCATCTAAAAAGCAATAATAGGCTTTTCCAGCAATCCAGTTTAGCATTTGGTCGATGAAAGGAAGTGGGAAGTGATGCTTCTTTGTGGCCGCATTCAATTTGTGATAATCCATACAAACTCGCCAACCTGGGGAAATGCGTGTAGGAATTAAGTCGTCCTAATCATTGTGAACCATAATGATGCCACTCTTTTTAGGCAGAACTGGACTTACCCAATTGCTATCAGAAATTGGTTAAATAATTCCAACATCCAGCATCATTTCAGCAAAAAGCTTGGATTGCTGGGTTAACAACTCCTGGTTGCAAATCATCCAAGATAGGTACTGCAAAATCTCGTATGGTCCTATTATGTATGCAAGCATCTTACAGCAACAATGGGTTATTAACATTTTACTGCTGCATCAGGGGTATGGCTGCACTATTCCCTGGTAGAGTTGTATTTATTTGTTCTCGAAGTCTATTTGGAATAGTCCTTTCAATTTTTGGATCAAAAGTGGCAAGAAAGTCTGAATTTCTTCAGGTCATAAAACACTTAAAATGAATTTAAACAAATAGCAACAAAGAAAAAGAAATAGCTAATGAATACTAAATATTATATAAGAAAAATAAAGTGCAAAAACACAAAAACAAAAATAAACATCAAACAAATGCCATCCCCGAGAACAACACCAAAAACTAGATCGGGTTTAACGTCATAGCAATAATCTGCAAGCATACACTGTCGATGCAAATATAGTAGATAGATGTGAGTCTGTTAGATATTGAACCCATAGGGATAGGTGTCTTTTTTTTATTAATATTGGTGCAATAACTAGATATAACTGAGATAAATTGTGAGGATAGTTCTCGATGCAATAACTTTAAAAACAATAAAATAAACTATGATGATGATAAACTTAGATCCCCAACATGAATCTTCAGCAAAATACTAAGTGCTTACAAGGTAAAAAAGTATAGGTGATTGTCGACGCAATAAAATTCAATGTATATCATACTCAGCATACTCCTCTATTTAATCTCAGACTTTAACATGCATCTTAACCTCACCTTCCGATGATGGCAGTATGGCACTATTAAGAACAAGTGGACTAAATTCCTCTAAACCTCACTTAACTTCTGTTGTAATGCTTGTTTGCTCAAATTGTCACTATACTTCCAGTGTCAATAATCACAATAACACTTCCATGGAAAAAAAACATTCAAGCCCAAAGATTAAAATATAAAAGCAAGATTAAATAAGATAACATTTCACCAAGAATTCATTAGTACTTCCATACAATTAGAAATCAGAGAGTAGTCACTAGCATTTAGAAAGACATAAGAAATAATCAAAATGGAGAATACTATCCCTAGACAACTCAATTGAATCTCTTTATTCCCTCTTGTCACACACTTAGGTCTCTTCGTCAGGAGCTAGTTTACATATGGTTTTCACGTTGGCTCACCCGTGAGAAGGTTAAGTGATGCGACCACGGCCTCGTTGAGATGTTTAAGTCATTTATGTGCTCAATCGTCAAATGAAAAAATAACCTTCTATTTTGAAGTAAGGTTTGAATTTGGCTAAGTATGGGTTAGGTAACAAAGATACGCTCAAAATGGCTAAGTTTATGATGCTATAGGATCGGCTAACAAGAATTAAAAAAAAAGGGAATGATTGATAGCTTAGATAGAATGGAAATTTTGCTTAAGGGTCAAGAACGAACCAACACTATAGGTGAGTGGTGTCCCGGGACTTATAAGACTCTTAAGGTGGTCTACGTGATAAGTTGGGACCTTGACCAATTACCTAGGAAGGTAAGAACCAAAGGTATAGTTTTAGGTGAATGCCACACTCGGAATGAGTGATAAGTCCAGAAAAGAAACAAGTTGATGCCACTGACTAAAAAAATAAGTCAAGACGAGTCTTGGATGAAATTTGAGAGTAAAAAATGCTCACAAATAACTCAATTTTCATTAAAAATGTCAAAAATCTATACAACCAGCAATTGGCATAATATTTATAGTAAAATTCTAAGGCTAGCCAAATACAAAAATGAGTAGCTAAATGGACATTTGATTTCAGTTTTTAATAAGCTGAAAATTCCAGAATAATTCATGAAAGTTCCATGAAGCTTCTCCAGCCTTGGGAACATCATTGGACAGCTTCTAAAGTGTCTACATGCAGCTAGTGTAACACCCCGAACCTGTATCTGTCATCGAAACAGGGTTACAGAGTGTTACCAGTACATACAGAACATTTACAGATTAATCGAAACATAACTATTCACTTTCTGTGAACATATATATATATAACGACCTTTATTTGGGCCCTCGAAGCCCAACATGAACATTAAAATCAAGTCGGAACTCAACCAATTTCTCATAAAATTTTTCGCTTAAATTTTAAAAGTTTTACTTGTGAACTACCCACACACCCGTATGGCTTGCGACATGCCCGTGTCCCTTGTCCGTGGAGCTCTCTGTTTATGACATCATCATCAATCTAGGGGCACACGGCCACATCATACGCCCGTGCCCTAAAGTCGTGTTCCATACACGGCTGAGACACATGGCTGTGTCTCTGCCTGTGTGGTTAATACCTAAGCTATTTTCCAAGCCTTGGTCAACTTTAATCTCTTACACACTTATACAAAATCAAAAGCATATAACATGGTATGCATTTAATAATTAAACAATCCTAGTTAAATTACAAACATAGCATTTGTATGTCATTATACATTTGTCTCTCATACTCATTTTACCTTGTCTATTATGGTACCACTTATACTTCTATACCATGATTGTCATCTTACCAAATATTTTCAGCTTAATCATCAAGCATTCATATTTAAAGGTAGATCATATCTTTATAAAATACCACATTTTAGATATGCAGAATAAAATACTTGCCTGAGACATTTCAATCCAACTTCATACCCAACAAGCATCATATTGAAACTAGTCATATATATATACATGTCATGATATGTATCATTCTTATACTGTTTTCCTATAAACATATATCATTTATTTTCCTCCTCCTCCTCTCCATTCCACATTCTTAATGTATATAACATTCTTGTAAGTACAATTTCACAATTTACTTATTAATGCTCACATCAAGCTATCCACACGAGTCATAGTCACTCAATTATTTATAATTTGAGCTACAGAGCTCCAAATTAAGATCCGTAATTTTTCCTGAAACTAGACTCACATATCCTTCCACCATAAAATTTTAGAATTTTTGGTTTAGCCAATTAGTCTGATTTATTCATTTAAGTTTCCCTGTTTCACTATCCGATAGTTTCGACCTCTCTTCACTAAAAATTAATTATATCACAGTACAGAACTTGGATAATGTTCTTGTTGATTTCTATTGAAAATAGACTCATTAAGGATTCTAAGCATATGAATTTAAGCCTCTAATTATTTTTCTCAAATCTTTGGTGATTTTCCAAAGTCAGAACAGGGAAACCCGAATTCATGCTAACCTTGTCTCACAAAATTCATCATATCTCATAATTTACAATTTAATTGCTTACACTGTTTCTTTTGTGAGAAAGTAGACTCAATAAGCTTTAATTCAATTTTTTTTCATCCTTTAATTCGATTTATACAATTTATGGTGATTTTTCAAAGTTAACCTACTGCTGCTGTCCAAAACTGTTTTAGTTCAAGATGTTTATTACCATTTTTCCTCTAAATTTCACAAGTCATACAATTCAGTCCTTGCTCAATTAGCCCATCTATTAAGCTAATTTTTCTCAATTAACATTTTATTCCATCATTCTAAACTATTACACAACCTTTGAAAATCAGAATTTTAACACTATACCTTAATTCACAACTTTTTCACAATTAGGTCCTAAAATCAATTTCTATTGAAATTACTTGATAAAATTATCAAAAAACAAAATCAAAGCTTCAAATTCATTTTATTTCATCATAAACAGCCAACACTTATCAATGGTAACTTTCAATTTTGTCCATAAAATCAAAAACTAATGAGTTAAACACTTGGACCTAATTGTAAAGGTCACAAAAACATAAAAATCTCAAAAAAAAGGGCAAGAATTGAACTCACATATGTCAAAGTATGAAAAACTAGCAACTTTCAGACCTCCCATGGCATTTTTGCTGAAAAAAATGATGATATCTCTAGATTTTTCAATTTTGTCTTGTTTTATATGTTTAATTTGCAAAATTTCCCATTTTGCCCTTGTTTCTCCTTGTCTTTGTGCTGATTTTCTTGCCCAACTGTCCAGCCCATACAATTTGGGTCCAATTGCCTTTTAAATCACTCCTTTTTAATCACTTAAGCTATTTAATCACAATTTAACAAATTTTGCACTATTTTCAATTTAGTCCTTTTTAATTAATTGACTAACCAAACGTTAAAATTTTCTAACGAAACTTTAATGCTAACTTAATAACACTCCATAAATATTTATAAAAGTATTTATGGCTCGGTTTATGAATTCAAGGTCTCGATACCTCATTTTTAACCCAATTTACCTTATTAATTCTTTTAAAATCGTAAAATTCACTAATTCAAAAATTCTTTTAAATTCGCGCTTGGCCCATAATTATTATTTATTAAAATTTCTAAACTTACTCCTTGGATTTAGTGATCTCGAATCACTGTTTCTGACACCACTGAAAAATTTAGCTGTTACAGCTAGAATTAATTGGAATGAATGGAAGCTGATTAGCCTTGGCTAGGTTCAGCCGTAGTGCTTAAATAGGCTTAAATGCAAGTGTCTTGTTCAACTGATTGGTTTGAAGACTTAATGAGCAGCTTGAATATTACAAGATTCATTTTAAGTGTGAAAGCTGAAATTGAATAACCATTAGTTTGTAAACGTACAAAACTGAAAGGCCTGCATGTGTGAATGGAATAATTAGCTAGTGTGAATGCCTTTAACGTTGCTTTAGGGAGCTAATCAGCCAGCTTGGGAACATAAGTGATCCGCTACTCTTTGGCCAAATAGGTGCTTGGGAGAGTTCAAGCATCAACACACCTTAGCATTAAAGTCGTCCATGCATTTAGCTTGGCATTAAAACCATCCATAAATATGCTGCACAAAACAAATGAACACATTTAATTAATATAAGATAGTAAATTCGACTGCACTAGGACATATTAAAAACATGTTTTAATTTTAAGACATATTAATAACATGTATCTAAGGTAAGACATATTAAAGACTTGTATAAAATATGACACAATAAATTCAGCTGGAACAAAAACATATTAAAATCATGTAATAAGCTAAAAACATAATTATGAGTTAAAACTAAATTAACTAACTTAATTAAATACTTAAGTTTATTTCAGCTAGTAAATTCATGAACTAAAAGAAGTAGGAATGATCTCAATTGAGCTGAATTGAGCGGAACTAAGCTCATGGAACTAAGTTTGAGCTGAGTTCAGCTTGGAAGAGGTTGTAAGGTGATCTCGTTGAGCTGGTGCAAGCTCTCTCAATATGTCCAGCCAATGTCTTGCCCCAACTTGGTTGACTAAGGCTGAAATAACCTCTTTGAATTGCTTGGCTCAAGCTCGGGTGATAGGTCCTTGTGGCAGCTGCAAAGGGTCTTTGCTTCTGCTTGGTGTAACCAGGGGTGTGGCCGTATCATGCCTCCTCTTCAAAGCGACTTGTCCTCAAATTGGAACCTGCATCAAAGGGAGATAAATCAGACACATTGAAGCTCGTACTTATATTATACTCACCTGGTAAGTCAAGTCAATAAGAATTCTCGTTGATTCATTCTAAGACTTGGAAGGGTCCGTCTCCTCCTAGTAGTAACTCAGACCTACATTAGGCTGGAAAACGTTCTTTTTGCATATGAACATAAACCCAATCACTGGGTTCAAACACAACTCTCTTTCAGCCTTTGTTTGCTTTTTGAACATAGCTCTCGGTTCTTGCTTCGATATTGGCTCGAACCTTTTAGTGCAATTCCTTGACATACTCGGCCTTTTTCTTTGCATGTACATAAATAAATTGATTGTTAGGTAAAGGCACTAAGTCTAATGGAGTCAAAGGGTTAAGTCCATAAACAATTTCAAAAGGAGAATATTTAGTTGCTGGATGAACTGATCGGTTGTATGCAAACTCGATGTGCGGCAACTACTCCTCCCATGACTTCAATTTTTTTTAGATGATGGCTAGCAACAAATTACATAACACACAATTGACCACCTCCATTTGGCCATCCATTTAGGGGTGACAAGTGGTTGAAAACAGTAACTTGGTTCGGAGCTTCTGCCACAATGATCTCCAAAAATGACTCATAGACTTTGCAGCCCGATCAGACACGATCGTTCTCAGAATTCCATGTAGTCGAACGATTTCCCTAAAGAAAATATTAGCAATATGAACAGCATCATCAGTTTTTGTACATGCAATAAAATGTGACATCTTTGAAAATCGATCAACTACAACGTAAATAGAATCGTTCCCCGTTTTTGTTCGAGGTAATCCAAGGACAAAGTCCATGGATATATCCATCCAAGGAGCTCTGGGTATAGGTAGTGGCGTGTACAACCCATGTGGTTGAATCTTTGACTTTGCCATTTTGCACATCACACAATGCTCACAAACACATTCGACGTTCTTTTTTATCCTAGGCCAATAAAAATGCTTTTGAAGCATCGACAATGCCTTTCCCATGCCAAAGTGTCCCATAAGGCCCCTGCTATGTACCTCGTTAACTAGCAAGTCCTGAATGGAACTTTGCAGAATGCACAATTTGTCTTCCTTAAAGAGGAAGCCTTCGTTCCTATAATACTTATCAATAGACACATTCTCACAAGTAGCAAACATTTCACCAGAGTCATCGTCAGCATCATATAGATCTTTCAAAAAGGAAAATCCAAGCAACTTAGACTCAAGATACAACAATTGAGCATACCTTCTCGAAAGTGCATATGCCACTATATTATCTTCACCTTCCTTATACTTGATGATGTAGGGAAATGATTCTAGGTATTCGACCCACTTCACATGGTGCTTGTTTAACTTGTGTTGGCCCTTGATGTGTTTCAGTGCTTCGTGATCAAGTGAATCATGAATTCCTTTGGCCACAGATAATGTTGCCACGTCTCGAGAGCTCAAATGAGTGCATACATTTCTTTATCGTAAATGGGATAGTTAAGTGCAGCTCCATTTAGCTTTTCACTAAAGTACGCAATAGGCCTTCCGTCTTGAGTGAGCATAGCCCCGATTCCTACACTTGAGGCATCACATTCAATCTAAAAAATTTTAGAGAAATCAGGAAGTGCTAATAAAGGAGCTTTAGTAAGACAATTCTTAATATCATTAAAAGACTTCTCTTGCTCATCGGCCCAATAAAAGGCTGAATTTTTCTTGATGACGCTTGTCAACGGTGCAGCTAAAGTGCTGAAGTTAGGTACAAAGCACCTATAGAAGCTTGTCAAGCTATGGAAGCTTCGAACTTGGCTGATGCTCATCGATCTCGGCCATTCTTGAATTGCTTTGATCTTTTCTTGGTCCACCTCGAGTCCCTCCGAGCTGACCAAGAAACTTAAAAAACAACCTTGTTAGAATAAAATGTACACTTTTTAATATTAGCATATAAGGTCTCCTTTTGAAGAACCTCCAAAACAGAATTAAGATGTATTAAATGTTCTTCCAATGATTTGCTATAAATGAGTATATCGTCAAAGTACACAACATAAAACTTACCGATGAATGATCTAAATACATAATTCATAAGTCTCATAAAAGTGCTAGGAGCGTTGGTTAGGCCAAATGGCATGCCCAACCATTCATACAAACCGTGTTTCATTTTAAAGGCAGTCTTCCACTCGTCACCTTCTTGCATGCGAATCTGATGATACCCTCTTTTAAGGTCGATCTTCAAAAATAATTTGGCACCACTTAACTCGTCGAGCATGTCATCTAAGCGTGGTATTGGATGCCGATGCTTAATGGTGGTTTTGTTCACAGCTCGGCAATCGATACACATGTGCCATGTTTTGTCCTTCTTCGGAACCAACAAAATAGGCACGGCGTATGGACTAAGGCTCTCACGGATGTAGCCTTTTTCCATAAGCTCATTGACTTGCCGTTGGAGTTCCTTGGTCTCTTTGGGATTAGTCTGATATGCTGGTCAGTTCAAAATGATAGCTCTGGGCACGAAATCGATTTGATACTCGATTCCACGAAGGGGTGGCAGCCCACTCGAAGTTTCTTCCAGAAATACATCTTGGAAATCCTGCAAAAGAGATAGAATAGAAGAAGGCAAGTTCTAGGGTAATTCCTTAATGCTAAACAAGTTTTCCTTGTACATGAGCACAAGGACGGATTGCCTCCACATCAATGCCTTTCATACATCACTTGCCTTTGCAAAAACATTCACTTTTTCACATGCTTTTTCTTTCTCATCTTTTTCTTTTCTCGTTTTCTTTTCACTTTCTTTTGTTGTTTTTCCTATTTTTTTCTCCTTTTTCTTTTATTTTACATTTTCACTCTTACTTTTTTTCAATTTTATTTTCTTTTACATTTTCACTCTCTTTTTTTCTCTCATTTGTTCTACAGAATTTTTTAATTTTATTTGATCCTCATAAACTTGCTTCGGCATCATTAGTGCTAACGTCACGTTCTTGCCCAAATGTTTGAACATATACCTATTGGTATACCCATTGTGGATAACTCTTTGATCAAATTGCCACTGGCGTCCAAGTAGCAAATGCCCCTATGCATTGGCACAACCTCACACAACACTTCATCCGAATGTTTTCCAATAGAAAAGGATACAAGCACTTGTTTCGTTACCTTTAACTCGCCACCATTATTGAGCCATTAAAGTTTATACAGGCTTGGATGCTTGGTGGTCAGCAATCCTAACTTTTCCACTATGAGAGTGCTCGCCACGTTTGTGCAACTTTTGTACCATGAGAGTGCTCGCCATGTTTGTACATACCTTCTCTTGGACTTGGCACTATGTATGAAATATGTTTTCCCTTTGCTGTTCGTTCTCTACACTTTGGAGACTTAGAATCCTTTTGAAGACAAGGAGTTCACCATCAACAGCATGCTCCAATTCTTCCTCCTTATCTGATGTGGCTTCGGGATCATTTTTAACTTCTTCCTCCAACTCGATTTCTCTATTCGCTCGCACCACCATAGTACTTTGATTTTGGCATTGACTAGCAATATGCCCCCTTCCGAGGCATTTGAAGTACTTGATGTCCCTCGAACAATTGGGAAAACTCTCGGTAGCCTTGCCTTTGCGCGTTTCTCCTAAAGACTTATTCGTCTTGGCTGGCACCGTTGGCTCTTTGGCTCAACTCGGTGGAGTATTTTTGCTAACTCCTTGGTTCCATTTGGATGTGTTCATGGTGGAATAACCTCAAACAACACATTTCCACTTTAAATGTTTCTCCACTTTGATGGCCATGTGCGCCATGTCCACTAATTCGACGTACTATTATAACTCCACGATATTGGCAATGTCTCATTTGAGACCGGCTAGGAAGCGCACCATAGTTGCCTCGCGGTCTTCTTGGACATCTGCACGTATCATTGTGATTTCCATCTTCTTGTAATAATTTTTAACACTCCTTGATCCTTGGGTAAGATTTTAGAGTTTTTGATATAGTTCCCGGTGGTAGTAGGATGGAATATACCGTCGATACATCACCGCCTTCATTTTGGCCCAAGTTGTGATAGGCCATTCTCAGTTCCGTCTTTGGCTAGTGGTTAATTGATCCCACCAGATCATTGCGTAGTCCGAAAACTTAATTGTGGCCAACTTTACCTTTTTTGCTTCGGAGTAATTGTGGCACTCAAATACCAATTCAATCTTCTTCTCCCACTCGAGTTAAGCCTCCGGATCTGACTTACCTTGGAACGGTGGAATAGAAAGCTTGATATTCTTAAGGTCATCGTCCACTCGCCCATGCTGTCTTTGGCCTCGGTTCCTTTGTCCCCTCTGCCTTTCACTTTGGTTTGACCCTCGGTCACTTTCGGCATCACTAGGGTCAAATAAATCTTCGTGGTTGAACCTTTGTCGGCCTCGATTTCTTTGAGGACTTTAGGGAGTTCTCTCCCACTGGGCCCTCTCTTTGACTAGATCTAATTGTTCTTGGATCGGCTCGAGCTTTCGATCGAACATGCGCTCCATCTCACGCATAAGGGCTTGGAGCGTCAAGTCCGGCACTCCTCCTCTAGGCACTATGTTTCTAATTGGTTTTCGGTCTTCGCCTTCCGCCATGTTTCATTCAGGACTTCTAGACATAGAAAAATAAAACCTCATAACAAAGCCTCACGTTCACTCGGAAAGAAAGGAGATGGCACTCACACTCGTGTTTGCACTCTTTAATTGGCTTTTATTCTCTCTAATGTTCTCACATCACTCATGCCTTTTTTCCACTCGTTTCTCCTCTCATGATTTCGTAGGAGACCCATTTAGACTTTATCTTTAGTCTAGGGGTCGACTTCAAGGGGGTTTACAAGGGTAATGATGAATAGGTGCAAGGTTGGCTAAAATAAAAAAAAATAAAAAACATTAGTCTTGGAGTGTGGCAGATTGGTGCTGATTTATAAATAAGAAAGCTTTTGAAGATGGGGTAACAAATGATCACTTTAATATATATATTTTTTATAACTTCAAAAAAAAATTTTAATTACAATTTGCTGAATACAAAGGAATGCTTTTGATAAACAAATTTTTTTTTATGAACCTATTTCGAGATATCTACGAACGTCCGTAGTTCTCATTTTTGCAAGCTTCGATACCAAATGATGCGACCACGGTCTCGTTAAGATGTCTGAGTCGTTTATGTTTGAATTAAGTTTGAATTTTGTTAAGTATGGAGTTAGGTAACAAAGATAGGCTCAAAATGGCTACGTTTATGATGCTATAGGTTTGGCTAACAAGAATTACAAAAAAAAAGGAATGATTGATAGCTTGGATAGAATGGAAATATTGCTTAAAGGTCAAGAACGAACCAACACTATAGGTGAGTGCTAACCCGGGACTTATAAGACTCTTATGGTGGTCTAGGTGATAAGTTGGGACCTTGACACATTACCTAGGAAGGTAAGAACCAAAGGTATAGTTTTAGGTGAACGCCACACTCGGAATGAGTGATAAGTTTGGAAAAGAAATAGGTTAACGCCACTAACTAAACAGATAAGTCAAGATGAGTCTTGGACGAAATTTCAGAGTAAAAAATGCTCACAAATAACCCAATTTTCATTGAAAATGTCAAAAATCTATACAACCAGCAATTGGAATAATACTTATAGTAAAATTCTAAGGCTAGCCGAATATACAAATAAGTAGCTCAATGGACATTTGATTTCACCTTTTAATGAGCTGAAAATACGAGAATAGTTCATGAAAGTTCCTTGAAGCTTCTCCAGTCTTAGGAACGTCATTGAACAGCTTCTAGAGTGTCTACATACAGCTGGAATTAATTGTAATGAATGGGAGCTGATTAGCCTTGGTTAGGTTCAGCCATAGTGCTTAAATAGGCTTAAATGCAAGTGTAAGAGTCATTTTGAGCGTGAAAGCTGAAATTGAATAACCACTTGTGTGTGAACGCACAAAACCGAAAGGCCTTCATGTGTGAATGGAATAATCGGTTAGTGTAAAAGCCTTCAAGGCTGCTTTGGGGAGCTAATCGGCTAGCTTGGGAACATGAGTGATCAGCTACTCTTTAGCTGAATAGGTGCTTGGGAGAGTTCAAGCATCAGCACACCTGAGCATTAAAGCTATCTATGCATTTAGCTTGGCATTAAAACCATCCATGCATTTAGCTTGCCATTAAAACCGTCCATGCGTATGCTGCAGAAATCAAATGAACATATTTAATTAATTTAAGACATAGTAAATTCGGCTGCACTAGGACATATTAAAAACATGTTTTAATTTTAAGACATATTAATAACATGTATTTAAGGTAAGAAATATTAAAGACTTGTATAAAATATGACACATTAAATTCGACTCGAACAAAAACATATTAAAATAATGTAAT
Organism: Gossypium anomalum; assembly: GCA_025698475.1. NCBI lineage: Eukaryota > Viridiplantae > Streptophyta > Magnoliopsida > Malvales > Malvaceae > Gossypium > Gossypium anomalum. The sequence goes on from CM046963.1 coordinate 54,269,387, forward strand.
AAGTTAAAAACATAATTATGAGCTAAAACTAAATTAACTATATTAATTAAATACTCAAGTTTATTTCAACTAGTAAACGCATGAACTAAAAGAAGTAGGAATGAGCTCAATTGAGCTGAAATAAGCTCATGGAACTAATTTTGAGCTGAGTTCCGCTTGCAAGAGGTTGCAAGGTGATCTCGTTGAGCTGGTCCAAGCTCTCTCAATATGTCCAGCCAATGTCTCACCCCACACTTGGTTGGCAAAGGCCGAAATAACCTCTTTGAATAGCTTGGCTCAAGCTCGGGTGATAGGTCCTTGTGGTAGCTCCAAAGGGTCTTTGCTGGAGCTTGGTGTGGCCCGGGGCGTGGCCGTATCATTAATCTACCATGGTCGCAAGCTCCAAGGTCGGATGATGAGGATGAAGATGGAGAGAAAAGCTCATGGAGGCCCTTTTCCTTCTCATGTCCACCTTTTATGTCCTCCCCCACAGTATAGGTGTCTTTTCAGTAAAATTATTCTGTCCTTGTTCATAACCAGATAGGATAGCTCACGCAATTTTGGTTCTTATTCGGACAGCTATCAGGTGTGGCAACAATTCTGGACTCAATTTGGAATTAACTCATGCAACGACATTAATGCAATAAGATAGCAAAATTAAGGATAAAATATGCTAGGCTTCATTAAGTTATAAAATGCAATTTACTAAACTGAAAATGCTAAAATGTATGCTAAGGATAACTAAATGGGAACAATTTAACTGATAAGTATTTATTTCCTAATTTAAGTCTAACTAGAATTTTGATTGACTCTCAATTTACAAACAAATTGGCAAACCCCAACTCACAAAATAGACTAGCGAACCATAGCTCGCTAAACAAACTGGCAAACCCCGATTCACTGAATAGACTAGTGAACCCTTGCTTGCTAAACAAACTGGGGAACCCTAGCTCATGAAACAGATTGACAAGCATAAGTTCCAATTATCTAGTGAAGCCCTTACCGCATCCTTTGGTATATATTGCTATGCTGAATTTCAGGCGAACTCCTTGCTGATACTCTTTTTGTGAACCCACAGTTCACTAAAACATTGGAAAACCCTCACTTGCAAAGACAAAACTTCCAGACAGATTCTTGAGATGTTACAACTCTCTCCCACTCAAGGTATTTTATCATTAAAATATTCTCTTTTAAACAATTGAGGTTATTGTTTCTTCACTACTTCTATTTCCCAAGTAACTTTGTTAGTCTTATGATTTTTCCAAAATACTTTGACAAAAATGATCCTCTTATTTTTTAAGACTTTCACTTCCGCAAGCTAAAATCTTAACTAGTTTTTCCTCATAAGTCAAATCAGATCACATTTCAATATCATCTACTGACACTACATGGGATGAGTCTGCACGATATTTCCTTCGTATGGATACATGAAACACATCATGAATTCAATGAAGTTCGCGATGTAACTTAAGTCAATATGCTACTGGATCGATTCTCTGTATCACCTCATACAGACCAATGAATCTCGGACTTAGCTTCCCTTTACGTCCAAACCATAGGACCTTTTTTTATGGTGATACCTTAAGGAACACATGTTCAGCTACTTGGTACTGAACATCTTGTCATTTCAAGTTAACATAGAACCTTTGTCTATCTGAAGCTTCTTTTAACCTCTCGTATATCATCTTCACCTTGTCTGTAACACCCGAAACCCGACCTAGAAGTTAGGCCTGAATCTGGCGTGTCACATTGAAGTGTTTTTCGAAAACCATGTTTTCATTAAAAACCCTTCTTATTTAAAACGTAGTACATTGAAAACTTATTATTATTATTCCTTTTTAGGTTACGGAAGCATTTCCAAAAGTGTTGCAAAAACGTAGTGTTTTGAAAACAGTTATCGTTTTGGAAAATCGCGATCTATTTTTAACAGATAGAAAACGTAATAAACTAAAAATCCCAAATTAAAAATCAGAAACTAAAAGAGGCCTTATTACAACCCAGATCAAAATAAAAGTACTTATAAGTAGATAACTGTAAAAGAAAATCGGAAACAATAGCAGTTGTGTGGCCATCTCCGAGTCCCTCTGCGACACCGATCTGCCTAACACTGGGGATTACCTGTTTATGAAAACGTGTCGAAGTCCACGATCACCAACCTTGGTTAAGCAGGTATGAAATAATCCCTCCTAAAACCAATGATCCCCAACTCATCTTGTTCGCTCTATTTAAAGCCAGCTTCTCGCCAAATCTCATGTTAGCTTCCCGATGTGGGATTACTTTCAACCATTAGGGAAATACCTTATTTTTTTATGACCACTTCAACTACAGAGTTCCAGTCCAACTCCACCTCCTACACAGCTCAAACAGCAAAATAAATACTCAATTGCGTATCTCAAGACTTGAACCTCAGACCTCACAGTTACACAACACGCCACCTTGCCACTCCACCACAAGCTCTTTCTGTGTTATAAATTCATCAAAAATATTCTTAAAGCCTACCCACTAACATCAAGGCTTCTTTAAGAGAAAAACCAAAATAAATTGAAAGAGCCAAGACTTGAACCCAGACTCTCTTGCAACCTTAATAACGCCCTAACCACTAGACCACATGCTTCATTGTGTCATTTATTTAACACAATAATTTAAAAGGCCTTCATCCAAACATCCAGGGTTTTATTCACTTAAAACCAAAAGTTTTGCTAAAGCCCAGGTTTGAACCCAAGATTTTTCCAACACTTCTCAGGGCCATTAACCACTAAAGTAGACATTTAATTGTGTCATTTCCTTGCACAATTAAATACTTATATACAACCTCCTTGCGGGCCCATACTCAAGGCCCAGTACTTCTAGGCCCAAATTCGGGGTGTTACATTGTCTTCAGTATCATAAACCAACTCGGGTCCAACGATTCTCTTTTCATCCATCTCAGCCCAACATACATGTGTTTGACACCTCCGTCCATATAATTCTTCAAAGGGTGCCATCTAAATACCTACTTAGTAATTGTTGTTATAGGCGAATTCTACTAATAGTAAATAACGTTCCCAACTTCCTGTGAACTCCAAAACACAAGTTAGCAACATGTCTTTTAGTACCTGTATCACTCTCTCTAGTTGGCCATCTATTTGAGGGTGATAAACAGTACAAAATTTCAACTTTGACCTCAAAGCTTCTTGTAGGATCTTCAAAAATCTCGATGTAAATCAGGGATTTCCATTAGGAATAATGGAAACTGGCATGCCATTCAGTGTTACTATCTCAGTAATGTAAATCTCTAAGAGCCTTTGTAGAGTATAGTTTGTGTGAATAATTAAGAAATGGGAACTCTTCATAAAACAATCTACAATTACCCAAATAGCATCCTTCTTGGTCGTAGTTAATGGAAAACCTGACACAAAATCCATGGTGATCCTTTCCCACTTCCATTCTAAAATCTTAATTTGTTGTAACAATCCTAAAGATTACTGATGTTTTCCTTGACTTTTTGGAAAATTAGACACTTCGGCACAAAGCTTGTAACAGTTTGCTTCAATCCTTAACAACAATAGAGTTCACGGAGGTCACGATACATTTTTTACTGCCAAGGTGCATTGTATACAGACTATTGTATGCCTCCTTAAGAATAACACGTTGAAGCTGCTCATCTCTGGTAGGCAAAGTCTTCCATGGAAATAGAGTACCCCTTCATCATTTAGTGTGAATTCCCCTCACAGTCCTTGTTCCACTTAGTGAGCCCTATTTGTCAACTCTTCATCTAAGGCTTGTTTTACTTTAATTTGCTATGACAACATTGGTCTTACTTGTAATTTTGTGAGCAATCCCCAATCACCTGTTACACTTAACCACGCATATAGAGCTTGCAACTCACATACTGACTTTCTACTTAGTGCATCTGCTAACACATTTGCCTTGCCAGGGTGATACTCGATCACCCAGTAATCCTTTAGTAGCTCTATCCAGCTTCTCTATCAAAGATTCAACTCCTTCTACGAGAGTAAGTACTTGAAACTCTTGTGGTCTATATAGATGGTACACTTCTCACCATACATGTAGTGTTGCCAAATCTCAAGTGCGAACACCACTACCGCTAACTCCAAATTATGGGTTGGGTAGTTGTGCTCATGAACCTTTAGTTTCTTGGAAGCATAAGTGGAACAATAGAAATGTGCAAGTGTACACAATCGCAACAAGTACTAAAGTGACAAGTAAATGTCGAGTTATCGTACCTACATTGACTGTGAAAGAAAAATATTTAAGAAACGTAAATCAAACACTTTGGTGATGGGAAAAATATGAGTTAAAAACTAAATAATAGTTAAGTAATAAAAATAAAAAGTAAAAATTCCAATACACAATTTCAAAAAGATGAGTTTTAATCAATATTAAATAATTGTGTTAGATCAATTACATTCCTTAACATAGAATTACTAAATCCATCTTCATATTGTTACGAAGATTTTCATGGCACCATGGTAATTTGCTAACTATTGCACATACATACTTACTCAATTAGCCAATCTCTTGAACATTTCTCAATGCCAATTCAAACAATTAATCAATCTTCATAAGCACATATAAGATTAAGTAAAGTAACAATATATTTCTATATTGAAACAGTTTAATCACAATAATTTTGCTAGTTATGCAAGGCTAATGTATCATTTAATATTGTAGCTAATTTAACTTTCAGGTACCTTAGAAGATAAAACATGCACCAATTAAGTATTGTGTTAATTAATTACAAATTCAATATGTACTAATAATTAATTCATTCGTTATCGTACATTTTATAATGCAAGCATAACACCAGAATGATTTTATTTAATTGAACAACTTACCAAGGATTATAACAACACAAACATGATTTTAATAATTCAAGTGGACAGAATGCAATTAATCCAACACAAATTAAATTTAAGTTATTTTAATTAGAACAAGAACAACAACAAAAAAATTCTTCATATTCATAAACATAACATAAACAAGAAAATTAAAGAGAAGGGAACTAGGAAGCAAATCCAGTATTTCTATTAAATCAGACTAGTACATTCCTCTTCTTCTCTGCTCGCTCTGTTGAATCGAAGCCTCTACGAATAGTTGAATCTTGAAATCGATAAGGGAAAGGAAAAGAAAAAGTGGAAAACAAGGAAGGAAATGGAGGAGAGAAAGTGAGTGAAAGAGAGAGATGTATGGAAAATGAATGGTATCTTGAATGAGGTAAAAAAAGGGGTATTTATAGGTGGGAGTGGATACTAAAAATATCAAATACTTAGCAATCATACACTCTTCCTTGGCCGGCCAAAAAAGGAGCAAGTTTGAATAATTCAAACTTTGCTCTAATTAACTTGGGGCAAATATTTAAAGGCACGAAAAGTGGAGGGGTTTGAATGGAGTTTAAAGAAACTTTAAGGGATATTTTCCAAGTAATAATATCAGCTAAATAACCAAATTGGCTCATCTTATTGGACGGTTTTGGGTTTCCATTTCTCTTGTTGGATCAGTTTTTCTTTATTAGCACAATTAGGCCACTTTCTCTTTCAGGCTTTAAATTAATTTTTAACCCAACTAAATTTGAATAAAAATTAAATATAAAGTACATAAAATAATCATCATTTGGACCGCTCTTGGCTGGAAAAACATTCAACCTTGCTTTTGCTCCATTTGATGTAAAGAATTACCCCAATAGTTCAAGCCTTCCAAAATGTTTGCTGAGCCAATTTTCACCTTTTGTGCAAAAAAAATTGTGAAATTTTATTATAAAAATAAAAAATTTTAAATATTTTAATAATTCAATTGCAATTTAATTATTTTATAATTAATATATGAATTTCGAAAAAATTTACTACGAAACTACATGAATTAGAGCTCAAAAGGTGCTGAAAAAGTCTATATGTTTTTGTGTTTCCACACCCCCAGACTTAATTCATTGCTCATCCTAAGTAGTGCACCAATTGAAAAGAGGAAGTGCTTGAAATCACCACTGAAAAATGTCTTCAGAATACATTTCCCCCACAATTATGAGTTTAGTGTAATTATGCTCAAGAACAAGAATTTTGAAATTATGCAACTCAGGTATATATATTGTTCGAATTATTCTCAATTGTTATCATACTAGAAAGAATAGACTAAATGTTTTCTTAATAAAGACATGCTAATTCTAACTAGTTAATTATTATTTCCTTATTTAAGTCTAAACCACAATCACTAAATTTAACTTATGTCTTCATATGTTGAACTTACCAATTTCTCTTCACTAATGTAGGCAGCATAGAAATCTCAATTGAAAGGTCTTTGAAATAGGTTGTAACATGGCTGAGACAGGGGTAGGTAAGAGATAGATAAATTTAAGCTAAAAACCCTAGGCTCAGCTTATATCGAACCTTCAGAGTAAGTACCTTCAATAAAGTAACTTATTTTGCTTTCACAAGCTCTTTTGTACATCTATTTCTTTTGTAACACCCCAAACCCAACCTAGACGTTATGGCCGAATCTGGCGTGTCACATTGAAGTGTTTTACTTGTTTTCATTGGAAACACTTCCTTAAAATGAAAAACCTTAATTACTTTGTAAAATCTCTTTTCAGTTGCGGAAGCTTTATTTAGAACATATGATTTTATGAAAACTCGTCATTTAAAAATTGAGTTGCGGAAACGTAGTATTTTAAAGAAACAATTATGGTTTAGGAAACCACGTTCTAATTCTAATTAAATATAAAGCATAAAAATGATAATAATCCTGATTTGAAATATTATCCAGAGGAAAGGCCTTGTTACAACCCAAATCAAAAAGAAAATAGTTTAAAATCAAAATATTAAAAATTACATAAAGACTAAGTCTAAACTTTTTATGCTAGTTGGCCACCTCCAAGTCCTTCTATCCGTCGAACCGCCTACTAAGGATCACCTGAAAAGTTTAGAAGGAGGGGGTGAGTTTCGAAAACTTAATGTACAACCCTCAATGAGTATAAAGCAATCATTAGCATTTTAGGCCAGAGCCCAATTCAATAACGCTAGTCTTTGGGCCTTAGCCCAAATTAGACTCCGTTGGGCCGAAGCCCACATCGCAATATTATCACAACAATATCATACATGCAATGCAATGCAGTGCAATCCCATCCATATTATCCATCCGCTACACACCAGCTCTGTCCCCCATCACACCATGTAGGGATATAAATATTGACCCACCCAACCCACACACCAATGGTAGCCCGATTGCGGAACTACCTTCATCTACATATTGGGCTTTAAAAGCCATCGGTGGATCCACGATTGTCAGGCAACCATGTGATCCTCATATACTTCCTCCGTTCCATAGTTCCCACCCTATATGCAACCTAAGCAGAACATCATATGTATGCATGTCACATCCATAAAACTTACATTCAACACCTAAGGGTATTTTGGTCATTTTCGCCCTTAGGGGCATTTCGATAATTTTCCCTTAATTATGGTATCCACTTACCTTGGCCCGTTAACAAGTTTTGCGAGATAAGGTGAACAAATACTATACAACAGTTAGGATTCCAGAGAAGAGGAGGTGGGTCATTAAGATCGCTTAAGTACCAAGCTTTCCCTAGATCCAATCCTAGACATGCATATACCCGTTGCCACACCTTAACCATTTGACCTGTCCTCGGTCACGAAATATTAATTAAGTCTTATGTAGTTATCATATACTAGGCCCAAAACCCCTTACGAAGCCCAAACAAATTCACATACCTGTATCTGGCCCATTAAGCACAATCATATTCATATGGCCCATTAGGCCCAAATCACCTGTATATGGCCCATTAGGCCCAAATCACATTTATATGGTCCGTTAAGCCCAGTCACATTCATATTCATGCTCACATACAAACTCTTATCACATATCATCAATATTCAGTTTTTGCCTACTATGGGCCCCATAGCCTATCGGGCCCATTTAGCCCATTCCGGCACGTATGGCTAAATCACAACCCAAGTCCATGGAATCGCCCATGGGTCTCAGGCAACCTATTGGTCTCTCCCTTACGAGTGTTCGCGCACTCACAAGACTACCGTAGCCACACTTTCGGCTTTTCAGCTTTTTGGCTTTTGCCAATTCATAGTTTGTGTACAGTGTATGTACCCACCTTCAGCTTTATATCAAGTTATCATAGGGTAAAAGTACACACCTTATCACCTGGAGTACTAAGTATTCATAATCGCCCGAACCTATATTCAACATTATACTCCATTAGTCATATTTCATTAATTCAAAATAAATCCACTACTTATCGAAGAACAACTTATACTTGCTTTGACTAGATTGTCAACTATGATCTGCCTATGTAACACAAAATCTGACGTAGTCCCTCTTCCGCATCCAGGTGGAAAGTCCCTAACGGCCGACACCTTATGTTGCTTAAACTTGGGAGCCTCTATCCCAACCTCTCTGCTAGAACCCTCTTTTTCCATCAGTGATCACACTCTTGAATGAGAGGGAAAAAAGAGAAATAAATGGAGAAACCGTATATTAACGAAAGTTTTGGAAAGAATAAAAAAATTCAGCTTTTAAATGAAAAAGAAATAGTCGGCTAAGTTAAAGAGGGAAGAAAAGATCAAGAGTTTGGCTTAAAGAAAAGAGGAGGTGATATGCGACTGAAGCACACAGAAACAACAAATGCCCTTACTCGCCCATACGGCAAACATATTTATACTAAAAAAATAAATAAAAAATAAACAAAAATACACCTACACTTCTCAATCGACTTAAACTTGTCAAGATAAATTCCCTTTAAATTCTCCTATCATACCCACACTTAATCCTAATCCTAATCCTCTTGATTTTAGCCAACAATTCCAATTTGAATTGCATTCAAATTGCTTCCATCGAACAGCACTCCTTCCCTGCGTTGAGTAGCAAAAATTAAATCCTTTTTTGCGTACGCCACGACTCGAACTCCAGAACTTCTCCAACACACCTAGACACTCCAAATTCATTAAACCCTTAAAGCCAACATATCATTTGTCATTTTCTTGCTCTCTTAAAGAATTTTATGAGACCTAAAGCCCAAAGCCCAATTCCTCTAGGCCCAAAAATTGGGGCGTTACAACTCTACCCCCTTAAAGAAATTTCATTCTCAAAATTTCAAACTATCCATTAATCGTACTACCCAAGTCTCACCACTATGCTTTCACTGCGCACTCTAATTCTAAAGCCAAAATAAACACTCAGTACACTATGGTATGGTACGCACCAGTATTTACATCTGAAGCGTCTTCGTCCCCTTAGCGACGTGCTGCATAGACCAAAACTGGCTGCGTCGCCTCAACATAACCTGCACCTCTGCCTGGTGCTCCACGACTACGTTCATTACCATTTTTTACCCCTAACTGGACCTCAGCCCCTTGGCAACTGTTGACCACCCCTTTAGGGTTGATCATTACTTCAGCCCACAACTTGACCCAAATTCGGCCTCCTAGGGCAATCCTTAACCTTATGTTCTATAGATCCACAAGCCAAACAAGCTCCTATCCTCCTCCAACACTCATCGAAATGACCTTTCCCGTAGGTAGCACAAATTCGCATCCCCGGATTAGCAGCAGGGGGTCTCGCTCTAACCAGCCCATTCACTCTGGTCTTAGCTGTAGGTCTCTGTCCAGCACTAGGAGACTCTGCATCTTATTTATTCTTGCCCTTTTCTTTTTCCCAGTTTAAGCGCTCAGTGCGCTTTACCTCCTCTACTATCTTCGCCTTCTCCACTAAAGTCGCGAAGTCTCACTCTCTCTGTGTGGCTATCAGCACCCTGAGGCTATCCTTGAGGCCATCCTCGAACCTTACACAACGCTCAGAGTTCGTTGCCACCATCACCCTTGCATATCGACTAAGGCATAAAAAATCCGCCTCATATTCAGCCACGAACTTATCTCCTTGCGAAAAGTTCAGAAACTCCTTCCTGCGAGCAGCTGTATCGCTTGCACCCACATATTTCCCCTGGAACACAGATTTGAAGAAATCTCAAGTGATTCGCTTCGGTTGGGTGCCCTCTTTCACCGTTAGCCACTACTGGTAGACTTTCTCCCTAAGCAGCGATACTGTCCCTATTAACTTTTGCTCTGGCATGTAGTCCAAATCATCCATTATCCTTTCAAGGGCCTCCATCCAGTACTCAGCTACGTTTGGAGCCACACCAGCCATACCCTTAAAGATCTCGGCTCCATTAGATCGAAGTCGCTCTGAAATTGACCCAAGACTTCCCATAGCATTATTGGGCCCAGCGACCCTTTCCAAAATCCTCAGCATTGCTTGTGGCAATGCTCCTTCTCTAGCGGCCCGATCATATAGCCTAGTCTCAGCCACAGGTGAGGCCGGAGCCTCTTCTACTCCAACATCGGGCATATGGCCCGATGTCGACGATTCAGCCCTAACACTCCCGCGGTCTCGGCCACGGCCTCTTGCACCTCTTCTAGCACTCATTGTGGATTCACGTATTTTTTGGATTAAAAATTTTATGAAGTCTTAGTTAGTTTCAATAATTAAACCGATGTTTAATGAAAGTATTTAAAGAGAAAGTTCTTTTTGCAAATCCTCTATAGTCTCAAGATCCTACGGGCTTCAGTTCCACTTAGCCCTTTAACTATCTACTGTATAACAATTTAAATAGGCTTAAGAACAAAAGAACTTACTTGCTTCGACATCGGAAACTCGGTGTGCCGCTCAACAAGATTTCCCTTTTTTCAAAACATTGTGATTCAGTCAAAAAAAATTTAAAACGCAAAAAGAAACTGAGTAATAAGGCCCACTTCACAGCCTGAGTTTTATAACCGGGCTCTGATACCACTAAATGTAACACCTCAAATTCGGCCTAGACGTTACGGCTGAATCTGGCGTGTCACATTGAAGTGTTTTATTGAAAACCTTGTTCTCATTGGAAACACTTCCTTAAAATGAAAAACCTTAATTACTTTGTAAAATCTCTTTTCAGTTGCAGAAGCTTTATTTAGAACATATGATTTTATAAAAACTCGTCATTTAAAAATTGAGTTGCGAAAACGTAGTATTTTAAGAAAACAGTTATGGTTTAGAAACCACGTTCTACTTCTAATTAAATATAAAGCATAAAAATGATAATAATCCTGATTTGAAATATTATCCAGAGGAAAGGCCTTGTTACAACCCAAATCAAAAAGAAAATAGTTTAAAATCAAAATATTAAAAATTACATAAAGACTAAGTCTAAACTTTTTATGCTAGTTGGCCACCTCCGAGTCCCTCCATCCGTCGAACCGCCTATTAAGGATCACCTGAAAAGTTTAAAATGAGGGGGTGAGTTTCGAAAACTCAATGTGTACAACCCTCAATGAGTATAAAGCAATCATTAGTGATTTTGGGCCAGAACCTAATTCAATATCGGTGGTCTTTGGGCCTTAGCCCAAATTAGCCTCAATTGGGCCGAAGCCCACATCGCAATAATATCACAACAATATCATACATGCAATGCAATACAGTGCAATCCCGTCCAAATTATTCATCTGCTACACACCTGCTCCGTCCCCCATCACACCATGTGGGGATATAAATATCGACCCACCCAACCCACACACCAATGGTAGCCCGATTGCGGAACTACCTTCATTACGTATTGGGCTTTAAAAGCCATCGGTGGTCCACGATTGTCAGGAAACCATGCGATCCTCATATACTTCCTCCGTTCCATAGTTCCTACCCCATATGCAACCTAAGCAGAACATCATATGTATGCATGTCACATCCATAAAACTTACATTCAACACCTAGGGGTATTTTGGTCATTTTCGCCCTTAGGGCCATTTCAGTAATTTTCCCTTAATTATGGTTTCCACTTACCTCGGCCCATTAAAAAGTTCCGTGAGCTAAGGTGAACGAATACTATGCACCAGGTAGGATTCCAGAGAAGAGGAGGTGGGTCATTAAGATCGCTTAAGTACCAAGCTCTCCCTAGATCCAATCCTAGACATGCATATACCCGTTGCCACACCTTAACCCTTTGACCTGTCCTCGGTCACGAAATATTAATTAAGTCTTATGTAGTTATCATATACTAGGCCCAAAACCCCTTACGAAGCCCAAACAAATTTACATACCTGTATCTGGCCCATTAAGCACAATCATATTCATATGGCCCATTAGGCCGAAATCACCTGTATATGGCCCATTAGGCCCAAATCACATTTATATGGTCCGTTAAGCCCAGTCACATTCATATTCATGCTCACATACAAATTCTTATCACATAGCATCAATATTCAGTTTTTGCCTACTATGGGCCCAACAGCCCATCGGGCCCATTTAGCCAATCCTGGCCCGTATGGCCAAATCACAACCCAAGTCCACGAATTTGCCCGTGGGTCTCAGGCAACCTATCGGTCTCTCCCTTACGAGTGTTCATGCACTCGCAAGACTACCGTAGCCACACTTTCAGGTTTTCAGCATTTCGTTATTTTGGCATTTTGACATTTCAGCTTTTCGGCTTTTGCCAATTCATAGTGTGTGTGCAGTGTATGTACACACCTTCGGCTTTATATCAAGTTATCGTAGGGTAGAAGTATACACCTTATCACTTGGAGTACTAAGTATTCATAATCGCCCGAACCTATATTCAACATTATACTCCATTAGTCACATTCCATTAATTCAAAATAAATCCACTACTTACCAAAGAACAACCTATACTTGTCTTAACTAGAATGATCGACTGCGATCTGCCTATGTGTAACGCCCCGTATTGAGACCGTCGCCGGAGTCAAACACGAGGTGTTAACAGACTTAATTCATTACTTTAAACAGCTCAAACAATTTATTTTTAAAATTTTTAGTCAAGCTAGCAATCTGCGTCACAGTCGCTTTAAAATTCATATCTCGAGTTTCGAAACTCAAAATCCAATTCCGTAAATTTTCCCTGAAACAAGACTCATATATCTATTTAATAATTGTTTTATAGAGTTTTTGGTCAAGCAAATTAGTACAGTTTATTAGTTAAATTCTCCCCTATTTCAGGGTTCGACTACTCTGACCTCTGTGTATTACGAATCAGATATCTCCCTATACAGAGTTTCAATGACTATGCCGTTTATTTCTAATAAAACTAGACTCAATAAGGAATCTGTACATATAAATCATGACTTCTAATTATCTTTAAAAGTTTTATGGTGAACTTCCAAAGTTAGAATAGGGGATCCAGAAATTGCTCTCGCCCTATTTCACAAAAATTTAAACATCTCATAAAATATAACTCATATACCTGTTTTGTTCCATCCATATGAAAATAGACTCATCAAGATTTAATTCCATAACTTATTCATTATTTAATTCCATTTATACTATTTTTAGTGATTTTTAAAATTCACGTCACTACTGCTGTCTGAATCTATTTTATGGCAAATTTTACCCATTTCATGGTTCCCATGGATTAGCTAGCAATTTAGCATACATAACACCAAATATGATCGTGATTAGCCATTCCAATGGGTAATCATTACCAAGCATTTCCATACCACTCAATAACCATATCATAAGACCATATATACAAAATGATTATAATGCTATACATGCTATACTCAAAATATACAAGCCATTATGCCAAGATGGTATACGGATAGTGTGAGCGTGCCTCCGACCATTTCTGATTTTTGAGCTAGCTTTTCAACACTACAAGGAATTAAAAGGAGGGAGTAAGCACAAATTCTTAGTAAGTTCACATGCAAATAGCAAGTAACACAACTATATAAGCAAACATAAACATCATTTGCATAATCATCACCGAGACATTCATATCACATTTTCATTTATCATCTTACCATATTGTTGTTATATCGAGTTTTCAACTTTGAGGGTTAAGTACATACTGTTCAAAGTATCCATTTCACAAAGACTTACCAATACGTCCCTTTCATCTCGAGTATTCCTCCATTTGAGTAGAATTTTACCCGTTGAACACATCGGAATATAATTCGGATACACGAAAAGTTTGCACATAAGTGCCACATATGTAGCCAAGCTACCATGTAACCTGCCCATCAGTGAACTCGGACTCAACTCAATGAGCTCGGGCGTTCACATCCATAAGTGAACTCGGACTTAACTCAACGAGCTTGAATGCCTAGTTGCATCTCTCGAACTCGGACTCAACTCAACGAGTTCGGACATTCGCATCCATAACTGAACTCGGACTCAACTCAACGAGTTCGGATGCCCAAATATCCCAGTGACATGTCACTTGTATCGTAATCCATTCCTAAGGTTCAACGGGACCTTTTCCCAATCATGTGTCTCAACCATCTTCTACGGAATGCCGATACGGGTACTCGATAATATTTCACATTTTCCAAGTATATCACATAATTTGACATATTATCAAACAATTATCACGAGTATAATATTTCATAATAATTATCATATCATTTAAATAACATAAAAACATTTAAAATAATAACTATGTTACCAACATTTACATTTGAACTTACCTCGTATGTGAAAATGGCTACTTTTACCATTTCGTCCACAACTTGGTATTTTCCCCATTTTAGCCCGAATTTTAGTTTTCCTTACTCTATCATTTAAAATATAGTCTAATTAAGGCTCACATTATTCAAATTAACCCAAAATCATATTTTGACAAAATTATAATTTTGCCCCTAAACTTTTGCATATTTACACTTTTGCCCCAAAGCTCGTAAATTAAACTTCAGCATATTTTCTTACGTTTTATGACATGCTCAACATTTTTTCCTTGTATGACAACATCAAATTCTCACTCTAACACATAGTTATGAACAATAACAATTTTTACCGATTAAGCCGTTTTACTCATTTTTGCTTAAAATCGCTTAGCAAAAGTTGTTTAACATAATTTCAGCCTTCATATTCTACCATAAAACATCAAAATAAACACATTTCACCTATGGGTATTTTTCCAAATATGAACCCTAGCTTAAATTATTGCTAGAATAAGCTTAATCAAATTCTTGGGATTCCAAAAACGTAAAGAACTTGAAAAACGGGGCTAGAACGGACTTACAATCGAGCTTGGAAGTTGAAAAACCCTAGCCATGGTTTCTCCTTGCTATATTCGGCCATGGGGTTGAAGATGAGCAAAATTGGCTTTTAATTTTGTATTTTAATTCATTTTACCCCTAAATGACCAAAATGCCCTTACTACTAAACTTTCCAAAAATTCCATCCATGTCCAATTTTTGTCCATAGACTTAGAAATTGGTAAAATTGCTATTTTAGACCTCCTAATTAATATTTCAAAACAATTTCATACTAGAAACTTCTAGAATGCAAGTTTTGCAAATTATTCGATTTAGTCCCTAATTTCAATTTGAGCACTTTATGCATAAAATTTCTTCACGAAATTTTCACACAATCATGCAATCATATCATAGACCTCAAAATAATCATAAAATAATTATTTCTATCTTGGATTTTGTGGTCACGAAACCACTATTTCGACTAGGCCCAAAATCAGGATATTACAACTCTCCCCCCCTTTTAGGGATTTTCGTCCCCGAAAATCTTACCAGAAAAAGTGGTCTTCACTTTTAATCTCATATTCGGTCTTTGAAGAACTTTCACTTAGGCTATACCTCCAATACATCTCTTTAATTTCTCATATGGTCTAAAAGCTTACAGTCTCAACTCTCAACTGTTCTTTAATTGTCAACCCTTCTCAGTTTCCCATGATATCATGACATAAAACCAAGATCTTAACTTGATTAATGGAGAGACCAGGAATTCCAAGAAATCCAACAATCAAAGAGACACGAAATTCCATGAATCGATGAGTAGGAATTCATTCAATACCGATATGATTTATAGATTTCTCCAAACATTTAAGAATAGGATACATCACATTTTCCTCTTTCTCGCCATAGAAATAATTCGATATGGCCTCAAGAACAATCCTTCTCATTTCCATCCCAATATCAACATTGACAAGGATAATTTTGATAGATCCCAATGCTCACTTTAACCTCTTTAACAACTCGATTTTATGTAACATCGAATGCTCTAAACTATCACATTACCTCTTTGTCTTGAAACACATCAAAATTCATACAACAAGTACATTCTTGAAAGTCGGAAGTCTTTGCTCAATGTAGACTAGTCTAGTTCGGACGCTTGGTTACCAATATTCTCATCTATCAGAACTCTGTCAACATGTAATAAACTTTTCAGCTTTCATAAGATGAAAACCTTATCATTCGTAGTGAATTTAACTAATATCCAACTCTTTCTAATAAATATACACTTCTCGTTCGGACTATTTACTCTTTTATCAGTACAAAAATGAAATTCTATTATCCGACTTGAGAAAAATAATCACGACATAATTGTCACATGAAATCTTTCAAATAAATAATTCACCATACCGATTGAAACTCGCGCTTTTATTACCTATATGCTTTTTGCGATGTCAAATCCTTACACAGAAATTAGAAAAAAAAATCCCAATACTAAAATCACCACATTACCAAGATCAAATTAGATGTATAGTCATATTTGACATGATTATCCCGAGCTAAAGAATGCACTTCGAACATGAGTCGTAATTAACAAACTATGAAACAAAGATAACAAGAAAACTGAATAAAGAAATCCAAGATAGAGAAACCCGGAATAAAGAAATCCAGAATAAAAAGATCCCGAATAAAGAAACCCAAGATACGATACTATGCTGGAGAATCGAAAACCAAACTCATAGAGAAAATCTAGAATACCCCAATAATTCTTCAAAGAAAGAAAGTCCAAAAGAAAACATCATTTAATCCCACTGAAATCAAATATAACAAGATTAATATATCTTCCCATACATATATATCAGATGAAGCATCAAGTAGAAGAAACAGAATTATAATATCATATGTATTCTCTCATCAATTCTTATCAGACGAAATGAAATAGAATACCCGATGAAATAGAGCAATATAAATTATAAACCAGTCAGACTACCAATGCTTTCATCCAACACTAGAATTAGAAGACATTCCCATATAACAAGAATTTCTTCAGAAGATCAATAGCCATAGAAATATTTCTGAGAATGGGTAAACACATAGAACATCTCAAAAGAGATCGCTAATCTGTCCGGTCATAATTGTCACACTCAGATAGTTCACATTTCAAATATCATTTCCCCAACTAGTTCTGCCGTCACAAATTTCATATTAAACCATTCACTAAAGAAGGCCAATTCTGAATAAATTTCGATTTACACTTTTCTCAACCTTGCACCTGAGTAATTCGATTTACGAAAGAGAATTCCTTCTCTAATTAGGATAGTGCATAACTCCAATAATCTTTACGTCAATCCGATACTTTACTGGCTCTAACTTTACTTATCAGCTCATTTTCAATCTCACGATCATACTTATAATTATTCTATCTTCGAACTCTTTGGGTTCTCAACCAAGCAACTTATTCAATACAAATCTCATGAAATTCCATTATAAGTACCACTTGGTAAGGGGAGGGTTGTAGGACCTCGACTCGACTTTCTTATACATACACATATGACACAACTTCCATCATCATAGCAACATCATCAAAATCACGTCATTCATTCAGGCAATGCAACATTCATGTTGGCTTACACAAATTTTCCTCCTCTCCCATTTAGACAATATACTTATGCATACATTCTATGTTTTCTACATAACTTTACTTATCCATGCATTTAATTAAATTAATTCATGCTCATGACATCATATAGGGCCAAACAAACATAGATATTTGCATCACAATCACAACTTTCATTTCGTGCATCATGTACATGTCATTACAATTATATAATTCAGTCCAACAATTTAACATAGATAAGTTCATTTCATTATAATCCTTTATCTCATAAAAATTATATATCATTAGCATTCATCAACATTTGACGTCCAAATCAAGACAAGGACATTTTCATTCATATCATAATATTATGACTTTTATTCATACCTCTACTATTTTCTATTTATTCCGTTCATCTTATCAAGTAAGCCATATACACTACATCATATGAGCATTAAGCAAATATGAATATTTATCACATATGTATCATAAACTTTTATTCATACTTCTCTGAACTGAGACTTATCATAATCATAATTTTACTCAAATACCTTCACATAACATTGAACATGGTCAGCGCAGCTTGGTTGAAGAGTACCCTGTCTAAATAAGACGGTACTCATATGCACGGAAGACATCACACTATCAAAGATCAGTGGCATGTATAGCTAAATTTTTACGCATGCTAAGTTAGTCTGAAAATCAACTAAACCTACTCTGATACCACTAACTGTAACGCCCCGTACTCGAGACCGTCGCCGGAGTCGAACACGAGGTGTTAACAGACTTAATTCATTACTTTAAACAGCTCAAACAATTTATTTTTAAAATTTTTAGTCAAGCTAGCAATCTACATCACAGTTGCTTAAAAATTCCTATCTCTAGTTCCAAAACTCAAAATCCAATTATGTAAATTTTCCCTGAAACTAGACTCATATATCTATTTACTAATTTTTTTATAGAATTTTTGGTCAAGCAAATTAGTACAGTTTATTAGTTAAAGTCTCCCCTATTTTAGGGTTTGACTGCTCTGACCTCTGTGTATTACGAATCAGATATCTCCCTGTTTATTAGTTAAAGTTTCAATGACTATGTTGTTTATTTCTAATAAAACTAGACTCAATAAGGAATCTGTACATATAAATCATGACTTCTAATTATCTTTGAAAAATTTATGGTGAACTTCCAAAGTCAGAACAGGGGATCTAGAAATTGTTTTGGCCCTGTTTCACAAAAATTTAAACATCTCATAAAATATAACTCATATACCTATTTTTCTCCATCCATATGAAAATAGACTCATCAAGGTTCAATTCCATAACTTATTCATTATTTAATTCCATTTCTACTATTTTTAGTGATTTTTCAAATTCACGTCACTACTGCTGTCTGAATCTATTTTACGGTAAATTTTACCCATTTCATGGTTCCCATGGATTAGCTAGCAATTTAGCATACATAACACCAAATATGATCATGATTAGCCATTCCAATGGCTAATCATTACCAAGAATTTCCATACCACTCAATAACCATATCATAAGACCATATATACAAAATGATTATAATGCTATACATGCCATACTCAAAATATACAAGCCATTATGCCAAGATGGTATACGGATAGTGTGAGCGTGCCTCCGACCGTTTTCGATTTCTGAGCTGGCTTGTCAACACTACAAGGAATGAAAAGAAGGGAGTAAGCACAAAAGCTTAGTAAGTTCACATGAAAATAGCAAGTAACAAAACTATATAAGCAAACATATACATCATTTGCATAATCGTCACCGAGACATTCATATCACATTTTCATTTATCATCTTACCATATTGTTGTTATATCGAGTTTTCAACCCGAGGGTTAAGTACATACCTGTTCAAAGTATCCATTTCACAACACTTACCAATATGTCCCTTTCATCTCGAGTATTCCTCCATTTGAGTAGAATTTTACCAGTTGAACACATCGGAATATAATTCGGATACACGAAAAGTTTGCACATAAGTGCCACATATGTAGCCAAGCTACCATGTAACCCGCCCATAAGTGAACTCGGACTCAACTCAACGAGCTCGGGCATTCGCATCCATAAGTGAACTTGGACTCAACTCAACGAGCTCGAATGCCTAGTTACATCTCTCGAACTCGGACTCAACTCAACGAGTTCGGACATTCGCATCCATAACTGAACTCGGACTCAACTCAACGAGTTCGGATGGCCAAATATCCCAGTGACATGTCACTTGTATCCTAATCCATTCCTAAGGTTCAACGGGACCTTTTTCCCAATCATGTGTCTCAACCATCTTCTACGGAATGCCGATACCGATACTCGATAATATTTCACATTTTCCAAGTATATCACATAATTTGACATATTATCAAACAATTATCACGAGTATAATATTTCATAATAATTATCATATCATTTAAATAACATAAAAACATTTAAAATAATAACTATGTTACCAACATTTACATATGAACTTACCTCGTATGTGAAAATGGCTACTTTTACCATTTCATCCACAGCTTGGTATTTTCCCCATTTTAGCCCGAATTTTAGTTTTCCTTACTCTATCATTTAAAATATAGTCTAATTAAGGCTCACATTATTCAAATTAACCCAAAATCATATTTTGGCAAAATTACAATTTTGCCCCTAAACTTTCGCATATTTGCCCCAAAGATCGTAAATTAAACTTCAGCATATTTTCTTATGTTTTATGACATGATGAACATTTTTTCCTTGTATGACAACATCAAATTCTCACTCTAACACATAGTTATGAACAATAACAATTTTTACTGGAAAGTAGTTTTACTCATTTTTGCTTAAAATCGCTTAGCAAAAGTTGTTTAACATAATTTCAGCCTTCATATTTTACCATAAAACATCAAAATAAACACATTTCACCTATGGGTATTTTTCCAAATATGAACCCTAGCTTAAATTATTGCTAGAATAAGCTTAATCAAATTCTGGGATTCCAAAAACGTAAAGAACTTGAAAAATGGGGCTAGAACGGACTTACAATCGAGCTTGGAAGCTTGAAAAACCCTAGCCATGGTTTCTCCTTGCTATATTCGACCATGGGGTTGACGATGAGCAAAATTGGCTTTTAATTTTGTATTTTAATTCATTTTACCCCTAAATGACCAAAATGCCCTTACTACTAAACTTTCCAAAAATTCCATCCATGTCCAATTTTTGTCCATAGACTTAGAAATTGGTAAAATTTCTATTTTAGACCTCCTAATTAATATTTCAAAACAATTTCATACTAGAAACTTCTAGAATGCAAGTTTTGCAAATTATTCGATTTAGTCCCTAATTTCAATTTAAGCACTTTATGCATAAAATTTCTTCACGAAATTTTCATACAATCATGCAATCATATCATAAACCTCAAAATAATCATAAAATAATTATTTATATCTTGGATTTTGTGGTCACGAAACCACTATTTCGACTAGGCCCAAAATCAGGATATTACACTATGTAACTCAAAATCTAACGTAGTCCCCCTTCTGCATCTAGGCGGAAAGTCCCTAACGGCTGACACCATACGTTGCTTGAACTTGGGAGCCTCTATCCCAACCTCTCTGCTAGAACCCCTTTTTTCCATCAGCGGTCACATTCTTGAATGAGAGGGAAAAAAGAGAAATAAATGGAGAAACCATAGGTTAATGAAAGTTTTGGAAAGAATAAAGAAAAGTTAGATTTTAAATTAAAAAGAAACAGTCGGCTAAGTTGAAGAGGGAAGAGGTTGACTCGATTAAAATAGAGAAGAAAAGATCAAGAGTTTGGCTTAAAGAAAAGAGGAGGTGATATGCGACTGAAGCACACAGAAACAAAAAATGCCCTTACTCGCCCATACGACACACATATTTATACTAAAAAATAAATAAAACATAAACAAAAATACACCTACACTCCTCAGTCGACTTAAACTTGTCACGATAAATTCCCTTTAAATTCTCCAATCATATCCACATTTAATCATTATCCTAATCCCCTTGATTTTAGCCAACAATTCCAATTTGAATTGCATTCAAATTGCTTCCATCGAATAGTACTCCTTCCCTGCGTTGAGTAGCAAAAATTAAATTCTCCTTTGCGCACGCTACGACTTGAACTCCCAAACTTCTCCAACACATCTAGACACTCTAAATTCATTAAACCCTTAATGCCAACATATAATTTGTCATTTTCTTGCTCAGTTAAAGAATTTTATGAGACCTAAAGCCCAAAGCCCAATTCCTTTAGGCCCAAAATTCGGGGCGTTACATCTTCTTAGTACATAAGCTCTCTCTCTTTTTTTAGAACACGAGCATTTTACTATATGTACTAATTTTTTTTCTTTTGAGCATTTGATACTTCTTTCCAACTCCCCCAAACTTATTTTCAGAGAATATTCTGGATAGGACAATTTAAAGATAATTATGAGAGAAGTGATGACTAAATATTAAAAAGGTTCAAATAAAATTAGGTGATATAGTCTCAAATTTGGTTTTTACAGGATAAATATTGTAATGCCCCAAAAATTAAAGCAATTATTTTTAAAAGTTGTGTTGCATAAATACCTGTCTGCTTTAGTGGTTGAGTGTCCTGAGAAGTGTTGGAGAAGTCCTGAGTTCAAGCCTTGGCTTGTACAAAATTTTGTTTTTCTTGAATTAATCTTGTCTTTGGTTAGTAGGCTCCTTAAATAAAGGTGGGTGTTTTGTGTCATAAAAAGTCTACTGATCTAGGGGATGAAGCCGTGTGGAGTGTTCTAGGGGATCCAAAGTTTGAGGCCTGGCAACGCAAAGAGATATTTTGTTTTGCTTTGCTACTAACATTGGGGAAGTGTTGTAGTTGGACTGAAATTGGGGTGTAAGAGGAGGGTGAGTAGTTGTGGCCGAATTCTAGGGATTGGTTGGAGGGAATTTCGGCTGGTAGGGATTTGGATGAGGGGGGATATGGTTGAGTGATCTTAGGAGCGATTTGGGAAGGGAAATTAGGAGTTTTGAAGGGAATTGTAAAGGGTGTAACGAATGGGGACTCTCACTCCTTGTAATTTTTGGCTTTTGAGCAATAACTGTAGGTTTGGTCATTCTTTTCGGTTATTTTCCCTTCAATGCCAAATTCTGTCTCTTGTGTTGTATTGTTTTCCTTTCATCAGGTACTTTTGGTATTACTTTTCTTGGGGCCGATTGTAGCATAGAATCTTTGGGGTTTGACAAAGTTTCTTCTCTCGATTCTTTTTCTCGATCGAACTCCTCCACCTTCTCCCTCCCTCATTTGATTTGTTTGACAGAATACCTTTTGATCCCTTCTCTGCTCTTCTTTTTACTCTCAACTATTGCTCTCCCTTTTTGTGCTTTGGACTATTATTCCTTGCCTCCTCTCCCTCTCTACTCATTCGGTTTTCTCATTGCTAGCCGATTGTTCTCTTCTTTTGAAATCGAATCTTTCAACACTTGATAAAGGTAACTGATTTTTCGTTGTGGTTGTTGAATCCTTGGCTTCTAGCAAGATTTTTCTATTGTCGCCATCTATGTTAGGGTTCACGGCTATTCTTTTTCGTCTTTCTCTCTGTCGAAACAAGTTTCCTCTCTAACACCATCTTTTATTTGCCATTTCTGTAGGAGTGTGACTGTTTCATCTTGTGTCTCAATTTTAGAGTGTACCTTTGTAGGACGATTACTTCTATGTGGTGGTAAGTCGTTGTTCACTTGGCTCTACTCATTTACGTTTATGGTTATAGTTAACTAGATTGGGATGCAATGTAGATTTGGCCAAGGTTTTGGAAGGCACCTTCGATCAGGGGTTTAAGTGAGATAACCCGTTCTTGCTTATTCAAGGTAGGTAACAATTACCATTTTGAGGATTAGGTGCTATTAATAGGGTGTTAACTTTAATGATTAAAGGACTGATGTTGGGCCATGATTGAATCTAGGTTTGTTGCGCACTTTGTGCATCAGGTGTGTAATCACACTGCAGTAACTGTTAAATGGGAAAAGCCGAAAAACATGTCCATAAACACTATACGAGCGTGCACTCGCTCGTGTAGTGAACCAAATGCATAAAGCGTGGGCGTTTGACAGTAGAGGCCAGCATGAGCGATTTCATGGGCTTAGGCTGTCTTGGGCCACGTTGGGCCGAAATAGGCCGTGTAGGCCCCACGGGCTCGTGGGCCTACACGGGTAAGCCACACGGACGTGTGGAGATTATTGGGCCAGGCTGTGAAGTTTACATGGCCAAGGCATTTTTTGGGCTTAATGGGCCACACGAGCGTGTGGTCCCACATGGGTCGTGTTTTGGGCTTTGGTCCCATTTTCACTATTTCACAGTTAAGGTTGCACGGGTCACCCGAGACTACTGTGTACCTACTATTGGGTCGGTAAGTACACTTACACCCCATACTGATGAAATGACTATTATAACCCTAAGAGGTAAAATGAATGATATACCCCTATTATATGTTTAATTGTATTTAAGCATGACATTTTGCTTACACATATGATATTATGACATGACGTGTTGCATGGGGGTGGGTTTGATATATTTGGAGGTAGTGTACTGTACTGGCAGCTCTGCTATAAATACTGTTTAATGCTGCAATCGGTGCTGTATTTGGAGTGTAGGGATGGGTGGGTTGATTTTATCCCCACATGGAGTGTAGGGATGGACGGAGTGGAGTGTAGAGGATGGATGGGTAGGACTTTTGTTTGCATTTCTGGTGTTGCTACTGTAATGGGCTAAGGCCCACACTGATACTGTTACTATAATGGGCTAAGGCCCACACTGATACTAGACTGTCACTGAAATGGGCTTAGGCCCAAACTGTATTTCCCTACGGTTTGACTGATTATTGAAAAAGAAATACACACTGTGTTTTTCATAAACCCGCCATTTTGCTCTCCTGTGCAGGTAATCCCTAGGTGGGTCGGTGCTACGAGGGACTTGATAGAGGCCACACAACTATTTTTTCTACTGTTTTTAAACTTTTAACCTTTAAGCTATTTAATTTGGGTATTTTCTATGTAATAAGGCCTCTTTAAATTTTTACTTTAATTTGGGGTTTGCTCTCTTTGACTTATATTTGCTAGTAGTAGTAGGACTCGAATTTTCAAAAAGATAAATGTTTTCAAAACACCACGCCATTACAATATCTTTTAAAAGCTTCCGCAACAAACAATGTCTTTAAAGTGGAAAAACAACCTAAAATGATTAAGCCTACTTGAGTTTTTATGAACAAACATGATACATAAAAGTTTTGTAAAAGATCACTACGAGGGTTTAATGTAGTACGGACTTTTCAAACAGAACGATGCTTTTCAAAACACACTTCAATTTGACAGCGTAAATTCGGCCATAACGTCTAGACCGGGTTCGGGGTGTTACATTTAGTGGTATCTGAGCCAGGTTACAAAACTCAACTGTGAAATTAGGGTTTTTAAAAAAATAAAATTTCCAAAACGAACTGTTTCAAATGGTTGGAAAGTATTTTGAAGTATTATTTCTGAATGTGTGGTCTACTGAGTCTCTTGCGCCGATTCTGTAAGTTCTTTAAAATTATTGTCTGCTTAAATTGAAATACCGAGTAGGCAATAGACTGTACTGAGATACTTTGTTAGGGTAATCTAAAACTGTAGTAAGACTTCGAGCTACGAAAACAAAAAGTCTAAATTATTGATACTGTTTCTCATAAAATATCTGTTAATAAACACTAGAACTATAAAATTGATGCATAAAACTGTTAATATAGATAAAGCGTAATTCAATAATGAGCACCAGAGGTACTCGTGGAAGGGGTACAAGAGGTCGCGGCGATTGCCGTGGAGGTGCTCGGGCTGGATCGTTGGGATCGAGCCATATACCCAACAATGAAGCTAGGAAGGCATCGGCTTCACCTGTAACTGAAATTGGGTCACACGATTGTACAGCAGGGGACGACGCACTTCCCAAGCTATGTTGCAAATTTTGGAAAGGGCCGTTGGGCCTAATAGTGGTACTGTGGGCCGTGGGTTAATAACAGAATGACTTAGGTCTAATAGGGCTGAGATTTTTAGGGGTGTCGCTGGAGTTGCCCCTATGAGTATTGGATTGAAGCCACAGAGAGGATCATGGATGACCTTGACTGCACAGAGTAAAAACTAAAAGGTGCAGTGTCGTTGTTACGAGATGAAGCCTATCAGTGGTGGCTTACAGTAAAAGAGGATACTTAGCCTGACCGGTTGACTTTGGAATTTTTCAAGAATGCATTCCAAGGGAAATATGTGGGCACCAATTATGTGGATGCCCAGAGAAGGGAGTTTCTGAATCTGACCTAGGGGGATAAATCTGTGGCTGAATACGAGGCAAAATTTTTTTGACTTAGCCGTTATGCGCGTGGGATGGTGGCAACTGAATATGAGCGCTGCGTTCATTTTGAGAATGACCTCAGAGATAATCTACGAGTTCTGATAGCTCCACAAAGGGAGCAAGATTTTACTGTGTTAGTGGAAAAGGCGAAGATCGTCGAAGATATGAAGCGCGTTAAGCGCCAGAATCATGAGAAGGACAGGGGAAGGAACAAGAGGGTTTAGGAGCCCTCAAGTTCAGCTATGGGGCCTAAGAAGAAGGCCAGACTTGATAGGCTGACCAGGGTTGGGGCCCCTGTTGCTGCTACTAGACTGCAGCCTTGTGCTGATTGTGGGAGGCGCCATCAAGGCGAGTGCTGGAAAAGGATAGGGGCATGTTTGGGGTACAGAACTATGGAGCATCGTATCTGAGATTGTCTACGGAGGCCCGATCAGATGTAAGCTACTGGTATAGGTACTATTCAGCCACCGAGAGGTGTTCAGCAGCCACCGAGAGGCCGTGGTTAGGCCAGAGGTGGAAATGGTGTAGGTCGTGGTCATAGAGCGCCGAGCAGAGGTGCAGGTCATACTGAGGTGAGGCAGCCGACACTGGTTTATGTTGCACGTCACCGAGAATACGGAGACACTCTAGATGTTATTACGGGTACGTTCTTTATCCATAATGTACCTTATACTTCATTGATTGATGTTGGATCTACGCACTCTTATATAACATGTACTGTATCTAAGACTTTGGGTGTGATGGTTGAAAACACTACGAGTGAGGTTACTGTGTTAAGTCCATTAGGGCAGTCAGTGAGAATGAATAAACTATTTAAGGATGTACCCTTAGAGGTTCAAGGAGTGATCTTTTTGGTGGATTTAATGGAACTCCCTTTTGGAGAATTTGACTTGATACTGGGTATGGACTGGCTGGTTAAACATCAAGTGAGTTTGGACTGTGATGCTAAGCGGGTGATACTAAAAACTGAATATGGTGACGAGGTAGTTGTGATTGGACAGCGTCAAAATTATCTGTCAAATGTGATTTCTGCACTTGGGGCTGAGAAATTGGTTTATAAGGGTTGTGAGGTGCATCTAGCCTATATCAGTGTTTCTGATTATATGGTTTCATTTGTTAAAGATATCAAAACAGTTAAGGACTTTCCAGATGTCTTTCCTGATGAGCTACCTGGGTTACCCCCAAATTGCGAAGTTGAATTTGGGATTGAGCTCCTGCGTGGTACAGCTCCAGTGTCTATCGTCCCTTATAAAATGGAACCGAAGGAGCTTGTGGAGCTTAAGGCTCAGATTCAAGAGTTATTGGACTGAGGGTTCATCCGCCCTAGTGTGTCTCTATGGGGAGCACTGATTTTATTTGTGAAAAAGAAGGATGGAACCATGCGTATGTGCGTCAATTACCGACAACTGAATAAATTGACTATTAAGAATAAGTACCCCCTACCGAGGATAGATGATCTATTCGACAAGTTCCGAGGAGCTTCAGTCTTCTCTAAGATTGATCTCTGATCAGGGTATCATCAACTGAGGGTCAAGGAGACTGATGTTTACAAGACATCATTTAGGGCTCGTTATGGTCATTACGAGTTCCTAGTGATGCCGTTTATACTGACGAATGCACTAGCGGCTTTTATGGATCTGATGAACCAAGTATTCCAGCCCTATCTAGATCAGTTCGTAGTGGTGTTTATAGATGATATTCTGGTGTGTTCGAGAATTAAAGATGAACATGATGCACATCTCCAAATTGTTCTGCAGATTCTGAGGGAGAAACAATTGTATGCTAAGTTCAGCAAGTGTGAATTTTGGTTACGAGAGGTAACATTTCTAGGACATGTGGTAGCTGCTGAGGGGATTAGGGTTGATCCTCGGAATGATTTTCCCACATCAATGGTCTTTGTTGTCATAATTGAGTATAACAAGACCATTCGTTATACTAAAATTGTAGTCCCATGTGAAATAGGCATAAGGCTGAACCAAAGAAAATAAAACCATACCATCGCTAATGGTGTCAAATATTCTCTGTGACAAGTGTCAGTTCCATGCTTTGACACGTCCATTTAGATCCCAAAACTATAAGTTCCTTAAGAATTTATTGCATTTTTTTGGCCTAAATATTTTCCATTAAGGAAGAATATTCGATTTCTTCAAAATCAGGTAAATCAAATAACTCATTAATAGTGCTTGAATTTATTGGTACCTTGATTCCTCAGACAGAGACTATTGTTAATTTGCTTGAGGTCAAATTCGCATAAAAGTTATGAACTAACACTCTATCTACACTTGGTCTTTTCTCACAAAATACTTCCCAATTTGAAGCCTCAGTAACTTGTCGAATGCTCGCCATGAAATTAGTACAGTTGCTTTCTTTCAATGTAAAGCTTATTTCTGGGAGCATTTGTTGATTTTTGAAAATGTTTTTGTATCTCGCTTTAGCTTCTTCACTATGGAATTTGTTTTGTGATTCTTCAACTTGGACAAAGGCATGTGTTCTTCTGCGAGGCGTGATTAACCTGAACATATGATGGAAACAAATATTTTCTCGAAAATTCAATTAGTATAAAATATTAATAATTTAATAAATTGAAAATAAAATAATTAAATAAAATTTAAATTTAGGAGAAAATTTTCTTACCACCTTTGTATAAAAATTAATAAATCAATAAAATAAATAAAATATGGAGCTAATAATGTTGGTTTAGGGTTGGTTGGAGGGTGATTGCTTGGTGTATTTGATGGTTGTGGCAAGTTTTGATGGTGGTGTGGTGCAAAGGAAATAAGGGCTTGCAGTTAGCGTGTGTAATGCAAATGTACATGGGCTAAGCACAAAAAGTAGTAGTGGTGCGCAAGGCTTGGAAGTGCACCCAGCGACGTGCCAGGGAGTAGGTGTCAGTGAGTAGCAAAGTGTGTGAGCAACAGGGCAAGAGCAGGGTGGTCGGCTTTTTTGCTCCTGGCCAAGGATGTGAGTAGGTTGGCTAGTGATGTACGCAAGGTGCACATAATGGTGGCTGCTAAGCGTGTACAGCTACTGATGGTACAGTCAAAAGTTGCCAATGAAGGTAGATGGGGGCTACGACACTAGATAGCTTGGAAGGTGGATGGTTTTAAGAGTGATGTAAGAAAAGGTGCATAGAAAAGTTGTATTTAAAGTGTGAGTATAGGGGAGTTCAACTCAAATTCTTAGAACAAAATAATAATAAATTATTATAAGTCCTAATTTCATATAAAGTAAATAACAATTAATACATAATATAAGGTATATTAATATATTATTTTCTATTACTTTATTTATTTAAATATAAAAACTCTTAAATAAAATTTTGAAACAATTCTAATCATATACAAAGTTTATAACAACTAATATATATTATATAAAATATAATTGTATAGTAACACCCCTCACCCGTATTCAACACTAGAATAGGGTTACGGAGCATTATCGAACTTACAATACATTTAATCATACTTTTCGCATACATTCAATCATTACAAAGAATCATCATTCAACCTCAATGAATTTGTCCCATATACGAGCCTATGAGGCCCTAAATATGCTTTGGGAGTGGTTCGGGACTAAACTGAAATCTCAAGAAACTTCCATAGAACTTTGAAAATTTTACTCAAAATAGAGGACACAAGCTCACGTGGCCAGACCGTGTATCTCACACGGCCACCAGACACGCCCGTGTCCCAGGCCGTGTGGACATTCGAAATGGGAGCGCATGACCATGTCCCAGCCCGTGTTTAACATTATGTAACTCTCTAACTTGAGTCACATGGCCAATACACACGCCCGTGTGGCTAGCCCATGTGCCCTAAAAATGGCCACACATGCCCGTGTGACAGGCCGTATTCTAGGTCGTGCCAAACCTGTATGGTATACTAACTTATGCCACATGGCCAAGTCGCACGCCAGTGTGTGAGGCCGTGTGGTGCATACTGACTTGATATTCATTTCAAACATAAAGGGACACACAGCCGTGTAACAGGACCGTGTGTCATACATGGCTGAGACATACGCCCGTGTCTCTTCTCGTGTGGACAAAAATAGGCTATTTACCAAGCCAACTTGCCACCCAAATTTTACATATACCTACACAACCCAAATGGCACCAAACACAACAT